>BSDF01000002.1:24902253-34902253 GCA_027925045.1 Hypotaenidia okinawae
TGGGTGAAGGTGGCCAGGAAGAGGTAAACCACTAAGTCTTGATCCCAGCTCACCAGACATCACTCGTTGCCTCACTGAAATGACTGAGTATAACCCACAGCCTTTATATGACCTCGTTTTTATTTCAACCCACAACTCTTCTTTCTCATTCTTCCTATTTTCTCCCCCAGTCCTGCTGGGAGATGGGGGCTGGGGGTGAGCAGCTGCGTGAGAGGTTGGCAGCCAGGTGGGGCTAACCCACCACAACATGCCACTGCTCATGCCATGGTGAGTAACCACAAGGGCTACTTTTGATTCATAAAATGGCTTGCTTTAATTTTTTCTTAAAGTTATTCTCACATCACATTCTATAATCCTCTGCAGCGATTCCTGATGTGTCCTGTATCATTCCAATAAAAAGTAGTGCTTGCTGTCTTGCTTGAAATTTTGAAGTAAAAAAGTAGCCTTAGAATTACTCATGGGAATATCATACATGTCCAAAAGCCCAAGAGAACATAATCACATTCCCTTTGTGTAACTTTTGTGGTGTCAGCCTAGATGTCTGTCAGCAGATGGAGACAGATGTGAAGTCAGCATATAAAGATTTGGAATTTGGCCTTTGCTCCTTGATCTTTTCTCTTTCCCTGAGGACAAACTGCACCTGATTGTTTTGATCCCCTCTTGTGAGTAACAAAAATAAAAAGAAGAAAGTCAGAAGATAAAATGCAAAATTAAAGAAAAGTATTTTAAACACTTTTCTTCTCTACACATATAACTGCTAGGTAGGGAAGATGGCTCATTTGCCTGAAGACAGCAGTAAGTTTGGGGTAGTTGTTGGTTGAGGCTCAAGATCTTCAAGAAACAAGATCCAGAGCAGCCTTCTGAAGTCCCAGAGCCTGGAATCAACAAATAAATAGCTACAAATATTTTTTGTTGCCACATCTCTTTCCAAGAAAACACTAAAATTTTTTTTTGAAAACTGAAGGGATAGAATGTGCTTTTTCAAGATGTGAACCGATAAAGCTAGGTTGTTCTCTTTCTGTCTTTCTTTTCTCCTCCTTTTTTTTCCCCTTTTCTAAGGCTGCTACAAAGAGTCATAGAAAAGTAAACAATTTTTCCAGACATTAATATAACAATGGGTAGGGATGCAATATCTAAGTTATAGCAGTATTAAGAAGCAATGCTTAACAAATTAGAAAATACCTTAAAGAAAAATTTTGACTACAAGCCAAATAATAAATATAACAAGCTAAGGATACAGGCTGACCAGCAACCTTTGTTTGGACAATGTTCAGTAAACTCTGAGGATAAAATACATTAAGATGTCTAATGGAATTAAGAAATGGAAATTATAGGACTAAACGCTCAACAAATTGTCATATATAATACTAAAGTCATAAGGACACAAAGCAATAGTGTGGATGAATCTAGTGATAATGGACATCATAAGATCTGCAGTACATGTGTGGGAAAGGAAAGAGTTGACAATATAAATTTGTTGTGTTGCTAAATGAGCAAATAGAGTGTAAAAGAAATGGTGACAGTGTTGGTAACTCAGAAGAAGCCCTCAAGACAGTGTGTAACAAGTGCTACCATTTCATGCCTGCTTGATTCTCTGCAGAGCAGACTGCAATAATGCAGGTGCTACTTATTGCACTGTTTGTTTCTTGTATGTATCTGTCACCTCTCTCTGATCAGCAGTATGCTCTGATGTGACTGGAGAACCTTTTAGCTACTTTATTTATTAGAAGGGGTGTCTGTATGACTTGGACTCTCAATTTCATATTAGCTTTGTAGTGAAACTTCTTCAGAAGGATAAATCTTACTAAATCACAACCTATTAAATGGTAAGAGCACGTTTCACTAGTATGTTGAACATCAACAGTGGAGTATATTAAAGGAACTAAAGTATATGTAGGGAGTGGGCAGTATGTTGTCCTCAGGCTACCAATTAAACGAACTTCCATTATCAGATGCATCAGTCAGATACACAGTACACTTAGAGTGATAAAGGATGGATAGAAAAGCCTCTTGAGTGCTAGTAGGTATAACATTACTACAAGGTGACACAAAGGCATATTTGTAAGTGTATGTAATATGAAAAAAAAATGAAAATAAATCTCTTTACCAAAAAACTCTGATCCCATATTCTAAATAGATTCCTAACTACTTCTGTGGAGCTTTTCCATGTGCTGTTCTCCAAGAACAACTCTGTGTAACTTTGTTATAGCTGTGTAACTTTGTTATAGCTATCTTTGCAGACATCATCAAAGTCCTAGATATTTTTGTCCTTTCCTCCAGAAAAAGGTATTATCAAATATAAAGACCGATTCAAATTTTCTGCTCCAGTATCTTACAGTATTTTAGATCTACAAGCAAAGCAGTACTGACAAGTGACCCTTTGCTTGGCTATATTACACTATCTTATCTATCTGTGGCCACCAGTGTCACAGCAGCAGGGATCATTAGTGGAGACACCATACATACTAGCAAAGCTTTTTGTTACAATAATGAACACCTGTGCATAAATTGCATACTTTTTCAAGAAAAGGTTTTTCCATTTTATAAGTAAAATCTGCTATTCACAAGTTATTGTTTTCTTCTCCAAATTCCTAGAACTTCATAGCATAAACTCAGTCTCTATGGCACAGCTTAAAGATCGAAAGCTAAAGATGTCTAAGGCTGCTCCTAAATCCATTAGGCATAAAGTGTGAGACTTACCACCACTCACCACCCTGACCACCACTGTGTTATCAAGCTCTTCACTCTGTCCTGGCTTAAGAAAATTCACAGATTGACAGCACTTCTAAATACTAGATTGGTTAAAGTAGTCTCTAGATACATACGTAAACCTTGGGAATATTGTTTAGGAAACAGATCCAATTTCAGGTTATTTACTTACTTTTGCAAAGCAAAGCTCGAAGTGTGGTAGTATGCAATGGCTCCTCTATCCCAACACACTTTACAGCAGCCAGCACTTGATGCTCTCTTAGGCAAAAGAAACGCAGTCAGAATGCCAGAAGTAGCCATCGTGTGGGGGACAGCCAAGGCAGAGGCAATTAGTGAAATTATTCCCACTGAAATCTTGCAGAATCTGAGATCCTGAGCCACTGCCTTGATGAAAGCAAAGTTGTTTCCCACAGCAGTGAGAAAACTTGCTTCAAAGCAGCTGCAGAAGCTGCAGAAACTGCAGAGGTGGGATGTGGCTCACTGGCCTCATGCTGTGTGGGGCACAGGCTTTCAGTGAATTCCTGTAGGCATGGGAACTGCTTTCTCCAATGCAAGAGGATCATTTCCGCTCCCTTCTCTGACAGAACATATTCATAGGTTCATTCACAGACCAGGCTCTGGAGTGGCCAGATGCTCTTCTGTCACTGGACAGTAGAAGGAGTCATGAGAGCTCTAACTCACAGAAACCAGTTATAAAGCCAGGAATCAAGGTAATTTCTTCCCAGTCTAGAAAGCACGAGAGCAAAGCTACTTCAGCAGAACTTCAGTCTACTTTGCATACAGAAAGCACTCCAGCTTTACAGGAAAAAGAATTGTTTTGGAGGATGTTCAGCCAATAATGGCTGCACTTCCTTGAAGGGAATTGGGGCCCTTAGCTACATTGTAACAGCCACAACAACTCCTAATAAACATCCATCAAAAGACAGGGGTCTGCACTATTAAAGTGAAAGTTACATAGGATACTTGGCAGCAATCATCTTTTTTTTTTTTTTTATGTAGCAAAACATATATTAAAACACTGAGATTTTCAAGATACTCAGACTTATTAAAAATAGGATCCAGCTTTTGCTCTGTATCTCTCCCTCTAACACATTTAGAGATGGAACTGTAATTCAAATACCAAAGCTAATCACAGACCACTAGAAACCAGGGTTTGGGCTGGAAGTGTCCAAAAGTTACACTGTTTTGATGGACGCCCTCAAAAACAAGATGATGATGTCCACCACCCACAAAAAAAAATCATCTGTTTTTTTCACTAAGCAGTCTCAGCTGAGAATTCAAGGATAGGCCCAATCCCTAGAACTCAAACTAGTCCTCATTTCTCCTGTTTCATAGTTTTATTACTCATAGATATCAGTGGTGGGGCCACACAATGCAACTTAAACAGTTATTTCCCATGTTTCTTCACATAATGATCATTCTCCAGCACTGCTGACATTATGAATTCAAACAAAACTTCCTTAAATGAGACATTTTTTAGAAAATTTGAACTTTTTGCAATTCTTTTGTTACTAGCCATGCTCTTACACAGTATTTCAGTTAGTATTTAAGAGAAATGTGAGTTAAGAGTCTTCCCACAAGATTTTGCATTAACCCCTACACTCAGAACAGTAACTCCTTTGAAAGCAAAAGGAAACAACTCCACAGTTCATTCCACAAGCGAGTATGGGTTCAAATCTACCCTCAGGAGCACTTTCTGAATTCCATTAAAATTAGAAGAATGGCTCAAATTTGCATACAGAAAATGACCCTGCTGGTTTTTAAAGTATAAAATAGGGAAGCAACGCCAACAAGAATGGAAATGGCATTCTTTTAACTAGCTTATTATTTAATACAAAGCGTCATTGGGGAAAATAAGCAAGGCACTGCCAAACGTATGTTACTGAAATTTTACCAGGGTTTAATGCCATATAAGCTATTTTTCTTGGGGGTTTGTGCTGTTTAGTTGTTTGAGGTTTTGGGGGGTTTTAATCTGTAAAGTAGCTCTCTGAAAGCTGGATAAATGTTGCAAAAGTAACATTCTCAGGCTCCAAATGACTACTCAAATTTAGTATTTTTTCCCCTCTGCTATTTATGAGTTTCCATTGATGCCTATAACCTCTTACATACTCCAATCTCTCACGTACACTTTTCACATAATGCCTCTACTGACAAATGAGAAAGGGGACATGAAGCCCTTGAGAAGGAACTGGGGAAATAGGGAAATGGGGAGACCTGTAAGAACAAGATATTTCACTATTTGTCACATGTTCATTTGTTCTCTCTTTGAATGGCTCATTCTTCCAAACAAGAAGCAAGGCAAATCTAAGATACAGATATGCAGTCCTGCAACACATAAAATGAGCATCCTTCATAAAGTTCTTGTTTATGAAGTATTTTTAGATTTTCCCAAAGCAATAAATATTCACAGAAGTAGAGGTGGCTTTGCCTGGCAATTTGGGCATAAGTAATAATGAGTCCTAATTAGAGTAAAATTTCTAATTACTACAAATACTGAGCAGGTGGCCATGGACATCACACAGTGATTCCCAGTTTGAAAATATTTAAGATGTTTTCTAATCAAAATCCTCCTCAACTCTCTCCTTAGTTCCCTGTTGAAAGGCAAACCCTGTTAAAAGAATTATGTTAAATTTTGGCACAAATAGCCTATAAACAATAGCAGATTTTTTGCCAAATTGGAGACTTATACTGATGCTGGATCATGTTATCAGATGTAAACATTTGTTCTCTTTGGAAAGCTTAGGAAACAGGACATTCAATACCTGGGGATAGATTCTCTGTATGCCAGTAGAGGGGAATAAACTAACATTTCTTGTCTGTAATGCACAGGTATGTACACACTCATGCAAACATACACATGAGGAATAAGAAGCAAATTCTTTGCCTTACCAAGTCTGGTCTTTATCATTCCAGTACAACAAAGTAGACTGACACCAAACCAAAAAACCAGCACTAGTACAAAACCAGGAGAATTTCCCTGGGAAATAGGACAGAAATTGTGATCAGCAGAGGGGCCTGGCTGAGGAAAAGAGGACTGTCAGGCTCCATGTGATTATTGTCCTATAAATTATCCAAGAGAAGACTTCCATTGAAACAAGTTCTATAGCCACAGTCTGGGCTGGTCTATGCATCATTGAGGATGGAGCCTATAAAAACTAACTCTTTGGAGGGCAGCTGTTATGTGCCAACAGTTGAAAAGTTAGCAAATGCTAAGACAATTTGGTGGCCATCTCTCTCAACACTGGTTCCATATTTGGAGAATATATGAATCCATTTGGAGACAAATTTATCCTGTTGAAGGTAACATTTAAAGGTCTTGGGCAAATCTTAAACCTCAAAAAAGACTTTCCCCCACTATCAAGTTATTTAGCATTGTTGCCATCTACCAGCCTCTCTAGTAGCCAAGAACCTGTGATATTTTTTTCTTTCTATTCCTAACTTTCTTTTTCTTCCCTAAGCCTTGGAAGGAATTAAATTTCAATAGAAACTTCTCTTTTTGTTTAACAAGATCATTGTTAATGTTTCACAATATTTACTTATTATTTTTTGTATTACCAAGCCTCTTCTGGGAGATGGAAAAAAATAAATGACTAACATGGTCAGCTCTTGATAATGTTGGAAGAAGCACCGGGGTAAGGATCAAACAAGTCCTGCCCTTTCGGCTTTAAATTATTCTCTATCATTTTTGGTGGATGATGTCTTTCTTGTCTTAACTACTAATAAATAAAGGCTTTTGTGCTGTTATGCAAGGGGTCCAACTCCTGATCTCCTCATCTACACGATTTCATAGACGAGCTTTCAAACCCTGCGGGAATACTGTCACTTTGTACTACAGTAAGGGACAAAATCCTTGCTGATTTTTTTCCTAGCTTGGCTAGGAATTGGTAATTATGTTGTACACACTATAAACTATCAAATCTGTTGCTAAATTTTTGTCATACAAAGCTGCAGCTGCTAATCTGCAAAGAAAGATATTTCTTCTAATTTTCAGATCAGTGAGTAATCTCTGAACCATGGAAACAAACTCACACTAGTATTACAAATGTTGTTTATCTGTTTGCCGATGTAAAATCTTAAGCATCGATGTATAGAGGCTCCTCATGCACAAAAGCTGAGATAAAATTTTGTTGAAATTTGTGCCATTGGCCTTTTACCTGCTTTGAAATATTCAGGTTCAATCATTGTTAAATCCTAAAGCGATTTCTCCTCCATGCACAGAGGATGCAGAACTTCTGGCACTCTACTACCTTCTCTGTTCTCAGATATCAATGTCTACATTATGGTAATAAATAATTCTTTGGCCAATAGAGAGAACTATTTTTTTATTAACATAATGAAGAACTGTCTAAGTACATTGAGAAAGAAATGAAGTGGGCACCAAGGGGGGATTGCTGCTAATATTTCATAACTGCATCTAGATACGCACCTATACATATATACACACACAAAACAAACCAAAAAAATAGATTTAAACAGTATTTGAACATAACAAACTTGTTCCTCGCTAATTGTAAGTTATTTTCTTAGGGACTAAACAGATTTACATACTGCTATTTATATGCTTTAAAGTTTCACCCCAGGCCAAAAGGAAAATCATTGTAAGAAACCGATCCACTTTTAGAAGCTGTACAATTTAATCTGATTGCATCACTGGATTTTACTATGTAAGCTGTTCTAAAAAGAATGTACTAATAGGTATCATAATATTCAATAGGAGTGAAATAAATCATTAAAGCAGCCTTAGGAGTCCAGCTTATTCAGCCTGCAGCAGTGCTATACTATCACAGTGGCCAGAATGAACCAGGCAAGGAAGTCCTGACAAAGATCTGAGAAAGAACAAGGCAATTTTGACAAACCTAAGATAGAGAAAGAGTGCATTTGTATTCTCTAAAGAGCTAGAAGTCTGTAATACCATAGAGCAATACAAAATCCTACAGCATCATCCATCTGTTGCAGGAGCCGGTGATATCATAACTATCAAAACTTTCAGGATAAACTTTCAATATACAGTTGCTTTCCCTCTGAGTTATTACTGACAAGAGTAATTGTTGAATCTGGGTACAGAAAATTTAATTTGGCCTCTTGGTAGCATTTTATCAGAGTGGGGACCTCTTTCATAGTTCTACCAAAAAGACAGAAAAATAAAAGTTTTCTGGTACCACTCACAGGCACACACAGAGGCCATACTATCACTTTCATACAATTTTAGTGCAGTGGCTGCTCTGTAATAGCTTTTGGACACCTGTATGTTGTAGTGCAAGATGTAGTACATTATTGCTTGTGACACTCTCAAACACCAATTTATCAGACTACAGATTGCTTTGAGCCCAATAAATCTTTACAAACCCATATAGAATGGCTGAGGAACACTTTCCTCCCCACCTCTCTCCTTTCCTTTTGGAAAGGGGATTTTTGTGCGGGTTTTTTTGTGCAACCATTCTCCCTCAGATTCTGTCAGCCTGAGGTATTGCGTTTTTCTGTTGTGTAACGATGGAGAAAGACCTAGAAACCTGTTTCGGCGTTGTAACACAACAATTCACATTGAGAAGAGTCAGCTATTTCTGTAGTTAAAAGGGAGACATAGAAAATGGTTATCTTATCATCTAGGTGTATCATTACTATCTTATTTTAAATGCTGTGAAAGCTGTAAAATAAAGACTTTCCTAGGGAGAGATGGCTTGCTTTCTTGCTTCCTCAGTTTCTACACACAAAAGCCTACTGCAAGCAGCTGGAGCTCCACCTATCTCTAAGCGGGAGCTACACGCCCTCTACCATGCATTATCTTTAAAATCAGGTTTAAACTGGAGAGAGATGTTCTGGCTGTGTCTACAGATACTCCCATCAAAAAGCTCTCCAGCTAAACTTCAGTTCTCAGGCATCCTAAATTTGCATCTGCACCAGTGAGTTTATTGCACATTGAGCTCATCCATGCAGCAGGAAATTTTTTAGGGCTAGGAACAGTTTTCTGCTGTGGATAGGCACAAGGCTATACTAACCACAGCTATCAAGCATGCAGGGGAGCAGGGGGAGAGAGAAAAAGAAAAGACAATCTCCATTGTTATGACATTCTCTGCATTTCCTAATCACTTCAAGTGATTACTTTTGTGCATTTTTGACTCACAGGTACAGAAACTGTACCATTCCCTCCTCTGACTCACTATGTATGTTTGATTATTTTTATACTGCTTTCCCAGAAGTTATTGACAACATGCTGACAGTGGGGAATACACAACACCTCACACAGACACTCTGGGAGCGCATGTACGAGAACACATTTTCCACGTCACTCTCAGTGAATTTACAGCCCAATGTACTGAGAACAAACAGCAATCTGCTGCTTAGCATGAGAGACCTCAAGATTCATCCTTGAGATATATGTCTTAAAAGCAGATAACTTCTGTAATTTTAGGTTCTGGTTCAAGCAGGCAAATGATGAGAACAAGCTGGCACTTGCTTTGCACAGACAGAAAGAAACTGTTCAACTACAGAAACTCTCTGGAGGCAAAGTTGGTACTTTGGTTCATTTACAAGGCTGGGCAGGAAGGCAAGAGGTTTATTATATTTTTTTTAGTTTGTTTAGGCAAGTATGGCTTGCTGGACTGACTGGTACATCAGTGGAATAAACAAAAAACAAAATAAACAAACAAAACCATAACAATTAACCAAAAAAAAAAACCCAGAACAGTCCCAAAACAAAACAAAAACCCAAAAATAATCAAACTAACAAATGAAAAAAACAACAACCAAAAAAGCATGTTCAGTTGTCCACCTCTGTGAATGGTAGAAAGCTGTCTCCTCAATGGACTGGTGTTGCTGACAAAAGAATAGTTACTGTTCAAACTCATAAATCTCAGCCTTGCTTTATTCAATTGTTTCCAGCTCTAATCTCCCAAAAGCAACATATCTCACTTGCTAAAATTAACTTTTTTCCTTTCTATCAGCACATTAGCTGTGTTCACATGAATTAGTCAGCTGTAATTAGCCTGGAGGCACTTCTAGCCATTTAGTGAGACTTGATTTCTCTTTATATGACAGAAAAAAGTCAGACCCAGGAAGCTTAATTTTAAAGGTAAATTTAAGAGATTACCTGTGTTAAGGTAGGAGACACTGAAGTAGCTATCTTCTTGTCAATGTTGGGTTGAATTCCATCCAAATGTGACCAGCCAGCTCCAAGCCCAACTGTAGTTAATTGTTCCTCTTCAAGGAAACTTCTTTAGAAATTCAGTGCTGAAGCATCAGTAGACACTAGTCCAAACTCCAGTTGTTTGTAATTAGCAATCTGCCCACACAGTACACAGAGTGAATGGATATTTAGTGAGAGGTAGAGGAATGTTTTGTATTTCCATATCCCAAAGAGGGGAACAATGCTAAAATTGTTATGACTTCCTTCTTAGCATCTGATTATCTTCTTTCCTTATGAGCAATGAAACACTAAAATTAAAATAAAAACTAAAAAGGGTTAGGAGACCTGACATAACTACGAATCTTTCTCTAAAATGCAATGTAAGCCTAAAAACTCCATAAATATTTCCAGGAAAGGATGTTTTTGTATGAGCAAGAGTCCCTTGTTAGAGGCTTAGAGAAGATTGGAGGCCAAATTTACGATGTTTCAATTGACTTCCAAAGGGTAAATAATGCCAGGAACTGAGAATCTGAGTGGTTCTTTAAAACAGAGACACCAAAAATCACCTTTATTTTTGAGCTGACAGAAGTTTAGGCAACAGGATCCGGCCTTTATGTCCAGTCCTTTTCAAGATCAAGCATAAGGCATTGGTCTCTTGGTCAACATAATTGAACGTTTTTGTAACATGTAGAAAAAAGAATCAGTTGTCAACAATGTCAAACAGCAATGGTTGGGAGAGGCTGGTATCTCATCTATCTTGTTTTACATGCACAAAAGAAAGTGAAGAAATGACAGAAAAGTCAGTTATGAAATCGAAAAGTCGTTTGGGCTTTTTTTTAAAAGAAGGAAATATCAATGTCTTTTTATATTCTTTCTTCTGCTGTGATTTTCCAACTCCTTTGAGTTGCTGAGTTGAGGCATCAATTTGTAACTCAAACCCTCTGGTCCAAGTTTTGGGAGCTCTGAGCCCCTTCAGGCCAGGGGCAGCAGCAGATCTCTGTTCATACTGTTCACGTTTATTTTTTTTAATACTAAAGCAGACTAGGTAAGGAAGGCACATGCTATGCAGAGTAATCTAAGCAGAACATACTGGGGGGGGGGGGGGAAATAATTCCTATCATGTATAAAATTCTGACATTTCAGTGCTTGTTTTTGCCCCAGATCTGAATGTAAAAGTTTAAATTTAGAGATTTGTGGGAGATGCAAATTCCTTATGTCCCCTCAAAGAATCATTTCAAAAAAGAATCAGAGCATTTTCTTTCAAAACTGTCAGAACATTCTCAAGTGATATATATGTATGCTTAGAGTTTATGATATAAAAGAGAAATATAAAAGAGATTTAAACATTATCAAAACAAAACACTTGAAGGCCTTTTCACTGAAATTTGTTAAAATGAAAAACCTTCATATGTCAAAGAAACTGCTTGTTTGGATAAAACTTCTTCCATTGAAAAATTTTTATGTAGTTCTACCTAGAAGTCAGCGAGGGAGATTTGCTTTCTACAGCTAGCTGAAGCTGTAATTAGGCAGTGGTGAATTATCATGCCTTGGGCAGCCTTGGTTTTGTAATACATTCTGTGCATACAGGACTTCTAACCGGGGAATCTCAAAACATTTTGCATAGATGACAGACAGGAGCATGCTACACCTGTACCAACATGAAGCCTTTTTCAGCCTTTTTCACAACTGGTGCATCAATCCCCACTCAGCTGCATGGCATACATGATGGTTCTTATCCAGGCGTCTCTCCAGAGTGAGTTGAACAGTTTCCCTTCTCAGAAAATCCTGCCTAGTACATGATGTGCTTCTGCCCATCCATATAAGATGGACATAACCTTGGTAAACTTGTCTGCAATTTGAACCCAGCTGGGTCTGAGAAGAGTTGCCCAGTTGGCAAAATAGGGTAGAGGCAGTTGTCTGCCAGCCTACTTCAGATTTGCTTGTATCCTTTCTGTTATTTACACAAGACAGCCAAAAGCTATAGTTTTACAGAATCTCTGTACTAATCTGAATGACAATAGAAGTGAAAAACAGAGGAAACATTGCATTTCAGAAATCTTGAGGGTTGGGTAGGAGATAATTCAAAAGGTCTTCTTGGACACTGAAGAGTTTCCATGTCTGCCTGTCCAGGTCAGGTCCACAGGACGACACTGGAATATTTCTGAAGAAATCATCCTTTCTTCCCTTCCTTCCTGTGGGAGACAGTTACAAAGGAAAGGAAGCAAAGAGCTATTTCTCAAGAAGGTTCTGCCTCAACTGCCTTGTGGACTTTCTTTTTCCTTCTCATGGTTTAATTATTACTGTTCAATAAGTGTTTGACATTAAAATGAGATTCAGGACCATTACTCTTTCTTGCTCCTGCCTAGAGCTGACAGCCCTCATCACAAGGACAGTGACAAGAGGAAGATATTCTTCTGGTGTGAGACGACATCTTACATATTCCATAAAAGGTGTTAATTACAGTTAAATAGCTGTCCCAATAACCATGCTACTGAGTGTCCTCATAATCCTTTGGCTTAAACCAGCCCAAAAAATCACAGCCTTTTCCTTTTGAAATCTGTAGTACAAGATCTTGTGCAGTATCTCCTTATGAGACCATCAGATTTCATCCAAGTATTAGTCTACTGAACTGACATCAAACCAGACCACTCTTGATTTCATAGAAGGCATATATTAGAGCAATATGCAGTACTGGAGTGACATTAGGGAGGTGCAGAGAAGGCTTTCAGTACTGGAAATGAGTATTCCTTTCTTAGGTAGACCAAGGCAGAAAAAATACAGATTGCTTTTGCTGCTAGAAAATTTCATCATGAGTAGTCAAAACTTAATCACAAAAACAAAACCCACACACTGAGTGTGCCAGCCACTCCTACACAGGCAGCTGAATCTTCATCTGGGCAGAAATCTTGGTCCTGTTGTAGTTGATGGCACTGACCCTGAGGATTTTGGTCTGGCCAGCATCTCACACCAGGTTTCTGTCAGTCCCAGACTACCACCTTGTTGTTGTGGCTTCTGCAAGCAACTGCCACATGCTTGCCTAGCTGCGCTTTATATTGTCATTCACCAAGAAGCTATATTCAATGTTAGCTGTTAGTTTTTGATGTCTTCTGCCAAAAATAAAAGTCGTTTCTGTATGGATTAATTGGTGATAAACAATCTTCAGTCAGTGTATTTAATTGTCTGTAGGCTGCAAACCAATCTCTCTCACAAAAAGCTGCTTGAAACCAAATCCGCCTGAAAAGATCTTTTCCTTTAAATTACAGTGGTGCTCAGTCTCTCTCAGATATTGTAGCTCAAGTGAATTACTGGAAAGAATGGATACTGAGAACAAAAGAAAAATGATTGGCGAGAATAGAGGCTGATAGGATTGAAATAAAAACCTTCCAGTGGGGAGGCCTGAGCATAACTGCATGTCTTTGCATATTTCCCCAAGGAAGAAGGTAACAAATGGTTTTGGCAGGAGAGAGGCATTTTAAGGCAGGAAAATAAAAGGGTCATGTATCAAACCAAATTGTGTTGGCTTTGAGATGTATTAAATCTTTACATGATCTTGTTTTTCTTTGCAAAGCATTTTTTTTCCTCTTTAAAGAAGCTGAAGACTCGACACTTGAGGTTTTTTGATAATAATTATATGCTTCATATTTCTACATTTCTGCCTATATGCATCGTATGTAAGATTATAACATCCCCACAGAAAGCAAACTTCAAATCAAGGAAACATTAAGGTTGGAAATGCTGTAAAATCAAGCAAAATTATGAGATGCCAAAATTCTGATTGTTTTTACTTCCTTAATTGAATCTCCCAAATAAAGCATAGGAAATTGCTTTTAATTGCATGCTCACACATACCCACAAACCTATAGTTTCTTTGTCTCATACAGTGAACAAAATGTTTTTCACCATTGAGTAGCTTTAGCATCTGGCTAAAATAATAGAGAACAGGAATTACTTTGAAGAGGCATCTAGTATCGGGCCCACCGGGGGGTCAAACTGATTGATTTAAAAATGCAAAATTCATAAGAGACAAAATGAACAACAACACTCAGAATGCAGAAAAGAAATTAAGTGAAACCGTGAAAGTATAAAGAAAAAGGACAGAAGGGGAGGAAACATAGCCTGTGGTAGGATGTATTACAGAGAGAACAACTTGTTCACTCGTGGGAACTGAGTGGGATTCAAAAAGCTAGAACGTGGTCAACTGCGTAAGGACTGAAAAGAATCCTGGAATTGGCAAAAAAAAAGAAATAGTGTCTCAAAAAATGGTCTTTTCACATCTGCAATTTTCACTTGCCCTTGTTTTTCCAAGGCAACATCAGTTGGCTACCCAGTATAAATCCTGAAGCATTTCGCTCATGCTTAAGTTCCCCAGTTTAGACAAACAATCTAGCAATCATGCAGTTCCCTATCTGCTGACAGTGTATATTAAGGCAGCAACTTTTCATTGCTCTTAAATAAATCCATGACACTTTTTCATTCATTGTTTAAACTCCGGTATTCTACAGTCATGCAGAGAAATGTAAATCTCTTCTTGCCAGCTCATTTAAGAAAGGCTCTAGAGGGTAAAAGAAAAATAATCCTTCACAAAAAGTAATATTCCACAAGGATTCCAAACAGAAGGAGGGATGTGGGGGGAAAACAAAACAAAATAAAACAAAACAAAATAAAACAAAACAAAAAACAACCAAGCACAAAAAAACAAACAAAACCCAGAGTTTTGTAGCCTGAGGCCTGATTTTTCCAGAACATACCTAAAGACCTTTTTGTACCTCATGACATATGATTCAGGACCTCTATATTCCAGTGTTATTAAAATAAAGGAACAAGATACCCAGCAACAGTCTGAAATGTCACCCAGTCCTTGGTATGTGTGAGCAGTGCACAGTCTGCTTTATGTATTAAAAGCATTTTCTTTTACCAGAGTTCATTATTCTCAATGAATATAAGGCTCCAACAGTCAGTGATAGGAAAACCACAGGGAATGAAATACTTTTAGGCATGTATAGAGCAACTGTGTTTAATGTGCTCATCAGACTTTCATGCTGGAAGAGAACAACAGCTACCATATGGACAAATAAGGACCGATCTTTAAGTCACCCTCTGTTCAATGGAAAATTATTTGTGGTAGGAAAGGCCCCCTCAGGATATCAGAAGGCCAAGCTGGCACTGTGTACGTACGTCTAATTCAGCCATGCACAAAGGAATTATTCTGACAACTGGCATGACAAGCCCAGCAAAACAAAACAATTAAGCTCTACAGTTGGGATCTCTCTCTCTGCAAAGAGCAATAGTTGCAGTATTGTTGCCGGCTCAGCTGCAAGCCTTTGGCCCCTCCAGCCCACTGCCTCCCACTTCCCTTTTTTACACACTTCCAGAAAGTGTTCCCATCCTCTCAGTCCCCTCTGGGGCACAGCAGTCTCTTCACGGGAATATTTTGCCAGGACTTTCCAAAAGATTGGAACGGTTTACATTCATGTGCAAGATGTCCTGGGGAAAGCGGATTAGTGTTGGAACATTACGTGAGTAAAGGCACACAAAGATCAACTGGGGACAGCGTCTAAACAGAAAGATGAGCTGAGTTAGCTGCTTGATATTGCTTTCAGTCTTCCCTTACATTCAGAAAAAATGAAAGAGGGAGCATGCAGCAAAAATTTTCATTTTAAACAAAGCCTGATTTGGACCTGCCATACCTGATCAATCTCTTTCATTACTGGTTATGTCCCTAAATGAGCATGATCCAGATTCAAATGTCTCCTCTATCCAAGGAAATTGAAAAAAAATATCTCTTATCACCCAGGTAAGTGTTTTGGTTCTTTAGTGAGGCTGTCACACTCCATCCCCTGGATGGTCCTTCATCTTACACAGAATAATTACCCTGCTTTGCATAAGCAAGAGAGAAAGTCCTAGTTATTAGTCCACTCACCCAGGCAGGAGAAGATAGGTTATACTTAATATTCTGAAGAAATATATTACTTAATATTATAATTTCTAAAAGATAGAGGGCAAATCATTGCTAGGTCCACATTTCAATCAGTCTAAATACAGAATTATCCCATGATATTCAACCACCAAGCGATGGAGAAAACTTTTCAAGGGGATCCCTTAAAGGATTTCTCAGCACTCTTTTATTTAGCTGTGCCTTAGATTCACAGCACAGTATGGCTCATGCCACATGCTCATTTAACTTTTATTCAGAGAGAAACATATTATGACTTTTGAATCATTTTTGTATAGCTTGGATAAAAATATTCAATAATGACCTTAAATAGATACATTACATCTTTCTACTATTTCTGCAAAACAAACTAGAATGCATTTATCTGGATACCATCAATACATTGTCCACAGTTAACAACCTTCCTCACTCCCATCATCCCACTTCCAACAATGAATGCAGTGACCCTGTTCCTCTCCACATCTTAATTTTGCACGGATCTAGGATCCCTCTCTAGATGAACAGCTGTTGTGCCAGTTCCTACATATAGAGTTGATGACAGAAACACCCAGGCTTTTCAAAACATATCAGCACCTACTCTTCAGGCCTTTAGACATGCACTCAATGAGCAGTCTACAAATACCTAAATAGCTCACTTTCTCTCCAAAAATCCAACAGAAAGCCTCAGAAACCAGGGAAACAGAATTAATCTCCCAGAATAGCAGAAGAAATCACAGCTCAATTAACAGTGTTAAAAGGTAGAAGCACAAGTGACTGTAATAGCAAGAATAGAAACTGTGGCATGGGCCAAACTGGTGCTACTACCCATATTATATTATTAGTAGTGTCTGTAATGAATTTGTCCTAAAAAATGTAATAGGGGTCCTGATATTTGTGGGGGAAGACAACAAACAGTGTCTAACAGTACACAAACTTGTACAGCAATGATCTAAGATTGGTGATGGAATTTGGAAAAGGGAAAACTGTTCAAATAGCCAGGAATCTGATGGGTAATGAGGATCCTAGTGAATTTCTTAATACTGAAACAGTACTTCAGACATTTATCAATAAATAAGATAGACCAAATGTAGTGTGAGAATATGTATATGTATGCATGTATGTGTGTGTATATATATTTTTTTTTTTTCTTATTTTCAATTTAGGAAATGAAACTGTAAGCAGTAACAAGGATTAAGTAGGATTAAGCAGGCCTAACTCAATGTCAAGCTAATCTGATGGTGAGCAGTGTGGTCACAGGTCTGGCGGAAGAGACAGACCATTCCAGTGCCTGTGGCAGCTGTGGGATTGCATCTCTGCAACACTATGTTGCATTTGGCCATGTGTGCTGGCAATGCAGCCATTGCCAGACCTCCCGCCGTGACACAAGTCCCTCAAGATCAAACCCAGGTTCTAGGGAAGTATCCCCTTGGCTAACAAAGTCCACAGTGCATTGTGGTGACCTGAGCAGCTTTACAGTAAGTGGAAATCCTAAACCATGATTAGACCCTGTGCATTCCCTTGTGACCCAGCACAGCAGCCTTTTTCTCATAACACTGCGGCAAGTACAGATGTGACAACCACATCCAGTGTACCAGCAGCCTTTTGCTGTCAGAGGGAATGGAAGCAGCAAGGTAAAGGCGCCTTGTTGATGATAATGGCAGCACAACGTAGGTCCATTTCTGTTGGTATTCTGATACCACAGGTGTGGTTGGATCTCTACACAGATTTTCTTGAGAAGAGGCTGAAGTTATAGTGCTGTTCTTCCCCTTCTGACGATCAGTACACTTTTTCAACACAAACTGGCTAGGTGCCATGCCTGGACATGCCCTAGGAAATGTACTCCAGGCAAGGAATGATAGGAAAATGTAGAACAGCATGCCGATAATCAAAACCTTGCTCAAGATCATTTCAGAAGCCAGGGCAGAGCTCTGACTTGGTTGTGGTACTGGGACTGTATATATTCTGATCATCCTCTTCCTGTCATATGGAAGATTAGTGCCATTCAGTTCTTGCATGCTTTCTGAGATTAAAAACAAGAGTGACAAATTAAGCCCTAATGCCAGCAGATGTAACTCCATTTGTGCAAGTGAAATTTTAGTCACTTCCCCTACAGCTATGCTTGGTGCAGTGAAGCTGGGGGAGCTATGGGAGCTGACTGCAAAACATTGTTTTGCTCAGATAATACTTTTTTGTTGAAATCTAAGAATAACTATTGTCAGGCTGACAAAGACAAGAAAAAGATTTCATTTTTTTTTGTTATTTTCATAACTTTAAAACACTGGATTTTGCTAGAATAATAAGTTTTATGATACATATCAGTTTGTGTTGAAACCCTTTAAATACTGCAGTTAAGAATATCCCTATGGCATAACTCCATCATGTACTTCTTAGCGGTATGCTTGCACTGAACCTTATTCAATCCTATCAAATAGGTTTTGTTGCAGCAACTTTTTGTTTAAGAATTACAGTTAATGTGATGAAGCAGCTGATTTTTCCGTGCTTGCCATATCTTTGTACCAGTCAAGGAATTTGCTTAGGGGAAATAAAAGAAAATAAAACCAAAAAAAAAACACCCCAGGTCACTCACACATGAAAGGGTTTTAGAGTTTATCTGAAAGAGAAGGAAGCCCTAGGGAACCCACGCAATACTTTTAGCTTATCTTCGTATCCTGATATGCTGTGCAGGATGCTATACTCTCACTGCACTTTGACTAAGCAGAGTGTATGAGACTGGCCAGAGGAGGAATAATCCTTTTGCCTGGATGCAGTTAACACATATGCTATTGTGATGCATCAGTCATCAACCATGTTAAAATATCATTGTGCTATGGTGTTTGTTTTGAAAGCCTGCTTTCTTATTGAAAATAAACAAGAGACCAGCAAATATATAGAACCCCTATTACCCTGGCATTTTGATTGCAATCTTCATTTCATATTTGGCCAAAATAATGTTTTAATTGACATTGCTACACCAGGCTAGCAAATACCTTTTCTGACACACAAGCAAATGGGGAAAAAAAAAAGGTATATTAATCTTTCAGCAGTAGCAGGATGCTTCCAAACTCTCAATGCAATTTTTCCTTCAGTCATGGGTACTGATTTTATTTTACAAAGATTCAAGAAACTGCTCTTGAGCAAAAGGAAACACTGATTTTAAAAATGGTCTTTTTGCTACTCCAGTGCCTAATTTCTCTTTTTGTGCGGTATGGTTCTTGGTTCACTTTTCATTATCATCTAGGAAAAATAATCTACCTAATTTTTTACCATTGCAGGGACATACAGTACAAGTGACACATTTGCTTTCCTCTGTTTTCTTCCTGGGACTTAGTATGGCTTTACCTTTTGATCTTCTACTATCATATGAAAAATAATTACTGAGTGGTTTGTGGCCTTTGTGAATGGTGGTAGGTGGAACTGATGTTCTGCAAATCTTTATGAATGCATTTTCTACTATATATTGTCTGTAGTAACAGGGAAATTGACTTAATAACCCATCTGGCCAGCTGATCTTTCCAGTACTATGCATCTATGACAAAAATCATCAAAGACTTAGGATATAAATTAAGATTATGCAATCTAACAAGAATTTATATTAAAACAAACAAACAAACAAACAAAAGCACCATAGGGAAAAAGCTCTATGCAAATCTAAAAGAAAACCTGCTTGAGAGAGAACACGTTGCAGCACTTATTATCTTGAACACAGCATTGTTATGAAGCAGTTATATGGCTCCCCTGTTCAGAGATGGTTTATGCCAGCCAGATGACAGCAAAATATAGCATGAAAGAGATCAAAAAGATCAAATATACACACTAAAGCAAAAGATTTTGTCTTCTTTAGCTTGGAAAACAAAAGCTGAGTGAAAATACCATCATGCCCTATATATGTATTGATCAAGATAATCCTAGAGGTACAGAAGTCACATCTAAAAGTAAAGGACACGGTTAGCACAAGAATAAATAACCAGTAAAGAGGTGTCTTCTGATCATTACACCACTTAAGTTTTGAAGTAATAACTGTAAAACAAGGACAAATGCCTAAACTAATTTTAGGATAGAGTCAATTAGTTTATGAAAGATATTATATTAACTTCTCGTCTCTAATAGCAATAAACAGAACTTGATGAATGCTGCAGTTCCCTTCCTATCCTGAGTCGAGTTCATTTCATCAAACTTTCATATTTTAGTTGAGTATTATTTTCACAATACTTCTGAGTCAGCCTTACTGAAAATTTTGATTTATCCAGTCATCAAAAGAAAAAGACTTTAAATCACTCCTGACCTGTGATTTACCCCTAGAATGAAAGATTTCAGATCCTGCTGGGGAGCTCCTTGATCTCAAGATTCTCTCTTCTGAATGCATCACTTTCTTTTCATCCTCTTTCATCTTTTCATCTTAAACAACTACATTTTATTCATCCATATTTCAAAACCATCCTCACTCATTCTCTCTGCTGCACTAACAAGATAATAACTCCTAATTTTTAAGTTGCCAACATAGCATATGCAGTACTTCAACAAAAAAAACCCCTACAAATTAGAGTGTAAGGATGATTAAAACATGAACTGAATGCGGTGCATCTGTCAGAGCATCCTCTGTTATAGGTAACAACCTGTCTAACATCTCTTTAAGGAATGTAGCTAGTTTCCAGAGGTCTAAAGTCAAATACATTGCCTTAGAAAGTAGCTTTAGAGAAAACCACAGAGCTCTCTACTTGGTAATTTAAATGACTGACCATTCAATTTATGAGCATTCTCAGTAATAAAACTCAGCCTGAACTTAATAATAGCACATTTTATGTGACAACGATGACAATTACAATCTATAGTTACTGCAGTCGCCCTTTGGTCTAGGGAAAGATGACAATATTAATTACACACACTTGCCATTTGTCAGACTTAACTTGGCAGGCGATTGAGCTCTGAACCATCTTCAGCTTGAATTCTACATTTTCCATTTTCTAATCCACTGGAACGAAGATAATTAGAACAGAGAAAAATGAGAGGCTTTCTTCTTCCTGACTTGTTTAAAGATGTCCCAAACGTCTACCACATGTTACTGGCATATTCAGTAACACCACAGTCACATTAAGGCTGTGCCACTCCAGTTAAGAATCTGTCGGCATTTACTTGACAAAGACTGTGCTGCAGAGGTATTGCATATCTCATTCATTTTAATTTGCGTTGGATGAAATGCAACATGAAAAGTCTCTCAGCCCATATGTAACTTTCATATAATTCTAACATTTCTTACTATTTCAGTCTGCAATTCTATTTCCCATGCTTGTTGACATCTCTAGCCTTCTCGGGGAAATTAAAATATATTGACTTTCTTTAAAAATTGCAAAAAGCATTTATCTAAATTCTTTGTCAACTGAAAAGAAAATCATTGATTCCAATTTAGGAAACTATCTCTACTGAGAAGAATAGCTAAGTACTTGTTTTTTCTGTACTTAAGGATGCAATTTTGTGTAGGTATTCAAGGTCAAATTCTAAATTAGACAAGAACTTAAGCATATGTATTAACATTTTCTTGAGCTGGTACATCCATCCAAAATATCCTTCTAAACCCAATTCTGAGGCCACAGCTCCCCAACAGTTTGAGCTCCCCTGAAGTGTGGACAGAACCCTCCATGTTTCCCTCTCCACAGATGTGTTTCTGTCCTGTGTCATTTTGTAGGTAAATTCCACATTTAAAACTGTTCCCAGCAATACTCAGACACATTAAATGCTTTGCCACGTCTCCAGGGCAAAATATTCCACATGCAAATGTTTGATCTTCAACTCTATGCACTGAATGAAAATTCAAACATCCGTGCTAAAGTTTCTGCCTGGCCACCATCTAAGCTTCTAATATTGCTGTCTCACAGTCTCACATGTAACTGCTTTAAAAAAAAAAAAACCCACAAACTACAAACACCCCAATTTTAGAGATGGTAAAGGTTTCACGGCTATTCTCTGTACTTAAAGTTGAAAATGTGGCTTGAACTAGCACCATCTAAAGAAATATTGCTTACGCTGAATTGCCTGTTTTAAGTACATACATCAGTTTTAAGCGTTCTATCATGAGCCCTATTTATTGTGGATTAGGTCTTCTTTCTGAATTTGAGGATATAGGATTGCAGTACTGAATGCCATTTAAAAATATCTCGAGGCCTTAATATTTGATCCATGCTGTATGTCTAAAAAGAATATTAAGTAAGTGTGTCAGGGGAATTGTTGAGGGGTAATAAACCAAAAAAATAATCATTACAAGTGAATAAATTGAATACTTGAGGCAGAACACTTTCAGAGCAGTCAGATCCATAATCTCAAATACCCATACTCAAATACCTACATTTAAAAATCAGACTGACTGGCAGAGCCTTTTAAGTACTTAACAGTTATAGCTGTAAATCAAATACACCAAAAATATTTCCTGCTTTTTAATTTAAGCCCCTGATTATTGATGCTGCAGTCTTCCACTTGAGAGCGCTCCTCTCAGCTTTGGCCATGAACAAGCGCTGCTCCACAGAGACACACAAAAAAAGCCGTGGCCAGACCAGCATGTGTCTAAAGACACTGCACAAAATTTCCCAGTAGGACAGGCCGTGGAAAAAAAATCAAAAATTGCTGAACATGCCTTTTGCTGCACAGCCAAGGAAAATCATAAAGCCCCAAAGTTATTGGCGCAGTGGCTATGCGTGTGCTTGCTAACAATCCCTCGGCATCCTCTTCAAGCAACACTTCCACAGAGTTTTTAAGAGTTCTGGAAAAGATCTTGTTAAAGTCATGTCACAAAACAAAATGGATCTATGGGGAGATTTCCATTCCTGGGGTATATTTACAATTTTATTGGTATATTTTTGTGGGGCTAAAAGAGCAAGATGTATAAATATAGATAAACATATACAGGCAAATACACACAAATACAAACACTTATATTTGCTGGTTTGTACCATACCACCCACAGTAACATCAACAATAACTACAACTGATTTAGAGTAAAGCTTCACTGCACTTTGTGCAGCATCCAGTGATGGTTTACTGACAACAGAAACTTCCCTTAAAGCCAGCAAAGTTATGCCTTACTGAAGAGTACAGACAATGTTTTGAAGCCTGGGTGCTGTGTTTTGTGTCTCTCAGAGAAGTGACCATATTCAGCTGTTAGCTGGAGGGTTTTTTTGAGCCATGAGCAGCTGTCCAGTGTGCGGGGCTGCCCCATGCTGCAGCTGCCTGAGACGTAATGTGATATTCACACACTTCCCTTTCCCTTTGCACATATTACTTGTATTCAGAGAGGGTTTCAGGGCCTCCAGGTCTTTGGATTTTTGTGCAGAGAACTACCGCAATTTCTATCTACTTGCAGCTTCAATCCTGTCTGTTAGTTGCTCAGCAAAATCCTTCATTTCCAATTTACTTTCAGATGCTTTGACTCTTTCTCTTCCTCCTTCATTTTCCTCTTTCCAAAGGAATAAATTGCAGCTGTTCCCTCCTGTCCTAAAGCCAATTGCTCAAAAGACAGGAGCTCACATAAGAACAAGGAGCAATCTTCCTGTCAGCTGCAGCCTTGTAGGGCCATTCAATGCCCTCATGTGTAAACAAACTGCAAATACAAACCTCTGTATCCATGGCATGACTGAGGTCTATCCTCTGTATGCGAGATATCCTGTTCTTCTCTACTTTATCCTGCTAAGCTCTATCTTCCGTTGCACTTTTGGCTAGAATGAAAAGTCTTTTTCTTATCTTTCTGCTCAGTGAATGTTCAGCCAGTACTAGTTCACTTCGTAAAAAAAGTCTGTTGTAAAGTCCAGAACTACTGGATTTGTTTCAGACTTCTTAACCTGCATTTTCTACTAGGCATTCCACTGACAACATGCAAGACTTGGTATATGTGGAAATCTGGAGTCTCATACAAATCCTTTGAATGACATCAGATAAAATGTATGGGTTTCTAAGTTCAACAAATACAAATTTAATACAAATTTAATACACACTACCCTGTGTTTTAAATAGGATCTGCAATCTGAGAGAAAAGAGAATAAATCAGCATTTAAATGTACTCCTTGCAAGCATATATACTTGTCTCTCTACCCCCTCATGTCCTGATATATTCAATATTTCCTTCACATTTCTGCATGCCCAACTGACCATTAGGTAATCTCTTAAGCAAACTGAGGATGTGACATTTTTTGCACAACTTTTGGCTTATTGTTCACAGTAAATAAATAGACCCACATTTTCTTACAGGTTTCAGTACAAGCTCATGTAGTATTCAAACAGAGATTAGGTCTTCTCTATGAGGCCCCAACTGTAGTGGTTCCTGTTCTATGTATTTATGTTTCTTATCTGAATATTCTACAATAATTTCATATATAACATTTACCAAAGCGTTAGGTCCCGTTCAATAATTCACAACAGTTCCACCACTCTCTACTGGAGTACATTTTCCTCTATCAACTTCTGTGCTTTGCATCTATGTAGAATTGTTCTTCATTTCTGTTTGCATTGCCATCCTGATAAATATAGATCAGGCACTGTCAATGGGCTTGCTGGTTGTTTCAGTGTAATTTTGCTGGTTCTGATTTCATACCCCTTCAAAACACTGTTATGCCTTGCAATCTTTTTTTGTTTGTTTGTTTGTTTTCCAGTTGTGGATATACGTTTGGATTCATGCAACTTTCCCATTTTATGCTCTTATTATAAATTTATAACTTCATAAGATTCGGTCTGTAGTGTCTCTCAGATATATTTCATTTCCTCATATCTTTCCACTTTCCAGTTTCATGTTCCCATTTTAAGTGGTTTTTAATATTCTCATTTTCCCAGCTTCGATCTATTGTTTTAGATCTTTGGTTCCAACCAAAATAAAATATCTGATAACGAACGCTGCCTAAGTAGCATGATTTCATGCCTGGCTTACAAACTTAATGTCAATCAAAAGCCTTCTAAAGGACTTTCCTTCCTTTTGTGGTTTCATTTGGAACCTGTATGCTTGAATTGCTTTGTTTTTCTTGAGAATACAGTGTTCTTCACTCCAACTAGTTGTATTGGGTCTGGCTGAGATGGAGTTAATTTTCCCCATAGCAGCCCTCATAGCACTGTGCTGTGTATTGGTAGCAAGCAAGGGGTTGCTAACACCCCAGCGTTACTGTCAATAACACACCAGTGTTGTTAACACACAGCATCACAGCCTTGTCTCCAACATCCATCACACCAGTAGGCTGGGGGTGGGCAAGACCTTGGGAAGGGGCACAGCTAGGACAGCTGACCCCAGCTGACCAAAGGGATGTTCCACTCTATATGATGTTTGATCTGCAATAAAAGCTGAAAGAAAGGAGAAGGAAGATGGGAATTCATTATTTATGACATTTCTCTTACAGAGCAACTGCTACGTGTACCAAAGCCCTGGTTTACAGGAAGTGGTTGGGCATCGCCTGCTGATAGGAAGCAGAGACTAAATCTTTTCATTTTGCTTTGCTTCCATGCACAGCCTTTTTCTTTATTAAACTCCCATTATCTTGACCCATGGGTTTTTCCCATCTTATTTTTTCCTCCCTGTATCCTGCTGAGGAGGGAAATGATAGAGTAGTTTTGTGGGCATCTGGCATCCAACTAAGGTCAGCCCACAACACTGCTTCATCCTGGCTTAGATGCAGACTGTTAGACACCTGTAGCTCCAAGTCCAGCAATAGTATGAGAAACACTAACTTTTCTAAATCTCCTTTCTCAAAGAGTACATCTATCTGCATCTAGATGTCACATACTTACTGTTGTGGTTTTGCATGGCTGGGTTCTGGTTGAGGGGAGGAAGCTGCTTCTGCAAGAAGCAGCTAGAAGCTTCTCCTAGGCCTGACAGAGTAAACACCAGCTGACTCAAGGCTGGACCCGCTGCTGACCAAGGCCAAGCCAACTAGTGACAGTCATCATGCCTCTGGGAATCACATTTAGGAGAAAAAAAAAATGCAAGCAGCTGCTTTTTGCCACCAAAGAAGTGAGTGAGAAAGATCTAAGAAACTCTGTAGACAGACCAAAGTCAAAGAAGAAGGGGGAGGAGGAGGCACTCTGACAGCAGGAGAGAAAGATCTTCTGCAGCCTGTGGAGAAGACCATGGTGAAGCAAATATCCCCCCCACAGCCCATGGAAGAGGAAGGGGAGTAGAGACCCCACCTGCAGCCCATGGAGAAGACCCCACACTGGAGCAAGTGGAGACATATGGAAGATCCTGTAACTCGCATTGGAGCAAGCAGCTGGCAGCAGATCTGCGGACTGTGGAGAGAGAGGCCCATGCCAGAGCAGGTTTGCTGGGGGCACTTGTGACTGTGGAGGATGAGGCTGGAGCAGTCTGGGCTTGAGAGACTGAGAGACATTCTATGATTTATGACTGCACTCCATGGAAGTGACTGACACCAGGGCAGCCGTGAAGAGCTGAAACCCCATGGGAAAAGATTCACATTGGAGAAGTTCATGAACTGTCTCCTGTGGGTAGGACCCCACAGTGCAGCACAGGAAGGGTGTGAGGAATGAGCCCAACCCCCTGGCTCTGAGGTGAGACATAGAAAATAACTCATGAGGAACTGACCAAAAGCCCCATCCCTGTCTCCCACTGTGACACCTGGGAGGGAGGAAGGGAGAGAACCCATGAGTAAAGTTGCGTCCATGAAGAAGGGAGGTGGGGGGTGGATGTTTTAAGATTTTGTTGCACTTACCATCTGACTCTGGTTTCTGTGTTTGTGTGTGTAGTGTAATAAATTAGATGTGTTTTTTTATTTTTTAGTCTGTGTTGAGTCTGTTTTGCCCATGACACTGATTGCAGAATGATCTCTCCCTGTCCTTGTCTCAACTCCTGAGCCTATCTATATGTGTTTTCTCCCCTGTCCAGCTGAAAAGCAGAGTGATAGAGAGGCTTTGGTGAGTGTCTGGCCTCCAGCCAGGGTCAAACCACCACACTTAACTTTACTCTTTTCCAGGACTGTGCTACATTGTTTCAGCTGAAGGGGGTTGGGTTTTTGTTGGTTTGGTTTTGTTTGGGTTTTGGTGGCGGGTTTTTGGCTTTTTGGATTGTTTTTTTCCCCCAATGTTTCCACGTCTCTTTTATTTGCTTTCTCTCCCTTCTGGTCTTCTCTTTGGATACTTGCAATTTTCCAGGTATCACCTCTGGTACTATGCAGTATTTGTGATTTTTAAGAAGGAAGCGTCATCTTGACATATGGTGTAAAATGCTATATAAAACTGTCTGCCACGTGTCACTGATTTCAGCAGGATGCTTGAGCGACCCTGACACACACCACCGCAGCCTGCTCTGCTCTTAAACGTTCCCTTACACTGACAGCCTAAAGCTCATCTCTTTAGGATGTAATGGTTACACAGAAATCTTGCTGAAACCAAGGCACAATTCAACAACCCCTGAAACGGTTGGCTAACGGTGTGAGTGCGGTTTTTAGGACATACTTGTTGATCAAGATAGGAAAACAGGCCAAGAGGATTCAGAGTTTCTTGTTAGGATCATTTAAAAAATCCACAAGTTACTTCCTTCTCTGCTCCCACTCTAAAAACTTCCTCATTTATGAATTGAAATCCTAAGGAAGAAAAGCAATATCTGACTTCTCAGGCTACATTAGGGATACTGCAGTTCTTTGAATAACTCTTTGAGAAGAAGTGACAAACAAAAGAAGTAAAATTTGCCATATATGACTTTTAATTTCTATTTTACTGTGGTTTATATTGTTAGTTGAAACGTCATAGAGATAAATTAGCATAATTAGGCAATTATGACAGGTCTTTGATTGTTTTCTTTATAAACAAAATGCAAAGCCATGGAACATGGAACAACAGGTACTTTCTCTAAAATAATTTTCTCTCAACATTCTCAAAGCAGATTTGAAAAACACCCACAAAAAAAGAAAATATATAAACTGTGGACTGCAGAATAACTGGATCTAAACCAATGAAAAGTATGATTTGACTGCCAGATGCACTTTGTCAGATAAAGAAGACATACGGACTTTAAACTTCCTTTGTGATGAAAAGAAGAGGTGGCTTACTGACTGAAGGTGATGTCCCAGAGGTGAAGTTCTGAAGGTCTTATGACTTGTAGCTCACAGGATTTTGATAAGCTCTTTTCATACGTACAGTTAACTTAATCTGCTTTCTCCATACACTTTGTCTTGGACATATCTGAACCAACTCCACAATTTCATGAGTATCAGAAACAGAGTTGGATGTTTATAGTTACAAAATCTTGATCCAGAACTATGCTGATTACAACTCTTTCATATCTTTTATCATCTTTATTTAAAGAAAAATCATCCAAAACAGATCTCAGGGTTCATAATTTTTGTCTTGGTTTAAGATCATTTTATGGGAATCAGATGCCTAAATATCCTTTCAGCCTACAGTAGCCTCCTACTAAATAAAAGTTTAGATCTCTGACCTTTAATATTTATTTATTCTTATTGGACAACAGTTTGTCATACATTCACTTAGAAATATACAGCAACTGATTATTCAAAAAGGTGTCCTGGTTTCAGTCAGGATAGAGTTAATTTCATTTGTAGTAGCTGATGGAATGCTGTGTTTGGGAGTTAAAATGAAAGCAGTGCTGATAACACCCTGATGTTCTTAGTTGCAGTCAGACAGTCAAGGACTTTCTTAGCTTCTTCTATTTCTCTATTCTTGAGAAAGGAGGGGCGAAGCCAGGACAGGTGACCCAGATGGGCCAAAGAGAGTATTCCATGCCAATTACGTCCTGCCTAGGAAAACGGGGGGCTGTTGGGAAGAAGAAGAGGGGCGGTCTCGGGACGCGTGCTTCCTCTCGGGACGCGTGCTTCCTCTCGGGACGCGTGCTTCTTGGGGGGACGGTCGGTTCCGCGACAGCTCTGGGTGGTACGGCCTGAGTTGTGTGGTTCGGTGAGAAACTGCATTGGGTATCAAGAGTTTCATATTCTTTTGCTCTAAAGTCCTGTTAGCATTGTTATATTTTATCTTTCTGTTATCTTAGTAAACTATCCTTATCCCAACCCACGGGCCTCTTAGTTTCTTGGTTTTGGAGTTATTTGCCCCTTCCTTTTCCCTTCCCTTGTTTCCCTTTCCCTTTTTCCCTTTTCCCCTGTTCTTTTACTTTAAGAAGCAGGCAGCTGCGTGGATCTCAGCCCACAGCTGGGGTGAAACCACGACAGTCCTTTTGGCGCCCAACGTGGGGCTCGAAAGGTTGGGATAACGGTAGATCTGACCCTATAGTAATTAAGACAAAGTTGTGATAAGTATTGTTGTTTAAGCAGTCTCCGATCACGATGCTGTGGTATTTATTCACATGGCTGTGGTCACATCTGTGGCCGCGAAACTACCGTACGCTGGCTGCAATCCTGGCAGGATTTTTTACCATGTCGAGGCTGCGTTTCCTGGTCTGGTTCTTGTCTTCTGTGATGACAATCTATGATACAGTAATATTGAGGATCGTGAACTTGTGCTGGTATTTGTATGAGAGCTTGCTGCCCTGTCCATTCCTTGGACAGGGAGGGTTTAGTAACGGCAGCTGGTATGGTGGGAGTTCTGTTTTCTTTTCCTTTGGGCTAAATACAACAGCTCTGCTAGCAGTCTTTAAAAACTTTCACTATCCCTGGGATATTCCAACTAGCATCTTGCTGTTTGTAGGTTTGGTGCAGATGGTTCAGTTGTTGTCAAATATTAAGCAGAGGTTTATGAATACCACTCAAGATTTTTCTGTGAGGCCAGATAATCGTGAGTGGCAGGGCAAGTGGCAGAGCATGGGCAAGTATCTAGGCACTTTCTTAACTCCGGTGGTTTGGAGTTTCACTCCTGAGCAGTTACAAGACCCTGAAAAAGTGACTGCATATCTGAAAAGAAATTGCTCTAAGCTTGCCAGAGATACACACCTTACTGCACTGTGCTGGGCCCTGGCCACTATTTACAAAACATTGCTTGATAACAGGCAGCACTGTCAGTACTGTCAGCACTGTCAGAAGGAAAAGAATGAAAACAGACCAGCAAAGACTGCAGCTGCTGCAACCCCTATGACTGGCACTGCAGCTACTGTAACCACTGTGACTAGCACTAAGGCCACTATGACTAGCACTGTGGCTACTGCAACTTGTCCAACCGATGCTGCAGCTACTGCAACCCCTACAGCAGATACTGATGATAAAACAAAAAACCAACCCCCGCCAGTGTCTGTTGCTCCTGTACAAAAGAGGAAACAAAGGAAATCAGTTCGTGTAGTGAAGGATGAGGATGAATCAGGGCCATCTGGAGCATGTCAGGATGACGCAGGGCCATCTCAAGCATCTCAGGATGGAGCAGGGCCATCTCAAGCACCTCAGGATGGAGCAGGGCCATCTCAAGCCCCTCAGGATAGATCAAGGCCATCTCAGGCATTTCAGGATGAGGCAGAATCAGAGGTTGTCACACGATCCCTGACCCTGAGTGAGCTGCGTGAGGTTCGAAAAGATTTCAGCCGCCGCCCAGGTGAGCACATTATCACTTGGTTGCTCCGATGCTGGGATCAAGGGGCCGATAGTCTGGAATTAGATGGCAGGGAGGCCAAGCAGTTGGGATCCCTAGCTAGAGAAGGAGGCATTGACAAGGAAATTGGGAAAAAGCCAGAAACCCTCAGCCTCTGGAGGCGACTACTGTCAAGTGTGGAGGAAAGGTATCCCATAAAGGACTATATTACATGTCAGTCACCCAAGTGTAACAACATAGAGGCAGTTATCCAGTACCTGAGAGAATTAGCTGTACGGGAGATCATTTATTATGATCTGGGCAAATGGCACTCTGACCCTGATGAAGTTGTATGCACCGCAGATATGTGGCGTAAGGTTGTACGAAGTGCACCAGCAGGGCACACCAATTCATTAGCATCAATAGACTGGGATAATATGTATCCACCAACTGTAAGTGAAGTGTCCTGCCGACTCCGGAAATATCAGGACAATGTTTCCCAATCTGTGATCGCAGCAGTAGAGAAACTGGTCGAACGACTTGACAAAAATTTGTGCAACTCCCAACCCGTATGGGGCAATGTTGCAGCTACTGGGAGAAAGCGTCCATCATCCCAGAAGGGAGGATACAGAAGGTACACACCACGAGACACGCTGCGACAGCAGCTGTGGTTTGAACTGTGTGACCATGGTGAGGACATGAGGAAGTGGCATAGGCAGCCCACCTCAGCCCTCCAGGCACGAGTAAATGAGCTGCGAGGTAAAAGACAACGCGATTTTGCCAGGAAGAAGGCTGCACCAGTGAGCAGCCAATATGATCAGCAACAATAGAGGAGCCCTGCCTCCAGCCAGGTGGAGGAGAGGGATAACCGCGCTTATTGGACTGTGTGGATCCGATGGCCTGGTACGTCAGACCCACAGGAGTACAAGGCTCTGGTGGATACTGGTGCCCAGTGTACTCTAATGCCATCGAATCATGTAGGGACAGAACCTGTCAGCATTTCTGGAGTGACAGGGGGCTCACAACAATTGACTGTGTTAGAGGCTGAAGTGAGCTTAACTGGGAAGGACTGGGAGAAACACCCAATTGTGACTGGCCCAGAAGCTCCATGCATTTTAGGTATAGATTACCTCCGTAGAGGTTATTTTAAAGACCCGAAAGGGTACCGGTGGGCTTTTGGAATAGCTGCTTTGGAGACAGAAGTCATTGAGCAATTGCGTACCTTGCCTGGACTCTCAGATGACCCTTCTGTTGTGGGGTTGTTGAAGGTTGAGGAACAGCAAGTGCCAATTGCTACAACGACGGTGCACAGAAAACAATACCGCACTAACCGGGATTCCCTGATCCCCATCCATAAGCTGATTCGTCAATTGGAGAGTCAAGGGGTGATCAGCCGAACCCGCTCACCCTTTAACAGTCCCATATGGCCAGTGCGGAAGTCCGATGGAGAGTGGAGGCTGACAGTGGATTATCGTGGCCTAAACGAAGTCACTCCAGGTATGAGTGCTGCTGTACCAGACATGCTGGAACTCCAGTATGAATTGGAGTCAAAGGCAGCCAGGTGGTATGCCACAATTGACATTGCAAATGCTTTCTTCTCAATACCACTGGCGCCTGAGTGCAGGCCACAGTTTGCTTTCATTTGGAGGGGCATCCAATACACGTGGAATCGTCTGCCCCAGGGGTGGAAACACAGCCCCACCATTTGCCATGGACTAATCCAGACCACACTGGAAAAGGGTGGAGCCCCAGAGCACCTGCAGTACATTGCGGACATCATTGTATGGGGCAATACAGCAGAGGAAGTATTTGAGAAAGGAAAAAGGATAATTCAAATCCTTTTGGAAGCTGGTTTTGCTATAAAGCAAAGTAAAGTCAAGGGGCCTGCACGAGAAATCCAGTTTTTAGGAATAAAATGGCAGGATGGGCGTCGTCAGATCCCAATGGACATTATCAATAAAATAGCAGCTATGTCTCCACCAAGCAACAAAAAGGAAACACAAGCTTTCTTAGGTGCTATAGGTTTTTGGCGAATGCATATCCCAAACTACAGTCTCATTGTGAGCCCACTCTACCACGTAACTCGGAAGAAGAATGATTTCCAATGGGGCCCTGAGCAGCAGCAAGCCTTTGAGCAGATCAAACGCGAGATAGTCCATGCAGTGGCCCTTGGGCCTGTCCGGACAGGGACAGATGTTAAAAATGTGCTTTACACTGCAGCTGGGGAGAATGGACCTACCTGGAGTCTCTGGCAGAAAGCACAAGGGGAGACTAGAGGTCGACCGCTGGGGTTTTGGAGTCGGGCCTACAAAGGATCTGAGGCCAATTATACTCCAACAGAAAAGGAAATACTGGCCGCCTATGAAGGGGTTCGAGCCGCTTCAGAAGTGATTGGAACTGAAGCTCAGCTCCTCCTCGCACCCCGACTGCCGGTGCTGGGCTGGATGTTCAAAGGGAAGGTCCCTTCTACACATCATGCCACTGATGCTACGTGGAGCAAGTGGGTTGCATTAATTACTCAGCGGGCTCGAATAGGAAACCCTAATCGCCCAGGAATTGTGGAAGTGATCACAGACTGGCCAGAAGGCAAAGATTTTGGAATGTCACCAGAGGATGAGGAGGTGACACGCGCTGAAGAAGCCCCACCTTACAACAAACTGCCAGAGGATGAGAAGCGATATGCCCTGTTCACCGATGGCTCCTGTCGCATTGTGGGAAGGCAGCGAAGATGGAAAGCTGCTGTATGGAGTCCTACAAGACAAGTAGCAGAAGCCACTGAAGGAAAAGGTGAATCAAGCCAATTTGCTGAGGTGAAGGCCATCCAGTTAGCCTTGGACATTGCTGAGAGAGAAAAGTGGCCAATGCTCTACCTTTATACTGATTCATGGATGGTAGCTAATGCCCTGTGGGGTTGGTTGCAACAGTGGAAAAAGAACAACTGGCAGCGTAGAGGCAAACCCATATGGGCTGCGGACTTATGGCAAGACATTGCTGCCCGATTAGAGAAGCTTGTTGTAAAGGTACGTCATGTTGATGCCCATGTACCTAAGAGTCGAGCCATGGAGGAACATCAAAACAACCATCAGGTAGATAAGGCTGCTAGGATTGAAGTGGCTCAGGTAGATCTAGACTGGCAACATAAAGGTGAATTATTCCTAGCTCGATGGGCTCATGATTCCTCAGGTCATCAAGGGAGAGATGCAACATATAGATGGGCTCGAGATCGAGGGGTGGACTTAACCATGGATGCTATTGCACAAGTTATCCATGAGTGTGAGACGTGTGCCGCAATTAAGCAAGCGAAGCGGTTGAAGCCGCTTTGGTATGGAGGACGGTGGATGAAATATAAATATGGGGAGGCCTGGCAGATAGATTACATCACCCTCCCACAAACCCGCCATGGCAAACGCTACGTGCTTACCATGGTGGAGGCAACCACCGGCTGGCTAGAAACATATCCTGTATCGCATGCTACTGCCCGGAATACAATCCTGGGCCTTGAAACGCAAGTCCTATGGCGACATGGTACCCCAGAAAGAATCGAGTCAGACAACGGGACTCATTTCTGAAATGCTCTCATAGACACCTGGGCCAAAGAGCATGGCATTGAATGGGTGTACCACATTCCTTATCATGCACCAGCCTCTGGGAAAATTGAACGATACAATGGACTCTTAAAGACTACCCTAAAAGCAATGGGTGGTGGAACATTCAAACACTGGGATACACATTTGGCCAAAGCCACGTGGTTAGTTAACTCTAGGGGTTCTACCAATCGGGCTGGCCCTGCCCAGTCAAAATTTCCACGTACTGTAGAAGGAGACAGAGTCCCAGTGGTGCATATGAAGAGTATATTAGGGAAGACGGTTTGGGTCATCCCTGCTTCAGGTAAAGGTAGACCTATGTCGGGAATTGTTTTTGCTCAAGGACCTGGTTGTACTTGGTGGGTAATGCAGAAGGATGGAGAAGTTCGATGTGTACCTCAAAGGGATTTGATTTTAGGTGAGAATAGCCAATGTAATTAGTAAGGTAGAAATTGTATTATAATAAGTACTAAATAACCCATTACTGTATATTCATTATTACTATAATTGCTGTATGTTGTTGTTTGTTTTACCAATGGAGTTACAGCTGGAATCATACACAACAATGAAGGAAGACTGCCACGATGATGGGACCAAGACCTGCCATCACAAGAACTTTTTCCTCTTCCCCTTTGAAAATGAACACTTTTGATTCACAGACTATGACCATGGACCATGTCAGATGCATCGATCGAGAGTCCGAGATGCAGCATGCAACGATCCAGTGGCGCATACTGACACCATGAGAGACTGTTACAACGAATGGAGCCTGAAAATCATGGACTAAATCATTTACTCAACAAAACTCAGATGAATGGTCCATAGACTAAGGGAATAACACATATATGTGTGTCTGAAACATTGGTTGTACCCAAAAGAAATGTTTGGACCTGGTCATGACGTAAATGGTATGGAATAAGGGGTGGAATGTCCTGGTTTCAGTCAGGATAGAGTTAATTTCATTTGTAGTAGCTGATGGAATGCTGTGTTTGGGAGTTAAAATGAAAGCAGTGCTGATAACACCCTGATGTTCTTAGTTGCAGTCAGACAGTCAAGGACTTTCTTAGCTTCTTCTATTTCTCTATTCTTGAGAAAGGAGGGGCGAAGCCAGGACAGGTGACCCAGATGGGCCAAAGAGAGTATTCCATGCCAATTACGTCCTGCCTAGGAAAACGGGGGGCTGTTGGGAAGAAGAAGAGGGGCGGTCTCGGGACGCGTGCTTCCTCTCGGGACGCGTGCTTCTTGGGGGGACGGTCAGGTTCCGGGACAGCTCTGGGTGGTACAGCCTGAGTTGTGTGGTTCGGTGAGAAACTGCATTGGGTATCAAGAGTTTCATATTCTTTTGCTCTAAAGTCCTGTTAGCATTGTTATATTTTATCTTTCTGTTATCTTAGTAAACTATCCTTATCCCAACCCACGGGCCTCTTAGTTTCTTGGTTTTGGAGTTATTTGCCCCTTCCTTTTCCCTTCCCTTGTTTCCTTTTCCCTTTTTCCCTTTTCCCCTGCTCTTTTACTTTAAGAAGCAGGCAGCTGCGTGGATCTCAGCCCACAGCTGGGGTGAAACCAATAAAGTCAATAAAGACTTGTGTAAAAACCCACTGAATACAAAGGGAAGATTTCTGCTTCTTTCAGCTGTGCATTGGATTGGATACTGATCTACTATGTAAGGTCTCACCAAAAACCTCCACCATTACAGTTATTTACAATAGCAAAAACATTGATTGTCAAGTGCAGCACGGTGAAGATCCAACAGCTCACTGCTTCCAGAAGGAACTGTCCTGTCACTTGTAGGCAGGGCCCTCGAGGGCACAAGTGTCAGATGACAAGAGAATCCTTGACAATACAGGCACAGGATGAATCAGGTTGACCTAGAGCTGTGAACACAATGCACAGACATCACTTGATGGTCAACTATGGAAATGCAAACTCTCAATCTGAGGAGATCAAGACACAGTATGTAACTGTATCCAAGATGTGTGAAACCTCCCATACATGGTGAGAACTTGAGAAATGAGAACAGGAAGGTGCAGTCATAGCCCTGACAAACACGGGTATGATGGAGAAACAGAAAAAGGAATCACTCACATTCTAGATCTCCCCATTATGGATGCCAAACCTGATTGGCACCTCTGTGCCCCCAGAACAAGTCCCCCTTTCCCTTCTTTATTTGCCATCCCTCACATTTTTCTGCTGCAGCAGCTATATGTTAAGTACTCTCTTTTCCTATACTGTTGGATCAAGTAAGTTGGAACTGCAAAGAACATGTGCCTCTCTGCCTTTCAGCCTTCTCACACAGCAAGGTGACTGACACCCAAGCAATGAGTCAAGGTAAACTTAAAAGCAACATCTTCCTACCTTCTCCTACTTCATTCCCTGCCCTCTCCTCTCTCCACCTTCTCCAGGTCCCTGGTCCTGTGTCAGTCCTGGAATTACTTTGACTCCTTTGGAAGTGGGTTTCATGTCAAGGACCAGCTTGATGAAGTGAATTAGCTTATCAAAGGCCACATGCACACCTGCAGGAGTGCAAGCAAGAGGAATACCTGCTTGAGCAAGAGATGGATGGACTAAAAGGGGAAGCAGTGTGGTGGGCAGGAACAGGCTCACAACTCTCCATTGCGAGCAGCTGTTGTATCAGCTCAGCCCTTTTCAGCCATCCCTCCCCCAGTGACCTTTCTTAGGACTGAATCTTCCTGACAGCTCCCCAGCCATAAAAATATCATTCTTAGTCATTTTGTTGCAGCAGTGAGTATTTAGTAGATTTGATATCAAATAAGAATGCATTTTCTGTAACAGTAAACTTTTGAACATCAGACGGAAGGTTTTCACCAAACTTTTAAACCAATTACGACAAGAAATTTTCAATTACAAAGCTTTGATAAATTATTTAACAAATGACACAAAGACAAATTAAGAGTTAAACTTCTTTGAAGTACTTTTAGCTAAGTTTGTTTTCCTTTCAAAATAATATATTGCTATCAGAATTGCTCCTATCATACCTCAAAAATACAAGCTATTTCAGCTACATCTGAAGTAATAGTCTCATATGGTAGCACCCATAGCATTCACTTAAAGGGGTTTTTTTTAAGGTTTTTCATAACAGCTACACAATTTACTGTTTAAATTTTGACCTCTGCATTGTCACAAGTCTTGATCATTCTAATAGTTTTTATTACCAAGGTAAATACTAACATTTCTCCCCACCTTCTCTTTGGAATCTAATGGGACTAAATTGTATTGCAGCGAACTGATCAAAGGGAACAGATTTAAATATATATATATATATATGTATATATGCACACACAGGGAATATTACTAGCAGTACAAAATACTAGACAGAGTACACCTGGCCTCATGAAATCTTGGTAAGCCAGATCTTGACTGTAACTACTATTCTGAGTTTCTCTAGTAAAACTCTCCTTTTACTTGAGAACTATAATCAGCTTCTCTATTCTACAGGCTTCACTCTTAAAGGCTCTCCCAGAACAACATTAATTTTTTTCTTTTTCAGCTGAGAGTTTTGCTACAACATCTATGGACTGCACCAGGCATAAAGACTTTGTGTTCTTCATTGAATGGTGGTGATAAACACATCTATTGTGATGTTGTATAAAAATGATTATTTTACATTCCTGACTGTGTCAAAGGGTATTGGATTTAATGACCAGGATTTCTGCTTTCAGACAGTGGTTACAACAGTAATCTGAGAATAACTCTCAAATGATCTTGTACAGATGAATATAAAGGAATGAAAATTATTTAAAAGAAACATTTCAATAAATCAGGTGACATAGAGTTGTTTTAGTAGGTTGCATCTGTAAAAGTAGATGTACAAATCAATTTTTAAACATATAGGTTCCTAAGGCTAGACAGTTATATACCTCTACAGACTACCCACTAACCATTAAGAAATGTCTGGTCTTTTACATGGAGGAGAATATATCCCATTGGATAGTATATACTGCAGCCTAATCCAATTAATCTTAATGGGTAATTTAGGTCCTAGTTGTGTCTTAAGCATGTGTCTCTTCTGGGGCAGATATGTTAATATATGTCCTAGGGACAATGGAGTAGAAATATGCAATTTCATAAGGGAAAACAAAGATAATATCTTATCCTGAACTGATGGGCAGATGTGAGCTGCTTTCAAGCTGGTGTTTGGCAGGATTTTGAGAACCCATAGGGAATATAAGGATTCGTCACATCAGAATAGTAAATATGTAGTTCAGAACAGCTGAAACCTCAAGGACCACAGGCCTGCCTGAAGCAAAACTATATGAGAGAAAAGGCCCTCAAACAATGGGTTATGACAGCATTTTTGTCTCCTCTGGAGACATTCAAAACCTGCCTGGATGCATTCCTGTGTGATTTAGTCTAGGTGATCCTGCTTTGGCAGGGGGTTGGACTAGGTGATCTTTCGGGGTCCCTTCCAACCCCTAACATTCTGTGATTCTGAGTGATTGTTACTTGAATTAGTCTGGCTAGTCTGACTCACAGACTTCATTTTTGTGTAATACATAACTGCTAAATTTGGGTACAGTTTCATAATACTAGCTACTTGTAACTTTTTCATCTACTGCCTGACTGCCTAGTCAACATTCAGAATTAACAGAGGAGGCCCTATAAGAACCAGGAAAAAACACTTCATGACCTGTATGATTGAGTGGAGAGTGCTCCCTCAGTAAGTTTGCAGATGACACAAAACTGGGAGGAGTGGCTGATACACCAGATAGTTACATTGCCTTCCAGGAGGACCTTAACAGACTTGAGAAATGGGCCAAGAGGAACCTGATAAAGTTCAACAACTGAAAGTGCAAAGTCCTGCACCTTTGGAGGAACAACCTCAGGCACCAACATATGCTGGGGAGCCACCTGGCTGGAAAGCAGCTTGGCAGAAAAGGAGCTCCTGGTCCTGGTGGATATCAAGTTGAAGATGAGCCAGAAATGTGACCTTGTGGCAAAGAAGGTGAATGATAATCTGGGCTTTGTTATGAGGTGTGTTCCTAGTAGTTTGAGAAAGGTGATCCTTCCCCTGTATTCAGCACTGGTGTTTCCAGTTCTGGTACCCACAGCATAAGAGAGACATGAACATACTGAAGAGTCCAGCAAAGGGACTGGAACATTTATCAAATGAGGAAAGACTCAGAGAGCTGGGACTGTTTAGCTTAGAGAAGAGTCTTAGTAAGGATCTCATTAACATGTATACAAATACCTGAAGGGAGGGTGCAGAGAGGATGGAGCCAGGCTCTGTTCATTGCTGCCCAGTGACAGGACCAGAGACAACAGACACAAACAGAAACACAGAAGATTCCCTGTGAACATCAGAAAACACGTTTTTACTGTGAGGATGACCAAGCCCTGGCAGAGGTTGCCCTGATTGACTATGAAGTATCCATGCTTGGAGATATTCAAAAGCCATCTGGACATGGTCCTGGGCCATTGTCTCTAGGTGGCCCTACTTGAGGGGTATTGGACCTCCAGAGGACACTTCTAGCCTCAACCTTTCAGTGATTCTGTGTGATCTCGAGACCAATAGAGAGATTAAAGAGGTTTCTTTGTCATGCAAAACCACTTCAATACAAGCTAATACATGTAGAAACTGTGATGACTATCAGGAGCTACCAACAATCTCATGGATGAAGATAGTAAACAATAACTGGATGTTGTGCCTACTACGCTTTAGTAAGAAAATCAAACACTGCAGTGGCATGAGCTTTCATGTAGTGCCATACCTCCTTTTTGCCAGTTCTCTTTCTTGCTGTTTAATATCTTTAGCTGTAGTGTTCTGAGATTCTTACTGGTTTACTTTCTTTCATTGTCATACCCTGCATCCTGGGGTGCAGCAAGCACCGCATGGCTAGCTGGTCACAGGAGGTGATTGCCCCACTCTGCACTGCACTGATGTGGCTGCACCTTGAGTGCTGTGTGCAGTTTTGGGTGCCTGGTGCTCAGCTGCTGTCTGAGGCTAAATCACGGCAGAAGGACATCAGAGTGTGTCCAGAGGAGTACAACCAAGATGGTCAAAGGTCTTGAGGGCAGAACTTATGAGGAGCAGCTCAGGTTACTCCATTTGTTCACCTTAGATAAGTCTGTGAGGGGTGACCCCATCACAATCTACATCTCCTCAAAGGGGGCAGCTGAGGGAGAGGTTCTGATCTCTTCTCTCCAATGATGTGTGACAGGACACAAGGAAATGGAATGAAGCTGCAGCATCAGAGGAAATTCAGATCGGACATTAGGAAAAGGTTCTTCTCTGGGAGAGCAGTCAGTCACTGGAACAGGCTCCTCGGGGAAGCAAACATAGCACCAAGCCTGTTAGACCAAGCCTGTCAGACAGACCAAGCGTGTCAGTCATCCAGCATCTGGATGACACTCTTAGTCATATAGTTTAGCTTTAGTCAGTCCTGTGCGGAGCCAGGAGTTGGACTCCATGATCCCTATGAGTCCTTCCAATACAAGACATTGTATGGTTCTGTAATTCTGTTCAATGGCAGACTAAATTAGGGAGTTAATTATTCCTTCTTGTACAAAATGCCACCTTGTCAGCTGGCATGTGGCCATCAGGCCGAGACACTTCTTCCCCCACACATAAGTGCTATGTTGAGCCAGGTGATGAGATGGTATCTGGTACATTGGGTCAGAAAAAAAAAGGAGCCATGGGCCCAGGATGGGGCAGGCATGCTTGTCCACTAGGAAAGGGGTCATCTGGTACCTAGCACCCCTCGGTGGGGTGGATAGTATGTATCTGGATTTTAGTTTCTACAGACAAGCATAATAACATGGAGGATACAGATGCTCTGTAACTAAACTAATTAAATTATCGGTTTTGAATAATCTTCTAAAATCAAGAATTTACACCTTTGTAACTGAGAGACATTTGGCTCTGTGTTATGAAAACTGAAGTAATGGATTTAAACTGTGATAGTGTTTAGCCATTAGCTAGCAGAAACAAGTAGCCTCATAAATGACATTTTTTATACTGTGAAGTCTCAACAGACTATCAACTTTATAGCACCATACATTGCTTTTACAATAATTGGAAGGTCTCAAGCTCACATGTATGGTGGGACATCTTAAGTAAATAAGTTCTTGTTTTTCAATCCCTTTAAGCCACCACTTGGTAGTCTTTTTTTTTTAAGTCAGTGAAAAAAATATGATAAAACTGTTGGCTTATGGAATTGAATTGCTTTCGTGGAGGATTGAACATACTGCATGAAACTGATTAAAATATAAAAATGCAGAAAGAAATCTGCTCTGCATCTAAAAGAACACGTAGCTTTGGAAGTCTTTGGGTTGTTTATTTTTTTTAATCTTAGCTGGAATGCGTGTGATGGATCAAATTCTGAAAGTATGATAGCAGCTAGATCAGTCTAGGTTTGGTCTCTGCCTAACAGTTCTACGGAGCATTCACTAGACATATACATGCAACTCATTATTCTTGTATGCGTATATTGTGAATGAAAAGCTGGGAACTGCAGCTTTTGAACTTTTGAGTGATAGGTATATATCTTTTATCCTCATTGCTGGCAGAAGACAAAATTCTGACAGATTTGCCTGCAACTTGCAAAGAGGATGTAGTCTGTAAAAAGGTCCTTCAACATTCATATTTAAAGGTATTTGAAGTTGCCTGTAAATTTAGGGTGCTGGTAGGAGGACACGTGGGAGGAATGTCATTCTGGATATGAAAAGCTTAACCAGACTTTGGACTCTCTTACTGCTGCAAAGAAATGTTTAGGAGTTCAAGATGTTCTTTAGGCTCTCATTAATGAGACATTTCGTTAAATGTTTTCCTTTCATTGGAAATATAAAATCAGAGCTACAAAATGAACCATATACCCTGCTACCTCCCTCTCTCCTCCCATCCCTCCTTCCCCCTCCCCCCCAGGTTATCTAGCCTAGTAAATGATGGAATATTTGGTAATTTCCATTCTCTTCAGATTAAGAATTCTTCAGTCTCGGCTGAAATACCATATTCACAGATGCCTTAGCACAGATTAGTAATCGAATAAAAATAGCTAGGGAGCAGAAAACTCTTTGTGAATGGGGAAGCACATTCTGCTTCATGCTATGTAACCATTGGTTATACAGCACGAGTCCCTTAACATATTTTTAAATAAATAGTGGATCCATAATAAATACAGAAGAGGGAACAATTTGTTTTATGTATTTCAATACAGCACAAACAATTTCACCTACAGCCTGTGAGACTATGAACTGAAAAAGAATAATTTCTAGAATATAACACTTTGAGTTACCTCTGCACTGTGTTTTAGGGAGAAGACTGCAATAAATTAAAAAGCTGTTTTCTCATTTTCAAGGACAAAAAGACCCAGAGCTTGGACTATACCACACTGTCACATAGAAGGGTATAAGTCCAACGTTCCACAGAAACTAATGCTTCTTTTTTTCTTATTTGGGAAAGGCAATATTCAGGTTGACTGAACCCCTGTGGACACTGTGATCAGGCTGTGGAGCAGATGTCTTAGACTAGCACAAGTTCAATCCTTGTCCCACGTACAAAAGCAAGAGTTTCTGAGTCCACTGAACTCAGCAGGAAGGCAAAACAGTGCTGATCACACCTGCTCCTAGGAGGTATTGTGCTCCTGGTTTCTATTTGAGTGGAATGAAACTAGAAGGCTATAGAAAGAAGCTGCAGACTTCAGGAAAACTTAAGGAGACAACAACTGAAGCCCCGCAGGCTTGACCAGCCATGGGAAGGATGGGTGTTAAAGATGTTAAAGGCAGCAATGTGCTCTGTCTGTCTTTGCCAGATCACATTGTCCCATTTATCCACAAGGGAGTTGGACCAGATGTCAAAGGATCATTTCACAGTACTGAGGAATATGGTTATGTCCTGTACAGTAACCCTACACAGGTTGTTGTGAAAGTATTGCTTATTGGGAATAACCTTTTCAAATGTCCACTGGACTTTGGAATTAGTTGTGGGTTTGCGTGGCAAGGTTTGGGGGCTGGGAGGGTGGTGCTTTTGCAAGAAGCTGCTAGAAGCTTCCCCTGCGTGAAATAAAGCCAATACCAGTTGGCTCCAAGGTAGACCTGCTGCTGGCATAGGCCGAGCTAATCAGCAATGGTGGTAACAGCTCTGTGATAACATATTTAAGGATGAAAAAAAAAACCCCAAGCAGCAGGGAGGGTTTGCCATCAGAGAAAGGAGTGAGATGTGAGAAGCTTTGCAGACACCAAGGTCACTACAAAATGGGGGGAAGAGGTGCTTCAGGCATCACAGGAGAGATTCCCCTGCAGCCTGTGGAGAAAACCATGGTGAAGCAGGTTGTCCTTTGGAAACCCATGGAAGATGATGGGGAGTATAGGTCCCACCTGCAGCCCATGGAAGACCCCACACTGGAGCAGGTAGAAAGACATCTAAAGGATGCTGTGACCTAATTGGAAGCCTTCATTGGAGCAAGCTCCTGGCAGGACCTGCAGCCCATGGAGAGAGGGGCCCATACTGGAGCAGGTTTGCTGGGGACCATGCTGGACCAGTCTGGGCTTGAAGGTCTGCACCCTGTGGAAGCCATGCTGGGGCAGTTCATTATGAACTTTAGCCCACGGGAAGGGCACATGTTGAAGGAGTTCATGGAGGACTCCCCACAGTTGCTAACACTCCTGTACCTCTGCTGTATCTGTAGCACCACATCAACGTGTGACTGGGAACATAGGGTTTACGTCAGGATTCAATGTACTGCATTGAACACTCTACAGTGTTCACAGCAGCTTGCAATACTGCTCATGCACAACTTGCTCACTTGTTATGACTTTTAAAGATCCATTATATCACCAGGGTCAAAGGCAAGAATGGGACTCAGCCTCCCTGTAATGTCCAGTGAATTTGCATGTAAAGAAAATCTATTTAGAGACTTCAAATGCCTGGTTTCCTCAAAGTGAAATGATATTTCTGCACAAATCATATATTTAAGACAGAATTTACTTCTTCAAGGGACAACAAACACTTTTTCAAAAGAATGTAATGACTTATTCTGGGGATTAGCCTGGCTGTGTAAACAACTGGACAGGAGTTCTTTCTTATGTTGAATAGAAACAGCTTAAAAGAATCAAGAGCTAAGCACCCACAGCAATATAGAGGTAATAAATCACTTCTTTTTATCCATGGCATGTAACATTTAAAAATCAACATTTTGCAGTATCTTATAAATTACCTCCTCTTTCAAGCACATGTGTGGGAGTAAGGGAAAGTGGTCTTTCATCTGCCACATTTATATGTTAAGTGCTGACTTTCTAATGACAATCAATGGAACCGCCTCTAGCATGACCTGACCTTCCCTCTTCCAGCCTTAGAAATGCAATAAATCATATGTTAGTTCTCAGGTGGCACTGAAGTGTCAGCACATATGTGTGTGTGTCTGTGTGACTGACAGCAGGTGCGCCTGAGTGTGTGTGTTTATATAAACATGTGTGTATATATCACTAGCTTTTTTAATGTGTAACTTTTCCTTTCTGAAGATGATTAATCCTTAGCCCAGTTAAGGCAACAAAGTTCTTACTGGTAGTATCTATGCATTATTTCAGAGCTTTCAAGGCCAAATTTCCTGACCTACTACTCTGCCTAGGGTATGCAGTACCTTCTGGGTATCTGACAAGTACCACAGTTGATAGACCTTGAAGTAAATTTTTTAGAAGCCTCTAGGATGCCCTCATTTATGGCTGGCTGTTCTGCTATGTACTACCCCCCACATCTGGCAATGTAATATCCACACCACCACATGATATGACCCTTGTCCATATTGTCATGGTCTATGACATTAATTTACAGCCACCCTATTCAAAACGTTCACAGAATATGTAACACAAACTTTTCCAGTACTGTGTTCCTTGCCAAGAATCCAGGAAAATTCTAGGATAGCTTGTCCCAGGAGAAAGCGGTAGCCTCCTCTCTGTGCAGGTGGAGCTCAGAGACCAGCTGTGTGAAAAGAGAGCTTACTTGATCTTGAAGGTTATATGCAGCTGGGCCACAGGTGCCAGACAGATGTCAATAAATCAATGAAAGATGAAATCAGTGAAGCTGAAGAAAGATGGCCGGAGAGAGAAAGAGAAGAAAGCACTTCATCCCATAGTTAATGCAACAATGGGCTTGCTCTTCCTGAACTGTTATCAAACAGATCTTGGCTTGAAGAAATATCATATTGGATGAGCCTAATGATCTATCCAGAGCAGTATTCCTTCTCATGCTGTCAGATTTTCCCCCAAAGGCTGTCCAGCTTCTGCAGTCCAGTGTTGGATGGCACATCCCTGATGTGGGGTTTTTTTTTTAGTATCTGCTTAGGGACCAGCTGTCCATTAATTTGTCTGATTCCTTTTTGTTAGGAACCTTAGGGATCAGCTGATTCTTGTCTATCTGCACAGGCTTTGGCAAATAGTATCCAGTTGGAGATCAGACATCAGCTATGTACCTCAGGGATCTATACTAGTGCAAATAATGTTTCATATCTTAATTAGTGACCTGGATAAGTGGATAAAAATGTACTCTCAAGAATTTCATGGATATAAATCTGGGAGAAGTGTTTGATACACCAGATGGTCATGCTGCCATTTAGAAGCACCTTGAGAGGAAGGGAATGCAAAGTCCTGGGGAGAATACATGCCCACGGTATATATTGGGGACCACTCAACTGAAAAACAGCTTGGCAGAAAAAGACCTGGCGATCCTAGTGAAACCCAGCTGAACACAAGCCAATAATGTGCCCTTGCAGAAACAGCCTCATGGGTTTCATTAAGAATAATATCTCCAGCAAACTGAGGGTGGTGGTCCTTCCAATCTACTCAGCACTGGTGAGGCACACCTCAATGATATGTCCAGTTCTGGGCTTACCAGTGCAAGAGACACACAGACATAATGGAACAAGTCCAGCAAAGGGTCATGAAGGTGATGAAGAGACATTGCTCATACAAGGAGAGACTGAAGAGAAGGCTCAGGGGGGACCCTAGCCATCTGTATAAATACCTAGTGGTGGTAAGCAAAGAAGATGAAGCCAGACTCATTAGAGTGATAACCAGTGACAGGACAATGGGCATAAACAGAAACACAGGAAATTTCACTTAGAATACGAAAAATCTTTTTAGTATGAGAGTGATTAAGCACTGGCATATGTTGTCCAGAGAGTTTACGGAGTCCCAGTCCGTGGAGATATTAAACAAAAATAGTCACAGCCCTGAACATCCAGCTCTACTTGCCTCTGCTCTGAGCTGGGACGTTAGACTAGATGATCTCCAGAGGCCTTTTCTAGCCTCAGGAATTTATTGAGATGTCATTCTATGAAGTTCACTAAGTCTACAACCAAATGCGTGAAGATCCTCCAGTTTCATTGTGTCCAGATCAATTCTGATCATATGGGAGTATGGTTCTTTATTCTCTTTATCCACCCCCTTCATGGAAACTCACAGTCTTTTCTGTCACTTTGCATAAAGCATTGCCCCACCACCTTTATAATTTTATTTGTCCTTCTCTGTAGCTTATCTTACTCCACCATGTCCTTCTTGAGATCTTCTTGTCTTTTCTTGAGATGAGAACTGCACGCAGCACTGAAGACTGGGGTGCACTAAGGTTTTATAACATGGCAAAATGTTGGTGTCTATCTTGTTCTCAATATCTTTTCTGCTGATATCCAGTATTTTGTTGGCTCTTTTTGTCTGCTGCTGCACATAGAGACAATGCTTTCACAGATCTGTCAATGATGATTCCAAGATCTCTTTCCCAGACTGTAGCTGCAAAAAGGAGCATTAATTCTCCATCTGTCCATTTTACTGGGGATGCAACAGTAAAACCTCAGAGAAGCAGAGGGATGAATAGAAGGAAAAAAACACGTTTTGCTGAACATGTGGCAGAGTTCTTGCACTTTCTGTCTACCAGCACACATCTGTCTGTACTGGAACCTTCTGAGGGGTTAAACAAGACTCCAGCTGCACAGGTCTGGAAGGCCACCTTGCTGGAGGATCACCCCTTTGAGCAGGTCATAGCATGCAGCACCATCTCCCTACATCTCTGTCTTCTTTGCTCGAAGTTCACTTGCAGCTGCCCCTGTGAAACAGCAGTGCCAAGGAAGGGAACCTGATTTATTTATGTTGTCTCAGTGCTACCTTGATTCACCTGGTGGTACCACAGTCTGCTCCTGCGCTTTATTATTCTTAGAGTTGCAGTTCAACCTCTTATGATAATTATAAGGCAAATCTTCTCCAAGACTTGCACATGGCAATTGCATTATTAGCTTTCCATTACTGCCAAGGAAAGTATCTTAATTTAGCAACTGTCTGTTACTAGGAGTGCTACTTGACAGCAGGGCTGACATAAATATTTATTGAACTTGCAGGGGAAAAAAATCCACCAAGTAGGATGGCGTATTCATTCATGGTGGAAAATGAACAGCAGTTTCCCTAACCTGCTTCTCCTATTGACTGCATTTACAGAGAGTATGTGTTCGGGAAATTAGTATGGTAAAATGACCGCCACTAGTGCCATAGGCAGAAACTACAGCTAGCAAAAATAATGTTATACTCAAAAGTCCAGCACTGCATTACAGGGATTCTTATCTAACTACCTTGGAAATGGCCAAATTACAAGGTGCAGAGAACTTCAGCTTTTGCACTTTATGTAATCACTGTATTTGCTACTCCTGCTATCCAATCTTTTCTAAATTTTAAACTTGTGCTGTCGAAAGGCAGAATAAACACCAGACAGGACTTCTTCAAAGCAAAAGAAGTGCTGAGTGGGCTAGCATCCAAAGAACTAAGATTATAGGGATCTGTACAGCAGGAAAAAATAAATGAGCAGAATTGGACTTTTCCCCGCGTGAAAGAAAAGCATCCATCACATCCTCCACTGCACTTCAGAGTAGCATCCACCACAAGTCACATTTCCCCTTTCCCCTGGCAGACATGTAATGTAGGAATATTCAAAAAAAGCATCTTCATTAGTTGTTCCAGTCCTCACCAGTGTAGTCTTCTGTAGCAGAATGTTATCTATACCTGATTCAAGTGACTAAATCCTTCCCTAGAGGCTGCAACAGCTTGATGAACTGATACCAGTCAGGCCCCCTCCCTATTAAAATTAATTGTTTTCAGCCTGCAGAATACACCTTGTGTTCCACAGACATTAACCTTCTAGGTACCCATTATGTCTGATCTGAAAAATTATATACACTACAGCAATCCACAAAAAGCGAGGCTATGGCTAGACAGTGCCTCACTACAGATCTAAGGCTAAAAATGTAATCTCGAAAGCCCTGAATGACTCCTCAAACAATTGATTATTTTTTTCCCCAGTGAAATTTAAAAAGTCCTGTTTCTACATGAAGAGAGAACTGTTATTGTCTTAATAAACTTCTGCTCATCTCAGAGGGTGTCTTAGCAGCCTGCTCTTGGTGACCTTGCTTGAGCAGGAGGGTTGGATAAAAGGTCCCTTCCAAGCTCAACTTTTCTGTGATTCCGCGATATTGGAGCCCAAGAAGGATCTACGAGGTAGATTTCTAAATGCTGTTCAGTAGGCTTTCTCAGAGCAGGCTTAGGAGCTGAGAATGACACTAAATACTGTATGCAAAACAAAGCTTCATACTAAATGCAGGGAAGGATGATGGCTCAGTTTTATTCAGTTTTTCAGTGGTTTATGGGACAACTTTGGAATATGACAAATAGGATGTCCCTTCAGGTAAAGGTTCATACCCTCTTTTTTCACAACAGAACTGAATCAGTAGAGCAGCACAAATGCACTTCCTACCCTTCCCTGCAGCACAGAGCTGTGCTGTGGAGAGACAGACAGAGGTCATTGCATGAAAGAAGGGAAATGTAGGAAACCACCTACCCGGTAACTAGGCCTTCGGTTTATAAGCAAGAGATAACTTGTTACTGCTTCCTGCTCCTAGTCTTGCCTACACATTGTGCCTAAATGATTAAAAGGTATAATGCATAAACCGTCCTGGAAATAAGTTCCAGAAATAAAGGCTCTACTTCAAAAACAAAGCTTATCCAGATGCCATTTTTAAAGCAGAAGTGAGGCTTCTTTTTCTCTTTTTTAAAGACAGTATTTCCAGGCATGAATCTTCATTTGATTCCATAGAACCACTCCACACTCATGTGACTTGATCCCCAAGAGGATTTCAAGCCTACTCTTATAGCTGCTCAGCCACAGCTTCTGGTTTATGTCATGATTCTGAGACTGTCTTAATTCTTCTGATGCCTTGCAGAGAGAAGAGGTACCTCATCAGCAGCTACCGTTACAGAATGACAGTATGCCACTGAGCCTCACAGCACTATGTCCTGCTGCCAATCCACAAGAAAATTCCAGGACAGAGATTCTAATCTTCACAAGTTTCTATCACACTTAACTATTGTTTTATGTATTTTGTAAACCAGACAAAAAATAATACAAATAAAACAATTAACTGTTACAGTGCTTAAATTAGCGATCAAACAGAGAAACTTCAAAATATTCAGAATTACTTTGGGGCATTTCTGTATTTTAGAGGTTGTTATTGATGTTTGGATTTAAGCATGATAACAGGGGAGATACTTCCACCAAAACTACAGCACTAGTAGTTTCTGTAGCAACGTAAGCTCAATTTATTTTTAACTGTAAAATGTGTATGATTTACTCTGAAAGCCACAGCCATTATAAAGCACTTAAGGAATTTTCATCCAGTTAACCCATCTGATTACTGGTTTGGATAAACATGCCTAACACTGTAATTTTGAAGCCACTGAATCTTTCTGAGTATGTGACTGACTGCCCTTAGACTATTCATTTTTAATGCATTTTAAGGACTGCGTAATATTACAGTCAAGTCACAGTTTTCAAAGCCCCCAAAGACATATAATGCTGTCCACATTATCTCTCCTTGCTAACACTGTAATCTCCAAGTGAGCTCATTTGCATATGGCTGAGTATAATACTAAAGACTTCTAAAAGTCTTAACTGTAAAAGGAACCAGTTCCTATTTTATCATTCACTGCAAGAATTGTGACTTCTCAATAGAGGACTTGGTACCAAAGATGGATCCAGCTGAGATGTAAAGGATAAGCAACAATACTGTGTAGCTGCTTCCTAGTTCCCTGGGTAATTTGGGGAAAGGAACTACAGCTTCCTGTGTTCTCACCATGTTGCATTACACCTGTATAATGACAGGTCAGGTGCTGACGTGCTTGTGAAATACAAATGTATTTATTAAAGCATCAAATGTCCTTAAAATAATGGGAAAATTTCAACACAAGTAGTAAGACCTTTCTGGTGAAACTAGAGAGAATAGAAAGCACTGATGCTTCTACAGGATGACACACCTCTAACCTCCCTGAGCTGTAGAGACACACATATATATAAACCTCTGCTATAAAAATAGGCAGCAGTAAAATCCACGTCCTAAATCAAAATCTCTGAGCTTGTTGAATGAATTATAAGCTCTTTCACAGTGTCATGGTTTAACCCAGCAGGCAGCTAAAACAACCATACCACCGTTCAATGGGAGATGGGGGGAAAAATTGGGGAAAAAAAAGTAAAACTCATGGGTTGAGATAAAGACAGTGTAATAGGGCAAAAAAGAAAGATGTTGATGATGATGATGATGATGATGATGATGATGATTATGGTAGTAGTAGTAGTAGAAGAAGAAGAAAATACAAACCCAGTGATACACAGCACAATTACTCACCACCTGGAACCAACATTCACCTAGTTCCTGAGTCACACCACCTATCAGCCCATCCCCCATCCCCCAGTTATATACTGAACATGACATCGTATGGTATGGAATATCTCTTTGGCCAGTTTGAGTCAGCTGTCCCAGATGTGTCCTTTCTCAGCCTCCTGAGTATCCCCCACATCCTCACTGGCAGAGCATGAGAAGCTAAAAATTCCTTGATGGCTTGGCAACAACTATAAACACCAGTGTGTCATCAACATTATTCTCATCTGAAATCCCACACATGGCACTATACCTGCTACTAGGAAGAAAATTAACTCCACCCGAGCTGAAACCAGGACAAGGAACATGCAGGCTTCTATGTAAGACAAGCAAAACTGAAGTTGATGTTTTCAGAAAAAATATACATAGGATTTACTGGACTTACATACATCATTTTCATTTAAAGATAGATTTGATTACCTCTGAGCCCTCAAGGAGCTTGGAAATAGGCTGAATTTTATGCTCAGATTATATTCATAAATGAAAAGTTGGTTAAATTAGGAGGCTATGTTAGAAGCAAGAGAGAAAATCACACACATAGGTTTTGTGAAACAAAGGTGTTATTCTTGCTGCAGTTATTATAGTACATGGTTTTTTACCATGGAAAGATACATTTGCCTGTCTGTACATACATTTTTGCTTCTTCTTTCTTTATAAAAGAAACCAGCCAGAACTACTTTTATGTGGATCACAGGTTACTTTCTACTGAACTTGGCTTCAAGGCCTGATGTATATGTGAATAAAACATATTAAAAAAAAAATGTTAAAATACCTGTAATTTGAAAGCACCATACATGCTTAATATCTACTCGTCAAATATTTCCAGTTACTACATTCTAAAATTAAGGATTAGACTACTGTTTTTTTCAGCCTCCTTTTGTGGGTGAAATTTTTCTGTCTCTCCACACATTGCAATGCACACCAACTATGTGAGTTAAGTGGAAGTTTGGCTTTTTCTCCCTCTTTCTCAATACGCAATCTGAAACCAAGGTACAGAGATCTGATTTCCTCAAAAAAAAAGGGGATAATTTCAAGAGTTTCCTATTCCTAACACAGGCTGAACACAATTGCTTCATAAATCCAGCTAATCTAATTCCTACTTAAAGCCAATGGGACTCTCTCCATTGACTCAAATGGGAATTGAAGCAAATCTAGTGAGACTGGTACATCTATTGATTGGCTCTATTAGGACTAAAATTGCCTTTTAAAATATTGTGGAGTTTTTTGGAGACTTTTTTTTCAATTCATCTCACAAGTACAAAACTATATTTTCAGTAACTTTCCTGGATGGATTGAGAATGCAGCAATGCTTGGTTTTAGATAGCAAGGAGCGTGCATGAGTATTTCCACTCAGCTGCTTTGCCACAAATTCTGGTCACCTAAGACATTAAACAGAAATCTTCAATATGAAGCTCAGAGAGGTTGTTCTGGAAAAAAGGCCACAATTCAAGCTCTGCATTTACATAGTCACATAAACAAATCAACCCTATCACTAGACATACTACTGCTATCATGATGAGGAACTGAACTATGGCACTTCGCCCACCACCGGGAAGGACCACATACTTTCAACTCATGCAACCAGTGTTTTGTAAGCATGAAATCAATATTGATTTTTAATAGTTTTACTACTTATTGTTCATAAATCTTTGTGAACAGAAAAGTGAAACTTTGTCAACTACTTTATTTTGTATTTCCTGCAGTTTGAATAGTGATATGGAAAACTGCCAGGACTAGTCCACCAGTTGTGTAAGAAGGTAAGATACTGTGGGGTGAGTATCTGTTCTCTGACTTATGTCTCTGTAATTCCTTTAGAAAAAAAACCAAACAACTCTTTTAATTGGATGAGGATATTTTCCAGTTTTTTCTTTACTTCTGCAAGATATACTTTGGGTTATTTCATTTGGGTTTTTTCATTTCAGTCATCTTTAATATTTCACATCATTTGTGCCTAAATCACAAAGGTACTACTTTCCACTATTCTGACATGCCATCAGAACCTACTGTGAAATATTTGACATTGGTATCACCCAGTATTTTGCACAGTTATTGACTTAGAGCTACGACGGAGAAATATTGAAAAGCCTAAAGTTTCAGTCCAAATAAGCCCCTAAAAACCTCTATTATTATCTTGATCATAACTAAATTTTTCCTAACAATTTAGGTTGCAACTCAAGCAATGAAATAAGAGTGCAGTTGGAATTATGGTATACACAAAACTGCCCTAGGCAGATAGCCTTAGTAAAGAGATACAAATTTAGACTTTGCATTGGGTCCTTCCCTAATTTTGAAAGAGTTGTTATTTTGTGTTCCTTCCCTAATTTTGAAAGCTTTGTTATTCTGTGTATCAGGTTGTACGGGGAATATGGTTCTAAAAAAATTTTCCTAATATTTATGTTTCTATACTCACCTATAATAATTTCAGTTTGTTCCAATAATGGGAACAAACTGAAAATGAAGAAACCATATCTAGTGGGGAAAGAAAGATAGTGCTGAAACCTCGAAGAATATTGTGGTTTCTTTCAATGATGTCATAGAAAAACAGTTAATTTGAAAATATTATTGCCTCTGCAAGAAACATTTTTAGGATAACTAAGAATCATCTTTTCAACATTCTTAAAATAATGTAAGCTACAAATCCTCTACTTCAAGTTTACTTCAGTACTAACTGTCTTCTAATGTAAAAGTCAATGCACCATCCAAAACTTCTGATGTCAGGGTTGAAAATGTGGCTAATGAATGCTGAGGTCCAAAGGCAACCCTAAACTATAGTACCATTCACCAGCCCAGCTTCCATCTATAGGTGATGATAGAGGTTGTCGATTGAGTACCTGGAAAAATGACAGCTAGCATAAGGAGGTTTTTCTGCCGCATCGCTCTTGACATCCACAGGACCACAATTATGTTTTGTAGGAAGAACAAATTTCCCATAGGAAGGGCAGCCCTGTCACATTCACCAAAAACCTGACCTTTATCCATTGTGGAGCCACTCTTGAATTTTAGGGCTGCAGAATGGGTAATAACGGTTTCTAAAAAAGTTTGATGGAATTTGTCAAATGTAGGAGATTATAAATCTTACTACAGCATGGTTGGTTCATCTATAATCTTGAGACAAGAGAGAGCACTCTGAATCTACTTTATCCATGATCTTGAGCTGTGTTCAGATCAGGGAGATCTGTTCTGGCACAGTCTTGCAATATAGTAAAAAGAGGTATTCTTGCTAAAGCTGCCATTGGCATTGAGACAAAAAAGACAATGCATATTCCAAACTAATATTGCTTTCAGGTTATAGGATATTTACTCAGAAATCACCTTTGTAGGAATGAGAATCAACTGATTAAAACAGCATTTTTTGGAAGCCTTTTTGCTGGCTTCCAGGATAGCAATCTCATTCTTCAAGCAGCAGAGGAGCAGCTCCAGGCATGCACTGGAATGACTGAATGGGCAATTTATGCAAGAAGCAGTGTCACTGAAATTAACGTGCTCACAAATGAACCAGCAGAGAAAAAGGGTCGGGGTCACACTGAAAGAATATAGCCATGGACACGTTTGTCCTCTGAAAGCTGACAGGGCCTTTTTAGGTACGTGATCCTGGATGCCAGGATTGCTAATCACATATAAAGTTGGAATCAGTTTGACAAGGGCATGATGACATTAGCTATATGAGCTAATTTCCTGTGTTTTGCTATGAACTCTTGTAGGACTGTTTCAGAGGCGGCTGAGAAGTTTGGCCCCTGAAAGGCCTTGAGTTTGGATTCTTGGGTGCTGAGAGCCAGATTGCACAAGGATCTAAGCTTGTTTTACCAGTGGCTCAGTGTCCAAGCCAAGCACATCCCTTGGGATTGCTGTAAATGCAAAGATAAAAATTAATTTCTGAATAAGCAGGCACTCTGTACCTGCAGCCATCCTACCTGAATTACAGTGCATTGGAAGATATAAATGGACTGCCTCTGATGCAGCAAAGAGCACACCATGGACTAATTACTTCTGACGCTGACAAGGAATTGCCCTCTGTGAGTAACTGTCCCTTGAACTTAAAAACATGGGGAGGCTTGCATAATCATGCATAGTGGAAGGAATTTATGAGGCTATAGAGCACAAGTTTATGATATTTGAGAGCAGATTGCCAAAAAAGTATTCACATACCTTTCCATTTGCTTACGATTATGATATACCTATCTCTCTTCACTTGCCTCCTACCCTCAGTGCTCGTATCCTCATCAATGGGAGGGGGAATGACTGTAGCAGAGAATGTGACATGGGCTAGACACTTCTGTTTCAGTCCTTCACCAAAAACCAGGCTGGCTCATTGGTTAGAGCAAACTAGGTCTGAGACAAGCTAAATTCTATCCTTTACCCTTAGACACTGTTTAAATCCTTAGAAGTAGAAGGCACTTTGAGCATCTTTCAGAATCTCAGAGGTATTTTTGTCACCCTCCCACTCTCATTTATTTCCCCCTCCCTATAAAATAAGCATAGGGAGATATGAAAGATACATATTCAGAATGGTAAGACAAATTTGTCTAGGATCTCCCATTTTTTTCTCTGGGGTAAATGCAATAGCAGGTGGCCCATAGCTAGATTCATATGGTCTAATTTTAGAAATTTAATTCAAGTGCCTAGCTTATGTGAATAGTTCAAACTCCTATATAGTATGTTGAGAACAGGAAACCCTTGAGGGTATCTATATCCCATCTTTGATTTCTTACATTTTCCTCCAACTTGGGAAACTCAGTGAGATATCTACAATTAGGCAGGTTGAACCCAAACCCATCTAGCAACAGAGAAAGGTGAGACTGTAGGACAATCCTGTCTTCATAATGTCTACACCAGATAATCTAAGAAAAAGGCCATGTCTGATGGTATGGCTGGACTCTTGTAACCATGCACTGGTTTCTAAATGCCAACTATGTAAGTATGATTTAGATATTTATTGCCCAGCTGCACTGTTAAAGCCATAGAGCTGAAGTTCATGACTTAAATGCATTCTTGAGTCTGTCATTTATTTTCCTGCATGTTCTGATCAATACCTTAGAGCCTTTCAATACCATGTCACTGTTTATACCAGCTTGAAATTACATCCACGTTTTTGCTGTCAAGTTGTAAAATACAAACTCATACCCAGGAAGCATAATACTTTTCAGAAAATTATCAATATCAATAGTACAGAAATTTTTTGACATTCTAAGATGCATGGCAGATCTTTCCAATTTCCCAGTACCCTATCCTACAGAATACACTTACTGACATCATGGGAATTGAGGGTTCTCAAAATGTGCACGAGTAATCAGCATTCAAATTTTGCAAACATCTTGAATACATATTACAGATTTATATGAAGGTTAACAGTTTAGTCATTCTTAGGGAAAATGTATGCAATTTGGATAACAGAAGCTGTTTTTCCTCTAGTAGTTGCTCTCTCCATTTCTACAGGTCTCAAAACCTGAGATCTTCAAACAATTCATTAGGAAGTCTCAGTTATCCATGCGTGTAATAGCTGTTCTTTTTCAAACCTTTACTTTCTTCCTTATTTTAGGATTCTTTGAAAAGACCATTCATTTACTTGAGTTGTATTTTTTTCTCCTAAAAATCTAAAATGGTAATATCTTTCTGCAGATTTAGCGAGCCCCTTTCATCCATGCTTAGCTGTATGGAAAAACATATATAAAACACAGATATGACCTCTCTGTTTCATCATTTGATGCATGTAAAGGACAAGCAGCAGGAATTAGGACAAGTGTTTTTTTACCTCACTCCTTCTCTTTGTTTTCTGATAGTCTATGACAAACTTTCACACTCATTTATTTTAAAGGAACCCTAAGAGTGAAGAAACATATATACTTATTAGATTTCATGATGGCACACTTTGGAAAACTGCATCTAGTGAAAGTGGAAGACCTACTAATATTCCCCATGAAACTAATGCTAAAAATCTCCAAAATAAAACAGAAATAAAGAACAACCAAATAAAATTAGCTTGAAAATATTAATTTTAAACTGTTTTCCTAGAATAAGTGACTTATGCAACCACTGTCTCTGTCTTGTGTTTCCTTCTTTCCTTTCCTTTCAGTATTTTTCATTCTTACTGCTTAACTAAAACCAGATTTGTCAAAGGGGCAAAGTCTCTGAATTATTACCTTCCCAATAGACTCACGAAAACAGTCTATCAAAAAGAAGCTTAAGGGAAAGCCTGAGGTTTGCACTCACCTCTTATTAAACACAGGAGAATTGACCTAAGGCCCAGAGCAGGCATCTCTTCTTTGGTGCTCAAAAATTTTTTTGTTCATTCCTTGTATCTTTGTTTAAATAATTGGTCCATTTTGCTCTGTAAATATCAAGACTCCATTCAGCTGCTAAGTGAAAACCCCCAGGGCAAGATCAGGCTTTGGTGAAGTCTATCAGCATTTTACTATTGACTTTACTGGGGCCAGAATTTGGCCAAAGACTTTCTGTCTAAGTGGACAAAGCAGATAAAAAGGTGAGAGGGCAGATCAATATGTCAAATAAATTATTCCCTTTGCATTATTCTTTCAGCTTTAATATATATACACACACAATGTCACCATAGCTATTCTGTTTGAGCAGAGAAATTCTGTTGTATCAACGACACCAGTGTATGAAAACTGCCCAAAGTGTTAATTTGAGAAGGGAGCTTTTATGGGGATTTTATGTTGCATTCATTTCACCACAGCTTTTCAGAGGTTTTAAAAAAAAACTAGTGGTGTTGCATTTCCAAAAGGTATCTTCTTTGTACACCACCACCCAGTCAGTGACTGGTTTACACAGAGGTCTCCAGCCAATGGTCTGCAGTTTAGAGATAGCCCATGAGACAACTCTCTCTTGTTTACTGATATTTCTACCACCCACAAGTCTGGAACCTCAGGTGAGGGAGAACCCAGCTGCCAACAATACACAAGCCAAACTACCCTACAGCTACCCAAAACCTATGTTGTCTGAGCCCACAAGCTAACGACCTGACCCCCCCAGAGGAAGTTGCTGTGATCCTGATATTCCAGATTTATACTTTTATATTGGCCTACGGAATTCCCAAAAATGGCATACCACTGCTGTCCCCGAAGAGGCACGCTCCCCGCCCCCCACCTATAGCAAACCTGCTGCGTTTCATTCAATACGTTTGTTGTGAACTCTGACTCAAATATACAGATTTTATAGAGAAACGTTATGCAATAAGAGTTTGGTATCCAAACCTCTACAATAAATACATGCATCAATTATCAAGTGCTGCTAGGCAGCAATAAGAAAATGGAGGGAAAGCAAAAAGTTTCAGTCTACTTTTTATTGATTTTAGCTTGCTCATTCAGTATGTGTTAAATATCACAATGCAGAATCCATTTTACCAGACACAAGTGGCAATTACGCTTTTACTTTTCGAGGCAGTAATGGAAAACTGTCTAATTTAGCCATTGTCACATTTTAAAAATGATTCCTGACTGCAGAACTGGCACAATATAAATGTTTACTGAGCTTGCCTGAAACAAGCTGCATTACTTTAGGTTTTGATGTTAACTCCTGGTTTCTTGAGAATGTACCCTCCTGTGCCGGCTTGACCATTTTAATAGTGGGACATTCTGAGCATAGGAAAAACAGAATACCATATAAACAATATATGGCCTTTTCCAGTCCTACTAAGAGAGTGGCAAAGTGGTATTGTCATCAATTCAGTCATAAACACTGAATTTAGAAGCCAAAAACTCTAACTCCAAAGATCTTGTTTCTTATATCAGTCTGAACAGGACAAATGTTGTGCTCAAAACATCAGGGAAAATACTGGCACGGCTTTCTAAAGGGAAGGTCACTTTCTGAGAATACCTCTTCCATGTGTCATCGTCTGTGTCTCATAGAATTCTGACTGCAAGTACCTGCCACTGTGTGTATGAAATCTGAACATTTACATTCACAATCAAGTTATTCTGTTGCTTCAGAAAATAAATTGGAACACTTCTAGGTGCTTTAATACAAATTAGTTAGAAAGAAAAACCTCTGGTTGTCCAAGCCCCTGAAGGGAAGAGGGAGGTTTACTGTTGGGCTCAATGATCTTAAAGGTCTTTTCCAACCTCAATGACTCTGTGATTCTATCCTAATTGCCACAAATGCCAAACAAAGCTAATGGGCCATGAATATGAACTTTCATGCAGCAGAGTTTATGATTTGCAGATAGAAGAGGTGAAGCAATACATATGAATTTAGTATTGAAAAAGTCTGAGCAGCATGTTCTTACACCCCCAGTGTTTTTCTGCTGTTACCGTAGTTGATAGTATTCCAACAGGTGCCTACAGTGAGCAGGCACATTTATGGCTCTAAAATAGGAAGTCTTGAAGGAAAAATTATTTTGAGATTTATAGACTGGTATAGCACATGAGTCAAGGTGCCTCCGTGGGTACTATCTTATCACTGCTGAAAACACGGCATAAGGCACAGGGGGAAATATATTTTATCTCCTTCTCTATAACCCCACATTATCACTAGGCTTTGCAACACTGGGTGGGTTTGCTGAGGGAAGACGGGTACAGCAGGGTTAAAGCAGGTCTGAAGTGAGGTTCTTTAGCAGACAGAACTGTTCACATGAGCTTCTAGAAGTAATTCCTATTCACGTCTTTTGTCAAGCATGTCAATCAGCATTTCCCCAATTTTGGAAGACAGAGGGGAATCTTCAGGTTTATTTTGGGAAAGAAGAGGTGAGAGTCCACTCTGCAACACATCCTAGAGCCATCCAGGGTTAGTGCAGGATGCTGTGGGAAGCTAGAAAGCTGGGCTTTCCTGCCTCCCACCGTAGTCAGATACATGCTAACTAATGATGAAGCGGATGTTGCCTCCGTACCTCTCAGAAGGGGCACTGAAACGACACTTCAAGGAACCTTAAGTAGGGACACATGGCAAAAAATACTGAGAAATAAGCACAATAAGGAATCCTACTAACCACAAATCAATAGGTCAGATACCACATGCTGAAGTTAAGTGAGTATGTCTTTAAGAGCTTTGCTTGTTCTTCCTCTCACTTAGTCTTGAAATACATTAAAAGTACGTTGAACTGTAATAACTAGTCACTGGTAAGTGTCATTTGCTGTTCTGTTGTTGCAAATGTTATCATTAGGATTTCAGTTTTACCAAGACAAACTAACTTACTCCTTGTGGAGTCTTCTGCTCCTTCTAAATGCTTTGCTGTCAGTTAGTATTTCCTGTTATCAGAAAGTCTGAGAAGCCTTGACATAGTCCGAGATCCTACTGCAGAAAGCCTCCGTACTAGGAATATACAGAGACCTCTGCCCAATTTTCCTCCTTGGTTCAGAAAGATAGTTCAATTGCTTTTGTTTATTAATATCAAGTCCTGATTACCTACGTGCATTCCTCATTTGTTCAGCAGAAAGGATTAAAAATTAGTTCTGTTTTCATTTTAAAGTATCCAGGGACCTGAGCTTGCTTTCAGTTGAATTTACCTTCAGAGCTCTCCTGCCTTGAATGAGAGAAGGGCTTGTAACTGCCAGTGACATTCAGGGCTTAAAAGGCACAGGATTGTGACATGACCTAACTGATGAGGTAAATTATGCTGATTCAAAGCATTATAAAATATTAATATCCCTGCCAAAGTTCAGCTCACTGACCTCCTCTATACACTGGTGAGCTCACCTGCTGAAAGGCCAAGAGCTCAAAGGTTTGACATTTTCTTTCTTTTGACAAAATAAATAACATCTCTATGTTCTACAAAAAGGCAAATGAACACAGGACACATGCTTCCCCTCAAGCAGTTTCTGAAAGATATTCTAGGTCTCTTCTAATTGACAGCTGCTCTCCTACAAAAATTCAAGACCTCTTAATCTTTTGTAGATATTTTTCCTCAAGCAAATAAAACCACTTTTAATCCTACTGAACACAGATTTTTGCATGGGGCTGCTTATGTAAATTTGAAGAAATAGGCTCTCATGCCCTGTAAGTTATCCTTCTTTTTTTGGCTGGGATAGAGTTCATTTTCTTCCTAGCAGCAGGTATAGTGCTGTGTTTGGGATTTAGGATGAGAATAATGTTGGTAACACACTGATGATTAAAGCTGTTGCCAAGCAGTCAAGGACTTTTTAGCTTCTCATGCCCTGCCAGCAAGGTTGACCCAAACTGGCCAAAGTGATATTCTATATCATATGATGTAATGTTCAGTATATAACTGGGGGATGGACCAGGAGGTTGTTCAGCTTGAGAACTAGCTAAGCAATGGTCAGCTTCAGGTGGTAAGCAGTTGTGCTGTGCATCACTTGTGTTTTATTATTGTGGTGCTGTGTTGTTGTTGTTGTTGTCATTACTATCATCATCTTCCTTTTCTGTCCTACTAAACTGTGAACAACCCATAGGTTTTAACTTTTTTTTTTCTGTTCTCTTCCCCCATTCCACGGGGGTGAGTGCGGCGAGGGTGACCAAATAGCTGTGTGGTTGTTTTATCTGCCAGCTGAGTTAAACTATGAAAGTATCCCACCCATGGAATGCCGTGCACACTCAGTACCATAAGAAGCTTGACTACTGCCTTGGCTATTGCACCTTAATGACTGGTAATGTGTCTGAGCAGACCCTCATCCTGCAGCCCCCATGCTATGCACAGAGCCCTTGGCACTCACCAAGTTCACCAGCAAGCAGTATTCTTTCACTAAATCCTCCAGGGTACTGAATAATGCTGCTGCTTCTTTTTAATTTCATAGATTTAGCTTTCTAGGCTGTAGTAGTTTCTGCTTTTAGCATTCTGATCTACAGTCTCCCCTGAAACTACAGTCTCTGCTCTTGCTTAGTTTCACATTCATTTCTATCAGGGAAGAATGATAATTTCTGAAGAATTTGACCTAAGTCATTCTCCATTTCCTGGCAATTCTTAGTTATGATTTTCTTTCTCTATTAAGTGAATTATTAATGAAGACCTCTACTTAATTTAACCAAAATTTTTCTCAGTTCTCCACCTGACTTCTTTTAATAACTCATCTATCATATCAGAAAGTAGATCATTTCTGGTAATTTTAAAAGACTGGAATATGTGTAATCTTCATATTAGACAGTTCATTTGGACATCAAGGTCAACATAATTGAGTTTCATTTCAATATCAAGGGTAACATAAGTAATTTTCTTATTGACTATGATAAAAAATGTTCATCTATTCTGAGATTCAGACTGAAGAAAGCAGGTATAACTTCAGATTATGGATTCATCTGATTGTTGATATAGTATGGAATATGATTATTAGGCAAAGTATGCTCAAGAGAGTGCAGTAATAATACTTGGTAATAATATTTTCATTGTAATTTAACACATAAGATTTGAGATAGAAGTTATCTATTCTTTTGCACCTCGGTCTCACTGCAACAATGCCCAAAGGCAAAAGGAAAAGCAGAACTGGAGATGTTGGTTTCCAAAGCCTGTCCCAGAAGAAAGCTGCTCCAGGTTCCTGCAACAACATAAAATGAATTTCGCCTCACAAGAAAATTATACCTTACCAACCCAGAATCATGGCAGATCCTTACCCCTTAAAACAGAAAGAGGAATCTCAAATTTTGCTGAGGGACAATTGGTTCTTCAACAACAGCAGCACTTGACAAGAAAGAGTTGATCCTCTAGTGACTAAAAAGATTGGCAGAAAAGATGTGCTTTGACTGCAGATGCCAGATTTTTCTGAGTTCATGGATACTCTGAAAAATGCTGTGGCAAACAGTGGAAAATAGTCGTAAGTGTTCACTTGTTGCTTCACAGCTAAATTTCTGAGTGACACAACCATTTTTTCCCAAGGCTAAACCTGAAAGAGAAGGTCAAGGCTAGTATTAGCATTTAACCCTGAGAATTAAATACACAATTACTGACCTTATGTCCAGAATTGACATTGTTTTACAGGATATGGCCATATAATCCACAGTCTCATCACTTGCTTGTGGTGTGGTTAGCAGACCTAGAGCATCTCCATAAAACTGCAGACAGCAGTGAAGGTGAGAGTAATGACTCAAAACCAGTAATGTCTAGAATACAGATGATGCAGTTGTTCAGCTTGTAATGGGACTGCAGTACTTTTCATTATTTCTTTAATTTCTTTTACAAAGAAAATTAACACAGCTCAACCATGCACTATAGTTTTGGACTTGTATGGCAAGATTGAGGGGGTGGGGTGCAGGGGTGACTTCTGCAAGAAGCTGCTAGAAACTTCCCCTGGAGCCAATATCAGCCAGGTCCAAGATGGGTCCACCTCTGACCAAGGCCAACCCAATCAGCAATCATGGTAGTGCCTCTGTGATAACGTATTTAAGAAGGAAAAGCAGCTGCTTTTTGCCACCAAAGAAGGGAGTGAGAAGATGTAAGAAGCTTTGCAGACACCAAATTTCATGCAGAAGGAAGTGGAGAAAGTGTTTCAGGTGCCAGAGGAGAGATTCCTCTGCAGCTTGTGGAAAGGATGATAGCGAAGCAGGCTGTTCCCTGGCAGCCCATGGAAGATGATGGCGAGTAGAGATATTACCTGCAGCCCATGGAAGACCCCACTCTACAGCAGGTGGAGACATATGAAGGACGCTGTGACCCAGTAGGAAGCCCTTGCCAGAGCAAGCTCCTGGCAGGACCTGCAGCCTATGGGGAAAGGAACCCATGCTGGAGCAGGTTTGCTGGGGGAGATTGTGACTCCATGGTGGACCAGGTTGGAGCAGTCTGTTCCTGAAGGTCTGCACCCCATGGAAGAGACCCATGCTGGGGCAGTTTGTGAAGAACTGAAGCCCTGTGGGAAAGGACTCACATTGAAGAAGTTCATGGAGCACTGTCTCCTGTGGGTGGGACCCCATGCTGGAGCAGGGAAGAGTGTGAAGAGTCCTCCCCCTGAGGAGGAAGGACCAGCAGAGACAGCTTGTGATGAACTGACTGCAACCCTCATTCTCAATCCCCCTGTGCTGTTCAGGGAAAGGAGAGAGAGAAATCAGGAATAAAGTTGAGCCCAGGAAGAAGGGGTGGGTGGGGAGTGATGTTCTAAGATTTGGTTTTATTTCTCATTATCCTACAATGTTTTGGCTGGGTAATAAATTGGATTCATTTTATTCACTGTTGAGTCTGTTTTGCCTGTGACAGTGATTGCTGAATGATCTCTGCCTGTCCTTATCTCGACTTGTGAGAAAGCCTTTCATTATATTTTCTCTCTCCTGTCCAGCTGAGGAGGGGTGTGATAGAGCAGCTTTGGTGGGTGTCTGTCCTCCAGCCACAGTTAAACCACCACAACTATTGAGCATGTCCTGTCCAATGAGGAGACATGTAAAGACTGAGGATACTTCCTAGTAGTATAGTATCCATTTCACAAGATCTCGTTCTCTCTCATATTAACAGTTATTTAGAATTGGATATCGTATGCCTATGGTACGAGTACTTTTCTTAGGACAAGTCGTCAGTAAGTAGTTTTGACAGAAGGCTGCTTGAGCCAAATCTAACTGGCTGTGGCCACTGCAGGGAGGTCACACAGGTCAGATATCTGATTATTCGTAGCTCATCTTCTGCGACTGCAATATTGCTATATGCAATAGCAATAAAAAAGAATTGAATTGCATTTTTCCCTACTTTAGTTATGGCAGTTGAGGCTAAATTTCATTATGGTATCCTCATTTACTTTGCCATTGCTATATTATGAAGGTTTTAGACGAAGTTTGCAAACATTTCAGAGCCTGTAGAGTGGCGCTGTGTCACTCTGAATGTCAACCATATAATATAAAATCCCTGTCTCCCATGTGGCTTTGGAAATTTTATGGATTATTCTTACAGCTGGTCAAAACTACTTCAGTAGCTATTCCTTTATCAGAAAATAATATTTTGATCAAAATCACAGCTTCCTTCAGAATGCATTGCTTTTTCTGAAAATAATATTTTTAACAGAATGCCTTAATGCTCATTTTACAGATTGTCATTAAAAATATTTCATATTATAGTCATATCACTCTTCTAATGATGACGGATTATGTAAATATACATAAAGATTGGAAAAAATCTCCAAAATCAGGTTTTTCCACAAATGGCTATTTAAAAGTATGCTTTGATCAATTTTTCTTTTCTTATAACATGGAATAAAATTTGAAATTTCAACATTTTTTGCAGAGCAGAAATCCCTGGCTTTCAGTATTCCTGTGTGTAATAACAAAATCTTCACCTTTCAACTCCAGAAACAAAGTGTTTTGCTTCAGCTGATCTTAAACAAGTTGTTTTCTTTCTGGTCTTCACTCTGCATTACGCTGGCCTCAGTGAAATATGCAAAGTGACGATCTTCTGATGAGCCATGATTCTATTTTCAGTGCTGCAGTTATCAGTCAAGTCTGTCAAAACCAAATTGCAACACTTTGCAAAACAAGTACAGGAATATAAGCACAATCCTGAGCCGCATATGTTACATTGGCACCACTTCTAATCCAGAAGGTATAGACTGGCTGCAAATTTCAAAATGGCACAGGAACTCCTGAAGCACATTTGCTGCAGTATGGTCTTTACCAAAACCTTTAATGTATAGTTCTATGCATTTCCTAATGTCTCTCTTGGTTGATTTGCAGATCTGGCTGGTTGAAACACTGCCTGATGGCCTGGCTGACGCAATGAATATTGTTCAACTTGCCTTTGGACATATGAAAAATCTCTCCCACCATCCTGCTTTGGGTTACGCATTACTCTTTTGCCAACATATTCATAAGACTGTGAAACAGCTTTTTACCAAAGACAAACCTGCAAGGAAGAGCAGAGTAATGGAGGTCAGCTTCCGGCCACCATTTGATGAATGCTTCCCTGGTAACTATGATTCTATGGCAAAAATCAATCCAGAAATTCTCTCTACTGCAGTTTTATTCCAGTTCTCTGCAGCTGAGGGATTCATTACAGACTGGCTTTTTATCACCAGTCATTTTAGGCAACTTTCCTTTCCTTGGAAAACCAAAAGTATGCATAATGAAGACTGATTATGTCCAGTTTAGGTACCCCATGACCTTTTTCATTCTTAGAAGCGTGTTTCTAATAACCATAGAGAGTGTGGTAGGAAAGACAAGCTGCTGCATCCGAAATGTTTTTGCTTTAGGGTTTTCACCACCAAGGCTCTTTGTTTTCTGTGCCTTTTGACACAGGTTTTGGTATTTCTCCCTTAAAATGGTATTGCAGACTGATAGTACCAGCTGTCCACCTTTTGTCCCCCCTGCTGACTCTTCTGTGACAGATGGTGCAAACAGCCTGGCATATAGTTGTTGGATCAATATAAGGGACAAAATACCTGCCAGATTGCTGATGACTGAGATGTTACATACTCTGGCACCAATGGACAATTCAGCAACAATGACACTAGGCTAGAGGGAAAGTAACCAAGATTCATTTCATTTTTCCAGGGTTGTTTCAGGATAACTATCATTTCATTTACAATTTTGGGAAAAAAAATCCCACTCTTAAAACCTCCTAGAATTTTCCCCTCACTACCACAGACTTCAAGTAAAGTTAAGCCTCAGATCCTTCTGGTTTTTGCAGCTGGCTACTTTTTCATTGCATCTTGTCAACTCCACTTCTAATTATCAGCAACATTTTTAGATCTCCCAGCAGTTTAATGACTATTTTGTGGAGTAACCCTCCTTTAAGTGTGGCCTGGAACATTTTTATTTTTCCTCTGAGCATTTAAACAGAAGTCTTGATTCCTTCTTCATCCAAGCACTCAAAAGAGGAAGTGAATGCTTGGTGGATGTTGGCTTTGATTGGCTTGGCTTGGGTTTTGTGGATGTTCAGCAGTCTAGCTGGCAATGCCCAAGTTGGCAGACATGGCCTGTTCTTGACAGCTATCCAGGTGTTGGCCACAGATTTGTAACTGCACCTTCAAAGTTTGGGCATGACTGACATAAAGAGATAACAGGTGAAAAGCAGGAGTCCAAAACTGAGGCTTTTGTGTAAGACTGAAAACCATATGAAATTAATGAAAAAATAGAAACATACTTAATGAGGCATTTTTAGTTAAAAAGAGCAAATGAAATGCCACAGAGCTGTTAGATGTATAGCCATGAGGGAAGGGAAGGAACAAGAGCCATGAGCGACTGAAAGCAAGCTGTGAAAGTGTATGTGGCATGTTCTCATTTAACCTGTCTGTACCTTCCTGAGGACTGCTGGTAAAACTCACTTTGCAGCTGAAAGCGCCTAGCAATCCATGGCATCATACTTCCAGAAAAATTTCACAGTATTTCAGAAGGCAACTGAGTATCTTCCCTCTGTGGAGGGAAGGAAAAGGATTGCTTCTGAACCCTGAAATCCTGGAATGAACACTCTGTTCGCTGGGTTTAACCAATAGATGCGCAGAAGAATCATAGCTAATTACTTTATACTAGAAGGCTACTTTCCTTCTTTGCCTCCCATACACCCTCAATGAAGAGTCTGGGAATGTCACAAATCCTGGAGAAACTCAGAAGCACTGCAGGTGCCCCATCCCATGGCTCCATTCACACCATCTCTTCTGGTGTCTGAGTTGGACTTAGGTATCACCTCTGATGTCTAAGATCAGTTAATGCTTCAGACAACATGCTGTCCCAATCTTTGTCTCTCTATACAGTCAGTAAAAATGACGACACAATACCTGGGCTGGAAGTATATTGCAGGTCTGGGCCAGCTTTCCTATCCTTCTCCTTCCTGCCTAGGGAGGCAGCAGTGGTCTGGCTAGAAGAAGGTATGAATTGCTCATATTGGTCTCCAGAGTTGATTTTATAGCAAACAATCCAAATGCAACCTGGGATCACACTGTTTACTACCATGGGGTTTTCAAAGCCTTGCTTTCTGCTTGCCTTGGCTGTGGAGGTATGAAGTGCAGCGAGCAGTGCAGAACTAGTGCCAGTGGCTTCAAGGAGCAGCAACCAAGCAGCAGTGGCAGAGGTTCATTTGGGGATCTTAGTGGCCACTCAGAGGAGAATGAAAAAAGAAAGAAGATACAGGGAGATTGAAATGTGTGGAAAGAAAAACAAAGGAGGAAAAAAGGAAAATGCAGAGAAAGATAAATGAGCAAACAAAACCATCTGGAGAAAAAAAGCAAGAAGAAAACAGAAGGCTAAGAAGAGAAGAGGTTGTGGATCTAGCTAAAAGTACCAATTAAGATGCAGTAACGAAGGTGGGGATATATATTGGTGGCAATGGTAAGAACCTGTCCTATTTTCCCTCGAGAAGACCCAAACCAGGAACTGATGAGGGTGATCTAGTCACTCTGACTTTGGTCTCTGATCCAAACACAATCCCATTTATAACTAGTTCTGAGAGGCCAGTGGGGTTTTTCAAACAGAAATATATCTTTTTATAGGCTTTCTCTTTCCATTTATTATATGCCTGTGCTAAAAATGTCACAGGACAGCTCACTATTCTCATCGACTTTCTGTGTCACTCAGAAAAAAATTTTCTCAGTACTGAAAGTAGCATACACAAACACAAACTGGAGATCTGAAAGACAGCTTTTCTTCATTTGCTTTCAAGGTGGTCTTGATTATATTTGTGTTCTGAGTTATTCTTTAGCTTAAACTATTCCAGAAAAAAAAAATATTATCCCAAATACGGAAGTCCAAAATTTTCTCAGTTTCCTAAATCATCATCACACAAGACTGCCTGGATGTTCAGTGAGTTCCTTTCTCAAGTAGGTACTGTGGATTGCAGGACCTCAGCTGACTTATTTACATCTCACCTGTAAAAGTGCTCTTGTGGTGATGTGTCATCTCCAAGGAATGGCAAAGTGCCGAGTTCCCACCCTGCTGCCATCCCACTGTTTGGGGATACTATTTGTCCTAGACCCTGTGGGACGTGCAGGCTGGGAAAGCAGAGCCACAGCTTTTCAAGCACTTCACTGCCCAGGATCTTGCCCTGCTGAAGAGGAAAGCAGCAAAGCCCAGGCAGTGTTTGTGCCAGGCTTTTCAAGATCTCTTTCATGACTGAGTTTATCCTCCATCCTGGGCATCTACTAGAGAGCAAAGATGAACCTGACCCCAATTTTATTACGGGAAGTTGTACACACAAAGCTTTCTTGAAACTCACTGGCTGAAAAAAAGTACTTATTGAGAAAAAAAAAAAAAGAAAAAAAAAAGCTTGATTTGCCTTTTCACTTCTTTGTTTCTGTTGTGACTTTAAAATACTAATATTTTTAGATGGAATTATTTCCTTTTCCTTTTAAAATACTGCACCAGCAATATCACTTGCTTTCTAATGCTACCCACCTGCTTTTACAATTAAAAACAAATTCAACGGCACACTGAGAGAGGGTAAGTGCTTTATATTTTTACACTAGAGCATTTTCAGTTTTAAATCATTGGCTTTAAAAAATGCATTCATCATAATGCAAAAAAAATAATAATCCAAATAAATGTTAAGAAAAAAATGGCCTAAAACTGAGTTTCTAATATTTCATTAGATTTATTTAATTGTGAAGGAAACTTCCAAAATGTCTTTTTTCTGTTTTCTTAATTGAAATTAGAAAACTTCCCATAAAGTTAGATGCCACTGTTCCAAAGCTTTTTCTGTTAAATAGTTACATTCCAAAAAGTATGATTTCCATAAGAATTACTGGTCTTTAAATTCAACTTTTATGATTTTTTTCTGGCAATATTTATCATTTATTGTTTTGTTTCAAGTCCAAATTGCTGGACTTGGTGATTTGAGCCATTAAGTCTGAATGGGAGCAGTAAATTGTGTAACATCAAAGTTACATTAAGAAATGTAAAGTCTTTCAATTGATTATTTAAAATAGTAATTAATTTTATTTATTCCTTTAAATACCATATTTTTAATTAATTGTCATTAGTAAGGAGTTAACTTACCTTTTTTGAATATTTTATATTCACTATGTCAGTAACTAGACTCTATAAACAGATCTGGCATAACAATTTCAGGTTTTCATGAAATTATAACTCTTTGAAAAGTAATATGCCTGATTAAAAATTAAATTTAACTTCAATGAAATTAAATTTTAATTTAAAAATACTGCAAATAGGAAAACCTATAAAGGATTTTGTCATGGTGAAATCTATCCCTTCATTTCCAGTACCTGAAGGGAGCAAACAGGAGGGGAATCAACTTTTCAAAAGGGTAGATAATGGCAGGAGGATGGAGTAAAGCTAAAGGAAGGAAGGTTTAAATCAGATATTAGGGGGAAGTTTTTACAGAGAGAGTAGTCAGGTGCTGGAACAGGCTGCCCAGAGAGGTGGTGGATGCCCCGTACCTGGAAGTGTTCAAGGCCAGGTTGGATGGGGCCCTGGACAACCTTGTGTAGATCCAGGCCTGAGGTTGGTGTCCCTGCCTGTGGCAGGGGGTTGGAGCTCTGTGATCCTTAGGGTCCCTTCCAACCCATGCCATTCTGTGATTCTATGATTCATTTAAAAATTAAAAGCATCCCTTCTTCAAATCTGAGGATCCCACACAGACCTGAGGAGAGCAAAAAAACCTCCTAAAAAGTGGATTTCTGCAGGAACTGGACCTCCCTGCTTTGGGACCTGAAAGCCCTGGCATCCTGATGAGACAGCTGACACATTGCTCCATGGCTGCAGATGCTCTAGCCTCAGAAATGACAGATCAGAAAGGTTTCTGTCCTTGTTTCTAGGGAAGTCTTTCAAAATCGAGCCATTTCCACACACTGACTAACAAACGGGACATTCCCCATAAAAGAAATGCTTTTATATGAAAATATGCCTGACAGTTATAACTGCAGCTCTGCCTATGTCATTTTTGAGGAAGGTGTTTGCTGCAGAAATAAACTAAAAGTTTCAGGGCATTAGAAGAGCTACAACCTCACCCATCCTCTACCCACTTTGGGAGGTCACACCATGCCGGGCTCCACAAGCCCTGTTCTTGAACATAAGCATGGATTCAGCATTGCCATACAGTGCACATAGTCTTGCACCATCCCAATTCCAACACTTTTCTGAGATGTCATTTTCATATGCAAGGAAACACTTTGTATTTGTATTTATGGTTTCTTGGGGTCACACAAGGACATGGAGCTTGTTGAGCTCATTGAGCTCCAGACTGAGTTCCAGACTGAGACAACGTGGTGCATCCATACTAGTGCAGACCCCACCACGGACAAACAAATCCAGCTTTTCAGTGTGGTGTATATCCCGATTCAGTGTCCCCTAACAGTTACACAGATTTTCCATCTTGTAGCAGGGATAAAGTGAATCACATCCACCTGGAGAACAGCAAGAACAGAATTGTATTTACTTGCAATATGCAGTTTAAATACACCACAGTCATCACAAATACATAAGAGTTGTTTTAAGTATGATAGTAATCTGCTTAAAACCTAGGATATAATTTGAAGAGGATGAGAGCTTTCTTTTGTGGAAAGATACACTCAGGACATCTAGATGTTTCTTCACTGCAAATAAATGCGCTCAAATATCCCTGTAAGTTGTGCAGTGCAGTGGCACCTTTTAACTGCTTTAATAAGTACTAGCTCCAAGTTTGTTGCTCCTACTTCAGACTTGAAAACTCATCTGTTTTTTCCGGGTGGATCAGCTGGCTTAATTAAAGATGCTCCTTTGTTCGTATCATTGACAATCACAATTAGCATTACACTGTTATTATAAATATTATGCTGTCTGACGCTTTTCAGACACCTTTCAGACATCAATGAATCTGCAGTGAAGTCATGCATACAGATGTGAGAAGACAGCTCTTTAAAGCCAAATGATTCCACAGTAAAAGGTACGCTCCTTCACTCTCCTCTGAAGGTAATGCACTGTGTACATTCTTAATCTTTCTGCTTCTCCTGCTAGTTAACAATGGCCTGCTGTCTCTGTGCATAAAGATTAAAACTTGAATTAAAACATTACTCAGGGACTTCAATTACCCACTACGGATTTGGTGCCCCTCGACTTGACCCACTCCCCCAGCAAAAAATACTTACAGTTGAAAAAAAAACAATCAAGCTGGGACAGGGCTGCCCATTTTGTCCCTAATACCATCTGGGAACATAATGACTCAATTCATTTTGCCCTCAGATTAATGGAGCAAGCTCAAGTATTATAAGAAGCACTTTAATTCTTTCTGATGTTTTCATTATGAATTCCTTTGTGACAGAACTCATTTGCAATAATGCATATGTAATTTTGGAAACCAAAAGGAAATCCGGTAGCCTTCAGGACATTATTAACCTGCAGAAATGCTGAGCCACACGTAAAACTCAAATATGCTAGCACCAGCAACCTCCTGAAACATTTTAAGAATAAAATCAGGGAGTAAAACTGCATCATGTTACTTGGAGGTTAAAATAGCTGAATTAATAACCATTAAAACCCTAATGGTATTAGTGACACTTAAACTGTCCATTCAGATAATCTCTAAGAATTCTAAGATATACATTGAAATAGTCTTTAAAAGTTCCATAAGTGTATTATCTACAGATATTTGGAAGTTAAACACCTGCAACACTTACAGACTTCCCCTTTCTCTTTTTTTCCTAACAGTCCATTATATGGTTCTTTATTTAACAGTTTTAACCAGCCATAGATAGGAGACCTGTTAACTTACCAAGGCAAAAAATTTAGTCTTAGTTGACTTACGCTTCTTGTAACAACTGGAGTTGCACTGCTGTAATTTGAAACCAATGCTGTCTCTGATGCAATGAGTCCAAAACTATTGTCTCCAATAGTTTATGGATTTATATAATCTGTCAGATTTCACTTTGAAGTGTTGGCATAGCACTTGGATTGACTTCAGATTAACAGATAAATTATTTTTCTATATAAGATTCACAGTAAATGTAACCAGGGTCATCTGCTAACCAGTGGCTCCAACCCCGACCTGTGTGGCACGTTGGGAAATAGTAGGAACTACAAGAAACTAGAAACATTGCTAAGGATTTTATTCTAGTCTCCTTATGTCAAGCTTTTTTGTAGTAAAAATCAATGCATATACATCATTTGTTGTTTTGAACCCACAGGTTCTTATAGAGAAAGGTATCAAATGTTCCTTGGGATCAGACCCAGAATAAGAACAGAACAATTCGTCTGGTTCAGAGCAAGAATCCGTCTAGCTGAATGACATGGCTAGGGAGGTGTAAAAAACAAGGAAAGTACATTACATTCTTTCCTAATATTTTCATAAGCTCAAAATATTTTGATTCAAGTTATTTCCTAAGATTGACATAACATGTCTATTTGGAAAATTGCAGTGGATCTCTTAACTACTTTTCCAGCCGTTCTTTACATCCACTCAAGGTTCTTATGTTCTCTGTCTTTTGCAGCTGTTCACAGAAGGCTGCTGTCTGTTGTCTGGAGAATCAGATGGTTTTGCTTGATTTGAACCCAACTCCTAGTTGTTTTTTTTTCCTGTGTATTGTAGTGACAAATTAATCTTTCTTTTCCCACTTTATGACATTAATAATTTTACAGTCATCTATTTTACACCCCTAAATCATCTCTTCCAGATTGAGGAGCCCTAGTCTGCTCCATCATTCTTCATATGAGAGACAGGCCACGTATTTGATTGTTCTTGCTGTCTTTCTCTGAACCTATACTGGTTCTAACATATCCTTTCTGAGGAGGAGGGACTTGGGTGCATGCAATATTCAATACGAAGGCAAATGTGAATAGGGTCATAATTCATCTTTGGTGTTCTATCTCTAGCTGTACTAGAAGTTTGATCTGAACATGGAAAAATCCCCTGGGAGACAAATGTGAAATAATTTGTCCTTCACCTGCTATCCTTTATTCATGATGATGTTTAGCTCTCAGGCATGAGATAGAAACAGTTTCACAGTTTCTTCTGCAGCAACAGTACAAGCCACACTTGCCCTTCTACTCTAAAGCTAAGCATTTTTCAATGACAGGCTTGTTTGGATCAGCTCCATGAGCCCAAGTCCAGAATATTCATCAATATTCAACAAAGGGCATTAGCAGCAGCCATCAGTGAGGAGCCTTGAGAACTAGAAGTGAAACTTGAAAGAATTTGGTGTCAATATGCTACAGTAAATTATAGGTATAGGAGGTTTAGATTGACTTCTGAATTCTCCAGAACAGGAGGTCTATATTGGGCATGAAACTACATTAAAATCTAAGCATTAGAACAGTAGAGAAAGAGATACAAAGACCAAAGAGCAGAGCCTCATTAAAAGCACAGCATCGTTTTTATTTCTGGAGTACTCATTTCAAAGACTCTCGATGAAAAATAAACAAGACTTAACCTCCAGAGTCCTGCATAATGATTACTCATTATCCCTATGAAGAAGACATAATATAGTTCTGTCCAAAAATCTGGTGTTCGAGCTCACATAAAACATTTTTCTCAAAAGCCAGTTTGAGTCTGACATCCACATGAAAAGAAAACCTTCACAACCTTCCTATAGACTGAAAGCCCTCCTGGATCTCAGCTCCTGATTCATACTCAGAAAGCACAGGATCTGCAGTGGCAATCATAGCATCCCAGTTCAAGGGATGGTAGGTCATCCACCCACTCTTTATATCCAGTGGTGAGAAACAGGTCCTGTAAGGCACAGTTCATATATTTGTGGTTTGAGTGGCTCATGCCCTAAGACTTCCAGTGGCTGTAAAGGGAGCCCAGAATGAGTGACTCAGAAGCAAACTTCTACTATGCAAGCATGGTCAGCTTATAGCCCAGTCAGATCCAGGCTGCATGGCAGCATGTCTTGAGCCTCTGGCCTGTCTGAATCTATCACAGCATCCTAACTTGAAGGGGCTTGCCCAGAAATCCATTTGTGGGCCAGAGAAGTGATATGATGCTTCTTGTACGCACAGACAGACTGTTTGCATACCAGGAAATGAACCAGTGTTTGTAACTCTAACTGGCACGTCCCCAAATACTTTTCCCAAGAAAATGCAACAGCCAGTACAAGGCAAGTACCATTCCTGAAAGGCTTAGTGCTAGCAGTTAGAGAACAATTACACTCTTTTTAGGATGGGGTAATAAATAACATGAAATTTTGCCTTATTGACATAAAAAGATCCTGGGTCTGTTTAATTTACGGGATAATCTTAGCAAACTGGATACCCAGACCCTGTCCTGGATTTGCTGAGGGCTCACCGAATCCATGACGCTTCCAGAGAAATATTTCAGGCTACTGACACGCTTTCCCAATGAGAGTTGGGTTTTTCAAAGCCAGTATCAGATTAGTCACTCTGATTTGGAAAAAAATCCTTCTCACTTTTAAATGGGAAAACTGAAATTTATTTTACTTCTGACTCTGAAATTTATCTTAATTCTGACTAAAGGGATCACTAATAATGATGTAGTTCAGCCTCAAGAGTTCACTCAATCCCTGGCCTTATCTGAGTCAGTCAGTAAAAGTGTCAGTCAGCAGACAACTGTCCACCAGGAATGGAAATAAAGTACCAAATATTTTAGAGTTGCTTATAAAAACTGTAATTTTCAATCACAACTGACACTAGCTAAAGAGAAGCTGATACCTGAAACTAGTGTCCATTGTTTTACTTTCCTCCTTTCATTTCAAGCATCGATTTTAAACTGCTTTATCTTCTCTTTTCCACATGCTGAAATTTTTCTCTAGCTTTGACCATAACAGTAGCTCATGTCAATGTCTACTTATTATGATGTTTGTTCAGGTTTAGTTCTATATCAATTAGTTCAGTCTTCAGGGATGCTGTAGCTGAGAGTAAAGTCAGCTTTTTAAAGGTCAATGCACAGCCATTCTACAAGTTATTTATACAGAATATTCACAGCAAATTAATAGTATAAGCGCATTTAGTTTTAGTAAATAATCGATTTTCTGCTGCTTTGAGAAATGCATGATTGACATGAATATATCTCTTGATATATTAATCTATTGTACAAAACAGGAAGTCATACTTCCTGGCAGTAAAATGGACATAATATGGAGGGTGGGGGAGGGGACAAAATGCTAAACAGAAAGCTACTGTCCGCAAGTGAAATTTAATTATTCTCCAGAAGTCTCAATCCTGGCATTGTAGAAACCATACATGGATGCAGCTAAAAAATTTAAAGGCAATATTCGTCCCTTCACAAGGTAAAATGTTTTCCATCCAACACTTCAGGGTGGCCCCATGTTTCTGTATCATTTTCCTCAATATTTGGCTTGCTACAGAATATTTATTAGGAAGAAAAGGAAAGGCCTTTACTTTGAAGAAGCACTGTGTGATTATCTGTCAATGTCCTGTTTTCCTGCAAAAGAAGAGGAGAGAAATGGTTTGAGGGATTTAACTCCTTTGCTTTTACACTTCAGTCCCAGGAGGATATATTAAGCATAAGGAAAAACTTGAAGTGAGGGGAAAACCTCTAGTCTTCTATTCACTTTATGCCAGAAAATCTACTAAAGAACGTTCTTCTGTATTCATGTACAGTGATAAAGTTGAAATTTGTTGCTAAACTTCAAATAACTGTTTTTAATATTAAGCTGCATATAAAACAAAAATTGGGAGACAGAAGAAAGAAAGAGATGACAGATGTATTGATATATTTTACGCTGGTCTTGATATATTTTATTGGAGGCCTTCAAAGAAGAGGGTCAGAGCTTGGAGTCATTAGAATGGCAGTAGGAGATGGCACTGATAAGCTCTTTGCTGGGAGGTGATAAGTTTTTTAAAGGAGTTGATGGCATACAGAAGGAAGCATAGGAAAGCAGATATTATGCAGCAACTATGAGAGCAGATGGAGATGAAGACAGAAAGGAGAGTGTCAGGCCAAAGGAAAAAGAGGAAGAAAATGTCTTGTCTGGTCAGCACCACCTTCCTCTAGGCACTTTATCTGTTCTTTCTTCAAGCACTAGGAAAATACTTTAACTGCAAATTTTCCCTCCTACAGAAAATGCACTTACCCTGTGCTAATCACATTAGACCAGATTTAGGCACAGACTATGATTAGAAAGAGCATTCTCCACTCCTCCCCTGTTACATAAATTCATCTTGCCCTACGGTCTTCCCTCTGCTCACACTGAGAGCAGAGACTGGTCACACGGGCGGCTCACCAGAGGGACATGGAGGCAAAGCACTCTCCATGTGCAAGTCCTGCATTTGCAACCCAGGTAGTTGGTGCATGACAGAAGAAATAAACCCTGTCTGTTGACAAGACCTACAGCAAAGTTCTGCACCGTGCCCTTTTATGGAGCATAAGTCATGTTCTCGCTCTTCCAGAATCAAAACCTTATGGGAATTAGACCTGCTGTAAACGGCCACCTCAAGGCAGCTTTCAGAAGCTGACTGAAGCATTCATGATGAAGAGCTTGTCTAGCAAGGAACAACAAACAAACTATTGACTTCAAAGCACAAGCTGTAAACACCATGCTGCTTTCTTGCAGTACATGCTAGAACTCAGTGTGTGGTTAAGGTTTCCTTACACTATTCATAGGTGGAAATAAAGGCACAACTGATTCTAATAAATGACATTTGTTGGTAGGGTAGGTTTTCACAGGATTATATGCAAAAATATGATATAAAATAGAAGCCTTAACTGCTTGACAGAATCCTTTTCTCACAGGGTTGAGATTTCTTTTTTTGTTATTGCACACGGTCAGCAAATTCAGCCAAAGCACAGCTTATCTTCAGCTTTCTGTGTCTCCTGTCACTGCAAAAGCATATGTCATGATCCACTGAATACCTCAAAGACATTTACCAACCCATTCTAAATCAGTTCTGTAACAGGATTTCCACTGTTGATGCAAACTCTGTGCATGCAACTTCATGTCATTAGGGCTGTCAAGAGTCCTGCCCTGGGCCAGGGCAAGAGGGCATTCACAGTTTGCTCCTTGCATAAGTATTCACACATGATAGACCCAGAGCCACATGGATTAAAGAAAAAGGAGCTCTTTGTTACTTCAGTAAGAAGAAAGCAGTTCACTCCAGAAGGCATCATTTAAACAAGTTGCAGAAATGCCCCATGAATGACTATGGAGCATTACAGAGGGTACTCGAGGGCTGGCACACAAGTGTCACCCCGGGCTATCTTCCACTTTGCACTCCCCCTGCCCACAGTTCCTATGGGTGCCATCAGGACATCATGCCTGAACAAAAACACATGGTCCTCAGCAGCCTGTGTCAGGTCAGGACCACCGCTGAATGAGTCAAAGCTCTGGGCTGCCTCACTTCTGGCCATGGAAGAAATGCTCAACTGTGTTTGTAACTGGAAAAAGTAAAACTTGGCAAACACAGCTTGGAAAGAAACTTCCTCTGAACGAATGAGGAGAGCATGTCGGGTGTGAAGTGAGGGGCTCAGTCTCATGGCTGCTTGAAGATTTAAGTCAGTGGTGGCATTTAGGTAGCAGCACTCCAAAAAGAGTGAGGAGTTTGTAGTCTTGCAAGGTGAGCCCTTCCTTCTCTTGAAATCACAGAATCAGGGGCTCCTCTTACAAGCAAGTGTGCCTTTCTCCCAAAGGCAAGGAAGATGATAATCATTCATGTCCATCTCAGTTTCTTTGACCGTTTAGACAGTTAAGCAGTTTTAACAGAATATATGGATCCCAACTCCTAAAAATGTTACATGAGAAAACTTTCTGAGGGAAAAGGCAGGTGAAACTTCCTTGGGCAGCTGCAGGACTTCACAACTGGTGCAAGAGAACGCTCTGGGTACGATGACAACAAAGTATAGTTTGGGCATAACCTTATAATATGGGCAGGCTAGACTGTAGTAGACCCGGTTTTGAGATGCTAAAGGAGAGGCGTGGATCAGGAAAGAGACAAGTTGCTTGAACACTTGGCATTTGAAAAGAAACCTTCACCTGACTGGTCCTTTGGTTACCGAGACTAATAACTGATTTAGGACCAGTTGTAACTTCATTCTCATGGTGCACATGCAGACTCTAGGAGAGGCCGTTTAAAATAACTGAGAAAACTCATGCTTTCCCACACACCACTGACAATCTCAGCCTTGTTTAACTATCTAAAAAACAAAACACAAATCCAGAGGTATTTTATGGGTGTCTGTGCTAACAAAGAAAAGCCTGGGGAGTAAGCAGATTACTTAACTGCTTCTTTCCTAAAACATGGGACTGAGTAAGATACTAGTTGAAGTCTCAAATAGAATACCGTTTTTATTTTCTAAAAGACCTGTGATTGCACATAGCCCAATTACTGATTCTGAAGCTGTAACATGCTGGTGTACAAACTATTGACACATTTTATGCTCATTAATTCTTCTTTAATTTGGAAGATGCCTAGGACATCTTTCCACACAAACAGGATACATACATTGGGAAAGGTATGGTACATGCATACAAGAAACAAATCCATTTCTTTTAAGGGAATAATGTATGTAATAGTACTACGTTGATTTGACTTTGCTGCATGGATGGTTAAAAGTGTAACACCATGGATATTCTCTGTTGTTATAACACAGCTTTTTCTTTGACACTGCTCAGAACTCCTAATGTTGCTGACTTCAATACGATAGCAATTATTCATATCATCATACCAATAAACATTGAGCAAGTTTGGTCCTTAAATGCACTCCTCACAGACTTGAAACACATAATACAATCAGATGCACATGATCAAGCAGGTGTTTAGTATGGACTTCACTGACAGCTCACATCTCTAGATGCAAGAAGGCTTTGATCTACATATCAAAGCACAATGGTAATGAGTGTGCTCACCGCACTATACCTTGGTACTTCAGGTACATTTCACTCCCCTGAATGTTGAAGCAATTAAACAGAACTTCAGCAATACTGCTAATTAGCAAACTGCTGTCTCAAAGTCTCACTTTTTAACCCTTTATTTGATAGGAGTTCTAGAGAATCAGCAACTCTGCTCCTACACACTGCAAGGTCTATTCATAGTTTATCCTGACACACTAACGGTTAGAAATACCACTCAGACATGGAGTCAGAAAACGAGGCAATCTCTTCTTGATCCATAGCTAGAACGACCAAGGACCACTGACAACTCTGTGGATGCCCTGTGATGGCGAACAAGCTGATCAGCTGAGGTACTATGTTGTCTTTACATGACTGTCAATTCCATTGCTTAAACACATTTTTATGGCTTATCATACATGTTGGTGAGGTTGCAGAAAGCTCTAGAGAGCAAATAAAATATGGATGAAACATGAGGTATCATTGTCAATATTTCTTTTAAATCAATAAATAAATATGTATCTGTAGGCTGGCTTTACTGTAACTCTGTCTCTTATTCCAGTGAAAAGTCAATTTTACACATTATGAACAAGCTTACTGCCAGAGAAGATGATTTGGAAAACTTAAATAGTCTCAAATTCCTCAAAGAACTTGAGAATTTGCCTAAAAACACATTAGTTTTCAAGGAGACTTGTTGGGGTTCATATATATAAAAGTATTTTCAATAAAATTTTCTTGTGGCAGCAGTAAGAGCTAGTTTGACTTGCAACACCAATCAAACTGGTGTAGCATACCTGACTATAAGCTAAGACTGATCAAGAGTCCTTTGTGAGTTTGTCCTTCGTTTACCCTGCACCACCCAACTTGATGCTAGACTAATTAACCAGTCTGTGATTCCATTCACGCCCAAAACAAAGAGAATTTCTTCAGTATTAATATTCATAGTGTCTTCAATATTCTTCTCCACTTCTTCAATATTAATACTCTCTCATCAGTTTTTAAGCTCAGAATGAATGTCCTGCCTCATCGTTTTCTTTCCAATACTTTTTCTTGCTTTACAGCATAAGCATTCAGAAGTTGCACAATCATCAGAAAGTGTTAGCATGTCTCTACCACCGTGTCTTTGCATCTGATGTTTTACTCTTGAGTTCCTTAGCCTTGCTACCTGCAGCTTGAGTGACACAATTGCCTATCATTGAAAAGTCCCAGGGTGTTAACAATTCTGAAGGCAGAGGTATCTGAAATGTGAGCCTCAGGATGTTTAACATGAAAAGGCTGCATGAGACACTTCCCACATACTTTTCTGTGAACCTGACTTGCTCTTTTCTGTTATGTGCTGATGAAGGCTATTTCTGTTGGAAAAAGGATATGCTGTAACAGGTGAAGATTTGTAGTTACAGTGCTGTTCTCTAGAGTTCTAAAGATTTCTAAGGAAGAGGTTTTTCTGCATTTGAAACCTCTACTCAGTGAAACTCGCTGAGATACAAAAATTAGCAAGAAACAATTTGCTAGTGAATAGATAACAAGTGTCAGCTGTTTCCAAATGGGAGCAAATAAATTGCAGAGGGCCTCTGCTGTAAATTCTTAACCCTCAAAGAGAGTGAAACTTTCTCTTTTTTGTCTTGTTTTTCGACTGCTTCCTGCCACTTCCAAGTGTAGAACCTTGCTCACTGCATGCGTCCTGTATGGAGATCCTCTGCTGGAAGTCAGCAAGATACAGTAACTTCACTAGACATCTAGCTGATTCTTCATCCAAGGAATAACAGGTGCATTGCTTCTGGAAGTATACACAACGTGCACATCACAGAATGGCTTCTGAAAATAGAGTATTTAAAATATAGTGTACTACTAAGAATGAACTTTTAAAGTTGACTTTCTAAAGCCTACATCTGAATCTCAATTTCAGAAAAGCATTTGAGTTAATTAATTTTCAGGATAGAAATGTACTCAGGCAAGAATCATGACAGCAAAAAAACCCACAAAGATGCAAACACAAAGAACTTATTGTCATGCTATAAATGTTTTCTTTCAAAGTATTAAAGCAAGGAATCAAAGGTTCTTGAGGTTAGTTGAGTTTTTTAGGACTTAGGATCTTAACAGAGGAATTTACCAGCCATGGTCAAAGAGGATGAAGTACTTTTAAAAAAGTTTGACAAAAAACCCATGCAGCTTCTTGCAATGCACTGTCCAGAAAAATTATTCCTTTCTAGAAGGAAATAATAAAAAAGCTAGAAGTAGACAACATCTTCCTGAGGAACAGTTCAGGTATCTGCACTACATACACAGAAAGGCATGCAGGTATTAAGTTCCTCAAAGAAGAAAATTTCTTCCATAAATTTCATCATTCCTACTGACCACAGGTTAGAGCAGAAGTAACACATTACTAATACGTTTCTCAGGTAAAATCTTTAATCAGTTCAAAATCTCTCCCTGTCTTCAGACTACAGTTTCCCATTGGAAAGGTAGTATTTTAGAGAGAACTACCCAAAACCTCATTTACATCAGTTTTTTTTTCAGGGATCTGTCACTGACAATCAGCATATGAACCGTCCAAAAATGCTACTTATTTATTTCTACTGCAATGAGGAATACATTGTACAAGGTGCTCTACAACTCTTCTGGGATAATACAGTCCCTGATGTCAGATAAAGAAAATTACAAAAGTTACTATATATATATATCTTTTTTACTTTAAGAGCATGTTAGCACATCAAAAAAAACATAGTATGCGTTTTAATCGATGGCCAGTTAAACCACAAATATGAACAGATAACTTTTCACTGAGATGGATTTCTGTGTAGTCAGCCTTTCCTTTGCTTTCTAGTCAGAGTTCTAATGAACTAACTGGTACAGCATAAATTATATATACAATTAAATGTGCTATGTATTATAAAAGAGATGTTTTATTGTTGGAGGTGACTGCTGCAAACAAACCTCAGCTTTGAAAACTCACTTTGAAATTGATTTACTGATCTCATTTTAAAAGTTGCATGAAAAATATCTGCTTATCATCTGGATAGTGTAGCTCTAATAATAGCATATTCAAGTGTGGCACATCCAATATTCAAGTCCAATAAAATGAAGAGACTGTGGAAAAAAATACAGAGAAAAGCATTACAGGAAATGAGCTTAACGCTTTAACTCCCCCGCTCACACTCAAAAACCTTGCAATGAAACCACCAGCCCATTAAACTATGTGAAGCAGAGGACTGCAAAAGCTGCACGCAACTTGCCCGTAGAAGGGTGCTGAACAATCTAACAGAAGCACTCCTAATTAGGGCTGAAATGCCAGGTTTATAAAGAACATCTTCTCCTGCATCTGGCAGATTGACAGAAGAACAGAAAAGCAATACGAACAATATCTCGAGCTGTCATTCCTGATTTAGCACTAAATGTAATTATGATACTATGTTAAAAGAACATATCCATGCCCAGAATCTTTGAGCAATCATATATTAAATAAAACTGGTTGGTGAATTTTTTATATCTGCCTCTTTGCACCACCTTTAAGTACTGTATGAATCCAACATTTTATATTACAAGAATACATAAATTTTATCAATATAAATACATGATAAATATATGTATATATTTATATTGAATGTAGAATATAGCAGAACAGACTATCCCCTTGCTTAGCATATTATAGGAAAATTACTTTATTTTTTTATTAATTTCTTCCTTTGTATCAATGAGGTTGTCAGAATTAGTCAAAGAGTATAAAATTTCTCTGAATGGCGTATTATGTCCAAGAAGAGATTCTTAAACCCCTGAAATTCTGACTAGCAAAACAATCTGCACAGGTCCTCTGATTTGTCTGGTAGGTAACAAGAAATTAAGAATTTTTACCAGACCTGACTATCAAGAGTTCACTCAAGTTTGCTTATGAGAAAAATTCCAATACAAATTAATAATGATTAAACAAACTGAAGGCACTGATAATTCTGCCTTTAAGGGTGTACAGCAGAAGTTGCAAAGTAACTTAGTCAGCTTTTTGTTTGATTGATTGATTGGTTTGGGGTTTTTATCCAAGAAGCATGCAGGTTCTACCAGAAGTATATTGCCAGAGTTTTTCTCCTAATTCTATACAGAACTACCAATGGTTTTGTTTACTAGAAAGATCAGAGAGGACATTAGAACAGTTCTTATCTGAACACTTAATTATTAAGACCAGGTTGGATAGGACTTTGAGTAACCTGGTCCCTGCCCATCAAGCGGGTTGAAAATAGATGATCTTAAAGATCATTTCCAACCCAAACCATAGGATCATAGAATCGTTAAGGTTAGAAAAGGCCACTAAGAAAGATCATGAACTCCAACCATCTGTCCAATACCAGCACATCACTTAAACCATGTCCCGGAGTGCCACGTTCACACATCTTTTTAATACCTCCTATGATTAAGTTGAAAAGTGATACTAGGATTTTCACCAAAGCTAAACAGGAAAAAAGAAATAGTATTTTTGGGTAAGACTAAAAATTATACATTCTAGTGATACTGCAACACAATCCCTTTCCAATATGCTCATCTGAACTAGACAGCTGCATTGTTCCACCATATGCTGAGTTTCTCTTCTGTCAGTACGCACAAGCAAGTGGTTTCTCCTGGAGGTGACACCACATCTAAGCACTGGGAGAAGTGATTTTGCAAGTCTCTCTCACAGAAAAACTAGTACTGGCCAAAATTGTTGGCAAATAGTAGGTCATAAAATAAATGTAGCATGACATCAGTCTGGATGGAAAGAGCTGGAAATTGCCTTCATTCCACATTTGGAAAATAGCTTCAGTTGAAGACTGTTGAGAGAAGGAGATATTTCAGAAATGTTGACTCATTCTGTTTTGACATTTCATTTAATGTCAACTTTTATTTTTATTTTGAAATGGCATTTTTCATTCCAAAATTGCCTTTTTCTAAAGAAAAGGTTAACAAACATTTCAACTGACATCTCCAAAGATGCATTTGTTTGAGGTTTTTTCCCTAAACAGACTTCAAATTTACTTGATTTTATTTTTTTTTCAATCAAAGCAAAAAGTCTGTTACGTGAGTAGCTTTAATTTAAAGGCTTAGAAAGCCAATGCATGTGGAGATCTTTGAATTGTCACATCAGAAGATTACTACAAGAGCATGATATTTTGTTATTAAAAAGAAAAAAAAAATCATAAAAAGACTCCTGTCCTGTCCCTCATCTTTTCCTTCCCTCCAACCCCAATAACTTTCCTTTTTTATCTCAGACCCATTTCTCAGTTTTGCTTGTAAGCAGCAAGATCTGTCTCCAAGCAGCAGCTGGGTTGATATCTTCCTCCTCTCGCAGTATATCTATTAACTCCTTCCATTTATGCTTGCTCTATTCAAAGCTCGTCTCTACCCTTACTGTCATTTCAGCCCCGTGGCTGTCTGGGCCTCATATCTCCCCGACCAGGTCAATTCTACAGTCTCTTTCTGAGTGACAGTATGACCCAGTTCAGCAAGATGTTAATGGTGAACAATGAAAATAATTAAGTAATCCAAGCATCCATACACGTAACTAATTAGTCTAGGAGAAGCAGGAAGCAGACAGTATGTTCTGAATAAGTTTTATTAATGAAGAATGGTCTGACAGAGGCAATTCTAATTGCACCATGGTATGTCTAATCTAATTATGCTAATAGTTTATACACACTCTAAATCATCTCTGTCAGCTCAGATACTGAAATCTGGTGATATCACATAGTGCTATTGAAATCTAATGAGAACATCTCTTCCCTATATGTTTGTTCTATCTGACCATGAGTGTTGCACTGTCCCAGATATTAGGCCAGTTGGCAATTTCTTGATCAAAATGCTCCTTGGAGTATTTTCCTTGAGAAAGGCCAGTTCATCACAGCAATGTGTTTACAGGAACGTATTTGAGAGACTCCTCAGGTTGGGAACGTCTCTAAGTTGTTCCTTAGAAAGGCAGTACTACTGCCTTTGAGCACTTCTAAGGCCATGACCAAAGGATAAAGAATATTCGTCCTTACCCTGATAATTTTTCTTATAAATATATTCTTAACACCAACTTCTAGAATGAGTTGTTGACAAGCACATTTGTTCTTCACAGAATCACAGAATAACTAGGTTGGAAAAGACCTTTGAGATCATCAGGTCCAACCATACCTGTCCTCTACTAAACCATATCCCTCTTCTAGAGCAACTCCCCTACCTGTCTTTTAAATACATCCAGGGACGGTGACTCTACCACCTCCCTGGGCAGCCTGTTCCGCTACCCAATAACATTTTTGGTGAAGAATTTTTTCCTAATGTCTAATCTGAGCCTGCCCTGGCTCAACTTAAGTCCACTCCCCTTCATTTTATCACTTGCCACTTTGAGGAAGAGACCAACACCCACCTTTCTACAACCTCCTTTCAGGTAATTGTAGGCAATGATAAGGTCTCCCCTCAGCCTCCTCTTCTCCAGGCTAAACAATCCCAGTTCCCTCAGCTGTTCCTCATAAGATTTGCTCTCCAACCCCTTCACCAGCCTGGTTTTCTTTCTCTGGACATGAACCAGGACCTCGAGGTCCTTCTGAATGACCCAAAACTGAACACAGTATTCCAGGTGTGCTTCACCAATGCCAAGTACAGGAGCACAATCACTTCTCTGGCCCTGTTGGCCATGCTATTTTTGATACAAGCCAGGATGTCATTGGTCTTCTTGGCCACCTGGGCACACTGCTGGCTCATATTCAGTCGGCAGACAACCAGCACTCCCAGGTCTTTCTCAGCCAGGTAGCTTTCTAGACACTCTTCTGCAAATCTGTAGTGCTGCACAGGATTGCTATGTCCCAAGTGCAGGACTCTGCACTTGGCCTTGTTGAACCTCATCCCACTGGTCTCAGCCCATTGATCTAGATTGTTCAGATCCCTCTGAAGAGCCTTCCTACCCTCAGGCAGGTTCACACTTCCTCCCAGCTTAGTGTTGTCCACAAACTTACTGAGGGAACATTCAATCCTTTCATCTAGGATAAAGATATTGAACAGAAGTGGATGCATGACTGAGCCCTGGGGAACACCACCTTACTATTAAAGACTGAGACAAAGAAGGAATTAGGTACCTCAGCTGTGTCCTCATCCTTTGTCACTAATGTTCCCCCTGCATCCAGTAAGGGCTAGAGATTGTCCTTGGCCCTCCTCTTGCTGTTGATGTATCTGTAGAAAGATTTTTTATTATCTTTCACAGAATTGGCCAATCTGAGTTCTAGTTGGGCTTTAGTCCTTCTGATTTTCTCTCTACATGATTTTACTTACAAGAAACACCTGCCCCTTCTTCCAAAGCTCATAGACTTTCCTTTTCTTTCTGACATCCACCCAGATCTCTCTGCTCAGCCAAGCTGGTTTTCTCCCTCATCAGCTCCTTTTCTGACACATGGGGTCAGCCTGTTCTTGTGCCACTTCAATTACCTTCTTGAAGGACATCCATCCCTCCTGGGCACCTTTGCCCTTAAAGACTGTTGCCCATGGAACTTTACCAACCAGACTTCTGAATAGTCTGAAGTCTGCCCTACAGAAGTCCAAAGTGGCCATTCTACTTACCCTCCTCAATTCCCTTAGAACTGAGGATTTTATCATCTCATGATAGCTATGCCCCCAGTGTCCTCCAACTGTCACATCTCCCACTAGGCCTTCTCTGTTCACAAACAGGTCCAGTGGGGCTTCTTCCCTAATTAGTTCACTCACCAGTTGTGTCAGGAAGTTGTCTTCCACACACTCCAGGTCACCCCACAATGTTTCCATGATGGCAATTATGTCATAGTCTCCTTGTCTTACAATAACCTCTAGTTCCTCTTGTTTGTTGCCCATGCTGTGTGCATTGGTGTAGATGCACTTCAGCTGGGCTCCTGATCCCACTACACTCCTAAGGGGGATAGTCTCCCTTCCTAAATGACTGCTCGCTAAGTTTTCTAACTCACCAGTGGTCTTAGCATTTTTCTGCCACTTGAAATACTATCCCCCAAACGTCACTGCCAGCACACCAACCCTCAGACACTGGAGTGACATTCCCAGGCTGTTTCCTGACAAGTCTGGTCTCTCCCCTCCACATCTAGTTTAAAGCTCTATTAATGAGCCCCACTAGATTCTTGGACAGTATCCTTTTGCCTCTCGAAGACAAGTACACCCCATTCTTTGATAGCAAACCTGGGGATGTGCTGGTCAACCCACGGACAAAGAAGCCAAAACTTTCTTCCTCACATCAGCTTCAAAGCCACATATTTATTTCCTGGTTCTTCTTATTCATTACCTTATCATTCCCTGTAGCTGGAATGACAGAGCAGAACACTACCTGTGCCCCCGATCCCTTCAGCGTTCATCCCAAGAACTTGAAATCCTTTTAAATTGCCTTCTTCATTGTAGTAAAGCAGCCTCAGTAAGAGGACCAACACAACATCTAACATACATCATCAAAGACTGGTGGAGAGAAGGTGGATGCACCACTTGAAAGATTCCTGAAGGCAGGTGATGCTGATTAGGGAAGATAGCACAAGAGTCTGAAAAGATATTCAAGGTCACTTCAAACCCCTATCATCCTGTGATTTGGTGATTCCATGATACTGATACAATCCATACCACTAGTTGATTTCAGGATGTTGTAGACTGCTAAGCAAAAATTATCCAGAAAATTTGAGATAAATGGTCATGCTAGTCTCAGCCATTACATGTTGACTGATACCAATTATATAAAAAGCGCTGAACTTCATATTGCATTTAAAATATCTGATTTGAAATCAGTGTTGGCAAGAAGTAAAAAACAAACAAACAAACAAAAAAAAACCAAAGTCTTTCAGCGCATCACAAGGGGCAGGATGATCAAACGCAGCTCAAAGGTAACAATCACAATGCTGCTGCATTCTGCTCAAGTCACACATATTCAGGGTTGCACAGCTAAAAGCTGTCATGTCACACTGCAGCAGCCAACACTCAAACATCTACTAAGAAATGTAGACAATCAGCTAAAAGACTCCAGATGAGACAGATCCCAAAAGCGTGTCTGGTCCTGGCAGGTTTGTGAGGATAGCAGATCTTCCGTTGCCCACACATACCCACTTGAAAGGCAATTTGAGAGGTCTTAGTGTGTTCCAACTGGTCTCCAGCTTCTGCTTGAGGTGGATGTAGAGATCCCATAGCTCTATCACAGCTGCCAATCCTCTGTGGAGGTGACTGTGGTGTGCCATACTAGGTACCTACATGAACAAAGAATGTAAAGCCTCATAACAAGCTTAAAGGCCCAGAAAAGCTAAATGGGCATGGAGGACTAATAAAGAGTTCCTTTAGGATCTTCCTCTCCATCACTTTTCAAGGGAAGAAGCATGTACAGAAAGTATTTTCATTTCTGGAGTGGAAGGACGCCAAGACTGGAGGAATCACGTGAGTTACAATCCTGAGGTGCCTGCAGAGAAGCTGCACGTTCACAGAAAATCAGACTGATGAACATTTGACCTTAGACATAAGATCTATTTTTGAGGTAGGAATGGAGAACACTACCAGTGTCTTAATAACTACAAGGATCTTTACGTCAACACCAAAAAGAAAAGCTCTGAATGACATTCTTGTTTGGATGCAATTTAATTTGTCATTCATCTTACACCATTAACCCTGATTTCTACCATTGATGCCCTGTCTATAGCAGAGAGACATGCTTACCAAGCAGCTGCCCCATCCCATCTGTCTTTCTGCCTCATACCCTCTGTGCTTGGTAGTGCCAGCTACCAGGAGTCTGGCTGATCCTCCTAGAAGATAGGATAGAACATCCAAAAAATGCTGCACAACCATCAAAGGTTTTTGGGTCCTAGAAGCCTCCCCCACAGCCAGCTGAATGGGAAGGGCTCTTCAATTCTTGTATTTGGACAGTGGGAGAAAATTACAGTAGCAAAGTACCTGCAGCCTAAATGCTTAAGAGATTCATGTATTATAATCATGAGTAAACTGATCAGCATTTTGAAAATTCCCAGTAATTGATTTTTTTCATTCATTTCTGTAAGATCCAGATGATCACTACTTACTGAGTCAAAGACCAAGTTGTTTGAGAGGTACAGTAGAACGTGTACACATTTTGAATTCCATCTCCTAAATCAAATTACAGAGACAGACAGCAAGTCACCCTTCAAGATTAAATTCTTAATGAACAGATTAACTGCTACCATACAGACAAGAAAATTCAAAAGCCAAACTTTGCTGAAAGGCAGGCATTCAGTGACAGGATGGAAAACATTCAGACACACAATCCCCCAGGTAGAGCCTAGCAGACATATTCTATTAAAAAAAAAAATAAAACTGAGACTAGAAACAAACAGGTAAAGAGGAATCCTTTGTGTTCTCCAAGGAAGATGCATCAGGAAGACAATTATGCTCTTATCACTGCAGACTTTGTAAAATATTTTCTTTCCTGTTCCTCTAAAAAGTTTGACATACATTTCCAAATCACTCTGCTGCAATTAAAAAACAAAATAAAACAAAGCAAAACAAACAAACAAAAAAAACCTCAAAACCAAAAAAGCAGCAGCCATATTCTAGCTTTATACATGTACTAATGCAGGTATGGATACACACGCATTTATACAGTTCCACCTCCTTTTCACTGGGATAGCCATTAACCTCACCTTGAAAACTTGGATTATCTGAAGCTCTGTGTGGGCATTTTGCTTCAGAGAATGGACCATGCAGAGACTTGACTATACCACTGTGCACCAAGGCTCTATGAGTATGTACATATATATGTGTACTCTATGGGTCTTCAAAATCTTTGCTGCTCAGATTGCACCTTCTTACAGAAGATACTTTAGACTTGAGAAAAAATGGCAACAGTAGGAGCATAAGAAAGCTCTTCTGGGTTTAGATCCAGTATTTGGTTATGTGGGTGTCTTATTTCCTTATCTCTGCACAGACACCTAAATTAATAAACTGAGTAGACCTGATTTCAGAAATATGGGAACTCACATGAGGGGAAAGCTCTTTGGCCTCTCCTGATGTTCTCACAACAGAGCCAACATTCAGGTTCATATGGAACTTGGTAGCACAGAAACAAGATGTATTTTTTAAACTTCTGCTGTGTTCTACAAACAAATACCGCTAGTTAACTTTGCTCAGAAGAATAAATGTAGCTGCTGCAAATGAATTTAAAGGTAAATGTGCCCATGTATTTGCAGGACTCAATTTTCTTTTTCATCCTTGGCAGTGCATCCAAACTTTTTTCCCCCTGTTGTTTGATTTGGATTTCCCCTCCTCTAGCACAGATGAGGCAAATAGAAGCTCTAGGAGAAGCTTTCCTTCCAAACATCTACAACAACTATAGCTGTAGTGGAAAGAAAAATTAACTCCTAATAAGCCTGATGTCTTATTTGGAAATTGTCTACATCTACTGCCCTAACACTCTTCTCATTCACATAAGAGATTTCAGTCATAAAGCTGCCTCCACTTAAAGTTGATTGACAGTGGCCTGTGTTTTGGTTACATGTAATTTCACTAATTGTAACCATTCATTTCAGAGTTCCCCAGGCCCTTCTATTATTTTCATTTCAGTTTGTTCACAGAACAAAGCACCTCTCTGTGTTAATAACATTTTCTAGCCATTATACGGAGAACCATTAGAGCCTTCCTGCTGTGGAGAAGGCACTTGAAAGATAGTGAAGGGAAAACTGTCCTTAACATCAAGGACATGCACTTTTCTTCTCATGGGAAAAAAAAAATCATCCAAATTTTCATAATCTTGGCCACCAAAAAATCTCAAAATAATCAACGTTTGCACAGTTTCCATGAGATAAGATCACTAAACTTCCGCACCTTCTTCTACAAGTTCCACCTTATTAACGTATCTCTTTCTCTGCCATGTTTTCACCAGAGAATTCAGGAGTTTTACTTTACAAAGACTCAAAAAACTGTCCATTAAGAATTTTCAGTCATGGCAGAACTCTCTTATTCACCCCCAGTAGCCACAAAATATACTCCTATACCATTTTTCAAAAGATTCCCTTCGTCTGACAAGATGAATTCATGTTGTGTAATAGTCTTTTGTTTCTAGGATACTTGCCATGTATTCCGGGAGATAAAAGATGTATGGAACAAAAGGAAAAACAGGTTGAGGGAGTAAAATGGTGGCCTAGATAACTCCATCCTACTCACTTGACCACTGTCTTGTGTATTTTTAAGGCTCATTTTTTTAGACACTTGAGATCTGGCTTGTGAAGTGTTGAATGCTCACTATTGAAATTGAAATGAATGATAACTATTTTTTTTAAAACATAAAATATTTTTTACATGCTAAAGGCTCTGGAGAAGGGAGAAAAAAATACTCCCCCACAAACAACCACCAGGCCACAAAAACCTATTATTTCTGAAGAAGTCCACAAAGTTTTAGTTTTATTGTTTCAATAACAAGAAAATATAAGCATGGATTTTGGACATTTCAAATGAAGAAATTCAAACCAGTAAGATGACAGAGAAGTTCAGAACAGTAAAATTCTACTTTAAAACATTAATTTGCAGATTTCAGAAAATTACTTCAAGGACATCGGTCTCATTTTAATTAATTGCTATAGGCACTGATAGAAATTAATTTAGGGGAATGAGTGACTTTCTGAAAATATGAGTCAGAAATCTGAAGCATATTGAAACCTATATGTTGCAAACAGACTTGATAGTAAAAAACCTTACCCACCCAATATTTGTTGAGGAGCTGGAGCCCAGTGCTTTTATGGCAAAAATCCCTGACCTCTACTACTTCACTTCAAGAGAACTCAGTTATCTGAAGCAATAATAAGTTATTTTTGTCCCTCTGTGGAACAGTCAGCAGAAAGCAGTATATTGCATGGCTTCATAAAAAAGGAGCCAAGACATCACACCATCCTGAAAATATTGCTGTAAACTGAAAAGTTCAGTTGGCTAGGAATATGAAAAATGCAATTTCATTAAAAAAAAAAAAATAACTTTTTTCCACAGGAAAGTTGTCAGGTTTTTTCCTTCCTTGTTTCAGTCAGGAGGAGAAAACATATTTCTTTTTGATTTACCTAAATCTAAATATTTCGGTTGTCAATCTGAACTGAGGAACTATTTATCTGCTTTAATATACTACCCATTTTTCTAAGGAATAATCCTCCAGTGTTGATCTGGCAAAGTAGTTTTCCTTCTGATGCAATTGGAGAGAAAAATATTCAGAATCTCTGTAAGCAATTTAACACTTAAATACAGATATTTTTGAGAAAATATGTACTTACTGATGTATCATTTAGTCTACTGGAATTTTACAATTTGTTTTTATCTTCAAAGGACAAATATTTCTTTGCTGGTATTTTATTTAGCCAGGTATTTACATTACTTACTAGAAAAGCTAATTAGATTATTAGTTTTTATTTAATGGGACAAATACCTCACTACGATTTATCTCTTCCTGTAGTTATAGGAAATATTGCTTTCTACTGCAGGCACACTCACCATACATCAAAAATAAAGTATTTGACAAGCACAAGACAGATCTGTTTTTGTTGGTATTTTAATTACATATTTTATGAAAAGTCCACCTTTGTCAACTTAGACTTTCCCAGTCTCTCTTATAAATCACTCCCTTGATGGAAATTACTCAGAGACCTACCGACACACCACGAACAGCCTACTTCCCAGCTGCTATAAACCAGCACGGTTCAGAGCTGTGGATCAGACCTAGCAAGAAACCTGAAGTGCAAGTGCGACAGTCTGTTTCTCTAACACTCCCCCCATCCCCTCTTTGTGCAACACTATTTTATTACAGCAGCATACTAGCAGCATGTGTCGCCCTTTTTTCTTTTCAACAGGAATATTTTGATTTATTGCAGGAGCATAGGTAAAAAAAAAATAGGAGTAGTGTGAGAAAGTTTTACTTTAATTTCAGTGAGTGGCACAGCAGAGCTCTGCAGATGGCTGAGTCCACCTAGAAGATGAGTTTTCCGTTCCATAGTGCCCTGGTTTCAATCGGGATACAGTTAATTTTCTTCCTGGTAGCAGGTATAGATCATTTTCTTCCTGGTAGCGGTGTTTGAGATTTAGGATAAGAATAATGTTGACAACATGCTGATGTTTTGTTTGTTGCTAGGCAGTGTTTACATAAAATCAGGGGCTTTTCATACTGTCCTACTAATAAGAAGGCTAGGAGTGCCCAAGAAGCTGGGAGGGGACACAGCTAGGACAGCTGACCCAAACTGGCCAAAGGGATATTCCATACCCTATGACATCATGCTCAGTATATAAACTAGGGGGAAAGCTGGCCAAGGGGAAATTTCTTGGGAACTGACTGGGTATCAGTTGGCGAGTGGTGAGTAATTGCATTGTGTATTATTTGTTCTGTACATTCTTTTACCATTATTGTCACTATTTTCCCTTTCTTTTATGTCCTATTAAACTGTCTTTATCTTAACCCATTAATTTTACCTTCTCCCCTTCCACTCCCCACCATTTCTCTCTCCCCATCCCCCTGGGGGCAAGGAGGGAGAGAGATGTGAGTGAGCGAATAACTGTCTGGTGTTTAGCTGCCTGCCAGCTTTAAGTACAACACAAATCAATATTACTCCCATTTCTAAATGCAATTAGAAAAAAAGTATATAAAAACAAGCCTGTATCACTTGAAAGAGCCTGGTTTCCTATGGATTTAGATCTCACATAATTTTAGATCTCAGAGGCTATCTACACTGAAAGACAAGCGAGCTCCAAGTTTTGCACTAAATCTTAATCATTTAGTGCATACATTGGCCATATCTTAGTTTCATCTTAGGGTGTGACATCAGCTCATAGCATCACTTGGATACATCAGAGATTGCAGATGAAATTAGTCTCACTACTCTTGGTATCTACAGTAGAGCACATTCCTGCTGTATGCCTCTCACCAGGTCTTTCATTCAGTATATTTCCCAGAATCTTAAAGCCCAAGTGTTCGTACCATCACCAACCCTCAGTTCAGCTGCTTCTAGAGACTTCCTCCTCCCCCAGCTATCCATATTCACAAAGATTTTAAAGCCTGGTTATCTGTCAGGTTTTTACCTTTCTTCAAAATTTTGCTGCAATACTTGTGAGGGAGCAGCTGTTGGCGAGTGAGAAAGCTGGAGAAAAGGGGAAGGTAGTGGCTACACTCGCCCATATGAAAAGTACACTTTAAAACAATATCTAAAAGAAAAAATAAATTCTAACTAAGCTCCACACATAATACATTACAGAAAAACTGCAATGTGTATGCCAAAGAGGTAAACATGCTTTACCATATATTATCAGATAACACGCAGAAACAAACAAATGCATTATTCATGACAAACTGCAATGATTAATGTGTCTCCAAATTCATATTGCTTTTCCTTATAGGTCTAAAGAGATTAGTTTGTTTAAATGCATGAAGTGTAGCTTCACAAAGTTTACTAAATAATTTCAAATATCTCTTTGACATTGGAAGAATCAAAATTTCCCCTCACAATTGGCTCCACACTGCATCCATAAAAGTTTGCTGATCTAAACCAACAGAGAACACTATTTACACGCTTCTGGAGGACATAGTGGGTGATTAAATTCCTACACTTATTTTCAAGCACAGACACAGAAAATGTTATTTAAACTACCAGCCATTATACCTCTGTTTCACCCACAATACATAATTATATATTCTTCTTGTAGGGTACTGTAGACAAAAGAAACAATATTAAAAAATGGATCAGGGCATAAGCAGTATCTGAGGCTTTTAGGCACTATCAGGGCATTCTGACAACAAGCACCTTAATGTAAACATGTAGGTCTTCTAGTGTCCTTTTCCCATGGTCATAATCCTGTAAGGCCTAAGATGAAGCCCTGATGAAGCCCTTACACTTTCAAGCCAGATGTCCTATGCTGTCTCAGCACATCTGTACAGGACAAAACTTTTGAAGTCTTGCAGTTCCTGCATCTTAACCTTTGAGCCATGTAGACTTGTTCCAGAGATAATTCAAAGTCATCAGCCATCTTATTCCTGTGGCTACGGGTAGTTGGACAGAAATACCACTGTTCTAGTCCTTCACACAAATATTCCCAGTCCCTAAACAGAATATTTTTGAAACACAAGCTTCTTTGAAATACTTTAGTCTGGAGCAGCTGATGTTTCTCCATGTTGTGAACACCTGGTGTTTTCAATATATGTTCTACCTCTGCAAACCAAACTAAATACAAACAGATATAAATTAACACTTGCAAATATGTATCTACAACCTCAGTTCAAAACCAAAGGCTACTTCCTTTATCCATAGTAATTTTTTTTTTCCATTGTATATCAAAAGAAGCATGAGCAACAGGTCAAGGGAGGTGATTCACCATCTTTACACTCATGACACCCCACCTGGAGTACTGCATCCAAGTCTAGGGTCTCCAGTACAAGGACATGGATCTGTTGAAGTGGGACCAGAGGAGGGCCACAAAGGCTGGAGTACCTCTCCTATGAGGATAGGCCAAGACAGTCAGGCTTGTTCAGCCTGGAGAAGAGAAGGCTCTGGAGAGACCTTAGAGCAGCCTTCCAGTACCTAAAGGGGCCTATGGGAAAGCTGGAGAAGGAGAGTTTACAAGGGCATGGAGGGATAGGACAAGGGGTAATGGATTTAAACTAAAAAGAGGGCAGATTGCAATTAGATATAAGAAAAAGAATTCTTCACCATGAGCATGGTGAGGTAGTGGATATCCTCTCCCTGGCAGTGTTCAATGCCAGGTTGAATGGGGCTTTGGCCAACCTCTTCTAGTGCAGTGTCCCTGCCCATGGCAAGCGGTTGGAACTAGATGATCTTTGAGGTCACTTCAAAATCAGGCCATTCTATGATTAATATAAATCATATGGAAGTGCACCAATTTGCAATGCTGTTAAGCTAACTTCCAAATCAGGGTTTCAGTGCTTCCAAACACTATTGACTTCACTGAATGGTAGGGGCTGGAAGACACCTCTGGAGATCATCTAGTCCAACCTCCTGCTAAAGCAGGATCACCTAGAACAGGTTGCACAGGATCATGTCCAAGCGGGTTTGAATATCTCCAGAGGAGACTCCACAACCTCTCTGGGCAGCCTGTCCCCATGCTCTGTCACCCTCACACTAAAGAAGTTAGAAGTTGTTTTTCCTCACATTCAGAGGGAACTTCCTGTATGACAGTTTGTGCCCATTGCCCCTTGTCCTGTCACTGAGCACCACTGAGAAGAGTCTTTCCTCATCCTCTCAATATCCACCCTTTAGATTAAGAGCATTAATCAGATCCCCTCTCAGTCTTTTCCAGACTAAACAGACCCAGCTCCCTCAGCTTTTCCTCATACATGAGATGTTCCAGTCCCTTAATCATCTTTGTAGCCCTCCGCTGGACTCTTTCCAGTCATTCCCCGTCTTTCTTGAACTGGGGAGCCCAGAACTGGGCACAGTACTCCATGTGTGGCATCACCAGTGCAGAAAGGGAAGATAACCTCTTTCATAATGTACCCCAGGATGCCATTGGCCTTCTTGGCCACAGGGGCACACTGCTGGCTCTTGCCAAGTTTTGTCTTTTTTTGGTTTCTGAACATAGGGAAAAATGTTCCATCTAATGCCACATTAGCTGCATTCTAGCAGTCCCAAAGATGGACCACATATCAAATTATAGAAGGATGCTCGTTGGCCTTACTGTTCTGGGGATTAACTTATGTTTTAGCTTTGTTCTCATACACACTGAAAGTCCAGAGAGCACTGACATTAACACAATCTGTATTTGAGCAGAGAGAGATGAATCTCCCAATAAAATACAAAAATCAAATGAGTGCAGCACATCTCCCTGTCAGCAGCTGCAACATCCACATTTTTATTTCAATGGGGGGGCGTGTTTCTACAGCGTTCTTTCTACAAACTAGAAGACTTCAAATCATTATCATGCTAAAAAATAGTTCTTTTTCTTGCCAAAACATCTATATGCAACATCAAAAGGCACACCAGGACTTTTGCAACTGGTTTTTTGGTAACCAATGGTTTATAGGTTATTAGAGGATCCTCTCACCACACATGAAACCTCTGCCTCCAAATAGTTTCTACCTTTTTTTTAAACTGTCACTGGATGTGCTATGACAGACACATCTCCCAAAACTTACATTTTAATTCCCCATTGCCTTCCCTTGCAACTGCCTAACTCTTCAGGTTTCTCCCTCTCAAAAAATAACTAAAGAAAATAATCCTCCTTCCTATCCCCAGTCCCCTCAGCAACAATGCAACTAATAGATGCCAAAGAACAGTCTTTTCCTCTTCCAAAGCTGAATAAAGAGACACAACGGATAATTACTTGTTCCCTGAGCCTTTATTGATTAAAGCTAAACTCCTGCTGAAAACGTTTCCTTAAGAAAATTATAAAAAGTCCAAGCTAGTTCTAAATGATACCCTTAAATAAATAAGAGGGATTAAAGTCAGATTTATCTAAACTGCACTAAATATTGTTTCCTGCATGAAGAACCTCAGTAAGTGTGATGTTGGTCCTGCTATACTCTGATCTCAGAAAGTTTTCTCAATGACCAATTAACAGAAATTGTTCAGTGTTTAACGATCTGTTACTGTTTTAGTAAGCTTTGTTAAATCAAGACTGGTTGCTGTCTTCTAGAACTTTCCCAAGAAGAGCATGTAAGATTACTACTGTGAACTGTTTATCAGGCTGTATCTTAAATCCACACAGAAACTAAAGCCACAAGAAGTCTTGGGAAATTTTATACTTAAACCATACCTTCACCAGAACTTTCAAGGTAGATGAGATACAAATACCTTCTGGCATCATTCTCAGTTGTGTATATGAAATCTGCCAAGAGCCTAGAAAACTGGGTGGGTTTCCAACTGACAGATGGCTTAGGGTCATGTCAGGTGACAAAAGTCTGCAGAGGCTTATGGGTAGCCAAGATTCCCAGCTTCACTCACTGCAGACATGAACTCATTAGATTTCTACTTTTCCTTCCAAACTGAAGTAGCATCAGTGTTTGAAATCTGTCTCCATGATGTGGACTGAAGCAGTGGCCTTCACATGTCATACACATGCTCAACGCAGGATATCAACCTCGTCTCCCCCAGATCCCCACAGTGGCCTTGCCTTTGAAAAGGACTGTCTTACAGAGAACTCCATCAGGCCACTCATTTCTTGCAGTATATATACAGCATTGACTTCCTACTCCAACATATTTTTTTCCATGCCTCTCTTCCCTCCCTCCATCTCATCAGCTGGAGATGACACTTGGCATTCCACCTGCCAGACTCTTCTATAGCCCCAAAATCAGACTTTTTCATCTTCACAATAATAATTTTGACAGTCAAAAGCTGACAAGCGTGGTTTCTCACCTGGAACCATTGTCCTCACCGTTTGAGATCCCTGCAGTGCACCTGTTGGGTTTGTAGTGGAACTTTGCCACAACTCCTCACTCTAAGATAAAATAATCTTACTCAAAGGTTTTGCAAATCACTGGAATTTTACTCATAGGGGTAGGAAGAGAGGTGTCTTCCAAACAGCTGGCCACCTGCAAAACGTCTCCTTCATCTGTGCCACTGGGGAAAGTTGAGTTGCATCCCATGACCTCTAGATGCATTAGGAAATACTACTTGGATAGACTCGTGACAGTTACACAGAAGTTTGGATAGTGGAACAGGTTTTTCTTTTGTTTCTTTTCATTGTTGTTTTAGAAGCAGATTTCTTGTGCTACTGCAAAGGAATCTTTGGTATGGACTTACATAAAATAATCATTTGTACACCCAGAGCTGGTTTTATCCCAAAGCCTAAAGTCGAACAAAACTGGAGTAATATACCTTCAACCTTTCTATCAGGCACTGAACGGCAGGAACAAGGTTCAAATTTGACATAGTCGCTAATGAGACATTTGATTAACAACCCTATTCATGATCCCAGCTGGAAAAATTGACCTAAACTTTCTGATGCTTAAGAAGCTAATATGAAGGGGCTTAACAAACCTTATTATATTAAAAAGATAAAAACACCAACAAGGTAGATAAACTGGGCACTCAACAGCCATGCACAGAAAAACACATTATCCCATCTCAAAAATACAGCAATCCAGTCCTGCTCAGGGATGGCAATTGCTAAGGCCAGTTGGCTGCTTTCCTTTCCTGCAAAAATGCCTTCCATGTTCTTGGGTAGCAAACCGAAGCCACCTTACCCTGCCTGGTTCACCATGCTTCTTCCAGCTGAACTAGTAGCTTCCCCGAGGCACTACTTGCTAAAAAGCATTCAGACTAATCCCTTCAACTTTGCTCACTTTAGTTTTTAACAGAACTGCATGAACATTGAAGACACTTACCTGCAATCCATTAATAAGTCTTTCTGTTTCTTAGCTGACAAAAAGCCCTTAAGTAGCTCTTCCTACCTCAACAGATTAATTAAATGTACTCATGCAAGCCCTCCAAATGGTTTTTCATTTTTCAAAGTGCTCTTTTGCAGATCTGGATGGTGTGTACGTTAAGACAACCACTTCTTTCGATCAGGACAGTTTCAGAACTGCACAGAGCTCCATTTTATTTATCACTTCTCTCTGGCAGAGAAAACATTTCTCATTTTGGTAACTTCTTTCTCCCATGGAATACTTAGAGATGGATTTGCTTTAACTTAAAATGTCAGTCACTAGTCTTTCAAACAAAATATGTATAAAAGAAACCATAAAAGTATTCAGCAAGTTGTCTGAATATCACTTTGAGGAGCATTTTAGTCTGTCTGGTGCAGCTTCCCCACCTGAGTATATAATTATACAGTGGCTGGTAGGTCAGCAAGTCCTCTAATCAGTGCACATCATTTTAGAAGATGTACCAGCTGGTGCAATTTTCGCAACATATGAAATATAAAAGCATATAAATGAGATTATGGAGGGAAAAAAAAAGAGAGAGAGAACAGACATTAAGCCATTGGAATAATACCATGCCACAAAAAAAAAAAAAGTAACTGAAGGGTCATAGGGCTTGTTTCCAGGTACTCAGCAGTGAAAAAAGGATGGAAAAAAAGACTGCCAGAAGAGAGTTTTAGCATTAGGGAATTGTGCCTGCAGTAGGGTCAGCTCTGAATATGAGTAATACATGGGAATGACAACTCTAAAGGGGAAGAAGTTATTTTTAAGTGAAATGTCTGTGATGAATAAGTTGTGGGGATATAGAAGGTTCTCTTCTTAACAAAGGCCAGAGCCTGGCTGCCGCAGCTGAGGCAAATAATAAACCAAACTCATGCCTGGAAAAAAAACCAACCCTCTAATCTCCAAAAAAAAAAGTACATCAGACCTTCCAGAGTCCCAAGAACAGGAAAATTGAGGTTCTGTATGTGTCTAACACACAAGAGGATGCAAAGGGCCTGGGGTGAGCTTTTAACAGGTCACCCAGAACTAACCCTCTGACTGCCCGGGGTTAGAACAGTGGAGACCGCAAAGTCCTGCGCACACCCCTGCAAGGAAGACACAAGCCCAGTGTTGCTGTGTTGCCTTCCTTCCCTCACACAGTGGTCAGTCACTTCTCTAGGGTGAAAAACAGAAAGATAGCAACACACTCCCTCGCTTCCCAGCAGCACCTCAACCTTTGCCTGCGGCCTGCTCATGGCAGGCTGCAGCTGCAGAGTGGGGCAGCCTGTGGGGCTGTGGCACCCTAGCCTGGGAGGTCACTGTGGGTTTCCCGACTTCCCTGCCAGCAGTAGGAGGTTACGCGTGCAGGTGGATCAAGGCAAGGCTCCAGGCTGAGGCACCCATGGGCAGCCCAGCCCCACCACCCGCCCCATGCCCAGCTCCAGAGGGATTTCAGGAGCTTCAGCAGCATGTGGTGTCCAGCCAGGCCTTTTTCTCTTCCTCTGCGGCAGGGAGGCAGCTGGCAGACAAAATGTGCTGATGAGGAAATGAATAATTCACCTGCCTAAGTCAATAACTCATCTGTGCTGTCCAGCAGCCACTGCTTCTCTCCTCTGCCAATACTTTCAAGAGGAGCACAAAACAACTGGTCGACAGCCTTGTTAGCATCACAGTGAGAGAAGGTTCTTACATGACTAAAGAAAGTCTTCCACCTTCTTTGAAAATACAGGTTAAGCCATTTAGTAATTAGGGTGCTGGTTCAGGAGTTACTGTAGGAAGTACTCTAGGAAGTACAGAACTATTGTATATGATAATTGCAATTGTATATTAAGCTTTGCATCTTCAAGTTATTTTTAAGCATTTTTTTAACACTTCCCTTGTTGTTTCCTGAGACCACACTACTGCAGAAAGTAATTTTTTTTAAAAAAAGTTAATGTTAGATCAATACCTAGCCCCTGCTAGCAGCATATCTAACTACAGATTTTGCTGAATAGACCCTGAGCAACAGGTGCTAGAGCTTTCACGTGAAAGCAACTTAAGTAACAAGACTGTGCAAAATAAGATTATTCCTCTATTTAATCACTAACCTTTGGGTTAGCCTGGAGAACAGTAGAATGATTTTTTTTTAAAAGGAGCTCAAAGAATTAGAGGGGATTTATTCTTGGCTTAAGACAAAGTGTTCAGCTCAAACATACTGAAGGAACACGTGGAGACAGCAAAATATGAGATGTACAGATAAGCCAACAGTATTGAATAAAATGTAAGAAAGGAGAGAAAGAACATCCCATGGAAGAGATGCAGTGACAGCAGACAGAGTGTCTGGAGGCAGCACATCACAGAGGTGGTACCACCAGGAGACACAGAACCAGCACAAAGTAAGCTCCTGGGACTTCAGGCTTCAGCCAGCCACCACTAGACAGTGGGAGAGAAAAACTTTTGCACTAAACACAGTATATTTTGATCACAAAGAATGGTATTCCCTGCAAACACAGAGTATTAGCTTCTTCCTCTTAAAAAATAATATTGATAAGGTAGTGTCAAAACTGAGTTGCTAAACGAGGAAGCAAAAATCTCCTTTGGAATATTAGCTGCTGCCCATACAAGATACAAGCTTAAAAGACAGCATCCTATCCAGTGTCAGGTGAAAAAATAACCTGAAATTCAACATCTTTGCTGGCCACATAGACAGTGAGATTGAGTGCACCCTCAGCAAGTTTGCCAACAATACCATGCTGCCTGGTGTGGTCAAGAAACTGGAGGGAAGAGGTGCCTTACAGAGGGACCCTGACAAGCTTGAGAGGTACACTAATTGCTCACTTGTTCTATGTTACCTATGTTTCTTTTGTACAGGCTGGATTACTTCAATGAAAATACCTGAAGTAGCCAAACAATTTAAAAATGTTTGAGAGGCAACCTTTGTGTTCTAGGTAAAGATAAACTAGTACTAACTTAGGGCAAATAGACTTTTTAATTGATTGTAAAACCTTCAATTCCAAAGCTATATTGAAAAAGGCCCACAAGGATTGTTACTGAATGTGACTCATATACAGTAGGATATATATTGAAGCTTTCTATAAACAGTAGCATTCTGACCAGCTGATTAACTTCTGATATTAAAAACAAATAAATAAATAAATAAATAAATATTCCCCAAAACCAGCTATGGATCCTAACCCAAAAAAGTCTTAGTATCATAGACAGAACCAGTCTCAAGGACCTGAGATGATTAACTTTTGTCTTTAGTTCAGAGCCAGCCCTGGCATGCATGAAGCATTTGTAGGAGATCTGCACGGTTCCTAAAAATATCAGAACTGCACGGAATGAGAAGGAATGAGGGGTGAGAGGCAGTTCAGTAGTTCAGTGACTAACAACTCCCATTCAGGTGTCCAGAAGAGGCTATTTGTAATGTGCACCAGGTATTTAAATTCCTATCACTGCTGATGGAGATCAAGTCGATACAGTTGGTAGACAAGACTGCCTACATAGCTTAGGAGATTAAGAATTCTCTGGTCTCCACTGACTGTACAGATTTCATCTTCAGTAACTACAGCAGGAGCAGACACACCTGGTTCACAAGTTGATACTTCCACGAAACACCTCAATGTAGGCTGTCCATTTGTGAGCTGAATCCCACCTTAAGTGTTCTTCCTTCTGCTGTGATATTTTGTACCCAAGTTGTAACATTTCGCGGCTGGATAAAGATGAAGCACAGATAAATAGGGTACTTCAACATCTACTTCCTATATCTGATCTCTACGTGTTCCCTAGCTAATTAACTTTTCTTCTCCAGAGCTATCAGGCTGATGCTCTCCATGAAAAACACATTGACTTTCTAAATAAGTCATGATCCTTCTCTACATTGCCTGGAAATGTGAAGTGCTGTTGCATATGACACAATAGGCACTTCTGTATGCCTGATAGCAAGGTGTCTTTGAAATCATGTAGGCCTTGAAGCGGGATTTCTCCACTTTTAAATGAGAAAACCTAGCAGGAAAGCTTAAAAAGCATTTAGTACCCAGACTCATCACCATCTGGTCAGATCTGATTATTTTACAATCGAGCAATCTCCTACTAGCTGCACCACAGGGGAATTTCTTAAAAGGCCTGCCGTTTACCATTTACAACTGTAGCAGGGAATAAGTGGAATATATGACTAGCGTTTTGTGCCAGAAACAGAGGTGCTTGCTTTGGTTTAGAGACATTGATTATTCCACATCTAAATCAACAGATCAGTGTAGAGTAAATAAAGAAAACCAGCAGATTTGCAAAGTGGCATTAAGGCACCTGAACCAGCTAGAACATTTACACCTGCACTATAAATGGATCACAAGAGCTCCCAGTGCCAAGGTCTATGAAAAATGGTTTCCTTTAAGAGAACAGATGCTTCATTGTTAATAGGAGTTTCACACATAAAAAATTAAAAGTTGTGGAAGACTGCCTGTTCAGCCCCATATATTCACAATGAATATTAGAAACACTTAATTAAGCTCCATCCCATAAACATCAAAACTGAGTTCTTGTAAGAAGCAGAAGTTGCAATCCCACAAAAATAGAACAACATTTAATTAAGGTACAAATTCTGTCCGTAATTTTTTTTAAGGAGAAAACAGCCATGGACCAATATTTTCATAAATGTATAAACAAGAAACTAAGAATGTCTGTGAACGTCATGAATCTGGAAAGAAACGGTCACAGGCTACAGCACAGACCAAAACCAAGAAGTAAAACACAATGTGTTTCTCATAAACATCTTAAAGAATTCTGATACCAATATCACAGTATAATATTAAATAGATATTATCTGCCTAGAGAATAATTTATACCTTTATATTAAATGAAGTGCAATTCACCTGGGATTGGTTGTTTTGTGATAATTTTCTTCATAGATTCGGAGCTCGATGTTTCCAAGTTTAAAAGTTTGGAAACTACATGCTTTTGTCACTTGGAATTACATCTCACACATGGTAGTTGCTCCTTTCCTGCATGGAGGGAATTATTCGGGCTAAAAACTTCAGCTCATTAACATTCTTGTCTCCTCTCACTTCAACTAACTTCTTAGCTACAAACATTATTGTGATTTCTGTTTGTGGTTATGCAAAAACTTTGATTTATCTGCCAAATTCCTTATTTAACTGTTTCTCAAAGAGTCAAACCAATGTCAATGTGATAAAATCCTAATAATTTCTAACAAATCAAAGCCATCTATATCACAGGGTCATATACAATAATATGGATATGAACTCTATGGCTGCAGGTGAGTGTCTCCTCTACTCCCCATTATCTTCCATGGGCTGCAGGGGGACAGCTTCCTCATCATGGTCTTCTCCATGGGCTGCAGGGGAATTGCTGATCTGGTTCCTGGGCCACCTCCCCTGCACTGACCTTGGCATCTGCAGAGTTGTTCCTCTCGTGTATTCTCACTCCTCTCTCCAGCTGCTGTTGCGCAGCAGGTTTTTTGCCCTTCTTAACTATGTTATCCCAGAGGCACTACTACCATTGGTGATGGGCTTGGCCTTGGCCAGAAGCAGATCCATCTTACAGCCAGCTGGTATTGGCTCTGTCAGACCTAGGGGAAGCTTCTAGCAACTTCTCACAGAAAACAACCCTGTAGCCCCTGCCCTCTCTGTCCCACCCTACCCCCCTCTGAAACTGTGCCATGCAAACCCAATACTTTATATCAGGAAAACTGGACTCTGAGTGAGGATGAGAAACTATTCAGCTCTCCTGGATACATTCCTACAACTTTTTGGGAAAATATACCAGAAAAAGGACCTTAAAACTGTTACCCTGTTAGGAAAAAATTGCAAATACTGAAGGTTAATATCAAAATTCTCAGATCACCAGTAATAATATCACAGTAATCTATACAGCTTATCCAACCACTGTGAAAGACAAGCTAACAGCAAAGCTTAGCTTGGATCGTAGCATGTGAATGTTCTCAGATAATTTCTCACCTGAAAACAATTTGAAATAAAGTTTATACAGGCACCAGCCTGCACAGGATTTAGGGTCTGAGAAATGATAAAGTAGCAGAATATCCTGACTAAAACTTTTCTCTGTTTTTTAAATTTTTTCTCAGTGCATACTTTCAGAAAATTATGGAATACCTGTAGTATAGACTAGTACTTCAGTATTTCCTTTTCATTTAAAAAGATCTTCATACTAAAGATACTGCAAAAATGTCAACCAATGAGACTTTTTCCAAGTAACGAAATCATGCTAAAAATATTTTCATAGCTTTATATGGTTCAAATATTAATTCTTATTGATAAGCATGTATTTTTTTTTAGTTTACATACTTTAAGCTACTGTCCAGCTGCATAAAATAGAAAAATAATAGAAAAAATGTTATAAGATTTTTTCATTGTAGTCTGTAATTTCTTGTGTATGAGTACTCAAGGCAGGGTTTTACCTCTTTGTACACATCTAAATATTCACACAATAGCAGAAACACTTACTAATTTTGAAATAAATTCAGTTCCAGTGTAAATATTAACAAGGTAATCTACTTCTTAACTTTTATTTTCTTCACCGTGGAGCTGACAGCTGAGTAGGACATCCAGACATCCTTCTGCAAAGACATCAAAACCCTACATTTGTTTAAGGTTTGAGATCAGCTCTCAATATGGCTTTAATCAGGTCAGAAACTCAAGATCTACTGAAGTTTGAAATGGAATGCACTCATATTCAGAAGTGAGGAGACACAAAGTTGTCTTGGTATGCCAGGACTATAAAGTATTATATCTGGGTTGAGAAGTATTATATTTTGGGTTGAGAAGGTATCAGCTATACAGCAGTTCCAGACACTAGAATTTTCTCTAAGTGCACTGTGGTGCGGGAACCTCACTGGAGTATTCCATGATTCCTTTCATCCCTTTTGAAATAGGCCTTTTCTGATCTTCCCTTTGACCTTACATGAAAAAACTGCATGCTGAGCATGAAGGGGGGAAAAAATCTTGAAGGATTATATTGGAAAACATACACATTGGCAAGAGAGAGGAGGATGGCGCAACCAAAAGAACGAAAGAGGACATGAACTCCCAGCAAGAGGGAATTTGTCACTACAGCTCCACCTGCAGCCATCACCTAGGGAAGAGATTCAGGGCTCTGCTAAGGAGAGGGAAGAAAGGGGGGACATCAGGCCAAAGTTTTCCTATTGGAATTAGCACTATGAAGAGCACAGTGACAGTCAGTGGCTGTCAGCTCCAGCATTTGTGGAGAAGATGCATCCATTTCCCAGCCAAGAAAGTTTTCCACACTGACCTCTCTGACTACTCCCTACATGGGCATCATGAATGGGGACAACCTGATGACAGGTAGCATGGGAAAATATAAAGTACTCGATGCCTTTTTGGTCTCAATCAAAACCTGCACCCACTCCTCTACATGCACCAGCATGGTTTCAGGATAGAGGCAGCCAACAGTGGGAGAACAACGGGTTGGGGGTTACTTACCCAAGATGTATGTGTTCAAAGCCAGAGTGCCATATGAGGCACACTGAAGAGTGCTAACAGATGTATGATGTGATTGCAAACTGACTGTTTATTATCTGTGAAAAATCATGACAATTACAGGAAGTTAACCAAAGTTAAGTGAGCATTACCTCAGTTCTATTTTTTCCCTAAAATCAATACAGCTATTTGCTGAAGAGACAGTATTGAACTGATTGCACTTTGAATATATATATTTTATTTACATAAAATAGAAATTGCTGACATCTTTTAAACTCTCTAAGTCCAACATTATCCTTAATCAATGAATCAGTATTCAATAATAGAAAAATCTTCTAACAGCTTCAAGATACCTGAAGTGGTTTATTTTAAGTAAATAGTCACCATTTCTAAAATAAATACTTAGATATGTTAGAAATCTTTCTTTTTAAATTTTTGCTCAAATTACCAGGGAACAGATACCATGCTGCTGTTGGATTTACTCTGATTTACTTTTGAGTTACTTTTACAGAAATATCTGTCCCATGGATTTTCAGCTCGTAGCAGTTCTTTACCCTAATCACACGCAACCGAAAGAGGAGCAGAATTTTTGGCAATTGTCTCAGCTTACTGAATTTTTATGATTTGCAGTTTTTTACTGTTAGTCTAACTCGGTCTCCATCTTCTGATTTCTACAAAATAATGGTGCCAAAATGTGAATCTTAAAGACACCCACATATCACTCTTTTTTGTCTGCATGAATAGTCCTCTTCCTATTATTTTCACAAGTTACGACATTCCTATCCAGACTCAACTTCAGACTTTCTCAAATTACACAGTGATCTGGGTCTTTGCCTTTGTGCTTGTCACGTCTAGTTGTATGTGGGAATACTGTCAGACTGTCTAGAAAATGTTTTCCCAGCACATTAAAAAGTTGAAGAGTTTTCCATCACTGAACACCGAAGCAAATCCAAACATCCTTCAAGACATTTCATGAGAGATAAGCAGTACTTTTTCCCTTAAGGGAAAAGCACTTAAGGTGCTTACTGAAGTGGGAGATCTATCTTAGGATCTGCCTAATTCATACCAAGAATTTTTACCCTAAATTGATCCTTCCCAGAGAGTACAGGTTGTTGAATAGTTGTTGGACACATCGGAACACTTACAAAAAGCATATGTGCACTTGTCATTTCCTCCCTGCCTGACTTTAACTGGAAATTACATGGAAGGATTGACATTTGCTGTTTTATTGAAATAGCTATTTCATCAAAAGTTTAATTGCTCAAGCAAATAACACCAGAACAAGATTTACAGGAAATTTAAAGAATTTTAAATTTCCATCCTTCCCATCCTAGTACCTAAATCAGTTTAATATCACTAGAAATGCAAGAACAGTTTGCAAAATAACTCCTTAGGCAACTATTTTTTAGGTGGAATGTAAAAAATACATACTAATTCTCCACTGTTATGTTTTCAGCATTTTCAAGAACTGAACACAAATTATATTAACTTTACTGTATATAATAAACACAAATCAGCTCCAAGTCCTCACGCTTTTACAAAATTGAAAACAAATCTATTTGAGAACAGTAGAAATCTCAGGCCCCACTGAGACACTTAATTTGAAAGCCTAAGACAATGAAGTTCCTTCCCTGTGTTTTTTCAGTAATCTATTTCAACAATCAACACCTAAAGACTTTTCCTGTTACACTTTGTTCCTCTATCACTTTTTTAGCAAGTGCACATATCTAAAATCCATTTTCTAAAGTAAAAATTGTTACCGATTAATTGAAAGGCATGGGGGTTCTGCAGGTTTTCATATGAATAAGTACACACAAGAAGTGATTACATTCACTTCCTAGTTTGTAAGTGATTTGAAAAACTACATTTAGGATCACAGACATTCAATTGCCTTCAACAGATTGCAGGACATCAAGGATGAAATTATGAATTCACTCTGGGTCAGGTTCTGCTCTATAGCCCAAGGAAACTACAAAAACTGGTGACTGAAGACAGATCAGTGACATACAGGAAGCTAAGTATAGATTTAAGACTGACACTATACAGGTACAGTTCATGAAATGGCAAACATGTATCTAATCTCTGAGCTTTGCAGTGCTGAGTTTTGTCTTGGCCCAGTTTGCTGCTCCCAGGTAAAGAGTGGTTTAGGGAGAAAGCATGATGAACATTACCACCGGGGTTCTCTTACAGTATGAAGAAATCATCACCACAATATTAAAAAACACACTATACTGAAAGAATCACTCCGATCCAGTTTGGATTTTTAATTGAGAGTGAGTAGTGCACCAGCCAAGATGGTTAGGGCAGTATAATTTCAGCGCTTTTCATCCTGTGCAGAAAATAAATATTGAGAGGGGTTCTCCCCACGCAGTTGAGATTGTTCCATGACCAAATTAATACAGAGCTGAAGAGGATTTCGTTTCTTCTTAGGTATTTTAATCAATGGCAGGGAAGGAAGAGGAAAATATATTAATTGGACATGGACATGGTCAGGCCCTTCCTCAACAGACTTCTCTTATTTTTACTGAAGAAATTCAGCACTGAAGAAATGTTTTCTGATTATAGACTGAGTACAGTGTAGGAGTCTACAGTATGTGGTATCCCTGTAGAACTGTATCGTCCTTCAAAAGGCATCCACACTTCAGTTGTCACATAAGATAGCAGTGATTTTAAAATAGCATTTGTAAAGCCAAACAGATGTGTTATTTTTCAAAATGTTGAAGCAGAGATCGAAATGGTGAAAGAGCACTGAAAAAAGTCACTTTTGTAGACACAAGCAGAAATGGTTATGAAATTACTAGAGTTGTGCTATTGGTTACCTCATGTTGGAACAGAACTGAGAATAAAAGAACAGTCCTGGTGTTACATCCTCTCAAAGAGAAAGAGAAAAGGTAGCTGCATTTTTCGTTTCCAAGACAGCTTTAGGAATTACAAAGAATTTTTTACACTAAATCTTTTAGAATGACCACCAGAATAGTTATGCTTGGTTCCACACTCACTATTTTGCAGATGTCATCTTTGCACAGCCTGTCTGAAATCATCATAGAAGTCACAGATGCATTTCAGCACAGTTCAAGCACAAGATACAGTTCCTTTAGTACTAATGCCAAGGTGTTTGTCTGCCATCAAAGAATAAAACAGCAGCAGAGTGACATCCATTTTAGCCCACATCTTATGCTTATGCTTCAAACTTAATAACCTTTTTCACTTTAGCCTCTCAAAGGGCAATAGCTCAATGCTGACCAACATGACCCACAGAAATCTCCATGCAACCCAGCGCCCTTTCACAAATAAAGAACACTACCCAGGAGAGGGTATAGAAACAGTGTGAATAAGGAATGGTAACTCCTCTGTGGGTTTTGCAAGTTCACAGTGACCTATAGATCAAGGATTTCCTGAGCCAGAAGTGATACTTTGTACAAAATAATATTCATGGACTGACTTTTCCCATGAGATTATTTTTATTAGTTTTATTTGCTTTTTAGAGTTCTGAAAGCTTCTGGCATATACATTTTAGTGTGGCAAATCACCTCTGGCTGTCATGGTGCAAGAAGTTACCATCTTCTGTCTGATCTGAACTGAGACCTGATCGTTCCCTTTAATAACTTCTAACTCTTTTACAAGAAGAAATGACCACGAATCCTCCTAGCTTAGTTATCTTCTCTGCTCCACCTGCCATGTCCCCATCAGTCCTAGCTGGGGAAGCTCTAGTCAGTTATTTCCTCATTTGACAGCTATTGCATACCATTCATCAGCTTTCTTGTCTCTCAGTATCTTTTCTGGTTCTCCTATATGCTTCTTCTATCAGGGGAACTACTACTACTACTACATCAGGATTTGCAGTTTGGAAGACAGATTTGGCCACTAACATCACCAAATTTCCTTTCTTTCCTTCACTTCCTTTTGTAAAAAAATCCAGACACTTCGTTTCACCTGCTACCAAGTTCCACAGGTGCATTAGATCCCCTCAATCTCTTTCCAAAGGGGTGATAGCTAGTTCAGAGATCATCACTGTGCCTGTAAAATGAGGATTATTTCTCTCTCATATACATCATCTATGTCTATCTGCATATTCATATACATCATCTATGTCTATCAGCACTAAGTTTCTAATGTCACTTAATCAAGTGCTCATCCAACATTGTGAGATTCTTTCCTAGCTCTTTGCTGTCAGCTTTTTATTTTTCATCAGTAAACCATATTTTATCCATTCTTCATACCTCACTGTCTCATCACTTCATGACCATGTTTAATTTATAGTTTAAGGGACTTAGTTTTTACAGGCCATCCAAATATGCATTTATATTAATGTCAACTGTAAATCAACGTACTGACACATTGTCATCATCAGTAGGAATTTGCAGCTAGATTATAAAATGCCTGATACAGAGACGATACAACCTAACCAAAAACATCCTCAGAACTTGATTTTTTAATGTTCAATTAATACAAAGTCATGATTGATCATATCTGGCTCTTTTGGGTAATAAACAAGCTATTAATTATTTCAAAATATCAATCAATCATACACTTCAGGGAATTATGATGGTCTATATTGTTAAGTGAATACTGGTAGCTTGCTTTGGGGAGAAAAAAAAAAATCAAAAAACCCTCTCAATAATCAATACACTTTTTCCTAAAGTATTATGAAGTTCTGCGCTTAGGATAATTTATATGAATTCAAAATAGAAAATCAAAATTTTATTTCACTCCATTGTTAATTTTGCTTATTGTTTTAAAAGCTGATAGAAAATGGAACTGTATGTTTAAATCAAAATTTTCATATGGAAATATAGATTTGGAATCAGCGTCTGCAGTAAGAAATGTTTTTATTCTAAGTTCTGTAATTTTTTTGGTGAAACATTTCCACAGAATTACTTAGTTCAAGTGTTTTCATACACATCTAGTAAGCTTTGTTTTACAATTAATGCCCCTGTTTCTCTGATACAAGTGTACAACCAAATGTAAATTAGCTTTATATTTTAGCTTTATTAGCTAAAGGGACATAGAAGAAAACAGGGTTTGCAGAGCCAGGGCTTGTTTTTCTAGAACAAGAATCACATCAAAATTTCTCCAGTAGAGTAATAGGGACCGAGTACACAGGTTCTGGGGACACAAGCAAAGAGGAACAGAGAACACATTCAATATTCCAGACTGAATAAGGATGTTGCTATTATTTCACATGCTATCATAGAAAAACTAAGGTCTACATGAAAGCATGGTAGAATATGTAAAAACTGATTGGAAAAATTGTTCTTGGAGGCTAGCTTTCAATATTTCCTTGCAGAAAATGTAGGACAGACCAAACTTAAAAAGGAGAAGGATGGAAATTTGCCACTACTTCCAAGCTGGTTTGAATAGCCCACACACTGGAGGACAAACTTACAATTAAAAAAAAGTCTTGTACAAATAGGAGACAAGATCTGCAAAAGATTATGCTGCTTAATAGGGACAAGAGTACAATGTTGCTCCTCAATAGGGCTAATCACCTAAATAAAAATAAGTAGTAGCACTTCTACAGAGGATCTGGAGTCACTGTGGATTGAAAATTGGACATTAATCTTCCATGACATTCTGTTGCAAAATGCACATGGAAGAAGTCTTGTCACTACCTCGGCCTCAGCTGCAATGCTGTGTCCCGTTCTGACAACCTTACTTCAAAAAAAGGAGGACAGACTGTAGTACAGTTCAGAAGAGACCTCTGAGAGCAATCACAGGTCTAAAAATATGAGGAAAGATGCAATGGTTAAGGAAAAGAAGGCTGAAACAAAAATATTATCTTTCCAGTACATAACAGGCAGGTCTTAGGAGGAGCAGAGCACTCCCTTCTCTCTACACATCCTAAACAGTAAAAGTACTAATGGTTGTGAAGCACAACAGAGATTTGGATTACGCATACAAAAATGGTTTCTGTAGATGGAGCTCTGAAAGAGATCACTGAGGAAGTTTATGGTTCAACCTCCAACCAAGGTTTCCCTGAGCAGGTGAAACAAACTCCTGTCAGGAATGCTTCGGGGAAGGCAGATGCTCTAAACAAGCCTCTTGGTGCTCCTTCCAAGAGCATGATCATGTGACATATTACTTACAGAATCAAAATATCACTTGCCTATGATTTTTTTGTCATCATTTAAATCATGCATTTGCTTAGTCAAACCACAACCTTGAGACACTTCGGAGCTATTCCGCAATTGAAACACAGCTGGAATTCAGGGAAGAGTTGAAAAATGCTGTATTCTTGAGTGTTATATCTAACACCAAATACAAGCACACCTGTTTGCTCACCATACTGAGTCAGAAGTATGGTGAGAAGTATTTTTAAACAATGGAGACTGTGTTAAAAGGTTACCTGTTCCAGTATGATTACACCTACTCAGTCATTAAAAACAAAACAAGGAAGGAAGGAAACGAACTCAAAGCTGGTTTGAAAACTGCGGTTCTCTCACCAGAACTCAGTGGCCATCTGGTGTCTTCAATGAACTTCCAGTAAAACCAAATTTAATCATTAGTTGAACTCTTATATGTATATTTTTGTAGCCACGAATAAGCCTGAGATCTTCTCAATGCCATGTGACTACCAGTGTTGAATATTTTCATTAAACCAGTTCACATACCATTTACTAAGATTCTCAGTCTTTCTCAATGATGTCATTTCTTCTGGATTTGATTTTTTTCTCCCCGCTCTGTTCTCACATGTTTTCTCTAATTGCTGCTGATCCAGAAACTATTTTTTAGACTGGAAGGAAGAACAAACAAGTACTTTTAAGATAGTTTTGGATCATTAAAAGGAATATGTCCAAATGTGTGTAGCCACCCCAGAAGCTCTTTACAACAGATAATAGGGAAACATAAATGGCTTTTTAGGCATATTTTGAATTCTTGGACTTCCTAGAAAGTAGGTTAATATATTAACATTAAATCTCTATGCTAATCTGGGGGATTTACAGTGTTGTCATGTATCAGCTCAATTCTGAAATGTTCTTGAACTTTGGGAAAAGGATTATTATTAAAACATTTATGAGATATTCAACCCTTCACTTTTCCAGAAGTTGGTTTTAATCTTCATTTTTAAAATACATTGCAATTGTGATTTCAAGTGACCTATGAAGTGAAGAACTGTGCCCTACTTCTTGCTGGTTTTGCCAAATAAGCTTGAGAAACTTAGTTTAAAAAGAAAAAATCCCCCAAACAAACCTGGTTTTAACTTCAAAATAACCAGAATATCATCTGTCTGGGAATCAGCTTTGTTCAATGTCAACTGAATAATATTTTTTGAGAACTAAATCCAACCTATTACTTTTGCAGCAAGATTGGGCAGCAGTACACCAATCAGCTCAGAGTGCAAAGACAAACTTTTAAGAAAGACAGCTTTTCTCCTAAGTGTTGTAGGCACTTGAATTAGATAACTGAGACATAAATTTACAGCCTGTAAATTGTACTGCATAAAATTCCCTCCCATGTCATTTCTCCAGTTGCTGCTTTTTTTCTCTTACCAGAATCATAGATGGTACAGGGAGGCATGCCATTCACTTCAATTGGTGTAACTGGCCAGCAGCTGGTCAGTATACCAACAGATAACAGGAGACAGAAATGTAAAACAAGCACAGGCAAAGAAAAGAATCCAGCATTTCCTGTATCTCAAAAGTCTAACAAAAGCACTGCTTTTTTAAACTCATGAATCGCAGAATGACAGGGGTTGGAAGGGACCTCTGGAGAACATCTAGTCCAACCCCCTGCCAGGGCAGGATCACCTTAAGCAGAGAACTACAGGAAACTTCAGTAAACACAAATTCAGATTTTTCAGAAACAGATGTAGCAGAACTGCCTGTAAAACTGGCTACAAGTAACTAGCTCAGATAAAATTACAAGACTATTCTGCTGTACTGCTAAGGAACATATTGTACTCTCTTAAGTCAATAAAAAAATTTCCAGACTTGACTGAAATGATAGTTTTGGGCTTTATCTTCATGCATAACTCTAACAGCAAAAGAAGCAGTATGCGTACAGAGAAGAATAAACCCATTGGTTTGCTTGGCAGGATGTTAAATAAATATCCTCTTTTTAATAAGATATCATGCCATGCAGAGCTGTATTAAATTTCAGTCCACTCTATATTTTTATGGAATTTTGCACTGCATATCTTAGGCATTCAGAGCACTGCAGTTAGCGTATGAGAAGATACTGTTAGTGTGAAGGTTGTTGTTAAACTTAATACATGAGCAACTAATCTTTAGTGGAGGAAGACAACTGCCAACAGATATTTTAAAAATTGTTTACCTAAACAGCAGGAATATTTCTACTCCTACCAGCTCCTAGCTATTGTTCATGCATTGCTACTGATAGCAAAGACTTATGAGACATAAGACTCATCTCCAGTAAGTTGCCTTCTACTCATCAGTAATGCTGATTCTTGTACCTACTGCCATTCATGTTACTTTGTTCTATACTCTGCTAAAGGAAAAATGGGAACAACGAAACTATGAATCAGTGAAATAACATTTACTTGTATTTTATAAGAACTTACACTTCTTTATTTACTAGTCAGTAAATCTAAGTATGTTACATGCAAGAGAAAAATCATTTCCAAAATTTTATATCGGGAAAGCCATTAGAAAAAAACTGTGCCTTCATGTTTTGCTATTGCTATTTAGTAAGTGGGCTGCATCTACATAAAACCTGTACTCAAAGGACAAATAGTAAAATCCAAAAGTACTTAGGCTGGCTCTGTACTCAGATAACTGTCTATCAAAGTGGTCAGAGTTGTCTCATCGTTTCCTTGCATTCTCTTGGGTGTCTTCTATCCAACTGCTTTCTACACTTGGGCCATGACAGGTTTAAGCAATCCTGAGTCTGTTTCTCTGATGGTTTAGGTCAGAAATCTGTACCACAGCGTACCTGGGGCTGCACCTGAGCTAATGTTCCCTGCTGCAACCGGTTGCTTTCTCATCCAAGCAGGTCCCTGGGAGTGAGGCCATGTCTTTTCCAGGCTTGTACAGCACTTGGCACATCACTGTATTAGGGTTTAGGAGAAGGGCTTCCAGGTGCTATAAATGTTAAAAGAATGGCAAAACCAGGGGTGCTTCATGAAGTGCCATGACTATTTAATTTCCCAGAGTCTTAGCTGATTCCAGAAACCATCTCATAGTGCACTTCGCATAATTGCCTTTCTCATGAGCCACTTCCTTCACCACTGGTCCCATCCCTAGCTAACTTGTTAATTAACATTTCTTTCTGCTGACAACCAGGACAGGCTTAGCAAATTCTTTGGTATCTATAGGCAGTAATTTAAAAACTACTGATCATTCTCTGCTAGCAGAGAAAAATCTGTATGCAGCCTTCGAATTCAGGTCGGCTGTAGACACCAAGGGATATTTTGAGAGACACAGGTATAAATAGTTGTCTTTGTCCAAAAAATATTTTTTAGCGTATTTTGTTTTCTTTAAAACATCAGTGGGTTACTTTTTCATTGAAAATCAAAATTCTCAACAGACAATTCAAATTCCTCCAAAAAAAAACCAAACAAAAAAACCAACCCACCTTGGGGAAGTCACTGAGCATTTTTTTCATCATGGGAAATAATTTTTTCCAACACTTACTTCAAATCTTTCCTAGAAATCCCACTTACAGGTTATTGATATGTTTATCATGTTATGTTTTTCTTCACTTTAGGCAACCTTCAGCAAATACTGAATTCTCAATAGTCTATCATTAAAATTACTATTTCTAAGATAGACAAACATTTATATGAGTAGTATTTTGACATGCAGAGTATTCACATTCCTATGTAAGGAGTAAGAAGGTAAGTGGCAAAAGTTTATAAAAGCTGTAGCAAGGGGTTTCTGAGTCAGCTGGATTTTGTTTACTATGCAATTGATCTTTATAATTCAAATGATTATTCCTTAAACCTTTTGAATTTAATTTTGTTACTTCTCTGCATTTCATGCATCACTTAATTGCTTTTTGGGGAAAAATAATCAATGTAAAAAAATAAATTTCCTGACTAACAGAAATGTAATTCCATAAAGATTGATTAAACTTTTGGGAAATATTCCAACCTGAAAGTAATAGCTTTGGGGAATGAGTCTTCACTTGAATGGAAAATGCCACTGCAATCAGGGCCTTGCTATTACCTTCAGAAGCCTTGAACACCCACAGCTCCAAATGAAGTCAGCATGATGCACAACTGTTCAATACCTGCAAAATTCAGCCCATAATCCGCTCCTCTCCTCTCCAGTTCTGCAGTATCACTGAGAAAAGTTTTACTGATCTTACTGAAAGACATGATGATGGGGAACTGTCACACTTTGTTGGGAACAGACGTTGCAGCTGAAACAAAATATAGGTAAACTAAGTTTATGCCCTCCTGATTCAAATATTTCACAGCCATTCTTCAGAGGAATTTAACCTACTTTCACTTTCAATTAATGCTGCGATTCTATTAATGTTTATAGGAGTCCAGACCATCGCCCTATCTGCAGACAGTGACTGGCAGTATAGAAGAGGAGACCAACTCCTCACTATCAAAGGAGAGGTTTTTCCAACTCCAGATTGTTAAAGGCTATCTCAAAACTTATGTCATGAGGTTCTCCCTTAGAGCACTTCCTTTCAGCATTTACTCTCATAATCCTGACTATTCTTCATATCCGTATCTGCTAAATTACTTCTTTAAATCCAAAAGGAAAAACAGGGTACTGGAGATAGGGAGGAGATCATAGCAGTTCTGGGAGGGAAGAGGCTGTGCACTATCTCTGCTGGCAAACAGAAGTAAAAAGCAGAAATGTGGAGGTTGGAGTTACTCACAATAGCTCCCAGTGTTCACTTCCTCAGGACTCACAGTCCCTAAATCCAGAGCTCCACCCTCCCTTCTCTGCATACCTTCCAGTTCCTGCAAGGACCTTTCAGTGTTCCAAATGGCCTTGATTTCTCCCCACCCATGATCCAAATCTGCCCATCCACTAAGGACTTGCTGCTTTGGCCTCAGGAGATGGTCAGGACTCTTGTCCAGCTGCCCGGACTGCCACTGGAGCTTTGGAGCAAAACCCTCACTGTACTTCTCCCAGTTCCTGAAACCCCAGAAATCTTCTTGTTGACTATACACACAGCCTAGCCCAGATGATTTCCTCTGTTCACCCTCCTTTGCAATTCTACTCTCTTTCACATAACAAAAATCTACCCAAGGGGCACTCTGAAGGCAGAAAAATGGCATATACATGCGAAAATCCAGAGGTAAGGCTCCTTATTCTTGTAAAATGTATGGGAAGACCCATAGGTTAATTCCACCAACTCTGAACAAGTATTTCCTCTGCAGGTTTTAAAGTTTCCTTATTTCAGAAAAATATCTTTTTGATCTTTTTTATGAGGTAGTGAGAACAGAATTTCTTTATCTGTCATCTCTAAACTGTTCGGGTTTTTTAGTTTTCTCTCCTTGCCCCTTGTACAGGTCATCCTAAAATAGACACTCTCATCCTTTCAGCATTGTCATTAGAGAGATTTTCAAACACCTAATCACGTTATGACCTTTTTCTGACTGCCCTGTAATTTAACAATATCCTTCCTAAGATAGGATAACAGGCCCCTGTGCCGTAGTTTATGTGGAAATAGTGGTATGTATTAATTTCTATTTTCTTTATGCACCTTACTCACTTGTTTGCTCATATCACCAGAGGCACTGCAAGCACCAATCTTCATTAGGCTGTCCACAAAGTTATGCAGATACCTTCCTGAGTTCACAAGAGCAGGTGTCAGACAGAGTGAGAGGGTGTTTAAGGTGTCTGACTAACAATATCAGAAGTGCCAAAGTGCCCCTCTGCAGCTATGCTAAAGACAGCAGAGACCTGTCCACTCAAAGAAGGGGTCAGTGGGGCTGTTGGATTGGATCCGTATGATTCCTGACCCCTTAGTGAAGGCCACTGGGCTGTTGTCCTTTTTCCCTTCAATATACATTACTTAGCGACTGTTGACCTTGCACTCACTTCAGTACATGTTTTAGTATTCTGAATTTGACCGTTCAAATTCAAACTCTGAATTTGACCATTCTAAATAACTGCCTGCCATCCTCATATTTCACCAGTGACCAAATCTCTCTGTATGCTCATTACAGGTAGAACCTAAACAAATGGGGAACTGTGGGGCAGCCAGCTGCTAACCCTGTGTAATGACAGAAGTGGACAAAAGGTGAGAGACTGGGATAAAACTGTCCGATCACACTGAAGTATCTAACTATGCACAGTTTTAGTTATTCTGATGGTAATAGTTAATGACTATGTGGTTCTTTGCCTTTGAAAGATTATCTTTAACAGGAGAGGGGGTGAAATGAGATGAAAAGAGACAGTGGGTGATCAGCATGGCCTAATTTGGCAGGAGATTTTCCACTGGGCTTTAATAGGACCTGAATTACATTCAAGCTGATTAGGATTTCATCCTCCAAAAGCACCCATCCAAAACCATGATATCACAAGCCATACCCAGTTGTGACAATTAGATGTTCTTACTTAAAAAACACATATTCAAATGTGGGGTAAGGTTATCAGAAGGAGATTTTTAGGATATGGTTTGCGGGATTAGCCCTGAATAACATTCTTGACTAAGACTGATAACAATTCTTTAGGGGTGAGGAAAGACAATGCCAGACTGCCCTCACCAAAGAAAGGGATGGCACTGAGACTGGTGCAGGAGGAAAATTCCACATAAATGATTCAGCAGGGCCACAACTAAAAGAGTCCAAGAAAAGGTTCTATAAGGGTGTGGGAAAAAGCAGCCACCACCAAGGGAGAGAGAGTATGCTATCTTCTTATTAGGAAAGGGAAAAAAAGAAGGCAAAGAGATAATAGGGTTTAAATACATCTGCTGGTGTGAGAGAGCACAAAAAATGACCAGCTGTTTAGGCAATAGAAGTTCATTGCTGTCAAGGGAAAGGCAAATGCCCCCTGCCCTGTCCTTTCTCCCAGAGAGGCATGCAAGGAAAAATTCTTGTGAAAAGGTTAGTCAGAGCCATGGTGATGTCTTTCTGCTGTTATATTTAGCTTATTTGAAGTCCCTCAGATATAGAAACTATTTAGTACAATAAAATGAGTCATGATGGACAGCAATTAAGAGATTGAAACCCTAGCCAAGAACAAAAGAGGTAAAATCAGCTACCTGTTTGTGTGATCTATTATCCTGTGGGATAAACTCCCAAGAGCAATCATACTTGCCCAGAGGTACATGGATAACCAGTGTGATTTATGGAAGAGTATGCAGTCAGTCAATACTGACTCAGTATTGACCCAGAGCAGTGCAATGATCTGAAAACCCTCCTCCTGCTACAAACTCCAAGCTCAGACTCAGCACTCCTCTGTGAAACAGGGTGTGAACAAACATCTCGTCCACCCCAAATCCCCGATAAAAAGCACAAGCAACTAAAAAATATATGCTCTCTGTACCTTTTTAACATGTTCTTTACATGTTCTGCAGTTCAGAAGCCATTTCTTGCAGGTGTTTAAAGCCACTGTATTCTGGCTAATTCTCAGGAGTAATTGAGATCTGTTTCTTCCTCCACACTGGATTGCTTGAAAGTAGAAGAATCTTTGAACATAGATGAGTTAAAAAATTAAAGATGGAAAACCATGTCCATTAAACAAGTGTCAGGTATTGATTTGTGGTCTCTTAGTCTCCAACTGTATTAGTCCAACAAAGTTGTACTATAGGGGGTTATTATTTATAATTGCAGAGAAAAGAGGTATTAAAGGAAATATAAACAAGAAACCAACTTCTAAACCCTCCTCTTTACAAAACCCTTACTAATTTTCAAATAATCCAATTTTATGAGAATAAAATAGCTCACTGAAATTAATATACTACATTTTGTTTTGCCTTGCATGTATAAATTGCTTTAATTTACAGTTTAATTTGTTAGGAAAAAGAGTCCTGATAGAGCCTTAGTAAAGGAAAATCCAGTCTTGCACTCACTCATTGCATTATTATAGGCCAATGTGAACACAAAATATCTCAAGAATGCTTTAGGGGATACAAGCTTCATTAGAAAGATAATCCACTGCAATATGATATAACATAAGGTAGCTATGCACTCTACCATGGCACAGATGAGGACTTTATTTTAAACCCATAGCAGATTGAATTTTTGCATGGTGTTTTCTTTAAACTGCCTTGCTTAATCTAGAAATACATTAAAATACTCATCTGCCAGCTGTGCTGGTTTCAGCTGTAGCAAATTGATGATTAGTATCCTCCTGACATTATTTTCTTCACATGGAGTAAAAATGACTGTCACAAGATTACAGAAAAGGAAAAAAATATCTAAGGTTCATTATGTCTTGCCTTTTGTTTTTTATCTTACCCTTGAATTATTTTTGTAATTAACAGATCTGCTGCAATTGAGCAGATTTGCAAATATATCTAGTGCAGAAATGTAAAAAGCTATGTATGCCAAGTTAAAAAAGCCACTAACATTTAGATCTCACTAATTTGTAGAAATGTCTTCCACAGCCACCTAAAATGACTATTCAGTGTGAAAGCCTGTGATGCTCTGTGATACATTGATGGTCAAATCCAGCCTACCAACTTCAGAACATGACAAGCATTTTTTACTGTGTCTGTTCTCCATTCTAAGCCTCCAAGGTCATTTCAAGAACTCCCTATATCAGCTCAAGAACTAAGCTGGCTATACTTTATATTTAAAGAGACATTTTATATACCGTTGACAAGTGCAAAGTATTCAATCCACCAGGATTCTTTTCCTTTGACAGAGATGACAGAGACATCAAAACCACTGACCTAAGTGCAAGCAAAAATGGGTTTTTTTCATATCATTTTTAAGCATATACTACATACAATTTTTGAGCCTAGGATGCAAAATATAAGTCCCATATTCATAGGATATCAAAATCCCTTAGTCCAGTTAAGATACATCTATGTTAGCAAGCGATGAAGACCAGCAGAAGTGGCTCTGTGAAGTGAGATAGCTGGTGAGGACCTGACATCCTTCCTTCTCATACTGCATGTTTTTTCTTCTACATCAAACTAGCTGTGTTCTACTCTCACAGACTGACTGCCAACTTACTACTGGTGAACTCCTGGAGTGCATCTTTCAGTTAAGTTCCACACAGAGTTCCTGTGCTATGAGACTGCTCCACACTACACACCAAAGCACAGTATGGGAGTACAGTTGAGAGGTCCACTGAATTCAGTGATAGTCCATAGATACCCTGTGTCTTGACTTCCCACTTAAAGCTAGAACCTCCTGGAGTGCCACTCTACATATTTCTGAGGCCTGGTCCTCAGCCACAATAGCTTCTGTTGATTCCCATTTTTCTTCTTACCACATTGGGTGGCACTACAAGAAAAAAAATTGTTGTGGCACAGTCCATCAGGATTAGGTTTCTACCAAAACAGATTACAGAACTGCTTTTAGCCTGTCAGACACTTTTACCTTTGACTTCAGAATGTGTGAGTGAGCTTCCTGTATTTCATGGTAGAAGTTACTTAGAAATTACTAATCCCAGGTGAGACATCGAGCACACATGGCCTCCTGATATGGAGATACACTCCATTGTCTTAGGGAAGTTACTGGTTGATGTCCTTCACTCCCTGCCACCACTCTCTCCCAAAGCCTCACTACAGTGACAGGCCACATACCTGTCCATCATCATTGACTTTTCAGCAGCTGCCAGAAAAAATTTTTAGCAAGTGGATCCTCCGTGCCTGTTTTGTCCTTGGACATTTTGATGAGACATCAGTGACTCTGGCAGTAGATTTGCAGTGTGGGCAGTTCTCTGTTTGATCATAGACCATCGGCTCTTTTCACATATGTCATCGAAGAACCATCAGGTAAGGGTATTTTTTTTTTGCTCTTTCACCTAGGGGTAGATCCAAGTCAGTGACCTTGAGATGCAGGGCTCTGTATTTCAGTATCATGTTTCCCAAGAGATGCTGTAACTCAGGCTGCTGAAACAGCTAAAGAAACAATTTCTCTAGACAGTGACTGAACAAACTTCATTTTAGCAGTAACATGACACTGCACTGTCTTACCCACACGGATGGTCTCTACTTTTAAAGAGAGGAATGTGATTTCACCCTTATCACTGCAAATACTTCTCTTCATGTTACCCTTCTCCTTCATATAAGAAAAAAGTTCTATCCCAAAGGTTTCTCAAAAGCACGTATCCACATAAAACTGATTTTTCTCCTGTGATTTCAAACAAAAATATGTAATTTTTTAAAAGCATGGCTTAGAGTAGCCTACCATTTTTTCTTTTAGATGTGATCACTCCAGCTCTGGTACTAGGGATACTTGGTAACTCTTCTTGTTTTACTCCAAAGGATGAATATCACATGTCACAGATAGATACTTTTGTGTTTCATCAGACTGCAAGCTGGCAAATAGACTTTTATCCATTGGCACAGCCAATGCTTGGAGAATTGATGAAGGATAGTACAATTCCCTCTAGATAAAAAGAGGGCAATCACAATGTCACACTTCAAAAAGGGGAAAATATCTCTGCCTGGGAGAGTACAAGCCAGTCCCTGAACCATTCTTCCTTGAAAAATTTTGGGATATTTACTAAAAATCCATTCGTAAGGCACAGGAGAATAAGATGTGACTGAAAAAGAAAGAAAGCAAAAAAAAAAGGATTTATCAGGAACAAATCATGTCAAGTCAACCTAATTTTTTTCTTTGATTGCTTTTAACTTAGCTGGATAAGGGAAAAGTCACAACTGATATAATTGGACTTCAGTAACGTTTGTCAACTATCTAGAATAAATTCTAATGTTCTAGTATACAAACCAAAGAATTAACATCTGGACTAAATCACCTTCAGGTGGGCTGAAAAAACTGTAGAGAACATAGCCTATGAGGAAAGGTTAAGAAAAAAACAGATCAGCTTTTTCTAAAAACTAGGAGAATAAATTATAACAGTGTCTAGAGCATCAAAAATTATTTTATATATATGGGGGTATATATATATAAAAATGAGGGCATACATATGAAAGATGAGATAAAAAAAGGTTGAATTGCAACGTAGGCAATTTGGGCTCAATATTGGAATAATTTTTTTTTTTTTTAAGAATAACTGAAACACCATAATGGACTGCCCACTTCCTTTGGGCATGTAATACTTCTGTTCAGAGAAAAAGTTAATTTATTTTGAACATGTGATAATATCAGTATTTCAAAGATGTGCTGTTGCCTTCAAGCAACATTTACTTCTTGGGTTGACCAAAAGCCTGCCAAAAATTGAGAATTATGGACCTAATACAGGACTTACAGAGACGACTAATCTTTTAGACCCCAAATTATGAGAAATTCCTTGTTCAGAAGCTACCTACACTTAAGTCCATCTGGAGCTCCCTGATTGGCCTGAAAAAAAAATATATATACAGACAATTCTGCTTTTATGATTGCTCAGAATCGCCCAGATAGACATGCAAGGCATGTAAATCCCACTTAAGCCCCTGTGAGATACAGAATAATGGCTAAATATCCAGAAGGTACAGACCTCACCACATACCAAAGGCACAATGAAGAAATTTCATTTTAAAAAAAAAAGGCAGCAAGACATCTTATGCTTTGTAGCATAGTCCAATGCTTTTGATACTTACCAAGTGTGTCCTTGATGGAGCTCTTCATACCCTCTTCCAGAAACTACTCTAACCATCAGGCTTGAGACTGACACTAATCTAGGCTTGGTGCTCATGAAAGGTGAATCTCCTTTCACCCCTATATATGCTACTTCCAGAATAAAGTTGGAGCCCTTTATTCCCTTAAGTCCATATTGTCCCATATCTTTCCTAGGAGGCAGAGGTTTATGGTAAGGCTGTGTTATCTTTCTCTGTGATCTTCTCGTTTAGGTGACAGAATAAAGGTTTGCATGGAGACCCATTCCTGAGTTTCCAGTGGACAATTTTCCCTGTGCTTCATCACACAGCACAATCAGTCCCCAGTGTGCCAGGCATCCTAAGTGTTTTGTTAGCATGTCTCAAACTGATGGCATTCTTAATGACCAAAAGCAAGGTCTAGCGAGTGGAATTAACTGTGTGTCAATACAGACATTTAGCATATTCACTGAACTACTCTGCATGCATGGTGTCTCTTTTGCAGAGGGAGAAATAACAAATGAAGGAGAAGTGAAAATGTAGTTAACCAAATAGAAGAGCACATGACCATAAAATATGACCTATTTCAGCAGCTGTTTGCAGAATACATTATAGTCAAAGGTTAATATTCTGTTATATAAGATTTCTCAAACTTACTTTAAAATTTTAGGAAATATTTAGGAAAAAAAAATATGCATTGATTATCTAACTCCTGAAATAATAATGATAATCTACCATCCAAGCAGCCTTGTTCTCTTCATAAACCTCTGCTTTCAAGTGGATCAACCTCCATTGCTCATTCTTTTCAAATAGCAGCTCCTTGAACCTTTATTTTCAGTTTTTGGTCTTTGGTGTGGTGTATTTTGGTGCTTTTTTGTTATGTTTTCCTTAAAATAGAGCTGAGAAGCAGCTTTTGCAATTAATATTTTAACATCTTTGTTACTTCTATTTATAAACACTAACCACATTTTCCCAAATGCTTTCATTATTCAGAAATTTTTGTTGAATTATTTCTTCAGATAACTCTTTCCTGTAGATTTCCACTAGGATGTCACTGTAAAAAAATTGGAGTTGCTACAACTGGAGACATGAAATATGATTCTACTTGCCTGCATACCATCCAGGCTATTACATAAGTTAGAAACCTTAAAACAACTGCAAGTTAACAATAGAAAAAATACATCTGATTACAACATTCGAGGTACCCTTTTTTTCTGATGACAGGTACTTGCCACTCACTTGAATAGTTTGCAAGATCTTTCTGATTTCTGCATCATTTTCTAAAAGACATCTGAGTTTTTGTCCACACTGTCTTGTCATTTAAAACAAGGGAAGAGGGAAAGGAATGAAAATGAGGATAGGAAGTAAATCCTTTTAACCAGAGTTTTAGTGCCTTTGCAAAATGTTGTTATTCAAAAAAGCATGAAAGGACAAATACATTTGTGAAAGTCTGAAGCTATCACAAACAAAAATTATATTCTTGCAACCAACCATGTTAAAGTCTTGTTTAGATATCACAGAATCACAAGGTTGAAAAAGACCTTTAAGATCATCAAGTCCAACTGTTCCTGTCCTAAGCTAAACCATATCCCTAAGTACCTCATGTACCCTTTTTTTAAACACATCCAGAGAAGGTGACTCAACCCCCTCCCTGGTCAGCCTGTTCCAGGCCCTGACAACTCTTTCAGTACAAAATTTTTTTCTAATATCTAATCTAAACCTGCCCTGGCCCAGCTCAGTGCCATTTCCCCTTGTTCTATCACCTGTCACCTGGCTGAAGAGACAATTGCCCACCTCTCTACAACCTCCCTTCAGGTAGTTGTAGGTGGTGATAAGGTCACCCCTCAGCCTCCTCCAGGCTAAACATCCCCAGCTCCCTCAGCCATCCCTCATATGATTTGCCCTCCAGCCCCTTCACCAGCCTGGTTGCCCTTCTCTGGACTCGCTTGAGGACCTCAATGTCCTCCTTATGGTGAGAAGCCCAGAACTGGACATAGTACTTGAGGTGTGGCCTCAAGTTCTTCACTCCTCTACTCACGTGGTAAGGAACCAAGACTTACTCTCCTTCTGTTTGTTTTTCTCATTGCTTCTCCTTTTCTTCCAACTTTCCGTCTCCTTCCCGTCACACTCATTTTCCAGGATAGGCCTCCACTGTCTGCAGCACCTGTAGAAGATGGCTGAAAGCTGGCCATGGCAGCCCACCTACAGACTGGCCTACATCAGAGAAAGCCTGTGCTCCAGCTATTAGGCAACGTGCATCAGTCTTCCAAAGGTTAAATAAACTGAAGGCACCACTGTGATACAACTAAATGATTCCTCTCCTAATGCGGGTTCATTTTCTTTTCCTTCCTCCTTTAAAACACCAAGTAGATTAGCCTAGTAGCATGGATTCAGTAGAGTCAAAAGTCTCTGACAGACTTTTGCCACACAATTCCCTTTCTTAAGGAGTAACCCATCTTACTTCAGTCAAAATATGTGTTACATCAACAGTGGAAAAAGAAACAAAAAGGCTGTCCATCATACTGCTAGTGAATTGTGCAAATATGTCCCCACTGGTTATATTTACCAGTTTATCCACTCACAACCACCTCAGGGCAGCATACATTATGTCTATAGATGCAAAAGTTCCAGTAATATTTTCTCCACTCCAGGGAGATTCCACTGCATGTATCTCACACTCTCGAGATAATTATCAATATTGTCTACACTAGTGAATTCACCAGCTTGTGACAGGTTATGCTTTTGAAAAGCTTCTATCCAGACTAGCACACAGAATCTTTACCATTAGTCAATGACATAAAACACATGGAATAGCAAATGCCATAGCCTGAATGACAGAGTAATGCCTGTCTTTCTATTTTTCTGTATTTGTGGTGAATCACTGAAAAAGCATAATGAGGAAGAACAAAAAGCATTTTTTCACTTACTTAAAAGGTAATTGAGGTAATTTTATGAAAGGAAAGAACTTATTTAACAAAATATATCTCACTGTAAAAATACAATATAAAAGCAATATTTTCAGTGATAAAAGCAATAAAATCTTTTTAAAAAGTTAGCCTGAATATACATTTGCATTTTCATGGCTGACATTCTTTCTTTTTATTACTGTCTTATTCAAAAGTCCAACTGTATTCTCATATTCAAGAAAATATTCTTAGGCTCAGTCTTGAGCCTAAAAGGTCTTTATTAAAGTTAATTTTACATTCTTTACAATCTCCATTCTTTCCTTTTGCTCTAAAACCCACTGATATTAGTAGAACTGAAGCACTTCAAACTTATACAGTCAGCTAACAAGCAAGTATTAAGTACATGTTTAACGTATTAAATGTTCATGGATCACTGAAAACCAAACACAGCACCAGTTTTGCATTTTCAGCTCAACGTGGGATCTTGTCCATGGAATAAGTTAATAGCAACCCATATTTTTCATGTATCTGACAGTGCCCCTTTTATACAGCACATTCTACAGCTAAAATGTGGTCAGACGACATGTTCCTAAATTAGTAGAATGCTGTCCTTTATTGAACATCGCAATGCTCACCACCATCACCTATCCACTTTAAACACAAAAAGTCTGGAAAAGGAAAACAAGCATGAGTTTGAGGCAGCTCAGGTTGTTAACAACCTCCACTTTGTTACATGTCACTCAATGTTTCCACTATTTATACAAGGATCCCTTTCAGATTTGTTAACACTTTAGGGTGTCTTCCTTGCTATAGCAAGCTGCATCAGTAGACACTGTTGGGGGTGGGGAGGAAGAATGTTTTGTCTTGATCATTTTTACCTTCAACTGGTTGGAATGTAATTTTTATGGCCCCTAGCATCTTCTCCCTTTTATTTGTTTCAGGATGCTTGACACTGCAGATATCTACCGTTATAAAATACACTGATGCTACTTAAATTTACAGCCTCTTGATTGAGTCACACTACTGGCAGAATTCATGCTTAACCATACATACCTGTTGTTATTGCCTTACTAAATTAGGCCCTTAAAAACTAACTTGCTTCTGGAACTTCTGGAACTGAGCACCAAGAGCTCAGAGTGCACTTTTCTAGCTGCTGCCCATGGATGCCACACCAAAATCAGGAATGCTAGCCCAGGTTCAGCACACAACAGAAATTTTCAGTGGGGCAAATGTTGATATTTTTAATCACATAGAGTGGAATCTTAGTCCTCAGATACCACCAGAAATATATCAGTGAGCACGGACGTGCATAACACAATATAGATTTCAGACTTTAGGAATAACCATAGCTATGCATGGCTGTCAGTGTAATTCCAATGAACCGCATGCTTGAAAAATGCTGAATGATGGGATTCTTTCTCAACTCAGAATATAAATTGCATTTGGCAGGTATTAAACATACTCTTTTGCTGAGCCTATGGACCTCTAATACACACATTTTTCATAGCAAACATATATATACGTGTTCTATTTTTTTAGCACAGGTCCCAAGAACAAATTTAACCCAAAATGTCATTTAAAAGAATGAAATTATATTTGAGGTGACTGTGCCCCAACTGTGGCTACTTCAGTGGTACAAGAGTCATTTGCTTCTTTTAGATTGATTTCCAATACCTTGCACAATGGAGTACCACTAGTACAAATATGAATTAAGGTGGCAGATGTTGAATATTATGAAAGGTAAGTTTTATCAGACAAAATAATAGAAATAATTTCTGATACAGTGAAAATCAAGGAGTCAATAAAAGTTTCATTCTGTGAACAACCAAATTTTTTTGTCTAGAGAACTATTTAAAATATCTGAAATCTAATTCTGTGTCTCCTTCAAGAACTGAGAATGTTAAAAACTGTCCAACCATACCCACATTCAAGCACCACAAGTTTGGAGTAGAACACCAGGACCTGTAAATGAAAGGTGCAATCTGGAGAGATGGAACAGCTCAATAGCAAAAAGCTGTTCATTCCGTTGTGATTTTGTACCCATATGTACAAAAGGGACAGTTTGTTCCCCACACTGTACCTTAGCCCCAGTGGGCAGGTTCTAATAAACATGGTTATATTGTGAAACAATACATGTGGAAAGTTGGGTCTTTTCCAACCTTGATGATTCTATGATTCTATGAAATAAAAGATTGGCACGCTTAGCCAGTTGATTCAGATATTCTGAACCTAAACCATAGAAATATGGGGGAATATTTCTATTAATTTTAAGGGGATTTGGTTCAGCCTGAAGCAAATGCTGGGGGGAAAAAAATACTAATACTACAAATGTGACTGCTCACGTAGTTTAGCAGGAGATAAATGTGCTGTACAGGTAACAAGGAAACAGAACATGTGGCCACCACTGTTTGTGTACAATTCCATCATACTTTATCATATGTTCTCTTGCTTTGCTGAGTAGCTAGATGTCATTACCTCATCATGCTTTGAAGTGGAAATTCCCTGTTCTGCTGATACAACCAGGTTACAAATGTCCGTGTTATGAAACCAAGTGACAGCCACTAAGTCAGTGGATATGATCTGTTATTTTTTTTTAATCTTTGGACCTTCCTCCCTTTTTTACAGGCAATCTAGAATCATTAAAATATTTTTTAAAGAAACCACCTTCTGGCTTTGCAGAACTATAATCTTTTTGTTAATAGACTCACTGCACAATGATGTCAGTTTTTGCAGTATTATAAATTGTGGCTATTTTTTTTACAGTAGACTGCAAAGCTTTGGAAATGGCAGATATGTACACAAATAAATCAGCCCTATTTGTCACCAGATATGACATGTAATTCCATTGGAGAATTACCCTCCAGACTACAGAATTATCCTCCAAACTACTTTGTAGCATCCTTACTTCTCATTGCTAATGCTCCCCAGTTCTAGACATGGGCAGACTGGGAAGGGGGCAGTGTGACAATATCCAAGGATTCTGCCCCCTTATTAAATTAGTCAGGAGACACTGAAATAATTTGATTCTAGTTTGAAATCCTTCTTAGGAACTGTTGGAACAAGGCACATTAATGCTCACATTTAGCCCAGATTTAGACAATTATTTTAGCATGTGTTCCCTTCTAATCACACAAAGACTCAACCTAAGAGAACCTTTCAAACTGAGTATTTTTCAAATGACTCTGCTAAGATTAATAGACAACAGTGTAGACATAATTTGAATCATGATACTCCCACACTAACTTTATATCCAAGAAAAGGCATAACGGATATATGCTGTATTTAAGTCCTGAAGTTACATAGTAGAAAATCTCATTCTCTGTGAGTTTCAGGTTTTCTTTCAAGCCTACACATATATATGTATACACACACACACATATGCAAACACACACATACATATGTGGTCTTCAACAACTTCAATAAGAAATAAGATTATATTCCTTACATTCTCCTTCAGATATTGTTGAACAGTCAGGACAGAAGATCTAGGCTCTGTTGGGAAAGCCTTCAATTTAACATTTTCTCAGAAAATAGGAGGGCCTTTATACATTGAGCACATTAAAAGTAATGTGACATGGGTGCATTGTAACAAAACCACACAGCAGCAAGCTTAATTCTGACTGTATTCATGAGCCAGAACCAGGTCCTGTTCTAATCAATGTGCAAGATGAAAAGACCTAATTGCTCCAAAAAGCTAACAAAAAAAATCAAGAAGCACGCTTTTATTAGACTCTAAGATGGAGAAAATGGGATACACTATGATCATGTACTATGAAATTGAGCTATTACATGTATGTAGTAGATTCTGTTAAGAAACAGTCCTTGAGTAGTTAAAGATTAAAACAAAGCTGTCTCCACTAAAGTAGAGAGGCAGTTTTGCAGTGTTAATTTCCCAGTACAACACCACACTTGCAGACCCTTCTTCAAGCTGAATATGTTTTAATGTTGATAATATTTACCCATCAAAAGATACAGGAACACCAGCAAAAAAAAAATATACTGAAAATAGTGTGAAGCATTCCAAGAATGGCCTGGACTTGGTCTAGCTGTCTCCCATTATTTTTCTAGCACTTTTCAAATGTCATGTAATAAACTAAAATTTGAAACGGTATGATACAAGTTTATTTGATTTCCTGCACTTGCCTCCTGGCAACGAAAAAGAAAAATGAACCAGTATTGACAAAGATGGCGTTTATAGATAGGTGATTACAAAGCAGCACATCAATCTCATTCCATCATGATGAAGTAATATGCATGGTGGGCACAACTGCAACCAATGAATAAAATATTTAATTTGAACACCATGAAAAATGAGTCAAAAGTGAAGAAGGCAGCAATTTTGCATAAATAAATGAGTGTACTTCCATAAATGCTCTTAAGGGATTTTATTATACAGCAGGAAAAAAACCTGCTATAGGATTTATCATTAAAAGAATCAAATATTTTTTATATGCAGAAAGAGAAAGCAAATAGAATGCAGAAGCTATTCAGACCCTGTTCCCAATAGAAAACAAGAAATCCAATCAGTGTCTAGGGTGAGATGTTCACTAGCTGTAAATCAACACAGTTTCCATTGGCATAATAGAAAGACATTGATTTACTCTGCCTGAGGATTTGGCCCCTAGCCTTTTGCTGTAAGTAGGAATTTCTTAAAAGTTCAGAAACATTTGAGAAAAAGGTTCATCTTGTAATGTAGCACACATCTAGAAACCGGGGGTGTCAGGTAGATACTAGGTAATTATCCAGTCATGAGTAGAGTCTTGGCTGTGAGAGCAATTTACTATAGGCAAGGTAGTTCAAAAACAAAAGATGAGAATTATCTGATTGGAGAGCTCAAACAGTCACATAAAAGCATGTGTCCAAAATTAGACAAAGGACTTGTAATGCAGCCAGCACAAAGGTGTAAACTCAAGCTTCATTTCTCTAAGGTGATCGATGCCTTCCATTAATGGAAGCTGAGAAAGCTCAGACGCTAGTGGGAGAAAGGCAGTTTTACATTTGCATCTCTGCTGAACTTTTAAGTTAAACTCCCTGCCCTGCCCACTGGCCCAATCTTTTGACTTCAGTGCTTCTTCTCACAGCATTCAACATGCGTAAGACTGACTATGCAAGTCAGACAGAAGATGCTTCTAGCATACACCTTCCACAGAAAAAGCACAAGGACTTGAGTTGTGCTGGAAAACACAAAAAGAAACCTCTCAAAAGGAGATCCAGTACCTGATCCAGATGCTGATACTTCAGGTCAAGCTTCAGGAAGTTCTTGACTGCTGTGTTTAGCCTTCCTGCTACAACATACTGTCATTGTCAACACTGGCATCTTTGATACTCAAAGTAGGTCCTCTGTCCAATTTAACATGTAGACTACTTTTTAGGCTAGTCCCTGACAGAGAAGGAGAAATACAGAAGAAATGTGAAGCAGAAGCAGAGCACTAAGGAATCACTGCTGACAGAACTGCTACACTTAAGACCATCAAAACAAGGTGAATTTGAAAAAATGAAGAAAACATCAAGCCAGTAGAAAAGTAGCCTTAAGATCAGTCTAATCTAGATGGACAGGTAGTGGGAGTTTAAATATGAGATGGGCAGCAGCTGGAGCTAGGATTCAGAACAACATTCAAGCCTGCTCGAACAATCAGAGTTGAGACATTATCACTGTCATGCAACCAACCAGAACCTTGTCAGATTTCTATAATCCATCCAGTCCAAAGCTTACCTGTAGAAAGTATTTAGAAAATACCACAGTTCTGTTTTGTCTGTTTTCTTGCTCCCTCGAGGATCATTGAGCAGTCAGTAGCCATGCAACATGCCTCAAGTATAGCTCACATTCCCTTCTCCATGAGAGCACCAGAGATAGAGGAAGAATAGCAACTCTATAATAAACAGGCAACAGCTTATCCTGATGACTAAGAATAAACAATGAAAAACTGAGATCCTCTTTCTGTCCCCCTTCATTTCACCTCCAAAGACAAATTTTATCTTCAATTTTCTCTCAGGAGCATCCTCTACGCAAGATGAACTATAAAAATGCAGTTATTTCTGATCACTACTGTGAGCTCAAGAATATATTTCTTCCCTTGCTTTAAAGCATGTGATGTTGCATTGTCAAAATTAGGTCTTTTATCGGTAAATATATAAATATAAAAAGATTATTTTTGTCTCAATTCCAGATAGGCCATTAATTATACCATATAGCAGATCAAAGTTTGTTTAGGTGCTTAGAAGAAGAAATATGCTAGCAGTGTAAAATATACATGAAAAAGTTTAAGCAAAAAGGACATTGGCCTAACAAGTTGTAAGCTCCTTGGAGATGCAGGTCATCATTATTTCTCTCTGATTAAGGGAAGTATTTTTTGGGCAGCTGCTGGTCATATTCTTAAGTTCTTTTTTAATTGGAGTATTTGTGTTTAATATCATACTAGCTTAATATGCTCCTTTTTTCGCATTCTCTTAGCTACCTGGTAATCACTGTGTTCCTTCAAGGTGCCAGTTAACTTGCCATCTACACTAGTCACTGCACCATTGAAATATGCCTTCACTTTGCTTCAAGAATCAAAGAAAAATCAACTGGTAACTCAATGGCCAAGCTACTCGTAGATCAGAGTATGGGTTGGAAAGAGCTAATAGTGTTTTTAGACCCATTCACATCTCCACAATGATGTGCTGTGTCCCATGTCTCATCATTCAGCTCCTTGGAGTCACAGCATTTTCAGGGCTGTTCTAAACAATATTCTAACCCACAGATACTCAAGATTTTTTTGAGCATTCATCTTTTCAGTAACTACACATTCCTGTCCTGAAAAATCTAATATCAGGCATTAATATTGCCATGTCGTTGAGAAATGCATATGGGTATCTGTAGCTAGCCTGTTCATCCAGGGTTTATTATTGTTTAATGTTCTGAGACTGGTGCAAAGCAAAGTTAACATATTAAGAAGCCAGGAGCTATAACACTGTGAGAAAAAACAGTCATCATAAAAGTATACAGTTGCATTCAACTACCTTCTGTGAAATACAGACCATTTTATTTATTCTGTGTGATCACCACCCAGTTGTTATTTATCATATGATTACAAAAATGTAACAAATTATTTTACAATTGGGTTAATGAAGCTACTTCTCAAGCAGAGCTGAATTTCAGGATTTAGCGTACCTGGATTTAGGCACCTTAGCAGTGAAACACACATTAGAACAGATCCTTGCAAATCCACTTACTTGCAGCTGCAAAAGCCAATTTTATCCTTAGTGACTTTTCTTCATGTTCTAGGTAAGCATATTTTGACTGATTTCTGGTTTGATCACCCTTCTCTGGTAGGCAGAGCAAGCCTGAAAGTCCTGTTGTCTCAGAGAGAGTCTCCAGAGGCAACTTCTCCCAGGGTCATGCAGTGATATGAGATACTTGGGGGTAATTTTAAAATCACTCGTATCCAGCTCACCCATCAGCAAAGAAAAGTTTGAGACCCCTGAGGACTCAAAACCAGGAAGCAAATCAAGAACAGCTTTAAAGCCAACCTTATGGTTTTGGGTTGGTTTTTTTTACAACACACTGTTTTTTTGTTATTCATTCAATATAATATGCAGTGCTGTCCAGGTGTGTGTCCCCACAAAGAAACAAGAAAGCACAGTCCTGTGGAGTGTGATGGGGTAGAGGGTGTACCAGCCAGAGTCAGAAATAAGCAGAGCAGAGCTTCAGCTCCTTCTTTAGCAGGCTCTGCAAGTCCAAGGAGTCAGTGCACAGAGGGCAAGGTCCCATGCTAGAGGTCTGATGGAAGCTAATTACTTTCGTCCTAGTGGGAAGTGTCAGAACCAAGATCCTCATGGTCACTCACTGAGACATTACCTGATTCCCAATCAGCTTTTGTGCTACACAGCATTGGGTGCAGTACACCCCTTACCTGAGTGTGACTACTTGGCTGAGGGGGTGTATTTTGGAAGTTTGTTGCCTTAGCAATCATTAGAGAGAGAAAGGTTTTTGCCAAATAATCTTCAAACTACCTAATGCCCCCTTGGCTGCAATTCTCTTTCCACAGACCACGCAGGGAGACTGAAAAGTTCTGCTCCTTCTTTAGCCATCTGTTTTGCATGTCAACCTCTGAGCAGTGCAAACAGCCTCACAGTCACTTACTGGTCATAGGAAAAAATGCTGGTTAGGCCACCATGATTCCCATCAGGAAAAGGAAAATTCTTCCCACGACCATGAATTTAGCATCCTGTCACTTATATCACACACCTTTGACAGAGATAGCTTGTCATCTGCCTGCTGATAGGGAGACACAAAGTTGAAGTCAATGAATCTTTCATACAGGAAACTGTAACTCATCACTCACTAACATAATGGGGAACAGCCCCAACCTGCTGAAAGTGCAATTTTCTCTCAGGTGAAAGGATGCCCATTTCATCATTGTGTCATGCTTTTTTTTTTTTTTTTTTTTTTTTTTTTGAGACAGCAGTGATATTTTAAAATGAGGAAAGGATTGATTAAAACTCTAATAAAAAATTAATAAGAAAGTTCACACTCAAGATAATAACAATTATTAACAACCTCTTTCTGCTAATTTTCTTTATATGTAATGCAGCAGGATTAGCCTTCCAGACCAAGGTCACAAAAGTCACACAGTCTGCATACAGATGTATTGCCCCAGGGCATCCCACCCCACTAAGACATCTCAAAACATTTCACCCAAAATTTGAAACTCTCCATGGAGGAACTTGTTGTTCCCCATAGACTGTACAGGAGAACAATGAGATAAGACACAATGCCAGTAAATATGGTTATTTGACTGGTTAATGGCACAAGGATGGGATGAATACTTTTATAGACCTAGATCTATTTTACAATTTGAAAGCATTTTTAAATAAGTTTCACAGTGATTTCAGAAGCTTTCATATGGATTAGCACTGTAATAGACTTGCCAGGGGGGTTGTGGATTCTCTGGAGATATTCAAGACCCATCCGGACGCTTACCTGTGAGATCTGTCCTAGGGAACCTGCTTTGGCAGGGGGGTTAGACCCAATGATCTCTTGAGGTCCCTTCAAACCCCTACAATTCTGTGATTCTGTGAATAAAATTTTTACTTGGCTAGTTGGATATGCTGATACATAATATATAATCCCAAATAATCATGTGAAATCTCTTGACTGGAGAGACAGCAAAAGGATAGGAAACCAGTAATAGCAATAATTGAGATTAAAAATACAGAAATACTCACAAGGAGGACATATGGAGAAATGTCAAATTACATTAAGAGTGATAGTGCCAGACAGCTAGCTGTTCCCATTAACCTTAGCAGAAATATTTACAAGAGCAAGACACCTAAAAATCAGACCATTTAGTAAAGCATCAAGAATGAATTTAGAAGTCAAGCAGGACTGGTTTTGAAAAACACCACTTATTTAGGCTGTCTCTCCAAACTTCAAAGCAACTGCTAGGGTATTTCTGCTGAAAACAAGGCATCTAACTAGAAATCACAATACGTACTTAAGGCACCAAGTCTCAGACAATCAATTTAGAAAATCTTTGTCCATTTATTTTCTTGTGCAAAGCAAATAAAACTAACCTGTTTCAGTGGCCAAATGCACTGAGGGAAAGCAAACCCTTCTTGAAACTAAAAGTTATAATCAGTAAAATACGGCTGTATACTTTATGTCCTCTGAAAACAAGCCCAATCATTTTATATAAAAGTTAGAGAAAACAAGCCAAGCAGCATGTGGAATGCTACAGAACCCAGGCAAACACAATTTTTAAATGAGACTTGAAGCTCAGACCCAGAGCTACAGCCTTGGGGCCTCACTGAATTTTTATTTGAGCGCAGTAGTGACTTTTATTACTGCTCTAATCCACAGGAATGTGTCCTAGAGAGTGCAGTGACAGCTATTATCCTCCTGGGTGTATCAGAGTGAGACAACCAAATGGCTTTGCAGGGGAACTTGTTCAAGTGCAGCCAGTGTGTCACAACAGACAACGTGTATGCAGTAAACACCATGACCTGTACACACCGTCCTGATTCTCTCACACTCATAAGGTTAGAAATACGTAGCTCTTATTTTTGTTTTCATCTTACATGTTGGCTTTTTTATCTGAAAAGACCCTCGTTATGGGCTAGTCACAGCACCGAGTCTGGGGATGTTCATTCCCTCTGAAGTGATAAATGGGCAATTCATAACAGGGCTGGTTTGAGAACCAGCAATCAATACAGGCACTAAAGTGTGGTTTAGACGGCCATTCTGGTTCTTATCGGTGTGCACAGACAACGATAACACAAAAACACTGATATCAGAGCATTATGTGGTTACCTCATCTCTCTTTACTAGGGGACACTGCCCTTCATCAGTGTCACCAACAAATCAATTGGTCACTTAAGAAGATGTCTGTAAGTGCTCATCTTGTCTCTTGCTTGAAATGTATGGCAGCCATTTTTCCGTTAAGTTTCACATAAAAAGGATTTGCTGAAGCTGTGCAACTGGGATAAACCAAAGAAACGATTTACTGAAATAGCTTAAAAATGGTTTAATATTGCAGTGGTGTCAACAAAGCAGATTTTTAAAAATTTCCTCCTGACAACAAAGGAAAAACATCCACTCCAAAGCCACATATAAAGGGATTTTTTTTTTTAAAGTTTTCCTACCTGTCTAAAGGGGAAAACAACATTCACCTGAAGGGCTTTGAGATCTACAAATGAAAACAGTACTATTAACTGTATTTTTAAAAGTGAAGTGACAACCAGTGTTATAAAATAAAAATATCCCCACCTCAGCAAACCTGACAGAAGAGAAAGATGAAAATATATAGAAAAATAATGAAGCAATGCTTAGTTCTTCAAATTTCCATTCCTACCATTGCCAAGTTATGACCTACCAAAGGTAGCTGAAAGTCCTGGCTTATTGGCTTCACATCTGTAATTACAGAATATCATGGCTGAGGCTCACTGTATACATGGTGGAGAGTGATACTCATGAGAGTAGCTTTCTGAGTATCTACCAGCTATACCTCAAAGGGCTAGAGCAATGGATCACATCTGAAAGTCCTCAGCAGGTACTCTGAAGCATCCAGCTGAAGCATCAGGCTACCACACTGCTACTCAGCTCATAGCTCCCAGCTAATCTGGACAGCAAGACTGTCTTGCATTTCCAGCACTCGCTTATGGTCTTGAAGAAATAATATAATATCTTATACCTTTATCCTGGTTCTGGCCAGGCCAGAGCTAACCTCCCCAGGCAGCCAGCACAGGGGAGCTGAGTTAGCTGGGGCTGTTTTCCACACCACCTGACATCACTCCCCCATAAAAGGAGCTAGTCTGGAAGGGGTACTCCTGGGTGCCTCCAGGGCAGGCTGAGTGTGTCTGGGGTGTTGAGTCAGTCTTTGCTTGTGCAGTACTCTGTGTTATCTCCAGGTATAACTGAAATTTGCTGTAGGCTGTTGTTGTTCCTCTTTCACAGTGCTTTTGTCAGTAAAATGTCCTTATCCCAACCCACAGAGGCTCTGTTTCTCCTCTGGGAGTGAGTGAGCAGCATGTGGTGCTCAGCCACTGCTTGAGGCCTTTCACATTGGTAAGGTTGCAGCATATCCCTGATGCACACTTAAAATCAGGGAATCATAGAATCATAGAATTGTAGGGGTTGGAAGGGACCTCGAGAGATCATCGGGTCCAACCCCCTGCCGAAGCAGGCTCCCTAGGACATTTCACTGAGATAGGCATCCAGACGGGTCTTGAATATCTCCAGAGAAGGAGACTCCACCACCTCCCTGGGCAGCCTGTCCCAGGGCTCTGTCACCCTCACTGTGAAAAAGTTTCTCCGCATGTTGGTGCGGAACTTCCTATGCTCCAACTTGCAGCCATTGCCCCTTGTCCTGTCTCCACAGACCACTGAAAAGGGGCTGGCTGATTCCCCCTGCATCCCTTGCTTAAGATAATTGTAAACATTAATTAGGTCCCCCCTTAGTCTTCTCTTCTCAAGGCTGAACAGTCCCAATTTTCTCAGCCTCTCCTCATAGGGGAGATGCTCCAGGCCCTTTATCATCTTCGTAGCCCTTCTCTGGACTCTCTCCAGGAGATCCCTGTCCTTTTTATACCAGGGAGCCCAGAACTGGACACAATACTCCAGGTGGGGCCTGACCAGGGCAGAGTAGAGCGGGAGGATCACCTCCCTTGACCTGCTGGCTACACTCCTCCGGATGCACCCCAGGATCCCATTGGCTCTCTTAGCCACCGAGGCACACTGCTGGCTCATGGCCAACCTGTCATCCACCAGGACCCCCAGGTCCTTCTCCACTGAGCTCTTCTCCAGCAGGTCATCCCCCAGCCTGTACTGATAGAAACGGTTGTTCCTTCCCAGGTGCAAGACTTTACACTTGCTTTTGTTAAACCTCATCTGGTTTCTCCCTGCCCAGCTCTCCAGCCTGTCCAGGTCTCGCTGGATGGCAGCGCAGTGTTCCTGCGTGTCAGCCACTCCTCCCAGCTTTGTGTCATCGGCGTACTTGCTGAGGGTGGATGCTATTCCCTCATCAAGGTCGTCAATGAAGATGTTAAACAGGACTGGACCCAACACCGAGCCCTGGGGAACACCGCTAGTCACAGGCCTCCAGTCAGATTCCACTCCACGAATCACGACCCTCTGGGCTCGGTCCGACAGCCAATTCTCAACCCACCTCACTGTCCACTCATCAATCCCATGCTTTCTCAGCTTTGCTATCAGGATGTCATGGGAGACAGTATCAAAAGCCTTGCTGAAGTCAAGGTAGATGACATCTACTGCTCTCCCTCCATCTACCCAGCCGGTGATGAGATCGTAGAAGGCTATGAGATTGGTCGAGCACGATTTCCTCTTGGTGAATCCATGCTGACTACTCCTCGTGACCTTCTTCTCTTCTAATTGCTTGGAGATGGCATCCAGAGCAAGCTGTTCCATTACCTTTCCGGGGACAGAGGTGAGGCTGACTGGCCTATAGTTGCTGGGATCCTCCTTCTTGCCCTTTTTAAAGACTGGAGTGACATTGGCTATCCTCCAGTCCTCAGGCACTTCTCCTGTTCTCCAGGACCTGTTGAAGATGATAGAGAGCGGCTCAGCAATCACCTCCGCCAGCTCCCTTAGCACACGTGGATGTATCCCATCCGGTCCCATGGATTTGTGTGCGTTTATCCCTTTGAGCCGCTCCTGGACCTCCCCTACCTCAACCAGAGGGAAATTCTTCATATCCCAAACACTCCTATTTACATCCAGTGCCTGTGGGTCCCGGGGGGCCTTTGAGGTGAAGACCGAAGCAAAGAAGGCATTCAGTATCTCCACCTTCTCAGTATCCCCCGTTACCAGGACACCCTCCTCATTCATCAAGGGACCTACATTATCCCTGGTCATCCTTTTGCTATTCACGTATCTAAAAAAACCCTTTTTATTATCCTTTATGTCCCTTGCCAGCTTCGTTTCCAAGAGGGCTTTGGCCTTCCTAGTTGCGACCCTACAGGCCCTGACTACATTCCTGTATTCTCCCCATGTGCTCAGACCCTTCTTCCACAATTCATAGATCTTCCTCTTCTCTTTGAGTTTACTCAGCAGCTCCGTGTTCATCCACGCAGGTCTTCTGCCTCTCCTTCCCGATTTCCTGCACAAAGGGATGCATCGTTCCTGTGCTTGGAAGAAGTGCTGTTTGAATGCTAGCCAGCTCTCACAGGCTCCCATTCCTTCAAACAGCGTAGCCCATGGGATAGCCCCTATTAAGTCACGGAGGAGATCAAAGTTAGCTTTTCCAAAATTCAGGGTAGCTATCCTACTTTTTGGCTTGCTTCTTCCACCCAGGATCTTGAACTCAACCATTTCATGGTCACTTAGACCTAAGCTGCCCCCGACCTTCACTTCCCTAACGAGCCCATCCTTGTTAGTTAAAACAAGGTCCAGCACCCGCCCTCCCCTTGTAGGCTCCTGCACCATCTGTAGCAGGAAATTGTCTTCAACACACTGCAGAAATTGTCTGGACTGCATACGACTGGCCGTGTTGCTTGCCCAGCAAATATCTGGATAGTTGAAGTCCCCCATAAGGATTAGTGCCCGGGATCTTGAGGCTACTTCTAACTGCTTATAGAATGCACTATCAACCCGCTCCTCTTGATCAGGGGGCCTATAGCACACTCCCACAACAATGTCCCCCATACCGGTTTGCCCCTTGATTTTAACCCACAAGCACTCAACAGATGTTTCATCCTTCCCCAGGTGGAGCTCAATACAATCTAGGTGCTCTCTCACATAAAGAGCAACTCCTCCACCTCGCCTCCCTAGCCTGTCTTTCCTAAAAAGCACATAGCCATCCATGACAGCGTGCCAGTCGTCCAGGTTATCCCACCACGTCTCTGTGATTGCTATGAGATCGTGGCCCTGCGACCGCACAAAGATCTCTAATTCTTCTTGTTTGTTCCCCATGCTACGTGCATTTGTATAAAGGCATTTAAGTGGGGCAGCAGATGTAGGTATTCTCAACAGCCCACAGCGAGATTTCTGCCAGGGGACTGGCAAAAGTGGCTCCACTGAGGAGTACTCAGGGCAATCCACAGAATTTTCCCTACTCACACCTGGAAAACCATCTCCAAGTCCACCACTGTGCTGTTGGAATTTACCTTTTTCCACCATCAACTCTCGTTGTGACTCCCGAAGCACTTGCCTAACCCCAGCAGCCTTCTTAATATCCCCTTCCCCCTTCCTAACTAGTTTAAAGCTCGGTCAATGAGCCCTGACATCTCCTGGGCAAGGATCCTCTTTCCTTTATGGGACAGGTGAGCCCCATCAGCAGTACTCATGCCAGGAGCAGAGTACACCATCCCATGGTCAAAAAACCCAAAGTTCTTGCGCCGGCACCAGCCTTTCAGCCACACATTCAACTCGTGGGTTCGCCTGTCCTGCTCTGAGCCCCTCCTCCCGTAAGTGGGGATAGACGAGAATATTATTTGGGCTCCCCCGCCCTCAACAAAGCGCCCCAGGTCCCGGAATTCCCTTTTGGTGGCTTGCAGGCTACACTTCGTGATTGCATCCCTGCCTGCTTGAACTATCAGTAATGGATAATAGTCAGTGGGTCTAACCAGCCCTGATAGCCTTCTTGTAATGTCCCTGACCCGGGCTCCAGGGAGGCAGCACACCTCCCTGTGTGTAGGGTCCGGTCTACATATAGGGCCTTCTGTCCCTCTGAGAAGGGAATCCCCTACTACAACAACCTTTCTCTCTTGCCTCACAGAGGCAGTCTCAAGGCGTGCGGATGATCGCCTCACTCTAGGTTTCCGCTTCCTCTGAGGCAGAGGGGCTGCATTCATTTCCTCGCATACCTCCTCCTCAACTGCCAGGGCCCCAAACCTGTTGCTTAGGGAAACCTGGGGGAGTGGGGTAGGTAGGCAGGGGGGTGCCTACGACGGCGAGTCGGGACTGTCTTCCAGCCCTCCTCGGGGTTTGGGACACTCCCATTTTCCTGTCTAGGGCAGAGAGGGGGGACCGTCTTCAGGTGCGAAGTGTCTTCCCCACTCTCTTCCTTCTGGGTTGCCAGGGAGCTACTCCACCAGTCAATCTCTTGCTCGCAATCCCTGATTGCTCTCAGTCTTTCGAGCTCTTCCTTCAGTTCTACAACTAAACAGAGCAGATCGTCGACCTGCTCACACCTCACACAGGTTAGGGGCTTGCCTCTTTTCCCTGGCAACTGCAGACTCTGGCATTCCCTGCAGCCGGAGACCTGAACCGCAGCATCCCGAGGCAGGCCCTCCGTCGGGGTTGCCCCAGATTTGTAGGGGGAACCTCTCCGCCTGGTGGAGACCATGGTTACCAGCCCACAGCAGACAGGGAACCCTCAGCTCACCCTTCGTGCTGTGCAAGCCCGTCCGCTGAATCTACCCTCTCGGCTAGCTAGGAGGGGCGGCTCGCCCTGCCTGCTTGCCCTGCCTGCGCAAACTGCCGCGCTAACTGCCGCGCCACGCCCTTCTGACGCGCCACGCCCTGTTTGCCCGTCCTGGTCGCCGCGCTCCGGGTCGCCGCGCTCCCAGAGGCTGCTCTTGTATGGAGAGGGATAATTCCTGTCGCCCTTAGCTCCGCCCCCGATGAGTCACCGCTCCGGGCAGTGCGGGGGACGAGCAGTGGCTGATGATGGGTGCTGATGGGTGCTGATGGCCGCTGCTGGCCGCACCTCTGCCTCTCTCCTTTTGATCTCTGTCGCCTTTTCTCCCTTGCCCTCGCGGATCTATGCCCGGGGCTTGTTGCTTGCAGAAAGGGGTCCCTCGACGGAGTCTCCCGCTTCAGAGCCCTTCTCCTCAGCAGCATAGAGTATACTGAGTTGGAAGGGACCCATAAGGACTATTGAGTCCAACTCCTGGCTCCACACAGGACCACACCCAGTCTACAGATAATAACTAGATAATTTCATAGTTGGATGTCTTTAAATCTATGTCAGTGCACATTGACATTTTTCCTTTTAAGAACAGATTTTCCCTTCTGTACCATTTTACTTGCTGGATGTGAAAGCATGAGCTCGTATCACAACTGCAAGTGTTGCTGTTGAGTAAGAATGTTAGAAAATACATTTGGAAGCATGTTATGAAAAAAAGCATAGCCAAACAGTAAAACACCTACTTGTCATATTTCTATGTAGGATTGCCCACAGAAGACTTATCATCAGCACATAACAATTTTGGTCCATTACTGGAGACCATGAAGCACGAGCCATGGTACAGTAGGTCTACTTGAAGACAACAAAACCAGGCATTATCAGAGGATGAACTGTCACATCTCACTAAGGCACAGCTGGGGGGCTCATATTAAACTAGAGCGTAGAAAAAATCTTTAACTGTGATATCAAAACCAAAAAAGTAATGGCTGGCAAAGAAGTTTTCAGAAGCCACTAGCTATTTTGCCTCTTACATAAGTGAAACATACTCTTTTAATGGTGCTGTCATTGTATGAGATTTCCCACATGTGCATGATGTGAGAGAGTGCAAACAACATTTAGTTCTGCAGTGTAATATAATCACAGTAATGATAACCCATTCATCCTGATGTCATCTGTATCATGGGAAATGTGAATCCAGGTCTGGGGATCTGTCTACACAACAGGAATGATTATACCAAGTTCTTCAGTCCTGATCTCATCAGCTTGCCAATTACATGGTCTAACACAGAACAACTCCTACTAGGATTCCCTATCTTCGACTCTCATACCACCTCACAACCATGCTGGCTGCAAAGGCTGTAAAAATTTGAGCACAAGACCTGGATTCTGTTTTCATGAACGACAAGGTGATCTGTATTGGGGCAGCTGAAAAGGTATGGGTTATACTATGTGAGTTCCATTGGGTTCAATATAAACTATGAAACTGGTATGGTAGCAGCTGTAAAAATATCTTTAACATCTCAGGAGAGGAATGTAGATTTCTGGGCTGATGGGTAGTCTCTCACCTGCCCATATTGACTACTCATTTCTAGAAATAGGCTGCTATTTAAGAAACTGCAAGAGGCAGGGAGAATTAAGCCATATTCTTGAAGGGCAAAGCTGTCCAAACTGTAAAGATCTAGCACTGTTTCTATTTCAACAGATTCTTTGCTTTCAACAACTTTCTTTTACTTTATTCCACAGATGTTAGCTGAAATTATCTGTGCTCTTACGGCACTATTTTCCACAGCAGATCACAAATACCATGCTATCAGAATTCATTGGCTGTGTTGCCATTCAGGGCCCACACATACAGTGCAAGGACTGTAAAACCACACAGGCTAAATCTATCCTGTAAATAAGAAAGGAGAGTTTGTGCTTATATTTCTCTGGACTTCAGAAGTGGTTTCGCCACTTAGTGATTACTAAATCAACTTGAATAGCAGTGGAAGTAGAATTAAACACATGAGATGATAAAACACACTATAGTTTATATCATTTTCAGATCTGCTCCTAAGATTGTTTCGCTACCATTTCCTCACTACCTGACTGGCAACGACAACATGAATTAAGAAAGTAATTCAATAAAAAAATTAATTTACTTTAGAAAGAAGAGAAAGGTTTTAATTTCTTAAATTGGTCCTTTAATACGGATAATTTTCAAGATTGGGACCTATTAGAGCCTGAAGGATCATGTGAAGTTTTGTCCTTAGAGCAATCAAGCTCCAGTGACTCTTATGAAGAAAATGAAGTGTTAATAATAGTAGGGAGTGCAAAGCTATTATATATCAAGAGCCAAAGTCTCTGGCATAATGAAATAAGCAAAGCATGTCTGCAAATTCAGGCAAGGTAAGGCAAACATTTCTATCGCACATTTCTTTAAGAGAAGATAAAGAGCACTGAATCAATAAATCACTGAAAAGATTATTATTTTGTACAAGCTGAAGGTCAGTGCAGGTCATTCCCACTAAAGCAGACAGAGCTTGTTAATTTAACCCAGCAGATTTGGCAGGGAAACCAAACAGGAATTTAATCAGCAGCAGAAGGTGGTGAACATCTCTGAAAATTGAATAATCATTGTGCCAGACAGTAAACATCATTATGGAAGGAAAAAAAGGAAAGAACAAAAGTGTCCCCTTTTCACGCTGTTCATTAACTTCTTCAAACAGGTAATAAATGATTTAAAACAACTGTCTCTGGAAAACAAAAACATCACATATAAGAGCAGACGGTCAATAGTTTAGCACATTTATGATTATATTAAACTTCTCTTGACTATAGCTCTTCCTTCTCCTGTATTTTAATTCTTTATTTTAAAGCAGCTTTATGAAGTAACAATGTTATTGCTCTAATAAAAAATAGATTCATTTATTATTTCAGCTTTTTCCAGTTCACAGAAATACAAAAAATCCAGTGCTTTCAAATAGATTTTCCTGTATTTTGCAAGAATTGCCCAAGATGGGGCAATGGCATCCAAAGCTCTTCAGCACAGTATATGCCAGTATTTTGTTTGTTTGTGCGTTAGATTATTTTTCATTTGCACAATACTATATTAGCAACAATGCCATCACCATTTTATTTCAGCAATGAGGCTATTTCTGCCGCAAAACACTTCTCTAAATCAGTCTTACTGTTTCAACCTACATTTAACCAAATTATTTTCTTCCTCATATTTTTATTCCATGTTCCTATTGTAAGAGCATAAATTCTGCCCTTAATAAACAGAAATTCAGGTAAGCTGGTATGATGTGTCTTTCACTGACATTAGACTTAATCCTTGTGGTTTACAAAGGAAATTCATAAAAAGGAAATTTATTTTCTAAATTAAAATAAATCCTTTGCTGAAGTTGCTCAGATGTTCTTGTACCCTGTAAAGTTGTTAATCTGTGGAGACCTTAAAATTTCAGACCTGCAAATATAAAAAGAAAGAAATTTGTGTCTGAAAGTTTTTGAGACAATCTTCAGTTTATACTGGAATACTCTGTTGTTCAGAATTCCAAACGTATATCAATACATTAACACCTGCAGAGGGGAGTTCATTATTTCTCAATTTCTCCATGAAATGACATTTCAGAATTTGCATATTATTCATTAAATCTGAATTTCCAGCAATCCTTGATCAAAATCTTAGTCTTCCTTTTTTAGAAAATTGAACATTTTTTTGATGCTAAAGCAGAGTCTGCCTTCTGTTCTAAGGGGAGATTGATGGACCTTTAGGAATTTGCTACACATCTTCAAAACAACTCGAACATGCCCACAAATAACTTCTTCTGAATCAAGGAAACACTCAGCCACCAACTAAAATATGCAGGTTTTTCACCTCAGTTAAAATAATGTGATACTAGTAAAATAAGCAAGAGATCTGTATCAAACATTTCAAGTTTACATTGGTAGGGTAAGAAAACATGCATTGTAAATGCTGCTGACCTGATCTGACACCTCTTTCATTGGTTTAAAGGAAGGCAGGGAAGCCCAATTTGGAGGTTAAAAAACCCAGCACTTCCTTAATTTAGTGTTTATATCATTTTAATAATGAAAATAGTTATGCTGCTAGTGACAAGAAACAAAATGTGTTGAAACCACCTTTGAAGATGTTCAAGGTGTAAATCACCTCTTTCATCTGACATAAAGTACTGCAAGCATCTTGCTACTTTCCCACTGAAATAAGATTTCTGCTCAATCCATTGGCAGCATCCAAGCAGCACACACAATACATTAAATACTACTGACTTAGCCCAGGATGTGGAGACAAATCATTAATTCCTGCAAACACAACCTCTGTTTCTTTAATCAACTCCCTTGTGGGAACCACACTTAGCATACTGCCATCACATGATGTAAATTTACCTCAAGGTGCCTAGACAAAGTGTGAGGAATGCCGCATTTCACAGAGGTCAGGAATGTTTCTGAGGTAATGCACTGATCATCCACTGTTTGCTTACATTTTTTTCAGAGTTTTCCACAAAGAACCTGAAGCAGCTCCACTGCTGGTGATGCATTGCAAGGACCATGTCAGAGGCAGAACACATTTCAAAGATACCATCTGTCAGAGCGGATGTCCCACAAATTACTTGTAGGATATATCTGAAATACTGTTTCAGCTCACATAGGGAAAGGACTTTCGAAGTGAATTTCCCAGCCATTCCCACTCACTGCTCTCCCTGTCATATCTGAATATGGCTTTGGGACCACAGTAACTCAGGCACTTGGGCTGTTAATGAGGTTCGGTGCACAGGAGCAAGCAAGGAGGCAGCAAAACCCTAACTTCTGCACAGTGCAGATATCAGGTCCTCAGCACCAACTGCTTTGCCCTGCAGATCCACTCCTAGCTTGTAACAATACTTGCAGCAGAGATACAGCCAGACGGCCTTGCTCTGTATGGGATGGGATGGACTGGGACAATAATCAGTGTTTTCCTTCAAATTTTAAAACTGACTTGTAATGGTTGTTTTGGGCAAAGAGAATTTCAATCAGTAGGATGGATGTACTTTACTTACCACAGCAATTTTCTTTGTGTAAACATGAGGTTACAAAACTGTGATTTTCTGTAAGAAATGAGATGTCAAAAACCAAATCAGATTTCATTGGAAACTGGGCATCTAGTTCCCGTGGAGAAAATCTTCAGTTTACTGTGTGGCAAGATCCCTAAAATGCCTTTTATAACCATTTTTGCTGTAAAAGAACAATGTATGTAGGCAAAAATGTTTTACTAGCAAACCCAGCGCTTGCTAGAAATTCCTGGTGATTTGCTACACCATGCTCTTCACAGCTTCCCCTTAATAGTGGCAACCTTTCTGTTACAAAATGCAAAGGCAACTGCAAACTTTGCTCCAAGACTATCTCCTATTAGTATGAACCATTTAAGATGTATGGCATTGCAAAAAATGTACCTGTCAGGTTAGACAGCACCTACTAGGCATTTTCAGTTCTATTTCTACATAAAGATTTGTCAATTTGGTGTTGTGCTTCACTCCATTTGCTGATAAAACCTTCCAAGTAAAAATAGATACTTCAAAATTTCAATAAAGGTTTTGACTTAGAAAGCCTTAAAAGGTGGTGTATAAGTTTATTACCAAATCACTTAGCGGTAAAACAGAACAGCAAGGCTCAGATTATGCAGAATTTATAAATGTTTCATCCTTCAATTGCAAATTTTTTTAGATCTGATTGTGCTCTCTTACCTCTATCGTAAAAATCTAAGTTATAAAGTTCACTTCATTAACTGAGTTTCACAAAACTCCAAAGATACATTTTGTTCCTGAAGTAAAATATTGCAAAAATAAAGAAAACTTATAAAACTATTTTAGAGATAAATGAGTCATATCTGATGAGCTGTGAAAAACTGGAAAGTTCCAAAAGAGAAAAAGAAGGATGTAATGAATTTAACAGAAATGCCACGGTTCCTTTTTAATGATGCTGATATTTTAATCCTAGAACAAGTGCTTGCAAGGTTCCAAATGTTGGCTTAGAAATAAAACCCTGTGAATTATTTTTCTTTTAAAAGAATATCTTTCATCCATCAATAGAGCTTTCAAAAAGAAATCATCTGAATATCAATGCATCATAGATTTTTAAAAATAGTGTGATTGCACAAACATTTCTGAGATGCAGATCACAGCCAATAAAATGATCTCTGCGGTTTATTTTGTGGGTTACAGTTCTTTTACATCATTCTGAACCTTGAGATATTTTCTCCCAGTATGATTTGCTGTGGAGTTCCAAGGTTTTGCTCATGAAAATGAATTTGAGCACTGGGTCACCTCTGCATCTAAGACCATACGGCATAGCAAAAGGCTAACACAGTCCATGGGGATTAAAAGCTCAATGGACAAAGATCACCTTAGTGGGTTTTAAAATCATATCCCGTAGAAAACAGGTACAATAATAATCAGTAGCTGTGCAGACTCTTACTTGCTTTGCCTCTTGGAAAAGATGCCTTCAGAGATACTCTACATCCATCAGTTCTGAGCTTTTTCTGTTTTCTGGAGACATAACGATACACTGAATTGTGTATGTGCTATTTGCAGCTGAATGAAAAGGAAAATCTATAGAATTGGCTATATTTCTGTTCTGCAAAACCCAGAAAAACTGTAGTGTAAAAATTACTTGATTGCCCTTTCTCCTTATCTGAAGAAGTGATAAGAGGCTACTATCCTGCTTCAATTTCCAGAAATAGAACAAGAGCAATATACTTCAACAGAACCAGGATCTTAGGGAAAAACCCAGACAGATTATCTTTAGCTATATTATTTTAGAGCATTGACACATTTGCCAGGATATCATGAGTGCAGAGAAATATAGAGATGATGCCCCAGATTTCAGACAAAGGGCAAGAAGGATTTTGAGATTAATTTTCTGTTACCTTTTGAGGATTTTGCATATTCTGTGAAAGAACATTTTTTAATTGTTTAAATACATTAAAACAATTATTTTACATAGGTCACAGAGTAGATAGAGATTTTGAGAAAGGGTTACCCCTATTAGAAGACCCTTTAGAAAAGGTCCTCCTGCTAGTTTAAATCATCTCAGTATGAACAGAGGAAAAGTCATGGAACACCTTTTCTACAGACTCTTTTCCCAAGCTCATGGGGTGGACTTTTCATAGACGTCTACATAAAAAGGCAGTAAAGGGTGATCTATATAGTGTAGGAACTTAAGGCAATATTTCATGTGGCCAGTAGCTTCTGTCTTTGGAATGGTGCTGTGTGCCCTCTTGCTGTCTTCAAGGTCCTTCTGTCATTCTTGAATCCTGTATAAAAAAATTTGCTAATAATAATAATAACTTTGTCAAAGCACAGTTAAGATCACATGCAAAAATATATAACAAGAAAAACTCTTGCTTGAAATGCACCTAAGAGAACAGAGCACAAGAAATGTCTTGCTAATCTCTGGTTATAGAACTAAACCCACTGAACACAGGCAAACACTTGCAAGGTGCTTCTCTCAAGTTGCTATAAGGAGCTGTACCACATCCTCCTATTTAGTTGTTACCAAATGTTTGGAGAAAATCTTCCTAGGAAGGTAAGATTACACAGCCTATGTGTCATATCAGAACTACTACTGAGTGAGTTAGAGCAGTGTCTACCTGTGCTGATAACTCAGAGTTCCCTAGTGATTGATAAAATCAAATCTTTTCTCTATTTCTAGCTAAAGGAAACTACGAAGCGCTGAGTTCAGCTGGTAGATTGTTCACTTTATAATTCAGTCTATAGGCTTAATCAAGTGAATGAAAATGCAACCTTATAAGGTTTTGAAAAAGATTTTACCCTCTCACAGCATGTAATTTTAAAGTAGAGATAAGTGGTCTGTGTGTAAGCCCTATTAAGACAATACAAGATTTTGGTTTTGTGTATATCTTTAGCTGCTCTACAGAACAATTAATTTAGTCACAAATGTGAAAGGCATTAATTAATTAATTGATATATTACATTAAAACAGGTATTTCCAATCCTATTTCTTAGATCTTTGTGGTAGAATAAGCACTTCCCTAAATCAATGTATGCTGTCAATAACAGTATTCAGAATAAATATATTTAAAGATGTAACAATTTCTTTGACGCAGTCAGGTAAAATGAACAGCTATTCTAATAATGTCATCTACTAGTCACATGGATTGTGTCCACCTTTCCCCTGTGGAATTTTAAGAAAAAAAAAAAATTTGGTTCAGGAATTCAGAAAAATTATTTTCAAGTTGTGAACTACTCTGCTCAATCTCACTTACTGTATCACTTTGAATGAAACATCGACTGAGAACCTGTTCAGGCAAATCCATGTCTGTAAAATAGAGACCTCCCCACACTTACCTTCCAATACTACCAGCACGTCTCACAAAAGGTGTACCGGATTTTTCAAGATTATCAGTCTGTGCCTCTAAATGAGTTTCTGTTTTCAATACTCAAGGAAGAAGTCTGAATTCAGACAATATTACTTTACTTCTAAACATGCCAAGTCCAGTGAAGCTGCAGTTTCAGTCTTTAATACAATTCAGCCATGCAGAAACAGCTGCTACAGCAGCAGTACCCAGTGACAGGAATTTTACTCTGCACAACTCAAATTTTGGCTCTTTTTACTGGAAGCAAAAGTTGTTAACTGGATAAAAGGGAAGTGGCATGTTAATGTATGTTGGAAAAAATACTCATTTGTCATGTTAAACCCAGCTGGGACATACCAAGTTCCTTGGAAGAGGTAAGACATACAGCTTTTACACTTCAACACCTCTGTTTTATTAGAAATACTTGCAGTGTTATAGTGAAATGGAAGGAAAGGAAAAACTGTGAATACATGTGTAAAAAGAAACCGAGCCACCAAAGAAAAGGAAATTATGAAGGTAGTATGGAAACAAATTGAAGGAGGTCATAAAAGCTCTTGTTTATTGTACTTTGTGAGTACAGTTATGAAAATAGTCTTCACTATGAGAGGCATTTACCTTCCAACTATTCTTTTGAGCTGTGCCTACATGAAAATCAAATCTCTACTGAATACAGTCTTTGGAGCTCTATCTGCACCCACTTCTGCCTGCTTGTTATCGGGTCTTAGATCCTAAAGGGTCCTTTACTCCAATGTCTTTTGTAACATTGTGCCACTGAAAAGCTTGCCTTTTTTCTCATAACTTTTTTTTTGATTTCTGATTGCTTTTCTGTGTTATTGCTTTGTTTAATCATTTTCAATGACCAGTCAGTGTTTCCTAGTGTAACCACCTCATTTAACCAACTGTTAACATGCTGATTCCTCCTTTCATTTTCTACCCAGTTTACTGTCATATACAATATGTAATGATGCTCAGCATTCCTTGATAGATAGCTTTTCAATTGCCTTTCAACTTAACAAGCAGCACTTCAAAGCTTTCCTTTGAACCTGGAGAGAAGGCTACACCCAAACCTTTTTGCATACTGTAGGAGAGTGATATAAAATACATTTTCACTGCAGAAAGACTTTCTTCTTTGCTTGTGCTGTGAACACTCCTCTACATCTATCATCTGTTATATTAATTGTGCTCCCTACCTTTGTCTGAAGTGTTGTTGCAGTTTTGCATGCCTGGGTTTTGGTGGAGAAAGGGGCTGCAGAAGTGGCTTCTGCAAGAAGCAGATAGAAGCCCTCTGCAGAACCCAGAGAGTAAACACCAGCTGATTCAAGGCCGGGGTTGTTGTTGACCAAGGATGAGCCCATCAGCGATGGTCACAGAGCCTCTGGGAATAACATTTAGGAGGGGAGGAGGAGGGTGAAATGCTAGCAGGTGCATTTTGCCACCAGAGAAGGGAATGAGATGATGTAAGAAGCTGTGCAGACACCAAGGTCAGTGAAGAAGGAGTGGGACAGGGGATGGTGTTCTCCAGGTGCCAGAAAGAAAGATGCCCCTTCAGCCCCTGGAGAAACCCATGGCAGAGCAGTTGTCCTGCCGCAGCCCATGGAAAAGGCCAAGACCCCACCTGCAGCCCATGGAGAAGCACCACACTGGAGCAGGTGGAGACATAGAGAAGACTACAGCCTGTGCAACCTGCTCTAGGGAACCTGCTTTGGCAGGGAGGTTGGACCCCATGATCTCTGGAGGTTCCTTCCAACCCTACAATTCTGTGATTCTGTGAAGATGCTATGACCCACATTGGAGCAAGCTTCTGCCAGCACTTGCAGCCCATGGAGAGAGATAGAGACACAGAGATGAGCAAGAGAGAGAGGCTCATGCTGGAGCAGGTTTGTTGTGGGGGCTTGTGACTCTGTGGAGGACCAGGCTGGAGCAGTCTGGGCCTGAGAGACTGAGAGACATTCTATGATTTATGACTGCACCCCATAGTAGTGACCCACACCTGGGTAGCTGGTAAGGAGCTGAAGCCCTGTGGGAAAGGACACACATTGGAGAAATTCATGAAGGACTGTCTCCCATGGGTGAGACCCCACACTGGAGCAGGGAAAGGGTGTGAGGAATGCCACCTCATCCCACTAAGAAGGAAAAAAACTTGTGAGGAACTGATGGAAACCCCCACTTCCCCATTCCCTGTCCCTCCCTGTGCCACAATGAGGGGTAAGAAGAGAGCAAAATCATGGACAAGGTGAAGTCTGCTAAGAAGGGAGGGGACAGGGGAGGTGCTTTAAGATCTGGGGAAAAAAAGTGTCCAATATAATCATCCTTTGTCTTTTGAAAACTCTACTACTTGTTTTCTAGCATAAACTTAACGAATTACAATTGAAGGATACAAAATGCTGTAACAATTTTAGGCTATTGCTTGCTATGATTTCATTTGGCCTACAGCTTCTCTACAAGTTTCTTCTAATCCATACATCCTGCAGACTGCTTAGTACAAGAAAATGGAAAATTTTCCTGGATAATGCCAAATTTTCCTAATACAAAGAAATCATTTTACACTCTTCTCCAACCAACTAGATTCAAATCTATATACATCTCTGGGACCTGATAACATCCTTCATTCTGGATTGACACATTCCCTTTTTAACTTCTATTTTCTTTGCTGTATCTCTTAGGAGCAAACCAGTTTCATGCAATCATAATTGAACTCTCAACTGCTTTTCAGATATCCTTTGGCAACCTACTTATAATTAGCTGCCTTCTCTTTGTGATGTTTCCATTTTCTAACTCTCTTTCCTTAGTATCTCCCCCATTCCATTGTCCCTATTCACCATTTACTGATGTCTGTCCGATCACTTATTCTCATTAGAAGTATATTCATTATGCGTAGTTTTGAAACCTTATCCGAGTTCAATCTCATCTGTCAGTCCCCATCTCTCATACGAAAGTTGAAAGCTTTGTTAAAGGCATGAAGTTTATTATTTGATATAGAGTATCTTTTATTTATGCACAGATTTGATTTTAAGTGTTATTCCTGTTTAGCTAGGAGCTTTTAAAAGTCATGCTTCCAAAGGATTACAAGGTATATGACAACAGTAAAAAGTTGAGGTGAGATTTTTAAGAGCATTAAGGCTGAGATCATAAATGGGTTTTTGATCGTGATTTCTATAGGCCACAGGCCTTGGATGGCCATCACACAATCCTGCTCAACAATCAATTTCTTGTCATGGCCGGCAGATTTCTTCATAGCAAAATGGGGGACCTTCAGATAGGCAGGGTTGAATGCAGAAGCTAGTTAAGGACCTGGAAGACAAAGGTAGCAGAGGACAGCCCACAGGACAGCACACAGAGATGACTACTCTGGTACAACTGGGCTCAGTGGAAAACTACATGAGCAAATCATGTCTCCAGTCAGAAAAGAAAGTAACTTTGATCTACAAAAATATCAAAGACAAGCTGTCAGGTGCAAGAGGAAAAATAAAAAGCATATTTTTAACTGTGGGAGAAGGAAGTCCACTGCATCCAAGTTTCCACATTGTTGTCAGTGGTTCTACTACACTAACTGTCCTACTATTATTAAATCCTCAGAGAGAAACACAGCACAAAGGAGAGCTGAATGCTGCAGCCCTAATTCTATTATGTTGAAGGTCTATGATATTACTGTGCCCACAGGACTCCACATACCTAAATAAACCCTCATCGGTCTTAAAAGCAAGTTTTCCTTCCAGTTCTGTTCCCAGTACCACACAAAGATAGCAAGGAGATACACAGAAGATGGCTGTGGATATACATAGCTGAAGTATATCCACAAAACCCATGTTACTGATTTTCAGGCTTTAAATCCAGTGTCTGTTGTAGCACCCACCTACAAGAACAGATTATAAATAATGGAATAAACTCTACTGATTCTAGAGAAGATGAATTTCTGTTTGTCTAACAATCCAGTGAGACAAACATTGAGTAACGATATGCATAGAAGCTTGAGAGCATGTAGCAGTTACTGTAACACAGTGAATTAGGGTTGTTGGAGCAGTACTTGGTATTGAAATGGGAAAGGAAGCTGGAAAGAAAGTATATTGAAAAGAGCAACCTGAAACGGCCTGGGAACTAAAGATCTCAGAAGACAGCAGATGGCATGAAAGAGACTGAAATTTACTAACTGACAAATGAGGAGGAAATGTTTTCATAACAATATTTAATTGAAAGTCTGTTCAAGCAGAATCCAGAAAGCTTTCAGAGTCATTATCATGATTTTTCTATCATTTCCATACCCAGTAAGTCAATCTGAACACCTAAATGTTTGGATAGTAGCACTCAAAAAAATAGTAACTAGCTAGCAAAGAGGGCCTCAGAATCCTTTCTTACCTGATCCCACTTACCTCCTTGAGAGAAAAGAACTCTAATATCTAGAATAAAACATTAGACATAAATTTAATCTGAAAAAAGACATTAGTTTTATAGTTAAGCCTTAGTCAGGCTACCATTACCCTGATTTTGAATGAAATCCTGAAAGCAAGTTGCATGGGATCCAAGCTATATGATCTTTGTGGACCACACTGGGATGAAGACCAGATAACCCTCTAGATGCACAGTAATGCCAACCATAGAGAAGTCAAGGTGTTTTATCCATCCAAAACAGAGAGATCCTACCCATGTTTACTTTATTCCTTCTCAGAAATGAAAAAAAATGAATAGGAAGAACCCACAAAATCCTCTCCATGTGATATGGTGGAGCTATGGTGGAGACAACTAGTGGATGGGCTCCAAGAAGAAAAAAGATTAGGAATATGTGAATGCAGCAGGCAAAACAATCTGTAGCAGAGGATAAGATGTGAAAGGAGGAATCTAACATTCACTTTGACTTTAACTACAGAAAAAATGGAAAAAAAAAGCATTCCTGGATTCCCAGTAGGGTTGGACAATGATAATTGCACAATGTGTATATTTAAAAGGATATTGTGAAATCCAAGGCAAACATCAGAACAGTTGTTGAATTAATTAAAATGGGGGTGGGACTGTTCCATACAGCTGCATGATAGTAAACATAAAAGCTCTAGCTACAGACAAGAAAAATGATTGTGCAACAGCACAATAGTATTAGTGGCCCTATAACCTTAAAAAATTAAAGCTTGAAGCTAAATGAAATCGTTATAAAAATCCTACATAAATTCATTAAAGATAAACCATGCCAGATCTCTTCTTCAATAAGATAACTGATTTTTAAGAGTGAGAGCCTATGACCAAATTGAGTTCAACAAATTTTTGTGGGCTCCCGCAATGAGAAATCACCTGTTAAAGTTAATTACAAGAATCAAAGGTAGGTAAGAAACTGACTGAAAATAATGAGTGTTTCTGAACTGTTGTCAGTATAATAGATTTCTTCAATAAATAATTGTGATCAATAATGGTGACATTTTCTGATGGTACAATAATTGAAAACATCATATCATTGGATGACTGGAAACAAATAGAATTTATATAGAACAAAGTGAAAGGACCTACATTCAGGACATAGCAAGTATTTCTGCTATAACCTGGAAATTCATCCATAGGGAAATATTAACAAGGAAGGAAAAGAACTAGAGTGTCTTAAACTGTTGATCATTTTTAGACTGAGGATTTGCATCCTGTGCAATGCCTCCATGGAAAGCACAGATATGATCCTAGGTTATATCAGGTGGGGTCAGCATTGCTGTGGCAATATGGAAAATTACTGTTATTTTACAAAGAGTCACTGAGAACTTCTTTAGGTGGACAACTTTCTTTTCAAAAAGTATTAAATCAAGCTGGAGTGATACTGATGTGATTAGGAAGCTAGAGGCACCAATACTACTAGAGAATACTATAGGGATTTGGCCTGTTTATCTTGGTAAAATGAAAGTAAAGAGTGAATAAGATGGGTCTCTACATCAGAAGGATAAGCACCAGAGAAAAGAATAATTAATGTGGAAAAGAGACCAAAAAATACACTGGAGTAAATGGATAAAAAGCGGTTATAAATTAACTTAGTTACGAAATTAGGACCAGTTCTTGCCTACAGAGGAGTGATGGTTAAAATCAGAATTCAAAACATATCCTTCAAATCAATTTCTGGCCAAAGCTATAATGATACAAGGACTTATCTTTGGCCTGTTGGTGCCTACTTCATGTAAAATTGGGGAACATAGTGCACCTATGTTATCGAATAGTCGCTACGTCCACAAATAAGAATTTTGTCTCCCTTAGGACAACAGGTTAAGCCCTTAAAATACAGAATGAAGCATTTACATTTGAAACAGAGTAAGACTTACAAACATGGGGTTTCAAGAAACTCATGTTTTAAAACTTCTGACACTTACTTCAGGTTCCTCTAATTCTTAAACCTAGTAAGAACTCAAACAAGACCTCTGTTTCATTAGTACTTCCACCTAAAAGCTACTACCCTGCTGTGCCAGGAAAATTACTTGCAAACTTTCTGGGATTAAGATTCAATTTCTGTTCCATTTACAAAGCACTTCGTGGACACGCTAGCCAAAAAATACCTTTAGCACCCCTTGAGTGTTAATCAAAGCAGTTTTTTAACTTAATGGATTAAGTATCTGTCATATAATTCAAAAATATCATGTTCATGGCCTGCTGGGATTGTATTTTCATTAAAAATTCTTTATGTATTTCTTTCAGTGTCAATGGGCTGTCAACTTACCCATTTATTATTTATTAAATGTTTTCAGCCTTCCTCTGTTTTTATCTTTGGTTTTATAATCAAACAAAACAAATTGTGTCAACACAAAAAAAAACTATTAAACACGGGAACAGACAAAAATACTCTCTCAGTGATTGCATGTCCATATATCAAACTCAGTAGTTCCTCTGCACTGATTAATATGACACACATTAAAACAAACAAAAACATACAGCAATTAAAGTCAGAAAGAAAAATATGCAGTGAAGAAGAGGGGAAGAAAATAAAGAAAAGTGAAGAAGACACATGGATTTAACTTCAGCCGTTTCTCTAAGTCTCTGACGATGAAATCCATTTCATGATTCAAAGGGACTAACAGTCTTTAGCAATTGCTGTACATACAGTATTTTTCTTTGTCAGATCCTACAGCCAGCAAAACGTTGGTAGCTGACTGCTCCACACCATATGGAAATACTATTCATGAAGGTCAGCAAGGTGTGTTATAATTACACCAGAACTTTGGAAGATGGACCATGAATGAAAACCTGCATGAGGTTTCTTCCCGTGTGTTCAACTTCAGTCTGTTGGCTCAGCTTTTATTTCATAAGGCCCCTGAAGTGGCCAAGGCATGAAAAGATTACATCTATTAAAACTGAATGAGATATATATGATGATCAAAGATTGCTCCTGTCATCCCTTATGTTGCTCTTTTTCATTCTAAGTGATCAAGATGTTTCTTTCCAATTCTCTTCACATTTTTCAACTTTATGTGTACGTGCATGTGTACATGTGTGTTGTGTATATATAATCCATGTAAAGGTATTTTATAATACAGGATATTATTTAGATATAAATATATTTATATAATTTTATAATACTTGTCTGTGTGAACCTTGAGGTATGAGTCGAAACTCACACTGTGTAGCTGGCAGTCTCTGTATATATAGTATCACTTTCAGTAAGGAGAGGATCTGGGTATTTCAATGGCATCAATATTTTGGGTCTTTATTCTGATGTAAGTGATATATCTAAATATATTGCCTTATTTCAGTACATGCTAGACTTCTTGGCAGCTCAAAATAGGTGGAATCCAGGCCTCAGTTACGAACTGAGAGATATTTCTGGAGGTGTATATGTACATGTGCGGCAGCCAGTCTTTTCTCAACCTTTCCTTTCAGTTTTTAACTTGAAATTTCTGCACATGGGATGAAACCTAACTGATGTAACGCTTGCCTGGCCTTTATTTGACAGGCCAATGACCACTGCAGATTAACTAACACTGAAAGTCCAGCACTACAGTACGAATAATGGGACTCAAGCCTAAGGACATTGCGTTTATGATAGAAAGTAGACATTGTATGGCTTGGTTTATTATAAATATGATACTATTACAGCTTTAGAAACCAAATACTGTCAGACAAGCAGATAATGGTACAAAGGCAGTTCCCATATCTAAGGGTGTCCCTGATTTTCTGAAATTAGTGTTGATGTACGAATCTCTCTGAGCCCTTCCTTAATCTGAATAGAAATCATAATTTCCATCTTCTTTTTCTCAGAGTCTGAGAGGAAAGACTTTCATTTAACCAATTCTCAGTTAGGGCTTGGTGTAATAATGACATTGATTTAGCTATTTACATCTTTTAGCACTAATACCCTACATATTTTAATGTCATTTGCTAAACTTCCAATTTGTATTTAATCTGTCCTATAACAAAGCATTTTATGCAACATTTGTAAAATTATGTGCACAGTCCTCAATGCATTCTCATAACTTGGAAACAGGTCTTCATAGGTTTTAGAGACAGCACATCCTCTGCATAAAACATTTTGTTTATTTGTTGCTTGCATGGTATAACTTATAGAACACAACAGCTCTATTGCCATGGGTTGCACTGTTGGCAAGATTTGGAAGGGTAGCAAGGATTGTCCCTCTGTAATGAGAAAGATTCTGAAATCTAATTATCTATTATTTGCCTTAATGAGGGGTTAGTATATAACAATGTAATCTGATTCTTAAAGGGGGCATTGAATCTGTTTCCTTCAAGGCATTCAGGGAAAAAAATCCCAAATTACACTATCTTTATTCATTGTCCAGCAGCAATGCTACTAAGCATTCCTTCAAGCACAATTACAATTATATGTATGAGTTGTCTGCCTCTTGCCAAAACTGAATAAATCTGACCTGATTTACATGTCTAATTAGAGTACTAAGAGGTCTGAGGTTCTTTTGAGCTTACAAGCCAATGGCTCTGGCAAGAACCTTTGTGTCACAATAGATCAAGTAAATTGAACAGTAATTTGTGCCATTCACAGGTACCTTCCAAACTTCTGTAATGAAGGTTCTTTGACCTCCTTAATTATTTCAACTCTGTAGTAAATCCTGGGTTTACTTACCAAAATGTCTTTATCTGTGGACAGTTGGCATGTACAATGGCTAATTCTAGCCATTGTGTTGTTTGCATTAGCACTCAGTCAACATTGTGTTTTCACCAGTATCATCCTTCCTTAATTTAATTTAATTTAAACATTTTTCTTTTTAGAAAATTCCAGGTTCACAAGAGGAGATTCACAGAATCTGTCCCTATCTACAAAGTAATGCTAAATGTTTTGAATCCATGGGGACCTCCACAAACAATGCTACATGATGCTTGTGTTCTGTGGTTGGAAAGAAACTGAATTAAAGACTTTTGGTTTTGGAGAGGGGAATTAGCAAAATAACAGTTGAAAGTTACTGTCAAACTGAACTTAGGCATGATTACAGGCCAAATGTCCAGTCTTATTTGAGAATTAGAGACAATTTAGCTACCGTAGCTTGATGCTACTCTAATCCTATTGATTACAAGGTCAGATAGACCAGATGATAAAGTCTTGAAGGAACTTGCTCCATTCCAGACATTTAGTGGTGAGATATCTCCACGAGCTGCTGCCTTTAGGACAGTCGCTCCCTGGGCTGACTTCTGTATTCAATAGTCTGCATACAAGCTCTTGCAGCTTACTAGGAAAGCACCTATGCTTCTTAAAAACATGGCTTTGGGGTAGATTGTCCAAGGAAGCTGCTTCACGTAGATTCTTTTTGTTTTCAGAGTGACTATAAATCCCCAAATTCTTAGCTTCACCCAGACTTCCTCTATAATATTAAGTTAAAGCACAATAAAAGCTAGTTTATGAAGATAAAGTTCACAGAATTAATTATAAACTTGTAAACTGGATTTCAAGTAGTAAATATATTTTAAAATGCATACCTAAATTTTAAGAGCAAAATGGTTTCTCTTTAAGTGCTCAAGAAATAATAATCACCCAAATACTCTTGTTGCAAAAGTTAAGGGTGCAGAATCCATCAGATTACTCCATCTGCTGGGTGATTCCCTCCAATCCTGGATGATTTCTCTTAGACTGTGTATTCCTGTTCCTTTTTAATGCAAATGAAACATTCAAAGCTTGATCAGTGTCCTTTCAAAGCAAATGAAATATTCAGGGTTCGCCTTTGATATTCAAATCACTTCCTGGAATCATGACTCCCTCTTTTCTCTCTCCATTTCCAGTTTAAGAAGACCTTTACATTGCAATTTTATCATATTCTTTCTTCCACTGAAGGCACAAGACAAATGTTTTAACGCTTTCTTGACTTTACTAGCCTTCCTGTGTTGCACCTCATAACAAATATAAATTATACAACAATTTGGCTAAGCTTATGACTGTGTGTTGCTGTTGTTCTATGGAGACTGTTGATGGTATTAGAAATATAGATGTTCTACTCTGTCATAGAGTACTCTCACACTGCTGCCTCTCACTGTTCATGCATCCTAACCCTCCTACTGAATAGTCTTTCTTGAACCCTAAATTCCTCTCTTCTAAACAACATGCTGTAGCAACTCTACTTCTTCATAAGTCCATGTCTTCCTGTACCTTGTATTCAGTTGTACTCATTTGTATTCAGGTGTACTCATTCAGTATTCTTTTAGGGCAGCCTCATACACCCACTTGTCAGGATTTGTCCACAGGTACAAAATTATCTGTACAGCATTCTCTCTGTCGTGATCTTCACATAGTCTTCTGAATATCAGCACTGCTAGTCCTCTGCAACCCTGTTGCTCAGGTTTTGATGTTGGTTCTCAGAAATGACATTTCATACCCAAATATCTCCTTCAAGGTTCACATTTAGCAATAATTTTTATCCTGTGAAGTCTTCATCCTCTTACCTTCATTGTCTCTTCCCTTCAGTAAGCAGCCTCCAGCTCTTGCCTCTGACACATTGTCATCATTCTTTCTGACCCATGTATTCAAAGAAGGGAGCAATCCTGTCCTCCAAAGTCCCCTCCAGCTGGTCAATGTCTCAGGATCAGAAGGCCTTTTGTATAGGCTAATTCTGATCCCCATTTATTTTTCATAATCATCCACATGCCAACAAAAACTGAAAGTAGGAAGCCTGCCTAACATCCTCAGCTACCAAAACACATACAGCAAACCAATCATACAGACACAGATTAACTCTTTTCTTAGGAACAAAAGTTACTCTGCTTGCATTCTGAGTACATGCCATGTAAGCAAACTCTTGATCTTTTTTCTACTCTCTTTTCTGGCTTCTGTGCACAATGAGTAGACTTCCAGACATGTGAACACCGGCCTACTAGTAAACACATTTGGAGGTATACTTACTTTGTTTAACAGAAGTTACCCTTCAGGACAGACTCATCAAACACACTGTGAACTTTTTGCATTAAGACCATCTATCATGGCACATCAATATAGAATCATAGAATTGTCAAATATCCAGAGTTGGAAGGGACCCATAAGGATCATCAAGTCCAACTCCCGGCTATACACAGGATCAGCCAAGTCAGAGCATGGGACTGAGTGCATCATCCAGATGCTTCTTGACCTCAGCCAAGCTCAGTGCTGTGCCCACCTCCACAGGGCGTCTGTTCCAGTTCTTAGTGAAGAACCTCTTCCTAATGTCCAGCCTAAACCTCCCCTGTCACAGCTCCCCTTTCAGGCCATGCTTGCTATAGCTGTACCAAAGATGGCCCCAGATAAAAGTCACCATATCTTTCTATGGGCTTCATCAGAGGGACCAGGTTCAGAAAACTACAAAGACTAGTGATCCAGAACATGGAGAAGACCTAGCCATGAACTTCACAAGCATTTTTATCAGTTTATGTCATTATGAAGTTGAGATCAACATTCCCATAAGGAACATCTTGGTCAATGTTTCTCTACAAAGAGATCTGTACAATCCAAGCTGTGGACCACGTTACCTCAGGGAATAAAGAAATGCAGAGCACAGACAAGAAACTGAATCAATATCCTCCCTACCAACACACCCAGAGCAAACTAAACCTGCTGTGCCATTTTACAAGCCAAGTGAGACAGAATCATATATGTTGCCTTGAAATGAATCCCCTCAGCGCACAGCCAGAGTAGCACAACAAAATCTAATTTATGTCTGTTAGCACAAGCTTGAGTTAGCACAGCTAAAGGACTCAAGCAGATAGAATCTCTTGATAGGGCCAATGGGCAAGAGAGAACCCTTGTTCAAGTAGTGACATTCATATATTTCCATGCACCAAAGGGGTAGAAGAAACTTATTGCAGGAAAAGTGATGTGGGGAAATTAAATCAGAAAAGATATAGGGCAGATCCAGTGATGGCATTTATACAGGAATTTAGTACATTGCCTTCTACACTCTAATAATAGCACCTACTCAACAGTGGCTTTTATTTACTATAAGTAGTGTATTACATTTCAGGCACATATCAACAACTTGCCAAATTCTTACTGTAAGGCTCACCATTCTGTTTGAATCCCCAAGCAAAACTGTGCAGAAATAATGTTTTTGCAACAAAAGCATCTACCAAACTGAAGAAAGCATACCAAGTTCACATGATACTTCTAGCACTCCTTTGCAACTTCTTATGAGGCTCAGTATATGATATTCCATTTAAAACAGGCTTAGATATAAAAGGCATGTTCAATATGAAGATAATACCATATGAATTCTTCATTGAAATCAGTATTATAATAATCTCTAATAAAGGGCCCATGGCAGACCAGTCAAAGAAGATACTGAACTGAGATGCTAAAGTGTCTTTACAGAGTCTTTATTTTCTTTTTGTCACAGGAAATTTGCATAATCAATTGAAAACACCATCAATGTGACAAATTGAAATAATACCTCTTCTTTGCCCAGGAGATGAGTGTTTTCTCCATTTAGTTTAGGCAGAGCAGAAAGCTTTCATTAATACTTACTGGCTGCCATGCTGGGGAACTTAAAAGGGCACAAATATGCCTGTATTTATGTAGTACCCAACTTTCTTATACTTACATAACTATTTTTGACACAAAAGAGGCTCTGTGTAAGCACTGCTCAGCAATAACAAAAACATGCTTGTGTTATCAACACTGTTAGAACATAAATCCAAAACAGAGCCCTGTACTGACCAGTAGGAAGAAAACTATCCCAGCCAAAGCCAGCAAACACATCAATGCTCTGAAGAATATGTTCTGAAAGGATGCATTCCAACCTTTTCACATCATCAATATATTTTCTTTATTCAGAAGAAGATCAAGTAGATTACATGTGAGCAAGACATTTTCTATTCCAGGAAAAGTCAGCATCTCTGAGCTCGCAAGGGGATTGTCTTATGAGTATTGGACACTGACACGACTGTGCATCCATTGCCAGTCCACCTGCCCATGACTACAGAGGAGGATTCAAGCAGTTCAGCCTCATCAGTTAGCATAGTCAAACAAAGTCACATTAAGTAATGATAGTATCTGAAAAGAAGATCACTGGAAATCTTCAGACAGAAGGTACCTATGGAGGATTGATTCTACGATTCTATGATTGACTAAAGAGCTTACAAACTAAAAAATTTGCCCAGTTTCACACCTTCACCAGTCACAGCAGCAGAGGCATCTCACACCCACCTGGAAGCAGAGAATCTGGGCAAAAACATTGGGTATAAGAGGAGGAAAACAATGTAAATTCAGGCTCTTCTAGTTTGTACAATGTGGAGTAGCCTATCTATTTTGTCTGGTTTGCCTGCTTAGGCAGCATAAGATAAAGGGGGATATAAAAGAAGCAAAGAGTCACTGTGGCCTCAGGCTGCAATAAAGTGTGCTCTTTGTGCCAGCTCCATTTACTCTCCTGGCCAAAAATACCCTTGTCCTTCACTAGGAAAAAAAAAAAAATCCTGCAATTAAATAATATGTGAGTGCATCAAGTAAGATTCCTCAAGTATCACTGCTCAGATGTCCTCTGTCTACTTCTTGCTGTCATTCATGCACACTGACATCCAAATGCTGTCTTATCACCAGCACGTCAATCATCTTTCAAATTCTAAAATAATGTAACTAAATTTCTGAAAGTGAATTACCATGTTCTGCAAAAGGCTCTTCTTTAGGTGTCAAAGTTCATTGCAGAAATAAAAGCTCTTCAGAACTGCTGCATGATAAAGCACTACAATACTTGTATAGTTTTCCATTTCCCTTTTAGGTAGAACCTGTTAACTGCTCTTTTCCCCAGTGCAGTCATTTAATTTAAAATTGATTTCCTCATCAAAAAATGTGGCCTAATTGCATAAAAGGCTCCTTAGTGCAATGAACAATTAGTAGTACTCAGTGTAAGTGTTTCAGTCTCAAAACAGCAGATGTCAACAGTCTTGCTGATTTCAGATATACAAATCAATGACACCATCTGAAAACTAAACAGGGCTTGGTTTGTATTACTCTAACAAATAACAAGAGCTTGGTTTATATTTTTTGTAATATGCATTTGAAAAGAAGGCATTACTTTCACTTAGAAGTTGTATGTTCTTTTTATTCTGTTCTTTACCATCACTTCCCATGGCTTAAGAAGCAAAAAGTTTTCAATAGGAAGGTGAACTCTGCTTTAGGCTCTCAACATGAAGTCTTATACCAAGTGTATAAGGGCATAAGAAATTGAGGGAAAAAATTGCTTAGTAACTATTTAAAGAGGCATTAGATATTAATAACCTCGGAATGTTTTGAAAAAAATGTAGACTCTCCTGTTGGCAAGGAGGGATCCAGCTAAGATAAGCTCTGCATAAAAGTGCCTTCTTATCATTAAACGTTTGTAATTGGCAGCTCTAAATTGTTCTTTCTTTATCCCCCCTATATGCTGTTTTCTTGGTTACAACATTATTTCCCGTTAATTTTATTTTTGTCCTGTGATAACGCACAAAAGTTACTGGGAAACTAATGTGAACATACTGTGAGTTTAATGTGCATCTCTTGCTGTTATTAGACAGGGCTACAGGGCAGGCCTGCTCAGGCTTACTGTGTGGGTATGTTTTATTATGTAACAAACACAGCTGAAGCCGATAACAGCTTTAGATAAATATCTAATTGAAGATATTTTTCTGTCTGCAGGGGAAAGTAGAAAACATTCGCTATATACCTTGAGAGGGAAATAAACAGCATGATCTAAGGAGGGTAACCTGAAAAGGGATGTGTTTTGTACACAACAGGACAAGCTAAGTCATCAGTCCTTTGCATAACAGGAGTTCTAGACAGAAACAAAATTTATTATCCAAAGACTTATTCAAATCAGCTGTTACCCAGAGATTCTCTGTGTCCCTGTTTGAAGCTTTAACAGACACTGATGGCATTACCATCCCCTGACTGGGGCCCAGCTACTTCATAAAAGCTACATTTAGTTTGCAGATTCTCTGTGCTTTCAAGTTCCCAGTCCTCAGCGCGATTTACAGCACAGTCAAGCTCCTTGTCACAGCTAGATCCAGGTGTGCATCTGGTTAACCCCTCAGCACTGCAGCCTTCATGGAAGGTAAATCCAGGCAGGCTGGCCAAATAGACTTGATCAGTTAAGTGTGACAGCAACCAGGGTTGATTCTCATCATTACTGATGCTGAAATCTTGGGGAAATTTTCATCCTCAGCACATGGAGGTATTTTATGGAAAGCTGTACCTGAAATGATAGCCAACTCTTAGTATAAAAGAGCAGTATTGCTCTAATGTTAATAGGACCTTCACCACTGTGACAATCAGGACATCTACATAGTATGTAAAGAACTATGCTTTAGATTAATAACTTTGAAATGTTTGTACTGTGATAAATGGCACTTAAAAGGGGTGTGTCTCATGAGAAAGATTCAGGACAACATGTAGTTGGGTACTGATGCCTCGCAAAGCCAGAATCAAAACTCAATAGCCTTGCTCACTATTAAGCAGGTATCCTGTATTGCAGCACTGGGCACACAGGGGATCGCTCCTCTGAATGTGTTCCCAAAGAAATTGACTACAGTTTGGGCACCAAGGTCTTTTTGATATTTTAACTTATATATATATTTATAAATTGTCTTTGAAGTAGCTCTAAAAATATTGCAGATTACTTTCCTTTTCCCAAAACAGTCTATATAAACTTTCCTGGTTTGTTTGTTTGGGGTTTTTTTCCCCCTACAAGGAAGTCCTTCCCTCTCCATTCAAATGAAAAATGTATCTGTTTTCATCCACATAAATGTCTTTCTGATTGGCTGGACTTCTTCATCCACTATATATTCCACTGAAGAATTTCATATCACTGGTGACCTCACCCAAAAACTTTAAATGAAGGAATTACTTCAAGCTTATGTGAAATAATAGCAATGCAACCAAATCCTGCTTCACTTTTTTGAAAATTGGAAAACCATTTAAGATTTTTGGAGAAAAATTCCCAGACAGTGCATCCCACTATTCTTTGGCAGCTGAGAAAGATTGTTTCCAAATTATCATTTTTCTGTATAACTACAAAGGATGTTTTTTAGAAATACTGTTTATCATCTGCAGCCTACCTTCCAGCAGGCAGCAGGTCCCTGCACCACTAATGGTGACACACAAAAGGAAAGACTTTTTAAAAACACTTCTTGAACTTAGGATAAGTGTCCGAACATGGTATTTTGCCTATTAACCAAAACACAGTATTTTGTCTTTCTCTTTTGTCAGTTCCCAGCACCCAGCTATATTTTCCAATGCCTACCCAAGCCTCCTATATATGCTTGAAGTACATTACATTTTTAGATGACAGAAAAGGAATCAGAAGTCAAAGTCAGTCCCACTATCTTAATCTGGTAACACGGGAAGCTCGTAACCAATCAGCAAACAAACAAAAAGTGACTTATTCTCCTCTAGGCATGAGTCCCATTTGCTACCAGGATGCTGTCAGACACATAGTGGCATTTCCTTAATTTCACGGAGAAATCTGAGCTGGTTTCAGCTCTGAGTTTCCTCATGGTGGGGAGAACCAACCACTTTGTCTCTTTCCTCACCCCAGCACATCCTTCCTCCAACGCAAGAGCTTTATACATCCAGCATCAGTGATACCAGTACATGGGAAAAGTGAAATTAATGCTATTGAGAGGTACATAGATTTTCTTAGAGCCACATCTGACTAGAAAACTCTGCAGTTGTAGGAGATCCACAGCAGAAAGTTCCAGCTCAGGGAACCAAGTCAACAGCAATTTTCACCCTGTCACACAGCACAGAGGGAGCACTGCACTGATACAAGCATAGCTAATGAAAGAGGATGCAGCCATCTCACAGAGAAGTCTAACTCCAGGCATCTCCAGCACCCATTCCCATGGGGAAGCAGCTGTACTGACTACAAACCAGCTGGGATTTTCCCCTGTAGCCACCCCAACACTCCCAGGTAACTTATCAAATTTTTTATCGGGCATCTTTATTCTGACTGATTAGCACCAAAGAAAAGAGTTAAATTCTGTATCTCAAAAGATGCCTCGCTCAACACAAACTTAAGAAAACCAGCGATGTCCATGTGACAGTCTCTGATGATATTTAACTACATATTTCTGATTTCTTCATCTCCTTGGTTTTATTTCATCTGCCCAGGGTTCATCAATAGTTTGCGAAGAATTTCATTAGGACAAATTAAATATTTGCAATCACTATCAAAACCGTACAGACATCCCAAAGTGAGCTAATCTAAGAAATCTATGGCTGTATGTCCTTAGAAGAACAAGAAACCCAAACCAAACAAGAAACCCAAGCTTTACAGCATCTTCGTTTAATAAAATCAGAAATTTTATGTATTCAGAGAGAGATGTGGTTTGAGTAAATACATTCAGTGTATCTCCTGTCAGTGGCTTCCCCTGGTTGAGTGAAATTGTAGTGAGGAAAAAAAAAATTCTTACATACAATTCTTACGTAATGAAAGCTGGGAATACCAGAAAACTGTTCTCCAATTCCCAGTGTGAAATTAAAGGATTGCTCTTAGTAGAGTAAGGATTGATTTTTCCATCCTCAGTGTCAAGCTAATTTGTTTCTAATTTTAATGGGATTAACCTACACAAATTATCCATTGGCCAGTAAAGGTTTCTTAAAATACAGCATCTTACAACACTTCAGTATTCGTTGGTTTAACTTCCAGCTTGTTACAGGCTTACAAAATAGTGGTTAATATAAACTATATTAAATATCTTCAGAGGATTTTGCAATTTTGGTTTTGAATTGGGACCTGATGAATATCATGTGATGCCAAGGAAATCCGGGCTGCATGGCTTGAAACTTTCCTCACAAAGAAATCTACCACACAGTAGACCAACTTCCCAGAGGACAGTCTGTCAGTTTTTTTAACTGGCTGGATCAAACAGTCAGTAAGATATGGCTAACGGTGTTATTTAACCTCTTTTCACCTTTTTTTAATTTTTAAATAAATAAATAAATGAAGACTCTTTTCTACAGCATCCTCACAATACCTTGTCATTCCCAACCAAATAAAAATCAGGCTAAATCTTGAATATTCTTTTTTTTTACTCTAATTGATCATTATTTTATTTCCTTACTTACTTGTTTGTATTCCTAGGACACTGTAGCTGGGTTTTTAACTATTTCCCTCCATGGTTTTGATGTCTTATAGATCAACAGTGATTTGTGGATTACAAGTTATGAAAAGCAGATAAATGAAGCTAACCTTCATGATATGTATTGCCCCTGGTTTCCATAATATATTTTACTAACAATCAAGAGGAAATGCATTAAGAAATATGCAGACTCTCAAAAGGCATTTACAAGAATTTGACCGTATCAATGTGCTAGACCCAGAAACAAAATGTGCTTCAGCAATGATGTTGAAAGATATGTATGTCTGTGTGTGTGTACTTCAAATGTTATGATTCTGTGCAAATGAGGAACAATTTAAGAATGTAAAAGGAAACTAAGCCCTAGGGTACAACTACTTGAGGGAGAAGCTTTTTAATTAGTATTTTCCATAGAGCACAACTAGACTATTTAGCTACATTCATAACTAATAAGAATAATAAAGAAATGTACATTTTTAAGATCAGATCAGTTGCTGGGGTAGCAGAGTGCAATGTCATGTGTGTTACTCAACTGGATCAGCTTTGGGCAGGCACAGCTGAGGAAAGACCACAGATGGTGTATCCACGCACACAGCAGTGAACCAGACATCCTTACAGACTACAGCCAAGACAACTCAGCAAAGATTTCACCATGGTCTAAAGAGCTCAAATGTTGGCTTACCCCTTTGCTTCACCAGTGACTCTCAAAGAGGGTTAGAGAATGAAGAGCAAGGGAAAGGCTGTTTGGACAGGGAAGGCACCAGGAATGATGCATGAGCAGGGCGTGAGTGTTCCATCTCCATAGGAAGAGCCATCCCAACCCTCTGTGACCTCTCTGAGCAACAAGAGACTCGATCAAGGCAAAGCCTTTTTTTTTCCTACACACAGCTCACACACAAGTCAATAGCAAGCTTTTATCAAGCAGTAAGTTACTTCAGTGAGTCAAACTCCTTTTGGAGTTTTAACATTAACACGTAGCCTAGATAGTAACTTTTTTTAACAATAATGCTCTTAAAGCTTAGGTGTGGGAGATTTTTCTTTTCAACTGTCCACTATTCAAATGTAGGATGCTGTATTTTACGTGCCTGCACTGCCACCTTTTGGGTAAACCTTTTTCTTATTGCTTTTTATTTTCTTAATTTCTTTTTAAAGCCTCACAGAAAATGCAAGCAAACAGGAAGACAAAACCACAAAAGTATATCCAGAGCAAAATAATGTGCAGGACGATAAAAATACAGCTTTTCAAAGCCTAAAACAAGAAAGAAAAAAAAGGAAGAAAAAGAAAAAAGTTAGATGAGGAGAAAACCCCACACATTTTATTCTAAATTCAGTTACAGAAAGATTCACAGCTGTTGATTCACAGCCGTCCTGAGGTACTGTGATTGAATACAGACTTGTAAAGCTTTCTCTGAATGTGCTGACTTCAGAGACAGAGTTTACTAGTTTTCTCTCCATAGATCAATGCCCTCCACAAAATACTTGCTTTCTTTTGATAGTTAGTTGCTCTTCCAGCATTATTAGAATTCACATTTGTTCTATGTTAATGCACAGCAAATCCTATTTCACGATGAAGGCTGTTTGGTGTCACTGAAATACACATCTAACATATTAACAAATTATTATTACTATATTACTGTAAAGTTTATACACCAAATAGACCTAAAACGCAACTGTAGAAGACTTCACAGTATACAACCATTAGCAAAAGTGCTTATTCATGGCCAAAGTAGTTACTGATCCAAAGAAAAGAAGAACATTTCACTTGTTGGTTCTTCAGATAACTTGTAATGGTCTACAATGTCAAAAAGCCTCCAAAAGGCATGGAGAGCCCAGTCAGCTCTATCCCCTTGCTTCCTGAAGTCTTAGGAGAGGGAGGCAGGGAAGGGCCAAGAGAAGAAATGGATATCACCATCCATTCAGTTATTTCGACCTAATGATTGGTTCCTAAAACAGCCACTCTGATGGCTATTAGTTAAATTTTTTAAGCTGTTGCAACATGTGCTGCATAGTGGCAGAGCATCAGAAACTACTAATCCCTAACAGACTTTTCTAACAGCCACCACCCAAGTCACCCACTATCCTTGGGAGACATAACACAAAATCTGTTTCCAAGTGAAGCTACTTTGCATTCTAACAAACCATGAAAAAAGTACATGCAAGAGAGATGAACATTATTCTCATTTGTACCTCCATAAAAGAGTCATTTACAAGTATCTGTCACATGCTGACACCAACTGGGATTAAGACCTAGAATGTGCCTGCTCATTTATTAAGGGCTTAACTCCTTATTCATTAAACAAAATGTTACACAGACAGGAAGCAGCATCACTACATTCTGGCTGCCACACAATGTTTGAAGGAGTTGAAATTAGTATGAGCCCAGAACACCCTGGACAGGGTTACACCTTCCCTGTGGGTCTGGGTAAGATGGAGGAACATGTGGTAGAGAAGTGTGTCAATCTGTGGAAAGAGTAAATAAAACAGATGCATTTGTACACAATAAAGTGTCAGGCTTACAATTTAGCATATCCCAAGCCTAGCAAGTATAACAATTGCTACAAGCCTTGCTCTGCCCTATTAGTCATTAATGATCTCAAAATATTTTCAAAGACATCAGGACAATGCTCTTTATGTTAAAGAGGGGAAAGCAGAGATACAGGGCAGTGATGAAACTTCTCCAGTCACCCAATAAGCTGTAAGAGCAGCAAAGAAGGAAGTCCTCAGAGTCCTACTGTAGGATGTTTTCCTCCAGTCCATCTTACTTCTCACACCAACCATGCAGTGGCTTCCCTGAGAATGCTCCTCAGACCACTAGACACCACGGGCAGTGTGGTGGCTTAGGGGACAGACACAGAGGTGACACAACTGATATTCTGAAGCAGATGGGAAGCACTGCTGTGTTAGGACTTGTACGGCTGTACATCTAGTCTGGGCAAACAGAGTGACCATCATGGAAATGTCATACTGAAATCTCTCACCAGCATTAATAGTTACTTTAATACTCTGGGATTTGTCAAATTTATGATGGGGAGAATATGCTGACTAGCATCCTTCTTTTAAGCCCCCATAATAACTCAGTGGGCTTCTGTTTATAGTGAATTTAAGAAATAAACAGCTATTGTAGAAGCAATCTAGGAATACAAAAATAAAATTAACCCCAGTGAAAATATTAGCTTTCTTTACTGTTTATTTCACCTGGTTGCTTCCTTTATGGTAAGTTTAGGATTCCATTATGAAGTATTTAATTACAGAGATTTCATTGCTTAATTCTAGGTGTTTATTACTTCAGGAAGGCATTTCAAATAAGTGTCTAAAACTGTTTCATGTCACCCTGTTAATTTATAAATAAATATATGTTTTCACTGTGCTTTTATTCTTGTCGGACACGACAACCCATTTCTGTAGTTAAAACAGATTTACTCCTGCTATAAAAAACATAATTGATACAACATTTTAATTCCTATTTGTTGCTAGCAGTGGTAGTCATATTAAGGCTTCAATTTAGAATCTCATTACAATTTGACAGCAGCTTAACAAGTTATTGAACATCAACTGAGTTGTAACTTTACATGGGCCTGCTCTCAGTCCACAGCAGATATGAGATACTGCAACTTAACATAAACCACAAACCATGCAGGGAGCCAAAAACCCAGCTTTTTGTCTCAGGTGCCTCTGTGGATTGTCAGCACTGTGCACGTTTGCCAAACAAATCACAGCTACGTTACTCTCTGGTGTTCAGCTTCAGAAGAAAGCAAGCATCAAGTATGACACTGACCTTCCTTTCGGAACTTTTGGTGCAAGAGCTTCTTACAAAGGCCCCAGATACAAAGTCTGTTGAAGTCAGTGGAAAAATATCTGCCCTTGACCTCAGTGATCTTTTGATCAGGCTTTCACCCTTACAAAAACTATGTGCTATTTCAGTGGGAAATGGACTGGTGAAATAGCAGTGCAGCTCCTCTGTTCCCTCAGAAGGCGGCCCTCTCAAGAAAAGGCCCGTGTTCTATCACAGCTGGCCGTTGGGAAGTGGGGACCATGGATTTTTTTAATCACATTAACTGAAAGCTTGGCTGCTGCTAGCTGAAGAGTTAGTGCTGTAGAGGGATGTGGGCATATACTGGTGTAGTAACTATTTTAGTAATAGTACTGAAGGTGCAGAAAAAGCAACTTGACAGAGAACCCAAACACAACACTGGATATTTGTTTGGGGTTTTTTTCTCACCCTGACCTTTCCTTTATCATATCAGATTTGGACTTTGTGTAGGTTTTGTAGGGTTAGTTTTTTTTCAAAATTATGTAACCACCATCCAACTGTTGTTTCTCCCAGATAAAACAAAACAGATGAATTGGGACAATGGAAATGGCTTATTCAGTTTATTTTAGTCTATATAAAAAAGAAAAATCTTTAACTGAAGTTTTACTCTTCAGGCCACAGCAGATGGCCAAGGAGGAGGGAGAAGAGTAGGAGCTGTTTTCCAGAAATAAACCAATTCAGAGGTTCCAAAGTATGTTCTTCTGAAGAGGAAAGACCGTCACAGGGAAACAGCTGGCCACATGTGGAAAAGGCAATAGATAGGATGAGGAGAGAAAATATACAGGAAGCAGTTAGGTTTTGTCACTCAGTCAAAATAAAATTTTATGTGTTTCAAATAAATAACTGAATAGACTGGGGAGAGGTAGAGGAAGGCATGTGTATGGATGCATATGTAAACAAGCACACATGCATTGTTTCAACACTACTGTGGCAGCAACAGCCACTAAAATGTTCAGGATTTGTGAATGAAAGTAGAGGTGCCCAACATTACATTAAGGGAAGCTGCTATTTCATGGAAGAGTTTTGTAATTTGCTCATATCATCCAATTTAAAAAGCTTATCTAGCAGGAAAAAAAGGGCTTGGTAGCATATAGATTAACTTTCCTCCTGTGGATTACACTATAAAGTGCTGATATTCAAGGGGAAAGTAAATCTAAGAGTATTTTTTGAAGGACCGCAGCAGCAAGCTCTCTCAGTAGAGAATATTCCATTTTCTTACACATGAATGCAATTGTCCCCTAATTCACGGAAGAATTTCCACAGAGTGCACTCTACAGGGCTAAGCCATGTTCTGTTGTGATGCTAAATAAGGAACAATTCCAGCAAAAGTAACATAACACTAGCATCAAGCAGATGTGATGCTGAATCAGCCATGACAGTAGAATTGGGCACCCCTACCAATTGTTTTCAAATTACTGATTTGAAATACAAGCCAACTTCTTCCTCTGCTCCAGTGCAGTCCCATTTATTCTAAATCACATGCCCCACTCTATACCAGGCAGCTTCAGAGTTTCATTTAATATTTCCTCCTCCATAATATAACTGCATTTTAGAGCAGGAAGAAACACTTATATAAGGAAACAGGATTTATTTTTCTCTTATAAAATTGCTGTCCTTTTTATTCATTATAATTGTATGTGTATAAATATATATAGTACTGCTAAATATTTTTTAAGTCTTTGCAACATATGCATATTCTGTGTAAACTTGTATTTGAAATTAATGTATTACCAAGAGAATTTATTTTATCACCATTTTACTTTGCTCTACTGATCTGCAAAATGTGTTGCACATCTCTTCCTTTCAAAGGCATCATAACCACATTGTAACCTGTCTTTTTTTCTAGAATTACAAATAGCTATCCACATTTTACGCAAATTAACTGTGCAAAAACATACAAAAGTAGAACTTTGGGTTTTTTCTTCAGCACCAAAACAGTAATAGCAGGGCAGAACTCAAGAAGCATAAAACCAAAATTGGACAAAATACTATAATTCATTTTTACGACTTTGCCAGCACCATTATTGAAATTTAAGCAATCCCTTTAACTGTTTTTATACCAGTGACTTTTGGGTAACAGAAACACACATTTTGAGCTGTTTTAAAACAAGATAGTCAGGATAACTGAAGAAAATGAAGATTTCTGCTTTCTGTCAACATAAAATATTTGTTGTGTGTCCAAAAAGTTAAGTCACACTCTGGACCATAAAATCCAATGAACACTAAATTGCAGCTTTTTGAAAGCATTTTGTTCCGACTTTCCCTTCTAAGTTATGTTTTGGGATGGGTTGTCAGCATGGGGTTTGGGGTAGAATGGGTTGTCAGGAGCTGGAAGTTCTAAACTTACAAGAGGTGCCAGTCAGTAGGACTGGAAAACATTTAGTCAAGAGTCAATCAACAGGAGCATCTTTTTAAGAACAAACATAAGAAGTTTATGGATTACCAAACCAGTTTATTACATAATATTCATTAGATACTTCTATAGCAGTCATTTAGGCAAGTTCCTCAAAGATGCTAAGGCATCTTTAAATGTATCAGCATACTTAGGTGTCTCAGATGTGCAAAGCACCAAAACATATAAACATGAGAAAGGCACTCTGCCGAATGGAATTCACTAAGCTCCAGACAGTTGTTTTAGGCAATAAGAAGAAAGTACTTGTAAACATAAGGGATCTCTTAAGTGAGAGTAAAGGATGAATAGCAACACTCAGCCCCTTGTAGATCACGTAATAACATCCAGGAGCATAGATTCTCTCTTTGAAGTGAAGTCCCTATCTTTTTTCATGAACTGCTGATTAAGCAATGAGGGCAATGTTGTCAGCTTCAGGAAAGAAAACATAAAAAAATTTTTAAACCATGTTGTAGTTTATTCCAAAGCCAGGATTGTTACAGATCCATATTGATAATCAGGGAACTACAGTAATAAATCATTTTAAGAAGACCTTCTTTCTTTAACTTTGCTGCTCTTTATGAATGCTCAGAATGAAATACTTTGCATTGCTTCATCTCCTGATATTGTTTCTCAAAAGAGATAGGGGATGAGACATATGCAATTTTTCTAAGTAGCTTAAGGATCTTCTCTCTTGACACTCATCTCTGTGAAGGTATGCCAAGCTCTCATTTGGTAGCCTGCAATGATTAAATCTGTGTTAATGTGTCTTTGCTTTCACTGGGCTCACCTTGCCTCCATTTTCACTGAGATCTCAAGTAGAACTGGCAGAAGAAGGGTTCTCGGTGGGCCATTAATGTTAAGTCACTTTAGCTGACCAGCTCTAGTGAAAAAAGTGAGCCAAAGAGAGTAGCAAAATAGCAGAAAACCAGATTTCTACTCTAGACTTCAAGTAAGGGCAATAACCAAACAAGAAGTTACCTGAAAGGAGATTTCTCAGTACATTTCCTCTGATAGGCATTTAGAGTTCTCATCAAATTCTTGTGGTCATCATTCAATCTTCACATTCAAGCTAGTGCACTCTCAAGTCCATTCTTGAAGCCTCCCACAGTCATGAGGGTCAAATATCGCTGTAGAGTTTGATTTCAGCCCTTTCACAATCAATGCACCTCCTCAATCACAGCCAGTCAGGTTTAGTTTTCTTATGAATTAATGGCATTTCCTCTATTAGAATTTGTGCTCATTGTCTCTTGTCCTGTCACTGCAAAACACTTCTTTGCTCAACCCAGTCAGGTATTCACACACATAGATGAGATGTCCCCATGCCTCCACTTCTCCAGGTTAAGCAGTCCATCTTCTGTTATGTGACGTGCTCCAAGCCTTTAATCATCTCTGTTACCCTTCACAGGACTCATTCATTTATGTCCACATCTCACTCATACTGGGGAGCCCAGAACAGTACACAGCACTCTAAATGTGGAGTGCTGAGTAGAGGAGAAGGGTAACCTTCTTCAACCAACTGGCAATGTGTCGCAGTTGTGCATAGTTGGGTACTGAGAGAGAGAGAGGGCTAGGGGCTGCAGAAAATGGCTGCTGGAATCTTCTGCAAGCCTGCTTATAGCACCTCTGAGAATCACATATAGGAGAGAAAAGGACTCGGAAGTGGCTGCATTTTGGCCACCAGAGAATGTGAGTGCCAACAAGACTGCAATATTGGCCCGTTAAGGGCATTGTGATATATTTGCATATAAATGTAAGCAGTTGACAGACACAAAAGGCTGGGAAGACTGGGGGAGGAGGCACCCCAAGTGCCAGAGAGAGAGATGCCCCTGCAGCCGGTGCAGAAGCACGTGGAGTAGCCGGTGGATGGGACCCATGGAGGAGGCAGAGACCCGACCTGCCCGTGGAGAGGCTCCACGCTGGATGGAGCCAGTGGAGACATAGAGAAGATGCTGTGACTTACGTTGGGATGAGCCCCTGCCAGCACAAGCAACCTACAGAGATGAGCCAAACAGGTTTGCTGGAGGAGGCATCATAGCCCCGTAGAGGACTGGGACTGAGAGACACTGTGATTTATTGCTGCCTGCCATAGCAGAGATGAAGCCTGGTGGGAAGAGATTTGCCTTGGAGAAAGTTTGTGGAGGACTGGCTCTTATGGGTGAGATCCTATGGTGCAGCAGGGGGAGGTTGTGTGGAATGGATGCCCCCATCCCGGCCGAGAAGGGAACCATCTTGCAAGGGACTGACCCAAGCCCCCATCTCCTAGTCCCTGCCCCCCTGTCCTGTGCTGCGAGCAGGAGAGGGGAAGAAGGGAGCAAACTCCTGGCTAAAGGGCAGTCTGCTTTAGAATGGAGGGGTGGGGGGAAGGTGTTACCCAGACCCCCATTTTCCCCAGTCCCTGCCCCTCCTGGGCTGCGACCGGGAGGGAAGAAGGGAGCAAACTTCTAACTAAAGCCTGCTAAGGAGGGAGTGGTGGGGGGAAAAGTGTTTGCCTGGTTGCATTTGTTTTAAGATTGTTGGTTGCACTCCTGACACTTTTTTTTTCACTGTTTTCTCTTAAGCGTGGTGTAATAAATGAGATAACTTTCTCTTCAGCACTCTGTGTTGAGTCTGTTTTGCCCGCGTCATTAACGAGTTTGACTCTCGAGCAGCTTAATATGTTTTTTTTCTCCCCTGTCCAACTAAGAAGGGGAGTAACGGACTGATTTTGGTGGGTGTCTGGCCTTTAGCTAGGGCTCAACCACCACACAATGCTATGCAGCCCAGGAGACTGTTGGCCTTCTTTTTGCAAGGGTGCTTATGTAAAGTGTCCACCAGGACTTCCAAGATCATTTCTGCCAAACTTCTTCCCAGATGGTTGGCTACCAGCCTGTACTGGTGCATGGGGTGATTTCTTTCCAGATGCAGGACTTTGAACTTCACGAGGTTCCTGTTCTCCCAACCTGCTGAAGTAGCCCTGAATATACAGCACAACCATCTGCTGTATCAACCACTCACTGCAGTTTCTGTCTGGATGGCTGTTAGATGGATGCTTATCATTTTTCCCTGGAGCCTGCAGCATGGTAGAGCCTGTTGTTCTTGCTCTGCCTGAGCTCCTTGTCTCTGCTCCAGTCCTGACTCAGTTCTGGCTCTGTTTCATTCCAGAGTCCCTGCTTTGCTTCTAGAGTAGCCCAGTGTCCCAGGCAGCAGCAGAAAGTCTGAACCAAGATCTCAGCTCTTGGATTATTTCTGACAGTTAACTCCAGCCATCTAAGGTTGTTTGTAGCGTGTAGTTGGTCACACAGAATAACTAGTGCTTCTGGATGACAGGAACATTTCCATTTTGACCATGGACAGTATTTTTGAACAGTGGGAATCTTAAACTAGAATTCTGGAATGTAGTTTTGGACAGAAGATCTTCTTCTTTGTAAGCAATAAAAGTGTAGATTTTAAAATATTCTTGGTCTAAGAATTTATAATTAGTATTTTAAAATCAATATTAGTACTTAAATTGTTGAAAAATAATTCCAAATCTGGCAACATATCCAACCTCACAAGCTCCAATTAGCACAATTATTTCCATACTGAAGACATATGTGTAATTGTGTTGTCAGTCTTTGTATCTGAGCAACAATTCCCTTACCAGTCAACCATAATAAACGTATTCACGCAGTAGTTCCTAGTTTTAAAAATGCCCAAAATATTAGGGCAGACAACTTTGAAGCATTTATTGCTTTATTTAAATTAATCATGGTATTATTTAAATGTTTTATAATGATTAAATTAAGTCATTCCAAATTTATATGCGGGTTTTGTTCCAAATGAATTTAGATTGTATTAAATTTGTAACCACTGTCTGATTAACTTAGGGGTTTTTTAGTACTTCAGTATCCTTAACATAGCGTTTTAAGAACATCTCACATCTGCTCACTTGTCAAAGGCATCTCAGTAACCAAGAAATTACTTGTATGGTAACCAAGAAATGATAAAGTTCTGACAAAGCTTATTTCTTGCCTTCTTTCACATCCCTTTTCTAAGTTAGGAAGTGGTTATTACAGTGGCATCCAGCAGTTGGACCTGCTATTGTCACTGGAGAGTTTTCACCACAGCCTGGCATCCTAACCACCATCTTCTCATTGCCTCCCTAAAACTGTTCAGCACTGCTTCTTCCCTATCTGCTTGTATCACCCCTCTCCTATTGTTTTGAGCGTTAAACCTACATTGCAGACTGCAGAGAAAGTGTCAGTGTTAGTGGTCTGCGTTTGTGGTTTGTGTCTGTGTAGCAAACTATGGACTAGGGGTCATAGCTGCTACAGTAATAAGCAAAAAATCTGATGACATAAATGCAAGGTATAGAGTCAAAAATTCCCTTACCAATTGTAAGGATTTTAAAGTATGGTATTGGAAGGAGAAATGTTTCCTGAGAGAATCTCCTGAGGTAGAAGGCCTGGGAAAGGACACAGTTATGGGAAGGATCCTGCAATGGTTTGACAATTTTGTGGTCTCACCACACACCTTTATAAGTCCTCAGTGGAAAATATAATGACATTAGAATGCCATTCTTAGACCACAAAAACTATCAAAGAGCCATAGCTATGGGCAATAAACCACACTAAATGTTTTTCACAAGGTATGTTTCAAAGTGTCTTCATTTCAAATGACTCTTTTAGAAATACTGTAATTTTTATAACAATTAGAGGTAATGAACAGCCATACACACCACAGCAGAAAATCTATCACCGTTATTCACTATTACATAACTAGACTTAAGCAAAATGGTCTCCTGTTGAACAAAACAAAGCAGAGGCAGAAATGTAAAAGATCTTTTGAACTGGAGCAGGTCAAATGCATACCTGCACGCCCAATCTTGCTCAGTAACCCTTCCTCTGCAGGTCCATTCCTTCCCCTGTATCCTTTCCATTTTACAGTCTCAAAGTACTGCTCTTTTGTTAATCTCTATATAAATTACTGTTATTTATGTTATCACTGGTTTCATTATTGTAAGTATTTTAAGGCACTCAGAGCTATACTCCAGTGACATGTATGCAGTAAAATCATGAAATCATCAAAACACCACAAGCAGAGAACTATCATAACCACTTTTAGGGGCAACGATACAGTTTTAGATGCTATATAAGTAAAAGTGACAAACACAATGAGAAAGGCAAGCATTATTTTAAGAGTATGTGATTATACACAAAGAATATCACTACGCCAGATTCAATCACATTTTGTTCTTAAATATCAAATAATTCCTTCTGTGTTGCTTCCATGAAGTGACATGCATTATCACAAAGGAATTCTGTCAAAGATGTTAGTTTGACAAACTGGAAGTCCTTTCTGTACTTGTCTGTAAATTACATACTAGAAATACAGAATGTAATTTATTTTACAAGGAATGAGAAAATACTGCTATTCTCCTTTACTTTGAGCTGTTTTTCAACTCATTTAATTGAACTTTAACTGAAGCAGTCATGCGGTCTTTACTTGTACTTTCAACAGTGTCTAAAAGTATCACTGTAAAAAAATATTTGGGTGTCATGTGGCTCTATTGATTTCTCATAATTCAGAGAGGCAGCACGCAATTTTGTTTCTTACACGTGTTGCATTGGATTGAACAGCCCTCTCAAATAACTTTGAGCTTCTGGGTTTTTTTCTCTGTATTTCTTTCCCTCATCTTTCCGTAACTTGGCACTGATGACTTAAATCCTCCAGAGGAATTCAAGTATTTCAAGTAGTTTGAGAGCCACTTCTTTCAATCAGGATTTGTGTGATAAATCCAGGCCAAGTAAGAAATTTGTTTGACTTTAACAGTGTTACTCACCAAGAACAGCTGGTCCTTTGCTTCATGTTCATTCAGCAGGGGATACAGCAGTTGTCTGCTTAGCTGGTCTCCTTCTATCATATTCCCTTGGATAAAGGAGCAGATTAAATGACAGCAAACCAAATATGTTGTCTCATGTCCCTGTTTTCAGATGGCTTCAGCCCAGGAGGAACAACCATTCCCTGCCAAGTGCATCTGCAACTCTCATTCACATTGTGAACAGAGGGCACCGATCACTTCCATTCCCAGCTCAGCTCCATCCCATTAAGGAGCTGACACTGAAGTTTCTTATGCTGCAGTTTTCAAAACCAGATTGGATTTGATTGCATTTCAAAATTAATTTTCAAATTGTTTCATCATTTTCCAAGGTCATACATGGTTCTTTCCGGTGTGTAGTTATTAATACTCCTTTTCACAGATTGCTGTCTTTTGGTATTTTGAGCAAGAGTCATCTTCTTGGCATCTCACACATCTTCATGGCCAAAACCATTAATGCAGTTTCATTTTGTGTCCACTGTCCCACCCAAAGGAAGAACCCTGCCAATATCCGATCAAGTCCTAGGCTGCACTAGGAAGAACATCACAAGCTGGTCAAGGCACATGGACTTTCCCGTTTTCCCAGCCCCTTTGAGACCCATCTGCAGTGCTTATGTTCAGTTCAGGGCTCCCCAGCACAAGCAAGACACGGATGTACTGAAGTTAATCCAGTGCAGGTCACCACCAAGATGATTGAGGGACCAGAGCATTGCTCCTACCAAGAGAGGCTGAGAGAGTTGGGACTGTTCAGCCTGGAGATGAGAAGGCTCAGGGAGGCTCTTAAGAGTGCAATGTCCTGAGCAACCTGCTCTGTTACCACTGGTTTGGATTAGGAGGGGTAAAGGGCGTGGACTAGTCTGTCTTCAGTCATCTTCCCCTCCAACCTCAACAATTCAGTGACTCTGTGAAGTCAACCACCACTCTGTATAGCAAAATTTTGAAACTTTCCATGATTCCACAATCCTTCTGGCCTTTTACTACTCACAGAGTGAAGAACTTTTCCTAATATCCAACACAAACCTCCAAGCTGCAATTTGTGATCCCTGACTGTTCCCACACTCCCTGGCACTACCAGCAAGAGTTAGGCTTCATTACCTTCCCTTCAAGTTGTTTGAGAGTTCCTAGCATACCTAGTATACCTCTCAGTTCACTCTACACCAGACTAAATAAGCTCAGCTACTCCATGACTCTCATCAGGGATCATGTGCTGTAAGCCCTTTCCCACCTTGGCAATCCTTTGCTGAACCCCCTCCAGAGCCACCCTGGAAACCAGACATTGCTTCAATGGCTGATCCGAGCCCATTTGCACTTATCTAAATTACAGCAAACTGTTTCCACCCTTCCACAGCCTTTCCCTCTGTGCAGCATCATTTCTGAGTCACACAAGAGCATGCTAGAATCATCTTGCTGACAGTTACACTTAGCTTACTCATCAATTTCAGAGCAAGACTGTTAGTATGATTATATGTAGGCCTGTGTCTTACTGGAAGACTGCACCACTTTCCCAACCATTTGGCAAGTTCTCAGAGCTCCTAAAGAGCACTTGCAGAAGCAGATGAACTGCCCTGACCAAAGACTTCTCCGTATATAAGCTGTGGGGAAAATGTTCTCAAGATTAAAGCACTGTCAAGCAATCGGGACAATGATACCATAACTTTTTTTTTCCCCACCAGAAAGTGCAATCTACCCTCACATCCTTTGTCAATACCAACCACAAACTTTATCCAAAATGAGGGAGCACTGAAACACAAACAGGCTAAGACAGAGTCACCAGAGTGGTTTTCTTCTCTGGAAAATACCCTGTCACACTTTAGCAACCACAAAAATACTACTCTTTCTCACCTAACTCATGCAACAGTTAAAGAATACTGACATTCTTCTAAATGTTTGGAACCAGCCAAATCTGCATGGCTTTAAATTTTTGTCAGTGAGATCATCTCCATTCTGCATGTGCCAGAAGAAGTTATCTCATTCTGAACCAACTCCTGATTCCTGTCTTGTTTCCTACCTTAAGTCTCGCACTTCTCACGTAGCACTTTGCATAACTATCAGTTCAAAGCTCTCAGCAAGGCAGTGGTACCATCTAGATGCAACAGTCTGAAGGAGAACTGCCATGCAGTTTGCTTTCCAGTAACCATTCTGGTACAAGTGGTACTTTGAATGACATGGAAGTCATGCCTTAGGGCAGCCATGAACGGAAAGGTTTCCCTAGCATTTGAATCTACTTCCACTTTGTGAGTGCCCACATAAAATGAGCTTTCCATTTTTAGTCCCAGAGAGGCACCTAATAGTACGCAGGATGTGGAAGCTAGGGAGAGGATTGCTTGGCCAGAGGTACCTAGGATCCTTAAGATAGGATTTCCAGTTGTTTTAAATCTCTCAGCTTCTGGAGCTACCTTTTTGTCTATAAACACAGTCCCCATAACACTAGCTGACGCCAGCGACTCCTGAGGAGAGCTTTACCATGGAGTTCACGCGGGAAAAGGCAGTACTTTGGGTCCTTTGGACTACAAATAGTCTTTGGGGAGGTGTGTATGCGCGGCCCGGGACACCTCGCCGCAGGCTGCCGCCTCCCCAGTGCTCCCGCCACCAGGCGTCACTCTTGGGACCGGGAACGGAGGCGGAACCCCAAATCACGGAGTAAGGAGTGGGAAAGGGAATGAAACGGAGCGTGCAAAAGTTAGCATCCCTTGCGAAAGAAAAAACAAAAAAAGGTAACTAATGGAATGCACTTGGAAAATAGCCTTCGTGCAAAGCACAGGCTCTAATGAACGCAACTGTAAATGATAAATTAGAAGGTAAAATTTTGTTTTAACACGGGAGTTAAGAGTTACTCTCTTCTCCCTTCTTGGCAATCTCCTCCTTTCTGCCAGACGCAGCAGTCAGCTGCAGTCTGTGTCCACTTAACATCTACCGAAAAGCAGGGAAAATACATTCCCGAGATAACAGCAAAAAGGGAGAAGGAACTTGGCATCATTTCTGTGGAGACATCCTGAGGAAGATGCAATGAGCTCTGTGTGAAGAAATGAAAACATTTCTGAGACAGGCTGGTCATGTTTTCTGCAATGTCAGTAAGCCACTAAATGTTAAAGCATCCACTAAAACAGGGCTTTCACAAGATAATGACAGTTCACACTATTGTGTGACCAGACTTGCAGGAGACAACTGCCTTTTCAGAACTGCCAGCACAGACAGAAAGTACGAGATGGCGGTATTTGGAAAAGAATTACAATTTTTGAAATGAGGGCTGCTCGTAGGATAACCAGGCTTTAGCGCAGCGTTTTGGCAGGCTGGGAGCCATAGGTTTGGAAGAAGCGGCAGGGATGGGAGATCAGACTGAAAGGCGCGGAGGTGCTTTCCTGGGTAGGGAACTAAAGTTGTGCAACTGGCGGGCTAGAGGCAACCCCCGGACCCCCGAAATGCTGCAGCACTCCCCCGGCAAAAGGACGCTCGGGAGCTGCGGGCAGGAGCAGGTTCGCGGAGGCGAGGGGCGCCCGGGGAGACCGCGCACCTCGGCGCCTCTTCCTCCTCCTCCCTCCTGCGGGGCGGGGAGGGCGCAGGTGAATGCGCCCTTTGTCCAGCCGTAGCCCCAGCGGACCCACGGCCGGGCGCTTCTTGGGCAGCCGGGCCGGGTCCCGCGGCCCCGGAGGGGAGACGCCGAGGCCACGGCGCTCCGCCGCTCTCCGGTGCCCGCCGCCGCTCGGGACGGGACTCCGGCTTGCACCTCGCCGGCACGGAGGGGAGAGGGACGGGCGCGGAAGGCGGGGCCGGGAGGGGAGGTGGAGGCTGCGGCCGGGTCCCTCCGCCGCTCCCCTCCTCAGAGCCCAGCAAGCGCTCCGCGGCTGACCCGAGCCCACATTCCCTCACAGAGCAGGGCCGCGGCCGGACATCCGCGGCCGGACATTGGCGCCCGCACCGGCCAGGGCTGCCCCTCGTCTGACGGATCCGAGCCGGGACCCGCCGCTGCCTCCGGCCTGCGGCGGGAAGAAGAGGCTGCGCTGGCGGCGGGCTGAGGCGGGTGAGTCCCGGGCCGCCGGGCGGGCGGCCGGTGGTGGAGCCGCCGTGGAAGCGTCCGCACGCGCCCGCGTGGCCGGGCTGCGCCCGGGTTCCGGCGCGGGGCTCCGCCCATCCCGCGGCCGCCGACAGGACGGGACGGGACGGGACGGGACGGGACGGGACGGGACAGAGCCGTGCTGTGCCGGGCCGGTCCCCCCAGTGGGCGCGGGGTTCCCGCGGGGTCTGGCCTCCCCCGCGCAGCGGCGCGAAGCGGTCGGGCGTCGGACTGGCAGCCAAGCCGGCCCTGCCCCGGTCGGTGCGGTCTGCCCCGGGCGCACGCTGGCTGAGGAGAGACGCCGAGCCAGGCTGTCCTGCTCCAACCCCCGGGTGTTAATGAGGTGTTCCAGGGAGCTCAGCAGAATTTCTGAAGAGCCGGGAAAGTTCCTTGCTCGTGCCCCGAGCGCTTACACCGCCCCGCGCCGTGCAGCAGGAGCTTTAAAAGCCACTGGGTTCCCCTCGCACGTCCACGCTGTCGTTTTCCGGCGGTGCCAAAGGAGAGAGACGTGCTCACTGTCCCGTGCCTCTTCCATCACCTCATCGTTATTATCATAGCCTGTTTATTTTACACATTGATCTGGTTTTGTGGAGCCAGCCCTGATACCCCTTACTCGGTGAAACCGCGCAGTGATGGTGTTTTCTCGGGGTAATGTCTGCACAGTGTGGATCCCTGGTGGGTCCAGCGTTATCCTGAGCCTGTTTTCTGGATCCAAAATGCAGTAGCGTACTCATGGCAGCTTTGCTTTCTGCAGCTGCACATCCTCCATCCTCACTCACAGCCGCCTCCCAGAGAAGAAGGGGGTGTGCACGGAGGACCAGCATTACTACAACTGTTTTCTTTTGCAGCAGTTGTGACTTACATAGGGCTATAACTGATTAGTTTCTGTCTCTCACAGGACTCGTACTTCTTTTTCTGCATATCTACTCCAAAAAGACACATGCTGCAGATGACTCCTCTCTGGCCATTCATAAGGCACTGGATAGTGGAATTGTAACTGTCTTGTGTTTGAGGGCTCTCCAAGAGTATTACTGTGCTTTGTTACTGGGCATACACGAGAAATAGTTTTGTATTAACTTTGGTATCAGAAGCCAGGTAGACTATTATGGCTCAGCACCTATGTTTCCTTGCACACAGTCACATGCTGTAACCCATGTCTCCATGGGCAAGCAAATACATTCATTCACACATGCTCTCTTTCTCTCTGTTTTGTCTTCCTCTCCATAAACCATTAACGCTGTATTTAACAGTGTATTAAATGTTTCCCAAAAGAAGGAAAGCGCTTCCCAATCCAGAATGTGCTTCTGGCCCTCCAAGGTAGTGTGGTTGTCAGAAGAGTAGAGTTACCAAGTGGCTAGGATCACTGTTGAAGCCCAGGTAGATGGGTGATACTATCAGTTGAAAGCCCCACACAGATCAGTACAGAAATAAAAGTTTAAAAGCAGCAAAGGTCTGAGACACATGCTGTTTCAACAATCTCAAGACATCAGTCTCAATATCTGAAAGAGTAAAAAGTCAATCTATAAGTTTACCTCTTTCTTTTTTCACATCAAACTTTAAAAATCAGTGGGTAGGCCTCAAAAACAGCGTGTCTGCCTTTCCTATTCTGAGTTCTTTTTAAAAGAAATCTGGAGTTCACTCTATTTGGTACTGGTTTTTTCCAGGTAAGTACATTATACTGAGTTCTATTCTTTGCCGTTCTCACAGCTAGAAGTGCAGTATATTTAAATATATAGACATAGAAATTCTTAAATAATCATGGGACTTCAAGAGCTAAGGATTTATGAAGCTGAGAACCCGAAACATGATAAAATCACCATAACTGGCCCTAGAAATGGGGGGATGGGGGAAATATGAATGTGCCTTCACCAGCACATGCTCTTGTGTGTGCAGGATATACAAACCACCCATTAGCTGGTGTAGGAAAGGGTTAACAGCCTGACCTTCAGACAGAAGCTCTTGTTGACCCTACTCTGCAACACTTGACTGAAAGGTTATACCCAAAGGGAGAGGTTGCTAGCAGGAGGGAAAAATCCAAAGAGAAATACGTAGAGAAAGAATACTTAGGCTTTCAGGAGTCTGCTGGCCTAGCAGAGAGGAAACTCTTATTGCTCCTCATCCACTGAAGGAGCCAGACAGAATAAAAAAGGGCAAGTGTTAGAATCTGAATTGCCCATACAGTTTCCCAAAAGGTTTACAGCTACAAGAGAATCAGTAGTTAGCAAAACCAGTTTCCTATCTCTTAACTCAGCTGTTCAGTGGGAAAGTACATGGAGGAGCCACCTAGTCACAGCCTTAAAGGTAGCCACAGAAAGTCACAGTGTGGTATGGCACCCCAAGCTTCCAGTGGTGCCTTGCTAGTGCCTCTCCTCCTGTACTTCCTGCAGAAGTGCCTGTTGCAGGGTCTGCAGTCCTTCTAGTTATTTTACAGCATTCAAAATACTGTCTTTCCTGCTATCCCAGGATTTTTACAAACATCTCTTTCAGCTTTATCCATTCTTTTCTCTTTTTTTCTGGCTTCTGATTTCTTGTAGTCCTTAATAGCTTAAAACTGTTTCTGCTGGTGCTTGTGGGTGATAAGTATTGCCAGTATACCTTGGAATAGCATGACTGAAGCTCCAGCTGGAGTTTCCTAACAATCTCAAAGGGAGAATATACCTCTAAAGCCACAGAGTGACTGTCAGGTAGACCAATCATAAAGCCTAAATCCTAAAACATAAAAAATATTAGGAACAATATATTTGCATGGGTTTCTTGTATCATGCTATTTCAAACTTATGTGTTGTAATTTAAAAACTTTCAGCCTGAATTAAGATGTTCATGCCACTGGTGACTTGGGCATTTAGCTTAAATGCTGTTTGTCATCAATGATTTCGTTCTGTTGATTCACATCCTCTCTTAGTCTCTGCTTTGCTTAAAAAACAAGCTGAGCTTTTCTGTTGTCAGAGGACAGACTTTCTTTTCCGTAGTTTATAGTACCTTTCCCAGCAAATGGGTGGAGGGGAGGGAAGAAAACATTTTGAGGGAAAACGGGCCTCGAAGTTCCAGTAGGGCATTTCAAAACCTGTTGTTACATCCTGTGTTTGTTTTGCAGAGAGTTTCCGTAATGGAGAAGAGGGAAGGTGATAATCACGTCATTGATCAGAATGCAGGTCCCAGCATCATGCCGAGAAGAAATACAGGAAACCTGAGCAACGTGGTAATGTTTCTATAGAAAAGCAGCTTATGTGTCACTGAGAATACTGCAATCTTTCATTTGATTTTGTCATGAAACTGTTTCCATCACACTGACATATCATCGATATTCTAAAGTCTTGTCACAATATTGACACGAAGAGATAAAAAAGATAAAGAGGATCTCATTCGATATAATCACAGCCCATTATAAAAAATACACAGAGTTTGGGCCACCTAAAAACTACATGAGGTTAGTTGCTAGTTGCATTTTACCAGGTGAGCAAAGCCCTCTAGAAAGAATTTGGGGGTTTCTACAGGAATATAAAAATTATCTTTGAGGACTCTAGTAATAACCACATCATGTTTAGTAAATTTTCCACCTCACAGAAAAATGTTCAGAAAAAAAAAAATCCACTTGAACAGCATTTGCCTCTGCAACTGCTGATGCACAGAAGTAGTTCAAGCTACAACTTTCCATTCTGATGTAACTGTCACAGGCTGTGAAATTCTGAATTAGGCTTTGTGAACTCTCTCTCCAAGAAACAAGTATCTGTAGGTGAAAATCGGTTCCATGCAAATCTCTATTTGCATAATTTGTACCAGCTTCCAGTTCTGCAATGCACAGATTGCACTCTGCTTTCGTCACCAGGTAGAGTTACTCAGGCTACACCTTCGCTGTTACAAAGATATGCTTTTGTCATCTGATAAACGTGGAGCAGCTATTCAGCTAAGTATCCTAATGAAGGCCATGCCCTTTAATTTTGATGTGAGGCACTGTATGCAAGTCAGTCAGATGTGATGGGAAACAGGATACCCTGTTTCCAGTTGGAATTTTACAGCAAGTTCCCAGGGTGCATTTTCTCTCTTTCTGTTAAACAAAACACCTAGAGATCATTGAAGATGAAGACTTGCACTTACCTACCTTTGCATTATTTACAAGTAGTACCTTGTTTGAATTGACCCCTTTCTTATAGATAAAGCCAGACGATACCCCTGAGACAGGAAGATCTTCTGTATCCTAGCAGAAAGCTAACTTAGGACTTTCAAGCTACTAATATTTGCCTTCCTCAAAATGGACAGTGCCATTTCACTTTCTGGAGGTCTGGATGTTTGCCACATCAGCCATTCTAAAGCTAAGACATTGCAGCACTTTATATTTCACTGGAATATTGTCTTACATGTTTATTACCTAATATTATTGGTTCTCTCAGTTGTCAACACTTAGTCATGTCTGCTGTGTCAAATGCAACATCCTGCTGTTGGTACCTGTATTTTCATTTTGTATGTATGCTGATCATGTGCTTCCATGAACAATCTTCAGATTCTTTTTATGGGACAATCTTTAAATATATTGTCTCAGTGTATTACCCTGAAATTTTGTACTAGCTTTGTTTCTTCTAAAGCCTGTGGTAATTCTGCCAAAACCTCTGTGAGACTAGAATCCAGCTATGCCTACTTGTCACAAGACAATTCAGCTTTTTAAACTGACATGACTCAATTTCACAAGGTTTCATAAAAGTTATGAGGAGACCACTACATTTGTGTGGTAGATTAAAAAGACCACAGAACTTGATGCTGGAGTTGACAGATGTGCGACTGGTCTAATATGCTGGATCCCAAGCATTTCTACTTAAATCCTTATTCACCCAATTAAATGTCATTAAAAAGCAGTGACTGAATGATTTTATTTTTTTTTTCTTGACTCTGGATTCTACCGTTGTGTATATTATTTGGGCTGCATCATCAAGAAGTCTGTAGCTGAAATTTGACATTTGAAATCTGTAGCTCGTATTGTAGCTTCACATAATGTAATCCCTTCCAGTGTAGTTAACTTAAAATCTATTTTGAAATCACCACAAATAATGAATGAAGAATGAGAAACCTATGCTAAAAGTGCCTTGCTCAACTACTGGCTGTTCAGTTCAAAATGTTGTTTTCAAGCGTCCTCGTCTTTAATAGTGTGCATACTTTGTATATGTTTTCAGAGCAGCACGGTGCAAAGGTCACGATGGCAAATACTGTCATTACTGAAGTTTGTAATCTCTTAAACTCACTTGTTATTTCCTTTCTGTCCTTTCTAGAATGTGGATACACAAGTCACCAATTCACAAGAAGCAGCTGCACTTTTTAATTTACATCAAGCACACCATTTTGGTGAGTTTGAATACTCTTCAGAGCAACACTGCAAGCAGGATCTGTTCCCCAAGTGGCACTTGCCAGTGAAGATAGCATCTGTGATGTCATTATTAACATTTATTTACACTTCTCTGAGAGATGTCATATATCCTTTTATAACCAGAAAGGAAAATGTTTTCTATAAAATTCCAATCCTTGTCATAAACAAAGTTTTACCAGTCGTTTCAATTACCCTTTTAGCACTAGTGTATTTACCAGGAATATTAGCTGCTGTTTTCCAGCTGTATTTTGGCACCAAGTACAAACGGTTCCCCCAGTGGCTGGACAGATGGATGTTATCAAGAAAGCAATTCGGACTTCTCAGTTTCTTCTTGGCTGCAATGCACGCCTGCTATAGCCTATGCTATCCAATGAGAAGATCATACAGATACAAGCTGCTGAACTGGGCATTCCAGCAGGTATGATGGGTTCACAAATGTCATCCTTTCTGCATTTAGAAAATCCTTGTTTTCCTCATTCAAGCAACTCTGGATGGGGGGACAGCCATTTTCATGGCCTTCATTGGATTTGGAAGCCGATCCCCACAGAGCACTCTTAAGGGATGGAGCAGGACCTAGTTGTTAAAGAATGTAACAGGGAGTCAAGAATCACCACAGCTGTGCCAGTGTGTATTAAATAAGTCATTTTCTTCATTTGTGATTTTTTTAATCTCTGTAAAATGCACATAATTATACCTGCCTCACATGAACATATAAGTCTTTGGCACACTTAGTTTAACATGGGTTAATCTTCTCTGCACCAGTGGAATCAATCTACAAAAGCTGTGCACACACCTGTTCTGGACATCTTTGTGAAGTGAATTAGCCAGCAATGAAGGAGGGCTGAGCTAAATCACAGTAATTGTATTTGCCAGAAACTAAATTTGTGAACACTGATGGCTCCGCAATTGGGCTGATGCACACTAACTTGTTAAAAGATAGAATTTCAGTCATGCCTCTGAGTCATGGGCAATTATTGGCTGGCAAAGCTCTCTAAGACCCTCTGTGACTAGACAGTTCTTAATATTTGCCTATCTCCTTGAGTACTGTGACTACCATGAGCATTGCAGTATAAGGAATATTCCAATATATAGATGGCAGATGTACATTTTTATAAACCTCGAAGTCTAATGTAAAGCTTTTCTGAAAACATAGTATGGTGGTAGTAACTTCTTAAGAATTCTGTAAATAGTCAAACTAACTGCTGAAAGCTCTGACATCAGCCTTACTGGTAATTTGATTTGAATGGATTACCAGGAACTACCAGTCCTCAAGATGAAGAAATGTTCATATTTGGGGAATATGACACCATGATGATCACTAGCAGCATCACAGGGCTGTTGTAATCACTCATAAATAGAAGTTTTGACATTTTTTATTAAAATCATAACCTTTTCATCCATACTGACCATCATATTCAGTGCAGTGGAATGTATCAAGTTTTTGGTTTTTAAATAAGACCTAAACCACTCTCCTGGCAGGATACCATCATTAAGAATGCCTGCTGAATTAGGTCGCTAAAACAATGCTGTTAATATACTTCCTGTTGCTATAAACTCACAGATATGGTATTTAGCCATAGGTGGATTTTTCTTGACAAAGAATAAGGTTTCTCCTGCTATGAAGGCAGGCTGACAGGCTTCAGAACCATTCTCTTGTGGGCACAGATGCTGATGAAGTCTAAATTCTTCTCACTTAAAATCCACCTTTGCTCTGCAGATGCTAGAGGAGATTTTGTCATCAGAACTAAATGGCAGTTAGATTCAGAGACATCCAAACAAACAAAAATATCTTGTTTCTTGGATTATTTCCTTAATATTATGGTGAAAACAGCTGTGTTTCACACAAACAGCTAAGTGTGCCAGTCTGTCATTTTAAATAGGTGTTCTTTTGGCAGGTCAAGCAAAATAAAGAAAATGCCTGGATTGAACATGATGTTTGGAGAATGGAGATTTATGTGTCTCTAGGAATTCTGGGACTTGCTTTGCTGGCCTTGCTGGCAATAACATCAATCCCATCTGTCAGTCACTCTTTGACCTGGAGAGAATTCCACTATATTCAGGTACATTTAAATGTCATTATCACATGTCAACAGTCCTCATTTGTAGGACTGTATGTTATCAACTAAAACCATTAAGATTTAGAAATATCAAACACAGAGAGGTTCGTTAAACCAATCTGAAGGTTTGTTCTGTACTCTTTTAAATTGCTTTGCAAGAAATGTTAGTTTCATTTGTTACTTTGTCAGGGAAAAAGGCTGTCAGGTTCAGTGTATGAAGTGGGAATACACATAACTCCAAAACACTTTTTTGCTCCTCTGACCTGGTGACCACCAGCAGTTGTCCCTTCAGGACCTATTCTTAGATCAAAGACCTAAGGCATCTCAGTCATCAGGGCATCTTATGTTTCAGGAATGCCCGTCTCCTGCTGAATTGGGAGTAGGTGGTATTGAACCAGACAAAACTGTTCCCATACAACATGGGATTCCTCTATACAAGGAGAAATGCTTGTTTCTCCCTTGGAGCTGTCTTTGCAATTCTTTACTACCTGAGCAGTGCTGGGTGGCTGGAAAATTGAGGAGGCTGCTTCTGCTGAATCATACACACAAAACTTTTCAATCCACAGCATTATTACCTTCATAACCCCTCCAAAATGGTGTATTCTTAAAAAGAGACATCTTAGAACACATGCATAATCAAATCCAGCCAGTCCCGAGTTTGCTACGGATGTGCTGGTTTCATTCACCAAGTATCTGATTTGCTCTTAGTTCTCCTGTATTATACACAGTAATAATCAGGGGTGGTTCTGCTGACACCAATATGATCACACTAGAATTAAACAAATGTTGAATTAGGTCCCTGAGCACCAAAATCTGAAAATACTATGACATACTAAGTACTTGGCATTTGATAATTAGATCTCTATTTGAAAAGTAGATCTGATATGCCCATGTGCCTACAATTAGTGATTTGAGGTTCCATCCAGTCTATGAAGTGCATCATTTGTAAGAAAAGTTGTTAGTTTTACAGAGAATCTACATGGATAGGTCTAGTGCATGATTGCTTTCAGTATTAAATTAGCATGGCTAAGAAACCCAGAAGATAAATACTAATATCTTGGATTAGTTTTATAAACAAATAAACTCTATACTTGAAAATCAGATTCTGTAGTTTTAGCACCTGGAAAGGCAGATTTCACTGATCATTAATTCAATTTTTCAAACAATAACAAGATTTTTATGCAACAAGAAATTCTAGCATAAAATTTCCTTTATTTCTGAAATTGATCACTGTAAGTGGAGTGAAAGACTTCAGTTTCCTGTAGTTGTGCAATTGCTTTTGTCATAGTACTAGACTTACTAGAGCTTCTGATTTTAATTAGCCTTAGAATTTTTCTTTGCAAACAATCAACTAATCCATTTATAAATCTTCTTTTGAACTCATAATAATTTGTCACAGAAATAATGTACAGTACAGATTACATGTAGAGAATTGACCCTTTTTCAAGAAAAGTCTGGAATCTGTGATCTCTTCTGTATGTTAGCTAAGTATCATAGCAGTAGTTTAAAAATGTGCCTTATCTGTTTTCTCTTATGGTGGCATAAAGGTGTACATTTGGATTCTTGAATTGTAGTTCCTAAATCACAGTTCCAAGCCAATGATCTCTTTTCTTTGACGTTGGTTGAGGCCCTTCCTGACTTCTGTATTTGCTTAACAAATACTTTTCTTGCCAAGTTGGAAAAAATAAATAGCTTGCTATTTTATTTCTCTTTTCAGAGCAAGATGGGATATGTAGCTCTGCTGCTATGCACTGTTCACGCACTGGTGTTTGCTTGGAACAAGTGGGTTGATGTTGGCCAATTTGTCTGGTACACACCACCTTCATTTATGGTAGCAGTTTCTCTCCCTATTGTAGTTCTGCTTTGTAAATGCATATTGCTCCTCCCATGTTTTAGGAAGAGGATAAAAAAGATCAGATGTGGTTGGGAAGCTAACACACAAACCAATCAATCCAGCATGACTTCCAGACTGTAGATCAAATATGGACATTCCCTGTCTATGTATGTAAATATGCTCAAGGCCATGAAATGTTCACTCACAAGCTCTCTTTCCATATATTCCATAAATGTTTCTTTTTCACTTTTCATTTAGATTTCAGGACCTTTTCTAAGACAGAAGGTGGAAACATTCATTTTGCACTCTACTCGGTGTCTCTGTGATCATTTCTTTTTTCTGACTCACTGCTTTTAAAATCCAAGGGCTTCAATGCCTCTATCGTAATTCTTTTGTGGGCAAATGTAATCCTAAATCATTTTCTAGATGACCACAGAAAGTAAATAAACAATTACACCACAGAACCAGGAACTCTTTCTGCTTCCTACAGCCGTGTTTGTTCATTAAAACTCAGTATTATAATGGGGCAAGAACTTGAGTATTTATCATCCCATTCCCACTTATCATCTGCATCCTACGTTTCACTCTGCAGCATTCAGACCTTGGCACATGAGCAAGACACAAACTATTTCCACCAGGTGTTGAACTTAGACAGTGGGGAAGCAAAATTGCAGGGATCTTTACAAGATAAATCTCTCCTGAGGCTTGGGCACAATCTAAAAAAAGAGGTTTTAGATTCAGATCTCCATCTTATACAGAACTAGGTGTGTCTGTGTTGACTTAAAACTATAAAACATTTTTTATTTTTTATTCCATGAACACGTTCTTTTGTTTCTAATGCTGGAAATTTTCCATGCTTTTGACCTAAGCCTACTGCCCTTGACATGCACTAAACCTTATTCACACAAATTATTCCAGTGGGATAACTTGCATCAGGTAGATGTGCTTCACTGTTTACTTGAGGGCCAGCACAATTGTGTGACTGGAAGAAAAACACTAAAAATAGACTTTTGAACCTTGACATTGATTTGATGAGATTTTAATGTAAAATGGCTTCTGAATGCATTTGCTTTTACAAAAAAATTCATATAAGCTAATTAAACCTCACTTTCCTTATGTTGCATAGGTCTGGCTGAATGTTTTAAATGAATAATTCATCTGTTAGTATCTATTTTTAAATATACTATGCAGTAGTTAATATTTTTGCCCAGCATCAGGAACAATTCCACCAGTTTTCATGCATGAATATACTAGGACATGGATTCATGATGCCACCTATTGCTGGGATCATCTGAATGAGAACTGTAGTTGGTAATGGCTCTGGTATTAAAGCAGACAGGAAAACAAAGTATGCATAGATAGATATGTAATACGTAGTGCTAATGATTCTGCAGCTAATGATTCTGTTGTACATTTGTGGATTTGGTACATGAAGCATAAATAACAGACAAATTAAATAGCTACAGTGATACTACATTTTGTATTTTACTGGTTATAACCCTATTCAATTACTGCCACTTAAAAGTTGGCCTTGTTATTTTCACCTAATGTAGTGCTGTGGAAATAACTAGGGACATGGTGGCCTGTATAATATAAGCTGAAGAGAAATGAGTGGCATCGTGTATCTAATCAGATGCGCGTGGCAGAGGCAAACACACTGTGAAACACAGGAAGCTAGTCTGCAGTGTGAATCAAAGACACTTCTAACAGAAAAGGAAAAATGTGGTTGTCTGCACATTAGCATTTCCATTTCTATAAATGAAATAAACTCTTTTAGAAGTCAAATTAGGGATAAAGAATAATATTTGCCAAGGGCTTATTCAGAATACTACCTGTACTTTGTTGTCAGGAGTCATAAAAGATTAATAATATACTTTTTCTAATGGAACAGGTTGAGGCAATTGCAATGATAAAGAAACCCCTTTGTCTTCTGTATTGTCCACTAGCTACCCACAAAGTGTGCTCAAACTTACTACTTCAGGAAAAGCTAAGACTGTAAGTACTCCAAGCAAGCCCTGTACTGCATCAGAACAAGGCATGATACAAATACAGAACTCCTTTCAAGAAGTACAAAAGAAAATGTATGTACATGTACATATTTATATATCTTCTCTTCCTGGTGCAACAGTGATAAATTTAAATTCATTCCACTTCAAATGGCTGAGAAATTGTGTTCTAAGGAAGCATTCCATTGTAATACCCTGCTCTGTGCACTTTTTACACAAGGTAGTGTGAACTAGCATAACTTCATCAATTTCAATCTGTTAAAATGGGTTGAAATCCTGACAAATATTACAAGTGGAAACCAATTTCAAGATCATCGCATACTATTCAAACTGACCTTTTATGCTCATCATTCAGCTGGGGACATTAAGCATACTTCAGATTTTTCTCTCTAGCAGTGCGCTGGGGCACACCCAGAAGTGATTTCTACTGATTGAAATCCACATACTATGAAAGCTATTCCCATAATCTCACATGACATCCAAACATCCAAGCAGTTTATTTCCCTACTGATTTGTCTCAAGTAGGAGCTAGGTTTTCGGTGTCATAGCTAGCTACCCTCACATCAAGTCTATTCTCTGCTTTCTAAGTCTTTAGTACACTACTTCTAAGTAACTCACCTCCAAATCTGCAGAACTGAAGCAGCAACACTTCACAGGATATTGCAACAGTATTTTCAAGCTTTTAAGGCGTTCACTGTAGGAAGGGAGGAGGGTGACATAAGGGCTATAAAGGGCTACAGAAGAATATGTTACTGACAGTATTTTGTTTTTCCCTTTGTAATAGAAATTACTTTGTTCAACACTAATAACTGCATATATACATTTTAATATGTTCATGCATCTATTTCAAAATTCAGTGTATTATTATGCCTATATACTACTGTAATACATAAAATCAATGTGTGCAAATCTGAAGCACTTATCTGTATAACACTGATGGCTTTTATAAAACCATGCATCATTAAATGCTTCAGTGTATGATGTATCTGCCATTGTGTCATACACAACTAGGTTCTAAGGGTAAAAAGGCACAGTAGACTCTAGAAGAGCTGCTGCCATGAACAATGAAAATGGCTTTGGTCAAGGGGAACCATTCTGCCATGGCTGGTGCAGAGCCTGGAGTCTCCAAAGAAGAGAAGACAAAGATGTGAAAAGCAAAATGGGGGAAAGAAATGAAAGCACATTTACCCTGACAGATCTTTTAACTGACAGACTACATATTCTAGCATTCAGAGGAAAAGGAAAGGAAAGTTGAACTGGTTGTGGAGTGCTTTGGAGGGAGACCTATGATCCCTGAAAACACTGATCAAAAACCAGGAAAAGCTCAAGAATGGCGAGAGCATTGGGGAGAGGAAAGGAGTACAGGCATAGGTTGGGGTAAGGATCTAACACTTTAGTATAAGTGGTTTTGCAATGCTTTTACAAAGGTTGCAGAGTACTTCCTTCAGTTGTTCTATGTCCCTAATGTACTTAAGTCAGAGACAGAATAGAAATCGTGGAGAAATACTCATAAATTGTTGAAGGACATGAGGAGTTTTATGCCAAGTTTACCGGGGAGTAGCCAAATCCCAGAATACTATTCCCAAAAAATGGTACCAACAGTCGGTGTTCAGGAAGCTAGAGACAGGGCTGTGCTGGCTATGGTTTAATGTAAATTCCTGTTGACAGCAGCATTCATTGTAAGCAGTTCCTCCCTTTGGCCACTCTTCTCTCTTCTCTCAGTTCTGCAAGTATTTAAAGCTGTGAAGTTCATCAGACCAGGGTACTAGATCCAGCTGAAAAGTAATGCAGGGAAATGAATGCTTCAGCCAGATCCACGCACTGGTCTGACTCACCTGGTAGCCATGCGCACATGCCAGCAGGAAGGAGGCATGGCCTAAAGGGGCAGCTTACCTAAACAAGCTTCAAGTAGATGTTTGCAAGTGGTCCTAAAATTCAGAACTTAAATTATTTCATACTGTTTCAGTGGTAAGAATGTTTCAGTGATTCACTTATTTGTCATGTTCTTAGTTTTCCATGAATCAGTAGGCGAAAATGTGTTTCAGAATTTATCACCAAAAACCATGCAAGACTGACTAACCTCTGACTGTAGACTGTGTGGTTTGGTTCGTAGAGATGATGATCTCTTGTCTTCCTTTCTGCTGTAACCACAGTTTCTAGTATTGTCCCTTGACAATATGAAAAGTTAATGTTAAGCGTTTCTGAAATTCAGACTAATTTCTTTTAAGCTGGTTTTCTTAAAATGTCATTAAAACAATACTTTTTAAAAACAAAACAAAATTATTTTTGAAAACATGCTGAATCCACCCCTGGAGAATGTCATCTCCTATAGTCACTGTAAGTGCCTGGCAGTGGCTGATCATTGCCACTGAATTTTTTCAGTAGTGCCAGGATTTCTTGATCCCATCACCATTCTCTGTTGCTGATGGCAAAATAATTCCTTTTGGTGAGACCTTGGACTTCTTAAAAAAATATCATTGAATTCAGTTGCATCAGGGTTCAACTTTTACATCGTTGTTTGAACTTTTCCGTAGATTGAATGTAATATTTGAAAGGGTGTGGTGAGGCTAACTTACTAAGTATGCATAAGAGTTTTACAGGTATTTTCAAATTAAAATATATCAAATCAGTCAGTGAACCAAACTTGATAAACTTAAAAAAAAAAAAAAGACCACAGCTACAGCTACTTCCAATAAAGATGATGCAACAAAAAACACAGTTATTTTGTCTTGTTTGTTTGTTTGCTTCTTTGAATGTGTATTTTATCTTTGTATCTTAGGAAGTATATTACTGAGATAAATATGCTATGTCCATGACTTGGTTAAAGACGTGTAGTCCCCATGGAACTGGCAGAATATGACCACTGCTACTGATGGAAGTATTTGGTCCTTAGATTTGGGCTCACTATTAAAAAATCAGTGAGGTAAGATTAATGCAACATCATCAAGATAGTAGGGAACAGAAATCCTTAGGGAGATGGATAAAATGAAGGACAAGTGAATGACAGATGAGAGAGGGGCTAAAAAACTTCACTGAATCCTTGAAACAGGATGGGAAGGTTTGTTATCCACCTGGAGCTGGGGAATGGAATGAACAAATACAAAGAGCCCAGGTGTGTGCAGAGTTTCACCTGCAGTACCTATTAAGTTGTAACCACTTCCCCATCCCTGAAATACCATTTGAGGCACTGCTGGGGAAATCTGTTCAAATTCCACTGATATGTATGAACACCAACAAGGTTATAAGCAGGTCTGTGACTTGGAGGAATTATTCTCTGAGATGTAGCCCTATGATTTTATTACAGATGAAGAACACACTCTTTCTGAAGCTGGGGAGACATGAACCATAGATATCACTCCACTTTTTGTAACAATCTAAATGTAAACTGATTTATCTTCAGATAGATTGTGCTTGTAGTGGAGCTGACATGGCTGCTTTACTTCCTGGTGAAAGTGTATGGTATGCTCTGCTAAATGAAGGAAAATATTTATATAAGACACAATAAAGCTAAGCCACTCTTAAATATTACTTATGCAAGATAAGGAACCAACTGAAACCAGAGGATTAGACGGTGCATTGGACTATATTCAGAAAAGCAATTCCTAATAACTTCAGTTTTATCCTTGTTCTGATATCACTGTTCTGTTGCACATACTTAACCATCACCATTTAGTTCTTGCAAAGGCAAAAATCCCAGTGAAATCGATGGGAGTGTTACGCAGCCATTCAGAGCCAGGTTTGTCCCCTACAGTCACATAAATACTTCAGGTCTGCCTTCTCCTTGACACAATTACCAATAAATCATTCACCTTCTCCCGTGTTTGGGATGGACTCTATTCTGCCATGTACCCTCCATCAAGACAGCCTTGTCAAGGGAACAGCACTAAAATTTAGTACCATTTCTCCATTACCAGAGTCTGACCTGGAGCACTCTGTATCACAGCACATCAGCTGAGCCACAAAACCTCCTCCTCACCTACTGCTCAGCTTCATTCAACCCTGTTTTAACATCCAACACTTGCTTAGTTATTTCTAAGTTCCTCCCTGAAAACTGTTCTATATAATTGGGCTCTTAGACCTACCTGACACTGAGGTGCTAAAGGAATAAGGGAAAATTGGTGGTGGGGAGTGCCAGTGGTGAGGAAGTGGAAAATGAAGCACATTGGCTAAGGCCAAATAGGTGAATGAAATGGGGAAACTGAGTGTACAAAAAGTTTGGGACATGGAAGGAAGAGATATCATATGCTGATGTGCCCTTTTAATGGCATTGTTCATCGTTCCTGCCTGATCCCTTCCCTTCCCTTCCCCACTTTTTGTCCTTTCCCTAGACATCCTATAGTCTTACACATTCTCACAGTTCCCTTAAAATAGCCCATAATAATTCACATACAATTCTTCTCCTCTTGCATACCATAACAAGTCCCACATGCCTTAAGGAAAACAATTCACATTACATTTCAGGGGAAAGAGTTTCTTCCCTTGATCACCTTGGTGGGTTTCTCTGCAGTGACAATGATCTGGTCACTCCCCTTGGATAGGAAGTTTGGCTTCATTTTCATTTTTAGCTTGCTGGGGTTCCTTTGCGTCTTCCTGCTCCTCTGACCCTCATTGGGTCTTTATGTTCCCCATGACCATTTAACCCAACAGTACAGAGAAGAGGGTTTGATGATCAAGGTGTGGACCAGCTGCCTTACAGGAAGAGATGAACAATGTGAAGGCTCTTCACATGGAAGGGGGTGAAATCAAGATTTACAAAATATTTAAGACAGTGGATAAGATAAACAAAGAACTATTTTTCACCAAGTCCACACTAACAGGACTAGAGAGGATTCAATGAAACTAGCAGGAGATTAGTTTACCACTGATTAAGAAAGTGCATCTTTATGCAGTAGGCAGAGAACCTCTGGAGCTGCCATGGAGGGCTATGGTGGCAAACAGCATCAGCAGGTTCAAAAGGGGATTAGACAAATTCAGAAACAACATCCCCTAAAGAGACTCTAAAAGAACTTTGCAGGCATGTACCCTATGACAGCACTAAGGCAAAAACAGATTTTGGAGGAAAGTACAAAATACAGCGGCCAGATTCGCACATGCTCCTTTAACCAGCATTTTGTTTTGCTGCTCTTGAACATGTATTAATGGGTTTTCTTATGTCGCTATACTTCAAGAGGAAATCTCTCAGACTGATACACTCCTCTAAGTTTTATGTCTGGAAACCAAATATGTTGGGAATGACAACTTAAATCCTGAAGAAAAAGCTATTGCCTTGAACTTGGAAAAAACTGCTTAACTGTCAGGCTCTCTAGCTACTGGCTGGCCTCAGCTCATTTCTGTGGAACTAACTACATAAATTGTCACAGGACTGGGAATGGGAATAGCATTTCATTCTTCTGTAAAGATTCAGATTTTCCTTTCACAGTGCTATTGAATTATCATGGTTTCAACTGTACTTCTCAGGGAATATTTTACATAGCTGGCACGGTCTCATTCAGTGAAACAAAACGTTCAGAATAAACTAACCAAAGACCTATGACATCTCACATGTAATAATATAATAAAGTTACAAATATTTTACACCTTAAATAGTATATTTCTACATTTTCACAACCATGATGCTACATACTACACAGAGTGGCCTCCATTAGTTTTCATTTCATTTCTGCTCTCAAGAAAAAACTGTGGTCTGCAGCTTTGTGAAAGAAATTTAAACTGAAAGAGCTAAAATCTGGTTAGTAAAACAAACATGCTAGGCTTAGGCTCTCAAATGGTGGTCAAGCCACAATCTAGCCTACTCTTCCTCAGCTACTTTAGTATTCAGGCAAGTATTACTGTCTTTTAAATTAGTTTCTAGGTTTTGCAGAATCCTTGCTTCTCTTGGAAGGATGTATGTCTGCTCTTGGTTAGCATGTCAACAGACTGAAAGTTTTGCTCTAGATTTAATTCTTCACATTCTAAAAATAATCTTTTTACTCCTGGCTTTGGCTTAAAACACTTCTGCATGCACAAGATCCCGCTTGCAGAACCTACACTCTCACTTTGTAGATGTCCTCTAAGATGAGTAGCAACAAAACAAGATGAAAACTTATGACTTTCTATAACTTACACCACTGAGCAAATGTTTTCAGAGTTATAGGGAGAGGTGGAAAGGTCATACATGACCTTGTACTCCATACAAAGCCAAAGAACAAAGGTCCTGAAACCCCTTAATTTAGCTTCAACAATAGCTATGGAAAACCACAGTCAGAGAAGGCTAGGAGAGGCTTCCTTCCTTCAGCTTTTTTCTGATGAATAAAAGTAATCTGCTAGATCATAAAAGCAGAAACAATCCTCACTGCTGTTCTACTTGGACTACCTTAGAAATAGAATTGTAAGCCTGGATGTCCTGTACCTTTGGTCACTTTGGGTTTTGTTGTGGGTTGAGTTTTTTGAGGGATGCTTCTCTGTTTTGGATTAATTGCCCTTAATTTGTAATTCCTCTTGGGAAGAAGATACCTTGTCTGGTTTCACATGAATTGCTAGGATTTCTCAACTATGGCTTATTAAATGTGCTCTATAAAGACTTTCCTTCTCTTTCCTTCATTCTTTCTTTCTTATCTCTTCTTTCCTTTCCTTTTTCTTTTTTTTCTTTTATACTTCTTCTTCCCTTTTCCTCCCCTCCCCTCTCCTTTCCTCTCCAGAATGTCTACATTTTTTTATTTATCTATTTCAGTTTGTCCTTCTTTCCTTGCTTTTCACTTCTGAAATTCAGATCCTAAAGGGTCCCAAAGTAGTGACACCTGGACATTTAGTGAAACGGAGGCATCACAAATTGATGAAATCCAAAGAATAAAGGAAGTGAAGATATTTTAGTTGAGGTATTTATTGTTCATTTTTGTTCTCTGTTTAGTTAGTGGTTTGTTTCTTTTAAAGAATATCTTTATTAAAAACCAACATATTTTCAAGTAAACAATAACATTAGATTACTTTAAAAAATCACAAAAAAGCAAAGAACAAAACTACATTTTGTTTCTACCAAAAAAATGTAAATATAGATTTCAATTTTCTAAATCTCTCAAATGCATTTTGTCATTTTAAAGATTGGGTAAGATGTATAAGTTTTATTTTTAGAATAATTACAGGCTGCCATAAAAAAAAAAAAATCAGTTGGCCTGAATGTTCTTGGCTGGGAAATACTGTATTTTTCTGCTAACTTACGAAATTAGCTGTGTTGAGGGTAGTATGCCAGAAACAATTGTATTAGGGTTTGTTGCCCTGCTAGGAAGCAAATTTTTGTGTGTTTGTTTTCACTCTCTTTCCACGGGGAAACCCCTGGGGCTTTGCTTTCCTCTTGCCAAGAGGAAGAACCAGAATATTTGTTTCCATTTGCCATTTGGAAACTCCTTTGTTATGTTCTATCCCTTAAAGGAAGAAATAATAATGCTGCCCTGGACTTCACTAAAGGAACACCACCTGCTAAGAGAAACTTATCTCCTTTTTTTAACAGTATGTTTAAGACATCCCTTTAACAGGATATCTGGGAAATATGTTGCCCATAGATCTCTGCATATAACTTATAGGAACTGTAACTATACAATTGCCAACTTTGCAGAGTTTAAGTTTATAAAAGGTATGTATACACCCTTGTTCTCATGCTAAACTCCATGTAAAACTGTTGACCTCTTTATGCTTCTCCTGCTTGAATGGACCAGTTACATAGCAATAGAAGGGAGGCTGTAGTTGTGCCCTGATTTCACCTGAGAATATTCAACTGCAAAGCTTCAAAGAGGTACACAGGAAATACAGGATCAAGCAAAATCCTCCAAACTGCCTGGATTTCTTATGAATTCACAGATCTTCTAATGCATCATCTCCCAAAGGTCTGAGTCTTCTGTTCAAGACATTATGCTGCAGTAATAACATTTTAAAAATCCCACAGGAAAACAATCACAAGCATTCCCTTTTATAGCCTTCTTATTAAAGTAATAATTCCAATAAATTAAGAATTACAGGATTGTGACTGTTCTCATTATGTACGATGCACTATCATTTTGAGGTACATGAGTTAGGCTCATGACTATATGGGCCTGTTTTAATGGAAATGCTTCTGTGGCTACAAGAGTTACATAACGTAGCTTATAAGGTTAATCAGCCACAAGTAATGCAGAAGAGGATATTCTGCTTTTTTTCTTTTGATACATTTGTTAGTTGGACTAAACTTTTTGAACTTGTATTACTGTTGTTGTACTGAGTACAGAAAAACAAGGATGACAACTTTTGAATCATAAGCAAAGGAGAATACTAGAACAATAAACTCAAGCGCTGAAGGGCTAATTCTTGCCATGGAAAGGGCATTTCCTAGTAATCTGTCAATGGACTCATCTTTCAATTGACTTTTGTAGAGTATTGACCCAATCCTCAGTATCTGGGAGCTGACAATGCCATTTGGAAAAACAGGAAATAGTTTTTCTGTGCATCTGTCAAACTAAAAAAATACTTTAAAAATACATGTTTTCAGTGTCAGAAAAATTGCTTTAGAACTGGGGAGGTGGCTTCTGAACTACAACAGAAACTTTTCTCAAACCTCTTTTCAAATTCTACAGCATGGTTGTTTGTAATTATATAATGAAACAAATGTTTGACTGAATTATAGGGTTCATTCTGCTTAAGTCTTCAGTTAATACACTACAAAAACAAGTCAGCATGCCTGCACAAAGAATGCAAACAGCTACGTTTAGTGTTTCACTGTGATCTTATGACTCCTTTTCAATCTTCTGTACATGTGTTAGTTTTCTTGCTGGAACACGAGAGACATACATCATTATATGTGCTGGTCAGTTTTAAATGTATTAACACAAAGGTTTTAGCTTCAATTTTACATGGTTGAAACCTGTGTGTCGTCTGATCTTGAGTAACATGGAAATAGGACCACAACTCTCACCTGCAGAGAGAGTACATCAGGTACACAGTAAACATGGGGAGTGCTCTCCTCACTACCCACACCCAGGGACACCGGCCTGGGCTCCAGGGACATCCAACCACCCATTGGAATTATTTTTTTACGAGGATTGGTGAAACACTGGAACAGGTTGCCCAGAGAGGCTATAGATGACCCATGCCTGAAAACAGGCATGAACATCAGGTTGGGACAGGGCTCTGAAGACCACAATCTAGTTGAAGATGGTTGGAGGACTGGATGGGTTGGACTGGATGACTTGCAAAGCTCCCTTCCAACTTAAACTATTCCATGACTCTGTGATTCCTCACCCATAGCCCTGCAGCCAGCACCTGTTAAGGGCCAGCAGCACCCTTCTGGCGGGAGAGACTAAAGCGGCCAGAGGAGGGTTCCCGCCGGTGAACAAGGCCGGGCTGGAGCAGCCGAGGCTGGGCAGGGCCCGGGAAGAGAGGTGAGTTTTGCTTGCGGGACCTGGAGGCCGAGGCGGACCCTGCGCCGTGCCGGCGGCAGCCTGGGTCTGGGCCTGTGTGTGCTGAGCGCGTTGCGTGGGCCGAGGGGTTTATGGCCGAAGCGCAGCGACCAAGGGCCGGGGCTGAGAGCAGTGCTAAGCAGCACGGCCTCTCTCCTTCCCCACACGCAGTCGACCCTCGGGGTTGCCTCCCTCTGCGGGAGAGCACCGCACCCCGCCGCGGTGATGGAGCGACCGCAGGGGGCGGGTCGCAGCGGCTGGAGAGGCACCGCCTCCCCCCGCCCGCCCGCCACTGCGGGGTCGGAGTCTGAGGATGAGAAGCGGCGACGCTGGTCCTCCTGGCGGGCGGTAAGAGGTGAGCGGCGCCTAGGCGGGAGGAGGCCTCAGCCCCGTCGGGGCCTTGCTCGAGCCAGCCGTGCCCACCTACCCCCGGAGATGTCCCCGCTGCCTCTAGCCGTGGTGACGGGCTCCCGTCGCGCCTGCTCCTGTCCCTGGGTAGGCTCTGGAGGGCCTGGCGGTGTCGGGGGCCTCCCAGAACGGGTCGGGCAGCGGAGCTGGCTGCGACCCGGACTTCGGCAGCTGCGAGGGGGGCCTGGCGGTGGCGCGGAGCCGGGAGGGGAGCTCTGTCCCGCGGCGGCTGGGCCTGGCAGCGCTGCCCCAGCTCTGCCCAGTGGGACGGAGGCGGCCGAGTCGACCTCCGGACAGGCGGAGGGGTCTTGCTGTTGTCACGGGCGATCTTGTCGTTGCAGCTGGAGATGCCGGCCAGGACCAGGGCCCCGCCGAGCTCCTCTGGTGGGCTAGATACCCGCATCGCGCTGCCGCCCGCTAGCCAGCCCTGGGGGCGCCGGCCTGCACCCGGCGTTCGGCCACTCCCTCGCCTCAGCCCTCACCCTGTAAGTTCCCGCCCGAGCGAGTGGTCAGGAATTCGGTCGCTGCCCGGCTTTCTGCTTGTTCGTTTTTACCCTCCAGTAGTTATTTTTCCATGAGAAGTTTCTCACATCTCTGTCACCTTCTGGCTGATGTAACTGTAGTGTTTTCTTACCTTATCAAAGGGCAAATGTCAAATTTATATCACTCCTAACTATTTCTTTTTATATCGGTGTAGCCAGATAATCTGTAAGGAAGCCTGGTTTTGTTGCAGTCAGTTCCTGAGCAACCCATGATAGCTACTTCGTATCATCTGCTTCCCATTTATTTACCGGTTGCTTACTCAATAACTTGGTGTAAAATCTCTTCAGGGGCTGAAGTTAGGGTAACAAGTCTTTGCTATTCTCAGTCCTTATCCTCCCCTTTTTAGAGGTATCTGCTAGTCTGCCTCACTTGGGCTCTCTTGAGTTCTCAGGATGTCACTTCAATGAGTATTTTAAGCATCGAGGGTGGATCAGCATTTTAAGCATTGAGGGTGGATTTCTTAAGTGTCTGCTGACTTGAAAATCTTTATCTTATCTTTAGCTTGATCTCTTAACTTATCTATTTCCACTTTGGCCTTACCTTCTGTCTCCCTGTAAAAGGAATTTCATTTAATACCTAGTCACAGTTAACCTTTCTGCTGAGGGCTGAAATAAAGATGACTTTTAACACTTTTTCCTAATTTGTTCCACCTATAATTTGTTCCTTTCTCTCTTAAGTCATAAACCTTGCCTTCTGTCTTTTATTGTATTTATGGAACCTTTACTTGTTACCCTTTATGTCCTCCACTACTAAATCATTTCTGTACTGTTGGTGTTCTGATTTTATCTGTACTGTATGGCACTGTATCTTTATAGCCATGCACACTTTTTTTTTTACTTTTTGTATGATTTTTTCCAAGTCATTAAAGCTCTCCTGATGCACTTAAAACAGTCTTATATACTCTCTTTCCTCTGAATTGCTGTTGTACATTTAATATAGTCCCTTTCAGTAACTGCTAGCTCTCTTACACCTCTTAAGACTATTTTGCCCAAGAGTCCTGTCTGCATATTCCCTAAAGTTATTTTTATAAAGGCTGATAGTTTTATTCTGTTCCTCACACTCTGCTTTCCTTAGGACAGGCAGTGAGAAACTTTGGCCATCAGATCAAAGTCAGCTTACCAGAACCATTCAGCATTTCCAAATCCTAATGCTCACTCTCCTAAGGAACGTTTGGACAAAAGCTGGAAGTAGGCTGCAATATGGTTAAATGGTACCAGTAGGCCATTTTCCTTACGATGGTTCCCTTTCTTGCCCAAAGTTTTGCAGCACGTTCAAATCACATGGCATGAACTGAAATGGGCCTCTGAAATCACATGGTGAATACATATGTTGATGTATATCTCTTATCTGATCAAAATATAGGTATTCTCATTATGTTCCTGGATGAGAACCCATCCTGATCCAGGAAGTACTGGTATTTTGGTCATGTGGTAGATACATTGCAAGTCATGCGGTAATAAAGAAGTCAGTGTTTTTACAGTGCATGCATAAAAATCTACATGGTCTGCCCCTGTCAGAAAGATTCACTGTTAGAATCTTTTCTTAGAGTCCTGATTTTGTGGTCATGTTCCCATATTGCTTTCTGTCTTTAGAGTCTCACTCCAGTTTCAGTGAGTTCTTCCTTTCTAGTTAAAGCTTTCTAGTAGTTCCCTCCAAGTTCTGGAAGACAGCTACTTTTAATTGTGAGATGTTGCTCACTACACGAACTGTACTCCTCGCCAATGGCTGGGTAAAGTGCCCCACTGGTAATTCTTTACTATCATATCAGTTCTTGGATGGTGGCTCAGGAAGAGGTTCATTCAGCTCCCCCTTTCTATCAGGTCTGTTGTTGATTGCTCTCAACACAGCAACCTCATGGTTTCTCTTTGCTGCTTAGCCTGCCTTTCCTCATTGCTTCCTTCATCTTCAGAACTCATTCCAGTTCTTCAGTGCAGAACCATTTACGTCATAGCTGTGGTGCCATGTGAAGACTTCCCTCCTGAGGGTTATATTGTTCTTTTTTTTTGTCTTTCTGCCTTTGTTAGAGCTTTGCTGCAGTTCTGTGACCTCTTCTCTCCAAAGCTATAGCAGAGTTTCTTTTCTATAAGCCTTAGTCTCTGTTCTTCTTCAAAGCCTCCCTTACTGCACGAAATTTGAGTCTTAAAACTCATGTTCCATTTATTATTGCATGAAATCTATCTCTTCTGTCATTAGTTTTTCATGGAATTCTGTCACATGTGTTTGTCTCCAGGATTTATCTTTTCTGCCTAGTGAGAGAAAAATCTCTTAGGCATATTTGTGACCCATGACCTTGAATCCTTTACCCTTGTGCCCACAGTTAATCCTTACACATCCATGGCCAGACCTAGCAGTCTGACAATGTAGGATGCCACAGTAATAACTTGCATAAGCTTTTAATGGAATTCAGCTTCCGTGAACTCACTGTCCTTATGCCAGCAATGGGCCAGCTGTCTCTACCTTCTAGTATTTTCCATAATTACCCTGGTTTTGTTACATGTTTCTTCTCATTCTATTGACATTTAGTTTCAGGAGCACAAGGTTATCTTGCGGTCAAATATTCCAGGGCAGTGGGTAATAGAGAACATGAGAAAATGGAAAAAAATATAATTTAATTCTGTAACTATTGTTGAAGTGTTTGACATATTTTATATTTCTGCTTGTATTAGTGACACATTGCAAGACAAAACTGATTAGCACATACTTCGTTATGGAGAAAATACAACATAAAACTTAGAACCACATATTTTACTCCCAGAGATGGTTTTGGATTCTGATGTCTTGTGAAATGGTATGATGCTGTATTTTGCCTTCTATTGCTTTCTACCTTTTTTTCTTTTTTTTTTTTTTCAGAAGAAATCATTGTAGGTTTGGTGTCTTACAAGTATGGAATCAATCTCTATGATGGGAAGTCCTAAGAACCTCAATGAAACTTTCCTACCTAATGTTGCCAATGGCATCAAAGATGCCAGTAAGGTCACAATAGGCATCATTGGAAGCGGAGACTTTGCCAAGTCATTGACAATTAGACTTATCAGATGCGGGTACCATGTGGTTGTAGGAAGCAGAAACCCTAAATTTGCTGCTGAGGTCTTTCCCCATGTGGTTGACGTCACTCACCATGAAGATGCAGTAGCAAAAACAAACATCATTTTTGTAGCCATACACAGAGAACATTATGCCTCTTTGTGGGACCTCAAACATTTACTTGCTGGTAAAATTCTGATTGATGTCAGCAATAATACAAGAGTAGATCAATATCCGGACTCCAATGCAGAGTATTTGGCATCGCTTTTCCCAGATTCCCTGATTGTCAAAGGATTCAACGTTGTTTCAGCTTGGTCATTGCAGTTGGGACCAAAGGATGCCAGCAGACAGGTGAATGTTACATTTGTGTTAGTTTAACTTGTTTCTAAGATGAAAACAACAGGAACTGAATGCAAGCAGCCAGAACTCACAGGATTCATCCTGCTTAACGTCTTAAAATGTTGGGCCTTTAGTAGCCAATAAACTTGCAGAGTCTAGTTCATCCAGTGTAAGACATACAGGGTACGTGGTCCAAATTGTCACCTGGAATGCCTGTTTGTCTTTAAAGATTGCAGAGAAAATGTGAATACTAGCTTTGACTAGTACCAGCTGATAGCTAACAGCTTCTACAGCTGACCTTTAGATAATTGCAGACAGAGGAGACGAATTGGGTCTTAATGTCTTTTACAGGAAATAAGTTAATTTTTATCCTTGTTCTATCCAAGATAGATGCAGTCTTTCCCAGTATAGTTTCAGTGTTGGTTTACATGTGGTGAACTACTGAAAGAGATGCACAGAAATCTGAGATCCTGATGCCAGGCTCAGGAGTCAGCTGTTGTAAAAACATTTGCATTCAACATAATGGCAAAGTAAATGAAAGAAATTATCTAGCTTTTAGAGTGCCTCAAGATTATAAATCTGAGGAAACAGAAGGAAGCACACATGTTTCTAAGTGATCATTCATTTGATCCAGGACTGCTTGGGAACATCATGTTCAAATTTCTTCCCAGTATGTTCTCCAAATCCACCCTGCATGTAGAAAAAGTATTTGCATGCTTTGCTGAAGTGATACAAAATACTTAAGCAAGATACTTATGCAAGAGCCCAGTCCTTCACGGCTTTATGGACTCTTGAGAAATGCCTGAGAATTGACTGGTGTAAAGTGACTGTGGAGGCTAAATTAAATTTTCTGGCATTTCAGGTAGATTTTAAATGGAATGCCATTGATACAGAATTATCAGAATTTTCAAAATAACCACACTGAAATATTTTTATCCCCTTTTAGAATAGCACCACACTATATGTACTGAGCTGAGCATTTCTTTCACTATGTAATAAAGTGGTCTTTAGTAGTTCTTAGTTGGCTGCTAGGTTTGTCTTTTCTGTTAAACATTCAATTTTTTGTGGAAATCTGGATTGTGAAATTAAGCTAAAATTGTTATACATGGAGAGATTACACAGATCTCTGCTTTGCATTCTCTTTATGCTACATCTGGTTAAGAGTCATCGTTCAAAATTCCTGTATTTTTGAGAGACACTGATATTCTGAAATTATTTTAGCCAATATTTCAAGTTCAATCCAGTAGTACCATATACATTTTGGAAGGAGGGGGAGTTGAGGGAGGAGTGTTCAGCGTGCCAACTACCAAGGCATGCCACAGTCATCTCATTATTAACTCCAAGAAAAAGCTCGTTTTGTTTAGGCTACTGTGTTGCTAAACCAGTGTGTATATTTTCACTTTGGCTGGATTTGTATACGGTTTCACTCTCATCTTGGTGATACAAGTGGGGATAACTGTACAGTCTTAACAGCAGTGCTCTGATTGTGTCCTGGAGGCCTTTAAGGTTTGAGGGTTTTTTGTGGTGGGTTGTTTGGGCTTTTTTTAACCTTTGAGTCTCTTTCTCTGTCTACAGACGATTCACTTGACTTTCCCAACAGGTCTATATATGCAGTAACAGCGTTCAGGCTCGCCATCAAGTTATTGAGCTTGCCCGTCAGCTCAGTTTTATTCCCATTGATTTGGGGGCACTGTCATCTTCAAGGGAGATTGAAAACTTACCTCTGCGACTGTTCACACTGTGGAAGGGGCCTGTAGTGATTGCCATTAGCCTAGCAACGTTTTTCTTCATCTATTCCTTTGTCAGAGATGTAATCCACCCCTATGTGAGAAATCAGCAGAGTGACTTTTACAAGATCCCCATTGAGATCGTGAACAAGACTCTACCAATTGTCGCTATCACTTTACTTTCCTTGGTGTATTTGTCAGGACTTATTGCAGCTGCTTATCAGCTTTACTATGGCACCAAGTACAGGCGGTTTCCACCTTGGCTGGACAACTGGCTCCAGTGTCGAAAGCAGCTTGGACTGCTCAGTTTTTTCTTTGCGACAGTGCATGTGGCATACAGCCTCTGCTTACCTATGAGGAGATCCGAGCGATACTTGTTCCTCAACATGGCATATCAACAGGTAAGCCAGTCTTTAGTTAGTAAAACAAAAAATCCTTGTCTGTATGCCATATGCAAAAAAAAAACCCTATGCCGTGTATGTACATGAATATAATATATATGTTTTCCTAGTTTGTTCCACAGTTTTCAGTGGAGAATTTTATGGGTTTTCTTATGTATAGCTAAGGCTAAGCAAGAAGGGAGACTGAAAGAAGCATCTGGGCATTTTGCTCACCTCATGAGTCAAGCTGCAGTCAAGTTTGTGTGGTAGGTGGAATCAAGGATGTGTCCTACTTAAATTTCTCATAGTATACAAGGAGTAGATAGGATAGTCAGGATTAGAGCAACAGCAGGAAACTTCTGAGTTTCTGAGGTGTGTTTTTCTCTAAGTATGTTTAATATATGGGGCAAGTAGGTATATAGTAAGTGCACTTACAAGTGTAAAAAACGTATAAGGGTAGATGCTGTAATAATGCTTACAGATGCATCTATGTTTACAAAATGAAAATATTGTTAGTTTGTAACATTTGGGGCCAGTGTAAAAAAATACTCTATTCATCAAAAATTCTGTGAACATCATCTATTACAGACAATAGAAATTGAGTCATACTTCCCAGGAGCAGTTGGTCTTGCATAACCCTGAAACAATCTCCAACAAATCTGTCATCCTTTAGAAGAGGGTCTGATGATCCTGTCTGTCAGTGAGGTAGTTTACTGTCATCTTTAAAGTGGCAGAAAAGCACCATTGCCAGAAAAGCAGCATTGCTGTTCAGCACATAAAATCTGCAAGAAAGAGATATGCTACAAAACAAAGAAAAGCAAACTAAGGAAATTAAATCAAATGGAACAAATTAATGGGGATTTGGTCCACGAATTCTGAAAGGGCTAGCGTGAAAACTTGAATTTCAGAGAAAGGCAGGAAGGACAAAACTACAAAAGGCAGCAAGATACTGTAATTGTTCACACAGAATTAGTAAAGGACCCACTGATAGTTTTACTAAGATATTATCTTTGGTTTAGTAATAATTGTAAACCTCTCACTTGCTAATATTCTTAGTGAACCTTTTTAAAGACATCACAATAATTCATCTAAAAGTGGAAAAATAATTGAATATCTACCTCTCATAATTGTTAAAGACCTGAGTTGTTACTTTTTTTGTAGTAAAGCTCTCCAGTGAGAACAATCTTGGATGTATTTCATGTCAATAGTCAAAAAGGCAAAATGACTTGGATTCAGCATAGAGAGCTGAAGCAAAACCAGGAAATAATAAAGTATTTCTAAATGTAACAAACTAAAAACAAATTACAGGTTTAGCCAGTTTCTGTTGTAGAATTTAAGTTTTCGGAGTCTCAAGAACACAGATATTTTTCTACAGTATATAGGAATGCACAGTTTTATCTGATTTTATAACATAACTGTTATAAATAGTATATAATGTTACATTTTTTTCTTAACAACTCATCTAAGTTTCCATGTTTAACATATTTTAATCTAGCAAGAGCCAATACAGTCAGTAAGGAAATAGTTGGTTTTGTCCAAGACATGAGGAAACCTCTGAAATATTTGACCCCATTTTATAGTGACTGTAGACATTTACTCAGCAAAATAACTTCTGCTGATATTTTTGATATTCTATAGCATAAAGTGCTTCCTTTTTGCTCCTCCATCAGGTTCATGCAAATGTTGAAAATTCTTGGAACGAGGAAGAAGTGTGGCGAATTGAAATGTATATCTCCTTTGGAATAATGAGTCTTGGATTGCTTTCTTTGCTGGCAGTAACTTCCATCCCTTCAGTAAGCACTGCCTTAAACTGGAGGGAGTTCAGTTTTATTCAGGTTTGTTACTTTTTAAATAAGGGGGTTTTACTGTTAATAAAAATTCCTTGGTAATGATAGTGATCATGAACAAAAACCACTTTTGCAATGTGATGAGAGCTTTTTTTCCCCCTCTCTCTCTCTGGTAACATAACAGAAACAATATATACTTACTCAGCAGATACATTGCTGTGGTGGTTTGGCCCTGGCTGGAGGCCAAATGTCCAGGAAAGCTGCTACAACAATTACTATGAACATGAAGGCACATTAAGCATTTCATGAGTGTTAGAATAGTAATTTGCATTTTACACCTCTTGGTCTTAAATAACCAACAGAGCTAAGACCAAATCAGTGGGGCTTCAGTTGTGCTTCACAATTTACAGACATTTTAAAGGGAACATTTGTTTGGCTGTAGTTAGCAGAGGTCTTCTGTTTGCACCGTACTGTCTCCCCTGCCCCTAGGGTTTCTGTTAGAGAAACACTCCAAGTAGGCCTACAAAACTTTTGCTAAAAAATTTATCATATTAGAGAATTGTTTATTCTTATTCGTGGCTCTGAGCCTGCAGAGGGAGGAAATACCCATTTTGTAACGTTACAACATCCCTGCCATCCAGAGGTCTCTCTGCAGGGACAACAGTCCTGCTGTTGGGTGATACAAAATGTTAGTGCAAAAGGGAAGATACACATTAACTTGTGAAGGACGTGATGTTTTCATCCAATAATGATTTCCAGTGGCAAACCCAGCATTTGTGTCTTATTTTTCCTTGCTCAGAATTCCAAATTTCAGACTTGTGTGGCTGAGTCAAAACCCACAAAACAGTGACATAATGATGTGTCTGCAAGGGCATTTTTTATTGTGCTGTTGTATTTACTGCCATAATTTCCACTGTAAGTAAAGCCAGCATTGTTCCAAATTTAAATAATTATGAACTTCAATGTATCATCTGTCAGTATTTTGAGGAACTTTGTTTGAACAAATTGTTTGCTCTGGGGATACATTGCAATTGATGCTTCATTACATGCTGAACAGAACCAGTATTGGTAATTAATTATGATAATTTGCAATTTTTAATCACAAAAAATATTGAACTACTAAAAGTTTCCAGAAAGTTGATGATCATTTAGGATACTTTAATTTGTCATTTATTACTTCACTGGAAGTTCTCATTTAGTTACTTGTTCTCTAAAAAGAAGTCCTCTTGCTTTGTTGAATCAGAAAACAAACTCTCAGCGATCCCTCCCTAGAGGAAAAGGATTATGCATTTAGACACAAGCTTCAATTTACCTGGTGTGCAAGTAGAACAGATAAAACATCACAATACCTACTGTCTTTTATATTTTTCTTCTACTGGAGTACAATGTGATAAAGCGAATTTACACTTAATTTTCTTAATCTTCTTTAAGTCAAGGGGACAACCAGTGGGACCATTAGCTCATTATCTAATGCTGTAGTTTGGGGTTTTTTTACTGGGAAAAGCAGTACATCCAGCTTTAGTCCTGAATCTCAGATGATCTGATGCAGTAATTGCTGAACTTGTTTTGCATCTGACAGATGAAGTCAGGTAGTCAGCACACTCAACTAGTGACTCACCTCAGCTTCTCCCACTGAGAACAACATACTATTGCTTGCTCATCTTAGTAAATACAGTTTCATCAAAATAACGGTCTGGCCTTTACCACTAAAACATACACAGTCTTGACTCCTACTAGGAAAATCTGAGTTTAGGAGGATTAACAAATTATTAAGATAAGCAGTATAGACTATTTGCTGCCTTGTTCCAGTAGTACAAGCCTGGAGCAGCATCTCCTTTATAGACCTCTCCCACAGTCTTCCTAATACTGTAAAGAAACCCCAGCTGTGAACATTTTTGCCCAGAAATCATTGCTATCTTTGATATCCCCAGTTATTTTGTAGGAGATCCTAGATGATAGAGACTTAGCATGAAACTTTGCAGGCATCTTAACATGAGTTGGAACTTACTGAAAAAAAGAAGTATGAAAGAAGCTGGGACTGATAAACCAATGCATCAGTTTTCTTAAACACCACTTCAGTACTTTTTCTCTTCTAAACATACTTGGATAAGGAACAAAGATAGACGTATACAAGAAATAAAAAAGAATTAGATTTTTGTCAGAGCAGGAAAAAGAACTTAAACCAACACACTGCAAACAGGAAAAAAAAAAGATAATTATTGAAACCAATCTTTGAATGTAAAGTACATAGAAATGGAGACTGTTGTCTGCCAGCAGTGCTGCACTGGGTCCTTCAGTCTTCTGGAGGAAGTTAACCTATAAATATGTAATGCAAGCATAAATGACTACTGCTTTTGTTTTCCAGTCTAAGAGTTAAGTCCAAAGCACATCACTCATAGAGGCAATGGGGCAGACTGGCTTTGAAAGCTGAGCTTTATGTTTCTTAGAAAACATGAGCACAAATCTGCCATTTGCATAGCAGGAAGCTGATCTTCTGTAAACATTCTTTTTGTCTGATAGTACAATCCTAAAGCTTTTCTGAGACAGGGTTACTAAAACTTCTCTTGCATGTTCACTGTGGAAGGGCTGCCATGCCTTTGTTCTCTCAGAAGAATAGGATACTTTTCCCCCAGAGTAAAGAAGAATGAGGTCCAAGTATTTAGCAAGTTTATGGGTAAGATTCCAGTTAGAATTGTTACAGTCTGGTTTTAAGTTTAGCAATATCCTGTTACTGGGGGAATCTGAAGTATACCTTGCATAAATGTAAGCTTTGGAAAATATCTTTTGTATATATAAATTCTCAACCAGGAAATTTGAGCTCCAGGAGGAGTTTGTCCCACAGCAGATCTTTCTAATAGTATTTTTTTTCACCCAGACAACGCCAGTTTGTCATGTTTAACAGTAACCTTGGCTCTCCCACAATGTGAGAATCTCCCACATTTGCTAAAAAACTGACTTTTATCAGAAAGGAAAAGGAATAAAGCAGAGAAGACATAGAGAAAAGCCCAAAGATCGGGATGCCCATAGGAAATATGCAAATCTATTGCTCAGCTTCCAGGAAACACAGTATTACAGAAGCTAAGGAAACAAAGCAACCAAATATGTTCCTCCTCTTTTCCCAGAAGCCATCCTAGTGCCTCGGCAGAGGATTCCCTAGCCTTAAAATTGATATTGCTACTCATTCAGCAATGTGAACTTGATAAAGTATCCCTTCTTTCTACTTTCCAAAGTCCTCTGTTCATAAAGAAGTTACCATCATGCGCTTCTCCTGACCTCCCTGTGCTAACATCAGTGTAAGTGATCATCCAGCTCTCATAGACTACTCCCCCTTTCTTTTTGAGTCTTAAGAGGCCAGGAAAAGATGACAGAAATGCAATCTGTATGTTCCATCTGAGGCACAACTGTATTTCAGGAAATCCATTGCCTTTAATCCCTGTATTCTCTCCTCCAGATTGTCCAGGCATAAACTTGTGCAGAAAAAAATAACATTACATACCCAAATGATAGCAGCTCTCTTACTTTCCACTATTAAACAGATTGCTTTCTAGCAATTAATAACTCTTACAGCACAATCATTGTTTTTTTCTCAATAATTGAAGCGTCTTTCGTGTTAGCATCCATAGGGTTGGTCAGCTTTGGAATATAGCTTCTTACACTACTGCTGGCCAAGATCTGTAGCATGACCCAGGACTACCAAATGATTTAATTTTAACTGTTCAGCTGCCCAACAGTGCCTTTTCCTGCACTAGCTGATGTCTTTTTTGTCCAAGCCTGCTTCAGTCAGTTCTGAGTTTCTTCATTTTACTACTGTACACCCATTGCTCCAGTCTTTGAACATTTGGAGAGACAGAAAAGTCAAGTCTTTTTAACAGACACAGAAGTTTTGTACTGACATAGCCTCCTGCAGTGGGGTTTTACATAAGTAGCAAAGGCAGGCGGTCTTGCTTATACTTCTGGAAAAGTCATTGTCAGTAGCTGCAAGCTGGGATAAATGCTCTTAATGGAACTTTCTAGTGCACATCTGCCGTGACTAAACAAACCAAAGACTGCAGAATGCGAAGCTGTGTGGAGGACATCCTCTTCTAGCTAGGCAGTGTTATTGCTGTCAAAAGTACAGCATGGAAATAGGACGGCTAAGGTAGAAGAAAATACCATAAAAGCTGTTGTATTTTTAGCTGAGTGGTTGAAATGGCCCTGTACGTACTAGCACATGCCCTGCCAACACTTCAAAGAAGCAGATGGCAACTTTCCACAGGGCAAAAAAATAACTTAATAAAGGAGCATCATATGTTTTTCTTGTCCTTCAGCTGTTAGTTCAGAATGTCCTGATGAATGTACCGATGTACTTCTTAGCTTCCATTTTGAACATTAGATAGAGAGGCATACAGAGATGTCTTAAAACCCTAGTTTGCAGATGGAATTTGGATAAGCAGTAACTTTTTTTTTTTTTTAAATTTGTGAAGAGCCTGTAAAACATTTTCCTCCAGTTTCTTTTTCAAGAATTGCTACAGTTCTCATCAGGAAGCCTGATGAAGAAATGAGGGATCTGATTCACGTGTACTCTTTTCCCTGCTGGCAGTGATAAAACAGCAATTAGTTCAGGACAGTCATATCAGCAAAAATCTGTACTAACATATTCAAACATCAGGTGTGATAGTATTGTTTTCTGTCCAAATTTGTTACATTCAGATGCTGCATGTGCCATTTTCATATCCAGAAGTGGTTGTCTGATTATTCTGAATCTTTGGAATATGGGAGCAAATTGTTCTTTTTTAGAAAAAGGATGCAGCACACCTAAAACATTAGTTCAGGCATTCTTCTTTCCCTAGAAACCGGTTAATCTTGAAGTAGAAAGAATTCATTATTTCACTGTTATAGAGCCTTAGGCTGCATTTTTCTTTGCCTCTCTGTTTACTGGAATTAAACTGAGCCTTGACAGCCAGTTACCTTTCTCAAAATTCATTATCTGTTTCCATGATTTGCTACAAATGTTTGCCAACCAAGTTAGTCATTACATCAGAATTTGAAGCATGGTAATCTTTTTCTACCATGGTCAGGGAAAGTCGGGGTTCGTATATTTAAGTCTGCAGAGCAATACAATTGCAGGGTTCTTAAAGGGGCAGATTCATTCAAACAGCAAATGACCTCTGTTAGCACTACCTTCTTGTGGCATGCTCTACAGTACATCGTAAGAGATCCTCTGCAGCATGCTGTGAAACCTGTCAACTTCACATATGATCCAACACTGTTCATGATAAACTGCATTGTTGCCTTGTGCCATTATGCCCTAGTCCTGCAGATATTCCCATTAACCAGTAGGCAAGAGCTGATGGAGAAGGGTTAGGGATAGTTTATGCTAACTTCAGACAAGTTAACGTGGGCCATTGCAAGGAAGAATCAAACTGCACCTCTGAGAATGACACAAATCTGGAGATTTAGAACCAAATCTCTTCCACCAGAATTTCCTTGTTCCATGATTGTGACTCTTGAAAGTGATACACCCTTGTAGTTAAGAAATAAGGAACTTGATTTCCAATCACAACATGATATTGTTCCAGTCACTTCAGTAGGATTGTTCTTTATTTGCATACATGTCCTGAAGTTGACTTCCATTACTTAAAATTTAGGCAAACATCATTTCAGCTTTGGCTAAGGCATAGATGCTGGCAGAGATGTGTTGTAAATCAGCGTTCAGTTCATTCTGCAGTTATCAGTATGTGTGAACTTAAAACCACATGTTGCTAATTTAAAATAGTGTATAGGTAAGAGATTTTAACATGATATCTAATAGAAATAGCAAAATAATCAGTTAAAGCTACTGGACGGAAGACCAAGTATTATAATCTCTTCTCTTTTTTGCTGTTTTCTCTTTTTTTCAGTCTACACTTGGGTATGTTGCTCTGCTAATAAGTGCTTTCCACGTACTAATCTACGGATGGAAAAGAGCTTTTGAAGAAGAATATTACAGATTTTATACACCACCAAATTTTGTTCTTGCCCTTGTTTTGCCTTGCATTGTAATTCTAGGTAAGATCATTTTACTTTTGCCATGTGTAAGTAGGAAACTGAGAAAAATTCGAAGAGGATGGGAGAAAAGCCATGTTCTAGAAGAAACAAGTGGGTCTGCTCCACATCTCTCCCCAGAAAGGATAACTGTGATGTGATGATAGACTAACATTTGTTAGCACTGTTGTAGATGCTTGGTTGTTGTTTTTTTCATAAACTTTAGGAGTTTAGTTAAACTTAAGTCACTGTGGACTTGCTTGGTACACGTTTTCAACCGAACTATGAGAAATCTTACAACTAGAAGACAACTACTAAAGATAACTTTAAAAATATTTTTGAGTTGCAGAGACCAGATGATTATGAAATCAGAATTTTTATTGCTCCTTTGCACAGTTCTATCACAACAGTATTTTATGATATCCATGCTTTACAGATCTTTCTTTGACTTAGAGCATATGTGTCAGAGTGCTATTTATGAAAGCCACATTTTCTAGGCAGTGTTTCTTTTATTAAAACCACATTTCTGGGTTAGTGAGTTCAGAATATAGACTATTAGAGTTAATAGTAACTTAGGAAATAATCAGGTTTTGAAACAAATTAATTTGTAAAGATGTATTGCACATGTACAGTATATTTATTTGTGGGTTTACAGCATTCCATGATTTGAATATGCAAAACCAGTTTCAATTATGGTGTTATTGCACATCCTGTAAGCAAATGGTATTGTACTAACAGGGTCCTTTTTTTCAAAGTATCACATAGGATGTTAGGCCTTTAGCATCTCTTTATTTCCATACATTATATAATGAAGATTCAGAACAGTGTTATAAATATATGGAAAGATTCGCAGGTAGGTGTGCAAGCATGCAACTGTTTTTTGGTTTTAGAATGATTTTAAAATATCAGGAAATAATTTAAAACAAAAAAAAAGCTGAGAAATCTGCAACAATAAAAATCCATTTTCACTGTGAAACTTCCAATATGTTGGTAAACAGGGAAGCATCACAATACTCATGCTCTATATGTTTCTACACTAGAGTTTCAGTTATATATGAATTTCCCAGAGTCTTGTCTTAAATTCTTAGTATCTTTTTTGTGCAAATCCAATCTTCTATTTTTATATAAAAGTCTTACTTTTGCAACAAGTATCTCTGGGATATGGCTGAATTTTTGAGCAAAAGGATTATTCTTGTACTTAAAAATGAATTTATCTCTAAAACTTGACATTGATATTTCCTGGGGGATTCAAAAGAACCACCACAATTACTGCCACCGCTTCATCAGGTCCTACTCTTCTCTAACAAAATAGCCAAACTCACCTCATACCTTCAGGCTACTCCCAATTAATTAGTAAACCCTTTATTTCATTAAATCAAAATGTGTAATTGGTCCTTATTTTCTTTACTTGTATGAAATTCTATTTTTCTTACCTGCATTTGCACTGTTTAGGATCTCTGGCTATATAATAAATAACATTATTTATTAGTTTGCAAGACTTTGCCATGGGTATGATGCATCAGAAGTATGCAGTACTTCAGCTAGTCCTGTAAATCTCATTATCTCTGTAACAAACCTAACAGCTCTACAGAACAAGAAGAATCTAGAATCAAACTCTGCCCCCAGTTACATCGGCCTAAATCTAAAGAGTTCACATTAGTTGAATTTTCAAATTCAAACAATCTACAACAGTTTTATTGTCGTTACAGTATCCATATTCCCCAGACTTACATGTCAAGCCTGGGTGTATTCTGCGTTTGTGCAAATCAAGGGCCAGTTGGACTTTCTTTCATTTTAAGCACGTTCAAATCTAGAGATGAAAAATAAAATATTTGCATTCTTTTTTCCAGAGCCTTTTTATATGTTTTTAAACATGTTTTGTATCAAATGAGAGGGTGGTGAGTTATCTTTAAAAAGGGAGATTTGTGAAAACATTTTTTTCAAAAAGAAACCCCAAACCAACAAAACCAAACCTGAACTATATCTCATGTGTCAACAGAAATTAAGAAGTTTTTTTCAGTTCTCAATTTAAATTTCAAATAGTTGGAAGACTTGGTTATATCCTTCTAAGCTATCGGGGGAGCAATTTGAAAGAGCAAATTCATTTTATTTCACCATTGTTTTGAAAAGTAAATTTTAATAATAGCTATAGTTGGTGAGACTAAAGTCCCTGAGACTTGTCTCCAATAGCTGGCAATTGGTAAATGCTTCCAAAAAGAGGGTATACACCCAAAAGTCTTCTCCTGACGTAACCACTCAGCCTAATGGGAATCAATAATTTAGGTCTTATTTGAGACAGGTGCTGCTTCTAGACTATTTAATAGCTACTCCCTCCAAACATTTATCTGTTTTAGAAATTTGAAACAGGAAAAAGACAGGAAAAGACAGGAAAGATTAAAAAAAAAAAGTTTAATAAATCTATCAAATGAATTTTAAAAGTTTACATTCATTCTTTTTTCCAAAACCAAAACTATTAATTCCAAGGCACTAATTTTATTGTTCCTCCTCCAATATGCAACTATTTGAGGGACACTTGTGGCTATACACAAGCAAAGTACTGTTTTATCAAATATTCCAGACATTAAGTGAAAAACCTGTCATTGGAGATTAGACAGGAGCCTAAACTAGTATGAATGAGATTTTCATGTAAAAATAAAGAACAAGCGACAATTACAACTTCTAACTAACTTTTGCCTGTCTGTAAACACATTCCAATACAGAAAGCTGTGTATTTTTGGAAAGGCTTGAAGATATGTAAGTGAATTTCCTGGCCTGTTTCCAATTCCATATTGCAGAGGGAAACCACAGAGAGCTTAGGCTTTTGTGCTTCAATCTTTTGAATTGAATCAGTTTTTAAATTCTAAGATTAAAGTCTTGAGGAATTTTAATGGGATAAATCCCATGCTACATTGTACCCCGGTCCCGTGCATGAAACGTGATTGAAATCACCAGGATGAGACAGTGTAACTGAGAACAGAATTTCATACCTCTGAACAAATTTAGGGCAGGAACCGTTACTGTTACCAATCTGATTACATTTCAAAATTAAATATACTGCTATTAAGGTAGAGTAATGCTACACTTCTGTCAAATAGGTAATTAACATTCGTGTTCCCTACAATTACCTAATCATTTGATGCACTAGTGATAATGTTGCAGAACGAAATACTGTACTAATTGAAAATTGCTGTCAAAGTCCTTATATATCATGCTGTAATGCAACCACTGACAGTATATACAGAAATGTATTGGCCCTCTTTCCTATGCAAAAAATTATTTCATCGTTAAGTTTCTTTGAGAATGTTTAAGCTGTAAAATTTTGAACTGCCAAAGGTTTCTGGAGAAGCAGTGATGTGTTGTTCCTCTTTTCAAACTGCATGTAGAAAATTTAAAATGTGTTTTGATTTTATAAGTTACTTGAAAGGTTGAAATATTGAACTATTAATAAATAGATATTTTTAGATCAAATAAATGAAGACATTTTGTGAAATATTTGTGCTATGAACTGATACATGGTTTCTCATTAGGCCGTGTATTTACTTCTAACTGGAATAACATGTTGACTTGTGATTTAATAGTTTGTAGTGTTCTTTAAGGACCAATTCACCCTAACAAGACATTGTTTAGTCTGAAAGTAAGATGGCACTCATGCATCTGCTACATGTTATGTATCATATCATGCGTGTGCTTAGTCACATAAAGATTATTCATGTCACCAAATGCATTGGTATCTATAGACAAATTCACATTAGGACCTCACATTGGAAAAAGACGTGAGGCTAAAACTTTTGTTTGGATTGCCTAAATCACAGAATCACAGAATTGCAGGGGTTGGAAGGCACCTCAAGAGATCATTGAGTCCAACCCCCTGCCAAAGCAGGTTCCCTAGGACAGAAATGTAAACAAATGTAAACAAATAAATTCATTTAGACATCTTAGTTACTTAGGAGAATAAATATGTATTTTGAGAATAAGGCTGCTATAAAAATATTTTTGTGTAGCTTTTTTAAAATGGCTTACTGCCTAAAGAAAAACGAGTAACTAAATAAACTTAATTTATTTTCATTACTGTTTAGTAAAAAATAAGTGCTTAGTATGTAATACAGGACTGTACACATCCTCTTTGAAAATGGAAGACCTCTATGTATTTAGCAACGGGTTATTTGTTTTCTGTGGATATTAAGGTCTTCTTTCTTAACATTGTCTAAAATACAGTTCCATTACAGGTTCCATATGACTTTAATTTTACCTTACAATTCTATTAACTGTGGCAACTATGTACAAATTAATTAAGTACCCATGTTCTTGAACTATTTAGAGACTACTTTGTAACTGTTTTGCAAGTTCTTTGCATACCTAGTTTGTGGTAATGGTTACTGTAAATTGCTGACACATTTAACATTTTGTTCCAACCTTGTGCATTGTATGATGTGCCAACATGAGAAAGTACATTTGTATTTTATTTGGCATTAATTGCCTATAAGATAATGTTTGTTTCTATGTATGTGTCTGTGTCATTAGCTAGACATGCTCCCCAACTAGCACTAAGGGAAATTGTTAATTAATGTAAGGCAATGAGTTCCCAAGTGATTATATAAATTTCAGATACGAATATAGTTAGGAATCAGCTTTCCTCTGAATGTGAAGAATTCCTCTGAAAGTTAGATATATCAGGTGCATAAAAATTAGATAGATTGGGTTTTTCAGTATAGTATTTTCATATAGGCAGTGGTAATGGATGTATATGCATAGCTCCTTTCAGACAGTGTGTCTCCTAATACACAAGTTCTTGATTTCTTCACTGCCCATCCTGTGTTTTTTTCTGTCAATGTAATGAATGATGTTGCAGTACTGATATTGTATCATTACATGATACTGCTTGAATTAATTAGATTACAGCCTTTAAAATAAGTCACGCATTGAACTGACTTGAACAATGGTCTCTGTCATTATATATTGTTTCTCATGCCTTGCTGGCAGTGTCTTGCAGTGAGCATAATACGTCTCCCATGTGCAATATTCTCTTTGTAGCTGTGTTTGTCACTTTGTGCTGTCTCTCTGAACAGGGCTATTACAAATTATTAGCAGTGCTTTTATCTATTTTTCCATATACTGTGTTTTACACAAAAATCAATAAAAAGTCAATGTTAGGTATTTGGCTCTTTCTTCTGTGCTTATGCATAATCAGTTTTAGTGTACTTTTCATTGTAATCCATGTGTGCTCTGTTTGAGGTTTTCTCTGAGAGGTAAAACTTGAATGTGAGTTCATTAAAAAAAGCAAACTGAAGGGCAACTTGTTTCTTTCTCAATGGCTGGATAGCAGGTGTTTCACAGACACAATGGAAAGCTGTATCCTGTATCCCACTGTAACATATTCACCCTGTTTTTGGAACACAGAGCGAACACTGCAGTATTTTCAGCATATAGTCCGTCCACTTTTCTTTCAACAAACAACAAGTTTGGCAAAAAGTGAGACCCCTAGGCACTAGTAAGTTTGCCAGGTGGTGACACTCTTCCTGTTTGGTTGTGCGTGTGAGAAAGCATTACTGTTTGAATGAGAAAAACAGGTGAACTACTTTTCAATCCTTCATTTGGCAATACAGAACTTTTACCCAAAGTGGCTTATGCCAACATTAGAGGAAAGAGTTAAAAATACATGAGAGGTAAAATCCTGCTTAACTAGCAGTCAGCAGCATAAACTGTTCAGAGAAGTCAAGATACAGGAGTTGGTGAAGCTAGCCAGATCTGCATTGCTTCCACACTAAGTTATATAGCCTTCCCAGATTCCCCAATGGAAATGTAATTGTTTTTAAAATTTAAAATACTTAATATCATTTTGTGCCATGCAACATTTTGGTCCTTGAAATCCGTCTTTTCTTAGCTTTTTTAAGAATCTCACCGTGTTTCTCTGTATCACAGTGGTTGTCAGCATTGATACTCTGCTGGTGGCTGGGGTCTCAAACCTACACCTTTGTCCAGCTATACCTTGTATGGTACAAAAGTGTAAGTTCTGCCTACTGTGGTGCACTGCATTTCCTTACAGTAATAAAGATCACCATGAACCTCCCCCTCTCTCCCCCCAATCCAGATGCTTGAAGATTTGTTGGTTTTATGAGTTTAAGGCTGAATCTACAGCCAGCCACTTCACAGGGCTTCTTTTCTTTGGATATCAAAACCACAGGAGGTCTGGCAGGGCAGTTCTGCGTTTTCCTGTTCCTGTGCTGCCCGCCCCCACCCCTCCCCTCCTTCTTTTTCCCCTTCCTACTGACAACTGGTAACAAGAATGAAAAGGAAGACAAGCAGTCAACAGACTGATCCTTGATAAACAGTGCAGATGGTTCTGGGAAAAGTACAGGTTCTATGCAGCCAAGAAAAGGACTTCACTTGGCTGGGGCTGAAGCCCCCCATCGCAGCACATGGAAGATGTATCCTGTACTGAGTAACAGTCCTTCAAAAGTTTGCAACCTCATTTGTAAGACAGCAAATCCAGAGTGGTAGAGGAAATAATTCACTCTGCAAAATCAACAGGAGATTAATGGCAGACCTAGATATGGAACCATCATCTCATAACACAGAGCTGTGTTCCTACATGTTCGATACACAGTCCTGTAGTTTTATGAAACTTAATTTTACCTCAAGATTAGAGTTTGCTGAAATATCTCTTGACACCAAAAAAGTTTGTCTTCAGGCAAAACAGAGATTCTGTCTACATCAAGTCTTCCTTTTAAACATTTTTCTCAGTATTTGCAGGACTTAACATTTAATACTTGTGAATTAATACTCTCAGCCTTGATGTCTCAAATGTTATTTGTTACCAATGGAGGAGGTAGGTAGGTGTGATAAAAATACAATATAAGCCTGTTTGGGGCAGAAAACTGTTAAGTAAATATTTTCACAGTTGATTGCAGGTTTTTGCAGATGGACATTTGCCATTTGCCAAGGGCAGCAGAATCCCTTAGTCAAACTTGCACAGTGTAGCTTTCATCCCACTTTTAAAAGCTTCATTTATGAAGAAGGTGCATGGTGAGCAAATGGAGCTTTGCAATATGATCTTTGGAACAGTCATCCAAAGAATGGCATGTGACCTGAGCTTATAATTTACAGACTGAATTGCCCAATTTAGTCTGTATAGTATAGTTCTCCATACATTTGTCATTCAAAACACAAGCTATAGAACTTAAAACCACTTAAGCCACAATAAAAGAAAATTTGAGGGCTTTCTTATAAGCTTGAATGCTTTGAGTACATACAACGCCGCTAAATATCTGGGCACCAAGCAAAAAACTACATAATCCAGTTTATTCAGTACTAACTGCTTGCAGACCTGTAAGCACTCTCATTACAATTAATCTCAAATAACACAGAAAAAAAATCAGTGTAGGCCCAGATACAAGGCTGCTGTGGAGACTATGTTCACAGAAACAAATGTTTAAGGGACAGGTGTGTATACATGGATGGTGTCAAACACCAACTCCAGAATGGGAGCCGGATCATCACATTAGGTAAATGAACTGTGATGTCCCACACGTCCTGCTGTTGCACAGCCTGTGTTCCTACATGCAGCTTCAGAAGTTAAGTATGTCAATGTGGTTGTTGCATTTTCCAAAGTGGAAGCCCATTCTATGCTGGGCTGTATTTTTGCTATCATTGTGGGGTTGTATAGAGGATGAACTTGTACAAAATGAGAAGTGTGGGTGGGTACATGTGGTATTTCACCTTTGATGGAAGGATAACTGTAGCATATGTGAGTACTAAATATGATCTGTATCTTCCATGTATCTGAAGAAGGCAGGTATGAAACGGGAGGGGCGTAGCATGCAAGCTGGCAACAGTGAAAATAAGAACCATGTTGGTTATAGTTGGTGCTGTACAGGTTTCTTTCTTGTTTATGTTATCACTTCCTATGCAAGCTGTCTGGAGATTCAAACAGCTATCTTAGCATTTAATAAATCTATTCATGCATTAAAATGTTTATTTGGAACCACAGGACTTGAAAATGACGTGTTAATGAAAACCAAGGTTGGTAACAACAGCGCCTGCAGTCAAAGACTTGGAGCATTTGTGTGCCCAGAGCTGCATAGGTGCAACTTGTGCAAAACATATCCAAATCCTGGAAGGGCAGCTGGGGTGAGCAGCCTGTGGCCACACCATGAGGTGTCACATCCTGCTGCAGTCGCTGCTGGAGACCAGGCTCTTTTCCTGCAGGCATAGCCACCCTGGAAAGGGCCTGATGTTCCTGGACAGTCTGGCATTAGCAGGCTCAGCCAGACTCCCGGTCTGCAGACACCATTTCAGAGGGTGATTTGCACACCAGTGTTCATGTACTCCCACAGGAGCAGCTATGCTTGCAACTGGGAGAAGCTGGAGCAAACCTAGGGATGAAAAACGTGAGCAAGTAGAAAATACCCAAATTTTCTCATGCTTCAGTCCTGCGTTTATTATTTTTCTGGGCATTGATCGTCAGTTTTATGTCAGTCTATGCAGAGAAAAGGCTTCTTTCCCCCTTCTCCCGACAACCAGACTACCCCACACAGCACAGTCATGGTCTGCCCTGGGGACTGTCGCAGTGGGGTCACGCGGTGGATTTTATCACCATCAGAAGAAGGACCGACCGGCCTCTTCCCTCCAGCGAGTGGGAAAAGCCACGGGAGTGGGGAAAGGGACTGCCCGCTGAGGAAGCGTTTTGTAACGGGGCGTGGAATGGCATTCTTACCGCGGGGAGGGGGCTGTGGCGGCCAGGTGTACACCCGTAACTCCGGAATGAGACAGGGGAGGCAGGGCTGGGGCTTGCAGGCCGGGACGAGCACGGGGTGCACGTCTACGTCCCGACAGGCCGGCGGGACCCGCGCCGCCCTCTGCCCCGGGTGCGTGAGGGGATGCTGGCGTGGCGGGTGACGCTCGCCAGGCCGCCGCGGGCCTCGGCCCCGGCGCCGTGAGGTGGCGCCGCCCCACTCCCATGGCAACGGCGCGAGGCCGCGCTGGTGCCGCGGACGGGCGGCGGTGGCGGTCCGACACCATGTCCTCCCTGGCCGAGCCCCACGCCTCACGGGCGCCCTCTCGCTCCCCGGCCCGCTCCCCCGCGTTGTCGCCGGCCCTCGGCCCCTCTCGCTGCGGTGGGGAGCGGCGCAGGAATGCCTCGGACGCCGGCGCGGTCCTCGGCGCCGTCCAGGTGAGCTCCCCCGCGGCCAGGAGTCACACGCAGCCCCGCTGCCTGCAGCCGCCGCAGACCAGGAGGTGCTGCCCTGCCCTGCCCTGCCCTGCCCAGCCCAGCCCAGCCCAGCCCGGCCCGGCCCGGCCTGCCCTGAATGCAAGCCCCGGTTGTGCTCCACACACAGCCCGGATTTACCCATCTGTAGGTGGATTCGTGCTGCTTCAACGGGGCACTTTCACATTATAAGGTTTAAGCACTTTTTAAGCACAGTCAAAACAATAACCCCAAAAGTGTGACTTTTCCAGGATGCACAGCTAAGGTCAGTGGAGCTGCATCACGTCATCAAACTGCTCAGAGATTCCGACTCGGTAAGTGAGCCTGATCCCTCAGTTACACGGGTAGTAACAGCGCTTAGGAAGATGTTTCCTGCGATGGCTTCAGTACCCAGGCGGCACTGCTGGCTGGGGCTGCAGGCCACAAAGCTGACGTGTTGACGCTAGTATTTAAACGCTTCTAAAGATGGACATTGTAATATAGAATGGCATTGATGCTTTCATATTAAAAAGTTACATATATATATGTGTATAAAAAACCTGGTATATCCTCACGCAGGCACTCATTTAAAAAAAAAAAAAAAAGACAAAAGTATGAGCACTTGAAAACTAGATGTGCAAAATTTCTAGTTTATCTGGGATTTTTTGAGTACCAAAACCTACAGTTGCGAAACAGAAATACAGACCTACTGGAAGCATGTCAGGAATTTACATAATTGACCAAGCTGACTGCTAATCTTTTTAAAGGAAGGAGAAATATACAAAGTTCAGTGTTGAAGAACAACTATGGCTACCTAGGCACACAGGAAAGCGTAATCTTATGGACTTCTACAGACTGGTTTTGGTCTCCATTAGAAGATTTGGCAGATTAAATTGTCTCAGCCATCATTTATGTTTGATCTAAAAACCCAATAATTTATATTCTTAAAACAAGAGCTCAGTTAAACAAACCAAATTTTAAATTAATGCCCCTCAGAGAAGTATTCCATGTCTTTTTTTTCCCTTTCTGACACAGAGATGATAGAATAAATTTACTGACTGAAGAAAAATATGCTGGATTATGTTGTTTGTTGCTTGCTTCAAGTTGCAGTGCTCATGCCCAGCATGGAGGTGCTCAGAAGTCTTGGAATGAATGCTGTGTCTCACTGACACACTCTGACATAGCCTTACTTGAGTTGTGTTTAGCTTTGAATTTGCAGACTGTTTCCTCGTGGTGGCAGAGCTCCACTCTTAACCGCTTAGATTGACATTTTTATATGTTTATGTCAGAGGGGTGACAGAGGTTGGGTTTTCTTAGTTGTCTTTCACAATCCCAAAGAATTTAAGAAAAAGCCTACACATTTGAACAAAAGAGGTTTTAAAAGCCTCTTCACTTACAAGAGCACAGACTCCATGCTTGAAAATAAGGCTTGATTAAGGAGCTAATCCCACTGCAAAGTACTTTCAGAATTTCATTGTGTCTTGTGATTTTTTAATCTGTTTTCCACTTTGATTTAAACTTAAAAGGGGATAAATATAATCATTTAATGTTCTAAAGCAAACTGCAATTAAAACCTGCTTTTCATTCCTTTACTTAAGAAAGATATGAAAAAAGAGCAGATGAAAACTCTCAAGAAGGTAATCAAGCGTTTTGAAAACGGGCTTGTATCCTTTTTGCTACTGTAGAGTTCTAAAATCGTGGTGGTTTATGTGTGATAATACTCAGTCTTTTCAGTGAAGCCTTTTGCAGTGTGCTGTGCTTCCACAGAGAGCAGTGGTGGTCTGCATACGTTCTCATCATGGGCCTTGTGCACTCATAGCCAAGGTTGGTAGGTTAGCAAGACTCCTGGATGCTAGATTCACTTGCTACAAAATTCAACCGAGAGATATTACCTGTACGGGGGTTGAACATGTTCAGCTCAGAATAGACAAGCATAGTAATTGTCCCTATTTAGGAAGCAGCAGATAAAATAGCAATGACTTCCAGTGAGGAGGCATTTTAAAGAAGAATAAAGTAATTTTAATGTATCTGAAACTTTTTTCATGTTTACAGTACAAATTGAAGGGCTTCCAATAATCAGAAGTGCTGGGGAGGGTGTAGGCATACGGAAAAATGGGATTAATTTTGTACAGCCCAGCTAATTGCCACAGTGATTTAAGCTATCATGTTACTTCACAACTGAGTTGTGGCTAAGCACTCACAGGCATTTTCTGTGAGTCAGGGGATTGGTAGTAGCTCTTCAGTCTCAGTGTTCTGTTAAGTTTTGTTCTTGTGCCTCTACTCTAAATTAAATGATCTCGATATGTGTTTGGGTCCATATTTTCAAACTTGATTTAGTCACTTGGGACAGGAGTAGCAAAAAATTTAAATACCTCAAGACTGTCTCAGAATTTTGATGGGTAAATCTGAGACACTGATTTAAAAACTTTCCATCCTATATTTTTAGATATTCAATGCTGAACTTCCACTGTGTTCATCTGATAAGGAAGCTAAATCAAATTTGCAAAAGTTCTACTTCAGTAAAAGTAAGGCTGCTTCGAAAAGCTGAAGTATTTACTCATGCTTCATTTTAGACATCTAACTTTAAAAGCATTAGCTTTTGTTGGTCCTGTCTTTGAAGTCTGATAAATACAGTTTTAAACTTTTTCTTCTTATTCATGGCAGTACAAGCAATCTGGTTTCCTTAACTTTAAATTAAAAGCCCCTTAAGGATTTGGAACAAATAATTGAAATTCTTAACCTGTGTGCAGAAAAAATGAATGAACAAGAAGCTTTTGCTGAACCTTTGTGTGAACTTATTAAATTATGTGGGTAAGTACTTCACCCTTCTTTTAAAAACTGCTTTTTAACATGTTCTTACATTTTCTAAGGCAACTGATGTATTTATACATCCATCTGTCCGCAAGGCATCTGTATCTGTAAGACATCTATTATGTCACCCTTCCTTTTCATGAACTGTGTTTTCCTTGAGTCTAATTTTGTTAGCAAGAAGGAAGGACCCATTTTAGCATTTCAGTATCTATGGAGTTACCTACTGTATCATTCAAAGCTGTATTGTAATTGGCCCCAGCTTTCTTGGAAGCAAGATTCCCTAAGGTGTCTTATTGCCAAAGTAAGTTGTTCTGGGACTGCTGACCTCAAAAGATTTAGCAGTTAAATCCTGCCAAGGTATGTTTCAAACAGGCTCTCTAAGTGAGTTTAAAAACCTGAGGTGACACAGACACTTTAATACCTGAAGGTGGGCTTTACAAAATGACAAACCATATTGCAGAAGGACCACCACAACCGGAGAACTTAAGATTTATAATTACCTTTAAAAAATATTGCATTAACTTTTCAGCATCTTCATTGTCATACTCTACTTTAAATTACTTGTAGAATAGAATTTATGTGTTACCCACATTTGACAGTAGTTTTTCTCCTCAATAATTTAAGCTACTAATGCAATGCTTGTAATTGCAGTTACTCCAGTATTTAATTATAATTGGGTAGAATAGGGAAGAGAAAAATTATGCCAGACAGAAAATGAGTCGCATAGTAAACCAAATATTCAAATAGATTTTTATATAGCTTCCTCTCAGCTGTTAGGTTTTGTAAACATAGAACTTCAGTTGTACTGCTTTCCTGTGCTGCCACACGGTGGAGAATGCGAAAGGACATCATGGAGTGTCATTTGCTTCAGAGTTTGGCAGAAGTGTGACAAAACTGAAAATGAGTGTATGAAGTCAATAAAAGGTAGTTGTGAGTAAGATTTTTGGTCTCTTACAGCAGTCCAGCAATAATTATGGTTTCTGCAATGAATATATTTTGGAAGCTTGCACCCTTGGGCTTTGCTTTAATTTCTGTGCTATGGAAATTCCCCCACAATTCACTACTACTTCATATGACAAAGAGAAGCTTGTAACTAGAGGGAGGGGCAGTTACTTAAAATTTCCTTTGGATACTAGAACTCCTGTGATAAAATTTTCCACTCTTTCATAACTGCTTCTGTTTACCTGTCTTCTCACTTTTTTTTTTTTTCCAATGTCTGGTTGGTTTGTTGGGTTTTTTTGTTCCACATTTATTCCATTGTTTGCTCTCTCATTTCTTTTTCTCTGGCTATGTTTACAGAGGTAAACCTACCGGAAAGCTGCTTCTACACCATGAGCTGCAGAGACCTCAGCACAGTATTTTAATGCTTACTGTTAGGCAATTTTAAACACATGTTTATGTCATATCTGAGTATTTTGCAAATGTTGTTGAATATTTATTAATATCCTGATTTTAAAAATAAATTTGTTATTGGGCTATTTGGAGTCAGTTTATTTGTTTTATATTTTATCCTACTCAAGACTCCTGACCAGGGATAAGACCCTTTTTTTCCACCTCTGCACATGTCTATGCATGGTCTAGCTCTGCAGTAGCCTGATGGTGCCTAGGTTCCAGGATTTAACCTTCCACATTTAAATGACATTTGTTTATTCAGTATTTCATATTGCACCAAATAGGAATTCTGAAAATGTTATCTGTGAATATGTACCACTGAATGCCAAAATGCTACTGCCAGGTATGGGACTGGAATTTTCAGTGTAGAATAAGCACTGGAAAGAATGTATTTGTCCTGGGAAAAGTGTTCTTGTTGTCAAGGAAGAGCAGAAAAGCTAACAAGCTTTTCTGGTGACTTGATTAAACTGTTCTTCTGCAGTGTTTGAAGTGTAGCTGTAATATTTCATTTTGCAGGTTACCATTTCAGAAAAAGAAGTTATCTGATGAAGTAAGCTATTCTGTGGCAGTTTCAAAATCTATTGCACAACTGGGTGAGTGTCAACTGATAGGCCACTATAAAATCCTTATTATACCCTAATAAAATTAACTGTATTATTAGCACAATTTTAATTGCTTGTTACCTCCTCAGTAAATTAATATAATTTCTTTCAATTATTCAGCCAGTCCTCTGTGCTTTTTAGTATTAGAAACCATTGTTTTGCTGTGCAGCTAACCTGCAGATGAGCTGGCAGAATTACTTATTTGCCAATGTCAGAAGCTCTGTGAGGTAACTTATCAGTAGAGCGGAAGAACTAAGCCTGTCTGTAGTCTGTTTCATTTCATTTTGCTTTGAGAAACGGGTGTATTACTATAAACATGGAAGTCTGAGATAAGGGGAACATGTATCTTTCCTGCTTTTTAAAATCAAATGGATGAAACAAGTGAGAAACAGGAACTCCCGATTCCCAGCTAATACCTTCAAAACGTAAAAACCTGAGACCTCTCACCTGCAAAGGCAAACTACAAGTTGGTGTAGTGCCCTGCCTTACTAGGAGTAGCAGTTTCTGACTTGAAGTGTCCTGCTGCATCTGATCCATGAACTTCTATCTTTCAGAAATGTGTTTTGATAGAGGTGTCATAGACCTGTCTTAATGTCACCGCACCTTTTAGTACCAAAGTAGCATTTTATGACCTTACCTGTCACATTCGTGGTTTTCAAAGAAAACAGTGCAAACACTGCAGGTCAAAAAAGGTTTCAGAATAAAGCAGGAGTGGTGTATCAGCTGATGTAATGGTGAGATTTAAATGGTAAAGAGGGAGTGCAATCTGCCAGTCAGAAAAAAAAATTATCCTTGAAATGGGCGAGAAAAAAGTATTTTTAAAAGTCTTTATTTTTGCAGATCCAAGTAGATAGCAGTATGGGCTCCTGGTGTCATATGTTTCTAGACTGTCTTTAGAGTAGCATGTCCAAAAAGGCAGTAAAATCTAAAAGATTCTCAATGGAATTCTCTTTATCTTGTGGAAAGGATTTCTTTCTGTGTTCCCTCCATGTCATATCACATCTGCTAGAAGAGTTTCTAACATGGCATTGATGACAACAGCCTAGTGTAGTAGCTTTCATCTGAATTCCACAACTTTTAGAATAACATCCAGTCTCTTGCAAGGGCCTGTAGCCAAAAAGCAGAGCAAAAATCACTTTCTAATTAACTCTATGCTACTCCTCCAAGACCCTTTTGTCCTCTTCAATGTGGGAGTCCCCATCCCTTGAGCATTTTATAATCAAACTTTGCATGCAGTGACAGATTTGCAGGGGGTATGTCCAAGGAAACACTTAAGGACTGTAAATAGAGGATTACTTTCTAAAAAACTTAACTTTGTAAATTACATTTTTTTTCTCTTCCTGACAGGTTATTTGATGAGGGTGCCAAGTTCTCAAGTTAGAATACAAATCTGTAAATGTGTTGTTAGTTTTTATAATACAGAGCTACCAAGGAAACTGCTTCCAGGTAAAGGACAGTATTTTCAAGTGTCACAAGAAATTAAGTGTTTATGATCCCAGCTACTTTGCAATGGCTCTTTTAATTAGCTCTGGATTAATTTTTCTTTATAACTATAGTTACTGTATCTCATATATTAAATATATAACGTTGTAAAATGTGTAATTAATATGTTTTTAAAGAAATGCATACTCAAAAGCTGAAATTAGTTCATCAATTTACAGGGAATTAACTATTACATTTATGGGGTTAGGATTAAATATTGTCCAGAAAATGTGAAGTGATCATGAGTTCTCTGAAACATGGTTAATGGAGGAAGAAAGCGTAGTTAGGTTCAGAGTTATAAGGAGAAAAATGTAATTTTCAACTTGGCATATGTAGCTTGTAGAACAGCAGTTCTGGTTTCACTTGTGTTGCTTGTAAGGGAGAGATCTGAGTCCATCTAAATTTGACTGAGTTCATATTATATGGACATATTTGAGCAAAGGCGTAGGCTTTGAATAAATTGTGTGACTTGTCTTCACAGAAGGAGTCTAATGGCGCCTGCAGATGAGCTCAGGCATGATGCTCTGGTGTTATGGATAGGCATGCAAACTGTCATCAGAATCCAAAGTTTGATCCTGCAGAGTTCTCTTACCTATGAAGTCATACCTACTTGGACCATATTAGAGTTTATGCTTAGCTAAAACTCTTTTCATTATATGCATTATCTGCTTTTATCAATCCTGCATTTCATGTCACTTGATAAAGATACTTAAGCTATTTAAGATAAACTTTAATGAGTTAGCATATTTAAATATAAATTTTGTTTTGTAATTCAGTAATGACATATGAATTTAGATATGCATGGACAAAATCAGGGAGATACTAGAAAGTCAATTTATAAATCAAAGGTTGGATTCACATATTTTAAGTAACATAACAGAAGGCATTAATTCTGTACTGAATAGGCCTCAGAAGAGAACTAGGTCCTGCACCAACAACTTACCTCATTACCTGAAGGAGGTTTTTCTGCTTGTTCTTTTGTTCTGTAAATTCTGCAGAGCAAATAATTTGTTTATGTAGCATTTTAATCTTCTTGAGGCTAATTCTGTTGGATAGGCTTTAGGGACTATTAATAATCAGATATAAGAAAAGGCAGCACTTGTTTATTTGATTTTTTTTTTCAATTGCTTTTAGAACTAAGGAGACATGATATGCAATCCTCAAGCCTTTCCTGAGAAAGGATGAATATTTTATGAAGTAACCAAAATTCTGAATATTTACTGCATTATAACTAAAGTTACTGTATGTGCAGGTCACCAGCCAACAAGTGCAAACTATAAAATTCAGATGGCTGAATTGGGAGGATTAGCAGAAACTCTCGTTTTGTCACTTGCATTAGTTGAAAATCAACTTATTGAGAAGTTGTGGGTACTTAAAGCTCTCCAACATCTCTCCAGCTCTGGTTAGTACAAACTGTTCTTTCAACAATCTCATTACTTCTGATCTTAAATCATTTGTTCTCTGAACATACCTAAAACAATTACTGACCTACAGGGAATTAATTAGTCAGATTTTCATAATTTCAGGACTAAACTGCCAACTTATGATGAAGGCCCAAGCAGCCAGCAGACTCTGTTTGTATCTAAATGGTGTTGATCCCTCAGGACAGCTGGTGTTCCGCTCCTCAGAAATCCTATGGAACCTGTTAGAAAACACCTCAAAAGAAGAAGTTGTTAATCAGCTCAGTAGCTTGGAATGTGTACAGTAAGTACAAGGAAGTATTTTAGGAATTAATAGTTTTATAGACATCTAAAACTTTGCTATTATGTAGCATTTTGAAATGAGAGGAAATATAAAAGCGAAAGAGAGGTTTTTCATTAAGTCTTCGTTAAGTTTTCAGTATTAACACATCTGATTCTGCAAAATGGAAGCATTACCTCATCAGACCTCACAGCCAAGCAACCCATGATTTAGAGCCCTCAGGTATCTGTTTCTGTTTCAGCAAGTTAGATAGCACTGTGGCCTGTGAGACACCATAAAATTATATAGGATACAAGAGATGCCTGCCAGGTAGCTTACCAAATTGCTGGACAGGGTCCAGTTGAAAAAACACCTCATCAACTGCAAAGCTGTTTCATTGTCAAGACTCTATTCCATGAACACAGCCATCCACCACCAGTTTTTTCTGTTAGAGGGCAAGAGGGAGATCGAGGTGCTGGTGCGCTGCTGCATAGTGCAGGAGGTATAGTCCTGCCTATTGCTTTGTATGATGAAAAGGTTAATGGCACCATTTTTAAGCTCACGAGTTAGGCTTGGTAGGCCAGTATTTCTGCACTGTTGAAATGCTTATCCTATAAAAATAGTTACGATATATGAGGGATAGTTCTAGATCTTCTGCCAAAGTAAATAAGAGGTTCTCCCTTCGTGAGTTACACTGTTTTAACTATTTAGAATTAGACCTACTCTTTTCAATAATCAGTCAACAGGATCCAGTTCCATGCTTGAGTAAATGTATCTTTCTGTTAATTAATTACAACACATACAGTGGAAGGTGCAATTTGTAATAGAGACACCCTTAATTTGGATGTTTAGTGGTACACATAAGAGTCCATTCATAATGAAGTTTTAAGTTACTTCTCTTGCAGTTAAACCCTAAGGTTTTGAAAACTGTGATGCTGAATGAGGATTCATATACCTAGAGCTGTCTAAAATAAGAATACAGAAACAAAAGGTAAAATCCATTTCACTTTCTTTTAAGTGCTTTGAAAGAAGTGTTTGTACACCACCTCGTGCATGGTTTCCGGCAGTATGATCGTCAGCTACGGAATGACCTCTTGGCGATTGCCACATTAATAGCTGAAAACCCTGCAGCACCTATGATTGTAAGTATTTGGAGTTATATTCCAGAGACTAATAACTTCCCCTTTGATATTTTATACGCAGTATTTTCCACATTAGGGTTCCAATATTTGTTCTACTCTTGTCTCCAGCGCTTTCCTCTTTCTGAGATTTGCTGAGCAAGAAACCATTTTTCTTTCTGTGATCACCTTTCATCATAGAGACTTCAGGTCTCTAGGCCATCAGGCTCGAGCACTAGCATCAACCATTTCTGATACTAGAAAATTGAACCAACACTATTCACGTGCAAAAGTTAACGTTAACCCCTGTATTCTTGTACAGATTCTCACATGTGCCATTCTGTTACTGTGAGTTTTGCACTGGTTGGTTGAAGATAGAGGTGTACAGGCTGTATTCAGATGGTACAAATTCCAGTTGAAGTATCTGTGCCTCATAACCAGGAACAAGATGGTCCTCTAAAAATTGTCTCTAAATAAGATGCTGAAAAAATAATTACTTAGGTCCAGTTAATAAGAGGCATGTAAATTCTAAGATGAGGTCACCTAAATGTAGTCCAAAATACACTATCATGAGTTGCCTAAAAAATAGATGACTCATTCTTCCATAATATTCTGGAATTTTCATGAGGACGCTGCATGGAAGTTAACTTTTGTAGTTGTTCATATTCTTCTAGTTTCATGTTTTACAGTTGAGATTTAGAACTTTAAAGGAAGTTGTGACATACATACTGAATAATTAAGCAATTTCATTCCTGCTTATGTAGATGTATTGGCTTCTCAGGAATGAATTGCTTTCAGGGAAGTCATTTCTCAGCTTGAGTAGACGGTTCCCATTTGGCTGTATCACTAAATAGGTTTTACAGTTTGTAATGAAGATTACAGATTTTTCATTCAAGCTTTCCATTTTGTCACTAACCATTATGAAATGTTTGCTATGCTATTGCAGAAACATATTTGATGTCTAAAACATTCACATTGTTTATCTGGCTGTAGAAACAGGGCAGGTTTTTTCCTACAAGATAAGTAACTGAGACACATCATTTTAATTCCTTATATTGCAAGGAAGAAAAATTGTTTCAATACAAGGAAAAAAATGAAAATGCTTTAATTTAGGTTCTATATCCTCAGCCTCCCTGGAGATTTTGCTTCACTTGTGGAGATAAGCTATAAGGTGTAAATACCAGGTAGACAAAAACATTAACATTACCATTGAATCCTGCCTTGTAATACCAGAGAATTTTGATCAGAATATTCTCTTTTTATCTTAATATACTATCCAAGCAACTTCAGAAAACTCAGTCTTGTATTTAATGTAATTCATAAATCAGCACAGGAATCTGAGTCTTTGAAAAGGAAAATAGTTTTCTCCCCACAAGTAAACTGGAAAATATGTGTAAAGTAAAGCTTATAATGATATTAATTATGATTATCTCCATGTTAGAACAAAGCTGTTTGGCTGGGTTTTTGCTGGTTTTCATCAGAATTTAGTACTGCATTAATCAGCAAGAAGAAAACTGCATTAATCAGCAAGAAGTTTTAATACTGGGTTTTTATTTAACCACTTCGCTGTGGCTTTGCACAGAGAATATAGATACCGCAGAGACAAAAGCTAATAGGCAACATAGTGTGTACTTCAATATTTTCTTTCTTTTTGTGGTTTTTCTTTGACTGTTAAAATCATGAGGCTGGATGCTAATTTACAGAGCTAGATTGAACAAATTTGAGCCTGGATTTTTGGGGATCCATCTAAAAAGCTGTTGTGAAACGAATAGACCCACTTGATTCTGTAGGGATGTCTGTATAGTGTTCTGTGAGCTCTGCCCATGTTGGGAGCTGGTGGAAAGTCTCTGATGGCTTTGCTGAAACCAAGGTAATGTCTTTCATTGCTCAAGAAGAGCAATGCCCTGGTAACTCCAGCTTCTAATCATCTCAGAAACAAAGCTCTTTTACCTCTAGTGTGCTGCACAGACACCCCTGGCCTTGGTCTCACCTGTAGTTATAGACATAACTACTGTTAGCTCTTCTAGGAGCTGTAAATTGCAAGATTTTATTTTCTGAACTTTTCCCATGCAATATTTGTATGTGCGTGTTGCTCACGCGTGCAGCTCCCATGTGCTTACTTGTAAATGCACTGACATTGAATGTAAGTGTATTGGCACGTGCAACTGAAGGCACAGAATTCTATGTACTGATCACCCTGATGTATAAACTTACATGTGCAAAAATGCATTTTAGAAATCCAACTTTAACAGTACTGAGAATACAGTGGTTTTGTGTGGTAGATTCTAGCAGTGAGTACATGTGTCTGGGACTTCCCCATACAAGTTCAGACTTCCACTGAGTGAGACATGGGTTTCACTAATTGTACCCTTAGGACTGGAGTTAGTTACTATTGTACAGTGTCCAAATGGTTGATCTCTTCTTTGATAAAATTCTGTTTATTCTGCCACAGGATACATTAAACTCTCATTTCTGAAGAAAAAAGCAAAACTAAAATTAAATCACTGTAATTTAATGTAATTAATGTATTTTTTCAAATGCCCATTAGGAAAGTGGATTTACAGAACTGTTAATAGTACTTGCAACATTAACTGAAGGTAAGTTAATGTAAATAATGTAAACAATTACACTATTTTTACTTTTACTGATGATTTTTTGGTAACTTATATACAATTTCTCTTACAGTTAGAATTCCCAATCCCTTGCTAAAAGGTCTTAAACTTACCTACTCATATGAGGACTTTGAGCTGAAGAAGTTACTATTTAATTTAATAGGTGTCTTATCTAAAGACCCTGGTGCTGTGCAGGTAAGTTGTAACAGAACAGAAGATACAGTAACAACAACCAAAAAAAAAAAGAAAAAAAATTTTTTTAAAGTCAAAAGAATCACAGGAATATTATTTAGCTGTTTATCTGGCATAGTTCAGTAGGATGAAATCATTTGTTCTCCAAACCAAGAATTCATACATAGCTTCAGACCAAGCCCTGCTGTCTGAAAGCATTAAGTTTCTGTTTTAGAAAAGTTACAAACCCAGACTGTGCTCAGAAAATTAGCTGACTAGTGGCTGCAAAGCATTACTGAAATACAACTGAGCATCATAAAGTTTAACAAACTACAGTCTGTGGGAACGCTACGGAATATAAAGAGTTTGTCTGTACATGTAGTGTTCATGACATACTTTCTCAATAAAAAATAATTTTGTTAGTGTGAGACAGATAAAGCTGACTCATTGCTTTAGATTTTTCTTATTTGCATGTGAAACCTTTAAGCTGTCTGTCTTTCTCTTTGTCTTGACTTTGCAGCTTCTCAGTGAAAGTGATGTGATGCCAGCTTTGCTTTTTTATGTAAAGCCAAATCAAAAGCCTGGATTTCATGACTGGTCTGCTGCCCAATATGAAGAATTACAGCTTCATGCAATTGCTATTTTAGCTTCAGTGGCTCCCTTGTTGATAGATAAATATTTGTCCTGCCAAGCGAATACGCTTCTTCTTGTGTTCCTAGAATGGTGTATAAGCCAAGGTCAGAGATGCTCATGTCTTTTAGACACAGTAACCTCAAAACACAGCTCAACTGGTCTTACTTTCCTCGACAGGAGGCAAAAATGTAAAACCTGTGATGTCAGAGTGATTCTTTTTCAATAGGTTTACTTGGGAAACTAATCTTTAAAAAACCCGACCTTTCCTACTGAAGAATAAGCTGGTGCCCCGTTGCTTGTTGATACTCCTTCAGTTGTGTGGGCAGCCACACATCTCTGCTGCCCATGTCTTAAGCTAGTCACATACACTTACTGTGGCAACAAGTCCAACCAGTAGTTCCTGCCGTGCAGCAGGATGCATTAACTCACACTTGGAGCTGTAACACAGGAAGACAGCTTCCAGACTAAAGCTGGCCAGTGGCCATCAACTAAGCATATGGGCTGAGCAAAAAGATAACCAACTGCACCCACTTTCATGGACTGGTTTTCTGGGGATGGGAAGTTTTCATCAAAAAACTTAAGTTTTCCTAGGAGGAATTTTTTTGTTTGAGTCTAATGGAGATCAAAAGTTTGATATTACATGTTATGCTAGAGAATGTATTTTGAGTTTTGGAGGCTGCTCGTTAGGCTAGTAAGGTTAGAAAAATGGTGGTAGTCATTTTAAATGTTCACCAACATGATACCTTTCTTATGAATGTGAAAATACAGCCCTACATAGAAAGGCTTGTTACTAGATGGTTTTAAACACGAAGCCTTTCTAACAGCAAGGGATATTTTTCTTTGGTTTTACCTTACACTGATAAGCTTATTTATTATTTTTTATCCATTATTATTCTGAACATAAGGCTGTCTGCCAAAATAAAAATGCTCCCTGCGATTGCTTTGCAGATCCTTTCTTTGGTCAAGGTAACAGTTTCCATGGAAGAGGTGGTCGTGGCAACAAACTTGCACAAATGCGCTACAGCCTGAGAGTGCTGAGATCTGTTGTGTCCCTTTACCATGATGCTGTGAACCTTAATTTGTGTGACCAAGGAGCAATTAGCCAGCTATTGGGTAAAGCATAATTTGTGTTGCTGTACTTAAACTAGTACATTTCTGTGGACACTCAGAATGTTGGTGATTATTTTGTGTGCTGTGGTTTTAGTGTGTTATGCCCTTGACTGCTAAAACACTAAAACCTCAAACATTTAATCCAAGATGTAATTGATTTGATTTTGAATTTTGTTCTAACTTAACATGCAGGCTTGAATGAATTAAGCAAACCAGACAGCCGTAAAAGCCTACGTGTTTAATTTCAGAGTGAAAGCGGCCTTCTCTCCCCTTTTTACACTGCATTACTATAGCTTATTTTGATTGCAGTAGGTCCTAGGAACTCTAGCCATGAGTCTTGATCTACCTATGGCTGTTAAGGTATTGCTTTCCACAACTACTCTACAGAGTAGAAGAAAATTAATTAAAATGTACTTTTCTATGAATAACATATTGAAGAATAGTAGCAGAATAAAACCCTATAACCACCACTCCTGCAATTCTAGAGCATTTTCTTTTTCAGTAACACATATCTACAGTTACATTTGGTTTTAAGTTTCAATACACACTGATTTAAGTCCTTTTCTTACAATAATAAATAGTTTCCAGTACTCTGAAAGAGACTCACTGGCAAAAATAAAATAGGTTAAGACCCTTTGGAATTCAAAGAGTATGTTCTAATGGAAAGCATAGAAATAAAAGATTTTATATCCTCAGTTGAGAGTAGAACTCCACTGAAAACTCTGTGGAAACATACAGATTTTAGTGAAAGCAAAATTAACACTGTACCTTACATAACACATTTAAGTACATTTTCTTACTTTGAAGGAATTCTGTGTCTAAATGTCCTCTTTCACACAGTGGTTTCAAGGCTGATTTTCTCAGCAGTGGTGGCATTTTGCCTTTCCCACATTCCCACTGTCAGTACAAATGTTTGTGAAGCTGCACAGAAGAGCAAATCAGTAAATTCATTGCCTTGTTCCAAGAGTTCCTTTATTCAGCTCAGTTCCCTATATTCATTGCACTGGCATAATACAAGGAGCAGCACAGAGACTGAACAAGGAAGAAGGCAGTGCAAGCTGCTATCATTAACTCTGTCACCAGGAGTAAAGTCCATGAAACTACAGTATCAGAGTAGTGCGCTTCTGTAAACTGCTATAAAATACAGAAGATAAAGCTGAACAGCATAAGTAGATACCTTTAAAAATCCCTGTCCATAAACTCAGGTTCTTTTCTTTTAAATCAGCAGCTGTAATAGAATTCTGACGTGTGTAGGACACTGACATGTATAAACTATATTCATTTACAGACATCCTAAAGTATGCAGCTAACAAATCTAAAGAGAAAGAAGATGCCATTCTACTAGAAATCCAAGCTGATATATTATTTCTTTTATCTCTTCTCTGTGAAAACGATCTGCACAGAAAGGTATGTATCTTTCTCCCTCAAACTGTGAAAAAAAATGTCAAAACACGGTGTATTTTCATTTAAAGGATACCAGTTGTTTGGGTTTTTTTAATTCAAAAACAGATGTCAACTGTAGTTGATCACTGACAAGGCAGGTCACTGTTTTCTGTGGCAGTGACAGTGATTCAAAATCACTCCAAAATCCATGAGGAAGTGTCTCACCTATTTAATTGCTAATTTACACAATTTTTAAATGAATATCTGAAAGTGTGTTGCTGAATGAGATTAGCAGTTTGGAAAAACTGAGTATCTCTTTCTTATGTGTATTATCAGGAATATAACTAGCTCTAACAAGTAGCTCAAATTTATTACCATATAAACACTTTTTTTTTAATTTCCTTTGTGTTTTCTTAGATATAGCTATGTAGCAAATACAGTTTAAGAAACATGATGCTTTAATTAATGTTTTAACAGGAACTTTTCAGCTATGAAGGAGTGGATATACTTATCCCATTCATTCAGATGGATCCAAAGAAATTATCTAGTGGGTTAGGCCACAACTGTCTCCTCCTAAGTGCACTCGACTGCTTGTGGTTAGTAAAGTATTTTAAGAGCAGTAACTTAAAACTTTTGTATTTTTTAGGTCTGCAATACTATCTGAATTTCTCTGCACATACAGACCTTTTTTCTATTTAAAATGTATAAAAATCCTTCATACCATTTGACTAACTACAATTGATGCAGAATAAACAGAATATTCTGCATGTATTGTCTTCTAAACAGAGGTGCAGTGTAACAGCCTAACTCCCCACACAGTGACCTCCTGATGTGCAGAGTTACCTAAGTCTTTGTAAGAGAGGTGTATAGTTAGTCTGTAAATGACTTCAGAGAAGTAAGCAGAAGGCAAGAATAGACCAATATTAGCTAAAATTTGTGTAACCATAAGAAGTATTTCTCAACTCTCTATATAGGGCTAGAAATATTTTAAAGATTGCCATCAGAGAATGCCATTACATAGGAGGATAACCAACCAAAAGTTAATTGTTTTAAGGCAGAAGTTGGTAAATACATAAAAACCAAATGATACATTTCTCTGAGGGAAGAGACTGATGTAGGAAATCCCTCCAGTTTCTGTGTTAATGACCGTAAGTGAGGAAATACGGAAGCAATAGCAACAGGAACGCTGGGTTTATGATCCTGTTAAGCTGAAAGAAAACACTGTTGCCAAACATACAGTCTTGCTTGTCACACCCCCTTGATTCTGCTAGCAGTAATTGTCACAGAGCCCTGCAATAAACCAGATCAGGGACATGGTCAAGATAAATTTTAGCCTCTTGTACAGAGCCAGTTTTAGTCCAAATCCATATTCTTATCCAATTATTGTGAACCTGCCTTATTTGTTGGGCTGCTACAGGGAAGGTGTGACACCTGCAAGAGGAGAAAGAGCAGTCAAGTAGGGTATATTTAAACAGTGCAAATAAAAAGGCATGTGAAACATGATTTTTCTACTCCCTGAAGGTATGAACTGTAATGCATACCAAATATATTTATGCAATTCAGTAAAATAAGATGCTTGTAGAATGTTCTAATGCATAACAATGTTTCTACACAGTAAAATTACTTCTGTTTAAGGTCCTGTGTCATTGGATGTTACATTGCAGAGGATTATTTTCTTGAAAAACAAGGCATTTTTCGCCTTCTGGATTTGTTGGCAGTAAGTATTTTTATTATTGTTACAGAATGAAAGAGTAGTAAAACAACATGGAAAACTGCATTATTTTTGTTACAGTATCTCCTAAGACTATTGTAATACTAACAAAAAGACCAATGTATGCAATTCCCTGGGATAGGAAGGTAATCACACACACCAGGATACCTGCTCAGAACTAATATGACATATTTTCCATGTATCTTTTTTTAAAAAGAAGTATTTGACAGAGGGAGTTTTAAAATTTACCAAAAATACTTGCTTTTAAAAAAGCTGCCTTTGTTTTGGATGACATCTCTGTTTAAAAAAGCACCTCAGTACATGCTATATAGTGAAGGGTAGAGTTAGTATACACTTTAGGCTTTAAAAGTTTTGGTATTTAAAGTTGGTTTGTACATGTGTGTATAGCTGCTTTTATGGGTCTTGGACATAGAGCTGGCGCAGGCATTTCACCTTCACAAAATAAGCATGCACCTTCCTTGTTTCATTACTCATTCTTGCCAGCCTTCTTGCCAGCCTTTGATGCCCTTGCAGTACAGGGCTGCAGACCTTTCCCTACTCTCAGATGCTGCTAAAAGATCTGGCCCCAAAATAGAACAGGTGCTGTGTGGTACTGCTCAGCTGCTGCCTTCAGAGTCTGGTTCTTACAAAAACAAATCTTGGTAGTAGTATATTGTCCAGTATGTGAGCCTGGAGGCGTGTAAACAAAACCTAGTATGTAATTCTACACACAGGTATGCATGCGCATCTTATATGATCCTACACTCATTCCCCTCAGGTTCCTTGATTTATGGAACTTTGCTTGGCAGGATTCCAGAAACTTGAAAAATTTACAAGTTTGCAAGTTTATACACCAGTTTTGTGCAAATAGGTGTGATGACCAGCTCACAGACAGTTTCTCGGGGGTTTTTTGAAGGTAGACATCACTGTGTTTTGAGCAGTTTAAACCATTTTTCTCCTTTTCCCTTCACCAAGTCGAAGCAAAAGAACCTGTACAATCTAATTCTTGGAATCTTGGTCGAATTTTGTGACAACCCTAAAACCACTTCGCACATCAGCAGCTGGCGAGGGGAGCAAGATCAAACGGCAGCTAACCTTCTAATAGAGTTATGGAGGCAGGAGGAGTTGGAGCTAGGAGTCAAACGTGATCGATATGGAAGGATTTTTGGTAAGTTCTGTGGTGCATGTGAAACTGTGAGCAGTTCCACTAAATAAAGCAAAACCAAGACAGTATTGCTTCTGCAGTCTGAATTCTGATAGAATAGCAATATTTATGACATGATGTGGTATTTCTTCCCAGACCCCAAACACCTTATATCTGTTTCATTTAGAGACAGGCCACTAGATGGCATTTCCTACACCAGATGGGAATGAAGCAGGTAATGAACAGAACCCTGACTAGTAATCCTGAGCAGCTTTTCTAACTCTGGACAGTTAAACTACGGAATTTCTTTCACAGAAGGCATTATGTTTTGTTACATGATGTCAAAAGAACTGAGGAGTGCACTATGTTCTCACAAATCTTTAGTGATGCTAATTAATATTCACATTCTTGGTCAAACTATCATAATTATTTATATAGCATCTGTAAATTAAGATGGAACTGTTGTCTTTTGGAGGAGGCATCACACAAAGGAATATGTCCATAGCTGCCTGCTAAAGATCCTCATACTTCATTACATAGATAGAATTTCCTCTGAGTTGGATAGTTTTGAGAACATGCTACCTCTTTATTCTTATACTCTGGTTTTGTGTTTTGAAATTATTAGACATGAAGAGGCCTATTGCTAGCAGCTTCCAGAAACAGCAAGAGGTCATCCCCATGCCTGCCAACTGTCCCAGCTTTGCCATCGTGGAAATTTCAGAAAACATACGGGCAAAAATTTATTCATTATTGTTCAAGTTAGGTAAGACAAGTAAATGGCCTTGCCAGTGCCATATTTGTCACAAAGCTGAACTTGTTTCCCAGTAATCAAGTCACTATAAACAAAAGGTCAAAGAAAACTTTGAGATGCATCACCAACACTTATTAATGGGTGTTTGTTCATCCTGTTCTTAAAAGTCCATCCTGATAGGGGATTTCAGGACTTGCCCAGTACTTTGCTGCTCCCACCATTTGGAAGAGTTTTCCTAGAATTAAGCCTATTTGCTTGAAAATTTCTGTAATTTGTTTTCACACAAAAACTGTCTCATTCACATATTTTAACACTTTGATATTAAATTTTATTTCCCTAGATTAAGGAATACTACTTTCTGCAGATGTTATTTATTTTCTAGCTTAACCTCTAATTATTGTCTTTGGTTTTTTTTCCTTGGGTCTTTCCAATTAGTTCACATACTTCTTGATCTGTAGCATCCCAAAACCGAACACACTACTCCAGCTGAAACCTGACAGCACATTACTCATCTTGTAAATAAACGTTCTGACATTAATCTAATAATTGCTGTATGCATAGTGGCATGATATTGTTTGCTCATTTGACTTGTCCTTTTCCCCTTTTAAAAATAGACATTATGTTTGGTTACTCACACCCACCCTCCATAGGTTCAAAGGTGACCAGTAATTTCTGTGAGGTTGCATCAGCCACTTCCCTGGGTAACTTCGAGAACCAAATGGTTTGAAAACATCCCCAGTTTCTCCAGCAAACTATAGCCAGTCCTTCCTCTGTGTCACATAGGTTCTTACTAATTTTTGTTACTGTTAATTGTGTTAAATATTGGATCACAGCTAAATTCTTTATTAAAGCCAAAAGATACGAGATTTTGTTTCAGCTTTCTTCTATATTCAGACATGCCTCTTACCTTCATTGTATACTTTGTGATGTCTCCTGTGAAGTACTGAAATGACATGGAAGTGGACATTGAAAAAAACTGGGAAGAATTTTATAGTCTTTTCTCAGCATCTTCCTCTTACTGTGGTCATGCTCCACAACAGCCTGTAACATGATGATCTAGAAAACCAGTGTTAATTGGTCTTTATGGTATTTCTTAACTTCAAAACATGATGCAATTATTCTCTAATAGGCAGATGCTACACCCCCAGTTACCATATAGATGGTATCATAAAGTCTAGAATGAGATTTGATACACTATGTAGAGATAGCGGTTTTTTAAAATGAAGTATAATTATCATTCAGCGTGCAAAAAGTGAGGCATAATCTCAGCAGCCATACATCTCTACCTTATTTTTTCATACATAGTGCAAACATATTTTTTTAAAAGATGGAGTCATTACACTCAAGGTTTATGTCTGTGAGGTGGAGGACACCCTCATTACACCGCTTTGAAAGAAAGTACTGGGCACCCAGTAGTATGGTGCTCGTGTTGGCTACTTCACAGCTAAAGGAAACTCCATTTGTGCTGAATTGCTGCTTTAGAAACTGTGACCTGTGGACTCAGCTGTTTGTCTGCTCTAAGGGAAGATCTAACCCTTATCACAAAAGCGTAGCAAATGCAGTACTATCTTGGCTTTCCAAGTGATTGGGAGGTCACTGGAGCCACTCATAAGTAAAGAGTTAGCGTGGAGTGAATTTATTAAGGAGAACACAGCTATTTTATCACCAAAAGCCTGCTCAGGATTAAAAGAGTGACTGAAGATTTTTCATGTGATTGTATGACAAGTAAGATGGTGTCTTTTTTTTAGAATGTTGTATGTTGAGATAAATTCATCACGCTGTTAATACTGACATGATTATGCTCTTTTAGGTTTTGAAAATTTACCTGGCTTATCTGCTAAGGATTTTGTCACACTTGCTATCATACGGCATTACATTGACTTTAAAGTGAGTATTTTGGAAGAAAATATTAGTACTATATCTGTTTGCAAAAATATCAAGTGTATTTCAGGATATAACAAATAGCCCTTCACAAGCTATCACCTATGCCACAAGTCACCTATAGTTTCACAGAGAGTGCAAGCCAGGATTTACCATCAAAAGAAAAAATCCCACCTCCATCATTGCAGCACAGTGCAGGCTCTTCCTTTGTACTGCTGCAAACGCTTGTGATTGTGTAGGAAATAAGACTAGAAACCAATACTAGGTAAGCATAACTCAGAAAAAATTGTTTTAACTGTTTGTCAGCTCAAGAAACAGGAATGTGTCAGGATAGACATAAGAAATTGGGGAAAGGCTGGAGAGCAGCACTGCCCGTTTGTGCAGTAAGGGTGGTGGGGGGTTTGCTCTTAAAAATTTAATGAAATACAATTCTGAGAAAGGTTATTCTGTGCTTTCCTATCTATGGCCCCAGATGCAGTATCCATCCATCCATTCTGTCAAAAGATAAGAATGATGTGCCTGTAGGAAAAATAACAGGATAACAAACTTCAGTTTATGCCAATGTTCTGCTTAGGAACAAAGTCTGTGAGAACTTAAAGTGTTCAGGAACTAGCAGGACTGATCTTTAGTTGATAATTCCATCTTTGTTTATGTCTCATGTTGTAGTTTGCTGTCATGGTGTGTGCAATTTGAGATTTTGAGCAGGAGCCAACAGGACACAACACTTTGTTCCTGTAATTTAATATCTTGTAGCTATCTGTATTTCTGAGTTTCTGTTATTATGAGCATTCCTCTTGCTGCTCTGTGAAGTCAAGCTTGAGCTTGGGGAGGCTTAAAGAGGATTATCATGAATTAATTTGGCATAGCATTACTGAAGTCTAACCTTGCATAAAACTTCTGGGAAGTGAAACAACAATAAGCAGATTGTTTCTCTGCTATATTTTGGATAATTGGAAGTGAAAATGAAGACAGATAAATATCAAAGTGTGGTGTGTGTTTCACACGCAGGTCGGGGAAGTTTGGAGTGAACTGTGTGCAGAACTAAAAGAAGAATTCAGGCCTGTTGAGTCGGATGAGGAAGCCTTGAAAGTTATTTCAGAGATACCAGAAAATACTGGAAGAATAGTTGCTGCTCTGCAGACTGAAGTGCTTGAAAGTCAACGTCACCAAGAAATCCAAGAAGAGGAAAAACTGTACGCAGAGGTAAAACAGGGAGCATTTAAATAAATGTAAAAAGTAAAACTTTTTTGTCAACTTAGGTGAAGATTTTTGTATTATGTGATGTTGAGGACTCCGTATGCATACAAAGCTCAAAGATATTTTAATCTGTCTCAGCAGTAAAATTCTACGTTAAATTTGGTTAACCTCAGTTCTTGCAAGTTGTGTAATTTTCTCAGTATTTAGAGAGTAACATAAAGAAATGAAACAGTATCATCAGTGATGCATCAGCAATGGAGTAATGAGAAATGATCATTTTGTTACTGTAAGAGTTGCACCTGTGTTCATCTGTAGCAAATAACAATTTAAAGTACCTATTGCAATTACATCTGCTTCTTAAAATGAAACATAAGCTTCTGTTATAAGTTCCTTTGGCTGAATATTCACAAAGCTTCATTACTGCACAAAGTAGGGCTTTGTGCCTCCCAGCATGCTGAGATTGAGCAGGTACAGACCTTTCCCAGCTTTGGCAATGAGGCAAGCATTTGGCTTTCTTGGTCATCTACTATGTCATCATCTCCTGCTTTCAGAGAAGTAAGATCAATTGGTCCAGTCTAAAGTCTTATGCTAGTGTTTCTGAAGGACTGTCATGCATTATGATGCCTGTACTTTGGTCACCAGAACTGATTCTATCTCTGTTATCATTTGAGAGTGAGAATATACAGAAAGTATTCCTGAAAGGGTTGAGGCTCTGTGTTGGAAGAGGGGAGAATGTGCTTGCAGCAGAGAAGGTAAGCCTTTTTTATTAAAGGCAGTGTGTCAGTTAAGTCTTTAGAGAATGAGTACCTTATCATTCAGTCTCAAGTTGGAGAGGTGAGCTAAAAGGGACATAGGTGAACATACTATCCAAAAGCACAGGCAAAGAATTCAGGAAGGGTCATGAGAATAGGATTGTGTTGCATCTTGTAAATTTCATCTGTATTACAGATCCAAGCTGTCCATAAGCAGAGAGAAATGGTAAAAAAATCTTGGGAAAATTTCTTGACTCGGACATCAAACTATGAGGCTTTGAAGGTAACAAATCTGAGTGATGCAGCCAAATTTGCATTCACAGTGTAGTTGTAATAATTAGGACATTCCCAAAACATATTTCTTAATGTATGTCGTGGTTTCACCCCGGCTGTGGGCTGAGATCCACGCAGCTGCCTGCTTCTTAAAGTAAAAGAGCAGGGGAAGAGGGAAAAAAGGGGGAAACAAGGGAAGGGAAAAGGAAGGGGCAAATAACTCCAAAACCAAGAAACTAAGAGGCCCGTGGGTTGGGATAAGGATAGTTTACTAAGAGAACAGAAAGATAAAATATACCAATGCTAACAGGACTTTAGAGTAAAAGAATATGAAACTATTGATACCCAATGCAGTTTCTCCCCGAACCACACAACTCAGGCCGTACCACCCAGAGCTGTCCCGGAACCCGACCGTCCCCCCAAGAAGCACGCGTCCCGCCACCGCCCTTCTTCTTCCTCCCCTCAGCCCCCCATTATCCTGGGCAGGACGTCATTGGCATGGAATACTCTCTTTGGCCCATCTGGGTCACCTGTCCTGGCTTTGCCCCTCCTTTCTCAAGAATAGAGAAATACGAAGAAGCTGAAAAAGTCCTTGACTGTCTGACTGCAGCTAAGAACATCAGGGTGTTATCAGCACTGCTTTCATTTTAACTCCCAAACACAGCATTCCATCAGTTGCTACAAATGAAGTTAACTCTATCCTGACTGAAGCCAGGACAATGTATTATGAGGATACTGAAGTAGAAGTTATAGTGAAGTTTATATTCACACAAACTTTGAGGAATGAACCATAAGATGTATTGACAAAGCTACACCACCTTTGACTCTTCAGTTCTTCTGTGCTTTGCTCTTCTGATTACAGTCACAAATTGGGGATAAGCACTGTTCATGCACTTGCACTTGAGGGGGGTGCCTAAATGTAAATGTATAGTTGTCCTGAAATTCCCATCATTCTTTGCTTCATTTTTTCAATACTTCATTCTCTATTTTTAATACAGCAGACATCTTTCAAGATGGGCAGTATTTTATGATTAAAGAGTTTCTTTGTGCTTTTCCGAAGGAACGTTAAAAAGATGAGAGTCCTGGTTAGGCTGCTATTCAGCAGGACTTTGACAGGCTGAAGGGGTGGGCTGGCCAAAAGCTCATGCAGTTCGGGAAAAGGAATGATGAAGTCACACATCCGTGATGCATTATTGTGCATCAGTACAGTCTAAGGACTGACTGGCCCTGTAGATGTCACTCCCATGTGTGGAGTGACAAGCTGAACGTGAGGCAGCAGTGTGCTCTTGTGGCGATGAAGGCTAACAGCATATATGGTTTCTACATTAGGAAGCATATAGCCTGCAGGTCACAGCAAAGGACTATTCCCTTCCTGCCTGTGTGAAGCCATGTCCATTTATTCCGTTCTCAGGTCCCCAGTGCAAGAGAGAGTCACAAACCAGATGGAAGGTAGCAACCATTAGAGGCTAACAGAATTACCACCTCGTTTATTTGGTCATTTTGTTTGTATATTTTCTAACAAGTGCAAGTAATACAATTAATTCTGATAAAAATAATTTTGCCTTTTTTCTAACTATCTTTAGAAAGCAAAAAGGCTCCAGGAAAAATCAATAGAGGCTTCCAGATCTAAATTGAAGACTCAAAATGGAGCAGTCCATTCTACTGATATTAAAGGCCTCGGTACAACAGTAAGTAATCCCCAGTGACACTGTTTTCTTTTCATCAGTGTGTAAGTGGTTTGGGGTTTATTCTGTACATGTACTGCTGCTTGCTTTCTCTTCAATAATTACTATGTTGACAAGCTCCAAGCATGTAAGAAAGAATCTGTATCTCCTGCAAAGCACCTCTCCCTCTTCTGACAGATCCTCAGACAATAGAATGAGATTGTGATCTGAAAATTACTCATAAAGTGGGAAAGATAGTCCCTTTGCTACTTGACATGTACCTTCTGGGGGACAGTCTTTCATGAAAACCTTGCTGAGGTCAAGACCTTCTTCATTTATTCTTGGGTAGACCTGTGTGATCTCTAATACATCAGTAGAGATGTCTTTTGTCAGTAAACATGTTCCTGACTGCAGATAAGCCACTCACTGCATCTGCAGAAAAGGTTTTGGTTTTGGGGGAGTTTTTTCTTCACTTCTATCAGTTAATTGAAGTGTGAGAAAATAAAAGCTATTGTTAAGATCTTACTCAGGTGTAACAGCATATTTAGCTGTTGAGTTTTGACAAACTGGAATAAGACCTGGAAGAATCTCAGTTGCAGTCAGTAATTGCTTTTGAGCTAGCTGGATGATTTCTGTGTGATCATCACAGCTAAGGAGGATTTTTGGGGGAAGGATAGCTTTTTGGTTGCTTATAAGTTATCTTACCTGTAAGAAGGAACAAGGAAGAAAAAGCATGATGTTCTGTTTTTCAAACTTGCACAAAGGCAAGAGATCATATTATCACAAGCACTCTGGCATGAATGATTAACAACTAAGGTGGCTGCATCCTGAAAGAGGTAAGATGCAGTTCACATTCGGTGTGATAAGGGAAGGAAGAGCTTAATAGGAAGCAAAGGGATGGCCTCAAGTACCAGTCTAGGGGTTTTTATCAAATTATCTTTGCCCTAAACTTCTGAAAGATACAGAGGGACACGTCTGTGAATGCAAGGTGAGGTGGGCTGGAAAAATTTTGCTGTGTGCATGTACCAGACTGTTAATTAGCAATACTTTGCAAAAAATACTAAAATTAGATATTAACATGAGTATTCTGGAAATTGTTAGTAGAGAAAAATACATTGTTAGATTTTATTTTGAAGACTTAGGACCTCAAGCCAAGATTATTAATTTCTTTGGAGGGAGAGGATTTAAGAAAAAAACCCAGTATCTTCATGGTTCTATAATCAATATTTCAACAACTACAGACAAAAACAAGGGAAAAGAACATTTTGTAGAATAAGTGCATTAAGAAAAAAATGATCAGCAACATGAGATAAGATTTCTTGGGTATGTTGTTTAGAAGAATTACAAATGACAGATATGGCTGGCAGCTTTTTTCATTGAAAAATCTTCTTCCCTCCTGCCTGCCAAACACTTAGTAGGGAGAAATGAAAATTACACTAAGATGGTTGCTGCAAACCAGTCAGGGTCAAGTAATCGAACGTGAGCCACGTGTGCTCAGAGAGCTGCGCTGGTTGTTTCAGTAGGGATGGATAAGAGAGAGGTGTCACACAGGGATTTTTATTAAGTGTAAAGAATAGTGATGAGACTGGAAAGTGTATGTCTCTCTCAGTCTTTGGCAATTTCCTGGAGCAGTAGTTACAAGCAATGACACTCTGGGAGAAACAGGTCCTGTTCCCTTTTTTATTCTTTGAAGTATTAATGTATAGTGAAATTCTAAGGACAAAAATTATGGCTGATCCTATACACAAATACAAATAACATTGCACAACAAACTTCTAATATAATAAAGGCTTCATTTTCTTTTCCTGTACTCGAAAGATCAGACATGAAGGCAGAAAAGCAGAATACATAAAGGTACGTGCTGGAAAAGCACTCTGTCTTTCCCTTTGTATTGATGGGAACAATTTGTGAATTTGGTATAAAGATGGTTTGAGTGGACCTTGGAAACCTCAGCTTGCATCTCCACCAATATGAATAATATCTTTGAAAGACAGCTTATGATTTAATTCTCATTTTAAATGCTAACATGAATGTCAAGAAATGCATGTATTTTGTTTTTCAGATTGGATCTGGTCGCTTAGTAACTGTCACAAGTACACCTCCTCAATTAATTGAAGGGACACTGGCTGTTACAGACCTTGCTCTTAGAAAGCCCCCTGCTTGCAAAGGAGCCTTAAAAAAGATCAGAAGTTAAAACGTTGGACTCAGTCGAGAAAGGTTTGGTGCCTGTTGAATAGATGGTGCTCTCAACAGTGCTTTTAATATTTTAGTTAACCAGATGTGTGTTTTAGACACCAGATAAAATCTGTTTGTAATGCTTTGGTGAATTGCATAGAACATCTTGAGAGCAACATTATATTTCGTCTTAACTAATATAAACATGGGGGTGACTTGTTAATAAAATACCCCGAACCATATGCTACAAAAGTGTGTTGAGTCTTTTGCATGCTAGTGTCAGGCTGCCCTGATCCACTGTCAGGAGGTCCACTATTTAGATATCCATCTCTTGTTAACACATTCCACACATTGCAGCCAAAGTATCTCCTTTTTTGAGCTGCGTGGTGAACCACCACATGAACAGATTTAGTTCTGCATTTTCCAGGACACCATGCCCACGTGGGTTTTGTCCAAGTCCCTTTGGGTTTTTTCAGTCGCCGCCTTTAGCGTCAGGATTTCTGGCTTCTCTCAGCTTTCATCTAAAGACTCACTAAGAAGTTTGCATGTGCCAAGAGCTTCTCCGAGCCTGTTGGAGAGATGTGCTGAAATGTCCCACTCCTCGTGGGCTTCTCACAGCTCTTTAACTGGTCTCACTTTTCTAATTATCTCTTGGGTTATTGCCCAGATGTCTCCAGTGAGAACTCATCCTCTTCCACCCTAGTGCTTCTAGAATACAAGCTTATGAGCAGCAGACCCTTTTGTAGACGACTCAGTTTCCGAGCGATTGTATCCCCTCCTGCCTTGGGCAAAGCCAGAATTTGCCTTGTTACAATACAGCAGGATTCCCTGAGGCCACAACTTCCTTTTAAAACCAGTTGCTATCCAGTGCTCTGGCATAAATGGCTGTGACATTACAAGGGGTTCTGTGACACACAAGCTCTGGACCGTAGTCTCTCATTTTTGCCTCTAAGCGACATTTTGAGAGAATGACAAGCCTTCATTTTGTTAAATGCCAACTCAAAAAATGGAAATAAATTTGACCTAAACAGGTAGGACTTAGTAGCCAGCTCCCCTTTTCACTTCCTGAAAGAGGGATGGAGTCAGAGGCCTAGAAACGTTCCTTAAAAATCGGTTTGTCCGTACAAGACACAGAAGTGTGGGCATTAAAAATGAAGGTAGAGATTTTTGTTTAAAAATTGTGTACTTATATTCTGTAAAATGAAGAACCTAAAGAAGATAATGAAATAAAAAAACATATGAGATGGTACCTAAACTTTAGAGAAATCTCCATGTTTAGTTCCCAAAGATCAGAAGCATTTTCTTAACAGGCCTGTTAAACACTCCATTGTGGACAAAGACCATCATCTAGTACTTGAAGCTAGAGAAAGTAAATCAAGCTATGCTAATTTAATTTAAGATTTATGCTAGCCCTTTGCTAATTGATGATTTTAAAGTGTTATCTCATTTCACTATGTTGTGCTTTTTCCCCAAATGATCTGCATAAAGTTTGTTCCCTTAAACAAGCCTGTTCCCTAAACAAGCCTGCCAGCAAGAAGGGTCAGCTAGGGCATACAAAGGTGGTCTAACTGAACTCCTCCATGTCACGTGAAGTCTTGCTCAGCTGTTCATGTTTGTTTTTCTCTGACAACTCAGAGCTGTGCTGCTTTATTACTCTTTCATAGAAGGTGAAAATACATCTAGACTGGAGCCACAAGAAACATGCTCCATCGTCTTTCACAATTAAAACCAGATAATAAATAATTGACTGGGAGAACAAAGATTGTGACATTTAGAGGGGTTTTTATGTGCTTGCATATATGTGAATGTGTGGGTGACTCATTACTGCTGGCAGCAAGGCTCTGACCCATTTTTTTTCCCAAAAAGCCACACAGGACTCCTGTAAGTCCTTCCAATCTCTGAGCAAAAGCTACAGCAGTAGTGTAGCCAAGGTAGGGGTATAAAAGATCTTTTAATTGGAAATCAGTTTATGCTTACATAGAAACTTTAAATCAGGCACAAAGTGAGCCCCATGGCATTCCTCCCCCACCTGCACTGTGCTGCTGCTGGCGGCACCCCGACCTCGCAGGCAGCAAATGCTCTTGTTAATTGTAATAAAGGCTGGAGGGGAGGGGACAGAATTTCCCGAAATGCTTACATTTATACTTCATGAGTGAATGCCAACAGGAAGGCTCCCCACAGCACAGACAGCATTTGATTTTCCCAGCCAGCCATGGCCCCATGTCACAAGAAAATTGTGCTTGCTGTTCCTGGCGTCACCCAGAGATGGAGAGAGGGAGCGCTGAGTGCTGGTGGAGAAGGTAATCCCGATCCCTCTTGTAGACACCCCGGAGAAGCCAGCTGGCTTTCTGTGGTTCATTCCACCTCCACCTGGAATTTGTTTTGCTGCCACTGCTTGTGTTGCCGTATTCCTGTTGTTGAGTGACCTGCCCCTTCGGCAGACCCTGCAGTGAGGCAGTAGCAGTAATGTCACACATTCTGGAGCCAGTTGTGGTAGATGTTAAGCACCTTTGTCTCCTATGAAATTAAACACTTACAGTCTGAGGAATAAGGGAGCTTTTAAAACTGCAGGGGAAACCTTGCTATGGCACACAATTAAAAGCTTGCTAATATAGGAAACATTACCTTTAAAATGTTGTTAAAGTTTTCCTCTTCTGTAGTGCTGAATGAAATTATTTGTGGGTGTGAACAAGGGGAATTTATTTATGACACTTTATGATAGTTAAAACACTATTTGTGGCCAATGCAGTACAATACACAGCTTTAGAGACTGGCCTTTGCTGGTGCAGATCAGAGGATGGCTCTCAAATAGCTGTTCACCACGATGTATTGATTCATCACACTGCTGGCTTTGGGTGTGTCATACTCCCTCCATTTGATCAAAAGAAAGTATTTTTTGTATCTGGAATTTACAGTGATGTTTATAGCTAAGAGAAATTTCTCACTGCTTTTTTACCCTCTCCAGAATACTGTAGGAGAAATATTTAAAAAGACGCAGCTCAGTATTGTATTTACCTAAATGAATATTTACAGATCTACAAGAATTTTTGGATATTTTACAAACTATACGTGAGCCAGGCATTATGAGGCATGGATTTCTTGTTACTGAGGAAGGTTTCTATGCAGTTACTTTGTAAGTACTGTTTCCTGCAATAAGTAAACCCAGCTGGTATGTCATGAAAGGCTGGAACACAGCAGGGACTGAACGAGCTGTGTTGCCCAAGGAGTAAAGCAAAGAACAGTCAGCATCCCTGAGTGTTCCCATTTGTTGCAGTGTTCTCTGGGCTCGGGAGAAATGGATTAGCTAGGTAGTTACCTCCCTGAATTAGCTAACCCTAATTAGCTAATGCTGGATGGCTTCCAGTAACAGGAGCAGTGCTCAAGCCAGTCTCTCACTCCTTCAGACCACATGAGGTGTGGGGCTTTTCTCAATGGGGGTGCTGCCTGCTAGGATGGGAATGGATTGTGTCATCTTACATATCTGTATGATTGTGTAAATAAAGATTGTGTGAAGTACTGTTCACACTAAGGTGGTAGTGGCTTTGCAATGTTGATAGACAAGAAGATGACTACTAGTCGGACCTTGCTGCATAGAAAAATACTTTAATTAATCCACAGTCTAGACTAAGCAGTGATAAAATACAACATTCAGAATGCACAGGACATTACAATGAGCATAATCCTTTCCTTTAGTTGATGCCACACTTTTGTGCAATTCTTAAAAGTAAAGTTGATTGTACATGCAAGATGCTGTATAAAATGTTTATTGACATCTTCTCCATTGCTTAATGTATAAAAATATATTGTGCTTTCATCAAAATTAACTTTTAAAAAAGATAAATACTGGAAAAGATGAGCGTCTACAAAAATACAACACTTAACAACAAGCTTACCTGAGAACAAAAGTGTTGACTCAAACCAAAGAAGCATGCACGCATGCAGTGGGAAAAAGGCAGAAAAGCAAAAGTGACCATGTGGGAGCTCACGTTCGTCTGAGTTTAGCAGTGATTGAGCACTTCATGCTGAGAAGAAAAATACTGAACCATGCCGACCAATTTGTCTGAGAGTCTCCAGTATCCATCTGCTGTGCTTTCGTGCTCCTTCATGCTGATGTTGCCTCTCTGAGGTATCTTCATTTTCTCCCCCTTGTGGCCTAAAATGGGTTGGTGAAAGCAGACCCTGGAAGATGATGAAAGAGAGTTACTGTCCAAGCAGTATGGTCAGGAATGCTAGGATGAGCTGATCTCCATGTTTGGTCTGGAAACCTAAAACATCTGACAGGGTACATCAGAAACATGTCTTATCGCCAAGGAGGAAGGAAGCATGCGGATCTGGGACTGGCTGATAAGATACAAATCCAATCACCTCTGTGATCTCAGTTCAGACTCATCCCAGATCATAATCACCAAGATTTGTCACTGATGATTCATAATGACCATGAGATCACATTGTGTGTCAATAGTTGGACTGGGAGGGACAAGGTTCAAGCAGTCGGGGATTTAAGCTTCCCTTCTCACAGAGGGGCGATGCCCCACACCTCTGAAGGCCAAGTCCAGGAAACCTTTCATTCAGAGGGGTGCAGGGACACAGCATGCAGCAGCAGCCTTTTCCACACATGCACACCCCATGTTTTTCACACTTTATATTGTGTTGTAGCCTTACTACCTTTGACCCATGGGTTGTGAGTAGCTCCCATTCAAAGGTGCAAATACTTTTGACAAGTAGAGACAGAAAACTGGAAATGACTACTGAGTTTTCTAAACAATGGAGGACAAGGATGGAACAGTGGTTCAGTTTAATGTTAGTATGTATGGCTTACACCATTCCCTGCAGTTACCTTCTAAAGTTCTATGTGAATATGCGGAAGAATATTTGGGAGACATTAACTGTCTTCTGCCCATTCCATGGGATCTCGAGAGCACACAGTCTACATACATATCCCAGAAGTTCTGGGCTAAATCGTTGAAGAGTTCGTTGTGCTTGGGCTTAGGGGATTCCTTTAGGAACATCATGAAGTCCCAGAGAGCAATAACCGTGTCTGCTACCTTGAGTTTCTTCATTTCCACCAGCCCATGGGATGACACCTCCCAGCACTGATGGTCAATCTGACCCAGGCTTGGAGGAGTTTCTTTTGATAGTCTAGACTGGCATAAACCATGTTCAGTGTCAATATGCAGCCCAGCTGAAGGTACCACCTTCTCTTCCATACAAATCCCATGTTCCACGAAGATACCTGAAAGAAAGTGCATGAAAAACACAGTGATTCTGCCATTATGTAGTTCGTTCTCACATACCTTTCGAGGATGTCTCAAGAGATGCTTTGCCATTCTGCATAATACTTTATTCTTAAACCAGTATTTCTTATCAAACCATGGGAATGAACATCAGACAATAAATCCTAATGCTGGAGCTAGGTTTGCACCTAGAAATTGTTAATGCTGTTTAGAACAGGAAAACCTGAAGCAGAAAACTTGATGTGATCATAGCCTGTGTCAGAACTGCTCCTTGAGCTCAAAACTTCTTCCTTTAAATTCCTGTGCTTACATCATCAGTAACACCAGACTAATAGCAGAGCAGATGCTGAAAGAATCCTAGCAGCGTTTTATTTTAAATGACTGCAAACTAAGCAACAGAGTTATAAGCAGCCAGTCCAACTCAGAACAGTGGTAAGGAAGGAGCGGCTCACCAGAACCTTACACTGCACGGGGTGAGATAGGCGGGTTATGAACTCACTAGGCAGCTGTCGCAGGGCCAGGAAAAGGCTCGACCCTTCTGGCTTGCGTTAGAGAAGTCAGCGCACTTTTGGCACAATTATTTCTAGCATGTATGGAAAAACCAGGAACTGGAAAGAGTAATAGCACAGAAGGCATAATGAGAACTGCAAATGCTGCACATTAGTATGCTTGCATTCCTCCTGGGAAAGCTGTGGTTTTCCTATGATGCATATTCCATGTACTTGGAGCAGGTTTAGACAGAACACCACTAAAACACCTGATAAATTTTATTTGCAGTCCTTCCTATTGAGGTAAAGTGCAGTTGAAGAGAGCATATAAAGTGGAAAACTAACAAAAACCCAGATGAGTGAACACGGGATGAAATCTGAAGATGACAGTCAAGACTCTCAGAGAGTGCCCTTTATTCTGGTGTCCTAAATCAATTCTGTGTCAAATACTTGGTGCCATGTTCATTCCCACAGCTTCCAATCCCCTGGCCGATTCAGACTGTAAGATGCAGTTACAAAATGATGTGAGGTTTTGTGCAGGTGGGAAGCAAGGTTTGGGGCAACTGTGCAAATTTTACCAGGAATTTGGCCAGAATCCAAGTGTGCTCTCCCACTCAGAATACCTGTGGGCATGAGCAATATGACAAGTTAGTCTGTGATGTCTTCACATTGTTAACTTAGAAGTGGTAACTGCAACTCCTAGTGATGCAGGTAGAGAGGGGATGATCCACAGATAACACAGCATATATGTGAACTGCCTGTAAGAAGCTGAGGTGATACTGTGGAGTTTCCACCGAGCTGGGTCAGTACACAGGGCAGCCTTAAATAGCCCCTTTAGCTGTGGCCTCGGGGCTCTGGGGTGATTTCTAGTCTGAACGTGTCATTATACTGTGGCAGCCACCTGAGGTTCCTGAACGCATGCATTCCTCTCCTCACCTTCAGGATGGAGACAGACAGATACACCCTCCACCCAGCCTGAATCCTTTCTACAACTCCTTTTCTAGCTACATTTCTGAGGCAGCAGAACTACCTGCCTCAACATCCTGAGACCTTATGAACAGGCATTACAGTTGCTCTTCTTTGAGTTGTTAGAAAACTGGCTCCAGCAAACAAGCAGGGAAGGAAATGCTTCTCTCCTCACATCCACCTCCCTGGACACCAGCATTCAGAGGAAGGACACACGAGCAATTTCACAGAATCACAGAATCTCCTGAGCTGGAAGAGACCCATAAGGATCATCGAGACCAACTCCTGGCTCCACACAGAACCAGCAACAGAGTAGGGAAAGGGCAGCCAGGAAGCCAACAACATTTTAAGTTGTTCTGAATTTATGTTTTAATCCAGCTAAAATCTAAAATGCTAAAGAAGGGTCCACTTGAGCACCTCGAACAGGAGCAGAGACCACAAACCTCTCCAAGACTTTGAACCAGTAACTCCTACAATTCAGAACAAAACAGATGAGTTTCACATAGGCAGTAACTAAAGAGCTGCAGCAGAAGTTATACTTACAGTGTCTCTGTGATGAGATGAGAAACAGTAGCCTTGAAACGGCACTCGGAGAAAAAGGAATTCCTGAGAGGGCTGCAAGTGCCCGGCAGCTGCAGGATGCTCCGGGATGCCCCGAGGATGCACAGGGACGACTCTGCCACTGGCAAAGCAGCAGCAGCAGCAGCATGAACTCAGGTGGGTGGGAAGGGCGGGAGGGAGCTGTGGCTGTGGCAGCACCACCTCTTTCTGCAGCAGGCACAGCCAGCCGAGCCCGAGGTTGGGGTCTCACCTGGAGAGCCTGCGTCTGTAGGGGTGGGTGGGTGTGTTTGGCAAGGGAAGGGAAGAGACAGAGGGATCTCAGGGGGACAGTAGTACCATGGATAGCAAATCTTTCTCCAAATCAGTAATATGAATGCTCTCCCCATTTTATAACACCAGGTTTCCACCCGCAATCCTGCCTGCCCCTCAGACAATACAACACCAAAGACAACATTTCAAAATAATGGAAATGGGACCTACAGCCCAGAATTTACAAGCACAACGTGCATCTGCCACTCCAGTTCCCTTTTCATAGAAACTCACTGAGTTGAGCTCAATGTTACACTACTTTTTAAAATCCCCTGTAACTTGGTTGCCAGGGAGGTTTTCTGTGCCATTTCATTTGTACTTGACCACATCCCATCCAGAGGCCAGCAGCAGCACCCACACTGCATGCTGGAGTTCATGTCCCACCTTGTCCAGCCAGCAGCAGCCCAGATGTGCCAGCAGCTAAAGACTTCTTTTATGGTGTTTTGTCTCTGGCCAGTTATTTTCTGTGTAAAGGAACTAGGCTCACATTTAAATGAGCTCTGTTTCTTACTTAGATTTCTAGTTATTTCTTCCATACGTGTTCTTACGTTATGCCAGGTGTGAGGTCTCAACAGATACTGAAGTGTAAAACCAAAAATATATAGAGATTCTTGTTCCAGCTGCTGTGGATTTTCCATGTGTCTAGATATTGTGGATTAACAAAGCCAGACCCAAAAATACCTTCTACATCCTGCTAGTAAATGAGGTTACAAACACTGTTTTAATTGACGAGGGTGTTGGGGAGCCCAGAGAATTAACAGGCCTTGAGGTCCTTTGACAGAAGATGGTCTATGAGTGCAAAGTCTGCTCCTAAGGATGAACTTTTTTCCCTATATTCCATTTCTCCCTCAATCCTTGCAACTCCGCACTCATCGAGGAGGATTTCTGGACCCTGTTCTAGGGTCTATTGTGCTGAATTCTGGACAGGTTGCCCAAACAGGTTTCTACAAGGCTGAGGGTTACTGCAGGTATCTTGTCTGCCATAATTAAAACTTAGATTTCTCAACATGTACACTGAAACGAACTTTTTCATCACCAACCATCTCTTTCATCGCATACCTGAAATGCAGTTTATTTTTGAGGGAACTCCTCATACATTGCACTCATACATTGCACACATGCTTTTTGAACTCTGAAAGGAGACTTTTGCTTTCAGGGAAGGTCATCTGTCTCTCACCTTAAAAGCCACAAGAGTGTATCCAAAGTCTGTCAAAGTAAAACCATCAGGAGTGAACTTCATTAAAATCAAATCACTTTTGCAAAGACACTGAAATTCTGCACTTCTTTCTAACCTGCTTCAGTTCAATGTCATTGTAACCCTGTATGTAGCTGCCTCTCTTTACATACAAATTCCTACAGCTGGAGACATGCAACAAAATCAGTTATGGAAAACAGCAATGCTGTTTCAAATCATACCTCAGAAATGTTTAAGGATCCCTGTGCTCACTTCTGTGCTTAAGGCTTGGATCCGAAACACTGAAGTTCCCCACTTCACTGCTGTCTTGTTGCACTCACCACTGTGTGAGGGGAGGTAAGTTTGTAACCAAAGAGGGTCCCTTAAGGGATGTCCCAGCCCTTTTCTTAGTGCGCATCATGGAAGGCGGTTGGTTTTAGTTATCCTTACCTACAGAAGGCTGGAGGTGGCTCTCGCTGAGAGTAAAGGGCTGAAAGTTCCTGTGGCCCACTGCCAGAGGTACAACGAGGTACTTAAAACTCAGGTGCCATCACTGGTCTGGCAACTGCCTCACAGAAACTGCGGCGTTGTAAAGGCTGCTCGAAGGTTGACAGCGAAGGTCAGGCATCTGAGGCACCACAGGGCTAGGCTCCCCCACAGCCTCACTCCTTCCAAGGAAAGACACGAAGTTTCGAAAGCATAATTGAAATGCTGTGCCTGGCACACAGCAGAAACTCCCTCTGCCAGTCGGGGTCCCTGTGGAAATCAAACCCTGCTGAGCCTACGCACAAACCCAACAGCTCTCCTCAGGGTCGTGTCTGTTGTCGGTAACTCTTCTGTGCCTCTGAGAGGTTGCCCGAAGGAGTTGTCTGAGGGAGGGGAGAGGAGAGGAGAGCAGGAGAGGGCTGGTGGAGCTAAACTGCAGCTGCTCCTTTCTTGAATTCAAGTGTCACCAACATCTTAGGACTGCAATTTAAACTTTGTTTTTCTGTGCAGCATGCTACCAGGTATGAGAAACAGCGTACCCAGAACTGTGACGTCTGAGCGTGTAAGACTCGTAACACTTCCAGGGAGCCCCCTCTCTAAAGGCAGGCATGGCTGGTGAGGACGCTGCACAAACAGGTAGTAAATCAGGGTCTGCTGGGGTTTCACAACATGCTTTGGTGGAGCACAACATGAGAGGAGCAGCCTGTTCTTTCAAGTGGAAATGTAGTAATTTCTGCCATGAAAACAACATATGCAGTACTTAAAGGCAAATAGAGACCTGCTCAGAAGTGACTACGTGCAGAATAACTAAGCTACTTCCTGGAAGCCTTCCCAGCTAAGCAATGTCACCAGTTTAAAAATCTTGTTTCAAAAAAAAAAAAACAAGCTGTGTTTGAACTACACAGCTGTATAGAAGAAATCACCTGGAAGACTGGAATAGAGTTAGTTTATCTCTGAACTCTCTGTATCACTGAAAGGAGCTAAAGTCATGATAGATGTAATTACTCCTTGAAATTCTAAAGCAGCATTCATAACCAAGGAGAGCAAAGCATTAGGAAGGCTGGACAAGGAGCCTACCTTTAAGAAAGTCCCTTCATACTCTTGTCCCAAAAATAGCTTTCAGGGAGTTTTCAACTTAAGGAGTGCTTTTCTTCTTTTTGTTTGCGTTATGCACTATCAAATTTAACTAATCTCACAGTGGAACAGCCAAAACTTCCAAGGGATTTAAAGGCATGTAACCAAGCGGGCAGTTGCACAACTGTTTGGCCACTGCATCAACTCATCATTTCCTTCCCTTCAAACCCCTTGGTGTAGTAGCACAAGGCACAGTGATCTCCTGTCCCACAGCCACTGAGGGCAGCCCTCAATCCCGGCTCTGCATCCCACGGATGTATTTTTTTTCATCACACTCCTCTTGCTTTCTCTAATCTAGTTAACAATTCATCATTTTTAATCTGAAAATGAGGTATTCCCAGAACATAGCTGCAGCAATGAAAATGCTATGGAACAGATTGTTACAAATTCTCTTTTTAAAGTGCCACCTCATCAACAATGTTCTCCTAAGAATCTATTTGAAAATTCTTCTATGACAGCTAAACATTGGCCTCCCCAAACTAAGAGAGTTCTGAAGCTGGCCATCCTGTTTTATTTTCCTTTATGGTATTATGCACCTTTGCCAGTCAAGCATCAAGGGATCATCACCTATGGGGGAATGTCACCTGCAACAAGGATGAACCCATGAGTTTAAATTGACAGAGATCAAAATTATTGGCAAGCAATAACCCTGACAGATGTTGCATGACGTTTGTAGGATGGAAGCACCATGTAGGAAGATACTGAGCATGTTTATTCCGTAAGTATTGTTACTACAATTTCTATTTCAGAACAGGTAAGGTCAAGTAAAGTTAATTTCTGACCATCCTCACAAAATCTAAAGTACCTGCAAGCTACATGCTTCCCTGTGAGGGTGGTGAGGCCCTGCACAGGCTGCCCAGAGAAGCTGTGGTTGTCCCCTCCCTGGCAGTGTTCAAGGCCAGGTTGAATGGGATGTTGGGCAACCTGGTCTAGCGAAGGGTGTCCCTGCCCATGGCAGGGGGTTGGAACTAGTTGATCTTTGAGGTCCTTTCCAGCCAAAACCATCCTGTGATTCTGTGGTTCTACATGAAAGCTTGCCTGTAGATGAAAGCCCTTAAAAACAGAGACCCTGTCCATGTACTCAGGAAAGCAGATTTGTTTCAGCAACTAAATATAAATGGGATTTAGAGAAAAACTGTGTTGCGTTCTCCACTCCACAGGCATTCAGGAAGAATTCCAAAGATGCAGCACAGAGCACCTCTAAACCCACAGATTCCAGCACAACCACTTCACACAGTAAGTTTTATGATATTTATGAGGAGTGGCTATTTCTGTGACTTTGAGGTTTTAATTGATAACCAAATTGAAGTGTTTCCCTCAAAATTCTCCCAACATTGATAGTTTTCCAATAGCATGACTTTTGAACTGGTTTACTTCATGTTTTTATTACTGCAGTTGAGGTGCCTCCATCTAGTGGCACTTTACTGTACTGAAGAGCATATCCTTGGCATTGGAGAAATCTCTTTAAAATCCTTTTTAAAAAAACAATTGTAAAAGTAGTATTTTTTTCCTTTTTTTTCTGTTAGAAACATCCAGACCCCGGGGATGTTGGTGCAGTTATTTATTTCAGCCACAAATACAGGTATGCCAGCACCCCAACACTGCAAGGAACTGCTGTGTGCACGTCCTAAAAGGCAAAGAAAGACTAAAGACTTGCTTTTTTTTTTAGTATTATTATTTCAACTCTACTTTAAAATAAAGCTAAAATATTTCAGCTTCATTTTAAAATATTTCCACAGAAGTCAGTTCTTCTCTAGACTGAGAAAAACAGCACATAGAGTACCTGCTGCCGGAAGCTTTTGAATTGTGGGAAGAGCTGTGATGGCTGCTTCTTGTTAGAGCTGATGACAGCACACCTACCTAGTGATTTAAATCATGACAGGAAAGAAACAGGGGTAAACCTGTGATTTGTTGCAGCAGCACCCGTGTGGTTTTCAAGTGATGACATACAAGTATGTGATGTACACGGTAAGAACAGAAAGAGCAGGAGCTGAGGCATGAAACTCAGAATATGCATCAGCCAAGTACAAATCAGCTTGGAGAGCTTTACAACGCTACCAGCCTTTTGTATGACTGAATTATAGGTATCTCTGTGACTACACATCTGCACTCTTACGTCAACAGGATTTGCGGAAGATAAAGAATTGAGTCACCCTCTGCATCACTGATTAGCGGTGTCTGAAGTAAAGAAATAACAGAGTGATGTTCTACGACCAGTCTCCACAGCAAAGCGCTCACAGCCCTATTACTTAAGTGCAAGTGTGGCCCACTAGTGATTAAACAGCCCAAACAAATCAAAAGATGACAGAATCAGCGCTGCCCTGGCAAAACAGCGTGTCTCTTCAGGTGACCAGACACTTTTTAAGCAATGTATTTAGAAAATAAACCATCTAAACATCCTCAAACCTTTTTCAGTTTCAGTTTTTTAACATCATATATGTCTGATCATCTACTTATAAAAGTACAGTTATAAAAGGTTCCAGAAAACGCACAATGGCACATTTCAAATGAAATGTTACCTAATTCCCTGCTGGTATGAGGGTGGTGGCAAGAGCTCGCCCAGTGCAGAAATAATTCTGGTCAATGGACTTTACACCTTCAACTCACAACATACATAGACCAGTTTAGGGGTTTTTTTGAGGTCAAGTTGTGGATTAATTACATGAGTTGAATTAACATTCTGCTGGCATCTCTGGACCAGTCTATATGTAACCCATTGCTGAATCTGACCTCCTGCTGTGTGCTAAGGAAGTTCAGCACAGTGAATGTAAGGCTCTGCTAGGCCAAGCTACAGACCCCGCTGCTCTCAGTTGTAGTGACTCAACAGTACTGAATTCAGACCGCATGCACTGCAAAAGCAGAACCAAGCATGACAACACGGGGCAACCTGGTGTATGCTTGCTCTGGTATCCAAGGAGAGCTCAGGGCCTTTCGCTTGATCCTTGAAGAACTTTGCTGATAAACTTCTTGACATCTGCAACTTCCCTGTGCTTTCTTCGTCTCACTTGAAAGTTCTTCTGCTTGTGTCCTGTTTTCTATTATTTTCTATACAATGACAATACAGTATGCTTTACAGAAGTCACAGGAGCACAACCTAACTTTTGCATATATAAGGACTTCTGAGCCTTGTCTACTGCTCAGATCAGACTGACAAGTCCTTCCCATATTGTGAACCATAAAACTGGACAAAATGTTCTGCTATCTTTTCTAAGAATTGGCATGGTAACACAGAACAGAGAGGTCCTAAATGATAGGGCCTAGTTCCCTGCCACTACAGAAAGCTCTGTTGTACAACAGCCTCATAAATTTACCAAATGCCATATTAAAAACAGGTATGTTTTTGCTCTGACTAATTCCATGGAAAAGCTGTTTCAGAATTTGATTGCTATAATGAGAGCATTCTTCTAATTTCCTGATATAATTATTAATGAATAGTAAGTATCTGTTTGCTCTTGTGTCAACACTGCCTTGCAAATTAAACGTTTTTCATCCTTCATGTGTACTTTCCTGATGTATTTATAGACAGCACTCATATCTCCTCTCTGGTTTTGTTTTATTGAAGTAAACAAAATATGTTTGCGCAATAGGATCTCGAGCTCTCTGGTGGTGCACCTAATCTCCTTCTACCCCTTTTGCACTTCAACGTTAGCCCAGCTATAGAACAATTAATTAGATGCTTTCACAGTACCCTAAATGAGACTTCAGCAGGGCCTTAAACAGTAACATTAATACCTCCCTACTTTACATGGAAATGCTTGTCCCAAAATACTCTCTGTAATTATGATGTCATAAGAAACATCATTACCAGGTTTCATTAGTATGCTCTTGCTGATTTTATCAGGGCTACCACAAAAAGTATCAAACAAGACCATACTAAACCCAACCCTTTAAGCCTGACATCTTCTTTTTCAATCTTACTTCTGGCTACCTCCCTTCACAACTTCTCTCCTAACCCCATATTCTCATTCCTTCCCAGGTAAACCATATCAAATGTTCCATCAATAGGGTATTTACCATGGTAAATTTGAAATTTTCCAAAGTTTTGCATGAGATTGAGGCCAGGCTTCAGGGCCTGTGGTTGGCCAGGTCACTTTTCTTCTTTTCAAAGTTAAATAATTACAGCCCATATTGGCAGTGAGGAAAAGCATACTTTGAATTTGGGGAATTTAACGGAAGGCCACTAGATGACAGTCGCACCTTCTGCTCGCCCATATGCATCACTGAATAATTTCCTGCTCTAAAAATTCCATTAACAGTATGATACAAGCATGTCCAGTTGGTAGAATGTATAAGTATTTTTAGCTAAAACAGAATACATAGTTGATTGGTAAAAAATAACACAGAAAAGCAGAAAAAGCAGGCCAGTAACAGTCAACAGAGCAAGCTCCTCAATGTAGTTTCTTCCAAACATGTAGGTGGAAAAGAAAGGCTCATAAAAGGGACTAAGGCATTCTAAAAATACTGCTAAAAACTCTCACAGAATATGACACTTCAAGACCAAAGAAAAAACAAACCCAAAACATTTCCATACTGTAGTATCTTGCAAAATTGCATTCAATTGAACTATGTTATTATTTTATTAATTCACCAAGATCAAAGACCATCCATCAGGAATATGATTACATTCTGAATGACAGTCATGCTTTTTGTGTACCCTCTTCTGAATAACCCAGTTGCAAAATGAAGTTTGCTTTTTTTAAGTCAGAGAGAGAAGTATGGGTCAACTGAAAAGCACAGGATTAGGAATTTGGATTTTTTATTAATTCTTAGCTGAAAATTCTTCATTTACATTTAAATTTTAGCAAATTGATAGTTCCTTTACCATTATTAACCAATGACTTTGTAGAATGAATGTAGGAAGGATTTTTTAAAAATGTAGATAGTAGCCTAACTTTTATAGTGTATGAAATAAAGCAAAATTATAGCAAACATAAAGACCAAACAATAATAGCAGAAGACTAACTATGTAAAGACTAATTTGCATAATTTTGTAAACTGGGAGGGGGGTGTTCCAACTATAGCATCCTAGACCATGAAGCCACTAAGAAGCAAAAGTAACCCACCATGAACAAGAACAAATTTACATTCTGAAAAAGGCACTGGGCAACATTCACATGTTGTGATACAACCTGGGTACTGCTCGATACTGTTCCATTAGGCCATTTAGCACTTATGTGGCACAACTCGGTTTTTAAAATTGCATTATGTAACACATAAAATCTGTTATTGAACTTTCAGATTCCCGTCAATGTCACCTAACAACTGCAACTGAGAACGTCTGTCTGCGTGGGAAGGCTGTAAGAAGCAATGGAATAGTGGTTTTAATGAAGATGTGAGCTTTAAAAAAACCCCACTGAAAATACACTCAAACTGTCTGGAAAAATACTTATCTACAAAAAGAAAAAAAAAGACTTTCAAAACACTAATTTGAAAGCATTTTTTTCACGAATTTTACCCCTCTGACATAACATGATTTAAAAAAAATAATAATTCCCATTTGTGACCATTTTTAAGAAATAAAAAGCACTTATTAAAGCCATGTCCTGAAAATTAGCCTTGTTGGGTGGTCAGGTCAGTTTCTTGCAGGAGAGCACATTAGTGGCATCACCACAGGCCGTTAAGTGTCCAACTGCATGGGCAATGCCACCAGCCGATGCTGTACCTCATCGGCATACAGCCTTCAAGAAGATGCCGCTGGAAATGATAGATCTTGCCCTAAACCCCCCGCTCTGGCAGCCTGGGCCTCCCTCAGACGTCCCTGCCCACACTTCGGCCCAAAACGCCCCTGCGCCTCGCGGTCTGCGGTGCTTTGGGAGGCGGGGAGGAACGGTGCAAGAAGCTGATGCGATGCAGCAAACCAGCCTCGTCCCTTTGCCGTGCTACTGCCTCCGGAGGAAGTCCCGACAGAACAGCCACGCCAGGCGGCAGCGCGACGCTAGCAAAACGCTGCCGCGTCCACAGCCACGCCGAGGGCGGGAAGGGTCGCGCAAGCGCACCAGCGCGGGCCACGGTTCGGTCCCGCCTCGCCTAGCCTCGCCTCGCCCCGCCCCCGGTGTCATGGTGGCTGCCGGTGAGGCGTGAGTAGGGTGGTTATTCGCTTCTCGCCGCGCTCTGCCTGGCCAGTAGCCAGGTTCCGCCGGCCCGGGCTTTGAGCCCGGCCACACTCTTGCTGCGTCCTTCCCGCGGCAGCCCTTAGGGCCAGGCCTTGTCCGCCCCAGAGGCCGCTGTCACCGTCCCGGCCCTTCTCTGTCGTTGCCGCAGCAGGCCGGGCCCGGGCAGAGGTAGTGACTCCCAGCATGGTGCGGTGCGGTAGGGCGGTGCTGCGGAAGGTCAGTGTGCCCGACCCGGAGAGCGGTGGGAACGGGTCCTGCGAGCGTGTATCCTCACGCAGGCGGGGTTCGGGCGGCGAGAAGGGCAGGCGGGGAGTCGTGGTGCCGCTCCCGCCGTCTTTCTGGGGTGGGCTGGCCGCGTTGCTCTGTGCGCACTTCCTAGACGAACGCCCGCTTCCCTTTCCCCGGGCTGACCCGTCGTCCCCGGCGGTTTGCGGGCACGTCCCCTCCTGCCCTCTCCTGGCGCTGTCTCTGCGACGCGGCTTCCTTAGCCGGAGGCCTGTGTGTGCCGGGCAGGGTACGGCGAGGGGCCGTGACCATGGGACGCGTGTCTCTGTGGGCGCCGGGTGCCGGCGCAGAGGCAGGGCCGTCCCCTGTCCCTCCGCCGGGGCTCCCCAGGCCGGGCGTGCGTGCTGTGAGGTCTCGCTTCTGGGGAAGATGCGTCTCTTGTTCGGAAGTGTTTTGGAGGGTTGCGGGTCTGTTTTCTGAACTTTCATTACTACCGTCAGAGAAGAGTTCTATCAAAGCAGTTTTAGTCACGCTTCTACAAAACGAAATGTAAACGAATCGTAATACTGATACGAAGCTGTTGTTTTGTCAGTATGGCAACTTCATAGACGATTTGCGGCTCTATGTGAGAGGAGGAACCGGTGGAATGGGTTATCCTCGCCTAGGTGGGGAAGGAGGAAGAGGTGGTGATGTCTGGTTAGTCGCCCAAGAAAGAACTACCTTAAAGAACATTAAGGACAGATATCCCCAGAAGCGATTTGTAGCTGGAACAGGAGCCAACAGTAGGTAAGAGTCTGATGAAAGTTGTTAGATACATCTTTTCTAGAAAGCAAAACATCAGCTTAAGTTACTAAGCCTGGTTTGCTTTCTTCCAGTGTTAAAGCACTAAAAGGTGAAAAAGGAAAAGACTGTGAAGTTCATGTGCCTCTGGGAATTTCAGTTGTTTGTGATGATGGCAAGCAGATTGGTAAGAACATTTGCTTTGGTATAATGTATCTCATAGATAGTCTCATATTTATTGATAGCATCTAGCAGACTTCTTACCCTAGGGTGTTCCATGCTTACACATCTCCCAAAACATGGGTGTGTTTTCCTTTACTTCGACAGAGTTGACAAAAAATGCACACTAGAAATTGTTGGAAAAACAAAGAAGCCTTCCAGAAATTGGAACTAATTAGTTTATATCACTATATGCTGCAGAAAGGAAAACTGCCCTTGCAAACAAGCCTTTAAGGCTGGAAGCCATACTGATCCTCCACTGAGTCATTAATGAGCTTATATAAATTATGTGTCCATAAACTCAGGTGTCACTATAACTTTATTGAATTACAACATGGTTTAAAAAGTAAAGATCCTTACTGAGTGTCAGCATTTCAGGTTATCTAAAATACTGTGATGGTTTGAGCCCTGGCCAAAGGCCAGACGCCCACCAAAATCAGTCTGTTACTCCCCTTCTTAGTTGGACAGGGGAGAAAAAAAAACATAACTGGGCGGCTCAAGAGACAAACTCGTTAATGACGCGGGCAAAACAGACTCAACATAGAGAGAGCAGAAGAGAAAAGTTATCTAATTTATTACACCACGCTAAAGAGAAAACAGTGAAAAAGAACCAGAGTCAGGAGTGCAACCAACAATCTTGAAACAAATGCAAACCAGGCAAACACTTTTCCCCCCCCACTCCCTCCTTAGCAGGCTTTAGTTAGAAGTTTGCTCCCTTCTTCCCTCCCGGTCGCAGCCCAGGAGGGGCAGGGACTGGGGAAAATGGGGGTCTTGGTAACACCTTCCCCCACCCCTCCATTCTAAAGCAGACTTCCCTTTCAGCCATGATTTTGCTGCCTTCTTCCCCTCTCCTGCTCGCAGCACAGGACAGGGGGGCAGGGACTAGGAGATGGGGGCTTCAGTCAGTCCCTTGCAAGATGGTTTCCTTCTCGGCCGGGATGGGGGCATCCATTCCACACAGCCTCCCCCTGCTGCACCGTAGGATCTCACCCACAAGAGCCAGTCCTCCACGAACTTTCTCCAAGGCAAATCTCTTCCCACCGGGCTTCATCTCTGCTGTGGCAGGCAGCAACAAATCACAGTGTCTCTCAGTCCCAGTCCTCCACGGGGCTATAGGCCTCCTCCAGCAAACCTGTTTCATTCATCTCTGTAGGTCGCTTGTGCTGGCAGGGGCTCATCCCACCGTAAGTCACGGCATCTTCTCTATGTCTCCCCCGGCTCCATGCAGCGTGGAGCCGAGCCTCTCCACCGGGCAGGTCGGGTCTCTGCCTCCTCCATGGGTCCTTTCCTCCGGCTACTCCAGGTGCTTCTGCTCGGGCTGCAGGGGCAAACTCGCCTGGGTACCTGGGCGCGCCTACTCCTCCCCCAGCCTTCCCGGCCTTTTATGTCTGTCAACTGCTTACATTCACAAGCAAATATACATCACAATGCCCTTAATGGGCCAAACTTCGCGGTCTTTCCTGGCACTCCAAGTTCTGGTTGGAGTCTTTGTCTCCTATATGTGATTCCCAGAGGCGCTATAAGCAGGCCTGCAGAAGATTCCAGCAGCCATTTTCTGCCGGACCTGGCCCTCTCAGTAGAACTGCAACAAATACCTATTTCTTTCCCCTCTTTTTAAAGAGGGTAGAAAGCAGGAAGATCTGTTTCTATTACAGTGCTTTTGGAATAGCTCTCAGTTGTTCCTTTGCAGTTTTTCAGAGTTTTTCTTCTCGTACTGTTCAGAGTTCAAACTAAATTCACAAATGACTTACCAAAATTGGATGTATGGCAAGGACTGTTTATGATGTAGGCATGTCACTGTCTATAGGTGCCCGTGAATTATATACTCAGATGTTGAATTTTTTAAAAAGTATTTAAATATTCTAACCCTAGAGGAGATATTGTAGCCTGCATCTTAATGAAAAAAATATCGAACTGCTGAAGAGTTTGCTGTAGCCATGTCTCCTGTCAGTACAGATTTTTCCTTGTGTTCCTGCATTCTAGTATTGGAGGTGTCAGAACTTCCATTTTGGATGTAACTTGCGTGCCTCTACTTACCACTTTTCTTGGAGTGGCTAACTAACTGTATGGCAGAGGGGAATATTGGGGTGTGATTGCTTTCATTTGTTTCCAAAGAAGAAAAAATACCATGACTCTGTGTGCACAGCTTTTGCAAGGAAGCGAGCAGAAAATGGGCTCTTCATTAAGTGGCATATCACAGCTGAAGTACTGCAGGGGATTGTGTTTTTTCACTAGTGAATTTAATTTCAGGAGAGCTTAATGCAGTAGGAGAGAGACTCCTAGCAGCTCGTGGAGGTCTTGGAGGCTCTTTGGCCACAAACTTTGTGCCTTGCAAAGGTCAGAGGCGAATTGTTCGTCTTGATTTGAAACTCATAGCAGATGTTGGCTTAGTTGGGTAAGTACTTGACTTTGAGAACTGCTATTAGGCAACAAAATAATAAATTTCAAAGAAATGTTAGAGTTTGGAGGGTGAATGTTAATGTAAATTTGCATTGCAACTTAAATTACTTGCAATGTACAAAAATCAGTGTTTAAACTTATTAATTTTAAAATTATTCCAAGTATAACAATCTGTGGTTTCCAAATTTTAATAAAAAATACAGGAAGCATAAAGTGATGAAGAGCTTGAGGTGGAAATAGTGTAATTGGTATATTCCATCAAAGGATGGAAACTTGAAGACAGCATGGTTTTTTACCCGTGTCTTTCTTTTTATTTCTTGCTAGAAATAATACCAGATTTATAAAGTTACATAATTTTCAGTAATTGTGTGATAGAGATTTTTTCCTCTTGTTTTAGAGTGTGTGAAAATACAGGAGCTTCATGACACCACTGCTTCTTTAATCCTGTATTTTGGCTTGTATTTTAGTTGAGAGTTCGCCTTAAAAATTTATTTTAAAAATCATTATCAGTTAATTAGAAGAGCATATTATTGTTGAGAATATGAATCAGCCTCTGATGCTTTTATCTCTTTGTTATTTTTACTTCAGGAGATGTGCAAGTGTTTTGCTGTTAGATTGGGTAAAAAACATTGAGACTTGAGGTTTGGGTACAGGTTGTGCTGTGTAGTGAAAGTTGCAATTTAAACTTCAAAGAGCGTATTGTACTTCAGTGGAAACAAAACACTCAATTGAGGAGATGACCAGAGTAACCTTCCAGAATGCCTTTAAGGCACCTTTCAACATCAGAGTGCATTAAAACTATCCTCAATAGTTTTCCTATTCTAACAAGAGTCATTATGGGTCTCTTTTTAAGAAAGCCATGTAATCAACCCCTTTAAAAAGCCCCTTAATGTAAAACTAGTCTTGTTTTTCATTAGCTCATGTTCTTCCTAGCTGTCCCTGTTAACAGGTCATGATTCTGCATGTATTCAGGTGGAGAGTATATGATTTTCCTTGTGAGACATGCCTTTTTACCTTGTGACCAGTGCTCAGTTGCCTGTGCACATAGTTTTCTTGATCACAGTTGCACTGAAACATACTGAATAATTGTGAATTTAGCTGGAACACAAGTCTTGTGGTCTCCTGTATGGAGCAGGTGCTATGAGTAAGGACTGTAGTCTGTCCTCTGATGTTAGCATTAAGTTCAAGTTTGACACAGATCAAGGCTATTTTTGTGTCTCATGTAGCTCAGATTAATCTTTAAAAATAAACATGTGTTACAATTTCAGCTTTAACTTAAGATTCCATCTCAATAGGTAGTTGTATTATGTTAAGAAGCTTTTATAAAAGATACTGTATCCCTTAACACTTTTATTGTAGTATGCAGGTATATTCCCTAGTAAAGGGAAACTATTACAACAGTCATGTCTGCACAGGCCAGCTCCTAGGGCTTCACTGGTATTCATGTGGTTTACTTGGACACTGCTGTGATTTAACTCCAGATGGCAACTGAGCACCATGCAGCCTCTTACTCACTCTGTCCAGGGCAGGACTGGGGAGAGCATTGGAAGGGTAAAAGTGAGAGAACTCATGGGTTGAGATAAAGGCAGTTTAACAGGGAAAGCAAAAGCCATGCATGCAAGCAAAGCAAACCAAGGAATTAATTCCCCACTTCCCATGGGCAGGCAGGTGTTCAGCCATCCCTGGGAAGTGGGGCTCCATCACATGTGATGGTGACTTGGGAAGAGAAACACCATCACTCTTCATCCCCCAGCTTTATATGCAAAGCATGATGTCATATGGTATGGAATAGCCCTGTGGGCAGTTTGGGTCAGTTGTCCCAGCTGTGTCCCCTCCCAACTCCTTGTGCACCCCCAGCCCACTTGCTGGTGGGGTGGTGTGAGAAGCAGAAAAGGCCTTAGCTCTGTGTAAGCACTGCTCAGCAATAACAAAAACATCTCTGTGTTATCAACACTGTTTCAGTGCAAATCCAAACCACAGCCCCGTGCCAGCTGCTGTGAAGTAAATTAACTCTGTCCCAGCCAAAACCAGCACAGTAATAATCATAGAATCATAAAATGCTCTGGGTTGGAAGGGACCCCAAGGATCATACAGTTCCAATCCCCCTGCCACAGGCAGAGCCACCAACCTCCAGGCCTGGATCTAGGCAAGGTATTTCAGGATCCCTCCCAGAGCTTTGTTGCCTTAAGAACCTACACAAACTACATGGTGTATCTGTGTGCGCTGTCTCTCACTCTAACCCCACATAGATGTACTCAGAGAGTTAAATTTGCTTTGCTACGCTAGCTAAACTGTAGCATAGATATCATTGGTGCTTAAATGGTTAAATGTTTCAATAACTATGATTTGTATACCAAAGACTGTAAATCCAACTGCTAAGATGCATTTGCATGACAGGTGTTTATAATGTAAAGATAGTTTACAAACTTAGCTACAGCATGTGAAGACTGAATTCAAGTAGACCTGGATGCTTATGCTGTCTTTCAGTCTGACTTTAAGTCTATCACACCTGTATTTACATACTTCCCCTGCTGACATCCTTGGGAAGCATTGTGAATTTAGAAATATTACTCAGATTTTATTTTTTAAAAAAGAACATAATGCTCTAGGTTTGTTGTTTGAGTTTTTGTAAAGTGAGTAAATGAACCTGTGAAATTAGGTGATAGCATTGAGTTTGACTAATGTGATGTAGTGTATTTGGTAATAAAATGTATGGGAATCATGTGTGTGCCTATTCAGTGTATAAATCCTGACTTTCCTTCTAGGTTTCCTAATGCAGGTAAATCATCCTTGTTAAGCAAGATTTCTCATGCCAAGCCTGAGATTGCAAATTATGCATGTAAGTTCATTCTCTTATTTTTAAAGCAGTAATATTTCATCAGAGCAGTAAGTCCTTCTCTGACTTGGTTTCTGGGTTTGTAGTAAAGAATTAGGGGATAATCACGTTGCCAGCTAAATACATTGCATAGATTTTTAAGAAATACTTCAGAGGGAGACTTGCTGTTCCAGTGTCCAGTTCCTTTAGTCCCCTCAGTTTTTCATGTGTACATTCTCATAGTGCTTCAACCTGTTGTTTCAGGGCCTATTTAGTATTTATTGTAGTCTCAGCCCATTTTACTGCATCTGAGACTCTCCATGGTGTGTAATATCCTTCGCCTACTGAATATGCATCATCAGGTTCCTTTGCATAAACATCCTGTATGCTTTGGAAATAGCTACCACATGTTCTTGCAGCAGAATAAGATTGGGGGTTTGAATCTGTCCACTGGAAAACTGACAGAATTTTTTTATTTTTCTATCAGTAAATCAGGATTAGTTGTCTGGTCATTCTTTAATTAAAAAGCAGAAGGACAAGTACTGATAATTCCCACTGACCACCTTATACAACTCCTGCTTCTCACAGGCTTTTTACATTTTCCCTCAGTTTGAAGAGTCCCATATCCCTTCCTTTCATTATTTTTTCCCTATTTGGAATCTATTCCACATTTTGGATTATTTTTGTGTCAGAGGCTTCTCAATCTCCTCTATTCCCTTTTAGGGATGATGGGAAGAGAGTAACAGACAGTGCCAGGATTTCCTGAAACATAGGTTTTTTGAGAGGTGTAACTTTGTTCTCTCTTGTTTTGCTATTTTTTTATTCCTTTTTCTGGTAGTTCTTAACATTCCATTTGCCTTTTTCTTTTTTTTGCTGCTGAACATTTTTTTCATATAAATATGAAGTAAGAACATCCTTCAACATTTCAGTGTTTTGTAACACTAACGTTCTTTTAAATGTTAAAACCAATTTTGTTTTCTTCATAGTTACAACGATACAGCCTGAACTAGGAAAGATCATGTATGCAGATTATAAGCAGGTTGGTATGAAAGATTATTTTGGTTGATTGTTAAAGTTGTATATAGTGAGTAATTTTTTTGCTTAATATAATTTCAGAAAGAAAATGGAAACTTGTAGAGTTTTTTCATATGTGCATGTATAATGTATACATATAAAATGGAATTACATGGACTTAATGAAAATGGTGGAGAAAGTGCTATTTTTTATTAAGTAATAAGAGACCTTTATGGTCAAATGTAGTAATATGACACTGAGCTAATTTCAAGTCACTTTAACAAATGGCTTCTCGTTTTCCCATGTCTCCTTTCTGTGGGTCTAATACTGCTTTATAACCTGAGAGTTGTGTATGAAATTGAGAGATTGCTGTGTCCTCATATGCTCTAGTGAAGTTTAGGACTGTAAAGAATCATTGTTTCGGAGACTGACCTGTTATTTTCATTTAGAAGAGGCAAATTTTCTGCAGGTTGCCTATACAGAGAGCTCTGCAGCGAATGAGTTATTTTCAGAATGTATTTTAAACAGTGGCAGATTTGTCCAATAGCTGCAGATCTGCAGTGGTGAGTGACAGGGAATTTAGCAAATACAACCCACTTATCAGAACTTTCTGTTCTGGCTGTCTAGGCTGGTGTTTGTGGTTTGTTGTTTAGAAAAAGACTAAAATAATCTTTGTGATAGTGAAGTGATAGTAAAGAAGTGATAGTGATTACCTGAACAGCCAGGAAAGGGCGGTACCTGCATCCAGTTCCTTTTGTGGTAGGGTGCAGCTCTGGAGGACTGATGGAGAGCTACTGCCCTACCATCTTACTTTTTGTGAACTCAATTCCACCTAGCTTCTTCAGGTAAAGGTGTGTGGTTCCTTGGGTCCTTCCCCCATACAGTACCTACTGGTGGGGGTAATCAATGCTAAATGACACTCTTACTAATAGATTTTGGACTCCAAGGTCATGTAAGGTTACAGCAAACATTATGAGGCCTCAAGCTTGAATCTTCTTTGATGTGCTTTTGTTTTGATTTTTAAGTGTGTGATACATGCAATACTGGACTCATCACCTCTAAGATAAAAGGTAGATGCATAAAAGGGGTTCAGATGAGTTAACCAGAAAAGCATACCTCTCAGATGTGAAAAGGTAAAAAACTTCTTTTTTCACATTCAGAAGGAATAATCTGGGGAGATTTAGTAGTTGATGCTTGAAACCTTCATGGAACAACTCTGTGTATTAAAGGTAGAATGTCTAGTCTGTCAGGTTCCTGTAGAAAAGCACACATTTAAAGGAATTTAGTATATTTATTTTATCTGGTAGTTTAGGGTAACCCATCCTAGGAAACGGCTGCAAATAATGGGATGGTTTACAGGCTTTTAAAAAAACTACCTACCTGCCATGAATCAGTAACTCTTGCTCTTACTGGTGCATCTTTATCCAGCACAGGAACTACCTGCACTCCTGGCTTTCTTTTTGCAGCCTTTCTCATATGATAGCCAGTGACCCTTACCATTGCCTGTTTTTGCAGTTCCTGGTTATTATACTGTGGTGTTGGGTGCTATATGGGAACTTTATGGACAATGTATGTCTTTTCTAAAATGAAAGGAACTCATTACTATCATTGTGGAGAGCATGAATGAGTAAGAGGAAGTACTCCAGCTATTAGTACTACAACTGTAGAGAACTAAACAAACCAACATGAGCAATTAAAAGCAATAATTGATGTGACTGTCCTGTATTAGTCAAAGGACGCTGGCTCATTACTTCTTTTTTTTTTTACAGAACATTGACATTTTTAAGAAAATACATGGCAATTTACTTATTTTGTCTTAGTACATTTTAAAGAAGAAAATATGTGCAAGTTACCTGGTTCTGGCTGTCATTACCATTTATCAAAAAAGACACAGAAGTAGCGAGTGGATCTGAGTCTGGGTTCAGGTCTTGGTACCAGATCATGGAAACTAGCAGAAGCATTTATATTTTTCTACCAGAATATGAACCAAGAGCTGTCATGAGGAAATACAAGTTTCTTTAGTTCTCTTTCAAATACTACTTCTTTTTTATGGAGATCAAAGGTGAGGATGGTGGTACTGCAGCACCCAAACACAACACAGCAGAAAGTAGAAATTTCTGTTCTAACTCTAATTATTCTCTCCCTGTTTCATTTATTTTCTCCGTGTTTCTAGTTACAAGTCTGTGGCTCAACCAGTTGTATCTCATGTCTCTCTAGATGGAAAACTCTAATCAAGGTTTCAAATATTTAGGAAACGCATAATGTCACAAGTAGGTTTGTAACTCATAGCAGAAAGCCCACTTTGGCAATAGGTGACACACTGGAAATTTTATTGTGTGCTGGCTTTTGTCAGTTGCTGTCTACAGGGGTATTAGATGTGAAAACCCTACTTTTGCCCTTTGCATCATAATCTATCTTAACTTTCTGTGAGCTTAAGAGCAGATATTTGGGAGGGGTTAGTATTCTGCTTTTTTTTTTATTACTTTTTTTGTCTGTCCCAGCTCTCTTACAACTGTGCACAACCATTTCAACCAGCAGAGAAAATGACAAGATGCCTCCCCGTTGTGACAGCCTTTGCTGGGCTCTTGTTGGAAGCTGATACACTAATCAAAATCTCATTTCAGTTGAAGAGCAGAAGACAAATTCTTGGGGCTTCTCACACTCAGGGAAACAATGTTAAGTGGCTTGCATTTATAATAATGATCCTCTGCAGCCACAAGGAACAGACTTTGTTTTCCAGTGACGGTTTGAATTCTATACAACCATGATAGCCTAATCTGCTTGCCCTGCAGAGTCTGTTTCAGGTAGTGGGTGAATTTTGCAGGACCTCTGCTGAGGCGTTATTACCCCCTATTTTCTACCTTGCAGAAAGCTATAAATAAATAGACAAGGAAACATGAGGAGCAGCCTGTGTAATAGTGGCATTTTGTTTAAATCTGTTTCTGATGATAAATTGAAATAGCAAATGTGTACTGCCAGAGAACTGATCCCCAGTGCAATTCCAAGGAATGTAAATAAAGCTGTAAAGTCACTGAAAACAGATAGACCCAACATTCCTTTATCTGGGGGGTTTTGTTTATATAAAATAATAGATAATAGTTGTTGGCAATTTAAAATCACCATGTTTGCTTGATGGAAATCTTTTGTTTGAAACTTTTGTTTTTCCTAGATTTCAGTAGCTGATCTCCCAGGACTGATTGAAGGTGCACATGCGAACAAAGGGATGGGCCACAAATTTCTCAAACATATAGAAAGAACCAAACAGCTTCTCTTAGTTGTAAGTTACATAAAAATTACAGCTTGTTGGAATCAAAGGCAGCACAGTAAATAAAAGGATTCTTAGTTACAGTCTAGTTGGAATTTGGGAAATAGTTTGTAATTTGCATGTTTTGTGATAAATATAGCCATAATTCTGGTTTTGGAATGGAATGCTTAAATGTCTGATAAATCCTGAAACAGAATTTATCATTAAAATTTGCCAGTTAATTTAGAGCAGTGAAGTGTTCCAAGATAATTAAAGCAGGAGGCAATTTTTTTTTCTTTGTTACTTTTGTAAGATCCCCTTAAAAGAGAGGTTTAAAAAAGCAGACCTTGGAGAAACAGTGTATCGGAACAAGCCAGTTTGTGCTTCTAGTATCTATGGTGTTACTTTAGTGTATAGATGCCCACTGTTGTTTGCTGAGGAATGAGGGCAAATATATGTGGACATTTTCCTGCACAACTTTTGATGGAGACTACCTCGATACTGTTACATAATTTACCACAACAAAGTTTGGGTTTTTCTAACTCTTCCAGGTTGATATTTTGGGGTTTCAGCTGTCCATTAAGACTCAGTTCAGAACAGCCTTTGAAACAATATTACTTTTAACAAAGGTAAGTTCTCATCTTCCTACTTGGCAGTAGTTAGTTAGTTGAGTCAGGAAAGAGGCTCAGTTTTGATTAAGAACTTTCAAATGTCAGTATCTCTTCTGGATTTATAATTTAAGGTGAAATAACAAGCTTAGGATTCTCTGGAATGAATTTTTAATTGCCCAGGTAAAACTGCTTTATTTTTATGTTGTTTTTATGTTGTACAGAACTGTTCCTTCATTAAACAGCATATGGGATATTTCTAGCAGTCAAGCAAAGGTGAAAAGGCATCCTTTTCAGTTCCCCAATCTGATAGCATTTTAGGAAGTAGAAGCACATGGGTATAGTAAAATCCCTGCTTTGATGCCTTTACTGCATAGCATAAGGGAGATGGGACATCAGGCCCCAGCTTTGCAGACATTCGGTGTTTCCATCTCTTATTCCTGTTTCTGATTAAAAATAAGATGCTTTATGTCATTTCAAGCTTAACACCTGTCCTCTCTCTAGCTATATGACTTAGGATGGTGAATCTTCTGAATTTCAGCTATTGCTGTTTATTTTTAGCTTATTTGTGGTTGATATTAATCATAGTCCATTAAAATGCTTAAGAATCAGAAAACTCTCCAAAGAATTTTCTTACCTGGTTTGTAGATCTTGAAATTTTTCTGAGAATGATTTTGTGTCTCTGGATATCAGAACAAAAAAACCAAAACTGTCATCTTTTTATAGGAGGCTGTTTCATAATCAGCCACCCTGTTTACCTGAAATATCTGTTTGAGAGCAAAAAAATCACGGAACTTTATTTCCTTCTGTCAGCCTGCTTTAATACAGCAACTTGAGTAAATCTCAATGCATAAGCATAAAAGACTACTTGGGCAATTAATCAAGTGAGTGGGGAGATGTAAAATTGAAGCAGTGATTGTTAAAGCACAAATACTAAGGCAGATTTACTTGACTTTTAAGGAACTGGAGCTGTACAAAGAGGAACTTGTAACAAAGCCTGCACTTCTTGCCATTAATAAGATGGATTTGCCTTGTGCAAAGGATAACTTGGATGAACTTATGAAACAACTACAGAGTCCTGAAGGTACATTAATTTTCAACAATTACCTTTGAGATAGTAGCAGTAAGATTTCAGCAGTGTAACTGCATTGACAAGGATTTGTTTGAGATTGAAGGCAGCTGTTAACTTTATTATTTGAATATAAGTTTCAAAACCACCTCCTGCATCTGATCTACTTTAAGGTGTCCCTGTATGCTGCAGGGGGTTGGACTAGGTGATCTTTCGAGGTCCCTTCTAACTGCTAACGTTCTGTGATGCTATGATCTTTCAAGGTCCTTTCCAACACATGTGATTTAGGTATCTGTATGCATTTATAGTGCAGGCTTCACTGTTGTGGAGGTATTTTAATAAAATATAGATATCTTAGAAGATCCTTCCCAAGTCTGATGTGTGAGAGTAAACTTCCAGTCTAGATATCTTGGAGAACAGGAAGCTCCATTGCAGGTCCCCTTACAGACACTGGTATAGAGGTATAGAATTTCACAGAATGTTAGGAGTTGAAAGGGACCTCAAAAGATCACCTGGTCCAACCCCCCTGCCAGAGCAGGATTGCCTAGACTAAATCACACAGGAATGCATCCAGGCAGGTTTTGAATGTCTCCAGAGAAAGAGACTCCTCAACCCCCTCCCTGTGCAGCCTGTTCCAGTGCTCTGTCACCCTCACAGTGAAAAAGTTTCTTCTTGCATTCACATGGAACTTCCTGTGCTCCAGCTTGCACCCATTGCCCCTTGTCCTATCACTGGCCATCACTGAGAAGGGCCTGGCTCCATCCTCCTGACTCTCACCTTTTACATATTTATAAACATTAATAAGGTGACCCCTCAGTCTCCTCCAAGCTAAAGAGGCCCAGCTCCCTCAGCCTTTCCTCATAATGAAGGCAAAAAAATTACTGAACGTTATTTCCTTCTGTCAGGAAGGAAATTCCTTCCTGTCTTTTCCACTCCCTTAATCATCTTGGTGGCCCTGTGCTGGACTCTTCCAAGGAGTTCTATGTCCTCCTTGAACTGAGCAGCCCACAGCTGGATACAATAGTCCAGGTGAGGTCTTGCATGGGCAGAGTAGAGGGGGAGAAGGGCCTCTCTTGACCTACTAACCACACCCCTTCTAATACACCCCAAGATGCCATTGGCCTTCTTGGCCATGAGGGCACATTGCTGTTTCATGGTCATCCTACTGTTCACCAGGACCCTCAAGTCCCTCTCACCTACGCTGCTCTCCAACAGGCCAGTCCACAACCTATACTGGTACCTGCGTCTGTTCTTCCCTAGATGCAAGACCCTACACTTCCCCATATTAAATCTCATTAAACTTCTCCCTGCCCAGCTCTCCAGCTTGTCTAAGTCTTGCTGAATGGCACAGCCCTCTGATGTGTCAGCAACCCCTCCCAGTTTTGTCACCAGCAGACTTGCTGACTGTACACTCTGTTCCCTCATCCAGGTCATCAATGAATACATTGAATAGTACAGGTCCCAGTACCAACCCCTGAGGGACTCCACTAGATACAGACCTCCAGCCAGACTCTGTCCCATTGCCCAAAACTCACTGGCTGCTTCTTTCCTTCAGCCAGCTCTCAATCCACCTCACTACTTGACCATCCAGACCATGTGACTTTTGCCAAAACACATTTAAGTCTTGGATAGGGCTTGTTTCTGTCTTGCTATGACATTGGGGTGAATTTCTTCCTACGTGCTGGAGTCTGTAAGGACCAGGAAGGCTTTAAACCATCCATTTCCCATGTTGTACAACTTGGGCTTTCTTTGTACTCGAAGGGTTATGGAATCTTCTCAAGAGCATGTAAGTGTGGTGTGGTATAACTGCTATGTTAGTGCTTGTCTTCTGAGAGTACTTTTAAAGATTAATTAACCAGATTATACTTCTATATTAACTGCAGTTATGTTTAGTATTGTAATTTAAAGTTCACTTTCTAAATTTAATGGGATTTTGTGAGCTTTGTAGTGACGCACTATTTGAGGGTTGTACTAACTCTTCCAGTGTGGGTTTTTTTCAGACTTCTTTCACTTGCTAGAGGATGAAATGATTCCTGAAAAGACACTTGAATTCAAAGATTTAATTCCTATATCTACATACACTGGAGAAGGGATTGAGGAACTAAAGACATGTATAAGAAAATCGATATATGAGGAAGCAGAGCGAGAGAATGAAGAATATCAGAAAAAGAAGCTGCTACTTTTACAAACTTCAGACCAAATGAGTAGAAGCTAGCATTCTTGTCTGGAACCAACACATTTCAATAGTTTTAGTAAGTACATAAACCAACCTTCCATTTAGGTTTTGTTCCCTCTATCACCACTGCCCAGTTTTCTGTTCCTCGCATCATCTCAGTTTCTTTTGGTGTTTGGGTAGAGCACAGTTGGGAAAATAACAAGGGTTTTTTTTCTGATTTACATTGGCCACTGACTCAGCAGAGTAAAGACCAAAGTATGTGCAACTCAAAACACTGCCTAACAGCTGATGACTCCCAGAGTATTTTTTGGCTGATGAATAGAAGTACAACCTGCTGAGGCAGTGAAAGAGCCAGTTCAACCATTCTATATCTTTTGCCACGGACATGAGAAAGTACCCAGGAGAATTCCTGGTGGAACAATTCGCCAGGTCCTAGTGCTTCTAAGGTGAAACAGTTCTGCATTTTGTCAGGCACGGGATTGTGGGGTTTTCTGTTATTTGTAAAGGTCTGAGGGAAAAACAAATAAATGGCTGCAAGGAAGTGATTTGAAGGAGCACAAAAAACCAAGGCTGACGTGTACTGCTTTTGGTTCGGGGTTTTTTGGTTTGGTTTTTTTCCACACCTGCTGCTGCCTGCGCTAGTCCTCTTGATCTTACAAATCCTGATTCCAAATTCTTAATTTGGTGTCCCTCCTTTTATGGAGTGGGGGGTGTACGTTGCTTTTTTGGTGAAGAGAATTACAGCTGCCTTTCAAAGGCACGATACATTTTAGGGAATAGTTAATGTCTCGGGGTTTGTATTACAAGCAGGCATGCTTGCATTTTACTTTATACAACAAAGGTCTTCCAATTTATTATTAGAGTGTTTTCTACTTCAAAGCTATTGATTGCAAACCAAAGTAAGACTCTGTGCATCAAAGGCTTCTCAGTTTGATCTCTAAGCGTGGGTATCAAACCCTGCTTCTCTGAACTTCGGTAGTCACAGGGAAGAAAGCCCAAAGGGGCTAGCCAGCCGCCCCTGAGCAGCAGCCTGACCCGGTGAGAGCGGCAAGGCCGAGCGGTTGGCGAGTTGAACAGAGCCCGCGGCCCCGTGGTTCGTACAGGGCCTGTAAATACATCGCTCCCGAGGCCCAGCAGAAGCTCGGACAGATTACACACCGTAAGGTGTGTTGGGAGCTCCGTAACGTGCTGGTGGCAGTAGCGGTGCGTTTCCGCTACTGCACCGACGTACGCGAGGAATGTATTTTAACGCTCCGTTATCTCCAGCCGCGGGCCGGGTGCGAGTTGCCCTCTGCCTTGGAAACTGGCACACGGAGCAGACGGCTCCCCACTTCGCCGGAGAAACCGCCCCTGAGGGCGGGCGCTGGCTGCGGCCCGGCCCAGCGTTGTGATCGCCCCGTGGGCGCCGCGGAGGACGGCGGGAGTCGTAGTGCGGGAGGGGCGCTGGGAGCTGGCACTGTGGCGGCGCCGGACTACAACCCCACAACGCTTCGGGCGTCCCGTGACCGGCCGCGGCCTCCCGAGAGGCTGGGAGGAGAGAAGCAGCTCTGGCAGGCGGAGGTCGGGAGTGCCAGCGGCGATGGTGCCTTTTCCCCGCGGCACGACAGGAAGGTGAGCGGCCCTGTGGTGTGGGGGTAGCCGCGGCTCTGGCTCTGTCTCGGCGGCGCCGGGCGGGAGGTGCTCGCGGCCCTGATGAGGGAGCTGCCCGCCGCCCTGATGAGGGGGCTGCCCGCCCGCCTGCGCTCCGCCCGCCGCCGTCAGAACGCGGAGTGGAGAGGCGGGGGGCGGTGGATGCTTTCTGCGGCCCTTCCCGGCTTCCTCGCCCTGCTCCCTATGAGTCCCGCTTGGCAGTGCGGCGGCTTTGGTGCGGCATCGGTGCGCTTCGGCTGGGGGTGCGCTCCCTGTGAGCGGGCACCGGGGGTGCGCTCCCTGTGAGCGGGCACCGGCGGCGCTCGGCGAGTGCCGGGACGCGCACGGCGGCTGCCGAGCACCGCGGGGCGGTGTATGTTCTGCCCCGGCCTCCGCTGGGCAGCAGCTGGCCTTTCCACATCGGCTGGTTAAATAATTGCCTGTGCTGCAGGTTTTTACTGAAACTCCTAACGTATTAGCTGGGCATGGTAATGTTTATTTTTCCGTAGAAGTTTTGTAGAATTTGAAACTGTTACTGATTTCTAGAAGAAAAAAATGACTGGGGTTACTGATTCTGTATCAGTTGCTTCCACTTACGTTGTCTCAATGTGACTTAAGAGGTGTTGGTCTTCTCTTTCTGGATGCCAGTTCTCCAAAAATCTATAATTTTTTAATTACTGTTTTTTAAGCTGATAATGCTGTTGTGGATGGTTTCTTCAGAATGCATTTGTTTATCACTTGTGTTTGCAGTTTACCTCCCTCCTGTGGGGCTTCCGCAGTGGCTCCCGCAGTTTGGCCTCCTCGAGGCCACACAAGGGAACAGAGCTGGCTTTACTCATCCCTGAATTGTCTTTCTAGTAAACGCCTTTGTTGTGGTTTGGCAGCTAAAACAAGCACATGGTTGGTTGCTCACTTCCCACCTCACATGGTGGGATGGGGGACAGAATCAAGAAAAAATATGTAGAACTTATGGGTTGATAGTTGAATAGGGCTGAAAAGTAAGAGAATAATGATGATAAAAGAATATTCAAACCAAGTGTTGCACAGCACAATTGATCACCACCTGGAATGGATGATCACCCAGTTCCTGAGTCACACCCACCACCTCCTGTCCAACTCCACCAGTTATATGCTGAGCATGACATCATACAATATGGAGTATCTCTTTGGCAAGTTTTGGTCACCTGTCCTGGCTGTGTCCCCTCCTACTTCTTGGAGCACCACCAGCACTTCCCCCATCCCTCCCCCTGCATTCTCATTGGCAGGCCAGTGTGAGAAGATGAAAAGGCCTTGACTACTTGGCCACAATCAAAACATCAGTGTGTTATCAACATTATTCTCATCCTAAATCTGAAACACAGCACTATACCTGCTACTAGGAAGAACATTAACTCCATCCTTCTTGAAACTAGGACATCCTTTTTTTAATTTACTGGGGTTTGGTTTTTTGGTTTTTTTTTTTTTTTGGGGGGGTGGTGGTGGTGGTGTTTGGTTTTTGGTTAGTTTTTTTAGCCCTTGAGCAATTAATGATTTACCAGTTGTTAACCAGCTTCAGCCAGCATCTCTTGTTACAGCAACTTGGATCCTTAGAATAGTAACCATGGTAAAATCTGTCCATGAAGTGCTACTAGGACTAGTAACTTTTGTGGATCAGCCTTGAGTATTGTGGCTGTAAAATTCTTCTTGCAGGGTAAGAAGTTAGTCTAGAATCTGAGGCAAGAGAGAGCTTCACCTGTGCTGGCCAAAGTGTGCTTTCTTCCCTTGGACATCTAGTTCAGAAGTGGCTGAGATCCCTAGTTATTCAGCACCACCAGTGACAGGGAAAAATCAGATGGACTATGCAGAGGAAAAGACACTCCACGTCTGCAGGAATGGAGAGTCTTTCTGAGCAGGATATTGTAGAATATTTCGTACTGGATCTGTGTCTGTATTACAACAGTTGGTGGCCACAGGCTTTCAGCATTTAATGGGAGTGACTGTTGGGCAGGGCACAGCTCCCTTCTGACAGGTTTGTTTCCCAGTACTAATTTTCTACTTAATTATGGTTGTTACTGAGCACTGGCTGGTATTTTGGGGTGTGAACCTGCAGAGGGAGATCTGTATATTTATCTTGGCTTCGGTTGGTGCTAAATGCACAGAAAGGTTGCATATTGCTCTGAAATGTTAGTGAATAAAACCAACTGCTCTGAGCTGTCTAGTAGTATCTTTTTTTTTGAGATCCAAACTGAAAAAAAACGAAGCCCCAAACCTGCTGCTACTTTTCCAAACACAATTGAATGTGTTGGTGCTGACCTCTGCAGCCCTGCATACCAAGTTTGCCCGAATTTGTGCATTTACTCATAGTAGTCTTGGTTGGTTATTGTGGCAGTGGAAATCCAGTGGAATGCGCGGTTTGATTGTGGTTTTATTTCTGTGTTGCCTATGCAATAAATAGCATTTGTATCGGAGGACTTTGGACTTGGAAATTCACTTTCTCATTGGTAAAGAATCTGGGTTACATGAATGTGTCCTGTAAGGAATCACTCTTGCCTAGATGGTTTGATAGAAGAATTTTCTTTGTCGCACCCCCAGGAGACTACACATATATTCATATGTATGTATGTTATCATAGTGAAGGTTTTGATATAGGTTATTTAGACTAAGCTTTGTGTCCCTGTACATGTTAGTACAGCAAACTCACCTTTAGGTTGTAGCTCTTACAGTCACATAATGACTTGGTTTAGGTCTGATGCTGTCCAGTAGAAAAGTGTTTTTCCTATTATGATCTAAAGAACTGCTCTGGACTCTGTGGTTTGTATCCTGGGTGTGGGTATAAAGATAATCCTCCAGAGGATCCTTTCTCTTCCTCTGGAAAAGCTGGAGAGCCGTTGAAAAGGCATACTTCCTGCCTTTCTCCCTTTTCCTTCAAACTTTTGTGTAGAAGCCAGGAAGGATTAGGAAAAAAAGTAAATAAACAGTTCAGAGTCTGTGCTTTATTCTCCGACATTAAAAAAAATGTCATTGTATCCCTTCCTCCCTGCAGTTTAAGTACAACCTGGCCTGGAACCTAACACCTGAAACAATAATTTTATATGAGTTTATATGGATTATTGGGGTTTTTTTTTCCTAGAAACAAAAAATACAGGATGTAAACATCTCCATGTCTTGGAACACCCATAAGAAAGGGAGTGTTTTGCACCATTCTTATGTTGTGTGAAGACAGAGATGAGTAGATAGCAAGAGAATGTGCTTGGGGGGCGCAGGGGGAAGTAGTTTAAGCTTTCTTTTTTTAAATAAGAGAAAATTGTAAAAAGGTGGTGGAGTTGGTCTGATGTAAACATATCTGAGATTCCTTATTTCTGAGTTACAGTGTAAACACTGGTGCTGGAATTGCATGTGACAAAAGTGATTTGACTCTCTCCGTGTTCTCTTTCCTAGATCTGCCTTTTTTCACACTTCTAAAAGTTCTTAAGGTTTCTCTTGATCTGAACACACCGCTGGTGAGTACATTGTATCCATCTTAGTTAAGACAACTCTGTTTTGTTACCGTCTTCATCAGGGATTTGTAGTTGAAGATACAATTACAGCCATAAAGCTAGCAGTATTTGGAAGATGGGACAAGTTTCCCTGATGGGAGGATTATGGATGACTTGCCTACAAATTGACTTTTCCTTGATACCCTGTAACCGAAAAATGAACTATTTTCTGTTTTCCCTTTCCTAACCCAAGAGAAATGCTAAGGACTCATTTATTTATATATTTAAAGCAAATAACAAAAACCCCTCCAAAGACCAAATACCAGCAACCATCCAAAACAACCTTCAGTCAAACAACCCCCCAAAAAACACCACCAACAATAGAAAAACACACACTTGGTGCATCTACCAGGGATGGCCATCAAAAACAAAGTATGCAGGGTAGCCTAAACACACTGGCAACCATAGGATGAACTAGAGATCGAAATCTTCTGTCCATGTAGCTGGTACAGCAGAGGCAATACAAAAATACAGGTTTTGCGTGTTGTCCTATGTCCTGGCTGCATCATCCTTGCCATAACTATAGTTTGATAATATAAAAAGAAATAAAATATCCACCCATCCCTTCTTTTTATTCTTCTATCCTCATATATTCGAGAATATGTGTGAACCTCAAATCACTTCTTACCCGCCCTGCATTAACCCTGCCAAAATCTTCATCTTCTACTAATGCAAATGAAACAGTGAGTTTCTGAAAACAGTCAGTCTTGTGTTTATTTGAGCAGCTCCTGGTAGACCTTTGTCTCAGAGTATGCCCTGCCTGCATGGAAGTTTCACCCAGGCAAAGGAAACTCTCTGTAGAAGAGCAAACATATCCAGCTTAAGGACAACAAAGTTTGATGCTATATTTGATTTATCTCTCAAGCTCATTTGCTACAGTTCTGTTTCCTTGTAGATTGGTTGTGTTGACCTTACTGAAGTGGAGATGAAGCATAATGTTAAATGAATTCTAATGGAAATAAGTGTTGGGTCCCCCATTTGGGAAGTATCCTGTTAATGACCTGCTATCTGAAAAGGTTACTGCTGTGAGAACAGTAGCTTGCCCATGCTCAACGATTTTTAGCAAGAAATATCATGACATCTTTTTGAAGAATAAGGTGTGTTTTTAGCATAGATGCACTTGTCAATTTTTCAGTAGCACCTCTTCAAAAGAGTATGATCAGTAGCTAAATGTTACCCACATGCCATTGCAATCCTTCATGGTTAGATGGCATAAAAGGTAAATAAATGCTTAATGCTTTCTTACAAAGCAAATTGGGCTTTATTTGTCTATAAATCAATAAAGCGTTGACTAGCTGCATAGTTTGATAATACTCATAGTCTGCTTCTACTATATATGGAAATTCCTTATCTGGAAAGTTCCTGGGCAGATGGTGTGTGCAGGTATAGAAGGATAGTAGCGGATCAGATCTGATTTCCTCCTTGGTTTCAGCCATGTCTGCAACCTTTCTGAGATGTAGAAACTCAGTTATCTGTATATGCTATAGGTAGGACTTCTGGTACCCAAAGAACTGCTTTGTGACTTTAAACATACCAGCACAATGCATTATAATGATTTGGAAGAAATTCCAGTAGCAATTTATGACTTAATGTCTCTCAGATTTTTCAATGTTTCTGCTCATTTTAAGGTACCAGAATTTTTAGTGTCTTGCCTCAAGTATGTTTTGGAGCAGATGCTCAGTATTAGGTCTCTTTAAAATATCTCAAGCACTCAGAGGTGGGATTACTCAAACTAATGAGGTGGGTTGTTTTTTTTTTTTAGAAAATAACCAACAGGATCGCTGTCTCCCAGGATCTCTACAGGCAGGAGGCTATTCTGGGTATAAAGACTGGTTATATTGAAACAACCTTCTTTAACACTTCAACTGAAGAGGAAAACGTGAAAGTTGAAAAGCCAAAAAGCCATCTGCTTTCTGGCATTGTTTGTGTGCTTGGACAGCTGGTTTTGAAAGGCAGAAGTAGTGTGGAAGAGTTGCTAATTGCTTTTGAAAAATTCATTATAAATTACTCTACAGAGCCTTCCTTCTCTACTAGCTTACAGCTCTCATCAACAATTTGGTCTATAGAAAATGCATATACCTATCTACATATGTCTGTCTTGTCCAGTCTGCCTGTGATGATTTTAAGCAGTTCCCTTTTACTTACATGGCAGAGTGGTACGACTGAACACACCCTCTGATATTGCATCTGGACTGAAGAAAAGGAGCTGCCAGTTGAGGGAGAGGTGAACTCCTTAAATCTCACTCAGTTGGGGATTCACCTTCTCCACTCAGACTCTGTAGAAGTCCATGCAGTGACAGAAGGTAAAAGGCTGTCTACACATTGCATGCTGAAGTGCTCCTTTTTGCTCTTGAATGCTGTGAATTTAGCAGTCTGTCAGCTGAGCAGCTGTGACAGTCTGTGACATAATCCTAAATTGTATTAAAGCATGAACCTGGTAGTGTTACCTCCATGTAAGTGTGTAAAGCACAGAAGGTCTGTTGGGGTTTAACTGACCAGTCACAAAAATAAGCATACCTCTGTTTGCTCACTCCCTCCCAGTGGGATGGGGGAGAGAATCAGGGAGGCAGGGAGTGAAACTCGTGGCTTGAGATAACAATGGTTCAATATGACAGAAAAGGAAGACAATTAAAATGATTAAAAATCATACAAAACAAGTGATGTACAGCACAACTGCTCACCACCAACAGATCACTGATGCACAGCTAATTCCTAAGCTATGGTCTAAACTACTGGCTAGCTTTCCCCAGTTATATACTGACCATGATGTCATATGGTATGGAATATCCCTTTGGTCAGTTTGGGTCAGCTGTCCTGGCTGTGTCTTCTCCCAGCGTCTTTTGCATGCTCAGCCTCCTCACTGGTTGGACAACGTGAGAAGCTGAAAAGTCCCTGACTTTGTGTAAACACTGCCTAACAGTGACCAAAAACCAGTATGTTGCCAAGATTATTCTCATCCTAAATCTCACACATGGCACTATACCTGCTACTAGGAAGAAAATTAACTCCACCCCTGCTGAAACCAGGAGGATGTGCCAGAGTGTTACTGCCTACCAGCTGCCACACAAGTTTATTAACCTGGCACAATTCAACTGTGTCCAACTTGCACCTACTGATTCTTAATTTTTCTTTTTAATTGCAGGAAATAACTTCTGTGGGCAAGAATGGGCTGCAGGGATGTTCATGCAGCAACAGTATTGGCCTTCCTCAGCGGCACCGCCTCTGTAGCTGGGCTCCTTGCAGCGGTCCTGCTTCCAAACTGGAGGCAAATGAGACTGTACACATTCAACAAGAATGAGAGGAATGTGACCATTTACACCGGACTCTGGATTAAGTGCGCTCGCTTTGATGGGAGCAGAGACTGTGTGATATACGACCCGCAGTGGTATACTGCTGTGGATCAGCTGGATTTGCGTGTTCTTCAGTTTGCCCTTCCACTGAGCATGTTAACTGCTGTCTCAGCTCTGTTTCTCTGCTTGATTGGCATGTGTAACACAGCCTTTGTATCCAGCGTGCCAAACATCAAAATGGCCAAATGCCTCGTTAACAGCGCGGGCTGCCATCTCGTGGCCGGCCTCCTGTTCCTGCTTGCGTGTGCCATTTGTCTCACCCCCTCAGTCTGGGTCATTTTCTATAACAATTACCTGAACAGGAAATACGAGCCTGTCTTTAGCTTTGACATCTCTGTATTTATTGCCATTGCCAGTGCTGGCGGTCTGTTTTTCACTTCCATTCTGCTGTTCCTGTGGTACTGCGCCTGTAAAAGCCTGCCTTCCCCTTTCTGGCAGCCCCTCTATTCCCATGCCCCTAGCATGCACAGCTATGCTTCTCAGCCCTATTCTGCACGCTCCCGCCTCTCTGCCATAGAAATTGACATTCCTGTTGTGACACACGCGTCTTAGAAGACAAAGTCTTGGAAGCTCTTGTGCTCGTTTGAACCGTGAAAATTGCAGGCTTGATTCTCTCTGCTGCCTTGCATTGAGTGTAACCATTTGTAAGGTGGCGTTTCCCGAGGTGCAAAGCAATGGAGACCTGAGTTCAGCAAGCCTGTTGCTGTTCTCTGTGTTCCTTCCTGACCAAGCTGGTTGGTTTGTTGTTTTGTGGTTTTTTTTAAACTCTGAGCTCACTACAGACAAAATTGCTGCTAATGCTGAGACACTACACTAACAGCATTACCTGCTCATCTTTCTACTCATTGAGATCCAAGCAGGTCTGAACCTCTTTGCTGTTTGATAAGCTGTTACTAGATTCTGATCCCGTTCTAAGCTGCATAGGTGGATCCTTGCACCCATTTATTGGCCAAATGCAGGCGGTGGAACTGGGTGCAGGAAGCTCACTGAGTTTCTTGTTCAACTAGACACACGTATTTTAAGGTGTGACTTTTAAACAGGGTATTTGGCAGACTAATTCAGTTCTCTAGCACATCTTTTTTTCCACTGCACACAAAAAGCTACCTGCTTGTGGACTTCTGCAGAAGAATGAGTTAGTGTCAAATTCCTCTATTTTCAAAGTAGCTATCAGCAAAAAAAAAAAAAATTAACTGATAATGTTCTGTACTGTAATAGCATTTTTTTTGATTAGTGGAGGCTGGAAACTTTTTTGTGAATTTTATTTCTAGTCTGTTTTTTAGTAAGTTGGCAAATTCACTAGATTTATTTTGTGATTAAAACAAAAGCCACTTATATTTTAAAATTCTGTTTAGAAGCTTGAATATTTTATTTGAAGGCCATCTTAAAGATGGATTTTCAAGTAGGCTTTTAAGTATTATTTAGTTCTTGAGAGAAATGTCACTCACTCCAAAATGGATTAAGATAACCATGAAGAATTCTGAAGGCTATGAAAGATTCTTTTGGAGCACTGTACACAAGCTTATAACAGCATCTCTTCAGGAAGGGAATTATAACCCTGTGGAGAGATTTTTTTGTTTTTGTTTAATGTATATACACATAACAATTAGCTTGTGTATTTTTCAGAGTTGATCTTTATGGTTGTTGGATTTTTCACGCAGTAGCTTAATTTAATTACTGATTAAGACTCAGCCTTTTCAGCATTGTTCTTCAATACCTTTCAAGTATTTTAAAATCCGGTTATTTCCTATGCTGCCACCTCACAACTGGACAAAGTTTCCCATCCCTATGTTCTATAAGATGAGGTTTTGAGTAACTTATGAGCTTCACCTTGCAGCTCTACAAGGATAAGAAGGGATTATAAATTTCCAGCCTGGGATGTCTTTAAATATATTTTTTTTTCCTTCTAAAATGCAGAGCAGCTCAGCTGTAAGGATCAAAGCTTTTCAATATGGGCTTGGAAATTTGATGACAGTGAGTTGAAGATTGTTGTAATTAAGGCAAGTATTTGATTTGCTCAGATTTTGGCAAATTGAGATCTTGTTTTTAAGATGCCATTCCAGTAAGGAAAGTTACTTTGATTAGTGGCTTTCTGAAACTTGCTGGATATTTTTATTTCATTAATCCCAGAAGAAATTTGCTTTGTGAAAAAAGTCAAATAGATTTCTTTCATTCCAGTTCTGCGAACTCATCTGAGCTCCTGAAAACTAGCTTGTTTCCTTTCCCATGCATTAGAAATAATGTACTGAGAGAATCACATTCTGTTACAATCTGTGCCATAACAGTATATTAAAAGGAATTATTTTGCCTTTACTGGCAGGCCTCAGACTGTAATGAACTGAGGGAGGAATTTGATCTCTGTCAGAAACTCCCAGTGCAGTCAGTGAAGTAACAGACCTTTCAGTCAGGCTGCTTGATTAAATTGCAGGCTAAGGAATTAACACTGTAGGTGATAATATTTGAGATAGGCCTCTCAAGTTCTGTGAACGTAACACAGGTTTTCAAGGTATGATGTTAGATGAAGTCTGTTATCTTTCTTTGACTTGGATGGGATTAGAACCTGTACAATAACACGCAAGCCTGCTTTTTTTTGTTTGTTTTTTTCCTTCAAAATTGAATTTTACAGTTCCTCTGGTTGTCCAACCTCAGATACCGTTGCTGTTTCAGCTGCCTGTATCTTTAGATGCTTTGTCAGGTCAAGGCAAATGGACCACTGGCTTGTGATGTCACATCAGCTTGCTTCCCCATCACTCCAGTGTCTTTTCTTTGTGCCTAAGTTATGAGTTGGCCAGTAAATGTTAGCTTACAGTCAGTGCCTGGTATGCTTTTTGAGCCAGAATTTACAAAACATTTTGATAATTTTGGAGGGATGAAGAATACATCTCTCAGTGACTAAAAGAAGCTGAATCTTCAACATCTCCAGAGCAAGAAAGGCAGCCTGGCATAATGATATTTTCTGTGGAGAGTAAATGCAGCCGGTGTTTTATTCTGTATACTCTAAATAGCAGATGTCTCTGACAGCTCTTTTGTATTCCTGACTTTGATTTTTATGCACTAAACTTTCAATCAGTATTTGCTGCTGCCTAAGCTGGTAACTTGTTGCTTTGAAAATTGTACTTTCAAAAGCCTGAGATTGATCCGAATTATGAAAAGTTATGATCCAAAAGTCAGTGGATTCCAGTGCAGGTTTCAGTTAAGGCCAACTTTTGCAAAAGGCTGTTGCATCATGTTGTGTAACTGAAGCGCATTGGGGTTTCTGTCAACAGTGCTGTTGATGTAAGTTTCTGCTGGATCCCAAGTGAAATTAACTGGAAGTACTGTGCTGTATTTCTCCTTTAGAGAAGAGGTGGCCAACCTGTGACACTTGAGCTGAGTGCTGCTCTGGCATTTTTGGTAAGGTTACCACCATGCCCAATGGCATGGCTGGGGAGTGACAGGCCTCCCTGGATTTGGGGAGAAGCACTCCTGTATCCTGCATGTATCTGTGGAGTGGTTGGCACCCTGCCCCTGCCCAGCTGCTCTTTGCTGTGTGCAGGATAGGAATCCTGGGTCTTGAACACGGCAAGTCAAAGGTTGATTGCTCTGGGGTTGCAGGAGTCTGGATTTTTTTTTCAAGTAATTCCTGTCCAACTTCTGAAGTTGTGTTTTAATTACAGTGTTGGCTCTTTTTATGTGAAACAGAAGATATGTATTTTTAATAAAACATTCTCGTACAGATGCAGTTTATTTTGATCAGTTTTGTGGAAAACAGTGAGAATATAAAAAATTACCTGTTTTGATGTTGATTGCCGGACTTGCCAGCCTGTTTCAGATGCCTTAACAGGTTTAATACATTGTGTGTACTGCATTTTAACTCCTTAATTTTTATAGGACTGCTGCTTTAAACAAAACAAAACCTATAACTTACCCTTTTACCGCCTTCCGAAAGCTTGACTTACTACAATTTCCCTTTGTTTTTATTGTAAACTAGTCCTAAGGAGTAGTAGGATCCCTTTTTCCTTTAAGGGAAATCATGCTCCTTTTAATCTCCTGTGGCCGGGATGCGGGCTGGGGGACAGGATCTTGTTTAGCCCTACAGCAGAACCCAAGTATCGGTGTGAGGTGGAAAAGGACGCAGTCCTCACCCTGCAGCCAGAGCCCTTCCCTGTTCAGTTCTGCCTCTCGCTCGCCATTGCTCACCTAGTACAATTTGCTAATCCAGCCAAAAACTTCCATGCTGGGTTGATTTACTCCTGGATTGGTAAAATTTGCATTGCACTAGTGTCACAAAAAAAGAAAGGGGGTGGTGGTATTAGTTATTGTCCTTCCCTCTCTTCTCTGTTGTGCTGGCTGTGACATTATCTGGAGAATACACTACTGCCTTACTTGTGAAAGCAGTTTGGCCATCCTGGGGACTTGTGATGGTCTGGAACAACAGTAATGGTTAATAATGCTTTGTTTCTGCTGTGGGCTGCTCCTGGCAACTGTAGCTCAGCATCTTGTGGCGACTCAGTACCAAGCCTTTCCCCAAAACACCAAATGCTGATGCCACAATGCAAGTTCACAAGACAACCTGGATTGTTTATGTAGAATATAATGAGACTTACTGATAATTCCACTGTAGATTTTTAGTACTCTAAACTGGCAATCTAGTGAATTGGGGTTTTATCTGTTTGGGGCAGTAGTGTCTAGATGAGAACGATGCTCACAGAGTAGGCAATGCAAAGCAGTTGCTGCCAGTTCTACAGCTCTCTTGAAAGGGTGGGAAAAAATATTTTATATTCTCTGCTTCTGTGGGTTCATTTCTTCCTTTGCTGTCACCTTCAGACAGGTCTCATGTCTGCAAGAGCTGGTTGGTATAAACCTAGAAACTAGTTGGGTGTTGACATTATGATGTGAGGCAGAGAACTCCGGTTACAAAACATGGGAGTGCCACCTCTTCTTTTTTTTTGTCTTACTAAAATTCTTAAAAACACATATTTGTGCACATTGAAAACACATCTCTGGTCTGGCTTTCCCATTTTATTTCTCAGGAGCTGAGTATGTGCTTCAGTGGGTATGTGGTGTTAATCACCCCTTCCCGTATCCGCTGAGCAGGCAGGTAACACACCTTAGAGTCAGCATAAGGTTTTTTGTACATCTCTTGTTCCTCTGCTGCATCAGCATTCATCGAGCTGGACGCACAGAGGCCTCATCAAAAGGTAAGAGGGTGGTTTCTGATTTCAAAACTGCTTTTTATCCATGTTCCAAACAGTTGATTTGGTCATTCAGGTATTAGGCTGCTGGGAATGGGGGCTTTGTCTTTCGGGTGTAGCAGCTTCAAGGACATGTAAAAGCTGAGCACAGGGCAGTAGAACTGTTGTGAGCTGGAGGGTATCGGTGGTTAAGGCTGCTTCAAGGTGAGAGACTAGGAAGCTGGACTGCAAGGGTGGGGTTATTGTCCTAGTTTCTATTCTAACGAAGAGAAAAATATGTAATTAAAGCTTTAAGTATTTGACTAAGCTTTGCTCAGCACCAAAGACTCTCAGAATGTGATAAGCAAACTTTGGAAACACATCATACAAGAACTGCCCAAGTAGTGTGTGTCCTTGGGAACCACAGGTGTTGACCCTAGTGCTGAGCACCACTTCCTAGCTCTGTACCTTGCCAGAAGTTTCTGTGTAGCCACCAGTGCCAAGATGTCATTTTAGCACTAAAGCTTGGCACTCTCTCTCTGTAGGGGTGTTACAGCACTTCCACCAGTTAGAGGGTCTGTAACCACTGATCCTCCAACAGTTTTCTTCCCAAAGCCAAAATATATTCATAAATACGTAAGATCATTCAGAAATTCACATTGGAGTTTCTATAAATACAACCTGATAGGTCAAAAATAGATCGTTCAGGTCCTGGATTAATTTAATTTGCAGACACTTTCTGATCTACTGTTGTATCTGGTCTGCCTCCTGGCCATGAGCACTAGTGCCAGCACGAAGGAGGCTGCAGGAACATGTGATGGAAGGAGAAGGGCAAGATCACAATCTTAGTTTATTCTTTTTTTTTCTTATTTAATGAGCATTTTACATATAAAGGACTGTGTAATTTTTTTTTCTTAAGGTAGATTGCATTCAGTTACAGAGGCTGTTCGAAAATTCTGTGTTTTGAGAAAAACTTATTAGCAAGGCAATTTGTTTCAAAAGTTTGTTCCCTCTTCTTCCATGACATCCTTGCTTACTCAGAAAAGGAGGTACAGCAAGGAAAAAGCATAATGAAACAAAAAGATGGTGGTTTTTTTTGATTGTGAAGATTACATTGCTTTAAACTATGCATGTCTTAAGAAATCTCAATCTCTGTTAGCAAGGAAAAGAGCTAATTTTTGAATAGGTGATTGGTGCTGAATACCAACACTTGCATTAGTTTCATAGGTTAGATCAGAATGGTTTAGTGGTATCTCTGGAGACTTAGGATCATGGATGACTATTACTAGTGCTTTGACTCTTAAGTCAGTAACAATGAAATGCACAGGTTCTTTCTGCTGCCGCATTGAAGTGTTCTACAGGCAGGTTGAATTTCCTGGCAGGAGTGTAATCTCAGAAGCAGCTGACAAGGAATTCCATTCTCACAAAACAGGCTCAATGGGAGGACAGTAGAGCTGCAGATCAATCAGACTGCATGTATCTGCCTGCCGTTTGTGGCTGCCTGCTCTTGATTCAGCTGTACATCTCCTGCAGAAGGCCCTGAGAATACAAGCCCAGTCTTCAAACAAAATATATTCACACCTTTCTAGGGCTGTGGGGTAGGCACCTTCAGACCTGACCTGATCTGCAACCCTGACCGAGTGCTGCTGACCTGGACTGTGGAGGTGAGTCCCAGCCAGTTAACCAGCAGGGTCAGCCTAAGGACTGGGAGAGAGCTGGTTCTGCAAGCTTGGGGGCACATGGGGACCCACCACACATGAGGTTTCTGGCATTGCGGGTGCTGAGATGCCGGGGGCTTTCAGCAGTACTTTTGCCATCTGGGTTTACAGAGTTCATTGTTGATTACTGATCACCAGCTCCAGTTTGCATGTTTGCTTTCCAGTGCCATCTGCCTGCACCTTAATTAGCTGAGAAGTTAGGAGAACCTTGAGAACTACTAATCTTGGCGGCTGATGCCTATGTGCCTCACTTAGGAAGTCACCTGAGAGCTGTAATTCTCTCAGGCGCTCAGCAATAATCTGCTTAGAGTTCTGTAAGAGATCCTGAACACTGGGCAGGAAAGAATTTGCTTGGACTGGATTTCACTACTCATGGTAAGATTCAAACACATTGCAGAGACTTTTTGGTGTAAAATACAGGAAAAGAACCCAAAAAAAGGTCTTATTAGATGGATAACATGAAAACAACATAATTTGATGAAATACTCTTCTGAGCTGCTTGTGTATGCACACTGAAGTACAAACTCCCCTGCAGCTTTTGAGTTTGACACACAAATTGGCTAAATAAATTGCCATTTCTTGAGAGGAAAGGTTGCCTTTGACAATTTTGTGTCCCTAGAAAATTGTCCTCTTCTTCCATGACCCTTTCTATGCATCACAGCTGTCTTTGTTTCACAGATAGCCTCATTCCCAAAGGGATTCCAGGCTCTTCCCCCACCTTCTCCTGGCCTAGATGAGTCAGTTCTCTGGGTCTGGATTTCCACAGTAGCCCTTGATTAGACATCTCTTACAAGACAATGTCTCAGATGACACTACCTCCCTTTTTTGCAGGGCACCAGAGCTGGCACGAGGGTCTGTAGAAGCTTCTGTACAGTCTCACATAGGTAATACGGCCTATGACTGGATTAGATGGAATGCCAGTGTAAATTAACAAACTAGAACTGATGATGCTTCCTGGGTTGGTCCTAGAAATAGTGGGGGGTTTTTTTACAGCTATTTTTATAATGTTTTGCATTTCATTATGGAAAATCTTCTACTGTAGCAACTTACACATTTTCTTTGGTTTATTCCTGTGCTCAGCTGCCACATCTTTCTTGTAACACGAATAAACACAAGTTCCTAATGGCTGAAACATCATAATTTGGTTTTTTTTGAGCTCTTAAACTTTCCTTTATGACTTGAAGTGATTATTTTATTTCCTGAAAACATTGTTTGCCACCCTGTGTTTTGTGTCTCTTGCTGGGTAAGTGCAGAACTGTGAGTGAACCTGAGAGAGGCAAATGTAGCAGAAGGTGGGATTTACTTTTCCGTTGGCACAGGCATTGGGGCGGGGGAGGGGGACCCCACCAGAAATTTGGACATCAGGTTTGAACTGAAAATCCCCATTTGGTATATGATCCAGCAGTAAACAAATCTGGCAACCACTTTGTTTAGGAAGAAAGAGCCTATAAATCAAAAGGATTTGATCAGAATTGTTTTGGAAATGTCCAGTGTACAAAGGCAGATGCTCGTGAAGTCCCTGTGCTGTGAATGAGGAGGTCTGGGCAGGATGCTGTGTCTCTCTGCTGGAGCATGTGTAACACTGCAGGAGTAGCATTAGTAATGCTAATCCTAATTAGTAGCATAGTAATGAAACTGGAGTTATGTGCTTTGGATAATGCAGGTGAGTCTGTATTGTGAAACTTGGTAAGATGGTAATTAATGCTAGGTTCTCTGTATCTTAACTTCTTCAAAGGAGCAAGATACAAGTAATTGCTACAGTCAGGGTCCAGGTCAGGATATTTTGTGACATGTGCTGTAGTGATACATTCCTGGTTTTAAATATGGGGATTTTCTATTGCAGAAGGGATTCCATTTCTGCAATGGTGTAGAACTGGGATTGCACAAACCTCCTGGAAAATAACTAGATACAGACACAATTTCTTCTTAATTATCCTGAATTAAGGCAACGGAGAGGGGAATATGTATCAAAGCTACAGCAAGATGTTTTGGTATTAGTATTCTTCAATGAATTCAGCTGATTCAAAGAGCAAATTATATTAGCACTTTATCTTGAAAATAATCAGAAGAGAGTTATGTAAGGTACCAGTACTACAGTCTTTTTGAAGCTATATAGCATTCTGAACCAAATCTGAGTCTGCAGCAAGGGGGAAGAAAAGCTGAAGTGCTGACAAGCCAGGAAATGCACTATAGCAAGGAAAAAATCCAGCATCCAACTGAAATAGTATCTTAACTTGTACAATACAGATTGCGAAATGCAGGAGAAGATCTGGTCCCTCACGGTTTAGAGAGTGGACTAAATAAGAGCAGCTGTGTGGGTAAATACTTCTCAAATACTCTGGCATTAAATTGTTAGCCCATCTTTATCAGTTTTAACAAAATAAATTTTCAGAAGTTAGATAAGGCCTGGGAAATAGCAGCCAAGGGATATTTTCTGTCAGTTAAAGCTGATGGCTTCAGTAGCTTCAATCAGGTGGAGTTACTCATTGCTGGGATGCAATAGGACCCTTCTTTCCTTGGGCTGTTCCACTTTGGGACTCTTCCTGCACTGACTGTAGTTCTACAATGTTTCTCTTGCCCCTGCTATGACTGAAGAGATTTAATAAGGCAAAGCCAATCATAAATCCAAAACATGCAATTAAGTCTCATTACATTGATTCATTGGGGGGGGAGGGGGAGGGGTGGAAAGGCAGGATCTTGGAAAGAGATTTCTCCAGGGAGCAACAGCAATTTCAAGCAGCAGAAAGCAAACCAGCGTCGTCTGTGTGACATTACAGCCATGTTCCCAGGGAAAGCCTGCACCCGCTTAAACCACGAGACAGAGGCAACCCGCAGGAAATCACAGGTTCCCTATCTTATTTCACAGCTGGATGAATGCTGTTCAGCATGGTTTTCAATTACAGAGGTGGTGGCAAGAGCTGTGGAATTTAAGTTTTATGAGATGTGGATGAAAGTCAAGTCGCCCTTTGGATATAACTGTGGTGTAGCTGGGTCTTAGGGGTGAACCTGTGTGCACACTTAGTGTGCTAAACTCATTAACTCCCTGGGAAGCCCAGGAACTCCTCAGATAGTCCCTGCACGGAAGAGACACTCAACTGAGCAAAGACAAGGTGACAGACCCAGTCCCTCACCACCTCCACAACAAAGGATTTACTAACTCCTGCAGGATATCTTCAGTTGGGGATTTCAGGCAGCCCTGAGGAATCCTCCAGGCAGCTCCTGCTGTGCCACCACACGTTTCTACGCCTAAGTAGAATCACAGAATCACAGACTGGTTTGTGTTGGAAGCAAGAACTGAGCAGGAAAGCAGCTATGGGAGACTCATCTGATCCAGCGACTCGGGTCACTACGCAGACTGCAACCAGCTGGCCTGTTTGAGAGATCTGAACAAAGTTCTGTGCCAAGGGCCCATCGTTGTTTTTCTTAAGCAAGTGTTCCATGTTTTGTGCAATGCGCTCAACCAAAAATACAAATCAGCCCTTTCATCCAAGAAATGCTGCATTTAACAATCAGTCTTTGTCTAGATAAGAACAATAGCTTTCAAAATAAGACAGTTAGCCCTGGTAGAAGTGATCACTTCAGTCCATGCTGTATTAGAAAATTTGTTGCGCTCTCTTGTTTGAACTATTAGAGGGGACTAAATGTTAACAGCTGTTTATGCACTGTCAAGATTTACTGAAATACAAGTTTTGAAGCACTTGGCTTGTTATTTTGGTCAAAATAGTATTACAGTAAATCTAAATTAGATTCAATGCTCAATTAGACAGTGATTTCAGCGTTATTAACCATTTTGCAAAAGGGTGCACAGAGGGTGCTGTTTGCAAGTTTAAATAAAACCCTCCCGTGTAACGTGAACTGCCAGAGTCAGAAGGCAAGAGGTTTCACTCTATGCCTCTTTTGATGAGACTAACATTCATGTCTCTCACTATAGTCACAAGATAATCAAGCAATTATGTAGATACTCTTTGAATAATACGTTTGCTCCCTACATTTTAAGTGTGTTGTCACCTGAGTATTGTGTAATGATGACCAAAGAAATACATCTACTACCTACCACCAGCCCTAGCAGAGAGATTGAACTGATCCTGTATCTTCCCCTAGGTTCTCTCTGCAGGCCAACAAATCGCTGCAGGTGCAAATCTTATTTCCGTGGCAGCAAGGGCCCACATCAATTGAAAAGACTGACTCTGTCTCAGTAGTATTCAGCTGATCAAGCCTGAATTTACTAAGACCATTTAATAGCCAATTTAATCTCTTGTTTAATCTGAGGGTTTGCCCGAAAGATGAAATTGGGTCATTGTATTTATAGCAAATTGCAAAACCCCAGAGGGCTAACTGTATCTTGGGCTGCATCGAAGTCAGCCTGAGCAGCACGTCAAGGGAGGTAATTCTGCCCCTCTACTCTGCTCTTATGAGACCCCCACCTGCAGTTCTGCACCCAGCTCTGGGGCACCATTACAGGACATGGACCTGTTAGAGCAGAGAAAGCTGGAGAGGAAGGTCATGGAGTGACAGGATGAGGGATAATGGCCTTAAACTGAAGGAGGGTAGATTTAGGTTAGATATTGGAAAGAAATTCTTCCCTGTGAGGGTGGTGGGACACTGAAACAGGTTGCCTAGAGAGGTGGAAGCCCCCTTCCTGGTAGTGTTCAAGGCCAGGTTGGATGGGGCTTCAGGCAACCTGGTCTAGTGGAGGATGACCCTGCCCATGCCAGGGAGTTGGGACTAGATGATCTTTGAGGTCCCTTCCAATGCAAACCAGTCTGTGATTCTACAAGTGTGTCACTTCCTCTCTATTCTGGATTGTTCTAATCCCTGCAATTACTTGCTATCTGTGTATTTGCAGGACTCCAGCTAATCTGTTCATGATACCACTTCTAATTATTAGGATCTCCAGGAGTTCTGTTTTAGTGAAGATTATTTATGGAAGGGTGGTTATTATAAGACAGAAGGTGGATATTGACCTGGAAGATCTAACTTTCTTTATTTGACCTTGAGAAATAGCCTGAACTCATGGCTGCACCTTTTCCTCTATAAAATGGTATAAATAATTCTTTGAATTTTAAGAAGTTAGTTATAAGAACCATTTTATTAAAATCTGAACACACTGTTAAGGATGACTATATTAAGGTGTCCATTCTTACTCAGATCTTCTCCCTGTAGTTACTTCATCAGTTAGTACCCCATTGTAAGAAAGCACTACACCTCACATGGACCCTCCTGCATGACTTCAATGAAGCCTTAATATGAAGCCAACATGCATTTAAGCTGGTCCTGAAACTGTGGGATATCAGTTGTCCTAATAAGTCATCCTCTGCTGTACCAGCACAAGATTTTGGACCCCTTCTCAGTGACCCATCACTGATTTAGCTGAAGAACTTTCACCTGCATCAGTTCACTGTAGGGCTGCAGAAATGCTTTTGTTCATATACCACGGTGTTTGTTGGATGCAACACCAAGCATTCAGGGAGAAAGGAGCACAGACTGCTTCTTGTGGGAACACTGATCTAAGAACACACCAATTTGCAACCTTGTTCATGTTTCAGCCAGCCACAAACTAAACCAACCTTTTTGAACAATGTGTTGCTGGAGTAAAACACCTTTTACCAGGGCCTGGGTCCATAAGACAAACACAGCAGGAAAAAAAAGTGACATTCTAATCACTTACATAACTTACCAGCTGAATTATTTATGCATATTCTAAACGGGCAAGCTGAGTAAACTCATGCACAGTGATGAAGTAACACCCTCATTAGGGGTATCAACTGAACACACAGACTTTGTAACTCATGTGTCACCTTTGAGATTGTTAGTGCTGGTAATAATGAGAAATAAAGTATTTCAGACAAGAAGGCAAGTCTCTGTCAGCCAAATCAGCTCTTTGTTCAGCTACCCAGTGTATGGCTGATTCAGCCGTTCTGTCAAGGGGAGGGGGAGGCTGGAGCAGAGGTGAGGAACAGGGACCTGGGGCCAGAGCTGCTGCTGCTGCTGAAAATGAATGACTGAGTAGAAATGCTGTTCAAAACCTCAGGCAGAATCTACAGAACAGGAGAAAAATCAATCATTTGAAATTAATATGCAATTACAATAGGAAAAAGCAAAACCTGTTTGAAAGATTTTCTTTTTCCTTGTAATCTTAATACATACTGCTTGATCCTAACCCAGCATCTTGGCAGATCACTTTTTCATGTCATCTACGCTCCGTTTCCTGGGAATTTATGTCTGCTGAGGGAGTGGTTACCTAATCAAGAAAAAAATTACTCATTATGGTAGGTATAGCTGTTGTGAGAGAGCTACTGCAGCTGTTCATAAATTATATTAATGTTTTTGTTCCCCAAAGGAATAACAAAGCTAGATCAGAGAAGATGGATGTAACCACACTTTCGAAGAGCTCTCAGCAAATTCTTTTTGCTTCTTCCCCTTCTCCCACAGCTCTGCTCCAGCTAAAAGATAGTTCCTTTAGAATTACCATGCTAGAAACAACCCAAGGAAAAATCACAAACTCTGGCTTGGAATTTCAGATGGTTTATGAGAAATCATTCTTCACTGAATACATAAACCTATCTAAAACTAAGATAAAAAGAATAGCTAGAAGACTTCCCCTCTGCCTCAAACATAATTCAATACAAAATCATGTGGAATACAACATAAGCTTTTGAGAAGAAGAAAATTAATGAGAACAGCTCTATAAAGTTATTTCAAGGACACTTCTAGTGCAGTATCTCACCTAAAATGGAACAACAGATGCCTAAGGAAGAATGTCAGAATAAAGCAATCATGTAATGCATCTTCCTTGGCAATTGCACGCAGCGTCTGGCAGTGTGGTTTAGGGACTTCCTGAACCAGAGGTGGTATCTCAGTATTTGATAACTGTTAACAGACATATACATGGAAAAAAAAAATCCAACCTTTTTGGACTAATGTAAACTTTTAATGTCTTTAGTATCCAAAGACAGAGAGTTTCATAACTTAACTGTACTTTAAGCACTTTATTTTCTTCTAAGTACTTTTGTTTTCAATTTTCTACTTGATAATTGTGTCCAACGCTCCCAAGGTCCTGTATTACAATAGACGGTCATTCTGCATTCGATTTTCCTGTGCCACTTTATACATCTCTGTCATAGGCCTCCTTAGCTACAGTCTGTTGAATTATTACTATGTAACAGCTGTAAACATACATATTACTATGTAAACAGCTCCTTATCTTTCCTAGTCTTTCACACCTATTTGTGTATCTCTGCTATTCCAAGAGCACATTCTAAGTATCTTAAGAATATGAAAACCAGAAAAAAAAAAGTGTTTCAGAGAATAAAGATTTATTGACTTGAACCCCGACAAAATTTGGTCTTCAGATGTCCCTGCTCATTGCAGGAGGGTTGGACTAGATGACCTTCAAAGGCCCCTTCCAACCCAAACCACTCTATCATTCAGCCTGATGAAGAAAGCTGAAGTCATGAGTCTTGTATTGCCCTACATTGATCTCAGGTAAAAACATGTTTTCCATATGGTACATACCCACACTTTGACTTTATTTTTCAAGTACTCCCTGAAAACCGAGAGGCAGGGACTCTAATGCTGCTGGCAAAAATCCAAAGATGATATAGACAACATGAAATGCAAATAACTTTTCATTGCACAGGTTGAAACTTCATTTAAAGTAAGGGCACCTTCCTATCAGCCCCTGCTCTCTCACAAAACCATTCTGATGTGGCATACCACTCTGTCAGCTTTCAAGGTCAACAGCCTTAGAATCAAGCACAAGACTCAGGTTTGTTACCTTTAATTTTACACAATGGACTGAGTCAGCAGAGTTACTAGTAATCCTAATTCACTCTGAACTGTTTCCCAAAGCTACTCTTCTCTTACTCTGTAGGAAGGGACAGCAATCTCTGCAGTAAGGTGGATCAGGTATCAGAAGTTAGCTAGGATATGAGATCAAGCACTGCAAAGAACATTCATCTAATTCCTAAATCTCAAACAGCAAAGAGCTGCTCTCCCTACGCCCACAAGCCAATTGCAATACCGTAGTAATGACGCTATCGTTATGTAAGAATAATAAAAGTGATCTAGATGCTGTCGTGTTTGGGAAGGAAGGTTGCAAGCAACTGGAGTCGCTGCTGACCAAGCCAGTGCAATACTTGGACATACTGTTTGTCCCCTACTTGAAGCAGAGTCATTCAGCACTAAGCAACCTACACCAATATGCTGGCTATTCATTGTCCAGTAACAAACTTCTCATTCCTGAACACAACCACAGAGAAGCTGTGGTTGCAACAAGAGCATGTAATGATAGGACAAGGGGCTGTGGATTTAAACTAGCATAGGGTGGGGTTAGATTAGATTTTAGGAAGAAGTTCTTCACTATGACGGTGGTGAGAGACTGGTACAGCTTGTCCAGAGAGGTAGTGAAGGCCCCATCCCTGGAGACATTCAAGGTCAGGTTTGATGAAGCTCTGAGCAATCTGATCTAGTTAAAGGTGTCCCTGCTTACTGCAGGTGGGTTGGACTAAATGATCTTTAAAGGTCCCTTCCAACCTAGTGCCTTCTACGATTCTATGATAAGCTCAGCTATAGGACCATTTAATTACACCAAGGGTGGCTGTCAAAGCATGGAAGGGATCTCACTTCACTGGCCATTAAGGACCCCATGCCATGCTTAACCAGAGTTGTCGAGGCTCACTGAGGTGCCCACAGTTTGCCATGTGTCCTTACCCTGCCACTTTTATAGGATTTTGAGTCTGTTTCTTTCGTTCTTTTCATTCATCAAGGGGGAGCGAAGGGGCAGGCACCGATCTCCTCTCTTTGGTGACCAGTGACAGAACCCAAGGGAACAGCATGAAGCTGTGACAGGGGAGGTTTAGGTTGGATATTAGTAAGAGGTTCTTTACTGAGAGGGTGGTTGGGCACTGGAATAGGCTCCCCAGGGAAGGGGTCTCAGCACCAAGCTTGGCTGAGGTCAAGAAGCATCTGGACGATGCACTCAGTCCCATGCTCTGACTTGGCTGGCCCTGTGTGGAGCCAGGAGCTGGACTTCATGATCCTTATGGGTACCTTATGCGTGCCCCTCTCAGGCAGTGCAAAACCAACTCATTAATCTTTTAAAATAGGGAAGTCATGGCAAATTTTCACACTTGTCTCTACCTCTTTATTCCCGTTTCTGGCCTGCCCTGACCTAAGGGATTCCTCTGTGGGCTCTGCGGGCTTTGGCAGCCTGCCAGCCACCCTCGCTGAAAAACAACCCCAGCAAGGAGACGGGGCGAGGTGTCCTGCCCTCCTGCCCTCACAGCGACCGCCAGAGTCCGCGCAGCAAAGGAAGGAAAAGAAGAGTGAAACCCCAAGAGCCGCAAGCCCCGAGGGAGGGGGAAGAGGCGTGCTACATCGCAGGGCCGAGCCGGCAAGGGACTGCGAGCGACTTGCAGCCGCAGCTCTGCCACTCGACCAGCCGCACCACAGAAACGCTGACAGCGCCGGCTCGGGCCGCACGCACCGGAACTGCGCTACACTCCCTGCACGGCCGGAACCCCGGCCTATAGAGACAACCCCTCGGCTACCGGCCCACCGGGAAGCGCGCGGTCTCCGCTCCGCCCAGAGCTCCGCCCCCGCTGCGGGCCCTTAGCGCCTGCGCGCCGTCAGTTCTTGCCTGGTGCAGCGATGGAGGTGCTAAGGTTGTGGCCGTTTTGGCTGCAGGGCTTGGTGCTGCTCTGGGGCTGCGCCGGGATGGGGCTGGCGCACCTCACCGCCACGGCTCCGCCAGCGCCGGCTCAGGGTAAGCAGGGGTGGGCAGCATTCCTCCCTGCGGAGAGGCTCGCCCGCGGGTGCGGGGCCTTCCCGGGGTGTTTCCGGAGTGCCGCACTCGCCCCTGAGCAGGGCTGCGGGGCGGCGGGCGTGCCCCTCTCGGGCAGCGCCGATCGCCTTCCGGAGAGTCGGCGGAGCTCGGGGGTTTGCCCCGGTCTCGTCCCCTGCCTCCGTGCCGCTTCCGGCTTGGCTGCGCTCCCTCGCCGCGGCTGGGCCAGGGCGGGCAGCCTGCGCCCGAGGGGCTGGGTCCAGGCTGCCGACCAAAGGACGGGACGGCGGCAGGGCATGTACTGCTGGCCCGCTTGTGGGGGCGTGAGTTATCGGGAGCTCTGATGCAGGGAGACAGCAGTCGGCTGGGTTGTTTCTGCCCTGACGCGGCGAGGAGTGTGATTGGAAGGAGAAGCTTGCAGAGATCCTCTTGCCGGCCTGTCTGTTCTCTTGGAATCGTTTATCTTGCAGCCGTTTCTGGAAGGCGGTTGAAGTTTGTCCTTAAGTTTAGTTGCTGGTAGCAGATGTGACCAGAAAGGTACACATTGGATTACCCAAACTTAACACAGCCTGTCTCAAGTGGATGCTGGCGTGTGTTTTCTGCAGTCTGATTTCTTTTAGGAAAGAGTTTGTACTCAAAAAGGAGGTATCCAACTTTGTGAGACAGCTAACTTGAGGCAGGAGAGAAAGGGAACTGTGAGTGTCTCTCAGAGGAAAGAGCAAGGGGTAAGCCAGCTAGTAACTGGAAGTTAATCAGTGGTTTTCTAGTAGGACTGAGAAATATAAGTGAAACCACAGGGAGCTGAGACTTGGGCAGAATTGGTAGTGAAGTTGGTTATGGATTCCCTAGGAAGGAACTTTTCATGTACCATTACTGCTGTGTGAGTTTAGGAATTTGTTCGTGAGAAAGCTGGTGGTTGATATAGAGGAGGGTCATGATATTATACAGAAAGAGGTGGGTGACCTCTAAGGAATAAATATTAGAAATAAGATTTTAAACCAACTGCAATACCAAACCAGTGAAAGAATAAAAAATAAATTATGTCATGTGACTGGCATTATAACTTCATCTTGTATAGCTGGAAAAAAATGGGGAGGTAGATTTGTTGACTATGGCATGCACATGAGTTACTGAACTGACCCTCTTGTAGAGAGAGAAATCACAGTTTTATGGTAGTTCTGCAAGACTGTAGGACCTTGCTTGTGACCCTGTTTAAATATTCTTTGAGCTTGGGACCTGTGTTTAGCAGATTTGGACTGGCACAAAGGAGGGCTACAAAAGTTTTAGTAGGGATAGAGGAAAATATTATTTGAGCTCCCCTTCCCTCAACAAAGTGCCCTAGGTACCAGAAGTCCCTTCTGATAGCTTGCAGGCTACACTTCGTGATTGCATCACTGCCTGCTTGAACTATCAATAATGGGTAGTAATCAGAGGATCTCACCAGCCCTGGGAGCCTTCTGGTGATGTCTCTGACCCGGGCTCCAGGGAGGCAGCACACCTTCCTGTGTGTCGGGTCAGGTCTACATATGGGGCCCTCCGTCCCCCTGAGGAGGGAATCTCCTACCACAACTACCCTTCCCTCTTTCCTAACAGAGGTGGTCTTGAGGCTTGTGGTCGATCGCCTCACTCTAGGCACCCTCTTCCTCTGAGGTGGAGGGGCTGCCTTCAGTGGTCTGTGGTGACAGGACAAGGGGCAATGGCTACAAGTTGGAGCACGGGAAGTTCCACACCAACATGCAGAGGAACTTTTACACAGTGAGGGTGACAGAGCACTGGAACAGGCTGCCCAGGAAGGTGGTGGAGTCTCCATCTCTGGAGATATTCAAGACCTGTCTGGATGCCTCCCTGTGCAACATGAGCTAGGGAGCCTGCTTTGGCAGGGGGTTGGACCTGATGATCTCTCGAGGCCCCTTCCAACCCCTACAATTCTATGATTCTCTGAGAAAATACTTAGGAATGTATGGCTTTAATTCTTGGAGCAGAAGGAAGGTTGAGTGGGAAGGAGTATTTGGTGAAAGTACACCTGTGCAAGTAGGAGGGAACACCTGTTTAGGTTGAAGAGTAGTTACACTGTTTTTTAGCGAAATAGTCAGAGGTGTCCTGTCCACATGTTGTAATGTGCTGGTACATGTAATGCTTTAGTATGGTGGATTGGAGGGATTGTTTGTTGGGCTTTTATTCTGTTTCAGTTTGAGAGGTATGGGGTTTTTCTCTTTATGCTTTTGGGGTGAACACTGTAGCTAGTGGGAATCTTACACCTTTGTAAGTTATGCCATCCAGAGAACTATATAAAATAGAATGGGGGAAAAGTATTTTTTTGGTAACCATTCATGTAATACTACATTTTATAACAGCAGCACATAGAGATGGTTTGATTTGAAATGCACGTTGTATAAAATCTTTCTCATTAAGAGTCTTCTGTTCTTTAGAATAAACATAAATAATAGAACTAAAATTATTATTACAATTTTGATTATATGCCAGTATAGTTTATCTGCTATAATATGTCAGCAGAAAGGCAGTTAAAGAAGATAAGTAGCATTAAAATCTTGCAAGATTACCTCCTCTGCTAAGAATCTGCATTTCTTCATTTTCCTGTAGATGATAACTGAAGAGTGACCTAAACCATGTTTTTAAAAGGCTTTAGCGTACCTGCATGTTTCTGACCATACCTTGCGAACCCTGGTCACAAAGCTGGTTAAGTGTATTAAGAACTAGTGCCAGAAAGGTATAGTGTTGAATTATGAAAATATGGCAATGTTATCCAAAACCATGACTGCCAATGACTAATGCATTGTTATTCATTAAAATCCAAAGAAAATATGAATTAACTCCTCCTACTTTGCTTAGACTTTCAAACTTCTGTCAGGGGTCTTGCTGACCTCTTACAAATTAACTTTGTGTTCTATGTTTGGGAACAAATTTTTGTCTTTTAAAGTCATACTGTTTGGAGAGCATAAATTGAAAAAAAACAAAACCTAAACTTTTTTCCCCCAGAAAAAGTTTAATGTCTAGGTGAGGGTCAGTCTTTGATAGGCTTCCAAAGCTACAAAACTTGGAATGTTCTCTAAATTGAAGTGTGAAAGTCCTAGAACTGCAGTGGAGATACAGGGATGGTCTTGTTTGGTTTTTTCCTCGCTTGTTTTCCTTGGAGAAAGCAAACTGAAGTTACAGATAAGCTTGAATTGTTTTCCTAACTATGTCAGAAGTCAAACTTAAAAGCTTTGTATCTCACTTTGCTGTCATTCTCCTGGAATGGAAACACTGAGCTTTCTTTGACTCAAAGTTGTTGCTTGTATCCAGATGTTGAAGAAAGGAAAAGCTTAATATTAAGTGCTTGATGTTACTGAGGAAAAAAAAATCATCTCTGTATGTTTTTTTTCTAGCATGTTCAGAATTTTCCAAGAGGTCCTGTGAAGAATGCCTAAGAAATGTTTCGGTAAGATTTTTAACATCCTCTTTGACTGTTTGGTGATTCTATTTATTTATTTTTTTAATTCTCCCCTCCCTTCCTTTTGTTATGAAGCCAGGCTGCTGAGGCTGGTTTAGCTGCTTTGTGGAGATTTTGTTTTTCATAGTGAATGTATAACCTTAGTAGGAGGTAGTCTCTTGCTACTTAGATGATTCTCAACTGATGTGCTGCTTCTGCTCTGTCGCACTCTGTGCCAGTGTGCTCTTACTTTACCAGGGTTGCTGTGTGATTTGTCACTCATGGTATTTCTCTGGAGAGGGTGGACAGTGTAGAATGCAGGCTTGCAGTGTCAGCTTGTGCTCAGTGCTCTCACAGTGCTGCTGAGCAAGTTGATGTTACTGCTTATTTAGACCCGTGCTCATTTTGCAAGCAGCACTTAGTTAAACTTCCATCTTTTCCAACGGTTAGAAAAATGGAATCTTGTATGGCTAAAATGCTGTGCATTTCTTCTCTGCTCAGTAGGACAACTGGGAAATGAATGTAAATAAACTAGGAATGCTGTTCTCTGGAGATGCCCCAAATTAAATGCCTGCATTTAACTGGACTGGACTAGTACTTTGTAGATGTTCAGACACGGTGGCTTCTCCTGTGACTACAGCAGACTGTAAGTGCGTAAGACTGCCAGGCTAGATCACCATTCCTGTAGCCAAGTGTTTAGATTTCCAGTGAGATTGCAATAAGGCAGAGACTTAAAACAATAGAATTTGTTTCTTTGTTCTTTGCTCAGGGCATTTTTAGCTACACAGTAGGGTCGCGATAAGTATGCAACAGATGTCTGGCATTGTGAAGTAGAAGAAACTCCTATATTTAAAGTGAGAGGTTGTTCAGAAATCCAATTTCAGATGTCACTGAAAAGAAATTTCATGAGTCTAAGTTACTGCAAAACTTTTTCAGTGGAAGGGATTAGATATTTTTCAAACTTACCTGGTTTATGCTTGCCTTAAACTCTTTTGGAATAGAAAAATTTTAATTGCCTTGTATTGATGTGGTTATTGTCTGTTGTCAGAACTGTAATGTCACATTTATGACAATATATGAAGCAAACTCTTGATCTTTGAAAGTATAAGGTAGGAAATGGAAAATATGAGTCACTAAAGATTAAATGTTCAGCATGACCACTGGTGTGACTGTCATGTCAAATAACTGCTGCTGCAGATACATGAGCACAACTTTTATTAACCTGAGAGCTCTGTGCTCACCTTGGGATAAAGAAGTCCTCTAGCTATGTCTGTGTAGTGAAGAAACTAACAGAGTTATAGATAACATTATTTTCTGAATCTGTCAAAGCAATGACAGTGTCTGGGCTTGTTATGCTGACAGAATGATGGATGATTCAGGGCAACTGCTTCAATAGCATCAGTGTTAACCTTGAAGAAAGGAGTTTAGACTCAATTTGGACAACCCACAAAACTACAGAGCGAAGCTGTTAGCATTTGTGTGAGCAATACAAATCAAAGAATTGATGAAATAACTTTAATTGCTTTAGTAGGGAAAAAACCCCAGATTTTCATATAGATAAGAGATAGCAGCAGGAGATAAAAATGCAAGTTAAATGCCTGGTGAATAGATAAAAACAATTCCAAACAAAGCCTAAAATGTAGTAATTTAGTTCAGTTAAATATAATTAAAATGAAAGATGATCACATTTTGTTTATCATTATAATTGGCTAAATCTTAGAGTTGATGAATACCGATTTGCTTTTTTATTATAAGTTCTGAGTAGTAATTTTATAGATAGGATGTTGCATTTCATCTTACTCCTTATAATATGGCACACTAAAAATAATGCATAAGGGTCTTGATTAGAGCTGTTAAATCCCGAAATTGAGTTTATTTACTTCAAGGAAATATTTACTGTTAGGACTAGCAAATTGCCAGATGTATTAACATTTACGAACTTTATCTGTTCCCAGAGAATTTTCTCTTTGTGTTTTTTAACTCCATGTGACCGTCTAAGACAAAATAGTTAACAGAAGCACTAGCTAAAGGTTGGGTTTTAAACAGATATGTTTTAAAATCTGTGTGGAGCCTCAGAATTCTGGAAAAGATAAAAACGAGATTTTTGAAAATTTTTAGTCTACCAATGTGCTTTTCTTCTCAGCTATTTATTTTTGTAATTCTTTGCCCTAATAACAAATGTATGGAACTAAATTTTTGTGGCAAATAGATTTTTAGGCAAGCTAGGCATTAAAAGAATAAATCTAACAGCTATAGGAAATTATACGATCAATAAATACAGCAAAGATTTTTGGAGGAAAGGTGGGAATTATAGTCAGTTGCATTCATCTATCTGATTACAGTGGAAGAACCAGTCGTGTTGTGTTTGTAGTTAATGTCTTATCTCTTAGTACTGAGAACATGTCATGAAAATGAATGTAGACTGAATTAATGATGTTGTATTTCATTATCCATGTAAAACTCTACTAAAAGTCAGTGATATCCATCAGACTGTGAATGTGATTCCTAGCACGCTTTGTAAGGGGTTATAGTTTACCTCTAAATACAAATAAAATATTTTCAGTTTCATTTTTAGGTTATGTAGATGAGGATGAAAGTTAGGGAAACGTTTCCCCCTCAGATCATCTTAACAACTATCTCTCTTTTTATCATTGAGAATGAGTCAATTTAATTTCTTTCACTTCAGCCTCTGCCCTTAGCACCAGTAGCTGTATCAGGTTTTGCCTTTTGGGGTATGAACATTTTGATAGTTACATGCAATAGACATTATCAGTGTGATAACAGCTGACCTTACTGTCCTCCTGGTTGTCACTGACAGTATAGAGTTATTCAGGCTAGAAGAGAACTCATGAGTCACCTAGTGCAGCTTCCTGCCTAGAACAAGGGCGATGTTACATTCAAACTAGTTTGACTTTTAGTCTGCTGCCTATTAGTCATTACTTTTGAACTGTTTATTCTTATTAAATAATTGATTCAGGAAGAAAAGCATGTTGTCATTAACACTCTTGATTAAAACTGAATCTTAGGAGTTTTTTATGAAGATTATTCTGCCTTTTTTGTTTTATTTTTGTTGCTGTGCCTCTGAGTTTTTGACTTGTATGGTCTGTCAACTACAAAACATAAATAAATTTCTTGTCTTAATTTTTTTTTGAGAGAGAGCAGAATCTACTGGTAATGGTTTCCTTCCTACTTCATGTTTTCTAACTGTTTAGAGCAAGATAACAGAACTTGTGCAATGGAGGATGTATGACAGAGATGTTCTTGATAGTACTGTTAGATAAAGCATAGTTCCTGAATGAGCTTTTTCTAGAATGAATCCGAAAAACCCCACCTTGTTCTGTCAGTGATTCCTGTACTGTCATGCAGAACTTCTTTGCTGGTTGAGTTGCCTGGTAAAGGAGTTTTTAGTATTTATTTTAATTGGAGGTGTATGTGTGTGTGTGGAACGACACCCATCAAAAAGAACCCTTTAAGCTTGATGCTGATTGATGGCATAAAAAGCAAAATGTTGTGCTGGTATTGTAACTGTAATGTCTGTAAGAAAAGTAAAGTTTACAAAATACTGATGTGTAAGTGTGTGCATTTGATACCTAGTTTACTTCACAAGACAGATTGGATAAGGCTGTATCTCTTACAATCTTGTAGCAAAACATCCTGTAGAATTCTATGGGTCTTTATTTTTTTTTCTTTTAATTGATAGTCAAATATAGTGAAGTAAGAATAAGCGTATCTTTCATTTTCAGATAGCAGGTGTGTTAAAATTCTTGACAGTTGGCTTCCTTGGTTTTGTATTTTTGTTAATGTCAGTAACTTTAGACCCAAAGCCATTCTGTCAAGTAGAGAGTACCTCAATATATTCCCCAGCATTGTCAGGCTAGTATAAATATTTATTATCTTAATTGCCTATAAATACAAAATGTCCTTATTTATCATTCAATTTAGATGTAAAACCTACAGAACTCCTGTAGGTTTTATGCTGCAAAGCAGTTTTAGTACATCCACGCAATACTGTGTGTGCTTAAGAATCCTGTCTGTGGAAAGGAGCACTAAATTGTAAAGTTTTTAAAGAACAATAATTTGTTTTTGTTTCTTTTGCACAGTGCCTTTGGTGTTACACTAACGACACCTGTATTGATTACCCTGTAAGAAGCATTTTTCCACCATCTTCATTATGTTCCCTCTCAAAAGCTCGATGGGGAGTTTGCTGGAGTAGGTACTAATTTTACTTCTGTTGTAGAGAATTTCTTATGGGTATGATTAGATTTAAGTAACTGCTTGCTGGAGCTGTTTCCTGATAATTTATTTGGAGGGGTGTGGAGAGGAGGCAGTGGTTATGGTTGTAACCATGATTCTTAATCTTCTGCACTTACAAAACAGTCATTGGTAAGGATTCTTTGAATAGCCAGCATAGTTATTCAATAGCTTTAAAACATTTACTCTGTAGTGAAGTTCTACCAATGATAAAGTTGAGACTGTGAGCCAGTGGTGTTGGAATGTTCGGAGTATTTTATGTATGTAGTCAGGATTTACCTGTTCCTTAAACAGTGTTTCTGAGGAATAAAGTCATTCCTTGTTGACTATGGGCCTCCATTCTTACCTTTTTTCAAAAGTTCTTAAAACATTGGATGGTGTGCTAGATCCACCATTTTTATAATATATTCCAGGAGCAGAAGCGAACCAATGCCACAGGAAGGGAGTCAACCAAAAATTACTCAAAGCTGATATTAGTTAAACAGCTGAAAACTGTTTAACTGAAGTTAAAAATCTGTGGCTGCTGAAGGCAATGCATTTAAAGTTAAGAAAGCTGTGGAGCACCACTCTAGATTGCAATACAAAGCAAAAGGAAGTCTAAGAACTAGGACATGATGGAGCTCTGCAAAGTGCAGTGCATGTGCTGCTGTTGGGGTGAAGTCTTCGGAGCTATTTTTGCAATACTGTATATGCAGATCTGAATTCAAACTAGACTGGAACAGAGAACAAATAACAGGAAAGCTTGTCATGTAGAGTAAGAGTCCAAAAGCAAAAGCTTGCTGTTTTCTGTGTATTTGCTTATAAAGACCAGGAGGCAAAGTGATAAAAACAAGTGGGGATGAACTATCAGTGACTACATTCATTCTAAATTGAGAGAAAGCTATCACACTTAGAGCAATGAGATTATGAAGAAGTCTTTGCATTAGAGTAGCAGAGGTAGAAGATTGCTGTTGAAATGGAGCATGTGAGTTTCTGAACACTACTGCTTTAAATTTCCTGAAAACTGAGGGACTAAATTAGTCAGTACAGGGTAACTTTACCTATTCTTTGTTCTGAGCAGAAGGGCTCTGTCTTGTGAGAGAAAGCACTTATGCTTAGGCTTGGGAGTTTTTTAGAGCTAGAAAAAGTGCATAATTTCACTGATAAGGTATGGTTTTAAGGAAACCAGGCTTTCAGTATGGTAGTAAAGGCTGTTACTATGAATGTTAAGCAAACTGTGGTGGGCTGACTCCTGCTGACAGCCAAGTACCTACCTGACAGCAGCTGCCTGCTCCCTCCCTCCTTCCCCTGGCCCAGGTGGGATATGGGACAAAAGTAGGAAGGAAAAAGACAAGGGAATTAATGAATTTAATGTATAGATAGTTTAATAGGTGAAGGAAAAAATGGGGAGAGGAAAAAAGAAAACCCCCACAAAAAAGCCCACCAACAAACCAAGCAAAGGAAATTGCTTACTACTTCCTGCAGGCAGACTGATGCCTGGTCAGCCCCCAAACAACAGTCATTTTGGGAGCTAGATACTTCCTCCGCTTTTTCCTTTACTCAGGCTTCATTGCTAATTGAGCATGGCATCATATGGTATGGAATATCCCTTTGGCTAGTTTGGGTCATGTGTTCTGACTGTTCCTCCCTGACCTCTCCAGTCTCTTGACTACCTCCAACCCTACTTTTGGGGAGAGAATCTTCATGCTCTTCGAGACTGCTCAGCAATACCCAAAACATTGGTGTGTTATCAGCTCTGTTTTAGCCAGAATCCAAACCATGGCATCATACCAGCTGCTGTGAAGAATGTTAACTCTGTCCCAGTCACACCCAGTACAGAAGTGTACCTGTGCCCTTTGGCAAAGCAGGGGTTACTAGTGTCTGCTTATACTAAGGGCGCTGCTAGCGGTGTACTCCTGTTACAGAAATGGCTTCTAGCTTGGCCATTTGTTTCTGGATTGAATGCATCTTAAACAGAAAATGGAGCACACTGTCAGCAAAAAAGGTGAAAGTGTCAAAAGAAAAGAGGAGGGAACCCTGCCCCCCACATACCAACAACAGAAAAGCCCAGATATGCATTTCCTTAATAGATGGGGTTTTTTTACAAATTATATGCAGCAACATGCCATGGGGATATATAGAGCTTCCTTGAGGCTGTCCCCTTCAGACACAGGAATAAAACTAATTACTTTGAGCGTGGTGGTGTTTCTCCTTTTAGCATATAAAATGAAGAAGTGAGTGTTGGCTCCCTGTTGCTGAGGATGAAGCTGAATATCGAAGCTCTCAAAGTCAAAAAAAAAAAAGACTGGCTTCCAGTTAAAATTGTTGTGGAATAAGACATGTTGACATGTTATTAACCAGCAGGGAAGAAAAAGAACAGTATAGATGCAGAGTAATACAAAGTAACTTAATTGTATTGCTTTTCATGAATAATGAGATGAAATAGTGGGGACAGCAGTACAGACAGAACAGTCTTTTCCTGTACTTTGCTGATAGGTTCAAAATGCATTTTATGTTTCTGTTAAATGGCATTTTTAAAAGTAAATAGTATACTTTAAATGGAGATTAAAACCAATTTTTGTTTTTACTTCAGTGAGGGAAACGTATTTAATGGCTTGTACCATGTAGAGGAGTAACACAATGAGAAAAGTGGTATGGTGAAATGTGTTATGTGGAAAGTTTAGGTGTTCAGGATTTGCTTGTATATTTTAACTAGAAACATGTGTGGTGTAAACTGTGTCCAGTAAAGTATAACATACAAGCAAAAGTATTTGCTGGGATCTAATCTTTGGCAAGATCTGTGAAGAACAGTCCTTGGCCAGATGTGAGTTGAAGTGTGTGGGGGAGGAAGACTCTTTGGCTTGTGCATGTGATCAGAGAGGATGGACCCTCTGAACTACACTTGGTCAATTTGACTGTCTTACCCTGGAGCAGTAAAAGTGTGTGGGCTTCTAGTTTGTGTTATGCAGCACCACGAAGCAGAGCATTTGTGTGGGGGAGAGGCTAAGAGAGAGCTTCCCTCTCCCCTTCACCATTAAGTTTTCAAATAGAAAGTGTGGAATATGTGTGAGGGGAGGTGCTCAGTGTTTGTTATCTCTGATACAACTTCTCTGACTGATTTCCTAAAGTAACCCCTACAAGTCCTGTCTTTAGCATTGCCTGTCTCCCTGTTTGCTTTCTTCTTGGGCCTCATTCTTTTCCAGGACACCAGGTTTCTGATTTGGCTACAGTTGTTCTAGTGTATGCAGTTAAAATAATAAACCACCACCACCCCATTTGTTCATCGCTCTTTGGATGTGGAAGATGACTTAGGAAGTCTTATGGAGAGTTTTATATTGGCTTCTTCAAATCCTCTGACACTACCTTATTTTGTTTTATTCTTTTGCCAACTGCTGCATGCAGTATGTGTATGTTGATGCTCCACCTACATGGCCCTCTGCTCAAGTTGTACACTGCCTAAGATTATGATTGGGAGAATACAACTGTGCAATATAGCATACAAAGTAAAGAGCAGTTTTACTTCATGTCTGTTCAGTGTAGATATGCATAGTAGCAAAATTCTAATGTGATATGCTGAGTTTTAATGGGGATAGTTGTTGGAAGTTGTTGATTGGTTTATTTCTGTTTGCATACAGAGGTGAAAAAATGCTTGGGAAGGAGGGGAAGAATTATCGTAAAGACAAATGTTAATGCTGGAGTCTAACAAGTTGATTATATTCATATTTTTCAGTAAACTTTGAGGCTTTAATTATTGCCATGGCTGTAGTAGCTGGACTCATTCTGGTGTCCATAACAGTCTGTTGCTGTTACTGCTGCTACTGCAGAAGGCGTTCCAGGAGGTAAATATATATATTTGTTTCCTTTACTAACTTTGGGTGCCGGTCTTCCCTCACTATATTTACTCTTCAGTATACTAAGAATCTTTTCACTTGTAAGCAGTTTTGCTCACTTTATTTGTTTGAGAGACAACAAAAAAATTATAGTGACAGGCAACATAACACTAGAAATAATACTAGAATAACACTTCAGTGATGTTATTAGTGGCAACATTAGATATATTCTTTAAGTAAGATGCTGTTCTACACTTCTACATTTTACATCTCATTAAAATTGTATGTGAAATAATTCAATGGCCAAATAAACCCCTGCAAACAGCAGGAACAATTTCTTGCAAGGCAATCCTATAGTACAGCAAAAGGGGATCAGGTCAGTAACAAATAACTGAGCAACAATGTCCTACAGCACTTGGTATCTGTGCTTCAGAGTTTTCTGTAGGATCTGTCATCAGTCAGTATTTTAAGTGATACTGTCTTTGCCAGTTCAACTAAATAATCTCTATGTAAGATGATACTTTTTTGTTACAAGATATTAAGAGTGACTGACTTATTTTTTGCAGTATTACTTTACTTGAAGTGGGGTTTAGATATCTTTTTTCCTACTTGCTTACTGGAATTGTCTAATATCCTTCAAAGGGTGGGAAATAGTTGATGAGTGGGAGATGATCAGCGATTATCTCTTATTGAAATACCTGGAAAGCCTTGTTTACTGGGATGGCACTATATAATCCCTTATGTGACTGAAGTTTTAGAGCTCAGGTTTCTGGGCAGTGTAGTTTCAAGTAGCTCTCTTCCTTTTGTCCTCACTAATGTGAACAAAAATGTGGACCTTATTTCTTGATCTGAAATTATTTCTACACTTGAGTGCCTGTAATTCATGGTTCTTGTTTGAGGGTTATTTTTTTGAGAATTTTATGCAGCTGTACAGTATTTATTGCTGACCTTCAAGCAGAGAAATATGGTACATCTGTGGCTTTCAAAAAAGAGAGAAAATAATTGTAAATAACTTGTCATTCCCTTTTTTGTCTCCAGGGAAGATGCATACACCTGTTCTGTTGGTAGATTGGTCTACTAAATAAGCCCTGAAGATGTATAGAACTGTCTTAGACATTACATAAGATCTGCCAACTTTCTTCTGCAGAGGAACTGAATAGGCCCCTGTGGTTGACATGCCAACAAATAAACTTGATTCCTGTGAAGGGAGAGATTTGTGCCAGACTTCAGTTTTAGTAGCTAAGTCATCAATCAATACTGTAACATCTAATTCCAAAAATAGAAGGCTAGTTGAGAGTCATCTTATGCCAGAACTCCAAAGGTGTCAAGCTTAATCTTCTGACACTTAGAGGATTTAAAGGTCTTGTCAGAGTGGGGTCCAGCTTATTTCAGGAGGATTCAAAATGTATTATTACAGTGGAGCCTGATATATTACTGGCTTTAAACCCAGTGATTTTCAGCAGGAATGCTTTTGCTGTCTGCTTTTTTCAGTTCAGGGACGCCTTTTCTAGTTGTTTTAAAATTAATTTGAAGTAGGAAAATTCATAGAAATGTAGTATTAGAGATCTTTTTTACTGACTTGTCTGTCTCGGGTGTAACCTTGTTTTGCAGAAGCATCAGTGTTCCTTCTGAAAATTTAAGCTGTGAGGTTTCACTCTTAAAGAAGCCAGCACTTACCTTTTCCTTGAACACGGACGATGCTTGGGAGCATTAATTCCCACATCAGTAACAGTTGAATTACCACAGTCCATCCCTACTGGGAATCCTATGACTGCTGGTGCGTTGTTTTTATCCTGTCTTTGGACTTTAAGAGTCTGTTTCCATGTACTTGAGATAAAACTTTCATGGAAATATACTAAATAGACTCTCTTGAATTTCAGTTTAACAACTACTTTTTAAAGATTTTTATCATTTCAGATAAGTTCCTCCAAAGTGTCTAGAAATCATGAGGTATTTAATGCTGCTTTTAATTGGAAGGAAGACATTTTCTGAAACCTGTACCAGCATTTTATTGATTTGGTGGCTTTGCATTTTGCACAGCTAGCATAAAATGAGACTACGACTATAAGACCCCAGGGTGTCCAACAAAATAGTTTTAAAGGATGCCCAAGAATGGGAGCTTGTAGTCTTCCTGGATATGCTAATATGGGGAATTGTTTAGTTTTGCAAAAGGTTCAAATGTAACTTTCTGATAAAGGTAACCTGTTCCATATGTTTCCTGCTGCTAAACTCCCCTAAGAGTTTTGTAACTCCTTATGTAGGAAACAAAGGAGGAACTAGAAAATTTGTATGAGAAATATTCAGAATCCTTGTAATTACTGTACTGTGTTTGGAAGACTTAGATATTCAAAGACATGTATGGACTGATGGAGCAGGTGGAAAAAATCAGTTCTGGTATCTGAATTTTCTGTTAAAACATATGACATGCTATAAATAACCACTGGATGTCACTCTTGCTTAATTTGTATGTTGGTTGCTGCAGATGTATTACTATAACTATTGTTTTTTCTATTCTCTGTGTTATATTGTAACTAGTCATATCAAGCATCTTGAGATACTACATTTGGTTCAAAACCAAATGCAGTATCTGGAAAAGCATGTCAGGTGTCAATTCACTAATCCTGAAGAATTGTCATTAATTCTGTCAGGGGAAAAAAACCCAGACAAATAGCTATTGTTTGGCATTTGCTTTACAGGTCTACAATTCTTATATGGCATATTTGATGGTTAAGCAAAGCTGAGATTTCTCCAAGGCCACAAAGCTGAAGTGCATGCATTCAGTAGGACATATCTGCACATCCATAGCTCAGAAGTACCGTGTAGGTAGAGAATTTCCCAGAACCACGCAGCTGGTGCGCTTGGAAACCCTTGCTTGTGGCAGGAGAGGCCAGGCAGTTGCCAAGGTAGTTCATGCAGACTGCTTTCATGGGGCAGCTTGAGATGGGGTAGTGATGTTTGGAAAGATAAATTGTTCTGGCATCAAAGACATACGAACCATTGATCTCCTTCCAGGGGGCAGCAATGGACTTAACCGTGTATGCAGTACCCTTGCTCTAAAATGGGCTATGACACATGAGGAAAATGGCAAGTAGGGTGGTGTGCAGTCTGGTTCTAAGAGACTTTAAATTCTCCTGTGGAGTCCAAAGCACACGTTGCTACATTGGGTGAAACACTTTGGTTTCACAAATCATACAAGGGTAATTCTCCAAGTTTTTCTATTGTACTTCTTCAGCAATGAAGTTTAAATGGCTGTGAAGAAGTATCTCAGGTCAGTAAATCCTTTTTGAAAATAAGTGAAATGACTAAGTAGTGATTGCCTAGCACTGAAATTGCTTGCTTTTTTTTTTTATCCCCCTTATGCTTTCCTTCCCTCCATGTTTTTCTAGTAGACCAGATGAAGAAGAAGAACGGCTAGCTAGAAAGAGAGAAGAACGAAGACTGCAGTCTCTTCAGAGGTAAGTTGTGACAGTTTGATATGTGAAACTGTATAGCTGGAAGTGTTCTGCTCGTCCAAGAAATACGTGGAATACTAAATAAAGAGGCGTTATGGAGTTAAGGATGGCAGCATCAGGATTTTACAGAACGGGGCTTATTGAGGCAGTGTGCTCAAATGAGACCCCTTAGTGAGCTTTTCCATCATGATGTTATTTCTTTATTACAAATGGCCATAAGAAGACCAAGAAACATGTTGTGTTTCTGACTGGGTGCAAAACTGGGAGCCCCTGAGGTCTTCTCACAGATGTACCTACTGTTGCTCATGCCTCTGGCAGGAGCTGGGAGTGTCTTGAACATGCACAGAAGGGTAAGAAATAGGTGGCCAGTTTAGGAAGTATGCTCATGCATAGGTGTATCATGCAGATTTTCAGATAACTGATATTGAAGACTTGGAATGGATCAAAAAAGGGGAAATTTTTCTACCTGTTAATCCACTTCTAACTTGTAATGGCACAGTAGGGAGAGTGCTAGTGTGAAGATGATGTTTTTTCCTCTAATCTTTTCTTCCCTTCTAAAGAAAAGAGATCCCGTGAGGAATATCAACATTTTGCATGCCAAAAATGTGTGCCTTGCTGTGGTGAAATGTACATCCTAAATACTATGCTACCTGTTTCTGTTGAATTAAGTTACCTATGTTTATAATAAAGCAAAGGTTCATGACTGAGTGCATAGGAGAATGTTGTGTACCATAATCTTTCCACTGCCATTTGTATATCAACTTTAAACTCTTGGTACAGTTAATCTGCAGGAAGTCTGATAGTTCTGGATTGCTGGATTTGCTGTGCACACACAACAAGTAGTGTTGCACCAGGCAATAACATAGAGCTAAGTTCAACTCCATTCCTGAATTAAGCTTAGGAACAGGGATTGCTGGGAGCAGACTGCTCTGCCAGAGTGATTGCTTCAGCCTTAGAGCAATCGCCCTCCTTCCTAGCTTGTCAAGAGAGTGTCTGTGAAGTTCTGTTCTAACTGCAGGAGAGAGTTTAGCAGCAGCCCTAAGATATTGCCATGTTCTGAATGCGCATACCTATTGCGTGTGTGTCTAGTGGGGGGTCATAGGGAAACATGGAGCAGGCAGCTTTCAGCAGCCAGAACACTTTGCCCTGCCCACTGCTTCCTGTGATTCCTACAGCCTCATAATTCATCCTCCTAAGAACAAATTGATACTCTTCACAAGATGGTTTTGACCACCAAACTGCAGTGGAAAATATTGTATTGTGCTGTGTGGTCTTCTGTTTCTACAACTTGCAAAGTTTTCACATAGCTTCTGGAAATAGCCAGGTAGATGTTCAGATAACAAGTATGGGAGGAAAGTAAGCACAGCATTGATCTTGCATCTGTCTGGGTTTTTTTTCTGTCGTATTTTTTTGTGTGTGAGATGCAGCAGTTCAGATCAGTTGGCAATGGAAGGAGAACAAGACTAGCCTGAGCTTCATTTAATGATTCCATTAGTGAATGGGAAAAACAAAGTAAGGAGATCCCAGGCTGCATAGTATATGGCTTTTAAGTGTGGGTTGGTTTTTTTGGTTGGGTGATTTGTTGTTTGTTTGGGGTTGGTTTTTTTTGTAAGTGTTGAGCTAATTTTCTGGCTATTCAGGTACATGACAAGTCTGCTTTAAGTTCAAAATTTGCTTGTGTTAAAGCTCAGTTTATTGCAGATACTTAGGAAGTGTCTTTCTTGAATACCTAGATGACTTAGGATGTAGAGTGAGGGTAATGATATTGGCCCTTTGCTTGCCTTAGCAAGGATGAAGCTAGCTGTCACTTCACTGAGATGTTTGAAAATAACTGGTGATACGTAAAGCTTGTGCTTATAGTGAGGGACAGAAAGGGAAGAAATCTGGATTTCAGGTTTTGACTGATACTGAAGGAGAATGGGCATCCTATTGCATAGCTTTAGTCATTTATTTGACTTCATGTGATCTCTAACTTGAAAAACAATTTTTAAACATAGCATCAAGTAGGGAATCTTTTTCTGTGTACTCGCAGCTGTGAATACGTGGTACACTTATATGTTAGATTTATATAATTCATAAACCATGGTTCATATGTTAAAAGTTCATAAGTCAGTGAAATCATGAATGACATGAGCTACCAAGTGTGATTTAGTAATGTACTCGTAAGGGAGAACAAGGGGGGAGCAGGGGAGGAAGGATTGCTCTTTATTTGTGAAGAGCGGAGTATGGAAAACCGATGTTAGCATTAGGAAAAGTACTTTCTCAGCCTACTGCAGTGGGGGCAACTGGCATCAAGAGCCAAGAATTTATCATGCAGGAGATGGAGTGATAGTAGCATTAAGAAACAACCAACTCAGAGTTGTGACTTCAGCTGATGGTAATGCAAGATGTGAATGGTGCAGTAAGGCACCTCTGGGTGGCCCATTCAGTCACTGCCTGTTCAGAATGGCATCTGATTTTTTTTTTTTCACTTGACATATACATAAACCTTATTTACTGTACAAGGACTTAGTCATGGTTGATACGATGGTTGTGGCTGCCTGTCCAAGTTCAAATGTTTCACAAATATTAATGATTTTACCTTTCAAAGTTAAATGTAAAGTTCTTAATGTTTGGCTGTTTGCTTCACCAACCTATTAAAGAAATATGCTAAAGTGTTTCTGGAGTTTAAAGCCTACACAACCTTATTTCTGCACCTCACCCACCCTTCTTAAGCACATACCTAGTTCAGGGAAGGTGCAGGCCACTGAAGTACTGAGGTTTCAGTTGAAACTGCAGCTGTGAGCCTGTTATTTCAAACAGGGTATGTGAAACAATGAAGAACCTGTTGTTAGTACCCCTAGTAAAAAAACTTAGTTTGAGATGACATCATGTCACGTGGAAACTATACAGAAATAAGGATTGCTTTTATACAGGAGAAGAGTGCTTAAGCAGAATCTCTCTAATATCTTCCTGGGATTCCTTGCCTCATATAATGTCTTCCTCTTGTGCAAGGTACAGAGCAGGAATCCTGTGGTCAGGTTACATTCAGTAGGTGAACTTGACTCTTCTTCCTGTTCTCCTCAACCTCTGTCCTGATACTCTTCACCCTGATTCCCAGGGTGATACTTCAACACCCTCTGCAGTTTAGCCAGGTTGCTTTGTTTCCTATGCTGCCTGGGATGAATAGTGGAAGGGGATGCAAAGGAGATGTGTATCTCAGGGAAATAGACTGACTCAAACCCTCCCACTACAAGCTTGTTTGGTTTTCTCATCTGTTGCAGGGCAAGGCAGGTTCAGCCCTTCAGCTCCTTAGGAGGCAGGATAATTGCTTCTGAGGACACACAGGATCTGATTAGCACTAGGAATTATTTGGAGGTGGAGTATGCATAAGGCAGATGGGATCTTTGGTGAATTAAGCTGCCAGTGCTTAACAGCTTTCTATGTGCAGATTGGAATGGGGTGAAAGTCACTACTTGTCCAACTGCATGGAATTTTGATAGGGGCAACAAACATTGTAGGCTTTGTTAGAGGAACATTGTTTTGCCAAATTCTATGTCTTTTCCTCAAAATATATAGATTCTGGATCTTCCTAGTTATGCATTATGTAGAAGCTTTTTTTTTTAACTAAGCAAAATAGGTATTCCCTTTGAAATACAGAAAAACTATTTGAGGAGTGATGGAACAATTTCCATTTAAACTTCCTTCACTTCCCCCCTTTAGTTTTTCAAAGGCAGGGAGGAAGGGGAAGAAGAAATTGACTCATCAGACACCTGCTTTGTGTGAATAATTAAGCAGAATATCTCTATTCCTGAGATTCCTTGCCTCACATAATGTCTTCCTCATATGCAACACAAACAGCAGGAATCCTATGGTTGTCAGGTTACCCTCGTGACTATTCGATGCTGTCTTAGGATTAGACAACATCATTAGAGGCATCCAGATTTTGTATAGCATAATATTTTAATTTGTTCTCAGCATGGATGCCATGCTAGATTTTAAAAGCTGGTACTCTTCACTTATACTTGCTGTACCACTTAATGGTAGTGCACCTCTTACCTCTTTAGCACTGTTACTTTGAATTGAGATTCTGAAGCACGCTGCATTTGCAGATCATTTTTACCATGATGCTCCCTACTGGAAGGCACTAGGGAATCTTCCAATATCGAACCTTATGTGGAGGTGAATACCTCAGCGTGTACATACATGTGGACGTGTTACTTCTGTGTAGAGAAAACAATATTTGTCTTTACGCTTGCAAATATCTTACCAATAATTCTGATACTGATGAGTGAGAAGTTATAGGGAGTCATATATTTTCTATATATGCTTTATATATAACTGAAGCTACTTTTTAATTAGTAATTTCTTTCTGATCTAAAAGTGCTGTTGTCTCATGTGATTACTATATTTTGCTTACAGCTCAAAACATGAATGTTCTTCTGATGCTTTTATTTGTTGCAGGAAACATGAAAGAAAACTGAAGCATGATGAAATACGTAAGAAGTATGGTATGTGATAATCTTTTGATATTTGGTGTCTAAAATGATTCCTTTTTCCTAAATATTAAAATTCACAGCAGAAACAAGCTGCTTTATGAGCAGCACAAGTAATCAAGCCCAGTTTCCTACTGATGCATGTCTTCTGTCACCTGAACAACTGATCTCAGCGCTATTGTATTCCTCTCCTGCACTGACTGTCCCACTGGGCAAGAGACAATGTGCTGGGTGGGGTCTTTGCTTGGGGTGTAGTATTGATTAAAATAAGTGGTTCTTTGTCTCTTAGTAAGAGACACTGATTTGGGGGTGGGGTGGTAGTGGTGTCTGTGTTACTGAACTTGATAAATCTAGTTGAAATTGGCTAGTGAACTCTCATAGTTATTGAAGGAGGAGAGACTGACTAGCAGATACCAGGCCTTAAAAATCAAACTTAAGAATGCAGGAAAAAAGGGATTAAATTTGTTGTGTTTTGTTTAAGTGGAGCTGTGGTCCAGGAGGAGAAGCCTATCACTAGACTGTAGGACCTGCTGTGTTGCATAGGAGGCTCCTATTACCTAGGCTTGTCAGAGCTTGCACTCCTCATTTGATTTGTTCATAGGGTTAATAGTACTGTGTATGCAGAGACAGATATGCTAAAACTATGCTGCACTTTTTATTATGCAAATGGCACTAATGTCAGAGAAGGTGATTCTAAGGGTCTGAACTGTCACTCAAAACTGTTCATTTTCATCCCCTTGTTAAACTGATTGGCAGAGGCAGTGAATACCTTCATGAGTCTGCTGCCCGCCCTTTGGCTGATGCAGAAGTGATACAGACAGTCTTTATGGGGAATTCTCTGCCTGGGGAATGCTTGCAAAAGTGTGCTGCTTTGCTGGATTGGAGGGAAAAAACACTGTGAAGCTTGAACTGCAGGAGGAAGAATTTGGTGGAAACAAAGTAATTTTTGCTAAGCATCAGTCATGAGCTCTGATCCTGTAGTATTTGATAGAATAATCAGCCCTGTGTCCCAACCTCAATTAATTTCCAGGAGGTTTGAGTGGTTGACAACAACAGTCTAGATGTGTTTTAAAAAAACCCAACAAATGCAAAGCCCAACCCAAACAGTGTAAATCAACACACACTTTTTTGTTTTTCTCCTTAGAAGGGACCTTGGAGTCAGTCTCAATGAGTTTGAATCATTGGGATGGATAGTGAAGAGCTTAAGACATGGTCTGTGTGTCCAAAATAACTTGCAGAATGCTGTACAGATCCATGTAAACTTTGCATCTCCTTGAGGGAGTGCAGCTAAGAGGAGTGAACAGGTCATGACTGAGCTCAGTGTACAGTCAGTGTGTTGAAGCACTGCGCTGGGCTTAAGGGAGGCTTCAGGCAGCCATATTCGGTTATGTCCTGCTTGTGAGACCAGCTCGTGTGTCTCTGGCTGGCCCTGTGTCCTAGTGAAGGCAATTCTGTCTTCAGTGCTTCACTTTCAGACCTTTGCAGAATGCTGCTTTGGGTTTTGTTGGAGCACGTAGGTTTCTTGAGGAATGTAACTCTAATTCTGTGCTTCTGGAATACGTGCACCAAAGGCAACAAATCTTGCTTGTAGCTAAGCTGTGCAGTTGTATAAGAACTAGTGTCATTTTGCCTCCACTTGAAGCATGTTAGTCTTTCAGTGACTTAATTAAAAACAAGCTTGGGCATTCATTGTGGTAATGGAACATATGCCCTCTTATGAGTGAAGCATATACACATTATACAGTTACGTTCTGCAATGCAGTTTACCTGTAAAAGGTTATAATTCAAATAAATTTAAATTTCAATAGCAAACTTTATTTATAAGCTTACTTACTGACAAGGCTGCTTATTGCACATGCAAAGATCCAATTCTTTTACCAATATATCAAATTGATTCTCCTATAAATATTTTTTTCCAAAAGAAGAACCTAACTCTTCTGTGACTAGCTGGCACGTTCTGAAAGGATGTCCATAACTGAGGAAAAACAAAAGACAAAATACATATAAATTCTGAGATCCCTAAGTATTCCTGATTTATATAGTTTCTATTCTGATAATAAAAATAGCTGTCAAAATAATTGAGACATAATAGAGTAAGTTTTACTATAGCCTTGGATCTTCTGCCTTCATTTTTCACTGTCTGGTAAATACATACGTTAGCATATTAAGCATCATCTGATAAAAATTGCTGCAAGTAATTACGGAGACGCCAGATTATTCTGCGCTCTTACGTACTGCAGAAAGGATTCTCGCTTAAGTAGGCACGGATGAGTGGCAGAATGACAATGACTTTGTTAACCTGACTGTTAAGATTAAGATGATCATGCCTGAAATTTCAGTATTTGGGTGGCTTTAAGGGAATGCCTTTTCCCATTTCATCCACCAGCTTTCCTTACTCCATTTAAATGGTAATTACACATTTATAATGCATTGCAGGTGTCACTCTAGCCACAGTCCTTTGGGAGCATTGGAAGCAATAGAGAGCTTTACCAACCAGGAATACACACTTTGAATTGTTTCTTTGTTGCACAATTTGATAGTATTTTTCATTTGCTCCCATATATGAATGCAATATGATTAAATAAATTATATGTTGACTGTGTTAGAAAATTTTAAAGTAGAATTTGGAGTACTTTGCAGCTCGTGTAGTATACAAAGGGACTACAATTTAATTGCTGGTGCATTTGCTGCTATTGTATGTTCAGTATAGCATTAGTGAGAAGCTGCTTTAATTCAGGGTTTTTGCCTGGTATTACTGGAAGGATTCTCTCTCTGTTTTTACAAAATTACTGCCTTTCATGATTTTGGGTTACGATACCACATGCTTCAGTTCTGCAAAGGTTTTGATCAGCTAATGATGTGTAATCCCATCTCCTTTATTTTATGTGAGATGTTGATTTTTATATTTGGTAGATTGTCATTGTAAGTGTTTCTTCTGTTAAAGATAGATGCTTTATCTTGACCTTCTTATGTGTTCTGAATGCAAAACAGGGAAACCTTATATTGTTACACACTTAAGGCTATTTAGTTTGTGAATAGAATTGTTAATTTGGGGGTCAAAACTAAAGAGGAAAAGTGTAGTAAGGGGGGGGAGTTGGAATACAGTGTATCACAAACCAGTTCATGTTTTTTTAGCATGTACAGTCTCTTGGAAGTATTTCCCTGGCAAATTCTATTTTTGGCCAGTGCTGATAGGTGATGAGGGGCAGATCTCAGTGACTGAGAAGCTGGATAGTTAACATAGTATATAATATAAATGCATATACCAGAAAGAGGTATTTAATTTCTTAAAATTGCCCTGTCATTTTATACAATAAAGAAGGCTTCATTACTTCATATGAGCTAATGAAAGCTATTTGCCTACTATACCTTTCAAACTTGAGTGTTTCTTACATATTGCTAAGTAGGTCAAATGTTAACTTCAAAATGAAGGTAAATAGAACGGAGATGTTAGAATTTCTTGCAAGTGTCCTTTGTGTCAATATTCAAGTTCAGCAGTAACATGTAATGGACACTATTACAAACAAGACTCCTGAACCTTCAAACATCCAGCTTCTCTGAGCATGTAAGCTACAAGTCAGGTAGTCGGTCTCATTTCAAATGGGAAACAGTTGAGAGAGATGACTTATGTCTGGTTCAAGGCAGCACGTGAGCTTTAGTTGAACTAGACATGCTATCCAATTAGCATAGGCTTACAGCTCCTCTTTGAGTGTCACAGCTAAGAGCAGCTGTGGCAGCTGACAGGAGCTTTTTGTCATGCTCCTTTTTTGTATGTGTCTCTAGATTGCTTTTGTCCACTTACTGGAACCTGATGCACCAATTCTTACTATAGAAGTTTTAATTGATGAGGTGCCGTCTCCCTCTTCTAATTTAATGTACTTAAAATGCTGAGGAGAAAAGAAATTTAAGTGCTGGATGAAGATTTGAGAGCAAGACTGAGAGCAAGGTCTATCAGATGTTTTAACCTCTGTGGTTATCCTCATTTGGAAAGAGGGCTTACTGTTTCTTTTGGAGTACCTTCTTTCCTGGGAGGTGAATTTCTGAACTCGACCAATAATGCTTGTGCTGAATTGACCCATACTTCTTACCACCTGTTTGGTTTCAGTAGTGTCTGATAAAACGTATCAGAGAACTTCATGTTAAATAATCCAATGCCTTATTTGGTGGTAACAAGATCTGCTCATTCCTAAATGTAATTCAGTAAAATAAAAGCAGGTACTGTTGGGAGTGACATTTGTAATGACTAAAAATGACACGCTCATTTAAAACATGAGGTTTAGTTATCTAAATGGCTTTTGGCTGCCTGCCTTGGGTTAGGGGCAGGTAAAAATGTATTTGCCCCTCAGAAGGGTATAGGGAAAGTTTATGAGGAGTCTTGGTGTCCTCTGAATTTGGAATTCTTACTGGACGTTAGAATGTGACTGCCAGTGGATTTCAGCTGTTCAAGCTGTAAGAGAACAGTCTCTATAGGTCTGAAAGTAGCACAGTAAAATACTAAAGTCTCGAGTGTATATCTTCAAAGAACTACAAGAAAGCCATAATAAGCCCTTGCCAGACCATATAGAGAAATGTGCAGCCTAAGTTAATTTTTGTCAGGAACTGGTACCACCTTTTGCCACTCTGTAGAGATGTTTTTTGTGGTGCCTTGATTTTTAAGTGGAACTTGAGGAGAGCAGGGAGGTTGTGCAATGCCAATTATAATAAAAGTATGTTAATCTCTAGTACTTCTGTTAATTTTCTGTAAACGCTGTATAAAGATTCTGAATTTTGAAGGTGTGAAATACAAGAGTACTGAAAGTGTTACTGAAAATTGGTCTGCTCAGTTGTCTTTTTCAGCTGACTAAATATATTGGGAACCAGAGATCCTAGCTGCTGAAGTATTAATGTCTGGAGGAAGGTGGGGGTGGTGTTCTGGAAATATAGTAAATGTCTCTTTTCTGTATTTGAGTCAGGGTTGTACTAATGCAGGAATGCTACCTGAATGTACTAAAGGTTGAATGGTAGGTCAAGGATAAGAGCTTTTTTATCCTGTTCACTTCCTTGTCAGCCAGAGTCGACTTAACAGACACTGTAACTCTGCTTAAATGCATGAAAGGCAAGATTAAAATTTGAGAAGTTTTAAAATATAAAAGGTTCAAGATCTCAAACGTTGTAGATAATTCTTGACAATGCTGTCATCTAACTATATTCTTATAGCACAAATGCTGAAAAGATTACTGAAAGGGGTAAAACTTTTGACTCAAGGTACTGTATCAGGTAAACAGTTTCCTCCTACATCCCTTGTGAAAGGCTTCTCAGAAAAGCTGAACAGACTGTATTTCACATTACCTCGCTGAATGTGACCAGCTTACTGCTTCTTAGACAAGTAAAGGCCATTACATGAGGGCTGGGATTGATTTTTAACTTTTTTTTTACAATTGCATGTAATCTTGTCAGTTTGAGTAGTTACAGGGTTTTTCATGCTTATTCCTCAGTATTTGCTGCTTCCTATCAGATAGATAGTTGCAGTTAGTGATACAATAGTCAGCACTAAGCAGTTGTGGTTTTTAATGACACAAAGTAGACAAGTGCAGTCTACCTTCAGTGCCACTGGCTTTTGACTTTCAACAAGAACAGTGAATGTTGACTATCTATGTGCAAGTGCCCATGGAAAAGATGTAAGGTGTGAAAAGGTCTGAGGGGAGCTCTTGAAAGATCCCACTAGTCACTGCTAAAGCTTTCTATTCTGCTGTTGTGAATCCGAACATTTGTGGGTTGGGGTTGCTTGGCGTAGCTGTTTTCTACCTCCATGCCTTAAATAGGCTAGAGAGGAGCCCAGACTTGTCAGGCATTAAGTGTAAAGGTCTTGGTAGAAAAGGTAGCAGTAGTGTTCCTGTTCTTTCACAGCAAAAAGCCTCTGGACCTTTGTGGGACTCTTTATTTTCAGTATGCACTTCCACCTAGCCCAGATCTGGTGTGCAATTGCTCAGCTATCCTGTGTAGAAGTTGGTATGCATATCTAGACATTCAGTGTGATGGGATGTTTTTGCAGTGCCTTCTGTGACAGTATTCTGGTAAAGTCACTAAGAATTTTCATGATGAAAACATACTGCAGCCTGGATTAAATGAAAGTCTTATTCTGGTCCTTGGAGGGTTTAGTGGATATAGAAGTGATCATCATTTGTTCTTAGTGATTTTTGTCCTGTTGCAGACAGGAAGCAGTGACTGATAGTTGTGTATAATCAAAGTACAACTAAGGGGTATGGAATGGATTGAGTGCAGCCCTGAGGAGAAGGACTTGGGGTTGGTGGATGAGAAGCTCCATGTGACCTGGCAGTATGTGTGCTTGCAGCCCAGAAAGCCAGCTGTATCCTGTGCTGCATCAAAAGGAGCATGGCCAGCAGGTCAAGGGATGTGATTCTGCCCCTCTGCTCATGAGATACCACCAGGAATACTTGCATTCTATAAGAAAGACATGGACCTGCTGGAGATAGTCCAGAGGAGGGCCACAAAGATGACCAGAGGGCTGGAGCACCTCTCATATGAGAATAGGCTGAGCACTGGGCTTGTTCAGCCTGGAAAAGAGAAGGCTCTGGGGAGACCTTAGATCAGCTTTCCAGTACCTGAAGGTGCCTACAGGAAAGCTGGAGAGGGAATGTTTACAAGGACAGGTAGTAACAGAACAGGGGATAACAGCTTTGAACTAGAAGAGGGCAAATTCGGATTAGACATTGGAAAGAAATTCTTCCCTGTGAGGGTGGTGAGGTCGTGGCACAGGCTGCCCAGAGAAGCTGCGGCTGCCTCCTCCCTGGTAGTGTTCAAGGCCAGGCTGGATGGGGCTTTGGGCAGCCTGGGCTAGTGGAGGGTGTCCCTGCCCATGGCAGGGGGTTGGGACTAGATGATCTTTGCGGTCCCTTCCAACTCAACTCATCCTATGATTGTATGATAATTGAGTAGATCTAAGTCAAAGTAGCGGTATCTTACATTTTAAAAGGATAGTGATCTTGTAATATCAACTTGAATTTAGAAAATGAACGGTTTGAATCTGTCCTTCCTGAGCCATCTCTATGCTTAGATTTTTGCAGGCTTGACTCTCAAATGTAGGTTGTATCTCACAAATGACAAATGTTCTTTTCAGTAAGAACTGTTAATGGAGAAATAACTGTTCATGTGATAGCCTGAGAAACAGGTGTGTTTAAGAACACTTTCAATTTACTGTATTTGAGCATTTGGGTAATAGACCAATTATTAAAAGACAAAAAATGCCCTTTGTTATTGTTTTATGGAGTTCCTATCGCTGTGAGGTCAGTAACTCAAGGCTTTTATGTTACACTGGTAAGAAAATGATAAATGCAGTCCTGTTTTGTTTTACAGGTCTTCTCCAGGATTCCGATAATCCATACAGCAGATTTGAGAACGAATAAAGTTGAGCACCTCCTACTAAAGCCGTAACTGCAGAATACAGGGAGATAGTTTGTTTTCATTTGTCCTTCGGGCTCTTTTTTCCCCAACTTTTTTCTTCCTGGTTGTAAAATGAGGTGTGGATAAAGACTTTGTGAAGTACATGCTTCTATCTTCTACCTAAATAGAACTAATCTTTTTATAAATGGTTTTGGTTGAAGTGTTTGCTGATTATTTTTATGGTTATACTGAAGTGTGAAATACATTGTCCTCCTTAAAAAAAATACATTTTGTTACTTGATGTAGATGGCTAATAGTTACAATCCTGTGTTTGAATTCAGTCTGAACTGCTCCTTAACAATTGTTACCATGTTCCTAAATATTTTTCCCTACTTTATCATTTTCATAAAACTGAAATGCAACATGGATGTGCAGCTTAACAGAGCAGAAATAGCCATTATGTACTGCCATAATGGGAGAATTGAGTGGAGTTTTTCCTCCCTTCTGGAGAAAGATCTTTAAGAGTGTAATGTCTAAGGGTTGAGAGGGGAGCATAGTTATCTCTGTCGTGGAAATGTTAATATGTACTTTGGATATATCACTGATGTGAAAAAAAGTTACTTCAGTTAGCGAAAGTTGAAGAAGGTCAGTCTTGAAAGAAGCACAGCGATGTGTGCTGAAATGTAAGAAGAAACACCCACCTGTGAATGCTTTATTCTGGAAGCTTAATGTATAATTAAAAAAAAAAAGCCAAGATTCTGCGGCTGCCCCTTGTCAGTAGCTAAGCATGACCCAGCTGCTTGCTCCATCCCTCCTGGCAGCGGGATGAGGGAGAGACTGGGAAAAGCAAAAGCGAGAGAACTCTTGCGCTGAGGGAAAGACACTAAGTGAAGGAATGGAGGGCAAGGGGCTGAAGTCACAGAAAGGCAATCTCTGCTTCCCAGAAGCAGATCTTTGCCCACCATCCCCTCAGTTTTTGTCACTGAGCATGATGATGTGTGGCCTGGAATATCCCTTGGGTCAGTTCCAGACAGCTGTCTGACCTGTGTCCCCCCCAGCTTCTTGCCTGCCCTGGACTGGTGGAATGGAGAGGGTGGGAAAGTACGAAACCTTGATGCTGTGAAGTGATGTGCAGCAAAAGCCAAAGCACTGGTATGTACCGGCACTTTTCTAGCCACAGATCCAAAGCAAAGCACCGTGTAGGCTGCTTCTGATGAAAGTTACCTCCAGCCCAGCCAAACTCAGTACAGTAAGAAAGAAGTATTTTTTTATCCTTTTTGATATTTCTATACTGTGATTTATTTCCACTTTTTATAGAGGTGGTTTGTTGAGCATTTTGACTAGCTTACCAATATGATGCAACAAGCAAAAACCTTCTTTCCCCCTCCAGTCTAATGTAACTTTAATCTCCTTTGCTGTATATTATCCATTAAATAAATGTATATTATTGAAGATCTTTGTGTTATTTGTACCAGTGTTCCTAATAAACACTTGTAATGACTTTTGCATTTGGCTCTGTTGTTCCACACAATTTTAAATTAACTTGGTTTAAAAGAAGTGATCAACTATGAGCCTGGGAGAAAAGAAAGGATGTATTTTTGCTTTTGCTGTTTTTTTTCTGACAGGAGAATAGAATGTTAACAGCACATAGGCATGGTGGGAGTTAAATCTTGACTGTGGGTGATGCAGTGAATTGCTGTTCCTTCCAGTGCCAAAGGACCTGTCTCTACTTGGCTTTAGTCACTATCACTAATTTTGGTACAGTGATCACTTCCATTCTTCTACTGTTTTCTTTTTTTCTCTCTGTGTACAGTTTCTCAGGAACTTATGTAAAAATGTGTCCCAGCTCCATAATCCGTCTTGTAATTAGTGCTAATAGAATAATGGTCCAGTTTTCCTTTTTTCTTAACTCATATTTAGCACTTTATTTGTAGACACTGTGTTAATTTCATATGTTTTTCTTCATCTGTCAGCCTTTGTCAAGTCTGAAGGATTATTCAAATGTCTGTCTTTGAAGAATGATGGTCTGTGATAAGAGTGAGTTGATAGTGTGGAAATAAAACATGCTGATGGTTTTCCCTGGAGATAACTTTTGCAAAAATGATGAAGCTCTGCCTGCTGTCTCATGACCCAAGTAGCGATGTTCCTGACTTAATAGAAAAGCGTTTTTCTTCAGCACCTGCTACTGTGTATGAAGGGCTGTCACAGTAACTAATGAATGGAGGAGGAGAGACAGCCTGTTCTTACAGTTTCAAAGATGGCAAAGTACTTGGAGGACCAACAAACACCTTGGAGAATAAGGGATGGGTGCTGTGTTGCTCGAGAAGGGTTGTTACTCTGGAAGAGAAGGTCGAGTGAAACCCATGCGCTCTCAAATACTGTGCGAGCTTGGCATTGCTAATCCATGGCTCTGGGCATCAAAAGGTAACAACCGTGGTCAGATTTATCTTAACCAGACTTACAGGCTAAGCCCTCATGTCATAGTGGAGGCTGCAATTCATACAGAGTCAAGCTGGACGTGTAATACTGTGTAATTTTGCTTAAACAGGTAAGGACAAGACTGGTGATTTAATGAGACTATTGTGGACAGCTGCCTCACAGCTTAATAGAAAATGCAAAAATCCCCAAACAATCCTATGACTTCCCAGATTATTTAACCTTTTTTGCTGTGTTCATTGGAGCAAGTAATTGGATGGAAAATATCCTTATTTCAATATATTAATTACAGCTGTCTCTGCTTTCCTGTATGTCAGTTTCTTACAGCAATACTGGCTTTGGCTTATCAGTGTAAGGGTTGCTCTTTCGGTGTAGCCACAAGTAATTGGGAAAGCAGCTGCAGGAAGAGGAAATGTTGTATCTTTGGTTCTCAGGTATGTGTGAACAAAGGCATTAATCCCTTTCAGTATGAGGAGCTTCCCCTCCTCCATGCTTTCTCAACAAAAGAGATAGAAGGGATGCAACACACAAAATGAAAATAAGGAAATAGCATTACCTAAGCCTGAGAACAGTAGTATCTGTCCAGTCATATTTTTTCTCAGACTTCTCTTCATTCACATTCTGTTTTCCTCTGACTTTACACTTATTATATTGGTGGGTTTTGCTTGCAGATTGTAGTAGCGAAGGTATTACTACATGAAAAGAGCAATCTCAGAAACGTGAAAGTTAAAATGTATGTTTGTCTTTCCACAGAACTTTCAGTACTGAAAACTCAACTGGGTCAGCTTGAGTAATGTTGCTGGCTGTAACATTTATGTAAAGAGAAGTTCAGTGGAGTGAATCATGCTTCTCTGAATGGGGGAACATCATATCTGCTACTTCTGAAATCTTGGATTTGATGAATCCCTTAAGTTATCAGTCTTGCTTAATTGTTATTTGATGATTAAGTAGGCATGGAGCCTGTTTTTCAAAATTATTTACATTTTATATTTGGCTTTGTTTTCCTTAAAATACCTTCATTTTGGACTCCCCTACATAGTTTTCATCATATGTCCTTTCAAAAAATGATTTATTACACCAAGCAGCTGACTGAGGAGTGACTCCAAACTGTATGGCAGTTCTTGCAACCCTATGGTGACCCCAAGTTCCTGCTGGACATGGAGTTCTCTAGATCTGCAGTTGTCCAGAAAGAAGTGGGAGACAATCCGGTAACTTGCTCTTTTTCCCCTTCTTCTGAGTGTCAGGGGCTAATGAGAACAGAGTGGAGAGGAAAAAAGACACTTGGAGAGGAAATTGTGGGCTTTTCCAGGCTTGCACGTGCTCTCTTCTTTCCTAGAAAAGCAAGGCTGAGCTCACTGTTGATTTGACTGATTGACTCATCCTGTTGGGCTGGTGCCTCTGCTTGCCACTTGGAGAACAGAGCAGAGGGAATGCTTGTCAAAGTAGGTAGAGAGTGGCAGTTTGTGATTGACTATCGTAAGCTCCAGAATATTCCTAAAGCCAGGTCTCTGCTTGGTGATGCTTGACAGAATCCTCTTGAGACCATTCCCCAGATGCTGCTCCGCCTAAAACTTAAGGGGTCACGATTCTGATACTTTCAACTAAACTACAAACCCTGTAGATCCTTCATCTACTCTAATGGCTTCATATGATTTACCCCAATTGCTGGCTGAGCAATTGTATTTAGTCTTTCCTGGGGCATCAGGAAGGCTTTGAACTTGAGAGGGTCAGATGTTTAAATGTTTAGAAATGTGCCTTAGCTCTCAAGCCCGGAGCTCTATTTTGGCAAGTCCATGTCATCTTCACGTCGAGGTGATCTTGTCATACAGCTGGTTATTTCTGACCTCAAGTGAATTTGTCCTTAACGCACTTAAGTTATTAAAAAGTAACACCAAAAAAACCCCAACCCCATCTCTACTTTCTCTTCTGCTGCTGAGCTATTACAGGGGATATTAAATGTCAGATGAGAATAAAATTCTTTGTTCCACTCTGACTCTTAGTTGCTGCTTTAAGCCACGAAGAAGTGGTGAAGGCTGGGCAATGTGCAAGCAGTGAATGAACCAAACCATTCCTGAATGGGAACAGCTGTGAAGGCAAACACAAGGGAATAGATCATTGGTAGACAATAGAGCAGTGGTCAAAAAAAGTTGTCATCTTTTGCACATCTTTGAGATTTGCTGTTGTGTCTTGTTATGACCTGCCATCTGAAATAGAAATTCAGTTACGTGGGTACGTTCTGTTGCTCTATCAGAGATTCCCAGGTTAATTGACTCGCTGTACTGATAACCAGGCTTACTCTTTATAAGAAAACTGGCTGAAAAATCACAAACTTCCCTGACTTTTCCTGGAATTTACAAAGAAACTATTTAGCAGTGCCATAACATGAGCTTCCATAAAGCAGGAGGGCATAAGGTGAGCCTGGACCTACGGAAAGCTGCCAGTGGATTTCAGCTCCTTAACAAGCTTCAGTCTTCTGACTGACTGTCTCGACCATCAGTATGTATTATTAATCAAATGGAGTGACTTTTCTCTCGCTGATACAGCAATTGCTTCTAAACAAGAAAAAGTAATAGAGGGCAGAGTTTCTGAGCTGTCACTTTGAGTCAAGTGCTTGTGCAGCAGACAAATGGGTAATAGACTAAGCAAAGTCACTTTGAGAGCCATGTAAGCTTGAATCTGTTTGTGTATTAACATCATGAAGTAAGATGCAGGATGAAGATAAAGTTATTTGCAGTTGGTCCAGAGACATGTGTGTTGGGTTTTTTAACTTTGACCTTCAGTCTGCTCTGTGTGAGGAGCTGTCAAGTAGCAGCACAGCAAAAAGGATTAGGAAATGTTTAATTTACCCCAGGTTGAAGTGGATTTTCATAGTACTGTTTCTGTCACAGTTCTTGAGCTCACTACATCTCTGACCTGCATCTCAAGGGCAACCCTTCTTATTACCCCCTGCTTGTCACCTGGCTTGAAATCAAATCAGGCACTTGGTGTTCTCAGACCAGCCCATGTTACTTATTTTCTGGGAATTGCCTTGGGAATCGTGCACACACACTCTTGCCCTCAAGGAGAGTCCTTCAAGCTTCTATTACTTCTTTTTGTTGCTGCTTTTTCTTTTGTATGAACTTGGTGCTTATAGCCAGATGACCTCTTAAGTGCTCAGCCCTGGCAAAACAGGGTTTACAAGTTTTGAAGGTGACAACTTTGCCTATTGTACTGCAGAAATACCTTTTTTTTTTTAATGCTTCAGTCTTCTTCCCGTATTTCCTTGAAGTTCCACTAACCTTGATCTTTAGGGAATGAATCCTGATCAGTTAAGTACTGGTCAACAGAGATTGGCATGGAAAAGAGTCAGTGTGGCATCAGCAAAGGGAAATCCTGCCTCCCTGACCTGGCTTGTAGGTAGCTGCTGGTGAGCACAGATACAGTCCGTCTAGTGAGTATGACACAGCTGGATCTTCAAAAACTCTTTCATGATATTACACACCAGAGGATACTGAAGAACTGTATTTGTCTGAAAGCTTGTTAAAGGGTGGAGAGCAAACTTTTTCAGAGTGGAAAAGATGGTGTGTTCCTCAGATAGGTGCTAGGACTCAGCACTGTGGGGATCTAGAGAAGGGGGTGTGAAATGAGATCTCAAAGTCTGCTGAGGGTAGTGTGGTACCAGTTGTGACAAACTCTGTGGTAAGCCACCAGAGTGGGTAGGCCCATGAGCCTAGGTGTAAACAAGAGTAATGCAGCTGAGGGAAAAATCCCATGCCTGTGTGATGCTGAACTTGGAACAGGCCAGAGGGCTCAACAGAATACTGTTAGGAGGGGAGTGAAAGGGTGGCAGGTTGTTGCTACGTGAAACTTCCTTGAGGAGAGCCTAAAGGGCTGGGGCTCTTAAGACTTGAGAGAGATGCATGAGGCTTACAGGAGCTGAGGTGGTGGATAAAGTGAGCACAGAACTGTAATCCCACGTTACCAGAACTAGGACACACTCAATGAAACTAGATCAGTTTAAAACAGAGAAAGTCCTTCTGGAGCTAGCTGCCCTCAGTCTGTGGAGACAGACAGTATGGGAAGGTGCAAAAATTAATTACATAAACTACTGGCCAGGCAGTCATCTAGTAAAAGAGCTACTAGAAGAACATCATGGAGTCTCTCCCATTGTTATGGCTTGGTGATAGTACAAGAGCAACAGGGCACAGTTTGTGTTTTCTTCTGAAAAAGCAATTCCTTTTGCTGCTGACTCCTACCTAACTTTCTTTGCAAGCACCGAGTAGCGTATTTTAGAAAGCATGTTTTGTGGCAGAGGTGACACTGTTGCAACAGGCTGGTGAAGCACTTTGATGCTTTATTTGCACAGCGCACGGCCACAGCGAGCAGGACAAAGGGTCTCCTTTGCCTCAGCTCACTTTTGAGGTGCAGGTTGTGGGTACAGCAATGCTTCTCTCACTGCAGGTGGTGAAGAGATGTCTGCACACAGCTGCAATGCCAGGCACAGGGTGGGCTCCTGCCGGAGCTTGTGGTCTGGAAGTGTTTCTGTCCTCCAGTACTCACCAGCAGAGATCAGGTACTGTAGATTAGGAGGGACGACTTCTTTCTGAGTGCTGGACTTCATAGTCTCAGTTACATCACTAAGCTTTCCCTCAAGGGTGGTTGGCTGGCTGATGGAGGTTTGCAAAGATCCCAACGTCAGCATGGCAGTGTCAGCCTCCTGAATGTCCCCAGGCCAGGGGAATAATGGCCATAGGGACCTTTGATCTGAGTCAGGAGAAAAATTCTTGTATTTTGAGGGCTGCTTCCCATTCCTCCTGTCTAAAGTCATTTGTGTGCAGGTTACAGATGATGTGTGCAAGTTCCAAGTTCCTTCCGCTGTGCACACAAATCAGAGCTAATCTTGGCCTACGCGTGTCAGAATAACGCTAACTGGTGAGAGACTCCCGAGAGAGCAGAAGTCTGTGCTGAAGATCAGGGAGCACTCTGCAAACCATAGACAGCTACATCTGTAACTTCTGCTTTTTTCCTCTATTTTTCCCTTTCCCTGTTTGTTGCATACTGCATCTATGTCATTGCTTGTTTACTTAAGGGAATTCCAGTTCTGCGCCTTTCACTACAAGAAAGACATTGAGGTGCTGGAGTGTGTTCAGAGAAGGGCAACGAGGCTGGTGAAGGGGCTGGAGAGCAAATCTTATGAGGAGCGGCTGAGGGAGCTGGGGATGTTTAGTCTTGAGAAGAGGAGGCTGAGGGGAGACCTTGTCACTGCCTACAATTACCTGAAAGGAGGTTGTAGAGAGGTGGGTGATGGTCTCTTCAGCCAGGTGCCAGGAGATAGGACAAGGGGAAATGGCACAAAGCTGCGCCAGGGCAGGTTCAGATTAGATGTTACGAAAAAGTTCTTCACTGAAAGAGTTGTCAGGATGTGGAACAGGCTGCCCAGGGAGGGGGTTGAGTCACCATCTCTGGATGTGTTTAAAAGACGGGCAGATGAGGTACATTGGACTCGATGATCTTAAAGGTCTTTTCTGACCTTGTGATTCTGTGACTGGAAGTCCCTTCTGCTGCAAGGGCCTTTTTGTCTCCCATTTGTCCTCCAAGTTTCTCTGATCTTAAGAAATCTTCCCTCTCATAATGTACTGTGATTTCTTTACAGCTTTTACTTTCTAAGACATAAGTAATCCTTTAAGATGTGCTGAACTTGAATTTTCTGACATGTATGTTCAAGAATTTAGTATCTGTTTGTACATGTGTCACTAATTTCTACAAGCTGTGGCCTTCCAACTCTTCTGCTTTTCCATGGTGTTTCATAGCTGAATGTCTGGGAGATGAGGCATGGCTTTCAAGACCAAGCCGTGTTTCCATGGTCACGTACATTTTTCTGCACTCTTGTTGCATGTACCATGGCGTGCAGCTTGCCCCATGATATGCTGCTTACTTTTTCTTCCTCCTCTACATTGTTTTATGGACCTGAGGTTCACAGTCATCTGTCTGGGCTGTGTAAATCGTATGAGCTTGCTTGATTTCATCAACTGATTTTTATAGGCAGTTGGCAATAAAAGGCAGAAATGTCTGTAGAATTCCAGCTCAGACCTACCTGGAGGAAAGAATGACCAGGTTTGCTGTCCCATAAACTCTGTCCCCAGGCAGAGGCATTGCTTTTAAATTACTGGGGATCAGCGCTGGTCCTACATGCACTGCTGGTTTGACGTTTGAGGACTTGTTCTTGTGGAGGGTCAAAAAACAAACAGTGTATGACTAGAAGAGTTGGCAATGAGGTCAGCTGCAGAGGCCATGCTGGAAACCACTGAGATTGTAGGAGCTGAGCTGCCAGAGACTGGGGCCAGAAGAGCTGACGTGTGTGAGGACCTCTCCCAGCAGGGTGCTCAGAAGTCAAGCAGATACTGTCACCAAAATAAGTGTCTCACTGTCTTCAGAGATTTTGGTTTCACTTTGCACTCTTTAATCATTCAGAGCATTGGAGGCACTTTCAGAAATCCCTTATCAGGGCTGATTTCCTACTTACTGATGTGCTGTTTCCATGCATGTGGCAATGGGACCTTTCTATACCTGGATAACACAATATAAAGACATGAAGAAAGATTTTATTTCTTTTTAATAAAAAGACTAAGCATCTATGCTGGGGGCTGAAAGTCATAACTAGCTGCGAGCTCTGATTAGCTTCTGCTGAAACACACAGTTCACTTTGCCGCTTGGCTCTGTCCTTGAGGTTAAGTTGATCCATAGGAGATTAAAAATGCGCAGTAGGTTGATATGGTGAATTTGAGTCTGGGATCAGCTGGACTATAACTTCTAAGAGGAGAAAAACATTGATGTGTCCTGAAATTACACTGTGAAACTGAAAAAGGGTGTGTGTGTGTGTGTGTGTGTTCAAGGCTGTCCTGGTGCTGAGCTGGTCCCCTGATGAGATGTAGAATCTGACAGTAAGCCAAGGCTGCCCAGGCTGGTGGCATTCAGAAACTGGCAATAAAAAGGCCAGCTGCAGAAAATCCTCTAGCACAAGGGATTTTTCCCTCTCAAACTGAGATAAGAGTAAGGGATGGCATCAACCCCTGTTTCTAGAGGAATTCAGAGAACCCCTTTTTCGGTGGGTTGTTTTTTGACCAGATACACTTTATTTGGTACCTCTGCTGTGGGCTGCGGTGTGCTGCACAGCTGTGCCTAATTCTGAGCTCTGGATTTCATCACTCTGTGTGCAGGGGTAAAAATGTTTCTGTCCTTTTAGCTCATTTCTTTTTACATCATTTGCAATAGTTCCAGTTACCCTGTATTTCTGTAAGTGGCATGAAACCCCTAATCACCCAATTAGAATGTGTAATGATATTGTAAAAATCCCTATTAAACTGAGCAAAGGAATACTTAAAAAAGCTTTTAATAGCAGTCACTAGATACGATAGTAGAAGAGGGAGGATAGATACATTAGATTTATTACATGCACATAGCAGGATATGTTCCAAATTGAACTTCAAAGGACTGTGCCCAGTTTGTTAATATAATTACTTATATGAAAAATTATCAGAATGAATAAATTAATGTTATCTATGCAGTACGTTATCAGTCTGCTTCTCAGTCTGGAATTAAAAAGAACACAAAGAATCACAAGAATTTAGGCTCTCACTTACTTTTCCATTCACATGGCACAAAATAATTCTAGATCCTTTGCTCAAGTGTATCAGATAAAGATAGAAATCTCTTTGCTTTCCTTTGGCAGAATACACAAACTCAGTACTGTTTTCAGGCATGCAAATGGTGACAGGACAGGGAGTAATTGCTTTAACCTGAAGGAGGGTAGCTTTACAGAGGTGTTAGGAAGAAATTCTGCCCTGTGAGGGTGGTGAGGCCCTGGCACAGGCTGCCCAGAGAAGTTGTGGCTGCCCCCTCCCTGGTAGTGTTCAAGGCCAGGTTGGATGGGGCAACTGGGACTAGTGGAGGGTGTACCTGCCCATGACAGAGGGTTAGGACTGGATGATCTTTGAGGTCCCTTCCAAACCAAACTGTTCATGGTTTTAGATTGCTGGGTCTGATGAGCACTAGATTCCTCTCCCTCACAGAATAAACCAAGAGTTTAGAAACTATTTTGCAAAGGGAAGGCAAATAAATGAAGCTGACTCCTGTTGCTTGCATGCACTTCAAGGTAAGTTTTATCATGTATTAACCTTGGGATAGTGTTCTCCTTTTGCCCCTTTCTGTGTCGCTTTGCCTTACACCATTCTAGGTTTATTAGCACACCAATTAGTAACAAGCATGCCTGGGCTGGACCTTCCTCCCTCTTCCCTGTGTCAGCAGCAGAAGAGGGGAAGTTGACTCGTATGTGAGTGCAGAGCCTTCAGCTGGCTGAAAATTAATTACTTGTGTGTGTGGAGTGTTACTAATTTCTAGTAGAATCAGTTCCTGAGCTGTCCCACTGAGCTGGCACAGCATCCTCAGCACCAGTTTGTGGGGCAAGGACTGGAGCATCCAGATGTGCAGGGTGGAGCTGCAGCTGCCTGCATGTGGCCAGGCTCTGCTACTGGGGGAGCCAGGCTAGTTGAAGAAAAGCACAATGTGAATTTAATTGAAATTCACAAGGAAAGATTTTCCTTTCAAAAGGAAAGATTTTTTTTTGAACTTTAGAAAACATGAATATATAAACTCTGAAAATACACATAAATGTAGCAGTCAGAGAATGTATTTAATGCCCCCAGGCTAGGTACCACCAAATCTGGTGATCAGACAGTCCCTATGATGGACTTGGATCCTGAAAACTATGGAATTGTTTTACAGTGTTGGTTTTAATCGTTGCATTGGTTATTTGCTTTTTTTGAGTATCACAAGGGAACTGTCATTTGAAGGAGTACGTAGGTACATAAGGATGTGAAGAATAAAAAAAGGAGCTATAAACCTGTGTCTTTTATTACAAATTCCTTCTTGACATTCTTTTCAGTGCACCAAACAGATTAAAGAGATCTTAATTTTTTCCTTTCACATTGTAGTTGCATCACCTGATGGACTCTGGTTTTGAAATACAGATATGTGGCTTCAGCCAAGTTAATACAGAAAAAATATACTTAATGAAGGAGCACATTGCAGCATCAAGGAGCATAACTTGAAGTGGGACTTGCTGACAAGAAAGTAAGTATTGGTTATCTTTTTATTTATTTTAAGCACGATAAAGCAAGTCTCTTCAGGCTGTTCTTAGAAGACCTATGATACAAAGCTGCCCATTTACTTAATATGAAAGCTGCTCAGCTGGACGGAAGGCTATATGCAGCCTGAGCTGTTTGTCATTACTCAGGCCAATGTTCTTGTTGACATCAAACACAGACCATGAATCAGGACAGCTGAATTCTCTGTTTGAAAAGACAAATGATCTTTGGACAGCACTGCACCACAAAGCCCTACGAGGTCACTGGCTATCACTTTCCAAGGCCAACCTCTAATCCTCTATGTGAAAGGTAGGGGGAAGTGACACTGTGGAATCATCCCATTTCTAGTAAACAATGAAAAAAAAAAACAAACCCACATTTAGACACCACCACCCAAAACTGAACTTGGTTCAATGAGGGGAAAATGGCCATCCCTTTACAGTATCTGGACCTGCAGAATCTGATGAACCTCCTGAGCAGCAGGAGGTCTGTGTGGTTGCCATACCTTGGAGCACACTGGAGAAGGGTCTGGCTTGTAGAAATGTTTAGGCACCACAACACTGCTGGTTTGAGAGTCCAAAATGATCAGCAATCCAGGGAGCCAGCACCACCAATATCTCTGTCATGCAGTAAATAGATAGAAGTTACCCACGATGTTTATATCACTGCTGGGGAGTTTTCCTCTTGCCGATGGAGCTGACTGCAGCTGAGGATATCTTCCTGTTCCTGGAAGGGCCATGTCCTTCACCTCCTAATCTGTTTAATTCTGAAGAATGTCCAGATCATACTCCCTTCTCTGCTGCCTGGCAGTCTTTTTTCTCTGCTATTTCTCCAGTGCCAAGGAGCTTTTTGTCAGGACGTGGGTTATGCTGATTCCCTGGCTTTCCATACTGCTTCTTCTTGTTTTCACTACTGGTTGAGAAATAGCATGTTAAATTCTCATACAATATAGGGTTCCTCTATGGCAAAGTAGCTCTCTATGAACCGGAGGAACTAGGTGAAAAGGTGGGTCTAAGGCAATAGAGATTTTGTTTCATTTAATTGGGGTGGAGGAATGAGGTCTTAGTGTCACCTCCTTTGGGATGATTGGAGCACGACATGCAATTATGAGAGCCTTGTTTTGTGAACTCTGGGATCTGGAATTATCAGGGGCTTTCCTTAGGACTGTATAACCCACAAACTTTTCTTCTGAAAGACATTTTTCTTGGCAGGGACCCTGTCAAGCGACGCTTTCACCAGAAAAAATTACCTTGCAGGGAATTTGTCTTGTGAATCACTCCTCAGGGACTTTTTCCCTGGGAATATGGACTTATTTATATTGTGTATCACTTTTTATAAGTCTTAGAATTACATCCATTCTAGATGGTTGTAACCACAAGAATAATTTCAGAAATATTGTGAATACTGTAGCCAGTAATGTGGTATTACTTTCTTTCTAAACTCTCACTGTATTAAACTGAACTGCACTCAAAGTCCTGTCCATTTATCACATTTTATAGGTGTCTCCTTATAAAGGAGAAACATAAAATAGAAATTCTGAAACATTCTGTGCAACTAAGTGAAGCCCTGCTAGAGTACCTTGCGACTGCTGAATGTTTCTTATATAAACTCAGAAATAAAAATGGGAAATAGTCCTGAATCACCTACTTATTTTCATCAAGTAGGTAAAGAGTTTAGGTACTTAATTTTGAGCTTGAGGTTATCTGACATGAACTTATATTTGTGGCTGACACGCAGGAACACTGCGCTGCCATCCAGCGAGACCTGGACAGGCTGGAGAGCTGGGCAGTAAGAAACCAGATGAGGTTCAACAAAAGCAAGTGTAAAGTCTTGCACCTGGGAAGGAACAACCGTTTCTATCAGTACAGGCTGGGAGATGACCTGCTGGAGAAGAGCTCAGTGGAGAAGGACCTGGGGGTCCTGGTGGATGACAGGTTGGCCATGAGCCAGCAGTGTGCCTCTGTGGCTAAGAGAGCCAATGGGATCCTGGGGTGCATCTGGAGGAGTGTAGCCAGCAGGTCAAGGGAGGTGATCCTCCCGCTCTACTCTGCCCTGGTCAGGCCCCACCTGGAGTATTGTGTCCAGTTCTGGGCTCCCTGTTATAAAAAGGACAGGGATCTCCTGGAGAGAGTCCAAAGAAGGGCTATGAAGATGATAAAGGGCCTGGAGCATCTCCCCTATGAGGAAAGGCTGAGAAGATTGGGACTGTTCAGCCTTGAGAAGAGAAGACTAAGGGGGGACCTATTTAATGTTTACAATTATCTTAAGCAAGGGATGCAGGGGGAATCAGCCAGCCCCTTTTCAGTGGTTTGTGGAGACAGGACAAGGGGCAATGGCTGCAAGTTGGAGCATAGGAAGTTCCGCACCAACATGCGGAGAAACTTTTTCCCAGTGAGGGTGACAGAGCCCTGGAATAGGCTGCCCAGGGAGGTGGTGGAGTCTCCTTCTCTGGAGATATTCAAGACCCGTCTGGATGCCTATCTCAGTGAAATGTCCTAGGGAGCCTGCTTCGGCAGGGGGTTGGACCCGATGATCTCTCAAGGTCCCTTCCAACCCCTACAATTCTATGATTCTATATGAGACTTGAAATCTGTAGGTTTTTTATCCAGTCTTTAAATTCTCAGTAAGATATATAATCAGACATTATAACCTTTGAATAAAGCAGTATTGCCTGTGTTTTGGGATCAATTAATTACTGATGCAAACAGACATTCATGTAATAATCCATGCTTAGATACAGAGCAACAATAATGAATATGATAAGTCAGCAAGGTACTAGGACCTCTTAATATCCTTAAATTCTGTAGCCTCCATGGAATTCTGTGTAGCAACTTTGCAGGGATGACTTGTAGGTCTTCCTCTCCATGCCAAACTGACTTCTTGCTGCTCAGACCTCCACCTGCCTCTCTCCTAATTCCTCTTGCATGTACAGACCCAGTCCACTGACTTCCTCTTCACGTCCTCTTCTTACCCACCCCTGTCAGACTTGCCTCCTTGCCTCCAGCTCTGGTACCTCAAAAATGTGTTTTGAACAGGCTGCTCAGCCCTTTGAGAGCACTCCCTCCACCTAGCGTGTCTCCACAATATTCATTCATGGTCCTATCCTTTCATCACCTACAGAGACTTGTACATTTTAAGAAGTTTTCCCAAGAGGCAGCAGGATCCTAGTGGGACAATTGCTGCTCAGTACGGGTCAACTGATGGATAGCACAGGCTAGCCATTGCTTGAGCAATAGATAGCACAGGCTACAAGGACCAAAAGAAACTAAGATGACATTAAAACTAATGCAGATGCTCTCTGCTGTGCCTTGTTTCTTGCTAGTTTGTATGAAAGACACTTCATTAAAATAACTTGTGTCGTCATCTGACTTACAGGTCAGCCACCTCGAGTTTCACAGCACTGTCCTGACAAGACTGTCACAAGTGCCATAATTAGTTGGTATGCCTGGAGCCCATCTCAAATTTAATACAGTAACCTGGGCTTTTCTTCTCCTAATTTTGCAGGAGGTCTCACCTTTTAGCATTTTCTCCGTGCGTTATTTTAAAAAAAAGCTGAGGGAATTGTCACATTTTACTTTCACAAAGGTCCAGCATCTTTAAATGTGGCAGCTCTCTCTTGTCCAGTGTGGCTTTCCCTCTTCTTCCATGCAGCTAAAACTCTCTTCAGCTCACAGGTTTGCTGCCACGAGCTCCGAGCTTCACTTTTGACAAAGGTTCTTTATTCTGCTTCCAAAACCTGTTTTATAGGTCATCTTTCCAGCTTATCACCCTGAGTATTTCTTTCCCACTTTGTTTCTTTCTGCTGCCTCCCTGTCTTCTGCTGCATTAAACACCCCCGTCTTTTCTTTCCTTTTAAAACTCCTAATTACATAAATTCATGCACTTCTTAAGTTCTGCTGTGGCACCAATCCCTGCCTCTAATTAGTGTCACAAACCCCTCTTCAGTTGGATTTTCCTTGTAATGTCTTTATACTTCCTCCCTAACTCCTGGAAGCAGGCCTTTAAACAAGCACAAAGCTTCTCTTTCATCTCCCTCAGAACCCTATCTTTCCTGGGAAATGTACTCCGGGGCAGCCAATTTGCCATGCCTTGTGCATCTGACTCATTTTGTAGATGATGGGTACTACTGCTCTCCAACTATCACATCTACTGTGACAGTCCTCTGTTGTAACTTTTGACGGCGACACTTGTGCGGCAGAGACCGCATTGTGCATCTCCTGCGTGGGTATCACCGCTGTAGGGTCCCTTATTGCGATATGAGGCCCCTAAACAGCAACCAGAGTCTATATGGCTGCCGCATGGTAAGAAAGACCCGGATTGAGTGATCCGGAGCCCTGAGTTGAGCTGACTCTATGAAGACCAAATGTATTGCAAGCTTAGCAGTGAAGGAGAGTACTCTGTTGTGATTTTGTGGTACTCACTATGCGGTGCCTCGTTACCACAGTGATGGGGGAACTAAATAAAACTGTAAGATACAGATTCCAAAATCTTCCCTCAGTGGAGTGGCATATGGGCTGAACTGTTTTTAACTGGCTTAGGTGCTGATTTTGGGATGGAGATGAGTGGAAAGAACAAGCAACATCTGAATATGTGGCTGAAGTCCACCTAGATTTTCAGAGGGCATATCTCCATTTTGACAGAGCCACCGTTCATGTTATGACCCTTGCAAACTCTTTGTATTATTTTTGAGGGAGAGTTTCTCTCTCCACAGGGAGGTAACATTCCTACTGTGCTCTGTCCTACAGATTTGAGCAGTTCAAAATGGAAGAAATAGAGAGACGAAGAAATAGAGTCCACCCAATGTACTGTTTCTCCAACATGCTTCTGTAATAACGTCTGCTGTAAACGATAGTCATTGCAAATGACTAAACTAGATAAGAAATGGGAGAAAATCCAAAAGCAAGCCAAGAAAAAGCTGGATATGCCTCAGAAATAAAATAAGGTTAATATTTCAAGCTTGATTTCGTGAGGTATCATCAGCATATGGGTTTATAATTTTGCATGTAGCCATTAAATATTCACACCCAGAATCATCAGGGCTTGTGTCCTTATGTGTTTCAAAATCATGGTCACCTACAAGAAGACACTTGCCCACAAGAAACTTCCCCTGGCTTTGTATGCCAAGTATTGTATTCTCCCAGCCCAAGTCAGTTGGGCTTTCTACGCATGAAAGAGGCACAGACCTTAGAGCTGCACAACCAGTGCTGCAGTTCTGATGATAGAAAGGGTTTGTCCTGCAAAGAAAAGTCCCTTCATTCAATATTTATGATAAAATGACATGATTCAGACGTGCTTTTTGAGTACATCTAAATGGATCAACCTCAGCTCTCCTGCTGTTTCATTTTGCATCATTTTCATCATGATATTATTTGTTGAACATTTTGGTGACTTCAAAACATTGAGATCTGATATCACAATGGTTGAGGCCATTATATTTTAAATCCCATTTTCCCTTTTACTAGACTTTTATCAAGATGGCAAAAGAAAATGAGCTTGTTAAAAGCTTTTTCCACTTACTTCACAGGAACAACATTCAGCATCAATGCTATGTTGCTAGGTAGCCAGGTAATCTTAGACTGGAAAGCATCTCAGCTCATAAATTCCTGCAAATCTCACATATGTGCACTTGCTCAGCAGGATCTCTGAGATTACACAATTTATGCAGCAGCATATATTGTAAAAGCTTTAGGTTTATAATCAATACTTACATTACTTTGTTGGTCTGAAGTGTGTAGGTTTCCTATACATTGCCATTCATGATTTTTTTCTCTCCACTCTGTATATTGTGTGATTTCCCTCCAGCAGCATATGTACCTAGGCCTGGCTGGGATGGAGTTAATTTGCTTCGTGGCAGCTCATATGGTGCTGTGCTTTAGATTTGTGATCAAAACAATGCTGATAAGATGCTAATGTTTTAGCTATTGCTGGGCAGTGTTTGTATGCATCAAGGCCACCTCAGTTTCTCACAAACCGCCCAACCAGTGAATAGAATCACAGAATGCTTTGGTTTGGAAGGGACCTTAAAGATCATCAAGTTCCAACACCCTGCCATGGGCAGGGACACCCTCTACTAGACCAGGTTGCCCAAAGTCTCATCCAACCTGGCCTTGAACACTGCTAGGGAGGAGGCAGCTTCTCTAGGCAACCTGTGCCAGAGTCTTACCAACCTCACAGGGAAGAATTTTTTCCTAATATCTAATGTAAATCTCCCCTCCTTCAGGTTAAACTCATTACACCTTGTCCTGTCACTATCTGCCCTTGCAAGCAGTCTATTCCCAGCTTTCCTGTAAGCCCGTTCAGGTCCTGGGAGGTTGCTCTAAAGGTCTCCATGGAGCCTTCTCCATGTTGAACAAGCCCAACTCTCTCAGCCTGTTTTCGCAGAAGAGCTGCTTCAGCATTCTGATCATCTTTGTGTCTCTCCTCTGGACTCACTCCAACAGGCCCATGTCCTTCTTGTACTGAGGACCCCAGAGCTGGATGCAGTACTCCAGGTGGGGTCTCATCGGAATTGAGGGGCAGAATCACGTCCCTTGACCTGCTGGTCACATAGATTGGAGGTGCACAAGAGACTGGGAGAGTACACAATGAGACATGATCCAAACTGTCCAAAGAGATATTCCATGATATATACACCATGCTTAGCAATACAAGGGAGAAGACTAGAGATTAGGTAGGTTAGCCACCTTTTGCTCAGGAATATGCTGGCGATCACTCTACCTGGGGGAAGTGGTGGGTGATTACCTTTGCATCACTTTATTGTCTGCTTTCTTCTTCCATTTCTCATTTCCTTAAATTATCAATTATTCAGGTGGGGGGACATGAGCAAGCAGCTGTGCAGCGCTCTTCTGCCTACTGGGGTTAACCCACAGCTCTGTGTCAAGACCAAACCAGAAAAAGCTCATACTCCCCTGGGAACAAAAGCATACCCACGTATGTCACAAGAAAGCTGCTTAAAGGGGACAGGAACTAGAAGCACCAAAGTTAAAGATACTGTGTTCTATCTTCATCAGCCCTTTCACCCCTGATGTGATGGTGGAAAGAATGAAACAGAAAACATGTGAGCCCACATGTTAGTACATGAAATAAAGTGACCACAAGAGGGTACTGGAGGTGTAAAACCATGGGTGTTTAAGCTGGTCACCTCTGGCAGGCAGCCAGCCATAAGGCACCAGGAAAACCATGCTCTTCCCATCAGCTCTTCCCATCACACATTTGGAACCACGTGTGTGAGCCCTGACTCATCCCTTCCCCGTGGGGCAGGGTCTGGCAATGGTGGCCAGGCTGAAGACAGCATCTGAGCCTGTTCGCCCTCCATTCATCAGCAGGGATGCGTAGAATATCAACAGGGGAAGTTTCCACAGGTTAATAAAAACTGAGATTTAATAACAGTCACCAGTAAGGAATAATGCAATATGTCATCTCTGAGACCTTTTTGGGGGAACAAGGTGTGATGTGGGCGTAGATTACAGAGGTGCCATTCTCCTATTGCTGAAGTTTAATTTTTGCCACTAATGCATTTTGCTAGTAACGCTTAAAGGTCATGTCCCTGAGGATATGGCACCATTTGTGTAAGCAGAGCCTGGCTTTCTCTTCAGATAACAGTCATCTTGGATTGAGCATTACTAGAGGACAAGTGAAAGTGAGATTGCAGGGGGAGGGAGAGGAGGGGAGGGTGTTACGTGGCTTTACATCCATCTTCATCACTGGAGGGTCACAAAAGGATTGCTGTGTTAACAAGCAACACGGCTCCTAGCACTTGGGTACCAGACTGCAGCAGAGAGAGATCTTTTCAAGGTAAGCAGACTGGCCTAACCAAGAACATCTCCAGCCAGGGAGATTTATGAAGATCTACTTTATACTGGCAGCAGAAGGCCTGGCAAGACTGCTCTCCCCGGAGGAGTGACGCGATTTCATCCCTGCAGAGAGCCTTGCTGCTCTCCTTGGGCAAGCCACTTGAGGTGAGGGTTTACTCTGCCCACATAACACTCCAAATCCATGGCACTAACTACCTCTTCTGCAAATACACACTGCTTGTTTATCTGTTCCTAAGGTTTCTGAAATTCAAACACTTGGCTGGGGTACGTAACTAGAGTACACTGCCTTTCAAGAGCCCCTGAGGAGAAATGCTGGGGGTGGGGGTGACAAACACTGGGGTGTGGAGAGAGCTCAGACCACATAAAATCACCCTGTAAAATCAGCAGCAAATGTCTGGAGAGATGGAAAGTGCAGGGCTCAGTGTAAGACCCCGAGCCACCATCTGCACCACGCGTTGCGGATTTAGGGTTTTTTTGTCATCTCATCTTACCCTGCAAGTAATGAATAGGGCAACCGTGGCTGCTCCATCTGCAGCAGGGAGGCTGCCGGCACACCCGTGCTCCAGGCCCATGACTGCCTTGCTTATAGCCTCAAACAATATGTTATTTTACACAATAATGAACAAACTGCCAGCCCTGCTGTCTCCCCTTCTTCTGCAATAACAAACCCACCCCATACCTCAGCACAAAACGTTTAAATGATGAGGCTCGCCGGCTCGCACGATGCAGAGAGGCAAATGTTTCCTGTTGTCCAACTGGCAAGTGATATCTTGGCAAATATTTTCCCTGCACTTGATAATCCTTATATTTGCAGAGTGATTCAGCATGACTCAGTGGCAGCGGCAGAGGTCAGGATTTGTAGTGATTTCTTACCAAAGCCAGGGAAAGAGATGCTGGGGTTGTAAAGTAACTGCAGCTAGGTTTTTATTCAGGGTGTATCTTTGGGGAGCTGATGTGAGAAAGGATGCTGTAAATAAAGTGCCTGGCTTTTTATAATCCAGATGCCCCATTAAATGCAAACATGCTTTTACTTGGTAGAGGCTTGTGGAAGAAGGCAGCGAGCAGCAGTATCACTTAGCATTTTTTTCATGTTAATTTTTTTATGCCACAAAGGGCAAGACTTAAACATAAAAACAGAGCTGAAAGCCTGCCCCTACAAGGAAGCAAAACGTCATCATTAGAAGAGTTGCTATCTCTGTGGTTTGCTAATTGCATGTTTCTGCTTTACTGGTTTCCTGAGATGGGCGATAGAAATACAGAGAAGAAAAATAAGAAGCACCAGCTTATGAGCTTCATCAAAGCTACAAAAATGATTCCACATTCCTGAATTCGATGAATTTTCAACACTAGTGCCCTTGGAAACAGAAGAGGTACGGGTGGGGGAGAGAACAAAGGAGGACTTTAACAGAAATATCTCTGTCAAGTAAAGACCACCGAGGAGAGAATAAAACAAATTGCAGCGTGCAGTTCAAGCTCATCCTTCCCCTAATGGAGAAAGTCTTTGGAAGACCTTTGTGGACTGAGGTTGTGCAATTTTCAGAAGACAAGGCCCAGGTTTTTCTCACTGGCACCACACTGATGTCTAATTTTGGCAAATTTTTTTGTTGATTTAAAAGACCCTGACATATTCTTGTAGGTCACTCCCAAGCAGCTGGAAAGCCAGATGCCTGTCAGAAATTCTTGGTTTCCTGGGCTTCTATCAAAGCAAGCAGAACTCACCGCAGTAGCCTGGCAGAGGCTTGTCCTCCACAAGTGATGAAGTCATAGTTTGACTCGAAGTGAGGGCGGGGGCGGAATGTGAGTGTTGTTCCAAATTCACTGGGTTGATTCACTGGGTACGACAGCATCTATTGGCTAAGCACAGTTAATTGCAGGTTCCTCAGCAGCTCTCAGAGATGATATCCCTAATTGCTGAAAGCCAGCCGCAGACTGGATTATAGTGGTGTCAGTACAAGCCTCAGCCAGGCTGCCCCGTGTCAACGGCACGCACAGAAAGGGCAAAGGACTCAAATGCTAAACTCAGTTTCAGCTCCTGGACCAGAGTATTTTATGATGATGGCATTTTCTTCTCCACTCAGAGCAGGAACATTCATCAATAGCAATGTCAGATTTAAACTAAGATGAAGCTATCAATGATAATATGGACGTAAATGTCATTTTTTGCAGTGACTGAATAAAATATCCCTAAGTGCTTGTGTCCTCCCTCCCTTTCTCCTTCTAGCCCCCTTCTCTGTTTCATCCTAATATTTATTTCTCCTCTTTTCCCCTGCACTGCTCTCTGCAACATTTCAGTTTCCACCCATTCTCAATTTCCTTCAATAACATGATGTAGCCAACATTTTAGCTCCCATTTCAAAGATGCTAGCAGGGTCAACAGGATTCACACTTCTGAAAGCTTTTTATCAAACTGACTGTAGATTCAGGGATTGAGCCTAAGACATCTTACACTGTTATTGTGCTACTATATAGCAGGACTATTCCCCATTATCTTGTATGCCACAAGAGACAGATACATAAACACACACAGCAGATTACATCAGGTAATAGATAGATTTCCACCTTGAGGTGCTACATACTTGCCACCTCTGCTGCACTGCTATAGACAGGCCTGATCCCAGAGCTTAGAGCTGCAGATGGCTTGAACCAAACTCACCTAAACACTTGTCTAGGCAAATGTGCTTCTCAAATTGAGTTAACAAGTCTTAGGTTAGACACTGTCTAATCCTGGTAAAATGTGTTACCTAGCCTCATTAAAGCCCAAGTTCATTTTAACCAGATAACATGCATTAACATACAATTTAAACCATGCAAACCTGGGTTTTAAAAAGTTTTGCCTAGCATGCATTGTTCTTGAAGAAGAACCTAGTTTATATTTTAGACTGGACATGGCCATACATCTTGGTAGGTTAAACTGATTTATTTTTCAGTGATGTTGGTTCAGTTGAGTTAACAAGATCAAAAGCTCCCAACACTCATTAAGTTGGAGGCTAATGGACTTGAAGGCGAATTATCTGGCTGTGCATCGAGTCCTAAGTGGAGAGGAGCCCAAGTTTTAACTCGAAGGACTGGGTGCGCACTGACTGCAAGGTCCCCTTTTGCTACCACAACTACCGGGATAGCATACCACACAACACCCACCCGGGAAGAAACGAGGCCGGGAGGACATCTTCCACCGCAAAAACCACACAAGGAGCACCAGCCATCGAAAGCCGCGGTCCCAAAATAGAGCAGAGGGCTCCCACGGCGTGCCCCACGGTGGCGTCCACCGGCTGGGGTGATAAGCGCCTCCCCAGGAGACTGCGAAGCCGTGGACGCGGTGCATTCGCTCCCCTCCTTCACAAGCACCTTCCTACGCTTTCCCTGGCTCCCGGCGGGGACTGCCACATCGCTTTCTCCGCTCGGGACGCGCCCGGAGGGAGCCCGCGTCCCTCGGCCCGGCCCCAGCTCTCCCCGCCTTCCCCCTCACGCCCCCGCCGCTGCTTCCTCTCCCGCCCGCCTCACCCCGGCAACCGCCCGTCCCGCCGCCCGGGGAAGGGTGGGGGCGGCTGCGGCGCGGTGCGGGCGAGGGCGCCGCTGGTGCCTCGGGGCTGGCGGGGGCCCGGCTCCGCCGCCTGCCAGGGCGGACAGGGCTGGCCACCTCCCCTCGGCCGCGGCGCGGGGCTCCCCTGCCCTCCCAGGCTCCTCCTCCTCCTTTCTCTCAGCGCACCCTCCTTCCCCCTCTCCCTCCCTCTCTCCGCCGGTGCCTGCAGCCTCTCGCCGGACTTTCCTTTCACTCCTCCATCTCCTCGGCTCTGCTCTGTTCCACTCGCCCTGCCCGCCGCGTTTTGCTCTGCCGGGGCAGCCCGGGAAGGGGGAGCAGGACAGGGCTATGAGCTGGGCGGCGGCGGTGGCGGTGGCCGGGAGCCGAGCAGCAGCTGCCGCGGCGTAGGGCTCCTCTCCCGGGCGGGGCCAGGGCTGTCCCGCTGTGCCCGGCGGCTCCCCGGGGCGAGGGGGAGCTTCGGAGCCGGAGCGGGGGGTCTCTCCCCGGAAGCCAGGGGGAAGCGGGGGTGTCTCCCTGCGAGTGGGGGGGGTGGTGTCGCCCCCCCATGTGTGACATGATCGACTCGCAGTCCGCCGAGAAGATCAGCAGGATGAAAAAGTTGCGGAGAACTTTATCGGAAAGCTTCGGCCGAATAGGTGAGTCTCGCACCCGGACCCGAGGGCTCTGCCCGGCGCCCTTGAGGGAGGGGAGGGGGTTAGTCCCGGCAGCGACGGGTCGTGGGTGGCTTCGTTCTGGGGCTGCCCCGTGCCCGCCGCGGCCGGGCAGGGATGAGGGTGCTCGGCGGTGGCGGGAGGTGAGGCGGTCGTTGGGTCGCTAGCGCGGCAGCGGGGCCGTGGGGTGAGCGCTGTGAGCCTGGAAACACCCGCGTCGTTGCCGTCCCCGAAAAACGTGGGGTTTTTTTTCGGGAAGAAAGCTCAGGGAAACAACAGTTCTTTCCCGGCAGTGCCGCATGGGTCTGTAATGGAGCTATCCCAAAATAGGGCAGAAAAAACAAACTATAAATCAGAGTTGGCTGGCGTGCCACCATTGCCAAAGAGAAACCTTGGCAAAAAGCAAATGGTCATTGGCGCTTTGCTGCGCGTCTGGTGATGGATTTTTTGTTCAGGCTGCACGTTGGTGTGAGTTGAGGTATGAGATGCTGAAGCAGATAACGGCTGCCCAGTGATTTAGGAGGCTAGACAAAAGAAGTCTGCCTGTCATCTACTGCGAAGTCTTGTCGTTCTTTCACTGACATAAAGCATCCTGAGGTTGCGTTATCTGAACGCTGCTGCCGAGCGTGGTGTCTCCTGGTATCACCACATCGCGTTTGGTTCTGGCACCAGTTTATTGTGCAGTTGTATTTGTTACCGAGAACAATGCCTAAAGAGTTCTGGTCTGCTTGCACTGTTTCTCTCATTCTTTGGAAGGGTACTTTGCTTAATTCTCTGTTTAGAGTGCTAATTCCCACTGACAGCATCAACACGCAGCTGAGCAGGGGAAGAAGGTAGCTCAAAGGACGTGTGAGGTATCCCTGAGCTGGCTGGGCAGAGCAGCAGCAGGTAGTGCTGGAAGGCTGAGCAGTGGCAGGGATGGGTGGCTGCAGCAGCCCCCATCCTTGCAGACCTTCTGTAGCATCTGCTCGATAAGGGCTCCTCCACAGCCCTCACCCATCAATTGTCCCATCGGGGCTTTTTCCCATACCATTTCTGTCTGGCTGGTGGACATGGGTCAACTTTCAGAGTTGCTTTGTCCCAGCAAGGGGATGTGAAGTCCTTGCGCTGCAGCTGAGATCTGTGGCATTTGGTTCTCCCTCCAAAACCTTACCAACAAGGTACATTGAAGTACATGGGCATTATGATTTTTTTACTTTAGGTAACTTCTATTAGTTACCTAATAAAGATGCAAGATGGGCAAAAATGAGAAGAGCTCGTTCATACGTGTAAACCAGAGAAAAAGCTTCAAGGGTAAATGCCAAGTTTCAATTCTGAAGTGAATGTCAAGTTGTGCTTATAAATCTCTCGGTCCTCTTCTGAAAATAGCTTTCACCTATCATCAGTCTTAAACTTCCAAAATGCAATTAACTTTATTTTTTAATTTGGAAAAACCCAAACAGGTGTTTGTTTTGTCACATGTTTCTGTGCATGTATACAGACACAGAGAGAGACACAGACCTGTGGAAAGGTTTTACTAATGGTAGAAGTCATTAACAAAGAAAGTATTTTGAATGAAGATGCTGCTTTGTTATAACAGTCCTGTCAGTGCATTTTAGGGACCAATGCCCCTCTGGCTGGTAATTTCTGCATGTTCTAGGTAGCTCTGTTGGATGATCATTACTTTTTGTCATTTTTCACAAACCAAATAACGTTTTATTTTCCTTGGGAACTTTGGTCTGATTTTAGGTACATGGATTGTTATGTCTCCCAGCTCCTCCTGGTCTTCTTGTGTGTGTGCAGCAGTGTGGGAGCACGGTCCGTGCCTGGTTGGTTTGTTGGTTGGTTTGTTTGTGCTGGTTGTTTTGTTATTAAAACTCAGATGCTCCCAGCAGGACTGTTCGATCTTCAGATGCTCTAATACTTTTGACTGTCATTCTGCTAATTGCACTTTGAGCAAAAAAGCCTGATTTATCAGTACAAGGTTTGAACACAGTCCACTCCCTGATACCTAGAACCATAGATAAGCCCAGAGTAAGCCTGTGTATAAAAAAACCTCTGAACTTGCATACCAGGAAATCCTCAGTTAAAACATGTGCTGTACTTAACTCTTATATTGAAATGCATGAGAGAAAACCAAAACCTCATTTGAAAAAAGACTTTCTGAGTATTTGCCACTCTGGTTTTACAACTCTTTTTGGAAGAGCTGGTTCCTTGGTGAGATTAGCTAATTACTAATTTAATATGTATCTAATCTGAAATTTTGTCAGTCATCTCTTCAGCTGTGATTTATTACAAATAACAATGATGATCTTTTAGGTTTTCCTGTTCTGCTGCAATTTATCTGATTTGATAGGTTTAAGTACACAGTGTAGCATCATGAGCATAACCATATAAATGATACAAGAGTTAGCGTGCTGTTTGAGTCAAATAATTAGAGAGTCAAACTTTGATGTGGGGCAGTGGGGAACATCTGATGGCCATTCTTGGAATTGTAAGGCCCTGCTGGGCTTCTCCCCAGGGCTGTTGCCGTTCCAGCTGCCAAACACAATCCTTCCAATACTACCAGACCCCTCCGTTTTAATACAGAAGTTTTTATTAACCTGTCAGGTAAGAGTGATGGAGATAGATCCTAATGTATCAGGAATAGTGCAGCCAGAAGGATTGGGGAAGTGATTGGCCCCCGGTACTCAGCACTAGTAAGGTACCACATCGAGTGACGTGTTCAGTTTTGGGCCCTTCACCATAAGAAGGACATTGAGGTGCTGGAGTGGGTCCAGAGAAGGGCAGCAAAGCTACTAAATGGTTTGGAGCAGCTGAGGGAACTGGGATTCTTTAACCTGGAGAAGAGGAGGCTGAGGGGAGACTTTATCACTCTCTACAACTCCCTGAAAGGAGGTTGTAGTGAGTTTGGGGTTGGTCTCTTCTACCGAGAAACTAGCAATAGAATGAGAGGAAATGGACTCAAGTTGCATCAGGGGAGATTCAGCTTGGATATCAGGAGACATTTCTTCTCCGAAAGAGTGGTCAGGCATCAGAACAGGTTGTCCAGAAAGGCAGTGGAATCACCATCCCTGGAGTGGTCAAAAATGTAGACCTGACATTCCAGGACATGTTTTAGTTGACATGGTGGTATTGGACAGATGGTTGGACTTGATGACCTTAGAGGTCTTTTCCAACCTTAAAGATTCTATTATTGTCATTGGCAGTGTTTTTTGGTTGGTTTTTTTTTTTTTTAAACCTTCTAGGGCTTTCAGTTTTATGACAAACTGCCTTCAAAATCACCTTCTGCCCATGCATAATCCTCTGTATTTGAGAGGCTATATCAGCAACGAATTTATATGGTGATTTAAAAATTTTTTTTACAGTCTGCCACAGTATGTTAAATAATGTTTGAAGCTATTTCCTCAGCATCTTTAGGTAAATGAGGAGCTGCCCTCAAAACCAGCATAGTTATCCCTGGGGCACAGCAAAGAGCTAAAAGGTACCAATGACAGCCTCCAGTAGACTAGGCCCATTTTCTTAACTGTGAACTGATGCTTTCCAGTGACTGGCGGAGGGTGATGAAGAGCTGTCTCAACTTGCAAAATCGTGATCTGTCCCATAACTGTTGGAGTACCTAGTAATGAGAATGTCTATTATGCTGAGCTGAAAGATGTGATGTGTGAGATTATCCATCTCTCAGACTTCATCCCGAGTATTCACCTTGTCCTATTGCAAGTGTGTGAAAGGATGATAGGGCACCGTGGTGTGTTGGAGGAAATGCATATAGCCTGTGGTACTTAACTGAAGTTTATATCCTAAAATAGACAGGATGGCTTTTAACTGCAGAAATTACATGCTCACAGTTCTAGAAAAATGGACTATCTTTGCTGCTAGGGCACCCTTTCTCCTGTGAGAACTTTTCCGGGCTTTCAAAGAGTACCTCTCTTAAAATTTAGCTCAACATAAAGAATTTACATTACTAAGAATCTGAAAGATGTAGATAATTATTTTTATTGATAGGTTTCTAGCAGCATATCCATTTTTATACAAACATCCAAATTAGTTTAAAAATTCTGATCTCCTTGCTTACATACTGCGTTGCCCATATAAATGAACACATCATCCTGTATGTTAACAAACTTTTAGAGACTCAGTTGACTCATTGTTTATTTTAGCATTCAGATCTTTAGTAGGTTAGGTTCTTAGTTTTATGCTTTCGGTAATTATGTAATTATAATTAATAAAGAGTAATTTTATAAAATTACCATCCTCTTTTAGCTATGGAAAGAGTTCTTGGCTATGCATTTGTTGAAGTTCATCTAGTACTGAAATCATTTTTGAGATCTCTTCAGCTCATGCCATTTAACTTCTGTTTTTCTTCTGCAGTCTCTTTAGTCACAAACTGACACTGAGGCAGAAGAAAAGAAAGGAAGGAAGAAAAAAAAAAAGAGAAAACATTGCTGAGGTTGTGCAGAGCACTGAAATCAGTCTGTGGCCTCTGTGAGCACCCCTGGGCTTTGTTACTAGCTCCTCACTATTGCAAAGGTTATCTCCACTAATCTCCCCTAATGTACACTCACATAGCTCACATACCTGAGATAATGAGAAGTTCATTTGTAAACTGTTTATTTTTTTCTTAAGTTCAGCAAAGCTTCTTTCAATGGTTTAGAAAGAGAAGGACTGCATCGAGGAGAGTAAAAAAAAACCCAAACAACCAGAACTAGCCTAATATAATTTGTTGTATAAAGACTCTGGTTTGTTGATTTCAGTTGAAGATGCTATGTAGTGAATTGGTTGAGAATGAAATTATCATTAAGCAGAATGGGATTGAGTGGCCAGAGCTCCTATATTCATATTTTTGGAGATTCTTTAAAAAAAAGCCTCTTTTAGTGAAAAGGTGAAGTTAAAGACATACCAAAAAATATGCAGTGGATCACAGATTCAAATTTCTTCTTGTTCTGCTACATTGTGAATTTTGTTTGGTCTGCTGTTGTTTGGATATTCCTAGAATGTTTTGGTCATATGAAAATCTTGTGTTTTGGTAAGAGGGAAAAGCTTATCAGCATGACCTAAGTGTGTCATACACTATATATACACACATATGTGTTTTTATATATATATATATATATATATGTCTTGTATGTTGTTGTGACATTAAAAGTGTGTTCTTAAAAGGTGTTCCACAGGTTGGTTTCTTCTTCTTTTTCTTTTCCTTTTTCTTTTCCTTTTTCTTTTTCTTTTCCTTTTTCTTTTTCTTTTTCTTTTTCTTTTTCTTTTTCTTTTTCTTTTTCTTTTTCTTTTTCTTTTTCTTTTTCTTTTTCTTTTTCTTTTTCTTTTTTCTTTTTCTTTTTCTTTTTCTTTTTCTTTTTCTTTTTCTTTTCCTTTTCCTTTTCCTTTTCCTTTTTCTTTTCCTTTTCCTTTTCCTTTTCCTTTTCCTTTTCCTTTTCCTTTTCCTTTTCCTTTTTCTTTATTTTTTATTATCCTTATTTTTATTTTTCTTTCTCTCATAGTTCTGAGCACTTGGGCATGGCTGTCTTAAAGTGTTTTGTCTGGCCTTCAAAACCATAAAAATGCATTTAATGATAAAAATGTACAATGTGTGCCTTAAGTCCCCTCGGCAAAATCCTAGGGTTTGGTTTGGTTTTGTTCTTGACCATGAGATCCAGCTGAATAATGTAAAATAGTAATTTTCAAAGATTTGAAATGAGAAATTGAAAGCAAAGGAAGACTGGATTCTGTTGCTTCTGAAAGCAGTATTTGGAAGAGGTGGTGGTTTAGAAACTATTAGTGTTTTGAAAGCAGAAAGAGCATCTAGAAGTGCAAAGGAACAACTGGATTCTCGATCCTCACCCATGCTATGTGTTTAAGTATTTACAGAAATAAATGTGTTTTAAGAAACATTATGCTGCTGAAGTGATGAGGAGGGAGTCTTCCGGGGCAGCACCGCACAAACTGTGCAGTCATTCAGATGACCTCCCTCCAATTGCAAATCTGTCTGATTTAAACTGAAAAGAAATAGTGCAATCACCAGTGCAACGGTTTGTCTCATTTTAGCACTTCAAGAGAAGTAAATGAAGAGCACTTTGAGGTCACGATGTGTGGTACAGTGCAGTACACAGTTGCTGCTTGGTCTGGTTGTGGTGTACAGAGAAAAGGAACCAATCTCGTACCTTCAGACGGACACAGTTCAGTGGGGAATTGGAGAAATTAATTTCCTTTGTATTTCAATAAAGATATCCAGTATGCTAAAGGAAATTTTTTCATCGGCTTAATCTTTGCTATGACTTCAGAACTATTCATTTTCTTGCTGTACCAGTTTGCATGAGTTCTGCACAGTCTTCTTCCTCCTTGTTTGCTGACTAATTGCTAGTTAACGGTGTAAGAAGGGCAGAAATCTCTTCTGCTTTAGTGTAAGTCATATTGTAAAAATAAAAACAAAAGGAGAACAAAAACGGATGCTACAATGTGTACTATTCCACAAAGGTTCCGTACTTAGCAAAGTGAATACGTGGTTAGGTGTTTATTATACTTTTCCTTTTTGAAGTTCAGTCAGGCCCTCCATAAAATGTTTTCATGCTCACTAGGAATTAAAATAAAAAACCCCTTGCAAACTCCTATTTTCTTTAACCTGAGAGGATAATATTTTTCATAAATATGTAAATTTACTTTCTTGGAAACACGCTGTGCAGTCCTACATTCCATTTACAGATTCAGATTTTGAGTATAAAATTGTCTTTCATGCCAGCCTGTTCTTTCCTATTGTAACAGGAAAAGACTGCTCTCTTTTTCTCTTTTCTGGTGTTAGTTACTTTGTACTCATTGCAATACAGTACAGATAACCATTTCTTTTTTCCTTTTATTTTAAAGCCTTGAAGAAAGAAGATAGCAGCTTTGATGAGGTAGGTTAATTATCCTTGTGCCTTAATGTTGTCCAGGTATGCCATAATATTTCTCATTAGTGCTAAAAGAAATCCATCAATAGTAGTGTTACGACGTGTTAATATGTGCATAATTCTCAAATGTATTATTGTTTGCCAAATAAAGATGAGAAAAATTTGTTGGTCAGAGGTTCTGAATGAAGCGCTTGGTGGGTTTGTTTTGTTTTAAAATATAATAAAATTGTATGAAATGCGGTCATTTTAAAGTGTTTCATACAGAGGAACGTTGCGTGTGGAGAAAATGCTCTATAGAACTTTACCCACGGTGATTCTCATTACTGTAGGCCTGTACTGTAACGGGCAGTGAAAAAACATCACTTGTGAGAGAGCACTTTGCGTAAAGTGCTGTTATGTTGGCTCCTTGCTGAATGTGTCAGCTGAGATAGATGCTTCATATGAAATGAAAACAGCAGCTAGCTGGTAAAACTGAATCTTGGTTATTTGGTGTAATCAGGTTGGGGTCCTGACCCACCTGGGATATGATGTGCATGCTAGTTTGTAAAACATGCTTTGCGCTTGCTTTTGCTTATGATAGACTTTGAGAGGTCCGGGTCAGTGCAAGTTGTCCTGGAGAGCAAGTTTATGCAGGAAGAGGTGCAGGTCTTGGTGTGATGACTTGTCATGCTGCAGTCAATGCTTGCCTTGTACTTCCCTCCGCCACCAGAGCTGGAAGCAAATGGTAGTATTTTGATGTGTTGATGTTACACTTCTGGCATTTCTGTGTTTTCTTCTTCATCGCATGCTGCAAGCTTAAATTCTTGGCTGATTACAGTGAGATAGCTGCAGTGTAATGCCAGATTCTAGAATAAATAAATGGTGATGTAATGTCCTTGATACTGGATCAAATCAGACTTCATCTCTAAACAGATCGCAGTGAATTTTACACCCCTCTGCTCAAATCCAGTAACAGCGACATAAATGTTTCGTGCTTTTCTGACATGTGTCAGAGAGAGCTGTAACTTGGCTCAACCCTTCTCAGGTCTAGAGCTAAGGTCCTGGGGTTGGAGTCTGTTTTCAGGAAGTCTTGTCAGATCATGCAGTGGCCCCTGCTATTGTATTTCTCTTGTAATCCTGGTAGAACTTGATTCCTTCCTAAAAGTTACACCCGTGTGGATACATGGTTGATAGACTAAGTCACGGTTATACAAATCTGGCCTGCTTTTGTCCAGCACTTTCTTCTGAAGGCTTCAGTGGTATATCTGTGCTATAATATAACCTACTCAGTATGTACCTTGTGTTAAATTTGTTACAGAATATGCAGGGATCTATTAAAAAATGCTGTTTTATGAAGATGACAATTTTTCTGTCCCCTCTGCTTCCCCAGGACTGTTTATCTACAAGTTGTATGTATTGCCTTTAAACCTGGCTATCTGTTTGAACAGGAGACAACTTCAGCAAATTTGTGTTCAAATTCAGAGGAGTTAGGGGAAAAAATATCTTTCAAATATGTTTTTAATGGAATCTGACAGATTGTTGATACGAGCTACAGCAGAAGCAGTAAGAGAAGGGTAGTGGGAAGAGTACACAAAAGAGGTTTTTTTGGTCCCCTGTAAGTAGGGAAGAACTTGATATGACATTAACATCAATCAGTTTCATAGCTTTAGGTGAGCTTCTTAGAAGAAAGAAGAGTGCACTGAGATTTTTTATTCTCCTTGTTAATCTCTTCAAATTCAGTGCAAGGGTTCCTGGCGATTGTCTAGCCTGAAGTGTGACTCAGAGAGTGGGCTGTACCACATCTCACTGAAATCCTTTCTTTCCAAACATCCTTCAAATTAGTAGACAAACCAGTCTTTAGTAACAATAGTGTACCCAATTGTAATGACACATACTTCTAGGAGAGATGGTATCAGTGAGCAGAGGAGCAGCCCATTTGTTGGTCTCGGAAGGTTATCCTGAAAAACACTAAGACCATACTGTGATATAAAAGGAAAGCAATCTAGTTTTCTGCCTTGTATACTTAGTGCTGATACACCAGGGATGCAGTTCTGAAGAGAGTTATGATGACAGTAAGTAGGAATATCAAATGAGAAGGACAAAGCGGAGGTAGTTTTCCAAGCACAGTTTTACTTCAACTCTGTAGGTCTCCTACTATGAAAACTTATATAGTCAACTACTGAAACATAGATTACCTCTAACAAATGGCATGTTCTCCTGTACAGTTAGTGAAATAATACTCTTTCTCCTTTCATGGGGCTGAAAGATGCTATGTATCTCTTCCCAATGTACTTTTCCCCTTTCTTGGTGGGGCCTTGGCCTGTGAAGCAGAGCTTGACCAAGATGCAATGAGCTTGCAGGGAAAGACTCTATGCTCCTAATGCCTCTGTAGAGGAGGAGGGCTTGTGTTTTAGCATTTTTTTGGGTTGTGACCAGTAACCAAAGCTGGCCAGCTGGGAACTGAAATCTCCAAGGGCGGAAGGAAAGTGGGATGTAAGTGATGACCACCTTTCTAAAGCCACTAGGTTTGGGTCAGTAGCTGAGTTATTCTCAGGGTATTCTGCACATTGTGGGCGCTATATCAGGACTTGGTTGAATCAAGGAGGGGGAATGAACTGTGTAGTGGATGTTGCTCTGCCTACTTTACTCTTGCACACAGTAGTTCAGAAATGTACAGCACTGCAGGAAGGCATCTTTCTTTGAAGAGAAACAACTAAAAATAAAGATATCAAAGCTGACAGGCAAGTGTATCACATAATTGTTTTCTGTGGGTTATGAAATTAATCCCTCTAGTAAATTAGGACCAAAAGAATTATGAACAGCAATGCCTGTAAGTTGCTTGTCAGAAAATACTTTTAATTGTTCCAGAAGGGTTTTAAGGATCTTTGTGCTGCTTTTAGTGCTGCCCATAAGCTCAGGGTACAACAATAGCATGAAGGAGCAGTGTGGGATTTACCGCTTTTTTGGTACCTCCTGTTGTGTTGCTTTGACTAAATTTTGAATGAAAAAACTCTTTTCTGTACGTGCTGCTGGCCTTTACTTCAGTCCAAGAGAATGCTTGAATTAATCCATTTAAAACCATTGATAGCCTATTTACCTTCATAAGATCTTACAACATCTTCCAGAGACTTGGGTGAATAAATGAGTAGGATACAGATGACGGTTTGTATAGTCCTTCAATCAGAGCACCAAAGAAATAGTGGGGTGTGTTTGGCTTTGGTTGTTGTGGTTTTTTTTTTTTTTGTTTGGATTTTTTTAACTTTAGCTCTTTCTTTTTAATCATACCAATGTTTACTGGTCACACTGTGGGAACTGGAACACGGACCTGCTCCAGTACCTACTGAAATCATGGGGAAGATTCTCAATGCTGGGATTCTTTTATTCTATCAGGAAGTACCATGATTTGGGGGTAGGAGAGAGTAAGGGATCTTTTCTTTGTGTCTTGAAAAGTTACCTGCCCTCTGAAGGGAGCAAGCTACACAAAAAAAGAATAAAAAGAGTTGCCCTCCTTTTCAAAGCAATGTAAATATCACTCCCTGTAGGTACTGGCATCTGTTTAATTCATTGAGGCAGAGCACTGATTATCTACTCTGGATACCAAGATAGAAGATAAACACCTCTGAGGAGTAGCCCTAGATGCAAAGAATGGTCTGAAGACAAATGTTTGGCCCTTGAGTGAACATCTTATTTGTGCTCCAGTAGTTTGTCAAAATCCAGAGCAATAACTTCTGATTCTGTAGACTTGTTTTGATGTCTTTGGATCATTAGTCTAACAAAACTATAGAACTTGTCCACTCTGTCTTACAGTGATGGAACTATTTTTCACTCAAATGAGTGTGATCAAGATCAGTAACATGTGGCTGAACTGCAGCTTATTCTTTGTAGCGACAGCCAGGGTTGATGTTGTGACTAACCTCATCGCAAGGCTGGGGACCTGTTCTTTTGGTTAGCTGCTTGCTGTTAGGATTTTTTTCCAAGTTATTGTCAGTCAGTCTAGAGATGTTGATTCTTGTCCTGTTTTTAATAATTTCTCTAAGCACTTAAATCATGGTTTAAGACCTTTGGCTGTACATATACACACTAGATGTATTAGTATCAATCTCATCATGAAATCAAGACAAAGTAATCTTAAAACTCAGAATATCTATGAATTTCTGTGATTTATTGTTTCTTGTTTGGTGAGTTGTATTGCTGTTGCTTAGCTATATTTTAGTGTTAATTTTGCCCAATATCAAGCATGCCTTTTTTTTTAAAGACCACCTTCCTTAGGAAATGATACCGTGATTGTGCCTCCTGCATGTGTAATATTTTGTGACAACACCCTGTAACTTTGAAGCTGGCCAATACTAGATGCCTAGATGCTTGGTTGAGAAAGCATGTGAGCTGGCTGAGGGGTAGAGATAAGAATCTCCTCTGATGGAAAAGCTGGAATGCAACTTGTGAATCTAGGAGAATCTGGTTGGAGGTGTTAAGAATATTCTGACCTCAGCAAAATCTTTAATACTTATCTACTCCTTACTACATCTAGAGTCTCCATCTCTGAGGAAGCCAAATTTCATTTATTTGACTCATGGAACAACTTCAATGTCTTTGAAGTGGAAGTGTGTGAAAGGGGAGGAAGTTCTGCCAAGTCACTTCTTGATTCTGCATTGTACTTTCTCTCACAATCTCTCTTTCTCTCTCTCTCAAAAAAAGAAAAATGAAAACCAACCCCTAAACAAGACTACTTCCTCTGTGGGATGTTGCCATTAAAAGTATCTTGGTTTTAAAGGACATCCGTCTTTGACCCTGAAGTCTTGTGTAGAGAGTACTCTGAGTTTGAAGAGTTAGAGAGGAAGGGTGTAATTGGAAGAAAGCAGAGCTCTGTAAAGAATGAACAAGATGAATTTGAGTGCCATAATGCAGGAGGCACATAATATACTAAATAACATTTGTGCGTTTTCCAAAAGTTTTTATTTTTAGTAAGTAGCTTGAAAGAGAAATGCACGTAGGAAGTGTAGACAAGGAGCTGTATCTTTACCTTCTCCTCCTGCAGAGAGGATCTGCATTATGGGAGATGGAGCAGAGAAAAGTCTACCCCTTTTGGGATGCAGTGTTATTTTTTGTAGGATCTCTGAATAAGCGTTAATTATTTCATTCCTGGGAGACTTAAAAGGGTGGGGTTGGTGTGTAGCAGGCTTAGGGAGGAGCCTGTGATAAAATGGGGTTTTGGAAGCCTGCTTGTAGTCCTCCTCCTTGGGTGTTGTAATTCTTTATTGATCTAGGTACAATAAAATCATTACAAGCCACGGCTGAGCTGTCTGCTTCTTGATGGCCTGATATTTAGGGAACAGGAGTCTGGTGACTACTGGACTCTTTTACATTGTGACGTGTGGTATGTTGTGATGGAGAATTCCTAGAGAGGTTGTTGGAGTAAGTGTTGTATGGGTAATGTTTATATATGGCCTGAATACCTTTGGGACGGGAGTGTAACCAGTACTGAGGACTTGGGTTTGACTTAGGGTGTGTGATGACTTTGATGCAGCTCTCATCTGCCTAATGCTGGGACAAGAAGGTAGTGTGTGGTTATCAGTTGTGACATGTGAGTGAAGACTGATGGGAAAAAGATGTAGGAAGTAATGCTAGAAAATTAAAAAACCCTAAAACGGAGTATGGAAAACCAACACAGAAGTATAGGTGTCAGAGCAGTTTCTAAATAACAACAGGGAACTGGGTCAGAAAATAATCTTCTAGGTGACCACAATGCAAGCTATTAAATAATTGAGAAGTGGCAGGAAAGCCACCAAGAAAAACTAACTGCAGAATGGCTGCTCTGTTTTGTTCAATTTCAAGGTTCTGAAGCAAAATCGGTCTGTCTGCTTGGCAGTGACTATGTTCATTCAGAACAGAACGTGTTCTTAATGTGGGGGAATAAACCTGGGCTTTAGGAGACTAAAATTTGAGAAACTTACTGCTGTGGTGGAGAAAAGTTTCTGTCTTTGAGCATCCTGTAAGTTGTTGAGTGGCAGCGGTTTGACTTTTTGCCATGGCCATCGATATGTTCAGTTGTACATTCTTTTGCCTTGTGTGCTTGGTGGCAGTGTATCCATTTACCTTTCAGAAAGTGTGTATTATTTTTATGGGGTAAGAAAAAATGGTTAAGCCAACTGTCAAACTGCTTACTTCCCTTCTCAGCCATCTCTTCTCCTACATACAGAGAATGGAAGAAGGGTTCATGTTACTAGTTAATATATGTGTCCTTTGCTTAATTTTTGTTTGAAAATGGATGGAGCGGAGGAGCAGAACTCTGTCTGAATCCATGTCCACAGCAGTGACTTGTGAGGACTTAAAAAACTCTGTTCTGATCTGCAGGCAAGGGTTTTAGCTGTCAGAGAAGCATTGCAAAATGAAGATGAGTTTCCAGGCCTATTTCTCTCACTTTTGCAAATGTACTCTTGTGCTGGACATTACTGTTGATCATGTGAGAGGATATATGTATTCCAGGGATGCAGGGCTTGAATGGAAGCTATTGTTACTTTGATGAAGTATGCTTACATGTAAATCCTGCTGTTTATTTTCTTGGGATACATAGGATGTACTAATTTAGTGGTAGATTAAAGAGAGTAATAAAATGCAGTATGTTACATATGGGATCAATGGCTTCTTGTTCTTTGCCTTGCTGGGCAATCTTCTGGTTGTGAGGCAAGAAATAATCTTGTGACTCCCTTGATAGGTCTGTTTCTTCCATCTTCTTTTAACTTAGACTTGACTGCTTTTTTTCCCCCTTTCTTCCTTCCAAACCACACTGCTAATAGACATATATTTTAATCTTCTTCTCATGAAAGGATCTAGATGAAATTATTTCTATCTATTTTTTAGCTTTCCTGAGAAATTCTGCATGTATGATGCCTCATCTGCTGTGTGTCAGAATATCACTGACAACCATATATTTTCAGGATCCCATCCACAGTAATCAAGGTTCTGAGTCAATTGACATCTCCTGCTATTTATTTGGAAGGGATAAGAAAAGGAGATTGCAGGCTATGACTAGTTTATTTAAACAAAATTGATTTTTTTTTGTGCAAAACCCAATGTCATTTTGATGATACTAAGGCCTAAAGAAATTGTCACTGCTTTACACCTCTTTATCTATATATTCCAGAATTTGTTTATCCCTTTTCCCTTCCAGCAAAGCTTTCTACTTCAATGCAGGTTGAAGCACTGTCCTGATAGTATTTCTTTTGTTCATTTTGCGATGGTTCTCCTTACCAACTTTGAAGATTCAGATGTGTATCAGAGGTTATTTAAATATGAAATGTTAGCAGTGCTTTAATAACCAAAACCAAGAGTGAATGCCGCTGAAAACTTAGTGATAAATGAGGAAGGCAAGACCACTGAGAAAGCACGTAGTGCATTATAAACAGTTCCAAGTAACAACTGACATTATTTGTGTTTCGGCTCTCCTGAGGTTGTTACTTAACTTGAATTGAGTTTCTCAATAGGATCCAGGTGTTCATGTTTTTTCAGTGTTGAGAAATGAAAGCAATGTTACCAGTTTCAGAAGCTATTCACTGCTGTGCTGGCCTGGGAAACCCAATGGCTTACAGTGTTTCTCCCGCTGCCACATGATCAGCAGGGCTTTTCTTTCTACATGGACTTTTTCTCAGTTTGATAGCTTGCACGTACAAAAAGATGTTCTTCTATACATACATGTTTGAGCAGTCTTCCTGTTTCTTTTAGTGAGAGTAAAATTATTTTCTCATTTATCAGTGAACTCTTCTTTGTATGCAATCACGCTCAGCACTGTTTTGTTTTAATGGATCTTCGTCTTCCTGTTCCTCCTTCATGTTCAGACTCGGGCATGGGTTGTGGCCATAGTGGTGCTGAAGGCTGGCTTCATGCTGTTCCTGAACTTGCTTTCTGACTTCTGACTTGTACATTCAGCACTCTGAAGGAATTTGTTTGAGGTGAGTTGCTGTAATTAGTTAGATCAGATGTGCCCTTCAGCTTTGAAATCTGGAAGACTTTATGTTATCCCAAGTGTGTTGCAAGAAGTAGTACAGAGGCTAGGATGCATGTTTTGGTTTGCATTATTTTTCTTTAGTTAATACCCTCTCTGCTGAAGCATTTTTCCTCACTGTGCTGTTAGGCAGTCACAGAAAGCAGTTAGAAGGGCAGTGATTTGAAATTCATATAAAGTTTAATCAGCGTCCCCATGCTTTTATCTCCAACTCTCCATTAACATATAGTGACTGTTGCTTTCTGACAGAGAAGTGCTTTTCGCTTGTTAATTTTTCAGAAGTCCTTTTTTTAGGTTTGGGGTTTGGTTTTTGTGGATTTTTTTGTTTATTGGTTTTAAATTCTGTGTTTTTCGGTTTTGAAAACCAGATACATGCATGTCCCCCTGCCCCTCCATGGGACTGATCTGTCCAACCTCTTTTGGAGTTAGTCCTCATATTATAACAGTTTCTGGTTTAGTTTTAGTTATTTCCTTTTATCTAGTACAGTGACCAAAAATGCATCATAGCCTGAATACAGTGTCAGTAGCCACCTTTGAACCTCTTAGGCACAAATATAGTTCTTTGATTTCTTTTTTTTAGTCCTGTTTTGTGCCTCGTTTCGTTTAGAGTTTAGTTTCAGGGTAATTCTCTCTTGTTCCCTTGTCCATGGTGACAGGGACCATGCTGGAGCCCTTGCCAGTTGTTGGGGCAGCTGCAGTGGGTATGGGAGCGCAGCCTGGCTGGGAGCTCGTGTCCTGAGTGGAGTGGGCAGGGAGAGACAGGAGCGCCTGTGGGCTGTCTGGGGCTGTCAGACGCTGGCAGAAGCCACGGAAAGTGTGCTTTGGTGGCTTTTATTTATTTATTGGCCTTCTGAGCAGCCAGACTTGCTCTACTTTGCTGATGCCAATTATTGATGTGGTTTTACAGTTAAAATAGCAATCTATGCTTGTGAGTAAAAAGTCAGGTTCTTTAGCTTCGCTGTGCATGGAATGATGCCGGTTCCATTTGTCGGATTCATTGCCATTTTTACTATTCCTTGGCTTGGTTAGATGTGGAAGTCTCTTATGACTGCAGATTTGCTCCGTTTAAAGGGGAAAAAAAGTGGGGTTTTTTTGTTTTAAGAAACCTGAACAAGCTATGATTTATGTTGGTTCCTCATGCACAGAGAGAAACCAGCTAGAAACAGGATGTTTGTTACAGGCATCTCCCGCTGACCTTGGGGATGCACAGAATTCCAGAAACTAGAGGACAGCATCTGGGGAACTACTTGAAGTTTTTCACTTAGTGAGTTAGTTATTAGCATGGTATGGCTCAGTTAAACGTGGTGTGTCTGGCTATCATCAGATCATGTCAGAAACTCAGAGTAGGTGAATGGGTGTGCTTAGTTTGCTTGCCCTTCAAAAAAGCATGATGTAATGCTTTAAGACTTTTTCTGTTCAAATCAGTAAGAAAATGTTATTTTTATCTTTGAAAGAAAATTTGCAATAAATAGGCAGTTAGGAGTTAGACCAAGTACGTGTATCACTTAGATCTTAAGAACAGGTCTTCTCAGCTGTGTGGAGAGAATACTCAATCATGCATTGTATATGGAGAGCAAGGCATAAAGCTCATAATTTGAACCCAAGGTGATGATATTCATCAATGCAAAAAAAATTATCACATATTTGAACAAATACTGTCAGGGAAGGTGGGACTCTTTTTTTGCTAAAAGTTCTGTCTTCTGCATTCATATCAAAAAAGTTCTAACTGAGGTACTCTGGCGGGTTTATTGGTTTATTGCCAGCGCTGATTATTTCATTCTTCCAGAAGTGGGGCAGAAATGGTGGAAACTTTTATGGGATGTGTCACCAGTTAAGCTTCAGAGAGAGCGTCTGTGTGTCTGTGCCCACAGGACCTAGCAGAGTTCATGATTGCAATACTCTCTGATGAGGCAGTGAGCCCAAGAGGTGATTTCAAGAGGCTTCAGGGGTTCAGTGGTAATGGAGGAGTTTGGGGCAGGTGTTTTACTGTGAATGGATCCTCATCTTGGAAAACGGTGAATCAGGCTTTATTTTATTGTTAAAGTTTGGAAGAATGCCATGGCTGTCTTCCTTGCTCAGTTTCTCTTGTGATCCTTCCCCTTTGCTCAGCACTAGTAAGGCCATACATGTAGTACTCCCCAGAGAGACCATACTGGAAAGAGTCCAGGGAAGAGTCCTTAAGGTTATTAAGGGACTGGAGCATGTCTCCCACGAAGTAAGGCTGAGAAAGCTGGGACTGTTTAGCCTGAAAAAGAGAAGGCTCAGGGGGATCTTATGGTGCCTGAAGGAAAAGTGTACAGAAGATGGAGCTGGGCTCTTCTCAGTGGTACTTAGTGACAGGACAAGAGACAATGGGCACAAACTGAAACACAGGAGGTTCCCTCTGAACATCAGGAAACATGTTTTTATTGTAAGGGTGACCAAACACTGGCACAAGTTGCCCAATAAAGTTGTAGAGCCACCACCTGTGGAGATACTCAGAAGCCATCTGGAACCTACCCATTCTGTGCAATGTGGTCTAGGTGGCCCGCTTGAGAAGGGAGGTTGGACCAGATGACTTGCAGTGCTGCCTTCCCACCTTTACCATTCTGTGATTCACATGCTTTATTGCAGACTGTTTTCTTTCTGCAACATGATGGAAGCTTTTCCATCACTTGTGTCACAAGCAATAGGCTTACTGTTAGGTATGTCATCTATGAATGCTAATAATATTTTAAATGTTTCTGTAAGGAGAGGTGATTTGTTTCCTGTGTAATTCCTTATAGTGCCTTGCAAATAACTGTGGTCCAAGTTCTATAAAGACCTTAAGAGGTGTTTTAAACCACTTGCCCATAAAAGCTTAGAAGAAATCCAAATGTGAAGATTCTCTAAAAACATCTATAATAACAAACTTATCTTTAGCAGCTTATTCTTATCTGCCCCTCATCTTCTGAGGACACCTCTGGAGAAATCCAGTAGTTCCAAAAGCAAGAGAGACTGAAGGAGTAACCTATAGATGGAAAACACCTGGGTTTATGAATCTCCAAAAGAACTACATGCTTCCGAGGGAAATAAAGCTTCTTTTGCCTGGAATTATGCCTTTGTAACCAAATTGTGCAGATGTTTTGGGGCTCTTGAATGATTTTTCCGAAAACAGGAAATTATTTGCTGTCAAAAACAGGAGAGCAAAAGTAAGCTTTGTCAAATGAAGGAAATTCTGCACCATGTCTTTAGTTTTCCCCTTTTAAACGACACTATGTAAAGTTGGGGGAAGGACAGCATTAGAGGAAAGTGAAGAATTTCCTTTTTGTGCATCTTGATTAGTGTTTTTAGGCAGTAGTAGGAGGGGAGATACTGATTTTCACATGTAAAATGTGAAAACTTTTTTCTCTGTAAGCAAAGGAGAGGGGAGGACTATCCCATCACATTTACTATCTTCTGCGTGCATTTGTTTGCCTTGGTTTTCTCCTTTAGTTATTCTTTAGGTATATTTCAACTTCTTAAGTACACACCATGTGGAGTTGTGTGAAGCAGGTCCAGGCTAGTTAAAACCTCTCAATTCTTGATCTAAAGTGTGACCTGTAATGCTTCATACAGCGAGTTGTGCTGCTTGTGGGCTTGTTCCTGAAATGTTTCCAGTTGTAGAACTGGCATTAGCATTAATAAATATGTGGAAAAAATAGCTGGCAAACCAGAGTCTAACCAGAATTACTCATTTCATTTTACTGTCTGTCAACAGGACTCCTGGATGTAATTCTGGCTTTAACACTATGAGAGCTGACCCTTGGTTTCTAGGAGAGTCTATGAGTTGATGTTGATAATAGGGCTTATTTTTGCTTATTTTGCTTATGCATAAAGTGGCTGTCAGCACCAAAGAAGAACACCTCAATGACACAAGACACTGGAATGATGAAAATTATGAAAAATTTCTGCACTGAAAGAGTGGTCAGGTCAGTGCCCAGAGAGGTGGTGGAGTCACCATTCCTGGAGGTGTTAGAAGAATATGTAGACATGGCACTTTGGGACACAGTTTAGTTGACATGGTGGTATTGGACTGATGGTTGGACTTGATGATCTTAGAGATCTTTTCCAACCTTAAAGATTCTGTGGTTCTATGATGTCTTATTGTGGAAGTGTGGCATACCTTTATTTCAGTTTTCTGCCTCAGATTGGCAAATGATGACATATTTTATCCCTTGTGTGATCACATTTTACCCCTTAAGGGGTAAGCTGTCTTGTATTAGCTTATATTTGCATGGAATTGCCCCTTACGTGCTCCTACAGTGAAGTAGCTTCCATTTTACAATAGCAGGACAGCATGTCTTCAAGAGTTCAGAATATTGTGCTCATTATGCTAAAAAATGGTACCCTTAGGCTTCTGCTTGATCAAACTTGGGGCTGCTTTAAAACTGGGACATAATTAATTGTGCAGTAAAACTATTATTAATTTATATTTTTAAGAGAAAGGGCTAAATTATGTTCATTCTTGCTGTACAGTTTTGGAAAAGAAAAATATGCATTAATAAACAGCATGTCTGTAATTAATTAATGATCCCCTGGAGAGGGTTTGCTCCCAAACTAGCTAATTAGTATGTAAAATACTAAAAAAAAAAATTATCCCAAAACACATCATAAAAAATCAGCTATGGGTTAGTGAATTGTGGTGATTAAAACAGATTTGGGTGGGGTTTTTTTGGTCTTAATGGCTAAAGTTAACAACTGAGACAAATGATAAAATGCAAAACAAAACTCCAGCATTAAGGTGCATTTTGGCATTTCTAATTAATGAGCTCAGTGCTGTGCCACTAAAAATACCATAAAGCTCTCACTAGGATTAGTGTGGGCTATAAACCTGTTGTTTACTCTGGATTGATTTGAAGAAGAGTATCGATTACTGTTTATTTGGGGTTTTTTTATTACTTATGAGTATCTGGGCAGGGCTTAAATATTAGACTCCTCAAATTCATCATTCCCTACCTTTTCTGTTACCCTTCTTCAATCTTCTGCTGCATCTCTTGTTTTTCTCCCTTTTCAGATAGACTTCTAAATCTCTGGAATCTGATCACAAAAACACATTCCAGAAACATCCAGTTCTAGTCTTAACCTAGATAGAGTCAGCAGTTCACGTACCTTTTAATAAACAGCTCGCTATGTATTTCTCAGGTGGATAGTATTTGGTTCCCAAATCCTTAGCAAAGTTTAGCAAAGCATGAAAAGCGCTCTGCTTTGTGCACTGAGAGCCTCACATGAACATGTCAAAAATTAGATTACTTGTAGAATCAAAGCCTTGATTTGTAAAATGGTACTTAATAAGAAAAATGGGCACAAGCTAGTAATTTTCTTGTTGAAAACAATGGTTATTGCTCAGGTAAATGTTAGCAGCATTGATTGAATCCTGACAAGGTGTAGAAGTGATTAACATGACAATGTACAAATCATGTCATAAATGGAGAGGTGACAGCAGAGGGAGTTAAGGACATTTCTTCCTCTGCCTGCCTTTTCAGAAGGGATGACCATTTTCTTCTTCACTCTCTTGTTGGTAATCTCTCGAGGTACGTGCTGGAGTTTGTCTTGGAAAAGCTTTGCTAGAACTAGAGAACCCAAGTAGGGCAGGTATGGGGATAAGGAATAGCTGCGTTGTAGGGAGAAATCCAGTTGACCTAAGATTGTTAGGCCTAGAAAAGACCATCGAGGGGGAGTATGACAGATATGTAAAACTATGAATGATGTGGATGATGTGAGTAAAAAAACCCAAACAATCCAGGAGAGGAAAGATTGCTGTGGAGAGCTTGATTAAATTGATCTCATTGCTTGTGTTGCTCCTGGGCTGGTTCTGAAGGTAAAAGCCTTTTCAGGACTTGGGTTATGGGCAACTTTTTCCCAAGATTTGGGAGAGCGAAGCATGTCTGGACAACAGAGCAGATGTTGGAGGTGGGGACAAATGACATACTCTGTCAGTGAAAGTCACTTCCAGATGTATGTTTACTCTCTCAAAGGAAACTAGAGCGTATCTATTGAGTGTCAAAGGAACTGTATCAGGCCAAGAGGTTTCATCTCATCTTGGCATTCTTATATTTGGAGTTTATTGCTCAGAGCTAGGGACATATAAATGTACCAGTGACACGGTAGTATTTCTTAGGCATAATTTTGTTAAACAGTACTACTTCTGCTGGAAAAGCTCCAGGTGTAGTCATGCTTTGTATTGGTTCATCTTTTGCAGTTCAAGATTTGTCTTACTCAGATGCCTGGCATAAATGAAAAGAAGAACATAATTCTTTTTGCTGAATGAGTTGTCTCTTAGAGGTCCACCTAATCTCTAGAGCTGCTGGCAAATCTGTTGTGGAATAGCCTGGAGCCAAGAAACAAGAATAAGGAGAAGAACAGTGGAGAAAAACTGGAGTATAATGGAGACATCTGGATGTTTTCAAGGGAGGGGAAGATGTGTTATTATTTACATAGGACTCAAAATGTGACTTCATTCTCTAGAGACTTTACAAGCTTCACAAAAAACACTAGTGAAAAGCAAGTGTTTATTATGAAGTTATCTTCTTTTTCCCTTCTTATTAATTCCTAAATCCTTTAAAATAACTTAAGACTAAACCATTTTCCCCCACCTCCTGTTAGCATCCAGTTTCTCTTTCCATTCCTAGTCAGAATAGTTTCACTTTACAACTTGGGTTTCCTGTGCAGTGTTTTCAGATGGGACCATAGGGACTTGTTGTTTTAATTTGTTTGTATTCTGTTTCTCTCAAGCTTGGATATCTCTTTGGGCATTTTTCTTGCGTATGTGTGCATGTGCTTTTTTGTTTAACACCAGGGAAGACTTGTGAGTAAAGGCTCCTTTGCTGTAGAATTGTAGCAAGCCTTGCTCGTTGAGCTGGGAGATAATGTTTTATCTGTCCTTCAAAGTACTGAGATTTCAGATGGGGCTCTTTTTTTTTTTTGTCTGTATCAGGATCAAAAACCTCCACTATGCTTTTCTTAAAGAAGACTCAGTCTGGTGTAGAAAAGCTGATAGTGTTACAGCTTGCGTATATTACAGCCCAGCTGTGTTTTGTGATCGCCAGATAATATTCTGTCTTTACGGAGGTGAGAAGAGAGTTCTAGCTCTGACTTTGGTCCTGAAAGATCCTTTCTCAATGGCAGTCTTCCTGAAAGCCTTATGCTTCTGCAAAGAAGTGGAAATTTTTTGTCCAGCCTACCTTTCTGTATTTTTCTCTCTCTTGACCTGAGACATAATGATGCTTTATATTTAGTAAGGATTATGTATAAATTTTGAACTCTTCCTTACTGTTGTGCTGATCATCTGTACTTCAGAATCTTTTATATGGAGGAGTTCAGTTACCTTCCTTGTAGCTCTAGTAGTAAGATTCCACAGGCTATTGTATATGTCAGTGTAGGCTTTGTACTATGTATGTCTAATTTTGTGGAATTGCTTTCATTTACTCCTTATGTTTCTTCTTATGCTTCAGGGTACTACTTGTCTCAAATGAGTATTTATTTTTTTTAAATGGGAATATTAGTTTTAATTTTCACTCTAGTGTTCTTGCAGTGATGATGCTGTTTGCGCTGCTTTGTCCTGCAGCCCTGCCATTGATTTCAGCATTTGCATGAGTTCATAAATATGCAATGAAATAGCTCTGTATAGGAAAGTGGCATACAAAAATTTCATCTAAACAGAAATAATAGAATTAGATAGGTTGGAAGGGACCTCAGTAGGTCATTTTTTCTAGTCTCCCAATTCAATAATTTAGGAAAAAATCCTCTTGAAAATACTTAGAAAACGGGGGGTTGGAGGGGTTGTGGTTCTGCTCTGAATTTAAAGAAATATAGAAGCCTAAAATATAGGCAAAGATTCACTTTATAAGTGCTCTTTTCCCCCCCTCTCCGCCCCCCCTTTTCTTCTTCCGCAAAAGAGCGGGGAAGGGACAAAGAATTGGATGTGCATTTTTGTTGGCATGCTGCCTCTTTCCACAAAAATGTTATAATTTACAGTAGTTGCCTATATTTACATAACACTAGAGCAGAGCTATAGTTACAGTGTTACTGGGAAGAAGTTCTAGGCTTGCTCTGTTTTGTCTCTGGCTGTTTAATTACAAAAATTGATTTGAAGTATTTGCAGCTCTTACCAGAGGTGCTCTCTGCACAACAGCTTTCATTCACAGAGATATGTTTCTCAGTAAAGAGGGGATCTGAACCCTATAAGACATGGATCCTGAAAGTACTTGACCATACAGGATCTCTTTTTGTTCTCAAGTATGTCCACAGTACCTTGCAGTTATATATTAAACACTTTATTTTCATACCTGGATTTTGAGAGTATATTACATCTGCTGTTTACCTTCAGCAAATTATGAGTGTTTAAACTAATGGACAATATGAACTGTCATTGGTAGAGGACATGTATTTTCAGCAGCATAATAACTTGATGTTACAAATATCTTTACATTATCGTTTTTAGAGGAGATCTTATGCGGTGGGTTCACCCGGGCCAGCAACTAAGCACTGACCAGTTGCTGACTCCCTTCCCCTTGCAGAGTGTTGGGGGAGAGAATTGGAAAAGCAGAAGTGAGAAAAACTCGTGGGTTGGGATAAAGACAGTTTAATAAGTGATAGGAAGAAAAAAACCCAAAACCAAACCCAACTGTTGCAGTCACTCCCCACCTCCCACAGGTAGAGCGATGCCCAGCCAGTCTGCAGGCAACAGCTACCCTAGAAAGATCCAACCTCCAGTTTTTATTGATGAACATGATGTTATGTCTCACAGAATATCCCTTTGGTCAGTTGAGGTCAGCTGTCCTGGCTGTGTTCCCTCCCAGCCTCTTGCCCATCCTCAGTGTACTCAGTGGTGGGAGGAGCATAAGAAGCAGAGAAGGTCTTGAGGTTGTGCAAGTACTTCTCAGCAGGGCCTGAAGCAGTGGTGTGTTACCAATAGTGGGTTGACTGCAAATGCAAGCGAGGGTGCCATATGGACTGCTATAAAGAAAATGAACTGCAGCCAGCCAGAGGCAGCATGCCTTACCTTGTTTTCCCTTTTATGTTGCTACAAACAGCAGCGCTTAAGTGCTTTGCAGGACTCTGGAGGCTGAAGCTCCTGTTCTAACAGCTCTAAGGACACCACATTTCCCAGTACACATGAGTTTCATGAACTTTCTGTTTCGTAAGTTTCTGCTGCTAATGTCAAGTGAATAGCAATATCAATTGGTGCTAGCTGTCTGCTGGCATCTGAAAACCTGCTAATAACTGCAGTTTCTTAATTTTTATTAAATTTAAAATGAAAAGGGTGTAACTTTACTAATGTCATGATCACACTTCTATAGTGAGTTTTCACGGTGTGACTTGGAAGATTGTTGCAGAGTATCTTTGTGTACCTTACTTTGTTGGCCTGAGTGCTATGTGGTAACTTACTCTAAAATTCTGTGGAAGGAAACGTCTCAGGACATTGAAAACATCAGGCGAGAGCATCCTAGTTCCCTCTCATTTATCTTGCAAAGGCACATTGTCCAGGACCTCTGTAGTTGTTTACAGATCAAAAGAGAAACAGTTGAGCCATTCATGCCTCTGGCATAATGGTATCTCATGTCTGCACTCCCTATCTGCCTGTTTTCCCAGTAGATTTTAATGTTCTGAATGACTCGCATTCAAGAGAGAATAATTAGAGAACATGGAGTCTTGCACACAGCCCTTTGGTATGGAGACTGTGGTAATGGGGAAAAGAAGTATATTGTGTAAAAACGTCTGTCAGAGGCATAGAAGAAAGACAGAAGGATGACTGGAAATGAGTACACCCCATCTTTTATCAGTGGAAGCATTAGCCAGAGAGTAGGGAAGGTCACAGATGTCTTCAGATACCTGCTCAAGGATCAGGATCTTTACAAGCTGGGTTGGGAGGTGTTAGTGACGGTCAAACTGGGAAACTGAAACTTGAAGTAATTTGGAGAGGAGGACTGCCTCCACTTCAGGCAATGAACTGAAATACAGGGAGATGAAGTAATTTAAATGGAACCTAAATTTGATCTACTCTACTGAAATATTGTCTGTTTCTTGAAAATAAGTCTTTCAGATGAAGTGAAGCTGAATTTTATTACTCCCAAGGTAAAAAGTGGGAAGAGGAGAGGACGTTAGGAATGTTTCTGTGAGTGTACATTAGAAAAAAACCTCTTGAAAAGTGATTAAGTACTTCATAAGTGTCATTTGATCTAGGAATGGTGTTTTTGACATGAAGCTCTGAATGTGGCATAACAACTTCAACACTCCAACTGCTAGGGAGAAGGACTCCTTGAATTGTTTTAACTTGGAGAGACTTGTAATTTGGGAGCTGCAGTTGACGAGAGACAAATTTCAGGGCTCTAGGATGAAGAGCAGAAATTCTTGCATCCTTATAGAGCATCTCATTTTGCATGCATGTCAACATTTACTATTCAAATAATAGTGAAGTAAAAAATAGCTCCCATTAATTAATGAGGAAGAAACATTGACTGTATTTGAAGGACCTTTGCCCAGAAGAGAATTTAACAAATTTTAAAGCGCTCATGAATAATCAGAAACCCCTGTGTTAAAACGCGTAAGCCATTGTAGCAGGGCTATTCTTGTAGGTTTGTTGCCATCTTTATTCAGTAAGGTATAGACAGTACAGATATGAGTAGGAATCTGAATGAGTTAATGTTGGGATGCATAAGGATACTGAGGGGAAAAAAGATACCTGGGCTCGTAGCAATGAAATCTGAGCAGATTTCCTGGACCTGTCTAATAGGGCAGGAAAGGCTGGCTTTCCGTTCAAGGTCAAAACAAAAGCTGAGAAGGCATGTGTGTTACTGGTTTCCAGGCAGTTTCAGTGTCCAGTATTGTAGAAAAAGGTCTTCACAGATGTGGAAAAGTTCATCAGTTTTCAAAACATGATGTGAGGAAGGAGTTAACTAACTTACTGGGGTAAGTTTTTGTCATAGAAAGGGCTTTCATTAGTTGTTTGGGGGTGAGACTCAGGCCAAAGAGTGAGAAAATGTCACTTCACTAGTCTCATTTCCTACCAGTTGTGGTCTTGCGAGCTTGACTGTAAAACACTGGTGAGGGAAGGCAATGAATTTGGGTTTCTGAACTCTTCCTGGCTTGAAGTGCTTCATGCAGAAGGATATAATTTTCTATTTTACTCCCACCAGTAGCTTTTTTGTATGCTGAAAAAGCAAGAAATGTGAAGGAAAGAAACTAAATAGTTCGAAAATGAAGATTTCTTTTTTTTAAGTGATGCTTCAAATTCTTGAAATATTTTGCTGTTTCTTTTCTCAAAAGTTTTAGGTAGCAGTCTTACAGATAAACAATTCTGCTTTAACATTTTTGCGAATATTTTACCAAGATTTCTCTGGTTGTGTTTTAGGGTTGATTGCTCTTTTCATGCTCTCATCATTCACTGAAAAGCATGAATTTTCTTGTCCAACAGTTTCCATATACTAATGTCCCCCTGATGTTTTTTTTGTGTTGCCATTGTTCTTGAATCAAAGGATACAAGTGATTTTCTGGATTGTCGTACTTTAAAAATACAAGATGAAACCAAAGCTTGCTAAGGTTTTGTGGAGAATATGGAAGTGAAATAGATGGACTGCTTGTTCTCAGTCTTTCTTTCCCTTTAAGCAGAAATACCCAGGAGGCAGATTTGAGCCCTTTTATGTCACTGGAAAGTCCACAGAATATAGTGGTTATGTATTTTTTGAGGGCAGTAGGGGTGGGACAGAGCCTTGCTGAGCGGAAGTGGGAGTCTCAAGATGTTTGTTTCTTTTTCTTTCTTCCCCTGTCTCTTCTTCTGGGGAATTTCAGCCATCTGAAGTGAACTCTGCATGCTCAGAAAGGAAAACATTTGCCAAAGTAGTTCTGCAAACTGTACAAATAAACTCTACTTGGCAGAAGGATCCCAGAGAAGATGTATGAGTGGGGTTATTTACTGCCAAACCTTACATAGCAGCAGCAAGACCCCTCTAGGATGTATGAATGCTTTATTTTTCTACGTAAAGACTGTTTTGCGTTACTAAGCAATAACGCATGGGAAAGAGAATGAGTAAGACACTATTACTTATTTCTCCCATCAGTGAGCAATACTTTGAAGCATTAAGCAGATTCTCCTATAGCTGCTCTCAGCATGTTGGAAAACAAATAGGAAAAAAATGCCTTTCCAGCACAGAAGGCAAAAAGTACAGTAAGAGGAATTAAAAAAAAAAAAAAAAAAAGGTGTCTAGTCTGGCAGCGTTGTCAGCATCAGAGAAGCAGTGGGGAGTGATGGAGAACATGGGGGAAAAACTTGGAAGCTAAGATACTAGTAGGGAATGTGTAGAGAGGCTTTTAATAGCGTGTTTCTTCGGGTTTTTCCTTTCTGAATTGTGTTGTATAAGTCATGGAGAAGCCTGTGAGGGAAAATATCCTCCAACCTTTCATGGTTTACATGTGAATGGAGGCAGCTGGTGGGACTGATGCCAGAGGTTGCTGTTCTGCTGTCCAAAGCAATTGCCTCTGAATTGCTTGCAAGGATTGAACAAAATGGAGCTGGTATTGCTTCATGAATTGAAGTTGCTCTGAAAAAGGTGTTCTTGTGATTCTGTTGTTGTGAGTCTCACAAGCAAAAGACATATCAAATTGTTGCCTTCCTTTGAGTACTAATGAGAAGTACTGAGACTGTTATCAAGGGAATTAGAATCAAAATACTATCTTTCCTAATAAATCAACAATTGATATCTCTTGTCTTCATGATATGTGCAAGTTGTTTTGAAAGCTATCCAAGTCTGTGGTGTGGGTTGTAGGTTGCAGGGTTGTGTGCAGTGTCCCCCTGTCCAACCCAAATCAGGCTTATCAAATGGTCTGCCTCTTGCTCCAATTTGGAGTAATGCAATCAAGCCATATTGAGATGCAGACTGTGTTTTGGCAAGACTGTTTATTGTCTCTACCAGTCATCGCTAGTAAAAGGAGTTTATGGTGGTGCTAGATTTCCAGTCCTGTGCCCCCTGAGCTGTCTCCAGTTGATAAGGTAACTAATTGGCACAGAAAAATGGTGTGGAGACCCTTGCTGCACGGTACTGTGAGCATCTTGTGAAGCAGAGGTGAATATGGTAAGTAATCCTAAACAAACCATTCGTTTCTGGATCTGTGTCAACCCATAGCAGCTGCTAGTTTTGACTTGGAAACATTTATACTTGATTGATTAACTAATAAAACGTCCTTAGCAGTAGGATTGGGATCTGTATTAAGCACCTGATAGGAATGTGTTACAAATGTATGCAGCTGCAAACTGGTGTCTGGTGTAAGTAGGGTTGAGATGAATGGGATGTACTTCAAATGAGGTTAGGCGAAGCATCCCTTTTCTAATAACTGCACAGATGAGTCATATTCATAGGTATTTGATAAACATGATTAGAGCTACAAAATATAAGACCCTCTAAGATAACTGTTTGGCAGAATCTAAATGTCAGTGTGGAAATGTGATGAGTTACGGTCCATGCATGTGCATACCCTTGTGTCTTTCACTAAATGTGCATCTAGGCAGTGTCAGTTGTGGCCACGGCTTCAGAAGCATTTGACTAACTGTAAATCCGGATAATTCTTTGCTCTTGCGTTTCACTGCCACAGTATTAACACACTTTTAGAAGGTGCTTTCTCCCATTGAAAGTCTTTAATAGCAGTCAGCTAAATAAATTACTGCTTTGGCTCAGGAGCGTAAAGGCTTTTGAACAGAAGTCCTGCCTTCAAACCTGGGCAACAAATGCTCCATACATGCCAACTGCGTGTTGTTTGTGCTCTCCTTCTCAGATGTGGTAATTTAAAACTTAATCATGTGAAGGATTGTATTTATTTTACTCATGTGTTACTAATCTGTGTAATTTAACAGCAAGTAGGGACATAAACTTCATTAAGATCCAGATGATTAAAAAATATTTGGCTGAGGTCCATCCTTTCGTTCTAATGATACCGAAAGCGAGACGTGGCACTGGGAAACACAAAACTGCGGTTACAAAAGCTGTTATTTTTTGCTGATTGCTGTGTTACAACCTGGGGTGATGGTGCAGCGGTGTTAGAAGTGTCTTCCATTTCTGCAGTTCATGTCCCTTGGTGCCTACTATGTATTTAGTTTGATTTATTTGGTTGGTTTGTTCATACTGGCAGGTAGGATGGCTGTGTGCCTTTTGCCCGCAGGTTGGAGCCGAGCAGCCTGCTGGGGCTGCAGTAGGTGAACACCTTTTCTGCAGAAGGGGCAGGAGGTTAAGGAAGCTCTTTGCCTTCTTTAAATCTTTACAGAAATGAGAAAACACTTTAATACTTATTAAAATGCATTTAATATAGCGTTAGTTTGAATGAATTGATAAAATTTCATTCCATCTGCTTTTATCAGAGGATTGGGGAAGAGGATTGAAAGAAACTGTTATCTGCTTGTTTCAACTCTCAACATCTTTTTCAGCTGAATCTGTGACAAAATAATTTGGTACCTTTAGAGCCTCTCTGCACAACTGTAGTTCAATGTATAGTATTTCTTACTGCAAAGCCAGTCCTGTAATGGTGTGGAAGTGCAATATGTATTTACAGCTGATAAATATTTCATGTGTGTCTTTTAACTTTATCCTTTAAGATTGGTCTCAGGTACTGTAACCACATGATATAAAATTGATATTGATTATTCTTGGACATGGTGGTTCAGTGGGATATCTTTTTAACACTGCTGTTAAATTTGAGGATATAATTTCTCATCAAAAGGTACGATCAAAATTTGTATCTCGTTTTTACTTATCCCAAACTTATTTCTACCAAGTTTGTGTCTAGCATTTATAATAGATAGAACTTGGTTTTTGTTCTTCAGTGTGTTGCATGTTTTAGCTATTTGGGTAGGAGATGTAGTTGAAAATAAGTATGCATACACAAATGTAGTAAAGCTTATTATGGTGTAGACATACCCTTGGTATTCACTGGTATTGTATCTCCACTGGCACAGAGAAATTAAAAAAAAAGTTACTGTAGATCAGTGTAAAAACCAGGTTCTCATTGTTTAAGTAGCTGTTATAGAATTGTATAGTGCCTCTGTTCTGTACAAATTAATCCATTAATTTTGGGGAGTGGGCCTCACAGCCTCTAAGGAGAAAATGTGCTTATCTATCTGTTTTGAATAAAATATTCTGCTGCTTAATTTTATTAAGCAGTACCTGATACATAAAAAGCATTGTATTTTGTTTGTCATACTGAAACCTTTTTTTAAACGAAGGGAAAACGGTATGTGAAAATGCAAATGAAAGGAGTTGAAGTTGGTATGGAAATGAGGACACTGTAATTTTTTTTATGCTTGTAAATAGAGGAAACTACCAGACCAGCAGGAAAAGAATAAAAGGCAAAGGAATGAAGAGGCCTGTAAAGTTTTTGACGTTAAGAGCAATTTGTGGAAATAATTGTTTATGCACTGAGCAGGTTCCTGTTTGTGTATGTTTGTGGCTCTTTTTTCTAAGCCTAATTTTGTATAATTTTATGCCCTTTGATACTTGTTCTGAAATCTGACTTGAAAAAAACTACACCAGTGTGCATCAGCACCACCACCCTTGGGCAAAACTCATTGGAGCATGAAGCTGGTGAAGCCTGGGGCCTGCAAGCGTGGGTTGCTGCTGTCCAAGGGAAGGAACCAAAACCAGCCACAGTGCTGGGGAAGTTTTTCACACAATTTCTTTCAATGTTTCCAACTTCTTAAAAGTGGGTTTTTCAGTCTTGGGGAAGTCTCTGAGGCTTGGATATCCTTGGGCATCAAGCCACATGAATGCATCTGGCTTCACATTTGGATAATGGTTTATGAGGGCATGAGGTGTATTAGCTATAAGCACACATTTAATGCCCCAAGGAAATAAACCTGAAACCCCTCAAGTATGCCTACATCTGTATTTATTGTTTTATGTACAGATAGGTGAGGCTGAAGTCAGGTAGGTTGGAACTGAAGTGTAAAAGCTAAACAAGAGTGGTCGTGTGTCACATATTCTTTGAGGAAGTCTTTTAGCCTAACCAGTAAAAGATTTCTATCTCTAGTAGTCAGGTTCTGAGCTCTTGCATCCAGTTTCATTAACCGCTTTTTTTTAAATTTGTCTGGGCAAGAATGTTTGATTAGTTTTCTGTTTTACTGCAGCATTTTTTCAGTATATAAAACCCTTCAAAAATAACTATGCAAGGGAGGTCTCTTCTTCTGGAAGTGACTTTTTTGGGGGAAGGGTGAATGAATTTTAAACATATATATATCAAGTCTACAAATTAATGAATTAGTATGTTTTAAAAGTTTTATTATGAAAAACATATTACATTGTCTGTATCTGCTGTTAGCAAAAGGTATTCAAAGAGGGATGGTATTTGATGCATACCAGCTATTGCCATGAGTCAGTGATTTGTCAATTGATGCACTGCTATAGGGTGGTAAGATAGATTTTGTATATGCAACAAATTTTATTATAAAATTATTTTTCTTGTTGACATCATAGAGCCCTGAAAATATGCGTCATGCATGTATTTGACTGACTGGGTGTGAGTTTAATGTGTGTAAATACGCTACAGCTGAGAAAGCTGGGAAATCCTTAGTTGAGTCCAGCATACATTGATTTAATTAGTTACGTATGGCCTTTTGACGTTTGAAAGTCCGATATGCAGTGGGTGTGTTATACTGTGGGAACTGCCTCTACAAAGAAAAGAATTAGCAATAGAAATCTCTTCTTGAAAACAAATGCTTTCATTTCTGCTTTATAAAATAGTTGTCTCTGGGGCAATTTGTTCTTCCTGTTTGTATTCCCTTTGGATTTAAAATGTTGTCATGGCAGTAATTTGTAGGCAAAAGGGTAGTTTTGTTTCAGTAGGTATTTCATTGTACATCCTGTTCCTGATTGTGCAAGTCTCTTAAACAAGACGGCTGAATGCAAGACACATCATGGGTGAAAGCATTTGACAACCTATTTGATTAAGCTGGTTTTGGCAGGATTAATCATATGACATTTGATGACCAGACTGTATTTTTGCATTTGATTAGTAGTTGTGTTTTAACAAAGCTTGTTTGAGAAGGGCATTGGCTTTGCACGGCTTTGGACTCTGCAGACTTCTAGTGGTCAGGCTCTCTGGAGTCACATGCATATCCTGAATTGTGTGCTGAAGATACAGCCAAGTTGATTCAGTTTTATTACTGGGGAGTTTAATGTTGAGTATCCCCTTTTTTTGAAAGGGCTGCTTTGCATTAAATTTCACAGTCACAACCTCCACTCGTGTTTTGTTATATTAGGTGTTTTAAAGTATTAAGCTTCCCAAAGAAAGCTAGGTAATAGAGTAAATAACCCAGAAAAAAATTTAAAAGGCTCCTTAACTCCTAGTCTGATTTAAACCAAACTGAAACAGTTCTCTTGATGAATCAACTTTCACTTGTATTGGGCTTCTTTAGGGCAGCGGAGTAAACTTTTATGTGTGAGAAGTTAAGTGACTTTAAATTGGAGGATATTAAATTAAAATGTGGATAAGCAAATGGCTTCTCTCTCCTGCTACAAAATATAGAGGGTCTAACTGCAGGGAACTGCTGCTTCAAGTCAATCCTTCGATTAACTCTGTTGTCCAAAGAGAGCATTATCTTCTGCTTTACAAATTGCCCTAAAGTCTTTGTTTTCATTTATAAAGCTGTTCCGTGTTTAGTACCAGCAAGTGGCTGATGGAAAATACAACTCTCTGTTCAATATAAACTCAAGCTCAGCAAATAGTATTTGAAGACCATCGTATATGGTGCGTGAAGCCAGAAGAGGTAGATCAATACCAAGCAAGCTGTTTCCTACAAGGTATTTTTACAAATGTAGTTCAAGTGGATGTGGAATACATCATTCTCCGTTCCTGTACAGGAGCAGGGAGAATCGCTGTCTACACAGTAGTTTCAAGAATCAGTTGTGTCATGATCATCACCATTATATTAATTTAATATATCTATATATCTATATCTAAATACACACAGAGATAGCTTATCTACCAGACCATTCTTAAAACTTTAAATTACTGCAGCTAGATAAAAGATTTTCAAAATTGTAAAGCAAACTGGGACCCTCTGAAATATTTTTTTCCCTCCATGTTGGAAAGTTTAAGGATGCCCTATTCCTAAGTGTTGCGTCACCAACTTAAAGTTAGCTGATGACACAGAGACAGTAACCCATCGCGATCAACAAACCTCTTCTTGCCTCCAGCTACATGGCACGGGTAGGAAGCAACAGCTGCATTCTAAAAATTTTTATAATTTTAATTGGAAAGCCAGAAAAACTTAATTTCCTCTAATGGTCCCTGTGGATATGAGGGTGATGGTGTAAAATTTTCATTAGTGGGCATGGGGAGGGCTCTGCTGGTCTTTCTTCAGGAAAGCCTGTTCAGGCACAGCTTGTACTCTGGTGAGAAATTTTTCTCTCCATTTTTTTGTATTTTTGGTCCAGAATATCTTAATGTGGCAAAACAATGTGCTTGATACTGCCAGTAATTATTATTTTGAGGATAACTCTGGAGTAGAGTGAGCCTGAATGCTTGTGGAAAACCTTAGTTTCCAGTAGTTGAGTCTCACCCAAAACTGATTCCAGAACTAGGAGTCCGTATGGTGTGAAGATTTGGCTGAAGTTGTAAGGGAAGATACAACAGCCACTCTTTCATTCATTATCTTCACTTGACTTGTATGCAAAATAAATTTTAGCAGCATGCTGGATAAAGAAATTTTACATAAAATGGGTCTGTGAAAAACTGTCATGGTTATGCTGACTGAAATAAATATTGGTGCAGCAGTTCTTCAAAATGTCTTTTAGTCTAAATTAATTCATTCAAGTAAAGTATACCTTCTGACACAAGATTTGCCAATGTATTTTCAGCTGCCTTATTTTAATTTTTTTCAGTTTTTCAAAAGAATGCAGCATTCTTTCTCTGCCAGCAGGAAGTGTTGTATCAGTTGCTTCATGAAATAGGAACAGGTTGAGACCTCATAATAAACAGTTCCAAGTATTTATTAAATCATGTTAGATAACTGCAGGATGCATTATTTAATACCACATGCAATTTTATATGTATTAAAGTGACTCCTTGTTCTGTTTCCTGTCTCTCCATCCTTTCATAGCCTCACAAATCCTAATTCTCCCCCCTTTCAAACTGCCCTTTGTTTTCCCCTCTCTCTCTGCACATCTGGTTGTCCTGTTCTTCCCCTTCCCCCTCCAGCTTGATAGTCTCATTTTTAAAGCTTTGTTCGGCAAAGTACATAATTAAGCAGTAAGACACGACAGGGCATGAATATTGTTGTATTAATTGAGGGGGGAGAGAGACGGGGAAGCCAAAGGAAAACTACAGAGAAGCAATACCAGCTGGCACTCCGTGGGTATATAATTTGCAATTCATTTAGGAGAAAGCTTGTCCATGGGGTGGAATTTTCATTGGAAAGCAATGGCCAAGCCTATGCACCAACTGGATGCTTCTCAGAGAGCGTTGCTTTGCACTGGGGCAGTGTTACTGCCGCAGCTCTTGCTTGATAAAGCTCCTGATCTCTACTACAGGCCTGTTGTGTCTGGAGGGGCTCTACAGCCAAAAATGTATTAACTACTATATGAGGATAGATGACTTCTTTTGAAGGAAGGGCTACTGCAGTGCAAGTGACATTTTTCTGCTGAGAAGTAGGTGCTAATAATATCATTCGGTAGTATGCCAAAGTGCCCATAACATCTGTCTGGGTGCTAGTAATTGTAACAGCCATTTCCACTTGAAAACGAGCAAAGAAAATACTAATGAGTGCCTGGCAAGGGCCTGCCAGCATGAAGTCTCTGCTGCCAGTTAATCCAAGTGGTGTACAATAACATCTCTGAGGAGGGCAAATAAAAACTCACTCTGTAAAAGAGCTAGTAGGTAGCAGTCATGGTGGTAAGAGCTGGGAGAGTTAACTGCATGCACTGGGCAACCAGCTCCGCTGCTTTAAAACAGGAACTGCTCTTTATTTTTCTGTAAATTTAATGGTACTCCAGTAATTTATACACCCTTTCCTAAGCTTTTGTGCAATTGGGTTGGGTCAGACTGTAAAGTTTAAAAATAAAATCTTCAAATTAGTCCCAGTTCTATCCTTGGTTTCACAGACTTGCTGTGCTTTGCATTTCAAACGCAATCCTGAGCTGAAGTGTAGCTGAGGAACATGCCTGCAGATACTTGAGGCAACAAGGCTTCCCTCTGTAAACACCACTGAGAATTAAACGTGTAGTTTAATTTTATCTTCTGTGTGTGCATGAGCACGATAATGCACTTCTGTCATAGCCTGTAGTAGTGCAAAATGGTAAGGACCAGAGATGCACCTCATGGCAGCTAATAAACTATGCAAGTTTTTGTCTGCTTTCTCAGGCTTTCATTCCCCTCAGATGGTCACTAGCTTCCAAAAAATGCCCTACTGTTGCTCTCGAGTGGTTTGAGAAATACAGAGACGTTATTCAAGAAACCCTTGATGAACAGCATGAACAATTGCTTCCATATCTGCTGTACGTTTGTAAGTCTGATGCAACGAGTGAAAATGTACAGGTGATCTTGTCTGTCTCCTTGGGAGTACTGTCTTTATAAATGAAGTGGCAGGCTAATATTCAGCACTAAATGTAGTTTAATTACATGGACACTGCACAGCTTTGGCATCATATATGAAATTAATGTTATTTGTATAGGATCAACAAGACTCTGGCTGCTAGTTTTAGTGATGAACAGCTTTTTGTGTTTGAGAAAGTAGTTTTGTTGGTGGTTTTTTTAAAACAAGTTATGATACTGGAGCATCAGAACCAGAGCAAGACCAAAATTCTTGTGGACAGTTGTGCTGTTCAGGACAAATTCCAGATAAAACATTCCAGCTGCTTCTTGGTAATTATCCTGGGCCAGAATAGGATCTGGGATCCACTGTGCTTTCATCCCCTTTTTTCTGGCCACTTGAAAAGACAGCCTTGTTTTAATTTTGTATTTAAAACAAACTTAATTCTCTCAACTCCATATTCCTCCTATCAACTACCTTGCTTCATGTACTGATTTTGAGGTTCCAGAATTCCCTATGTTATACTGATTTATTTTACCTTCTCTCTTGTAGAGAGGGTGGTACTTTCATCTTTTGTACCAGTGTCTGGGGGCTGCAGCTTGTGTGCTTTAAGCACATGTGCTCACACTTGGTATGTTTGTTCTTGTTCCTTGTGAGTTGGGCTTCATTCATTTTTGGGGTTTGTAGAGGTTAATGATTGGCACGTGTGGCCAGTGCCTACTGATGTTTCTGAGGATTGAACATGAATATACGTGGGCAGAACGTGGATCTGCTTTGAAAACTGTTGAAGTGAATTTGTTAATTTATTCATCCTGTATTGCACTAGAGCAGCTTTGAGAGGGTCGTCTTGGTCTCTTGGGAGAAATTCCCTCATAAAGATAAATGAATAAATAATGAAAAATCATTGAGTCATCTTTTCAGTTACATCATTAAAGAACTTGGGGTATTTCTTTTATCCTGTTCTCCTTAAAAAATAACAAATGAGGAGGAGGCAAAAAATTTTTCTCTTCCCTTTATGGTGTGTCTCCTGTCTAGGATCTTTCACTGCTTCTATGAAGTATCTTGCTTCCAGATTGCATCCAAATTGATATAGACTTTCTGAATCAGGGTATTTTATTATTTTTCTTTAAAATTTTATTAGGTTTTTTCCCCCAAAGGTTTAACTGTGCCCACAGCACCATCAAGGGAATGGATACTCTGGGGTTTGACTGAAATTTTTGTAGAAGTAGAGAGGGAAGAAGACGCATTCAGATGTGTTTGTGGCTTCTGCTGCACAATAAAGTTGCAGAGCCCTGTGTATCAATCTGTCTTCCAATTAAGTGTATTTCAACCTCATAAGGCTCTTGCTGCCACTCTTTTTTTTTGTCATAATAGCTCCAGATTCCCACTTCAGACTTTGTTTTTCACCACACTTAGGTAAGGATACCTTATCATGCTCACCTGTACAAAGGACAGTGTGCCTGGCATCTTAGCATGCGTCAGAGATTCTGCTAAGCAAGAAGGATTTCAGAGACCAGTAGGAAGTAATAAAATATTAGTGGCACTGCAAAAACCTATGACAAGTTATAGCAAATTGGAAGGTATATGGGAGGGTACCTCTTCAAAACAGTAATACATATTTAAGTCTTTGAAGACAAAAAGAACCATAAAGTCAATACAAATGCTACAATTAGAATTCTTACCTGTCTAGGAAATCTGCTTTAAAATGTTTTCCCAAATTACCGGGTTTGGAAATACCAATGCAGTGTTAACCCCAAGTAAATGGGCAATTGCTGCATGGGGATTAGATCTTAGGTGCCCTGTGCATCTCTTTCCTGGGTTGCCATGTCTGTATCTAACTCCAACATGATGCACTACAACAGGAAAACATGTTGTGGGAATGCCATATGCAGTTGTAGCAGAACGCATAGTTCATATAAGAGATCCAGCCCATGGAAGGATGGGTGGGGAAAGGAAGAATTAGAGCAAGTGGAGCACCATGTTGTCCTGTCTAAATAGAAATTATTTTTGGAATGAAAACTAGAAAGGCTTTAATGTTCTTGATTCTTTTTTTTATACTGAAAAATTAGCCCTTTTTCATAAGACCAGAACAGTTAAGAGAAAATCTGCAACCAGTTTTTAATTTAAAAAAGGATTTGACTGGAATAGTTTTCTTCTTTTGTGTGTGTATTTGTGTGGTGAGGTTTGTTGAGGTCAGCTGTTGTGTGTTTGTTGGGGGTTTTTTGTTGGGGTTTTTTTTCCCCAATGACCAAGGAAGAATAGTGAAGTTCTGGAATTGGTTTTCTAACAATGTTGGAGAACATTCACTATTTTAAAAAAATTTAAAAGTGGTTGAGAAGAACAGTTGTCAGAAATGGTTTCTATCTAGGCAGTTTTTCCCTGGGAATGCCTTGCTTTTTGAGATAATTTAAGGACCAATGTAAAGGCTTTCCAAGCAATAGAAAAAAATGGAGGTCCTGCAAGTCTCCAAAGCTATAAACTATTCCCAGTGCACGTAACTTCACAGTAATGTGGTGGGCAGAAATTTATTCCTGATCTCAGCTGGTTATAAGTCTGTGCCCTGGAGCATGAAGATTGAGGTTCTTGCAATTTTTAGTCTAGTTACAGAGGCTATTAATCATTATGTTCAATCCCTTCTTGAATATTGCTAAGCTCTTTGTTCAATATGTTCTGAGCTATTGAACCTCACAGGTCAATTACACAGTGTTTATAAAGCTAATTCTAGATTTTGACCAAGAGTGAAAACATAACCCTCGAGGGACCTGGTATTGCTTTTAAGTCAACTGTTGTTCCTAATGTTACGCTGGTGAGGGGGGAAAACCCCCACAAAACACCCTAACCTGTTAAGATGTTCAGACCTTACAGAAAGGGAAGGGTGGCTAAACACACATGAGCACTTGACACTTCTGGAGTCTTATCTTTGGTTCTGTTTGAATTTCTCATTGGTAATTTGGGGGTTAATGCTAACTCTTAACAGATTGTTGACCTTCCCTGTCTCAATGGGTGGTTTACTTCAGCGGATGGATGTCTGCTACTGCTACAGTGCTGGGATTTGAGTCCATCCATCTGGAGTAGAGGGATGCTCAGCATGTTTAGGTAGTGTGAAATTTCATTCCTCGCTCTCCAAAAAGCGAGGCATTGGAATATAGTGGGTCCAGATAGAGACCTGGGGCATGATTCCTCTGTTTTTTCTTTTTTTGTTGTTCTTTCCCCTCAAATCAGTGGTAATTTCACTAATTCTGGTGATGTAATTAAAAATCCTTAAAAAAGCACAAACCTGAAGTTAAAAACCTGCCAAAACACCCACAAAGGAAAACAATTGGCTCCCAGAATTTTGTTATATATTCTGAAAATGTCAGGAAATCATGGTTACTGTTAGGATAGCTGTCAATTTATAAAAGGACATCAGCTTCCCAGCCAATTTTGCGGACTTGGGAGGAGACCATCTGGAGGAGAAACAGAGCATATCCAACGATTGCAGAGGAGAATCATCACCGGTATCATACTCAATTAATGCAAATGCTCAGCTGCCGAATTGCTGCATAAAAAGCTGACACAACAGCACCTTGATTTTTCCTTGGGGAAAATTTTAATAAAACATCACCCTATTCTGGGAATGAAAATTGCCTAGCATTAAGAGCGTAAGCCAAAAGTTATATGTTTCTTTCTCTTCTGGGAAGTGTAGTAGCTGGCTAATTTGTATGCCATAAAATGAAAACTTTCTCATGAGCCTGGCAATAGTGTAACATGCAGTTTGTCATAGTGGGATGAATAAAGTCTGGGAAATTTTCTCCTAAAGTGAAATATACTTCACTTGCCAGATATTTTTCCAACTTGAACAGGCAGCTATTACATTCCTTCTTTTGAACTGCTGGATGTTAAGCATCTCTGAATCAGTACTTCCAAGTATGGGAAGGGATGTGTGTACTCATTTCCCCTGACTGGCCTCTTCAGTGTGACTGTTTGGGACCTGGCCAGTTTCTGTTCATTATATAGGAAAGATACCAGACTCACACATGCTTTTGTTCATAGATGTTAAAACATTTTACAAATTCAAGAACAATTTTAACTAAACAGGGATTACTTGAGTTGCTTAGTGATTTTCTAAGCAAGACAAATATATTCTTTAAGTGACTAGGATATAATGTGGGCTTTTTTTTCCCTGATAGACTCCACATCTCATTTAGAAGTCTTTGAAGTCTGAGTAAATGAAATGGACTGAGTAGTCCAGTTAGTAGCATTGCCTTACTCAATTTTGTGTCCTTCAGTTTCCCAGTCAGTGAGTTACCAGGAGGACTTTACTGTAGAGATGATCTTTTCAGAAGTAGAAAGAATCCTGTGGAACAGTAGAATAGTTCAGGTGAGAAGGGACCAGCGGAATTCTCTTGCCCAACCACCTGCTCAAGACAGGGTTAGCTAGGAAACTGGATCAGGCTACTCAGAGATTTACCCACTTGAAAATGCCCGAGGATGGTGTCTGCACAACATCTTTGGATAACCTGTTTCACTCCTTGACTGTCAACAGGGTGGAAAAATTTCTGCTTATGTCCTGTCTGAATCTCCTCTTTCAATTTATGCTTGTTTCTTTTCCTGCCACCGTATACTATCATAAAGAGCTTGCCTGTCTTCTAATAACGTCTTTACAGATATTGGGCAGCTGCTACAAGGTTTCCCTGAAGTTGTCCCTTGCCCAGGCTGAGCAAATTATGGACCCTAAGCCTCTCTTTGCAGACAATTTCTCTAGCCCTGTCCATGTTGGGTGCCCTCAGCTGAATTCCTGGGTTTGTCGGTACCTGTCTGATACTGAAGGGCCCCAAACTGGCCTCAGTAATCCACATGTGGTCTAAGGAGTGCTGAGAAGAGGGAGCTGACCACTTCTTTGGATACAGTATTTGTGCTTCTGTTCTAGCAGTTAGCCCTCTCTGCTGCTGGGGTCATGGAGGCTTCTGTGTGGCTGCTCTCTGCAGCCACGTCCTCTGGGGCTGTGTCTATAGAGCTGGCCCCGTGCAGTCGTCCCCAGTAGCATGGCAGGGAGGGAGCTTTCTTCCCAGGCACTGGACTTTGTGTGTGTCCTTGTTGAACCACATGAAGTTTACACCAGGCCACTTCTCCAGCCTGTCCAGGCATATCTGCATGGCAGCCCTACACATACCGACATCCTCACCCCATCAACTGCAAACTTGGTATGAGCTCTCCTCCAGGTTGTTGATAGGGATATCACATGGGATGGTAGATCCCTGGTAGATCCCTGCCATACTTTGTTACCAGCCTCCAGGTACAGTACAACCTGGTCTGGTGAAGGGCGTCCCTGCCATGAAGAGGGGGTAGAACTGCGTGGTTTTTGAGGTCCCTTCCAACCCAAACCACTCTGTGATTCAATGATAACCTGTTACCCACTGTTCCTCTGGCACAAGTAATTGATTTTTTAAAATCGAACTAGTTGTCCACCTGACCGCAGGGTAACACGTTAACTTAAATAGAGGAAAGCTGTGGAAGACTATCAAAAACCTTGTTAAAGTCAGCAATGTTCACTACTCTCTTGTCATCCAGAAATCCAGTTGTTGTATTAGAGAAGGCAATTTGGTTGGTCAGGCAAGATCTGTCCCCGTTTAATCCATGCATACAGTTTCCAGTCACCACCACCTTAGTGTGCTTGGAATTTTGTTCCAAGGGGATTTGCTCCGTGATTTTCCTAAGGACCTAGGTGAGGGTGACTACTGTGTTGTTCCTTGGTTGTTCTTTTGGTCTTTTTCTGAAGACATGTACAAAATTTGCCTTTCTCTGGTGATCTGGCACCTTTCACAATCTCCATTCCAAAGGGATTGTTACATCACCTGAAGTCTACTACAGGCAAATTTCAGTATTGTCTACTTTGCAAGCCTTAATTCTTACTTTAGGCTGTCAGGAAATACTTGAAAGAAAAAATGCCCTTGCATTGTTTGTTCTAGAATTTTAAATATTTTAAACTTCTTTCAGGTATGTCCTGTCCCCCTCCCGCTACCCCCACCTCCACCTTCCTCCTCAGTACCCTGTTCCCTATAGAAAATGAAGGTTACAGGGGGTTGTTTCAAATACACTGAAGGCATTTCCAAGTTTGTAATAGAGTTCATGGTCTGCTTATGCATCTAACCACTTTGTTACCTAGAAACTTCAGGAATTGTTTGGCAGCACTCCTGCATCTTTGTTTTGTTTTGTTTCCTATAGCCAGAGTTTGTCAGAGGTGCTGTGGTTGCCATGACCTGTTTAGATGAGGATGTGAAGTGCTAATGCAGGATCACAGTGCCAAGGAGAACTGTGGGGTTCAGTGTTTGGCAGCACACCTTGTTCTCATCGTTGGATGGGAGGTTGGTTAAGATTCTGGGAAAAATGGTGGTAGCTTTATTTTTGGTGGAGAGATGCTGTTACATAAATACCCAACATCAAAGGCATATGTTTGAAAAATAATTGTGCATGCTTGATTTTTTCGTCGCTGTCTTATCTCTCCCTAGCATCACCTGGATCCTGAGCACCAATAGCTAGTGTTCTGCAACAGCTTATTGCAAAGCATGAATCAGAGCTCTTCATGTTTTGTTTGTCTGAAAGAGCAACCTAGATAGCATCTACGTCTGCCCAGCTGTTTTCTTGACTCCAAGCATTACTCATTTGGCCCAACGCTTGTTTCACTGACCCTTTTGCTCATAGTAGACTCGGCAGGATCCTGGAATGCGTGAGCAAATACTGTGGAAATCTTAATCAGTGTTTTGACTAATACAAGCAGTGGCCTTCAGGTATCCCAGAAAAGGCTCTTTTGAGTACTGTACAAAAATGGAATTGTTTTAGGCACTTTAGATAAGGAGTATGCAAGAGACAAGGGTTTTTCATTACACAGATCATTAACATCTCTGTTTTGCATGAGAAAGGTGGTTCTGTTGCCAGTTGCCCACAGCTGGTCACATCTGATGATGGATCTAATCATCAGCTGCACTGATGATGCAGGTGAGTCTCATGGTGTGGTGTGGGGAAGCAGTGCCACTCAAGATACAGGCTGCATCTGTCCACGCCTGCTCACAGCCACCCTTGGGTGCTTTGTGCTCAGAACCATCTTTTTATGCCTTTGATATGAACCACTGACAGTTGTGTATGTGTGGAATAAAAGCTAAAAATCAAATCTAGAATGACTTGTTTGCCCCGCTACTATGAATGGCTTGAAATACACTGTACTATTCCAGATTTATTAGGTCCTAAAATGAGGTGGGGGGACTTAAACAATAGCGTTCTCACTAAAAGCAGACATTTAACCATAAATCATGCTTGGGTGTGCAGGCTATTAAATACGTAGCCTTACTTTGTGGTGTGCATGTGTACTGTGCCCTTGCATCTACCCACCAGTATTGTATTGCAACCAGAGAAATGCTGTGAGTACTGTGCAATACCAACAGTGATGCCCGCTATGCAGGGTAGCAAGCTCTATGTAATAGGGCCTTATATCCAGCTAACAATACACTGAGTTGATAACTCGGTTTCCTGTGCCTATTTAGAGAAGAGGGGAATTACTATAGAGTATTAAGTGATAATGATTTGCATGGGGATGAATGTTGTTTTAAAGGAGCGCAATTGCAAATCAGGTCATTAGCAAAGTGTTTTATTGGACAGTCTTCTTAAAATACTGCCTGTGGTGTGCTTGATGCAAAAATGAAAGTTGCTTCATAATAGTGTATCCTACAAAACCTATTTCAAGGAAGGTCTGTGGAGAAAATTTGGGACATTTAAAGAAAAGTATTTTTTTTCTGTTATGTGAAAGAACTTTTAGGTTGAGTTAATCCTAATCAATCAAATATTTTGCCTTTTGGACAGTGTTTTATTTGCTAAAACTTGTTGAGCAAAAGGCTATTTTTTAAAGGATATGTGTCAGTAAAAAATGTTTTTTTTTCTTTAATTCTGAATTATGTGGTAGAAACAATTAGTGTTTAATATGCCTTTTGTTTAAAAGTTTGCAGTGTGTCATCCTCAGCTTTGTCTTAGCTACCAAGGAATAGTTTAATGCATTAATTTTGATGTGTAAGTGTGGAAAACCTCCAGGTCTTTTATATGAGAAGTTTCTTTGCTGCTTCTGTTTTGTGGCCACAGTAATTTTCTAGTTTGTTTTCGAAACTTTCATGGCATCCACAGAGGAGCCCTTGTGCTTGCTGAATCCCCGTTTGCATTCTCAAAAGCTACAGAATGTGGTATAATCATAGAATCATAGAATCATAGAATTGTAGGGGTTGGAAGGGACCTCGAGAGATCATCGGGTCCAACCCCCCTGCCGAAGCAGGCTCCCTAGGACATTTCACTGAGATAGGCATCCAGACGGGTCTTGAATATCTCCAGAGAAGGAGACTCCACCACCCCCTGGGCAGCCTATTCCAGTGCTCTGTCACCCTCACTGTGAAAAAGTTTCTCCGCATGTTGGTGCGGAACTTCCTATGCTCCAACTTGCAGCCATTGCCCCTTGTCCTGTCTCCACAGACCACTGAAAAGGGGCTGGCTGATTCCCCCTGCATCCCTTGCTTAAGATAATTGTAAACATTAATTAGGTCCCCCCTTAGTCTTCTCTTCTCAAGGCTGAACAGTCCCAATCTTCTCAGCCTTTCCTCATAGGGGAGATGCTCCAGGCCCTTTATCATCTTCGTAGCCCTTCTCTGGACTCTCTCCAGGAGATCCCTGTCCTTTTTATACCAGGGAGCCCAGAACTGGACACAATACTCCAGGTGGGGCCTGACCAGGGCAGAGTAGAGCGGGAGGATCACCTCCCTTGACCTGCTGGCTACACTCCTCCGGATGCACCCCAGGATCCCATTGGCTCTCTTAGCCACCGAGGCACACTGCTGGCTCATGGCCAACCTGTCATCCACCAGGACCCCCAGGTCCTTCTCCACTGAGCTCTTCTCCAGCAGGTCATCCCCCAGCCTGTACTGATAGAAACGGTTGTTCCTTCCCAGGTGCAAGACTTTACACTTGCTTTTGTTGAACCTCATCTGGTTTCTTACTGCCCAGCTCTCCAGCCTGTCCAGGTCTCTCTGGATGGCAGCGCAGTGTTCCTGCATGTCAGCCACTCCTCCCAGCTTTGTGTCATCGGCGTACTTGCTGAGGGTCGAGGCTATTCCCTCATCAAGGTCGTCAATGAAGATGTTAAACAGGACTGGACCCAACACCGAGCCCTGGGGAACACCGCTAGTCACAGGCCTCCAGTCAGATTCCACTCCACGAATCACGACCCTCTGGGCTCGGTCCGACAGCCAATTCTCAACCCACCTCACTGTCCACTCATCAATCCCATGCTTTCTCAGCTTTGCTATCAGGATGTCATGGGAGACAGTATCAAAAGCCTTGCTGAAGTCAAGGTAGATGACATCTACTGCTCTCCCTCCATCTACCCAGCCGGTGATGAGATCGTAGAAGGCTATGAGATTGGTCGAGCACGATTTCCCCTTGGTGAATCCATGCTGACTACTCCTCATGACCTTCTTCTCTTCCAATTGCTTGGAGATGGCATCCAGAGCAAGCTGTTCCATTACCTTTCCGGGGACAGAGGTGAGGCTGACTGGCCTATAGTTGCTGGGATCCTCCTTCTTGCCCTTTTTAAAGACTGGAGTGACATTGGCTATCCTCCAGTCCTCAGGCACTTCTCCTGTTCTCCAGGACCTGTTGAAGATGATAGAGAGCGGCTCAGCAATCACCTCCGCCAGCTCCCTTAGCACACGTGGATGTATCCCATCCGGTCCCATGGATTTGTGTGCGTTTATCCCTTTGAGCCGCTCCTGGACCTCCCCCACCTCAACCAGAGGGAAATTCTTCATATCCCAAACACTCCTATTTACATCCAGTGCCTGTGGGTCCCGGGGGGCCTTTGAGGTGAAGACCGAAGCAAAGAAGGCATTCAGTATCTCCACCTTCTCAGTATCCCCCGTTACCAGGACACCCTCCTCATTCATCAAGGGACCTACATTATCCCTGGTCATCCTCTTGCTATTCACGTATCTAAAAAACCCCTTTTTATTATCCTTTATGTCCCTTGCCAGCTTCGTTTCCAAGAGGGCTTTAGCCTTCCTAGTTGCGACCCTACAGGCCCTGACTACATTCCTGTATTCTCCCCATGTGCTCAGACCCTTCTTCCACAATTCATAGATCTTCCTCTTCTCTTTGAGTTTACTCAGCAGCTCCGTGTTCATCCACGCAGGTCTTCTGCCTCTCCTTCCCGATTTCCTGCACAAAGGGATGCATCGTTCCTGTGCTTGGAAGAAGTGCTGTTTGAATGCTAGCCAGCTCTCACAGGCTCCCATTCCTTCAAACAGCGTAGCCCACGGGATAGCCCCTATTAAGTCACGGAGGAGATCAAAGTTAGCTTTTCCAAAATTCAGGGTAGAGCTTTTCCAAAATTCAGGGTAGAATCATTTGCTGAAGAGTGACCCTCAAATGGATATGTGAAGGAATGAAGTTTAATGTTTCTGCTTTTCCCTCCTCTTCCCCTGAAAAATCGTGGAAAAACAGATGTCCACAATGTGTAACCTGATGGTGAAATGTCATTACAAGGCAGGTTTCTGTGCCAGCTGACAGTTATTCCTACCAGTCTGCATGCCTTAAACCCGGGCTGGCTTTTGTCTGATGGCTGGTCATGTCACCTATGTGACAGGCTGTTTTGAAGCCCTAAGTTTTGCAGTTAGAGAGGGGTTCATCATATGATGATGAGCTTTGATTTCTCGGATACGATACCACGGCATCTTTCTCCAAAAGAAACAAGGAGATTGGTGTTGGATGGCATTTGGATAATGCCATTTTATCCCTGCTTTACTTTAACCCCCAAAGCCTTAGCTTCAGAGGTCTCCAGAACCTGATTGCATCTGTCTCTGTTCTCCTTGCCAAAAATGTTCTTTGCCTTCCTATTTTACTTTTGGCATTTTTTACCTTCTCTGCTTGTGTCCCTTCAAGCTTTCCCTCAGTAAACATTTGTTAAAAATGATTCAACCCTTTTTAGTGTATCCTGCTTTTTTTTTGTTAATTATTTTTAAAATTTATTTGCACTAGATTTACAGATGTCCCTCTGCTGGTGTTGATACAGAGTAATATGGACCACTCTTGTCATATGTCGGTCAGTTTACGTAAATAAATGTTCGCAGTTTGTTTTGGTTTCCCTGTGGCATGATGTATCAAGTTCTGGGTATGTGTTTCTGAGGAGGGGACTAGGTTAGCTACTTCAATTGTGATTTGGAAGGTGAGAAAGTGTCTGTAAAATTGATAACTGCTGTGCAGACAGGAGCAGCTTAATCTGCTGGGGTGCCAGGCACCTGGGTGGGTAAAATGCAGGCGGAGGGTTTCAGTCACACCAGCTGTGTGGCAGCAGCTGGAGCACTGCCGGAGAGCAGTTGGCAGCACTGAGCAGTGACAGAGGGGCTTGGGAGCCTGATAGAAATGTAAACACTTGTTCTAGCTGAAATGATTAGGGGAAGTATTTCTGTACCTTCCTTATTAACTCATTATGAAATATGGAGCTAATGTATTAACCATTAGCTCTGGTACGACAGACAGACTCGTGAAGAACGTAACTTGTTTGGGATTGTGATGAAGTCAGTGGAGCACAAGCAGATTCTCTCTCTGTGTTTGGTGGAGGGAGGTGGCAAAGTCATTGAAACGTGCCATTGAAACATATTTTTTTCTCTGGTCTTATGCAACTGAACCAGCTTAAGCATTATGGGAATAGATAGGGTGATGGAAAAGCATTTTAAAGGCAAGCACACAAAACACATATGTAATTTTTACTTTTAAATAATGTTCTGATAACCTTTAAATCACTATGGCTTTAAATGGTCTTAAATGGAAAAAAATTTACAAAGTTTAACTGGTTGGGAGGGGTAAGAAACACCTTTCAGCTGAAGTTTCAAGTCATGAAAAATGACATGAAAATTTTCATGCTGAAATCAGATTTTGACAGAAATAGTTTTTTCTGCAGAAATAAAATTTTCAACAAAAGTTTTCTGAATTTACTGGAAGTTAGTTGGAAGCTGAGGATGCTTTGTTCTTATCTCCAGTGTATCTGCAAAAATGAGCCTGAAGCAATGATACATACCAGTTTTCCAGTCACAGAAAAAATAAATCAATGAGAAACCTTCCTGACTTCTTGTAACTGCAGACAATAATGCACTTATTAAAAGATAAAACTTAGTTTTGTGTTTTTCTTGTCTGCCATATAAAATGGTTTTATTTACTCAAAAATTTAAAATTGTGGTATTAATGTGTTTTAATTTCAGTTTCATTTTAAATGCTGCTTAAGACAAATTATATGGAAATAATTTTTATTTTCTATTTACTAGACCTTAATTACATGTTTCTTAATAGTAAAACGTAAATTGAGAATTTCAGCTTCAATTTCTGAAGCTCGTTGTACGTTTCATGCTTAGAAGAATGTCCAAACTTAATGTAACAATTCTAGTAGTCAAAACTGGATCTTTTAATGACTGCTGTCCAATAATATGAAGCCATGTAAGGAAAATTATTTCATCCAAACTATTAAGCTTTTCACCTTGATTAAAATGGATTATTAAAGTTTATATTCAATGGCAATAATAAGTAGGACAAACTTCTCTGTCAATGGCTTTTATCCTTGAAGGCAAAATATCCTGTCATAGTTCCAGACATATAGTGGCTTAAATATTAAATACAACAATGTGCTGTAACTAAAGATGTAGTTGAGGACCCACAGCTTATCTAAGGAGCTAACAGCTGATGTCTAAGAACAGGTCACTGGACTTCAATTTGGCTTTAGTTTTCTTTATATAGTGCATAGTAAAGAAAACAGTTTTAATTATACCATTCAATGCTGCCATTTCTCAAGGAAGTCATGTACTTAGTGCAAAATGTTTTCCCGTGATGACCTTGCCTGCTTCTTATGGAACAGTGTCTGATCTGTAGAAACCCCGCGTGAATCAAAGCAGTTAACCCCAAAACCACACCTACTCACTGCGCCCCAAGAAACAGGTCTACTCTGCAGGTTATATTAAATGTACTGGTAAGTAAAGTCATGACTTCTGCAGTTGTGAGGAAGGTGAAACGAAGCCTGGAGTCATGTGCAATGACTTCCCTATTTGTCTTCTGAAACCTCATTACACTATGAAATTCTGTTACCTGTATTAATGCTGATCCACTAATGTAAATTCTTGGGAACTAAATGGAATATGTTTCTGCTGTTTTCTGACTGTTGTCAGTAACCAGAAAAATATTACTTGTATCCATACTTGTTAACACATTGTTTGGGGCCTTTTATTTGTAGTTGCTACTCATCAAGGCTAAGCTGAAATTTTGGTGACTTAAAATCAAGCAATATTGATCTTCTAGTGAAAATTTTGTGAGAAAGGGCAGTGTTTTTTCCCCTAACAGCAGATACCATGAAAAAAAGAAAAGCTTTTTTCTATGTTTAACATGAAGCGTGATGGGCTAGGAATTAAAGTTGAAAGATTTAAATTAGTTTGGTGTAGGTCTGTAATGTTTAAGCATGGTAGAACATACTTTAGCACTGCCAACCCTACAACTGCTTCAGAAGTGTTTGTGTAATGCACTGTCAGTGCAAAATGTGCTCAAATATTTTTGAGCAGTGATGACGTGGAGTGTAAGGTCATGTGGAACCAGAGTGATGAGAGCCTCTAGTTTGGTTGGCTGGTTGCATGGTGGTTTGCAAACCATGTATGTATGTGTTCGTAAGTAAGTACAGTAATGCATGCGTATGGGTAGTGATCCAGTAAAGCTCACAGGCTGGATTAGGTTTGAGAAACTGCCTTTTGTATTTTAGTTCAAAATCCTAACTACAAAATTTTCTGGTTGAAAAGAAATAGAAATTAAAAAAACCCAAACCACTTAATACAAAATGTATTTTAAAAAATGCCTACAAGGACTCAGGAGATGATGGAGATGAAGCAATGCTGACCCTGTGCTACCTACAATGCAGTGACCAAGCATTTCCATAATGTGATTACTTTTCACATTAAGCTGAGTGAATTACAGCACATTTTCTCTGAAGTGTGTGCTGTAGCTGTGGCGTGAATGAATCCCAGGGCTTTTAAAGTATTGCAAGTCTTCTGTACTTGTGTCTGCTTTGCAATCAGTTGCAGCTGAGCAGTTATTAAGAAACATAATTTTATTTTTTAAAGGAATATTATGATAGAGGCATAGTTTAATAGGTTACAGTGAATAAAAGAAATGATTTTGGATGGAAGTGGTGAATGGAGGGAGTAAAGATGGCTTGTTTGTGGTGTTGTGCATAGTGCATTAAATCTAATTTTATTTCATGTCCTTAATACTAATTGTTGATGCTAATGTTAAACCAAGGTAATATTTTAATAGCAAACTTTAAAGCCCTCATGTCACTCTGCTGAGTGGAAGGCATTAAAATGACATTGAAGGAAATGCTGTCTGGACTTTGCCAACCTGAGAGCAGATTAAAATTTGTATAAAAGGCCAGGACTAAATGAACACATCAGATTTTACAGTACTTCAACCTCAGAATTCAGCTGCATTCAAATATTGTTCCTTTCTTCTGGTGGAGAAAGTGCTGTGATGCTTTTGGCAAGTTATTAAACATCTGAGCCTTAATTTTCCATCTGAGGCAGAAGGAAATTATCTTTCTCAGTGGATATTGCAGATATATGAAGAATTGTATCTTGGAGATACTCAGATGTTACAGTACTAGGAAGGGAGGATGCCCTTGAAAATACAAAGATAAAGTCAGACAAAAGTTATTTAGTATTGCTTCCCTTTGCCCCCATAACACAAAGAAGTTTTATTCTGTCTGATGCAATTTTTGAATTGGTATCGGTTTTTTAGCCTTTTGGTCAAAAACAATGAGATGAACTTCTGCTAAAACTGAAGTTTGTCACTTTCTTGTGAAACAACACATTATTTCTGATGTTTTAAACCTAAGGGCCTTCATGTGACAGCCTCAGAAAAATCTCTGTTTCTACTAGGAAATAGCTAAAGGAGTTCTGCCATTCCTGAATGTGGGTTGGTGCATCCCAAGCACAACTAAAAGCAGGGTGGACAATGGATTGAGAGCAGCCCTAAGGAGAAGGACTTGGGGGTGCTGATTGATGACAAGCTCAACATGAGCTGGCAGCATGTGCTAGCAGCTCAGAAGGCCAACCATGTCTTGGGCTGCATCAAGAACAGCGTGGCCATCAGGACAAGGGAGGTGATTCTGCCCCTACGCTCTGCTCTCATGAGACCCCACCTGGAGTTCTGCATCCAGCTCTGGGATCCCCAGTACAGGGAAGACATAGAGCTGTTGGAGTGAGTCCAGAGGGGGACCGTGAAGATGACCAGGGGGCTGGAGCACTTCTCCTGTGAAGACAGGCTGTGAGAGAGTTGGGCTTGTTCAGCCTGGAGAAGAGAAGGCTCTGGGGAGACCTAATTACAGGTTACCAATACTTAAAGGGTCTTACAGGAAAGTGGAGAGGGATTGTTCACCAGGGTGTGTAGTGACAGGACAAGGGGTAATGGCTTCAAGCTGAAAGAGAGCAGGTTTAGATTAGATGTTAGTAGGAAATTCTTTATTATGAGGGTGGTGAGGTCGTGGCACAGGCTGCCCAGAGAAGCTGTGGCTGCCTCTCCCTGGCAGTGTTCAAGGCCAGGCTGGATGGGGCTTTGGTCAACCTGGTCTAGTGGAGGGTGTCCCCACCCATGGCAGGAGGTTGGAACTAGGTGATCTTTGAGGTCCCTTCCAATTCAAACCATTCTATGATTCTATGATTAAGATATTTTATTATGGTAAACCCAGATTTTGCAGTGCAAATTAGCAGGTAACTGTATACCATCTTAGCATTTCACTGTCTCCTATGATACAAGAAATGCCAGAGCTGTTTTAATTATTTACTTTAAGAACAAGGAATGTAATCATAATATTTTCATAATAATATGTTAACTGGACTGGTGCCAAGCTTATGTTAACACCTTGGTTTGAATTTACATGTATTAAAGTACGCCAGTTATTTTTAACATGCAATTCAAGGAATGCTTGTGCACTTCAGGTTTAGATTTTTGTGTATGGTGTTGGTTTTTAATAATGTGTATGTGTATTAGTGATTCATTTAAGTTTTTTTCATCCAAGTATTGGCCTTTGCTAAAGAAAAACATAGGTTTGTGGGTTTTTAACTTTATGCTTGCATACAAATTTTATTTTATTTTGTGGCTTTCTTTTTTTGCATGCATTTTTAAAAACCTGCTGTTAGGATTTTTATTCTAGTACTAATGTACAGGCTTGCCAGTGCATCAAATGGAAAGGGGTTCATGCCTTTCATTGGTATTCATTTTTATTACTTTGACTTGAGATTTTGGTTAAAGAACAGCTGTTGGATAAGGGCAGGCTTAATGTTGTTTATATTACCTGGATTTGAAACGAAAAGCAGCAATTAAAAAATGTAAATGAATATTTCTGGAAAGTGACCCCAGGGATGCACTTGATGTATGTTGTTTGCTACAGTTGATGTGATGGAGGCAAATTACGCAGTTTAATATTCAATGATACCTTGCCCCCTGCCTTCTCAAAAGTTGAGCTTTAGGGGAATACAGTTGGCAGAATAAGAATAGAGACTAAAGTATTAATTCAGCGCAACAAAATCCCATATCCCTTGAAATTTGAGATCATAACCAACTTTGAAACCTGTATTGTCTTTCCCAGAGTTGCACAAAGACCGGTACATGCTCTCACCTAGTAACCTCCTGTACCCCCCCATCTTGTTAAAGAGCCTGTGCATCTTCTTTATTTGCATTGTAATGGTTTGGGAAATGGCAGCGCTCAGGCCTTGCATAATCCTTGGATTTAGGTGGCTGCAAAGGCTGTTTAATTGTCCCTACGAGCAGGGAAGAATAAGGGTAAGATAATGATAGTCTAACTATTCAGGTATGGGACAAGAATTTATTTCAGATCCCTGTAAGTACTCCTGGTAGCCTTTGCTGGTAATCATTATATTAAATGGTCCTCAGTGAGCCAGCATTGTTAAACTATGCTTTGCAAAGATAGATTTGAATTGCTTGACTGCCAGCTGCTTTTTTGGTCTGGTTTTTGGTTTGGTTTGGTTTGGTTTTTTTAATATATGGTTTTTATAGCAGGCCTAAGAAAAAAACATTGTGCAAGTCTTTTTAGTGTCAGTGCTTTTCTGAAGCAGAAGTACACCAGTCTGGAAATGTGTGTGGACTTTGAGAGAGGAGATAGAAGGCATCCTTTATTCCAAACAAAAATCCACATTATCCTCCTTGCTCTTCCTCTCTGTAGTCATGGAGGAATACAAGTGCAGCCCAGAGTCACTGTGACTCTGTGGTGACCCTGGAAAGGCTGCTCTTCTCCTCACTTGATGCGGTCTGCGGAGTCAGGCTGTTTGCTGCATCGCTTGGTGGATGAAAGTTTTCAGGATAGTTCAACAGGTGTAAGAATGATCAGTAATTTTAGAAATTACACAACACTGTTACCACAATAAATGATCTCAAAGTTTGGCAAGGGTGACTTCATTCCAAAAAGGATTTTTCTTCTGCTTTTGTTATTTTTTCCAAGTTATCCCAAACCTGGCACCCTGAGAAAACTCTTGAATGTGCATATTAGAGATTGGTTAAAGCATAGCTAAAACTTCCTAGGATTTCACATGGTACCAGTGTACTGCAGCTCCTTATAGGATCTGTGCTAACTTGCCTGTGTGTATACTGCAGCATGAGAAGGGACTTCCATCTGAAAAGGTACAAAGTCAGATTGCTGCTGTGACATACCCCTCAGGTTTCAGGTGATGGTGGTCTGAGGTGCCTGGAGAACACAGGAGCAAGGGTGCTATATTTTCCTGAGCATATTAAGTGATACTAATACATTGCTGAAAAAGGAGCCTAATGAGGAGTTCAGAGGGTTGAGGAAGGTGTTGGGCAAGGACATTGGTGTGTATAGGCATGTATGGAGGGCAGGAGTAGAAGAGTGGGTATGGAGGGCTAGGAGTGAAAGGCGGTATCAGAAGCAGTTTTAGGAAGAATGGGCAAGAGTTCAGGAGTGCAGGGGAAGATGATGTCTAATACTTGGATCACAAAGTCCTTCTGAAATTCAGATCTTGCTGTGGAGTCCTCAGTTTCCCTGTCTTGTTTCAGTAAGTAACTGATAGGCATGGCCTAAACACGGCTGGTTGGTTTTGGCATAGAAGCTATTACTGTTGTTACTGTTTAAACTTAATTACAGAAGCCTGTGATCTAGGCTTCCCTTTAAGAATACAGCTACAGATGAATCTGTATGAGAGAGATCTGTGTCATCAGGTAATTTAGAGGAAGGAGTAATATTACACGCAAAGAATTTGAACCAAGACATCCTGGTAGAATATAGCTTTATCTGCAAAGATTGTTTCTTGCACTTATTTTATTTGGGTTTTTTTTTTATAGCGGGAGTTTAGTTGGTGCCAGTCCTGACAAATAGAAGTCTCGGAGCCTTTTTTCTTACTCTGAAATGCTTGGAATTTGGCATTTTTGTGACAATTATTTTAGCAATTCAAAAGTAACTAAGAGGTGAAATCAGTGTATATAGAGAATATCTACTTCAGATTGCACTGATGATATTTAGTGTGTCTTGTAAACCACTATAAAACTTTTTTATCTCTTTTTTTTTTTTTTTTTTTTTTTTTACTTCTGATCAGGTAGGACAACAGGACCCGAGTGGGGCTCAACGCATAAATTCTTCTTGTGCTAGTGGCCTTCATAGAAAGTGAGAAAGGTGGTGTCTCCCTTCACAGAGCTGTGAAAACTGTGATAAAACCAATTAGCCATCTGTGCATCTATTGTAATTGGTAGTTTGTGTGTCACAGGCAGTTAAAGAACAAGCAGCCTTTTGTGTGTTTATCTCTCAAGTACTGGTTGCACCGAGGTTAATGAGACTCCCTAGGAATATAAGTACCTCAGATACAAGTGTAGAGTATGAAATGTATATTTTTATTGTGACTTTTCAAATAGAAACTGTTTATTTGGGAAGTGTCAAATCAGTGGCTGGCACATGAAATTCAAAGGGAGCAGTAAGACATTTTAAGGTGATCTTATGCTTAGTTTTTTATATCACAGTGGCTTCAGTGGAATTGTAGATGGAATTCTTCTTACTTGAATTTTTATTGCCTTAGTAATAGTATCTGTTAGTACTTGGTGTTTTAAAATTGTAAATTATTTCCACAGCCTTTTCTGAGGACAGGCAGATATCCTATTAGATATACAAGCCCTTAATATTACCAGCCCTAATAGCATTGCAGGATTTTTATCAGTCATTTTTGTCAAAATTGTGTCAGGCAGCAGCCATAATGTTATGCTGGATTACCTAAAGCGCGTATGTTCTCTCAAAGACGACCAATTCTGTTGGGAATCATACCTCAAAAGAATTGTTCTGCAGCATTTACATTTCTGAGGCCTTCAAACCTTTCCTCAGTGAAACTTTAAGTTGTAGTTTGTCCTTGAAATGATTTAGGCGAAACATAATGTATGTTTTGGTGGTTCTCCCGTACTAGACTTCTTTTTTTACTTACCATTCTTAATTAAATCCAGCATTGTTTTTTATGGCAAAATTTCTGTTTTGCTCCTGATGTTTTTGTAAACAGGGGGTTTTATCCAATAAAATGGACATCTACTCATAGAATCATAGAATATCTTAGTCTGGAAGAGACCCATGAGGATCATAAGAGTCCAACTTCTGGCTCCTCACAGGACTACCTGAAACTACACGATAGGACTAAAAATGTTGTCCAGGTGCTTCTTGAACTCTGACAGGTTTGGTGCAGTGACCACTTCTCAGGAGAGCCTGTTCTAGTGACTCGCCACCTTCTTAGTGAAGAGTCTTTTCCTAATGTCCAATCTGCACATACCCTGATGCAGCTTCATTCCGTTTCTTCATGTCCTGTCACTGGTCATGTACGTCTGTTTGTTGGCTGGATTGTTTTTTCTTTGGGTAACACCTTGAAAGCTGAATAAAAATTGCCTAATGTTATGTGGGAGGCATATTGCTGCTCTTCGGTATTAAGTGAGGCAGGCAAAACCTGACTGAAGATGGAGTGCTTTATTTGAATATCAGACACTAGACAGTGTGAGAGAAACGATTAGATAAAGTTGCAGCAATTATATTGTTCAGATTTCAAACTAAAACTATGTTTTAGAGAAAGAAAAGATATGGGTTAGAGCACGTAACTAAAATGACAAGTACTTTTCTTGCTACAAGTTTTCTTCTTGCCTTTGTCTTTTTTAGCTATATCCACTACAATTTTCTTAATGAGTCCTCCTCTTCTGCTTCCAAATCTCCGCACTGAAACAGGAGGCAGGGAAGGGTGGCATTCCTCCCCCTTTCACTTGAATAGGTGGCCAGCTTGGCCATGGATGCTCATCTCAATTCTCTGTCAATAAATAGCGTAGTAAAATGGAGTCCCATTTTAATGACTAGGCTGCTGGGTATATGCTCATTTTATTTTTAAGTTTTAATTAAGAAGATATCTTACTAATTGGAAGATGAACAGAACAATCAAGTGTCAGTGATTCTACTTCATAAAAGAACTTTTTTAACATCCAGAATGTGAACCAGTTGTGTTTGCTGCTGTATAATTTTGTCCATGAACCGTATAGCTTGGCCTGCCTCATTTTTGAGAGTTTATTGTTCCTTTGTAGAAAACAATATGAGATTTCTCTTAAGAAAGTATCTGAAACAATACATTATTATAATTTTAACTGCATGATGATAGTCATGGGACCTCTTAGATTATGAAAATGTCTGCTGAAAGGGGGTTTGGCTTTGTGTTATAGTTCAGTAAGAATTCTTTTCATAGTAATCTGCTAAGTCAGTCAGAAATTAAATATAGTACCAAGTTTGTTTTTTCCTCCACAAGATTTTGCAAGTAGGTTTAGTCTTGTGTGGGTTCTGAAGAAGGAAGTAGGTGTCTGAGCACCAAGGCAACCATCCTTCAAGAGACATGCATGGCTGCATCATTCTTCTCCTGCAAAATAGTTTGATATGTGCAGACTTTAGATACCATCTGGAATGGCCCAAACAAAACCTGTGAAATACTAAAGTGATGTGTGGTGGTCTTGGAATATGATGGCCAACTTGTAGAAGTGTGGTGTTTTCTTAGTGTTTGGAAGCAAAGGCCCCCCACCTCCAGTACTGCAGAGACCTCTCATGCAAAACTGCAAATGTTCAGCATTTTATAGAGTTCTGGCTTGAAACATAGTTCTGTAAATCCTGTGGCAGCGATTTTAGTAGAAGAAAATTTCCATTCTCAACATTCAGCCTGTCAGTTCTGTGGAATCATTCCCCTGTTTTGTTTTAATTTCTTCTCTTCTCTCAAGCATTAGGGAATCTTCAACTTGATACAATACAGGTATAAGCTAGATAGAGTAATCAATGTATCTTTTTTAGATGTCCTTTTAACAAAGTATGTTTCCTTGAAAATTTCTTACCAAATTAAAAGAATTACTGAATATCTGAAACAAGGTAATGGGAATTCTTTCTCCCCTCCGAAATTAGTAAATTGCTCATTTTTTTAATTATTAAAACCTTTTGAGGCATCTTGAATTTGCTTAAGCCACATATTTACTCTTTAGAAAAAAAAATCTGCTGATATATAAATCCATTCCAGCCACTGTGTGCTCCGTCACATGAAAATCCATGTTCATCTACTTCACAAGGAGATGGGAGGGCAGAATGCCTCATGGTTTCTATTTAAGAACAAGCTCTTAAGGACAGGGTTTCAGCTCCAGAGATGCTGAAAGAGGTTGTCTGAGGAGGAAAAGATACCATCTAGGTGGAGCTTCCTGTGAGTGCTCTGTGAACATGTAAGCTGCAGTAGCTGTGCTACTACTAACTATATTTTGCAGTGACGGCTTTTACGGTACAAGGAAGAGGCTTTTTTCCTCTTGTCCTTTCTGAAGTTTTATGTCTTCAGCAGTTCATGTCTCCTGAGATGCTATTTCTTGCCTACGATGTCCTGGGAAAATAGATAAGCGCTCAAAATACATTAAAGCTTTATCAACTTCTGGAATGAAGTGTCCTTCAGTGAGAATGCCCAGGTGAATGCAGCCCTTTTGTCTGAATTACTGAGATAAAACAGGACAAGAAGAGCAGTCTGCAAGGGACTAGTGACCCAAACGGTAAAGGGTTTTGTAGGTCAAACCCAACACGTCGTGTTTAACCAAAGAACAGATAAATATTAATGCAATACCTGCAGTTCTGCTGTTTGTTTCCTGCAAGCACTTGGCTCAGCATTGCATCAGGTAGAGATTTGACATGACTTTTGATGCACATCATTCTGTGCCAATTTAACTAGTAAAGAACAAAGGTATGGGTGACTGCAGTGAAGCTCTTGTACGTTAGGTAGTGTAGCCTTCTAGACAAATATAGCAGGAAGGGGGGAGATGTTTCTCATGGGTGCTCCTCATATTTGATCAAGAGAACCAACAATATTCCTAAATTGGGAATTACTTGAATGTTTCTATTTAATTTTTTTGTCAACAACTTCTTTAAGATCTTAGCACACTGCCACCTAAGCTTGTGTTTTGCTGTCTTCAGATTTGGCAAGCATTGTGATTTGCATGATGCTTACACATTTGTCACATCTGTCCTGTACACCATACAGAACAGATAAAATACCCATTTTTGAGACTTAGGGGGGAAGGGCAACTAACCCTCCAGGTAGAAGACAAAGACATGGAAGAGGGATGAAAAATTAACATGTTTACAAAAGCTGTTTTTTAGTTGAACCATGAAATGTTGCCCAAGAATTTTGCAGTGCAGACTGTTTGGCTGCTAAAATGATAATGGCATTTCATACTGATACATGCAAACTGATGCATATGAAGAACCTAACTGCAGGCATGCAGATGTAATGGCGAGTCTAAACACATTACTGTATCCCAGGTGAGAGTTATAGGCTCATTGGATAATAGCTTGAAGATAGCGACACAGTAGTCTAAATAAGTAAACTTTCAGAAAACAATAGGAAAAGAAGGAACAAAGCCAAAGCTGCCATCATGTTATTGCAGAAATCCTATTTGTGTAAATACCATATAACAAAAACGACACAGAAGATGACAGAGAGGAAAAAGACAAGAATGATCAGTCCTAAGTGTAATATAGCTTCCATTGAGTTGAAAGTATAGATTAAGACCTGTTAGAATGTGAAACAAAGATTGAGGGAGGGAGGATGAGGTAGTTACCTGTACAGTCACAAGCTGACTTTCTGCTGGTGAAGAGGTGTGCAACATTTGTTTAGCTGCTTTGTTGTTCTTACTTAGTGAGAAATAATTGGAGAGCTTTTGTTTTTCAAGATAAGAAATGGTTTCCAACTATACGATGTTGCATGTGTAACTCTCTACCACCTGGACGCCAGGTGAACTAGTTATTTGTTCTTCCATGTGATGAATTTGTCCATTAATTTTCTATAGATGCTGTAATAAACATGCATTTACAGCATCTTGTATTTCTCAGTAACTTCCTGTGACAAAGAGCAGAGCCTTAACCACCTGCAGTGGTACTTCCCACAGAATGTACCGTGGCTCCTGGGCTGGTGGCTCTTCTGCCACTTGTCACAGCTCAAAGACAAACATTGTGAAGAGTAAAAACATAAGCAGGTTGTTGACCTATTAATTGGAAACGTGCTTATGTTGTATTTTTGTCCCAGCTGGCAGCTAAGCCCTCCACAGCCACTCGCTCAGTCCCCCACCGCAGTGGGATGGGGGAGAGAATCAGAAGTGTAAAAGTGAGAAAACTCATAGATTGATGTGAAGACAGTTAAATAGGTAAAACAAAAGCTGCACACGCAAGCAGAGTGAAACAAGGAATTAGTTCCCTGCTTACCATGAACAGGTGTTCAGCCATGCCCAGGAAAGCAGGGCTCCATCACACGTAATGGTGTGAGAAGCAGAAAAGCCCTTGGCTCTGTGTAAGCACTGCTCAGCAATAACAAAAATTCTCTGTGTTATCAACACTATTTCAGCACAGATCCAAATGAGAGCCCCATACCAGCTACTAGGAAGAAAATTAGCTCTATCCAAGACAAAACCAGCATAGTTTGTGAGGAGTTTGGAATAATCTCAGGAAATTATCTCACACCACATCACACAATCCTTAGGATTGAATGTCATTGTTGTGAGGTTCTTTTATTAACAATTGCAGTTATCTCTGAAAACAGAACAGAAAGGAGGGTTCCTTGTATCAACTGCCTGGAGAAGATGTCTTGTGAGTTTCCCTCCCCACTTCAGGTTTGGTGTTTAGATACCAAACTTCAGGAAGGTTAGAACTTAGCTAAATTTTTCTGCCAGGATTCCACCAGAGGTGTATTCAGGTAAACCTCAAGTAAATGCAGTCTCATGTAAATCTCTTGAGTTCACTCATTTGGGGTACTTGAAGCTCCTCTGTGAGAGCATAAAGACAAGAATAATTGTCACTCTGCCTCAATTCCCTCTTACTGTGAATGCCAGGGGAAGATCTACTTCTCCCATGGTTTTTAGGTCAGTAATTCATTAGATTTTTTTAAGTACAGTCCCCACTCTCCTGGAGGTACTCCATCAACCTCCTTCAATGCCAAAAGAATCATCCTTACTTAGTGAAGCAGTTATATTTACCTCAAGACTCATAATTGACTTCCATTAAGAAAATACAGAATAAATTAGATTTTACAGTATCTTAAACTTTGGCCTTTAAGGCAATGTAAGAACCCCCTTCTCAAGCTGTCTGAAATTCTGTAAAAGCAGTTTCTACGTATACTGTAGAGCCCACAGAGGAAGCTCTTGAGTTGCAGGTAGTTTTCTCAAAATAATCTAGATGAATCCTGAGGTAGTTGGCCACATCATCTCACTTTTGGGGTGCCTTCAAAGTTTCATCACTTCACAGTTGAGATTGGCTTAAGGATGTCAAGTGGTTGGGGGCTTTTTTCCATATAGCTTCCACCCTTTCCACAGAAGACACCAGGGGCTTGGCATGTGGAACTTGAATTCATAGTTCACATGATCTTTTGCTGTGATCCTGAGTGGATTTTTCACCTTAAATTTTGATTATCCTTGTTAATGAAACCTGTAAAGAAGGAACAGAGGCAGTTGAACAGTGGCAGTTCAGTTCCAGTGCAGGAGTTGTCAACAGTTACTGTGGTTGCTTTACTGTTCTCCAAACAGGAGCTCACCCTTTGCATCGTGTGACAAACTCAGCATATAGCAAAAATCTTATGGACTGAAATTGTGGCTCGAAGGAACAAGGCTTAGTCAAGAAGAGGAGTGTAGATACAGATTTTTCAAAGTGGGTACTGTATGCATGCAACTTACCCCAGCTGCTTCTACATCATAGGAATGTGGAAGTTGATTTGGCTTTGGTTTTTGGTGGGTTTTTTTTAACCATAGTAGTCTACATTTTGTACATAAATCATTTTTAGTCAGAAAACGTGGAATTTTTTTTTTCTATTGCAAACTAGAAAGATACCAGGTGAAATTAACAAAAAACCAAACAAACAACAAGCCAGCAAAGCCTTTCATGTGAGTATCTCAAAGTGAAAATTAAGGGAAGCCAAAATGCATTGCTTTCAAATAAGATGTGAATTTCAGTGCATGACATATTTAAACTTGAGAAAGATGAAGGTGAACTCATCTTTTTGTGTTAAGTTTTAATTCATTTATAGAAAGCTTTCTTCTTCTAGCTATAATGCCATGGATGACTTTGAAATGGGGTATCACTGAGTATTGTCCTTGTATGAGATCAGCTGTAGCAATATATGTCACTCGAAAATGAAATGTTTTCAGGGATTCTTCCCTGGGGATTATACTGGTAGATATTAAAAAGCTATTGGTAATTTTTTATAACTCTCTCTAAAGAAAAACTTTGTAAACTGTGTCTCTGCTATTCATCATTAAAGCCTGTGTCACAGAGATACTGCTACCCTTTCCTGGTTGGCTAGATTGTGTTTCTGTATTGCAAATACAAGAATTGTCAGCTGTGTGGTTTTGGGAATTGTATGTCATAGTAGATGGGTTAGTTTAATTAAAGCTACTCCACTAAACCACCTTACTGATTGTTACCATCTTACAAACAAAGCGTATACATTTGAATTTTATACTGCTTGAGTTCTTTGGGGTGTTTTTGAAAAATGGTTGACTGAGCTGTTGCTTGAAATGTCATTATTTTTTTCTGAGTAGTCTAGGTTGTGGAGCTTTGTATGCAATGTATTAGTAACAATAAGACGTAGCACCCAAACCTGAGTTATGTGTATATGCAGGTACATCATAAATCTTAGGTGCTATGGTGCATTTCTTTGTCTAGAATTTTGTATACATGTTTCAAAGATACCTCCATTTCTCCAGTGAAATGTTGCTGCAGTTGACAGCACATTTAGCCGTAGAATGCTGAATATGAATGGCTCTGCTGTCACTTACTGTCTTTCAGTTGGGGATGAGGAATTTAGGCAAAAAAGATGCAGATTATTTTACCTGACACATGGTATAGGCTTCATACTCCTTCCAGATAGGGTTTTTTTTTCCCCCAAGTAATTTTAATATATTATAAAGGCATGTAAACAGCACTAGCTGAAGTTGAGTTCTGTCTGTGTGTAATAGTTGAGTTTGTTTTGGTAAGTATGAGAGAGATGGGGCTGGGAGAAGACTGCTTGTTTATTTTTCTATAGCAAGGAATGCTTTATTGTTGCAGGGTGAGGTGTATGGGAGTGCTGTTTTGCATCCATGCTAGATGCCCACCTCTGTTGGGAGAGCCTACAGACCTGCTCTTGCCTTCAACATAATTATAGAATTCCGTACCTTGACTAAGCTTCACATCTGGTATTTCTGTGCATCAGCTGCTGATCCCACTACAGATCTGACTGCCTTGGGACATTGCATTTTTTTCTGTTTAAGTACTTTTTGGCTAATTTGGGCTAACAGAATTCTTTAGAATAGCTCTTACATGCAAGCTTTAACTACAAGTTTAAAATAAGAAAAAGGTGAGGCTTGGAAAAGAGTATTCATCTTCCCTAAGAGGAAATTCTAAATCAAATTAAGAGACCAAATTCAAATTCATTGCACCAATGTATTCCAGTCTGGATTATTTTATTTTATTTATATGAGGCTTTTGCCATCCTAAGTAACACAGAAGTATCAGTAAGAAATAAAACAGCCTCAGTGTAACTGTATTAGTGTTCACAGAGGATGTGGCTTTGCTAGGAATGTTGGAGTTAGGCTTTCCTATTACATGGAAAGAGTATAGTTGTCCAAAATCATTGGATTAACCCTTTTTGGAATCAATCTGTAAAACCATGAAATCTTTCTTTTGTTTTGGTTTTTTGTTTTGTCTTAGAAGTTGCAAACATAGTTGGTACTGTGTTGTGTTGCCTTTTATTTCAGTCAGTGACTTTTTAAGGGAAGTCCTACGATAGCAGATACTACAGATGGTGTAGTTCAAATATTGGTTTTGTGAAGCAAGTTTAACAGTGTATCATACTTGGAGTAACTTGTCACACATTCTGCTGTATTATCCGATGCTTCACTTGCCATCCCATCTTAAGATAAAAATTATTTTCTTTGCATTCAACACATTTTTGTCACTGCTGGGTTTTTTTATTAAGGTCATATATTGCATACTCTATGTATTCTAACTTCAAACTAAATGCAAACACAACAGTTTAGGAAAGGGTCCTATCTTGTGACATACCTGTGACAGCAGGGGACTGAAGAGGACTTGGATGGGTGTTTTACCATCCAGTCCTCTTGAGTACAACTGGTTGGGTGTCTTGTCAAATCAATTTTTGAAAACATTGTCAGTGGCTTATAAAGTGATTGGCTAGTTCTCCAAATCAAGTTTTCTCACTTATGAAAGTGTAAGGTGTGTTTATTCTCTCCTTGTGCATTCCAGCTGTCATTGTCAGAATGGCCAGGTACGTGCTGAGCAGTGGCTCACCGTGGTCAATCAGTTTCTTCTATATGGAGAAAATGGGCTCATGCAGATGTATGATACATGTACAAATTACTGCATGTAGTTATTATTTCTTGGAGAGGGGGAGCAGTGGGTCTTACTTCTCCCTTCAGTTGCTACTGCTCTCCCCTGCTCTCTTTTAGATGATTTAATGAAGACTAACGGAAATAGGGCATTCCTCTCAAGTTAGAATTGAACAGTATGTAATGTCACCACACAGGACAAGGTAACTCCTGGAATGCTTTTCACTATGCAGTATTAATAAACAATACTTTGCATGCTTAGTTAATTGACCACCAGAGCTGTGACATTGTGTAATCAGTCTGTTTTAAGTATAGCAATTTGCAGATGATGTGCATATCTATTATCTTGAAAAGCTCCAAAGCTGCCTCTTTATATGTGAGAAATTGTTCTCAAGTGCCACAGAGCATTTTGGAGTCTGCCCTGGCCTGAAAGTGGTGGCATGATTTAGAGTGCCGATAATGTGAAGTTTGTACTTGCAGCTTGTTTCTGTGCAGACTTTTCAAATGTAAACTCAGGTATTTCACTTTTTTTTCCCTTTTTCTTTAAAATGTATTTTATTGCAACTTTTTTTTTAGTTCCGTGACTCCCCCACCCCCTTGGAAAATAATCCAGTCCCATGGTACTGGAGTCTCTGTGTGGTCCATCAGCTCCAGCTGTAATTCTAGTCTTGTCGTTGCCTGTCAGCCAGGTTTCCCAATCCTTTTGGGGGAGCATGGGCAGTGACAGAGCACGTAGTTGCGTTCCAGCCAGGTCATGTTCAACCACAGTCAGCAAATGGGATTGGGAGCAGGGGAAGTGATGGGGCTAGCGCGGCGGAAGGAGGAGGATGAGAATACTAGGGAGTTGAGCAGAAATGCTAGGAGAACTGCATGGATAAACAAGGGGTTCCTAACAAGTCTCAAAAGTAAAAAGGAAGTATAGAGAAGGTGGGAGCAGGGACAAGTAACTGGGGAGGAAGATGGAGACATTGTCTGAGCATGTAGAGATGTAGTTTTGGAAAGCCAAAGCCAAACTGGACCTGAATCTGGAGGGGAATGTCAAAGGCTTCAAGAAAGACTTGAATGCAATAAATGCGGGTTTATTTATTTTTTAAAAAGCAGCAAAAATAATTATCTTTAAAATATAGGAGAGTTTGGCTCCTTTGAGTTAGATCCCACTACTTTGAGGACTGTTTGACTTGCTTTCTCTCTCTGTACCTTGGTGCAGCACCTTGTTTGCTGCCAGAGTGCAATTCCATTTCTCTGCATTTTGTGTTCTCTTTCTCTGTGGCTGTCCACCGCTTTTTTCCTTAATGTGGTACCTGTCATTTGGTACCTACTGGTCTCTGCAGGTGGTTACTCACTAGGTGTTTTTTATCTGAGGATCCTTCTGTCATGTTCACCCTTACCCTCAGTCCAATCTGATGTTGACATAATAAGGACAAGAAATGTAAATGTTTTGAATGTATTTTCTCATCATTTCAAGTGGAAGCTCTTTTCATGTTTGAGACATCTGAAAATAAACTTTTTGCCTACAAAGTGGAAGTCATCTTTTTTCCCAGGGGAAATGAAAATTTCTATCTGCTTAAAAATCAAGCTAAGAAACTGAATAGTCTTCTGGAATATGCCTCTGTGACTTAAGTTGGGAAGCAGATGAGAGGAAAAAATAACAAATGCTACTTAATTTTGGGCACATCTTATGAAATATGCTCATGCTGTTCAATCTTTATCATCACTGAAACTGATTGATGCTGGATTTGGCCACGAGCCTTGAAACGAGAACTATTTAAGCATGTGTTTAAGTCTTGGTGGCTGTGGTGAGACTTGAGCAAATGTGTGGGGTTCAGACACACCATGCTTTCTTTAGAGTGGGACTCTACAGAGAGTTATGGTTCTGATGGTCTTGTGAAGCGAGTCACTGGAGCTGCCCAGGGTGTGAGCCAGGGCTGTGTTTCACCTGCAAGTTTCATCTCACCTCCTTGTTACATAAAAAAGAAAAATATTTCTGTGTTCAAGATGTCACCTCAGTCGAGCCTGATTTTCTCTTCTGAAGATTGACAGAAGCCCTCACACACTGCTGTTCTAACACCTAAGCATAGTGTGTGTCCGGCGCTCCCCCAACCTCTGGAGGTTTCTGGGGAGCCAGGAGCCATCTGAAGCACAGGCCAGCAGGGGCTGCTGTAGGAGTAGGAGATGGAGAAGATTCGCTGCCTCCCTTTTGGAGAAGCCTCCTTGAGGGTTTGCTCCTGCTGCCCTCTTTTCCCGCCCACCGCACCCAAGCACCCTTGGGCTCGGCAGCGCCTTCCCAGCGCGGAGTGGGTGTCTGTCACTTACTCACAGCTTTGCGCATTTTGTATGTTCATGAATTAAACACTACGTTTCATCCTTACAAGGCTGGAATTAACTTCAGAGTTCATCTTTTGGCTCAAAATGTTTTAAAATGCTTTTTCATGTTTATTGTTTCCATATGAGCAGACAGTGGCATTTGTAGTGCTGATTTCCAGATGCCCTTACATTATGGCTTCAGCATCATTTGTCACTCAAGAACTTGCTGGTTTCCTTCAGTTCTGGGACATAATTGAATTGGGGATGATTTGTTGCATCCGTTCGATTGAATGTTGAGTTTTTCTCCTTAATTCCTATGAAATCACCGTTAGCTATTTTGGCTGCAGTTCCGTATTGGTTTGAGGCAGCGCTACACTGTAAATCAATATCTTTTCGAAATGACTGCTGTAAATTGCCTAGATAGCATATGCATGGTTACTTTGGCTGCAATGCTGCTGCAGAGCCTGGATACTCTGCCTTTCTGGGAACTCCACAGGCAAGTCCATCATATATTTAAAAAAAAAAAAAATCTTTTTAGAAAGAGCATGGAATTGCTGGTGAAATTTAGGCAGAGAAATATCGTACCCTCGGTGCTCATCCTTACCTTTTATATTTTACTCCACTGGGATTACCCTGTCTTGAGGGATTTCTTTGTTTTCTGCTTTAGATTTCCCCCTTTCTTAGCTGTAGTACAGCCGTACCATTTCAGCTTGCTAGTGCAGAAAGATGTTGTGAATTCAGTTGCTGAATGAGCCTGGCCTGACTGCAAACACTAACATTGCTAGAGAGATGCCAAAGAGTTGCAGGTGAATCTAACCTGATCTGGGCAACAGCAAAACGGTAAGATGGGGCTTCTTTAAATCCCTGCGATTAATTGGGTGCTGGGGTTTCCCGATTCAACCTGAAGCCTAGTTATCACATGCTTCCAACTTGAGCAGGATTCATTCTGTGCATGTCAGGGTGGGTTTTCTCGGGAATGCTTATTATCCAGGCAGAGGGGGGCAGTGGGAAGCTGGGAACGCCACATGAGACCTCTCGGCAGCCACCCTGGTGAGACTCCCCGGCAGCACTGCCTGCGGTTTGTAAATATCAGGGAAAAGGTAGGGGAAGGTTTGAAAGCGATGCTTTTCTCGGTACAGCTCTCTGTTTCTCTCTCTGGCAGCCGTATTTATTATTGTGTTAAGAGGATAGTATGGGCAATTTTTTCCGATGTATGCTTGGCTGAACGCCCTCTGGGACCAGTGAGTGAAGGACATGATCAGCCACTTTTTCATCTCTGCTAACAAGTCTGTGCATCTTGCTAGATCTGAATAAATGTCTTTATCAGTTGCAAATTTGCTTGGTGGTGGAGGACAAAATTGAAACGATCCTTTATAAATACATGCTATATCATGGATGTCAGAGTATCTTTTTGCCTTGTTAACCTCTGTGATTATTTTATTTCTCTTGCATTCTGTCTCTGTTTAATAAAACAAAAAGTGAGGTAGTAATTTTAAGTAGTTGTTCCTGAATGTTTATGCAGGAGTGTGTTAGCAGTGATTTGGATCTGTGCGGAATATTTCAATGTATGAAAGCTCAGAGTAGCAGCGTGTTCAGGGAAAGAGAGGAGGAAAAAAGCAGCAGTTATCATTAGTACCAGACAGAAAGATGTGTCCATTGTGTGGAATAATTTGAATTCTTTTTGATGACTTAGAGCTAGTGTGTTTCAGTTGTAGATCCAGCCATAGATGAATCTCAACACAAATGCAGTGAAACTGAACAAAAAAAGAAAAAAATAAAAATTCACCGTATGTTCTAGCATTTAAAGTAAACCAACTGTGGCAGGGATGGTAGAATGATGAAATACTGATTTTGCGATTACTAGTTAGGGGTAAAAGCAGAGGGTTTTGTTTCTAGAGGGGAATGTTTATACTTTATGCAGTGTATGAATTATACTCCAAGTAGAGATCAGTTTGTATATCGATGTGGGATCAAATAACTAGTCTAACAGTGATTCATGTTTGCTTTTTCTGTACTTACCAATTAAGGGGCTTTTCTTCTTAGTCACTCAATATGATTAGAGGGGGAGGTTCAGTACTATCTCAATTATTTTCTGAAGGTGTCATTATTATTTTGCCGGAGTTCCTTATTAAAAAAAATAAATGTGTGACACTATATTGCAATGCAAATGATGTGAAGTGGGCTGTTTCCCACTGTACACAAGCTTGATTTGCATAATCTTGTCTCAGAAAGTAGAGATGCCTTTTTGGTTTTTTTGTCAAGAGCAACCTTGAATGTTTTTCTTGCGATAATTATTTCAGCTGCAAGCATTTCTTATTGAGGTTTTTTGCTTATACTTTCACACTTATTAATGAACTGCAACCCTTCAGTGCATTTGTCAGTGTTTAATGCATAGAAATAATCCATCTATATTTTCTTTCGTGTTGTACAATGAACTAAACTTCAGAAACTCTCAGGCATGTAGGACTTTTAAAGCATATTTTAGATTAGGATATTAGTGATATTCTTAGTGATTTTATTTCATCTCCACTCATATGTGAAAGTTGTTGCTTCTGCCAGCTTTCTTCCTCCAAGTGTTTTTTCTCCCCAAATTTAAAACCAGCAGCTCTGTTCATTGTGTTACTACTGTCTTTCGAGTTCTCCCATTTTAGTTAGAGCTTAAGAAATCAAGAATGTTTTGGACATTTTTTTTTATTGATAAATAATATTCCCTGTGGTAATACTTAGTTAAACACAGATCCCAAATTAACTACAGGTGAAAAATAATACGTAATGTGGAAAATGTGCCCAAAAATTAAAAATACAGATAGGAACTGTGAGAAGTACAGAGTTTTGTGGGCGGTTAGTGCCAAGTGCTCTATAAAGATTATGATCTTCTCTGTGTGGATCGGTTTTGTAGTGATGCTGAGGTCTGTCAGAGTGGGAGACAAAGGTTTACCTGTGGAGTGAATGTTTGCTGTTGTCTCCTTCGTGTCTCTGACTCCACACAAAAAAAAAGTTCAAAAAGTTGGAGTTGAGCAGGCTCAAATCATCAGCATGACATCTCAGCTCAAGGAGGTTAGTCAGCAAAAATGGTCACCTAACTATCCCTTTTTAGCTATTTTGTTGCATGAATCTGTGTGAATCTTAAACAAAACAAAACACAAAATTCCCAGAAAACCAAACACACAGGGCTTTTAACATCTTTTCCCCTCCTTCTGCAAGCTTGGGTGGGTTATTTAAAAAGCTGACCTCTGAGTAGGTATTCTCTCTCAAGTAAACAGTTCTTGTGTCTCCCAGAGATGGAGAGTACCATTGCAAGGGTCTGTGACTAGGCTGCAGTACAAGTCTGCCTGAGCCATCCCAAGGGGTAGCTGGCATGGGCACTGCAAGAGGGACTCACACCACTCTGCTGTGCTCCAGCTGCCAGAGGAAAGGCATTATTTTGTGTTTTAATGGGAATTCTGGCACAGCGCTGGCCACCGCTGAGGTGACTGTCCCCTGCAGGTTTTGACGTGCTGACCTGGTGTTGACCTGCTTCGTGGTCAGTAGGAATTTGCTGGGTTGAGTGCTTGTGTGAATGCTTAGCCTGGGTCAGGTGAAGATTTAAGCTGAAATATTTGGTGGCTTCTTTATAAATGTGACAGTGGCTGCGGCCCTTAAAGCTCACAGGAGCTACCAGAAATATTCAGACAGCTTTATTTGGTTTATTCCCCTTTGAAGTTCTGGCAAGGAAAAATACTCGGCTGTTAGGCGGTGATATACATGGTTTGTAAATCAGGTTTAGACAATACTGGTGTTAGAATCTTCCTAAATGTTTCAGGTGTTGATACAATGATAATTACAGCTTATGAACCATGTTGAAATGAAGGAGAGTATCCTAGCAAATATTAACTGAATCAGAGAGAGACTGGGTGATGCCAGAGGTCCAAAAGGCTGTTTCTGAACTAAAGAAATATGAAGCTGGTGTTCTTAATTTGGGAAGAACAGGTTAAATACTATGTTTTCTAATCTTGAGTTTCCTTAGATATGTACATACTGGCTTCCAACATCTTAGGTTTTTCTTTTGGTACCATGGTAGAAAAGTACAAGAATGGAAAGTTGGGTAGTTAAGTAACAGACTCTTAATGTCTTTACTTTTTTAATCTTGCTATCACAATGTTGATGTCAGGACAGCTTCTCCCAGATGCAGCTCCATCAGCCGTGAAGTGCTTCTTCCATGATGACTTAAGGGTTTTGATATAGTTTGGTAAATACCTTTCTGTGACAACTTTTTTCTTTTGAGATAAGTTTATTGTATATTGTCAGCGTTATTGATTACATGCATCTTTTTCACGTGGGATATTTTTCACTGATGGCTTACTTCCACTTGCTAATAATGTATAATACTGGATTTAACAATTTAGAAAAAAAAAGTAGTGAGATAGCAGTTTATTCATTTATTGAGTACTGGGTGTTGAATTTAGGGGCATGATTTTGTATTATGAGATTTTTTGAATCATCATCACAAACAGCGTTTTGCCTTCATAAAAGTAAATTCTGGGCTTTTCCCTCTCTTGCTGGTTAACTGAAGAAGGAGTAGTATGATACTGCTCTTTTGTTTATCATATTTCTGAGTGGCTGTGCTTTCTCTGAAGTCCCTATATCAGTTCTGGATGGGCCCACAGAGAATGTGGAAGCAGGCAGTGTATCTGGTAATTGTCCTACTCTGTGATGGTGCATTAATCAGAAATGGTGTGAAAAGTGGGACTAGAGATTTTTGTTATGTTATGCAAAAATTTTGAGAATTTATTATTGGAATTTAGCTAAATTAATGCTACAGTAGAACTAGCTATGTCATCCTCCTGACTGGGAGATCTGTTGCATCTTCTGATTGTAAAAGATGTGTAGTAAAGTTCAGCTACACTTACAGAAATGTAAAATAATCTAAGCTAACAACAAACATGGTATCAGCAAACTTTTTGACCCAGCCTGTATCAGTCTGTCCTGGAAATTGTATAGAATTCATGTTGTATTTTGATTTTGCTGTGTAGGATGCTTATAATTTAATAGTAAATTGTATGCAACTTACCTGAAGAGGAAAATACCAAATGTTGATGCGTGAGCAACAAGGAAATAAAACCACTAGAAAAAGGCATAATGCCTGTTTATATATTGTAAACGCTCAGCTTCATTTAATTAATTTCTGATGCTTTGCGGTCTACAGGCTTGCACATCTGAATATGTCTTCTCCCGGTTTATTGAATCTTTGTGTAAAAAGAAAGTGTATTTAAACCTGTAGTGACCATATGTAAAGGATGCTTGTCCGGACTTCCCTGTAAATAGTGGGGTTTTTTAATGAACAAATGGGTTCTCTTTTTAAATATTGGCTATAGAATTGTTATTTTAATGTTGCGCAGAAGGCATGTCTTAAAAAGTTGTACAGTTTAGTGATGAGGGCAGTTGGTTTCATTGCTGCCCAGGAAAGTGGTGGAACCAGCATCCGTAACTTTCAAGCTGGCAAGGAACTCCCTGTAATTGGCAGAGTAGTCCAAATACATAAAATTACACAATTATAAAGTGTCATACTGCTGGTAGACAGCCGTGCAGGGAAAGACGTGCAAAATACCTGCAGTCGGTCTTGGTTTTGTAAAATATTTTAATGAGAACGCTAATGTGCTGTAAGGATGGAGGACTGATGCTCTAACTGTAATGATAGATATGATTTTTGATCATTTTGATTCTTGGGATTTGTTGTTCGTTGAAAGTGATTCAAGATGAACTCACAGCTTTGGAGGCGCAAATTGCCAGCAACTGCAGAAGGCTTGGCTGTTTTGTACTGTTACAGCTTTTTCTTTAGAATTGATTTGAGCACAGTCATAAATCTACTGCAGCACATGTTTTGCTGGAACACATCAAAGCAGCAACAGTGATTTGTCACTTCTCTGTTGAAATAACTAGGGTTTTTTTGAAAATTGAGCATTATCTCTATGCAGTTCAGAGAATTCTTATAAAATTATAGTTGTCCTTATGATGAGCTCTTCTTACTATCAGTTTGAAAAGTCTCCATTTGAAGTTTTATGTGTCATTGCAAGAAAAGGTATACTCGGTGTTCTTCATCCTCTGAGTAACTTCAGATACTACAGTTTCCATTGCACCCAATGAAAAAATTCTGAATTATTGGACATGGAATATTTGCAGAGATCCTGCCATTTTTTTTTCCTAGTGTAGCACATTGTGTACTGAGAAGCAAGTTTCTTTGTGCTTCCTTACACTTATTTTGCTTTGAAAGCTATTGTGCTACTGCAAGTCTGACAAAACTGTAGTAGCTGCTAGAAAATTCCTTCAAGACTTTTTTTTAAAGTTTTCTAGAATTCTGCTACCATGTCATTTATCTGAGGGGGAAAAAAAAAAAAAAGAAAAAAGAACAAGTTAAAAAAAGAAGTCAGGTGTATATGAGATCCAAATGCAGATGGGGACTGTTTTCATTTAATTGTCTGTGAAGCTGGACTTGTCATCCTTGTCTCAACTCTCAAACTTCCATGAAGGAAAACAATGGTGGAAGGGTCATAGATGGCTTGTACTAGGGTTTCTTGGAGACTGAGTTGGAATATAGGTTATTCAAATCTCGGAAGAGTACTTGCACAAGAGAGTAATGACAAAGTTGAAGCTCTTTTTCTGTCTATACCTTTTTAGTGTGCTCATTTGATAGAAGATACCTTGTCAAATTCAGTGGTTCAGAAGCTAATATGTAAGGGAGCTGATCCGGAATCGCTCGGAGAGTTTGTCATTCCTTGTGACATTGATCTTCCTTGGAGGCTGCGTTTCCCAACCTGCAGGGTTGTTGACTTCAGGGATGAAGCATCTAAGAGCAGGAGAGATTCCTTTCTTGGTACTGCAATGAAACTTTGAAATGTGTTAGCAGAATGAAATAAAGTACTCTCATTACCTCGTCTTTCCTTTAGTTTTTGCTAAAGATAGTAAGAAATTAAAAGAAATTTGGAAGAGGAGGAAAGAAATAAAAACAAATGCAGAAAAGAGGGAAGGAATGAAGTAGACTTTTGTAGCTTTTTTATTGTTGTTTTTAATGAAAGAAATTGTCTGAATGAAGGAAGAAGAGCCAAGACCGTTCTAGTCTTGAATTATTTCTTGGGAAGCACTTTTTAAGAGTGTGCTGAAGAAATGTGAGGCTCCAGTTGATTTGTAAAGATAGTATATAATATTGCTTCAGCACAATGAAGGTTGTTGTTGTACCTGATAGAAAATGGTTGTAAAACCATTCCATCTGAAAATCCATCTATCTTGCACAGGTGATTGTGTAACCTGTCCCCTTCCTCTTTTCTTTTATAAATGCTCTTCAGCATATATGTGGAAGTTGGTTTTGAGTTCTGGAGCTATCATTGTTTGACTTTTATGTCTGAAATGAACTCTCTGGTTCTTTGTAATTAGGAATTAAGCTTTTATCTCATCATAACTCACTGCTTATGTCTGACTTCAGGCCCACCAGGTAGAAGAATTTAGTCAATTTCTTAATTGAGTGGTTGGGCAAAAGTCTTAAACTGTTATTTGCAGTTCACCAGGTCTGACCAACAGCAGTATTTTTGTTGCAGTCCCTGCTTGTAGAACAATTTTCTGATTTTTTTTTTTTTGGCAACAGAATTACTTGATGATACCTGTAAAAGCATCAAGAGACTTGCTAGGATAAGCAGGGGAGCCTAAAGGAACTTGGGAGAACCTATTTTTCAAGTCCTGGAGTTGTTTACCATTTATTTTTTTAAAAACCTTACCAACAGCCTCAGAATTTAGCAAGAATAGGCATTTTGCTGTCAAGTCTCTCAAGATTTCTCACACTTGAACATGGCAGTGGGAAGACTTACTGTATTTATGGATATGCCTTTGATAACTTCATGATTGGGGGAGTGTTGGAGGATAGAATAAAATTACAAACCTGTAAACTCAGAAAGACTTAATATAATGTTCATACAAAACAGCTAATAATGCACTTAGGGAAAGAAAAACTTGTGCTGGCACATGTAGCCATCTGCTGGAGCAGGAGGCTGATACGGGAAAGGGATTGAAAATATTTTTTTAATCTTTATTTTTAAATGTTGTTCATATGGTTACAGAGGAGGATAGACAACAGATACAAATGGGTAACTAAGTAAAAAGAGTATAGAAACCACCTGCCACAATTTCATGGGAGAGTGTTTATGTTCAGACACTTTCTCCACCACTCTGCTGGTTACCAAGGAGTTGCTGGCTCGTGCCCGGCTCTGGAAGCTGCCTCTCCCACACCAACACCTCTGCTGATCTGCTCCACTCTCCTCCCGCTTGGTTTACTGGAGGAACAACCCTCCTGCTTTCAGATGCAGCAAGTCTGGAACCAGTAGCCTGGGTGTAATTGCAGGAGAAGCCTCAATGCCGTGTCATATACTGCTTTGTGGCAAGTAAATGGAAGGCTTTATTTGCTAGGCATTAATATTAGTACAGTTGTATTTTGTGGCATAAGTACAGAAATAGAGCTCCGTTGAGTTTCTGTCTCTTTTCATGTATGTTACAGGCTGTCAGGACTTCTTCACGACCTTCAGCTGAGACCCTGTCCTTAGGTGACTCCTCCTGACAGCTGTTGTTGCAGAACAGGACTTTATTTTGAGGACATATGTAGGCTTTTATATGCATAAAGTCTATGCAAGTTCTCCTCAAAATCAGACCTTTTATCCCTGTGAGGAGAGGAACATAAATTTTAATGGACTGAAAACTCACTTTTCTGAAGTTAAACTGTGCTCTGAACACGAAGAAGTATTAATTTTAGAAGTGCTCAGCTCCATCTTCCCATGTCCAAGTTATGTGCAGTAATTCCTGACTGACGGGATTGTTCTAGACTCAGTAGTTATGTTAATTTTTAGTTATTAATTTAGCAGAATAAATATGTGCTATGCTGCAGGTTTGGTGGGGTGAGGAGTAGAGTAAAGAGTTGTATAAGCACTGCCCTTAATAACTTCCAGCATAAAACTTTATTTTTTTTTGATTCAGCTGTTAAAACTTCTTTTCAGATTTGTATGATCTTGGGATTCCTACTCCAGGTCTGATCAGCTGGCCTTCCCGTGAGAGTGGCTTGTTTCTCACTTGGCAGTTCAGCACAGACATTTAATCTGCTCATTCAGTTCAGTGTTTCAGACAAACACAGAGAATTAATGTCAGAGCTTCCAGTTCAAAAATTCTTCCATCTGGCACTTCAGTGACCTTTTTATATTTGCTGTCTTCCATATGACAAAGACAGTTGGTTTAACATCAGCTTCGACTTCAGAAATAAACCAGATATTTTTGGAAGGTGCCTTTGAGATGGGGTATGGGAGATGTGTGAGTAGGTTTGTGCTGGGTACAGCAAGGGGCATACTGTATGCCCTGACAGAATTTTTAGTCTCTGAGCTCTGTTTTCAGTTGCATTTTCTAGTTCATAGTTAGTAAACTCTGTATCCATATAAAGTTAAACAAATAGTACCTGAGTATATGAGCGATAGTTCTGGGACAGAGCTGTTACCCCTGGAGGGTACCTGAGAGAAGCCGCAGGCCGTCAGGGCAGCAAATAAAATGCTTATTTTACAGTAATTTTTTATTCATATCTTCCTTTCTTCCTTGTGTGACCCTTATTCTATCTCTTGTCCTTTTCATTCCCCTCCTGCTCTCCCCTCCCTTTATTTTTATATCTTATACAAGTTCTTGCATTGCTGTTTTTAGCTGTGCCCATCAAATGTTCAAAGAGCTGGTGCCGATGATTGCAGGGAAGGGCAAGGGTTGAAGTACCTTTCAAATTTGGGCCTGATGTTGCTGGTAGTTCCAGTATGAACTCGCTGGTGATGTCATGCAGCATTACATGCTCTACTTCCCCTTTCACGATTTTATTCGCTCCCTTCTCTCATGGCTTGTTCTTTGATCTGTACCCATATTTTAGTTTTCTCACCAGTTGAGCTTTCTTCTAGACGTGTTTGTGTTCGTGTTTGTGCTTGTGGGTGAAGCAGTCTTCTCAGACCCACTTCTCAGGGGTGATGGAGAGTCCTACCAGCTGTGCTGAGAAGAAGCAGACATGCTAAGGTTATAACAAGAGCCATCCTACTGCTTTGTTCTCCAACGAGAGTGATTATCCAGATAGTTGCATTTTTATTTTGAACTAAGCTGCTTACAATACTCCAGAACATTCCCAAATTGTGTTTTATAAGTAGATGTCAAATTCTGGTGCTGCCAGAATCTGCAGATGACTTGTGTAGTTCTCAATTGCCATGGTACTGACGGAAAATGACATGCTTATAAAGGAAAAACTTGTATCCAGATAGGATTTTTTTTTCAGTGAAAATTAATGCTGGCCTTATGCTCTCAGCAGTTCAGCTGTTTGGTTAGTAGTCACTTGGCTATTTATGATTTTTTTCTTTGTACGCGTTAACTAAATGCAAGTGCTAAGTCTGTGTTCTGTAATAAAGAGATTGTTATGCTACTTTCTAGAGGGCTTTGGCTCTCCAAGTTATAATCTGTATCCTGAGAACATTTCACTTAAAGAAGACCAAATGCTTTACACAGTTAATAAATGTTCCCAGTATCTCCTTGTGATAGGGGCAGGATCATATCATGAACAGAAAAATGGGATGTGGCATTTACCCACCCAGACCCTTTTTCCCAGGATGTATATACAGTGGCAATGACCCATGGGGAATAGGAGGTGGGTGGCAATTTTTAGTGTTTTACATAAGTCCATAGGTACTGGATTACAATAGTAAACATCTGTAGGATGTTACCTGTAGGAATTAAAAAACAGGTATAATGCATCTTCCTAAAAGATGTGTTTAGTTTCAGAGTATCTTGTATTTACACTATACAAAAATGTTTAGGTTTGTTTTTTTTTAATTCATGTGGCAGGATGTGGTCTGTCATGCTGGAGTTGATTGTTCTTTGTTACTGAGGATATCTATATTCATATGAATAAATCCCACTGATACGGGACAGCCTATCTTTTACTAAGTACCCTAGCAAGTGATTAATTCAGGGGACATTCATGAGTGTTTTAAAATTCATGAACCACAAGAACTATAAATTACTTACATGTTTTAACTGATCACTCTCATTCTTTAAATCCTACATTACTTTAAGCGGTAAATGAATAAATCCAGTAACCTTTAATGCTAAGAAACCTGTTTGTTTGGGACATCTCAATTCTGCAGACAGCAATGAAATGATTTTTAAAAATTTTGCATTAAAACTGTATCACGATAACTAAATCCGATAATTTATTTAGTTAGTTATTGCAATAATTTCAAATGCCAATTAAGCAATATTGCTTGAAGAGATACAAGGTAATTCAAGTAGACATCTTCCTTGAGAAATGGTTCCATGAATGGTTATATTGATTTTTATTTAATGAATGGGGATTATTATGGACTTTATGCATGGAACAAAAATGCACTTCTTGGGATTTCAGTCTCTTAACATTACTTTTTATAGGAAGACTTTGGCTATTTGTCAACATTATGTCTTGATGTACAATAAATATTGTTATGGTAGGGTGGGGGCTCTAGGAAAATAGCTCAGCAATCCTTACTGATGTGATGATGACTAAGGCTGTTTATCCTGCAGCAGTTTTGGGATCTTCATAAACAGATTGTGAGAATGAGTAAGTTTTCTGACAATGCACTAGTGAAGATCCCATTCCTTTGCTCTCCACAGTTAGGAGATCTACCGGCAGAAATACCTCTTGTGAAAGCGATAACTGTGGTTTCACTGCACCACTTTTAAAAGCCAAATAGCTTTTGACGTAGTTTGTACTTGTGAAAGTTCTGTGTCAAATGTAGTTTGTGGTGGGAAAGGTACCAAATAATGTTAGTAACCTCTGAAGAGGAAGGAATCACTGAAAGTGTTGACATACCTTGAAGTTTACTGGTATGATGACTTAAGGTAAAGAAGTGATTAAAACTGCTTAATGGCTCATGCTGTTTGCTAGATAGAAGTTGCGTTAAATGGATATCACATTCATACTGAAGGTTCTTGCCTTGTCTTTCTTTTGATTGCATTTTATAAAGTATATTTGTCATCTTGTGTATGACAAACCAGGATATCACCTGTTTTGTTTCTACATACACTTGGGATAAGTACTTGTAATAGTTAAGTTGCCATTGATCGCATCCTCATGTAGCACTGATTTAGACTGGGGAGGCATTTACAGCATCTCAATGAGTGTCTGGGCTCCACTGTTTTAAGTACAGCATTACATAGATTTATAGAGCAAGGGCAAGAAGGGGTGATGAATCATGTAGATTGGCTTCCTATATGTCATGAGCTCTTACGCTTGTTTAACTTTTGTTCTGGTAGCTGTAGCAGATACTCAACAAAATCATCCAGTTTTGAGGCTGCACAGATAAGGGTTGGTTTCCATTACTTTCTGGGTGACTTTTTTATCTTTATTGGAGTGCACAAGATTTGTTCTGTGTGTAGGTTGATATAGACAAAACAAGTGAAATGTGATAAAAACAAAGGTCCTGTCTTAAAGACGGCCAGATGGACTCAGAAGGAAATTCTGATTAGCCCACAGGATCACACAGGAGCATCTAAAAGAGGCTGAAGATGAACTTGTGTTCTCTGTGTCAAATACAGTGGTTTAACTGAAAAACGTAAAAATGAATCTAGAAATAAGAGGTGGTGGGCTGTGTTTCTCCTGACCACCAGCAAGGAACTACCAGGTGGTAGAAAGTGGTTTACAGGTCTAAAAGCTTCTGATGCTAAGTATTTGTACGTATCATTTGAGAGGCTGAAATTTCTCATTATCACTTTTGTTATGTGATACAAGGGAGAACGATACTTAAAAGGCTGAATTAGCATAATAGAAAAATTCAAACCTGAGCTGTTCCTAAAAGCGATCTGGTCATGCTGGTGAAATCTAAGATCATTTGTATGTGCAGGACTTCTCCAGATTATGCTGTGCATCAGTCTTGCTCAGTGTGCTGTTGCTTTTTTTGCATGGTAAGTTGCTACAGAATTAAGTTCTACCATTTGCTGGAGCACAGGAGCTGCAGGTCAGCAGACTCGGTGCACAGGGGCAAAGGCAAGGTTATTGTGGTATCTTAGCTCTTGCTGATGGGAGAGAGACCTGAAATAATCAGTGAGTTTACTGCAACCGTAAGCTGTGTAATTTTGAAGTCATGGCCAGTGCTCAGTCCTGATGTTTTAGACCTGCTCCTTTCAGATTTTACAGAGCAGATTTTCAGCGTGAAGTTGGACTTGGCCTATCAGTGACCAAATATAAACCGACCACTTAAATGTTGTTGTCTTCAGAGCAGGGTCAACATACTGTAGATGAGTACTCTTCAACAGCAGCGTAAGCTCATCTTGGTTGACGTCCCAGTGCATTGTGGTCAGTGGTCACTTGGAGAGAATGTTTTATTACTGCCAGGGAACTATTGATAGAGGTGAGAGAGAAGTGATGAATGAAACCCCGGCCAGCACTGGCAGGAGGAGTGCTGCAGTTGCAGAGCAGGCAGAGCAGCGTGGGGAAAAGTCTCTGCTTTTGTGTTTCCCTGCAGTCTTCAGTCTTTTTCCACTGGTGATACTGATGTTCAGCCTGTACATCCACTGAGGCTTTTGACTTCTGAGCGGGGGACTGGTTGGTGTACATCCTGGTTTCAATCATTTGCTAGTTTGAAGTTGTCTATTAGAAGATGATTGTGGGGATTTTTATCCTACTTCAGATTCACTGAAGTGACCTGAAGGTGAAAGTGTCTCCATTCAATATCTAATTCCAAACTATTACTGCTTCCAGTAGAGATGATCAATAGTAACAGATGTCTTGTGTTATCTGTTTTTTTAATGCAATGCTTGCTTAGAGCTAGACATGAAGATTTTCCAGTGGAAAAAGAAACAAGAAGCAGCGCTCATGGCATTATCATCTACAGTATGTTTATAGCTGTGAATTCCAAACATTTTAACCAGCTACAGGTTGCCTTTGCTAATTTAAAGTGAAGACAAGTACAGCTTTTGAACCTTTACTCCCTATTTCCTGCCCCTGTTGTCTAGATCATAAGCTGAGAAATACTCAGCAGCACTGCTATTTTAATAATAATTTCAGTTTACATTATGTTAAAACATCTTTGTTGGTAGCAAGCATTGCAAGAACATGGATCTGGAGAGGACAGTGGAAAGTATGCGAGTGCATGTCTGAGCATATAAGTTGTTTTAGGGAGAAGAAGCCAATTAATTTTACAAGAAGGCTAATTAAAAATTCTTTGTGCAGTAGCTCTTTATCTTTTCTCTCTGAAGTAATAGACCAAAATTACATAATTGCCTTAATTTTGGCCTGAGAGGAAATTGTTATTTGAAATGCAGGGGGGTGTTCCTTTCTTCAGTTAAAACTTGGTTGAATTTTGGTCTCGGAGAAACAACTTTAATGAGAAGAAATGTGAACCCCTGTAAAGCCCGGTTTGTAATGCTAGTAATGTCCTTCATTAGAGTTGACCTGGTGTGTGATTGTTTGACCAGATGGTACTGTGCAGGAAATGTACTTTAAATTTTTAATGAATAAGAGAAATCTTTGATCTGCTGTTACAGTGGATCATCAAAACCACAAAACATAAAAACCCACAAAGGTATAGTCACCCAGTATTTCTATAAACAATTGAAAGAAATTGCATTTCAAGGCACAGAATTCCTCTGGAGAGATGGCAAAGAATAATGAGAAGTTTGTATCAGAGACACTTTGAGTTGGTGTAGGGATGGTGGAAGAGTCCTGATTAGATGTTAATGGTAAATCTTTTTTTTTTAATGCAAACTATTTTATGGCAGCAAGTTTTCAAAAATGCTTAGGTTTGATGTGCTTGAACGGAACATTATGCTCCTTTAATTGTATGTATTCACACAGCATAGTTGACAGCAAATTAGCACGGTCTATCCTTAAATACTTGCAAATATAATGGAAAAAGTACATTGTGGATGCTTTTATTTGCCTTATGGTTTAAGGAGACTCTGGGGTCTGCTTGCACCACACTTGATAGCTTTTCTCTGAAGTCTGAAAGCTAAAATAATTTCTTCCCAAGTAAAAGTCGAGTCTCTTATGGGTGAAAACAGAAGCTGAGGCCTCGAGTACAACCCCCCACCAACTGTGTGATTAAAAATATCATCTTATATGTTAGAACATATTAAAATTAAAACCATAAAAGTACATGACTGGGGTATCTAAACTTGCTTTTCTGCTTGTTTAGTTCTTTTGAACTAGCAATAGCGTATTTTGGTAGCTCAAGCAGCAAGTTGCAGTCTTCGGGGCTTGGCAGAGTCATACTTCACAGTAACAAAGAATTGAACTTCTGTGCTTTAGTGTGCCATTAAGCTGCAGTCTCACGTTGCAGTGCCTGGGAATTGATTTACTGATTTGATTTTTCTGAGACATACGATGATAATAATAATACCACCACCACTGTATGAGCATTATTTAAAAATACAATAATAAACCAGCGTTGGATCTTTGGCAGGCCAGCACCGAAGTGCACGTACAAACTACCATCATTTATTTAAGTTTAGTCTCATCCAATTTTAAACAAATGGAAATCAATACTGTTTGCAGGTATTGGTGGCCAGATTGGAGAAAGAAGTGAAGTGGCCTTGTTGCTAAGAAGATATTGTAGGAAAGAACACAAATGTATTACTTTTTATGTATGTTCCTCTTTTTAATCTTTCCTGAGTACACTGGACAAAGAGAGGCTTTTTATTGTTACAGCTGTGGTGTGTGTCCCCTGTGCAAAATGCAAGTGATGTTTGTGATTTTAATGTAGGTATAGAAGATGAATACTTAGGGAGTCTGATGCCTTTTTTGATGCTGGATAGATGGATGGATGGACATGGACTTTAAGCCTGTTAGAGCCAACGAATGCTGTTTTTTCTTTTCAGATATGTGTCACAAAGATGTCTACACGGAACTGCCAGGGAATGGATCCGGTGATCAAACCTCTGGATACAATTCCTGAGGATAAAAAAGTCCGGGTTCAGAGGACACAGAGTAGTTTTGATCCATTTGAGAAACCAACTAATCAAGTGAAGAGGGTCCATTCAGAGAACAACGCTTGCATTAACTTCAAAACTTCCTCTGCAGGGAAGGAATCACCGAAAGTCAGGCGGCACTCCAGCCCCAGCTCTGTAAGTCATAGAATTGTAGAATTGTAGAATCATAGAATTGTAGGGGTTTGAAGGGACCTCGAGAGATCATCGGGTCCAATCCCCAAAATCTGTGCTGGTAACAAACGGTGAAATTTCTAACACCTAATGAATGTTTTCTTGCTTAAGAAGGAATTGACTAATTTGAAACAATACAAAGAGCTCATAGCTGCTATTAAATATTTTTCGTATATAATTGTAGTGCTATGTATAATATAGAGTAAGAAAAGAGAACTTGAAAAATAATGTATTTTGAAGTTCCTCTCAGATATTAGCTTGGGTATCTTCTATGATTTCTAATAATTTTCCTTTTGTGTTCCTGGTTGAAACATTACAACTGCTATAGTATTGATGTTGCAAATTTTGCAGATTGCTTATTTGTAAAGAGGAATTCTTTCCCATGATGTTTAGGAAACCACATGAATTGCCTTTTTTAATTTTTAGATTTAGGTTTTAGAGAAGCAGATCTGATTTGACAGATTTTTGATACATTTTAAAATTCTCTTTTTAAAATCCAGTAGTAAAAGTAACATTTATTTCTGTGTCAGAAACTCTGTGTGTGAGAGAGGGAGGAACAACTGAGAAGGGTTTGGCAGCACATCATCATTGTTGTTTTATGTTTTATTCTCAAATATTTTGAAAGAAACTAGATAAATAAAACGTCGTATCTTCCATGAATAATGCCCACAACAGATTTCCCCCAAAAGACCTTCAAAATTATTGAAAAACTATTTCTGTTATGCTTTTGCAAGAAAAATCCATAGTAATGTGACCTTTGAGTTGAAGACTACAGATCTTAGCAGAGCGGATGTAACGCTTCAAATGTTGGTGTGAAATAATTTAAAAGGTTGATTGCCTTTTCTTTTTTTTTTTTTCTTTTTTTGTTTCCCTCTGTCTTCTGGACATCATCTGTCCTCCCTACAGAAGTCTGACTGAATTCTGTCTGACTTCTAAGAAGGAATGGCAGAGATTCATTTTCTGTGGATGAGCTTTGTTTAACCCGTGTGAATATGACGGGTAGGATGTCATGCCTCCAGGGGACTGTCCTTTTTAGAAAAGGTTACATTTTAAAATGTAACCATCTGTAGCAAAAAGATATTTGCTTTTTCATCATTGCCTGGCATTATGTAGCTGCTGCCAAAGATGTGTCTGACTTGTTCCAGATGAGTCCCTAACAAGGAGTTCTTGCCATGAAACTTTTACAATCATTAAGGGTGGATGGAGCAGTTTGCACTGTTTGTAGTTGTGTGTGATGCCTGATTGTTGTTTGGCACTGTAACAGTAAATTTAAATTACTTTTTTTGGTGAAAGTGTTAAGGGTTTTTTTGTGGCATTAACTCACTCCCCATCTCCACTGTTCTTATCTCGTTCCTCTTGGAAACTATTGCTAATTGCTGTTAATGCTTTATGTACTTCTTTTTTATTAGAACTGAAGGGTTTTGTTTGATTTGCTTCCCAAATTTTGAAGCAGACTTGTTTTAAACTGTGTTATTGGCATCCTGTTCTTTTCCAGAGGGCCTGCACTCTACTGTGTCCATGCAGTCTCCTACGATCCCAGTATTTTCTTAATTAAATTATGTCAATGATTCCTGTTCTAGTATGCTGCTGGTTAGAGCTCTAGCTAAACATATGCTTTTGGTTACCTTCTCCTATGCTGACTTGTACAGACTTGCTGGGGACATCTCTTGTATTAAAGTAGGTGCATAGGACTTTCCTGAAACACATTTCTAATCTTTGAACTTCCTGTAATTCTCCCTGATTTTTATAGCTCTGTTTGTTGAAATCAGGTCTTCCTTGGAGGCACTGTTAAGTAGTTTTTGACTCTTATTCACAAGGAGTGGTCTGAAGAGCACCTGACAAGGAATAATCTGTGGAATGATGTCAGTGTTCTTGTCAATGAAGGGGAAAGAGCAGAACTGAACAGCAAAAGGTGGTGTTAGCACTCTGCTCATCACAAGTTGCACCTACTAGCCCTGCCTGACAGACCTAAGTTCAGACATCCAAGGCAGAGGTATCAAGCTGCCCCCGCTTTTCCCAAAGCCTGAATACGTTTCCTCAGGCAGGAGATATTCTGAAGCATATTTCATTGAGCATGTGTCCATGTTGTTAGTTGCAGGAATTTGTCATTCTCTGGTTTTGAATTACTCTTGAATCGATGAAGGGTTTTGAGTTTCAGTTTTTTCTAGTCCTGATATTGTACAGCAGATGCCCTTGCTACTTCCTCTTCTGATCTTTACTGCTTTTTCTTCCATGTGAGAGCATTGCTACGTATTATCCTTTATTGAGTTACAACTTGATTCTCTGGAAAGTCATCTGCTGTATAGATTATATCGGTCTGAACAGGCCTTTCAGTTTCTGTAAACATTCTTGAGCACACTGTGCCCTCTGGGTCATACTGACTACAGTTTTGTAGTTGTGTTTCAGTTTTGGCTCTGTTTTCTGTAAGCTCTATTTTAAGGTACTCAGATAGGTGTATGCTGCCTTCAATTTGCATTTTCTATGCTTGATTAGTAGAGGAACTGAGTTAGATAGGCTTCCTTTTAGTCTCTTCCCTTCCATCTTTTAAAGTCCTCTGTAGCCATCAGGTGGGGAAGTGATGTCTTACAGAAGGTACATGACCAAGGTCTGCAGTCTTGTATCACTGCTTCTGCTTATATGGAAGCCCTTTACTTGTCTTAGAAACAACTTTTTTTTAAGTTGTGACCTGAAGGACCTTGTTTATAATGCCGTGGGGCATTATCTTCTGTTTTGATTAGTTTCAGAAGCTTTATCAGCTCTCTGGCAGGTATCAGCTTCTGTGTTTGCTGTAAATCACCAAATAATACTCCAGAGGTGAGATGTTATACATTTTGTACTTTCCATACCTTTGAAATGCTCTGCACCTTATGATGAGAAAGATGACACACGCACAGATTTGGGGAAGCCAGAACTCTGTGTTCCTGCCCACAGATTGTCACTTGGAAAATAAATCATTTGCTCCTGATCATGAAGTAATTTTCTGCAATTAATGTCACACCTCGTGCAACCCAGTAGAAATCCTGTGTTGTTAATTAGTGCAGTAGCATACAGACAGAAATTAGCACGTTATTTTTTGTTCTTATAAGATAAACTTGCTTTTTATACTTTAGTCTTTCCACCTGACATTTCACAGAATCACAGAATCGCTAGGTTGGAAAAGACCTTTGAGATCATCAGGTCCAACCGTACCTGTCCTCTACTAAACCAGATCCCTGAGCACCTCATCTATCTGTCTTTTAAATACATCCTGGGACTCAACCACCTCCTGGGCAGCCTGTTCCAATGCCTGATAACCCTTTTGGTGAATATTTTTTTCCTAATGTCTAATCCAAGCCTGATGCAGCTTGATTCCATTCTCCCTCGTCCTACTACCTGTCACTTGGGCAGAGACCAACATCCTCTTTCAGGTTACAGTAGGCAGCAATAAGGTCTCCCCTCAGCCTACTCTTCTCTAGGCTAAACAATCCCAGTTCCCTCAGCCACTCCTCATAAGGTTTGCTCTCCAGCCCCTTCACCAGCCTGGTTGCCCTTCTCTGAACATGCTCCAGGACCTTGATGTCTTTCTTGTAGTGAGGGCCCCAAAACTGTACACAGTACTCAAGGTGCGGCCTCACCAATGCCAGGTACACGGGCACAATCACTTCTCTGGAACTGCTAGCCATGCTATTTCTGATACAAGCCAGGATGCCATTAGCCTTCTTGGCCACTTTGGCACACTGTTGGCTCATCTTCAGTCACAGCAGTCAACCAACACCCCCAGGTCCTTCTCTGACAGGCAGCTTTCTAGCCACTCTTCCCCAAGCCTGTATTGCTGCATGGGGTTGTTATGTCCCAAGTGCAGGACTCTACACTTGGCGTTATTAGACCTCATCCTGTTGGCCTCAGTCCATCAATTCAGCCTGTTCAGATCTCTCTGAAGAGCCTCCCTACCCTCAAGCAGATCAGCACTTCCTCCCAGCTTAGTGTCATCCACAAACTTACTGAGGGAACATTCAATCCCTTCATCCAGGTCATTGATAAAGGTATTGAACAGGAGTGGACCTAGGGCTGAGCCCTGGGGAACACCACTTGTGACCAGCCTCCAGCTGGATTTGGCTCCATTCACCACCACCCTTTGGGCCTGGCCATCCAGCCAGTTTTTTAACCAGCAGAGGGTAAGCTCGTCCAGGCCAGTGGCAGCCAGTTTCTCAAGCAGAATGCTGTGAGAAACAGTGATAAAGGCTTTGCTGAAGTCAAGGTACACTACATCCACAGCCTTTCCCTCATCCACTAAGTGGGTCACCTTGTCATAGAAGGCAATCAGGTTAGTTTGACAGGACCTGCCTTTTGTAAACCCATATTGACTGGGCCTGATCACCCACAGTATGATTTACATACTCTTTATGTAAAACAGTTACATTACAGTGTCTTCCCCCTCCTTTTAAATGAGATCTTTTCTTATGAGTGGGATTTCCAACCTGCCTAAGCTGATTGAAATTGGATGTTATTATGGAATGAAATTTCCAGCTGAACAGACTTAATCCTTTCAATACATCAGAATAATGCATAATATTCACCTTGGAGGTATGAGAAAGGTGTTCGCCTACCTATGCATCACCTGTCAGCCACCGTTAGAGGAAGGGAACTTGGCTTGACAAACCTTTGCTCTAATCCAGCCCAACAAAATAGATACATGTATTTATTCATGTTTATATATATATTATGTTATATGTAGCTGTAGTTGTGTGTACTCATCTGTCTGTCTATATTTGTCTTTCTAAAAATCTTTTGCTGAGTCTTTTGCCTCCCAAAGGAAGAAAACCACTTTTCTCCCAAGGTGAAGAAACAGTAAAACTACAAAATAAACTGGACAAAATAAAAAAAGCACAACTCAAAAGCAAACAGATGCCACTGTTCCCAAAATAACACTGGCTTTGGAAAGTAGTTTTACTCTAATTCTCTGAAGGTTTCATTTGAGATCCATGCTCTTTCTTTAGGCATGTGGCCTTATTTATTTTCTCAGTGCAAGGTGAAATTATATTTGATATACACATTTTATATACTAAAATAGTACTCTTACATAGTGTTTAAATAGAATACTGTGAGTTTTATAAGCTAGCCATCTGGTCAGGATTTAGTTACGTGGTGATATGCATCGGTTTGTTCTCTTTGAATGGCTTAAGATCCATGGCAGTTAATTCAAATATCATGCCCAGGTGTATGTACTATCTTTCAATTACTCTGTAAAAGTTAAATAAGATCCTAATCTTCTAACTCCCACAAATGTAAAATACGATTCAAATAAAAAAATTAAATTGGATGAGCAGTGCTTTACTGCATGGACTCTGTGCTCTTGGGAGAGTGACCTCTCTTCTGTTTCATAACATCTATTAATTTTCAGTGCTGCTATATACAACTTTTGTCCAAAAAAGTGCAGGCAAAAAGCATGCACTGATACTATTAATACATTGTAAAGCAATTGCATAAAACAGCCAGCTTTAAAGTAGACACTAAAGTCAGAACTTTGTCTAAAAGTTAGGCATCATAGAATCATAGAATGGCATGGATTGGAAGGGACCCCAAGGATCATAGAGTTCCAACCCCCTGCCAAGGTCAGGGCCATCAACCTCCAGGCCTGGATCTACACAAGGTTGCCCAGGTCCCCATCCAACCTGGCCTTGAACACCTCAAGGGACAGGGCATCCACCACCTCTCTGGGCAGCCTGTTCCAGCACCTCACCACTCTCTCTGTAAAAAACTTCCCCCTAAAATCTAATTTAAACCTTCCTTCCTTTAGCTTTAATCCGTTCCCTCTTGTTCTACCATTATTTGTCTACCCTTTTACAAAGTTGATTCCCCTCCTGTTTGTATGCTCCCTTCAGGCACTGGAAGGCTGCAATGAGGTCCCCCCGCAGCCTTCTCTTCTCCAGGCTGAACAAGCCCAGCTCCCTCAGCCTCTCCTCGTAGGGGAAGTGCTCCAGCCCTCTAATCATCTTTGTGGCCCTCCTCTGGACTCTCTCCAACAGTTCTACATCTTTCTTGTATTGCAGGCCCCAGATCTGGACACAGTACTCCAGATGGGGCCTCACAAGGGCAGAGTAGGTCTCACAAGGGCATCATTTCAGTCTGCCGAATCCACTTGGTGTGCTGTTCTCCCCCTGTTTTCTTCTTCAGCTGTACACAACCTTCTCCAGTTTTAGGAACATAATAATTAACAGGATAACTGCATCCTTCCGGGTCAATACCTTTTATGGAGGTAAGATCATTTCAGAGCTCAAGCGTAGAGTGGATTTTTCTTCCCTGGCACAGGGAAAGCTTTAATAATCACTAACCTGGAGGATACTCTTCAGGTGATAAGGCAGATAAAATGTGGTAGTTAGTCCAGCTCTTGTGCTCTACTACCCTGGAGAACAAGTAAACAGTTGCTCTTAATTTATGGCGGTTTGTTAAAGGGTTAGAAAGATGGGATGGGATCAGGTAATGGGAGACTCGAGTTTGGATTCTTAAACATCTTAGCATTCCTTGAACATTGCCCTAGAAAACAGCCCAACTTGCAAGGTTCAAAAATAAGAAAGAAAAAAGTGTGATCAAATTGACCTATTATTGTAGGTTGGATGCAACCTGAAATTAGTATGAAACTAGCATATGGTTTAGTGAAAAAAACTTTATCATTGTGTTAAAGAAGCCAAAATATAAAATTGTAAAAAAAATCTTAAAAAATATTATTGAATCTTGTGATTTAATCTCAGTTAACACTCTTGGCCTTTTATTTTCAAATTTTTCTAGCAAGGAATTTCCTTCTTTTGAGGCATATAATAAGCCAGATCTTTAGTTTTGATTTTCAATAATCTACAGTAGTACTGTGAACATAATATTTTTCCCTTGAGGACAGTTTTATATTGAAGTTTAATATCCTGCTGTTTAAAAAAAAAAAAAAAAGAAAAGGTCTTTTAAATTTAGGTTCGGGAGTGTGACGGTTAAGTGTGACATTCACAAGCTGTTTTGCAGTTATGAAAAATGCATGAGAACATAACCCACACAGCTTCTATAAGAATAGTCAGGTGATGTTTCAGTGTAATTTTCCATTAAAGCTTTCTTTACTACATAGCTTTTGAAAATTTCAAAGAAAGAGAGGTATTTACATGGTGGTGTAGTGCAACGACTCCTACTTTGGGATGTTGGAGTAAATCTGTTCTCCCTCCTACGTTCTGTATCAATGAAATGGCTACTTGTAATGACCTGGTCAGAAAACACAGTCTCTCCTTCTTTTTCTCTCTGTTATTTTTAGTACTCTCAGATCAGATTGAAATAGTAGCTTGTTTTATTTCTGTATTCAACATTTTGGCATAGTCTTCCTATCCTTGTTACTATGATCTGTATTTCTTTAAATGGAGGGGAAAAAAACCCCACCTAATCTTAAAGATACCGCTGTAAGCCATGCTACTAAAGATGCTCACTCCCCGTGCTCAGTGGTGCTCTTAGACTAATCTTGCACAGGGAAGAAACGTAGGCTAACAATAAGAAAACTAACATAATGGAAACTATTTTCAGGGAAAATGAAACATAAAGGCAAACAACTAAAATTCCCAGTGGGTTTCCTGAAGGGAGGGACATGCACTGTTCTGTGCTCCAGTTGCCACTGTCCTCGTGGGGGTAACATGATCCACCGCAACCTGTGCTGACTTTCACAGTGACTTCACGCTCTGTTTAATTCTTCAGAGGCATGAGGAACTTTGCTTCCTTTTGTCTTAGTAATTCAACCACCTTTTCCATTTGAGTTTTTGGAGGATTTTTCCCTAGCATGGAAGTTCACTTTTCAATGATTCTTCCAGTGGTATCAATTTCTTGCCGAGTAGGTTTTTACTGCGTATTGAATTTTGGCACATTAAACAGTTCAGCCTTGGTTACACGTGCACCTGTTTATTGGCTTTGAAAGTTCTTTTGTTGTAGCAGATGCAAAACTCTTAACACAGAACAACAGGCTTCTTTATGCCTAAGTAGTCACACTGATGTTTGGTAGATGTAAGTCTGTGTGGCCATGGGGAGGAGATGTCTCTGGCTTGTATCCAACAAATCATGATAAAATTTTTATAAGAAAGATTTGAAGGGATTAACTAACTAAACAAGAAAATTCCATATTAGGTAAATAATCAGTTTTCAGACATGGCAAAGACTGTCCTTTTGTCACAGTCACATTATATTGTGATATTTTGATTGACTGAACGTGAACCAGCAGTGTGCCCAGGTGGCCAAGAAGGCCAGTGGCATCCTGGCTTGTGTCAAAAACAGTGTGGCAGGATGAGGGAAGTGATTGTGCCCCTGTACTCAGCACTGGTGAGGCCACATCTCGAGTACAGTGTTCAGTTTTGGGCCCCTCACTACAAGACATTGAGGAGCTGGAGTGGGTCTAGAGGAGGGCAGTGAAGCTGGTGAAAGGTCTAGAGCACAAGTCTTTTGAGGAGTGGCTGAGGGAACTGGGGTTATTTAGCCTGGAGAAGAGGAGGCTGAAGGGAGACCTTATCACCGCCTACAACTGCCTAAAAGGAGGTTGAAGTCAGGTGAGGGTAGCAGCATACAAGCTGCTTTCAGCAGCATGGCCACCACTTTCAACATCACCACCATCACCACCACAACCCTCACCCAGCTGTTCCACTATCGCCTCCATTCAGTGATCCCAGCTGCCCTGTTGAAAGGCCTCCTGCAGTGCCTGCAACGTGTGGAGCAAGCAGCAGTTCTGGCACAAGTTACCATGACCAGCAGGCATTGCCAGTAGACTTAAGCAGCAGTGGTATAAGAAGTCATGGAAGTGGTGCTTTTCATGGAACATCTGCCTTTGACCCCTGCTGTCCTGGTTCTTCATCTCGAACTGCAATTTATGGGCATCAGGCCAGTGCTGGCCCAAGCCAATCAATAACAATAGATGGATATGGATCAAGCATGGTTGCGCAGCCACAGCCCCTACCACCTCAGGCATCGCTCTCTTCCTGTCGGCATTATATGCATTCTCCTCTTCTCCTGAGAAACAAGCAATAGTACAAGAAGAAATGGCCTCAAGTTGCAGCAGGGGAAGTTTAGATTTAATATTAGGAAAAATTTCGTCACCAAAAGGATTGTCAAGCATTGGAACTGGCTGCCCAGGGAAGAGATTGAGTCACTGTTACAGAAGCACTGAGTGTTAGGTGTTGGAAGGGACCTTGAAGTATCATCTAGTCCATGGAGATAGATGTGGTGCTGAAGGACATGGTTTAGTGGTGGACTTGGCAGTACTAGGTTAACAGTTGGACTAGATGATCTTAAAGGTCTTTTCCAACCTAAATGATTCTGTGATTCTATATTGGTTTTTTAGAGGATTAAAAAGCAACGAGGGGTAAGAGCAGTAGAAATTTTAATGTTGGATCTTCAAAAAGTAGCTTTGAACAAACATTTACATTTGCATTCACCTAAAATTAGCAGAAATTTAGCTAAAATTAGTATTCCTTTCTGTTAAAAAATCTTGTCTGGGTCAAATTGGAGGACTACACCAGCTTTCTAAAATATAGGGGAACTTCTTACAGGGCTTCTGCTTGTGAAACATTTCAGTGGCTGATGCAAGCGTACATCTGACATGCTCTGGATATGTCTCACAAACTAAGTGTATTTCAGTCAACTACATCCTAGGCAGAGTATAGGACTCTTCTGACTCAACAAGTCCAAATCTCACTGTATATGCATTCCCATATATTTTACTACATGGAATAAAATACTTCAAAAGAAGAAATTATACTTAAATGTCAATTTTCTAGATTTGATTTTAATATGAGAATTACTTTTTTTAAAGAAAGGGGGTGCCATAGTGTTGCTATAGAAAGGCATTTTCAACAGAAATTCTTGATAAACTAATGTGGAGAAATCTAAATAACAGAACTAATGGCCATGAAGCTGAAAAAACAAGAATATGAAAGGGGGAATGCAATAACAAAGTAGGCTGAAATGGTGTAATTTTCAGGTGATACTTCACATTATTTAGATCCCTTCATAGACCTTACTTTAGATGACTTTAAGCTTAAAAATTAAAGTTTTGGAAAATTTCATGGTCTTGCATTGTCTCAGTCTTCTCTACCTTTATAATCCAGAAATAACAGGAAGGGTAAGACGTGTCTGAACCTCTTACCTTTATAAGCAACTTGTAATTGTAAATTTGAAATAACAGGTGAGACTTCATTTTTTAAAAAACTCAACGCTGGGGAAACGGTAAATCTGTTCTTTGATTTTCTAAAGTAATTGTGTGTGCTGAGTCTTATTTGTCTCTGTGTTTCATTAAGAAATGTCATGCAAATTAGTTTGCAAAGTCTGCTGCCTCAGAATTTAATTAATTATTTGTGTGTGTGTGTGTGTGTGTTAAATCCTCTGAAGTGCTTTTTTGCACTAGATACCTTAACAATGGTGAGGGAAAAGGATAAGGCATTTAAGATGGAAAATACAAGGAATGTAATGTCAATTGCACAAAGGGAGATCTAACAGTGTGAGAATCTACTGGTTCGGAACAGAGGTGAGCTTCACCCTGGAGGTGCTGTAACCTGGAAAGAGGGGGGCATCAGCTATGTGGTTTTACTGCACGTGGGACAGTCAGTGGGCAATGGGTTGGGTTTATGGATGTTTTCTGGTTGTTTCTGGTCTGCTGTTACCCAACATGAGCTGGCACTGGATGAGTCAGTCTGCTTGCGGGGAGGGACAGCAGGTCAGCATTGGTGCTGCAGGGCTGAGCCCTAGGGCACGGTGTGGCATTGCCCCAGAGGACAAGGGTCAAAACTGGCATCTCCCCACTACCACCAAAAGTGAACTGTCCTCCCTGTCCTGTGCCGTCCCCCAGATGTGGGCTTTTAGCATTTTGCCCATTCTTGGTGAGGTTGTAGCAGTTACCAGGAGGAGAATGAGTCAAAAGACATGACCTTAAATCTGTGCTTCTGGCAGCTGGTGTACGGAGAAATGAGCTTGAGGTTGTAGTAATAATTACTGTTGATGATTTACTGTGTGGTAATGGATTAAAGGCATCCTGTTTCCTATGAAGATCTTAAGGCATTACAAGTTGTTGTGACCTTTATATTATGGTTTCCAGTGGTATAAAATAAAAGTAAATCTCAGTGTGAAAATAAGAATGGATGCAAAACACATGTATAAGCCTTGTCCTTTTTCTTCCTTGCTACGAGGAAACCAACAGTGAACTATTTATTCACTGTTAACTAGGGCAGCACTTCCACTCCAAACAAAGCTACTCGCTGTGTGTTCACTGCAGCCTGCCATTTGGGAAATACTTTGCTATCCCTCTTCATTATATGGGAGACACAACATCTAAACGCTTTTTTTCTGTGGTTTTCTAACAGGATATTTAAATCAGATACTTAAATGAGAAGGCCACTTGTATTAATAATTTAAGCCACTCTATGAATGACATCTGTAATAACACTGTGATTTAAAAAAAATAAAATTCACTTCTAACCATGTAGAATGTGTCTTTAAGCAGGAATTGGTAACTGAGAATATTACTGCCTTATTGGTAATGAAGAGGTCTGAAGAATATAACAGGAAAAGGGTTTAAGATTTCCCATATGAGAAATTTTCATCAGTCTCTTAATATTTAGGTACTAAACAGCAAAATAATAACTTGTTCTATGTGTGTTGCAGGGAGATGAAAGGGCTAAATTTTGCAAATATGCATGTGTATATCCTAATACCAGGCAATAGAAAGCTGGGTTAGTCTCAAGAAAGATGTTTATATACTAGCGTGCCAGAATTTTGGCTTAGGACAAATGTAGAATAATTGAGTAAAGAGAATGTTTGTATTTTCTGATGGTTAATTGGGTGTAGTGGAGAGGTATGAGGTGCTAAGTTATGTTACCTGGGATACTCTTGTCTCTTTAAATATGTGTATTTTAGACTCAGTTGATTTAAAACTCTCAACCATGGTTTTAAAGGAATTTACACAGCTAATGTGTCATGTATTGTAATGTTTGCCTCCTTTCAAAAAAATGAAACTTGAGTACTTTTTTGTAAATCAGGCGTAAGACCTTAAATGCCTAGGCACTGTGCAGCTGCACATGACTTAGAGTGTCCCAGTTGAATTCAACCCTGAACATGCTGGATTTGCTTGGCTGCTTTTATTTGTAATGTTATAACCAGAATTCTAACAAGCCAGTCCCTGTGTGCGATTTCAGCATCAGTGCTGACCCTCCAAAGTTTGTGCTCTGTTCCCTTTTGCTTGGTTTAGGTACAGGACATCTGAGCACTACATATGCGTAGAGAATACTAAGGGTAGCTACAGGTCAGGATTTTTTGCAGTGCCCTTCTGGACTTCGGGGAAAAAATAAAAAGCCCTTTCCTTCCAGACAACTGGAAAATGGGAAAATTAAGGAAAACAGTATGCTTTTGAAAATAATTTTCAAATTATTTTCTTTGAAAGTTTTCATGTCATGTGAATTTCTGTTTTTGCAGCGTTATGGTGTTCTGTTAGGACTGTGTAAAAGATGGGGGTGAGTACCAGTCTGTCACAGAGGCCAGCTGAGCTATCTGAGCCATTCAGCAAGAACCACTGCTTAGCTTGATTCAGTTTTAGACCTCTTAGGCTGTAGATATTAAGGCTACAGAACTTTATTCAACTATAGTGCACATACATGCCATTAAAAGTATGGTGTGATTATATCCACAGTCTGAAGACTGTAAACATAATTTAGAATCACGATACTCTCATGAAAGCTGCTTTGCTGTAGTTTTTGATCAGTATCTGAACAATGGTTGATGTACCAGGACATTGACTGCTTAGAGCAATGTTTTTGGGTGGGCTTTAGTCTAAAAAAAAAATCAAAATGTAAAAATTTATAAAATTAATCAGCTCTTTTAATCTGATTGTGTAGGGCAGATTAAGTCTGTTGCTTAAATCTTTTAACAAGATGGCTTAGTTGTTAATGATCTTTTCCCCCTGTATGAACTGATACATGTGAAAAATAAAACAGAAACATCTCTTTGATAAAGAACAGAATCCTTTTGATAGTTCCAGTGATGGTAAGTATATGATTGATATCGGCAACCAGCATCTGGGGTGTTGAATGATGTTTTATTTGAGTAGCCTGTTATATTGTGTTTCATTAGCTCTGCTATTAATTATTGTTTTTTACTGTTGGCTGTTGTAAACGTGCAGATCTATGAGTTTTGTTAATGATGTTTGGTCTCTGATGGCTCAATCAAAGCAGTTAATGTTGTGGGTGCAATAAATGCTGAAAGGTCATCTTTTTTAAATTTTCTTTAGCCTACAAGCCCCAAATTTGGAAAAGCAGACTCATATGAGAAACTGGAAAAACTAGGGGAAGGGTCCTATGCGACAGTGTACAAAGGGAAAAGCAAGTAAGTGGTGGTTTTTTTAATTTAATTTTGTGTTTAATGAAGATAAGCATATATTATCAACTGATGTCACTGCACTTGTACATAAATCCCTGTTGCAAAGGGCTACTGGCTGCCATGTGCACCAGAGAAAGAAAGGCTGAGACAATATTGCATCAGTAATATATAACCTTCGCATCTGAGCCAGATGAGGTGCCATCTTGTTAATCTCATGTTTTCTTTGTACTTTGATCTTGTGCTACATTCTCAGTTCCCATACCAAATGAAATTTTAGGGGTAAAAGCACTATATGCTGTCAAATAGATTTTTCTGACATTCTGTGATCAATGCTAAATATATCCAGTAAGTTGTTGGTCTTTTATTTGTCATTATTAAAAAAACTTGAATAAAATAACATGAAGGGAATTAATGGGATTTTGGACTACTGCATGTTTAGTTTGTTTATAAGAGTTTATTTCCAACTACTCCACCTCAAAATAATCAATTGCTTATGTGAGAATACTTGTTTTCATCCACTTTAATGTTGCAACTCTTTTATCCACAGTGCCCTAAGTGATTCTGTATTGTATAAAATAACTCAGTAAACACTCTTAAAACACACTTGAGCTAGTGCTTCAGCTGAGTTGTCTTTTGTCAAGGAGTATCTTGTGCAAGTTGATATATTTAATCAAGTTTTCATAATCAAATTTTTAATAATAATAAAAAAGTTATGAGAGAGGGAATTGATATATGGGCGTCTTGATTTAAAAACTTTGTCTAGTGAATGATAGATGAGGCATGTCTACCATTCTCAGCAGAGAGAACATCATGATAGTCATGGGACTGAATAACTACTGAAATAAGGAAATATGTGTTAACATTTCCAGGGTCATTAAGTAGGTAGGTACTGAAATACTGAATATTCGGAATAAATCAGAATGAGGGGTGCATTCATCTCTCAGTAGCTTTGAGATTGATGAGCATGACAGCTGATATGAATAAAAACATGCCCTAAATGTAGAGGTATTTACAATTCTGCCGTGCCAGTGCACACATTGTCTTGCACTGTTGGCTTTCTTCAAGGGAACATATGACATTGTATTGTTAATGGTTCAGTTATGCTTCACTATTAAGTTCCAGATATTATACACATGAAAGCTTTGTATCGGGGTCTATGTAATACGAGAAAACGGTATGGATTTCGGCTTGTGCTTTATTGCTAAAACCCTTCAGTAAAATCGTGGAGTGGGTCTGGTGATAGTTATCCCATATGCCTTGGCTTTCAATAAGATTGAACTAAGGCAGCAGGGTTTATAGATGTCCCGTCAATCAGTGGAATAGGCTGAAAGTTAAAAACAAACCAAAGCGCTTCCCTGAAGCTGTTTTTTCAGTGGTGATTTGTGAACTTGTTACGAAACATAGATTGTTTAAAAATACTCATTTGTTTTAGTAGAGCTGACTGCAGATGTGTAAGAAATACTTCAGTGATTTTAATGATATTTATTGAATGAATAATAAATTGAAATTACTGGGCTCTCTGCATTCTCCATTATAAACAGAAAGCTCTGGATGAGTAGTGTGAATGATAACAATTATGTATAACTTTAATCTGCTGCTTTGTAACATCTTTTGCAAGGCCTTTAAAATGTATTTTGAAAAAAGTGTGTGTCACTAGAGTGTGGATAAGAATGTATATGCAGAGTGTATTCCTAATGTTAGAGTAATATTCCTTCACCTACTTAATTTTGTTTGGCTTACTTTTTTTTTCCTGCTGAATGATTCCCATGTTACACAGCACCATCCAGATCCAACATCTCCAGTCCAGGCTCCTGTTTTTTGAACTAGAGAAACAGTTGAATTACTTCACAGCAGGAGCAGGCTGCACTTTGTGAACGGGGGAAACACTACAGGGACTATCTGCTCTCTCGAAAGGAGTTGTTTGTTGAGGTGATGTAGCACCGTTACCTATTTTGTCCACAGGAGAAATTGTGGAATCTCTGACCTACATGGCATCCCCAAAGAAGAAAGAGCATCACTGCTATGATGTACTCATGGGGGGTGATAGATGGACAGGGGAGGTGAATGAATGGACCAACATTGGCTCTGGCCATTCCATGAGAGAGTAACTTTGCTGCTGCTTTTCTGGCAGATTGTCTTTGACTTTTTATGGTTTTATCTGAAGTGATACAGGAATGGATGCAGAATTTTTTTTCTGGCACCTGATGTAGGTATGTAGGGATGAGACCAATACGTGTCACTGAGTTCCCCTTGTTCAGTGAGAAGAAAAATGAACAAAACAGGTCAAAAGAGGGCTTTTTGTTTCAGAATGGGCCCGGTTTGACTGCTGAAGGATTAAGCCTTCATGGCACACTGCAGAACCCACACATGACATGTATTTGGGAAAGCTGGTAATGCTTGTACAAGTGCATTTTGGTCAAAATGTTTGAGAACCCCTAATTCTTAACCACATCTAATGCTTGGCTTTCTCATTTTGCCAAAATGTTTCTGAGTTGTGTCCTTAGCTGTAGTTGAAGATGGAGAATTTAAAATCAGATTGAGCTGATCTTAAATCAGCTTTGTACTCAGAATTACTGTGCTTAACATTTATCACCAGCTGCATGTGGCAAGTATTGGGGATTGTTTTTTCAGTGCCTTTCCTGAGGTATATTTCAGCTTCTTAAATTATTTCCCCTATTGATCATAATGAATAAAAAATTTGTTACCTTAGCTTGCAATTTGGAAAAACTATAAGATACATACCTGCCTCCAAAGACACAAAGTCAGCCATTCCTTTCTTAAAATTTAAAGTAATGTGTGATGTAACTTGCTTTCAGGGCAAGCTGGGCTTTTTACAACATGGAGCAGAATCAGTGGTACCATCTCTTTCCTTCCTATCTAACCCATTACTCTTCTGTCTATTTGAGTGTTTGTGGTAGTATCCCAGGAAAGTGAAATGAAGTGGGCTAATTCCTCTTACTGGATGATGGATTTCTCTTTTTGTAGTCAGATAAAAATGATTCCCTGAGGTGAGGAAGCAGCAGAGTGAACGGAACTGTGTTACTGAGGAAAATGAAGCAGTATTCTCTTAGACTGGGCTTTTTGTTGTTGTTTATTGGAGAAATAGCCAAGCAGTCATTTGTTTCTGGCTGACGGTTGCATCAATAAGCAAATCTATTTGATTTCATGTGTTGCACATCAGGCGTGCATGATGAAACTCATCTTGGCATGTTCATTTTCTACTTTAATTCAGGTTAGATTCTCATGTGTTACTTTGTTGTATAAAATCCCAGGAGGCTGCTGACTGCATGAAACTCAGATCCCTTTGAAGTGATTTCTGCCTTTTTTTAAAAGAGGTAAAATTTTGGAGAAATAGGTGTAGCAATAACACTGTAAAGAAATTACAGGTGTTCCACTGACTCTGTGTTTCTTTAACACCTTGAATGTTTGCTGTATGATAGGTGAAAAGCGATAGGTGCCTTCTGAATTCTGTACCATTTCATTGTGTGGTTGGGCTGAAGAAGTCCTGCATGCGTATCAACACATACATCTTCCTGCCAACATTGACCTTCGTCTCTCTTGAGCTTGATTATAAATTTACCTGAATGTACAGCAATGGGATCTGGCTTGATCTGTGGCACATAAATGTTGATGTGAGTTATGAGAGTCTGGAGACGAAGCTGATGACAGCACAAAGGAGCTGCTGCCAACCAGACCCCCTCACAAAGCAGTGTGGAGGCCTTGCGTGCTCTCACTGGGAGCGCTACATATTGCACTTAAGGGAAAAACCTGTGCTTTTGGCAATATTATGAGTTGGCATGGTTTCCATCCTCTCCTCCCACTGTGTTCAATTGCCCTTCAAGGCAAAGAATTAAAAAAGATTACCTCGGTTAAAGTGATGTGATCTGTGACTGCTGCTTTCACAGCATGCATCTGTGTTTTGAGAGGCAAGCCAATGGTATCTTCTCCACTGCTTCTGCACCACTGAGATCTTGATCTGTTTCTTGCTTGTCCATGTGATTTTTAGTGTACCTTTTACTTTTTTTTGGCACCTTTACGAAGTTATATATGCTCAAAGTATTGCACAATTGTTTGAATTTGTAAGGGGGAGCTCACTTAACACTTTTTATGCCTAATTTCTCTACCACAAAATTACATACTTTAAATTTATCCCTAAGAAAATTCTTGTCTTAATAAATTCTGGTCCCTATGTCTTTAAAATATGAACATGAGGAATTGGCAGAGTACTGAGCAAGGCACAGTAGAAGCTGATACTGTCAACGTGAGCTCAAAGGCTGAGGTACAGGGCAGTCCTTCAGCTGAGGCACCTCTCCTGTTTCTGTGTGAAGCCTGATATTTTTTTGTTGTCAAGGTGGTTCCAACACATACCCAAAGACGAAAGGTATTTTTTCAGATAGCCAGGGCATTTTACGTTTATCTCCATCAAAGGTAATGCCTTTTACTATTCACTGAAAACAAGTAGGGATTTTGTGGTATGAAGAGCGGGACGTAGGGAGAAACTGTGCTCAGGAGGGCAGGCACCACGCTCTGCACCAGATGCAGTTTCTGTGCCATGTTATTCATGGGGCAGCAGGAAATACTTGAATAGTCAGTGGGAACTATCTGTATCTACGTTGGCATGGTGTGTATGAGTTATGAATGTATAGCTGACCTTCATATTTTATATATAAGTTTGTGGATGGCTGCTCACAAGAAAGAGGATGATGTGAGTATTTTGATTTTTGTATTTAGGATGCTGAAACCTTCACTGAGGATGACTGACAGGACTAATTTGCCATGGTTTTATCTGTCATGCTCTTGCTTTTTTTAGTCATTCTCCTAGCTTTATTCCATACCCATTCCTAGCTTTATTCTGTGCTGTGTTCATGTGCTCCCTGAGATGTTTCATGTTGCAATGCTCCAGTTCACAGATAATATTTTCTCTATGTTTTGGCCAATTTATTTACACTGAATATTTAAAAATTGCTCTCATTTGTGTTGCCTTAGTGACCTAAACTTTCTGAACCTTTTCTTATTTCTTGCAAATTGTCTGAAATCAGTACTCATCTGCAAATTAAATTCTCTTCATCTGAGGGTACCAGATAGCTGGGAAAATACATTCATGTATATTCATGGATTATGAAAAGGCACTTTATGGTTACCTACTAGAGCTTCCCCGTATTTTTTTCCTTCTTCTTTCCCCCCTCATGTTTTTTAACTTATGTGTTTGACTGATTTTTTTTTTTTTTAGGCTGCTTTTTACTGTACATTTTAAAGTCATGACATGGGTTTGTAAAGTGTGTACATAGATGCTTTTAAAAAAACTCGAGCATTGTAAATCTTTAATAAAACAAAAAACTTCAAGTTAAACTGCATGCAAGCCTAATAGATTCACAGATTCACAAAATTGTAGGGGTTGGAAGGAGCCTCCAGAGATCATCAGGTCCAACCCTCCTGCCAAAGCAGGCTCCCTAGGACAGGTTGCACAGGTAGGTGTCCAGATGCATCTTCAATATCTCCACAGCCCCCCTGGGCAGCCTGTTCCAGTGCTCTGTCACCCTCACCCTGAAAAAGTTCTTCTGCATATTGGTGTGGAACTTCCTGTGCTCCAACTTGAAGCCACTGCCCCTTGTCCTGTCCCCACAGATAACTGAGAAGAGGCTGGCCATTTCCCTCTGTGTTCCACACTTAAGATATTTATAAACATTAGTAAGATCCCCTCTCAGTCTTCTTTTCTCTAGGCTGAACAGTCCCAGCTCACTCAGCCTATCCTTGTAAGGGAGATGCTCCAGGCCCTTAATCATCTTCGTAGCCCTCCACTGGACTCTCTCCAGGAGATTCCTGTCTTTTTTATACCAGGGAGCCCAGAACTGGACACAACACTCCAAATGGGGTGTGACCAGGGCAGAGTAGAGGGGGAGGATCACCTCCTTTGACCTGCTGGCCATGCTCCTTCTAATGTACACCAGGATCCCATTTGCTTTCTTGACCTACCAGGGCACACTGCCTGTCATCCACCAGGACCCCCAGATCCTTCTCTGCAGAGCTCCTTTCCCACAGGTTAATCCCCCAGCCTGTCCTGATGTTAAACTAAAATGCCAAATGGTGTAAAAAATGTTAAAACAGTATACATACTAACACGTTACTGTAAGATGAATGATTGAATGTATTGTTCACTTCAGGAGTTACTTTCTTAGTGGTGAAAAGAAATACTGAGGGATTTTTGCTATGTAATTTTACACATAGAGCATAATGTTCTCTTTATGTCCTGTGCTTCAGCCTGCAAAAGGGTTTAGAAAGGTGACTTCACAATATTTTCTCTTGTGGGAGAGGATGAAACTGAGGAAGGAAAACCTATTACATTACTTACCCAGGACTGCACAGAAAGATGTCGTAGAAAAACTAGGATAGAATTGGATACAGGTGCTAAAAGTTATTGGGTAATAATTTATTGACACTGACATATATATGAACGATTGGAATGGTAGAGCAAATACTGAAGCAATTTGCCAACTAAATGCCATTATGCACCAATATATTTTCCAGTTAGCTGTGGAGCAGCATCTCTCAAAAGATCCCTGGTGACTGTCAGTGTGCAGAGTTGTAAGAGGCCACTTTGCTTATAAGCAGTAGCACTGTGTTTGTCTTCAAATTCCCTTCATATGAAAATCTTTGGGGCCCAAAGCAATGTGAGGTATACTGAGGAGGACTGGTGCTGCTTGTCACTCTTCCTGCTGCCAGTCCCAGGGATTTGCTCCCAGCAGGCCTGGGTCAAGCACAGCCCCTGTGCTTCAATGAGCACATCAGTTTAAACTGAATGCTGTAGGCTGGGAGGTGGGGATGAGGGAGGCAGAATCTCTGATGCTGCTCATCTGCTCCTGTTCAAGTGAGGGCTGCCACATTGTTAGTGTGCGACTGCCTTGAGTCCTGTGAAGAGCAGGATCTCTGAGTTCCAGTGACAACAGTAATTAATAATTTAAGTTCTTCATCTCTCTCGGAACTCTTTGATGTTCTATTTTTCAGCCCTAATGAGTGTCAACATTATGAATGTATCTTTAATCCACTGGCTTCTTCTAAAGCGAGGAAACTTTTGTTTAGGATGGTGGTTAAATGAGAAATTCAGGTGCTAAGTTAGTCCCTTGAGTATTTGCACCATAGAGTTTTAGTGGGACTTTGTTTTTTGTAAACTACAAATATAAATCCTTTCCAGTAGGAGAAATATAATATAAACCATGTTTACTCTGAACTGTCTTTTATGTTTATGATTAAAGGAAGTGTTTCCCTCAATGTAGAATTAGTTATTTGTTGGTAGAATAATCAGAGGTAACTAAAACTACAGAGAATTTGCTGCCGTCAGGCTTCTTCAAAGGAAAATGCTGGCAGACCCTGGTCTGTTTGGGGTGTTCACTATGTTAATATCACTAAGAGTAGATCTAATTAGATATTATCAGGGTTTGATCATCAAACTTTGAGCTTTTTGTGTAAGTGAATATTTAACAATTGAGAGTAATTTTTTTCAGTAAGAATTAATTTCCTGAAGTGTTTATCGCACAGAAGAGCATCATCCCAACACCATCTACTGATTTTTCTTTGCAGAAATGTTCCCAAGCTTAGCGCTTACTTGAGGTACAAACTGAGCCGAAACTCCAGCCAGTGGTAAAACTTTATTAAATGAACAGATTGAAATCAATGAAAGATTTTATGTTAATTGACTCCATTTAGTACATATATTGCATCTAAATATAGCTGAAGAACTTTAGAAAATAGTGTATTGTACTCTTCTCCTGTGGCATCGTCAGCATTATCCCCAGTGTAGCCAATTAAGTCATCAGTCACTTGATATTCATCAGTATTATATGCTCTTAATGATGCATTAAAGCATTAAATAATTTCTAATCTTCCCTACTTTCTCATAAATGGTCATTTTAATAAATGTATTTATTTTGGTAATGCTGATATGCACTGTCTCAGAAAAGGCAGAATGATGCATTATATTTGCATTTTTTGTAATATCTGGATCATTTGTATTTTTTATAATTTACAGGCTTTTACTATGTGCCACATAAAACAATTAAGACTCATTTTTCTTTTGTCTACATTGCATATCAAACTAGAAATTTATTAGAAGCAATTAAAATTGAAATGCTGGATTACCATAAACTGGAAAACTGTCCCTCAGCTGCTGGTAATTTGAGTAAAGTAGCTTTGTGTGAATATTAGAGAGGCTTCAGGATTTCTGTCCCTTCTCTGAAGATTTTTGGGCGAGAAAAAGAGCAAGTTAGTTTAGGAAAGAGGACGGCTTGTAAGTTAGGAAAAAAAGAACTCTATAATCAGTATTATCCGTAAAAGGAACTAGTGAGGCATTTGACAGGATGGACATAAGATAAGTGAAATCCTTGACCCAGTTAAGTGTATTGTTTTGAGAAGCTGTGAAATTGTTTACTTTGGATAGTGAGCAAGAGAGGTGGTTTAATGAATCTTAGATCTTAAAAGGGGCAGCAGCATTGCCTCTTCACTGTCTAAAAGGCTGTCTGCCTGTCAGTTTTTCTGATTGTATTTGAAAATAATGAAAATACTGAGTATGCTTTGAGAGTTGTGGAAGACAAATGTGAAGTAATATCTGGGATGAATTCTGCTAACCTTATCTGATCACGATTGAAGACTGTTCTGATAGGTTGCAGAGGTAATTTTCTCCAGGTCTTTCTTTTTCAGTGCTGTTTCTAAGGAAATTGCTACGTTATTTTGGCATGTCATCACAAGATTTAGGGCAGAATTTTATGACATAGCTGGCTTGATCCCATGGCTCGCTGCTTCTCAAGAGGTGGTCCCAATCCTCCTTGTATCTTTTCTAGCTGTGTTTGCTAGAATGTGAAAAATGCCTTGATCACATTTTAAAATATGCATTAGTTCTTTTGGAAGGGCCAGTCTTCTCCTGTTTCCATTTCCTGAGCAGTCTCACACTAGGGTCTAGCAGGAACGAGAGCTGATACAAGGCAGCAGAAAGAGCATGTGGCTGGGATTTAGCAGAAGCAAGGCTATACCCTAAGGAAGCCCTTAGCTCATCTCTGCAGCATCATCTAACTGCATCCTCAGATTGCATCAGTGGAAGAACAGTTAAAAGATGTGAATATATACACCTATCTCTTTTAATTGATGGTATTTCATAATTTCTCACACTTCCAGATTCATGCACTCCTATTTATAGGAATATGAACTGAAAAAAGAAGGTTTTAATGACTGGGTAGGAAAGGATAATAAGAAGGCTGTTTTATTCTGGAAGCTATAGATTGATATGTTGGAGATAAATAATACTAAAGGGGAGAATGAAATCCCAGAGGAACACTACTTGAGATTAGTTTGATCATTTTGATAGTATTAGGAGTTGCCATGATGTCTATCAAGATGATGACAGGTGTCAATGACAAAGTGGCAATGATAACTAAATAGCACAACCCACCTGCTCTGTGTAATTGTGAATTCTTCAAAATTAGTTCCACACTATTGCTGTTTGCATTATTTGTTACTCTTAATGAATCAATGGAACATTGAAGCTCAGATTAAAAAGAGCATAATCTACACGATGCTGTGTGCTATTTGCCTGTCTCTGGCAAGAAACTCCACACCCCTGTTCCCTCAGTACCTCCTGAGCAAAATATTCTTGCTTTTCTTATTTAAATTCCTTCTGCACAGTTAGTTATTTCACCCATTGTAAAATAATGAAGTTATCCTGGTGTCTTATACGTATGTGATAGGTAGGTTTGAGCACCAGTGGAGAGATTGTATACTACACTTATGTATGAACAACATGTCTGTCATCAGTCTTTCTGCTGCTTTTATTATGGTTTATTCTCCTGTCTGTGCATGACACATTAAGTTACTTGGGGCAAGGCTTAAGTCTTGTTTAAATCAAAACAAAAATATATGTAAGGCAACTGTAATGAGAAATCCAGATAATCCAGTAGGGTTTAGCTGATAATTATCTTTCAGCAGTGACTAGCAGCCTGAGATTTGAAACGGTGCCAGTCTGAAGTACTATGAAGAGTTGGAACGTGCTGAGTTTTCTTTTGATAACCAGGGTTTCCTAACAGTCATTATGCAATGCCGTGTGGCCCTGTATAGGGCTAATTCGGTTCTGGCAAATGAAAAAGAAGAATAATCAGAAATAACAGGAAAGTAGCCATTCTGTCACTGAAGTCATCTAGCTGCAAAAATTAAAAGCCTGAGGGAGAAGATGAATTCAGAAGTGATAGGTGTCCGTGTCATCTTGCTTAGAGAAATGAATACATCTTCTAGGGCCCAGCACAACAGGGAATTGCCTACATGACTATAGGAGAGTGAAAGCTCCAGTGCTTCCTTGGGCTTTGTGGCTACAAAGGCTAATTCTGCTTTTACAGAAATAAATGAGTAACAATAACAATAACAATGTATTATGCCTTTTTTGGTAATCTGTTCTCAGCATTGCTTGTCATACCTGAGGAGTCTGTTAAAAGTCTCAAAGTATGAGCTTGGTCTTGAGGAGGGTGATCTGTACCAATTTTTATCTTTCTTTCTTTTAACTTTCATGAGATTTAATTTGAATAAACTTGAACCAGCTGGATTTTTTGCAGGGCCTTGAATGTGATTCATGTATGGTCAAAATGGCCAGAATAACCCAGAAAACATTTCCCACCTGAAGCTTCCGTAGCCTTTTGTGAGCCTTAATTATGGGTGTGATACAGTGGGAAGGAAGCATCAGTGTAAATATGGATGTACTGCATGATCGATAAAAATCATGTGCCTTCTTTGAACAATTTGATCAAATATAAGGACAGATACTTCAAAACTGTATTTTACAGTGTGATACTTCTTAACAAAGCTTCAGTTTAGTGCTGTGATAGAAAGGAAACAGACTGACTCACAGAAAACTGAGATCATTTCTTGGATTGCATCTGAGTGTGAAAATATAAAGTTGACATTATGGAAGCTATGAACTGTTTCTTACAGTGCTATAAATGAATCACTGGCATTGACAGGAAGAAATTGAGTAAGTACATGATAGGAAACAAGTTCTAATATGAAAAATGCTGTTTCTGCTTTAATTTTTGGTTTTTATTTCTCCTTTTCCTCCCCTCTTTCCCTTTTAGGGTAAATGGAAAGCTGGTGGCATTGAAGGTGATCAGATTACAAGAGGAGGAAGGAACCCCATTTACCGCTATCAGGGAAGGTACGCTCTCACATTTAATGATTATACATGGGGGGGTTTTGTCATTACATTGCACTTCTTATTTCTGTGCCATGCTATAGTGAAAATATCTTGAGAATTCAGATTACACAGTGAATTCAAATCATACAGTAGGAAGAAACTTTGGTGCTTCAAAACCAAAGCTGCTGGTGTGGGAGTTGTTGTTAAAGAATGCAACACTGCCTCTGCTTTGGCTCCTGTTAGATTTACTATACAAATGAGTACCTAAGAGCATGTTTGAAGTTGGGCATGAGAAGTTACTCTGGAAGATGAGGGAACTGTCTTAAGTTGTTCATCTTGCCTCCAGACAGCACTGCAGATGAAGATAGATGTAACTTTGCATATACCCACAGCATAAAGTTTTTTCTTGGTGAAGGCAATCAGAAGATCAGGGAGCAAAAGTACAGGTGTCTTAGAAGCTGCGTGTAGTTTGGGACTAACTTTTGTTTGGTTTTCCTTCCCCACGGAGTTTGAGTGCCTTTGAAATGACTAGCCTGCTCAGAGATGCCCATCATGTTTTCTGCTCTGCTCCTTTGTCCTTTCTCAGCCTCTTGTGGCCCCTAGTGATGGCTGCTTTAGCTGAGCCAGCCAGTTTGACCTCCTTTGCAGAAATTGCTGGATGTGCCTTCTCTGCGTGGGCCTCCTCTGGTAGCAGATACTGAAAATGAGCCTTGGTAGAGAAATAGTAAACAGTTTGCCATCACAGTACTGATTCAGCCTCAGCTGAGTTTGGTAGTGGACTAAAGAGATGAGACTGTTGTGGCTTTTGAGGGGCCTTTTAATACTGTGGTGACTGTCTTGGCACAGTTCCTGAGTTGTGATAACCAGGGGGATAGCAGAACATCAGCCCTCCCAGGGTCTGCAGCACAGCAGCACAGCCCTGCATGGGAAGCGTGCGGCTTCCTGCCCATGACAGCCGCAGTGCCAGCAGCTGAGGCTGCCTTGTCCCTTACTCCTCCCTAAATTCCTGCAGCATCTGTTCACCTTACGTCCATCAGTATGATGAGTCTGTTTTGGGGTAGACTGGGGAAATAATTCCGTATTTCACATGATTGACACCCTGAAGTTAGAAGCCTTTAAAGTACTGTGGATTTCCATCCCAAGGGTTAGTGTTTTAAAGGGGTCTCTTCCACAAAAGAGGGAGAACCATGCATAGCCAATTTATGAAGGAATTTCAGCAGTTCTTCTGTACTGCTTTGTTTGAGTAATTATTATTGAATGATCTGACACATAAATTCGGAACAATATATATTTTATCTGTGAGCTGTCTGTCCCTGCAGCTGTGCCGTGATAACGAGGTGTATGGAGGGTTACGAGCGCAGCTTTCAGTATTTGTAATGCCAAGTTCAAGGCTAACAGACTGTGTTTCAAATATGTTTATTGTTCTCCAGGTTTTTAGTTGATACAGTATTGATTTAATAAGAAAATAGTAGATACGGCTTTCTTGAGCCTTTTTAGTGACACTTAAAAGGTTTTTTAGTGTGAGCTTGGTCTAGATGAAAGTTTATAGTGCTATAGCTGTCAAATACAGGATAATGTGTTTTCCTTCATAAATAGTTTGTTGTGTGAGCTCAGTATAAATAAGTATTCGTTAGGAGCAAGAACAGAGATTTTTCCACTTGATTTTTTTTTTTTTTTTAAATTATAAAGGAACACTTGCATAAAAATACTTTTTATATTGTCGTTGGGGAGGTTTTTCTTTTAGCCATGACTACAGCACTGTAGTTCAAGCCAGTAAAAATTCTGGTACTTTAATAGTGGTAGAACAAAACCCTTGTCCAGAAAAGCTCTTAAAGTTTTTAATCAATATATATTTTCATAAGTATGCAGAGTCCCACCAGTTTTGATGGAACTATATACATCTGTTGTATTTCTAAGTATTCCTCTAAACAGGGACTAGATCCAACAAGGGAAGACCTCATTGTGGTCTATGGCTTCTTGATGAGGGGAAGCAAAGGGGCAGATGTCGGTCTCCCTCTTTGGTGACCAGTGACAGAACCCAAGGAAACGTCATGAAGCTGCGATAGGGGAGGTTTAGGTTGGATATTAGGAAGAGGTTCTTTACTGGAAATGTGGTTGGGCACTGGAACAGGCTCCACAGGGAAGTGGTCACAGTACTGAGCTTGGCTGAGTTCAGGAAGCATCTGGATGATGCACTCAGTCCCATGCTCTGACTTGTCTGGCCCTGTGTGGAGGCAGGAGCTGGACTTGATGATTTTTATGGGTCCCTTCCAACTCAGAATATTCTGTGATTCTATGAGGATGATGCTAATGAGAGGTTTTTTTCTTGAATTTTGTAGACTCGGTTAGGTGGGGTTAGAGTCAGGTTATAGGCTGATTGTTTACATTTGGGGTTTTTTTTTGCAAATGTAATCCTGTCCCCTGTGTAGTGGAATCTAGATTGACCTTGGCTTTTCTACTGCTTGTTTTTATTTTGTCAGAAACAAATATTAGGGCCAGAAAAGGAAGAATGTCTGTATTACAAATGTAGCTTCCAGAAGGTAATCTCAGTGATGTTGTGCCAGACCCCTATTATTTCATGGTAACACTAAGGTTGGTGGTAATACTACAGTTGCGGACTTCACTAGCAGGGCTCGAGGAAGCTGTTGCTTTCATCCTAACAGCACATAATCCATCTTGGACATGCTGGGTTCTGTAATGTAGCTGTAGCTGATCTTGGCTACATGGGTGGAAAAAAAAAGAATACTTGTATAAGCTCTTGAAGTTATCTGATAAGTTTGAGATGGAAAAACATTAAGAATGGGATACTGTATTAAGCAGATTTTTCTTGATTACCATTGGCAGACTGAAGGCTCTCATCCTATAATTTAGACTGGGACAATCAGAACAAGGACAAATACCACTGAAGATGACATCAACTTTTAAATTCAGTTATCTGTGGAGTAGTGTTGCCCTAATCAAAAAAATGCATGTATGCTATCATGAGCCAGAGATCTGCTGGAGGGCATTTCTTTCCAAACTCTTTCATAATGTAGAAACCGGGTAGGTTTTGACCTTGACTTATTTCTTATTGTCTAATTTTCCATCAGTGCAAGGCAAATTCAGATCCTTAAGCTTGGTCCAACTTATTGATGCTTTCATTTAGCGGCATTCAGTTTACGGGATGTTTCAGTCTGAATTTCACTCATTCTGGGATAACTTAATTTACCTTTGAAGAGTCTGAGAGGAAGAAAAAAGAAAAGGGGAAGAAAAAAATAAAAGAAGAAATTGGAATTGACTGGATGCCTATACCTTAGTGTTTTTAAACCTATGTGATTTTCTGATCATGTATATTTGAGTGGTGCAGACCACCACATTACTGTCATATTCTAAATGTGCCTGCAACTGTGATATCTGAGACAGTATGGAGCCTGAAAGTCATTTACACCCTATTTTCTCATTTAAACTGAGTTTGGTAGAACACAAATTAGCAAATTATTTGTTTTCTGTGTTAGCGTAGTTGTGGTTTATTCTTTTACTGTAACTCTCATTATCAGCTCTTCAGAGATGTTTCAGCATCAGACTTGAAGTGTTATTAAATCCACTGCGGCCAGGGGAAAAGTTCATTGACATAAACTTTCATCTCAGATATTTCATTCCCTTAATTTCCTGTAATATCATACCTTCATTTAGGCTAAATACTGAACTGTGTGGTAGATCCTAATTCTGGAAACAGCTTGATTTACAATTCTGTAGTTATCTTGTTTGATTTCCGAGGAATAATATTCCTTGTATACAGCGTGACAAAGACTTTGCTTTTTGCCTATATACATCGACAAACATCCCTTGGCTTTATCACTGCCTTGCTCCTGAAGTTGACTTGCTTGCTGCATTCCTTTTTTTTGGCAGCAAAATTATTTCTTACCCATCCTGATTGTGAAAGTTTTGTATTTGGTTTTCATTTTCCACCCCTGGAGATATCGCCACTCCTTTGCTCTGTTTAATTTCATTTACTATTAGTGATAAAACTCCATTTTAGTGGTTTATTATATGGTAACATTTCATTTCCCATAGGCTTAGTTGGTGTCTCAAAGCACAATCAAAACCAAGCATGTTTTGAAGGTGTTTTTGTACTTCGCCATTTAAATGCTGTGATTGGGCAACTTTTAGTTTATTTTTATCTTTTTATTAATTTTTGTATTTATATCTTATAATTAATATGTACTTGTACTTATTTGTGTTTGTTGAAAGTGTTCAGGTCTCTACATCTTTGGTTTGACAGTTGCCCAGATAATAATTTTCCATCTACTCCGGTGTCGAAGGCTGTTACCTTAATGCCAAGTGTGGATAGCAGTGTGCAAAAATAGCACATAAATGCTTTGGGAACAGCCAGCTGTCATGTATTACAAAATTAGAAAGATGAGAGGATTTGCTTAACGAATTTCTTTAACTTAAATTTTTAAAGAGCAGTTCAGCATATGTACTGAGTAAATTTGTTTTGTGACAAGTGGGAGAAAACTTAAAACATTTGAGTGCCAGCATGGAGCAGGGAGGAGAGGTGCTTAATTCTTGGCCACAAAGCATCTTCAGAAGTCTTTAGAGGTCCAGACCGCTTCCATCTGTGCCTCGCTGTGTGGTAAGAGGGAAGAAGAGAAGCACAGTATGAAGACTTTAAGAAGGAAATGTGACTGCCTTTATGTCCCAGACTGGACAGACTTTCTCGGGTTGTGAGGTTTTCTGAGGCCTCCCCTTCTGAAGCTGTCAGGCTGGAAGGGATAAATCTTCACAAAAACTTTATCTGTGGAAAATCAATGTGGAATAACTGCTAAGAAAAAAGTACAGGGAAGATCAGCAGTTTGCCAAGAGAGAGCTCTTACCCAAGTGAATGTGTAATTTATTGCACGGTGCTCCTAATGGGTGCACAATGGAAAATACGGCTTTGTAGTAACAATGCTGCAAGTGATGTGTGGCAGCTGTGCTTCTGTATTATCCAAGAGAAATAGCACAGTCTGTGCTCCTGCCATCTAAGGAAGTGCTATAGAAAATTATATTCTTAGAGTAGATAAGTTTTTGTGACCTCATATTGAATTATTACCTGAGTTATTGCACGCACTATCCAGCTCGCTGATTTTTGACTGATATATAGTATAATGATCTTTACAACTTTAAGTCAACAAATGACCTCACTAGGCACTCATCAGATGACTCAGTGATATGCCTCCTATTCATTGTATTACAGTGGGTCTGGAAGATTGTATGCTGTAGGTCAAGGCCACGGTGAAATAATACATGCATATTTTTTAAAGAGTCATTGTTGGTTGACCTACTGGTAGACAGTAAACATGAAAATTGAAATGGGAATCCCATCTTAGTCTGCCAGTAAAGACTAAATTATTCTTTATTTTTGGAAGCTAAGACATTATTTTAGAAAAAATAATCCTAGTCTTCCTTTTCTGAAGTTTTTTTAAAAATTATTATTTTAATTTGGGAAGCTTGACAGCTGCTTTATTTTGAGTGATAGGAGTTTGGAGGACTTTCACATTTCCTTCATGAGTCGAGTCAAGAAATTTATATTTCCATAACTGAAATGCCTAAAAGCTTCATATGTGTCTGGCTCAACAAGCCTTGGGGACGCTTCAAGAGATTGTGTTTAAGATTATGGAGATGTAACTATTCTGAGCAAGCATGTCACGTGGGTTACTATAGGGGTTTTTTGTTTTTAGAGTCTGAGAATAAGTTCACTCTCCCCAAAAGCCACATTGCTTTGGAGCATTTAAGTTAAAAAAAGGAAAGGACAGTTGCCTACAGAGCTGGCAAAGCTGGCAACCTACTGCAGGCTAAATAGCTACAGCTCAATTAACTGTAAAGTCCCTGCAAAGCCAAGGCAGCTTGTAGTCGTAACAGCTTTGTTTTTCAGTGTTGAAAATAAAACACACAAGCCAAGAACCTCTGGGATACTTTGTCGCTGGATATTTAATGTCAAGAAGTATTCAAAAGTCAAGAATCTTCAGAAATGTTCTCTGTCTGGGCTCTTGGAGTTGTGAGCGTCCTGCAGCCTTACCCAAAGGCAAGGTTTCCAAATTCAGACAGGTTTGGCTTCAAAATTTTCCATTGGAAAAGGATGTTCCTTCTGAAATTTACTCAGCAAAATCTTTGGATGTTTCTAAGTATTAAATATGCTGTCACGTTGTAGAGAAATGCATATGCATACTTAATGGACGTTAATTTCTGGAGTTGTTATGACTGAACGTTTTATTGATATTGAGATCTTCAGCCATATTTCATTCGTGCTTTCTTCTGTGTGTGTGCGTCTGCGTACATCTGAGGGAGGCATGTTAGGTCCCCTGTGATGTGGAGCTTCAACGCTGCAGGAGCTTTTGTCTCTGTTCTGCTTTCTGTCCCACGGTTCTCCCCAGCGCTTACTGGCTGCTAATGTTTTTTTCCTGATGGTATTCATTTGCCTTCCTCTGAAAGCAGTTGGACTGACTGGCTGAAACAGGTGAACTGAATTTCTGGTCATCTCAGATGAACATGGGAGAGCTGATAGTTTTCCAATCTGAGATACAGTGCGAGGAAGTTACTGTGACGTTATTTTATCTGGCTTCCCAGTGTGCCCAAATTGCACCATGCTCCTTCCTCACTCCTTTTTGGTGGACCAGATGAAGGCTGCTGTCCATGTAGGGTGCTCAGAAATGGCAGAGATTGATAAATCTGTCCAGCATCTTCCTTTGTTCCTATACATAGGCTGAGCATAGCCTTCATCCCTCTTCTTTTTTTCTTTTATTTTTTGCCTTTTTATCCTCTAACAAATTAGTGAGTCTCACAATTATAAAACCTTCAGAAGAGCTGGGATTACGTAAATGCAACATAAATCATAGGGTTTCCCTTTGAAAATCGTGATATATATTTTAGACTCTATAATGAACACTCATCATGTGGGAAAAGTGTCATGCTTTTCTGCAAAGTACAAATGAAAATTCCAAATTATCCAGTTTCATAGAGCTAAAACTGTTCCCCAGAATATTCTGTCCCTTCTGTCCTCTTTCCATTCCCCATCCAATATTTTATCTGTAGCCTGCTGAGACAGAACACGGCTGTATCAATTGAATCTTTGTTCAGTACTTTTGATGTGCAAGCTGTGACCTTCTTCTGGGTTTTGTTCTTGGGCACAGTTCAAGCAAGAAAAGAACGGGGTGATGCTTTGAGGAGTTTTTGATTTTATTTTTTTTAATATCATCATTTCAACATCAGGAATCCTTTCTTCATCCTTGTTATCAGTTAGCTTAATGGTAGACCTTTCAGACTCTGCCCTACTTCCACTGAAAAAGTTGTCTGTGCATCTTCAATATTCACATGGAAGGTGTTGGGTAAGGGATCTTGTGCTAGTTCCAGCACTAGCAGGTTACAAATCCAGTACTTCAGGCGCACCATTGAACCCTTCTCAGTAAGGCACTTGCCTGCAGCTTCTTCTGACCTGAGTTTCAGGGCTCTCTGACTTGGCTTTTGGGGGCCTGCTGTGGCCTTCTGCTCCGTACAGTTTTCTAAAAAAAGCTATTTCTTCTCTTTCCTATTTGATGCAGGAGTTGACACTGTTGCCCTACAGATTTGTCTGGCCTGCTGCTCTTGCTGTCCCTCATAGTATAGCGGGAAGGGTAGAATTAAAGATGGCAATTACAGAATATAGAGGTTAAAGAAGGTGGCAGTCCTTTCTTCATACATAATAGTATGTAACTGCAAGTTCTATAGAAGTCTTATGCAGCTATCATGGCTTTCTGTTTGAGTGGAAGTTGGTGAAGGTCTGTCATCTTCTCTGTTGTATGCAAATTTTACCTCCTCTTGTAGCACATGCTACCACCACAAAATACAGCATTAATTTTCACCCTTTCACCATATCCCAGTTGGAATGGATTGGGTTGGTGATATGGATACTTGGTTGTTAATGTGAATGGTGATGCTAATGAGCAATGTCATCGCAACTTGCTTAGAGACCCTAAGGCACCCTTTCAAGTGCCAATACCTTCCATGGCCACCTGGTGACATAAAACTTTGATATCATCTGGTGTTGAGACAAAGAAATGTCTCCTGAATGTTCAGGTTGTTTGGGGTTGGTTTTTTTTTTTTTGTTATATCTCCTTTTTGTGAAAGAATAATCTTAGTGACAGTACCATTTGGCCTTGTGATTAAAGTGGGGACTTTAGATCTGCACAAAGACATTTGTCTGAGTGTTGTGTGTTTTTCCACTGCTGTGTCCTGGATTTTGAAAGTGCGATAGCAAGGTGGCAACTTGGTGTTTGAATCAGTTCAGTTAGCTTGAATTTTCTGCTTAGTCTTTTGTGCATGCTAAACTAGTAGGTGACTATTTGTAGCTTGACAGAACTGTTTTCAACTTTGGGTAGCTGCAAAATAAGGACATGAGAAGGCTGTCAGGTTTCCTGGTGTTAAATCTTTCCCCCTTAAAGGAAATATGTCACTGTATGTATGGAAATGATTGTGTGGGTGCATGTATATATTGTGTGTGCACGTGCCTGTTGTATATCGAAAAGACTTGATACAGAAAGCCAGTTAACCCTGTCCCCAAAACAACCAAATCCTTTGTGAAGAGTCATGTACTGGCTTTGATCAACCCAGAGAATGTCTAATGTGTGCTGGATGTGTACCCACCTCTAGATGAAGATAAAGTGCTTCCCATGAAACATAACCATTTTTATCAGTTGAGTGAGACATGTGGCAACCTTCTTGCTACTGACTACAGCCATCATTCATAAACACATCATCAGAACATCTTTGTGTGTTTTTAACACAAAAAGTTCATTAATGAATTATCCTTATTCTCCTGATGTGTGTAATTTATTTAGAAATGTGTTATGAAACAATCCGGGTTCTTCAGGCACAAGTGTAACAATGAAAATGTGCACACACTACTGCTGGATCCATAATGTTGCCTTTGTTTTCAATGCTTTTGTCTCCATCCACAGCACAATAACTACATGGGTTTGGTTTTTCCTTTGAAAAAAAAATCCAACTAGTTTATTGCAAGCTTGTAACTTCTTTCTAAACAGGTCCTAAAATTAAGCCCTATTGGTCCATTTCCAGACACCAGATACTATTCTGTATTAGTATCTATATAAGTTACTCTTATGTGAAAGGGGGAAAGAATTTTACTTGCAAATGCTGTTGCCATACCTTCAGAAGAGGCTTGCCAGCTGGGAAGACAGGCAGCCTGAAAGAGGACAGACCACTGCAGTGTTTTTGCTCTGCTGCCTTTTATTCCCATATCTTGTGGTAATGATTCAGTTCTTCCCTAAATATGTCATCTGCTCAGGGAAGTAAAATATCCCTGTACATAACATAAATGTTATGTTTAGATCACAGTACTTTGCTTAAGATTTTAAGCATGAGTTGTTTGTAAACTTCAGAATACTTGGGGAATATTTTCAGTAGCCTACGTCCTTGTACTGACATGAAATAAGACAGCAACCACTGTAGTCAATGAGAAGCATGCACTAATAACTTCCTCACAGGAAGAAAACATCAGTTACATTCAAAACAGTGGAAAAAGCATAGGCAAATACATCTTATACCAAAATGACACATGTGAGGAAAAGAAGACATTATTTCTTTTCCTATCTTTACTTTCTTTTTCCTCACAGACTACTATATTCTTTGGTGTAGCTGTGCTGGATGCTGCAGGCACCACTGTCTCGTTGCTGTTGCTTCTGGAGGCACACGGCTCCTGTACCTCTCCTGGGTTTTTCCATAGGCTGAAGATTGTGTAGCAGACGTTTTAGTTAAATTTTTCAGGTTTTGCTGGGAGAGGTGGGAGATTCATCATTCAGGAGTTACACAGAGCTGAAACACATGCTTCATAATGGGATCTTGTCTTGCAGCATGGGTGGAGTTACTGCTTTCAGGTTTTATAACCAATATGAAGAGAGGAGCATTTCAGAATTAGAAATTGACCTTTACTGTCTTCTTCCAAGCAATGAAAATGAATTTCCACATTATTTTACTTAGAAATGTTCCTCCAGAGTAAGCAATATAAAAAAAGAACCTGATAATGTATCCCATTTTTCTGCTGGGATGAAGGGGAGCTGGATGGTTCAGAGATTGCTAATAGGATATCATGACCTTCCACCTCTGACCCATTTATTAATATACAAGCCATGACAGTGGAGTCTGAAAGTCATCACCGTGACTTATCACTACAGCTGTAGAATCTGTAACTCTGTATTTCAGAATTTTTGAGGCCTGGACTGCTTGTCACAAACTTCCACAGCTTCTCAGCTGGCAGGAGATTTCACTGGTGCTAACTGAAAAGCAAATCAAGAGCAAAATGGAGGGGGAAGCCTTGTAAATAAGGATATATCATCTGTGCTGGACTTGGTGATTTGTATCCCTTCTGATCTGATATAGCTTGTTTGTCCTCCTTGTTTTGTGGTGCTTGGTTAAGTGTTCCCTTAATGAAAGCACACATGGTACCAACCATTTTTCTTTCATTGTTATTTTGGGGTGCTAGGAGGGGCTTAATGCAAGTAAGGATGCTGTGGATTTTGACTTAAGATGATGCTCAAAGCTTGCACTATTGATGAGAGCTAATTTTCAGTATTTAATGTTTTGCCCTGGATCATCAGTGGGAGACCCTTTTTGTGCGTATGGATAACCTAAGCTGAGACTTGGGTCATGTGAAGCCCATATTAGTTGTTCAGCTCAGTTAATTATATTATAAATATCCTTGGGTTTTATTTAGTTTTAATTAGCACCAGTTTATCCCTGAGCAGAAGCAATCAATAAAGTCAAGAATGTGGGAGGAATCTTGGTGTACCACCGTGCTAGCTTTGCAGACAGGCTGATAGCAGTGCCAGTGTGGCTGGCTTTCATCTGAAAACATCCTCTCTTCCCTCCTATCTCCTAAAACTTGAGAAGACAAAGTAATTCAAGTTACTGTAACAGGTTAAATACAACTGACTGGAAAAAAAAAATCTAAAATCTACTTGCAAAGTGAAAAAAACTGTTAAGGCAATGTATTTTGGAGTTCTGGTTTGGCAGCTGCAAAATGACCTGTGTGGTCCAAATTTTAGAACTGAGAAGAAATACAATCTCCTTTTTACACCCTTCACCCTGAAATGGCAGGATAGTGCACACACAGACACATGCTCACTGCCTTTTCCCCTTGTTTCTTTGAAATCCAGGGCACACACTTGCTCTTCTGTGTGCTCTGAGGGCTGGAAAAATGTGTTTAATACTGAAGAGAATGTTCTTCTACAAATGATCACTGAATTGTGTGAGGGTTTTATTACGAAAATGAGAGAACACAAACCTCAAACATTTAGCACACTAAACTGCAGACAGGATAAAAATTTGCTTTTGATGTTCCATTTCTGGTTTTCTCAGAATAGCAGTGCCTACATTGCTGCTGGTGAGAAGCTGCCAGTTCCTGGAAGGGCACCTAACTCAAAGCAAAGCGTCTTGTAGGCCCATTGACAAAACCCCATAAAGGACTTTCACACTCTTCCAGGTTACTTTATCTCAATGTATTTGTGGTCCTAAAAGATGGTTTTTCAATTTGCAACTACGTGTTTCTCAGAAAGTCTTGGTTATAAAGCTGACATGGTTGAAATACTGGCTTTGCATCAAGATTTCATACAGAATTAACATTTGAATCACTCGAGGCCCTATTTGAAAAGCAGAGGGCTATTTGCATAATCAAACATGCTTTATTTAGCATGCCAGTGGAAAAGCTAAGGATTGTAGCTGCAGCTCACAAACAGAATTCAAGTGATAGGTATTGATGTGTATCTGTATGTTGCTGTCTCTCAGCCTTGCTTGCACAAATCTTTATTGAGGTAAAAGAAAAGATGTCGGAGCAAGCTATAGTCTCCATTCAAAGCCTGGTTAAACAGCTTTTGCTTAAGTTATCAATGTAAGGGTTAGATGGACTTCCCACTCTACGAAATGGGGATGAGGGTTGGGGGCACTTTTATGGCTGGGTTGTTGCGAGTGGATGAATGTCTTTCTAAAATAAGCTCAGTAAAAATTTATGAGCTTGAAAATTGCTCCTTCTATTGAAGAGGTCAAACTAAATAACCTATAAGAGTATGTATCTGTGGATAATGGGTTCAAGACTTTCTTCACACCTTTCTGTCACTTTTCTGCCAGTACTCCAAGAGGCTTATGAATTGCTTTAATAACCTTCGCATCTTGCCATCAGCCCATGCATTCATGTTTTTCATCCCTTTTCATTGCTGTGAACAAGAAGTTAGAATGTAATTTTCAAAGAATTTGTTTCTTTGCACGTGAATAACTCCTGATCAGAGTTCAAGAGCATGAAGCAACTTCTAACCTCTCTGAGACAGTAGGAAACTTGAAAAGAAGCCTTTGGTGTCAGGGGATTTTATTACTTTCCTTTTTTTTTCTGGAATGAACTTCTATTATGTTGTTGCTGTTAAGTCAAGTTCTTTAGTGAAGTTTGTGTGATGAAATTTCTAGTTCCACAAAGAAATTTGGGCTATAATTATTTCAACTTCAGATTGTTTGACCTTAAAGGTATATGATGTGATCCAACCTTTTACTTGCTAATGTCTGTCATCTACTTAAATAACTAAATCATTGAAGCATAATATGAAAAGCCATTAACCTTGTAAAATCTTTGACAGAAATATAAATCTACGTCTTTGAGAATTAGGTAAACAAATTTATAAAAGTTCCTCAAGTGAAATGAAAACCAAACTGTACAGAAGGACTAAGTTTTGTTTACAGCACTTGTTAAAGCCCAACAAACTTGGGAAAACACGTGCAGATGACACACTCCTTCATGGCAGTGACACCACCACAGTTCCTATGATATGTAGCACTCATTTTGTACCTTCAAGATATGGATACCAACCATAGTTTCTTCTCAAGTAAATGGTAGTTCATAATGTTTTCATGTAGCTTATCATGGTCACAGAGAACTTTGAGAGGAATGTGTTTTAGTGCCCCTGACCAGGTTTGTTTATCTCTCTGAGATCTTGTCTGTTTGTTTTGAATGTTATCAGGTTGTCATATGCAAGCGTCCTAACCAGCTGGGGGAGAGGTATTTTGATGGACCTGTTGAAGTCTGTGATCTGTCATCTCTGGGATGCTGAACCCTAATTAGAAATGAATGAGTAGTGTTCCATTTTTCATGGACTGGTTGATCCTCCTTCTGTTTGGGAACATTTCTGTTCTACTTTCATAGGGCTGGCACTATGTGAAATACTGAGCTAAGGTGGTAATTCTGGGAGGATGTTTAGCCTTGTGAGAGTTAATGCTTTGGCTGCCACTATTTTAATATGCGTATCTAAACTAGAGAGTGCTCTTAGACTTTTGGATGTAATCAGTTCTTGATTCTTAGCCAAAGCTTTCTGGCATGTGTTGGAGCAGGGATTGAGTATTCCTCATTTAATAAGTTCATTCAGAGGTGCAGTTTACTGTTGTAAAGTGTCTGATATAGCATACAGATATACTAACTTATATCAGAATGCTGATGGCAGAAAGTAAATCATTAGCATCATGGGTACTTAGTTCTGTTCTAATTCCTGTGACCTCTTTCAACTCAGACTGTGTTACCTTGGCAGAAAAACTCAGCTCACAAAAGTTGGTCATTTTGTTGAAGTCATTGTTTGAGCTACTTGGGATGAGGTGATGATGAGCAGCCAATCAGTAGTAAAGAGCACCAAGGGCTTTGTAGTGGTTGAGCTGTGTTTTCCTGAACATTAAGATGTTCTCATTTTAGCTGTAGAGACTAAAAATGTTTGACCGTTTGCAGTATCTCAAAATAATTACAAATGAGCTTGCCTGAAGAGTTGCTTGGAAAAAGTTTTTGTAGAGCTACATGTATTCCAAAGGCTTTTAGAGGTTCAGAAACTGCTTTAAAGCAGTGATGTCTTTGTTATATTCCCAAAACTTGGTCTTACAAAGTTACCGTTGTTGCTTACATGGGAAGCATTTGACTTCTGTGCAGTTGCACAGCACTGAGGAGTCTTGTGTCTGTGTGTAAGGTAGGATATTTGGATTCAGTTGATGAGATGATAGCCTCTAATCTTTGACCATGCAATCCTGGTACACTTATAAAGAGATTATATCCAGTAGCTCTGTGATGTTCAGGTCCTCCATTGGCAATATACTGATACTCGGAGTGCTCTTACCCAGTCTGTGTTGGGTCAAATCAAATTAACAGCTCAAGTCTGATTTCCTCCTCACTCATTTTTTTGTAAATTCAAAGAAGCTCATCAGTCAGAGTTACCGTTACGTATTGATTGTCACACAACCTGTTAGCATTGTATTTGCTCTGGTTTTTGTAATTGAAAAGTGGAAGTTATAGAGAAACAGGGTGGTCCAAGGATGGTGTAGTTCTTCTAGATCCTGCTGCTTGCTAAGGTGCCCTACTTGTTTTCTGTTCTGTTTCTCCTCAGGAACAGAAAACTTGCTGCTTCATATGTTTGGTTAGCGAGTCACTTTTGTATTCGGCCATAATAATAATAGCATATTTAAAGAGACTGAATGGTTTTCTATGTCTCAGGGACCATGTACTCTCTAGGATGACGAACCTAGGTCTAAGCTCTGGGATTCTGGTTTATTACCTTGTCCTGAGCTTGTGAATGGCATTCAAGTTCTTTTGTGAAATTGGCTTTTCTCATGGCAAATTTAATTTCAAAAGTGTCAACCACTCACACCCACCTCCCCCACAACCCCTTTGTCTTTTGTTGTAGGTTTAGTTTCTGGTTGTGGGTTTGTTTTGGTTTTTTCCCTGATACTGACAGAGTTAAAAACTTTGCATGTGTTACCTATGTGTTTTTGTTCCCTCCTGTTTTCCCCCTAACCTTTCTCCCCTTTCTGCTGTGCTCTGACAATCTGGAAGAAGGAGACTGCCACACTGAAACACTTAACAGTGTCCATCTCTGGGCAGTAGTAGAGTGGAGAACTAGAAGAGAAGCAACGTCAAAAGCTGATGGTTAAGAACAGGTGTTGGTGTGAGGATCTTGGGAAGAGGATTGCTGATACAACAGTAGATCTGGAAGAATGCAAATTAAAGAGGCTATTTAAAGCAACACAAGGTGTAGAAAGAAGTAAAGGGAAGATGAGAAAGGTTGGCGACTTTGGCTTCGGACAGAAGTATATGGGATGGAGATGGAGAGCTTGCTTGGACAGGGCTAGCTACCCTTTTTGTCATTGACAGGATTGAAGAGAGAGTGGAGCAGAAATGAGCCAAGGGAGCAGAAATGGAGCAAGGGACTTGGAGACGTGTTTGGACAAGAGTAGGCTTGGGATTGTGATTTTGGGGAAACTGTCAGAAAAATTTTGCTGCTCACACTGCCCCATCTATAACTGATGCTGGATTCCAGACTTCTTGGCTCAAACTTCTTCTGCTTCTGCCAAATATCTGAATGTTTAAGTATGCTCAGGGAGGATGGATTCTCTGGGAGATTTTAACTTCTAAAGTGCAGCTTTAAAGTACAATTTTCCACTGACTAGATGTAAACTTTGATAAATTGAACAGATTTTCACAGAAATGGGAAAAGTATGTCCTTGACCTGGAGTGTAACTTTTGAAAGCCGCCTTTCAATGCATGAGATCTGAGAACTGTTTGAAGAAAAGGTCACCACCATTAAAGAGCATATTTGTTCTCTAGTTCTGTCTTGGAAAAAGGCTGACCTGTTTTGACTGGCATAAACGTTGTTAGACACAAACTGTAAAAGATGAGGACATTTGTCTAAAGTTTGATGAGGCAATAGTGTCCTCTTAAAAGAACTGGTACTTTAAGAGGCAGTGTTATCTATCAATTTTCCTGCTGTCATTGTTAATTACTGTAATTCTATAAAAAGAATTCTATCTGGAAAAGCAAACACTCAATTGGCATAATTATAATTGATGCATGACACAACCGGATGGAAGAATTGAATGTATATTCAAAGGAGCTGGGAAGTGATGTTTTATATCTGTATGTAGTAGACAGACAAGCTGTTGGCTGTTGAGTTGGCCTTTTAAAAAAAAATAAATTAAAAATCTTACCACCTGTGGTGTTAATGGGCTATGCTGGCAGATCTCTTTAATGTATTTTCTCACATTTCTTGGGAGTGTTTTAATTCTGTTATTGCTCAGAATGCATTCCAATATGGACCTGTAGTTTGCTTGGTGCCATGCATCTATCTACACAGGTAACTGGGAATCTGTACTGAAAATTATGGGGATGCTTTTACCAAAAGTAGGCGGATAGAAATTACTAGCTTACCTCAGCTAGGTCTATTATAAACGTCGCTTAACTTTCATGTCACCCTGTCACTATCAGCTGTGGCTGTCAACTCTGAGAAGCTGAGACATTCCTTCAGCCCATCTTTTCTGTTCTGTTCCTGCTTTATCTGTGGGCCAGCTGCTTTTAAAGGAAATATACAGGGCTTACCATCTTTTGCTTAAAGAAAAATTTTTGTCCTTCAAAATGCAAATTTCATAGTTGAACAATGTCCACGAGGTTTAAATAAGCACATGCTGCTCTAGGCAGTCACATGGTAATAGAGTTCTTCGTTGTCGTTTAAAACTAAATTTGTCAAGTTTGCAGTCATCCTGGTTTGGGTTCAGTTGTATTCCTGGATGAAGAAAACAAAAATCCTGTCTGTCATATGTTTTTCTGTTTCCTCTTGTGTGCTTGTACCTTAAATTCAATTAATATTGTTGATGAGTGCTGCAAGAATAAACAACAATTAAATGACAGTGAGAACCGAGACAATGCCCAGAGACCACAGAGCAAAGGCAGAAGGAGAACAGGAGTTCCTTGGGAGTGGATAAAGCCTGTGGATGTGAAAAGAATGCTTAAACCCTGTTTTCAGACGATGTGACTACAAAGTGGTTGACCAGAAATGTTGGCACCAAAGTGCCTTGCTGTTGGTGGTACAGCATTGTTAGCAGTTTCTGATTCAATCTTTTTCACCTGATTTAGTCTGGAAAAAAGGTTTAACCTTCTCTTGAATTATCACTGGGTTTTCCTGCTGTAGTGTCTGCCAGCTTGCTTCATCCCTTTATTGCTTTTTTTTCCCATGTTGGAAATTAGTTTACAAGTTACTTGGGGGAATTTTGCCATTTTGTAGTTTGCGTGCTTAGCATATTTTTCAGTTGGGAAAGAAAAAATTAATACCAGTCTTATAACAGGCATGAAAGATCTAGCCAGAATTAAGGCTGTTTCCCCTTTAAATGTTCTAGATATTATTCATATTTTTGTTATGCTTAAAGGTATATTAGTTAATTATTTTGAGCTGTTTCTTAGTGTAAGCTACGCTGCAACTGGATTTCCATTCACTTTATTATGAAATCCTTGTTTGTTTCCCATACCCGCTCCACGTTGTTCTCTTTTCAGTTACAGAACAGTATGCCTTGTTTTCACTGTGATTGATTTTGTTTACTAAAATATTTGCAAAAATAGGTTATTTGCTAGCTTTATACTGAGGCTGCCTTTCTTTAACCTCTGAATCATTCCACCAGAGACAAAGCGATGCCATGTTCATTCCAGCATTGTTTTCCAGCTGTGGGCGAAGAGGCATGTTGAGCCTCACCCACCTAGAAAAAGAAAATTGTCGTGATCCTTTAAAGTCTCCTGTCTTACTCCCTCTTTGAAAAATAGCAAGACATATGCCACAAGCCTTTTTTTTTTCTTCCCCTGCCTCCTAAAGTGTATGCTGACAAATCTGTCTGCTTTTCATGCAGCGTTTTTTTGCCGGAGGAAATGGCCCACTGAGAAATACAGCAAAAGTGATTTTTAAAAAACCCAGCTTTTCTGTAGAATTTCTCATTTGTAAGTAGTGGTTAAAGATTGCTGGTAGGCAACTGGGTTTCATATTAATGCAATTAAATCCTTTCCTAGGATGCCTTTCTGTCTTCTGTGTACAGAAAATCATTCATTGCAGGTAGATACGTTTAAGTGATTTCTTCTTGTCCTCATGCGTTTTGAAAAGTGAGTAAGAAAGCTCACGCTGACTTCATCAGGACAGGAGTTTAGTACTGGTACTCAGTTATTTAGTCCCTTGTTTTGACAGTGTAATACTAATATTGCGAGTACACTGTTGAGGGCAGAGGATCTTTATTACAGTTACAAAGTCAATCGCACAGAAGTAGTCAGAATTAAGTTTACCTGTGAAAACTTAATTTGGTCCCTCTACTTGTACTGATCCTTAATTACACAGCAGCACCATGTTCATTCCTGCTGTGTGATCTCTGCCTGTGTCGGATGATGAATGATTAATTTAATTCTGTGTTCTTAATGGGTGGCTCTAGCTTATATGCACCTGCTGTGTGTTATTAAAACACAGATGGTTTTGAGATTTTTTTCTAGAATACTCGTTACTCTACTATGACTACTTCAAATATCTGTTCATCTTCTCAGCACCCCACTTGCTGAGAGTCCTTTTAAATGATGATTTTGATATGACTTTCAACGTATTTGTATAGCATCAGGTGATATCAGTGTAAAGTGTTGCTTGGGCTTCTGTAATAATTGTGTATGCTCTGCAGTTCTGGTAAGCCTCAATGACAATCAGAAGTTGAAATTTCCAGAAAATGAGGAACTTAAGTTACTCAAGCTGATAGCATTACTGTGATGCTCAGCAAGTGATAGAGTTAAAGGTAAAGACCAGGTTGATTTCATCTGACTTGATCCTGATGAACTTTTCAGCTTTGCTGATGGATGGGTCCTTCTGCTGAAATTGGGCAATAAAACTGGATTAAGTTCATACCTGGGCTTGTATAAAAATAAAATTGAAGCAACCACTTCTTCCATCTGTGAAAAAAAAGAAAAAAGAAAGAGCTGGGAACAATTGGTGGGTAAAAACACCCAAGTTGGTTACTGCAAGTTAAGTTAGGCTGTCAGCTTTCAGGTTGTCAAAGTGCAAGATAAATGCGTGATAGATATGAAGCAGCTGTGTGCTGAAAGCTCATCCCCTGGCTTATCTCACTGTAGTGACTTCAGGAATGTATGTCTTGGAGAAGCCAAGTTGGTATGGCAGAAGCCCCTAACTTGGGCTGCCTTTGCTTTGAGCACTCAGCATGGCATTCATAAAGTTACATCTTGCGCCCTCTCCCTTTCCCGCACTGTCTCACTTTTCACTTACTGAGCTTTTCCACCTGTGAAGGCTGTTTGGTGATCCTCTGGCTTTTTTTTCTCCTTACCCAGCTCTCCTAGCTTCCACTGTGACTCTCAGCCTCTTGTGCCACCTCCCCATTTCTGTATGCCTCCTTCCTTTCTCACTGCTGAAAGTGTGACCAAAAAGGCAATTTGAAAAGCTTCAGAATTGACCAAATTTAGAGGATTTTAACGGAGAAGGCAGAATGTGTTTTACTTCTTCAAATGCCTCTGTATTTCCAGATTTTGATTCTCTGCTCCAAAACACAGGGTTTAGAGGCATGGGTTTTTTTCAAGGGTGAAGTTAGTGTGTTACAGAAGTTGTCACTAAAGCCTGTTTTTTGGGAGTGGGAGGAACTGTTTAGACTAAAAACTTAGTAATCCTACCGTAGATAGATATTTATATAACAACAGTGTCTGAATTTCAGCAAGATAACAAGACTAGTAACAACCAGTGACACTTTTATTATTAGGTTGTGCTACTGGTCCCAGCCATGCTATTTGCACATAAAAAAGTAGTAGAAGGTCTCCTGCTTTCACATGATACTTGTGTCGTAGACTTGTTTTCTGTACACACTGCCATATTTTTGGTTTACAGTTTCCTCTGTTTGAATACTGAAATGGGCAGAGAAGGCAAGATATATGAGTGGCTGCTAGAAGATATGAGGGACATATTACAGTCTTTTTCCCTGAGTGTCTGGCTTTAATAGGATGATGTCTCATTATTTTTAACCTCAGTCTGCAGAGCATTGGGAACAATACACAATGCATAAGTTGGTATCTAGAACATAATGAGAGAGACACTCGTTTCATTTGGCAGCAGTCTTCTGTATATCTGTTAGACTAATATAGTGTATTGCTTTTTTGGAGATTGTTTGTTCCAGTTCAATAGGCAAAGAGGTTTCAGCAGGTTTGTGACTTGCCTTTTGCTTAAGGGACCACAGCCGCTGTGAGAAGAACCTCTGAAGGTGCCTACATATTGTCAGCTACGCTCTTTCTCTCTATTTCTTCTATACTACATACTATGCTTTCAAGTAGGAGCAGCAAGCGGAAATTTCACAAATAATAAAGGTACTTGGTTAAAAGTTCAACCCACTCGTGTCAGCCTGAATTTCAGCCTGAGGAGGTAGATGCAGCTGATGTGATCCATGTAGTCCCTGCAGCAAAGCAGCCTACAGATGAAGGGCTAGAAAATCCTTTCTTGCAGGGATGTGAGGCACTGTGCACTTCCTTATGTCTTTTCTTTTTTTTTTTTGACTTAATGAGAACTAGAATAAGGACGATTTTTTAAATGTGTAAGAGACTGTCATAAGGTTGGAATTGGCTGTAAAGAAGGGAATTCAGCTAAGCCTATGTAATAGCCCACTGGAATGATTTGATGCTTTTTCTGTCCTTCCTGTAGCTCATAGATTCTTTTGAAATTTGTTAAGAAAGTTTCTCCTAGAAATCTTTCAAAGCTGAACAGTGACCTATATATGTTTGTTGCATTGTGTCCACTAAGATCAGAGTGAAAGCTGACCAATTCTGTGTATGTATATGTGTGCAGCTCTACAATCAATTACTTGGGATTACAAATAATGATCTCTCTGCAGAATGTATCCTGTGGTAAAAAAATGGGAAGTCTGTGGTCAGTGTGGTCTTACCTAGGATGTATAGTCTTCACTGAATCAAATTTTGTCGTATTAGGTTTGTAGGAAAGCAAAGCTATTTGCTCATAGTAAATTATTTCAGATGGGTGAACTGGAAAATAGCAAAATGTAGATATGGACACTGCATTTCAGAGAGGGAATTTCTGCACATGTATTACTGCAAAACACAGTGCTGAATTCCCATCTCTGTGCTAGAATTGTAAGTAATGTTTTTGCACACGCTAAGCCCTGCTGTGTGGGAAGTGGATGAGAAGCATAAGGGACATTGTTCTCCAAGGCCAGATTTTAAAAATTGCAATGTGCAGAGGAAAACATAAGTTGCTGGGAAGGGAAGTGGAACTTCTCTAGTTTTTTGCTGGCAGTAAAACACATTTGAGTGTGTTTCTTCAGAAGACATGATGAGGAGAAAAAAAAAATAAATTGAATGTTTTCTCACTAGAGATGCCTTTCCAGGAGATCTCAGAGTGAAGAGACTGAACCCAACTGTTTATGAGAGGATGCTGGCACTCTGTCAGAGAGCACCGTTGTGTCTGCAGAGTGTGACAAGCTGCAGAGTTCTACAGATACGTTGTTTGGCTCCGAAGCACAACAAATTGCTTGCTTTCACAAATTTGTGTTACTGACTAGAACATGCATGCTTTGGAGTCTCAGAAATTAAGCAAGGCAGCAAAGGTGCAAGTTACATTAACAGTATTAGATGGGTGCAAACTGCCATGACATGCTGTCTTCAAGAGTAAAAACCTTCCAACCGGAGATGTCCTCCTAGAGTGACAGTGAGAAAGGGTGAGCACTGCATGTGAGGAGTAGTATGGGAAATGGTGAGCACTGGTGCATGGTAGCCCCAGAGGATGCTTCAACTACTATATACTGAGCAAAGCAGGCATTTTCATAGCTACGCTTTTTAGAAAAATGACAGGAATATCACAGCCTTTGCACATAGTAGGAAATCCAAGAGAGTATCAGCAGCAGTTGTATATTATGGTGAATATGAGTGGTATGAGGTTGAGTTTGTCAGGTACTGCTGAGGAAAGCTTCCAGGTCACTGAAATATCAGACAAACAATTTGGAAATTACAGGTGATTCTTCTATCTAGGGCCACAGTGGAGATTGGTGGGGTTTTTTTTCACAAAATGAGAACAAGATGATGGTCAGGAATTGCACAAATGAATTAATTGTAGTAGGATGATCTGAGGACCATAATTAATCATAGAATACCAGGTTGGAAGAGACCTCAAGGATCATCTGGTCCAACCTTTCTTGGCAAAAACTGCACGTAGACAAAAACATAGTCTAGACAAGATGACCCAGTACTCTGTTCAGTTTAATCTTAAAAGTGTTCCAATGTTGGGGAATCTACCTGGGAGATTACTCCAGAGGCTGATTGTTCTCCTTGTGAAAAATTTTCCTCTTGTATCCACTTGAAAACTCCCCAGAACTAACTTGCACCCATTACCCCTTGTCTTTTCTATGTGACTCCTTGTCAAAAGGGAGTCCCTGTCTTCTTTGTTGCCACCCTTTAACTACAGGAATATGGTGGTGAGGTCTCCCCTAAGCTTTCTTTTCTCAGAAATAAGCCCAGTTCTTTTGCCCTTTCTTCAGACGGCAGGCTTCCCAGTGCTTTGATCTTCTTCATGGGCCTTCTCTGGACCTTCTCCGGCCTGTCCAAATCTTTTCTGTGTAGTGGGGACCAAAACTGAACACAGTATTCCAGGTGTGGCCTGAGAAGCACCAAGTAGTGGGATAATGATGTCTTTATCTCTGTTAGTGATGACCTTCTTGCAGCAACACAACAACCTTGACCGAAGCAGCATACTGTTCGCTCATATTGAGCTTATTGCCAACCAGGATCCCTAGGTCCCTTTACACATAACTTCTGTCTAGCCAGGAGTATCCCAGTTCATGCTGCACTCCTGGATTATGTTTTCCCAGGTGCAAGACCTTACACTTTTCCTTGTTGAACTTCACAATATTCTTGTTAGCCTACTCTTTCGGCCTATTCAGGTCTTCCTGTGGAGTGGGTCTCCCTTCTGAAGTGTCTGTTTCACTCAGTTTGCTGTCATCTGCAAACTTTATCAGGGTAAACTTGATCCCATCATCCAGATCACTTATGAAGATATTAAACAACATTGGGCCATTATCAGACCCTGGAGGACCCCACTTTTGACAGGTTGCCAGTTTGAAAAATTGCTATTTACCACCGCTGTCTGGGTGCAGCTTGTCACCCAGTTCCCCACCCACTGCATGTACCACTTGTCTGCACCATAACACAATAGTTTCTCTAGGAGGAGGCTGTGGGGAACCATATCTTAAAGCCATAGAGAAATACAGGTAGATGGTGTCCACTGCTAACCCCACATCAACAGAGTAGGTTATGTTGTCATAGAAGGCAATCAGATTTGTCAAGTGTGATTTGCCCTTGGTAAATCCATGTTGGCTCTTCCCAGTCAGGTGCTTCATTTAACTTGTGATAACCCCCTGGAGGATTCATTCCATACCTTTTCCAGGAATCGAACTAAGGTTGATGGGCCTATAGTTTTCTCGATCCTCCTTTTAAGATTTTCATGTAGATGGGGGTGACATTAGTCTTCTTACAGTTGTCTGGGATGCTCCCCAGGCTCCACAACTTCTCAATGATTATGGAGAGCAGCCTTGTAATGACATCAGACAGCTCTCTTAACACCTCATATGGGTATTGTCAGGGCCCATTAATTTGCAAGGGTCAAGCTCCTGTAATAGTTTGCATACCAACTCTTCTTTTATTGATGATGGGTACGTGTTGGCATCCACCTGATTTCTGTTCCTAAGGCCTGGAGCCCAAGAGTTTTGGTGAAGAAGGTGTTGCAAACCTTTGCCTTTTCAGCATTGCTGGTGACTAATTCACCTCTCCTGTTTAACAGCGAGCCAATATTATTCTTCTGGTTGTTGTTTACAGACCTGAAGAACCCTTTCGTGTGTTTTTTGATGTCTCTGGCCAATATAAATTTGAGCTGAGCTTTTGCTTTTCTAACTGCATCTCTGCATGCCCTGGCAATGCCCTTATAATTCTCAACAAGCATTTGTCTGCTTTTCCATCTCTGTTATGCTTTCCTTTTGTCTTGAGCAGGCTCATAAACTTGTGGTTAAGCCAATATTCAGGCTTACATGCTTGGCATGTCTGAAAGTACCATCTTTGCTAGTGCTGCTAATGGAAGTTTCTCTTCCTGCATGCAGCTTAGGAGTCGACAGTTAGAGTTACTTTTGTTGATTTTGACAGAGCTGTGAAATGTTACTTTATGGACATGTCCAAGTAGCCTTTTTAAAAACACTCTAAGTCATCCAAGGGTAAGTCAAAGCTGATCTAAAAGTCACAAGGCTTCATTAATAGAGTGTCATTCTTGAGCTGATGCTGTAAACCCTTCAGGGAGCAAAGTGCTGATTTACTGACGCTACTCAGGTTTTGGGTAAGAGTTGGCTGCAGTCCATCTGGCTTGGCTTACATGTGGAGTGAGTGTACTTTAGATCCCAGCTCATCTGGGAACAGCGAAAAGCTCCTTGACCAAGACAAGCAGTAAGGCGGCTTGCCAGGAGCTCGTAACAGACAAGGGTGTCCCATTGTTGGAAAAGTCTGTGGTGGTTTTTCAAGCAAATACAATATGTTTCCTTTAGGCACACAAATATGGCTATTAGTCCTTGATGGAGAAGTGCTGAGTTTTGTTACTTTTAGTAGGTCATGATCTTATGTACAAGTCACAGAAATTACCATCTTGGATGTAGTTAATTATTGAAATACATCACCAATTCTTCTGCCCAGTTTTTCACCGCTAGCTTGCTATAAGGATATATGCAAACACAGGTGACAAAACAAGCACCAGTCCATTCAAAACTGCATGCAATACTTTTTGTCAAAAGTGTTTTTTAAAAGCATTTTAGCATTATTTGCTGTTATGCCTCCTCAAAACTCTGGGGAAATGAATTAAAAGTGCTGCCATCTGTTTATCTTACATTTAATACCAAGAATAAAAAAAGACTGCCAACAGTTTTGAAGCAGCGTTATATAATTTTGTTTTTAAAAATACTTACTAAGGATACAGTGCTAGTACCTTGGTCTCACTTTTGTGTGTTATTGCAGTACATTTTCAACAATATTTCAGTCTTTTTATCTCAAAAGAAAAGAACTCAGTGTGAAATCTGTGGGTGATAATCACTGGATGGAGAAGTCATTCTCTGGGAGAATTATTTTGTTCTAGAAGTAACACCAAGGCACAGTGGCACCTGACTTCTTGCTGAGCTCCAGTAGCAGCTGCATTGGCAACTTCAAAGGTGAAGTCAGGCTTGTCTCAGGCTGATGCTTATAGATTCCCTGGACTCTTTTTCATTCTCTTGGATCGTGAATTTCTGGGTTTTGTCTTTGAATTAGTAGAGTTCATCCAAAGTTCTATCTCCTTCGAGCAAAAAAGTTGCCCAAAAGAGGAGGTCTGTCGGTCGTTTGTTCTGAAAAGGGATGTTTCTGGAAAATAACACCATCGGTTCATATCTCATTTTGGTTTTAAAGTACTCTCTGGAGGAAGAAACAGCTTTCCTATTTCAGGCAACCTTTTTCCTTTTTTCTATTCCCCCTCCCCTTTTTATTTAAGTAACAAAGCAGTGTTTTCACAAAGCCAGGCCATCTTTCTGGTAAGAGTCCCAGTAGAAGAGCACACAGGGTAATTCTCTTACTTTCACCAGTTACGCTTGGTTTCTCATAATTTAAATTGATAGTGGATTGTTTCTATTTCCACAGTGTAAAACTAGTGCAATTAAGATTATTTTGCTCTCTGTGCTGTCTTACTTACTGTATTTCACTTGCACTACCAGAGAAGACAGAAATCTCACCCCACAGGTGACGTTTTGTAGTTCCTGCAATATATGGCAGATATTGGATATTGAGGCTTTGGAAGGCTAGAATTCGATAGAAGAGAACATAAATAAGAGTGGGAGAGGGAACTGAAGCGGAAAGGCAGTATTTGCAAAGACCTTGGGGTAAGCGGCTTTCAGTGTACTGTTTAAGCTTTAATAACCCATACGCAGATTTTAGCAACAAAGTAATGGCCAACTAGAGGAACTAAAGGCCTCGGGTGAGGATCTGAAGAGCAAAAGCTGATGAAGGTTATAAATACTTCTGCAGTTCAACACAGGCTCTGCTAGGAGGCAGTTTTTATGTTCCCAGTTTCTCTGCACATATGGATGGTCATTTGACAAAGTTTGAGCTGATAAAAGCTTAGTTACTGCAGGTGAACTCTTCTCGGGGTTCCCCAAGGTTAGATGTTCTTGCTGCTGGTAGAAGGTACCTTTCAGAACAGCTGTTCTGATTATCTGAGTTTTGTATCCATAGCTTTTTCAGTAACAACTTTTCATTGTTGTCCTTTTAGAAACCCAAACATCCAAAACTCTCTGAGCTTTAACTCCAAGATATCTAAATGATGACAACCTCATGAAAATTTTGCACGACTCTTCCTTTGAGAAAAAAGGATCCACTTAATTTGTGGAATGCTAAAATTTACAGGGGATTCACTGATTGAATGTTTCAAAAGAATAATTGTAATTGCAATCCCTGATTTACAGCTCAGTGGCAACATAATTAGAGCTCTTCAGCCAGGCTCCAAAATCAGGACCTGTATGCCTAAGATGACATTAGTAACAACCCATGGCTTTTTAGCATATATTGCTAAAATATATATATGTAATACGGTATGACCATTAAATCTGTATTATAGTGTAAATGAGGTCACCTGGAAGTTCACTAGGTAAGTCTTTATTTGTCAGTAGTTTGAAAACATGAGCTAGTGACATGGTGAGAAAATAGCATGGTTTTATTCTCATGAGCTAATGCAAATGTTTCCATCAAGCCTGGATTATATTTAAGAGAAGGGAGAATTATTGCTTAAAATACTATTCTTAGGATAGATGTTGCACTTTGTTTAGAAAGCAGCTGGATAGGAAGATGTTTTGAAAAGACATGCTTGACTTATCTGAGACAAAAAATATCTTTGAACGTAGAAGCCAACGTGCTGTGTGGTTGATTTGATGGGAGTGATTCACTTACAGAAGGCAGCCTATGGAAATCATCTCTAGCCACAGCTCATTTTTGCCTCAAAGTGAAGCTGACTTTGACCAACAAGGTGGAGAAAATAGCAGTGAATGGGAAGGCATGATTTTCAAACACTGAGTGTGTGCAGCTCTTGGATATAGAAGATACAAAGTGCAACTGTTGGTTGTCAGGCTGTGAACCTCAGATGTCGAAAAAAATCATCCAAGTCACTAAAAAAAAAGCCAATAAACGCAAGGTATTTGTATCCTTTTAAAGATAACATGTATGCTTTGCTTTTCAGCTTCTCTTTTGAAAGGACTGAAACATGCTAACATTGTGCTGCTTCATGACATCATTCACACCAAGGAGACCTTGACACTTGTGTTTGAATACGTGGTGAGTAAACTAACTAAAGCTGTGGATACGGTCCAGAGTGTATTTGATGGAGAAGCTCTTTTTACCATCAGTGTTCTACGGATCAGGATGAAGTAACCCTTTACTTTCTTCAGCCGACTGGAGGCTGTAAGCTTTGTTGTGGAGTGGGCTAAAAGTGGAAGGCTGGGCTAGACCATATTCAGGGATGGAGAAGTGGCTGCTAGGGGTCCTGAAGGACCTCAGAGTTACTGATGTGATCCAGTAACTTTAAAATAGGTGAGGATAATGTAGGTAAGAAGAACAGGACTGAAATGCTTTAACAGGCTGTTCCTTCATCAAAGGTGTGTGAGAAACTTAAATGCCTTTTTTTGTGACAGGCTTGTGCATAGTGTCTTTTTAAACACAGGGTCACTAAAAAAGAAGTCTGGCACCTGCAATTTTTAATTTTATTTTTTCTTTACCGTGACTAGTTTTTTACCTGCTAATTAAAACTTCAATTTACACAGTATGCACTGTAGTGATCTAATTGTGTTCAGAGTATTACTTTCCAAAGTCTTGGGCTTGGCCTCCTAATTAATCTTTTCAGTTTTTCTAAGACAAACATATGGCATTTATGTAGAACTACTTCAGCATTTAGCTGTGGAATTATGCAATGTGCTATCATAATTAACCTCCCAGTTTTCACAGATGGGTCCAAGAACATGTAATTTAAAAGAAACAAATGAGATTAGAGAAGGTTAGATTTTCAGTATAATATCTGTTATTGTGTTGCAGTCTCTAAGGCACTGCATTTATTTAAGTACCATGATTACTGGTCTTACTCTTAGTATACCCTTGCTTAAGACAGATGGAATTCTTTTGTGTTTCTTGGGAGCGAGCCTTAAGTTTTACATGGTAGTGCACACAGCATCTTGTCTGGAGAAGCCATTCACCATGTCTGTTTACACAGAAATGCTACCATGTAATAATGTGGGTGTTCAGCCACAGAAGCCTGCGCAGCGGTTGCATGCAGTACATCCTTTCTTTTACCTCAGGTATAAGAACATTAATGAAAATTCTTCTGCCACTGTCCTATGTACTGAATTAGCACAGAAAAAGCCTTGATATTTAATTTTATGTAATGGGCAGTGCAGACTTGTTTGCATAACTTTACATGAATACATTTTGCAGTCCCTTTTATCAGCAGCTGTATTTAGCTGCATCCATCAGAACCTGTTGAGAAGTGAGATATATAGAATATGTTTCTCCATAAAATAGATGGTTTTGCCTCTTATACTAATGTAAACTTTCTGGATTTTGCATCCAGTAGCAGTGTTTACAGACTCGGGCTCCCAGCCATGTGTTAGATCGTGTGGCTGTGGGTGATGAGCATGAGACTAAGCTTCGTGTAGCAACTAGTTCTGGATTCACATACCTGTTTGTTTTTCAACAGAGTGCTGTTGAGATGAACCCTGTTGGTAGTTGCACTTTTTATTCCCATGGTGTTTGGTAGCTGTTGAAACTGGTTTAGGGTCTTGTTTAGTAATGGCTTCTAGCAGCTGATCCAAATAGTATTTTTTTGACTGGTGGGCAGAGTTTCTGAAGGTGATGTTCCTGAAAGAGGGGTAAGGATGCTTTGTTTCCAACTATCCTTAGGGACTGTATCGTAATGACGTTGTAATTTGCTCCTGTGCCTTGAGGTTGTTGGAGATTGCCCAACAGGATTGCTTAATAAAAGTCTGTTTTTATTGTCAGGTAATGTAAAGTTACAGGCTGATCAAATAGCTAATGCTATCTGATAATACTACTTGAGAATGCACATCTAACCTGAATTGATTTTGTGTGGGTGTGCATGAGGCAGGTTTTAATTGCATGATTGCAGTGATTTTTTGTTCCTTTTGTCAAAGAGTTCTCATTCAGTGCATAACAAGAGTGTGCAGAGGCAAAAATTACAGTGGCCCATTTAAGTCTACAACTTTTGGCTGGTTGACTATAAAGTCTAGCTGTGTAATTGATGTTACTGAGCTCTGTTTCTGTAATGTCTGGGGATGTTTTGTGTGCTGTTACCTCAATAATATGAGTGATTAGCGATTTGTACTGAAATCAGAAGAAATATTCCTGTGATTAAATTACATGGTGGCATACATTTTTGAATGACTGAGGCCTAACAAATCTATAGGGGTTGAACGTGATTTGCTTCATAAAATCATGTCATGGCATTGATACACTTGCATTAACCACTCTTGGCCATTTCAAACATAGTAAAAACCCATTTGAGTGAGATGTCATGATTAAATTAGGGATGAACAGTTAGTGATCCAAAAGTTCTCAGAAAATGGAAACTTCGGGTCACTACCTTGGTGACGATTGCATTGGGAAATTGATACTGATGAAACATCTAAGATTATCAGAGGTGTTTGGTTTCAGTGTTGACCCTGAAAAAGTAGAATGAAAGTTAATTTCATGTACTACTTTCATTGCAAAATTCATTGAAGTAATAAGTTAAAAGCTGAAAGCCGAACAGCCTCTGAAAGGAAACATGGTGGTGATTAAATTCTCTGGGTACCTCAAATTAGAATTTATTTATTTTTTTAATATGGAAGTTTGTCAGATGACAGCATGACACAGCTTCTTAACCTTAAACTTGGTGGTCCCCAAAGCAAGAAAAGTCAGTCTTTAATACTGTGATATTAAAGTCGAAGATCAGGAGATTTATTCTCCTTGTAAACATTTTGATGGTGAATGTGAAGTTACACATTTCTGTGGGAGAAGAAGGGGGGGGCTTACTCCTTTTAAATGAAAGAACTTACTTGAAAATAGTTTAGTATATATAATACCTTGTTAGTAGGGCATAATTTCTTTGTATGCTTTGGTAACTCTTACATCAGCTGTGATTATTGCTGGTCATTCAACATACTGAAAAGGGCTCGGTTTTGTCATGTGGTGACTGAGAGCCGTTGCTCATCACCTGAGGAGTGCTGAGCAGGAGCTGCTTGACATCACCTCAGATCTGAAGGGCTGACAGTCTTTCATGTATGAATGGTAGAGGAAATGGTTTCTGTGTAGTTAATTGGGATATGCTAAACAAGACCTGAAAGCAAAATGGGAAGTTTTGACACATTTTACATATGGTATCTGAAACTGCAGTGACCTCCAAAGGAAACAGGTCAGCTCAACTTCACAGTTCAATGGAGTGGTATGACTGTTCATGTAAGTTTGTTCCCTTCCTCTCCAGGCTGTGTTTAGGTGTTAGTTTATGCGACCTTTTGGGTATGGCAGCTGTAGTGCATTTGTCTGATAAAGTCTACTTTGCCCAAAGAAATGATGAATTTTGTAGGTGAGAATATCGCATAGATATTGAGAGATATTTGAAGATGGGTTCACATCTGTTTTAAAATTACCATTAGCTGCTCCCATTTCTTCCTTCACTTGTTGTATTTAGAAACACTTAATTGCTAAAAGGCAATCCTAACCAAGGCACACTGCTACAAGCTTGGTAGAGTGATAATGAGTTTTTTAGTATTATGCATAATTATATAAGTATATTATTATCAATAAATGAACCAGCAACTTGTCCTATTCCTGGCACATAAAAGTAAGCTTGTATAGCAGTATTCCACATTATGCTTTCAATATTTATGAACTAGATTTGAAACAAGAACAGATAAATTTATAATTGGAAGTATGAGTAATGAGTAATACTCTTTCTGCCTCAACAGTGAAAAAGGTCCAGACTAATCTAATAGTGTAATTTAAGACTAAGCATTTTCAATTACCTTGCCTATTTTAATTTTGTGTATGTTTTTCCTTCTTAAAAATTGTTTTTCCATTAAAGAAGAAAGTTTAATCATCATTGCTTCATTACAGCAGCTAAAATTGGTTGTTATACCATGAGTTGGCTTAATAAAGTTCATTAGTCGTGTTTTTCTATCATTTCCTGTAAGAATTAAAAAATAGGTGTGAATTTCTAATTTCAGTCCTGATTGGAAATTGAGATAGATATATACACTTTACTGGAACTAAAGGTTACAATGCTGAAGTTTTAAAACCTGACATTTTGAGATTGTCATGGGAAATCCCTTTCTATTGAGAAGAGGGAGTAAGGGAATGCTGCTCTGGGGAAAGCTTTGTTTTTCGAGTGTTCAAGTTTTAATGAGCAGATCAGAGACAGGAGCTGCTGCTGTCCAAGTATAGGTTGGAAATGAGAACAAAGTCTGTTTCGGGAGGTAGAGATTCAGAAGGGATTTCAGAAGGAAATTGCTTGTTACTTTGCCGAGAGGTAAAGATCATGCCAGCCATGGGAATCAGCAGGAAAGGAGGAGTGAATAAATTGTATTTAAATGTAAAAAAAAATACTCCTGATAGGCTTAAAAGTTTACCCAGGTCTAGCAGGAGGAGGAAGGCTGATATGCAGTTTGCCTCATCATCCTGACTTTGCAGGATCTCACAAAGGTTGTATAGGCTTCATACAGAAGGCACATATAGATGAGGAGATGTCTTAATAAGGTGAATCAAGATTTCCAGTCCCACAGATTGGCAGGCTGTATCTGGCTGTCTGTACAATTCACCAAGTTTTTTAGAACCTTACCAAATGTTGGTTAGATTTACAGTGGGCTTTGCAACATTTAATACTATTTATTCTCCTTTTTGTTAAGTCTTAATAAACGTATTCAGTGTAAATATTAAAAAACTCTGAAACAACAAGAAAAACATAGAAAAACATCCAGAGTTGAGCTGATAGATGGAACACTGGAAATAACCTGAGAGATTCTATCTACTGACAGATCTCGATTCATTGGTTTCCTTAATTACAGATAAAAATTTCAAACTTTGTTGTAGTCCTTCAAAAACACACACGTAGCAAGATGCGTCTGCCAGTGGTAACACTCTAGTTGGTACAGGTAAGGCCACTTACCTGGTAACGCTCTAATCAATACAGGTAAGGCCTAGAGTGGTAACACTCCAGTCATTACAGGTAAGACCACCACCCAGAATGGTACATTTGTACAAACAAGGGAGAAATTAATCCACTGCAGACTGAAGGGGAAGAAAACAAGAATCGAAGAAACATCTAGTATAAAGGCTTCTGAGGAAAAGTCAAAGTAGGACAGTTTAGTGTTAAGGAAAAAAAAGATGAGGTGGTTACAAACCCTTAAATATATCTTAGAGAAAGATGGTGACCTATTTCCATGTCCAAGGAAAAGAGAATAAAAAAGAAATATTGAAATTGCAGCAAGGAAGAGAAAGATTAAACTGTAGAAATGCTTTAGTGGTAGCGATAGTCAAGCACTGAAGAAGCTACTATGGGCTGGTGGTTTCTCTAATACCGTCAGTCTTTAAGAACAGTTTAGATAAATAATCAGCAGAATAACAGGTTATTGATAGTAGACATAGGTAAGTTTATTTTCTTTTTGAGATAAAGTCTGTGTGTATCTTTCTGCATGTTTATTTTTATCAATTAAAAATGAATACTTGTAGTCTTTGGCTGAAGGTAAGACACTGTTCATTTCCTGTAACAGGAAATGAAGAAAAAAATGTCACTTTATTTTACTACTTCAAACAATTTTTACAAAAATCACCCTAGTTTTAGTTTTTGGGTGTTGGGGGTTTTTTAGTAATTGATTACTTCTGTTATAGATTTCTGAACCGCTCTACCATCTGGGTTTTGCTCAGGCATTTTAATAATGAAGGTTGTAACTGCTGTTTAATTCTTCTTAAAAAGAGAAACTGATTTTTTTTGCAGTGCAGATTGAAAAACACAAACAAACCACCAACACAAAAACCTGCTGTTTGAAGAGTGATAGTTCTAAATCCTAAATATAGGGGGTTTTTTTTCTTAGTGAACTAGCAGCTTACAGCTTTATACTAATTTAATTGTATTGGTAAAATATACATCAATGAGATCTTTAAAAAACCATAAACTTAGGGTGAGTAATTCTGGTAAAATATATATATGTTATAGTTTTAACAAAGCTTGATTCCTTTTATTCACTATCCTTTTATTATTTTTTATATCATAAAGCTATAAGCATATTATACATTTATCTGTAACTATTGATCCCTTCATTCTGACTCCAGGATTTTTATTGTTATTATTTTACCAGAATTGCTCACTGAACCAACACCTGAGAATTAAAAAGGACTACTCATTTTTTCTTATTTTACTACTTGTAAAGAGGATATAATCCACGGAAGCATGTTTTTTGTGTTTTTTTTTCTTTTGTATACGTTGCAGTATGAACTGCAATATTGTGATTACACGTGGTCAGTTAGGAGGTATGGCAGAAAACAGTCATTCAGATGGTGTGAAGAGAGGTCTACCACAGAATGCCAGAGCTTTTAGAGAAAGAATTTGCCCTGCTTTTTTCCTGCCCTGAAAATGGTGTAATCCAGAACATCACCATAGTAAAGGCTCTTGAGCTGGCTCAGCTTGTGTAGATATGTCTATATCATCCACGACCACTATCGTGCCAGTTTAAGTGAGGATACTTGACCTCATGGAGCCATGTGTGGATGGTCAGCCTCCCTGCGATGTATGTGTTCTGTTTTCTTGGGCCTGAAGTGAGTGCTCTTACCAGCAGTTTGTGGTGAATCTGCCATGCTCTTAACAAGAAACTTTTTTGTATCTTCAATGCATTTAATTTTATGTGTATATTTGGGTGTAGTGGACATAATGGTCAATGTTGTGGAAAGCTAATGGGCTAGGAAATGAAAGGAAAAGTGCGTGCACACATCTGTGTGAGCACATGTATTGCAACTTACTTAGCTTGCAAAAAATTGTCCCAACTCTGTTGACTTTGGGGACTGTAAGTCCATCACAGTGTACACAAGCTGATTAAGTAGCTTACTTAACACAAGTGTTAAGTAGCTGCTGCTACTTAGCAGGAATTCCTACTGATTTTTTGCGGATGTTATTCTTCTGTTGAAATAATCTCGCTAAATTCCATGTTTACTGTCGCTTTACCCTGATTTACTAAGAAAACAAGACTGATACAATTACTAGGATGGACAGAGAATAAGGAAGAGGATAAACTAGCATCTTTAGAAAACTGGATTTTGTTGAAGATTCGTTCAGCAGTTCTTTCCGCAGCAATGTGTGTCTCTCTGATCAGTCACAGACCAGGTCGTTTCTGTGCAACAAACAGAGACTTTGAATCAATAAATAAAACCACATTTTCTAATAGCAGCAGAAAGCCAGACAACTGTTCATTCCCTTTGCTCTCTGGGATTTTCAGGTATGTTTGTATATGTATTATGTACTCCCCAACCACCTTTTCTATGTACCATTGTTCATGTTTTTGAAGTATATTTATCTTTGTTGACAGTGTGAGAGAAATCCAAGGCACTAGAAACATCTGCTTGCAAAATTGTTTTCATTAAAGGTGTCTTGTGGGGTGGTGGGGTTTTTTTTCTTTCTTGAATCCCTAATATATATCTTTCCCCTGCTGCTCAGCCCAGCTGGTGCTGTTGCCTTCTGCTGCTTTTCTGGAAGTTGCTTAGGCATCACCTAGAGATAGCTTGTAGGGTATTTTTTGCTAGCATGGCTAACACTGTGTTGTCCCGTAGGGTGAAAAGATTGAATTATCGAAAGCCATAGAAATACTTGAAAATGAGAGTCTGTGACACTTTTGAAAATACTATCAACATCAAGTTAGTTTAAACCATGGCACAGTAATCTTGCAGAGCGCTTAGGTTGGAGGATGCATGCCATTTAAATAGAATTAACTTTTCTTTGTTCTCCTGTCACTTCAACTATTCCTACTGCCTGTGCTTTTATTGGTAAATTATATTATCGGTTTAAGAATTTGTTGGTGACAAAAGGGGAAGTATTTTAGTCACTGGAACTGCTAGGGCATAAATAATGCGCGCTCTCCTTTGAACAGAGAAGAATGGCTCACAACAGCCTCGCTGCCTCAGTGGAGCAGCACAATCTGTCTGCTGCATGATGGCATCGCCGGCAGCCAAATACTACCGTTTTTTGTTTTAATGGAAGGGTTCTTTCACATTGCTGGGTTTACATGATGGGAATGCGGTTGGAAATGCTTCCTGTTCCATTCACAAGCCCCGGGCTCTCCGTGCATTTCAGCTTCAAAAATGACAGCTGAAACCAATTAGGCAGAATTATGGGACAGCTAAGTCACATGGAGATTTATCATGACCGAGGAAGAGGAGGGAAAGGGAATGTATTGCATGGGAAGTAGAAGTGACTAATTTAATTAGAAGAGAATGACAGTCATGTTATTATTATGGAAAAGGGCTGGCAAAGTAGAGCTCATTTCATGTCACCGGCCGTGCCTTTGAAAGATGTCCTGCCCTTTGTCTGAACACGTTTGTGTTCGGTAGTGGAGTCTCTGATTTCTGAGCAAGATAGTTGAGCAACATAGTTGATGTTAGAGAGAAGCACTGAGCATATCCAAGGACATTCGTAGCTTGTGGTTTACTCATCTATTCATAGCTAGAATTCCTTCTTCAAGGGGAGAAAGGAGGAGCCTGAACCATCAAAGTTCGTGTCTCTTTTCTTTTTCTTTTTTCTTTTTTTCCCCCTTTTGTTTGCATACTCCCTCTCTTCCAGAGGTATGATACAGTGCATATAAACCCTGCTTCAGCTGTATAAATACCAGCCTGGATTCTTTTCCCTTCAGCAGATGCTTATTCACAGTATGCTCACAAACATAAACATGTATGTGTCTGCTAACGAAAACCAGTCTTGTTGAGTAGAAATGACCTTCACACATTTATACACTGCCAGATGTTTGAAGAAAAACCCCAATTCATTTCTTCACATAAGCCCAGAGACAATATTTCATAAGGTAAATTAAACTTCTTCTGGTATTGTCATGGTAGCTGGTGGTGTAGGGGAGAAGTGAGTGAAAAACATTGTAAAGAGAGCAATCGTGCATTTTACTTTTTTTTTCTTTCTTTCTTTCTCTTTTTTTTTGTACTTTTTTTTTTCTTGTTCCTCAATTCAAGCTTGCTCTGAACAGTTACAAAGGATAAGTAATTTAATCTCTCCCTCATTTTTACGCTCTTGCAGGAGTTGTGATACTTGTCTGAATCACAGAGAGGAAAATACTTGAAATTCATTGAAGTTTAGGTAAAAAATGGTCACTGTCTGATATGCTTCTACATACAGTTTGGAAACAGGAGAATGGTTGAGCTAGTGTAGCTAAGCATGAGTTTTCTATTCCCTGTCCTAGGAGGCATTGTGCGGTCTCTGGTCTAGCCAGAACTCATCCCAGCTGCCCCAGGGTTTCCTGGTGGAGGTCTAGTTACTTGAGATGTGCACTAAAAAAAGGGTTGCTGAAAGAACGTAGCATAGAAGCTTGAGAGAGCCTTCTTAAGGACACTTGGATGTGTGTTCCTGAAGTCAAGCCACAGCCTTGGAGCAGTGATCTTCTGTCATGATTTAGTAAAAATACAATTATTTGAAGAAATAAGATGCCAAAGTCAACCTTGTGTTTCCTATATTTACTTTTATTTTTTGCCAAAATGGCCAAGATATCTTAAACCTGTAGCTGGAGAACCCTAATTGTAAATATTCAGGCCTTACAACACGCACTTGAAATTTGGAGAATGTGTGGCCTTTTTGCTGTGGGTAGCATTGAGCCTTAATTTGAAAACTGCTCCAAGTTTGGTCAAGTTATAGGATTCAGAAAAATTGTCATTGTACTCAAGATTTCTGTATTTGTATATTCTCCCTCCTCTCAAAGACTTAGCTTTAGCCTTTTGCTTCAAATATTGTAGACTAAGAGCATCCCTGGAGGAAGTGTAGTTTTTTTCTGGCAGAGGCAGCAGCGGGAGGAGAAATCAAATTGATCACTTAAAGTACAACAGATTTTGCACAAAACGTTGTGGTAATGAGGTGGCAAAGTCAAGTTCTTAAAATTAGAGGGACACCAAAATAAAAGTTGCCTATGCAATCACCTTTTGCTGTCCTTGAGGAAGAGCCTGTTTGCAGCTCTGCAGAGAACTGGGTGGTGAAGGCAGGTGGGGGTTGTCAAACTTAGATTTTTGTTTTGGTTTGGGGTTTTTTTTGGGGGTGTTGGAACTAGGGTGAGTTTTGGAGTTTCCGCCTCATTCAAAGAACTGCTTCAAGACAAGGCAGGCAATAACTGCTGTAGGAACTGGGTTCCATCCCTGCTATCTTGGGAATCGTCATCACCATCGCAAATTGCTGTCATTGCAATTCAAATATGACTGACTTCTGCTATTCAGCATGAGATTCTCAGTCTCCCTTGCAAAAGCATTATACACTCACAGCTGTAACTGAAGTCAGTCAAAACACAGAAGGCGAAATAGTGACAAATACTCTGAAAAGCCAAAACTGAAGTGCTTTAAATGGAGTTGCCCACACCAGTGATACTTAAGACTTTTTTCTCTTCAATTCCCTACCTGATAAAAAGGAATAATGCCACCTCTCCCCTGGCTGGCTATGGCCTTTTTTTATATTTGTGAAGTGTGTGAATAGCGTAACAATAAGCAGAGCAGGAAAGCTTGTGAGATTAATATTTCTGCCTTCAAAGCAGCAAATAAGCCAGAGAGTGCAAGCTGCGTGAGATCGGCAAAAAAACCCCAATCATAAAAACGGCATAGCTGTTCTGGAACCAAGGGCCTCCTCTTCTGTTCAGTGGGTATGCCTAATCCTGCAAAAGGAAGAAAGTATTCTGTCACACTGAGCATTAAAAAAGTGATCATCATTTATGTTTATTGGGCAAACAAATACAAGATTGGATAAACCCTGATAATTCTGGACTTTTCTAGCTTTTGAGTTCTTTCCTATGGAAACTTAATGTATCTCTTAATGTATTGTTTTTGTGTAGTCGTTATGAGTGAAGGAGTGCTGATAGACGATTGGTTCATAAAGGTGTGGGTAAACTGGTGGAGTGTTAAGAGCAGGAGTTAATGGGATTTCAAACTCAAGCTAAAATATCATATTCTGTCAGGGTGGGATTACTGGTGGTGGCTTATGTGTGTTGGGAATTAACAATGTGGCTGATAGAGTTGTTAAAGCTGTCTCAAAGTGGAATTGGTCTAGCCAGGTCCACATGGGATCAGGACATGTGTGGCATTTGCAATAGCTTGGAAGCCTCTGTACTGCATCTCCAGCAGATCTTGCTTCCCTTTGAGGTGTCTTCACCCTCTGAAACAGTGGAGAAAAGACAGAGAGAGCTGCATGGGCTGGTTTGCTTCTTGCCTTCTTCCCTTGTTTCAGCATCATTTTATGTTACTGCAAATATGTGATTATATCTTGAATTTTCCATTAGGGTATGTATTTTATTAGATCAAGGTGGTAACAGCAGCAGACTCAAGTGTCAGAGTATGGCATGCAGTATCTGCAGTGAGTTCCACTTGGGAAAACATATTGCCTTCTACCTCAAAATGCAGCATGAAGTAAAACTCTCTGTTCATCTGTATGGTAACAATTTCATGGAATGCTGTTAGAAAACTGATAGCTTGCTGTTTTCTTTATTTTTAATGCTTTCCTGAATTTTGTATTCATGTTGTCATCCTCAATGTCAGTTGAGCACTCAACCACTGGAGCAGACACATGCCTGCCAAAAGGGAACACAGGTTTAGAAATAGCTGTCCCAGCAGCACTGTCAGCTTTCCTGGCTATACGAATATTCAGTTCAGTGTGGATTGAGTCCCTACCTTGGGAAAAGAAGAGCAGCTGATGCTGCCTTTGCTTTACCATATGAAATAATGTACTTGTAACTTTATAAGTTGCTTTCCCAGTTGGTACCATAGTGTTTAGTTGCTTTTGTGAGAAGGATTCTAACATAGTTTTATGAGGGCCAGTTCTTGAAAGATTCGAGCAGAAAAGACTTTCTGTTTCTGTTTACAATTTGAATGAAGATTTGGTAGAGGTTTCTCTGTGTCTATAGTGTGTGTATGGGAGGGAAATAGATTCCACAAGACTGCTGTACCGGTGACTCTGCAAGGTTTCCAGGAGTCTGCAGAAATTGCTGCTTAGATTGAATTTTAGGTAGATGCAAGCAATCGTTTTTTGAAGGACAGAACTGCTGATGCAGAAGGTTATACAAGGCTACCAGTCATCCTGGCCTGTGGGGTAGGAAGAAGAGGCGAATGATGCATAGCACAAACAGGATTATCACTGGTGTTCATGTGTGGAGGAAATTACAAGTATATTGGAAATAAAAAGATGACATTGCTGTTCCTAGTGATGTGACTCTGAAGATGATATTCTTTGAAAGCTTTTGGTCAATAGAAAGATGCAGCTAGTGAATGGTGGGGTTGCTAGGGCTGCAGGGATGGGACATTCAGAAGTAGCAGTGGGTTTGCCCTGATCTAGTCTGGTTTCTGTCATCTGACTTCTTGCAAATCACAGAAATCAGTGGATGGTGGAGAAGACAGAAAGTTTCCTGCCTAGTGGGTTATCTGTCACCCACAAAGGCTGGAAGACTGAACTACAGGGAAATAATGATAGAATCATAGAATCTTTAAGGTTGGAAAAGACCCCTAAGATCATCAAGTCCAACCATCAGTCCAACACCACTATGTCAACTAAACCATGTCCTGGAGTGACACATCTACAGGATTTTTTAATACCTCCAGGGGATTGTGACTCTACCACCTCTCTGGGCAGCATGTTCCAATGTCTGACTATTCTTTTGATAAAGAAATTCCTCCTAATATCCAAGCTTAACCTCCCTTGATACAACTTGTGACCATTTCCTCTTCTATTGCTAGTTACTTGGGTGAAGAGACCAACTCGCACCTCACTACAACCTCCTTTCAGGGAGAGTTGTAGAGAGTGACAGGGTCTACCATCAGGTTAAGAATTCCTGAACAAAAGGGGTGCTAGTGCACAACCTCATCAACCAGTGCCCCTTAATGTTCATACTACACACACGGTGTGTTTTTGTAGTTTATGACTTCAGAACAAAAGATTATACAGGAAGATTGCAGCTCACATGTGTATCCATATAACTCTGCAAAAGAGCTCTGGAGGATGGATCCTGGACTCGGAAATCCCTCACAGAGAAACCATCCTGTCAAAGGCAGCTTTTGTCCAAAACTCTCACCTTCAAAACTGCCTGTATTTAGTTGAGCTCTATGTGAGGCAGGTACTGCCAAGCAGCTTTTCAAGGAATGCTGCATGATTTTTTGCCAGCTGTGCTCAGAAACCAGATGTGGAAGGCAGAGTCAGTATCCAAGTTTTTGGTGGTTAATGGAGTGCATATTTTTGCTTTGTTTATTCTGAATATAATGCCAGAAGCTGAGTTGTGCAAGCAAATTGGAGCAACATGCCACTTCACTGAAAGCATCCTGCTGACTGGTAGGAAAGTGAAGGAATGCAAGAGAAAAAATGAGAGAAAATAGTGTTTCCATAGTAAAAGCAATAAATACTTACTAATTAAAAATAACATTAATCTGTGCATTAGAAGCCTGCTTATTTTCTGAAGGGTTTTTATGGTATATTTGCAGGGAATATAAAAGTTTTGAGTGTTCAGTGAAGCTGTTTTCTGGAATAGCTGTAATTAATAGCTATACATGTGCACAATATGTGCTTCTTTTTGAGTTGGAAAGTATCATTCAGTACTTTGATATACGGTGCCCTTCAGATCTATTTCCTAAACCATCAAGCCATTTTATTATAGAATCACCATAAATTATATTGAAAAGGCAATAGTTTAATATGAATAATGAGAGTAGCATTTGATGGTTCTCCCTTTAGGTTATTCCTCTTCCCTCCAGATATCATCTTTATAGTGTTGATGATGATGATATTGTCTTTACAAGGTATAAAATTATATTAAAATTCAAGTGATGAATGTACCATATACAGGACGTTAGGGGAAAAATAAATTATAGTTGGTGCATATTCGTATCAGTCAAGTTACTGAGGTTTTTAGGTAAAATGGAGTATAAGGGTACAAGTGTGTGTGTGTGTGCGCGCGCACACATGTATGGCTGAAAAGGTCTTTATTTTCCAATTTTTCTATCTACCTCTAAGTAGAAGGATATTTATTGCTGCAGTCAAACAGATACTAATACACTTTTTTCCATCTGACTTTCTTTTAGCACACTGATTTATGTCAGTACATGGACAAACACCCTGGAGGGCTTCATCCAGAAAATGTGAAGGTAAGAGTCAAAAAGAGCACACATTCAAGGCAAACGCAGTAACAGTACCTTTGTGTAAAATGTCATGTTGGCTGTTTCATAAAAAATGGTTATTTGCCTAAGGGAAAGTGATTGGCATATGAACTATACTTTAAATATTTTTCTTTCTTTAAAAATAATTAAAAATGCAACTATTTGAACATTTCCACAAAAAAAACCCAACCCTTGTGAAATTTGTAGAATTGATTCAGAGCCGGAATATATAAGTAAACACTGTTACCGTGTTGGAAGCCCCTCTATTCAAACATTTGCTCTTAAGACGGTAGTGCTCTAAAACCCCTCAGGAAACTTGCACTAGGCTGCAGTGCTAGGACTTCAGTGAGGTAAGTCATTGTAGGCTCACCAAGTTTGTGGGAGCTGTAATAAATTATATTAGCAGAATGTACTGCTTTTTATATGAGCATATAAAATCTTCCATAATCTTTTTTGCTCACTTATTTTAATTAAGCATCTTTGTAGCTGATCTAAATTCCTTCTAAAGTAGATACTGAGAGTCATCATATGGGAAGGTGGGAGTTTATTAGCAGGGTTTAATGGAAAGAGGTTGGTACAGACTCGATTCAGTTACTTTCTGGGAAGTCAGCCAAATTATTTTAGCATCATACGTAAGCCAATCAGACACACAGAATGTGTTGTGTATGTATAGATCACCCAGAAGATATTTGTTACTCTTGTCTTGCACTTTGACATCAGTTCCATTGTTGTTTTACTTTGGAAGTGTTTAAATTTTTGCTTGTCATACTGAGAGCATTATTCTGGTATTTAATTTCTTGAAATTGAGAAGTTCATGGAAAAAAATTAAATCTTTTTTTTCCTGAAAAACTCAGAAGACCTGTTTGGTTTAAGAAAAGAAAAAATTTTAAAAAGAAGAAAGATTTTTTTTTATTATTATTATTTTTGCAATGGTTGATCAACTAATTTGATAATGTAGGTTGATTTATTTTCTGTGTTCTTTCTCTGAAAAGTGGCATATACAGAATACAAAGTTAGTTGAGAACTGCTACCATCTATTTAAAAAAAAATCAGAAAAATTCTTCTTTATTTGGCCAAAATAAGCCAACCAGCTAACAAAAAAAAATTGAGAATACATGATGTGTTTGCTGCAAGGTGGCATCCTCTTAATGTGTGACTATCACTCAGATACTTTGCTAGCATGGACAGGGAAAATCCATGTCTCTGTGAGTGCAGCACTTGGAAAGGGTTGAATGTGGGTAAGACAGGACCTGCTTCTCCAACACTAAAACTTCAGAGCTTTCTTCAGTGCTCAAGTTTCCTAAGCAGAGCTTCATGTGCTGCATGTGCTTGTTAAAACAACAGGTTGGTGTTTCGTTTCCCTGGGCGTGTCCTTCTACATTCGGCTCTCTCAGGTTTGGGAGAAGCTAAGCCTGGCTTTTAAAGTTCTTCATGGTGCTTCAAATTTGTAAGACTATTTCAAGGCTGCAGTGCTGCACAGTGCAAGATCTAACATGCAATAGTCGTTGTAGCTGTAATTGTTCCCTGCTGAGAAGACATCATAATTCACATAACTGTAATTTTTTCTTGATCGTATCAGGGCCCAGTGAGCTTGTCTTTGAGGAGGATAGGTGTATGTGGATAATTGGGCTTGCTAATGCGTCACTCCTCTAAATCCTGAGATACCTGTCTTATAAAGCAGAAGCTGAGTAGGGGACTGCAGGAGCAGCATTTCCCTCTCACATTTTGCTACATGTATTTCGTGGCTATTTTTACCATTTAGCAGCAGTGTTTAGCAACACTTTTGAAACTTATGGATACATTAGAAATATTTCTTTGAGTAGCAAAGTGTAGAATCCTGATGTACTGCTAGTTCAAGCTTTTTCAAATTCAGATGAATTATTAATAAAAAGAAAAGTGGAAAAACCATTGGGAAATTGGAGCAAATGAAACTACCCTTGTACAATAAGCAATCCCATTGGACAATTAAATTATTTTTTCCTGTTAAATAATATTGATGGAAATTGACTGTATGTATTTAGTAGACTCTCTTGCCAAGCCAGCAGCAAAACCTTAATTCATAGCAGTAATTATTAAAACATAGCATGATGATTTGAGCTCCTGCCAGTTCAAAACTGAATGAGCCTGCCTGGGTTTTTCAGTGAAATACCTGCTCTCAAGTATGAGCGAAGAATACCTGCTTAGCACAACAAAGTGATCTCTTCGGGTTGGGATGGGAATTGCAGAGAGAGGGGAACCCCGTCCTATATGCTAACAACTCCCAGGCCTTAACCACCATGCAAAACTAAAAGCCTGTGCTCCTCTCTTCTTACAGAGGAGATAAGATAATAACTTCGTAATATCTTAATGCTTTGTTGTGCTATGCTCAATTTGTTGATTTGTGTAATTGTGGTTCTGAGATTTTGACACCTATTTTGGTTTTAGTGTCTGGATAGAGTTGTTTATGTGAAGCTACAGCTGAATTTTAAGGATTGAGCTGAGCCATGTTAATGAGCCTTCTCTCCCTGCCAGGCCCTTCCTGCTAGAGGTCCTTCAGGAATTTCACTTTTAGTCAGACTTTTAGACAGTGTTTGTTCAGAGTCACTGGTTACGTGATCCCTAAATCCATTTAAAAAACCTTACAGTCGAGCAATTATATTCCAATACCAATAAATTAGTCTCGGCTCTCTGGGGGTAACCTGTGGGATTAAGCCATTGATGCTCTCCCTGTACGACAAAAGGCCCCCTGCCTTTTAATTTTATTCTGGAGGAAATTATTGCCTGCTGATTGATACTCCTTTCTGGCTTGTTGCCAGTTGTTAGAAATACAAACCCACATAATCATGCATCTTTCTTTTTCCAAAGAATGTTATACAGTAGTTTCTGTAAAACAGTACTTTATAGGAATGCAGAATCAAAGTCATTGTTTACTTACATTTTTGTTTCTGTAGGACATCCTCAATCTAATTATATTTCTGAATTTTCTCCATATTTACAAGCTAAAGACAATGCCTGTTCCCTCAGGCTTGCTTTTAGAGGAAGAACTGTAAATAGAATAAAATCTAAATTACTTTGATGGACACACATATTGCCGTCCCCTTGGGTGTTGTGCTTGACACTGCCTTTCTTTGCGGTTTCAAATAGGCTATTTGCTGTCACTTAAATATTTTAAATAAAGAGTAAGCAGAATATGAGAAGTGTGTGCAAGTATAAAGAAGAATGTCTCATTTGGCAGATGTAGGAGTCTTGGGACAGTATGTTTAAGCAAACAAAACTTACTGCTTCCTAAAGTATTAGGCTTAGCATTTTTAGTGGTATGTATTCAGTCACACATAATGATTTCAGACTTTTCTAATTCATCTGTGGGGGTCCAAGTCTTACTAATGACATTAGGTTTTAAACCCTTCAGAGAATTTGTGTGGAAGCTGAGATGTTATTATCTAAAGTTGTTTTTAAAATACTTGTCCCTGAGAATGTTAAACTAAGCATCCTGGTGACATAAATGTGATTATGTACCTGAAACATCTTTGTCAGCTAGAAGGGAAATTGGCAGAGAGCAGTTGTTTCTATCCATAGTTTATCCAAACTCCGTTAGCTCCAAGTATACAATTATCTATACTATTGGTAAATACCCTGCACATGTGCCTTTATTTATGACTATATTTTAATATATTGTATATGGTGTTACAATTAAGAGATGAAGAGAGAAAAGATCATCAGTAAGTCCCTGTTTAGTGGACACAGCCTCTTCTCTAGTTTTGAAGACAACTTTCTCAATTTTTTTCCAAAACTGAAGGCAAAGAACATATCTTAATTACATGGCCCTTCAGCCCTACATATAATTATTTTTCTGTTGGAAGCTACTGCTGCAGCCTTAAACATAGTTGGAGATGAATTGATCTATAGATGTATACCGTGTGGTGCTTTCCAAACTCCAGAATGTGACTGTAGCAAACTGAGGTACGGGACTTGCTCCTGGCTCTCCCTGTGCTGTCCCTTGTAGCCAGGACTACCAAAATCTGAGTTCTTGGCTTTCTTGTTTGCAGCTGTTGCTGCCTTTAGAGATAGTTCATACTTCTTGGACTCTCAGTTAAAACATCTGGATTGCTTCCTACAGCAGGATCTTTAATTCTAATAGTCACATCAGCTAACTGACCCTTCCAGTGACTTTTTCTGTTATGATCTTCATTCTGATTTGTGCATCCTTCTGTCTGGTACAGGCCCATCTCCCCCAGCCTTTTTTGGCTCACCCTCTTGGTTCTCCTGAGCCTTTGTTTGCAGCACTTCATAAATGGTTCTTGTTTTGTATATTCATAATTTAACTTTTAAGTATCCTTTTTGTACACATCAGCATGTGCTGTGACAATGTAGCTGATAAACCTCTTCTTAATTTTGTTTAACCTTTGAAGTATAATCTTTATATTAACTTCATCTGCTACTCCATATTACTACATTTCTACTAATGCAAGTAAACTCATCTTTATGTATTACTGAAAAGTGATTTGCTTTTTGATTACTGATGCTGCTCTGAAATAGTGTAGTCTTTTGGGAAAAGCATCTTCAGTTTTTTCTCTCTGTCTTTTCCTCTGCTTGCCCTGTTAGAGATAATATTGATTTGTGTAAGCATTTGACTTTGAAAAAACATCTCTTTCAAAATAAAATATACTTGCCTCTGACCCATTATTCCTCAATCTATGCAACACCAGCCTGAATGACAACAGGCTGTCAAACAGACAAAAGCTGTCTCTCTCTCTTAATCACTTTCAAAATCTTTTACTTCAGGCAACTAGGAGGGCTCTTATCTTCTACTGTGATCAGAGAGAGGAAGATTTTTGTGTTCTTACTCCATCTAATATTGCTGCTCTGATTTGTTCTTCCTGCGCACCTTTCCTCTTCCCAGGGCCAAAAAGTGATAAGAAGAAATAAGCATACCCTCTTGTTGAACTTTGCATGAAGGGAACAGGAGTATTCAGCCTTCTCCCAAGACTTCAGTTCTTGTCCATCTCAATTCTGAGCATTCCTTGCTCCTAGGAAGTAGGGCTCAAGAGTCTTCTATGCATAATTGATGGATATTTTTGAAGCAAAACCTCAACCAGCTAAACCTTACCCCCACTACAACCTTAAAAAATGTGTTTTATCACTCTGATACTGAGTCAGAGAAAATAGCTGACTGTCAAGGTCACATATAATGTATATGCCAAAATGGGGAGTGGAATTTAGGTATTAAGTTTCCTAGGACAGTCCAGTAATCTCTGTAAAAATATGCTTAAGTTTCAGCAAAAAACTGTTTCAGTCTTAAAACTTCTACAAAAGTAGTTTAGAAGAAATATAAATAATAAGAATTATTCAGACATAATGAGATGCTGCAACTATTTCTGTGCTAAATGCTCAAGAAGACATCAGTCAATTTTATAGCACTCTTGTTTTAAAAAGAAAAATCATCAGATATGATAAAAATATTTGATTTATTAAATGATGGTTTTAATACTGGCCTCCTAAGCAATATGAAGTTCATGTTGAGTTGAAAATGTTGAAATACAGTGAATACGTTATGAGAAACCTCTGGCACTTAACAACTTGTGGTATTCTTTTATTCCTCTCCATCCTGCAGTACTGTGAACGTTGTCCCTAACTAATGGTTGCAGTTTTAAAATTTGAATCTGTCTGTCAGGTGAATAATTTTTTGCATTTAATGACTAATGTGAAAATTATCTGAGTTGAAGGCATGCAGTGGTTGTCATCTGATGTCTTCTGTAAACATAAATACTCATCATCGAGCTGATTACAGCTTTAGAATAATCTGAAGCACAGAGGGTAGGGAAGCATTCAGAACATGGAAGGATTAGGCAACTCCTGTGTCCCATCCATGTGAGTGAGGCTTTTACTGCGTTTGAAGTGCAGCTGCCTGAATGCCTGCAGTAGCAGAGTATTGTGTACTGGCTTTTCCTAAGCATTAGCTCCATTCATTATTAGTGAGATATAAAATCATACGTTTGTTAGTAAAGCATGGTATCTGAAAATATGCTAAAAGTGCTTTGGTTTTTAGGTTACAGTTTTGTTATCAGTGTAGGCCACCCTAGTGTGCATCTCTTTTTTTTTCCATCCTGTAATTGTATAAGCCTCTGTTGCATGTTAAAGAGATCTGTGGTCCCCTCTTTTGTTGCAGGCGTCCACTGACCCACATGTCACATCTGTATGTGACAAATGCGTGATTACATGTGATGTAGGGAAGGCTGTGGCATGTGAGCAGCTGTGTTTAATGAGAGGTGTCTGAGCAGAAGTTAGACTGCTATAGACTGAAGTATACATGAATGAGGCAATTAAAACTTGATAATACATCCAGCTACAATGAACTTTCCTGTCTTGTTTCACCTATCATACTGACTCACTGGAGTTTGGAGAAAGTACTCCTCTAAGGTGAATGCATGCTGCTGTGGTCCTTTTAATCTTCTTACTAGAAACAAGTCAAGCAACTATCATTCTTGTGAATTCTGTCTCCTACTCACTGAAATTAGTGATGCTGCTGGTGTAGAGTTGAATTAAAAATATATCTAAACAGATATGCTAAGTAGGAAGTGATGCTGTTTAATGTGGTTGAGAAGCTGCTATTTTTCATTCCTCATTCAATGAACAAGCAGGTGTAGAGCAGACAGAATAACATTATCCCGAATTAAGGTTGTCTTTTACACATGGCATTGAGAATTGATTATTTAAATTAGACTTTTTAGTTATCAGACATTAAATATGGCATCAGCATTTCACTCTACTTTGTCAGTCTTGTCACTTAATGATTTGATAATATGCAGAACTGTGAACAGTAAATGCAGAATCTTTATCAGTGTGTTAAAATTCATGCTAGAAGAATGTCACTTTTATATTTACTGCACTGAGAAATATTACGAACTCCAAACTGAAAGGAGCGTATGCATGTGTAATTTATTGTCTGTATGATCCACATGGATCACATACAGCAAAAAACAAGAAGATATTGTAGAGATGAAGAAAACACTTTTTCCAGTGTCTTTAAATTTGATGAGGCACAAACTGCCACCCTGACCTAGTTCAGCATGGGAGTGAACTGATGCAACGTAGAAAAGATTTAATTTAATTGAATTTATTTTTACTTTTGCCATTCAGAAGAAAAAAAAAATCTGAGTCTTCCGTTTATTGAACATTAGCAGGTAACTATAACTGATCATAAGGGAGTGTCTTTATACTCAGTTAATTAAGCACACCTTTCTCATTGCAAATGACTGTAGAAGTACCCAGAGGGGACAAAAAATTATTAAAAAGAACATCAAAGAGAATAGAAGTTAGGAAATTAACACTGTCCAATCTCTTTCCTTTGCAGTTCTGCTGTAAATAGCTTTAGTATCTTTTTTTTTTAATGTAACGATACGATGTACATTCCCAGTGGCTGTACTGTGTGCATTTCTGTGTGACTTTGTCTTTTGGTAAGACTCTCATGTAAGAAATGCAAGAACGAGTTAAAATTTAAAATAATTTTGGAGAGAACTTGGTTGCTTCCAGGGAGGTTGAACAGGAGAACCGTTTCTTGAGATAAAGCTGCTCACGATCATGAAAATCACACCGATTGAAATGGCTAACATTTTTTTATTCAGATAGGATCCTTTATTTTTAGGGATGGAAATGCATCTCAAGTCAACAACTTGTTCCTGGAATATCTTCTAACAGTTTCAGCAGGAGTGTCTACAAAGCTTTGACCTAAAAAGTTCAGTATTTCCTCAGGACATTATTAGAAGTGAAAAGTTCGATTTTATCTCATAGGTATTATCCTGGCTGGGAGGAGGGAAAAGAACAGCAAACCACCAGTGATTAAAATAAAAAAGATTGTGCTTGATGAGTTTTTGATGTGCTGGCAGAATTCACACAGAAACATTCTCATTGCTTCTGTGATAATACATACTACCAGGTATTTCACTATGTTAGTGGTTTAAAACCAGTAGGACTGAAAGTCCCAAACAATCTAATAAAACCAGATGTAACTGAACATTATGCTTGGTTGTGTTTATTTCCAAGGCTGTATTGTGGGGATTTATTGCCTCCTTTTGCCTTTGTAAATAGCCAGTAATTCACAGAAGCCTGTAACATCCTCTGGGTGACAGGCAGAAGTATGCTGGTTGCAAGTGTGAGGTGAGGTTTCCTGGGTTGGATTTCTTTCACTGGTATTTTTAGATTTGATGGCCTATTAAGGCTGAATTTGGTATCGATTGATGCTGAATACACATGAGGGAATTCAGACAATTACGTGATACTCAGCTGGTGTGCTTTGGTACATACAGCACACTGGACCATTTGTGTTATCAATGATGAGCAATAATAAAGCTTGTGTGATATTGTGTATTACTTTTCAAAAGTAACTCTGGTGATACAGCAAAATGAGCTTGCTAAAGGACCTGTGCATTAATCTAAACACGCTTTCAGCTTTCTTCTGAACAGATGTGAACTCCTGGTCCAGGTTAGCTCAGCTCCATCCACAGTCTCTTGCCGCAGAGAGATCAGAAGCAAGAGTTTTGTGCATCCTCTGTAGAATGAAAGGTTCCATATGGCCTGGAGGTTGGTGGCCTTGCCTGTGGCAGGGGGGTTGGAACTGTATGATCCTTGGGGTCCCTTCCAACTCATACCATTCTATGATTCTATGATATAGCTTTCTACTTCTGTATCTAGGGCCAGATGCTTTATTGCCGCAGTACAACATGTGGTAAGGGAGCTCAAATGCAGGAAACCATTCAGAAATCCTCTGGGCCATCAGGGAAAGAAAGTTCCTGACTCATGAGCCTGTTCTGTTGGGCAGCATCCTTCTTGGCACTGGGGTCCTTGATGTCTCAGCAGACACTGTGTGGAAATGGTACATTTTCTGGAGAAGATGGACATTTTGTGGATTTTGTTCTGCTTTTCACTTACCTGAGTATCCTTTGCCAGAAACCCTCTACCAACTCTGGGAATGGAGAGTAACCACGTGGAGTCATCTGAGCACTTCCACGCAGATCACCTGTGCATAAGCATCCCCTTTTATCATTAGACTCATCAGAGCTTTCTGACCCTAAGTCAGAAAGCATTAATTCCCCTCAGTCCCACCCGTTAGATGTGTTTTGGATGGCCTCTGTCAGTGTTTAGCTTATACACTCATTTGGATGAGAAAAGCTCAAGATCCTATCTGACATTGGGAGGTTGACAAGATAATAAAGCATTGTTCTGCTTATGAGCCATCTTGCAGCTGTTAGATGTGTGAACATAATGGTCTTGGTTGTACACTCACCCAGGCTCATGAAAGTCACCATGAGAGCAGGGCTCTGCATCCAGACTGCTGGTGGGTGTCTCAGAAAATGTAATCTGTTTAAACTAAAAGGCATTTGGTCAAATCTTGCATGTAGCTCAACCGGCTATCCAGGCCTTATACTTGAAAGATTATGTAGGTGCTAACTTTTCTGTGGAGTTGAGGGCTTTATCTGACAAGTTTTAAGAGCTGCTAATATTTTTTAATATCACAGTCCATAAACCCCAAATTAGCTTTGACCTGCATGCAGTTTTCTCGTTGGCAAAAATTCTTCATTTAAATATGTTTCTCATTAAATTGAGAACTGCATAACTTTTAGGGGAAATTTGTAATATTTTTTTTCATGGTATATATAATAAATAAGCAAGGTCTGAAGCACAAGTATTCAATTTTTTTTTTATCTGAATGTAAAGCGTTGAACCTCCTTATGCTAAGAGTTGCTGGAAAACTCACTTCTAGAGAGAAATCCTACTCCTGTTTTCTGTCTTTTCCAGCTCTCATAACAATTATCCTTGTAATTTTGTCTTTCATTTAATCCCCCAAACCTCTGTTATTAGTAATAAGATAGAAACTGTGAGTGATATCCTAGTTTGTTTATTACAGGCTATTTGACACTTATATATCCTCGTGCATGACCATGCAAGAACTAAAGTTGCTAACGTAACATTACTTACTGTCCTCATAACCAACTCATTGAATATGCAGCTTGCCATTGACTCCTTTTGGAGTCGTCCTCTGGTCATCCTATGGCCTCGGAGAAATGGCAGGTCAGTTGCTTGTTCAAAACCCCTCCTGCAGAAGTCCCAGGCTGAGGTTTCATAGTGATCAGGAGGTGGGAGAAGGAGCAAAAGGTTGTATGCTGATTTCAGATGGGGTAAATGGCTCACATAGCATTCATTTCTGTCCTTGTGAAGGTAATGCAGATAGTCTTGGGAGAGGAGAAGGCCTCTTGGGAGGGCTTTCCTCAAAGATTGGGCAGATCCTCGACTGTGAGAAGGCAGAAGTGTTTCCTGAGGTGTCACAAACGGTTCTTTCCAATTTGTCTTTTCTTTTTGTGGAGTGGCTAACCTTTGGCAGTCGGCAGCCCCTGATACTGTTCCCTCTTCTCAAGCGATCTCAAAGGGCCTGTGTTTTGCAGAATGCTCTGCTGCCAGGCATTAGGCTTGTGCTTTCACTTACATCTTTTCACATTTAATATTGCCAAATACAACCAAAGGTGAAGAGGAAAGGAGAAAAAATGGCTGAGTTTACCCTGTAATGAATTCAGGGAAATGTTCCTCCCCTCCCCCCGCCACCCCCCTCCTTCTCTTTCATGATCTTCATCCAAGGAGGAAGCACTTGATAAAATATATGTGAGCAAATTACTGACTTTTGTGGAAATACTTGATGAGTAGAGCATGCCTGCAAGTTTGGAATAAAACTACATTCCAAAGCTGTCCTCAAGAGTAGATGTTTCATCTGCTTAGCTATGAAGTTGTTGGGTTCTTTTCTTAGCACATCATGTCAAATCACTTGACTCTTTGCATTAGAGCCAAATGAAACCCCACATTAATAAATATATTTTAAGTTGTAAAGATTACAGTGCTGTAAGATTATTTAATTAAAATTTCTTTGTATATTTAAAAATCATGTTTGAAGTTACAGATCATTGATTTAGCCTAGAAAAGTGGATAGTTTCCCAATTTTTCTATTAAAATATTATTTTGAAGTCATATAATAGAATTTAATTTCTATTTTAAGGCTGTAATGAAAGCCATTTCAGCTTCCTGCCCTTATTGAAATAGTTTTTGTGTACCATGTGTTCCATTTTAACCACAATTCAGAAAGGAATGTGCATGTTACTTATGGCTTTCCTGCTATTCTTTCATTCCTGTATTTTGCTCTTAGGTTTTCTCAGTACATTGTTAGAGCCAGACCTGGCAAGAAGGTGATTGATACGGCTCTTTGTGCTCTGGCTAAATAGCTAAACATACAGTGTATTGTGTCTGCACTCGGGGAAAAAATGAAATGCAATTAAATTCATTTCAACTTCAGTAACATGACATTTGTTTCTCTCATGTCAGCCTTTATTCTTTCCTACAATCAGATTTTGTAACCTTTTTTATAATGTCTCCTCACTTCAGCAGTCACTAAATAGGATGCCTGTGTTACAAGTTAATTAGAAATTCTCATATGCCTGGGTTGATTTTCCCAAACCTTTGGTGTGGTCACCACATCTTTCAAGAGAGCACGCTACACCAGCCACTGAGCTGTGAGGCAAGAGGTCCATATCCACGCTTGAATCCTGTGTTTGGCTTCGTAAAGGATCCTTGTGTCCCCATTTAGAAACTAGTATTTCTTGGAATACTTCAGGCAATAAGGAAAAGTCTGTGTATTAGGAGAGATTTTTTTTAAACTGTGAAGAAAACTCCCGGGAAACAATTGTTTGCCCTTTTTATTGACAGAATCAATGATGGGAACACCCAGAGCCTTTCACAGCAGGTGCCAATAAGAATGAAGGAGAGTGATGGGAGAGGAGATGAAAAGGGCAGGACAAAAGATCTCCATGATCCAGCTCTTTGTAATTGCAAAATTAAGAAAATACACAGTATCAATGCTTAGCTCTAGGGAAGGCATTTGTAGAGTGCAGTGAAGGGTTAAAAGAAGCACGGGAGATAAGTTACATTCCTGTCCAAATTAACCTTAAAACCTATTATAAGTAAGTTTCAAAGTCATCTTTCAGGTACAGTGCAAATTACTGTTTCCTAATGAAAAATACATAAGCAATTCCCGTTTTAAAAAACAAACAAACAAATAAACAAACAAAAAAAGACTTTGAAGGAGAAAACATATCATACTTGTAGATTTCCGTGGGTATGTAGGTGTTATTGTTATACTATTAATTTCTTCTTTGTTTTAGCTCCAGTGTCCCATCCCCCAGCCTTATCTCCCCATCCCTATCCACCCTGTACTGTTGTTTCCTATAATTAGTGAAGATACACATCTGTCTTCAGGCTACTACCTAATCTCTAAGGCCATATGGGTAAATGGAATATAATTATAATTTGGTAGAAATTGAGCCTTCTGCACATGGTTGTATCGCTCTTGTTCGTTTTAAAGCAGGCAAATTGAATCTATGATATATTAGGGTTTGGAGGCCGGGGTTAGTCCTTGCAAAGTACGTCTTTTTTAGATGGAAATTTTGCTGTGTTATTTTGGGTGGGAATTACACCAGTTTGGGAGGAATTCTGACACAATGTTACCACAATATGCAAGCACCCTGCATATTGTGCAGAAATCACCTGTGGTTATATGCAAAATATTAACAGAGGTCATTTTTTTGTCCCCCTCTTTTTCAGTTATTTTTATTTCAGTTGCTGCGAGGACTGTCTTACATCCACCAGCGTTACATTTTGCACAGGGACCTGAAACCACAGAATCTTCTGATCAGTGACACGGGGGAGTTAAAGCTGGCAGACTTTGGTAGGCAAGCAGTTAATTACAAGTCTCTTATAATGTTGTAGGAATGTCAGACAGATGGTTCCATTGATTTCTCTTCCCCCCACCCTATTCCTTAGACACACCTTCTTCATTGTAGATAATTGCACATTTTTCTCCTGAGCGAAGAAATTGATTATGGTCAACAAAATGCTTGATTAAAAGCAAGCAAATGAAACCAAATATATACACCAGTTCTCACAAGGAAGATAATGCTACAAGTATTTAAATTCTGTTTACTATGAGACCCCTGAATTAGAATTCAAAACCGTTAAGAGGAAAGAAAAAAATAGACCTTAGGAAATACAGACTGTATGAAGAGCACACCCACTTGATGGAAGCAGCTCTAGGGTTGTGGAAATCTGGATTAACTTTCATTACATGGTCATTGAAAGAGACTGAAGGATGCAAGAATAAATATTCCTTCTAAAGAACAAATTCCAATATTCCCTTATGTGATGTATAAATTTAGGGGAAATTGTCCACTGAAATGATGTTAGCCATTTAAAGATTATTTCTGTTTAATACTTTCTAGTAGCTACACTGAGGCAGGTACTCCTTCCTCTGAAAACCATTGTGAATGCAGGTGTGGAAAATGGAAATATTTTTCCACAGTATTTTTTACAGAATGTTGTAGGATTTTCTCTTTCCTGTAGGTCAACTTGTCAGCTACTGATTCCAGCAGAACTTCTGGAGCAAAGCTGAAAATGTGACCTATTGGCTTTTTAAAAATGTCTTTTATTTTTATGACTTCTATCCACATCGAGCTCCACATTTCATTCAGCAAGCAGTAATGAGGGAGCCTGATGTGATAATTGGCAATTTCACTGTTAATGTAGTCATGCGTTTTTCGTCTTTTAATTAGCATTACTGCAATTAACAGCTTAGTGTCTATTTGCTATGCTGGAGAAGGGAATAGGACTTCAGGTGGACACAGTCCACAAAAACTTGATTGGCCTTTGGATTGCAAGGCAATTAGCAAAAAGAAGTATTAGAAACAATTACTACCTGGTTTTACATACTATTTTCTGTTGCTGTTTTGACAAACTTTGTAGATGACCTTTAAAGATACACTTTAAAAAAAGCAATCTTGCATGTTGCATTTTACTATGAGATTTCACCTCTTAAATACATGAAACAAGTGAATCATGAAGTGTTTTTGTAGTGAAATAGGAATTAATCCTCTGTTGAGGGTGCTGTGCTGTTTGAGATTGCTAGTGGTGTTGTCATTTATATATATAAAACACTATGAACTTATTTGACTTCCAAGTACCCCCACATTATAAGCCATTCAAGAGATTGTGATGATAGTGCTCTGTCTTTAATGGATACTGAGTACTCTGTAGAGGATATTACAAATGCCTCATATGGTGTGGGGGTTTTGCGGAAGGCGGGAGAGGGGTTGTTGCTGAATCCCTATGGCTTTTGTGGCTGGGGAGACAGAGGCTGCAAACTTTTCAGACAAGTTTTTAAGAAAATAAAAAATTCCACCATTGACCAGCACTGCCAAACGCCTTGTTGGAGGTGTGAACTGATCAATGAGGAGGTCTAGCTCAGGGGTAGGTTGACCTCTTCAGTTCTATTGGCACAGAGCAGAGGAAAGGGTGTGCTGTTTGGTTTTGCCCTGCTGTAGGAGGAAATGTAACCATCACTTCTGATGAAATTACTGCCTTATCGTGGCACTAAGGCTAAATATGCCAGTGATGACTTCAAAGGCAGGATATATGTTGGTATGAATTTAAAGTTGACTGTTGTGTATCATTTTGAGAGAGAGACTAGACATGTGGAAGTACAACCAGAAAGAATTACCCAGCAGTAGACATACAAATGTATAATAATGTAGAGATAATTTTTCTCCTGTTTGTCCTGATGTAACAGAAACATATGCATAATCTGCTCTTATGCACTGGGAGAAGATTATATATCTCCTTTTTTTTTAAAAACTAGATTTTCTTTTATGGCTCATAACCCTGTCAAATTGAACACCAGATGGGTTAAATTTCACTTGTGAGAACCAAGATGAAAAATTAGGAGTGATGAGGTTAGTCTGAAGGGTCATGACCTCATTCACTAGAGGCATGAGAAATGAGAGCACACCCATGTGCTCTTTTTGTGCATCCCTCTGCATATTTAGTTATTTAAACACTGTATAGCCCACCTTCCACCTTCCCAGTACGAAAGACTCTTCTTAAACAAGATGTAAAATACAGTCCTGTTTCTCTTTTTGTTTTTCTCCCACAATTGACTAATTTGCAATAATATGCTTGGAAAGGAAGTTGGGTTAGATTGTATATTTGATTAATTACATGAGAAGCAGTATGGAAATTAGAGAGGTGGGTGTTTTGCTTTCAAATGCACTCAAGGCAGGAGAGAACCTATCAAGAAATCAGTTTCTGCCAGGGATAGGATTGACTTTGCTAGTACAATAAATATAAAATCCTAGAGCAAAGGCCTTTTAGTCTCTAAGGACAAGACCTTCAGATTTTGGTTTCATAAGTTTACAAAAAATCAGCAGCGTGGCCAAAGTTTTTCATTTGGCGTCAGGCTTATTTAATCTCCTCAGCGTAGAATATCAAATACTTAAAAGCAGACTGTAGTAGATCATAGTTCTTGAATAAACAAGGTAAAAAAAAGGCTATTCATGCCTGCCAGTGCATTGCACTGTGGCTGAAGTGGAATCTTTGAATAATCGTGGGCATGTGTTTTTCTACAGCAGGACTCCCAGACATAGATACTCCACTGTGTGGGAGTGTCTTTGTTCTGTTGAATGGTGGCTTGCTTTTCTGTTCATTGTGCTCTAGCTGCTAGGAAATGAACATTTATGAAAAGACTCAGCAGTCAAATGAAAAGGGAGAACAGCACATAGAGGCTTTATCAAATTAAAAATGAATGAGCTATAAAATATGGCTTTCTTGAGAAGATATAATAGGGGAGACTACACCTTGAATAATCATTGCTATGAAAAATAGTCCTTGAACTCCATTCCTGCATATTTTTTTTTTTTAAATCTAATTAAAATTCCAGAGGAAGTTAAAGTATATTAGGAATTCTTCTTATGGAATGAAGTACAAGTATTGTTGATCCTGTGGTGTGAATTTGGCTGTCTACAGGCTTGTTTATTTTCCCCGTACATATGTCTACCTGGAGTAGAGATGAAGTATTATAAACCTTTAATGAGTAACACCATAAGCAATTAAAAACTTAAATGTATAGGGAGCCTTGTGTTTAATGCTAGTTATCACACAGATGGGACTCTGTAGCTCTTCTTTAGCATTTGGTTAGTAATTTCTTCACTTTAACTTTTCTTTGTGCTGTGTACAGATACATGGATTTGGCCTTTGGATGACTATTGACTTAAAAAAAAATAAATCTTTGAACCTTTATTTTGGGAAGTCATTGCACAGTTTTAAAAGCAAGGTATGTTTCTAGAATAAATGCATTTTTCATAACTATAAACAGCATCGAATGGCTGTATGGCAGTGAATATGAACATGAACTCAAAGATCGACCACTAAGGGTATCTTTTTCAAGAGTTAGTTCTGATCAGGTGATGAGTGGTCTAAGCAAAGTAGCTATCTAAGGAAATGCATGATTTGTATTCATGTTGAACATATTATAACCGGTGCCATGTGTCATTTCAGTGATCCCTTGTTATCAACATGTTGCTTTGAACCTCTAAGAAACATATACCGAAGACTACAGGAACAAGTATAAATGAAAAAAGCAGAGGGACAGGCACTGCCAGGCATGTTGTCTTTGACTCAGCTTGACAGTGCTTCTGAGTGGCCACAGGCAGAAGGGCCTGGGTTGTTGGAATGATTTAGATGGTAGCAACAGCAACTCTGAAAGGAGATTAAGGTATCTGGGAGTAAAATGTGTTGGGGTGAAGGAGAAAATAATGAAATTGAATTAATAGCTCTGCAGTCTCCCAGTAGCTAAGAGAGGGTTGCCAGGAGGATGGTGGTGCATAGCAGGAAGGTGCTCTTTCCTGAGGTGGGCAGTGAAAGAATGAGGAATAATGGTCATAAGCTGAAACAGAACTGGGTGTAAGGATGGAAGTGTTTCCTATGAGAGTACTTGAGTGTTGGAGCAGCCCAAAGAGGTAGTGAAATGCTTCACTGACTGGACAAAGCTTTGAGCAATCTGGCAAGTTAGACTAGGCAAATTCTCCTTTTGGTGTGATTCTGTGACTGGCTAGGTTTGGCTTGTATTTTAGTGACTGGGTACTGGCATTTAACTGTTGTCTGTGCTGATATAAATCAAGATTGGCTAATCAGTTATGTTTGCATCCAGATTATCATATTTAATAAACTCCAGCACAAAGTCCCTAAATAGCTGATAACAGTGAAGTGGGAGGTGGGTCCGACCTTCCACATGGGTATTTCCAGAAAGGGAAATTCGTTCTTTTTCTGCCTTGTCTCTTATTCTCTGTCCCAAAACACCCAGTAGCAGCCTAATATTCTGATTCTTCCAGGGACGATATGGACCTTTAAACTGATCGTTGCACATTTAATCTTATGTATCTTGTAGTTTGAAAAAAAAAAAATAATGTGTGCTTTCTGAGTTGAAAAATACATAGTTGCTGTTAAAAAATTTCAGATAAAACATTTAGATAGCTTTTGAGGGTAGTCAGATTGACATCACCTTTCAGTCCATCAAGAAAATCTTCAGGGCACAGGTGTAGAGAACAAAACATTTAAACTTGACTAGCATATGAGGCAGTGGAAGTGCTTCTGAGTCTGTGAGAGGAACTGGCCTGATGACTAGCAGGGGTTTGTCCTGCTTCATCTGTGGGCTGATCAGGCTGCTGCTTGGGATTGTATTTCAGGGGAGTGCTTGTTTGTAAAACTTACCTAGTTTATATCTAGAAGGTGTTGTTAGCTTGACTATAATTTGCAGGAATTGGAATACTTGTTGGGTTTTTAAAAAATTTTTATCATTATTATTGTATTTTTACTGCTGCTGCTGCTACTACAACTACTACTTGAATAGATATAAAATTTCCTCCAGTTGTCTGCTCTGATTTTTGTTAGTTATTTGGAAGAGAAGAAGGTCATGAGGAGTAGTCAGCATGGATTCACCAAGGGGAAATCGTGCTCGACCAATCTCATAGCCTTCTACGATCTCATCACCGGCTGGGTAGATGGAGGGAGAGCAGTAGATGTCATCTACCTTGACTTCAGCAAGGCTTTTGATACTGTCTCCCATGACATCCTGATAGCAAAGCTGAGAAAGCATGGGATTGATGAGTGGACAGTGAGGTGGGTTGAGAATTGGCTGTCGGACCGAGCCCAGAGGGTCGTGATTCGTGGAGTGCAATCTGACTGGAGGCCTGTGACTAGCGGTGTTCCCCAGGGCTCGGTGTTGGGTCCAGTCCTGTTTAACATCTTCATTGACGACCTTGATGAGGGAATAGCCTCGACCCTCAGCAAGTACGCCGATGACACAAAGCTGGGAGGAGTGGCTGACACGCAGGAACACTGCGCTGCCATCCAGAGAGACCTGGACAGGCTGGAGAGCTGGGCAGTAAGAAACCAGATGAGGTTCAACAAAAGCAAGTGTAAAGTCTTGCACCTGGGAAGGAACAACCGTTTCTATCAGTACAGGCTGGGGGATGACCTGCTGGAGAAGAGCTCAGTGGAGAAGGACCTGGGGGTCCTGGTGGATGACAGGTTGGCCATGAGCCAGCAGTGTGCCTCGGTGGCTAAGAGAGCCAATGGGATCCTGGGGTGCATCCGGAGGAGTGTAGCCAGCAGGTCAAGGGAGGTGATCCTCCCGCTCTACTCTGCCCTGGTCAGGCCCCACCTGGAGTATTGTGTCCAGTTCTGGGCTCCCTGGTATAAAAAGGACAGGGATCTCCTGGAGAGAGTCCAGAGAAGGGCTACGAAGATGATAAAGGGCCTGGAGCATCTCCCCTATGAGGAAAGGCTGAGAAGATTGGGACTGTTCAGCCTTGAGAAGAGAAGACTAAGGGGGGACCTAATTAATGTTTACAATTATCTTAAGCAAGGGATGCAGGGGGAATCAGCCAGCCCCTTTTCAGTGGTCTGTGGAGACAGGACAAGGGGCAATGGCTGCAAGTTGGAGCATAGGAAGTTCCGCACCAACATGCGGAGAAACTTTTTCACAGTGAGGGTGACAGAGCACTGGAATAGGCTGCCCAGGGGGGTGGTGGAGTCTCCTTCTCTGGAGATATTCAAGACCCGTCTGGATGCCTATCTCAGTGAAATGTCCTAGGGAGCCTGCTTCGGCAGGGGGTTGGACCCGATGATCTCTCGAGGTCCCTTCCAACCCCTACAATTCTATGATTCTATGATTCTATGATCCTTTAAAACTAAAATCTTGAAACTGCAGTAACACCACACAAACTGTAGTGTTGCAGGGTGAGTGAGAAAGAGCAGCTCTCTGACTTCAGGAACAAGCATTAAAGCCCTAAGTTCCTGATGCTCTTTCTCTTCTGTGAGAGTGGGCTTTGGAGAGAAATAAAAAAAAAAGAGTATGAGAATCCCCATGGAAATGTTTTTGCTTTACTCTCCTAAATAACGCTGACCCTAAAGCTTTTCCTGTCAGTTTTTTTTTTGTTTTTGAGGTCTGCATTATGGGATAGTCTGCTTTCACAGTTTTGTTCATAAATATCCCTGTGATGTAGTAAAAGAAAAATTAAGTAAGTGTGACTGAACCATGCATCCTTATAGATACACGGGATGATTAATAATAGATAGCAGGAGCAAAGAGGCTTGAGGTTTGTAATAAAGAGAATTATACTCAATGGAGTTGCAGTTTAAAACTGTAGTTGAGTATTAAAGAGGATGATTCTATGAATTTCCATATAGATTTTTCTGTAGGGATCATGTCAGGAATATGTCACAAGGGACAAGACTTCCTGTGTAGTTTGCTGTTAAAATGATTAAAGCTATGTTGGCAACTTGAGAAAAAAAAAAGTTCTTTTTTCACAGTAAGAATCCTGTAAGGAAATTTCTTTATAATGTACCATATAAGACTCATATGAAAAACTGTATAGCATAAAAGATGGCTTGCATGGATAAACTGCTGTGTTTTTCTGTGTAAATGCTCCACAGAGTATCAGTTCTTGAAGATGCTGCTATAAGGAGTTGTCACAATGCCTGAAGAGCTGGTACTTTATATTGTTAACGATGCATGATGACATAGCAAAACTCCTCCGAGAGCATCTCTCTGTATGCTAGCTACCTCTGATCTTCCTGACTTCAAGTGAGCTTGAGGAACAGCGGTCCCTGGTGCCACCACCGCCTGGCATTTGGGACAGGCTGTAGGTGCAGCCTGGGTCACTTTTGAGGCAGCTGATCCGCAGTAGGCTCCTGGTGTCGGGCTGTGGAAATGCTGGAAGCTGTTTTGGGGTTTGTTATCAGAAGCTGCTATGGTAAAGGCCAAATCTAGGTCTCCAGACCCCTATTTCTGAATTGAACAGAGAAAGAAAAAGGTGTTTCTTTTCCATATTCCTGGGGGAGGTTGCTGTTACCCCATGTGCAGCCTGTTCGCTTTTGATAACAGCCTTTGAAATCTGAAGAATTTGTTCTTGTACCCCCCAGGAAGGTCAGTAATGGGTTTCTTTAAGGGCTCTCTTTGTATTAAATATCAAGAAGTGACGATGGCTTCAGTGCCAGCATTGCAAGCTGAATAGAAAATTGGGAACCTGGAAAGTGAAACCTGAATTGCTCAAACTCAAGTTAGCTTGCAGGCCACGGTTATTCCTGTAATTAACTGTGAATGCAGAGTTTTCCGTTGAGAGCAGAAGCTGATAATGCTGTTCACAGTGGCAGCTGGGCTGGAGGCCTGGAGCAGCAGAGCAGGCTGCATGTATTTGTCCTGGCATAACCTCCAGCTCACACCACCAAGCCAGTGACACAAGGCCTTGCCATCCCTGTTGCTTTCTAGATCCAGGGGAAGGGAGGCCAAAGCCGATAGGTAGCAAGAGGATCTGCAAATCTGTTGTCTTGGAGGAAGGACTAAAGTCATGGACTGCAAATGCTGTGGGACCCATTGCAGGCTGCTGTGTTAGTTGTTTGCTTTCTCAGGATGACAGGCTTTCCCTCCACCCCAGATGTTCCTTCTCAATTCCTAACAGTATGACTGGCTGCTCTCAGAGAGCAGCCAATGCTGCCTCCATCCCCTCCAGGATCAAGGGCTTCACATGCTGTCCTCGTGACTTTCTCTCATCTCGCCCTGAAGAGAGCAGTGATGGAGAGGAAGAAGAGGTAGGTAGGTATCAGGATATCTCAAGTCACAGCAGTGCAAAGGGGTGGATTTGCTTCCTGGCATTTGTGCTGAAGAATTCCTCTGTGCATTGTTTTAGAGGTGAAGTTGTACAAACTGTGGTCTAGGGCTGTTGTGGATGCTTCTTGTGGATCTGATGGGCTTAGTGACAAGTCAGGTAAATCTAAATTAAAAAATGCAATTGTGAGAGATGATATGGGAAAAATACCTTTTGGGCAGCAATTGGGTTTGATACAATATGGGGAAGGAATTAATACAGGTGTACTGTTTGGAGGCAGCACTTTGCAATAACTGTGACATTTAGTTTTGTCCAACTAAGACTTTTAACTTCTCACTACTAATAGTAACTGTTTTTAACAGTGGAAATTAAAATGCTCTAAATATACCAGTCTTTTTAACTATTACCAAAGTAAATTAAGCCCTTCCCAGTGAGAAGCATTGCAAAGGATTATTGGCTGATAAGGAAAATCTTTTTAATTTTTTTTTAAAAACGATTAAGAAGCTGGAGATTGGTGTGACTCACTAGATTGTTCCCCTGTTAAACACATCTCAGGTTACTTAGGGTTCAATCTAGTTTCCCATTGTTGCAAGTTAGAGTTACATCGAGCTTTTAAATAGGAAGAAAGCATCTTAATTATCCATTAAGGGAAATAAAGGAAGTTGGTTATGACACCATTAAAACAATTGTGATGAAAAATCTGTTTCAGTGTTTTGTACTTAAAGAACAACATGGGATTTAGATGTCATCTGTACTGCAGCTAGCTCAGTGCTGACTGTGATCTTGCATTATTACCACAATCATGATTTTTTTTCATTGTCTTGTATTCCCCACCTAAGTGTCAACCAGGCTGTTATGTGATAATTGCACAGAAATGTGGAGAACGGTGATCTGCTGTGTGTACAAGAGAGATCCGTGCATCCAAATGAATCTGTAAATGTATTTAAAATCTGGGATGTAATGAAAAGGGGGGTTTAGTGGCAGTGGGAAGCGTTATTCAGCCATGCGACCATTTCCTTCTCTCAGTTTAATATGACGACATTTTCTCTTCCTACATATCACATATCTCGCTTCTTTTATACCCTTAGTCTTTTGACTGCTGTGGCCACGAGCCCCTGTATTTAAAATACTGAACTTGCTTTCAACTGTATTGTTCTGAAGCTTCTTTGCTTGTTTCTGATATAGCCATGGTCATGATAAACTATAGTAATGGTAAGGTTTGTGAATATAGCTGTCCAGGTTGGTCCCATATTGCTCCATCTTTGCTTTTCTCATATGACGGGGGGGGGGGGTCTGTGTTTAATGTTTCCTTATTTCAGACAACATACTGTGTTATATTGTGGGAAAATTATGCAAAATTTAAAAATAATATTTAATTAATGTGTTACTAGTTATGCAGATTTATTCTATACAGGAAATAGTTATGTGGAAATTATGGATACCTGGAAAATGGTGTGGATTACAGTAGAAAGACTTCTCCATAAGAACAAAAATACTGATGTACAAAGAAAAAGATTAATGTGAAAAGAGACTGGCAGTTCATTAAGAGAAATGTGCCATGCAACACAATATGAAATAATTTCATAATTGAGGTAGCATTTTAAAGAGGTGAGACTCTGTAACTTGTAATGTTGTTAGTTCCGCCCTAGACAATTTAAAACCTTACCTTACTGCAATACAGTCATTTTGTCAAGGTAATTTTGAATAATTTATGCAGGTTTTTTTCATTCCTTCTGAAGGACGCAGAGCTGGATATATTAATATATTTATAGATGCACAGTTCATACTGATGTAAATGAAAATCACGCTTGCAGCTCTACCTGCATTGAGAATTTACCCTGCAGTAGTTGGCCTTCATGATAGCCAGAAGAGGTCAGGCAATGCTTGTCTTAGTAATACTCAAGACTTCTCCAGCAATTTGCATTTTCAATGAGCCATACAAATGTTAAGTCCACATAGCCACCCTTATATATGTTACAAATAATCCAACTATAAGACTGAGAGGTCAAGCGAAATGTAGAAAGACACAAAGGTCCCAGTATTAAAAGTGGGAGATCAGGAGTCAGCAACTTTTTATCTTGGTGACATGAGAACATTTACAACTGCTTTGCATGGGATGGAAATGCTGCTGCATGACTTTTGTGTCATATAATGGGGAGAATGGCTGGTTAGAGCTTCACCTTGGTGAATAGGCCCAAGTTTTCCTCCAAGGTCAGCTCAGCTTTTCCCACCTTTGGCTTTTGTGCCTCATAATATGTCAGATATTGTCGCATTTTTTTTCTGTGGTCACTGGAAATAAAGAAGAAGCAGACTTTCAGATGCCACCTCTTTTATTCACACCCACATCCATGAACATATTCATATCTTTCCTATTGCAGCAATTTTTAAGTCACTCAGACATCAAGTTTTTCAGTTATATTTGCTGTTGTGACCATATTTGCTTTTAAGGATGTTTCATTGCAGTGGTCTTTAAGTTCGATATTAACTGCAGTGGGTTGATTTGATTGTAAAAAGAAAATTTGTACACAAAAGCCTAACAGTAATTTTTTTAAATTCTGGCAGTTGTTTGCCCATTCTGTTTGACCGTGCTCAGGATTACCAGCAGCTCTGCTACACAGGTTTCAGGATGCAATGCTAAATGAGAGGTGCTCACCTGTACTTACAGTTTGCTCATACATGCAAACTACTAATAGTAAATGGTTTAAATAAAGCATGGAATGTTTCACAGGTACCAATAATATGACAGTGCTATGTTGTCTGTGGTCAAAATACTATTGCTTTGCTTGCAATCTACAAGTAGTTTTTTATCCAGCATTGCATGGATAAGTACCTCCATTGTCCTTGATTTAAATAAGAGAATAGTTAAAAGAATGGCTTGGTTTTTCACTTGTTTTACTCAGTTACGATACAAGGTTCTGCAGTTGTGCTGATTTGGCTTACGTCTGTACATAATTGCCTAGATTTGGTCATATGGCTGTCCTGGCAGTCAAGTTTCAGTGTTTCAGTATCGCTGTAGAGAACAGTGTTGCATGAGAAACATTTGCTTTTCAATACATGTTTCCAGAATCATACTGTTAAGGCCCAGGTTTAGTGCTCTTCCAATGTAACTTTTTTTTAAAAATGAAATTGTCTGTTCTCATTTCTTCTTTTGCTGTGACAAAATTGCATTAAGAACTGATTAGGTGGCTCTGCAGGAATACAGATGCCTGATTACGGATGCAAAGTCAAATAATAATTTAGACCTAAGCATATTGGAATGTCTCTCACATAAAACTTTTCTTCTAAGATTTGTGATTCAGCTAATTTAAGATGACATATACATTAAATGAATTTTGAGGAGCGATTCAGTTGAACAGGTGAATCTGAGACTCTTGTTGTAAAACATTGCTTTATAATAATGCTTTACAAAAGCAACAGTACTTACACAGGTTTTCTTAACCATTTCACACTTGAAAACGAAGTGAAAATAACATTAAATTTTCATGAAACCTTCAGATGTCCTGTATTGCTTTTTTTGTTTGGTGTATTAGCTTTGAAATAACTGATATTTTTTTTATTCTAAGTTTAATTAGTTTTGCACCAATGCCTGTACTCATGTTTTCATATCTTTCTGTCTCTCTGACTTAAGACAGAACCTATGTACTACCGTGGTAGCACATGCAAAACGTACTGGAGTTCTCTGGAACAGAGCAGCCATGACAGCATTTTTACCTGCTGAGGAAATACGTAAGCTGCAGAGTAAAACATATTTGTAACAATGACAGAAATCCAGCTGAGTATTTGTCTTCTCTATAAATAGTCTGTCTCAGGTACTGGAAGCAGCCTGGATTAAACTCCATGATCACTAGAGAACCATTTGTGCCAGGCAGGGCAGCCGTGGTTCAAAAGATGAGGCTGGATAATGGAACAAAGGCAGCTGCGTCCTGCAGCCTGGAAATGTATTGCTGGGGTGACACCTTAGCTGGAAAAGCAGGCACATCAAACTTAATTGCCTTGGCTGTGCAGAACAGGGGCCAGGAGTCGGTGGCTGGTAGTTGCAGAATTTGCTGTTCATACATAAGTCAGATCTTGTACTGGAAAAATTGATGGTTTCAACACCCATGTGGTGACAGTTTTTCAGATTCACAAATTCCACTCCTGCAGGGTAATGTCAAATGGCAGCGTTCTTTGATTTATAAATAAAATAGCTGTTAGATCTGCTTTCCCAAAGTACTGCTTGTAGATGTTAATGTTGTTCCAATACTTCCTTCTCCATTTAGCTCTCTTCTTGTTAAATTAACTATGTAAACCAGTTCCTGGAATCTGATCTGTATGTAAATATACTTGCAGGTACTTGATTAAGCTTTTAGTAGCCGAGCACAATTTGAGGTACTGTCTTCATCAAAGTTCTCCAGATATTTTACCTCTGGATGAGAAATTATGGATGAGCAAGATTTTTGTATCCCACTGGAATATATCACTCCAAAGAGTAATGTCCCAGCAGTCACACTGCTATTGTTGCCTTTCATCGGTGTTCCAGTGCTTCGCAGATTGACTACACTGAGTTGCAGACCCTATTAGGATGGAGAGTGCACTCTGTGTTCACTGTGGTATCACCTTGTCACTCCCGGTGTTGTATGGTCAGTTAAGAAACAAAATCACCCAAGTATAAACAACTGGGTTTAGATGTTTGAATATAAAACTCTTGGTGAAATTTAGCTTCTGTGGTTCTGTTTGGATGACTATGAATCACTACAGTAGCACCAAATTGCGCTTATTTAACAGTTCTCCAGCTGTCAGATTTAATCCAATGTTAAACTAAATGGATTTAGATGGTACTGCTGCCCTGTATATGATGATCTTGAATCTGGTATGTGTTCAGTCCTCTTAACACCTGAACAAAAGGGGGAGGGGGTGGTTTGTCTACATGATGATTTTCTAAAAAGATGAGTCTTGCACAGCACACAGCAAGCCAATTCATTTCTTTACCGGTATGTCATATTTAGCCTGTCTCATGCAGTTTGTCAAGTAACTACTGCACTTCCATCAGGTGATAGGTTATCAAGGTACTAGTTGATATGCTTGGTTCATTTTTACTTGAACCACAGATGGAGTCATCTAGAAATGGCTCTCGCAGTCCTGCCTTGTTGTACAGATGGGGATCACATAAATTGTTGACTTTATACACAACAGCCTGTACTGCATTAAGTTGTTAACTTCTGTGGTCAGTGCTTAATGAACTATTACACTTCACTGAATTGGACATCCCTAGCTCCCAGTTTGTCTCCATTACAACACTTTTACCCTGGATCACTTTCTTTTTTTTCCTGAATTCCTTTGATTTGTTAGGGGAAAATCCTGACAACAAAACATTTATACCTCAGAACGATAGGAAAGAGGTCTGTTACTTTTCTTGTCTTCAGTAAGTTCATTGCTTATATGTCTCAAAAATCCATATATAACTTCTTAATTATTATGATTATTCTCTTCTAAACTCAAATCATTGTCCGGTATTGGGCTCATTCATTCACAGCTGCTTCCCAGTTTTCTCCCTTTTCTCGGGGAACATTACAATATCCTGGGATGCATTACCTCTCATTTTCAATGAAGAATTATTTTCTGCCTGTTGGTCCTTTCTAGGACTTCCTCCCCACGCTCTGCAGATCTTCCCAATTTAAAACCATCTGTTCAGCCATTGTTAACTCTTTGCTTCAAACCTAATAACTTCGCCGTGGAGTGAGTAATTCTGACATTTTCACTTCCAGCCTTATTAGCAAAGTGGTGTGCTCATGCTGGGATGTTGTTGGGAGGAGAAGGTATCATCTTCATACAGATTTTTTGTGACACAACAAACTGAGGATCATTAAGCAAAAATTTAGAATCCGGAAAGTGAGATTTAAATCAGTCAACCATTAAGGTATTGTGAGCATGTACATCATACCCATAATGAATCCAGGTCTTTTCAGTAATGCAGAAGTTATCTTTGATGTTGAAGTCACTTGCTGTCTGAGTTCTGTTAGCTTTCGAGGCTGTGTGAATGTTTACAGTGTAGGTGCAGATTGTTTCTTCTTTTTTTTTTTCCTGCCCACACTGTAATTTATCTGCTGGCAAACTAGCAGAGGCAGTTTGAACATACTCATGCTGACCCAGAAGGTCATGGGAATAGGTACGTTTTTCTGGTGTTGAAAAGGGAATGTATATTTCTTCCGCAATTCCATACAGCTTTTAGATTTGAACTGGATTTTTACTGTTTTTCTTTCTGCTAATAGGCAATGAATGAATCTGGCAGTGATGATCCATGTTCAGCATCAGTGGGCTTTTTCAAAATGTGTCAGAATTTTTAATAAAGACTTTAGAGCAGGGAAATAAACAGTCTCATAGCTAGGATGGCTTTCAGTCAAAGTAATCAAAGGGATCTTTTAATATACAACCAACAGCTGAGCTCTATCACATACCCCATTTTTCTACTGCCTGTGATCCTTTGGGTGGCTCAGGAGGCAGAAGGAAGAGGTGGTGACGAAAGAGATGAAGCTGGAGTTGTTGAAAAAGAACACCACTTTTCACGCTGGTAGCAGAAAAAGTACTTCCATGTCTCCCCTTTCTGTAACTTGTGTTTGTCAAATTGACAGTTGAGTCCCATTCACTGACCAGAATAATTATCATCTGCATTACTCTAAGTAGTTGTCTGAAGACGTACACGAGATAGGATTTGCAAGGAAAAATAATCTTTTATTAGAACAACTGATACGGCAGCAAAAACCAGACAGGCCGAGAGGCATGCATGCCTTTTGCCTTACTTACTGCTCTGTCTCCTAATGGCTGATTCCTGAATCCAGTTTGGGAGACCAGTCATTGCTCAAGTGCATTTTGGGAATACTTATTTGGTAACCTAATTAGGCTCTCCCTGATAGTGGGTAACTTTTATAAATGAACAACACTACCATAATGTAGTGTCTGTATTAGGACCTGGACATAGGATATTGTAGGTAATTTGTCTTATTTGAAAGGAATTTAACTCAGATGCTGTGATAAAGCCACATCTTGGAGACAGACCGTTCAGGTAAATGGCAGAGGCACCTAAAGGCTGCAGGATGCTTTTGATTGCTGAGGACTGACTTCTGGGTTAGAGAGCTGACTGCTTCATTGAAACAGTGTCAGTGTTTCCACCCATTTTACTCTGTTGTCACTCAGGTATTCACTGAATAAATATGCTTCTGCTGGAACACAAGTAGCTGAATAAATAGGTTAAGTGAAGTTGACAGTTCATGATCCGCCACAGAATACATTAACAACATTTTAATATTGTTACTGAATCATAGTTACAATTTTGAAAGCCGTTTACCTCAAATTCTAGGTAATTGTTAAACAATACAGGAGGCTAAAAAGGAACCATGGAAAGAATCTGAATGAAGAAAAAATGACAAAAAATGGTTTTATCTTGCTAGAGTCATTTTTCATATATCTAAATCAAAATAGCAAACAGCTCAACCCATTTGAAGTGTAATGGAAAGGAAAACTACGAGCACGGTTGGCAAGCCCTTGTTTTTAGACGTGACTGGTTTCTTCATTTGCGGAATCATATTCGCTGTGAACAAAGGCTTCCTGATTGTTGTATGAACTTGACTAGAAAGCTATCCTGTATGTAAAGAGATATCAAATATTAATATGTGTGCTTGTGTAGCCAAAGGTGTGGGTATTAAATAGGTCTTGAGTCTGGATATAGCTACAGCCTCTTGTAAAGGCCAAATACAATTTAAAAACTGTGGTGATAAATGAGTGCAATGTGTTTTGTCAATAACTGATGCCAGCTAAAATCAGATACAACCTCAGAAGCTGACATAAAAGATAAAGCCAGATGAAGCAGAGAAAATTGTGTTTACTAGGGAAGGAAATATCTTCTTACCTTTTTCGGTTTTGTTTTGTTTTCTTTTAAATTCACAGCAGGAGGCAGGGGGTCCTGAGCTATTGTTTAATGAATGAGTTAAAAGAAAGTTGTGGTATGCTGTTGTGCAAGCTTTGCAGTATGTAAGGCATCAGAACAGTTCTTCTTTCAGTTTGGATAAATAATGGCCATAGAAGTAAGTGCCTGGAGATCATTAAATAGTGTCTGTTCTTCCCATAATTACACTCAAGTTCCCCAGTGAGTCTCACACGACCTGACTCTTAATAACCGGGCCTTATGCTTGGCTTCCTTCTCTCAAAATAAGGCTGCAACAGCAGGACATGCATGACCTGTTATCTTTCAGAAGACACAGGAACCAGAGGGGAGTTCATTGCTTGTCAGGAGGACTTCCCTCCACCTTCCCAGGCAAAAAAAGTGCTTGAGCAGCAATATGTAAATGTTGGATACTCACCTGGTGATCTCTCCATTTACCTTCTGGCTTTTATGCACACTGGCCATTAAGGGTTGAAGTTCTGATGATTCCCCATAAGCTCTGTCGTTTTGAAACGAGATTGTCGCTCTTCCTGTAGTGTAGCCATGGAAACAGACAGGGAACCCTTAAAGAAAGTGATCGAACATGCTGTGCTAATTAATCCTACCCTTCAGTTTTCTTTCAGTTGAAAGATGTGGTTAAATAAATTTTGCATGAGTAAGCATATTTGGATGTGCAAATGGGTATAAAATATGTAGTGAATTTTCTTGCAGAAAGATATCTGAAAACAAAAATCAACTGGTAACTCTCATCTGTATCTGGAGCATCAAAACAAGAAGTGGAGTATCTTGTTAGTGTTTCACATATATATATATACATATATACACATCTATATGTTTTGATACCATTCTTTTTAAACTGGAAATATATCTGAAACATGAGGCTATTTTTTCATGCCTTAAGTGTGATGAGACACATTTACATTAATTTTGAGTCTTCAAGTGGAAGTGCTTATAGTTGCCAATGGTTTATTTACACAGAGCATTGCTCAGAAAAATCAAACTTTGCTCCCTCCCTTAGACAAAGCAGCTCCTCTGTGGCGTTAGTGCTTTCAGCTCTGCACAGGGGGAGCGACTGACTGAACAGAGGGACTGTGCCAAATTTTCCTCTGCCACATTATAGCCTTTGTGAGTATTTCCCAGGGCTGTTCACTCTTGTTTTCTCCAGTCTCCAAACTCGTGTATATGCCCAACTAGGAAACCAGCTGATCACAACTTAAAACATATGGCCTGTACCCTTAAGCCTCTTAAACCCGGTGATGCTGTTTGATGCCAGTATATGGCTTCAGATTGCTCTTAAAAATTATTTGTTTATAGCTTTCTCCATTCTGGTAAAGATCCTCTTATAACTGAGAAACCAGATGTTACAGCTAACCTTAGAGGAGACTTCCCTGGTGTTTTAAGTGACAAGATCAGGGACTGAGATTAGCCAAAAAGGGTCGTCCTTTGAAAATCAGATGGATTTTGGCTAACCTGGAACAGATTAGACATGGATGACATCTGGAAGTGGTGGGCTGAGGAAACAGGGTGGGATGTCCCAGCAGGATTGGAGGGCTGGTTCTGTGGTGATCAGTCACACAGGAGGAGGGAAGGTGTACTTGGGCTGGCTGTAGCACTTGCAAAATTCCGTGCTGGCCAGTAAAGTGACATAAACTGTCAGGCAAGCATGGATATTGTATTATTTGCAGTATGATTTCTGGTATGGCAAGTTGGGTATTTATTCCTGCCTGCAGAGGAGATTGCTTGAGTGTGTGGATCAAAGACTTTGTGTCACAGAGACCCGAGTTCATTTTTTGCTCCATAAGCTCTAAAGCTTTTTGACAGTTTTCCCCAAATCACATGATGTTGCTAGCTTCACAAAAATGCCTTTTCCCTGCCTGCCTGTGCATTTTCTCCTATCAAAGCTGGGTAGAAGATTAGAGAGGAAATGGTTTGTAAACGGAGTTAGTCTTTGGGAGGCTCAAACAGGTATAGAAAAATGAGGACATTCACCACCCAGGCTTCTCAAATCATTTCACCATTTTTATTTAGCTTAATAATAGAAGATCCTTATTCACAATTTTGGGGACTACTGTTTTAGTTTAGTCACGTGGGATATAGGTGCTAGGGATACAAATGTTTCTCTGGGCTGGGACTAAGAACTATTCACCAGCTAGAGCATCTGGTCGGTTTTGGTCTTTTAGAAGGAAAACATTGATCTGGAGGCTGAGGCACTGCAGAGTGTGTGATGTGACCTCTCCTCTGATTTCTTTGGGGCTGTGCTATATTGGCCCACCCTGAGCTGTCTGTATGAGCCAAGTGATTTGTCAAGCTGGTGACCAGGTGCACCAGTGTAAAAAAGATGGAAGTCTCAAAAGTAAAATTAAAAGTGGTTATTCATATTTGAAATGTAATTTTTTAGAAGAAATTCTGGCATACAAGTCAAATTATTCCCCTACACTGGTCTAATTGCTATAATCAGCTGATAATGCAGTCTACTGGCAAGATTTGCCATCATTACTATGTAGATGTATTCACTGAGATTAACTGTTCTTAAATAGCTTCTCCAGCATATTAAGAATAAAGGTGCAAAGGACTCTCAACTGCACTCTTGTGTGAATTCTTACGTTGTGTATCTCTGGATGTATGACTTCACTTTCTGGTTTCTGTAAGGTGTAAGACATGACCTTCTGTTATAGTAATTTCTTACAGTAATTTCATTTGTTTTGTGAGAGGGAAATCAGTAGTTTCATGTTTAGGAAGACCGAAAGAACCCAGTAGCATATTCTCCTGATTTCAATTACTTTGTGCTTATCCAGTGTTCCCAGTGAAGGAGCAGAAGGCCTCAAAGCAATAACTAGAAGCGGATTATTTGGAAAAGGTGTTTGCAGGCATGTGATGGGAACAGTCACCTGAAAATATTTTTTTCCATTTTCTGGAGGAGAGAGGTTTCTGTAGGAGAACTGTTAGAAAAACATGCTTTTTACAGCTGTCTTTAGCATAGGAGAGTCTCTCCTAATTTTTTTCCAATTTTACGTGAGATTGAATATGGTTGTGTAGTAATGTGAGTAATTTTAAATGACTGACAGGTTGAAAAGATAATTGTAAATCGTATAGGCCTCTTGTTGGCCACAGATTTCATTGAAATGGTTTCCACATCTGAGATTGGTACACTGCCAGTATAAGTTTGTTGAGAGAGAAGAGTTTTACACATACCATTTTCTGATGTATTACTACAATATTAATATTTATTTGAATGGTAATGTGTAAATGTGTCTTCTGCTTTCAAATATAAACTTGAATAAGCAGGCTGGCCTTTGCAGTGTAAACTGTGGAAGGTTTCCTTAGGCTCCACCAAAAAAAGCCAATCTCATCTGTGGTCCTATTTGGGAGCTTTCATTTCCTTCTTCTAAATAACACTGAAATTAAAGACTTGATGTCTAAGGATGAGCAGTTAATGGAAATGGAAATCTTTGTTTATTTGTCTTTCATTTAGCTATGCCACAATGTATCTTTGCATCTCTCCTGGGCCTGTGGTTGTCATTATAAAAAGTGTATTTTATTATTCCTTCATAATACTCACAGCTCTGTTAAAGCAGGTACTAAATGATAGATGCTGCCATGTTCTTTCACTGAGTAGCTTATTGCAATGCTCAAAGAAAAAATCCCACTTGCAGTGTACAAGCATTTTATGTCATGTGTGCTCATGTGTATCCTTTTGGGATCATAACTATACAGAGAACTGGTTTGTTGTTTTGTTTGCATTAATTAATTTGTATTTACCCCACAGGTCTTGCAAGAGCTAAATCAGTTCCCAGCCATACGTATTCCAATGAGGTGGTAACCCTATGGTACAGGCCTCCAGATGTCCTTCTGGGATCAACAGAATATTCCACCTGCCTTGACATGTGGTAAGTATAGCAACACTCTACATAGCTTTAGGTCTCATTTTCTTTAGGCTCATTAGACAAATACACAGTGGGATTAGTGGTACAAGTTAAAAAACTTGTGTGTAGTAATCTGTGTGGTTCACTTGGTATATCTCTAAAAGAAGCTCTTCCTCCACCCCACTGGTTTGCAGCTGTTGACATACCACTGGAAGAGCCATTGGTGTGCTTCACAAGAGACTGCGTTGTTGTTGCTTGGCTTTTGTCATCTTGATGTGGTGTTTTGATATGATGTGGTACTTGCTTTGCAGAAGATAGACTTTTACTGTAGCAGGGACAAAACTAGGATTCTCTGGATGTGAGGATACAACCTCGGTTCTTAAACTACTAGTTAGCAGTCAAACAGCATGTGACCCATCACTGGACAGTTTCCCTCAAGCCTGCAGATTTTATTTAGACCTGCAGGTTTCAAAGTGCAGTTTGCATACACCACCTTGCTCTTTTTTGGTAACATTTAGTCCTGTGTTGAACAAAGAAGGTATTTGGTCTTCTGACTGTTGGAAACCAAGATGGAGGTTCTTCGTTTATCCCTGTAGGTTTTAATGTCACAGGATATCTGTAATCTGTACAAATTCTGTGATAGTAAGAGCTTCAACTCTTACTAGAAGAAGTAAGTAGAAGCAATGCATGTTGGTTAAAAAAACAGAACTGTGGGAAAAAATACTTTTTCTTACAAAGAAAGTCTCATACTGTGGAAGAATACTTATTTTTGTTGGATGTGTATTTGACTTTTTAAATCTATACAGCCTATTTAATTTGAAAGCAAGTTTCAGAATTTTTTTTTTTTTTAGTCTGCTGAAACACCTTTCTTTAATACAGGCAACCTAAATTTGGAATTATGATTATATATAAAGTCTAGAGGCACTGTAAGATACGGTAAAAAGGACCATATGTTTTCATACAGTGGGTGAACTATATCAGTCAAGGTAATCTTACACCTTAGTCCTGAAACTGATGACCTAGCAGGAATATTTTGTTGCCAAGGAAGGGAACTAAGCATGACTAAGTTGTATGTGGTCCTGTAGCTGAGATCAGAGAATGTGGGATGAAAAGCTACATTTTCCTGAAAATCTCATCTAGTTTTTCCCTGTGGTGCTGTTAAGCCTTGACTCTCAGGGGCAGGAGTTAGAAGCTGCAGGATTGCTTCATTTGAAGGGGTTACAGAGTATAAATACTACAATATCTAATACTGAAGAGAGCATTTAATATAAATGAGCCTCTGGCTGCTGTAATTCCTTGACCTGTAATGGTAGGTGAACCAGTAGACAGGAAGAGGGAGGGCGAACAAGAATCTCCAAATGTGAACACTGTGATACAGCAACTACACCAGAGCTGTACAAACAAGGCAGCATCTCCTCTATCAGCTGTCTGCTTTTCTCCAAACCATTCTCCACCTTACAGAACTAAAATAATTTTCCCCTGCATCTTAGCTTCTCATCTGACCTAAAACTGTCCTATTTTCCCAAAGATCAGGTTCAACCTGATTAGTGTCTTCACACACTGTGTGCGATCCCTGCATCCCATCTGCTTCTGATGTTTAGCAGTCACCTCTTTTCCTAGATATATCTCTGATACTCTCAGCAAGAAGCTTCGTTTCTTGGGGCGAGGCAGGACAAGAAGGGTGAAAATAGCTGGGAGGTGTAAATAGTAAATAGTTCTTTCTGCTCATCCTCTTATATATAGTTCAGTCTACACATGTTCTGTTCTGTAGAGTCACACTTTCTTCTTTATGTGTGTACATACGTGTCTCAATTACTTTGAGACACTTTTGCAGGGGGGTTGGACCCGATGGTCTCTCGAGGTCCCTTCCAACCCCTACAATTCTATGATTCTATGATTCAATTTGTGAAGTACAGAGAAGGAGAGAATACATGGAAAATGCTAAAGAAATTTGTTCAGTGCTTTAATAGAGCAAACTGCTCAAGAAATCCTCTGAAATGATTCTTTTTTTTTTTTAGTTTTAAGAGACATTGGATTTTTTTTTAACAGTTATGAATTTAAAAAATACTGGACTTTAAGAGGCTTTTTGATTATTTTTTTAAACTAACAAAAGGACTTTAAAACATTTTTGATTCTTACTGCAACTTTTTCCACAAAGGAAAATGTTTTACTTGATAGCTCCTATAAACAGATATTTTAACATTCCTCCCAATAAATATTTTATTTGAAAGTATAGTTGAACTACATGGTGTTACTGTGGTAGAGATCAAATTAAGCCATGCAGCTAATAGAAGCATTTAAAATCTATTGTAAATGCAGACTGAGCATTTCCTTCATAATCATGTTTACATTCAAATTATATGAACAGCAAGGAAGACCAAGGAAGGACTTGAAATGCCACTTCAGCAATCCAGGTCATGTTTTTGTCAGAACTTTTATAATGATGTAAGAGTTATCAAGGAGGAACACAGTAATTGCATCTTCAGTGATAACAATAAATGATGTCCTTTTGTACAGGGCATTTCATATAGGTCTAAAAAAGATCCAGTTGCTGCTCACAGATAGAGGCAGTGAGATTTATTTCAAATGAAAAATGACGTCATACTGCTTTTGTACTAGATTTATAGCACTTCTGAAGTTTTGCTACCCTGTTCAGGCTGGAGAACTATGAAAAGCTTAGGAAAAAAGCACCAGTAATATGTTTTCTTTCACACAGCAGGAATTTATGTAGAGGCTCAGCTAGTTCCACATCAGAAATCAGATTAGAGCAAATGTATATTGTATGTGACAGAAGAGCTTTAGGTTTTTACTTCTCCACTTAGCTGGGTTGTCTGAGACAGCACTTCCAGTTTGATTGCAAGAGGTGTAGTTGCAAGTTAAGGTCACTTTATGCATATTTGGCATATCTGACAGCGAGCTCTGCTGGAGCACAGGCAGGCTCGAGGCTTTATTTATACAGTGGTTGTACATAGCTGGGCCCTAATTACATTAAAACCACTTAGTGACTTCCCAGAGTGGGAGGAAGGGAGACGCAGAGAAACCCATTTACCATCAGATTCCAAGGTAATTTGGTAATTTGTTATCAAAAGTGTGTTTGTTGCATTAGCATTTTTATGCAATTACTGGCATTATGTCCTTATGGCAGATAGTGCATGCTCTCCCGTGTCCTTATTGATGATCTACATGATGACAAAACTAGGCAGCCACTTCACTAAATATTTAAACAATGTTGAGGTAGAAACCACAGCTGTTTCTTCTGTTTGGGGGGGCAGGGGGAAAGACATAGGGCCTTTGCTGTAACCATGATAAATGACATTTCATGCTGGTTCCCAAGGAACAAAAAGTGTGGCTCCTACTGAGTAGAAGACCAGCTGGATGAAAAAGGAGTCCAAATATTAACCACTGGACAGTGGCTGGGAAGCAGGTGGCAGAAGCTGTAGGCTATTTTTACACTTCATTTGCTGGTGTAGGGCATTAAGATAGTAACTAAAAGCTAATGATCCACATGCAGTTTTACATTCTCCTGCATTCCTTTTTTTTAAATAGCCACTGGCACTAAAATAATATTAATGAAGACGTACATGCATTAGTGGTCTCAGGCTGGTGATGGAAATCAATGCGCTGGGCTTTGTGATTTACTGCAGACAGCATTTGGTACAGCAGCATTGTGTGAATGTATTACACTATCCAAGACTGCATCAAAGAGCTGTGATAACCTTTGATATACCTTTTTTTTTTCTTCCTCCTCTTGATGAGGACTTACTAGCAGCTAGGAAAATGGCTTTGCATTGCCTCTGGTGTAACTTGTCTTAATCCTTGAATTTTACAGTCCTTTGAAAGTCAATGCAAGGAAAATAAGCTTCAGTGCATAAAGGCTTTATGAATTACTAAAACCCATATACAAGTAATACAGAAACCTAGGGAAAAAAATCCCCAAATGAACCTATTGTATTTGTTCCTTACAGGAAAAATATGGTATTAGTAAATGAAGCAATTTAAACAGGTTATTAAATCCTTTTTGATTCTGATATGCATGTTCTGCTACATCTGGGTTGCTTACATCAGGAAGTCACTAGGGATATTCTATTTTGAAGTGCAGCTGGCTTTAAACTCTGTTTGCTAACAGCTGGTGAGTTTTTGCATATCATGTTGTTTTGCTTTTTAAAAAATATTCTTTTTCACAGTCCAGGTAACCTAAGAGGCTGTAATATATTTTAAATTCACTTTTAATTAACTAACGTCAGCTATGTGTAGTGCTGTAGAAGAAATCCCTTAAAACTAAGTGGCCAGTCAAATGTTATGAAATTGCTTATTAAATCACTGTTAGTTAACTTTGTAACATCTGGGTTGATATACATGGTTTCAATTCTGATCTTAATTTAGGGAAAGCTGTTCGAGTGGAGTTTTTTTATCTATCCTATTGTTAGAGAAATAAATGGCATTTTCAAGAACATGCCACTTTCCACACATAGCTTCCTCCAAGTGCAGATTTGAGTGCTCACTGTAATTCCATGCATGCTTTCATGAATATCTGACCAATGAAGACCTATGACAGTAATTAAGATATTTATTAAGTCAGACTGGATCTTGTCTTAGACACAGGTGCACCAAATTATGTTTTTTACCCAAGGGACATTACAAAGGCATCTTTATCCTATATCTGTTGTAAACAGTTTGCAGTGAAAGAAATCCAAGAGCAGGAGTCCCAGTACACCCTGAAGAAATACAGCTTGGGGCCCAAGAGAGAAAACAGAGTAGGGTAAATTAGTTCTCTTGCCCTTGATGTTCTTCATGATTATGACTTCCACTCCAAAGAAGTGCTAATCTGTAGGATTAGGATATTAAGGTGAGGATATTGCAGTAACTGTTAAGGTATTGATAATTAAACTTCTCTCCTTGTCAGTGAGTTCTTCAAAAGTTTTGTCAGCTGAATTAGCTTTCGATTGGAAAATTCTCATGGGGTCATGAGAAAACACTATGCGTGAGGAAACCGTCTTGGTCTGTAGCTATTGAAATGGTATTTCAGTTCTCATCTAAAAACTACTTCTATCCATTTGGAACATCAGATTTACTATCACTTTTCCACTGTTACAAATAAGCTTCATGTGTGTCAGAAAAGTACCGTATAAAGGTATCTGGATCTGGAAAAGAAAACTGGAAAGTACATGTTCATTAGGAAAGCATCTCATGGCAAAATGTTTGAATATTATTTTCTTGAGGGTGGTGGGGGGTGGGGTGTTTGTATTCTCTTTTTACAAAACAAGTGAGTCTAAAAGGTTCTTGCAGAAGGAGATCATGTACATTTTAATCATCAATATGGTATTTCTTAATGTAGAAACTGAGCACTGCTACAAAACAGAAGCAAATTTCTGGAGCTTTAGTTGCTAGGTAGTTTAATGACACAGGCAACAACATGAACACTCCATTCACTTATAATTACAATTACTTCAAGTCTGACTGTAAAGAAATACTCTGAACTATCATACTTTACTTTGACCTATCATGCTCTCAAATAAATTATTTTCCCTTTATTGTTGTTGTTTAATGTTGTTCTTTGTCATCATGGAAGGAAAATTTTCCTTCACTCATTACTTCTTCTGCAAGAACTGTACATTGTTTGCCTTATTGCCCTGATTCTTTGATCAAACCATATATCCCATCATATGTTATTTTTCACATATCAAAGTGGAGTGGCCACAAAAGACAAATTCCAGCCAAGTTCAGCAGGTATTCTGGCAGTGTGCCAGTGCAGAATGAAATCAGATTTTGGTCAATTAAGGAGACAAAAGTCCCTTGCTTTTCATTTGTTTTCATAGTTCTGTTCATAAGCAGGATCATATAGGAATGTGACTTCTTTTCTGAATAACTGAGACAAGATAAAAGTCTCTGTGCCCTTCCAACATGTTGTGTATTACTAGTGGATTTTGTGGACGAGGCTCCAATACTGCCTCCTGGTGACAAATCCATAAAAAAGCAGGTAGTTGTGCAGTTGGTTTTTTTGTTTGGTTGGTTTCTGTTTGGGGTTTTTGTATTTGGGTTTTTTTCTTTTGTTTTGTTTTTTGAGAAGTGGTTTTGTTTAAATTCTGGCATATTTAACAGTGCAAACTGCATGTAGTTTGGCAAACTCGAATGTAAACTCCACTGTTCCTGTGAATCTCAGAATTCTCACCAGAAGGATTGCTGGAATCAGTTACTTGGTTTTCATAAAAGCCTTCCCCCTGTGAAGCCAAATCCTGCTTGCTGAAAACAGGCTTCATGACCAGATAGAAACCTTAAGTGGAGATCCAGTATAGGTCTTCACTGTGAGGCACATGCCGAATGTTATCACACTGAGCCGGCTAGAAAGCAGATGTGTTATGGGCATGACATTTAACAATTTAAAACATATTAAGCACATAAGCTTTCTGTAATCTTCACTTAAGTGTAAAAGCTTGGTTTGGAAGCAGCTCATTTCAGATTGTGTCTGTAGTCTCTTTTATGGATCTATCAAGGAAAATTGGAATATTAACTGAAGGGAGCAACCCTAATAATTACTCTTGTGTTATGCCTCACCAAAGCTTTTATGTTTGTTGGGGTTTTATATACGATATTTGAGTACAAATAGGCTGGAGATTCTTCTGGCCATGATAATGATCTTTGTTACACAAAGGCAGGAATGTGAATTCTTCAATCAAAAATATAAAAACCAATCTACAAGTAAACAAGTTAATTTTAAGGGAATATTCTCTTGAATTATAAAAGCTGTGCAGGGAAAAAAACCCAACAACAAAAAAAAGGCAGTTTCCTGAGGCATTGAACTTCATTTTTACAGGCTCATTTACTACGTCAATTCAAATGCAAGAGTACCTCATTTAGCTGTGCTATTAACTTACTCTGTGCAGGGCTGTATGGTGACAGCCCCAGTGCCAGGAAATTAAGCAGGACAATAGAAGAGCAGTATTAGATGGTATGGCCACATACGGTCTCATCAATACATCAATAGGTTTAGTCACGCTTTTTGTCATCAGAGGGTAAGCCACCCATTTCAACATTAAATGGCTGTCACTTTTACTTTGCTGGGTTATTCTGCACTCTTCCATTGGAAAGATCTCCAAATGAAGTTGAAGCATTTGACTGACTTATTTAAAATCAAAAGTCCTAGAAAGAGAGTAGGAAAATCTGAATCAAATACACCGAAATACATTAGGGTGATGTTCTTTTGTCACAAAGTATTTCTCACATGCTGCCTGAAAATGGCATCATATGCTGAGTGATACATGTAACATATGCTTAGAGATGCATGCCCATTAAAACCACATTAATATGTTGTATTCCATAGTGCAAGAAGTAATCTTTGCGTCATAGTAACTAGAGATGGGAGTGATCTCTGAGATCATCTTATCCACCCTACTGTTAATGCAAGTCTGTTCCCTGAAGAATATTCTTAAGTGTGTCAGCTTGTCTAGATTTACACGACTGTAACTGTGGAGCTTCAAGTCCATGGGGAGGCTGGGCTGCAGCACAATTGTTAAGTGTCTTTCTCTAACACTCACCTTAAAATTTTTATTTCCCAAAGGCATTCTGCTATTTCTGGCTATACTATCCTAGACCTACCTACAGTACTGGGAACCATTAAAAATCCTTATCAGTTCTTCTTTGTCCTTCATTTTGCATAATTTTAAATACAGAGTCATCACGTTTTCCTTGTCCCATGTGTTTCTTTGTAACCAAGAATGACATTGTTCTCTTGATTTTTCCATAAAAACTAGTAGTTCTGGTATGAAAATAGTTTTTGCTTTGCTCAAAAATCTCTCTAAGCTTTTTAATAGTTTGTTAGGTCTAGAAAAACAAGATTAAATTTCAAGGCCCTGTAGAGGCTTTATTTCTTTTCATGTTCAATGTCTGCATACTTATGGTTTGTGATTCAGGGTTCCTACTTTATACTCAGTTTCTAGTTGCTGTGAGCCTAAAATTCCCTGATCCCCCTAAGACATCTAAAATACCATCCAGCCATCTTGAAGCCTCTATGTGTTGTTATGGTCTTCTGGGTATTTCCTATCAGTTCAATGTCATACTTTTTTGTTATTATTATTATTATATTCTTTTTTACCTTAGTGTTCATTTAATCTTTTTATGGACTATACTTTTTAATGTGCTGAACACTGTAAGCTTTGAAACCAAGCAAAAGCTTAATTTTCAAGAGGGGCAAAGGGAATGGCAATCCTCCAGCTCAAACCTTGAAGGTTGTTTATGTTCCTCTCCTCAATGATTTTAATAGCCTTTTGACTTTTTCTAATAGTTGTTTATTTAACTTCAGTACTCTCACTCTCATTTCAGCTGGAGACAAAATGCAGTACTAGGTTACACAAGTGTCCAAATACTTAATAGGATTCTTCTTTCAAGCAGGAAATTTTTCTTCAGTAGTGTTATTTGCAGCTCTTACTTGGGTTTTTTAGCTCATACTTGTGTCAGACCTGGTAAAAGTAGGAAATTTTGTAAATAAATTATGTGAAACTATAAAATTTGGCAAAATCTTCCTGTTGCCTTTATAGCGTTTCTGTTCAAACAGCTAGCTGAAGTTTGCCTGCAGGCAGTGGTGCATGCCCTCAACTGATACACTGCTTTAACCAAAGGCCTGTTTTTTGGTTGCAAGAATAGATCTCTAATGCTCTCTTCTTTAGTCTAAATTAAATTGTTTTATTTCACATCTTGGATAAATGGCTTCTGACTGAAATGTAGAATTTTTTCTGTCTTAGATCCTGATACTGTTTATAAGTATTTGACGAAGATATATTGTGCCTATCTGTGCCTAATGAAGCACTAACCAGGCTAAATGATGAATGGCAGTTTAATCAATTCAGTTCATTTGGTAGCCAGCAGAAGCATATGGAACATAAATTTTAACCTCTCTTTTTAAACACATGAATTATTTTAAAATTTGACGAGAACTGTCCTTTGCAAAGTTTTCCTCCACTTTTGAGTGCCTAAGGAGAAACTTAATGTATCTATGCATTGGGATGTATAATTAGAAAATAGTGATGTGGGCTTGATTTTCTTCTTCAAGAAATTTGACTATTGAGTCTCATTATCTGGGAACATAATATTATTTAATTATTCAGTAATGGTCAAAACTGTCAGAAATGAGTAAAGCATGGTTTGTGCACCGATAACCTTAGTTAAGTGGTATCTATAAGTACTCAGCCCCAGCATTAATGAAAATATGCACTCTGTTTTCATTAAGTTGTTTTATTCTAGAATCACTTCCTCATCAATATATGCACACATATCCCTAAAATGAAATGCTGCTTTCTGAGCGCATCATCATGATGCGTAAGCATTGAAAAGGTATGTAATTACTACATTCCAAGTAATTTATTTCTAAACCCAAAGTTAAACAAGAGGTTATTGCTCAGATTTTCTGACAAAGAAACACAACTCAATTTCAGGGAGAGGCAGTATCGTAGCTAGATGTACAAATTCTTGATTCATTTTAATGTATGTTTTGGCTTATTGAATAGGCATTTGTTTTGAGTGAAGGGAGGTTTTTTTGTGTGGTTACTTATACAGACATGGATAAGTTGCAGAAAGTTGCAGAAAAATGTAATTGAAAAGTTAAAATATATCATCAAATTCTACATCCTGTTATTTTGCTTTTCAGATGCAGGAAGTTCACAGATTATGTGAAATTTGACTTAAAGAGTCACAGAAACTTTCCTCAACTCTTTTGAGAATCCATTCTTTGTGTCCTAGTTAGTATGCCTTAGATATTTTTTCCCCTCTGATTTCCCAGTACTTCTGCCAGTGGTTTCAGTGAGTGGGATGAGGAGGACTCACGTGAAGTACCTTTTGTGAGAGACCAGGGCCAGGAGCTGTAATGAGGGGGCTGTCACAGCAGGGAGAGGAGGGAGTCTGTGGCTGCTCAGCCCACTGCTGCACCTCTCAGCCAGAACTTCTGAGGGATGCTCCCCAGAGCAATGGGCTTCAGGCTTCCCACTTTTATGGTGGAAAAGGGAAGAAGAAAGCGCAAGCAAGCCCATCCCAGAACTCATCTGCATTTGGGCAGTATCTTAGTTCAGTGTCTGTGAGCAGCCACATGCACTTCCCTTTGTACTCATTTTTTCTAGATTCTTCTCCCATGCCCTTCCAGTGAGCCTCCATGCCACAGTCCCATCCCCATTCAGCTTCCCCCAAGGGTGAGCTCTCACTGCCATTCCCACATCCTCAGAATTTATTTGGCAGCACTAGTATGTTGCTTGGGAAGCACTCCCACAGAGGGCAGCAACTGTGCCTGTACTGCTCTTGGCACCTACCATCCATATTCCTGCTACCTCCACACCTGTCTTCACACACCTGAGAAGTATTCCTGTGTATACATCAGTTTTAGTAAATGTACATGCTTGTCCTTCAGCCTGTCTTTGATTTTAATAAATAAATGAACAAGTACTATTCATACACTGGTGATGAATACAAAAGTATTGTTGCTGGCTGTTAAACCTGTAAGAGGTATTTCTAATGTTGCATACTTTTTTTTTTTTCTCTTTTTTTCCCTCTGTAGGGGAGTGGGTTGTATCTTTGTAGAAATGATTCAAGGAGTCGCTGCTTTTCCAGGAATGAAAGACATTCAAGATCAACTTGAAAGGATATTTCTGGTGAGTTCTTTATTGCTGAAGTAATGTGCCTAGGACAACAAAGGATTGATATGTTCACATATCTCTTTGTGTCAGGAATTAAATTACTGATAAAGCCAAAGGTCAGAGGCCTAGTCCACAAGCTAAATGCAGCTGGTATATTCTTGAAGACTATTTAATAAGTTTAGATCCTAATTTTTTCAATTAATATTTTTCAAATAATCTACAGGAAGGGTCTTGTACAATTGTGAAAAAAAGCTTTTCAAATGTGAGGTGATGGAGATCCAGACAGTTTGCAATCCTTACTTTGCAAGTGATCAAAAAATGATAAGTCTGGCTGGTGCTTTATTAATATATTGCAAATAATATAATGACAATCACACAGGGATGTTTGTGTGTGTGTGAGATAGACCTATAAAGAAAAAGTAAGATAGGAAATAAGGTGAGAAACAAAATGTGAAATGAGAAATCATGCTTTTACATTCAGATTCAGCAGGAGTCCTTTATTAGTGCTTCTGCAGTCTGAGTGGGCCCTTTGTAAGGTGTAAGCTCATAGGTACTGGTGGCACATCCATGCTCGGAGAGAAAGAAGAGAATTTATATGGAGGGTGAACCATCATGTAAATATTTTCATTTCCAGGGTTGTGCGAAGGGTTTTGTGTTTTGGTTTGCTTGTGGGTTTGGTTTGGTTTGGTTTTTTAAATTGTTCTTTCTCCCATTGTGCTTCTGGTTTGGCAGTTCCCTTTCAAAAGGCTCAAAAAGCAGCAACTTTTCTTGACTCCCTGATAAAGGGTTTAATTTCTGATGTCTGCTGGGAGCTGTGGCGTGGTGAAGTGGGTTTATTCCGGGAAGCCACTACTCACCCCAGATACTAACCAGAGTGGCTCCTGGTACTGTGGAGTGGCCATTGGGGAAAGTATTGCAAAAGCTGCTTCTTCCCTCAACCTGTCAATCTCTGGTTTGCTTCAGATCACAGACTTAGAAGGGGAGCATGATCATACCCATGCTTTTAAAGGTTATTTTTTCTAGTATCCATTTATTTCAAATGCAGGGGATTTATTTAGGATTCTTTTTTGGCCCACAGGGATGGAAAGAAAGTCTTTCATAATGTCTTTATAAAATATACATTCTTCATTTACTCAGTCTGGCTTGTACGAGATCTCTTTTGTTGAGACATCAGGGAATTTAGCAACTGCTTTTAGGAGTGACTCAGAAAAAAATATCTCTGTAAATAAGATCTTTTCTAATTGTGATACAAAAATTTCTCATTTTCTGTAAAATATTTTGCTCTTCTGCCCAACTGGCTGATACCCTGAAAATTCTGTGCTGTGGAAAAATAGCTGGGCTGCAAGGAGCAGCAGTTCTGAGCAGTTCCTGTCATTCATTTAATTGCTTCCTTTGTTCACCAGCTTGTGTATTTTAAGCTAGCAACTTCTGATCCAGTTTCAGAGTTTTGCTTTCTTAAATTATTATGTTTCTCATAGGGATGAAATTTCCTCCTTATTTATAGAATGTGAAATTAACAATTCCTCTTTGGCTCTTTTACCGTGGTAAAATTTTAGTAGGTATTTTTGATCTGGAAATTAAGTAGACAACAGCAGAAATCTGTGTTTCCTTTAATGGACCTTTTTTTGCACTATGTCTTATGAAATCCCAGGATATAGTGCAGAAGGTGATAGTGATAGGTTTATCATATGAACCTGTTTTTATATGCCTTTTGTAAACCTTTTTTATATTCCCATTTTCTTTTCCTTATCTTGGTAATTTGAATATACCCCAAGAGGAGCTTTGAGGCGGGCCATTTTTTTAAAAATTCTGTTTTAAAACTGCAGCAGCAAATAATGAAAACAGTGTTGAAATAACAAGAGGTAATTCATTGATACTGTTTCTTTAATTTGATCTTTTACAGACCTTCCAATAAAATAATTTTGGACTGGATAGTTTTATGGTCCGTTGTAAATCAGAGTTAATTTTGAAATCCCAATTAATTAGGCTTTCTAATGGAAGTGTCTAGTTACCCTTAGCTAAATAGTTTTGGTGTGTGCCTTCCTAATGTAGTCTAAGCATCATTAAGTGTTTAAGTCATAGATTCAAAAGTTATAAAACAAAGGATTATTCTTGTTTGGTTTTGTATTTGAACAGAAGGATTTAATTCATTCAGTCTCTAGTGAATCATGGATAGTGTGGTAGTTAATAGTGCTAAGTACAAAATTAATCAGGTTGTTACACCAGATAACTAATACAAATAACTCCTACACAGTGAGCACTTACACAGCTGTGAAAGAAATAGATCACCCAACAGATGACTTCACATTTTTTCCGTGGTTCACATTTTCAGTATCCAACAGTGATGGTTTTCTTGTAACAAAGGGTAATCTTCTGAAAATGGTGTAAAATACAGTTCACCTTCACACAAACCCTTTTGCTCTGTAGCCTTATAAAATACACAACTTGGAGCGAAAGGTATATTAATCTGTGTCGTATGTGGTGCCATTGTCATTAGTTATAGCTACACATCCCTAGTCCAGGTTGCAGCTTGAGGCTTTTAGGGAATCAGTTACATTGTAGTAAGAAACTCTGAAAATGCTAAGAAATAATAGTCAGGAAAAGTGAACAAAATTTAATGTGAACAGCAGCTGAAAAATCTTAAATGGCTGTTTGATTTCCTATTGTGTAATTTCCCCTTATTATGTAAATGAAATTTAAAATAAGTTGTATGTATTCTGTTCCAGCAGTGATTGTCAAGTGGAAGAGCCATTCTCTGAATGCTTTCACATGGCTTTACTGTTGGCATTCTTCATGTATTTACGTAGCAAGGGTAGATGCAGCCCAGCACACCGCATATGTTTCTTCCTCGCTATGATTGATGTTTGTTTATGTTTACTAATGGCTTGATTAAGTGATTGCATAGAATAGATTAAGGACAGGGATTGATCTTTCAGTTTTGTTTAAGTATTTTTTTTTCCAGTTTTGTTTTAACTTTTGAAGTTTGTGTTTCCTGACAAGGAAAACATTAAAACCATTTGTGGGTTTTTAACAGGTAATATACACAGAATCTCTATTTCTGTTATAGCAGCTGTTTATAATAAGCATCCTCAGGTGCGTTACTGTGGTAAGCCTCAATAGAATAGCAAGGTTTTGTAAATCAGAATCTGTTCTGGACCAGCACTTAGAGATGTTGATGGATAAGCAAGTTGCAAGTTGTTATTGTTGCGCTTTGGAGCTAATAACATGAATTCTTTATTGCAACCTTACTTGCAAGCATGGATAATCTCTTTTAAAAAAACCTGTACTTAGCAAGTAAAAAGGAAATCACACATACAAGGAGGCTGCATTTTCAAAGAAGTTAAACAGTGAATAAAGTTTCTTAATTCAGTGGTGATTTAGCTTAATCAGTATACTATTATATCTTTGCTCCAGCTTTTTTCCTACATATTGGAACTGAGGTTACTTTCTATCCAGGTTCTCTGGGTAGAACTGCATCACAGAAAATAAGAGAGAAAAGTCTAATTACAGGCCATAAGAGCTAACAAGTCTATTGTCTTAAGTATCAAGTCAGTGATGTCTCATCATTATTTACAGCACGAATGAGAAGATTCAGCAAAAACTACTTTGTCATTCTCCGAGATAAGCAGCTTGAGGTTTACTTGCAAGGTGCTAGGTCTGGTGGTCAAACAATCCGACACAGTAATCTCAGCATTTCTATTTAGTCTTGTAATATGTGCACAAAACAGGATGCAATCAAGTACATGTTGAGCAATAAAGCCAGGGGAATAGTAAAATATGTAAGGTAATCTTTTGAATCAAACATAAACATGGTGATACTGTTTGGCTTCTGATATGGAGTAGCTAAGATCTTTGTCATTAGTTTATTATTGTTGATCGTTTGTGAGCATACATTTCTCTAGATGCAAGCTTAGAGCTTTTCTGTATCAAGGAGAACCTGTCATTATAAATAAGCTTTAATTGGGTCTAGAAGTAAAAGCCACACCAAATGCTGGCCCTGTAGAGGGGAGAATTGACAGCACCTTGCATCTGGTAATGATCAGCATGAATTAGTTGAGCGTTAATGCTGATTACACTGAAAAGCCTGTGCTATGCCTTTGCCTTATCCTGAGCCACACTGGAGGAACCAACTTGGTCATGGATCTGATTTTAATACAAGGATGTGCTTTTATATTTGCTGTTCTTAACAGATTCAGACCAGATCAGAGTTTAATTTCTTGTGCTAGCTTAATTTTTCTTCTGGAGATTTTTTGGTTTGGGGTTTTTTTTTTGTTGTTTTTTGGTTTTTTTAAGTGGGAAGGTATTACTGCCTTTTCGACTTTATGTGAGGTTTCTAAGAGCCACTATAGATCAAAGTGAATTTTCCTCCCAGGCTCCAAAGCCTTCCTGATAAGGGAATTATTTGTGCGTTGGCTGAACTTTAGTCTTGGTGCCAAGTACACCAAAAATTACATTTCACTGCAAGAAAAACATACAAAGATACTTGGTAGATCTCTTCACAGGCAGGACAAGGGCACTTAATGCTGTTTTATCTGTAAATGGGGATTCACTCCACAAAAACGTCTGCGGGATGTGTGAATGCCACAGGAGACTCGCTCTGCAGGTAACATGGCACAGTTGGATTGGGAGTTTGCAGCCAGAAGCTTCTGTCTTTCTTCACACACATACTGCAAAAAGGTGAGGACTCCTCTCTGGTATTGGCTGCTATTGCTCTGTTGGGTGCCACAAAGGGAACGATATCCATTTGTTAAGCCCAGCAGCCTGATATGCCAAATGGTGACTCCAGCAGAAATGCTGGTTTTCTGTGTGGAGATGTACAGCAAAGCCTTGCAGGAGTTTGCCATTTCAGATCGAGCTATGAAAAATGGCATTTTCCTTTTAAATGGGAATGGAAATGTTATTTCTGTTATTGGAGATTTAAAAGGCTAACAATATTTTTTTCTTTTAGAAACATATACCATATACATGACTGCACGCCTGAAGTGTCTTGTATCATGTAACACAATCTAGTAGTGTTTCCTCTGTGACTTCAGTGTTAACAGGCGCTGGTTAAGCTGTGGAGGTTTCTCCCTGGGGTTCTGTATCTGAAGGTTTGCTTTGTGTCACTGACATACTCTAGAGCCTGAAATAATACATTTTAACAGGGCTTGCTTTCATTTAAGCTTATGATGGAGCCAAAGGAAATGTGCAGTTTTGTTAATAACTTCTTTTGGGAAGCTAGCAGTGCTAAACCCAAGGACAGAGTACTTGTAACTATTTGGTTTTGAACTTCACCTGAATCTGGTTGGAGGAAAAGTTTTCAGCTTTATAAAATAGATAGTTCTTGCTTAGAGTCTTCTATAAGCAACTTGTGTTTTCATCCCACCTGTCTCAATTTTCCTCCCACCAATGACTTCATGAGGAAAATGAGGAGGGTTTTTTAAACTCCAATTAAGTAGAAACCTGATTGCTGAGTTCTATCTTCTGTAACACAGCATGTAAGTAGAATGAGAGAAGTGCAACGTATTATATCTTGCTAATGAATTTGCCTCTGTTTTGCTTTTTTATAGCAATATGCAAAATATTTCACTTCTCTTGAATGCCATTGAAATTAATTAAATAAATAGCAGGCTTCTCTACCTGTGGGTCTTCTCTTTGAAGTTGTTAGCACTTATTCAGTATTTTACTGCAGTTGCCTGCAGGTTTTGCACTGATACCACTTTTAAAAGGTTCCTTTCTGGGGTTTATGTCATATTCCAAACTTCAAATGAAAGTAATGCTAACCTAGACAAGTATGAGGTGAATTAACCTATTAAATGATCTTCAAAAAACAAAGTAAATCTTTTATGTATTCATGTTTTGTAAAGGATTTTGGATTTTTTAAGAACTCCTGTCCTTACCATGTCTGAGTAGCTGTACTCCATGGTGTTCTTTATATAATTACACCCATACAGTATTGGGCAAGCAAATTAAGTCTAGTATTTAAAAACAGCAATCTTATAAAAATGTAGGAAATATTCTTGAGGAATATTGCCTATGTGTGTCAGGAAAGGAGGCTTTAAAAGTATTGAGATTATATCATTCACTGTGTTAACATTTCTTTTAGGAAGGGGGACACATAACTTCCCATTCTTCCATGTTAAAAGTCATAAAAGTACCCAGCAGTATGTGATGGACACTTGCCAGCAGAACTACCATCTGGTAGCAGGTAGAGTGGAGGAGGAGAGGAAATAATAAATTCAGTGTAATCCCATCCTTAACTTTCAGTCTCAGGCCAGTCAGTCACACAGCCTGTTGTGCATTGGAGTCGTCTTCTGCTCGTGAGATGTTCCCATCCAGCTGCTTAATTCTGAGCAAAAGTCTGAGCGTGGCTGGGATTGCAAGAGTCTGGCTCATTATTAGCTTGGTAGTGCAAAATGTGAAGAGTAATTGGTTATCAGAAAAAAGAAAACAAATCAAGATGTGGTTCAGTGGAAAACATTGGCCTTTTTGGTTTTCTTTGGAATGAGAATGTTTCTTTAGGATCTGCCATATTTCAGTCGACGAGTGAGAAATGGGCTATAATTATAAAGAAGCACTGTTTCTTTTCCTGGCTCATCTCTGGCCTTCAAAAAGGGTGGTTACAGGCAATATGTTGAAAAAAAATGTGCTGAAACTCAGCTGGTGTAACTCAGTGCAGCTCTATTTACTTACACTGGCATGCACCTTTTTAGACACCTTCCTTTTCGGCCCCAGAGACTATAGAAGTAGATTTTTTTTTACCTGTATAAAATCTCTCTCTGTACAGGTTGTATCCACATATGTTGCAGAGCTGGAATTGCAAACATTTTTGCATGCAGGTGTCAACTGCACAGAAATGCAGTTGCAAGCAATTTGTGCATATTACAAATGGAGCTGAAGCCCATTCTGACCAAAAAGTGTTGGTCTGTTACCCAGAAACTTATGCTGCAGGATAACATTATGCAGTATAAAAGCACAGGCCCATTTGTAAACCTGCTCTCATGTGTTGCCTTTATTTGCTAGGGAAGATAATGATGATTGGACATCAAATAGTCCTAGTGCTTTCTCTTTCCATTCCATAAATAAAGGAGCCCTGTTTAACACACTTGAATCTTCTCTTTTCCCTTTTCTCTTTTACTTGTGTCTGAATTGCACATCACATGGCAAAAGTGGGTTTTCTGAAGAGCATCTTGATTGCCTAAATTGTTGTTTATAGTCTGTAGCTCAAGTTCAAATGTCCTTAAAGTTGAAAATGTCTAAAAATCAATGTGAGAAGGTTTTAGATGCTGACTTCAGAGACAGGTTATGAGAAGCTAAGATTGATATGCCTTACTTACCTGCACATGTTTCTTAAAAGACTTCAAGAGTAATAGCTGATTTCTTCTGCCCTTCTAGGAACTGGTAAAAGTATATAGCATTTTCTTTCTTGCTTGTTGGAGGAAACGTACCCTTCAGCCCATGCACATAATGGAGCTACCATTTGCAAAAGGCCTAATTTAAGTAAAGGTAGTCTGTAATACCTGTTTTAGTGTCTCCTGAACCAGTGCCCTAGACTAGGAATTAATTTAGCAAGATGCTGAGCACTTGCCATGAGATTGAATCTCTTCAGCTATCACTGTCATTTGCACAAGCTGCTGATCCTCAGTATATTTCTGGAAGTGAAATGTAAATTTTTAGGTAAGCTGAGTGACCAACCTCACCTTGATTAAGAGATCAGCTTTTCAGTTCATTAAATGACTATGATTAAATAATGTAGGCATTTAATTTGTCGTATGTTAAAAACTTTGAATAATGTCATCTGCGTTTTAAATATGCATATAGAAATGCTGTCAGGCAATTTCTCTGTGTCCACTCTTTGTGTGTTGCCATTACTTAGGTGACTTCCACAAAGAAAACCCAAAGGAACGCATGTCCCCTGATTTTATATTTTTTTCTTTTTTTATTATTACTGTCTTTATTATCAGAGGAAAGGAACCAACAGGAAAAAAGCTGCATTACTTTGTAACTGCCTTGAAATGTACTGAACAAAATCAATATTAGTAAGTAGGAAGAGAAAAGGAAAAAGGGTACAGGAATGGAATTTATTCTGTTTCATAAGAAGATGTCAAAAAACAGAGGTCTCCTACAGGAATTGAGGGTTCCCTGAGCAGGAGTGTTCCCTGACCAGGATCTTAGTGCAGCAGGTATTCTCAGTTGTTTGAGGGTGAAATAAATACAGCTGGTTTTGAAGTATACAATACTATGTTTCATTCTTGTTGCTTCCTTCCCATTCTTCTGAGTGCTCCATTTAAAATAACTTGGAGGCCATAGGAAAACTGGATCCTCTAATTGTCAGTTGCAGGAAGGAAAACGTCCCACGTTCAGTATTTGTCCTCAGAGCGCGCACGCCTATCACGCGTAGCAGTATTTCTGGCAATTGAGCTCTGGTTCCGAGTACATCAGAGAACGCTAATACTATGTTTTGTGAGAACATAATGAGAATTATTCATGGTGCTTTTTTGGGGCACAACATGATCTAAATGGCCATGATGTTAAACTCTCAAATGTGTCAGTGATGGAGCGGAACAGTAAAAGCTGAGGGAATGCAGCCAGGGATTTTGTCAATCTGTTAGTTAACCTTCGTGCCTCGTTTTGGTGTGCATCCATACAACACGTGGCCCAAATTACTTAAAGAGGCCTTAATAATTTGCTTGTTGGAGATCCCAGGCATTTTGGTATAGTCTGCTTAGTGGTGATGACTCAGATATTTGGTTAATAACATTGCTATGGTTCTGGACCTGCTGGTTAGCATGTGCTGGCATTGTTTCTCCCTCTTGGAAAGGGAGGGGTAGAGATGAGGTCCTGCTGACCTCACTGCATCGTATCACTTCATCAACTGCTCACCAGTTCAAAGCAGCGTAATAACTGTAGCCAGGGCAAATCCTCTTTTTTTTTTGTTTTATGGAGCTTTTTGTGAAATCCCTGTGGTACCCTGTTCTGTAAAAACAGTAATTTATCACACCAGTGAGTGTAGCTGAAAACTAAGGATAGTGAAATGCCTGTTTCTTACTGGAGTCATTGCTTCTTTGGGCTTCATTTACTTTCAGTAAAACATACTTTCAGTGCAGCTTCCTACCACTTGTGCTTTACATGATCTTATTCTTGATAATGCTTTCCTGTTTTTGTTGATTTTGCAGCCTTTTAACTAGCTTAATGATAACATCATGCTGTTCGTCTGCATTCCTCACATAGTACAAGGGATCAGCTGTGCCTACACTGTTGAGAGGTTGATTTTTTTCTCTGATAACTTGTATGGTTATTCTTGTTTCATAGGTGTAACATCCCCCTTTCTACTAATTCAGTGAGATCTTTAAAATTTACCTCTGAAATGTTATTATTTGTCTTTTAACAGCAACATTGCTTATGTTAAAGAAATCATGTAGTAATTTTGCAGTTCTTATACCTGATCACCATCATTTTTCAGCCTTCATGTCATCAATATTTTGGGCTATATACTTCTGTGGACCTTAACATATTAGAGGTGGTGGATAAGAAACTGTAATTCCATTCTTTCTCTGCCTTTCTGTCATTATTGACTGCCAGTGGGGGCCAAAGCTCTCTGCCATGTGCAAATTTTCTGTATTTGCATATCCTATTTATTTGTTTCTCTGTTTTCCCTTCTGGCTTGGTTGCTTTGTTTTTCTGAAAAAGAGCAGATTATGATACACACATGTAAATCAGGTCCAGCCTTCTGAGGATTTGCCTTTATTCATTCACACTTGATCACTATTGGTTTACGGTGAGCCCCCTCAATTCCTTTTGGACCTCCAGACAGCATGTCCTCCAAATCCTTCCCAGTCCTCACAGCTCCCTCCTCCAGTGGGTATAGAGGAACAGTTCAGCAGCTCCAGGAAAGTCATTCCCTTTTCCCCAAAAACTAGACTGCAAAGAGCAAGGACTGCCACCACAGGTGCCCTGCATGTGGCTTAGAGCAAATTTAAATTGACACAGTGGATGGCTATGCCCTAATCCTTCCTGCCTGGTGTTTTTCAGAGCTCAGAAGTTAAGGGCAAAGTTGGTACTGGGTGCACTAATGTCGAAGCGAACAAATGGGTTCACTGAAGCTGGGACTGCAGCTGCCTCATCCATTTGAGCAACACCTGCTTTCACCTTCATGTAAATAAGCAAAATGAAAAGTCTTAGGCCACCTGCCAGCTGATGATTAAAGCCACAGCTACTAAAAGAGCAATAAATGGTTAAATTGCAGAGTTTACAATTTTCCAAAAATTTGAGCATCTCAAACTTTGGTACTCTTTCAAAATCCACTTCTGATCTCTACATTTTGGCACGTACCTTATGGTGTCAGGAAAATGAATCCACCCCTCTTACTTGGCTTGCAAGGGAATGGTTAAAGATGTCAGGAATATTGGTAGATAGATGTTCTAGTGAAGAATTCACTGGAAACTTCCAAGTGCTCTGGAGTGAGGTGTGCTAGCTTGCTATGCAGAGGTAGAGGAGGATGTGGGTTCAGCCACAGCTTTCCCATTGATCCTACAGTCTTCTGGATGAGAATGAGTATCTCTTTGGGGTTCTGCCCCAACCCGCTTGGCTGCTTTTATAATCTTGGCTGTTTTTATAGCCAGGATCTCTCCCATCAGAAGTAGGCTGACATTTCCTATTCTTTACCACTTAGGGACTTCCATTTTTCATTCTGCATGATTGCCCTGCTCCTATGATTCAGAAGGGTAGTCAGAAGTATTAAACTCCTGGTTTTTTTATCAGCAAAATACTGTTGTTTGGAATGAATACTCTGCACATCATGCTGTGGTTTGTTGTAGGAGGCACACTGGAATCTGAATCACTTGAAATGGATTTTTAGTGATAAGGTTAGACCTTTTTAGAAATGACTTGATTTGGGAATTCTGATAAGGTTCAGTGTAGAAATCAGTAGGGTATTTAAACATCTAGGAAGAGTGCTCTTGTGTCTACTACATGTATCCAACACAATTGGAGCTCATTATTAATGCACTCACTGTTTCAGAAATATTGTAACACCTGGACCTACACATTCTTCAAATGGCAGCATGACTGGCTGCCTTCATTTGCTGCAGATTGAACAAATGATTGCTTAAAAAAACTTGACAAAATACCCACTGCTTCACTGGGCTCCATGTGGCTGCATGAATCTATTAAAAATTGAGATTATTACAAGTTCAAGACCTTAGTTGGCAAAACAAAGAGTTGGCAAACTTCTAGATGGTCTGATCTGGTTCCAATATCGTGCTGTTCTGTGATGCTACACACCAAGCTTAATAATGTTACCTCCCTGGGTTTTTCAGTTGAGAAAAAGAGGTTTTTTTGATACTACTTTTGTTTTTAAACTTTTTACTCTTGTTAAGTTAGCTCAGCAGCTCTCTTAGCCCACCTACAATACTCCAACTGCCTAAGCACAACCTCTCTCCACTCCAGATGTATTTCTGTCATGTAGGTGTCATGTGCCATGAGTTTCCATTGTGCTGTGCGTACGCTGTTCGTTGTTCCTAAGGAATGGTGAGTCATGGTGTGGTGTCACAGGAGGCACACTTGTTCCTCTGCGTGTTGTGACTGGGCACCAGGTGAAAGAAAAAAGGTTTCCAGTGTCTGAGAAGTACAGCAGACTTCACCGCTTCAGAGCGGGGTAGGTGGGTTTCTGTGAAAACCATTGGGTCCTGGTGCAGTGCTGATCTTCATCAGGAATGGATTGATCCCAAATATGCTGGTTTGTTCACATGAGTGTAGTGAAATGATGGCAAATCATTAAATGGTAAATGAAGAAACATAACGTTTAAATAAATTGTTTTCTTTGCTATTTTTATGATGATTCATAGAAAGATGCATAAATTCGATCTGTTAATTATTTAAATAAGCTCTCCAGATGAATGACAGCTTTAAGCCTCTAAGTATCTTGATGCGATGGTGTAGCTTTTCCTGTTCCAATGAGATTGAACACTGCACACATGGTAGGAATTTGTGTGTGTTAACTGAGCCAGTTTTATGGTCTTCAAAAAGACCATAAAGCCAACTTTATGATCCAAAAGCAGCAGTGCTTTTCTGATAAGCCAGCGTTTCCAAAAAAACCCTGTGTACTGCATACCTGGAATTCAAATGAGCCAGCTGCTGAGCCAGCACAGTGGGGCTTGTGGAAGTGCATTTCATAAAAGCCTTCCACGGGCTTTTGGATTTTTATTTTGCTTTTTTTTTAAAACAAGAAAAAAGTCAGACACACACATTCCCCCTTGAAATCTTTAAAGGGTGTATTTAGGAGGGGACTTGGGTGTTTAGGGGGGTCAGTCCACAGGTTTTACAACACAAAGAGGATAGGAAATCTGAAATGCAGAGTATGTACCTTTCTATACAGAGTAAATTGGAGGAGATTTTAAAGGATATGTAAACAAGCATGGCTTGTGAGCCATGGGTTCCTTCTGACAGAAAATTGCTGTCTTCCTTATCCTTCACATTGAAGAAAACAACTCTGTTCCCAGACGGTAAGGACAAGACCTTCCAGCACAGAAATCAGCAGGTGCTGCTTCTTCACATGTATTAACACCAAGATCTTCCTTGGTGAAATCATTCTTTCTCCTTAACCATATTTGAGAGCTCTGGCAATGGCAGAAGAGCAAACGTGCCTCCTCCTTGGAAGGCAAGAGAAATCTCGTGAGGTCAGTTTTTAGTGTTCTGCATGAGTTTTCTTCCCGGTCTTTTCCTGATCCACAGCTTCAAGGTCTACAAAAAATTTCAAGTTCTCTTCTCTCCTTGCTTAGGATTAGTGTCATCCCACTGAGGTATTCTCTAGTTTCTGCAGCTCCTAAGCAGCCAGCAGAGACACTAAGACTAGTTTAATACCAGGATTTTCTTTTATTCTGGTGATGGGATTTTTTGCCAGTGGAAGAATACTCCTCAGCACAGGTGGCTGGGAAAGCTGCAAGGACAGGTTCTCAGTTTTGCCGCTTCAGCCACTTTGTCATGGAGCATCCCTCACAAATTAACCCTCTTTTCACTTTGGAGCTAAACAGTGTCCTTTTAACTTGTACTAGCTACGCTTTTGAATTAACTTCTAATTTGGCTAAATTGCTGCATGGTTGCCCTGGTTTGAGGGAAAGTGCAATCTCTTTAGGAGTTTGTCTTTTCCTTTTGCTGCTAACTTCAGGTTCTCTCTATGGCTCAGGCCCCCCAAAGTAACATTGCCAAATCCTGTTTTCCTAGTGTTTTTAGCATTTATCTCCTTCACAGAAATCTTTTTGTAAGAATCTGCTAAATACTTCTACCATGTGAACCTCTATGAAAGTCGTAAGTTACTAAAATAGCGTGTTATGATGAGATGTGCTGACTACCTGTAGAAAGAGAATGTTACAGCCTAGTACAAATTGTTTCACACTTGCTTTTTTTTTTTTAATCACAAAATCTAGATTAATTACTCCAGTTTTTCTGTCTGAGATTTAGAATGGGTTATGGACAAAATTAATTCCTAGAAATCATCTCATTGGCAAAGAAGTTCCTGTGATTCAAAGTGTAGTATGTACTTAGTAGGTCCTTTTTGGGATAAAGAAAACTCTGCAGTTAAGGAAACTGGTATATCAAACCTTGTTGTTGTAGGGCAGGGGATTTCATTTAATCCCTGCCCTGATGCTCTGCAGTGCTAGATCTGTGCTGCTAGGTTTTGTTCATCATCCTCCTCCTCATCCCAGCTGTCGCACCCAGCTCATGCAGAGAGAGTAGGCAGAGCCTGGCTCTGCGGGCACAGACCAGCGTGCTTACAAAGCCTCCAGTCCCTGTCGTCTTCACGCCAGCACAGTTGCAGTGGTGTCTGTCAGCCAAGGTCCCTCAGAAAAGGTAGCTGTGGTTAGCGTGGGTATGAAGGGAAGGATGAGTTTGTTTTGTGCTGCTAACAGTGTGGAAACAGTGTTGGGATAAATTTAGCTTTTCGATTCAGGCAGCTACTCAAATATCATTTATATACACAAAGTCAGTTTGGAAAAGTCACATATGAAAAAGGTTTCCTGGTATTTCTTCATATTTTGCCTCTGTAGGGAAAGGATGTTAATACCATTTGGGCTCTTTACCTTCTCAAGTACCTTGTTTTTCACCCTTGACAGAACTAAAGCACAAATGTTAGTTGAACTTGATTTCTTTTGATTAACGCTTGTTGTTGAAATTTTCCAGGAATGTTGATAGTAATTTTGTGTTTTGCTTCCCTCATCCTCTCTGGCACATTACCTAAATGGTTTTGAAGCCAACTTCATCATAAACCACTCCTTAAGCTCAAAGCAATTGGTTTTATTACCTGCATGCAATGGAACGATGATATTGCTCTTGATGATGGCTGAGAGAGTCACCCTTTTGCTGTAGGTGAATGTCATTCTGTTCTCACTGGTTCTTTTTTCACATCAGAGAATGAGCCTCAGTAACTTCTGTTTTTTCACAAGACAGCATCACTTTACGCACAGCAGAAACAGCCTACGGGGTTGGTGAGGAGGGGATGCCTCTTTTTTTGTTGCTGTTGTGTCCTGTACTGGTCTGTCTAGCAGCTACTTCTGAGAGGTCTTGCAGAATTTAATATTATTTTTTTTTGTTAAGACAATGTTTATGTCATTCACAAAATAACTTTACAAAAATAGTCTGATCATCTTGTTTTCTAACCAACCTTGTCTCCTCCATTGTTCTGATTTAATGTCCTGAGTGAATGCAGATCATGTTAAACATATTCTGCTACACATTACTGTTGTTCATATAAAATGGTGGTGGTGAATTTCTTTTTCTTTCTACCATGTGTCATCATTGCAAGATATGTTGGCTTTTTTAATGACTTTGATAGCATTTACAGAGACATAAGGAAGAAAAAAACCCCAACCTGTTCTATACATAAAATTTAAAGTAAGAATTTGGAAGTCTGATTTTTCTCTGTAAAGAGTTATGGGCTTTTCTTTTAACACTTTTGCTCTGGAGAGGAGTAATGGAAGTCATATTACTTTGTTTTCTGTGTGCATAATATCTCTGTTTGGCTGCTATTTTCTTTCTTACCTCTATGGGAATGATGAAGGGATGGCTTCATGACATTTGACCTAAAAAAAACCAAAACCAGAAAGAGTTCTCTATGTAAGAAAACCCATTTTTACTAAAATACAGTTTTCAGGCTCTGAACAAGGCCTTGAGTGTTTTCCATGTGGGATGAGACTGCCTTGATCACAGTCTCACTTCAGTTGTTTTAACTTTGAATTGATGTGGAATTCTGGTTTAGGAACTATATATTACTTGTGCCATTCATTTAAGGAAGTAAGGCTTCCATATTTTAAATCTCAAGAACAATGAATCAACATATGGTCCTTATTTTTCATGAATCCAAATCAATATATTGTTGCCATCTTAGCTGACAGACATTTGTGTAGCAGAAAATGAGATTACTTCTTCAATGCAGATGGGAATTGTGAAACACCCACAACCTTCCCAAAGTTAAAATGTATTTGGCCTCTACCTAACAAATACGTAACTGCATTACACAAACTGGTAATTTATTGTCCCTTATGGAAACTGAACTTACTAAGCTCCTGATGTGAAGAAATGACTGATATTGAGACAATTCCATTTCTGTCTCTATCTTTCGGATATTAAACTTGACACTCAGCTGTCATCCATCATGCCCAGCAGAGAGTTGAAAGAAGCCTCACTGCGGTTGTCAGTCAGCAGACTGTGAGTCAGCATGCATAATACACAAATAGTTGCTGAATTTTTTTTTTCAACTCATTATACTAAGACCAAATGCTAAGCTGAAGGACAAAGTTCCTCCTTTGGTCTTCACTGCTACACATACTTTGTGCTCACTAACATTATCGGGTGGTACTACAGCACCTTCCCTATTGTGGAAGATCTGGTTAAGATCTGCTGAACAATGAATCCTTGGGAAAGGAGTGCAGCAATACTTGGGTTATCTGGGCAAATGACCAGGACAGACCACATGAGAGAGCAATCACATAAATTCCTCTTTCAGACCATCTGGGAGACTCCACATTCAAGTGGTGGCTATGGGAGTGATGGTGCTGCTGTAGTAGAACCCTGGAACTCTTCTCAAGAGCCAAATTTAAAGCAGTAACATAGTTCCTCTAACAAAAATGAAAAGGACTCCTAGGTTTTTTATTAAGTTGAAGCTTTGTTAGAAATATATGCTTTGTGAGAATATACCAAAGTTTTGTTGAAAAACAGAACATCTGAAACTTCCAAAACTTACTCAAAAGAGCATAAGGCTTGGAAATGTTACTGCAGTACTTATTCTCTTCCTCTTTATTAAGTTCAGTTCTTCAGACAGCTTCAGTCTTCTTTGGTACATCACAGCCAAAGACTCATTAAATGCAGTATGTTTTACCTAGCAAGTGGGAAAACAGAAATCCTGATGATCCTTAAAAGGAAAAATAAAATAAAAAACCATTTTTACATACAGCTTGTAACTCTCTAGTTAAAATTCTAGAGCATTTTTCAACAAAAAAATCTTTTTAGTAAAGGGGGGAAAAAATTCACTCTCCTGACAGTTTTTGACTAAACTTTGTTTATTCATCAAGTTGACCTAATGTCAAAAACCCCTTGAAAACTCAGCAAATTGCTTAGCCTGATTTCCATAAATGTTGTCTAAGGAAAGACAGCTCATTTGCATGCTGATCTTGTTTTTCATTCTGCTCTCTTGCTACAAACCCCTGAATTATACCACAGACTGGGTGTTCTTTGTCTCAAGTCCAAACCATCGCCTTTCCTGAGGATTGTCAGATCTAACAAGGGTTAAAACACCGTTCCAGTAGCACACAGCTTTTTATATTCAAAAGTTGTAGTGCAAATGGAAATGCTTGCTCTTTGTTATGCCCAGCATTTGGGAAAGAGCTGGTGGCAAAGATTTGCACTGCTGCTCATCTCACAAGAGATTCAGATGACTTCTCCAGACAAATTGTTACCCAGAATGACCTTATTACAAGGCTGGACAAATTGCTACCCAGAATTACCTTCTTATATGGCAGTAAGAGAGAATATTTTTGCATTTGAAACAGAATACAGGGCAACATGACTAATTGTGTTGATAGAGTGGCATAATGCTCACGGTAAAATAATGACTCCCTTGGACACCAGGGAGCCCGTTAATTAGGGGAATGATGAGTCTTTGTAAAATCAGAGTCAAAAAGCAAACATCTTTCTTCTTATATTAAGAAATTAAGGCAATGCAATAGACTTTAATGCATTTTTGTGGTGTTTCCTGGGAAATCTTTCTGTAAGATGCTCGTATATGGAGATATGAACAGCAGGTTCTGTTTTCATGACTTCCTGCCAAACCATAACAATGTCAACTGGCAGTAAGGGTATTTGGCCCTCTGTACCCTCATGTACTGTAAATCTGTTATTTTTGTATAAATAGATTTCTCACCCTACAAATTAAATTAGAATCTGATCCTGCATTTGAACAGCAAGTTTCAAATCAGAAGGTAATTTTGTCTTGTTTGTTAGGGAATGAAAGAGCCTGAAGTGGTTTATGTTACAATTTATGTAGTGTGGAAGAGCAAAAAAGCCCAGTAGGATTTAGAGCTTTCTTTACAGAAACCGTAACCAACCTGGTCTCTGGAAAACATTAAATCTATTCCAAATTTGAGAACTGTAAATTATTCTTGTGCTAATAATCCAATTTTTTAAAAAAAGTATATCAAACCAGGCAAGTTGAATATTCATCTCACTGAGAAGCAAACTTTCAATAGAGAAAGCAAATAAGTTAGTCTTATTTTTTTCCAAATAATTATTAATGGTGAATAAAAACTTACTTTAAATAATAAATTGGGCCTTGACTGTCATGACAGTGGTAGTTATATTCATGGTTTTGGAACACAAAGTGGAAAGAAAAAGTGTTAAAATGTAGAAGAGAGAGAACTGATGGCATGTTTGGGACCAGAAGTGGTGGACCATGAAAGGATAGTCTGCTGTAAGGTTAGACTTGCTCTCCAGTACTATCTGTGTAACCAGTGGTTTGCTATACCCAAGTGCCTCATCAATTACATGGTAAGATATTGTCAGTGGTTTAGTCTGGATAATCAGTTTTAACTACTAAGGGACAATGTTTTGGAGTAAAATCAGAAGGCTGTTGGGATCTCCCTTCCTCCTGCACTGTGCTTTTCCATGTTGGTCCATTAATTTTCTTTTGTAAGCATTAAAATAAGGCAGATTCCTCTCCGCTGAGGTGTTAGACGTAAACTCCACTTGGCTTTGTTTATAGCAGGTATCAAAACTCATTCCTTTGTCTTGCATGGTCCCACCATATCAAAATAGGATTGACTGCTGCTTAGAAGCACCACTTGCTCACACATCTCTGTGTTGACATACCTGCGAACAGTGACTCTTCCATCTTATCCAAACCCACAGTTGTTTCACTGCTGCCATCTCCTTGTCTGTTGAATTGACGTATTGTAAATTTCTGTATTGTGCATGTTAAAGATTGTGTGGAAGAAGGATGATCTTCACAGTGTTTGTACAGTGCCTTAAAATACGGTGTCTGATTCATTGCCTAAGCTACCAAGTGTCCTTACCTTAAAAATGACAGGCATTTAGTTGATCAAAAACCCACGTTGGTTTTAGCCTGACTGGTACCCTTGACAGAAGGTATAAATATTGTGTTTGTAGCTGGCTCTTAAACACCGTAGCCACAGCTGTGCTGGAATATTATTAAAGAAATGGATTGGAAAACTAGTGAAACAAAAGATTTTGAGTCACATAAGATTCATTAGAAAAGTGATCTCCCAACAGGTTACTAGACCTGATCATACGGTGAAAATCAGAACAATCCATTTCTTAGCTCCAATTTCTACATTAAATTGACCTGATGAATGTTCCACCTTGCACTGAAAGTTTCATATTTTGTTAGCTAGTTTGAATATTCATTGGTACAGTGCCTTAGCTACCTATGTCTCACCTGAAAGAAGAGATGATTAAGAACATCTATTTAGAGGGATGTGGCTAATTTTCTTATATTCATAACGTTCAGGAGAGAATATTCCTTTGGTTTGCTAAGAAGGGCTGCAAGTAGAGGATGGTATTTCTTAATTTAAACGGAGGATGCAAGAATCTCCGTCTGTAATCCACGGGCTCCCTCTCCTGGTCCAGGAGGTACTTGGCACCAAGAGCTTGATTACTACAGAAGCTAGGCAAAAGTTATTTGCAAATTGATTTAATCATGACACAGTGCCAACGGGAACTCCTAACTTCTTCTATGTTTAATCAGAGAATTGTGCTCTCCCTAATAGCAGCAATGAAATTAATATAGGTGTCGTGATGAACCAGGGTTGCAGGGCCAGGTTTATCTTATTCAAATGCCAATTAAGATGTGTTTCATGAGGACTCAAAGCTATGCCCTACAAACAATATTTACAAATATAATCAGTAAACTTGCATATCCAAGTAACTGCATGAATGTATACAGTCTAATTGCACCGATGCTGTCAGCTTGGCTTCTCTGACACCTTGATGTTCTGCTTGCACCTCCTCCTGGTCACACTGCATCTAAATTAGACTATTTGCTTACTGTGTTTGATGGTGGAGAAATATCATCTTTGCATTAATATTCTTAGGTTAGAAACACATTTAGTAACAAATTTGAGGCCCTAGAGTCATAAAGCACACATAAAGTAAGAATTTGATCTATTTAAGAGGTCACTTACTTTTGCCTCAAGTTTTCAAACCCATTTCTAAATTTTATGAAACTAATTTCTGGCAGAGAAGAAGAGATTTTTTTAAATTTTATTTTATTTTTATTTGCGTGTGTATGTGTGTGTGTTTTACCTTCCCAGTCTTGTTTCTAAGATTATTTTTTAAGCTTGAATTTATTGACATGAACAAATGTTTGCGTACCTTAAGAACAACAACAAATACTCTAGAGTGTTCCTTCCTTTAATGGTCTTAATGCATATCTATATTGCAGCAGACATTTAAAAAAAAATAAAAATTCAGCTCCAGCAGATTGGGGTGGATGTCTTGAAGCCTGCCCTGAAGAGTTAGAAACCTTCACATACTTGGACCAAGGTTTTTCACACTAACTTTGTGCTGCTTTTATGCTGATATAAGTGCCCACAGAATATCACAGTGTTCTACAGTGCAGGTAGGGGCAGGGCTGGCAGAGGGCTTTGTGAGTTTATGCAATGCCATGCAAGCACCAGATGGGTGTGAAATCCTTTCACTTTACAGTATCAGACTTTTATTTCAGGCCTGAGCCCTGGAATAAACAAATACTGAAAACAGTCCTTAGCATTTTCATTCATGTTAGAAATTGTGTGTAAATTTGTAACAAGAAAGGTCCCACTAGTGAAATATCAAACTCCAAAACTCATTCAGAAATGCATTTCTGGAGCTACTAATTTAGGTGATCCTCTTGGCTCCACTTAAAGCAAGCATTGACAGTTATGCCTTATGAAGCAAAACCAGGTTTGGGAGAACTAATTATAGCAATTCTCTCAATTTACTTCTTATTTGTGCCAAAGACTCAGCAGGTGACCATTTCATGTGAGCAGAGCATGTAAGATGCACGTCAGAAGTGTTGAGTACCTTGCAACTGAAAGTTGGTCTGATTTACACTACAAGGAGTACAGTTGAAGTGAATAAAAACAAAGCATAATGTATGACTAAATAAAGCCTGTATTTCCTAAAAATGTACTGCTTTTATTTATGCCATATCCATGTAAAACGGCAACTATTCACTGTACATTCCTATTCATGCCATGCTCTTAGTCATCTGCTTTGCCATCTATGCAAATGTTATACTGTAGTATCCCTTATGTATCTGTTAATTTTATTTAAATTTACAGAGATTGAAATTATTTCTGAGCTAAAATATGTAGCTGCTCTAATACTAGCACTCTGAGATATGCAGATAGCTTGACACTTGTCAATGGAAAATAGTTTTAACGTATGTTGGTTAAATAGGCAACCAGACTCCACCGGTACCTTGAAACCATGGCAGTCATTAACCTTTTTGTACCCCCTTCCTCCCCAGCTTTCCCCAATAATTAAACCTATTAAAGTTTAGATTGTAAGGTACATTGAACTATTCAGAGGAGTAGCTTTATGCAATATGGTGACTTATTATAATGTCTTCCATTAAAGCAATGTGTCTTTTTTTCCTCCCCCTTTCCCCCCCACCCCTTTTGTACACAGGTACTTGGAACACCAAATGAAGATACATGGCCTGGAGTCCACTCTTTACCCCATTTCAAACCAGGTAGGTTGAAGTACCAAGTTAATCCAAATTCTGTTTCCAGAAATACAGAAAACAGATAATTACATTCCACCCACAAGATTCAAAATTACTTGTAGGCAGTGTGTGAACTATAACACGCCTTCCTAGCTGCTTCCTTTTTGTTGTCTTCAGGGTGGGGGGTGGTTTTTTTTAATTTATTTGCTTTCTCTTGCATTTTTTCCTGTTTATATATAGTATGAGCCCTGACCAGCTAACATTTCTCAGCCACTATCATACCTTTCAGAGGGCTGGTAGGCTGATTCCCAATCAGTGTTTTCCACAGACCACCCTGAACTTTGAGGATTACTAGAGCAAACTAAAGGGTAGAGAAAAGACTTTGTGAAAGCTGAAGTTTCTGCTAGATCATCTCTTAGTACCTTTCTACAAAGGTTCAATTTTTTTTAATGCGCATTGAAGTTGTAATATTCTACAATCATTCTTGAAAAACTGATTCATCATCTGATACCCCTGTGTAGAAGGGAGCAGATTGTTCCCTAGAGTCTAGAAGTATATGGTCAGCTTCATTATGCTATCTGGATTCATGTATGTGTATGTGATATATGTAGTCTCGTGAACCTTTAAGTGGGGATCTTAGAAATACTGTTTTTTTAACATACCAAGCAGGCAAGTGAGTAGGAGATGTAATGTTTGGTGTGGGTGGTGCAGTAATGGAACTAGTTGTCCAGAGAGGTTTGCCACCTCCAAAAGTCCTGTTAAAGTCCTGTTAAAACTGATAGGACAGGGCCTGATCAGCCTGAACTCACTGGGCCTCATGTGAGTCGTTTTGGACAAGATAGTAAAGAGGTTACTAGACACTTTCAGATGGAGCACTTAATTGGCTCCTAGTATATTTTACTAGGATGAGTCTTCAGTTTCTAGCCATATGGCAAAAGTCTGGAAGTGAGTCACAAAATAGACACAGGAATCCAATTTCAGATGTTTCCCTCCTTGCAGGCCTACTGTCTCTCAGGAAGTTCCTGGTTGTACTTTAGTGCAGATCGTAGTCCTTTCGGCTTTTGTCATAAACTGTGACAACCTGGCATCCTATGTCATTTAAATCTAATTTCCAAATCACTTTATAGGTCAGACTTGAAGATTCCCGTTTCATTCTGGCCTGTCTTATTTGTCAGATCTGCAGGGCCATAGGGGCTGCTCTGGGGCAGCGAAGAGTCAGGAGACAGGGCAGAGGAGTTTAAAAGGACAAAGAGATCTAGGCAGCTGTCAAAATAGGGGAGGTAGAGAAACAAATATATCGTAGGGCTTGCCCTGATATTAACAGAAAGCTTTGAGAAAAGGGCAGACAGCTTGCTTATGCTTTGCTTTTCAGTCTCAGTCCTAGCACTGTCTTATTGCTATATAGTGAAATCACTCTCCAGTGCTCTCAAGTGAATTAGTAGAGAGAGCTTTTTTTAACAAGTACATTTTTTCACTGAAATACTAAGAATACTATAGTATTCTTCCCCAAATTGGTGTGTCATTAAGTTTACAAGCTTTTGTGTTTTTCATTCTTGGTACTGATTAAAAGGTGAGCATATACAGAGAATCATAGAATCATAGAATTGTAGGGGTTGGAAGGGACCTCGAGAGATCATCGGGTCCAACCCCCTGCCAAAGCAGCTCCCTAGGACATATCACTCAGATAGGCATCCAGACGGGTCTTGAATATCTCCAGAGAAGGAGACTCCACCACCTCCCTGGGCAGCCTGTCCCAGGGCTCTGTCACCCTAACTGTGAAAAAGTTTTTCCGCATGTTGGTGCAGAACTTCCTATGCTCCAACTTGCAGCCATTGCCCCTTGTCCTGTCTCCACAGACCACTGAAAAGGGGCTGGCTGATTCCCCCTGCATCCCCTGCTTAAGATAATTATAAACATTAATTAGGTCCCCCCTTAGTCTTCTCAAGACTGAACAGTCCCAACTTACTCAGCCTTTCCTCATAGGGGAGATGCTCCAGGCCCTTAATCATCTTCGTAGCCCGAATCCTTACAAAAATATAGTGGTTTTTAACTGCATTCAAAAGACATTGTTTTTATGGAAGACTAGTGAAGGGCAGGAGAAAACCTGGAGATGTCAGTGAGTGCTCCTTGGGTTTCTTTTCATTCTTCTGTGTGACAGAGAAAAGTCTTGAACAGTAGATGGCAGCCAAGAAATTTCGTGGTTTGCTTTTTCTGTTAGGCTTCCAAGTGTGTTAAGGGATGTGGGTTTATTAATGCAGAAGAACATCAGGAAATAAATCCACAGCAGGCACTTCATTAAATCTATTTTTTACATGGGCATCATGTTATATTTGCTTTTATTTTCTCCATCCCAGAGTATGGATGTTGTCAGCTGTGAACACGATAACTATACAAAAGCAGAATGGGGAGAGGAGAAAAGATACCTCCAAGAAATTTTGGTCATTTGGTGTTTTCACCATTTCTGCATGGTGTGCTCTTTGCTCTCTCTAATCCTTTCCACCTCTGAAGTATGTAAATTTGCAGGTCAGGTTAATTATTATCCTAGCTGGCAATTACTTAATCTTTCTAGGTCCTGTTAAATGCAGAGCTCTGACCTCTGTAATTCCCATACACTGTGGAGGTCTGAGAGCACTCCAAAGGAAAAAGCCCTCATCTGTGCACATACTATGTTCTGCACTCCCTTTATGCCACCTCATATACTTCATGGCCTTGGTAAAAGGATTTTTTTTTTTTATCTTACAGTACTTTATTTACTGATTTTAGAAATTACTCAAGTGATTGGACTTCATGCCGGTAAAGTGTGGAATGGTTGAAGCTGCAAAGCATGCCACCTGAGGGACCATTCTGGGGTATCAGGATCTAAAGCAGGCTCTGTGCAAAGTGCTCTGACCTGTGGGCTCATGCTGTTAGGGTCACTGGATCTGTGTAGTCATGGATCTCTGTTGCTTCTTAAAAAAATGCTTTCCTTCATACCGTTCTGTGCACCGGAGCTGCAGCAGGGCTGGATTGTCCCCTTTTGCAGATGCTCAGCCATCCATGCTTCTTTCCCCTGACATTGTCTTTACAACCTGAAGAAAATTTCCTCAGTGTATAGGACTGAAAGACTTTCTTTCCTAATTGACGTATTTGGAGCAAAAATGAAGGTTAATGCTTAAGTTTTTTCTTAGATTAATATGTTTAAGATGACTTAATCTTTTCCTTTCCTTAGCAGAAGGTAGGAGGGAACCTGAAATGTCTTGCCAGACCTGAACCAATTCCATTATTCTTTAAGACATGTGAAATTACTGCCTTTAAATTCAGTTTGTATGGGGTTAAGTAACTCCGGTGTTTTGTGTATCTTTGTGTTTTAAGACTGAGAGCTGCAAACAGCAAGTGTGATACATTGAGAAGTGCAAAGAGCACTGGTGATGAGGGTATCAACATCCACTCAGGCAAAGCTTTGATGCTGTAGACTTGAGTTGTGTAAGCATGAAACAATGGGATTCGAACAGAAGGTCTCAGTGATAGTTATTATAGTTTAAAACATGCTGGGCATGTTAAATACCTGTGGACTTGGGAAAGCTATTGAAATTTCATTGTGTTTCTTGTTTGCATATAGACTTAAATAACTAATTTTCATGCTGCGATTTTATAGGGCATGGTCCTGTGCTGCAGAGAGCTAATCACAGTTTACTAGGAGAAATAGGTCTGAAAAACATGGCATTAGTCTCTTCTCCTCTGGGGTGACCAAGGGTCTGATTATTATGGAAAGTAGCCAGTGCATAAACAACGATGATCTCTGACATCTTAATATGCAGGAACATTTACTTCTGCAGCTGAATAAGGAATGTGCTCCTAAGGCTAGCTGTGGGTGGCTCTGCATCTTCTAAACCACTAACCTCAGTGATTTTAACAGCCTGTCATCATGAAAATAAAACAATCATAATTTGTTTTGCCATTAAAAAAGTGAGAAAGCAACTTGTATTTCATCTGCCTGCTTTGAGATCTTTGATTACTCTCCAGCTTACAAATACTCTTAAGTAATATGTGAGGTATTTAAAGCCAGAAGTTGGACTGTTCCTTGAGCTTTCTCGGTGCTTCAGCCTCAGTCCTCCCAGTATGTGTTCGGAAATATATACACACCCTGATGTGCACATGTCTTGCTAAGGAAATTACTTATGGAGGATCTAAAATCAGCATTTAAAAATCCTGAAATACTTCAGAAGTGTTTTAGTAACCTCTGTGATTTACTTTCAAGCTGTTACAATTGTTATAATCTTATGTGCATCTTCCTGTACCCATCACCAAAGCAAGCCCACTATTCAGGAACACTGAAGCAGCACCTCCAAGAAAAAAATGAAAGTAGGTATCTGCTATGCCTGTCTGCGTGTGTGGAGATGGAGCAGTATTGTAAAACAAGCTACTTCCTTACCAGTCTTGACTATTCCTGATTTTTTGAGAATTACTCTCTCCGTTGTCATTAAATCTTCCATTTTCTTAGTCTGGAGTCTTACCATCTTTTCTCTGCCAGCTATTTCTCCTGGGTACAGAGCCCTGTCCAAATAATTGAGCAAGATAAGCCTTTCATATCAACAGCTGCACTTAAGTTTTCACTTTTCCTACATTCTCAATTCTTTTTTGGGACTGATGCTTTATAGCCCCCACCCTAAAAAGTTAAATAGACATTTATCAGAAGACACTGTCAGTGAGCAAAGTGGGAGAAGGTAACATATGGTCACAACAAAAGATAAATGAGGTGATGGTGTCCCTGAAGAGATGGTAAGAGTCAAAGAGAAGAAAGAAATTGCTGTTAGGAAGATGGAGAAAATGGGAGAATGCTTTGTAACTTTGTGCCTCAGTTTCCTTACAATACTGTTCCTAGGTGATAGAAAATTAAGAATTTAATCTTGGGCTGATGCTGTGGGAGCCTCAACATCACTATGTTCAGCAGACAATCAGACATGTTATGAAGAAACACACCTGAAAAGATGCCTTTGTGAGACAGTGGAAACATCTACTGAGCACTGTTTTTTAAAGGAGAATCCCCAAAGTCTGGATGCAAAGAGTTAAGAGAGACTTTCTCTCCTTAAGCTGAAAGCAGAAGACAAAAAGAAACTAGATTAAGAAAAGAGTATTTGTAGAAAATAGTGCATAACACAGAGTCTGACAGACTTTGACAGATACTTCATGGATTTATTAAGAAATCTCAAGTTTGTGACTGACAAAATTATTACAGAGCTGATGTTCAGACTTGGGAATGTTGCTTTGCTTCTCAGGTGATCAATAAATACAGATTTGGTTTAGAAATATGATCTGCCTACCTGCATCTTAACAGCTTATCGATAGCGAGGTTTTTACAAAGAATTAAGTCTTCATTCAGAGTAGGGCTGGGCTGAGAGAATAAGCTCCTTTGGCACAAACCCATGGAGATACCGTATCTGAGGACATTCAGCTTTTCAGACTTTCAGGAAGTTTTTCCTGTAGAGTTTCACCAAAGCCTGTCAACAATTTGTTACACACTGAATCAATATCTTGTTTGTTTAAGTCTAGGCTGATGCCAGTGAATATTCCTGGATGGTGTGTGGAATATCTGCAGTTAAAACTCTTCAAATAGCCCCTGGCAGGCCTTTAGCTCATGGCAACTAGCACTTCCAAAGAATTCATTCCTGGGCAGGGTTTGGGAGTTTGCTTGGGCCGGTGACCACTCCAATAAGAAGAAGGAAGGTCCCATCTCCTATAGTGGAGTTTGAAGGTGGGAAAGTGGTGCAGTGGACGTGGGACAGTGATGGTGTCTCAGCCTGACAACAGTCCCAAATCTTCTCAACTTACTGATAGAGTTGTATTTCTCAGGAATTTGAGTACTTGAAGAAAGCAGAGAGTGGGATCTGTAAGGAAGAAATAATTTTGATCTTTTATCCCTCTTTTTTTAGTTTGGGGGAAATTGTAATATTCAGTGTTTCCTCAGGTCTCTGGTATCCACAGTACAAGGGAACAGGGGTGTCAGTATTTTCACCATTCTTTAAACAAAATTGACAGAAACTGAAAAGCTAAGGTAACTATTGTGTATGCCAGGGAGCCAGTGTGAGCGCTGATAAAAGGCAGAACCATTTAATATAAAGTCCAGTGCTTTAGATAATGCTGGCTATTAAAATTATATTTTTAATTCATGCTTAATAGAAAGTCTAGTAAACAGCATCTGTCCTTTGTCTTTACACAGCCTGTGCTCTCTAAAGCGAGTGCGTTTGGAGGGGAGGGGAGGAGTAGGAATGGGGAGAGAGAGAGAGGATGGGGAATTGAAGAAGTAATTTTTCTCAAGACACTTGGCATAGAAAAAAGCAAAAGCCCAAAATTTTAGCTCATGATTATGATAAAACTCCAGTTGTGATTGGACTTCAGTAAAACCTCTAATTGCACATTAGTGCTGCAAATAGTGCTTGAAAATTTTGCTTGTCAGCATGGATGCTTGTCTTCGTATCTTTAGCTAACATAATTCAAATATTTTTAGGATTGAATCTTTAATAAAATATAACATATGAGTCTTACATATCACAATACAGCATTAGTCTCTTTAGACTTTTCATTTAAATGTAAAGAAAGCCCATTTAAAGAAATAGTGAATTAGACTTTTCAAAATATTAATTATGGTGATGTTTAAATATTTGCATTTAAGCTAATCACATTTGGTTTTAAATAGAGAAGAACATTAATCAAGGAATGCATACGCTGGCATGTTTTGATTAAGAACATTAAAAAATGCCTTGAAGTCAAACTGCATTTTAAGTTCTTTGGTTTAGACTAGAAGCCGATTATCAACAGTGCTAAAAAGGAGCTAAAAAATCAAAACGTAGTCTGCTTCTAATTCCTTATGTAGCCTTTCTTGCCTATTCTAGGTCCTTTCAAGGCAAGCATGGCAAAGGTATAGTAGTTCATGTGTTTTTCTGACTGATAAAAGAGACAAAACCCCTCATCTTGGTTTATGTTACTTAAAATGCAAGTGGTTATTTTTTCAATTCTCACAGCAGACCAGTAGTTCCTTCAGTGGTCTGCTAATAAGCTCACCAGTGAGTTCTGCTGAAATTCGCTCCTGTTTGAACCTGCCCTTGATGCAGGGCTGTCAGATGGAGCATGTTTATCAGGCAGATAATGATGTTTGCAGTGGAGAGCATGGAGGTATATATGTAGGCACACGAGTGAGTGTGCCTAAATGTTGCTGTAGAGCAGCTGTGTAAAGGAAATAAGGGATAGAAATACCATCTGTTTCTATAAGAAATGGAAATACTGCCATTTCTAAGACAATGTAATACAGTGGGGTGGAATGGAGAAACTTTCTGTTACAGGCCTTTTTTCCCCCCTTCAAGCTGTGTACAGTTTGGGAGCAGTTTTAAAAACATCCATTTGTTTGATGCATCGGGTTTGTCAAATCAACCAGCTCAAGAAATTTCCTGCATCTCTTCCTCCTGGTCGCTTCCATTTCACAGTTGTCATTCCAATATTCGTGAATGCTACTGTTTGCAGGACACAGTCATGACAACTTCCTTCACACACAGGGCATCGAGGAAGTTGTGCTGCAAGGTCTGAAGCAAAGAGCAACTCTAAATCCGTTTACTGCTGGAAGAATGCTTGTGTAACTGCGTCACTGAGCACATGAGTGAGTCGTGTTTAGTGCCCCACGAAACAGTGAATCTTGGCTCTGAGGCTGGGCTCCCAAAGGTGTGGATTTTAATACATGAGCCTACTCCTTTTCTATGCTCTTTTAAACAATTAAGAATGAATGACATGCTGCAGGGAGATCATGCAGTCAGTACTCCTTTCAGTAATGAATATGAGTACTGCACGTTTGCTCTCATTTGTGCAGTCCTACATAGGGTTCTCTTTACACAGCACTTAATTAATCAAGATTTGGCTAACTTGGGCTTCTAAGCAGCAAATGGTAAACACTGTGAGGTGCTGTGGGATTTAAACAAAACAAAAAATCTCTTCCTTTTGTTTCACATAAGCAAAAATCCCCTTTGACTCGTGAAATATAGCACCCATGTGAAAAGCCAGCTCTTTAACAGAGAGACTAGTGGTTGCTAGTGAGGATGATGACTATGTTTTGAGATGAAAATGCAGAGGATCAAATTTTGTTTCCCTGAATATGTTCCCAAAAGACTTGCAAATATTTCAGTGTTTGCATAAAGGAAATTATAATCACACTTCTTACTTTATGTTTCAGATGAGCTTACTGTGTTGTTCTTCCAGTGTTTTTATTCAAAATAAGCATATTTATTAAGAGGGAGGATCTGAAAAGGTTTGAACTCTAGTGTATATACTCACAATTTAAACTATAAAAATTTAACATATACCTGAAATCAAATCTTGATATGTGAATGTACAATTTTTCAGTTTTCTTTAATCTCAGTATTGATAAGTGAGCAGCTGCATCAGCAAGATGATAGCCTCACTTTGCTGCCAGTGGCTTGCATGTGCTGGAGGGTGTTTGTGTTGCTGAGTGATGACGGGAGCATCTGCATGAAAGTCTTCCATGTACCTATTGGCCTTTCAGTTCTGGGAGAGGAGCAGTAAGTTTTTGCTGTATGGGGTTTCTTCCATTAAGTTGGACCAAGATTTGGATCTCCTGTGATACTGCCTTTCATAATGTATGTCAGGCAAGGAGTTCTCTTTTTGGGAAGCATTGGTGGTAATTCTGCAGTATTCCCAGGATCTCACACACTGTTGAGATCTACTGACTGATAACGAGTATTTTTTATTATCAAATCAAGGGGAAATTCTGAAAAACAAACTAAAGATATATGCTTGAAAGGGTCATAAAATCTAATTCCATGCAGTTGTTTACAGTCAGGTATGTATAGCTTAAGATTTGGTTGTGTTGAATCCATCTTGCAATAAAGGTCAGAGAAATTCATACAGGTGTGACAGAGTCGTTTGCTCTGAAAAGTAACTGGGAAACAAACTTGGGGTTGTAATTGTGAGCCTGAGTTCCAGTGCTGCCATTAATTGGACACAAGCAGGAGATCCTCAGATAAAAGTTGGGTTGTTGTAACTGGTTTTTATTTTGCCTGTGTTGTGACTGCAGGATTGGTGTTTGTAGGTATGTGACATTGTGGTTTCATGGTTCAGAACTTCAAAAAATGAATCATGATGGAGAAGCTAAAGTACAAGATTATTGTAGCTTCTTTGTTCTGGCAACTGTGAAATCAAAATCAGCTGGTTTTGTTATTCTCTTTTTATTCTCTAAAGGAGAATTAATTCAGGAAAGTACTAGAACCTGGCATGTTCACAAGGCTGGGCTTAATTACCACAGTATTCCCATCTAGTTATACTGTCCATGAAAGTTAACAAGACTCTAGTTGGAGGAATAACCACAAAATTGTGTCCAAAAATGTGAGCTGTATTTTATTGATATGTGGTTTCTTTCCTTATGAAGAATTTAAGGCGAGGAGTCTCTAATCTGCTTGGAGTAGAGGGAAAAGAGTTGATAACAATAGTTAGGAGAAACCTGGTCTGCAGCCACGCAGCATATAAATGGAGTTTGAAATTGTGGAGTGGGGACTAACATTTGACTCTCTATAGACAGGTGTTCGCCCTATGCATACTTACCCCCTGATTTTTACTCCCCCTGCCTGATAATTGTGGCATATAAGGTACTTATTTTAAAAGAAGTTGAGACTAGAGCAGTAGATGGAATAAAGAAGGAAGATCCCTTGGAGAAGTTTGTTCCTTTTGCTTATGCATGTCCCTTGGAACTGCATTTACCTAAGTGGTTCCAGTGTGTCTTTTTTTTTTTTTTTCAGTAAACACTCAGCTGGCATAGCAATAGTTTTTGAGTTTCTTGCAGAACTGAAGCAGATCTTTGGACGTTAAGGCCTTTGGGGCAATTTGGGCAAGTAGTTGACTCTGTTTTCCTCCCACAGTGAAAATAGCTTAAGTTGCTTAAAGTAAATCTCTGACAGTGCAGTCAAGAAAAGATGTTGTGTACAATACTTCTCAACTGTTCTAAGTGGATGTAACTCTGCTGAAGTCAGTGTTGCTCTGCCAGTTTGAACCAGCTCAGTATCTGTCCAAAACATATTGCAGAATGGCAGATAAAATCAAAATCTGTCTTTTCCCGGGTCTAGGATAGCTTTTCAGCAGTGCTTCAAGTCAGTTCAGTTCTCCTTCCACCCAGCAGTTTTCTGCACCACGATTGATTAATGTGCAAATCTGCACTTTATTAGCTTGACTCCCGTATGTGTCTCAGGCTTGTTGTTACGCAGCACAGTCTAGCTGCATCATACTTTTCAGTCCTTTCTCATAAATGCATGGACAGTGTTATGGTTGGACTATTTACTTACAAAGTATAGAAAGTCTGTATTTTCTTTCAGTTTTTGTAAGTATCTGCTTACATACATGTTTTTAAGTAGCATTTGTAAACTGAAATTCAAGGGTGAGCTGAGGTCCTGCTGAGGCCAAGGCAATTTTGCTGTTAACCTCACTGGAGCTCATGCTTTTCCTCTGGAGAGCAGATGGTGAATTAACAAACAAAAGGCAGAATCTGAATTATAATACTCCTCTCCCTTGTAAGCCTGGGTCACACTCTGAAATGCCAGTAAGATGCTTGAACTACTTACTACAGAACATGTACTTCAGTCATGAGTTTTTATTTGCGCTATTGGATATTAAAACATAATCACAGGGACTGACTCCAGTACCATGTTATTGGCACTGAACCATGGCTGCATCTCACAGAATCTCAGAATTGTAGGAGTTGGAAGGGACCTCGAGAGATCATCAGGTCCAACCCCCTGCCAAAGCAGGCTCCCTAGGACGGGTCACACAGGGAGGCATCCAGAAGGGTCTTGAGTATCTCCAGAGAAGGAGACTCTACAACCCCCCTGGGCAGCCTATTCCAGTGCTCTGCACCCTTGCGGTGAATCTCATAATCATCCTGACTACTTTGTGCACTTGATTGAAAGACCTGTTTCACTGCACATCTGCAGTAGAAGCATTGCATGTCACATATAATAGAGATAAAAAGAAACTGGCACTTCCTATAGTTTTATTCTGGATGCCTTAGGTGTGATAAGTTATTTTGTTGTTACATGTGCACACAGGAAATCTCTTCACTTGCTGCTCTCAGGAAGAACATACCCAGCACCTCCTTGCTGTCCTCTCTTTAACCCTAATTTTCATCATGGTATTAAGACTTAACAGAAAACAGAGAAAAAATACCACTACTACAATGGTTCAAATTGCTTTTCCATTTTATAGTATTGAAGCTGCTAAGTGCCAGTGATAACTTTTATCAGTACTTGTAAGGTACTGTAGAAATGCTAATTTACAAAATTTAAGATCATATCAGTAGTGTGGTAATCAATCTGAATCACAGAATCATAGAATTGTAGGGGTTGGAAGGGACCTCCAGAGATCATCGGGTCCAACCCCCTGCCAAAGCAGGCTCCCTAGATCATATTGCACAGATAGGCGTCTCAAGTTCACACTAAGCAGTACGATAGCATGTTCAACAATGAGACATATCATAAATGAGTTAAGATGTACACAAAATTGTCAATAAAAATATTTTATTTTGGGAGATATATTTATGGAACAATATATTTCCTGTTATTAAAACGTACCATGTGAGCTATAATTTATTTCTTATGGTATCCTAATCCTAACAACAAAGTAAGGCTTATAACACTTTATAACTTAGTTAATGCAAGTTTAAGCTAATAATTTTAGTTTGTTGAGAACTATGTCATGATAGCACATCTGAGACTTGCCGAGAGTCTTTTCTTTTTGTAGTTGAACATCTTGATTCTGACAGAGAAGTCAGCTACATGCTACTTCAATGGTCATCTACAGTAGTCAAATATTTTCTAAGTGCAGAAACTTTAAATTGGCAATACACACACAAAAATCTCTAAAACACTAAAAAAAAAATTCACAAAGAAAATCCTTTTCAAACTTCTGTTTGATTTGTTCATCTCCATCTCAAAGCCTTTAACAGTATGACTGTGTAGTAGCATTTGGCTTTTTCTTGCTAAGAATGTTATTTGAGTAAACTTAGATACAATATTACATAACTGACATTTATTATTTCTATTGGTGCTAGAACCAGTTATAGTCATATCGCTCCAGCTTCCAGTACACTTGCCATACATATCTAAGAGGGGCTGATTTTGTTGCTTTAACTCCATCAGTATGGTTAGAGCAGCAAAATTCAGAGTGCCCCTCAGACACAGTTTGCTGGTCTACCACTCACGGAGAACTTCCAGGAGTGACGCCAATGGGAGCTGAACTTTCTGCATTCATTATTTTAGGAGAAAACCCCCCAAGAAAATAGGTATAAGAAACAAAATCAGCCACATTGGTGCTAGGATTTTGTATGTGGCATCTTTAGAACTGACTATGAATGACATATATATGGCAACTCTAGAACTGAGAGAAGTATACACCTGCAGGAATTTGAACACAACTGTCCTACGTTCCATTCTCAGTTCTGCACAGTAAGAAGCATGTATGTGTTGCATATACATGAAATACTGTTATAACTATATGGTGTGCCTATTGAGTGTCATGCTGATGGGTGGAGAGGAAGCAAAATAAAATTGTCAAGGTTTTCTGGAGTATTTTATAAATTTAGGACTTCACAACTAATGCTGTTACGCTAGGGCAGTTGGCCAAGGCAAGTACTAGTCTACGCAGTAGGAATTTAGTGTGATGAGGCTCCATGGAAAATGTTACCCTGTTCTCCCACTGGACTGCGTTTGCTTCCTCCTGAGAAGCACTTAGCTCCTGCTTAAAGGGCTAACCAAGTACTGGCTCATCACTTCTGCAGCAGCTTTCATAGCATCTTACTCTGCCAGCTAGAGTCCTACTGCAGAACAAGCATCTTCTTGGATATGAGAGGGAAAGTACTTAGATCTGAACTTGAGAATTTAGTGTTTGAGTAAATAAGCTGTCATTGTACTTGTTATTTCTGCTCATTATTTATGCATGTACTTTAGAAAATGGACTCTTACATGGCTGTTGTGTTTTGCATGTCCCTGTGTGTCACACAGACCCATGCATACTCTTATACCTCCTGAGAAGCATAACAACATGATGGTGAGGTCACAGATAATTGTATTTGTGATGAAGAAAAAACCCCAACCCTACACTTCAGGCTTCTTCTTTATCCCTAGTAGTCAAAAACTACTCTAGAAATAATTGTAAACATTTCCATTTCCGGTGATGTTGCAGTAAATGAGCTTTAGGTCATCCTGATGGTTTGCTTTGATTTGTTTGTTTTAACAAGCTGGGGTCTTTTCTGGGTCTGGGAAGTTTTTTTTTCCCCCCATCTGTATGGCAGTTTGCTCCTGTGCTGAATCTCTTTCCCTGTCTTGGGACTGGAGCTGCATTAATTGCATAAAGTGATGAAATGATGAAAATCGACAGTATATAAATATGTTTGAAAAAAATTCCTGGTTTGAGCATAAATAATTAACTGTGCCTCTTCTTTTTCTAACAGAACGGTTTACACAGTACAGCCCTAAAAACCTCAGACAAGCATGGAATAAGTAAGTCTTTTTTTTTTAATTGCTCTTCTGACTCTTCACAGTTAATTTTAAATGGCTCTACCCTTTTTAATGTGGAATTACTGAAGTGTTATTTTTCCTACTTCTGTCAATTCTGTTCTTGAATTGCTGATTGTCTCTAAACGGAGAGAAAGTGTATAGCATCACAGTTTCTTCTTGGGGATGTAAATTGGCAAGTGTATTGAGCTCACTGAGAGATGCTCTGCTATTGCTTTGGGCCATCAGTTTTGAATCTTGTTTTCTCTGTTCCAATATAACAAGAGACTTCTAAACAATATGTTACTAATCAGCTTTTGAGTGTTGTTTCCACGTAATCATCCCCAGTTGCCAGGTCCATCTGGCCATAGCTATGAGCTGATGACCATACCGGTGTATATTTTAATTATCATGACTGAAAAAAGTCAACATGATTCATCACTTTTTTATTTTTCCTTTTAATGTTCCCTGAATTTTGTCACATTTAAATGAGATGGACGCTGATCTTAAAGGTATTATGCTTAAAGTCCAGAAAGGTTGCCTAGTAAGCCAGGAATGCCTAACCAATCATCTGTGTAAAGTTTACTAGAAGATTTTGCAGCACGTGAAGAACCTTTGTAGACAAGATATATGGGCAGCACTGTGTGGAGTGATTAACAGCTTTTGTAGTTTGAAGAAAGCATACACAGTTTGAGTTGGATGAGCAGGATAACAACTATGTCAACAGCTTGTCTTGCCAGAAAAATTGTTACAATCTTTCTCCACTCTCTTTTGACCAAATTTTTTTGCAAGGAGGCCAAGCCTTTGCTGCACGAGCATTGCTGTTTTCTTTCTGATACTCATTTCAAATTTTACTGTCAGTACCAACTGGCTGCCTTGTTGGTAGTTTGCCAGGAGTTCAAGAGAGAAATCAGCAGGGGACTGAAGCATCTCCTCCTCTGAGTACACTACTGGAGTTGAAGATATGAAATGTTTTGGTGAAGGCGCTTCCTTGTTATGAGGAAAAAGTTGCCAATAAAGTGGAAGTCCAAATCCTTTTTCAATATCCTTATTGACTAGTAATGGAGTGTATACAGCTGTAGAACTCTGTCTACAGGTCTAAAATTCATAGCATGATCACTTGCCCAAGATGAGATGAGGTTTATATTCACTTTGCTGTTCTATTATTTCTTCTCCATCTGCTCCTTTTTAAATGAATTTGGCTCAGTGTTCTGGAGTGAAGCACAAAGGTATTCTGTATTTTAAAAAACACAACCAACTTTTGAAATTGTGGTTAAGCGAGGGAGGAGAAGTCTCTTAATGTAACAGGATCATAGTTAAAATTAGGTGTTAGTTGTTGGATGTGATACCACTGATGTTCATCCTTTGATACAGCTCTGACATGCCAAACACCTTTCATGACCCTGTAGCTTACTCTGTGTAACTACTGGATCCTTTGTGATTAGGAGTAACTTTCTGATTGCTGCAATGAGACACATAAAGCTGCCTCTGAAGCCAGTGCACACCTTCACAAAGGTTTTGTGTCACCTGCCTGTGTTAATTGAATTTCAACAGGCTATAGAAAAGTTCCTGGCTTGTCCAGTCTAGGATGAGAGCATAATTTGGTGGTTTTCATGGAAGAGTCCATCTCCTATTTACTCTGGAGGGATCAGCAGGAAAATTAGATTCACTTAGAGTTGGCTTTTGTGAATACCTCAAACTGTTTTGCTGGTTCTGGTGATCCTTGCAGGTATCTTTCAATGTTTGACACTACTTCAGTCTTACTGCTTGGAGTAATGTAATACCCTGAAAGTCATAACTTTCATTTTAAAAAGTAAGTCACAAGAATGGTCTATATTCTGTCCTTTAATGATGAATAAACTTGCTAGTCCATTTTTTTTTTTTCTTTGAAAGTAGTTAATGAAATCCAAAAGCTTGGAAGAAGCAATTATATTACAACATAGGCAATTAGATCTGGATTGGGAAAGAGGGACGAGGAAACTAATATTGATGTGAATGTGTTGGCTTGAGGGCATATACATGCATAAGTAGTGTGAATAGACACTGGCGTGCTATTCTGTCCATTCTGTGGGCATGGACTGAGTGTTTTTCTGTATTTTAACAGCAGTTAGACCCAGTAGTATCTCCTATGCATGAATATGTACAATAATAGATTTTAATTTAAAGAGTTGCTGTCTTATATTTTCTAAAAGAACATTGCATGCAATGTCTATTTTCATAAATTGAAAAAAAAAATATATATAAGACCCAGTTTGCTTAAAAAAACCTAAATCTCTGAGACTTTGTAATTGACACAAGTTATGATCACATCACAGGCTGACTCAAATAAGACCAGAGTTTTTTAATTTCTAAGAAACCTCTTTTAAAATATTTATACATTTTCAATGCTCTGTGCATAAACAATTTGTAATTTTTTAGCATAAATAAAGAGATCAAAAGACTGAAAGCAATGACAAGACGTAGAGTTTGGGACTTCACAAGTGCAGTTCTACTATAATAGGAAATATTTGGTGCCTTAAAATTATATGCCATTTACATTTGAAATGTAAAGGGTTTTCTCTTTTCCTAGTGTAGCGCTTTATCTGTTGTATTAGAGCACTGTTGCTAGCACAGCTGTAGTTATGGATGTATAAAAATTTCTGTTACAGACATCATATTCCCAAGGGTTTATAATTCAGCTATAAAACTGAACATGTGGACAGACTGATTCATTCTAGAATTTTTCTTTATTGGCATGTTTCAAAAAGCAGCAATCTCGAATCTTAACCAAAAAATTTCCTTTCTAAATTGATGATTTAGTTTTTTGAAGACTGTTGATGGCATAAGAAATGTCCCATTTAAAATAGAATTGCTTTAAAAGGTAGTTGGGATAAACATGAAACCTAAGATGTGGAAAAAGAACATTCAACCTTTTGGTTTTGAATTACTATTGGTTTTGTTACAGAGTTACTTCCCTTTGACATCTGACTACCTTTGAAAGATACACCTTAAAGAACAATGTTTATGGTCTTGGAAGGATTTACCTGTGTGCTTAAACTTCTCTGAGGTGAAGCTCTCTTACTGCATTTCATAGAAGAGGGATTGAGATACAGAGAAGTTAAGGAATTTGTCACACAGAAATTGACATAGAAACTGTAAAACAGAGCATGACTTGAACTTTGTGCTCCCAAATTGGAAGAGAACACTTTTAGTTTTCTAAAGACAACGATGTTTTCACTATTTACTGTTCCATGTTTCCAGGCACAGCCTGGCCCTTTATCTTTCCATTTCATATATCTATTTTGAGTTCTGCCTTGGTAGAGTAAGGATATGGGCTTGGAAGTCTTCAAAGAGCCTTACCTGAAAACATAAATTATAATTCAGTTTATGTAAGGAGAGGTTACTAGAAGTAAGAATAAATCTTCCAGTATCAACAGAGCCAGCTTTGTCTGTAAGGCAGAAGGAAGAGAGGCAAAAAAACCCCAACCCTAAACCCCCTAAAAAGCCATAGATGGTAGACTGGGGGCAAAATAATTGCACCTGACTGACTACACCAGCTTCCAGGAGATGTGAATTTTAAAGGCAGAGCCAGACAATGGATCAATAATGGACACATGCCAGTGGGTCTTTAATTCCCACTCTAACTGGAAATTAGCTAAAAGTGTGGAATGTAACAGCAATGACAAAGTGAAACCCAGCAGACTCATTGTGTAAGAAGTCAGATCCCTAAAACGCTTTAAAACAGAATTGGTCAATATTAGCGGCTACTTTTGGGAAGTGCTGGAGGGAAATAATGTAACTATCACTTACACTGAGTTAAGTTCTTTGGAGACTTAAACACTGAATTTCTTCACCGGTTGTCAAACTAAGTAAAGATTATAAAGAGAATGTTTACGGAATAAGATTAAATTTATCAATTTTGTAGAAATGAGTGTAATGTTAGGAAACAAAACTTACATTGACTTTTGTTTCTGTGTAGTTTGAGGCTTCACCTATACTGCATGACCTAATATATTGTGGAATGTGATTATAAAACACTGCCCCAAAAAGTAATCCGATCTTCCTATAGAGTTCATAATGAATTATATTTTCACCTTTTTTCCTGAACTTTTCTGTTCAATTATCTCTACACAATAAAACGCAAGAACAGCTCTGCCTTCAGAATGCAATGCAACCTCTTTCAATTAGCAAAAGCTTCTCCACAATAATAACCCTTACAGAAGAATAACAAAAGAAAACTATTTATCCTTGTCTATATTAGGTAGGATATAAAAAGCTTTTTTCAGATCACTCTGTCATAATGGGTTGCATTGTGTGAAATTAGGTTGGAAAGAAAAGGTGCAGTTGAAAACAAATCCTGCTCTGCATAAATAGGACTACTGCTTCGTAATTCCCCAACATGGCAGTATTTATTATATAAATAACACTTTATTCTCACAGCTAGTCCCACTGCTGGGTATTTCTTCAACAAGATGGCCTCTGTACTTGAGACCTCCCTTCCTGAGGCCAGGGTGTTTAAAAGTTGCATTCCGGGATGGAGTGGCCTATTTTGGGACTGTTATTCAGTGACAACTTCCTGAAGAAAGCAAAGTGAGTGAAGTGAGATGAGTCCGTGTATTTTGAGCCTGTGTTTCATTTCAGGCACGATACAGACTGTGAAACTGGTTAGAGCTGAGACTTGGGAAGGGTTTTTGTTTCGGGGTTCTGTTGGGTTTTTTGTTTTTAAGAAAATCTTTGCCTTAGTGGGACTTTGACTAAAGACAAAACTATTTTCTAATTGTCGCTTTTGTCATCTTCACCGCCTGTCCCTTCACCAGCATTGCTCACTGCCATGTAGCCTGCAGTGCCGCTGAAAGAATATTCAAGCTTTCAAGCACAGTAGGAGCAAAAAATCTTTAGTGGTGGTGTTGCTAAAGCCTTTGTGATGGATAGAACTGAGCAGTAAGGATTTAAAACTGTACCTGTGGAAGATTAAAAAAAAAAGGATTACAGGTATACGACCATGTGCAGCTTTACAGTACATGGAGGATGCACTGGGGCTGTCCCCTCACTTGCATTTGAGGGGTGATGAGGGCTCATGCTGGGGCACGGGGGAGCAGAGGTGGAAATGGGACATGAGATGAAAAGATTTATTGTATAAGTATTTGTGATGTAGAGGCATATAATGTGATGATTTGCAGTGATACTGCTGTGCTGAATAAAGCATAATTTCCCATTTTGATTCATAATTCCAGCAAATAGCCCTTTATCAGTCCTTAGCTTTTACTTGGGGGGCCTCGGGAACCATGCCATGATGTAACCCGCGTCAAACTGCAACACAAGCAAGAACCCGCTTACCAGACAGCAAATTCATCGCGCTGCCTTTGTATAGAAACAAAACCGCCTCTGCAGGGTGGGATGGGGGGTTGGGGGTGGGCAGCCTGACCCCTCCCGCGCAGTATCTGTGGGCCGTGGACACGCGGGGCGGGGTGGGGAGCGCCACGACGCGTTGGCGCCCGCGGCGGGACGTCCGCGCAGCGCGCGCTAGGGGGAGCGCTGGAACCGCCGGAGCGGGGCCGGTGCCTGGCGGGACGCGGGCAGTGGCTCCGGGTTTGGGTCTCTCGTGTTGCCGCGCCGCTGCTGTTTTTGTTCATGTCACCGGCTGATAACGGGGTTTGTGAAAGTAACGTCAGGGCGGTGGAAGCTGCTTGTTGACGCTTCGGTGCCCGCTGAGCAGCGTTACGGCACCCGCTCGGTACCGGCTTGTGCGTTTCTGGCACGGCGAAGGGTCTCGGCCCGACGCTGCGGGCTTTGTCTGCCCCTGGGCGATGAATTACGTGGTGCTGCGGGAAGCCGACGACCGAGGCCTTCGGAGTTCCTCCGTTTAACCTTCTGCCAAGATGCGTTAAAACTCTGTTGCGGTCTCTACCTCAGTGTCTCCTCCCAGTCGGAGCAATGGTAAATTGCTCAGATGTTGCAACGATTTGCACGGAGATTGTTCTGAACGGTGTGTTCCTTGTTAGGATGTTTATCCAGACAGTCAATTTATTTTTGCTTTGTTCTAAATTCCCCCTTTTGTATTGTTAAGTTTTACGTATTGTGTTACATCCTCTTGGCCCAGTTAAAAAATTAATAAACCTTCTAAACAGGACGACAAAAGCCATTGTCTTTGTTTCCAGGGTGACAATAACTCTATGTTGTTTCATTAGTAAAATTACACTGCTAGCCTCCTGTACCTTTTCCACCTGTGACAGCTGTGAAAATACAGCCCAAACCTATGTGGTTGTTCTTTGTTGTCATTCTGCAACATCTAACTCAGTTTCTGGCATTGGACTGGAGTTGGTTGGCATTGTTATCTCTGAATCTATCCGGATTTTGGGTTAGTTTTCCTTGGAAGTCATTGTTTGTAGTTCTCTGTGCTGTATCTTGTTTGTAGTTTTTCTGCCACTGTATCTTCTGTTAGCCCCTTCATAGTAATGTTTTTGTCTTCTATGGTATTTTCAATGTTCAATTTCAGCTAAGAGTTGATTCAGTATGCAGTGTATCCATGAGTCCAGTTCATTAATAAAGATGTTAAATAAAACTGTGACTAACACTAATCCCTCTGGCACACAGCTGGACACTTCCCTTCCAGCTCAGTACCTTGCCGCTCATCATTACCCTTTCCTTATGGTCTGTCAGCCAGTTCTCAGTCGGTGCGATAGTGTATCGCATCCCAGCGCTCCAGAGTTTATCCCCAGAGCAAGATGATTTAGAGAAATTGCATCAAATATTATCTCTTGTCACTCTTTTCCACCAATGATTAAGTCCAATTTAAAAATAATCAATTTATATGATGTATTGTTCATCAGTCATCTCTTCTCTTGATTACTGCCATAGCTTTTTCCTAAAACTGGATTTGTTGCCCCATTGTTTATGGTTTGCTTCTCTTGTCTATATTTTGCTTCTATATTTTGTGTTGAACGTCCAGCAAATATTTGCCAAGATTCTTTCCCTTTTTGAAAACCAGAAAAAAAATATGTGGGGATTGGGTTTCTTTTTGAGTCTAATACAGTACTTTAGAATGCAGAGCAAAATTAGTTAACGCTACAGTAACTCTCTACAGCAATAAGCCTGTGAAGAGAAATCAGGAAAGAGAAGAAACTCTTCTTGTGTAGATTTCCTGGAAGGACTTTTAAAAGGTGCCTTACATTTGTTTGCTATCCTCACTAATTCCTTAAGAATTCCTTAAGATATTGAGACGTATATCAGGTAGACATGTTTATTTGGTGTTTCCAGGTATGCCTTTTTTCCCCCAACAAAGTATGTTCTTCATTAACCTTTTTGAGTACTTACTGATCAACTCTTTTCAGATGTTTCCAGTTGTTCTTTTTCCTTATGTGTTTCTACATGCCAACATTTTATTAATTTCTCAGAATTATGTTTTTGGTAGTCTGTTACTCATATGTTGCTGTAGTGTCTGTGTTCATTTCTTGGTTTGAAGTCTAATACTTTCTGATCAGAGGCACCAGCCATCGTTACATGCTCATAGTCTTAATTGTGCTCTCTTGCTGGAGTTCTGTACTGTTGGCCTCTCTGCTAAAATCTTTCTTCTCCAGATAATGACAGTGCTGACGAAATGGACTCTCTGAGATGTACTTTAAAAATATTTGTCTGAGGAATTAAAGACATACTGTGAAGGCAGTAATATAAGTGAAGCAGACCTTACTGCTGGGGCTCTCATTATTTGTATGTAGCCATTAAAGGCAAGATTTTTCCAGAACGAGAGCCAAAATGATAGGCACCTTAAGAGTTGGGCTGACATTCAAAAGCGCTTAGTGCTAAGCAACTGCTGCTGACTAAAGTGCCTTGATGTTTTCCACCACTTTTTGTCATGTATTACGGATAATTTTTCTGTTAATCGTTCCTTTGATTCTCATCTTAAGGTCTCAGAAATATATATATAATTTTGGGAGATGGTGCAGACATGCAATAAGTGTAATAATACAACTAATTCTACTGAGTTTTGTCACCTCTGCAGCTGGTTTAAGTCAATCTCAAAACCCATGCCATTTGGCTCTGTTGCCAGCCAAAGACTTGCAGACAGCAGTTAAGGTTTCTGCAGTGGTACAAACGTCACAGAATATCTTTACTTTAGCCACATTCTTGTTTTACTGAATTTTATGATGATTTGATGTAGGGTTTTCAGTATCTTTTTGGCCACCTGCTTTTCTGTGGTAAGATGGCCATCATGGGTATTTAGGTCTTGCCATTCCTAAGACTCTCTTGTGACCGTCTCCCAGGATTCACTGCAATTTTGTCAAGAAAATCTTAATTGCTGCTTTTCCTGCATTTCTGGCTGTGGCACTTCATGTATTTGCCTTCAGGTCTCTGACTTCTTTCTTGCAATATAGGACAGAGAAACAAAAATTTTTGCTTTTCATGCAGTTTTTTGGAATTAGCGATGCAGAAACACTTGGCATTCTAGGAGAATAGTGAAAACAATGGCTGGTTTCAAAACTTGGAAGTTACTTGCTAGCCAAACAGATTTCGTCATTCAATTTAGTGATTTCTTTCAAAGCTCACAAAGTTTGAAGCTATTGTTTGAGAATTTGTGAAAGATGCTGGCTGCAGGCAGATCATGCATATATATGCTCGGTGCCTGCTTGACCCAAGTGTCAAAATGGGAAGAGAGGAGACAATAATCCTTGCTGATGCATTAAAATGGAGAGGTTAGTTTATGTATCTTCGGCAATAGACTGTGAGTAACGAGCTTCAGCATAGGGCTGCTGCACCTGTCATTGCTGGAGGGCAAAGAGGCAAGTGGTTCCAAAGGGAACTGACCTTTTTCTTTCAGGCATGGAGTCAATCCCATATCCTAAGGCACACATTCTGCATTAAAATTATTATAACTCTCCTGGCATTATGCTGAACAACAGACACTGGTGAGGATCTGTGAACAAAAAACAAAACCACCCGTAAAATGACGGTGATGGTAGTTTGTGTGTTGTTTTCAATTAGGCTTTTGTAGGAAATATATTCTGTAATTTTGAAAGACACCACTAAAACAGGTAAGTTCTTCCTTGATTAAGAACTGAGCTTTAAAATAAAATTTTGAAATGTTTAGCTGGATACCAAAATGGAAACAATGCTATTTATCGCCAAGTAAAAAAACTGCATCCTTTTAAATAATGTAAAGTATACTACAGTGTATATCCACTGTCTGCCACCTCAGCTGAATTTATATCTGTAAGATCTGATTTACAAATAGACAACTTTCTGTTAAATTATTCACATCTCATAATAATTGATCTTACAAAGTTGATCTTATGCTGGAGCATATTTGATCATAAATTCAATGAAAGCAGCCACCATCTTTGTGATGTTTGTCCAGCTAAATCCTTCAGTGAATAAAATAATAAAGAAGCCAGCTGTGTTTGTTTTATGATGGCTGCTGCAATAGGAGGCTGGAAATACAAATGAATAAAACCTCTAATTTTTTGTGTTGGATTTATGAATTCAGAATCTTGCTGCAAATAATTTAACTGGAAAAACAAAATTTTTAATTCTGCTGCATTCTCATAAATGCATTGTTTGGGGGAGGGGGTTGTTGCTATTGTGTAGGAATCTGTGATAGTTTTAAAATACCGCTTTTGTTTGCACCTAAACTTAAAAAATCCAAGGAAGTGTATTGAAAATAGATGAATTTTACACTTTTTTCTCCAACACCATTGCAAGTTAATAATGGACCATCATTTTTCCATTGCTGCGTTTGGTTAGATTCTATAGCTGTCTTAATCCTCCGTTTACTGCTGTGTACTGTTAGTGTGCCTCAAACTAATTTCACTAACCTAACATAAAAAATCACACTCCAGATTATTATTGGCATTATGACATTGGTAGAATAGTGTTATATTCCTTTTATTTCTTTCATATTTGATCCTTAAAGTGCCCTTGAGTCAAACTTTATTCTTCAACCACGAGGGCATGAATCTTTCCTGAGATGTTGACAGATAGTCTTTGGTGAATATCATTTTTCTGTCAGATACAGCCTGTGTCTATAATGCTAGTTAAAGCAGAGCCAGGGACTGTCTTCTGGCCCTGAGGCCATGTGGCAGACCTTAGCTACAGCTGTACTGAGTAACACTTGGGCATGCATCTCTTGTGGGCCTCATGTGGTCCCCTTGCATCTCCAGATACAATTATTCCTTTTGGGGTGTTCAGTATTAGCTTTTTGATCCAAAATAGCCTAGGACCGAGGCTGCAGGCCATGAGAACTGTATTTTCTAGCATAAGATTGAGGGTAATACACTGCACATCCTGCTTGTAGGAGGCTGGTACCTGCTGTCTTTTGGGAATGGTCCCTGGGCATGGGTTTGTTCCCTTAACTGTGTCTAGGAGTAGTTTTGGAGAACACCACTTGGCATGGGCCAAAATAGACCAGAGGGCAATGCAAGTACTTGGTAGATGAGTGGTCAGGCTCTCTCCTAATTTAGTGATACAGGCTTCAGCAGAGAGATTCTTGCTATTCTCTGTCCCACACACACCTGAGCATATTCCCAGTAAAGTTTCTCCTCTCACTGTCATTTTAGCATTGTTTGTCATCCAGGCCTGAAGCCTTAGGGATCTTTTTGATCTTTCCTTTCCTATCTCGTGCATGCAGACTGCTATATACATTTCACAATTATTTTTTCTTTCCAGCTTTTCCAAGATACTTCTTTTTCCTTTCCCAACAAACTCTGCCACTCAGACCTTAATTATTGTAATACAGTTTTCCAGCCCTCTCCTGACCAAAACCCTTCTTCAGATCATATAAAAAGCAACCAGTGAGTTCAGGGGTGTGTGTGATGTTAATTGTTTAGTTCCCCTCCCAACATAGGCTGTTTTGCTTCATCATTTTTTTACCTCCTTACCCTTTTCAGATCCCCCATAATTACTCCTTTTCCTCTGTTCTTCACAAAGCTCTGCATTTACACCTATTGCCTAGTTTTAAGTCAGTGATCACTTACTCATATCTAGGCCTTCTTCTGTTCCCTGGATAATTCAGGCAGGCTCACAACCGTGGTCTTCCTGTCTGGGAATCAGATGAGCTTGTGCTCAGGTAGTGCATTTTCCAGTTGTTTGTGATCCTTCTCTCCAGGGTCCTTGTTCTCAGTTTGGAAGCTGCTAAGACTAGTCCTTGTCTGCCTCAAATGCCTGCTTTTACAGAAGCTTAATACCCATTAAAGAGCCAAAAAGTGGGACGCAGATGCTTCTTTACCTGCCCATCCCCCTTCAGTGGTAGCAAAAATGACCAGATGTGTCGCAGAACTCCATGGATTCCACAATTCCATGTGTGCAAAACCTTTTGAAAATCCACCTGCTTATTTTGAGTTATTAGAAGTGGCCTGAGCTCTACTGGCAGTCAATTTTTAGTGATAGTTGGCTCTTTGGGAAATCTGACCTTCAATGGTCACTATTATACATAACAATTTTGATTTTATTTCTTACATTGCCTATGCTGATTTATGTTTAAATAGCAGTAGCTCCCTGCTTAGCTGTCTCTTTCATGCCACTTTGACAGGTTAGGATTTGCAAAAATAGTTCAGGATTGAGGCCTTCCCTACTGCAAGCCAATTTCTGAGTGTCAGACAGCACTGCATCCTCATACATATCTGAGTACAAGCACTTAAAATCCACATATTTCAGTAACTAATTGCTAAATTATATGGAATTTGTGGTTTGGTCATTCATCCGAAACCAGTTTATAGTTGAAAAGGCATAAAATGATGTGTTAACTCCAGGCAACTTTTTTAAAAGACATTTCAATACAGGTACATGTGGTTATGTAGTGTTTCACTTTTTTAAAAAAATAACTCAATGAGAAATCATGTTACCTTTTTCCCAAATTGCATATTAAAGAGAGATTGATGTTTACTCCTTCTGCCATGGTCCCTGTGCCTAAGAAACCCTTCAATAATTTCCTTGGTTTTTTCCCCTGTTGAAGTTCAAAGTCAAATTCAGCTTTCGTTTAACAGATCGGTACAAGCATATTTATCTCTTTACAATTATTACTGCTGTTGGTATCAGGCCACTGGAATTTCAGTCTGCCAGCTTCTCCCTACTGGAAGATGACCTACTGCTCCCTTTAGAAAGCATCTGTCTCCATTAATGTAAGGAGAAGAGTGGTGTGCTAATGGAGAGCAAATCTGGAGAAAGAATGGCACCTTCTGCACTACAGTGTTGGTGTGAATGTGGTCTCCCATCCCATGTTCTCTTCTAATGTCATCTGAACCGAGTACCTCAGGGTCAGGGAATAGTTCTGTATTCTGTCTATATATGTAGGTATAATAATACATAATGCATTATTTTTTACTCCATAGCTTTAAATATATTGTCCGTATGCTTTCATTATAACCATCTTGGTCTCCTCCTCTCAATGTTTACTAGTTCTGCATCATTTCCCTTCCACTTCTTAGGAAGGGAGCATGGTTGCAAAAAGACCAGGATGCATACTTGTATGTAATTGCTCAGTCTCATGGGGTTCAGCCAGGCGACTCATATACATAAAATTAAATACATGCATATGCCTGGGGTCTGTCTTCCTGAGCTTTCTAGGCTTGGGGCATTCACTCTGCCTCCAAATCTCTATCCACCTTTAATGAGCTGTATAAATAAATACAAAGTACTCCTGTTCCATATCCATAAAAATATATTTTATTAGCTGAGAGGTATACAATAATAGAAGAGATCAGACCCATCCGATGTTTTTAGGCAGCTGTGGGAGGACAGGACAAGTAGTTGCTTCCAAGTCGCTGATGGATCTGAGGCCCCAGCAAGACAGATTTGTAGGTTAACTGTGATAAATGATCTTTGGCTTCACTGACTAAAGGGAGGTCACCCTTCTCAGAGGCACTGCCTGCATGCTGCAACCTTGCAGCAAATTCTTGTTGAAGTACTGTGCAAACAGACCAGTTCTTATTTACATTACAATGAAATTAAGACTTCTCAAACCTGAGATGATAAAATATCAGACAAGGGGGCAGAAATTTATAAGGCAGTGCTAATGTTTATTTACTGGAACTTTGTTCTGGTATGGGTTTTTTTTTTGTTTGTTTGCAAAAGGCATCTTGGATTGTTTGGTTGTTTTTATTTTCTGTAGTCATTTAAGAAGGGACAATAGGGGAAACGTTGTTTACTGCCCTATTGGCTGTACCCACTGACAAATTTGAAATTCAGAGTTTGGGGTCTTTTTCTGTGGAGCATTTTTTGCTTGGATTTCTTTGGAGAGAAGCAATCCAAGTTGTCTAGGGTGGGAAGAGGAAAAGCAGAAAGCTTTTGACTGCATTGTGTGCCAGAGGTTTATTTCAGCTATTTCTTTGTGGGGTTGTTGGTTTCGTTGGTTTGGGTTTGGTATTTTTTTGGAGGGTGGGGGGTGAGAGGTGTATTCCCTCCTCTTTTTTTTTTTTTTTTTTTTGGCTTATGTCCAGCCAGTGAGGAAATAAATATGTGAAGAAAGAATGCTATGGAATGTTAACTCTGCTGCCGTATTTTCTTCCTTTTATCATGCCCCAAGATTCAGTGAAGTTGATATAAATTCACCATGCCTTCTTTTAAAAAGCATAACAGAAAGGCATTCTTCCTTTAAGAGTCAGACTGTAAAAGGTGATTTTCTTTCACTCAGTTTGGTTTAAGCCTGTAAAAAGCATTAAGTGAAAAATCTGATATATTTGTTAGGGCATTTATTGCATTACTAACTTATATTTTCAGTTCTCAGTGAAAGGTTTATAGAGAACATAAACCTTGAAGAGTTTTTGTTCAGGATTAAAGATATATTTTCTCCATTTTCTGGTGAAATAATAGCTCATAAAATGATTGGGGTGTTAGCAATTATTTTTAGCTCTATTTCTTTTCCAAGGATATTCTGTTCAACTTGCTGAGGTTCACAAAGAAGGCCTTTAAGAACACCCTCCTTGATCAGAAGATTCATGCCCTTTAAAGAATTTCAAAATAAACAAAAGCTTCTGATTAGAAGTTGCCACCATGTTGTTGTTCTTCATTAATTGCACTTACAGCAAAAAAAGATCTTCCAGTAAACTATAAATCTAGTATGTTCAGTAGTAGTCTGTCGCGGAGGAAGTAATACACAATGTCTTTCATAATTCATATTTTTGATACTGAGCCAATCTGTATGCTGAAAGAATTAAAATAGCTGATTGGTGGTGGCATGTAAAATAATTAAAAAATATATATAGCTGTATTCTTTCTGGGGCAAAATAGTAAGGCATGTTCTGATTAAAATTTCTTAGGAATTTCTTTTCTCTGGGAAATATCTGTATCTGAGAGAAACTCATGAAAAACTATGGGGAATAATGTGAAATACTTCAGAAATTCATCTTTTAGTTTAGAGAATTAGTTGTTGCTTCGAACAGTAGAAGACTGTACCCAGCAGTCATGTTGCCTGGAATATTACAACCTCACAATTCCCAGGAACTGAGGAAGTTACATCATCGTACCACGGAAAAACACATTCTCAGTAGATTAGAGTATGTTGTCACTGGATATTTTTTGTATATTTGCTGTTTAACTAAGCTTACTTTTCTTCTTTGTAATGTCTGCCATGCAGAGTTCATAGTTCTTGCTCCATTTGACACTCCAGCATATACTGTCCTGGTAAGAAGATACCTAATATCAAATTTAAACCTTGTTCAGTATCAAAACGATATCAAACAAAGTGGGGGAAATATCTCCATGCCTTAAGCTTTCCTCGGCTAGCACTAGGTTTCTTTGAAAGGTTTCATAGCCCAGGATATTTATTCTGAGGCATCAGAGCAAGAGCTAGCCCAGGTGCGTGTCAGGCTATAGAAAGACAAAACCCAGGATACTGTTAAGCCTGTAGTATATCAACCGGTTCTCTTTAAGTTTAGCATTTAAAGCTCAAATCAACCAAATTAAATGTTATTAAGGTGTGTTCCATAAGGGTGTTGATGTTCTGCTTCCTATATGAAGTACACCTTTCAAGCTGGATATCGCAGTGTTGTGTTGTGGAAATACATTAATCCATCTGAAAATTTAGTGCAGAAAGAATCAGGGAGAAAGAGACTCATAACTAAGTTTTTGTCTTGAGTTACATTCAGTGATGAGATATACAAACGATTTTATGATCTATTTATGACTGAGCTTAATGGCCATTGTCAAATGTGAATTGCCATGAGAGGTTGGATTGTCTAGCTGCATTGTCTAGCTTAAGTGTGATCAAACTAAGTCTCTAAGCCTCATGTGACTCATGAGCAGTTTAAGTAAGCACTTTAATTCTCCATTCTGTGGAGCTCAGGAGCTGCAACTATAATTACAGTTCACCCATTGGGTCAGTAGGTTCTTCTAAAGATTTACCAAGTGTATAAAAATTATATACTTAGAGGTAAATCCATATTAATTAAAATAGGGGAGAAAGACCCCTCCCCCCCAAAAAAAAACCCCAAAATACAAACCTAGTTGCCTAAATAGTTAGAACCTTCATTTGTTACAGTCACTTTTTTTCATGAAGCGCTATTCATCTTGGCTGCTTTCCAGCTAATGGCGTCTGTGCAACTGTCAAGTGAGAATTAGTTCAGGTGGGTCAGGGTTATTATTACCTTCCTGGAATGTGCTGAATGAAATTACCTCCACAGCTTTCCTGATGGGTCTCTGACCTCTTTTACATGTACGTTAACAGGAATACCAAAGAACCAAACACTGATACTTGTATCTCTGGTCCGTATCAGTGAATACTTATCACAACTTTTATTTTAATAATAAAGATTTTCAGCACCTTTTCATTACTTCAGCTGATGAGACTGCTGATGCTGTGGTATGGTAATATAATTAAAAGGGCTCAAACTGATTTCTAAATTTTCAAAGAGATCATTTCATACACCTCTATGGAAACTGTGAAGGTCTGAATACTCTGGAGCGCAGTGTTGTGCAGGAGCAGAGAGCAAGGACAGATGTTGGGAGTAGGATAGCCACGTTAGTGCAGGAGTTCCCCCAACATAGTTCATCTAAGAAGTCTAAGCGAGCTGTTGCCCTAATGTGGCGATCTTGTTTCTAGTGAGGTACTGAACTAGAAGAGTACAATTAAACTGATGGCCTTAAAGAGTCTGGGGCCCATCCATTCCTGCCCTGCATGTATAGAGAGCTCAGTTTTTCTGAATCTAAACTACTGTCAGCACCTCAATTTAGGAAGAGCAAGAGGGATATTGAGTATTTGGAGACATGCCTCTCCTAAAGAGCGTGCACCACCCAGCATGACATTAAGACTGCCGTTGGCAATCCCATGCAGCCATGGGAGACAATCCTGACACTGAAATGTGGTTCCTGTGGCGGTGTTTGACTGTAATGTTTGCTGTATAGTTTGGCTTGAAGTACCTCGACACTGAGCTGTAGAGCAAATTCTGTATTTTGTGATTGATCAGCAACAAGTAAAACCCTGTTTCAGTGAGCCTTCAAAAGCTTTTGTCTTGCTTTGTTCATCAGTTTAGTTCTCAGTACCCTCTGTGTAAAACACTGAGGAAAATGGTAACGTCTTTACTCCGCTAGATTCTCGTCTTGAGGTGCTGCTTTATGCCTTCATCTGTATCAAAAGCTAAAAGCATCGCATCAAAACTTGCGTTCACTTGTTGCGGTGGTTTCATGATGGCTAAATAATCTCTGCAACAGCTCCGTGGAGGCACACCAGGCGTGTTAGGGAAGCAACTCCTGCACGCTAGAGCTGGCACGTCAGGTCTTTGAAGACAGTAGGTGTTCTCAGCATGGCTGTAACAACAGAAAAGGCTGTTGATAGTTAGTAAAAAGGAAATGTTACTTAAGGTAGGCCCTGCTCCAATTTGTGTGCTGCATAGCAGCTGCTAGTGGGGTTGTGTGTGTATTCAGAGGTGCAAAAGTATCAAGGCACATGAGGTCATGTCCGTATCGGCAGGTTGGAAGATAAAGGATTTGCAAGGAAGTCATTAACTCTCGTACATGGTAGTGTCACAGTTTTACATCAGAACTCAGGAGAGGTCTAAAGCCTGGGACAAAGGGGAAGATTGACAGCCTCAAGCAGCCTTGGATGAAAACGGGGAATATGGCTCTCGTGGCAATGGTAGATGAGATACTGCAGGGACTGTACGGTGACCTTCTTGATGGGACCATGGCATCCTCTGTGAAACAAGCCACTTGGCCTGATTTGCATCAAGATGTGAATTTTTTATTTATTCTCTTCTTGCCACAAACTCTGCTAAATGGTGTGATTGTTTGGGTTGTGATTGTGGTTTAGTCTTTCAGCGCTTCAGGTTGCAAGGGATTATTTAGAATAAAGAAGCACAGGGATGAGATTTCCAAAAGGAATTAGGTGCCTCGTTCCTCTAGGCCATGATGCAAACGCCAGGCGAGAAATGAATTAATGATAGGCTGCTAGAGTCATATCTTTCCTGGAAAAACACATGCAGCAAATGATTTTTGATTTTGGAATTATTTACCTCATGCTGTTAGGAGTATATAGCCAGCATGTTATCTCCATTTGTTTTAGTGCCCATTTGTCTTAATTATTAATGTGAATTTGATCTGCCTTCTTCACTGCATTTAAAAGCAAATCACCCCAAGTTCAGAAGTTCACTGCACATGCCCAAAACTTTTTTTTTCTCAAGAGCTTAAACCAAACTTCAGTGATCTTAGTCGTGTTCTGCTTGACCAAATACTGACCTTCCTCTGCAGTAGAAAGACATTTAAGCCTGTTTTCTGAAATTAAATCAAATTCTTGTAATCCAATGAGATTTACAACTCTTCAAGTCCAGTCAGATTCATAGATGTTTAAAGTGAGACAGGTTCATATGGTGTTTGTTTTTCTTGAGCTAAGGCCGTATATAGCATTTGGGATTAAGTTGAAAATCAAAGTGTTTCACAAATGTCATCAGAGTGGGTATGTAAAAATATTCCCAGTACTTCTCAAAACAATATCTACATACTATTTAATACTCATTGCCAAAGGTTTCTCTGTATTCTGCTGTACACCACATATTCTTAAACTATGTATGCTGTCATGGCTAGTAACTATTCCTCAGTGATTAGTGTGACAGTAAGTGAAGCGTGAATATTGAGACTTGCCATATCATGCATGCCAAGTTCCTATATGGCCCAACTGCTGTGAGACAAAACATGCTATTATGTTGTAGACACAAAGCCATATTGTATGAAATTCCATCCTGTCACATACTGGAGGAGGTGTATTTAAAAATCAAATCTTTTTTTTTTTTTTCTTTAGCTCTTTTTGTTAACTTTTCTGTATTAGGTACTTAACTACTGAATCCCATCAGAAAATCCAGGCTTTGTTTCACCTTAGATTAGACAAATTGTTAATGTTTTAAGGAGGAGATTTTAAAGAGACTGCTGGAAAATTAAAAAAAAAAAAAAGAAGAAGAAAGAAACAAACCCAACATTCTGAGTTTCCATACTGCTGAGGTTATGCACTAAATGGGTTTCTCCAAACAATTCTGATGTAGTAGATGTAATTCAGTTACAAGATCATAGAGTGCATTTTTCATAAGTAAAAGAATAGCTTGTCTTTAAACAAAGAGGCAAAATTAGTCATGCATTCCGCGAAGGCATTGGTTTTAAGACCAACAACCTTAGGAGCCCACATGCATGTGCCATTTGCACTGTCTGCTGATTTCCAGAAGTGACCTTCGCAGCAGACATGGGTCATTGCTGTGAAAAACTCTGTAAACAAAGCTAGAACGTTGATGTAGAACTTTAAGGATAAAGCTGAACCTAGCTAAAACTGATGATTTGATCCAGAAGTTAGTTGGATGGTCGTCTTCGGCCTGTAGTACACAGGAGGAGGCGCTTGATCATTGTGGTCCCATCCGAGTTTGAAATCTATAAATGCTTGGGATCATAATACTAATAATGTAGCAACTGAGATCTTCAAAGCACTGTAGAAACAACTAACCTACACACACACACCACGGCACTACTCAGAGTATTATCAGGGCTGGTAAATGTAATAATTATAGCATGTTGCACTATTTCTGCAGGCTGTGCAATGAGTTTAGTCTTTATTTATTAATTATAAAACCGGTCCTAATTTTGACTGATTTATTCACAATTATTTCATTAGTTGATGTGATTATGTTGCAGCTCCAGATATTTTTGTTGGATTTATATTGCATTATATATAGTCTGCCAATTATTTGATACTGATCTTTGACTTCTTGATTGATCTCAGTAAACAGGTATCTTTTTTTATTTCTAAAACAGGGTCCTGGTTCTGGCCAGGCCAGAGTCAACCTCCCCAAGCAGCCAGCACAGGGGAGCTGAGTTAGCCCGGGCTGTTTTCCACACCACCTGACATCACTCCCCCACAAAAGGGGCTGGTCAAGGAGAGGTGCTCCTGGGTGCCTCCAGTGTAGCCGTGGCATTGGGTTGGTCCTCAGTTGTGCAATAAGTAATCTGTTAACATCGGGTTGGTAAGGGACTCTGTGGTATCACTAGGTGTGAGTGTAATTTTCTGTGGGTTGTGTTGTTATTGTTCCCCTTTCCTGATGATTTTGTTAGTAACTGGCCTTATCCTAACACTTCAGGCTCTGTCTGTTCCTCCTCCTGGAGTGAGCGAGTGGCGTGTGGTGCTCAGCCACTGCTTGGGGCTGAACTACGTCAACTGGGAAGGTGACTATGACTTCCTAAACTGTTCCCACTCAAAATATTTTCAATTTCTATTAGTTAATGTTGATTTTCTTGCCAAAATAAAACCTTCTTGCAGTATGCCAGGTGACCATTAATACAGTCACAATGTCAGGGCTCCTCTGTTCAAGAGCATGGACAAATTAAGGTGTCATCATCCATAATTTCACCTACAATTCAGAATTCATTAATGTTTGAATGTTCTTTTCTTTTGCTTTGCCTTACTTAATTAGCATCTTCACTATACCTGTGGATCAGCTAAACGATGGTTCAATTCTTATATCGGAGGGTAACATTTCATTAATATAAGTAACCTAGTTTTTCTGACTTAAAGTAACTTTCATTCAAGACAGAACAAGTTCACTGTGGCTCCTAAAAAAGATGCAGCTACCTCTGCAGGGAGAAAAATACATTGGTAAAAGATTTTCCAGGACCTCTGACCAAATAATTGATGCAAGACACAAGACAGGCCTCAAAGACTCAATACAATCACCAGTCTGTGGAAATTTTGGATGTGTAGAAGAATTAATACCAATTCACCCTGGATATTTACCCTTCCTTTTCTTTTTCTTTGTTGAGGATAACCTTTTCTCCTGGTAGTTTGCAGTGTTCTGTAATGAACTTTCCTGTAATTTTTACAAAAGTTTAATGACATTTCTACAATCTGGTAATTTAAGGAGTCTGGAATTAATGTAACTTACAAGCAATGTCTGTTTCACTTAAGATGCCTTTATTTTGTCATGAGCAGAAAATGAAAACAAAAAATTATGCCAATCAGAAACACTGGTGCTCAGCAGGTGTTTAACCATAATGGCAATTCTAAAACCTAATCCTGGGAATTCTTTAAGATGCTGGCTGATGATAAATAATCTCTTAAAGTGATCAGCATTTCTGAGCAATTCATTGCTGGGCAATTTCAGGAGAAATATCTTGTCAATTCTCAAGAAAAGGTCAGATAGGAACTTCATTCTTAGATTCCTACCTAGTGTTTAGTTGCTATAAGTTAAAAAGACAGCCACTGGCCAGGTTTTCTGAATGTTTACAAATACCAGCATATCATACAGATACCAGCACATCATTTAGTAGATGTGCTTTTGCCTTTTTGTTTTTTCTTTTCACCTGTGCAGTGAGCGTAATGAGGGCATGGGCAAAGTGACGACTCTGTGGCATTTATGACTTAAAAGTTCTCACTGTAATAAAAAGTTCTTTTTCCATTTAGTGTTCTCAGCATTGTCTGTTCCTTGCTGCAGGGATAGTTTTCACCTGTGCATACACTGAGCTGTATAAATTATGCCATGTCAGCGCAATAAGAGAGTAACCCTGTTTAATCCATCTGCCTTGAATGGCATTCCCGACAGTCAGCTTGAGCTGAACAGCAATGAACATTTGCATGAAACATGCTGTAGGATTATTGATTTTAGGGGATAACATCATCTTTTTCAAGTACTGCGGTATTTTGGACTGCAGTCTCCTCTATGTGTTTTGGGAAACCAGCATATTGAACAATAGGAGACCTTTTGTACACTTTGGCATTTTTATCTGACAAGAAATCTTTACTGAGCAAAGGCATGGTTGAATTTACAATGTTACCTTCTAATAATAGCAAGTGAAGTCAATAAGATTCAGCACCTCTTTTCCAACTGCGTATTGCAATAACTTTTGTGGCTTTGGAAATGTAAGTGGCAGCTTTAGGTTACAACATTTACGTTTTACTCTTTCCTCTCTCCAAATCTATTATTTTTAGTTTATATTTTCTCAGAATATTCCCAAGCATATAGCTCCCAGTAAAGTAATGAGTTTTCTCAGACTTCCTTCGGCAGCTTAGAAAAGATAATTCACTTGCAGTGCAATATTTGCGTTGTGTTAACACCTAATGAAGAATCAACCCCCTGCTGTGTGAATATATGAAAAAGTAAGAAGATGGTACTTCCCAAAAGACAAGTGTCTTTATGAAAAGATGGGTATGTTGCATGTTAAGCATCATTGGATTTTAAAATTTGATACTTCACAAAGTTATATGAGTACTGCTGTTATTTTAGGCTTGGATTTCATGGGTTTGGATTGTATTAACCGTTTGTTCCCAGCACTGTAAATTTTTGGTCTGTTGGTATGCTCAATAAAATGTAAATGGAAGAATCATAACAGTTGCTTTCAAGATGCTGTTGCTCAGGATCCTTTAGGTCCTAAGCAGGGCATACTTGATACAGTATATTATATGCTCTATATTTGTAAAAAATGTATCATTTTGAGCTGTCAATCCAGAAATAGTTCATTGACTCCCTAACCTGAGGAACATCTTTCCAGGTAGTCCTTCCAAAAGTCTTTGTCTTTATCCTCGCTAGCAAGATTTGGTGTTTCAGCTGTGCTGACTGCAGACGGAATTAGTAAACAGAAATGAAGAGATTGTTTTTCAGAAAAACGTTCTTGTTTGTGTTTCAGGCTCAGCTATGTGAATCATGCAGAAGATCTAGCCTCCAAACTACTCCAGTGTTTCCCAAAGAACAGATTGTCAGCACAGGCAGCCCTGAGCCACGAGTATTTCAGTGATCTTCCCCCACGGCTATGGGAGTTAACTGATAGTAAGTATAACCACCTCTGAATTGATTAAAAACAAAGACGCTAGTTCATACAGCTACATGTGTGTATGCTTACCCTCACATGCAGACAGCTTCATGTACATACACAGCCACACACAAAATACGTGAGTGCAATTGTGTAGCTTGAAATGACATAGTTAGCTTGGCACAGGAAAAAAATGGATTCTTTTTTTTTTTTTTGTGCTATCTCTCCTCTGCAGTCTGCAGCCAGCTATCTTTGTATTTGATTATGTGTGCAGCCAAGAGAATTATCTGAATTGTCATAAAGCAAAAGGAAAAATACAATTTACATATTTAGTGCTTTTCACTTTATAACATACAGTACTTCTTAACTAGCTGCAGCATACGGGATAAAAATCCAGCCATGTCTGATTCACAGAATCGCTATCTGTTATAACAGTACCCTTTAAGAAAGGACTCAGCATTCAGAAGTCTGAGAAACACAAAGTAGGCAATCAATTAATTTGCTGAATTAGACTGTGCAAGGAGAGGATGGCAGGTGATATTAACTAAGGATGCTTTCAGTATTTACATACATCTTTTTACTTCTTTTATTAAATAAATGCATTCCAGTTGACTTGGCAAAAGTGTTCCTATCATCATGTATGCTGTCAGTTATCTATCATCTCCTTAATAATTGTAAATAATTTTCCAGTGTTAAAAGCGCACTGTTATTTATTCTGGGGAAAATATTACCATGCAGGATATTTTTGATTCAGAGAAGGTTCTGTTATTAAAAAATAGGTTTCACAGGGGAATAGCAATCAGCATTTTGCTTTAACTCGGTGTGGTCAAGACAAGCATGTTTGTGTTACAATAACGTATGTTAGTTTCTTCTTTCAAACATGCATCCATTAGCAAAAGATCTAAAATCCTGTACTCTGAGGTGAAAAGATCAGGGATGTAACAATGGTACATGTGTGTTTAACTGTGACTGATTTAAAAGTTTGCTTGTAAAAACTGAACTCCCTTTCTGAATATTAATCCACGATAGATTCTGTTTAGATCCTTGTCAGTATAAAAACTTTTCTCTTTCAAAAGTTGATCTTTTCCATCCTCAACAACTGTGGTTGTGACATTTTGACCTGTTTCCATGGCTTGGCTGTCCAAGTAACCCTACTTTGGACTGCTCTGAAGAGCACTCCCCGATCTGTAGAACATGAACATTAAAATCAAACCAGCACCATTAGTTTTTGTCCATCACTAGCTCTGTCGTAGACCGTGTTCTTGCTCTGCAAAAAAGATTCCCAGTTTCCTCCCCTGCCATGCTAACCTACCATTCAGTTTGCTGACTGCGGTACTTTATAAGCTGAAAATTCAAAGGATGCAGTGTAAATTAAGGCTGCCGTTGAAGTCTGCCTTTGCTGAAACTGATGCAAAGAGATTCATTTCTTTGGGACTAATGAAACATCAAGAATGCCAGTTCATTTATCCTTTTTCCACTAAATGGAAAACAAATATCACTCTGCAGTGGTGACATCTCAATCCTTCTGACTGTGTGATTTAGTCTAGCCAGGATTTTGAATTCTGAATTCTGCAGTAGTACTTCTCTGTTAATATGGACTTATTACCCACTTGCCACTTAGTTTATCAGTCAGTGGTTAAATCCAGTTCTATCAGTGAAGTAAATGCCTACACATTATCACTCTGCAGCAGGCTGCCAACAGAGACAGTCTTGTCCTAGTCATTAACAAGCACAATGTATGCAGAACACCAGAGGGGAATTAAAACCACAAAAAATACCTCAGGGTGGTATTTTTAATATGAGAATTTAATTTGTAATTTCACAGATTAAGAATTTTGGCTGCATTAATCCTTTTATCAGCTCACAGCAGGTTATTTGCAGAAGCATAACCATAAGGCGATATTCATTGGCAGAAACACGTCTTTGCATAACGTTAAACATCAGGAGCAGTGAAACCTTTTGAAGGGGGGAGAATAAAGATGAAAAATCATTATATTTTAAAGCAAGGTTCTTCTAAATGCCTACAGTAAAATTTTGAGTTACAGAAAGACTATTTCTGTGTCTAGTAGATAATCATTATGAAGCATAAATCCAGATGCAAGGAAGGACAATCCCAGTATCAAATACTACAATCATTTCTATTTAGTATGACTTGGATATACTTGTAAACATATTTACAAAACAAAGAAGTCATATAGTTTGGAGAGTTGAGAAAATGTTTACTGTGTAGTGAAATTACCAGGTTTTGTGATTCTAGTTCTCTGGGTTAATATTTTCCATTGGGAAACACTTGATTGTCAATTAAATGTAGGTATAAACACGTTGACTCTTTATGCACAACAGAGGTGTGCGTGCACACAAAATCTGCTGTCTCCTAATCAAGGCACCACAGTGATTTTGCAAATCTCCGTAGTGAATTGTATTAATCTTGGAATATATTTTGTCCAATTTGGTCCTAGTGCTGAATTGCAGATTTGGGGATTTAGCACAAATAACCAAGAAAAGACTTGCCGTTGAGGAGAAAGAAAAACAGGGGGGCAAAAAAAAAATCAGCTAAATAATTTTCCATCAAAAAATGTTTCTTTGGAATGACAGTATTTCACAAAATTATGGTGGCTCCCTCTACGCTGAAAAAGTTAAAAAGTGTTTCACTTTCTCTTCTCAGTTGGCTTTATTACTCTGTATTTATATTCTTTACAGTATTCTACAGGATAAAATGTTGATCTTGTGTTTTATTTTAAAAATGTTTACAAACTGAGTTTATGTGAGGAGCACTTTTTTTTATTCATTTGGATTGGTTTCAAGGCATCGTTTCAATTGGGTTGGAAGTTCAGTTTCTAGATAAGTCCTGTCTAACATCTAGCCACTCAGTTTTTAAAAATAATACATTAAAAAGGTGGGGGTTGAGCAGTTCTCCTAAACACATCTTGTCTAAGAATACCATAAATTTATGAAGCAACGTAGCCTTTGTTCATCTAAGGCCTGAGCAATAATCTATCGATTAACCCCTTTTACTAAATATGTCTATTTGCTATTTTCTTTTTTTTAAAAAAAACCCAAAATTTTTTGCCTTGAGAGCTCATACTGACTTATTTGCATAGAATATATGCCATTCATAATGTACATCACCACTGATAGCAGAATATCAAATGCAAATTAAGATGTCAGAAATACAGTGGGAAGATCTTGTGCATAAAAGAGTAGCCAGGGCTTTCAAAGTCATCGAGATGAAGGAGTAGCTCCAAAAACTTACAGCTTGCTAGTAGTTAGTGCAAAACCAAAGAAAACTCTTACAGCCGAAATCAGTTCTTTAATCAGTCTTATAACATTTCCTCACACAGTCATGCAGTGGCAGGTCTCAGAGGATATTCTGATATAGACATTGGTTCTCAGAAGGTATTAAAAGTTAGTGACTTTTTACCCCAGTTTGAGGCATCCTAAGTAAAAATGAGTTTTCATATCATCAATGTGTGAGTCCTTAACCATTTGCCATTTGATCCCTGTGATTAATATCATCATGGCAAATAATAATTAGTTGCCTGGTAATACATAGAAATCATCAAGGTTTTTCAAGCTCATGCAGAAGGGTGTTGCTTTATATAAAAGCTTTTTGAGTTGTTTGGATATTTTTAACAGGCTAAGTTGTCTTTAACGGTTAATAAAATGAGGTCAAACAAAATAGCTCACTTCTACTGGCATCAAGGTTTTGAAGATGTAATGGTGATGTCAGATTATTAGAAAACCTTGTAGTGTTTTTTCACATTCTTATTTATTTCTAAATGCTCTCAGAACAGACATTTGAACGTAAAATATGAATTACATAGCTTTTTACAGGAAAAGTAAACACACACAACAGGGAAACGTGTTTTTTTAGAAGATGCATACAGCTAACTGTTTGCAACATACAGCTTCCATCATAATGCGTGCAGCTTCTTTCCAGGAATTCCAGAATTTTTACAGCGCTTACTTCCACAAATAAGTGGTATATGTAAAAGCTGTATATATTTAGTCAGTGTGGTGTTTGCCATATATATTATCTAATTATTTTTAAATTACTTCTTTTGCAGAAAAAAAAAATCAATCAGTTTCTTAACTGCCACTCTCTTTTTTGCAGTGTCTTCTATTTTTACTGTACCGAATGTAAGATTACAGCCAGAGACTGGAGAAAGCATGAGAGTCTTTGGAAAAAACAATAGTTATGGCAAAGGTGTATCGAACAGCAAACATTGAAAGATACCTACGCTCACAACTGATAATGCAGGTGAGACATGATTATTGGGAGGTTTATTTGAAAATACTCCTTTCTCCTTAGAGAAACAAAATATCAAGTTCAACTGTGCGTTTCTTACATTGCTCACATTCAAGGAGAGAATCTGTTTTTGCAGTACGCATGGTCAATATGAGGAGTGAAAGTTTGTGGCCTTGTGGGCAGGATCAGTGTCATTGAGAATACTGCAGAAGTTGGTGTCAGCAGATAAAACACTAGGTTGCCTTTAAGTTGGACTGATATTTTTTTCCCGTGGTAGGTATGGAGACATAATATACCTCTTGCCAGTTCTGTTGTTAAACTTTGGGGCAGGGACAAGAAATGATTCGTTTGGTAGCCTTGATAGCAGATGGCAGTTCTTAATGTAGACAGAGGAGCTGTCATATTAATGAATTTGATATCTATCGCTGCATCTATTAGAACTGTTTTTGGTCTTCAGTGGCTTTCATTTGGTACCCCATCTTTTTAATCCAAGGTATTCATCAATTAAATGGTGTGCAGTGTGACTTCAGGTATTCTAAGAGTAAGACAGAACCTGAGAAGAGCAAGTGGGTAGAAAGGCTACTTCCCAAATTACAGTAAAGGGAATGGTGGCTGTTATATCACAGCATTAACTCTCTTCTGCCAATGTGCATCACCACAGTGTTTGTTCAGTAAGATTTACCAACTGATGGACTCTACCAGATTAGTAGTATTCCCTAATAGAGCTGCTTTGCTTATTATGCTTCCCTAAAGAGTTTCACTCCGAGTGTTTCACAAAATACCCAAAGTGCAGGTTCATTTCATTCAAAAACCCAGGCCTGCTTTTTTTATTTTTTTTAAAGTCACAGTTGAGTTTTGCACGTTGAGTCCACTATAACAGCTTGTTATGGAAGTTCTAGGAGCTGAGAGAAACAAACATGTACCTACTCAGAGGTATAGTCTCAGATAAATGTAGTTGATATTCTCATGAAGCTTGCCTTTAGGTAACTCTGCTTATTGTAATATCAGATAAAACTTTCTCTAACGTTTGGTTTTACTGTTGTATGTTTATGTGCAATTTTTATTTTTTAACCCAATAACGTTATGGAGGGTGTTTGCCTGACAAACAGCAACTACTGAAAAACTGAAATGAATAGATTTCGGTCTGGACAGCCTGCCCCAGTTTTTGCACATGCTCTTTGCCAGCAAAACATTTAGGATTTTCTAATGTCAGAAATGAGGCTGTCTCACAGCAGTCTGTTTACATCTTTATTGACAAGCTAATCCCTACTTTTTCCTGGGGCTGTGTCCCTGCAGACGTCTCTTCAACCTTGTCTGTTCTAACGTGACATATCATCCATCTAAAGTAAATTTAGAATGTGCCCATCTGTGCTAAAGACCTTTTGTGTGGAAGCTTACATACAGAATCTCATTTCTCGTCTACAGAATCTTATTTCTGTCACTTCAAAACAAATGTAATTTTTCATTTATACAATGGGCAGTAGCAAGTTTGTACCTGCAAATGAGCATGTAAAATAGCACAGAAGAGAACCAATTGATCATTTGAGGTATTTAAGCAGGTACAGATGACTTTTAAATGTTATACGTAAGCAGAAAGAGAGTGCCGTGTGTGCCTTCACCCTGCGTCACTGCGCTGCTGTGGTTGCTCACCCACAGCTTTAATAGAGAATAGCACCTTTCATTGTTTACGATCTGGAGCCACTTAACAAATGTTAAGTTGTGACATGTACACATTATTGATTACAGTCTTCCATCGGGGCTTAGGATTTTGTTGTGTTAGGTGCTTACAGTGCAATAAAATGTTGGCTGCTGGCTGTAGTATTTGGCTTGTCATATAAGGTGGGAGCAGCAGAAAATACTGGAAGAGTATGAGCACCAAACAGAAGTCCTCTTCTTACTTGTACAGCATAGAGAGCTGAGGTGTAATGGCATGAAGCTAGAATAGCAGGGGAGGCAGAAGAAATGTGGACATGGAATCTGGACCTGGATGAGGAATTGTTAGGATGGGTGGAAACCTTTAAAGGGGATGACACACCAAGCGAGAGGAAGTAAGAGTCAGTGTGGAGGCTGAAAGGAGTAGGGATAATGTGAAAAGGAGGTCTAGTGAAGGCTTAATCTGAAGAGCAGGTCGCTGTGATTTTAAGCAGTCAAGCAGTGACTGGCAGGTAGGATGGATTTTCAGTGGGTAGAATGGATGAATTAGCAGCCAAGTCAGTTACTCTGACAGAAGGCTGGAGTTGCAGTAAGCAGGACAGTAGCATTAAGGAAGGGGTATTTATTACGAGATACTCAGTTAAAGTCTCCATTCAGAAAGCTTGGTGAAGCAAAAAGATGCATTAAAAGCAAAACGAAAGGCGATAGTAGCTCTACAGGGCCATGAAATTAACAGGTAAGGGAGACAAGTAGAGTTAGAGGGATGGAGGCAAACAATACAAGCTGTTAAAATGTCAGCGAACAGGATCAGATAACATGACAGCTAGTGCAGATGAAGGAAAATTAAAAGGTGCTAATATTGCAATGGAATAGATCAGATCATGAAAAAAACCAGGCAGTCAAATGCTTACAGCTCGTCTCCTGGACAAGGCAGGTACATAAGTGTTTTGCCCACCTTCTTGAAATGACTTTATGCATAACTAGAGGCGATAAGGAAGTTAGGAAAGGGTGGAATATTCCAGTATCCATCAGGAAGCTGTCAAAGAGAAAAAATTGTAGATAGTTGCTCTCTAAATCATCTAATGTGTGTGGAGGGGAATGGTTCTATTTTTCATATATTTTATACATTTATACATTGTAAAGGATTTTATTAGAAGACACACGCGTGCACACACACACAATAAATCAAGCAAGGAGCTGCCATCAGTCACCTCCAGAACCTCAGTGGTGTTGAAGGAAATTCCTATCTCATGTCTTGTGTCTGCTCCTTCTTTCCAACTGTTCCTAATTTCCTTTTTTCAGGGTAGAATTCAGGAAATAAAATTGAGAGTGACAAAAAAAGAAGCTGTGCTAAATCTTGCTGTCATAATTTAAGAAATTATTGCCTCCTGCTGTTCTCTCCACACACACTTGCCAGACATTACTGCCCTAATAGGGTACCCAGTGAATTAAATCCTCCTTTCTTTAGGGTTTGGAAAACAAAGAGACTGTGCTTTGCCCAGGAGTGACTGAGACATGGGCAAACATCATCATCATCTGCCACCTTTGGAAGCAGCAATTTCTGGCAGATTGGTGAAAGAGAGGAATTAAAGGCTGTAACTTTGTAAATGGCTCCATCATCATTTGTTAGAGCTCATCTCCTGCCCTCAGAAACAGCTGCAAGGAGCAGCTTAAGAAATTGGTGCATCTCAGAGAATTTCTACTGTCTTTAAAATACCGTAGTGCTCCAGCTGCCTGTCTGCAGCATAGCGGCTTGCAAATCCAAAAACCTCCTTGAAACAGCAGTAACCTAGGACATGTTTCTGAAAACCTAGCTAATCCCTGTCAGGCTTGGGCTACTAATAGGGTCTTTGTGGACTACACTGTGTCATTGTCTTGGGCTGAGAGAGAGAGAGAGAGAGAGAGAAGGGGCGGGGGCGAGGGAGGGGGAGGTGGGCGCGGGGAGAGAGAGAGAAAACACATCATTTCAGTGCCCATGGGGGAAGAGCTGACATTTGAAGTTACCAAGGTCAATGTTGAGACTGCTCCCTGCTGGAGGAAATTAGCGAATGTGTGGTAATGAGCTCCATTTCACACAGGAGACTCTGTCAACAGCGAATTAGATGGGACCTTTGGAGAGAAAGAGAAAAAAAATCTTTCGGCCATATCCATGCACCTTTAAAGCTTTGTGATACAGCAAAATGTTTTTATTTTGTACCTGATGGTTTTGTTTTCACTGATATATTTTCCCCATAGGCAGGAAGCATCTCAGTAGAGGGATTCCCCATCTCTATCCATATTGCTGAGATATATTGCACACTGTATTCATCCGTCCCTACAGATACTGTTTTAGCAAGACAAGAATGGGCCATAAGAAACTCTAGAGCTGTGTTTTCCTTTGGCCAGTGGAATACATACATGGTGAGAGCTTGTTCCTCTCTGGAGAAGGATGAGTCAAATTGTAATTGAAAAGATAAGGCATTACCTGATACCAGATAGCACGCGATGTTTTCTCGTGGTGATTTATAATCCCTGGTTCCCATTGGTGGCCCAGAGACACGAGATGTGTTTCTGGCCTATTGTCTGCTTCCTGGAGCCGGCAGGGACAGCTTCATTCAGGATGGTAACACCATATGCTTTTAAAGTATTTAACCTGTATTACCATAATGAGATCCCCTGGCTTTCTAAATCTCTTTGACAATTCACTGGAGCAAAACAAAAAGTGGTCTTTATTTGTATTGCTTCACCACACGCACATGCATCCAAGCAATACTGAATTTCAATCGCAGGATGCTGAATTCTTTCTTCTGTGACCATTTAAGCCAGCAACTGACACCAGCCCAGCCAATCGAAGCAGCAATGGCGTCATTCGGGTCAGCTCAGCCATGTAAAACAGAATAAAGCTGAGGAGGTGACAGTTACCACCATAATAGCAAAAAGTGCTGGTAACTGATTTTGTTGCTTCTGAGCCCAGATGTTCAGCCACACAGAAACATGTAAAATTACCTTGCTCTCTTTCTAAGCTAGGCAGGCGAATGTTGTTGCATCCCCATCCAAATAGTTTCATTTTTGTCTGTCATCTTCAGTTTTAAGTTTGCAAATTTCCTAAGAGTGCCTCTTCAGCACTGCTGTGTGGGAACATAATTTCTACCTGCTTTTCCCTAGTCGAGCTGCAGGGTACCTATCGTCCAGCAGTGTACGTGTCCAGCAGTCAGTACTGAAAAGTCATTTTCATTCACTATTTCCCTGCATTTACTCTGTCCCGGGTATCTCAGTGTTGCTGAATCACCGTGGAAAACCATATACTGTGCTTCTAAGACTCCATGTCTCCAGCTTCAGGGGATAAAACTGTAGCAATTACAGTGGAGAAAGGTCTTTATAAAAAAGAAATTCAGGGCTGAGTTTCTGTGTGTCAGCCAGATTTTGTCATTGTTGATTTAATCAAAAGCTGAAAGTAGCCAGTGTTTAGTGCTTTTTAGGTGAGAGATCTTGAAATTCAGTGTAAACCCAGCTTGGGAGAGAAAAGCAGAGTTATAAAAGCACAGCAGTTAATAGTGCCATTTTTTAAATGCACTTCTTTTATTTTTAATAGATGGATTCAAATAGATGTGTACAAACAGTCATTGTGCTGCCGCAGTTGAAAAGATGGAGGCCTAAGCGTTGAAGATGGGAGGTTTAAATTTCTCTTGCATCTTTTAGTGCCAGACAATGTCTGTACATGAATGTTGAGGGTCACTTTAATTATTTAGCTAATACTGGATTTGCATAAATTGGCTTTCTGAAAAGGCTAATAAGATGCAGTTGTGGTGGGCAGCTGAAAGCAATTTAGGTTTGAGTCCAATAATGACAGTACTAAACAGAGTTGAAATTGTAACATCAATTTTGTAAAATGTTAAATTAGTATTAAGCTGTGAAAGATGACTGCAGGATCCAAGATATTTTTTGGCTTTCTAATACTTTTAGTGCCATTATTTTCATATGTTAACAACATAATGGTTTTATGAGTCTGTTCCAGCTGTGCTTTACTTAATATCAAAGACTAAGATCACCACACTGATAGAATATGCCCTAAATTTAACACACAAGGGAAAAACTCCAGGCATTCTCCTCTTGATATCTAAGAATTTATTATCTTGTTCCTATTAGTCTAAAATGAGAGTTATAGGCTGAATTCCACCCTCTATTCAGCCATAAAGAAAAGTCCACTGTATTCAGTAGTCTCTGCGCAGAAGGTGAAATGGACTGAGCAAATAGCTGGCTGGTGCAAGGCTGCCTTTATATAGATGCACCGCCTCCCTTGGTGGCACACAGTGATCGAGGGTTGAGCAACCATCCCTACAGAAGTCCACTGGTTTTCCCAGTAGGGAACCTGCTACCTGGTCAGGGAATTGGCGGGACTTGAAGACACCTTCTGTGGTGTTGCTGTGTCAGTACTGCGCTAGCTCGCCTTGTCTCTCGCTAGTCAGTGTAAGTCAGGGGTATGCAGTCTTGTGTGTTTCATGATAAAAATCCTTATTCAGAGTTGGCAACGTAATGCGTAGAGGTACAGAAAGTGAATGAGTGAAGGCCTTCTTAGGGGCTTGCTAAGCCAGCTAACAGTGGTGCCAAGGGCCTGGAAAAAAATAGGTGGAAATACGTAAGCATGAACAGGATTTCTAAAATCGTAAATGGGATTCTGGGAGGAGAGGTAGGTTGTGAGTTTCTTTAGCAGTGAAGGAAGAAGAGGAAAAGAAAGGAAGCAGGACAGGGAGGAGAACTTCTCATTTAGTATTATCTACTGTGCTTGGGAGGACAAGATTTTGCAAGCTCCATGGCTAGGAGAGATTGACGTCTTCCTTGCAGTGATACACTCCATGCTATTCTGTGGGAAATCAGTGACTACATACTTACTGGCATGACTTGAATTTTTGAGTTGCAACATTTCACAGCCACTTCACTGCAGAGCTTGCAGAAGAAAAAGGAAGCGTTACTTCTGTAACGGATGAACTTTTGTCAGGAGACAATATCATATTTTCTTGTGCCATTGCATAGTCTGGAGCCTATTTTCAGTTGATTTCAAATGCATGATAACTTGCCTTCAGCACTGTGATGATTCATTTTCAAATAATTTTTAGTGTAGAGGTTTTTAATTTAACAGTTGCTTATGCTGTAGGAAAGATATTAGTGATATTTGCATGAATATATGTGCTCAGTTGCAGCAGTGTTTATCTGTCTTTGCAGTTTGTTTGTTCTCAAATTTAGGAGATGGAAGGTGGAATCCTCTGTGCTGTAAGCATGCTGTATTGTATTATTAATATTAGGACAGCAGGCGATTCCCACTAGACGGTCTTTGTGGTCTGTTGATGCTTTAAGAAGTGTTTAGGCATGAAAGGCCATTTGAGTTGCAGTGGGCTAATAGTCTGGGGTGACGTTTGAATGCAGAGAGGACAATGTACAAATGACAATGACCGGGAGGGAGGGCGGCAAAAGCGGGTCTAAACTCCCCCTATTCTCCCATGGACAGTCACCTCTCCTTTAGGATTATTTCCTCACGTGACTCCTCAGTTAGGCTTTGTCTGGGAGGAAAAGGGGAACCACTGAAGGGGAGAAACTGAGGTTTCCAGACAAAGCAGAGTCTTCCAGTGCTGACGCACGGCCCGTAACCCAGAGAGACAGCAAAGCTAATGAGAGGCATCACCTCTTTGGCATCACTTGCAGCATTCAGAATTAACAGAACATTTTACTTTCAGCCAAATCATAAACAAAAAATGAATTTTAGTAATGCCATATACCAGAATTGTTTCCGTGGAGAGCGAGCTTTGTGTTGCTATTTTGAGACTGTAGTTTACATTGCCTGATTCTCTACGAAACAAAGAAGCTGAACCAACTGCTGCAAAATTGGCTCTGAAGGCAACAGCCATTAAAGTAAATGTGCACTGAATATTCCTGGTTGGGGGGAGATTCTCGCCTAAAATTGCAGCAGTAGTTTACATCTCAGTTAATAAAATTACATAATAAAAGTAATCATGGGTGATCATTCTCTACCATTAGTACCTAGCTATTAATTCTCTACAGCCATTTCTGAAACCATCTTTTAATGTTAATGTAAGGGCTGATTGTGCATTATATTTTCTGGCACGTGTGTTGTAACAATACAGTCACAGCATGCATTATTCTGCTATAGGCCTTTTTATTTAAGTTTCCTCCCTGAAATTTTCATTGTACGATTGCTTTTAAACCTCTCTTGTTCAGTATGTGCATTGCACGTGCATTAAAATCCAGCTAGTTTGCAGTCCACCTGCTAAGTTTGATTAAGAATGAAACTAGTTATCTGAAGGCAAAGAAAATCAGCACAATTAAATCTGTCCTTGTGTGCTTGGTAGATGCATCAGTAAGTAATCTGTCACATCATACAATGAACAAAACGACTGAGTCATTACCATGACTCTGCTTGGTTTAAGCCCACAAAGTCACATCTAGACTATGTAGATACTGTATTTGTTATTTTATGTATCTGTGTGCAGACACTTGTAAATACAGAGGTGTAAATGTCGCCAGCATTTAAATTAGGTTAAAAATGCTATTTATGGCTTGCATCAGCAACAAAAACATATTCATAATCATCCCTAGGTGAAGACACTCATTTAACGAGCTTACAGCTCCTAATTAATTCTGTAAAGAACGCCATTTGGCAGAACAGAATTATGGGGTTTGCATATTGATGGTGGTAGGGAAAAATATATCTGTTTTCTATTTATATGGTAAAATTAACTTGTGTTCTTCAGAAAATGGCACATCTCGGAGGTATTGCTCTCAAAATGATCTCAGGGTGGAAAGAAATCAGTAATTACAGCACCAGGCATTCAGTTCTGTCCTAATTTTCCCACCAGTTTTTCAATGTTTCAGCTGCCTCAGAGACTTAAAGTACTCTCATTAGGTAGCTGCAGAGGCTGCCTGCGTGCCTACTCCATCACTCTCTCGCTAGCTTTCTCTCTCGCTCCCCCTCTCTCGCTCTCCCTCTTTTTTTCCCCCTCCTGCCTTGGGAGTGACTGTGAAGATCATTTGCTGGCATGATTGGCAGGTTAGAGGATTCGATCAGATGAGTTCCTCTTAGTGCAGGTCAAAAAGGCTAGTTAGCAGGAGCTGTCAAAAAATGCCAGCAGCATTCGAAATGGGAAATGTCATGACTTCGAGGCAGGGGGTGCCACCTGGAACAGAAAGCCCCCAGCTCATTAGCAAGTTACAGGATGCAAGCTTAACTGGAGGGAGCAGAGGAGGAAAGATAATACCCAATAGGGAAAATTATTGTGAAGTGGAATTGATTTCATGTATAATTTGTTTATCACTAGAGGGGACAAATGCTGTCCCCCTGACATGTGCGGAGGAGTGTGGACTATGAATGAAGCAACTTAGCATAATCTCCAGGTTGAGCTCCGGATTTAAAGAATGCCAACTTCTTTCTTCCCAACTGTGGAAATGATCGGGTCATGTTGTATTAATTAAACCTGACATACTCTCAAATGGTTTATCTGGGCAATTTTAGAAATTTAACAAAACCTGGTAGATATGAGCTGCATTCATTATTAACACAGGGCAGTGTTTTGTTTCCTGGATGCAGGGGAGTTGGGGGTGGTTTTTCGAGCTGCTGTTGTAGAAAGATGTCTTCCTGTTGCAGGTTGAATTACAGCAGAGCTCATTTTTAATGCTTAGTCAGACTGCATAAAGTCAGAATGCAGTTCCAGTTTGTTGTGTGATATAAGTTCACCTCCAAGAAAGACTACATACCTTTAGAAAGCATGGATTTAAAAACCACATAAAGCATCTAGGCTTAGTGTATAAAATTTAACCTGTAATGAAGACTACGGGCCCGGCTGCCTGTCATAGACTTGAAGAATGCTTATATGAAATTGTCACCATTACAAAATGCTTACTCTTTTCTAAGATATTCTGCAGTAATGAAATTGCAGGCAAACTCTTCATCCCAGGCAGTTTAGGTAGCCCATGGCTATTAATGTAGCTAACCATTCATTAGCTTCACTGGTCTGTATTTTCATATAAAAGGCATATTGCAGGTCAGTAGAAATATATGGTGGAGATTTCCTACACACACGCACACACACACACACCCCCTGTAGTTGCGAGTTTTTTTATTTTGTTTGTTTGTTTTCCCAGAAATGTTAAGAAATTAAGAAGGGATCATCGGACCTTCTGGAGCCTTTTATCGTGGTATCTTTATGAGGCTTTGCGTCTAGCTCTGTTCCTCCTGAAGACAATGGGAGAATGCCGTAGACTGCAATGGGAGTAGGGCTGACTCCCTTATCAAACCTAACATAGACACAACAATACTATCTCAGCCTGAGTAAAGGAGATTTAAAGGCTGCAAGCTGTTCCTGGAGAAGTATTTTGCAAACTCTATCTCTTCTTGTTAAGGAATTTTGTGTTTTATATATCAAACATGTACTTCTCTCAGAAGTTTGCAGCTCGTGCTTAAGCAGTCTCCTGGTTGAATGCTGAGGAATGTTTTCTTAGTGTTCAGGTCTTTGACAATTTTTTTTTCAGCTTTCTTCCATCCATCAAAGTTTTAAAGTTGGTAATGGAGTAGCCAGGGTTTGCTTTATTGACTAACCACAGGCTGTTGAATTTTCCTTTCTCCAGCTAATGTGAATCAGATTCAGATTTTCTTAAAGGGCTTTCTCAATCAAAATATTTGTACAGAGACCTACAAATGAGTGTTTTCTGGTTTGTATTTCCTATCAAAAGCTCGGCATTAACAGTCTGATGGTTTGCCAAAACGAAGAGTTCCTGAAACCCTGTGGTAAACACAGGCATTCTTTACCTTTCAGATAACTTTTTAGTGCAAAGTTCTTTCACATTGGCACTGTGAACATTGGCTGCCCGGGTCTGGCTAATGAATGCACAGGCTCAGTCCTTTACAAAGCTCAACAGAGAGAGTAGAATATCAGAATAAAAATATTCTCTATGCAGATCCCATAGGAGAATTTTTCCCATCTTGGTTAGTTCTCCAGGTGCCCAGCTACTATTTAATTAAAAATATATAAATGAGTTTGGAAGGTTCAGAAGGTATTCACTACTCAATGTCTGCCTTGGTGCTTTGTTTGGGGAAGAGATACACATTTAAATTATTTGAATAGAGTCTGAAAATTAGACATCTGTTGGGAAAAGAGAGCAAGCTCTCTGGGAACGCTCCAACCCCATTAGCTCAATGGAGTAAAGACAAGCATCAGTAGGCACTGGACAGACGGGCTAGACTTTAACGCTGAGATATATTTGAGGGACCTATGGTGGCTATCATGTCTGTCAGCATCTGGCAGATGGTGCCTGGCTATGAGGAAAAGGATTTTTTAGCTGTGAAGCCAGACAAGTGCAGACAAGTCTTTCCTAGGACAGTGACAGGTTAGTGACCTGTGCCACATCCTTTGTTCTTAACCAAAGAAGTTATCACTCAGAATTAGAATAAAATAGTTAAACAACTATTACTTCCCACAGTATCTATATTTTCTGGCAAGTAAAAGTGTAGCCTGAAACAGAAGGAATTTTACCATTACTCCTGATTATTTTTTTTTTTTTTAACCAACTTCAGGTTTTTCAAAATTGGCTCTGCGTTTTCTTAGCTTCTGGGATCTTCATAATCCAGATGAAGGATAGTAGCCAGGAAGGAATTAGAAAATGCCTTGCTGTCCCTGAAACATTATTTCTGCACTTATTTGTCATTCACTCAAATCCTGGTTTTCTATGCTAAATGAGTCCTGTTTGGTTTCTTGACTCTCTAGGGAAGATCAGGTGGGAGCAGTGCGTGGGTGAATCACAGATTCATCATCTGATTTGTACATCTTTTATTTTCTCCCCCAAATTTCTGAGAACTAACTGGGACTTACCTATCTTTATGAATTGCTTTTCAGCTGGGAAGAAGCTGTAACATGGTCCATATTCCATGTCAGTGTCTACTTTTTTCATTACTTGTGTGTAAAAATACTTGCTGTATGAATTGCCTATGCCTCTTTTGGGGGGTGAGGGGGCAGTGCATGTGTAGAGAATGTTGGGAAAATCCAGTGAGGCTTGAGGTCATCTAAACAGCTCTATGTAACCTGAGCAGCTGTTGGTGAAACGTGGTTCAATCTGTAACATTTCAACCTTTTTTTCATGTATTATATTTCAAATTAAATAGTGCAGTATAAAACAATCCACACCTTGAACCTAGGATTGGCCCATGTCAATTTTTAGTGTGTGTCTGTAGTCTTTGATATCACTCACTTCTTAATCTTTTTTTCCATCTGTGTTGTTAACCATGGGTTGCAGTAAATTGATATCTCTCTCCCAAAATCCTTTTCTAAGAGTTTTTTTTCTTCTTTTTTCTTTTTAAACTAAAGCCTACCCCAACATTAAATATCCCACAAGCTATTTACATATATTACTAAATCTTTAAGGAGATATGTTTAGATAGAGTGAGGCGCATTGAAGATTTCATGACCTGACCCTGTAAAAATCCTTGACCAGGAACGTTATGCATAAGTCTTGATTTTTATTTTCTTAGCAGATGGAGCTTTGCTTTTGGATTGTTAACTCTTGCCATATTTCCTCAGAGAACTTAAAAGCTGAGACTTTCTGAATTTTCAAGTCCTGGGCTTGCTCTCTTGTGTTGGCTATACTCCTCACCCCCAAATCACCTCCAAACGTCACACTTCCCTGCGAAACTGTTGTAACAGCTTGTGTGGTATTGAAAGTAGGAAAGTTGATCTCCCCAGTTCAAGCCAGACAGGGAACTACTGGGAAGAGTCCAACTGAGGGCTACAAAGATGATCAGGGGACTGAAACATCTCTCTCATAAGGAAAGGCTGAGAGACCTGGGTCTGTTTAGCCTGGAGAAGAGAAGACTTGTCAAGGGGAACTGATCAATACTTATAGATGTCTAAAGGGTGGATGTCAAGAGGATGGAGCCAGACTCTTATCAATGGTGCCCAGTGATAGGACAAGGGGCAACAGGTGCAAGCTGGAACATAGGAAGTTCCATGTGAATGTAAGGAGAAACTTTTTCACTCTGAGAGTGACAGAACACTGGAACAGACTGCCTAGAGAGGTTGTGGAGACTCCTTCTCTGGAGACATTCAAACCCTGCCTGGACACAATCCTGTGCAGCCTGCTGTAGGTGATCCTGCTTTAGTAGGGTGTTGGACTGGATGATCGCCAGAGGTCCCTTCCAACCCATACCAGTCTCTGACTCTGTGTAATGTTACTAATAAGTCAGAGCATTGCTTACGTCACCAACCAGATGGCAGGACATGGTCATCTCCTTTTCTCCCATACTCCTAAATGTAGGGCAGAAACTGCAGCACACCTGGAGAATTAGAGAGTGTGCCTCAGTGGAGTGGAGTGATTTAGAAATCTAATTCTGTTTCTGTGAGTCACGAAGGCAGAGAGTAAACACAGCTCAGTCAGTTCATGGTCCTTATGGTGGAAAAACATCTCCAGCTGCAGGACTGGAGGAAGCAATGCTGCTTGAGAGCAGCAGGAGAATTATGGCAAAAATTTTATTTATTTATGTGATGTTTCTCACCTGTTCTATATGCACAGTTCCTTGCAAACATTGTGGAAGCATCAAAATTTTGAGCTTATATCTACTGAGAGAAGCTTTAACTGGGTGTTCTGAACATACGTTGTTAATCCACTGGGTGTTGTCATCATGATAACAACCACTCCAAATCTCCTCCCCTAAGAAAACAAAAATCCCAGACCCTGATGATAATTGATGATCTTGATTTGAATACCATATTCAATTATTTTCCATTAGGATTTCCAGCAACAGCCTGTCAGCTTGGCTCTTTATGTGTTTTTGCCTGCCATCACAAACCACATTGATGCACAAATTTGGTACAGTCTTGAAATAAAGGGAGGAGAAAAAGATTTTGGAAACATTCTGCTTGGCTTACTCTCTGACCTTCAGATTCATTCTTCACAAGGGGGTTGTATTCCAGTGTTTGAAGAAAAAAAATTGCAGTCTTTTTATTCTACAATATTCTTCAAGTTTAAAGTAAATGTTGTGAAGATAGGTTGATGCTTCTAAAAAGTGAAACCAGAATCATTAGTATGTGAACGTAAGTAAAATGAGTTGTTCCATGTCCTTGTTGTCTGAAGCTTTGCCCTCTCTCTCTCCCTTATCTCTTTCTTTCTTTATCAACTTTGTTTCTTAATGTTATTTCTGAAACCTAGAATGCAAATTCTGTAGATCATGGATTTTACTCACCTCATTCTTGGAAGGTTCCACCATGTTTTGTTGTACTGGAAACATGCTGTATTATAAGAAGGAAGCTCAGTGCTGTGCTTGGCCCTTCTGGCACAGCTGCTGAATTTGCAATGTTAACAACCCCCTCCTAAGACCTCCTCACCAGCCCTGTTGTGGACTCTTTGCAGAAGCCAGTGATTTCTTTGCTCACACCCAAGTGGAAGGGAGATTGGAACATGAAGACTTTAAGCTTTGTCACTCACTTCTGTGTATGAACAACACACATACATGATGGATAGGTATCTTCTAAGTCCCAAACTTTCTGAAAAGCAACAGAATTCCAGCAGATGCAAAGTCCCTAAATAAACGAAGAGTCTTCTCACCCCTTCCTTCATTTACACATAAGTAGGAAACAGGTAAGGGGAGACATGAGGTCACATTTTGCCTTTTAAGGTGAATAATCTGTGTCAGCTTTCCAAGGCTTTCCATCTCAGCAGCGATAAGCATGGTCTGTATATAGGGCTGGATCCATCTCACCTTATTCCTGTGAGAACCCCCAGTGTGTGCAATTGGACTCGTCCCTGTGTTGTGGGCAGGGAGTAGCCTGTGAAGTGTGATACATCTGCATAACTTTGGAAGAGTTCAGATTGGTGGTCAACTACATACACTCTGGTGCTAATGGAAACAGGGATCACTTATCACCATATCTAAGGAATTAGAAATGTATATTCATGACTCCCTGTTACCCGAACAGGATGTCCATCATTCTGCATTAATGACATAGCTTTATTCTACTCATTTCATTTTTCTTTATGTTTTACCCAGCTGAATAGCTCAGTCCTGCCGTGGGGTCCTGTATCGTATGGCAGGCTTTGCCTTTTGAACTGCCTACATCACAGTTTTCTGCAGCTCCCTATCTCCACCGTCATTCCTTTTCTTTACTCAAAATGTTTCCAGAGAGGAGGAAAAGAAAGAAAAAAAAAAAAAAAAAAAAAAGGAGGGGGGAGGGGAGGAAGAGACTGCTGTGGAAAAATAAAAGTTTAAAAGAAAACCAGAATGAATGCTTCACTTGTTGGCTTTTAGCACAATTACCATACCTTAGGAAATATGCAGGGAATAGTTAATTATGACTAAATGAGCTCCTTTTAGAGTTCGTGGCAGGCCCCAGCATCCAACTGTCAGTGCTGTGAAAGATATTGAATTGGAAGGCTGGTCTCCCTGTCAGCCAGTAGGATGGTCTGCCGGAGTAAAATAGACAGTGAAAAGATAGCTGGGCTAGAGTAGCCTCAGCAAGGGAAACACGTATAGCATTTGCATATTTCTCCTGCAAAGGGGGTTTAATCCAAAGAAAGGAGGAGATTTCGGTATTGTCAGCCAAGGCTTTGTTCAGGGTGAAGAGCAGAAGGAAATCTGATGAAGGGGCCTTTCTGAAGCCCTTGCTTACAGATTGGAGGTTGTTCTAGTAAAGTTATGTACTTTGGGATTGTTTACACACTATTGTCTGTTTGAAGATCTTCTAAACCGAAAGACTCAAAGTATTCCTCTTGCTAACACAAAAGCAGGGAATTTGTGTGGAAAAAAATGACTTACACTGCAAAAATGAACAAGTTCTTTTCATTATCTGCAGAAATACCCTAAAGTTCCTTTTTTGGTGTAGACAGAGTTCCCTGATACTTCTCAGCCAAACTCATACATCACAAAATGTTTTCAGACTAGGAGAAAAACAGGAGAATTATGTCCTCAAAGTGGAGAGAGAAGAAAAATCAGATACCCTTCAGGCTTAAGGCAGCCAAATTCGAGCTGCCTCCTCCAAAACAGTTCTTTGTTAAGCAAATAGACAGTTTCCTGCCAACTAAAAACAGTAATTCAAAATGTAGTTGATGTAAAGGATTGTGCTTCTACTATGATCTCTTCCACACCTCATGATATTTTTTTCCTCACCTGAGAGATGAGTGAAAAGCCCCAAACTAAACCTCTCTTGTAGATAATCTGTAGCAGACCCACTTAGTTCCTGAGAACATTCCCATAAAAGTGATCTGTGTTTCAAAACCAAAGCCTATTTAGAAGTGTTGGCAAGCAAATTACTCCTCCTCTGAATAACTATCCTCTGACAGTGTATATTACCACCTCCAAGGTTTTCACGTGGGAGAAAGTGCACCGTCTCAGGGATGCAATTAATATATAAGGACCAAATAGGCCATCTAACAGCGTAGCACCTGAAATAGATGGCTTTTGCTTTTTGTTGCTGCAATTTTTGCATGATTGCCATAGTTGTAATGATTTTAGCTAGTATTTAATCATTTATGTGGATCACAATAAAAATCTCATTACTTGTGGAAATAGTTTCTATAATATTATAAAATTTGTTCTACAAATATATCTGTACATAGTTATAGTTAGCTCATTTTCTTATCAGCTTTGTAGCTAATAGTCATTGTAAAGCAACATATGTTTCCCTGCCAAGCTTTGTGATGCAAGGGTCAGCAAAATCCATGCTTGAATATAGCTTGAATTTTCTGTAATAAAAATGAGGGCTGTCTTTAAGTTTTGGGAAAGAAGATGGAGACATTTCAGACATACTGAAGAATATGAGGTTGGGTCCTGTCCGTCTGTATGGATACATTTGTGTTCACTCTGCAGATGTTTAATAGTTACAATTAAGGAAAAAAAATTACAATCCTCTTAATAAATGACTGCACAAAAGATGAAATTTGGTTCTCAATTGTACATACTGTGACTTGTTTGGGATGTTTTTTTAACCTCAGATGCTTCTTTGTGCTCACTTAGAGACAGACATGGGTGTTCCAGCTCAGTTTTTATTCAGCTCTGATAAATGTGAATCAGTAAATACTTAATCATCTTTTAGCCATATTTGCTCCCACATGGTTGTCATAAAACCTCACAGAAATGCCAGGCAGAAGCAAGTCTGCGAAGGATGGGCTATAGGGCACCAGGGCACCTCTGTTCTTTGCCACTTAAAAATCAAGTTCCTGGAAGGGGAGGTGGTTGATGGAAAATGTGCTGTATCCGGTTGCTTTCTGAGCATTATCTACCATCTGGACTCAAGAAAAACCTGAATAAGTTTCAGCAGCTCCCTTTCTCTTCCCCCTAGAGAAAACCGGGAGATGAAATTTTGGCCAAAATGGGAACTGAATTGAGGCATCAGCTGGCATCCAATGTGCAGCCCGCACCTTCTCTTATTAGTTTAATTTATTTCTTAAAATGTTTACATTTTTCCAGCTGAAGTGAGTGGTAGAAAATAAGGTACAGAGTGTTATGAGAGTTATTTACCAAATGGCATTTACTGCTGGGACATCTAGCAGTGCTATCCATAAAGTAGATTGTGTCTGCCTACAGAGACAGACAGACAGCTTGAATCCAGCCTGGGTATAATGCAGTAAGCGATTTCAAAACAGTTACTTTTATATTAACTCATAAGTTTTTATTGCTTCATAAGAAAATGATAACATCCTCCTATGGTTCTTAGCTCCTCAAGGAAATAAACTCGTGACTTTCTCACATGCTGGCCATCTTTGTGCAGCCTTCACTGGTTATAAAGAACTCGTGCTCCAAAACAGTGCTGGGAAAACAAAGAAAGGACCCCGGCAGTAATAAACATGTCATTTAAACCTTACAGGAAAATGAACGTGGTTTATTCAAACATTCCTTCTAAAGAATAGCTAATGATAATATTTTAGTAACACAAAGGGGGAGATCTCCTAACGCTCCAATTCCTGGGCTCCGTTCCCATTGAAGGCAGTCGGAGCTGCACGTACGGATCCAGAGGGCTCACATCTCGAATAGCATCTAACACGGAGTTGAGCAGTTTTAAAAAACAGCAACCAGGCTCTCTCCAACGCTTGCAGGCCGCCCCTAGTGAAGTAGGGTTTTCACTTTTCATCTCCTCCCTTTTGTTTCACGGTAACGGTGCAATCTCCAATTAGAAATTACCCTTTGTTAGCAGTAGTCAACGACGCCTCATCCCAGTTTGCGTTTTTCCTGTGAGAAGCGTGTCAGAATTTGGGGGAACTAAATATACTCCTTTGTTGGCGAGCTTGTCAAGCACCGCGCGGTGTTCGCTTTCCCACCAGGAAGGTCAGGCTGCTGGGGGGCCGCTCTATTTTCTGAAATGATCCCTACTGTCTGTCCATGCTGTCTGACAGATTGAAACAGTTGTCTGTGTCACCGCTTTCAATGCTTTTTAAATGCCTCACTTTCCATGAAAGACGTAAAATATGTAGGCAATGAGGGCCAGGGGGGTGGGGATGTAAAAGGAGCTATACTTTTTTCCTGTGTAAAGAAGTATTGGGTTTCCTTTTCTAATATAAACTTATTTTTCTTTAAAATACGTTTATAAGCTGACAGGAGAAAAAAACCTGCAATCTAAAGAATTGATCTGGAAGAATGAGTAAGTTGCAGCTTACATATTCTATTGCTCAAACTTTTTCTTTTAAATGAGGGTAATAAAATTATTAAACACGCACTCATTCAGTAGCTGAAGTGAAATAGTAAGTTTTCTTTGTTCGCTTATATTTCAGTTTAATATATTTTGATCTGAGGTATGTATAAAGGCTGAAGAAATTGGTACTGTGCTGAGCCTTCAATACTCTCCAGATAATTGAACTAATTAAATCTTTACCAACATTAACACAACTCCAGCATTCCTTGGACAGTGGTTAATTATTGCATGAACATGGCAAGCTTAAACTAAACAGATGAAAATAGAGTCCTGTGGAATGGGTATTGAGTTTATTCTTTATTCATCTTTTGATAAGGTTTAATTAAAACTGCCTCTCTCCATTGTGGTGAGAATGAATGTGCTTGTTTTCTTAGTGAAAGCCAAATTATTCACTTCAGCCATGGTTCAATAATCAAAGCCTTTGCAAAGTTTTGGGTTATATTGTAGCTGTGGAGATATAATTGCTCCAATTCTCTATAAAGGCTTTATCTTTTTATTGCATTTTCTTTTATTTTTTATTTAATTTATTTAGAAAGAAAATCAGAGCATCCATTTTCTGATTCACTATTTTAATGTGCTTTAAGTAGGACATTCTGGTAAACACAGAGTGAGCAGTTGGAAATAACATTTAAAATATTTCTTTTATAATAGGAATGCAAATTTTTAAAACAAAAAAATCTAAATTCTGGTCTTCTAGAGAAAGGCACAACATAAAATTTAAGCAAGTATCAGAAATGATCCTTATCAACTTTTGAATATTAATAAAGGAGGCATCATTTCTTTTATGGCAGTACCAGTAGGGAGGTTACAGTGAGGTTACATGCTTGTAGAGTGGCTAGTTACTCACTGGGCAAAAACTGGTGAAAGAAGCGGTGCTGGCTCATAACGTTAGAAGAGGCAACTTTGTAAAGTTGCTGGAGCTACCTAAGGCTGTGTATGAAGTGCAGACTGCAGCACCAGTGATATGATGGAGAAAAATCCTTGGCAATCATATGAAATTTTGAGCAAGAGCAATGGGGTACAGCAGAAGGGACATGAGAAGAGCTTGTCACCAGGTGTGCTTGTGTGCAGAGTGCTAATCACGTGTGTTGCCATGAGCTTGCCTTTCCACTTGGAGAGCTATGAGCTGAAGAGCTGGGCTTCAGCTTTTCAGTATAAGCTCCTCTTGCAAATCCATGTATATTCCTTGAGAAATGGCACAGCAGGTAGGAAATGGATCAGTGTTAATTTAAGGAAACGTTTACCACCCTCCTTTCATACACTTCTGCAGGTGACTTAGTTGGGCCATCAAAAGAGTTGCGCAATTTTTATTTGTATTCTGGTTACTCGTTCTGGCGTGTTTTGGAATGATGTCCTGGCAGAGCATTGGTTTCCTGTCAGACTGCTGCTTTACCATTTATGAAATATTAATTTCACATTCTGTGGTTTATCATAAGGCAACTATGACATTGCTCTGCCTTGGGCTCATGTTCTCAGGAACTGGAATTCCAGGCTGGCACGGTGGTTTTAAGGGAGGAAAAATAATTTTCTTGGGGGGGAATATTTATTTATGTATTTATTATATGAGTTGTTTTTCTTACAGTGAATTTCACTGGGTAATAAAAAATTTAAGACCCTGAGTCCAGTCATGCTCCATAGGAGGAGAAAATCTGAGCAGGGAGTCTCTTGAGCCATGGAGCTGGACTTAACTGATAGCTCTTCCTCCTTTGGAGTGATAGGCATAGCATGCTGGGTGCACGTCAAGCGAATCCAGAGCAATCTGGAGTCACCAGTTATCTGCTGGGAAGTTGTAATCAGATCTACACTTCACCCATGCTCTTTTTCGGGATATGATAGTGTTTGTGTCCCTGCTGACCTCTGTAAAGATTCCGTAAGTGCAGCCATTTAGGTTTTGCCCTGAAGACAAGATTTGCTCTATTCTGTTTCATGAGTCATGGGTACATGCCTCAGTCTAGAAGAGGGAAACTCTACGTGTTAGTCTTATCTTGAGTGTGTCCATATGGTCAGTCCTACTCTAATGACAAAAGTTCTATTCTACTTTGCTGCTGACGGAGTAGCAAAGTCAATAGAAATCCCTCCAAAATATGTTAAATTAGTTCATTTCTGATAGCAGGAATTCCCCTTCATTTCTTTCTAAATAGACCTTCCCTATTTTCTGGAATTTATGATTTGGCATAATGAAAATAGCTATGGCAGAACTGTTACTTTATCCAGGTTCCTTCCTGCTAAATTTTGTCTTTCAAAGCACCGGGAGTCTGTTTTTCTAGGAAATAGATTTCTTAATTACTTTAAGGGCTTTAATTTATTTTTGCATTAATTTCTGATAGAAGTTCTATATGTTTATTGCACGTAGAGATTTTCCAGCATTTACTACAATTAGGCTGTGGTTCCACAGTCACCAAGATGGAGTCTGTGCACTCCTGCTTTCCCAGCAACACGAATTTGATCTGGATCAAGAATAGACACCTGATCTCATTTATGGAGGCTACAGGGGCTCCATGCTGGTTACTGGGAAACCACCATAAAGCCTGCTGGTTTGAGGTTAACCCATCATCCAATTTGAAACAACAATGTTAGGTTGTACCGGGTCAGTATGATTTTCACTCGGTCATAGGAACTTTAAAGCCGGATTTTGTAGCTTTGTCACACATACTTCTGTCAAGCAGATTTTCCTGAACTCATAACTGAAAAAATATCTTCTAATACTTAGCTACATTAAAATTTTTTTACTGGATAATTTATTTTTAAATGGTGATAATAATCTTGAATCAGATAGGATAAACCTGATGTCCTGGAAAGAAGAAGGGGTTCTGGCAGGGGTTGCTGAAAATGCTTGCTCAGGAGATTGTAATCTAATCTGAATGGATTGAAAGATTTGAAAATGTCTTCTTTAAATATGAAGAGATTGTTGCATGTTAATTATTTATCAATTCATGTGGGTTAATGCCCATTAGCATTTTTGAATATGGGCTATACTGCACTCCGACAGCTTTGCATATCATCCCTACAGATGTCTTAATTTAGTGAGATTCTTAAGCAGTTGGCTAATACCAGGCATACACCAAAATGTGTGTGACTGGGCTATTGTAACTTTTAAAAGTTGATTCATTTTGATATAATGTGATTTAATTTTTTCCCCAAATGATGAGACTTCTTCATGTTTCTTAAAATTGCTATGTAAGCAATAATAATTCTGCTTGCTTCCTTGTTATTTTATTTGGCATAAAATCTCCAGGAGTGCAGAAAGGGGTTTTCCCTAAAAGCAGGCCATGTATAATTTACTGGGTTACTGCAAAGAAATTCTAATGACTTACACATACATAAGTGTTATTAACTTGCCTCCAGCCACAACATTTACACGGTAATAAGTTGTCATCTTTATGCTATCAACTACTACTTGATCCAATTCAATCTGTTGTTCCATTTTCTTTATAGTTACTATGTCACGATGTATTTGCTGTCACCTTTGTTACTCATTCTTTATAGGAAGTTCTTGGTCATTTGCAGAATGTGGTTTGTCACTTGCCTGAAGTGGAGAATGAGGTTCTGTCATTGCAGTATTTAAAAATTTGCCATGTTACAGCCTCTAGAACTGTTGAGCTTTCTTTAGGACTGGGTTCTCTCTATTATGGATGGGCAATCTCATTATTCTACTTTTTATCTCAAGATTTGGTTTCCCTAGCTCAGAACAAGGCTAAGTTCAGGTATGCTAAGTACCATTCAATCACATATTAAATAATATTCTTTCATGCAGTGATCTCAGGCCATGTGTTCAGCTTTTCAGCCCTCTACCCTCCTTTGCATAAAATCTGTTTTTGTTCAGGTAACTGGCTGGCCTTTCCATTCGAGAGTCATTCTTACCTGTTCAGTGATACTTAGCTGCTCCAGTCATATTTATTTGTAGATGGGAGTTTTGAGTAATTATTGAATTGCTGTGTCTTGTAAGAAATTCTAGATGCCTTATGCAGACAGATAGGAAAATAGCATGCAGATAAAAAGAATATTGCTTTAGGAGAAATGTTAATTAACGCACAATTGCAGGAACCCCATGAATGCGTATTATTAATAGAATTCACATCACTATGAACTAAAAACTGAGACAGAATAACTAGCCGTTATTGAACTTCCTTTGATTATTTTAACAGTGTGACAAAAATATAACCAAATAAAGCCTTTTTTGGCTAGAAAATGTTGCTTCTAGGTTCCCAATGTAAAGAACTTACTCGCTTCCCCTCCTCCTTCAATGAAAGGTCCAGGCTGCTATGCTGATGCAAAGAACTGCTTTGATGAGCAGGAGAGGTGGCTGAGAGCAAGAATTCAGTCTGTTGCTCGAGAACACTGTCAGAAATGCCCTTGCATCTGTCGAAGATAAGGTAGCTCAGACTGTTTTAACGGCTATGCGAGACGAGAGGAATTCACTGTTTTATCTGTATTGGAATTGATTCTCTGAAACACGAAAGAGTGAGGCCATTTTAGGAAGGTTCAAGAACAGTAAGCCAGTAACAAAAGGAAAACGTGTACAGAGCTTGAGTGAAAACAGAAAATACACCATACCTCTGATAAACTTGTTCTGAAGGGACAAAAAATATCCATTCCGTTGCCTCAAGTCTTTATTACTACACATATTCCAGTCATTACCTCTGAATGTATCTGATGGGCAGTAAAATAATCCAAAAAAGCTCTCAAATTCAAGATGGCTTTTCCTCCAGAAAATACTCCAAATGCTTGGTACTCAGACTGAGGAGCAGCCTTGACAGTTACGCACAGAGCATAACTGGGGGCGGGGGGGGGGGGGGCACGGAATTAAAAATATAACAAGGAAAAAATCCCATGCAAGTGAAGATACATCCATTCATGGAAGAACTGGCTAGTTCAAAATGAGTTGGCATGTGGGAACTAACATGACACCATGCAGCAGTCTCTGATTACCATCACAAAGGGGCAGAATCAGTCCATTGCTTAGATATTAGAGATAAGCAAATATAATGAGAGAAAAAGGCATAAAAAGGAAAATGACCTTGTGATTAACTGGGATGCAGAGTAGACATTGCTAAAGGAACGGGCAAAACAGATTCTTCAATTCAGATGTAGAGAAGACACATATCTGACATACTGTGGAGGGTGCTTGACAGAGGCTACATAGTTTACTGTCACAGGAAACTTACTGAAGGTTTTGGCTGAGTGATTTGACATTAAACGGGTCAAAAGATTGTTTCTCTGATGTAGATAAACTCTGTTCTTGACCATGTCTTGAAATTTTTCAGTAATTTTTCACTGGTCCTTAAGCCAAGAACTGATAACCCCATCCCCCACCAAATCTGCAGATACCATGTTCTTAATGAAAGGAATCCAGAAGCGGGAGTTAAACCTTTCCATGCTCCTTTGGGTTTTACACAATCTTTCATCATCCCAAGGAAATTGAGTACTCTTAAGTGAAGAATCAAATCTCAAAGCACTGCACGAGTAAATGAAATCTCTTTTGCACACTAGGGACCTTTTCATCATAGTTTTGTGTTTCAGGGGATTTCACAACCTTTACTTGAGGGAAACAAATATTCAAATCCCAGTTAGACCAGAATAGAGGAAATATGCCAGGTTCAATTACCACTGGAGTTATCAGCATATGAGATTTTTTCCATTTGAATCTTTACATTATTTTTCATGAAGTTCGGCATAAGCTGTTCCTGAGATGCAGGAGAACAGGAAGCAAATGACCACTTTGAAACTAATCAGAAGAAAGGATCTGCTGGAGTGCCAAGCAGCATGTTTCAGGGGAAGTCTAACACTGACAGTTTTTAAAATCTTCATTCCTGTGAGATTTCTGGATGTGAAAGTCCACCTGCGTGTACTATACAGTCAATTTTTTTTTAGAATTTTGCAAGAGCCATTTCTCTAGTCTTTAATTATTATTTTGGTTTAAACTAACTATATGGAAAGCATAGTTTACTATTTGGTGTCGAATGTCATTCTGTCCTGGTTTTGCTCTGGGATAGAGTTGATTTTCACAAGAAGCTGAGAGGGGGCACAGCTGGGAGAGCTGACCCAAACTGGCCAAAGGGGTATTCCTCCATACCATATGGTATCATTCTCTGAATGGGCATGTGTGTGTGTGTGTGTGTGTGTGTGTGTGAAGGGAGGGGGAACTAGCTGGAAGGACAGATCGCTGCTGGGAATGAGTATCAGGTTCTGGGCAGCGAGCAAATTACTTTGTGCATCACCTGGTTTGTATATTCTTTAGCTAGTATTGTTGCTGTTATTTTCCTTTCCCTTTTCTGTCCTATTAAACTGTCTTTATCCCAACCCACGAGTTTTACCTTTTTCTTCTGATTCTTCTCCCCATCCCACCCAGGGGAATGGAGTAAACAAGCAGCTGTGTGGAACTTAGTTGATGGCTGTGGCTAAACCACAACACATTCACACTCTGAGAAGAAGAGCAGACAATTTATTATGCATTAAAAATTAAATCAAATGAGCAGAAAAGACTTTCAAGATATTTTATCTCTGTAGAAATGCCACAAGAGAAATGATGTCCCTGAATAGGTAACATCTGTAGGTGATGATGAAGAAGATGATGGCCAAAGAACAAATTAGGCAGTATTTTCTGTATTTCCTGTGGTTCATCTGTTGTTTGGAGCTGGTGCAGTGTAACAGTATTTCACTCACTGTGGCACAGACTATGGATTTTCTGACTGTTTGCAGCTCTGTGTAATCTGCTGACTGCATGTGGTACGTGGATAGCTTTGTCATTTTCAAATAAGTAGTATTCTAGATCCTGTGTAGCTTCGGGGGCTTCTGACATGTTTTATCTATTTCTTTGTCCTTGGAGATTGATAGATGGGAATGTGATTAGCTCCCATGCTTATTAGCTCTCATGCTAAACCTGCCCCCAGTCTCTAACATTTTCGGAATACCCTGTCTACAAGATGTTGCAGCCAACTATAGCGCTACAGTGTATCGTGTCCTTGTTTCTGAGGTACACTGTGTCCTTGTTTCTGAGGTACTGCAAAGTTCTGTAGTATCGCTTATCCTGTTTCCTCTCCTCCTCTTGGCTATCAACTGTGGCTTCCTCTGGTCAGTGAGGTGGACTTTTTTTCAGTCTCAAGCTCTGTCTCTGTAGACAAAAAGAAATGCATTGGGACAAATAGTTGACAGTTGCTGAAAACTGCAAAGAATGTTTCTACTCCTTTTTTTTTTCTTTTTTTTTTTTTTTGCCTTTGCTGCATATAATGAGAGTCAGGTTTTTACTAAAATAATACAGGAGTTGAATTAAATCACTGATACTGACTGCTTTAAAGTGGTAAAAAAAAGTCATCTCAGTAAATCAGCTGTGCAGCACAATGGGAGGGCAAAGCCAGTCTGCATTTGTGTAAGTTCTAATTCTTCTCACACTTACTGCAGGACAGGGCGGACAAGCTCTACTGAAGTCAGAGAAGTTGCACCAGTTTAAAAATAACATGAGGTGAGAAAAGAATCAAGCCCCAGGGCGTTTCAAAGCTATGTGCTGAATCACCGAATCATAGAAAATAGGGCAGGAAGAGCCTCGAGAGGTCATCTAGTCTATCCTGCCTTCCCCAAGGCAGGATCAGCTGTATCTATGTCATTCTGACAGATGTTTGACTAACCTGTTCTTAAAAACATCCAATAATAGCGATTCCACCACCTCCCCCGGGCAGCCTGTTCCAGAGCTTTGCTGTCCTTACTGCTAGACATCAAGAAAGACATTCCAAGCTTGGCTGCTCCTGCTCTATGGTTTGAGTCCATAGTTCCTTCTATTTACTGTAGACATGGTCAACAGTTAGATTTGTAAGAGCTGGTTTAAATATATAAACACTTCAGTCCTCTGTAAATTTTAATGTGATGACTTAGGACTTGCCCCCTCTTCCACCACCACCCCCAATCTTCGTAAAGTCTTTACATTTTTTTGAACTCTGGAGGACAGATTCAAAAGTTCACAGTTCAAAATTTTTGAACTTTGTCAATTTTTTGGGTTTTTAGGAAAGGTAGACTGAGAATTCAAGGTACCGATATGAAGAGACAAATTCCCACCCAGCAGAGACAGGTGACTTTCTTAGTGGATGCTTTTCCAGTAGAAGAAATAGTTTAAAAATACAGACCCAATAGTAAAGTCCCGTTTTCATGAGCTTTTATATCAGGAGAGAATTTGACCTTGGAGTTTTTTAGCAAACAACTTTAATAGGGTAAAATGGTCTGCAGGACTAGATTCAACACTGCTCTCAATCTCTTTGTGATGGCTGTCCTCCAGATCAAGGCCATTATTTCCTACTAGTATTATTAAGTGACAATGACTCTTTACCAAGAGTGTACTGGCATATGAGGTTCAACTCACCTTGTGACGTAGCTGCTCTGAAATAGGTTCACATCTGACAGATTTGGCTTATTGCAAGAATAATTCCTGGGAGTAAGAGTCTCTGATGGGACACAGTGATGGCTCTTTTCAAATGCAAAGAGGAAAATATTTTTTCAGGCAAATGTTTGATGATGCAAAAATAAAGTTTTTTTAAATGTAGGTATGGGCTTTATTTCTTTTATCAAATTATCCTGATTGGTTATCCCACCTTCATGTGAGGGATTATTAGCCTGCCATTAAAAAGTGTGTGGGGTAAAGCTTGCCTAGCAGAACTGGTGTCAGTCTGTAGTGACCACCTTTGCATTGCCAAAACTCCAGGTGTGTTTGGATCTCTCTTCAGGCTTTCCAGCACGGTTCAGGAAGATGGGTAGTGTACACCACTGAGCTAAAAACTTGTTGAAAATGGGTCAGGATGACAACTGTGTTGTGCAGCAGATTGGCCCTGATTCTCGAGCTAAAATATACCAGCTTATCCCCGTGTCTTTATCTAATCCTCCTGCCTGCTAATTAATGCAATGAAAATATCATCCAGAAAATTTGGCAGTTTAAACCTGTCACTTACTTTTACTCTCTGACTAATGTAAGATGATGTCATTTTTTTTAAAAAGGAATAGTAAACCTTTTGAAAGTCAAGTGGATTGTACTACCAAGATAGGTCAGTGCAGGCTGTCCAGATCACTTTGTTGTGTTGGGTCTAATGTAAGCTAGCATTTGAAAGACAATATCAACCACTGCATTTTCATCCTTTTTTATTAAAAAGCTATAGCGAGCTTATTTTTCACAAACTGCACATCATTATAATGAAAATAAGCTTAGGGCTTGGAAGGGATTTTGTAATGTCTATTTTGTTCCATATGCCTTTTTTCTTCTTGTTGACCCTAGCGTACAAATCTGTAATGAAAAAAAATTGATTGATTCTTAGAGTAGGGGATTGCAACGTCGTGATTTCACGCTCGGTTGTTGGCTAACAAGGCTCCGTAGTTTTTATTTAGAGAGGCCCAGTTGCAAAAAAACAGTGAAGAATTGTGTGAGTCCCAGCTGCCAAGGTTACAGAGCAAACGGCTTAGAGGGCTCCGGGGTTCCAGGCAAGAGAGGGATTGTCTCTGCCCAGCAGGTAAGAGATAGAGCCAGACAGAAGCTGTTGTGCGCAAGATGCTGACTGACCCTAGCAATTCATAAATCCAAAAAATTACAACAGTCTCTGCTTATCAGTAAATGGAGCAGACACTCAGCTGTGTAATTAACCCTTTGAATGTTAGGGCTGCAGTGCAGCCAGCTTGTCTGAAAGATGCATACGCTTTCTAAATGCCTCCCTCATAACTTCCTGGGGCTGTCTTGGGCACTCCAGGTACTAGCGTGCTACCGGCAGTTTGTTATATGTAAATACCTCAGTTATTTCAGATACCCATTCTTAGCATTGTTTTCTCCTCGTTCTTACGTTTCATGCTTAGTTGTTTATAATTTATCTTTCCATGTGTCACATAAAACGTTATACTAAATTCTCTAAGCTGGTTTAGCTGCTTTGGGTAGACATCATGGAATATATAAAGGAAACATTGCCCAGGTGCCCGGCCCTTGCATGTCTCAAGTTTCAGGCAGATTTCTGTTTAACTGATGGACACGTGCCCTAAAAATCAGCTGTGAAAGTTGCCCAGCAATTCTGAGTTTTCATTTTATCTACTCAGAGGCTTTGCATGAAGCATCAAGCTGTGAGTAGGAGATCGTTTAACATACTTAACATGTTTATCTTAGATTGTTTTATCAGTGCTGTTTCAATAATTTGTTTTTTAATAAAGCCCTGTGTGATTAATGGTCAAACTGAAAATACAAATTTGGAAGACCATCAAGATATGCCTCTGCATACCACCACAAAATCATTGCAGCCTTAAAAAACAGTAGGAAAACAGCAGCCAGCCATGGCAGTGGTGCCAAGCCAAGACAGAATAAGCAGACCCATATAAAACAGATCAAATTTTTCCTTATTTTTTTAATGGAGCTGTCTTCTGACTTTGCATTTTTCTTGTTGGTTTTTTGTTTAAGACAAGTAAGTCCCAATACAAAGAAGACAGGGATCTCTTGGAAAGAGTCCAGCGGAGGGCCACAAAGATGATTAAGGGCTTGGAGCATCTCCCCTACAAGGAAAGGCTGAAAGAACTGGGGCTGCTCAGCCTTGAGAAAAGAAGACTGAGAGGGGATCTTATTAATGTTTATAAATATCTTAAGTGTGGGACACAAGGGGAAATAGCCAGCCTCTTTTCAGTGGTCTGTGGAGACAGGACAAGGGGCAATGGCTTCAAGTTGAAGCACAGGAAGTTCCGCATCAATATGCAAAAGAACCTTTACACAGTGAGGGTGACAGAGCCCTGGGACAGGCTGCCCAGGGAGGTTGTGAAGTCTCCTTTTCTGGAGATATTCAAGACCTGTCTGGATGACTATCTATGCAACCTGTCCTAGGGAGCCTGCTTTGGCAGGGGGTTGGACCCGATGATCTCTGGAGGTCCCTTCCAACCCCTACAATTCTGTGAATCTATGAAAAAGTAAGACAAGGTCCTGGTTTCAGCTGGGATGGAGTTCTTTTTCTTCCTAGTTGTAGACATAGTGCTGCATTTGGGATTTAGTATGAGATTAATGTTGATAACACATTGGTGTTTTGGTTGTTTCTAGACAATGTTTACACAAAGTCAGTGGCTTTTCTGCTTCTCACACCACCTTTCCAGTCAGGAATTGGAGGGGGAGAGGAAGAGGGAGCAGACTGGAAGCGGCAGCCAGGACAGCTAATCCAAACTGGCAAAGGGGATATTCCATACCGTGTGACATCATGCTTAGTATATAATTGGGAGGAAGGTGTTTGGGCCCCAGCTCAGGAACTACCTGGGCAATTGTGATGTGCATCACTTGTATATTCTATAATTTTTATTATCCTTTTCTGTCTTTATTTCAACCCACAATGCTATTTATTTTTCTGATTTTCTCCCCCGTCTCACTGGTGGGTGGAAAGAGTAAGCAGACAGCTCTGTGTTTGTTTTAGCTGCCATCTGGCTTAAACCACAACAGGCAGCAACCTTATCAAGGTATGCCACTTACTACCTGTCATCAGGTAAACTTGTATACAGTGAGTGCATTCTTTCTTTGACCCAAGTTCATCCCTAAAAAGAATTTCACAGAATTCTTCAAAATATACTTTCAAGGTTTCTTTGCACAAAATCCCTTGGTCTCAGTACCAGCTAAAGAGTTAACTACAGAGCCAGTGGGAATATAGGGAAGCATGGATGGATTTCCTCCTTCAGTCTGTCACTGCTGCATGGAAGGCAATCCTCAGGCATCTGGGCTATGTGTCCAAAGATACTTTGGAGTGAAAAGGCTCCTTTTGGTGTTTCCTTTGCCCCAGCTTTCCAGAAGGAGTAACTGTCCTCTGGTTCTGCACGCCCTGAGTATCTCCTGTCTGTATCAGTAGTCAGGGCAAACCAAGAATATCCATTGAGCCAAAATTCATACACATACATTGTCTTAAATTGTGCACTTTGTGAGGTTTGGAAATCTTGGTTAAATTTAGTGGCAGATATAACCAGTATTCTGTCCTTCAGACTTAAGGTTGATGTCTCCATTTCTAATACACCTTAGCACTGTATTTTCTGCCACAACTGCTAACACTCTCCCTGCCTTTACCTTCCCAATCTCACTGTGTGTCACCCAGCTGCTGTTTTCCTATAATTCCTCTCTATGGAGATGCTGCTTTCTCCTGCTCTTTGAGTCCAATTCTGACATGTGAAAAAGTACGTTTAGTTCAGCATCCTCCCCCCACCTCCCAGGGGGTATCTGATCTATCATGTGCACTTACTTGCTCGTATTTCATTATCACCTACTACTCACATTTACATTTATAAATCATGTGTGAAATTCATTTGCAAATCTGCAGGCCTTTTTCTTCTGCAGTGCCCTATACTGTAGTTAATATCCTGTAACATAAACTAAGCTGCCCTTTTATTGGACAGCTTAATATCAGAGTTAGAGGAGATTTCCAGGGGGTGATTCTGTTTGGGGTTTTTTTGGTTTAAAGACCTGCAAAACGGTGAGTATTTTTAAGACCATTCTAACCTGGAAAAAAAATGGCTGTATTTTAAAATACTGTATTTTATTACAGTAAATGCTTGCCATATTCTGCTTTTGAAGGTAAAGCTACTTTTAAAAACATACATGCATAGCAGAAATTCTTATGACCACAGACATTTCCACTTGTTTTATACTCATGTCAGCTGAAGAAAAGATTTGCATCATTACTGACATTTTTTCAGGTCAAGTTCAAACCTTTATGCAAAATTTTTCAAGCAACTAGAATGTATTACTTACCCTATTGGATAAATAACTATCTAGTTAGTTGAACAGAAGCATCAGGCAGTATGTTATTTCTGATCCTGTGTTGCACAGCATATTGTTTTCCTTTTAATTAAATTGTTCCGTGGTGTTCTACCCTTAAGATTGTGTGCTTGCATTTCATTATCACTTATTATTCAAACTTGCATCTCATTTGAAATTTGCAAACCTGGCAGGTTTTTTCCTATCTTTGTTATAAATTATTACTTAATTTCCCATATCATCTGTTAAGACTGCAGCCTATTTTTAATGTTATGCTCTCATGTGTAATGTTTCTCCAGCTCTGGATTCAGTCAACTTCGACTTCATTTCCCCCTACAAAGCTTGCTGGATCTCCGTGATTTTATTACTTTTGATTTACTTTCCTTATGCGGCTTCCACCCCGATTTGCTGTTTTCCTCCTGCTTTTAACAGCACTTCTGTTAAAAACTCCTCCTCCTGGTTCAAAATAAATGAAAAGGAAGGAATATGAGATTTATGGAGTGAAAAGTACACTGGTTTGTTTAAGAGGGGGCAAAAGTGTAGTTGGTTCCTGTCAGCAAAGAAAGAAGCTTCTAGCACATAGTAAGTTTTTACTTTATCCACTCTAAAAAGGCTGAGAAATCTGTACAGCTTGTAGCAATCTGTACAATTTATAACCACACTAGGTACAATGTATGCAGCTTCCTATTAAATAATGATAATTATCTGCTTACAGAATGTTTGGGAATCTATCAGCCTCAGTCGTTCTGCCGTTAAGCTACATGGTGAATCATTTTGCTATCTGGGCTGCTTTGTTCCTCCAGTTCCCTGGGATGAGAGTGAAAGTTGGTCCCATTTTTCCCCGGTCCTGCCCTCCATTCCCACCACATGAGTTTATGGATACTTGAAATTACCCATCGCGAGGTGGAGAGAACAGCTGAAACCGAGACTCTGGAGAGAAGCTGCAGGAATTTCCAAAGGAGTCCCTGAGTGCTATTTCACCCTTCAAATACTGTTTCTTCAACCAAGATAAAAACTGTCTTGTATGAGGCTATCCTCAATCCATTTTGCATTCCGGTTTTGCCAGTTTTTAAATCCAGCTGTGAAGTGTGCATCTTGAATGCCTGCCTGTGTACACATAGCTTTAAATATTCATTCTGAATTTACCGTGCTGTGTTTTTACAGCCCCACTGCAGGCCCCTGGACCACCATTGGAGCTGGCGGTGTGGGAGAGTGATGTGGGGGCTGCATATGCTGATGCAGTCCTCTTTTGGCATTGCTCCTGGGGGCTTGAGCTGCCCCGAAGCCCCTGACAGAGCCTAAAGGTCTCCTCCCTTGCCCTTTTAGAGGGAAATGATGGGGGTAATAACAGGCAGAGACAATATCTTCTGCCTGAGAGTGCATTTCACCTCTCCAGGGCCAGCTTTGCTGAGCCCAGTGTCATGAGTAGAGCAGAGAGAGGCAGGCACATTTACAGAGAAAGACTTTACCAACCAGTATATGGTGGAGAGGGTTGTCCTTCTCCTGTGGAACTCAGAGGAGGAGTTATGCCAAACATCATCTGCCTGTATACCAAGTAGCTGCTGCTCCATGGAATCATCTTTTGCAGAGCCTTGGAGGCAGATTAAGTGATAGGTAGGAGCTGAGGAGAAATAATGGGTTTGCAGCTATGTGGACCAACCAGCCATTCTTCAATTCCTACAGGGTGAAAGCAGAAGAAGGAGACTCTCGTCTCCAGAATGGTGTGGTTGTTGGCTGTGCCAGTTTCCGTGCCTAAGCCTGGTACAGGGAGTGAGTGTGGACTTGTATCTTTTCCGGTTATATCCTCTTTCATTTGGCTTACTATTTAGTTGTAAGCTAAAGTTAGGGTTTTTTTCTTTTTTAAAATAATGCTTTGGGATAAGTGTTCTTCATTAGGTCTTCAAGTGGCACAGGAATTCCAGATGAAAAGAAAGATTTAATAAATTCTCATTTTTAGGACAGGATAAATCTTTAACCTTGGCACATAGTAAAAATGTTTATTATAGCAAATACTTCTACTTTTATAATGACAAAGTAGATGGATAAAACCCCTCTGTGTAGAACCAGATTGTGAAGATAAGAGCATTTAAATTGACTCAATATTCGGGCCTGACAATATTAAAATGGCAGTCGCATTCTTATCGGTGTCCTTATCTGTTTAAGGAAAATGCTTGTATGTGGCGTTAAAAGTCAGCGAACACTTATTTAAAGATTCAGCAAACACTGTATGTTGGCAGTAGAAACACGGTATTATAGGCTTGTGGTTTGAATTACGGTTACAGTGAGACCCTGATCTTGCAGTCATTTGGCTATGGAGATAGCTCACTCAAATGAAAAACAGCACCGGTTTTTGACAGATACTATCTGGCACCTTTACACTGCTCTTAACTGAAAACACAAAATACTTGCTCAGGTAGGTTCACTGAAAGTATACTAGCATTATGGATGGTATCATGAGAGGAAATAGATGGGAATTTAAAGGTCTTTCTCAGTTTCTCAAGTATTTTTCCTTGTCGGGAAGCCCCTGGAATTAAACAGTGGGTTTTTCCTTCATCACTTAATCTCTGCTACTGGAACTGCAAGGAGCCTGGGCATGATGAGAATTTAACATGGTTTGTCATCCAGAGCTATCTTTAACTCAGAGGCTCTTCCATATATAGGAACATTTGCCTCAACTATTCTCATCCTACTGTGCTCGCAAGTCAGAGTATGTATCAGGGTGGGAGGAGGTATAATGGAAGAAAATATTTATAAAAAGCTTCTTTCCCAGCTTTGCCATATAAGTAAAAGAATTGACTTAAACTTGGTATGCTACTTCTAAGGCCTGATTCTGTCTCCAGCTTTCAATGTTTCACGTTCTTGGGAGCATGCTTCATTGTGCAGGCGCCTCTTTGCATGGTGGTGCTCTTCCAGCATCCCCAGCTGGGCTGATGCTATGGGTGCTGTTTGGGTCTCCTACCTACACTGGAAAGCATCAACCAGTTAGACAGATACTGAAAGGACTGCATTGCATCTGGGACAATGAAGGGTGATAGTTGGACATCCAAGGAGATGAGTTACACACTAGTGGGCAATGTTTAATTACTATTGACAGATTTTCTTTGCTGATGAATTTGAGGGCAGTTGCAGATGATCTGAACATTGTTTGTGTAATGCTGCAAGATGAGGACTTTTATCTGCTATGATAAATGCAAATTCTTTTCATAAAATACCTTGTTTTACTGCAGAAAAATGTAATTTGTAGGACATATATTGATACTGAATCAAACCCTGGGATTAGGTATTTCCTAGTCATTATTACCAAGAAGTTAACAAGCTGCAGCTCAAAAAGCATCAATGTTAAGGATTAGCACCAAAATATATACAACTAAACATGGAATTTCATGTAAGAATACCTGTAGATAACTACACTACAATTTTAAAATAATGGTTTAGGCTTAAGAAACACATTTCTCAAAAACTACTGAGTGAGTTCATAGGGCCAGTAGATTACCCTAGTACTTGTATAGTCTCGGTGTTAACTGCCTCCTAGAGTTTTCAAGGCTCCTACAAACTTAAAAACATCAATTTTCAGGAAGACTGAAAGTCCATCAAGATGAATATTTTGTCCCTGACGGTTTCTATCAGCAAGCAGTAGGGAGGAGAGCAGAAGATGACACAAAGATGTAACACTGCTCTCAGTCTGCCTCCCAAGTAATCTTGGGTGTAGAAACTATGAAAGAGTGAATCTGGAGTTTTCTAGCAAATCACATAACCATTCACACATCCTCTTCTGAACCAGCCTGTTTCTATTTCTTGTCTTCTGACCCACCAAACACTCAGGCTAGGCTTTTTTTCCACTCCATCCAGTTCTCTGGGGAAGAAATGCATGGGTTTGAGAATAAAACTCTTTATGGATAATTATTTTCCCCTGAAAATACTTAGGATAGCATAAAAGGGACCAAAGCCAACAGCATTGAGTGCTCATATCTATCATAGGTAGAGAGTGTCCCCCGAAAATACCTGAAATTTTACGAGAAATATTTCACTGCTTTTCTGTAGGATCTGTATAGTTACTCTTTTATGGTGCTTTTTGTCTGCAGTAAACAAGAGAAAATAAGTTCCTTTTGGCACACTTTGTCCTGTACAAAAATAACCCCAAAACCCCAAGTAAAGTTTGTAAACCACTCTGAAATCTGTCTTACTGCTGTCCTGGCTGGGGATTCACAGCTAAGGGAGTGAAAAACAAAACAGAGGCGAAACACACTCCAACCTGCCACTGATACATGCACAACGAAGGAAATATTTTTATTTAACAGCCAGACAGCTGAGCAGCTCTTATTTGATCCATACTGCTTGAGGGACAATAGGGAAAAGGGTATTTTTGTGATCTCTCTGCAGTGATTCCGGTGCAGCTTCATGGTTGTGACTCCAGCAGAATCTGGAACTGTCATAACAACGCTGCAATAGGCCAGAGTTATGTTGCAAGCATTTTTGGAGTTGTACTCCACATTCACATCCAGTTTGATTGCTTCCAGACCCAAGACATTTAGTTTGTTTTAAAATAATAATAGCGGGGAGAGAAAAAAAAATAACCAGAAAGCTTTATCTAGCTGAAAAGAACATGCACGCTCAACAGCACGTATTTATAAATGCGAACTTGCATCCTGTGGACTTCAATTAAACAGTTCCTTTGTTTGGAAGAATTATTCCTATTGCTGTCACCAGCATTTCTTTTTTAACAGCGTGAAAGGGACAGTGAACTGTGCTAAGAAATCCTGCTCTTTGCAGGGACGGAGAGCACGTACCTCTGTGTAAAACCTGTGGGCGGAGAGGGGATGTGCACATCCAGAGGGGTGGACAACAGAGGTTTCGGATGTGTCCAGCCTTCAGATAATCTATTGCATGTATACAGTTTCATCTGCCTAAAGCATACGGGTGAAAAGGGAGATGTGCTTGTGTTTGTATACTCCCGAAAAAAACCTGTTTGTAGGTGTGATGTGATGTGTACATATGAAATATTTGATCATGTGGTGTTTCAGTGCTCTCTTTGCATAACCTACTTTTTTTTGTAGCCTTGCCATTTCTGAACTGCTGTGCTGTCCCTGTTCCTGTTGATAGCACCTCTAGTTCTCATCCTGCTGCTATCCTGACCAGGGGTTGTGAACACTCCCAAATAAGCCAATATAGCAACTGTTGAGGGCAGGTTTTTTTAAGGATGGTTGACTTGAGCTCTGTGCATGCCAGTGTTTCCTACCCATACAGTTGAAAGTGAATGATAAGCCTGGTCCAAAATGTGGAAATTCCACATACCAGCTGCTAGTTCTTGAGAATATGAAGTGTTTGCCCTCAAATCTGAGATATTTCTGCATATACAGATTTGCCATTTCTGGTCACAGACTGAATTATTTAGGAGCCATGTCACACACTGTCAGCCTGCAGAGCAGCTCTGTCACTGCAAGATTTTCTTTTCCTTACTGGCTCTCCCTGACATGCTCTAGTATTTCTTGCCAAAGTAGAAGAGCAGATAGACAAACCAGTGGGAAGCAGGAGATGACAATACAAAGGGAAACAAAAAATAAAGAGAAGCAAAGAAAAGAAAGACAGCATGAAGACTGTGGTTCTTTGCTATTGCTTAGTAAAGTTTAAGGATTTTTCTTGAAAAATTTCTACATCTGTGCAATATTATCAACATCTTTAGAAAGAATATAAAATAAGAGGTTTATCTTTTCTCCTTGTGCAACCAATACAGGTACAATTTTTGCCAAATCCACATTTATTCATTTTGTTTAAAAAATGTAAGGAGCATAAACAGCTTTTCCAAACTATTGCAGACATTAAGATTGTGAAAATATTCTGCTACGTGCCTAAATTGCTGGGTATATTGGAAAGGGAAGGAAAGACTGGTTTGCAGCTAGAGGTTACTTTGTTGATGGCTGTATCTCTGTTTCGAAAGCCTGAAGGCCTCAGTGGGCCTGGCCTACATGTGCATAAATATACATTTTAGTTTTATTTATTGTGTAATTAAACAAGTGCATAAATTTCAGGCTCACGTGGAGATTCCTAATCAGCAATTCTCTCTGTAATTTTTGAAAAGAAATCATGAGAGCTTTGTGTAAGAAAACAATGTGCCAACTTATGAAATCATTATGAGCTAATTGCTAGCTAACTACTTTAAGCTGGCTAATGTTTGCCCTACTCCTCTAATATGGATTAATAATTGTATTTAAAATTACATTACCAGCATAACATAATTATAACCAGGACATTTATAACATAGAATTATTGAAGAGTTCTGAATTTTCCAGCTCTGTAGCCTAAAATGGGAGCCCTGCACAGGGCTGTGCTCTGAATCATCGTGTTAGTTGCTTGTTAAGTGGAGCTTGTAGTGGTGCGTGTTGTTAATGACAGTGTTTCAGATGTAATTATCATGCTTATGGGATGACTGTCGGGGCCTGCTGGTCTGCATGTATTGATTATCTAGTTGGATGACCTATCCAGTGGAAAAACTGCTACACCCCACAGAATAAAAAAGGGAAATAGTCATCTGCCATGTGTCCAATGAAGTTACAGAGGGAATTGTGGAAGCTGGGAATTTGGGTATGCAGACTCGGGACTGTCTCCACGTGTCTCTTCTCCTTGGCTCCTGCTGTGCCTTACGAGCTTTAGGAAACTGATCTTTCTGACAGAGAATAATGTGAGAAGAAGGAACTGATGGGCGAGAGATATGTACTGTACTATGTTTTTTCAACAGGAAATGTGGGAGAGGTGGTGTAGTGACAGGACAGGAGGTAATGGCTTTAAACTGAAAGAGGGTAGGTTTAGATCAGATGTTAGGAAGAAATTCTTCTCTGTGAGGGTGGTGAGGCCCTGGCACAGGTTCCCCAGAGAAGCTGTGGCTGCCCCCTCCCTGGCAATGTTCAAAGCCAGGTTAGATTGGGCTTTGGTCATCCTGGTCTAGTGAAGGGTGTCCCTCCCCATGGCGTGGGGTCGGAACTGGATGATCTTTGAGATCCCTTCCAACCCAAACCATTCTATGATTCTGTTCACTGGATAATATCATTTCTCATAATTCTGGTGAAAGCCTTTTTTTCTGATGTTTTTGTCTTTGTTCTTTCCACTTTCCCAAGATTGAAATTTATAAAAATTTTAAAAATGGAAAAGCTATTCTCACATGAAAATGAGGGAGCATTTGCGGATTACGAGGGTTTTTTCAAGACTGTGGCTCAGAAAAGCAGTCACAGGGCTGAAAGCCATGGGAAACTTTCCACTTTCTCTTATTTCTGCCACCAGCTGTCCTTAATCCTTTTCATTTATTCAGACATCTACAAAGATAATTCACTTAAGATCGAGAAACCGTTTGTAAAACAAGTGAAGTATTACTCAACGGGTAGACCAAGATACGTGACGCTTGTGTAGTGAGTGGATGCACTGGTGTTCCCACTTGTGTGAGGAGAGCATTTGGTGCTTGGGCAGTAATGCTGGCTCTAAAAAACTGCCAACGCAGGGGGCCGGACTGGGTCAGCAGTGGTGAAGCTGTGGAGAAACTTTGGTACTGATGGGAGTATTTGTCTGCATTCAGTTCAATCTTGCCTGCTCTTGCTCATCCATCATAAGGGGAAATCTTTCCCAGGAAAGCAGGAAGAATCAGTCTGGCATCAAAGCTTACAACAAAGCAAAATTGGAGGAACCCAAAGGACCAAAATCTCTTCGTGCTGAGCTCTGGTGGCTTAGAAGCCTTTCAGCACCTCAGGTGTATTTCGGCCAGTGGTTAAGAAGACAGGGCTTCAGTGTGGAAAGAGGTGAAGTGGAGGAGGATGCCTGCAAGTGAATGGAGGATGTGTGTGTCCAGGAAGGTTGGGAAATGACTGGATGAGGGCAGGATGGCAATCTGCTGTGAAAAATAACTGCAAATGCATGCAAAGTGAATGCCAAGCATGAAGGGGGTTGTGACAAAGAGATTAAAGGGCTTACTGTACAAGTGGGTGCTGGTATTTATGATAGGGAGAGAGGGAGGTTTGTCATTTACTTCTGCTTAAGGTGACGATTTTATTAATTTATTTTTTTTTAACTACTGCAATCTTTGCTCTGGTCAACAATTCTTAAAGTGGTCCCTGTGCCCGTGGTGGATGCACCACAGAACCAGATTAAAAAGTTTCAGAACTTTTGAAAGGAAGCTTGAAGGTCACACAGTCCTGTTGGTTCAGTTATTTGGGAGGTTTTAGTCTAAATCGTTCCATTTGGATTGTTTCAGCAGTTTGTATTTCACAATTGAGCAGTCTGTAATCAAGATACTTTCTCAGTGTTTTATTCTTTGCACCTATAGTTCAGATGTGCTATTGCTGAAAGTGGTTACCAGTAATTGTAAAATTGCGGAAACTATTTTCAAACAGTGTAAAATTGTTATAGTGTCATCAGCTTTTTAACTTTGCAGACAGATGTGGTTTGATAAAACCTCATTGTCTGAATACCTCTACCAGCTCTCAGCTTGGTCAAGATTGCCAGAAGTACAAGACACCTTTTACTGTCTAGTCATCTCATTTGTTCCGTATTTCACCCAAAATAAATTCCGTGTTGCCCTACCCATTTCCATCTTTCCTCATGGAAGATGTCAGCTTTGTATCTTTCTCTTTACTGTTTTGGTTTTTTTTTCTGTCAAAGAGCATATTTTTGTTCGCTTGGTTGAAGCATCTTAACAGCAAGAATTGCAAACATACAGATTCTCTGGATTGTCTACAACTCGACAGATAACGCATTCAATATCCTATAACTGTCCTCTGGAGCAGGCAGGTTTGGAGGTGTGTGTACCCACAAATCAGAACTATGTATTTGCTACCTCTCTATCCTAACTTTAGGATTATCCTAATGTGATAAAGCTACTGATTTCATAAAGATGAAGTTTCATGAGGAGGTACTAATAAGCCTTTTAAGGGAAACTACTGACATATGTATACAAGGAGAGACATTTATGTATGTTAGTGTGTAGGATTCAGGAAACGTGGACATCTGTTTTTTCTTAATCTCTCTTCTATTATTTAATTAATGAGAATTATTTTGATCTCATTCTCCTGAAGGATTCATGACATGTAGTTCTTTCTCAGTCAACACATCTCCACTGTGTATACATATTCAACACATCTTTGTGAACGTGGTAAATCCGTCTGTTTGAAAGGACAATGTGAAATTCTGTGTTAAACTGTGGTCTGCTACACACATGTCCATTCTCCTTTTATTTTCTTTGAACACAGAACACAGTAAAATGTATTGTACAGCGTACCAGTTTGATATCACTTTGATAGACATGATGTGACCTTATATACACACTCCAATGTACTCTAATCCGTGGTCTCCCAGCTCCCACTCTGCAGGATTTCTGCGATGTTGATGGAACCCTGTGATTTTGCAGAGCAGCTGCGGTGACCCCTCGCCCTGCTCACTGCTGCTGACAGCTGCCTACCATGTGTAGAGGAAACCTCACAGACTAAAATCTCCCTCATAAAGCAAAGATCTTTAGATAAACATGCGGGTCTGATCATGCTACTACTTTAAAAATAAATAGTTTAAACTCAGAACTTTTTTGTGTGGTGCTAAAAGAGCAGTAGCGAAATATTCAAGACATTCTGCTGGGTAAAAATACTGGCTATGTGACACAGTGTCTCCCTTTTTAAAAAACAAAGAAGAAAAGATCAGTATAAACAATGGAAGGCATCCTCAGCGTAAATAATCTGCATAAGAAATTAGTCAATCTGTCTGTTAGGGCAGGTTTGACTTGTTAAGCAAGGCTCATCAGGTTCTTCCGGTTTGTGTTGAAGAGTAGAGTCATAACTACCTGAAGTCAGAAAAACTTAGCTGTCCAACACTTCACGTATAGAATGAGAAAGGCTGATTCAATCTTAATTGCAGCTTTTACCCACACGGTAGATTTACTGTAGTCAGGATTTTTATTTGGAAAATAAAGTAGAACTGAAGAGAGGGGTGTCACGTTCAGCTGAAGAACAATGCCAAGGTTTTTGTTGTTTGGGGCTTTTTTAAATGCCAAAACTTTTCATCATTATTAGGTGAAACCAGGCTGGCATTGTACTTCGTAAGGCATTTTATTCACATAAAATACCAAGAGTTATATAATTGCTAATGTTTTCCTGCTGAGCTACCATCATCCTTTGTCTTGCTGTCATAGTATTACATTGATGTACCTTCCCCATTTGGGTAGAGGTCGTTATCCTGGTGCCCGATTGCATTGCCTCCGCTGCGCAGGTTAACTGCTTGGGGTCTTTCATCTAGACAAATGTTTCAACAGCACTTTTGCTCCAGGATGACACAAACTGCTCCTCAGAGGTCAAATCCAAATGAATTAGCAGTGCTATGATAGCATGGTCCCTGTATGTTCACACACTCATTCAGACCCATGGGAGTAAAGGTATCGGCTTTGAGGGACGAGCACAAATAGTGATTAAAGCGTGCTTTTATTTCAAGATTTGCTTCTCCAGAGTAAGTACTTGCCTGTTGTCTTCATTTAGTATTTTAAATGTCACTGTAAAGCTGGGTTGTAGAAAGAATGCCATTTTACAATTAATTCTGTATGGTAATTGTAATAGCCAATTCTCACGAATAAAATGTGTGCATAATGAGCACAATTCACAATTTACAGTTCAGACATTTTTGATGTGTTAGTTAATTCTGTCAACAGCCTCCTCTAAAACAGTAGTGTTCAGACTGTGTGATGGTTTGAGCCCTGGCCAAAGGCCAGACGCCCACCAAAATCAGTCTGTTACTCCCCTTCTTAGTTGGACAGGGGAGAAAAAAAACATAACTGGGCGGCTCAAGAGACAAACTCGTTAATGACGCGGGCAAAACAGACTCAACATAGAGAGCAGAAGAGAAAAGTTATCTAATTTATTACACCACGCTAAAGAGAAAAACAGTGAAAAAGAACCAGAGTCAGGAGTGCAACCAACAATCCTGAAACAAATGCAAACCAGGCAAACACTTTTCCCCCCCCACTCCCTCCTTAGCAGGCTTTAGTTAGAAGTTTGCTCCCTTCTTCCCTCCCGGTCGCAGCCCAGGAGGGGCAGGGACTGGGGAAAATGGGGGTCTTAGTAACACCTTCCCCCCACCCCTCCATTCTAAAGCAGACTTCCCTTTCAGCCATGATTTTGCTCCCTTCTTCCCCTCTCCTGCTCGCAGCACAGGACAGGGGGGCAGGGACTAGGAGATGGGGGCTTCAGTCAGTCCCTTGCAAGATGGTTTCCTTCTCGGCCGGGATGGGGGCATCCATTCCACACAGCCTCCCCCTGCTGCACCGTAGGATCTCACCCACAAGAGCCAGTCCTCCACGAACTTTCTCCAAGGCAAATCTCTTCCCACCGGGCTTCATCTCTGCTCTGGCAGGCAGCAACAAATCACAGTGTCTCTCAGTCCCAGTCCTCCACGGGGCTATAGGCCTCCTCCAGCAAACCTGTTTCATTCATCTCTGTAGGTCGCTTGTGCTGGCAGGGGCTCATCCCACCGTAAGTCACGGCATCTTCTCTATGTCTCCCCCGGCTCCATGCAGCGTGGAGCCGAGCCTCTCCACCGGGCAGGTCGGGTCTCTGCCTCCTCCATGGGTCCTTTCCTCCGGCTACTCCAGGTGCTTTCTGCTCGGGCTGCAGGGGCAAACTCGCCTGGGTACCTGGGCGCGCCTACTCCTCCCCCAGCCTTCCCGGCCTTTTATGTCTGTCAACTGCTTACATTCACAAGCAAATATACATCACAATGCCCTTAATGGGCCAAACTTCGCGGTCTTTCCTGGCACTCCAAGTTCTGGTTGGAGTCTTTGTCTCCTATATGTGATTCCCAGAGGCGCTATAAGCAGGCCTGCAGAAGATTCCAGCAGCCATTTTCTGCCGGACCTGGCCCTCTCAGTAGAACTGCAACAGACTGTTAACCATTCCCTAGGCATTTCTTCTGTAGTTTCTTTCTGTGCACAAGTGATAATGAAGAGGCCAAAGAACAAGTCAGAAAATGCCTTAAAGCTCGCTCCTCTGGACGAAGATTCTGTAACATCTAGGTAATACAGGTAGTCCACAGACAGATGACAACATTAAAACGAGATGTAAGAGCCTGTTCACAGAATCACAGGAGTTGGAAAGGACCTCAAAAGATCAGCTGGTCGTCCCCCCCGCCAGAGCAGGAATTAAAGTACATTTTTAGGGTACTAAAGCTTTCAAGACATAAAGTAGAAGTTCATTTTAAAGTTCATTTACATGACTTCACATAATAAGGTGTTTAACAGTAAAAAAAAAAAGAGGTAGGAAAAGGAAGGAAACTTTGGTGTTTGGAATTAACTTCTATCAGTTTTAGGTCAAGAGATTTAACAAGGACATATTACCCATGTTCAGGGTTTCAGTAGATGGTGTCTGCCTTGTTCCAGACAGAAAAACGTGTACAAGAGCTGATCCTCTGCATCTCTTCATAGGAATTTAAGAATGTTCCTCGTGAGATAGTGTTTGATGTGACCTTGCTGAACAATAGCGATGTGCACTGTAATTTGTCATACAAAGATAAGTTTCTTTTCATCTCCTATTCATACAAACCTCAATTTAGATATGTAGCTGAACAAATACTTAGCTTTACAGGTGTGATAAAGACCTACTGAAGCAAATGATGTTTCTGGAGGTGCCAGTGTGGGGAATAGCAATTCTCCTCTCAATCTGGACTAAATTCCTTTAAAATTTAAAACTTTTCAGCTTACAATGACAGAGGCAGTATCGAGGTCACTTGCCTTCCCAAAGATCTAAAATGTATCAAGGTATAGTAGGTTTTCAGTATTTATTGCTTTAGCTGCAAGGCTTTAATTTATGTTGAAAATACTAATACGTAAATTTAACTCGGTAATTCCCATCTCTTCCTGTCTCCCACTGGGAAAACCACATTGACTTCAAATAAACTCCATGTGGGTACAGGTCTCTTTGCATGGAGTCCCTTAAAGGGTCAGGGCTACGGTCTTCATATAGTAGGGAAAAAATGAAGTTCAGTTTTGTCCATGTGTATGCTCAAAAGTATGTATACAGATACATATATATGTATATAAAAGTATGTCTTGTTGCTTCAGAACTTAGACCAAAGTGCACCTCTGAGCTTTGGAGCCAACACTGACACTCATGTGGTGTTGGGAATGCATCCACTGCATGCAGAATCTGAGGGAACGTGCCATTTGTATGAGCTATATTTTCTTTTTTGGTTAGTTAGGGTGGTTGGGGGATTTGGCTTGTTTTGGGTTGAGGGTTTTTTTAAGTAGATCTTCTTTAATAGTGCATACAAACAAGATTTGGGAAGGCTTTTTGTGTATGCAAGCATTAGGAGCCAGAGTAAAAGAAAATTGTTCCTTGGTTTGAATTAGTATTTAGGCCTGGCAAAGAGGTCGGTCTCTGGACTGGTTTCACTCTGGAGTGGAGGGAGATTTTCAGGTGAATAGAAAGTGATTCAATTAGTGCTAAATTTAATGAGTGATGTCTTTTCACTGTCTGGCGTCTCCACTGGGGGTTAGACTCGGTCCGCCAGAAAGGATACAGGGCTCGTCTTGCTGAGGCCACAAGGACCCAGAGAGGCTACAGACAACCTGCATTTCTATTTTGCAGTTAGAGCAATTAGTTGCGTTAGCTTAATCATGTCCACATAGCTCGGTTCTTGCAAGGAAATTTTCTGCTTTGATACTAAAAACATGATCAAAGAATGTCACTAGAATTTGATTTTTGTTTGTTGTATGAGTTCATTTAGAGTATGCCAGCGGCTGCTGCAGCCAGTGAACCTAAATAAATGTCTGTTGGATATCTATTTAGCAGCAGGCTCCAGTTTTTTCAGCACCATCTCCGTGCAACCTTTTAATCTAGTTCTTGTCTTTGACTTTTCATATTTTATATATTTAACCCCTTGATGCAGATATTTTGCATTAAGTACTTTAGAAATCCTGATTTACTGCCTCAAGGGATTAACCAGAATTCCAGTATTCTTGCTTTATCTACATTCATTTATACAGCCCATTTATTTCTAATAAATACACTAGCCAGATCATATTTCTCTGCAAGCTCTAAGCCCTGAAAATAAATTTATGCAGTGACATAATGAAAATAATAAAAACTGTCTCGCATATTGCTCTTATTCTTGCGTTAAATATCAGCTTCCAAAGGCACATTGGGTTTATATTCTCCAAGTAAACACCACCTTTGAGGTTCACACTGCAAAGCTCTAATTTTTAGTTGACTTCTAAGAGGATTTAATCAAACTACAGGATATATGATTCAAAGCAAAAAATGTAATTAAGAAAAATCTTTTTCTGTAGGCAAAGAGCAGCTTGCTTTCATTAATTTTATGAAGAATGTTGTTTTTCTTGGCTGAAAACTTAAACTCACGGGACAAAGGAAGATTTATGGGGTGATCCACAAAATCACACAGGTTTTGTGTTGCAGTGCTGGTTTTGCAGTGACCACTAGAGTCCCTACAGCTGAAGGTTTATCAGAGTTTCTTTTTATAAATCTCTATTTTCAGAAAGGGCTTTTACTTGGAGACTAACTTTGAGCTAAATATATGCACACAGTCTCAGTGTATACGTAGTGTGGTAAGCATGTATATTTTAATGTAAACATTTATAATACTTTAAGAGCTCTTACATTACAAGGAAAGATGAATTTGAAGGACAGATATTTATACCTCCCATTCATACACTGTGTGCGCTTCTCTATCGTCACACTTTATTTATACATGCGGCCAACTCTCCAGCAGTTGCTGGAGAATAGAAGGCCACTGGAATAGAATAGAATAGAAGATCAGAGACATGATGTCTCTTGCCGTAATTCTTCAAGGTGTCGACACCACTTGTGAGGTGCTTGGGCCAAGGATCTGTGCATTGTATAAAGTTTTCACTGTTGTGATCGTTAGAGTGGAGGTCCGGAGCAGCCCGACATCAGGCTGGGTTATCGGGCGGCTCTTTCATTTATTTCTCCATTCTGAGTTTTGACCCCTTAGATTTGAAGCTCAAATTCAGCGTGACGCAGGTATTTTTAACCCATATAATGAGTTTATTTAGTTAACTGTATGAAATGAAATATCTTTCGTAGCTTTAAAAATCTCTCTTTAGGAAGATCAGTAGCTCACAAAAAGTAATGAAACAAGTATCTTAACAGAATGCTCTTTCATTCCCCATAACGTCAGCAAGGGTGTCTACTTGTTTAATATCGTAGTAAACAGAAAAGTTCATGGTTCAGTGCTTGAGCCTCTGAGCAGTCTGCCCGACCGTTCCTGGCTGCCAGTATTTGACTTACTCAACAGGAAACTAATTTAATTAGTACAAAGAACAGGCCAGTACAGATGCCTATATGAAATTCTTTCTGTTTTTAGAAGGCATGTGCTGAAGTCCTACATAGATGGAAAAACAAAGATCATGAAATTTACACAATGGACTATCTGTTATCCTGTACTATCAAAGGTTGCTGCGGTCTTGCAACAAAATATTTCACTTGGAAGATGTGGAAGCTGATAGTAAATTTGAGCCAGGCTTTTGTTTCGTATTACAAATTTCTTCATCCTGTTAGTGACTAACTGGGAAGGTGTACCATTAGTTCTTAGCAACACTGTCTTCTCCTAGAGTCTGCTTCGAGAACTTTATGTAGGCAAATTCAAACAGTAGTCAGGAAATACAAAAACTAAGGTTTCCAATTTCATTCCCTCCACCTGTGGTTTATGCATTTGTCTACAGTCTTCATTTGCAGGATCATATACTAGTATTTCTTATGGACCTCAAATCACTTTTTTATAGCATAATGGATTGTGAACGCAGATGGATAGTTAGTTTGTTTTAATCTTTATTATTCAGTGTTGGATCCTATGCATTATGGCTTACAGCATCCAAAGCCTGCACCAGATACGGAACCATTCATTTCCATGGAGGCTTTCCATGGTGTGTTGTATCTTAGCACCCTGCCAGCATTGGAAAGCCACCGTCACAGTACCTCCATGAGCTGAGATGGTACAGAGGTGTCCGTTTTACATACGAGGAGCTGAGGCACAGGTATTAAAATGACAATTGTTAAAAATAAATCAATTTTTCTTGCCTGATTTCTCAGAGCTCCTAGCATCTTTTAGTGCTTAATATGTTCAGATCGGATTTCATTTTGCATTGACCTCAGTTGGAGCAGTGAATGCAAAGTGTATCAGCAGCCCAAGCCAGGAACCATCTTGGATTATATAGAAAATGAGAATTGCCAAGTGGATTTCTGTTAGGGGAAAACAAACAAACAATAAACCTAAAAAGCCCCTTCTTGTGTAAAAAACCCCTTCTTGTAGGGGTAAAAATCCCTTCTAGCATTGTGTAGGAGCACTGATAAAACTTTGTAGTGTCATGTAGGACCTGTGGTAGAAGCAGGACTCAAAAGCAACTTTGTAGGCATTCAGCTATTGAAACTTTCTTAACTTTTCTCATCTCCTGCTTAACTTACTTGAGACCTCCCAACTTCCACAACAAAGGAGTCAATGGTCTTATTTTCAATGACACTCTTTGTCTTACAAAAGCAGTGAATGTGGGAAGAGTTTCATGCAGGGCAAGAAAGTGATCACGTGTTAGATTACTACAGATGTAGAAGGGATTAGATGCAATATTGCACAGGAACTTTTAACTCCTTTCCCAAATTTTCAGAAACCAAGGCAGTGAAAGAAGAAAAGTTTCCGTGTACGAAACCGTACTGATGCTGCCTTTTACCTCCATCAAGATGTGTTGTCAGTGGGATTCATACCTTTAACCCACAGTGTGAGGCCAGTAGGGAGCAATAGGAGGTGATTATCCTCTGTGTCAGGCTGACACAAGAGAAAACACAGTGCGCTGTGCAAACAAGCTTACCTGCTGTTTGTTGGACAGGAGATAATGCTGTGTGACCCGGGAATAATAGGTCCTCCCACCGCTGCTGAAAAGATGTGTCGCCTCCCGGCTGTACACTCTTTGCTGTCTGCCCTCGGCCTCTCAGTGTGTCCTCCTGCCCCTGTTCTTGGTAGTCAGGTCCCTATTCCCTAACCTGGTGCTCCACCCTGTTCTCCTTGTTACAAGGAGTCAGCCATCAGATTATGCTCAGTAGTGATCACTGGGTGTTTTACTTGAAAGGTATTTTTATTATCACTTTGGTGCTGCACCCCCTCTTTTCCTTCCCCTCCTGAAGAAAAAAAAAGGCATTTGCAAGGATGGGAAGGGTGGGAAGAGGAGTCCATCCCTCTCCTTATCGGAGTGAAATGTTATGAAAGTTGGTTCTCTCTCTTTCAACATGTTATCCTTCTGTCTGCTTTGTTTGCCTGCCTGTCCTGGTCAAAGATTGAACACTGAGAACATGGCAAATCCTGGCTTTCTCGTTTAACCACTATTAATCACTTGACATTGCATTTAGAGCTAGTTTGCACAAGATACGTGAAAAGCAAAGAGCCTCACTCCAACGCTGGCTTAACTGCTGGGAACATTCTCCCCTCCCATCTGTCACGTTCATTATTATTTAAAAGAAATCAGGAGGCAGAATTGGATTAGCAGAGTGGGTGGTACCAGTGGAAAACAAGCTCTGTGTTGGCAGTCACCCTGCCAAGTTCATGTGAAATTGCCCATTTTAGCTGGCAGCTTCAGCTTAGCTTGGTGTGATGACATATGGGCCTGGAGGGTAAGAATCTATTTCCATATTATAGCAGCTTGTGCTGTGAAACCTCCTAGTTTGTAGCTGTGTGGTTGCCTGGCTTTGGCTGCAGAATGTCCTCATGGTCTGCTCTGCCACACTGGGCTTCTGGACCATTGTCCTGGCTTTTCCTCTAGGTCCCCTTGGCAGTTCTAACTACAGGTCGATACCTCATTTGCCCCCCAGCTACTCCATTGGTCCCAAGCCAGAAGTGTGTTGAATGTCAAGAAGCAAAATAGGGAAGCACATAACGCCCAATGTCTGTAGGTCTCTGGGATCAAAGGAGAAAAATCGAGCCCTGCTTTGACTCTTCAGGGTCAGTAGTTTCTCAAAACAGCAGGGATATGTATTTTATGTTTGAAAAATAAATAACTTCACATGCATGTTCTCCATCAACTCTAAACTCGATCACCTCATAAATAGGCATTTACAAATGAAAAATTAACTTCTTTAAATTAATAAAAATCCCCTGTTTCAAATATTACTGTTCTAAAATTTTCCAGGATATGATTTCAGCATCCAGTGTTGGCTATTGTATTTCTGCATAAAGGAAGTTTTGGTGCCTTGCGTTGAAATCCATGTGACAGGGATACCACCAACTTAGTCAATTCTGTAAAATAAGCTCCAAGATATTTCAGAAACCAGACTGCCCCTGAGTCCCTCAGGTGCGATTAGTGAGTTAACAATAACATTTCTTATTTCAGAAATCTCTTTTTCATCCTCCACTTACTATATAAGGAAAATAATTAAAATCATTCCATGCAAAGCCCTTTCAAAGCATGAAGTATGTATCTCTCTGAGTTTACAGTGCAGTTATTGTTGGTTATTACTTGTAGGGATAAAAATGTTCTGAGAAGGGAGAGTTACAGGCTGTTGACATGCCTTTAAACTATTTGTTGTAGTTCCCAAAATACCCAGTGCTTTTTCTGATCACCTGTCTTTTTTTACTTTGGGCATGTTCTACTGCTAGACCTTACTTTAGAAACCTTTCTTTTGGGGATAGCAAAGTGGGGCAGAGAAACCTTGCTGCTGAGAGTGTCAAAAATGGAAGAGTTTATTTCTATTAATCTTTGTTATCATGGCCTGTGTATGGCAACAACCCTGGAGTGTCGCAGTTTGACAAAGGTGGGACACAACATGACGTGGTACCATTACAAAGTGCCAAGTGCTTGTAATGAGGAGATCAGCTGCACCTCAGAAGGTGGGAGTTGGGGCACAGGTCTGCCTCCCTGCCTGTGCCTCTCTGCTCACGCTGCAGCTGGGGGGTTCTTACGCACCACGTGACTACTGTCATCATCTTCCTGCTGTTAGGTCAGCGATGGTGGGTTGAGAGAAGCGCCAGGAAATGGGAAAATATCTCCCAAATGATGATCAAAATTTAATGCGCTCAGATATTCATGTATCAAACCAAAGGCCTACGTTTTGGCAGGATCTCATTCCATGGGGAACTCGATTTGTGAAGTCCCCGCTGGGGGTGAGATGCAATCAGCGCTCGGGCTCCGGTGGCAGTGTCCGTGTCACGGCCTTTGTGGAGAGCTGAATGCATCACTTTGGCACACAGAGGCAGCTTAATTCTTTGTTTGCCCTGTGTAAGAGAGCTAGTTACTCATTTCTTCCTACATAACTGTTACCATCCTGCATACCTAAACTATCTTTTGGTTTTGGGTGGGATTAAAAGGGACTGCTGGTCTTTGGTCTAATAGTCTGAGATAAGAGGCAGTGTTTATATGCAGAAGCTTGCATTTTAAGGTGAGAAGGGCTGATAAGACACAGAAAGTCATAGTAGCTATTTGTAGAGAGCCTCGTGTTCTCCTGGTGCATCTACCTCACCTTCTTTTGGTAATTAAACACTGAGCATGTCTGTTGTAGAAATGCTGGGTGTCATTCTGTGTCATTGTTATCTGCCCATCTGTTCTGCTTGCTCTTCCTCTCCTTCCCTGTAACAGTTCTCAGCCTCCTATAGTTGCTGTCTGTCACTGAGACTCACTACACTTTACGTCACTCATAAAGTGAATATGAGCTAATCAGGTGGATTGAACTTCATTTGCAGCAAAGGAACGAGGACTTTCTGTGCTGCAGTGCTGTTCAGTAATGCTAGAGAAGTTTCCGTTCGAGAAGAGCCATCGTAAATGAATTTATGTGCCCACCCAGATTTGTTTTAATTAAAATCATCCACGAGTCTTGGCTGTGGCTTTGACTACTAAGTACTTACAAATAAGCTTAATAGACATGTTTGTTTTTTCTGCGGCTGTAAAAATACATATTCTGCTTCACGATTGGCTTTTTATCTGATTTATTTAAATAGAGTTTGGTAAAGATGCGGTTTATAGGGAAGGTTAAAGGGTCAAAATCCTATTTAATTAACTTATACCCGCTTGGGAAGCAGCCAAGGTAAAAGAATGCAGTGCAAGTAAGCTTCAAATAATATGAAATCTTTGAAAAGGACTAACCACCTTTGGTGAAAGGCTTTCCTGTTCTTAACCTTGTGTCATTTAAACTATTTAAATGAGCTATGCAAAACCTTACATTTATAATGGAGCTTCGAAAAAAAGATTAAGTATTTCTTGCAGCTACAAGAAAACCGATGCTTACAGCACTGAAAGAAAAGCCCCTAGTACTCCATCTTACCATGACCCCTGTCTTTGCTTACCACGAAATGCACGGTATGTTGGACCTGATTTGACATCTACTATTTCTGCCATATGTATGAAGCCTCTCAAGTGCGTGGGACTGCTTTTTAAAGACGTGTAAGTCTTTAAAAAAAACAATTAGGAGGAGGGGGAAGCCTCTGTAATGTCCTGAGGAGCCCTGGTTTTCAAAGGGTGTGGATGCCGCATGGTTTCTAAAAGTTATGTCTGTGAGGAGTACCTCATGTTGGGTTTCCCAAACCAAGCGTTATATTTGAACATCTTAGTCATACATGTGGAAAAGGTTCTTCCCGCAACCAGAGCGGGAACTCTGAGAAATAAAATCACTGAGCTGCTTTGTGATCTCTTTATATCCTAGATAGGATATTCTCATTGCTGTAGTGATGCTCTGTAGAGGTGCCAATTCTGGAACATTTTTTCCATTTCATGCCACAGAGACCGCACTGGAGAAATACTTCTGTTTCAGTGCTCCATATGGTTTTGTATGTAAAAATGGAACTGGCAGGGAAAAAAGCAGCTGGACTGAAGCTGCCAGTAACTATTTCTAATGCCATAGACTTTCAGGAAGGATCCCAAGTGGGAGGTGTATAGGTGAAGGCACTGCCTAGCAGTATTTCCTGTGTACCAGCACAGCCTATAGGGAACAAGCACAGAAACAAGCCATATCCCATATAGGCACCATTGCATTTCCTAAACTGGGATTTTTTTTCTCCCCTGGCCCACTGTAGCCTTAAGAACTGCTGTTGGGTCGGGAAACAATTCAGGATTCAAAAGGTCAACTCCAAAGACTTCTCGATCTCTCTTGTCAATGCCAGGGTTTGGCATTTGTGGTGTAGGTGGACACAGAGCCTAAGAGCTTTGGACGCAATGATATTTGGTATACACACACACACCCCCACCCCTATTACTTAAACTTGTCGTTAATTTAATATACTATAATTGTGGGAAAGATCCAGCTGATTCAGCATGTGAGATCTGCTTTCTGTCTAATTTTATGCGGGCTTAAGGGTTGCAGCGCTGCCTTAAAAAGTGTATTTTAAGTGATGGGACCACTTTGGTGTGATGCTCAGTCTCTGAAAAGCCACAGTAGCAAATAGAATGTATGACCAGATGGTGCTTAGCTAGAAGGATCTTGGCTATCCAGAACACAACTGCAATGATGCCTGTATGATGCCTGTTCTGTCAAGATAAAACAAAGGCATTTGTAACTCCACATTCCAGATTAATTAAGAATTTCTTGCTGGCTTGAAAACAATTCTCTAGGGAAAACACTAACAACAATAAAAAAGCAGGTGAGAAGTTGATTATTTTTTTTTTTTTAGTTTACCCATCCCTCTTTCTTCTTCCTTGTCTATCTGAATATTCATTCTGTCTTCTCCAAAGAAGAACCAACAAACATAACTCTGAGCTGCCTGTAGGTACTGTCAGGCTACTACAGTGATTTTGGTAAAAATAAACATTCACACTTGATTTTCTTAATGTTTAGTATTTATTTATCTGTGGGTCTAAGGTAGCTTATGGTGTTGTGCTCCCTTGCAGAGGTATCTTTAAATTCCAAGGAACCTTAGTTTCTGTAAGCCAACGAGCAAAATGGTCCACACCCATCTCGAGACTATCCCAGAACTACTTTGCACTGATTACCAGAGAAGCATTAAATTTGTTCCAAGAGCACTTATTGTTCAAGAAGTAACTTGGCTAATACTAACAACCACGTGTACACGAAATGCCGTTGTTAAGTACCTGTGGGTACTTCAGTCTTTGCTTTGACAGTGCTTAATTTTCAAGAGGAGGTGAATGCTAATGAGTCATCTGGCTGTTTAGTCTATTATATGTCATTGTCTCCAGCAGACTTTGCTTTGGGGATAAAAGTCATGACAGGGAAAACCAGGAATAAATTTCCAGTAAATTCTCTGAAGCTGGGGGGAGAGGAGGGAGTTGGTCAGGCTTGTCAGCTCATTTGGCTTTCGAGTTGGTCAGCTGTTGTGCTTCAGATAGAAGAAACACACTTAGCTTCGAGTTGATAAATACCCATGTTCAGTTACAGTGACCATCAGTCCTGGGACTGGCAGCCAGTGAGTCTCATACATGAAATTTGGGCACAGCTGATCTGCTCTCCCTAAACAGTAGGGTTGTATTCTTCATTCAGAGCTAGATACTGACCTGCAAACAATTGGATGCAAACAATTCTATCCCTTCTGAAGTCCCTGAACTCTGGCTAAATATGACTGGAAGCTTCACAGAGTGTTAAACCTCCTTGATATGTTGGCAGGTCAACATATTTATTGCTAAAAAAAAGATATTAAAACCTACCAAAAAAATTCAAGGAACTTTCAGTCAGGGGCATGGGCTCTCAGCCATCTCGTTTGCTGCTCCCTTGAAACATGTACAGGAGATTATCCTTATTAGGCAATCTTATGGGTATTCCCAGATCTTTCAAGGATGGTTTTCTTCCTTTTTAATTAGTAGGTCATTACATGACAACTTCTGTATGCTCCCTGAAGTGGCCAGCTAAGGCAGATTTCGCTGTGTTTCTGGATACCTGAAAATAATTAGCCATTTGTGAGTTAGGAGGTGGCTTTAGACTTTAGAAAGCAAAGCTCTGTTACGAGTAATGCACTGGGGAACTGCTGCTGCTGAAAAATAGGGATGTTATTCCATGATTTTGTCTTTGCAGGCAAAACCAGCATGATACATTTCTGACTAGTTCTATCCAGGCAGTTTCTTCTTGTTGCCTCACCAGTTTCCAATCCCATTAGTTGTGGGACATGACTGTTCGTAAATTTGGTATAAATTGGATGACTTAGAATATTGACATCAAAAACAATCCCACCTCTGATAATTCTAGAGATCCAGCCTGAGGAGTACCAGAGACGGTTTCATCGGGGCAAGTGACAGGGGCACAAGTTGCAGGGCAGGAGTAAGGAGCAAGGTTGGCAGGCAGTGGGAATTTCTGTCCCTGCCACAAAGATGAGGCTGGTGGGAAGTTACTACAGCTCAGCTCACCTGCACCAGCTGCCAGTAGTTGAATCTCCAGTCCCTTGACTGTTTGGTTTAGCGAGTGTTCAAACCAGTAACAAACCAGTTAACCAGAGGCTGTATATCATCTTCCAACAGGTATTTGCTCTCTGGAGTTCTGTTACATGCAGCCTAAGTGACAGGCACTTTGCTTTTTTTTATGTCCTTCCCGATGCTTTAATTAAGCTACCTACGATCGTCGTTCAGGCATGGAATTTACTTACCTGCTTCAGAGTAGCGAGCTGGTGGTGCAGCTGAGATAAGGGTCCCATTTTGTCAAACACTGGCAAAAAACAGAGGTTTAGGTTCTCTCAATATAGATCCTGGAAGACAGCTTTTCTCCAGCTCACATGCAGGCGGTTCCTGTTTCTCAGGCAGGTTATCAGGGAAAAAATAAAAAGAAGAGGGAAGGCTTGTTTGGGTTTCTTGCATATTGGAATCTAGCTTTGAGTTACATCCTTCGGTTTTTCTACTGATGTAATCACGAGTGGAAGATTATGCCTTTACAGGGATTCGGTTTCAGAGGCGATAAATCTTTGAGCCATTAAAAATATAAATAACACACTGAATCCTGAAGCCTTTGGAAGAGGAAAAACAAACAGGAGGGTATAAGAAGTTGTAAGGATTTGGCTGGTTGTCAGGCTTGAGAAGTATGTTCTTACAAACAAGTAGCACTAATATTTTTCTGGTCTTGATGTAAACCAAAATCCTCAGCTTGTTTTTTTGTTTCTAATAAGGTTTCTAAGGCTTTGCTTGCAAACTATATTGAGCTCAATAACACTGCTATTTTTGTAGTATCTTCGTCTGAAGTATTAGTTTTCCCAGAGCTCACTCACAGAGGGCTGTGCTTTATTCTCGAAAACTAGAAGACATGTAGTAGATTCAGTCCTGGCCATTTTTCATGTGAAGCCTTATTCAAATGGTAATTGTAAAAGGCTTTGTGGACTTTGTTCTCAACTCAAAGAAAAAACTTCAGCTCTGGGCAGCCAGGGTAGGGAAGAATTTTTCCTGAAAGCCTCAGAGAAAACTAATTTGGAAGTTACCACAGCCACTCAAAAGTTAAAAGTATACCTACAAATCAACAGTGAAACCAGTGATGTTACCAAGTAGCACTGGAAGTGAATATTGTGAATAAAACATACCACGGGGAGGATCAGGACTTGTGCTCTTTAATTTTTTCCCTAGCAAGGCATACTATGAAGCAATTCATTATAATATTTTGGAGATTGGTGTGCAAAGTATGTGTGTTTAGTTTGCAGTTGTTGATCTGCGTGTGTGCTACTTACCACCAGCGTACAATTTACGGGTCAGTCTCGTCCGGCTGTTCAGAATCAGCCTCCCACACGGGACTGCTGGATGCACGTTCATGAAGCCCAGGTGATGTAGGGCTTTCCTTTTGGATGCGTATTGTACATAACAATACAGGTTGGAAAACTCGGGGTCCAAGTAAGAATTTCAACAACTTCCAAAGTTTGCAGCTGTTCTAATACCACATTTTTGTTAAATTTAACTGTATTTGTGTAATTTGTAGTATTGGTGGCTCCAGCCACAACTGGTCACTCATTTTGGGAGACTCCCTAAACCCAGAGGCTGGGATATAAAACAGAGCCCCTGTTACAAACAGAGGGTACAGGGGGTAGAGTGACTTGCCTGCGGTCTCATTCAGCAACAAAGCAAAAATCATTGTTTCTATTTGGTTTCCCCCTGAGAAGGGGGAGCAAAGGGGCAGGCGCCGATCTCCTCTCTTTGGTGACCAGTGACAGAACCTGAGGGAACTGTATGAAGCTGTGACAGGGGAGGTTTAGATTGGATATTAGAAGAGGTTCTTTACTGAGAGGGTGGTCAGGCATTGGAACAGGCTCTCCAGGGAAGGGGTCTCAGCACCAAGCTTGGCTGAGTTCAAGAAGTGTCTGGACGATGCACTCAGTCCCATGCTCTGACTTGGCTGGCCCTGTGTGGAGCCAGGAGTTGGACTTGACGATCCTTATGGGTCCCTTCCAACTCAGGAGATTCTATGATTCTGTGGTTCTACTTTTCAGCCCCATGCCCAACCATGCCACAGACCTCTCACCTTCCATAAGGTTATGTCATTTATTTGCTGTTCATGTGCTCATAAATTAGTTTTGTTCAGGATCACATTACTATTCCAACTTTTTATTTTCTGACTCTTGTCTAGCACTTACTGGTTTCAGTGTCATCCCCTCGCATGCACCCTGAATCTGCAGGCACCTCCCAAACACAGATCCCTTTATTTGGAGTTTTATTGCTCTGCTCAGAGGCAAAGTCTGCCTGTGAAACATTCTTTCTGGGAAAAGGAATTCTGAAAACAGGAACACAGCTATATATATATATAATCTGTGTTATGATTCATATGTTAGCACTGTGGAGAACAACATACAGTAATATTCATCCTTGAAGAGAGTTTGGAAGATCAGTGTGGGTAAGAATAGCAATGCAGTAACTAAAACAGCAGAAAAGAGCAGGGAAAATTAATCAGTAAACGTTTGGTTACTTATTTGTTAGATGTGGTTTACCTCTTATGACCTGATAGTAGTTACTATTCTAACGTGTAAGTATCCCATACCATACTGCATCTGCAAAAGACAAAGCCAACTATTGCAAAGATAATCCAGGCGTGTAATTTAAAGATTAAGTTGTAAGAAAAAGGTGGGAGTCACATTCAGAGCGTACTTGGCAAAGGTCACACCTGTATTTTGGCCACATCTGATGTATTTAGCTAAAACTTCTTTAATTCTCAGATACAGCGGTGCAGAATCATGACTTGACACTATAAACTGACCATGTTGGCATGGGCTTTGGCACAAGCTGAAATTGAATTGTAATAACTCAGCTTCATTCAACTCCTGAAAGTTGCTTTATGGACACACCATAGGGGAGAATGTGTTTTGTTTCAGTTCTATATTGGAGGTGATGCAAATGTACCATTTTCTTGTGAGGCACAAGGTATCTGAGTTCAGAAATCACATACGACCTATGGCAGAAAGTGTTTTCTTCAAGCCCTTCTCAGTTTATAAAAAAAAATCAGGTTTTCTAGTGTTAATTTTTTTTTTTCCAAATGAATTTTTAATGACAGCCTGAAGTCTTGCCTCTCCTGTGTATTTTGGGGCATGGATAACTAGATAAAACTAAAGCCCAGCAGAAAGCAATTTCAGTAATCTTATATTTAGCCTTAGCGAACAGTATTCCTTGGGAAACCACAAACAAGGTACAGTCTGTGAAAGAAAAGCTTTAACAAAGCCCGGCTGTATACTGAAATAATCTTTGAACTAACACCACTGAAGATACGCAGTGCAACTCCATAGGCAGCAACAGTCTACTGAGCCTTGTCCGTGGGGTAATTCCGAGCCTGAGCTAACAGTACCGCACATCATTTATCTTTCATATATTAGAACAATTGCATTTCTTTTAAACCTTACAGAAGTAAAACTTCCCTGCGAAAGAGAGCACTCCATGCAGTGTGGTGATGCCTTATTTTAAAGCGTCTGCTTAGTGAAATGTCGCTGTGTACCCCACACCCTCCCCACGCATTCGGGCTCATGAACACACACATCATTCGTATGTTTGCGTTCGTGCACACGTATTACAGGCACAGGTATAAAACAAGCCATGCATTCATGGGTGCCTCTGTGCGTGTGTATAGGTGTGTGTGTTTGAAGGGGGGAAAAGAATTTATGGGAGGCTGGCCAGATTTAATTTGCCTGCTTGTATTTAGCACTTAAGGGCTTATATACTCAGTTTGCTCAAAAGAGTGAAGAAGTACTCCTTGCTTATGCCTCAAATCAGAAATGCATGAAGTGCAGCTGCAGAGATAATACATTCTCCCCAAAGGCTTTGGCTGAGCAAATTAGGTGTCAATGGGGTGCCTGCGCAGGCAGTACTCTCTCTAATTAGTCTCTTGAGCCTAGTTGGTGGCGGGTATAAGATGATCTAATCAATTGGTCTGTGTCTGATGGTACGTGTAAAAATCCTAGCAGGCAGAGCTGTCTCCCACAGGTCACTCACCTGCACAGCGGGAACGCTCATTTTCATTTTTCATCTCTTCCATCATACGACGCTGACAGTTGGTTTTAAGAAAATTGAATCCAAAAAATATCTAGTTCATAGGGCATGTAGGTCAAAATAAAGTTGCATTATGGGTATTGGTGATCCAATTAATTAATATTTATAGCAACGAGTTGCATGTAGATATTATCTGAGTGCAAACAGTATTGATAATGTTTGGTTGACTTTTTTAAATGCCTTTTCTTCACAAAGATAGGAATAAAAGGTGCAAAGAAAAATCACCTGATAAGAGTACGCTTTTTTTAGCGGGGATGAGCAGCATCTGTGGTGTGTGGTGGAAGGAGAAGCAGAAAGAACATATTGTTGCTGATATTAATATCCTATCGCCCGGTTCCGCTCATGGAGAATACAGCTTCTCCAGTTGTCAGCTCACTTTTTTATTTTAAATCTGGTGATGTAGAATGAGTCCTCTGACAATAATGCTAAATCAGCTGCAACATAAATAGACCTGCACTCTGAGTGTGCTCTGCATGCCAAGGACTCTGCAGGAGCACAGCTCCGCCCTTTGTGATAATTTATGCAAAAACTGGAAGCACCTTGAGAAGGATGCTGATGCTGCCAAAAGGAGCGTTTAGTGAACTGGTGATTTGCATTTTTACAGGAAAAGACATTCTTTTACTAATTAAAATAAACTATTTGGGATTTAGTCACCCTCCTCTGCCTCTTGTCTTGAGAGCATGATTAATGCTCAAATTACAAGCTGTAGTAACCCTTCCTACAACATCAGCAGCTACTGTATTCTGAAGTTGGCGTCTGCCATTTTTAAGGTGGGTGAGCACCTTACTTTATCCCGCTTGGTATCGGGGACAGGATGCAGGCAGCAGATGGTTCCTCTAGATAACAAACATACCACTGAGTTACCTGATTTAGGTCTCTTGATATTTCAAGCACATCATTTACCTTGCCTGTAATCTTATATTAGGGTTCGTAGAGGTGTCATGAAAACCAAAAGTACCTGGACTTGTGAAAAAGTACAAGTTCATTTTTAAGGCAGTTTGTTACATTTCAGGTTTTGTTGTTGTGTGGTGGGTTATTTTATTTAAAGGAGATCTGAAAGAACCCTATTTTGCTCTTGGGAAATCACAAGTTGTAAATATTCCATTTAACAATTTACGCTTTTATAAGCAAAGCTGTGACCAGAGGCCATAAACACAATCTGCCAAGTCACCAGGCAAAACTTTGATTTGTGTGATCGGGAAAATGTATTCCATTCTAACCAAGGGTATTCCTAAAATATATCTTTAAAAATGCAAACGTGGAATACGAAGCCATCTGGGAACTGAACTGCAGCACTGTGCAGAGGGCCCTGCCTCAGGTCTTGGTTGTGTGAACAACTGATGTTTCAGTTCAAGAGCGCCGCTGAAGAAACAACACTTTTAATAAAAAGATTGGTTCACACCAATCTAAAATGTCATGTTTGTTTTACTGTGGATTCTTTTGTGGTGGACAAAGAGACACACTCTTCCAGTTTAGAGCAGGTGTCTGTTTGATGTGAGTATCATCTTAAAACAAAAGCAAAGAGAAGGAGGTCTCCTGTCCCACAGCACAGGGATTACAGCACTCCTCTGAGAACTGGCATATCCGCCTTTGGTTTCCTCCTGTGCCTCAGTACAGGTGGGTCTCTGTTCCCACTGCTGGGGAGGAGGCTGGCACTCTGTGAGGGCACTCGGAGGCCAAGGGAAGGGATTCCACCTGTTCATTTTGATTCAACGTGTCAACACGCTTTGCCTACAGATCCAAACCTGAAGCCAGAAAATGTAGTATTTTCACGGGGGAATTGTAGCACAACCCTGGTAGAAGTGTGATGCACACCTCCTTTAGAAAGGAGGTCTACTGATAGACAGAAAAAGTTCTTTATAATTAACATAATTGCAGCTGTTCTCAAATCTGAGCAGTCCGTAACTCCCTCCATCCAGAGGCTTTTCTATGCAGATCATTTTGTTACCTGTCCTGGATGTCCCCGCTGCTTATGCTAGTCTCTGGAACTCCAGCAGCTTGGGCTTAGCCTGAACTCAGGCCAGCTGTTCTGGATCCGGGCAGATGTGGCTTCCAAACTGCAGGCATGCCTTCCACAGCTCTAGTGTGGGTGGCAGTGGGGGAAAATGCATGCTCGGCATTCAAAAGAGCTTTGGGAGTTTAGTTACTTCCTTGTAAAGAGGGGCTCCAAAAAGGTCATCCCTAAAAAGTGCTTTTTGAAGGAAAGGACGTGTGGAATTGGGGGAATATTGTCAACAGCATTTCACCACGGAGCAGCTGTGAATCTCTGCAAGTTCCTAACACTGCTTTTCATTTTAAGCTTATGAAGGGTAAATTGAATGGATCAGGTCCAATGTATTCACTGAATCACAGAACGATTAGGGCTGGAAGGGACTTTAAAGATGATCAAGTTCCAACCCCTTTGCCATGGGCAGGGACACCCTCCACTAGACCAGGTTGCCCAAAGCCCCGTCCAACCTGGCCTTGAACACTGCCAGGGAGGAGCACCTACAGCTTGTCTGGGTAGCCTGTGCCAGTACCTCACCACCTTCACAAGGAAGAATTTCTTCCTAAAATCCAATCTAAATCTACCCCCTTCCAATTTAAAATCATTCCCCCTTGTCCTATCACTCCATGCCCTTATAAACAGTCCTTCCCAGCTTTCCTGTAGGCCCCTTCAAGTACTGGAAGGCTGCTATAAGATCTTCCTGGAGCCTTCTCTTCTCCAGACCGAACAACCCCAACTCCCTCAGGTTGTCTTCATAGGAGAGGTGCTCCAGCCCTCTAATCCTCTTCATGGCCCTCTTCTGGACCTGTTCCAACAGTTCCATTTCCTTCCATGGACATGGAAGGACAACAGTTCCATGTCCTTATGTTGGGGACTCCAGAACTGGGCACAGGGCTCCAGGTAGGGTCTCATGAGAACAGAGTAGAGGGGCAGAATCACCTCCCCCAACACACTGGCCACACTCCTTTTGATGCAGCCCAGGATATGGTTGGCCTTCTGGGCTGTGAGCGCACATTGTCAGCTTATGCCGAGCTTCTCATCCACCAACACCCCCAAGTCCTTCTCTGCAGTATTGCTCTTTATCACATCATCTCCCAGTCTGTATTGATGATGAGGACTGCCAAAACCCAGGTGGAGGACTTTGCACTTGGCCCTGTTGAACCTCATGAGGTTCACATGGGCCCACTTCTCCAGCTTGTCCAGGTCCCTCTTGTTTCCTTGAAACAAGATTTATTGGCACTTCAGCCAAGCTCCTGGACCCTGGGGAAGGTGGGACTTCATGTGGAATAGGCATTCCACACCAACTCCAGAGGCATCTAGGAAACAATCCAAGCAGGATTCAAGAGGTAGTAGACCGAGGTCCAAGACGGGCCAAGACGCTGCCACCCATCATTAAGAACAGGCTTTTGTTAATCCAGTTCAGGTATTATGGTGCTTAAAGGGCAGAAGAAGAACCACGACAGGAACCCTGGAAATTATGAAAGTTAGGTGTTGTGTAGACATTAGGCTGCTTTGATGAAAGCCACAATTCAAATTTTGTGCTTGAAACTGCAGTTTAAAACTGATGCCTGGTTTTTCTCTTGCTTTTGAAATGAGGGCTAGGTGAGATTTCCTGGCACCTGCATCCAGGATGATTTAAATAGTTTTAGGACATGCTAATACAAACCAGTTCCATGCTCAATGAATATTTCAGCGTTCTTTTTCTTAAGTGCTAAAATTCCTCCGTACTTGACTGTCTTCCTGTAACTACGTTAAAAAAACTTAGCAGGCCTCTAGTTACAGTCCTTGGTCTTAAAAAACCTGGTAAAACAAATAGATTTTGAACTTTTAAAAAAACTACTGAATTTCTCAGAAAGTCTCACTTTATTACTTGGCACAGAATTCTACTTGGACATGCATTAAGAGTTAAATATGTTAATTATAAAATCCTTCCAGTGGCTCCAGTCCATCTAGCTTTCATTCAGCCTTCCCCTGGCTCTTCTTGGACGCTTTGTTTTAAAGTAATGTTTCCCACGTTCTCAGGCTGCCTTCTCCTGTCTTGTGTAAATCTCAGAAACATCGTGGTACCTTTCTGCAAGGCCAATCACTGCTTTGAGCCTATACAAGCAGGAATCATCAGCTGAGTGAAAAAACACGCAAGAGGAGCTATTGATAGTGTTTGGTTTTGGTAGATGAAAGGAGGGGGTTAGTTATCTGCCCGTTAACAGAAAAACACTGAAATAAAGGTGATTATGTTTAAAGGCAGCACGCCAAGGAGCTCCATAACCTGTCTGTGTTTGCAGAAATGTTCCCAATGCACCCCAAGATACCTCAAGCAAAGCAAACCTGCAGGGACCTTTCCATAGACGAGTGGCAAGCATTGCTGTGAAGGTGGTCACTAGGGACTCCACATGAATGGGGGCAAAAAGAGCTTGTAAACTCCTGGAGCTGTGCCAGCATTTAGCAACCCTCCTTTGCGCTCATGGGGTGTCACCACCTTTAGAAGAGCCAACTGTCTATTTATGGCTGTCTGCAATTTCCATGGGGAATATCTGAAGATAAGCACTTGGGGCAGAAATACATGGATATGGATTGATAAATCTCACTTTGGCAACCACCCTGAAAACCTTGGTGGTTTTAAGTTCATTTTCTTGAGGTACCGGCTCTGAAAGTGCTTTGGGAGTCCGTCCTTTGCTCTGAGCTGGTGTCTTCATAACTGGCTTTGGACTAACCTGTATTTTTACCAAGTTAAAAATAATTTCAAAATGCATTTTGTGAGGCTTATTATAATTTATATTGTTTCCTTACAGGATTAAATTTACCAGTTTGGAGGAGGGAAACAAAACCCTAATGAGGAGGCTGACACCAGGAAGGAACCACGGCCTGTTTCCTTTCTTTCTCTATGGTGGATTTCATTCAAAAGAAAAAAATGAAGCTGGCAAGACCCTGGTTTTTCCCTGCAGTTTATTTAAAACCTTGCACGCATTTGGATACCTTGTGATTTCAGAGAACTATGTGAAGATTAAGCTTTTGCTTACTGATACATGGCATGTACTCCTTCAGTCTTTTGTGTTTGATTTTGTTTGATTTTCCACTGCAGCGCTGCATCTTTGTAAGGATTTTTATGCTTTCACCAGCAATGTCTTAAATACGTTAAGACAACACATTTGGTGTTCACACTTCTTCGGTAACGACTGTACAAAAAAAAAATAAGCCAATGGTGGCATAAAGGACTGTGTGTTTTATTTGAGGGTTGTGCATATTTTGCAACCGCTGGGAAGACTATTTCTACGAGAGCAAGCCCAACTAATCGGCTGGCAATTACGGCACCTTGCCACTGTTCCTGAGGTGGTGTTGGGTTCTTTCTTTTCTCATTATCTCCTCAGAGCTTTCATGCCCATTTTAAAAACATGGCAATAATTGCATGTTTACTTCGGTACTCTGAATTCGGTTACTCTGCTTAGGCTATGCAGCATGCCAGTTTTCAAAATAGGCCTGTGAGAAAGACAAAGCAAAAACAGTGAGATGTACGCAGCTGACAGACATACAATGAGTTCTTTATGGTTTTCTTCCCTTTAAGAATATTTCTTTCTTTTATGGGTCTTGGCTAACATCTCTATGTTTTTCCTCACGCTATTTACCTTTTCGGATGTTTTCTTGAAAACAGAGGTGGTGAAACTGTTCTGTTTAATTCAAGGCAGGTACTAAGGTACAGAAAAACTTCTGTCGAACGAGCCATTCAATCTTGCTATGTTACTTTGCCGCATACAAAGCAAAGGGGAGAATTTTCCTTATCCCAGACTGTTGGCTGCTCCACACCAAAGCACCCTCCAAGTTAGTTTCCATAGGTATTCTGAGCTGATTGGGAGGTACCACCAGATGCTGTGTCTTTAGATAGCTTTTCTGAGTGAAGCATTCAAATGCAGGCTTTGCAAGAAACTCAGTTGTGTCATTTTAGAAAAGGAAGCCCCTGCTACGTTTTGGTTGGGGAGAACACTGTGTTCAGGGGTGTGATAAAACTGCCCTGGCCACATACAGTGCTTGGCATTCAGAAAGGGCAGGCTACGGTGCAAAACCCACTGTTGAGTTATAGTCCTGCTCGGACAGGCACGCTTGATAGGCAATATTATTCTGCACATAAATTTGACATCCTTTGCTTGCTGGATGCATTGAATTACATTTTTAAGAAGCGTGGTAACACTTTGGTTAGCTTCCAGTGTTTAAAAGGAGGGGAAAAGGATTTGTGCTACTGCCATCTTATTAAACTCCAGCAGTGTTTAATAAGAAAAAAACCCACCCAATAAGGCAAATCCTTGAACGAGCAAGTAGCTACGAAAGGCCTCTTAATGAACCAGGATATGAGTCTACACTTTCAAAGAGCTGAACTGTGGAAATATTCTCAGTATTTGCACAGCCATTAAAAGACAGTTTTCCCCAATGACATCTCTGTTTCAGAATCTGGTAAAAGCCATCTGAAAGCCACTTTCAGTCACAATCCTATTTAGAACGTACTACATTTTCCCCCCTGTGTTTATGAGGGGGAAAAGTGACCACTGAACTTCTGAATTTATCACACACTGAAACTGCCTTAGACGTGGTTTGTTTGGGTTTCATGTTTCTTTTTTTTGTAAGAGAAAAGTCTTTTATACATTATCTTTGCTACTTAAATCATGTGCAGTTTGATGATTAAAATTAGCTATTTTTAGAAAAAAAACCTTGCTGCAAAAATCTGAAGAATTTTTGAAAATGTAACAAAGATTTCAATTAGGAATATATAAGGGTAGTTTCATAGAAGCATCTACTTGGCAGCTTAAATTGGGAGGCAAGCAATTATGCTGCTGAACTGAACATCTGAAGGTTTAATATAGAGAGTAATCCCCAACTGTTCCCACAAGCCTAGCACATTACTATCCATACTGACTCATGTACAGTGTTTGCTTAAGGTATATGTGTGTGTGTGTGTGTACACACACGTGCGTGCAAGATTACCTTCTCTGCCCCATTCCCACTTTTAAGCAACCACTGAAATAAAGTTGGTCCAAAAATCTTCAAACTCAATTGCCCAAAGGAAAGTGCATAAATATCTAGGTTCCTAAATAGCAATTTGGCTTTGAGCAGTAGTGAGGTTATCTCAGCTACCAAACAGTTTAGGAGTGACCAGGATCTCTTACTCAGGCACCTAATTCCCAGGCTCCCTGACTGCCTACGGTGATTTGGGTTTGCTGCTCTCCTACGGAGGCTCTGGGCCCTGGGGATGTTCTCCTGGCACCGAGGGGAAGCGGGCTCAGTAAGCTGGTGCCGTTGGCTTGAGCACTGCAAATAATTCTTCTGGAACATCAAATCTGCTGGGAAACATCAAGGTTATTTTTGAGAAAGTAGCAGCTCCTTTGTCCAGGGAACTGATGGTACAGCCTTTTTTCCCTCTTCTTCCTTCCAGCAGAACCCTTAGCTGCATGGTCAGCCCAACTGACACCCATCAGTTAGGATCCCCTGACAGCTAGCCCAACTCTCCAGCATCTTGCAGAAGTGGGGTTTGCCCACAGCTCTTCTCAGCGTCATGGAATGGACTGTTTAGACCCATCAGTGCTCTGAGACAGCTCCAGTGAAGATCAGTAGCATTACTCTTTTTTCTCTCATCCTTCCTAAATTGGTTCTCCACAGAATCTTCAGAGGAACAAGAAGTAGCCTGGCCTTCCAGAAGTGCTGCTGGTGCTGGGAATGTAGAGTTCCATGTAAATAGTCAATAGTAAAAGATGGGCGTCAGTGCCCCATAGTCCCTGGGGCACCATCCTTGAGAAACTGTGGGACTCGCTCAGAGTCGATAGCCGGCAGCAGTGTCACTTTCACTGTCCCCCCACTTGGCTGAGCCCCAGCAGCTCCTTCCTGTTGGTATGGAGAGGATGTGGCTTTACTGCGAGAGGGGAGAGCGGCCACGGGGCACCAAGTGTAGTCAGCAGATGAAAGTGGAAAGGCATGTTCCAACTCTGTATCAGATCTAACATTAAGTGCATGGGGAAGGGAAGATGGTGACAGAGGTGGTCTGCATGATACAGAGATCCTTACAAGTTCAGGTTCACAGAACCTGGCTTTACACGTAGTCAACCAGCTGGAGCTGGCTTAGTCCTCTCCCCTGCTGGGTTCAGATCAGCTCTGATCCACACCCAGCAGGCACCACACCAGTCAGGACACTCCAGTAGTGCCAACACTGCGTTTCTGTGTGGTGTCCCAGGTGGGTCGGGTTGTTTTAATTCTCACTATTGTTTTTAATCAGAACCATGGTTTAGGATGAGTCGTCAGTACGTGCAACACTGAAAATTCTGTCTGCAGTAGACAGAGGCACTGGAGTTCTCTCTTCCTCCTTGGTGCACAGGGGTTCCGTGCTTCAGACTCCCAAGGGAAGAAGGTAGGATAATAAATTCCCTGTGGGCTGGTGGGTGATGTACACCCCTGTGTGCTCTGTGTCAGTGCACACAACCGAATGTGTAGTCAATGCTCTGGTGTGCTCATACACAAACTATTCATCTGTGAATATTATTGGATTTGTAATCTTTGTTATATAAAACTTTTAGGCTGTACAGACTGGGGAGCAAAATGCAGACACCCCTCACAAAAATAATTATGTTGCATTACTGAGCATAACAGTGCTCTCCCCTACCAGCATTTAGGTGGAGTGACCATATGTTACTGCCTTGCATTTTTCACATAAGCAAAAAAATCTAAAATTAAAGGATGCACTAATAATCCCTGTCCCCCAAAATGCATTTCAATGGTGCTGCATACAGAATCCCTGCTTGCCAGCTTCCACATGGATTTTTGTATGGTGCACTCAGAGGTGTTCTTTTTTTAACAAATAAAAAGGGGAGGGCTGGTACATGAAAACAATGTTAATGTAATTAAATATATATATATATACTTCAGGAGAACAGCATAGTAAACAGTACAGTAAAATAAATGTCGCATTATTTGTTACACCTTGTAATTTGTCTCTATTATGAAAGATGTAATGGTTTGTCAGCTGTAACTGTTGTTTTCTTGTAACATCATATTGAATAAAGTGTAGCAGAATCTCTTCTCCTTCGTATATGTGATCTAGACCTAACCCAGGGAATAAAGCCTTTCTTTTACTTTTTGTTCTCAAAAAAAAAAAAAAAAAAAAGGACAAGAAAATGGTTGTAAACAACAGATTTTTGAGGAATGAAAAGTACTCAGAAGCAGGCAGGCAGTAGACAGTAATTAGCTGAAAAGATTAGGCACAGATTCAGTCCAACACATGAGCTTCCTCAAAAACTACAAGGCAGCACTAGCTACACAAGGCAACGTTTTTCACATTCCTGTCTGTACTAGTTAGTAAGTTAATTATTCGTTGTCTTTTTCCATTTTGTTCAGTGTGTGACAAGGGACCTATTTGCAGTACGCTGGGATTTCACTGGCGTAGCCGAAGGGCTGGATTTCTGAGGAACAAAAAAAAAATAAACCAGGTCTGATTTAAATATATCACTGTGTGGAGAATAAACTCTGACTTACTGCAACTTCTCTGGAAATAAACACCTGATAATTCTGGGGTAAAAGCAGGGAAAACATACAATATGCATTTTTTGACCACTTTGATATATGGGAGTGTGATTTACACCTGTTCACGCTTTGTTATTCACCTCACTGAGTATGCGCTGCCCGGATTCTTGACCTGCTCATTCATTTCTGCAGTACAGCACTAGATGGGCAAGTGCTCTCTCACACGGAGTATCATCGATACGCGCCCTCGGCATTTTCTCCTCCTCTCCATTGCTTCCAGCCTTTTTGGTGCCGGCATCTTGCTAGGACCTATTTTTAGCCAATGAAAGTTAAATCAATGTAGTTTGCACAGACTTGGTTAGAATATTTGACTGAAACGTCAGAATATGCAGTTTCAGCAAATGCAGGAGTCTGTGGGAATCTGCTGGGTTTAACATTTTGGTCCGGGATGGGGGATGGCTGGAGAGCAACTGCTCGCACTCTAGGCTGATGGGGAAGCCACTATCCTCAAATACAGATAACAGAGGACCTAAATTCTGGTTTGGGCTCCGTCTGATTTTAGGGGTAATTGAAGATAAAATGGTCTTCCTCTGTGCTAGCACAATACCAGGTTGATTGTGGGTCTTCGGTGTCCTGTTTTTCATCTGGTAGAATCACATTCTGGTGAAACTCTTCAGGAGATGAATCCCCACTTTTAAATCTGGAAAGCTGCTGCAGAATGACATCAGCTGCACCTAAAGAGCGTTGCACAAAACCAAACCAAGGAAACCCATGCATGTTCATCTATTTCACCCCCAGTTCTCACTGGCTAGGGCAAATTTAGGAAGGTGTTGCCTTTTCGTAGTCTAGGTGAATAGTTTGTGCTTTCAACTGAGTATCTAAACCTAGAAATCTCTCAGGTACAAATGAGGACCAAGAATTACTACCTAAAAAGGTTTGTATGTTTGAGCACCCAGGACAAGGAAGTATAATCAGAGTGAGCTTTTGATTATGTAATATAATCCTTAAAGCCGTCTCCTGACCCCCCGGCTGCTCTCCTGCCTGTTCAGTCCCAAGGTTTTTCTTCCTAAACTAGCCTGGCTGCTATAGCAAAGCCAGAGATGCACTTAACTCGAACAGCAGCCACCCCTCCCCCGAGAAAAGAAAAACCAGAGGGAAGGTGTTGGAGCCACCTCCTGCCACCAGGTTAACACATGCCGTTTCTAAATAATGCCTCTCCTTGTAAACCTCTGCAAAGTAAACCCTACAGCAGCGGCAGGGCTTGCTGCTACCAGTGGGGGGTGGTGTTATGGACATTAGATTTGAGAAGCTTATATAGCACATGGGCGAGGATAAAGGGATACAAATCAGAGAAAAAAAACCTGAAGAGATTAAAAAAAAAAAAAAATCCAGGGCCAAGTATTTACTGTTCATTCCCCTTGCGAGTGGTGTTACATATTGTCTGCAGTGAGTCATGCTGAGAGTGAGCCAGGCACAATAATAGCTGAGTGCAGTCCTGCAGCCCCTTCGTTATTGCCTGTGCTGGCTGATACCCAGTTGGGTGAGAGAAAGTGATTCCAAAAACACTCTTCTTTTCTTTTTTTTTCTTTCTCTTTTCCTTTTCTCCTGTTTCCCAAAGGGCCTGGTAGTGATTGTTAGGGCTGTACTGCCTTGAAAGAACTGCTAAACTAAAATCAAACTTTTTAAAATTAATTTTCTAAGGACCACTACGGTGATGCACAGAAAAGACCTAACAGCTTTAAGTGCTATACAACAAGATACTGCAGCGCTACAGATCCTAGTAAAGTCTTGAAGCCTAAGGAGAATTATGATATCATAGAAACATTTCAACCTCACCTTTCCACTGGAATTAGGACTACACCGTAGGTTTCAAAAGAGTAGGTGTTCATCTTGCAATCCAGCTAATTATAATGACTTGCCCCCAGCTTACACCCAAGGAGCTCTAGAGATATTCATGAGTTAATGAGCTGCACACACAGCCCGGGGATACACCATATAGATGTAAAAATCCATATTTTGTAGAAGGAAAAATAAAAAAAACCAACCAGCCCCTAAAAACAAGGCACAGATTTCAGTTCTCTATTTTCAAAGTTTTGCATGGGCACAAGCACCCAAGAGAGTATTTCACTTGGTGTTTGGTGAAGACTGAGCATTCAAGATAGATACTTTTTTAGAATAGTTTATCACGACAAAGATGTTCATAACAAGTCACGATTCACGTGACAGGTCAAAAGATACCAATATATTACATGGCAAAGTGTTGTGGTGTAATAGTACCACAAAGAGTTGTTCGCTGACCAGATGGCCAGCATCGTGTCAGCATGGAGCAGGAGAAACTGCGTGTACCATTATGTCAGCTTCGCTGGCCGGGAAATACTGTAAATATGAACTGCCACTTGGCTGCATCAGAAGCCACAGAGGTAACTGTCAAACTCTTCAGAGACCATCACCAGTGCTTTTCTATTTATTTTTTTTTCTTCACAACACACACAATACAGACAGCAAAGCAGAAGTGATTTTCTGCTTGGGAGGCACTGCTAGTAGGAACTGCCCCTTCCACATAGGTGGTTAACATTTTATAGATGCTTCTCTCCCAGCATGCTGTTCTGGCCCATTACATGCAATTAATGCAAACCACGACAGCCCTAACATGCCCTTTTTGTATACATTGCTGGCTGCTACAAGTGCTTGTCTATCTGCTGAGCACTCAGAAAACAGCCCAGCGTAGGGTGTTCTGGGACACAACTGCCTCTTTGGTGGGGATGTGAATCATGGAAGAGCTGCACTTCTGGTCTCTCACATCCAGTAGGTTCCTGCCAGAAATGCCTGTTTGCATGTGGGCAACATCCGTATTTTCACTGCTGGCTGTTTAGCTTGCACTAGTGCATGTGGAGTGACTAATCTGGAATAGCAGGAATTTTGGGAGCAGCTCCATTAGTGGTGAGAGCTACCCTGCTCCAGAGATGGCAGCAAGCTGTTGGGCACAACGAGGCTTTGCTGCTCCAGCCACTTTTCCAAGCTCTGCTCCAACACAACAACTGAAAGTGCAGCAGGACTAGAGGTGGAGGGAGCAGGAAAGGGTAGGAGACTGAGATGTTTGTACATTCTGGGGACAAGGCCATGAACCTGGCAGTGATTAGGAAATGATCAGGGGTGAGTTCTGATTTAGAGACCTCTTTAATGTTCACCCTATCAGCAGCTGGGCCTTTCTTTTATAACCCCCACATGAAAAGGGACATTTGGGTAGCCTCCAAAACCCCTTCCCCAATAAATTATTGTTTGGATGTAGGACAAACGATCAACTGAAACAAAAGTGGAGTCTCAGGGTGTTTCAGATGAGCCTTTTCAAGTCCCTAAACACAAGGAAGTGTGCTATACACACGGGATTTCCTATCCCATGTGAAAGGGCAAAGCTGCTTTCACTCCAGTTTATTAGGTCTCAGGTAATAGCCAGTGCCATTTCCAGGCCCCATATCCTTTCTTTCCCTGCTTGGGTGGTGTCTCCTCCAGCCCACCTGGAGCGGCTGCCAAAGTGGAGTTTGTCATAAGCATCTGCTCCCCAAAATTGTCTATTCACTTAAGCAGCACTGGCTATTACCTGAGACCTAATAAACTGGAGTGAAAGCAGCTTTGCCCTCCGACATCAGGACCCTGGGCTGCTGCTTATGCCCTGTCAGTCCCTGTGGATAAACAAAAAGCACCCGTGGCTCGGTGGCTATTTTCTCATTCCCTCTGACAGGACCATCCCAGGTATATGGCAACTTTCTGATGCCCTTCAAAACACTGAGCCCAGTCAATTCCCACACCTGTGGCTGGGGCTGCTGAGTTCGCTCCATACCAAAATATTTTGACTGCAGGAATCTGTCTGGTAGGGGAGCGTGCCAGGAGTGAACAAGGAGCACATTTACATCTGCTGAGCACCACTTCAGATGCCCCGTTTTGCACAACCACACATTTCTCAGCAGCTCCATGGGCACAGGCACCGCCGATGCAGTGGTTCCACAGCACATGAGGGGCGGCCTAAGGGGAGGAAGGGACCTTGTACTGAAGGGCCGTCCCACAGAAAAATAGAAGCTCTGCCGCGCCAGAGGGCCACGTTACCGGTACCACCGAGTCCCGGCGACCTTCCTCCCGCCAGCCCCGTCCCACCCCGCGAGGCCTGCAGGCGGGGCGGCGGTGCCGCTCGCCAGGGGGCGCCATGGGTCGGCGCCACCCGCGCCAGGTCCGGTGCCCGGGGACCGGCCGCCGGCGGCGGGAAAGGGCCCGTCCCGTCCTCGCCGTGAAACGAGAACTCGGGCGCCAAAGCGAGGGAAAAGCAGCGCTGGGGTGTCTGGTGCGGGGCGAGGGAGGAGCTTTAGATGCAGGGTTAGCCAGGGCGCGGCCTGCACCTCGCGGTGCAGCCCCGGGGAAGCTCCGGCGTTCCGCGGGAATTCTTGGAATGCTTTGCGCAACGCCGCAGTGACGGCCGTCTGCTCCCTCAGCCGCGGCTCCGCGCCGGCAGCGCCGGGCAGGGCGGATGCTGCGTACCCCCCGCGCAGCACCCTCCTGCCCCGCAGCGCGTCTTCTGACCGGGCCCGCAGTCGCGAGCTGCACCCCGCCGTTCCGCTGGCGGCTCCGGGGGACCCCCAGCCCTTTTCCACCTGTCACCCACCGAGGTGTCCGCCAGCTCAGCGCACCTGAAGCCGCTCCGCTGCGTCCCAGCGGTTCGCGTGCGGTACCGTCCGCCCCGCCCCAGGCTGCGCTGCCCCCGCTCCGCGCTCTGCCCCCGAGGCATCGGTGCAGCGGCCCCGCCGTAGGGGGCTGTGCCCGTGTGCCCGTACCTAAAGACGGAACTGGACTTCGTGCCGTCTGTAAAACAGCATCAGTCTCGCGCTTGCCCAGACCCTGATCTTTTATTAATCTCTTCCATACAGAGAATAAAATAAAAAAAAAAAAACGCAACCAAGTTCTTCAAAGATCTCTCGGGAGCCCGAGGGAGAGAGATGGCCTGAGGTGGAGGGTTTTTTTAACTTGGACATTTACTACAAAGAGAGAGAAAAGGTGCTGCTTAATCTCTCCTCTCACGCGATCCGCAGTCTCTACCTAGTTTATTTTCTCCCCAGACGACCTCCTTTGTTCCCTGGTAGTTGTCGCCTAAACAAGTGATGGTCAGAGGAGGGATCGGCCTGCGATGCTCCCAGCTGCGGGTTGCAACCCAGGGAACGAAAGAAGAAATCCACACTGGTTATTTTCTGACTTACCTTCCAGTACTGCATCGTCCCAACAGAGAAATCACTTTTGTAGCAGCACACACGCTTTTTTTCTGAGTGTGTCGAGTTGCAATGTCCCTCAGCACTTCCCTAAATCTCCCAGACTTCCTTGCACCTTCTTTCAATTAAATTGGGGTTTTTTAGCTTAATTTAAACTGTTTAATGAGACCTAGTTGGAAGGTTTTCCCAACAAAGCAAAGTTATTCAGCAGCTTTGAAACCTACTGATTTATCAGCAGAGAAAGACTTATCTTTCAATTAACCTCCTTCACCTGTGGGTTGCCAGGAGCTCAGGTTTCTCAGCTCAGTAACAGGCTTTCATTTGAATGACTGTGGGGATGGAGACTTCCAGGACTCTTTCTTGGCTACAGAACTGGGAGCCAACAGGATCTTCCAGTGTTCCAGTGCCCTGGGACTGTGCTGATGCCAGAAACTGGTATGACTTCTTTGGTTTCAAGAGACCACGAGCTTATGTCATGAAACCAGACAAACTGTTATCCCCGGATGTTTCAGTATTTCTCAGCTTTGACACGGCATTTCAACTTCGTGAAGTTGTTCGTGGGTTCAGTTTGGAATGAAGCATTTCTAGAAAGCATTTCTCCGTGAAAGAAGGAATAGCCGATGATTGTTAGCAATGAAACCTATCAAAAGGGGATAACAAGCTTCACCAGCTGGAGAAGATAATAGATAAAATTCAGACTGCAGCTAAGATGTAATCTTTCTAAAGAGAGTAACGACTCAATAGATCATCTTGCCACGCATGCAGGAGAGTTCTGCTTTTAATCCGGTTCGAAATCAATTGGAATCCCAGCAATCCTGAAGTAAATGAATATTATTTTTGCCTTGATTTCAGTAGCAGCAGGTTAAGGCTTTATCTGGGATAACTTGCTAATAGACACGTCAGTTTAAACACAAACTGGAGCTTGAGGCTAGATTCCTCCTTTGTGAACGTAGATGGCATATGCAAGCAGGAAGTCAACCTTGATAGCCATATGATTGGTTAATTATTTAAGAGGTTGCAACAGCTACCTGGTTTCACAGCAGAGCAGTTCAGGTTTTAGTCCTGCTTTAACATGTTTGCAAATGTACCGTTGCTTCACAGTTCTTTTTTTTTTTTTTTACCTTTATGTGATGACCAGTTTTGTTTTGTTTCGTTTGTTCTACTAGATATATGTGTTTCTGAGAAAAATGTCTCTAACTGATGCAGTTCGGAGAAAAAGGAATGCAGCCTCTTTCCTGTGCCCACAATTACATCATTTGAAACAGCACACTATCTCAGCATCTTGTAAGGACAGAAACTGCATCATAGTGGAAAGATTGAAATCTTATAGTGGAAAGATTGAAATCTTAATTTCCAATAGCATAAAGGTCCCATTTGTAGTTGTGGAAAAAATCAGCTGGTAAAGGCTTCAAACCTACTCTCGTTTTAGCAGTATATGCTATCTATTGTAGCCTCGGTGAGCGAGGGAAAAGGGCCGTCTGCAGAAGGACATTATTGAATAAAAAATATACCTATTACTGTAATTGTTCCTCTAAGGAAACTTTAATTGAAAAGATTGAAGCAGGATGTAGCTGACTGGATAGAGGCTAAAACGAGGCAATCCACATTTCATTTTGTTTGGGCTCAAAATTTCTTGCAACCTTTGCGTTTTGCTGGGATTTGTCTCTAATCAGCATTCCCACTGTTCTAAAAAATTGATTTGAATTCCAAGTTGATACAGGAGATGCATATAAACAGATCTCACCTCCCCTCCTGTGAGAGCAATTTATGCGAAATAAGTTTAGGGGCTCTGGGATTTGAAGTACCGACTTTTGTCTGTGGGAACCGGAGTGCCACTTTGCACATCAGGAACATTGTCTGTGAATTACCTGCCTTCGGGGGGATTGTTAGCACATGAATCAAAAGTGGCTGACTAATGTAGAACATCTCAAACAAAAGGATTAGACAATAGCTCAGATGCACCAAGATGCATTTTTAATCAGCTGAAGTGAAATTAGATGCTTTTTAGTCTAAACTGTTCTTAAGTGTAATGTTGAACAATGACTGAAAACAGAGAGATCTGGGTACCCTTATTTTGCTACAGAGAAGATGCCATCTATTTATTTTCTCTTTAAAAGCAGACTGCTTCCTTTACCCGTGGTGATGGTGCTTGCTCAGCCTTAAGTGCTTCATTCATGAAGGAGGAGCACTGTATTCCTCCATGCCACAAAGTCCATAGTGATTCTCCTTTGATTATGTGGGCAACGCTCTGGGGAACGAGATGATTATGCACACATACTTTTCTACTGAAAAAGAAGGCTTTCCCCCACCCCCCACCCCAGTTGCTCCACAGTTACTTTCTGCTCTCACTGAGGATCCTTTGCAGCAGCAGCCTCAATGTATTGTTCGTCCTTGAGAATCCTGCCACAAAAAGACACCCATACCTGAGCTCAGCTCTGGTCATCTGGGTCGTGGGATCTTGTAAATACCGCACCACATCACTTCAAGGCATCAGTGAGCTAAACTGTTCAGCTTGGTGATTAATGGATAAAAGTAAAAAACCTGGCAGGTCTGCAGGGTCCCTCCTGCTGTGGCCTCACCTGGCACACTGATCTGCTGGATTTACACCCTTTGGGTGTAAAGATGATGTATGGCTTACTATGTTGTCTCCTTCCATCTCCAAGCCAGGCACCATGAGAGTCTGAAGCAAAATTCTTTGGTTTTGGCTAATTCTGATCCTGCTGAAATGGAAACTTAATTCAGCAGGATCAGAATTTGGCCCTTAAGTAGTAAAGTGCTTACTGCAAAGAGGGTTTCTTCGATAGCTTTCTAAAGAGCATAGAGAAAGCAAACTACTGCTAGACAGAGTAAGTATGGCCAGTTACTCTGGGCAACAGCTTTTGGAACCACAGAGTTGAGCAACCAGGCTCATATAACTCATGACCTGGTGTCTATGACACTGATACAGATTTTACAGTCTCTTCTGCCAAGCATCATCTTCAAAGGGAAAAAAATTAAGTTGTCCCATCCAGAAACTGTATCCCTGTGAAAGAGGTAGGAAGCCCATGATTTTAACACCTAGCTTTAAAGCAAGTAGAAAAGGGATTGGATATTTGCCTCCAAGTCTCACAACATTTATTTGGTGTGGTGTAAGTTCTTTCCCCTTATGCTGTTGTTTCAGAAATGGTTTTCAAGCCAGCTTATAAGTCTTGCCTAAAAAGTCAAAGCAAAATAACCCCCTCCACATTTTTGTTTCAGGTGAAACTGTTGACTAAATTTGACTTGACATTACAAGTGTTTGCATTTTTCTGTGACTAAGTGATTCCTTACACACTCTGTCCTCGGCTCTAACTTGAGCTCTGCTGTTATTTCACCCTCCTTGTATTCTGCTTTGGGAGCGTATAAGATAACTGCTGGGTCCTTGATCCTCAGCCTCCTCTGCAGGGACAGACAGACAGACTTGCTAGCTTTGTGGTTGCATCAGCCTTCCCAAATACCTGAGGCACTGCTGCTTCAGTCCTCCCCTTCCAAAATCCTCATCAAACCCCTGACCATATATATTCTGCCCTGGTAGATGTTTCATTTGCTGTATAATCTGTGGAAAACATAAGAATTGATCTCTCAGCAGTGTTCCTAAAAGACACTGTGCTTTGTTTTCACCTGGAGAGTGTAAACGTCTATTTGGAAGATGCCATTTCTGGGCAGCTCCTGGCTGAAAACATTATCCTCAGCATTGCCTTCCCTTATGGCCTATTGTTGCAGGCAAGCCATCCCGTGATCAACCAGCAGCCCACAGCTATCAATATTTGTTACTGGACTTCTTAGTTGGTGTGCATTGCTCTTCAGCATACTGAAAGTAGATAGGAGCCAGAGGCAAATCTTCATCTTCAAAACGTAGGGCTCATGGGTACAGACCTTGGAGACATTCCGTACCATAAAGCATTAAAGCTGTCCTGCTTGCACCCCAGTGCTCTTCACCCCCACTATGATGTCACATCTTGCTGGACCATTTTTATGTGTAAATGTGGGCTGCCCTGTGCCTCCCCCTCCTCTCCTGTCAACCTGGCTTCTTATTAAAGCTCCTGCTCCAAGTGTGAACTCAGCTGGAGGGGTTTCTGTCTCCTTTTCCAACTTGCTGTAGACTGCACATCTCAAAGCACGAGAGAGGTGGGTGATTTGGCCCCAGCCCTCTTCAAACAGCTGCAGGGAACCACAGGAGGTGTTTCTAGCTGTGCTGCCTGCACTCCTCATCTGACAAATGCAAAGGTTTGCAGTCTCGCTCCCAAAGCTGCCTCTTTGTCTGGGCCCTCCTTTTGGCATGGTCTGTTGTTAGCTGTTCCTCTATGACTGTAGGTTCCCCTGAAAGCAAAGTGGCAGTTCAGCTCCCTTCTGTGGGGTAACTTAGCCACATAGAGACCTGCAGCAGGACAGTGAATGCTTCCACAGAACTCGGCTCCACTCACTCCAGAGGGTGGTCTCTGGAGATCCAACCGTGTCTATGCAGTGAGTCTTGGGAACACTCAACATCTTGCGAGACTTAGTGTGTGCCATGGCTGTATCCTGACTCATCAAAATGGCCTTAATTCTTGGCACAGAAGTTCTCTAGCCCACTGCCCAGTCCTCCAGTCCTCCAACACCTGAGGAAGGGGTGTGAACAAAGAAAGCCCATAACAGTATCTCTTCTAAGTCATATGCTAGCTCTCAAAAGTCTCCAGCTAAGGAACATCCTGAGCTGGAGGTGGGGGCCTCTCGGGGAATGGTGATATGCCATTTTACTGCCCCATGAGATAGCAGTGTGGGTGAAAAGGCCAGAAGGAGCTATGGCAAACTGATGAGAGCATGCCTGTCCCTCAGTGCCAAAACCATACCTAGCCCTAGTGAAGACACTGCTTGGCTGGAACACTATCTCCTCCTTGTCCTTTACATCCAGATACCTGAAGGGTAGAAGCTGCTTCTTGCACAAGGTAGTGCTGTGCTGTTGAAAGAAACCTATTTTATTAAATCATCTTTAATTTGGGACATCAGTGAAGGTTTCTGTTGTGTTCAGTTGCCTTCCTCCAACAGTTCTATCAGTGTGGGGACCCCAGTTCCCTGCTTTTGCAGGCCATAGCATGTATGTCCCTTTCTAATTAGTGCATCCATGAATATACTTAATGAGCAGATTCTTTTCTGTTGGTTTGTGCTGAATATTGCTAATTGCCCATGTCTTTTCTTAGTTGCCTTCAATTGTCTTTTTTATATGGTCACACTGTAGATTAGACAAACCCATATCACTGTGGACTGGGGATCAGGCTGGGGATCATGCAAAGACACAAACATTCTGAGAGAACAATGAGCTGTTGCCCTTGTGTATTTGCACTCTGATTCTGTATCTTGATATGCCTGTTCTGTGTTGCAGATCTTCATGGCAGGAATATTTCTAAATCCCACAGGCCTGCTCCTCTGGTTTGTTCTGCCCATTGTAAAGCAAGAATATGTTTGCTATAGTTAGCCCCAAGCTATATAAATGAAACTGGGAAAATTGAAGCAAGTCCTATGTTTTTAAATATTCACACATATCTCTATCATGATAATGGCCTTTGTCAAGTCAAAAGGATCTTCATCTTTATCCAGCTGCTCTGTTAGCTTTTACCTCAATTTATAGGTAGAGTTTTGCATTACCATGTTGGCAAGTCCACTGCTTCAGCAAGGCTCAAATAGTTGTCAGTCATCTGGGGTTTGTTCTCACAGGCTTATACTAGAAGAAGGTATTTTCTCTTCCTTCTCTGCTACTTCCCCCGCCCACACCCCCTTTCATTTCTTTCAAAACAGATGCACCACTATCCTTCTCGTGGTATTGCCTGTAACTCTGCCTCACCCTTCCATGTATGTTGTTTTCTGAAAAGTCAGGCTAAAAAAGTCCTCTAGCAGTGAGTGAACTTTGAAATACTCAGCTATGCTGCACACGGGATCTCCCCAGTGCAATACATTCTGCTCTAAAATGAGAGCAAACCTGCTGCGATGGCTGGTTCTAGCTGGGCTTGGGGTTATTGAGATCTTCAACAACGATAAGTGCCAGCCCTGGACCTCTGGTGAATGAACAAACCTGCTCTGCGCCTGGGGTGCAGCGGGGAGAGCGGTAACATTGAGCTGGTTTTGCAATAAGGCTAGCACTGGAACTGACAGCCCATGGCAGAAAGTGCTCAGGGAAGGTGTGTGTAACCCTCTTTGGGCTTTACCACTCAGCTGAGGTTTTCAGCAAGATGGAGAAGAGGCAAAATCAATTTATCGTCTGTGGAATTCCTCCTGAGGACAAGATGTGTTGCATCCCCATCACCAGAGAGATGAAGGAACTGGTGAGCATCTGCGTATGAACTAGATACATACCGACCTCCTTAGCACAGCCGATTTCTTGAGAGCCGTTCCAGCCCTGTTTTCTGTGATTGAATCTAGGAAAGCAGCCACTTGTTTAACCCATGCGAAGATGCTTCCAAACGGTTGTTTAGTAAAACTCGTCACACACTTTTGTGGCTGAACTCAGAAACAAGCTGCATCTTAAAAAAAAATCAACCTGTCCCATCACACGGGACCATGCAGTGTCTGTTCTTAGAGATGAGTCCCAGCACCGCAATCCAGTTTTCAAAGCAAAGCATTACCCCTACCCATTTTTCACTTGAGTGAAGAAACTGCTAATGAAATTTGAGTTAGGATCAGCAGCCAAAAAATGTAGGTGTTTGGGCTTAGGATTTTAATGCTAGCCTATCAGTACTGCTTGCTTTTACAGACATTGCATTAATGTTAAGGAAAAGCAGAGTATAGTACATGCAAAGAGTGACTTCACTTCCAAACACACAAACGCTCTTGTTGTAAAAGCGTATTATGGGAAGATACTTCTGCTTCGGGTTGATTTACTGAAATGAGATTTTCATTTTAAGCGCCACAGACACTTGTAGTATATTATGTGCTGGTTTGGGTTTATTTTCCCGGTTGCCATTCATTTCATGACACTGCCTGCGACTTGGAGACGAAGCCAGACAGATCTGCTGAACACATGAATACTAAGGAAGTGGTTTCCCTAGTAACAATAACCACGTAACAGCTCGCACAAGTTCCTGCCCTTTCTTACGGGATTTGTTTGTTTGTGTGTTTCGCGCTGGGTCAGATAGAGGAGACACCAAAATTGGAGCTGGCAAAAAGACATCCAGCAGGATCAGCTTACTGGAAGTGGGGATAGTAGAAAAAACGACTGCTGTATTTGCAAGTGGTGTCATTACAGTGTTTGGCTTTGCTTTGGTTTATGTGAGTAATCCGGGGGCATGCTCATAGCTGCCTCTGAGCTTGGACTGAACAGATCTAGTACAGCTCTGATTCTTCTTTCAGAACTGTTTTCTTTACAGATGTTTGGTTGTTTGGGGTTTTTTTTACACATGAAACTATTGTCATAATAGATTAAGTGCAGCTTTGAGACAGCAATCGATTAATGGAAAGCAGAGTGGAGAACGAATACATACATTAAGTATGAGATCTCAATGCATGACTTATTGCTAGCACTTTAGAGAATGTGAATTAAGCAGCATTTGGGAACTGGGATAGATGTGCTTCTGGATTCGGGCTGCTAGTAGGGGGTTGTCTGGCTGGCATGCTCTTGCTGTCAAAGAAGAGGGGAGATTCATTCTCTAATACATTGCAAAGTATTCCTCAAAGTAGCTATACTGCTGTTCAGGTAGGGGATCCTGGTAGGCATGTTATGTGTGATCATTAAATTGGGTTATCTTTTTAGTCTTCTAATCAACCAGTCTATTTACAGCTCACTTGAAGCCAGGTGAAGCAATTTGCAGTACTAATCCCAGGTATTAAATCTGCTTCTTGAGGCACTGAAAAGCTGAATTACTGGATTTCATTAGCCATTCCTCATATATGTATATTAAAGGTTGTGACCACTTCTGTGTCTTTTTTTTTATATTAAAAAGGCACTTTTGCTGAAAAATAAAGGTTAGTATTACCTGTCAGCTCTCTGTAAAGCTGTGTCTTACTTAAGATGGGTCTGCTCCTGAGCAAGCTGAAATGATTTTATCTGTTGCTAGAAGGAAAAATTGATAAGGGCCAAACTGCAATCAGCTGTGACTTTACTGTTAAGATAATAACATGAACAGACACTGCAGAGATCACCCATGCTTTGCTTTTTCTAGATCTTTGACCACAATGAAATCATGTCATTATCTCAAAGCTGACACATGTAACTCTAGTCATACAGATATTTACAGCTAAAAATGATAAGCTTGATTCTGAGAGACGCTGGATACACCCATCCTTTCTGCTTTTAACAGCAGTTCTGGGTGTTCAGAGCCTTTGGATCAGGCTAAGATCATCTCAACAAATCACAGTGAGGGAAACAGAGAGGAAATGGCTATCAGAAAACCAAAGACAGGGCTGAGATTTTATCCTTATCGGACTGAGATGAGGTGGCTCAGAGCAATATACCAATTCTTTTTCCAGGCTGTATCAAGTCTGGCCAATGCACGTTAGTGCAGGACAAACACAGAAATAAGCATGAGCCCGTTTGTAATTAGAACTTAGACACTCCCAGCATGTGTAACCCACTATCACAACATTACCTTCCCATCATAGGTAGCATAATTTAACCAGCTATATTAGGGTCTTCTCCCGTAAACCAGCTGTCTTGGAAGCCTTAACCAAAATCAGTGTCAGACCTGTGCGCAATATGACCTCAGCAGAGAAGAACATTCTTTTGGGCTCTCAAGATCATTGACAGTAATGAACTTACGTTGTTGTCTTCCAAGCTGAACATACGTTAAGTCTGGTCACGTGAGAGAACATTACCTTCTTAGATTAGTAAGAAAGCAACAGTGAGTAAAATCTGCCTTTTGATTTTACAATTCCTCTGAAGGTAAAGAGTCTCCCAAATTATTGTACATTTTAGAGAGTTTATTTCTTTGTTTCTGTTTGCAAAACATACTTCACTATTGATACTGAACAGTGAAACAAATCCAGTGGATTTACATGGCTGACGACACGTGCACATCAGCAACAATCCCATAAATGCATAAGCAGATGTGTGAATTCATATGAGGATGAGAACACGGCTGTATTCAATTCTGAAAATAATAATCCAGCTCCTAATTATGTAACTGGTTGGCTATGCTGATTTAGGCCAGTATATTTATTCTCTGTTTTCTAACTGTACAACAATGGACCTAAAGACTGTAAGTTGCCAAAGTTGAATCGGATGTGTAATAAAAAATATAAAACATGTACCATCTTGTTCAATATCAAAGCATTCTTCTTTTCTCAGTGGTATAATGTGGGTCTTACAGTGTGACACAAAATATGAATAAGTTGAAAATGTGTGATATCTTCTGTATATCACAGATACTTTTCACATGAATAAGGAACTTTTCACTGTAGAAGACTTTTACATGACTCCTGCTTGTTTCCCAGTCTATTTTTAGGCTAAATTTACTGTAAAGAGAGAGGTTTTGCATCTGCCTATGTCAGTTCTCCAGTGTATTGAGGTCAGCTTCCATTCTCCTTGGCTCTGATGCCTGCCTGTATAAATACAAATTCCATTTCCATCCCATTATTTTTCTAATCAAGGGTTTGTCATGCAAAAGAAGATCTGAGGTGGCTGTGTTTTCCATTATGCAAAACATTCCATTATGATAATATCTTCAGGACAGTCTTATAAAGGTGCCCTGCCCAAAGAAATCACAAATGAGACCAGTGAAATAGTAGACAAATCCTGCATAATTTGCCCTCTCATTTAACATTCAGGCCACAGAGTTCACCCTAATTTGCCATACACATTTCCTCTGACATTCTCGATCTGTACATATGGTAAAAATAAGAATTGGCAGCTTTCAGTGAATAGACTTCTGTTAAGTGCTTATCAAAAGAAGAAGAAAGGAGCTGTAGAAAGCAGTCATATTTAGTACATCCTTCGCTTTCTTTTGCTTTCTCCACTAAACTCACACTTAGCAAAATCTACAGTCAATGAAATTTACCTTTTGAGCTCAAGTTGTTTCCATTCAGAACAAAGTGAAAAATATGCCAGCAAAGAAACACTGGTATTTCTTAGAAATGCTCTTTTCTTTCTTATGCCAAATCCCAAGGGACAGGGCTCCACAGAAAGGGAGTTTATTTTCTAAATCCTTTGAACACAAAGCTCTTACATTTTCTAGGACAAGATGTTTTCCTAGACAATCTCAATATTGTATCTTTGTATTAATACTTCTGTCACAAAGGTGAATACATGTATTTTATTGTATATGTTTAATTTCCATTAGACGCCATTTCAATTATTCAAATATGAATTGGCTTACCAGCAGACTCCTGTGAAGACTTGTGCCTGAGTCTTGGCAAGCACATCCCATTTCCGCAGTTACTGTGTATTTGTCTGGTCTCTCTTCTCGCTGTGCAAGTCTGTGTGTCGTATGTGTATGCGCAGTAAGTACGTGGGACAGTGAATTTACACTGACTTCTTTGTTTGGCAAAATTAATAAATCCATGGGGTTTCTACAAGATTTTAATGGTGATGGTTGTTTTGGTCTATTTCCATAGCCAGCCAAGTAAATTTTAGGGCTGTAGAAAACTTCTGCATTTTAATTATGATCCTTTGTGCTGTTCCATAGTCAGAAGAAGAATCACAGAATCACAGAATGACTACATTGGAAAAGACCTTTAAGATCATCGAGTCCAACCATACCTGTCCTCTGCTAAACCGTATCTCCACCAGGGATGGTGACACAACCCCCTCCCTGGGCAGCCTGTTCCACATCCCGACAACTCTTTCAGTGAAGAACTTTTTCCTAACATGTAATCTGAACCTGCCCTGGCACAGCTTTATGTCGTTTCCCCTTGTCCTATCTCTTGTCACCTGGCTGAAGAGGCCATTGCCCACCTCTCTACAACCTCCTTTCAGATAATAGGTAAACAGTTTTTTTCTTCTCTGGCTGTTCTAGAATGTCCTTCCAGATCTGAGGAACAGTATGCCATTGCTGGTCATTTGTATTCAGGGATTATTCCAGTATTAAACAGAGCTTAATTTAATGCAATGTCCAGTCATGAATATGACATCAGCTTTTAGGCCTTGAGTGCATTTATTTTTTTGTGTGTGTGATGTACTGGTGTGGTCTGGTGTATCATCCTCATTAGAACCTTTTTCATTACAGTGAATCCCTTGCCTTGATTTCCTGACTCAGTCTCTGACCTTTTCAAATGTTTTCCATTTCTATCTGCAATTTTTGAAGAGCTTCCTCTCAACCGTCTCCAATCTTTTGCAATTTTATCTCATATAATGGACCTGTTTTCAGTCCATGAAATAATAATAAATTTGAAAAAAAAAACCCACATAGATATTAGATGCATTATCCTTATTGATCCATAATCTCATCAACTACTGTGCAGCATTTGTGGTTAAAGTACACAACTGTTCTAATTCATCTTTACTGAATTACTGATGCAGAGTTGACTAATGCCTATGTGGATATAACTACATCCAGGACTAGTATCCTCTGTAACTTCACTTATGTTGCATGTCAGCAGTGTATGTCCAAGATACAGTCATTTCATCTTCTTGGAACTAGTTTTAAGTTCAAGTCCACAAACCCAGTTTTTCCAAGGTGGCAAATAATGCTTTCATTAAATCAGGCATATTTGCCTGTGATGCCATATCATTTAAAATTACTGAAAAGCTTTGCTGTAGATCTTTCAAAATTATGCCCTCCAAGCCATCTAACAGCAACGTTCAGCTTCATGTGATTCCACATTCCCGGCTCCTAAATCAAACTCTGACTTACCCAACTGCTTGTTTTTCTACCGTTTCTTCCCACACTACAGGAGTCTCTTTACACACCTTTTATAATTACAGTTATCTGAAAGTCCCGGTGATATCCACACCCTCTGTATCATATCCACTCAAACCAAGTCAGTTGTTTTCCTCCAAAACCTTTAATCCACTTCTATTACTCCCCTCCCATCAGCTGTCAAGAGTGATTATTTGATCAATACAGTTTGTGTCTGCTGTGAAGTCACACCATTTCTGGCCCTCTGCTTCTTCTGAAACTAACCTTAATCTGTGGTAATTATGTTCAGGATGATTTTTTCCACCAGTGACTAAGGTAACACTTCTGTAATTATCTGGATCAGCAGGATCTTCCTTCCTTTAAAGCAGGTACAAGTGTTGCCTTTAGCTGCTTACCTGCTACTTCCTGTGTCTGGCTTTTGTCTGCTTTGCTGGTGCTCACACTGGCAACCTTCAACAGCTCAGTCATTACAGATGACTTCACTGCTCTTCTTGGTTTTCTTCGTCTGTAAATATAGTAGAACCAATAAATCAAACAGCATAGATACTAGGACATTTTTAGTCAGTGATGCCAATATATTTTGTATTTTATTAAAAATCATCAGGAATACGATGAGGCCCAGCTTACCACATCTGTATGCATGGCTAATATATTCATATTTATGCTGCTTTTATGAAGTCTGATTTCTTCAAAATGGTCCCCAAAACAAGTTTCCATCTCTATGGGACATGAGGATACAGCTTCTGAAAACCATCCCATATGCCTTAACATGCATTGTTATGTAGCCAGATTTAAAATTCCTGGCTGCATCGGGCAGTTGTACAAAGCCTGAAGGCCAACATAGGCCATCAAGTCTGCTCTGTGGATCTCCATGGTTTAGCAGGAACTGTTTGGATGGGAGCTTGCCACGTCTGTTGCTTCTCCTGCCATCATTGCTGCCATAGCTGCTGCTTCTCTCCTTTCACTGGTGTTGCAAAAAGTGAGCCAGCACGGTGTTGGATGTACATGGCTTGCAAAAGGCTCACAGCACTATCTGCACTCTCTTCTCCACAGTGGTTCTGACTTTAATTTAATTTAGATGGAGAAACTGTGTGCCCAGACCAGCTACCAGAGCATAATAGGTTACTGTGTAGCTGTGGTAACTCCTCATTCTCAGCTTGTAGAAAAGGCAAAGAAAACAGGAATATGAAACTAAAAGCCTGTGCGTCCTGCAGCCTGCAACTCCATAGTCATGCTGTGGTCTCACACACGGAAACCAAAGCACATCTGTCTGCAGTCCTAGGTGCCCAGCTCCAGGCAGATGCTCACTGCAAGAGCTTTTCAGATATCATCATATTTTTACAAATTCTTCTTGGCTTCTTTTTCTCACCGCCCTGACACACTGTCCCAAGCCAGTAAAGCCGCTAGGCTTTCTAAGCCAAACCAAGGTGAAGTCCTGGCAAGCTCAGTCTCACGGTACCGCAGTCAGAACTGGGCACCTTCTGCCCAGGTCTGTTCAAACACCTCCTATTCCCCATGCAGAACCACAGTAGAACTGCAAGGCAAAGCATAAATGAGATGACGTATTCACCCTGGATGAATTTGCAAGAATTTGCATATTCTACCTGCTCTGTAGCGAGGGGATTCAGTACCCCAGTGTTTTCCCTGGAGGAAGTGGTTGCAATTTCTTGGCTATGGGCATGTGGACAGAGCTGTGCTTTCTGTTTCACTATCAAGACAAATTATCTATAAGACTGCACATTCTTTTAATTAAACAGCAAAAAATGTGTTTGTTTAATTCTGCTTTCTAATGCAAAATCACGATAGTGGAAATGATGGATTCTGGTGTCTGCCAGCTCCCTGAAACCCTTATGTGTTTTAGAATCTAGGCAATTAGAGTATTCATGTGTAAATTCCTCCTTTATACTTTTCACGTTAATATGATAATTTTTTTCTGAATCGTTTAGTCAAATTAACTGCATTGAGCTTTATTTTGGTTATACTCAGCCTCCTTTAAAGGGAGTTATTAAACTACCAATTTTTATCTTACTTAAGAATTGCCTTAATAACAAAATTCAGGAAAGATGGTTCATGATCTGATATGGTGATAGCTCCAGTTTTTATGTGTTATGTTGTCAGGAGGCAGTTGTGAGATAATAGGAAAGATCTTCTCTTAGCTAGGGAGAGGATGAGATGTGAAGTTTTCTCTGCTGGAGCACATATGCCTTCAGACATCAAAGCTTTTAAAATTTTCCATAGAGCAGAATGGAAACGGGACATTTTATCACCTGGGGTGCTGACTGCTCCCTACTGCTTTGCCTGCCCACCAGATCCCTAGGGCAGGAGTGAAAGCAGTTCAGATCAGAGGCGAGAAGTGGGGGCATACTCCTGGCTGTGGCTGTGGGCGTGGACATCTACCAACAGTAGCTAGATGCCAGGACAAAAATAAAAAGATGTATGTTTTCCTGAGAACTTTATAATGACAACAAACCTCACTAAAGCTCTATCCTGGACAATTATAAGCCAAGCACCTACAGAAGATATTTCCTGGCTCTTTAAAGGCTCTAACCTTTAACTTCAGACCTATCTTCTCCTCCAGCATGGCATGGAAATAAACTGTAAACATATAGCACTGCCAGTCTATATTATAAAGACTCTATTCTTATAAGATAGGAGAGATGTCTTGTTACAAAATGGGAATGTCCTAAAGTACACACCCAATTTCTTTGTCATTAGTCTACAGCAACATGAGAAAGCTATGCATGATGAGCTCAGAGGCCGACACTACATAGGCTGCACATAACTGATCTGGGAGCAGCAGTGAGAGAGACACGTCTGTCCCCTGCAACTGTGAAAGGGGTCTCTGAACAATGTCAGATATGAACAATGTCAGATATTAATTTGGAAGGGTGACATTTTTATTTATTTTTATTGGGTGATTATCCACTTCTGAGAAATACAGGCCAAGACTTGCGTCTGGGAAAACTAATTATGTCTGGAATTTATCTTGATAAAATAGAAAGGCAGATTATGTTCCTTGGGTCAAAAGCTGTTAGCATAAGTATGAGATTATGAGTTCCTTGGTTCTTTACTGAGAATTTTTTTACAAGGACAGGAGTAGTGAAATAATGACTATGTACATACAGAGAGAATTTGTTGATAAGGCTGGTAGGTATAAAATACAAAACAGTATTTTTGCTGATTTGAGGTGTCATGTCTGTTATTTCAGCCAAAAGGATCTTATCACAAGTTCTGTAGGAAATACCCTCCCCATGCTTTGTCTTCTTGTTTCTAAAAGATCATCTGATTCTCTTGGACTGCTGAACTCAAGAAAAATGGAAAAAAGTGGGAGATGATCCTCTTAAAAGCAAAGCACATGCAGAAGGAAAACTGACAGCCAAAGTACCACTTCCTATATGCAGGCCAAAGGAAGAAGAGGTGAAATACTTGGGTACACACTACAGGCCACGCTACTCATGCATGAAACTTCCACTTCAAATCCCAATCAAATCTCCTCTGACTGGCTTGAGATGCATAATCAGGCAACAGAGAAATTAAGGCACCCAAGACACTGTTAACCAGAGTTTAAAAGTTTGATATTTTCAACCTCATTTTTTATTGATCAATTCCATATCTAAGTTTCTTGCCCAACAGTTACTCCAGATATTTTAAAATGTAGTTTAGGTTTGAATCCTGAGAATGAAAATCTCAGCCTAGAGTTGAGTTTTCATGTTGGTGACCATCATTACTGACCATCTGCCTCCAGTCAAATTTCTGGTTTTGAAACAATAGCCCTTTTTTATTTGTTTCTGGAGGCCTTGCTGCACCATATGACAAACACTTGTCCATCCGTGGCATGTTCTCAACTTCATTGGTTAGGCTTGATGAGAAGCATTTAGGACTCTTCACTTCCTATCCACAACATAAAAGGCATTGTTTGAATCTCCTCTTGCTCCATTTATTCTTCACCAAGGGCTGCTGCTTCCCCCATGAACAGATCTGCTCTACAGTGTGAGTAGTGATACCGGGATAGCCATTCACAGTAGATCTATCACAGTTGATCTGGCTTGAAAACGAAGTCCACGTGCCCAGCCCAGTTTCTCAGCAGCGGGCAGCTACCTCCTCACAGCAACAGGGGAGTATGGCCCCTTCAGAAACTGTGGCCTGCAACCCAGATTGGTAGAGGTGGCAAGTCTGCCATGAACTGCTGTCCTTGGGGTTTCCCTTCCTATTATTTGATAACTTGTGTGCCACTTACCTGGTCTGATGTGTATTTAAAATTCTGTCCACAATAGCATGCTGAGGGAGGCATTTATTGGTTAGAGTGAAAGGGAGGTAGTGAGAGGAAACTGGTGACCAAGCAAATAAATAAGTAAATAAATATAAACATGCTTAGTCAGAACATTCATCTGTCATATTGGTTGCTGTTGAGATAAGAGAAGAGATTAAGGAATTATATGCTACTATGAGAGAATACAGTTTAAGGGGATAGCCTGGCCATAGAGTAACACTGTGACCTTAAATAAATCCATAGTAGAGAGTCCTGCTATACATAGCAGGGGAGAGGTGATAAATTATGACTTCAAGTCCTGATGCCCCAGAGCATTATATTGGCATCAAGGTGACTCAAGGCCTTTTCTACTGCGAGGTCCCTCAGCCTGGTGCATCCCTTTGCACTACTGAAAGGAATCAAAGACAAGGGATTTCTCCCCATTTTTGTCACCTCAGTGGTTAGGCCAGGTGTGTCTAGATTCATTATTTCAGGTCAGAATAACTAAAGATTAAACTGGCTTTGTGAAAGTGCAGTCCGAGCTGCAGCTTCATGATTGCCCCACACCCTGGCAGGAGCCATCCCCTCCTCTCCCATCTTCCGGCTTCTGACTTTCCTCTCCCCTCTGGCACTAACACCCCTGCAGCCATGCCAGGACCTGGAGAAGGGAACTGGAAGTGTAGTGGTTTCTGCTGGGGCAGCCCACTGCTCTGCTTTTCCACTCTGGGAGAAACGGCTGGGAGTGGGAGGAAGTGTGGGACCATCTCCCTCAGGGGGCTTAACACAATTGTGATTCATAGCCCAAAGCTTTCTAGGGAGGAAAAATAGGCCTCGAGAAAAAGAAACGTGTGTGCCAGCTTTAGGTTAAATTCCCTTTCCTATCACAGACTTCCTACCTGACTTTGAACAGGTCATTTTAATCTTTCTGCCTTAGATTTCCCTCTCCAAAACGAAGACAGAGAAGTACTTTTATCTTTCAGAACAAACACATTAGAGATTTTGAGGTGCTGAGGTGCCAGGGTACTCTGGGAATAGGGGCACAGAAAGACTTTTGATAGGTCTGCAAATATTTTTAAAGCCCTTCTGCCTCAAGCTTCCTTTTTTAATTGCCTTAATTGTAGACAGCATTTGTACTGCACAGCTAAGTTCTTTGTAGCTTAACATTTTGTAAGTATCCGCGCTTTGGGCAAATCATCAGTGTAACTGAATTCCAGATAACAGGATCCAAGGTATAAAGATGAGATACATGGCAAAGGGTGGAAGGAGTTTTCAGGTTTTAAAAACGTTTTCACTGTGTTTCAAGTTTCAGTAACTTTCAGTGGCATCACTCAAAAACAGAGAAAGCAAGCACTCTGTGGTGAAAACACCAGCTGGGGTCTATTTTACATGCAGTTTCTTTTCAGTCATTCGTAGCATAGCATTATTCACTCCATCCAAACTTCAGCCTGATCTGAGATCAACGCAAGCTCATCGGACCTGACACTGTCATCTTTTTTCCAACAGAGCTAACGTATGGTTTAGTTTCTGACCAGACCCACCACTTAAAGGGCTTCAGACTAATAAACTTGCTTTAATAGAGCAGACAGAATGATTGTTTGGACCACAACCATTTTTCCAGAAATGGATGATAGTACTTCATCAATACCATCATTGTGGTCCTCTTCCTAGTCTAAAAAGCTCTGCTCATAGACTAATATTTGAAATGTTTATCCCTAGCAAAAAAAATACAGTTGGTGTAGCCATAACAAGTGGTAGAATATCCGTTTTGCCTCAGAATCTGAGATTAGAATGTCTATATTTATAACTAAAGGAGGATACTGCTTGAAATAAATATTTACTATAACGGCAATGTTATTACAAAAGGCAGATCTTCATTCAAGAAGAAAAAGTCTCGTATTTGCAAAAGTCCAATGGGACATAACAGACAGTTATTCTGGGGTACATGTGTTCAACTCTGCGTACCTGACTTTGAAGGGCCGATTACCAGGAAGCACAGGCACCAGCCCTTTCTACATATGAGGGCCCTAAAAGATGCTCAGACCAGGGGTATTCAAAGTCATTGATCTCCTTCTCAAACCATATTTGTACATTTTCTCTCCAGCTCTGTTTTTGACCTTGGAAACACACTTCATTTCTCCACATTTAAGTGCCTGCATTTAGAAATTGGGGACCAAAAACATAGATGCAAAGCTGCCCTAAGTTTATTGATATTTGCAGCTTTCAGAGCTCTAATGGATGGCACCATAGAAAGGGAAAGAGTTCTTTACATTTTACTGAAGTGATTCATTCTTCAGATGGCCACAATGTTGTGCTGCAAATCTTCAATGAGCATGGACTTGCCAATTTGAAGAAAGAACTGATTTAACTAAATGGTTTTTCAAAGACCCATAGAGAAATTGGTGCATCACATCATGGAGATAAATTTATATCAGACTGAGTGCCTCATATTGATTAAGCTTATGTCAGCAAGGAAACAACTTGCTGTTTCCATTAAAGGCACTTTTTAAACTAAAATAAGAGTGTCTACACAGCGGGGTAGTTTAATACCAGCAGTTTTTTCCCCAAACAAGCCTTTGCACCCCATATCCCTAGTGCTGTGCATTTCAAAAGTTGCAGGGGCAGAAAGTAAGAGAAATGGTATAGTAGGCATAGCAAAACCAGCTAAGTTTAAGATATACCATGTCCTTGTCACTTTGAGTGCTACATTGGCTCAGAATTAGCCTTGCTATGATTTGAAGTATCTTTACATCTGCTGCTATTTAAGACATTATGTGGGAACACTGTATTATAATAGTTAAATTTTTAACAGCTCAAGCCATGCTGGCATATCCCAGAAATGTGGGCTCAAGGATGTGCTTTCATGGCAGCCTAACTTCTACTGCAGATCAATTCCAACTACACAATCTCTGTATCATGCAACCCAGATGCCACAGATAGATCATTTGTAAGAAAAGAGGGAAAAATGCTTCCCAAAGCAGTTTGGTAAACACTTTTGCTTCTGTGACCGACAGTTGGGTAGACAAAGTTTAGGATGGGCTAGCCCTTCTCTGCCAAAAGGAGGACCCAGACCTCCAACTCCTCACTGCCATCACATACGTACTTGGAAGGATGTATGTGTAGGCACGGTGCACCATACTGCAGACTTAAAGCAGATATTTAAAACAGATCCTACATTTTTAAAAAGTCATGTTGTAATCAAAAATGAAGGTATACAACCGTAAAGAAGTATAGAAATACAAATACAAAAATTCAAAGGCTTTTCAGGAATACAAACTTTATCTATCCAAGTATAATAAACAGCAGAGCAACAGACAATGTCCAAAAGAAGAGCTAGAAGGTAGATAACCCTTCTTTTCCCTTCCCATGCCTTTCTATTGCATCCTGTTCAGAGTTCATGGTTTTATATATATCCTTCCTTGTGCATTGAAATGCTTCTGGAATTGAAGAGTAAACAAGAAGTCCTCATCTCCTTCACTTTCCTGGCCGAGTACATAAGGATGCAATTTCTCTCGCTTTCCAAGGATGTGACTGGACCTTGCTACTAATGGTATGACTACCACTGAGAGCTGAAGTGGGAAAAAGAGGTGTTTTCTTCTGAAAATAGAGATACATAAGCCTGCCAGAGTCTTCTGAATATTACAGATTTAGACAGCCAGTCACTGCATGAGCTGTGTCTCTTGCACACAGGCTGATGCCTGCCCAGCAGACTCGGGGCTGAGACCAGCCATCCCTGACATGACTTGGATGAGTCCAGTGTGAGATTCAGGTGAGGAAGAAAACCTCAACATACTCTGTATTCAGCATGCAGCCAGATGAAGGGAACAGAACACCTGGGACACAGAGATGATGTGGCTTGTCCCGCTGGTCTTCAATGCTGGGAAGTATGCAATAGTTTTCTTAACATCAGCAATACCATATGAAAGCACAGAGAACTGCTAACCACCCCAGCAGATGGTGAGTGTGTGGCTTTCCACAGATAAGTCCAAATCCAGTAAGAGTTACACAATCTTGTTAGTCGCTATGGAAAACAGAGATGTCATGAAATCTTGAAGCACAGTCCGGATGCACACTGACATGCAATAGCTTAGTGTTCTGACCAGGCTACCGGGACAGGAGAGGCTTGCAGCTGGGATACGTGTTGTGACTGCCTACGTGGGCAATACCAAATGACCACCTGGGAAAACAGCGAATGCAACTGCATCATCCTTACGGTAACATTCACTGCCATGAGCATTCAGGTTTTTCTGAAGTGCTGATGCTTCTCCTCCTTGAAGACTGTGGGATCAGGCTAAGGAGGGTTTGTCTGGGGCCCATGTGAGAGATCCAGTGCACTCCTAGAGCTGCCTGAGTGTCGAGCAGTCGCTGTGCAGCTGGGCTCTGCGAGTAGGGGGCATGCTAACCAGAAAAGTCAGCTGCAGAACTGCGGGATGGTCTAGAAAACTAATCCAGTCTGTCCTTATGACAACTCCTTTCACACAACCAGCCCAAAGTTTCTGCAGAGAATTTACTTCAAAATACAGCTATCTCCTCCTATACGAAGAAGATGGTATGTAGGGGAGAAGAAATGCTTACAGGCAGGTCCTAGTGGCACGTTCCTTTCAGTCCTGCTGGGCAGTTTGCCTCTGTTTACACAGGGTAAATATTTAAAACTGTATTTCCAAAGGAAGGCAAAAGCCCAAAAGATTTTTTTCTAAAGTGAAGGTTGAGATTGTCCTTTATCAAGCCACATTCCATGGAGAAAGGCAGATGGAGGCTGCAAATTACTCCCTGCTGATCTCATCCTGCTCACTCTCTCAGTAACATTCATGGAAAATACATGCACACCTAAAAGACACAGAAAAGCAACTTTCCTCCACTCAATCCCGCCCCCCCCCAGCTCACACACATACCTTTTCAATTCGTGTATCTTGAAATACTAATGTAGAAAATATGATCTGAATCTCATTTACATCAGTGGAAACAGGGAGTAGTTTCTTTAAAGGAATGTACTTAAGGCACGGCAAAAGCAGTGTGAGAGCAGAAGTAAAAGCTCATCATGTAATTTCTCCTTGCATCACAGTCTTGTGAAGCTGTACTCGCATCCCTTGCATCCATGAAATCAGCAGGTCTACTCCTGGGAGTAAGGATTGCCAGCTTAGGCCCTTAAATCAGCCTCTCTGTGTTTGAAGAACAAGAGAGAGTCTGTGTTTTCAGGCACTGTGTGTAACTGTAGAAGAACTCACTCAAGAAAGGGAAATAAGAAGAGAGTAAAAATGTTCGCATTCTCTCTGAACAAAATGAGCTGTGATCTGCAATTGCCCTTTTAAGAGTTGTGACTTTTTCTTGTTCTCTGGAAAACTTCTGGCAGCAGCAGGCAGGCTGCAGCCCCTGTGCCTCTCACCCCAGCGCAGAACATGTCAGGGAAGGTAGGCAACATACGGCTTTCATTTGCAAGGGATCATCTACATTTCTTTTGAACAGAAAGGAAAACCAAATTAAATCTCCACATACTCAATATATCTTGAATAAACTGCATTAAGGGAGAAATGCTCTGGGTATTGGGAGGAAGGGACTCTTTGTAGTCCACTTTGACCGTGCTCTTGCCTCTTTAAAGTACATACAATGTACCCCCATTACTGTAATGTCTGTCTTACATGGCTGCTCGTCAAAGATTGTGCTTTATTCCTAGCCCATGCTACACAATTGGAGTTTGGGTTACAATAGGTGTCATGCAGCAGAGGCAAATTGCCACTGACTACAGTGACTAGAGTTGCATTTCCATTCTATTTCTCTTACTCCCACAACCCCCAAATACAAATAAAAATACAATTTTAACCTAAATTGACAATACAAACAATTAATAAAAAGCACCTAGAAAGGCATCAGGGGTGAATCTGAGGGTAAGATGACCTGGGCCACCTGATGGTAAGAGAATTACTTGGTATCTTGTCAAACTCCTGTTAAGAACAACTGCCTCCATGCCAAGATGTCTTTCTGAGCACTTACTTGGCTGTACAGCCTTGAGACCCTTCACTGCAGTAAGTATTCTGGCTGCTGACTGCACCATCGCCTAGGGTTCATGTTCAGCTCCTACCGATTTTCTTTGCCAATTGCTGCATGTGTTTGTTATTTTTGTCAGCACAGGCATGCTGCCAAGAGTCTTCTAGATGTTCCAAGAAATAGTCAATGTCCAAGGTAGGCTTTTGAATTTTACACATCTTGTTCTCCTGGCAAGGCTAAATCCGTGAGATGCTGCAGCGCACAGCCCTAGGGCAGACGGCTATGTCATTGGCATGCTGCAAAGTGAACAGTGTCTCACCATGCAACTGTAAAAAGCTGCTTGAGAGTCTTGTTCAGATACTTTCTCTGCAGAATTTTGGTATGTAGACCTGTGTGTCAGCTTCTAGGGCCAAACAGCTTAGTTTAAGGAGTTCATATTACCTGGATGATGGATTTTGTCGCCAGAAATATATGGTAGCTTTAATGAGGCAGTGTAAGGGATGCCCTATTTCATCTTATAATTTCAGCTTTGCAACACTGTAGTCACCTCTCCTTCCTTTCGTTTATACTGTTTGTACTGATCCTTCAGCAAGCCACCTTGTTGTGCATCATGAGGACTTGATCTGATGTACACTGCCAGCACTGAAGAGACAGATGCCGAAACAAGACCCACCTGAACTGCAGACATGTACTGTCTCATCTGGAGCCTCCCATAGGCACATTGCTGCCCATCACAGATTACATATTTGAATCCTTCTCTCTGCCAAACTATCAAAAATATTTTCTTTCCCCTAAGTGTTCTTATCAGCCAAGATTCTTGCTCAACACGTCACAAAATCATTCAGCTTTTAACTTCCACACTGTATTAAGATGATAATAATTTTAAGATGATAATAATTTTACCCCCTTATTTTACTTTTAAAGCATGAAGTCTCAACTCAGCTAAAAAGCTAATTAGCTGAGCATAATTTTTGCTTTCATTTGGCAGACAAACAGACAAATCTGTGTTTATATTCTATTAATTTGGGTGGTCACTAGCCTTCTTACAAAGAGAGTTTGTGCTTATATTGCATTCTCTGTATGTAATGTAGACATGTGAGATAAAGCTGAATAATTTCCTTGACTTTTCCTTAAACAAGTTTTCCTTAAAAAGGAAAGGAAGCATTCACTCTATCCTATTTCTGCCAGTCACTTGGAGGAAAAAAATAAAATACTGCAGGTACTTTTTGCTTTGTTTCTTTCCAAAACTAAAAATTTAGATACCTTCATTTTTTTTCCCCAAAGATTTCTGTTGTCCCCATCCCCTGTAAAAAACAATACAAACCAGCACCCCCAGGACAGCAGCACAGTGAGGATGCTACTGGGATTTAAGCAATAGAAGAGGACAAAACTCGATACTCTTTCCACTTGACAGAGTTCTAATTGCTCCTACTGAGTGCTGTAACAAGTAATAACAGCACATTGCTTTGAAGGAAAAGTTGAAATTACTATTAAGGTGTGATTTTAGTGCCCATATTCTGGTGTCCCTTTGAAGTGAAGACTGTGTTTCCATGGGAAGGGGAAGGAAGAGTGCCTGTGCTTTAAGGAAAACACTGTATCTCTGTGTGAGAACACGATCACTGTTGTACTGATCCAAACAAAGGTCCCACCAGTCCACTTGTCTCTCTCCAAGTCACCTGTGGTGGATACCTGTGGAATCATTACAAGAACAAGGCAGACACACACTGAAGATGTGCCATGCAGCACTAGGGTTGTATGAAGAAGTTGTATCTTTTATTAGACTGAGAATTATAGGTAGAAAATTAGACACATTTTGGCCATATTAGCTTTTCTCCAGGCTAGAAACACCAGCTGCAGCTCTCAGTGACGAAGAATTGCTTTACTAAGATGTTTATTAATTAAGCCAGCTCTGAAAGGAAGAAGATGATAACAGTAGAATAGAGAGGTTGTTAATGATATTAATGATGCAGGGGATGTTAAGGATGGGAGGAAAAGTGGCATTTATTAGCTAAGCAACAAGGAGAGACAATTACCTCACAGTCTGTTGATATGGAGAGAGGTAAGCAAGGGGATGGAAGCATAGGGAAATTATAATCTACTATCAGGCCACCATCTCTGTTGAGTCCTCAGTTTTGGGTGCTGGGTAGAGTTAGGAAACCTAGTCCCCATGCTCACTTCTGTGAGACAAGTTCCGTAATTCTCCTTAAGGATCAGGACTCAAAGATCAGAGACTGTCCTGCTTTGAGAAACCCTCCGTCACCAACAGCACAGTATTTTCATCTGTAGCAGCCGACTCCAGGAGTTTATTCTGGGGCCAAGTGGTCTTTTTCAGCAGCAGAACTTCCAGGAAAGCAGTTGTGCGCAGGATGAAGTTCATTACAGTCCTGAAACTGCAAATGTAAGATCGGAGGATGCTGATGGTTTGATGGCAGGGGGTGTTCATTGCCATAGTAGCAAATGGGCATCAACACATCTTAGCTTTCTTGCTCAGGCACAGTTTAAACTGATGTGGTGCTTTGGATCACAGAGAATTATGCTTCTAATGATGAGTTTTGTGGTTTGGGGTGCTTGAAATGTAGGACAAGTGCTTCTGGGAAGATTCTTACCACACAGGATTTTCTTCTGTTATGTGAAAAATCATTGAACAGTTAAAACCAGCAAGTCCTAGGAACTTTCCTGAACTTAACAGCTCTCAGCCCTTGTTCTTATCCTCACAACACCCCCTCCATTTCTATTTCCACTTTTTGAGCTGATCTGACTGATACATACCCATCTAAGCTCAAAGCAGTTGTTCTCAAGTTGCATTTAGCTTTGGTGGCTAGCTCTTCAGGAACACAAAAATGGTTTGTTAACCCAGAAATTTGTCTACTTTACCTTCTATACCAGTTGGACTGAAAAAAGCTCTTACCTACACGTACAAACCTTGTCCTATATACACCAGTCCTCCTGGAACAATTTCTGGCTTGTTGCACACAGCAAATTAGAACAGTGACTTTTCAGTTTTTTAGTTCAAGAGGTATTTCCTAAATATTTCAAATGCAGACCCCCTAGATAGAATTTCCACCAACTGATGATTGATTACCCTTCCTGGATTCTGTGATGCATCCACAGGTCTGAAGTCTCCAGGAAGAAAGCCACGGAGACTTCCGGAGACTACTTAGAAATTCGCACTCTTTCTATGAGAAAGAGCATGTATAATACTTGTTCCTATCTAAAGATCCAGTGTTCAATTGTTTCAGGATGAACAGGAAAACACTACTGCCGTTTAGGGGTGAATACAAATTAGGTTCTGTGCTAGGAAGGGCATAGTAATTTTAATTACTGCTATGGATCTGAAGCAGAAAATCTGTAGCTTAAAACTGTAAGTATGACATACAAGGAATCAAACTTTTTTCAGCACAAGATGGAAAAAAATACTGTTTGTGCACATCAGTTTTGAACTGTGGACCTCTGAGAAGGGAGATCTTCTTGGTAGTACCTAAGGATCTTTGGTGCGGAAGGACATCAGCAATCGACATATTTAAGGTTGTGCAATTTCTAAACACAACCCCTCTCCTGCAGTCATTACACAGCGCAAATCTTGCTAGCAATTACTTTGAATGTGGGACAGCACTGCTGGGAGAAAGAAAGTGGCCTAAATAGCATGGTCCAAATTTTATCTGTAACTATCCAAGAAACACGGGTGTCTTTTATTAACCCTTGCCACTTGTGGCAGCTAGAAATAAATGTTGGGCTTGTCTTCTTCCTAATGGATTTTTGCAGCTCATTAGTGTATAAAGTGGAAAGGGTGAGAGCATGCTGCAGAGAAAGAAGACAGCTGGCCAGACAAGTTTCAAGTCTGGTTCAGCTCTGAATGGCAGCATCAACCATCAGACAAATACGAGAACGTTCATGTCCAGGATGCAGAGTCTCGGTTACTGAATGCTTGGAGAACATGGTAGGATTCTCCTCCTCTCCAGGAGCATGGTTTATTATTCTTTCTGAACTCCAGCGAGTACAGTAAATCCCTCGTTCAGCCTCCATCATTCTTCTGGACTACGCATTTCGGAAGAGCCAACAGGACCCCCATTCTGCACGAGCAACAAGGCACACAGGAAGAAACGGGCACTGTTGGTGGCCACTGTACGACCATTCACCCCCTCCTCTTAATACCTGACGGGATTTGCATTTGCAAGTCACGCTGCAGCGTTCATCCCACTCTAAGCCGGAATAGCTGCCCACCGGGCAGGAGGAAGGGGAATGGGGAAGCCCCGTTGTGATTATTTTCCTATCTCCGGCTGGAGACGTTATAGGCGGAAGACGCACATAAAATGCTGGCAATAACTCGGTAGCGAGATACTTAAAGCGTCTCTGGAGGGAGGGAGTTTTGGCAACTCGCACATCCCCGGCTGCGTGTGCGATGCGAACATCGCGGTCTGCCGTCCAACTGCCGCCGCTCCGGCCCGCGCCCGAGCTGGGTGAATAAACCTTTCTTAGAGACGTCAGTCCCGTGAAGATGTTCCCCAATTGCTTACTGGCCCCGGCAGCAAACCCCTGACAACACCACTGCCCCCCTCCTATCCCTCCCGCCGCTATTTGGCAAATATCGCTCCCCCACTGCCCCCCGGCCCGTGCCGCGCTGTGAACGGCGCCGAAATGAGCACAGCTGCCATTCCGTCGGGGGAGACGCCGAGTTTAATGGGCCCTGCACCCCCGCCGCGGTGCGCAGTTCGATGGCCTGAACTAGAGTCATCAGCGGGGAATCCAGAAACACCCCCCACGACAGCCGCTACCGGAACCCCGGCGGCTCCGCCGTGCAACCGCCGCTGTGCGGCCGAGCCGTCCCGGTGGGCCCGACCTCCCCCTTCCCCTCCGCGCTGCCGACCGAAAAGGTACAGCCCCCCGATCATCACCCCGCTCCGGCCCCGCAAGGGGCGGCAGACCCCCTCCTTCCCCCGCGCCTCCCCCGCTGCCGTCTTTGTGCGCGGCGCTGGGCTGCCCCACGCCCGCCTGCGCCCGCCCCCGGGTGAGGCGTTGGGAGACGGTCCCTTACGCAGGAAAGTTCGGCGTCGGTTTCAAGGCTCCTCCCTCCCGGTGAAAGGCAGACTGCGGGGCGCCTGGAAACCGGTCGGAGGGAGCGCGGCGCGGCGCGGCGAGGCGAGGGGCGCGGGCTCGAGGGGCCGGCACAAATGGTCAGGCGGCGGCGGCGGCGGAGGAGGCGGCGGCGGTAGTTGGAGGCGCGGCGGGCGCTGCCGCCGGTGCGGGCAGAGCTGCGCGCCGCGGCCGCGCGAGTGGCGGCCGGGGCTGCCCCGTCCCTGCCCGCCGCTCCCTTCATGAGTCGCAAGTTCGGGCCGGGAGGAGCGGCGGCGGCGGCGGCGACGGGGCGGCGGGAACCCGGCTGGGCAGGCGGCACCGACTGAGCATGGCCGAGCGGCGCGGGCCGGCGGCGAGCGGCGGCGGGGAAGTTGGCGGCGGCCGGCGGACGGGCGGCGGCCGGTGCCCGCGGCTGCCGCCGCCACTGCTGCTGCTACTGCTACTGCTGTGGGCGGCGGCGGTGCCGGCCGGGGGCCAGCCGCCGGCGCCGCAGTACAACGGTGAGCGGGGCATCTCCATCCCGGACCACGGCTACTGCCAGCCCATCTCCATCCCGCTTTGCACCGACATCGCCTACAACCAGACCATCATGCCCAACCTGCTGGGCCACACCAACCAGGAGGACGCGGGGCTGGAGGTGCACCAGTTCTACCCGCTGGTGAAGGTGCAGTGCTCGGCCGAGCTCAAGTTCTTCCTCTGCTCCATGTACGCTCCGGTGTGCACCGTGCTGGAGCAGGCCCTGCCACCCTGCCGCTCCCTCTGCGAGCGGGCCCGCCAGGGCTGCGAGGCCCTCATGAACAAGTTCGGCTTCCAGTGGCCCGACACGCTGCGCTGCGAGAAGTTCCCGGTGCACGGGGCCGGCGAGCTCTGCGTGGGGCAAAACGCCTCCGAGCGCGGCACCCCCACGCCCGCCCTGCGCCCCGAGAGCTGGACCAGCAACCCCCACCGCGGGGGCACCGGCGGCGGCCCCGGGGGTCGGGGCCCGGCGAGTCCCGCGGGCGCTTCTCCTGCCCGCGGGCGCTGAAGGTGCCTTCCTACCTGAACTACCGCTTCCTGGGGGAGAAGGACTGCGGGGCACCCTGCGAGCCCGGTCGCCTCTACGGCCTCATGTACTTCGGGCCCGAGGAGCTGCGCTTCTCCCGCACCTGGATCGGCATCTGGTCTGTGCTCTGCTGCGCCTCCACCCTCTTCACCGTCCTCACCTACCTGGTGGACATGAAGCGGTTCAGCTACCCTGAGCGCCCCATCATCTTCCTCTCGGGCTGCTACACGGCAGTGGCCGTGGCCTACATCGCCGGCTTCCTCCTGGAGGAGAGGGTGGTCTGCAACGAGCGCTTTGCCGAGGACGGCTCCCGCACTGTGGCGCAGGGCACGAAGCGGGAGGGCTGCACCATCCTCTTCATGATGCTCTACTTCTTCGGCATGGCCAGCTCCATCTGGTGGGTCATCCTCTCCCTCACCTGGTTCCTGGCTGCCGGCATGAAGTGGGGCCATGAGGCCATCGAGGCCAACTCCCAGTACTTCCACCTGGCTGCCTGGGCTGTGCCAGCTATCAAGACCATCACCATCCTGGCACTGGGGCAGGTGGATGGGGACGTCCTCAGCGGTGTCTGCTTTGTGGGCATCAACAACGTGGATGCCCTTCGGGGCTTCGTGCTTGCCCCTTTGTTCGTCTACCTGTTCATCGGCACCTCCTTCCTGCTGGCCGGTTTTGTGTCCCTCTTCAGGATCCGGACCATCATGAAGCACGATGGCACCAAGACGGAAAAGCTGGAGAAGCTCATGGTGAGGATAGGCATCTTCAGCGTCCTCTACACAGTGCCGGCCACCATCGTCATTGCCTGCTATTTTTACGAGCAAGCTTTTAGGGAACAGTGGGAGAGGAGCTGGGTCACGCAGAGCTGTAAGAGCTACGCCATCCCCTGCCCCAACAACCACAGCAGCCACCATCCACCCATGAGCCCCGACTTCACTGTCTTCATGATCAAGTATCTCATGACCTTAATTGTGGGCATCACCTCAGGCTTCTGGATCTGGTCTGGGAAAACCCTGAACTCCTGGAGGAAGTTTTACACCAGGCTCACCAACAGCAAGCAGGGCGAGACCACCGTCTGAGACCCCTGCCCGCCGGGCCAGGGGGACGGCGGGCGGACAGAGGACCAGGGCTCTGCTTTGGGAAGCAGCTCCTTATCCAGCCTGGGCAAACTTTGGGGACCGAAAGTCGCTTCTGCAGGCGGTGGGGGAGCGGAGGATGAGCCGGGAGGGGACCCTGTGCCTGGGACCGCCCGACTTTGCCCTCCCCGAGTCTCTCGGGATGTCTCCTGTAGAAACTGAACGCACTGTCAGGTTGGGGGAGAGGGATGTAAATAGCCTCTGTAAGATTTTGTAAGTATATTTGTATTTAAATTACAAAAATCTCACTTTTTTAATTATTTTGAACACTTTTAAAACCCGTTTTTGGATTTTGATTCCTCGCCCATTTTTATTTTGTTCTTAATTTAAAAAGAAAGGCGTTGGGTTTTAATTTCGTAGGGCAGCATGGGGAAAACTGCCGGTAAAAGAAACCAAAACAAACCCCCTTCTTCTCCCCCCCAGAGGTTTTGTAATGGCTTTGCTTGGAGTTTCAGTCGCATGAGCAGCAGGGCCCGGGGTGAGGCGGCTGCCACGGCCGGGGGCGCCTCCTGACGCGGGCTGGGCTCCGGGCCGGGCCTGCCAGGAGTACGTGGCGGCGGGGTTGGGGAGGAGCGCGGCTTCCCGCCCCGGCCCATGTCGGGGGGGACGGCCCCCCGCCTGGCCTCATGTGGGCTTGGACAGACGGTCGCCCGGCCGCGGCGCAGGGGCAGTGCTTCACCTCGCCTCAAGCCGGTCGCAGCGGAGCTGAGGCCCGCTGACCCCGGCCCGCCAGACCCTTTTTTGGAGGGGGTTGTGTGCCAGAAACAATGCCCAGCAGTGCCCGGAGGTGTTCCCTCGCCCCCCTCCCAACCTTCTTGGGCAGGAGACCCTCTCGGCAATGCCCGGGACTAGGGATGTTGGCTGTCCTCTTCCAATTTTCCAAAATTCACTTCAGTGCATCACACAGTTTAGGAGGGCTTCGCCTGTTTTCTTGTCGGAGTTGAGGTTTAAACACCGTCCGCACCTGTAGCACGTCTGGTGGCTGGGGACATGGGGACATACATACACCGAACTTCTCTCTGGTGCGGTTTTTTGTGGTTCTTTTGGTTGGGTTCTTTTTTTTTTTTTTTAAGCCCCCTTGTCGGGGGTGAGGGTGGCGGCGAGTGGGGCCGCTGCCGGCGCTGCCCGGAGCGCCCTGCGGGTGCTCCCCCGCCTCCTGCCCCGGCCGCCCTCTCGCTGCTGCTGCCTGGGCTTGGCAGGATCAGGAAATACGGGCTCCGTGAAGAGCCTCATCGGAATGAAACGCAGCGTTCCGATTTCTCTCCCCCTCCCTTAATTATATCCATAAGCTGGCTCTTCAGTTGGGAAACATTGGAGCCGTTGCCATCCCCCTGAATTTTAATTCATTGACATTTAATTCACTACACATTATGAGGGTGTGATGATTTTTTGCCAGTAGTAAAAACAAAGGAAAACAGAAAAACAGAATGTTTAAGCACTCTTGCGGGATGTGAGACCAGAAAGAGCCTCTGCTGTCTTTCCTCCCGCCCCCCTCTCCTTTTTATCGGTACCGTAATAACACTGCATACTAGAAAGATAAGAGACCATGTGTGCAGTATATCTACTGCCTTGTGTGCTCCTGGGTGTGTGGGATTGTGCTTCTTAATACAAAAAAAAAAGGTTAAAAAATAAAATTGTAACTTCCAACAGATGCATTTGAATATTTAGATCTCTGTATGAAAAACAGAATGCTTCTCTCCTGATTGTATTGTTTTAAACTTTTTTATATTACAAATGCCTGTATTTAGGTTCATAAACATTATCTATGGCTACCATACCCTGAAATGCAAAATTATTTGAATTTGGTATGCATTTATTTCTGTTCATTATCACAAGATCATCTATATTTATAGAGGAATAGAAATTTATATATATTAAATACCATATTTTTAATTTCTCTGAAATAAATTGAGGTTTTGTACAAAACTATCTTGTCCATTTACGTATTCCTCTAACTCACATGTTGTGTGAAAGCTGTGTATATGCTACAAGATGTGTGGGGTTCCTTTTTTTCTTTTCTTATGTTGAGTTCACAGTAACAAGCTGGAATTCAGTGTAGGAATTCATTGTGCATTTTGTTTTTTATCTCTGGGCCTGTCTAGATTAATCCTTCAAAAGAAGTAATGTAAACTTCAAGATCTCTGACAGGGTATGGTCAGTGGTGTGAAATCCAAGAAGAGATCTGCTATATGGCAGGAGAAGAAAGAAGCTCACCAGTTCTTTTTTTTTGTTGTTGCTTTTTTTTTTGGTTAAAGAAAAGGGTTCTCTTAACTTAGCCTTTCTTCTCCCTTTCCTATTAAAAAAAAGAGATTTTCTCATTGCTCTGAATGACGCTCAGACTATGTTGCAATATCGCTAGAATATTTTAATGAGTAAAATAGTTTTGTTTTCCTGAATCTGGAATGTTTGGTTAATCCAGAGTTAAACGATATGTTTATGGAAGCATTTCAGCTTTATGGAAAGTACACACATTCTTAAACCTTTCAACACAACACATACTTTCTGCCCGCCCCCCTCCTCCCTTAATTCAAAGTGCCATTTCTTCAGAAAGACCAGCTAATTGAGACTTGATTTCTGATTTCCAGTGTTCTAGGCTAGTACAGCATTTCATTCTGTAGATCTGGAAGGAAATGTACATGATTTTTGGCTCATCTACTTTCTCCAAATTGTGATGCATTAACAGACATAGAAAAGTAAGGGAAGCTTAAAAAAAAATCCTCTAGTGAGGGTGAGACAAGAGGGCAGGGTTTTTTTCTTTGTAAAATTTTTGGTTTATATAAACTTAGTTCCTGATTTCTCAGATACTTTGCTTTTTGGGGTTTTTTTTGCTTTTTTTTTTTTTTTAATGGGGCGATATTTTAGTATTTAAAGTTGTACTGATCAGCACTCAGCTAATGACCTGAAGTACAGGCCATTCAATTTCAGTTGCAATGGAATTCTTTTTGGTCAGTACAATTACCTTTGAGCCATTTTGACTGATCTGTTTCCTTGCAGCTGAATATGTGTGATTCATTTATGCATGGGAGAGCACATTTATTTGTAATACAGACTTTGTATTTATGGTAGGTACGGGGCACAATTTAAAAAAACCCCACTTTTCAAAGATGAGTAATGGAAGTAAAATGTTAATTTTTGCTGTTCATTATTTGCAGCAGATACGGATCCCCTTCATTTCTTTGGGAATTTTTAATAGGTTGCAGAGCTGAAGCTCCATGTTCAATCTGGATTATTTTAATAAATATACTAGAGAGCACAATATCATTTAAAATAATTTAAAAGAACAACCCCCTGCTTTTTTGTTTGCTAATTCTTGTGAACTTTCACAGTGCAGTAATTTCCAAAGGTCACAGCCATTACTGAGTGCTGTGGTGTTTTCTGTATGACCTGTCTACCTTTTTATACTTCTTATTTCTCAACACATAGTGGTATTTGAGACCCTTTATTAATATGATACAAAGGTGTCTTTTGCATGTGCATATTGAAATCACCACTAAGTTTTACTTCATTGTCAAAAACAAATCTACCCGTTGTTCTGGGGAATTTATATAGGATTTTTTTACAGCACAGTCTGTGTAATTGATGTGCCATATTTACCAGGGAAGATACTGCTGCATACAACGACGCAGTGTTGCCCAGTTCTCTTGTCCCTGACAAGAAGGATAATGCAAAAATGAAACTGTGGTATAACAAAGTTTGCTGGGCTAGTACTTGTTAAGGCATTCCTTAGTCAACAGCTTTGCTTTCTCTCATGGGATATATTTATAGCCTGAAATGGAGGGGCACTGGAATCAGCATTCCCCTGAAGAGGGCTGTAGCACGGAGAGCCGGGGGTGCTGATTCACAGCTCACCCTTCAGTAACAGTAATGCTTTTTAATGTAGTGGCAAATTTGTGGTATTGGAGCAAAATTATATGCTGTTTCCATAACAAATCCTATTGGGAAGGGGAAGGATTTCTGGTTTGTTCGTGTAGTAACACTCCAAATTTCTGGTATGTGCATATACTTTTAGAAGTGTTTTGGTTCTTTATTTGAGTGGCAAGGCAGTGTTCTGGTGGGCCTGAATTCTGCCCTCTGGATGATGCCCACCCTCCTGCTGCCGTCTCAGTGCTTGTTGTCAGGCACCAGTACAATTAGAGGTGGTGCTGAGGGTTTCATTCATTTAAATGGACAGAATTTGTATTTTGGTACTATTCAAAGGGATGATAACTAGGCTTGAGAAGAGGCTGCTGTATAAGTACAGGAGTATTATTTTTCAGAATGGACTGCAGGCTATCATGGACCAAAGGCCTCACCAGTCTTCTGCTGCTCCGAGTTATAAGAGACAGCTTCCAGACCAACACTGATCCTTTTGAAAAGGTGTGCACCCTGCAGCTGGCCAAAGAAAGCAATGTGGGTTTGGTGTGATACACATAGTTGAAGTAATAATTATTGAGGGTAATCTTGCAAAATGTTTGCATTTGTGTGACGTAACTCCTCCATCCCCATGCTGGGTGGCCTCAGAAGGAGCATCAGCTAGCAAGACTCATGACAGCTGAAGAGCTGACAAGTAAGAGGTTAAATGCTTACCTGTAGAAATAAGGAAACTGAGGTAAGGTTGTATTTTCATCACAAATTGACCCCCTAGTGCTTAAACACTGGAACTGCATTATATTCTATGCATGTTTCCAATCACAGCGCTACAGTGATAGCAATTCTGTGCAAAATCAGCTTTGAATATCAGTCCCCCCATCCCCTTTCCTTTCTGTTAGATTTGTATTGGTTGCTGTTCGCACTAGTTGAATCCAGAGCATCATTGTTCTCCATGTTAGCAAACAGAAGAGTGAATGTGTCAGAGGAATTCCAAATTCAAATGTTGATATAAAAATGCAAGTCCTTTAGCTGCTTGGTCCCATTAGAAGTGAGGGTTGCTCTCAAGTCCCTAGCTGGTGGCAGGGGGAAGAATGTTCTCACACTTGTAAATCTCTTGCCTTTGTTGTTCATCATGGAGCAAATGAACTTTGTTTTTCTCGCTTTGGACTGAACCCCTTGCTGCCTGCGTGTTTACAGCACAGAGGTTATCACCGGAGACGTACTTTGCTCTGAAGCTCCTGATGGGGTTTGACATAGTAGTACCATAATTTAAAAAAAATAGGTTAGTGGGTGTCCTGGTTTCAGTCAGGATAGAGTTAACTTCATTTGTAGCAGCTGATGGAACGCTGTGTTTGGGAGTTAAAATGAAAGCAGTGCTGATAACACCCTGATGTTCTTAGCTGCAGTCAGACAGTCAAGGACTTTCTTAGCTTCTTCTATTTCTCTATTCTTAAGAAAGGAGGGGCGAAGCCAGGACAGGTGACCCAGATGGGCCAAAGAGAGTATTCCATGCCAATCACGTCCTGCCTAGGAAAACGGGGGGCTGTTGGGAAGAAGAAGAGGGGTGGTCTCGGGACGCGTGCTTCCTCTCGGGACGCGTGCTTCTTGGGGGGACGGTCGGGTTCCGGGACAGCTCTGGGTGGTACGGCCTGAGTTGTGTGGTTAGGTGAGAAACTGCATTGTGTATCAATAGTTTCATATTCTTTTGCTCTATAGTCCTGTTAGCATTGTTATATTTTATCTTTCTGTTATCTTAGTAAACTATCCTTATCCCAACCCACGGGCCTCCTAGTTTCTTGGTTTTGGAGTTTTTTGCCCCTTCCTTTTCCCTTCCCTTGTTTCCCCCCTTTTCCCTTTTCCCCTGCTCTTTTACTTTAAGGAGCAGGCAACTGCGTGGATCTCAGCCCACAGCTGGGGTGAAACCACGACAGTGGGTTTAGGAAGCAAGACTCAGTGACTTAAAACTGAGGCTTTGCTTTTCACAGTTTTAGTTTTTAGAAGTCTCCAAACACTTTAAGATGTGAAATAGCTTCTTAAGGACAAGCTAAGCACCCCAGGGTTAGGTCCTGGACACATCACAAGCATTATGAGCCTCATATTCATTTGAGAGTAGCCCAGTGTCAGTGGTAAAGCAGCCTGGATAACACTGTGCCCTGTAAGAAGAAACGAAGGGCGTAATTGCACTTATTTGCCAGGAGAAATTCACTCTGTACCTTTACTTAGTCATTGGAGGTCACCAAATGGAAAAGCAAATACTGTTTCTGTCATATGGGAGAGATTTCAGTAAATTAGCAAAATAGACCTTAATAAGCAATATATAATTGAAGTGCATCATTTTCCAGATAAAAGCAGTACCATTATGATAGTTAAGCCATAGAGAGTGCCTTTAAAAAATTGAAATGCTTTAAGAAAAGGTGCTGATTTTTTAGACCATGGCAACTGTGTTTCAAATCTCAACTTGTGTTTAGTCTAAACTTCCAGTTTAACCACATCAGAGAGTCTTCCAGGCATGAGGTCATGCCCTTGTTTGCATTCAAATCAGCAGCATTAAGTTGCTTATCTTGAGGTTGGATAAATAAACTCTAGTCTTCTACTCAGACAACACCTAATGAAGACCCACATTCAGCCATGGATGGACCTTGTGTGAAATGCTGTTGGGTTGAGATTCTACAAGCCTTGCCCAAGTATCCCAAGGCTTTGTTGCAGTGCATGAAAATATTGGATGTGCTGGAACTGCACTAAGGTGCAACCTTTGCAATAACCAGTAAACACTGATGTAAGCACACTGTGTCGGGAGGCTTGTGGCAGCCACCATAATAGACTATCTACAAAATAACTTCAGAACTATTGAAGTGATAGACTCCTATTTGCCATTAGCTGTCTTTTGGATAGTTGCATTACTAATGGTCTGCAATGTTTAATAAGGCGTTATCTGAGTCTAATGTATAAGACTACCTACCCTCTGTCAGCAGTGCAGTGCAGTAGGTGGAACTTGCCCGTGTGCCCTGTGTGATGATACCACCAGGATCCCTTTGGGTGAGGGAAAACAGTGGTTTTGTCTAGTTCTAGTATAACTTGGCTAATATTAATTACTTGCTACAGCACAAATTTAAAAATCAGTTATCATGGGCTAGTTTGATACCAAAGATCATAAGAAAAATGAAAGTGGCCTGTATCCCTCAGGTGGGATGTCTTGGTGCTGTTTCCTTGCGAAGTTGTTTGTGTAAGTCAGATCTTTTGTGACTGTTTCACATTATGTGACTTGGTGTCAGTCTTGTTGCTCTGTTTAAATCAGCCTGACAGTACGACTCACTGATGCTGTGTGACTTGTCATATTGTCTTATTCATGTTAATTACTACTGCTTTGTTACTGGTAACTTGTTTGACCTCCACTACCTTACTACTGAAGTTAAGTACAGAACCCAGTAGCCACAGGAGTGTGCAATCTGTTTGCCAAGACAAGAGTTGGTCCATCCCCTCTGGCAGCTTGCCCACCACTGGTTCAGCACCTGCTGCTGCACCTTGGGTGCCAGACTGTCACCCTCCATCAGAGGCAACATTTGCTTTCTTCTGCAGACTCCACGGATGTCCTGCTGGCAGCAACACTGCCGGGGCCATGCTGAATTGGCTCATTTTCCTGGCTGGCTGAGCAATGTGCTGGATCCTTGTGTTTTTCCACCACCTACCTAGGGTGGAGGCTATCCTGGCTGTTCTTCATCCCTGTGTTTGATGGAGGAAGTTACGGGCAGTATGTGCCATTACAACATCCCCAGTTGACCTTCTGTGGCTCGCATTCTGGTGCTTGCTTGTCTGTGCCCTCTCTGATAACCTCACTGGAAGTTGCCTTGCTCTAACCATTGCCAGAATATATCTCAACCAGATCCCAGTTTGTTCTTGAGGGCTCGCTGTGCCATGTTCATCACACAATCCTTGCTGTCCAAATAGAGAAGTGACTTACTCTCAAGTTGTTTGACAGCTTTTTTATTCATGACATTTTGCTGTTAAATACAAGCATAAAGAGCATCCCCAAAGAGCTGATCTTCAGCTAATACTGAGAGTGTAGTGTTCACAAACGAGGATTTTCCACTTCTTCAAATTCACTTATTACTGTGCATTATGATAAATTGGCTCAATGTAAAAGTGAGGAGAAAAGGGTGCAATTACACCTTCATGATTACCTTCAGGAAAACAAGTGTTTCATTTGTAGCCTTCTCATGCACAAATGTGTCTAGAGAGGAAATAAAATAATGTTAAAAAAAGCCAACACAAAACCCCAAGGTGGACTTCTCAAAATATGTATATAAATGAAAAGAATTGCAGGACCAACAGCTCATCACGAAGTCAGATCTTGCTATGATCTTGTTAACTTTTCAGTACTTCTTTGTCTGTAATGGTGAAAGCTTCACCTAATTTCTGTGAACAGGGAGTGGAATTAGTCACTTCTTAGCATGAAGCCCACTGCTAAAAGATTACAAGTAGTTTATTTATTTACTACTTAATTAAAAAAAAAAAAAAGTTCTAATTCTGAGGGAAATGAAAGAGTTTTTCAGCATGCCCCAGGGGTTAGTATTTTGTAGGACTGGGCACTTAACTGCTGCTGCTCTTAACAGAAGCAAATGGTGCTCAGCTCCAAAGACTGGAAAATGGGATCTAGCCCTTTCTAGTTCGGAGCTGCAACTGGGATAGCTATAACATGGTGTCTGAGCGTAGCTTCTGCTTCCTGACACAAAGGCAAAGGTCTGCAGTTCCTGAGTGGTGGAGCATACCAGCCCTAACCCCGAATGTGACAGCAGATGGAGACCACCATGATAGCCACTGCTAGACTGTCACTCTTGGTGTTGTGCTGGAGTGCTGTTCCCTGGTGCTGAGGACATTACAGGGAGAGAGAAGAACGTAGGGGCCTGGGAAGCCAGGGGCCTGCAGAGTGTGGGCAAGGAGAGATCAGAGAGGCAGGAGGAGATGGTTGTCGGCATGGGTCAGGTGAACTGGGAGCTATGGCTGTCTAGGCTTGGTACCTCTTCTGCCAAGGGTAGCTGAAGGGCACAATAACTCAGACATGGTGAGGGTGTGGCTCTCCAGAGTGTGCAGAAACCATGGGGAGGTCCTCCAGCATGTGTCCCAGAGCCACAGAAGATGGAGGCAGGGAAATGGCTTTTGCCTGTGTGTTTCTGAATAGCAGCAAGACAAAATCCCATTCTATGCTTTGCACTGGCAGACCTGGCAGAGTGGGCTGCAAAACTGGGGCTGGGATGGTGGGCTGGGGAGTGGAGCAGGGGGAGGAGCTCAACCTGAGCCAGCCCCCTCTAGATGGCAACCACACGGGCTTCCGCCAGGTATTCAGGTTTTCCTGGATCCTGTTTTCCATTCCAAGATTAAAAATCTCCCCTCGGGGGAGAATGAAAAGGAAATTGTGTGGTAGGCTTTGCTATGTTTCCAGCTGACTTTTTCCATAGAAGTGGGCAGTTGGGCCCAGTGTTTTTTAAGATGTCTTTACAGTATGAATAAAATCCTGGTTCTGCTGAAGGCAATTGCGAGGCTCCCGTTGGTCTCAGGAGGGCTGTAATTTCATCTTGGCTTCAAAATGTGTTAGGAAGTGTGGTGATCCTGGAGACAGAAAGAGGGAATATATAAAATAGATTTATCTTCTGAAAGCTGTTCATAGTACTTAATTCATATTATCAGGCTTCAGAGTATTTTCAGTGTTTTGTGATCCTATTTATTAAGAGTACATGGGTACTGTTCAAGGGCAGACCTTATCTAAAGATCTGTGGCTTCAACACCTCACTCCTCAGTTCTATCAACAAAAGAAACATCAAGATTAGTTTTCAAAAATGAACAGTTATAAAATGCTTGTTTTGATTTTAAGGTCTTTTTTTTTTTTAAAACAGAAGTTGTCTTCTTTGTTTGAAATGGGGCTACTTTTACTTCTGCACGTGCTGGCAATCTGAATGTCTAGCAGGTATTTCTACCATCATTTGTTTTTTCCTGATTCTTTGTAAAAGTCCTATTTTATACTTGCTCAGAAGTGTTTCTTCTTGCAGCAGTTCTGGAAATAGCTTTTCTTCACAGCCGGTGAGAGGATGTGTACCATCCGTGAAGACAGCCTGGAGAGCAGGCACAGGCAAACTGCAAAACAACATAACTTGTGGAATTAACACTTCACGTCGACACCCATTAAAAATATTCGGAGATTGACTCAGCCTGCCCTTGTTGCACAAATAACGTGCTTGGCTCTGAATGATTCAAGATCTTATCTGCTCTCAGAGCAAGTTCAGTGTGGAGGGCCTGATCCTGTTCTCATTAACCTCCAAAGCAGTTTTGCTGCTCACTTCAAAGAGAATTACATCAGCAGCGTTTGCAGGGAAGCACACACAGTTCCCATATCTTTTCCCTTTTTTCTTTCTCTGTCTGTCTGTCTCTCTCTCTTTTTATATTCCAAACTACAGCAAAACAAAAAAAGGCTAGAAAGGAGTCGAAAAATAAATCTGCTTTCTGTTGAGCAATGTTGCTTCATGAGAGCTGTTTGTTTGGAGTTCTTAAGCGCAAATTGAGACTAGAGTCTATCAAGAGCTGAGATTATCAAGGGTTTGGTCATATTTGTAGCTGAGCACCCTCAATTCCCATCATCCCATGATGGGAGCCTCACACAGTTTCATGGTGTTTCTTTGCACTTTGCACTATTTGCAAAGAACTGGAGCTGAGCGGCTGGATTCAGCCGCTGGTGATGTACTTGTGTCAACAGCGGTGCACGTGGTGGTCACTGCAGAGGGCTGGGCTAAGCTCCCCCGGGGGAAGATAACCCTTTTCCTCCTTTGTTTTACCTGTGCATAGCTTTTGCACAGGTAAAGGAGGCGGCACGTCTGGAAGAGGGATGGGATGGAGCAACCATCAGAGAATGTCAGATGAAATAGCAGAATGAATTCACCCATATTTTGACTTTTTAGTTTTGTTGTTTTGTAGAAGAAAAGCCATGTGGCTCTACAAATACGCTGCTTACTATGGGGGAGGGAGCAGCAAGGATGTCATTCAGCCATTCAACATACCACAAGTATTTTAAAAAACTCTCTTTGTGCTGGATGAGCATGGCACCACAAATCCATCACCTTCCATGGTGTACATGAACAGAGTCTGTCCCTGGTTCCAGAAGAACCCTCCCTGACCATGGAGACTCAGAAGGACTCCTTGCCTTTACTATCTCCTTTTCTCCATCTCCAGGCACCTGCCTTGGTTTAGATGCTCTTCTCTGCCGCATGCATGTTTGTCCCGCAAGAAGCCAGACAGGATCGTCTGCTGCTACCCAATGGTAATGAGGTGGTGACAAGCTGAAATAGCTACTCCCATTGTCTGCCAAACTCAACCTTTTTCACTTCCATTTAAAGTGTTTTGTATCCCCATTTCCTGTCCTCTGAAGGTCGCTTACCTGGTTTCAAATGTTTGAAATCATCCATTGTGGGGGATGCTCTTGCTGTCCCGAGGGAGTGAACATGAACCAGCTAGCTTCTAGTCTTTGAGGTTTTTCCCCCCTGCCCTACTGTTGCCCTGTTTGATTCTCAGTCAGCCTTGCCAACTCCTTGCCATGCCAGAAGAGAGCTTCCTTACCCCCATGCTGGAAACACCCTCTTCCCTCCTGGCTGTGGGCAGGCATCCCTCCAAGCTGTTTCCTTCTCGCTTTGGCAAGTCATCTTAACACAAGAATCAGGGCAAATGACATGTGGGGACATGAACCTCTATGTTTTTCTCCACCATAACTGCCTCAGCCACTGGAAACTTTGTTGTCTCCAGTGGGTCTCTACGAGTGTCACCATCTCTGCCTGTATTGTTCTCCACAAGTAGTCTTTGAAATGCAATGGGAGTCTGAGTTCAGAGCTCAGCATGCCCAGTGGGACTTAAAGTCTGGGTCCACATGTCTGCTCCAAGGCAAGGACAGTGGAAATAGGACTCAGATTTTCCATATCTCCCTTGTGTTTCCTGGCAGTTAGGTTCTTCTGAGTATGTGTCCTCTCTTTTTTCCACAAAGGAACTACATCTTAGGTTTCTCATAATGCAAGGTAGGAAGAAGACTGAAATTTTAAAGTTTCAAGAGACATGTTGGTGACCTGTTTCCAGAGGTGATTGTACTGCTTTACACTGCGCTGGTGCAGCCTCACCTCAAGTACTGTGTACTGCACCACAGTACAGCAGGGACATAAAAATATTGGAGAGTGTCCAGAGGAGGGCAATGAGGATGGGGAAGGGTCTGGAGGGGAAGTGTTACGAGGAGGGGCTGAAGTCCCTTGGTTTGTACAGCCTGGAAAAGAGGAGGCTGAGGGGAGACCTCATTGCGGTCTATGGCTTCCTGACAAGGGGGAGCGAAGGGGCAGGCACTGATCTCCTCTCTTTGGTGGCCAGCAGTAGAACTAAGGGAATGATATGAAGCTGTGACAGGGCAGCTTTAGGCTGGATATTAGGAAGAGGTTCTTTACTGAGAGGGTGGTCAGGCACTGGAACAGGATCCCCAGGGAAGTAGTCACAGCACCAACCGTGGCTGAGTTCAAGAAGTGTCTGGACAATGCACCCAGTCACATGCTCTGACTTGGTTGGTCCAATGTGGAGCCAGGAGTTGGACTTGATGATCCTTATGGGTCCCTTCCAACTCATTTTATTCTATGATTTTCTGATTTCCCAAGCATCATGACAAGTGCCTGGTGCTTAGCTCGAGTTTGACCCCATCACTCAGCACTGTCTTCTTTCTGGTGTCAGAAGAACCCAAAAAATCTTTCTGAAGTCCACTGGTGAATTTTCACATGGTTAATATGGAAACAGGCATACACTTTTAACAGTAAAATTGCTGAATGAGAGAAACATCCAAAGGTTTTGGTGGAAGTCCTGTTACTTGAAGCCTTTAAATCCAGATGACCTATCTTTCCGAAAGATGAGCTCTTGCACACCATCAAATGCATTTCATGCAACTATAACTGATAAAAATTCTGTGGGTTTTTTGAGGCAAAAGGCTTAGTTACATAATTGTAAATGTACCTTCTGGACTTAAACTCTGTCAATAGCAGCTGGAGGTGTTCACCTGAGCCTTCTCCTGCACTGACTACATTGCCTGGCATTCAGACATTGTTTGGATGGTTCTTCTCCAAGTTCCTTTCATGTACATCATCAGGGAGGATCATAGGGAGTCCCAGAGAGTGCCCTAATAACTGGTATGAGGACTGGTGACGGCAGCATGACCACCAGGTGCCACACAGCTCAGCAGGTAGGTGGAAATGCTGCAAAGGTGAGCAAAGACACGAGCCCTGCCCTGCTGCCACTGTGTCCCTGCGGAGTGCAAGGGGTGAATGATGTAAAGGAGGACAGCGCACAAATGTGACAATAGCTCGTTAAGAAAGCCTTGATGTTCTTCTGCTGTGTTCCCCCTGTGAAAGAATTATTTTAGATAATCACAAAAACATGTCCTGTGGCAGAACCCAATCCCTACCACCTCTGAGTCTGTTTAGAAGATGACATGCTTTTGGCAAGTGCTTCAATAGCCACTGAAATGCCCAATGCATGTTAACGATCTCACCAATAAGTTATAGGTTCCTATTTTTTTTGTAATTCATTGAAGAACATTGACAAAACTGCAAACACATGTTTCTGCTGCTAAAGCTTAGCCTTATCACAGTTTGAAAATGTGGAAAATCAATTACATGCTTTGAATTACTCCCTTTATTGCTATAAAAGAATTTCTTCATTCTTTCAGGGTAGAGTACACTTGGTAACATCTACCGCTAACAGGCTGTTAGGACTTTCTGCTAAATTAATACACTACAAGTAAACTAAACAGAAGGCCAGTGGAATGCTAAACATCCACTTTCTCCTCTGTTGTGGCTGTGCCGCAGCTTGGGAACCGTTAGCCTTGTTGCTACAACATCTGGACAACATTTGGGGCTGTCTCTCAAGTGCACGGGTGTGTACCTCCGGTGAATTTTAACTTTCAACATCTCTCTGCCTCTAATCTATATTTAATGTTTCATGACTAGTAGTCAAAGATACTTCAGCTAAATATCAGGTTGGAATGAAAATGATCCTTGGGAAAACACTAATTTTCAGCATTCGCTGGCAAAGTATCTGTGACAGAGATGTTCCCTGGAGATTTGTAGCCCATTCTCTCAAAGTAATAATAATTAAGACTCATGATTACTATGCCCACATAATCAAAGATCGCTTCATAAAATGTACTCCCTAAAGGGACGAATTCCCTGCTCCTAACTGGATGTCAGTCAGAGGGATCAGCACCCCCAGGGATCTGGAGTCTTTGCTTGCCCTTTTCATTACCGTGTTGTTAGCATTGTGTTACTTCATATTCTTCTCAATGCAAATGAGTAGGTAATCATGTGTAAATCGTGCCCTCCAGAAGGCACATGTGGTGAGTTTTTTTCCCCAAATCTACCACAGGGATTTCTCACATGGAACATAATTACATCTCTGCCATATGGGCTCATTTATATTCTATTACAGGTTAAGCTAATACGACTCAGAAATATGCTAAAAATACCTCAAAGTATTTTGAGCACTGTCAAAACACTTGTCATTTCTTGCTTGCCTGTTTGATTGTGAATGACTTTATATTTATTTAGAGATCTGCAGTGCCAAGTAACTTCAGAAAAACAAAATCGGGCCAGTTCTGTGCTGCCCGCTCTCAAAAAAGATATTTTAAATTCTCTCCCATGACATTTTCTTTCAGCAGTAGCAGATAGATCAGTGAGCAATGAAACTGAAAAGCCTCTAAGACGGATTTACCTGAAGCAACACCTCTGTGGGTTTTCGATTTCCCAGGAGGGAAGGAGTGTGCGTTTCAGTTGTATAGCTTTGTCATAATTAGGCTAGACCAGGTCTGTGTTTCATGTAATTACTTTGTCCTGACAGAGCTATACTCACACTTTAGCCATAATAGAAGCACAGAGCTCTCTACCCACAGAGGAAGGGCTATTGTGGAAATAACAGTAGCCCAAAAAATGATGGTAAGATAAGAATGGGTCAGTGGTGAGTACCATACATAAGTACTTAAAATATGAAGTAACTAAAAGTTATATATATATATCATTGTTGTCTGAGTTGTGGTACTACATAATGATACATTATTTTCCAACTTCAGTGGAAATATTTAATTTAACGGCAAGATTTTATTTGTCAAATTATTGTTATTGTTATTGTTATTGTTGTTACTACTCCTACTACTTCACTGATTTGTAAGACTAATACCACTAGCGTATCTGGACAAAATCTGGGTCCACCACAATGAATCTTCATTTTATTCTTTTTATTCATAAATTCAGTATTTCACCCTTTGAAATTTGATCAAGTTTCCTTTATTCCACTAGCTGAGGAGGAAGCGTAACATGGATAGGAGGATTAGGCCAGAGGATGGGAGAGGACTGCACCAGACCTGCACATGATAGTGTTGCAAAAGGAGTGTCTGACCTTAGTTCCAAGGAGACGCTTGTGAGGAATCGGACCACATTTTTGAACAGCAGCTGCATATTTCCTATAACCAGGAGATAAAATTCAGTCCTGGTCTAAAAAGGCCTTTGAGGTTTTCAATGATGAAAAATCCTATGTAGATATAAAATCAGTTCTGGTACCTTTCTAGAATTGATTAATATTTTTCAGACTGGTGCTATGAAGTGTTTACTGTTTTCTGGTTTTATTGTACCACAGAATAATCAACATTTCAGATTATTCAGCATTTGTACACCAAGGCCAACTTTTCCTGAATGTTTTTTTGCATGTTTCCAGTGAACAGTAATTATTGCTAACACATCGTGCTCAGATGCTTGTGTATGTAAGCAACTAACATTAAGTGTATGAGAAGTCTCCTTGAAGTCAGACACTTAAATATTTTTCTGAATCAAAGACTAGAAGCTATGATGTCTGTATTTGTGCAATAGAATTGAACTCACAGGAGAGAGTTTCTTTGGAGTTTGCCTTGTTCTTGAAAAACAATCAGCTGAAACAGCAGGTTTTTGGTCAGAACTGTGCACTGATCATTGCTGAATAGGGAGAGCAGTCTGTTTGACTGTGTGTTCAGCGTAGAAGGGAAAAAAATTCAGGCCAGCTATGAGTTTATTACCTGAGAAAGGTATTTTTCCAGCCTTTGTTATTCCTGAAGCAGTGTAAGGGACACTGCAGTGATTTCATACATCAGGGAGACCTAAAAAAAAAGTGGTCTCCTGGGCTGCGAAACAAAGGGAAACAAACTTCAAATCTCAGAGCTAACTCCATTAAATAATGTTTTAATTCAACTCTCACAGACATTTGATTAAAGAACCTCCTATACCATTTCTTCTGCAGTTTCCATAGCCCCAGTTGTGTAAAAGCGTCCCATGCCCTTAGAAAAACAGTCTCCCCCTTTCATACACAAAAGGGAGTCTTTTACTTGACATCTTCACAGCTTGCTTCCTTTTTCTGCAGGCAAGGTTTTTCATTTTCATCCCATAATTTTGTTTAATATAAAAGTGTGGTCACTGCGGATGAAAGATGGCTGTGTACCTGTCCTGGTTTTGTACTCTTCCCCAGGGCATCCAGCATTGCCCGTTGCTGTGGTTGGGTCCAAGCGGTGATGTGAACTGACAGTTGTCCCCATGTTGCACAGCAGTATGGGCAGAGTCAGTGGAAAGGGGACAGGCTGAACAGGTAACTGTATTCTCAAATATTCTGGATAACAACTTTCCAGGAGAGAGGATGATGGTTAATATGCCCTCCTGGAGATCTCCTTTATCAATTGCATGCTGGAGGTGGCAATTTGGTGATACTTGCAATGCATATTAATCAGCCATATGTCAGTATGTCAATATTTTCCTCTAGATGGTGGACAGATGTGGGTTTTAAGCAGAAATATCCAGCTGGCGCTACATGCGTACATTCAGTTGTGTGTTCTGGATGAGGTGTTGGTGCCTGGATGGAAAGTCCTGGTCTATGCTGGGAATCGGCATGTTTCAGCGTGCATACAGTCTGCAGGAATAGCTCAATCAAGGGATTTTGTAGGAAAATTCAATTATTGACATCCACACTGGAGTTTTAAGTCAATCACTCCTGCAAATACAGATCATCTCATCATCTGGACCTTCTTTGTCATTATGGATAAATGTGAAATTCTCTTGCTGTCTAATATGATCAACTCCCTGCCAATTCTCAGCTCTCTGATACTCTTTGTAAATAATTATAGTTTGCATCATCCATTTGGCTAACACACAGTGCCTGCTTTCCAAAGCTGCATAGATGATAATCTGTTTTAATACCTGTACAAATAAATCAAATTTATTTTGTGCACTGTTCACTGTATGCCAAATTGGGTGGCAGAGTAGAAGCACTTAGCAGGGGAATCAGACTTCGCATAAACGTGGATTAGATAAGCCTTTCAGTGTGACTGAGGGAGGAGGTGAATTTTCGCGTTTAATTCCCTCATCTACAGAGAGAGAAAAAAAATGGCTTCCAGAAACAAAAATATAGGGCAGGATTGCAGAGCCCTTACTCATGTTGCTGAGTAGTTTCTCATTGGATTTATCCCACTGAAGCTTAATAATAACACCTCCAGGGTGGCTAAAGGGATACGGAGTTTCTTGCCAGGCCCTTTGATGCTTTGTCTACAGCAGAATGTATGCATCATATCCTCAAACCTCCTTGTGGGGCTGGACTTCTGACTTCTCTTTGCAGTTTCTGATCACCATTGCTGCAGTGTAGGTTAGGAGCCTGTAAAATCTCCAAACTGCCTGGTGGGTAACACCAATGTGTGTTCTGATGCGGCTGGTGGGTTGTGTAAGAGGGGTCGGGCTCGATCTCCACCCTGCATGTATAACTCAGCTTTCAAGCTTTTATCTTAGACTGTATGAATTTTGTCATTTGCAAAATGAAGCCTTCTTCAAGCAAAATTTATCTAGGTAACCTCCATTTCTCCCCTCACACCTATCCTCCTGTAGATAATGTGTAGTTGCACTGGTCAAATTTAAAGCTGACTGTGACTGAAGTGCTTTTTACTCCTGACTAAAATCCATGATTAAGCAACGATACAGATGGATTTAAGAATGAATTGTTAAACATATGGGGGTAGAAGGCTGAAAATCTGTGCCAAGGAAACCCCTGTAAGTTTAAGTATATATCAAGTAAGTGCTGCTAACATTTTGCAGCATAAAGCTCTGTATAGAGGAGATTGTTATCAGACAGAGATGGATTGATTTGCCCTGATATTACAATAGCATCCCTGATTGCAGGTACCATGGCCAGCTTGGTTTTAGAGCATCAGTACATCCTTTGTTCACTTGGTTTCTCACTGATGAAAAAAATACCTTTTCCATTTTCATATGTGGAATTCTTGTTAAAATACTTTGTGCTATAAAATTGCTTGGGGATGACAAACTACCAAGCAAAAAACCCCATATTTCAAAGTCCCTCCTCTCAAAAGGGAGGAGCCTGTACCTTTTTGGTTCTTTTGGAGAAGAATTTTCTGGGTGATGCATAAGGAGAGCAGGCAGGTCATCCTGCTGCCATGCCTGTCATAGCTACCGATTCCTGACCTTGCTTTGGGTCTGTGATCGGTGAAATGAGGCAATGAAGATGCCAATGCAAACACCAGAGGGATGATGCTGAAGAAGTACAGAGTGGCATGGTGTTAGTGCACTGGAAGTATTTAATGTAACCAGTAAAGAGCAAAGACTGCTGTAGAAAGGAATAAGGTTACAGACCATGGGCTGCTGGTGGTGGCACGTAGGCAGGACTGACCCTGATCCCAAGTGGCTGGTGGGTCAGAGCTCTGCACTGGGAGGAGCAGCAGAAATGCCAGCCTGCGGTGTGTGGCTTGCATCTCCTGCAGGGTATGTGTCTGTGTGTGTGTGGAATACCCTGTTTTCCAGTGTGGAATTCACACTGTTTATTTAACTTTATTTAAGAGTTTATTTAACTCTTTAAACTCAGCTAGGCAACCACTTAGGGCCTGTATGTGTGGATCCTCTACTGACTCATTCACACAGGCAGGAGGATCCTGCTGACAGGCGTAGGTTCCCAGTACAAGCATGTTTTATTTACAGCGTGAAGTGCAGAGCCTTTCTTTTTAAAGTATATTGTGCTCTCACTTTCTGGGCTCCAACTCAGTTGCAAAATGTGTATTTTTTGACAAGGGATGTCATTGAATGGGATTTCTGATAAATTGTAAAAGCCCATCCAATTGTTTTACCGTTGCATGTGTGACACAGATGGGTTTTGCAGCAGCAAACTCAAGTTTACCTGGTTTTGAAAAACTCAGTTACCTTTTTACCTCTTTATAGTTGTGAATATTTTACTCGCCACCAACAGCCTGCCTGCAGCTCATCAAAAATGGGAATACACATCTTTATTCAGTGTTCCCAGTAAATTTCTGCAAGGACTTTTGTAGTTGAAAATGTGGTATTGGTTTTTTTAAAACGTGGTGGGAACCCAATTGCATTTTGGGGATTCTTAGGCAATCACCTTATGTTTTGTCATGTTTAAAATGAGAAAGTCTGAAGGACTGTCTACCCCTCTGAAACTATAATCATGGATGCTGTTAGTCGCTTGAGTTTTAATATTTGATTCTCTTTCCTTAAGTGTTTTGCATATTTTTAGATACACTGTAAGTACACTTCAGATTTTTTAAATTAAAGTTAAATGTACCAGAATTCTTCTGATTCACTGAGAACTTGTATTACAGGCATGGACTGATCTTCTGCTGGTTTTTATCCTGCATGGCTGTTTGCACCAGTGAAAAGCTGTTAAATGGCGCAACATCAAATACATTTTTACTGCACCCTTGTTTAGCAATGATGCTGCATAAGTGGCATAGTGTTCAAGATGTACATGTATTTACCAGGAATTTAACAAATATTAATGCTATTGGAATTTGACTGAACAAAGGGTTACAGAAACAATGTCCTTCCTTCATTTCTTGGGAAGGAAAAACAGCTCTGATGTTGTAGTTCACGACTTCATATTGATCACTCAGATGGCTGTGACCTCCATCATCTTCATGTGAACTGGATTTGACCTGGTGTCCTAGAGGTTGAGAGGCCATGAATTCCCTTTTATTTTATATGCCATTTAGTAATGGGTATTATTTTTTATTCTGTTCAAGCTCTTATATGCTACCCACCACTGTAGCTGAAGGCTTTCATTTGAATGCTTTCTGAGGGCACAGAAAGAAACATGACTCACATGTCATTCCCAGTTTTGCTTCCTCTTCATGTACATCAACATGTCTGGAAGGTTAGACGCTATATGGAGATTTTTTTCTTCTTTTTTCTTTTATTTTTTTTCCCTTTTTCTCTTTTTACTAATGGAAGTAGATTAAGGACCTTGTCAAATACACAGGGCAGTTCAAATGATTTCTGCAGCATTGGTTTTGCTTCCTGGAAGGCTCTGTCTTGCACAAAAGACATTATTTCTTGTTACAGAGTGATCCTTCATGCCAGAGTAATTCAGTAGTCAAGTACATTCCCTGTCTTCACAGATTTTTTAGGACATTTAATAGGAGCATGAATCCAAAGAGATGTTCTATATGAGGCCAGTGTAGCAAGTGATCAGACAGTATTTTCAAAACAATTTGTGTTGCTGCTGGGGAAGAAAAAGGCTGCAAGTTACTATTTCCTTAGGCTGTCATTTTCTTGATGGATAGGCTAGCAACACTGTAATTTTTCATATGTGTAATTAATTCCTCAATTGTCACAAGCACAATGTACACGGCCTTTCTCTTTCTCATCCATGAGTCAAAAGTAGTTCCCAGGTCTTTGCATTCAGCTGCACTGAGATGGACAAATTGAACTCAGGTTAGAACTCAGCCCTGTCAGTTTTGTGCTGCCTCCATCAATATGAGGTTAATGGATGAAAGGGTGCACTGTGGCATTTATTGCATATTTAGAAAAAAACCCAAACAACTGAATGTGTTTTATCTTCTGGACAAGTTCACAGTGGAGTGAGAATAACCCTTAGAATCTTCTATGGCAAGTGCCACTTGAAGGGTTTTATGGTAGTTAAAGCCCAGCAGTACAGTGACCCCGTTTCCCTGTAACTATTTATGCAAAGGGCAGAGCCTCTGAGGGAGAGGTGGGGCACATACGTGCACAGGGCATTGCAGCACGCCCTGTGTATGCACAAATATGGGGAGCACAAAGCACAGGCTGAGACCATGACCCCACTGATTTGTGGCTCATCCTGACGGCACTTCAGGGCACAGAGAGATGAGCTGAGCTGACTGCTGATGGCACATTCTGATTCCGAGGATTTTGAGGCTGGGTGTTATACTGCTGCACGGGTGTCCATGTGTCCTGTGATCGTGTCCCCCTGGAGGGTGAAACAACCCCAGTGCTACCCATGGCAACAGGCATGGCCCTAACTGCTTGGCAGTAGGGATCCAGCACCGTCACATCATGCAATTCCCACAAGACCGAATTTTCCCTTTTGACAGAATACATTGCTTGTATCTTCCAGATGAGATTGCTTTCGTTTCTTGTACAAGGGAAAAAAAAAAAAAAAAAAGGAAGACAAGAAAAAAGCTGCTAGTCAGTGAAAGAGGAGGAAACCATCTCACTCTGGTACTACTGTGCATCTGCACTGAAACAGGACAGCAGCTGCCTCGGAGCTGCCCCCACAGCAGGGAAAGAGATTCATCGACATTTAAAGATTCAGCAGACAGAAAACAGAATGACATCTTCTGTCATTTTCATGCCCAGCAACATGCACTCCAAACAGACAGCTATGCTTCTTCTGCAATACCTCTTTATTTTCCTTTAGCTCTGCTTTGCTATCCCCTTCCTTCCCAAAACACTTCTTTGAGTTTTGTTTTTCCTTGTGTTTAATTTGGAACTTATGTTCTTCAGTGACCGAATCCTTCTCTCTTTGTCTCTCATCAGACCCTTCATTGCTTTGCATCCACTGGGAAGAACTGATACAGTTATCTCCCAAATTACATTTCAAGAGCCTGAAAGCTTTATTTCACAGATAAACTGGAGAGCACCCCAACTGGTATAAATATGGGACATAGCCTTTTCTGCTCTGTTCAGCAGTAGATGATTACCCAGTTTTGCTACAACATCAGTTGCTACCAGAGGGAACAGCATGCTCTGCCATCAGTCCCAATATTCAGTCATTACATGGTGATTCTTACTGTCTATTATTTTTTATTAGGGTAGCAATTAGCGTTCTCAGAGCTCAATGCCTTCTGTCCAACCAGAGAAGATTGTTTCACTCCCAGATTTCTCACAGACTAAACGTAAGACAAGGCAGCTCAGCTAACAGGGGAAATGGCTGTTGGTGCAGTAATGTTGCAGCAGTGCCTTGTTATAATTTCTCCACCTTTTTGGCTGTAGAAGGCAGAAACCCCTCTTGTTTCATTCTAATTTTTTTTTGAGCACAATGTGCACCCTCTCGGTCAGAACTACACTCTCCTTGTACTTCAGTGTCTGACTCAAGGTTGGTGAATGGATCCATATCTCCTGGAAGGGAGATATGTTTTCCTTAAACAGCAAAACCGGTGTTTTTCAGCATAACAGCGACTGTCTAATTCACACTCAGTACAAGTATTAGTGGAAGTGTAAAGCAGCCATGTCCCTGGACAGGGGTGTTCTCCACTCAGCCGGAGTAACAATTCTTCATCAGTTTCAGATGTCTCCAGATTACTATTTTGAGTTAAAAAATCATGAGTTTTGGAGACTTGGACAACACTGCTAGCACCCTAAGTTCTGCAGAGATAATTAGGGATAAGCTGCCAAAGAATATCCTGCTACATTAATGTAATGGTGTGTGCATTTGCTTGACTTGATCTCACATAATCCATCAAATTCTTCAAGAATAGAAAAGATTGAATCAGCCTTTCTGATAGAAATTACATTCCTGCTGCTTGTGTCCCTGATAAGTTGACTTCACTGCTGAGGAGTTTATATTCCTTTGTTTCACAAGGCACTTGGTAAAATGGCTCTTCCTGGACAGCAGAGGTTTAAAACTGGTGGTTAGAAAGAGAGATCACCAGTACTTGGTGTTTGAATTTGTTTTACAGTTTATTTCCTACCTCCTGCTTTATTATAGGAGGCAGGAGGAAAAGAAAAAGGGGGGACAGTAAAGATCATTATGCATTAAACACACCTTGGTGGGAAGGAGATTATTTGTCTTCAGCTTTTCAAAGGAAAAGCTAAAACTTGGGAGTGCATTTCTCAAAGGTAGGTCGAAGCTCAAAGCCAGATTTGGACACTCTGGAGCTACCAGACACTGAAGTGACTCTTTCTCCTCACCATGACAGGTAACTGCAGGAACAAGGTTGCAGAGGCAGACTGCAGGATCTCCGTAACCCAGGCTGCTGAGGACTGCTCAAACATCTGCCAGGAGGGATTTAGCATTGGCAGCCTTGCTTTGGAGCTGGGAGCTGGAACAGATCACCTGTCCCCATCCCTTCTGTGGTTGTGAGTTCTGTGGTTGTGAGGTAGCAAGACTCCAGGGATCACATCTTTGCTTGCAGTTAGGATCATTCAATTAATATTGCCCCCTCCCCCCCATCCCCGTAAATTCCCATGGCCACTTCTGTAGTCCTCACTTCATCCCTAGCCTTAGAATCCCTGCTGTAATTAACTGACTGCCATTGGCATATTTCATGCTAGAAAAGGCACTCTTGGTAGTGAAAAAATGGGCTCCTGCCAACACTGAATTTTTACCCTAAGTTAATGAAATATATTCTTCAAACAAACCCACAGTTGCAGCATTTTTACTTGTGAGATGTTCAGAGAGTTCAGAGAGCCTCCTGGACAATGAGAAGGTTAGTGCTTGGGCACTGCCTGGCTCTTGGCAGCATCAGCAGCCCGGGGGTAGCACATTCCAGCTTGTCCCAGAGATGGGAACAGTTGTTTGAGAAGAAAATGGTACCTGAAGTCAAATGCTCAGTACTGACCGCCCCTCTCCCCACCCCGACACCCCGACACACACATCTGGGAAGTATTTGTATCCTGCTAGCTTAGGCAGAGGCACAGCCCAAAAGGCAGGTATAGTGAAGTGGCTTAGGTATGAAATACTCTTTCCTCTTCTGGGTTTGTAGAGGCTCTGATGCAGCTTCAGGTCAGAGTGGTTTATCTTGTCCTTGATGGATTGCCCCATGGGATGCTCAGCATCTCTGTGCACTCTTGTGCCCGAACGCTGTCCCACCAGGAGGCCCCTGCACAGTTTCAGTGCTGGGGAGTCTCAGTAGGTCCTTTGGGGTGGGTCCCTGTGCCACCAGCCTGGAGAGCCCCACCTTTCTAAAGTCAAGGTTTTCAAGTCCTTTTACATTTCCTCACCCCCTTTATCCAGTAGAAGACTGAAGGAGGGGTACAAACTGCACCTGGGTGGTATCCCCAGCTGTGCCATTGACCTGCTAGGTGACAAAAGAGGATCAACGGGAGGGCTCAGCCTTGGCCCATCTGTCATTTACACAGAAATTATGCAGATTGCTTCCAAACCACGACTGTGCAGCAATATTAATCTCCAGCTATCAGATGAGTCTATTCAGTCCCCTTTGCCTTCCTCACCACCAGTGCTTCCCATCTCTGCTCGTTTACAAGAAGCCCTGTCCCCTGCCCTGAGCCAAGCACAGCAGGATGCCTGTCCCAGGTAGGCCCCAAGGAGCTACTGTAACACAAATCATATTTTTCATCCTCTCTCTCTCTCTTCCCTTGTGTTAGCAGAGAGGGTGATGGCACAGGGACCATCCTGACTGGAAATAAAGCAGCTGCGTAGAGTTGTTCAGAACAGAAGAGTAATTTATCCATACAGAAACATTTACAAAAGTAGGGTGCAAGTTGAAAGAGAAGGAAAACAGCAAACTTGGAGTGGTGAGATTTAATTTGTGGTCCAAAAATGAACTTGTGTCTCCCTGTAGCCTGTGCTCCAGCTTGAGCTCCATGCCTGATTGCTGTTGGAAGGACCACATGGTTTCTGGGAAGCCAGTTTATTAACAGCATGCTCTTCATGGCTGAAATCCACTCTTTCCTGCCTTTCTTATTGCTTCTTCCTGTTTCCATCTACTTGCCTAGCCTTCGTATTTTGCCTGGTCTTCCCCAGAAAACAATCCAAGGAGAAAGAGCAGGACCTTTTTGCCTTTTGGTGTTTTAGCCGAAATATTAATCACAACTGAGCAAAAGTCGATCTTTGTACAAGAGTGATTTTTCATTTTGTAATACCTTTCTAATAAACTGCAATTGTGTTTCTCAGTATAATTTTAAGGCTGTTTAGGGTGGCTTTGCTGCCTGTTTTTCAGAAAAAAAGCTATTTGGGTGTTGAAAGGGAGAGTTACATTTCCTGATCTGGTATTTTTTAGTCCTCATCACAAACTGCAGTTTTTCTACCTCAAAATTCTAAAGAATTTTACTATTAGGCTGGTATTCAGTATAATCCATGGGCAACTGGTATAATGACATGAAATCAGTATAACAAACAAAATGATCAGAAATTGAATCAGCTCTCAGTTTTGTGACATATCTCCCAGCCACACCTAAAAAGATGGTCTTCCACCTTTTCAGAATAATGAATGAAATGAGCTTTGCACCTTCTATGTTATTTTCATTTTACTAGCCTGATTTATTGAGATTAAAGTTTAAATTCCTTGGATGAAATAACTTGGATTAAGTTACTACTCAGTAAAACTTTGGGATAGTGACTGTTTCTTTGTTTGGGGTTTACACAGCGTAATGAGGTCCTGACCATACCGTGTGGTCTTTGAAGCCCAGAGCTATCGCTAGCAAATGTTAGTGTCGTGGCTCTGATTTTCCACCCTTAGGTGAGCTACATCTTCTGTGGCTTTCTCACTCTTTTTTTCTCCCTAACTTATCAGAGATAAGGTGTGAGCATCCCGCTGTGTCATGACCTCCATGGTAGAAGACATACCACTGTGTGTCCCTGTTTGTGTGGAGGGCAGCAAGATCTGGGCAGTGGCCAATGATTTCTCTGATACTTGTCTGCCTTCCTTCTCATCACTAATTTCCAAAGAAGCCATCACCTGCTGCTGAGCACAGCCCTCACCCTGCTGCACCCTGATCACATATAAACAAGTCTTCCCACGGGGAAGAAGATTCATGTGAGGATTTCTCTGGAGTGGGAATCAGGATAGCCTGTCAGCCAGACCCTCACATCTAGTTCTAGGCTACCACACCGGGCTGAAGACTTCAAAGCACACTCAACCCTTTTCCTGTACTCTCTGCCATGTCTTATTTTTGACCTTTCCCCTGAGAGATAGGTCCACAAGTGAAGAGAAGATAATTCAGCTCATTTGGTCTCTTGAGACTCCCACTAAGGGGAAGAATAACAATTCAGCAGCAGCTTTACTGATCTGCATAGAAAATTCAGGCTTCTTTTTTGCTGACCCTACTGACTTGCCACATACAGCTGTAAAACTTGATGCTCGTAATCCAGAAAGGCAGCTGGAATTTTCAGCCACAGGCTGTCAAATGTCATGTTCATACCGCACTGGATTAAATGATAATAGAAGAATAATTCTTTTAATAAGACATTTAAGACATATTGAAATAGAAGCTTTTGTGAAACAAATGCATAGGATTTTTACAGCATGAGGGCAATAATAGACACTGAATTTTGCAGCTGTGTTTGTCTTTTTTTTAGTAAAGATTTTTACTGGTAATTCAGCAGGTCTGTCCTGGTAGTATTACACACATGCTCGTGACCTCAGCTCCTAGTGAAAGACCACCAGCCCACTGATCCGGAGACTGTGCTGAAAATCTTCCATTTCATGATGCCCTTACCATGAGGGATCACTTACCTTCTCCTCTTTTCCATAGCTGCCAAGCCTATGCTAAAAGTAAAATTATTTATGAACATGGACTGCAAAGGACCATTTAGTTCACTGACCTCAGCCACCCCATTACTGCATTTGACCATGTGATAGATCTTCAGCTACAAAGGAGCCACAAAAAGCTTGCCAGCTCCCTGTGACAGCTTGCAGACCCATAGCAAAGGACCCAAACATGCTGGTATATATCAGAGACAGCTGGTGGGGATCAAGGTTTTCACCGCTGATTTCAATTTTTCATTAACAGTTCTGCCGTTAGTTAATTATCAAATGATCAATTATAACACACTGTCCTACAGAGAAAGGTAGATTACATTTGATCATCCTCACCAATCTGAGTTTAGAAAAAGTTGCTTTGCAACCCCAGATCTGGCAGGTAACATGTATAACCTTCTGGCTATACCTCATGGACACTCGAGAGATTTCTCTTTCAATTAGAAGCACTAATGCAGCCTGTCCTGTCTCTAGTTGAGACCTATCCCTGATGCTTCAGATGGGAGGAAAAAAAAATAAATCACAGGAGTCAGTTTTGTGGGAAGAAAGAAAATGAAAGGTCTTTATAAAGGCCAAGAAAAATCTAAGGCATGAGATTATACAGCTGTGGTGCAAATGAACACAATGAACAAATGCCTCCTTTCAGAGACAAAGGACGGAAGGATTCATCACAAGATTAAACTTCTGATATCGTGATCTCCTCCTTAGTCTATCACACAGCCCCATGCAAAAAGCTGCAAGGCTCTGGGTTACAGCTGAAGAGAATCTTTGGGTCTCCTGGCTGGTTGTGAGTTCAGCTTGTCTCTGCTCATCAGTTTGAAAATATGCTCTATAGCCTATGAGTTTGTTTTGTGTGTTATTAGTTACAATCTTAAGCAGAAAGAATCCTTTTTCACTCATTATTTAAGACACTGTATAAATTTCATGCCTTTAGCAGAATTTTCCTTCCTTCTTCATTTTTTTTTTCCAAAACCTTATGTTCCCAAGAGGTAGCATATACCTGCCTGGTTAAATTGCATGGAAATAGACTGTCACCTGTTTTATTTAGTGAACTGCTTCTACAGATGCAGACACATTCAGGCTGGAGGACCTCAGAAACTGCTTAGCTGGTAAGAAGTAGCCTGTGCCAATAAGGATGCATGTTAAGCAATGTCCAGCTGTTACCATTCGCACACACAATGAACTCAGTGGGATGCGATGCTCAGGAGCTCCTCTCTCCCCATCTCTGAATCAGAACAAGCTGTTCACTGACCTTGGCACGGGTGACTTTCGGTCCCTAATCAGGAGAATTATCTTTTCTGCACACACATACAAGTTGAGAAAATGTCACATTCATTGGCCATAAGAATAATGATTTCATTTCAAATGTTTTGATTTGATTGCAAATAAGAGCTATGCATATGTAGAGAGATGCAAATATTTCCTCCTTCTGGATGTCCTTAATATTGTCAGATTTAGAAAAAAAATGGGTTTTCAATAAGCTGAAGCCCAACTTAATTAGCTTGGATTTTTATTGCATACTGAGTCTTCAGAAATGCTGTAACAATCTACAGAGGAATATTTGTTGGAGTAATTTTTCATAAGGCTGTGCATAAGACAAAACTAAATTTCAGCAGTTTCCTCAGTGAACTCTTAATAAAGGATGCAAGGTCCTAGTGTTTACATAATAACTTACAGCTGTTGAGAAGCTATTTTAGTCAGTGTGCACACCAAATGTACAGTTACTGTCTCCAAATACCTGTGGTCTAGCCACTTACTTCAGTCTGCTGATATTTAGCTGAAATAATCCACCCATAGCTCCTCCTTTGGCTCCTGCCACCCAGACAAGAACTGAATGCAGAGTCATTTGAAGAAACCCAAACCCAGCTTCTGGACACCTTCATGACCCCCAGATAGTGTCCCCATCCACCACTTTGCCACAGGGATAAAGCTTTCCTGGCTGTGGTGAGGGTGGCTGTCACAGTCTGGTCAAATCCACAGGGGTTGGGGTTAGGGGCGATGTCACCGGCAAAGCCACCTTTGCTGAGTTGGGGAGAAGTGAGTCCCCAGTGCTTGGCTGGGTGATCCTGCTCCAAGCCCAGTGTCTGATGTCTGGAGCTCACCTGCGCAGCTCAGGTGGGGGGAGAGGGAGTAATGGAAGCTGGTAACAGACCTTTTTACTTTCTTTGGTTTTTTAAACATAGTTTAATAGTGAGCTACACATAATTATTTCTTTTTCTTTCCTCCTGCTGAATAAGGGGAAATTGCATATACTGATATGAATGCAACCTGGCACTTGATGTTTGATTATTTATGATGATTTTATTAATAAACACTCCTTTTCATTCAATTTGATCATTACCTTTAAAATTGCTTTATGCCTTTAGTATCTAACTCCAGATCCTGAGACAAACATATCTTTCGCTCTCCCACATACTAATTTAAGTGCCTATTTCTCCAAATTATTATTATTATTTCTGATTATTTTTGGACGAGGTTCATTGTTCACTCGGTGTAGGATTTCACCAAGGCTTTTTTTGATCCAGTTCTTTTAATGAGCATTGGAACCAGTCTAGGAAACCATGATAGAAGGTAAATCCCTTTTAAACAAAAAAATAATACAGCTGAGTTATCTGCTGCCTCTGCTGGGGTTAGTAGGGTTGGTACGCTTTTGTATATGAATTGCTTTGGGATAATAGTGTTTTCTACTTGCTTATACATTTTTCATCAGACAAATCAGGCGAAAAGGTTGTATCATACAGATCTGTAAGCGTAGCTGCTTCCCTGTCCTGTAGCTGCAAGGGAAAGATGAGATGCATTCTCATACTTGGAGAAAAAGGGTCAGAGCTAGAGGGGGAAAATGGTACAGAAGTGCAAAGCCTGGGATATAAGTAGCTAGCCCCTAAAGCAGGCGCTAACAAGACCTTCTTGACAACCACTGAGTTTTGTGTGCAGCAGAGGAAAAGTTACAGCTGAAAGAAAAGAATCAGGCAAGGAATAGCATTGTACTGTACCTGACTGGGATTATAGCGGCTGAATGAGTCATTGTTATAAAATATGGGCAGCGGAGTGTCCTTTCATGTCTCTCAACGCAGATTGAATGCAGTCCTGACCAAGATGACAAAATTCATTTTGATTGAATAGTTGTCCATATTTTTAAATGAAATGCATGTGGGGCTATTAGCTCAGCTCCCCGTCGAAGGCGGCTGTGCCGCAGCCCTGCCATATGTTTAGCAGTGTTTGAAGCACCTGGCGTCCTCCAGAACAGACAGTCGCATTTGAATGGGGATAAATATTAAACCATCTCACAGGTTTCTTTTCCAACTCGAGGGTAGGCATTTTTTACTTTAGAAAATATACATAACAATATAAAAGGTTAAGCAAAAATTTATGTACATAAAGAGTTTTAGGGAGACAGAAAGGGAGGGGAGGACAGGACTGGCAGGGATCCCGGGCTCCTCCCGTGTCTGAGGAGGACAGGATGGGCAAGGACGCAAACTTCTTCCTTTGTCTGACTGAGACACTAGACTTCAGGGGCCAAAAAATGCAAATAACATGTTGTGCTTTTATTATGGATTTATCACATTATTAAAGCTAAGATGCAATTTTTTCAGCCTGGAGCAATCACTCCCAGAAGTCCTACCTCTATCAAATTTTCCTGTTATATCATTAAGAAACTGAAGTGCTTAGCTGCATGCTGAGAAGGTCAGCCATATTCTTTGGCTGAAAAATGAGCAAGTTACTTTTCCATTGAATAAGGTTTGGATCTTTAGTGACCCATGAGTCTCAGTTTCAACCAAATAGATATACTGCATGTCTGTCTGCTTCTCCTGGTTCATTCTTTTAAAGTGTTACCATGGATTTATGGTATATTTTGTGGTTAAAGAGCTATTGACACAATTACCAGGGTGCTGTTGTTTTGATTACCTCCCCCACTGCAAGGTGAATTCAGACAGGAGTAAGTGAAAGCAAAGACTGGGACAATAACCACAGTGGAGAACCCATCACATGACAGAAGTTGAAAGGACTTTACTAGTTTTATGGAGCAAAAGAAAGTCTTAGAGAAGATACCATTTATGTCTCGGAGCATGTCTCCAATCATGTCTCAAGGATGAAAAGGACCTTTCTTCCAAAGGCCAATGTGGCACAGATATAAAACAGATGTTAGTACAATGAAAGGAATGAGAATCTCAGCTGGACTTCTAGGTAGTTACTGGGGTTTATACCCACAGTTTGAAGCTAATTTTTGGTCGCTATATCCATAAAGTGTGATGACAAGTTGTCTACAATTGGACGTAAGTGATATTGATAAGAAAAGTGCCTTTTCTAATAATTTTATCAATGTTCCTAATACAAAAAATATCTTCCACAATGGATTGATGGGGAGTACTGAGGACTTTACAACACACTTTCTAGCTGGAAATAGTGCAGCATTACTTCTTTTCTTTTTGATACATTTTAAAGTTGGAAATTAGTTGAGTGCTCCTGTTGTTTCACTTGTTCTGAGGATCACATTCAAATCCCACTTGTATCATTCTTCTGCCTATAGCTACTTCTATGAAAGACTTGGTTAGTGCACTCCATCTAAAAATCCTTGCCTTTCTGCCAGGAACTGTCTCTCATTCCAGCTCTCCACTTTTAAAAGAAATTCTGAGTAGCATATAGCATAGCATATAGCAATAATGATACAGAAAAAACACTGTTCCTGGAATATATTATTTTCTGTCAGTGTTTCATTAGCTAAAGTAGATGACCAGCTCTGTAAAAGGATGGTTGCTCTTTACTTTTCTAGATTGCTATTATGAGCATGCTGATTTTTAAATAACTGTCCTATGCAGTGTAGAAGTGCACATAAAAAAAAAAAAAAAAGGAAAAAGCCACTTTTCCTGATGTATTTTTAATTTCAAAATAGGAAAAGTGCAATACACTTAAAATCTGATAAAATGAAGAAGTTCCAAATTGTTACAACTGTACTAGGCAATCCCAAGCACAACTACAGGTTGGGTGGAGAATGGATTGAGAGCAGGCCTGAGAAGGACTTGGGGTTGTTGGTTAATGACAAGCTCAACATGACCCAGCAATGTGCACTTGCAACCCAGAAAGCTACTGTATCCTGGGCTGTATCATGGCCAGCAGGTTGAGGGAGGTGATTCTGCCCATCTACTCTGCTCTCATGAGACCCCACCTGGAGTAATGCATCCAGCACAAGAAAGACATGGAGGTGTTGGAGAGGGTCCAGAGAAGGAACACCAAGATTATCAGAGGGCTGGAGCCCCTCTCCTACAAAGACAGTTTGAGAGAGTTAGGGTTGTTCAGCCTGGAGAAGAGAAGGCTCCTGAGAGATCTTAGAGCAGCCTTCCGGTACCTGAAGGGGCCTACAGGAAATCTGGAGAGGGACTGTTTACAAGAGCATGGAGTGATAGGACAAGGGGTAATGGCTTCAAACTGAAAGAGGGTAGATTTAGATTAGATATTAGGAAGAATTTCTTTATTGTGTGGGTAGGAACAGGTTGCCCAAGGAAGTTATGGATGCTCCCTCCCTGGTAGCATTCAAGGCCAGGTTGGTTGGGGCCTGGTCTAGTAGAAGGTGTCCCTGCCCATGGCAGGGGAGTTGGAACTGGATGATCTTTGAGGTCCCTTCCAACCCATCCATTCTATGATTCTACTGACCATTTTTGGTCCAGTTGAGTACTGATATGTATTACCATGGGAAAATGAGCTTTGCCCACCTTGTTCATCACGCTTCTCACTGGAGATACTGCAGAAAAACTGAAAGAGCAGGACCAGAAAAGCATAGGGGTAATTGCACCCTCACTTACTAGTACCAAACACTACTAGAATTCCATAAAAATGAAAACAAGAATATGGTTATGTAATATATCTACAGCTCTACATATCAATATGTTTCATTCAGAAGAGGAGCTTTAACATCCACGCAATGGCACTGCTCCTGCAATAAAAAAGCTATTCTACTGGCAGAGGCCAAGCAAGGTCATTATCTGCATTACTTAACAATTTCCACAAAGATCTGTAGCATATATGACAATGTACAGGTTTCCGAGTGTTTAAAAAATAAAATTAAATAGCTTTTTGATCAGTATATATTGTTTTGCTTGCTTTATTATTTTGTTTTAGAAGTTGTATTAACAGCAGCCTCAGGCTGTTTTTGTATTGTCCTTATGGTACGAAAGAGGAAATCTATCATTTGAAAACAAACCAAAATAAAAACAGCATGAAGAAGGAATTACTGAGCCCGGTAGCCTGTAATTAGAGCTACCATCTGTGTTGAGACTCCAGGAAAACAAACGCATGGCATGGTGTTGCATCGCTTCTGCTTAGGCTCCAAGGTTTAGCTGTACAGGCTCTGAATTGCCTGTATTCTCCATATCTCACCTAGATGGGCCAATCACCACATCATATAGTGTCATATGCATACATCAGATCATGATTGTCAACTCCATAGCTCTTCTACATGCTTAATAATGCATCTTTATACAGATATTGTTTCATAGCACAATAAATTAGTATTGTGTTAAACTGAAAATTTCCACCATTGTTTTTTGAATCAGTAGCTTTAAAGGAATTCAGAGGAGGTTTAGAAATATTTTAACTTTCTTGATATAGTTTATGGGTTTCTTTGTTTCTGCTTACATTCATTTGAAGGACTAGAGAGAGAAGTGTTTCATTGTTTTGGCTTTTTTGGTTTACAAAGCAAAATGCTGATAAAGTCTGTGAACTGCTTCAGTAATTGTATGTAAGGTCTTAGATACTATCACTGGCTCAAGCATTTGTAATTCCTCCTTCCTGGCTCAGCTTGCTGCTTCTCCCCAGCCACAGTGCCGCTTTAGCCTTGTTTTACTATAGTTAAATTACTCTCCGAGTATGTTTGTATCATTACATGGACACAGTGACCTTTGGTAGTAAATCATTTTGACTGGACCAGATTGGATTGAGTTGCAAGGAGCAAATAAACGCATGTTTGTTTTCCATTTCAGAGACAAAGGAAGTTAGATCTATTGTAAGTCTGGTTGCAGGAAAACTTTCTGAACTCTGTGTTTATATTTCATCCACCCAACGTTGATAGATTTAGCGTGTGGAATTTGTTTGTCATATATATAAATATACATGTATTATTTATATGTATGTATATAGTGATAGACATGCACAAAGAGATGTGCATTATGTACATGGTAATAAAATAGCTTAATCATTATGGAAGCATGGAGACTAGGATTCATCTCACTTATATTTGCCTATCAAAACACTGACACCTCTTCTAAACCAGTCATGTAGGTGCCTCTAAAATCTACAGAGAAAATCAGCCAGTTCCAGTGTGACCTATACCCGTCTGTTCAGAGCAGGAGATACCTGTCTCTTGCCAATGCCCGCAGAGGAAGTCTACATGACTAATTCAGAGCAAACATAACTTTTAGAACACTTAAGTTAGGGATAGGAAACCCAAATCAACTGTGTTCTCAAAAGAGCACTCGTAAGTGGAGCTGACTGATCTAGATTCAATGCACCAGTTCTCATTCCTACTCTTGTTTTTTTGTGGTGGTGATAATAGTGGTGGCGCATACCACCAAGTGAGGAAAGATATTTTCCACTTCAAATCAGAAGCATTTCTTTTTTTTTTTTTTAATGGTTATGGTAATGATTAAAGTGAAAAGGAAATTGTTCATGTTGCCAATTCATCTTTTATTTTGTTTTTTAATTTTCTCCTTAAAAATGTCTTTGAAGCAGATAATTGTATAAATGTGACTTGATCACTGAAATCACTGGGTGGACTTTGAAATCATGAGGGAAGAAGGAAAAGGGAGGAGAAGAATTCATGAGATCTACAGTAAAGAGAATTATTAATCTGCAGAAATATGTGCCTCTGTTACTACTGGCTCTGTGGAAAACTGATTTCACATGTTATAATGTGCCTTCTAAAACTGAAAAAAATAGAAATGGGTGTGGAAACCTACATTTGTACAGCGTATGAACACTTTGATCTCTTAAGAAGGCAGATGTAGAATAAAATGTAAATTAGATTTGGAAAAAATGCAAACCCATGAGAGAAACAAAATTAAAGACCAAAAATCATGTCTCCTGGTTTAATGGTGAGACTTGGCAACAACACTACTGGTCGCTTCTAAAAGGAAAATTCAGATGTTTGGCTCAATGTGCAGCACAGAAATTGCCTTGAATATAAATTTTATATCGGCCTTCCCAGTACATTTTGAGAGCCAAATTCCAGCACTGGCTGAGAGAATGTTAAAATTTCTCCACAGTGATGCGTTGAATCAATAGTTCATCCCATAAGCAAGGAAAATCATTGTGATGAAGTTCTTTGCTTAGTAAAATAAGTATAAGTGGAGACCATGCTGTGTCTAATGCAGACTGGCTCCTGAGCTACTATAAAATAGCATGCAGTGCTTTGCAAAATTTGGAGGACATGCTAAGTTTACTAAAAGGAGTGATAGCTGCTCCATAACATACGACAGCTCTTTTGGAGATAGTATTAAACTGGTAAAAACCTTGTTAACCAAGTTAGTAGCATTTTGCTGCTAAGGCAAGAGGGTTTAGGACCCTAGTAATTTGCAAAGCTATTCTAGTTCAGTGATCCGCAGGCTGTGACCTTTGACAGCCCTCCTGGTGATTGGAAGAATAGAGCATCTGGATGTCAGGAAGATAAGAAGGTTGGGAAGGCAGCTGGCTCTGCAAGGAAAAGCAACCAAACCCTGTCCTGTGAGGTTAGTAAATATGCCTTTTGTTTAGGTAGATGACGGATAAATTGGACGTATTAACATCTGATTTTCAAAAGTTGCTGTTGAATTAAATATCCGTCAGTTTCACAGAGGCCAATTTAAGAAATTCTGCACCAATTTTCATAGCTTCAAAGTGCTATTGGTTTCTAAATTAGATAAACAGAGCATTCGAAAATTATGTCAACTATGTGTCAAGTTGGCATAAAGAAAAAGAAACACCCTATGTCAGTGTCATTTAAGTAAACAAGTTTGCAGCTAGTCATAAAAGCCATGAAGGGAGTAATTTAGAAGAATGTGAGATCCTGACTCCAGAATTCCAGTTCTCTGACCCAAACAACTGCACTCCCACACACTGGGGAATGTACATCTGAAATAAGTATGGGAGTGCCAAAGCTGGAAAACTGTATCAAAAAAAGACACAGGAAACTTTAGATTTTAATCTGGATCTGAAATTCACTACTTTGGTTGACCTCTTTCTAAAATTAAGTGCAACTCCCTTGAGTTTTGGGGACAGCTCAGCAGGGCAGTCTACAAGGAGAGGTGGAAATAAAATGGTGAGACTCCCAGGATGGCAAGAGGTGGGGAGTTCTGGAGTTAAGAAGGTACTGCTGAAGACAGGGATTATTTTAAAGGTAACTAGATGCAAAGGAGATCTTGGAGAGAATTGGGAGGGGATGAATACAGTAAAGGAATTTATGTCTCATGATGGCTCTCATATGCCACCAAAACTTAGCTCATCTTAAATGATTTTAAGGCAGGTTTGGTGCAGAACTGCTGCAAATAAAAATATGGAAAACAAATCCTACTTTTAATTTTGCAGAAACAAGTCCCAGGGAGCATTCAAATGGCAGTCTCCTTTTCTTAACCAAGCCTCTCTATTCTAAAAGCACAGTCACCCCTGATTCTCCCCAGGGAGATAAGTTTCCTCTTTTAGTTTGATTTAAATCTCAGGGAAAAACCCCACAAAATAGAGAGGGATATGAACTGTGAGTTGTTTATGTGAACAACCTCATGTCCAAGCCTTTAGAGCTTTATCCATCACTGGTGATGTACAGTATTAAAACAAAACACTCAATGAGAAACAATGATTGACATCTCTCCTTTAGTATACTAATTTCACTGAGCTAATAATAATGATGACAATGAAAATTTAAAAATATTTATGGAGCCCAAATTCTTGCTTCCATTTTTTTTTGGTAACCTTTTTAATGTGTCTCTGACATTTTTGGAAGCCATCATTCCTCTGAAATTCTTTATTAAAGGGTTTGATGACTCCAGTAATGATCTTGGAATGAATAAAATTAATAAGACAGAAAAAATCTTTAGGTTATGTTAAGTCTGGGGATTAATTGAGAAATATTTGAAAAACAGCAAGCCTTCTCCACGCTATTACTAAATATGTCTAATGTGGCAGCATGAAAGATGCATCTCACTGTAAGAGAAACCATCTGATGAATTATCCTGGTTGCAGCTGTGGTTGCAATGGGGAATGGCACACCCTCCAAAGACCGGAAAAAAACCCTAACAAAAAAAACCCATAACAAAGAAACGACCATCCCAAATTCTTTTAAAGGTCAGATGTGGATTCAGGTTTGCAGCTGGAAGCCAAACCCAGAAGGACATCAGCAGGGAGTTTGGGAATTTTCCATTTGGTAGCTACATTTTACCACAGATCTCATTCTCTATAAAGCAGCTACAAAAAATCTTGACCTGAATACCAAAGAGATGGGGAACATCCAGATCTGAAGTTTAAGTTTGCTTTGTTTCTGATCTCCTGATAGAGGGACAACCCTTGCAAGTTCACCACGTGATCTGAAACCAGTGCTATGCTTTCTTGCTGTCATTTTCTTTCCTATCTTATTTTCCTTCCATCCAAGACTGGCTTGAAAGACATAAGAAACTTGCTGTGAAAAGAGTCAATCCCATCAAACTTAACAAATTTTCTTCCATGATTTAAGGTCACAGAATTTGAAAAATTTAAGAAAAAACATCCTCCTCAGTCCTTCCTTCAGGCCTCTTGGAAGGCTTGGATAGGAAATCCTTTAGAAAAAGGGAAGAAAATGTACACGAAATTGTTTGCTTTAGAATGAAAATACAGAAACTATGGAATAATGTCTGAAAAGATGTTATTACTGATTTACTTTAATGCTCCATTTACTGTTTCATTTCAGTGATTTAAACCATTTGCCACAATGAATAGCATTCCCAGTGAAGTTATTAGGTATCTCCAGTGCATTTATTCTGCAACTAAATGTTAAAATGTTATGGCAGCTCTAGTTCAAATATGTTGTGGGCCAAATTTACTGTTAGCAATTATTAGTTCACTGCACGTATTACATTACTATGAATGCAGGTACATAGATGCCATGTACATTTTGAAGATTTTAATGTAGAAATATTAATTTCTAACAACTGTTTCAGACCTGTGTGGATAAAATTTCTTTTGATTTACAAGACAAAACAGTTGATGCTTTCCAGTTTCTTTTTTTGTTTTCCATGTCATAGAAAAGCTGTTGGGGAAAATTACTTTTTCTTCTGTGATTAGCAAACGTCTCTCTACGGCAGCATCCTATTCCTCATTTTATTTTTTAAAATATAATTAAGCATTTTCTACACGCATGTAGGGGTAACCAGTGTATTTCTCATTATTAAACCAAAACAGTAAGTGCTACAAATATTTCAATTATTCCTCAAATTTTCTACTTTCACTGAACAATGGGGATTTTTTTTAGGTTACATAGTGCATAAGAAACTTAAATAAAGGACTGAAAGAGACATCACACAGTAAAATTACCGTACAATTTTTTGATAGAATGACCAGGTCTTGTGGCAGTAAAGTTGCTATTGAGTAGAAGTGAGGCAACAAAAAAATTTTCAAAGTATTGAAAACTTACAACCAAGCAGGATGGTCTTCACAGAAGTCAAATGGCAAACACAGTCTGCACAACCAAGGGTGTAGTTTGAATATTCCAAAAATTCTTTATTCTTATTGATCTAGTACATTTCGATTGAGAGGGAAGGTGAAAGGTGTTATTACAGAGCAAGAAGTCAATCAAAACTGCACTGCTTGTTCCATGGGCTAGTATTTTTCTCCTCCCCTACCAACCCCCCCAAAAAAATCTAGATCTTGCTTCTGCTATATAAAGGTCAAGCAGTTTTGCTGAGGATTCCCAGAATCAGAATAACCCCAAATATATGCAACGAGTTTGCTCTCTGTCAGTATGGTATTTAATGTGAAAGATTTATCTATCTGTCTAGGTATTTATCCTGAACTGACAGTGGTATATAACAGATCAAGCAACTGATACCAGTCATTTGTATTGTGTCATGAAACATCCACTTGACAGCTCACAATTTCCCACGTAGTCAAGTTGCTTTGTCATGTAAGTGGGGAAGAAAATGCTTTGCAATTTTCAAAATCCGAAATTGAAGCAAGCTTATATAGTGACAGCATTTTAAAATATGTGCCCTGCTCACATGCCATTCATTCTTTTTCAGTTTATTCCCGAGAGGTCCTGCATTAAATATACACAAAGCTTGAGCTATTTAACCTTTTCCAAGACCAGCTTTCACATCTCTGTCTGGATGTTTTCTATGTGGGTAGCAAGTGTTCGGATTCACAAGTAATTGACAGCCTTTCATGCCAATATTCATGATTCCTAGATGAAATTCTCAACTGTTTGTCACAATACAGATTTCTCATTTAGATTGTTCTCATCAAATTCTGCAGATGGAAGCTGCAGGGTGTTTGCACATATTCTGAGGAATAAGAGGAAGAATTTTTATTGTTTCTACAAGGTTTCTCCTCTTAGTTCTTCAGTCCATTATATGTTTTGCTTAATGGTAAAGTGACAGTTGCAGAACCAGGTTTTTAAAACGCATGTCTATCTGTCAGTTCCAATGCGTCTCACAGCAGCATGCATTAACTTATCATGCTTGAAAGTACAAAAAGATTATGCTGCGGTGAAATGTTAACAAGGTCATATCATATACACACTAGCTCGTTGCACTTTTCTTCCTTTCATTGCTTCTGTTAGGCATTATTCCATCTCATGCATAAATAATGTTGCTCAAGAGAGAAAGTCAGTGTACCTTATATTTCTGGTGCTGCTATGGTATTGAGACAGGCTGAACTTCTGGAGTGAATGTCAGAACATGTCACTTGCTAAATTATTGGTGCCTAGTCATCAAAGACAAGTACAGCAGATGAATGTGTGTATTCATGAATAGAAGACTACTTTCTGCTTTGGATCGCCACAGCCATAACCATATTGAGATAGTTTTCGTATCAGTGAGGTTTGGCAAATTATTGTCTAGCATCACACATCTAATTTTACCTGACTTCCATCGAGTCTGTCAGACTGCACTGGGTGAAGCATGTGAAAACTCAGAAGAGCAGCACAAGAGCACGATTTGTACACTGAGGAAATATTTCATAAGCAGAAAGTATCAGCTACTGAAAACCCTGACAGAGAGCCAAACATAAGTTATTTTCCCTTGTTATGATTCTGCAGTGCTATGGTGAGTGTGGCCGTACATCTGCTGAAAGACCTCCCTACACTCCTCTGCTCCCAAACATCACCAGCAGCAGGCTTGGACCTCCACAGAGTCCTAGCTCCAGGATTTTTGGCCAAAGTGATTCGGTCTTTCTGAACCCAAGATCCTTCTGTGTGGGCTGTCTAGGCCTGCTGCCTGCTTCCCACCCCTTTTTATTCCCTCCAGATGGAAAACTGTGATTTTTTAGGCTAGATATTCCTGGCAGGTGTTGTGGTAAGAGGACTGCTTCAGTCTTTGCCCCCCAAGATAAATTACCACCCACATGCTCATTTCAGATTTAATTTTAAGTAAATCTAATATGATCCATGAGCATTTGCTCAAAGTTCTGTCTTAGGATGTCTTTGCTGGCAGCTTCTTTCACATCTTCATATATTTTGCAACAAGCCTCATTTTGCCCAAGCTTAGGTCAAGCCATAATAAAGCCCTCTATAGTAAATAATTTTTTCCATGGGAAACAAACTGCAATGATGGTCAGTAACAAGTGGGGTCACAGAGGTCTGTGTGGAGTACAGGGGGTAAATGTGGTTGCCAGAGGAGAACAAAGCATGTACGGTATTGTCATGGATGATGTCACAAATGTTACTTGGTTATTCCAGCTCTAATGAATTTTTCTTTGCAAGTAGACCATTATTTTAGTTTACTTAAGAATTATGAGAAAGGGGAGAACAAATCTAATATGAAAGACAGGTTCAAACTAATCTGATTAATCTGGTTAAAGGGTTGCAGACCTTGCAGGTTCCCCATCACAAGCACAGCTGCAGCCAGTTCTACAGACTCTGAGCTTTCTGTTATCACTCTCCAGCAATCTCTGGTATTATGGAGGAGAACAATTAAAAGTTGACTTCCTGCAATACAGATGAGTCAGTTTGGTGATGTACACTTGTACAGTGTTTGGTGATCTTTATAATGAGCTTTCACTCTATGCTTGTAACAACATGAGGCTTGAATAAATTGACAAGACAATTAACATAGGCATGAATAGGATGTAGGGAAAGAGTGATCTGATGTAATTCTGTCTGTTAGTCTGCAAGCAACAGCTGATATTTATAGGTCTCGGTTCAAAGAAGAAAATCTTGATTTCTGGCTCTTGGAAGCGGGAAACTTTTAGGTTAGAAGAGTGTGGGATAGGTAGCAACTTCTCTGAATGAGGTTTCCTCCCATAGGATTTGAGACCATGAGGTAAAGCTGTTTTAAACTCAAGATTTCTATTTCATTGCAAATCCCACATTTCAGATGAGGCTTTGCTCCACTATAGCAGGAAAAGTAGAAAATTTTGATGTAAATATTATTCTGAAAGATGCCTTGTTTTGGGGAAAAATGAGTAGTTCCTTGTTTTTCTAAAATAAAATAAAACTGAGAAGCAACTGCTCAGATCTCTGATGGAGGCCTTTGGGAGCAGGGGTAAGCCAGAGAGAGAGCAATGCAGCAGGTATTTCAGCAATCAAAGACCCACAGCTCAGGTCAAACCAACAGTCATGCTGCTGAGATGAGGGCTCAGAGCAGAAGCATCCATTCTTTTCCTCCTTGCCCTCATTGATTCAAAGCAGAGTCACTATGGGCTTGATCAGGACCTGTAGTTTTTGGGGATTTCTTGTGTCTCGTGATCAGCCTTATGGTGGGACTACGGTAGGAGTAAAGCCCTTTTGAAACCCCAGGAACACCCGAGATGAGGGATTTTGCATGATGAAGCTGTTGAGCCACAAGTTTGTCCTTCAAGCAAACCAACTTGACAAGAAGCCAGGCCAATTTCTGGTGCTCCCTGAACTTTATTTTACTGGAAATTCTTCTCAGCTGACTACTTTCCACAAAACCCTTCAGCTTAGTTGGAACTCTTATTTTCAAATCAAAAAAGTTTCATCAGAAAATTCCAGACCAGCTCTACCACTGAGTCAGTTTGGATTGTGTTACTCGGGGGCTGTCTCAATAAAAGCAGATGATTAAATTTCACTTTAGTTTATAGCTTCTAGCATGACTGTTTGGAAAATGAAACTTCTCCACAGTACAATTCATTTCAACTTCTCTTTCATCTTGGAATGGGACATTTTAAAATATGAGCAAATTGGTTTAATTTTGTTTGCATTTATGTCATCAAGTTATCAGAAATGGACTTTAATTTGCCTATGAAATTGTTCAGATTTTGACAGAATCTCTTCTGGAAAAATGTCACAGGCTATTTTTTCTCGATTCTAATTTAGTTGGTTTCAGGCCCTCAAAGACTGCTAAAATTAATCCATACTTTCAAATCAGGACAGGTTATTCCTCCAATGAATTTTCTATGAATAATGGAAGTTAAATACTTATGAATTTGTGGCCTACATCTTCTACACATCCTTTCTGCTGAGCTCTTCAAATTCTCAGCTTAACTTCTCCCATGCTATTATTTTTTATTTTTTTTTTTTGGATGGGCAAGAGCACAACTTCACCAGAAGTTAAATGGGAGGAGGAGACATACGTAGCTGCAGTTTCCCAGGACTCATGCATCCTTTATAGTGAATCAGTGGCCAGCTTTAGAGTTTCCACTGGGAAAACGCCATGTGGCAACCAGACTCATCAAAAATAACGTTGGCAGGTACAGACATGTACCACTACCAAAATACAGCAATCAGGAATAGAAATGTGCTGTGTTCATTGTCACTTTTTACTCTGGCTTCATTAAGTTTTGGCTAGTATGTAACTTGCCACTTCATGCCAGATCTAAACCACAGGCCATTACTCTCATTTTACTGAAAAATTAAACTGAAGACAAATAATGCTTGCCATTTCTATATTACAGCTAATGCCTTTGGACTTGGACTTCCAGATAACCTCAGCCAATGTATATGGATTTCTGTAGTCTCTACAGTGAAGAGGGTTATTAGCAGAAAGCAAAATTTTATCTTTTATAGGGAGGAATTCAACACATAGTCTGATATATTTATGACTTCAAGAAAGCAACAAAACTGAGGAAGGTTTATTTTTCATGGTGAAGGTGATGTTTGATTGCTGTTGAATACTTTTCATGTATTTTTAATAGTTAAAATTCAATATTCACTGAAGGATCAAAGCACAACAGGCCAAATATAACTCTCAGATGTATATGTTTGGCTCGTACTTTTCTGGGATCATCTGAAATTCAAGGCACAGTCTTTTGCATTGGGAGCTTTGTAACCCGTTGAAAGCGAAGAGCTGCTGCTCCACTTGGCAGCAATGCCCCTGTGGCTGCTTGCTCAGCACACAGCCCTGTGCCAGTGGTGCTGCTGGGCTCACGTGCAGCTCCCAAAGAGTCAGAAGGCAGGCAGGAGAGAGGAATGGGTCTTAAACTTCCTTTCTTGGGTATTTAGCTGCTCAGTGCTGTCCCAGGTCCACAGCCCCTCATGCTTGCTCTTAGCTTCTGCAGAAGCAGGTCCCCCTCATTCTCATGCTTTCTACTCCCTCTTATCTTTCTATATAACAACTTCACTTTTACCAATAAAATACCTCAGTACAATCCTGCTGTTACCGGTCATTGGGGTGTCTTAACCTCCACCAAGCTCTGTCAGGGGCAGCAAGCAAACTCACCCCATCCTACCATGCCTCACACAGGACCTGTGCCATGGGCAGACACTCGTGCACCCAACATCCTGGTGACCTTTCTGTACACAGCACATCTACCCGGTGGGGGCTGCAAGGCTCTCTGTTGGCAGGACCAGGGGCCACTTCGGTGAAGCCTGTTAGACTACAAAGCCCTGCGTTTGCCACGAGGGCTGCACAGATGCAGCTGCCATTTGTAAGTCCACCTGAAGTGTTGCTGTATTAACACAGGGACATTCAACTGTTAGAGGGAGCAAAGCCTGACTTTGAAGTCTGTCAACTGGGGCATTCATCTGGGACAAAAAAGACAGGAATTTCAGTTCTTTCTCTCTCTCAGTGCATATTTAAATCCATTTTAACTCCATTACATATTTTTGGAACATGGCTGAGTCCAGTTTTACCTCTCCACTGTCGGCACTGCTATAGAGTCCTCGTGAGAGTCAGTTCCTCTTCAGGTCAATATATTTTTGAATTTCTCCATGCTCAGTGGAGCAGCAAGAGCAATTTTCAACACATTTATCCCAGGCTAATGTGGTGGCCAAGTCACTTGGTTGTGCAGATCTTGGTTCATATCCCTTTAGGCAGAAAAGAAAATTGAACGTGATTTCCCACATTCTAGATCAGTGTGCTAAACCTATGGCTGTGAACTCATAGCACCTATCCTCACCTTGTTTAGGGAAAGATTCATTTATATGCCCAGAAATTGGAGAGGGTAAAACTGAAAGGACACAGGTTTTGCCTCTCTGGTTTCCTTTTGGGCCTTGAGTGTCTCCTTGATATCTTGCCTTTCATTAATCTCACAGTGTGATGCCCATCCGTGTCCTCACGCCATAGAGACAGTGAATACACTCAGTTCAGGGCTGCAAGTCCAGTACCAGGGAGGTACTAACATTACACCCCAAAGTCTAGTAGCATCCACGTCCCCTCTGCCATGCTCTTCACAAATTGGATTGGGGGGATCCAGTACAGAATCTGTTTTTCACCTGCAAATTTTGAGATCTACATAAAGCCATGGGCTGAGCTGTCCAAAGCTCCAGCTTGAAGCGGGCAGCCGGTGGCCGGTGGCCGGTGGCAGGCTGCTCTCTGCCGGCAGCAGCAGCAAGGTGGGAGCTTGTGTCCCGCGACGGTAGCCCCGAGGCAGACCTCGCAGACAGCGCCGGGAGTGATGTGTAAATAACGGAGCGTGGAAATGAAACTAGTCCAAATGCCGAGCGAACATCTGGCATGGGCGCTTTCAAACCATCATCTGTACTTCATTCTGCTTGCCAGCACACATCATTAACTTTTAATGTAAAGAGCAAACAAATGTGTTTGTCAGCAGCACGATTATCCTCCAAACACTTTTTTTCCATCTCTGAATATGCTAATTATGGTTTCCCCTAACATACTTCATTAACATTAGGATTCTAAGAAAATATTTCTGTAAGTTAGAGAAGCTCATGAGGACAGTTTGATTTTTTTCCCTGAGCTTTCAAAGGTTTTGTGTTTGTTACACAGAAATGTTTGTGTGTGCCCCAGTGCATTGGCACCATTCCAAAAGTTCCCAAGGTGTTACTGTTCACCACCCCCTTCCCCAATTTCAAAATAAGCCTACCATTCTGGATCCCTTTGCAAAGCAGCTGGCAAAATCCGTCTCCTAGCTGAGGACAGTATTTATTGTATTTGGAATAAAAATCATTGAGGAGCCAAGAGAACGTGCAAAAAATTACTGTAATTTGGGGACTGATTCAAATGGGTTTATTTCATCACCAGTACAATAAATGGATTTTCCCAACCTCTGGTCTCACCATCACAGTATGAGTGTACAAAGATACTTCCAGGAGATACCAAACCTCAGCTATTATGAGTTGATATCAGAAGCAGCTGACTGAATTAGAGAGTTAATTTTGCCTAGGGAATCACTTCTAGAAAGTGAACAAAATGTGTGCTCAAGCACTGAAAAAAAATTGGAATGCTAATGAAATAATCAACTATGTGTTTTTTGCGTCTGGAGCTAACGTCACCCTGAATATACCGCACAGGAGCTAAGTGGGCTGTAGCTCTTCTCCAAGACCAATAGCACCATTCAGCCAATATCCATACCAAAGCTTTTATTTCTAATATTGACAAGTCTGGCAGTCTGCAAAAATGGAATGTTTTATAAGTAAATGTTATTTTAAAAGCCATCATTATAAAGTACTAAGCTAGAATTCCACTACAAAATAAAATATTTTCTCCAACATAGAAAGTCACACTGAAAAGATTAACTTAGGTCTGTCTATCCAGAAGTGAATAAAAAGAAAGTCACTATTGAGTCCTTCATAGGCTCTAAATGAATCAAATAATGCTTAATAAACTCCTGCAATAAAGAGCAATTTTAAACACATTCAAGGGTTAACAAAAAACTTTTCAGTCAGGGTGGGCCTCTAACATACTAAAGAAATTCTTCTTGTACTTGGACTTCAACAAGCCATGAAATATTTAAACACAAAAAGCTATTTCCCCAGTTACATGGCAACGTTGCAGCTTTAAATATTAAAAACAATAGCGCTCTAGTATTCTAAGCAAGTATGAGAGTTCACTGGCACCAGATATCTCTCGTCTTCTCTTGCTGTAGTGGTAGAAAAGGTACTTTATTATAAAAACAAGGAGAGAATACTGAGGAATGCATACTCCCCAGATTCCTTCCTATCAGAGTATGGAGAAAACAAAATCTTGCTGATTTATCTGTCTAGGTATTTATATAGGAGTGTTCTCAAGAGTATCTGGATTCATTGAATAAGTATTGCAAGCATTTGTTTGTTATGGGAATAAGGTACATAACGTGAAATAGACAGGAAAGATCCCCTGTGAGTGTGTATCACCATAGCTCAAATAAACAGCAGCAAGGATAATTTTCCAAAACATAGTGAAAAGGCAGAAAATACATACTGAAAGTTCTTTGTTCTTAGGTCAACAAATGACACAAAAACATGCAAAAATCTGGGAGTAATAGCTGGAGAGAAATTAATCCATACAACTATGATGATGTGTCCTGTTTATAAGTTAATCTCTCTATCCCCAGTCAGGTGGGGCAGATATTGTGGTAAATCAATTTGGAGGCCAAAGGCCAGAGTTAAATATCTTTGACTACGCCTGTTACTGACTTCAAGTGGAGAGCCTTCAGAGGCAAGCATAGCAGCACAGGTCTTAATTCACGGCTCCTGGCTTTCCATTTCATCGGAAGCCTAACTCAAATTCTAGTTTTAGAATGCCTTGTCGGGTTTCAATCTTCTGTCCACCACAGTTCTCATCTTTCATTCTTTCCTTTTCCATGTCTCTCCTTCCCTCACACCCCTGACATTAGCAGCTTCTCCTAATAGTTTTCTCATCTACTTCCCTTCAGTCTCCCCTCCCAACCTGCCCCATAAGAGGCAAACCAATGACAAACATGAAGAAAAGCACCATAAATCATAGGTTTGCCCTGCAATAGTACTGTACAAAACCTGCAGTTTTGCTCAGCACACCTGCTCCTTGGGTGTTCTTGCTGCCATATTGATGATTTGACTTAGTTTTCCCACTCTTTGCTCATGTTAGGTGTTAGCCCTTCAGAGCAGCATGGCCAAGGAAGGAGATTTAAAAACTCTGTGTTGCCAGTGGACTCATTTTGTGTACTGCTCTGTGCACAGGTGCTGGGATGGGGTGGGTACTGGGCTAGCCAAGGGGCCGTGCTCTCATTGTCCCCACTGGGTGGACTGGTCCACAGGGTGGTGGTTAATATGAAAAGGAAATCATATAATTTGAAAGAACAAATCCAGGTGCCATCATAATACTGAGGCCTGGCATTCCTTTCTTGTTACTATGACTGATCTGAAAGAGAATGAAGTACCTTTTACTAGATACTCTTTATCTGTCTCCATGAGTGAGTTGCAGGCAGATGCAAGCTACACTGCTTGTGGCCTAGAAGAAGCACCGGTTCCAAATTCATATAGTCAGATAAGTCCAGTGTTGGCTAAATGTGTGTTTGTACAGTTTCTGAGCCAGAGAAAGTTCACCTTTGCCCAGGAGGAGGTTGTGCACATCTGCCTGCTCCTGTGCATCCCTAAAGAGTTTAATTGCCTGGCATGGAGAAGGGGTAACCAGGGCATGGGAAGATCCCACCATGCTCCCTTCACCCATGTGAAACCACAGGCACTCCCAGCACTGGTGCAGAGCTCTTCCTAGAGCTGCTGATCATCCCCATATGCCAAGTTACAGCAGCTCCCAACACCGGTCGTCTGTAACATGGTCTGGGAATACCTATTAGTGTTCAAGGATGCTTAAGGCTTTTCATTATAATACTTAAGATAAAAGGTGCTATCTGCTGTAAATGCAAAGCCTAACCTGTGAAATCAGCAGAAAGTTTCTAGTGCTGAAGAAAAAAATAAATCAGAAGAGGAACTTTTTCCTTCCAGCTTTGCCTGGAATAGGTCTCGTTTGTCAGTGAATGCTACATAATCACCTCACTGCAGCTTCCAAACTTTCCAGGTACAGGAATAAAAGTACAGCATGCACCTATCTATAATACTGCAAGCTATGAGAACATGGCCAGTTTGGGAATATTGTTAGCTAGGCCTTATTAATAAAATAAGGCTAATGATTTATTCATATCCAGGACAATGAGAGGACAATGTAGAGCAGTTACATTAATGGTAAGTAGGTGCTTTGGGGGAAAAACGTGAACACTAACAGAAATTGGTCCTGTCTGTCTCAGTGTTCTGTATAATTCAGCGTGGGTGACTCTTCTGACCAAATCAGTACATTAGGGACACAGAATTCCCTATTCTACATATTAAGATAGGAACTAGGAAAATATTCAGATTAATATAAGAATATATTATCACTTCAGTGCTGGAGCAGCTCTCCCAATCTCATTTCTTCACATGCAATCTTTTATTCTATCTTTTCACCCTCATTTTCCAGAAGCCTTGAACTCGCTACTGTAATTATGAATGCAGACATTATTGCCGTGAAAATAACACTCCAAGGCGGGTCTGCGAAGACTCTATTTGAAATGGTTACTATTTAAAGCTGACTTAGCTGTACTTCTGCTGTGCAACATTATATAATGCTTGCCCTTCCAGAACAGTGCTGTAACTCTTTTAAACTTGAGGCTTTTATTTTCCAATAATGCGGATTTTCTGCTCGGAAATCAGAGTATGTGAGCTGTGTTCTTCTCCTAGAATTCATGTGCCAATCATCAAGTAAAGTCATGGAGTTTCTTTAGTCACCTTCATGGTTATTTGGTGTCTAAATAGTGTCTATATTTGGTTTGGGTTACTGCTGGTGGGTTTCAGCAGTATCACAGTTCTAACCTGGGGTAAAGTCATGTCAGTTCAGAGCAAATGACATGCTCCCAGTGTCCCTGTTCACAGCTTTCCCAGTACCACCTGAGCCACAAGCCCAAATTTTTTGCTTTGTTTTGCTGTACCAGATGTGTTGCAAACAGCTGACCTGCATACTCTCTCTGGGGCAAATTTTGGAACAACAGAGAGAGTTGAAAGCTGTCAAGATCCCTTGAGATCCCATGAGCAAGTGCTGGTGACCTGAAGGGTGGCAGATGACCATGCATTCCCTTGCCGCTTTGGTGATCTGAGATGAAGCATGTTGTTACTGGGCTGCAGCACGACCACAAACGTGGCTAGTTGGTGCGTATCATCTGACGAGCACTATCTTCTTACATAATTTTGAACTTGCATTTATGTTTAAATGAAAAAGAAGAAAATGCAAAGAGAGATAAATGTTACACTGCCAGTGACAGTGTTACATTACATGACCTAGACACTCCTATAGTAATCCCACTGACCAAAAAATGGTGATTTATTTTCCTCCTTTCCTCCATCAGAATGGTTGTCAAGGACTGGAACTGGCTTCCCAGGGAAATAGTTGAGTCACCATCCCTGGAGGTATTTAAAACACATGTAGATGTGGTGCTTTGGCAGTGCTAGGTTAATGGTTGGACTTGGTGATCTTAAACAACTTTTCCAACCAAAACATTTATATGATTCTATGATTCCGATATTTTGACTACATCTGTGTGAGTGAATGAAACTGAAGAGTGCAAACAGCCAGGTCCAAGACATGGTGACTTAGTTCTGCTTGTGTCCACATAGTGGAACTCTGTTTTCCCTCAAACAGGAGGGCCTCTTTCATCACGCCAACTGGAATAGCCCTTGGCCCCTCTTACAGCCCTAAACTGTGGCTAGGCATTTTATGCAGAGGGATATTTGGCAAGAAAGGTGCAAGTAATTAGGCAGTACAGAGGCATGACTCTAGTGCAGCCCTTATGCTTAATTAACAAGCATGACAGTCCTAAATGTTAGCAGCCTCTCTTCTGCCATTGGACAATGTTTCAAGACAACTATGAACTTCAGATTAAACTTTCACTGCCCTACTTCCCAGGAATTTTCAAGCCCTAACTCCTGCAGGCAAACAGTCCCTGTCAGGTTGATCGAGCTGTACCCCCAGAGGAACCAACTAAGGTTTCCCTGGGTTATGGCACACACTTCTTGGGTGAAATCCAGGAAGGAAATGTATTGCTGCAGTGTTCATCTCCACAGCAGGTCACTTAACCCTCCTGTTGCAAGCCAAACGCCTTGTCCCCACAGCAGGACACAGGCGGGGTGAGAGCCACGAAGACCAGGAGGTGAAGTGAGAAACACCAAGGAAATGGTAGGATAAACTGTGCAGGGGTAGTGGACTCTAGATGGTAGGTTATGCAGCTTAACATCATGTAGCCTGGCTTCTCCAGGCAATTCTGATTTTTCCCCTCCATGCTTTTTGTCTCTGTATTGTTTCTAATGACATGTCACTCAGAGCTGGGTGCTGCCTGGGTTTACTGCTTTAATAAAACCCCACAACTTTTCCAAAGCAGTTACAGTTCTTCTTTCTCTGCCAAATATCTGAAACCATATTGCAAAATTGCTGAGTGCTAGGCAGTCAAGGGAAAAAAATGGGGAAAAAGTAGAAATGTACACTCACATAGCTGTCAATCAGAAAAAGCAGATGGGGGGGAGGGGAGAATAGGGATTGTTCATCTTCAAAAGAAAATACTTTACAGAAGGTCAAATCACATTCTTTGACGAGTTCCAGTGCTTCATACTGGGATAGAAGAACTGTCAAAGTAGCTTAAACCACTGTTGTCTTTTCTTTTAAGACTATTATTTCTTCACTAGGTTTGATAATGTTGCCCACAAAATTTAGATCCAGAGTCTGTATTTCATAATATCTTTGTGGTCTGTACATCAGGTTTGGGGTTAACATATTAATAATTGCTGTTATTGCTCAAGCTATAGAAAAAGACTTTTCTTTTGTACAAAGGTTCTGCCTCTGATCTCATTCTTGATTTATATACACATAAATCAGTGATGGATTGAGCCTCAGTTGAACTGGAGAAGTGGGGGATCTGCATGCAATGGCAGTCGGGCGGCAGAGGGAAAAGAAAAGATGTTAAATTGCTCTTGTGACTGTCTTGTAAATCTGTCCTGTAAATTATTGCATCAAAGTCCCAGGAAGCTGCAGTGGTCAGAATCTAGTCTTTGAGTCTGTGGCGAGGTCTAGCAAATCATCCTGTAATGCCCGGTATGAGTGAATGCTCTACAGGTTTTTGAATTGCCTATAACTCACCTCCTGGACAGGTTAATCCTACTTCTTTTTTAAATGCAGACAGAGCCACAGGCACTTCTACCCTGTGTGATCTCTCTGTCTCAAGGCACAGGAACCATCTGCACTGCTCTCCCTTCTGGCGGCTCTTCCCAAAGGGGTCCCATTTTCTCACTCGTGGTCTTGCTATCAAACACATCTAATTTTGATTGAATATCTCGGGTGATTCACTGCTCCAAAGCTTCCCCCATGCAGCCAGACTGCAATGGATTGAGAACCCTGTCTCATGCAGGTGCTGTGCATACTCATATGTCCTAGGCTGGGGGATTCATTACTAGTGGATACATTTGTAGTCTTGATGACATCTCCTGCAGTTTTTTGCTCACTGTTATGCCCAGATCATGGATCATGTTTCTCAATATTTTTAGTCTCTGATGACATTGTTGTTTTAAAGTGATTCAAAAGTGCCGCGAGACCTGCTGAAAAACATGCTTTTTTTTCTCCTTTGTCTGCCTCTTTCTGTAGATTTCTGGAAAACATCAGGGAGTAACTTAATGTCACCAGGCAAGTCTAGGTCTTCCCAGCACTTGACCTTCTAGCCATTAGGGTTTATGTTGCTTATGAAGTTCTCCCTTATATGTTTATTTCATGGCTTATTTTCCACAGCCAGAAGTGGGTACAGGAACCAGAAATGTGTTACCCTTAGCAGATAATCACTGATTTCCACTTATAAATCAAACAGGGCTCCACACTAAAATGGCAGAAATTTTGTACTAGGGCAGAAAAATGAGGCCAAGAATTTTACTTTAGTTTTTATAATGCTGCAGAACTTTAAAAGAACTTGAGAGAACTGTCATCAGCTGTCACCTCAGGATGGCTACACTTCAGTGTAAATTTATGGGCTTTGTCTTAAACTGTCTACAGTTTTTAAGATGGCTGCAGCCAGTTTTGGACGTGCAGAAGTTCATTATAAATAGTAGCACTGAAAAAAAAGAGTCAGTGCCTTGAACGCAGCAATTAAATACCCATGCTATGTAGAACACACCCATATCCATAATTATTTTCAAACCACAAAACTGTTTCTGTAATGTCCTTGGAAACCCTTCCCCTGATACTTCATTTCACAACTGACCTGTTAATATTACTTTTTGATGACTTCAATGAACTAACTTAATGGTCGTTATTAACAGTTCTTTTCAGCACGCTTTAAAAAATAAGTGTATGTCCATAGCATGTTATATAAAGCAAATTTAGTAGTAAAGGCACATCACTGTTTGAATATATGTACAAAGCAAATTATGCAAGATTATTGCAGAGGAAAGCGGAAAGGTAGTGACATAAGAAACCTGAATATGAAAGCATCAAATTCAGATAAACCAACCTCTGAAAGTGGTCAAAGTTGTACTGTACACAAGCGCACAGGAGGAATGTATTTCTTTCTCTCCACTCCTGCTTCACTGTTACTTCAAGACATTGGTGCCCAGGAAAGCCAGCACTGAAGCTGCTATTTTAAGTTCAGTGGTTATGTGGCACTCTAGTGTGGGGGGATCAGTCCTCCCCATCAGCTACTATGCACTTACAAATAAATAAGAGGCATTTCTATATGTGGGCTAGGAAAAAGACAAATTACCCTTTACTGTCTTGGGAATACCACGTCACTGGTGGGTCCCCCGGCATCCCAGAGAAAACCATGGGGGAGGGATGGAAGTGTCTGTCTGTCTCACTGTGCATTAGAGTCACCTCCTCGCTCTGTGCTACAGAGTGCCAGAATTGTGCCCCAACACCACAGACTTTCTGCCAGCACTGCATTCCTCATGTGGTATCTGGATAAACTGATGTTAATACAAAAGTCCATCCCTCAATATAAATAGAACTGACACAGAAGATCAGTTTTATTTACAGCAAATTAAACAAAATTCTGCTTTTTTGGCTGAGAGTTAATGACTTTCAGCCAAAAGCAAATTCTTACCTCTGAGTTATATAAACCCCCTAAGTAGGCCATTTATAATACAAATACTGACTGACATGTGGCTTCTATGCAGCAGTGCTTCCAGGTAACGCTAGCGGAAAGATCGGCTAAATATCACAGGAATGACAAAATGATACTCGATGGTGGATATGAGCCCCTTGCAAAGCCCTGTGAGGACATACCAGACAGTAGGCTGAAGCTAGGAGACGTTTATTTTTAGGCTCTTGGTTTTTAAGGAGAGCAAAGGAACCGAGAGGGGAAAACAGTGTCAACAGTTCACACAGACTTGCTTTTCATGTTTGGGAGAAGTTGAGCTAGACTGAAACTATAACTATGATGGGATTTAAGAGTAGACACAATAAAGGCAGCCACAATCTATACCTGTAACAAGGAAGGTCACTTCTAGGAGGTTTTGATGTAGTGAAACTTGAAAAATATATTCATTTTTGCCCAAAGGCAGAGGCTGGCATGGCAGCTTGGGGACCACAACGGTAATTGTTCCTAAGAGGAAAAAAGAAAATGTTCCATAAAGTTCCAATTGCCTTTAAAAGAAAGAAACATTTGAAGGACTCTTCGGTGCTGTTCCAGGTTCAGCAGAAGGAAACCTCTCACATAGGGCTGCTTTCATCTGTAGGTGTTACCGCAGTCAACACAAATTGCTGGAGAGGGTAATAGGTCAGGGGTTGAGGGAGGTGTTACAATGACAACAAGATGAAACTGGGATAAACAGACCTTAAAACCCCAAAAGTCCAAGTTTTCTGTAGAACTCTGAGCAGTTTTAAATCCAAAATGGGGTAAAAAGGGGGAGAAGTGGCAAAGAGACATTGGGAGGAATTTTTTTCTGGGAGGTTGGTCTCTATCAGTTATTTGGTTGCATTGTTGATTAATGTAATTGAAGTATATATAACTGAAACAGAAAAGGAAATAAGACTTCTTCAGGGACCCATTAATTTCTTAAGGATAAAGTGTTTGAAGGTTCAAAGGCTTTGTTAAAGCTTATTTTAAATTTAAAATTTCCATTGCCAAGGGATTGATTACCATTCTTGCTTTAGCTTTGTCAAACAATAAGTTGATCCCAATCCTTTCACAGTTTTATGATGATGTACGTACAATATTGAGTTAATTGTAAAAAAAGAGGGGACTTTCTCCTGTACTCAAGGACAGCTATTTCAAAAAACATCTGCAAATGTTCTTTAAAATGTTTGAAATCTTGGAAACCACAGCACTTGTATCCACTATTACAAGTCACGGTATTCTGAGGTACCACAATTACTTTTTGAATATTTCTTCTAATTGGGAAAATTACCTAACATCATACACATCAGTATTTTGGGGTATGCACAGTACCGGATAATAATGTAATTTCAAGCTAGAAATTACATCATCCAGAAAAAAGCTCTCATTGCAGGCTGAGACTCCTGTTTTTCTGCTAAACTCTTTTTTTTTAATGTGACCTCATCACCCTGACTCATTTCTCTCTCCTCTAACTGACATCTAGGGCTGTATGTGTCCTGGAGCAGGAACAAACTTTTCTCTTACAGTGACTATTCCAGTGAGACTCATTTTCAGGGGCAGTTCTGCAGCATTCCCATCATAGCAATAAAGAAAGAGGTACTTTATTTTCAGAATAAATTGGCAAACAGGATCAATTCATGCATGTGTACACACAGAGACAGAAACACTTAAAAGACTTTTTTTGCATAAAAAAATTTAGTCAATTCAATCATTATTTTTTTGGTTTACAGAATTTTGATCATTCAAAGAAAATTCAGATACTTGCTTTCAAATATTTTTTTTCTGTAATTTCAGGTTAAAGCTAAGCTCTCATTGAAACAATAACCTTTCATTAAAACAAAACAAACCAAGGCAAACTTGTCAAAGAAAAGGTTATTTGTTATTGCTATTATGGTAGCAACTAAAGACCTCAACTGTATTTCCGAAACAAATAAAAATTATTTATTCCTTATCTGACACCTCACTCAGTAGGACTACAATTCACTCTACCGTGAAGTCATTTCTAAAGCTTTTGAGTACATTAAAGGAGGCTCTTCCAAAAGTACACTTGGAGCTCTGGATGCATTTTTTTATCAGAAGAAAATATACTCTATTTTTTAATCTTAATTTCTGCCCTCCAAATGTTCTAAAATGGAGCTGTTATTAAAGATGGTGGGACAAGATTAGCTTGAGCTGCAAAATGTGTTTCTGCACTCTGATTTGGATGGATATCCTGTGCTCTGGCTCTCTTACCTGACATGGATGAATTGGGTTTTTGAGGCAGGAGGAGATGAGGACAGCAAGGGAGCCAATGACATAAAATGTTGGCAATTCTTGAGATTTTATTATGAGTCTTAAAATGTTTGGTATTTTTGCTAGAGCCTCATCTGTGGAAAGAAGCTATTAATGGCAGCCTGACATCCCATTTTAGGAAAAAACCTTATAGGCTTCATGATTGCAATCACTGGCATGAGTTGGGAAGTTCAAACTCATAAAAAGCAGCAAAACATGCCATTCTGACACCACAAGACCTTAAGGCTTTCTCCTGAATTTAGACATCTGGTTCACAATGTCTTTGGTGCCAGTGATAGTAGCATCTGACAAAGCAGCACTGTACACACCGGTTGGAGATGGAGAGAGCAGCAGGGAGGGGACCAGCAGTGCCTGCTTGGGGAGCTGGTGACGGGGCCCTGAGTCACCTAACACCGGCAGCAACTCTTACTACTTCCATGCATCAGTAACACTTCTGTGATTTGCTATTTTGGCTTTTTCTTTCCAGACAGACAGGCCAAAAGCTGTTATTTAAGCCACCACAAGCTCAGAGCCTGAGGAAGGCAACATCCCTGTACATACTCCCTGGGAAGCCTCCCCTTATCTGGAGGTGGAGGGAGGCAGGGTAAGTCTTTTAAGATACGTTAAATAGGCAAAGTCACTGTTTACAGTGAAAAGCTGCTTTTTAAGATTTCATGAGTTCTTTATCTAAAGACAAGCAAACAAATTCAGGTCACCTCTTTATCCCACTTAATTTAGGAAGGCAACTCTTCAAGTAGATTTTCCTCCTGCATTTTCCCTACTGGAATCACCACCATCTTGTGCACTGAATCAGGAAAAATGAGAGAGTGGGAAAGGCTGAACTTGTTTCATCTGATGTTTTAGATGAATCTGCCATAGCAGGTTATCCTCCGGGGCTTTCCAATACCCCAGCTCCATTGCAAGGGACATTTCACCTGAAAACTCTCCCAGAAAACTGCCCAGCAGGCTGAAGGGAGAAATTATTCTTTTCACCTACAGAAAAAAAAATTAAAATCCCATCATAGGCTGTGTGTTGGGCTCAAGTTTTCTCCGTTTTTCCTCAACAATAACCACGTATCATCATGTTTGCTGGGATAAATCACAGCTGATCTCCTAAGCTCAGCCTCCACCTTGCTGGGGAGTCAATGATTGTCTTGATGATTTACTCATCTACCCTGATAGCTTTCTGTAATGAAGATCATTTGCCTGGGTTGCTATGTCTGTAGTGGCAAGACTACATTATAGAGGAGTACAAATAATACCTCCGTGCTATAGGCAGCTCACGGTGTAAACTAAGTGAATACACACAACGCCTACATAGCAACAGGCTGGGAGGAAATTTGAGAGGAGAGAACAGAAGGAAATACTGTTCCTGGAAAGTATGTTGCACAAAAAGAGCAAACAACATATTTCTCTAATTCCTCATGAATCTTCCAGGTTAACTCTGACACTAGTGAGGCTGCTGCTGAAGTGACATAACAAGAACACAGTAAAAATGTGTTTGTATTTAGAATTTCAAGGAAACAAAACCAGTGGACTTTCGGCCAGGTATAATTTACAGTTTAAACACCTCTGCTTGCTTTCACAGCAAAATTGTGCTGATGTGCGCTCATACTGCCATTAGCTGAATGAATCCCTATGGTTTGAGGAGCACAAGCTCATTGCTGTTCTGCATTAAACCTCCAAGATAATGTTTATAATTTTAATACTGGCAGAGTGAGCTCAGATGTCTCCTTTCGGGTGGGAAGAGGTAAGGGAGGGTCTGCAAGAGCAAAGTGGAGGGCAGAAGAGAGACATGCATGGACAGTGGAGAGAAGCCAGCAGGGTGCAGCTGTAATGTATACACATGCATATGCATAGCAGTGCAGCTGCAGCTACACACGAGCTTACATCGATGCTTTTCTTTCTTCACTAAGCAGAATGCAAGACTTGTGTCTGTAATTAACAGCTAGAGCTGTACGATCTCTGGCTACCTGCACCGGCAGGTCAATGTTTGCTCTGAGTTTGACTATGCCCAGACACAGGGCAGCCAGGGAGGGGAGGGACAGGGAGACACCTCTGGTCCTTGCATCCTGTCATGCATGCTACGGAGTGTGTCTGGAAACAAGGGCTGTATTTATGGCACAGTGCTTGGAGGAAGTGACTCTTGAAAGTGGGCCCTTGGGAAGGTGTCGGAGATGAGAGAAGACAGAGGCCCGCGGGGTCGATGGGAAAGCATCAGCTCCTCTCTTACAGCAAAGCACAGGGATACGCAGTTAACTTAAAGCACAAGCTGGGAGTCAATGATGCAAATTATCTTACATAGTGCAACTTCTTCCTGGAGTTACACAGCTTTGTGCTGCCTGTCACAATACAAAGTTCCAAACAGTCTTTTTTTACACAATACCTTTTCTTGTGTAAATGATGAAGTACAGTGATAGCAGAACTGAAATATTTATTGTCTTCCTGAATAGAAAAGAAAAACTTTTCAGAGGGGTCCCAACCCCCCAAATGAGTACCCATGTTCAATTCAGTTAACAGTTGTTTTCCAGAACCTGACACACCTACCTTCAAGGCAGCCCCCATGCTTTTCAGATAACTGGAGCTGATGGATGCTGCTTGGGACATCACGTGGTGAATGAAAATACATGAACGCCCTGAATGAAACATGAATGAAAATACATATATTCTAGCTCTGAGTCAGCTTTTGTAGCTGGACTCTCCTCATTTGGCACTGAACAGGAAAAGCAACAACTCACAGTTATGTTCTACTGGCTCTGTGATAGCTGAAGTAGTCTTTGAGTGATGCAGTGGTAAGGTGATGAAGTCTTCAATGACCCCTTCCACACCTGGAATAGATTGTCCATCTGCTCTTCTTTCCTACAGCTCAGTGTCAGTGTGCTTACCCAGACCACAGAAAAACAAGATGGAGCATCTTTTTGGAGCAGATGTAAACCCATATAGTCAGAGATCCCCCACCCTGTTGGTGGGGGCCTTTCTTCCTTCTAAAAATTGCACATTTGCTAGGTAAAAGAGAGAAAAGAACTCTCTATCCTAATAACCTTAGTCCCAGTGTGCCTCTCCTGATTGTGTTATTTGTGTTAGATATTCATCTAAGTGGAGCTGGAATCCAAGTTTCCCTCATCCAATATTTACATGAGGAGCTCTAAAGGCTTTCTCAGGTTTGTGACTGTATTCAGGCCTAAAGCAAAATTTTCCCTCCTCGTAGATTAGCAGAAGGACAAAAGGACAAGGCAATTTTGGTGCCATAGTTGATAGGGCTCAAATCACTCTGAAACAGGAGAAGAACCCAGAACTTTGGTCTTTTGAGTCCCTGCTAACCCCTGAGCGAGTGGGTTAGATGCCCAGCACAGTAACTAGTCACACTGCAAGCACACCTCACTGTGGGCATAGTCCTTTACTTTCAGGTAGTTCTTACATATTGGTTTTTATAAGTTTGCTAAAACAGCACCAGCTGTGATCTATACTAGTCTAAGCCTTTTAATGACTTTTGGCTAAACCTTCATAGCTAATAGTTAAATTGCCAAATGCTCCATAAAACAAATATGCAAACAATTTGCTAGTTAATCATCTATCATAAATGGACGTGCGCAGCTGCTGAGATATATAATTGCTGTTTCATCAGGGTTGGTACTTTATTTACATAATTCCCTTACTGATTTTAACATAGATTTATTTTTTTTTCAGAGAAACACAGAGAGCGAGAAATGCTAACATAATGTCTCATTAAATGCAGCATGTTAAAGAGACAGTTCTGGTCACAGCTGGTGGATAACAATAGTGATTTTCTTTGATGTATTTTTAAAAATAATTGAAATTTGTATATCTGCATATTTATATGCATGCATATATGTGCATGCATTGTTATATACTTACACAAAATATTTGTATGTAGAATAGGCATACAAATGTTTGTGTTAACATATTCAAATTAAGATCTGTTAAAAGTGCAGAAAATAGGTCTTTTATGCAAGTGAGAAAGATAAAACATGAGCAATAAAATATAAATCAGCATTTTTGCTTTGATTCTGTTCAGTATTTTTGATTAAAGAGAATATCAGCTGCAGATAGAGTCCAAGCCATACAAATTAACATGTTTTTTGGAAAAGTATATTAAGGGGTTTAGTGGGGTTGATTCTGGTTTGGGTTTTTAGTTTGTTTGCCTGGGGTTTTTTTAAATCCCTATTAAAAATGGAATAACATACCTTACTAGTATTTTCTAGTGAAAGTGTTGGGAAAAAGTGATTGATAGCTTTCTGATTTTATGTCTCCTTTTCTTTGCCAATCTCTAGAGAGCTGATGAAATTGCTCTAAGCCTAGAAAAATTTAATGTTAAAATGATAGCTTCTATAACTGTAGAAATAACACTAGCAAGGAGAATACCTGCAATAGCCAGGGCTGCTATTTATCTATTTATCTATTTATCTATTTATCTATTTATCTATTTATCTATCTATCTATCTATCTATTTATTTATTTATTTACTTAATTTTGTTCTTTTTTTTGAATGAAAACCCACACATCCTGATTGAATACTGACAGTATTTGTATCAGAGAAGCAAGGTACAGAGAGTAAAAAACCACAGCATGTGGTTTGTAAATTGGGGGGAGGGGGTGGTGGTTAATGGGTTTTTGTTTGATTGGTTTTTAAAATTTATCTACATTTGGTCTCTTTTCTATTCTCTGTACTTTAGGTCCAGCTATGAAAGCTGGGAATAGGTTCCAGAAGAAGACACTGCTTCTTTGGGTGTTACATTCATGCCTTTGTCATATGGTTTAAGCACTCCCCTTTGTAAGCAGTGCAATGAGGCAGCTGCAAAAGCCTGGACTCTGGATTTAGCAGAATGGTTGACTGACTTACTAAGTTCTGGCTTTTGCATAGGTCTAGATTTTGGAGATATTTACGAGGAAGATGTTTACATTCCCGTATTTTGCCTCTTCACTGATTCTTGAACTCCCTCTGCAATAACAAAATATTGAAATTTATTTTCAGAACAATGCTGGAATAAAAAAAGCATTTTATCAAATAATAGAGCCAATAGCTATGGGGTTTGTTTGGGTTTTTTTCCTTACTAAAGCTTATTTATTTTAATCAGAAAGAGCTGTCTCTCCAACGGTAAGTGGAAGCACTCTGCTGTTCCCAACTGGCCTTTGCCTCTTAGGTAGTGTCGTGGTTTTCACCCAGTGGAGGTCCAAGCACCATGCAGCCGCTCTAAGAGAGTGTATGGGGGAAAATTGGGGTGAGGGGGAAGGGAGGGAAAAGAAAACTAAAGGCCCAAAACCTCTCAGGTGGTGATAAGGACAGTTTACTGGGACAGGAGAGAGAGAGATAACAATAACAGGACTTTTTACCAATGCTATCACAAAACTGGTGATACACAATGCGGCTTCTCACTGAATTGCACAACTCAGGTCATACAGCTCAGAGCCATCCCAAAACTGGACTGTCCCCAAAACTGCATGTCCTTGACCTGAGCACTCCTCCCCGCCACCAGCCTCCCTTTATGCTGAGCATGACGTAATTGGCATGGAATATCTTTTTTGGCCAGTTTGGGTCACCTGTCCTGGCTGTGTTCCCTCCCAGCTTCCTGGGTGTCCCCCACCTTCTCATTAGCAGGGCAGTACAAACAACTGAAAAGTCCTTGACTACTCAGCAACAACTAAAACATCAGGGTGTTATCAGCACTGCTCTCAGCCTAACTCCCAAACATGGCATTACAGCAGCTGCTAGCAAGAAAATTAACTCTATCCTATCCGAAACCAGGACAGGTAGAAAACTTAATTTCAGCTGAAGCTAGTTTCTGTCCATCTATCCAAAAACTGGATGGAGATTGTCAACATTTCACTGGCTTTCTGTCATTACAACCTGAGCTGAATTCAAAAAAGTAATTGAATATTGGATAAAGGGTTCTGTATCCTAACTTAAATGTGCTGATCTCTAAATTATGTGCCTGTAAGGCCAAACCTTTGGCATTGCAAAACAACACCAGAGTTTGCTTAGTTTGACTTTAATCTGACCTCTTTGAAAATACTCCTCAGGAGAACTTCAACAGTATGATAGTTGTGTTTGTTTCTGTCTCATTGGGTCTACAACTGTGCTGCTCCTGTTCTGGGCTGCAGGTATTTGCATTCATGAAAAATTGGGAGGTTATTTTGCTATCTCTTTTCTTTGATCTCATGAAAATATCACCTCTCCCTACAAAAACAATGGGGACTGTTTTGTATGATCATTAACATTATGATAGAATTTGAAAATAACCAACACAGAAGTGACTTCTTTTGCAATGGAAAGCATTTATTATTCAGTACATGAAAAATGAGAACTGAAACCATCCCGCAGTACCTTGTGTGACCCAGGAGAGACTTTTCATGTTGGGATGAAGCAATCCTTCACTACCCCTCCTCCACTGACCACTTTTCATGCTCTGAGTAATGCCCATCCTCTGCTCTGAATGAGTCAGGGTGCCCACGGGAAAACGCATGCAGTCATCTCTTCTATGTTATTACATGGGCACAAGGAAACCAAAGGCAGGTGCATCACGCATCCTGCACCTGGCATTTCTTCTCTTTCCAGTGCTTGACTTTGCAATCTCGGTGTCCTCTTAATAGTAGTCTAGCTTCTTAGTCTAATTTCTTCCCTTAGCCTAACTCCTTCCCTTTCTAAAAAATGCAAAACTGAAAATGTCCGGGTCATTGTCCTCACTATATCCATAGGGATAAAAACTCCATGTTTCTCTGGTGGTATGTGGCTTGAAGCAAGTGATGCAATAGCATGCTGTTTCGAGCCATCTCCTGAAAGGACTGCCATGCTGGTTTCATCAGAGGTTTCACAGATATTTGCTGATAGCAGACTGTTGAGGCTCAGGTCTTGGGTCCTGTGCTGGGGGAAGTGTCTTACAGACACAGTGCTCCCCTTTCATCCTTCTCCCCCATTTATCTATGACACCTTTGCTGCTGTCTCCTGATAATTGTCTTCTTCCTCTTCTGCTTCTGCCTCTCATTAGTCAGAAGTGAGACAGACGGCAGCTGGAGTGGTGGGAAGGACTTCTTTATCCAGTGTGCTCTCGCATGCTGGGGCTTTAAAGTTGCCGAGCTGGCAGTCAGAGCAGTTTGCATTGCCAAGCCTCCCAGTCCCCATCTGAACTAGTCCTTCCTGGGCACACATGAACAAAACAATGGGGGTTTTTTTTCACCCCCTAACTTCATTCTTGGAGCCAAGCAAATTACTTTTACTGAAAGTTTCTCCTAGAAAATTAGCCACAGCCAGCCAGCCAGAGTGATTTTCTTCAGTGAGTAAAGATGGTTAAGAAGTGAAAGTTCTAAGCAGCTGCAAATAAGATCATATCCCATCTCTAACACATAGTTAGAGAAACTGAGGGCACATCTCTCCTGACCTGTCCAAGCTATCAGGTACTGAGGTTGACAACCAGACTATTATAAAGTAAGTCCTCAATATAAGGCAGGCACTTGTGGATGTGGATTTATACGTCTTGCAGATAAAGCATTCTAATTTTTATTTTTAAGGCAATAATTTAGTTCCTTTCAGTTTGTCAAGCAGCAACATGGACTTGAACCTTCTCTTATCTCTTTTATTTTTTCCTTAAGCCAGTGGGTCAAACCATCCTTTAATGCATCCACCAAGTCCCACTAATATCAGCTTTCCTACAGAGGATGAAATAATATGATTTAGTCCCAGAAAGCAGACCTCAGAGGCTTTTATAAGCATGCTGCTTAGACCAAAGGCTTTAGCAGGTGGATTTTAAGGATTTTATTATGAGGAGCTTAAGATGGAATGGAAGCTCTGAGCCATGAGGACATGCCCTTTCTCTAGGCCAGGTTGTCATCAGATGTGGTGAATGCTGAGCTACAGATCCTCTGCCTGTGTTCTGGCTGATATTGATGGTGATTCACCTGCTATCAAGTAGACCATGAAAGAGAAACCTTTCAGTAAATATCTTTTACAGTAAATATTTTTCTGTCTAGAATGAAAATGTGGGTGAGGTATGTAATACTAAGAAACATGTATTCAGGACAAAACAAATTTAAATGCCTCTAGGGTATGTAAGTGTTTATATAAGGTAACAAGGGAAATTAATCAAGGCAAGGCACTCTGTTGCATTCTCACACACTAGAGTGTTACTTCAATGAAGAAAAAGAAATGCACTGGTCTGCTACGTATTTGTAGACTCAGGTAGATCTCTGGATTTCCTCCACCTGAGAGAGAATAGGAGAGTTCAAGGTGCCTCATGAAGGAATAAAGATGTTCACAAAGCCATGGCTACCGCAGCTGCTGACAGGTAATTCTGCATTGCCAGCTACCTGCACAGGTTTGTGGCCACCAACCCACATTTATCATCAAGGGTCCTGAAGGATGACCAACCTCATCACTCACCTTTTCTTTTTTTATATTCTGGTCTGAAAGGAACCACCGTCCCTTCTGTGGTGCCCTCCTTCATAGGCTCAATTTTTTCATAATTCAGATGTTAGAGTGCTCAGAATAACCATAAAAATGAGCTCTAGAGTCCTGTAAAAACAGCGTAGACTCCTTGTTCATTTGTGTCCCTGTGCAACCAGTGCCTTACCTAAGGTTACAGGTTGAGAAGATGTTAGGAGGTAAATTACCTACTGTTGTCCAAGAGGCCTGGGAGAATATACCTTATTCTCTTTCATCATAGTGTTGCTCTGTGACAGATATTTCACACCTCAGCATTTTATTAGACACAGCACATATGTTCAGCAATGAACTCTACCCAATGAACATTTCCTAGTACAAAGCTGAGCATGACTAAAAAAGCTATAGGTAGGGAATCACCAACAGGGCAAGAGCAATGGGACAATACCAACACTCACAATCTCCAACAATAATGGAAAACCACAATTAATTTTATGGAAGACATTATAGATACTGATAGAAATTGCAGTTTAAAGCATGGGCAAACCTGTGTTCTATTTCTAGCATGAGAATATCTAATTGGCTTGCATTTTGCTCTGATGTACAAAGTTATACTCTTCGCGTCTCTTGTGAACTTGCAGTTGTATGCTGTAAGCTGCAGGTCTGTGTGCATGTGCATGTCTTCAGAAAGCAGGCACTGCTCAAGAGCTGACCTGCTTCCAGATTCCACTTTTTTACTATTGTTTACGTTCTTGTGCAGATAATATTTATGTGAATGCAGGAAAAAACAACCCACCACCACTAGCAATGTTAAAATCACAGAGCCACAGGGTGAGAAGTGAACTAAAGAAATACTCAGGCTACCTTTCCAACCTCTCCATCCCCCAAAGCCTGCTAAAGTGCATGCGTCATCCCCATTGCTGGAGACTTTATGATTCATTCTCTGCAAATTTTGTGTTTCATTGTTATTAATATAACATGTTTTCCATCACTAGGGGTAATGGAATCCTCTGTGCCAGCTTTTTATTCCTGCACCCACACTGACTTGTGTTCAGCAGCACAGCACTTGATGCTCCACCTGCCAGTTATTCTGTGAGCCCCAAAATGATGCTGCCATGAGAAAAGCAGCTCAGAAGTTATCATTCATAAGCAGCTTGTTGGTGTACTCCTTCCACTCCCCGCTGTTGCTGCAGTGGCTGCAACTTTCCATGAAACACGTCCAATCACAGCCGTGGTATTGGTCTTGTGGGGCAGCCCTGGCCCCCTGCACGGCAGTACTGCCTGCACTGGCTTGTGTGGCCAGAAAGTGTGAGGTGGATCATGGGGTCTTATGAGGATTTCTGAGTCAAAGCACCAACAGGCCAAAGGGAAAGAAAAGTAAGGAAAGAACAGACTGGTACTCTAGTATCAGTTCAATCAGCCTCTGTTGCAGTGTTAAAAACCTGCTGCATTTACAAGTGGGACAGCAATACATGCCCTTCACAGTATCTGTACTGGCCCTCTTTCTTCTCTTGCATATTAACATGTGCTTAGTAAGGCAAACCTGCTTGGTCCCTCCAGAGCCACACTCGATTCATTCCTGGTCAGCAATGTTAGAGATGGCGTTGCAGATGCTTTAATGGGTTTAAAAACACCTTCTCCCCCTCCTCTCCCACTTCCTTCTATACTTCCTGGTTAGAGATTGAATCAGAAGTAGCAACATCCTACCCAAGATGTTTCCAGTAACACATTGATGCCTTTCCAAGACGTCACCACCAGTAAAAGTCAGAGGAAGTTTGGGCCAATATCAATGTTTAGAGATTCTCGAGTGAGCTGAACTGAATTTGTCAACCTGAGCTGTCTTATGTTCACTGCAACACCTGTCTTTGCAAAGTCACTTTTAGCTCTCTTGCACTCGTGACATTCTTATATCTTGTCAGTCATTACGGCACGCCTCTCACCTTGGAAGGACTGACGGAAAAATTGGCTTTGATCATGTGAGCGAGTCGCTGCTTTTTGTGGGAATTCAAGGAAACAAAAGGTACTGGGTGTGACTCAGTTGTTTAGATGCAAGTATCTAAAATAGGTCAAAGCTAAATCTCTGCTAATCACCCAGGGCTCCCTTGTTAGTCTAGGGCACAATCCACCTCACCCTGAAGCAGCAGGCATCAGAAACATGCCAGCTCATCAGGCCCAGCACTGCCCCTTTCTGCTAGCCACTAAGGCAGGACAGGATGGCTACCTCGGAGGTGCAGTGGAGATTTACACAGCTAGATGAGATGGGTGCGAAAAAAATAGGACCATTGATAGCTGTCTTCTGTGAAAGAACGTGGTGAATCAGTGCACTAAGAAGCAATTAATAGTGATTCTTTGGGGATTAATTTTCTCTTCCACCACCTTCCTTTTTTTCTGTCCTCAGCTATATAGCTATAAATAGAGATGAGTAGTTGAGTGCCTGAAGCAGTCGCTTATCAGTGTCATCTCACTGAAGTGTACAATTAATTTGTTTCAAAAATGCCAGTTGATTGTCATTTTCTCATGGTGGCTGAACAACTGCAAAACATTTATTAATGCTTGCACCGGCATACACTGGCAGCCAGCAGTTGTGCATAGTCACCACATTAATCTTCCAGTTAGCAGCAGAGCGAGAGAGAAATCTTCCTCTAAGGATCAGTCTGAGATGCTACTTTCATTTCAGCTCACGCATCATGGATTATGTCTTTGCTCTCTTCTTTTCCCATTTGCAAGCTTTGTTATTTCCCCAGGGGAATTAATTCCTTGTTGGTTCCCTGGTTAGGAACCTGGTGGTGCTGTAGGGTTGGGTCAGGGCAGGCCGTGCCTCCTGCACACCTCAGCAGCGTAGGAGCGACCCATGGCTGAAAGGATGCTGTATGGACAAAACAAGCTCTGCTGAGCAGGGGCCAGCACTACCTGTAGCCCCTCTGGAAGTTTCCTGAGTTTTCTTCACCTAGGAAGAAAGGTCTGAATGTGTGTGAGGGTGGAAATTAGTGTGGACGTCCAACAGGCACAGTAAAGCAACACTGCAGTTAAACAACAATGCTTGTCTGTTACAACCTTTCCTTCCTCATGTGACTTATTGTGGCCATGCAAATACAAACTGATTAGAAAGACAACTTTCATTGATCTTTACCTAGACACTACAAATCAAGATATAGAAGCTCTGTTGCACACTAAACCATCTGATATCTGCATCCCATCTCATCGCACTTTTTCTTAATCCATTTTCCTGGGATAACAGGTCAGAAACAACACAAAATGTAATCAGCTGGATCACTGAACTTAAATTCTTCAGTTCTGAAATCTGAGAGTAAAGCATATAGTAAGTGCAGTAGATAAAAATAATGATAGCAATGATAAAGGTGTGATATTTTCCAAAGGAGCAAAGATTCCATTTTTTGCCTGGCATTTGCTGCTCCCACTGAAGGCTGCATAAGGTGTAAAACACATTTACTGAAGGAGGATCACGCTGACATAACATGATTTCCTTCCTTGACAAGGTAATAGGTTCCCTTTAAACAAACAAACAAACAGTTTTTTAACAAAGGAATTATTATTTATCTGGTTTTCGAAATGCAGTTGACATTATGTCACACAGGAAACAATTAGTTAAGATGAAGAACATGGAGATAGCAGATGAATTCTGGAACAGATTGTGAGCTGTCTCAAAGGGTGATGACAGAGGATCCTGATGCAAGGAAAAGTACCAATGATTAGTTGCCACATGTGTCTCTCAACTTAGTCTCACGACGGATCTTACTTTATATTTTCATTAATCATTTTGGCACAGAAAATAAAATGGGGTGATAAATTATACCAAGTGGGAAGAGCTCAGGTCTGAGAAGCAGGAAACAAAAGCTGTCAGGCAGACAGACCTGAATAAATTCAATCGATCAAATGCAGGGTTGTGCCTGATATAACACAGACTCCTGCTACAGGCTGGCGGAGGAGGAGAGACTTCAGTTGATCATGCAATAGTGCAAGACACAGGGAAAAGAAAATGCATTCGTAGGAACATATCAGTTCCCATATTTCTGATAGAAGTAGGTAAGTACTAGTGCCATGTCCCAGCCACTGTTAGGACCTTATATAGAAAATTGTGAATGATTGTAGCAATCTTAAGACAAATTCAAATATGTAGGGTCAGAGGAGGACTACTAAAATAAACAAGGAAATCAGGTCCTTGTAACAGAAAAAGAAAATGAAAGATCCAGAATCACTGAGCTTAGCACTGCCTCTGCCAGGATAGCTGGGCAACTCTCTGGAATCCTCTTTTAGAGGTAATGACTGCATTTCAGAGCCCCTTTTGCACTGTGGCATGTAGGCACCTCTTACCCCTTATGTTTTATTTGTGTCCAGCTGATCAACTGCAGTAGGTGTCATCTGGACAGCATGGAAGGTGGGCAGCATTGCCTGGCCACATGTGTACCAACTAGAGGAATATTATTACATTGAGGTGAGGCAACATAGGGAAGCATAAGTTCCAAAAGCCTGTACCAAGGGCCTCCTGCTCCCCATTCCATTAAATATTTCATAACACATACCAGTGTATGCTGGACTGATTCTTTATCTGGTGAAGTGGCAACTTTCCAGGTTCATTTTGGAGTTTGCCATCACTTTTGACACCACTCAGAAGACACCTCCTCCAGCCTTCAAGCTGGAGCTCATCCTTGAGGGCCTTTCACATTTTTTTGAAGTGAAGTCATACAAATTGGGAAAGACAGACAACCACAGGGCTGAAGCAAACAATCACATAGCTCAATGGCAAGTTTCTATAAGTATTTTCAAATTAGTTAGTAGTTACATTATAGAAAATTCATACAAATATAGAGAAATATGTAAACTGTGATTTACTGGCACTCAATATCTGCATAGTAGTAAAAGCTGATAGAATGTACTTAGTAAATAAACTCTTCTACAAAAAGTGATCTTAAGACATTACAAGAAAATTTAAGAATATTAGTAAATGTGAAGATTTCAGAGGGTCTCTAGGAATAAAACCTGGTGCTATTTTACAGTTCTGTTTTTTAAGGCAAGTGGAAGAACTACTGAGATGTATTTTTTTTAATCACTCTCTCTTTTGTCGTGTATTTTTACAGCTTCCATGTTATCTTTGGGTTCATAATCTAAACAATTCTAAGTTATTTGTATAACTGTAAAATATAGAATTTGTCTAATTTAAACAAGCTGGACAGCAATCACAGCCTTGTATATACATTTTACATTCTTCTGTCTGTTTTTATGGAGGTATCTGAAATAAAAAGATAATAAGCACATTTTCAAAGAAGTACCTTCAGAGGTCTATGAGCTAGTAAAAAGCTGAATTCTTGCTTTCTTAATAAACATGAAATGGAAAATATTTAGGGTTTACAGGAATTCTATAAGAAAATACCTTTGCAGTTCATTAAAGGCAGGAAAAAAGCCAGACCCTGGCTAATTGCACTCTCTCAGCTGGTTTGGTCTTCTCCAGCAGCTAGCAAGGAACAAGTCATTCCCGTAATCGCTTAGGTGGCCAGCTGGGACCAGACAGCGGGTAAATACCTATGGAAAAGCCCTTCCAAGCAGAGGGCTCACCCCTCTAAAGGTCATTGCCCCTGGCCCTGGATGGAAAGCTGTGAGCGTTTGTTCAGCTGGAAGACCCTGAAAGGTCTTGCAAGATGTGCAGTGTTTTGTCTGGCTGTCCAAACTGACTGCCCACATAGCATTATTCACTCAAAATTTCAAAACACTTTACAGTGCTGAGATGGATAATTCCCTTCCCCTCGCCTTCATTTTTTGCACGGAAAAAGCCTTAAACAAAACCAAAAAAAGTGGGGATCCAGAGTTTGAATTACTTCAACCTGAGTGTTGAAGGCAATCATGTTCTCCTGAGTATTAGTCCTCTGTAGTCTATTTCTTGGTGCTAATCCCACTCCAGTCATGAGGTATGATGCTAATGTTGGACAACAGCTAAAACAGGGATTCTATGCTATTGGTGCTCAGTTCAAATATTTAAGCATTGAAATCACAGACGGAATCATTTGTCTTTTCACCCTTTCAGTCTGAAACCATAGAATCACGGAATTCTTTAGATTGGAAAAGATGTTGAAGATCAAGTCCAACTATTCACCTATCACTGCCAAGTCCACCACTAAACCGCGTCCCTCAGTACCACATCTACACATAAATACCTCCAGGGATGGTGACTCAACCACTTCCCTGGGAAGCCTGTTTCAGTGCTTGATAACACTTTTAGTGAAGAAATATCCAATCTAAACCTCCCCTGGCGCAACTTGAGGCTGTTTCCTCTTGTCCAATCGCTTGTTACTTGGGAAGAGAGACACACTCACTTGGTTACAACCTCCTTTCAGGGTTGGGCAGGGAAAAATTTAATGAAATACAACAAGGGCGACCGTAGAGTCTTGCATCTGGGTTGAAGAACAATGCCATGTGCGAGTATATGTGGGCACTGACCTGTTAGAGAGCAGCGTAGGTGAGAGGGACCTGGGGGTTCTGGTGAACTGCAGGAGGACAATGAGCCAGCAATGTGCCCTCATGGCCAAGAAGGCCAATGGCATCCTGGGGTGCATTAGAAGGGGTGTGGTTAGTAATTCAAGAGATTCTCCTCCCCCTCTACCCTGCCCTGGTGAGACCACACCTGGAATATTGTGTCCAGTTCTGGGCCCCTCAGTTCAAGAAGGACATAGAACTCCTTGAAAAAGTCCAGTGCAGGGCCACTAAGATGATTAAGGGATCTTCCTTATGAGGGAAGGCTGAGGGAGCTGGGCCTCTTTAGCCTGAAGAAGAGGAGACTGAGGGGTGATCTCATTAATGTCTATAAATATGTAAAGGCTGAGTGTCAGAAGGATGGAGCCAGGCTCTTCTGAGTGATTTTCTGTGATAGGACAAAGGACAACAGGTGCAAGCTGGAGCACAGGAGGTTCCATGTAAACATAAAGAAAAACTTTTTCACTGTGAGGGTGACAGAGCACTGGAATAGGCTGTCCAGAGAGGCTGTGGAGTCTCTGGAGACATTCAAAACCTGTCTGTATGTGTTCTTATGTGACCTGCTCTAGGTGATCCTGCTCTGGTAGAGGGTTGGACTAGATGAGAGGTCCCTTCCAACTCCTAATGATCTGTGATTCTGTAATTCTGTGATTTCTAGAGAGCAATGACGTCTCCCCTCAGTGTCTTTTTCACCAGGCTGAGCACCCCTAGTTCCCTCAGCCACTCTTCATAAGATTTGTACAAAGTTTAAATGACTCAAATACACTGTTTTAATTCGTTAAATATTTTACCCCATCCCCAAAAAAGCCCTAGGTGTGATGCACAAAAGCAATTAATAAATTATTCAACTCAATCCCATGACTTTGTGCATTAATACATGAAGCCTTTGACCTCCTCCAACATGAACGTTGTAGTGCTTAAAGAGGCATTCTGGCATAAATAGGTCAAATGCAGAGCTCTGGAGCTTCCTTCACCATCTGAATCTGAGTTGGTACTCTTTCTTTCCTTAATTATAAAATCCTGGAAATTGAGGGAAATAGAGAGAAGTCTGAAATCCTATAAATAACGCATTGCAATGCTTGGCTTCTTTGGGGTTTCTCAGGTGTTGTCATGTTCTGAACTGTGCAGCCAGCATTCTTCATACATTAATAATCAAGAGGAGAGACATTAAAGAAGAGGAAATATGTGAATAATACAAGAGACAAGGGAAAAATAATGAAAGCAAATGTCCTTCACCTGACATTGGGCATGATCATTCTGTCCCTGTGCAAATAAATTTCTGGCTTCAGGTTTGGTAATGAGGCAGTAAGTTGCTTAGAAGTGTACTGAAGGCAGATAAAGACAGCTGTACTTCCAGATAGCTGAGTTCTATTTTAGAGAGTACTGCAGAATTAAGCCCTTTAAGATAATAGACAAAAATTAAAAAGGTTTCTTAGCTTTACTGCATTACACAGGGTCCCTGGCATTCCCTGGCATTTGGAAAAGCTGCAGTAAAAGCAGCACGAGAAAAATGAAGCTGTAACCTCCCTACACAGCTCACACAGTCCCACCTCTGTTGGGAAGGCTGAATCCCCACTAGTAACCACGGATAGCAGCTGTCAACAGACACAGAGAAAAGGTGCTTTAATCAGTTTGTTATACCCTGGCCGTTTAGCATCTTTCTCTAACCCAGAACCAACAGCCTTTTTTATTTGTTCTTACTCCCTTGCCATCTTACTTCCCTGCAGTGAGAATTCCCCAAGCTCTTGTTGCTGGCACTGGCTGCTTCCCAGAGGTAGACAGGCAGGATATTAAATTCATCAACCCTGGCATGCCTACAGCTCGTTCGCATGTTTTACCTGCAAGTGAGGCAAAGTGGGGACCTAAAGATCTCTTTCTCTTCCCTTCCTTGCTCCCACTTCGTCTCTGACTCTGCTTACCTCAGACGCAGAGGTACCAAGGCTAATGGTTATCTCAGCATGTGGGATCAGTACCTCCAGGTAAATTTTGCACTTCAGTAGCTTTATTTACATATTAATATTGTTTAATTTGTCAGAGAAAATGATTGAGGAAGAAACCAGGTGAAGAATACAGCTTCCCTGTACCAAATCTGGCTATTGGAAAATTGCAGTTCAAAATCACAGCTACTTTTTCTGCGATGTAATGACAACTCTTCCAACACAGAGCCCTAACCCTGAACTACCCAACTCAATTTTTAAATTTAAATGCTTTTGTGTGATGATAAACTTAATCTAATCTGATTTGAGATGTCTAATACTTATCCTCATAAAAAAAATCACTATAGTCAACCTAGTGTAATGTGCCCCTGCAGAAGTTCATTCATCCCAAGGTTCCTTGGAAGAGGGGGTGATTCAGATGGAACACAGGAAGTTCCATCTGAACATGAGAAAAAACTTCTTTACTCTGAAGGTGACAGAGCACTGGAACAGGCTGCCCAGAGAAGTGGAGTCTTCTCCTCTGGAGATATTGCAAACCTGTCTGGACACGATTCTGTGGAACCTTCTCTAGGTGGTCCTGCAGGGTTGGACTAGATGATCTCCAGAGGTTCCTTCCAATACGTACCATTTTGTGACTCTGATTTTGTGATTACTGTATTTTGTGTCCTCTTCACTGCCTTTAGAGGTAGAGGTGATGCCTAGCTCATATTTATATGGCTATTAGACCTTCAAGGTCTGATGAGATAAATTGCATCCCACAGTGGCCAGCTGGGAACTGTGGGGGATCAAATCTCAGACTATATACTGTTCAATGTTCCTGAAAATCCCCTGCATACTGATGACTCAACATCTGATATTGCTTTTGTGCATCACACCTAGGGCTGATCTATTTTTGACAGGGGAAAACAGATTTCTCCTGTCTTTTCTTTAAATGAAACTTAAAGAACCACTTATACCATGTTAGATCTGTGTACAAAAGTTGTCCAAGCTGGTTGAGCTTGGCACATCCTGCTAAATCACACTTACTCCTGCTCATGTTCATTTAGAAGCAGTGATTAAATCTTCTTAGAAAAAGAATAAATCTCTTTAATTATGGGAAATCAGTCCAGGAGGAGAATATATATGCTGAGAGAGAGAAAAAGGTAGAAATGCTGAATTAGAAAATAAGTATTCCCTTGATCCCAATACAACCACAGTCTTTAATGGGAATTACCTTCTTGGAAAACTGCCACTTTTATATAGAAATAGGCTTCAGCTACAGAAATGAATGCAGATTTTTAGGCACTGCTGGTTGGCACAATACATGTCAGGCATTTGGTCTGACCAACCATAGAAATTAAGTCCAGTGAAAAGTATCTATTTGCATGCTAAATATGGATTTGTACAAATAAATGACAGATTATGTATAAACCCTCATTCATACTGTTCTGTCAAAAACCAGTTCAGGCCATATTTTGTAGGCGTGCTTTTGAAGTCCAGCTGAAAATATTTCCCTTTTCCCATATAACCTTAAATAATATGCAAACAAAATAAATTAACTTCTCTCTATTTGAGTGAAGAAATACATCTTAGAAACTGTGACTGTATTTTTGGGTGACATACATGGGCTCCATTCTGGCAGAGGATGAGAAGGTATCAGGAGTGCCAAGTGGAGACCATAAAAGGTTCAATATAACATTTGTGGCTGACCCATCTAAAATCTCATGTGGATTCTCAAGCACAGAGCTCCTTGGATTTTGTAATTTGTTACTTCCTACTCAGCTCAAGCAGAAACTCCAGCGGTCTCCAAAGTTAAATTTGGATTTACAGGACAATAGTGTCTGTCTTCATTTACACAGACTTGATGGGGTTTGTATTGACAATTATAGCTTGTGGATAAGCTATCTTTTCAGCACTATAAAAGGGTCCGTGTAATACCTATTCTGTATACAGTTAAGAGACTTACTATTCTAGCATTTTGCTTTCTTCTCTAGCTTCATGTCATGCCTTGAAAAATGTTTATATCCTCCTTTTGTGAGTCATATGCCTCAATATCGGAAGAAAAAAAGATGACAGTTGGTAAGCTTTCATATGAGTAATCCATTAATAAAATAGCTGTGAATTTCCACCCACTGTGTTGTCCATTAGCTAGTTCTGCTTTACAGTGCAGAGATATGGATGCTTCCCGCACAACCAGTGAATCTCTCTCTATTGTGTACAGGGTGAACGGACAAAGGTAAAAACTGTTAAATTTTCTGTAACAGAAGTTCAGGGTATCACCCTGCATTTAAAAGTGTTCGAATGATCTTTAGTGACTACTGAAAATAGATTCCACACAAAGCATGGACTTGGTGACGCGAGCGTTTCCGATTACACGTCTTTCCTTTCATGCTCAGTGCAGTATATCAGTTCTCATTTGTGAGTGCACCAACTTCTCAAACCTTGGCCTACCTCCACCGGAATGGAATTATTTCCTCCCTTTTTTCCATGGTGAATATAGTTTGAGGCGTGTTCATTATGGTTTTTATTCTTCCTTGTAATAGGACTGTGCTGACACCAGTCATTGAATTAATGAGAACAGGTGTCTTTTTGTATTTTCTCCATCCTCTTCACCCCATTCTCCCACCCCCTCAATCCCTTTCTTTGAGTACAGATCTGCTACTTCTTTGTTCATGAATAATGTGCTGGTTTTCAACTCAATTAGGACGTAGCATCAAAAGAGGTCTGTCAGGCGTTGTTACCTGAAGCTCACCCTCTCACTGGAAACACTTTTATATATTGCTTCTTCGATATATCATGAAACTTAGTCAGTAGTTAAAATAAATATAATATCCCAAACTGGAGAGTGTATCATATTTTATAAATGAGATATGAGGGTGTTTTCCAGCTAAATCTATGGGGTATATGTTTTCAAAGGCATTTATGCTCCAATGGCCCAGAAAGGGACACAAGATAATGTGTTCATGGAAATATGGTAGCTTAGATTTCATTCTCTCTTCACTAAAACAGAGGAATTAACAGAGAGCTGCATGGATGTCTGTATTATAAAGCACAACACAGAAACCAAAGATAATTTGATTGCATTTTTAGAAGCTCAGGGAGTGGTTAGGAAGAGAGGCAGCATTAGAATGGCCTGACGAAATGTGCAAAATGAGATGGTGGAGATGAGGCAAAAGAGCTAGAGAGCATTCTGTGAACATCCGACTTTTCCAGTGACTATTCTGTGTTAGGGCAGTGTGTTGTAAAGAATATGCTCCACAAAATCCCAAAACATTCCCTAAGAGCATATTTGGTCTAACAGGAGAAAGAAATCATTTGGAGGCAGGTAGGCAGAAGAAGAGTATTTTTAGACAGGTAATGACTTGGGTCACAAGAGTCAATACTAGCTGCAACTTACTGGGTTTATATTTTGGCTAAATCTTTATTAGATTTCACTTGTTAATGCTTAGCACGTGGTTGTTTCTGCAGGACAAGAATATTTCCCTGTACCTTGAACAGGAGGCAAAAATAATTTAGAAATAATTATATTCATAAAGAATATGAGCTTTCCCTAATGATCTCTGCCATCTTGATAATCAAATGTTAAAAAGATTTTTTCCACATATTTTTTCACCCTTAATTTTCATTTCTATCAAGCAATTTGCATTTTGCAATTCCTTCTGTTGAGAAATACTGTCTAACTAATATGGCTAATACAAGTTCTTTTTCAATTTACATTATTATATTGCTGATTAGAAAAAAACCCTGCTTAGTCACAAAATAATTGAGTTTTAATTTGTGGAGAGTTTGGGTAAATGTAACGTATGCATGGTTTGCAATTACAAGTTATCCACTGTGAAGCTGCTCTGAATTTATCCTGGTTTTGAAATGAAGGGCAGCTCCAGAGCAGAGCTGCTGCTGTGGCTGTGTGAAACAGCGTGGCGTTTGTCACTCCCTGTGAGCAGGGATGCTGCTTGGACCACAACGCACCAGGTTCTGTTCTTCAGGTGGCTGCTCTTGCTTTTTACCAACTATGGAAAAAGATGTGGTTCAAAGTTGCATGAAGGAAGCTGTCTCTTTCTTCTGACCTAACATGGTGGAAAGCATAAGGAAAGGGATTTGTGGAGCCTGTGTACTCATGGCAAGGGTGAACAAACACAGCCCAGGACTCAGGAATGTCACAAAGCGCAGTAAATTCACTCTTTTCATGGAATAGTCACTGTCATTTTCTAATGACAGCTACCTATTTGCTGGGAACTTCCCTGGACATGATTTCTTCTGCAGAGAGACTGGTAAAACATGAACTGTGATGCCTCAGAATTTGTCCCATTGACAATTTTACTGCTCCAAATCTTCAGCTATCAGAACACTTATATTTTCTCTTGCTATAAAAGGTTAGATTTCAGATTCACATGGGATTTTCAGACCCTAATTGTATAAAGTGACATAAAAAAGGAGAAATAAATGTTGCATGCATCAGATAGAAAATCCTTTCAGGTGATTTACACTGTAAATATTAATAGCTGTTATATAAATTACATTTACAGTCCAATTACACTGGAATAACTGCCTGGTCTGTAGCGGAGGACTGAACACATCATGCAGAGACTTAATTGGCACTGTTTAACTTTGACTAATCTTTGAAATTAGTCATTTTTTTTGAACTTTTGCTCATTTTGTAAGCTATATAAACAGAGGAAGATCCTTTCATTTGCTTTAGCTCATTCCTGATTTAAAAATATATTGGAGCTTTGATTAATTGTAGTTGCTCTTAAAATCTTTGGTTTGGAAGATTTCACATATGGTTTTTGGAATTAAATTGTTTTAAACCAAAGTAAAGGTATTTTAGCTGAAATCTCAAGATAAACTGATAATTTATACAAATATACTTAAAAACCTGTAGAAATTCTAGAATTTAAGGTAATCGCCTACTGGTTCCAAGCAGGTGTTGTAGTACCTAAGAGTGCTCCATATTTACTGAGGTTAAACCGAGACACTCTGAGGATAAAAACTTTCAAGACTGATAGCATTTTATTAAATATTTTCCAGTGCTAATCTAAGTAGCCACTCCTAACAATTATTTCTAAAATATGTAAACAATAGAGGTCCCTCTCATTTTGTGCTGAAATGTGTATGAGAGGAAGGAATAAAATGGAATGGCAGAAGATCTGATTTATCATGCTTTTATACAGTAGTGGATGGTGTGACCGAGTTATATAAATAAATGACTCAGTGCAGAAAGGTCTAAACCAATACAACAAATTCCAACTGTTTTAACTAAAATTGATGGCTTTTTTAGAAAGCTATTTTATCATGTCTAGATGTATTACAGGCAAATCTTTTTATTGATGCTCTTAAACTCAGATATGTATGTACTGTCTTAATGTCTAATGCCCATAGACGTGTATTTGAAAATCATGGTCTTAACGTAGGATGTCATGGGTCATGTATAGTGTTTTCCAGATCATTAAAACCAGGCAGATCACAGTTACCATTTATTAAACAAGGCAGGTCACAGTGCTTCAAGAATAAGCTCATCCTCAGTTTAAAGGATGTGAAAGCTACATCATCCGCTATAAATATACATGTGTATATTTAAGCATGCAGTACCATAGTATGTGGAGTGCAGAAGGACACACCAACACAAAACAAGCCTGTGCTGACTGAAAGAAGAGAGACTGGGTAACAGAAAAGGATTATACTTTGTGCTTTCTCACCTGTATTTGATGTGGCTTATTTTTATTTTCCATGATCTCTCTTCAGTGCAATTCTATAAAAATTATTTTCTTATTTTGCTTTACTGTAACTGAATCAAAAATAAACTGCATTTCTCCGGTGAATTAATAACTACCTACTGCTGTGTAGAAATATATAATTAACATAAAAATAGACTTTATTAATTGTTTCTTTATTATCCAAAAAAGGAAGAGAAGTAGTATGTAGCAAATTGGTAATGTTCCCTAGCCTGTTTCACCCTCAAGGATTGACCTTATCGATTAGATGTATAAGAAGGAGACATAAGTATTTACAACATCCCACAGTAACAATGCAGCAAAAACAAAGAAAAAGCTTGAATGGACATCAGTTCTAATATCCCATGAGATAAAGCTATTTTTAGAAAGGTCTCTGGATGTCTGAAGGATGCATAAGGATCAAAGTTACTGCCAATAATGCCAGATACTTCAGAGCATCTTCACTTCTCGAAAATCTTCTGCTCTGTAGCTCTTGGAACTCAATTGCTCCAGGTTAATTAGATGTTCGAGGACAAATGTTTTGAAAAAAACCATCTCGAAAGAAATTCTGTGGTAACAGATTCACAAGCAGTTAAACTTGTAGATGGTAGTAAATAAAGACCCGCAACTTCCTTTGGGCCCTAAAAATTATACAAAAACATCATTTTTTTCCACAACTTAGTGCCTAAATCCTTGGTGCTACCTCTGAAACTAGATATTTGCATCTCCATTGAGATGTGGTTACATATGCAGTTCTGACTAATTTGGGTGCTGGAAAACAAACTGTGTTTATTGCATATCCAGTTAAAGGGGTTTCAAAGGGAGTGATTTAAAAGATGCAGGGGGTCGGTCATATTCTGTCATGAATTAGACCAGTCCATGTTCAGTGATACACTCCTGTGAAGCTGATCCAGCAGAAGGAATATGTGACAAAGAATGAATGCTCTGATTTGACTGCAAGGGTCTCTGTCCACTGATAAGCCATTAGTAGAGAAATCACTCCTTTACTGTATCTACTGAGCAACGGCTTCCTTCTGATAAAAAGTGCAAACTGTACTATTTTTATCTGGGCTCAGAGTTAGCAAAATGTGAAATATTTGCTGAAGATGAAGCTGAGTGTCGTGGTTTCACCCCGGCTGTGGGCTGAGATCCACGCAGCTGCCTGCTCCTTAAAGTAAAAGAGCAGGGGAAAAGGGAAAAAAGGGGGAAACAAGGGAAGGGAAAAGGAAGGGACAAATAACTCCAAAACCAATAAACTAAGAGGCCCGTGGGTTGGGATAAGGATAGTTTACTAAGATAAAAGAAAGATAAAATATAACAATGCTAACAGGACTTTAGAGCAAAAGAATATGAAACTATTGATACACAATGCAGTTTCTCACCGAACCACACAACTCAGGCCGTACCACCCAGAGCTGTCCCGGAACCCGACCGTCCCCCCAAGAAGCACGCGTCCCGAGACCGCCCCTCTCCTTCTTCCCAACAGCCCCCCGTTTTATCTAGGCAGGACGTAATTGGCATGGAATACTCTCTTTGGCCCCTCTGGGTCACCTGTCCTGGCTTCGCCCCTCCTTTCTCAAGAATAGAGAAAAAGAAGAAGCTAAGAAAGTCCTTGACTGTCTGACTGCAACTAAGAACATCAGGGTGTTATCAGCACTGCTTTCATTTTAACTCCCAAACACAGCACTCCATCAGCTGCTACAAATGAAGTTAACTCTATCCTGACTGAAACCAGGACATTCCACCCCTTATTCCATACCATTTACGTCATGACTAGGTCCAACCATTGTTTCAGACACACACATATGTATTATTCCCTTAGTCTATGGACCATTCATCTGAGTTTTGTTGAGTAAATGATTTAGTCCATGATTTTCAGGCTTCATTCATTGTAACAGTCTCTCATGGTGTCACCATTGGATCGTTGCATGCTGCATCTCAGGCGCTCGACCGATGCATCTGACATGGTCCATGGTCATAGTCTGTGAATCAAAAGTGTTCATTTTCAAAGGGGAAGAGGAAAAAGTTCTTATGATGGCAGGTCTTGGTCCCATCATCGTGGCAGTCTTCCTTCATTGTCGTGTATGATTCCAGCTGTAACTCCATTGGTAAAACAAACAACAACATACAGCAATTATAGTAATAATGAATATACAGTAATGGGTTATTTAGTACTTATTATAATACAATTTCTACTTTACTAATTACATTGGCTATTTTCACCTAATATCAAATCCCTTTGAGGTACACATCGAACTTCTCCGTCCTTCTGCATTACCCACCAAGTACAACCAGGTCCTTGAGCAAAAACAATTCCCGACATAGGTTTACCTTTACCTGAAGCAGGGATGACCCAAACCGTCTTCCCTAATATACTCTTCATATGCACCACTGGAACTCTGTCTCCCTCTACAGTACGTGGAAATTTTGACTGGGCAGGGCCAGCCCGATTGGTAGAACCCCTAGAGTTAACTAACCACGTGGCTTTGGCCAAATGTGTATCCCAGTGTTTGAATGTTCCACCACCCATTGCTTTTAGGGTAGTCTTTAAGAGTCCATTGTATCGTTCAATTTTCCCAGAGGCTGGTGCATGATAAGGAATGTGGTACACCCATTCAATGCCATGCTCTTTGGCCCAGGTGTCTATGAGAGCATTTCGGAAATGAGTCCCATTGTCTGACTCAATTCTTTCTGGGGTACCGTGTCGCCACAGGACTTGCGTTTCAAGGCCCAGGATTGTACTCCGGGCAGTAGCATGGGATACTGGATATGTTTCTAGCCAGCCGGTGGTTGCCTCCACCATGGTAAGCACGTAGCGTTTGCCATGGCGGGTTTGTGGGAGGGTGATGTAATCTATCTGCCAGGCCTCCCCATATTTATATTTCATCCACCGTCCTCCATACCAAAGCGGCTTCAACCGCTTCGCTTGCTTAATTGCGGCACACGTCTCACACTCATGGATAACTTGTGCAATAGCATCCATGGTTAAATCCACCCCTCGATCTCGAGCCCATCTATATGTTGCATCTCTCCCTTGATGACCTGAGGAATCATGAGCCCATCGAGCTAGGAATAGTTCACCTTTATGTTGCCAGTCTAGATCTACCTGAGCCACTTCAATCCTAGCAGCCTTATCTACCTGATGGTTGTTTCGATGTTCCTCCATGGCTTGACTCTTAGGTACATGGGCATCAACATGACGTACCTTTACAACAAGCTTCTCTAATCGGGCAGCAATGTCCTGCCATAAGTCAGCAGCCCATATGGGTTTGCCTCTACGCTGCCAGTTGTTCTTTTTCCACTGTTGCAACCAACCCCACAGGGCATTAGCTACCATCCATGAATCAGTATAAAGGTACAGCATTGGCCACTTTTCTCTCTCAGCAATGTCCAAAGCTAACTGGATGGCCTTCACCTCAGCAAATTGGCTTGATTCACCTTTTCCTTCAGTGGCTTCTGCTACTTGTCTTGTAGGACTCCATACAGCAGCTTTCCATCTTCGCTGCTTTCCCACAATGCGACAGGAGCCATCGGTGAACAGGGCATATCGCTTCTCATTCTCTGGCAGTTTGTTGTAAGGTGGGGCTTCTTCAGCGCGTGTCACCTCCTCATCCTCTGGTGACATCCCAAAATCTTTGCCTTCTGGCCAGTCTGTGATCACTTCCACAATTCCTGGGCGATTAGGGTTTCCTATTCGAGCCCGCTGTGTAATTAATGCAACCCACTTGCTCCACGTAGCATCAGTGGCATGATGTGTAGAAGGGACCTTCCCTTTGAACATCCAGCCCAGCACCGGTAGTCGGGGTGCCAGGAGGAGCTGAGCTTCAGTTCCAATCACTTCTGAAGCGGCTCGAACCCCTTCATAGACGGCCAGTATTTCCTTTTCTGTTGGAGTATAATTGGCCTCAGATCCTTTGTAGGCCCGACTCCAAAACCCCAGCGGTCGACCTCTAGTCTCCCCTTGTGCTTTCTGCCAGAGATTCCAGGTAGGGCCATTTTCCCCAGCTGCAGTGTAAAGCACATTTTTAACATCTGTCCCTGTCCGGACAGGCCCAAGGGCCACTGCATGGACTATCTCGCGTTTGATCTGCTCAAAGGCTTGCTGCTGCTCAGGGCCCCATTGGAAATCATTCTTCTTCCGAGTTACGTGGTAGAGTGGGCTCACAATGAGACTGTAGTTTGGGACATGCATTCGCCAAAAACCTATAACACCTAAGAAAGCTTGTGTTTCCTTTTTGTTGCTTGGTGGAGACATAGCTGCTATTTTATTGATAATGTCCATTGGGATCTGACGACGCCCATCCTGCCATTTTATTCCTAAAAACTGGATTTCTCTTGTAGGCCCCTTGACTTTACTTTGCTTTATAGCAAAACCAGCTTCCAAAAGGATTTGAATTATCCTTTTTCCTTTCTCAAATACTTCCTCTGCTGTATTGCCCCATACAATGATGTCATCAATGTACTGCAGGTATTCTGGGGCTCCACCCTTTTCCAGTGTGGTCTGGATTAGTCCATGGCAAATGGTAGGGCTGTGTTTCCACCCCTGGGGCAGACGATTCCATGTGTATTGGATGCCCCTCCAAGTGAAAGCAAACTGTGGCCTGCACTCTGGCGCCAGTGGTATTGAAAAGAAAGCATTTGCAATGTCAATTGTGGCATACCACCTGGCTGCCTTTGACTCCAATTCATATTGGAGTTCCAGCATGTCTGGTACAGCAGCACTCATACCTGGAGTGACTTCGTTTAGGCCACGATAATCCACTGTCAGCCTCCACTCTCCATCGGACTTCCGCACTGGCCATATGGGACTGTTAAAGGGTGAGCGGGTTCGGCTGATCACCCCTTGACTCTCCAATTGACGAATCAGCTTATGGATGGGGATCAGGGAATCCCGGTTAGTGCGGTATTGTTTCCTGTGCACCGTTGTAGCAATTGGCACTTGCTGCTCCTCAACCTTCAACAACCCCACAACAGAAGGATCATCTGAGAGTCCAGGCAAGGCACGCAATTGCTCAATGCCTTCTGTCTCCAAAGCAGCTATTCCAAAAGCCCACCGGTACCCTTTCGGGTCTTTAAAATAACCTCTACGGAGGTAATCTATACCTAAAATGCATGGAGCTTCTGGGCCAGTCACAATTGGGTGTTTCTCCCAGTCCTTCCCAGTTAAGCTCACTTCAGCCTCTAACACAGTCAATTGTTGTGAGCCCCCTGTCACTCCAGAAATGCTGACAGGTTCTGTCCCTACATGATTCGATGGCATTAGAGTACACTGGGCACCAGTATCCACCAGAGCCTTGTACTCCTGTGGGTCTGACGTACCAGGCCATCGGATCCACACAGTCCAATAAGCACGGTTATCCCTCTCCTCCACCTGGCTGGAGGCAGGGCTCCTCTATTGTTGCTGATCATATTGGCTGCTCACTGGTGCAGCCTTCTTCCTGGCAAAATCGCGTTGTGCGGTTCTTTTACCTCGCAGCTCATTTACTCGTGCCTGGAGGGCTGAGGTGGGCTGCCTATGCCACTTCCTCATGTCCTCACCATGGTCACACAGTTCAAACCACAGCTGCTGTCTCAGCGTGTCTCGTGGTGTGCACCTTCTGCATCCTCCCTTCTGGGATGATGGACGCTTTCTCCCAGTAGCTGCAACCTCACACAACGATACGGGTTGGGAGTTGCACAAATTTTTGTCAAGTCGTTCGACCAGCTTCTCTACTGCTGCAATCACAGATTGGGAAACATTGTCCTGATATTTCCGGAGTCGGCAGGACACTTCACTTACAGTTGGTGGATACATATTATCCCAGTCTATTGATGCTAATGAATTGGTGTGCCCTGCTGGTGCACTTCGTACAACCTTACGCCACATATCTGCGGTGCATACAACTTCATCAGGGTCAGACTGCCATTTGCCCAGATCATAATAAATGATCTCCCGTACAGCTAATTCTCTCAGGTACTGGATAACTGCCTCTATGTTGTTACACTTGGGTGACTGACATGTAATATAGTCCTTTATGGGATACCTTTCCTCCACACTTGACAGTAGTCGCCTCCAGAGGCTGAGGGTTTCTGGCTTTTTCCCAATTTCCTTGTCAATGCCTCCTTCTCTAGCTAGGGATCCCAACTGCTTGGCCTCTCTGCCATCTAATTCCAGACTATCGGCCCCTTGATCCCAGCATCGGAGCAACCAAGTGATAATGTGCTCACCTGGGCGGCGGCTGAAATCTTTTCGAACCTCACGCAGCTCACTCAGGGTCAGGGATCGTGTGACAACCTCTGATTCTGCCTCATCCTGAAATGCCTGAGATGGCCCTGCTCTATCCTGAGGGGCTTGAGATGGCCCTGCTTTATCCTGAGGGGCTTGAGATGGCCCTGCTCCATCCTGAGATGCTTGAGATGACCCTGCGTCATCCTGACATGCTCCAGATGGTCCTGATTCATCCTCATCCTTCACTACACGAACTGATTTCCTTGTTTGTTTCCTCTTTTGTACGGGAGCAACAGACACTGGCGGGGGTTGGTTTTTTGTTTTATCATCAGTATCTGCTGTAGGGGTTGCAGTAGCTGCAGCATCGGTTGGACAAGTTGCAGTAGCCACAGTGCTAGTCATAGTGGCCTTAGTGCTAGTCACAGTGGCCTTAGTGCTAGTCACAGTGGTTACAGTAGCTGCAGTGCCAGTCATTGGGGTTGCAGCAGCTGCAGTCTTTGCTGGTCTGTTTTCATTCTTTTCCTTCTGACAGTGCTGACAGTACTGACAGTGCTGCCTGTTATCAAGCAGTGTTTTGTAAATAGTGGCCAGGGCCCAGCACAGTGCAGTAAGGTGTGTATCTCTGGCAAGCTTAGAGCAATTTCTTTTCAGATATGCAGTCACTTTTTCAGGGTCTTGTAACTGCTCAGGAGTGAAACTCCAAACCACCGGAGTTAAGAAAGTGCCTAGGTACTTGCCCATGCTCTGCCACTTGCCCTGCCACTCACGATTATCTGGCCTCACAGAAAAATCTTGAGTGGTATTCATAAACCTCTGCTTAATATTTGACAACAACTGAACCACCTGCACCAAACCGAGAAACAGCAAAATGCTAGTTTGAATATCCCAGGGATATTGAAAGTTTTTAAAGACTGCTAGCAGAGCTGTTGTATTTAGCCCAAAGGAAAAGAAAGCAGAACTCCCACCATGCCAGCTGCCGTTACTAAACCCTTCCTGTCCAAGGAATGGACAGGGCAGCAAGCTCTCATACAAATACCAGCACAAGTTCACGATCCTCAATATTACTGTATCATAGATTGTCATCACAGAAGACAAGAACCAGACCAGGAAACGCAGCCTCGACATGGTAAAAAATCCTGCCAGGATTGCATACAGCGTACGGTACTTTCGCGGCCACAGATGTGACCACAGCCATGTGAATAAATACCACAGCATCGTGATCGGAGACTGCTTAAACAACAATACTTATCACAACTTTGTCTTAATTACTATAGGGTCAGATCTACCGTTATCCCAACCTTTCGAGCCCCACGTTGGGCGCCAAAAAGACTGTCGTGGTTTCACCCCGGCTGTGGGCTGAGATCCACGCAGCTGCCTGCTCCTTAAAGTAAAAGAGCAGGGGAAAAGGGAAAAAAGGGGGAAACAAGGGAAGGGAAAAGGAAGGGACAAATAACTCCAAAACCAATAAACTAAGAGGCCCGTGGGTTGGGATAAGGATAGTTTACTAAGATAAAAGAAAGATAAAATATAACAATGCTAACAGGACTTTAGAGCAAAAGAATATGAAACTATTGATACACAATGCAGTTTCTCACCGAACCACACAACTCAGGCCGTACCACCCAGAGCTGTCCCGGAACCCGACCGTCCCCCCAAGAAGCACGCGTCCCGAGACCGCCCCTCTCCTTCTTCCCAACAGCCCCCCGTTTTATCTAGGCAGGACGTAATTGGCATGGAATACTCTCTTTGGCCCCTCTGGGTCACCTGTCCTGGCTTCGCCCCTCCTTTCTCAAGAATAGAGAAAAAGAAGAAGCTAAGAAAGTCCTTGACTGTCTGACTGCAACTAAGAACATCAGGGTGTTATCAGCACTGCTTTCATTTTAACTCCCAAACACAGCACTCCATCAGCTGCTACAAATGAAGTTAACTCTATCCTGACTGAAACCAGGACACTGAGTCAACAAAACTCATTGAATCCAAAATACATTGCCATGTGGGTGTTTTTCTCCTGAAATGTTAAGAGGTGAAAAGTTAAGGCTTTTATCCAGCATGCCAACCAGTCATCTGAGCAATTACTTGCTTAAAGCAAATGACATCTAGATACTGGGAAAAGATAAAGTTAAAAGGCAATTCATTAAATATATTTTTCTCCTCGAGAAATGATTTGTTTTTTGAAGTAAATTGAACATAAGGAGTAGGAAGGGAGAAGAAAAATGTGAAATTTTATCATACCATTTTAAGTTTGATTATGTCACAGAGAAAGTAAATGGCAATAGAATATAAAGGAATCTAATCCATAAAGGAAGAGAAAAAGGTTAAAGAAGTCAACAGTAATTAAATGGTGATTGAAGCTGAAAGAAAATTGATCTGTGTTAGCTGAAGGCCATTCTTGCCTTTTGGGATGTTATGCATCGGTGAAGAGCGGAAAGAAAGGTTTTTCTTGTTTTGATATGGAAATATATGTCACATCTTCTTAGCCTATAGTGCTGTGACTCAAGACTGCACCGAGTTTCTGGTACACTGATTCTAGTGTCCTATGCATGCTTGTGGGCATTGTGTAAAGATAAGATGCTCTAACAAAGCTTGGCAAGGTCAAAAGGCATGGGAGCTTCAGCAGTTTGCATGCTGTTTTGTCTTGGGGCAAAAAAGAAAAGAACCCTAAAGCAAATGAATCTAAATAGGGGTAATGCTGACACATCCATGCAAAAGCTGTGCAATATCCACAACCTGGGGATGCAGTGATCCACCTGCCATACATTCAAAGCCTGGATCTTTGGCCTACTCTTCCAAGGGAGACTCAGATGTGCTGGCATGAGTTCATATGAAAGGAACATATGTTTTCATTGAACCACATAGAGAGGTTTGAGAAAGGCAACAGCATGGCCAAGAACTTTAAGTTTGGGCTAAGGGCTTGAGAGCTGCATTGATTAGCTTTCTGTCAGGGCGTGAGGAAATGAAGGTAAATCTACATCTCTGTTCCAAATAAAAAACTATCAGTAAAAAAACCATCAGCGGATGCTACTGTAAACTGTAGTTTCCAGGCTGGGAGAGAAGCCATTTTATAGAAGTCTATTCTTGCAAAGGTTGGTGCTGCTTTCAGGCACAGGATCTTAATAAGAGGGGATATAGACCCTGTCATGAGATGCTGAACACAGGCTGCAAGCAAGGCTCAGCACTGCACAGGACAAGACCTTGTGGGTGTTTGTGACAGAATTAAAACTGAACTATGGTGATGAGTTACAAAGCTAACAATATTTTGGCCATAGCTATATAGATTTGTGAAATAAGTAGATTAAAATGAGAAAATTGAGTAATTTGCACTACTTAAAGAATAACAGACAGCTACTAAATATTCTGAGCTACAGTTTTTATGAGTTTTTTGTCACTAGAGAGAGCTGTAGATACATACAATTAATAAAATTTATGGTTAAAAAATACATTAATTCCTCCCTCAGTGAAGAAATAGGATAAATAACAAATAAAGCATAGCTACCTTTTCTCTCATAAACCACTATTAGGAATCTTTCCCTTCTGCAGTGAATACGGCACTAGCTGCCCCTATCATCTGAGCTTGTCAAGCATAGCAAAGATAAGAATAATTTTAAGAGGTCCACTTCAAAAAGTAGGTGAGAAAGGAATGTCAATTTATTATTCAAAGGCATTAGCAGTCTGTATTTCTCACAACTAGCTTCCAGCTGTAGGAGAATAGAGACAATTTTTAATACCAGGATGATTATCAGTGTTCAGGTTTCGCCCAGTTAAGACGACAAGTTTTCCGAGAACTCGCTGTGTCATATCTGGATGTGCTGTTACCTTCCTTGTAAATCCAGGCCATTCACTCAAGTGCAAAAATTTCTGTTAAACTATGTCTTTACAACTGGCATATCTTTGAGCCTCTTTTATTTAAAGTTAATATGAATTTTCCATGTTTTCCAATGATCATAGAAACATTGTTTTTTAAGTTTGTAACTAAGGGTTATCACTATTTCTGTCAGCCTTTAATGATAATATGTAAGTAAAGTATTGCATCCTGTCTAACCAGCTGCTTAGGTATGGCTTCATTATGCAGCTCTTTTTTTTGCAATGCAGATCACTTTGAACACTGAAGGTATTCCTTCAACTTCGGTAAGTTCTCCTCCACAAACATCAGTGTTGTAAAGGGCCCAATCCCAACATCTAACTCTTTTTGAAGGACATACAGTCCATTTTGTCTTGATGCAGTTTTACTGAAGTCAGAAGATTCTAGAACCTATTGTTTAAAGGATATTCTCCATATTTTTTCCCATGAGAAAGAAATAATAAACTACAAGCTATAAAGTCACATTAGGATTAATTCAACACTACATTGTCACACATAGAGATTGAAGCCACAGGAACTTTTTATACTGAGATTTGCTACATCTAGGGTTAGTGGGACCTGCAAATTTTGGTGCTTAAATTTCAGGCATCTTGAAACTTCAGGCATCCCGAAACTTCAGACATTCACTTCTGTTCAGACTCTCCAAGTAACCAACTGAAACTTCTTAGTGTGTTTGCTCCTTTGGGGCAGGTGTGGGCATGCCTATTGCCAGCAGCTCATACAGGTGATGATGAGGGCTCTTTGAAGCTCTAGCACAGGAGGGCCTTGGCCTTTTTGTGTGCACACCACATGGAGAAACTTGCTAATTCCCTGCATGTTGGCCATCGTAACTGGTCATGGGCTGGCTCTTAGCTGGTAACAGTGTGCTATGTGATTTTTCTTTGAGGTTTAAAATAGCTCACATTTGCTATGCACAGGTGGTTTATGGCTGTACAAAGGGTACAAATGGTCCACAATGTCTCTGACACCAGGGTTTCATTTCATCTGTCTAAATGCAATTGTCTACTGTGCCTGCAGGTACATCTGAGCTATTCACCACGGGCTCACTGTTCGGTCCATAGGATGTACTGTAGACCTCTGAAGTGGGTCAGATGAATCATTCCACAGAAACTCCCTTTTCTCTCCACTGAGCACAAGAGGAACTGAGGATGACTAACTCACTTGTAAACATCTTCATCGCAAATGTTTAAGGTTAGGTGATATAAATCCCAAAAGTAACTATGAGTTAAAATGGGAAGCAGCAGTTCAAGTGGGAGTTTTGAGAGTCTCAATAATACGTAAACATTGGATTTAGGTGCCTAAGTAGCAGTTAGTCATCTAAATCTTTTCATTGATTCAGCCCTTTGGCCCAAATTGAAAGACACCCACATACTTTACATCAATTCTTTTAGCTACGAAGATAGCCAGCACAGCTCTGCAGCTTAACAGGCAGTCACCAAGTAAGGGCGGCAGCTGAGTGCTGCCTCTGTGCTAAAAAGCTACTTCCAAGTGTCATCTTCTGAGTGTCATCCACTGGTCACATAACACAAAACAGAAAAAGTTACAGGTGATGAGACCTAACATGAGATTTCCTTTCTGAAACAAATGTTCTGCCACCTAGGCAGTACCTTTACATATGCTGTTAGAAAAGGGAGGAGAGGGGTATTGTCCAAAAATAGTCTGTCTACCTGCTGATTAAGGCATGGATGTAGGACTGAATTGTCTTAGGAAAAGGAAAGAATGGAGATCAGGCCTCCCACACCAATTTTAACTACATTGCAAAAATCAGAAAGGAAAGAAAAAGGACAATGCTGTTTCTTTCAGCTGTTTTCTCTGCAGAGCCAGTTTTTGTAAGAGACATCTCGGGCTTTTTTCGAATTCCAGTTGGTTGTATCAATTAACATAGCTGAAAAATATTGCTTTGCACAGCAAGAGGGCATCCTTCAGAAACCTGAAGTCATATCCAAACAAGGAAAATATAGTAATCAGTTCCGAAAGTTTGAATATGAAAATGCAGTAAGACAAGGAAAACTATTAAAAGTATTTTTTTAAACAGCAGACCTTCCAGGGATTCTGCAGAGCTACTTGATGATCATAATACAGAAGGAAAAGATCACTTCAGAGGCGTTAAAGGAATTTTTGCATCAGTGTTCACTGTGGAAGAAACTAAGGACACTCCTACTCAGGCATGTTTTTTTGTTGGCTAATGAGTAGAGTATGTCTTTGAAATGGAAATGACTGCAGAAAAGGATAAGGAACAAATGGACAATTGAACAGTAAAAAAAAAATTGCCAAGAGCAGATGTTATTGAGCCAGTTGTTCTAGGACAATGCAAGGATGCAAGAGCTGAATTATTAGTTGGGGGGGTGTAATTGCTTGCCTGAAATTGCCTTAGCAGCAGGACTGAAGAATGCCAAATGGGATGACAGTTTTTAAAAATAATTCCAGGAAAGATGTGAGGAAATGCAGGCCTGTAAGACCGACATCTATACAGGGCACATCAGTAGCGTATTTAATAAGAATAGAAAAAACGCACATCTGGAACTACTCCATGTCTTTGTTCATGGAAGTATTGCTTTATAAATGTAGAATTCTTTGAAAAATAAAAACCCCATGTAGATAAGGGTGATCTGGTAGGTATAGTCTACTTGGATTTCCAAAATGCTTTTTACAAAATCCTTCAGTAAAGATTTTAGGAAAACTAAACATCTGTGGCCTGGAGGGGAATTTTTGTTTAGATGAATATCTGAATGAAAGACAGAAAACAAAGGGTAGGAGTAAATATTTAGTTTCACATTGAAATAAAATCACCGGAAGAATTCTACAGGGACTGTTCAACGTATTTAGAATGTCCTAGAAAAGGGATGAGTCAAGTTGGGGTCAGGTTTTCTAGGCATACTTAGTTACTCAGAACAGGACAAGGGCCAAATGTGGAGGACTGTATGTTACTAAGCAACTGGGAAATGAAATTCACTACTAATAAAGGTAAAGTGGTGTGCATGGAAAAATCCATCTAGAAAACAGTGGGTTCTGAGATGATCTCACAACTTACTAGTGAGATACAGGTGCAAAGATGAATAACTATGAAAATGCCACCTAAATATTGAATAGTGATCAAAAAAGCTATTCAAAGTTTAATAATTTTTTGAAAAGAATAGAACAAAAAGCATCACTACAGCACTGCATAAAGCCAGGATCTACTGATGTCCTAAGACTCTGTAAAGTTGTGATCTCCTTGTCTCAAAATGGATGCGGTGGATCTAAATCAGGTTCTAGACAATGAGGCCTGGAAATGAGCTTTAGATCTGTGAAACAGCCAGGGACATCAAAAGCTAGGTACAGATTATTTCTTCATAGACTCTTCCAGTGCCAGAACTAGTAGATGTGTAATGTAGCCAAATGGAGCTGCAAAATATTGAAAGCTGGATGTGAGGCATAGCACAAAGTATCATACAGACTCACCTTTATTCTTATTTCTCTGTGGGTACGTGCTTATGTCCACTGCTGGAGGCAGAAAACACAGCTACAGGGACATTTCCAAGTTCATGTTTATATTTTAAAAAATATTTTGCCTCTATGTGCGTTCTAAACCTCAGGGTTTGTAGTCTAGGGCGCTTGAGGACTCTAAATCTCTCCATGGGGTAGGCAGCTGGTGGATGGCAGTTATGAGGATCACCACTTGTACAGGAACTCTGAAGTCAGTTGTCCTCTCCTCAGGTTTTACAGGGTACTGTTCACAGTTGCACATCGGAAAAGGCAAGGCCTGAAAGGACATGGAAAGAAACTGCTCTTCAGTGACAAAAAAGGATGTCTGAAGGCCAAGATGAGCAAATTGGACAGGCTGCAGTGAGGCTTGTTCCTCAGCTCTCTTTAGATTACTTATTTTGCATATAAATAGAATATTCAGCTATGCACTGTGCTTCTGTGGTGTCTGCTGCATGCAAGTCAAATATAAAAGAAAATCCAGAGTGGTGTGTTTTGCCTGTTGCAAAGATAACTGTACAGTTTTCCAGTCAATATGAGATATGATACTGGGTATCTCATCTTCAGATACCTCTATTGCTCCGTTAAGGTTCACTTTCCATTTTAATAAAGTACTTCACCTTCCCCAAGCAGTCAGCCTCCCCAGTTCTACTGAACTGAGCTTCCAGAAATATTTAACTGCCAGGACACAGAAGATAAAGGGAGATTCTTGCTGTTCTTTTAACATGATCCTATACTTGGCAAACTTGTCCTTTGCTTTTGTCTTAATATCTACTGATTCAAGGCATCACTACATGATGGTGATGCCAGAAATGTAAAAAGACTAAGGACTAAAACCGTACCAAATGAGTTTTTCATTTTTCCAAACTCTGATATGATGGAAATTACGACTCCTGGGGATCATATATAAAGAAATAATATATATTAAGCCATGAGTACAAGAGTAATCCTGGTGACTGTAACTGTGTTTGAGATAATGAAGTTCACTGTTTCTGCTCAGAAGTTTTTGTGGCATGGGACCACAAGTGCTTTGTATTTGCATTTCTTGCATTGCTCATAAGCTGTACATTCTGGTTATGGTTCTGATATGTTTCCAGGTTTCTATAACCTTATTCTTTGGGGGGGAGGTTTTGCTTTCAAATGAAATAAATTACTCATAGAGGCAGGCCATGAATATTTGTTGGCTAAGGAGGATTTCTTAGTGGTAAAGAGCATGTTTTCTTCTGTCATATTAAAAATCTTAAGTAATAAATCCTAGACCACCTGAAAAAAAATTACAAATATTTTTTCTTTCAAATGGTTTTGATAAAGAGATAATAAAACCTAGTCACTGATAAATTCACAAGAATTAATGGCAACAAGTATACAGAATAAGTTCCAAACAAGATATGAGCAAATTGTCTTACAATCCTATGATTCCAAATTCCTCAATTCTGGCAAGAAGTCAGTATACACACACACCCCCCACCCCTCCGTTACCCCCCCATTATGACCTCAAAAGTTTTTAACAAAAGGAAGTAGTTTCCATACAACGTAGACGTAAATTGTGAATGTTATTGCTGAAGTATTTTACAGAAGCCAGAACTACAAGCTTAAAAAATAATTGCACAAATTAATGGTAGAAAATGTTCACTAAGTGCTATTATACACAAAGCCTTGGATATAAGTTCCAGCTATTTTAGGCCATGATTCACAGATTGCCAGGAACCAGAAGGATGTACCACTGGGGGTTGGACAGGTTGGACTCAATGATCTCTTGAGGTCCCTTCCAACTCCTACAATTCTGTCATTCTGTGAAAGCAGTGTGGGAGGACTGCCTCATGAGCATCTTTTCCTGGACAGTGTCAAAGCCAAAAAAAGTGAGGTTTATGTTCTCCAAATCACAAGCTAAAGGTTCTTCTAAGCAGTCTGAACGACCTTTCTTAGGTGGCCAACTACTGTAAAAAAAGGAAAAATTAAAAATTTTTAACAGTTTCTTGAACTTTTTTTGAAAGACAGGAGTTGCGGTACTTGAGCAAAGCAATCCAATATTTGCAGTTAATATTTTATATTAACAAGAATAAAGGGGATTGAGTTCCTCTCACTTCATATATACTGGCTTGGTCTCCTACTGTAAGTGTTTTTGGAGAGCAATTGTGATCTGAAGAAATGTTTCATTGTTGAATGAACTCTTTTTTATTCACAGTGGAACATGCTTGAATTTTACAGATCTCCACCAAAAAAAAAGTTTTTTGTGAATAATTGGTGAAAGAAGCCTAAAGAAAATGTGTACCTAATCCTATTAGCTGACTTAATTTAGAATTATTAAAAGCCTTGATACACAGGATTTAACACAATCTTTCTAGCAGGGTGTGATGTAATCTATTTTTGTTCCTCAGCTAGCAGATGGCTTACCTTTAAGTAATTTCCAATATGTTAGGAGATCAAAAGCCATCCTTACGCCATGGAGGCAGTAATCGTTCCTCTCTGCTGGGGGTTGCTTGGTACTTCGGTGGGGATATGCAAAGGCTGCTGGCATTTCCAAACATAGAAGGCCGACATTTCTTCAGACTTTGAAGTTAATAATCCTTCAGAAGTTGAAAAACAGAGATTTTCAAAACCCTTTTAATGTTCTATATGCCATGTCCTAAAGTAAATATCTCTAAGTAATCACTGTGGAGTGGTGCAAGGAAGTGCCGCACATGCAAGCAAGGGGTGAGAGCCATCATGGGGCGTGCAAGGCATGCTGCTCTGCTGAACAGTCCTGCTCCAGGGAGCAGAGGGTTCCACTTGGTGACATGTCTCACCCTTGGGACCCTGCTAATCATCTCAGTGCTCGCTGAAACACCCTGCTGCTGCCAGACCCAAAACGCCGCACAGCAGCCCTACACATGGCCTCAGAGCACACCTTCTCTGTGCTCTCCCTTGCTGAGGCTCTGTTTGTGGTAACACGGGATGTCACATTTTCAGTCTGACCTCTACCTCTCCACAGAGAGGCAGTTTTCAAAGCAGACATATTAAATTTCCTGGTGCCTATCCCGACATCATCTTTCGAAAGTCGTTTCAGTATAGGTAGTTTTGATTTCCCTCCTTGGATCAATGATGTCCAACTGTTCAGCAATGCAAAGAGCACACTGCCTGGAAAAGGAGAGCACCATCCCAGCAAGGTGCAGTGAATCAAGATTTTTTGAATAAAGTGAGCCAAGTCTTGAAAAAATGCCTACTGGGAACAATCTTTCCGTCTTCTGATCACATCATAGTTACTTGGTAATCACAGCTTTTGCTCTTCTTCCATTAAAAATAACAGTTAACATCATTGTTCCTCTCCCAATATGATTTAGCAGTTGGAAACCTCTTTTTGGAAACAACTTTTTCTGTTAAAAAAGGGTGCAAAAACTAGTACTCAGAAATAGTGATTAAAAGGTCTGCATTTAAGAGTTGCTAAAAGCGACTTAATGAAATATTTAAATATTTTGAAATTAGGTTAACCTATATGAAGTCCTAAGATTTTCTGAAATAACGTAAAGTCATTTCATGTTAAATTAAAAATAATACTTGAGGTAAGCATATTTATTCTTGAAATTTTAAGAGTCCCACCATTCAGGAACAGGAAGCTGGTGACTGAACACCTGGAAAAATGTTTGCTTTTGCCAGCTGTAACTTCTCCACAGGTGCAGAGGAGGGTTTTTTCCCCTGCGTTTGGACTTCTTCAAGTCATTCGTTCAAGCTGAGAAGCTGATCAGGTACTGAAAAAACAAAAAGTTTGCTTTTTTCTTTCAATCTGTGAATAAAAATTGTGTGGCAGAAGCTTGGATGTATTAGTTTAAAGCTCTTAAAAAGTAGAATGTTAAGAAAAACTCAAGGGCATTAAGGAAATGCAAAAAAATACTATCAGAGTCAGTTTTAAAATATTTTGACAACAAAAATCATAGTTTCCAGAACATTACAATTATAGAGAAACATTTACAGCAGTTCCCTGCAAGCACCCAGAAACAATTTATAGGCTACCCTTGAGACAAACATTAATCATCCAGTTGGTAGGGAGTATCCTATACTGTTTTATGAGCGTAAGAGAGTGCAAAACTAAAAAATCTGAAAGATGTACAGTATGCCATAATATCATGACAAAAAATATGCACAAAGAGTGCCTGCTGCACAGCACAGCAGATATTGCACCAGTGGTTTGAGGTGCCCAAGGGTGACCACAACACAGGTGTGTTTGTGCCTGGGGAAGCAGCCAGATGCTGGCTGTCCCCTCTCCAGGATTCAGGCAGGAGTGTGCCAGCTGCATTGGACACAGGGGAACCCCCAGCCACCCATTCCCACCAGACAGCCTGGGATCAGGTGCTGGGTGCAGGGCAGTTCTAGGTTCCCCACAGTTTGGGCAGAGCTCCTGCTGCCATGTCCACAGTGGCACAGAGGATCAGGAGGGCTCATTAGCCCCTCTCTGCTGAATTTGAGCAAGTTCAGAAGCCTTTTTTCACTGTTTAAGTCCCCCAGCAGGAGAACTGACTCAAAGAAAGGTTAGGGCAGGACCACATCAGGGTTCTGTAGAGAAAAGAAAGGAATTATACTGAAAGCGTGGTCAGCAGCATTGCCTTGGTCCAATTTACTTCTTCCACGGTTGCAATGAATGAGGCAACTGTTGGAATGTGTTCGCAGGCTCAGCAATCAGCTTCGTTTGTCCAGGCATGAATATGAAGGAATATCAGACATGCACACTCTGGGATAGGGTTTGGCAGCTGATTGTTAAGAATAGGAAAGAAATGTTGCCAAGGATACCCTTTATTTGCAATTGCAAAAAAATCCCATGTAAACAGGGATAATTTTGGGCTTACTATATATGTCTGTTTTACTTGGGGGAACTAGGTACAAAAAAAGAAGACAAAGCAATAGTTGCTGATAACCATTTTTATATTAATTGTTGTGGTAAGACCAGCCTCCTGACAGCTCCCCATGCAAGCCTGACCATCCGGATGCAGCAGCCCTGCCCCCTGCTCAGGACCCTTCTCTTCTCTCCCTGGGGCACAGCGGTGGGCTCAGCTGTAGAAAATTCCGGCTTTTTTCTTCTTGTCTTCTGTTCCTGAGAGAGAATTTCTCCACACATGGAGATTTACTGGTCTTCTTCAGGACTTCTGCGGCCAGATGGGCTGCGCACCATCTCCTCTTGCAAACCATTGTCACTGTGTGTGAGGGTTTCTGACAGCCTTTTTTAGGTGACCTGTGTGTATCCCCCTCTCCTGAGCTGCTGTTTCTCTCCCTCTGTGGTCTCACCTGTTTGCTTCTCTTTTTATTCATACTTCATACACATTCATAATTTTTCTTCAGCGCTGTTCCCCTGTCAGTCTCCAGAACTGAAGAGCTATCTGTTTTATCCCTATTTTCAAGTTAGGGGACTGAGGCTCAGAGCAGCGATGTGATTTATTCAGTGTAACCCAGGATCCTGGTGCTTTAGTCAGTCACCTCAGCTTCTTCCCTAAGCTCTCTATTTTTAATAAAATGAGCCTCCCCTTTGCATTCAATATCTATTATTAATGAGAAACCTACACTCTGAGGAAGGCTGAAAATAATTTGTAGTCTGACTGGCCAATGCTCATAAAAATGAAATTTCTTTAGTCAGATGGAAGCAAACAAGAGGTTCAAGCAACTAATAATGTACTGTGTGATCACAGAGGGAGAAATGATCAGCCATCCCACATTAGGAAGATACCCTTGTATAATCGGGGAAATCAAGTAAGATTTCCTTTGGTGGCAGATATTGTGCAGAAATATCTTGGTACAATGCAATCTCAGGTATGGCAGCATGGGAAATCAAAAATCTAAGTTAGCAATAGGTATCTGAGAAGGAGTAGAAATCTTGTAGCCATTAAAATATAAGAGAAAAATATCTCTGATTTGCACTTGTATTTCTACTAGATATCCTGAATTCCTTCCAGTAGCTAAGCTGTACTGGATGTCCAAAGGAAACAGAATGGAGTCCACAACAGGCTGTAAACAGGGACTATCCAGGGTATATGCCAATTAAAAAAAAAAAGGAATATGTCCTCAAGTTTGTAGCTCAGTGTCTCAGATTCAAGCCCCTGTCTGGGCACGTATTTGCAAAATACAGACATCTTAGCAATGCTTCACAGGTACACTTGCTGCCTGAAATATGAACTGAGAAGGAACCTCAGGCTGGCATATTAGCAAAACCAGAAGACACCAGTTTCTTCCAAGCACAGCACAGGGAACAATTATACATAAAAATCTCTGATATATATTCCAGTGAAGGCCAATGATACACGAGCCATCCCATCCCAAGGTGTCTGGACATAAAGGGCTTGTCAAAATGAATACGAGATGACTACTGTGTGTCTGTATATATAGAAAAAAGCATAGCACAGCAGTGACTGCACAGCACTTTCTGTATTCCTACTGTGTACCAGGCAAAGATTTTTCAGTTCATACATCATTCACAACTTGCTACAGGGATTCCACAAAGCCAGTACATATCCTTTACACAAAGGAAAGGGGGAAAAAAAAGAATAGATCCAGAAAAGAAAAGAAAAGATTCTGAAAGTATGTCTGCTGGATGAGCAGTCAGTGTCAGGGGCACTAGCAATACACATAGCTTAGTAAGAAACAAAATAAATAAGTAAAGAGTGACATTGCCCCTGCCCTGTCCAAGCCACTATGAAGGAGAGTGCTACTTCTAATATCGTGGTGTATCTCCTCGCAGTAGAGAGAGAAAGCAACAGCCAAAGGGGTTTCCTACTGTTCCCTCAAGAAGTATTTGCACCGTTTGGCAAGTGAAAGGAAGAGGAGAATAAGAAACTATGTGGAGGGGAATCGACTCACCTACCTTTAGCTATCTACAAGGTAGGTATCTCGTCTAGGATACTTTTATAGTGTGTAGGGTGAGAGAGACCTTGCCAAGGGCTGTATATTTCCTCTCTCTTCAGTTGCAAACCTGACAACTGAGGTGAACACAGGTGGACGGTGGGTAAATGCTATTGTATTTACTCTTTAGAGGTGACACCTACCATCTTGGCCATGGATTGAACCCCAAACCTCTTTTGCTGAAAAATTCTCATCTTTTTTGCAGAAGAGCATCTGCACAGGGACACACAGGAACATCTGCTCACCAGTAGACCTGTCTGGGTAGTGACACCAAATCAGAGAGTCATTAGTGGTTAAAGCAATTCTGAAGGCAAATTTGCAACTAGAAATATCAAAGTAGATGAACATAGATCCAGATAATCTTTTTTCATTGGATCCCTTCTGGAGATAGGGAACAGCAAAAGGAAGGAATTCTTTGGCAAAAATAACTTGTGGAGCAGACACAGCTGCATGAAGAGAAGATACACCAAAAATGAAATACCCCTTTACCCTCACTCCCCCAAAAACTTGGTTAAGAAATCACAGTAATAGCTAATATGAGTGATGGCTACAGGTAATGCCTGCTGTTGCATTTCTTGATGTACCATCCTTAATTTTTAAGTAAAATATTTAAGTAAACTATACTGAAAGGAAAATTTTGAAGGGCTTCATATAGCATTTATATCACCAAGGGGTCTGTGTCATAAGCAGCGGTTAAGAAGTAGTTTATAGATACTATATTACACACAAGGCAGTGCTGCAGCATAGTGCCAAGCCCAGATCTAATCTAGAAATGTGTTTTAACTCTGAAATGAATATCATAATGCAGACTGACTGCTAGTTCAGTTTCAACCGTATTTTATCTCCAGGGGTTCTGAGCTGATTGTAGCAGAAAAAGGTGCCAAGACAGTCTCTTGTATTAAAATATATGGGTTACATATGCACAGTTTTATACACAGTTTAGACTTAAATATCAGCAGCATAACGCATGTTGGGATGTAAACTGTTTTCAGATGTGTATATAGGCTTGAGTGGAAAAGAAAATATTAATGGTGCTCAAACTGATGGCAGTCAGGACACAGAAGGTGAGCTGCTGTGTTTCTCAAAAGCTGTAACCTTGACACTGAGGTTAGCTCTATTTCTCCCTTACACAGTAACGTGTTGCATTATGGCTGTCTAAATATTCCTGGAAGCATTTCAGAGATTTTGTGACCCAGATGTGGATTATGTATAACACTCACTATGTACATGCTGGAGATGATTACACTGGGAGCTTTCAGATTCCATTCTGCACGTGTAGCACTGAAAAGAAACTTGACTTGTACTTATGAAATTCCTTTTGACCGTAAGAAAAACAGACGGAAACCCCCTTTGGAGACTTCCATAATGGGAAACAGGAAACAGGGCTGTCAAAAGAAGAAAGTTTGCAGCACAGGAAAAACAATGGACTATATAAACATAAATGCCATTATCAGATACTCTGCAATGCCCTTGCAGTAGGTCTAAAGTTGAAAATATGCAGTGGTTTGTGTTTTTATTCAGATCTGAAGATTGCTTTATGGGCTATTCTTGTTCCTGTTGAGATCAAGTGGTATTTCCATATTGACAAATGGGCATAGGTTAAACCTCAGGGGTAGTGGTTTAAAAACTACACTCTTTATGAGAGTTTTCAGCATCTTGATTAATTTTTGCTCCTTGCTTTTTCATATAGTCACAGTCAAAGCAGAATTGGTTGGCACAAATCTTTTTTTGGGTAGCAATACAATGAGTTTCAATTATAGCATCTAAATATTAAAACCAAGATCCTGGTGTTTCAAAGTTGCATCCATGACTTCCATTTCTCTACAGAACTGCTAAAAAGGGAATATATTTCATTGTCAAGCCAAACTATTCTAAGGAAAGTACTACTGCTTCTTGCCTAGACCTCAATCATGGACAGTCTTCCAAGGCTTTTCTCAACAGAAGGAAACATGGAATGATGCCAGAGACTGGCTGCCTCTTATTTGAGGACTGCAGAGGAAGAAGCTGACAATTGATTTGGAGTATTCCTACAGTGCTCTAGAGCTTACTGGTGGTAAAGGCATTGCTGCATACTCATTTTAAAATAGTTTAAAATGTTTCAGCAGGCTCTAAGGAGCAGATAGCCTAGCAAAAGACAAAACAGCTCACAATAGCTTATGCTAGCTTGCATTTTTACTTCAAGGTCTGTGTTGGAACAAAACTCACTAGAACATATATCCCTGTCCTAGGGAACCTGTTTTGGCAGGGGGAGTTGATCTCTGGAGGTCCCTTCCAACCCCCACAATTCTGTGAATCTGTGAACAAAATGTAAGAAATCACAGCTGCCCTCTTTTAAACTCAAGGTTTGGGAGTTTTCCAGATAAATGCTATCACCCTTCATCCTACCGACGTAGTTTTCTAAACCCTTTGCACTGATATCAAACAAGGATGTAAGACATCTACAGGGTAAAAGTTGTATCCTTGTCCTACAAGCTCTGTGGTACTACAAGTGGGGAAGAAGAAGCTTCTAATTAAATACAGATATTGACATTGAGGTCTTCACCAATGCCATTAATATCAATGGAACCAGTGCCTGCCTCATGTCACTCCAAATCTTTAAAAACAGAATGTCTGTTTTTCTGCATTGATCATTAGTTGAGAGTAGCTTGGGCAAATGCATCCACACTGTAAATGTTAGCAGTTAGATCAGATTAATTCCACCCCTCATTTGCATTTTCCAAGTACATCAAGGAGCCCAAGTAGGTCACGGGTATGGTTCAGCAGTTACAGCGAAAAGGGCTGATTTCAGCTCAGCCTTCTCTATAGCACTTTTGCAGCCATAACCAGACTGAGGATGGTACAGGACAGGACCAGCTCTCCTAGGAACTTGCTGCAACCACAGAAGATTTTAGAGAAAAAAAATCTTCTCCTCCTGGTGGGATATACAGATCCCAGGCTTTCCTCTTTTTTCAGGAGCAGAGTAAAGCAGACGTCTATTGCATGCCACTTCCTCTCTAATTCTGTATGACTGTTATAGTGAGAGTCAGATATTGCTCCTGGAGTCTGTAGACTGACTTAGATGTGGTGAGAGAGGTTATGTTATCGATTGTATATACTGAATGTATCACTTATCTTTAGAGATACTGTACAGCTCTTCTGTTATTCCTGTGTTTAAAATCAGACAGTTGGTAAAGCATCAGTACCTTTTACTTTGCTAAAGCCACACCAAAGATTTTTAAAAATCTCTTCTGCCTCAAGAATCAGATATTAAATATTTTTGTTGTGTTTAGAAAATTATCTGTTTCATCTCAAGCAACTTCACTGACAATGTTTAGATCTGATAACGGATTACAACCATGGTGAAAGATACACCCCCAAGAGAATGAGTAATGTAATTTATGTGTATCTACCTGAAGTGGCACCATCCACTCTGGATGATCTCTACTATCTTAAAATAATATGATTCAATCAAAGCTGGATGGTTTAATAAAAACAAGGAAGAGTGCATTAGCTAAGTGGAATCAAATAATACTTACTCATCTTCCAAATATTAAGTTTGCTCTTTCACCCTACCCTACTCAAAGGGTGCATCATCCATCCCTGAGAACTGACTCCCAGCATCCCTTGGGGATCCAAAATCTTGGTGGCCTTGCACAGATGGGAGGTCTCTGCTGAAGGAGGCCCTCTTTCCCCTGGCTCAGCTAGAAGGGTTTCCACTCCCTGTGCCTGGGAAAAGATCTTTCATCTGTGATGCACATTCCCACTGCGCCTCAGCATTGATCAGGAGTCCTTTTCCTATTTTCAGTTTCTTTCTTTTTCAGAGTCTCTGAGAAAATGAGGAACTGAGCAGTTATGTAAAGAGAGCACAGAAGGGGGCATCTGCCTTTGTGGTCACCCCTTACTCCACACCGTTCTGGGTGGTTCTTCCGAAATGGTGTTTAAAAAGTGGTGATTATGCCATGCCAAGAGGACAGCCAAAGGTTTCAATTTGTCAGAGCATTCTCTGCGTTCCCTAGTTCTGCAGTTCCATGGAGGTTTTCCTAAATGAGCTATGGCTGAGGGAAGTACAAAAATTAACTGCCTCTCTTCAGGTTATAAGGTGTAAAATTAAAGTGATCAGAAAGAAGAAACCATGCTTCTAACAGGCAAAGGCTTAACTTCTGTCAGCTCAGTACTGAGCTCTCCCCACCATTGTCTGCCCTTGGAATTAGATTCCAGTTGCCGTTTTCTGAAGTACCTCATTGACTACAGCTTAAATTTTCCTTGTGTATGATTTGAAAAGCCTGGCTATACTTTCTGTTCACCCCAGCCACATCATTTTCAATGACTCCTTTATTCTGGAATTAATGACAGAGCATACTTTATGGTCCTGTTGTACAGATCCTAGGAACAAATGACTTCAGACTGCTGTAGTCATCGAGGAGAGATAGGACCTCCACAGGGCAATTCATCTTCCCTATCTTAAACACCTGTTTCAGTATGGAATAAATCACCCTCTGGAAGTGCCTGTCTCTCCCCGTTGACTATTAAGAGACCCTAATAACTGGCAGAGAATAAATGCCTAACTTCAAAGGTCTAAGATGAAGGCCAATGAATCCCATCATAAATAGGTATCTGAACATTTCACCTAGGGTACGTTGCCTAACAAGAAAGGGACTCCAGATGAATGTTAGCATCCCCAAACTTTGTGTCATCACAGAAAAGCTGTTTTTATTTAAGGACTGAAGAAAAATGTTACTGATATGCTGCTTCATTGGTGCCTTAGGAGGAGGGAGGGAAGGAGGGAGGAAGGAAGAGAGAGAGAGAGAGAAAGAAAGAAAAGGAAAGGAAGAAAAGGAAGGAAGAAAAGGAAGGAAGAAAAGAAAAGGAAGAAAAGGAGGAAGAAAATGAAGAAAAAGAAGGAAGGCAGGAAGGCAGGAAGGCAGGAAGGCAGGAAGGCAGGCAGGCAGGCAGGCAGGAAGGAAGGAAGGAAGGAAGAAAGGAAGGAAGGAAGGAAGGAAGGGAGGAAGGGAGGGAGGGAGTATCCTAGGGACAACATTAAATTCAAGCTGGTAGCTGCCAGCAGGAGGAACTATATGTATATGTCAGTTATAAGGTTCCTTTATTCTTCATGGTAGGATTAAGTGAGGAATAACTAAGATAATGCCTTGAAACCATTAATGAAATAAACACTAACATGAAAATTAAGCAAATAAAAACTTTCATTCCAGAGCATAAAATATTAGGCACATAAAGCCATCTGTCATCCTCCATCCAGAAGGATGGACTCATTGGACAAGATTCCATTCATTTCCTAGAAGTGGCTGGGTGGTTTATGCAACCTGGTACGTTGTGAAGATATGGTAAGAGAACCTAAAATGGAGCTGCTGGTCAGAAGCATAACTGCTTCTTCTTTATGCTGAAGTATAAGTTCCAAAGCATCTTAGAAAACCTTTCAAAAATTCTTCCAGAAATGGACTTTTTATTTGCAGAAGAGGAATCTCTTCCAGAAAACTTATTTTGTTTCCTTTGTCCACCTGATCCCAAAACCCCGACAGTTTGTTCTGCAACAAATTTATAAAAGAAAACTCTAAATATTTAAGAAAAAGTTCTCGAGAAAAAGGAAATTAGGACAAAAATATCAAAAAAAAAAAAAGAATTTTCCTCCTCTGTATGTAAGCTCCTCTTATAGCAGTTGGTGTTACTCAAGAATATTTAAAATTTCAAACTTTTCATAGTGAAAAAAAAGCAGAATAACAGAAACACAAGTTTGGAATGTGTTGTTGTTTTACAGGTTTGATTTCAGCCATAATTATTTGATTCTCTGTTTTTCTGGTTTTAAACTAACCATTATCCCAAGGATGTTGGTGCAGATACTGCTCATTTTGCTCAGCCAGTTTGAGAAGTGGCAAAGTTGTGGGAAATGGTGATTCAGGGACCTGTGGGCAATTCTGTTTGTTTGGCGTTGTTTAGACACGTGACTTCTACCTTCTCTGGGATATGAAAGGTTGTATATGTACGCAGGATCCAGCTGATGACTTGCAGGCAACAAATGTTGCAAAATAATTAATTTTGAGAAAACCCATGTGAAGAAAATCACCTGGAAAGCTCAGTAATTTAAAGTCATACTTGGGTTTTTAAAAGAAAATCTGTAATGAGTAATGAGATTAGTTTAGTCACTCTTTAAAAAGAGAGATAAAAAGGTTTTCAGTGCTGAGGCTTCCATCCCTTATCATCCCTTATCCTTGAATATCTCCTTCATCCCTGAATAACTGGAATCACTGGAGTCTCAGTTGTCTAGCAAAACCACTTTGCACTTAACAGTATTTTACATGTTGAGTCCTCATCAACTGAAGACCACCTATAAAAAATACCTATTGTCTCAACATCATGCAGACAGATGAATGTTTAGTCTCTTACAGTTATAGAAGTGCTTAGTACTGTTACTTTTACATTGCCACTGCCTTCAAGGAGAGAACTGGGCAGCCTGCACTGCAAATGGATGCACATATCTAACACCTACCTCATTTTTTTCATGGAAATCAGATGTTCATATTGCACAGACAGGCCTAAGTTCTTGAAATATCATCAAGGAAGTGCAGAAGGGCTACATAAATTAAGCATATTGGATTGTCCCATAGCATAACTGACATCTCTACCACCACTGGCCATCTTAGTATATTCAGTTGCTTGAAACTGAACAACTTTGGTTGTACCATTACTTGGGACCATATTCCACAGCCTTGATAAACAGTGACTACTGTCATAAATCAAGAAGAAATCCTTCAGTGTGTTCTGGCTGGAATCACTGTTGCCCCACGGAGCATCACGAGAGGCAGCAGGGCCGTGGCTGTGCTCAGAGCAACTCTCTGCTGCTGAGCTTCTCTCTGCAGTCTGACCTGGAGGAATCTGCTCATCTATCAGAGAGACATAAAGAGTTAAAGCAACAGGTGTAGTATCAAAGATGACAAGCCTTTCTCACTTTCATCTCTGAGAAAAGCAGCAGCATAATGAAGATAAATAGGAATTTTACAGACAGGTAATCACATGATAACAGATCCCTGTTATTTAATGCCACAAGAGCTATTTCAAATAGTGTTAGGACTTGCCTGTGCCCACCAGTATCAAGTCCTGCTAATCAGTGATCTGTAAATGTGCATGGTTCATTAGGGCCCCGAGAACAGCTGTCCGTGTCCACTCGGAATTAGATTACAGGATATCATTAACTTGGATTCTATATAGGCTTCAAGGCTTTTGTTACAACTAACTCATAACTCTTTTTTTTTTTTTTTTTAACTGTCCTGGAAACCAGGAGAGCTAAAGACTGGGGTTTCTGTTTTACCTGCTTCTGTTCAGTATCATCTTAATGTACATTCAAAAGAAAGTTGTAAATATAATGTTCGTTGTAACTAGTGCAATAAAACACAGAATAGTTTCATGCCTCTTGCACATACCTGTGCTCAAGGTTTATAGTTGAATTGTTTTAGTGGAACAACTTAAATCCACTCTAATCTCCTACTGCCTATAAAATATGTAAAAATACATATATATAAAACTACATTTTATATTTCAGAGCAAGCTTTTCAGTTTACTTTAGTGGCTCTTATCTGATAAAGTAATGTATTGGTTTGGCTATTCCTGCATGGCTTAAATATAGTTGCGGAACATAAGGCTGAATATGCTCCTTCCCATGAAGTGTACTCTAATTATGGTGTGGGTTATTTGATTGTAAATGCTTCCTACTGCAGTAAGAAATTTCTAGGTCACATGCAGCAAAAATGGTGATGTCATTTTTTCATTACTTTTTTCAGGCAATTTGCTTCTTTCTATTTTTTCTGCAAGTATAAGAGAGATCAAGCAAATAAAAGAAAAAGATGGATTTACAATTGATGGAATTAGGAGCAGGAATAAAAATCAACCACTATATTATTAGCTGAATGTTATTAAATTATCTGGACTATTATTCTCCCAGGGTAATTAAACAATCACAAATTGTATTCATGAATCATTTATTCAAATAAAAATACCCAAATTCAGTTGTCAGTGTGAATAATTATACCAGACAAAGGCAGAAAAGAATACTCTAACAGAGTCATTGCTGTCTATAGCAAATGTGGGCTTATAATATCCTGTTTTACTCATGTCAGCTATTATGCAATTACTGATTAGTAGATGTGTTATTAGATACTAGGCCTGATCATTCAGTACTGTTTTTATAAGCAGATTTTTTATATTCAATATGAGTATGACCAAAATCTACTTATTTCAGTACATGGAACAGGATTAGGTTCCTAGGACTGCTTACTAATGAGTAAGATTAATTAATTAAGATTAATTAGATTAGCAAACTATTAAGGCAAACTGCAGATATCTGGATATAATATGATGCTCAAACTAGGGCTGAAAGAAACTTCCAGGACATTGTTGCCGAAAATCTATCCCTTATAACAGGCCCTGCTGTAAATCCAGATCCAACGTATGCCCAAATCTTGGGTAGAATTTTCAATGGGGTGGCTCTTAAGTGAGGCTGTCAATCTCTATCTAGACACCAAAGCGAATAGATCAATTGTCTACAGGAGAAGTTAGTGAAACATCTGCATCAGGAGTTGGACTAGCCCCCTCATCAGTAAATATCACTCTTCCTCTAAGTCACTAAACTACTCTAATGAAGCACCACTTTGCAATTGAAAAAAAAGGTCCTACATTTATAAAACCACTTGATAAAGCTAAACTGAATGCACGACCTATAGAAGCAAAGACTGTCTGAGACAAAACAATACATCTGTGAAGGTTTAAGGTGTTGTTTATGTAACGCAATTACTTGTCAGGGGCTTGATTGTCTCCTTTCTGAACAGGCTTTTCCGTAAGGATAGCTTTAGATTGTGATAGATTGATATCGAAGTCCAAAAACACTGGCTTACTCTAGCCTGAATCCAAAAATGTTAATGCTCCTGATCTGGCATGAGTGCTTAATACTGTAAGTAAGCAGAATTACATACAATTGTGTGTGCTGTGCCCTTGAACCTATAGCTGTGAAAATGTTTTGCTCAGTATAAATGATGTGCTACATACATTTTATTAGTGAAAGACAGGCAAAATAAGACTCAGGTTTTAAACAATTTCAGACAATCTTTTCTTAGGAGAAAAGTGTATTTGTCTTTAAAAATGAAAAGGGCTGAGGACTGCCTTTGACAGAAACCGCAGCATGGGAAGTCTCAGATGCTAACACAACGACTTGGAGTCCTTGGCTGTAGATGCTAAAAGTCCCATTTTTACACTCTTCTCTAAGTGTTCATGCCTTGCTGAATCATGTCGCAGGAGCTGTCAGCAACATCTCTTTCTGATAGGAGAGCAGGCTATCCCCAAAACCACTAGAGAGTCCATGCAGACCCCGAGGGTGCCCTGGGCTGGCAGGCTGCATGCAGCTGTCCAAGGCTGCCAGGATTGGGGACCCCCACTGGACTCAGGGCATTGGAGGTGAGAAAAGGGTTGGGGGTAGGATCTTTCCAGTCGTTTGCCTGCTCTTGCAGATCTTGCTCGGTTCCCTTATGATATCCTAACAGGAAATCTTCTTGGGCAGATTTCTGGAGTTCACAGTCTGCCAGCCCATGATGACAATTTAGATTGAGCGGAAAATTAATCTGAAATCAATTTATCACTGGAATATTCTATTAAAGCAAAACAAAACAAAATCGTTGGTGGGCAAATTAGTTTGGTTACAATGGCCTGCAGGTACTGCAGGGCTGGGAGCCTTGTGGCTTGAGTCGAGATGGATTTCTCCCAGCTGGAGATGTTGCCACAACAATGCAAAGCAGACTGTAGGTCATGTCGTGTAAAGTAAAACTTCCGTCCCAGTTGGAAGAGCTCATCACAGAGCACAGGCAACACGCAGGGCCAGAACAGCAGCTTGCCACACAATGGCTTGGGACTTTCTACTGAGCCCTGTGAAGGCACTTGAAAGCTGCGTGTGTGGGACAACCAACAGGCATTTCCAAGCATTCATCAGTATGACTGGAGAAAACCTATCCCCTTTATCATTCTAGAGGGTACCTCCCTATAGCTAGAAGCTGCAAAGGCGGTACGTGTCATTTGCAGGCTGGTCATTAGTGTAAAGTATCCCATCACTATTAAAGCTGATAGCCAAAACCCATTGGTAAAGCAGAGTCCTGGCTATAAAACTGGGTAAACAATAAAAAATAAGATCCATGACCACTTTATTTATTCATGAATCATTGCCTGTCACTAAAAATGCTTGTTAATGAAAAAAAAAAATAACAAGCCATCTGGTATAAAAAGGTAAGTCTCAAGGGATCAATAACCTACAAATTACTGTTATGGAACAAAATACAACAGATGAGATACTGATGCTTTTTCACAAAAGAATCATCTTTTAGTTCTGTGCAATGACTGCTATTGAAATTCTGGCAAGACCTCAGTTCTCTCTTGCAACACTAGGGAAGGATTAATGTTGGAATCTGCTGGCAGGACAAATCACAGCAATGTGCTTGATGTATTTTTCAAAAGCATTCATTTTAATATAGGAATCTTTCTATCTGACATAGCTTAGTCAGTGAATGGTAATTAAAGGTAATCATTCAACTCATTTAGTGGGGGGTTTTTAGTGTATTTTTTCCCAAATGAATAGTAGGGCTTTTGTAAAAGAGAATGTTGCTACCCCAACTTTCTTTTGATAAAGCAATAATAGGAGACATAACAAAATGCTGTGATGAAAACAAAGTCACTGCTCAGAGCCTTTTCTTACAGCTTTTCTTGCAGCTGTGGCTCAAATTATAGGACTTTTCCAGACACTTAACTCTGGCTCTAATTTACCATAAGTAGGTTTACCATGGGCATCTGGAAGTATGTGATTTTTCTTTCATCATATTGATTTATATGACTGTAATTATGACTATCATGGTGTTTGGGAAAAACACTAGTTCTCCTGTTACCTGCTTGGACTCGTTATGTTGTGCAAACTCCTGTAGGGCTTTTCCCAAAAAACCAAAAAGCACATCTGCAGGCTGTCTCCTTTTTCCTCTTGTCCTATCTGCTCTGTCCTGAGCATGTGGGAGTTGGAGCATAGAGGGACAAACAAACGTGCCAGGCTGCCTGTGATAGTGGCAGCAAAGATTAGACATGGGAAGCCTGGTCTGATGAAAGCTTTAGATATTTAAAATGTAAACACTTCCGCTCACATGAAATCAGAGTAGCATGGCTCTTCATACCATTGGGACCATAACCCCAGATGCAAACATCCTGAGGGTCTCCAGCATTCGGATTCTAGATCCAGATCTGGACCCATATTTTGCATTTTGTGCTCGTTTCTGTATAAGTAAGAGCAGTGGTACCTCACTGATCCACCTTTCACAGCTATAGTCAAAGAGATCTTAAAATACAGCAAAGACAACTCCCCAGCACGGTGAAATTCCCAAAGAAGGGACTCAAGCTGTTGCTTTGGAAGTGGCTGAGGAAGACTTTCAGAAGTCCCAGTCTTTTGCATTGGCTTTCCAGTCAGTCCTTTTCATCATTAAACTCAGCAAGGATCATTAACACAGTAACTGGTTCACCTTCACCTGTGTAAAAAACGTCCTATAAAAATCCCATTGAATTCTCTGAAGATTCAGAGCAGGAACAATCTCTTATACTGTGAACCTGTGCTCTTTATTGTCTTCAAATCAAGAAAAAACATTATGAGGAAAGATTGCTCTGGGACTATTTGGGGAAACTGGTTCAGAAACTGGGGTATGTGTAGAACCCTCACTACTTACAGGAAGCAAACCATTCCACTCTGCTGGTAAGCTGTTAGGGTTTATTTGGTAGAATGAACGTATTTACGTGATTGTCATGAAAGGACATAAAGTGGGTTAATTTTTAGCACATCTTCCTGTGAAAATGATATTCATATGGCTTTATTGTGTATATATATATGTATTAACTTTTGGACTTCTGGGATTTGACTTATATACACGAAATTCCTATGAGCTATATGAAAATAGCTAGCCACTTTGTGAGAAAGATAATATTGTTTCTTATATTGAGGGGAAATCATCAGTGAGTGTCTTCTCCTTGAAACACCAGAAAATCTCGACATGGGACACTGAGCAAGGTGGCAGCAAGATCCAGTGCTCACAGAGCAGCCTACTTTAGGCAATATTTACTGCTATGTTAAATAGAAGTTATTTGTAAGTCATTCAGGTTTTAAACCTCTGGAACTGGGAGATCCTGGAGACCTGTTCAGGAGACGGGCCAGTTTTCTGGGCAATGTGCTCCCATGGGTAGGTCTTTATCATGAGGCGAATAAGCAGGAGATATCACCACCTGTGGCTTCTATGCTGTGACATTTTTGTGAGCCAGTTGTACTGTGGCAGTTGTTGATATATAAAGCTGAGGTTCCTATAGAGATGCAGCTATGGGATCACTCTATTTGTCTGATCACTTGGGCTCCTGCAGACCCACGCCTCGTCAAAACAACTTTTCAAGATGTCACATATTCCAACCAAGTTCACAATGAAGTAAATTCTCAAAGATCATTAATTTCCTAAAGAACCATCAAATTGGGAAATTGTCCAAAAAATAAAAATATGCAAATGCCAGAGCCTTGACAAAAGCCCTCAGGCATGGAGTTCCTAGATACCAAAAGCATGAATACTGTAGGACCTGCATATGCAGCTCCACCCTGCTTTCCTGTTCTCCACATGTGCCAAATACATAAACTAAGCGGAAAGTGGCTGTTTAAAGTGGCTAAGGGCATCCATTAGCTTGTCAAATATATTTACAGCACATCTAAAAATTGTTGCTAGGTTCACTAAAATGTTTATTGGCAGAATATGAGGAGAGAATTTTATAAAATGTGTGCTTCTGGACAATAAAAAGGAGGAGAAGGTGATTGTACTTCTGAATGTCTGTAATCCAAAAGTTTGCTCAGTCCTGAATCCCAGTCCATTTATAATGATATATAAATGTCACGCTTTCCATGTCTGAGCAGAAGCCAAGCTAAGGACACATGACAGCTGCTCCAGATGAAAGTCATTCATGCTCATAATGTAATTCCATATATATAACAACTTCCTCAACTTCTTTTGCAGTTACCAAGGAATTATTGGGGGCATCTGGGGAGGATTGTCAGTGTAAGAGCATTGGTGTGTTATGAGACTTTGGAATTCAAATTCCCCTTGTGAAGATGAGGGGTAGTAACTCAGTAACTACTATCTTGTAAAGAATTATCCATTTGGCACACACACAGATGTGTGAGAGATTATCTTCTGCTGAAGTCGATATTCCAGGCTTCATTTGCTTCCTGTAACATTCCTGAAAAATGTGACTTTGTTTATTTTTTTCTTGTGCAACAAATTCTACAGGCTTTATGTGGAGGCAGTACTGCAGTATTTCTCAGTCAGAGAGCTTTTCACCAGCTTGGTACTTTTCAACTACATGGAAATCCAGTCAACTGACACATGTCAGTTGATCACAGCTTCCCACCACTTTAAGGACACTCCCCCTCCCAACATACAACCTCACTGGTATCAGCACCTGCATATTTTACACCTTTTAATGTTATTGCAGTTGTTAAACCCATTCCATCTTTCCTTTGGCACCCACAGCAGTTAATCTAGAGTCACGTACTCATAAGCGCTCAATGCTCATCTAATAAAAAGTCAGTCTCTGCCCCAGTAGCATTACTGCATCATCACTTTTCTTACAGGACATGAATTTTTCAACAGCTTGTGAAAAGTTGTGAACAGAGCCTTAATTAAAACCACATTCAACAGAAAAGGTACCTTGCATTATGAGTGAAGGAAAGATCTGGGTAATATTAAGCAGCTGTTAAAATACACAATTAAGTCAAGTTAATTGTTATTGCTGGCAGCCCCAATGACATATGAGCGGTGAAATGCTTGACTGAACAGGCCCTTGGTCAAACAACTGATGCTGCATAGCTATCCTGCAGTAGGCTCCTGACCCCCATTGAATATTGAGATATAATACTGACAGTTAGATAAACAACGCAATTTGTATAAGTATCAAAACCATTGTCCTTCTTCCTGTTTTTCCTGAAAAATGCTGGCTTGCTGACTTGAGAAGTCCTAATGAGAATTCATAGATTTGAGGGACAGAAACCATAAAGGCAGGCTGATCTCCTGACAGATTCACATCTCTGCCAGTAATTCCCATTCAATAGCTCATGGCTGGACTGGAACACCACCCATTGAACAGACATGCAGCCTTGATTTTACAGATCCCAGGAATGGACGTTCTACATTTTTTTCCAGAAGTCCTATTTCTAGAAGTTTCAGGATACAGGTGACAAGCCCAGAGTAACCATTTTTTGCCTTCCAACCCTCTGGTTGTTCCCTCTCACCTCTTTGCTGCTGCTCCCTGTTTTGTACCAATGCATTGTGCATCCATGCTGTAAAACAGATTGCTATAATGATATATTAAAAATAATTTTTTTTAAAAAGTGCAAATGTCTCAATTTTACTTAATGACAGAAGAAACATATTGTTAATTCTCTCCTAATAGGCTGAGGCTTTGCTGCAAACCTGATTTAGTTTTGTTACACATGCTTTGTAGTTAATTACATCCAGTGCATATAAAAAACCACTACCTTTCCGCTATTGAAAAGCTTTACAGCTACTACAGCTGCGCTGCTCTCACTGGGAGCAAGTTGCATTGTACTCTCAGTTAACAAAGTTACAGGATGGGTGAAAATCAAATGTAGGCATTTAGGTAGATAGATACATAAGCATGAGAGATCTCTGATTTATCAAAGAATGGTGTTCATGCCAAACTTCAAGCAAATTAGAGCAGTCGAAATCTGTTTTCCCTTTAGTTTAGAAGTGGGAGTCCTTTCTGGTGTCTTCCCTTGGCAAGACTTGTCTGATTGCATTCCATGAGCCCTTTTGAGCTCCTAGGAAGCTAAGGAAGAGTTATTTTCTTAAAGGGTCTTCCACAAGATTGTTTTCAATCATTTGAGCCTAGCTGGGAGACTGGGAAATGACATCTAGTTTCAAAAGACAACCAGACCTCCTTGCTCTGTGCAACTTCTGCACTTGGAGGATTTTGTGGGAACAGCTCATCTGGCAATCACACCTGGTAGTAAAGGGTCCAAAGGAAGCATCTTTCCACTTAAACTTCCACTCTTTGGACAACATGATGACCAAGTACCTGCGCTACCTACATACAGTCCTCCAGCTCCTCAGGAACAGCCCTGTTCATGTTGGAAACAGGTTGTCCTCAGCAGCTATTACACCAAGATGCAGGAATTTACTCTTAAAGTGGTTTAGCTCCTTGCCAAATTTCATGTCTTTCGAATCTCTACTCAATGTTTTCTTCTTTGTCCCCATGTCCCAGGAGGCAGCTCCTAACCCTTCAGCATTTACTGCATGCACACCCCACAGCCAAGGAAATGAAAAGGGAACTTTTATGTGTCAGTGCTGGTTTTGCTCCGAAAGGAGCTCATATGCATGGTGATGGGCACATTGGAGGAACCTGAATAGTACAGAATATTCTGCTAGCTCTGTTTGAAATCACTTTCTTCCCAGTGAGATGGTTCTGCTTGTGCCTTCATCCTGTGGAGAGACATTATCATTCATTTAATACAGCTTAAAGTGGAAAGATAAGAGTATTGTCTCTGTGTGGGGGACTCGTCTAAGGCTGCAGTTCATTTCTGAGCTGGTGAGCAAACAGAAGCAGTTATAGGAGGGAATACAAGTGAACAATGTAGAACAAACCTGATGAGATACACAGATGAATCATTCTCTTCTCTAATCTCTTCCTTTAAAGTAAAAAGAGAGGAATAAAACTGGAAATAAAGCACCGTATTTTTAACAGTCCGCGCAATTAACTATTGAAACATCTTGCTGTGGATTCTGCTTCATTTTCAAACAAGGCAGAATGTCTTTCTCAAACAGATTCAAACAGAATCAGCCTTGATGGCAGGATTCCTGTGTTGTGCAGGGGCTCAGATGAGATTTTTTGGTAACAACCGTCCTGGCCTTAGACTCCAAATAAGTTTCTTGCTCTCCCTCTTTCCATGGTGGGAAGAAGACGTATTTGGGGTTGGTTTGTTGGAGTTTTTTTTTATTTAGATAGCAAACCAATTATTTAATTCTTGGTGATTTTATGTTTCATATATTTATATATAGGTTTAGTTGTAGTCTCACATTAAAAAATCAATCTCTTCATTGTGTCTTTGCCTTTCACTACTTCTACTGATTATTTTTTTAAGTTTCAAGCTCCTGTGACTAAAGTCAGCACTAAGAACAGAAGGCAGGTCCTTGTTCTAAACCTATTATATATCAATGCACAGCTGTATCAAAGATTTTGTTACATCTGCATGGATCATATGATGGGACTTTGCTGCTTATCGTTATCTTCACAATATGATCTTAAATGCATTGCTTATTTTAAAAAAATCACCTGGTGTTTAAAGTTAGGACACCCAAGATTACTTAACAGCTGCATGGGCTGGTACATATAATACAGAGCCACAGAGGAAACTCATTTCCTTCCAGAGTGATAGGGGGATGACAAGCAGGATAGCGAGAAGCCCCTGAAGTCTCACCAGTACCTGTGCTTCAGTGTGGAGTCACTGAGACAGTAATTCACTTCCCTGCTGTATGATATATAAAGCAAATCAGCTTTTTAAAATCAGTATTACTGTTTTAACTTTGATAGAATCATAGAATCACAGAATGTTTTGGGTTGGAAAGGACCTCAAAGATCATCTAGTTCCAACCCCCCTGCCATGGGAGTGGATTGATTAAAAGGTAAATAAGTTTGAGATTAAGATTTCAGATGGCCTACACTGGCCTGTCTTCATTAATTTAAGATATGGTTACATTAAGTTATCTGAGAATTTATCCCATAACACTTAATTACTTGAATAGCATCTGTGCTAGGCAACTGATTTCAAGAGAATTATGATAAAGTTAGGGCTGTCAGTGAACCTTTCCACCGGTAATCTAAGCTACTGTTCCGGACTCTTTTCAGTGTTATTTATGGCTGGCTAACTAGACTACCAGATAGAAAGTACACAAACCCAGCCATTAAAAGATCTATTCCAGATAACAGATTATGTTGGAGGTAACAGTGTTTGTGTTCAACATTTTGTCAAAATACCACTTTGGTCCTGTGGGAGGCTGGAAAATATTTTCCTCCCCTTTGAGGTCTTGGTTCTGCTCAATGTGACCTGTACTGCAAATACTGTGAGAGGACAGTGTTTAGTTTGAGCTTACATTTTCAGCCTTACTGCAATTATAATAATTACCTGGCACTGGTCTCTGTTTTCTTTCTGAATATTAATTCTGTTCATCATCCCTTGTAAGCATAGACTGGAATTCTAAACAGGTTAATTAACTGCAATTTTATTTATAGTCATCCTGAAGAAGTGACATAAGCCTAAACCTATTCCCTGCATCCACTATCCAAAATCCAAACTCAGATTCCTTCCAAAAGGTCTTTATTTTAACACATTAGACTTAAATCCCCAATGTGTGTGTCCTGGCCTTCAGGCATATGCACAATCTACTTCTGAATAGCATTTGGCATTCAGCTTCTCTATTTAGGAAAAAAATCGTATCCATCTCTAAAAAATCATGATCTAACTGCAGAACTCAGACAATAAACGAGGCAAGTTGTCAATCTTTGGTCAGAAATTAATAATAACCTTCAAAAAACCTGAGATTTGAAAGTTGAAAATTAAATAAAACAAAGTGGAATAACAATAGAAAACAGCTTAAAAAGAGAGGCAGGAATATTTTTCTAGTGAATAAAATCTTTAATGAATCTTATTCTTTCACAAACTGTTTTAAAATTCCTTATTCTGTTGTCTTTCCACAGTGTTTTTCTCAATACTATTTATACAGATTTTGCAGCTCATAGGGTGTCTTATAATATGTAGTAAGGTGGTATTGGTCCTATTTTCGCTCCTTGATTAGAAAAATATCTCCATGTACACCTGAAATTTTGTTTCTCTCAGGTAAATTCTCCAAGAAAACATCATGAATGCTTAGGTCTTTTTTAACTGAGGGCACAACCCCATAATTCAGTGCTTACACAATATCTTTCAGTGTTCTTCATATAATTTCCACAGCTGAGATATTTCAAACTTCCTTTCCTGAACTGCATCTCTTTACGAAAAAGAAAGAAACTTTTTCTGCTACGGCAGAGCAGTCCTTTCCAGAGACAGGAAATCTCACATTGATCAGTTTTAGTGACATCCTTGAGTTAATAACCTATGTTAAAGGAAATGTTTAAATAAGTGTGAATGTCTCCATTTTCTCTTTCTGGGGATATGCCCAGCAGATGTACTAATGCTGGCTATTCATTAGTGCCAGCAGCATGTAAGAAAGATTATCTGACCAAGTTCATCAAACTGAAACTCATTATATACAACACCATCTCTGGGCACTGGAGCATCAAGAAGACTTACACACAAAGAAAAGGAGAAAAGACATTCTTTAGTACTGTATAAGCAATATGAAGAAATCTGATAGTAAGCATATAACCACCCAGGAGATCTCAGTACAATAAATAAGAATCATGTGCCCTAAACCACTTGAATGGGATCCAGTAACTTCAGCTATATATCGAGTAGGTGACTGATGTAAAATTTCATCAGAATTTCTTAATATGCAACTGAGAAAGATAGACTCTTTCACAGTACATATCACCCAATTTCAATATTGGTGTGTACAGTAGGTGGGAGGAATAACACTCTAAAGATGCATATCTCCATATAGTCTCCATCCAGAGAGACTTAGATCATTTGCTTAGACTAGACACCTAAATTGCACATAACTAAAATTAGAGGAGTTGGATCTTGTCCTGGGTGCCTGGCTGAAGAGAGAATGTTTCTCAAGTTACTTACAGAGTGAATGCCACACTGCTTAAGAAGACTTTACTCACAGTCCTTCTTGTGCTTCATAAGCTGCTGTGCTTTGTCCAGGACCTGCTGCCGAGAGTGCAAAGAGACTTTGCAGAAACTCTTGATATAACAGGGCATTAGGAAGGATTGTTAGGAAAAGAGCAAAGCACCTGACAAGGTCTGGTGCTGACTTGGAGGTCACAAGCCCATCTGAACCCAAACTAACCCGAATATTTCTAAGGTGTGCTCCAGAACCAGCACCTTTGGGGAAAGAAGACTTGTCATCAGTAACAGCAACAGACTTCCAGTTCATGGCATTAAGAAAACAAACTTTCCCAGAGGCCTAGAGAGGTGTTTCAGCAAAAACTCTTCCAAATTTCTGAGGGTCCTTTTACTGGAAACACAAGGCTAACTCAGCGCAAACTCATTTTGATTTGGGTGAGGTCTGCTGAGTGGGATTGCGACTCAACCTACAGCCAAAATAATCTTAGCAGTGGCACTGCTGAGTCAGTAGGACCACCTCAGTGTCTCAGCTTTCAGGCCATGGGTAATCCACAGTGCTGATAAATGACCCTTTGAGGATTAGCAGTTGACTGCAGCTTTTGCTTTCCAAATTTGTCACTGAGACTCTTAAGTGCCCTAATGCTGAGGACCAAAACCAGCATGCTATGTGAAACACACCTAAATCCCACTCTGCAGCCCTTTTTTCTCTTTCCTCTCTGAAGGCATGTAATCTTTGTTTCTATTCAAAGGGACAACTCTTGCAGCCACGCCCACCACAGTAGTTTTTTCACGTTAAAACATGCAGAGCGCTGAGGGTCTCACTTGGCAGTTCAGTTTAATTTGTTACTGATTTGGTTTTGTTTGCCTGCATAGTGGTTGTAATGTGTGAGGAGGTGGTGGCAACAACACTTGCATGGCCCATCTGTCTCATGAGGGACTGCACGAGAAGGTCTGCCTCACTAGCAAAAAGCTTTTGCACCAGTGATAGTCATCCTCTGTCACCAGGGAAACTGTCCATATTTACTTTTCTTGACATTTCCATTGACCGGTGCCTGATAATGGTGAACCTTTTCATTCTATACATTCACAGGGCACCAACTGTTATCAAAAGCCAGACTTGAGCTGGTTGAGCCAAAATTTGTCTTGCCATGTATTATATTAGCCTCAGCCTCAACAGTTTCTACAAATCTTCATCACTCTTCCTGACCCATTTAAAAGAATGAGGAAGGGGGAAGATTATTCTTATGTGAAAAACAATTTGGTCAAAATTTTATTTGGGATAGTCTCATTCTGCCACATGTTACCAGGAGGGCGGGAAACTGGGCCTATGGGGGAATGCCTCCCCACTTAGGGTCACAACATGGCATTAGGTCACTTAATGGGCTAATGAAAGCAGGTTCTCCACCTGGCTGGAGGGTGGCCTTCAGACAGACCTCTACATAGGCCCTATGTGAAAGCTTCATAAAAGCTTCTATCAAATATTCTGACAAGTTTCTTTTGAATCTTTTCTTATCATTAGTTGCACTGTAACTCATACAGGTATAGTGAAGATCTAGGATAATAGGATGGTTCAGTCTTATTTTCTCCAAATTTGTTTTTTACAGAGCTTATGAAATTGTACGAGGAATCAAAGTTAAAGGACTGTTACTAAGACTGAAATGTTGGTAATTCAGTGTGAATACTAAATCTGCTGGTGCAAGCTTTATCTGGTCACTTTGGTATGTGTACATTGTGATAGCCTTTAATTGCACAATCAGGGACTACTTTGTGGTGAGGTAACCATCTCTGTGCAGCACTGCAGAGAATTTGCTGGTCTGATATTAGAAATTAAGTTTGGAGTTTTTCTTGCAAAGCTGGGAGGTCATGGTCTGCCTCTCCCAGGGAGCAGGAGAAAAGGAGGAACCTTCAGAAAGGCTGCACTTGCCATCTGCCACCACTGGAAGTATTCATTACAGCAGAGATATGGACTTTGGTTTAGAGAAAGACAGGGAACTTTATTTTGTACATGAAAGAATATTCTGATTAAGGTACAGAGTTTCAAGGGAGACAAGTGTAAGATTTTCAGCTTATCAGGAAATAAGGAAGCTTGATAACATTACAAAAGCTAGACCTTTCCTCCTTTCCAGAGGAATTTTGGCAGTGTTAATGAAGTAATAGGATTATAATACCTTGGTAGCCTCTTAGCATCCAGGAAGTCAAGACAAAGCCACCAAGATCTAGATTTACTGGCTGTAGATGCATTTCATCCCACTAGATCACATTCATACAAAGTATTCTTGCATGCATATTCTCAATTCTGTTTGCAAGGGATAAAATACAATGTTATCTGGCCATGTGCTGCAGAGTCACTCTGTGCTGTCTCAAGCCCTGTGAAAAACCAGACATATTCAATGAAGGGAAAAAAAAAAAAAAAAAGAAGAAACCTTCAGTTTTATGTGAAAGATGTCCTAGAATTATATTATGCATTAAAGGACATAAGTAACCAATTCTGAGCTAAATTCTGATTACACTGAGTTGTAGGAGACTCTGTACTTATATACCCTGTTTTAAAATAGAAATTATTTTGTTGCATTTCTACCAACATAAGCTTTCAGTTTTTCTAGAGTTCATGAGTACCAGCTAACCTTGATAGTATTTGTAAATGCCTTGCCCAGTTGCAAAAGCAGCAGCTTAAACCAGGGCAGTTGTAGCCCATCTCAGACTGTGCAAGGATGCAAAACTAGGAAATGACCAGACATGCAGTGATGCTGCCCTTTTCACTTGAACATGTGGTTACTGATTATAAGTTGGGTCCCTGAAGCCCAAGGAGTTTAAGAATTCATCTTTGGAAGATCACCTAGCAACAGTGTCTGGGATACCACTGCTTTGAGGGATTTTTTATTATGTGTTCAAATACAAGGCAGGAGTGTGCAAAGCCTCACATGAGATCAGAATCTAAGCAAATCAACATTCAGCATCCAGCTATCAAGATAACAGGAGGCATAAAATTAGGCTGCCTCAGACTACTCAAATTATTTGGAGAAATTATATTCCCCAAATATTTGTGCAGACAAAGTCAGTCTCACTTTAAAGTTCACTAAACATCAATGCTGCAGGCAACATGAAATCAGATTTTATTTAAAATATGTATGGACAGGAAAAAATGCATCCAGACATCTTCCAGACCCATACTGGTATGGGATGCATTATACTGCAGAAATAGGGGGTAACTGAAAATAAGCAAAATGCAGTTATTCAAACTGGAATTTGACAAGGACATCCATCTGAACGTCTACTGAAAAAAAATATTACAATTTTGATACTTATTCCCAAATGTCCTGCAGAAAGTTTTGGGGATTCAGATGAATTTTTTCACTCTTCACTTACCCAATAGCCATTGGAATATATACATATATATGTGTATATATACACATATAAAGTCTCATTTAGACTTCATTTAAAAACAAGATCAGAACATTCCCATACTAGGTCATGATCCTGTGGGCTGCCAGAGGAAGGAAGGTCTCTACCTATCACATCAGGATCTTCATTTAAGTGTGATAAGGGAATACGAAGCAAACATTTAGTGCATTTCTGAGTTCTCAAGACATTAATCTTCTGTCTGTGAGAAAAGTAGGCCACATACTGTGGATGTCTCACCATTATCCTGTGGGGACAATATGTATAACAGTGTGTTTTGACTTGTATGCCTGTAGGAGTTTTTGCATGCTCTCTCTCCTTTTTCTCTTTCACACATGCAGGGAATATTTGTTCTTCAAATAACACAACGTACTAGAGGACTCTTAAAACTACCGTGAGCCAAAGAAGCATGAACAAATTTGTCTGTATGGTATATATGGACTGGCATATGATCACAATGAATTATTCAGTTGAATGTTGCAATGATAGCGCACTGACATATGAAATGCTCAGGTGCATAAAGAGGTGTTTTGAAGTGCAGAAATATTTGGAGTCAGCTAAAAGAGAATAAACAATTTTTAAGTATGAGAGAGTGGCTGGATCTCCCTTCTCAGAAAAGTCCGCAGTCCAAATCCACTCTCTACTAAACTCTCAACACAGCCAGACATAAGGTGCTTGCTGCCCTGGGTCCAAGTGAAATCATGTGCTAGTCATAGTCTCCAGCTCACAAAGGAGAAGCTAATGGTCAGAAAACACATGGAAGTCTAAAGCTCAATCTTCAAAATGAGGGACAGATGGAGCAAAAAAAATTGTCCTTGTACAGGCAGGGTAGGGAGGCATCCCATGGCACAGAATAAAGACAGTGATGCAGTCTTCCTTTTGTGAACTGTGCAATCAACCGGCATTAGTGGTAATACCAGAGTGGTGTCCAGAGGCTCAGCCAAATCATTGTCTTCTGCCAGAACACAGGCATGCCATATATCCTCTTCTACTCAAAATCAAACTTCAAGTGACAAGAAAACACAGGAAGCCATGACAAGAAATGATAAGAAGTCTTCAAGCATAGGATTAATCTCATCCAGCTCAACTTGTTTGCAGCGTAGACAGCTGTACCTGAGTTTATGGTCCTGAGTTCCCACCACAATCAGTGGTGAAAATATACATTTTATACCATCTGTTCCTTAGACAACTACTTTCAACTGAAACTAATAGTGTCTAAAAGTGCCTATTTTCTGGTACTAATTATAAAAGACCAGGTAACTAAGGTACTTATACATAAAAATAAAACACAGGCATGTGGTTACATGGCAGCATTATTTTGGGTGTATTTAAAACACTTAATGCAATTTTTAGAGGTACCTGGAGCCCAGGTTATCTGACGTACCTGGGGTTTTAGACTGACTGAACATGTCTATGTATGTATCAGAGACCTGCATCGGATCCTGAGAGTTGAGGTCTGAATTCCCCAAATGCCCAAGTCTCCTCCTGAGGTCAGTGAGCAAGGTCACTACAGAAGGACTGCTGTTATGCCTAAAATACTTTTTTTTTAATCACCTTTTGTGACTTCTGCCTAGCTAGGGATCATATGTCAAAAATACAGTTTCTAATCACGTACAATTTTCCACAATGGCCCTTGGCCTCTGCTTTCTTGGTCCAACAATCACAAAGCCCTGTTTATTTTAACATCTCCAGAATGTAAACCAATTTAAAAATATGAAGATAAAGAGGGGGTACCACCAGCTAAATAGCAGAGCAATAAATATCCAGTGACATTAGAAGGCTTTTTGCAGGATACCAAGGGGAGTTCAATCTCTTTGGGCCAGATTGCAAATAACAGTAACTCCTTTAAGCCAAAAGAAAGAGAAATAAATTATCCTGGTGGTATTTATTTACTTGTAGCATTTCTCTCAGCTGCATCCCTCTCTTTCAGTACCTTACTTTGTTAGCTTCCCATATGGTGTGGTTGAACTCCAGCTGGCAGCTAAGCCCAATACAGCCACTCTCTCACTCCTCCAGCAGCAGGATGGGAGAGAGAATCTGAAGACAAAAGTGAGAAAACTCGTGGGTTGAGTTAAAGAGTTTAACAGGTGAAGCAAAAGTTTTGCACAGAAGCAAAGCAAACCAAGGAATTAATTCAGCCATCCCCAGGAAAGCAGGGCTCCATCACATGTAACAGTGACTTGGGAAGACAAACACCATCACTCTGAATGTCCCTCACTTCCTTCTTCTTTCTCCAGCTTGATATGCAGAGCATGATGTCATAGGGTATGGGACAGGACAGTTGGGGTCAGCTGTCCTGGCTGTTTTAACTCCCAACAACTTGTGCACCTACAACCTACTCGCTGGTGGGGTGAGAAGCAGAAAAGGCTTTGGCTCTGTGTAAGCACTGCTCAGCAATAGCAAAAACATCTCTGTGTTATCAACAGCATTTCAGCACCAATCCAAAACAGAGCCTCATACCAACTACTGTGAAGAAAACTAACTCTATCCCAGCCAAATAACACCCTATCAGTTGCAGGAGGAGCTCCTATCTCTGTAGGAGCAATGATGGGATAGTGCCAATGGACTTCTTTATACCAAGCCTTCACTTACAAAAATGCAATGTAAAGCCAATATTAGTTGTCTAATATGAAACCATGGTGAAGAAAAGACACTAATATCCTAAGGCTGAATCTCTCCTTTGCCATCAGAAATTATTGAGGAAAGGCTCTTACAATCACTGCAGGCAGTGCTGTTTGCTGGAGGGACTGTCTTGTTCTCTCGTAACTCACCCCTGTTAAGGGGATAAGTGTGTCCTGTCACTCAGCAATCAGCTTTTTTCTCTGGTTCTTACTCCAGAGCTTTCCACCTGGGAAAGGCATCATTGAAGGACCGTAATTTTACTGAGAGGTGATTTGAAGAAGACGACCACAAGCAGAGAAGTTACCTGCAATAAAGTTATTATTGTGTGTTAGTTACCTTGATACCAAAACAAATTAAGCAACAGAAACTCCCATGTTTCTGTTTCAGAGAAAGTCAGGCATTAGATAATTTGTTCTCCATGGTCTTCAGGCCCACTTCCCCACTTGAGTGTAGGTTCCACACCATGGGTACTACCAAAATACAAACGGTACATTGGATTCACATGAAGCTGATTTTTTAACTGACCTCAGAGATGAGTAAGGGTATTATCTTTGGGTGCACATACAGAGGAGACAAAATGTGCCCTTGTCCCTCAGAGGTTCCAGCACAATTGCTCTCTGAGAAGCTCCTGATTGAGAGAAGGGAGAAAGATAATGATTATTCTTCTCCCTTGTTAGATGGGGACATGGAGAATATCTCCTTCGAGAATATTCCTATCAAGGTTTGCATGTTGAACACATTTTATACAGAGATGATCCTAAAGGCACAGCACCTATCTGGTAAAACACGTGCTCAGCCATTATCACCTGAACCTGTGTGCTGATTATTCTTCTGGAACAGAGAGAATTAGAGGTGATAAAATTCTGCATTTCTGTAGTATCATTCTTGAAGGACCAAAAATACATTAATTAAGCTTCTCAACAGACCTCTGCGTAGCTGAGCAAATTGCAGTACAAAGAAACTAAAGGTCCTGTTTTCAAACTTACTCCCCAAAATATGGTCAAGTAACTTTATGCATCCACATTCTAAAGCATTTTCCTGAGACAGTTGCCTGTCCATGTAATGAGGTTACAGCAGTCCCATAAAACACCTCAGCAATACTGGTTCTGGGCCATAACCACAAAAAATATTTCTTCCATTTGAAAAAGCTGTTACAAGTCAGTGAGGAGTGTATTGGTAACTGTAAATCCATCTCAGGAATACTCTGTTTTGAATTTACCTTTTGGAACATTTGTTTAAAGGTTCAGAGGAATGTGACAGTGCTTGTTTTAGGAGGACATTCTTTTTTCTTTTTGTCAAGAAGGTTGTTTTTTTTTTCTTGAGCCACAGAGTCTGCAGGCAGGGGGTTATGGGGATGGTGAATCTCAACCAAAGGCACATGCTCATCTGGCTGGTGCAATCCTCTTCTCTGGATCGTTCCCTTGACCTTCTGTATAAAGTATCCAAGACCACACTGCAGGAGGACAGGGATTTCTGACCCATTGTGCACTTGTAGGTGAGAGGAAAAACATAAACCAAAACAGATAATGGTTCACATGCAGCTTGGCCTGACAGGTCTCACTGATTTTACACACTTCTAAATCAAACTGGTAAATATGAAAACAACATGATAAACCCATTCCTCTTAGTGGGTTTTTCCCCCAGTTACTGTGATTTAATCCTGCAAAAGGTCAGTTAAAGAGGATGCATAGTGTTTGGCTTCTCATCTTGAAATATATAGTTATTATACTGTTTTTTATGTGATTTATTCCTGTCTTTTACTAACTCTAGGTAAAGAAGAGGCTCACTTTTCCCTATTAGAAGTAATTATTTTCCATTTAAGGATCATCTTTATTTCATAATTAATATGTCCAATTACAAAAAGAATTGCTACAGAATCTAAGGTTAAAAACCAATAGATACATTTTCATCAGTACCAATACAATGGAAAAAACAAGTGGGAAAATAGAATGTAGCATAGAAATGTTGTTTCAGATTTCATTTACTATATTTTCATATTGCTGAAGACTAATGCTACTGTGTGTCTGTGTCTCCTTTCTTTCTGTCTAGAAGTTCTGAGGATTTTCCTGTATTTGCTTGGAGTTTCTAGTTACCATGAACTTTTCAAGTCAGATGTTACTAAGCAGGTTGTATGTAAATCACTGACTTGTTCATGAATGATATCTACCTGACACTATGGGAAGTATCAGCAACTACGTGAACCTGGTCTACAGTAGATACATATATAGAGAGAGTTTTCTCAGCCTTGAAAGCCTCAAGCTCAACGCATGTACCACACAATACGCAGAAACATGCTGCTGTCCATGTAGGGACACAGCTGCCCTAGTCATTATTACTGAGGGAACTCAGTGGGGATGCTTTTCATTGCATGGACTGGCTTTTAATGGCATAAACATCTTCTGCTGTCTTTTGTTGCTGATTTGCACTGATAGCTTAGACAACCTGGCAGTGCTGGCACTTCTGTGTGGGTCCATGGCAGCAGCACCAGTATCACACTGCACTTCCAGCACAGTATGAGCTGGGTTCTGCTGCTCACATTGGTATCTCCCACATGTCCGACTCTGAAGCATCAGGGCCAGAGCTGCTGCCTGGGGGCTGCAAGGCATCCACCCATAAAATCAACACAAACGTAGAAAATTCTAAAAATCTGTTCTGACAGAATTTTCATTTAGATAAAGAAGACCTGCCCAGAAACATTTAGGTTGCAGTCATAGTAGGAAAATTGTGTTTTTCCTACTACAGCTTGTTTCATTTGAAGGATAAAATAATTTTATTATGCCAGAACAAAGCAATCCAACAGACTAAGTGTTCCTTCATTCCCCACATCTACAGGAACTCCTATCCCCAGCTGAGGTACAACCTGTGTTTCAGTCACTCTTCTCCAAAGCAGCAAAGAATGCCTCTAAAAAGGGTATGGTGAGACTTCAGTAATCAGTGAAAGAGAAGTGCTTTCAGATCATCACAGAGAAAGTCCAATTGCATAAAGGATTACAATGTTATATAATCTCTTCCAAGGATTTATGGATTTATAAAAAGACTGAATAAAAAGTGGCTCTGTCTTGCAAACAAAACGCAACTGCTTTGAGTATTTAAAAATAATGCTTTACTAATTTGTAAAAATCAAATGTAAATCCATGTAATACCTTTCAGACACATATTTCTCAGTTTAAAAAGTTATAAAGAGCATTCATAATTCCGCTCATGATTTTACAGATTTTCTTGTCTCAGTGGACCAACTCTTCATGTATTTCAAAGTTCCTTGTTATTTTATCTACCTATGGAAAGTACTAGCTCTTTATGAACATGAAAACTCAGTAAGACAACATATATCTCTTTAAAAAAAATAGACAGATAGGAACTAAAATACAATTTATTCATTTAAAGTTTACATCCAAATCAGTATTTTATTTTCCTGAGCACAGGTGGTGTGGTTTAACCTCAGCCTGGAGATTGGGCTTCCAAGGAATCAACCCCTCAGCTTCATACTTCTTATACTCATCAGCTGATCAAGAGAGCAATTGGGAGAAGAAGCAGACATCACACCCGGTCCTGGACACTGGATGCCTACAAGCTACACTCTTCAAAATGCTCCCCTTGGCACTGGATCACCTTGCCAACATGAAGGACATATATCTGGCCATGCAACCATGCTTTTGCTCCATGCAGTTTGTACCAGCAGGGTATAGTGATTAATCCCTTTCACAAATGGATAATCTGTGGACTTGAGGGGGTTAAATGACCAATTGAAGTACTAGTTCAGCCTTCATTAGCCCAGGGCATTGGATTACAGTGTTTTTTAAGACCCTGCTCTTGTCTATATTGGCAGACACTTTCAATTTAAAGAGAACTCTGTTGTCAGACACCCTAATCCATGCAATAAGAAGAAACTCACCTGATTAAGCCCAACTACATAAACAGATTAGGCAGCTGTCATGCACCAACAGGCAGTGTATAATATGAGATGACATGTGATAAACAGCATACATACTGTTTGGAAATTTCTGTCTCTTTAGGTCGAGATTAAATATTTATGGATCACAAAAAGATGGGCATTTATTTGGCCATTGTCTGTTTCTCCAGGACAAACTCTCATTTAGTAATTCTTCACACATGTTCTATTCATTCAAGCTTCATGCACACCTTGTACACCGTGGGTCAAATTCTCTTCTCAGCTGCCTTCTTTGCAAACCATTGGAAATCAATGGATGTGGAAATGATTCACAAGCAATGAAAACAATGAAGTGACACTTGTGCTTTTGTTTTGTTTTGTTTTGTTTTTTTACTGGGAAAAAGCTTTTGGGATTAAAAGCATGAATTTGAGCAGAATTTGGGCTACGATACAATGACTTTACAAGAGGATTTAAGAAAAATGGATCTACAGCCTCTTGCCATATGCTTTCTGCTATGAACATCTGGTTCCAGTGAGATCTCACTGTGGGATGTTTTGTAATGCAAAAATGTGTTAAGTGAGTTTTGCTCAGAGAAAGGTTTGGTTGCAGACCCTTTATCCTTGGTGTTATATGTACAGTAAGGCTCCAGTCTGTACATTATGTGTCTGTGGAGAGTTAAATAACTACAACCAACCAGGAGGCATTGATCTTAGCAGGAATAAGTCAGGCTGCAGACAGACAGATTGCAGTTTGTTGTGAGATCTGGGTAAGATGGAGCGATATGAAAGAGAATCCATGGCACAGAAAATAGCATAATATATCATGTGCTAATGGTATCAGTTTTTTGCTGACTGGTTAGCCAGTCATTCCTTCCCCTGAAATCATAGTCTGTGGCAATTAAAGCAAAGCAAAAATACAGTTTTTCCTTAAGCAGTCACTGAAATTTAAACCTGTTCATTGATGAAATCGACTCATGACCTCTGGTAATTTCTGACATAATGGACTGAAACTTGAGGGTTTATATGCCTTCATTCAGAAATAGAATATATACATAATGAATTGACATTATTGTAGCTCCAGGTTTTAGGTCCTGAATTCCCTAAATGGCTAATGATTCTGACTTTCAGGAATTAGATGTCAGCTACTTCTTGGAAAATCGAAAGCCTTCTAAGGAAAATCAAGTTGGACACTCAGAATCTGAGATCCTCACAGCATAGGCTCTAGCACATTTTATGAGCTTTTGCCTCTGATGATACCATCTAGCAATTAACTCCTTGCATGATTTGTGTATATGAGTGTTGCAGGCTTGCCAGTCACCCTAAGCAGCTTCTACCCAAGGAGTAGAGACGACCCATGGCTGGGCCTTACAGTTCATTGTTACATTAAACTCCTATTGTCCAAAACCTCTATACTGTGCAAGTAATTTAGTATTTAAATCAGAGTGTCCTACTGTCATTATTTCCAATCTGAGACACCTGAATGGGTGCTGTAAGTGGCCCCTGAATTAATGAATACAGAGAGGAGATGGGAAGACTTCAGAAGCAACAGGGGTTGCTTCTAGTTTAGTAGAAGTTTCCTGGAATGGCAGATGCTCTCTTTGGGGTGGGAAATTAAATGGTTTGCACTGGGGAGAACTGAAGCTAGGCAAATGGAAGAAATGCTTGCCCAAGTAGGGCATTAATCAGCTCAGGCAGAGAAGTAACAACAAGAGGAGTTTTCTTACACTCAGAGCCAGAGAGGACTGAGATGAAGGGGTACATCAGAGAGACTGTACCAGTGGAGCCACAACCAGTTAGCTTTGGGTTGCTCATTCTGGGAAGCCCTAGGAAGACATTCAGGCTTTTGGACATGCAGCAGACAGGCAAGGAGGGAAAGCCTCAGGAGTGAGTACTACTGCACTGAGATGTAACAAGGTTGCTTTTCAAGAGTCATAGTGCTTCCACTGTTGCTTGTTTTTGATCAGAGCTATAAGACCTTAAAATTTTGAAAACCAGGTTCATCAAGTCTGTCCATTCTTTCATATGACCAGAGGAGTTCAGGGTGAAAATAGGGCTTCTGGTAGCACATCTTTTGTGAAACTCACTGAACTAAAAAATTTCCTCTGTGATGCTGTTAAACTGGATTCCTGTAACTTTCCAAAGACACAGCCAAGACCAACGCTCCTTCAAAATATTTGGCACAGTGTGGAGGGTGGCCTGTGAGGTGAAGAAGTTAGGTTCTTTCAAATGGAAGTTAATTCTGAAACCCAATAATGCTAGATTAACTTTAGGCACAGAATTTTGAAGGCTGACTTCTTCCCAATCAAAACAGTAAAAAATTAGGAAAATCTGTGCAAACTACAAGACCACCAGTTCACTGTGGTTTTGTAAAATAAGTGGAAGTGACCTACTGAAATAAGCTTGGAGAACTGAGCAGATTTTCCCTCTTTCTCTTACAAGCTAGAATAACTGCAAGGAACCATGTGGCATTAGGGGAGATTTAGGGGTATTCAGATGCCTAAACATAGGAGATTTTTAAGATGATTTCTGGTTCTCAAAATAACCATGTGATGTGATATGTATGGGGGAACATGGCCTTCTGCAACAAGGCACGACACCATAGGGCATCCAAATTGTACTGGACAAAGATATTCAGGTATTTAAATCACTCCCTAGGTATCTTCAAGTGGGACTAATGTGGCAGCTTGCCCTTCATCATTTTAGAAATCCATCCCTGAATAGCTTCACTATATGCCCAAAGGTGATTAACAGGCCTGAGGTGAACTAACACAAGGGTTCAGCAGCAGAGCTACATGATTAAATTCCCAACCCCAGGCTCATTTGGTGTTTTCCTGCTAGCATGCACATTTCATACCCTGAATCTCTGTGGGAGTACATGCTAAGCCAAATCCAACTGTTCCCCGCTGGGGCTTGGAGCTGAACCGAAGCTGTGGAAACATACCCTCTTCCTTGGGAGGGAGACACGACCCATTGTCACCCCATGCTTGTCCCTTACACCTTTGCTTTGGTTGCCCCTTCTCTCCCCAAGTTTTCTGCTGTCTCTTGTCTGTTGCTTTTATTTGTTTAACCACTCTCCAACTGCCTAAAACCCTCCAGATTTACACTTGTGTGTATACTGAGACATAACACTTTTTTTTAACATCAAAAGAGGTCTAAGCTAATTTCCATGACTGCCTTGAAACAGATTTAAGAGCACTGTGGAAGGCAGCTCCTATCTGCTCCAGGGTGCTGGTGATGATGTGGGACATGCTCTCGTCTCCCAGACACATGGCCAAGATGCAGGGCTGAGCCTGGGGCAAGCTTCAGCACCCGTCAGCTGCCAGTTGCCTCCCCTGCCCTGGGAGCCAGCATCATTTTGGTTGCTCCTGATGTTAAAGCTCAGTACGGCACGAAAGCAACCTTGTCAGTCAGAGAGAGAAGAGTTATTATTCAGATCAAAGTCAGGATTTGTTTCCTGTTCTGAGTCACAGCTAGAATTACTGCTCTATGTCTTATCTGTCATATTAAAGTTTTGAATGATTTTAACTCAATATAAAATACTTAAACTAGTGCAATTGATGTTTTTAAAACATTTCAGTCTTTTAAATGATCCTTGACAGTGGCATAAGAGTAATAAAATAAAAAAAAAAAAAAAAAGAAAAAAGAGAGAGAGACTAAGACTCTAACTTTATTCCAAGCATTAAACCATATATAAATTATAAGGATTCCGGACAAGGGGATTATAATGTGATCTCAAATTATTAAAAGGCTTTAACACACTAAGAGAGTTTGCAGCCTTTGGCACTGCTAACATAGAATGTTTCGGTAATGCTTGAACAACTTTTGTGCAGAACCTCCTTTTTTATTTTCTTTGATCATATTTCTGTCTTCATAGCAGTAAATGGAAAAGTTACAAGCAGAGCATCAGAATCCCTGGGCTGTCCAGGCACTAAAACAAAGAACTCTGGCTTCAAAACATGTCACTTAATTGTCTCCCTATTGCCTCTCAGCTATCAAAGCTCTCAGCTATCGAAAGCTAAGACATGTTGTCCTGCTGCTTAAGAAATTGGTAAAGTACTCGTACTACTTTCTACAGCACTGGACACTGGGAAAGGTAGAGAACCTTCTCAGCTACAGAAACCAAAATAACCCCTAAACTTAAATGGCCAAAGTAGATGATAATTAAGAAAACTCATCACACCCACAGTATTGTTGAACAGACAAGCAAACAAGAGAAAGCAGAAAGCAAGAGACTTCATTCTCTGAAATTCTCCTGGGAGAGGGGGACTCTTCCTACACATAGAGGACAGGCCATTACCTGTGAAGCTGAGACAAAGGTTGAAGCCACCGTCAGGCTTCAAGGTGGAGTGTCCTAGGAAAGCCAGGAGAGCTCCTGCCCCAGCAGCAGAAAAGGGGCTAAAACGTCCAAGATGAGATCAGCAGTAACTGGGCAGCATAAGTGAACTCATGTATTTCAAGGCAGGACAAGCTAGTCAGATGGTAACTTCCACCACAGGCAGCCCATGGAGAAACTCTGGCAAAAGGACTTTGCAGGGCACAAATGCTACCATTGCTTTTGTTCAGGTTATCAAAACAGTGCAGGAACAGATTCTGAAACTCTGGGAAATTCACAGTCAAGGCAAGATATAGAGGAACAAACACTGATGCAAGGGCCAGAAGACCTCTAAAACCAGGATGCCTCAGTGAAGTTCCTGTATTGTTCACTGCACACGGAACATGGGACTCTTTCTGGAATACAGACTGCTCTTTTAGACATCAAAATCAAAGATTTGGACATATTGCCATCTTTGCTGTCTTTATCTCACCAAACATTCTGCACAATGGCCATGACGAGCAGCTGTAGTAGCTTTCTACCTCTTTTCTCTAAGACATTCAAGCACAGGAGGATATCTGAAGCAGATTCTATTGCCTGTGTCCTTCATAAAAGAACTGCTGGGTCATCACAAAACAGTGTAGCTTATATACTGTGATCTTTCTATAACTATCATTCATTAATGTGGCACCTTGCCTTCCTTTGATTCATGGATATACCTTTCAAAATGACACCAATGACAGTATGGACAATAACTGAACACACGGGTGTTTCATTGTATAATATGCCGAACAAGAAATACAGCTTTGTGTCATACATCTTCTCTATGGTTCCAAAGCCTAAAGCAAACATTAATAAATTTAACTCTATTTCACTTCCTAGGGAGGCAGATTTCTCTCTGTTTTGTAGAGAGGTAAAGCTAGGCACAAAGGGCAAGATTTTCAAAGATATTGAAGTGCCTGAAGATGGAGAAATGCCTTTCGGGATTTGCAAAAGTGCTTATGCAGAATAGGTACCTGCCTCCCACTGAGATCAGTGTTTCGTATCTGTTCAACAGATGCAAATCTGACAGCTGGCTCTGTTATAATAATATTTGCTGAGGGTAAACCAACTGCATACAACAGAAAGGATACAGGACCCATGCTCCTCTTTCCTCCTGAGATAGGACTGATGTGACATTCACATGACGCAGAGATCTCATACATCTATCCACAAGTGTTTTCTATCCACCTTGCTAAGGCTGTTCCATGCTTGGCTGCTCTTTTGCTATAAACCCACCCTCTCCAGGAACTCCTACAAGTTCCCTATGGGAACTTTCAGGTACTTTTCCTAAAGCAACTGCCCTTAGCAATCTTGTCCGCCTTTTCCTGCAACAGTCATTCAGCATCCAGTCACGGATTAGCCTTCTGCTTGAAAAAAAATTACTTTATCTTTTAATGTCTGAAGATTTAAATAATTCGGAATGCATGCATTTTAGGTATCCAACCTCTGGTGCCTTCAGAAAAAGGTATCCATAAGGTACTGGACTGGGCCTCTGGAAACTCAACCATCACCTACTAGTAAATTTAGCAGCTCACCTAGGAAGATCAGCACCTCGTGTCAAGAAAGGTGATTCTCCCCTCTTCTCTGGTCTTGTAAGAACCTACCTGGAGTACTGTGTCCAGCTCTAGGTTTCCCAGCACAATAAACACATGGACCGGTTGGAGTGAATCTAGAGGAGTGTCACCAAGATTATCAGAGGGCTGGAGCTCCTCTTCTATGAAGACAGGCTGAGGCAAGTTGGTCTTGTAAGGCCTGTAGAAGGCAAACCTCCAGGGAGACCTCAGAGCTGCCTTCCAGTACCTGAAGGTCTGGGAAGGACCTTTCTCCTACAGAAAGGCTGGAGAGGGTCTGTTTACAGGGGCATGGAGTGACAGGACAAGGTGAAATGGGTTTAAACTAAAAGAAGGTAGATTTAGATTAGATGGAAGGAAAAAATCTTCATTGTTTTCATGGCTTAGCCCCAGCCAGCAGCTGAGAACCACATAGCCACTCACCCCCATAGTGAGGAAAAGGGGGCAAGAAGAAAGAAGGGGAAGACAAAGGCAAACCTTGTGGGTTGGGATAAGGATAGTTTGTTGGGAGAGCAAAGGGAGGGAGAAATAACAATAACAGGAATTTATAGCAAAATATACCTGGTCTAATGGAGGGTGTCCCTGCCCATGGCAGGGGGGTTGGAACCAAATGATCTTTGAGGTCCCTTCCAACCCAAACCACCCTATGATTCTATGATCCCAAGAACTAGTTCACAAAAAGATTAAGATATCTCATGTAAAATGTTACATGCCAGCAAAATCGCAATTGTCCAAGCTGTGTGTGGATGTGCCATGAACCACCTATCTCTGCTACTGCCATGCAATTTGATGCCTGTATGACAGCTGTCTGCCATCAGGCATTGGGAGGAATCAAACCCACAGATGGGCTCAGGTCATAGCTAGAGTGCATCTGCAAAACTGGAGTCCAGACAGGACGGGGACACGAGCCCTTATTCAAAATAGCACTTGAGCAGCAGCTCCTGCCACAATCTGGTGGGCAGTCAGAGGATACAAGAGTGAACATCAATCTGGAGCAAAGCAGACAGTAAGGGGGACACCCAAATCCATGTCCCTGACCTGCAGTCTGTCTATGTACCTTGGCCTATGGTTATTTAATGCAGTGTCCAGGTTTATGTTAGCAATTTGCATTTTATGAACAATTTGAGGTAAAGATGTATCTTTACTTATGGATCCAGCCAAATGAGAATTTTCTTATGGATCCAGCCAAATGAGAATTTTCTTATGGAAACAGTGAAGGAGTCTAGAAAGCTCCAGTGCTGTGTTTTTTTGTGTGCTGGTGACAGAATTTGTTGGCTCAAGGGCTTGTGTTACCGACACAGCTAAGCCCTCTCCAACCCTCCCAGGCTGGAGCAGCGGTGCTGTAATCCTGAGGAGGATGCTTACTACTGAAAAGCACGCTCTGAGAGTGAGGAGTGAAAACAACAATTGAAAACCAGCCTACAGCAAAATTCATTACCTGTGGATTCAGTGCTAATGTTCCAGGGCTATACATGCTGTTCAGTATTTTATCTGCAGCCACACCAGATGTATGAGCTCCCATGAAAACGTCTCTCTTTGCCATGAAATGTCTGATACTTCTTATTTAGACAAAAGAAAAGGCAAATAATTTTAGAAAAAACATTCTATTCCTCAGTTAGCTCTTTTGTGGTAATTGAAACAAAACCCCAAGTATATTGAGAATGGATGCTCCTCAGCGATGCACATGGGCTGGCTCAGCATTGGGTTCAAAGGCGAGCACATTGCTGGTGCACAGCATGGCGTGCATGGGAACGGGCCACTTGCTGGCAAGCCTGCTTCCTTTGTTCAGGCACTCTCTAGCTCAAAGGAAATGTGGAGGACTGAGAATGCAATATAGAAAAATAAGCAAAGAACTTTAATTACATACCCATCGCTGTACTTTATAAATGTCAAAGAAATACTGTGAAATTCAAAACACATTTGAAAACACAATTTTGCTATTGATATTCTTTGTTTTAAAAGCCAGAAAAAAATTAAGATGTATTTACTTTTCTCTGTCAATAGTGTTTATTCATTGTAAAGGATTTATCCACTTAATTTACTGTGAACAGCAAAACAAGTTGGTTCACCATTCCTCTTCTCTTTCTACAGTTTTCTGTTTACTGGAAGTACACAACACAAAGCCATTTCATTTGTAAATTCTTTATGGTTATAATTTTAAAAAATTTTGTAAGGAAAAAACGTACCAGTTTATGTTGAGCTCTCTGCCTATACCTCTACACACAGAGACAAGGAAATACAGAAAATGCACAACTTGATGGCCACACCAGCTTCCATGTTCCAGAAGACTCCGATCATCAGCAGAGAGGAGATTCCACAGTAAAGCAAGAAGGAAAACCAAATTCCAGCATTTACTTCAATCCTTTGCCTGGGCAGATAATAAGCAATTGAGGCAAAGTAGGTAATAAAATCTTTCTACAGTTATTAAAGCCTTGACTAACAAAAGCCACTCAAATTAAAAATACTTCTCAACTTAAATTCAAGTGCTGGCACCTGATCTTATCCATGATACAGCACATGTGCTGATTAAACATCAGAAAAGCAGAGAGAAATCCTTCTTCATTCATGTTGCTTACAGATGATTATAGCAAAAAAATCTGTTCCCAATCTAGTCCCGGTCAAAATGATGGAACGTTCTTTTGATTTGATGACACTAAGAGGCATTAAGTGATATAAATTGGGCAATTTCGTCTTCCAAAGACAGAACCATCACAAGTTTGGCAGTTCGATATAGGGAAGATTTAAAAGGAGGTCCTGAATAAATCACTCTCAGAACAGATTTTCTGCCAACCTCTCGCAGCTCCCTCCTCTCTGCCACCATCTCAGTGAAACTGTTTCTAAGCAGGGCAGGCTGTTCCTGGCTCCCCAGCCATGAGGAGCGTCTGCATGAGGATGTTTCTTAACTCTGTTTATTAAAGATTCCACAAGCTTGCCCCAGGCAGGAGATTGTATAATTTTGCTGACGAATGTCACTGTTAAGGGCAGAGCTCCCTGCTATCTTCCATTGTAGGCTGCCAATCTGTCTCAGCATCATCAGAGTCTTCAGGTGGACTTCATCAGTTGTAGTCATCTTATCAGCTAGGCACAGCCTCTCCTAATGGCTTGATAAATATTCTGGTATCCCAGTATCACTATCAAGAGATTCAAATCATGCCCAGTACTTACTGCTGCTATTACTACAGAGTTATTGCCAATGACTCTTTCACTTATCTCTCTAACCAGAGACACTGAATAGCCCTTTTTATGTCTCCACTCCTGGTCACTGAGAGCAGAATTCATACAGAACTGTCCTGTACCTGGATGGCAAAGTACATTGCCCATGTGAAATTTGAAGAACAGGTTTAGTTTGTGTGAGAAATGTGTTCCCACAGACCCATCCCTAGCTTGCTAGTCTCAATACCTACTGCACCTGATATTTTTATTTCTGACACAGGAACATTGTATGCCCAAGTTTCTCACATGGCCACCCAGTGCTTGGCATGGGCCTCAAAGCAGATCTGGATGAAATATTTTGTCACTTTTACACTCTCTGCACCCCAAGTTAACAAATGCAAATGATACATACTTCGGCTTCAGTTAGAGGACTATGATGGCTACCCTAGTGATTTTCAACCTTTCTCATGCCAAGCCTTCATTTTTAATCCTTTTCCCAGGTAGCTGAGATCTAGCTAAGATGTTCTTCTCCAAATAAAATGGTTATGATGCCTGTTTGAGATTGAATGCTGTAATACCAAATCAGGGAGAAATATGAGGTAAGACTTCACAGCAGACTTTACTGCCATTTGGGGATATTCAAGTCAAATCCTTTCAGATTAAATCCTGGTACCACTGAGAAAAGAATAAAACTCACCAGTACAGGGAGAGTTTAGATGTAACCTATCACACTGTCTAGATTGCCCCCAGTTTTTCTGAGATAACCGGTGTAGTTTGGGTGAAGATATGTGGCTTTCAATTTCTTCTTTTACCCTTTTCAGAATGGCTCACATCTGGCATAGAAGGACTGAGAGGAGCACTGTGTAGCAAAGGAAAACAGTCTCTGTGGTCTGCCCTGATGTGGAAACAATGAAGACATGAGTTGGAGGGATGTGAGAAGGGTGGAGCAGAACTGCAGTGTGGTAGAGGAAAAGTGAGATGAATCAAGATAGCAAATTAAAGGAAAAAAACCACAGTCAGGGAAGAGAAAAAAAGAAGCCGGGTAAGATGAGGAGTCAAGAAAAGAAGGAAAGTGTAAGATGGAAGCAAAATAAAAATACAAAATGTAGATGAAGAAATAAGGCTTAAATTGGAGTCTTTTTCAACTTTATGTTATATTAGCACAATAAAACACGTACCTCAGCACATGACATCATGTGGCCACATGCCACGCAAAGATGACTGACAGGTTAATCAACTGACATCATGAGAAACAGACACATGGAAGAAAGTCATATTTAAGCTGACAGGATAATTACTTTCACTGTCCTTCATACAGGCCCCTCAGGCAGGAACCTGACTCCCAGACAGAAAGATAGGGAGAACTATCACCACATATAGAAGTATTTTTTCCCCTTGTTACATTCTGAGGCATTTCTTCCATTCTTTGAGTCGGAAAACCATGAGAACGGAATGTATTCTATGATCAACATGTAGCCAGGACGAGTATTTCCAGCACGAGAGAATCATTTAATAACATCTGCAATCAAGATGTCTCGGGAGAAAGTTTTTTTTCAATCTGCAGCCTCTGCAATCCTTGTGGTCGATACAGAGAGCCATTTATATTATGCAGGAGTTTCACTTAAAGAATGGAAACAGGTACTGGTATAACCAACGCTTCCCTTCCTTCCAAGGCTTCCTGTTGTGACAGGATGCAGTTGTGAGAGATGAGAAAAATTGCAACTACACTGTGGGAAGCCCATCTAAGTTGCAACTACTTGGTGCTTTTCAGATCCAGACCCAGTATGAACACTGATAACCATGTTTAGATGATTTGAGGTGATAACAATCGATGTGCCAGGTTTAATTAGAGCTCTGGTAATGTCTTTAACTTTCACCAGAGTTATGACCTGCCTTTAATTATAACTACACTAGATAGAAAGGGAAATGATACATTATTATAAAGCTCATAAAAGGAGAAAATACTGTAGCTCATGTGTACAAATAAGCTACTCTCTTACTGTTGATTTTGCTTCATATGTTCAGCCAGGTGACATCTTGCAACTGTAGAATGTCCCACATGTATCTGATATTTTTGCTTTGTCCAAGGTTTAAGTCAAAGTGACTGAGCAGAGGTATTATAGACACTGAAGCTGCCAGCGTGTTTCCACCTCAGCAGTTTCATGTACATTCTCCTATGCTTGCATGGCTAGCGAAGGAAACCCATGTATTTTCCCACCTTTTCTATAAGAAAGAACAGGCCTCAAATTGGTTGCTCTGTCCCACCAACTGCTTCCTGTGCCTTGTGCAGATAGGGATACCTACCTCATTCCCTCGTACCCTGCCAACTCCTCCCACATGCTCCAGGTCTTCCATCTCTGCCTGCACTGCTTGAAGAGATTGTCGACAGATTCTTCCAGCCCTGGACTGGTGCCACAGCAGCTTGACTTGAGATGCAGACAGAAAAGGATGTCTAGATAGAAAACATAACCACCACCACCACTAGAGCAAGTCTGGGATAGGCAAAATTCAGTTGCTTTTCCTCACTTTCCAGCTCTCTGCAGAAATTCCTTCTGAATAATGCAATAGAGAAAAACACCCTTGATAGGAGACTGCTGCTTGTCCTATCAGACACTATGGAACTACAGAATAGTAGGCTCTTCTTTGATGCCCTCTCCCGCCACCTGCATCGACGTTTAGCCTTTATAATCACACAGATCACCCTTTCAGAACAGAGGGAGAGGGGCTTGGAGGCAAATTACAAACCACAGCAGGATATTTTCTCCACATAAATGTTCTCAACCTCAGAGTGATCAGCCAAGCCTTCAGAGAGATGCATCACCAGTCAACATGTCATGGCAAAATCTGACAGTACAGAGTGTTCGGCTGTTTATTCAGAGAATATATTTGAATAATGAGTATATTTAAGAAACCATGCTGCTGCTGCACTCATGGAAGAAAGAGCAAAAGGCTAACTTTGCCAAGTAAATTATGTGTTGCAAATTATTCTCTTTCCTTAGAGCTCTGTGTGTCTCAGGAGTAAAGAGCGAGCAGAGAAATTCTTTACACAGGCAAGTGGTAACTTGGTAAACAGGATTTCCAGCTCAGAATTCAAACGTGAGGACAAGCAGAATTATCTTGTGTACAAAGTGTAGAAATACAAGCAGTAGAGACTCTTTCAGGAAAAAAATGTATAGAAGACATACAGGACACTCAACACAGAACCTTCTTTTCATCAGAGAAGCTATTTTCAAAAATTATGAAACCTAATTTAGAATTGTATTCACATTTACTGGGATAGAGAGCACTTTCTCCACTTCTGCTGGCTTCAGCCCTCCAGGATCCAGATGTAACATTGCTGAAATTCCCTGGCCTTTGCTTGAAGGCCTGAATGTTGCAGTCTCCTCCATAAAAAAAATCCCACAATGAGCTTTTTGTGGGGACTTACACTCTTTTCCTGTTCAAAACCTTGTTGGTATGTGAATTTCTTGTTTTTGACACCTCAGGTTTCCTACACAGTCTGTAAGTAGAATTTACCTATTTGTGGTCCAAGACATAGCAGCTATGATTGCTCCTAGAGATAGCCAAAGTCTTCTGAATGCAGCAATTAACTATTTCCCAAGGGAACTAATTCTTATAGGATTTTTTTTCTCTAATCATGTTCCCTCTGGACTTCTAGTCTCTTCCCTTAAATTTTCTTCATGAGTGAATTCCCTCTTTTGCACCAGTTCTAGATGACTGTTTTCCTTCTAGCTTCTATATAGGCAAGATCAAGAGCACCTGTACTCTCAGTGTCTTTCCCTATTACTTTGCTTTGTAGAATCACAGACTGGTTTGGGCTGGAAAGGACCTCAACAACCACCTAGTCTAATCTGCCTGCCATGGGCAAGGACATCCTTTACTAGACCAGGATGCTCAAAACCCCATCCAACACGCCGTTGAGCACTGCCAAGGCAGGGGCAGCCACAGCTTCTCTTGTCAGCCTGTGCCAGTGCCTCACCACCCTCACATGGAAGAATTTCTTCCTAATACCTAATCTAAATCTACCTTCTTTTAGTTTAAACCCATTACCCCTTGTCCTGTCACTCCATGCCCTTGTAAACAGGCCCTTCCCAGCTTTCCTACAGGCCCCCTTCAGGTACTGTAAGACTGCTTAAAAGTCTCCTCAGAGTCTTCTCTTCTACAGGCTGAACAACCCCAGCTGTCTCAGCCTGTCTTCATAGGAAAGGTGCTCCAGCCCTCTGGTCATCTTTGTGGCCCTCCTCTGGACACACTTCAACAGGTCCATGTGTTTCTTGTGCTGGGAGCCCCAGAGCCGGATGCAGTACTTTAGATAAGGTCTCATGAGAGTGGAATAGAGGGAGAGAATCACCTTCCTCTACCTGTTGGACATGTTTCTTTTGATGCAGCCCAGGATATGGTTGGCTTTCTGGGCTGTAAGCATGCATTGTCAGCTTTCTGCTTTCCTTTCCTACCATTTCTTACCCAGAAAAAATGCAGCGGGAGAAAGTCACTGAGAAAAATTACAATTTTGTTCCTTGCCTTGCACAGCTTTTTATAGCCTGAGGCCATGCCTGGAGCTGCTGGGAGATACCGCACAGCAGAGCATGTATGAGTAGCCAAGGTAGTTCCCACAGTTGTTGTGATGCCTCCAGCTCCAGTTTGACGGGATGCATACAGGTCTAGGTCGCTCAGAGTGTCATGGCAAATGCAGCTTCCACTGCCTTTTCAGAGACAGATTATCACACTCTGCTTGTTTCCCTTCTGGCCTGTGAAGACACCTTACACAATTTTAATGACCCTGACCAAATCTGTAAGCTCAAACACAGTGTACAACACCCTACTGTTCACCTTCCCCTCCTACTTCACAGATAAATATGGTAAAATAAGATGCTTAAGATTTTACTCCAATGGGAGCTATCAGTCACCGCACCTGATGCCAATGGGAGCTATCAGTCACTTCATTTTTAAAGGTGACCCTTGTTTCATATGTGTCTCTGCTTGGAAACTGCTTCAAGATTTAAGGTTATTTTTATGCCACTCCTGCAGAATGCATTTTCTATATGCTGATGTCAACACATTTTTCCTGAATAAAGGCTTATAGAAATTTGATTGTTTCCTTATGCCAAAGGACACCCAGTATCCTCTAGTCTATTTCATTGTATTTTGCTACTTGCCTACAACTGTGGTTCTCATTTATATAATCTTCCTGTGTGGCCTCTCCTATGCTTCCTTACATGGCTGGTATCACAAGCCTGCCAAGTCGAGCTCTACTGGATGGCTGGTGCTAATGGAGTTAAGCACTTTCTCTTTCTGTCATCCAGTGGTACATTGCCTCCAAAAAAGAGAATATGGATTGCTTAGGGAAAAAATGATCTGATTGATTATTTTCAGTTTATTCTCTTGCTGCAATGGGTGAAGCAGCTTGCAAAAGGCATGATCACTGCTGAGCAAGAACAATGAAGAAGTATTATTTGTGTGCAGACCTCCCCACAGACTCTATCTTTGACACCAGCTTAAAATGTTCCCAGTCACTGACGCATGGAAAATGTTCAGGATGCAGTAGACAGTTCTAAAAACACCAGAACCAATCACCTGGGAAACAAGAAAAACAAAAAGTCAAGTCAAAAAGTATTTCAGCTATTAAACAAGCACCACCCACCTGTAGGCGAGTGGCTAGCAGCCTGAAGAAATATGTGTAAATCCTTTTTAGGAGCTCCAATATTTTTGTTTTTAAATGTAAGGGAGAGAACCAGTTCCTCTCATATTCTCTGTACAACACTTAAAATATGCTGTGCAATGAAAAAACTACAGTCCACATCCCAGGCTGGTCAATACCGTTTTAAGCTGACATTCAAATGACTATGTGTTTGTAAAACAACTTGAGTAGAAACAAGAACCAATCTAACTTGATAGAAAAACTCAAATCCTAAGCTCAAAATTGGGGACAAATGAGAGGTATGCATCTCATTCTTCACCCTCAGTCCTAGGGGATCTGGAGCCCTGTTAAAATAATCAGTAACAAGTATTGCAGTTGTGGAAATCCAAACCTAAATCTCAGGGTAACACTGGAAGATGAGGTCTGCGCTCTTTCAGATGGTACCTACAGAGTCAGTTACCTCTCTGTTGAGTTTGTTCTGTACTTAGATTGGTTCAGGAAATAGTTTTCTTTCAAGTAATATTACAAATTTGCATTATTTAAAATTAAAAGTTCAAATTCCACACAGAACAGGTCCAGAGAGAGGGGTCCCCGATGTAAATGCTTCAGTCTGCCTGATACAAATCTTTATGCAGCGTTAAATTATCTGGCTGACATTGAGTACAAGTTGCCAGCTAAAAAGAAGAGACAAAACTGGTTGTCAAGGATATCTCTTGGGCACAGAGAAAAACTGATATCACTGCACTGCTCTTACCTACAGGCATTCTTGATACTGGCTGGGTAAAGGTGCTTGGGCACCTTTTCTTATGTGAAAGATAAGGAAACTCACTGCTGACTGTGGGAAGGAAAAGGACCAAAATATTGTGTGTCTCAGTCCTGGGGGTGGAAAGCATGTTTGGGGTGACTTCTTTATGTTTTTCTGTTGCCATAGACAGAACAGAGCAGTCTTACAGAATGATTTGTGTGCATCTGCATGGCCATGTATGGCCAAAGTTTCAAATCATTAGTTCCACTCCCGGGTGCCTCAGATGCTGGTATTTTGAGGGCAGTGGAGAGGTTATAAGTGCTCAGCCCATCTGATAATTAGGCCCCTGAGAAAGCTGTTCATTTTGAATTTCCAAAATGAAGGCATATAAAAATCATAGCACTTATGGAAAATGTGGTTTTAAATATATAACGATTGTGTTTTGGTTTATTTCAAAATGTGTGTACAAACCACAATAGAGAATTACCCCTTCATTAACACCAGTAAAAGTGATGATAATAATAACCCTTCAGTGCTGTTTCTGAAAGGGAATTGCTCAAGGTTAAGAGAGGTAACCTTTGAACTGGTGTATGTTTTCAAACCAGAAAGATTAAAAGGTCAAAGTTGAAAAGTATATATTTTAAATAGCACCAGATGGCCGTGGTGCAAACACAAGGCTGAATTCAAACTGCTGTGCCGTTAAAGTACATGCACTCACTGGGACCCCACGGGTGAATTACAGCCTCTGTGTATTCTGGGGCTGTCCATTATCTGACATATACCTACGCCTGCTCAGTATTCAGCCAGGGACAACTTTTCTTTCTTAATGACTGTTGGATGAATAGGGCCAATTCTTCAGCCACGAGAGCCATTCCCAGGGCCTGTGATGAGAACTGGGTGCATATCCAAGGACAGAGGTTAGCCCACAGCCCAGTGGTTTTCAACTTTTTTGATTTGTGGACCCCTTACTAATTCACTTGGAGAAGTGGAAACCCTGGTGAAAATTAACACATGTGGATTGCTACATAATATTTATGAGCTTGGTTTCCACAGTCACCTTTTCCAAACAATTTCAAAGTTCTCTGCAGACCCCAGACCAAGACCATCACTGAAAAAAGCCTCTTTTGCACTCCATCTAGTCCCCCTGTCGCAAAATCCAGTAATTTACCTTAAAAACTTTCTCTGCCAGTTTCACTACTTACCAAAATGAATGCAGCTGTACAGATTTGTTTTTACCTTGCACAGTCATTTGAAGGTTGCCCTAATTTCTTTTGCTTTTTAGTTCTCACATTTTTATGTCAGCAGATATTTGGTTTGCTTCCTCCCCTCTCCCTAGTCATTTTTCTCTCAGACAGCTGTGCAAAACTAGCAGTAAATTATTTGGTAATCACTCGGGATTTTTTTCCCTGGGCTTACGGGGTGGCATTATCTGATCAGCTTGTTGTCTTATCTGAAAAAAATATTTTTCCATGTGGGAAGCATTCCATATGTTGACCAACCAGATTTATTGCCTATTAAATTGACAGTTAGCTTGGAATAATAATCACTATGAGGAATACAGATCATGTACTATGTGGCCTCAATTCTTTCCAGATCAGTCTTAATTCTCCAATCTCTTATTGTCTTACCCTTGCTTAGGATACCGAAGAGATCTCTTCCATCTGCTGAAAAGACCCTTTAAAATCTGAAGTCAGAACTGAGAGTGAAAAGCAGCCTTCTTACAAGCTCTGCAAGGTATTATCCTTTTTACAATATTCTTTCTTTAATTCTCGCTATTTATATATTTTTTTTTATTCTTTGATTGCAAGCACATTGAAAAGAGTCCATTTGTATCACTGTGTTTGTATCTCTCATACAACAAAGTCTTTCAGCACTACTGAAATATAAATATTAAAGAAGGAGAGGAACGATTCCCAGGATGAGAGGTTTTTTTCAGTATCTGTGCCCTCCATCATTTCTCTGATATGATAGGGTTCACTAACAGGTGAATAATGCAATGTAAAGCCATAAAAGATGCAAAATTTTCATTTTATAAAAAGTAATTTTGTTGAGAGGAAAGCTTTGGCCTTATTCAGAAAACATCACAGTCAGAATGAATTATTATTCCCTGCAGAATGATAAAACCTCTGAGTTTACTAGTGGAAATTTTCTATCTCAAAATCCCACTTTATTTGTGAAGTTAAAGTTATTTTCTAGTTATTTTGCACATCTCCTCAGTTACTAGCACTATTTTATCACACATGCATCAGGGCTCCATGTTTAATAACTGTGTCAAGCTATGCCCTGTATTGTACCAGCCCGTTTATTCATTTCACCAATTCCTGTCACTCAGGATTAGAATAAAGTGAGGAATTCTATTTGCCATCCAGAATTGTTGGTAGCCCAAATTAGTCCTTACTTTTGTATTTACATAAAAGTAGGGGTTTTGTCACATGTCTAAACACTCCCATTTTAACTCTACTCCTTTCCCAAGAATAAATAATTTTGGAAAATCCACATTTTTTCTTTCAGAGGTTCCAAGGCAAGAATCTTCACAGTATACAGTAAGGTCCATGAATTGAGCCACAGGTGACTTTTTTCTGAGGAATTCTGGTTTTGCTTTGTTTCAGTTTTAATTTTTCTGTTCAATCACTCCTGTTAGAATATGTTGTAAATGCCGGTGTAATTCCAAGGGTTTCCTATACACCTTTCAAACAAATTACATTTATTGATGGTAGGACATGTATTTAATCAATCCTGCAACTAGTTCTTGTTATTTCTTTTAAAGAAGTTGTCACCAAAAAACCCCACCAAAAAACCCCAAAAAACCCAATCCAAGCAGCTAAACCATTAAAGTCACAAACATTGTCAATAAATCCATATCTTCATTATGGTTTGAAATTGCATCTGTTTTCAATCTGGAGGTAAGCCTGGAGTAACTCCCCTGAAATGAATAATGTTTCATTCCCAAAATAAAACCACAGTAAGATCTTAATCTAGCCCTGTATCTCAAAGTGCAGAGGTGAAGATATATATGATGCATACTTGACATGATTTTATATAATGGAACATTTTAATGTAGATAACTAAACAATTCATATATTGTGTTATTCACCTATTCCCTACAGAATTTAATAACTCTAACTTTGCCTTTTGGAGAAGGAAAAGGCTGGTACCTTAAGACTAAAATAACTTGTGTAGAATTGTAATCAGAGAGATTAGCTAATGTTAGCATGCATCCTTCGTATCATAAATGTGGTTTCAAGGTTATCCAGCAATTGAAGAGAGCTAGATTTCATTATCTGACCTTCTAAAGAAATCAGCTATGCTAAAAAGGATAACAACATATTTTTAAATTCTATTGTCAAGCTCTTTTTTCACATAACTACATTGCTACAACATCTAAGACCGTTTTCAAACTGAATATAGCTGAAAAATTGTACCATTTAATTTTTTTCCTGACTTTATGAATGCAAATGAATACAGACTTGCCAGCAAGCTGTCATTTACTGGTAAGTGAATCCTAGATACCTACTGTATGAACCTTGTGACATCACCATCAGCAAACTATTCCCCAAGGCTACATAAATGTGTTCACTCTCTTTCCTTAAAAGAAAACTACTTGGTACAGCTGAAGAGATTTTATACAGAATCTTCAGAATTGTGACACTTTATTTAAATGCATTAATTATTTTAATACATTATGACTGCATCAACATAGCTATCTATTTGTGCAGGATAATATGTTTCCCAAGGCTTTTACCGCTTCAGATTTACAATAAGATTGTACTGGAGATCCTCCTTGCAAAACTCTGCACAGGATATGAGGGAAAACTAGGTTAAGGAGCTGAGTAGCCATTGCTCTTTAAAGCCTCTGCTCAGAGCTTCTCCAATTTTTTGTGGCTCCTGCAAACCTGTACTGTGGAGAAATTCCAGTATCCCCATGTCAAGCTGTACTACCTCCCCGATGCTTTCTTCTTGCAGCAGCAACAGAAGCTTCTGGAAGAAGCTTTATAGCTCCATGTTCCTCCCACCTAGACTTTCAGAACAACAGGGCTGTGATGTTTCAGATCCATGAGAACAAGCTGTGGCAAATAGAAGGGGACTTTTTCTACCTTGTATGTTGTCCACCCTGCCTACTTCTCCAAAAGATGTAGAGAAGACAAACATTTTGCATGCTATGAGGACATAAAGGCTGGTTATAACTGAAGTTCTCTTTACTATTGCCAGGTGGAGACACCCCACAAAAGTCAGCTCAGTCCATCTTGTTCTGTTTCACTTGGAATCTGATGGTACCAAAATTCATATTTACACCTTAATGGGACACACTCCAAAATCCAAATTTGTCTAGAGCCATGGACACCTGGATTTATGTGGATGTGTTGCCTGTTAGATTAACCTGAATTTTCACTGGACATCAGGGAAGTTTAAAGTCAAATCTATTAGTATTACAGTAGCAAAACAGTTGAACTATTTGTTGCATAATCTAAAAAGAAAAGTGACAAAAGATCAATGACAGAATCAGAAAATCATTGGGTCTGGAAGGGATGTCTGGAGATGACCTCGTTACACCACTCTACTCAGAGTATGGTCATCTAGAACAAGTTGCCCAGGATTATGTCCAGTTGGGATTTGGAAATGTTCAAGGATGGAGACTCCACAACCTCTCCAGACAACCTGTGCTAGTGTTTGATCACCCTCACAGTAAAAATGTTTTTACTTATGCTCAAATGGAATTTCCTGTGTTTCACTTTGTGCCCATTGCAGGAGAAGTTGTGGATGGCCTCTCCCTGGCAATGTTCAAGACCAGGTTGGATGGGGCTTTGGGCAACTTGGTCTAGTAGAGGATATCTCTGCCCATTGGGAGTTTGGAACTAGATGATCTCTAAGGTCCCCTCCAACACAAATCATTCTATGGTTCTATGAATCTATCAATGAAGAGATATTTGCCTCAGTGTGTGTGTGTGTGTATGGGGTGGGGTATGTGTGTGTGTGGTGGAATGTGTGTGTTAGTGGGGGCGGGGCTCCCCATTAACAAGACAAATATCCACTGCTATCTCTCCCATCCACCAAGCCAGTAGATCATCACAGAAGGTTATCAGGCTAGCCAAGAATGATTTCCTGTTTGTAAATCCATGATGACTGTTCTCAAGCACCTTCTTGTCTTAAAGGATTTTGGAAATGGTTTCCAGAATTACTTGCTGATTCAGTTTCCCAGTGATCGAGAAAAAGCTGAATGATCTGTAGTTCTGTTTCTTCATTCTTGCCCTTCTTAGACACAGTAGTAACATTTCTTTCTCGATGAACTCTCAAGAATTATCAAGAATGGTCTTTGGCTAGCTCCCTCAACACTTGTGGGTATATTCCATCAGGTCTCATAGAAATGTTAATGCCCTATGTGATTAATCATTCCCTAAACTGAACCTTTTCCACCAAGGGTAAGTCTTCCTTGGTCCAGACTTTGCCAGTAGGCTCAGAGATTTGCCTTTCCAATAAAGAGGTGAAAGAGGTGCCTTCCATGTCCACCTAGTCCAATGCACAATTCAACTACAGGCCCATGTTTTCCTTTGCCTTCCTTTTGCTGCTGCTATGCCTGTAAAATCTTTCTTGTTGCCTTTCCTTTTCCAGAATCAACTCCAGGCAGGCTTTAGCTTTCCTAGCCCCATACCAACACACTTGGACAGCATCTCTATATTTGTCCTTGGAAAGCAAAGTCTGGTTCCATCACTTGTACATTTTGTGTTGGAGTTTTGTTCACCCATGTGAGCTTCCTGACATCTTTGCTTGATTTTCTGCCCACTGGGTTAGACTGTTCTTGAGCTTGGTGGGTCCTGTAACAGCAACACTTCCAACAGCATAAAAAACCCTCTGTGAGTAGTTCCTTCTTCAAATTGCCGTTCGTCACTTCTCTGAGATATTTCTTAGCTATGATAGGTGGCAACAGATCCTGGCTAACCTCTCCCTGAGGGCGCTTTTTCTCAGATCATACTCTCTGAGGCTGTAGTCAGCCTCAATAACCACCATAGCAGCTTAGTAGCTCTTTGTCTCTTTAATGCCATCTTACATAGGTGATTTATAGCACTAATAGAAGACAGGAGGGAAGGAAGGAAGGAAAGGCAAACATCCAAAACCCCACCACCACTCCAGGGCTGCCAACATCAGTGAGATATTTTAAGTTGCATTCTCTATCCAAGATTAATCCCTTCCCACTTCTCCTTCCTATCTTTTGCTTTATCTTTATCTCTTCCTCTTGGAAATGTAGGGTTATGATTTACATGAAGTATGACTCCCTCATCCCTGCGAGCTAGGATCAGATTCCTTCTCCCCACAGCCTGTTGGAAACCTACCTGAGTTTAAATTCCAAAAGCACTCCTTAATTAGCACATTCCTTCAGCCCCACTGGCTTTCTTGCTCTTTGCCACACTTCAAGAGAGCAACAGTATTTTTTTGAATAATATAATATCAGAACTATTAATTTTCAATATTTCACAAGTAATTTCATAATATTTAGGTCACTGTGAGTTTTTGATAAAGGCCACACATGACACATTAATGAGGAAGGTGACTGGCATGACATTTAAGTACTTTTTCTATATAACCTTCTTGAATTTAACTGTAACACACAGCGAACATTGCTCGGGCTTACACAAACCATATCTCTCCTGTTTAAGGAATATAAATTCTACCTCTCCATCTCAGAATGACTCTTTATTGTGTTGCTTAATAAAAATCCAAATACATATTTTTAAATACATTAATCTCCTCTAATTTCACATCAAAGAGCTTTTCTGAATGTTGTTAATTATCTTTGAAGTTGTTACATGTTTGGGCTGAGCAATCTACAATTCAGCTATGTTCATTTAACTGGAGAAATGTGTCAAAGTAGGAAAGAAAAAATGGGATTATGATTATTATTTTAGACAACTGATATGTTTACTATTGAAATTCATTGCATCTCTGATTTTGTGACTGCTTGCTTATGAATGTTTTCAATTTCAATTCAACAATGTATCCAATGTTCTCAATTCTTATGACTTTATTGCTAATCTCCTAATGTTTGTTTTTCCTCTAAGCTCCTGCTTTTTATGTTACAGAATTGCTGGCAACCCCTCACTTTCCAGCAAAAAAGAAAGCAATCTATTTTGCATTGCCTCTGGAAAAGTCTCATTATTTATTGTTTTTAACAGTATGATTTTTAAGTCCATCTTATGACAATGAATTTTGTTGAAGTCCAAAATAGTCTTCCAATAGTTTACATTGTCTTAAGTGGTACTTCCTGAAGATTTTACCACAGATGGATTAGCAGCGATAATAATAGAAGAGTATTACCATAGCATGGTTGAACATTGATCATGGGTCAGGCTGACATATGATTGCAGAATGTAAGGATGGTCTTTCCTCTAAAAGCCCTTATGATCTCAATCTATGACACATATTTGTTAATGCAGAAGTAAAAGGCATCAGTGAAATAGTGGTACTGAGTGTGGTAGGCATAACACAGCAACAACATCCCAATTGTTAATTTTTGTGGGTATCCAAGAGAAAAGTTCTCCCGTAAGCAAAAGAAAGGTAAGAAAATGGTCCTAATAACAAAAACAACTTGGATATATGAATGAACTCGATGTAACGAGAGAAGAGAAAAGGTAAAAGAAGAGAATTTCCCTGCTAAATAATTACCATTTGGGCCTGTAGATGAAGTGTTCCATAATGCTCCTTCACAGGAAATAATCAAATCTCGAGCATTACTTTCACAGATGCAATCTCATGGCAAAGCCACTGGATGGAGGACTGGGACATCTTGACATCTGTCCCATTTTTGGGGCCTGGCGGGAAGTTCACTCTCTCTTGCTTGTGGAAGGCATTTGAGTTCTGGGGCTTTACATGACCTGTGTCCTGCTGTTAAAATGTGAAAAACATGATATACTGCTTTTTGCTTCATGAAGCTATATCAGAATTTTCAAACCATTCTGGAACTGGTTCTTTACTGGAAAGATGAACCATTCCCTGAGAGATGGCTACTGCATTCTTCAGTGTCTGTGAGAAATGTTTTGATTGAATGATATTCCACTGTTCTTCCCCATAAAATGCCTTTAATATGCTGCATTGCCCACTAATTAAATGGCATGCATCACCAATTAGCAGGAACCACACAACTTCAGTGTGAGTACTTGTCTTGCCCATCTTGCCCAGGAGTACATATCTAAGGAAACCTGAGTGTCTCTGTGTTCTTGCTGGGAAGAGAGGACAGGTGTTCCCAGCATGGCCTTCAAACTATCTGCTCATCACTTTTTTGCTTCTGCATCCATGCTTTTTCCTTCTCATTCTAGCACTACGGTAGTTTTTGAAGAGCAGCCACTGAGGGCTCTGGCCAGATTTTCTCAGCAAAATACCTTCTTTGGTATGGATATACCAAATATACACGGGGTGGCATTATCTGATCAGCTTCTTGTCTAATCTGAAAAAAATCTTTTTCCATCCTCTCCACCACTCTCACCTGCACCTGAACACACTTTAGCCACAATGAAAGCCCACCAACTCTGGATGCAGAAGACCCAGCATTTGGACTCCAGTACAGGTCTCCCATAAATGACACCACTGCCAAGCTTCTGGGCCAGCTTTGAGAATGTGTTTTTAATACTCATTTTTCATTCGGTCTATTACAGATGTGCACAGTGCAATTATTATAATGCTTTGCACATGTGGTGTTATGAAATGTGAGCCTTTAAAGTTAGGCCAGTTTTTTTTCCTGTAACCCAAATATATTATTTCTACCTATGTTCCAGTTACTTAGTTTGCCACACATTAAAAACAAAATAAAACGAAAACAAAAATCCCTCAAAAATATATTATAAAGACTAAACTAACAACTATGTAAGCAATGCAACCAAAAGTGAACGGACCCATTTTCTTCATAAAAGAACAGGCTTTTCTTATTTGTGTGCTTGGTTTTTTTCCTGGTACTCCAGCTCCTACACACAGACACAGATGCTCACACAACCATCTATCTGCACAAAAAATACATGCACAATTCATGTTGTCAGAAAGGAAACCCCTAGGAAGCCATGCTCTGCCCGAACATCCTCAGCTCCAGCAAAGGACTGCATTAATCACCTTCAAGCTTAACCATTTCAGCTCATTATACCCAAGAACAAAGCTTCATCCCTTGTTACAAAAATTCAGCTCTCGCAGAACATGGTAGACAGTCATCAGAGAGACACAGCATTTATTCTGCCCTGACAGTCCATATTGGGTCCTCACTTACCATGGAGCTGAGTTGTAGTAGGTGGTGTCCAGACCCCATTAGTAGACCACAGTGGTTCTGAGACTCCTGAAGAAATTAAGGGATTGATGTTTGGAGGAAGGCATTGGAAACATGCGTACATATACAGTTGGACACATCCCTCTTGAAGCAGAAATTAATTGCTGCAGGCCTCAGTGCACTCAGAACTATGAACAAAATTGATTTCTTTAATCTATCACTTCTGCAATTTGTTCTCCACTTGACCACCCAGAAACTGCTGTCTCTTTGCCTCCATTTCCATTTAAACACCCCAGTCAGCCAGAACACAAAGCAAGCTGGTTATTTATTCAGCAAATTGAGAGTAATGTACTTTTGAGTGTTACTGGCTAATGATTTGGGAATTAGTTAGACACTAGAATAGCATGATCTTCATAAGTAGTGGGCAGAAAACTGGCATAAATGTGGGTTTGATTTTCCAATTTGTTCTGTAGTCTTCTGAAGATGGACCAAGTTATTTAAAATCTACTAAAAAACCCCTAATTATAATACTAACAATATAAGCAAAGATTTCACTTTTCAGTATTATGTCTTTTTATTGTCCTCCATAAGTAATGCATACATAGAAAAAACCTGATCTTTCACCAAGCTTCAAAATTAACAATGCTAAGGCAATTATAAAACTTTATCAAAAGCAAATTTTCTACTGATACCCTACCCAGGGTCACGAGGCTGTGTCAAGCCTACAAACTGAAATACTTACATTTCAAAAATAGATAAATATAACATTGTACCTAGACTTCATGGCCTATTTTACAGCCCTAGTTATCTATATTGGAGATGTCTGCAAGGTACCTTTGGTCTATAGGTTTAGACTTGTTTCCAATGAGAAAGTGGGTTGCAGTGGGAGACAACATGTAGGTCTGTCCATCCAGGTCTCTTTCCAAAAGACTCAAGCAGTGTCCATGATACACACTGGACTCAAGAGCTGAGTATAATAGTTCACCAGCAGTGGCTGGCTTCACAGATTTTAAAGGACAACATTGAATTAAACAGACTATGATGCTAATTGCCTTTGCATGTGCTCACTGGTCCATATTGCTTCAGAGATGCACCACTACCAAATAAACCAGTTGCAATTTCCAATCCTAGCTTCTCAGAACAGCAACAGAGCTTTGATGTAGATACATACACCTCAACAAAAAGTGAATCTATTACTGAATATTTAATGATGGACAGGACCAAAATCAAGTGGGTTAAACAAGGACATCCAGTCTGACTAGAGACAAACAAGTTCATTTGGAAAGAACATTGTATGGAAACTTAGCAAGAGGAGTTGCAGGAAAGCCTGATGATACTCAAAACTGGCCACTGTGGTGGTCTCCTTACACTTTACCAGGAAGGCAGACCACAGTCACTGCAGTTGATAGCTAGCATCAAGCTGGCTCCGTCTTTATTACCGCAATAAAAAGTACCAGGGCATGGGGCCACTGCTATCCCAGAATTGTCCACACCATTAAATACGAACACAATAATTGCAGTTTTGGTCATGCCTGGTAGCCCATCCCCCTAGCAAGTCGTAGGCGTGGCTCATGGGTGAATATGAACCAAGGACCATTCCCCGTAGGCAGTTTGGATGCAGGTGCCAGGTTTGGAGGACAGGAGTGTTCAGTCCTATGGCATGAGCCATGCCCTTCCAGTTGGCCAGAAGAGAGCCAGGATGCACTTTATTTCCTAGTACAGATGTAGCCATCAATGTCTTCAGCATGGGAGTCTGTGACCTCTGCAGGACTTTGCTTACAAATAGGAGAATCCCCTATACCTAAATCAAATGTAATTATATTCCCATTAAGCAGCAAGCCATGGTGAACCTCAATTTGTTTGATGTTGTGGTTTCATTCAGTCAATTGCCTAAAACTTCAGCTATTTTTCTGAAGCACATCCAGGATTCTTTGCCCTGGAAATCTCAGAGGATCAATCTCCCTGAGAAAATTTTCAGTACGCCCTCATTCAGGCTGGGCAGGCATGTCTTTCATGCTGTGTTTTGATATTTCTACATCATCTTCTGGCTGAACACAAGAAGTAGGAAAGCTGCTCAGAACTTAATTTAAAAGGTAAACTGAGCTCTTTTGAATTTCAAAAAGTCTCAGGATGGATCTTCTTTTATCAGAACCAGTTTATCCATTCCTAATTCAGAGAGAAATATAGGGGTCCAGATCAAAACTTTTTGATCTGTCCTCAGATGTTCACGAAGTTCAGGGGTATTTGGATCTCAGGTTTTGGAGTGGGCCCATTCATGACCTCCAATGCCCTTGTCTTGCCTCTTATCGCCTATTCTCCTACACATATATTTCTTCTTTCTAGCTTCCCTCCCCCTCCATTGCTCTCCAAGATTAAAGCTTTTTTATTATTATTATTATAAACATAATTCTTATAAGAGATAAGAAGCTCCCCAGTGTATCTTTATATAATCCTAGTTAAGATAACATTTTGAAAGCAGACAGGGAAAGAGATTTATAAAAAGCAAGAGGAGACAGTTGCAGATCAGTGTAGCAGGGCCAGAATTTCCTACATGGTCTGAATATGTTTACAAAGAATTGCTAGTTAAAAATTGCCCTGCATGTGAAGTCCTGCACTAGGGTACATGTAACCACTTTGCTGCGTCTTGAGACTAGAACATATCTTCCCGTGTGGCCAATATTACAATCTTGCTGTGCCCAGGGATGGCAACCATTGTATTTTTGTCTTGTGTGCAAACATTTTCTACACGAAGCTATCTGTGGCATTAAGGACCTGTTATTGAAGCACAGCTGTAGCTTGTGGATTCAAAAAGGGAAGAGAGGTTTTACTTCAGGATGGGAAACTCATAGATAGTCACCAGTAAGCCAGAATGCATGCTGGTGTTTGTTGGGATTTTTGGTTAGTACCAATGTTAATATCTAAATATATGAACAACACACCATATATGCAAAGCCAGTAACTTACCGATCTAATTAGTATTTACAGGCTTACCACAGAGTTATTGTAAGTGCAGTTTTGGTGATACTACACAGTTCAAATTGCAGATTGCAGTTAAAATGATAGATACACCAACTTTATGGTACCTACCCCTTTCTCTGGCTATGGCTCACCCTCCCACTGCCCCTTGGTGTCCTAAGGCTGTTAGTGCCTGTGTGGGGCACTGGGCAAAGGAAGGGTTACCATGAGTCTTAAATATCCCTAACCCTTTGGTAGGAGGAATATGATGCTGGTGTTGAAGGTTTCTTCCTCTTTACCTGGCATTTACTAGTGGGCATTTTTATGTTTGCTGACATGCCCTGCACTTTGATCTCATTCTTGGTATGCAGGTCCATGTTGTATCTCCATGTATTCTATGTACTGTGTGTTTTACATATGTTGGATACTTCTTGGTTCTCATTGTTACCCCTGAGACTGGTTTACACAGTTTCCAAGGTTGCATTTTTTTGCTGACCAGTAACTGACCCAAATTTATAGCCCTGCAGTCTCCTGTATTCGCTTCTGCCTGTGCTTCCAAAGCCTCTGCCCTCATTCTATGCCTTCTACCCTCTCTGCTGCATTTTAGTCTAGGGTCAAGCGTACATTTCTTGTTTTCCCTATTGAATAGTGAGAAAACTTTATCTAATGACACATACTACACCTCAGAGCTGTTCCAAGCTAAGCAAAAGCTCTAACCAAGCAAGTAATGGCTCCCCAGTCAGTATGTAACTGCTGTTACATGCTGAAGCAAATCTCCAGGTGGGCCAGCTCAAATCCAGAGAAACCCTAAGAGCCCTGCACTGCTAACCTAGTGCAAAGCCATGCCTGTTGCAAGGAATGGAAACACTGTATTTATTGAGAAAAGGCTACAGATATTCTTTCTCTTTGCCCCAACTCTAGCACTTTTTCTGACTTTGGCTTCCCACAACATCCTGGGTAAGTTTCTTTGTCCTTATGAAACCATAAAATGGAAATAAAATATACTGTCATCTTAATATGGTAGAATGAGGGGAAAGTGATAGAAATGAATGAATAGTTATTTGTTCAAACAAGAATCTCTGGTTTGGTAAGACCAAAAGATTCAGATGTGAGAAATGACATTTTTATGGGAAAGATCCTAGGACACTTAGGGAAACCTGATCTGAAATCCTTTTGACAATCAACTGAAGGAAATATTTGTTCTCTACTCAGATATGCATTCTAAGAAGCACCATCATGGTGAAATATCTTAAAGTGATTCATCCTATTCTAAATCCAATTTTTCTTAAAACCAAGAACATAATCATCTACACAAAATGGGAGGATCAATCACCTTTGAGATATAAAAACAGATAAAAAAATAATTTCATTATTAGAGTATTGAGAAAATGAAACCATTCTCAAAGGCTAGATGAACACTGATAAAGCCTACTTATTCTGGACTAATCTTGTGGGGCAAAATACTCTCTAATGTGCACCAGAAGCAAAGATTATGAAGAGCATAACATATTGAAATCTAAATTAATCCTGCTTATTGGCTGATAATATGCCCTCATCCTGGGGGAATATGCCTAATTCATTACTTTTTAAATTATTTGGATTCCTTTAGGATGAGCAACTCCCAAGCTTATTTTCATTGGCTGTGTTGGGAAAAGAGTCATTAAATATGAATGGGGTTTATTTTGTTTTTTAAAAGTATTACAAAAAATTCACTTTCAGACAGTGATGTTTTGATTGTCTGCTTTCTCATACTGCAAGGAAGAGAGAATATTTGGAGCACAGACTCTAAAAAGTAAAAAATTAAAATAAATTCCATTGTATTGTTTCCAGACAGCCATTGTCCTCTGAGTTTTCCTGTGTTTCTGAAGCCATTCTCCCTGGAACACATGCAGAGCAGACTAGAAAAGTGGTTCTCGTACAAGGAGAGGAGATCGGTTCCCAACTGCTCTCATGTTCATGAAATTAAAAAAATAAAGGGGAAAATAAGCCATTTACTGTAAAGTCTTGAAGAGCAACTTAGCCAGGGGCTGTTACCTTTTATAGCCCTTGAGGTTGACCTAGTTTTTAGTAAGGCCTCTTGTTCTTGACTGTAGATTGACACCCTACCATGTTTAACACTGTGTTCATAATGCAGTCTAAGAAGAATGCTTTGCTAGTTAAAAAAAAACCCAAACTTTTAGCAAAGAATAATAAACTAAATTACAAAAATGTGGTTCATGACCTAGACAATCTTGCTGCAAAGGTGTTTTTACTATCTGTTATCCTATCTGTTATTCCTTTGTACATTTCTCTTTTGCAGAATCTGGAAGCCCACCTGCCACAAGGTACCATGTCCCTACTTAATTGGTGAGCTCATGATATTTGTGTTGAACTGAGCTCTATTAGGTTTTTAAAGGTTTGAGCACACGAAACATGCAAGCAGTTTGTGTTTCACATAGAAGAGCAGTCTGCTTTGTGGTTTGTACGTCACTCCTATTTCTCCATTATGATTCATCAGTAAAGCTCTCAGACCTGTATGAGGGATTCAATTGTTCAGCAGCCTCTAGTTTTTCTAATAATTATTTTTTACCTAATAGAATTATACTCTTCAACATTTGTTACAAACCATGGCTGTTAAACAGTGAGGCAGCATTAGACAACTGCTTTGTATCTTTTTTGTTCTTGGATAAAACTTTTATGAAAAGCCTATGAATTTTAATAACCTTTTATATTACCTGCCTAGAGACTGCCCTAGGAAGGAACAAAGGCTTCCGACTGGACTCGCTTATTGCTCCCTACTACTGTTTACAATAACTGTAATTACCTATTCAAGTCAACATTAACCTAGGGATGGTAAGGGAAAAGCTTGGACTGAGTTTGACCTGATGGGTGACACATTTTCTACTCTGCAACAAAATTCTTTGTCTTTCACAGAGTATTTGCATAATGCAAAGGTGTTCCTCCATAGGGTCAATTCATGATTGGAATGAAACAACACTTTTTCTGCAATAAAAGGGAGAAAACAAACCTGGTTCATCAGACAGCCTCTTCTCATACTTTGTCCCCAGGTGGAACAGACTGTGGAGTCCAAACCACTCTATGTATAACAGGTGAACCTTTAGGTAATGACTAAGTCTTGTTAATTAGGTTTTTTTGAGTCATTGGAGTTTCTTGCCCAGGGAGATGTGATCACTGCCTGGGTTACAACCTTAGCTCCAGACTCTGTAGCTGCTCTGGAAGAGATTAACTGTTTCCCTGAAAATTGATGGCCAGCTCAGGGCACAGCATAGGGAGCCCTGTGTAAAGAAGGAGGGACTTGCATTCTGAAGGTTAAAAACTCTCTGTTGTCTTTGGTTCCAGAACAGGGTTAAGTTCTACAACTTTTTGGGATAGAAGACCAGAGTTTTGAAAGTGCTCAGGTACATATCACCTTAATCATAGGAAATGTGCTAATGGGATGCAAGGTTGCCACACACATTTTTTCTCTGCAACAAGCTCTATGATGCTATGATGCCTGTTAGTTAAATGAGAGATACTTAAATTACATCACTTGGAAATGAAACATGAAGAGAGGTGAATGCAGTGGCAAAGGACTCTGAATGCAACCTGTGCCTTACTGTCAGATCCATGGACTATATAGAGAGTCAAAGAATACTTTGAGTTGGAAGAGACCTTCAGAGGTTGCTTAGACCAACCCCCCTGTAATAAGCAGAGACATCTTCAACTAGATCAGGTTGATCAGAGTCCTGTCCAACATCATGTTGAATGTTTCCAGAGATGGGGTAACTACTTTCTGGGATTATCTAGCACCTCCCTGTAACACTCTTTGACTATAGTCAAAGATGCAGATACTATGGAAGGAGTAGAAAAATGGACCAAATGTACAGGGATCGTTTTTTAAGTGTGTCCTTCTGGGAATGTGCAGTGCAGGGAATTTCTCAACCAGAGATGATATCCTCATGTTCCTGATGATGGATTTTTTTCCTTTCATTTGTTTGACCCCTTGCTTTCCTGAACACATCAGTATGCTGGTACTCTGCAATAATGAGTTCCATGGGTTAACTATAGATCAGGTACAATGATCAGGACATGAAAATTTCTGGAATCAAAGGCCATGGCTACAGCAGAGGTAAAGAAAGATTATTTTTTTGCTTGACAATGTGTCATATTATATATTAATGTAATTGATTTCATTTTAATCAAAGGCCTTTATTGTCTAATGTAAAAGATAACAAAAATATCATTATAAAGACAAAAGAAATAGAAATATCTCAAAAATGCTTGTGCTTTCTTGTTCTATTTAGCCAAAGCACATTTTCTTTCTTCCAAAACTGCAATCTCATTTGAAGCATGAAAGTTTGGAAGGTCTCAGTACTGTATATCCAGGTTCTGTTTATGTTAAATTTTCTGCAAGACAGGAAAGTACAAATGGCTTTTGCAATTTGGTTCATCAATTAGATTTTGATTCTGTAAGAAAAAATTTTCCCATATAAACTTTCAAACATAATATCTGCCATTGGCTGCCTCCAAACTTCACACAAAATTTTGCCACACAGTATTAAAGACACTCTGCTGAGATATTTAGGCATCAAAAGTGATTATAATAAAAGATGTTGAAGTTTGGGTTCAAGGTTCCCCAATGTTCTTTTTTTTTTTTTTTGACAAATGATCTTTGCAACACTTACATATCATAAACTATGTTTAAAATTAAATGGTCCAGATAAATCAACAACTTGGATTTTCCCTCTGGGGTCATAAACAACTAAAAGGAGATGTGTCTTTTTCTCTGTCCACAGCAAGAGGGTTAGAAAGAGAGAGGGAACAACAATAAAGACTGGTGAAAGGTCTTTTTGATAAAAGCTCTAGTTTCAGTTTTACACTAAGTTTCATTCGGATTTGCAGTTCTGTGCTCTTTCTTACCGATTATTAGAAGCATTCCCAACAAAGCAGAAGTTGCACAAGAACTTTTCCCACACTCATTTCTACCATTCTGGTTCAGAGAACCTCATTCTTAATTTCCTAGCTCAGTTGTGTCATGGAGCTGTGTTTTCACTACCCTGGAGGCAATTTTAAGATTTTCCCAGAGATGGAAGTACTTAGAAGCTTATTGTTTTTTGAAGACCTACACTACAGAGTGTAGCAGAAGGAATATATTCTGCTTCCAGAACAGCCTGACTGGTCTACCTACTGTCCTCACTGATTATTATAGTGCAAAGATACTTTTATTAAACATAATGATATTAAATGGACCTGATGCGATTTAACACATTTATGAGAGTCTTTCATGTCTCGCTGTAGGAGGTTGATATTTAAACCCTAGTCCTCACTGAACCTGAAAGCATTAATAATCCCCTTCTCTTTGGCCCATATGCAGGCTCATTACAGTTGCTCTTTATAGTTATCTATTTTCTCTTAGGCCCTTATGCAGAAGAGAATCCCTATAGAGGAAAAAGCTTAAGCACTTGATTAACTTTAAATACATTGAAGTCAGTGCTCAAAGTTAAGCAGGTGCTTAATTCTTTCCTGATTCAAGGCCTCACAGCCTAAGGTTTCTGTCTCTGTACTGGTTCAAAAAATAATGATCTAGGATTTGATTCTGCTCTCAACTTCCTTGATACAAATCAGGAGGAATCCATTTAGATTAAAGAGCTTTGTATCTAATATAGCCATCTAGAAAAATGGGTGTCAAACATTTACCATTGGAGAATAACAGAGTTTAAATAAACTTTACATTCACTTTTGTCAGTCACAGAAGACACCTGGTGCAAGGAACTGCAAGTCTGAGCTGGTGGTGGAGCACCAGCTTAAGATTAGAGAGCAGGATCAGGCTGAGGTGACTTTTCTTGGCCTAACTGCACGAATTGCCTCCAGACCACTGTAATGAGGTGGGTAGAAGAGGGCTGAGCAGGGGCACCAGGTTGTGTAGACAGTTATGAGTGACATGAGCAGGACATGAATGTCATGTGTCCTCCACAGATATCTCAATAGTCAGACCTCAATGTTGGCCAGCATGCATATGAAAAGACACACATGAAGACCACCTTCCCTACCCTCCTACTGTGCTCCTCTTCCTCAAGAATCCAGTGCGTCTTTATGCTTCAATGGCACACAATACTTAAAATACTGATAAGGTCTGGTTCCTTTCTACAAGTATGCCATCTATAAACACCAGACAGAACTCATCTCAAAAGCTTCTTAATTCATGCTTTCAATGAGGGACAAGAAATCTTCTTGTATGTCCTGAATTGTTTGGATTTTCCCAGTTTCTGGGAAAAAAATCTAAACCATACAGGTGCTTTTACTTTTTTCTTGTAGAATTATGACATCCACCTGGTCTCCATGACACTCTGGGACACAAGGTCAGTTGAGAGTCATCTGTGTTTCCTCCAACACTAAATTTAATCTTCTATTCCAGCAACAGTCCTTCTATCAGATCTATGGCCATTAATAAACTGCAGACTCCTGTAGTGCTGTAGATCAAGCCTACACCCATGAAACAGCATCTGACCTTACTGTGTAAGACCTGAAATCCTAGACCAGTTGACAGGGATGTTTACTTGGTCTGTCATTTGGGATATGTACTCCACAGTTTCAGTGCCTTTCTACCTTCAACCTTCATAGCTGAATTTAGTGTATGACATAAAAAGGATTTCGGGCACATTTCATGCATTTAAAGTGCAGTTGCATAGTAGCAAAGTGAAATTCATATTCTCAGCTGTTAATCTTCAGGAATGTCTCTGGGTTTTGCTTCAGAACAAACAAACTGAATATTCACCAAGCACACATTTACTTGCAGTATGGATGGACTGAACTCTTGGGGCCAGCTCCTCGATTGCTATCAAACAGTACTGTTTCATAGCATCGGCTAAGGGCCCCAAATAAAAATTGCCCCCACCTATCACAGATAAAACAAGATTTACGAGCATTAACTTACAGGCTAAATAAAAGGGCAATGAGAGCAGACCAGAGTGAGGTTTGGGGGATTCCCATAAGATTCAGATTATTCCCAGGACCAACCAGGTGCAGCACAGGTACGGCCTATAGAGTCACAGGTTCGATGAAGATATAGTCCCTGGGAGAAGAGAATATGGTATGCAAAATGCAGAGCTGCCATTAGCACTGCCTATGCACAGCACATGCATCTCTTACAGCTAGAAATAGTTAACAGACACAGAATGAGCACATGCAGTGCTGGTAGATATGCCCAATTGAATGAATCAGTTTATGTATTTTAATCCTTCTTAAACAGGTTTATCCTCCAAAGAGTTTCTCATTTCTTCTTCTTTTCCATGATTTAGCAGCCAGGAATCTTACTGCCCTACTGTGCTTAGAAGGGGGCTCCAATTTTTTATTTCTAACAAGGTTTCCAGCAGATTTTGAATGTCATACAAGTATTCTATTTGCACATTAACTTCTTTCAGACTGAACATATCCAGAGCTAAATTATTATTCTTGAGAACCATAAAGGCAAAAGAGACATAACTCCCTGGTCTGTGGAAGGCAGCATCATTCCTGGACAAGGTTTAACAGACACTTTTCTTTTGAATGTCTGCATTTGAGAAACATTTAGATATTTAGCTCTCTCATTCTCTGTGGAGGAGACTTCCAGACACTTGCAATTGGGTGGGAGACCTACAGTCACATGTACAAGAATAGTTCAAAATTTTAAGTGTTCATGGTTTAGGCAGCTGAACTAAAAGTTTGGACTCTCAAGTCTGTAGATTTGGCTACTTTGAAAACTTAGGACTCTATAAGGACAAAGCTGATCTGAGAATGGCTGTGAAATTCTACCAGGTAACAAGCTTTGCTGTGGAGCATTTTGAATTGGAAAGGAGCAGCATTACAGCTGTCAGAAATATGAGGACTAGATTCATGAATAATTCTCAATGACTCATGGAAGACGCGTGACTCTTGCAATGCTGAGAAATAAATTGAATACTTATCCTTTGACCATGCTTCACGTGAAACCACTTTTAATGTGGATTTCTGTTTCTGGTAGCATTTTATATGCAAGCTGCTTCAATTTTCTACACAGACATACAGCATGCTACTGAAGAAACAGCAAATGCCAACAAAGATTATTTTAATCTGAAACTGGGAAGAAGGGTATAGTCTGTCCTACTGCATGATGAGTTCATCATACTGAAGGAATGAAACACTATACAACACTGTCTTGTAAAAGCTTTTGATGGTACTTTCATCCCAGAACAACAACAAAAACTTTGGCATGATTTCTGTCATACATAACATCATCATCAGTCATTTAGAACAAACATCAAGATATCCACTAGATAACTGCATATCCAATGACATATATACATGGAAAGATCCAGGACATATGGTGATTTGGAATTATTATATAGTAAAATATGCTACTTATTTATACTGACATTTGCCATTTTCTTGCAAAAACAGCATTTATCTTTTCAACACAAGGATATGTCTGGTGTGATATTTGTCCATGGGAATTCAGTACATCTAATGAAATAATCTTGCAATAGTATTAAGCACGTTTGGTATATTTATGGATGGATTCAATTGACTGAGACAATCATCAGCCCAAGTTTTGAGATACCATAGGGATCATCCTAACACCAAAATATTACAACTCACATCTTTAGCCATCTGATGAGACACACCAAATCCCACAATACGAGTGTCCCCACAGGGACACTTACTGTAAACCTCCAATAAAGCCTTCTTGGGAAAAAAATCAAAACTGAAAACACACAAAAAAACCTGCAATCCCTCAAAAAACCATTCTACTTCAAGAACTGAGGGGAAAAAGAATGGGAAAAAAGAAAGGAAAAAAAGAACAACCCAACAACAAAAAACAGAAGAGTGAGAGCTTAATTGCAAAGTTATCTAAGGATTATAACAAAGACCTGAAAATCACTATGGTAACACTGATGGTAAAACAATCTCAGCTGGAAAAAAGTAATTCTGAGAGGAAGAAAAGAAGATAGGGAATAAGAATACTCTCAGCTCCATTGAATCAAAATTATGCTTGAATTCCCTGATCTTTCCTGTAAAATTCAAGAATGCATCTTTGAAATTACCCCACCATGATCACTCTGCCCTTCTCATCAAAACACAGAAAATATCAAACAAGGGTTTGTGAAGCTTTAAGCAGGAGACAGCTCCTTTCTACCAAGATTCAAGGATGTTTCAAATGAGAAACCAAGTCCATGACGTTCTTTTGTTTTGGTATAAAATGAAAGCTTCACTGAGACTTTATATTTTATATCTTTTTTTTCCAAAGGAAAAAAAACACTTGGACAAAAATTATTTGCTGTTCCTTATTTATTTTATATTCTGTATCTGTTACAAAAGCAGTAGAAAAGGGGGAAATCACTTAGCTTTCACCTATTACAGGGAAATCTGAACAAGTTAATGAGAACTGTTGTCTGTTATGAAACATTTACTATCAAGGCTACAGAAGGAACTTATCAAAACTTTTGAACTGTCAAAACTTTTGAACTGTCAAAACTTTGCGGTCCCATACTTCAGGTTCTTCCAGAATGATCTCTGAAAGTTGTGTCCCATTCTAAAAATATAAATTATCTATTTCCTACTGTGAAAAAAACAGAAGTTACATATAAAACACTTTCAGGTACTGTAAAAGTAAGTATTTCAACTTTTTTGCTTTCCGTGGCAATGTTTTTGGGGAACAGTGGATTTGGATGTGTGCCAAAGTAAGAATTGCAAGAGGGTATTTTTTTAATCAGGGCTCAAGATGCTTTAGTGTTAAAAACTTTTTAATAAATCCTTGCCACATTGTATTCAGGTAAGCTTTTTGTCTTTACTTTTTTATTTCTACCTTTATAGAGGTGAAGTAGTCCAAAAAGGTCATGAGGACACACTCACACAAATTAAAAACCCACAAATTAATATAAGTATTTGACATTTGTCTGAAAATGTGACTCAGTTACAGCAGATTTGGAAGTGTGTTAGCACGATGCTGGTTTCTACCCCAACGAAGGATCTGTGTCTGAGACCAGGCAAGGTCACAGAGGTTAGGGGAAGCATCGCTTGCTATGGCCGCAAAGCATTCAGCTGCTAAGAATGAAGAGCAGCTCCCTGTCCAGATTTATAACATCCCCTGCTGCTTCAACAGCTCAAGACTGGAATACGCTCCAAAGGGAAATGGTCTCCCACATCTCTGGCTGAGGCGGGGCGGGGGAAGGGTTGCAATGGAAAAAAAAAGCAGCAAGAAAGAGCCTGACACTGAGCACAAGAAAATGTTTTCACAAAGAGAACTGTTTGAACACAAAGGTTAGCTATACGTGTTGGTATAGCGCAGTCACAGTTGGGTGAATTAACGAGATGTCGACAGTGGTTTAGCTATGTAGAAAAGGGGAAATTCTGGTGGAAGCAGCATGCTCCGTGTCCATCATTTGAAACCTTGGTTAGACAGGTTCCTTGTAAGTGACACTGGTATTTTTGTAACACTGATAACATCCAGCATTGTATATGGCTATTGATACAGATATTTTTCCCCCTCTTTGACTTAGTAAAAACTGGCAAGCTGGCAAGCAAAACAAATATACAGACCTGTATCACAGTGACTAGGTGAACAAAACTCCAGGAAAATAGGATTCCAGCTCTCCTTAAAGCACTGGTGAGTATAGGACATCCTCTCCTCCAATGTCTGACTACAATTTATTGCATACTCTCAGTTTCAAAAGAAGAGATAACAGCTTCTGTTCCCTTTGCTTTTACCGAGGATCTAGCTGGAGTCATCCATCACTCAAGTGGGCCAACAGCACCAGACTACTAGGAGCTCTGTGCTACAAAAGCTAAGAAATAGTTCCAGCATGGTTATAATTTTCTGTTCCTAGCAGCTGATATATCATGGAAATATTAATATAGTGTAAATTCTGCCCCTGAAAGGCAAAAAAGACATTGGTATGCATAAGAATTATGCAGTTTTCGATCCTATTTCATGAGAGCTGGAGAAATAGCTTGTGTTCCAACCCTGTATTTCTTTTCTTTCTTCTGTAGCACTCAAGTACTTTATAAGCAGAGGAATCGCTTATATGTACCACAGGATCTGTTCTAATCCTCATGTATTAGTAAAGTTAACACAGCTCACTCCATGCTGCTGTTTGCACAGCTGGATGTGTCAGATAGAATAAGCTCATCCTTTCTAAGATGAGCTTAAATCTACAGTCTACCAGGGTCTTTCTTATTTACACCAACCACTGTTTTACATTGTTCCCATAAGGAAGGTTAGTTTTAGTGAAGTCATGTTCTTGATGCAACCTTAAGGGTGCATAAATGTTGAAAAATTGCCTCAGCACACTGTCAGATCTGTGTGTTCATCTTCAAGCCAAAATATCTCTAATTATAAGTAAAAATCTCTAATTATAAGTAAAAAGTCATTGAGATTTGTATTATGATGCTTACAGATAAAGACTCAGTTGATGGTACCTTTCATTCCCATGTTCAGAACGAGTGTCACCTTCCATGACAAAAGAAATCAGTTTACAGGGGTAGTCACAGATGTGTAGAATTAGGATCATGGACTTCATTTGCATGAAAGAGACAAATTGACCTCCAAAGAGTTCCTGAAAATTTGTTCTTTGCAACAAAAATAAAAATCAAGGAAAGTCATGTTTATTGTCATGAGGCTGCTCAATCATTCTCCCTAGCCCAGGGAGAGATGGGATGGATGCTGAAGGAGAGAATGCTGCTATGCTTTACAAAGGGCCATGTGGATATCATGGGTGGGAATTAGGTCACCGCTTGAGTCCAGAAAAACCCGAATCAGATGTCTGCAGGTAGCTGTCTACATATTAGCTAGAGTTTAGGTCTCACTGTGTTCAGTGGACATCTGGTCAGGACCTCTCAATGGCATCTCAAGAGCAGCTAACAAGCCTCTACAGCAGGAATCCATACCAAAGCATAGGTGAAGGGTTGCAGCTGGGATGTCTGGGGTTACTCAGGACACCTGTGTGGGGATAGCAGACATTACACACCACATCATGATGCTGCATCAAAAACCAAGGCCCAGATATCTTTATTTTGGGACACCTTTTATGATACAACACCTCTGGCCAAGTGAATTCCTCATACTTTAGGTGCTGTCTGTTTTAGGATGAACTAAATCATTCTTTAGGCTGCACTGGCTGTCTTGATTTGCTCTCCATCAGCTCTTGTGAGAGCTTAGATACACAGTGTACATATTGACATTAAACATCCTTGTCATAGTCAGAAAGCTGATTCCTGTCCCAAGGCACTGTATGCTGCAGGCATGCCCATAACTGTGTGGTTTTCGCTTTTCATTATTCATGGGCAGATTTTCTGGGTTGTAAATTAGTTGCTTTACAGGTGACAACATATCTAAGCAGCCTCCATTTGGAGAAAGCTGTGGTCCATCAGTGTACTACTTTGATTTCAGCCCCACAGGAGATGAACTGTAATGTTCTAGGACCTGAAATGCATGTTTTTTCTCTGCTATATCAAAGGAAATAAAGTCCCTACAAAACCAGAGAAGATGGGGAACATGCTTCAGAGACGGACAAAGTGGATCTCATCTCAGTTAATCTAGTTATTGGAGAGAAACAGTATCTTACATGTACCACCATGGTCACCTATTAGCACTACTGGGTCAGCTCTCCAGAATCATTTAGTCATTATGTAAACATGTGCTATTTAGTCATTATGCAAGTTGTTATGCACTAAGAAGTTCCTTCAAAATCATACTCCTCTTCCCAGCTCAAGAAGAAAGCCAGTTTTCTCTTTTTTCTTCCCTTGGCTTGACCCTTAACTCCCCCTCCACAGCTTCCTCTGCTTTCTTCTGTAGTCTTCACATTAGTTCTCTCAAACCTTTTACTACTATAAGCATCACTTCCCTATTTGATGGCAGTTTTATTCTGGCCTTTTAAATCTGAGTTTCCAAAACAGCCCCACAAACTGCTGAAAGAGCTCTGTTGACACTGCAGGACATTGTGCTACACGGCATGAAGTAATTAACATTGACTCCTAACTCTACCTTAGTAGAATTTTTTCACTTAAGTTGGTTTGACGTAGATTTTTACCTCAGTGATAATACACAACTCTTTCAGAATGAGTTCCATGAAGGGAATCTTTTTTTAATTAGCTATATCTTTTAATACAAAGTAGATATTAAACAGCTGAGTTTGACAAAGGAAAAACAAGAGTTTGATGACAGTCTCTGTATCCCAGAGCTATGTAAATTTTTTTATAGTATAGTTTAGAAACAGGCCTTTTAACTTCAGCCTACATTATTTGCAGAGCCAGGATGAACACAGAGAACAAGTAGATTTTTTTAGAGCAGGAGGAAAAAAATCCCTTGGAGTGACATTTTGAAGTATTTCATGTTCAGATTTGATTCATGGTCAGGGAAAAACAAGCACTACTGTCATATTATTTATTGCATCATTTAACGGGAAACATATCAAATGCCAAATAATTGCACCTGTGCCAAAAGGTAATTTTATCTTCCTTGCTGAGTGAGAAAGAATAATTTCTCTCTTCTCTCAAAAAGAAATTTGATGACAGAGCACGAATCAATGAACAAATCGATATATGACCATCTTCACTAATGGTTTAAGAGGATCTTCTGGAAGTCCTTTCACAAACAGTACACTCTACCTGGCAAAAAGTTAAAAAGAAAACTTACTTTACTTGTGAATCATTGATTTGAAAAAGTCTTTGGGTGTCTCAAAGGAAACCTGAGTAAGTCCAATAGTGTGTGATCAGCAGAGATGGGTAACTGAGAGGGGAGAGAAAAAGGAGCTTCCACAACAATGGAAATAAATTATTAGCCACCTACTGTGGTCTGTGAAGCTGGCAAGAGCTAAGAGAGAAGATCAAAAACATGTGATGAAATGAGACACATCTGTGCTTGCATATATAAAGTGATGCTCACTGCAATATGATTTTAAGGAAAGAGAGAAAAGAACATAGGAAAAACATAGTAGAGATACTGAGAATTCAACTGAGATGCACTGTTAAACAGTAAAATCAAGGTGGCTGGGGTAGCAGCATTGCTCAGTGCAGGTGAAGTGTCTGAATGCTGAACAACAATTACTAGTGACACTACAGCTCGGTACTTACTTGGGTGATGGCGCAAGATGCGTTGTATCAATAAATTCACAGTCAGCAGTAAAGCAGGAGGATGAGGAAAAAGAATAACACAGCTTGGGAGATTCAATAATAAATTAATGCTCAATTGAAACTATTTCCAAAAGACCCCGAAAGGTCACTTTAACAGATAACCTTCCCAGCACAGAGACCTCATTTTCTTAGGTGTTTATATCAAGTGGAGAAAAATGCATTCTTAATCCTGAAGTGAAGTTAACAGTGGCAGTAAAAATACTATTAACGACAGCAATCTTGATTCAGGAGGAGAGATAAAGTTGAAGGATAATAAAAATGCCAGGCTGGTCGTGTCATGAGTAGCAAATCTATAAATGTGTGATCTGAAGGGTGTTTGGCTGAAGGAGGAAACTGGAACAAATTTGGATAAACATAGTTAGAGAGTAATTAATCCTTATCTGTAAGGATTCCCCAGGGGTTGGTATTGGGGCCCATCCTCAGTAATATTTTTATTGATGATTTGGATGAGGGAATTGTGTGCACCCTCAGTAAGTTTGCAGATGACACCAAGTTGGGGGGAAGTGTCGATCTGCCAGAGGGTAGGAAGGCCCTACACAGGAACCTGGACAGGTTGGATCGATGAGCAGAGGACAATGGGATGAAGTTCATTATGGCAAAGTGCTGAGTCCTGCATTTTGGTCATACAGACTTAGGGCAGGGTGGCTGCAAAGCTGCAAAGAAAAGGATCTGGGGGTATTGGTTGACACTCGCCTGAACATGAGCCAGCAGTGTGCCCAGGTAGCCAAGAAGGCCAATGGCATCAGGGCTTGTATCATAAATAGCATTGCCAGCAGGACCAGGGAGGTGATCATCCACCTGTACTCATCTCTGGTGAGGCAGCATCTCAAATACTGTGTTCATTTTTGGGCCCCTCACTCCAAGAAAGACATAGAGGCCCTGGAGCATGTCCAGAGAAGGGCAACAAAGCTGGTGAAGGAACTGGAACACAAGTCTTAGGAGGAGTGGCTGAGAGAACTGGGAATGTTTAGCCTGGAGAAGAGGAGGCTCAGAGGAGACCTTATTTGTCTCAACAACTACCTGAAAGGAGATTGTGGTGAGCTGGGGGTCAACCTCTTCTTGCAGTTAACTAGTGATAGGAGAAGAGGCAATGGCTGCAAGTTGCACCGGGGATGTTCGGGGTAGAAATTAGGAGAAATTTCTTCTCAGGAGGAGTGGTTAGGCATTGGAATGAATTTCCTAGGGAGGTGATGGAGTCACCATGTCTCAGTCCCTTCAAAGAAAGGTTGGATAAGGTACTTAGGGACATGGTTTAGTCAGTAATATAGGTGGTAGGGGAATGGTTGCACTATCTTGAAGATCTCTTCCAACCTTACTGATTCTATGATATTAATAAAAACATTTCAAGAAAAAGCCTCACTGTTTCACATTTCCTCTCTTAGAAGACATATATCAATCTATTATAAGAATTTTAATACTTTTACTTCAACGGTGATTTAAAAACAGCTCAAGCATGCAGGTGAAAATCATAGAATCATTGAATGTGTTAGGTTGGAAGGGACTTTTACAGGTCATCTACTCCAGCCCTCCAGCAGTAAACAGGGACACCTTTAACTAGATCAGGTTGCTCAGAGCTTCGTCAATCCTGATCTTGAATGTCTTCACAGATGGGGCCTCCACTACCTCTCTGAGCAACCTGTTCCAGTGTCTCACCAACCTCATAGTAAAGAACTTCTTTCTAATGTCTAATCTAAACCTACCTTTTTCTAGTTTAAAACAATTTCCCCTCCTCCTATCACTACATGCCCTTACAAACAGTCTTTCCCCAGCTTTCCTGTAGGTCCCCTTCATGTACTGGATCACCATCAGGTGAAAGACTGGGGAGCTAGCAGAGAGCTGCCCACATCCTGGGGTGCACTGCCAGGGGAGTCAGGAGGGAGGTGGTGCAAAGGAGAGATATCAACCAGCCTCTTTTTATGAGCCATTCAGAATGGTGCAGGTCAGAGCAAGCCTCACTTTCTGCCTTGCATACCTTGTGTCCTGAGCACAGGAAGCTCAGCCAGGCAACAGAGTGTAAGCGAGGAGCAAAGTGCCAGTGCAAGCTGTTCATGGTGTATCTTTCTAGCTTATCATTCAGTATTATTTTAAACACAACTGGCAAGGGAATGTGTGGAACCCTTATGCTAATTGGCTTTTTCTGCTAGGGCAATCCCCATTTTTAAAATGTTGTTTCTGTAATGACCCAATAAATAATCTCTGAAAAAAAACCAAAACCACACCCTTCTCATGCACAAGAATCACCCATCAAAGCAGAAGGTGAAGTCTGATGAAGTCAACCTGCAAAGTGTAATGAGTGCAACACTGCATCAGCAAAGTTTCCTCAAGGAGATAACTATGGTCAGAAAATCATTATCCCAGTTGCTGTTAATAACAGGGAGGAAGAATGATTCACACACAAGTCGTGTAACTTGCCTACAAGAGCACCCGCGGGGAGGAGTCCTGTTACTCGTTACATTGCATGTCAGCCTCAACGAGGCCAGAGGCACAGCAGAACAATGCCCGTGACGTCTTGGGTGGCCAAAGGTTTCTTACATTTTTTTCACATTCATTATGTACTTGAAATTTTCTCAGAAGAGAGGCTTCCTCTCCATATAAATTATATGCTATGCATTTCAATTGCACATAAATGTCTATTTACTTCTTCACCACCCCACAGAAGACAGGAGAAAACATCTGCTTTCAACATTCTTCCAGCTTATCATTCAGAAGAGAGGTGGGAGGAAAACTTATAGCATGGTTGTCACCTTTCCCTTTTACTTGTATTTAATTTTGCAGGGACAGGGTTCATTTTGTGTGCAGTCCTAAAAAGGAAAATGTTTTCATTCTGCAGTTTATTATTATAAATGCATGTGCAGTATGTCATATGGTTTTTCAGGCTGCATGGAACGAAGTGAAAAGGAGTTTTCAATCTTTTAATGCTCCGTGCTTGTGGAAGAGGTGTAAGAAAATGGTCCGTGGGGATCCCATATTATTATTTGAGGGATTTTTATTTTTCAGTCCTGGTCAGATTTTATGACTGCCACATTTCCGAGAACGCACCTCTCAAGCACTGAGGTTTATAATGATTTCTCCTTACACTATTTATCTCACTTTTCCAGTTGCAGTGCATTTATCCTCATGCAGACAGAAGCATGACAGGAGAGGAGAGGAGATGTCAAAGAGATTCTGCCAAATAGAGGAATATGGATTTCCCGCTCCCCTCCCTGAAGGATATTTTCAAGATGCAAAGTTTTGCAATGCACAAATATATTAGCAGTGCAAAGCAAACAGGAAAGGCAGTGACATTTGCTGAAGTCCCACTAAACTAGCTCATGTTGTGTATAGAGGGGGAGAAGGGCCTGGCAGTTTGCCACAAAATGCATGCTTTTTACAGGCTGTCCTCTGTGTTTCCCCAGTAATTTCTCTTCCATCCACTGCAACCCAGAAAATAATTCAATCTCAATCAAAAAATGAAAATACAAGCCAGTTGATGCTCATTTGATTTATGCAAAATCCGGACTTGCCAGATGGTTTGCTCCCTCCGTTTTTCTTTAGCTGCATAGCAAACCAGTTATTTTCAGCATCTCTCTGCTGGAACACTGGCTGGGTAAATAATAAAAATATTTATTAGCAATTCAGCTCCTTTTTTTAAATACTCACACAAGAGAGTTTTGAACACAATATTTGGGAGGCGACTGCTATTTATGCAAAAAACATATTCATTCTGAGACTGGATACGGGACTCAACAAAAGTTATTATTACACATTGAGATGGCAGCAGAAGGCAGTCTACTAAATAGTCAAATGTTGGGTCTTACAGCTTTTTTCTGAGTCAGAAAAAACACAGACTTTTTTAAACTTTAGGTCTGCCTATATGAACAGGTATAATCCTAGATGGGGAATAGAGAAGACAGTATTTTCTACCAAGAAAGGATGAGAAAATATTTTCAAATGGATTTTCAAAGGTACTAAAGGAGTTAGGTGCTCAAATCTCATGGGTTGGCATAAGTAGATTTTGTAAGCCTCTTTGCAAATCACAGCTATAATGTCTGTAAAAGAAGGACTATTTGCAGCCAAGGTGTTTAACTGGGTCTCACTAGATCCAAGATTCATGCCTGGCTCTGCTGGACTTTACGAGCCACTTGCCCTCCCCATGCCTCAGGTTCTCTTTCTGCAAAGCAGCACTGAGGTGTTCCTCAGCTTCACAGGAAGGGCTGATGATGCAGTCATTGTACTGTTGGAGGGACACATATTTGGTTAATTCAGAGTAATTTTCCACAACTAAAAGTAAAAAGTGGGACTGGATATAAGTCTGGATACACATGCATAGAAGATAATTCATAATGTTAATTACTTGGAAGAAAAAAGAAATCAAGCAGGATTTACTGCATCCCTAGTAAAATATGACATAGAAGAGATTTCCTCAAAAATTTAAACAAGGCAAATGTTTCCCCCTAAACAGGAACAACTTAGTAATTATTATGTTGAAATAGCTTCTCTCCATGAAGTAACATTTAACCTCATTAAAAAGAGGAGGGAACACAGAGAAAATGTGAATATGCATGATGACAGACAATATTACCACAGCATGAGGTTGGTCACAGAAGCAACACCTGGCTCTATCAGGAGGGCTGAGTGGGCTCATCATGCTAATAACTGAAACCTGAGAAATTACATATTTGCAGAGTAAGCTAAACATGAACTGAGGCTTCAGCTTCAGCTCTCTTAATTTTGCTGTGATGTCAAGTTTTTGGCTTCAAAAACCTAAAAGATGCAGATCTGCCTGATAGTGAGTCCTACAGGTGGAAGTGGGGATGACTCAGCCCAGTTGCCTCCTGGGTCTCCCAGCAAGCAGATGCTGAAGAGACAGATATTGGGCCCTCTACGCAAGATTGCACCATCACTCACCCTCTAACTGGTGAGCACCACTAACCTACTCACTGAGAGAAGGTCTTGTCTGACCCTCTCTCTCCAGCGTTCCAGAGATGCTAGCTCTGATGTAGACATGCAGTGAAGGATACTTTCTAAACCTGCACACTATTTATAGTGTCTTCCTTTTACCCTCATTGGTCCCAGCTGATTACACAGGTTGGTGCTCTGGTTTTCTCAGGCAGACCCTTGGCTCTGCTCTTAAGGCAGCTTGGTAGCAGGACTGAGGAGAAGGCTGTTGCAGCGATGACTCTGCTTTTCCTGCTAGTGACACACAGGTCATCCCTTGCCAAAAGGCCATTGAAGCCAAAGCTCTCCTGGTGTCTTCAAGTAGAGCATTCCCTGGATTCTTCAGAGGAAAATATGTAGAAGTCTGTTCAAGAGAAATGCTGCAGAGAAGCAGCCCACAGGAGTAATCTCCTGGGAAAGCCAATGCAGAAGAATTGCAGAAAGACTGTACAACCACTCAAGGTTTCCTAGTGCCTCCACTCCATTAGTCTCCTTGACTTGGATCAGTTATGTCCCAACACAATGGAAAGTTCTAAAATTTCTCTTGACGTACTCATCACACAGCTCATATTCTCTTTCATTTTTTTCACTGTCTTCTGGACTACATTAAAATAACTCCGTTCCACTGGGGACATTTCTGATTACTCACTTTTAGTTTTGTTCCTAATTTGTCTTCAGAGGAAAAAGGGGTTCAAGCTCAAAATCTGAATCTTCAGGGAGTATTCAGACCCGGGACTTCAATTGCCTTCTAAAGTAAATGATCCTGTAAGCCCAGCTGTTTCTCCAATGGAGACACAGGGCTCACCATGGTTGTGGCTTACTGTCAGCTACCTACCTGGTGTCCCACTCTGTCTCAACACCTTGGGCCCAAAGTTACAGCAGAGCCAGTTCACACTTTCTCCCTATTAACCTTGATTTAAAATATCTTTGCTTCTGCAAGGGACATATGTCATTCCTCCAGATCCCTCTTTAAGTGCAGTGTGTTAGATTTCAAAGGCACATTAGGCTTTCTTCCTGTCTCCAGGTCCAAATGGGATTAATCTGAGTAAAAGGATGTCCACAGATGAGAAAATAGGACCAGATCTGCTGATACCCTTAGCTTGTGGACCAGAGACCTGAGGGGGCAGTTCATTTGCAGTTTCCTTGTATTTGGGCCAACTATAACTGTTGGCACTAGTCCCAGCATAGATGAAAAAGTTTGGGTGTTAGCAAGGTATAGCTGCAGCTGAAAGCACAACAACTGCAAGAGACACCCTATATTCCCTGGATGTTTTTCCACCTCAGCTGGAGAAATCAGATCCAAGGCTCACACCATTACTCCACTGAATATTGAGGGTTCAAACTAGAATGGAGCAGGCAAAAAAATTAAAACCAAAGAAAAAAAAATATTTTAAAATCCCATCTAACCATAGCCTGCAAAGATAAATAACTATCAGGATTATCAAAACAAAGTACAGAAAAGTAGTGGGTAACTTTGGATTAAATCAGTTCACTGGAAGCTCTAAAGGCTTCTTAGAACATGCTGAGAAATGGATACCCATGGCCCTGAGTCTCCTGACAAGCCAGTATAACTATTACAACCAACCATGTCTGGGCCACAGCTTTTTCACCTCCTCTGCCAGGAGTGGAGATGTTCATTCACCCAGCCACAGGAGCACTCTCAGACCATATCTATCAGAAGACAGCTAGCTGGAGCTCCTGTGAAGGTCCAGTTGCACATCCACCGCATTCATGTGCACAGTTCTGATGTGTGTGTGTTACTTGGCATGTTAATTGGGGGAATGCCATCTGGTCATCTGTATCTACACACACCTCATATTCGTACTTGGCATGAGGATTTTATGTGACACATAGGATCATAGCTCTGCCTTTGATACTTCAGGCCTCCCTGTTCCCAAATAATTCATGAATGACTGGCAGAAATAGATTGACATAAAACATGAGGGTAAAATAAATTTTAATGCCAAATTAATCATAATGCAGAAGTGCCCATGCCATCCTCCAGGCCTGACAGAAGAGTGACTGAGAGTATGAACCCATGAGACAGAGGGTTGCTTTGTGTGTGCGTTCGGGCTCTCATGCGCTTAGGGTGTCCTGGCAGCCTCCAGAGAGGCACTCCTGCAGCGGGAATATCTTTTGCTTCCCCTGTCCCCTTTATAAAAAGACACATTGATCTCCTCCTTGTATTTACAGCAGCCGTTACTAGCTGCATTGAAACAGATCACCTTGAGATTTGGTTCAAACACAGCGAGTCCCTTGAGTTTTTTCCCCAGCTGTTACAGAAGAAAAAAATTGTTTAAACACTCACTTCAGGGAAGCTGCAAACAAAGGCATTAGCTCTTCCCAGATGTGGATTCTGCCTGACTTAGAAGTTAATCTACAGAGCCATCCATGAGACCATTCTGCATGTTCTGTCCTTATGTTAAACTCTTAATTGTCCTAGTTTCCAACACAATGCTCATTACAGTCATCAAGACCCGCTGCTGTGGCAGGTTTTTCTCTCATTCATTTAGGTGAAATACATGAAATAAGAAAGTATACAAAAGTATTTTGATCTTTTAAATTTAAGAGAATGTGTTTGCTTTTATGGGAAGTTGCTGTTTAAGTTTACTGTCCATGCTTTAAAATTTTACTGAATACCACTGATTTCAGGAGTAGGGAAGTAACTCTCGAGCACCTTCTTCAGCTGAGATTAGAATTTACCCCTAAATTTACAGCTCAACATTAGTTTAATATTCCAGTTTTGTTTTCTTTTTTTAACCAGGAGGTCTGTTATGTCCCCACAGTTCTCCCAGATGGTTCGCAACTAGAGAAATACGTAAGAGGTCAGAAAATTTATTTCACTGCTTCAATAAGAAATTAATAGAATTGATTAGCCACAGTATCTCAAGGCTTAGATCCATGCTTTGCAGCAGAAATACATAATATCCTGAAAGCTGAAGTCCTGAAATATCATTTCACTGCTGTGAATAAGACCAAATCAGCTATTCGTTGCACTTGGTAAAGATAGAGCATAGTGAACAGAATGATAAGCCCAGCTTGCTGTTAGCACTGTAACGAAAGCAGCAAACCATGACAAGGTTAATCCCTGCCATTAAGAGTGACTATAACACACCTTGTTGATATTAATAAGGTCTTTGAGCTTTATTTTATAAAAGGCTTAATAAGTCATAGTGTGAAGTTGACCCAAATGCTGCTGATGCTGTTCTGTCATCGCATGATATGCCTACTTTGCAACTGTTAGAGTAGGATGCTCTGTAGACCCCATTTTTTAATCAGAGATTAAAGCAGCTATCATGGTTGTAGATATGGAAAACTCTAAGAAGTAGTGTGCCTCTTACAGAGTTTTATAGTGTCAATCAAGAACTATTCTGAGACCCATGGCAGAGTCTATGGGACTCATAATCATGATTCTAGTCCCTGCTACTATCTTTTCCTGCGTTTCATTTCTCTGCTATAAAAATGAAACATCATCAGCATTACACATTTACTTAATCCATACTTTTGTTGCTAATAAGCAGGTAGAAGTTTTAATGGCTACTCTATTGGAATCTAGCAAGACTGAAACCCCAATCAGAGCAAAATGTGTGCTTGAGCAGTCACCCAAGAAGTATGTGATGAACTACAACTGTGGAATATTTTTCAGTGCAAAATATAAACATAAAAATGCAAATACTTGCTAGTAAATTGTGCATTCAGTACTCTTAGGCTTTGGGTATGGTTTTGTTAACATTCCCTGAAGTTATATTCATAGAATCTTTAAGATTGGAAAAGACCTCTAAGAAGGTGTCCCTGCCCACAGCAGGGGGTTTGGAACTAGATGATCATTGAGATCCCTTCCAACCCAGAGCACTCTATGATTCTATCACCTAGTCCAACCATCCCTTTACCATCTATATTACTAACTAAACCATGTCCCTAAGAACCTCATCCAACCTTTCCTTGAACAGACTGAGGGATAGTGACTCCATCACCTCCCTAGGCAATTCATTCCAATGCCTAACCACTCCTCCTGAGAAGAAATTTCTCCTTATTTCTACCTTGAACCTCCCTGGTGCAACTTGCAGCCATTCCCTCTTCTCCTGTTGCTAGTTATCTGCAAGAAGAGGCTGACCCCCAGCTCACCACAATCTCCTTTCAGGTAGTTGTTGAGACAAATAAGGTCTTTCCTGGTCTCCTCTGAGCCTCCTCTTCTCCAGGCTAAACATTCCCAGTTCTCTCAGCCACTCCTCCTAAGACTTGTATTCCAGTTCCTTTACCAGCTTCATTGCCATTCTCTGGACATGCTCCAGGCCCCCAATGTCTTTCTTGGAGTGAGGGGCCCAAAAATGAACACAGTATTGGCAGTGCAGCCTCATCAATGCCTAGTACAGGGACACAATCACTTCCCTGAACCTCTTGGCCACACTATTCCTGATACAAGCCAAGATGCCATTGGCCTTCTTGGCTACCTGGGCACACTACTGGCTCATGTTCAGGCCAGATCCTTTTCTTTGCAGCTTTGCAGCACCCTGCCCCAAGCCTGTAGCATTGCCTGGGGTTGTTATGACTAAAGTGCAAGACCCGGCACTTTGCTGTGTTGAACTTCATCCCACTGGCCTCTGCCCATCAATCCAACCTCTCCAGGTTCCTCTGGAGGGCCTTCCTACCCTCCAGCAGATGGACATTTCCCTCCACTTCAGTGTCCTGTCTGCCCAAAACTGTTCCACAAGCAATCCATACAAGTAGTCTGCAGATTTTTCACAAGCAATTTGCTGGATCTGCCAACAAAATGATAGCTGAGCTCTGTTGACTGGTTTTAGTTGGATGCATTAGACGTATTACATTCTACTCTCCTTTTCAGATAGGTAAATCACTGGTATAAATATTCACATCTCTCAGTTTTGAGGCACAGACTAAAGTTACTCTTGATTTTCATAGTAGGCCTGCAATAGAAAGCTTCCAGTAAAAACTTGTGAACGATGTCATCCAAACTTCTGAAAAGTCATCACTTCAATACTGTGATAAAGTAAAACCAAGTTATGGGTAGGTACCAAGAAGAACAGCAGCAACAAAGTGGTCGCATGCTACTATAGCTTCTTACTGCACCTGTATCTCATCTATTTGGTTTTTTTCCTAATCAGTAAAACTGTGAGATCTCTGGAGCTAAGTGGCATTTGACACACTGCCTCATGCAACAGGGTAATAGATCTCAAGTAAGCCATGCAAGAATTAAATTTACTGCCAAGTTATATGCCCCCTCAGCACTCATGAGCATTTGCTGTGAAGATGAACACAAAAAGGAGGATGACTAACAGATGAGAAAAAAAAAACATTTGTTTTTAGGCAAGCAACTTTCTTGGTAGAAGAGCACAAAAAAGCTTAAACTTGGTTGACAAATTAAAAGTACAGCTAGCACACAAAGGTCACTAGATGACCTCAGGCAGGATAACGTTTTCTCACTTGCTGTTCCTCTATATTTGCATGCTCTTGTTCTTGATGTATTGCTTTCTCCACTCACCAGTAGAAAGTGAAAAGCTCCTTTCTGAAATGTTTTTGGTTGCTATCTCATCAATCCTGCTCTTAGGCAGGTCATAATTATGCTGCAGAATAGACAGATGATGTGTATTTTAAAGTAGTTTCTGGCAGCTGTGTGGTAGATCTTTGTCTATAGAGGAGTTCACTTCAACCCCACCTCACAGGGCCCTTAACAAATAACTTAAAATAGCCCCTTTTTTTTGGATATGCAGGGAATGCAAAATCAAGGAATACATACACCAGATGGGGAATGGCAGCTTCACTGTCCTTTGCTTCACTTATTTTTTGCTAGCAATCTTTGATTCCACATATGTGAAAAATTGAGTGCAAAATGCCACAAATTATTGTTGAAATATTTATGAATACAAAAATGTAATAATAAGGCTTTGGATGCTGTTTTTGTCACGAGTAATGCTCATGTGATTCTCTCAGCAGCACAGCTCTCTAAGTGCCACTGGAATTTCTGTTCAAAAATCATTGATCCCAGTAGAAGGTCATGTCATCTCACTGGGTTAAGTCACAAATTTCCCAGAGAGTGTGAGCACGTGTTTTATTTAAGGAAACAACCCCTTCCCAAAAGTTAATGATGGAGATTGTTACAAGGTCTAACCGAAGCAATTATTTTAAACTACAAGGCAACAAAACATTCCCTTTGTTTGTTTTTCTCTTGGTTGTCCTTGACTTTCTGAGCTGGAAGACAGCTGCAGGCAGGAGGGCAGCCAAGCTAGCCAAGAAGGAGCTGCAATTAGTTTGAAAAACCCCTCTGAGCAGTACAGGGAGGTGTATGAAAAGCCCTCCTGAGACTTCAGTGGGGAAAGCACCCATATGTATTTTTTAAACATGATCTGCCCCTAAGTTCACCTGCTAAATCAAAGGCAAGTCCTAGTGGAAAACAAGCAGGAAATGAGACAATGCCAAAGATAAGGTTATAAAGGAAAGTTTGGAGGGAACAATATGAGCAACCAATAACCAGAGACCACATCTGCCTGACGGAAATCCAGCAAGTAAGATTTACCTTTCCCAGACAGAGCCCAAAACCAAAAGGAAAACGTAAATGCTTTTATCTATGCAGACACTGGGAACATGCATTTTCAGCACATGCACAGAGGTACCCAGAAAAAAAGAGAACACTGCTTCCTATAAGCAGAAGGGGGAGCAATTAGGGGGAGAGAGGAGAGGTTGGATGGGGCTTTGGGCAACCTGGTCTAGTGGAAGGTGTCCCAGCCCATGGTAGGGAGGTTCAAACTAGATGATCTTTTAGCTCCCTTTCAACCCAAGCCATTCCATGATTGCATGAGAGGAACACACAACTGTGTTAACCTTTTGCTGTGTGCAGATGTAGTATTTTGTTGGTTTTTTCAGAGATACTTTATGCAGGTATCAAACACTGGGGTTGTCCTGCTAACCCAGACAACAGAAAATTCAAAACACACCCTGAGAAGGTTCAAACTAAATGCAGTGTGGTCCTCCAACCCTGGCTGGAGGCCAGATACCCACCAAAGCCACTATGTCACCCCCTTTCTCAGCTGGACAGGGGAGAGAAGATATAATGAAAGACTTACGGGTCAAGATAAGGACAGGGAGAGATCATTCAGCAATTACTGTCATGGGCAAAACAGACTCAACCAGGAAAAATAATTAATCTAATTTATTACCCAGTGAAAAGAGAGTAGAATAACGAGAAATAAAAACAAACCTTAGAACACTTCCCCGCATCCCTCCCTTGTTCCCTGGCTCAACTTTATTCCCTATTTCTCTCCCTCCTTTCCCTGAGTGACAAAAGGGAGTGGGGAATTGGGGTTTCAGTCAATCCATCACAAGTTGTCTCTGCTGCTCCTTCCTCCTCAGGTGGAGGACTCCTCACACTCTTCCCCTGCTCCAGCATGGAGTCCCACCCACTGGAGACAGTCCTCCACAAACTTCTTCAATGTGACACCTTCTCAGAGGCTGCAGTTCTTCACAGACTGCTCCACTGTGGATGGGTCTTTTCCATGGGGTGCAGACCTTCAGGAACAGACTGCTACCAGTGTGGGTCCCTCACAGAGTCACAAGTCCGCCCAGCAAATCTGCTCTAGAGTGGGCCTCTCTTTCTTCACAGGCTGCAGATCCTGCCAGGAGCTTGCTCCAATGCAGGTCACAGTGTCTTCCATGTCTCCACCTGCTCCAGCATGGGGTCCTCCACAGGCTGCAGGTGGGATTTCTACTCCCTCTCATCTTCCCTGGGCTGCTTCACCATGGTCTTCTCCACACGCTGCAGGGGAATCTCATTTAATCACGTCAATCACACTGCTTCAAAATTCCTCTTAAAAAAACTATTTGTCCTTGATGTAAAAAGGGAACAGTTGTATATCAGCATTTGTGTCGAATGAGTCTTACTCCAGCAGATTTAGCAGAGATTTACATAATGAGATATGCCACGCTTTGGTGTAAATTGATCAGAAAACAGATAAAAAATGGTAAAGTTGTGCACTTTATTTTAATTTGGAAGTACTGGCCATGCAAATCCAAATCATTTGGCAAAGGTAATGTCAGAGAAAAGCTCCTGATAAAAACTGCTGATATATAAGCTGATGTAAAACAAACATAGTAAAGATATTGCTATATATTCCTTAAACAAAGCAGGTCATATCTCAGAAGCACAGAGATTTACTACAAACTCACTGAAAGATTTGTAGCTGTAAACTGATAGGATGTGTAGCTTTCAATTCTCTAAGCATTGTATGCCTGAGGGAGGTTTTGTTGGTTCGAATAGATTTACTCCCAACTGGTACCAGCCTAAGTGAAAGAATCAAGCTCTGTATGTAGACATTCTGCTGGTTAACTAAAAACCTGAGGGAAAATTGGATGACGGCATTCCTCATATTCTCTCCACCCCTAAGATGTTGCAAGATATGATCAAATGCAATGCAAGATGCTTAATCTTATTTGCATATTTTCCCATCATTTTATGCAAGATGCTGGAAAAAAGTTACATAAAGCACGTATCGCTTTTCCCGGGTAATAAATGTAAACTGTTTTAAGGTGTGTTCAAGGACAGCTCTGCTCATTTCAGACTTCCTTTGGTGGTTCAGGCTTTGCAGTTTTTTCAACCACAATTGTTATGCAGGACACTGAAAGCTATTGAAAATTTCATAACATTTGTACTTGAAAAACACAAGAGGGTAGTCGTACAAGTTTGATTACTTTGGTTTAAGCTATATTAATGCTACAGAGGTTTGGGGTTTTTTTAAAGTGCAGTTCATTTCTGGTTTACTTGTGGTGACTTGCAGAGTGGTTAATTACTGCTTGGAGGCAAAAATTGTGGCACAGAGGTCATTAAAAAAAGAAAGATTTAGGGAGTGTAAAAAAAGCCAGTTTTTTTAGAACTGGTTAATTTGTCCAGAAGGGGATACATTTTTATAGCATGCATAAAGCAGAAATATTTATCTTGAAGCAAAACCACAATATTTTCCTTTCTGTTTTTAGAACCAAACTTTTGGATGTTCTACAATATTGTTAGACAGATCTTTCATTGTTTCGAGTTTCCATTACAATACTTTCCCTGCCATTGAATTTGGAAATTTTCAGGTTATTTGGCATGATAATATAAAAACTTCTCAGCTCTCCCTCAAATTCTGTTGCTCATACACAAAAAAAATATCCTGAAGAAAATATCCTGAAGAAAATATCCCAAAGGAAATGCAGTCAATCTAACAGAAAGAAAAAAAAATCCTACATATTTTTAATGTTTTAATTATATTTACTCCATATTCCTTCTAAATACTCTTGAATTTGACACCTGCCATGTTGATTCTGGACATTTCTTCTCATCACCATCATCCTGACACTTGACCACCTCCCGTTTCCCATAGACTTCATTGAAAGCATGTTAGAAACACAAGCACCTTGCAAAATCTCATCCAACAATGTGAATCAGGTTCTTAAATGAGCACCTCAGCCTAATCACAAACCAAGCAAACAAATGGGTTATCTCAGAGAACTGATTAGAAACATGATTTATCTTTGCCTTTGGAAGCTGATACAGTGCCTGCCTAAAAGCAGGTAAAACACTGGAGTAGAGAACAGGAGTCTATTTCATCAACTTACTTAATGGAAACCGAGGAAAAAAGCATTGTCTCAAATGTATTGGAGCACAAACAGGTTATTTTTAATGGGAAACATAAATACTTGTGTTTCTGGGTGTAAAATAGAGGTGTTGAATTTTGAGAATTTAACAAGAAAAATGTGTCTTCCTGGTTTAAGTGCTCAGACTCCTACCCAGAAAAAGAAATTTGTAGTGGATATACATATATCACTCCAGCTGGATTGCATGCAATTAACAGTCTGCTTTTCCACTGCCCCCCCTCCCCCCATTCTCTGCACACAAAAAGGCACTTTCCTTCACCTTTTTCTACTTAATCTGAAGTTTAAATCAAGATGGTTGGTAACAGCAGAGCCCTACCCTAAACCCAGAGCACCTAGTTGTTTGCCAGGAATCCAACAATCAGTCACATTTTAGTGCGCTGGGGCATAATCCATCTTCAATAAACAGAAACCAAAATGAAGCCATTAGAGATTTACCATAGTAGCTGGCTGCTTGATATCTCAAAGTAGTAATTTTTATTAATTTGCTTAATTTAAGGTTGAGGCCTATATGAAGAACTTGATTTTAACAGGCTCTCCACTTACCATTGCTGGTACAGGCTACTCAGTTCCAAGCCTGTTTTATGTGTGTACTGGATTAGCTGGATATATTATGATTTCTTATTTTGATTTATAATATTTTCTTGAGGCGTTTTATATGTATCTTAATATAATCCAGGAATGGTCACACCAGGTCATATCAGAGGTCCAGTAGCTCATTATCCACTGTAATTGTAACCAAAAGCCAATGCTTAATATAAAATACAAGGACATCACTTCCCTATTATACATTCTCAGTTTATGATGCTCTGTGACTCAGAGAAGTCAGCATAATTTAGGAAATACAGATACATGTGCATAGGAGACTTGCAGTCATTTGATTTGTTTTACAGTCTGTGTATTCCAGAGTTGGATGCCTTGCAAGGATCAAAAAAACCCAAATAATAACTCTCTGCTGCCTCTGTGGAAGAAAGGGGAAAAGCTAGCCTAAGCATACTTATTTATGCAAACTAAATTCAACCCAGTGTACCTATGCTGTCTGTTATGATTTTAAAGGTACATGATATAAGGTGGTTCATGAGTATGTATTTCTTAAAGGGGTACCAAAACTCTAAAAGCATGTCCAGTATGCACTCTGTCCCTCTCATAGCACCTCAAAGTTGCTCTTCCATGCACCCAAGCAGTTGTAGAAAAGTGGGAAAGAAATACCACAGACAATGTTCCATAACATTGTCACTATTAAGTTTTACTGCTTTGAAGTTGAAAAGATTTTGGCGAAAAACTGATATCCAAGGTCATTAACCTTAACCCAATCTAGGTCTTGAGACTGCCCATGTTAGCAAAAGTATTAGATTCAGGTTGCTTTATAGGTTAAACTGAATTTCATTGGATTGTGTGTTCTGGCCTTGTTCATGGACTCAAAGTCCCTGATATTTTGGGTTCTGCCTCTGGAACTCTTCATTCAAAGACATTATTTTAATCAAATGGTTTTCTTCTTTCTAATTTCAATACCTCCTGTTGGTTGTCAGAACATTCATTACCAAAGATACCTCATACCAAATATAGCTCAGAAGCACATGAGTAACCATGTTACTACCCCACATATGCCTTAGTCCACCATCTTTAGACAGACTCTTCTCTTCTCTCTTTCTCTTCCATGCAACTCTGAGGGGACTGATTCCATCGTTAACACACGACACCACAGAGGTCACATATGGAGGCAAGAGAGCGCAGAGCATGTATTATGTACGAGCAGATGTGCAGCCTTAAGAAGCCCGTACTCAGCTGAGCAGATGGCTTCACAACAGGGCTATCAGCCAGGAACTAAAGATTCATGTTTAACCAGAAACAAAAAGGCTAAAAGGTGTGGAGCTGTGCACTCTGTATTTTATTCTGTATATTTGGGTTAAGCCGAGGGCTTTAAACAGTTGTTTAGTCCAGATGCTGAGAACATCAATGTATGCATTGATGTAGAATTTTAAACAAAAAACCTGTGAACAAACAAACGTATAATTTCAGGACATTCGCTGGAATCCCTCCATTTTTCTTTTCCTTTTCTAGCTTTGTTCCAGGAAGCCCAGGGCTTGAGTTCACAGGGTGCAGCCCTGGCCCTCACCCCCAGGAAGACAGCTGGGTGCATTCAGCTCTGATGTGATCTTTTAAAAGAGCAAGACACACTAGCATTGCTCACCTCCAAGAAACAAGACCAAGCTTGCTCTGTTTCCTTGGCCAGGACCATACACCTATGCACAGATGATAATTTTTGTTTATCAAGCACAGAAAGAACAGAGATACTCTAAAGCAGAATATATATGCCTGTAAATTCTTTACAGATTACAGGGCCTAACACAGGGGGTCTCTGGCAGGAGCCTTTAAAATCTGCTACTATTAAAATAATTTCATAGGCCCATGTATCCAGCTGCCCACTCTCATGATATTATCAAGAATCTCCCTGTAGCGGACATGACATTCTCTTCTGGCATCTGGAGATTACATGACAATTTCCACTTTCATTTATAATGAAAAAAGCTACAAAGATCTTGAAAGCAGGAACAAAATATAAGCAGCAAATAAAAAAGACCACATTTTTAAAAATTGATTTTGAAGTCTGTCTCACTGGAGTCTGAAGACCTCTCTTATGATTCCTGGCTGGTGATTATTGCAAGCATTTAAGGCTGGCAGTTAAGCTCTGGGGCTGGCTCTGACCCCTGCAAATTTGTACAGAGCTGGGATTTAGGAACTTGGCTCCTGGTTTGACTAATCTAGGAAATAAAAGACATGTAACGGGGAAGAAAATACTGCTTGGGAAGCAAGACATCTAGCACCCAAGGAGAGGCAAAGCTGAAAAGAGTAATCTGGATCTGACAGGTGAATGCCCAGCAGAGACAGAAACAGTATAGCTATCTTGGTTCCAGTACACCTGGCTGTGGTCCTTGCCAGCCATAAATCACTTTGGGATTCTTCAAGATAAAGAGACTTCCCTGAGTACCAGTTATCATTACTGTGCCACACAGATCTGTTTTCACAGCTGGATGCCCTGATGCCCACAGCTAGTGCTGCTTAAAGCAGCATTCATTCAAGCCACCTGCCAATGCAGACCCATTGATCAGCCAAATGCCAAGTTTCAAAATGTTTCTATTCCTTAAAATTATTTTCTATGCAATTTAAATTGGTTGTATCAGCCACATTTTATGTCCTCAGTGATAGTTTGAAGGACACCTCAAAAAAAGCAAACCCTGGCCAGACAGCACTGGTGCTTTGTACATTGACAGTAGATCTCCCCAAGTCTTAATTTGCAACATGAGAAAAAATATCAAAACTTTAAAAAGGTAGTTAGTTTATACACTGATAATAATCTCCTTTGAAAAAAACCACCACCAAAACCCACAAATGTATTCACTATTCTTTGCAGACTTAAACCATTAACTACTGTTCTGAAAGAGCTTGTCTCAAACCCCCTCTCCCCATTTCATTAAGTTCCAGGATTTAATCAGGCTGAGTTAGGTAGAGACCAAGGGGCAGGAAAGCCCTTCACAAAGATAGGTAAATATTCATACTTCCCATTAGCCAGTTTGAAGTAGAGAGGAGTTGCCTGGCTTTTACCCTTCCTTTGGTAATTTAAGCATTTACATTTAGGTGTCTGGAAGTTATCTCTTTCCTCCTTCATGGACAGCTCTGACTGGAGGATGCTTCTTTGGGGGATCAGGAAGGAATATTTCCAGCTGAGCATACATAGACTCTCAACTCATCCTAAAGCACTTAACGGAGACAATTGGCTACAGAAACTTGCCATTGCTGAGGAGACACAGTAGCAAATGCTGGGGAGTTCAATACACCACCATGAGATCTGGAGATGGAGATGGGCCCTGCATATAGTCCTGTCTGCATTGCCATGCTGGTGGGAATTCAGTGAACTCATGTCCTGGAGCAACTTAAAAAATAGCTGGTTTATCAATTCAATAAACTCACAGCTTATGTTGTCTTCATTTGCCTACATGTCTGGATGAATGGCTTATTGTTCAATCCATTTCTAATGTGTTATAGGAAACATTTCTCCAGGTTTGGAAATGCAGCTATGTACATTTTATCACTCAGTACTTTTTCTTTCTAGATTTTAAAGCACTTTGTAAAGCAGAGATATCTACCGAGAGGAGAAACAAGGTAGAGTTACCCACAAGTGTGCAGCTGATGGCAGGCAGAGCAACCCAGAACCCCTGACTCCTCAACCATTCCTGAGGCACTGGAGTACCCCCTTTGTCCTTGTCCAGTCTGAAAGGTAACAGCTTTTATTCACTGAGTGGCAGTCTCGTTGGCCGTCAGTCCGTAGATGGATATAAGCTTTAATTCCCAGGACAGTTTCTACTAGTCTGCCTTCACTAGTTTGGCCTCTGTGGCCAGGTTAACTCACTCTTCATCCATTGCTTTTACACACCTAGGAAAAAACCTTCTCTATACCTCATGTTCCAGGGAATACTGGATGGGCATGCAACAACTGAGTCCTGCCCCTCCCCAGCACAGAGACAGAGAGAGCAGCCAGGACACATCTCCTGAACAAGAGCATCTAATTATCTCATGGTCATTCATAATCAGCACTAGACCCAAACACATGAAACACTCCTGTAACTACAGATACTTAGACGAGTCTTATAAAGGACTTGATTTCATTCCCAAAGGCTTCCAGGTCTCAGTTTCTCAGGTGGTCTATCTCCTGCTATGCATATGTTTACAACTACTTTTTCCTCATCCATATTTTCAAAGCAGAAGCTAAGAAGCAAAGGTTATTCACTTCCAAACCCCTCTCTCCATGGACAGGTCTACAACTCCTCTGATGATGAATAGCACCATGCTGGCATGCAAATTTGCTAAATGTAACCAAGGAAACAGAGTTCTTACTAATGCCATACACTTCTCAGAGCATTCGCTGGAGGCAGAGTAGCATCTCTGGTATCTGTATGTCACTCACCTCTGCGAGTGCAATGTAAAAGTAATTACACATGTATAATGAGGAATAGGAAAGAAATGTGTGTAAATATAGCCAGTCCTCTCAATGAATGGACCGATTTGATCAGGAAAGCTGATGGAGCAGAACAGCAGGTACTGATTTGGTTTTGATTCCCAGTGGAAAACAGAGTAGATATGCAGGAAAGATACCACTGCTCAGGCCAAATTAGTTGTGCATATATATCTGGCCATGTGGATAGGTTTGTCATGCTGTGGGCTGGGTTGTGGATGACAAGAAAACTTGAAGTCTTGAGAAAACCTGTATAGCAGAGGGGCTGATGAGAGGAACTGTGAGTTAACTAGGAGTAAGTGTGAGGCTGCGCTGGTTTGCCAGTCATCCATAATATACAGTGAAGTGCCGCTGAAGAGAGTTATCTGTGACATGAACTAGGGAACATGATCTGTGGAGGAACTCAAAAAGGGATGAAGCTTAAGCCAGGGCGTGAGTGATGCTCTGTGGATACTGCATACCACTCAAGCATGCCACTCAGGGGTTGCCGCTCCTCATGTCTTCCACCATGTCCATCCCAGCACCAGGACACACTTAGCAGTCCTCTTCTAGCAAAGCCATACCAGGACAGGAGGGCAAAGGGAGCAACCCTGACCTGTGAAAACAGCAAAATTCATTCCTTTTTGAAAAATTTGTACTGCAGACATGATGTTTGTGAGCCAAGCTAACAAATGAACTTTTGAGAGCAGTCATAATGGCAGAAGGATGGGGCAGGCAACCACTTGGCAGGAGACTTGTGAAGATACAGAATCAACATGCAGTTCTGGGGTAGCAATGGGACTGTAGGGAGGGGACGATGGCAGAGCCAGCAAATATAGAATATGGAGAGGAGGGCAGCTGTCTGACTGTGTGTTGCAGACTCCTGAAGAGAGTTGGGTCTTTTCTGGATGAGCAATTTTTTAATTAGAGAAATCAATGTTAAAGAAACCAGATAGCTAGGATCCTCTTTTCTTCTATCAACCTCTGACATTCATCTTCCATCTCTCTGGGTTCTTCATTAGGTTCTTTAGGTTTAGAGTCCATGGTTCCACTGTGCTAATCCTAAACCCAAACAACCAAAAATCTTTTGGACAGAAGAAAACATTCTACCACTTACTCAATAGATGTAATATAAATAATCTGAATCTTTATCTATGAACAGGGCATGAAAAAGGGAAGGAACAAAGATGTCATGGTATCATTAATAATGAATGGAAACATTGTAGCAGCTGCAAATGAATTGCAAAAATGTTTGGCTGTTCAGTACATTTTGAAGGATAACTACTAAACCTGGACCACCTTACAAACCTTCTGGAAATTTATCTAAAGCATCCCAGAATGTTAATGGTAGGAAATGTCAAGAAAAAGTGGCGCCTTTCTGCGATTTCCAGTATTTCTTGACATACTTTAGACCAGAAGTACCCAAAAAATACCTGTGGTATTATGGTAATTCCACTTTTTCTCCCACAGAATCCAAGAAGTGTCAACATATGAGAAAATGTAAAATTAAACACTAGTCCTAACCTCAAGAACGTTTTGTATTTGGCTTGTTTGTGCTTCAGGGAAAAGCTCAAGTTAAATGGTATTTTCCATTAAATGCATTGTTTATCTCTACTTATGACTTCTGTAACAATCCAATGCACTTTGTACCAGGTGAACTTCTGGCATTGGTATCCTGCACTATTTGGATAAGCACATTGTGTTCTCTCAATTGATTTTCTCAAAATACAGTACAGAACAAAGCTACCTTTCTTATGTAGGTGGTGACTTGGTGATGGCCATCAGGTCCCTATCCATGTCTCAAGCCTAACAACTTCAAAGTTCTATATGACTCAAAAGTCTGGTAATAGAAACTAAACAATCTTGAATGTGGAGGATACAGAGTGAAATCCAGCACAGCCTCAAATTTAATTATGTGTAAGTGCCACATGTTTATTAGGAGGCTTATGAAATCAATTTGGGCTCCAAGTTCTGCACATTCATGACTTGATGTCATCAAATCTTATCAAGACCAGGTGAAGACTGGCTGAATGTGGAGCAATTGGAAAACTTCCATGAGATAGCATTGATGCCAGGATAAAATACAGGAAAGGTGGCATGTTAGCTAGAAAAAATATATTAGTGATCTATGGTTTTGGGTTTATACTGTGCCAGTATAAGAAGTATGCCAGTGAACCATTTGACATTGATCCAAAAAAAGAAAAAAATATTTTATACAAAATTATAACCCAAACATCACTGTCACTAAAAGTCTTTGAAATACTAAGTAGGTAGACATGTTAGAAGATTAAAGAGACAAGAAAAGTAAGATAGATAGATAAAACATAATGAATGATACCAGCAATGCTAAATGGGCTCTCTTATTTACTCTTCTTTTTAACTTACCTTGTGCCATAGTACAAGACAAATAAGTAACTAAGGAAATGTGTAACAGTAAAACAGTGTGAATCCTTGTAATAAAAATATTTTGCACATCTATGGCACATTCCTTTGAATGATTTCAACCACTTAAATGAAGATAGACCAAGGTTACACATTTGAGAAGACTAAATTACAAGTAGGTAATTTGCAAAGACCATACAGAAGTTTTATACTGTAGTGGAGCAGAGAACCTGTTTTCTTTATTTTCACTGCCTTCAGAAAATTTAGACTGGAACTATGTAGCCACAACAGCATGTTGTTAAAATAAGTGACATAGAACTTTTCTGTACCTATTGAGAATTTTTTATGAATAATAAATAAGAAGGTAAGACTCAGTATATGTCCTTGTACATTATTTTAATCACATATATACCGTAGGAAAAGAGGTAAGAAACCCCTTAAGGAAAGACATCCAAAGGGACCAAACCTATAGGATTAAGTACTTTATAATAGTGGCCATAAATAAAAGCTCTGTGACTCACAAAAAAAAAAAAAGTGTAATAGGCATTTCTGCAACTATCAATAAATAGAATGTGTACAGACTACAGCACTGTGGAAGAGTGAGGCTGAAAATGATCCATCACGAATTCTCTTGAGTTAAAAGGAAAATATTTCAGTTGCTTCCTTTTTCCCAAATACAAGAAAAAAAAAAAAAAAAAAAGAAAAAACCCCAGAGATTGTTATCTTGTGGAAGCAAAAAGAAAAAAAACTCAGCAATTCAATCTGGAAGTAATTTAGGTTTTGGTGGCACAACATATGTTTCAAACCCAATTTAGAACCAATATTGTTGTTATACCAGTAATAACAATAAGCCACTAAGGAAGAAATTAAAGTGTGTAATTAATGTTATAACATTACATTAACACATAAATAATTTCTCTGGCAGATCATACAATTCACATGCATATTTTATTAAACTGTAAGAAATAATTTTCTGTGTGACCCTGATCTTCCTGCATGCTTTGAAGTTTGAAAGCCAGCAGTATAGCCTATAAGTTTAAAGAAATTTAGAAAGAATTGTGAAGTTAAAAGGTACTTTTGATGTTTGTTCTTTCTCTTCTATCACAAGGGCATTCAACACAGAAGTAGAAAACATTAATGCCTAAGAAATTTCCATGGCAATCATGCTCATTTAACTCTTTCTAATCACTTAGTACAAAAGGTGGAAGAGAGCTATTCATTTAGAAGGGATGCAAAGATGCTGTGAGGAATTTCCTATTTTATTGCCCACAGGTTCTTCTCTCACCGTCCTTGCACACACTGATAGGAGTTACCTCTTGCATCAAGTTACCTCTTCTGCTGCCCAATAACACAGCAGCTTTTTCACATCCCTGAAGGTCGGATTCAGAGAATGCCCTTTTGCCCTAGAAGCACTGCTAGTGTCTCTGATCACACAGAAAAGCATCAGATCACCAGATAATATCCACTCTTTTGTCCAAACAGGCTCCTTATCCTCATCATCCAAACTGCATCTATGCACAGATGGGCTGCAATGGGACACATCAGTATAGCATAATGGTGATATGTGGTGGCTGGTCAGAATTTTAGTTCTTTTTTTCAAAGTTGAAATATGGAATATCTTCCCTTTGCCTCACTCATTCCCACCATTCTTCAAGTCTCATGGGAGCCAAGTCCATTTTCTGGCAGATAACAGAGGAAAAAGTATAATTAAGCAATAAAGGAACACCAGCACTCCTGAAGGTCACAGGAATTTCCCAAAGAACAGACCTTAATTTTATCACTAGTAAAGCAGTATCTTTTCAGAATATTTCTGACCAGTAGCACAACCACGTGTAAATATACCATAGAGTAAATGCCTTGGTGGAAATACTTCATCTCCAAGTGTGGTAATGCCAAAGCTTTGTAGCTAACTATATACTTGACTTTCCTGATGGTTATTCTTGGAAGTATCCTACATTTTGAACTGAGAAGGCAAATGCAACTAGTGAAGAAAAATGTTTCAAGGGGGCTTCCAGAGAGAAAAAGTTAGGAATAAAAAAATGTCTCAGCAAAGGTTATAAACTCAGATTTACCCTGTCTCCTGAGCACAAATATTTCAAGAAGTCCCACCCACATTGTATAATTAAGTGCAGTTGTCCATTAAAATTGCAAAATCAGGACTTAAAGGGGTTGTGGGTTATTCTTCTCTACACTGAACTCTATCAGGTACTTAAAAATAGAAAGAAACACACCCAAGGGCACTTGAAATAATCCCTACATGTATGTCGTGAAATATCATGAGATTGTGAAAAGCACATTTAAATCAATCACTCATAATAATAATTTCATAAAGCAGATTTCTCAGAAGTATTGATTTAAATTCCTGCTAAACTGTTAAATAAAATTACCTGGCCACCAAAGATGAGGTTTTAAGTCTCCCAGTTGGTGCAACAGTCTCTGTTTGCCAGCAGTATTGTAATAACTGAAAAGTTAACATCTCTGACTTCATAATTATTTGAATTTTAATGAAGAAGATGAATTAAATCTTTCAGCTTAGCTGCTTATGCTGTGAACCAGCCCAAGTTCCGGAAAGATAAGAAATAGATTGTGCTTATTCAACAGCTTTTCTGCGTGGAGAGAGAGGGAGGAAAAGCAGCCAGGTTTCTGTGGAATTTAAACTCATTATTAAAAAAAAAAGATGATAACGGTAATTATGAATATGAGTTGTAGAATTAATTAGTGAGTTTGAGAACAGCTCCAAAATGAGAACACATCTCTTTTACCATGTCCAGGGACAATGTGCTTCGTTAAAGTGTGGCCTATCTGGATCTTCCTGCACATATATGTGTGTGTGTATATATATATATATACACACACACATGCATCAGAATATAATTCCCTTGTAATCACACTGGTCCAAAAATACAGTTGAAAGAGCATGAAAGAACACATAATTTCTGCCAGTTTTCATGCTTTTCTCCTTGTTGCTGAAGCTTTTATCACCCTCACTGGTATCTACATTTCACACAAAAAATATGGAACATCTTTTAAGTTTTTCCATTTCCCTCAGAATGAAAGGGATGGCGGTATGGCAGGGCAGTTTGCCAATAGCGCTAGCAAACTAAATAGGCGACAAGTAGATGGTGAAGTTGTCTCACATCCAGGCTGTAAATTCATTGTCAGAGTGGCAGATCTTCTAGACAAAAGGATCAAGACTCCTGCGAGCAGTAAAGTAGAGAAGGATTAATATTTCTATTGATCCCTTTTTTTTTTTAATTCTACATTCTGCAATTAAAACACACAGGTATCTCATGTACATATATATGACCATACATGCAAACACGTGTACAAAGACAAAGATATTCCACATGAATACTGTTCAGCATGAAAATTTACAACTTTAAGTGGGGGATTAGCAACTGCTTAGGGATTTATCCTCATTTCTGTGCAAAAATTCCAATCAGACCTCAAGTAAGGAGTTATTGATGAGCTGGATACATTTGCAGATTTTTCTATTCTACACTACTCTTCCAGCATCACGCTTTTTCGTGTTAAACAGCAGGAGCGATGCTTTAAACAATAGGAAATGTAAGTCTCTATAGTCACGCTTCTTTAGCCTATGCACACTACGATTTTTGGAGTCAGCTTTAGCATCTTTCTATGTTGCCTTTTTTCCTATCCCATATTTTTCTTCCTGTGAGATTTTTAGTGAGCTAAACACTGCAAAATGCCCTTCTTCCCTAGAATTATAAAATAGTCTCGGAAGGATAAAAGAGCCTCTCTGTCGCATACCTTTAAGTTTGAATATTTTGATTTCCTGTGTAATTTCAATTTCGCTGTGAATCAGAACCATCTACAGTAAACAGAAAGCGGAACTGGGGTTTGCTGATATTATGGTCTGCCAGGAACAGGAGCTGTTATTGCAAGTCTAAAGAATTTTATACCTCTCTGATAGCTTGTATACCGTCTGAATCTTATTAAACTGCTTGTGCCTGACCTGGAGCCTGGAGCCTGAGTCTTTATATGTGGAGAATCTTAATGCTAATAAGAAAATAGGCTTTAATGAATCACAGCTTCAAAAAGAAATAATATCAAACTTGAATGACTCCTTGGAAAGGATTTTGCTATCAGCATTGATTAACAAAATAAATAATATGCCAGCAAAGCAACCGTGGTCTGCTCTGTTTGTTTCAGCCTCTCTCTTGGCTGCCTGACCAGCCTTTGAGCTTCTTTATCCTAAAATGTGTGCCACAGCCTGATGCCAAGAGTAACATCCCCATTCAGCTCACTGTGTGAAACACAGTAGTCAGTGTTAGAGCTACCTGGCAGGACTGAGATTGTATGTACAGTAAAATTATCAAGAATGTGCAGATCAGTGTATGAGCGAGAGCAGAGCTGCGAAATACAGGTTACATGGCAGAGCTACAGAGACAGAACTGTTCCTTCCCTTGTCATAGAAAACGTTCAGCCACTCCTTAGGTAAGGTGACATTAAAACTGTAATTTGCACTCTGATTAATGTCAGTGTAGTATTCTGATCTGCCCCAAAAGACACAGAATTATATAAACAGCAATAGAGAAGACTCAGGAGATTTCCTAGCCCACAACTCTTTTCCAAAACTGGATCTACAATCCCTAAGCTAGTTCAGATAGAATGGCTGTCTAATATTTAAAAGACTTAATGCAGGAAAGAATATATTTGTAAAGCTAAGGAAGATCAGTCAAATAGATTCTGACTAACAGATCATTAAATAATAAACTTGATTTAAAGTCTTGATATTTGCCTATGGTAGCTTTGGCTCCTTTTGTTGACCAACTACTTGCTATTTACTCCCTGGAGGTTTCCATAATTCATACTCCAGTAGTACTTAAAGGCTACACGTAACAATTTTTCAGAGTCATTATTTATGGCAATAGACAACACCCAAGTCCTGATTTCTTAAGCTGATTGGAGTTCTAGACATTGGTATCAATAAAATCATAAACCAGTTTAGGTGAGCTTCCACTGAGGTCAAAAGAGAAATGGGATCAAAAGAGAAATGGTCACTGATACTGTTGGGAGATGCGTCTGTGTGTGTGTGTGTGTGTGTGTGTGTGTGCACGCGTGTGTGCATGCATGCAACCAGAGGAATAAATCCAGTACACAGGCACACATACATGGGTTACTGTTGGTGGGCTGACGTTGAAAAAGAAGGTAGTGAGTTTCTATAGCTGCTGTGTAACTGTGATAACCCTTAGCCTCAAGAAATAGTTACCAGTTTATAGCAAATCAGCCAGGGAACTGGACTGGATGGGCATCATTCTGGGCTGTGCAGTTCCACTGGGGGATCTAACAGCAGCAAGAGCCCACAGATGACTTCAGGCAGCACCTGTGCAATCTCCCATCCACATCTTCAGACAGTCTCTCTCTGTCCTACGTATCGAAAGGAACAGGAGAAAAGACTATGCATAAAAGCTAGCAGGACTGAAATAATTTTGACCCTGGAGCAGTAGGCTCCCAGCATGTCACTGTTATAAATGGTCAGCTACAAGGTTGTTAGACTTTCAAATGGATAAAAAAAAATACCTTTTTGGTCTGACAATCTTCATGCCCTTGAGCACTTTATTTTTTAATGACTGCAAGTGTTCAAAAATAGAGACTTTCCATGTGTTCTCACCTGCATATTATACTGCTGCTATTATGAGGCTGCAGCAAAATAACAACACAGACTTGATTTTTAATCATCACTAGATTTTCTCTTTGTGTGAAGTGCAGATATAAATTATTTTGTAGTCCTGACATTTAATGGGAGTATGATATATCCCTTCCACACCTTCTAAATATAATGAGTTTGCTTTACAAGCCCAAATATTATTGTTATAGATTCTCCTGCTGCAAACCCCCTTGCCTCAGAAAAAAAAAGAACCTGTGGTTCTGCCTCCTGCATCCCCAGCATCAGCAGGAGGGGATTAAGCCGCCCTCCCGGGGCCCTGGATCTGTGGTCAGCAGCAGCCAGGGCGCAGGCAGGAGCCAGGGATGAGCGCTGAGGGTGACAGAAGCACCGGGAGGGGTGCCAGCTGGCCTTCCCGCGGGGCTCAGCTGCCTCCCCTGGCTGAGACATCAAGAGCTGAGGAGCAGGGGAAGACAAGATGGCATCCTGTGGGGAGAGGGAGGAAGGAGGGATCCATTGGGCACATTGGGTGGGAAGGGCCGCAAAAGAAGCATGTTGGAGCACCTGGTAATTTTGGTAAGTCTGGGAAGCCTTAATCCATTCTGGATCATAAGCAGTGAAAGCAAAGGCATGCTGGTGACAGGGACAAGAGGAAAACAAAACCCCAGCACTGGCAGCTTTCTGTTAGATAGTAAATATCCCATAATCACAACTTAATTGACAGTCTGACTGGCAGCACTGGAGTCAGAATTCATCTAGTGTGCTACAACTTTGGAGCCCTTGCTTTGTTTTGCAGACCAAACTCGTATTTTTGTCAGCAAAGCAGCCAGATCAGCCTCAGATGCGTGACAGGATTATATTTCTGAGAGAGAAAGTACAATTTTTACATAGTTATTTGCAGCCACAGTTCAATTTCTCCATGCATTGCCACAATTTGATTATCTAAATGTCTCAGGAGACAACATATAAACCATTGGATAATCAAAGTTTTAGATAAAGAACATTTTATTTTCAATGTGAATTTTCAATTTAGAGATACGAATAAACTGTGTGGCCCAGAAAATGGATAGCAGGGACTCAGTGAGTCTTGACAGGTAGACTTAGTCTTTCAAAGTGGCTTATGGAGAACTTCCGACCATTCCTTCCCAGACACTTACACACAGTTGCAAAAACCCTAAACCACTGCCTTCTATCAGAGGCCTTTGTGACTCTCCACATTCGCACTTCATTGAGGAAGTGAGGATTAAAAACCCCTCCTGGTAAAAGCAGTATAATCCTGATTTACATGCTATTTGTTCTCTTTAATATATTTTTTTTCCAAACATGATATCCTTTTTGCAATTTTGGTTCCAGTGTCTGTTTTACCTTCTAGCAAAGACGGAGTGCCCTGGAGTGTTTAGGTGAAGTGTGCCACAGCACTGCACGCCAGTGCTGGGCTGTGCAGAGCCGACTGTTACGCCCTTCTGCCATTTGTGGGCGTTTGCCGAATTATGCGACCACCCACAGAATGGTGAGATGCTTTTGAACAAGAAAAAAGCACCTCTCCCTGCTACATACCTTTACATTTGGATTTCTTGTGTAATTACAGTTTAGCTGTGAATCAAAACCATCATCAGAAATCAGCAAGCAGACCTGGGATTTCTAATGTGTTAAGTTGTGCCAGGAATGAGAGCTCTTCTTACAAGTCTGAAGAGAGCTGCAGCAATTTGACTGCATGTATGAATCTTATTGTACTGGTTGCAACCCGGTGGAGAACCAAAGCTGATTTTCATGCAAAGTCCCCAACATGAACCATGAGACAGTGTCTTCGGCAACAAGAGTAGCAGCTCTGCTGTGGTACCCAGTGGCGGGGTCATCACTACTGCTCTTTAGTATCATTACATTACACAGTAACTAACCAGTTCCTGGGAAAATTCACCTTATCTGTGGCTCAGCAGGGAAGGACTTAGCTCAGGAGTCTTAAATTTTCACTTTTAGCCACAAAGCACCCAATGCAGATAGTCTCAGCCATTTAGTGTTTTAGTATGTTTTATGTGAGACACCCTACCCTCATCCTGGAGCTCCAGTGTTTATTAAACCAGGAGAGGAACAAAGCTTGCTTGGCTTGCTTCCCAGTTTCACACCTTAGCTGGGGGGCAACTTCCCTTTCTGCTTCAGCTGCTCCACAAACATGGTAGAAACATCCCTTAGACCCTGCAGCTCGGATCTGATTCATTCCTATAGCACTCTCCCCTTGGGGAGCAAAGTATTTGCTACCTTTTGTTTTTGCAGATGCAGTAAGGTGATCTCCTGGTGCCATAGACCCTGACAACTTTCTGTGTGAGAAAGTTGGAAAATACACATACTTATTTTTTTCCTTCTGCAATACATGCTGCTTTTCACATTCCTCTTTTCTTCCAGAAGCACAATTCATCTAAAAATCAGTTTCCCACAACACTTCCCAATGCCAGGGGACTGATGCCAACTCATCAATTCTTAGCAAATAACTTCCTCCTGTCCATTTGCCAGACACATTTCCCTCTAAAGACCTCCGGCTGCCCAGATGTACAAATTTCACACAGGGAGGTCTCAATGGGCTCAGAAGGAAGAGATAAAGATGAAAGGTTCCCTATTCTGCAGGTATCTGGCCCTTTCCTTCACAAAAAAGGTGTGTCTGCAGGGAATCCAGTGGGAGACCTTGCATCCAAAACATGCCATCACCTCTCTTCCATTCCATTCTGGGCAAGTCACTCCATATCTATCTTAAGATTATTATTACCCTTTCTTCCCCAACTTAACAGTAATGTTACATTACAGCACTAATGTTGCAATACTGGAGCAACATTTCAGTGAAGCTCCACCAGATCAAAAGACAAATCAGCATGAAAACATTCCTCAGGGCAGCTTTTACCAGGAATAAAAGAGTTAATAAACAACAAGGATCCAACACTAAGCTAGTTCATTTTCTCTGGTGTTCCGGAACATAACTTGGATTGATATAAAATCTGGATGAATCAGAGTTTCTCTTCTTGTTACAAGGTGGATGGATGCTGATGAAAAATTAAACTGGGCCTTTAGTAGGTGCCTTTTAAAACACGCAAATTGTGCAGAAGATGGATTGCCTCTAATAAAATGGGGTTTAACCTGCTCTGAAAGTGAATCAATTTCCAAATGGTTTTATGCATGAAAGGCTTCTTCTTTTTGTTCAACATTTCCTTTTTTTATTGGTTATTTAAAAAAAAAAATCTGTAAAGGATGGAAACATTAAAATGCATTTTAAAAAATGTGGGAGTCCCAACTGAATCTGCAGTGAGAGCTGACAACATGTGCTTAGCTCAGGCTGTGGTGCCTCTGCACAGCAGAGGTCTCACAGCAGAAAAAACAAGATACTGAAGGCAAGTTACAGATGGTATTTCAGTTTTCTCCATGAGCTCCCCTCCCATTACCATCAAAATTGAAAGGAAAAAGATCTATTTAGCTAGCTTGTCTGTCCTCCCATTGCAGGACTGTCACTCAGTTCTTGTTTTGTTCTTTGCATTAGAACAAGGCGAACCAGAGAATTCCATGAATTCATGCTTTGCAGATGCTGGAGACATTTGTTCCTAGTGTTTGTATAAACTCACCACCAGCAGTCTTTATTCCTCCCTGATGAGTCCTAGCCTTAAATTAGCACACATCCATTCAGAGACGGCCTCAAGGGCACAGCAGTCTCTATGTCAGTCTCTACAAGTTTTAAATCCCTTCTCTTGGCTACTGCGTAAGAACATAGATACTACTCAATCAGACCAAGACCCTTCCTAACCCCAAGTCACACTTCCGGTGCTGACAATGCCAAGAGCTTCAAATAAAGGTTCAAACATGGGAGATTTGTAATGAACTTTATCTCAGATTTAAAGTCCATACAAAACAGCTGGTTGAAATCTTTGGACACAAGGCATATGACTTCACAGGCTCAGCTGAGTTCAATGGCTGATGAACACATTTAAATGTGAGGCTTATAAGAGGTTCATCATTTCAGTCCTCTACGGTTGTGATTTTTCTTTTTATTCTGGTAAATGTTTTCCCTTTTAGTATTTCTCTGTTTTCTTAGCATCAGCTACACCAGCAGCACATACTTCTGTTTGTCATTTGCTTATTAATGCAAAATACTTCCCTTAAAGTCTTTATGTTTCCTATAGTTTTACTTGTCCTGGTTTCCAGCTGGGATAGAGTTATTTTTCACAAGAAGCTGGGAGAGCACAGCCAGGACAGCTGACCCAAACTGGCTGAAGAGGTATTCCATAACATATGGTGTCAGTACATAAAGGGGGCTGGCTAGGGAGGATGGATGGCTGCTCAGGGATGGGATGGGCATTGGTCCCAGGCAATGAGCAAATTGCATTGTGTATCACCTGCTTTGTTTATTATTTTATTAGCATTGTTTACGTTATTTTCCTCTTCCTTTGTTGTCCTAGTAAACTGTCCTTATCCCAATCCAAGAGTTTTACCTTTTTCTTCTGATTCTCCTCCCCATCCTGCTGAAGGGGAGGAGTGAACAAGTGGCTGAGTGGTGCTCAACTGCCAGCCCTTGTACTTTTTGCACTAAATATAAATTCCATTCTCATTTGTTTTAGAGTATATTTATATATAATTATTCTGTTTGCTACAGTCAGTTTAACTGTCTCTTCCTAAATAATTTCAACCTTTTTCATTCCGCTGGATTGATGTGGGAACTCCTGTGTTTCTAATAACTCTTTTTCTCTACATATAAAACCATTTCATCTGGCCTACCTTTTGTTTTCTGATCAGAAACAAATAGAACTTGCCATGGGAGGACATTTTTCAAATTACAGAAACTTTTAATGATCTCTTAGTGGAAACTCCAAGAGTTCTCTTGAGAGATGAGGCTAAAATTAATTTAAAGCCCAAATATATGGGCTTTAAACTAAAATATTCTTTTCAGTCTGTGCAATCTGACTGTTGGTTATATGGAAGTGTCTGTCAAAGTACTGCCAATTTAGTTATGTTATGAGTTTCTCAGCCTTCCATAATCCTGCCAAATTAAGCTATTTTGTGCCATACAAAAAGTGTCCCAGGTTTCCATACTCTTTTCCAAATGATAGAAAATGTCTTTATCCAAGTAAATCTCATTACAGGCAAAATGCCCTTTAACTGTGCATTAATGCACTTGTTAGCTGTTCATATCCTTGACAATGGACCATGTTTCCAAACTATCATTTTAGCTAGTTACAAAACTATGCTTCTCGTTTTATGATTAATTTCATTTTTCTAGCAAATTCTGAGTGATCTTATCAAAAGACTGTGAAAGTCCAGGTAACATTCATACACCAATTTTGTTTTCTCCTACTCAAGGATGTGTAGCACATAATTGCACACAGAAAGCAGGACTGACCTTACCATACTTAGACTGAAAATGCATATATTTTGATATCTTCATAGTCATTTATAACTATGCCCTCCAATATATTTGGTAATTATATGGGCCTCCTGCAATAAATTTGCTGATATCATCAATCATAAAATGGTTGTTAAAACCAACAAAAATGCAAACTTCTCCACGCACCTGGGGAAGGACAACCCCATGTGGCCATACAGACGGGGGGCTGGAAAGCAGCTTTGCAGAAAAGGATCTACTAGGTGTCCTGGTAGACACCAGCAAAGACTAAACCACATACTGGGTTGTATGAGAAGGATTTGAGTAATTAGGTCAAGGGGAGTGATTACTGACTGGTGTTTAGCACTGACGAGGCCACATCTGGAATGCTGTGTCCAGTTTTGGGCTCCCTGCTACAAGAAAGATATTGACAAACTGGAGTGAGTCCAGCAGATGGCTACCCAGATGGCTGGAGATCTCGAGTTCAAGGTGCAAGAAGACACCCTGAGAGCACAAGGTTTTGTTCTTTGTTAAAAAGAGCTGGCTAAAGGAGCTCTTACTGCTGTCTTCAGCTACATAGTGGGAGGATAAAGAGGCTATAGAGTACGTAGAGAAGACAGGGTCATGTTCCCAGTGGAAGGATAAGGTCCAATGAACAAAATCTGCAGCAAATGAAATTCTCATTAACTATGAGGTGTCACTTGATGCTATCTGACACTGGGGACAGGCAGGTTCTTTTAAGGATCCTTGCTAGAATGAGAGCTGGCCACAGGGTTGAATTATACTTAGAGCTTTACTATTATTATATCAAGATTTTATTTATCATCATAGTTTACCATTACACAAAATTTCTAGCAATTACATGGCTTTCTTATTATCTAGAATTTCAGTTATCTAGATTTTCAATCACCTAGACTTTTCAGTTATCTGAAGCCTCTGCAGGTCAGGTTAATAATTAGCATACAACACAATAATCAAAATCTAGGCTCTGTCTTTAAAATGTACAAGTCACTCAGCTCTTGGAGGAAAATGATGGACATGGTGTCAGAGTACCCTAGCTGATGGTGAAGATGCTTGCCCTGAAATCTCCATCATGGTTTGGGCATCTCCTGTATCACACCAGGAAGCATGAAGTCATTAGCAGTTCAGCTGCTGTCAAATCAGCTTAAAAACTTTTTGGAAAGTATTTATGTATTTATGCCTCATAGTTCAGGAGTTTGGGCTTTACCATTTCAATAAGTTAGTGGATTCTGAAGAGGCTCCCAGACAATCAATATGCAGGAATTTCAGCATCAGGACACAGCAAGCTGTAGGTGGCAATGGCTGCTTATCGCCTCATCTCCATTGTCTCCTGACTACTTGCTGCTCTCACTTTGACCTAATGGTTCTGCTCCCAGCATACATCAGGCCTTAGCATGAGCTGTGCATTAGCCAAAATCTGAGGAAGTGTTGAGTAAACAGTCACAGGAGCCATCCCAGACCACTGGGAGATCATGGATTTTGGCAACCATAATATCTCAAGCGCTGTTACGCTTCCCTGATCCATTACGGGGGTTACCATATGCTGGCAACAATGCTGCACCAGGTGTCAGGAGCATGGAGTACAAGGAGGGGAAAAAAGATCACTGTAAGGATTGCTTGGAGATGCTGTGGGTTCTCCCTTGTTGTGGCCCTGAGCAACCTCCTGTAATTTCAGAATTGTTTTCTGAAGTCTTGGACCAGAAGTCCCTTCCAACTGAGATTAAATATTTTTCAGTCCTAACTGAAGTTGGGCTCTTTTTAATTTTAATTAATTTTTAATTTCAGTGCTATGGCAGCTATAGTAATTTGTGGGGTTTTTTTCACTCATCCGGCTTCAAAAAATCAACATTTCTTAAATGCCTGGGAAGATGGTGGTTCCCACATTGTTTTCTGCTGATAAGGAAGGGAGCAGGAGTGATTTGGCTGCCTTGATAAAAGCTCACAGACTTCCTGCCTTTAATAAAAAAATTATTTCCAGTTACTTGTTTTCTCCTGTCAAACTTGTTTGCATCTTTCTTGTTTTCCAGAACATATTGTACTCTCACCACTTAGGCCCCTTTCTTTGGACTGATGTCCCACCTTCTGAGGCCACCTGAAAACCAGCACTGCTATCTAATCATGGAGGTGGTCAGATTTCTTCCTCTTGCTTTCTTCTCTGTTTAGGGATAAATATGACTTCTGCTTCTCTGGCATATTCTGCTTAGAACATTTAACACCTGTTCTGGAAACTTGCACTTACCCACTTCTCATTACAGAAAAATATAAATAATTTATTATTTTGCCTTTACTCCCCCAAGCTACTTTTCCAAAGCAGCCTGACACATACATAGCACATGTTCACGTCCTTTTAGTTTGGTTTTGGTTTTGTGCAGGAACATACACATCTTACAGCCAGCCCCAATTCCCAATCCAATGCTGCAAAATTTCATAAAGTTCCGTTCCAATTTGGGGGTGGGCCTTTTTTTCCTTTGAGATTACAGCTCCTTCTGTGTCTAGGGCTCAGCTTTTAAGAATATATCCACTTTCCTTGAACAGATGTACTTTAAATACAGTCTTTTTGCTTGTCTCTGTCATGCCACGTTGATTCTTCATACAATCTAAGACAGTCATTCCTACCATTTATATCCATTCACTGTAAGGAACCACAACTGTGTCACCTTGACCCAGATGCAATCATTCCCCTCCCCATACTAGCTCAGAATGGCTCCTCACGCTTCCTTTTCCCGATGCACCTCTGACTGTAAAGGGAAACAAAACCTTGTCCCAGGAAAAGGATGACTCTCCTAACAATTGCCAGGGTAAGCCACTGGAAAGACACAAGCAAGAACATGTAGTTGCACCATCTCCTTGCATTACATGACATCTCTCCTCAAATCACTTCTCCCTCCATTCTTCATTCTGAAAGCTGGATCATTATCATAACTCTTAGAGTTCCCAGAAAATCAAGGCCATGGAGTTTGCCAGGGTACTCAGTGTTGGGTGATGTGTGACATGTGTGAGTTGCTACAGCATATTTACTGTGGACTGAACCTTCAGATAAAAGGAAATTAATCTCCATACCACAGAAAGAGCCATTACTTCTGGTCTTAGGAAACCTACAGAACAGATATAAATAAATCCATTTCTTAAACCTCTTGTGAAGATTTCTCTTTCATAATTATTCTTATGTCTTCTTTGTTTTATATCTAATTATAATCTGATTCACTTCAAGATTTCTCCTCTTTTCAAATCTGAATGGCTGTTGGTGTAGCAAAAGATGCTGGGTCTGTCTATGGAACCTACATAGGCATAATGATATATTCATGTAGCAGTTAAACATCACATTTATAAATAGCTGGAGACAGACCAAGATTACAAAATTCATATACAGAATGGAATTTGTCCTAAATTTAGGGGTTTCATATGGGATTTATGATCTGACATGTCTGGGCGAAAGGGTTTCCTATTCAGAGGGTTTATCAAATTCAGCAGTTCCATAAGATTTTTTTTTAATTGACAGTAATGTCTGTCAGCAAACAACTCATCATAATAGATTTGTTTGCAAAAGTTACCATTTCATTTTCCTCCACAGACAGGTTATTTAGATTGTCTTAGACAGGAATATGTTTCCTAATTACAACCATTCAGCAAATAGAATTGGGAGGATTTTAAGAGAAGACCTAACTTAATATTGAAATGGTTTCTAACTCTGCTTCAGATAACTTTGTTTCATCCCAAACTAACAGCATTTTGTTAATGTTTTTCAATTATGAACCTCAAATTGCATTCCTTCAGCACATTTTTCCATTCTCTTTACATGTAATCCTTGACTTCCAAGCAAAAGTACACCACTAAATAAACACAGTCATGTTTAAATACATGGTCAAAAATTAATGTCCACTTCTTTCACTTAGCTTTACTGCTTAATAGAAGAACCCAGAGGGACTTTGCAACAAGACAAATACTTCCATTTTTACTTTAGATTTCATCTCATATTTGGCATCACAGCAGTGTTTTTTTAAAATTAATATTGTAGTCAAAATGGGGAAAAATCCCAAAGAGGATAAGAGAAAGGTCATTTACTGGGTATAAATATCCATAAGAGATAAATAGATAGATAGATAAATAGCTATATTTATTTAGTTGGAGCATTTTTTGCGCATTTGTTCACTGAGTGCAGTGTGGTAATGATGAAACCCCATGTTAGTCCTGACATGATATTTGCACAGAGGAAAAGACATTCTCTGTCAAAGTCAAATCTATCATGCCTTTTACTATATTTTATAGCTGGCTCTTATTCAACAAATAATCCAAAACATGCACAAAGAAAAGCTGTGAGCCAGCATCATGAAATATGATCTATTTTCAAGAAATGTTTTAGAATACCATTTGCAGTTATCCCATGTCAATGATTTATTGCTTGTTATTGCTTATGTGACTAATGATAAGCGTGATGAGTTGACACAAAATTTCACACTACTTACAGCTTGCATTGCTTGTTTTGTCACTCAGAAATATCCCTGGTTATTGTACCACTCACACGAAAATTTATTTGCTGCACGTAATAATAGACTTAAAAGCAGACATTCCAGACAATTATTCTCTTTTAGTGATAAGTCAAGGTTATTTTACTTGATCCAAAATAAAGAATTTCCTTGCTCAGAAATGATATAGATGTGACCTGACCTAGAGCATACCAAGCCAGACAGCTGAATGATGCAAAGCAGACAATGGAGGCTACACATGCATTTGTGTAGAAAAAGCTACACTAAGACAAAAATGATGAAAGACAAAAATGTTTAAGATGTAGGTTGCAATTCCTTAATTTGCTGCACTGTTCTCAACTAATGTAACACAAAGTGTCCTAAACTGAGTTTTCCAAGTGAACAAATGGCATAAAATGCACTCATCTCCAGTGTGTAACTATATAGCTATTATATTCATATATTACCTAAATACATATATATATATGTATATATATATATGTGTATATATACATATATATATATAAAATTTTTTAATTTCTTTTTTTAAGGCAATTGATCCTTAAATGCTGTTTACGTATTAGACTTAGGTGGTACTTAGTTCAGCCAGAGCTGGTAAAATCACAACTATGGTATAGGAACATACTGGGTCATTGTATGTTAATAAAAATATAAGAGCCAAAGGAATAATAAAACCAAGATATTTAGAAATAATTACTTTTATGGAATGATTTAAAGAATTTTGCTTTGTTAGTCTAAGAAATAGATGACTAAGATGTGCAAGAACAGCCTTCCAAGAAGTGCTCTCTGAGTGCAGAAGGGGCAGGACCAGAACAAATTGTTTTATTTTGCTGTAAAGATAAAAGTCAGATGAAATGGAAAACTTTATAAATCACAAAAGCAGGCAACCGTTGCAAAAGAAAAAACAGGAAGGTGGTGGCATCTGCTCTCTGGAAGTTCAAGGGGAAATTAAAAAAGCACAGGTTATTCTGAGATAAACCATAAATACCTTTACTCTGTGGAGCAGTTTGGAGTAGGTGATCTCAATCAATGGTGTTAAAGCTAACTTTCTGTGTTTCAGTATTGCCAGCAAGGAGGGAAATCTTGCAAGCACAAGCACCAAGATTGTCATTAGAGGTGTCCAAAAGGCACATCAGTGCTGGCCCAGTTCAAGTCAGCAAGACAAGAGGGTCTGTGTCTGGCCAGACCTGAAGGCTACCTGATGTCCTACCTCCAGACACCTTGCAACATCTGGAAAGATGTTAAGAGCCAGACAAACTGTCCGTGTCCTCAGGGCACTGACATGCCTGACTTACACTGCCCAGGCTCCAGGCCCTCCCCCGCCCCAGCTCAGGACCCCATATCAGTTCTCAAGGACCATCAGTCCCTACCTCAGTGATGCCACAGTAGCACTAGTCTCCCTCCCCACAGCTCTGATCTGCCTAGCACTGGGCCCCAATAAGCTCCCCATCCATGGCAGCCCCTCATCTAAATGGTGTCCTGGCATGACCATGCAATGAGCAATGGTGGCACTTCCCCAGAACACTTCTTCATCTTCTAAGTATTTTGTGTCTCAAAGATTTTTTCTGAGCAGTCATGGAGTTACAGACTTGGGAACAAAGAACAGAGGATGTACTTGGAGGGGATGATACCTTTGGGAATCTGCAGCTAAATATTTGCAAGTTATGATTGATTACAGGCTAAACATGAGGTCGCTGTACAATGTTGCATCCAAAGGGCTCTTTGAGCCCTGGATAAAGAAAAAAGAGCTGGGAGTGAGGAAATCATCCTGCCTTTATGGGCAGCTTTGGCAAGATCAGTTCTGGAATATCGAGTTCATTTCTGCTATCTACATTAGAAAAAAGGTGTCGAAACTTGGAGAAGTTACAAAGAGAATCCAAAAGAATAGCTTCAGACTTTAAATTTACTGAGAATGTTATAAAGAAGTCCATCTCTTTGGATTGTCAAAAGGAAGATGAAGGAGGTACCTGATATTGTTCTGTAAGTACTTACCAGATGTTAATAATGTGCTCCTTAGCCCACGAAAGAAAAATGGATTAAAGACCAACAGTTGAATCAGAACTAGGAAGAGGAAACGTATTTTAATAGCTATGGACAATTACTCCTTGAAAAAAGTCTGCCAAGAAAAATGAAGGATTCTACATTTCTTGGTGTCTGAAAATCAAAAAGGGAAGCCTTCCTATAAGATAAACCCAGGTAGACAGATACTTATAGATGGTCTAAACGGGTCAAATTCTGCGTTTTATTTATACAGTCATTCAAAATGTAAATTTATTGGGCCTTACTTTGTGCAGTTCTCAACAGGAAACATTCCACAATAAATATTTTTCAATCCCCCTATTCACACTTTAACTTCAAAAAAAAGTCATGATCAGGTTTAAAGACCTCATAGAAAGAGCTAGTAAAGGACTAGAACAGCATGTTAAATTTACCTGTCAAACCTGTTTCTATACCAGGATTGCAACTAGTTAACAAAAGCACATAAAATGACCCACTTTTCAGCTTAGCTAAAAGTGATAACAAGTTGTGCCATATATAATTTGTAATTCCAAACCCCCATAATTGACATCTGTGTAGACAAAAAAAATCTCTACAGATATATCAGGCAGACATAACTGGTCTTCCACTCTGGCTGTGTTTCCCCTAATGGAGCTAAAGCCAGTCCAGATGGAGGGCTGGAGGCTCTTCACTTTTTTGATTGAGCAACTTTTTCCTCTCTTTGATGTAACTTGTAATACTGTGATGATTGAAATGCAAACCTTCTCCAAAATAAGTCAGCAGAAAAAGCTCAACCATGCACTTCACTCACCAGGTGTAAACGTGTCACCATTTCTGCAGGCAGCTGGGAAAAACTGGTAGTTCATGAATTTTGTCTACCTTCTCATGGTCATTTGACTGTGAAGTGTACAGGATGGTGTAGGTTGTTAGTAAAGTGAATAGCATGGGGATACTGGACATGGTCAGGCAGCTCGTAACAGACCCCTCCACAGCATCAGCAGCATTACCCTCCCCTCTGAACTTGATGCAAAGAATGTGTTCTGACACTTCTCTGCTCTCACACTGGAGCTCTGTGCAGAAAAAGAGCTCCTTTATATGGAGCAAAATATTTCCCTCCTCTTCCCTGCCTACCCTTTCCAAACATCCTGCACTCATCCATGACAGTGACACCTTGCTATCCACACCCCAGTCATAGGACTCCAAACTTTCCAAAAGTTGCCATGGAATGGAGGTGTGATAATAAACATTGGCATCCACTACAGGTATTTTTTTCCTAAGTAGAAGATACACTCCAGAACCATAAAGGCTTTTTGTTTATCTTGAAATCACATGCAAACAAAAGTAGAGTAACAGTACAGTTATTCAAGTGCACACTGTGTATCTGGTTTTCTGCAGGCTCCTTAGGAACTGAACATAAAATAGTGATCCCAAGCAGCAAAGAGTGCACATACAGCCCTGTTATATTAGTGATCTGGCTGAGAAAACAATTCTATTCTTATAAAATTATAACCTATTTATCTTTATTCCATTCTGAGGAAAATGTTGGTGTTCATTTGCATTAATATTATTTAATTATAATCAAATCCATATATGTCTAATAAAGTAATTAATTTTCTGGCTCTGCTGTGTGTAGGCACCAAAGGATTATACCTTTGATTATACCTAAAGGGATACAGTAAAGAAGTTGCAATGTATAAAGTGTCTGCATTTCCAAGATGTTTCTTTGATAAAGCACACACACAGACACTGCCAATCTCAAATATTTTCACAGAAGAAATGGACCCATTGGTGAAGTATTGACAAAACCATTGCTCAAAACTTTACCCAGATTCTTTGTGGTCTTTCTTCTCCCATATTAATCCCATCCTAAATGTGTATTGTTCATTGAATAAAAGAAGAGAGAAGGGATAAAGAAAAATAAATTATTTGCAATATAAAAGTTATATTTTTAATTCTGGAGGGGACCAAAAGTACCTGGGGACCATGGACAGTCTGGTGATATTGTTACTCTTTCAAAGATGTGCAGATTGGTGGTGAAATCCTAAACAAAATGTATAAGTTTGGTGTATGAATGAAGACCACTTCCGAGGATTCAAATACAGCTATTAATTTCTGATTTTTTCCCATTATCATTTCAGTCTTGATGAGTCCCTGGAAATCTTTCTCCTCTTATGTTTAAGCTTTAGTAAGTGCTAGTCATGCAGTTATTTTTACTCCTTGTGGGGTTTATTCTTACCAATATTGTTATGTAACATTTTGTCGTCCAACATGTCTATTTTTTCCCTAAGATTTTACTGAAAAGGAACAAAAAGCACTGGAACCATAGCTTTGCACACCACAGCCCACCTTTCACCCATCCCCTCCCTCCCATCCACAAAGAGCAGTATAGATATATGGTGAAATTACCAAAAGAGAAAGCTAGTGACTTCCATGTGTTATGACAATTCTTAAAAACACTGTTTTACCCTCTAGTTGGGGAAGCTTGTGAGATTAGACTCATCATATCTTAAAATTAAGAGATCACCCATGAAGTGATGATTCCCATGAAATGGGAATAAACTAAGCAGTTCCCATTTCTAGCCAAGGGTTAAAGTCTTTACTGGTGTAACCCCAGTAGTTGTTCCTTTACAGAAATCAAGACAGTTAAACAAATTGCAGACAATAAAAGTGATGTTCACTTTGAGCTGGTAAGTTAACAAACACATATTTAATTACAAAAATTGTTTGCAGTGAGGGTTCTTCTTGCACACCACCTCAATTCCTAGTCAGTACCTCAAAGTATGTAAAAAATCTTCAGCAATTTTAGAATTCAAAATGATTTATGTCAATTTTGGTTTGGGTGGCAACAAATTATGACTTCACTCAGCGAGAAAACATTTCGTGCTGCTATCTCTTAAAGACTTCCTGCAGTGTTTAACTATCAACTGCTAGCATCACACAGGCTGGAAGGTGACCAATGGAATGTGTGAGGAGAGATTAGAATGAATTTTTGACGTGTGTTTTCATTTCATAAACTCTAGTCTCTGCAGCCGCAAGTTTGTCATTTGTTATGTGTTTTTTTTCAAAGGCAGTTTTGTCTTATCTGATGTTGAAACTCTTCCATGAAGCTTTGAATGCTGAGGCATAAGAAAGAGAAATCAGTTGGAAATTTGTTCTTGTCTACCTCTGTGCTTGACATTTCTCCACTGATAAGGTACAGCTAAATATTGACTTTTTAGTTAAGTTCAGATTAGCTGTCTGGTCCATGAGCATTGATTGTAACCCATTATCTTTTCCCCATTTCTGTGCCCCAGTGCTTCAGTGCAGAAAAAAAAAAAAAACAAAAAAAGAAAAAAAGAAAGAAAACAGAAAATTCAATGGAATGGGAAAATGTGTAATTGGCTGTAAAGATGTCATTAAATTTTGCTGGGAAAAAGTAGAATTGCTATTGATGTTTACCTTTAAAAAGCTATCCTTTTTTCATTCTAACAATCACCCCATTCAACTCATTTTTGACCCATTCAAGGAAAATATCAAACCAAGATTGCCACTGGGATGTAAACCTGGGAAAGATATAAAAGATTCCTCTATCACTAATTAAGCAAACACAAAATCTGGCATTAAATAAGCATATTAGCAGTATTCCTCTGGAGGGGCTCAGTAGTACTGCCAATTCCATTTCATTATCCTAGCCCCCATCCCAATCCAGTAGAGTATGTCAAAATAAAAGCAGATAAGGGAGCGGGATGATGTAAGTATTTTAATTTTCAAACAGCCTTTGACAAAGTCCCTCCCAAGAGACAGTAGAGGAAACTAAGAGATCATGCAGTAAAAGGCAAAGTATGCTTATAGATAAGAAATTGGCTAGAAGAAAGAAAACAAATGGGAGGAATGAGTAGGAAAATTCCAGGTTGGTGAAAGTTGATCAGCAGGGAGCCTTGTGATTCTGCTCCAGAGAGGTGGAACAGAGGGGACATGGCAAGACAGCTTGTTACTTCAGCTGCCTAGGGATGTCCCTCTGGATGTTGCAGCCAGCTGGAAAAGATAGGGCAGCCCATGGGGCTCACACACACATGGATTTATTCTTGAAGCAGCTATTGCACACTCATTTCACACCATTCAGTTAATCCCATCTAATTTTCAACTGTAGACAAGTATTTAACTTCACCAGAGCTGAAGCTGGAATAGCACAAGTACCCTGGCTGCCCTGAGCAGGCGAGATGCCTGCTACCCTCAGGTGCCAAGAGGAGGGGAGGGATAGGGTGACAGAGAAACATCTGGGTCAGGGATACAGCATTAATGTTGGCAAAAGCTGTGTCTATTCCTCCAAGATTATAACCAGGCCTGACCTGAGCTAATAGAGTCAGCTATTTAGAACATACATACTGACTTTTATAACTTGGACCCTGCTGGGAAGTGCAGACAAAGAGTTAAGTTTGAAATTTTAGGTCCAGCACATCACATCTCCATGTGACCTTGAGTCAATAAAGAAGACTCTCCATGTACGTGAAAAGAAGCTGCCCTCAGTGGGACAGAACTATCTGATGCAGAGGGAAAAGAGCTCCTCTGACAATCAGGAGACACCATGGATTTAACAGTAAATTTAAGGATCCCTTCTGCTGTGATCTGTGCTAGCAGTGCCCAGTCTTGAATGAAGAACTACAAGTGTTATCCTCTGTACCTCTTCTTCACTGTGCCTGGTGCCCAGTTCACATTTCAAACCCTATGCCTGTAGGTGTATTGCAACAAAGATAGTTCACTTATATGAATTCAGTTAAATTAAATACTTTATGTGGTTTACTTATTTCAAATACTAGCACCTGCTAAAAAAAGACTCATCTACAGGCATGATTTTCTCTCCTCAGTTTTGATTCAGAGCAGTAAAGGGAAGGGAACCTCAGAATACATCATGTCATTTGGTAGAGCAGAGCAGAGTGGAGCTGCCAGTATTTCAACTTTGAGTATGACAAAAATGTGTCATGAGAATACCCAGCATGGATAAGGGACAGCAAGTGTTGTTATAAATTCCTCATGTGACATAACATGCAAACATGATAAAAATAGGAAAGCCAGGTGTGTGTCTTTGAATTTTACTTAAGGACTCTGTCCTTTAGATTTTCTTAATTGCCAGCACACCACATCTTCCACAGAAAGAACTTGCACTATTTCAATTTTAATAAGAGATTTCTCTATTACTATAGCATGAATGTCAGCAAAAATTTCTGAAACTTGAAAAATCACTGATTACATAAAGTAATTTCTCCTGTTCCAAAGCAAACATTGCACTTATTCAAAGTTTCAGATAGATGCATATTTAAAAACTAAATTTTAAATCCTTAGAAAAATATTCACATCAGCAATGCTGATAGGCTCTTAATGTGGACCTACAGTCCTAGGTAGGATTGCTGTGACTTCATGCTATACCACAGGGCCAGATGGGTTTGAGCTACGTCTGTGGGTAGGAAACCTGAGTGGAGTTTTAGGAAGTAGTGTTAATGATTTAGAGTCTATTTACCCTGCAAATTTTGCTAAGGTTCCAGTATAGCTCATTATTTTCAGAAAGCAGGAATAACATTTTAACATTGCTCCTGAAAAAGGATGCAGGAGAACTGTCAGCTTCTAACTACAATCACTCTGTGCCACTAGAAGAAAGTAGCATAATTAGAACAAGATGGTGACATCTTACACAAAGAGATGCATTGATGACGAAAGTCTTCATTTTGGTGTGACTATCTACATCATGCACAGCTTTTTTTTAGCAGTTGGTCCACTCTGGTTACTGTGCATATGCTCACATATGGCCAGGACTTCTGGTGCCAGAGTAACTTTACCCTCCAGAAAGACTTTACAGTTCTCCTCCAGTAATGAATTGTGACGGGACTTGTCAAGTGTTCTGAGCATAAGAAGAGTGGGTTGTGGAAGAGAATGGCAGAATTATTAGTATACAAGTGATCCAGCCAGAATCTTGCTTGGAAGACAGTGAACTGAATGAACATGGCATCCTCTTATCACTATTCCTGGCTGAGTCAATAATCCTGAAATTACAGCATCACCGAAGTCAGGCAAGCTGTAATTATGTGTGTGTAGATAAGATATAAAATCAAAGTGGAGTTCAAATTAACTCCACAGTGAAGATCTGTGGAAGTTAAAAAGCATAGATTCTTCTGTTCATGAAAACTGAGGAACAGGGTGAAGAAGACGTACACAAGCAAGCTGCAAAATACACTTTCATAAAATTGTATAAATTGTTCTCTAATATCTTTACAGTGGTAGTTAAAAAAAATAAAGTTTGGTTCCTCACCAGAATCATCTGAAAAATCCTGCATAGCACAATGTGATCCACAGTCCCTCTTTCATACCTGCTGAACTTCCTTCAGGGGGAAATTAATGGGTCTTCTGATATCTCAGATGGAAGCACACATCGCTGTATTCAACTTGGCTACTATTCACTTGGCTATCATTAACCATCTTCAAGCAACAACTAAGAGGTCTAAGTTGGTCAGCTAGAAAGAAAATCCGAAGGACAGCTCAATTCTTTGTAGGACAGATATCAACGTAAATTGGAAGAGTTTTCCTCTGAAAGCGCTTAAATCCCTATCTTGATTATAAAGGACCCTAAAGCACTACATTGACTAGAAATGTAAAATTTATGTAGCTAAAATTAGATGGAACAAATCCCATGCTAGGTGGTTGTTCCAGACATTGTAACTGCTCTTCTCTGTTGACTGTATAGGATGCCACATTGTCATGGAAAGTGCTCTACTCACAAACTCTGTGCCTATAGTAGTCAGGTACTAAAGATTTTCCTTTCAACCTTTATTTTTCTGAAACCTATACCTTTATGGGAAGGAAAGAAGAAAGGATTGAAAGAAGGAGAAAAGAAAGAAAAAGAAAAGAAGGAAATAAGTTAGTAAGGAAGAGCCTGGTGGAATAATTTCACTTCAAGTATTTCCCCTTTTTCAGGATGAACAGAAGTCTTAACTGTTCTAGGTATCTCCTTCTGCCCCTTTTCCTCTTATTTTTGCTTTTATTGTAGAGAAAAAAAGGTCAGAAAATGTGGCCTAAACCTGTAATGAAACAAAATTATATTTCTTCATTCCATATATACTTTAAATGGCTTTTTCAAGCACCCTATTAGTTGACTGATGCTTTCAATTACCTTTCCTCTATGACCACTAAAAGCTCAGTAAAGGGCTTGCTGATGCTAACAGAAATCTTTCAGGTTGGCACAAAAACACTTTTCAATGAAAGCCTAAAGGCATTATTTTTATCAGTATTTGTCAAGTTCTGCTCAAAATATTAAAATTAAATGAGAGAACTCCAGGTCTTCAAGGCACTAACTTGAATAAATACCAGAAAATTAAATGAAATTCAGTCATGTCTCCAGCAATTCCACTCAAGCCAGTGGCATTTCAAAGGTTTCAGATAAAAAGAGAATTTGTCCCAGTCACTGTTTTGCAGTCAATTTACACTCAGAGTTCATTGACTTCAGTGGAAATTCCACCATGATAACCATGACAGAGCTGGGAATGATTATGTACAGTTAAGATATGAAGAGTTAATGAGGCATGCACAAATCAGTTCAATATGTTGAATATTCTCTCAGGACTTATGGTTAGATAATAACTTAAGTAGATTAAGAGTTATAAACAGGAATCTTCTTTGTCTCTATCTTCTAATTAAATAATGACTAACCTCCACTAGGAACACAGTGATCTACAAAGTTAATCAAAAGACAATTTAAAGAATAAATAAAATTCTAGAGATGTTTTCCCACAAATAGTGTTTGCCCTTTTGTCTTGCATTTTTCCAGTCTTAACTATAGCGATCTTGTTCAGAAATATGTGGAGCAGCCAACCATATATTTATGGTCAATATACTGACGTAAACATTTCAGAATTGTCAGCAATTACTAGAGATAATTCACATTACATATATACTCCCAAATTGATACAGTATTGAGCAGTCTTTGAAAATTTTTTTCCTATTTCTTTGAAGATAAAATATCACTGATTTTTGGAGCACAAGAAACAGCATGGGTAATACTGTAAGGGACTGTTACACTGTCTCCCAGCACCAGGCTCCAGTGAGTTCTTTGGCAGCTGGGGAATTATTCTTAATTATGTTCTGGACACTTCACATCTGCCATGTAATAGCCCTTGACTTAAAAATACAACCTGGATCATCATCTCTCACTGAGTAATTAGTAGTGATATGAAAATAATGGAAAGTAATGAAAGCAATGGAAATGAACCATCTCTGGTAGAAGTGCATTGGTGAAAACCAATAAAGAATATTACTTGGGATTTAATGCATAGTCTTATACCCCCAAAAGGACAAGGTGCTGGACAACTTTCAGGAGATGGCTGGTAGATGTTATCCTGTTTCAGGCACTCACAATGAGCCTAACAACTTTTTCATGCGTTCATCCCCCAGGCAGTCCTAGCTCAGGATTTCCAGAGACCTGCCATCACAGTGAGATGTGGAACGATTACGCAGTTATCTAAATGGAGTGCTACAAAATGCAGCGATGTTCAGAGAATTGGAAAAGTGTCACTGTAAGAAGCAAAATAAAATTATTCAGACAGAAAAAGCCGCCAAATGCAGAAATAGCTCAGTTGTAATAATATGTTATCTAAAAATATTGAGGCTGATCATAATAAATACAGTCATAAGAACCAGGGTGACATTCAACCCGTCACAGGATTAAAAAAAATAGTCAGGAGAAGGCAAGAATCATGACAGATAAGTTACAGAAAAAACAGAACAAAGATCTGCTAATACTTGTTAGGGTAAAAAAACCCAGTCTTTTATGTTCTCGTTGCCAGACACTGCTTTCAAGGAAAATTGTGTTATATGTGATGTTTTTTCCATATTTCCTGTGACCATTATTACAGTCTTCCAATTGCTACCTTCTCTACTACTTGCCTTCTGTCTATATGATGATTAAGGACAATCTAAGGAGCACAGGTTTCCAGTGTGGTAGTCCCAGATCAGGAACTGGAGGACTGTAAGCCCCAGTTATCCAAAAAACAGAATTTCTCTCTCGTGCTTATTCAGTATGCTGTAGGCTTCAGACAGTCCATGTGCATAACCTCTGTTAAGAAGAGATTGTAGAGTGGAGTCAGAACTTCAGCTTACCTGGAAATTTCAATCAAATTTCATACAATGAAAAGTATGGGTAAGTATGCAGGACATCACTAGTTGAACCTTCTGTGTTAGTGGCCCTTTACCACATTGCAACCGTTTTCCATTCCCACACCATCTCATGTGATTGTTCAAGACTGTTTATAAACTTGATGGCCACATTTTCCCTTTCCCTAAGGACAGATTGGCTGTTGATCCCCCCAGCACTCTAATGAGCACTATAACCTGGGAAACACTTCAAGATGTACATTGAGCTGGCAGGGAAAAAAAATCCCCATTGTGTAGAAGTGTTCTACAGCTTGAATGGTCTGCAGGCATAAAGCTCAGCATCCCTGTGAGCCATTTGAAAAGCCATTTGAAGAATCTAGAGGTTTTACCTCTGCTGGTTTTGGGAACAGCTCTGAAGGATGCCCTAATCTACTTTCAGCTCTATTGCTCCAAAGATTTGCAATGACAGATAGGAATAGCAAGTGGAGTGGTATACCCAGAATGACTGAACTGTCTCATCCATAGTGTTGCCTTTAATCTGATGTTTTTTAAAAGTTAAAGGGGAACAGTGATTGTATCACTGCATGCAATGACATATTTTGTCCTATAATCTCAGTTCCTTGGTCTTCATGTACTTCTTTAGAGGTTTGTCCTTTAAAATCAAAAATTGAATGGTCATCGCAAAACTTTGTTGAAAGAATTTGCTAAACATTGGGCAACTGAAGATTAACAAGAAATGTTAACTAAAAGAACCCTTTTTCCAGTTACATGGTGCCATGGAACAGTTAGGGCAAGATATTTCTGCCCTGTTCTTCCTTCCTTGCAAATGACTTCATAGCTTTCCCATGGTTATTTTTTTCCCTCATCTTCATTATTATTTTTCACATGTGGGTATTACCCCTTTCTCTATTCTGTGAATGAAAGAAGGGAAAATATGTGTTTTCTTTAAAAAAAGTTTGTCTCATTTTTAATGCAAATTGCAAAAAAAAGATCTTTATTAACACTCCATTATCTGAACTGAAAGTCTATAAGACTATGGTGTCTTGGTTTCAGCTGGGATAGAGTTAATTTTCTTCCTAGCAGTTGGTACAGAGCTGTGTTTCAGATTTAAGATTAGAATAATGTTGATTACACACTGGTGTTTATAGTTATTGACAAGTAGTTAAGGATTATTCAGCTTTTCAACTGGCCTGCCAGTAAGAGGGTGGGGGCCACTCAAGAATCTGGGAGAGGACACATGCAGGACAGCTAACCCAAACTGACCACATAGACATTCCATACCATGTGACATCATGCTCAGTATATAACTGGGGGAGTTGACTGGGAGGCACCATGGGTCAAGAACTAGCTGAGCATCAGTTCTGGGTTGTGAGCAGTTGTGCTGTGCTTCACTTATTTTCCATATTCTTTTACCATTACTATTATAATGGCCAGTCTTTCTGCCCTGTTAAACTATCCCAGCCCACAAGCTTTACCTTTTGCTTTTTAATTCTCTCCTCCATCCCACTGTGGGGAGCAGGAGTAAACACACAGCTGTAGATGTTTTAGCTGCCTGTCAGCTTGAACCATGACACATAGGTATTGGAAGAATCTAGGACTCATGAGTGCTAGTTAACCATAGATCCAGTATAAATGTAACTGGGCCAGTGCTGACACAGAGATCATAAGCTTGTCTTGCGGAAGTTGAGAGCTCATACAGGCCATGTCAAAAATGCCCCTGCATCATGTCTTGCTGGGAGCAGATCCTTAAGTTACCTGCAGGTTTCGATGTAGAAATAGTTGTCAGGAAGCATCACACCAGCAACAGAAAAACATGTCCTGAGAAGGTAAAGCGTGCAAATCTCCTAAGGACTGGAAGTCTAAGAACCCTGCAGAATATGTAGTGCGGTCCCTGCTCCAAGAGGAGCTGGGGTACACCACTTGATCTGTGCTGGCACTGTGTCCTCAGTGCTGCGTAGGAAGACACAATATAGAGTATATTGTGAAGAGGTGCGGAAGCAGGTCAGTAATGTCCAGCATGACATTCAGAAGGTCTGACACTGTGAAAGGAGGTAGCAAATGGCTGCATCTCTGCTCATTGTTTCCAGCAGCTTGATTCTGCACAAAGGCACCCCAGAGTTACCAGGATGAAAAGTCATCTCTGCTAGGTATAGAAGCAACATTACTGTCTCAAAAACCAATCTGGGCATGGGAGAGGTACATCCTCCTCCACGTAGCTCTGTGCCTAAGTACCAAAAGGAGACATCACTTTCAAATGCCTAGTCAGTGGGCAAAAGAAATGTTTTGTATAGACATTTCAAAGACGTGTCAGTGGTGTATGCTTAGCTAAGTGCATCAAGAGTTCCTATGTATTTTTATTAATTCATTATGGTTGATCTAGTTATATAGACAGGAAATAGCAATAGATTAGCTCCTGGAGAGTGTTTCATATGGGATTATGTCTAATGCTGAAATTCCTGTCAAACTCTTAACTTTTAAAATACTGATAACACGGTACATACTGTGCACTTTTTTGAACACTTGAGCAATGCATCCCCAGCAACACACTCAGAGTCCTAATAATCAAGATTGCATTTAGAGAAGCTTAATTTTTATGCTATTAATCTCTCCAGTGGTAAGAGTAATTATTCAGTATTCACCAAGAAGCAATCCCATAACATGCACAGGGTGCCAGTATGTTAGCATGGTTTGAATGACCACATAATGAGACGAAATGTTTCTCTCTCCTCAGCAAATTATTATGCAGGTCCTTAAAAAGACTGTGAATTTTATTTGCTGGATATAAAATTCTCTCTGCTATAAAGATCATGTAATTTCTCTTTACCCCAAATGACCTCCGAAGCTTCCTGTCTTATTTAGTACAGCCTTTCAGGTCTCCCTTCCAAGACTACCTTTCCTTTTATGACTCTTTTTTTTTCACCATGCACCATTGTCCAGCACTAAATTCTGCTAAGGAATTTTACCATTATACCTATTTCTTGTTCTTCTTTTCTCATCTGAAGCCTTTTTAAACAACTCCTCCTGTGCATTGTGCAGCCCCCTTCAGGTGGGTAAGGCAGAAAGGCAGTATTTGAATAAAGTAGGAACCACTGAATGCTAACTAATGGCTTGTCTTTGTGTGGATGTTTCGATTTCCAGGAAGGAAAGATACCTTTTTTACTGGCACTTTTCTTTGAAGATGCCTCTTTTAACCAATTAATACCTTCCATTGAAAAAGATGAAGAATGGTGGAAGAATAAAAATGATGTCTTAGATAACATGTCTTGTATCTGTAAGTGACTAAACCTACAACCTAAAGGTTGTACATGTCTGTCTTATTAATCATGTATCTGTTTCTTGTGTTTGCTTCCTTCTGTGGTCTCTTGTCTTATATTTTTATTCTCCTGAAGATAAAACTATTTTTACTGTATCTCATACATCCCGAGTCACGATTCAGGCTTGTAGCAATGTCTGTAATGCATTTCATACAATAATATAAACTAAGTAAGTACTAGGCTTGGAAAATATTAGAACATGAGAACAGTCTGTATTGTTTTTGAGAATTTGCCCTCTGCACCTGATAGGCAAATGCCTGGATTCTCTGACTTGGATCTTTGTTCAGCCACTGTAAGTTTGAGAAGTCAGCTAACACCCGCAGCTTAGATAGGATAACCGTGGCCACTCAGTGCTGACTGCCCATGGGATCTTTTCTCTCCTTCTGACATGTAACTTCAACAGGCAGCCATGGTAGCTGCCCCTGACTGCAGAGGCTGTCTGATGGCTGTTCCTTTTTCACGTGCTTACTCCTAATAATAATATAGATTATTATTATTATATATTCCACAATTATTATGGAATTAATTCAATTTAATTTCATCATTTAATGGAATTTTAGTTGTTATTCCATCAGTCCGGTTGGTCAACCTGTCTCCATATAAACTTTTACTATTCCTAATTCTTTTTCCCCATGTGTACTCAACTCCTTTACCACCTCTTTCAATTCCAACTTCATCAGAAATGTGAAGTCCTCCAGGACAGGCAAAACACATTTCCTCATCAAACGCGAATGAGCTCATGTATGCAGCATACCTGGACTCTTGGTATTTTTAAGGGGCATAACATAATAAATAGGACTATGAATCACATTTTGAAGATGCCAAATTCCTGCTGTTCAAGCATTGTTGAGGGCCTGAGGGTATACTGTCATATTTGCTTCAGGGTTTATGAAGATGGTGAGGAGCCAGGTTTTGAAAGAGGAATTATTAGCTGCAACGAGCCTGCCACCTCTGAGATGAATGTGAGTGATCCGGTAGGAGTCAATACCACATGCATATTCCCTGGCTTCCTGGCATCCTCCAAAACGAGCCAGACTCAGTGTCTCCTTTACAGAACAATGCAGCCTAGGATAATATAGTGTGAAAGGAAGCCTCATGGCAGGCTCTGAAGAACTGAACCACCACAGCTGTAAATACTATCTTTGAGTCATACAAGCACACATCATGCTCAGTGTAGGTGTGTTCTCCAGGTCTAAAGGCTGCACTGTCCTTGGAGAGTGCTCAGAGTTATTCTAATTCCTTGTACTACAGTTATTACTAAGAAATATTGGTCTGTTTTAAAGAGCTGGCATATGAACTTGTATTATTTATTTTGATCCCCATGAAAGAAAACTGTTACTGTTGATGCATCTTTATGCTGAGAATTTCTCTTCACCACTGGTGGGAAACACAAGTCTCCTTGGGCAGCTACCACCCCAGGCCATGTGCTGACCAGAGGAGCTGTCAGAGCAGATGACTGCTGTCAGTAGCTCTCTTCGTGCTTCACAACAGTTTACCGTATGAGGAGAGTGGTTGCTGGTAATCTGCACCTCAGTGAAGTTATGGAAAACCTTTCGACACAGTTTCCAGTTGCAGAAGACAACTGCCTCCTCTGTCCCCTAGGCTGGCCTGGCTACCATCCTGCTTTCTCTTGAACCCCCTGAGCTTAACCCTTCCTTCCCCAGCACTCCAATATTTATCTCACTTCATCCCTCATCAGCCTGCCTCTTTCAGATCTCTCCACATAAACTTTGACTCTTCCCTGGACCTCAAAATCGTTAAGATTTTGCGGAGTGTGTATGCAGCTGTGTTCATGGTCAGCTCTGAGCTCTGCCTGACAGCCAGTAAGGCCAGGGTGAACGTTAATGGGTAAGCAATGAGGAAACCATTGAGTGTGACCTTGAATCCTAAGCTAACATGACAGTATAAACACAGTCTCAGTTATTGCTCATATGCTCTCTGCCTGTCTGAACAATCTCTCTTTTTCTCTCAGGCTCCCCCATTCCCCCTCACCAAACTTTCATTGCTTCCTCCACCATTCCTCACTCTTACTATGTGATTGAGGACCTTTTAAGCGAGTTGAATAGCGGTATTCAAACAGTACAGAAAAGCCACTAAAAGCACCTGGTCCTGAATGGCCTCACATATGTCCATGCCAATGAAGTTCAGAGTCTCTATTTGGATACCCAGAAGCCTCTAAAATTAATAATTAATCATTCAGCGATTCCTTAAAATTTATTTCACTGCAGTCCTCAGTACTCACCTCTGTAAAAGAATTGTGAATTTCTGTCCCCAGTGTCATGATATTGTCCAGTCATCCTTCTATCTGAATAAGCAACAGATTAATCAGCTCTGGTTCCCAAAAATATTGACACAAGTGACCCTTGCACACACACCTATGGCAGAGATAAAGTTAAAGCCCAGAAGATGCCTCAAATCCTACTTCACCTGCTTACAGAGTGTAGAGGAAAGCCCTGTTATATGAAATAGGTTTTAATTAAATAGTAATTAAATAGGTTTCAGTGTCCTGCTTTGCCTTCATAAAGGGTGCCAAATTTCAGCATACTCCCCAACCACTGCCATCACTCTTCATTCTGATAATTGTTTTGCAGACAGGAAATCCCCATATTTATTAAATTACTTTTTAATGAACATATAATAGCAACTAACAATAAATGAAACTAGAGAAGGCAAGAGGAGCCATAATCATAGCCATCAACTCAGGCTAAATGTGGCAATCCTGATGCTAATTTAATTTGAGATTTAAGAAGATTACAGAAACTGTATTATATTAATTTCTATTTCCATTGCCTCAGCAGTCAGTTGGATGGCATCATAACCAAAACATTTTTCTTGCCCCTTATGTATACTTCCTCCAGTAATTTATTTTACCATGCTACAGAGTATCTGAAGAAAACAAAAATTAGAATGTCTATTAGGATTATAGAAGGCTGGTCTCAATTAGGGCTTATATATAGCCATATATATTTCTTTTCCTGAGGTTTTTCAAATAAATGAATTTTAAATATCTAGTTTTCAACTAAAACTTTAAACTTCCCACCTTTGTTTCCCAGTTTTTCACAGTGGACTACATGTCCTTCTTGATGGATCAGCAAGAGATGGCACATGAGGGAATAAATACACAGAGCAATAAAACAAGAAACTCAAATAGAAATTCTATCAAGTTCCTAACTGCATATTTGAGTTGTCATTTTCAGACACTTTCTGGTGTTTAAGGTCAAAACTTTTGTTTTCCCCTTTCATCCAAAAGTTGGTATTTTCCAGTCACCCCTAGTCCCATCCTGATACTTTGACTCTTGTTACAAACCTCTTGCCAGGGCTGCATGATTTCTTTCTATTTTCAACTTTCATTAATTACATAAGAAATGCTGTAATCTTTCTAGACACTCAACTATTCCATGACAGACAGGGCTTATACTAGCTTTTCTTTTCAAAGTTCCATGATTTTAGCCAGTTTACAATTCTTTTTGCTCTCCTTTTACAAACCTGACCACCTGTGACGAAGAGGAAGTGTAACTGGTCATTCAAAATACAGAAGGTTTTAGCATTTAAAGTGCTGCGTGTTTTATAAGATGAATACAGAAAAAAACATGTCTAACTGTACTGTGGTTTAGTGGGTACACAAAAGAACCAGAACTAATCCTAGTTCTGGTGAAGTGCAAGAATACCAGTGACAACAATCTAATGTAGCATTTGACAAGGTAGGTAGCCCACTGGATCAGGTGATACAAGTGAATTCTTTATTGAGAGTGTAAAGTAGAGGCAAGAAAACATGATCAACATTCATGAATGCATCTGCCATTTTGGACGATGCAATGTAGGCAGAAGACTAGCATGAGGAGACAGGCAGAGATTTATACAATGGGAAATCTGTAAAGTTTATGTAAGTGATTCTCACTTTTCCGTTGCTAGAAAACCGTGTCTACAGCAAATATTTCCCAAGGGTCTGCAACGTCAAGCAGTTGGTATGGAAATTGAGATACCTAAGAGTATAATTTCAAAACACCACTGAATCGGAGCAAAGATTCTGTCAGCACTCTATCCTGCATCTAACAGGGATTAATACCACTTCATTAGAGGGGAGAGGAAAAAAAAAAGAACAAGAGACAACAGGTACAAAGTGACCTCTAACTACTATGTAGTTCCTGCAAATAGTTGCTTGGGAGGAAGGCCTGCCTTAGACACAGGAAAGAGCAGTGATGAATGGATCTGTATCTGATTCTCTTGTTAAATAGACTATTTTCTCTATGCTTTATGAATATCAACTTTTTAGTCTATCTTACCATAAGGATCAGATTCCAAAAATCACAACTCAGATGGAGACTTCCAGAGCACTCCCACCATAAGAAGGGACAGGCTTGAGACCCTTTCTGTGCCTAAAGACATAAGAAGCATGGCCAAGTTACCTTCAAGTAAGGTAGTCTTACTACCTTAGTAGTAAGTCTGGCCATGGTACCTTCTCCTCTTCTGGATTTACGTCTCTCTCGCTTCTCCAACTAAGTGAGCTCAAAATCTTCTGAAGCATACTCACATTAGCCAACTCCCTCTTCTGTCCCTACGTGACAGAAAATATGGCCGATTGACTGGAAGTTCGTGCTGAGCTATGAAGAGACAAGTGCTGTGTCAAAGAAGGAAATGAACACATAGTTTTATCTTTTTAACAAGTCATCCCTGCTATAGAAATAGCTAAAGTGAGTCCAGAATGGGAGCATGCAGAGAGATAACAATCTCTCATGATTATACTTTTCCTGGGGGAACCAGTGAATCTATATATACACACTACACTACACTATGGTATGCCTGGAATAAGAACGTCCCAGACCCTTCACGCTTCACCACCACCCTCACAAACAAAGTGCTTGGATATATACATATGGCACCTGGTAGAATTCAGCCTCCCTCCACTGCTGCCAGCAGAGCATGTGTTGTGCCTAGTACAACTCTAAAAAGAGTCAGCTTCAAGTCAGAACCACTTCTCTGGGTGAAAAGTGAAGTCAAGTAACTAACTGAATCTCAAGCTCCACATTAATCATGGTTTCCTGCTAAGTCACCTCTACTGCTAGCCTGCTGCAGGACATCACTGACCTTCACATGTTAGCTGGCCATTTAAAGTCAATGATACAAGGTCTAGCAAAAATAGAGAGAATAATCTGATAAAAATGCAAATAATTCTAAGCCCATACTTTTTCTCCTAAATCAGTTTTTTTCCATACTATCAGTCATGATTTTCACATGCCAACAAGTCTGACTCTCTACAAGCAAGCTTCATCACCTCCTTCAATCAGTGCTTTTAAAGCATTATAGCTCACCTCAGATTGTCTACTGCAATTTCTAGACAGTGTTAAAAAGGCAATCTGAGCAGCATGCTCCACTCTTTACTTTTTACTCCTCCAGTGAAAATTTTGTCTTTTTTTTTTTCCTTCACTGAGCTTGAGGCTGTCAGACTGCTGAATGCTACACCAACCAGCATGACTTCCAACAGCTCATAGGGAGCCATTTATGTCTGAGTGATTGTTTCAAAGCAAAACAGTGCTGTAAGTGAGTGGTGCCCAGGCTCCCCGCAAAGGCAGGCCACAGGACTTAACTCTTCTGCAGGTACATACATGAAGCACACACAGCAAGCGAAGCCTGCCTGTCTAAAAAGAATCATATTAATGACACATACCCCTATCAGCCTAGTTGGCCACATACAATATGAGTCTTCTACCTGTCATGTGTGGAGCATTTCATCTTACCATGACTGATGTCATTGTGACAGAACTTCCACATAAGCCGGGAATCACTATAGACCCAATGAACAACACTGGCACGCTGGTCCCCACCACTACATTTCTGAGGACCACAGCCTCTCCTGCTCCCCAGTCAGGTGTCTTAACACTGATTTACAGACTGGGTATTGGACACCTTTTGCCTTAACCAGAACAAGTATCTCCACTCTCACCAACATGAGAATTGGGACTTACTGAGAGAAAAAAATATCATGTTGTTGTAGAATTTGCTTTTTGAGCACAGATGTATTCCCCCACCCTAGTGGGACCATCATTTTCCACCTAGCAAAAGGCTTGCAAAAGTGAAGGTTATCTTCCCATCATGAGCTAGGAATAGAGTGGGATACCTATAGTAGGCAATGACAACAGCAATCAGAGGAGACAGATATATTACACCTCGATCCAGAACACCTGCAAGCCCCATAGACTACAGATCTCATTTCTCCTTAGAACTTTGACTTTACCATGTGTCTGTACATAATTAAACACTTCTAATTTCAAGTACCAAAGTGTAATAATTGTTAGGTCATGCTAGATCCTTTTATAGTTAAGTAACCACCCTCAGATTTGGATAGCATTCTGAAAAATGGTAAGTTAAAGAGTTTCAGCTATCTTTACAAATATAGTGAGAGAAAAAAGAAATGACATCTACAAGCAAGGGAGAATTTCCTTTTCAATAATTCCAGGAAAGGCTATTCTTATGGAGGGATTATAATGCAAATAAGAAATGGTATAAACTTAACCCATTTTCATTACAATCTTAAGACTGCAATTTTGTGGTTGTAATCTAATGTCATGCCTTTGCTATTAGTAGATTTTCTCCAGAGTCCAGACAGAAGTAGATGTGTTCAGAAAGATCTCAGGAATATCCTGTTTTTCTGGCACAGATTTAAAATGCAATTCTCATTAGATTGGTGCTTCTTTTTTATATACTTTGCCTTTGCAAGAAATGTTGTTACCTTTGTTTTAAGTGACACAGAGGTGCCCTTTAAATCCTACTGCCAGAAAGAAAACTGTCATTCATGTCTCCAATGTTTACATCCACCTGCAAGTCTGATATTTAAATTTAACAGAGACAAAAGGAGTGCACCTTCATGTCCCCCTTATTTTTCATATCCAAAGTCAGCAGCAAGAATCCCTGTGATTTCAATGCAAGACTGGGTCATCGGAACAACAGCTTTTGGAAACAGGGGAACAGGTCTTACTCTATAGTCTGAATGGTGCCAAAAACAATAGTCATGCCAAGTAACCACTAAACACTAATAGCAATGAGGAAACAACATACAATTGTCCTGGCTTTTATTTGGTATATTTAATAAAACGATATATTTCCACAGATTTAAGGCTGTCTCCAAAACAACCCAAAACGAGGAGGCAGCTCCATGTCAGAGGGAGCACTGGAAGCTTGCCCTGCTTTAGGAAAGCATGATGACTCTTACACAGCCCTGTATACAAAGGGCTACAATGGCTTCTCCTGGTTCTTAGAGAGTGCCAACCACTTTCCCCTTCATACCCATACCCCTACTAGATGGAACTGAAGGGATGGCCCTGCTCTCTGCCCCCTCACTTTGTCCCCAGTGAGACAATGGAAAGGGAGCAATACTGGAACAAAGCCCGCACCTCATACATATACAGCCCAATCTTCCACAAACTCCTGAGCAGATTTTCCAAATGATCTGGGAGAGCAGTGTATCTGTTCAGTGCCAGGATGAATTTTGCCCCTTGCTGATCTATTTCTGGGTAAGATTTTTTGTTGGGTATGACTTTTTATTATTCAAGCCAGTAGCAGATGGCTCACCAGTCTGATTTCATCTGGCAATTCCTCTGCTCCTGTATTGCCTTCATGGACCACTCCATAGCCACAGTATGGGGCAGTTTCAGAGCTTTCTGGTGCATAATTGTCACAGCTATTCAGAATCATAAAGTGAGATAGTGACAACAGCAAGTTATTTTAAGTTCTGGGCTTATTTCTATCCAAGGTTTTCTTCCACATTCAATTTCTTCCTAAGCTGTGAAGCATTCAAACTGCACTTTTCATATAGCTGAAAGCAGATTTGATTAATATGATTTCTTTGTGAAAATCTGAGAAGATTAAGGAGCAGTGATGTAGAGAACATATGCCCTTTCTCAACATGACATTCTCTAACATTATACAGAGGTCTGCAGATCCTTCCAGTCATTATATTGTTCCCACTAGTGGTATCTAAATAGAGAAAAATCTATCATCAGGAAAGAATCCCATTTTTTTCATATTATAGTTTCAATCTCACGTGCAGGTCAACAAGTCTGCAGCTGTGTATCGATTTCATTCTGTAACTAGGCAGGAAAGGCCACCTTTCAAGGGAACATTTGCAGATTGTTTTTCCTTTGTGTTATGGGGTCTTTTTGTGATGGTCCCCTAGAAAAAAATTAAGATTGGCCAGATGACTTCTATGCTCAGTGAAGCAAAATGCCAAATAAATATGTTTACAGGCACGTCAGCTAGCTGTTCTTTCTCTGTGTACCCCAGAGTGTTACTAACCATGGAAACCCTTTCCAAAATCAGTGGGGGGAAAAATCAGTCCAGTATTGATTGAATATGGTTTCTCATCTGTCTCATGACCTTTTCCATCATACTTAATTAGAAATGGAAAGGTCTTACTGCATGCTTGCAGTACCCTCCAGAATACAGATAGTAGGTTTGGTTCAGTGCTGAGATACAATGAAGGTATGGTCCACAGATTCTAGGATATGGCAGTGCCAATATTTGCTCCTCAAAACAGGAAACACAGACCATGTCATCACTTTCAGGCTGATGCAGTATAGTATCAGTAGTATCTTAACTGTTCTAGTGAAACATCTTGGATTGGACTGCACACTGTAGAGGATGCACATGGTTTGCAACCATGTAACAGTACAGGAACACATCAAACCTGTCAATTGCGTGATACAGCCTTTGTTACTTGCTGCTGCAGGGACATTTCTTTGTGAGACAGCCAACGTGATCCAGTAACCAGTGGTTAAGGAGATGATTATGATGCCTGTTTCTAAAAGCATTTGTATGAGTCCCTTGTGGTGAGTCAAGCTGCTGTTTCTTAAAGTCTAAAACCTTAAGCAGCCATATTGACCATAGGCCCTTTGCAAGGTTAGTGCACTAGCATTTCTGATTTTGACACCAACACATCCTTGCTTTTGGCTGGATTTAGAAGTTTTCATGATTACCATTGTGAACTGACCCTGACCCCATTTATACATAAGGAATTATAGTACAGAAACATACCTTTCACAATGTAAAAAGCAGAGAAGTTAAATATATTTCACTTTCAGTTACAGCTCTATTTCAACCTTGATGTGAAAATATTCAAGCAAAGCACCAGAAAAGCTATTATTTAAATTCAGTGTTTTGAGATGGGCACTTTCCTCCTGTATGGGGTAGGCTTGTAGCCCAGGAGAATGTGATCGTTGGCTCACTATTTGTAGCTCCTGCTTAAGAGACTGATTAAAGAGAGGTAAAATAGATCTTCAGTATTTAGGATCCTGGATTAGTTCACATAATAAGCAGCTGCCACCCTCTTATGGTTGATTGCTGGTATGTGTATGGTTTCCAATGGATAGTTGCCCATACTGCACAGGATACAGATAAAATTGGCTCAGACCCAGAGAAAAAGCCACTGCAGAGTCCACACTATAGGTAGCTCAAGAGACCAACCCAGTCTTTGAGATTGTCAGCCCCTTTTGACATCTCTTCCCATAATCTACATGAGTCCATAGCCTACAGGAGCATGACATTTGACTGACAGTATCTGCCAATCCTGTGCCTTTCAAAAATAATACACACACACAAACACTTTCTTTTTTTACAACAGCTGACGTTCCTTCCTGGTTTCAGATACCTTCTCAAACCTCTGAGGATTCTGCTTATGTGGTTTGTAAAATGCAAGTATCTCCCACTCATTCAGACCATTTCAACTCCCTGCTTTGCTTCCTGGGTGTTAAGAAGGCCCTGTTTCTCTTCTAAGAGAACAGCTTTATTGAGTCACTATAAATAAGAGATTTCTACATTTAGTGGTATGCAGTTGCCTCGCTTGTGAATATATGCAATAGAATTTGTTTTGGTGTTATTATAAGTTATTTCAGACATAGCTGTGAACTGAAATGACATTTCACAACAGGCTGTGTACAGACAGTTTTCTAGATAAAGTTCTTTAGATTGTTTTCACCAGAAATATTTCTGGATAATAATACAATAATATGAGTATTGTATCAGATTGCCAGAAAATAACACTTTTTCAGTGAGGACAAAATATGAATGAATGATCATCCATCAAACCAACAAAAAAAAAATGCCCCCAAACCCAGCAAAAAACCCCACCTGAAACACCTCTGATGTTCTTATAAAGAAAAAAAGATGGCTTGCCAGCAAAACACATGATACAATGCCACCTTCTGGTTAAAATGTGAAGAAAAATATACCAGCTTTGTATTGAACATAGGCTCATAGAATCATAGCATATGCTGAGTTGGAAGGGATCCATAAGGATCATCAAGTCCAACTCCTGGCTCCACACAGGGCCAGCCAAGTCAGAGCATGGGACTGAGTGCATTGTCCAGACGCTTCTTGAACTCAGCCAAGCTGGGTGCTGAGACCCCTTCCCTGGGGAGCCTATTCCAGTGCCTGACCACCCTCCCAGTAAAGAACCTCTTCCTAATATCCATCCTAAACCTCCCCTGTCACAGCTTAATGCTGTTCTTTCGGGTTCTATCACTGGTCACCAAAGGGAGGAGATTGGCCCTTTCACTCCCCCTCGTCCAATCTCCTGCTACAGACAAGGACACCCTCCACTAGTCCCAGTTACCCAAAGCCCCATCCAACCTGGCCTTGAACACTGCCAGGGAGGGGGCAGCCTCAGCTTCTCTGGGAAACCTGTGCCAGGGCCTCACCATCCTCATAGTAAAGAATTTCTTCCTAACATCTAATCCAAAGCTACCATCTTTCAGCTTGAAACCATTGCCCCTCGTCCTATCACTATACATGTGCTTAACTGGATGACTTTGTGTATGCTTCACATACAAGTTGATAGCTTGGACTGGTTTCTTTGCCAGATCACAGTATGTCCACCACTCTACTCTCTGGAGCAGTCCAGCCTGGACTCAGTGCAGATTTGGATCTTAAGACAAGAATCTCTCCAGTTCATATGCTAGCAATGGGGTTTTGGCCTCCAATTTTAACACTCTCACTTGTCATAGACTATCTGATTTTAACATAATGTTTCCTTGGTCAAAGATTCAATAACTTTTGCCACAAAGGATGTTTTAAAATTAGGTCTTTGTGAATTCTCTCCTGAGAGCCACATGTGTTATTGGAATCATATAGCTACAAACTCTTAACTCTGCAACATGCAGTGACATATTTATAACAGCTTGGAGATAAGATTTAAATATTTTCCAATTTAACCAAAATAAGCATCATTTGCCACTGGGGAAGCCGGCAGCTCTCTGAGGATACATTCAATACCTCCCTTCTCTGGTGCTTTGAATTGCCAAACATTTTAAAATACGACAGTATGAAGGTAAAGATAGTGCTGCTGCTTGTTAAAGTTAAGAGTTAGAAGAGACCCCGGACACACATAAATTTTCCAATTTCAGATCTCTCTGATATCTTTCAATCCAAGGTCAGGATTTGGTTATTCCCTTCCACTTTTGAGGAAACTCTAGGACTAACTTCAAAATGCTGAAGTTTCCCTAAAACCTTCAGCTACTCCAGGATCATTTTATAAGAAGGGCACCTCTCCCTTATGTAACAGTACAGTGTCCCATCCCAGGCTGCATGGTCCCATAGCACACTATGGTCTCCAGAAATCCTCTCTATGGAGGCAAGGAAGGTGAGAAATCCAAAGGGGACTTGAACATGATGAGTAAGGTTGGTAGGGTTTCCCACTTCTGATTTGCCAGCTCATCTCAAATCCCACTTGACTTTTCCATATTCTCTGTGTGCACCATATGAAGAGGAGAGAGGCATGCAGAAAGAGGCAACTGCCACTGCTCCAGAGAAGTAGCACAGGGAAGCTCCATGAATGCACCAGTATGACCCAGCCCATGGTTAGTGCAACATAATTCTACAGCTTTAGACTTATAAATATCAGAATAGCCCCTGACGAGTAGTAAATTCCTGGACAAGAATCTGAGCTCTTTATATGATATGAGAATAAAGCTGATCAATGGAGGGAATTATTGTATTGTAAAACTACAGCATTGAGGGCACTGTGACAATTACTGGATATTCATTCAACTGATTTTCCTTAAGGAATTTTAATGAGGATTTCACACTCCATAACCACATACTTTAGATTCTGTCAGTAAAAATGTTAAATGCTTCTGTTAAAGTAATGTGACACTGCTTTTACTGCACAACTCCTTGCAGGGGAAAGATATTTTAGCGAGATGTGAGCATGACCACTTTTTATCAGACATCCTGGGTATGTTTTCAATTATTTTATGCTGTGGCTGAGTCCCTCAGTGTGCCACTGAACCCAGAAGAAAATTACAATGCCAGCCCCCTAACGCAACGGTTGTGGGAATTCCTTTGGCTTTCCATGTATAAGTTTCGCAGGGCTTTCCATGTAGCTGGCGGCAATATTATGTGTAATGCACAGGGAATGCTTATGGTGGGATTAAAAGTGGCAAAATCCATCATTTTAATACAGAAATTTCCAAAGTTAAATTAATTTCTTTTCAGTTGTGGCCACCACATGTTATTGATTGTTATGATTACAGAAAAATTAATCTTTTGGTTCCCAATGCTAAGATTTAATCTCATTGCTATGGCAGTGGAAACTGAATAAGAAGAGGATCAATTATGACTTTGGAAATTCAGCTTGTATCCTTGACTCTGCCACTGATTGACACCATGATTTTGACAGGCTTCATTTTTCCATGCTTCTCTTCAACTCCTGTCTTGCAGGTTATAAACAACATTTTCAGAAAAGATTGTCTCCCAATATGTGCTGCAACTATGCCTTGTTTAATGAAGTGCCAAATTCATTGAAGCCTCTAAGCTTAATTATAGTATACATAATAACATAATAGCCCATAATGCACAGAAATCATCCTTCACAAACTGAAAATTAGACTTTGTTATTCCAGATTGTCATTACTTTCCTGTGCTTCTGACATGGGCTGCTCTGCAGTTGTTCGTGGACATGTCCCAGAATATGCAGACAACATGGCAGTGTTTAAAATGCAAAATCTGAAAAAATCTTTCAGGTGATCTGCAGTAAATCATTCATTACTGTGGTCATTTAAGTATTTCCATGTATTTGGCATGGTCTGCTCTTTCTGCTTGGATGTTTAAGATAAATAATCACAAAAAAAGTAAGTAAGTAGAACTGTGTGACCTCCTCGAACACAACAATATACATTTATTTTTAAGCAATTAGTGTTTCTATAGATTCTTATGCCAGACCACTGCAATTTATGGCTCTATGAAGCAGAACAGAAATTTCAAGTTGGGGCTCTAAATTCCTTCTTGCTGTAATTCCACAACATTTTATAAGATTATACCAGAAACTAATATAGCTCAGTAACAGAAAATTACAATCTGCCACTTTGGATTTGAGATTGTGTTGTGAGAGGAAAATATCTTTCATACTGCAGACTTTAATGTCTCTCAGTTACTGTAACTAAAGTCTTGATCGCACAGACATTTCATGCGAATGGCCCTTCTTCATTCAGTCAGTGCCACTGGTAGCAACTACTTAACTCCTTAAAAACAACTCGAGGGAATAAAACCTGCAATATTTCTCCACACCAGCAATAGACCGTACCTTTTAACAAGGATATCAAGGAGGCATCATGAACTAAAGTGGGTGTGGGTGTTTGGTTGGAGTGAACTCAAAAGAATTGAAGAGAAAAAGAAAATTCTGAACTTTCTTAAGGGTTGAAAGGGAAATCACTATGACCAACAGTGAAGCCATTAAAAATGAAAGAACTATGAAAAGCAAGAAGTGTCAAAGTAGACAATGATTAAATATGGCAATATACATTTAGAAGCAGTTACGAATAAATCTAAAACTAAGAGTAAACTTTCTGCTGTAAACTACAATGGTGGTTCAGAAGCTTTACATGAATCCAAGCTCTCCAAATCTCTCTCTAGAAACTGTTCTGTCTTTACAGGGAGGCTCAGCACCCTGACAGACTGATAAACTCTAAAGATGAATCTGGGTGCAGACCTAATGCAAATACAGACTACACACATCACAGCAGCATAGGTTAGAGATCTTTTAATTATAAGTTGTTTAGGACAGATATAGATTGTGTCTGCTTTCCTTTGGGAGGTAGCTGTCACTCTGTTGACACAATCAGTAACAGAAGTGGTTTTAGGTATTGGTAGCTTAGGCAAATACCTCCGGCTTTTACTACAAGGAAAATACATGTTGTTACATTCCAGGCATGGCATAGCAGAATTCAAGGGATCACCACTCTCTGTAGCTCTAATCACAATGATCGGACTCATGCCTGAGAACAGGCAGGTGATGGGATGAAGCACTGCCTTACCTGCAGAGAGGGTGCAAAACACACACCTGGCCTGGGCATGACCCAAGGGACAGGGGCTGGAGACAGGCCATCAGGAGTGAAGCCACTATGTTTTGCATCAGAAGAGAGTGGGTGCAATGTGTGCTATGCTACTTGGTCTTGGGGTGAAAGGTTTGGGCCTATTTTATGTACTAGCCAAGGGATTTTCTGGGAGTGAAAACCATCTCTAATTAGCAAAAGCAACATACAAGCAGTAAACCAGTGCAGTATCCAGCTTACCGCAGTAACTGACATCTGCTGCTCCAAAGGAAGGTGAAAAAAGAAGACTGGGCTCAGACAGAAGTACCATGCACTGCATGGGGGGAGAAAGTCCTTGTTAATAATGTCTGTGGGGACTGACGTGTTCCCCAGGCTTATGCCACCTCAGGTACCTCTCAGGTATCTAGCTAGGAGAAAAAGGATGACAGCTCTGGCTCGTAGGGATTCATTTTCTCACAGGGAAGCTGCCTTCCCTTGCAGCTCTCCCTGAAATCAAATTTCAAATAAGCATGTGGGGAGCTCACTCCTCTGCATGGCCAAGTGAGATTAGAGACAGCATTTCGTTTGTGCGGTCCTTTTGGCAAGCGCCCACCGAAGTGAATGATTAGACAAAAAGTCAGTTATTCTTCTGTTAAAATAAACTGCCTTTTTGAAAAGGAATCAACGGAACAAATTTTCCAGGAAAAAAAAGTCATTAAATTTTACTTTAAAAGAATTTATCAGCACTGAAGGACTCAAAGAAAGAGAAGAATTAGGGAAGCCATAGCTAGTCAAAAAAAGAAGAAAAAAGAAGGAGAAAAAAGAGAAACTGCTTTCTTCTGAATGTTTTCCTTAAGATGATGACATCAAAACGATCATGAAGAAGAAAGGGAAAATGTGGCATCTGCATTAATCAGCATTAAGCACTTAAAACAAGAAGCTTCAATAATGGCAAATTTAAATTTTTGAACTTCTTTCTATCCTTTCTCATTGATATTCATGGGGCAGTAAACATTATTTGCAAATAAAGATAAAACCCAGTATTTATTCTAGCTGAAAAATGCAGCTATAACTTGTCATGAATGCATTCAATTTAGTGTGCACCACTTCATAAAACTTTCATAATATAACCCAAAGCACAGCTACAGAAACAAGTAGGTTCTCTTGGTTCAGTCACTAAAGGAAAAGGAAAACAAAATATAATCAGTTAAGTTTGAATCAAACGAGAAATTTTATGGCTTTGGGAAAAATTTGGATTAATTTTCTATTATTCTTTTTTAGTCTCAAGTTAATCTATAACAATTTTTTTGTTTTAATTTTGAAGCCTTTTATTTTTACAGTGAATCATTTTTAAACACCGAAAAGAAATTTATTTTGCAAATTTTAAAAGTAAACATCCTAGCATTTCTACAGTGAAAGGGGTTTTTTCCTTCAGAAAATTCAGGAATCAAATGCTTCTTTTTATGTAATTTCTGTTCCACTCTCTATTCAGATGAATTTATCTGCTGATGATTCATATTTGCAAACAGTTTCAGTTGCCCCAAAAATCTGTTTTGTGCTATTAACCCAAAGCATTTCACACAATTTCAGTAAAAACCAGGAGCTCCTTCCTGTTGGTTTGGAGTTCATTCTGCACCTGAACACTCAGGACATATTTTGAAAACGACTGTTTATTTGCTTGGTTTGGCTGGACTTTTCTTGGTTGAGTAAAACCAGGCCAAATTCCAGTAGATCCTGGAGTGACTTATGTGTTTGGCTGGAAACTCCTGAATGCCTTTCGACAGTTTCACACTGAGTGCTAAAATCTCTCAGCAGGTGAGAACAACTCTATGGTCAGGTCTACTGGCTCTGAAAGGCCCTAAACAAAGAAGATGTTCATCCAGAGCTTCTTATAATACAGGCAAAACAGAAATTTACCACCCTAAATTTCAGGATTCAGAGCTGGGCTACACCTACCAGAGGTTGTCTGATGAGAAGTCAGCCCTTACGGGTGCTAATAGAGTGGAGAAAATGGGGAAAGATCGCTGCAGGGAATAGACATCTCTCTGTTCCCAACACCACCAACACCACCAACCTCCAGGCACCTCAGCAGCAGCTATCAGGAGTTTCCAAGCTATGGCAGAAAGAAAGTGGGCATAGATGCATAAGGATTATCAGGATTATAAGGATTATAAAACCAAAAGACCATTTGGTTCAGCATTCTGCAGTAGCCAAGAGAGGCTGGGTGTCCTAGACGAAACCAGGACACTGGGGAAGGATGCAAATGAAGACAATCATGCAGTAATGAAGCTCCATGAGCTTCAAGATTTTCTGAGCCATAAATGACATCTTTGTGTTTTACCACCTGTAATGGATTCTTCTTATGTGCATTTATCTAGTCCTTTTTGAAGCTACGTAAAGTCCTGGCATCCTCAGAATCCTGTGCTAGTGCCACCAACAATTTAACTACCATTTCTGAAAAAAAGTCTTGATTTTGTTCATCCAACCTTCTACTGCATGCCCCTTCTTTGCGCTACCTCGTTTACACTATTCACAACGTATAGATACCTATTCCCTCCTCCCTCAGACATCTCTTTTCCTACTCAGGAAACCAGGTTTATGTATTCAATCCTCATCTGAAAGATATTTCATAACTTTGGGCACCCTGTTACCCTTTTTTAGCTCAGCTTTATTCTTTTTGAGATGGAGGGGATAAGGCTGCATGTAGTCTTCAAGATAAGTCAACCCCACAGACATATGAAGTGCTATACTGATGGCTTCTATTTTATTTTCTATCTCTCTTAATAATTCCAGCTGTCAATTTGAGAGTCAATCCCAGGTGTATCAGTCTGCATCTTCCAGCACTGACTTATATCTGCCATTTTATCATCCATTCAGGACATTAAGATCTCTCAAAAACTAACTGAATTGCTAGTTCTGTTTAAAAATATTGACACCTGATTTTGTTGACTCCCTTAACCAGGTCTGTGTGGGTTTGAAATCACAGAGCTCAGCAACAATCTCTGTGGGTTTCCACTGCTGCATCAATCAGGAAAGCCAGCCAATTACCTTTCTGGCTTCTTTTCCACCTCCAGACTTAATGTTTAAACATAATAGGGCCCTTTGTTTTGTGCCACAGCACCTAATTTCCTGAAAAGCATTTGATGAGAATCTCCTCAAAATCCTTCTGGAAAACCCAGTAGAATGTAGCAACAGGATTTTCTCATCCAATGTTGAGTGATTCCTTCAAAGAAAAGCATATTTTAAGAATAATTTCATATGTAAACACAATGCTTTTGTACTACTCAGTAAATCTTGTGTAAGTATGTTCACTGGTTCAGTTCTTTATTATAGCAATCATATTATATATGTTCATTGGGTTCTCTTCTTTATTATAACTACTACCAATTTGTTAAATTTAGATGTCAGGTTTACTAAGATTTATATATCCTCAACTCTCCCATTAAGCCTTCTTTTTTCCCCAGTGTCATTTTCTTTTCATATGCAAGGGGGATATTTTAGAAGACTGTACACCACAATTAATAGTTTACTCATTTCATAGCTAACTTCCTATACAACTGTAAGCATCTCATGCTCTGGATGATCTGTTACTGTTTCTAGTTAAAAAAATGAAACTATTTGTAACTATTGTTATCCATTTTCTTTGAAGACCTCTTTTTTACCATCTGTTTGTAACAGATAGTCAGAGATGTCCCATTAAAACATACTCTGAAGAAAGGATCCACCTTGCCTCCCACAGCGAATACAGCTTTAAATAAATAAATAAATACCTTTTTTTCTGCTTTTATAACTGGATCATCTATTGTTTCTTGCACAGTGTCTCACATATTTGATAAAGCATCTTTAAACTCTTCAGCAAAAAGCACAAAGAAGGTCACCCCATTAACCACCTCAGCTATGGTACTGTCCCATCTGTATTACTGTTTTAAATTAAAACAGGGGAAAAAAGGGCTGTATAAGATACTACTCAAAAATAATTATTCCATAATGTCTAATGATGACTGTGATTATGCTAATCTTGACTTCACAACATTTATTTCCATCACATCACAGGTATTTTCATATAGCCACTACAGAGAGCACAGAGACAGGCCAACCTGCAAGAGAATATCCAGGCAGGATTTGTGGAGTGCACAGCGCATTCTCCTCACTACCTTTCCTCTCTTCCTTCTTTGGGGAGATTACTGACAATGGCCTGTCTTTGCTAGTCAGGGAAAACTCTTATTTTTTATCTTTTTCACCTTCCCCAAGGCATCCATGAACTCTGAACCACAATCTGGCCCCATTTGTTTTATTTACAAAATATGACAAGTCAGTATAAACATTCCCTGTCTCGGGCAAGCTCAGTTTATGATTTAAAATGGGGTAAAAGTTTAGATTAGATACTGCTGAACTTAACTTTGAAGTTGCCATATTTAAGTTAAACATTAGTGAAATCAGAATCCTTTATTTGAAGGAGGGGTTGATAAACAAAGCAAAAAGGAATAACAAAAGAGAGATTCAAATATGTGATGTCTACACATATTTGCTTAGACAAGAGTGCTTCCCACCACTTGGAGCCAAAGGCATTTCCATCTTCACTGAGGTTTTCACAGGAAAGAAACCTGGCTGTGTGAGCTAAAATGATACATTTCCTAATCTAAACATTTTAGAGAGTGAATCTAAGGTGGTAAAAGTCCACTTGCCATATAGAGGTCAGACAGTGATGAGTAGTGGCATTATGTCTGACAGCTGTAGCTTCTATGTAGCATAGCCATAGAAATGACTAATACCTTCCATCAAAAGCAAGGCTAACATACAGTCGTGTAGGAAAAAGGTAGTTATCAACACATGGCACACATGGCTGTGCAACTTACCTTCCACTCACACATGAATAAGTGGCTCTTCTCTAAGAGGATACCAGCTTAATGGTGAAGGAAGGTGTTTTCCATTGTGGGTCAAAGCCAAACCCAAATAAGTCATTTATTATAAGGTCTAAGTTTTGGCTAAAAGTCAAGAGTAAGTGAAAATATTTTTAGCATAAAACCTTTCAACAGAAAATGCTGATATATCCATAGCATAGTAAGTTCTGTTAATTTTCACTTTTAAAGAAAACCTTAGAAAAATATTTTGAAGATGACAAAATATTTTGGGCCATTTTTTCAACATATTTTTCAATTTTAAAATTGGAGTTTACTTATAACTAAAGTATTAAAAAGAAAAAAAAAAAAACAAACCACTGTAAAACCTATAATGTCAGAATTGAAAGAAAACATGGTAAACATATTGCAGCATTTCAGCCAGTGCAGTCTGACTACCCACTGAATTACCTTTTCCTGTTTAAAAATGCATTTTGATTTTCCGTTCTACATTTAGACAGGGAGACTCTTTGAAATAGTGGAAATTCTCACAGAACAGGCAAATTGATTCTCTTCCCAACTCCAGTTGGGAAGTTAGTTCAGGATTGTCCATTGACCTGTGGTATCTTTGACCACAGATCAACACAAGATGTAGAGCAGAGAACATTTTTCTACCTGCGGTATTTTGAGGGGTAGAAACCCTTACAGATGAATCTTGAAGCCAAGTGTTGAGGTGATACACACTGAAGTGTGTGATGTTGTGTATAGAGTGCAATCTGGTATACATCTTTAAATTTAGGAGCCAAAACCTGACACTGTTGAACTGGATGTAAATTTTTCTAGAAGGTTCAGCAAAACCTAGTCTTGATCTCAAACTTCTACACAGAAGTAGTACTGGTTTGAGGGTTTGTATCAGTGACACATTTTTTATCACAGTATCCTATCTCACCTTCATCCCACTGCTGCTGCCCCTACTGTTACCATGTTGCCCCCTTGTTCACACCATGACATCATTTCCCTCTGAAATTGAGATTTGAGGTCAGGATTTTACTGATAACTTTCAAGGTTCTTCAAGCCTTGACCCCTCTGTTCTTGCATAACCTGGTCCACATTTTTGTTCCCTTTTGTAACCTACTTTCTGTTTCTCATTTATCTCTGCTCTTCCATCACTTTTCAAGTAGACTGTATCAAAATATGGTGCTTTTTGCACAGATGACCCCAGTGTGGTGGAACTCAGTGCCTCTTGATATCTACAGATTTGGGAGATAAATTCCCTCCCTGTACCTCTACAAGATTTCAGTCTCATAGGGTACAAAGTGTGGTCAGGCCATGTAATACAGCTTTAATTCCCCCCAGACCTCCTCCCTCTTCAATTTTTTAAAGTTAAGGGCAGGCTGTGTAAAAGAATCAGAGCTCACAGCAGAATAATTGGAGTCATCTGAGACTCACACAAAGGTCACGTAGGTCAGTGTTTTTGAGGAATCATAGATAAGACAGTGGCTGAGAGGGATTTGTGATCCAAGCCAATATTTCTGCTTAGTGTAATTTATGAGAGAATTTTAAACAAATTGTAATAGGAACAACCTCCCCTTTGCTGGTTCTTTACCATCCAGTTTATGAGTGTTCTGTGTGCAGTATTGGACAGCAAAGTTCCTATCCTCTTCCTGAAAAGTATTTGTAGCTGTTGTTACAGTCTAACTCTGCTATTGTGACCTTTCTTCCCACATAAATAACCTTGAAGACACCTCAAGTATGTTTAAGAATTAATTCCTCCTTGAACATAGTCTTTTAAAAGAGCATGCTTTGATTTTGAGAGAAATATGAAGTAACTGTATTAATTTAGCTTAGAAAAATACCCTTTTTCTACTTACTTAATTTTGTATTTCAGAAAACCCTGGGAACAGTTGTTCACATGTTCCTCAAACTATAAGAGGAAAAAAATGTCCTTTCATATTTTTCTTATATACTATCTTTTTTTTTCATTACTTTTCCAGGTTAGTTTCATCTTCATTATTAATTTTATGACCATAACAATTGTCACAGCAGTCAAGCACATTTCTTTACAAAACTGTTTCTTAGTATAAATCATTGTGTTATAGCAAATTCTTCAACCAGGACTATAGTATGGTTAGCATTGAAGAAGGACTGATGAAGATACTTCTCCAGGATTCTTTTTTAACTAACTTGATTTTTTATTTTTTTAAATCAAGGCTTAAAAATCCATTAAACCCAAATCCTAAGCGTATCTTGAAGGTGCTACTACTGTCCTTAGCAAAGCACGCAGTTTTCTGTATTTCTGACCAAAGTCCATAGAGAAAAGATTCCAATCTAGGTCAGGAATGAAGCATATACCTTGTGGGGCTAAATTTTCTCTGGGCAGGAAATGGACACCCTGGTGTGGCTGAAGAACTTGACCAGATTAGCTTGGGGTTTTCTAAAAACAAACATAAAAAAAGAATATGTCTGTGCTCTGACCTTAACTTCTCTTAGAAATAACAGGGTGTTGCTCCTTCTGTCAGTGAATACTTCTCACCTGATGCCAGCTTGTCATCACATAAATCAACTTGAGAAGTCATTCCAGCTTGTCTGTAGAGACAGACACATTTACCTCTTGCATTCGGATTTCTTGTAACTCTGAAATGAAAAGAAAGAGATCAATAGTAATCTCTATTTTGCAAAAAAAAAAACCCACCCCAGAATTCAAACCTCTGTTTCAGCATTTTCTGGAACTCAAGCAAAATAGTGCTTTCAAGGGTATATTTGGAAAATCAGCACTCTTTGGTTCTATTTACAGTTCACCTTTCCAGCTGTGCGGTGTCCTGACTTGTGTGTACCATTTCAGGGCAGTCAAACATCCACAGTGACACAACAAAGCCGAAACTTGCATTGAACTTTATCAATTTATAAAGTCTCACAGGCTCAGGTGGCTTGGGCTTTTCAAAGAACAGTTCAGTTAAGGCCTGCCTTGGCAAGAACAAAGACTTGATAAATGTTTATCTCTTCATACCACACTTCCCTCCTAAATTGACTGCCATGTCATCAAAAATGAGTAGGAATCCTAATGGGTGGAATTCAGAATAGTGACTATATCTAAAACATGTGGGGTTTTGCTAAAGGGAATGATTCTTCATCAATCTCTCACAGCAGGCTTTTACTTTACAGGCACAATTAAGCACTGATTCTAAAATTTGTTTTCTCCATACTTTACAGACCTTCTCAACGATGCAGGGTTATTGGGCTTGCTAACCAGCAAATATATGAGTTGTAAAGATTCCTCAGGAGCACAGTGTCCTTCAGCATAAAGAACAGCTCCAGGAATGATTTTCCCCACTCTTTTCCAGATCTTCTGATGTGTAACAGATGGTCGTTATTATTTCTCATTTTGGTTTCTATTCCTTTTATCTTTACCCAAAGTATTTCACCACCACATATTTGTACTGTCAGATTGTACCACGGTGGAATTATGCACACTTCTGGAATGTGGGATCATCTCTTCAGTTCTTCACCCTTCCTACCACTTCCAGATAAATCCTCACTTTTACTGACACTTCTGGGAATCATCTTACAAACACCATAATTTCTTGTTCTGCCCAAATCACAGTCTCCATTGTTTGGAATAATATTCAGTTCTACTGTTTTCTCTTTATTTCTCATTCATAGCAAAACAAATACAAAATACTTATCATAGACAATGTCCTTTACCATAAATTGGGTAACAGAAAGCACTTCAATCTGGACAAAAGGTATGACATCACAGGACATGTTCATGTCACCACCAAGTTTATCAGTGTTTTGATACCTTGTTTTCTTCCTTCAGACATAATCCTGCAGTGCTGAACTTTTCAGACACATTGTTCAGGCTTTCATTTTCTCATTATGGCATCATAACAGTTTTGTAGAGAAACTATCCTATCCATTTTCATAAAGGTCCTTAAACAGTAAAAGATGCCTTTCCATTATTATCATATAGCCTGATATAGATTTTTAAATTAATAGTACTATGGAAAAAAATTAATTAAATTTGAGATCTATTCCGAAATCAAAAAAGCATCAGCTGGCACTCCAGTGTTTAAAAAGTTGGTCTCCATTTACACTGCTCTGCTATCCTGATGTAGGATTTGTTGTTGGACTCATTTGTTCAGTCTGGCTATGTTAAATTCACAAATTTCATCTCTATTCAAAAAGATCTTCCAGTGCAGACATGTTTTATATCATAGTCTATTCATAACTGTTAAATAAGATAATGCATTGCAGCACAAATATTCTCTATCATTTGCAATTACACTACAAGTCCATTCATTCTGGGCAATAAAGCAAGAAACATTTCACTAAGATCTTACATTCTTCTGAAGATAAACTTGTTTATCAAAATTCTTGCTATGGTTTGTGTTCGTGGGATGAGGTTAAAGAAATGAGAAATTCACTTTGGAAAATATATTTCTTCAGAATGTCTTGCCCCACTTCTGATCCCAAGAGCTATGCCTTCCATGTGCTTGAAAAGATTTCTATACTAGCAACAGGAGTACGAGTTTTAATTTGAACAAAATAGGTATTACAGGAGAAGCTACATATGAAAGCAGCAAGAAGCCTTTGAGATTCAAGAGGCCTTTATCATCTTTCTAAGGGGCCTGTTTAGCTCTGGCACAAAAAGTAATTTGTACAAATCTAGTCTTCTTTATTTTCATAAGAATATTTATTTCTTCCTGTTACAGTTTTCCTTCTGTTGCCACGTTCTCCCTAGTGCAGTTTAACCTCTTTGTAATATATAGTTACAAAACATTGCTTGCAACATTAATTTCAAAGAGGTATCTCAACTTTCTTTGAAGGTGGCTTTAGTTCAGTATATGCAGTATTTCTCCTGCATTAAGTTTTTTCCCAAATTTAGTTAGCTCTTTTTATCAAAGTTGAGCGGAATTGCTGACAGTACAAGAAGCAGTAAAGACAAATGTGAAAAGGAACAGATCACAGATGACAGCCTGGGCTGTGGGTTATTGTAAATTGTATACACTCCTGCTAGAAGTTATCTCTCTATCTAATATGCATCAGGACAGCCTTGCTACTCTGTCTTTACTTATGCAGTTCAAATGTCAATCTAGCTAACACAAGAAAGGGCCAAGATGCGTGGTAAAAAAAGGCATCCAGAAATGGTCTTGTATCAAAGAATTTATGTGAAACTTAAGATTTAATAAAGCCCTACACTTTTATCAGAGATGGCTGGATTTATTTGTGTATGTGATTAATCCCTCAGTTGAAGCTGGGAAGCTGCGAGCACAATACATCGAGTGGCAATTCCTACGCTCAGTGACCTCCTAACCAATTTATGCAGGGCTATGCAACTATAGGAAAAGAGAATATTAATTTTCCAAAGATGCCAGCCTTCTTTGCTCAGTTCAGGTTTGCAGCAAGAAACTAGGCATTTTCTCTTTCTTGTACTTCCTTCAGTAACACACAATGCTTCTGTAACTTAAAAATTCTCTCATTACTTTGATACTGATTGAAGCAGAATACGATCTGCTTTCCTTTTCCTCTAAAAAGCTGGCTTAGATCTGCCGCACAGAAAACAAACCATAAAAATGTGGTTTTGTCAGTTTTATGCAAGTAGACAGGACTTAAAGACATGTGGGGTTAAAGGTTGAAACACTTTCAATTCATCATCCAGCTCTAGTTTTCAAGTATTTGGCTGTTCAATTTTGCAAGCATAAGACAGCAATTATATGTGGAAATTGAGAAATTAGCACTCATATCAAGCCCAAGTATTTGTATAAGGGCGCAATTTTGGAAGAAATAATAAATCCATATTCAAGGTGTGTAAGGGGATACACAAGGATTGGAATAGGGTTTTAAAGGATAGCTGCCAAAGATAGAATCTGTTAAATGTTTGCTGACCAGAACCCCTAAACATGCATACGGGTGGCAGTGGTTCTTAAAAAAACCTCTTAAAATAGACAAGAATTCCTCCATAGCTTAATGGGGAGCTGGCTTTGTTTCTTTGAATATGAGGATCTCTGAGAATTTCCAAGAATTGTTATTATCCAGCTCTGTAGTGATATAAAGCAAGTGAAAAGCATGGAGTTGGGTGTTCCATAAACATATATATCAAGTACTGAAACTGTCAAAATTGTGTTCACAAATGTTAGGTTTTACTAAATTTAAAATCATAATCCTGATACAGGGTTTAATTTTCAGAAGGACAAACACATTTTGGACTTAAAAGAAATTGCTGCAGTTTTCCAAGTAGAAATTTGTACTACCCTGTTATTCCAGGACTGATCCTTCTTCCAAAAACCAAAAGTGTAAGAAGGGCTCACCTATTAATGGGGAGCTTGAAACTTACCCTTTTTTATTTCTATTTCTTCTTCTTTCAATATTAGCTTTCTCACTCTTGATCTTCTTACCCTTGATCCATAGGTCAAACTAACTTGAGAAGTTTGGCCCTTCCTCAGTAATTATGAATGAACACCACCTCAAATGAATGATCTACAGGTTACAGCTCATGCAGATTTAAAGCCAGCAGGCCTGCGGAGAGGCCTATCCAGGGGCTCGCTGCATCCCCAGTGCATCTAAGCATCTATTCTCCTTAGAAAAATGCAGTGAATTCAGGGCAAGACCTTACAAGTTAGCCCAAAAATGCTTTCTGAAACCTAACAAGTTCTTTCTAAAGACAAAAAGATAGCTAGATATTTATGAGCTATTTTTTTCTCTACTACTCTTCAAAACACTTGCTGTGGCCACATAGAACATGAGACTATGGCAATCATTTTAATATGACCTGCAAATCCTCAAGTCTTGTGATTCATTTTACCCAACTGAAGAACTTGTGTTTGGATCAGAGAACTTTCTGTGTGATAAGAATTTTTAGGTCTGACTCTCACTTTCCAAAAGTTAACTTAAGCATGGAACTTGGAAAGTGATGAGAAACCAGTGTCCATATTCTATCTCATGTACTGTCTGTGCAATCCAGGAACCACAGATGTGCTCCTGCTTTCTTTTTCATTGTGATTATGACTCTCTGGTAAAAGAAAGGATGAAAAATGTTGTTATACCAATTTGGGGAAAGTATAGTGAGTGAAGTAGAAATAGCTAAATTAAATCTGTTTCCAAAGTGACTGTGTATAGCTGACTGGGAAGAGATGGCTTTGGCCTTCCAATAAGTAAGTAAGACTTCCACAAAGAAGTCATGTGCATGCTTTGAGGGTTACAAAAAATATGTTATAAGTTTAAATATTAAAAATAGTATTCATTTAGGAGTGGGACTATGCCCCATTTTTTATCACCACAAAGTCCCAATGTGGGCATTCTACAATCAAAACGCCCTCTACCAGCTCTATTTCTTTCATTTAGGGCATTTCCCTAAGGAATACTATAAAAAGCAAACATCTGCCAATATTAACTGTGCCTCCATTACACAAATTATACCAGCAAAAATGTTTTCATTTCCTAGGATCCTGCAGAATGACAGAGGAAGGATTCCTCTAGAAAGGAAAATAAGCCAAATATTTTTCAAGTATCTAATAACGCTGCAATGAAGAATGGGGACAGTTTTCTCTCTTCAGAGAAGGGACAGTTTAGGCTGCTTTTAGGCTCTTATCAAAATTTCAACTGATTGCTCTGCTACAGAGCATGTCCCCAGACACATGTACTCCAAAATGTAAATTCAGGGACAGAAGCAGTATTCTACAAAAGGAAATAAAATTCCAAGGCAATTTTAAATGAAGCAAATTCAAGTAGCAATATTACTCAAGTAGAACAGTAATACCTGGAAAACTTACAAGCAGTTTGGATATTCATCATCCTAGACTCCTTTGAATTAACTCGCTGAGGAGGTAGCATGATTTTCTAAAAGTAATTAACCTGGTAAAAACAAGAAGAGGGGAGAAGCCTTTTTAGCTCCTGGACGTGTTTTCTTAGCTTCATATTTCATTATGGACAATGCCACTAAAAGAATATTTATTTTAGTCATCTTGACTACCCTTTGATATTATGTCAAGCAATTTTTATTCTGCCTATGCAATATAACACCTCTTATGGTCCAGATTTTCGAAATGTGCCTCAACTCAGTGTCTAGTTATGTCAAGCAAAATCTCTTGCACTTACCTGTTTTCATGTTAGCAGTTGACAGCGGAGAGTAAAAGTGATAGAAGCAGCATTAACATCAATCAGCCTATATATATGTGGGTTGGTTTTGGTTTTTTTTAAAAAAAGAAAAAAGCAAGCATAACAAGAGCATAGGTGTTCTGGCTTTCAAAGTTCGTTTACACAAAAGGCACCTGACAAAAGAGCTCATGTGAGTGACTTAGGCATATATGAATGGAGATCACACTAGGTCTCTGAAAATTTGACCTTCACTATATTTGCAATATTTTCTTATGCTATCTGAACAGTGTTGTAATTGTTACATAGTAACTAGTAATATATAATGTTAAATGTCTCTGGTAGTTTAGATATTTTTATCTTTCAGAACTCTACATCCAAGGCAAAGTCAATGCTGTGGATCCTTCAGCTGTACTGGAAATCTCCAGTGAATATCCTCCCCTCATTACACACAGTGAAATTTCATTAATATCAATACTGGTTTGGTGCATAGAATGCACAATACAGATCTACACTGCAGCTCATGAAACACAATTTTGCTTCCTCTATTAAACTTCATCTCTTTTATTGATCCTTTTGCTACCCACCCTCCTCAAGAATAAGACTAAATCACTTGCTGACTTCATTATAAAATTATAAATTGAGGGCAAAAAGAAAAATAATCAATGATGGAGACCTGTAGTGATTAATATGTCACTATCAAACAAACTTTCCCAATTTCCTTATGTGTTATTTGCTCATTACATAAAAGAAACAGAAAAATAGCTGTAAAAATATAGTCCTTTATTTATGGAGAAGAGAATCTACAAATTTTAATCATTAAACTATAATTATACCCTGAACATTGGAAGGATTTGCAGTAAAAATATCAGGTTGAGATTAAGTCAATAAAATTAATCACTTGTGACCCTGAAGGAGCAAAAAGGTTGAAAAATGCTGCAAAATTGAAAGCTACCATGAGCAAAGGGACTTGGGGAATTCGTTTTAATTCACCACAGCCAAGTTCAAATACAAGCTGTTCTTTGTTATTCAACCTGAGGTATCATTTTTCATACAGACGCTCACATCTGAGCAAGCCATAATCTCATACTGGAGAGTTTTCTTTATCTGATTGTAGAAGTTTCCTGGTTTAGCTATATATTAACAGTGAACTGCATATGGATCGGGTGGTGTCACAGAATGGACTACATTCTGCTCACCTAACCACATCTATCAGTGTATTAAGTGCCTCAAAGCTGGCACTTGAGCAATGGGTAGTAAAGTTGGCCTGAAGTCACGACTCTCCCTTATATAGGCCTAACATTGTATATTGTGAATTCTTTGGTTTTCTAACAGAGCAGAAAGCTCTCCTGCAGTTGTCTAAGAAAAAGTTATGAATTGCAATTAAAATCTGTGCTTAATGATTGAGTATGCTGTCTAAAATAGAACTTCTCAAGACCCAAGATGTCTTCCACACACGAGAAACTGCAAACAGCAAATGCAGCCATCTCCCCTCCAAGGATCCACATGCCAGATGATGGGCAGAGACTTCTTAGTAAAAATTATCTAAGAAATGAGGTGTGAATTTAAAGGGCTGAGAAGGTCATAGGAAAGGTTGTGTAAAGGACACATAATCAACCACCTAAGAAGTAATTTGTAATTCAAATAGAACGTGCTTGTGCTTCTGGAACTGCAGTGACCTGATCCATCTGATCTGAAAATCAAGATGTGTCTGTGAAATGTGAGACTGTGCACTAGGGGTGAATTTTAATTTGGCTATAGAGATTTACATCCTTCTCCTAGCCCTGAGAAAATTAAAACCAATTAATTAGGTCTCTTTTTGCTTCCACATAGTACATTAGACTTCTGATTTTACAGCTATGAAAGTGGGGGCAGCTGTACTCAAAAACTTTGAAGTAATGGAGAGAATTGCTTAATACATGACATAAACTAACACTTCCAAGTGAAACCAACCAAAGTTCAAAGATCTTTTTGCAAGGAATGCTTTGAAAAAATACTAACTCAGGAACTATTTATGTTACCAGAAATAGTGAAGCAGGGGATGAAAAAGCATACATGCTATTGCCCATTCATATGCAAAATCAAGGGCCACATCCAGCATTTACAGCAAAAAAGTTTCATTGAGAACATAATCTATGATAGCACAGCTCCATGCTATTGGCCTGACATGGCTTTCTTTCCAGAATATTTGCAAGAATCGGTTGAAACCTTTATTTATTTACAAGATTTACACTAAAGGCAGTTCAAACAGTTTTTTTTAAAAAAGATTTCCAGAAACACAGAATGGCCATCTGCAGGCAAGTTTATTCCTGAAAAGATATTTATAAATTTACAGCCAACATAATAAAGAGCTGCTAGGCAATTAAGCTGGCAAACGTGCATTTTTCAGACAGAAAATAAACATTTGTTTCTAGCCAGTTGATGTACAAGTACCACAATTCAAAATTTGAAAACACAACTTTCTGTACACCATGTTGAGACTGAATTTCTGCTCGAAAAAACAGAGTGTGTAAGTGTCCTTGACTATGTGGATTTTTTTTTATTTTATTTTCTCATCATGGAAGGTCCTCATCTTCCACATGACTTGAAAAGCAATTTTCACTCCCTCTTATTCTTACATCATACACAAGACCTTCTTAAAGACCTGTGCCCTGCCATTCTTTTTCAGGGAAATGGCCATTTGAGGAAGGACTTCAGGAGCAATCGTAATTCCTGGAATTAATTTCTTATCACCCAGGGCTATAGGTAAAAATTTATCTTTATTTTAGGCTGCTCACTCCTGGGTGGAGGGCACCAAAGAGCACTATATGTTTGCTTCAGTTACTCTACAGTGAAGAAAGTTTTCTTCATGAGCCCCTGTTTTCAGCACTTCCCTCAGGTATTACCTTTGGCCTGAAATATTTTGCCCTTATTTCTATTGCCACCTATGTCTCCTTTTATACTCTTCATGTTTGAAGAACATCCAGCTATTCCTTTAGATAAACAAGACCTAAAATAGTGTAAGAATATTTATTTAGCTGAAGGTCTGTTAAGATATCTTTGGAATAGGTTAGGCAGAAACTATTTGGCTTTAAAATATCAGAGGTACCATCTGTACAGTTCCCTGTGAGGAAAATGATACTTTTTTGTGACAGAAAAGCTGTGAAGGAAAAGAAAGAGATAGTTACAAGCCATACTAGTTTCTAAGATATATAAGATCTTAGTCTAGCAGCTAGTCAGAAGAGGACTAATAGAAAACTGCATTGATACATGTACAGCCATTATTTTTATAACTTCACTGGCTCATGTACTCTTCTGGGAATATAAAACGAGTGACCAATGAGGAATGTGACACAAGGATGTTAATTCTGTAGTCTTCCTGGACTAAAACTGCATTTCTTATTCACAGGAAAAATGAGATGTGACATATATGCTGGGCTTGCTAAAGGAAAAGAAAGATAATAAAAATCTTTTTATAGCGTTTTTCTTTGAAATAATACCTATGCTCAAAGCAACTAACGTTTAAAAGGATAAAAGCATTATGATTTTTTTAACAGTAGAACTTGGGTGTGGTTCCCCAACCTGCTCATGGAATAAAAATGTGTTTGGAAGAAGTTAGCTAATGGTTTCTGAGCTATGCTATACCACTCCCTAGAATCTCTAAGAGCATTAGCAGCTAGTCTGCATTATTCCACTCTCTATAGTATTAACTTTCACTCACACTAATTTTTATATCACCTGTGGTATTTGCCTAGTTTTACTTTACAGTTTGGTTTAGAGAAAGAATTGGAGGCAGGGGGTAGGGTAGGTCCATTAGTGCCTTGCATATAATCATCTAGATGCACCCTGTGGCTATACAAATCCCTATACTACAGAGTGCCAGAATTGAGGATGGTAAATCAGAATAAACATCTTGCTACTCTTGCCCAGTATCCTGTATATTTACCCTAAGTGGTCAAAATTGTCCACCATCAGAAGACTCCTTGAGTCTGTGCTAGTGAGGCCTGGTTTTATGTGGTACAGACATTTTTGTATTGTTAATGTTGCCTGCATTTTCATGGTACTCATCACAGCCTCAGCTAAGGGTCAGAACCCTCTGTGCTAGATACTGTACAAACACAGAGTAAAGTTCCTGTTCCAAAGGATTTAGTTAGGCCAAAAATGGAACAGACATACTTTGTCAGAGAGAAGGACACGGAGGTATCAGAACAGTGAGAGGCTATTTGTTCACTACATAGAGAATAAAATCAGCAGATCTATTTCAAATATTGTGTAACTTCTGCTCTCCATTACCTGCAACATATTCACAGAGATGCAAAGTAACCCTGATGTTGCAATTGATATGCACTGTAGATTGAATTTGCACCCCTTGCCTCCAGTTAACAAGACACAGTTCTCTGCATCATGGAATCCATAAGCTATGTACATCTGTTCAGAAAAGAATGACAGTATCTGTAATAGTAGATGGAATCCACGCCCCTGCCCTAAACCACATACGCTGTAACACAAAGGCTTTCTGCTATTGAAACAAACCCAGAGAGGCCCCTGAGTGTTCACAGAGTCCTACTGCCTGAGAAATCTGCAGATAACGACGATGGTCACAGCGCTCCAACCCAGAGACTGAGTTGACTGTCCCAGCTGTGAATTACAGTAGTACATCCCAAGCTCCATTCCTCTCTTCATTCTCCTCAAAAGCTAGTTACTCTCATGCATACACAGAGCTCTTCTTTCTCTTTAAATGATGTTTCTTATGACACACGGGATGAATTATAACCTGTATGTCTCATGGGAGCCCAGAAACACAATTATTTGCAAAGATGTCAGTTTCTAGGTGCACAACATCTATGGAAAATCTCAAATATCAAGGCTTCCAGCACCTGAGTCCTCACTGTAAACCAAAGTCAATTCAAGTCAAGAATACTCTGCTGATGCTTCTTTATAGACTGCTGAAAAAGGTTTTCCAAAGTCAGTTAAAAAAGACTAAAGTATCCATATGTTACTTCCTTGTTAAATAAGATTTAAAGCACTAATATTTCCTGAATATATGGAAAATGAAACAAAACCTTCCATGTTTTGAAGGGTGATTTAAAAAAAAATACCTGGAAAGTTGTCTATGAATAAAGAAAAAGAGAAAGAAAAAGAGAAAGAGAAGGAGAAGGAGAAGGAAGAAAAGAAAGAAAATGAAAAGGAGAAAAGGAGAAAGGGAATAAAATAGAAAAAACAAGATAAAAAAAATTAAAAGAAAGGAGTAGAAAAAAAGACAGAAACCCCGTATTTTAAGTTTTACATTTTGCACTCCTTAAGAATCCTGCTTATTTAAACCAGATTTTGGAAATCTTGCTTTAGTTTCAGACTGTAAAGCAACAATGTGCAATGGTAAAGATATTTCCTTTTGGAGTACTAGTCCAGAATCTCTTTTTTTCCCCTTGATTTAAGAATATTTTAATTGGAATGATTATAATTTATTTTTTTTTTTAGTTCACTTATGAAAACAGTTTTCTTCTAAAAAATCTTGCGTTCTGTTAACACTGTTAACTACTTCATCTTCCTTCCTAAGTACAAACACGTCATGTCTGGAGCAGTGCAAAATCAGAACCACATGTTTCATATAAACAGTTAGATGCTTTACATATAGATGGTGCTTAGCTGGAACAACTATAAAGGCATAAAACTGAAGGAAACAGTACGTGGAAGACTCAGCATTTTAGTAAGAAAGCAGGAACATAAGCAATTAATCATGAATATGGAAAAAGTGGACAGCTATAGGAGGAAAACAGTTACTATAAGAGAGGAAAAGATTTTGTTAAGATTTCATTTGAGGTGAGCCTCACCCAACCACAGTTTGAGTCCTGTTTAAAATACCAGGGCCACAGTCTGCCTCGATGGAACCAGTGTCAAATACTAAACACTCATTTTCAATAGAGAATTTTGCCTTTCATTATTCATAAGTTTGCTGAATTAATTGATTATATTTCAATTGTTCAAAATTTAAAACAATATAACTCAGGATTTTGATCTTCATTGTATCTAGTAAAACATAAGTAACTCCACTACAATAAACCCCGATGATTAATTTTGTTAAGTAAACTTCAGTAGAGTTACATAGATTTATCATGGAGTACCTCAGATCAAAAGCTAACTCAGCCAAGAGCAGTATGGGAGTGCATAACACCAGACTTGTCAAGCCTCATACTTCACACACAAGATATTCATCTGGCTCCATCTTGTTCTCCTCAGTGTGGCGTTTCAGTTTCAGGAGACCACACAACAGGTCCTCAGCTTCCCTCCAGCTCCAGGATCAAACATCAGATACATGGGTTTATGCTGCCAACAAATTGTGTTTGGGGTGCTGGATGGGGAGGGAGAGTGGAGCACACTATGCCGGTTTTCTGTGGAGGGAGATCCCTCCCTGTGAGCACTACAGGTATGCAGCAGCTCCCCAGCTGCAGCCTCACACCACTGCCTTTTCCCCACGTGGACCCAAGCCCCACTTTCCCTCTAAAAGCAGAGCAGTCCTGAAGGGCAAATCTGAGCTCTTAACCTCAATGATAAAGATATTTAAAGGAAATTACTTCAATGATTCGCATTACAGTGAAGCGTTTCCTAAACAGAACGACAGGCTGACAGGTGAGATCTCTCCATAGTAAGAAATTTTTCATTTTCTTAACATTTTGTGGAACGTGATAGTTCATAACTGTTGAGTTTTCCACAGCAATCACCATGGCAATGCACTATAAATTCAGTAGTCTGTGAAATATATTTTCCTCCGAAAAAGAAACGAAAACTAAGCACACGACACTGCTAAACAGACAATGCACATTCTTCCTGTAGGCTATCAGTTGCACCCAGGCCAAAAAATGAGAGGCAAATAAAAATCAAAAGTTTCTCAGAAGAGGAATCCCAGTGCATTACATAAACAAGTATAGCAACTTTTTCAGTACTTCTGATAATGATGCATTAAAAATGATTGTTGCTTTCTGAAAAGTTTTTTGCAATATCTACCTGCTTAGTGAACTTCCCATTGTTGATTAAATTACTAAACAAAATATTGCTTTATTGCTAAACCAAAATAGCTAATAATAATAGTAGTCTCTAGTTACAGTCATACTTTTCATATTCATTAGCAGAGATAGACTTCTTACTTTGAGATTATTTCCTGCAAATGGGAAAAAAGAAGTCCAAGAGATTAAGGATTTGTCTTGCTGCAGGCTACAGAAAGGTTAAGAGCCGGATTCTGCCTCCATTTTCCTAGGCCAGGGAAGAGTGGGGGTGGGAGACAGGGTAGGGGGTCAAAGCACAGTGAACTTTAGATGCTCTTTTATCTTCCCCCTTTCATTCATTATCTTCATCAACACAAGTGAAATTCTCTTTTAAGAATAATTAGGAAGCAGTTAAGTTTAGAGAAGCCCTGTGGCTGTCCTAAAACAAATGGTTGAGAGAAGGATAGAAAATAGCCTCATTTTTTTTCCTCCATGGAAGCACATGGGACTTAATGAAAAATATACAGAATTAAACCCAGAGAATTCTCAAGATTTCCTGGCTCATAGGTCTGTCTGAAACCCCTTATTCTTCACGCAGACAGAGATATCTCAGAGCTTTATTTAAACTAAAAGCTCTAACGTGAATATCAGATAAGGCTATTGGTTCTTGGGCTACAAATCAGGAGAAAAAAATTACTAAAATTCAACAGTGACCAAATTTCCAGTTCACTATCAATATTGTAAAACAGATGGAAAAGAACAGTTTGAAGGCAAACCATAGTGAGACTTTCTTGAATTTTCCCAGGGAAAGAAACCCAACAACATTTTTGTGGATAATATTTTGTTCAAATTTTTTCATTTCAAGGTTCTTCCTAATCTTAAAGAAAAAAAAAAAAAAGCTTCATGATGATGAAAAGATACATGTCATGCAGTCTGTATCTTACTGATGCTAACCTAATCCATCAACAGCCTGGGAAATATGTGCCTTGACAAAAGGAAGCAGATGTGCTCTTAATCCTCCTAAAGTGAACTATGGGATGGGTATCCTCAATCATCCAGGATGGTTTCTCTGGTGCCCTTATGTCTCTTGGTAAAGGCTGAACAGAGTATTTGTCATGGAATCAGACTTTCATTTGGGATTTGTATACTTTTTAGCCCTTTGATCATATGTCTCATTTTTTACCTTAACTGAACCTTCGTATACTTTTGAAGACAATCATTGCTCTCCATTTTTCACCAGAGAGAGCTACTGGCATGAGAAATCCTCCATCTCTGCAAACACTCCTCTTGAAATGTAAGAAGCCAATTGCCCAGACTACTCAGAGGCAAATAAGGTATGGTAGGTGCCAGATTTAGGCTTTTTTTAATTCAAATAAAAGTAGTTAAACCATCACTACTGCTTGTTGATTGGAGATTTGATTAATCTTGCACTGTTCGGATCTCTGAGAGGTGAGAAAACACCTTTAATGATGAAAAAGGATATAAGTGGTGTTTATTATACCTTATTTATGGCCAAGGTAGCGTAGCTTGCATAACACCGGTGGGCAGAAGGCTGTCACTGAGCTCTGCCTGGCATTCTCTCAAGCACTGTGTTTATGACAGCCTAAGGCAGCCCATCAGCTCATATTTGTGACAGGAGAACCAAGGCTCTACCAAAGCTAGGACACAGTCATTCAGAAATTCAGGGATCTGTAAGTGGCTCATCTTCTAGGTACACATAGTATACATAAACCAGTATGCGTAGCATTCAGTATAGCAACCTTCTTACCTTGCCTAAGAAATCAGAATAGCTTTTGTTTAAATATAACCTACTTCCAAGGTATTTAGAAGTGTGGTCTATTGGATTGATCACAGGACAAACCGCTGTGCACCATCACACACATGACTTCTGATCCTAGGAATAAAAAAACACAGGGCAAGTGATTACTTATTAATATCACATAATAAGACAGAGCAAGCTCCAACTGAAATACAGGTATCTTGAAACCCAGATCCATAGGTAAGTCACTAGATCAGATTACTTAACCTTTTCATGCTTCATTCTCACCAGAAGTAGCATTATGCTCTAATATTCTTTTATCCATTACATTTTCATAACTAAAGTGCTGATATGATGTCTGAACATTCATAGTACAGAGTGAAAATCTAAGGTACTATGTAAGAAAGCAGAAAAATGTTAATGGTTGCTTATATAGCGGTAACAAACCATGGAGTAAAACTGATACAGGCATGCTCCACAGAGGCAGTACCACAGAGTCTTTAAAGCCCAGCCAAGCTAAGTAAAGACCACATGATGAACCAGTTCTGTGGCACTCTGCAACTCCACAACTTATCTGAGCTGGACCCTAGTGAAGTAGTGTGGATGTTTACCACAGTTTGACTATGTTTTTTATGCAGCTAGAATGTTCACTGACAAAAGACAGGGCTTTATTGTGCTAACTGGAGAAAATGTATTGTTTTGTACAATACTGGCCTGTGATTCAGGAGATCTGGATTCAGTTGCCAGCTCTACCACAGATTTCTGTAGGACCTTGAGCTAGTCAAATGCTTTGTCCACTTCTCAGCTCCCCATATGTAGGTAGCTCAGCAGCAAAATTGGTGGGACTAAAAAAGGAATTACTGGATAAAATTCTACAGTAAGTATTGTAGATTCTATGTGATTATCATGGAATAACTGATATAAAATCTATGGCTATATATTTTCTAGATAAAAATATGCATCTGTTCAATTTTGCAAAGTTAAACATTTCAGATGGATCTGTTTAACATTTTTTAAGCAGCCAACTCTTTCTTTCCCTTAGCTGCCAATGTTTTCTGATTATAAAGCATTTCATTCTCAGTCTTGCCATGCTTTCATTGCCATGTTTTTATGAACTAAATGACAGAGGAGATAAATGAGGGCTCTTTCTTTAAGAAAAGAGAAAAATGTGGTTAAAAACTTCTTAACAATTGGACAGAAAAACAGCAAGATGGATGATTATCTAGTGGTTATTTTCATGAAGTGGTCTTTAAGAAAAAACAAAAGAAAATTCTCTTTTCCCTCAACTGGTTCATTTGCCTTATGAAATAACAATGCTCCCTTCTTCCCATCCCCTTCAAATTGCATATGTAACTCTCCAAGACAATTACATAGGTACAGACAATGCCAAGGAAACAGTCTGATAGTTTAGGCATGAGCCATGAAGAATACCAAGACTGCAGTGAACTTAGAAAATCATTTAATACTCATAAAACCAGAATTTAAGTTGCATCTTGTTTACCAAATTGCCAGAAATTGCAGTACAGCATGTTTTACCTAAACAGCATTTCTGTGTAGCCATAGACCAAACACACTGTTTGACTTTAAAATTAGCAACTCATTGTACTTACTCACTACTTACTTTCGTAATTCAGTACAAATTCAGAGTGAATTTTAGTGTTGCACTCACCCCATCTAGCTGCAAACAGCAGAAAGGCCAGCTAGACAAAGACTAAACTACATGTACAGGAATGTAAATCAGATTTAACTAAAAAATAATAAATTCAGAATTTTATTTTTTTACAGAAATAAATTTTGAGGTTTGATCTTTTGATATTGATTAATAACCCACTGAGAGTATATTCTACTGTATTCCATTAATACAGTTGTGGGAGATTTGCACTTTACAGGAAGAGCTGTGTCAGAAAAGCATTCTTAGAGGTGCACAGTCAAACAGAGAAGTTGAGAAACATAGAAACTAAAATTCTTTAGGGAATACAATTCATCCCTTTAGTATGCACACACGATGTTTCAAACTTTTATCAGTACAATCATATGCTACCTTCCCCTATGGAAAGCCAAACCAAATACTGATCAACAAACTGCTCATCTCAATTCTCATCTGCTTACACAGCAGCACTCCCCATGTCCTCTGTCTATCTCAGTCTCCTTGAGAATCACATAGTCCTTTCCCCCTAGCACACAGAGTAAGGTTTCTCTGCCTATTTTAGTAAGACTTTTTTTTTTCCAGAAAATGCTTCTTGATAAGAAAGAATTCAACAGAGCTGCCCTTTCCTTTCCCTTCTTCTGTTTGTTCTCTCTGCCATGCAAAGGGAATGAATTAATACAGAGCAGGGCAGAAAGGAACAGAGAGTACAGCACAAGACTCGAGAAGCAGCATGGTTAGGATGCCTGCAGGAAAAGGTCTTGACACGTACAAGGGGCTCAGGAGTAATGGGCATGCTGGCAGTAAGATGGGGTAAAAAACCAACTGTATTTGTACAAATTGCTTATATATTTACTTCTGCCTAGTAAAAGGTTATAAATAGTCTGCTGTACATTTGTAGCACATTATTGGTCATTTGTAGATGGTCTAAAGAATAAACCAGGTAAAATTAAACAATGCACTAGGGTTAAAAAAAAGACCCATACAAGTGTGTGGACATTTCTCTAGCAGAGATGTTCCCTTGTTCATTTCAAAATTGTGAGGGAAACATGAGACATACCAGTAACACTAGACAGAATTAATATTTTAGAAATAATCCCAGCTAGCCACAAAGAGCATAAGTCAATCAATAGTAACTTGATCATCTATTGAGCAAATGGCAAAGTTTGCAAACAGCTTTGGTGGTACAAGTTACTGTCACAGACAGGATGTGGGCTGACTCTATTGCAGAAAAACCTACATTCTTCAATTTGATTGAAATCCAAGTTCCATTGCACAGTTACATATTGGAACCAGATCCCAGAGCTTCTCAAGCATATCACAAGATACTGAAATAAAAATATAGTAAGGAGTAAAAGGTGCTTTTTCATTCCTTCATCTTTTCAAGCTATCTTGTGTGACAGTGGAAAGCTTCCTTACAATACACAGGTCCGACGAATCTGCTTCAATAACCTTTTAAAGTACTACCATGCTGAAGTCACTCTCTCACTCTTTATTCCTCAGCCTGAGACAACTCAGAATAAAGCAGCTAGCGTGTCACAAACTCGTTACATCAGTATCATTCACATCGGCAGAAGAAATTCCAAATACGTGGCTTCTACAGAATTATTTCCGTTACAACACTTTGCATGGCAGTGAAAAGAAATGGGAGAAAGGAAAGGGCAAATCATGAATAACAACTCACTAAATAAAAATCAATAATAATAAAAGGGGGTTTTTTTTGTAATTAAAAGTTTCCCTTTGTGAAAGAACAGAGGTAACTTAATGGGCTGCTGTGATTGGAAACCACTGAAGATTTTTAAAAACTTTTTCTTGTAAATTAAAGAGATGCCTACATGTAAATTGGACCCAGTGGTTAACCAGGAACTATCATACTGTCGTATTTTCAAGAAAACAACCGATCAGGAAGCTGAGTTTAGGGAACCCATTCAGAGGCACAATGGCAAAAAAAGAGCTTGCTGACAGTGAGAAAAAGCAGAGACAAACTGCAGAAACCACACCTTAAGAAAATTCACTTAAATGTAACAGTGGGTATAGTCTGGTGATCTGCACAAGTGAGGGAGAGCAGAGAAGCAGGAAATCAGGGAAAAAGATTAAGACTATAAAGCAGCAACCTGCAATGAGTTCCACACAGAGCCTAGAGAGTGAATAAAACAGTCACAGCTGTTCTTCAGGAAAATTTCTCCCATAAGGAGGTTAAAGAAATTATAATTTTATTATTCTTTATCATTTAAAGAAAAAAAAAAGCAAACCTGCAATTAGTTTCCTTGTTAATAATGGTAGTCGTCATACTGAGGTACATCACCTTACTTGCACACACTACCATCAAAGTTAGCTGAGTTGCTCCAACCTGTATCAGGAGTGAGCTTGTAGTGTTGCTAATCAGGCAGGGTCTGTAACTGCTTCATTGCTCCTCAATATGTGACAATCTCACCAGACTACTGTCCCAGATACAGTGATTCTCTACGTCAGTCCTGTAAATGCCTTCTTCTATAGGCCATGTACTAGACAAATCAAGAATGTATCCTGTATTTTCTCTTTTAAATGTGGATTTCAGGAGCTTAACGGCAAAATGAAGCTCAACAGGAGCCATATCTTTTATCATTATTAACAACTGCACTAGTTCCTCATCCTATTCTCTCCCTGTTGCTTAGTTCTGTAACATACTGAGACATACTGAGTCAGCTCAGGTTGTAAATTGTTTGGGACAGTGGTCCCATTTTTGTGAAATATCTGCCCTGTTTTAGGAAACTATATTAAAAATTAGAATCAGCATGGGTCTATCTAACAATGCGCAGTCCCAATTCTCAGCTAAAGGTACCATCCCTCCCTGGGATGTCATGCAGACCTATACAACTTGATTCAATTTGTAAGCAGTGAGCTCCAAGAAGGTAAAATAATAGTTTGCAGCTTCTGGTACAGCTGTAATAGAATTCCAGCTGGTGGCAATTCTCCTCCTGTTCCAGGTTTCTTCCAAGTGAAACAGTATTTTTAAAACAAATAGTTGTAAGGAAACATATGGCATATACAAAAATAAATGTCTAGGGCATCAAAAGCCTAAAGCAATTTTTATTTTGACTGCCAAAGAAAGTTTGAGAATTTCTTTTTGGCTTTGCATACAAAAGCACCGTTGTGAGGTTTTTAGCAGCACTTTCTCTGTCCACCTTCATCTCAGAAAACTAACATTAATAATTAAAATTCCTTCAAAACATACCATAAACATAGGATTTGTGTGCCAATGTTTTACCTCTATTAACATGAAACATTTGGAATTCCTTTTGCCCTCAGACTGTTTGTCATCTGTGGCAGGAGCCAGTGAATATAGCCTTTTGCTTGTTGTGCCCTGGATGCCAGTACCCAGCTTGTCTAGAACCTTTTCAACGGATACCTTTGAACAGCAGTTTACAGGCAGGCCATTTCTTCAGGGAAGTGAGATGAGATCTGGATCTCTCCTGCTGTTACAACTGCTTTTTCAAGGACCTTTCCCAGATAAGGAAGTTCCATCTTACCTTAAACTAGGCTTTTATTCTTCTCTAAAACTTATTTGCAAGTACTAAGTTATCATTTGGTATACTATATTTGAGGTTCTTCTTAATTTTTTTTTTCTGATTTCAAACTGTGTTAGGGAGAATCTGATTGTGCATTTATTTCTCTGGAAATCCAAGACCTTTTTTACAAGGATTCTACTCTCAACCTCTTACAACAATGGCTATGTGCCCAGAAAAGCTAATATTTTGTGAAACAGACGTGTTGTTTCCTGACAAATTACCACATAATTTTTTATTTATCTTATTACTCTTCCTAATGTAGGAGAGAGGGAAGAAAAAATAAATGAAATTCTAATTTTCCTTTTCCAGGAATCATTGAAGTGTCACTGATGCCTCTCTCTACAGTAAATTGGATCTTTCCAAATAGCTAAACCTATATCCATGACCTTCTGGTAGCAGAGGGGATTTATATTCCTACAACTCATGTCTGCACACTTCCTGCATATGAAGATAATGCTGAAGGCCAGAACAGACACAGTGACTGGATCACTCCTTCATCAAACTTCTTGTTTCAGTCTGTCCAAAAATGTCAGTACAGCACTGGCTAGAATAGGGTCTGGTCAGTACTTTGTCTCTATGTTGATGAAGAACACACTTTCAATTACCAGGTCTGTCTGATCTTGGACAGTTTTACTATCCATATTCACCTGTCAACAGTGCCTGTATCATAATTTACTGGCATCATCTATTCAGAAAATTACTTACTGTGAAAATACTCTCAGGTGGGAATCTCTGCAGCCTTAAAACAATTGTACAGTACCTATCCATGATCAGCTCAGACATGACCTCCCACTATGCAATGTAATGAAGCCAAGTCATTGACATTGTCATAAGATAAATTGGATTTTTAATTACCTCTGTTACTAGGCTCCCAGAGCACCAGGAATGGAGGAAGCTTAGTAAATATTGAAACACCTGCAAATAGGAATAAGTCCCAAGATGAGCCCAGGTCAATATCTAAAGTTCACTGAAAGCTAGGACACCTGCCAAACTGTAACAAGTATTTCTGTCTTCAGCAGCCTGCCACAAATTCATAAAACCCTGGTAGGATATTGAGGTCACCCTCACCTCTACATTTCCTGACATGTTTATAATTTCTATATCCTACCACAGAAGAAAGAGCAGAATTGTCATTTCTGTTGAGAGAAATTTCTTTGTAAGGAAACTTCTAAATGTTCTCACAGACTACACGTTCTAATGCAATTACTTCTTTGGGAGCTCTGTGCCAACTCTTATCTTTCTCTCAATTCCAGTTCCAGAGGTATTTTTCAGTGAAAGACACACTGAACTAGACAAAATGGGTATCTCCTAAGTTAGGTCTTTTTCCACATATTCATATTCTGTACATAATTCTTGAAAAACCCATCCACTAGGCAACTTATATTCTGTATGACTTGGGTAATTTGCTTTATCTCATCTGTCCTCTTAAGACCTGGAGATATGTTTTCTGCAACACCATCTTTTTGCAATAACTAACAATGTTGTTTTCTTTATTTAGAAGTGGCATGTAGGCACAAGAATGAAGATACTTATGAAAGTTCACAGAACTTCCTCAGTGTTACTGAGTCGAGCATAGTTGCAAAAAGGCATCTTCTGGATTTTTCAGCTTTTGGCTCAATGGACTGGGGAGAACCCTATTATTATTGACAACTTCTAAATAGATTTTATACAGAAGGACCCTCAGACCTCCAACATCTCTTCTCATAAAGGTCTAGAACATATCAAGCAGGTTGGCAACTCTTTCCATCTAGTAAGAATTTATGGCTTTCAAGCCCTAGAGAATATTTGATTGCTTATCTTTCACAGTAAGGAACATCTCTTGTCAAACAGTATGTGAGGCTGACAAAAATTTGGCTGGTGAACTTCCTCTACAAGTCTACAAAAAAAACCAGTGCTATAACCAACTCTTTTCCAAGCTGTTTTCTATAAGAAGGAAATTGTTTTTAAAAGTATAACACATAGATGAAGGATGGCACTTCCCGTCACATCGGCTTTTGTTCTGAATTATCTCAGAGTCCAGATGTTTTCTTCAAACCCCTTTGCTTCAGAAACCATGATAGGAAATTACTTCCCTCCTGAAATTTATTCTCAGTAGGAAAGCAACACTGCCACTTACCAGCTGTGGCTGGTTGGTTTTGTCCTTCTTGGCTGTAATATAGGCAGAGTATTCTGTAATTAAAGTTTTTCAATGCTTTTTAATCCTTCTTCATGATTCTGAGACAAAGTGGGTATAACAAGATAGGACTATATAGATCCTTCTCATGATTTAAGATGTGGCTTCTTACAAAACATAAAATTCCTACCACCTTCCCCCATATCACAACATTTTTTCCTCAGGTGTTCCAGCAACATGCTGTCATTCCTTGTTCCAGTCCTTAAAATAGCTGTCAGCCTTGTAATATCGCAGGGTTTACGTCTGCACTGTCTGTAGTCACATGGGGAGAGTAAGGAAAGGTGTTTGCTTTTTGGAGTAATTTTTATTCTTTAGGGAAGGTGGATTTTTCCCACTGAGAAAGTTCTACACTGATAAACTATTGTAGAAAAAGAGAAGCCATCTGGAAGCTAGCATCTGCTATTTACTACCTCTGGCAGAAGTTGAGAAATCTTTAATAGAAAAAGCTTTACTAGTAGGATTCCTAACAATTTTGTAAGGAAAGATAAAAATAAAGAATGAGAACACTGAAAACATAATTCTGCATTTCTGAAGATAATTTAAGAAATATAGATTTTAAAAAATCCATCAAAGTGTGCAATGACAAAATGTTTCTTATGCTCCTTTCACATACAATTCCAAAGTTTTCTACCTTCAATATTAAGCTAACATTGATGGTTACACTGACAAGACACACATTTTTCTGTATCTTGCAAAATTCAATTAAAAACCACTACAATCAAAGAATAACTTTGTTTGGAAGTGATCTTTAGAGATCATCTTACCCAATCTCCTGCTTACAGCATGCTATTTTTCAAGTCAGATGGGGTAACACTGAGCCCTGCCTAGTCAAGATACTGAAAATCTGCAGGGGTGATAATACCACAGACTCTCTGGGCAGCCTGTTGCAGTGCTTAGCCACTTCTAATCAGAAATGTTCTTGGCTTCTGTGCTTTCACTGTATACCTCAGAGGAAGAGTCTGGCTCCACCTTCCTGTGATCCCCTGTTTAGGGAGTAGACGACTGCAGTTTTTTAGATTCCCCACTATTCTGCTCTTTCTTCTCCAGGCTAAAAAACACTGTTTGCTTTGTGTCTCCTCATTTGTCAGCTGCTCCAGCTCCCTGAATACCTCGGTGGTCCTACAATCACAGAATCATACAATCACAGAATGGTTTGGGTTGGAAGGGAACTTAAAGACCATCTAGTTCCAAACCCCCTGCCATGGGGTTCATGAACATTCTATTTTCCCAGTGTCTCAACTTCATTCACAAACTGTGTCGAAACATAGTCATATATACCAGCATTCAGATGACAAAACGATGCAGGATATATGAGCAACTAGTGAGATACATATCTTGACTTTATAACCATAATTATCTAATCAGTGGTCTTTTCCTACCAAGAAAGGCCATGGCTGATTTGAAACATACTGTGAGCATCATATTTCATACATAATTAGTTGGAATATAATATCACATTAAATATTTCCCAAAGGATTCCACACTCTGGTCTACTGCTATGCTTCAAACAGAATGAGCTTTACCCTTTCTAGTAACCAATGGTCAGCCATTTTTTTCCATTTAAGAGCTATTAGGTATGTATTTTGCCTTCAGAAAATTTCTGGTTTCAATACACATTAATTAAAAAAAAGTTAGGATTTTTTGTTTTATCCTCTTTCTACTTAGATAATAAGAAAATGCATATTCCTTAAGGGAAAATTTTGGTTGGAGTGAATTATAAACAAACTTGTCACTAGTTCTAATTTATGATTTAATTAAATTATAACTTCTAACAACTAAGTAATCTTTCAAATATATCTCCAATTATTGTCCTAATGATCTATTATATTAATTCTCTCCCATCGGTAAAAAGGAAGTAATTGTTGTTCTACTCTGGCATGTTTCATTCCAATTTTTACTCCCTATAACTGTGTTACAGTTCATCCATTGGCAGTCAGAGAAACTCTCTATAAAAGCAGCATTTACTGCAGTTTCTCTCAGAGCCAAGGAATATATATGCAGCTTGACATTCTGGAATATTTGTTTTCAAGCACTGATCTGCAGTAGTTAGAGCTATTGCTCATTCTATTTTACACTGTCTTAGAAGTGCTATGCTAACTTTTCTTTGTAATTTTTATGTATTCACCATAAGGGGGGGGCGGGGAGGGGAGGAAAAAAAGCATTGCATAAAAATTATTGTTGAAATGGAAAAAAATTCTTCACACAGTTACTACTGCAGGTCTCTAGGCTCATCTCCACTTTTTTAGTTACTGGAAAACCATGCTAAGAGAAATCAATCCAGCCTCTATAAAATACTAGAGAGAGGGCTTTCTTAACTTAATTATGTACCAACTGCAAATACAAATTACCTTAGATTTAAAACCAGGTAATTCTATTCATTCCTGAGGAATGTGAATCCACTTTCTCTTATATGACCTGCCCCTTAAAATACTAATAGCTAGATAATAAAAAAATCCTATTTTGCACTCTGATTTCCTACTGTAAAGAACAGTCAACCTTCTAATTACACCAGCTTTTGAACCAAAGCTAAGGCAAAAAATAAAACTAAGGTTCTTGCTAAAAGACAAATACAACCTGCCTCAACATTTCTCCCCTACAGGAGCCAGGATCAAGCCTTCCTGGCAGGCACCCTGCTCCAAGCCTTTCTAACAAGAGGAAATAGTAAGACAAACACAACTGTGGAAGAAAACTAAGGAAGAACAATGCCTTTCTTGTTATCTAGAAATTAAAATTACATATAGAAAGTCTAAATATTCAATAGCAAAAGTAAACTGAAAAACTTGTGTACATACAGGTTAGTGGATTAGATTTTGCCTAGGCTTCTCACCAAAGACAGGTGATTTTAGACTACACACTATAGCCTAAAAAGCAGGAGGAAACAAAGCAATAGAGACTTACCAAGACTAAGCAAGATCAGTTGTGCGATCAGCAAACAGGTGCGTGTATGTATGTATTTGAAGGTCTTGCAATTCAGCAGTAGGAAGCAAATGCATTTGAAAAACACAATCAAGAGAAGGCAGTTCCTCCATGATACCTGTAAAGATTTCTTTCAATGTGCTCATTAGGTAAGTTTAAAATATCTGCCACACAATGGACCAGGGATAACAGTTCTCAGTTGTTCTAGAGAAAATCAGTGCTAGCTGTCACTTTCTGCTCCAAAGGATGAATAAACCGTTACTAAAAATGATCTTAAAAAAAACCCATTTGATTTTCACAGTGTAGAGCTTACCTTATGAAGCAGGTATGTCATTTACCTGCTTGACTCTGCTTGAAAATATATGTGGTGTTCTCTACAACTTGTCACAAAGATTTTTAGATATCAACACAATAAAGCAAAATCCAGTATTATTCTTTCTGCACGTTGCTGTTTACTATGAGAATGAAGAAAAGATTCTAGGAAACTTTCTAGAATCTTTTTTTCACATCACTCATTATAATATTTTTCCCAATGTTTTTCAATAAATTCACAGGAAGACCCATGCCTAATGCTACATGCTGATAGTAAGCTGCTGAGCAGCTTACTACCTCCTTTGGTCTTCAGGAATTGCTTCAGACCCTTCTTTTGGTCAAATCTCCTAAGAATACCTAATGGTTCTTGTCTTCCTATTTTGCCATCTACTCTAACGCATGTCACATTGCTCTTCACGTGGTTCTGCATCACCGGTAACTCATTTTATTCCTTCTGAAGCCAAAAAAGGCACCAGTCTGAATACAGCCCCCACTGAAATTCTAATAGCTAGACATCATTTGTGTTAGAGAAACATGTTCTTCACCTGTATCAATCATCTAACTGCCACAGGCATCAGAAGCTCTACATACCCTCATGCTGCTCTTGCATGGTTCTTCATTTGGAGGTGAGGAAAAAGAAAATGCATGCAAGACAACCATGTTGAACAAAAATCAAATAATGTACTGAGGCTCCCTTTCTTTGTTTCTTCACATTAGCAACAGACTGAAAACAGAAAAAAACCTCAAACCAAAATAAGAAAACGCAAGCAATTATCTAAACCTTTGGTTCAAAATAATCCTAGAAGCTAGTAGTAAGTCAAACTGTTAAAAAGTTATTTTGTACTTCAAAAGTACAATATATGGGTATTTGATCTTGTAATGGAGACAAATTAAGTTACATTAAAGTTTCAGAGCATAATTTATAAGAAATGTAAAACAGAATTGCCAACCTTCAAAGAAGGAATAGCTAAAGTGAATTCAATCTTGAGCTAGATTTTTCCAATTCTGGATGACCTTAGAGTCTCAGAGTATTCAGACTCATGTAGACGTTCCTGAGAACCAGTAAAAACTATGGCAACTGAAATTCTGTCCAGAATTTCCCATAAATTTTCACTCCAACACTCCACAGTTATGCCTTATATATGCTTTCTAAATAAGAGTTCAGGAAGGAGTCCTGGAAGAACAGTATCTAGCTGTTTTTCTGCAGAAATCTCATTCCAAAGGAATTTCTGCTGGTAAAACTAGGATATCACAACATCTGATTCTGGTTTGCAACACCTTTATTTCACAGTTACAAAGAAATTATATATTTTATAAAGATTAACTATTTTACAAAGTCTTGTTATGGCAATACATAAAAAGTTTCCTGAGCTATACGAGACACACCTTTTCAGCGTTCCTCTTCACTGATTTGAAGTACTTTTTTAATGTAGAATTTACTATTTGAGTTTCAGCATAATGTGTCGTTTCATGGGCTTTTAAATAAAGTTGGTTGTTTAAATCCCATTTTAAAAAAAAATACCAGCATAGTCACAGAACTCAGGAAGTGATGTAACTCTCCTAGTGCCAAACCCCACGTTGAAAGTCCTAAATCTCAGCACACTCTCTCAGCCAGTGACGCAAGCAGTCTGCTGAAGTGAATAAAACCTTTGTCCTATTCACTGAACCTGGGATTTTTCATGCTTTTTAAAAGAACTGTACAAAATCTAGCTGCTGGACATGTTCACAAGGTAGGCTTCAAAAGATAAAATCTCAAAAGTGATAAAATAGGTTTTCAAACAGGAGAATGGGCTTCAGATCTCTCAAGATGACAATATTCCTGTGTTTCAAAAAGCAGCTTATCTTTACTTTTTAAAAAAGCCACCATTTTAAATATTGCTTCAAAAAACCCCCCATAATTAACAGCAGACATGCAGATTCTGAGCAGCAAAATAGGCACTCCAGGAAGTAACACCAACAGAAACACTGGGAGACCACTTCTTTCCACAAGTGTCTTACCAACAGTTTAGGAGACTAGCTCAAGATAAACACATCCCAGTACAGTAATCTATGTGTAGTGATATTCACTATAATTATATTTAATGGAGATGAAAATTTATGTGACTATCCAGTAAGTGTACACTTCAGGGTAAGCTGATTCAGTCTCCAGTCTCTGTTTACTGTAACAGGTAGCATGAGATGAGGAGAGGCCAGAAGCTATGTTCTCACCAAAGCAACACCCAAGATTGTAAAGAAAAACAAACCAAGACTTCTTTCATTCCTCCTACAAGACTTTTCTTTCCAAATGGTAGCCAGGTTTAATTCAAACAGCTATAAATAAAGCTCATGACATTGAATCTTCACATTGTTAAACCAGGTAAGTGAATTCAGACTAAAAAGTCTTAACAGCCCAGTGATAACCCCTTGAATGCAAGTAACAGACTCACACATACATTGATCCTTATCTATCCACTACTAAAGACAAAAACAATTCATTCACAAGACCCAGAGCACATTACATAGATCACTGGTGAAAGTCACCAGTGTTTTTTAAAGGAGTGCAATGTAAGGTCTACTCCATGTTTGTAAGCTCGGCATGCTTCAATGAAGTTCCCCAGCAATTCAAAGTCAGTCTTTACAGACATAAATTTGAGTGTTGCATGAACACAAAGTATCAGACACCATCTCCATCTTCACAACACCTGAGGAGCCTGTGGGGACCACATCAGACTGTAGACATTGTTGCCATTTCCTGAAACGTACAACAAAGAACACAAGGTCATGTAATATCCTGGATCAATATGACTGAGGCTACTCTATCAGCAAATACAATTCAAGTTCTGGCACTGTTTTCTTCTCCCCATTTACCCCTAAAGTCCTTCATGTAAGTTTACTAGCTAACCAATATTGCTTAGCTCTCTATATCAGGAACCTATATTCTGACGCATATCTATGTGTCAGAAATACAATCCCTGTTCATAACAACCCAGCTAAACATTTTCCTTCCTTCTACAAAACCATTGCCACTTATGCCTCCAAACATCAAATAAAATGAGAGCAAAAGCTCTCACAGTTCTTTCACTGTGAAAGAAGTGAAAGCAGCAGTGTCCTGAACTAGCTGCCTTTCTCCTCCCTTAAAGCAAGCTTCCCAGGCTTTGACTTTAGACATTTTTAGACCCTTCAACATGCAGGTACAAGACAATTTGAATGATCACAAATACCCTCACTACTGATTACTAATCACAGCAAAACTTTGCAAAGCAACTATATTTTTGCATCATTCTTGTGGCTTGTCTATTGATCCAGCTGGCCCTGAAGTCACATTTGGTGTAATTACATACATATGATGCCAGATTATGCTGAGAAGGTTTCAAAGACATGTCAAAGGGGCTACGATGCTGGCCTTATCTTAGGTGTCCGGGGGTATCCTTTATCCTTCATGGACAGCTCTAAACTTCCTAGAAGCAAAGTCCTTATTTCCAAGGCTGGGTTGTCCTTTAGTTTTACTTAAGCATAATCAATACTAGTCATTTTCATAACACCTCTACTGCCAAGCTGCAGCTGCAGGCAGGCAGTGGGAGGGCACTCCGGCTCCCTGCCGTCCCTGTAACAGAGGCAACAATAAAGAATTCTCCAGTTTCTCCATTTCCCTTGTGCCAGCACGTGCGGTGGGCCCCATGTGCAATCACTTTGCTACCTTGAACTTTGCTGCAGAAGCAGTCCACACCTTTACATGAACCTGTGTCAAAGCTCATCAAGGACCTATTTTGACCTGACTATGACCCACACGAGCTGACCAGAAATCACGGGGGCTGTTTTTTCTCGGTGCTTTTAAATTTCAAATAAAATGCGGCTGTCCGGATGACCTTCCCGCCAGGGAAACCTGCCCTCACCCACCGGCCGCGCCCAGTGCTGCAGGCACAAACCGCCATTACACGAGTTCGGGTTTGTCCCGGTGCTGCCGCCTCGCAGAGCTGCCTGACTCACCATTTTGTTTGCAATTGAGCCATCTGCCAGGAGATGGCAGCATAAGATAAAAATATCCCTGGATTTTGGTCACAGCTATAACCAACAAGCGGATGTCCTTCGTATGGCAATACGGGCCTCCTGGGGGAGCCTTTAGCACCAAGATGTCGATTACAAAAAGGGTGAGCACAAATCCCTTGTACTTAACTTAGGTTTTAGACGGCTAAGTTTACAGCAGCAGGTAGAAAAGAATTCGTGTTCGAGTTTGGTAACAACAAAAGCTGCAGTCACACTGAGGGAGAGCTAGCGGGGACCACAAGTCAGCCAGTGCTTGGCCTGGCAGCAGACATCCTGCCATCACAAAAGTGCAAACAAGGAAAAAAAACCCTCTTTCAACAAACAATCATATGTGTTGTAAAGCTCCCGCAATTACAGCTAGGTTGTCAGATCTGGCATTGACACAGAGCGTTTTTGTGGGTAAAGCAGAAAGAACAAGTGGCTTAGTGGGAAGGTGGCCATACTGCCTTCTTTCTCTCCTCCTGACATAAGGCTCAATGGATTAGGTCTGTGAGCATTTACAGTGCACCCAGCATGTTTTGTAGCTGTCCAGTAATAAACCCTTTTGCCAGGGTGTTGGTGTGATACCCCATTTTTGGAAGTTCTAACACACTCCTCCCAGCTCTGCTGTGCATGGGGCACACTGTATTTGAGCTGGCAGAACAAGATTTCCCTATAAGAATTGAAGCTAAGCCTCAGGAAATTCGTTGTACTTAGCCATTCTTATGGGATTACCCAGCGTGCCAGCTCTTTTTTCCCCCCATAAATAATGCTAAAAAAGGCGTGGCCTCTAGCATGATACAATGATTTAGGATATGAAAGTAATTAAATTTTTAATGTATTTTGAGCCTTGCTAAAATATGAATAAAACGAGTCTTCTCTACTTTAGCACCCAAATATATTAAAATAAAGTTTTAGGAAGCCAGGACTTATTCAGACTTTGCGATTGTGCTGCCAGGTCTGGTGCCTTGAGGACTTCATCTCAGATACCATTGGAAATTCTGGAATCTCTAAAAAAAACCAACCCACTGGGAATGCTGAAACATGTAGACATCCTCTTAAATTTGTAAATTCTTCCAGGTTCTAAATGAAGTTTCATGAATAACACTTGACTGTATGAAAATGACAGCAGGAAAATAACTGATTTTTATACTTTCATATGGAATATGCATAAAAGAATCATATTCTGAACCTTTACCTAAACTTGGACAATTGCGACCAATTGCAAATGCAAAAAAATTTATACTATTATAGCTCTCTCTATATATGTGCAGAAGAAATTCATCTCTTGTGCAGACCTCAAATTTCAGATGTCAATTTGATGCTCCTGAGCCATTTAGTTAGTTAGTTGTTTAAATTGAAAGCTTACTTAAATTACCTACCTTGATATATTATGCCTGGAGAATAAATTATTCATCTCACAAAACTTTGTAGCTACAGAGCACTGCCTCTTCCTAGCTACAGTAGTTACATCAAAGCAGCAACCAAGTATCATAGTATTTGTCTTAATTAATTAAATGATAAAGAATAGACTCAAATATGCCTAAAAATAGGTATGTGGAGCTTACAATTTTTCAGACTATAAACTGTGCAACTTGGAGATTCAGAAAATAAAGGCACACATCTCCAGGAGGCATGTGTTGTTGTAATATCACAAGAACTTGTACTTCACAAGTTTTTGTATCAGTTATTTCACTCACTTTCCAGAAGAAAGGTGTTACATGTTTGGAACCAAGAAAACCATTTTTGTGTGTTGGAGATAACTATATGTGACTGAAGCATGTTAGCAAGCCCACTTTTATGCATGCATTAAGTGAATGCCTTGATTACATATGTGTGTAGAAGGTATTAGCGTCTGATTTCTTTTGTCACTTGTAACAAAACGCAATAAAACTTACTTTAACTTAGGGAAAAAAAACTGCATGCTGAGTGGTGATGGGAAACAGACCTTTGGTGGGACATGGGTTGCAGTGTTTAATATAAATTTGTATAACTTCACTTCAGCTGCAGATATGGGTTAAAAATTGGGTTGTGGGTTTTTTTGATTTGTTGGGTTTTTGTTGGTTTTTTTTTTTTAACTGTTTCTCCTTACACTGGAATGTTTTATTTTCATTCTCAGTGCCCATGCTGTTTCATAGGATTTGGTACCTTTTTACATTAAAAAAAATACATATGAGAGACTAGAAATTTGAGCTCTTAGATGGGACCTTGATTTATATATACTTGCCAGTCACTGCATTTAATAATTTTCATATAAACATGCTTTTCCAGTGATTCTCAAAAGAAAAAAAAAACCAACAAAAAGCCAAACAAAACAAAACTCAAATCTGAATGCTTTAAATCATATTTTCCTTACATCTCTAGTTCACCTACTTATTAACCACCAAGCCACACTATTTTTTCTGTAATGGCATTTGTTGTGCCCTGCTTCAAAGGAGAGAACACTTGGCTGTTTCTAAAACACAGTTCAAGGTAGTTCTAACATAGATAACATACCCCAGAAATCCCTGAGGTGAAAGTGACTGAGGTCTTAAAAAATGTTTTTGTAATATGTGGTGAGACTACTTAAATACAGTAGACCGGGTTCCACCTGAAATCTGAGTTGACTTGCATTTGCTAAAAGCAAATTAGTATGATTTTGTAATCCTCCCTCAGCAATAGGTACAACAGGTCTCTAAAATTATGAGCTTTACACATGTTGCCCACTGCAACCATGCCAACAGAGCAGCACTGTGTCTAACCACAGTGCAAAATGATGCTCAGTGAAGCTCAGAGCAGATGGCAGGCAACAAAGCTGGCACAGCAGACTGTGCCAAAGGCAGAGGCAAGCTAGTCATTGAGTTAATATCATACTCTTTGTGCAACCTCACACTGAGGTGGAGCAAAATAATTTTGGTTTATACAACCATGACAGGGAAGCACTGGGGCCTTGCCTTGGAATCAGTCATAAAACTCCCACTAGGTTCAATGAACGCAGGTCCTTATCCTGATCAAAGAAAACCTTTGGCTTGGTCATCTTTCAGATGGAGGTGTTTCTTATTTTCACGCTAGATCCATTTAATGTTCATTATAATTGAATGTGTTACCCTGCGAGGTGGAGTTTGCCCAGCAGATCTGTTGGACATACCTATCAGAGCTTGCATATCCATTAGCAGAATTACTCCTTTTCCACATAACCTTGACCAAATACAGACATTTACAATTAAACACATTTGTCGCTCTCTTGAAAAGTACAAAGTAGTATAGTCATTGTATTGGTGCTAGGAAGACATCAGTCAGGTAACATATTTTTTACAAGCTTATTCAGGGAATCCTCTGTGGTTCATGTAGGAGTCTTCCATTCCAATATGCATTCTTTTGTTGAAGGAAATAAATTAGAGTTGATAGTCTCATTATTAAGTGGTATTGCTGATAACTGCAATACCTGAGAACTTCCTATATCTGAGCCCCTTAGCTGTTGGAATAGGTTGCATTGTCCATTTAGGCCTGTGATATTTTGTCATTTTTCTATCTTATTTACACACATGATTTACCAGCAGCATGTTATGAGCTGACTGTTCACTCATTCTGGTTTCAGTGGACTATGACAGAATTTGAATTTCCTAACTAGAACTTTGTGACTTTATCACAAAGTGGTCCCTAGACTTTACCTATTAGCTTCACTACAGTGTCACAATGAGAGTCCTCAGGCATATCTTCCCCAAACAGTGAATGAAGGGAACAGAAAGGGTAGGAAGAATGTGGAGTTTCAGTGTTAGAGAAAACGCAGTAAGTGAAGAGGCCTTTGTACTTCTTTATAGACAAATACAATTAAAAATTAGGTCTGATAATTGAATATGGTTCAGTGCAGGTTTTTATGAACATTTCCAGTAACCAATATATTTGCATGTGAAAATAAGCCTGGGACAAAACATTTCCTATTTTGGAGAATGTCTGCTCTGTATTTTTTTACCCTGTTAATCTGGTTCACTTCACAGGTGCTACTGTTGAAAGCAGTTTACACATACTTCACTTAATGTGACTTCAGAGAGTGTTACAAAGTTAACAATTTTTTAAAGCAGTTATTAGCTGGACTCTTGGACATTCCTGCTACTTAGGCAAGTGAACATTATTGTTCAGTTCTGAGAATTAAGGAAGCATTAATGCCTTTCTGTAACCGAAAGTTTAATTGGCTAACCAAGTTGTGAATTCCAGTCAGCTTGCCCTGCATAAATGGTAAAATAAGGATTTCAATAGCTTAAGTAGGAAATCCTACTGTACAATTTTTTTTTTCCTAGGAGAGAAAGTTCAGTTCTTCTTCTAATGTTGAAAGAATATGGAAATATTATTCCCTGGGATATTTAATCCTGTAACAATTTCCACAGTACTCTGTTACAGTTTGTCAGTCTGATTTTCATGATTTGCATTGTCACAAATTAGGTGTTTAACTAAAATCCATTAGAATTACATGGATATAAGTCTGTAACTGAGAGGGCATTTAGATCCATTAATTTGTAGCATTAACTCAAGAACCCATTTAATTATGGGATTTGGGAAGTTTGTAATTATCTTTTAAATGCGATAGTTACTGAATAAGAAATTACTATCATAGTGTCATGTGTGTGTGAAATTTTACTGACACCAAACAGCTAGTTGTGTGACAGTGACTTCTATAGGCCAAGAGAAACATCACGGGCACAGAAAAGGTGATTTATTTTTGCCTGAGGGGCCTCCAGGACTTTGCGATTACTGGCAAAAACTTCAAATGTGTAATGCAAAAACTTCATATGTCTAGGCTTTGTGTAAACAGCTTTCTTTTATTAATTTGAGAAGCGATTTTTAAGGAATATATTAAAACATGTATAAAATACATAAATGTTTTTATTCAAAATATTTCCTCTTTAATTCTTAATTTTGTTTTCATTTGCTGTTTTTCTTTATAACTTGTTTTTCACCTAGTGCAATAGCAAAGCCTGAGAACTTTAACTGAAACACACACTTGCTTCAAATACGGAACAAAGTATAATGCAGACCCTTGTCATTCCCTACCACAGATGGATGGTATTTTCTTCTTTTGACAAAGTTTTCTTTTTTTGACTGAGGGTAGATGACATTGTTTTGTAAATACAGGAATGCACATTATTGATCAACAAACAAGTTCAGACTTTTCTGTGAGGCGTTCTGTCTTTTAGGAGGAGTAGAAATCCCTTAAACATTTCAGACTGTAGGTTTAGTTTACTTTGGCAGTAACATGGGTGTGGAAGTCTGCTGCTAGGAGGCTTGGAATTTTTTGTCTTTGTCTTGGTCAGTAACACTGTGCAAATAATATTTTGTCATTTTTTCTGGTCGGGGCATATCTAACCTTTCCTGGAAAATTCGAGCAAGGAAAGAATGAATACTAAGTGAATTGCTTTTAAAAGATCAGCAAGGCTGAGATCGAAGTTTATTAAGGTATATTTTGCATTTAATTAAGCAGAATGACTCAAAATGCAGAATAAGGAAGACGTTTGTTCACACGCAGCTGTTGCAGACGAGTAAGAAAAGCCTTGCCAGGAATGTGCCATCCGTCGCACCACCAGACTTCAGGGGTAACTGAAAGAAAAAGCACATCATGAGCACGCAATTGAAATTCGGAAGGCTCATGCTTCATAGACAGTATTAAGTAATTCACGAATATTGCTTTGTATCGAATGCTGAGGTATAGAAATTGTATTAGCATTTAATTGCCACGTGCCGTACTCCCCATTGTGATGTTCACACACCCATTTCAACTCCTCCGACGAGTGCTTATTAAGTAATTTAAAAGGGGGAGACGGACTACACATCCTTTGTTGTCATCCCTACGTAGCCTGCGACACACGCTCAAAAGCTTGTATTTCCAATCTTCAGATCCAAGCTACAGGAAGCTTGCCATCTGTGAGCCGCAGGTAGGAGCGAGCGAACCCCAAGGAACTGAAAACTGTCAAAATTAGCATCGTACCCAGAGAGGCTGGATTTGCGAGACAGAGGAAGGCGGCGGTCTTGCAAAACTCAGCCATTGTCTGCTCAGACCTTTGTATCAAAGCAACAGCAGATCCCAGGCGTCTTTCCGCTGCAGCTCTTTTGTGGGAAGAGTAAGCCCCCCGCCCTCCTGCCTGCAGGAGCGAGAAGGGGTGTGGAGGGGGTGTGCCCGCCGGTGACACCGTCCCCCTTTCTCCGCGGCGGCCGTGCCGGGACCTGGCTGCCCCTCGGTTCCTTCTTTCAGCCTGGAGGGGTGCACGCCCGTTCCTCCAGGGCCGGGGCGGCGGGACCCGTCGCTAGGCGGGCGGGAGGCGTCCAGAAGCACCCGGCGCGGCCGGCGCTCCGTGGGGAGGAGGGGCTGCCGGCAGCAGGAGGAGCGGGCGGCCCCGACGTCACTTTCCCCGGCCGCGTGTTTACGTGGAGATGAAGATGGCGGCGCCGGTTGCACAGCCAGGGCAGCTGTCGTTGCTGTGAGGGGGGACGGAACGCGGCGGGCAGCAGTCGTGCGCGCTCCGGCTGTGGGCAGGGAACGGAGTGGGGACCGCCTCCCTCCGCCGGTAACGTTCTGCTCTCCCGCACAGACGCCATGGAGGACGAGGAGCGGCTGAAGAAGCTGGAGGCTGGGAAAGCCAAGGTAAGAGCCGGCAGTGTGGCGGGGAACCTAAAGGGAGCGCAGCGGGGCAGGGGGAGGACAGTCAGCGGGGCCGGCCCGGGCGGCGGCGGAGCGCGGCTGCACCAGGGGGCTCGGTTCGGGGCCCCACCGCGAACAAAGCCGCGGGCAGAGGGGGAGGCGCTTTGTGCTTCCCTCCCTGCCCGCCCCGGGCTCCCCTCGCTGGCCTCGGGGAGGCGCGGGCCGTTCTTCGGCCGGGTGTGGGTGCGAGGGGCTGGTGACAGCGTGCCCCGAGGGGCGCCCGGTGTAGGGAGCGCCACAGGTGCCCGTCGCAGGGCCGGGCAGTGACAGCCCAGATCGCCCTTCCCCCCGTCACACCCCCTCTCAAGCCCCCCGGTGCGGGGCCCGCTCCGCTAGCGGCGCCGAGTGGAGGAAAAGCCAAGGAGGAGACTTAACCTCCTTGCTGCTTCGCACCCGGGGCGCGAATTCCGTGTGCCTCTTAAGCCTGGGAAACTCCCTGTAAACCTTTAAGGAAGTTTATAAACCCGACAGCTGTTCCTTAGTGCCGCACTAATACGGCGAGAGAGCTTTAGGAGGCCGAGCGTTGGAGATGCCCGCAGTGATGCGGTGAGGTGCGTTTCAGCCGATTATCCGAACGCGCCGGTAGTGCGTGAGGTACCTGTAGGACCTGGCCCTTCGCCTTGGCCGCGGGCAGCCCTCGGCGCCCGCACACCCGCGTTCAGCCGTCACCGCCTTGTGGGCTGTCAGGCGGCTCAGACGGTGCCCTGAGCGCTTACCCAAGTGTTAATCGGGGAGCTTATCATTCTACTCTTTAAGCATGGCTCAGCGCGCACCGGCTGCAAAGCACTTGGCCTTCTGGGCAGCAGACCGGAGTTACCACACTCTGGGAGGTTCTTTTGTGGTTTGGGTTTTTTTTTCCTTCAAAGAAAGCCTTGGTGTGCTCATCGAGATAATTAATGATATTTGTAGAAAGTTAAGATAAAATTAGTGTTTTGCATTAGGTATCCTATGCTTCCTTCCAGTAGTCATTGCTAAATGATAAGAGTTTAGAAGTTTGTAAGCGCATGCTAAAGATAGGCATGTAATTTCGCAGGAGCTAATAGTACAGGCAGCGCGAAGACAAGCTAAAGATGAAACCATGAAGCATCATCATTGTCTTGTTTATGTGGTCTATTGAAAAGAGAACATCGTTCAGCTGAGTATTGGATAGGAATTTGTCTGTATTAGGCAAAAGCTTTATAACTTGGAGAATTTCTGTTTCTTTTGAAAGCATTCAAAACGTACACTGGGAAATTCTCTTACATGGAGCTGTATGTTTATATAGGAAAACCTGTTCTTAAATGCTTAGAATAAGAATAGTGTTTACACAACATATTAAAAGGCACTGGGACGGATTAAGTACTGGCAGCACATTCTGTCACACCCAGGTTGGTTAATTCCTTTGCAGAAAATTAGGAAAGCATTTTGTAAAGAAAATGGTTGAAGTTAAATTGCTAGAATTATAAACCATAATGAATTTATAAAGAGAATTTATATTCTTCTGTCCGTGTTGTCCTGGGATTAACGTAGTAAGTTAATTACAATTACTGAAAAGGGAGCCAAAAGTCAGAAATCCAGCAGGACCTCAATGGTTTCTTTCTTACTTTGAGAAAAGACATTTACACACTTTACTAATTTATTTTGCATTTTAGCACTGTTGTAACTCCCACCCTTCTCCCAGTCTTTCCTGGCTAAAACTTAATGATGTTGTAAGTATTCACCTGAAGACTTTCATACTCTATGCTTTTAAACATCCCTTGTGGTTTAAGTCTTTATAGCTCTTTAAAGCTATGTGTGATTTACATGGGATGGGACTGTAAAAGCAGTGTTAGGTTTTTCAGATGTTCTAATGGTGTTCTGTGTACCTTTTTTGTGCCTCCCCCCCCTTTTTTTTTTTTTTACATGTTGTAATTAATTGTATTGTATTGGGGAGATTAGGTCACCGTCCTCTAGTAACAAGTGTCACCAATAAAGGTGGTAAAGAAGAAATTTTGTTACCAGAGCATGGAAGCAGGAGTTTCTCCCACAGATATTTTTCTCATTTTTAAGGATAGAAACACGGTCATAGTAGCATGACCAGTATGTCTCCTAAAATTACATGGCTCTAGTCGATATTTTCTGCAAACCACAGCACCAAGCATACAAAAAACTTTTGAGCCTAAGTACTGAATGTTGTTTAAATAAAATTGTTGGAAAAATATATTAAAGTACATGTTGTTACTGTGCTGAAAGCACAGGTATCGCTATACTGCAGGTACCTTGATTCATCCACCTGAAATTATAAATTTTTAATATGAGAAAAATGTTAGGTAAACTGCAAGGTGAATGCAGGTAGTTGAGAGACCAGTAAAAGAGTCTAGTCGGTGCCATGGAGATGGCTGGTACATTGCTAACAGTAGAGTTGTTATTTGAAATTGGGACTTGGATTTTTGTTTGGGTGTGGTTTTGTTGTTTTCTTGAAAAGTAGGTAGCTAACTACTGCCAGGCTCAGTAGGTGAATTTTAAACAATGTGAACTTGTTGTAAAGCAATCATGTGGTGGTTTCTGGTCATAATGTTGATTAGGCAAGCTGTGGAGTTGGTTTTGTGTGAATTTATCTACAATGTAACCTTTGTGTTTTTTAATTCTTGTTGCCTTCTTAATACGCTGTCTCCTCACGTTGATCTCTTATGGAGAAGTGTATTTCTTTTGAGTCCCCCCTTATCATTACTGTAAATGAGAAGCTGCATTGTGAATTTTACACTTGGCATCTTTCAATCAATGTACTCAAGCTGGGCAGAATGGGTCTCTGTGCGAACACACAGCCTTCACCAGTATCTCATTTGAAAAATGGAATAAAAAGCTCTTGACAGAGTCTCACCAACATTCATGTGTACCTGATGACTTTTGGAGACTATGCCAAGTCCTTATTATGAAGTGGTTGCACCATATGTTGCTGTTATGTCTGTTACAATTAAACCCAGTAAATTATGTGCTTCTCTTTCCAGCCCTACAGTTACTAATTTTCCTTTGCCACAATGTAAATGTGCTGGATATTAACCCAGCCTCTATAAATATCTGTCTCCCTTACCTATTGGAATGGAATGGGTTCCTTTATAGAACTCTCTTCTCTCCAAATGACCAATTTCTTCTGAGATCCTGATCTGATTATGGTGGAGCAAGGGAAGTGTTTGTCAGAAAAGCTAGTTAAGGGAAACAGGGTTGGCTGTGATGGAAAGTGTGAGGGAGATGATGTGTGCCAGCAACAGAAACATAAGTGCATGCTGTTAAGTTGATCAATGACCCAAGACACCGTGAACTTTGAAATCAATCAGATGTGTTTTGTGCCTTGCTTAGGAAATTCTAGAATATTGTTGATGGCCTGTGCTAGGTAGATACACCTGGTCTTACAAAAGTCTAGAGAGGATGATGGTTGAAGATCGGTGTGATATTTATGCGCATGCATACTATGTATGCATCAGTTTGCTTGGAAATCTTGTCTAACATTAAAGTGGATACTATATATGGTAGTTGGCTATTTTAATTTTATGTATTTATTTAGCAGTTCAGTAGCTGGCTTTTCTTATCAGGATGTTGCACTATTCCAATCAGCTTTCAGAATTATACAGAGTAGGTTTCTAGGTTCAGAGTAAAAAACAGACTCAGATTCCCCAGTGAGAAAATGACTGAGAGTACTTTGGTAAAGCTTTTGCAAGTAAAAAAAAAAAAGTTTGGTCTAACTTATACACGCACAAACACACACAGGTATGAAATGCACAGCTGTTATAGCCATTAAAATTAGGAGATATGAAACTAATGATAGCAGTTTTTATAGAATGTTCCATTTTACGTAATGGCATTTTATTTGAGAAGTGTTCAACTTTCTGTTGAAGAAAGGGCACACTCCTTAAATGTAAGCTTTTTGTTGGGGGTGGTGTGGGAGGAGTGGGCAAGGGAAAGAGACTAATTTACCTTGTAAACTATCACAGGCTGATTTAGGATTTCAGGTCTAAACATCAGAAACACGTAATTTAATGCCCTGCTTTTCAAAAGGTCTATGTATGCTTTTAGTAGTTTTTGAAGAAACCAAGGGAATGTTGAAGAACCTTAAGTAATTAGTGAACTGCCTGGCTTAGTTAAGTAGTTGAGCACAGAATAAGCAGTGTTACAGCTTTTGACCTATACCAGAGAATTGCTGAGCAGATGGAACACTGAAGTTGCTTTGGGAAGCTCTAGTTGCACTCATTGGGCAAGTATTACAGGTTATATGACTAATTTGACAAGTTATCTTCACAAATTGAAAAGTAAAAACAAATAGTTGTTTATTTTGTTTTCTGGTGATGCATGCAAATATCCCATGTGGCTGGAGATGTAAGTGATGTGTATTATTAAAATAACTTTGTCTAAGAGTCTGAGAATGTGAACACAAAAGGCAAACATGTCTTACTCCTTTGAGAGTAGAAAAGGTTTCACTTATTCGTCTCTGGCCTCTTTAGAGTGAGCAGTTCTGGATTTCTTAAGGAAAGATGTTGAGAATTTTTTTTAAAAAATGGAAGACTCAAGTGAAGCATGGAATAGTTATCTGCCACAGTGATTAAAGCTCTAATTTAAATGCCCCAGAAAAATTTAACATACTGATTGTGTTTGTAAAGCCCAGTCCTTTTAAAATCCCTGTAATTTAACTGAAGAGGAAGAAAAAGCAGTATTTCAGTGATTATTGAGGGGTTTTTGTCACAGAAGACAAATTAAATACATTAAAAGAGCTGATCTGCTAACACATCTTTTGCTTTCAGGTGTAGACTGTTCATTTTGTTTACCCCCTATCTACCTCAAATAACTCAAACAAAAGTAAATAGAATCTTGGAAGCAAGAATTTCCTTTTCAGTCTGCATTTTCTTACTCTGCTTTTCTCTAAAAATAAGTTGTATTTGGCCATATCACAAAGTGCTAATTTCATCATAAAGCTGTAGTCATTGCTGTCACTCTTCATAAAGTACAGAGGAGAGCAGCTTTATAGGCTAAAAGTTAACAGAATGAGGATGGTGCTGGGCTCCATCTCTGTCTGAAGTTGCTGTGTGTGTATTGATGGAAAAGAGAGGAAGTGAGAGGGCAACAGGAGTATGCAGTGGAACTATGAAAAAAGCTACAATGAGGAACTCTGCTTTGAGATAGTTTGAGAGAACCCTTTTTCTTGTACATGAAGATCCTTACAAGCCTGTACCTAATTCGTAGGCATTCACCATGTATTGCTGAGCTATATCTTCTGTCAGGTCCTTCTGAATTTGTGTTCTTTGGATCCTCCTCTTACTGGCTTCAATCTACTCTCCTTTGCATCTCTGTCAATTTTAAATGCAAATAGTAGGAGGTATGTTGAATTGCCTATGTGTATTTGATTATGAATATGAGTAAGTTTAAGATGTCTGAAGAGAAAATCAAAAATACAAGGACTGAATTTTACCCTGGAGAGAGAAAGTGTGGGATTAAACTCTTTGAGTAAAAGCAGATAGGGAAGAAATTGAATAGAGGTTAAAAAACTCCAAAAACTGAGGTGTTCACCTCACTGTGCATGCTCTTCTTTTTGATCTAAACGGTGAGTATCCACATTTTATTTTAGAAAAAGATTATTTGCATTTGAGAGATAAAACTATTTTATCTATATAATCGATTGCTACTGGGATGATACATAAACTCAGATGAGAGATCAAGCAAAAAGGTTATCTGTAAAACCATTTTCTAGACACATTCTCTTTCTAATAGAAAAAATGAGATTACTATCTTAAACATTGATCTTTTTAATAACTTAATTGTTCTCTTGATTATAGAATTACCTGTTCTTTATAGTTTTCTCAGTGTTCTTTTTTTCCTTTTAAAAAAAAAAAAAGCAAGTTTAGTCTTTTCCTATTGTGTTCCAACCTTTTCCTGAACTTTGTGTCCTTGTTTAAAAAAAAAAAAAATAGTACTTGATTTGAAATCCAGGACTTGAACTCAGTTTTCAGTTGGCACTGGTAGAACTCTTCCTATTTCCAAGTGTATTCTCTGTAGTTCTTCTGTTTCCTGGTCGTGGTCTGTTTCCTTCATTCCAGAGATATATTCTTGCTTTTGATACAGAACTTGATTATGTTTCATATGTTATTGTCAATATACCCTTTTATTCAAAGCTCTAAAGTAGCTGTCTACCTTGCAATAGTAATGCAAGATAAAATGAGCTTAAACTAATACTTTGATGTAGATAAATATTACTTCAAAGTAACCTTTTTTCTATAACCAGTTTAGAGGAATTTGTTTTTTAATCCAAGATGCCCATTAAATTTCACAAAAAGAGAAATAAGTTAGTAGTTTCTTGAGAAACCATCATTTTACATTGCAAACCCCCTTTCCTACAACCAGTGGACAAAAGACAGAAGAATTAATAAAAATGTTAACCTATCTTGGAATTCTTAGTTTTTTAGGGTTATGGAGTCAGTATTCCCGCTTCTCCCCTTTTCTGAAAAGGAATCCCAACAAGCATCCAGATAGAACAAATTCAGTAGTTGTCAGTTGGGCAAAAGGATATGAGACTCTGGAAACCAAACACTGAGCTTAGGAAGGTGAGGGAGTGATCAAAACACAGCTATGTTTCAGCATCATCACCAAGCAAAAAAGAGGCTGTCTCTTGGACCATGCTTCTAAATCTCAAAACATGTAGATATTTTAAGACTCTGCAATTCAAGATAGTAATTTTAGAGAGAATATATACTATTTTGGTGGCATTCACAGGTGAAAGTGTAGATTTGATAAAAACTATCCTGCTGAAAACTCAAAAAGACTGGTGGAATTGAAGAGGCAGAGTAGATAGAATTCTGGGACTGAGTAGGTTTCTGTGCAAATATTGATAAAATAGGTGGTGTAGAGAGCAAACAGAACAAGTTGTGTAAGAGTTTACTCAAATATGCCATCACTGCTAGGCTGTGATTTAACAGATGTAGTTATCCTTTTAATATACTGGTCTTGTTCTCTGAAGTTTTTTCTTGTCCTTAAACTCCAGTGTCCAACCACAGAACAAGGGAAAAATATTGAAGTGTTCCTAAATCCCTTTATATTGTCTAGGTGAGGTAGCTGATTTAACAGTAGAACCATACACTGAGAATATGTACTTTCAATTAAGAAAGTATCTGGGAGACATAGCTTACTCTTACAGGTAATGCTCTATAACAATGATGAGAGAACTCTGTCTTGGTATGTTCAGTAGTACATTGCACTAGCTAGCACAGATTGCTGTGTTTACAGATACAAGACTACTCAAAAGGCAGTGTGCTTTCCAGATTTCTTTCATTGCTGGGATAATATTCTAGGAACTAAATTTTGGGTTATTTGTTGCTGCTTCTCCCCTACTCCACCCCCTTAAAATTACACAGACATGTCTGGAATTTTGGAGCAATATCGGTGTCTTTGTGAGCTCACTTTTCTATCATGATTCAGCAGTGTGTAAAAAATAATAGAAGCCTGTCAAAATAATACAAGCCTGTCAAGTCTTGCACACCGAGCATGTAATTCATGCAGTTGGTTCTCTCCTTATGTCTGCCCAGTTCCTCACAGAGCTGTCTCTCAGAAACCTGCTGAGTTGGGGGCTTTATTCTCACTCTGTCCATTCAGTGCCAGACATGCCACATGGTACGAATTCATGTAAAAATAATTTAAACAAGATGGGGAAAATGATGAAGTGCAACCAAGTTTGACTTGGTTTAAACTATTTTACAATTTATTCAGAAAAAAAAACCAACAAAAAACATACCCACATTTTTTGCATTGAAAATTTAGTTTCATTCAGTTCTGCCCAGAGGTGGCCAGAAGTAATCTCCTAAAAAGGTATCTTAATTCTTCAGGCTGCTTTGAAAATCTCAGCAGTATTGTTTGTGAAAAGACCACCTTTGTCAACTGGGTGGAAGTCATCATATCTCTTGTCTTTGTTAACAAGGAATGGCTATTAGTCCTGACCCTGGCTGGAGGCCAAGTGCGCCCTCTCCCCCTCCCCCCAATCTGTTCTATCAGTCCGCTTCCTCAACTGGGCAGGGGAGAGAAGATGTAAGGAAAGGCTTGTGGGTCAAGATAAAGGCAGGGAAAGATCACTCACCAGTGACTGTCTTAGTCAATACAGCCATGACTTGGGAAAATTAATTTCTTGCCAAAATCAAAGTAGGATAAAGAGAAATAAAACCAAGTGTTAGAAATACCTTAATTTCACTCCCAATTTCTCTGCCTTCTCCCTGCCATCAGCAGTGGGGGACGGGGAATGGAGGTTGTGGTCAGTTCATCACACATTATCCCTGCAGTTCCTGCCTCCTCATGGGGAGGCCTCCTCACAGTCTTCTCCTGTGCCTGTGTAGGGTCCCTCCCACTGAAATCCTCCATGAACTTTTCTGATAAAAGTCCTTCCCACGGGCTGCAATTCTTCATGAACTGCTCCAGCATGGGTCCCCCACAGCGTTGCAAATCCTGCTAGCAAACTTGTTCCTTCTCCATCCGTGGGGCCACAGGTCCTGCCAGGAGCTTGCTGCAGTGTAGGTTTCCGGTCGCAGGCTCTTTCAGGCATCCACCTGCCCCAGTGTGGAGTCCATCGTGGGCTGCAGGTGGATATCTGCTCCACTGATAGCCTCCATGTGCTGCAGGGGGACAGCCATGATCTGCTCCGTGGGCTGCAAGGGAAACTGCTCCACCGCCTGGAGCACCTCCTCCCCTTCTTCACTGACCTTGGTGCCTGAAGTGTTGGTCCTCCTGTCTTGTCACTCCCAGCTGCTCTTGCACTGCAGGTTTTTTCCACTTCTTAACTATGTTATGCCAGAGGCACGACCACCATGGCTGAATGGCCCGACTTTGGCCAGTGGTGGGTCCATCTTGGAGATGGCTAGTATTGGCACTTTTGGACATACAATGTAACCTTTTTGATCTGTAACTGAAAAGCTTATTGTCTTGTTGCCAAAGGTATAACCTCTAGTGTTCTGGACTGATGATCCTTATGGGTCCCTTCCAATTCAGTATATTCCATGATTCTGTGCCAACTCAACAGCATTCATCAACTCAAAAAACTTCTAGTCCTGTGTTGGTTCTTAATAAAGTCTTATTTTGGCGTAGCCTGTTCATTCTAAGGTGTCTTTTTCTTTCAGACTTCCTAGTTAATGAGAAATTAAATATGAGCAAAACTATTCAGATCTTACTGAGCTTTATTCCATTCCTTTATATAGTCTTTCTAACTTCTAAAGTGGGGTTTTTTCTGGATTTTTATTTTTTTTAATCTTCAAGTATCAGACATAGATACATTTTTATTAAGGAGGACAGACACAGTGTGAAGCAGAGGGTGAAAAGCTAGATATATTCTACATAAATACAACTAAAATGTTGGGTTTTTTCTGTTATTAATTCTATCTGGTTTTCACCTAGGAGGAAAAAGTTAAATTTACATGAATCAGGGTAACATAAGCAGTACACAGACACTCACAGTAAATTGATAGTTGATGTTTTTTCTAACATCCATAAAATGTTCTCTTCAGCCCTTTTCAGCCAACTTGTAATAAACTTCCTCATTTAGTGTATAGACTAAATGTTACAGTGCAGGAGGAAAGAAAAATATACATTGTTGTATAGTGTGGGAGTCCTGCTGATCAGGAAAAACATGCCGTGGGTTGCAGCCTCTTTCTTGCAGCATCAACACAAACCAGAAATGGCAACTGCTTCTGTGATTTAAGTTTTCTTGCATTAGCTGTATAGAGAAGTCTGGACAAAGCATCCTCAGGTACCAATTCTCTTCATGCGTTTCATTATGTGTCTCAGTATTGCTGCATCTTTAAAGCCCTATACTCTGGAAATGGTAGTCTTTTAAAGTACTTAGTGAGAACTTGCAGTTGCATATTTGCAATGAGTTGTGGAAGAATGGTCTATGTGAGCTGGAATGGAATATTGGTTAGGATCCCAGAGGAAGCAGCGATTGCCTGACTGCAGTCAGGATTTTTCTTGTAGGGATCTAATGGGTATTCAGGATTTCTGAGAAACAGCTGAGTATGACCAACTCTTGCCCCCTGGAAGCTACATTGCTGCTTTATAATACACCGTAAGTAAGGCTGCAGCCACTCATTAGGAAGTCTCAAAGGACTGGCAAAGATTGCTCTTTAAAGGAAATGGACTTGTCTAAATGAATTGTCAACACTGAGTTCCTTGGGCATCTGCACAACTTTAAATACAGATTACTTTAGGTAACTAGGGCTGACTCAGACAAAACTTTTTGCTAAAGTCAGTGTGGTGTTAAGAATTTTGACAGTTTGACATGGTCTTACAAGCAAACTAAAGACTTGGCCTGGGAACAGTGATCATTTGGTGGTTACAGCTGAATAACGATTGTTCCTAGCATTATTTTTGTTTTAATGTATTAGTCTTAAAGTAGGTTGTCTTTCAGAGACCTGTGTTGCTCAATATTTTCATTATTAGCAGTGGAAAGAATGAGTGGTTGGTTATATGTAGGTAGTACTAAACTAAAGTGGGTGGAAAACACAATGAAGAGGCTTAGAAGTCAAAATTATTTTGACAAATGATCTGGTATGAAGGGACACGGAAGCAATACTCAAGGCTTTCTTTGCCTCTTTAATAGTAAGAACTGTCCTTGGGCTTCCCAGGTCCCTGAGTCTAATGTCAGAATTGGAGGGAGCGAAGTATTATCCACAGTACAAAAGGTCAAGCTGGGGACCACTTAAGCAAATGTGATGCACACAAATTTATGGGACTGAGTGTGATGTATCCAGCTGCCCTGCAGGAGCTAGCTGCTGTCATTAAGAGTCTATTCCCTCACTCATCTTAGAAAGGTCATTGTTACTAGGAGATTCGAAAGGAGCAGAGAGGAAACTAAACATCAGACCCATCTTCAAGAGGGGTGAGAAAGAGGATCTGAAGATCCATAGGAAGGTCATCCTGGCTGTGGTCTCTGGGAAGATTTTTGAGTAGATCTTTCTGCTGTTGAGGTGTATGAAGGGGAAGAACATGACTGGAATTTTTAGCAAGGGCAAATTATTTGTCCTCTGTGATGAGCTGAGCAGCTCAGTAATTGGAGAATGGTGGATCATGTTTACCTTGATTTTAGGAAGTCATTTGATGTGATCTATTACAAACTATTTGCAGTTCACCTATGGCCAGCTTGGTTACAAGGTGAGTAGAAAATTATCTGGACTCCTGTGCTCAGAGTGTTGATACAAAGTCCAGTTGGTGGCTGGAAGTGTTTGTCAAATGTTGAAACTGTGGCTGTGACTGGTTGATGTTTTTATCAAAGACCTGGAGAACTGGAGGGAGCGTGCCTTCAGCATGTTCATGGATGATACCAAGTTAGGGAGAATGGTTAATGAATTGAAGCATCGGGCTTCTTTCCATAGAGACCTTGTCGGTCTGGAGAATTGAGCTGACAAAAAATTCATGAAGCTGTAGGAGCATGAAAGAAGATAGAGGTAGAAGGTAGAGGAAAGTTCCCATGCTTTCCTAGTGCAAGAAAGGAGGAATTTCAAGTTCCCATTTCATTACTGGGAGGTAACAGTGGTCTACAGGCTCCTCCAGTGACTTAAAAAAAACCCAAAAAAAACCCCCATAATGATGTTGTGTGATCTAACTTGAAGCTGGGAGAGGATCCTGTGTTTTGTAGTACTGTTGTTTGGGGGTCTTCCACCTCTTCCAGGTCGTGTTCCTCAGCTGTCTGTTCTTCAATTCATAGTTACGTCATATGAATTTTACTTCAGATGATCTCTTTGATGACTGGCAGGGAGATTGATAGAGCAAGTTTTTCTACTCAGTATTCTCCTTTCTTCAACATAATGTCATTGTTTATATTCCTGCAGCATCCTGTCTTGTTTTTTTACACACCTTCCAGTGCATGGGATGGTAATGCTGCAGGTGACAAGCACCTCGGAATAGTCTGGGGACTGATTAGGACCAATCCAATGGAAAAAAAAACCCGAAAGGCATTAAGACTGTGCCATAATGCACGTGTGCTCTACATCAGGGCAAAACTGATTTCTGCCTGCAATTTCAATTTTGGAATATTTTTGCTTTCCTTGCATTCTTTAAATTCAGCTGGACTGTGCTTTTTTAGTTTGGTCAGATTGGGTAGGAAATATTCTTGGATTTATGTGAAGCAGGGTAAGAATAACTTGAAGTACTTTATTATTTGGTAGCATAATGGCTGTTATCCCAGGTGATAATGGACTGATGTGGTCAAACCTTTCCATACTCTCCAAAATAAGTGTATTTTGGGGTATTGTCTTCTTCTGTCAAGGGTGAGGAAGAACACTCTTTTAAAGATTTGGGCTATAACATCCATGTGTGGATACATGTATTTGTGTGGGGAAAATTGCTTTCAAGTATTTTGTTACAAATCCACTCAAGTTTGCCTACATAATGCCACCAAGCAGGCAAAAGTAAATTTATTCTAGTAATTTTTTTTTCCCCCAGTGGAAAAACATAAACATAGTAGTGTTCTGTTTATAGTTATTTCACACAGAAATGCATCTAAAACAAAATGTAAGTCAGTCTGGTAATACTCAAATCTAGTGCAAATAATTTGTATTCAGTATCTTATTAGAAACATAAGAATCTTTCCTTCTCAAAGCCTTATATGTTCTGCTTTTATAGTAAATGTTAATGTTAAAAGATCAGTATAAAAATGCAGAAAGTCAACCTTAATTTTTAAACACATAAGACAATTAAGAAGCGGAAGAAAGTGTGTGTGCTGCAAATATAAACTTGGAGGTTGCCAGTAATTTGATCGACAAGCACTATGTGGAGATACTGGCAACTGCTGCTTTTGCATACTTTCGTATTTTTATAGTTGGCTCCTAACTGGCAAGCACAGATGGCCATGGATTAGGATTTTTGTATGTTTCTGAATTAGATAAAACATTTAAACGGTGTTTTAAATGGCATTGTCTAAGTATCACATTAACTATTCTCTACAGGTTTTGATTTTAGTTGTTAACTTACAGTATAGGACTTTTGGAACCAAGTATTTTAATATTTTGTTAATAATGAAAGGTGTTTTTGTCTAGGTTTTGAACAGTTGCAAATTTTGTTCTCAAGTAACTTCTCATTAAATAATCAATGTCATCTTGTGGTAGTAGCAATTTTTAAATTTTTTTCCTGAAAAAGTTTTCAGATTTGACACTACGAAATAGTGTCAAATATTTCTGATAAAGAAGAATGTTTTGGTAATGAAGAATGTTCTACTACAAAGTCAGAGTTGGCTGTGTCAGTGGTACTTCATAAAGGATTTGGTATTGCTCTAACCTGGAGTTTAAAAGGGTTTTAGAGAAACCCTATACCCTATGGACTTCTGTTTGAAGGCTCAGGCTTGTTCTGCCCATTTGAGGAAGTTCAGTGTACTATATGACTTCTTTTTTTCCTGAGAATCCTAGCAAAAGTGAGGACTAAACTCAGTTTTTGAAGCATTCATATGTTAATTCATAGCTTTTCTATTCTTAGTAGTCTACTAGAAGCTTATAGAGGGGCTACAAGAATTGAATGACAAGAACTTGAAGATACTCTAGGATTTTTTTGTGTGTGTGTAGAAGTCTACTTAACTAGTTTATATAAAATCAGTGTACTGTTCCTCTCTAAAGTTCACTATATATCATATTGTGACTTTAGGGGTCTCGTAAAATATACAGTTCCTGCTTTGCTAAATGAAACTAGCTCTCTGGGGAATAAATTGAAATTATGTGTTATTTCTCCTTATTGCAATTATTGAGGAGAAATAATTGTAATTGAGGAGAAAAGTTACTTAATAGTGGACATTAAAATATTTTTCCTTTTTCTATAAGGAAACTTTGCTCTTTTATTATTTATCTTCTGTTACATCTGTTATTTAGATCAGAGTTTAGCTTTACCTTGGTCTTAGGGAAGATGTAGACTCACTTTTTCTCTGCTTTATGGTTTTAGGAATATCTTTTGGGGAGGAAACAGCATGTGAAGAAAATGAATGACCAAGACAGGGAATTGTTAATTTTTGTGTGTATGTAATGTTTGATTACATGGTTTCATTGGCTTTTAGACTACTATTTTGGAAGACATTTCTTTTGACTTGAATACTTTATAAGACCTAAATATAGTGAAACAAACATGCTTAATGCTTAACCCTGTTACTGTATTGCAGTTGTTTTCTGAAAATAAATTGTTATTCTGAAAGAACTCCAAGGGATTAATTGAGTCTCCAGCTGTTGATTTAACTATATATAGTTAAATAGCTGATATAACTGTATGCTAGTTAAAGAACAGGTGTTAAACCAGTTGCTATAAGAAGAAATAAAGTGAAGTCACTACATAAGCAATGCTGAAATTATTAGTGAATTCTTTAGTGATACAGGAGGCAACATACTTAATGACACGTGTCTGATGACTCTGCTGCTTTCCAAAAATTCAGATTCTGTATAGATGAATGATGTAATGCCTATATTTGACCACCGAGTTGCAACTGTGCTGTAAAACAAGTTTTCTTTTGAAGCCCAGATGAAGCTTGTTATCTCTGAATGTCCATTACATCTTTATTTCTAGTGGTGTGTGGTATTCACCTGTATGAAGTATGGTTCTGTAGGGAAGAATGAGCAAAATTGGTCCTTGTTGTAATTTACTTGACTGCATTGTGTTTGTAGAAATCAACTGCAGTGACTGTAAAGCCTAACATCATAATTTTGTTGAATCAAACTCAATATTGAAAGAAAGAGCAGATATTAAATTGGAAGCTAGTACATAATTTTAATGCTTAAATTGCATGAGGAATATTTCCTTTTCTGCCCTCTCAGGAGGGCTGTATCTGTCTTTTACTTCCAGAAGATAACTTGTTTCACAAGGCTGATTTAATCAAGAGTCGAGTGGGGAAAAAATACTTAAAATCTTAATGAAATTTGTAATTGTGCAACCTTACAAAAAATGTCAGTGCTGAAGCTTGCCAAAGACTTCATCTGTATGAACTACTGTACTAATAATGGCTTTCTGTTTAATGATTTTTCTGCCTAATGTGTTTTGTAGGCATTACTGTAATCTGTCCCAGTGGCTTTAAGGTGTGGTACCCTTTGCAAGTCCCAGGCCTTTGTTGTTTGGTTTTTTTACCTTTATCTTCATGTGACTGAATTTACTGAACACAAGCTTTGTCTTGATTGGCATGTATCACCTTAGGCCAGTAGAGGATCAGCCATCTAATTTCCAATCAGTTTTTGTCATACATAGCCTACCTGATTTAGACTAGTACGTGCCACCAGTGGCTTGGTTTTACTAGTTATTTGTAATAACAGTTGACAATGGCAACTTAGAATTGTGGCAACTTTTAAGATGAGAGGTATTGCCTTGTTATACATCCAAAGCAATGATAGGAAAGATGGTGTCAAGTTTAGGAGCTCACAGATTTTGTTTTTTCTTTTGTCTGTGATAGACTCTACTGCTTCCTGTTCAGTTGCTAGGTGCTACTGAGATATAATAATTTTATATCTTGATTTAAATCACCAAAGATCAAATTGTGTGTTCACTTCCTGAACAAAAGAGACAAAAGTGTCTCTTTTTGTTGTGTCAACAAAACATATCACATCCTGTGTTTCCATTCAGTAGGAAAGTGATACTTAAATGATATTGTAGGCTGTCCCAGTACACTTTTAAAACAGCAGCTGTTATAGAATCTTGCCTACATTTACATTTTGTTTCGGGTCCTGAGCTTTAGTGAGCTTATTGTCCATACGTGGACATCAGAGCTGAAGTTACCCAGTTCTTTATGTGGATACCAAAACAGCCCAGAGAACTGGGTCTGCAGGGGAGTAACTTACTAGAGGTTAGTACGTATTATTAGATTGCTGAAATCTAGTGGATTTGTGTATAGACATGAACATGGTGGCAGGTAGGAAATCTTTGCAGTCTTGTAGCCTAGTGACTTAATTTTATGACTCTTTTGAAGATTATGACAACATTGAAGGTTGGTTAGTGCCTGTGGATAAATAATGATATTTTTGTTTCTAACAGGCAGTGAGATAACAAGTATGTGCAATCTAATGAGCAGTAGTGTAACTGGAAAGTATGGAAAGTAATTAATACTTTCAGAGTATCTAAATGTCCGTAATCATAGGATTCATTTTCGAGACTGAATGAGTATACAAATTTGTCTGCTGGGTGCAGATCATCAAAGCACTTTCATGAGATGGGAGGGATGGCATGGCAAAGCACTGAAGTCTTCTAGATCAGAAAGTTTGTGAAGAAAATTGTATGACTCATTAAAAATATCAGTTTAGCAAAGTAAGTAGTAACATTTTTTCCCCCTCATTTTTTCACATTATTTGTGTCTCCTTTGTTAAAATCTATTTGACCAAATTTTAGCTCTGAGCTGGAGTTTCCTGGCTTGTCAAGCTAGATGACTTTAGAAACATTCAGGGAGGAGAGGAGGAAACATCTTTCTTTGCTGGGGACTGAAATGTTTTCTTAAACATATTTGTTAATCCATTCATTAACATTGTGATAATTCCTTCTCCTTCTTCATTTCCCCACCAGAAGTTGTTTCAAAGAGCTGTAGGACACGGAAGATTGATTTTTTTTTTTTTTTTTTTTTTTTTGTCTCAGTGCTATCATGTTTTTTTCAGCCTACCTTAAGGAAGCTTCAGGATACAGTTTGTAATTATTGGTGTTATACATTAACCTAGATGGACAGGAGTGCATTTCTGACAGTGTGTAACTCTTTTTGTCTTCCCATTATTATTGAGCCTTGGAAACTCAAGACAAAATAAAGGATAGACTGTGCCTTTTGAGACAGCACCCAAGTGGTGATCTCCCTCCCTTAATGCAGAGTAAAACAGGTTCTGTTTTATGTCAGCTCCCTTGGCTGTGATGTGACAAAGACTTACTAATGTTACAGGCTGTGCTTCTTAGAGAGCAGCATGAACCAAGCTTTCTGTTGCCATCTCATTCTTGTCACTGACAGTTCTGCCCAACCAACTTATTTCCTCTCCACTTTGGGGATCTATGGTGCCAGTGTAGATCAGATGCTTTTTTTCACCCTCTGTGTCAGCAGAGACAGTTATACAGCATTCAGTATAGAAGGATAAAGTAAAAAAGTAGATAGGAGCAGTGTATAAATCATGTTTGTAGAAGTAGGTTAGTTAAGAGACTTTTCAGACAATCTTTTTAGTACTTCATTTTTTTTCATAGCAGATCAACATTGAAATACATTGATGTACTTGTGTCTGTCATTGTAACCTGATTTGAGATTATTTGCATACACTTAACTTCCATTCCTTGTCCAGAAAATAACCTAGCTGTAATGAACTTAGCTGTTCATAGGTCTGTTCCTATTTAAATTCCTGGGACATGGAAGAGCAGACCAGATCAGAACCACACTAATTCTGGGGCTTTCCAGCTCACAGTGCCATCTGGAGGGGTTCATTCAAGTTCAGTGCCCTTGGTTATTAGCGCTGACAACAGTACTCTTGCTAAAAAGATGAAGACAATTGTCCTGCATGCTGTTTCTCTAAATGTCCTGAGTTGTCCTCTGTGGTGCTTCAGTTGTATCTGTAAATTGTGGTGGTCCCATTGGTTTTTCTTTAGAGTGCAGAGGATTGCCTTCATCTGAAGCTGAAAGACACTCAAGTTTGTCTGTTGGTAGATAATATAGCACTTGTTCTCCAGAAATTTTCATACCCTTATTGGCATCTTCTAATACTCATCAACCACTTAGGTCTCTGTGAGAGGAGACGTTCTGAGATCATGGTTGTAGTATTTGGGAAGATCTGACTATGAGTGCAACTTACAAATGAGTAGACTGGAAATAACCTCCATCCTGGGTGCTTATTTTCTTATGCATTCAGCATAACATTTCAGCATAAATCTGTTGAATGGAACAAATTAACTAAAGCTCCATTTGCCTCAGCAGATAAGCAGATTGAAACTTGCAAAGAACATAAATTGTTTACTTACAGTTCAGGTTTTCAGCTATGTGACATATTATGTCACAGGTTGCTTGTGGGTTGCTTGCTCAGTTATCTTCTTTCTGAGGTTTGTATCTCAGGATTTGGAAAGAGTTGTGATACTTTCTTATTTGTTGATTACCAGAATAGAATAATGGAGTGGAGTCAATAGCTTTCACTAGAAAGAAGTTTATCCTCTGTATTCAATAATTTTCTATTAATCTCGCTCTGTTAGACTTTTCTTTGTATAGGCATCAGGAACCTAGAAGATACAGGCAGAACTGTAACTTTGCCTGCCCTTCAGGAGTTAGTGCTTAGGCTATTGAGAATATGACAAAAAGTGACCAAGTGCCACTTTCTTCTCTAATACAGTTCAACACCACCTTAAGGGGCAAACCATCAAGCTTTCACAGAGCTTGGTGGAATAACAACAAATGAGTTTTTAACAGCCTCGGTGAGGCTCTGTGACCTTAATCTCAATGGTGTTGTCTCCCAGACTTTCTTCCTTATCCCTTTTGAAGGCCTCTTATCCGCTGCCATGGGACATAAAAATGTTACTGTATATCAGAATCATAAAAATCAGTTCACAGGTGAGAGAGATTACAGTAGGGTCAGGTTTTCTTCCCAGTTATACAGGGGAAGATGCAATAGATAACTTGAGACTTAAACCAGAGCAGATCTCCAGCTTCTGAATTATGTCCAAAATTCAAATTTGGTTTGCCCTGTTTGATTTTTCCCTTATTGGCTTGCAAGGCACCTAATTCAAGACTGACCAGGACGTAGCTGGGCTTTATAGGTGATCAAAACCAGTCACACCAGGGCTCTGCTTTCTGCCTCACTGAAAGCCTTTGCAGCAATAATTGCTTTTCTGTGGTGAAAGGTAGTGGTGACCTATGATTAGTAGGGCAGGTGGATCTGAAATGAATCCTTTGCCTTTTAAGACAAGGTATCAGTCAGTCTTACTCTAAATATTTTGGTTTTGCTTTCACTCTCCGTAAACATTCAGAAATTATACCTTATTTTCATTTGGTGATCAGAATTCTGAGCATCATAACTGGAAAGGAGTGAGCCTTTGCCTTTCTGTCACAGGACTGTTTATAATCTTCCATGAGTCCCATGGTACACTTGAGTGTCATCTTGCACTTGCAGGCAGTGTCTGTCTGTAGTGCATATCATAGTTACCACTTGTACGATACAGTTTGCTGCAATGTGTGTTACACATTCACATGCAGCTTAGAGCAGACTTTTTAGCATTCACTCTATAAATACCCCTTTTCAGACAAGTTTGAGGCTGTCATGTTGGTGGCAAGTCTCTGACAAAGAAAGCTATTTCTTCCTTTTTGTGCTTAGGTAGATATACTGCTCCTGGGGAGGATTTCAGTGTGATAGACAGAAAGTTTAAGCTGTGCTTTCTGCTGCCATGTGCAACATATTAGGACTAATTTGTTGTCTTAGAATGCAAGGAATAATAAACAATTCTAAGGCAGCATCCAGTTTTAAGTGAAGCTTACTGTGTTTCTGTTTTAAAAAGTATTTTATGCATAGGAAATAAAAATAGAGCTATCTATGCTTTCTAAATGTAACTTTTTAAATTTTCATGGATTTATTTAGTATTTTCTTGTGCTGGTATATGGGCAGTGATTAAATGTTGTGGCTTTTGTTCAGCTGTTTTGCATTGTTTTAAATGCGTAAGAGCAGATTAAGTTTTGTATTCTGTTGGAGACAAATTTTATTTTAACACACACTTCTACTCTAGTAATAGTTCAGTCAGACCAGCTTTGAAATTAATCAGTGGCCAGTATATCCCAGCAATCTAGATTACTGGCATAATTGCTATGGGACAGAATATGCTGAAGATAGCTGAACAAATAAATAATGCCGCTGTTGTAATTATAGCGGTACGTTAACTAACATAACTGATACTGGTAATCCTCACCAGTCTGCAAAGTAGTTTCCTTCTGTCTCAAGAAGTTGATTCTCCTTGCTTTCCAATTCGTGCCAGTTGGAGAGTATTAGCATTTAAATCAAAGGTAGTGTGTTGGGTGCCAGTAATTTTGCTGCAGACTGGGATGTGGGATGGGTACTAGTGCATTGTCTTGTGATTCCTAAGTACAATGAAGTTATAATTAGAACTAACTAAATAATATGTCCTTTAAATATCTACGGTTTTCTAAGAGGCCAAATATCTTGTGCATCCACAGATCACAGAATCACTAGGTTGGAAAAGACCTTTAAGATAATTGAGTCCAACTGTTCCTGTCCTATGCTAAACCATATCCCTAAGTACCTCATCTACTCGTCTTTTAAACACATTCAGGGATGGTGACTCAATCACCTCCCTGGGCAGCCTGTTCCACATCCTGACAACTCTTTCAGTGAAAATTTTTTTCCTAACGTCTAATCTGAACCTGCCCTGGCGCAGCTTCTTGCCACTTCCCCATGTCCTATCTCTTCTCACTTGGATGCAAAGTACTAACATCCAGTCGCTTCCCATTTTCAAACTACAGAGTTTGTTGAGCAGCTCTTGTAAATAGCACTTCTGGAAATAAACTTGTAATTCTTCCTGAACATTTTAATTGAGGTTGTTATGCATTAAAATAAAAGAAAGGTAGTTTAATTGACAGAGTTTATGATAAACGTTCTATTTATTCATTAAAATTAAGAATTTAATTGTACACTGGATATTTTACAGAAATAATTCAGACAATAAAGATGAACTACATAATGTTTTTAATTGCTATAAAGTGGACATGTCTGTTTCCAAGAGAACTGTTTTTTTGTCTAGAGGGAGGACTTGAAAAATCTGTGAGCTGGAAATTGCATTTAGTTAGTTATTTTAGATGCAAAAGCTGAGAGTCAAGGGCAAGGAGCAAAATGAGCTGAAAGGTACTGGTGAAATTTTTAACACGATTTAATACTGCTTGGAGGATCCAAGGTCTTACCAACATGATGGGGAAAGCTGGAGGCAATGTGCTGGCAAACAGAAAAGAGAGTGAAAGAAGACTTTCCCTAGATTGGTTTTCAGTTGTGCTAAAACCTATGGTAAAGTTGCATCACGGCTCACTCTGTTCCTGATGCCTTCCCTGGGTAGCGCACTTACTGCCTACTGCTCCTTGGAGGGAGATCAATGCAGAGAGACTGTTCTCTTTTTGGATCCTTCTTCCTCCATTAGTAACTGCTGTGTTTACATCTTTTGCTCTTCCTTGCAAGTTTTTTAACTCAATGGAGACTTGACATTGAATTGTTTTAAACCTGCAAGTTCAGAACTGCTAGAAGCAGTGTTCAGTTCTCCACAGACTTAGTTTTGGCATTACCAAGCTGATGTGCCTGGAAGACAGAGTAAAGGAATGTGTAGTTCTATCAGCTTGTCTTATTTCACATTTTCTTCACACTGGAAAAATAGTTTTTCCAGAAATACAAAATGTGGAAATATTTTTCTATTTTAATTAAAGTTTTTTCATTCTAAAGAATTTGTTTTCCACCTGACTGCTGGTGGATTATTTTCCTGCTTGTCATTGAAATTAGACAGATCCTCAACTGATTCCTGAGACCCATACTGTGAAGGAGTATGGTGTCTGAGACTCTGCTGTAGTGATATGAGCATCCCGGAATGGATTTGTTCAGCAGTAGCTTTTTCATTATTCTGCTTCTCTTATTTCTAGTTTTTAAAATTTGGTTAAAAATGTGAATTTGAAGCTGTGTTGCATTAGCAGTTGGACAGTTTTGTGTATACATGGATGTGCAGAGTAAAAAGTCCTATGGTTTTTGCATGCATCTGTCACAAATAGTGTAGTTATTTCCAAAATACTGGATGTTCATCATAAATTATCAGTTGAATATGTGTAATACAAAAATATAAGTTTAATTTTACATGTATTTATCATTCTTATGTGCCCATCTTCATCAGTGTTTAAACAAAAAAAAATAAAGTCTGTTTGTAACTGCCATGATAGAGTTTAATCTGTTAATTCTTAAGAAGTAGAAGCTGACAATTTTGAAAGGAGAAAAATCTGGCATACCCAGATGCCTCAACTAAATATGCAAAATACTTGAGAAGAGACACGGAGTAATTCACTTGTCCTTGAGCTACACGTCTAATTTTGTAGACAAATAAAGACTGTAAAGCTGCTTTTAAAAAGCCAACTTAACTTTCCATTACAGAAGGTTTCAATCAAGTTGGGGAAAAAACCTCTTGACCAGTGGCACTATATGTTGTTCATTATTTAGAAAGTAAAAAAAAGTGACATCTCTCAGTAATTACTCTCAGATTATCAGCTTGGTGTCATTGTGGCATTTTGACAAATTCTACTTGTCTTTGGGATAAAATAAAAAATATTTTTTTGAGATAAATTTATAATTTTAGGAGAAGGTAGTAAAATCAGAAAGAAACAACTGGAACTTTCACCCTTCCTATTTTTGACAAGCAAAATCTATGTGGTTTTTTTTTTTTCTTGAACTTTGAAGTCAGGAAGAAACTTTTTTTTTCTGTTCAGAATGTATGAATTTATAAGGTTTAATAGATTTGTGTGTGTGAAATAATGGAACTCGCCTTTTTAAAAAATAGAAAAAAAATCATTATCTTGACCTAATTAAGGATGTAGTGGGAAGGAATTAAGTATTAAATACGTAGGTGAGCATATTTGGCTGAGCAAATCTTAAGGTCCTCCTCCTGTAAACAGAGCAGGAGCCGTATGCCAAGCTGTCGGCCATCCTACAAATGGAGAGGACGCTGAAGAAACCCACAAAGAAATCCAAATAGAAGGGCATATGCATAAACTATCCAGAAGTCAGAACTCATTTGTCAGTGATGCATTTTAGATTGGGGCTTCTCAGTTATCTTGGGGCCAGATGAGAACTAGAGAGCACTTGGAGTGACAGCTCTCACGGTAACCCAGCAGTGGCCGGGAAGGGGATCCATGTGTCCTGCTTGATCTGGGTGTTGCTGAAGAGGTTGGATGGAATCCTGGCTTTCTCGATTGGTGAATATCATGAGCAAACATGCTATCTTTTCTGTAGCTCTTTAGTAAATTTGCAGCAGATTTATTAAGAATATATGATATTTGGGTATTAGCTGATATAAGTAGTATTTAAAGCTTTAGTGCCTTTATTTGCATGTTTTATATTTACAATGTTTAGAAAACATATTGTAGAACTTAATGTTGGACTCTTCAATTACGAAATAATTATTTTTGTTTCCTGCTCTTATTGGTAAGATCCCTGTTTAATTTTGAATTTAAATTGCCAAAATCTGTTGTGCTTGTTTTCCTTATTTGAACAGAAATTCTGGTCTTATTAAGAAAAAAATATTTTAAATGGATTTTCTTGTGTAAACCACTATAAAGTGATTAAAAGTGGTAAGCTCTTCAAAAGGCAGTGTCTTACAGTATTTGAATAGCTTACGTACTAATTGGTTTTTCAACTGTGTGCCTGGCTCACCTGTGACTTTTTGTTCATCAGCATGTTTTGCTACAAGGTAGTGTATCTTGTACTTCGCTGACTGCTTGTTTTTAGAGTATTCCCTCAGTATGTGTTTTGTTATTTCTTTTATAATGTTACTTCATCTGCTTTGAGTTCTAACATAATTTTTTAATAAAACTTTATGTGATACCTGGTGGAAGAGTACTTTTATCGGTTTCTTTTATAAAAATTAAAAGTACTTTTGCAAATTATTTTTTTGGTATTTATTACTACAAAATTGAAAAAGCAAGATCGAGGGTTATCTCATTGCATTAGTCCTTTGTAATGACATTTGTACCTTTACCTTTGAATGTCATGATTTCTAGGTATTGATCTGTGGAACAGTAACTTGCTAGTATGAAACCAAAAAGGAATTAAGTAATAGATTTTTATTTTACAGTTAAGAATTATTTTAAAGCAAACTATGTAAATGGAAGAATAATATGAGTAGGTCTCAGATATGCAGCATAAAATTCCAACTTGTTTTCAGTAGTAGGAGCTTTATGTAGAACAGCTGGGAAGCCTTTATAGTGGATGTCATTAGTAATGAAGAACAAAACTTTCACCTTTAACAAGATTTTGTCTTCTATACAGCTTGCCCAGTTTAGGCAGCGAAAGGCACAAACTGATGGTCAGAATGGATCAAAGAAGCAGAAAAAGAAAAAGAGAACAGCAAACATCAAGGGTGAAGAATCAATACAAGATGGACTTGATACTGATCATTCTCGAGGTGATGAAACATCTACGGGCAGCAGCCGAAGGGGAGCAGCTGCTACTTCTGACTTTGCTATTATCAGGACATTGCATAGTGGAGAAATTATCAAACACAATCAGATTTACACCATTGAGGTAAGTGTATCTCAGGCTGTAACCATGTACTTTTTTGGGGAAAGGTAGTCCATTAATTCTGAGAGTGGGAATAAAGGAATTATATGAGATTGTGGGTATTATTCCCTTGCCTCCTCTGTCTGTATTTAATATGTCCAGACAAAACACTTTTTCCCTGCCTGCTGGTGTCATGTTTTCTAGGGTAGTAAATGTACTGTATATTATGGAAACTTGGTACTGCTAAATGGCCAAAAAATTTATTTTTTGCTTTATTCTATGACATTTGTTTTATTATAAGCTTACAAATTGCATTGGATTTTTGATCACCGCAGCTATGGCTACAGCAAAATGCAAAACTAAGTGTCTTTCTTGTGTCCATAATATAATTTCAGTCTTTCTGGTTAATGAGGAGGAATGAATTTAGAAAACACTACTTAGAAATGGATGGCTTAAGAGACTGATAAACAAGCTATGCTACTTTTACAACCTAATGGAATATAATCCTGATTGGTAGTGAATGAAAGCACATGCTGTGGGAAGGTGTCCCAAGTGATGTACACTGGCAGTACAGTTCAGTTCTGACTGGACATGAAGTCACGTAATGTGTTGCTCCAGATATGTATATAGGGGCAAGATACGCTGATGTTATTTACAGAGTAGCTTATTCCATTCTTGAAAGCAGTGCCTCAAAAGGATGAGTGACATTCTGAACGAACAGCTCAGCACAGATTCCCAGCTCTGTACGTGTTAATGCAGTCTTTTCTGAGAGATGCTGTGCAGATGAATGCTCTGCGTTTTGACTTGTTGGTCCTGTGCTAGAATAGATCATTTTGTAAGTATTTTAGCTCCATGATGTCATTTCCAGCAGCTGATAAGTAATAAGAGAAATTACAATTTTTGAAAATTTTTTGCATTTGTGTTTAAAAAAAAAAAAGTTACCCTGGTGGAGAGGCAGACTAACTGACTAAATCATACATGTGAATAAAAACTTGTAAAGTAATTGATCCATTTATTTTACAATTTTAAGCCTACAGTATATCAGTACACTGTATATTTTCAACTTTATAGATATATGCCTTTAATATGTAGGTTTTCACACTTAGAAAGCTCATGTTAGGGATTCAAAACTGACTGAAGTAAGTCACTAAAACTGTTTGTTTGTCTTAGAGCTTTTCCTGGAAGAGGGAATACATTCTTTTAAAGATTATTTAATACCAGAATGACTGTTTTCTTAAGTGAAAAAAAGACTTTTTTTGCCTTCCATGAAAAGAGAAAGGTGTACTTTATGAATAACAGGTTATCTACAGCTGAGAAGACTGCTAGGGCTGAGAGCTGTTTAGATAAAATCGCTTAAACTCTTGTTTTAACAATGTTATAGTCTACATAAATATGACAACTGTATGAAGAAACTTCCTTAACCAACTCTATTTTGAAGTACATCATTATTGCATATTACATATTAACTCTGCTGATGCACCTGCTCTCAGTCAGGATAAATATCTCTACTACACTTGGAGAAACAAAGTACAGAATCGTAGAATAATTTGGGTTGGAAGGGAGTTCCAAGGCCCTCTAGTCCAATCCTGTGTGGGTCTAGTTAGGTAAGGTTGGTCCTAGTAGCCTGTGTTGACCTCTGAATGCTAACTGTACAAGACTTGCATGATTTTAAAAATGGAAAATACAGAGATGCGTAGGATTTTTTGTTTTGGGGAGAGGGGGGTGTGTGTGTTTGGTAGGGTTTTTTCAAATGTAGCTTGAAAATAATAAGCATGGTGATTAGTGTTTATACGTAATTTTTTCTCTCCCTAATCACTCAGGTCTTAGTGACTTCTGAAACAGTATTCACCTCCACCAAAAAAAAAAGCTGTTCCCAATTGGGAGGACTTTTTTTTTGTTACATGTTGTCTAAGGTCTGCTTAGTCACATTAAATAACTAATTGGTGTTTTGGAATTGGTAGATGATTGCAGAAGTCTCTGTGCAGTATTAATAGAAGAGGGGAAAAAATCTGAAAGAGTTTCAGTGCATCTCATAACACTGGTTTTAGTCTCAGAAGTGCAATAATTTGGACAGAGAGCCTGTGTTAGAGTAATTGGATTAGACCTTGCTTAGTTGAAATGGTAGCAAATGCAAAAAGGCAGTTTCAGGCTAATCTCTGCAATGCCAGAACGACAGGCAGCTTCTTTGCGCTGTTTGCTTTTTCACCCAACTTGAAATCTTTACAGGCTGCTGTGTCAGGAGAGTAAGGCAAAATTACTGGAGGCATTATGCAGGATGATTTTCTAGCTAAATTTTGATTCCACTTACTTATTCGATCTTTTACTGGAATTTATATTTAGAATTGTTCTTTCTGTACCACAGCAGATTTAGAACTGTGTTACACTGTGTGTTACCTGACTGGGCTCTTTTATGGTAGTTTGCTGGACAGGCATTTAGCTCTCTATGTTTTTTCTAGTTTTTGGTTTTGTTATGGGTTTTTTTTTTTTAAAGTCCCCAGTCAAATTAGTATGTCCAAGTACAAATAACAAAGAATTTTCTTAATATGAATAACAGAAAGTGAAATACAGGTACTCCTCTGGGAGCTTATTCACCATCAGAAGTTAGAAGAGTTCCTTTATAGAGACAGCAAAATTCTATTTAGAAAGTTCAGTCATTTTCTGCAGTCATCCCTTGGTTTTTTTCTTTCTTTTTCCTAAGGGTGAGTTCCTCCATCCCCCTGTAATTCCTCAAGTTACAGAAACTAATTGGAATAATTCTGGAAGAACGATCATTGTTTTGTGTTTCATTCCACTTTCCCTTCTGTCTGAAGGGTTTGTAATTTCTGTAAAGTTTTGCCTCCTCTGTCAGAGGAGGAGCAATTTATAAATTTATTAGAGAAACACCAGTTGGTATTTCTTGGTTAAAGTCTCTGGGGCTTAACTCATTTAATGTTAAATGCTTTTTCTCTTGGTCTCACAAAAAGAACATGTTGAGTTTCTAATTGCCTTTGGTTTTTGTCTTTATTCTGTGGGTTCTGATATCTTTAAGTCTTGACATCCATAGTGCTCTTTTCCAGTTAGAAGTAAAAATAATCTAGAAGAGGCACCTTAGGAAACACATTGGGTCAATTAAACTCTTGGGTTTAGGATTGCTTTTTTTGGTAACTTGCTGCAATTAAAAATGGAATAAAGCAAAAGCCACTTCCAGGGTAAATAATTCCTGAGGTGACCTTCTCTGAGAAATTGTGATGCATCAGAGCAGACTGCTTTGCAAGAACATGCTAACGCCAGAAAAGCAAAAGAAGTTAACCTGTGGCACAGTAAAATTGTCCTTGAGTCACCTGGGTAGTAAAAGCTATTATACAAAGCTGCTTAGAAAAGAAAAGTTCAAAGTTCTGCGATGAAGAAAACCTGCTAATTGACTAAGGTTGGATTAGTAACTCGTCTTTTGTTTTTCACAGGATGAATCTTTTTGATAATAGTTTTAGTATAGCTTAACTATTTACTGCAGTAGATGATAAAGTTTATAGCTCCATGCTCCTTGCTTCATTTCTATAGCTTACTCCAGTTGTTAGTGCCTGAGATTTGACAGGCAAGGAACAGAAGCAGAGTAAGGAGACACTGGGTATGATTCTTGAGAAGATCTAACGAAGAAAAGTGACAGAAGTGTGGAAACAAAAGCAGTATGGAGAATCAGAGAGGATGACTCAGTGAGAAAAGGTGAAGGTGCTAAATGTGGGTAAGGTGTTCCTAAGCTAGAAGTATAAAAACAGAGGACAACCAAAGGCTTTGACTAGAGAAGAGATACTCTGTGATGTACAGTAAGATGAAGGATTTGGAAAAAAAAAGGACTGGAGAAATAAAATGTAGTAAAAATTAGCCCAGTCACTTCACATAATCCTGGATCCAGTGAAAAATGTTTTAAGTTGAAGAACGAAGATAAGCAAATGTTTGGGAATGGTCTGCTCAATAGTAATGTTAGTGCCACGAGAGAAGAAAATAGGTTCTCAGCAGTATATGGTTCTGACTGAAGGCAGTCATCTTTTCATTCAGTCTGGCTGAAACATTGTCAGCATATCTTGCTGATTTTCTTTGGTACGTAAGAGAACCTCTGGTATAATGCCTTCCTTTCTCTCCATAAATACTGATATACAATAGATTTACTGACAGAGAGATTACCTGTGCTGAAGAATGGTCTTTGCAGATTTACAAGGCATTTCACTTTTGATTAAACATCTATAAGGCTGCATTAGCAAAGAATAGAAACCTAATTAAATGCCCAGGTTATCTGTTGATGATGTTTTCTGATGCAACAAATTTATACACCGTGTAGCCAGATACTTTACTGCAGATTATATTCCAATTTGACAGTGTTTTATCACCACTAAATTGTACTTAAATTTGATTGTAGTCAATTGGTTTGGGTCATAAATTGCCAGGGAATACATTGCTATGAATTGAATGGTTTTCAGATTAGGAACTAAAAGCATGATGAGGCAATATATAAGTATAGAATTTCATATTTAGAATGTTCTACAAATTAATTCAAGCCCCAGGAAGTTCAGAATGACCTAAAGAGAGAGTTTCATGATGAGGATTGTCACTTTACATTCTCTTTGCCTCCCTTCCTAGTTGCAGTCCTCTTAATTAGACCCAAAACTGGCCAAGCTAAAATAAACTACTTTTCACTTCTGCTGTCTGGTACGACTTCAAAAGCAAATACAGAATTTTGTAGTTACATTTTTATAACAGTTTACACTGAGATCATAAAGTCAGTGATTTGCTTCATGTAGAAATGTGTTCTATTAATCAATCTTGGTTCTCTCCCCTTAAAGCTGTCATCCACTGTAATTGGAGTAGTTTCTTCTGGATGTCTGTTCTTGCGGAACATTTTCTTGTCACCTGTGGAAGTTTTCTAAAGAAATAAATCACTTTTCAGTTCTCTTGTTCAATTTTGTATGAGTTCTTTTTTGAATCCTGTGATGAAGGGTGTCCAGCAGCAAAGAGTGGGACTTCTGAGCAGTGCTTAACTGCACAGAAAGAAGTTAAGCTGAAATGGACCTCCTGTATTTCACAGGCTGATTACTCTCCTTTTTATATCATCTTACAGTATTTCCTCTGAAGAATGTACACAGATGAAAGTGAGTTTAGTTTTAGTTTTTAGTTTTCTGAATACTTAATCGTTATCATTAAAGGTACTGGCTGCAAAGTAGGTGGAGTTAGTTGCCTATAAAGAGTCTTTGAGATCTTTGTTCAGTGTCTTTTAACTATCTGCCATGTTGTCAGTGAAGAAAATACTAAATAAAGAATTATAACATCTTGCCAGAATAGAATTACTGTGGGAAGAAAAAGCTGTGGGTTATAGGGGGTAGAATACAACAACCTGAAGTTAGAGTGCAACTGAAACCTATTTCAAATTCCGTGAAGTATTGAGAGAAGTTATGAATAGCTTTGTTGGCATTATCCTATCAAAAGATGTTGTTTTACTCACTCTGTGTGTGTGCATATATGCATTTTTTTAAATATCTCTTTTTAAACTGGACCCCTGTGGTTCAGGCAGATGAGCTGTGTAAAATCTAATAACTTCTTTTGACCAAAGCACCACCTCAGGAAGCAAGATTGATAGCTTAATAAGAGAAGGAACTGGATCTTGAAATAAGGTTGGTCAGGTTTTAGGAGCAGTTTGGAGGGCAAGATGAGCACCCGTGAAATGTTGACTACTTCTAATGTTACTGACTCTGACAAGAAAAGAATAGCATTAAGTCTTACAGTGTTAATCTGATATGTGAACTCATAGGATTTAGGTCTTTTTAACTGATTTTTTTGCAAGCTTTGGATGAACTCCTGCACAGAAGACAGATCCATGTAACTTTTGAGTTAATTTGGAAATTTTTCTGTGCTTATCTTCAGTAAATCTCATGGTAAAAAACATTTGGTCATAACAGTCAGAAAGCTGTCTAAATGCAAGCTCAAATGAGATATTTAAGAAAGATTCTTTATGCTGCTAACATATTGCACACTTAAAGTGATGGAACACTGTGTGATTTTTTTAATTGTTTTTTTAGCGATGTTAGTATCCAGAAAGGATCAGCAATATATTTCTAAAAAATGTTTTAAAAATGTATCTGGACAACTTACCATTAAAAAAATGAAAAATTATTTTCAGTAATCCCTTTCTTTTGAGACAGGAAATATCTTCTCACTCTAGCCTAAGTTTCTACAAAGCCTTTGCCTTTTACTATGATTATCAACTAGGTTTGAGTATATCCCAGGATCTAAACATTCATTTATCATCTTTCTCATGAACAAGGGGCTGTTTATAATTTATATAATCATTTAGGTTGGAAAATATCTTTAAGATCGAGTCCAACTAAACCCAGCACTGCCAAGTCCACCTCTAAACCATGTCCCTAAGCACCACATCTACATGTCTTTCAAATACCTCCAGGGGTGGTGACTCAACCACTTCCCTAGGCAGCCTGTTCCAATGCTTGACAACCCTTTTGGTGAAGAAATTTTTCCAAACATCCAATCTAAACCTCCCCTGGCACAACTTGAGGCTGCTCCTACTCATCCTATCACTTCTTGACAGAAGAGACTGACACCCACCTGGCTACATCCTCCTTTCAAGGAGTTGTAGAGAGCCAGAATGTCTCACCTCAGCCTCCTTTTTGCCAGGCTAACCAACCTGATCTCTCAGCCACTCCTCGTAAGACTTGTGCTCTAGACCTTTCACCAGCTTTGTTGCCCTTCTCTGGAAACGCCCCAGCACCTCAGTGTCTTGTAGTCAAGGGCCCAAAATCGCACATAGTATTTGAGGTGCAAGAGCATTACAAGAAATAGCTATGTGAAAGGTCAGACTACATGTCTTTGTTTTTTGCATGTTGAAGCAAGTGTCTGTATTTCATGCCCTGTATAAAGAACTTCAAGAATTGTTAGATAATTACGTATGTAAATTAATAGGAATATTTCTAATATTTCTTTGTGAAGTCTTCTGAATTGAAAAAAATATGAAAAATTGTAGAATAATACAGCCATATGTTTGTTATCCATGTTATGAAAATAAGTAAGAATATGTTTTTCCCTGATTTTATTTCTTCCAGAGGACTTTTTCCTAGACCAGGGAGATGGATTAAAAACAACATATAGAATCTCTGTGTGTATCTATGTATATAGATACACACAAAAATATAAGTGTATATATAATGTTAATATATATTTATATTAAAATTTAATAATGTTAAGGACTAATTGTGTATTCCACAGCAGAAACACTTTTGTCACCCTATAGTTCTGATTTATCTTTCATTCAGTGGTTTATTTTTGAGATCACATACACCATATGAATTTTACTTCCAGATTTGTATTTTCTTTTAGTTTTATGCATTCTGTACATAAAACATTACCCTTTTTATGTTAATTACATCGTGAATCTACATATTAAATTCAAAGTGTGTAGAACTGATGATGTTGAGATTATAAAAACTGCAGACCTCCAGGAGGTCTGAGTAGCAGATTCTTAAAACAAAAAGCAGGAGACAATTCCAAATTTTACTTATGATGGAGAACTGTGTTCCTTAAAACGTAAGCTGGACAGAACTCCATGTGAAATTGAGAGTAATTTACTGAAAGGCTGGTTAAAGAGTTAAGTGAAAACACTTTGTTGAGTACACTTTTTGCTAAAATAGTTTTAACTCAAAATTAAGCTTTTTGAGTTCAAAAGGGTACTTACTTATTCCCCAACAGTGCACCATATATAGATAATTCGAATATTTTGCATAGTTTCTTACTAACGTCTTGATTCTGAAACCTGATATATGTAGTTCATCAAAACACTATTTAATTCAGGCATCTTCTGTGGCCTATTTACACTCAGTTTGCTTTGTTCCTTTAATTGCTATAATTCATTAGATCAGAAGTTGTCTTCCTCCTTGTTCTTTCTAATCACTTTTACCTTTCCTTGGTTTCCATGGAAGCCGAAGGGCGGCAACATGAGTGTTAGTTTTAAAACTCTAGGCAACATCAAAAGTCTTGCACATGAGTTGCATTCTATATATCAAAAGAAGTCTCCTCTTAGAATTTTTTTTTTTGTTTTAAATAAATAAGCTACATTACCAAAATATTTTTTGTACCTGTAAGTTGTATTTTCATTAGAGGACTTTGTCATGTAATTATGTTTCCATGCTCATAATTGAACAGCATAGTAACTTCTACTTTGTTTTGAAGCTGGGATTTCAAGGAAGTAAGGGCAGTCTTGACAATATACTCCTACATTGTATTTTAGTATTTTCAAATTCTGCCTACCTTCTCAGAAACAGATGGAAAATGTCTTGTTTAATATTTTGAGTGCTGTCATTATAAATATTTTAATATTTTATTTTAGCCAGAAAGTGAAATTTCCACCACTGTAGAAGATTACAGCTCTGAGGTAAGACTAAAGTAATGCTTGCTTTTCCTGACTTTTCTTTCTTTCAACTTTTTTTTTTTTACATGTTTACTGCAATGCTGTGCATTGTTTTCCAAAAAGAGAAGGAAGGAAAGAGCAGATGCGATGTAATAGACAAAGCTGTTGCATGTCATTACTGGTATGATTAAAGTACCATTAGAACTGGCATTATGTCAACTATGTAATGGGTTGGCTACTATAATCAATAATGCAGCAGATACATGAACTGTTGTAACAATGCCATTGTTACAGTTGTATTAATGCTTCATGCTGTCATTAGAGTTGTGGCTGTCTATAACTTCTACTCATTTTCTGTGGGAAACTATTTAACAAGCTGCTTACGCTTTAATGAGTTCCAAAGTAGCCGTTGCTCAGCGACTGGCTGAGCGTCAGTCTGCTGGTGGGAGGTGGTGAGTGGTTGTCTTTGTATTGCTTGTTGTTTTGGGGGGGCAGTGTGTGTGTGTGTGTGTTCTGTTTTGCTTATTAAGCTCAACCCACTAGTTTTGCTTTTGCCCATCTGATTTTTTCCTCCATCCCAGTGGTGGGGGAGTGAATGAGTGACTGGGGCGGGGAGCTTAAGATGCTGTCTGAGTGAACTCACCACACATTGGCATCTACTGCTCATCTCTGTCATTTTGAAGGGTAATAGTGTATATGGAACTTTGGTCTTGCCAGATAAAACTATTTGTTATGTTTGTAATGAGTAAACAACTTCATGGACAAATGTGGGTCAAGAACGTGCTTGCAAGAAATAGTCATTCACTGCTTGCTGCAATAAATGCTGTTTCTAGTTAAGAAAAAAAGATTTTTTCATGTCTCAAACTATTGCTTTCTGTAGGAACAATCTGGGGTTTGGTTTGCTGTTCTCTGTACTAAACACTTCTGCAAAATACATCTGAGAATCCTAAGCTTGAAACAAGTAAGAGGGGCTGAAGTAATCAGATGACTTGATTGCTGAAGTAACTTTGGCATAGAATACTTTGTTCCTCTCTTGATTTAGCCTTTTAAGAGACGGTGACTGTGCCTTAGAATAACTGTTTGTTCCGTACTAGTTTTATAGCTGCTCATTGTGAAGCCTAAGGCAATATACACACTAGACAATGTGTCACTGGTCTGTTACACTGCATGGTGCAGAAGTGAAGTTGTTACCACAGTGGGCAGTCTAGACATGCCCTGAAAACTAGGACTTTCTTTCCTAGCTTAAATTCTCTGTCTTCACTTGCTTCTTCTCCCAGCCTGTTCTTTTGACCAACTCTGTGTCTGTTTCCTGTGTCCTAGTTTTTTGCAAATTTGCCTCTGCTGTGCAATAGCTTCTGTCAATTTCTTCATCTTCCCTGGTCCATTCCCTTTTCCCCCTTGCTTGGTTTCCTAGCTCAGTCTTAAAGGCTTTTCAGCCTGTTTCCATTTTTCCTTTTCCTTTCAGTCATTCCAAAGCCCAGTTTCTTCCCCAGCCTTTCCAACTTCATCCTAGTGTTGTTTTTCTTTCTTTCTTTCTTTTTTTTTTTATCCCTCACTCTCCTTGTGCAACCTCATCTTCTTTATTCCCTCTTCTTATGTTGGAGTCCTCCTAACGTTTAAGTTGTTCTAGATTGAAAGCAGTTGCCTGTCTTTCCAATCTCTGTAAAATCCTAGTTATGGTTTCCTATAATCTCAACCTTTTTAATTTAATGCTATTCCTGTTTTCTTCCCCAGTTTGACTCTTTCTCTCTAGCTTTCTCCTGCTCTCTCTGTGTATAAGTACCCTCACTTTCTTCTGCTGGGTTAGGAGAAGGCACTTAGGAATACAGGAAAAATGTTCCCTCACATCCATTATTGGCTACTTTCAAATACAGAGTACTAAATCATACGGTCTGGTCAACTGTGATTGTTCTTACAGCATGTTTTTTGTGATGCAAATTTTTAAAAAAGTCTGAGACTGGAACATTTGGAATTGAAAATTCCAGTCCAGCTGCTGGGGAGTGCCATAAGTGAAAGAAAAAAAGGTTTTTGTGAAGAGGGTTGAAGCAAAATCTTCCTGGGAGAAATAATCAGTCTAAAGACTTAGTATTTTTCATGGATAAAATATTTGTCTTGTCCAAGGAATTAAAGTAGCAAAGAACAAAAAGAATCTGAGTTTGCTTTATGTATGGTAAGATGATAGGGCAGTATGCGCACGTAGTTTGCCATTGCGAGTGTAGCAAATACACTTCTGAACAACTGCTGCAACCTTACTGCACCTTTTTAGAATATTCCTCACTGTGGTATGTGATTACTAGTAAATGGAACACACGGTATGTGAAGAATGAACCCTTGAAAACAGTTGACAATGGCATTGATATTCATGTATTTTAAAAAGTGAGGTATTACGTATATAATGAGGTAGGAAGCAGTGTTGAAAACTGATTGCAAAAGCTCAAGAAAAAACTTCTTTGCACAAAGAAACAGAATACAGAATAGATCTGACCTAATGCCTCATGTTAATGTGGATGTGTTTTGATTTTTAGTGTTTTGTTATTAGAATCAGTTGAATTCAAAGCTCTTATTTTAAAATGAATTTTCACATCCAAACACTTAACTTTACCCTACTTCATCCTTCAAAGATTTTTAGGTGCCTACAGAGTATATTAGGAAACAATTTTTCAGATACTAAAGTCAATAGCATAACAGCCAGAATTCCTTCTGAATGTACCTTTCAAATAAATGAAGTTTTATTCAAAATTGCAGGTTTCCTAAAAAAATGCAACAAGAGATGTGTTTCTAGGCACTTTTGTTTCCTTCCTGCAAACATGTCAGTTGTAATGGTACTTTTATTATTAAAAGCTCTATTACATTCTTGGCCACCCTGTAAATAAAGCAATTAAAGTCTTTCCAGTTGAAGAAGATGGGAATAAGTTCCATTTTATCTGTCATAACTCAATTAGGAAAGTGTATGGAATCTTGAGGTTATCTTTCTTTTCAGATTACATGACCACGTTTTCAGAATGCTAGGAACTGCACGTGTGGAAACATTGAGTTGTTCATTCATCTTTTTCCTCATTGTTTAGAACATGTATTCTTTTCAGTGTTTTTTTGTCAGAAATTATATTTAAATTGAGGATTTTCTGCTTTAAAGAGCAATAGGTCCGAAAGCATTTGTGTTGTTAAAGTTGATAAAATAAGTAGTATGTTTTTAATTCTTCAACCTTTTCTCTTGAGGAATTGGATAAAATTCAGTGATGAGTATTTCCTTCTTCAGGAGATTTATCAGATACAGAATTATAAGCCAACACAGATGTCTAAGCAAAGTTGAAGGAACCAGTGAATGATTGTATAAGAATTCTTTTCTCAAAACAATTTTACAGTCTCTTGTTCAGTTCTGTTCTGCCACCTCTCTAGATACCTGTTATCAAAGGTCATAGCTAAACTGAAGATTGGTAAATCCTTCATAAAACCAGCTTTGCCTTTTGCAACAAATTATTCTTTTTGAGCAAGAACGAGACATATGACTAGCTAGGTTATAGTCTAAACTCAGAACTAAGGGAAGCTACTCTTTTTCCAACAGTTTTAAATTCTGAGGGTACCCCATATATTTTCCATATGGCTCAATTTTATACTACAAGTGAAACACTGTTCTGCCTGGCTGGTTTCTTTTCCTCTCCCATTGACTCACTTTCCCAGTTTGCAAAGTGTACCTTTGAAAAGGTGAAGTTTACAAAGTTGGGTTTGTATTGGTTTGGGTTTTTTTTGAGATGTTAATGAAATTCCATACTTAAACCTTAACCACTACATCTTCTGTTTCATGCTGTTAATATGTAGAAAAATATATAATGCCATGATATTTTAAAAAGCCATCAATCATTAACCTTCAGAAGTAATTAATCTTATATTATAATTATAATTATTATAATCAAAACCTGAAAATGTTTTTTTTTTTTATGGTGTATAAAAAAAGCACCACCTGAAATTCAGTTTTACTAGTTGCCCTAATTGCTAGTTTTAGCTGTTTCACATAGTCAGTTGTGACATAACTAGAAAATTGAAGAGAGGCTAGGAATATTGACAAGCAGTGTTGGAGGTCTAAGTATTATTTTTTGTGAAGGAATCAGATGTCCAAAATGTAAAAGAAAAAGGGGAAAATAGGCAAACATGAGGTAAAATTGCTAATGCATTCTAGATATTTCTGTATGTTTATACTCTGACATCAAAGTACAGTTCTAATCAGTCTCCTTGTCAGTCTGTAATAAGTTACATTATTTTAATGAATTAACATATTTTCTACGTTTCTCAGTGACTGAACAGTATGTATTATGCTGATTATGTATTTCCTATTTGTAAAGGGAAATATCTGTACTGGTGGCATTATTGTTAAAACTAAGTACACAGTATAAATTATTACTGCTCTTTTTGAAGTACAATTTCAGGTCTTCCCAGGTGTAAGTAACATCAAAGGGGTGCTGTGATTTCATATATTTAATCCTGACCTCTGGTGGCAATTGTCATGAATTGCTGCTTTATTTCAGTGGTGGAGGTTGCTTTTCCTTGTCTTTTTCTGGAAGAAGTTTCCATTCATTTGTCTTAAGTACGTATTTAAATATATATATTTACTGATACAATATAAATTATACCTTTCTTTTTAGCCAATAGACTATCTTACTTATAAATATTGTTTGTGTGAGTTATTTTGAAAATGCAAGGAAGAAAAATCAGACAGAACATCCTTTGAGGCACCTCCATAAAACTCACCTGTTTCGTGTCTGTTGTACACCAAAACAGTTACTGTTGGGTAGCTACTGTCCTGTAAAATTTAATTTTTTCTTACTTTCTTGTTGTTTGTTTATGTAGTTGTATCCAGAGCTCTTGTTACTCCTTGCTTCTATTATTATCTTAAAATGCTATGTGTTTGATTGTTTCTTTAAATGTTTGTTTGCTGGGGTGTATAACTAAGTGCATCATAAGACATATGGACTTAAGGAATTTCAGTGTTAAAGGTCAACTGCAAAGCTTTAAAAGAAGAAATTTTAAGACTCTCCATCAATAGTATTTGTGGACTTGCAGATCTCTACTGGTAAACCAGTGGGGCTACCAGACAAAGCACAGTGTCTGCCCAAGTCCACTAGGCCTTGTGTAGAGACATCTGTTAACTGAAGTTGGTATCTGGACTACAATTTTAATATATTCTAGATATATGAAAATATATATATTGTAGGCATATGAAATATATATTGTAGATACATGAAAAAAATCACGTATGATGTATGATTCTCTCATGCCAGAAGTTGCCCGGCTGCTTGCAAGGCTCCCATCAATGTAGCGCTCTGCAATGGTGGTCTAGCTGATTTTTTTTTTGTTAGATTACAGTGCAGTTTGTTGTTTTACTGGGTTTCAGCTTGCCCTTTACCAGAAGTCAGAAGGCATTTGAAAGGAGAATGTATCAGATGAGTAACAGTATGGACTGCTGTGTTACTGTGGTTCACTTCTGTGATGTTCTAAGAGCTAGGCTCCTTTGAAATGAGGTAGAGTTTCTGAAGTTCTAGACAGTTGTTTTGAATGTGTATAGCAAAACTCCTTTTATAAGTAAAAGGTCTTTTGTAGAAATTTCAGCTGCTAATGAGTCTGGAACATCTAATGAGATGACTCTTTTATGTCTTTCCTAGTAGCTCTTCTTGTAAAGCATCTAAGAGTCTTTGTTGCACACAGAAATGATTCACAGGAAAAGAAGTGTGTCCACTGCTGCAGATTACAAGAATCATACACTATGTGCTTATTAAGCCTAAATGAAATGGGAGTTATAAAGGGGAAAAAAATTAATAATAGAGTTTCTGTTTAACTACTAGTTATTAATCTGGGACAAGAGCTAAAATCTGAATAAAGACATTGGTGCCAGGCACTGTGTAGACACTTTTATATCTGAATATAGAGCAAACATCTGGCAATACAGAAATGATGTGCAGTGCCTCTATGAGTTGCCTGGACTGCTGTTTGCAGCAGTTTTCTTTATTCTTTCTAATATAAGGTAGTAATCCTCTCTGTGGTGTCTCTTTTTACTAAGAAGGTCAGGAATTGAAAGGGCACTGTGTCAGCTCTGCAAATTCTTGTCCAATGCAGTTCATTCTCTAAATACAAACTCGATGACTGTATTGATCCCATTTATAACAGTGTATTTCCGTGTCAGGTAACTTATTGATTTGCTTGGGCATGATAGTCTTTTGTAAATAAGCTCTCTCATAGGCTGTGACAGGTGTCAGGGCAGTATACAGAGCAGTATTTGGGTCTGAAATGCTGTGATGCCTTTCCATCTCTAGTACCGTTATTTTTGTTTCAGGCTCTGATGTAAAATACAGCTCTGAGGGGAAATATGGGGAAGTACAGCTGTTCCTGGTTTCTCATTTTAAAACATTGATCTGCTGTTTTAAAAGCCTGCCTGTGTGTTTTATGATTACTCACAAGTAAACATCATATTCTTTTCATTTGGATTATTATTTTTAACCTATAACAGCAACTTGTGCTTGCCTTTTGGAGATTCGTCATTGTTGGGTAGCACGGTCTGTAGAACCAAAATTCCCATAGAAGCTGAAAGGGGTTGCAGTGTTAGGTGAGTGAAAGAGCATTTTTAAAATATATCTTGTGTTAAATGCATGTTTTCTGTTCCTTTTCAATCCAAAGAAATTTCTTTAAATTAAGGATGAGAGTGTACTATCCTGTTGATAGATTGGTGACTTTGAGAAATAGTAAATCTTAATGTGGATAAATGTTTTAGAACATATAACTATGCTTCATAACGTAGAGCAATATTAAGCATATAATTCAAAACGCAATAGTAGTGCCTTTCAGTCATTTATAGTATAAAGCTTTGCATTGGCCTTTAAATCTGAATCCCTTTGTTTTCTCTAGATGTTTAAATTCACTGTATGTTTTCTGGGTTTAGTTTCTATTTTTGCAATTTTGGGTATTTTACCTGTTACCTGTGCTTACTTTGCAATTCACTGTGTGTAAAGCTATTCTGTATTTCAAATGAAATAAATTTTTCTAGCATTACAATTACCATTGGTCTGCAGGAATCATCATATAAGATTCAAATGAGTGGAAAATGGAAATCAAGCTTTGTTTCAAATAATAATGTATTTAGAAATTGTCTTTATACAGGTAAATGGTTGCAGTTTTGTGACAAGAACGGGTATACCCGCAGACTTAATCAGGGTACAGTATTGCAAATTGAATTGTAATACTAATGGTGAATACTAAAAACCTCAAACAGTTTGTTTTGAACAAAAACTATGTTGCTGACTAATAGTTTATTTTGCATGCTGTGCTCTGCATCTGGATTGTTTGCTTTATATTAATATTGTGTATCATTAAACTTGAAATGCAAAACAATTTACTACTTCAATTAGGGCTAAGACTATAAAGCAGAACTTCAAAAAAACACTTTATGTCAGTGCTTTTGAGGTGTGAATTATACTAACAAAGGAGGTTACCATGGCAATAAGATCTTCAATGCTGTATTGTATGTTAATGTTCTGAGGTGGCATTTGGTACAGAATTTGATATTTGAGTTTACTTGGTGTGATAAAGCATAAAAACCAGCATGTTAAGGAACTTGGATTAATTTAGGAAGAAGAATTTGGAGCTGGAGAGATTTCTTCTGAGCATGGAATGCAGCACTCTGACACACAGCTGGAGGTGATGGACAATGAATTGTCTGGGAAACAACAAGAGATTGAAGAGCTAAACAGAGAGCTAGAAGAAATGAGGGCAGCATATGGTACAGAAGGATTGCAACAGGTATAATTACCTTATGTTGCTTTCTACTTGCTACTTGGTTACACGCAAAAATGCAGAGCATCACCTGAAAGATTTCACACTTAATGGCAGCTGTTCTGAATGCAGTCAATGTGTGATACATAATTACATGTAATTTCTTTCAATCACATACCATTGGCTCTATTTCTTTGAATAGCATTTCCATTGTGTGTAAAAAAGAATCTCTGTATTTTGTGACTTAAAATTCCAGTAGTTTTTATAGTAGTCTTCTTCAAATCAGGAATGGAAAGATGGTTTTCTTCACGAAAAGCCTTAATCCTCTAGTTGTACAATGATGCATTTCTCTTAACACAATTCTGTTCCTCCAAGATCAAAAAGGTCCCCAGTCTTTACCTCCAAAAATTGGAGCAAGTTGATCCTTGAACCAAAAAGGTACTTGTATGTCAGACTTCATGGTTTGAAATACAAATCAACTGTGCCCGAATATTTTAATAAACACATCATAATTTGGGATTACAGGAAAGTATTTCGTACTTTAGAGATACCTTTGGAATTTAAAATTAGGTTTTCAGGAATACTAAATACTTATTCTTGAAGTTTAAGCAAGTGGTGCAATGCACTGAAGTCAGTGCTTTGTCATGCTTCATGTTACCTCTTTTAATTTGGATTCAAGTCATGTTGTCCTGTTTTACTTAGGGTTTTTTTTTTCAAATTCTGTAAAATACAGAAATTGTACTAATATTCAGTCATTTTCACCTTCATTATTATTGCACAATTATAATTTGTTCTGCTTTCATTTGTATTTTATCTGTGAAAATGGATGTCATGTTCTACCATACTAGATTGACCTTTAAGTGGTTGCCCTAGAGAAGGTGGTTTATCATTTTTTTCTGTTGCTGAATCTCTGGTGTTGCATTTTAAGTCAAACTTAGCTTCAAATTATTCTCGTATCTGTTGCGCTAAACATAATAGTCATACTAATAGCAGAGTAAAGAGCATAAAATTAATTTTAGTTTCTTATAATTGTGACTGCTGTTAGTTTTTCTGGAAAAAATTTGACGCTAAAATGGTTGAATTTTTAAATGGCTATGATTACTAGTTTTAAAAGAAATGAAAAATATATTAGAAAAAGACCAAGCTGTGGTACAATAATATTTTCATAGTTGCAGTACATTTTTGCAATAGGCATACAGTGCATGACATGGCAGTTGAGAAATGCATATGGTTTATTTTTCAGAAGAAACAAAATTGTCAAAGGGGAGTGTAGAACGGGCATACTTTACTTCTGCCTGTTTAACATTCCTGTTAAAGAAAAGGAATGGGAAAAAAAGTTGAAAACTATCATATAGAATCATTTTGGTTGGAAAAGACCTTTAAGATCATCAAGTCCAACTGTTAACCAAATAATGGTTAACTAACCAACCATTGACCATCCTTCAAAGTGTGGATTGGAACAGATGAATTTAGTTTTTCAGTTTTATTGAACAGATGCAAAAGGAAAGGTAGGACACAATTATGTGTCTGATCTGTTACTCTCTTTCTCTCTTATAATAAACATCTCATATTTCTGTTAGATCCATGCTTTTAAAGGAGGAGATCACTGTTCTGAAAAGAAATTTACAAGTATAGTTTGGCATATTTAAGGGACTTCTGGGGTTTTTTTTTTGTGTCCCACTGAATAATGTCCCTATCCTCTAAATCAGTAACCTTTAGCTGGAAGCATTATAATTCTACTTCAAGAGTTGTCATATAACCTGGAGAATCTTCCTTTTGGGACCTTGTAAACAAACCATTGGTCACCTTCTGTAACTGTTTTAAGAAATGTGCAGTACATACAGATGAAGCTTCCACTAGGCTTGAATGAGTTCAAACTGACAAAATTACTTGGAAGTGAATAACAGATCTGTTTATATAATTGTACATGAAAACAAGCCCAACTAATGTTGTAGAATTTCTCTCTGAGTGTAATCCTGCCAAGAGAAACCCAAAACAAAACACTTGCAAAGGATTTTTTATTGTACTTTTATCACTTCATTAAAAATTACCAAAGATTCATCTATTAAATATGCTGTATCAGTTTTGAATCAGCTTGAGCTGATTTTTTTCATGTAGTTATAATTTCTGTGAGTTCACAATGTAGCATACTGCATGGTATCTTATATGCTTTTAATATGGTGGATGTGATTTATAATTGTTTCAGTGAGAGATGATATAACTTGCATTTATTGTGGGAGAGGTGTGTGGATGTGAATTAGTTGTACAAAATTACTGAAGTGCTAGATACTCTGACTTCCTTTATGATGGCTTATTTATGTAGCCACACTTCTTAGTTTAAAAGCAGGTTCTGTGCTTACTTAACTTTCTTAAAGGCTCAGATTTTGTTCTTTGATAAATGTATTTTATGGTGAGATCAAATATTGGTAAATAAGGGGGAAAATCAGTTTCTGAAATATTTACAAATAGAGATTGTGAAAACAAATGCTCTGTATGGCATGTTTTAAAGGGAGATTTTAGGGATAGCATATTCCTACTAAACTAGAATAAGCTAGTTTTAATGGGTTTTATTGCCTGTGGCTTTGATGTACACTAATAGTTAAATTTTATCTTTTGTAGCTGCAAGAATTTGAAGCTGCTATCAAAAAAAGAGATGACATTATCACTCAGCTCACTACAAACCTGCAGCAGGCACGGAAAGAGAAGGATGAGACTATGAGGGAGTTCTTAGAGCTTACTGAACAAAGTCAAAAATTGCAAATTCAGTTTCAGCATGTAAGTTGCAGTGATACCAATGCTTATTTGAGGTTGAATATTGGTGTCACTTTGGAGGATCCATAAATGACTACAGAAAAGTCATTTCTCCTGCAGAAAATCAAATTTATTTTATTTTTTTTTAAAACAGAATTGGTCTCTTAGTATAGATCAGTAACTTGACCAGTCCTACAGTTACCCTTACAGTACCTGTTTTATTACACTATTTCATTATAAAATAATAAAGATTAGTCTGTTTTCTTTCCTAGTATGTGTTGATAGCTTCTGATAAGTGCTGGACGATAGCAGCCACCTTAAGGAAAAACACTTGTGTAATTGGTTCTCAGCTGGGCTGAAATCCAGCTTGTTCCCTTTGAAATCAAACCATCAACTGGTGGCATCAACTTTGTTGGGCCACCATTTCATGCTTCAGACCTTTGTATTTTTGGTAAAGCCTGTCTCTTGTGGTGTTATGAGAGGGTCATTTAAATAACAAAGTTAAGTTTCTAAAATGTGGTTGAGGTGCCACGGATACTGTTAATCTTCAGGGCTGAAGTGTTGCAGTTGACTACTGGAGTATTTTGTGTTGTTTACGTACTTTATATAGCTTTTTTGAGTTTCAGGTGCATTATATTCTGAAGCCTGAGTTTTTATTATTAAAAATCTGGGCTTGGGGGACAGCAATTACAAGTAGTTCCTTTTACTGCTTAGAAATGTGTTGATACACTGCTGTCCTGTGCTAGCTTACCATAAAACAATTTAATATTCATTATTTTTTTTTAATCGGTTGGCCATCCCAAAAGAATAAGGATATGTCAGTTCCTCCTAACATTTTGCTGTAGTCTCTGGGCTTGTGCTCTGGAAGATTGCTCTTTCTGTATTACAAGCTGTTTCTGAAAACTGATACATTGTAGGTTTTATTGTTTTAATGTTCAAGTTGCAGGCAAGTGAAGCCCTGAGGAACACCAGCCATAGTTGCACAGCTGCTGATTTACTGCAAGCCAAGCAACAGATTCTTTCACATCAGCAACAGCTAGAAGAACAAGAATGTCTGCTGAAAAATTCTCAAAAAAAGAATGAAGAATTTGAAGTGCAGATTGCACATCTTCAAGACAAAATTGCAACATATGAGATGGTATGTTTCTTAGTAGAAAGATGTCATATTCTACCCAATTTCTTCTTTTCTTTTCAGAATTTTGTAGTTCCTTTGAAATTTAAGGGCCAAAGCAGAGGTTATGAGTGTGCTGTATATAACACAAGCAAAGATTTGAAGTTTTTAAGACTGCTTCTCTTAACTGATACATAATATGTGTATAATTTAAAACTTAACTTTTTAGATCAGTATTACATATCACTTAAAAAAAGTTGCAGAAATACTCACTACACAAGTATTCTGTAGTGAAGCTATACTGTATATTAGAATGTCTTCATTAAGTTACATTATTTTTAATGAAGAAAATCCCAACTTGTTTGAACAATATATTCTGGTTTAAGAAGCAAATTAATTATTTTCTTCATGCACATTATATTATTACCCTTCATGGAAAACCTCTTTACAGTACTTCAAAAAATTACATGTAATTAAAAGTGATAAGGGGCAAAGCTTTCAGTAGATTGGACTGAGTGGTTTTTTTGTAATTATGAGAGCACAACTGGAAAAAATTAAAATTCCCATCCTTTTTTTTGGGGGGGAGAGGGTGGGTTTGATGGGGGTAGCTGGGTGTAATGAGGAGAACAAGGGTTGTCACTTATTCCAGGCATCCCAAAAACCTCCCTATGAGATTAACAAATAATTTATATTTAGTTTTCATAAAGAATTATGAGCCTGCTAAAGAAAGGCATTGTGTTTAAATAGCTAAGTCTTGAAATGCTTTTACATGTTAAGAGACCGAACTAAAAATAAATACATGGTTTTGCTCATTTTTTAAAGGAAAAACAGAAAAATGAAGGAGAAGATTTGAGTAAAGTACAAGAAAAAGAAGCATTAGTTGAAAAGCTGGAAGCAAAACTTGGAGAAGAAGAAAAAAATTCATTTCAGCTTAAGGAAAAATTATCAGATGTCAGCAGATTACTGGAAGAGTCGAAAGAACAGATTTCATTGAAGAACCAGGAGATAAGTAATATGAGAGTTGAACTTACCACCTACAAACAGAAAGAAAGACAGTGTTCTGATGAAATAAAACAATTAATGGGAACTGTGGAAGAATTGCAGAAAAGATGTTATAAAGACAGCCAGTCTGAAGCTGACATTGTGCAAAGAATGGAACTAGAAACACAAAGGAGACTGGCACAACTTCAGGCTGAATTAGATGAAATGCATGGCCAGCAGATTGTACAAATGAAGCAAGAATTAATTAAGCAACATGCAATCGAAATAGAACAGCGTCTTTCACAACAAAAAGTAGAACTGGAGAAAACGTCAAGTCTGTGTTTGAATGAGAATGTTAATAAAGATCAAATGCATTTAATGAATATTAAAATTAATGAACTGAACGTGAAATTGCAGGATGCTGATAATGAAAGGGAAAAAATAAAGCAAGAATTGTCACAGCAGATGGAAGTAATTTCAACAGAGAAGTCTCTTCAGCAAACTAAAATTGAAGATCTTCTCCAAGAACTGAATTTTTCAAGAGAGCAGGTTCAAAGAGCCAAACAAACTATAGTTGATATGGAATGTAGATTAAATGAAGCTGAAAAATACCAGTTTGTGATCGAAGATTTAAAAACTCAGCTGGCTTCTGCCTCTGAATTTAGGAAGGAATTGGAGTTAAAACATGAGGCAGAAGTCACAAATTATAAGATAAAACTTGAAATGCTAGAAAGGGAGAAGGACGCAGTTTTGGACAGGATGGCAGAATCTCAAGAAGCAGAATTAGAGAGACTGAGAACAAAGCTTCTGTTCAGTCATGAAGAGGAACTTTCTAGGCTTAAAGCAGATTTACAAAAAGAGCACATGGGGAACATGGAAAGCCTTAAAGATAACTTGAATATACACCATAAACAGCAGTTAGATGAGGTACAAAATGAAATGAGTCAAAAGATAGAAGCCATGCAATATGAAAAGGACAACTTAATCACAAAGCAAAATCAATTGATACTAGAGATTTCAAACCTAAAAGATATACAACAGTCTGCTGTGAATTCTAAATATGAAGAAATGACACTTCAAATCCATGAGCTGCAAAAAGAGATAGAATTACTTAGGCAAGAGGAAAAAGAAAAAGGTACCCTTGAACAAGAAATACAAGAGCTGCAGCTCAAAACTGAGTTGATGCAGGAACAAATGAGAGAGAGAGAAGAGAGCCTTCAGAAAAAATGTTCAGAACTTGAAACTCAAAATAACCATCTAAAAGGGGAAAATGAAACTCTGGAAGAGAAATTGAAAAGTATGTTGGTAAGCTCTGAAGAAAATGTACTTTTGAACAACAGTGTTGGTTCTAAGTCAGAGATTTTGGACTTGCAAAAGAGAATAGAAAAGCTGATTACTGAAAACGAGCAACTTAAAAACCAAAATGTTCAGCTCCAAGCCGATACCGAAAGGCAGAAGAGTGCCTTTTCATTTACTGAGAAAAAACTAGAAGCTAATTATAGAGAGTTGCAGAAAGAATGTGCAAGTCTTCTGAAGGCAAAAACTGAGCTAGAAGAGAACAAGAATAAGCAGGAAGCTGAATATAAAAGCAAGCTCAAAGCTTTGAATGAAAAACTTCACCATTTACAAAGCAATAGACCGGCTTTACTTAAAACTAAAACTGCTGATTTCGAAAGGAACAAAGAAATCAAAGTGTCAAGTGCAGGCACATTTGAGACTGGAGAAGTTGTTGAGAAAGATGCGACAGAACTTATGGAAAAGCTTCAAGTTACCCAGCGTGAGAAACTGGAATTATCCCAGAGACTTTCTGATCTCTCTGAACAGTTGAAGTCAAAGCACACTGAAATTTGTCATTTAAATGAAAAAGTTAAATCCTTAAAAGATGAGAAAGAACAAGTTCTAGCAAAATGTAAAGAACTAGAAGGTATAATTAGCCATGATCAGAGAGGAAATGGCAGTATCAATAAGCCTAAGACAAAATGCTCTAGAGGAAAAGCTCTTAAGGCTTCTGCTCCAGCATCTGAAAGTAGAAATAAAAACCCTGGTCCACGGAATAAAGTTGATGAAGGAATAAACATACGAGGAAATCTAGGTTCAAGTAAAGATACCAGTCGTGAGGTAACAAAAAGGAAGGAGGTTCAGCAAACATCGAAACCAAAACAGCAGTCTCTTGTAGAACATTTGCATGACGTGACAGACAGGCTGTCAGATGAAACATCATTAATAGCCATTACACAGAGTGAAAATAATAATCTTCAGCAACAAGTGGATGCTTTAAAATCAGAACAGGTACGTTACGTAAAGCAGTACAGAAAGAAAAATATGAAAATTTGTAGGAGCTTGCACTTGGAAATTTGCATCATATTTTTCCAATTAACTGCTTTGAAGTATACAGGTGTGTGGTCACATGTGTGGCCAGTGGTTCAAAGTGGTTACATCAATGACCAGAGTGATAACTACAGTCAGTGTGTATGAGGGTGCTGTTTTTCAGTAGAATAAATACTCTCCCCTTATATTTAATTAAATCAACAACAGAAGGTAAGGACAAGATGCCTAGAGCACTTCACACTTTGACACACCATTTAGCTTGCTTACTTGAGGTGGAAACTTACTCAGGACGTATTCTAATGTGTGACTGGGTTTTCATTTATCTCGGTACGTGTCTGAATGATACAAAGAGATAATAAAACTCTTGACTTCTTCAGTCATTTTTTTTCCTCAAACTTGTCAAATTTCAAACTTGTGGAATACTAATCTTCCATTATCGACATTTTTGTGTATATGTGGTTGTCACTTCTTATGAAATGTGTCTGGATGTGAGCACAAGAAGATAAATGGTAAAGATAGAAGAGTTCTCTCTCTCATGTGATTCTAGCCAACCTCTGTGTTTTGCCTGAGAAATTTTGCTTGTACTTTTTTGGTATTGTAAATTAATTGTGAGTAATATGGAAAGGACTGTTATTTGCCAGTAAAAGTAGTTAAGTATTGAATTACCAGTATTTAATTAGGTGCTGGAATCATAAATCAGGCTTTAAATTTATATACAGTGATGAATTTTAATAGCATGCTGCAGCAAATAAGCAGCTACGTTTTCTTTAGACATAGATGCTAACCAGTCTTCTGGTTAACATATTTTTAAATTGGCTTGTTTTTTTGTGCTCTAAAAATCAAGCTAGCAGTGAACTAATACCACCACTGCTTAATTTTACATTGTGTTTTAGTTCATTCATTTCCTAAGAAATAAAATCACAACCAAAGCCACATTGGAAAGAGTTGTGAGATTATAGAAAAGAGCTACAGCTGTAATATATATATATATATATATATAATTTTTTTTTTTAATGAGGATGTGATAAGGGTCTTGCAATTTCCTGCCATAGATCTAAAAGACTTTGATGGTCCAGAGATGTCTAAAAGTGCAGACTAAAACTACAGGCTTTGGAAATCAATGTTTTTAAGGTCTGCTAATACAACCTTTTTTTCTTTATTTAGAGTGAACTTTCTTAACTTACTCTGTTGCTACTGATACTGCTCTCGCTTCATTGAGGTAGAATTTGTTGGGGTTTTATTGCTGCAACGTAGGAATTGAAGCATATTGAGTTTTGTTGATTTTAGCTTAATTTTTACTTGAAGTTGAAGTGTCATACTATTTTGTTACAATTCATTTTTTCAAACTGTATAGTTAATTTTACCTAATGCTTACCGTATACGCAATATTTCCTTCTACAGATTATTCATTTCAGACTTTACAAAGACAGCAGGTTTTTGTTTTCTTGTGTCTCACTCAGTAAAATGTGTATTTTTATTCAAAGACTGATTTACAGCTCCAGATGGAAGCACAGCGCATTTGCCTGTCCCTGGTTTATTCAGCTCATGTAGACCAGGTTCGTGAGTACCTGAAAGCAGAAAAAGAGAGTGCACTTTGCAGGCTTAAAGAGGAGCTTGTACGTAGTCATCTTCAAGAGATGAATGATCTTAAAAAACGCATCAGCTGGAGCTTCAGACCTTGAAAATCCAACAAACAGGTAACTTAACCAGAATTATGGGAATGAAGCTCTTGATGTGAAAAACAGTGCCTTCAAACAAAAAACAATCACAGGAGTTTGTACATGTAGCTGTCTGATAAATTGGTTGTAGAACATTTTTAAGTGCTTTTGTACAAAATTATGGATCCTTTATAGATAGTCAATTACCCAGGGCACTTAAAATTGAAAAAGAAAAAGGAATAGGGATTATTACAACTCATGTTTTGCTATGTGTGTTAGGTCAATTAATTGTAGAGAGTCATATTATAGATGCACTTCTAAGGTTTTATTCCTTATTGAAATAATAAGCAAATGTATCAGCAACATATTTTTGGACCTCTTTCACTCTCTGTTCTTTGAGTTCCTGCACTGGCTCTCTGCCCATGTTAAGCAAGCTTCTTTGCTACTACTTTGCTACTACTTTTTACCTTTTCTATCATGCTGGTTTTCTACACCTGCTTTTTTGCCATACCATGATTTGCCCTTGTGTAATCTTCTGGCATAAGATCTTTGCCCTCCACTATGTTTCTGTGAAGTTTGTTCTTTTAGAGCTTTCTAATGCACAAAGGCATTTCTTAACATGTAGTCCTCTTGAACATGCAGTTCTATCATAATTGAATTGGTCTGTGTGATGGAACAAGAAAGAGAACAAAAAACTATGCTTTTCTAATAGCTGTAGAGGCAGACTCACTGGAGCAGAAAATTATGCTTTTGAAAAGTTGTTGTGCATCTGTTTTTAAAAATAATATGAAATATTTGTATTCTTAGATGATGAAGTCAAATCTACACAAAGACTTATAGAAAAGCTGAATGAAGCTATAACTGAGGAATGTTCTAGGCTTGCTCAGGTAAGATTTAACAAAAAGCCTTTTTAAAATGGAAATTTTTAAAATAGAAAATTATGCATACAGTGAGTAATCGTATTTTTCTACAGAATTTTTAATAGGTTTTCTTTTCATTGATCTCAAAATAGACTGCTCAACCTGATCTTCCAAAATAACATTGCAAGAGGTTTTATTTTTTTTCCTAAACTCTTTTATGTTCTTCTCCTGACAGTTTTTCTGTCTTGATCGTCTATGTAATGTTTGGCTTATATCTACTAGTTTAGAAGTATTTATTTCCTTTCTGTATGTCTCTGGCTACAGGTGGTTGATTTATCAGCAACTTGATGTCATACACACATGGGACATCAGTATCATATCTGCAACAAGATAGCAATTTCTTTCTTAGCGGCAGCGTATCTTTCAAAGACTTAAAAGAGTCTAAGAATCTACCAAAATTGCTGTCTATATTTTCAATCACTAAATATTTTAGTAAAAATATGAAGTTTATTTTTAGCCTGTATTCTAGTATTGGCCACCAATAATATTATTTTATTGTATCTATTCTGTAGACTGCTAGCAATCAATGGCCCTTACAGGTTCTTGTGACTAGAAATCAAGTTACTTAAAGTTCTTTCTGGATAAATTAAGGTTTATTTAGTCATTTGTTAGAATCCACGGTTTTCTGATCTTAAATACTTCCAATGATTGGGGTTTTTTTGTGTGAGTAGTTGGATTTTTTCCTTTCTTTGCTGGATTTTTTTCAACATTTTATTGGGGAAGTGGATAGCAGAATTTTTTTACTTTAGAGCTGACACAGGAGAGATTAAACAGGACTCCATGGTAGCTCGTGGAAATTAGCAGCTGTGGTATTAGTTGTTTCTGAGTTAGGAAGAACACTGCCAATCCATATGATTCTATGTTGAGCTTTTGGAAAAAGCATGATTTTAGTTTTGCAAGTTGAATTTGGTGTCTTGAGTCTATAACCTTTAAATAGGGAATCTCACTGTGTGCTTTAGGCAGGCCAAATTCTTTTCAGGTATCATTTATCTTCTGAAATCACATGGATAAATCTTCTGTTTGCCTACCAGTATTGTAAATATGTCATCTATTCTGCTGTAAAGCACTGGCAAACATGAGACATTTCCTTTTGATTTGCTTGAGTTTTCTTCTGCCACCCTCTTTTATCCTACTTGTTCAATACTCTAAGAACAAGATGACTTATGATCTCTAAAAGGATATGAATTTCTGCCAAAGGAATCCTTCTTCTAACTAAAATTGCAGTTTACAAGAATGAGGCATTTAGAATGTAAATTTGTTTTCAGCATTAATAAAAGAGGTCTTCCTATGGAAGATTTTAGTAATGGGCAGTTTCAAATAAAATACCCTTGCCAAAATATATCTATTAATGTTTTAACTAAAAAGTCTTTCCATACCTGTTTATCAGGAGTGTTAAAGATTGTCTAGGTTCTTATGGCTCAACAGAACATCTGTGCCATCATTTTACTTGACTGCCACCATTTTTCTTATTTTCTTTGTGAATTGTGATTGATAAAATTAATAAAGAATTCTTCACTTTGTTGTCTTCATTTTTTTTTTTCTTTTTTCATTTGTTGTGCAGGTTTTGTGTGACAACCAGAATGAACATTCTTTGGATGCTGGTGATAGGGAACAGGGTATTTTCCATAGACCCGCTGCTGTGAGAGAAAAACTGGGCGTGGAATCACCAATACACAGAGGCCAATCTCAAGGTAATGGCGTTGTGCTCTCGTGCACTGATTTCAAGTATTTCAGCCTAACAGTTATGCCATTAGTTGTTCAGGTGCTGGTTAGTGTGCCTAAATAGCTGCTTTACAGATTTTTTCATTATTCTGAACCACTCTCATTTATTATGAGTATTTTCTTGTGCTGTTTTCTTCATAGCAAAATCAGTGAAAATCAGATGATTCTGCAGTGGACAGTTTGTGAGCAATTCACTGTAGTAAAATTTATGGTAAAATGTTTAATTTCATTTTTGTTTTAAAGTCCCTGGTTATCTGTGTAATTTACCTGTGCAAGAACGTATGGATGCACTTCTACACAAGATAATGGAAGAATACACAAGGCTGAAAGCACTTCAGACACAGCTGGGGAAGGATTGTGAACAGGTAAACTTCTTATAGTGTATGAGTATATGTATATTTGAATTTTCTCTCTTGCATGAATTCGCTCTGGATGAGCAAAGAATGTGTTTGAAATTCAGTTTATGTATCTTGGTTGAGCTGCAGAGCAAGGCAATGATTTGATAAAACAGAGAAAGCTGCTACCCATGTCACAGAAATGTGGAATGGCTGAGGTTAGAAGGCATCTCTGGAGTTATTTTAATCCAACCACTTGCACAAAGCAGAGGCACATAGAGGAGGTTGCTGAGGACTGTGTCCAACCAAATGTCCAAAGGATAGAGACTCCACAAGCCCAGTGGGTAGCCTTATCTTCCTCAGGCTATATGTTCCCAGTTCTCTGTTTCTCCTTGTAAGACAAATGCTCCAGGCTCCTATCATCTTTGTGACCCTCTGCTGGATTCATGCCAGTATATCCTTTTCTCTCTTACCCTGGGAGTGCAGCACTGGATCCAGCACTCCAGATGTGTCTGCCATAAATGGTGCATTGCTGGTTCCTGTAGACTGGGTCACTTATGCTGTGAAAAGAAACACATTGTTACATTGGTTACACTCTCCTATGTGTTGGCCACATTTCTTATATGTTTATAATTACCATTGATATTTTTCATAATTTCCAGATCATAGAATTGTAGAATTGGAGGGGTTGGAAGGGACCTCGAGAGATCATCGGGTCCAACCCCCAGATGATTTGTTGTCATTTGTATTTACTTGATTATTTATTAGGTCAAAGAACCATGGCTGTCGTCTTCAGAAAGGAGGAAGGAGGAGGAGCCTAGCCATCTAGAAACAAGGAAGGAATGCCTGAAGACCCCTTCACAAGGTCTAATGGGTAAAAAGATACATATACTGTTTTTACTGTATGTATTTTCAGAGAGAGATAGAAGATAATGGCCTTAAATCTTAACTGATTCATAGTTTACTACAGCTTGAAGCACATAAGAGATTTTTTCATATTTTACAGTATGATACTCTGATGTTGTTAAATCTCTAAAATATTTCAGAATTACATGTTGTGAAACAGTTTAGTCTTACTCAGTTTTCTGAATTTAAGTTCCCTTACCCATATGAAATAGAGTTTTGCAAAATGAAAGATTAAATTATTACTAATTTTATGGAAAAGCAATTGATACGATATCAGGAGAATTTAACTACAGTAATTATTCAGTCCATCAATAACTTGGGAGGGAGTTAATCTAAACTGATGTAATTTATATCATTCCCCTCCCCCTGCCTTCCCTGTCAAATAATCTACATACAGATCCTACGATTCAAGAATACTGTTCAAAGGAGATAAGGAACCTTAAAACACAACTTGAAGAACAACATGCTCAAGAATTGGAACGCCTTCGATCCTGTTTCCAACAGCAGCTGAAAGAAAGTGAAGAGAGGTACACTGCAGAGATCGCCCATCTGCAGGATAAGCTTCAGAGTGCTGGGATATCCTCTGACCACACAAGGTAGTAATCAGGTCTTCAATGCTTGTCACTTTGCACTGCATGCAAAAAGAAGTGTTTCAAATAATTATTCATCTAAAACTATGAATTTTACATCAAAATAGGAGAAATTATTTATGAGCACATTACCCTGTGTTGTTTAGTTCTTTCAGGAGTTGAGTGTTATGAAGATACTACATAAATATTGCAAATAACGTAGTGCAGCATTTAGAATTTATTATATATTTATACTCAATAGGAGAAGATTTGATAACAGGAATAATGCATAAATGTAATTTCATATATATGAGCTTTTTAACAGTAATTTCAAAACTTCCAGCTGAACAGACCACTTCTAACTCTCAGAAATCCAGGCAGTGTGCTTTACTTCTGATGAGACCTCGTGTAGCATAATTGCATGACATTGATGATTTGCTAGAATGATATGTAGCAGTAAAGTTTGGGGCAGATTGAGGTCCACATTCTGGCTTTCTACAACTCATGGGCTATAGTCAGCCTCCTCCTGGCCCTGACCATTGTGACCATTCAAGTCTAAGAGAGTTCCGTTCAATGTCATCCCTGGTTTCTTGTTCTTAATTTTTGACCCTCGTGTTACTTCCGTTTTTTTCATTTACTGTACTACCGATCACTTGCTTTCTCTGCATTTTTCTTTTATTTCAATCTCCCTTCTGTGAGAGGGGTTTTGGTTTTCACTGATTTACGGCCCTCTGAATATAGAGAAGTTGTGTTGCAAAAGTCAGTCTCTGAATACATTTTAGTATGTGGTTATTTAAATATGAAATGATTTACTGGTTTTGTGTGTATGCATCCTCGATGTAACACAAGAAAGCAAGCAGTGCATGTGTTGATAAGCTTCAGAATAAGGGAATCAAAATAAATGCAACCATTTTCTAGGTGTTTTTATGGTTTCATACACAGAGCCTCTCTGGTTTCTCTCCTATCTTTATGATTGTCTTAATCAAAACTGTGTATACTTACAGACCACAAAATGTTCTCAGGTAGTGTTAAAAATAAGTTGTTTTTGAGGTCCTGGGCAAAAATCATATTAAGAAATGTTACACTGGAGGAAAAGCCAGTGCTTGGAAGGCAAGGCATGTGAACTATAAATTCGAATACATGAAATTAATGGCATGGGAAAAGGTATGTTCTGAAGAAAATATTTCCAGTCATTGGTCTTCAAATGTATCTAATGTATATCTGTATTCCTATAATGTGTATTTGAATAGAGGAAAAAATATGCTATATTGAAATACTGGTTGGTTGTGTTTTGTTTTGGTTTTTTTATTTCCCCCCTCTGCTTTTTTTTTACCTTTTTAGTGCATCCAGAGATTTACAAATGAAGCCAAAAGTCTTCAGGGAAGTGAAGTGCACTGAAAATCATCATCAGCAAAGAACAGATGAAGCATTGGAGGTATCATATAACTGCCTTGACAGCTAATTTACATGTGGTCAATATAATTTAAATACTTTAGGTACTGAGATGAAATATGGACTCATATTTGGTAGTAGTAATTATCATGTGAGTACTATGCTGTACTATTAGACTGTCCATGTTAGAGGAAAGTTTGCTGAAAAACATTTTTGAAAATTATGAGCAGTAATTCTCTTGGTCAAAGAGTGATTCAAGTGAAATCCTAGTACTTTTTAAGTATGGAATGCACAGTTTAGAAAAGAATTTTGAAAAAGTAAGCCCAAATATCTTAGAAAGCAAATGACAGTGGAAAAGACATAGTACACTTCTTCCCTAGTATTGCTGCAAACCTGGCTCAGCAGTTCCACATTGTGAAAAAAGCACAGTGATGCTCTTTCGTAGTGTGATCCTGTGCTTTCTCACCTGTTTTCTCTTCATCTGACAAGTCAAATAGTGCTGAGAAAAACAGTTGTTGCAAACTCAACTTTTAAAATTAATTTTGAAGCAGAAACAAGACAGTCATTTTCCCAGCTGTGTTTTGTGTTGTTGTGGCACAAAATTATGTGATTTTCCAGAAATTAAGATAACCTCATTGAGGGAAAAAATCTGTCAAGTTGAAATTTTTTAAATTAATGAAATAAAGGCAAAAATACTTGATCTGAGATTTCATGGTTTTCTTTTCAGCTTGCTAGTGAGATTGAAATGCAGAATGATGTGGATGCTGTTCAATTGCTAGAAAAACAATACCAAGAAAGATTAGAAGAAGAAATAGCAAAGGTATTATTTTTATTTTGTTACTTTAAGTTTAAAAAATGCAGCCACTTCCATTTCCCATTTCTGCAATAGTATTTGCTAACTTTGGTTTGATTTATTTCAAAAATTGTTTCATTCTGATTCTGAAAGGGGAAAGTCTTTTAAAAATTCTGAAATGTTTTGGGATGGGTTTGGGTTTTTTTTTATTTGCTTTCTCTGCTATTCCTATGTCTGCTCACGTAGGGGATGATGGTGGTGTTTTGCTTCACTACTTGAAAGAAAATAGACCACATGCAACGTCCTTGACACTAGAATTTGTTTAGAAAATCCGGAGGCTTAGAGAGTGGATTTCTTGCTCCTTGAAGCCTAACAGCTTGTCAATTCAAAAGATTTTTGTACTTAACAGTTTCACACTATATTTCTGATAATATTTTATTATGCATTTTAATATATTGTGTAAAATGCATGGTTTTAATTTGGATCTGGTGACTTTCTCTGAAACATGAGAAGTAAAATTAAGACTTTTTTGGGTAGACCATATTAAGTTGTTTGTGGATTTTCTTACTTTTTGACTTCCAAAAAATCTTTCACTTTGCAGAATTAAAAATTCTCTCTGTTTTCATGATTTCATGGCATAAGTAAAAAAAAGTTGCTGTGGAAGAGTAAAGGAATATTTCTTACAACAGTTTGCAATAGGAAGAATAGCAAGCTCTAGATGATAGTAGTTTAAGTAATCCATATTCCTGAAGTTAATGTTTGATTTCTCATCTGCTGCCAAAAAAAAAACGTTTATGAGGAAGCAGAGTCCATGGCTGGCTAGCATTGTGTTAGGGGCTGTTTGGGTTCAAAAGACACACTCATGTTTTCTGGAACAGAAGAGTTAAGTGTTTTCAAGTGTAACACTTCGGTGTTCACGCTTTTTGTAGCTTATACTATATATGGCTGTATTCTAACTCTAGAAAAGAACTGCTCACATGACTGGAAAAGGTGTTTGTTTTTATTAGGAGATACTTAGCAAATACAAAAGTTGCGAGCCTGCTGTAACTGAAACTGCAGCTATTTAATGCTAGTAGACATTTCTTTCTGGTCAAGTAAAATTCCTGTGCTGAATATTGAGCACACAGCACCCCTGTCTTTATACAGTCCAAAATTCCATGTATTCAAAATGTTTACAAAGGACACTTGGTCAGGCAGAGGAAGCGTGGCACAGCTGCACATTGCTCTATATGCCAGGACTTTTAAAAATCACCTGATAGAATGTTTTTTAAAAAGAACTAGATAATTCTGTGCTAAATATTTTAATTGCAAATGGCATCATTATTTAGTAAATTACCTTAAATACAGCATGTCTGTATTTTAAGAATTGACTCTTGATTAGATTGACAGGATGTCTATGTTCTTTTACCTGTTTTCTTCTGTAAAAAAGTAAAATAGAATCATAGTTCAGAGCTTTTAGTACTTTTATTTGTTATTGATGGTCAGCAATGAGATTTCTTCAGCAATAGGAGATGCTATGAAGCGTAAACTAATACAGATTTTTTTTTTCTTATTTATCCAGGTAATTGTGTCAATGAGTGTAGCATTTGCCAAACAGACTGAATTGTCAAGAATTGCTAGGCAGGAGGAAGAAACAGCACAATCACAGACTGTACATCAACAGGGAATGCTTTCTGAAATTAAAAAGCAATGTACTGAAGAAGAGGTTGACGTCCCTCTTAGAAAAGCAGCAGACAGAGGCAGTAAGCCTGAAGATGAATTGAAATCACTTTGCAAGGAGCTCACTGAAGACTCTGGTGAGATCAGCTCACTTGGGGAACAGCTGCATTCTAGTAGCAAGTCTGGTTGCGTATTAGGACCGACCAGGCAAGAATCGGAGATTTCTGAAGAACTTTTTTCCCATGTCAAAGGCCTTATGATGGAAGAAACACCGGTAAGCATAAAAACCAGGCAAGGTGTAACACCGTATCTGAATAATCTTTCCAATGGATTTACACTTCATTTCAATGAAAAATCTGCAAATAGAAAAATAAAGGTGAAAATGCCATTCAAATATTTCTGTCAAAGGACTGACAACTTCAGACTTAAATTATCTACCTTTTTTTTGCTTATTGTATTCTACCTGACTGCCACAGCATGTGATATGCTGTGAGGAAAGGAACTATGCTTACATGAAACTAGATTATTCCATTTTGTTGATAAAACTGTACTGCAGCCCATAAATTGTATAAAGGCTCTTTGTGAGTTAGTTTAAAAGTTTGAGTTCTTGTGAGAAAGGGTATCAGCTGAACACAAAAATTCTGAAAGTAATATGAAGCATACCTATTTAGTTTTTCACCAGTGTGGGGTGAGGGCTAAGGTATGTAATAAGTATTTAAAAAGGAGTCATAAGTTTTGACTCTAGAAGCTCATCCTAAATGTAATCTTTTTATTAAATTTTGCACTAGTTGAAGCAAAAATTACACTTCCAAATTCGTGTCAGTTAAATATTCTTATCTTGTATTATCTTGATAGTGACTAAATTAATATTCCTGTTTTGTGTGATACTGCTCTCTAACTTCTCTTGTACACATGCACACTTAAATGTGTCTGCCGCTGCATTTTCTGTTGAGATCCCTACCAGCTAAAAAGTGTAAGAGTTAACACTGGTCACAGTTAGGTTAAAAAAGTTCCTCTAACAGAATAATTCTAAGCCTGGACCTTCCAAGAAGCTGGTGATAAGATAGGACTTCTGTAATAGCTACTTTAATTTGTGAGTTTTCTGAAATTTATTTCAATACTTACTTTAAACTGTTGTTGAACATCAAGTGCTAAAACTTCCAATATTTCAGCACTACAGCGAGATGACGGCATCAGACAAAGAGATGTCAAGTCAGCTGTTGTTATATGAGGAGCGTTTGGAAGACATGCGACAGGAGCTAGTGCGGCAATATCAGGAACATCAGCAGGCAACAGAATTACTGAGACAAGGGCACATGCAACAAATGGAACGTCAAAAAGAAAATCAAGAGCAACTCTTAGCAGAGCTGGAGAGTCTTAAAGTGCAGTTAGCTGAGGTAATACAGAGTTTGACTCAGTGAGTTACCATTGGTTTACAAAGGGACATCATCAGTTAGATTTGTATTTATTTGTACTTGTATATCTGTATATTGAGAGACACACACATATTTACTACGTGCATGAGTGAGCACACACATCTATTTGTATATGTATATTTGTGTAAATGTACAAACACATAAATGCAGGGACGTAGAAAAGGCATATTTCTTTAATCAAAGCTCAGTCAGTGATGGATCGATTTAAACTTCGGCAAACCTGGAGAAAGCCTGCAGTGCTGCACGGCAGCCAGAAGAGAAAGTGAGTGAGTGCAGATACAGGGTAAACCATGCCACATTCCAGATATGCAGCCCTGTGCAGGATGCAGGCTAGCATCCATTGACATCCATGGGTTGAAATACTGTAGTATTTTTCATTCTTCCTCATCCCAACTTGAGATCCAAACTTGAACAGTGTCAGTGGCTTCCCACAACAGTGTATTTTGGCATTTGGGTTTGTTTTGGTTTTTTTCTTAAAAATCATTGATGATGAAGTCATTACTGACTGTTGGACCGAAACAAAATTGGTGAGATTTGGTGGGAAACACTAACATTTCTTTGCCTTTTTAAACTTAACTTGCTGACATTCTTAATCTATTCAATGCCTATAGTAGGTATGCTAATGAAACTCATTAGTTTATCCTAACAATTAAGTCTTCAAAAATCATGTAATTTATAGACTTTGCTTCAAGGAGTCTTTCCCTTGAAAGACAAAGAAAAGAGAATCGAGAAGAATTTGTCTTGCTCTGATTTAATTTCAACAATGTAACGTTACAGAAATAGGAATTTGTGAATTCTAAAATCCTTTGATTTCACTGTGGAGTTTTAGGTTCCTTCAGACTTGCCCAGTCCTGGACCTGTTCTGTTTAAGTTTGGGCTCAAGTAGCTGGGGAATCTAGAGAGCTAGTTACTTGTATCCTACATGTCTTTTCCAGCAATGTCAGGTGTCTGTTTCTCTTAGCAGCTTTGTAGGTGCCTTTTATCCTGATAATCTTTTCTTTCAATACATCCTTTCTCCTTTTTCCTCTTCATCAGTTTGCAACTGCATCTTTCACTAGGGGTTGAAAATTCTTGAAACTGATGAAAAATATTAAGTAGAACTTACACTGCCTGCCTTTCTGCAGTTTTTAATGCCAAGGATTTTTTATCCATAAGAACTTAAATGCATTGCATTTAAGCTGTGAGCACTTCTGGCTCTTTAAAAAAAAAAAGTATGTGTAAGCTTTTTATAAAAATAACTTATTTCATCTTTTTTCTAATGCAAAACATCTACTATAGTGTATAATATTTAGAAATTAACCTTCCAGTATGCATTGTGATCACTGTGTTTCATGAAAAGCATGTCTGAAAATCGTAAAGAAGGTGTAAGTTACCAAAAGCATTTATTGGCTGTATTCCATTCTAGAAAGCTTTCAGTGTCTTGGTAACCATTTAGAGAAATGGACTGAAATTTCATTGTGCAAAATACGTGAAAAATTAGAAGTGACAGGACTCGCTAATACTCAGAAGCTTAAAAATTGTGTGCCTCTACAACACTTCTTTCTTAGCATGTCTCAATGGAGAATGACACCCTGGTTGCAGAGAGAGAGAGAATGCTTTTAGAAGAACTGGAATCATTAAAACAACGTTCCGTACCCGGAAAAGAGAGGGTGTTCTGTGAGCTACGAAACAACAGCACACAAACAGAGGTAAATATGGACTTTGACTTTCTTGGCAGCTGTGGCATGTAAAACCAGTAAGATTCCTTTTCACTGCTAACTCTTGTTGTGTAACATATTTTCTTAAAAGATGTTGGGTATTTCTTGAACAGAGGTTGAAGGATCAAGAAGTGTTACTGGTAGACATAGTGTTTTAGTTCAGTTAAGCAGAAGCCAGTTAAATAGCTTGAAGGTAGGGATTATTACTATAGCTGTTTAGTCAGGTAAACTCACATTTTCATATTGCTATAGCAACACCAGCAGAAAATACAAGGACTGTTTAATCAGAGTAACAAAGTTCTTTCTAATATGCCCTGCCTTGGATTTCCTGGTTTGTGTTTATTATGGTTTAGTTAGTTTTTCCACATAGGAAGAGTATTTCTTGATTTGTAATCTGCTGCAGAATTTTTTTGACAAAGGACAACTAATTTAGGTTTTAAATTTCATGTTCTACTGTGTATAGTAATATGTGGATTCTGGCATGACAGGATTTCTGTTCTTTTTGTCTTCCCTGCCTCTGCAAAAACTTACTCAGAATGAAAATGAAAACCAAAACGATGTGAAAGAGCAGATCTTTGAGGATGAAGATGGAGGAAGAAAGCCTGATGAAACATCTTCAGCTCTTCTTTCTAAAGAAAGGTGCATAGAACATTAAGAAAACTTTTTTAAAATGTTGAAAATCATGTTCTTGTTAAATTAGTAATATTTATAAGTTTATTCTGACTTATAACAATATTTTGTATTCTAAATAACCATATTTCTAAGTTTGCATAGTTTAGATTGCATGTCTTATTTTTTATAAAGCCTAACAATGTAATGGCATAAAGAATGAGAGAAATCTCAACCTATTTGACTGTATCATTCCTATTACACTCATATAGTTATCTGCATCATTTGTAGAGATGTGTATTTGTATACCCATTGTATGTACATATATGAAATAAGTTATAGGAACGTAATTGCATTTGAGAAATACCTTTTAACTATTCTGCAACTTTTTTAATCTGATGGTAGACAAACAATCTTTAATTGTCATTTTGAGAAAATTTTATAATGTTTATAGCAAATGCCAGGCAACTATAGAACTGTTTTAAAAGACACTAGATAAAATACCAGGCTATAAGTACAAAAATTGATAAATACTTTGACTGTAGACATATTTTGTAACAAGATCACAAATCATACATCACAAGATCACAAACACACGTCATACAAGTAAACAGGAAAAGCACACTTGTGCTTTTCCTGTTTACTTGTATGACGTGTGTTTTAGTCTTGAAACAGTGGGATTAAGATTTCTTTTTTAACTGCAAATCTCTTCTGATTGCAAGGATGTTTAAGGGATAGTAAATCAAAGGACTGATTAGTTTCTGTCCTGCAGGCACATTTTTCAGAAGGCTAATGAGAAACTCATGAAGATTCTTTTAGAAGTTGTGAAGACAACTGCGGCCATGGAGGAGACGATTGGTCACCATGTTCTTGGGTTACTGGATCGTGCTGGTCAAGTCCAGCCTTCCAAACCAGCTGGATGGGACACAGAGGCAGAAGAGTCAGTAAAATCCTGTATCCGTGTGGGATATGAAAAAGGTACTGCTACTGTGGTTTTCTAATTCATAACGTAGCATCTGCATACTTAGATATTTAAATAAAGTTAGTTTGGAAATTTTCAAATAAAACTGAGCATTGAAAAGAAAACTTTTTCATTTGGATGCATATTACATCTTTTTGATGACAGAGGCAGCTTTTCAGGATTTGTCTGTCTGGGTCATGCCTCAAACCAGTTGGGACACGTATCTAGGGTCCTGTTGTAAAGCCTGCAGCAGAGTGAGAAAGTGATTGAGAAATGCAAAAATAAATATGTTCCCGTTGAAGGAGATGAACAGAATGAAACCTAGCTCCATGGCATCATGCACCAGCTTTACACCTTGCTCTATACATATAGGGAATGGGAACTGGTTCAAAGGCCATATCTCTAATGGCCATACAGCCATCTCCATAATTAATGTATGGAGGGATGTGGCTGGTCACTGGACACCTGGAATAGGACAGGTTGTATGTATGTTTGTGGACTTTCTCAGGCTCCTAAAGAGGATGATTGCATGCAAACAACCTTTTGAAAACAGTTTCAGGAATTTTCTGCCAAGCCTTGCCCATCAGCAGTTTAGAGGAGTGCTAGTTGGCACAAGCCTAAAGCAGCATTTTAACATGGTAGGTAATTGCTTACCAGTGTCTTAAGAGCTCTCCCAAGCTCTGTTTAATTTCCTGTGGTTGTACTACGATAATGCCCATCCATTTCTCTTTTAGGCAAGAATAGGTGCTCTATCATATTGCCATTTAGGTGCCCATGGTGCAGAAGCTAGCGTAAGGATGTGTACGTTCATCCTGGGTGTTATGGGGAAGCATTGTGCAACAGACCAGTTCGGCCTAGAACACATTATACATCTGGTTTTGGCTGAAATTTTAACTACTGTGAATGAGAAGAAAAACTGGAAGTCAAATACTACATTGCATTATTAAGAAAGAGTCTACTGCAAAGCAGGTTATCTGCGGTGAAATGTGTACAACTGCAGTCCAAGGATTCTTGAATTTTTCACTTTTATGCCTATATAGTACTGCTATTTCATAAAAAAAATCTCATAACATTTTTCTCCACATTTCACTGTATTTAATTCTGAGAAAAATTATTTTTTGCAAAAGTACAAGTTTTGAAGCTCTGCCTTTTTTCCCCCCAAGGAGTTCTTGCACTTTACTTTGGGGTGGGAAATTAATAGAATTTGCTTATGTTAAAGCAGTTCAGAGTATCTTCAACCACTGGCAACTAGTTTCTACACACTCTTAGCCAGATGGTAAGGAGTGCATCTCTTTCAGTATCCTGAGGTAGCTTTAAAGTTTATGTAAACTGCATTTTAAATCAGATTTTTACATTAAAACCAGGAATTTACAAATTACTTTTATTTTTAATTTATTTTTATGTATTTGATTTTTAATAATATTCTTTGTGTTCTCATTGTATAGTCAGAGGTATGTAAAAAGCATTGAGGTTTTCACAATGTCCATTGCCCAAAGAAATAAAAATGTGCTCTAGTTCTGAGGGCAGTGGTCACAGGTGTGTTTTTTTAATTTATTTTTTTTTTGGCATGTTTCCTTACAATCAGAAGTAGTTATGAGAAAAGAAACAAAAGAAAAGAGGATTAAAGAAGACCCAAGCTTACAGTGCCTATAGTGGCAGATGTATATAGTTTGTAATGTATCTCTGAGGGTGTGTTCACAGTTATCATCTTTTTTTTTTTTTTTTTTTTTTCTTTTTAAAATAATACAAGAGCATCCTTGCTGTGTACATCCTGCTGCTGGGGACAGATAGCCATTAATAGCAGTTGTACTGTTCCATCAGCTGAAGTATTTCATCCATCTTCAAATGGAACTAGATGTCAAATTCTGTTAGTGCTTTCAGCAACAGGACTGTTGTAACTAATTTCCCATTCTTCTGCTGAATGGCCTGAGAGGAAAAAAGCTTCTAAAAATTACATACACACACCCTCTCCCCATTGTTTTCTGAAAGAAATAGCTAGACACTACTTTTTTTATTTTAACTTGTGCGTGTTACTGTCTTTTCCAATATGTAGCCAAACAGATCTTCCTTTTTAATTACTCAAGAAATTCATAGGAATAAATTTATACCAATAAAATCAAGTAATCTATAATATAGTAGGAAAAGTAATGTGTTTAATAAAGTGAATTCTCTCTCTCCTGAACGTAATCCATATTTATTGACAAGCCAGACTTGGCATAGTGTTTTTGCTGAGTTTCAGTGTTTAAAAAAGCTGAATCATTAAGGTCACTTACAACCACAGCCTGATTTATAGAGCTTATAGAGGTTTATCTGGGACCTTGCTAAGTTATTAGCTAACACTGGATTTTATTTCTTGTGGAGTGAGTAAAGTTCAAATTTCAGTCATGAAATGTGTCATTGGAAATGAACAGCATTTGTGCAAAGTACTCTGGTGAGTTAATTACATCCAGAGATTTGGATCAGGAACCATCTTGTCAGAGCCAGCAGGCTTTGCTGTTCTCCTCCTTCAGTGTTGCACCTTGGTGGAGGGACTGCAGTAATGCAGGCTGCTCTGGAGAAGCGTGTGTGGTGATGGTATTCCTTGAACATTAAACCCTCTTACATACTTTAGAGCTCTGTGTTTCCAAATACCAGGAACAACGTAGTAAATAGCTCTATATGCTGAACCAGTGTAAGACTGATTTGTTTTCAACATGTAACCCCTAAGCTGAATTCCTCAGTGGAATCCCAGGAGTAAACTGAGATACCAGCTCCACAATCTAGAACAGTATGTATTGCTTCATGAATGTTGGTTGGCAGCTCATAAGCAACTTCTGTATCTGAATCGTCTGAGTAAGCGTTGTGTAATTAAAGCACATTTCTTGAGACTTAGTGAGCCATGACAGCTGACGTGCTGAACTTCAAGCTTCATGGCAAGGAAACAATATGAACCTCTCTTACTGGTTTTAGGTTGGATTGGTATTGGGTTTTTTGTTACAAGGAGAGGATTTACCCAAGGAATATTTTTACTTGGGCTGGTTATATTCTATTTTATTTTGTGTTAACTGGGAAAAAAAAAATGGGAGAAAGAATTTTATTTTCATTCTGTTGGGGTTGGAGATTGAACAGCATGATAAGGATTAGTAAAATGAGCGTTAGACATTCAACTGCCAGGGTTGATAACACTTGGCAACATTACTATTTCTTGCTTCCACCACTGAAAATCTTTTAGAAAGATGCTGTGCTGAGATGCTGTGTACTAAGACTATTTTCAGGGGAGGAAAAGACAGACATTCTCACTTCGCAGTTAGGAAGACATTTAAGGTGAATTCCAGATTTTAAGTGCTACTTCTTAGAAATGATTATATGGCTATTACATTTATTCTTTCCATTGATTTTACTATTTGAGTTGCCTACCCTACAGTATCAACAGAATTATTACAGGGTTTGTGCGCATTGGAAACCTTGTTTTTCCTTTTCTATATTTGAGAATAGTGAAGTTTGCATATGCCAAATTCTGTTTCAGGTGACAGCTTGCTTGCTCTTTCCTCCTTATTTTTAGTTATATTTCAGATAAATGATAATGTTTTGTCCTGATATTTTTCATATAATAAAATGATATTTTAACATTAATTTATTTTGTCTTTATCCAGAAGTGATGGAAGCTGACATAAGAAAAGCAGGAGTTTAAAATCTTGTTATTAGCTCTTGGAGGTCAAATCACTGTATCTGGTGATATAATTAATGTAAGAGAAATATTCCAAACCTCCCTTTTGAAAGATTGCATTCTGAGCAGGGCATTAATTTTGTTAAGCTTTTCTCCAGAAGTTTCCAGACAGCCAGAAGTTCAGATGATTTTGCAACAAACCACATATTTCTGCAGTTGTTTGGGTTTTTTTATACTGCTTATTTTTGTATTTGACACAGACTCATCATTGCACAATTCAGATGTACCTCTCAAGCAAACAGTTTACTAAACTATAAGGGTTATAGGATGTGAATTATGGGTTTAGCCTGAGAAGGAAAACAGGAACAATGCACAGATAGTTTGTACTGCATCAAGGAAGAATTAGATTACACAATAACTATTGTTTTATCTTGTTTATAGTTGTGCTACTGTACTGTGGGCTTCTCTTTTGTGAGATCTCTGAAGCTAAGCAGGGTTTTTCTGGTTTGTTCTTAAGATGGGTGGCCTCCAAAGAGCATCAGGTGCTGCAGTGTGTCAGTGGGTTCAGTAGGGAATACGTTTTCCTTCAATTCAATTTTGAATCAGTACTTTCCACAGCATTTGGAAATACTTATGCTGCTGCATGTCCATCTTAAATGATGGTCCTTTCTACTCTGAGGATATTAAAGCCTTCTGCATCACTGTTGCTATTTCAAGACACACATAGCCAACCCAAATTTCAGTGGTGAAAAATCAGAATGCTATTCAGTAAAAAATGCTAAATTGTTCATTTTGCAGCCTTCCTTGCACTGCAAGAAGGTGGAGTATCAGGATGTTATGAGAAAACCTTTATGCTATACAAACACATTGCAAATACTTAGCATGCTGGCAGAAGATGACTGCCTGCCTCTGCTGGGGTGACTGCACTACAGTAGTTTGCAACTGAAGTTCCAAAGTGCAGTACTGGAAAGTGATTTGAAATCCTGTGTAGATGAAAGGTGCCAGGTGAATGCATATTCTATTCATCTGGTTATTCATTCCATTCATGCATATGGTATGCTTCTGGTTTTTCCCTCTGGAGTGCGAAGAGAGTTTGTAACGTTATCTCCCACATACCTAAAAGAAGATATGAATCAGTAACAATATAACTAGAAGGAAAAATATTTACTAAATACATCTGCATTTTTAAAAGATCTTATAATAAGATCAAAATAAACAAAAGAAAAGCTATTTCTACATGAAAATGGTTGTAGGTTAGTTTGTTGCATATGGGTCACGTATACAGCTGCATCCACAATGTAATAACTACGTAGATCTTATTAGAATACTTGCTGGTATAAAAGCCCGGTAAGTAAATAAAGTAGTTAATCATGTTGCAAATTGTTAAAAAAAAACCAAACAAAACCAACAAAAACCAAACCAAACCTGAAAGCTAGAAGCTGATTATCTTTTTGGGTCCAAACAACATCTACAAGAAGAGTTGAATTTCCAATGTTGTTTGCATGCCTCGTTAAAAGGCAAGAGCAAGTATAAGGAAATTGTATCCAGCGAGAGTACTAACCACATTTTTAAAGGCAGTTTGTAAAACTGACCTATTATAATTTCATTTCAATCTCTGTAACTAAACAAACTGTGCCAGTTCAGCAGTCACAATTCATGGAGTAACCAGGAACTTAAATTCAAAGGTAGCCCAGTATTGCAACTTTATTGCTAAATAGGCATTGACTGTTCTTAAGTCATATTGCTGCATCCCGAGAATAAGGTCTTGAGAAAACCTTAAGCAAAACCAGCATCTAATTGTTTTAAAAAAGAAAACAACACACCAAAATGTTTATTTTCTTTTCAAGACATTTCAGAATGTCAGACATGTCAGAATGTCTTCAGACATTTCCACAATAGCATTTAAGTCTGATGTTTCAAATCTAACAGCCTAATGACATAACACTTTTTCATTTTAAAAATGGTATCAATGGTAGTTACCTGCCATTGTGATGTAATCCTGTATTGTTCTTTCATAGTGCAAGTGAGATTTTACAACACATCAGGATCTGGCTTTCACTTGTCTTACTTAAATACTGCCCTGAATTCTAAATATGACAGATGTTCTGTTTTGTAGATGAATTGCTATCGGTTTAATACTTTCTGTAGTCTGCTTTTCAGACAGAATCAATAATGCCTTTAAACTGAGGGGACCTGAGTAAGATTGAGAAGTAGGAGGGGTGACAGGTGGTCCATCAGCAGGGACAGTTACTGTCCCTCCTTACTGTACTTGATTTGTTCAGCTACCCATTTTAATCAGTTTTCCGTTCACTAATAGTAATACTGAATTTTGATGTTGTTTTGTAGTCTGTTTGTCCCAAGAAGTTGTCTGAATTACACGTGTCGCTTCCCCTTTACTCACTTCTGAATCGTTAACGAACAGATTTGTGCTAGTGCACACTGACGTGGCTGGGCATCCATGAAACAGGAGCTGACAGTCTGGGTTGTTGGTTTTTTTTAACTGGTTGTATTTTAAAGACGATCTTGCAAGTCCCTTTTGCAAATTATTCAAAGTATTAAGGGTTACTGATAGTAACAAAGGTTTGAAGATGAGCCTCAGATCCCAAAAGCATACTGAAACGACATTTAAAGTATTCTCTGTTAGTATCTCCTTTCCTTTTCCCTTCTGGTTGTTTTTAATGAACACATTGTGTATCTTGTTTGTGTAAGTTTTATATGCACTATTTCCCTTTCTGTCTTTGTGACGAGTACAGCTATTTTAATAGCCTTATGACTTGTCTTTCTAATTGTAACTTAGATGTACAGTTTTTTCATGCTTTGGAGTGCTAAGACTCTGTGTGAAAATGTAACTATTGTTTTTCCAGAGTCCTGTTCCTCATATCATGGCAATAGTATGAGAGATGACGATATTAACTTGTGGTCTGGAGCAGCAGATGAAGGACTACTGAGCCACCATCTTGCAGAAAGTGGAGTAGAAATAGATCCTGAAAATGAAGAACTTATTCTGAATATTAGTTCTCGACTACAAGCGGCTGTTGAAAAGCTTCTGGAAGCTATCAATGAAACTTCTAATCAGGTACAGTGATCTAATAGTGAAGCATTTTGTGTCTTGATTTTTTTTTTCTTTCTTTCTTTTTCACATGAATATGTTTGCATAAGCTTAAAATCTGTAGGCTCATTTTGAAAGCTGAAACAATACTTCAGGTGCCTATACCCAAAAACGCCAGTATGTTCCAATATGACTTTACTGATGAATTTTGGTTCATGTTAGAAATCTGCTTTGGTGTGCAGAAGCAGCCTGAATTTGGGAGTGTTTATCAATCTACGGCACCCTTTCATTGTTCATGTGGGTCATCTGCATTCTTCTGCAATGCAGGAGATGAGACAGGAGGTGTCAGGGCACATTGAGCTGGCCCTGTGATGAGAGGAGGATTAAGGGGAACTGTGCCCAGTTCTCTTGACAAACATTTTAGTCAACTGACTGGCCAAAAAGGCGGAGCTCTCCTACTGTCTCTTCCAACTATGATTTAAACGTGGCCAGTAAAGCACATACCCACCATGCTCTCAGAAAAGGAGTCTGCCCTCCAGCTCTCCAGTATTTATGTGAGGTACGTGATTCATGAGTAGCATCCAAAAAAGAGGCTCTGTTATGGGTACTTTGCGGGGTGGGATGTTAGTTGTTTTCTAGAGTTAATTGAAATGGGAGCTATGTACCTAACTCAGTTCAAATCTCATTTCTGGTATTGTGGGCTTTAATTTTAGATTATCTGCATATCAATTTAAAGGTGTCAGAGTAAATATTCTGTATCTTCCCATAACTTTTTAAGCTCTCTTGAAGAACTTGGTCTTTGGAGTCAGCTCTTCAATCCATTTGAGGCTAGAATTCGAAGGATACAGTGTGTTTTATGTTACAGACCCAGCTATTAGTTAACCTACTAATGATACTACTTAAAAAGTCATTGCTTTCTATATAGGTGTAAAACATGTAAATCATAATGGCTGTAAATGAAGGAGAAAAAAATTATGAAAGTAATATGAAAATAGAGCTATCTAATGTTTTAAGCATTTAAGTGCTGCTTTTGAAAAATAATTCAAAAATGAAGTTAATACTCTCTTCCTCTTTTTCAAAAAAGATAAAAAAAGATTTCTGACTTTACTAAAGTTAAAAGTAATTGAAGTACAAGCTCAGTGAAACCCACCCCCAATCCCAGCTTACTGAAGCAAGTAATCTGCTGGATCTTGTGAATCAGTTTCTGCAGTGCATTTGTCTGCAAACTCATTCTGCAACAGCTCTCCTCTGCTGAAGCATGAGTTCAATTAAAATGAGATGTTTGGTTTTTTGAGGCTTTTTTCAGCTTAAGGTCTAGCATTACATAGTAATGAAAAAGGATACAGAGATACTCCAATATAGGGAGTTGTTAAAGAAAATATAGTTAGGCATTTATAGGAAATCTTGCATTTAAAGAGCAGATTATATGGACCAGACAAAACAAACTTCAACATTTTATAATTGCAGCATGAATGATTTAAAGTATTGTCAGTTACAAAGTGGGTTTGCTGAAAATTTGACACCTTTTCTGGCTGTTCTGTTGAGGTACTATCCATGTGTTAAAGCTTGGCTGCTTTGCAATGCCTGTGATGTGCTTACTGGATTATATATAGTCCCAGGGGCTTGTAGGTGACTTGACAATTATTTTCAAATATTCAGAAATGGTAAACTTTATGCTTTTTCTTCTCTGCAGTATATGTTTTATAATCTTAACCTAATTATGAGCAGAAAAGATTTTAACCTTTCCTCTTAATCAATTGTTTTGTGCATACAGACACAGACCCATCTTTTAAAACAAACTTAAAAGTGAGAGAAACCTGGCAAAATCTTCAAAGTAACTATTTGAGACCTGTCTGAACACACACTTTCAGACCCTGAAATGCAGTTTCAGTCTTTTCAGGCAAGGCGTATAGTGGGTGTATTAATTCAAATTCCACCTGCTGGTGTTATGTATAGGTAAATAAATCAGGCCACTCCCCTGAACTCTTTTGGTTGGGAGATACTAACAGGAAGCCTTTAAACGAACAGAGTGTGAGAAAGTTCTTCCTGTTGAATTAACTCCAAGAACAGGGATGAAGGCAAATAATGACATACCTGTATTTCTCTTTCATTTGCCTAGTGGAGTTGGAAAATAATTTTTAGTTTCGGTTTGGCAGCTTGGCTGCTGCAGCATACCTGTGTGAGTACAACAAAATTGTGCTTCCTTGCCTTGGAAATTACCTACTAGGTGCTGCCGGAAGATTTCTGTTGCTTTTTCATCTGAAGCTTCTCTAAGAAGGATTTGTAGGAGTGACTACATGAAGTTTTCTTGCATCTCTTTCTGTTTTGGATTAATGCACTCCTGAATTACTCAGCTTGAGAATGTTGTCTGAGGCTTCCTGCTGATTCTGACTGAGTAGGTTTGTCACCTGCAATGCTGATGCATGTCTTCAAACTGTTAAATGTGTGTGTGCTGTTACAAATGCCAATTAAAAATTATGAAAACTAGCCTAGCTAGTGCAAAATACCCACGTGGCTACTGAGGAGAGGGCAACAGCGATATTTTTGGGATGGATTCTTACCGCACCTACTGGGCATCTAATCTGTTTAGTGGTTTGTGGACTGAAGGCCAAGAAGAAGATACGTACGAGGTTGAATCTCGTGTGCCTTTACCATATCCTTTTCCTTTCACTGAACACTTGGATGAGAATAATTCTGTAGTTGTAAATACTTCAATTTTTCACTTCAGCCACAAAAAGAACGGGCACATTTTAAAAGTTGTCTCTAAAATCTCCTTGCCTACACCTCCCTATTCAGTAAGTATAAAAGTTTTTAAAAGAAATTGTATTTCAAACCAGCTTTAGTAGAAGAAAATGAAGTGTGCAGTGATACAAACTTGCCTCTATGGCAGGTGGTGTTATGTACTGCTGACAGACTTTTTTCCTAGACAGTCTTTTTTCATGGGCACTGAAAAAGCTTTAATTATACAGTTCTCTCATTTTTAACATAAGAAATGTAGCAGACACAAGAGATACGTTGAATTATGGAGATTTGTGATCTCTTTTTAAACCACTTCAGAGTAATTTATTACATTACATTTTTTCTCACTGTGAATAATTATGTTGGGGGAGGGGGGACTGCAGTCAGTTAAAATTGTTCCTTTATAGCTTTCATGCACTGACTAGTAACATTAACTATCACAAGCTTGCTAATGGATTCCAGTGAACCCATGAAAAAAATGTTGTTCTTGAAAAATCATGTTCATTTTTCTGCTTCTTTTTGGTTTTGCCCTCTGATATTTTCAAATAATTCTGAGTTTTGGCATATTTTGATGCATTTTAATAAGTGGGTTTTATGGTTGTCTATGTACGGTAAAGCTATCATATTTTCCATTTGTCTTAAATGGGTCTTTTGTTAAAAACTTCAAAATGTAAGACTAAAGCAAGAATACTCTGATTTTTAAAAATATCTCACACTAGTGCAGATATTCAGCAGAGGTGTTTATACCTTCCTTTAAGTCCTGTCAGAATAAATAGTTTGCTGTAGTGATGTCCATCTAAACAGGAGTGCTCTAGAAAGTAAATGAAGTATTTAAATTCAGTGTATTATAAAAGAGAATGTATTGATTATTCATTCTTTTCAAAATGCAATTTTATTTATAAGAGGATAATTTTGTGTGCAATGTTCTATGAAATGTTCCTAACCCATTTTTCTGAGGTTTTAAAACAAAGTAATCAAATTCAGAAACTTAGCTGGCGGTAGTGAGAAAGCTTTTATTTTTGGAGAAATTTGGGGAAAGAATGCTTATAGAAACTGTAGCAAAGCCAGAGGTTTTACTGTCTTACAAATATGTACCAATATCCATAGAATTAAAGAGGAAAATGAAAAACAAAAAACAGAGGAGCTGGAAATATGTGTTATTTCATTTTCAGAAGCTATTAAAAGTTAGTTGTCTTGTTTTGAATACAAGCCACACTAACAATTCATGGCAGATTCAGCTCTGATAATTTGTATTGTGTCCCTCAAGGAGATGAATGTGGGCTGTATATGTTAACAGTTGAAAAATGTTAAGTTCCTTGTCCACCAACACCCCTGAGTCCTTCTCCTCAAGGCTCCATCCATTCTCTGCCCAGTCTGTAGTTGTGCTTGGGATTGCCCAAGCCCATGTGCAAGACCTTGCACTTGGCCTTGTTGAACTTCATGAGGTTCACACAGGCCCACCTCTCAAGCCTGTCAAAGTCCATCTGCTTGGTGTTGCTGACATACCTGTTGAGGGTGCACTAAATCACACTGTCCATGTCACTGACAAAAATGTTACAGTGCTGACCCTGATACCAAACCCTGAAGAACGCCACTCTTCATTGGTCTCCACCAGTCTCCTCCAGTGGTGTAGGTTAGTGATATACTGAGATTGTGCTACATCTGTGGTTGTACCCATTAAATATTAACCCACCAGACAAGCAGAGGAGAATAAAAAATCCTTAATAATTCTTTTCTGTGGACACAGTTGGAACAAACATTGCTTTACTTTCTTCTTGGTTGAAAAGTGCAGTGTATTCAAAAAAATCACATTTTTCAGGTGGTCTCATTTGTCTTCTTAAGTCAAAAATGAGAATAAGCACCACTTGTGTCAATTTCTATCAAAATTTCTCCCAATTTTATGCAATGTTTTTTAGCCATTCGAAGTATATGGTGGGTGACAGCTTTTTCATGTTTAGGACAAGACTCTTATGTAAATAAAGGTGAATCAAATGTAAACTCATAAACCAGGAATTACCGGAACAAAGAGACGGATTTAACCAGGTGGCTCACTGAGTTCACCGTACTGACAAAGCCTGTTTGCTTAGACTTTTGTACTGAGTCAGTCTTCCTATTGTAGTCTGCAAATGTGTGTTCAGTAAAGATCTTATCGCATGTCCAGTGAAGTTATGTAAGACTTTTTATCACGCTGCAAATCAACTGTTATTTAAATAGGAATTATAGAATAGTTATTTAGCAGAAAACCTTGGGTTTATCTAATTTCTGTCATTTTTTTCCTTGTGGTAGCTTGAACATGCTAAAATTGCTCAGACAGAACTCATGCGAGAGTCCTTCAAAAAGCAGCAAGAGGCCACAGAATTTATCAAGTATCAGGAAGAACTACAAGAACGTCTTAATGAAGAAATCAAAGCCAGAGAGCAGTTGGCTTTGGAGCTTAGTAAAGCTGAAGGTGAGTAGCTTCTTTGAGTTGTTGAACTTTGCACTCGCTTGCCTATTAATTGGATAAAAAACTGTCAATTTAGATACATTTCACAAATTTTAGAAAGTCACCAGCCTTCTAGATGGTTGTGGACAAGATGACCTATGGGGACATTATGCTCTTCCAACATCAACTGCTCTGTGATTTGTTGCCCATCTTTGTCTCATTAATTATTATCTGATTTCTTAAAAATAATACATTGGATATGTGTTTTTATCCTCACAATCAATTTATTTCATCACAACATGTCTGTCTGAGAAGGCAAGCTTAAATAATAACTTAGAACCATGGAATCATGAATGGCTGAGGCTGCAAGGCACCTCTGAAGATCCCGTATTCCAACCCTCTGCTCAAAGCATGGTCAGGTAGAACAAGTTGCCCAGGACTGTATCCAGTTGAGTTTTGAATATCCACAACCTGTTTCAGGATTTGACCACCATCAAGAAGGGGAAATAAAAATAAATTAAAAACCAACACATTCTTTAATGTTTAAGTGTAGTTTTCCATATTTCAGTTTGTGCCTCCTACCTCTTGACCATGACTTAGTTCCACACAAATGTGGATGAAACATAAAACCTTCACTCTGAATTCAGTGATGTGGTGGTGACGTTTCAGTTTGCGTTCTGTTTGAAGTGACCTTTTTCAGTGTATTTGCAACTACATTAAGGAAGCAGTTAAAAATTGTAGGGTGTTAAAACAGGAGCAATCTAACAGTCTTCTTTTTTGACATCAGGAAGATGTCTTTAGATCTGACAGACACTTAACGTGCTCTTTAGAAGTAGCTTTATTGCTTAAATAGCTGAATGTTTTGTTTCCACCCAGCATTTCTACCATTATCTCTTTGTGATTAGCATCTCGGATAGGAAAACTACCTATTCTGTAGCTAGGATCTCTGTAGTAGTACACGGGGAGATATTTTGGTTAGTTCTGAAGCTCAGCAGGCTTCTCTTTCAAAGTGGGTATGTAGAATTAGTTTGAGCCAAATGTTATTCCTGGAGAAGTCCACTCTGCCAGCCTTCCTCTTCTTTTTACACAGACAGATAATCCAACATGAGTTCACACGCTATGTATAGCTGAGACACACATAACTTGAAAAGCGCAGGTGTTGAAACCATGTGTCTAAAGTGTGGTGCAAGGGCCCTTGGTAGCTCACACAGCATATACATTGTGTCATCAGCACTGGTACTGGCTGCAATTTTTCAATAGCTTTAGCAAAACTGGAAGAAAATATATTTCAGATGTAATAGATTGAAAACTGAAAGAGCCATTATTCCCTCCCCCCCTTTTTTTTTAATATTAAATTAGGAGTGAAAAAAATCTTGAATGGAACACATCTTAACATACATAAAAAATGAAATCTTTCAGCAAAATATAGATGACCTAAGAAGTCTTGCACAGATGGAGTTACAATGCTGTTTTGTATTGATGAATTTCAGAATTGAAGTGGCTTTCTCAGAATGTAGGTGTCTGTTGATGCTTTCCTTGGAGGATAATATTTTTTTCTTGATAGAATTTTTATTCACAAATCTTCAATAATAAAGTAAAATAGACTAATACATTAGGACAAAGCAGAGAAATTAGTGTTAAGCTTTATTTAAAGATAGGAGTGTCATATAAGGGTTGTCTCAACAGCTTTACTCCTACTAGTAGCATTTAAAAAATAATACTAGAGACTAATTTAATTTATTAATTTTATTATTTTTAAAACTTTTCATTATTAATTTATCTTTGTTGCTTTTCCTTCTGGGTCAGTTTTTTTTTGCTTGGTCACATTCTCCACTCAGATTCACGAGCTTGCCCTTTCATTTACAATAAATGCATTTCCATCTGAGTGGGACTTTATTGCAGAGAGTAGATGCATAATTGAATTTGAAGATGGCATCTCACAGAACAAGACCTGCTTATTTTATTTTCATATTTTCATTATTATTTTCACCTATTGCCACCAGAGAAGCAAAAAAGCTAAAATTAACCAGGCTTTTCTCTTGAGCAGTGCATTTCTGTTAAAAAGTTTGCTTGTGCAAACAAACTTAATAGCAGCAGTGAAACTTCAGACTCTTAATAGATGCCAGTGTGTGAATAATGGAATTATTCATCTGTAAATGAGGACAAAATTTACTTGTCAAATTTTATTAAATGCCAAAAATATTCTATCGGAGCCTGGTTTGGAGATATAGCACATAAGTCAAGTATGTGTTTTTTACCAGTAAGTATGTCAGACACAAAAATCTAGTAAGAGTTATGAAGCTGTGTTTTGTGCTCTCATGATTTTATCTGGTAATATTTTATTTGGGGAAGACAAACCTTGGAAACATAAAAATTTAACTGGAATTTAATTCAAGCAATAGCAGTTTATAAGACTTGACAGACTGACTATGTTGACTTGCTTCATGAACCTTTCTGGAATATGAGACAGAAGTGTTAGCTTTAGCCCCTGATGGAAGTATTGCACAGCTGAGCTGTTAATTTCAAGGTGCAGATTCATGTTGGATGTAGAGATTTAAATCAGTCTTTTGTGGGAATTCAGCTAATTTGTCCCTTATTACTTTAATGCTGTATAACTTGTGAATTAATTAAATATATTTTCATCTTTTTTTTTTTTTCTGTGAGCTTCTGAAATTAATGCACTTTTAAATGATGGTCACCTTTTCCTTTTGGTGTTGATACAACAAAACGGACATGCCTTAGAACTCATTTTATGTCTTATGCTCATTGAACTGAGCTGTGAGCTTACTCTGACAAAGCCAAACTTTTATCAAATTCCTTAGGTAGGTATGCAGAATAATGTCATAGTTCATTATACATCTGATGGTACTCTGTCTCCTCTTGAGATAAAATGCGTCGTTTTTGATCACTTCTTTCTTATCACAAAAACTGCTGGGGCTGAGATGTTTTCAAACCTCTAGTGTTCTTGCAGTGTCAGATGTGACTTATCTAATGTGATAGAAAGGCTAATGTCAATTTGTTCACTGAACTCTGACAACTTCCATTATGTCTCTTAAAAAAAAAAAAGAAAGGGAACAAGTCAGGAGTAAACACCACAGGATGTGATCTTAGCAGACTTTTTCTTCATTGTTCATACCCCTTGGTGGGTGTGGGCACTCCATTTAACCTGAGAATGCACTTTTAGCTTCCAGACTGTTAAGTACTCATTGTGAATATCATCTGGTAAAGTATGAATAACTACTAGAATTTATATTGCCTCAAATTTTTTAAATGCTGTTAATGATGTTTCTAGTTAAGTATTTTTTGTTTCAATGGCTAGGCCCTCTATGTGGCTGTGTTCTCTGTGAATCCAAGTCTGGGGGAAGAAAAAAAAGATTGGTCAGCAGTGCATGATTGATGTGCGTGAGGACCAGACCTGTGTTTCTCAGGCTGTATGTGCAAAGACCACCATTACTTTAATTTCTTTCTTGATAGCTTTCATCTCATAGGGATCCAAGAATTCACAGAGCGTTTACTTTATGTACTTTGGTAACAAATGGAAACATCCTCATTTTTCTTCTATTCTCAAGCCAGGGTAAAATGCACTTTAATACTAACTCAAGACTTCAGATTTTTACAGATAAAGTGCTTCCACGTTGAAAATTGCTACTTCAATTCTATGGTTTTAGAGAGAAAAAAATTGTGAGAGAGATTTGTGTGTCCAACTGAGAAAGCTTAGACATTGTACAACTGAAACCTTATTTGTCATTTGGAACCGTCGGTATCAGTAATGAAAGAACACAGCTCACCGTGGAAATCTGGGATACTTATTTAGTACCTTCTGTCACTCAGTAAAAATGTCTTTTGTGTTCTTGTGGTTAGACCTTTCTGAATGGACTGATGTGAATCTTCTGAAGCCAATATTGTTAGGGGATCTCAGTTTAGTTTGTACAGCCCTCTAGTAAATTCACTGTTTTTTTCCCAAGTATCCAACTTCGTGTTCACTTCTGCATCATTTCAAGATGGTGTCATTTCTTACAACCACAATATTCATAAAAGTTAATCAGAGTTCCCCCCAATTCCTAGACAAGCTACTTCACTCTGAACCAATTTTTAAAAGCATACAAGACATAGTCTCAAGGTAGCGTCCCAAATTCTCTTTTAAAAAGATCACTAATTGTTCAGCATTGCTTCAGAAATTGCACATTAAGAGAAAAGAAATTAAATTCCTTTGTCAGCTGATGCAGGGTTTTTTGGAGTGATTCAGGTCCTAAACATGGGCACCTACGTCCAGTTTTGCTGCCTTATGGTGTTGGAGGCATCTATATGATACCTGACCTACAGGACACTCGTGATCTTAGAGAAACTGTGGTTTGAGGTCAGACAAATGTCTTGAGGCACCTAAAACGAGTGCCTCAAGATGTTTGGGACCTGAATTTATTTGAAAAATCTTCTTTTTCCTGTGTTTATTACATACTTATTTTTCTTTGGCTTTGCTCCAGAGGTCTTGAACTGAGAAAAAAATAAGAGTTATATTTGGTCGTTTGTTATCCTTCTCATGATTTGTTTCATAATGTAAGAATATAAGGACAGGAGTAGAAGTACTGAGTATCTGTGTGCCTTGCATGAGCATTCACATGGGAATACTCCAGTGACTTCACCATGCATAAAATTCATCATGTTTGTTATTGTCTATTAAATCTGTCCCCAAATCGATGTTCCACAGGCCTCATTGATGGTTATGCAGATGAAAAAGCATTTCTGGAAAAACAACTCCAGGAAAAAATAGATGTGATTGACCATCTTGAGCAAGAACTACTGTGTACAGGTAACAAATTGCAGGAGTTAGAGGCTGAACAGCAGCAGATCCAGGAAGAAAAGGAGCTACTCTCCAGGCAGAAGGACGCCATGAGAGCAGATGCGGGGCCAGTAGAGCAGCGTATGTATTTCTCACTACCTTTCTGTGAGATTTTCTTGTACATAATATGTAATCTTGTTGATGGTTTCTTTGGGTTTTTTCCCTTCTTTGTAATTGTTAACAAAAAAGTGATAGGGCAGAATGTGGTGTTTTCATACCCAATGCATAATGTTAGCATGGTAGCTTTTCTTGATATTTAAAGAAAAAATGACTGAATTTTGAGAAGTATTGAGCAGTCACAGCTGTTACTTAAGCTGGCAAAAGCTTGATACCTGTAAAAATATGCTTTTATTTGTATTGTCACTAGAGACGTAACATCTTGAATTTAGTAGCTATGAGTAAAATACTGGTCTTAAAGACTTTGTTCTAAACAGTATTTTAGAGGGACCAGCAAGCATACATACCAGAACGTAATTGAACTACACATGATGGCTATGCTTATTTTAGACACAGAAGATACACTTTTTTGACAAATTGCTCCTTTGGGGAAGAATGGCACAAAAGTTGCATAAGGAGAGCTTGTTCTCTACCAGTAGTGAAAGCTTTCAGCACTGGTATTGAAAATTCCAGATAAATACCATGTCAATGTAATCTAACTAACTGCTTACTCAAAAAAAAAAAATTACCTTCATGAAGTCAATGTGTTTTTTAATTCTTCCTTAAACTAATAACTTTAATATTTTCCATTTGAGAGGAGAAGAAAATGAGAACAGTTGTATTTAAGAAGTACTGATCTTTCAAGATGGCAGTGCTTGCCTTGTAAATAGCAGGATGAAATTAGCATTTGTTTTAGTTCCTGAAAGTTTATGGCAAGTTATAATGTTACTGTTTTTATAAATTACACATCTCAGAGTGTATTTGCAATTTCCTGCCTGCACTTTGTGTGGCAATGAAAATTTAAGAGTTACCTGCTGCTTCCTACTTTATAGTAAAGATGATCCTTGTCTGTGACCCCAGTTTAGTTGTTATGTGTTTCAGGTTTCTGAATATTTTATTTTCATATATGACAACTGTAAAGATAAACAGTACTATAGATATGTGTAAGTACTTACCTCATACATACCAGAATAACTTACCACATTCCCTAAGTTATCTCAACAACTTTGTCATTAAATGCCACATCTATCTTTGGCTTTATTTTCTCTTACATTGTTTCACCACGAGAAACTATAGCTGGCATGTGAATTACTTTGCTTCTTTTTTTTGTTTTCTCTCTCTATTCTCCTAGGCCTAGTAGATGCTGCAGTCGATGCAGCTTCCCAAGCAGGTGTGTTTGTATGTTGCATGGCCAATCTGTAACTGGGTGGAAGACTTAACACGTACTGACATTGTTAATCAGGATTATTGGGCTTTTGGCTTACTGACATTACTTGTAATTCTTACTGGCCTGCAGCTTTGATGTTGCATTTCATACTCAGTTTTACATTTCATTAACAACATTTCTAAGCATAATGAGCACATTCATGAATAACCATCATCTTATTCACCTATGAATTACAGATACTTAGGTGGTTTTGGAAGGATATTTTTGCAGCCTTTTTTTTCTTTTTATTTCCAAATACCGTTGAGTCATTCGTTATGGTAACTAAACACTGCATTATATGTAGACACCATGGTCACCTAGAAATGAGAATTGGTTAAATATGATGTAAGATGATGGTGCCTAAAGGGTCTTTCTTCTGTAGTGAAAGTAAATTGTATTGTTTCTGTCTGAGTATCAATCATGTTTTAAAGATTCTCCAGATGCAATTGCACTTTACAGTTTGGATTTTACCTCAAGGGATTTGTATGGTTAGTTAAAATGTACTTCAGTGGGCTGTGGCTTAAGAGTCTTAATAGAGCGGTTTGGGGCTTTACTATGTATGCTTGCCAACCTTTTCACGAGGACTCAAAATTGGGCATCCATGCAGTCACTGATTTTACAAAGCTCCAGTTACAGGTCAGTAATTTCCCTCTCTACCTGCCCGGCAACTTTTCTGACTCTTTTAATATTTCCTTCAAATTATTTATATGGATCACATTAAATGATGAAGACTGGGAGTGGATTGATTTTGTGGATGCTGGGGATGAGAAGAGGGTTGGGTTTTCTGGACTTTGTTGTTAACCTCTGTGCTGACTCTAGCCGTAGTTGAAATCCATTTCTTCTCTTTTCAATTATACAAAGACCTGATAATTTATATGACGTTTAAATGGGGAAGTGATCTGCCACAACTTCACTAACAGACCTCCTAAGGCTAACTAAAGGACAGTAATTATAATATGCATTTGCTGTAGTGGTAACCTTCATATTTCTCAGAACATATATTTTAAAAAAAAAAAAGAAAACCAAAACCAACAAAGCAAACAGAACAAAAATAGTAAAAACCCAAACCAGTTCACATCCTTCTGCAGAGTACAGCATGGATACCTTGGGGAGTGGTTTTGCTTCATAACATTACTAACTATTCCTATCTAAAAGCAGTGTGTGATGCTTTTATTATAACCAGAATTGCTGGAGGAAACAGAAAAGCTAATGAAAGAAAAAATTGAAGTACAGCGTCAAGCTGAAAAAGAACACGATGACCTTCAGAAGCAAGTGAAAGTCTTGGAAATAGACTTGGAAGAACAAGTCAATCGTTTCATAGAGCTAGAGCAAGAGAAAAATGCAGAACTAATGGACTTAAGGCAGCAAAACCAGGCTTTGGAGAAGCAGCTTGAGAAAACAAGAAAATTTCTAGATGTAAGTATGGTAAAAATCTAGTTTCATGAAGATGTGTGGGTACCTGTACTGAGGTTTGGAAATACTACTGTTTCCAGATTTTGAGGAAACGTAAAGCAGCACATTCTAGTAACAGTTTTGTAAATTCCAGCCCAAGAATCTTTTTTTTTTTTTTTTTTTTTTTGAGATGCTTTCTAGGACTCCTCTGCATGTTTAAAATAATGGGAAAGTTCTAAATTTAATGAGGAACCATAACTTTTTATAAGCTTCATTTTTATTATTTTGTGAAATTTACATGTTTTTCAATAAAAACTATTGGAATTAAGTATTCACCTTTACACTTTGAAATTGAAAGCATAATTTCTCAGTAAGTTTCTTTTATAGACTTCCTTCATAGTATCCAATATCTGCCTTCAGATATTAAGCTACGTGTTCCAGCCAGTTACAACATGTGTGTATTTATCCCCATTCACAGTGGCAGCCGACTCTCTTATACACACCTTCTTCCCACCTCAGGCTGTCTCTGCAGTTTGGTTTTAGACTCTACCCCATTTTCACCTAACACCTTCCCTACCTCCTCCTTTTCCCATTTTATTCCTATTAAGTGTACTATGCTGCTGTTGAGAGAAAACTATCATATCTCTTCTTTCTTGGTTAACTCTCTAGCTGAAAGCAGTAGGGTGGAATAATTTCGTACATAATAATAAATGCAATACCCTGTGTCACCTTCTCTGCATAATCTGTTACTAAGCAGTATTAAAGGAGAGATCTTTCCAAATACTTCTTAGCACAAATGGATTTGCTTTTTTTCATTTTCTACAGTTACAAGCTTATTTTTCTCACTGAAACTAGTTTTTCCTAACAAGGTTCAGAGGAAAAAATTCCTATCACAAATCCCATCATTATAAATGCACCATGAAATGCAAATTGCAAGCAATTTTTTTCTCATCAATATTAACATAGAGTTTATTTATATTACTGATTTCTATTTGTGCTACACATTTCAAAGACAAACATTAGAAAAAACCCTCATAAAATATTCACTTACTACCATTTCTCTGGTGTACCCAGAATAGCAGAAACAGAACTGTAATGTCCTAATTGTTTAATAAAAAAATATAAAATTTGTTGCCCCAAATGATGAAAGAATATTTTTTTCACGGCAGTTGCAAGAGGTTCTGCTACCTTAAAAATACTGACATACTGTTACCAGCCTGATGTTAACAGAAATAAGTACTAAGAAGATTAATTTAGATAGCTTTTAAATCAAATGGTATATCCACATAATTTCTCAACTTTCAGGAGCAAGCAATTGACAGGGAACACGAGAGAGATGTATTCCAGCAAGAGATACAGAAGTTGGAACAACAGCTTAAGATTCCGCAAAGGAGTCAGCCTGTCAATGAACATCAAACCAGAGAGGTAACACGTCGTATTACTTCTGTGAAATGAGTATAAATGACAATTTGGCAGCTGTTAAGATATTGTAACAAAGATATTTTATGATCTACTTAACATGCATCCGTTTCTAAGCCAGGAAAATAAACTCCCTTAGATGAAGGGTAAGGTGTTGGGGGAAGGACAGGGGGAGTGGTTAAACAAACTGAATTCTGGGGGTCTCTGAGGCCAGTTGGTCATTTGTTTTTTTAGTAGCAGACATCCAGATATTTCATAATTTTCAAAAAGGCTTTTTCATGTAACTTAATTTAGAAAATCCACTGTTTTCAAAAGCCAGTGGAAACCTTCAAGGAGTACTTCAGCAATTTCACATGTTCTTCTGTTGTTTTGTGACATTGTTTATAGCAGAGGTACACAACTGAAGGAGTTGAGTCACCAAGGTGTTTAGCACCTGAGATGTAGTAGTGCTGTCTGCATGTTTGAACTTCCCCAGTGGAAGTCTGTCTCCTCTGAAACCAATTTAGTGTCTGTATAACAGCAGCAGCTCAAGGGAGTAATAGGAAACTGTTAGACCCAGCAAAATCACAAGTGGCAGCAGTGCAAATGCTATATATTATGAAGCTTTTGCATGTTTTGTTTGATGTTAGCCAATTAAATTACTTTTTTTTCTATGGGTTTTCTTATGTCCTTTTTGAGCAAGGCTGATATTTTGCATGATTTTCTTGCCTGCCTGATTTTCAGTATTAAAATGCCTTTCATTAAGTCACACTCTGCTTTTTTCAAATCAAATGAGGTAGTTCAGTTGTTGTAATTCAGTTCTTTAAATAAGAGCAATGTTTAAAATTCTATATTATGTCGTTTAGGGCTATATACAGTAATAGGACATAAATTGATATCTGTGAGATATAAATTATTGAAAGATTTATTTACTTAGTATCCTCAGGGTTAGAAGTGTATTTCATGGGTTTTTAAGATATCTTTTAATACAAAGGTTTGTAAGAAATCTGAGAGTCGAAGTATTCAGTTAGTATTATGTGATACGGTTGCCATCAGCTTCGCTTAACAATTAATCTTCTGGAATTAACTGGGTGTATGTTAACCAACACAGAGCAATTCTGCATCTCTTTCCTTCTATTGCAAAGTCTGTGCACCCTCCTCTCTTGTTGACACGTTCTACAGATGAGGGGGACTTTTTAAGCATAATTAGTTTTCCTGAATCTAGGATGTTCATTTTGAGTTAATTTTGTTGTGTGTCTGATAATATCATTTTAAAAATCTCCCACAGAAAACTGTTTCAATTTCGATGGCATAATAAAAGTTGCCCTATTTTTCTGTATAGAATTTATGTGCAAAAATAGTCCTGATTTATATGCAGATACGTGTGTACTCAAAGTTGGCAGATACACTGCAATGAAAATTTAAAGCATGCTTTTAAATGAAAACCAGCTGTAACTGTGATTAACACTTTGGGATTTGTATTAGATGCTTTTAAATCAGAATTTTTTAGTAGGTAGATAGAAAAAAAGATAATGTCTGCAAGCTGTTTTAGAGGTGGGTTGTGTTACAAATTATAGTCCGAATTTTCAATTTATTTTCAATTGTATTACACTTAATATTTATGAAATGAGGCACAGAGTCTTACTATATATTGTATTTCCAAGTATATACTTGGAATATTTTATAAATATGCATTTTATCATTATTTCTCATGCTTTTCCAAGATAGCTGCTTTATTTTTTCATAGCTGCATGGGTTTTGAAATGCGCTTCTGCTTTGTGTGAATGCCCTGAGCATTTTCTATCAATAACTTAGTTTCTTTTTTACTGTTGTTTCAGCTTACTCTGTCAACTTATTCCAGGGAGGGTTGTCATAAAGAGGCTGCTCTAGACTTGATTTTTCTTTTTCCATTTCTCTCTCAGGACTTTACTGTGGTCACTTCAGACTTTGATGTTACTCATGGATGGATAACGTCAATAATACCATCCTGTCAGCTTTATGTTCTGGTCCTCTTCTCTCCTATCTATTGAAATGCTTTGAGTCTTCTACCTTTTGGCTACATCGTAACTTCCTAATTGTAAATACTGAAATCAGTTTCTTGAGTGGGACAAACAGTACTCTACATGTCTCTTGCTCAGTTGCTTAGTTTATCTCAGGTCTTGTCTCTGTGCATCTGGCCTAATACCATGGATTTATTACACATCTTTCTTATCTGTAATTTTGATTAATCATTTCTGAGCTACCACTAGAACTGGGATCATTCCTATCTCTGCTGCTTCAGTTACTTTTCTAGTATTTTGTTTCTGAGCCTCAAACAGCTGAACAACTGAGATTCAGAATGCTTTATTTAGACGCTTTTTTCCCTGTAGAAAATGAAATTGTATCATCCATCACATCTGTTTGGTCCCAGCAAGAAAGCAAAACTTCCTGTTTCTCAAGATTGAAGTACAGCAATTCTCTTCAATGTTAAAGACCCAGGGAGATTTAGGTTATGCCTATATGTCACTTATCAACTCCTTATGTTGAATAACTTTGTCACAGATTTTTAGAACTGTGAGATTCCTCAAAGATTAAAATAGCACCTTGACCTTCGGGTCAAGACATTCGATCAGTAGATGTTACAGGTATCTTTTTAATGGGCTGACTAGATAGTCGGAAGGTTTCAGAAGGGCACGGTCAGTTCCAGAAAGTCAGTGATAGAGCACAGGAAATACCACTTCATAAAAAAATGCTGCTTGTATTTGTTGGATGTAGCATTACAATATTCTAACTTTACATTCTGTCTTGCCTAAAGAGTAGGAGTTTCATTGTGAGAGGGGAAAAAGAGAGGGATATTTTTTCTCTGTCAAAAATGAGTGCTGTTGCTATTGCTATCAGAGCCTTCCAAACTAGTACAATATATTCCTCCTCTTGCAATATTGTCACCAGGTTGAACAGTTAACAAATCATTTAAAAGAAAAAACCGACAAATGCAGTGAGCTTTTGCTCTCTAAAGAACAACTTCAGAGAGATATACAAGAACGAAATGAAGAAATTGAGAAACTAGAATGCAGGATAAGAGAACTGGAACAAGCCTTAATCATCAGTGCCGACAACTTGCAAAAGGTATTGCTTTGTCTAAAATTACCATGTATTCACTACTTCCTTATTTTCTTGAGAACAAAACTATTTCTTTTTTATTTGATTCTTATTAAGCAATTAAAATAACTGATTTATAATGTGTATTTAAAGGTGGAGGAAAGGAAGCAGTTTGGCACCATCATAGTAAAGGGGGAGTTACCTCTTGAAGTACAGCTGCAAGCTGAGCGGGAAGCTGTGGACAGAAAGGAAAAGGAGGTAAAATACCTGTGAAATGTTCCGTGTTTCCCCTGAAATTTTGAGGGTTTTTTATTTTTGCTTTCTATTGAGTTTCATGAACTATACCAGTGAAATGTTTTAACTGATCAGTTCAAATCCCTTTAAAATTCTCTTATGAGCCACAATAATTACTGTTATCATCTGTATTTATGCTTATGACTCACAAGAGCGTTTCCAGAATAAAAATTCAGCCCAATTAAAACAAAAAGCAGTCATAGTGATTTCAGCTGATCTTTAATGGGGCTTAAAATTGTATTCAGTTTAACAACTTCAGAGTGTCTCTGATTGCACATTCGTTTGTTTGTGCATACCAAACCAGTTTATTGTAGACACTGCACTTGAAAATGATAACATTTAATTTTTGGTATGGCTGTCTACTCTTTTTCCATTGTTTGTTTTGGAAACAAAGGTTACAAATCTTGAGGAACAACTGGAGCAGTTTCGAGAGGAGCTAGAAAATAAAAATGAAGAAGTTCAGCAATTGCATATGCAACTGGAAATTCAACGAAAAGAGTCAACTACACATTTGCAAGAACTTGAACAAGAGAACAAACTATTTAAGGTAATTGTGTAACAGAAATCCCTCATTCTCAGAAATAAAGTCTTGGAAAAAGCCAAGATGTCAAATTCTTTCCCTTTCTCAATCATTGCATGGTTCAACTTGCCAACTAAAAAGCTCATAGAATTACTTCTCATTCCGTGCGGTCTGTTTATTTTAATTCCTACGCCTTAAATATCAATTCAAGAATATGCATAAAACATTATGTAGAACCATAACATGGTTTGGGGTTGGTTTGGTTTTTTTTTTTTTTTGGTAGGATGAATTGGAAATACTGGGACTAGCTATCCAGAAATCTGAAGATGCCACCATAAAGGACCATCATTTAGTGGCTGGGAGACTTGCTCACATCATGCAAGAAAAGGAGCAGGAAATAGATCAACTTCATGAACAAATTGCAAAACTGCAACAGCAACTTGAAGTCACAACTGACAACAAGGTACATACTTTTGAAATCTTTTTCAGAGTCCCACTTTGTGTTGCTAGCTGTTACAAAACCCCCAAAAAACCTTTGTTCCCCCCCCCCCCAGTTACATTATCTTCTATTGCTGCCTTAATTTCAAAATGCAGCTGTTCAGTTTGAAGCAACAGTTTAGCCCTAGTCTGGTTTTCCTCTGCTGTCTCTGTTTTTACAAGGATATTTTTTCTTGCTTGCTTTTTTTTCCCTGCCTTGTTTCTGCTTCAGTTTTTGTCTTGAATTCTTGATTCCTTATTCGTCTGATACGTTTTAGCAATACAGAGTATGTAAGTAGCTAAATTCAATCTCAACATTCGTTCTACTGCTTCCATACTTATTTTCAGCGTTATGTTTCAGTGACACCTGCTGGATCATGGTGGGTTTTATAGGGTTTTTTAGTAGTTGAACTTTTGTGCTCCATGAGCTTGTGCAAGTACTTCATCATCATACCAATGTTGGCAGCATCTTTAATGCAATTTGAAGCATGGTGAAAGTGAAAGCAAAAGTCTGTGCTTTATTTGAAATGTAGAACAAGAAAGAAGGACACAGACTTATCTTTCTCTTACTGATATTCAACCCCTCTAGCTTTCTGTTATTTTTCAATTACATGAATTTATGATAATGAGCTTCATCTTCTTTTGGCTTAGTTCCATTTTATGCAGATGTAATGCATTTTATTTCAACAGAAATACTACTTATTTTTCATTGATGTAAGTGGTGGAATAAACAGGCCACTGATCAGATTTTTTTATAGAAAGAAAGTTTAAACTCTTCAGTGGATGAAGTTTGCATTCTGAATATTTTAAACATGAGAATTTATTAGTCATAAGTTTTGTCCCCATAAGAGATATTAATTAAGATCGACTAGTAGTTCTATTACCCATCAGCAACTGATTGAACATTAAGGGAACATCCTACTAGGACATATTAAATCCACTAACAGAACTCTGACTGAGCTGGATAATTTCACTGAGTTTTTAAGTGCAACATTTAGTTATAATGAGCCTCAGTGAATAACAACAAAACTTTGAATTGGTTTTAGGAAATTGGATTTGAGATCCTTCAAGAATCCAGAACAGTTGTGCTTTATAAAGCAATTGCATTAATAGAGTTACATGATTTACTTTGAGAAAAATACCCAGGATTCAGGTATAATTAATTTTAGTGATTGGTTCTTCTGTTATATGAAGATTCATTTTCTTAATTTTATCCTCTTACTCAGTTGTGTTTGCCTGCACATTAAATAATTACTCTGTTTGCTTGATTATGAGATCAGTATTAAATATGAATAGGTTGTTCTTAGATTAATCCCTTTCCTAATCCTGTCAACATCTTCATCCTAAGTGCTTTTCTTTTAATTGCTGTATTTGCTTTCATGGTCCTTTACTCCATTATGTTATGAAGAATAGAATCTGTTATGCTGATGTGATAGCCATTGCCAGAACCGCTGCTCCGTTCTTCTGGAAACCAATGACTTGTTCCCATTTTCTTTAGTGTTTTTGAGCTTCCTCTAGCCTCTGTGGATTTTTAAAAATAACTTCTTGGTTGGCAGATTAGCCCTTTGTTAGTCACATGTTTCATTTATTGTTGCATATACTATAATTATTACAAAGCCATCTTATTATTCTATTTAACTAACTAAACCTAACATACTGTTGAGAAGTAAAGAGAAAAGCACAGCTATTTTAGTAATAAATCTAGCCATCTTCCTATGATTCTTCTTTTTTTCTTTTTTTTTTTTTCCTTCTACTTCATAATTCTGGAAGGTCCTACTGGAGTTCTTACCTATCTTAGGTGCCATAACTGATTTAGTTTTATAATATCCCTTTGCAGATACTCGTGACATATTTTCTTCTGCCTCTTTCATTTGCAGTGTAGAAGCACTGTTCATTTCAGACCTACAGGCATCCATTTAAGAAAACGTATCAATTTTTTGTGTCTTAGACTTACTACTTACAGTTTCGTCCTTATTTTGACTTTGTAAAGGAGATTTTGGCATTCTGCAACACTCAAATGACAATTTGCTCCCACTGCAATTTAGCAAGCAGGATTTTTTTTAATTAATTTTATAAAACTTGATAAGTTGTCTTGTTTTAGTCCTTTTGACAAGCCTTTTTATTTTTTAAGTTAGCATTCATCAATACCTGTCATTCCGTATCTACTCTTTTATTCCTCATTAGAAGTTGATAGAAGGCTTTTCTTTTTTCTGTGTCGTAAAGTCATTGTGCTTATGTTTGCTCCGTTACAAACACTTTTATTAATTTCTTAATAATTAAAGGATTCATTCTTAATCTTACTAATTTCTTGCAATTTTGAGCCATTTGGCCTGTCTCAAATGTCTTTAGAACAAATCAAAGAAAGCATTGGTTTCACTCTGCTAATGTTCTGCTTCACCAGTCTCTCTTTGAATTTTGTTTGGATAGTCATATGCATTTTAAAATCAGTAATTCAATAGCTTTGTCTCTCTTTACTTTCATTTAAACTATAGAACAAATGAATAACTGTGGTGTGGATGCTGTTTGCGCTGTGTGGTTTTGTGTGCATCTGTATATGTGACTGCACACACACACAGAGGCAAACAGGTATTTAGGTTTGTGGTAGGAAGTGTCAGTGTCAGCTGATTGGTGTTTTGTAGTGTCAGACTAAAAAGCATGTCATAGTGGCAGTTTTTCAATACATGTAACTGAAGTTTTATTTGCATTTAAAATGCATGTCCAACCTAACTGGCTGTGTCCTGTATAAGTCTGTTTCACCATATGAATGAACGGTGCTTTTGTGTGAAGAGCACAGTATTTATCTAATCTAACTGAAGATACCTGGCCTGCAGTATGCTAAACTTGAGGATCTAGTGCCTTTTTTTTTAAAGGAATTTCTGTATGTAATGCAGGATAATTTATCTGTATGTTTTAAGCTTTATAAATGCTGGTTCCTTGGAATTCTATAGAGTGAAAGTAACATATTAAACCTTGATTGCATAAGAAGATTGAACAGCACAGACATGACAGCTCCACTTGTTTCCAGTTTAATTTTTAATAAGGCAACAGATCTGTAGACCAAAGTATTGGGATAAAGCATTGTAAACACTTAAACTTCGGTGTTTTGTATCTCTCTATTACAAACATTTTCACTTCATTTGATACCTCACACCTATTTTGTCAGAATGAAAATACCCTGATATTCATAAAACTTCCCAAGAGCCATCCCAATAAAAAATTTAAATACTTTCATTTAGAAGATGTTTCAGTCTGTGACTGAACTGTTGCTGGGAAGTCCAGGAGAGAAATTATCTGAGGGTTTAATAGTTGCCCATTTTGAAGTTCTCTTGTGGTTTTTTTCTTCCCAGATTATTGAAGAGCAAAATGAGCATATACGGGAGCTTGAAGCCCAGGTAGAATATCTGAAAAGTGATCAAGAACATATGAAGAAAAAAAATTATGAGGAAGTAGAACAGTTGAATGATGTAATTGATAAGCTTCAGCAGGACCTGGCAAATATTGAACAAAAAGTACCCACAGACATCGCTGCTTTTCAAGAAGATACTGACAGTCTGAAACACACGCTTGAAATAGTTCTGGCAGAAAAGGAGGCTTTGGAGAAGCAAGTAGAAAACATGAATGTAGAGGCATCTCAAAGAAAGGATGAGCTTGAGGAGATGAACTCAAAAATGAAACAACTACAGCAAGAAATAAGTACGTTAAAAAAAGAGCATGAAAGAATAACCGAGAAGTATAAGTGTGCACTGATGGAAGGTGATGGGGACAAAACAGAAGAGAAGAGCAATGAGAAAACTGGAAAAATGGAAGAAGACTCACGTGAGAAGATAGGGTTGCTAGATCAAACCCTGCTTACACCTTCAGACAGAAATGCGAGAGTCACCATTAGCAAGATGGAGATACAACTGCAGCAACTCCAGACGTGTGTTAAGGAAAAAGATTCAGAACTCTGCCAGGCCCACAATGAAATAAAAGACCTAAAGGAGCAAGGCAAAGCTGAAAGAGAAACACTGAAAAATAAGATAGCAGAACTGGAAAAGACACTAGTGGAAAAAGTTGCTGCTGCTCTTGTGAGTCAGGTTCAGCTAAATGCAGTTCAAGAGCAAAAGAAATTCATGCAGGGAATTCAAGAGACTTTAAAATGTGTGGAGGAAGCAAGCAAGGATGCCCAGTCAGAGGGTTTGAGTAATAGAACCGAAAATGAGACTGAATCAAAATTGTCACACTTAACACAGAGGCTTACTGTGCTGGAGGACCAGCTGGCAACAGTGAAGCGTAAGTTGGAGCTGGAAAAAGAAAATGTAAAAATTGCACAAAAGGAGGCTAATGTGAAAGAAGAGAGACTCTTGGAACTTCAGCAGCTACTAGAAGAGGTTCAAGAAAAACACAAAGGGGAGATTCAGAAATATGTTAACCAACAAGAACTGCAGACATGTCGGGTAATTACATGCCAATTTCTTTTGACTTCGTTTCACTAAAATTTGTTATTATATATAAATGATAACGAATGAAACACTTCTTAATGAGACTAGAGAAAGGACTGTTCTGCTTTGTGGGGTAGATCTTTGTTTCTATATTATCCATGCAGTTACTAGAAGAGAAGGATGTTATTTTAGGTGAACTCCACTATCAGTTTTCATTTTGCATTAAAAACTCCTTGCCTTTTAATGAACGTAGGGTCACTTTGAATTTTGAACATACACTTTTTTATTCTTACTTTGAACCAATACAGAAGGGAGTAAATTCTGTGTGGTATGGAGGTAGAGGGGTAAAAACTGAAATTTTAATCTAGACATTTTATGTAAGAAAGGGTTCAGAATAAGAAGGGAGCAGTAGTAACTTTTCTGTGCAGTTTGGGGTTTTTTGTTGATATTTGTTTATGTCTACTCCGATTTTAGTTTACTTTAACTGGCTTTCCTGTCTTAATTCTAAAGATACTTTCCATCAGTACTTTTTACCATTGTACTAATGTCCTCACTTCCATACACCACTGGTTATGTTGAATCCAAATTTGAAGTCTTCAGTCTATGTGCTTCATAGCCCAAAAATGGGCTTGATTGCTGACACCATGAAGTTCAGAGACATTTTGGAAACCAGTGCTGGACTGGAAGAAGTTCTAAGACTTTTTGCCCAAATGCACATTGAATTAATGTCATGAATGTCTTATAAATTCAATATTAGTATCAGACTTCATTTCCTACTCTGTCTTGAGCTCTCTCGCTGTGCTTTCTACATGGTGCAGCAAATTTCTGCTTGCAGCTCAGTAAATTGTAAGAAGTCAGTCTTTCCTCCCATGCTTATCCACCTTCTGGGAGTTAATCTAGGAAAATGGTCTTTCACTCTTAATTTTGGGAGGCTATGTTAATCCAAATAACATCTGTTTGTTTTCCCCTATTCTCTTTTCATTTGTGGCTTCAATAAATTGTTGTGAAAGGCATCAGTGTTGCTAATACATGATTCTTCATAAGATTCTTCACGATTTTTCCATATTTTGTGTTGCAATGTAGGTAGGAGCACAACTTACGGAAAGTCAGAAAGAAAATGTGCTTATTAATGAACTCGAACTAGAGAAAGTTAAAGAAGAGGCAGCTGCTGCTAAGGAAGAGCTAAGCAGTTACAGAGAAAAAGCAGAAAAACTTCAGCAAGAACTAGCAGTAAGAACTATAATTGTTCCATAATATATTTAAAGCAAATGATTGTACAGGATTTATTGTGCAGTTATGCATGCTATCCATTTTTAATCTTGCACTGAGAATGCCGCTAATAAAATGGTCACTTCTACTGTTGGTGGAATAAAGCTCATACTGTAGACCAAATCTTCAGTTTTACAGCCCACTCTAGTGTTGTTACTGTGGATCCAGAGCTGTATTTCTTAGGAGATAGTATTTGTTACCATGTGTCATAACTGCTTTAAAGTCAGATTAAATGAGCTCTAATGGTACAGGGGGCTGTTTGGGTTTGTTGGGTTTTTTGGTTGTTTCATTTATTTATTTTTTAAGTATTTGGAAGGACTGCAATTCAGATTCTCCATGTTTACAGGTGAAAGAAGCAAGTTTGATACATCTTCAGGAAGACTTGTGCAAAGTCAAAGAGAACCTAGTTCAAGCAGAGGAGAGGCTTGCAAGTTACGTGAGAAAGGACAAGGAAATGACAAAACCTGAAAGCAAAAAGGACGCAGAAATATTGTGTGATTCATCAACCAGTGGGTCTACTCTAATTAAAAAAAGCTCATCGTCACAAACAGAGAAGACTGTGGAAATCAACAGCTGCATCCAAACTTCTCCAGTCCTTGTTAAAAATGCAGAAATCCAAATTGATTTGCAAAATGGGTGTTCTTCAGAAGAGATTGCAGAGATTGTGAGAGAATTTACTGAAAAAATTGACCAAATGCAAGAACTCCATGCTGCTGAGATCATGGACATGGAGACAAGGCACATTGCTGAATCTGAAGCATTGAAGAGAGAGAAGTTTGTGGCAGTGCAAGTATTGACAGAAGAATGTAATTCTTTAAAAGAAGTCATAGAAACTCTACGAGCTAAAGAGGTATGTATCCTATTTTATATCAATTGAGCTACCTCAGTACAAGCTTTTGCCTCTGCTACAGAAATTCCCATTTAAAGGGTGTTAAGTGTCAATCACCACATGTTCAGTGTAAAGCTTTTAAGTGTTTTGCTGTTTCCATGGAGAGATTTGAAACCCCTTTATTTGGGAATTAACGTTTGGGAGTGTGGTCAACAATCAGATGCTTCCCTGTGCTGCTGCCTTGGACCTGTCCTGCTCTGTGAAGTGGGGACAAGCACAGATCACCTGATGAACACAGTCTTTGTCATCTCTGTTTTGATTGCTTTGATTGCAAGGGAAATTGAACACAGAGGCTCATATTGTTTCCAGCTCCTTCTAATTAGCTCCCTCACTATGAGTGGGTGTGGGGTGATTAAAGATTTGATTGTTCTGTTTTCTAAATGTAGGGAATTCCAGTTTCTGGATTAGCACGTTCTCCACTGTATCAAGCTAGAGATGGAGGTTCTAGTGGTAAGAAACTTGTTTTTATAGATTTCAAACATTTATAAATTAAATCTGCTTTTTGATATTAAGATTGCCATTAAAGAATCTGTTTGCTAAGAAACAGGAACTACCCCCCAGATCAAAGCAGAAGCCTGTTGCACTAAGAAAAGGTGCTGAGTGTGCCGTGTCTATTAATTTGCTATGGAAGGAAAATCACTGGAGTGGAGATGAGTTGCGTCGAGGCATCAGATACTTTTTTTTTCCTTCCCAGTGGAATCCCAATATTCTTCTGACATTATTGCATTATCTCTTGATAGAATTAAAGATACAGCTCCCTAGCAGTGGGAGATCAAGACAGGTACTGACTTCTTCAAGAGCAAAAAAACTATTAATATGATCACTTTCTTAGGCAAAGGCTAAGTATATTAAGAGTGGGGGTGTCATTTGCCAAAACCGTGAAAGTAGTTTCTCTTTTAGAACTGAACTAAGATTTTAAAGTTTGAGGGTTTGGACAGGGTTTTTAGTGTTGTTTTGCTGTCGCTGCTTTGAAACTGAAAGAGCAAAACTATAAAACGGGTAGTTTCCAGGCTTAGAATCAACTCTGGTGACTTGCAACCACCTGTTACAATAACAGACAAAAATACTTTTTGATGCCTGTTCTTCAAAGTTTCCCAGTAATCCAGCTTTCATGTTTTCTCTCCTTTTATTTTAGACTCCAGTTCAGACTGGAGTCAAGGAATGTATCTTGCTCAGACCCAGGGATCTGACACCATATCTGAAGGAATAGATGAAGGTGAAACTTCAACAGATTTACTTCCAAAAAAATTAAGGTAAAATAGAACTGATCATTTTTATTGTGGAACAAGAGTGATGCTGCCAAAAGCTTAAATTAGCTGCTGCCTGGTTAGTGAAGAGAGACTTAGATATGTTTTATTGTCAGGCATTTTAATACATTTTAAAATATGGCTGATAATTTAATAAGCAAAAAGCACATAATTTAGGTTAATTATTAGTGTTCTAACTCTAGGCTTGTTCTCAATTATAAATATGAGAAATATAACAAATTATAATTTATTGTAATCATGCATTGATCTAATGTAATGATCACATATTACGCACTTCTATAGCTTCTGTTACTGTAGGTGTAGAATAATACATATATTATGAAAGTGAACAAATGTGTTTATTAGAAACACAAAGGGTATTGTGCTTTTAATTACATTTTTAAAAAAAAAGGGCAAAGCTTTTGCAGCAAAGCCCTAGCTTAACATTAGGTTGAAAAAGAGAATGGCAAACCTCACCCAGAAGCTTCCCAGGACTTAAAATGTCAGCTTCCATCACAAACCATTTTAAAATGTGAGTATTGACTGGACAGATAAACTTTGGGAATTTTCATTTGAAAGTGAGAAAAAATTACCTGTGTAATGAGTTCTGCTGCTTGGCAGATAGTAAAGAACTGGGTGACACTTCTGTTTTCCTTATGCTAATCAATTTAGAAGTACCAGTATTCTAATATGTATATAATGAGATGATAAATATCATCATTACAATAATAAGAAGAAGAATTAGGACTGGCATCGCTGATTTCTTTTTGTATTTATTTTAGGGTCTGCTGAGAGCCGTCCATCATGAAGGCATACAGGTGCTGTCACTCACTGAATTTCCATATGGTGACAAAGAGATGCCACCCCTTAGGCAAGGACCAGAAAGCTGGCTTGAGGAAAGGAAAGCTTTCCTAAACACTGTTTCATCTCTGAAAGACCTAATTGCAAAAATGCAACTCCACAGAGAAGCTGAGGTATAAATACCAGAAGATTCTATCTAAATTGAAAAAAAATCATGATAGCCTTATAAGACATATTTACAGTTTGGGTTTAAATGCTCTAAATACACTGCTGCAAGGCAAAGACTTGGAAAATGTGCAGGAAAAATGCGTGTCACACTTTTTTTTTCTGAAATTGCAGCTTGCATTTGCTGTTCTGTGCATTGGTGGTGTTTGACTGTATAGATCCACCTTTTAGAAATAATTCTATTTTGAAAGCCTGTTTCCAGTAGTGGATAAAGTAGAATCTTTTAAATGTTGTTATTTACTGATCTAATAGAACTTGAATGCTATTAAAAAGATGCTGTAGTGAGAGAAAAGAGGGAGAAAGATTGTTTAAAATATAACACAATATTAATCAGTGATCTGTTAAAACTTACTAGGACGTTCCTGTCTAACACTCCCCAGTTAGACTTTTGGATATAAGTAGGTAGTTTCTGATACTTCTGGGATACCTTCAGTGTGCAGAGTGTGGGGCTGAACATTCAAGCATTAGAAAATTAAACACCTTCATACACGATACCTGTACACTACCACAAAGCTGTGTACAAGTCTTGGAATATATATGCAATAGCGTAAAAATTCAGCCAGTAACATGAATAATAACTACATGGGGCTAAATATTCAGTTACAAAAATCTAAACTTTTTCCATCTGAAACACAGATAAAAGTTTACCACTTGTGCATGCAGAAGAAATGATGACGTGTACAATAAATGTGCCCATTTGTAGGAATGAATGTTACATAGCTACCGAGTAAGAAAAGCTCAATATTCCACTGAAACCCTACACTTTACATAAAATTATAATGACCATTCTTGGTGTAATCTTTGAATTCTGCTGTTCCAATTGGTTTTGTAGATCTATGCAAGTACTGAATCTCCTGAAGGCGTCTCAGACTGGCGAGGAGAACTTCTGCATGCGATTCAGCAGCTGTTTGTGAGAGAACAGAGTGTTCTTCTCGCTGCATTTCGAACTGAACTTGCAGAACTGGGCACAAGAGATGCGGTGACACTGATGAGTCAGTTAGAGCACAGACTACAAGAACAGGTAATGTGAAACATACTTCAGTCAAAGTGTGTTTGTCTACATTAGGTTTTAATTGTGAATGTATAAATCCATTTGAAAATATGTGTATTAATAGTAGGTTTGACAGTCAGAGGGTGAAAACAGAGAAGAACCTGTAAGAAGAAGATGAGGTGCCTTTAAAAAGAAAAACTGATGTAGTGCAGGAAAGAGATTTTTGGGTGCACGAGCTATAAAACCCCACAGCCTTCAGTGATCAATTTGAATTAAGCACAGTTGTTTGGAGCTTGAATTCATTAAGTTAATTAGAATTATGTTACACTGTCTAAGAGAAAAGGTAGCTTATATATATGAAACAAGTTGTAAGAAGAGGAAGTGATAAGGCTGCTGTGGGACAGAGAGAGGTCAGGTATCTCCTATGGAACCTAGGAGGATTAGTGAGGAAAATAACAATTTGCCATAAAACTGAGCTCTTCTGAATCTGTAATTTTGATGCCTAGTACAGAAATGAAAAAAATAACAAGCAGTTCTTCCCAGTATTATAATATTAACTTAGTTATGGCTTAATTGAAAATGTTTTCAACTATATATGCACTCTGATTATATAAATAAATGCCACGGGTCTTTTAATAAAATCCATATTTTTAATATAAATTAAAATACTTTAAAAAATACTTTTAAATATGTTTTGGATGTTAATAGGCTACTAACCAGAAAGCAGCAATAGACTGGCTTCAGAATGCAGACAGAAGAAGTTTGTTGATGGAGGTTCAAGTATTACATGCTCAGATGAACAGTAAGAAGAGTAATCCAAAGAGAGAACAAGAGGTTGATTCAAAAAGCCAAGGTGACTTCTGTGGTAACACACATCTATTTCTGAATGCTTTCATGGCAGTGCTCATAATGTTGTAGGTGAAAGAATATTGACGTTCATAGTTCTCTGATTCCAATGCTCATGTTCTCAGTTCTTTTTCAATCTTACTGGACTAATTTTTAAAAAATTGAAAGGTGGTGGAGTCACCTTCCCTGGAGGTATTTAAAAGGCATGTAGGTGAAGTGCTTAAGGACATGATCTAGAGGTGGACTAGTCAGGGTTAGGCTGTGGTTGGATGCTATGATCTTAAGGGTCTCTTCCAACCCAGGTGCCTCTGTGATTCTATGATTCTTGTGACTTGTATTAAATTGAAAGTGATACAAAGTTATTTCAGTTGCTGTAAAAATTAGGCTTGTATTTTAAGGTATTTTTTCTGTTTATGTGCTTTGGTGTTTAGGTTCAGCAGCTTTAAGTTGGATAGTCAGTCATAACGAATAAAGTAAGAAGCAATTAGAATGAGCAACAGAAAGTTTGGAGAACAGGTATACTTTAAAAATTAAAGAAGTGCTCATTGTCAGTGTTTTGTCCCCAAAATTTTATCACAAATACACATTCATACCTGACTTTCAGTTATGTTAGTTGTAATCCAAATGATGCATATTAATATGGTTGCACACGTAGCCTTTAAAGTGTAAGAGTTGAAGTGATGCTTTGGGAAGTATGAAAGGTATTCTGGGATAAAAGGCACAGTTTTGCTCTCACGCCACTGTTGAAAGAATATATTGTTTTACAGTGCCACCCTTAGTGATAGCTTTGTGGTCATTCCCTGTGCTAGGGGAAGCTTTACCCCAAGAGACAGTGTTGGTTGTTTGCCAAGTAATCTCTGTATTAATGGTACTCTCATCAGAAATGCTGGAGTATAATATGCAGCAGAAGCAGTCACAGATACTGGAGATGCAAGGGGAGCTCCGGAATGTGAAGGACAGAGCAGCCGAGCTTCAGGAACAGCTCAATTCAGAGAGAATGATGGGTGCTGAGCTGAAGAATGAACTCGCACAAGCCAAACTAGAGCTTGAAACAACTCTTAAAGCACAGCACAAGCACTTCAAGGACCTAGAAGCCATCAGGTGCGGCTTTCAGGGCCAACCTTTCTGTGTTGATACTGAAGATGATCTTCTCTGTGTTGTCTCAAATTGTAATATTAATTTTATCAAGGAAGTTGATCTCATGAAATGTAAATGCTTGTCTTTTCCATAAAACATATCCGAGAAAAACTAGACTTATTTTCTATTTGACAAAAAAATTAATGCTGCAGATTTAGAAAATCTGACTCATAGTTTAATGACTTGGCAGAACTTTGTAGATTACCTTACAGACTTTATAGACCATCAGGAGTAAGATTCTTTTGAAAATTGATGGAAAAATTATTTGCAAAAAAAAAAAGACAATTCAGGGCATAGACTTTTTTTATTATTATTATTATAAATTATTATTATTCCCCCCAAGATAGATTTTTTTTTTCCTTTGATATGGCAGCAAGCTACATTTCCTCTGTTGTCTTTCAAATTTTAGCCAGTGACTGTATTAAGTTGAACACAAGCTGCCTCTGACCCACCAATGAATGTAAAACAGCAGCCTCCAAGTTATCAGGATGGACTCTGTGTCATTTTTGGGCTATGCAGATCTTTTTAAATTTATTTTTTAGTTAGGCTAGTTTTTCTATATAGGCTTTTCACTGTTACTCTCCTGCATGAACAATGTTTTCAGTGCACAAGGTGGAATAAATACCAAATAACTGATGTTACTTTGATATGATTAGACCTGTTGTCTAATCTGAAGGTCACCCGTTTCTCTCTTTAGGACTGAAGTTAAAGAAAAAGCAGCAGAGCTAGACATTCTCAAGGATACAATGGCCAGTGAACAGAAAAAATCAAGAGATCTACAGTGGGCTTTGGAAAAGGAAAAAGCTAAAATGGAACGCAGTGAGGAAAGAGGACGAGAAGAGCTTGAGGTATTCCTTAATCCCAGTGTCCTGGAATATCAGGGAGCATGCAAACAGTCTTTTGGTTAAGATTTCATATCAGCCTACATTTTTGTTCAATGTGTGCTCCATGTTCTGTCTTCAACTGCAGTATGACATCATCTAGTGGTAAAGAAAGATGTATAGAAGCTGTGTGGCAAAGAAAGAAAAAGGCCTGATGCAAATTCCATTTAAATCAATAAGAATTTTACAGCTGCACTTGTCAGGTCCAAGATGGAAAGATTCTGTTTTGTATAATAGCCCTCAGATGCTTAAGGGGACAGGACACTGCTGACACGGCAGCGTTATGGTCGCTAACACCTAGTGCCCTCCACATCCAAACTCATTAGAGATAGTATTTAGGAATATTCTTTATGGAGTTGTATTGTTTGTCTCCACTGTGAAAGTCAGCAGGTTTGCCAAACTGGGGAGTTTGGTTTAGGAGAAAAATGTGTCATCATCATCTTTGGTACCTCTGCAGTCCCTGACGTAGTGAGGCAGAGAGTGGGTATCCTGATGCAAGTATTGAGACCATAAAAATCCAATCACTTTAACAGCATAGATTTGTTTACATCTTGAAATCTTAACTTGTAAATCACCATCACAGTTTTAGAAGGTAAAAGCTTCTTTATCTACAACTTGAGAACTATGGCTGTTTGAATCCCATGCAAAAGGGTGTTGCAAATAATCTCTCTTTTATGAGATGACCTGATTTTAGAATACAGACACCTGTACTGTATTGTTGTATCATATGTGACCGCAGCATTCAGAGTATTGTCACATTAATTGTGACCAGCAAAACATGTGTGTACAGTTTGTAGGAGATAATGGGAAGTTTATGCAAATGACTTTAATCAATTCTTCTGTTGTCTTATGGAAGGACTTAAAATTTTCACTTGAAGATGAAAAACAGAAGAACTTACAGTTAACTGAACTTTTGGAGCAAGAGAAACAGCTGTCAAGTAATCTGCAACAGAAAATTGAATCCCAAGAAGCACTCAGTGCTGCCCAGCTGTCACATGAACAAGGGCGTAATTCTGAGCTGCAGGTGCTTCTTGAATCAGAGAAGGTTCGAGCTCTCGAAATAAGCAGTGCCCTAGAAAGGGAAAGAGAGCTATGTGCTCAGCTTCAAAGTGCTGAAGATAAGGGACAAGCTGGAACAGCTAATCCATCTGAGGAATTACTTAAAGAGCTACAGAAACAAATGGATGAAAAGCATGACCGTGTGGTGGAGTTAGTAAGTGAGATGGAGAAGTATAAACTGGAATCTGTGCAAGTGAGGCAGCAAATGGAAAAAGAAAGGCAGATCCAGAGGAAAGCATTGCAAGCAGAGCAAGATGCTAACATAATAGCCCAGAAGAAACTCCATGAACTGGAGTCCAAAGTAGAAGACCTTCAGTGGCAACTTGGGGAAAAGAAGCAAGAAGTTAATAAATTAGGGAATGAAACAAGGAAGTTGCAGGAAATAATCCAAGAACTACAGAAAAAAGAGCAGGAGAATGAAGGAAGAAAGGAACCCCAGAGGACACCAGGCTACAACCCAGATGAGGTACAGTAGGACTAAGAGCAATGTGTAATACCTAACTGTGCAATTTGGTTTTTAATTCTTCTGTTTAAATAGTATTGTGTGTCACTGTGCCTTTACTCAATTTATAAAATAGCCTGCAGATTACAAAACACAGGCACTAGGGAAAGGGAAAGCATTCCAGTTTTCCTACCTAAAACTGCTCCCTCACCTCCTCTGGGAATGCAGCTGTAAAGCTGTATAGGGAGGAGCATGAGCAGGAGAATTCATCTGAATGGATATGCACACTTTGTGTCTCAGTATAGAATATTCCCTGCACCCAGGCACAGGAGTGAACTATTCCTACTCAGGAATGTGCCGCTGCTCTTACAGTTCATAAACCACAAGTGGTCTTTGAAATATTTCAAAGCTATCTCCCACAACTTCAATAATTGAGTGAGTAATCAAACAAGCACATGTATTACTATGTATCTGTTAGCAAACAAAATACAAGGAAGATGTAAAGGTAAAAAATTTATTTCAGAATTTAGACTTGTTTTTAGCTGGAAGTTGGAACCACTGTTGCCTGTAAATGTTTCTCCCTTCATGAAAGGTTTGGCAAGTTTTAAAATAATTTTTAAACTATTTTTTAAACTCTGTAGAAACTTCCCTGTAAGAAATAGGTGTTGCTGAGCAGGTGGCTTGTGGGTAGTGTCAGAGAGGGTTGACAGGAGACTTACCTCTTTGCTGACCGTGTTTTTGCCCATCCTGCCATTAATCCATGCTTTCTGGCAGCTGTCTCTGGAGCCAGGAAGGAAATTTTTCTCCTCACCTAATCTGGTTACTGCTTCAAATCTTCTGAAGCATTGGAAGCTGCCTGTAGCAGGAGGTGCGATGTTGGTCATATTGATAGCCATAATAGCGTCAGCCTTCCTGCCGCACTCAGTCAGTGCACCTCTGCTCAGAGGCAACTGCTGGCACTGTGGTCAACAAAGAGCCTTCCCTTGGATCAGGTTGGCAGTGGCTGTCGGGGCATTTTCCCCTCCTCGGCGGCAGAGACTATGATCTGTTCTCCAGGACCTGCCTGGAGTTTCCAATCGTGAATCTCCTGGGCTTCCTGTGACGTTTGCAGTGGGTTTTTTTTCTCCATGGCCAGTGTCAGGGGCTGTTAGCGAGGGCAAGGAGTCCATGTTGAGGGGATTGCTTCACTCATGACAGCATCAGTGGTATGGGGATGCCTGTGGCTGGCTTCATAGCCATGGTGGGTTGTTCCAGTCCTGTTCCTTTGGCTATGAATTGGTCACCAAAAGAAATACTTGGGTACGGTTGCCCAAATACAATGTGCAAGTGATAAAGGAGCTGCTGGTGGAAGAAACAGAAAAACTGGGTGTCTGCTTCTTGGCTGACTTTGTTCAGAGGATCCACGCTTCAGCTGTATGATTGCTTGGTCTTGGTCAAGAGAGGCATTGCTCTCTGCCATTCACAAATATCAGTTTAGTGGTACTCTACGGCCACAGTCTGGTCACACTATGGGGCTTTCTCTGTCAGAGTTATGTTCCTCAGTTACTCAGTGTGTTTCAAAGTCAAATTTCTGGTTTAAAGCACTGTGCCACGTGCATTTTTATATATATATATATATGTATGTATGTAGATTCACACACACACATACATACATTTTAAAAAATTAATCTAAAAGTAACCTATTTATATACAGACTACCTGGGATACACCCAATGAGAGAACAAGAAATTGGGTTCTCCAGCAAAAAATGGAAGGAGCTGAGCTGAATGAATCAACCTACCCCACACTGACTGGAGGAGGAGATTTCTCTGCTGCTACTGAAATTCTGGAAGTTGTCAGACAAAAGCTGCAAAATACCTCCCCGAAGCTGAAGCAGTTGGCTCAGAAAGCTGCTAGCAGGTTAGGCCAGTCTTCAACTACTTGGTTTTGTTAATAGCAACCAGCAAGCTAGGTTTCAATCTAGGTTTAAAATCATTGGGTTTTAATCATAGATCACAGACTGTGCATCTAATTGATTTTGGGGTTCTTCTAGTTTTGTGTGCCATTACTTGAGATATGCTGATGTCAGACAGGATCACAGAGTATCAAGTACTGCTCTGAATCTTGCGTGTTTAATACAGCTCGTTATAAGTCACAGCAAAACTCTCTTCCTTCTCTGCAAAATAGTGAGTTTATTGGGGTATGGTGTAGGTGGAAGATGATTTTTAAGCAGTGTAATAATTAAATCTCCTGTGTAATGGATGACTATAGGGATTATTGCTGTGGATCACCTCCCTTGCTCCCTCTAGGAAGAAACTAATATTTTATAGCCAACTGATTCTTACTTTATTAGATTAATATCTTCTTAAGGGATCCTCCCCCAAAAAAACCCCAAACCCCACACCAAAAAAATCCTGAAACCAAACACCACTAAAGCCCAGCATGGTACCAGGCTCCTGGAAGGTTTGAGTCTTCTTATTTTGCTGTGATGGTGACTTAGTATTAAGTATTTATGCTGACACATTTGGGCAAAACAATGGATGACATTTTGAAAATGCCCTGAGATTTTTCTCACACAGACTTACCAGGTTTGTGGGAGCCAGAGGCATATTTCTGAAAGTGCTTCACATAAAACATCCTTTTCTCAAAATCTCTGCCAGCTGTTCTATGCAAATTCTTTCTAAATGGAGCCAGTTCAATTCAGAGTCACTGAGCAGTCATGAAAACGTTGCTGTGTCTCCAGTAACTCTGCTGAAGTGATGTACTCAAGTCCCAGTGTGTATGGGTAATGGAGGGTCCCAGCAGTGCAGCTGGGGGTGTCAGACTGTACCTGCTGCTGAAACGGTCTGGCTTGTTTCAGATTGCAGTTTGAAGCAGCAGATGATCAAGCCTTTATTGCAGTACAGAATGCTATAGAAGAAGTTATTTTGGAGTTGCAAAAACTGCCCGGATTGTCCTATCTCGAAGAGGTGAGTGTGTGATGTTGTAGCTTGTGGGGGAGAGTTTGGATGATGAGATGTAAGTGGAAACCAGCAAGGTTCAGTCTGTACTTCTCCAGGTCTTTACTTCACAGAGGAAAGTCCTGATTTGGAGTTGAAGAAGTGTAAAACTCCCTTTCCTTTTATTTTTTTCAATTTTAATTACCTTAAAAGAGAATTTTCAACTTTCACATTAAAACTTTTCCAGTTTAATTATAAATTTTTGAATCTCATGGCTTTTTCTTTGAGAAAGATCTTTTCCTTTCAGCAACTTTTCTGTAGTGGAGGAAACCTTGCTCAGTACTTCATTATATTAAAATCAGCATTTTGTATTTATGATATTGTGTTGATAAAAACACATTTACTTAAATTCCCTTTTTAGGGAAGTAACTGTAAAGGAAAGGCAGCTGAAAATCAAGTCATATGCACCTGAGTAAAAAATTAAATGAGGTCATCAGTTACAAAGAATTCATCAAGGTTTGATTGTAACTGAGCTTGGCCAGGTCCTTACTTGCATTTTAGGCAAGTGTTTTCAACGTGAGTTGAAAATCTCTTTGAGGCTTTTCTTTTCCTCTGAGTTAACTAAATCTATACATGGTAGAAAAGCTTTACAAATCATTATAGCTGGTACAATTGAGCTTGTGGGAAAGTGTTCTGCTGTGATGCACAGGATAGGCATTGCAGATGAAGCCATATGAATCTATAGTTTCCATTGTACACTCATGTTTTCTTTATTACAAAGTTATTGTCACAATCCACAGAAGTTTCTCCCTGGAAACCAGCTATTTCCAAGGTGGCAACTTTGATCTAATACGGGTTGTGTTTGCTTTTCTTTCTTCCTTCCAGTTGAAGCTGGTGCTACCACCAGGAGCTCCATCCAGCTCACTGACCGAGAGGCTGCTGAGACAAAATGCTGAGCTGACCGGCTTTGTCAGCAGACTGAGTGAAGAAAAGAACAATTTGAGGAATGCTGTTGTGAAACTGGAGGAAGAACTGAGAAGATACCACCACAGGAAACCTTCTGGAGACTATGTATGTCCTTAGTGCTGGTAATGCAAGGATGTGTATCTAGGCATAAAGCATCATTCTTTTCCCTAGTCACCTCAGTGGGAGCGATCAAGCTGTCTGGCTTGGCTTCCCCCTGCAGAGCAGAGGGGTGTGAGTTATTCTTGTCCTGCAGTCAGTATATCTCAACTGACTCTGTTTACTGTAAACTTTGTGATTTTTTTCCCCAGCTTCCTTTTGTAAACTGCTCTTTTCTTTTAAATTCCATGTGCTGCTCTCTTTGATCGATAATCTCATGGCCGATGAGTAGCAAGTAGATTAGCTACCTTTGGGGTCATGAAACTACTGTGATCCAATGGTGGGGATCTTTTCTTTATTTTGGGGTTTTTTTTGAGAAGCTGTGTTTTCCTAAGATGTTGGTCAGGCTCCTCAGCTCACTGCTGCTGAGGGGGTTAGAATGCAAGGGTGGCCTCAAATACATTTGGAGGGTAGTTTCCTCTCAGTGGTTTTAGGAGCTCTCCATGAAACCAGTGACTAACACGACACAGCTCAGGCTTTTCCATGCCCTGTGCTATAAATTCAGTTTCTTTCCTCTTCAGTCTTCTAGACACTCATCAGATATTGGAGTTAATATTGATACTGTCGTTGTCTCTGAGAAGGAAATGTGGAACAGAGAAAAGCTGTCACTGCAGAAATCTTTGAAGCAAGCTGAATTGGAGGTCTCCAAGCTGAGAGCAGAGCTCAGGAGTGAAGCTTTCCTTCGAGAACTGGGATCAGATTCTGAAAATGCTCTTTTAAGGGTAGGAAGACTGTGTTGCCTATCTTCAGATACACGACTCTTAATTTTTCTCCCCGAGAATGATATGCAAGCTTCTGTGGTGTCCTTCTGCTCTATTTCTTGCCGCTCAGGTGATCCTCAGGTTACGAAGCTGCATTGCACTAGTGTGAGCAGTAGTGCAGTCTTCACCATGATAGCAAGAAATCACAAAAATGCTGTGGAATAATGATGTCAGAAGTCTTACAACAGGGATCATTCTTGGAGCTTACTAACTTCTTTTTTCTTCTTCTTCTTGTAGAGAATTTATGGCAAATACCTACGAGCAGAGAGCTTTCGGAAAGCTCTCATATATCAGAAAAAATACTTGCTGCTGCTGTTAGGGGGATTCCAGGAGTGTGAAGAAGCCACGCTGGCCCTCATTGCACGAATGGGTGGACAGCCCTCCTACACAGACCTTGAAGTCATCATGCATCACTCAAAGGGCTTTACGAGATTTCGCTCTGCCGTCAGAGTGTCCATCGCGATTTCAAGGTAAACTGGGGGAAGTCGGATCGATCAGATAGGAGCGTGCAGTTTCATATGCACAGTTCTAGCTCTCTTTGGAACCTGCAGCCTCTCATGTTTCATCCTGTTTAAATTACACATTTCTGGTCCTTGTGAATACAGCAGGTACTATGCAGGGTGACAAGGTGAGCAAAGCATACATAAAATATGTAAGAGGAATAAACAGCCTGATGGTAGCTGAAGATGGGTCTGTATTTGATAATCAAGCAAAGAGGGAGTCTATTGGATAAAGTCACAGTATTAAGAAAACAATTACTACCAGCTGTAGGACATGCACTTATTTATAAAGGCATTTTCTGCAGCTTAATTGCCTTTAAAGTCTTACATGTAAGTGTAGTACAGGTTTAGGAGCAAATTGTATCCATCTGGGTAGTTCTTTGAATCCACAAGTCTTTAGGTCTCAGCCTGAGGATGAACAGGAATAGATGAAGACGACCAGGGGAAGATTTTTACTGTGTAGCACTGCCATGCTGCTAGAAAACTTCTTCACAAAGGTTTGAACGCCCAAGCACTTGTGCTTGCTAGTGATCTGAGCCGTGTGTGTAGTATAAATTCAAGGAACTATTCATATCCCTGTTGTAAGTGAGGCTTTTACTCATAGCACTCTGCAGTTACACATTTGGGGATGTGACAGGGCAAAAAGTGTATTCAGTGAGATGTTAAGATGCTGGTGCCCTGTTGTGTAGGTGCTTGAGCCATTTGGTGCCTGCTTGGACTCATGCCGCACCTCTGGAATCTTGGGAGTTGCAGAGGTGAAGCTGAAAAGAGGTTTGGACTAAAGATGTCTCTTAGGGATGTGTGTAAGGATGTTTTCTACTTGTCCATCAGGTTTTAGACCCCCATCTATTAATTTTGCTTGATGTTCAAGAAATTCTTAAGCCTTCTAGAATACAAGCAGCAGGTTACTTGTGGCAGACTATCATCTCATTTATCCTGAACTATTTCTTTTCTTAATTTGAAATGCAGAATGAAGTTCCTGGTCCGTCGCTGGCACAGAGTTACGGGTTCCGGGATACTGAGTATCAGTAGGGATGTCTTTAGCCAGAACACAGGTAAGGACTCACAAAGGGTATTCACAGGTCACACTGCTGCTTAGCGGAGATGGGGTTTAAATTATTTGCAATTTCTTCATGTGGAAAGAATGGAGTGCTGTTTCCCCTTCCTTTTGCCATAATTCCTTGGGTTAACCCATTTCTCAGGTTTCTGAGAGTTTCCATGCCTGGTGCAGACACTGATCTATTTGCTTTCTCTCCAACCTTATGGTCTGTCATGGGTGGGATTTAACAATATGAGGCAACTTTCCCCATGGATTGTGTCTGTAAAACCAATTTTAGCTGCATCATCAGGTGTCTCTTAGGAGGTCTGCAGCCCCAGCTCTGAGGGAGGGTGCTGAGGGCACGGATGGACAGAGTGATCAGAGCACAGTGGTGACAGAGCCTATTGACAGCACTCCCATGCCTTTTCCTCAGAACAAAAGCCCGTCATTCTTTTGTTGGGAGATCTGGTTTTCTGTTTGCTTTTTGGTTGGAGCCTGCAGAGAGTTGGAAGCTTTTTTTATTAATTCCTGGCTGTCTGAGTCTGCACTAAGCCCTGTCCTGATCAGTCTGAGAGTTTTCTCATTCACTCCTGCAAGGCCAGGATTTCGCCTCTGGCTCTCTCTGGAGCAGTCTGAAAGTGGGCTATGTTTGTTCAACACCAGTTTTGTGATATGCAGACAGAAGGCTTGCATTTGAGATGCCCAGTAAAAGGCAAAAGGTGGTACTTTTTTAGTTCTCAAGACATTGTTTCTTCTATTCCTAGGTAATGAGTTACGGTCCGATTCATTCTCTGGCGGCATGGATCTTTATGGAGAACAAAGGCATTCCTATAGATCCAGGTCAGACACAGGATCTCCTATAAACCTTCAACATAAGTACATTTTATTTTAGATAGTTAAACAGGGTCCTGACAGAGGCTAACAAAGTGAATGCATCAGTGCTTACTGCTCAGGTTTGTTGTTTTTAAAGCCATGAGATCTTTACTTCTTGTGTAAGGATAGATAGCAAATTATACCTCAGGCCTTCAGCGTGTGCTTACTCATCACCTGAGCAAGGCCAAAGCTCGCAGACTTCTGCTGTCTGGTTTGCATTGTCCTGTTCTTGTAGCTGGTGGTCGATCCACCGGAGGGAGCTGTGTTGACCTACCTCTGTAGAGCCTAGGCTTTGCAAACCACTGCTGCCTGTCTACCTTGCCCATTGGCAGCAGCGTGGCTTGGGGAGGGGTGGCCTCCCCTGCCCTCAGCCGGAGGAAGGGAAAATCAGAACCACTGGCTGAGGATGGGGCACCAGTCCTCATTACTGTGGGGCAACAGGAATTGCCTTGGGCCAGAACCAGAATGTGGGTGGAAGCTGCTTGGTAGCTCTGCTGCTTGTTCCTGATTAAAGCCTTTTGGTTGGCTGTACTAAGCTTTGACGTCAGAGGTGTCAGTAAAACCAGCTATTTCTCATCAAAGGCAATGTCTTTATGAGCACTATCAGGCTATGGTGAATTCATATGGAGTTGTGAGCTCAGATCTTTACTGAATAACAGATTGTAGGACTTTTGGTTCTTCATTTTTCTATAAACAACCTTGACATTTGTAATCTTAGTTTGTGGCAACCCTAACAGTTTCCTTGGGGAAAAAAAAAAGAAGAAAAAAATAAAAAAGAAGAGTGTATTTCAGCCACTTTGGACTTTTACTTATAGAGAGTAATAGAGACAGAATCGTGTAAGGCTGTGGCCTCGTTCACACAAGCTTCTGAATAGAAAGGCAAACTTGAATCTACCACAGCTTCTGCTGCAGCCTCAGTAGGAATTTGCTGCTTAGTCTTTGTCCCAAAGAAATGCAGCAACGGATTAGGTGCAGCAGAAGGAAGAAATGCCTGGAGAAGGTGGTTTCTCTAAGGGAGGTGGCGTGATGGCTTTGGCAGCAAAGGGTGGGGAGGTTAAATAGGCATAACATTGTCAGCAAGGTGTCCCCACTTACAGCATTTTCTGCGTTCGCTGATACTTCCATTTGGTTCAAGATTTTGGTTTTCACAGCCCCCGTGGTGTTGTGCCCCCAGGTTCCACGGTACGCATGCTGATTTGAACCCGGTCTCCTTCGCCTGTTCTCAGCTGCAGAACTATGATCCCGAAAGAGCTTTGACCGATTACATCCATCGGCTGGAGGCACTGCAGCGGCGGCTGGGCAGCGTGCAGTCAGGTGGGGCACAGGCACTGCTCCCCGTGGCTCCTGGGTAGCGCCCTGGGCTGTAGCAAAAAGCTCATTAAAAAGGAAACTGTTTAATTCTTTGAAGGGAGACATACAAGGGGGCTTTAGAGATACGAGTTTATCAGTAGCACTTTGCCTTTCCCTGATCTGTACTGAATGTGCAGGAAGGATCCCACTGGCACCTTACTAACATTTTAAGCTAGATGGAAAAAATTGTACCCAAAAGATTGAGGAGTGGGAGTACAAGGGGAATTTCTTCTCCTCCCACTTGGATTACAGAAGTTCCAGCCCTTTTCTCCCATAGATGTTGGCTACTTTTGGGCTGTAAAAGGAAGATGGGAAGATTGTCAGATCAATGAGATGTAATTTATCAAACTTGATCTTTGCAGTTGCTGTGTTAAACTCTTACTTCAGCATAAAACCTGTAACTTCATGAAGTTTCGTTCTTAAAAAGTTTCCCCTGGAACAACTTTCACACCTACTCATCCAAGTAACATGTCATGGGTGAATCCTCATCTACTTATCCCAGGTAATCCTGATGACAGTCTTTCTCTTTCAGGTTCGACTTCATACACTCAGCTGCACGCTGGTATGAGAAGATAATGTGTTTCCAACATCGCCGTCACTGGCAGTGATGTAAGGCTTGCCTTCTGTAAATCTCTGCTCTTTCTCTGCTGTTGAATAACGTGTAGATCATGGGACCAACATGAACACAGCTGGGCGATCGTACACAGCTCCATCCCAGCACATCCTGACTGGGATTTACGTACATAGAGACCGACCCCGACCCCAACCAATGCCCCGCCATTAAATTACATGTATATTTGTGGAATGCTAATTTAAATGATTAACTTATGATGTGTGTATTTATCAAAAGGGTGCAAAGATGAAACTTGTGTATTCATGAAATCAAACTACATCCAGCACCGTTTACTTGCACTTTTTCTGGCAAGGCTACTGAAGTTACACGACTCTCGTAATATTTGCTACTGGCAGCGCAGACAGAATATCACTTGTAGAGACCTATTTTTGTAATGGTAGAAGTTTTGAATTTTATGGGTATTTTGTCAAAGCTCTGCAATAAAGATGACTTCATGCTTTTAGCTGTGTTTGGGAACCGCCCCCTTATTCAGACCACACTCCCCTGCTCCCAGTGCTGCAGCTTTGCTTTCTACAGCTCCCAAACCACTGCTACTAATGAGAGGACAGGCCCATGCTCAGTTCCTGAAGACCCTGGCCACATCTTCTGGGGCAGATGGGGAGCTGCTCCATTTTGCTCCCTCAGTTGCCAAGACTGATTTAAACCTGGTGTTTGTATGTTACACACGAGTGGAGAACAGGAAGGGCCAGGCAAAGCCCTTGTACAGTGAATACCTGTGAAGGGGGGCTCTTCTTGTGACTTCATACTTGCAAGAAAGTTTATTAAACAAATTTCCTATCAAAACTTTTCAGCCTTGAGGGGGTTGAGCACAGAAAACTTCCACAAGAGGTTTGTTTATAAATTTAATTCAAAGCTCCTGTAAGCCAGAGCTCATTACCATTTCTCACCACCACTCTTAAACACCACTGAAGTCCTGCAGGAGTCAGTACAAACAGGGAAAAGTTCAGCTATGTCACTTCATTTGAGACCATTTTACACACAAACACGTTATTTACAGAATTAATGTTGTTTGCATCATGTTGTTACTTTCACACTTAGAGCAAACTTTCAGACATCACCGCTTCCAGAAATTCTTAGGAAGTTATTTGTTGCTTTTTGAACCTAAGCACTATGGTGCTGCTTTTGAGTTAGACACAGAAGGCGTTTATTCTCAGAAAAGCCCTTGCAGTGAACACGCTGTAGGCTGTCTACTCCTCTGCTGCACAGTTCTGTTTCCGTTAAGTACGTGGGCACTTCCAAGAAGCAGCCAAGGCCAGAGCTCATTGGCTCAGAGCAGGGTGCTAAGTATCTGAAGTAGGGCAGTGGCACACATGCTGCCCCTTGGTGCCTCCTCCCTGCACCCGGTACAGCGGGAAGTCACGCAGGCTGGGCTCTGGGGCCCAGGGATAAGTAGTCTTCAGTTATTTTTCAGAAGCAGAGTTCCATTTATAGAAATTGCTCATTTCTTCATCTTAAAGAGTGTTACACCAATAGAAAAAAAAACACTTTTTCTTTTAAAAATGTAATGAGGAATTCTTAAAACAAGGAATTATAGACATCAGCATTAACTGGTGGGGGAAAACAAACAAAATGGATTCAAAGACCTTGCAGGTGGTAGGTTTTTGTTGCCTTCCTCCTAACAGGAGATGCAACAGGGTCCACTTGCCACTCATTTTGTCACAGTTTTATTTGAAAGTCTGTTAGTTTACACAAATTAAGTAAGGTTTTAGCTGTAGAACTTACAGTGACCTCCTCTTATAGCTGATAATGGGGTTGTTAGGGGTGTGTATCATTGTCGTGTAATTTATGGTTGGGAAATAGTCATTGGCGAGGTCAAACTCATACAAACGAAGCAAAGTGGACCAAATAGTCTTAATCTGAACATAAGCAAAGTTTTCTCCAATGCAGCGATGACGACCTAGAAGGAAAGGCATAAAACACAGTTAGAAGCGCTAGTTAAATCCCTTAAAGCTAGCCTGATACCAAACTGAGTGCTGCAGGCGGTAATTGCTTCTTTCAGAAGGAGCCACTCTGATGTGCACACACCATTACGTAACTCCATCAAAGTCCTGTTTTATAAGCTGTCTCTGCACAGAACAGACTGCGAACCACAAGAATGTGCTGTTCTGTCCTCACCAGCAGGCGCCAAAGCAGCATTCACTGCACTGAGCAAAGATACCCAAAGGAACCCTGCTGCGGTGATACTGGTGCTCTGGGGGTTACAGCTCTGTGCCGATCTCTGCTCTGCCTCCAATGGACTCTGCTTTTCTCCCTTGCCTTGAAAAGACCTGACTCTCACACCACATGTGCTAACCTAGAGATCTGGGTCACCTCCTACTCCAGTCGATACACAGCAACTCCTAATGCAAAACCAGTGACTTCATTGTTTTAACGGCACCTTCACAGTAAGAAGACTTTCAGTCAGCACCAGAAAGAAGACGCTATGGCACAGGAGGTGCTGTATGAACTGAACAGTGTGAGCCACTCCAGTACGCCGGCAGGCAGGCAGGCGATGGGTTTTATCACTCACCAGCGCCAAACGGGACGTACGCAAATTTCTCTCCAGCTGCTGGGTTATCTTGGAGATACCGGTCAGGCTTGAAGTCTAGAGCGTCCTTCCAGGAGTCCCTGAGTCTGTGGTTAACAGTGGGAGATACGCAGACCTGATGGCCGGGGGGATGTTATATCCAGCAACAGTCTACAAGAGAAGAGGCAAGACCCCTCACACATCACACAATTTGTGTTACTCGGTGCTATATTGTGAGGGTTGAATTTCAAGAGATTTTTGGCTAAGCCCATTTGAAAAACAATGCAGCCCAATACTTTATTGTGTTACTTGTACAGGGGACAACATTTAAGTAGTTGCCAGAACTTTTCAGCTGCTATAATAAGGCCAACAGTTCTACAGGAAGTTGGGGGGGTGTTAAATAAATTCACTTAAAAGTTATGAAAAGCATTTGTCATGGGAGGGACATTCACTTAAAAAACTGACTGCTTTGACTCCCTATCTTCTTTGTACAAAGAGCAAGTTTCCAATTCACTAGCTTGTACCGCATTAAATGCAAGCCAGTTTTTCCCAAGGAAGCTCTTAACAACCCCAGCAAACACAAATGCCTTTAAATGGTAACACCAAACTAAGCTATGTGAGAGTGACAGCTACAAGGGACAGTTTTGCTAAGACAGCAGGTGCCCCTTGCTGTGTCCCCTCTAAGCCCTTCCTTCTCCAGGCTGAACAAACCCTGTTGTCTCAGCCTCTTCTCATGGGAGAAGTGCCACCCCCTACCACCTTTGTGGCACTCCGCTTGCTTCAGTTCATCATCTCAGTGGCTGGGGGCCAAAGGGGTCCAAAACTCATCACAAATCATTTCTAGTGAAGGTAACTACTACCAAGCTCCAGGCATTAATCGCCTTCCCCAACCCACACAGGCTGTGCTGCCACTGGTACAGCCCAGGCTGCTCTCGGCTTTCATCCCTGCCAGCAAACACTGCTCACTCCTGTTTTTCCTGCTGACACCTCCCACCCAGCCTTTCCCAGCCTTACCTGGGGGGTTTTGGCCATTCTCATCATGGTCATTATAGGAGGTCTAAGCCTTAATGTTTCTTTTAGACAACGATCCAGCAAACTGAGATCTTTGAGCTGAAAATAGAAACTGGTAAATGAAAATGCTGCCAAGTTTATTCAACACAAACAAAAAGGTATTTCACACCATCTCAAAGCAACTAAAAAAAATTTTAAAAAAATCTAACAGTAAGCAGCAGATATTTACACTATTTTATTAACTTCCCTGATACTTTCTGAAAAAATCTCTGGCCAGTGCAATCAAATATGACTAGCTTCTTCCTAATCCGTCTCACAAGTGTTTTTCTGATGCTTAAAGAACAAGGTCACGTTGCATCCTTTCCTTCAGCGGGAATGTGAGGATCCTCCTCAACAGAAATTTAATTTCTTAAATGGAAATTGTAGGAACTATAATCAGCACTGATTAAAAAGCAGTAGTGAGCTGAAAATTGACTTGAAGATGGAGGAGATGATAAATTGGCAAACAGTGTTGTCAAGTGACCGTGCCCAATCATGATTTTAGCATGAAGAGCATGACAACATTTCACATTTGTGGTTTGGTTTTGCTTTTGGGTTTTTTTTTAAAAAAACATCTAAAATTATGAAAATATCCAGGAGGAGCATACAAACCTGGTCATAAGTTAACGGTGGCAAGTCATCCCCACAAACTGCTTTCTGTTCGGCATAGCACTGCTCCTGTATGGCTTTGTCTCTGGCTATGAAGAAGCCAAGCCAGGCACTGGTGGTGGAGGACGTGTGCTGCCCTGCCAGCAGCAACCCGATAAGCATCCCGGCAATTTCATCATCTGTCAGTGGACGCCCGTCCCTAGGGTGGAGGGTGTTACATTACAACTTCATTTCAGCAGGTTACACTAGTAGTTACAAATTCTTCTGAGGTACTTCTTTCTCCTCCTTCGCTTTTGCTGCCTATTCTACAGGGAGCAGCTAAAGGTAAAGGGAGAGCAGAGGGAGAGAGATTCTCTGGAACCCTTAAAGCAAATCGTTACCGAATGGCCAGCAGAGAGAAAGGAAGCAACCTCCTGATGACTGGCAAGTCTCAGGAGTCTAAATAAGCATTTAGAACACAAGTTTTTAAGGGTTTTTTTAATCATACAGTTGGGACCAATTGCTAGTGACAAACCCAACTCAGAACATGAAAGAGTATTTCGTATTTTTTGGTAGACAGTTTTAACTGAAGAGCTCAATGCTGAAAGTGAAACATCTATAAATGACAAGTCTTCAAACCCTTGGCTTACTTGTATGAAGCATCAAGTAGAGTTTGGAGCATGTCGTCCTCCTTTTCCTCAGACTTCCGACGTTTCTGGATAACCTTGTAGAAAATATTCTTGATCTCTCTGTGTGCTCGATCTCGACGCCTGCAATTCAAAGCACTTCTGTTGGGAGCTTTATACAGAGTAACACACAAAATGCTTATGAGGATTTACTGAGACAAGCTAGAAAGGGGGGAAAAGCCCACACCGAACACCAAAGGCATTTAGACAAAATACTGAAGTTGGTTCATCTGTTATTTCTGGTACCTGAAGCTAGGCAGAGGGAGCCAACCTGGCAGAAGCCAGGCAGCATGAGTGAAACCCCCATCCAAATCGGCGTACAGCTGAGCCACCTTCTCATTCAGTAAGCTTCTTATCTCTTTCCCATGTAAGCAATGACTTGCTGTCAAAATGATAAGTTCTGAAAGGGCCTCAAACAGGTCTGAGGAAAGATTGGAAAAATGTTACAGAAGATGCTGCCAGGTGAGACGTTATGCTTTACAGGTTAGTCTTTAATTTATTTAATTTTTAATTAAATTACTAATTATTTAAAAGAAAAGTAAGTAACTGGACATAGATTAATGGTTTTAAATAGAGTTTTAGATTGTTTTGCTAGAATGAAGCATCTAATTTTAAATCTCTGTGTGTCCATCGGGTCTCTCATCAAACAACTTTTTAATGACATCGCCAGTTTCAGCTATGTTTTTCTAAGGTATTTTTTTCTAGGAGTTTTTCTAGGAGAGCTAGTAATCCTTCCAAAGTCAGCCATGCAGCACAAGCTCAGTCCTTACTAAGGAGTCATAAAAAACTTCACCTTGACATCCAAGTCCCTGGGAGGAATTAGCTTTGCAGCTCAATGAATTAGTTTTAAAGAATAATATTTGTATATTTAAGATGACAATATATAATTTTATCTTTAGCTATATAATACATAAATCTATGGAAGGATTCCACCCGAATCACTAACCTAACCTTATCAGACTGAAGGATGCAGTTCTTCAGTGAAGATCCCTGAGCTCAGACCTCTGAGGCAGGCTCTGGGAAGTCAGAGCAGTATCTTCTCCTGAGGACTAAGAGGTAATTACACTGACTCAGCCCACGCAGGATGAGAGCAACTCAGCCAGGCAACAGATACGCTCTCTCTGAGCTGACTAAGAAAGCAAAAGTAAAATAGTCCTGTACTTCTGTCAGTGACTTTCAGAGAAACTTAATTCCCCAATGGTCTTAAGTTTGATTAAACAAAATCTGCATTTTGCACACTCCTTCTGATGCTCCTTCCATACAGTTTGACCTATGACACTTTTCATTCCTTTAAAGCTGCAGCAAAGCATGTACAGAAGCATGCTGCGTTGGCCTTAATTCCTTCTCAGGCAACCTGAGGAAAAATACCTCTGATCTTGCTTACTTTTTTCTCCACTCTCTCCCCAGGCTTTGAAATACTCCTTTGTTTCTTCTTCAATCACAGATACGTGCTGTTTGAACTGGGCAATATTTAGCCCTGTTTTGAGCATCTTCTTTTGTTCCAAAAATATCTAGAGCAACCAAGACAGAAAAAGCAGTCAGTACAAGATTCAACATACTAATGTAATTAAGACTTATAGACATTTCTACTATAAATACAGAAGTAAAAAGGAGTTATGATTAGGATTGAAGGGTACAACAGATGCTCAAATTAGACAGATATTCCATTTTTCACCTTCCTTGTTTTTCAAGCAAGGGCTTACTAGCATCCAAGTACCACACCAGATCAAGGGAGCTGCAATTCTCTCTTTCACAGTGGCAAAACAGGAAATATTTTTTGTATGCCTGGTAAAGTTTATCCCTGAAGATACAAGAAGCATTCAAGACTAAAATATGTAACACACCTGAGATAGGTAATCACAAGCGTAATCAGACCTGTCCTTGCAAAGTCTGCATTGAGGGAGTGTTCCTAGTTACATGACTTCCTTGCCTTCTCTCAGAGCATCTGTCATCTCTCATGCAGCAATACCTTACCTCTGACTAGAGGTGCACCTTTCTTTCACAAGGCCCTCTGATCTCTGCCCAGGAAGCAACTTGCTTCCTAGGAAAATGGTGACCTTCACAACCTTCTCGCCTCTTTCTCTTTGTATAGACTCAAAGCTAACAAACCTACTGGTAAAAAGCCTGTTACTGGATTAGAGCTAATCAATGGACTGACAGGACATCTACTAGAGAATTATTCAATGAATTTTAAGCCATAACTATGAATTAGGGCATCTGCCCTACAGATCTGCAGTATATCAGGAGCAACACACCAAAAACTGTCCTCCCACCAAGGGCTCTGCATGTGCCACACAGTTATTCACAAACCAGAAGGCACCAGCAGAAAGGTGATTTCCTACAAATGTCTGTTTTCAAAATTTAGTGGGGACCCCAGCAGTCCCTCAGAGGGTACGAGCCCCAGAGCAGACAAGCACGTTTTCCCTTCCAACATGCTAGTCCAGCTCCAGCTTGATGGAGACAGGAACAGTGCACAAGGGTGAACACACCCTCTGCCATTTCAGCTCAACACAAAACTATCTGCAGGAGCCATGGAGGGAGGAGACAGAGAGTAAATATGAGTTGATACACACACTACGCATATTAACAATTACCAGATTTACTGATAAGCAAGTAATTTCTTCCTTTAAAGACTAAAGGGTGGTTCTTCTAAACGTATGACATCAACAGTAGAATGCCAATGGAAGTTTGAATGGCTCTCTAAAAGCCTTCCCAGCAGATGCTAGAGATGTCTCTATCCAGACTTCTGTAAGGCCTTTGACACGGTCCCCTACAATACATTTCTCTCCAAATTAGAGAGATATGGATTTGATGGGTGGACTCTTCAGTGGATAAGAAATTCATTGGATGGTCACATCCAGAGGGTACCGGTTAATGGCTCAACATCCAGATGGAGACTGATGATAACTGGTGTCCCTCAGGGGTCCATACTGGGACCAGTACTGTTAAATATTGTCAGCAATGACAGACCCCATTCCTGGTAATAAGGTCAGGTTGGACAGGGCTCTGAGCACCCTGATTTAGTTGAAGATGTCCCTGCTCACTGCAGAGGGTTAGACTAGATCACCTTTAAAGGTCTCTTCCAAAACAAACTTTACTATGATTCTATGTCTGAAATGAGATCACAGTGGCAGTACTTACAAAGAAACAGCTCACCTCTAGCAGGATGTGTTCTGGCCACAACCGGACATGTTACCTTCCTAGCTTCACACACAGAAACACACAACTGGAGATAATCAGTGTATGTCAACAGCAAAGTCTTTGCACCTCCAAGGTATTGGAAAAAAGTAGCCTAGGTGATTTTCCAAGGAATCTGAATCCGCAGAGATAAAGAGGAAGAAGCTCTTCTAGCATCAAAGGTACAAATGAAGTAGACTTATCCACAGATACCCAAGGCTTACTGAGTTATATGATAAGATTAATCTCTAAAATAAAGCAGAACCCAAACACACTCCAGGAAAAAACCTAAGCTAAGTCTAGAAAAAGAGCTTATTTCAGGGGAAAAAAACCACAAAACAGTATATCATGGATCAGTGACATAGGCCTTAACTGTCCCTGAATATGTGCCTGAAGAACAACAGTTGTAGAAATGCCCACTTCCAAGGAGCTTATAGAAAGTTCTATAAAACTCCTCAAGGATGAGATTAGATCCCATTGAAGAACCAGCTCTTGAGTGAATCCATCTGTGAACTGTAGAGTATGAAAGTAGAAGCCAAGACAATTTGTAACAAGTGGATGAACTTTCACAGAATTCAGAGACAAACCATCACCTTTCAGTTTCAAGCAGACACCCCACAAGTCAGAATCTAGAGAACAAGCACAACACAGTGGAAGTCTGGCCAGTTTAGCAGTCTATGTCTACTTCACAGACACCTTTCTGAAACTAGTATGTGTTGGAGAAGAATGTGAAAGATGTATTACAGAGAATTGCGTTCCCTCTACTAAGTACCTGGTACCAAAAAGCCTGTTAGAATGAACCTAGTAGTAGAAGAGGTCTCCTAAGACAGAAGGAACGATCTCTCTGTTATCCAGGCTGCAGTCATACTGGTTTCATTCACAAAGGGATGGGAGGAGCTGCACAAATCCATCAAGTGCAAAATAAGTGACCAACAAAACGATCCTCCTTGCAAACCTTGTGGCATCGTCTACCCACAATTTAACACTTCCTGGCAACGCAGGAGACAGCTAAATTCTCCTTTGCTTATTTACAAAGTGGCAAGTTGTTGGCAGTCAGTTGTGTATGGGAGATCCAAAAGACTGGGGTAAGAACAACACATATACTTTGTGGATTGCTGCAAAATGTTAGTGGAGGAGACTAGTGATTACTGCCCCTAAGCCACATAATTAAGAGGGCAACAATCACTCTGGGCACCTTAGGGAACAATTAAGAGACATGTTAAGAAGTCTTGATGGCTGCAGAAACTGTCACCAGTTAAACGAGGGTCATTGATACAAATAAAATCAAGCCAAAACTGAGAATCCAAAAAGAAAGTATATCCCAATGCTGTTCCTGCCACCAGACCACTCTCCAGTACAACAGGCTGTCAGGTTCACCATCGTTGAATACAGAGTCCCAATGAAGCAAGTTTGCCCACGGGAGAAGTTGGCTTCTGCAGTGTAAGAGTCTGTCATGCCACACAACACCACAACCATGAGAACACTAAGTGCTCATCTCGGATACAAAGCCACATGACACTGTGCTTCCAGACCCGTGCGGACTGCATTCTGCAAACACACAGATGGACTTTTGTCTGAGCAAGACAAACCTTGAGGGACAAATTGTTAAAGTAATACTCCTCTATGTAGACTAATACAAAATTAGCACTCTCAAAGCTCTCTCAGAAGACAGACATAAAGCTGCTTGCAAGGGAAATGTAAACTGCAGCCAGTGGCATGCTGTAACAGAAGCAAAAAGAGACAGACTCGCTACTTCTTCCTCTGTGGTGGGATTAGATGATTCCAAGAACAAAATAAATGATCCGGACTGATGAAGGGCCAGGTGGTAAATAAAGCCTAAAGCCTAAACCTGCTCAGTCTTCATTAACTGCAATATGCCAGGATTGATTCTGAGCGCACAACCTCATCATACACAGCCAAGAGCTCAGGGCTGCCTACTCAGAATTTAAATTATGCTACTGTTCAACTCCTCTGATATTTAAAATACATACCGCATTAGGGACATCATATGCAACCCCCTTGCCAAAAACCGGTGTAGTTAACCGAGAGTACACATCCTCTGCATTCAGGTCTTCATTTTTACTATTAAAGAGTAGAGCAGCAGCATCACTACCCAGTAAGTATGTGAATGTCTTGCCAACCATAGTGAAACTGAACACAGGTCCATACTAAAGGAGAAAAAAAACCCAAGAAATGAGTTTATTTTAAATAAGAACAAATCAAATGATTAAATCAGTATCTTTTTATGTAGAGGCTTCCACAAATCGTTTACTCTCCCAAGGAAGCGTCTAGAAATTTAATAAAGATATGAATATTTTAAACCACATGTCAATTCTGTTCTCAATGTAGTTACCAGTGATACCTAATGTCGTAATGAACACCCATCATCTTGCATACTTTAAAACCACTTAGATTAAAAAATTTAACTGAAAGATCAATCACAATACAAAAACTAGCAAGAAGATTACAGCAGGTACAGCCTCCAGTAATCAACAGAAACAGTCTTAAATCAAATTCTAGATTTGGAGTTATGCATAGGGAATTAAAAGCAAGTCAGATTTTTAAAAATTAGCAAACCAAGCTACGATTTAAGCTTCTATCTTAGACAATGTGAAACAGATCATTGAATCTTATTTCACTGGAATTAAGCCTCAGTCCATTTTTGTGAGGCTGGTATAAAACCTACTGAGGTTTTATACATGAGCCCTTCTAATAACAGAGAGGGCCTTAAAAAACTCATTAAAATGTCTGCACAGGTGGTCAGCTACATTCCAGCCTGGTCACAGGTTAATAAAGAGTGAGATTAAAAATTCTCAGTTGAGACAAAAAAGGAAATCAAGGAAAAGGCTTTTAATTGACTTTTCATTGAGCTATGAGCCTTATTCAAACACACAAACATATTTTTAAAATCTGAATCAAAGCGATATTGCAGAAAACATTCTTTCTCTAACAACGATGTGCATAAAGAGATCTGAAGAAACCAGAGCCTACCCTGCATGTTCAGTTCCATTTTTGAGGTGGTAAATGTGAATGAACTGATTTCAAACAGGATCCACACAGGGAACTTAACAGATACACAGAAGTATTTTAGCACGTGCTCAGCCGGTCGTGGGAGGACACGTACCTTGTCGTAGGCATTTTCCAAAAATTCAATGGGACTTTTTCCAAACGCGATTGCATGCCCAAGGAAAGGGATGCTGGATGAAATGTAAGGTGGGTACTTCTGAGGAATAAAGAGAAAAACAAATAATCATACTTTCTTAGAGAGTAATAAAATCACGCTCTTTTACACAAAAACCAAACACAGGGGTGGCTTTAGTTCTGTTTAAACTATTTTGGGAACAGGCCAAGAATATGGTCAATTTTTGATAGTGCAGGGCTGAGGCACATTTCAAAGCGGCAGCAGTTAAAGTAAAACTGCCATGATGGAGATCGTTGCTAACCTGCCTCCCAAGGCAGGGTGAAGCGGCCTTGCAGCTGGCAAGCCGGCGTTCGGGAGCGCAGGTGATTTGTGAAGCGGTCCCCTGAAAGCACCAGCCTCCGCGCAGCGGGGAGTTGCACACATACACGGGAGCCCTCTTCGAAGCTGCTCTGACTAAACAGCACCGGGCACGGCTCTTGCCGCCACGAACCCTCTGCGCCAGCCTTCCTCAGGCACCGGCCAGGTGGGCGAAGGGACGAAGCCGTCAGAAGCCGTCGCAGGGGTGGCTGCGGGGATGGCGCCTCCCTCGCCAGAGCCTGCTCCGGCACGCCGGGCCCTTACCGTCCAGTGCTTCGCGCTCCCCAGGGGCTGCTCCCCTACCAGAAGGGAGGCCGCCCTGCTGCTCCCGCCCCTCTCCCCACTCCCCCACGCTCGCCTCGCGGTGATCACCCCTCGCCGGGAGGGCGACGGAGACCCCCGGGTCCCCTTCCCCGGCTGCACGGCCCCGCCTCAAGCGGCCTCAGGCGCCGCGCGTCCCCCAGCGCTTACCCTCTCGTCGGACCCGACGTGGCGCCGGTAACCCAGCTGGAGCAGGTAGCCGAGGCTCAGCGCGAAGGCAGAGGCGGCCAGCACCAGGGAGAGGGGTTGCCGACGGCCACCCGCTCCAGCAGGGACCCACCGACCTCCATCAGGCTCAGCATCGCCTCCACGCCCGCTGCTACCCGCCAGGCTGCGGGTACCGGCGCGCCGGCCCTGCAGCCGCTACGCCCCTCAGCGCTGGGCTGATCTCTGCCCATGTGACGATTCCTGGCGCCTGAGCCAACCGGCGGCTGTGAACCACGGGGTGACGGCATCTGCCGGGCTGCGAGGGCCGCCATTGGGCGGGCGGTGGGCGGGGCTCCGGGAGGCGGCTGGCAGTAGGCTGGGGCCTCGCGGCGCCTGGCAGGGGCGGCGGCCGTGGTGGTGCTGCCGGTGGGAGTGACCCGTGCCGTGACTCCGAGCCGCTGGCTGCAGCGCGGCTTCTGAGGGGAGAGCGGAGCCCTGCCAGCCTTCTCCCACGGCTGCCGTCTCCCTGGGGCCTTTCCCACTCTCGAGGAGTTGCCCGCTGGAGGGGCTGCTGCCGAGGCCACCCGGAGCTCCTGATCTCGAAGCTCCTCAGTGCGCCGCTGTTGCCGGAGTTGCTCGGCCTCCGGCGCAGTCTCTTCGCCGGCCGGCTCGGTGGCCTCCGCCCTCTTTACTCCTTACTGAGCCGCGGGGCCGCAGCAGCTTCCCGGGGCCGCAGCAGCTTCCCGGGGCCGCAGCCCTCGGGTAGCAGCATGCGTAGCAACGAAACCCGCATGGCTTTCGCCCGTGTGGGCACATGTGGTTGGGGATGGACTCACGGGGCTCCATGTGGGGGTATACTCCCGCACATGGGCATGAATGTGTGTGGGGTGAGCGGCCACCGGAGAAGCTGGTGTAACTGTCACGGGCCCGAACTTGAATGAGGTCAAAAGCTCCTGGGGGAAAAACTCAATTGCGGGCCATGGGTGTGAACATGTACATGGAGAAACACGAGGGGAGCTTGTGCGAGAATGGCCTGCACCAGGGGACCTGCCGGGGGTAACCCACCTCAGGGAATCAACCCAGGATAGTCCACTCCAGATAACACCAGGTAACTCACCTGGGATGACCCACGCTGGGTAACATGCATACCAGGTAACTCACCCAGGACAGTTCGCACAGGATAACATCCCTGAGACAACCTATCCTATACTGACCCACCCTGGATAACCCATGGGAGCTAACTCATCCTGGAGAGCTCTCACACCAGACAATCCAACCAGCACAACCCACCTGTGGCAATCCATGCTGGATCAAAAACAACAAGCTCTGTTACACCAGCAACATTTCTCAGACAACTGAGCACTGAGACATTCTTTGCAGTAGAAAAAAGTCAGTCTTGTAAGCAACAGGCTGGTGCCAAGCACAGGCTGTAGTGTGTGTCAGGCCTTTATTTGCCTGACAATCACACTTGCAAGAATCATGCCACTTAAAAAGATTTCACAAAAGGGGCCCCTACAACACCTGTATGCAAACCAGTAAATTTGAGAGAGGATGCCTAGCTAGAAGCTGTGGCAGATCATGGCAGTTAAAAAAACAAAACTGTAAAGCTCTTTCTTATTCTGTGATGTATTTATACTCTTCAAGGGCATAGTTCAATACTTAACATTTTACTAACGGATTAAATGCCTGACACAGCACAGGACAAGGCGCTGTACATTTCTTAGTGATGTAATAGATCAGGGGAGCTGCCTGGTATCATTATTTACAATGAAACAGACCAAATACTCCAGCTGATGTGCTGTCTGGAATTTCCTTTAACACATTGTGAGATATGCCCAGTTCCCTGAGGCACAGCAGTTCAGATAGCTTCTCTGGAATTTTAGTGAACTACAGAGAAATAAAACAATTTACTAACTGATGGTTACACAACTCCTGCTGCAGAAAATTTAAAAGGTAACTTTCCCACAGGCAAAATAACACTCCGTAATTTAATTACAACAATAAAAGCTTCTGACCTTTGATTCTAGTGGAAGCTAATGTGGTGCTTTCCAATAAAAATATGGATGCTGAGCACAGAAATCTTGCAAGGAAACTTCTTAGACATGATAATAGGCAATAAAAAACAAGCAGTAGCATAATACCTCTGTAGCTTGAGCTTTAGGTTGTTACTATCATTAATGAAAATTTTACCCTCTCAGAACACTAATTTTCTGCTTCCTTCAGCCAAAAGGAAATGAAACATATTTTTATTCTTCTTGGTTCTGTTCTTACTTTGGTCTTTTCTAATTCTTAGTTTCTGTCCTCGAACTTCAGCTGTTCTCCAATTATTGTGGAAAAGATCACATACTTTTTGCTCCTGTGTCTGAAGAAAGCCAGCCCCTCGGAAAGGATCATTACCACATTAGAAATCGTATGAGGAAATACGAGCCTTTTCTGAAATCAGCTATGAAATACTGATTTTGCAAAGTCTGGTTAAGAGAGAGATTTCAATGCCTAACTCATCAGGGTATTGTTTTACCCTGTTACTTAGTATTAAAAAAAAATTAAATTAAACTCTGTTTTTAGAAATGCGAAACCATTTTCTCTGCTATAAGAAATCAGGGGTCCAATATAGGTGAAACGTTTGAATTAGTGAAAGTTTAATGAAAGTTTAATGACCATGTAATTTTAAGAAGTATGACAGAGATTGTAAGGATTTCAGAAAGAGGGATCTCAGAGGCATGTCTATCCACCAAATTCCAGCTACTCATTTTGTCTCTTATCTTTTGGGATGGAAAATATCTACATTCCTAAAAGTACTAGCAAAATAAAAGTAGATGGTCTATTTAAGATCAATCAGACTGTCAAAATATCAGCCCAAGACATAGCTTGGTAACACTACGTAAAGTGAGGCTTATGCCCAGTATTTCTAATTAAAAGCACATCCTAGTAGATCTTTGTCATTTCGATATTAAGAATAGGCAAATACATACATGTATTTGACTCTTTAGAAACTCTCTTTATGCTCTTCGTTTACTCTAGGTGTATTCAAACACAGGAGCTTTTACATGTGTTAGGAGAAAGTCCATTAATAATAATTTTGCAACACAACTATATTGCAACACAAGTGTTTCTTACCTAAAGGAAATGCTCTCACACCTTCAACCCATTCATTTGGCACAGTGTCTCTCCAGTGAAGAAAGATGACATATTTCAGAAGGAAAAGATACAAACTGGTTGGTTGATACATTTAGGTCACTTTCAGATTGCTAATCTGTAAAGGAATACTCTTTACCTGATTACCTAACATTTCCAATGTTTTTAAACACTTTAAAGGACACAGTTCTTCAGGAAATGAGTCAAACGTACTGTGGTGTAAAAGCAGTATCTGGGGAGCCTTCACCTCAGACACCACTGCTGGCACACTATCTTTTAGTCTTGCCAACCAGAAAAGCTGCACAGGCAAAAATATTGTTAATAAATGAAAATTCTTGTAGCTTCTTAAGCTCTCTGATACCCTTTGTTCAGCTCTGAATCAAGTTGTCACATATGCTGAGTTTTACTAGATGAGGAAGGTAGCAGAGAGCCCTTGACAATATTGAGATTTGATTGGAATTAATGGTGAGTAACTTCATTTTTTTTCATGTCAACTATGGTATCTAGTAAAGCGTTCACCTTGCTGCCTTGAAACTCAAATGTTTCACGGCTTTCCAGTGCCAATTCACCTTTCTTCAAGTGAATCACTTCTTGATCCATTTTCAGTCATTTTATGGCTTTCCTCGTTGCCAGCTCCTTTAGGAACTTCATGGGAATTTAGACGACTTGGAATTTCTTCTTCTGCAGAGACACTGTTCCAGAATTGCTAACTGATTCTTAACAGTATTTTTTAAAGTTTGATTTCTTAAGTGTGAAACCTACATGGAATAGTATGTTTTAACATTAGTAACCTGGACAATCAATTGTAAGACATCCTAATAAAAATCTAGACTTCTTCTAGACTTGTGAACTTCCACTTCTCCATTTACCCCAAGAAAGGGATTATTTTACTGCAGTGCTTGCTACTTTAATACCTTTTTTTCCCCAGACAACAGATTACAAAACGTACATCAGAACTGTGTGATTTGTTGCTTGATATTTCATAGAATAACCTGAACTGCCTCAGACAACATGCACTATTCAGCTTAGCAGACATTCCACAGATCTCTGGAGCTCTTCTTTGTATGTTCTTCCTGCTTGAAACTTTAATTTACTATGTTAAACTTTTGTTTTCCTGCTACTAGGGATCTATTGTCATAAAGAGTATTTTCTCAACGCCAGCTGGCAAACCAAAGGTATTAGTTGGCCTTTTCCTCTGTCATTAGGGGCAGATTTATATCATCTTATTCTGGAAGTCTCCAAACACGAGTCTCTGGAATAGATCTGCGGTTTTCCTAATTCCTTTAATACAACTCTTCCTGACTGGTAAAATTGTACAAAATTATAATCATCTCTTTACACCATATTAATAAAAAGCTTTAAGGTCATACATTGTTTCTTTTGCATTTTTTTCAGTTAACAGCCCTATTTTCTGAAGAATATCTAGCTGTGAGCTAACAAGGGCAGGGAAACCCCTTCCATTCTAGGAGTAACTTTGCCCTGTCAGCAGTAGAGCAGCAGGAAGCACCTGGGCTGGATGAGGAGTTGCCCTCAGCACCAGGGTCTTCCTCTCCGAGGAGCCCCTGCCTTCACCGTACCAAAGGCAGAAGCAGTCCCTGAACACAAGCAGCTCCCACCTGGGAGGAAAGGAGACTGACACCCCTTCCCCACACCCACCTCAGCCACCACCACATCAAACCCTGGCACAGACACTATCCTCACCCAGTGGCCTATTGCTAACCTCAAATCATGCAGCCTTGATTCATGGCAGCAAAAGGCACCTGATATGAGGTGGGTCCTCACCTGCACTCGTGAGGTAAAGAGTCCTCGGGTCAGCACACCTGACAACTGATTTTTCCACTACTCTGCCTGTTTTTCAGGGTTTTCAGTTGCTATTTTGCCTTACACTACCTGGCTGGAAGCATTCTACTGTCAAATCTTTGCTTTATCAGCTATACCGGTTATTCACTTTTCAAAAAAAGTGCTTGCTAGACAAGCTACAGGCTTCCCATTCATATAGCTCATTTTCTCTTTTGTTTGGCACAGATAGAAGGGTTGCTACTTGAGGTCTATCTCTACAGTGTTGGACTTCTCTGTGTTCCAGTTTTTCATTTCCCTACTTGTAGATGAAGGGATTGTACTCTCCTCCTTTGGCACAGCACCACAGTGGAAACCTCTGCGTACCCAGGTTCCAGAAGCCTGCTAGGACTGTGAAACCAGGCTCTCGTTACCTAACTCCACTGGCAGCTTCTGGTTTGCCATGACTAACAGTTCCCAGTTTTCCTGATGAATTCCCGAGTGGTTTCTAAGGTGCTCTACCTTTATTTTGTAGTCACCATGGCACCCTCCCTCTGATCCTCTCTGATGATCTTCCTACATACGGCGCAGAGATGAGCCTGTTACAAAATCCTGCTCTTTGGAAAGAACACCTGCTCGGTACGACACCTGATGGCACTTTCCTGCTCACTGCAGTAAGAAAAACATCAAACATGATTTGTTGCAAACAATTTATTAGGTAGTAATAAATATGGATTTAGCAGAAAGAACCACAAAGCAATAAGGTAAATTAATACTAGTCTTAAATATGCAACTGACACACATTTTAATTTTTTTCTCTAGATTTCTAACAAAGTGCTATGTAAAGAAGTATGTATCTGGCACCAATGCCAAGGGATAGCAAGGATGCACTGTGAAACACCTGACTTGCATTATTTACCTTAAATAAAATATACAAATGCACAAAGAGATGCTTTTATGTGAGTTTAAGTAGAAAAGTATAGCTTCTTAAGAAGATTACAAAATACAAGAGTCTACTGTTCACTTTTTTAACTGCATACTACAATTCCTTAAACTGCACTTTGTAGTAGGGAGGTATGAGTGAAGTTACTACACAACAGCACAGTTCCTAACATTCGTAACTTTTATTTGAAAACTGAGAGGCAAGTGCCAATTTTAGGGTTTTTTTAAAAAAAACTTTTTTACAAAATATTGCACACTGTTTTAGCATGCAGTTACATGGAAGATATAGTCAAGTGCACTTAAAACCCTGAAATACAACCCAAAATTTTAAAGATTTGTGTTATGGATACTATTTTAACATACAAGGATGTGGTTTGGACTGTCTAAGGTTGCACCTTACAATTGGTTCCCTACTTGTTGTGACCCATCCCTGATTCTGCAAAAAGCAGGCTGAATGCTTACAGTGTCTCGTTTGCATTATAGATCTTCATTCCTGCATCACACACTGCTTGTAGCTTCAAGAAACTGACATAAGCAATGAGTAGGAAAACTAGTTTAACAGAAATAACTTGTGTACATATAGGAGGTATATAGTACCTCCTACATACCAGAGTTTTTGTTACTGCAGATGTGTTGCAATCCAGGGTAAAATGTATTAAACTTTTTGAAGTCCTCTGAGTAAGACTGGTTTGTAAATCTGCCTCTCCCCCTCTTCCATATGCACATTTTATATTGCACAGCAAAAGTACAAATCCATTTAAAAAAAGGCATGCTAAACATTTCATATGGCTTCTGAATGATTTAAAATATTTCCCTTTGATATCCTCATGCAATATTTTAGAATAAATATGAATACAAATGAGAAATTTAGGAGTAAAAATAAAGCCAGCTGCAACATCTGTCAGAAACCAAATAAAACCCAAGAGTTTATCAAAAGTAGTTGCTCAAAGGTCTTCTACAAAACACCATAACAACCTCCTTGATGTTTCCGAGAGTAATGTGAAAGGTAATTAGGTTAACTGAGACTTGCTTAACAGCACTGGCAGTCCCACAGTCCTCTGGGAACAAAAGCCTTACTCGATTCATGCTCATCCAACTCAGTAAACCATTTACATTTCATTAGCTTTATTGGTTAAGCTCAAGCCCTACAATAGCTTATATATGAGACACAAAAATATTTATAAAAATAATAGATATGTTGTACAGTTTCTCTAAAAAAATAAACCATGCAGCCTCTGTACAAAGTTAAAAAACTGTACAAATTGACTTCTGTATTCTGTAAAATTTACATACATGGAAGTCTTCCGTTACAATGGGAAATAAGTGGGGTTTTGCTTAACCATAAGATGCTGTTTTGTAACTTGTTCATTTCCATCATTCATTTCTTTCACCTGGCATTAACTGGCCATTTAATTTCATTAGAAGTTTAACGACGAGACCTGCCTATATAAAGGCATACAATTAAATTCTGTCAGCATTTCAGAACTATGACACAATCAACTTAAGTAGATGATAAATACAAGTAAATAAAAACAGTAAGTTAGAAGTTGCATCATTTTAGAGACAAGGAAAAAAACCCCTAGATTTCATTCAGATATCAGGAAAAAAAATTTTCGAAATTACTTCCCCTATAACCACCCCAATATATAAGAATCAAACCCAACCACTGTCAAAGAATGCAAGATACTCAGAGCTGCGTCTCTCTCAAAACACAGTCTATTACCACTGGTGCAGACTATGGGTAAAACAAACTGCTTCCATCAGACATCCACAAGCATCAAAAGTTGTTGGTAGCAACTGCACTGAAGTTGCTTTACAACAGTGCCTTTACAGATCCTCAGTTTTATCCAACTTCAAACTCCACTACTTTGGTAGCAAAGTTACCAGCTCTAACTCTGTGATTCTCATCACATTGGGGAGTTATTCCTAGAGCCTGGGGACCAGGCACATACAACAAACAGTTGCTACTGATGCATTTTATTCATTTTTAATCTTACAGGGTTCACATGCAAGTAAAACAAGGAAACATTCTGAAATATTGAAAAGAAAGTTTTAAGATCATTTTTGTGGGGGCTTGGCTTGGGCTTCTTTTATACTGCATAAGGGTGATCAATCACAAGAGAAGAGGCATGTATCTAGTTAAGGAAAAAAAAAACCCAGTACATGAGGTGTGAAAAATACCAATGCTTACCTGTTTGGTATGCACAATAAAGCTCATTTTGTTTTCCAGGCCATGGATTTGAAAACATGTATCTCCATCTCCCAACTGCCACATAAAACAACCATACTTCAGGCTGAGGAGTAAAGCCTACAATGAAATGTGGGAAACTTGTTCAGAAAATATTCTCCATACTTAGAAACTGAACTTTCCTTAGTTCACTTAGACAAGATTCTGACTTGGAACAGCACGTTCCACAATCTAGCTGTAACTTATAAAGTAGTCAAATGGAAAAATACAAGGCAGTATTAGTATTTTGGCTAACAATGTTAGTGGCACCTTACAAAGATCTTAAGATTAGAAATTTTCACAGTCAAGTTTAACCAAGCAGTTGGATGTGAAATGACAACTAGAACAAAGAGTTTAAGAGAACATAATTAAGCTTAACAGAGCATTGGCAGTTCACTCAAGCTGACCTTTGTTTCCATGTTGAGGAGATGCAGCCCTTTTACATTTACTCCTACATACACTTTGATGACTTTATGGCTGCTTGAGCTTGCTTTGGTGAATATCTGTCCTGTAAAAAAAGCTGCTCCATAAGTAGGAATTTCCCAGCAGTTCTGCAAGAACATGCGCTGAAGGTGATGCATCTCTTTACTCACACCTTCACTGGTGCTGAGATTCTAGAAATAAAGAACAGTGGCAATCAACAGGTCTTCCCAAATAATCATGGTTATTTGAAGAAAATCTACTATTTAGTGGAATTCCAAATAAACTAGTTTTCCCAAAGTGCTTTCCTACCAACTGTCTTCTACATCTAAATTAAACCCGAGTCACAGAAAGGCCCGGATGCCGAAAGGGACTGAGGCAGAAAGCAGGTGCATGTACAACCCTCAGAACTCTTGACACTGAACCTCTGCAGGGCCCCACATTTCTGCCTCTCTCAGAAGTATGCTGGACTCATCAGGGATAAGCAGCTATGCACCCATCTGGCACTAAACACATCACAATCCATAAAACTAAGCATTCCTCCTTTGAGGGGTCCAATCCAGCAAGTCACAGAAAGATGAGTAAGTACCTCCTCCCAAAATGCACAGATTTTTTTTCTTTTTTAAGCAAAAGAGAGAAAGCTTTTATTTAGTGAAGCCTTCATTCAGAACAAGACAAGCTTGTTTCTTCCTCTTCAGTACAGCACAACAGTCAATACACAAAGGATTGCTAGAGTGCAGCCACCTCAAAATAGGCTGATGTAAAGTACCTTAACAAACAAAAACACATGAGATGAGAAGGCACAGACATGAGAGAGAAGGCAAGTCTTCAACAGTCAGGGGGACACGACTGTCGGCATGGTGGATGGGACCAACCTCGTTGGATCCACACCCTGCATTACAGAGTATCTGATTTCTACACAGCCATTAAAAAAAAAATGTCAAATGCATGAATGCAACTGGAAAAAATGATTGCAACTCTTTTCCCCTGTACCCTACACCCCAAAATAATGTCCTAAGAGCAGAAGTCAAGAAAGCTATGCTCACTGTTGGTCTCTTCTCCCATGTAAAAAGTGACAGGACAAGAGGAAACAGCCTCAAGTTGCAGCAGGGAAGTTTAGATTGGATATTAGGAAAAATTTCTTCACTGAAAGGGTTGTCAAGCACTGGAACAGGCGGCCCAGGGGAGTGGCTGAGTCACCGTCACAGGAGGTATTTAAAACATGAGTAGCTGTGGTGCTTAGGGACATGGTTTAGTGGCGGACTTGAAAGCGTTAGCTTAACGGTTGGACCTGATGATCTCAAATGTCTTTTCTAACCAACAAGAGTCTATGTTTTTATAATTCTTATCTACTTGAAGGTGTGAAGACTACTCTGCTATACCACAGTCTTAAGAAAGACCACTATCATCCTTCCTCCCTTGCTATTCCAAAGAACAGGAATTATCTGCTGGTTTCAGATAAAAAGACGTAGGCACCAAGAGAAAGTTTATGATTGATTGACCTTATCTCAGGGGAGGGGCAAGGCCTGAAAGCTTCCCTTAGTTACCCCCCTGCAGTGTTTCCTGACAGTGATGTGTGGCAGCCAGTGCAGTTCTCCCTCTGACACACCTCACTTTTTCCACAGTTTATGAAGTTCATTAATTGAATCTTCGGGTGCCTTTGACCCTGTTTGGAATCCACAGCCCTCCATTAGAGGCCTTTCACAGAAATAGCTCAAGTCCACTCCTAAAAGTTTTGCTCAATTTACTGCTGCAGTCAAAGGAGTTTGTGTGTGTTAAAGGGTGGACATCAGCAGTGCTAACAGAACGTACAAGTTACACTGGAAAACAGGACTCTGGGGATGTATTGCTACAAGCAGATGTGAAAAAAAGTCTGCTCTGATTTTCATTTTACACTTATGCCTGAACTGGAAGTATCCCCAATACACAGTTAATACTGAAGATAAATGAACAGATGACAATTACATTTACTTCTAAAAACCAGGTAACTGTACCTGTACAAGAAAAACAGCATTCCAATAACCTATCCCACAAATTCAGAACATACACAGTTCATGCTTAATATACCAGTATTTTTGTTCATTAATTGATAATCTGTCAAAGACTGTTTAGGACAGGATTTTCTACTATTTGATATTTATCTCACCTTGTATTCATGAAGTATCCTGTTTGTCCAGTGAGGGGCTTTACTTTTTAGTTTAGTGATTGGCACTATGGATTTAAGATTTTCTTCACTACAAAAAAACAAAAGCAGAAAAAAGTTTTTCTTCACCAAACAAAACAAAGAAAAAGAGTAACCTTTGCCCGTTTGTATTTTCAAGTCACATATTGAGCTAGACAGTCGGCTTCTACTCTGTGTTGCCTCAGCAGATGAGAAGCTTTCCTGAAACAGAAACCAAGGCTTCCTAAGATACAGAGTAGTTCTCAGCTAATGGAGATCCGTTTTTTGCATTACACACTTTGTGTCATGCATCGTGGACACAGCAGAGAAAGGAAATATTATCAGCAGAACATGTGAGACTTAATTCATTACAGACCAGTTTGGAAGCAAAAATTGTATCTAAACAGCCACTTGCACCAGCATAACACATGCTCAGGAAAGATCACAGCTTATAGATACTCTACCTTTCACTGCTGTATTCGTCCCCATCAAGGACTCAGCCCAATTAATTTTCAAGTGAAAGTTATATATTGCATAACATGCAAGTGAAGCTATTACATAAAGTGCCTTTTTAAAAAAACCCAAAACACAGCAAAGAACAGTCTAAGGAAGCCTTTACTAGTTTGCTTTCACGCACTATTAAGGTAGTCTCATAAACCAAGTGATGCAACCTACTTAGTAATTTTAAAACTACATTTCTCAGAACTTGCACATGCACTCTAGCCAGCAAAAACCCCGCACAGAACAATGTATCCAGATCTTTAAGGTCAAGGATACTCTCATACAAACAACAGCTTGGATATATTTTGGAAATGACCAGTCTTAATAAACATTTATGTCAACTGCAAAAAAAATAATCCAGAATATAAATATTTTTGTCTGTCTGAAGAACAAGTTGAGATCATTTTCCAACATCTTCATTTGAATATGGATGGAAAGCATGCCCAAATGCTCACAAGGCTCTTTACATGGCCCAAATTATCTTTCCAAGTAGTCCTGTCTACAGAGTCAAACACTTCCATTGAGCAGGATCAAGTCAGAACCACATTGCTGATTTGCTTCAGTGAACTTTCACCTGGCTTACTTTGTAGTGCTACAGTCTCTACACCTAACAGAAGGCAGAGAAAGGAATGAAGAATTGTAGTCAGTACAGCCAGCCCTTTCAGAGGGAGCCCATCAGTGTTAACTGCAGCAGAAAACACACCCTGACTTACAGATGGTGGAGAACACAACCCCAAAAAAGCAAGCCAACATCCACTGATGCTGTGAATGAGAGGAGAAGTAGCATTCCAGAACAGCACAGCTACTACTATGTGAATGAACTGGGGTGGAGATGAAGGTGCACACATCCGAGAACTGGAATCCTGACATGCTCAGATAGTACAGAAATGTGTGTGGGAGGAAGAAGCTGTGTCCCAGAACAGACCAGCCAGCAAAACAGTAGCTGAGAAGTGCAGAGAAGAGTAAAGGAAACCACCATCTGGCAAGACTATACTGGTGCTGTGCTTCTGACCAATTTAATACAGCAGTTCACATACGAACGAGAGAACAGAAATACTATCTCTGCATGGTCTGATCTCTTCAAAGAGGAAGGAAAACCAATCCCAGAAGTTGGTCTAACTGGTCATAATAAGAGGTTTCTTCAGCATTGTCTGAAGTTTCAGTCCTGTGAAACCCTTTATTCACACAAATACAGTAATACCAAGAATAGTAACAGTATCTCAGTATAGAATTACAGAACACAGAACCTCCATCCCTCTGCCTGGGACTGCAATAACAAAGATCGATGTATTTTTCAGACCCCATGTCCAGCTTCTGTTAATGTGACAATGGTGATGTGTTCTCTCTGAACTAGAGCTCAGTGATGGAGAAAAATAGTAAATACACCATACCTAAAATTTCAGAGTTACATGTTAACTACTCTCTAAAAATACTTAATCTAAAACCATAATTTTACATTTTATACACACATACTTACTTTAGGAAGCCCTGTTTATGTTTCTTACTTTCATAATTTCCATAGACTATTTGTAGAAGCAGACTTGCTAGTGTAATCAGCTTGGCATCAGGTGAGGTATAGAAACCTTTCAGTAAATTATACCTGGCTTCATCAAAAAGGATAAGAATAGCCAATGGATCTTCAATCTGTTAAAAAGATTTAAATAATATGATTTCTTTGTAAAAGACAACGAGCTTAGAAACTATGACTACAGTTTCTCACTGATTCAGAGACAGAAGACAAAGGTGTGATCCCAATTGAAGTGCATATTTTAGTAATGGCTTCATACTAGAAAAACCAACATATTTTCATTGACTTATTTCAAGACTCCACCACTCTAACACAATTACAAATTAAAAGTGACTAACACACACAATGCCCACTGAAAAGGTACCCAGAAATACTGACAACTGTGGGATTTTGCCCACATTAATTAATTCTGAATAATACATTTGAATAATCCTGTTTAAGTTGGCCAATTAGGTATCTGAAAAAATCATAGCACAAGGAAAAGCAAGCAAATCGTTCAGGTTAGTTTTACCTGTCTGACAGGCAGGTAAAGACTGTGACACACAGACCTATAAACCAAACAGTTTGGAAGGAGAGAAGTGAAAGAGAGGGGGAGGGCGGGAGGAGCCTGAAGACTTAAACTATTGCAGAAAAGACAAGGAGAGGAGAGGTCCAGTTTAATTAAGTTTGGAAATTACTGCAGTCATTAAACACTCTGGGTATTGATGGTCAAAGCATTCTGATTCTGACCATGATTTCATGCTATCACATCTAAGCGCAGACCTTTTTTTCTATTTCCAGTGGAAGTCTCACATCTCTTCTCAGAAAAAGCTGGGAAGTTTCCCTCTGAGGATCCAAGTTTGTCAGTTCAGTGAATATTTCAGGCCAGTCTCGAATATGCTGCAAAGGCTTGTGGTACGGCTTCAGTTGGAGGCCTGGAAAAGAACAGGCTCTATTTCTAAATAAATAAGCGGAAAAAACACATGCACACATGCACAGACCCAATTAAATGCTGCACCAAAACCAGAGTATCTGAAACTGAGGACACATTTCTCCCTATTTATTCTAAACTGCTATATAAAGTTTTGAAAACATGGATTTTGTGACAAAACTCTCAACATCAATTTAGTAAATGCATTAGTGATGAAACTTTGTTTCATCCCTAATGATGGTCTGTACACAAACCGCAAGAAATAGATTTTATAATAAATGTTGCCATTTGTTGTTCACAGCCATAGATCAGAAGCTGACTGATTTTCAAGTTTAAGCTACATATCTAGACAATTACTTCTTTTTTAAACAAAAAAGCATCAGTGAGCTCTTCCCCTCAAATGCTATCAATGATTTGAGTAAAGCATGACAAAGATATTTTGAAAAAGCACAAGCTGCAAGACTTCAATGCTCAAACACTTCTTTTTCTTCCAGTCATTAACATCTGCATTACCTGTGTTTGAGGGTTACAGTAGTCAAGTGGCATACAGCAAAGTAAAAAGTCAAATGGCATTTTAGTGGGAGAAAAAGATTTAAAAATAACGAGCACTTTCTGCAATATCTACAGATCAAAAAACACAACCAAAACCATGCCACTTCAGTATTGACATCAGTAAATAACATTTTAAATGCAAACCTTCTGTTAATAGACTGTCAACACAGTATCATCATACCAGACCTGAATTTTGCTTTGTAAACCATAGAATGATTTGCATCAGAAGGAACCTCAAAGACCATTTAGTCCCAACCCCCTGCCATGGGCAGGGACACCTTCCACTAGACCAGGCTGCCCAAAGCCCCAGCCAACCTGGCCTTGAACAATGCAAGGCAATACATTACAGTATGTCCCATAGCTATCTTGTACCACCAGTACCATTTACCATCTTTTCTAACAAAACAGAATCACAATCTTTGACTCTGTTTCTATTTATCTTTTGTTATGTATCTCAGAATAGGACAATACACTTTTTATTTAGATCAGAAATATGAAAAAATATAGCAAATGTAATAATGATGTTTTGAATCGAAACCATCTCACATCCAATACAGCTGAAAACTTGTTTATCAAAAATCTTCTTAATGCAAAACACAAAGATTTGTATGATTCTATGACCTAACAAAAAAAAAATCATTAAATCAGATTGGCTTTAATTACTAACTCTAAATAGATTAAACATCAGTAAAAAGAACTATATACATCAAATTTCAGATACTCTGAAGTATCTGGAGGAAAAATACCACTAAAATCAGGGGAAGTTAACAGTAAAGGCTATGACAACAATGGTACCAATAAATGCAGTCTAGACTAACTTCATCTTCCTAGATGAAATACACTCTGGCTGCCACAGTGCAACAAGATCAGACTGGTGGGGGTACCCAAAATAATGTCTAAAACTGGGAAGCTCTCTACAGCTCTGAAAGCACTGTTGGAAGACACTGGGTTGTAAAGGCTGGCAGTTGATCTACTGGAGGAAAGCTTAAGCAGCGAAAATATAAAAACTTGTCTCATTTCCTAAGCAAAAGCTATAAAGAGTGAGACCTACACGGATTAGAGAGTATCTGGCAGGAGCAAAGTGTATTAGCAGACAGCCTAGATAGAAATTATCTCCTGAACATGGCTTTTAAAAGCTGATAGAAAGAGGGTAATAGAGAACTGTCAGAGACCCCATTTCCTATTTTCCTAAGAAAATATTTTTTCTAAAGGCAAGCAGAAATAAAAGGCAATGATAAACTCTCAGGTATAATGATCTTCCTTGTGTACTTACTGAGGTTCTCAGAACAGATCCAGATAGTGAAGTACTGCTGAGTTTCTTGAGACAAACGCATCCCCTCCATTATCTGCTGTACAGTAGTATTGTTTCCATGTTTCAACTCAACAGACCGGTATGACCCATCCATACGATAAATTCGCGCCTTTTCATACTGCGTAAAAATTTAAACATATTAAATAAAAAACACTTGTTAAAATCCTTTCTGTTTGCACTTCTGAAGAGGAATGCAATTTTCTGTAATTCAGCAACACACACACTGTTCAGAAAAACAACACTGCACAACTCCTCCATATTTACTCTTTGTCAAAATTGCTTGTTTCATGTCCTATGCAAGTTCTTATACTGTGCTTTTACCACAATAACTACAGGAAAGATCTCACTGATCTTTTGAGGACTTCACTTCTGCTGAACTAAAAAAGCAAGTACGCATTTAAAAGTTCCCTAAGGGATTTGGGATCAACTGCCTATGCATATCCTAAAATGTCCACTTCACTATTACTAGGAGCTTATGAATTATCTCCCTTATTAGTCTACTAAAATGACTGATTTTTCAGAGGGAATCAGCATCCTTTACACAGACCCCAGCACAATAAGAGTTCAACCTTGCTAAGATATTTACCATTTTTGTAATATTACTACAAAATCATTTATTCCCTTCAGAACTCCCATAGCTTTTACCGAATTGTGTATGAGTGTGTGTATATATATATATATTTATATATATACACTTAAAACTTAAATCAGGTGCTTATAGCACATACACCCTGGTCATAAATCAACAAAATGCTGGGTTCATTTCTCTAACAGCTTAAAAGCTTCCACTGCTTGAATAAAAAAAGTTGCATGGACTTGTTATTTCCCTTCTTCAAATCTACTCAGTCATCAAGCACTGAGACGTCAATCCTAAAAATTTCTGGAAAAAGATGAATGCCTTGGAAAATGACAACTGACTGAAAAAGGCTGGAATGGAAAACATGAGTTTGTTTTTGTTGCAGTAGTCACTATGTCTCCTATTACAGTAATGTCTACCTTTTTCTTTAATGTAATCATTGAATAGCAATAAGTGACAGCATAGTGTCACCTTTTAAACTAGGAGACCCAGTTAAAATGTGTGCGTTAGTCTTCTAGAGTCATTAGAGACACATCTGCCGTTTGTTCAACTGCATAAAATCCCTTAAATAAGGGATTTCCTTCATTAATTACTTTGGAAGGTTCATACAGAATTAAATGAAGATAATATAAGACATCTTGAAAAATTCACAGGTTTACTGCCACCTACCTACGGAGATATAAGTTGCATCTGAAGTCAAAGAAAAGAAACAAATGGGTTTATACAATCTGGCTACTTCCAGATGAGAGGAATCGCATCATAAATTTTGTTCACTATCCTGTCTAGATCTCCACTGACTGCCAAGGAAGAGTACACTGACTAACTGATGTAAATCCTATTTTGTAGAGGCTAATATTCAGCCAGCTGAATGCTCCTGTTTATCAACATGTAAGATGACAACGCATAAAGACCGCTAATGGTTATACAATCAAACGAAGACATAAAATCGGTAGCTCCTAGGAGTAAATCAAAGCATCACATTTAAAGTCTTACATGTATTTCTTGAGCAACAAATATAGGCAGAAGCATTTAAAGTGACAGCTTCTCAGTTCAATATTTGCACTAACGATTTCAATATAATGCATATTTTCAACAGCAGCTATGAATGAGCCTAACTCTTCTACAAGCTTATGTGTAAATTAAATATAAACTTTAACCTATTTAGAAAATAAACTCATACAGGTTTGTTTATGGCTTCCTTCAGCAGTTTTGCAGCTTCTTCCCACTCATTTTGTTTGTTCTCTTCACAGACATTCAGTGGAGATCTTCCTTGTTGATCTGTAATGTGCTACGAACAAAACAGAAACACTGACAATACATTTTCACTGGGGATAGGTACAATTCTGTAAATTTTTTGGTGATAATTAAAATCCTAGATCCTAGGGTTCAAACATTTAATTCATACACAATGGGAAAAGGAGAGGTAATTAAAACTATATAACCACTTATTTTTGTAATCTCAACAGAATCATTGTGTTTATGCATTGAGATCAGGACACAGTATTATTTCACATACACAAACTAGAAGCTGTTGCTAAAACTATTATTTCTGTATATAAACAGAACTTACTCTGTCAATTTCTGGATGATTTAGTAGAATTTGTACTATTTCAGCATGCCCACCTCCAGCAGCAAAATGAAGAGGAGAGCTAAGTTGGCCATTCAAAAGATTTGGATTGCATTTCCCTTTCTCCAACAGCATTCGAGTAGCTTCAACTTTTCCATACCTGCAGACAGGTTCAAAGGAAAACAGACATAGCAAATGTAACACAAAATCTGTTTTTCAGATAGCCCTAAATATGGAAAATTTTATTTCCATGTTTAAGAGTTTCTAGCTTGGAAGTGACACCAAAGACAGTGGAATGTTAATAAGTCTGTAGAAAGGATTATCAGTTCTGCATGTCCTTGGCAACGATTGATCTAGCAATTATTTAGTGGATTCATTACAGACACACCAAACTGTGCTTTAAACTAGGTAAGTTTGGGTAGCTGTACCAATTCACTCATGCCAAAACAGAGCTCAGCCTTGCCTGTAAAACAAAAAAAAAATCTGTATGAGAATCAGAGTAAAGCATCTGATTGTCACAAAGATGGATCCCAAAGACTAAGCCTCATATGCTGATAACCAGTAAACCTAGTGTATACCATTTATGCAAACTTTCTGACAAACACAAAAAATCAAGTAAGTGGCTTTTTTTTTTCATAACTAACTTTGATTTTCATGTTATTCACATCATCAGACAACTGCTATAAATACAGAAGACTACTTTGCATCAAGACAAAACAAAAGCATTTTAACAACTGAGGAAAGCTCTCAAACACTTACAGCTGAAATCATCACTGAATTTAGTCAGGCAAGCAGATCACCTCGTCCAGCTTCCTACTCAAAGCCTGGCCTTCACCAACATGTGCTCAGCTCAGCTGTTGCTGTGCTCTAAAACTGCTCATAGCCTTTAATCAACAAGGACTGTTAAAGTTGCCGTGCTAAGCTAGACTCAGTGTCTACAACTGGAATTAGAACTGATGCTTCAGGACAGACAGAGGACAACAGGCAAGGGTTTGATGACATGATCTCTGCACCAGGTCTCCTCTGAAACCATGCCGATTGAAATTATCTCAAAACCTGAAAGCAGTCTTTCTTCTCAGAAAGTTAGCACTAACATATATTAGTATAAAAAGTCTAGAGGTGTTTTTTTTTATTTCTCACTTTTGAGTCTGTACGATAAACTATGTAAATGATTAGCACCAAAGAATCAGGATAGCAAGAATACTTTTGATTGGAAAAAACATTTTCATTTGACTCACCAGCATGCATAATGGATAGGTGCCCAGTGGTCACTATCTAACTGATTAACAGAAAACTTCTTATCCAGAAGGTGGCTTAGTAAATCAGAGTCGCCTTCGCATGCACTGCGGTGAAGAGGGAAATCATCTACCCATTGGTGTTCCCTATGGATTAAAAGGGGAAACAGGAGGAAAACACAGTTCAGAAATATTTCAAGAGTTGAGAACACTGACTTTTTTGAATTACTAATATAACAGAAACTGTGGATCTACATGAAGAATAAAAATTAAGCTCATGCATCTAAAATGTGACCATATTCATACAACTAGTATTTTAATTATTCAGTAGTCAAGCCACAGCTCAATTAATTATGCTAAGAAATGTTTGCCTAATGTTTATAATTTAAACCTTTCTTGATCCATCCTTTAACTGCCATGTTTCAATACTCAGAGACTTCAAATAGAATTTTTTAAAATATGTATTTATATACTAAATCCTTGAAGTAATAGAAATAGCATTCTGACCAAGTCTACCAAGTATTACTGTAACACAAGGAAACAAAATTATCCATTATTGAAAAAGGAATGTAGCATAATACTTGTCCTCTGTGACACTGCTCATGCTACGTTGCCACTTTTCTCTCTTAGGAATCTGAATCTTTGAATAATCTGGAGCTCCAAGGCCAAAATATGGATTTATTACCACTTTGTCAACCTGCAAAGACATAATTTAAACACAACTGAAAAACCATCTTATTTGGCTAAGCAACCCCCTATCCAGGCCAGATATTCTCATGAAACCATGTTAGGAAGTTAGGATACTAACATTTTACAATTAAAGAGAACTATGTTCAAATGTGAGGATTTGAAAAAAAAATTTAGCAGCAAGTGTGCAATAAAGCAATCTGATTATACTAAACATAAAGCACACATTCATATAAAAATATTCATAAATTGTAAAATTTAAATGTATGTACATTTCTCAAATGTATAATGAAAATCTAGTTCTTACCCTATTGGTATACTGAAGGTCAGATCCAAACAAAGGATTATAGATACACACATCTGCTTTCTCCAATGCCAGCATTTTACTCTTTATTTCCAAGGCAGTGTAACCCATGTGTAGTGAGCTCTCTGTTTGACCAGGTTCTATAGCATAAGCAGGGTTTATGACATTTGTTTTAATTCTCTCAAGAGGAGATGGTCTGAATAAAGCTGGGATGGAGTGAGACTGGGTATGCCGTTCATCCAACCACCTGCAGGACAGAATGGGTAAGTAATTAATTTTTGGGTAGAAAAGGACTATTTTGGTCAGTCTGAATGATAATCACACATTTTAATAAAATTTTTAAAAATTGTGTAAGGTGCACTGCCAATTTTATGTCAGTAAATTAATACCCAAACATGATTTTTTTTAACCAAATATAGTTAAGCAAACGTATGTGCTCAGACACATTTCCTGTGGATGCACATTCTCAAAGTAAAGGAAGTTACAGACTAAGGTAACATTTTACAGCCAAAACACTTAACCACACCAAAACATCACCATTTCGTTTACTTTCAGTTTATCAGTATTACTGCTCTCAATATACAAATTTTGCAGCTTAAAGTGAATGGTGAGTTGAAGTTTCAGTATCTTTGCTGACTTAAGCCTTCCAACTCTCATCTTTTATCAGGGAGAAGTGGGAAAGCAAAAAATCAGAAAGTCTTTTGGTAGTTTCAGAACAGCCAAGTCTCTTTGGCATAGACTACCACCTGTCTTTTCACAAAGACAAGAGCAACCTTCAGCACAGCTAAGTGCACCCTGGCTGACAGTACAGAAGGGCTTTAGAGCCCTCTTTCTCTGAGCTAGAGGAGAAAGTCAGAGCTGTAGACCTGCTGCATTTTTTTCCTGTCACGTTTGCAAATTAACACAGGGGTCAGGATTTCTGAATAAACATATTTTCATTGATTTGCTAAATTATGTGAGTGTTATGTTAACTTTGAGTCTAAAGTCAGGTTTGCATTTAAGGTTTCTGCACACACTTTCTCACAAGCTTCAGATAAACATGTACTTTGCTGGAATACAATAAATTACAACCAGCGATTTAGCCTAGAAATACAGAAGACACACAAGTATATGCTCTTGAATCACAGATCCACTGACAGACAGCTTGGATCTTGTCTGTCCAGAACCATGTGCTAAGAGGCAGAACGTGGCCCGCGGTTCAATGCACGTGCTTCAGCACGGATTTTTAAGTCCCAAATTCAAGCTATCATGTGCTGCAAAAGACGTTTTCTCTTCATTGACTCACTGTCCTGCTGGGAAGGAGGGCGTAAAACTGCAATCATCGTGCTATAAACACCCTGCTGCCTCTCTGAGATATTTTCAGGCATTTCTCCAAACAGGTGGCAGATAAATTAGTTCTGGTAGTTTGAGCCTTCAGAAAGTGCTGTTTCAGATTACATACATAAAGAATAATCAATATAAACTATTTTCTACTATACATCCAAGGTTTCTCTCATAACTGTAAGGCTGATAAAACATCTTAAGCAGAACCTAAGAGGTCTGAAGGCACTCATTAAATAGCAAATAAATGTATCAACTGGCACAATTATAGACTTGGAAATATCATGGATCTTCTACTAAACTGTAAAAGCCCTACACATAGAACCTCTTTAGGTGATAGCCTGTAGCTTATAATTTTTCATGTTAGTAAAGAGTCTCACCTAACTTTATAAATGCAAATAAGTCAACACATAAGTAGGTCTGGTATTTGTTAAGATTACATAAAAAGGACCAAAAACCTGCTCATATACTCAGTTTTCAAACTACTATAAATCTAGTTAAACAACTAATCACCTTTCTGAAAGTGAATTCCCTACTGCAAATGAAGTTGTATGGCTGGGGCATACGCACTCCATTTGTACACAGGGTGTTAATTTAAATGCAAATCATAATGGTATACAATTAACAGAATAACTTTACTACACACTGGCAAATACCGTTACAGGTGGAAATTATGTCACTTACAGAAAATAGTACTTTAGATGATTTTACAAAATCTTCACTGCAAGGACTTCCCAAAAGCCACTTGATATACGTAAACTCACCATTCTTCAGTTTGTGAAATATTTGTTAAAAATATTTAGAAATGTTGTTAAGATTTCAGTTTCTGATAAACATGAAGAAAATAACATGGTATCACAATGATTTCCTTCTTAATCACAATAATGCTATAAAAACTGTGTAGTACATCTAAGAATTCTCCCACTTAACACCAAATTTAATATGTTTTTACTGATGGCATTTCTTACTTATCCAAGGCAATTAACATTCTTGCAGTAAGCGTAGCAAAATGGGTGCTGGATTCACTGCAGACCCTCATGATGTCTTGTAAGCAGTAGAACACGGGGCATCCAGGACTGTACGCATACTTGGTATTATCTAAAAAAGAAACATACTCTGAAGGTAATATTGATGAGAAGATGACTCTTAATTTTCCCTTCTGCATCTTCTGTAGTTACACATTCCCAACTACTCGAGAGTATAATCTAACTTTAGACTAGAGAAACTCTTTTTTGACAGATGCTAATTGACAGAAAACACATACAATCCATACGTAACAATTCACAACTCAACAATGTAGCCTCCGGTTACTACTCCACCAGTGTGATCAGCTTCATCTGAGGAATTAGTATTAAAAGTATACTGTTGCCAGAGAAATAGTACTTGGGATTAGAAGAGGTGTTTATTGCTATTGGTAACTCGACAATGTTTTTTATTTGATCGTATTTATTCTTAAAGCCTCTCACTAAGGCAAAAATGATGGAGTTTCCCTAAAGTAGAGGCACATTTACTTCGGGCTTTTAAAATTGTACTTTTCTGAGAAGCAATTTACTGTGCCTTCTAAAGACTTTATTCACCAGTCTTTATTTAAACACTGTTTACAGACTTCAATAAGCATTCTTCTCTGAGTAAACAACAATGAACTGAATAGGATGTCTTATTTAGACTTGCATTCAGTAAATTCTGTGTAAGTTAATGCATATGCTTTGATACATAATCAAGTGAACAAATACAGCTTAAAACACAAGCATGCTACTGTTACAAAAACAAAGGCTACATTAGATCAAATACTTTTTTCCTTAAATTTAAGTAACTTTTAAAAGTTTTGAAATATTCAGAGAGAAGTTTCGACCTGAATCATACTTTTAATATTTAAAAGGAAAAACTGTACAGCATATTCATAAAAACTCTTAATAAACCCTCAACTGAGCTTCTGCTACAATGGGTGCAACTTCAGAAATAATGTTCAACATTACCTTTCACAACAGTTGGAACAATGTAAAGTGATGCCTCCTGGCCTGCCTTCTCTCCATCAAGGGGAAACTTCTTCATTAACACTACACGCTTCCCTAGCACAGTATTTAAAAAAATAAAATAATTAAGCAACTGACAAAACAAACAAAACAAAAAAAAATCTAGAGTTGACTCAACCTTCCTAATTTCCTAAGATAAAATAGTTATTATTGCTAGCTATAATTTAAAGCAAGCAAAGAAAATCTAAATACATATGAAAAAATTAAGAACATAAATATGTATAAGACAACATTACCGTACCCCTTTTATCATAGCAACTTTTCTATACTCCTGATGTTTCATAGCATTCACCACAGACCTTTAAGTTAAACAAGATTCTTATTGAAATGGGAAAGCACAGCTGCGTGCTATATTCCATGTGAGGGTGAATGTTTTATTCATACAGTAGGAGGACAGTACTCTCCATGTTATCCTCCCTTCTACCCTTACAGAATTTAGCATTTTGTTTGCTTTTCTGACCTCAGCTGCATATTTTAGCAGTGGCCACACTAAGCTGTGTATATTAATGTTTGGGGCCTCTGTCTGTGTCAGCTGAAAACTCTCTAAACTGCCTAACAAACACAGTTTTTGTTTTTCACTAGGCATTTCCCAATGTGCATTAATGCTTTTACACAATTTCACGTTTGCTGCCCAACTAGATTTGCTGAGTCCACCCAATTCCAGTTATTGCCACCTGCAACATTTTAGTACGCAATCAGCTACTTCTTTTCTGAACTGTTAGCGCTGCATTGCCTTGTCTGCACTGGCAACCTTCACAGTATAACCTTACCTACAAAGCAGAAATGAGGTACGCAGGGGGAAAAAAAAAAAAAAGGAAAAAAAAAAGATAAAAAGAAAAAAGGTGCTTTAGTCAGTACAGTTTATACCAGTCTGGAAATAAAATGTGCTGGCTAAAACATTTTCTGTTAGCAGAAGTGTGAGGTTGGTTGCTAGACCAGCTATGAAAAAGAAAACGTGTTAATTAAGTTACATCTGTAAGCAACACAGTTATGCCAGAATTATTTTTTTTTTGTAGATACTGTCTACTGAACCATGCTGGCTTGAGAATAGGTTTTAGAAGAAAGCAAATCACTACTTCAAGTTTTAGCTGAAATTAAAGATAAAAAAGGCACTTCAGTCTGGGTTACCAGAAGTTTAGCCCTAAATTTCAAGTTGAGGAGGAGTAGTAGTACAGACAGGCAAAATTTCACTTAAAAATCATTTAGTAAATGTTTTATAGGGAGTTGGAAAGAAAGGCAAATTTCTTTTTAGCTGCATAGTTGGTTTAGAGGGGTTTTTATGAATCCCAAAACATACCTTCTTTTTTAAGCGAATTTCATGCTTTTGCCCAACTTTTACATGAACATTAGTTAAAAAAATGTTTTTATAGAGCTATCAACAATAAATCAGATTAAATTGTTTTTACCTTTAATACCCTGATTGGCTGGTGAAATTGGTTTTGTGGCTTCTAATACATAATCCAAGATGCTCTGAGCTACCTCAGTGCCTCCCTGTAGTTGAGTTTCCAACAAAACTTTCTTTCTTTTTTTCTTTTGGCCTTCGATAGGAACTTCAAGCAACAAAATCTTTCAAACAATAAAGAAACCAAACACGTTTAAGCACAACTGAAACAAGCACAGAACACTTCTTTAAAACTTTTTTAAATGTATTGTTTACTGTACCACTGCAAAAGTAGTAACAAAATTCATGAAGTATGAAATGTGGAGAAGCAGGATGGCAAAGGCAGAACGACCTCCATAACAGTGACATTAAAAAGAATACAGGGCTGCGCCCTTGCACTGAGCAGCCCACAGGGCAAAAGGCCCTGAAATGACATGAAAGGCACAAATATTACAAATCTATAGCGTTCAGATCCCCTAGGGATGAGGCAATGCATAGTAGGTATATGGCATACACAGACATTATTTAAACAACGTCGCTGCAGTATAGCTGAAAATACTATATTTACTATTTTTTTTTAATTTTAATAAATAAAAATGTAGTTTTACTTCATAAGATTTGGCTCGATACTCCCGAGAATTCAGGCTAGCAGTATTTTTTGGACGAATCACAGCAACATACACATCTCCAAGGTTTTCTGGGTTTCCCATCTCTCCTCCTTATTTTATCACTAGAAACAATGAATAAACAGAAAATAAAAGCTGAGTTGAAAAGAAGAAAAAATCCAACAGCCCTCCAAAGGGTAACAGAGTAATTATATCCACTGTTCACTTGCATTATTCATTTATTGTTCTTCAGCTGGAGAAATACCAATGGCCGATATAATTCTGATTCATTTTTATAAAAGGGAAAAACCCTATACCACGAAGATTTAATACAAATAGTCTTGTTCTTTAACCCATGTTTAAAATAAACTTATTTATTTTTCCATTTTGTACCCATCTTTCCCATTCTGCAAGCCAGGCATAGAATTTTATGCCTCTGAAAAATATGTGAAATTGAAAAAACCCGACATGTTCTAAAGTGACAAGCAGTGTAATTTAGAAAGTGTGCTATGACAAAGTACTGCATTTCTAAGAGTTCCACTGGGATTTCAAGAAAATACATGATTTTCCTTCACCCTGCTCTCAATAGGAAGTAGAACAAAGTCTTGCCTACAGCCCATGTAACAAAGCTGATAAAAAATAAACTATAACATGGATTCATTTACTTAGTTTTACTTCAGTGGGACTGCAAAGTGGTGCACAATTCATTCAGACACAGAGCTTCAAAAATTAATGTGTCTTCAGTATTTTGCAAAAAGTAGACAGAGGTTGTTAGATTTAAGGTAAACTTTTGCTTACCTTTCTGTTTAACCCAAAGTGACAACTCCTATAATCACAAAATTTTGTAAAAACGTTGGGGAAAACCTCCTAAGGCTAAACCACTTCCTGTATCAGATTTGAGAAAGGTCATTTCTGGCCATTAGCACTTTCCAGTTGATGAAATCATAGAATGTGTAAGGTTAGAAGGGACCTTTAAAGGTCATCTAGTCCAACCCCTCTGCACCAAGACGCAGGGACATCTTCACTAGATCTGGTCTCTCAGAGCTCTGTCAAGTCTGACCTCAAAGTCAGGCACGGGGCCTCCACTACCTCTCTGGGCAACCTGTGCCAGTGATCTATCACCCTCATATTGAAGAACTTTTTCCTAATATCCAACCTAAATCTCCCCTTTTCTAGTTTAAAACTGTTACCCCTCATCCTATTGCTACATGACCTCATGAACAGTTCTTCCCCGGCTTTCTTATAGACAACTTTCAGGTATCATTTGCTTTATCTGCAAATGAATCCCATTCAGTACATATCATCAGTAAGCACATGCTTTTTGCATATTAACCCCTCCAAAAGATTTTTAACGTTACTGCCTCCAGCTTCTTCACCTCTCCTAGGAAGAACAGAGGTCTTCAGATTCCCATGCCCTTAATCCAGTACTTTTGCTGGGATCAGACTACCTAAAAACATAGTAAAAAGCCCAAAATAAGTAACAGCCTACACATTTTCACCTTTATTTAAGATACATGTTAGACAACTTAATGGTGGTACTTGAATATTAACAGCCAAATAGAAACGTATATTGATTTACATTACAGCAGCATCTAGAAACACTAAATATGCAATGTGCTGACTTGCGAAAGAGTTCATACTTTTGACATACCGAGTTTTGAAAGGAACAAGAAGCAACTATCCCTTGTGGGCAGCTGGGAGAGGCACGCTCCCTGCGTTTCCTTACATGTACCGGGACATGCCGGGTTCGGCTCACAGCCTTCTGTGGAGGAAGCCTATGAAGGGCGGGCTGGGCCACGCCGGGCCGCCTGGGTGGCTGGTGACGGTCAGGGCAGTAAGCAGCAGCTGAAGTCCCTGTTACCTATGCTCCGCGCTAGACCCTGAGCGGGGTGAGGATGCCCGGGAAACAGAGTTGCGGGTACGACTCCCGAAAACAAAACCAGAGGGCGCAAAAGGGTGGGGGTGAGTAGGAAGGCAACGCCAGGGAGCTGACCCTAACCAAACCCAGGTGCCGCTAGCGTGTTAAAGTCTCAAAACCAGGCTTCCCCCAGCGCCGCCGGCCCTCCCCACCTCCCCCGCCACCACTGCCACTGCCGGCACCCTCAGCAGCCCCAAACCCGCCGGGACAAATCAGAGGGCGGCTTCCACCGCCCCCAGGGACACAGTCACGGCACCCCCACGACAAAGGCCGTCCCGCCGCAAGTAGGCTCCACACAAGGGACAGCAGCGGCCTCAGTCTCCCCCCTCCCCAACACAGTGAGACCGCTGCGGAGGGAGCCGGACAGCAACAGAGAAGCACGACGCGGGGAAAAGCAGCCCCGCACGGCCGGCACCTCCAGCCCTGGCAGCACCCACCCCCCCGCCGCTCCGCGCTTCACAACTGGGAAACGCCCAGGAGCCTGCCGGGGCCTCACGCCGCTGTCCGCGGAGCGGGAACGGCTCCCACAGCCTCAGCACCGCCCCACCAGCCTGAGGGGCAGCTCCCCGACTCAGCTCGCTCCCTCCCTCCCTTGCCTTCGTCGATGGTGCCGATGGCCGCCTCCCCCGTCGCATCCTCTCACCGCGCCCGGCGTCCGGGCCCCGCTCCCGAGACGCGACACATCCCGTCCCGCTCCGCCCCGTCCCCGCCCCGCTCCCTCCCCTGGCTCGGCGGATCCGCTTCCCGTCGGAGGCCCGCGGGTCTCAGCTGCCGATGAGTTTCCGGGTCGGCGGCCTGAACTTGTGCTGCTGCCGCCGGCGGCTGTTGACCGCGGGCGGAGGAAGAGGGAGAGAGACTGAGCTGCGGGCCGGGAGCATGAGGCGCTGCTGGCAGGCAGGGAGGCGCTGAGGTTAAGCGCCCTCCCGGGCCCGGAGAGCATTGCCGGTGACTGTCAGCGCCGCCACGCCGTCGGGAGCCTCCACCGAACAAAGAGGCAGCGAGACGGTGGCAACCGCAACGCCCTGCCCGCGCAGAGGGAGCCTTGCCGCCGGGCGGGCACTCCCCACCGCTTCAGCCGCCGAGTGACGGCCCCGGCGAAGCGGACGCTCCAGGGGGCGTCGTATCCGGAGCGGAGTGAGGGAGACAGGAGCAGCCGCTGAGCAAATGGAGGCGCTGGGTGGCGGGCGCGGAGGCGCCGGGATGGGCCGGGGAGAGCCCCTGTGAGGAGCCGGTGAGTGCCCCGCGGTGCTGGCGGCGATCCTAGTGCCGCTTGGAGAGGCTCGGGCGGGGTCCGCGGGGCTGCGAGAGAACGAGGCGAGTCCGGCTCAATGGGAAGACTTTGCATATCTGGGCGTCGGCAGCCCATCGCATCGCGGGTGCGGTGGGCCGGGCGGCGGCTCCGGGGGCGCTCAGCTCCTCGTTGCCGTCGGCAGGAAAGGGCAGAGGAGGCGAGAGCGGAGGGTAACGCCGGCGTGCCGAGGTAAACAAGCCGCAGGTTATCGAGGCTGGCCGGTTCGGGGCGCGGCGACGCAGCCGGCGTGGGGACAGCCCCTGGCGGCGCGGGCAGGGGGCTGTGGGGAGGTGTAATGGCGGTAGGCGGGGGTCGCTGGGGCGAGTTGTTCTTTGGGGGGAGAGAGGAGGCCTCCGGCCCAGGCTCTCGCCAGTCGCCGCGCCCCGTGGTGGCGGAGGCCGGGCATGGGGGGTGTGGGGGGGTCCTCGCCCGGAAACCAGCCAGATTGGGGGGGGCGCTCGGCAGCGGCAGTCACGGGGCGGGCGGCGGTCTCCCTCGGCCGGGACCGTCGGAAAGTTTGGAGCTGCCCGTTGGCCTGGCTTTAGCCAGCTCCCGCTGTAGAGCTCATGCCCGTCTTGTTCGCAGCCTGGGAATCTTGCCTTGAAGGCAGAAGGGGAAAAAGTGCGAGCGGCCGGAGCGGGACGTGTGCCGCTGGGTGAGCGGTGACGGCGTAACCTTGCTGCCAGGCTGGGGACGCCGTCCTGAGCGGGCTGGCTTCAACCAAACTGAACGCTCACATCGCGTGGTTTAATTATTATTTCTTTTCTCGGGGGAAAAAAAATGAGTTTTGATATCGCAGCAGTTGTATGTAAGTAGCAGTATCGCTCTCAGACGTGTCTAAACGCATTCTGGAAACTGGGTGACTTTTGAAAGTGAAGAACCTGGATAACTCACGGCTGCTCGGTCTGTCTTTTATTTACAGGTCAGGTAGTACGCGGAGGAGACGTGGAGTCAACAGAAACATGCTCTGCAGGGCAGGGCCATAATACCACAGCTTAAGTTGTAACCACGGAGGGGCCAGTGCAAACCAACTATTGTTGATTGCAATTTTTCTTTGTAGTGGGCTCTCTTTTGAGTGCACTTCTGTGCTTACCAGGTCCAGAGATGGAATTTTAGTTGCAGACATAACATCCATAGGTGCGCTGTAATTTAAGTACATCCCCTAAAGGGAGCGACCGCTTCTGAGAGAATTATTAGCTGTAGAGGTTAACAATGAGAAGAGACTCTGTCTTTCTGACGCGAATGGGTGTTTCATCTTTACTGTCATCTCATTGATTTTCAATATGAAGTGCAGTGGATTAGTTTCTCTTTAACCTCTCTTGGGTACAGCAGAAAAATACTCTTCTTCCATGGGGAAAAAAAAAACAACCCAAAGCTTTAGTCATATGGAAAGCAATAGCATTTTTAAACTAAGACCATGTGGCTTATTTGAGGTGTCTGCACAGAACTGAAGTGGTAGAATTTTTAGCAACTTTTTTTTTTTTTTCCCCCCTTCCCCCTGGACATGGAAAGAGTAAATGGCAGTCCTTAGGAACAAGAAACCAAATTGCAGAAGAGTCTTCTGGGAGCTTTAATTCCCAGGCTTTCTGTGATCCTATGCTCAGGCAGTTCCTCCTTTAACAAATTTTAGTCCTTAAACAAAAGAACAAAAATATTTCAATAATGCAGCGTATTATTCCTGAATAAAAATATTAGTAGAAATCTTTGAAAAAGCTACATACTGTTTGTGATGCTCTGTCTTCATATATGTATATGCACACATGCTATACATAGATGCATTGGCAGAATATTACAAATGATAATTATTTTTAAAAAACCCTAAACCAAACAAGCCACAACAATAGTGGTAATATTATAGTAATAATAGTATCAGTACCCAAAAGACAAAAGTAAGTTTCCTAGACATAGTTATATATTGTCTATAAGTTTACATATATCTGTTTGTTATATGTTCCTATCAGACATACACAGTCCAGAAAATGAAAGGAAACTAAACATCTAAGTTTAAAAGGGAATGAATTCTATAGCTGTCAGCTTTTGTTCGATGGAACAACTATAAAACATGGGTTTTAAAAATGTCATTATGCCTTTGTTCACTATATAAGAGCTTGTTAACACTATGGCTGATTTAATCTGTCCTGAGCAGTTTCTCACCCACTGGTCTGTGACACCTCTGCTGTGATTGATTAGCACTGCATTGCTTTTTGTTTCAGTAATAGAGCTTTGTTTAGTAACTGTTAATTAGTTTGGCTAGCAGGGGTTTTTTGGTGGGGTGGAGATTTTTAGAGGGGGGAGGGATTTTTTTTAGGTTTATTGTTGTTTTGTGTATATATGGTTTGGGTGGGGTTGTTTGTTTATTTGAGCTTTGCTGTTTAGAAGTCATGTTACCCTTAGCTGACTAGTTAATTTACTTCACTTTGCAATCTGAAAACTTGAGGATGCTCTCTGTTGTTGTCATAGATGTCACTACTGAAGTTTTGTTGTTTTTGCTAAGGTGAGTCATGCCATTAAGAAAAAGAATTGAGAAGCTGGAGGTTACCAATATGTGTGCTGATCCAGTTATGTTTCTAATCACGTTACTATATTTACATAATTGATAATGATACATACCAGAGAGAGAGCTGTTTTGCTTGAAAAGCAGCCATGTGGAAATTTTGAAATGTTCAAAATGACAAAGAAAATTGTTATGTTTTCAACACCATCATAATCAAAGATTTTTACTGCTTTCCCTCCATCTTCCCAAAATACATCACATACTTTTCCATGGAATGTTATTGAAATTGCACATGTGTAAATTTTAAGGGCAAAGGATATTTCATGCCAGATTACATTACATTAAAAGTTCAAACCAGAGAAGTCTACCTAGTGTTTAAAGACTATTAGTTGTCTTCACAACCACTAAATGCATCCCAGATTTAAAGTGGAACCAGTAAGGACAATCTTTGTGTGTCACTTTGGAAGGCCAAGCACAAGTTCCTCCGCCTGGGCCAAGACAGTCCCCAATATCATACAGACTGGGGGATGAATGGATTGAGAGACTGGGGAATGAATGGATTGAGAGCAGCCCTGAGAAGGACTTGAGGATACTAGTGGATAAAAAGTTGAACATGAGCTGACAATGTGTGCTTGCAGCACAGAAAGCCAACTGTATCCTGGACTGCACAGAAAAATGTTACAAACAGGTTTAGGCAAGTGGTTTTGCCCCTCTATCCTGCCCTTGTGAGACCCCACCTGGAGTACTCTGTCCAGCTCTGGGGTCCCTAGTACAAAAAAAGACATTGACCTGTTGGAGTGAGTCCAGAGAAGGGTCACAAAGATGATCAGAGGGCTGGAGTACCTCTCCTGTGAAGACAGGCTGAGAGAGTTGGGTTTGTTCAGCCTGGAGAAAAGAATGCTCCAGAGATAGCCTGTTGCAGCCTCCCAGTATATAAAAAGGGCTTGCAAGAAAAACGGAGAACGCATTTTTACCAGGGCCTGTAGTGATGGGATAAAGTGCAAGTTATAAACTGAGAGAGGGTAGGTTTAGATTGGGAGTAAGAAAGACAATTGTTACAATAGGGATGACGTGGCACTGGCACAGGTTTCCCAGAGAGGTTGTGGGTGCCCAGCAGTCAGAAGTGTTAAGAGTCAGGTTGGATAAGGCTTTGAGCAACCTGATCAAGTGGAAGATATCCTTGCCCATGGTAGGAGGTTTGTATGTGATGTCTTCAAAGGTTCCTGGGACCCAAACCATTCTGTGATTCTCTGATTATTTATTTTTCTGTGAAATATTAGTCTTCTCTAGTATCAGTGAAATAGTATGTTTTGCATTCCAGATTTTTGTAATCTATGTTTTTATATGTATCTACTTATATGTCTAATGTAAAAAAATACAAGTATAGCTATAGCATAATAACTTCAGTTTATTAGTCTAAAAATCACACTGGAGAAAGAGAGATGCTAGTCATTTGCTTTGTTGTCTTTATAGAATGTATTCTGAATTCCCTTTGCCCTCTATGCTCTACAGTACAGTCCTTGCTTTCTGCTTCTTTGCTTTTAGTCTCACATACCTGAAATTCTGCTATGAAAATAGAAAGAAAAAAATGTCTCTGAAATCAGCCAGGGTTTTCTCTTATTGGTGTACAGAGGTTTTCTGAGGGAGACTTGTTATTTCTCCAATCCTCTTCCTGTATTCTTGGTTTTAGTAATTAAAAGTAATTTTCAGAAGTTGCAAACATATTGTATATTATATAGATTAATGCTTCAGATTCATGTTTATGTGTATCTTTAACTCCTGTTTTCCAAACAAGAGAATCACCATACTTTTAGATAAGATGAATACCTTTTTTGACCTAAATCTACTTTGGTAGTACTGCTAGTATCATTGAATTTTCTTTAAGGAGTTTTGTTGGAGCTGCATAAGGGAGTTTTTCATTTATTGTTTTTGCTTTGGTTTATATTTTAACACCCATAAATTCTGAACTCTTACTGTTGAAGGATAATTGCAGTAAAAATACAGTTACAGGTTGTAAATGGATTACTGCAGGGAAATAGAAGAGCCTCACTGATGTATGCCTGGTATCCTTCCTGGCTCTGATGGCTTTCCAGAGCAGCTGTGTGACAGTGTTGTCTGTAGAGTTCCTCTTGTAACTTTTCTTCTTCAGTTTTGTACTGACAAGGAAGACAAGGGGCTGAAATTATTTCTCTAAAAGTAGGTTTTATGTTGGTGCCTAAACTTCCATCTAGGAATCAATCTGTGCACACAGCGTGCAGTATAGTAATGTTATTCTTTGACAATGTTAGTGTAGTTTAAATATTACATCATGACAGCTGAGACTGTATTATTAAGTATGTATAAAACAGTTCTTGTATGCAGGCTTGTATGTTGGAGATCACGTCATTAAATCTCTCCGGGATTTTCCCTACTTAAGGGAGTTTCCCAATGGCTTGTGCTTGCAATTTTGATGTACCTGAAGAACTTAGAGAACACATGATACAGAGGATTCCTTATCCTCTTGCTGCCTGATGGAACCCAGTGACTTAGGGGATGAGGGGCAGTGGTGACAAGTTCTTGCTCAGCACAGCAGGTGCATCTCCTGTGTGACGACTCTGTCTCCCCAGGTGCCCTTGCGTAATAGGTACGAGACTACAAGTGGAAATGAACAGTAACAAGGACAATGGTTCACCTAGCTTGGAGGTGTCACTGAGGTTGTCTGCCAGTGCTCTATGTCACAACTGCTCCTATAAAGAAAAAAAGTTGAGTCATTGTCGTAGGATACTCCCTTCTGAAAGGGACAGAGGACACAATATACAGACCAGACCCACTTCTTAGGGAGCTCTGCTGCCTCCCTGGGGCCTATGTTAAAGATGTGAAGAGAAAGCTTCCTACCTGTGATGGCTCTCAGATTATTATCATTTTTCTTTTTTTTTCAGGTAGGCAGCAATGAAATTGCAACAAGTCCCAGGGCAATCAAAAGAGACTTCAGGGCCTTGGGACAACTGGTTAAGGGATCAGGAGTATACGTAGTGCCCTTCTCTATCCTTCCAGTTGCAGAGAATGATGAGGGAATAAACAGGAAGAGGCAACAGATTGAGTACGTCCAAGCCTGGTGTTACCAGTGGAAGTTTTGGGGTTTTGATCATAGGTCAGTTTAGTCGACGTCAGGCCTGTATATTGTGGGGGATACCTGTCTCAAAGGAGGAAAAGAATCTGTAAATAGGAGTTAGCAGGGCTTATTGATGGAGCTTTCAAGCAGATTTGAAGGGGGAAGGGATAAAATCAGACTAGAGATCAACCTGGGCACAGAATGCCAATATTTGAGGGACAGTGTGTTACTGAGGTCCTCAGTCTGCCATCTTGGTGGAGACAAAGGATGAAGATCCATGTAACAGCAAAGACACAAGGATGTGTTAGAAACCGTGGAAGCATCTCAGAATGGTCATTTAGGAATTAGTGTTCTCCCTGCAAAAATGTGACAGGATCAGTAGCCCAACTAAAGTGCACCTACACCAGTGCACACAGTGTGGGCAACAGACAGGAGGAGCTGGGAGTCTTTGTGTGCCATCATGGAAATGTGGTGGGATGGCCCTCAGAACGGGTGTGCTACAATGGACGGTTAGAAACCCTTCAGAAGGGATAGGCAAGTAAGGAGAGATGATGGGGTAGCCCTGTGTTTTAGGGAGTGTTTTGATTGGCTAGAGCTTAATAATGGTGATGAACATTTATTGGTAGGAATCAGGGGAGCCCAACAGGGCAGATAACATCTGTTATAGGCCACCCAACCAGAGTGAAGTCAGATGAAATATTTTATAAGCAGCCGTGAGGTCTCACAATTGCTAGTCCTTGTTCTTATGGGGGACTTCAACTTACCGGACGTCTGCTGGAAATACAATAGAGTGGAGAGGAAACAGTCCAGGAGGTTCCTGGAGTGTGTGGAGGATCACTTCCTGTCACAGCTGGTGAGTGAGCCGACTAGGGAAGACACCCTGCTAGACCTGTTGTTTGCAAACAGAGAAGGACTTGTAGGGGATGTGATGGTTGGAGGCCATCTTGGGCATAGGGATGGTGAAATAAAAGGGTTTGATTCTTGTAGATGTAAGGAGGAGGGTCCGCAGAACTGACACCTTGGACTTCTGGAGGGCAGATGTTGGCCTGTTTAGGGGCCTGGTTGACAGAGAGCCTTGGCAGGCAGTCCTGAGGAGCAAAGGAGTCCAGGAAGCCTGGACAGTCTTCAAGAAGGAAAACTTAAAAGGTGTGGGAGCCAGCTGTCCTTGTGTGCTGAAAGACAAGCTATCAGGAAAGAAGACTGGCCTGGCTGAACAGAGAGCTTTGGCTGAAACTCGAGGTAAAGAAGGAAAGTTTATGACCTTTGAAAGACAAGGCAGGCAACTCAGGAGCTCTACAAGGGCGTCATGAGGTTATGCAGGGAGAAAATTAGAAGGGCCGAAGCTCAACTAGGACATAACCTGGCTACTGCTATAGAAGACAATAAAAATATTACTATAAATACATTAGCAACAAATGGACTAAAGAGAATCTCCATCTGTCTCTTTTAGCTGGGGTAGAGTTGATTTTCACAAGAAGCTGGGAGGGGACATAGCTAGGACAGTGGACCAAAACTAGCCAAGGGGGGATATTCAATACCATATGACATCTTGCTCAGTATATAAAGGGAGAGGGCTGGCCGTGGAGGAAGAATCATTGCTTGGGGGGCCTGGGTTGGGCATTGAGTTCTAGGCGGTGAGCAAATGGCACTGTGAGAAGCAAGCAGCTTTATGGTGCTGGTCGGGGCTAACCCAGGACAGCCCTTTTTGGCACCCACCTTGAAGGTTTGAGATAACAACAGATCTGACCACAGCATGCTAAAACAAATTTGTTACACACATTTTTTTATATTAGTTAAACAGTTACCAGTCACAATAGAGGTTCATTCACATGGCTGTGTTACTTAAACCTTTACTTGCTGTATGTATTTCCTGTGGTGCAGTTTATCACCTCTGGGAGAGAAGGTAGGGTTCTCATTGTGCAGTATTGTGTAATATTGACTATCATATAACTAATATGATAACATCACTGGTCATGAGGTTAAGCTGGTATTTGCATGTGGCATTGCTGTCATGCCCATACCTCCGATGACATCTCTTGGAACTTATTAATAATTGTATCAAATCTATGGGGAAGACAGGGGGCTACTCTTTCTCCTTCCCTTTTTCTTTCAGGCTGGTTACAACAGCATTTGAGAATTGTCAATATCTTTGGGAGGTTCAAGCCAGCATGCTCCTATTGCTGCATCTCCTGAATGTGTTGTAAGCCCTGCTTAGGATTACAAAAAGCTGTTCTAATAATACTGCCCAGAGATCTGCCCCTAGTCTTGATAGCAATGGGTGGCTTGACATGTGGGACAGTATGGGCAGGTGTCTAGAGAAATCCACACCTCCAATAATTTGGAACTTCACTCCAGAATAATTACAGGACCCTGATAAAGTGATACAGTGTTTGAAAGGAAAATGCTGTGGCTATTCCAAAGAGGCACAACTTACCACGCAGTGCTGGGCCCTGGCCAGAATCTTGAGTGCTGTCGCACCACATGTACAGGACAATGAGAGGCCCTCAGCATTTGTTCATGAAAGGTAGGTCTTGCTTCACTAACCTGATCTCTCTCTATGGCAAGGTGACCTGCTTATTGGATGAAGGAAAGGCTGTGGATATTGCCTGCCTAGGCTTCCGTAAAGCTTTTGGCACAGTTTCCCACAGCATTCTCCTGGAGAAACTGGCTGCTTATGACTTAGATGACTTCCACCCTATGGAAGCCACATTGGGGCTGTTCATGAAGAACTGAAGCCCCCATGGGAAGGACTCATATTAGAGAAGTTCATTGAGGAGTGTCTCCCTTGAGAGAGACCCCACACTGGACTGGGGGAAGAATATGTGGTATCTTCCCACTAAGGAGGAAGGGGTGATAGAGACAACTTGAGATGAACTGACTGTGGCCCCTGTTCCCCATCCCACCATGCTGCTGGGGGCAGAAATTGGGAATAAAGTCAAGCCTGGATAGAAGGGAGGGATGGGGGGAGGTGTTTTAGGATTTGGTTTTGTTTTTCATTGTCCTACTTTGTTTTGACTGGGAAATAAATTAGATGTGTTTTATTCCATGTTGAGTCTGTTTTGCCCATGACAGTAATTGCTGAATAATCTCTCCCTGTCCTTATCTTGACTCATAAGCCTTTCACTATATATTTACTCCCACGTCTAGCTCAGGAAGGGAGTGATAGAGCAGCTTTTGTGGGCATCTGGCCTCCAGCCAGGGTCAGCCCACCACACCAGAGAAGGGCAACAAAGCTGCTGAAGGGTCTAGAGCACAAGTCTTATGAGGAGCAGCTGAAGGAACTGGGGTTGTTCAGCCTGGAGAAAAGGAGGCTAAGGGGAGACCTTACTGCTCTTTACAACTCCTTGAAAGGAGGTTGTAGTGAGGCGAGAGTTAGTCTCTTCTCTCAGGTAACAAGTGATAGGATGAGAGGAAACGGCCTGAAGTTGCCCCAGGGGAGGCTTAGATTGGATATTAGGAAAAATTTCTTCACCAAAAGGATTGTCAATAACTGGAACAGACTGCCCAGAGAAGTGCTTGAGTCACCATCCCCAGGGATATTTAAAAGATGTCCAGGTGTGGTGCTGAGGGACATGCTTTAGTGGTGAACCTGCCAGTGTTAGGTTAATGGTTGGACTTGATTTTAAAGGTCTTTTCCAGCAAAAACAATTCTGTGATTTTAACTTCTTTGGTGTAGTCTGCTAAGCTATATAGCATTCCTTGAGTTGGAAACTTAAGTTATTGGCTACTACTTTTATGTATCTCTTTGCTGCATTCAGGGTTTCCTTTTCTCTCCAAGAAAAATAAGAACAGTAAAAACAGGTATTCAATTTTAACATAAGTTTTTATTGTGAAAATAGCACCCAAGAAGCATGCAAGTAAATAAAACAAAGACTTTTGGAAATACTTCAATCACCAAGTTCCATGGAATAGGACTGTCATGTGGTAGCCAGTGGTGTATACTCATTTTAAAGGAGTATTTTTAAACTGCTGTGAAACGCTGTCGGTGCTTGATAATAAAGGCTGCAGTAAGAAATACAGTCCAGGCATATCCAAGTTTTTGTGGTATTTTGAGTGAGTCTACAGGTTTCCTGGAATGATCTGAACTATTCCCTTTACATTTACAGTTTCTCTATTTACAGTCTGTAAGGCATTGGTATAACCCTCTCTGACTTCCCTATTCTGAAACAAAGCAGAGTTTGGAGGAAAAGCTGAAGAATGATCAATTTCTGGACCATCTGCAAGACAGTATACAGTACAAGTTGGCTTCTGGTAACTGGACAGTGGGGTTTGAAAACTGAAAAAACCTAAAGGGAATTGTTTTGCTCTTGAAGAAGTTGTAGGTTATTCTCTATATTCAGCATGAAAGTAAGACACTACTTGTATATCTCCTTCATATAACTTACAGAAATACTCGCAATTTGAGGTAATTTTTCTGTAATGTGGGATTAGTTCTTTTATCTAAGTGTGTGGGGGTTTTTTTCAGGGGTCATTATCAGAGGCGGGAAGAAAAGGTCCACTGCTTGCTTTCAAATTCTGGAGTAACGTACTAAAATACTTTTCATGGAGGCAGAGGTTTTTTTTTTTTTCATGCAGTGTCTTTAAATCTGATGCAGTTAAATCTTTCTCCATTTATGCATGTCAGTAATGTTGAGAAGTCTGTTTATATCCTCAAACCATGATGGCTACTACTGTTGAGGTTTCTGTTACTTCTCTTCTATACAGTCTCTCTGCCATATCTTGCAGTTGCTGTTTTCTGTCTTGGTGTATTGGTGTTTCATCTGTATTTATTTTACATACTATTTATAAGATGTTCTCACTTCTGAGTATTCTTATTTTTCCTGTTTCTTTTTATCCTTTCCTCTTTATTTTTGTTGTGTTTCATTGTTGCCTTGTACTTCTTGAAGCAAACGTTTGTTTCTTCTGCTGACAACATGAATAGCTTGTAGCTTTGATCTACTCTTGCAGAATGTTTGGGGTTTTTTTGTGGAGTGAGGATTGTCTTCAGCAGCACCTGCTGTGATAATGGCTGGTGTGCTGTGTTATACTTACCTGACGCCTCTGTCTCATGAAGTTAATTACATGGGTGACACAATTTTAGACACATGATGGTGTTGGTTTGGGGGGTGTTTTTTTGAACACTGTCAATGATTCGGCAGTGCTCTACAGACAGAAAATCTAAACAGTTCTTGGCAGATGGAAACAGGAGGAGAGACACATAGTCTCTCATAGTCTATGGAGCAAAGCACTGGCAAGAAATAAGATAAACGAAGGGAAAATTAACTCAAGTGGGCAAGTTTTTATGTGAATACCACCCTGAATTAAGAATAAACTGTAGTTTGCGTAGAACTAGTATTTATACAGAGGACAACATTTTTTTTTGACTTGGTTTGACTTAGACTCCAGTAGATGATGTCAGCTAGGGGGTAACATGTGAGATAACGTATTTGAAAGGTGGTAAAAGGATGTTTGTGGCTAATTGTGCAAATTCTTATGCACTTTAATTCTACAATAGTCTCAACTAAAATACTGACTTTTGAAAGATGTGCTATAGGAGTGTTGGTGATCTCCACCCTCTCCCCTTTTTTTTTAATGAAAGATGACTTGTGTAAAGATACAGCTTTGGAGCTTTCAGAGATACTTGGGAAAAATCACTTAACATATGTAATGCTAATTATGTGTATACTAATGCCATATTTCTTGTCTGGTTTATGTACTCTGTATTCAATTTAGTTAAAAGTAAACATAAGTTGGAAACTAAATCTCTACCCCAAGCACATCACCTGATGATTGCTTTTCTTGGAATTTAGCATAGAAAAGAATTAGATTTTTCTGGTTTACAAATAGAATTCTGGTTTAAAAACAGGTCCTGCTTGTTTTTATAGCAGGCACTTTAAATGACTGTAGGAACATCATGTCCTGTTTGCATGCAGCTGGTTTTGGTCTTGGTTGTAAAATACTATAAATTAAATAATTTAGTGAAGGAAATTGTATTTATTATACTTATTAGTTTGAGTTGTGTTTGCAGTCCACTTAAGATCACCTTCTCAAGGAGCTTTCACAGATATTTATTGGGGTAGCAATCCCCCAGCCCCATTTTATTTCAAATAGATTTCTAATAGGAATTCTCATAAGTGAAGTTAGAAATTGTGTATTTCTATGAAAGCTGTTGTGCAGAAACGCAAAATCTTCCTCTGTTAAAAGGCAAGAGTATATTTTATAGGATGCACAGGTGAAGCATTGATAATTATGATTGAAATATTTCCTGTTACAAAACAGACTTTGGAGAAATAGCTGAAAACTGTGATAAAGTATTATACTTACTTGTCTATGTTTTTTCACTACCATTACATTAAATACTTGTTCTATTAAAGTTATAGATTTAATAGGAATTTTAGGGCTGCTGTAATTTACTAAGAAACTCTTCTCTATACTAAGGATTTGTTAATGTACTGCTGTGGTATGTATCTGCATTTTTTTCTTTGTATCTTTATTAGCTACCATGCCTGTAAGATGCAAAAATAATACCTGCAAGGCTGGGTGCACATCAGGACCAATTTGCAGCAGTAGTAACCTGTAAATATTGTTGCAGAAGTTTCCTCTGAATTATTCTTTCTCTTATTACCATGCATGTGTAAATTACTAGCAGAATTGTTACTATTTTTAAGGTTGTTTTTGTTTTGTTGTTTGGTTTGGTTTTTTGAAATCCAGTTGGCTCTGCCATGTTCTAGATCTCTCAGCAGCTGGGGGAAAAAGCAGATGTGTTAATGTCCTCTTAACTCTATTATGTTGAAAGACGTTTAGAAATGCCCTGGTAGAGTAGAGCCCAGAAAATTTCTTGTTAGTCTATCAAAATGGTGAATTTAATCAGTGTTGTGAAGAAACTGCAAAAGTGTGTGGCTATTGGACTCTGAACCCCAAAGTTCCAGCTGTGCTAATAATGCAGGTTATATGTTTTAAGATTTTAAAGAACTTACTGACTGATGCAATTTCATTCAAATTTGCTAAGTCATTGAAGTTACTCTGTACCCATAAGGTGAGGATTTTGATATTTCAAAGCTTAGGTCTTCAGACACAGCTGTGTAACAGACTTCATGACAGCAGAACACAATTCTTCAGCAGTGATCTGAAGGTTTTATTCTGTAGAAATAGTACTACTACAAAATTGTAAAAGCAGATAATCAAGGCCTATGCAGCATTGTGAGTCATTTACAATTCTAAGATCGTTTTTGTTTGTTCTCTGTGAAAGAGCTCCTGTTACTTGCATTCTCTGATGGCTTGTATGTGGACGTGCACAGCCAGCAGTGTTGAGACATACCAACAGTTCTGTAGCTCATTGCAGTACAAATATACAGCAGCTCTTAATTTAGGCCCATTTGCCTGACTCCTTGAGAGTCACTGACATAGATACTTTAAGCATTTAGTTTCCCATACTTAGAACGATGTGTTGGAGAGAAATCTTTCATTGGAGCTATTTCAGTGAGTCACCAAGCACAAACTGCCCATTAAAAAGAAAAAAATACTGAAGAGACTTTATTTGGTGTCTTGTGTATTCAAGTTCTTTGTAACGTCCCATTTACCAACCTGTTAATTAGGTAAAATAAAACTACACGGAAGTCCTTTATCCTTTTCAGGACACGATAATTAGTATTCAGTAAGATCAAATAGTGCCATTTTGCATTTATAATCTTCATTAACTAGCTGGATGAGGTGATGGAATGCACCATCAGCAAGCTTGTTGATGACACCAGGTTGTGTGTGCTGGAGGGCAGGGCTGCGCTCCTGAGGGACCTCAACAGGCTGGAAAAAATGGTTTGACAAGAACCTCATGGTGTTCAACAAGGAATCTGAAAATTGAACTAGAATAACCCCACACAGTAGTACAGGCTGGGAACCAGTGACTAGAAAGCAACGTTGGAGCAAATAGCATCACTTTCCTGGTGGACACCAAGTTGAATGTGAGTCAGCAATGTCCCTTTACTTACCAAGAATGAAGACAGGAGCTAAGACAAGTATTTATGTCAGCTTGACATTTGTGTGACTGAATCTGAAACAGTGTCTAGTTTTGCATTCCCCAGTATAGGAGAGATGCTAACGTAGCGGATCCAGGTCTAGAGGAAGACTGCCAGGATAATGAGGAGGCAGGAGCACACAGTGTTAAAAAGGGAAGCTGGAAGAGCTGATGTCCTCAGAATTCAGAGAAGACCATGGGGAGGATCGTGTTTTCAACTAATGGAAGGGTACGAAGGCAGAACCAGGCTTTTTTTGGAGGATCTGGGTGACAGGTTTAGAGGCAACATAAAAAGTTCTAGCGAGGGATGTTTCAATTAGACATTAGAAAAGGAATTAGACTGTGAGGGTGGTCAGATCCTGGGACAGGTTGTCCAGAGAGCCTGTGGGACCTCCATCCTTAGAGGTACTATGAACTTAATTGAGAACAGTTTGGTTAGATTTTGAAGCTTTGAAGATTGCCCTGGGTAGAGGATTGAAGCATTTGACCTCCAGAGGTTCCTTCCAATGTGAGCGCTTACTCCATATCAGATGTTATGGTTGTAAAAGCAACCATTTTCTTGGTCCTTTGGCATGCAGTTGGTTCTGGCCCAACTGAAGCCTGTGACCCAGAGGGCTGTGGAGCTTTGCAGAAGAGAATGCTGTGAATATCTTATGTAAATTCCACTCTGTGGCTCAAACCCTGTTTTTTAACCTGCCTTCTGCATAGTCAAATATTTGAAGTGATAAGTAGTGCTTTGAATTACCATGTGTCTGTAATGAAATAGACTAATCCTGGATGAGATATCTTTTTTCAGAGTTCTGTATTTTTAAATAACATTGGACTTGTTGCTGAGGTTTTTTTCTGTAACATGACTTTAATTTTTTTTTTCCTGCTATGTAGAAGTAGCTTCTTGTGCATCCTTTCAGGCAATGAAATAAACATATAACTTAAATTGGAATACAGGTTTATTCTGTTTAGAGTTGTTTGGGTTGGGTTTTTTTGTATAGGTGTTTTTTTTCAAATTCATAAATCCAAACTTTCCCATAAGCAAGCTTGAGGTTTATATTTACTACATAAAGGAATAGAAGGTTAAACTCATTTGTCTGGAATGGGAGGTAGACAGACAGTATGTTGTAGTACAAAATACATTGCTGTAATGCTTAACTAAGATAATTTGAAGGTTTTAGTCTCTATTACCTTGGGTGTTATTACAATGTAAAATAACCCATCTTAAACAGTCACATAATTTTACTGTAAATGCAATGTAAAGTGCCTATTGATTTGGTCTTTATTTCGTAGAAATAACTTTTAAATTCAGTCTCACTGAACTCAATTCAGAAATCCTGTTGAATTTCTTTATTCCTATTATGTATACAAATGAGGAATCAGTATGGAGGACCAGAATTTTAAAATCAATCTCTAGGAAGGTGTGTTACACACACACACACAGTTTTAGCTGTTCATATGGATTTCTAAGAAGAGATGAGTAAAGTTTCTCCTAAATTAGTCACAAGCCTTAAAAGTATACTGAATTAACTTCAGTTTTGTAGGTTGTAGTATGAGAGTAGCCATGAGGAGTTACTAATAACTATGTCCTTCATTATGTTGCAAATATACAAAGGTTCCCACTTTTAGCATCTGCTCATGAGTGCAGAGGAAGAAATCCTAACCCCCCAAATCATGTGTTTCCTGGGAATAACTCTGTATGAATTACACAATTTCTAGCAAAACCAGATAGTATTTTGTGGGTGTCCTCAGCATGCTTCAGCTCCTTCAAAGTAATGATCACATGCAGATCAAAGCAGACGGGGTTATTGCTAAATGGAGTCGTTCAAAGAACTTTCTTTTTGAAATGTAAAACCTCAGTATGAATTTGAAGAAAAAAGTATTCCCAAACCAGTGTACCCACAGCTTACTGTGAAAATAAATCTTTCACATTCCTAAAGCCAGACAGTCTACTCTAACCACACCATGCTTTAGCTATTGTATACTTCCTTTTCCCCAGCACTGCCTGGGTCTGCTTACTCAAAGTCCTTCTGATGATTCCTGTCTTGTCCTCAGTTGTAACTGAGGGCACCCAAGAAATCTTCTGACGCAGTAATTGTATACTGTGGCCCTGATTTCCTACAACTGAGGATGCTTTTTATAAAGAATTCTCTTTTTATTTGTGTTGCATTCTTTAAAAAGGAAATTACTTCAAAATTTGTCCACAAAGAATTGAAGACCTGAGAGGAGTATTCTTTTTTTCAAAATTGATTCAGTGGGATATGAGGCTGTAAAGTGTAAAGTTTTGGGCTATTTTTTAGTACTGTTTGCTGTTCTAATTAATTAAGGAAATAGGATTCCCATGTTACACAGACATTTGATTACATACTGAAAATGAGCAAGCTATTGCATAGGTGGATTATGTCCCTTTTTGAGTAGGTGGTTCCAGCATCCCTGATTCCTGGAACATTCCAACCTCACACCCTTCCAGTGCAATATGATATATTTGCGCACATACCACAATTTTAAAAAGGAGTCCTTTCTATTTATTTAATCTCTTTATAGAGGTATATTTTTTTTGTGATTCTGTATTGTTAGGCAGCTGTTCTTTAAATTGTTAGGTGCTGCTTCAGAGATGCTTCTTACTTCTACTGTAATACTGTTTCATTTCTGTCACTTCTTGTTCCTTTTCCTCTTTTGAATCTTCTCAAGAGTAGTCTAATGCAATTAGAACATGCTTCTTGCTATGCAGGATATTATTTGAGCATGCAAGGTGACACCAGAGTAGACGTTTTAAAGCTGTTTGTGCCCATTGAAGCTTTCAGAAGATGTTAAGAATTAAATCCTTTAGCGAATACCAGGACCTTTTTGATTCTACATATCCACCAGCAGTTGAAAATCTTGTCCATGTATTGCTCCCCAGCGAGTTTTAAATCTCTTACCAAATATGATACAATAGGATATGCGATAGAGGAGGAAAGGAAGACGATCTGATGTTAAGCATCACCCTTTTCCAAAGAGCGAGTGGATGGGAACTATGTTACTTCTATTTCTTGCCACCACCACCACCTTCAAGACTGTTCAAAAAGTATTGTGCCAAATAAGAGTTTGTTCTCAGCAGAGAACTCGGGCTTATGGGCCTCCTGCAGCTAGGCCAAACACCTTTCACAAGTACCTTTTTGCCTTACTCTTGCTTTCTGACTGCCAGGGTAGCAGAGCTGAGGTGTCTTTTCCCTCTAGTAAATGCAAGCTCACCTGTGTGCTTTCACAGTGATTCTAGTTGTCTTTCCATCTATGTCTTACTTGCTTAGTATCAGGCACTGGAATATCTGCTGTTGCTATTAACAATCATCTGGACACAAGTACCAGTTCTGCTGACATTTTTGGAAAGGGCTAGGGGTGAAGTTGCTGTATTAGTTGTTTGTTTGGAGTTAACATCCTGATCCAGTTTGGTCTTCCTTTGTACATGGCTCAGCAGGGGTACGTGCAAGCTTGGGTGCAGTTTGCAGCAGCTATTGCTACGTCTGGTGCTGTGATGTCAGCTTGTTATCTGCAGACTCCTACTCTACCCAGCTGCATCCTTCAGTCCATGGTCCATGTCCCATCCCCTTCTGAATGCACTACCACTGTCAGAGTCGTAGCTGTCAAATTAGCACTGGGCTACGAGAGAAAATTCCTGAAAACTGCTTTGACTTCAACACAGTGGTGCTGGTACACTCCTGCCTTGCTTCTAGCACCCAAACAACTGTGGGCTTTGCACAGTTTGCACATTGCTGGTGGTTTTGCTTCTGTCTGCACTTCAGTTTGAACAAACACTGGTTTGAAAGTATTTCCACTCTTTACGTATGCACTGGTGCAAATAACCCTGCTGCCCTTTCACTGCTGTCATGCTCTGGCCATTTGGGCCATCAGCATCCAGGAAGAAAAGCCAAAGGAGGGAACTGATCTGAGTTACACCTATTCTGCTTCTCTGTGCAGTCGCCAAGGCACATGCCAGTTCAAAAAAGGCAAAGTGCAGAAATACAGATGAACGGAAGGGGGTGGATCAGAAACAGAAAGGGCAGGATCAGTTCTCGTGTCAATTAAAACCACTTTAGAAACTGCCTTCTAAGTGTCTCAAACAACATTAGTGTCATAAAAAGATAATGGAGGCAGTTTTCCAGCTTGCTAAGTGCATACTTCATAATAACTATAAAAATGATTTTATAACTTCTGAAGCTTTCAGGGAGGCATGCAAGAGGTCAGACACTGATCTGTGCAGTGACAACAGGAAACTGGACCTTAGGGAGAACAACCCAAGACTGGAACAAGAAGTGTAGGGTAAAAAGAAACATGCTTGGTTTGTTTGGGGTGTCTTGTTTTTCTTGTGGTGCCTTCTACTTCCCAAGCAAGAAGAGCTATTCTTAATTGAGTGCCTGTGTGTTTCATTGGCGCTGGGACAGGTTTTTCATGAAGTGGTGACCAGGGGGTCCTGAGCATCACAACTCTGTGAGCTTCTGAACTGAAACTAATACAGCTGGTTCCTCCAGCTTATGTCTCATCTACCATGTCTTGCTTTTCTTCCCACAGATACATGCAACAGAACTGGCAGTGGGATTATTCTTCTGACAAACTCTGTATTCTTGGACCTTCCCTTAGTGGATTTGTGTCTCATTCTCAGGCAGCAACATGCAAGTTCTACCAGTACATAGCAAATGTTGGATTGATAATTGAACTTTTCCTAGTGATAAGTCAGTCTGCATAAGAGCAGCTTTATCAGTCCTGGTAGAGGAAGGTAAATGGGCTTGTCACAAGCTTCAGAGACATGGTGACTTGACCAACAGTGGTAAGCTATTCTTTTCCATGAGCAGGCTGGATTGTGTAGTCACAGGTGGCCACGTGCTGTCTTTGGCCAGATGTCTTCTGTCACTGCTTTGCAGCCAGGATTGGTAGACATTGAAGTGAAAGTCTTCCCTTATGTCAGGAGGCATGCCTGGCTAGGGAGGTAGCAGGAAGGGAACATGTGTCCCAGTCACAGCAGCTTTGCCGCGGCAGGAAAAGCCCGTGTGCGGGTGTCCTCTGTGACTTTGTGAGCAGCGTTCAGAAATAGCACTGGCTGAGAACCTCCTGTGCAGCATCACTGACACCTCCTGAGTCAAGAGAATGACCTGGATCTTTCTGTTCTGCAGGACCTCTGTGTGTAATGTAGCAGCAAATAAGGGGGACAGAGGTCCTAAAAGTCACCTTACCTAACCAGAATTACCAGATCCACTACTGAGCTAGCTATGTTTGCAGCACGGTCAGTCATTCTTTTCTTCTGACTTGGAACTGTATGGAGCAGATGTGGAAGCAACAGTCTGAGCCCAGGCTGTGTTAACTCCTCATCATATATTTTAATACTAGATGGGCTTATGCATAAGCAGTATTGGAAACAAAAGGTATGTAAGTCTAGTAGATACTGCTTTTCAGAAGACTTGCTTGCTGGCTGTATACACAAGTAAGGCAGCAGTTTTTGATAGGAAAAAATATATCCTCCAAAAACTTGGGCAGTACACTAAGGTGAATTAGTGGACAAGACATGAAATGATCTTGGCTACTGGAGAGCAAGATAAAGGCTGTTGTTCAAGGGGTGGAGGAAGCATTACTGTTTGACCATTACCAATCTGATATTGAACAGGCTTAAACCTGGTACTGTGGCCATCCAGTGTGACTCTCAAATTGCAATCTACATCTTCTTATAATGATTCCCTTTCTGAGATGGCAGTGTTCTGGTTTAAAGCACAGAAGTTACGTAACTGGTATATTAGGCTGTATAATTAGTGTTGAATGCTTAAATCTGTTTCTGGACAGATCAATTTTCTCCTTCATATTGGGAAGTGCAGTGAAATTTTCAAGATACACTTTGGTTATTCAAGTGCTATCTGTGGGGAGATGTCTTCTTCTTCTCCAGGAAACATGAAGTAGAGAAGAACAGTAGTAACAGTGACAAGGTTTACAGAATACAGGAGAGCATGGGAACAGGGGAATTGTGAGGAGAGGAGCAATTTTTTTTTTTCAAGTTCCCTTTTATTTGTTGTTCTATGAGGTGAGGAGTAAGAAGCAGCAAGACCTGCATATATGATACCATGAACATTGTCAGAGGGGAGAAAAAACATGCTAGACTACTTGTGCTTTCCTCTCTTTCATAGCATCTGGCTACAATCTTTCCATGATAATGCAGCATCTCTTAGTGAGAAAGGTTCTTCCATGAGAAAACAGGGAGGAAGTCTGAAATAATTCAGTGTTCTTAAAGGGTAGAATAACTTCCATCTCAATGTAAAAAATATTCTAGATGTGCTTTACAGATTTCCTGCATTCTGGCTGAATCAAGCAAGGTGAAAGGAGATTAGCATAGATACCATCCCTTTATCAAGTATAGTTTGCCAAAGTGGGATGTACTTACTTGGTGATGAGAGCCAGGGTCTAATTTTGTAGGTCTGATCTCAGAACTGTCAATCTGTGTTGAATCTTGAGGAAAAGCTGTGGAGACTCTGTTTCAGGTTATTTTTCTCAGTGCAGATACGGTTTTCTTTAGTATACTTTTTGATAATTAAAGCTGTGCAAAAAACCCTCTCTCTTAAGAACTAATTTAGTGCTGGAGGTGAGTTAATATGATGCACTTTTTAAAAGATTCCAAGACAAGCTTGTGGAACAGCAAATGCATAAACCTGGTGCCTGTTCTTGGAACATTTGTAGAAATGGTGTAATAATGGACCAGTTAGCAGACACGTGGTTAAATGTGATGTGTCCCGAGGAACAGTCAACACAGCATCATAAGAGGAAGTCTAATCTCACAAAGTTACTCAAAATCTTTGAAGAAATTATCAGGGAAAATACACTTCTATAATTTGCTTGGATTTTCCAAGGGCATTTCACATGATCCTTTTCTTAGAAGTCTTAGAGTCCAGACTGCTTTAGGAAAGGAGGAGGGTCATGTGCATGCAGAAGTTATTGGTTCAAAGGTAGGAAATGGGGAGGAATAAAGAGACAAGCTTTCACAGTGATTGAAGGTTACTGGCAGAGTCCCAGATAGATCTGTGCTAGCTTAATGTAAGAATAAACAACATCCCTGGATGTGTTTTAAAAAGGGTAGATCAGGTACGTAGGGATAGGGTTTAGCTTAAGATGGGAACGGTTGGACTTGATCTTAAAGGTCTTTTCTGACCTTGTGATTCTGTGAATAAATGATCTGGAAGAGATGGTAAGTGGTGAGATGGTAGTCTCTAGACAGTACTACAAACACAGTGTCAACTGCAAAAGAACTTTATGAGACTGCATGGAAAATAGCATATGAAACTCAGTGTAGCTAAAGGTGAAAGATTCACATTTATATAGAAAATTATTCTCTTAATTATTACCACTCAGGAAACAAAATCTTGAGTTTATAATAAAAACTATGAAAAAAATAATCTTAGTCCTTTGTACCAGTCCAAAAAGTAAATCAGATGATGAAAGAGACCATGCCACCACCTTGTAAATCCATACAGTTTGCATCTTGTACGCAGCTCCTCATCTCCTAACTCAAAAATATTTTAGTGACCTTGGAAAAAGCAGAAAGGATCTGAAAAGCGGCACAGAATCCATTCCTTAAGTATTAGGGTTAATCAATCTGTAACAAAACAGCCTGTAAACAGATTGCAGTGACAGAAGGGTGATAACCTGTAAAAGGTGATACAATATAGATCTCTAAAATCACAGGTGGAATGGAAATAGGAAAAGGCTTTTACTGTTTACCTCTCGGTTCTTGTAGACAGTGAAAATGATATTTAGCAAGTGACAGGTTAAAAACAGATGTTTCTTCACACTGAATAGTTACGCTACAAAATTTCAGGATGCTGTGGCTGTTAAATTTTTGTATGGATTCAGGGAGGTTTTGAACATATTAATGAAGGAAAAATGCATTACAGGATATTAATATAGAAATAACACGTGTGGTGCAAGAATTGTCAAGTGGTGAATTGCCAAAGACTGGGAGGGTGTCTTGGGAAAGTATTGGTTCATGCTTGCCAACTTGTACAAGTTTTTGTACTTTTCATTGGTATCCTCTGCTGGCAACTCTCTGGGCAAGGTATTAGATGTGAAGTATCAGATCCAGTATGGACATTACGTTATTATAACTATGTGGAAGAAAAATGCATGTATTGGTAACAGCAAACTTTTCAAGAACTAAAGTTATATATCACCTGCATTCATATTTGTGAAGTTTAAAACCAATTGAAATTTTGCTGCAAGCCAGATAGAATGCTGCTTCATGAAAGCACACAATAAATTGTATTAATCAATAAAAGGTTGACATATAAACAGTAGAAGTAGTAAATAAGACTGTTACAATTTTGAAGGAGTAATCTAGTTGTCATTAATAACATTTGAGTATATATGATAAAATTTATCTTCAGCTTGCTTTAAGCTAATGTCTTGAAATAGAACTGCTGTCAAGAGTGTAATCCTCCCAATGCAGGAATAAACCAGGTTTTATCCCATTTAGAATTTTAGACATTTATTCCTAAGCAAAGTTTGCCTTTATTTTGGGGGATTGACACTTTTTTTTCCCACTCTGAAATAACTTCTAAAACAGCAAAGGATTCTTACCAGTCTTTTTCAGACCTATAGTAATTTTTAATTGATACTATAAACCTTTCAGATCTGTAGAACTGAAAAAACCACCATGGGTTTTGCTGTTATATTTTTTATAGGCTTGTCTATTATTTTTGTCATTCCTCTTGTTTCAGTTTAATAGTGTAGCTAAAGAAAGTTCATTAAAGTTTTTACTTTTTTTGTCTGTTGTTGAAGCCAGGTAATTTTTCAGGTTTCCAAATTGAATATCAATTGAACCTATTATCTCAAGCACACATGGGCTTCAGTAATCTATTATAATTTTTTTCAGTATCGGACACTGTGGATGCAAGCAATAAGAATGCTCATGAGTAAATATAAATGATGAAGAATTCTGATATCAGACAAGATCGATCACTTAGTTTTTGGACTGAAGAAATTATTCCCTTAGCAGATTCATTGTCTAAATAAGCTTTCAAAAACTTTTTCTGTAATATCTAGGACTGACTGCTAGGAAAGAATGGGTTATGCCAGTTTCTGAGCTTGCAATCAGGAAAACATTTTCTCTGTACCATGCAGAAGGTGGTAAATAAAACCGAGGAGTGCAAGTCCTGCAGGTCTTCAATGTCTTTACAAGTCATTCTGGTGTTACATCCATAGATTTTCCCTGGAGAAGGGAAATCTGAGATTCTGCCAGAAGTTCGGCATTAGCCTGATCCTTTCTGATTGTTTAAATCTTGATCTTGTCAAGGATAGGAAAAGAAGCCCTTACCATCATCAAGGATCCTTCATTTCTCAGTACCCAAAAGCTTGCTGTCTTCCTTCTGTGAAAAACTGTAGATTCTTTCGTAAACTGGGGCAGTAGTTTTCATCCAGAAACCGTTGCTCTACATTTTTATCTTTTCACTTTATCAGGCAGTCATTTACCTAGGTCAGACAATTATTTGATACAATATAGATCATCAAATTTTGCTCCAGATACCTTTGAAAGTGTCTTGATGTTGCTTAATCCAAACTCATGGAAGTTGCTGTTAAATTACTGCATTGGGGACAAAGAAAATTTTTAAGACTTTGAAGAAAGAATAATTTGATTATATAGGCTGCTAAACTAATAAAACATAACTATTCCTGTCTTTCTGCAGCAGTATTGCAATTTAAAATGAAAATGTACTGCAAACTGGTTAGCTTTAATCAGTACAAATGCCATTGGATTTGTTAGAGCACAGATGCTCTTTTCTTGTTATGACACATTTCTGCATGAATAGAGTTTTTTGTTTACAGGCTGTTGTGGTTTAACCCCAGCCAGCAACGGAGCACCACACAGCCGCTCACTCACTCCCCCAGTGGGATGAGGGAGAGAATCAGAAGAATAAAAGTGAGAAAACTCCTAAGTAGAGATAAAGACAGTTTAATAAGTAAAGCAAAAGCCATGCACGCAAGCAAAGCAAACCAAGGAATTCATTCCCCACTTCCCATGGGCAGGCAGGTGTTCAGCCATCCCTGGGAAAGCAGGGCTCCATCACACGTAACAGTGACTTGGGAAGACAAATGCCATCGTTCTGAATGTCCCCTACTTTCTTCTTTCCTGAGCTTTATATGCTGAGCATGACATCATATGGTATGGGATATCCCTGTGTCCCCTCCCAACTCCTTGTGTACCCCCAGCCCACTCACTGGTGGGGTGGTGTGAGAAGCAGAAAAACCCTTGGCTCTGTGCAAGCGCTCCTCAGCAGTAAGGAGCACCTCCCTGTGTTATCAACACTGTTTCAGACCGATCCAAAACAGAGCCCCATACCAGCTACTGTGAAGAAAATTAACTCTATCCCAGCCAAAACCAGTACACAGGTGTAGTAAGAAACTGAAACAGTGGATGTAATAGTGAAATGTTCCAGCAGACACAAGGTGTAAGAAACTGGTAAGCAGAATGTTGTGGTTTAGAACATAAAGAATGGGATTTATAACAAAATTGTGCTGTTTAAGAAAGGCCATAATGGACAAATGTAACAGGTCTTTAAAAAGAACAATTAAACAAAAAAAAAGCGTGTCTCTTCAGTAATATTCTTTGGGCATGTAAGCTAAAGTGTATGCCAGGTAGGATTGAACAGAAAACTTCCAAGCTTCTCAACAATCTTAACTGTGAAAAGAACATAGAAAAAGTTAAATTAAAAAATATTTCTATCATAGAGCATCTGCTCTCTTTACTTATGTCTTAGATTTTTAATTTAAATACTATTTTTAAAGCACATTGTAACATGCATTTTTCTTAAGATTGGATGTCAGGAATGGTAGTAATATTAATGTTTTGTTTATGCCTCTGGGAGACTAGTCTGAACAACTTGTTTGCTAATTTGAAAGGAAAAGCTTGCTTTTTTGTGTCACTGGTTTAGGGATGCATATTCTGGCAATGAAATTATGAAAAATAATGCACTGTAAGGAACTCAGTGTCTCTGAGTAAGTGATGGCATTTCAGGATTCTGGACGTGAGAAATGGCATAACTTATGGAAAGGGGCAATTACATTCTGTTTAGAGATTTTGCTATTTCAATGGCTTTAAGTAATTTTCAGAGTTTTAAAAACAACGGTGTGCTTAGGAAAAACTGAGCATAGCTATTTATAGGAGCATTTTCTGTTTGAGCTTGGGTGACTGAGAGAAAACTTTAAAGTCTTTAGTTACTTTGTGCCCTCAGCAGCAGGTACAGATATACCAGTACATGTTCACTGTAGGTGACATGGGTTTGATGTTTTGGGTTCAAAGCAGTGACTGAGAGTCATACTCTGGGTGAATTATTTAAAATAAAACCCTTGTGCCAATGCTAAGGGGGTGTGCTAGGGATATCTTCTAGCTTGAATTTCTTCTCTTTGTTTCTGAAGGAAACTTTGTTGCCCTGCCTGGAGCATTGCATTGACAAGTAGCATAGGTACATACTACTTGAGAAAGTTTTGACAAAAGAAGGATCATTGTAAGAGAATTACACAGTCTCAGTGATTTCCTAGAAATAAAATATGCCAGAATAAGGAATGTTTATTGAGGACAATCACAATTAACCTACTTGTGTAAGCCTCTTATTAATATGTCCTTTACTTTAAATGAACACCTACTAGTTTTGCCTTATTTAGCTTGCATGACAGTGGCCCATGAATGACGAAGGTTTTTCAGTGTCCTTTCTCTTTTCACTTTCCACCCACTGACTATTGCAAACTGTTTTCCCTTGTTTCCTGCCTTTTTCTTGCTCCTGGCAATCCAGCCAGGCTTGTTACTCCTACTGCTCTTTTTCTGCTACCTTGTCTGGTTGTCAGCAGGAATAGTGAGAGCACAGGAGAAACGGCATAACTGCTGTTGCCGTCTTCTGTGTCTAGCTTCAGCATGACCCCTGGAAGTGATCATAAAGAAAGTTCCACTAACTGTCAAGCACCGTTAGCTATTTTATGAAACCAGTGTCTGTACAGTTACTTCTGGTGAAAGCTTCAAGTAAATAGCTGAAGATCTCAGTCTTAAAGATTTTATTATTTGGGTAAATAATGCTTTCTTCATATTGGTTTTTGAAAATCTTTGTAACGTGAAGTCTGCATGCTCTGTTCTGTTTCATGTATTTTTGTTGCCAAAAGGGTCAGACTTAGCAAAATAAGAGACTCTGGAAATTTCCATTTCTTTTTGCTCCATTCCTTACCTTACATAGGAGAGATCAATAATAGTATTCTACAACGAATGGCTGTTACTTGTATGGTACTAATGTGTCTCCATTAGTGACTAGGTGTGTTGATTCTATTAATAGGAGAACTGGTAGAATAATTAATAGGAGAACTGTGTGACCAGCAGGTCAAGGGAGGTGATTCTTCCTGTCTGCTCCACTCTTGTGAGACCCCACATGGAGTACTGCATCCAGCTCTGGGGTCCCCAGTGCAAGAAACACATGTAGCTGTTGGAGAGAGTCCAGAGGAGGGTTACAAAGATGACCAAGGGGCTGGAGCACCTCTCCTGTGAAGACAGCCTGAGAGAGTCCAAGTGGTCAGCCTGCAGAAGAGACAGCTCTGGGGAGACCTCATTAGAGGATTTTTACATTTCAAGGGGGCTTTTATAAGACAGACTGACAGACACAGACTTTTTATCAAGGCCTGTAGTGACAAGACAAGGAGAATTGGTTATAAACTGAAAGAGAGTAGATTTAGATTGGACATAAGGAAGAAATTTTTTATGATGAGGGTGGTGAGGCCCTGGCACAGGCTGCTCAGAGAAGCTGTGGATGCCCCATCCCTGGCAATGTTCAAGGCCAGGTTGGGGCTTTGGGCAACCTGGTCTAGTGAAAGATGTCATTGCCCATCGTAGGAGGGTTGGATGTGATCTTCAAAGGTTCCTTCCCACCCAAACTATTCTGTGGTTCTGTGACTCAAGCTCAGGATGTTTTGGATTTTTTTATAAGATTTATTCTCTCCCTCTCTGTTTTCTTTAGCTTGGTATTTATCTGGAAGCCAAAAATCATTATCGTGCAACAAGGTTGTGTTTCATTGTAGTTACACTAGCGTCAAGAATAATCTTCAGAAATACAAACTGCAAGTGACATACTATAATTAAATTTTGTTATCCACAGCCTTTATGTAAATGATTAAACAGTTTGCACGCAGTGGGAAAAACAGCCCAGTATTTCAGCAGAGGTGTTCTGGCAAAAGTTAAAAATATTTCTTCAAGTTATGTGTTTGTATAAATTAATGTTAGATTAGATCCAATATATCTTTTGCCATTTCCCTGCCAGAGTCAGAATTTTGCCAGTGGGTGTATTAAATATTTTATCAAAAGTGCAGCAGTTGCAGTTCTGCTAATTTTCTGGCGTACATAAGGTACAAGTGATGAGCCTTGTCACTGCCATTACCTGAATGGCTCCTTCTTAGCAATGATGACTCAAGACACTGGGAACTTAGCACTGTGCCAAGGTGCATGAGTGTCTCCTGGACTAGAACGAGTTAACTAGTTCCTAAAGTTGTCTCTCAGAAATGTTGTAAAATGTTTCTGAAATATTGTGTCGAAAACATATTTTGCTGCGGGAATCCATCCCATTTTAGACAAACAATGATCTGGATTCAGTGTTTAGACCTTAACTGAATGCATTGCTTTGAAGGAGTGCTGACTGGTTAAATTACCTCTTTGTTAAAAGGAAATTGATTTGCTCATTCATCTGAAAGAAATCAAGATCTCTTTGAAAGATCGGTGGGGTCACATTGTCTTTTAGCTTTATGGAGAACAAAACCCGCATGTAAGAACGCTTCCAGGAAACAATAGAAGCATGTGTGTGCTTGTTTCTAGTCCGATACATTTGTGAACATTGTTCACCATTTTTCTCAGACAGTTGAACATGCTTTCCTCGTCTCCCACTTGAATAGCATAGAAACAGACACTTCTTTAATGTAAATAGAGTATATTTTACAAAGTAAATATTTATGAAATAATTAAAATGCACCATGTAGAGATGTACTCTCTCAGTCTTCAAAGCATGTCTTGCTTATGTGAAAGTAGGGAGCTCTGCATACATTGCATATTCCATGAAATGGAGTGTAATATTCTTTTCAGTGGATTCAGTTATTTGGATAATAAGAGAGAAATTACAGTAAGGACTGCTTAGTTTATTCAGAATGTGGAACCTTGGACTATCAGCAGCCCACAAATAGAGCACTGATCCTCTCAGGACTGTACCTATGAGTCGGTAGTCAGTGGTAGGATACTGTGACTGTTGCTTTCCTCTGGTGATTTGGAATACAGCATGGTATTTTTGGGAATTCTACAGTGTAAACTCTAGATTTATTTGTTTGCTCACCTTTTTTTTATTTTACTTTATTGAAAATCCATTCAACTGTAATTTTAGTAAGTGGTGGAATGATGCTTATGATGTACAGTGCTGCTGACCTTGTGTACTAACTATCCTTACTTTTTAAGATCAATCATGTAGGTCTCTTGCATAGTTGCAAGATGATCCAGTGACACCATGACCTTACCAAGCAAGCCTCTTCCCTGTGAAAAAGCTTCCCTAAACTGAGAGACTTCTGCTTCAGGAACAGGCTAATGTTTCTAAATGTATAAGGGATTTTCAGATCTTACTACAGGGAGTTTGCTTGTGAGCAGTCCTGTGTTGCCATCCTATTTATGCTTTCTGTGAATATGCCTTAGCAGCCTAAAACTTTTGTTTTCAATTGTATCAGTTTAATGCCACTGAAAATGGGTTAACATTAATCTGGCCAGATTCTACCAGAGGCCCCCTCCTGCTTCACGGCCAAGTAGTGCACTCCAGTATTTGTTTTCTTTACCCTCAGTTTTCCTAAGAGCAGCAATCTGACAGGAACACATAAATTTCTTCAAACTTCTTGCTCCCTACAGTGTCAGTCTATTTATCCCATCTGTCCATTATTCTGTAAACTGTTGCCTTGTAACTGGTGGTAGTGGTTTCACTGTGTACTTTTTGTCTGCTGAAACTGATTTTGGAGGGGACACACATTTGTCTTTAACTGAACTGAGCTGGGTTGTTGCTTATCTTACAGTTAAACAAAGTGTGTTTGAGTCTTTTTTTGCAGAGTGGCTCCTATCCCAGCCATCATATTGGGCACAATGTTTGGGTGAGTGTAAGGAGAAACCAGTCAGGGAAGCATTACACTGCCTGAATGGGATTCTCATGCTTCCATGAGAGACATTGCACTGGTTAAGAACATGCCCATCTCGGGCTTATACTCTTTAGCTTATCACTGATGCTAACTGTCCTGTGAGTCATCAGCTGGTAGTTCTTTATATAGGAGCCAGGTGATATTTGTTCACTTTGCCTGATGAAAAAGTGTTGAGATCAACATTGACCTGTGGGAGATAAGTCACTTTTATTGACATTTATTGAACTAACAGTGTTTTATGCACTGAATCAAAAGTGTAGTCAGTGGAACAGCCTTTAGTGAGCTTTTTATACTAAACCAGTGGGTTTGAGATTAAAATGCCAGAACTGTCAAGTGTGCCTGTCTTTAGTTTGACTTAATCTGATAAAATGTGAAACATTTCTTTTTGTGCTTCCTTGCCCTCTGACCTAGATAGAGGAGGTCTTAGGGTGGTAGTGTTGTTGTTACATTAGGGGTAGATACTTTATGTTATTTAAGATTTGCTTAGACTACTTAACCTGAGGAGTGAAGAGCTAACCCCAAAAAGTTCCTCTGTTTTGTGAGTGGAACCTAAGATGACCATTAAGAATATCTTGTGTCACTGACAAGGCTACAGCAGATTAAATCAGATTAGCAAATCCTTGACAGGAGGCTGCATTGGAAATAATTCCAAAGAGTTATCTGGACTTCAGAGAACTTTGAGGGTTTTGTTGTTATTTTGAAAATACCTTTCTAAAGGCATGGAATGAATACGAAATGTTGCTGCAATTACAGGTGAGACTATTGGGTATTTCAGTGCATAATTATAGAATGCTGCCTTTTGTGTTCTTACTGAATTCCTGCTCCTTAAGGGGAAAGAAAAAAAAAAGAAGGAGGGAAAAAGAAGGTGCACCGGAACAGATGCTTTTTTTAACTCACTTGTGCCACTGGATTTTTTTTTCTGCAGGGATGCTGTCTTCATCTATCAATCACAGTATACCTCTAATTCGCCTGCACAGTATCTTGTCTCTCCTGATATGTGTGTATGTACCTACCCCACAGCGGATTTAGCTCATTTCATTTGGATGATGAATGTGAGCACTGTAGACAACACCATCAAAATTAATGTAGCAATTACTCTAGACACATCTATGCAGAATTTTTTCCTTAAAGTGATTGCTGCTTCTAAGTCTCTGCTGCAGCTGCCCTGTTGCATCCCTGAAAATGTATCAATGCAGAGAAAACCAGAGCAGTGCTTTAAATCCTTTTTTCTCCACAAACTGGAGTTGTGAAAGAAGTGTGTCTGAAAGAAAATATTCTACTTGGATGAAGGTCTTTGTCTCTGAGTCAATAAGCCAAAGTCTCAAATTACTGAGTTGAGCAATAACTTTAAGCCTTCTACTTGTGGGTACATATGCCAGCATAAAAAGATTGTACTGTAAGTCCCTAGATTCTCTATTTAAATAAAAATGTAAACATGTAAATAAGCATATACACAAGGAAATCATTTTCTCAATGCCCTATGCTATGTTTGATTCCAGTCAGCTCTCAGCTTTATTCCCACTTTTCAACCTTGGTACTTTAAACACAGAGGACATTATGCTGGTCATCATTCTATGAAGGGTGAGATGTTGGCACATCAATTTTATTTCATCTGTACTTTGACATGTAAAATGTAACACTGAATTTGATAATGTCATGCTCCATTCACAGAAGTTAAAAGTGGCAGAAGTACTTTCACCATTTCCTGTTAATGACTTCAGAACTTTTGGCACAAGCCTTAGAATATTTCAATGGGAAAAAAAAAAACCAAACCACCAAATCCAAACAAACCAAACCCAAACAATTTCTCAGTTCATAAGTTTTGCTAGTGGATTTGCTACTTACAACTTTGCAGAAATATTCCTCCAGGTGCTGCTGTCCAGGATGAGCAGCTTTTGCCCATTAATTAAAATTCAGCAAATCTTAAATCTTTACTGTAAACATGTAAAAATTAGCTTTAGCCTGACTTTTTCTGCTGCATCTAAACTGCAGTCATCTCTGCCAGCCATACATAAAGTAGGTATGCACATATGAATTACTAATTTTTAATTCTGTCCTCTTGGTAAAGCGAGCAATTTTTTAGCTCTGTGGTACTTCTAACCTTGCAGGAGTGGAAGGAGCAAGGGAGGAAGGAGAGCACTAATCAGGGCTTTTTCTGCCGTGTTTCAGAGAGGGCTTGGTATCCTGACAGTTCTGGAACATACCTTTTCACTTGCTTCATTTCTATTAGACAGTCCCAATAGTGAGGATTAAAATTACATCATGACATGACACTCGTCCTAAGTATACCAGGTTACTAGGCTTTCTCCTAAACCACAAAGCTGTTTATGATCCCTTCTGCAATAAATTGTGATTTATAATTCAGGACAGACTCTGCAGTAAATATTTTAGAAACACGGCTTTTAAAAATGAGCTGTTTGACTGCAGTATCCAAAGCAAATAAAATAGTTACCTTTTGAGCTAACTGTGCTTGAAACAGAAGATGCTTTTAGAATGCAATATAGTACTTTATACTTTTAGTAAAGCCAGATGCTTTTGAAAAACAAGTAGTTTTGATATCTTTTTTCTTTATACTTTTTGTATAAGCAGTTCGTATCAGTCATTATCATTTAGGGGTTTGGACTTGATGATCTCTTGAGGTCCCTTCCAACCCCTACAATTCTGTGGTTTTGTGATCAGTCATCTTTCAAAGGGTGTAGAAAGCATGTAATCTACACTCGTTTTAGTCAATAATATATTTTAATAATATCAAGATTGAACTGTGAGGGTTTATGTAATTTTATTTCTTTATGCTTGGTTCACTTAGCTATTCCACAATAAAGTGCTTGTAGTTTACATGAAAACCTACTTTTGTCAAATAAGAAGTACACTTTTTTTAATCTGTAAATTGTATTCAAACTTTTTAAGGTTAAACTGTGGAATTCCACAGTGTTATATTGTAAAGTAATCCTTGCAATTGATGATTAGATACATTGCTGATTTTTGCTTGTTATGTAAATGGGGGGGTGTGCAAAAAAAATACAGTGTTTTCTTCTTATAGTTAAACCTGAGGGTTTTTTATACTGATTTTAATAGATTTCCTAAGCAGTATGGTGTAGTGTACAGTATGTCTCACTTCCTTTTCTTCATCCCCCAAGATGCAGAATGACTGCTGTATGATCATGTGTTGGTGCTACATTCAGTGACAAATTTTGCTTCAGTATTAAAGTAATTCAAATGTAAATTGAGAGAGGAACATCATCTCATGAAAGAGTTGTGTGTTCAGTACGTGGTTCCTACATGAGTGTTAGAAGTGGGATGTTTCACAAACGCTTACCTGATCCCAATTGTACAATATTTTATACTTTATCATTCATTATACGTTTTTAACAGGCACTGTGACAGTATATCAAAAGAGGAACAGCTTTTAAAATTCTATTAAGCCATTACAATTGGACTTACTCAAACTCACTTCTATAATGATGCCCATGGAAAAATCAATAGTAATGGGGCTGCTGGTGCAACTGCTCTCAATCTCATTGTTACCTTGCTCTACCCATGTCTTACTGTATCCACCCTTTTTCTTCTTGTACTCAGTCTTCAAGCTGCTATAAAAGTGGCTGTCCCTTTGTTAAATATTCATAGAGCTGTGATATCAAAGTGCTGCTTTTAGCAGTGTTGTTAATAAGCCCATAGAAGTTTTACTGTTCACTGCCAAAGCAGGGAAGAGTGATGCCCCTTAGACTTTAAGGTGGGTTGTGTAACCAATATTTTGATTTTATATTCAAGCTGGAACTTTTATTTGTGGAAGATGAAGTCGTAAATAGTTTTGAATTTTGAATGAGATGATTGATGTTTGGAATTCTGACATAATCTGAGATATAATTAGCAAACACTGCATTTAGTTTTTCCTGTATTCTTAGGTATTAAAGGTTGTGATTATGATGATATGAGTGTATGCCACAGCCCTTTTGTTGTATCACAGAACTTGAGAATTAAGTGCATAGGTCTGCCAACCAAATACCTTGTCTTTGTCCTGTAAAATTATTCAAGTTCTCATTTTATTAAGATAAAATACTTGAAAATGGTCAATTTTCTGTTGTCATTCCATTGTGATGGTTTTTTGTGATAGAACACAAAAAATAGCCTAAGGATTTAAAATGCTGGGTTTAAACAAACAGCAAAACCAGACCAGTGGCACTGACAGCGCACACTAACTGTGCTGGTCTGGGAGCTGCTGAACTGCATTTGCAATCTCTGTATTAAGCATACTGAAGATCTCCAGGTCCCTGAGGCTGTAGACTGGCTCCACATTGCAGGACCCTTTCCTGCCACCTGTTTCCCCGTTTTCAGGAGGGAATATATGCATTACATGCCCTTCACCTTCAAAAACATGAAACAAGGGGTTGGAAGAGCAAACCGAGTTTCCTTTCTGTGAATCAGTAGTGCCTGGTTCCAGCATTACCTTGTTCGCTTCCTGTCCCTGAGAGCACATAACAGGTTGGAAACTTTTAATGGAAAAAACTAACACGAAAAAGAAGGCAGTCTGGGCCTCTTTCAGCCATTTTCAGATATGGAAGTTTGTTGCATCAGCTTCTATTTTGTCCTTTTTCTCCTTCAGTTGAAGTAGAGGCTTCTTTGGTGGCCAATGTAGTTGGTCTTTTAGCTGAAAGGTGAACTGAAGACTGCAAATGGGCAGATCTTGAATATTTTACAGCAGGGCACTCATGAGCTGTGGCAGCTTGAGAGAGGCAGCAGCTGTCACATCTTGGTTTCTTCTGGACTTCCAAACATGCTGGAAGCCAACTGTTCTCCCCTGTCTGTCTTTATTTCTGCTGGCATGTTTAATGGCTAATTCAGAAAAGAAAATACAGCGTGGCCCACCAAATTTCCCAAGCATAAAAGGCTTGTTGTAGTGTTAAAGATGAAGGACCTGCATGAAGGCGAAAGACATGAGTACAGTTTATCGTATCGTGTATTTTAAGTAGGGAATAGAGTTCAGTTTTGACCCTGTCACTTCTCTCCTTGCATTATTCCAGAGGTTGGTTTCCTGCTATCACATCAAATATAAGCTGTTCGTTTTCACCTGAAGGGCTTTCATGGACTATCCCCATTCTATCATCTTTCATTTTATTTTAATAATGTGATGATTATAGTTACATTAGCCATTTGCTAAACTTTCAATACCTCTATCCTGATTCTTGGTTTTGCAGAGAGTTTGTTCAAAGTTACATCACTGATCTGCGTCATAATCCTTCAAATTCTCCCTTTCCTTTGACTGACAATCTTTTCTTTTGGAGAGTGGTCCTGTTATGCAGACAAGTATTTTACTGTTTTATTTCATTCGCCTTTCTATATCATGTCTGTATCATAAATAACCTTCTATGGTGCACACAGGCTGTAAGCGGTTTTTGTGGAAGCAGATGTCACTTCTGTTCAGAGATTTAAGCAGGTCTTGTTGCATATTCCTGAAATTCCCAGATGTTACGAGAGGGTACATAATAGCTCAAACAATGTACCTACGTGTTTTGTATTACTAGTTGTTGAAGCTGTGCTACCATATGATATATCCAGACTTGATAAAAAATAAATGCAGTTTGTTCAATGTGCAATGGAATTAATGAAATTTACAATTTTTGCCTTTCCTGCACTGCAATAACTTGAGCTTTCTGACTTTGTGGATCCACTTTACACAAACCATCAGTTCTCTGGTGCATTCCCAGATCCCTCCCTAAATCCATTCAGATCTCCTCTTCAACACCTCAGCAGTACCACCCTGCCGCTGCTTCCTCTCAGACTGCCTGAGGGCACCATCTTATCTCCTCATCCTCTACACTGTCTCTCATCCCTCCCCAGGTTTGTTTAATGTTCTAGTTTTGGGCAAGAAGCAGCATGTTCTGCAACTGCTGCAAGCTATCCACATGCTAATTTGCAGAAATAAGTGTATGCCAGTTGGTGCTATTACCTCCTAATTTCAAATGATGGAAGAAGGTTTTGTGCTTTTCTGCTCGTTATGGGCACTAGTAGGATCTTCAGTATTGATTTACATGAAGATTCTGGGAACGTGATACTTTTCAGGCACTTGTCTAATTTAGTTTTTAATCTTGAGAGCTGTTGGTGGATAGGGATTGACAGATAATAGGCTAATCTTGTTAACAAACTTTACTGAAAGTCTTTCTTTCCGGTTGTTTTTGAGATTCCTGGCGGTGATGGGCATGCAAACTGCTGGTTGGTTCAGTTCTTGGGTTTGTACAGTCTTTCATTAAAGCTTGAAACTACCCAGTATTTAGAGTATTGCAGCTGTTTCTGCATATGAAAACACAGTCGATAGCACTGAAAGCTGTGACATGCTAATGTGAACATGCAGTGGCTTTCTTGAAGAAAATAAACATATCTGCAAATATCTGCATGTCTGTATTTTAAAATGCAGGGGTGATGGAAAGATACAAGATGCTGCAGAATCCATAGTGTGATTGAAGAATCTGGGCTTCGGTTTGTGTGTATAACTAAACATACAAAGGGTGTGCATCTGCTTTTAGGTGAATGACTGTTTTATTACTATTATTATGAGAAACTTTTAGCTGCTAAATGTAGTTGCTTGTTAGGTAACTCTGGTCACAGAGGAGAACATGTTTAGCATGTTGAGTCAGCTGATTCAGCAGTGTCATTGTTGCCTCATAGAATGATATAAAAGGTAGGACACAACAACTCCAAAACAAGGGCTGCCTTACCAAGGTTTTGAAGGAAAAGGGGGTGAAAATGGAGGCCACTAAGGCTACTGATCTCCTTCTCAAACTGCCCTGACAGCACTGGTAAAATTATGATGGAAGTAGTCTTTTCCCTCCCCTTCACAAAATGACCTCTCAGAGGAACTGCAGAGAGGAGACAGCACAAGACTCCAGCTGGTAGGATCTTGTGCAAAATGGGATTTGCGCAAAGCTATAGCAAGACTGGGATGCTATGTGACACATAAATTCACAACAGAAGCTGAAAGCAGCTTGTGAGGACTACTCTAGAGGAACAAAAATATCTCATTGCAGCTCTTCCCAAGGTTTCCCCAGATCCTTTTCATATTAACTGCATCCATATCCTATTTCCCTTCAATTTTCTGGAGATCTAGACCCCGTAGATTCCTGTTTCTTTTGTCTATAAGGCTGTCTGGGCACCAGTAACTGTGCTGGAAAACCAGTATAGAAAAAGAAGTTTTGAGTTTGTCCCAACAAATTGAATATAAGCTACTGGCTATGAAGCAGCTCCTGCCCTGCCTGATTATATGTGCCCAACATAATCAATCTCAATTTCCTAACCTGCTGTGCCTGGCATATTTGGATCCCAGTGTGTGCTTTGCAGGATGAAAGGTCTGGCATGGCACAGTCTGGATGGGATGACTCGTGCACAAAAGAGACCTCCTAGAAGGTTCACTGTACTACCAGCTGCAGCCTGGTGCTGAGTCCCCTGTCTGTCCCTCTGACATAAACCAATGTGCGCTCTCCAACTGCATGACCTGATAAGCTTCTCTTGTCCCATCTCACTAGTGGAGATGCTCTGCCTGCCCTGTCTTTATGCAATTCAGTCTGCTGGTCCTCTCTGTGTGATAAAGGTGAGAGGCTGGGGAGCACAGCACTTGGCAAGTACTTTGGGTATGTGTAAGGTGCAGTTGGTTTGTGCCAGTATAATGCTTGGCATTGTCTGGACCCATTCGTTATTGATCTCTCAGTGTAATTTTAAAATGGGGTTAGGTGTTTTAAAGAGTCTGCTTAGCAAAACTGTTAAGATGGAGCCATGGTAACTCCTGTGTTCATGTGCATTCAGCTTGCTGGCACGGAAAGGTGCTGTTTGCACCCACGTACACAGGCACAGGTGCTTCAAGCACAGTTTTACAGGATCTTCTGTAAGTAGAAGTTAAATTGATATCTGCTTTCTTGCATGTTGCATTTCCTTTGAATAAATGTAGCTCCTTGTTCAAGAATTTTGCTTTAGTTCTACTGTGTTTTGAAATCACTTCTAATTTCTAATTCACTTCTCATTCATGGAAAAATAAGCGTTCATCCCTGTCTTCTAATACAGGTGGATATTGGCCATATTTTTTTTCCTTTTCTGTATGTCAGAGAGGTTGGGTAGTGAAAATATTTGTACAGGAAAATGGCACAGTTTGTCAAAGAAATACTCTGAACAATTAGGAATTTGTGTACTTATGCCTAGAAGGAATTAAGCAATGTGTAGAGTTTACAGGCCCTTCATTCATATTTCTTCACATGCCTGTTTAGAAGTGTTTTACAGAATAACTGAAATGTTGTTTGTCTTTCTAGGCTGTGAAGCATGTTACAGAACTGTACAAGTGGATGAAGGGGAAAGGAAAAAGTGCCATTGAGAGCTAGGATAGCAACATGGGAAACACAACCACCAAATTCCGCAAAGCTCTTATAAATGGAGATGAAAACTTGGCCTGCCAAATCTATGAAAGCAACCCTCAACTAAAAGAAACTCTTGACCCAAATACTTCTTATGGAGAAACATACCAGCACAATACTCCACTCCATTATGCTGCGAGGCATGGGATGAACCGTATACTGGGGTGAGTATGATTTCAGGTTTTGCTTGGGTGTGAATATCTGACCTAAGTAACCCCAAGAGTGTCAGCTAGGTTATAAATACCTTATGTATGCACATAGCATTGTGTGTGTGTGTGTGTGTGTTGCAACACGTTCAAATAGTAATATAAAACAGGCAAATGACTTTGTAATCACAGGCTGGTATAAAATTTTATTTTCAGTATTGTCGCAGTTTGCTGTAGCTGTGCTGCTTAGATGGCTTTTGCAAAGCAGCAGTTACAGTATGTTGTGAATTCCCAACAGTAAACAAGAGCCAATTCAAGGCCAAAGTTACTTTTGACCAATCATAGAAGGATTCATAGCGCCTCTGTGAATCACATATTTGAGGAAAAAAACTCCTGGCTGACGCACTTTGCCACCGGAACGCAGAGTGAGAAGATGTGACCAGCTGCACTGATAGCCAAGGCCAGGCCCAAAGGAGATGGGGGGAAAGGAATGTGGAAAGAAAGTTTTCCCTGCAGCTCATGGAGAAGACCATGGTGAAGTGGGATGTCCCCTCACAGCCCATGAATGAAGATGAGGAGCAGAGACATCTATGCCCTGTGAAGAGATTGATCCACGCCTCAGCAGGTTTGCCAGGGGACTTGTGACTTTGTGGGGAGCCAGGCCGAGGGAGCACAGGCCCAAATGTCAGAACCCTATGGAAGGAAGTCCTGCTGAGAGGCCTGTGGTGAGGAGGTGACTCCCTGATGGAAAGGACTCACGCTGCAGAAGTTCATGGATACGACTCTGGCGTGGGTGGGACCCCACGGTGCTGTAAGGGAAGAGTGTGTGCGTGGAATGCCTCCCTCCCCGCCCCCGCCCCAGCTGAGACAGAAGACAGCTCGGGCGGAACGGACTGAAAACCCCCCACTCCCCATTCCCTGCCCCTCCTGATGCTGCGACGGGAGGGAAGAAGGGAGTGAAATTGATGATTAAAGCTAAGGGTGCTAAGAGGTGAGGGGTTGGGGTGAAGTAGAGGTGTTAAGATCTGGGGAAGGAAAGCAACTGGTACCGCCAGAACCTCACTCCCCATTCCCTGCCCCTCCCCGCGCCATGTTGGGGGGGAAGAAGGGAGTAAAATTGTGATGAAGTTTGAGTTTGCTAAGAAGGGGAGTGAGCGAGGGGTGGGGGGAAGGCGCGGTTTTTTGGAGGGGAAGGAGCGGGCGGTGCGGTCTGAGTTGTGTGTGTGTGTTTCTGGTGAGAAAAACTGTATTGTGTACCACATATCATTGTTATACCTGTTTCTTTTACTGTTATTCTAGTAAACCACCCTTATCCCAACCTGCAGGGTTTTGGTGGTTTTGGTTTGGTTTTCCTTTTCCCTTCCTTTTCCCCCCAGCTTTCCCCCTCCCCCTTTCAAACAAAGCAAGCACACGTGGTGTCCAGCTTTTCAGCTGGGTCAAAACCACCACAAGTATCTTTGTTCCTTCCTTGTAACCTCAGTGTTGGACCATTTTAGCTTGCTTTCTGAAGATTTCTATGCTACAGTTCTTTGAAAATAGTGACTGTTCCACCATTCTGGATGTGTTTTCCTCTCTTAAAATCATCCATTTGTAAAGCCATACCTAATGGATACAATACTAATAGTAATTACTTCCAGAATGCACACTGTATGTATTCATGTGTTGTTCACATTGTTCATTGTGGAGAATAAAACATAAGGCCTTGATACATAAATACCTTGATAATGACTGCTGCTGTCAACAGGTATGGCAGTCTCTAATGTTAGTGATTTCCATTTGTCTGTATTTTTTGTCAGTGCTCTAAAATCAATTAAAGATTAACATCTTAACCATATCTAGACATCATAGGTACAAGCTGTTCTGGTCTGGTATTTCATCTAGTACTTAGTTCACGCTGCTAAACCTCTTCTTCAGTAGGTAGTAAGTTAGAGAGTATTTCATAAACATCCTCTTCCTTACATTAGGAAAAAAAGGGAAATATATCCTGAACTGTGATGTTGTTAATATTCTTTTAATCTCTGAGTTTATATCTCCTGATGGGCCTGTGGTATTGATAAGGTTTCTTTTGTCCTTCATACACTGTAACTGTACTAGCTATCCGGCTTCCCACCATGATTTTTTACTCTGTGTTTTAGATTCACCTAACAGGTTTTTTTATACCTTATAACTTCTCATTTATCAAGATTTTTGTTAAATATTTTCTCCCTCCTGTATTCTATATTTCTATGTTTAATTCATGTTTTTGTTTCATCACCAAATCTTTTCATTTGTTTCCTAACATCCCAGAACTTTCCCCCATTCTTGATTCTTGAACTGTAAAAAAAATTAATTTAAAATAGCATCCAGTTTTTATTTACATTCTCTGTGGGTTGGTTTTTTTTTTCCCTGAGATTTTCAGGTTATTTTTCTCAAGAAAATATAACCTTCTTGAAACAACAAGGATACACTGAATTGTTTGCAGTTACAGGAAAAAAGGGGGTTGTAATTACTGACTTCTGAGCAGTCCATTTGTTAATTCATATTGAACCTTATGATTAAAGCTTGAATAATTGATTTGTGTTTAAAAAAAAAAGATAATTTAGAAATGACATTTTACTACAGGCTGCATGGGACCTTTAGCATTGAAGCCTCACAGAACAACTCAGTTTTATTTTGCACTCATTGCAAACGAATTATCAAAAGAATTTATTTTTTTCCTAGTTTGAGTCCAAAATTTGCAACACATTTTTTCCCCAATGAACATAGTGAAGGTGCTATTATTTGCTGGAGTCTGCTTCTGAAAACCTGGGCTCTTAGAGTTGTCACTGTTGCTAGGAGTAATTTGCTGAGGTTTTTTTTCCATTTACTTTTCTGGGGTCTTTCTAAGGGCTTTGTTCAGAACTCCTCTCTAAGACATGCTGAACAAAATTGTAGCCCTTTTAATTGAAACAAAGTAGTAAGAGTGAATAAACATCAGACTTGCAGTGTACCTGCTTGCAAAGTTGGTAGTAGAAAGGGCACAAGTGATTTCCAGTTAAGCCTCTTTCTTTTGACACAGAAAGTCCTGCATATGACAGAGATTAAATAAATTGAATGTTAAAATGAATGCTTCCATTTACTGATGAAATACAGTAGCTAAAAATAAATTAATTTTAATATGTTTGTATTTTGAAATAGATCTACAATTATGAGATATCCATAATAGTGTTAATATTTTATATTTATCTCTTATTAAAAGTTTTATATATTTGGGAGTCTGTAGCTACACTGACTTGTAGTTCAAACTCTAAATGTTACCTATCTGTATACCATATCATTTAATATTTCCTTATAGGCTATTACTTGTATTACTGTAGGTGGATATAAAATGATGTGTGATTTACGATTCACTGTGTGAAATCTTCTCAAAATGGAGTAGTGTGATGCAGTTGTCAGTATACCTTTTGCAAAGCAGAATATATTGAGAAATATTCTGGGATGTTCAGAAACAACCTATCTGGCAATGCTATTACCAGATGTCGAGACAAAGGGACAGAGACTCCCTGTTGCCAGATGTATGGCTGGTGGTGATTGTCCAAAGACACAGTGAAAGCACAGGCATGGTGTTTGCAATGAAAGGGAGTTGGGGACATCCTGGTATGGCAATCTGGGAAGTGAAGGAACAATAAACTGGAGAAAAGGTGAAAGAGTTGTGAAGCAAAAACCCTGACCTGGACAAACTTTGCATAACCCAACATGAAGTTTACTAGAAGAAACTTTAACCAACAAAGCTTTCTCAGCAAATTTGAACTGCACAGTTGTTATGTAGCAGGTGTCATCTAGCTGCTGAGCCTTTTATCCAGAATTTACAGCCCAGAAACTGGATTTAGTGTATAATCGAATTGTAAAAATTAGGAAATGTGCTGTTAATTTCTTTTGTCTTCACAAGATTCAGCAAAAGTGTGTTAAAATACTAGGATTGTTTCCATGATAATTTGCAATGTTGAAATAAAAAATGGAAATTAGTTAGACATTCAGTTAATGCATAACTTTTCTTTGGTCTGCAGCCCTAAATATTGTTTACTTGATGGATCAGTTTCTTTTTAACAGACTATTTAACCTTTAAAAAAAAACACTGCTGGTCACAGCTGATTAGCAGAAACAAGAACTTTCAGAGCACAGCTTGTAGTTGCCAGAAGTTGTTATGTAGCACTCAGCAGCTCCGTGTAACTGACAGCTTTCTCATTTTTTCTCCCAGCACAGGAGAGCCATCCATCCTCTGTCCCAGCTATGACACATGTGTGGAGGAATCTAAAGAAGGGGATTGTGTTGGGTTTATGTGTCATGGGATTGGTAGCAGGAGGCTGCAGGGGTGGCTTCCGTGACAGTTGTCTGGGAGCTGCCCCATGCCAGACACAACCAGCTCCACCCAGCTCCAAAACAGTCCTAAAGCTGGCCAAAGCTGAGCTTGTCAGTGATGCTGGTGCAGCTTCCATGATAACATATTTAAGAAAGGGTAAAAAACAATGTGCAGATGCTGTGAGGGAGGACTGAAAAAAATGGGAGACAGCCCTGCAGACACTGGGGCTAGACAAGGAGGGAAGAGGCACTTCAGGCACCAGAGCAGAGATTCCCCTGCAGCCTGCAGTGAAAACCATGGCAAATCAGGCTGTTCCCTTGCAGTTCGTGGAGGTCCATGGAGGAGCAGATATCCACCAGCAATCCATGGACAACTCCACACCACAGCATCTGTAAGTCCACAGGTCAGCCAGGAGGCCTGTTTGAGGCAAATGGAAACTAGAGAATCCAGGGGCAAGGAGCTGGTAGTGTCTAAGGCAAATTACTGGGGCTCTGCAGTGCATGCATCTGTGAGGTAATTGGAAGGTCCAGGTAGTCCAGCACTGGTTATGGGATAAACAGCATCCAAGGCCAGTTACTGAAGGGATCAACCTTGTTTATATGTATATTTTTCCCACTAGTGAACCGTCATCCTGCTTGCATAGGGAGGGCAACAGAATGGGGCCACTAGGGTTGTGCGTGATTATGTGAATACTGAGTGTTTCTCTCCATATACATCTGTGTGGACCAACACGCATATGTTTGCATGTGTTCTCCTGGGAACACAGCCCAGCCTCAATACTGGCTGGACTGGGGACATGGAGCTGCAACAGCCTTGCCTGCCTTGGGCTACTGTCTTTATCAACCCCCGACAGTCTGGGGCCTTTTACCAAAAATAGAAAGGAACCAAGAGAAAATATATGCTGTGAAATCTCTCCAGAAAACATTGAGAAGGTTATTTCCTCATTTTGGAAGCAAAGAACTAAACATTTCAACTTTTCGTTATTGGACTGTATTGTAAATACCACGGGAGCAGTTTTGAGTGTGATTTACTCAGTGATTTTCCACTACAGTCTCTAGACATCCAGGTGCTTGGATTCAGCAGTAACACTGGGAGAGCTTTGCCTTGGTTGTTAACAGCTTCAGTTCAGAAATGTCATCTCTGTGTTACAAAACTTCATTGATCTCACTATTCAGACTGTTTTCACAACAAGCTAATTAATAGGTAGTCTCTAATGGGTGAGAGGTAAAACTTCTAGAAGTAAGACAAAAAAATTACGTTGCATTCAGAAGGATCAAACAAAACTAAAAGATACATGGTGCTCAGATGGAATTTGAGAGCTTTGTACAAAGTACAAATCAGCCTTAATCTACTGTAAACATTTATCACAATTCCTTATTAATGAAGGCCTTGACAGAAGATTCCTGTTCAAGAGAATAGGTTAAATTTCATTCACTAAATGGGTGTAAAAATATTACAGAGAAGGAGCACATAGGAAATCTGTTTTCTTTAGAAAGTGCAGTCTTCAGATGATCAAGCACTTCCAGTGCCCTCAAGTTGTTTTCACTTAGCCCTAACGTACATTTGAAACCACCTGACTGCTCAGTTTTGGAAGAACTGCTGTCAATTTGGAAAGTTTTTCACCAGGGACTGGCTGTTGGTGAACCATTCCTGACATAGGATGAGAGAACAGGCTTTTCCAGAGGGCAGCTGAGGTGGAGTGGCTGGAAATTACAGGGACATACTGCTTGTGGTTGAAAGGAAAAAAGCATCTTAGATAACCTGTCATTTCGCAATATATGCTGCAGCCTTTTAGTGTGGTGGTTTCGCTAGGAAGCTTTTTAGATCAATGACAGAATTTTTTTTACTGCTACATCTCAGCACTTTTTGAGTATTGAAGCTGAAAGGGGATTGTTTATAGCCATTACTGCTGGTCCTGGGCTGAAGAAGGGGACTGAGGAGGAAGTGATAAAAACAGGGAGTTGTGGGAAGAGAGGACAAGTTTCTGAAGTTGATTTTTAAAAATAATAATTAAAAAAACACAGGAAAAACAAAGTTTCCAAATACAGAAGATTCTAGAAATTAACATGACTGCTGAAACTGAAAAAAAAAACCCCACCTTTTTTTTTTATCATTCTTGGTGCCTGTCTATCAGTAATAGTAGTAAAGGGACTCTGGCACTGAAGGCAAAGCTAATCTAGGCAGAGAGGAACATCAGCAGATGTGTCCAGGATCTGGCTATAGGAAGTATTTCTTGCTTCATTGCCATAATTTGGGAAGTATATTTCATTGCAGTAGAGTAACAGAAGATCAAAGCAGTGATGGTTTGAATTTCAGATTGATGTAGGCTAGAGTCAAGTCTTGTCTTGTCTTGTCCAGTTTTTATGGCTGTTGAAAAGGTTTCAGTAGAAGCTGGTCTACACAGCTGTAATGCAGTCAGAGAAAGTGTATTGAGAGTAGCAGTAATTATGTAGAATTAATTTGACAGAAAATATGTTCATGTTGGGAAACATTGCACTGGTCGTAGCACATCTGGGGCTGTCTCTTCCCATATCAGGTTTTGTTTAGTTATATTTCTTTTGCAGTCATGTTGAACATTAGTTTTGGATGTATTGGAGGGAGATATGTGCAGACTGATTTTCAGAACAACTTCTCTCAAGTTTTGATTTCTTTTCTTCTACACAATGAAAGAATTGGGTCCTGTTTTAGTATCTTAAAATATTTCAATATAGGATTTCATCTGACTAATTTATTACTGTCTTCATCTAGATTATTCACTTTTGAACAATGAAAAGCAAGCTTCTTTTTAATTAATAATTACACAGATAAATTGGACATAATATTTTATTTAAGATTAATATTATTCATAAAAGCAAGTGTGTCTTCATTGGAATTGTCCCTTTATAGTCATTTAGACCCAGTTAGCAAATCTAGACACAATAATTATTGAAGGCAGCAGAACAATTCATTTTTTTGTGACGTAGACCATAAAATGTTTTAAATTAATCGTGTGCCTGCTTCTTCCCATTGGTTCTAAAAGGAATCTAAAAGAACTGGATCTGCCATACTTGTCTGTATTGTAGATCTCCAGACCTGAGAAGATAAATCTCATCCTAGGATATGCTAAATTGTGTGAAATCAGATAATAACCACCTGCAAAGCTGCAAATTGAAGAGTTTCACAGTTTTACAATATCAGGGATGAATGCTCCTTGTGGGAGGCCCTGCTTGTGATATAGTGGTAAATTTTCACTTCTGCCATCTATGGTGAATGATGAATACAGCGTTTGGATCTGTCCAAGCGTGAACAGTGGTGTTTATCTGAATGTTTTGTCATCATTCAGCAAAGTAGCTGAAAAATACCTGGCTTTTGACTCTCTCAGACCCTTTCCAGATTATTTTTAACGGTTATGAGGCTTGGTCATTTACTTAATACTTTGGAATTTGAAATATTGAAGGGATTCTTTGGTCAGATGCTGGAGAATAAGATATGAAAAAGATGATCTGACCAGGCTTTGTGGGAGTGTTTATGTAAAAGAACAAGAAGATCAAGTGAATTAAAATGTGCATGACTTCAGTAGCAGAGCATGCGACTGGATGGTAGAAAATAGTCATTTATAAGTCATTTTCATGATACCCAGTCTCACAAGCAGTTGAGAGAACAAGGGAATGATAAAACTAGGAAGACTTTAAAATTGAGCAAGTTATTAGTGTGGCTAAATCCTCACTGGAGAAAACTGCCGAAGAGGGGAAACAGTGGGGACACTTAAAGGAGCAGCTACAGACACAAAGCAGCAGCAGTATTGTTCAATAGGTTTCTCAAAGACTTTAACACTGTCTTCTAAAGTACAGATGAGACAGGTTGAACAACTCAAACCCTTACCTGACCTACTCTTTTTTTTATTTGTTTCTTTGTGTTTTTGGTTTTTAGTTTGTGGGTTTTTTCTCCTAAAGCTGAAAATCTTGTTTAAAAGCAGCTCTCACTAACTGGATGTGTGGCCTCCCAAGGTGGCCTCCCTGCTGCTCCTCATGAATTCCTAACAAAATTCAAAACAGTGGATGGGCTTTATCTTAATAGTAGTCTGACCTACAAGCAAACCTCAAATGCCAGTCATCTCCTGCCTTTTCAACTCAAAATTAATCTTTTTCTAGTGGATTTCTGATTATTTTAACCTTAATAGTTGAATATACATGATGTGTGTATAGTTCATTGATCAGAACACTGCCTTGGCTCTCCAGTTAGAGTGGTCACTGTTGAGTGTGTTGAGTTATTGCTTCTTTGCTACTGTGTTTTTCTGCACCCTTTAGAAAAGCATTAAGGTTAGTGCTCTTGCACATGAGTAGATACTGTTTAAATGCTCTTAGTAAAATGATCATCTCTTCACCACATTGTTCTTCTTTCCTTCAAAATCAGATACTGCAGAATAAGATGACTTTGTTAGTGATTGGTGGGATGAGATAGATTAATGCCATACAAAGATTTCTTGTTCTTATTTCTTGTTTAGAGCCTGCTTTGGCAGGGGGGTTGTACCCGATGATCTCTCGAGGTCCCTTCCAACCCCTACAATTCTATGATTCTGTGTTTTCTCCTTAGTAGAATCCTTGTGAACATTTTACCACAGGCAAAGTAAAATTATATTTAGCTTGTAGAAGAGTACAGCTCTGATCCTTGCCAGCCAGGATGACTGAATCATTATTTCAACTAATTTTGTTACCAGGTAGAGTTTGTGACTGTTGAGTTGTTTGGTAACTGCTGAATCATTGTGTCAAATGGCTTAACTTCACCCTGGGGTTAGAGGCATACGTGGCTTCCTTACCAGAGAGGTATGTTAGCTCAGTAGTTACCAGAATAATGACACAGACACTTGCAGTTTCTGATAAACAGAAGTAAACTTAGAAATAATTGAGTTTTATAGCTAAATGCAACATTCAGCTAAAATATTCAGTGACATTATATTTAAATTCAGTTTTCCTTTTGGCCAAAATACAGACTGTGGATGATTTATTTTTTTTTAATTGGTATTTTTCCCCAATTTAAATGTAATTAAATTACTTCAATGAGATATTTAAGGAATATAAAAATGAGTGTCTTAAAAGATCAAGCAACCTATGAATTGAAAGGTTTCTATGGAGGGTAATATAGAGGAAAATGAGAATGTCTGTAATACATTCATGGTTTTTAAGCAATAGAAAGAATATGCAAAGCCTGTTAGTATTTGCTGTGTAATTTCATCATTATTGCTATCTAAATAATATCAACACTAGATGTCATACACTGCTAGGTGATTTACAAGCTGATATGTAGATAATCCTCCCTGCACAGCAATACAAAGCTGTGTGTTTAAATGGTGAAGATGAACCCACTCAGTGATAGTTTCACACTTATGGTTTCATCTGACATTTGTTTGAAACCCGTCTAAAAATAATAGTCTCTCAGTTATCTGAGACAGGAATTCAGCATGGATAGTCTTTTCAGAAAAAAAACCCAACCTGTGTTCAAAGGAGAGATTTGGAGAGAAGGCTGGAAGGATGACACATAAGTTCAAGAATTGATTTCTAGGTGTAAAGAAATGTATAGAAGAAAGGGCCAGAGGCAGATGAGAATCATACAGTTTTTATGTTATACAGGACATTTAGTCACAAAAGCTGCTGGCAAGCAGCCAGGTTCAGTGGAAGCCACTTCTAATTTGGCACTCAGCTCTGTTTCATTTGAAATCTCACTCAGAATGTCGAAATGAAAGCCAGAAGTGTCATGGGATCATGGAAACAGTATTCCTGACTGTTCAAATGAAGGCCAAGCTCAAGTCATTACTAACTACATGCAGTGGTTTTCTGAATAAAGATAACTCCAGTATATTGTTACCTTTTTGCATCAGGAGTGGTTTAATTTTGTGTTTCCAGTCTGCTGTTCCTCCCAACAGAAATGGGAACTATATAATAAAGCATTATTTTTATGACCCACAGTATTACAAACCTAAGGATTGGCCATGTTTTGAGTTCCTCACTTCTAGTGTGTGCTATCTTTGGATCTTTGCTCCACAATTCAGTTGTATCCTTTTGCCACTCCTGCACATTGGCCCTCTTGTTTTTCTGTGTTGTACGCCAAGCCAGAGATTACCATCTATCTACAGAAGGTCCTACTTAATTGTATTAGCTGACACAAAACTGATAAACCAAAGACATTTTTCAACCTATTTGCATCCTTTTAGTAAAGAGAATAGCAAATTCTTTATTGATACATATTTGTATAAGACCTTTCTTGGATGTCTTTAGGTGATGAGCTGCAATGTTAACATGAGTCAGTCCAGAACTGGAACTCAGACCAAGGTGCTCACACACCTTTAATGACTTTAATAGTCTTTTGTAAACAGCCTATTGGGAAAATCATAGGTGAAAGGACAGCAATGCAGTGGAAAAGACTGTAAGTCCTTTTAGAGCCAATTTAGGAGAGAGTGAAGACAGTGCTTGTGTTCCAGGTGGTGATTTTGTACTGAGCATTACATTAAGTCCGTAAGTGAAGCAGGCCCAGAAGAGCATATGTTTGCAGAGTCAGAGATTTCCATGTGAACCTTAGATTGCTCTAAGTACAAGACATGACTCATATGTGGCATAGTATGGACTTGGCTCTCAAATTTTCTCTGAAAATCTGAAGAAATAGAGTACTCAGAAAGTGGATTTAACCCATTCTGACCAATGTACCATTTAACCCATTTGCCCAATGTACCATAGTTGATAGGAGTCATATGAGTGGGAACAAATGGGAGTCATTTCTGTTTAGGAAAAATAGAATTGGAGGCCAGAGTGGCATATTTGACATAAAGGATCCTGAAAGGCCTGTTAAGACTTCAAATTTTGGAAGGAAGAATTAGTTCTTCACAGATTTCCGTCAGCATTGGAGATGTTATCACTGGCAGCCTCTCAGATGCTTTCTTTGCTGTTAGCTCAAATCCCCACTGGTAGAACCTCGCTCCTTACTATAGCAGCATATTAATAGTGTTTATGGGAATTCTGGTAGTGTTACTAACAGTTCTTAGGCAAGCAGCCAATTGAATATAAGGCTTACAGAAAGCCAGTGTAATACTCTGTGGTTTTTCTTTGCTAAATGGTTAATGATCTACCAGCAGATTCTTTTAACTTAGAACAGAAATAGTCACTGTCTCCTGCCCAGGCTTTTACTGCATGCAGGAGATTCCTGAGCTGTAAGAGAAGCTTAAGAATCTTAATGAAACAGAGAAGAAACTTCAAGTGCTAATAAAGAATAAAAATATCTGTAATTGCTTTTACTAGATGTTGCTTTCAACAGCAGGTAAATAACTGTACTCACAAAATCATTTAAACCTGTTCATGCTTCAGTGCACCTGTCAGTAATGACTAAATTCATTTCTTCAAGTACTTGCTAGTACACTGTAGTTGTTTCCTTATAGTACATTTTTGGGGGAAAGTACTTTCAGTTAATGAAATAACCATGATTGTTCAAGGTTTAATTCATCAGTATTGACCTAATGTGTTAGAAGCTGAATGATTCAATAATTGTATGAATTAATTCATTACATATGAGTTTTCCACTAGTGGGTAACAAGCAATAGTTCTACTGTATGTTGTTGCAACTCATGGTTTACTCATCCTTCTCTTAATGCTCAGAAATCTATGAGCTTTTAAGTTTATGCCCACACTGGACTTGGCAGCATAACTTTTTAAATAGCAGGCAGGTCTTATGTGGGCTATCTAACCCAAGGACCAGAGGGGATGTTGTGAAAGGGAACCCAGTGCAGATCAGTTTGTCTTGTTGCCACAGCTCACCTCTTTCTAGTATTTACCTGTATTGGTTAAAGCAGTGCTGCAATTTGCTGTGCAGTTTTTGTAGTATACTTAAGTGCTTTACATTAAAAAATCATTAAGTTTCATTGTCTTTGAGCAGATTCAGACTTGCTGTAGTCTCCAGCAGTCAGAACTACTTTTAAATTTTCATTTTACATTAGGTTTTACTTTTCTATGCATAGGTATATTTTCACATGGTATGTGAAATATATATATATGCATGCATGTATATACATATATACATAGCTATAATGTGCATAGATAGCATTTGTTTAGAGAGGCAAAGAGACTGTAAATATGGTGATTTTCATGCCCCAAACATGAAAGATTTTATTAAAACCTGAAGAAATGGTTGTGTGGATGTTAGTTTCTCAGATTGAGGGAATGTGCCAGTTGTTTATTATTCAAGTTCACAGCCTTGTGATCTTGAGTCTCTGGCTGCTTTTCTGCAAATACAGATAGGAGTAGGTGTGAATCTTACAGCCCTTTTTTTTTTTTGTCACTTTTTTCAACACTTTCTTGATGCTTTTGTCACCTCAAGTTTGGATTCTGCAAAGAGCTGCAGCTTGAAGCAAAATCTGGAAACTGCAGCTAGAGTAAAGTCTGGCTGCCTCATGGTTAAGTGGTGTTTCCCATAGACAATGCATATTTTCACTCTGTCAGTACATTCCCAGGCAAAAATTAGCTTTTTATACCTCTGAAGTTGTGAGCCAAATTGCAGCAGTTGGGCAGTCAGGCATCTCTGTGAAAGTCTTACTCACCAAATACTACTGGTAAAAATGGAGCCCTGTCAAGTAATGAATTTTGGATTTAAAATGTTTTAATTGACCCTTTTTTGGACACTAGCCGTCTCCTCTGAACTTTTAAGTCATGGCTTCAGCTGGGCTTTTCATTGTTGGCATGGCTTTCCCATGCACTGCAGACATAATCCTTTGTCTTTTGGAAGAGATAAAGGAAAGAAAAGGGGAGTTACTGTAGCACTTTGAAGCCCGTTGATGTGTCCAGAGTGAGGTGCTGGTTGCCTTTGGCAGCTCTGGGGTTTGTCACACCCATTTATGAGACACAGCAGTTGAGTGACAATCAAGGAGAACAAGTAATCAATAATTTTTTCCCCAAACCCAACAGTGTTTTCTACAAATGCCACAAAATTGTTTTTGAAAATTTGCATATGGTTCTTACTGAAGTTTTCAACCTATTTAGAAATCATTGGACAATTTTTTGGCAGATAATAAAAAAAAAGATTGCTGATATTTCTTGCTGCATAGGTTGAAAATCTATCTTGCTGATAGACTTATTTGAGTAGGGATATTCTTTGTATTATGAAGCGATAGTAAAACCACACAATGACACTGTAAATGATTTCAGTCCATCCTAGAACTTGTCATCATTTTATCATTCACCTGTTTAAAAACAGAATCTGCAAGCAGGCACGACGGAAACACTTCTCATTTTAGATTAGAATATACATAACTCCTTAAACAAGAGTTTTAATGTTTATTTCCCAAGAGCTTAATTTTACGGTGAAAAAAAATATAGATACTCATTACTAGTGCTACCTTTTGAACTATAGTTTAACTCTTTGGAGAGAAATTTGGGATGGTTTCACAGCCTTCAATTTCTACTTTTATGGACAGAGTCTCAGCCTAGAGCAAAGCCATCTCATCACTAAACTGTTAAGGATAAGGTGAAATACCTACCTTGAGACATGGGAGAACATTTCTATCCATTCACCGTTTGTGTCCTCTACAAAGGTTCTTCTATAAACCCACATAAAATTTAGTAACAGAAAACTAATTGGATACAGCATATAGTCAGTGAAATAGGTATGGAATCCCCATAGTTAGGGATTATGAAAAGAGAATTTCGACGGAGTTGGGAAAAATATAGTTAAGTTGGGGTGGTTTTTTTAAATAAAGGGAGACAAATACAGGCAGGACAGTTTCTTTCATTGTACGATTCAGTTAACCATGTTACTATGTTAGCAGAGGTTATGGATATTTTTGTTTGTATGTAAAACACTGTTTTGTAAGAAAATGTCTCATTTATGGCTTTCATGGGTCACCACAAAACATTGTGCTGTTCTGAAATTAGATGCTCTGTAACCTGATTGAGGACTAAATCACATGCTTTAAAACACCACAGCATGAAATTCCACTGATTATAAAGAGTTAAATGTTGAAAACAGAAATGGCCATTATAATATTATCAAGCCTAGGTATTGATTAGCTAAAAAAAACAGAGAAACTTCATCTGGTTTGGGAGGAGACAATGAAAGTCGTCTTGCAATTAAAAACTCAAGCCTTGGTTCTGTGTCATACAGATACCACATACAGTTCTTCACTGAATTTTAAAGTAACATTTTACTTTGAATTAGAGAAGTAGCAGGAATCAGTGCATTGAACGTAAAGCAACTTGAAGTGAGAGGAAAATTTGTGGTTAACGAATACCCGAAGGATGTTCAGAATATGCAGGCTTAATTAGGGCAGGCATCCAGGATGTTACACAGTCTAAGTGCAAACTTTGAAGTAGAGTTCAGGCACTTGATGTGAAAGACAAAGTCCACCCTCTTTGCAATACTGAGTAGCTTCTGTTAGCTTTGTACCAGAGCTTGGTGCTACGCCTTTGTGCCAGTGAAGCCTTTAATCTCAACACTTCCTCGGTTGCGTGTCCTCAGGGATTCCTGATAAATGCTTCTGCACAGAAACTGGCACTTCAGCTGCCTCACCACAGCCCACTGTAGTGACTGCAGAAGGGATCTGGCCCCTGCTTGGTCACTTTCTTCTCTACACCACAACTAATTTGAAGGGAACAATTGTCTGCTCCCTTTATAGGCTTTGTAAAATTAGCTATGCCAACTGACTCAAACATCAGTGTTATCTAGTTTTAAAAACTCCTGGAAAAGGAGCCACATGTGAAGACTTTTACAGTCTTTGGCTGCTGCCTCTTCCCACTGTTGTGTGCTCTGTTATTTTTTTGTCTTCTTAAAAGAGATACAAAAGTTTTGATGTGGAACATTAGGAGACATATGTATAGTAAATGCCATGGGTAAGGGGAGAAGGGAATAACAATTTTTTTTAAAAAATCTTTTATTTGACCTTGGCTTTAGTACTCTGAATTGAGAACAACTTCACATTTTTCTATTCATACTGCAGTTTGCAAATGCATTGAAGGCTAAGTTGGGGTGATCTTAAAAGTAAAAGTGAAACAAAAGTTGGGAAAGTGAGTGTATCATAAAACAGACTTCATTGCAAAAATAGAGAAACTCAGATCTTACTGAGTCTCCAAAATTACAGCTCACAGAGACCAACATGACTTAGATTTAGATTTAGCCTTGTATTTTCTATATTCAAGTTTTGCCAGGTACCCACTGCAAAACCTCATGTCTAAGGCATCTAGCATACTCATACCTTAAAGCCTCCTCTTGTCTTTCTGTTGTTTCCCACAAGCAACTTGATTTTAGATAGTGTTTGATACTGGTTAGTCTTATTTCATGTAGTTGGCTGTGAAGCATTTGCCTATGTTGCCGAATCCCTTTCCACTGAAACACAGTCCCCTCCCCACCTCAAAAAAAAGAAAAAAATAAAACCCTACCAAAAACCCCACCAAAAACCCCAAACCACCAACACCAAAAAGCCCCAAGAAACAAAATGTGCCATGATCTTTTTTTGGCAACATCTTTAATCTCAAGTTTGTCATATTCATGTCTTCTAACAAATGCATCTATCATACCAGCTATCATGGAATGAAGGAGAGATTTCTCTAAGGAACATTTTTGCTGCCAAAATAAGGCACCATAGAGGATACCAGTATGTTTTTATCTTTTCCTCTGAATACATTTTTACCACTTACTTAAAATAACAGTATTTTAGTCTTCAGTGTCTTTTTGAACTCAAGTTGTTCAGGGATTTTCAGAGGAAAGACAGGACAGAAATCTGACTGACTGAGTAGCTATCGTCAAGACATCCTTCTACCACAGAACCAGATCAACTGTGCCTAAGTATTTCTACTGAAATACTTCTACAGCCTGTCTTCAATAATTTCTGAAAGGAAGGTGCCACACCCACCCCATACAGCCTCTTTTCTTATTAATAACATAGTTTCAGGATTATTCTTTGTCCCGAACAAAGCATGGGAGAACTCCAAGAGGGAGAAAAGCCCACCATGTAGTGCCTGTAGGGACAAAGGAAAGGGAGGTGGCATTTAGGCTTGTAACCATATCACACAGGGCAATAACCAAGGTAAATAACATTTTCTTTTGTCAATTTGGTTACCAAGTTCCTCTGCTCTCCTCTGTTGACCAAGAGCAGTATGGTCTGATTTTGTATTGAGGCTGTGTCTGCCTTCAGGTGGCTGAGCTGCCTGTTTTATTCTGAAAAGGGATTGGAATGGTTTCTAATTATACTTGAGGGTTAGGGCAGGGAGAGTGGAAGCTGGTCGCCTGTATTGTCCTAATGAGGATGCCAGAATAACTGATTTTTTCATTCCTGCAGACTGTCATGATTCAGGGAATGACCTAGAGAGGGGATGAACAGTGACTTTGCTGGTTTTATGTGGCAGAGGGCTTATGAGAATAGTGCATGTGTTTCTGCAGTGTCTTCTTGAATGTGTGTGCCATGCTTCTCAACTTGCCTGGTATTACCTCTCTGGGAACCGTCCTTCCTACCTGCACAGAGAGTTTTTTCACTGTTGATCCTGGTCTTGCAAAGAGATGGTCATTCTTCCCTGACATTTTCTGCATTCACCTCCACCCCGTAGGAAAAAAATTATTTTAGTGTTTCTCAAATGCTAAAGCAATTTTGGCTTTATTGGGCTTGTATGGTAGGTCTCAGTTCTTCTTTCAGAACTGGACTGTGACTTCTCTAATTCCTTGCTGGCAAGAAGCAGCAGGGAGCGGAGAGCTGCATTGTCTCAGGAACTGTCAGGAATCAGATTTGTGATTCCAGGAATTGGTCTGTTGTTCCCCTTTCATTCCTCAGCTGATTCTTTTTGTTGGTTGAGTTTATTGTTCACTTTGAACTGTTCTTAAAGCATTCAAGAGAGACCTTTCTTCCTGCCAGCCTCTGCCATCTACATCGGTGAGGATTTGCTTTATGCTGCACTTCTGTGTATTCCAGAGTGAGAAAGCAAATAGAAATAGAGCCTTTTCTCAATGCATCCAGTGCTAGTAGGACAAGTATTTAATATATTTTCAAGTAGTAAGTACTGCCTTGACATCTGGTGAGAAATGAATTTTTAAGAAATGCTCTAACATTAACCATTTGCAAACTACCAAATGCACTATTCAGGGGACAGAATATAAAAAAGCATCTATTTCATCAGCCCTGTGACTTAATAACATTGATTGCAATACAGCACAGAACTGTAGAATAAACTTTGTCAACTAAAATCTGTGTCACACACTGACAAAGTAATTATATATGTTACTTACTGGTATCTTAGTAATTCACCCAGATCTTGGCAATCGACTCCTCAGGGAAATAGAGAAGAGCCATCCACTAGTAATGATCTATTAAGAATGTTTATCACTCACATAGCTAATAAAAATCTTGGCAAGAAGAGACTTTTTATAATAGACCCTTCCCATTTCAAGGAAATGAGTGGAAGTGCATGCTAATTATTTATCTTCTATTTTTCCCCCCTTGCAGAACTTTCCTTTTTGTTAGAGACGGTAACCCAAACAAACGGAACGTGCACAATGAGACATCTATGCACTTGCTGTGTATGGGACCTCAGATCATGATCTCGGAAGGAGCTCTTCATCCTCGCCTGACACGACCCTCAGAAGATGACTGCAGAAGAGCAGATTGTCTGCAAATGATCCTGAAGTGGAAAGGAGCAAAGCTGGATGAAGGGCAATATGAACGAGCAGCCATTGATGCTGTTGATAACAAAAAAAATACACCTTTGCACTATGCTGCTGCCTCAGGGATGAAAACCTGTGTCGAGGTAAAAGTTCATATACAATGAGAAGTCTGTATACTGCTGTCAGTAAGTGACATGCACAGTGATTCACAAAGCTGTTTTGAGGAAAAAAATTGAACTGAATTAACTTTTTAATTATCTTTTTCATTAATTGGAAAAATTACAAACAGCCCAAAACATACACTATAAAGAACAATAAAAAAACAGATTACATATGCATTACCTTTATGACATAAGCTCTTTGACACGAAGACAACTCAGGTAGGCTTATAAAAATTGGAAATAATTACAGGACTGTAACATTGAAGAAAAAGCTTTAAAGGTAGGCATAAGCATACCTATATGTGTAGAGAAGTGGAATGACTGCTGGAGAGAAAATTAGAGCTCTGTAGCTGAGACTGGGAAGTGTCTACCCATGTTTCAAGAACAGGTTTGGTGTCTTTACTTCACAGTGCCCATCTTTTTTAGAGGATGGCATACATCTTTGCTGACATACTTAAATATAATTACCTTTTTTACAAATAAAAAATTACTTTAATGTTTGTGAAAGCAGTGGATAGTAATGAGTAATTTGGAATCATAATGACTTTGAAGGTGTCCCATCTATTTTTAATCTATACCAAGTAATGAGGACTAGTATTTAATTGTGCTGGTAATTTAAAGAACATAAGAGCAGACAACTTAGATTTTCAAAAACAGCAAAAATTTTCATAAGTCTCTGTTATAACATCAAGACTTGTATTTTGAATGGTAACAATTAACTGAGAGTTCTTTTATATGTGGAATTGAAGTTATTTTTCTACCGTATATAACCATGTTTATTGAGACTACATTCATTAGCTTAGTATCATCAGCAAGCTTTATCACCTCATTATTCACCTGCTTCGCTAGATAACTTCTGCATATCTTAAACAGTACAGTCCCAGCACCTGTGGGACTTCTCTGGTGACCTCTCTCTGCAGTAAAAACTGACACTCTCCCCCTACTTTCATGATTTTCTCTGGAGCTAGTTTTAGTATTGGTGGTATGCCTACCACCTTCTGATCTTGTACTGTAACAAATTTAAGCAATAACTTAAATATTATAATAAATCATTCAGAAATTTCATGTTTGAGCTTGTTTAGGACTCGTGAATAAGTGCCATCTGGTGTTGGGTTATACCAGTATTTCGTTTATTTGTTGTTCTAGAACCTCTTGTGCTGAGACTTCAGTTTGAAACCGACTTTCTTTTGTGTCTGTCATAAAGCATGTGTGGAGTCCAACAATTCATATCACTTTTCTGCTTTATGTTATTTGAGATTGCTTTTGCACTTTATCCAGCAGCTGACTATACAAACACATTGACAGATTTACTGTGTCATGTTTTAAAATTATTTATTCTGAGTTGTTATGCACTTGGCATATTGCTCAAAAAACATTCAGAGCTCTCTTTTCTGTGATTTTACATTTACCTTTTCCAGACTTTGTTTTTCATGTGTTTTTCATCTAGAGACAACTTTAGCTTCCTATTTCCCATTCCCAACCTTCACAGATTCTTCTGATTTTTCTAGAATTTTTTTCCATGCTTTTATTTAGTACCATTTTTTAAAAGTAGGCAGTGGATTATTTGTCTTTTTTTTCTGCTTTTGTGAGCATGGTGAATCTAAGTACATTTGGGGAATTGTTACTGAGAAGTTCTTTGATTGTAACATTTTGAATTAGGTCTTGCCGACTACTCCGGACAGTCATGACTTGCTTTTCCTCTTGTGTTTGCTAACTATTTTGTCTATTGTTCAGTCACATCAGTCTGAAATTCTGATTTAAGCATCATGTATCAGCATGGCTTTTTTATCAATACACTTGGGAGATGTGGTGGCTGAAGTTCCTTTCATTTTTGTGTTTTCTGCCCTTGCAGCATTTCTGTTCTTGATCAGCATGTCACTTTGATTGTTACAGTTTTGGTCAGGTGGTCACCAAAGCTTTTTTTGTTGAAGTCCAAAATTATACTCCACTGAGATTCTCTGGTATTTGTCAGTAGAATTAGTTTCTCTATCTCTGAGGCTGTTTGGGTTTTTTGAAAGGTAAATAGCACTATCCTTTCAATACTGTGAACTTCTCTGTGATTCTGACATAGTATGTTCTGTGGTATTACTTTGTTACACTGATGGTATTCTGTCAGGTTTCCTGATGTCATCTGGAAATTCTCGTTTCTATTCCCTAGCCTTAACTGTGCACCATCTTGAACTGGATGCTTTTCTTTATCTTCTGGTTTTTCACTTCTTTAAAAGCTCAGACAGTGTCTTTATTTCCAATAGTCAACACCACTTTCATTCTGTTAGGATAAAGATCATCCATCCTTCCTAGTTTTCTGAGCTTCTAATGGATGGAAACTCAGCTTCCTAATGCCGTTTTCTGTGCTATAACTTAAACCACTGTTCCCCTGCTCAGTACTGACAGGAGTTTAGAGGATGGTGCTGTGAGATGCTGATACTTAACCTCCAGTATCATCACCTGAATCTTGGCCTTGTACCTTCTCTCTTCTCTGCTCCATGTTGTTAGAGCTCCTCAAGCTCCACGCTAGCAGTTTGTCTTCAACATGTCCCTAGAAATTACACATTTACTCATTTCACCAGGGACACAAGTCACCATTCAGTCTTTGCTAGCTGAATTGTGCTCAGGCCCAGCTAAATATGTACTTGGTAACTGAATTACAACCAGGTATTGCCTTGCTCTTCCTATGAACTAGAAGGAATCTTTATTTGTATGGTTATATGATTGATTTAGTGCCTTGTTTCATGCGGTTAATTTGTAAACAAATATCAGGCTGTCTCCTAGGTTTATGCTTTCATCTTGATTGGCAGCTTTTAATTCTTTTTAGATTTGATAAAAATATTAATTGCAAAGGACTATGTCATTTTCTCTTGCTTTCTCTTTTAATGCCACTTGTTTGATCCAGCTGCCTGATAAATTCTGGATACAGGGATTTTCAGTCATAGTTGTTCTATCAAGCCTTCCCCAAGAAGATCTGTTTCCTTTAAACTCTACTTTAGAGGACAAATTTGCATGTCATATCAGAAAATGGGATATAATCAGGATTTAGCATTTAACCACCTCTTTGAGAAAAGTTCGTGAAAAACACTCACATAAAATGAATTGACAAGAGAATTGTTGCTTTTGGTAGAGAAAAGGTTAAAAGGAAATAAGTTTAGAAACCAGTTTGCAATATACTTCAGTATCTGGTATTTACAAGCTTGCTTTCTCACATTTGTGAAATGTTATGTCTATTACACTGATTTGTCAAGTGCTTTTACTGGGATGCGTATCAATACATATGATGGGGTGGGGGGAGAACAATTACATTATATGCAGAAACTCTTTATCCTTGGTCTCTCACTACACTTGAGATCCCCAGGTACTGTAGACTTCAGCTTTACAAGGAGTCTGAGGAAGGAGTCTTCTGCCTCAATCATTCTGCCTTCACGCCCACAAATGGGGCTATATAGTGGTATTAGCAGTAGACATAGTTGTTCAAAATTTTTCATTTCAGGAGCATGAAACAAAGCTCACACAGTAAGATCCAGGCAGGGCATGAAGGGAGAAAGAATCACCATCACTGAAGAGTAAATTGTGGTGCTGGAGCTGGGCTGCAGCTTTTAACTGCAGACTGTAAAATCAATTGGCTTTAAACTCATCATGAAAGTTCATGCTTTGTGTTCCTTCACAAGTTATCATTCTGTTTCTCATTGCCTGCGATATGATTGATTAGATGAAACTAGCTGCTAGACTGATAGTTCCCCATGCAGTTATATAAACTGGGCTACGTTATAACGGCAGTATATACTGTTTGATTGACTAAACCATTTCTGACTCTTAATTTGCGTTCAGCTTGTCTTTGAAGAAGAATTTACAGTCTGATCCACGTGGATTGCTATTTGCCAGAGCTTCGACACAGTTGCATAGGCCAACTGTAGACATGGTTTCTACATTAGAAACACAGGATACAACCCCCTCCAAGTTCAGACTTTGTCATGTGCCCTGCCATATGGTAAAGGACCTTGAATCCCAAGATTAGTATCTGAGATATACCTTAAGTCCTCCAGACTAGTCTGTAGTCCCTCCTTCAACGGGAACAGGTTTATGAACAGGAACACTAAATTAGAGAAAATATGAAACAGAGCTTGGTAAAGGAATTTAACATTGATATCTCTGTTCCTGGAAGAATTTGGGGATTAAAACTCTAACAAAACAAAAAGAGATAAAAAGCTGAATTGCCTAACCCTGAAGTTGTCTTCCCTCTCTAGTAAACTGAAGCTTACTTAGAACCCCAGGAGCTCCCTTTGCCCAGTTTTGTGGTGGTTCCTCTGACTTCAGAGCATCACTCCTCTTTAATTGTCTTTTTCCACAACTTTTCAAGAAAGTCCCAGCCCCCTATCCCTACCACACACATGTAAGAAAAAGATAAAACAAGCATAATTCATTGTGTATGAAACACCTACTAGTTGATTTGTTCAGAACTTGTAGTCAAATGTATTTCTCCATTCACATGTGTCAAAATTCCCCTTAAAGCAGAACAGCTGCGTGGAGCCAGTTGCTAAGGAGAGTCTGGGCAAAGTTAATGTGCTTACCTCAAAATACTGAACAGAAAAAAAACCTTTCATACTGAATAGGTTTGAATTTATGCAACTATATTGCACTTCATCACAGCATATTTGGCATAATAAATGGCATTTTTGCAGTTGTTTAAATTATTAATGTGATTGTTTAAATATTAATCTTCTAATTACTTAAGAGACACAAGTCTTTTTAGCAATGCTTCCAGAGAAATATGGCATCATCATTAAAAACTTCTTGATTTGCATATCCCTCATCTCACAGATTAGATTTTGAGCTGCATAGGTCTATGGAGTGTTCTTTCAAGTATATTTATTCTTTTCTTTGTTCTCAGAAGGTGTCTTATTTGCCTCAGTTAAATTTCTGTTAAGAATTTAAAATGTGCAGATGGAATGTGAAACTCAAGTTTAAAAAGTTTTGACAATGTTAGTAAGTTTAAATAGGACAAGGTAACTGGAGGCTGGTTATCTTGATTATTATCCTAGTGGTATCTTTGTTTCTGCCTTATGCTCCACTATGAAGATAAAATATGGTGTCATATCTAATGACATAAATATCTTCTCAACTAAATTTAATGTTTCTCATGTACTCAAAAAGAAGGTTAATTGGTACCCCATCTAACCTTCTACCCAAAGAATCTCCCATTTTCTGTCACGACTAGTGTACCAGTGTGGGAAGAGTGGTGGACCATATGTAAAGAACACTTAAAAGTGTTTCTAGCTCCATCTTCCCGGGTGCTTGAGGGCTTCAGGTCCCTCATTATCAATGGAACACTGACCATATCAATAAAGCAGAATTTCAGTGTATAAAACCTAACAGAGACATACGGTACAGCATTGCCTTGTAACATTCCTTCTGAGATTTGTGGTTTTGTGGAATTATGGTGGGTATAGGTATAATTATGTATGAAATCAAGCAGTAATTAATTCAATAACAGTAGAGAATCATTGTTTCCCAAAGACCATTGCTATTATATTTGTTTCTTCTTTCTGTTTTCCTTGTTCATATATTTTTCGTGCTCTTCTTAACTGACATGTCTTTTCTTCAGGGTATTATTAGAGTTGGTAATTAATAACTGCATACTTTGCCTTTTTACTTTTCAGCTTCTAGTAAAACATGGTGGAGATTTGTTTGCAGAAAATGAAAATAAAGACACCCCATGTGACTGTGCAGAGAAACAACACCACAAAGAGCTGGCTCTTAACCTGGAATCTCGAATGGTATTTTCACGTGATCCCGAAGCTGAAAGCATTGAAGCTGAATATGCTGCTTTAGACAAAAAAGAGGTCAGAGGATAGTTTAATATGGGGGCATTTTACACATATGTCTAGCAGTTGCATTGTGACAAAATCCTGTGAAGTGTTTCAGTAGGTACTGTACTTTGTACTGTGTAATTTAATACAGCTCTTTATAGCTTTCAAGTTAAGCTCAGAGAACGTGACAAATGCGCTGTCAAAACTAAAGAGAAATTCGATTCATATACTTAAATACATGGAATGTCTTGAAAGTGTTGCAGGCTGTGAGGCTGGAGGAAATACAGTGAGACCAGTAAGCTGGGAAACAGTTTCTCTAATCCAAACATTTTTTACATATTTTTATTTCTTAAGATGACTTTCTGTCTGAAAATGAGGACAGGGGAAATTCAGAAAATGAGAAAATCTGTGGGATAGAAAAGGGAAAATGTCCTAGTGGATCTTCCTAGACTGAGACTGGGTTGAATGTCGCCAAAAACCAGCTGAGTAGTGCAAGATTTCAAAACAATGCGTTTACTTTCTTGTTTTGTCACATGACGTTTGAAGGTACCACATACCAGAACTTGCATGAAAAACAGGTAATAACAGGTGTTGTTAGTTTGAAATCAGAGAGACTAATTCACTGCCACAAATTTGCTTAAATTTTGGTATACTTTACAGAAGGTATGATCTGATAAGGATAATTCGACCAAAAAGATTCTGAGCAAAATTTATCTCCTCCATCAATTACCAGATTTTAATTACCTAAAATTCTAAATAAGAATACATAGATAAATTATATGAGTCAATAAATATTTTTAATAACTGTGTAAATGAAAGGACAATAGATGTCTACTCCCTTCTAAAGTAGCCTGACCTTGCCTTTTACTCTTAACCCACTTTTGAAATAATAAAACTTTCAAAAAATGATTAAGATTTATATATGAGTAGGCTGAGATCACATCAGCTGTTTCCCTGAAAAATGCCATGCATGGTCACTTTTATTTAAAAGTAAGGAAGTCTTTGTACTGTTCAATTAATTTTCTGACTCATTTTCTTGAATAAATTCAAAGATTAACAAGCCTAATTAGATTGTTTATTCCTACATGAGAGGTTTTGAGATGAGGTTTAATATACCTGAATTGTACATCAAAATAAATATAAATAACACAGTTTCTCTGAATATTCTCATATAGAAACACACTGATTTAAGAATATAGTTTGAAATTAATATTTTCTTCATTGGCAAAACCACTTTAAAAGACTGCTTCATTTTCCTGCTCCAATTGCAGTTTGTCACTCCTTGAAGAACTTTTGGATGGTTTTGTTGTCAATTGGATCATAGCAATGATTTGGCTTAAAAGAAGAAAAAGTTTTAAAGAGTGGTGATATGTAATTGTTCTGTTTAAACTGGATATTTTTGATCATATTTTTTGCTGGCATGTGCCTCAGCCCAGCTAAGAGGATGGTGAACATAGAGATGTTGGTTGGACAAATCAAGAACACTTCAACAAGGGAAAATAGTCTCATGACTGTTTAAGGTAGATGGTCAGAACAAAATCAGCTTAGACTTTGTTGTTACAAGGGACTCAGTAAACAGTAATTCTGTTAATTCAGGGTTGCTTCACTGTGAATGTGAAAAGATACAGTTCTGTTCCTCATTTGACTTGTTTTTAGCAATGTTGTTGAGCATGAGAACTGAAATGCAGGCAGGCCTGCAGACAGACATAGACCCATCTGATGTACCAGGGCTGCTCATCCACATAGAATCATAGAATTGAATTGTAGGGGTTGGAAGGGACCTCGAGAGATCATCAGGTCCAACCCCCCTGCCAAAGCATGTTCTAAAGATTCACAGGCCAAAAAATGCCAGCCTGGAATTTGGTACAGAGATTGATTGGTGGTCCTGAGGCTTCACATAGAGCAGTTCTGCCTTCATGTGCTCCCTTCTTCTCTCCCCACCTTCTTTGTGACTTTTCAGTGGAATAAGTTCTCTAACTTGTGTCAGTGTAACAGCCCAAGTGCTAGCACAAGAGAGATGCCACCAGTTTACAGCCAGGGGAGGTTCATTTTCCCACCTTAGTCCTCAGAGTGGCCCAAGCCAGCATACCACTGAGCTGCAATCCAAACGTCTGCATGTCTTCATCCTCCGTGTCTGTGGACAAATGTCTGGAATGAGGCAGTAAAAGTTGCACTTACCACTGACTATGGTGGTGCCTCAAGTTGTTATCTTAATGGGCCATGAGAAGCAATCCAAAAGGCTTCCCCAGAACACATATCCTTCAAAAAGATTGCCCCTCAGAGATGGTCCTCTACTGTTTTTCTTTCATTAATTTTTTAAAAATATTAAACACCAAGGGAAGCAAGTGTGCAAAATTAACGTCGTATTTAGATTGTAATTGTTCAGTGATGCCTTTTAATATCCTTCCAAAACACACACACAAAAAACTAATTCATAAAAATTAAAAACCTTTGGAACACCAAGAAGTGCGTTTTCAAAGTAATTTCATCTCCTGAATGAAGGTTAGGGGAAAAATTAAAGCATTTTAAGATCATGAATATGATTTCTTCCCAGAAAAAAATAGCCAGATGGCCTTAGCTCTGGTGTTTATAATATGCAAAATAGTATCTGGAATGGTCATACCCAGAATGTCCCATTCCAGACCTGCTGTGTTTACAGCAGAAAGTAATTCTCTTTTTCATACAGAGTGAAAGTTTTTTTTAGTGCTCTGTGCAGTGTCATTGAATTAAGTGTGTATACTCAGAGTAGTAACAAAGCTCTGTATCTGATGTCAAGAACCAGTTGTGTTGTTATTCATATTGAAATATTACCAAGGAATTATGTGAGTGCTCATGTTTAGAATTGAAATACTTGTAATAGTGGAAAAGATAACTTGCACATACCTTTTCCAAACTATTAAGAAATGCAGATTGCTGAGTAGACCCATATTTCAAAATCGAGAGCCCAACAGAGTTGTCCATCTTCCAGCAGTTCTGTTCACTCCTCCCACAAGGGTTTCTGAATAAAATCCATTTCCATCATACAGTTAGCCAACCTTTTAAAATTTCCTTTTACTACGGTGCTCTCTGAAGCATATTTTTAAAGGAACATTTCTATTTTACTTTGGGTTTAATACACCTCAAACTTTTTCAGTCATCAAATTAGAAACTGCAGTTAAAGATGGGCAGGAAACAGGCAATAATAGTTTTGAAACATAAAAAAGATTAAGTGTGTTTCCACAAAAAGCAGTTTTTAAGGAAAACAATGTACCAACACACATGCAATCTATATTTTCTTATATAAAATGAAAGTGCTAAATGCTTTAAGAATTAAGTGTAAAGTGTGACTCTCTTCACACTGTAGTTAGTTGGGGCAAGAGAAGACCTGTGTGTGGGCAGTGGGAAGGGCATTAGAAAATCATCCAGGAGAGTAATTCAGATGACCTTGATCTTCATTCTTTTCTCTTACTTTGTTAATGATTCAATGATCTCCAAAAGTCATTATTTATAATCAAGTTTATATTTATCTTTTAAATGTAATTTGAAGTTACACTAAATAATATGACAGTAACTGATTAATTTTAAGCTGCTTTTATAGAGTTTGATTCTTTTATTTGCAGTCTTTTAATTTGCTCTTTATTCTAGCATGGGGGCATGTTTATTTTGGTGTTGTACCCCTGGAAGATAACAGGCACCTGCCTTTCACTCACACCATGCAGTGTTTTAAGCTTACGTAAGAAAAACCTGGGAATGAGCAGCACATCAGAGTAGATCATCCAGAACAGTTTTGGCTCTCAGTCAGACTCAGAGAAATACATGTTTCTTCAGTTCTAGAACTGATGAGATATATATAGATATATATCTAGCAATATATATATATATATATATATAAATGCAAATATCACAAATAGAGTTCTCTAAAATGATTAAAATGTACTTTACAGATAGAATGTTTTAGTAACTGAAAAGATAAAAAGGGACAAACAATCAAATATATTTATATACATAGAGTGCATATACTTGAATGATTTAAATGGATTATAAATTATTTTTTAAATATATGACTCCATTAACTGTAAAACTCCACCCACCCATAAAGGAGAATATTTACATGATGAATATTTGACACCTTTTAATTATATAGTCACCACTATAGCAAAGAGGTTTTTTGCCCTTGTCTATTGTGATGGTACTTGAAAAGTGAAGAAAATAACAATAGTTTGAAATGAACTGTTAAAATAATCAATTTACATATTTAAAGTGTTTTCAGGAGAAAACCAACTATATGATTTATGATATCTAAATACTAATGGTTAAAAAAATTAGATTAAAATAGTTAAAAATAAATGCTCTTGAGAAAAGTGTGTATGTAGTGATAAGCTCACCAGTGCATTAAAGTAGTTACTCAAGTAATATATTCCAAAATCATTATGTAGTTAAATGGTGCTAATATTGAACAATGCCTTTTTCACAGCATATAGCAATAAAGAGTTCCCCTATAAATGAGTATTAAAAGAGGTCTCTGAGTGTCATAAGCTGTAATCACAATCTTTATAGTATATGGCAGTGCAGAGTGGAGTCATCAGTATTTGCAGTAGTTAAAAATAAACCTCTATAAAGGGTATGCATCCTTATAACTAAAGACTCTGTTTTTACAAGTCTCTACAAGATTGTCTGGCACACATTAACATTTTTAAGGCTTCTCATTGTATAAAGCCTTCACTCTGGAATTTCCAGATTAAGCAACTTAACAGTGTCAGCCTAAAATTTCCCTTCTTTTGACTTCTTCTGTGGGCTCATCTATTATTTTATGAAACAAATATCTGAAGTTGCAAACACATTTTTAAGAAATACGACCCTCATTACTTAAAAAGATAAATTTAGGATTTTTTAAAACTTCAGGATCCAAAAATCCCTGCTGGGTTGTGGGTAATGTTCCATCTGAGGTAATATAATATAGTCTCTTACTCAAGGGAGAGTCTTTGACCTAGAACCAATCGCTTAAATATAATTTTGAGCATATCTGCATTTCAGGATAAAATACTAGGTCCTAAAATATGCATGTATGTTGCAGGTTTAACAGAAAAGACATTCCTCTTTGATACATGTGTTCTTCAAGTATTGAGTACTGCTGTGCTGACAGAGTCACTTGTTTTACAATTGCAATTCAAAATGCAGTTAGGATTCAGTCAGGACGATTTACTCTTTCCTTCCATTTTTTTATTTTTTTTCAGTACATTCGTGCAGTTATAATCATTCAGGCACCCAGCTGTTTGTATCCCTGTCTCTCTGACATGTTTTTATAAATGATCTCTTCTGTAAGAAATTAAGTAGGTCAGACAAATTCCAGCATGCTATGAATCAAGCGGCCAGATTTATTTCACTGCAAGCCATTAAGCTTCAGATTGTCCTTTACTGAGTCATGCATGATCAGCAATGGAAGGACACACAGAAACTCCCCAAACTTGGGCAATCAAGATGAAGGTCAGGACACTCACAGTCCATTTTTCTTCTGCTTTTCTTGCTTTCTCAAAAAGAAAAAAGACCAAATTCAGAATCATGGGATCATTTCTCTTGCCAGTGATCAAGTTCTTAGTATCAAGAAGTTCCTGTTTATTTTACTGACCAGCTAACAGAAGAGATTCTTGTGGGAGTTGTTTATGTTTAAAGATGCATTTTACAGAGTTTATTATGATATCTAGAATGTAGAAGGAATGTTGGGTTTTAAGAGTAAGTGTCTCAAAAGAATGAAATCGTTTAGAAGTCCAGGGTATCCATTCTCCCCATCTCATCTGCCTTCTGGTTCTCATGCTGCAAGGATTATAGGAACAGCAGACTTTTACTTGGATTGTAAACTTCCAAGGACAGGACAAGTTGTTATTATTGCCTTTTTGTTTTTATAATTTGAACTTTTTTTTAATGCTATAATAATCTGGATGTAGCTCCAGACCAGGAAGGCAGCTGTATGATCTGCTCAGACTGGATAGGGCTATCAGAACTAGATAGTTTCTCAAAGAGAGTTTTGACATCTTCATACACAATGAATCCCCAACCCTGGGGATATTCAAAAGCTATCTGGACGTGATCCAGGGCAGCTGACTCTAGGTGACCCTACTTGAGCAGGAGGGTTGAACCAAATGACATGCATATGTCCATCCCAACCTCAACCATTCTGTGTTTCTATGAACCTCAAACAGCACCTCATCTATCCTATCCATGACTGACTTCTCCATTTCTCTGAGGCTTGATACTTCCTCAAGAGACCTGTACTTGATTCTGGTCACAGTGTATCCCTTCTTACTATTTAATGTCTCAACATATCCTCCTCCAGGTCACTTCAAAGTTAATAGGTCTCAATTCATGTATAAAGTTACTGGCAGAGGATCTACATTGCATTGCATTTAGATCCACATGCCATAATATTTGAGGCTTAATCACTTAAAAATTCATCTGGATTCTGTGAAAATCTAGATTTTTTTCATAGAGACAGTCTATGTGAGGCTAGTTCATCATTTGAACATGGCCTCCAACTATAAAGGAGAACTCAGATTTTGACATTTACAAAGGTCATACTACAAATATGTTTAAATTACAGTGTTTCCATATAGCTTTGCATGGTCATGGGTCTGCGCAATGCATAAATTACCACACAGTTGAGATGATGATCAGTAAATGTGCTTTGAATGTTTTCATTTTAATATGGAATTAGAGACTAAATCTGAAATAGTGTTAGACATAAATTGTCTGTCTTCTTCTTCACAAAGCCATATGAGGGATTAAGACTTCAGGACCTGCGAAGGCTTAAGGATATGCTGATTGTGGAGTCTGCTGACATGCTCCAAGCCCCACTCTTTACTGCAGAAGCTCTACTTCGGGCACACGGTAATCCAAATCCTTAAGTACTAAAGAACCTGTTTTCAGCAAAATTAAAATTGCAGTTTTATGTTTACTTTCTTTTTCCAAGTAAAAGATAAGTAATGGTCAACCAACTACTAGGAAACAGTTCACACAATACTTCAGACAGAAGTACAGCTGCTGTGTGTCAAAAAGAAATTGAGGCAGGCAGGGAAGCTGATAGGAACGTAATTCAAACTAGGAATTATAATGGAAGACATTTTAACTTAAGCAGTGTGGAGAAACAGAGTTTTCCTATTTTAGTGAGACATAGAAGTAGAACTTCCATGGGTTTATATGTCAGAAAAGTCAAATTCACTGTACCTATTTTTTTCAGACCATTGGTTTTCAGCCACTATATAGTTGTGCACAAAACTGGATCAGTATTTTTGTATTTATTTGCTTTTTGTTGCAATAACAGCAGTCTGACCACTGTAATAAATGGTTGGAAATTGCCTTGGGGTTTAAAGCATATATGTGCTTTGAAGGATTTTTATAGTTACTCTTTTAATACAGAGTATTATTTTTCCACATGTACATCTAACTAGTTTAATTTCACCAAAATCAGTCTGTGCTCTTGTGAAATTTGAACTGGGTTTATATTCAGTATGGGGACATACTGAATTCGGTGTGTTTGCTTCAGACAAAAGTATCTCTCTGAAACTCAGTGGAAGCTTTAGGCTTTGATTCAGTGATTCAAAACTTATGCTTACTGAAGCAACTGCATTATTACTATTTGTCAAAGACACTACTCAGGCAGTTAACAATTTGCTTGCTCATCACCATATTGCTGGATTAAGCTTACATACACAATTATTTTTGTGGACTCCTTATGGAAATAAAAGGGAGAGGGAAAAATGGAGTAGGAAAATATTATTTTAAACCTACAACATTTGACAGACTTTCATGGGGAAGTACAGTACCTGAAACTCAACAGTTTCACATCCTTTTCAATAGTTGGTATTTGTGTGCCCTTTAACACTGAATTAAGGCAACACGAACTTGAGCCAGTCTAATGATTTTTAAGGCACAGTCTTTCCATATATGTTTTCAATGTGGATTATTTTTTTAATTCCTGTACTGTGTTTGTAATGTGTACAATGGATTCTCAGAATACCCTTGTTAAGGCTAAATATTGCTAAATATTTCACCAAGTGGGTAGGCAGGTTCTGTAACCTGTGCATTTATTTTGAAGAAGAATATGGTGGCAATACTGTGATAGGTCCAGAATCAGTAAGGTTGATGTAAACTGTGGAGGAGTGTCTTCCAGCATTTCACAAGCAGGAATTGAAAGTTAAGAAGAAATCAGTCTGTGTTGGAAAGGTGTTGCCTTAGTGAGGCAGCAGTAACTCACTGCAGTTGGCCAGTGCGGAGAAACTTTGCAAGTCATGAGAAAGTCGACTGTTTTGCCTGCAGCTGCAGTCATACAAATAATTCAAACAATTTATTGTATTTGAAATGAAGACAGGGAAGTGGTTCAGACTAGTAAAGGGAATAACTGAGCTATTTACAAAGGCTTAGACAATTGGGAAACATCAAATGCCAAATTGCACTGGTTTTGCATTTAATCTTGAAATTCATAAAAGAATAATGTGAAATCTTAATTCACACTGTGTATGAAAAGATGTTTGAAATTCTTGGAAAGATCATTCTTAGGTACTACTTTGAGTAGTTTACAGACATGTAATATAATCCAACATACTTTGATTTCTTTTTTGTTGCACAACTATATCAATTTACTGACACAGGCTGTAAGAGTTAAGAGTGGATTTATTTTGATTTATTTATTACTTAAGAGACAAAAGTACGGAGACTCACAGCCAAGATAAAAAAAATGTTATTAAGGCAGTCATGAAAATAAATAACTTCACAGTTTTTCTACAAGTGCTTTTTCAAGATTGTTCTAGTTCATTATACACGAGGTGATTTCAGGATAAAAAAGAGGCAGTTCAGCAAATACAACTAACTGTAAAATATTTATTTAAAGCAATAGGGAAAAAATTGGGAAATTTCTCATTTCTTCTGAAATTCTAGTTCATCTCATCTGGGCATAGTGTTGATGGTCTTGGATTCAAATCCATGTAGGAGTCTGATAATCTACATTTAAATGAGAAATTCGCTATTCTTAAAATACCTTTAAGAATACTTGTAGGAATCAGAAACAGAAAACTTTTCAAGCTATAACATAGGAAGATTTGATTTAGTTTTGAGACCTTCATAATAAAATTTGTTTCACTAGGGTTTTTTGAATATAAATGGACAATGTTGATTATGAATAAAAGGAAAACATCCAATAGCAATTATAGAATAAAAATGTAGGAAGAATAGATGAAAAAAAAATTTGCAATTAGGTAGGGGTTTTTTCTTTTATATCCCCAGAAATTCAGAACTCTCATATGCATATATGAAGAGCAGTAACTCATTAGGTTGCAAACCTTTTTGTTGTATATTTGTCAACTACGTTTGTAGCACATGTCTTCATCTTCTTATAAAAAACAATAGACAAAAGTAAATTCATACTGAAGAATTACTTTTTTCATAGAAAGGGAAAATATTGCCAATTCTGTGGTGCAAAGCTGCTATAATTTGATCTTTCTTCACAAGTCACTGCAGTTCTGACTGAGTCTCCTAGCTACTTCAATTGCTGTAAATACCTAATAAAACCAATTTTATTTAAGACTGATATTTCAGGGAAAAGAGATGCTTGCAGTGCAATTATTTACATAAGTACATTGCATTATGTATTATCTTGGAATGTATTCTGTAAAATTTAATACCTAAAGTTCCGTTTGCTTAGTCTTTATCATAGTTCTGAATTTATAGCGGGTTTTTAGCTTAGTGTTTATATATTCATTTGAGGGTGCAGTTCCAGAATATATTTTAAACATTGTCAGCTGCATAATTTCCTGTATCTGTATATTTATTGAAGACTGGGACAGGGAGAAGTTACTTGAAGCCTGGATGTCTAATCCGGAGAGCTGCTGCCAGCGTTCGGGGGTTCAGATGCCCACTCCCCCTCCAAGTGGGTACAACGCGTGGGATACGCTCCCTTCGCCACGAACTCCACGCACTACTCGCTCTTCCGTAACTTCCCCTGATGAACTCAGCCCCTTGCCAGAAGACATGGAGACAGCTGTGGTAAGTTTATAAATAGATTGAAACTAGCAGGGCGAGAGTGCTTATTTCTAAACATAGAGCACTTACGGGGACAGGAGAGCTGCCATGTCATCTCATTCTGAAAGTGAGTTTGTATGGGTGTGATGTGTTTCTCTTTCTAAAAGTGGTGAACAGAGAAGTTGGCACCCTCAGCATTCTATATAATAACACAATTGAGCATCCAGCTGATACACAGCACTCTCTTTTCACCTTGGCTGTCACTCACAGAGTGGCATTGCATTTTACTCAGCTACAGTCACATCAGCACCTTTGGCTCATTTGTGCTTCATCTCATCTCATCCTTATCAAGACATTCTCTTTCATTGTATCCGTTTCCCTGAATGTACTGGATGCTGCGAGCTCTGCGTTTGAATTTTTTTTCTTTAGAAAACAAAATTCTCTTTGTCTGCATTTTGAAATGTCAGCCCACTAGTGTACTGTAAGCTTATAATTACTTTTACTATGTGTGGGCTGCTTCAAGCAGTTTACAAGGCTATTGCAAATTTGAAATATGAAAGCTCCTTTCATTAAAATCAGTGTGGTTCTTTTGGAAGACAGAGTTCTCTTTTTAATAATCCACAGCTGCAGCATTATAAAAACTTACTCCATGACCTAAGCATTTTTTCTAGAATATTATATGCGTATTGCAAATGGATCATCCCCTAGATCTCTCATTACAATTAAGATTTAGTATTCCTGTATAGAAATCTTTTATTTCTTTAATTGTAAAATGCTGAAAAAGAAGCTATATAGAAGGAACAATATTATCATACATTTATTTACATTCGCAGTTAAATATCATCCAGGAATATTTCCTAGTTAAAATGTGTGATGAAAGAGAACGTATCTTCGGTTTTATATTGTGTGGGGTTTTTTTCATTGATGGTCCATAAGTTAGGAATGCAGGTCTGGTTAATGACTGCCATTCTAGATCTAGTGTATCTAAATCCAAATCCAGAGTTAGACGCTTAGTTTTCCTGTTTGTTTGAAGATCTTACAAAGAGCTATCAAAATATTTTCAAAATGTTTTTTATGAAATAATACATATTTTCTGGCAGGAAAGTGAAAACTAAAAGGAATGGATAAAATCACAAGTCATAAAGCTCCTTTTCAGATATTGTATTTTACATCCTATCTTATAATTAAAACTGTTCTAGTAAATGCTCTGTACTTTGTATTTTGAACTCTGGGCTTTATGAAATTCCTTATTTTAAAGTTATATTTTATACAATATTGAAAACTCAGATAAATTTAATAGTGAATATTTTGGCTGCATTGTCAACTTCTAAAACACTTAAGTTTGGCAAGGCAATAAGCTGAAATTACTAAAACAGCAATAAATACTTTCATCAAGTTTTACACATTAAAGGCCTACTTGTTTGGTTTGGTTTGGTTTGGTTTTGGCTGTAAGACAAAAGGTTTTAAAAAGTGGCATACCATAGGCTAAATTTCTGAAAATGTCCTCTGTGTATATAGTATCTAATGTATTGAAAGATGAAGTAAACTTTCATGGACTCTTCATTCCAATGGAAAGAATAATCTGTTTGGACCCCTTGAAGAGCATGAATATTTATTTTCATTAATATCATATTTCATCAGAGCAATGACTAATTTCATCCCTGTGCTTTAAATGTTTTCAGAATAAAGGTCCCATTATTCAGTGTTATTTTTTCTGTGGTACTTAGTTGTGTAAAATTCAGCGATCTTCTGTTGGAACATTTATAGCTTAATTTATTCTTTATTTTGATTGAAAGCCTCAAAGTATTTTTTTTTAAAAAGTAGTATTTATGTAGATTATTGCTTAAATTAGTTGCTGCTGTTGTACAGCCAAATTGCTCCGTCTTGATTTGCACCAGATTGTGTGAGATGCTAAAGATTTCCTGTAGCCTCTCTCATCTCCACACTCTATTTCTGACTGCCCGTGAAGCTGATGTCCCTTTTGACCCTAGAACTGTAACTCCAAGGTCCCAGCACTCTGCAGGGAGAAGCACTTACTGAGCTGGATAATATGACAGAAGGCACCCCAAAATGTGCTGTTTGAATAGGGAGGTATAGAAACAGAGATACCTAATCTTTCTCACTTCTATAGTTTAAATAACTTACTATTAGATTTTTTTTCCCTACTGAGTACTGCTTTAAATTTTTGCCAAGATTTTCCAACATAACATGTCATGCTAACAATATGAAAGGCTTTAGGGTATTTCATAATCAGAAGTTGGTTTTTTTTTTCATCCACAGTGTGACATTTGTATGTGTAATATTTCTGGGTTTGAAGACCCAGTGGATATGCCTTGTGGACATGACTTCTGCAGAGCATGCTGGGAGGCGTGAGTATACATACTTTTCTGTCTTTTAAGAAACTTTCATGCTTGCCAGGAAAGGACAGAGACCATAAACAGCTAATGGTAGAGTACTGTTTGGGTTGCAAGGAGCTGCTGGTTTGACCCTGTTGAATATTTAACCTGTCACTCAAAGTGACCATAAATTGGTTTAGGGTTACATAATGGTACTGATTCACCAAAACTCTTAAGCAAATATTTTCTGGCCCACATGTAAATAGATGAGTGTACTCTTGATTTCTTGGATGCATGTGTGGTGCTGGTAGCGTTCAGGTTTATACTTTCTAAATTAAGCACATGCTTAATTCCATCTCTTAGTTTAGCACACTAAATTTAGGCATAGTAAATGCATTTCCAGTCAGAAAAGCAATCAGAATGCTTTCTTACATTGACAGTTAATAACTGAGGAGTACATGTAGCTTACAAGTTTTATTAGGGTAATTGCCTTGCTACTACATAATGGTTTTGAAGTTGAAATAATCCTGCTTGTAAAAAATGGGGCCTGGGTAATTATGCTAGTATAAATGTTAACCATACTTCCCAGGAAAAATTGTATCTCTATGCAATCTGTATTCGTGGTTGTCCCCATTCAGGAGGTGGTGCTGCTTGAACTCTACCACTGTAGTGGCTTGTTACAGTCTCCTATCAGCACAGGTTGTCCTACTGCAGCTCAGCCCAATGTATGCGCCCCAATTCTTCCTACATTAAGGAAGAGCACTTGGTCTCAATTCTTCACAGCAGCAAGAGAATTAGTAGTCAGGCTTCTGTTGTGTTGCAAATTGTTACCCAGCGATGTGGAAGTCACCAAGAGATCCCTGGCCTGACACAGTGTTTCTAATTTGGGTGCTGGACTGTGTGTACTGGGGCTTGTACATGCACTCAGAGCTACAGTTCAATGTCAAGCAAGTGTTGGCGTTGACACATCTAGGGTGGGATTCATCTTTCCCAGCCGGTCATTTCTAAGATTCTTGGAGCATGTCCAGGACTGAGTTATCCCATTCTCAGATACAAATTTAAGACGAGATGAATTGGCAAGTCTCCCTACCTTAACTATTAAAGGATCCCAGGTGACTAACTTAGAATAGCTGCCTGTCCTTCAGATGATTAAAGTTAGATGAGATGAATATCATCCTTGATGTCAGATTAAGGTTGCTTTTAAACTAAGCAACCTTGTGCACTGTTAAGGTCCAGCTTTCTGCAGATTTATGAGCTTGTTTGGTCCTACATTCTTCTGCTTAGGGGCTATAAAGGTCTTTGTTCAAAAATTTGTTTCCAAGAGCAGAGCTATTTTGACTGGCACAGTTGTAAAAATTAATTGCATATTGAATTAATTATTTCCTAGATTAATTAAACTTATATGTTCTATTTCTAAGTTAGAAGTAATGCTCGGTTTAATTAAACATTGCAGAGCTGTCTCTGATAAATGGTAAGGATGGAAACTACAAACACACAGGGCTAAGCATCGCTGATGGTGCTCACTTCTGAACCACCATGGTGTTCTTTTATTTTTTTAAATTATGCTGTTCATCAGATCTGTAGCCCTTTTGAGCAGAAGGGCATACTTCTTATTCTTTGTTTAACAATGGAATAATGTGACTATCTGTAGTATAAAGTATTCAGCAACCTTGTAGTTTTTACTTTTTATTCACAAATACTGACTGACAAAATTCTGGCAGATTTTTGAATCTGAAAATTCAGGAGGGTGAAGCTCACAACATTTTTTGCCCAGCATATGATTGTTTCCAGCTTGTGCCTGTAGACATCATAGAAAGTGTGGTTTCCAAGGAGATGGACAAAAGATACCTTCAATTTGACATTAAGGTAAGCTGTCAGACTGTTCTTGTACTCTTGAAGTGTATTTCATTTTATAAAAAATAACTCAAAACTTCTGTGTGCTGTATGTCTGTAATGCTGCAATATATCTGTAACTTTCCAAGTGGAAAGTAATAAATTTATATGTGCACTGAATTATTGGCTGTCCTACGTGCCATAATATCAACGTTTAATATATCACTAAGAAAAAGGAAAGAACGTCATATTTATTCCTTAAGCACAAATGCAATACTTCCGTAATGGGTAACCTAATGCAGTATTAATAAAACTATTTGATCAAAACTAATGTTTGTAGCAGGTGATATGAACCTTTTCATCAGCTAGGCTAGTTTGCATTGGCAATCTATTTAAGAGCTTTTGGATTATTTTTATTACCAAGAGACTGCTTACATTCAAAAATAGTACCTGTTTTATAGTACCTGTTTTAATTTTTCAAAAGTAGTTCAGGAGAATTACTTTTTTTTTTTCCCATCATGGCAACTTGCTTTGAAAAGCAATCTTTTAATTCACCTTTTTCTGCCACTGTAGTAATGAACTAGTCTTTGAGGTGATGTGCTACTTTACCAGTGGTGGGGGGGGTGCAAAAGAAAGTAGAGAAATATCTTTTCATTTACAATACAATACTTCCTCTGGTGACAAGTCTCTTTTAATACACAGCAACAGAATCTTACCCAGTAAGGTGCAAATTAAATTACCAGATATGATTAATCTTTTACATCTTCATATTTCAAATGGCTGTTGATCAGCATAGGTTTGAAGCAAAAAGTTCCTTTCCTCCGTATTTATTAGATGTAAGTTTTGCAAAAGAAAACTGGCTACATGAAAAAAAAAATTGGAGGTGAATTCCTGAGTTAGTCTAGCTCTGATTTCAAGTTTATTTTGGGTGGGATATATGGTGGGATTTTTGTTTCAATAAGTAAGATCTAAATTCTTTTCAACTATAAGAGTCAGTTCTGTTAAGGAGTGTGTTGCCAGTGCATACATAGTAGAAGTTTATAGTAAGGCAGATCACAAAGGAATTGAATTACAGACATGGAACATTTTTTTGGGGTGGAAGCTATTTGCATCTTAGCAGAAGTCTGGAGCATTGTTGTTACTCAAAGAAACCTACCCCGTTTTTAAGGTGATTATATTATTCCCTTTTTATTACTATTTTTAAAAAATAGTAGCTATAAAGTAGCTACAAGATTGTCCTTCTAGTTTTTGGCTATGAATACAAATTGGTTTATGTCAGTGATGGAATCTAATCTTATGTGATAAAATATTTTCCTCTTTACCTTTTATCCCCCAGGCCTTTGTTGAAAATAATCCTGCCATTAAATGGTGTCCTATACCGGGCTGTGAAAGAGCAGTAAGGCTAACGAGACAAGGAACAAATTCGACAGGATCTGATACACTGAGCTTCCCTATGCTAAAAGCCCCTGCTGTGGATTGTGGAAAAGGACATCTTTTCTGCTGGTTGGTACTAGAAACTTGCCTACATCTACATAAGCTCACAGTCACTGCTATTTCATAGATTAATTGAAAAGTCCCACTTAGCACCAAATGTGCAACAGAAACGTGTATGGGATGGTATGTGACTGTACTATACATGCACTGAATAACTTCATGTGCACATCTGTTTTAGTATTTTGGGGCACAGCAAAGGTGCTAAACAGTGGTATGGAGTGTTGTGATCAGTTCTGAGGGGACAGAGAAGGGTTTTTTTTGTGTCAGCTATGAGTAGTTGTAATATAATTGAAACATGGCATGTTCTGAATTTTGGTAGAATCACACCAAAGAAGCTGGAATTTAAACAGGACTGTGAAGGAACTACTGCTTCATACACAGCTATTCAGTGCTTACGGAATCACTCCCATCGTTGTTTCAATTTAGGATCAGTGCTTTTTCTTTATTTTCTTCTATTAAGTCTTAAGATGGATACAAACTTGATAAGTAGTAAAAAAGCCTAAGACATGTAAGAGTCATGCCTCAGATTGTCTGTCCTCAGCACTTCCAAGGAAAGGACAACAACAGTTACCAAGAAAAGCAGAAAAGGAGTGGGATATTTTTCTGAAGTGCGGAGCAAAACCCTGTCCTAGTTCCTTGTAATTATCATACTCTCACTTTATGACAGGGACATTTTAGAGGGACATCCTTTTCACTGATGGAGAATCTAAAAGGGTCAGCCAAAGTGTAGATACTCAGACAAGCTGAGTAATCCTTTTCATTTATCAATTGAAACCATGGTGTGAGAAGAAGAGATCCCAAATGATCTGCTTAATTCCAAATATCAGAAGACTCTTAGTGGCAGCTGCGTCTGATTTTAGTTCTTTCCCCATATGAATGGAAAGGAAGAAGGAACAACAGAAAAGTAGACATAATGAAACAACCCCAAAAGCCAGAAAACAGAACATTTTGGGAGGAGGTTGTTCACAATGGATGGAGAACTCAGAAAGAAATCCTGTGGAAACAAACCAGAAAACATTTTTTCACCAGTGAACATTAGAGCAAACCTTAGAGACATTCCTCAAGAAAATACCATCCTCTCATCCTTGCTTCTTATTACAGAGAATCAATTTTTCTGTTAACCTGAAGGACAGAGCTTGAGACCTCTTTAGTGTGATATTGACATGATTCTTCAGACATTGTTATCATCTGCTTCCTTTACATGGCCTGAATGTAGTAGCTCCCCAGAACACCCTCTTGAGTGTGAAAATGTCCTTTGAGTGCCTAATTTTTGAGAAATAATTATATTCTGTCTTTCCTGACAATTTTTCTGAATGTTCTTTTTATGTTAATGCTGTGAGATACTGCACAAGCAAATATGCTTAATTTGTTGAAAAGACCTCATTTTAGCAGCAAAATGGTTAAGAAGACCTTTCCAAGGCCCTTTTTTGTCTTCCCCACAAAAGTGAATTAAGAGTTCCAGCAATGGGAAGAAAGTTCTTTTAGTAACCAAGGCATCCTACAGTAATGTAAATCAGAACTGTTTGCTGGCGACAGCCATAGTAGTCTTACAGTACAAAAACCTTGTCCCCAGTTCCTCTGGGGAAAAAGAAAGTGTATTTTCAGTTCAGAGGGTTTCCATCATTATAATGTGCTTAAAGGGAGCTTGCTTTATATCTTTAAAGTTCATTTAACACATCCCACAGTTCCATACTCATGTCAGTCCTGCATGTTTTACCCAGGTATCTACAGCTTAGACATTGTGATAGCAATTGTAATAGCACTTAGTAAGACATTCTTCAGAATTTATGTATTAGAAAACTCCAACCAACCCCTATATAATCACTTGCTTTTTTCAGATCTATAGCTTTCCTGCTTATAAAAGCAAGAAAATTCTCTGAGTCTACTGAGAAATTCCCTTCCTTTTCTTTTTTAACGTGGAAGTAGGAACATTCCTTTTAAATACAGAGTTATTCTTTAGAATACACTCATTTTTCATTACCCATCACTAACAGCACTTTCAACAATATTAATCTACTGTGACAAACAAAATTCTGTTCCCTTTCAGAAAAGCATTCTGAGATATCTAAATGTACAAATGAAAGCTGTGCACAAATCCTACATCTGTGTATACATTCAGCTCGTTAGAACCCCTTTATCCTGTTTCAGAAGCAGAAGGAATTGTAGTAAGCAGACACTTCTGGAAGATAGTCGTAGCAGGCAGTGCACACTTAGTTTTGCACCATCAGTCCTCACCCCTTCCATCCTCAATGGAGATGAGGGGTAGAGTCTCATTCTGTGGGAGAGACATCTCTCCAGGGGCTCTTGAGAAGCCACTTATAATTTGCAAGAGTATTTTGCTGTTTTGATTAAAAATTAATCATATGATACAAATATTATCATGAGGGGAAAGAAAATCCAGAACTGCATTCTTCTTGGACAATGTTTTTAGCCCTTCCATGAATTTTAACTTGCTAAAACTTGCTACAATTTTGTTGAGTATGCATCTTCAAATAAATCATCCTGCTGAGCACTGAGGAAGGCAGTCTGATTCTGTTGTCTTGGTTCCCTTCATTCAGTGCTGTCAGGGAGTCTGTACAGCTTTGGTTCATAAAAGGTTTTATGAGTGATTGGGTCAATACTCTATCTCCTGTAAAATGGCATCCCAGTATAAAAATCCTTGGTTTGGGGTTGGCTGAGGAAAGACCTTCCTCAATGAGAAGTTGTTCTTTAACACTCTGTTGTGACTGTCATATAGATAGTGATATAGATATAGATATAGATGTGTGATATATATGCGATTGCACTTCATTAAAAATCTACAAATGGACGAATTTGAAAACATCAAAGACACAATTTTCCCTCCCTGTCCCCAGTAATAGATTGACTGATCAGCTTTTAAATTTTAACTAAGTTTGGTAATTTTTGCTAATTTCAGTCCTTTCTGGGTACAAATACTGTGAGAGAGGTCTTGGCTGTCTTGAATTCAATTATTGAAGTGCACCACTGTCCTAAAGAAGTGAAAGGGGTTGCTTTTCAACCAGGGCAGAGAACGCTGAGTAGTCATTCCAGTGCATTCCCAGCTATAGATCTTAAGTATCTCCAAACCAGAGGTCCTTGTATAGCAAATGTAAGCTTGTTTGATGGCAGCCTCTTACTAGTGGGGGAAAATTTGTGAACTGTTGCCATAACCTTTTCTTTGTTCCTGCATTCCTGCTTAAGAGGTGGACAAGAGCCTTCAGAAGAGTACTGAGGTGGCTTCTGGCTATGCACTGCAGAGAGCAGATCACCATTGGGTCTGCAGAAAGCTTGCACATGCTCAGATGCAGCAGGTGTCTGTCTGAAACATACTTCCTCTGAATTGTTTTATTTGATGTGGCAGATGTGTGAGGCTATTTGCTACCATTCCAGTAAAAAAAAGGAGTTATTACAAATCCCAGAGTCTATAGTGACACATCTACATGCAAGCACTGTCTGGAAGCCATGCATCTGCCGCTGTGTAGTAATTATTGCTATCTTTAAAGCTAGTAGTAACCTAAGTAGGAAGCTCAAGGGACTAATTTCTTCACTGGGTCCATGTAACTAAGTTAAAGCCCCCATTTAAAAACTCTGGTGGAAAGAGTAGACATCCATAATTAATGTTGGTGTTGAAGCATTTGGATCTTGTTCTAGATTGAAAGCTTGAATCTACTTTAAGATTAATTCTTACAGCTGAATAGATAGATGCCAGTAATTTGACATAAAGTGCATTTCAGCTATAGCAAACTAACTATTTTTGGGTATTCTCTTTATTGTACTTTACCTTTATCACAGAAACTATACTAGCATTTTTTGTGACGCTAAAATTGTACCTGGACATAAACAAACTGCAAACCAGCTCATGTATTTCAGATTTTACTTTTAAAAAGCTCTTTTCCTTTCCTGTCTCATTTAAGTTCTTTGTTGATCTTTGTGGTAGTCATCTATGCTTGTAAGCAAGTACTCTGAGAGTATTTTAAAACAATATTTCCTAACTTTATTAAAGTTTGATCATCTCTTGATAAGTTTCCATGATTTTAGCTTGACCCAGTTTTAACTTTAAATCCCTGAGTGATGAGTTATTGTGTTATTGTAATTTTCAGGGAATGTCTTGGTGAAGCACATGAACCTTGTGACTGCCAAACCTGGAAGGACTGGCTGCAGAAAATATCTGAAATGAAACCAGAAGAACGTAAGAGCCACGACTGGGGCAAGGGCTAATTTTTTTTTTCCAACTTTTTTTTTTTTTAAGGGATTTGGTTTTAGTTGCATTGAGTGAAAACTCTACATTGCTTTAAATATAGGGGAAAAAAGAGGAGGAAAATTAACCCCCTGAATGAGGAGCTGCCTCATGCTTTAACTGCATATGCAGTATGGTAGACTGTTCTCCCATAACCATTCCTCCCTGTAAACCTTGCATGTGGTTCAGTCAGAACATAAAAAACTCTTTTCCCTTCCTCTCAAAAGAATTTATTCATTAATTTTTTGATTTATTCCTGAATATAACTTTATTTTTCCTGAGCAATTTTTAATACTTTAGCCCAGTCTGCACTTCTGTTTGTGTTTCACGAGGTACATTGTGTGATTTAAAACTGCTTCAAGCCAACAGGTGATAATAATAGTAATGTTGAGGGGGAATTGCAAGGGAATTGTGGGGGATGGCTTAATGTTTAGTAACTTTTACTAACACAAGTAATAAAGGGTGGGTTTACACAGGACTCACATTTCCTTGGTCAACAGAAACAACAACTTAAACATTAGTAGTAATTCTAACTTAGTTACCACAGCTCAGAGACTTTCCATAGTATGTTAGAAATACTCTGGAAAGTGGGTGTGGAGGCAGGAGTTGGACTTGATGATCCTTATGGGTCCCTTCCAATTCAGGAGATTCTATGATTTTATAAAGTGGCAAAATACCAGCATACTGTGTGAAACTATGCCAATTTTTCTCACACATGTATTTTATCATTTACGTATTATAAATGTTATATCTAATATGCATACGCTTGTATAGAAGTGTATGTTTAGAAATAATGTAGAAATAATGTGTGTTATTATATTAATATATGAGAAAATACATATAATGAATAATGATGATGTTCTGTGAAGAAACAGGTAAACATCTTTGCTGATAGGATTTTCACAGAAGCTTACACAGGTACAATTTCAACCTCTTTTTTTTGCATGCTCCATATCCTCCCGCCACCTGTAAAAAGTTGTGGGAGTGAGTGAGGCATATGAGGATGCTGCCAACTGCCTGTGGTTACTAACGAACTCCAAACCATGCGCCAACTGCAAATCTCCAATCCAGAAGAATGAGGGCTGCAACCACATGCAGTGTGCAAAGGTAAGAAGGGCCCTACGTGCAGTTTGTTGTGAAGCCATAATTCAGGCTGTGTGCGTCACGGGTGTGTTTTAGCAGCACAGTCATCTGAAATGTCATGGCTGGGACCTATTGGAACCTGCTGCAAGAATTAGATAATGTGCAAATGGTGGGTCATATTATTTAGAAAGTGTATAAAATTTAGTGAAATCTCTTTGGCTGGCAGGTGAACGTGATAATCATCAAAATGAATTTGAAATTCCATAAACCCGTAAGAATTACTGGTAATACAGTATGAAATGTAGGGAAACTGAAATGATTGATAGTTTAATCATCATTAATAATGTAGAAGAGAAAGAACATTTTTAGTTGGCAGAAGATGAAACATTTTAAAGAATGGTGAGCTCTAATGAAGGTTTTGCTTTACTGCATTTTTCTCTCACATTATTTCTCTAACATAGCAACAAAACAGAGTTTAAATGGAAAACCGTAAACAGGAATTAATCAGTAGGAATGAAAAGGTGGTGAAGAGTAATGCCAAAAGAAACTTACTGGTGACAGCAGCCAAAAAATTAGTCATGAGTTTGCACTATGCTACTGAAATAGAAAAAATATTTTTTTGCCATGAGCTCAGCATCTTTTGAGAATGCTGCTTCTCTCAAAGGAGTTAAGAGGAGCATATTTAGAATACTGGATTTTTTTGTCAGAAGGATCTTCTATAACTACAGCTAATACCTCTTAGAGGAGCATCATTAAAAATAAGTAAGTAGCACACACTTAAGGTAGTTGGCCTCCAAAAAAGAGCTGAGATTTAGAAGGTAATTGTTTTTCTGGAATTGTGTTAGTCTCTCCATTGCTACCCAGATCCTGTTCTCTTTCTCTTGTCATCACATATTCTTTCTGTGATATGAATTAAAGGTTGGGCCTATTTTGGTGTCCTTTTTTTCAGTTTTGTCAGTGGCAGCAGACAACAGATCCTCTTTCACTTTGGCTTATACCAAGTTTGCTGGAGGGGTGATTTTCAGTTTTTTAGGTGACTTTTTATAGAGCTCATAAATTCCATAGTGCAAATAACTGTGAAAGGTATGTTTGTTGCAACTTTTGCCACTGAGCTCATCTCAATCAAACAAAAGTATGTGTGGTGGGTTGACCCTGGCCAGACCGATCTATCACTCCCCTCTTCAGCTGGGCAGGGGAGAGAAAATGTAACAAAAGGTAAGGACAGGGAGAGATCATTCAGCAATTACCATCACAGGCAAAACAGACTCAGCTCAGGAAAACTAATTTTATATATTACCAATCAAATCAGAGTAGGATAATGAGAAAAAACCCAAATCTTAAAACACCTCCCCCAACCCTTCCCTTCTTCCTGGGCTTAGCTTCAGTCCTGATTCCTCTCCCTCCTTCCCACCAGTGGCACAGAGGGGCAGGGAAATGGGATGGGGGTTGTGGTCAGTTCATCACACATTGTCTTGGCTGCTCCTTCCTCCTCAGGGGAAGCATGCAACAACACTCCCTGGGCTTAACAAATCACATCTGCTGCCTAGCCACTGTCTGAGCCAAGCAGAAGAGGTAACTGCTGAGCAGGTAACTGCTGAGTAGGTATTTTGGCCTCTCTCTTGGTGGTTTCTGGCTGGAAAAGACTTTGGCTATTAAACACTGTCGAATGTAGATAATTTAATTCAGTACCATTCTGAGGCACTGGCTGACATGTTTGGTTCTCTTTTCTCCTTTTATGGTGTATCTTATAAACAGCTTAAAGTGTCTTTAAAGCAGATAGATTCCTGTTGTGCTGCCTCCCCTCAGCCTAGTGAGGAAAGAGAGGAACGGCATCTCTCAAGCTCATTGCAGGGCTCAGACAGAAAGTATAATGGACACCTTGCTTGTCTATTCTTCTGCTAAGGGTCTGTGACAGCTTCTGCCTTTGCTGCAGTAAGGCCTGCTCAAACCTACTACATGATGAGCTACAACTGCTTTTAGCATATACTGTGTACTTTGGTGTAGAGGAGGATACTCTTAACTCCTAAAATTGTATTTCTGTACTTAAGCAGATATCATATTGTTTTATGAGCCCACTTTGTAAGAAGACAAGGCTTTGGCAATTCTGCTTTGCTACCTGTGGTACTTTGAACCAGATGTGAAGGAACAGGAGGGGTTTCACAGATAATGAATTACTGTAACTTCCCTCATACTTGGTAACTATATGGTGCAGAGACTTAATTTGTACTGCCACCAAAAGAGAGGCCAAAATACCTACTCAGCAGTTACCTGCTATTACCTCTTCTGCTTGGCCTGGCAGGAGATATGATTTGCTAAGCCTAGGTGCTGCTGCTGCATGGCTGGGTGATCATAAAGGCACATAAAACAGAGCTCAGAGCTTGGGGAGATGTGTAGAAGCAGATGATGTGGTTTTGAATGTTTAATGAGACTGAGGTATTGGAGGATGGTCTGAGAACACTGGGTAAATCTTGGGTTATTGAAAAGGCTTTTGGAGGTGTGAGGGATTAAAAGATAGATATGGTGAAGTGATAATGGAGGGAGATCATTTGGGAGAGTTGAGATTATTGCAGTTAGGAGCATATACACATATATTAATAGGAAGCAAAGGTTTATGAGTTCTGTTGATTGTGAAACAACTTGTTTTGTACCATTTGTTGAGTATTTGTAATGATTTTTTTTCTTAAAATGAATGAGAGGTGATGCAGTGAAACACACTTAACACTTCTATGCACAGTTATTCTCATACTTCATTCTCACCACTCATCTTACCATTTTGTATAAGCAAGCACCTTCAAAAAATGTTTAACAGTAAAGAAGGAGCAGCTTAAGAGCAAGAAGAAATACCCTTGTCTGCACTGCTTTTTAGAAGAAAATCAGCACCACTGGTGAGATAAAGTTAGCAAAAGTACAATGCAAGAATTAGATTGTGTTTCCTCCTGCAATATATATCTACTTGATTGTGTAAACAGACTACTGATAAACACATCTGGTATGGACTGGGTATTCCTAGAAAAGTTAAAACTTACCAAAGAGAGAAAAAAATGCAAATTATCAAACTCCAACAATAATATTAATGGCTTCATATTAATTAATACCATTTTTTGCTTCGGGGTTTTTTTTCCGGATTTTGGTTTGCTCATCTGTAAAACAGATAAAATAGTCAGGATTTATTAAGTTCTAATGTCTTTTGCCTGCCTGTCCATTTGCCTGACCTTTGAATTATTTTGGAGTCAACTAGCTGAGAACTCAGTGCTGTGCTGAGAATATTTTATACAGTTTGAACTTCTCTGATGCAGAGAATCCTGAATAAGCCAGATCTCCTTGTAAGGTGCTACCTATTTTGAAAGTGCTCTCCTCAGCTAATGCAGAAGAGGCTTACTTTAAAGTAATCACTCTTCAAAGTTCATGTTCCCCCTCATGTTCGCCCTGTCTCATGAACAGTTTCTGTGTTGCTTTAAAAATGGGACTGTTTTTTTTTTAAATTAAAAATCCAAACACAAAAACCCTAAAACCCAAACAAAAACAAAAACCCAGGCCTGATCAGCTGTATTTATAATTTGATTTATTTCATCCACTTAAAACTTAACTTGTAGATCCAACACAGTCTTGTGATCCAAGGACTGACAATGGTTTGATAGCCCAGATCTTCTGTAGTAGGTAAAATGGGAAGGAGGCTCCTGAGTAACTGTTTTGACTATAAGCACACTCAGAATGGTGTTAATTCGGTTGTTTATGGAGGAATAATGCAAATGGAGGAATAACTGCAAATCTACAATCACAGATGTGTCAGCTGCTTTTTATTCTTCCCTTGTTCCTGTTCTTTCTGAAGTGCAAATATGACTTTTGCTGGATATGCTTGGAAGAATGGAAGAAGCACAGCTCTTCCACTGGAGGCTATTACCGATGCACTCGCTATGAGGTTATTCAACATGTAGAGGAACAGTCCAAGGAGATGACAGTGGAGGTAACAAATGGATGTGTGTGTTTGAGAAAGTGCTATGGCTGCAATTTTATATTTAGCATAAGTTCATTCAAAATTCTTCCCAACTCAAGTTCTAAATGGAAAAACACAACCTTAAATATATCAGAGACAGAAAAAAACATTGCTTATTTGTGGATAGAAACGTAAGATTTGATCCTGGTTTTGGCTTTGGTAACAACCAGTGGTTGACTTTATTTGAGTCATTTTACTTCTCTCTGCCACGGTTTGCTTTTGTAAGATGGACGAGCTGGCACTGTAATTAGCTGCTGTGTGCTACAGAAGACATGCCTTAATTTGGGCATTTGGAAAGTCTGCTTGAGTAGCAGGCACGCAGAGCGTAGCAACTCTTTGGTTATAGTATTTTAAGGCTTTTGAATTTCAAAAATTACATTTGTCTACTTGCATGACAGTCATCAGCATTGCATGCAATTTTTCCTGAATACTGGGAATAGAAACAGTTGGCTGTGTTGTTATATCTAATGGTGATTACTAAATTAAATAATAAAATTTATCTTGGTTTCTTTTTTTCCTCGTTATTCTTCAGGCTGAAAAGAAGCATAGAAGATTTCAAGAGCTTGATAGGTTTATGCATTATTACACAAGATTTAAGAACCATGAACTTAGCTACCAGGTGCGGGTCAAGCTAATTTTTACTGATTTTTGTTGCTATTTTATTAATCCAAAAATAATTGTCTTACTGTAATTTATTTATTTTCTTTTTCTAGTTAGAACAGCGCCTTCTAAAAACAGCCAAAGAAAAGATGGAACAGTTGAGTAGAGCTCTCAGTGGAAGTAAGTATTTGCTGTAATCTACGAATTTGATGTGAAATTGAATCAGCTTTCTTATGGCTAAACTTTTTTTGTTTTTTTTTTTATTTTTTTTTTTTGGTTAGAGCTCACATCACTCTGTTGTGTGATGTGATCCCTCCAGCAGTAGAATTCATAAACAGTGGATGAAAGCTAAATGTACAGTAAATCTCTTCTATTCCAAAGGCTTAAGAAGAAAGTAGCATTACGAAGGGAGAAGCTAATATTCTGGCCTTGCTTCTTTTAGTAAGAAGACCGTGTAGTCACTGAGAATTTGCTGCTGTTTACTTGCAAAATATTTACTTGACTTGCACATAAATTTTATTACTTTGGAGGAGAACTCTCTAAGAAATGCTGACATCAGCAGGGAAAGACTTTCACAAGGTTTGTTTCACCTTACAGCAGAGGGAGGCTGTCCCGATACCACATTCATTGAAGATGCAGTACAAGAGCTGCTAAAAACTCGCCGCATTCTTAAGTGTTCTTATCCATATGGATTCTTTTTGGAGCCTAAAAGCACAAAGAAAGAAATATTTGAACTTATGCAGGTAATACATGCATGCATTTTGCTTTTCTAATGCTACTCTTTCTTTGCAATATTAGTTACCAGTTTCTTTTTGCAGATTTTGTAGTGTAAAACTGAAACACCCACTCTGTAACCAAGTTGGAAAATTAATGTATTTTTATTACCCTGTGACACAGTAGCTTTCAATTCAATTTGAGAATGAATGAAAAATAATGCTTAGCTGCAGAATGAAAGAGATAAAGACAGCTGGAAGAGGAAAAAAGAAAACTATTTACTGTTAACTTGCTTTTCCAAAGATAATATTTTACCTTTAGCCTTCTCCTTCTCTAGCTCCTCTTTCCTGTCATTCCCTCCTAATGTGTCTGACAAGTGCGTGGGGATGAAACTGGGGGAGTACTTGGGTGGTGGTGGTCTCAGGGGCAGGGACTGCTGACTCCTTTCCCTTCCTTTGGGGCCCCTGAAGATGCTCAGTATGTGTTAGCGCAGGGAATCTTTGCTTTACGTCGGTAAAAGGGTAGGCCGAAAAGGCAGATATTTAGGGGTACTTCGATATTTCAAATGGTCTTCCCAGGAAAATGGATCTCATTTTGCTCCGTATTCATGGTGTAAAGTTCTGCCCAGTTTTCATCTCACTACAAATTACTTTGTTGTGTGATTATTAACTCTTGCAGACAGACCTAGAAATGGTCAATGAAGACCTTGCACAGAAAGTGAACAGGCCTTACCTTCGGACTCCTCGCCATAAAATCATCCGGGCAGCTTGTCTTGTGCAGCAGAAGCGACAAGAGTTCCTGGCTTCTGTGGCCCGTGGTGTGGCTCCTGCAGACTCACCAGAAGCACCCAGGCGCAGGTAATCCCAGCAAAATTCTGTGCAAGTCAAAAAGGCTCGTGGATAGCTGCCAAAGTGAGTGATTCCACTGTCATTCTTTGACAGTGAGGTAAAGTGGAGCTGATAAACGTGGTGGTTGTAAATCACCAGGTTGTGGCATTTTCTTGGCTATTTGATCCTTGTGGAATTACAGCTTTTCACTGAGAAAAAAATGTGTTTGAGAATCACCACTCTGTATGTTGCAACCTAAATTGCTTCCCTATTTGTAATACATTAATCATTAGATGCCGTGGCTTCTATTAGATGTCACACCTTCCATTTCAATTTTTCTTTCAAGATTGTCACTGTGTACCTGGTAATCTCCAAAAACTCTGTAAGCATTTGCTAAAAATATTGATGGATTCTAGAATAGTATTCAGCAATTTAATTGTATGGTTTTCTAAATGAATTTTGAGGTAAGAATTAAAGCAGAAGACTTGCTAGGTTTGAAGAGTTACAGTTGCACTAGGTTTTAGATGGTGATAGGTTTTTGAAGCTCTGGAGGTTGTTCATCATTTGCTCTAGTTCTAAACTTTATGGTGTATTTCTTCATTTTATAGCTTTGCCGGTGGAACATGGGATTGGGAATATTTAGGATTTGCATCCCCCGAGGTAAACTATTTCTTTTCCTTTTTTTAACTTAGTTCTGCATATTCTAGAAACACAGGTATGATTGCAATCTGCATGAAGAGCTTCCTTATTTTGATTCAAAGCATTTCAAATTCAAGCTTACCATTTTATTTATTTCACAATAGAAGGAAATATATGCATAGCTAATTGTGCAGTGACTCTGAACAGTGCCTCTAGCATGGCTGTAGACATTTAAGGTGGCATTAAACAAGCTCTCTTGTTGTATTAATAATTTTCAAAGCACATAACCGGTTTGAAAATCGTATATAAACTGGTGTCTGTGTGCTGAGGAACATTCAAGTAACAAATACATGAAATGCGTAGATGCATAACTTTTGAATGCAACATCAGTTCAGCAGAATTTGAGAAAAAGTCAAATTTCCATCCTTCTCTAGCAATCCAACAAAAACATGCAGGCATACACCTAAATATTATTAAACTATCTGAAAGCTTTGGGTTTGTTTTTATGTATTCAAACAGGATGGAAATTGCACACTCAGATGAACTTCTGCTGCTTAACCAAGAATGAGAATTACAATTTTTAAAGTGAATATTCCACTATCTATATATGGGAAAGAGTAAATAATTTTGAAGACTGCACTAATAATACATGAGAAGCTTCCTATAAAGCTTTCCTTTTATCATCTTAATTTTTATTTAATATTCTGCAAACATTAGATTAGAGCATTCAGTTCGGAAGGAAACTTCATTTCAACATTTCCTTGATGCTGGTTTCTTTCTAGCTAGTCATTTTAAAGCATCCTGGAAAACTCCATGTACTTTTTCTATATATATTTCCTTTGCTATTGTTGTTGGTGAGCGTTATGCTGGTGAGAAAATAGCTTGCTTCTCTACAAAGGATCAAGTTGCTTCTCCTGTTTAGTTCCCGTAGTCCTTTCTTTTGAAATAATTCCCCATTTTATAATTGATATCAAAGTCTTTGTGATGTTGTGGTGCATCAGTGGAACTGGTTATGAGAAAAAGCCAGTAAAAAAGCTGTTGATGAGCTGTTCGGCAGTAGGTGCCATTGCATCCTGCTTAGATGGTTGCTTATGAGTTTTGTGATGTGCTGAACTGTGGCACTGTATGATGCAAGCTGGTTTCTTTGCTATGTAGCTCTTAAGGATACTTGCAACCACCTGTGCTAAGGGAACTTCTTACAATTAATAATGGTCGTCTTTATTTTAGTGAACTTCACTACAAAAGTTTTGATCTATTGTAATTTTTCTGACAAGGAGTAGAATATCTGTGTATGCCAGATTGTTACAGAACACAAAATCTTACTGGTTTTAGCAAGGAATGCTGCTTGTTGCATACCTTTGTATGAAACCACGATGCTCCTACCCAATAATATTAAATCCCCTTTTGTTCACATATGTAATATCGTTCCAAGTAACCAGAAATACAATTTTATCAGCAGTGATCAAGGTATCTTTCTAAAGGTAAAAAGCAACCAAATGTTAAATGGCTATCAGTAAATTCTGTTCTTTTATTACAAACAGATAAGACATAAGATCCGATATGATGAATAAATCTTAATGTTCAGTGATCACTTCTCATTATTCCTTATCCAAGTTATAGTTACATAATTACTTCTTTTGAAATAATTCAGTTATATTACTTGATCTCAAGATTTGACTTTCTGTTGTTTGGGGCACCACCTTCTGTTTAGGAAATCCCTGAGCTCCCTCGGAGCTGGAAGAATATTTTAGAGCAGAAATTACTTCATGTTTGTGCTGTTTTTTATGCTTTTCCATAGGCCAACAAGCATTTAATGGTTGGACTTGATGATCTTAAAGATCTTTTCCAACCTAAACAATTCTGATTCAATGATCTACTACTAACCACTGCTGAAGACAGAATATTGGGTTAAATGGACCTTTTGTCTGGTCCAGTAAAGCTATTTTTATGTTCTTACAATTTGCCTGGATCTTACATAGATAAAAATCTGCACACACTGATAATTTTGTGACTATTCTTTTTTGGCTTGCACGTGTCATTATGCATAAGAACTTGGTCTGAAACACTTCATGGAAAGACAACATGCCATCATAAAGCCATCAAAATTAGTAAGGTTGTTGTGTAAGAGAAATGACACTTCGGGATTTAAATTTTAGACTATAGATGTTGAACTACTCTAGGATGAAGAGTTAATAGAAGAAAGGAACAGTAATGGTAATGTTATTTTTCCCAAATAATTTGACCAAATGAAGCCTTTGGATTACAAATTTCCCTACATAGTATTTTGGGAAGAAAATAGCAATATTTTCAGAAAAGAACTAGTACTTGTTCTTCTTATTTTTATTGCCTTCTGTAAATGAATAACTGAGGGGTCTTACTTACAGAATCAGGTTCAGTGTCAGCTGTACTAACCAGAAAACACATCTGGAAATTCGCCTTCAAGCATAGAATTAGTCTCTTAGGAAAGCTATGGAAATCAAACCTTTTCTTTCCAAGTATTAAAATAATTAATCCTTGGGATGTTAGTTTGATATGGCCAAAAGTGAGTCTTTTCCATAAAAGTTGCTTAAACTGTCTCTGGTAAATAGACACGACGTGAGAAATTACAGGCTGTGGGAGTTCAAATCCGTATGGTATGTTCATTAGCTCAAGTTAGGCAAAAATAGAGGAGGCATTTTAATTCATGGAATAAAGACCCACCAGTTGTGGCTTAAGTTCCTGTGCCATAGTGTCCTGGAGGCTGGGAAAAGTGCAGCAAGTCCTGGTGGATGTCTGCCAGCTTTCTATAGTCTTCCAAAGGGTATTTCCTACTGGCCATTGACAGTAACAGAGATTCTGAGGTAATCTATTGGTCTAACACAGATTAGATGCTTTTATTTTCCAAAATCACTACCTCTATATTTATTCAAAAGCATGTCAATGTGTGTGTATGTAAAATTTGGCACCAAAGGTTTTTAAAAAATGCATACTTGGAATTCATTAAAAAGGGAGATTGCAAGTATTAAAATTTGCATAGAATGTGAAGTATTTTTCTTTGCTGATTCATTATTTTATAGATTTGAGGGTTGCCTTGGATTTTTTTTTCATTATTTATGTGAAGCATTGCACGACACAACTTGCAATTTATTTTTCTGAAAGCAGGTGATTTTATAATGAATGTATAAAATCACACATTTTTTTATAAAAATGTGGTGCTTGTTACAGCAGAAAAATATTACTGCATGCTGCCCTGTATTTTGTAACCTTTGGTTTATGCAGGAATATGCTGAATTTCAGTATCGGAGGAGGCACAGACAGCGTCGACGTGGAGACATGCACAGTCTGCTGAGTAATACTCCAGATCCCGATGACCCCAGTGAGAGTACATTAGGTATGTTCCTGCCTGGAACTGGGGTTTTTTCTCTCCCTATTTCAGAACCTGCTAGTAGTGACTGCAGTGTGTGTTCTTCTGTGGATACACTTTGAAGAAGTTTCAAATACATTGTTGTATTTTTCAGGATAAAAGGTTTATTTTTGGATTCTTAGAAGTGTTGCTGACTTCATTGTGGCCGGTCCTCTTTTTAAAGAGACATGCATTGACCTCCCCACTAACTACTCGGCTATTCAGAGCAGGTTTCCTTTTCTGAAGAAATTTTGAAGGGCACACACTTCATCTGACAGCCTTGTCTGTATCCCAGCTCTTTAATGCCAATTAAAAGGTGCATAAAGAGTGTAGCAGAGGGTTGCCCTGCTACAGGCCTGCTGGAAGTTAGTCATAAGGCTGTATTCCAACACTCTGCTCAGAAACTCCTGTATTGGCAAAGACAGCGGGGAAACAAGTTGGCACGGGCTACAGCTTCCAGCATGCTGCTCTTCTAAGCAGTACCGTGGCCGGTAGCACTGTCCCTTAAGGTCACTGTAACTTGTCTGTCTGGCTGTTCAGCCAGGAGCGTTTGCAAAGGTACAAAAATCGCTTGAATCCAAATCATATTGTGACACCGTTTCCTCAGAGCTGCCAGACGTGCGCTGGGTCTCTAAACCATGCTGCACTCCCATCGCTGTGTCTCGTGAACTTAAGTCCTATGCAGAGCTCGCCCTTTAAAAGCAAAGGGAGAAATCCTTGAGAGAGGAGAAATAAACAAATGCATTCTTAATTTCAGAACCAGTAAAAAGAGCTGGGGTGAGCTTTGGTCCTGTCCTATGAGAAGTAAAAGGCAAAACCATCTCATTAAGTCTGAGGACTAGAATTTGACTGAACCCTTGGATATTGTGGTGTCGACCAGTGGATACTGCTAAAGCATGAGAGAGACAATTAGTTTGTCTCACCTTATTTCATTCTGAGTTCTGGCATGGAAAATTCCATTTTCCAAAGTCAAAAGAGTTACGTTACTTTTTCTGGAAACAGCATTTTAGTTCTACTTTTTTGCTGGTTAAGAAACAGCAATGTCAGTGATTGCTGAGGTACACACTAATGACGACACTCTTAATTGTGCTGCAGTGTTATGGTAAAAGTTAATCTAATATTAAGGTTACAGCTGAGTCACTGTCTTTGAAAGACCAGAGAAATGGGCAAACATTGGTTGTAATCCACCTGTAAGTGCATCCTGTGTTGCGTCCATGTGCAGTATTTTTCAGGAGTTCCCATAAATTGTGCATGTGCCTTAGAAGCACTTTGCCACTCCTGCCAACAAGCTCTTGCTCCTGCTGACACACCTACTCCTTTCAAAGAGCAGAAGGGTACTGAGAGCCGAAAGGCACAAATGAGCCAGGCAGTCACTCCTGAAACAGCGGGACTCGTGTTTTGCCACTGTGTAAGAGTTGATGTGGAAGGAGTGTTTCAGGTCATTTTTATTTAGAGTGAATAAAGGAGTAATTATACAGCTGGAATCCTAAAGGAAGAAAGAGATTCTGTCAGTAAGTAACAGTGGAGAAGGCTTCCTCACTGGTTCTCCAACCATTTTTGTTTTAATTGCCCAAACAGATACTCAGGAAGGTGGCAGTAGTAGAAGACATGGCACCTCCATGGTGAGTTCAGCTTCTATGGGTATTCTGCACAGCTCTTCGCTTCATGACTATACCCCTGTCAGTCGCTCTGAGAACCAGGATTCTCTTCAGGTATCTCCCCTAATCTTTTTTCCATTCTCTCTGCCTTGCTTACCTTCCTCTGCTCTGCTTTTCTGTGTCACTTTGTCTCTGGAAATGTTCTCAATCCTTCAGTGAGAGAGGGACAATCTAGGACCACAAATTACACATTTCACCGGTAAGAACTGCGAAACGATCACTAGCGGAACAACAGCCACCTTTTAAATTCTGTTTTCACTCGTCAGCAAGAGTGGGTTCTGATAAATGACACGTAGGAATAATGAATGAGTTTCAGATTTGAGCCCAAATTCTTTTTCATCCAAACCACCTAACAAAATAAAAGTTCTATTCTGAAAGCAGCCTTACTTATTTCCACAGGCTCTGAGCTCTTTGGATGAAGATGACCCAAACATCCTGCTAGCTATTCAGTTATCATTACAAGAATCTGGCTTGGCCATAGATGAAGAAACTAGAGACTTTCTGAATAACGAGGCATCTTTAGGAGCAATAGGTACCTCTCTGCCTACAAGGTTGGACTCCACCCCCTAAGTATGGATAACCCAAGAGGTGCTTTGAGCAGCTCCGAGCTGTTAGAACTTGGTGACAGTCTGATGAGACTAGGTGCAGGCAGTGACCCCTTTTCAGCTGATCGTCTTCACTCACACCCCTGCAGCGATACAAGAAGTGGATTATACTCAACATCTAGTGACGCCGATTCCAGCAGTCAGGATCCCAACACCAACGAAAACCTACTCGGAAATATTATGGCCTGGTTTCATGACATGAACCCGCAGAGTATTGCTCTGATCCCCTCAACAAGTACAGAAATGGATGAGGAGTCACAGCAGCCCAGTACTGAAGATGGGTCAGCGGGGCAACCAAATCTTACAGACACAGGGCTGGAGCCTCAGGAAGAGCATGCACTGTTTGAGGATGCACTCAAAAACGAAGGCAGAGGAACCCAAACAGATGAAAGCACTTCTGAAGAAAACATTATTCCAGGTGAAACAGTATCACAAAGTGGTGACAGTAACAGGGAGGTAACCAGCACCCTGGATGCTTCAGGAGATACTTCAAGTCAGACTCCTCAAACCTCAAGTGAATGGATTGAACATGTGCATCTGGTATGAATAAAAACTAAATCTGGAGTCAATGAATGGCGGTGACAGATGGTACAGTATGTGGAGTAAGCATTATGGAGGCTTTGATCCACATAATTACAGCTCAGTTGTAACCACTGACGTAACAGCGGATATTTAGGAGTTCTCTTGAATTGTAGTTCTTTATAATAACGTGAACCTTTCAAGGAATATCCCTCGCATTTAATTAGGTAGTACTTGCCTTTTTGCTCTCAAGAAAAAGGAATAAGTAGGTCGTATTCCACATTCCTAATACAATGCAGCATCTGTTTAGCCTTAGGTTGATGATCCTTAACTTGAAAGTATGGATTAAAGGCTTACACTGATTACTTTGGTTGGTTTTTCCTAAGAAATAGTTTATTCAATTTTTTTAGAACTCATTCTTTCACCAAAATAACATTTAGCAATTTGTTTTCATTTTTTGTTTTGTTTTCCGTAACTTTTCCTTACTCGTTTCTCATTTTTGTTAGCAGTGTGAACAGAGGTATTTAATGCTTCTCTTTAGTACTGCTCCAGGAACAAGTTCTAGGGGATATTCTTTCCCATTAAAATCAAAGATTTTTTCATGTCTATTTACAGTCCAAATGTGCCAAACTGTGAATAGTTAGCTGGCGGTAGCCTAACGAAACAGCGCAGTGTTACTCTTTCAGACTAATCCCACAATTCTCAGCAGTGAAAGAAACCACTGGGTAGCATTGCTTCTCTAAATTTAACTGGCATGTGTTGCCATGGTGACTGCATTTAATTAAATGTAGCCTGTATCTTAAGTTCATAAAACCTAATGCTGCTGTTAAACAGTTATTTTAAATATTAAAATACAGTGAGTTAGCAACAGCTATGCTGTATTTTAAGAGACACTTTAATGGAAGTGCAATCATAGTTCTTTGTTTTCATAATTCTACAAAGCATTCTATGCACTAGTAGTGCAATTACTTTTAATGATAACATTTTATAAAAATATAGGAAGACAGAATTTTCATATATTAGCCAGTCCCACGATTAAAGTTCAGATAACACATTCTGCTCATCATGTTACGGTGCCTTTGCCTAACCCAACTGGATAGTTGCCACAGTTAAACAAGTAATTCAAATTCAGTGTCTGTTCTGGAGTAACTATGCTATTAATTGCAAAGACCTCCATAAAACCACCCATGGCCTTGCCTTTACAGTAAATAACTAAATGTTCAGTCAGTGTTTTTGCATAAATGAAACACTGCTAGGTATTTGTTCAATTGCACAATATTCATTTGCTGTGTGATTACTGTTTAGTGTAAAAAATAATTAACAGAAAAAACCCTACAAAAATCCCTTTTCCTAGTTGTTGTACCGTGAAAAAACAAATGCTGGTTTTAGATTTGCTTAAAAGCATCAGTCTACAGTTAGTGAGATACAGTGGTACAGTATGTAATTACAACTAGAGTAAGTTGTTGAAATGGCTGTTTTAATTACATATAATCAAAACTTGTCATAACACAGGCAAATTACATACACTCCATTTTAAGTTTTGCTTAACTGTTACCAGAGACTTGTTGATATGATATAAAAGTTTATTACTACTGAGTGTGTATAGGCAAGTGTCATGGTAGCAAAGTTTATGTATTGATTACTGTGAGTTCAAGTGAGTGTTTTGGTAACTAATTCATGCAAATCCAGCTTTTGAGCCTTGCAGTCACAAGGTTCGTATTAGTAAAAAATGAAATAACAGTATTTTACCCTTACCCCATGAACACCTAGTCCATTTTGCAAGCATCTTTAGAGAGAACAGAATAGAATAGTCTCAAATCATTTGCCTACTCTGCCCACCCTGCTCCTGACGTAATATTGAACCTTCGCACATCTTTGAAAAATACCTATTTTAAATTGTTCTGTGGTCATGAAATCCTTCAACTGAACAGGTTCTTCATGAGCGATCATCATGAATTGGTCTGAAAGGTGTTCAGCTCACACAGCTTCCTTGAATTGTAATTCCTGAATGGAAAGATTCTCACAAAAAGATTGTGTATTGCATTGAGATGTCTTGCAGAGTTACAGTAAGATATGTAAGAGTGCTCTCTGTGAAGATAGTGAAGTTTGTGGGTTCTGGTTTTTCGTAATTTGGTTAGGTTGTGCGGTATATCCATTGTTTCCGTGTTACTCTTACGAGCATGAAATTAGCCTATTAAATTTGTATTTTCTTGGTACTTATTTTAACACCATAGTCATTGACTTTACAATTCAAAAATAAAGTTTGGCAAGACTATTTTGTAAACCTGTTAATTTTATAATGTAAAAAAATTACTCTAACCTTGAATTGTTATTTGCACTTTCATAGTCTATACTTGATACATTCCCACTTTATATACAAGTAGGATACTACAACCATGTAGATGTTTGGCCAAATGAATGCTGTTAATAATATGTAAAATTCTTTGATTAAACATTTATTACTTAAACTAATTCCGTTCTGCCTCATTATATCTTGGACTTACAGATTCTCAAGACTTACGACAGACATTTTTAGGCTGTGTTCAGTCCTGTGCCAGGTTAGCTGGGGATCACATAGTCAGTTGAATGTTCTGATTTGGAAATATAAGGCACCCGTATTCATTAAGCCTTGAAAACAATATCTGAACCAGACAATTTTGTCATAATTGTGGCAGCCATGTGGTGCATTTGTTTTCTGCGGAGGGCGATGCCTTGTCATTACAATTAGTAGTGCCAAAGAGAGCGGGAGGGGGCTGTAATTTTTGAGGCCGATCCTGTTAATTAGAGGTACTGAAGTGCCACTTAATATCCAGTCTCTGCTGTTACCAGGAAATTCCAGACTGCCTCTGTTCTGTTATGCCTTGGGTTCGGACACAGGCACTATCCTATGCTGTTCATTGTTACAGTCATTTAATTAGCTTCCCCCATGGAAGCTGGAGAGCTGCTAAACATCGAATGTACCAAGTTGGATTCATCACGGTAAGGCACTTTCCATCACCTGCTGCTGTGGTGTCACTGCATACACTGCAATTAGCGAGTACTGACTTTTACTAAGATCATGAGCATCACAAGAGAGGCTTGGGGTTTTATGGCAGCTAGAACATACTAATAGATACACAAATTTAAAACCTACTTTCTGGGGTGTTTAAAATCACCCATTGGCTTCAAAATCAGATGCCTTCAAAGATCTCTTTATCAAGGCCAATTTCACTGTTACCTTCTCCTCCTCTCCCTCTCTCCCAGCACACACAAGGCATCCCACTGTAACACTCACAGAGGATGGTAGGAATGGAAGCCAAGCATGAATATGACTATAGCTTGTTTCTTTACTAAAAATTACCTAGACAATCTACTCAGAATTATACCATACACTGATTTTGGCCTTCTCACTCTTCTGCAGATCAGCTAGATATGGAAATCTGAAAGATGTAGAGAAGCCTGTGATGATACAAAACCGAGTGTCGTTTTTATCATCTCAGCCTTCTAACTGAAAAGTAAAGCACAGGATGTGCATCAAAAGGAGAAGATAGATCCCCTGTCAATACTGCATAAAGCTGTGTTTGCTCTCAGCTGAGGGTGGGGGCAAAAGAATGAATGAAGGATTGACTTTCAGCAATGATATGCTTTCATTCCACTTCAAAAGTGGGTAGTATGGAGTTTATACTGTTCTCCAATTATATAACAACATAATTGAAGTAGTTCATAAAAATACTAAAAACAAAGAAAAAATGTTTTCTAACTTCACTGCAAAGCCCTTTTTTCCTCAGCTCTTCATAGGTAGCCCACCAACAGTATTTTAAAGCTAATTGTTAACAGGATGGCGTTATTTTGAAATTATGCAGGTCTTGGTCTTTACAGAAATTCTGCAGTGAAATACAAACTTCAGAAGGTGTTTTGCATGTATTTTTTTCTTTTTAGGTAATTTGCATGAATATCCAGATAAATAGAATATGAGCAAGAAAATATTTAACATTTCCAGACAGATGTTCAGTAGTGCAAATACATAATCTTCAAGATTCAGATTACAGTGATACTTTCATCCAAGTGTCTTACCCACAACAAGATACTGGAAAAAAGATGGGGGAGTTATCTAGGGTTTTTTACATAGTAATTGTTCATTACATAATAATGATTTACCTTTACATAAATGGTTTTAAGGAGCATTTATCAGTTTATGAACCCAGATGTTTTTCTGTGAACAACAGTGAGGACAACATGCAAACTTCTCATTGGTTGTATTTTGGCCATTGCACCTTCTACTGTAATTATCAGATCAATTTTATTTATAATAATCTCTTTGGGGAAAAAAAAAACCCAACCAACAAAAACTCTTACTCAGACACTAGCATTTTTATTCTGCAAATACCACAGTCAGCCTTGCTGCCTTCATTTTTCTAAAATGGCAGGTCCATGTAGCCATCATCATCTTTAGGGATGTAAACAAACAACATCATATTAATTACCCAGCCAAGTTTCACTAACACAGGCTTCATACATGTTATAGCAGAAACCTTTACATCCTGCACATAAAGAAAAATCTTACTTTGAACTTGGTCATCTTTATTTTCTGTTCAAGCACCTGGAGTCCGAGGTCTTCCTTCTGACCCATGATGTCTTTACATATAATTCAGCAGCAGTCAGGCACTTAAAATTCCAGTTCTGCTTTCTGGAGCATATACAGACAGCATTATTGAGCACAGCAGTCCAAATTCTGCTTGGCTATAATTCAGCCATCCAACTCCCTTCTCCGTGATTTGAGATGAATTGTGTCCCAGAAGGCAGAAGAGATGGGTAGACTAACTAAAGAGAGGGACTAACTAGAAAGCACATTTATTTTGTTTGTACAAAGCAAGCACAATATACATGGCACAGAAAGAAACATTAGTATGTAGACCTTTGTGGTGTGTAAGTTCATTCATTATACAAGATGATGTGCAAGGTGTTTAGATGAAGTAACTTGCCCTTGACACACAGCCAGTCTTGATGGACTTCTGCACTTTCTGCTACCTTATAGGTATTCTTGAGAAAACTCTTAGAGATTTAAACTAGATAAGTGGGTGACATAACCCCAGAGATGCACTTTGAATAGACCATCTAAATACTACACTAAACACCACTGCCCCAGATAGGGCATAACCTATTTTTAGCAACTGTTAAATGTTTTCCATAGGTGACCTTATTTTGCTCTGTAGACTCACACTGGAAATCTTTACACTGAAACACAATTGCAATTCCTGTTGTAAAGAAAATAGATCACCTTATCATTTACACTGCTGTTCTCATGCTGGTCAGCCCTTCCAGTTTAGCTTGAGTACAGGGCTTCTGCTGTGTCAACACAGCGCAGCAACCCAGTTTCACCTCTGAAGAAACTTCAGTGAACTCAAGTAAGGATCAGTGTAGTTCTACATCCCACTGTAGTAACAACACAGAGAAAGGCTGAACTTCACTAACAGAGCCAGACATGGAATAAAGCAGGGACTGTAGGAAAAACTCCCAGACTAAACCATGTAAAACTCTCCTAGGCAAGTTGGAACTCATTGCAGAAGTCAAGAAATAGAGCAACTACTTCATTTGCACTCTAAAATACTTTGTGATACAAGGACAGCAAAAATTCTTGCAAACAGGGATCCTGTAGTACAGGCTTTCTGCTTAACATTTGCAAGAAGATAACACTAGTGAAAATCTTCTCAACCATTACAAAAATAAAACCTGAGAGCCTGGACTGACAAAACACGACAAATGTAGAAATACTAACTTTTGTGTAAAAAGTGTATTTTTCTGGATCACAGAAGCATTTCAGAGTGCAAATTAACTAGTTTAAGAGACCACTTTAATATGCTTTAAAAGAACAAATACTTGTGGTCATGATACGTTACCTCTGCCTACACTTTACCCACTCACATCCCAGGGGGCCAAAAACCAAAAACCTCACAAAATCTGGGGTTAGTTCTTGGCTCTACCACACACTTAAAAGAGTAATTAAGACCCCAAAATTGCAGAGACAGATGCATGCCCTTTCTGCAAGTAATAACTCTGCAATCCATTTCAAGAATAGCATTGCTGCCTACATAAAGGGTTAAGTATCAAGCAACAAAAAAATGTTAACCCATGCTAACTTTATTGGGTGTAACTAAAATAAAAGATGCTGGTTTCCATTTTTGACAAGACATCCTGGTGCTTCCATTGCCTTTTGTCTAGGTAAGGAGTGATCAAACAGCACTGGCAGTCCCTGCCTCTCCATCATGGTAACTCCACTGGCCTTTCACAAGGACAGCCCAGTAATCATGCCAAGTGCACTCTAATCCCAAAGTGTCATTTACTAAGGTTCCACTGAAATGACAGTCATTAATGAAGCTACACTTTGTCAGGAAATAGTGGATTAAAACTCTTTTCTGCCAATACTACATAAATACAGCTGGCTAAAACCCACTAAATTAGCTTGAATTATCACCACAAATTAGGTTTCATAAAGCTTGATAATTTTTTTATTCAAGTTGCTATTTAAAAGCCAAAGAAAAAAAAACCACAGTGGATGTTATAACAATATACAGTAGCCTATTTAATTAGAATATACAGATGCATGTAAAATAGATGCATCCTACATTTATGGCAGAAGAGGAAAAGACTGCAGCATTGTTTTGGAAAGACCAAAAGGGAAGAATCTGGGAGTGGGGTAGATGGTAAAAAGGCTACAGTAAAACTGAAGCCGAAAAAAACTATTTCCAAATATACTTGTTATTCATTAGCACTGTATCTTACCAAATTCACTGAACAAAATTCTTCACAAAGGATTAGGTACTCACCTGCACAGAAATCACTCATTTCTACACAGACCAGTAATGCTAGGCCAACATGACAGTGCTGAAAGGGCCGAGCAGTGGAGGACTTCTGAGGGCAGTTGGGAAGGAAAACTGTCAGAAGCTGAAAGTAGTGATAAAGGTCTCTGTGAGATCACTGATCTGCAAGACAATCACATAAAACTAAAGAGGGGTGGATTAAAGAAGCAGAGACAAAAAATAAGCATCCAAGAACTATGAACAGTTTGAAAGAAGATGAAGGAAAATAAGATTTAAATCAAAATGAAGAAATCAAATTGGCACCTGAGACAAGTCAAAGCTGGTGCAAAAGAGAGGAGGTTAAATGTGGCTGTCCATCAGTCAGTACCAACCAAGCAAGCCCTTCACTGCATGAGTGGAGCATCTGTAAACAGACCCCTGAAAATTATGCCTATTAATTATACAATTGTTACCATAATGCCATTGAATGAAATAGCCCCTATTTTGCACAAAAATATTTTTATTTTAGCAGGAAAATTGTCCTTCATGTAAAAGTTATTATTAAAGATTATTATTTGTTCTTTGTGTCTGTTGAGAATAAGACAAAAGGAAATCAACTTAATTTGCACCAAAGAAGGTTTAAATGAAACCTAAGGATGAAGGATGAAGGCGAGGCATGGAAACTAAGTGGCTGCAAATCCTTGTGTGTGAGTGAGCATTTGTATCTTGACACCAGACTAGCAGAACAACTACAAGGGATGGCTTGAGGCTATCTAAGCATCATGGTGAGGAGGCACTGTTTGATCCATGGTTCTGGCACTTAGCTGGCAAAGCTTCATTAAGCCATGTGTCCTGTTCCCTAGTCTTTCAAATTATTTCATACATGACTGAATTTCCATGCAAGAGGGGCAGTTGGGCTTAAGGACCAAAGCTGGCATATGTTGAGGGTAAGACCCACAGTCACTGTTCTCCTGAATCATAACTACTACTTAAGTGCATATCTTGTCCTCTGCTTGCTGTTCGGGTGAGTAGGAAGGATGGCAGCTGGACATCTTTGTATGATGGAGTACAGCATCTCCCTGCCAATGGAGAACAAAGCAGGTACTGGCCGCAGCTCCGGTGCTTTGCTACAGCCATCACGTCTTGCCTGACTGCATCTGGCCCTCCCTGGGATTGAAGGGACGCTGATATCTGTCACGGTTTTTGCTGAGGCACGAAATACGCCCAGCATGGGACAGGGACCCTTTCTCTGCTGAGACCCGAGAACTAACGCTCACTAGCTGCACAGAAGCAGCCTTCGCACCGCCAGGACGCGCACCCAAGCAGCTGACTGCCCCCTAAACCCTCCCGGCAAGCCGAGGCCCCAATCCCCCCCGCTTCAGCTGGGGCCCAAGCGCGGTGCCCCGCGGTGCTCTGTTCGGCAGACGCTGAGGCGAGCGGACCGCTACCGCCCCCGAGCGGCGGGCGGCTCCGCAGCCAGCAGAGGGCAGGGCCGGCCGCCCCGCTCCTCCCGGCGCGCCTCGCCGCGCCGCAGCGACATCCGCCGCCGGCGGGAAGAGGCTAGCGTCGGGGCCGGTGTTGGCGCCGCGGTCTACCCCCGTTCCCCTCTATCTGCCAAGGGCCGCGGGCCCCGCTGCCGGCTGCAGGATGCCGCTGGGGCTGAAGCCCACCTGCAGCGTGTGCCGCAGCACGTCCTCTTCCATGTGGAAGAAGGGCGGCCAGGGCGAGATCCTGTGCAACAACTGCACGGCCCGCTCTGCGCCGCCCGGGCCCGCCGCCTTCGCCACCACCTCGGCTGCCGCCCAGCACAGTAACGGCGGAGGCGGCGGGGGGAAGCAGGTGAGCCCGCCGGATCCGAGCCGGATCCGAGCTCCCCGCTGGGTCTCGGCGGAGCGGAGAGGACGGGGCCAGCCGCGCTCCCGGCCTGGGGCTGCGCCCTTTCGTGTATTTATTCGGTAATGTCCCCCTAGAGCAAACAGGAGATCCACCGGAGGTCTGCGCGGCTGCGGAACACCAAGTACAAGTCGGCGCCCGCTGCGGAGAAGAAGGTTTCCACGAAGGGCAAGGGCAGGAGGCACATCTTTAAGTTAAAAAACGTAAGGGTGGAGCGTAGCTTTTCGCGGCTGGGACGGGCTGTGGCGGGTTCGGGGAGCCCTGCGCCGGGGCGGCGTGACCCGCAGTCCTGAGGAAACGTCTCCCATGGGCGAGCCCACAGGCTTCGGCCCCCGCCTGGTCCACTGTGCCGGCGTCTTGGGCCTCAGCGCGGGGTTTGGCTGCTCCTGCCGCAAAACCAGCCTGAAACCTGGCTGGGAAGTGGTAGCAGTCGCTGCCAGAGCCACCGTGTTTTCCCCTGTAGCATGGGCCTGCCTGCGTAACTCACTGCCCTGCCCAGCATCCAGGCCTTCAGGCTCCTTCCTAGGGGCAAGGAGTTTTGCGTAAATACAGTCCTGAGGATGAAAATGTTAACTTTATTGTTTTCAGTTTCAAATATTTGAAAGTTTGCACCCAGTTTCTTGTGTTTACTCATTATCTAAGAAGATACCTGTATCAGTGTCTAAAAGGGAAAAAAACCCCAACAACCTGGACTTATATTACATGGTTGGTTTGTTTTAACACCTTTGACTTTACATTTCTGTGTTCTTGCCTTAGCCCATCAAGGCTCCTGAGTCGGTATCCACTATAATTACAGCAGAATCAATCTTTTATAAGGTATGGTTTCTGCGGGTTTGTTTGCAACATAAGAACTTGCTGTTTCTATTTCCAATCTCAGAAATTACCAGAGACAGTGAAAGCACTAATGATACATTCACAGAAGCTGCTCTTACTTGCCTGGCAGTTGTGTAGGAATTTGCTCAGCCCAATGTCATTGTTGTTAAGTCTTGCAAGGTGGTTTATCACAGTAATTCACATAGTTGTCATTGCCCCCTTTTTTTCTTCCAAGAACAGAATGATTTAGTTTCCTTAGTAATGTTTACAGTTGAGGTATTTAAACTTCTGACTTTCACTGTGCAGAGGTCAAGCGAAAATCACTATAGGTGGTTATTTAAATTTATGTGATGTTCCCTACCTTAGGCACAGAAGGGAGAGGGATGGGTTGCACTGTCCCAACATCTAAACTGACTCCTGTTTCAGAGCTGGGAGCAAGCAGCCTCAAACAGCCTGGGAACAAGTTCTGTTTACTATCACAATGAAAGCAGAAGCTAGCTTTCTCACATTCATGCTTGAGAGTAGTTTTACAAGTATGCCAAGGTGTTTTTGTTTTGAAGTTCCAAAATTTGCTCTTTATTTTTTTAAAAAAATTATTATTATTTGTAGTACAAACAAACCACTTAAAATGCCTTTTCCCCCAGTGAAACAGTCACAATAGTTACTGGGAGACTGCACAGCAGAGGAGAAGTGGTAGACTGAGCTTCCATGTGTTTTCTAGAGACCTGGTGCTTCATGTCTCACATCCTAGATGAATCTCTGTTTGCACTTGACTAATTCAGAAGAGAACTTTTCTTGCATGTTTTGTGTTTTCTTTTTTCCAGAAATTCTTATGAATTCTGTCAAAAGTTTTATTTAACCTGATCTCTTTATGCAAAATGTTTCTATTTTGATAACTTGCTGTGTTATTGAGAAGGCGATTGTTCACGCTTTTTGAGGTCTTTTAAAGCTATTTTAAAACTAAACCTTTCTGGTCAGTTCTTGGCAAACTCTGATACTGATAGCATGGGCACTGCATCGTGCTGTGTGACTGGCACTCTTGTCATGAGTGATTGTCACATGAGCTGCCTTTGCTTTGTATCGTGAAGCACCATGGAAGGTGGCAGGGAGTGGATCTGTGTTTTGTGACTACTTTTTTATTCAAATGACCAAACATGCTCATACTCAGAAAGCTGCTTTCCCTGCGTGCACAGGGAAATTACTGCCCTTACTTTCCTAGAAGGTGATGTCGCTCTCTCCTGCTTCTGACAGAGTGAGACCATGTCCACTCTGCAGAGAGGAGGCGTAGCCTCAGACTCCCCAGCACTGGCTGATTGGGGGTTGGACCTGATGATCTCTTGAGGTCCCTTCCAACCCCTGCGATTCTCTGATTCTGTGATTGTGCAGAAGGGGTGCTGATGACTGCTTAGGTGAGATAGCACTTATGCCAGTGTTCTTGTTTGCATGTGCCTGCATTAAGACTGTCTTTCAAGGGGGGACTAGTTTGAGATAATTTAAGATACTGATACTTAAGAGCGAATGAAACAGAATCACAGAGTGAAGCTTGTAAAATTCAGGGTGTTTGATGTAATCAGCATTTCTATGTCTTCTAGGGTGTGTACTATCAAATTGGAGATGTTGTTTCAGTGGTTGATGAGCAGGATGGAAGAACATACTACGCTCAGATCCGTGGGTTTATTCAGGACCAATACTGTGAAAAGAGCGCTGCGCTAACCTGGCTCATTCCTACACAAGCCAGCCCCAAAGATTGCTTTGACCCAGCATCTTATATCATAGGTAATCTCTAAGCCTTTGTTTTATACAACTACTTATGTGTGCCTAGTCTAATGTAGAGTGGTGGTTTAAATTAACTTAGCTTTTCAAGATCGTTTATGCAATTTCCGTATTTTAGACCCTCATCCTGTAAGCAGCTTCTTTACTCCAGTAACCTGGTTTATTTATCTTCCATATGTAATATGATCAGTACTACTGGAGCACATGTGGTTATCTCACGGGCACAATTCTAGGTTTGGACTTTACAGATCAAATTATTACTCTGTGTATAGAATCAAAATTATTGCAACATAAACCAAATATCACAGTCCAGGCTGTTTCTTTTAAAGTGACCTGAATGACCTGATCTTCATTTTGGGTACTTAAAATACACAACGTGCAAGCACTGGTATAGAGTGCTCTGCTGATGATTTAACATCATTAATAATTCAGAAAAGCCCCTTTGACAGGTAGGCCACAAATAATACTCATTAATTATATATTAACTGAAATACTTCCTGCAAATAATTGAAAGCTTCAAATGGGGAAAAAGAAATAAGCCCAGCAAAAATAAAGCTAGGGCTTCCCTGTGTAGCATTTGAGGCTACTTTGCCAGGAAAAGGCTCATTGTCTAAGGGATGTTTGTTGTTGCATATTTTTAAGTCCTGCCTATTACAGTTTTATGCCTTTAAATTTTGTCTTTGAAGATTTATTTTTTTTTTCCTAGGACCAGAAGAAGATCTCCCAAGGAAAATGGAATATTTAGAATTTGTTTGTCATGCACCTTCAGAATATTTCAAATCTCGATCATCTCCCTTCCCTACAGTTCCCACAAGACCAGAGAAGGGCTATATATGGACTCATGTGGGACCTACTCCTGCAATCTCTATTAAAGAAACTGTTACCAATAATTTATAGTTTTTAAATGAATACTTAGGGCAATTTTTTGGGTGTATTCTCAGGTTTGTGAACCTTATAGAAGAAGTTTTAAAAATTCATAAAAATGTTAATTTTACTTCATGGATTATGGTACTTGTTTTAAATTATATCAGATTTTGAAGTGGAAGTTTTCTTTCCATTTGATGCATCATTTCTGTGCTCTTCTTCGGACATTATTGCTCATCTGGGGACAGAACCACAAGTTTCATGTCATCTTTGATTTTGGTGAGCAAAGAATTGACCTCTGAAAGTTGCCTTTAGTGTTCTTATTTCCTAACCTGTTTTCCAGAAAAGGAGTTACAAGACATACCCTTAATTATCCAGTGCTTCATATAGTTGTTTAATTTAATGAACTGTGACTGCAGTTTTTGTTTACTTCTTAACTAATTTAAGACTAACTTCAGATAAACACAGAACTTGGTCAGTGATGCAGTTAAAAGTTTTCTGTTACACTGGAGAAGAGTGATCTGCTTAGGTTTCTCCTCTTCAGATTAAAACGTGTCATGTGCAAGGTGGTACTCTACCTAACAGTCACCTCTTAAAGGAATTTTATTCTGCTGAATCTAAAACACAGGACTATGGTTGTAGCTTGCTGATAAGCTTTGCTTTTATATGGCTGTAAATTTATTGGAAAGCTGGATGCAGATTTAAAAATCAATGTTAGATGCTCTGCCATGCTGGCATCCTCATGACAGAAATGTATTGTCATTTCCTGAGGAAGCCAACGCTGTGCTGTATGAGTTGAGTTTCACATTATTTGTGTGTGTTAACTTGCTCTCTTAAATTGATCTGAAATTGTTTTCAGTCTTTGCAATTAATTAAGGTGCAAAAAAACCCCTCCAGCAATTCAAGTACAAAAAATTTGCTGAGGGAAATAAAGACTATTTTTACATGTTGACAGTCTCAGTAGAGCAGAACAAGAAAAGTACCACACACTAAAATGCCAATGTTAAATCTTTCTGCAGTAAACATTTTACAAACTGGTCAGCAGCAGACACTATGAGATGTGCTTGCATGGCCTGAATTCCCCGGGGTTAGTGGTTCCTTGAAGGGTAAGAGCTGGAAGTGGCCATAAATTTGCATTTACGGATCTTTCAGGGTTGGGGCTTGGGGGTTTTTTGGACATAGGTGACCATAGCACCCAGAAGCCCCAAATCACTTTTTTGTATGAAAGTCTATTAAATTTGCACTAGGCTTACATTTTCACTTCATAAAAAGCTTTGATTTAACATTAAATATATTTTGAATGTCTCATACTGACAACTTTTAATAGAGTGAGACCTGTGACAACAGAAACCAGGTACCTTTGTTTCAGTCTGCATCCTCAATTCTGCCCTCTTCAATTTTTCTTACGAGATGACAAGCAGGAATGTTAAATACCTTTTTAGCTGTCTGGTCTTGCTATTCCTTAAGGAATGAAATATGGAAAAAAATATCACACAGGAGAAATACCCTCTGGTCAGCTGATGAAACATAAAACTTGCCTTCTAAAGGTGTTTGCCAGGGTCCTTAATACGGAGAAGGAGCTCAGCATTCAAACATTGCTATAGTGTTTGCTGCAGTGTGATACAAAGCTACTGATGGTACCCTTGCAGTGATTACAGGTGCTGTACTAACTCAGTGTGTCTAATAAGTTCTCATCCAGTGACCAACTTGTGTGTGAGTTTATAAGGGTGCAGACGATTGCCCCAGTAATCAGCAGGATGCTTGAGGAGCTGGATGTGGTCCTGCTTGGCAGGGTTTCTTGAGGACCCCAAGCACAGTGGGACTGTCTCAAGCTGCAGCTGGCCAACACATTTTGAACGCCCCCAAAATTGCATGTTGTTAGGGATGGTGATGAATAAACTAACATGCATTAAGATAAATCAATCCTGAAATTGTTACAGCTGACTTAAGCTTTTGCTCCTTTTCCTGGGCTCTTCATAAGTGGAATAATTCCATAAGCAAGTGATTTCTTAATTGATTTCTAATTCTGTTTTTGTTAATGTTATAAACTGACTTCCTGTTTGATACTGCTGCCCCCTCTATTGATACCGCCCCGCTTCTTCTTCCCAACAGTCCCCCGTTTTCCTAGGCAGGACGTAATTGGCATGGAATACTCTCTTTGGCCCATCTGGGTCCCCTGTCCTGGCTTCGTCCCTCCTTTCTCAAGAATAGAGAAATAGAAGAAGCTAAGAAAGTCCTTGACTGTCTGACTGCAACTAAGAACATCAGGGTGTTATCAGCACTGCTTTCATTTTAACTCCCAAACACAGAATTCCATCAGCTGCTACAAATGAAATTAACTCTATCCTGACTGAAACCAGGACACCCTCAACATCTCCAGAGAGGCTCTGACAGAGGGACAGATTGGTGGTAATAAGTTCGTGAGAAGACCCTGTTTTGAAATAGAATATATCCTACTTACATGTTTTGACTTCTCTCACCCTTAGTATAGCAAATCTGTGGACAGAAGAATGAAGCTGGGGCAGAGGTTTGTGGAAGAGAGGGATTAATCCTGGTAGTTTAACAGTTAGTTTCCAGCAAAGACTATTATTTTATTTCGTTTGGGGTTTTTTGTTTTTTATTTTATTTTATTTCTGTGAGCATAGATAGTTTTGGAGATGCAAACAGGACTAGTAGGAACTGAGGGGCTCAATAAAACAGCTGTTATTAAAATGCTTTTAGGTTATTTGTTGTTAAATAATCTGGTAACAGTACTTTTGTCTTCAGACCAAATAGTAACAGAGTGTTGTAAATGCAGTGCTCCAGCTTGCATTACTGTGATTTTATTGTGGGAACTAAGGTGTTAGAGGCACGCTGTGAGGTCACAGTGCTCAAGCAGAATGTAAGCCAGTGAAAGAAAAATGCTGTAAAAAAGATTGAATTGAATATAAATGTTGGTATTATACTTCCAACCACAATCTAAACCCAAAAAATCTTAATTAAGAGAGTGCTGTGGAGCAACCTCCCCTATTAAACACTAATTATTTTTATTTTAGCTTTTTGATTATACTGTCTAGTGGTAAAAAGTAATCCAAATGGGTGAGGAGTCTGATGGTAAGGTCCCTGAAGAGAGTGGATCAGCAGGTGATGTCTGTAACTAAAGTGTTATACCTTTATTTATAGGTATTTGAACAACTGCACTGTCCTGTTCTATGTGTGCAGAATCCACCAGTAACATGGGAAGAGTGACTGCCTCTCCAGCAAGCTGCTTAAGGACAGAACTGGAAGAGTGTGACCTCTGAGACCAATGTCTCTCTCTGAAAATTTCTTGTATTAGGAAAAAGAGGGGCAAAAGGAAGACCCACAAGATAGACTCAACAACAGAACTCAACATCACGGGATCCCATGGGGACAGGCTTTGATGCCCTGATGCTGAAGGAGCTGAGCTCACCCATTATTCTCTTTCCTGGTTCGGAATCCCCCATGCCAGAATTTAGGTAGGTTTCATTCCTACATCATTAGACCGTGAGTGGATACACTACCACTGAATATATGGCCTTCTGTTCAGCTTCAGACCTTTGTGAGCAGCCAGCAGATGTTTTCCTTAAGTGATTTTTGTTCTAAAGATGGAACATGTAGCTAAGAGCTAAAACACACAGAGCATATATGCTGTACTGAGTAATGCATAGAACATGCAGGGTGTGCTCTGGTGCATACATCACAGGTCTGCCTGCTGGCAGGGAGAAAATGTCCTTTTTGTAGTCATAGGAAAAAAATACTGTCTGAGAACATCTGCCTTGAAGAAGAGGAAAAAGTTTCTGTGAGAGAAATAATGCAAAACCTCTTTTTATAAAACTACTTTATGACCAAGGAGAATTCTCACTTCTGCAACTGTATTGGAGAAATAAAATAGCCTGAAAAAGAAAAATCCTGGACTTGAGCAATGTACTCGTCTGTTACAGTGCTCATTGAAGGAATGAGGAGAATAAGGAGAATAATCACAATACGGATCCTGGTAGGAAAGAAAAAACATTTTTAGTGCCTGATAGCTCAACTAAATACAGGAGATAACAAGTAACAACTTTAATTGCTGGAGACAAAGCATTCAGGTGTCATGTATGGCCATGTCACTTTTGTGGTGATGTGGCCCTGGCTAGTGGCCAAATGCCCACCAAAGTAGCTCTATCACTCCCCTTTTCAGCTGGACAGGGACAAAATATATATATTGAGTGGCTTAGGAGTCAAGATAAGGACAGGGAGAGATCACTCCCAATTAGTGTCTTGGGCCAAACACAGAATAAAGGAAACTAATTTTTTATACAAAACCATACACCCAGTGAAACCAGAGTCAGGTAATGAGAAGTGTGGCCAGATTTTAAAGCATCTTACCCCCATCCCTCCCTTAGCAGACTCTAGTCATGATTTCAATCCCTTCTTCCCCCCACATCACAACATGGGGAAGGGCAGGGAATGAGGAAATGCGTTTTTGGTAAGTTCCTCACAAGCTGTTTTCCTTCTTAGCTGCGGGAGGGGTCATTCTGGACACCCTTTCCCTGCTGCACTGTGGGGTCCCACCCACAGGAGACAGTCCTCCATGAATGTCTCCCTGAGCCCTTTCTGTCGGGGTGTCATCTCCTCACCAATTGCCTCAGCGTGGCTCCCTTCCATGGGGTGCTGACCTTCAGGCCCAGACTGCTCCAGCCTGGTCCCCCACAAAGTCACAAGTCCCTCAGCAAACCTGCTACAGCGTGGGTCGGTCTCCGACAGGCTGTAGATGGGATCTCTGCTCCCTGTCATCATCCATGGGCTGTGGGGGGACACCTGCTCCACCATGGTCTTCTCCACAGGCTGCAGGGGTATCTCTCTGGTGCCTGGAGTGCCTCCTCCACGCCTCTCCTCCTTCTTCCCTGGCCTTGGTGTCTGCACAGTTCCTCACATCTTCTCACTCCCTTCTCTGGTGGCAAAAAGCAGCTGCCTGCGTACATTTTTCTCCTAAATGTGATTCCCAGAGGCGCTGTGACTGTCACTGATGGGCTTGGCCTTGGTCAGCAGCAACTCTGGCCTTGAGCCAGCTGTCTGGGGCCTGCAGAGAGCTTCTAGCTGTTTCTTGCAGAAGCCGCCCTGTAGTCCCCCTTCTCCACCAGAATCCAGCCATGCAAAACAGTGTCATTGTCCACTAAATATCCAATCACCTCTTCAGTATATTTTTATATTATTGAAATGGAGTCTTAATGACCAAATACCTACTCACTGAAGTGGGGAAATGACTCGCATCAGATAGATATGTGGTCATGTATGTAATACTCTCTCAGTCAGTTGTCGTTTATTTCTAGACACATCAAAACCATGCTTTGGGTGTATACTAAATGGTATTTTACCTCTAAATTGTCTGAGTAAGTATTATCGAAGATTTAGAGATTTGTATTAGAAAAACACAAGGGCCGTGCTTTTCCAGAATTTATTTAATTTTCCAGGGTTTAGGTTACACTTAGGAGCTTTTTCATAAGTACTGTATTGGCATACCCATGGGTTTTACATTCTAACAAAGACTTTTCTTCTCCTGTGGGTCTGTATCTCCTTCCAAGACCTGAACATGATGAGAAGAGCTACTGGTGCTGGTATGGACAGTCTTGGCTGGGCAGGATCTGAGATCACTACACAGAAGCCAGACTGGGGTGGGACCTGCTTAATAGATCCTGCCTTAGAAAGAGCACCTTCTCTTTTCCCTCCCCTTCCTCCTCAAGAGCTCCTAGCCATTAGGGTTATTTTTCCTCTTAACCCTCTGCACCTCACCAGGTGTAACAATGAGAGCTACCTGAATGTGCAGAGAAGCAAAAATGGTTGCAATTGGTGTTTCAGACCAGTGTAGACTGTTTCAACTTGAAGAACTGCCTGAGGGTCAATGAACAACCTAACAGTAAGTACAAGTTCATGGTTTCAGCACACAGGGCCAGGTATGTATCTATTTACTACCCTCACATTGCAATTTCAGCCTTCAAGGGCTCCAGAAAAAGGAGCATGGAGGATGTGAATAGAAAATGGGAGCATGAGATTTATTTCCTTCTCATGGAAATGAGAAACCAGGAAAACCAAAAGACATAGGAAGAGAAGTAGCAAAATGCCCAATCTGATCCACTCTGGTAGAGGTCCCAGGTGGTGCTGTTAATAACCTCTCCGTTCGTACATGTATCTGAACCAGCAGTTGGGGGCATCATCTCTGTGCTTTCGAAAGTGAAAGCCAGCAGCATTTCTCCAGCTGCTGTAATACCCTGACCATGGGAAAAGACAAGGTTACAACATAGTGTGAGACTACAAAGTACCTGTTTCAACACATCTATTGAGCACAACAGGGTTGACAGCATCAGTGAATGCAAATGGCCCCCCTGCTTGTGCTCAGTGATGCTTCCCTTTGCTTTCTTTGTGTGATCCTCAGAGCCAGGTCTCTCTACATCTGCAGTTCCCAGAGGGCCAAGAGCACAGAATGATGCATTGAAGTGTCAAAGACGGTTGGTGAACAGTAACAGACAATAACAGCATGAGCAGGAACAGTTTCACCCTGATGATGTAGGGTGATTTAAGCTACCTAGATTTCAAAAGTCTGTGCATGTGGTTGTCTCTGATGTTTTCTGGAGCCTGTGTGCTGAGAAGAGAAGTTTTATTCAAAGAGTGACTTTCCCTTTCATATTGAAAATATCCATTTAATGGATTTGGTGAGTACTCTTACATAGTCCCTATGTTACTGAAGAAGCAAGGAAAGGAAAGCAGTGATTCCCTACTGAAAGTAGGCAGGCATTCTCGGCTTGTGTAACATCTCCACTAGCAATACAGCTTAGATGTCACACAAACCTGCAAAAGAAGGCAGAAACTTTCCCAGGAGCTGCTAATCTGCTGTGCCTGAGGTCAGGTAGTCATTGCAGCTGTCCTATTGCTCAATGCCTGCAGAGCAAGCAGGCTCCTATTGTGTTTGGGCTGTACCTCTTATTTCCCCTTTTTTTAAGCCATTAGCCTACTCTACCAACTACTTGGAAACTGAAGCTAATTTTCAAAATTGTGGAAATCTGTGCACAGAGTTTTTCAGTTACCTCTCCTCAAGGAGCTGTGACGTGGCAGAGTGCAAATGTCATTTTGCTGATTGACTTTTTTTTTTTTTTTTTTTTTTTCCCCCATATGGAGATAGACTCCCAGGAGATCTTACCTCTCAGGCTTTTGAGGTGCTCCTTCCAACAGGATCTGACTGACTGATACCCAGCCTTCATGCTGGTCAAGGTTCTGCACTGGGTGGTTTTGTCCACGTGTTTCCTGCGTTCCAAAGTGTCACGATATAATTAGTGACTGTTAACTTCAGAATGAGAATTGACTGAAGACAGGGTAATGGATGGCCAAAGGAAAGCTTGTCAGCATTTCTGAGGAAGCGAGGCCTTTAGGTGTGAGATCTCAGTGATCCCTGTGCACCTAAGTGAACTAAAAATCTAAGTACACAGTCTCAAGTGCCTCAAAAGTGTATACAGCTTGATTAGATATTCAACAGAACATCAGCGATGGTTGTAACCAAATACCAGGTGATAAAGCTATTGGAAACCTCACCTCTGCTCACCTCAGCTTATATCAAGGGTGGGGCAGTGCTATGGTGTGTCAGACAAAGGGAACCCATCCCTTTCCATTTATTTACAGTAAATGTCACCTGCCAAGTGCAGTCATCAAAGTTTCTGAAGGTCTTCTGTAGTGTTTTATTACCAACCTTTGTTTTTACAGGCCTGAGATCTTACTCATGAGGGGATTTTTTGTTGTTGTTGTTTCAGTCTTTACTCCCTGTCGAGATTGTTTATGCTAAATACCACAGGCCATGGACGAAGATCATTGCAGGACTCATCAATGGCTTTCTGTGACTTTCAGAATGAATATTCCTTTAAATTCTGTTTTTTCCATCTGTCAAACATTCATGCCAGGAGTGCCCCTCTTACCCAATGGGTGCTTTGCATAAGAAATCTTTGGCAAAGCTCTTTCTCAAGCTTTTTGGAAATCTAGAGAAGTATAACTATCAGATTTCCCTTGTTCACGGATCTGTCGAGGTTTTAAAAAATTGCCAGTTGTTTTGCAGGTCAGATACTTCTTTTTAGAAAGGAATTCTCCCCCAATACATACTACCAGTTAATGTGCTTCTCATTTGGTACTTTCTACTAATTCGTCCATGCAGACACCAAGCTTGAGGTCTGTAGTATCCCAAGTCTTCTCGGGGAGTAGCTTAATGAGTTGGCGTCATGTTTGCCATGCTTGCCGTCACCTGGCTTGAAGTGAGTGTTGCATTATTAAATTGGTAGGTTCTTCCAGCACAGCTGACTGAATACCTTTGCATGTTCAGATGACTTATTCCTGATCATATCGCCTGTTTGTCTACAAGAGCTGTTGAAGAGTCCCCTGTAAGGATATGTGGTGTGAGAGATTTTATTATTTGATGTAAAATAGTCTGAACAAAGGCTTCACAAAATTGGGGCGATGAGGAAGAGAACAAGCTTCTGTAGAGAAATGCTGTATGCTTGTACACCAAGGAATCTTGCAGTCATTGACAACAGAATTTTTGTAGAATCATGGAATCTCCTGAGTTGGAAGGGACCCATAAAAATCATCAAGTCCAACTCCTGGCTCTACACAGGGCCAGCCAAGTCAGAGCATGAGACTGAGCACATCATCCAGACACTTCTTGACCTCAGCCAAGCTCAGTGCTGTGACCACTTCCCTGTGGAGCCTGTTCCAGTGCCCAACCACCCTTCCAGTAAAGAACCTCTTCCTAATACCCAGCCTAAACCGTGGGAAATGGAAGAGTGGCCCTGGAAAGGAGACACAGTTGTGCTTGTTGGAGGGAAGCCGTGAAGAAAGCAGTAAAGCATGAGATAGAGGGTCTTGTAGAGATGTAAATTTGTGTGGTATTCAGCAGGGGGGTGGTACAGTGTGCTTTGTAATGTTAAGGAAGGTGCAGACAGAAAGACTCCTGCACAGCAGGAGTTCACCAGGGTGGGACAACCTTCTGTATGGGAAAGTTGTGTTTCTTGTGTTAATGAAAAGTCTGAAACCTGACTCGCAGGCTGCTGCGTCAGCCATCAAGAGGGTATAAAAGTTTGCTCAGTTGTTATTAAAGTTGTCTTCAAACCACCACAAGCTGAGCCCGTTACTTTCAATACGCCACACTATACCTCCCTTGTCACAGGTTCCCTTGGGTTCATCTGGTCACCAAAGAGAGGAGATCAGTGCCTGCCCCTTCACTCCCCCTTGTCAGGAAGCCATAGATCACAATAAGGCCTCCCCTCAGTCTCCTTTTTTCCAGGTTAAACAAACCAAGGGACTTCAGTCTCTCCTTGTAAGACTTCCCGTCCTCTGGATGCTTTCCAATCATTTTGTGTCCCTCCTGTACTGTGGTGCCCAAAACTGCACACAGTACTCGAGGTGAGGCTGCACCAGCGCAGTGTAGAGCAGGACAATCATCTCCCTGGACCAGATACGCTTGGCCCTCCTGGCTGCCTGGGCACACTGCTGGCTCATGGTTAACTTGATGTTGACCAGTTTTGTATTTGGTGTTTCTCTCTCTCTTTTTCTCTCCCCCTCTCCCTCTCTCCCTCTCTCTCATACAATCACACTCACTGTGTGTCAGTCAGAAATTAAAGTAAGTGCAAAAAGTATTGAACTCCAAGGAGAAGTGGTGGGCCCAGTGGTCATATTTTAATCATGCCAGAACAAAGAAGAGCATGTTTGTGACATACTCTCAGGAAGATTACATGGATTTCTTGGTTCAGTCCTTCTAGATGGTGATTCTGTGCTGGCTCTTGGGGAACATCTGCTTTCTGACTGGCTCCTTTATTCTCTAATTTGGCTTACATCTGTAGATGTAGTCAATCTTGACTACAGTGGGATCTGCTTCTTCATCAGCATTGGTCTCAGTGACAATTTCGACTTCTTGATGGACAACCTCTCCATGTGGCTCATACATCTTGATGAAACGCTGAAGTACTTTAATGTCTGTTTAATGAAAGAGAAACATAATTTTAATCTAGCTGTGGATAGAAAGACAGTTTTTACCTGAAAACATCAAGATTATACTCTGCTAGGCAGTGCCTCTCTAGCTGACTCAGAACAGTAAACCCAGGCATCTGTTTGCTTACATATGGCAATTCGGGGCCCCTCAGAATCTTCTGAAGTCTTTGATTTAGTGAGAACACAGCAGAAGTGTTCCTCTTTTCTCAGGAAGCAGTGCAGATTTTCTTTAGGGGCAAAGCTAAAGCTACTTTCAGAAGGTTCTGCTGCCCTCCCAGACAATCTGGGTTCATGGTTCAATCTGTCTCCTGATGGTCATCACCTCCCTGCCTTTGATCATGTCATGTCCCTTGCTGTAAACCAGCTCTGTTAACTGATCCAAGTTCAAAACAATACCACTATTTTAAAATTCTTTTTCCTTGACACAAATCTTTCTCTAGGAGACATAAGTAGGAACATTTATTTTTGTCTGTGGAAAGCCAAACCCTGTTAATCCTTCTTGATGTGCATAGTACCATGCCCAATGAATGATCCCGTTCTTTCTGATAAGATCACATTTGGATAAAATCCCACTGTAAGTCTGCTAGTGGCAATGAATCCAAAATATGTAAGCAGAATTTGGGAACTTCTTCTCCCCTCCCCCCCCCAACATAGATTTCAGAGGCCATTAAAATCCAAGCAAAACTACCCTGCCCTGTCAATCAGTGTGCCTGTCCCAAGAGTACCTATTTTCCAAATTACAGAAATTCACATACGAAATTTCCCAGTTACCTCTCCTCAAGGGGTCAGGACACGGCAGAGTAAAAATATCATTAGCAGAGGAACGTCGGTTTCTTGCATCGTGTTCACGAAGGTAGAATGTCAGGAGATCCTCTCTCTTCCGCCTGTTACCGCAGCGCTGATTCCACCGTTGTGTTTCTGGCCCGTTTTCGATCTCTTCGATTTTCGTTCTGCGCCGGATTACTCTATCCCCGTGCCTCCTGCCTTCCAACATGTCGCAAAACAATTTGTGACTGTTAACTTCAAATTGAGAATTGGCTGAAGAGAACATAATGAACGGCCAAGGGAATGCTTTGCCAGTACTTGCCAAGAAACACAGCCTATACCTGTGAGATCTTGGTGATCTCTGTGCACCTGTTGGTTACACTGGATGCATAAACTTGTGGTGAAGTCAGACCGCACAAAGGAGTCACAAGTTTTAAAAAATTTAAGAGACATTCAACAGAACATCAGCAAAGATTGTGAGCAAACACCAGGAGGTAAAGCTTTTTGAAAAACTTACCTACATCCATCTTTGGCATACAACCAAAAGTGGGATTGCTGGACGGTGTGTGAGAAAGCAAGCCTGGAGGATCAATAGTTTTCCTTCGTGCTGGTCCTAATAACTTGTGCTTCACTCTTCCCACTTTCTTAGGTCTTTGTTTCTAAATTGCTTGGTAGCAGACCGCTGCTGGGCAAGATGAAAAGATTTGTCCCCTGCCTCAAAAGAAGCTGATCACAAACTGCAGACGAAATGGAAGTAGGCGTCGCATTTATTGTTGGCCAAAACAAAACCAAAAGCAACTGATTCTTACCTGCAGAGCTTGCAGAGCCAGACTGTGGCGTAACTGGTCTAAGTGCTCCCTTGGTGAGATAAGTGGAAATGGTGTGATGAACCTTACCATATCCATAAAGCCTATAATAAATACTGCAGGATAATGACATGAATGCGCATTGTGATGCACTTCCTCTGGAGGCTTTCCAGGCAAGCTTAACTTGTTTGTAATGACCTGCAGCTCACCCTAAGTTGAGACCCTCAGCAAAGGAATTGCCAAGTTTATCTCAGCTTTTAGGGACCAACGGTGTTATTCAACTCATGGCAGTACTTCAAGATAGAAACAACTAACAGCGTCTCTTGTAGAAAATCAGTGTAACAAAACTCAGTGTGAGATCTGGGGTAAAAATCTATTAAATAAATCCCTTAACAAATTGGTTTTACACACTCACGTTAATGCCATAAAGGAATGGTACAGGCTGGCAAGTCTAAACTCTGTGTGGTAGCCCACCTCCAGTAATGGCCCAATCCCAGCTTCTTACTCCTCAGGGAAGAGTATTAAGATCCAGGCAATCACCATGTTACTTACTGGCACACTCTTATAGTTCAGAGGTGCATATTTAGGACTCCTCACCTGACCTGAGGCACATTGAGGACTCCTGACCTGACTTGCCCAGTTCTGCTAAATCCTTTTTGATAAAAAGGGACTGAAATTGCACACAACCTTCAGCTGCCCATGTGCAGGAAAACCATGCATTTTTTTTTCCTTTTTTATTATCCTTTTATCTTTCTTATTTTTTTCTCTAATAATTTCTAACAGTCTTATTCCTCTTAAAAGCAAGGTGGTATTTAATGGGGATCACTATTCTTCAGTAATGATCTTCAGACCCAATCATATTACTTTTCATTTCCTTTTACCTACAGTAAATTTCATGTGCCAGGTGCAGTCAGCAAGTTTTCTGAAGGTTATCTGTTTTGTTAGCAACCTTTGTTTTTACAGGCCTGAAATGCTTACTCAGCAATTTATTTTACTTTTCTTTTGCCATGGGTGCTCTTTCCCTCTTCACTCCCTGTCATAATCATCTGATGTGTATGTGAAACACTGCAGGTCCCTCTACACAGCACTGGTGTGACACATCTGGAACACTCAGCACTCTGGGGTCTCCAGTACAAGAAAGACAGGGATATGCTGGAACAAGTCCAGTGAAGAGCCTCAATCATGATTAAGGGGCTGAAACATCTGAAATACAAGGGACGATGAGAGCTGGGACTGCTCAGCCTGGAAGAGAGAAGGCTCAGGGGCATCCTACGGATGTGCACAAATACTGGACAGGAGGATGTAAGGAATATGGAGCCAGGTTCTTCTGGCTAGAGCCCAGTGACAAGACAAGAGGCAATGGGCACAAAATGAGAAAAGGGAATTCTGCTTAAATATAAGAAAAAACTTTTTAGTAAAAAAGAGTGTTTGAACTCCTGAAGAAGCTGCTGAGAGAGTCTGTGGAGTCTCCACTTGGAGATACTGAAAACCAGACCCACTCACGGCTGACTCTGCTCCATGCAGAGGCATTGGACTACAGTCTCCAAAGGAGCCTTCCAGCCTCAACTATTCCATGATTCTAAGAACATTAAGAATTACTGTATGGCAGATTATTTATGTCATCAGCATGAACACACTAAGGATGCCAAGTTTACATGCCATAAAAACCGCATCAAAGACCATGTTAGGAGCACAAATTCCAAGTTTATTAGAGATTCATGGTAAAATAAGCTTCCTCCTAATCCTCTCTGCAGCAATAGTCTGTTAATTTTGCAGTTCTCATTTCCTCTTATCACACCCAAGTAACACAGCAAACAGTGAATTCATTCTGCAAATACTTAAAAATGATTTTTTTTGAAAACCCAAAGAAAAAAAAATCCCCACACAACTCTGTTAAATGAGTCTACATTACAGAACATCAGGGTTTTTTACAGTTAATGCAAGGAAACACTATCCAATGGAGACAGGCACAATGAAAGACTCTGAAAGGGAGGCCAGAAGTCAAAAATCTAAGCTTTTTCTCAGAACACACTCAGCATGCGTACACAGGAAGGTGCACCCAAGGTTTGGGGGATGTATGTGTTCAGAGAGATTGCATGAATAACAGAAAACATTTTGCCATCTGCAAAAGTGTAGCAAAATACGAGTATCACCTGATTAGCACTTTCAGTATCCCAGTTAAAACATACAGCCCATAATTTATGGCAATATGCACAACCATTCTAACAGTGTTTTCAAAATTTCATAATTCAACAACCAAGCAGGTGTATGTTAAGACTCATGGATTTTGCTGACACATAGCACTCTTGAATGGGAGTAAAACTGTGCTGTGCTTAACAGGCTTATTCACACACTCTCTAGGAGGGCCATTTTCCTTAAAACTCAACTTCAGCAAGTCTGCTTGCAAGATGATTAATGCCAGGTCACAACAACGTGAGAATATTATTCAAGGTTACAACTAATATATATATGTTTACACACACCTTGAGTAAACATAGGCATGTTGAATTATATCAAGTCATTAAATGTACATATTAGTTTAATAAACAAGTATATTTTTTAGTTGGGAGACATCTTTTTCTGGTGTGTTTGATGGTTTGCCTGAAGAGTCTTTTTCTAGTGGGCTTGGAGGTTTGCCTGAAGAATTTTGTTCCGGATTGCATAAAGGATCTGCAGTAGAAGATATGGTGGTTGTGACTGGTTCAGTGGTGTAACTGTGCAACATTTGCTCAAGTCTCTGAATACCTGCAGAAAGGGAATACAGATGGAAATACTGACTCAATGTCTGGGAAAATAATAGAATAGAAATAGAATGGAATAGGATAGAACAGAACAGAATAGAAGTAGAGAGAAGAAGTAGAGAAGAAAAGAAAAAAGAAGAGACAGGAAAAGAGAAAGGACAGGAAAAGAGAAAGGACAGGAGAAAGGACAGGAGAAAGGGCAGGGCAGGGCAGGGCAGGGCAGGGCAGGGCAGGGCAGGAAAGGAAAGGAAAGGAAAGGAAAGGGGAAAAGAGAAGATAAAAGAAAAGAACCTTTGAGGTTAGACAAGGCCTCTAAGATCATCAAGTCCAACCATCAGTCCAACATCACCATGTCAACTGAATCATGTCCTGAGGTACCACATCTACACCGTTTTTGAACACTTCCAGGGATGGTGACTCCACCACCTCTCTGGGCAGCCTGTTCCAGTGCCTGACCACTCTTCGGTGAAGAAGTTTTTCCTAATAAGAAATCTGAATTTCCATGGTGAGACTTGAGAGCGTTTCCTCTCATCCTATTTCTAGTTACTTGGGAGAAGAGACCAACCCCCACCTCACTACAACCTCCTTTCAGGTAGTTGTAGAGAGTGATAAAGTCTCCCCTCGGGCTCCTCCAGGCTAAACAACCCCAGTTCCTTCAGCCACTCCTCATGAGACTTGTGCTCCAACTCTCAGATTCACCGTGAGTGGTTAAACACGGAAATGGGTTCCTCAGGGAGATTGAGTAAATCTCCATCTTCAGACAGTCTCAAAACTTGTCTGAATAACCTGTTCTCCAACTGGCCCTGCCCTGAGCCAGAAGTTGTACTACATGACCCAAGAGTACCCCTACAGTCTACATTTTTCTTTCATTACTTCATAAATGTTCCCCTTTGCCAACAGTAGAAATAATTCGCTCAAGGTTAATTATTACAGCATGAGATACGTTTTTCATATCCAACAAAAGCCACATAAAAATGAGGGATGCTGGGAAATTCCCACATGATATAAACCATAATTGGAAAGAGTAAATACCTTTTCACATAAAACTTGGGTCCTTATTTCTGATAGAGTAAAAATAAATTTAAAAATTAAATTCTGAAAGCTTTAAAGGGTTAACATAATCCAACATCAGTCCTTTGTAACCGATGCTCTGGGCCAATCTAGTTTTTTGTCAGTTTATACAAATTCTAAAATTGCCCCTCACAAGCTGAGAGAAAATAATCAGGTTTGGACTCATCATTTATAACATTACTGTTTCTTAAAACTTGTATGCTACTACATGCCATATTAGAAGTAAACGCCACTTACACAAGTAAATTTTATCTACGGAATCGGAGAAAACCAGTCTAAACCATCCAGGTTCATAACAGTAAAAAGCTTTTCCAGGACTAATCAGGAGTTTTTTATCAAGAAGCTTCTGCCATAATTCAAGTTCAGCTTCAAAAGTCTGCGATCTTAAGAACTACAAAAAAAAGAAAACATTTTTTTTTTTAATTAAAGGTGAAACAAGTGCATAAATTCGTTGAAGCAATTTTCCAGGACCTGATACTACAGCGTGTAACAACAAGAAATTTTTACATTTCCAACCTACACATTCCCACCCCTTTTCAAACTTCTTACGTACTTTCCTGAAGTCTGCCCACACATAGAGTCCTCCTGAACTTTTGAGCACGGGTATCCCAACATCTGCCAGCCCATCCACAAGAATATTCTGTGCTTCCTTAAGTCGCTTTTTGTTGGTGGGAAAAAAGACTTTATCCAACCAATCTATCAAAGCAAGAAAAAAGAGACTTCTGGTTTATTTACTCCTGCAGTGGAAAAATGAAACATTTGCATGGAAGTATTGCTAGCATGGCTAACCTCTGTCCCTAAGGAGCTGACAGAGAACATGCTGAACAGGTCCAGGACAGCTATGGAAGACAGCCAGTTGATTGACAGCTTTCTGAATTTCATTATTTCTGGTGTACAGTACTCCAGCTCTGATACCACTCATGCCAAAATCCTACCAAGACAAAAGGAAGAGAGAGCTACAACCTTTATTTTGTTTGTTCTTTGTCAAGCCTCCAAGTCTAGAGTCACAGTCACAGAATCACCAAATCATTAAGGTTGGAAAAGACCTCCAAGATCATCTAGTCCAGCCATCCCCCTACCACCTATATTACTCACTAAACCATGTCCCTAAGTACCTCATCCAACCTTTCCTTGAACACCCCGAGGGATGGTGACTCCATCACTTCCCTGGGCAACCTGTTCCAATGCCTAACCACTCCTCCTGAGAAGAAATTTCTCCTCATTTCTACCCTGAACCTCCCCGGTGCAACTTGCAGCTCTTCCCTCTTCTTCTATCGCTAGTTATCTGCAAGAAGAGGTTGACCCCCAGCTCACCACAATCTCCTTTCAGGTAGTTGTTGAGACAAATAAGGTCTTCCCTGAGCTTCCTCTTCTCCAGGCTAAACAGTCCCAGTTCTCTCAGCCACTCCTCATAAGACTTGTATTCCAGACCCTTCATCAGCTTCGTTGCCCTTCTCTGGACATGCTCCAGGGCCTCAATGTCTTTCTTGGAGTGAGGGGCCCAAAAATGAACACAGTATTCAAGGTGCAACCTCACCAGAGCTGAGTACAGGGGGATGATCATCTCCCTGGTCCTGCTGGCCATGCTATTTCTGATACAAGCCAGGAGGCAGTTGGTCTTCTTGTTGACCTGGGCACTCTGCTGGCTCATGTTCAGGTGAGTGTCAACCAACACCCCCAGATCCTTTTCCTCTGTGCAGCTTTCCAGCCACCCTACCCCAAGCCTGTAGCATTGCCTGGGGTTTTTATGACCAAAATGCAGGTCCCAGCATTTTGCCATGTTGAACTTCATCCCATTGGCCTCTGCCCATCGATCCAACCTGTCCAGGTCCCTGTGTAGGGCCTTCCTACCCTCTGGCAGATCAACACTTCCCCCCAACTTGGTGTCATCTGCAAACTTACTGAGGGTGTACTCAATTCCCTTATCCAAATCAATAATAAAGATACTAAAGAGAACAGGCCCCAATACAGACCCCTGGGGAACACCACTCATCACTGGGTCATTGTGATGCATAGGAAAAAAAACCCCAACAAAACACATCAGTTTACTGTTGCCTCCAGGAGAAGAAAAGGGAAAATGCTACAGAGCTGAAACATGCTTGTATCTTTCAATGCCTTTAATACATATACATCTCTGTTGCTGTTAAGTGGCTCCCAAATTAAACTCTGAATTTACACAAATTTTACACTACCAAATAAAATAACTCGTGAACAGAGAAAAACTCAGCTTGGCACCTACACCACAAATTATGTCAGAATATGACTAATATTTTGTGGAAAAATACCTCAAAGTTAAATACAAACACAGTATTTTGACCTACCTTGCTAAAACCCCACATAAAATGTGTCCGTTCTGGGTCTGGTAAACTGAATGAGAAAAGAGGAAGACAGACAAGAACTGGTTGCTATATAGGAATGACTAGTGCAGGTTACAAAAATGTTTAAATTCATAAAACCATAATAAAAGCAGCATAAAATCCTTTAAAGGGACATGATGATTTTCAAAGACCTTTTAACGAAACATGATCCTATGACACTGATCTCTCACATGTGTGCTGAGACACTCACTGATGTACAGAAAACAACCCCAAACCCAGACCAGAAAGGACCTGCACTAAGATGTAACAGTCCATTTAAAATCCTTCATTCCCACTCCATAGGTAGCGGTTGGGATTAAAACAAAAGCCATGTTTCCATAAGCGATGCACAACTGCTCTTGGGCTTGATGGAGAAGAATGGCTTGCTCAAGTATGCTGCATGTCAGGCTAAGGAAGGGAGAAGTGAATATTTGAGGGTGAGGGGCAACTGAACAAAATACACCTCACTGTACCACAGCAGGTTATGGGTTTTCTCTCCTCTGTGTAAGCAGGGCTGAGGCTGGAAATTTTCTTCTCCAGCCTAATGGAGCTGGCTGAACTTTCACAATAATAAAGGGGTTTTTTTAGGCTTCATTTATGATTCATGATGTTTTACGGGTGAGGCAACACCACGTCACTTCACAGAGCTTGGTTGTACTTGTGTGTGCTTGGAAATTCTCATTGGTACGGAATTTGTGCAGTTATACAATCAAATGCTTTGAGGGAAAGAAAATATATTAGTCAGATACCAATAGGTTTAAATGTTCTTGAAACAGTTGTCTTCTCACCCCTGTTAGGAAACAGGGAGCCCAATGTCACAGTAGCCAGGAAGGAGACTTGTTATAGCGGGTAACTTGCACACCCTTAGACACCTTCAGTGCTGTTACAGATTTTAACACACTCACTCAGGCTGTGTAACACACTCAGGCTGTGTAACAGGGAGCAATGAAGAAAAGCAGGGTAGCAAAATGACTAAGGGCTCTGCTAATTTTTATTGTTATTACCGAATAATACACTTTAGCTGGAAGCAAGAGCCATTTAAAGCCATTTAAAGCAGTCTATGAAGATCCCTTGTATTAACAAGTTGTGAAGATGTGGGTATGAGTTTTTTTTCAAACAACACTTGTTATACCAACTAACAAGAAGCCTGAAATAAATGGCTTGAATTCTGTTCAGGATTAAGTATCTTGTGATCTCTCCGAAGAAACCTCACTTACCAATCTAAGCTAAGAACACTGGTGAAGGTGGTGTCATCATAAACAGACAGCATGTATATTTCATCCATTATTACATGTAAGTCATATCTAAGTATAGAAAAATACAAGCATATTAGCACAGTTAGAATAATTGTTTTGCAATTATTGATCTCAACAGCTGCCACAGCGAAGTATCCATAAGTTTGCCTATTTGTTATTATAACCTCTCATACAAATGCTACACAGAGGTCGCAAGGAATACTGCAAGCACTTGTGCAGCACCAGCTTCTATTTGTTAATATTCTGTATTTCTCAGCAACAATAACATTCCATATATCCAAAACAAAATCCAACTGCTTGCTCACTGCAGTGGTTCTCAGGAATACGTATGGTCCCACCCAGCTCTAATTTAAAGTTTAAAATTAACACAATATTATATTATAAACCTCTTTACCCCTCAGTGAGGCTTGAAGCCAGATGCAGATGTTGGGTTTTAAAAGCCCTGTTGTGCACTTATGGTAATGCTGTAATGCACTCTTGCTGTGAAAGCCCCAGTAAACAGAAAGCCACATTATCATACTTGATACTGAAAAGCCATGCACATATTTAGAAATACTGAACAAAATGGCAGAGTGGTTTTCACCATGCAAATAAAGCAGGTACTCTCTTCTAAGGAGACCTCATTTAACTTAACTCCCAACTTCTATATATTTTAAAGGAAGTTTGATTTCAGAATTTTTTTGCACTGAAAATGAACTTACTGTTTCTAATCCCTATCCTCTAACACTATTTTAGTAGCATCTTAAGTTGGTTGCATCCTGAAATCTATGGGCCATGTTGACAAAAGATACATTTGCCTTTTAAAACACTTGATGACTTGAGTAGTTGAGTCATGCATTGAATTCTAGCAAGCTCAATTGCTGTTTCCATAAAAAGAAAATCCTGCCAAAAATGCAGGATTGCTGTGTTATTCCATTTAATTAGTGAACAATGATACCAACTTACTCTACTTAAGACTGTCAGAAACTAAATATTGCTTGCTTTCAAAATGTGTACAGGGCTTTGCAGTCATCACTGAAATAACAAAGGAATATGTATTTTCCTGAAAGAATACAGATGCTTTTCAAAAGGAAGTGTTTTTTCTCCATCAGAATTATCTTCCTTTGAGGGCAGGTGAATTGCTTGCACATCTCAAGCTAAGTAGGTATAAAAGATGCTACAAAACATCGGCCCATTCTCACGCCTTGGCAATTCACTTACTTTCCCCCAATATCAAATGTTCAGATTTTCTTATTTTGATAATACTTCAAATGAAGTGCTGGCCAGGTGTAGCGCTACTGCTCCAGGCTGCTAAATGCCTGGTGTTTTTTTCTGAGCCATGCATCAAAGCAGGTTAAAAAAGAAACAGTGTTAGGCAAACTGAAAGGCTCTGTAAGGTTAAACCAAAAAAGTCCCGACAGTATTTCATGCAGAAAGGCATTGTTGGACCCCAGGTTCAGCAGTTTATTCTACCATTACTGAAAGGCCAAGTAAAAAGGAGCATTTCACAAGAAACATGATCAGAACCTGGTCCATCACCTCCTCGATCACGCACATGCAGAGAACGGGCAATCACCAGAGGTTCCTTCTCATCATTGCATTAAGAGAAAATGAAATACCGAACAAATAGCACTCGGGCTCCAACCTGTGTGCAAACTCTAGACATTCTTTCAGTAACTGTGCTGGGTAAATGTCCCCTAATGGGTTGTGGGGGTTGATCAGGATTAATGCTCTGACTCGGATGCCCTGGAAAAAGAAAAACTGATAGTTGGAGACACCAACAATGTCAAACCAATGACTGGCAAGGATGCAGGAAGTAAGTTTGGGAACCCTCCAAAGAAACGCTAGCTTTTGAAAATTATTAAATTGCATACTGCAATTACTGTGCAGACCAAAAGTCCAGCTACTGACCTTGGTTCAAATATCTAATACCACCTCAAAAAATACACTAAATAGTTTATGAGTATCAAGTTAGGACTCATTTGAAACACCCATTGGTGTCAACAGGCAAGATGATGGTGTTGTAGAGATTAATACTGGTTCTACAGGCATACTGCCAAAATAGTTTCCCAGGACCAAGGATGGATAAAGGTGGGGAAGCTGAACAGAAATTGGACTTTGACATCTAATAAACTGCCAAGTAATTAATTTTTCAATGGTGCTTGTTTTGTTAAACAAGTAATGGAACCTGCAGAATATAGAAAACCAAATTACCTGGTGTTCTACAAGATGCACAGAAGACTTGGGCAAATAATTATATTTATCCCCAGAGCAGAATTTCTGTTTTTCAAAAACCTCACCCCACCCAATGTAAATTCTCACTCCACCCAAGCCTCCTCCAAAGTAGATTGTTTGTAAAGACCAACTCCCAAGGCACTCCAGGAAATCATGTTCAGCAATGAGGAAGTCCTGATATTTGCTTTCCTTGCCACATGCAACTCATCTGAACAGCAATAATTCCTGTGAGCAAGAGCTTCGAGAAATGAACTTTCGGTGTGTTGCCTTTGACTGCAGCTGAATCACCAGGAAACAAGACACACAATCAGCTGTTCCACAGGTATTCCTTGCACGCTACCACGTTTTGGGTATTTAACATGTGACGTGAATTAAGCAGGAGTGCCAAGTGAGGTGTTACTGCTCACAGGAGCAACTGCTGCAGGACAGCAGTTTCTCCATTGCTGTTCCAGCCTAGTTCCTCCAGCTGTTTATGATTTCACACGTAGCCAAACTAGATGTTTGTTGTAATATTCGTGAGAACAGTTTCGGCTCTGGAAGGCTGACGAAGGCATGCAAATCTCCAAAGAGTTAATCCAGCCTGTGCTCCAGAGTTGCCTCCAGCCACTTGATGACCTGACAGCCTCAGTAGCACAGCAGGGATGCTAGCTGCCTCCCTCTGCGAGGATCCAGTGAGAAGTGTCTGAATGCTTGCATGGGCTCACATGGGCTGGCAAAGGCACAGGCAGATGACACAGGCATACAGATGGTGTCTAAATATAGGCACCATGCTGATCAAGCAATTAGCTAACTAGGACAGCTTCAATGTATCTATAAAAAAGGCGTTAGGCATTTGTGTGTGTCCAAAATACCTGCTTTTTTATGTGTGATCTTGCAACTGACCTTATTAAGTGACCTTCCCTGTAGCTATATGCATTATCTGTTATTAAACCTCATTTTCTACCCTGAAGAAGGATACCAGGTGCCCATCTCGCTTCGTGTTTTGCAACATCTCTACCATCGCCATCACATCTCCAGGAAAATGTTTTACTGTTCAGCCTGTGCCTCTTCCACTGGATCTCTTCACAGAGGAGCAAAAAACAGTTAAGTTTAAGTGCACTTATAATTTTCCATGGCATGGATTATGGATATCAAACAATAAGAATAGGAGACATTTTAGCCTGAAATACTGGTGAGCACTATTTTGTAGACACTCACAAAATTAAACGTTTCCTGGGGGGCTGGGAGGGAGGGAAAAGTTCCAAAGATGGAGAAGAAAGTGGGGAAAAAAAATAAAAATTGTTGAGTGACACACAACATGGCAACTAATACCCACAGTTTTGCAATCCTGAACAGAATAAAATGACTGAATGTGCTAGGCATTTGGAACTAATGAAGCTTCCTAAACTCTGGAAAAATTTCTTCCGCATTTCTTTTGCATATTTTTTGCTTGCTAGCAATTCTTTGTTAGCTGGAACTCATAAGAACCCTCTTAAAATCACATTAGACATGTTTCCTTAATTAACCGAGTGGGTCGTTACTGTAGCATATTCTCTCTTCTGAGGGTCAGAACAATAACTTGTTTACAGCCCTTCAAATTCCATTAAAATCTACAGTGGAAAAAACCCCACAACTTGGTCTTGAAAGACAAGTTAAGATCTGTTCTTTGTAAATCAAAGTCAGGGAGTTTCTCTGCATTTTGTTACAGTGCCCAAATGATAAAGTAAGTTTAACTCCTTTTGCCAGGGTTGGACTCAACTCAGTCACAAGACTGAAAATCTGCACAGATGACACCGCACAAAGGGTCTGGTGCTGAGAACACGCGCTGCTCACCAAACAGTCAATGTCACTGATACCTGTGCTTTAGCTCTCTGTAATGCAGCTTCTAATTTTTCAACTGTCAGCTGGAAAGGGTGACTTTCTTCATCAGTCATCTACAGGAGGAAAAACATCAGCAAGAACAAAAAACCACTGAAATAGAAGACAGTGAAGAAACACTCCCACCTCAGGAAAATACAGGCAGTACTGGCTTTTATCAAACTCCCTTTTGTTTTTAACTTTTTTATAAAAGTTAAATGAAGTTTCTCATGGCAGTAGTCCAAGGAGGGCAAACAGCAGTCCAAAGCCAGTGCTATTGTACCTCAGAATCTGAAACTAAAATCTGACTTTTGTATATATCTCAAGTATTTTGTCTTAAAATGTTGCCCTTAGCCAAGACTACGCTATCGATGACTTAAAGGAGAACGTGTGCTCAAAAGATGACTTTTCATGGTGAAATGGCTGTATTGTTTGGCCTTACAAAAGATGCTAACCCCTCCCTTCCAACCAGCCTCACAGATTACTGAGCTTTCAAAGGGGAAAAAAATATGCAAACCAAATGTACTCATAGCAGGAGTGACAGACTGAGAGCTGACAGATTCTAATTTGGTGTGTCACTGCAAGAAGACACGTAATCCTACACATCTGATGACACCAGCCGCCTATCTGGCTGCAGTCTGAGGAAAAGGTGGGCTGTCTCTAGGAGTGCTAGACGGGTCCCATCTCTTCACTTGGACTCGGTTTGCATTTTTCAGGTTTCTATGGCTGTTCCCCATGAAATGTCTATGAATGTATGTGCACCGTACAGCTAAAGCTTTACCTCACTGAACAAGGGCACATGAACAGGTTGTATTCCTCCATACAGCCATGTTTTCGAATTTATGCCACCATAGTATGGAGCTGGAATGAGATATCCATCTAAAAACATTTAAAAAAAAAACAAAAAAACCGAACATTTCTCGTAAGCTATTATTTTGCTATACTGTAATCTGACACTCTAAGAGTTTGACATCTGATTTAATCTCAAAGCTGTCACTGTGGCCTAAACCTGTATTTAAACAAAACTAGAAATTTAGCACATGTCAATCAACCTGAATTCCTTCTCAATATTCTTCCTTAGCATTCACAACAGCAGATTCAACAGTCACATGTATATTTTTCAGTAAAAAGGAATGGACATGATCAGCTCCTCCTTCTTCTCTTCCCTTTTTCCCGACAAAAAATGATCTTGCTCCCAATATTTTCCTAATGCTTTGGTACTATCACTTTTTGACCAGGAACCGCTGCACACCTCAACTACTTCTTCCTGGTTGCCAAGGCGCTATCTTGCTGCCAGGGAGCCTACAGCCCTGTGGAACTTGTTCCTCTCACTTTTTGCTCTGAAGTAGTCCCAGGTTGGTGTTCTCCTGGAGATAACTGCAAAAGCCCTGCAAGATGAGGTTTCATAGAGAATGGAGTGGGCTCCCTCCCTAAACCAAGGGGTAAAAAGTAGCTGCTAGTGTTCATGTGTAAGAGTTCCTGATAAAACTGCAAATACAATGAAATCTGTACACATTAAAACAGACATGCACACCAGTAATAAACGTTATAATTTAAAGCTAAGCAAAATTTACTGGTTTATCACAATGCTTTGGCTCTTGGTGCCAGTAACAGGGTGTTACCAGAGCAGCACAGCCTCCTACACGGAAGGTCAGCTAAGTCACCCTGTGCTCCTTCCTCCCCCGGCAGGTCTTTGTATATTTCCCCACTCTCTGCTGTACCGCACACTCACTCTGCTTTCCTCATTCCAAACCCAAAAGGAAACCACTGTCCCTTGCTGAGCTCTTTTCCCTCCTACCACCTACTTCTGCTGTGAGCAGATTATTTCCCCGGAGTCCACTCCCACTTTGCATTCTCTCCTGTTTCCTCCTCACCACCACCCTTATTTGACCAGGAATCCCTCTTTTGCTGCAGTCTCACTTCCGTGTCCCAAATTCTGAGGGTAGGCTGAGAGACCTGGGCTTGTTCAGTCTCCAGAAGAGAAGGCTCTGCAGGGACCTTATAGTGACTTTCCAGTACCCTATAAGAAAGCTGGGGAAGAACTGTTCATGAGAGCATGTAGCAATAGGATGAGGGGTAATGGTTTTAAACTCGAAAAGGGGAGATTTGGGTTGGATATTAGGAAAAAGTTCTTAAATATGAGGGTGGTGGATCACTGGAACAGGTTGTCCAGAGAGGTAGTGGAGGCCCCATCCCTGATGATACTTGAGGTCAAGCTTGATGGGGCTCTGAGTGACCTGATCTAGTAAAGATATCCCTGCTTACTGCAGGGGGTTGGACTAGATGGGCTTTAAAGAGCCCTTCCAACCTAACAAGTTCTATGATTCTAAATTCCTCCTACATGTTTTCCTTACCCAATTTCCCAAATTTTCTCTGGGATCCAGATTTCAACCCAGTCCACCTCCCTCCTTGTGGGCCTGCTCCCTCCAGCTTCCAACATGTTTCCCCCTCTTTTTCTCATAGCTTTACAAAATACACTGCGTCCTCTCTATACCCTTCTCCTCTTCCAATAATGCTCTTAAAAATCTAAACATTTCCTTCCAGAAAGCGAGTGAGCCTGCTGATGCCTCCAATGTTTTTCACCATTGTAGAAATAGAGGAATTATTTCAAAGACACTTTGCCAGTGACAAAACAGCATGCCTTGCTTACAATTACAGGAGGCTGTCAGAAGTCACAATTATATTCACTGCTAACTAACATTTCTAAGCAAAACAATCAGGTTTTTACTCACCACCAGGGTCACATAATACAGTTGATAGAGTGGCAAACACAGCACAGCAGCCATTCATGACAGTTACCTGGAGGAAGTAGTACAAACCTGCATTCAGCAATGAAATAGTTAGATGTATCAGCAATTTTCCTAGTTTAAATTGAATGAAACAGAGTGAAAAAGCCACACTTTTCCACCTGTGACACCAAGCCCTCAGATGGTACACATTGCCCATTTCTGCCAATGGAAAATGAACACTACTGGATCTTCCACAAATCTGGCATATGTCCCTCCTGTCGTGTCTTGCTGACATTTGTGTTCAGATTTACTCACCTTCATCAGTTTAAGAAAAATAAGATGCAAAGATAAAGCATTTGGCTTACATGTTCTGGATTCAGTTGGCTTGCAGATCGGGCATAGTCAGTTAGAAATTTGGCAATTTCTTCTCTGAAACTAAAACACAGAACAAAGCCAACTACTCAATCATGTATTTATCAGAAGAAAAAAAAAAGCACAAAATACACACAGAAGAGTGAAGCATACCAGAATGAGTACATAATTCATGCTGTTATGAAAGCCTTCAAGATTTTGATTAAATATAACTTCTTCGACACCCAGTATACTGCACTTTGTGAGACAGAAGCACACAGAAGCCATCTGTTACCATGAGTAACAGTGACTGTGACTCAACACTAGAAAAATGAGAAAATAAAGTAGCATCTTTGAGGGTCTGGGTTTGGAGAAGGAGTGAAACTCAAGTCGATGCCAATTCTTTAGATCAAGGCAGGCTTTCAGCCTGGGTGAAGATAATGGTGGAGTTCCTATCAATCCTCAGGGAGCCAGAATTTAATGTCTACTCCTCACAGAGTTTCCATTTATCCGTCACTGAGACTAGAGTCAATTGTTCCAGGAGAGATTCATCACATCAATATGATTTAACAGAATAATCAATGCTCTCTTGTTTGCCAACAAGCCCTGGCATCTTTGACCTTCGGACTTCTGGGTCTTTGTGGCACATTGAGGGTGGGAGAAAACCAGAATAGAACTCCAGAAAAGGAACTCCTGCATAGGAACCCAAGAGCTGCCAGCATGCATGTCACAGTAACACGCCTTTCGCTTACCTGAGGAACGAAAAAGCACCCAGGCTCACACGGGCCATGACTGGCACTGACCATGAGCGATGTGGGTAGTGGGAATAGGAACTTCTTACCTTCTAGTACCTTGTGTATCAGAATACTGGAAAAGCTTCGGCTCCAGATAATTCATGTCAGGTCTTGTGAGCTAGTGACATGAAAGAGAGAGAGTGTAGGACACAGTGTGCTTGGGAGTTTCTGTTCTGGTGTAGCATACATGTTTGAAAAAAATATACAGCACCACTAAGGAAATGGCATATGTAAGAATTGGTGAGTTATACTTTTGTTCATACTCTGCAGTTCTGCAATTCTCTTTATTTTAGTTTTGAGATGTTAGAAAATGGCATTGAAACATCATCAAACTAAAGGAAGAAAATAATGGATTATTCATGACATCATCAAAATCAAGGAAGAAAATAACAAAAATAATTATTAATGAAATTGTTCTGTCATATATTAAAACATGTTCTGAAAAACATGTAGCAGAAAAACTGTACCTAAGAGATTATGCAGACACTTCTGAGATATAAGAAAGCTCAAACAATTATTGCAATACTTATGATATCACCTTTTAATTCACATGTCAGCTTGGATGATATTCTCAACCAACAGAAGAAAAGTGAGGGCAACCCTGCCTGATGCAGAGGAACACTACCTGTACTATCAGCAGTGGCTTTCTTGCTCTCAAAGCAGGTGTCCCCCCTGCATTTATTGTGGCATCGATATTGTTTTATTTCTAAGGAAAAAAAATCCCTCTCCAGTCACCAGCAGCACTGACTTCTCAGATAACCAATCTGCATGTTGCACCGATGCCCAACCCTTTGCCACAAGCATTGCAAACACACTGGCAGCTGCACAGTGCAAATTCATCACTTGGCGTGAGGAGGAAGGAGAAGCAGGAGGCAACCTGCAAGCTGCAGGATCCGGCCTGGCAGCCAGATCTCCGCCTTGCTAACACATAGCCAGCAGCCCATGCTTTCCAGCAGATGAGCTAGAACAGCAGCCACTCTGGGGAAAACACCTTCTTCAAAGCAGACACAATTTCCCCACAGCTGCGGTTCAGAGACCGGCTCTTACCACGGTGCACAAGCAGCGCAACATTTTGGTTGTAGCTTCTATTCTGCTCAAAGTCTGAATTTCAGGCACGAGGCACTTTCAGTCCAAGTTTTGGCTTAGGTGTTAGAACAATAAGCATCTTACCAGGCCCTGTTTTCCCCTCAGAAAACATACTGCTTCCTGAATGCTACCCTTCAGAGCAGTGTCTTCTGCTCAAACCGGAACAACCCCCTGTCAGTTCTGTCTGGACCGTATGTGCAACCAAATGCAAGTGAGGTTTGAGCAAAACCAAACCTATTCTGGGTCTGAGCCAGAGGCGAGTTTCCAGCACAGATGTCACTCAGCAAATTATTTCTGAGTGTGCAACTGGAGCACACGGATGGACATGCCAAGCGTGCTTCCTTGTGAGAGCCGGTAGTCCCGGTGCTGCCAGTATCCCACCCTGCGCGTTACTTTCCCCTTTGCTAAACTGTTACTCAAAGACAAACCACAGGTTCCACTCCAGTTACTCAGAGGACGGCAACACTTACTCTCTCCTCTATTAAGTCGAAGCAAAGCTTGTTCTCACTTGTGCCCAGATTCAGGATGCCCTGGAAGAGATGGCCGCTGTTAAACGCCAGCATTGCAGGAGGAGGAAAGCCCCGGCTCTCTCCTCGTCCCTCCGTGTGCCCTCTGCGCGCCCACCGAAGCGCTCCCAGGGGTACCGGCCACCCGGCAGCTCTCCGGGACGGAGCCCCAGGCCCAGCCACTCCCCGCACCTGCGGATTGAGGTCCCGATCGAAAGGGTCGGCGACATAGAGGGCGAAGCCGGCGTCCAGCAGCCCCGGGGCGCCGCGGGCGATGCGGTCGCCGCGGGCCGACAGGACGGACCCCTCGCCGCCGCTCATCCTCCGCTCCGCCTCCGCGGGAACCCGGCGGGGAGAGCCCCGTCCCGCTGCCGCCGGGCCCCGCCGCCCCGCCCCGGGCTCCGCGCAGCAGCCCGGAGAGACTTTGCGCGGCGCGGTGGCGGCTCCCGGGGGTCGCTCGGAAGGACGGGCGGTCTCGGCCGTGCGCTCTGCTTTTGGAGCGGTACCGGGGTCCCGGCCGTGGGCCCAGGGATCCGGCAGTAGGGGACCGGCGGGGTTTTAACTCCGGGGAAAGCGGGGCATTGGCAAACGGGCTTCGAGTTATCTCTGGGCTGACTTTAATGTAGTTACTCACCGAAAATCGCCCTACAGCTGTATGACCTCAGTAACTGTTTGTTGCTGTGCCAAAAATCTAGCGCCAGCGTCGGCTTATCTGCCGGCCGTCCGCAAGGTACGCGCCGTGGGGTGGCTGTGCTCAGCCAGCGATCATCGCTGCCCGTCCGTGTGTCAGAGCGGCTCCTCACAATGGGGAGAGAGGCGGTCGCCGCTTGTACAGAGGAACAACGTACCCGTGGGAACAACACAAGGCGACCTTCCCCCTGAGACACGGCTCTTCTCTCTGTCACTGCAGCTGATTCAAGCTGGTTAAGGTTTGGACCCTAGCACGGGACAGCATTGCTAGGAGTTACAAAATCTACCCTGGTTACCCAATGGCAGCTGACAGGACACCGCCGCTGTACAGCGCTGCAGGAAGGCCACAAACGTGGCTCTCTCAGGAAAGCTCCACCAGCTGCTAGAGGATAGGGAGGAGGAATTGTTCATGCTTCATTTCTATTAGTCTGACTTACACTTGTGACCTGAATACCAGTACAACCGACTCAACATTTCTTAACCAGCTGCTGTCTAGGCATCTGGAAGTATTTTACCCTCTACATCTCTCTGGAGCAACTGATTTTCACTGCAGTGCACCTATGACAGACAGTCACATCTTGGCCTTTTTAGAAATGGAAAGCGAAAGCAATTGAGCCTTAAGGCAAGAGGGGTACTATTCCAACACTGTCATGCATATGCTAATCAAAGAGAGAAATTGTCTGGTACATGGCTTACTAAAAACCTAAAACAGATTATAAAAATAATGTCTATGATTTTGCACCGAAGACTAAACTGGGTATTAGATAATAAACCTTACACTTGTCATATATTACAACAGTTTGCACCAAAGTCAGACACATCATCATCATGCCATCTCCCTTGTGCTTCCAATGCAAAATATTTCACTTAGCCTGCACTTAGATCTGACACCAAGGTCATGCTAACACAGACGGCCCCCTCTGAAGAGAGGGCACATTGAGTGCAACGGAGACACTGCAGACCCCTGTAATGAAATGTTCTGTAAATGGGTTATTCCCAAACCATGTCTGTGGAAGCAAAGTTAATTCCTACCTGGGAAATGACCCGACCATAGCCAGGTGTCCCACCTTCATTCCATAGGGTAAATGCTGCAAATACCAGCCTAAATGATGCAAGAAATTCTGTTCTGCTTCTGGTCCCTTCCGAGCTCCCACATTGCTTATGATTTGATTGGAAAACAGGCTTTATTCCTACCCTATTATATATGAGCTTGGGAGGTATTTAATAACAGTCAGATCCTCATGCATTAATAAGGCATGTGTGTATTTTAGTATTTTCACAAGAACTGGGAATTGTGACATAAATTAGGCAACAAGTAAAATAATCAATTGGATTCATAATATTAAAAAGCCAACTATCTACTGTTTCATATTTATATATATATATATATATATGCACACACACACACACACACAAACACACCCCCCAGCTAATTTGAGTAAAACATCCTGTGGAAAAAAATTAGTTGAATACAATGTTTTTATTTTTAATTTGTGTTTTAAAAGATTTGTTTGCTTTTGGGCTAGAGAAACTTACTTAGCTTCCTTGTTGCCAGATGAAGGGACAGGAGAAACTCCCTGTGACATTAAATGCAGATTTGGTCCACACCAAATTTAGACTCATTTGGGTGAACTAAAAGGCAAAGTACTTTTCAAACCTAATGTAAATCATAAATTGCTTTTTAACGAGGCTGTACCTTGTCAAGCAGAGTTCTAACTGCTGATGTCTATTACAAAACATAAGGCTTGTGCAATCTAAGCCTCAACAGACGTTGCTTATCTTTTCATTTCATTTCAAATGGGTTAGGAAATGCTTTGTAATTGTTTTCTTTAGGAGTGAAACAAAGTTTGACTCCTTAAGAAGCAGGAGTTATACAATAAATACCGTGAGACATTTTTACTGTGCAACAGAAAATCTGTTTCCCAAACAGTGAATGTGATTTATGGCAGAACAGCATTAACAGTGAAAGGTTCTAACACACAGCATGGTATTCAGTGTCCCAGATTCTTGGAAAAGCAAATGTGGCAGCTTTTGATTATTAAGAGTTACCAACTTCCCTCAAAATTGAGGTATACGAGCTATTCAGCAGAGGCACTTACACTGATGAAAGTCACATTTAGCAGAATCGACCCACTCTCTCATGTTTCCCCCAAAACTTTTTCCAGTCACCAGCAGACCCATGGATCACTCTAGAACAGGCCTATTTCCAAAGCAATGTTTGAAAATGTATCAGCTCCATAGCTGTAAGAAGATAGCTTTGACATAAATTGCTTTTGCAGTAAAAACTGCCAAAACATTAAAGGCAAATTATGGGATAGCAGTGGCAATGGAGTTCACTTCAGCAAAGTGAGATAATCCCTTGTTTGTTAGAAATGAGGTAAGTGTTTGCATCTGTATTTAACACTCGTTTCATTAGAAGTCCCTCAACTACAGGGAAAGACTGGCTGGCAACTGAGAAAAGGTCAGCGACAGCTGACACTGTTGGTGACAACAGGCATGAGAGGAAGCAGCTACCCCACATTATCAACCTTTTATGCAGTCCGTAACACACACACAGAGAAAACCTGGCCTGGGTATCACTGCAGGGAGGTAGGGAGGGCAGTTATGCTGGGAGGGAGGCACAGAACTTGTCTGGGTTTGGGTCACTGGTTCACAGTTTATTCAGTCCTTGACTCAATGGAGGAGACTGGAATAGTTTGTGCTGGGTCCCTTTTCACTCTTGGCATACTTCTCAGTGCCAGGCCCTGTGACAGAGCCCTGACACAAGCTGGTCTTCCTTGCATCACATCCCACATTCTCCCATTAGCCATAGACTTGGTGCTCCCTGTACGCGTGCCTGAGTAACAGCTCTTATCTAAGCTTCACTTAGAGACTCTGCAATCTTTTGAGACGTTAATACAACCAAAGATCACCTAACAGCAACTGGTTATTAATAGTGACCTACTTTCTTGGATCAAACGATACAACCCACGGCCGTAGTCAAGGTCAGCTACATAGGTGTGTGCACGCGTGTCTACACACGCACACACCCCAAGTTCATTCAACACACCAGTGAAATTCCTAGCACATGGAAAGGAAGAGTGCAGGTTGTGAAAGCAGATTTGGAACCCAGGCTTCCTGTGTTTTCAGCACAGGTTAGTATCTAATTTGGGTTGAGGAGCAAGAACACCGCGACATACAGCCCAAGGCAAGCACGCTTTCCTTTTTAACCTCACAGCATAATGCAGTATTGTATTCTAATTACATGACTCCAAGCGTGAAGGGAATTCCATAAATTATTGTACTGCCTTTGTTACAATTGTAATCAGCCTCTGACTGGTCCTTTAAGGTTTAAGAATCACTCCATCATGAGATTATCATTAATAGGAAGGTTAAATCATCTCCATTCTTAATGAATGTGGTAAATCCATTATCTAGACATAAACTAAAGAACAGATGCTATTACTAATTTGGGCTAATTTGAATGTTTTTGTAATAGTTGAAGATTTTTTTTACCAAGCAGAAAAGATACAATAAATCACAATATACTTAAAACAATTTTGGCAAGGAAAGAGCTAGAAGACCACCTTCTTCCAGAAGCGCTAGTTGTAGAACCTTTGACTGAAAAAATCTTTAAGTCAGTAGGTTGAAGAGTAAGTTAAAAGCTCCCAGAGCTACCTGACAAAGTGAAGGAACTAATCCCTGAAACTACCTGGGCTGAAGTTTCAAATGCAAGTATTTGGATAGAAGGTAACAAGATGACATTTCCTTAGGTTAGAGATGAAAAACATTTGGATTTTGGAGCTCAAAGAAAAGGAAAAATACTCTGAATGAGCTCAAAATGGCACTGGATGAATAATCACTGGAAAAAAGATGACAGGGAACTAATAAACAAATAAACTACATCCTGAAGGCCAGAACTGCCAAAATGTCCTGGAAAGGGAAATTAAAAAGCCACGAACACAATGTTTTTGAGTTTTGACACCTAAACAAAGCAGAGTAACTAGTTACAGCTTGTTAGCTGCTGCACTTCATTAATATCATCCATGTTTTTTGCTCCTCTTCCAAGAAAAGATAAGTTACATCAAAGTACCTTATATTTACCTCAGTATAATTTTGAGTTGCCATGGAGCATCTGACAAGGAATGACTTGTGCCTTTGCAGCAAACTGCTTTATCTGTTCCAGTCCTATTCGCATTCACCTCTACAGCCCTTTAAAACAAGGTGAACAAGGAGAGAAATTATATAAGAAATAGGAACTCAAGGTAAGAGGGCATCTCAGACGTGGCTCTGAGACACATATGCACTTTAAAACAAAAGTCTGATGTTAATGAATAGACAATAGTAGAGCTTTATAGTAACGCAATGAGGATTTTCAGTTTCAAAACCTACTGAAGCAAGATTTAAGCAGGAGTAAAAACTACTACAAGCTAAGACTTGTGGTCTATCAAGGCACGTAGTGTATACAGACTTCACCTGTACCAGGCTGTGAGGAGAAACATGCAAGTCACAAGTTATTTGCCAGCACCAGGAGTAGGAAATACACGCAGTCAGCAGTAAACAATGTTATCATACCGTCAACATGAAGTGTTCTTGTAATTACAGACACAGCAATGAATGAAATAAATTGGAATGTGTGGGACCATATAAACAAACACATAGGAGCAGCTCGAGTAAGGCTGCTGCTACTAATGTACCTGATGTGATCAGAGGAAGTGTGGACATATTACCTGATCACAGAGAGGGTAATAATGCCCAAAGCAATACAGGTGTGAAAAGGCACATAACAGCTGTCAAGGACCAGCAAAAAGAAGAAAAACAAAAATCTGTGTTTTCTAATTATCTCAGGAAGGTAAATAGGGCAGGAAGATTAGTGAAAAATAAACCAAGCAAACTGCCCTTGTTGGCAAAATGTTGTGAAATAGAGACGTAGACCTGCAGGAAACATCTCCAGTTTTCTTCCTCTCCTGCCTCTTCCTTCTTTTTCCTTCTGTCAGGACCTGCTTATTTATATACCAGCCAAGAAAGAAAACTCTTTAAAACCTTTAAAACAGTAGTTGTGAACAATTTCATGAGGTAAGATTGGAAAGCTTCCAAGCATTGGCTCAAGCTGCACCAGGGCAGGTTCGGATTAGACATTAGGAAAAAGTTCTTCACTGGAAGGGTTATCAGGCACTGGAACAGGCTGCCCGGGGAGGGGGTTGAGTCACCGACCCTGGATGTATTTAAAAGACAGGTAGATGAGTTGCTCAGGGATATGGTTTAGTAGAGGATGGGTATGGTTGGACTCAATGATCTCAAAGGTCTTTTCCAAACTAGTGATCCTGTGATGTTTTGGAACAGTCTCCAAGAAGAAAAGAGAGGGACAAGAAGATATAGTTGTTGTGAAATGCAACTTGATATCCTTTGAATAATAAACATTGACAGAAAACAAGATAGAGTTATCTTTGTCTTAATTTTCTTTGCACTACAGTTATTCTATTAGTATCAGACTCAGTACCACCATTCTCTTACACCTCTCCAAAGGCCATTAGAGAATTTTAAAAAAACCCAAACCAACGTTGCCACCATTGGATATTACAGTTTATTTGCACAGAATCTATTTGTTGTGAAGAAATAAACAGAGATAGGAATTCATTGTTAAGGTTTTGGCAACTATATTGATAAAAAAATAATTAAAACTTTATGTGATAAACAAGTGGACAGAATGTAACTAATGTTCTCTCAAAAATTTTATATCAATCTGCAGTTTTCTTCAAAATAAAATGTGACATAACTTTACAGCACGTGAATTTAAAAGAAACTTATCTTCAACTGCTGCATTAGTAAATCCATATTAATATAAATAATCTGATTAAATCATATTTGTCATTTCCAGTTACAATTTAACAATTGCAAGCAAATACAAGTTACTAAGCCAGAGTAATTTTTTGTCCTGGTCTGAATGTTGAGTCAACTTGTCCTTTCCTCTTCTTGGGATTCTGAAAATTGTCATACCTGGAAACAGAAAAAAATTTTTATGAAATCCCTTGGTTTGCATTTGCCTCTTCAGATGCACATTAATGCAACACAGAACAATACGTGTTTTAGTACATTTTTATATTATTGAAGAGTGCATGTCTCCTCAGACCTGGAGATCTGGGGGAGTTTTCAACCAAAATATAACTCAGAGAGCTCTGTGCCCTGTTTCCCTTTAAAAAAAAAAAATCATGTTTACTTTTTGGGGCTGTAGGGGGAAGGCTGGAAAAGGAGAAGTAGACAGGGTAGTACAGGCTCCTGGAAAACATCTCTCGTTCTCCTCCTTTCCTGCCCCTCCCTTCTCTCTTTCCCCTGCTGTAAGAGCTGTTTATACATCAGCTGAGGAAGACAATCTTCATGAGAGGAGAACGGGCTGGTGAGAATGTCTCAGTGTCCAAATCCAGCAATTTGAAAATACAAGAGGCTGCTACTCAGTGGGGGCAGGAAAGACACCTCTCTCAGAGAATCAGTGTCTTTTTGTATGGTTTAGCTCTGAACATAATCAAGGGGTTTCTGGTCTGTGATCTGTATTTCTAGGTCCTATATTAATAAAAGCAATAAAAGATGATGCATGGGTAAATTTTTTTGTATAAAATTTAGTATTTCTGAAAAAAATTGCTGTCAGAAGCAATTCTGTCATTCCTCACATTAAATATGATTCTGATGTGGAAGAAACGTGAAAAGACCAAATCTCCACTGAATCACCAAACAAATTATCAGCATGAATACTTACAGTTCAGTAAAATTCTTCCAGTCATCTTGACTGATGGATGGTCTTAAACCCTCAAGCGCAGTCATCAGATGGGACTGGGTAATAATTAAAGTGTTCTTGGCAAGCACTGACTGATTGAAGGTGCTGTCCTCCTTGAAAACAGAGCCATGAACAGACAATGAAAGATTACCTCAGGAACAAAGGCATAGTGCTGTGAATATCAAGAACTCTGGAAATCCTCATTACATGTACAGCCCAATGTATTCTAAATACAATCACAACGCCCCAACCCCCTCCAGTATTAACAAAGAAATAACTATTTAGTTATATGAATGCTAGTATCTGTCTTGTTTGTCCTCAAACCAGGTTTCATTTATCTTTGCTATTTTTGTTACATTGTATTTAATGCTATTGCAGAAATGAATAATCAGAGAAGTGCCATACTCCATTCTTGCTTCTGTAACTGGCTTTGATAGCACTGATTTCTGTCCTCAGGTGCTCTATTTGCTGCTCCTGGTTATTTTCCAGGGAGTCTTCTTGAGAAGCTGTTCTAAGCATTGAAGGTTGCAATGACGCTGTGTCTCTCTGAGTCACGCTGGTAAAATCATGAGTTATGGAGTTTGGTCCAGACAAACACAAAGAGCTCTAAATTGACCACAAGGAGAAATACATTAACTCATTATAGATGCAAAAGAAACAACTCCACCATTAAGATTCAGCCTACAAATTTAATTCAGTATAAGCTTGCTCCCACTGGCAAAAAAAAACCAGTAAAAAAAAAAGTACTTTCTCTTAAAAATATAGTGCAACGTTTTGAACAGAAAGTTTACGTTAATCTGCCATGGTGTTTGGGGAAAAGTACGAAATTGAAAATAAAGGTCTAAATATTATTGCAATGGCCTATCTCAAAAAGGCTAAGGGTCTACTAAGTCTACTGTTCATTGTTCTATTTACATATGAAAAATCAGCAATTCTGAAATCTGAGCAAGTTCATGTACTTAGCTTTGGAGTGACTCAAATTTGAATACTTATCACCTCCAAGTTATCTGTGCACTTGGTAAATGTGAACTTTCAAGTTCAACAACTTTAAGAGATCAAAGTCCTCGTAACCCTGATGAAAAACTTTCAGTTAGAGGAAAACCAAAGGCTCTAAAGATACATTAACACAACACTGTCATCTATAATGCAAGATAAACCACATAAAAGCACTTCAGCAGCCAGTAATTAGCTCTCCAGTGCCAAGGTAGGTTATTTTGGCTTTAAGAATCAATGCAAAACAGTCTAACACCTTTGACCACTAACTTGTAGCAACAATTCTACATGAGATCTAGAAAATGAATGTCCCATGGATCACATGCAAACTCTGAAGTCACCTTTCACCACTGGGAGCTCGGAGGCAGCACGCTCTGGTTTACTTACCTGGCAGCCAAGGAGACAAGCTGGCCAGCTGACCACTGTGCAGGTGCTGGGCAGCCAACCAGCACATCCCTATCTACAATCGAGCCAGAGAATGTGCTGCTTTCTGGGCAATGTGGTATTACAACAGCAAACTCTTGTTTCTTAAGAGCAATGACAGAAGCTAAGGTTTATTTCTGTTGCTTACACAATCTCATGGTCAGATTATTAATGCACACTTTACCGGAAACTAAACAACTGATGTTGATTATTAAGATTATGACTTCATTCTTGAAAGCTCAATGGTTATTGTTTAGTAGTAAGTTAAAAAAAAAACCCAAAACACCAAGAAGTCAACAACTGTTTCAGCATTAAACTGTGGAAGGCAAGAAGCCATTGGACCAGACAGTAAGATCTAGTATGCACACAGTTTGCTGAATTATACTTTATTAGGCAATATTTGGGGATTTTGATTTTCAAGTCCAAGCTGCAGAGAAGTCCACACTGTATTTTGTCAGGTCACATCCTTCAACCTCCTTCTCCACCATGGACCACAAGATACAGGCTGAAGACAGTTTGAAGGACAAAACAGACATAATTGTATTTATAAACCCACACCATTTGTCTAGTTCTGTTTTTCTGCTTCACAACTGCTAATATTCAGAAAATTTCAAATATTGAGTAATTTACCAGTTCTGAAGGAGTTCCATTTCCCAGCTCTGATTCATAAGAACTTCCAAAATAAAGACGATACATGTTGGACCTTGGATCTTCAGGGAGCAAGTCAGACATGTCTAAAGAAATAAGAGACTGCTCTAGCCCAGCTTCTCCATCCACTGCTGAATCATCTGAGCCACTGCTGTGGTTTAGAAAAACCATGGAAGAGAGACTGAAGTCACTATCAGAACTAGAACCAAAATCCTGCGACAAAGAACAGAACATTACAAGTATTAACTCTTAACTAATTGCAATCTGAAACACATTAAGAAATAATCACGTAAGGTGCACATGGAACTATCAATTTACATTTGATTCTAGTAATTTGTCTTTCTCTGGGAATATTTTTCCAAATATCTTCCCAAGAAAATCCAGTGCCTTTAAGCAGAACCTCTTGTCTTCATGCTATAAAAATAATTTGATGAGATAATCTTAAGGTTTTACTTGTTTGTTTTCAACTGTTTCACTCAGTAAGTGCTGGGAAATTTCATGTACACTTTCTGTTACAGGACAGAGTCACTTCTGTTTCAACTATTCCCTCCAGGCAATTTATACCCTGTGTAAAGTGCTCTAGGAGACTGTGGTGAGTCTACTTTCACAGTGCTTAACTGCTGCACTTGTTTGTAGTCATAGTAAATACATTTTAAGCGCCGACATGGAAATCACAGTTGTTGCTTTAGACCAGTGGCTGCAAACCTTTTTGATTGTATACCCCTAATCAGTAAAAAAAAAATCTGAGCACACCCCACAAATACATGCATATTTATTTATTTGTAACTCATATAACTATACTATTGAAGTTCTAATATTGTCTTCCTGTACCTCCATGGATTGTGTTGTGCACACCCTGGCTTGGGTGCCTCTATCTAAGGCCTTAGGCAATGGCCTCTTCTAATGACAGCTAATAATTAGGTATCCTTACAACTACTCATTTACAGATGCTACAAGTGAAGGGATCCTTAATGAAGTTATACTGGCAATCACCCTCAATACTTGTTGTGGTTTTGCTCCAGCTGAGAGCTGAGCACCATGCAGTCGCTTGTTGTTTAAAAGGGAGTGATGGGGGCGAAGTTGGGAGCAGGAGGGGAAGAGGGAAGGCAAAAAAACCCGAAACCAAGGAACCAAAACCTCGCCGGCTGGGATAAGGGTAGTTTACTAGAATAGCAGAAAGATAGATATAACAACGATAACAGGACTTTATAGCAAAATATATGAGACTGGTGATACACAGTGCAGTTTCTCACTGAACCACACAACTCAGGCTGTGCAGCCCAGAGCTGTCCTGAAAAACCAGACCGTCCCCAAAACTGTGCATCCTGGAGCTGCCTGCTCCTCCTCCCACCAGCCCCCTTTTATGCTGAGCATGACGTAATTGGCATGGAATACCCCCTTTGGCCAGTTCGGGTCACCTGTCCTGGCTGTGTCCCCTCCCTTCTTGTTAGGGGGAAATATGAACAAGAAGCTGGAAAGTCCTTGACTGCTTAGCAACAACTAGAAACATCGGGGTGTTATCAGCACTGCTTTCATCCTAATTCCCAAACACAGCATTACATCCATTATTAGAAAAGAAATTAACTCCATCCTAGCCAAAACCAGGACAATACTACAAGCAAAATCACAGAATCACAGAATGATGGGGGTGAAAGGAACCTTAAAATATCATAGTCCAACCCCCCTATCAGAGCAGAATCACCTTGATTAGGTCACATGCATCCAGGTGGGTTTTGAATGTCTCCAGAGGAGACTCCACAACCTCTCTGGGCAGCCTGTCCTAGTGCTCTGTCACCCTCACAGTGAAAAAGCTTTTGCTTATGTTCATATGGAACCTCCTGTGCTCCAGCTTGCATCCACTGCCCCTTGTCCTATCATTGGAAACCACTGAGTTCCATCCTCAGAACACCATTTCTTGGTAACAGCTGGGGCAAAAAGAACTGAAGAGGCCTCCTTGCTTTTCCACCCCTGACTCAACCTTCCCCTTTGACCTCCAAGAAGTGGAAGCTATGCCTGCCCCTTTCCAGCTAGAACCAGAAGTCAGGCATTAAAAATGTGAGGAGAGATGGCTGAATAAAGGCCAAAAGAGGAACGGACCTGTCAGTCACACACGGGGTATAAACCAAGACTGAGATCCTGTACCTTGGAAGTGCAAGTATTAGCTTATGCCTGGAAGGTGAGCCAGCCCAGCCCACTTCAGATATCAGACATCACCAGCCTCACCCCACTTCTCTCCTGATCTCAGATCACACTCAATCTCTTGGAACAACTCCACAAACCCCACTGATTTCTTGCTTCCTCCACCATCCAAAATCTAATTTGCTACTTGCTTCTAAGAAACTCGAAGTGGGATCCCCCTATTGATCTGCCAGTCATTCCTCGTAAGAATGATAAACAGATTTGGTTTACATAAATCTAGTATTAAACACCCTTCATAAAATGAAAATAAACCCATCTGTGTTTAAGAAGTTTAAACTAATTTGCTAAATTATTCTTGCATTTTTCTGCAAACATATCAAGCTTTTAATCCTCTGCATACAAATAGAGAAAAACTAAATCTTATTAAACAGAATTTTGCTAAAAAACCCCAAAAAACCAAACCAACAGAAAAACCTAAAAGCCATGGATAAAATTCTCATTTTTCAAACATATCATAATCAAAATAAGAGACTTCTTTCATACCCGTTTTATTTACCTGTGTTAAACCTGAAGCTAAATTAGTATGGATTGCCTCTAACTGGGCATTGTACAATAAAGCTTTTAGATCAGCCCCTGTGAACTGTTCTGTTTTTGCTGCCAAATCCTGAAAATCCACATCACTTGCCAAGGACAGAGAATGACTGAGAGCTTTTAAGATTTCATAGCGTGAATTCTGTAAAAAGGGAGAAAAAAAAATGTCAGTAAAGCAGTCAGTTATTTTCTTTGTCCTGATTGCTTTGGCCCTGCCACAAGCAACTTCCTATCAGAGGGAGGGAGGATCTTTTTAAAAGAAGATACTACCTTAATAATAGTAAATATAGAACATGTTGTACAGTAATCGATCTTTAAAATATAGGCATATATTTTCTTACATTTTCTTGAAGAGTCTAAGAGAGACTGTACCAAAGGCTGTATACAGAGAAATGTGTTTCTCTAACTATCCATTTAATACCTGGGATTTGTTTATAATGAAATATATACAAATATGAAGGTGAACTCTGCTACTCAGATGTCCTTTTGCAAACACCAGTGTGACAAGAGTGAAAAACTTTACCCAAATGATCATATTCTAAACCAGAGGTTTATCTGTGTCCTTAAAGCACAGGAACAGCTTCTTCACGTGTATTTCAGAATGAAATGAGGTGGTATTTTATTAAATGTGCTACCTAATCTGAGAAATGAACAGAACAGTTTTCCTCAGAAAACAGGGAATCAAAGACTTGCACTGTACAGCCTCAAGACCTGATCCAAAACCCATTAAAATCAATGGGAATCATTCCTTTCCTTACTTTCCAACTAGAGGCACATCTGATTTAAAAAGTGCTTGAATATTGCAAATTAAATGTGGGTAGAGTGGGATCAACTGGATTTGGAATAAAAGTGCTCTGAAAACTTCAGAGAATTCAAGAGTTTGGAATGGCTATGGTTCATCACTTCAAGTAATGGTAGATCCACTGGATTCTTAATTCAGAGAAAGATGCAGAACATGAAAACATCACCCTGAATCCAATTTCTTTCTGCAAACTAATTTTCTCATTTATTTTTTTTACATCAGCTACATCCACAGGAAACTATTTGATCCTGATGACTGTGGTAAACAGCCTGGTCTTTCCCCAGTCTTATGTGAACACATAGACATTAAAATCAGTGAATTTATACTGCTGTATAACGAGCTGGGCAATCAAGTCCACTTTGTTCACGTTTGAAATGCCGCTAAATATAAAGAAAAGGAGAATACAGACCATTAGCTTATTTCCCGCCCCCTTGCCTCTCAAGTAAAATGCTTTGTTTCCTCACCTGATCAGGAGGTGGACAGTACAGGCACTTATCCAGTCGTCCTGGCCTTAACAGAGCAGGGTCAATCAAATCTGGGCGACTAGTAGCAGCTAGTACATAAACCCCTTGGGAAAGTGCAGAAAAACATCATCAGCATCTTCTACACTTTTGCATAAAAAGGAGCACACAGATAATTATTACCTTGTAATCCTTCCACACCATCTAACTGAGTCAACAGTTGGTTAACCACTCGGTCAGTAACTCCTGTGTTGTCATGACCTCGGCGAGGAGCAATAGAATCAAACTCATCAAAGAAAACAATGCAAGGCTTAGCTGCCTGAGCTCTGAAAGGAGGGAAAAAAGGCAATACTGAAAATATTTAAGAATTTAAATTTGGGTGACAGATAAAACTGCTTAGAAGTAGTAATTATTTTTTTCGCTTCAGAGAAGAGTTATCTTTAACAAAGAACAGAAATCTGTTCTCTGTCGAAATTAAGAGGTTTATATCATTTTTATGATACCCTTTGCACTCACCTTATAATTCCTGCAGATGAGGTCTTGGCTTATGTTCATCTAACACAATGTCTGCCTACACTGTAAACTACATGAGAAGCAAAGACTATGTATGGTATGCTTATATTAGTGAGCAATGAGGATCAAGAAGGGCAGATTTGCAAGAACAACTGGCACTGAGGACCTCAGTGCCAAGTCTAGTATGACTCTATGTAATGAGTGTTCGTTAATAGTGCCAGTACATTAATCTGTCTCCTAGGGTCACCTGAAAGGAATTCAACATGTTTTCCAAGACAGTTCTGTGATGTGAACCAACACACAAATGAAGCTGGGAGTTCAGCTTCAAAAGTGCATTCCTGATCTGAGCCACACGTTCAGTTCTTAAATACTGATGGTCAAGTTGAACTTGCCAAGAACTGAACATCTGATTCAGCACACCTAATTATTTCAGATGTTTTTGTGATCTGATGCCATGTCTCTCTTAGGACAACAAAATTACTTCTTGGAGCTTCAACCAGTAGAATTCATTGATAACACTGCAAATCTTTACACAGCCAACCTGTTAAAGATATCTCGAACTGCTTGCTCACTTGCTCCAATGTATTTGCTGAGCAGCTCTGGTCCCTAAAACAACAAAATGAGAGAAGAACATTCATGATATGTTTCTTAGTTTCAATGTGTAGTTCAACATCAGCATAGATTCGATACATGAAAGTGAATTTTCTTGTAATCAAGAGTGGCATCTCTGAAAGCAAGAGCCGAGGAAGCTAGAGACACCAAAATTCCAACTTGATTTAAAGTAATATTTCCATTTTCCTACTACAGTAGAACACATTACAGTAGAACAAGGCAAAGGCTTACACTCTATTTTGAAATTATGTTTAAAATGCAGTGCTCAACTTCACTGCCCACTGGATGCAAAATCCAGGATTGTTTTATTAAAAAAAAAAAAAAAAGGAAAATTAAGATCATCTGATTAAATTTTATAATTATACCAAAAAATCTCAGTAATAGAACTGTGAAGTTCCAGAAGTCAGATGGTGTGATATCCAGAGACATACCAAATTTTATGTGCAAGTTTCTTGCTTTGGTATTTTGCCCTCACAAGCACTAGTAGGTATTATGTTAATGTATTTCATTCAGCTAATCAGACGAATCAATTAATCTTCAAAACCTTGCTACCTTGATGCTGATGAAATTCATTCCACTCTCTCGAGCAACTACTCCTGCTAACAGTGTTTTTCCTGTTCCAGGTGCTCCATACAGCAAAACTCCTGATCTCTGTCGTATGGGTAGGTTTGCAAATAATTCTGGATACTGGAAAAGAGTTTCAACAAAATATATTCTAAAATATGTAATTACTCTGCAGCGTACTGTAACATCACTGGCTAGTGTTAATTTTTGTCTAAACAGAACATTTAATTTCTTTTACCTATATTAACATCACAAGAGCTCACCTTGATTGTTGTTAGTTTACCTGGGGCTGAAGTGGGTTCCTAAGCTTCCTAGATACTTAGAATACAACAACTGGCATTCTGTATTACCAGAAGGAAATAGGACAGAATAGGGATGCACTAGAACTTTGTAACGTACATACTGGTACGTCTAAATTTCTATTTTGATTACAGACTAATTGAATTAAATCATGTAAGCATACAGTAAGAGTCTGTCCCTTATATAGCAAACTGTTCAGTCAGTTCTCTCAAGACTGAAATGGATGGCTTTTCTCAACTGTCGTGGCTTTGCCCCAGCCGAGAGCCGGGCACCACCAACCGCTTGTTCTTTAAGGGGCTGGGGGGAAGAGAGGGAAAAGAAATTCCAAGAAACCAAAACCTCATGGGTTGGGATAAGGATAGTTTATTGGGATAGCAGAAAGATAGATATAATAACAGGACTTTATAGCAAAATATATGAGACTGGTGATACACAGTGCAGTTTCTCACCAAACCACACAAATCAGGCCATACAGCTCAGAAACCAGACCATCCTCAAAACCGGTGTCCTGGAGCTGCCTGCTTCTCCTTCCACCAACTCCCCTTTTATGCTGAGCATGACATAATTAGCATGGAATACCCTCGTTGGCCAGTTTGGGTCACCTGTCCTGTCTGTGTCCCCTCCCTTCTCGTTAGCAGGGAAATATGAACAACTGGAAAGTCCTTGACTGCTTGGCAACAACTAGAAACATCAGGGTGTTATCAGCACTGTTCTCATGCTGATTCCAAAACAGGCATTCCATCCACTGCTAGAAAGAAATTAACTCTATCCTAGCAGAAACCAGGACATCATTGCTGGATGTTTTAAACAAGGCAGAAAGGCCAAAGTAAAAAATAAAGGCAAATTGATGGCATGCATCCAAAAGAGAGTACACCTCTTGCAAAAGCACTGCAGAAGACAGCTGGAAGTATTACCTTTAGAGAGCCTAATCACAAACCCTCCAACAGAGTGTAGCAAAGATGTTAACAATTCTGCAATATTTTAGCACAACACTTGATCTCTAGAAAAGCACAAGCCACTGCCTTTTGTATTTGGAAGTGGGAAGGGAAAGGAGAAAGAGTTCTCCAGTAGCTGAAGACAGTTGAAGACTGGAAAACTACAAAAGCAGCTTAAAATCATAGCTCTCATCTGTCTGTCAAATACCATGCCAGGCTTCAAAAATAATTCTTCCTCTACTAACATTAGGAACAAACTTTAGGTAACTAATTTGAAAGAAAAGGGCACCTTTGCAGGTAACATGATGGTATCCATCAGTATTTGCTTCACATCTTTTAAGCCACCAATCTTGTCCCAGCCGATATCCTTTGGTTTATGAAGGTTGACACTTCTCAGAGCTAATGGAGTAAAATCTTTCAGAGCTTTCTGAAAATCCACAGTTGACAAATTCAATTCTGCTTTAAAAAAAAGGGGGGAAAAATACTCAAACTCAACAAAAAACCCACACAGAGTCTACCAGTACCAAATTCCTCACAATATGTAACAATTAAATGCATTTTAAACATAAAACATCAGAACTGGCTTTTTATTTCTGTGTTACTCCACAGGTTCTGGATAACAGCAGTAAGACTATGAAAGAAGAGAATTTATTGTCCACATACCGCTATTTTGCAATGCGTTCTGGTTCGAAACACAGGCATGGATGGCACGATCAACCAGCATAGTAAAATCTCTGGCAACAAAACCTTCTGTTTCCTTTGCAATACATTGGAGATCAAGATCAGAGAACTTCTTTATATCAGAATTCACTTTCTTTTTTATTATGGAATGCAGCATTTCACATCTTTGCTTCTAAAAAATAGATTGTGCAGCAAGTGAATATCAAATTTACTACTTATATGGTTTCCAGAAATTCAAAAAGCAAACACACAGGAATTACTAAGGCTTCCTAAAATATTTACATGTCACCAACCTTCAAATAACAAAATATGAGCAGGCATGAATATAAACAAAAGTTAGTTCTTCAGGTGAATTTCCATAAACAAACAAGTTTATCTTAAACAGCTACCTTAAATCTAACAATAATAATGAAACAACCCTCCACCTGCTCATGTTCTACTAGTTGACACCTATTTTTTCTATTTCACAGGAAAAGAAATATCTTTCATTTTGCTAATACGAGTAGAAAATATTTGAGATTAAATATATTGCGTTAGCTAAAAACACATCAGATAATTCAGTGCTTTTTTGATTCTGACTTTACCAATGATGTCTCATCCTTATTGATGTAATAGCATTAAAAATTACATAGGCAGACTTGCAGGAAGTGAGAGAAAGCTAAATTTTATCTAACACAAAACCCCTTCCTCAGTGGCTTTTAGTTGCTAGCCTGTGAGAGAAGACAAAGGGTCAGGAACAATTCGTGTTATCTAGTGAGTGACATGTCTGTGTCACGCCATTAGGGCATGCACAGGTACAAAGTGCTGCTTTCTCCTGCAATGAAGTTATGCTGTTTATTCTTCCCTCTATCCTTTTTTAAATGGACTATATTCAAAAGTAGAGGGATATAATTAATATAGAAAACCACATAAAAAATCTTCCCATAAAACTAACATTCAGTTTCAATAACATTTTAAAAATACACATTGTGGGGACAAACTCACTTTGGTGAAAAAACCCAACAGGTTTAATCTAATTTTTCTAACTGTAGCGACTTACATGGTTTATTCAGAGCTGCTCCTCTAGAATCCCCACACAGGTAACAAGGAGCCATGCATCTCTCACCTACGTTACACAACCTGACTTGTTTCACATTTAAGTGCAATGCCCACTGAATACACCCTTCTCTCACCACTAAAGATAAAGAGGCCAGGGCCAGCTGGGAACTGGATTGCTTTTATTTTTTTATAACTTTATAATGACAGATCTAAGGTATTTAAGTATTATGGAAGAACTTCTAAGATTTCCAGATGTTTTTCTCATCTTTGGGTATAACCTCTCTGTTTTTGCAGCTGTTCCAGTACTGCATGTGAGGCTGCTGCAGGTAAGGCAAACAACTTTTTAACCAAATGAATAAATGCCTGAATTTACCTGGTCTGGAGATCGGATACATTTGAAGCACTGAAATATGTGAGTTCCTTGAGCTGAAACCAGGGAAGGATGTAGGGAATGTTCAGAATGACTTGTGGCAATTAATGAAATCAAACTCCCCATGGAAATAACTTCTTTTATCAGATCTTTCAAAACTAAAAACATAAGACATTGCTCCATGAATTGCAAAATAACAAAAGACTTAGTATTTCATAATAGACATTTTGACTGTACTGGAGAGCAGCATTAGGGCACATAAAATGTTAACATCTCATTATGTATCTGTTTTATTCCCACGTTTACAAGGGTTTTTTTTAATTCTTAAAAAAAAAGACATATAGTTATTTTTTTCTAGGACAGTACATTCCATTAATAAAATACTACCAGAAGTGCTCTTCAAATTTGTAAACATCAGTGATGTCTACTACAGATTATTATATGTGATTTTTCCTTTATGTGCTATGATTCCTGCTTTAGAAATATTATTTCCTCCATGTAAACTAAAACAAGAAACTTATAGGAATAAAAATAGATGATAAACATAGAAAATAAGCAATCTAGGAAAAAATAAGATATGAAAGAGAATTATGGGTGCAAGATAAATCTTCAAGGAATAATCTTTAAAACTCTAAACATTTGTTGTATGTGTTATATCTGTAATAAAGTAATAAGAAACACAAACAATTCTGCAAGTAACAAGTTTTAAAAAAATAAATGATGGCAAAATTTTCTGAACTTCAAAAGTAATTTAATAAAAAATTACACTCACTCAGTGAGGTGGGAAATGCAAGATGTTTTTTGCTATGGTTTTAATTTTAGAGGAACAGAATTGAGTACAGCTAAAGAAATAAATATATTGATTTGATAACTGAAATTTGTTTTGCAACTCATACTGCCTAGATTTTAGGGAATAAAAAGGAACTATATACAGGATGTCAAACTGTAACCAATAATCTTACTTTTAACATCTGGGGATTGTTACGTTGTAAATGAAATAGAAGTATACCAAGTAGGATGGTAAAGAAGTTAGCATTCAGCCAGAAGCAGCTGGTTCTAAATATCAGTAAGAATCAAATTTGTATATGGAAAGAATCAAATCTGTAATTATGGAAAACAGGATCAATTTTAACAACATGCCAGTTATAATATTGATCTTGTAAATAATTATCAGTTAAAGATTCATCTGTGATTTGTAAGCAATTGCAATGTATTTGAGTGTAGAAACACTATAAAAAGGACCTGAGAAGCCTCTACGACTAGCAGTGGTAGTGACAGCAGGCATTACCATCAGTGTACATACCATTGGTAATGATTACTCCAAGCTCCAGTGCAGACTACTTTGATCCAGCTAGCCTGAATGGTCCACAAATGTTCTACAACCCATAATTTATTAATGCCTGCCATGGAATACCACCTAGTCTAGAGGCAATAATGATACAGACATAATTGTCCAGGTAGGACAATACAATTCAGGTACAAGAAATTCCAGTTGCACTCTATCCAGACACAGGAACCGCAGTATTACCGTAAGCCAGTCTATCGCTTTGAACGGCTTCAGGGCTGTTCTCATGCTCCGGTGTAGAAGGTACTCCAACAATGTGATCAAGATCATCCATCAAAATAATGGATGGTTGTCTCCATGCTGCCTCTAAAAAAGCCTCTTCCACAATTTTCCTTATGTTCACTATTCTTTTTCCTAAAACAGAAACACAATTTTAATTGCAAAACATACCAGGAAAAAAACCCATCAGACTGACTATGTCCTGCTCATGTAATAACACAACTTTTTGATTTGTGTAGCTTAACTTTACTCCTATAAATCCAGGTACCAAGAGTAAACCAGAGTCAACAATCAGTAAAGAAAGAGTCCACATCTGCTGTCATAACAGTACTAGAAGGATCCATCTCTCCTAAAATGAGATTAATCTTTCATTAATCCCCATAGAAAACTACAGGCCTAGTTTTTAGACTGAAAGCAGAGCAGTATCAGCAGCACTCTGAATTAGCTACTAAAGAGTCGTGCAAATTGAAGAATTTTTCAGAGCAAAGGACCTCTCTCTTCATCGGTCCTTCCCTTTTTCTTTGGAGCAAGGAGCTTACTAGGGGGTTTGAGTCAAAAAAGAGTATAGTCACCCAATGTAAGGGCTCTGTAAGAAAACAATCGAGTATTCTCTGCCTATGTAACACCAAGGCAATTTGGTCTCTTCCATCTTTGGTGCAAAATACTTATTATGAACTCACAAAACCTAAGGATTCATCTCATCATCATCCATAATGAGTATTAGATGACTATTGCCGACATACATTAGGTTAGTAAATATGACACTAGGTTAGGAAATACGCCATCATAAACCATTTTTCAGCTGGTTTTTCGATCCTTTTCAGTGCCTGTGTCATCCTTTCACTGAGTAATACAGATGTCCTTTAACACTTATTTGTTAATGTAACATTTGCTCAACTTCTTCCCATTTTGTAACAATTAGAAATAAGAATGGCTAGCATGGCTTGAATTTGGTGGTGATACGTGGGACAGAAACTGGTAAAAGTGTGCAAGAAGCTTATGGCAGCTGAGTTTTCAACAGATTGTTAAAAATGCTCACTGCAGGGAATCAAATATCCTTGCAAAAGCAGTAATAATACTAGAAAAAATATTCAGGCTAATTTTAATAACTTCATCTTTCTGCTTCTTCATCATACAGCAAACATTTTGGATTAAAAAAAAAATCTTACCTCTTAAAGCTTTACAATCAATTACTTCTACATGAGCATCCAGCCTATCGAACGCTTCTTTGCAGATGGCCTTTGCTAACGTTGACTTTCCACTTCCCTACAAAAATAAGTGTGAGCTAATGTAAATTGACAGTACTATTTAATTATGTTTCTGTGGAGGTTTTGTCTCAGAATATACCAATTAACAAGCTGGGAAAGCTGTACACACACTGGCTTTATTCCTCACCAAAAGCATATATCTATTCTGTCTTTATGGCTTTGGTCTCTACCAAGTGATACGAAGTGAAAGGAGTCTGAATAAATTCAGAGTGGATACAACCGCTACAGCCTGTGTTCTGATTCCATGGAGCTCAGCATTAAGGTATCTGTTAGTTTCAAGGGAATATGGTATAGAATGGATGACCCTAAGAGTCAACAAGGAAATAAGAGTACCAACTCCACTGCCATTTTATGTTATAACATAGGGGAAAATACTATATTCTTATTTTTCATTCAAATATTTCAGAGTCAAGAAATGTTTATTATGCTGTAAACATGAAGTAGATTAATCCCCTAAGGGAACAAATTGAAATTGCACTGGTAGCAATCTTTATAACTTGCATTTTATATATATATATATATATGTATCATATATATACACAAGAAATATGAATACAAATCGATGAAGTGTGCATACAGTGTGTGTACATACATATATGTATAATGTTTTACTTAATTAACACCGTTCAGTTAACTGCTCCTTTTTCAACTTGTTCTTTAATCTGATTCACATAGTATCAAAGAAAACTTACAAGACGAGTTTTGTTTTCTGCAGAAAACAATCTGGGAGGGTTTGCCAGGAGACAGTAGTAAAGTGTGTACCTTTCCTCCTGTGAGAAGTACTCCTCCACTTCGCAGCCCCACAGCAATAGTAGCCAGCTTTTGAGATAAAGGACGCCCCAGAAGACTGTGACATATGTGTTCAAAGGAAGATGTTCCTAGCTTGTCCACCCCTCTGCAGAGCAAACAAAATGTTAAACAGCCTAGGGCAGCATTGGTACACACAATACTCACGAGCAGTAGCTTGCAGTAGGGTGAAATTTCAATGCTGACATATTTAATCTTTTTTCAAGAAAAAGACAATTCAATTTTAAGAGACAGCACGTTTATTTTGCAGCAGTGACACAAGGGACATAGACATTGGAGAACATTCCCACAATGGCCGGGTTATCTAGTCATTCAACACAACCCTAGCATGAGGTAGGTCTCAGAAGAGAAGAGCTAACCACATTTTGGGGCTTCATCTACTTGTGTAACAATCTACTAAGGAATGTAACAAATCAGTAAAGCAGGGAACACGCCTGGGTCAGAAAACTTGTCAGCCTTTTCAAAAGAGCAGCACATAGTGCATCTGAAGGCATCCTTATCCTTCACTGGTCCTCAATCTCTGTGACTTTCAACACAACAGTGTTCCTTTCAGGTCCACAAACAGTAAGGCCATCAGTTTAGTATTTCAACTTTAAACAAAATACATTTTTCCAGTAGGAATGGAATGAACAAATGAATCCTGGCTTCTAATAACCCCTACCCTTGGGACAGGCTTCCTAGAGAGGCGATTGGTGCCCCGAGCCTATCAGTGTTTGAGGCATTTGGACAATGCCCTTAATACCATGCTTTAACTTTTGGCCAGCCCTGGAGGGGTCAGGCAGTTGGACTAGATGATCACTGTAGGTCCCTTCCAACTGAACGAGTCTATTTATTCTATTCTACTGTATTGCTACTACATCCCACCCCTGCAACACTACCCCTAGATCAGTTCCTCTTCCCTCTTCAAGATAATATCCTCAGTTGGCTTTCACAGTGCCAACAGCATATTACCACTCTTCAGGTCTCTGAGACCTCCCATCCTACTGTTGATCAGTGAACGTTTCAGTCCATGAGTACCTTTCGTCATGTCAAGTTTTCTGTTCACTCAGTAAGACTATTCAGAAGACAAAATCAACCATCTATCTACTCTAGGATAAGGTCTGAGCCTGGCAGAAGCCAAAGGACGCAGAGGCTTTTTTTAGATCTGGCTTAGTTTTAAAAGAAATAATCTGCATTTCCACCAATATTTTTTTTCACTCTCACTCCCTCCCATGTTCTCTACAATGAAAATGTCTCACCCTAAATCACTTAGTTTGCAGTAGGGAAGGTTCCTGTCTGTATCACACATAGGTGGCTGGCTGTCACCATCAGCTTTTCTAGTTAGAGGGTGTAAAAGAACCTACAACAAAGGAAAGAGTTAGTGCTTTACATTAAATATACCTACAGAAGAAGGGTATAGAAGTGACTAGCCATATTTGGAATTCTGTAAGGAAAATGTTGCATGCATGCTTTGCCAAAGCTTACAACACTTGGAAGGAAGATACATTGGTAAATGGCAGAGAAACAACTATTTCCAAGATACAGTCCAGTGTTTACAATGATGTAACAACCTGTGATCAGACCAGTCCTGTTTATACCAGCCTATGCAGCTCATTATCTCCTTCCCTACCTGTAACTACTTGTTCGTTCTCCTGTGCTCTCCTCTGTTGTGCTGGCATGAGTACTTGTGAACAAAGGCAGGAGTTTGATCTGGGTGAAAAGTAACCTGACAGAACACCCGGCTTTTTTTCGCCTGCATGAATTTTTTGTCTAGTTCACTGGGGAGCTAGTATGGAAAGCTGGGCAGGCTAACAAAGAGCTTCACAGATAAGAACAGGCTGGTTGGAGATGCTAACACTGCAGTAAACAGGTTGCTCTTTCATCTTAGTACCAGTCACTAGCACAATTTGTAGGTTTCTTTTACTTCTCCACAACCAATATAGCTCTTGTTTCTTTTTTTTAAACAGGAATCATAAATTTTGCAGAAAAAAATTAAATCTATTCTGAACAGCTAAAACAGGAAACCTTAATTGTCTGCCAAAATTTAACTGTATCAGTTTAAAAAAGAAAAAAGTTACCTCACTCCTATAACCATGAACCTGGAGTCACAGGCACTGGTTCAAACAGGATTATTAATAGAAAGAGTAATCCTAATGTTAAATAGAAATATGTATTCTCCTGAGAAAGACTGAAGAAACTATATAAACAAGAAGGTAGCGTGAGCTTGGCAGGTTTGAATGGGGAATGTGTCTCATCTTTGTCAGAACAGGCTACTGTTCCTGCCAGATACACTGTGAAGTCATGTCACAGTGGTTTAGGTATTAAGGGAAATAAGAGCTAAGGATAACAACAGTGTGTTCAAACCTGGACAGTACTGACTTTCCCCTGCTCTAATTGATTTTTCTGACAATTTAACACTGACTACAAAAGTCAGTATCTAGCGTGGCATGTCTGGAATCTCATCAATGCTGAGGCTATAAAGTAACATAAAGAATGCAGATACTTAGTTTACTGAACAGACTGGCATTACTTATCTAAGAAAGGAAACAAAAAATAAATGTAATGTATTTTAAACCAAATAAAACAATTTAAATTACTTGATACCTGATACTATGTGATATTTACTTGTATATTAGTCTTTTGCAGCAAACTTGGACTCAGTATAAAAATATTCTGAGACTTATTTTCTTCGATGTGCGTAGGATGCACTACAGTAAGGGAAAACTCCTCCATTCCTGTAAAAAAACAGGGGAAAACTATTAAAATTCCAAATAAATGCAGTTTTTATTCCTCACAAAATGAAACAGATTACTGTATTTTAAATTACTACAACAAATTAAAAAAAAAAGGTTACTCATTATTAATGCATAACTCATGCTCACAGTCTCAGCGTGGAGAGATCTCCTTTATGTTACACAGTGTATAGAGGGATTAAATGGCATATAGCCTACGTAAATTCCACAATGGACAGTTAAGACAACTACAGCACAGGACAGCATTAACCTTACCTTCTTTAACAGATAGATGTATGCAGTCTGTGCTTGTCATTATCCATGGGAGATCATCAGTAGCAGAATCCTGAAGCCAAGAACTGAAGGCAGATTTAACATCATCTTCAAGTGTATCTTTATGCTAAGTAGGAAAAACAAAAGAGTGAAATTAAACAAAACAAGGTGTTATTAAGTGAAACTGTGTTCTTCCTATGCATGAGGCATTTGCTTCTCTTATGGCAATAGAGAGATGGAAGATGATGTAACATTTTAATTTATGTAGAAAAACAACATTTTGACAATAAACACCATTTCAAATGTTCCTATGACACTTCATTCTTTCACTACCTCTAAAGATTTCATCTTTGGAACACTTATGTGAGGGCAAGGAAAAGTTTTTATTCTTTTACTTATCTGTATTGCCAGATCCAATAGCCCTAGTCAGGCCCTGGGTTTGAAAAAGCACCTAAAATATGCACCAAAATTGACTTGTGACTTACTTTGGGGGCTCATGATACCCCGTTTTCCCCTGTATAGTCTGTTTCTTATGCAAAGAAGCCTGGATCCATTTAGATCAGTGGCATCAAAACTAAATTTCAACAGGCAGACCAAACAGTTTAACCCATATTACTTAGATTAACGGAATAGGAAAACAAATTGAGTCTAGATCACATCTATCTCGACTGAGTTCCTAATCACTGAAGCATAATTCGTGCCTTAAAAAGAGGGCATCTACAGAGATCTTGGAAGTAGTGTTCAGAAAGGAAAGTCACAGTTCCTGTTGTATTTCATTCTGTGTTTGTCTGGTCTTTTCCAAGAACTAAAAAAACTTCCAACTGAATTAGAAAGAAAGGGAGAAATCTGTATTTAAAACACAGAAAAGCATACATAACCACTTTGTATGATTTTAGCAAATTATTGACAGAATACTCTTTTAACTCCAACATTAAAAAAAAAATAAATAATGCAGTTCAACCATTCCTCCCTAGCTAAGAAGCCAAGGTAGAACATTGGGCATAAAGAACAAATCATGCACAAGCCTTGTCATGATGGGAAGCACTGTATTTAAAGTTTAGAGGAGCAGCTCACTTGGGGAATAATCAGTCCAGCGTCACACAGAAACCAGCATATGGTACATTATGAAGACACACGTCATCCCAGAGCTACATCTGACACATTGTGGGAACTCGTGCAAAATAAGTTCTTACTGTCACAGATGCTCACTCAGAAGACTGGGTATGTCTCACTTACAGAAAAACAGAGGAATTCAATTATATAACTCTAGAAAATGAAATTGTTACCATGAGGGGGAAAATATCAGCATTAGAAGAAAGGAAAAACCTAAAAGTGCAATTTCACTGCAATTGTCTTTCCTAGGAAATCCACTGGGCACTGTGATGTTTGAAGAGTATAAACAGAAGTCCCAGACAACTTCAAATAGAGATTTCCTCTTTATGACTCCTTTTTGGGATTGTTTTCATAGAACTGAATGCATACACTTAAAATTTTCTAGGTTAAAACCATATTTATGTACTTCACATGAAGATCCTATGCAAAATTATTACAGATTATTGTTACCATTTTGTTTATGTTTGGGACCAATTAAACAGAAAATGCATCTTTTCCCTACCAATGTAATGTCTCCTTCATGAGGCCAACATCCTTTTTAATAAGGAAGACACCAGAAATGTTCATGATTTGAGAATAACAGAAGACCCTATGATTTAAAAGCTATATACAGCATTCCTCTAACAGCTTCAGGAAACCAGAGGTTAAAACTCAAGTTCTATTTCCCCCACCGTCTGAGACTTCTACGAGTTCCTTTAAAAAGGAAATTGTTATGGATAACATGTCAAACTACTTGAAATATTCACCAAATGCAGAAAAAAAGTGTTTTGATGTTGACAGTGTCATTAATCAAAATACAAAATAGTATTACCAGATAAGCTTCATTTAAGTGGATCATAGCATGTTCTTCCTTCAAATTACTTACATAATAAAAAGAAAAACCAGAAAATTATTCAAAAAAGAAATTCCTTTGGAATTATGTCATACCAGACAGACAAATTCCAAGCTATCATCTAACAAATGAAAACAAACAAACATTCAAAAAACCACACCTTTGATCAGAGCATTATCATTTTGCCAATACACAAACCAAGCTGAATATCAACTCACTAAGTTCTGCTTGGGTTGCAGTCTGAGAGACACAGGGATTTTAGGAATAGATTCAACTGACTGAATTCGGACTGTTGAATGTATTTCAATACGTAGTTTTTTTCTCAGATCATCTGGAATCTGAAATATTTAAAATAAAATAAAAAGGAAATATCAGAAAGTAAACTAGTCATAGCAGACGTTGCATACATAGTACAACATCAACTTCATCACTAATAGAACCTCTACATTTGGTCATCCATCTGTTTATTCATGGTATTGTTCAAGAGAATTAAGAAGGAAACCATGCTTTTAGTAAAGGAAAGAAAAAACAACTCTGCTCTCATTTGCTGGTTAAAATTGATTTTAGATGGGCAGGTAAATATAAACAGGCCATTTTACAGATCAGAACTGAGCACATCTGCAGCATACACACACAAAAAAGTCCAATTTTCCTAAATTGTACTTGTCTGTTTACCCTTTTAAAAGGAAACTACTTTTCAAGTATTGTTATTTAAAATGTATATCTAAATTAAAAACATTTCATGGATGTTTACTAAGTCTGAAAGACTTTATGGTTGCTGCCATTTGGAAAATATTTATGTCTCTCAAAAGGTTTAGGGCTAAATACCACTGCAGGCTCTTGCTCTCATTCTTAATAAAAAGTGAATGTTGAGAAATATATTATGTCAAAATAGCCAAATTATTATTTGGAGTGCAATGTATCCATTTTTGTTGATCCTACATGTGCTTCCAGGAAAGAAGGAACATAAGCAGACTGTAGTTCTATCTGAACAAGCTGAGACATCGGTGTCTGCACACTGGGACTTTTGGTGCCTTGCAAAACAGTATATAAAAACTACAATAGGTTAAATTATATAAAAGCAAGTTGATACCTTTTAAAGATTTATTTCAAAGAGTACAGAAAAGTACTCTTGCAAACACTGTGCAGCACTAGGATATGGGATCTTTTACAGTTTGATGACACCTAGAGTCCGCAGTAACTGATGAAAATTATCTCACTGCATAGTACTGAATGCAAGTAGATACTTTCACATTCTCATGAATACAGTGGCTAGCATTCCCTCCAGAAACACTGAAAAGTTCTCCCCATTTGGTGCAAAAGTGCTAATGGTACAGAAATCTAGAGTACACCTTGGAGAATGATAGTAAGTAATCTAATCCAGAACGAGATGGCGTTTCAAAGCACAGCTCTAGTAAATATTATTTGACTCTAGTAAATATTATTTGACTCTAGTATATTCTACTTGGGAGCTTAACACAGAGTCTATATCCCCAAACTATATCTGAATTAGACAGTTCCACAAATGCCCAATAAAAAATATTATCCAATAAAAAGCCCAAAAGGTAGTGTGCTCAAACTGACCCAAACTCTTCCAACATGCAGGGCTTCCCCACTGTTGCCATACTCTATGACACTCTTTAGGTCTTCAAATCCGTTCCAAACGATTTGAACAACAGATCCCTCATTGGATGCTTGACTGCTATTAGAATTAGAATGATTTTTGTCTTGTGTACTAGTCAAATGCTTTTGCTTTTCAAATGACAGGTTCTGCTTTGCTTCTTTATGACGTTGTCTCGGAGAAAGCAGCTCATGAATTTTCCCATAAGATACTACAGGATTTGGATCCAGATCAATAAATTCTAAATTCCACGGGAAAACATGAACCGCATTGCACTGCAGAAATGCATGAGTGGAGGATGCATTCTGTACGCTGGGAGGCTGGGACCGACACACTCTAAAAATGGAGTCCATGTGAATTAAGTTCAGCAGCCTGTCTTTGAAGGTGCTCACTTCATCCTTATCACACCAAGTCTTTTGTTTCTGCTCAGACGGATGAGAGAAAATGCTCCCTATGAAATTCCATATACTTGGGAGCACATGTGAGCCAAACGTCCCGTTTACATCAGCCTTACTCTGCTCAAGGACTCCTGGCTTTACGTAAGGTTGCCTGGCGAAAGGGTCCTCTATTGTTTCTTCTTGCTCCATGTTATTTTTCACAAAACTTTTGAGCAAGACGTCACTTTCTGCAGAAGGCGTGCTGGTGATGTTTTCCATGAGTTCACGTGTTTTGGGAACTATCAGAAGCTCCGTGGATGGCTCTAATCTCCCATAGGGGGCTGCTGGCATAAGCGTACCTGAGTGTGAACAAAGCAGGTCAATGAGCGCGGCCCCTCTTGCAGAGCCGCTTACTCAAGGTGCCACGAGAGCCTTTGCTGTTGCTTACCGATTTTGATGTAAACGTGAGTGTGTTGTTCAACCCACACAGGGAAGATGGCTTTTGGAAATACTATTCGAATCTGGTCAAGAAGATGTTTTTCAAGAGAGGAAGCGTGCAGTTCCTGGGAAAATGTGGTATCATTATAAATGAAATACTACATGATTTTAAAATTTTCTAATACACCACTTGAAATATCAAATATAATTAAACCCCACCACATTTACTATTTCCTTAGGGGCAGAAAAGAATGGGAGATTGTACAAAAAACTGCTTTAGTCAAAATTTTTGTCAGCTTTAAGAAAAGGATGTGAGCAGGGGGAAAGGTTTTATTACCAGAATTTCCCAATCATCTGTTGAGAGTGGTTCCACTTCTACTTGTTGACAGGAGGAGACGTGGGAACAGGGTTCAAGAAATACCTGGCAAAAGCAACACCATTTCAAAATATTTAATGTTGGTTTTTTTTTTTTTTTCACAGAAAAAGCTCCATTTTACATCAACTAGAAAACTGTCATCTATCTTTTCACTGGTTTAAATATACATCTTCCTAATGACTGTAGGGAATTCATAAGCAAGAAGATGGATGTTCAACATACTGGAAATGGATTGCACTGGGCATGCCTGGGGACTTCAACGCACTGTGACTGGCAGGGAACGTGAAAAGCATCAGGAGATTTATCAGCTGACAACAATCAATTTTTAATGCATATTGATCACACAACTGTCTTTGCATATTTTTATTTTTAAATTTCCAGCACTCCAGAATGCTGAAAAAAATTGTCAAGTTGTGCACAAATTTAGACAAGGCAGAAACAGATGAAGACATGAGGAAGAAGTACAACACAAAAGCAAAACCAGCTCCTTCAGGAATGGTTTCTCACGAACCAGCACCACTTCCACACAACAATTTTAAAGCCCTGTGTGTCAGGAGGAACGATAAAAGCTTTTGTGGCTTAGGCTCCTCAGAAAGCATTAACCATTTCAAAAGGTAATTTTACCCAAAGGTTCCATTTGAAAGAAAGTAACAATTTTCAAACAATATCATGGTGTAAATTTTAAAATAAACTTCATTTATTTTTCCTTCAGATAAAACTAGTCACCTGTTCTCTGCAAGAAATTTATTTCAGGTCAGCTTTTATAAAAGTAACAATTGATTTTAAATTCCTCTACATCCTCAGGTTGAAGCAAAAGTTGAGGGGAGTATCTTTTCCCTAACATAGCAAATATAGGAGTATATTGTCACAAAACACAAGCAGGTGCAATTCCTGAATCCAAAACAATGGCAAAACTACCTAATCATTCACTTAATCATTTGATCGTACAGATGACCAGGCAACGTTTGGGTAAGATTTTCTTAGGATTCCTTTGTCAATTGTTTTTCTGTTGAAACCTATGAAATGCTGGAACTAAAAAGGTTAGTTACCTTGCCACTCAACTAGTAAATTGTAAATTTCTTCAAATACATACATCCTCTCTAGAGAATAGGTTAAAAAAAGTAAACAAGATAATACACTGCTATGAGCCACATTCTTTGATGCCTTATGCTGAATAAAATTTTCCATAGGAGAGAACAAGCACATATGAATATACTACCAGAGTAATGCTTCTCTGCTCATTTGTTTAAACCTCTAGCTATTAATATTTAAAAAAACCCAAACCTAAACCAGCAACTTGGCTGTTGAGATTTTAATAGTCCCATGTCAGAAAGCTCTGCCTGCCTCTGGGCCATCTCTTAAACTTCTTTCCCATGGAAGAATCAGTTACAAGAACTATAAATTGGTCTCTTACTCTTGGACACTGTTAAATACATGTTCAAAGAGAGATGACACAGGGGGATGTATGGTGAAAGGGAAAAAAAAAAAAAGGATGAAAATGTAAACCTTGCAGACATCAAACAGGAATAAATATGTAGTAAGTCAATAATTACTATAAAATAACAGGAACTCCAGGAAAAATATAATCCTAAGGAAATTCAAAATTATATCATTGCTTAAAAGTCTATCTTCCTAAAATTAATGGCACCGCAGATAGTGGCTCCAACCTTGCAAAGACCTACCCATAAGCATATAAACAGTATTTATTACTTATTTAATGAGGAAAATCTTTTCATGTTTGAGACATTTCATGAAGGTTAACTTTCCTCATGAGCATAACTGTCTGAACACATGAAACAAGGTCATAGCTAACTTGTAAACGCTGACCTTTTCAGGTATCTTGCAACATATTTTTTATTTAAATAAGAAAAAAAAAAGAGATTGCACTTCAAACCTGTTCTCCATCTGTAATTCCAAGTTTCTCTGCCAACTGTCTGTTAATCTCTGCAATATTTTCACCCTGGTGACCTCGATGCCTCAATTCCATCCAGCTCAAAAACACAGGCTGATGACCACAGGATACTTTCACAGCTTGGCTCTATGAGTTTCAAAGAAATAAAATAAATTAACATCAGACAAGCTAAATAAGATGACTGTTAGTCAAGCTGAATTGCATTTGATTAGAAAGATCAAAGGAATGTCACAAATCACATAAACTTAGACCAAAATGATTTCACCGGTCCGTTTCAGAACTGTTCAGCTATTTTGATTCCAAACTGAAGAATCCTACCATGTCCAGTCCGTTTCCATACAAAGAGGCTACTTCCTACTTTCCATCACTCAAGTGACATTTTCCTTTTTTTCCAAAATTATTTTTATGGAAATCAAGTGACCGAGACAACAACACTGTGGATACACCACACAGGTACCTGTTAACACAGCAGTGTTTACTGCTCTGTTCTCCACTGCATCTTAAGAATTTCAAATATTATTTGAGTTTCTGGCAAACTTTGAAAACACTTTCAGAAAATATCTACAATGTTTCCAGGATCCTTTTACCAAATGTAACATTTAATTTACTGCTCTTCCCTGTATTCACACAGATAAAGCTTCACCCCAAGTGTCACAATCTTCACACAACACTGAGTTTTGTAGACCATTTTGTCACTCACTTATTGAAAGCATTCTGGAATTAGATTTAGCTTTTGTTTCCATTTAAGCTTTATTATGATTTACTCAGTGTAATCTATTAACGTAATTATTCATTCTTATTTTTCACTATTTTATTCAAAAGTTTGCATTTAATACACTATTCCTGTCAAGATTTCAGAGGTCATCTATCTGCTTATCATGGTAACTAAAAGCAGGAGCCCACCATAACTATGTAAGCTCAATGTAATTATGCTCCTCTTTCCTCTCTCTTCCCAGCAAATTTAGTAAACAGCTGTAGTCGAAATGAAGCTAACATTCATAGCAGATTTCTTCCAATCCAAACAACCTCTCTTCTACTAGTTCAGAGGAAAAAAAGAAAAAAAAAAAGGCATTTTTAGAAGCCTGGGTGGTTTGGCTTTTGGGAAGTATCCTTCTGGCTACCGGAAACCAGCATGGCAAGGTGAAGACAGCCTGGCTGAGAGGCTTTGGCAGGACTTTGGCTGACATCCCAGCTCCCCTCTCATCCTCCTTTACACCCACTTGTCTGAGCCATTTTTCCTCCTGAGCTGTCTATTCTGCCAGCAGATCCTTAAAACTTGTGTTCGTAGTGCAAGGGATGCTCACAGGCCTTGCTCTTGTCACCTGTGAAACGTTATTTAAAATCTTCTGTGCGCTTCTGTGACTGATCCACGTACTCAAATGGGCTTTACAGGACTGTGAGCAGCAGGATCCCTTTCTACACAGAATCGTACAGTGAAACATTTCTGTACACCAGGAACAGTGATTCTGCTCGGATTTACCACTGTACCTTCTACCCGGAGGCTCAAGGTATGTATTATTTGTCTAATACCGGGGAGAGCTGGGGTAAAGCACAGAACAGTGAGACAGCCACAGACGTCCCCAGCAAAAGGCTGCCTCGGGACATAACCCTCCCACCTTTGCCGCACCTTCATGAGAAGAACGGTCGGCAAAGCAGGGCAGCCCCTGCGGGCCCGGCAACCACCGCCCGCGGGGGGACCCGCTCCAGGGCGCCGCACGGGGGCTCCCCGCTGCTGTGGCCACAGAGCAGCCACGTCTCTACGGGAGGAAAAGGGGGTCTCCGCGCTGCGCCCCCATAGCAACACTGCAGCCGGTGGTGGGGAGGGAGGGAAGGAGAGAGGGAGGGCTCTTCGGGTCGCCATAGTAACTGCATGCCGGGGGGAACGGGTGCTCTCCCATAATCCTCTCTGAGGCGTCCCTCCGTCCAGGCCCCGAGCGGCGATACCCGGTACCTGCTGCAGGCGGAGGTGAGAGGCCATCACGGGAGGCAAATGCAGGAAGCAGTCCCGGGTGCCGCTCAGGACGACAGTCACTGCGGCGGCTCCAGCTCCCCCTCCGCCGGGATTGCTGCTGCCCCACATACCGGCGGCCGGCCGGGCCGGGCCCCGCAACCCGGCGCCTCTGCACGCCCGCTCCGCCTGTGCTGGCAGCTGCCCACTCGGACGCGGGCGAGCGAGAGAGCCAGGCCTTCCCGAAGTTCCCCCTATCACTCCCAGACAATGGTATGACCCGCTATCGGCCAATGCAGGCGCGGCATATACCCATTCCCTGCCTCCGATTGGCTTCTCTATCGAGGGCTTCGGCGCTCTCTGTCTGGTTTATTGACACCATCGATTTGCGCCTCAGTGGGAACCAATGAGAGTTTTGTCCGTTGTTTGCTCTCTCGACGAGCGGCTGGAGTTGCCTGCGCGGGTCGCGGCAGGAAGATGGCGGCCGGCGGCAGTGGTGCCGGCGGCGGGCTGGGGGACGCCTGCAAACATCATGTACAGCTGGGGGTCTGCGAGTCGCGCGCCAAGTACCGGGAGGGACGGAGACCGCGCGCCGTGAAGGTAAGACCGGCCCGGACCTTCCGCTGGCCCGGGCCTCTGTCGGGGTCGCCTCCGCCGCTCGGGCGGCCTGGCGGTGTTGGCGGGGCCGCGGTACGGGTCTGAAGCGGGGTCCGATCTTGGTCCCGGCCCGCCGCTCGGCTCGCGCTCGTCGGCTGAGGCCGCTTCTTGGGGGCGGGGAGCCCGCCCGCCAGCCAGCCGAGCTCTCGGTGCTCCTCCACTGCAGGTGCCTCCCTTGTTGCCGAGGTGCGTGGCCTCGGGCGAGCCAGCTGCGCTCACCGCGCTGAACGGCCGTGTCCGTCGCCTCTTTCAGAAGCCGGCCTGTCGGTGGAGAGAAGTCGGCTCATCGGGATTGCAACGTCGAACCAGGAACGAGATTTTATTCCTTCGGAGGCGATTGTTCCTTACTGCTTGGACGTTTTATGCCGGGTAGTAACTGAAGCCCCCTGAGGGCCCTGCCGTAGCCCCCTTTGTCACCAGGGGCAGAGCTCTGATGTGCCCGCAAGAGGCAGCCCTGCCTTGGGGTGGAGGCCCTGCCCTGAAGGGCTTGCAATCTTAAGAAGTTCACCTCTTTACGCAAAAAAGTAGTAGGTGCTGGAAAGGGTAGTTTTTGTCTGGCAAATCTAGGGATTCCCACGTTGTATTTAGTAAGTTAATCACGTAGGAGTGCATGGAGCACAGAGTCTGGTTCTATGCAGAGTGTAACCCCAGCAGCAAAGAGCAGCACAAGGAAAGCAAAGGAGCCAAGTGGTGTTGTTATTAGCTAGCACACAGTTGGGTACAGTGCCACAGCTCAGCAGGACTTGAGTGTACCAGGCTGCTTTTGTGCTTAGGTGGTGCCTGGCAGCTCCTGGAGAGACAATGGAAGGCCACGCATTATGGGCCTGACCTGCTGCATAGCAGAAACTTCTCATCACAGTAGCAAACCAGCTGGATTTGCTTTTTGTATGTGCTTAACATAAGGTGTGCTGTGATGGCACCTTATAGGGCTGACTTGGGAAAGACAGCAAAGTAGGAGTAAGCTGCTATCAGAAGAATAATTTATGTGACCTGTTTACAAAGAGTATGTTTTACGATGGCCATTTGACAGCTGGTTTCCTGAGTGGTTCCCTCTTTGTCCTGCATTTGCTTGCTCATGTGGCCTTTTTTTTTTTTTATAAAAAAAGCAAACCAAAACAAAATCAAAATGAATTTACTTTCACCTTATGGCTTAGCTACCTGTTTTATGTAGTGAGCTGTCACAGAACTCTCCTTAGTGTCTGTGTTACGTATTGTTAGACAAAACAGTAGGTTTTGACCTGCTAGGGAAGACCTTGCTTCTCTCAGCATCTTCCTTGTATCTGTCTTAAACATAGGCTGTTTGATCACTAGCAAGGAGACAGCTTTACACACACATGATCTGCCCCAGGAAATTATGGTGCTTTTTTACCTGCATTGCATCTCTGCCTGTGAACAAAGCAGGTTTCAGTGTTCATTCTTTATTCTGACAGCACCTCTTATTAACTTGTTACTAAGCCTCTCTTGAACAGAAATTGGTGAGAGATTGAAGAGATTTTACTTGGTAAATGGCAGCACCCTGTAATTCATATTCTACTTTGAGTAAGATGCTTGAGTTCAGTTCCTGCTCAGTGATGAAGAGGTCCCAAATAACTCTGCACTTAACTGCTCCTCCAAGAGTCTACAGCCAATATAAAGTACAGCGGGATTTTCAGCATCCCGTGAGGACTTGTGGAACCACAGAGAACACAGAAAATGTGTTACTTTTGCAGTAAAGCAAAATGTTTTAGAATGCTCTTTTTTTTTTCTTTCAGGTTTATACTATCAACTTGGAATCTCGTTATTTACTAATACAAGGAGTTCCTGCATTAGGTGTTATGAAGGAATTAGTTGAACAATTTGCATTATATGGTGTCATTGAAGAGTATCATGCTCTAGATGAATATCCAGCAGAGCAATTCACTGAAGTTTATCTTATAAAATTCCAAAAACTGCAATGTGCAAGGTATTGAACAAGGCAGTATTTGCCTCTTGTCTTAATCTTTTACCACCCTTATTTACAATCTGTTAAGGCTCTAGAGAGCTGAAGTAAAATCCTCAGCTTTGGCAATATAATTTAATTCCTTTCAGGGTGGCCAAGAAAAAAATGGATGAGCGAAGTTTCTTTGGTAGCTTGCTGCATGTGTGCTATGCTCCAGAATTTGAAACAGTCCAAGAAACCAGGGAGAAGTTGCAGGATAGAAGAAGGTATATAGCAAAAGCAACACATCAAAGAGGTTTGTAATTAAATTTCCTCTAGAATCTTAACATCTCACTTCAGTGGTGGGTGGGGATTTGATTCAAGATGCCATTAAAGAAAATGCTTGGTATCTGGCTCTTTTACCCTTTAAGCATGTTTGCAGAAGAATTCAAACATCTCCCAATATTTAGAGTGCTGTAACTTTTTTTCAAAGCAACTTTTTGCTTTTGGCTAAGACTAAAATAAGGAAATGCTTAAGGTTTGTTTATCAATGAAGTATTTTCTTTTCAAAATGTTAGCAGAAATTTCAAGCACAGGCAAGAAATTTGGGATCATCTTTTCACCTCATTCCAGCTTATTCAGCTGTGCCCAAGGGTATAGTTTGTAAGGAAGGTAGCTATCCTAGAATCTTCACAAAAACTTCTCCAGCATATGTATTGGCACTAGAGGAATACTAAGAATGCACTGGGTTTGCAAAGGCTACTGTGCTGCCCAATTTCTCCTTTCTTGTGCTTACATACTTTGATATCATTGCTCATTGCATGACGATATTTAAAGGGAGTAAAATCACTGCTTTTTAACTTCAAAACATCTGTTTGGTTTGGATTTTTTTTTGGTGGTTTTTCAAGATAGCCTGTCCTTAACATCATTGATTTGCAACATTAGAACCATTTTCCTCAGATTCTCAAAACAGCTGCAATACTTCTGCTCAGGCTTTCCTCACGAACCAGCTGAGCGACCAGGTTGAAAAAGTTCGGTTTGAAAGATGCCACTTAGGAAAAAAGGATCACAGAAAGGTGGCTGGGAATGAAGCATTGCTGGTATTGCTTCTGTAGTTACATTGTTTTTTCTTGTGTGTTAGAATGAATAATGACACAAAATAGTGAAGCTACTTTTTGTTGTTGTTTTAAAGATTGCTTTGTGTTGAAGAATGTCGAGGGGCCTGAGAAGACTATCTCAAAGAACTCTGACCGTCTGTGGAGTACACCAGGGTCACGTGTGACTGCTAACTGGCATCCATCCAGCTTTACAAGTTCTCACAGGCTATCCCAAAACACAGAATACCCATCTGGGAATCATAATCAGAGCCTGTTGACACTTCCCCAGTATGGTAACAATTCTGTTGAAACTTGTGGGCACTTCAGTCAAAGCACACCCCTAACTCTAACTGTACAGCCAGGACGACATCCTCCACCAACTCCTTTGGCACAGCGAAGAACAGTTCCGATTGATAATGGGGTCGATAGGTTTCTGCCTCGTACCACTCACCTGCAAGAACGTAAGAGGAAGAGAGAAGAAGGTACCACGTTTTCTCTCATTGGAACGAGTGTGGACAATACTGAAGTTGTTGTTGGTCCCCAGCTACCAGAAATACCTAAAGTGGATATGGAGGATGATTCATTGAATACTTCAGCCACATTAATTAGAAATAAGCTGAAAGAGGTATGGATTCTGGAAGTTCTGATATTTCCAAATATACACATGATGTACTTGTTTTCCATGAAAAATAGAGACTCTGAGATAACTTTTATTCAGTACTATCAGTTTATTTGTCATTTAAAGTTAGCTGTCTTACTACCTAATGATTTCATAGTGCAGAAAATTGCAGGCCATTCTACTCTCTACCTCTTGGACTACATGTCAGAAGTGCCAGCGCCTGGTCCTAACTGATGTTTAGTAAGCTACACTTTTTTTCCATGTGGGGAGGCATGATAATGTTGCAGGTAGTCCTGCTGACTCCAGAGTGGGACTTTTATCTCATTTCTGGTTTAAAGAGAGTAAAAGTAAGTCGGTCAAATGTAATTTTGCTGTGACACCTCTTATGGGATTCAAAGATACATAGAACCACAAATCCTCATGCCTTAAGGTATGTATCATGTTAAGAAGGATATTAATCAGTTAGCAGGTCGAACACTCCTGATAAAACTCCATTTAAATTAAGACATGAAAAAGCTCCCTTGGCTATAACTAGACTTTCTAAATGTTTCTCTCCAGTCAAACTGTTAAGCAGGGAGAAGGGTGATAAGTAACACTGAGTATCTGAAATCAGTTTTTAGGGTTAAAATAGAAGACCAGTACTGCTAACACTTCTATTTTCTAAATTTCACCTTGTGCTTAATGCTGCCTTTTGTTATTTTTAACTTTCTCTGCAGGAAAATTCAATACAAGTGTGATTATTGTAATACATCCTTCCTAATGATCTAAATGTTGGAGATGTGGCTTTAACTCTACCATAAAACACAGTGGTTGCAGTTTATTAAGAACTTTTTTTTTTCCTGATTTAGGTAGCAGATTCTGTTTCAAGAACATCTGTGGAAAAGCCAGTGACTAGCTCAGCCAAATCACTTGTAAAGCAGAGGAGAAGAATATAAATACTGCTGGCATCTTTTTCAAGGATATAGTTTAAAATACTTTTTTTAAATGTCAAAAATAAAGCTGTCTTATACTGTATTTCCAAACAATTCTCTGTTAAAAATTGTTTTATTACTTGGAATGAGCAAACCACTACAATGTAGTATTGGTGCAATCTTGTCCTGTGTACCTCACAGCAAACTGTATTTCATACCTCAGTGAAGAAGTGTATTTACGTAGTGTAACAGAAGCAAATGCAATTTATCCAGGAGCTTGTACAGTAAAGGAATACTAAACCTTACTAATAGTTTCATGTTGCTCATATTTTTACTAGGCCGTGAAGAAAAGGGTTTTTTTTCCCAACAATATTCCACTCAGAGTTAGAGTTTATGAGTTTCTTGGAAAGCTTTGTGTTCAAATGCCACACTGCTCTGTTAAAAAAAACAAAAAACAAACCGCCTAAGTTAATTTTCAATTAACTAAACTATTTAAATTTAATCAGAAAAGATAGTAAACTGAACTGTGACCAGGGAATGCCCTGGCTGGGAAGGCCTAGCTGCAGAGCCAGTTAAACGGGCCGGAAGCAGGAATGCCAGAGCCTGGGATCCATGCAAAGGAGTGAAGTTTTCCTTAGTGATGATAGGAAACACCCCCACAACTGTGTTGGAACAGCCCTGGAGTGGGAGCACTTTGGGGCCTCCTTTGGGCAGCAGAACCGGTGTGAGGGGTAGGTACTCCATGCTGAGGCTCGCAGGATTGACACAGGTGGGTGCAGGTGTATGTATGGAATTAGCTTGTGGCCTGCAGGCTCCTTGTAGAAGCCCTTATAGTGGAAGGGCTCTGTCCAAGACCTTATTACATTTTTCAAAAATTAGTATTTAATTTGTTTTAAGGGGTATAAATACCTGCTTCATCAGCAACACCGACAGAAAACAAGTCATTTTTCTATGTGGATTAGTTAACGTACATGTTCTTAGAGTATTTGAAAAGCTCTTCAGTGATGTAAAAGACAGAGTACTTACCCAGGTTTTCCCAAGCCAGGGACCCAGTTTCCTAAATCTTTTGACAGCCTGCCAGAAGTCTGTCGTTTTGGCAACAGCTGCTTTGGCGCTGCTGTGATACAACACAGCCTGCGATCATGGCTACAGACCCCTTCTTCCAGCCTACCACGCAGGTGAGTTGGCAGAAGGGAAGGTTTCTAACTCTAAAACTTGCTGGGTTTCCAGCCTTATACAACTATTCTGTTGACAGGAATTACTGCATGTATTTCAGAATTATTTTTTCTTCCATGTCTTGGAAGGCATAACTGCCAGTATTTAAAAATGACATGCAGTTCAAATAGAAGAATGATTATTATGATTTTTTTTTCTTTATTATAGATCAGAAATGCTCTTCTTAATTGAACTTAACAGCAAGGAAGTCAGCATGCTCTAAATTACCATCTTACAAAAATTCATTCTGAATTGATGTATTGCTAAAAAATAAAGCCCAGTTAGAGGTAATTAAAAAATAGTAGAGCCACACTCAGATAAACTCTCAAGGTCTTTTTTTTTCCAAAAGTTACTGGCCTCTCCCCAGAAAGGCTGTAAGGAAGGCGATGGCAGTGGTACCAGTGGCACTGATGAAAGAGAAGTAGAAGTTTTATTCCTAGAGAGCTTTTGCATGAACAGTTCAAGAGAACAGTCTTGTTTTCTTAGTCTGAGAGGGTGCTTAATATGATATATTAATATATATGCATGATATTTTGCTGCTGTGGGACAGCCACTGAACAACACTGTGTTCCTCCTGGTACCAGTGTGTGACTGCATAAGAAAGCTGATGCTGTGACAGGCAGATACACGCTCAGCACGTACATACCTCACAACCACAGCATTTACCAGCTGACTTCAGCAGACCCCAGGTAGTGACAGTTAACACCGTAATATGTACATCTCCTTACCAGTAGTACAGAAAGTATCACACTTATTTTTAAATGCGACGTCGATGTACCTTCATGTCTGGCAAACAGGGTCCAAAGGCTTCTAAGAGAAGGTTTTCATCTTTGACTGCTTTTTCAAAGTCGGTAAAAGAGAGTTTGCCATCATGATCATAGTCCTACAAAAGGAAGGGAACCCTTCAGCAAAGGATGATTACTTGGAGTAATTATATTTTTGGTTAATAGGCATTTTGGTGATCTGGACTTATTTTCACTTTGACTGTTTGCAAAAATAATTGTGCCATTGGTCTGTGCTCAAACAAGATATGTATCATTTGTTTCTACCTAAGGCATACATGGTGGAGAAAGCTCAACTGCCTCACATAGCTTTACTAACCAAATTCCAGAGAAGGCAAAACTTTTACCATGGGAAGAGGCTGAACTGAGAATCACATGGACAAATCTCAAGCATGGCTGCACTGAGATAAATTAGAAGCAGAAGAAAATGTTTGGATATATTCTGTATTTGTACATACATCATGAGTGTACCTACACCCTATTCATGAGACAAGCAGTACTTTTGCCCTGGTGGGTTCTACTGTAGGCATACTCCTGCCCCATCTCTTCAGCACCCAGAAGCACGTGGCAGAGTGTCCATCCCACTTCTTTTGTACTGCAGAATCCTAGCATGGAATGATACTCCTCTGGGGGTGGAAAAATCATCCCTGTGCTTTTAGGATTTCAATTGAACTTTCAAATGTAATGTGAAAACTGCCTCTTTCTACTGATACGGCAGCTTAAAACCACAAATGCTACAGTGAGAGTAGGTGCTTCTTTAAACCGTATAAAATAAAGACTTCAAGTGAAGATATCTGAGTGGATATGACTAGCATTTAAGGCACGGGGCCAAAGCAAAATTTTTGAAGATCAAGCCATGGAACCACTATGGCTGGTGACCATGCAGGTTCTAATGGCCAGAAAAACTGAGGCAAGAAGCTATGCAGATTCCTGAACAGGAAAGCTTGCCACTGGGTGCTTGAGAGAGGTAGAAGTGGCTGGGTACACTCTGCGTTTTACACTCCCCAGCACAGGGAGAGCAGGGCACGACCATGTTCATTACAAACACTTCCACGTATTAAAACAGTAATCATGGGACTGGATGTATTTTTAGTCACAATGCACTTGTCAGGCAACTGCTCAGAGTAGTGTTTTCTTCTTTCAGTAACAGACTCCACAAAGACATTTTTGGATATCTACTAATAAGTTTTAAGTTATTTGACATGGGCAGCAATCAGCAATATCCTACCTGACCAACTGCCCACTGCAAAATCAGGTCTGGACATTCTTCAAACAAGTATCAGAGCTTTCTTAAGTTCCTATGTAACAGGATTAGTTTATATATGTTCTTACATATATGAAGATTTTGTTATGTTGAGGATATGGCTTGTGCTTGGGCTAAGTGCTTATCAACTGTCCAGACATGACAGTATTCATTCTGGATTCAGCCTGCAGGAAAGCTGAGCATGTAGGTGCTCAAAAGATTAACAAATTGCCGAGTCAGAGCTTGCTTCCTGCATGAAACTCGACTCAGCACTTTGAAGAACTAAGGGTAAGATGGATCTTTCAGCTAAATGGATAGGCCTGAGAAATAGAAAACACGGGGTTAAATAAAAGGGGTTGGGATTCAAGTCGTGGTTTAAGTGAGATTTTTGAACATTGCTGTTAAGAGGGGAGGTTGTGTTTCTTGATTGGATGAAAATGCTGAAACAGAGTCCCTGACTGATCTGGACATCCTAGATTAACCACAGTAAGACAAGTTTTAATTAATAACATTGAGGTTACTATTCTAACAGAATGTATGAGCCAGATAGAGACATTTAATGATCAATTGATAATAAACAAACATAGTTAATCATAAAGTTAGTGCAGACGCCTAACACTGAAATAAATGCAGGTTATACTGTCAAACTATCTGCTTTTGGCTGGGATTTTGTTTTGACAGGCCATGCACATGTGTGTATGCACACATACATATGCTAGTTTATATGTAAAGTTTGTAGTGCATTCACATAATAAATTAACATGTGAGGATATTGAACTGGAACTCAGTAGATCTGGATTGTATTTCTGCCTTTCCTTAGAGACTTGTTTATCTCAAGTATGGAACTAACTCTGTGGCTCAGAATCCCACAATAAAGCAGTCACAGTATTTAGTTACCTTATACGAACGTTCTGAGGTTGAGATAATAAATATCTGAAAGACACTCAAGCATCACAATGAGTAAGTACTTGCCATTTTCTTTAACGCTATGTCTATCAAGTCCTTAATTCCCTCATCAGGATCTTCTTCCGATGGTTGTTTGACAAGGCTGTTTTTCAGCATTTGAAACATTTCCTCTCTTGAGATGTATCCATCACCATTCAGGTCATAAACCTCAAAACAGTCTTTTTGGAAGATAAATCAATTTAAAGTTCATACAAACTATATCACACACCATTGAGTCACTTATAGACAGAGAATGTGAACTGTACATTGTGCAACATAACTACTGAGCCATATCTAATAGTTACCTATGAAATATGTGCCATATTTTGATATATATATATTAGTCAATGATTGGTTATTTATCCTTCATGATTAAAATCTCTTTCTGCTCAAGTAAATTATCTTTAGTTCACAGAAATCACAGTAACTCACTGATCTGAATGTCTCTAAAAATGTCAATTTAGAATATAAACCAAAGTTGTGGTTTAGAAGCCAAATTTCTGATGGGACCAGCTGTCCTGCTGTCTAGATCAGAGGGGCTTTGTACCTACAAAATATATCTCAATAATTTCAGAAGCTGTGTTAGAACAGTAAAGGAAAAACTAAGCTGTATTAGCATGGAAAAGAGAACAGAAGTACCCCTTAACACAAAGAAGAAATATCTGTAACAGTATTTTAAAAATTAGTATCTACCTAATTTATCTCCTAATTATTTCTACCTCCCTGGAATCAGACATCTACAACTATAATAAAATATACTATCATTCACAAAAATTATTTAAACAAATCAACCTACCTCTTCTTTTGTTGGAACAAAAAAAAACGCTTGTTTTTTTTTTCCCCCTGACAAAGTCTAAGCCTACAGTGAAAAACAGTACTGGCATACACTTAGGGCAAACAACACTGTGTATTGCTACCCAGTAGGATATTATATAGTGCTTCCAGCAGGGCTGCAGATTTTACCACCTGTAGTTATACTAACATACAGAATTACATCCTGAGCACACAGCCTAGTACTGTGACATCCCAGACCACCTTCCAGATGAATTTATATAGTGCACTAGGTATGGCTGATGCTGCAACCTGACACCTATGGGAACAACATGCTCTCATTCTCCTTTTTCTTGTTTCTATTATGCTTTCCCCTACTACCCTTCCCCTCCTCCCCCCTCCATGCTGCTTAAAATTACAGAGTTCCTGCTATTTTTAATTGTCTATCTTTCTCCACATTCACTGTGGAGGTTCTCATGACCATCTCACAGACAGACTCCAGTTTTTCCATCAGTGCTTCCAAGCTGAAAAACTGCTAGAATTAATGCAATTGCTGCTGTGTCCCCATTGTGCCAGGCACCAATCTTGGTTGGCTTGAGACTGTTATTTAGCCAAAATCACCCTTGAGCTACATCTGCTTCTTACTGTTTTTCTTTCTGTGCAAACAAAAACCTAGTCTGTCAAAACTGCATCCTGTAGAACAAGTTTCAGTTTAAATGCTAGTTTTTTGTCAGCAACAAAATAAGGTGGCAGCTATGAGAACAGTTCATACAGAAAAATCTGTGTCTCGGAGAAGCTGTTTCAGAACTCCTTTTAAACTGTACATAAGAAAACTCTTTGATTACCAACTCTTACCATGGAAGAGTATCTACTAAATTATAACAAAAGCAATGTGTAATTTAATAGTCATGAATTCAATTATTACTACTAAATACTACCATACAGATAAACCTTACATTTAATCCTTTCTTCCAATGTCCCCCGAAGAAATACTGATAAGCCTTTCACCCATTCCACCACACTGATGCAGCTATCGTTGTCTTTATCAAAAGTGCGGAACACTGGGAAGCAGATTATATACATTTAACGTTTATATTTTGGGGAAATAAATTAAAAATATATTATTTTCTTACATTCAGTGAAAATATAAACCCATATTTTTTTTGAAAGATGTTTCTCTGCTTTCATCAAGGTATGATTACCCTTCATGAATCTTTCTAAGCCATAACAACAAAGGGGATTTTGAACCTCAGTCTACCACTCTTCCACTCCAGAGTCATGACAAAACTTTTTGTTTGAGTTGTCACTTTCCTGACTTAAACTGCTACAGGAAGCAAATAAACCAATATCCCATATACAAAGGCATATTTGCACATAGATTATTTTAATAATTAGGTTTTGTCTCAGAAAATCTTGGACAAAGTATTCCTAGGAACAATATAAACAAAGAAAAATAACTTCTGTGTTTCACATACTAAAATCTTCTTTTTTCTTCACTTCCTGAACTAAAAAAATTCAGTCCTGCAACTTCAGTATTTGTACAGCCTGTAATAATCCCAGATGTAATTCAAAGCATCATCAAGTATCTATAATAATTCATGTTTCAGAATGTTAATTACTAAGTCTGTTACAGGGACACCTCTACATGCAGAGCCAAGCACTTTGGAAATAGAAAACAATAGGTTTGCTTTTGCAAGCTGAAACCAGCCCCCTTTTACGTGAGCATTAAAATAACTTTTAAGAATGCGTCTGTGTAAGGTATTTTCCAAGCCTCACTCGACTTCTTGCATAAAATGGCAAGAAGCTTTTATTTCACGGCATTTAAATACCCCTCCTGCTCTAGAAAACAAGAGAAAGGTGAGCCAGGGGGATTGGCAGACTCATGCTTCCTCCTCATCCTCCAGACACCTGTACATCAGAGCATTCATGTAACTTTCACAGCAATTGCAAATGTGGCCCTCGTGTTACTAATCTGTGAAATCACTGTATTTTCAAGAGGTTATCTGGCTCGTTACTCTCACCTCCCTGCATTGTCTGCTTAGTCCCTTCAGCGCTTTTCACAGCACCACTACTCCAGAAGCTACCCCCTCTATGAGAACGCTTTTCTGGGACCTCCAAGCCTGAAGCAAGGGTTGCCCACCAGCAACAGCAATTGCAGCTCCTGGTGGAAGCCCTGAAGAAACAAAGGAAGTGACACCGCTACCCTTTTCTGTTATTATACCCAGTGACTGGGATAGAAAGCCATGGGTCAGCCCTATAAATGCCTCTGGCTGGTATCCCCGGTACAACAGTGTGAGCTATCCTAACTAAGGGAAAACTATTCTGTTGGAAAAATAAAGAAGTTATCTTTTACTCAGCAGTAACCAAGTGTAACAGTTCGCTTGCTGTCCTTACAGGGATGAGATGGCACCATTTCACCAAGGCACGCTCATCAGGCTAACTAGGTACAGCTAACACCTTTTATCTTTTTTGGGCCTATGCGTCTCACCTCTGTCCATGATCACGTCATCCGTCAAGCCAAACTCAGTGTGCAGAGTGTGTCTGAAGAAGTTGCGGTCAAAGCCGATGCCAGCAAAGCGGTTGCTGGACTTGGCCACCAACACATCGAAGAGCTTGATGAGTTGTTCCACTTCGGTTTTGTTAACTGCCCGGTCGAAACACAAGTGAACAGATCTTACAACTTAACTACATAACAACACAAGGCAGACAGAGAGAAGCTATAGGGCCGGGCACCCTCGGGATCAGCCATAGAACCCACTGCCCCACGGCCCTGCCGTTGGTCCTAAGGGGGCGGCGGGAAACAGCCGCAAGGGGGTGGGGGGTGGGGGGAGGGGCCCGGCGGTGAACGGGGCCACGGAAGAACCGCGGCGGATAACGGGAGGCCGCAAATACCCCTCAGGCGCCGGCGGAGGCGCGGCCCTCGCAGCCCGGGGCCGTGGGCCGGGCCGGACCAGAGACTCACAGTGCCTGGTGGATGGGACCAGCGAGTCCACCAGCTGCTGCAGCTTCTTCCTGCTCATGGCGGCGGCCCTGCCACTCCCGTCGCCCCCTGCCGCTCCCGTCGCCGCTGCCCTGGCAACGCCGGCGGGCGGGGCAGCGGGGCACGGCTGGCTCGGTGCTCGGGGCCGCCGACGGGTCGTTCGTAAACACAGTTTTATCATATATTAAAAGATAGCAGCTGTGGAAAAGAAAGCAACTGAATGCCAAACTTCTAAAAATTAAATGCTCCATACATCTGCTGCCCGAGGACAAAAATCTATTAAATACTTTTATCCCCACGTTGCTCATTTCCTGCTGTGTCCTGCTGAAACTTCACACCTGCCTGTGGGGTGGATGCCCGGTACCACCTGAACGCCCCATCACCTCCTCAGGTACTGGGCCTGCACAGATCAGGAGAGCTGAAGGGCTGCGACCAGCATTCTCCTTGAGAAAGAGGATGCAAGAGGAGTCGCAACGTATTTGTCAACGTATTGGAAGCGGAAACATTTCACTGTTGGCACTGAAGCAGCTTGGCTGAGAACTGACAAAGCCTGTAAGCCCCCGAGCAGGTACAGCGCTTCCAAAGCATGACAGCAGCATCTGCAGCACACAGCTGAACAGAGCGAAGAGGTACACTCAGACAATTAAACTGACATACCAGGTTACATATTTGGAAGACTGGGGCTCTCATTTCCATTTTTATTTCTTTCTGTTGCAGGTAGTTGTGTAAAAGTCAATGAATCACACAGGACAGAGCATTGCTGCTATGGATTATTACAAGTTCTTTTACCAAAACTGCAACATCACAACTTAAAAAGAAAACAATCCTAACAAAACCATACACAACCCCCAAAACAAATGCCTACTGTTCACTGCACCTTGCCTTTATTTTAACCTCACTGATAAAACAGTGTCTCGAATTGGTAATATCAAGCCAAACTGCATAAATATTTGATCAAAATATTCTTATGATGGTTTAGAGTGACATTGCTGCAACTCAGTGGTTGTATTTTCCAAGAACTTAATTTGAAACGTCGAATTCTCTGTAGAACAGCAACACAAAATCGTCTTACTACCCCAGGTTTTAGTTATACTTTGCAGACTTTCAAGGTCTGAAAGGTCCTGAAATTCTTGGCAATACAATATTTGAAAACCTGTATATGACAGAGGTTAAGTTCTAAGTTAACACCACCTGTGCAATGCAAAAAGGGGGGTTTAGGAGTACAGTCTGTATCTGACCACTTGGGATGGATGGGTGGTTTTTAGAAGTTAACAGGAGGCCCAGCAATGGGTGCTTCAATGGGAGATATCATGGGGAAACTTCACGTAAAGACTAAAATCAAACAGTTGCTTCTGTTTTCTGGCGGGCACATTTCATTTATAAAAGCTTTTTTTTTCCCCCTCTTCCAATTTCTAAATCAACTAATTGAAAGTAAAATGTCATTATGATTTAGGTCAACATTCTGTAGCCCTCAAGTACAAAAATATAAATACAAACTGTTTAAACAGTATCTTTAATGAGATTCTGGCAGTAGTTTTTTTAATCTAACAAGACACATCACGTAACAGGTCTGCCACTGAACTTGCTTAAGAGTAAAATCAGCTTCAATATGAAGCTGTTAAGGTATCAAAACCCTGCTTTTTACATGCTAAATATCTTCAGCAAGTGTGCCCTTAAACACAGCGATGAACTTAACTATAAGAATAACTAAATACATACATGAAACTCTGCACGTGGAAAGTAATTCATAGAACTGGTTACAACAGATGATTACCTGCACTTCGTTAATTTAAAAACGGTACAAATCATGCAAAACAATTCTAAAGATAATGCAAAGTGTTTGCAAGAAGTGTTCAACTAAACCAAAATGACATTAAATGAAGTAGGCGTATTTACTAGCAAAGATCTATCGCTATTTCAAAGCAGCAGAGGTAAAATCTTCAGGTTTTCAATGTCAGTTATACTGCAAAATGTCATTGCTCTTGCTTAATGCAGAAGCACATGCTTAGAAGCCCAGAACTGCTTATTCAGAAAAAGACTTGCTGGTAAGAGTTTGGGCTTCACTAGATTCAGAGATGCTGCACAGATTAAGAATAGCAGAGATTTGCAAGAATCAAAGGCAAAGGCACCCTATTCAGTTAGCCAAAATAGTAGCATTCCCTTTCTCATAAGCGTGATGATGGTAATGGGGCAGATGATAAACATTTCTACAAAGGCAGCTTCTTAAATGTTATTTTAATTTCTCATTTTGTAAATGCCACTAGCAGACACCAGCGGGTAGTAGTTTATGGATAATATTAACCTGCAGGATGAACTTGGGATTTTATTTGTCCTGATTTACAAATAAAGACTATTACTAATGCTTTAAAAGACTACTTTTACTATCTAAAAAGTTTAACTCTTATTTCCCAATATTTTACAACTCAGCTGGACTACCATCTCATATTGTTTCAAACATCTAACACTGCTTACTGGAATTTTATAAAAGTTGTACCTCATGTATTAAGCAGCAGGCAATAACAATGGTCTTTCCCAGCACAGCTGCATCTGGCTGGCTACTGAAAGATAAGGAATATTTCTAAAACACAGGAAAACTCATGCAGTTTGGTAAAGTTTGCTGTCATTTCACAGTTTAAGTTTCCTTTAGTCATTGCACTTCTGTTGATAGTCTTGGTTTTTAAATATTATTCTGAATCTGAATTTGAACCAACAATCTTCTTTTTCTTCTTTTTACCATGTTTCTTGTGCTTCTTTCTCTTTTTTGATTTATCCTAAAAAACAGTATTAAAAAAATTAAAGGGAAGTTATCGCATAACAGATGGCAATTTTCTTAAGTTCTGCTAATGCAAAATGAGAGCACAGAAAAGATATCCTTACAAAGACATTACAAATGAGATTTCTGTAAAGGCCTATTGAGAAACCTCAACAAGAAAACTCCCATTTTACCCAGCAATTTGCACTATTATGAGCAGTCTTGAATTTATCTCCATCATGGTCTGTCTATAAGTTATCAGTGTCACTATTCCATTTCCTATACTTTGAAATTCCGGTGTTTTATAAATTTCAAAGAAAGTAATAAGGAAGTGCAGCGACATCTAATAGATATGGGAATAACTAGAATGTTTACATATTTTAAAGTAAGTACTTACGTTTACTCTTTAAAATAGTTCAACTACACTTGGCTAGAATCTCCAGCACTTGCACCATTATCTGGCAGTGCGGGCTCACCATGGAACAATTATACACAACACTATCAGAGGACCAGCACTGATGTCTGCGTGGCAAACTGCTACCCTACTCAGTGCTGTACAGATATTAGTAGTTCTAGTAGGTTTATACAGAGTAAGATATATGCTACAATAAGTGCTAAACTTATGTAAATCTGAAGCCATATGTATCTATATAGTAAACAATACCTACAGCAACAAAATCCTTTAATTCAACCAGTGAAAAAATTACTTCAGCGGGTAAATAAATTGTTAATTTGATATTCATGTGACAGCAGACTTTGCTCAAAAACATTTCTATCACCAAAAAAGTGTGACACTGGGATTAATGAAGTACAGAATATTTATATCCTAAAACTACAGTATGAGTAAGAAGGATACTTGCTGTTTTCTCTTTTTCCTCATTGTTTTTCTTCTTTTTCGCTTGCACCTAAAAACAATGAATTAAAATGTAATGGGACAGCAGCTTTGGAATTGCTGTTTTAAATAAAAGTTCGAGCTTTTGTTGCATATAAATCAATGCTGGGACAATGGTGGTAGAACGTCCTGAACAATTCACTGGTTGTGTATTAGTCTAAAATCAGAATTATCCTATAAACACACTCTGCCTTTCACACACAGCAGAACAAGAAACAGCAGAGATATGAAGGTAAAATACTTAATGTGGTGAAAATTCCCAATGAAAAAATGCAACATTTTTGAATCTTCCCACATTTTGTTTACAAATTCCTTGTAAATAGAATATAAATCCTCAAAGTAGATATACACAAGAGTTCAATTATGTCCACAATTTTAATTCACTGGAAAAGGGAGTAAAAAAATTTTAGCATTTGCCTATGTACCGACAAACATCCGTGATAAATTTTGTGAAGGACACCACACCAATCACTTAGCCTCATTTCACTGAGCTCTAAAATATTACAGAATCACAGAACGTTAGGAGTTGGAAGGGACCTTGAAAGATCATCTAATCCAACCCCCTGCCACAGCAGGATCACCTAGACTAAATCACACAAGAATGCATATAGGTGGGTTTTGCATGTCTCCAGAGAAGGAGACTCCAAATCCCCACCAAATGTTGAAAATCTTCAAGTAAATTAATTCAGAATGACCTGTAGGTGATGGGTGCTCTACTAAACAATCCTTACTAGAGGTTTTTATTAAAGAGAACAACAGAAAAAACTTTGAGTGTGCTATACCCTTACACCCTTTAAATAACCTGTAAAGAGCAGAACAGTTTCAACAATACAGTAAGTCCAAGCTAGTTTGTTCACTCAAGCGAATCAACAAACTAAAAGCATTATAACATTTGAAATGGAGATCTCACACTGACCTCCTCTGTCTGATCCGATTCTGATAAGGATTCTGATGATGCAGGTCCATCGCCACGATCAGCTTTCTTCCTTTTCCTGTGGTGACTTTTGCCTTCCTACAGAAAGTAATAGAACTGTAAGTAAATCAAGATCTTTCAAATTTTAGAAAACTTCTGCTTTAAACTTAGGTTGGAATATTTTTTCTAAGTTATGAAGTATATTAAAATATTGTTGACATTAAACTAATTACTCATCATCAACAAATTACCCTACCAACTGTTAAAATGCTTTTAATGGAAATATTTTTTTCTGTATATTCTCGTTACCAAGATACAGCAGCCTTCCAAAAGCAAGAGGAAGAATACTACAACATAGTATCTTATTTTAAATAACATCACATGAAGGAGTAAGCATTTAAAAATGAAATGTTTCACCACTTTTAAGTACTACTGAGCAGATCAAGATGTCTCAGTATCTGCGTACAAACACTGCAGCTTCAGACTCTTGTTAATTAAATTAGGAAAAAGCTCTCTCTGTATTTATGTCCAAATAGGACAAGCTACCCCTGCCAGCTGCACTTCAATGCTTCAAACATAATCTCAGTATGTGTAAAGGACAGTCTTATTTTATTTTTAAGATTTCAATACTGCACGAGATTGCCCTGATGGGCTAATTCTCCCCCTCCCCGCTTTGCTCTGGGCCAGGCAAGGTTTCCCTAAGACTGAAGCTACTTTTTTCCATTCAGTTTCTAAGGCCAGAAACTGGAAAAATTCTTGCTAATCTTCTTTTTGCAAGGTGGGATCTCACATCTCGGCTGTGTTATTTACTCTATTACAGACAATCATTTCCTAGGAGTACTCATACAAAGCACACAAGATGAAGTCCATTTGAGACACAGGGCATCTTCAGATAGAAGACCTCTAAGTTGCATTACACCTTAACCAATAATAAGGGGCTATGGTTTTTGAAGAGAAGCTACTTAAAATGAGTTGGTGGGAAATGGAAACCGTGACATGGAAGCAGAAGCAAGGAAAAAAACAACAGATTGGGCTTATGCAATGGAGAATGTATATCAAAGTCAATACTGTTGACTGGAGTAGTCAGAGGCCAACGTGGTAAGAAAGGTAATTGGAGGGAAAGACTATGGTGGACTCTGAAAGCACTGTTAGTTTACACATAGGGTAGAAATAACTAAAGCTTAAGTCAACAAGATGATTTGCGTTAAACTTAATGGAAGAAAGGAAGTCCTGAGATGTGTGGAAAAAATGGTGAGGGAAGGAGAGAGAGTTTTCATGCTCAGAGAAGCAGCCAGAGTAAGCCATCTTCTTAAGCTAATATATTTTTATTCTACAATTTTTCAAAGCCATCTTAAGTGCAGTATCTATAATTATGACTACATTTAGATAAATATATCCTCTGCTTAATGTTCCTTTATTTACAGCAACAAGCCAGTATCCTACCAGCCATGCCACTGAAATACCTTCACACATATTTTAGCTCAGCATCACTGCTGAAGATAAACCCCAATTACTAGAATGCAGCTGATCCACTACAGAAAGTTTTCTCATTTACCTTCATAACAAGAACAGATCCAGCAGTTTCCACTAAGAACAATTACTAAAACATGAGCTGAACCCAACTAAAATTCAAATTGGGAGTACTGAATACCTTCTGACTGTGTAGTTTTTGATAGACAATTTCCATAGGTGTAAATTGAGGTATTAAATATTTAAAAAAAAAAAAGAAAAAAAGGAAAAAAAGAAAAGAGTTCCTTTACATATGTAAGATGATGCAGTTCTGATGTATTTCAAGAGTAAAAATACCTTCTCTTTTTCATAATCTTCCTTTGACCTTTTCTTTTTTGTGCTGTCCTAAATAGAAAGAAAAACAGAAATCATGACAAAATTATTTCAGGAAAAAGGTAGGAACCCCAAAAGCAGGCTGACCCCTTGTCTTCTTCTGTCCATTGAAGGTCATTCTTCAAAGCTGTTCTTTCTACCTTGCAGTTAAAAAATAGTGTAGACACACATAACAGTATGGAGTCTTTATTCTCTGTCCATGTCTACCTCCACTACCAGGCAGGGGTTAAACAAGTATTTCTGTGGAGCTTTCTGCCTTCCAGGAAGGCTATCTCTGTGTTCCTTTCTGTAGCAGAAGTTTTCCAACTCCCATTAGCACAAATTCATAGGGGTATGCAAACAGTGATCCAGTACAAGTTATACCACAGAACTGGGTACCCCTGAGAAAGCCTGTGATAAAGTCTACACGCAGAATCCTAACAACTCGCTGCACTATGATATGGACCCAACGCCAGCTGGAGGCCATTCCCCAGGGCTCAGTCCTGGGTCCAGTCCTGTTCAGTATCTTTATCAATGACCTGGATGAAGGGATTGAATGTTCCCTCAGTAAGTTCTGACACTAAGCTGAGAGGAAGTGTCAATCTGCCAGAGGGTAGGGAGGCTCTTCAGAGGGTTCTGGACAGGCTGTATCGATGTCCTGAGACCAATGGGATGAGGTCTAATAATGCCAAGTGTTAAGTCCTGCACATGGGACATAACAACCCCATGCAGAGCTACAGGCTTGGGGGAGAGTGACTAGAGAGCTGCCTTGCAGAGAAGGACCTGGGGGTGTTGGTTGACTGTCAACTGAACATGAGCCAGCAGTGTGCCCATGTGGCCAAGAAGGCTAATGTTGGCCTCTTCACCCAAGCAACAGGTGATAGGATGAGAGGGAATGGACTCAAGCTGTGTCAGGGCAGGTTCAGATTAGACATTAAGAAAAAGTTCTTCACCAAAAGGGTTATTGGGCTTTGGAACAGGCTGCCTGGGGAGATCGTTGAGTCACCATCCCTGACTGTATTTAAAAGATGGGTAGACAAGGTGCTTAAGGATACAGCTTAGTAGCAGACAGGCATGGTCGGACTCACAGAATTACAAGGTTGGAAAAGACCTTCAAGACCATCAAGTCCAACTGTTCCCATCCTAAGCTAAACCATATCCCTACGTACCTGATCTACCCTTTTTTAAACACATCCAGGGAAGGTGACTCAATCCCCTCCCTGGGCAGCCTGTTCCAGGCCCTCACAACTCTTTCAGTAAAATTTTTTTTCCTAACATCTAATCTGACCCTGCCCTGGCGCAGCTTTGTGCCACTTCCCCTTGTCCTATCTCCTGTCATCTGGCTGAAGAGACCATCGCCCACCTTTCTACAACCTCCTTTCAAGCAGTTGAAAGCTTCCTCTTCTCCAGGCTAAATATCCCCAGCTCCCTCAGCCATTCCTCATAGGATTTGTCCTCCAGCCCCTTCACCAGCCTTGTTGCCCTTCTCTGCATTCACTCGAAGACCTCCATGTCCTTCTTATGGTGAGGAGCCCAAAACTGGACACAGTACTTGAGGTGCAGCCTCACCAATGCTGAGTACTTGACTCGATGATCTCAAAGGTCTTTTCCAACCTAGTGATTCTATTATTATTAATATTTAGGCACGAAGTACAGTACACCAGCTACTAGAAAGAAAATAAACTCTACCCTAGCTGAACCCAGGACACTACCCACTGTAACACAGAAAAATGTTACCAGAACAAACTGCCTCATGGTTCTTCTCCACTTTTTTGTTCATTCAGTAACCCTGTGTATCCACATTGCTCTACATTCAGAAAAGGAAAATACCCTCAGTTTAATATGTATTTGGGAAAGGCTCAGTTCTCTGACAGGAAACTACTTGGTCCACAGACATTTAGAAAGGCAACATTCTGGCTACTGACACCCTGCAATATCTGTATTTTCACAGATGGTGTTCAATTAAGTAACATAATCACAAGAATTTCACAGAACATTTTATTTTTTTAAGTGTTAATGTAGTATTAAACTAAACATTTGAGCAGTGCAAAAGCTGCATATGTTTGAATTCAGAAAACAAAAAAAGCTAAAAGCTGCTGGAATAAAGTAGATTCCCAATTTCATCTGGAAGATACAAGTTCAGCTCAACTACAGTAACAATGCATGGCTCGAAATTCAGAAGATTAAAAAATTTTCAGATGTTAAAGTCAGATACATTTGTGTCTGTAACACAGATCAGGAAAACTTGCCAAGTGTAACACATATTTACCTTGCTGTCTGCCTCTGATTCAGAAGTTGAGCTTGCTGAAGATTTCCGTGAGGAGCGGTACTTCTTTTTCCTTCTTTTCTTCCCTTGCTTTTTATCCTATCCACAAGTATTGTGGGGAAAAAAGGACAAAAACCTGATTTACTCTCACTAGAGCTAAAGACTTAGGTTAAATGTAAAGAATAGGGAACACCAAATTCCTACATGTTACATGTTCTCTTGAGGAATTAGGTATACTAGAATTGAGTCTGTTAGTGGAGGACCTTCGTAACTCTTCTGCACTGAAAAAACTGTAAACTCTTGAGAAATCCAGGTTCTCCAGATTCTGTTTACTATTTAGATCTGTGCTGTAGAATCTGATTATCTGTAACGAAGATTTTTTCTAAAAAGTAAAAGTGGTATGTTTGCATTTTTATGATTAGATGGGGGATTCTATTGAAAGTGCATACAATTCCACGCTAAAACAGAAATGGATCTAGTTTACAAGCCAGCCAGCCAAAATTTATAGCGTTCATGAAGAAATTCTTGAACACATACATAGCTAAAATTCACAACTTTACAATGTCTACTAAATTTTAAATTTTTAAGTTTTACACAAACCAAACCCTCACACGATATTCCAAAATATATTATCAAAATCTGTGTTAATAAGCCACATAAAGAAAATGTGCTAGGGTCTAAGAAGTTAGTTCTTACCTCATCTTCTGAATCAGATGAACTGCTGGAAGAATCAGAGCTTGATGAAGAAGAGGAAGATGAAGACAACTTGACCAAACACAACAAAAAGTGAAGCTTGTGAGATGCAGCATTTTGTCTAGCAAACAGTCAAAATTCCATCCAACACCTTCTTATATATCTCTTCATTTATAAAGTATTATCAATGAAATTTGACTTCCAAGAAGCTGGTCTTACATAGATTTTCTTAAAACTGTAAAAAGCAACTTCTAACATTTTTCTTTTAATAATATATATTTTAATGCTCTTTTCCTCCTGTTAAGCAGAAGTTTTCTTGGTAGAGAATGTAAGTCACCCTTCTCACATTAAAAAAATAAATCCACCCATGTATCAGTTAAATACAAAACTGCAGCTACACTTCATTTCCAAGAGAGTTTAAATGACAAATAGGAACAGCCTCAAAGCAAAGAAGCTCAGAAAACTGAAAATTTTGCTCACCCTATTAGATTTCTTCTTTTCCTTTTTCTTTTTCTTAAAAAATAGAATAAAACAAATGTTACTTTGGCATCACATTTTTTTGTTGTGAATTTATATTTATGTACTTTGATGCTGGTTTTTAAAATGTATTGATGACATTCTGTACTGGCAGCATCGATGATAAATCCAACACAGACTGTAAGAAATTGAAAATAACTTGCCTCTTTCTTTTTAGAGGAACTCTCATTTCCACCCAGTAATTTCTCCCTGTGTTTTTCCAGTTCTTTCTTCCAATTCTGAAAAAAACCCCACCCCAAACAGAAACAGTGACATGAATGTTATTCTGAAAAAGCTTTTTTAAGAGACCTCTCTCAAAATCCTGTCCTCTGACATAGTTTTCACAAAACTCATAGAAAATAAACAGCATATAATAAGGTTATAAGGCATCTGATTTTACAGCATATTAATCAAAATACCATGTTAGTTCACACTTTAATGTTCAAGTTACTTGGATTTAAGAGACTGTGCTTTATCTTGAAGGTTGCAAGTTATGGTATTTTTTAGTTTTGTATCACTGTGTTCTTGCAAGACCACTTTAGAAAGCTAGGGCACCCTACCAGAAAAAAAATGCTATTTTGTCTTCAGTTTTAAAAAACACCTGAAACTAAATTCAAGACAAATTTTCCTTGCCTTTCTTCAATGTATGGTTGTCAGGGGCCACCTTGGTGTCCACAATGATTATACAAATCTTCACAGAAATGCTCTCATTTTTGTTAGGCCATGCACACTGCACGGATAAAAGTCTCTTCTCACTTCTCCTTTTCAATCCCTCACAAGGTCTCTACGACTACCTAAAATCCCCTCTTCATAGAGCTCTGAAACATCCAACCCACGCCCATCACTCTGAAAGGCTGCTAGCTTCAATCTGTGCTACTCCTGCTTCATGTGCTCCCTTTGTTATTATTATTCTTCTGATCCTCTCTTTCCTCACAATGAAGTTGCATTGGTATTGTATTGGAAAAGCAAAGATAATCCATGTTATGCTGAAGGGACAGAAGTATCTGGAATTAAGTAAGATTATACGTTTGCAATGCAATACGATACAGGGACCCGCAAGTCAGCATACTGTGAATTAGCTGAGCAGTGCTCTGAGACACATCCCAGATTAGCTAGGATACTGTACTGCGCACAGTGTGTTTCCACAGTCCAAGGCAGCACCTATGCACTATTGCAGTGGGTTGGATATTTGGATATACCTAGTACCAGAGCTACCTGAGAGGTCTTCAACAACAGCCTGTGCTTTATTAGGCAGGTGCTCTTTTTATCTTAAGACTGTGTTATTGTGACATTTTAAACAAAATTTTCCTGTCAGGAAAATAGAAAAGGCAGCACCTCATTCAGAGACTTGTAATCTTCTCACCCATCCAGAGATCTGTTCTTAGGAGCTTTAGGAAGAACTCAGCCACTTCACAGTTCCCTGCATCCCTTCCTACCCTTCTTCCATACTGACAGGCTGTTACCTTCTATCCATGCCAATTTCAATTATTTCACTATGAAGCAAGCAGCAAGAGCAGAGGTACTGTGCCCTTCTGATACCACAGAAAGAGCATGATCTACTTCAACCAGAACCTCACACACAATGACAAATACTACTGCTTGAAGCTTATCCCAAGATACCAGAACTCAAGAAGGAACAGGAACAATTAAACTCACTGAATATTAATTTCTTCCTATGTATACAACAGGAGTTATATGCAAAACTTTCTTATACTGTGCTGACCTCCAGTACATGGTGCATACAAACACCAGAACAGCTGCACTTATAGTAGGGAACCAGCATGGATTGTAACTGGCTTAGGATGAAAAAGAAAGACTTTATAGTCAGTCCTATCTGCATATTGAAGGCCATTCTTTGTGTCTTCTCTCATATTAATATTAAATGTACATTCCTTGCCAAATACGTCTGTTTCCAGTAACACACCTCTTTCCAGTGTGTTAGGATTGTGTGACCTTAAACAAGTGAAAATTGTGACAACAGACTTCAGTTTATCATACTGGGAAATGCATTAACTTCATTTACTAATGTAAATGTATGAATTTGTACAACTATACTTAGATTTATGAAAAGTTCAAGTTTTATTCAGCAGCAATTTTCAAAACTTTCTATATAGTGCTTCTCTGAACTGATTCTTCACTGGTTAAGTGGTAAGCTTAACTTCCAATAGAAATGAAACAAAACATTTGCTCATTAGAAGCTTGAGTGAAGTGAAATATTATGGATACTTGGTGCTCTTAATGGTAAGAGAGAAAAAGTAGCATGTGAGATAAGAATAATCAAGTATTAATATAATAGCAACATTACCAACCTCATTCATCTTTTCTTCAAACTCAGCCAAAGCCCTGGATCCTTTCTTTTTCTTTTCTAGTTGCTCCTTCACTTCTTCCCTACATAAAAAAGGATGACAGATCACAATTTTCTCAATTCAATACAGCTTCTTCAGTGTCTAACTTTTTGTAGGATCTTTTGAGGTTTAGCTTTGGCTGAACTTCAAACAGAAAGAAAAATTAAAGCATCTTAGATGTTATGCATGTGGTAACCTAACCCTAGTAACTTAAGTACAATAACTAAATCCCTCTAAAGCTAACTTTGCAATTAGGTAAATTGTTCTCTAAAGTCTTATAAGAGGAAGCAAAATGGACTGAATGCAAAGTAAGTTGTTGATAATAGCTCAAAGCAATGACTTTGTTGGGTAGGGTAAACTGTGTTCTAAGAATATAAGAGCAAAATGTTTGTTTAGAGATTATTTAAAAATTAAATGTATCCAGACTTTAGGTTTTAGGATTTGTGAAAGAGGTGAAAAGACCAATGTTTTCCTCTTCTGAAAAACTGTTGCCAAAGTATTTAAAGACAAATGAGAAATATATATTTCAAATTGAAACGAAGGTATTTTTAAAAGAGGAGATTAAATACGTATTTAGGAAAGAGTGTCTTGGCCAGAGACAAGGAATCTTTCAAAATGTATTACTAGGTATTCTGGGGAAGAGGTAGGCACCAGTGTCATCTTAGTAAGAGCGAACAAATCTTTTACTCAGCTCAGAAGGGCAGACAAGTATTGCCACTTACCATGTTGGTCTTGGCCTGTTCAGGTAGTCCTGTATTGTTGGTCCTGAATTTTGGGCAGGACCTCGTGCTCTGGCCATCGCTATGGGATTCATATAAGCCTTGAATATAACACAACAAAAAGAAATATGAAATTGATCATTTGCGCCATGGTATCAAAAGCTCTCCTGTTCGTTCCTCACATTAGCTTTTTCTCACTTGCTGAAAAATAATTCCAACTTGTTTCTAAAAATAGAAAATATTTAACTAAACCAAGTTGATTCGGTCTGGTAGAAAGACTCAGGCAAGTGCTTTTAATTTGAGCTACACTGTGGCAGAAAGAACACATCCACAAAGAGCCCACGCTCCTTACAGTAATCCCTGAGCAATGACTCTGCAAACCGAGTACAGCATCATGATTGCTGAAATATTCTTCCTTGGGGCATGGAAGATAATTTCATTTCAGCTCTTACTCTCTATAACAACTGGCTTTATGCCTTTAATGTTCTGCTCAAAATTGATGACAGTTGATTCAACAAAATCTGCATAAAGTTTCTTGCTGTAACATAAAGACAAGCATGTCGTGGTGCTCTGCTACAATTATGTATGTATGAAAATTCTGTGGCATGGGACTATTTTAAGGAGGAAAAAAATACAAACTCCCCAAAACTCCCAATGTTATGAGATATTCCATCTTTCAAACCCATGCATCCTCTTCATCCTCACTCTAAAAATTTAGTAGGTTATAAAAGATGATTTAAAACTTAGAATCCACAATCCACCTCGGCAATTAATGGAAAAATGCTAAGCTAGGAAAAAAAAAAGTCTTGATTTTCTTTTTTCATGCAAATAATGTTTTGTTTGTGCAAAAAGGAGGTACATGTACCCCCCATACCTCATGGGTTTTTATCACTACATCATCTCAACACTTCAAAATTTAATTCTGCCAAACATTTGAGGTGAGGAAAAAAATCAAATTGTCAGTTTGACTGACTGGCTTTGGTTGCCCAATCTGAGATTTTTTTGTTTTGTTTTGTTTTAAGAGAACTGTATTTTGCAGATTCAAAGTAGAGATTCGACCATATGTGTAGGTCTTCCATGCCCAGCTTTTTATTGGGCCATAAAGTAAGCATGCATAAACCACTATGCACAGTAAGTGACCATTTGTGGAAGCTGTCAAGCAGCAGCTGCTGCCTCCCCTCGTGTTCTCACCACTGCAGAAGCAGCAGTCACAGCAGTACTGGGCTTCTGGACTGGGCTGTGAGCAGGCTGGTGGCCTTTGGCTCAGGAAGCTACATGTAGGCCTGGAAGAGGAACTCTGGACTCTGCCTGAAAAGGGGTGGCGGTCCAGAGGCAAGCACTCCCCACAAGGAATTTGGTCTATAAGGCAGACCACATTGAAGCAATCAGAGGACTCTTCCAAGTGGTCCACTTTCTGGCTCAGGTTGACTTTGCAACTCTAAGGGTGACAGACATTTGCTGACATTTCTCAGGGCTTTGCTTTGTTGCACACAAAAAGGTTAATGAACATGGGCAAGTCAACACTGAGGTATGCCAATTTAAACTAGTTTAATCTAAGCTTGGTACCTTCTTTCATAGCCAGGTGGATGTACAGGCTCAAGTACTTAAAGATACATATTCATCTTATTAGCTTTAGCATTTTATTATATTACAAATCTACAAATGAGTAAAAATTCTGCATTTGAATTGAGCTTCAAGTACAAAAGGAGTACTTTTTTTTTCTTTAGCAATGCAGGAAAGTGGTACTTGAAAACTGTTTTCATTAAAGAAAGGTAATTTCAATGTGATAGATTCAGTAGAGAAGACAACAGAAATGTAATCCACATCTTAGCTTACTCCAGTGAGCAAAGTGAGTCAACTCCTTTTGGTTACTGTTCAAAAATTTACATCCAAGATCTCCAGGTTCTAACATAATTATTATTTCTAAAGTCAAGGTTTCTTGCTCTTCTTAAACAAGTATTAGCTACTTTCTTATCTGAGCTAACTTGAAATGAAAAAAAATCAACCAAACAAAAACTCTCTCTATACTGGTCAAATGTTGTTTTGCTACTTCCTCAAACTGACCCGAGATAACTACCTAGGAAGCTTCCTCCAATGGCTTTAACTTTCTAGCAGCAAACGCATAATGACCAAATACTCCTTTACATTCCACAATTAGGAGACTTCGTTCTTAAAACATGTCCTTATTATCTCAAACAAGTTTATTTATGAATAAATACTTCACTGAGAAACATTTCTTAGAAGTATTTACACTACTTTGCCAACTGCATGTCCCTAGCCAGAAAGCACACAGAAATGTACTCTCTTTTCTTCTTTTGGCACTTCGCTCAAGCAGCTATTAAAAGGTATTTGTTCTACAGCTTTCCTGTTCATAAAAAGCATAAGGCACCTTCAGACAGCTCGGGTTCTCTGGGCATGGGATACAGACTATTGCTACCTTGCAAGTATCCTGCAGATGTGAAAAAAACCCGATTTTATTTTCCATCTCCAAATAGTCAAAACACTGGTGTGTTGTAAGAAAGGACATGGGAAAGAAGTAACAGGCAGAAAGCTCTATCACAGAAGAGAAGCAAAGGGTCCTATATTATAACTTGGCTGTACTAGCAGCTGCCATGGCATAATAAACCTTATACTAGAATTTAAAGATTTGCTGTCATTGTTAGGTGCATGCCAACTTTCCTATTAAAAGAAAACTACAAGTAATCAAAGAGACACCCAAACACACCCAAAACCACTGCAGAAGGGCAATACATTTCAAGCATAGGCCAGGTCTTGCAGTCTAGCACTGTCAACTCTTTTTCAATAGTCTCTATTCGATTTTAATGCCTCAATAAAGCAATCAAAGGCACTTAGCTACCCATCTCTATCATTTCTATTCTGTGTTAATCTGCAAAGGTAAGCAAAGACATTTCCCTGAGTGGACGGGAGTAAGAATTCATAACACATACTAGAAAGAGACAAAGGAAGGGCAAAAAAACCCCAACCCAAAGCATTACAAGTTGTTTTTAACCATAAAACTCATTAATTGTAAATTTACAGTGCCTCAATGAAATGCAAGCATTAAGTGAGCACCAGTGACTGGTACCAAAATGTTTAAATATGCAGAGGGATGACTGTGGTAATGGTATAAAATGAGGCTCTGCGATATGAGGTGTGCAAAAGAACACTTCTGGCCCTCTGACCGCCGGCTCCCAAGGCTTGCGGAGAGCTGCACAAAGCACCATTTCGAACTGTTCAGGGTACGGCTGAACGCCAGGTTTAAGGACACAGGGTTTAGTGACAATCAGAGCTACTTCGGCATATGCTCAAACTCCCTCTGGGAACATTGTATTTTTGCAAGGACCGGGCCAGCAGTTTGATCATCCCCACTTGGCAGATCACAAAGCAGGCGTCAGCCACCACGCTGCCGGACTAAGGCAGCGAGAAGTTCTGCCTGGGAGCCGCGGGCACATGCCCGCCCACGCTGAGGGACACCCCACGTCTCCCCCTCCACTCGGGACCTGAGGCAGCCCAGGCCCGCACCGCCCACCCCGGCCGGGCGGGTCCGCAGGGCTCGACCCGCCTTTGTTGTCTGGCGGCACGGGGCCCCGAGGTCGGCCGACCCCACAATCCCGACGCCGCGCTACTAGCCAGCCAGCCCTCGGGCGCCTTACGCCCGCCGCGGCGCAGGCCTGGCACCCTCTTTGCCCTCGCAGCGGGGCGAAGGCCCCATTCTACCCGCCCACGTCCCCGTCCCGGTGGCCGGAGGACGGCAGCTGGCCGGAGAGGCCTGCCTAGGCCGCAGCGGCGGTGCAGCTGCCCTGGTTGAAACAGCGCCCGGCAGCCCGCAGGTTCCCCGCCGAGGCCGGCTGGAGGTGCTGCCGGCGCGGCTGTGGGGAACCTCGGCGACGTCCGCCGCGCCGGCCTGGCCCCCGCCGCTGCCTCCCCGCCGAGCTGCCCGCGTTACTCACCACCCGGTTGTCCCGCTTCCCCATGGTGCCGCCGAGACCCTATGCCTCCGCCGTCCCCTCGCCCCAGCCCAGGGCCCTTTCCCCGCGCCCGGGAAGCCGCGCAGCAGGCGTCCCGGCCCTGCTCGGCGCAGAGCAGCAGGCGAGCTGTAGGGAGCGGCGATGGCGGCGGCCACGCAGCGCCGCCTGCCGGGGCCGCGGTGCCACCACGGCCGGAGCGGCACCTCGCCGCCGGCGGGTGGCGGCCGTTAACGCCCCGCCTCAGCTCCGCTCGGCTCCGCTGGCCCTTTGGGCGAGGGGGACGGCGGACGGAGCGGTCGGAAGAGGAAGGGCGAGAGGGGATGATGAAAGCGGGGGAGCTCTAATGCAGGGCGTCTGTTGGGGCTGTGACAATGGCGGGGAGACGGCGGCTGCGACGGAGTGCGAGCGTCGTGGTGGGAGTGGCAGTGATGGGCCCGCCGGCGGCAGCGCTCCGGCCTGCCGGCGGGAATACGTAGTAACGGGCGGCTTGGGGAGCGGAGGGGACCTCTGAGGGAGAAATAAAATGTGAAGGTGCGTTTGTATCCCAGGGCGCCGTGTGGCCTAGACTTCCCAGCCGGGGACACGATTTTGAGGGGGAATGTGTTTCTGCTCTTGATCGATCTAATTCAGTTACAGGTGCAACTGCATTGCTTCCTTCTCCTTTTTCTGTCAGTAGATGCAGTATGAAATAGCAGCCTGCCCTGGCATAGAATTCAACGAAATAAAACACATGTTCATCACTCATTAGCTCTCTGCACTGCAAATTAAAGAACAGTGCAATATTGAGTGGGTTCGTATTGCACTAGGCTAATGCAAAGGCTAAAGGAAGCCTGGGAATTACCAAGTGTCCAATTTCAGATGTCCTTCCCTTAAAATGTTAGCATTAAAAATTATTCCATGTTAGCTTTTAGCTTTGTAAAAAGGAAGAAAAGTAGTTACATGTTAATACTTTACTCATACAAAGCACACGAGTTTTCTTTCAGAAATAGCATCACTGTGTTCAAGTTTAGCAACAGATGATACCAAGCTCTTTTACTAAAACCAAGGTCAGGTTGTGAGGAACTAGAAGAAAATGAACAAGGTGGCTACACTGGAATTGCAAATAAAGTTTACTGTTGAAAACTGGTGATTTAATTCTTCAGAAAATAGTTTGTTCTAAGCCAAGGATGGCTACTTTGGAAATGCATCAGGCTGAAGTTTGCAATGAGCTGCTGTGTGCGATGCTGGAAAAGTACATTGAAGACAGAAGAAACAAACCGCATGAAATTATATAAAAATAAAACTAGGAGTATTACTAAAGGTATTGTGATACATCTTTCTGAAGCATGGCATTGTGGTCACCCATTTTTCAGATGGGTCATTTTGGGGTAACATCCCTGCAATCCATTTTTAGGTGACTTGAGCCACTGCACTGCACCCCATGCAGGCTGTCTCCCAGCGCTGCTGCAGCATTTGGAGTAACGGGGTTGCTCCCTGGTGTGGAAGCACCTGTCTGTCCATCTCCATGCTGGCATGGTGGTAGGACGGCAGGTCTCCATGGGCTTCAGCTCAGATGCAGGAGTGTAGGTGACAACCTCAGCTGTGACAAGTCTGCCAGGTCAGAATTGCTTTTCAGAAATGTCGTTACTAAATTTGAACCAGGAGAGTTTATTCATTCAGTGCTTTGCACTGTGAGGTTCTGGTGGCTCTGAGCTGGTGTCATGCCCTTGCAGAAAGTCAGGGGTGAGGAGTGCTTCCCTCCCTATGCAGGCAGTGGGGAGGAGGGAGTCCTTCACCAGGCATGCCAGAGTATTAATTAGACTCCCATTAGCTTTCCATCCCTGGCTGTGAAGGAGGCTTGGGAGTGTGGCCAGACAATTCAGCCTGCTAAATCAGATGTCTAAAAATGGATGAAAATACTTAAGAGAAAGGATTTCTTTGTGACAGGAGGCTGAAAGATGACCTTGTTTATTGAAGGGGGGGGTGTGAGAAGCAACACAGCTGATGGGTGTAAAATGAGGAATGACAGATACTGTAAATCTTGCTTTCCATTATCAGGAAATGGCAGGCAAATGATAGACCAAGACAATGCATTTAAATCTTCTAAAATGAACTTTTGTTTCTATGGTGCTAATAAGCATGTGACATCTGGTGTCATTAGATAATTCAGAGGCGAAGAGGATGAGAACATCTATGTGAATAATGAGAAGAGTAACATCTGTACTTATTTCTACAAAGTCCTTAGTATTTTGATAGTGGAATTTGGTTTTAATTTTCTTTTCTGTATTTGGGTTTTATGATCTTTGTGGAGGGGATAAGTCACCTTCGCACAGGTGAAGCCTGGGAAGAAAATCCCCATAGGGAGATTTTCTTCTGTAATTGCCCACAGGCTGTTAGATATTCTTCTGTGGTATTGTATCCTGCCCTGAGCACTGTCAGAGATGAAACACAGGATAGAATCCAGATCTGTGTCGTAGTTCTTACTTAATCAGTTAAATACTTCTGTGACTTCCCCTTTTCACAGTGCATTAGCTTGGGATAATGGGGGACTGTACGGCACTGATGGCACCGCTCAGCTCTACCACAGGCCTGACTGCAGTTGGGTTTGTGTCTGTCCCTGTCTGGACTGCTGCTCGTAGACTTACAGTGTGCTTCAAGACTTCTTTGGCGTGTCACACATACATAAAATTAGCTGTTTCTATGTAATGCAGCAACACATCTGCAGCGTATACAACTTAAGTTTTATCCAGGAGTTTCATGGGTCCTTGTATTTTCTAGGAGTGGTGCAAAGTTCTGGGTATAGGTTGAAAAATCCTTTGTGGCTTTGGGGTCTGGTTAGCTTTGCAGTCATTTCTGCCTAGAGCTTTCATCCAGAAGCTGAAATCTGTTTGGATTACATTCTTAAGTGTGGTGGCTCACTGGGGGACTCGTTAGTAGAAACTACTTGTATCCTGCTCTAGAGAGCACTCAATGTTATTTACAATAAGCTCAAGATTTATTTGAGTTGTTTTGGTGAAGATTTTTTGATTGGTTAGGAGTGAAGACTGCAAATGGTTTTAGAGTTTGATGTGTCATTTTGTGTAAGAGTCAAAAAATGCACTTTTACCATTTCTGTCACCCAGAAATGTTACTAGTCATTATAATCAAGGAAAAAACCCAACCAGTTAATCAATAAGTGTGCTCATATTCTTAAAAGATGGAAGATTCTGCAGCAGAATTTTGAGGAGTGCACAAACACTGTATAGCACGTTAGTGCAACATGTGGATCAAGTAACATTTTGGGGAAAATACTGAGTTTCACGAATGGCTGGGAGCCATTATAGCTGGATTAAGCCACAATTTACCTAAAACAAAACAAAGACTTCAGTGAAGACGAACTAGTACAGAACCATACAGGGTTCATAGCAATTGCAAGAATTTTATCCCTTTGGGAAAAAAAAAGTGATCTCTCCAATTTTTATTATTTTAAATGAAGTTAATCCTTAGTAAGCAATAAAGTAGTTCAGAAATGAGGAATCAGGACAAATGAGGTTAGATTTTTATAAAACTCGAGGTCTGTGCATGTGTGCATGTGCTGTGTCTGGTTGCACCTAAGTTTGTTGATTTTCTGGAACACTCAGGGTGTTGAGAAAAACACTTGCAAGCATAAAAACTAAGAAACAGTGTTGCTAATTTTCTGCATTTAATATACAATACTTACTGCATTTGTATTCATTTTACATTTTTAGATAAAAGAAAAATATAGCTAGAAAGGTGAAGTAAACCTCAGGAAAGCAGTTTTAAATACAAAACTCATTCTTTGCCTTTTTACCATCCAATAATTTGGGAACAACTAAAAAGAACTTGACACCATGAAAACTTTTATTATATTGATTTTCATACTGAACCCTCAGCACCCGACAATAAATACACAACTTTGCTTTTCTTGCACTGCCAGCAGCAAAACGTTCAGTTCCAAAGGACTGTAATTCTGATATAATACAATATTGATACCCTTCTGTGTGCCTTAATTTAAATGCGCTGTATTGACACGATTATTGTTGCAGTCAACCATCTTTACAAACTTGTAAAAGCTAAGGAATATGTTATATGGAAAGGTGCATGCTGGAAAGAGTATGCTCTGATGAACTTCAACGCAGTCAACGTAAAGGAGCCCCGGCTGAGGGTGTTCTTAAAGCAGAAAGCCCCCCAGGGCGAAATCTGGGACACAGAGCAGGCATGCGGTTAGATCAAAGGGCTTTGTTTGACAGGGAACTCTAGAGTTTCCAAAGTGTCTGCATTATTTCCCAGCCCTTCTGTACAGCAGAAGCATTCTTTTTCCCGATGCCGATACAGTAATCGGCAGCTGTGCAAGAAGCGGAGAGAGGCCGCAAGATTTCACGGACAGCAACGGTGCAATGCTTTTACATACCACAGTCAGCGTGTTGTAGCCCCTTGATGTCACGTTGATGAGTAAAAGGTAAACCGGTATATTTGAGTAACAGCTCTAGAAATCACTGTTAGGTTTTTCTGTACCTCTGCAGGTGATACCGCGTTTCACACGTAAGCGATTGTAATGCAAAGAACGTAAAGAACACGGAATAGCCATTATTAAGCACACAGAATAAAATAAAAGGATGCACCTTTAAAAGAAACAGTAACACACGCACCTTTTCATGTTTGTACCCTGATTAAAAGAATGTTGTGAATTTCAAGTATGAAGTGATACAGTGAAATCATGTCCTGTGAGTAGGCATCAATGGTAGCCCTAGGTAGCATAGTTTGCACTGCAGGTAACTTTCCACCTTGCAAAGTAAAACCCTACTGCGTCTGTAGGTAAAGTGTCTTGAAATGCTCAAACTTGACGCGCTCGTTATTTTCACATGTATAAGCTGATATAATGCTGTAGAAGTCAACAGGACTATGGTGATTCTCACGAGCTGCATATATGCCCTAAGGTAAATGAAAAAAAACCAACCCAAACGACACTGCTTTGCATGTTTTCCATGAACTACCCAATCCCAGACACCTCCAGAGCAAATTATACTGTATTACAAAAAAAGGAAAAACAAAAGAGGAAAAATTAAGCCAAATAGCATTAGAGGCTGTTGTAACTTTCTGAATGGTTTTTATGTTAGTTATTGTAAAATCGTACTGAGAAATATAGGTACCAAGAGATATTTTGATTTGCCATTGGATGTTGGTGGTCTGAATTAAGATCAATAAACTCTGGATGTGTCTCAGAAGCCGTCCTCACTCTTCATAGTATTCTGTACACCTGAAAAAAACTTCAGCGGGATTTGTAACGTGTAAGCAGGCACACACTGAGTGTCTGGAGCCGTAAGAACTGAATCCTATTTCTGATATGTTTCTGTATCAGCATTATGCTTTTCTCCACACATCCCAATGCTACCGAGAAGTGCACTTCTGAACTTTTATATAAAAAAGTGATGAATAGAAATGTTGAGAGAAATAATGTTACTAGAGTTAAGAGTTTCATTATGCATTACCATTTATATAGTAACCTCACTGATTCACTAAGCTTAAGTATCTTTATATAGACCTGAGCTGCCTGACACTGAAATTTGTAGATGTACAAGATCAAATTCTTGGTTGAATTTAACTAGTCAGTGGAGCTACAAGAGTAAATTATGCTAAGTGATTTTAAATACCTTGAAGCCCCAATTCTATTTCATGCAGCTGTCCATGCACAACTCCCCCCACCCCCAAAACCCAAACCTAAATTTGCTGCCTTTATGCTTCTGTTTAGCCAACAATTTTACTTAAAGCCCAGATGGGCAACTTTATCACTACAAAAAATGTTCTTCAGTTACAAGATGCCACACAGACTTGGCCCCTGGCTTAAGCATCTGGAATCTACAGATACCTCCTGGACCCACTACAAACAAAATAAAGCCAAAGGCAACCTATGTAATGTTTTCTAATTTTAATTCTTCAGACAACATTCCCCCACTATGTGTAAAATTAACTTTACAATAGCATTTCAAAGTAATCTGCTTATCCCTTTACATATTAAAACAAAAAAAAATACCCTAAAGCATAAAAAACCCTACACCTGAACACACATAATACTCTAGTTGCAAAACTCATTTTACAGTATGAAGCTTATTTATGTTTTGTTTTGACTGATCTAGCTTTCTGCCTCTCTATGAAACTAGTTTCACTTCCACAACCAAAATGTATGCTAAATGCAATAAACAATAAAGCTGCAAGACTCGACACATTTTTGGCAACTACCCTTTTAGAGGACTAGTGTGTTTTCATAAGAAATAATATACTGATTATAATAGCAATATTTTAATGTCAAATAAGTTGCAGATAAGTGTGTCCACATCTTCAGTAAACACTGACCCCAGTCACGGGTGTCTTGGTGCCATTATTAACCACATGTCCTCACATCTACATTGATTCCTACATGAAAGCCTTTTCCCGCAAATGCTTTTTGTAAGCAACTGTACTCATGTGAGCAACCCCCCTCAGCTGTGGGACTGCTCTGGTAAGGTACAGTAGCCAGGCGTTTGTGGACCTGGGCCTTCAGACCGAAGAGTGTCAAGCTTGTGAGGAAATACAAATACATGCTGTTACACAGACAGTAGGAGACAGACATACACACAAGAGCACCCTGTGATGCTCTCGGGGGTTACAATATAAGCATCATTCCCAATGTATACAGTTCAACTTCTAAGACCTCATTCTGAGGGTATAATTTTCCTTTAACTAGAGCATTCAAAGAGATTATACTTTTAAAGCTGTTCAAAGTAATGCAGCTAAATATTACATTAAAAATAAAACCCATACGAGATTCAGTGGCAGATATAGACCACTTAAATGAATTGGAACGAAATGGACCATAAATACATTAATCTGAAAAGAATTTACAAAGAAATTACAGACTGAAAGGAAAGAATAAATGGGTGCCTGTGGGCTTGGTTTCAGTGCCAAAATCATACAGCTTTGTGTAGAAAACAGATTCTATCAGAAAAATAAAACGGCATCTTTATATTTTTTTCTATCAGAAGTATTTCAAACCATGTTTCTCGCTTTAACAGAAGTGACTGCCTTGCCTGTGAAAGGTGCCAGCCTGAGAGTCCTTGAGACTCTCTCAGGCCCAGCTGCAGCTGGGACCAGCTCTCAGTCCTTGCCAAAACACATGGCCACCACGTAAACTTCTGCGCACACTGCTGTGCCTCTCTGTGGGTTGTAGGAGGGGAGTTCAGTCTCCAGGTAAAAGAGATTTTGAACATCGCAAAGAGTAACAGTGAGGTTATTTAACAGTGCTGAATGCAAGGAAGGTGTCACACAAATTGAATTCTGCTTGTTGGAACCTAAACAGAGACAAAGGATTCACTTGGTACTGACCGCCAGAGAGTGATCCAGATTGGTAGGCAGTGCTGGCCTGCTCTGTGTTTCAGCTGGTAAACAAGAGGAATGCTTTTGTCTTCGACTTACTGTGTATGACAGGAAGAATTGTGGTGGTGGAGATGGAATAAAACAGAACAAAACAAAGCTGGAAAACCATTAGGCTGCTAGACTTCTAAAGAGAAAAAAGGGTGGCAGTCTTAGTAGTCCCTTCAGCCTCTAACCTAATGACACCACAGTCATCTTACCACATTATGATAGCGAACTTCAGATCCAGATGTGTGTGGTGATCAATACTTTCAGATGAGCACATCCCTACCGTGCAGCCTCACATCCACAAACTTCCTGCCAGTATGCAATTTCTGATGTACTTTTTGTTGTAATTGCAACCCATGGTTACAGCCATCTTTGTTACAAGGGACTCCAACGTGAAGTCCCTGCAAGAAATCATCATGGATTTTGGGTCTTCCTGGAAGAAGATTGAGAAGCACTTCTTGCTTAACTAGCACTCTACAGACCCAGGCTATATTTTCAACCCAGTTTTGTGGGTTTTTTTTTCCATCGTCAATGAAGGATTGTTTGACATACATGATCATCCACCTGGAATAAAACACTTTGTCTTTTCCCACAGCATGTCCAGAATTCAGTCATCTGTTGTGTAGAGAGAGCTTTCTTAGGGGAATTCCTACAACACTGCTGTGTAAAATGCAAAAAAGTCAGCTGTCATAGAAACAGTAAGCATACTGTCCCCCATACATCCTGGAAAGACTTTTCTTTGGGAGGATATATTGGAGGTTAAGATCTGTCTGTGCCTTGTACTTGTGGCAGGGCTCTGTAGTAAAAACTGCCATAGCAAAAGGGTAAGCAGTAGGAGGCTGGCATTGCCAGGCTTGTTTGTATCCATTACAAAATGCTGTGTAACAGAAGCATCACTGGCTGCTCTTGTAATCATGTACATCACAGATCGTTGTCCAGCAGTCTTCTGTACTTTGTAAATAATCTTCTGAATCAAAAATCATTTTGGCTAATCAGACATGTTATGTTCAATCTAATTTAGTCTAGTTCATCTCTCTGCTGGAACCAAAGAGTGTAAAAGTAGTGCATGCTTTGCCGTATTTGACTGCAGTATTTCCCAGTTCCTGATGAAAAGCAAGAACAAATCTGTAGTACAAATCATCAGCTGCCTGCAGACTGGGGGGCTCAGAATGACAAGGCAGTAATTTAGATCACAGCTTCTTAAGTGGCCATGGAAGTATCAGCAGGGTAAGATGAAAGTTATGGGTCATTTAATTCAGTGTCACTGGAGTAAGAGGAAGCAAGGTGTTGAAAGACAGTTGGATAGACTCCCCAAGGCTTCTTTCACAGAGCCACAGTAGGATGAGCTGAGATAAGGAAAGACCTGGGCCACAACACGAGTGGCCGGGTGATCTATCGCTTTATGTATTTAACAGATGCAAACAAATGAGAGCTGCTGTGTAGAATTAGAGGTTTTCCATCCCTGGAACCGTGAAATTTGTCTCTATGCCAAGCCTAGTTGCTCATGCTCAATGGCAGGACCAAAATTAGCCGCTCTGTGCCAACACCTAACCAGCCACCCACACACATGGCCTACATGCAAGAAAATGCTACACGGGCCTGATATTCTTTATTTTTTGAGGAGGTGGCATAACAGTAGTGAGCAGTGGCTCTCAGGTTGGCACTGCAGCTCAGAAAGCTCCACTCCTGCTGTACAACCCACAAAAAGATGATTTTTTTTCCCCCAATGGCATGTGGTTCTGCAGCATTATTTACATTAGGTGTTGGACAGACTTGCTAGGCTCAGACTTACTGCTGTAAGATAGTGAAATATCTGGACTGATCCAGAAAAACTTTCATGTGGATAATTTTATCAAAATCCAAGTGCTCAAACCATGCTGCTTGCAATATGCCACAAAATCACACCCTAAAGGACTCTGTTGGTGACTCTCCTGCATTACAGCGGTACATTCTCCGTGTCTGCAGCTGAACTGCCATGTCTGCCTGTCCAGCTTCATCTGCTCTCAAGCTGTCTCATTAAGACTTTTTTTTTGTAAATATAACTACACGGAAAACCTCCAGCTTCTGCAAAATCTGATTGAAAAGATGGAACTGTTGCTAGGTTGAAAAGCTGCACTGAAACTCTTGACTTGAGCTGGCATAAGTTATCTGGAACTGAAATCCTGTGCAATAATCTTGTTTTATCATCTTATGCTTATGACAGTGAATGACAGGGGAAAACAAAACGTGGAGAAGAAGTCCTCCCCCCAGACTTTTCCACATACTCAACTTCACTTGCCAAAATTGTCGAACTCTCCTAATCTCTGCCCATATTTTCTATCTTTGCAACTCTCCACAATTTTCCTCCCTCACGTAGCCACTCAAAATTGATCCTAACATTCAAGAACTATTATTAAAAAAAGGCTGAGGATTTGCATAACATGACACAGATATGAAACATGGAGTAAGAGGAAAGGCTGCCTATTGTAGAACGTTAAATGCAAATGCTTTAGGAGTAATTGCACAGAGGATGCTGGCAGTCTGGAAAATTCACTTTCCATTTAGTGGCAGAGACAGGGCTCTTTGGCTGGGTTTAACATGAGCACATCAATGGGAGCAAGATTCCACTAAAAAATGTGTTTTTTTCTGGCATGTGGATCGGTTTTAAGGTGCAGAAAGCTAAATAGGGTGAATGCCTGTTTAGATCGGTCAAAAATGGACAGCGAGCTTGAGAGCTTTACAGCATATCCATGTAGACATCACCAAATTAGATCAAAGTCAAACATTACCTATTTTCCCTCCTCCTTTCAGTCAAATCATATAGATTGCTTTAGTGCAAAGGAACATTAAAATGGTTGTTAAAACAACTTTGTATTTGGATGTCTTTCTTCCATAAAACTCTATCAACTTGGCAAGATCAGTGAAAAAATGTAAGTTTCAATGCATATTTAACACACATTGCATTTACATTTTTCGCACTATAAATATACTCCTTTTCACTTATCCCAATAATATGTTATCAGTAGCTCCTTAAAATGTCCGTTTAAATCTTTACTAAGTGTCAGTTGTTTGGTTTTTTGGTTTGGTATTTTGTTTTTTGAAAAGAAGGCGGAATCTTTTGTCTGATCTTTTTTTTGAAAACAAAAAAAATCTATCACAGTCACCCGGTATCAAAACATCCCTAAGAGAATCTCTTCTTAACTTTCTTGAGCCATGTAGAGGTGTCATTGACATTGGGCTGGGTGAAGCCCACCAATATATTCTAACACAGATAAAACATTTCATCCGCAGGCAAAAGATGCCATATGGTTAGGAGTTTCGGTTGATCTTAGTTGTTTTGCAGAGTCTGTAATTCTGAATATTGCAGAAGCTTTAAGTCAAAGCAAATATTGTACTAACTGTAGTGGCAGCAACCTTGGGCTTTTCTGCTCAGAAGGGAAAAGGTTCATCTAAACACGGTACTGGCTAATGTCAGCTTCTGCTGAGCACATCAAAAACTGATGGTATCAGCTTGGCCTTGCAGAATTGGTTTTGAGGAGTTCCTATTTTATTCAGTTCTGCCTGGGTCCCTATCACTGAATTAAAAACATACACATACTTTTTCAGGAATATTTTTGTTGGAAAAATATAGCAGTTTTAAAATTGTGAATGTCACAGCTAAAAGAATGACTTTTAACTTGTTTCTCTAAGAACCTAATGAGCCATTTTTTATCTTATCTGTGCACACTACTCCTAAGAGTTTTTATGGTTCTTATATTGTTTATATATTGCATACCAGCATGCAATACTTGCTAAGCCTCAAGCTAAAGGAAAGAAAAAACACTGTGCAGAAGTATAATTGTCAGTTCATATGCCCACAGCTTTCTTTTTTTAATGACCTAGTTTGTTTAAATTGATAAGAAAGCTTCTTATTGTTTTACATAAATTACCAGGATTTGATGGTTATGGAGTCTGGTCCAGAAACTGGAATATTACAGCCATTATCTAACAATTTGCCAAGCAAAAAGATATAAGAAAATAAATAGTTCACAAATAAAACTCAGTTGTATGGTCTGTTAGACTGTTAAAATTGTAGTCGTGTTTTTGCACACCTGAAACTGTACTTGCACAAAAAAAACTGGGTATGAAAATGAAACATGGAAGGTTAATCATATAAAATACCTTTTCTAGAGATTCTTCCTGAATTTTTTCTTCATGGGATATACTTAGTAATGAAAAAGAAGTAAAAGTGATAGCTTATTAACAGTCAGTCACTGAAGATTTCAGCGTTTAACATGTTATTATTCTCTGTGAAAGTAAAAATATATTTCTTATATTGTCCCAAACAGCTGTTTTTTCTAATATACTAATCTCAAGAAAACCACTTACACATGAAGAGAAGAGTGAAGTCCTGTTAACATCAAAAAAGATCTTGATAATTAGAAGCAGTTTTGAAACAATAAAATAAATATGTTAGGTTCCTAAGCTTGGAATCAATTCAAGCTTCAAACATAACACAACCAAATCACTCTAATAGGCTGGTACCTTCTAATTCACATTCTATATAAAAATCAATCTATTCCTGAAACTACCCTATACGAAAAATACTAGCAAAGTGATTCTAAAGAACAGATTTCTTAGAATAAATTTCCTCATTATTCAACTGTCTTAGACATGGAAGATAATTAATTTACATGGCCTTTTAAACCAAACTGTGTGGTTTATGATTCATATATATATATATTTGACAACTGATGTTTTTTCAGTTGTGAGTCAGGTAAGTGCTCCAAGTTTGTTGGTTAAAAGACCGTAACAGCACGTGTTCTCTTTATTTTACACATTAAAGTTGACCTAATACCTACCAGCAGAGACAATTATATATATAAAAAAAGATGCTTCTCGAAGACAGTGAGTGAACCTGTGAAAAGTAGCACGGCACAGTATTTTCTTCTTATTCACCAAAATAACCATTGAGTGTAAAAAACACATGAGAGTTGCGACGTTGAATACCATCCCCCATGCAGAAGATGCTCAAACACTGCAACTAACTGATTCCTTTGAGTAAAAGGCTCTGTACAAATAGCACCAAATTTCAGTATTTTGCACACAACATTCTCATTTTTTGGTGTTTTTGGACAGAACCAGCAGGGAAAGGTACTCTAACATTTGCCACTGAGGACAAATAGGCTGAAACAAACCTGGAGTGTGGGCACAGCCCACACAGAAATATGCACAAACCCTATTTTTAGAATTTTACTTGGCACACAGCAGGCAGCATAGGTGCTGAAGCGAAGGGTAAGCAATGAGGTACACAAAGAGATCCTTTTTCATCATCAGTTCTGGGCTGCTGGGCTAAAAGAAGCAACACTTTGTAATGGGGACGCAGGGGCACTCACACTGTAACTACTGAAAATTTGGAAGAATCTTGTTGGAAATAGCACCTGTGAGCATCACTGAAACCTGTTTCCGTAATGGAGATGAAGGAGAAGAGCTGGAGAGCTAGGGTGATCGTGGAGACAGAATGAAGAGAGAAGAGGGGCTGCTCCAGGCATATTGCTATGGTTCAGCACTTTGCACTTCACTAGCTGCCTTCGGTGATTTTTTTTTCTCCTTGGCTATTGGATCTGTTTTTCCTGCAGAATTATTAAAAATAAATACATAAATAAGGTTGGTGAGAGATAGAAATTGCTCGTCCATTACTTGGAACCCCCTGTTAACCACTGAGAAGGGCACAGTGCCTGGGTGCTCCAGGAGCTAAACTTCTATATTTGTTAATCTATCTTTTGTTGTTTTGTCATTCACTGGGTTTTAGCTGCTGTTGAACTGCTCCTGTAGGACACACAGAGTCATAGTTATTGCTAAGAAGAATTGCTCAAGTCTTATTTAAAAGGCGCACAAAGAGTTTTCATCAGAGTCTGGAACGTGTGTGTCAAGGAGCACTTTCTTTTTCACAAACACAATTCCCATGTCCCGTGGCAGTAATGAGTAAAGGTACTGGAATACTAGAACTATACCAGTAGAATAAAAAGAGCAAGGGCATGGGGTCCTTTCCCCTAACCCTACCAAGACAGAACTTGTGTTTCTTTCTTTGTTCCTGCCATAGCCACTGGAAGGATGGTCCAGAATGTGACCATTAATACAGCCCTTCTCAAGCTGTTCCCCTGAACACCTCTATTTATAACCTGATCTTGATGGAACATGTCTCTCTAGAGACAACATACAGCACCATGTTGCAGAAGCTCTGCTTCTGACTCCATAAGCCAGCACCTGCTTTTCTCTGCTGCTGAGCTCTCCTTCTGATACTACAGATTGGGAAATACCGCTCCAGTAATTATGTTCCCTGTGATTTCCGTATCCTCATTAATTTTTGGGCCAACACTACCCTTTGGTTTAAAGTATTCTCTTCCTTTCTGTTTGTTTTACCCTAATAACATACCTACAATTAGCAATCGCATTCTCGTCCAGCCTTGACTTTGCTAAGCTCTTCTAACATCGAACAGATACACATCTCTATCTGAGAGTTTTGAGCCTGTTTTGAAAATGCCCCCTCCTGTACTATATTTTCACTCTGTGGTAGGTGTGGGAGAGCTCTAGGAGAGTTCCCTGAGAGCTGCTGGAAAGCCCCATCAACTGAATGGCCTGATACATTACATACCATAGTTCAGCATTAGATACAATGTGGAGTGCTTCTGAAAGTGTTAAACTGTGTAAAAAAATTTATTTGCTACTGTCACAAGATTCTCCTGAATTTTGTCTCTGCTTGTAGCTCTAATTAGTGTTTAAAAAAGATTAGCAAAAATTCCACTCTGGCCCATCCTTTTCTGTGAATGTTAAAACCTATTCCCACACCGACCCACTGGCCCGTGGAGGAACAGGGACACCACCAGTGCAGTGGGTTCGCAGTTCCCCTTGGATGCAGGAATAGAGAGAATGACAGAGGCAAGGCTAAGATTTGAGCATTAGCTGCTGTGACTGCTTCCTGGCCTTCAGCTTGCCACTCACAGAGCTTCCAAAACTCTTGTGTTAAGCATCTATAGTATCTCTGTGTGCTCTTGCCAGGCCTAATTTGCAACTTTCCTGTTCATACTGGTAGGTTTTGCATAGGCATCGTTCCGGGCATGAAGAAGAGCACAGGCCACTGCATGCGCACATGCAAGTGGTCCTTTTAAAATCTGCCTTTTTTAAAACAGGCCTAATTTTACCGTATGTCACATAGTTGTGTATTTAACAGTAATGAAATGCTTTATTCAAGAGACAGATAAGATCAACTCACTAACCTAGCAATGGTACACATCCCGGACAGTGCAGCCACCTGAAACAGAGCGTACAGTGAAGTTAGCCACAGCAGCCAGTCCATGGCAGGACTGGGAAACCTGCCAGGGAGATGGCTACAACTTTCCATGTCACTGCTGGAAAAATTATATTGCTCAACTCACTGCTGAGGACCTACTTCTGCCAAGTGTGCTGCGAATGAGGATGTAATGCTGGCTCACTAGCTGGACAAGATGAAATAGAGATGAGGAAGAGAGAAGCCTAAGGGACTACCATAGGAATAAGCAAAGCTAGCTGCCTCACTTATCACCAGTTATACTGCAATAGTGTGTATTTATGGTTTTATCGTAAGGGCTAACTCATTGGACCAGTATTTTCCCCCAAGTCACCGAAGTCATGCTAAGGAACAGCTTTTAGGGATTTAAAATATTTCTGACCCCTCCCCCTTTCCCTCCCCCCTTGGTACAGTATTAAAAAAATAAAAGTTTCTTTTTAAAATACTGAAAATATATTTTAGTTAAAGTAAAAATACTAAATATAAAACTTTCATGTAACATTTAAAATAACTGTGCTATAAAGGCATGTGAATTGCTTCGTTACTTCGACATTCAGTAATGGCACATTAACCCAAGTGGAGAAGCACGTGCCAGTAAACCCACATGGTGGTTCAGGAGAAAAGCTCATGCATTTCTGCATAGGAAACGAGTCTGTTTAATAACAAGTGACATCTGAGGGAGTTTGAGACAGTAATGTTCACGCACTTGGGATGCATGGGGGTGGGGGTGTTGCAGGTAAGGCAGCGCAGTATGCGGCATACAATTCAGTACAAATCCAGCTACAGGATTCTCTGCTTCCAAACAGGAAATATTTTTTTCTATTTTCCTTGTTGGCTGATAATTGGAACAAGCTGAAGACAGATTTTGTCTTGATTTTCATTGGCTCTGCTCATTTCTTTGAGCTGCACATCAGAAAATTTGGAAGGAGATAAATACACTTGCAGATGTTTCCAGAGGGGAGTGATGGGTTAGTTGATGGGCTAGAATGTGCCTGGGTTTCAACACAAACTGACCATTTAGAAACCAAAAGTCTTTAAGAAGAGGAGTCAAAATTTTTTAAAACATGTGTTTTTGCAACATGCACACGAACATAGCTAGATAATAACTTGTTTGTGCATGTAAAAACCTAAAAGTTGAGACTTTTATTATGATCACCATCATCACGGTTGCTTTTATAGAACAATGAAATGATTAAATAATCCATCCAATTTTCAAGTGGGGAAGCACCTGCATATAAGCTATGAATGAACAGTAGCTGGATGTATTAATGCATGCATCAGTTAACTGCAGGTTGCAGAGGTTTGATATTTCAATGCCATTCTTTAAATATCACTGTAAGAGATCACATAATAATAACAATAATAATAATAACAACAAAAAGTACCAAATCAGGCTTGAGCAGCTAGAGAGAAAGATTGCATTATGTTTTGGCAGTGACTCGATCATCCTACTCCACACTGGCAGCATTCAATATTAAAAGGATAAAATGGCAGCAAAACCGGTCAGCAGCTTCTCTTCATCTGGAGTTTTCCCAGGTAGATAACAAAACAAAAAACAAAACAAAACAAACATAAAGCTGCAATAGGAGCAGGTCAAAGCCCTGTCCCTTGCTTTGCTCTGATGAAAGTAAACTAGATTGATTTCCTTGGGTAAGCACATCACAATCCCAAAATAAAAGATAAGTGCATAAAACTTCCAAATAATGATCTTCGCTAGAACAGCTATGTGGTTTGTATGGGACAGTGGCCTTGTCAGCTACACATCTTGTTCATTAATGGTTCATCTTCAGTCAGCATTAGGATGCATTCACCTCACTGGGGTTCTGGCTGGATGGCATGTGAGAGTCCAGATTCTCCTTGCATTTCTCCAGATCATGGAAGTATGGGTGAGAGAGGGCAACATAGGCAGATATTCTCTTGGCTGGATTGAATGCTAAGCATTTCTGTAAGTATGAAAAGAAGTTGGTTTTAAATAAATTGTATAGTTAACCGTGCTAAATTGTATATACACATTCATGTATGCCACCTTCAATTTATGATCAGTATGAGACACTGCAGGGTCTCACTAGTTGCTTCACAATAAGATGACTATCCATACTAAAAAAAACCAGTGGGGTCACAGTATATGAATATGCCATCCGCAAAGCTGACAGAAAATAACGAGTTGGAAAATTCAAGTATTCATAGTTTAGAAATCCCAGAATTCAGGTTTTCTTCAATTTGCATGCACAGGACATCTGTCTCGCAGACCGCACAGAACAATTATTCACGAACAACTTGTGAATCCCCTCAGCGTTCAAAGTACTGTTCTTTTCTGGTTACGCAAACATGGCTGCTGTCGTCAGGTATATGTTCATTCCTAGACTCAGCATTTCCATAGATGTTGGGACTTTTGACCTTATAGCCTGTGTTTAGTTTCTCCCTCTTCTTCCTAGCTGTACCTTGCCTTCTTGTCAGACCCTTATCTCAGCCTTTGTCCAGTGGGCACTGAAATCTCTCCTATAGCCTTGCATTTTATACCTTGGTGTTTTTTCCTTCCTTCACCTCCAAATAGTATTCTGCCTACTACCCTTGTCTAACCACTTCCTACTACTACTTTCTTTTCTTGTATTAGAATTTCCATCATTTAACTTCTGAAATGTAATTCAGTGACTTTGAGTCCTACTCTTCCCTTTTATTTGCGGCTCCCAGTTCTTATCTCTTTGCCTAACAGAAACAGCTTCCCTTCCCACCTCACCTTCTAGGCTTCTTGTCTTCTTCCTCTCTCTCATCATGCCTCACACTTCATAGAGCTCTCTGCCATGTTTTCATTCCTTGTTGTTCCCAGAATCTAATTCTTGCCCCAATTCTAGCTTCCATTTCCAAGCTGCCCACAAACACAACACGTGTTTCTCCTCTGACATTTCATGTATCTAGGTGCAGGCCAACTTACCGCAGCTGGGAGCTGCAGTCATAAGTACGATGGAGGATGATCTACTGTTCTGTAGAGATGCTGCTGGCCAGAGACAGTAGTTCCTGAAGGTATGCAGCAAATCTTTCAAGAGTTGCCCCAAGCCCACTCTGCCGAGCCCATATGAACTAAAGATCTTTTAAAGGCTTCCAGGGAACAAGCATGGCAAAGGGCAAACTGAGGCAAGGCCATTCCCTATTTTCCATTCCCAGACTGACTGTAGGGCTGGGGTTTATAACATATCTATAAAAATGATGGAAATAGTTTAATTGAATTCAGTGGTACCAGTTGTACCAGCACAACTCGTTTGCTTCTGTTCATTCCTGCCATTTGTAAGAGGCAACCATTGGTGAATTCCAAATCTCAAGTTTTCAGCATTCAGTAGAAGGCATTCAGATGTAATTGGCTTCTACAGCTTATTTTCTGCTTCCACTACACTGTAAAAAAAGGGTAGATCAGTTTTTGTATTCATGTCAGGTATATACTATAAGAATGGCTGAACTGGTGGCCCAGGAGAGGTCAGTAATGAAGATCTAAATAAGGTGTAATGACAGGTCTGACAGGTACCTCCCTGACAGTTTCCTAGTTTCTATTCCCAGCTCTGACCCCTCTTGAGCCAAAGTGGTGCCTTTGTGCTGATATATCACAAATTTACATGAATTTGTCTATCTACTTTTGAGCTTTTCTTTAATATTCAATTAACTGGAAACATAAACATCTTATGACATGTTGCATGCACAGTGGGAACTATCAGTCATACAGCTCGGAAGAAAACCCAAAACCCAAGTAGAAACTCACAAGAAGCAAGTCTTTGCCCAGTTCATCGATATCTGGTACAAATTTTTCAATAGGTTGTGCAGGTCTGGAAGTGAAAGCATTTCTTGGAAGAGCAACATCATTAGGCCAGTCCTCTTCTTCTGGGAGTCCAATTACACTGTGAAAGAAAACGCTTAATGTTAGGTCTGAACATTTATGCAGCCTCCCCTTTATATTGATTATAGCGAGTGGCAGTTTACTTTATAAGTCTTTTCATTTAAATGAGATTAATTGTACAGCAGTGCACTGATCTCTGTTAACAGAGCCTGATGAGTGTAAGGTCCTCAGTGTGCTTGTTAGCAGTAATTCTGTGGCCAGCAGAGTTTTCTGGCCCAGGTCTCAATTTTCCAAGTCTTTTTGTTGAAACAGGGCTGAGTGCTTTGGAAGAAAGTCGCTCAGCTCTTGACGGGATGGTGCAACATATGTCGCTCCAGGATGATTAAAAGCAGTAAGTTTCAAAGGGGAATTGCATGCAAGGATCTTTATTCATAAGAATAGGGACTGAGAGAAGAGTGTGGGTCAAGAAGAGGGTAAGGCAATAAAAGGGATGTTTCATAATGCTTCAAAGCTATGTGCAGTAATTGTTGCCCAAATTTAAACAATTTATTTGCTTCACAATACAGATTTAAAAGTCTCTATTCAGAAGTGACATAGGACTTGAGTGTCTTTTTGTTTTTACTTTCAATTGTATTCTAGCTTTTCTTTAGCCTTTACTAGAATATTTTTATTTATTATTGTATTTTTCTTTATTTGTTAAATTCTAGAAGATACTTATTCTTATTAAGTAATCATGCCAAGGTTTAAAACCCAAATAAATGAAATAGTGGGTAAACCTCCAATGATGGAACATGTCTCAAACATGTCCAAGTCTGATGCTAATATTTGTGTGGCTGAAACTCCAGTTTCTGATGGAAATTGTGGAACAGATCATACGTTTCTAGTGACGTTTTAGGGAAAATCAGATTTTGCAGTCTATAAACCCGAGATTTTTTAATGGAAGCACTGACACGGTAAGACAAGGAGAAACATGAAAAAAGGTCAGAATATTTGGGTCTGCACTAAGCCCAATGCCACTAGAGAGCAGCATTGACCTTTCTTCTTACTGTGGTCGGTAGTAAGACTGGGTGAGGCCATGGGCCAAACACTTTGATGTAAATGATAGGTTACCTCAGTGAATTTAGTGGAATTAGTCCACATCTACCTATATGGATTTTAGGTTGTAATTTGGCTCATGTAAAATATCGCTGAAAATCAATATATCCTCAAAACAACTGCATGGGTAGAAGGGCAAAGCAATTAAAATCTCAGGACAACTTAATTTGACTATACCTGAAGATATCACAGTTCTTGGGAAATGGTAAGTTAAATCTGTACGAAAATTTGAATTTGACTTTTATTATCACAGGTGGGGCAGCTCCTTTGGCCATGGTGGTTAAAGCCATGTGATTGGCTGTTTGAGGATGTGGACCCATATTAAATGTAAGACAGATAGTGCCATAGGAAGATGGGGGAGTTTTAAATATTTGAAATAACAATGAAGTTCAACCTGCCATTGAAATATGTTTGGTTAGTCTCAGTTTTTTTCATGTTTGCATGGGAGAGAGCATGGTCAGGACAGAATAAGCACAGGCACAGGCAAAGCCAATGAAGAGGAACATGGAGGCAGACTGTCAGACAGGTAGGGTAGACCAGACCAAGAGTGGAAAGGAGGGTCGCTTTCAGTTACACACTCACGTAGCACTCAAAACTTTAAATAATGAATGTCTGAGTAAATGCCCTCATTCTGGTCTGGTAGCATACCACTTCAGTCACTAAGTTGGGAAGTATCTTGGATGAGTTTCACCTCCTGCCAAAGGTTCAGGCCTGGTCTTGAGAAACGCCGAGTACTTTCCACTCCCACTGATCATAATGGGGACAAGGCCTCTCAAACCATTGTACCATTTAGCCTGAAATCTATGAGGAAATCCCACACGGTGATGGTGTCCTGGAAAAGCAGGAAATTGTTTTGGGCCACCTCCGAGGTATTTACCCGCAAACGTGGTGGAATTTTACCTGATGCAAATCAGAACGCACATGTAAAGCAAAGGTAGACCACAGCCCCATTATCTGAAAGAATGCATCAGTCCAGATTGCACAAAAATCCCAGAACTACTTTCTGTACAAATTAGTCTGCTGATTGAGGCACTACTGTAGAAAGAAAGAATCCTCCTACAAGAAGAGCTATGCCTAACTGTGGGGGGTTCTCCAGCTGTGAAAACACAAAATAAACACTATTTAGCATATCCCCCTTCCCCCTGCCCCGACCCCGAGAAAGAAACTTTTGAACTATTTAGGGAGAACTGTACAAAAGCAGGAAAAACAAACTTTCTCTTTAAGGAGATATGTAATAAGGAATTTATTCTAAAATTAGCAAGCATTTTCACTTCTTGATGAATTCTTTTCTGCACAGGTAATGTCAGCCCCTAGGGATGGAAAGATCCCCATCGGAGGCTGCTGCTAGCAGCAATGCATTTAATCCTACCCCAGTTCATTTTGATTTTTCCCCCTTAAATGTCACAAGCAAATCAAAATCCTTAAAAAAATACAGCTATATTTTTAAATGGTAAAATATGTCGTACATATCAAAACTGTCTTCATTTAAGAAAGCAGAATATGGTAGGACTAAAGGAGTAGCTTTGGCAGAAGAAGAAAAAGTAAAGTCGATTCTGTGAAACTGTAAGGACTGATTTTTCTGGATTGGGCAGGAAGAGCTATTCAGCGCATGACAAATCAACCACATAAGTGAGTCACATATACTGGTATGGTGTGCAGGAAAGGGAAGTCAGCTGTGTGAAATCAAGACCTGCAATTTAGGAACCTCATGTTAAATAATAAAAATGCTTAGAAACAGATCTTCTATGATTTGAGAACTGGAAAAATGATTAAATGGAAAAAAAGTAGGATTTTTTTTTCCCTGTTCAAGCTCTTTTCCCTAGGGATGCCAGTGGTGCAGTGACAAATGGGCATTCATACTCTGGAGTGGGAACAGCCCTACATGGCTTTGATTTCCTAACTACATAATATGTATGTCAGATCCTAAATTTCCATGGTTCTTGTAAATTCAGAAACATCCCTTGTTCTGAAGAGATTTTACCAAAAAGTGATGTGATTTTGCTTAGTTATCGTATCAGTAGTATCAAGAACCTATTTTTTTTTTTTGTTTTTAACTAAAAACATATTTTGGAAGAGAATTCTTCTACCTCAGAGAGTTTCGAGCTTCCCTACCCCCACAATGTATTTGATCTATCTGAAGAAAACCACCGATTCCCAGAATTGTAAAAATGTTCTAAAATGAAGTCAATTAGTTCATCTCTGACAAAGCACAGGTTAAAATGGTGATATTCCTTCTGCTCTCGCAGTTACCTCCACAACCAAAATATGGACTGTTAATTATTTTAACAGGCCACACAGTATATTTTCAAAGCTAAAATAATTTCTCATGTACAGGCGTCTTTTCTGCAAAGAAGCTGTTGGTAATTGTCTCAGATGTTTCAGCTTAGCAACAATAAAAAAAGTATTCTAATAGCTTTGTTTTTTCTGAAAAATAAACCCTCTGCATTTGTTTATGTGAAGAGAGTGTGTCTTGGATCTAACTGCTTAGGAATATGTATGAATGGTACATGCACAATATGTTTAAGAGATTTAAAATGCCCGAGACACAAGTCTCTCATAGCTTCCTGATGATGGCTGTTAGTTCTGCAGAACTATATTCCATGCTGCTTCCTACTCCCACTCTGACACAGAATACACGGAAATATTGTGTTGCATACGGTAGCAATAGGAAATATGTTCTAGGAATACTTTGTTCTAGTCACAGTATTGCATAAAAAACATTGCAAAGGAACCTCACAGTGTTTTGATGTTAAACAGATATCAACACAATGCAACCAGTTATTACTTACTCAAAGATTTTTCCTAGCTGATCAACATCTGAATTTCCACGGAAGAGTGGTCTGAAAGAATAAAGAAATATTTTTAGGATATGACTTTCTTTAAGTAACATGAATTCGTATTTGTCATTGACAGCTGCCAACATGGTGTGAAAATGTGTTGGTTTTTTTGAGATCCCACTTCTTCTGCCTCTGAATTTTATCCAGTCTGTAAGTGTACCTTTCAAGTTTCTAATGAAACTGATAAAAAAATGGACAGATGACACATGTTTTTGAATGTGCTGCTTTTGAAAAAATTATTGCATCTTTTAACATGCATGAAATAATAACTTTCTCTTGACTAAGACTATCCTGTGGACTATGTCACTAACGAAATAGCTTTCACTATAAACAACAGAGTTGTTTAGAGAGACAAGACTGGAGTGAATGTCATGCAATTCATTAAAAGATAATAAAATGAGGTATTATTATGCCTATAAATTAGGTTTATTATATGTTGGAAATCCTAAGTTTAAGGGGTCAAATGCATGACAATGGATTTATGAAGGTCTGTAAAAAATGGGGCGTGAAATGGTACAGAATTTACCTTGAAGAAGAGGAATACTTCTGCTGCATTAATGAAGACGCATTCAGGAAAGAAACAAATTAATAGGCTGAATGTCCAAAGGCTTTCAGAAAAAACATGGTGGTATGTGGTACACATTGTTTCTTTTCAAAGTGCAATTTAAAATATTTTCACTCTTCATCTATAAAATACTATCACCCCATAGTGCAAAAGTAAAATACAAAATTCAGGTTTGTATGGCTGTGTCGCTGTCGTACAGAGTCACAGACCAGGAGGGGTTGGAAGGGACCTCTGGAGGTCATCTAGTCCAGTCCCCTACTAAAGCAGGATCACCTACAGTAGATTGCACAGGATTGTGTCCAGATGGGTCTGGAGTATCTCCAGAGATGGAGACTCCACAACAGGGACTCTCCTGTTGTGGAGTCCTGTCCCAGTGCTCTGTCACCCTCAGAGTAAAGAAGTTACTCCTCATGTTCAGACAGAAGTTCCTGTGTTCTAGGCTATGCCCATTGCCCCTTGTCTTGTCACTGGGCACCACTGAGAAGAGTCTGACCCCATCCTCTTGACACCCACCCTTTGGATATTTATAATTATTGATCAGATCCCCTCTCAGTCTTCTCCAGACCAAACACCCCAGCTCTCTCAGCCTTTCCTCATGAGAGAGATGCTCCAGTACCCTGATAATCTTTGTAGCCCTCCGTGGGACTCTCTCCAGTAGTTCCCTGTCTTTCTTGAACTGGGGAGTCCAGAACTGGACACAGTACTCCAGATGTGACCTCACCAGGGCAGAATGAGGTCAAGGGAGGGAAGATAATCTGGACTGGTGCTTGGGGTTATTCCTCCCTAGGTGCAGGACCCTACACTTGCCTTTGTTGAACTTCATTAGGCTCCTCTCTGCTCAACACTCCAGCCATTTCTGTGTTGAATTCAATAAGGTGTGATCAACAGTGCAAGTATATGTTAAAATTCCCAAGACATTCCAATAGATTAGTAGCAGATGATTAAGGATCCAGCAAGGAATGAGGGCATCTCTGCAGATCTTGTGTACCTCTTTGTTTCAACAAATGTTAGGTTATTTAAGAAACACAATTCAGTGACACTGCAAACTGAGATACTGATAGCCAGGCTGTCCCTCTCTTCTGGAGCACGGTTGTGGTTTAACCCTGGCCAGTAACTAAGCACCACACAGCCCATTGCTGGGATGGGGGAGAATGGAAAAAACCTTTTGTGTTGAGATAAAGACAGTTTAATAGGATAACAAAGGAAGATAATAATAATAGTTATAGTAATAATAGTAGAAATCATAACAACAATAACAATAATAATAATATAACAAGCGATGCACAAATGCAATTATTCACCACCTGTGGAGGAAAAAACCCAACGCCCTGATGCCCAGTCTGTTTCTAAGTGGAAATCCGGAGATCCTGCCTCCCAGCTAACTTCCCTGATTACATACTAAACATGAGGTTATATGGTATGGCTAGTCTGGGACAGCTATCTCCCCTTCCAACTCCTTGTGCATCCCCAGCGCACTCGGTGGGGTGAGAAGTAGAAAAGCCCTTGGCTCTGTGTAAGCACTGCTCAGCAGTAATGAACACATCCCTGTATTATCATCACTGTTTCACAGCAATCCAAAACAGAGCCCCATACCAGCTACTACAAAGAAAGTTAATTCTGTCCCAGCTGAAATGACCACAACCACAGCTCTTGGAGTACAGTGTATGCTATAAACTTAAAACAGTAAGTTTCCAAAACTATTCAACTGAGACCTGGTGACTTGACAAACAATGCACATTCCCATGTTTTCACTGGCAGCTTCTGGTTATGGAGAAACATCAGTTCTCCTGCCTCCCTCTGAACACTCCTTTTTTTCTGTCTGATACATGTCCTTAACAGCAGCGGTAGCCAAGGACATGACTGTTGCTCTTCACAGGAGGAGACACCTCCCATCTACACTGGGACAACAAGGAGTACTCATTATAGTCCTTCTCTTCTCATTGTCCATATGCAGGAGCAGGTGAAGGATCTGGATGTTCTTTTGCTAATCGTGAGTTAATTCTAAAAACCATCTCTTTACATCTTGACACTATCATAGGGAATAGAGCTCCTATCACCACCTATCTTACGGGTCTACACCAAATACAGTAGGTAGACATTTTCAAAATGGTCAGTAGCTTAAGTCTTAATATTGTTTGTGGCAGCAGACACACTCCGTATCTTCCAAAGTCAGACAATAAGACAACCTTTGACATTTTTTGGAATGACTGATTAAAATTAGTACCATACAGTTACTTTGAATATTTAACTCTGTTTCCATCATTAGAATATTGTGGCCCTTTAAACTAACAGAATCTACACAATCAAACAATCCTGTCCATGCAAATGGAAAGCTGGTTTAATGTTTTAAAATGTATGCCCAACCTTGGTTAGTGTGAAAGCTTGGCAAAGTCAGCCTTGTTTGCAAATCACCTTAGGCAGTGTCATGCCAAAACAAGTATGATTCTTGGGATTTTTAGGGGAGGTTTTTCCCATTGTTGCTGCTGTCTCATATTCACTAAGGGCTAAAGCAAGAATTTAAATTCTTTTGAATATGTAATTACGCAACACAAGGTGACCTTCCAACATACTTTGATATTTCATCATAATGAACTATTATTAATTTATCTTTCAGTCTCCCATCCATCCCACCATCATGACTACAACAGAATGCCAACTCTCGGTTAGGCACCACTTATGTAATGAAATTTGCCTCATGAATTTTGGCTGGAGGTTCAATTGGAATATTGGACGGATGATTGGGGAAGTAGATCCACTTCATCAGCAGCTGTATGAAGATCTTGTCTCACATTTTGGTGCTAGTTACTCTTTAGTAACGACTTGCCAGCACTGCAAATCCAGTACGTAAAAACTTTCACCTCAAGCCGATTCTTTTTTAGGTTCTATTCTTAAAGGTGGACATCATCTCACCCAGTACCACTGAACTGGGAGCTTACTCAGCAGCCACAGAAATGTAATAGTTCACCTTTGTTCTTGGTATCTTTCACTTGACTCACTCACCCACTCACTCCCTGAGGTTTATTTATGCAAGCTCAATCCAGAAATTCGTACTTGGGGATATGTTCTCCCCTCTGTGATGATAATCTGTGTAAGACTGCTTAAACTCCAAGAGTCTGGTTTTGTAGAATTCTTTCTTTTTCCCTCAGGAAAGGCAAGAAATTGGGTTTGTCTCCTAAGGTAGAAGATGGGAATCTGTCCTCTGAATTCAAAGAACTAAAATCTGTGTGTATGTGTGTCTCAGGAAAGAGGGATATTACAATGCAGGAAAGGGATCCATGGGGATACATTAGACTTTTGTGTGATTCTTTGATGTTGTCAACCTTTCCTGACTTTGCTTGCTACGAAATCCATGCTCGGACGGCTATAACACTATTGCTATTACAGAACACACACTTGAGTAGAGAAGAAGATGAGACGGAAAGACTTAACAGTGCATCTAAGACATTTAATTTCCCTATATGCTCAGTAAGTCTTAGGATGTTAAAAGGTCCCCACAGTTTCCTATTTTTGTTGGGTTCTGCTTCTTTGATTTTTTTAAGAGATGAGGAGGGAAATTTTACAAGGAATCTGCAGGTGTCCATCTTCTTTGAACACTCATTCTCCAGGCCTTGAAGCTAGAGCATTACCCACTGCCTCTGGAATGGTGCCCACTGAATGGAGGAAACCCCCTTTCATGGCTAATGTTGGACCAGAATGCCCTTAGCCTACAGATATGATGATGAGTTGGAGGCATATTACTGCCCTGTCCTGCTAAAATAAACTCCTGCTGGGCATGTACCTTAATTCCCAAGGTACAAAATATGTAGCTGCACAATTAAATGGATTTTAGCTATGAGTCTTCATTGTGACTATTTTCACAGGATCAATCTATCTACCTTTGTATATGGCAGTCCAACACAAAGATGCATATAACTCCTGGGCTATGTGAGGAACAGTGCTGACGGCAGGTCAAGGAATGTGATACTTCCCCTCTGCTCAGACCTGGTAAGGCCACAACTTGAGCGCTGGGGTCCAGTTCTGAGTTCTCCAGTACAAGAGAGACATAGACATTCTGGAGAGAGATCAGCAAAGGACCATGGAGATGATTATTAGGACTGGAGCATCTGACATATGAGGAAAGGCTGAGGGACCTGGGACTGCTTGCCCTGGAGAAGAGAAGGCTCAAGGATATCTATTGATGCATGTAAATAACTGGAAGGAGGGTGCAAAGAGGAGGCAGACAGGCTCTTTCCAGTGTTGCCCAGTGACAGGACAAGAGGCAGTGGGCACAAACTGAAACACAGGAGGTTCTCTCTGAATGTTAAGAAACACTTTTTTACTGTGAGGGTGACCTAGCATCGTCACAGGTTGCCCAAAGACACTACGGAGCCTCCAGAGATGCTGAAAAGCTGTCTGGACATGATCCTGGGCAACCAGTTCTAGGTGGCCCTGCTTGAGGAGGTGAATGGACCAGGTGATCTCCAAAGGACCCTTCCAACCTCAACCATTATGTGATTCTGTGATAATATGGAAACAAAATAACAGATCACAACATAAAGTTGCAATGTAAAGCCTCAAAAAGCCTGATAAAGTTACCATCTGCTTGTAGTTTAGAAGGACTTGCCAAAAGGCTCTCATGCTTATACGTAGCTGAACAAATCAGATTCCACCATTCATCAACTTCAGGGTCTTTTCTCTTGTCCAAAGGAATGTACTCAGCTCCTGTTGTTGTTTCAGGCTGAGTTTCACCTTCACTGAATATTCTATCTATCTGAACTGGATATTGGTGTTTGAAAGGTTGAGTGCTTCATTTTATAGACACTGTGTTTTATGTCTGTGGTACTCAGTAAAAACTCAGATATAAACATTTCCTAAGTAAGTCTCCTTGAAAAAATTTTCCCTGGTGCAACTCCACTGACATGTCAAAGCAATTCTAAAAGTATTGTATACAATGACAATACAATGACACCCAAGAGATAAATGAGGTTTGACTGTAAACTGGCCACAGTACTTCTAGGCTTTACTTCCAGCCTTTGGTCTCCAAAGCAAAGAGGGTCTCTTAACTTCTCATAAGAAAAGTTACAATTTTCATAAAGATTGGAATTAGAGATATTGATAAGCAGTGCTCCAGTACAAATTGAAGCATAGACACAAGGAAAAAACCAGTCTAATAAAATCACATGCCCTGAGACAGAAAATGATTTCTGCACGTTTCTTGATAGTCGCTGACATTTTGAACCAATTAGTGGCATTCTGATTGGATACTCTTTCAATATCTGACACTGAGTTGTTAAAACACAGGTTGAATGGATGCATGGAAGAAAGGTCATGTGGAGAAAAACATTATTGAAGGGGGAAAAAAAGTCAAGAAATTCTCACTCAAACGTATTACAGAGCTATCATGACAGTTCTCAAGTTGCCCATACAAGTGCTGCCAAGGCTAGACAAGCCTCGTATCTTTCCAGATATGTAAGAAATATCTTCTAAAATAACTATCTGGATTCTTTCTGCTAGCCTGTTTAGTCAGTGTGGAGACAACAGCAGTTGGGAATCTCATCCCTTTCCTTGTTATCACTGAAAACCAGCAAGGATGATCTCTAGATTACTGAGAATATACAATATTCTCAGTGAAACGCCTCTATTTTGCCAATACACACGTACTCAGTGAAGTCATGAAAGAACTCCCTAAAATGAAAAGAGCAACATAGGCAGGAAACATACAACTTGCTTTTTGGCTGAGTAGAGCTTAGGTGGTCTGGCTGAAGAGGTGGCAAGGAGAAGTGTTGGGAAGAAGAGCAGCAATTCCAGAACAGGTAGCTCAAGGCACTAGACAAGATGGGGGAGGTGTCGACAGAGAAAGTCCATAATAATTTGACATAGTGGAGAGAAAAATGTATGGAGAAAGAATATAGAGCAGTTCATGGAAATGGTACAAGGAATTTTAAAAGTTGGTAGGGTTGTAGTAGTTAAGTCCAGGAGTTTGTAAGTCTGTGTGTATAAGAGCAATAAGGTGATGGTGGAAGAAGCTAAAAAAAAACTAAAGCCAAGAAACATTTGCCAAAGAATCCTGCATTGTGCCATGGGAAACCTGCCAAGCTACATAGTCTGTGACTCAGAGATATATTTAAATGATGGGGGTTTTTTTTTGGGGTTGTGTTTTTTTTTCTTTTTGTATTACAAAATGTGAATAGCTGACAAATAATTTTGTCAGATTCTTAGTTACTTGTTTTGAAGAAAATATTTTCAGTTTTAGAATTAAAACCAAATAAGACCTTAAACTAGAATTATGAGATGAATAGAAATAACATGATCTGGACTATCCTGTGGAAACCTTTATTCAGAGGGATTATTTATGAGCTGATCCCTCACTCCTTTTCCCATCACTGTTTCTCTTTGACAGATCCCCTGGACAAGTCTACACGGCAGGCATGAAAAGAGAAACTAAGGCAAGATAAAAGGGGAAAAAACCCCCATATCACTGTCATTGGCTCTTCTGATAGGTAAAATGAATACGGTACTGTATAAAACCTTACTCTGAAAACAGGCTGCAGCTGACAACGTTGCACTCTCTGGACTGTTACCCACTTCCAGTCACAAGCGACTTGCCTCAGCTGTTGTGCAATGCAGAGTTCTGCTTTTAAACGTAACACTTTTTTTTTTTTTTACTTCTCCCTCTCCTCTCCCTTTAATAATATCTTTGTGTGGGTGGGTGCCAGACACAGCATAAGAAGTAGTTACTTCACATAAAGTTTATTATACTAGATCACAAATTGCTCAAAACTTTTAAGAAACTTCTCTAACATATAAGAAGAAAGATGACATAGATAAACATTATGACTGAGAAAATAATCTTCAGCTAAAATCAGAGAGAAAGCAGATCAGCCATCTTGAGTTTCTCATTTTAGTCTTTAGCAGCCCAATTTTTTTTTTTTACTCAAAGTCTATCCTCCTTCAAGTAGGGTAGTACCACAGTCATGAATATCTCTGAGATCATTTGGGCTATGTCAGTATTAAACTCTTATTAGAATCAGATCTAATGCATCAGAAGAATCATAATAGTTATTATTTTCTATGGAGTTGCTCATGTCACCTATTAGGCAGAAGCAGATAAAGGGAAACAGGTCATTTCTGAGAAGCTACTGCAAACTTCTGGTGCTGTAGTGTGTTGAATTTGCTCCCCATTGCTGTTTATGATGGAGTAAATGAATTCTAAAACTAAAGGTAATATTTGGACACCCAAATGCACAGACAGTCTACTTCCTAAGAAACACATGGGATTTCTGCCTGACCTGAGAAATCAACGTGCTTTCTGAGTTGTATGGAGATAAAAGCCAACAGGGGACAGACCCAGCTGGTGCAGTGAGCCTTCAGGGCACTGTTTATGTCCAGCTTGGAAGCTGCTAGAGCAGCTGCCTTTTTATTTTCTTGGTGGGAAGCTGTAAGCCACTGGTGTGCAAGAGGAGGTAAAAGGTAAAACAGAGAAGAGTATTAATAATGGGAGAGAACAGACTAAAAAAAGATTAAGCATCATTTTGGCAATCCACTTTGGGGTTGAGATTGCTCATCAGATGCATGTTTCCTTGTGTGGGTTTTCATCGTCAAAGTTCACACTGCTTTGCTGCAAATTACTGTATTACATGGAGCAATGGACTTTCTGAGGGTTTTTAATGTACAGTTTGGCTGTCTGGGAAAAGCCAGAGCTGTAAAGTGGCCCAACCACAAGAAATTTGCAGGTGGATATGTGTGTGCAACTGAAAGGGAAACGTTAGTAAAAGGGAAATCAAATAGAGACACTGCGTACAGCTTTATGGCCAAAGCAGGGCCAACCTACTGTGTGGATTCAGTTGTTGATTAAAAATACAGCAAAAAGCAAGAGAAAGAGCGTAAATGAGAGAAAATACAAGCATATCCAAAGTTCCCTTAGGAAACAGGTGAAGGAGATCTTTTTCTGTGTGCATAAAAATTTGCTTGATACCTTTCATATAAGCATCGTGTTTCCAGGTCCCGGGTGGCCTTGGAGCAGAATGATGGGCCTCATTCCCCCACAGATATTAAAGGGAACTTTATCACAGACATCAATGACCCCAGGATCAAGCCAAGTGAGATAGTTTCACAACCTCTTATAACAACAAACAAAAAGAGCTTCAACAGAAGGATTCATGTGTGTACATATACACACACGTATATATATGTGTAAGGAAGGTAAGTGCAGTTATTATCTTTGACCAGATAATATGCTCTAATGTGGGCAGATCTCATCTGTTCCTGGGCAGAACTGCTTCAGCATTCATCATTTAACACTACTTTTTGAAGTGGAAGAGCCTTGATAGGTTGAATGTCCTTCACTTATTCCCTTAGTATGCACGTCACAGTTCTCTTATCTGCGGACGTCTGCTCCTCCAGAAGATTTGTAGGTTTATTTCACCAGGGCTTTAAGAGTCCTTATCTCAGCTCAGGGAGCACAATATAACAGTGACATTTTGAAAACTGTCCCAACATTTGAAGCAAGTTCTGGAAATGCATATACAACTGACCTTGGAAAATTGGAAAGGAAAAATAATAAAGAAGTATGTTCTGTGCTCCGAGCAGAGAAAGAAGCATTCCTCTTGTTTTCACTGACAGCTCTGCCAGCAATATGATTTAACCATTTGTGTGTTAAACACCCATCACATCACTGAGTTATATCTATCTTGTCAGTCAGCAGTTTGAAGTTGAATTACGTAACTAAACTGCAGGCTTCTGCATTTTTATAGAGTCCCAAAAAAACCTACTGGTATGACAAATAGAGTACATTTGTGCTTTCCCTGTGATCACTTATTTAGTTTTCTGTATTCTCTTCTCTTTCATGAATCTATTTCATATCCTCTTTCTAAACTTGCACTCTCTAAAACTGCCATGCTTTTTTGTTCTTCTTGTGCACCACAGTTTTAGGGTTTGAAGGTAGAAACTAAACTATGCATTAGATAAAGGCTGTTCTATGTGGATGGACAGGAGTCAAGAGGGCTCCTTGCTCTCCAGTTCACTCACATAAGCAATGGTGCAAATCCATGCGCAGGACGCTGTGCACAGGCAGTGCATGCATCTCTAAAGAGGTCAGGAAAATCCTCACTTCCAGGTGATTGTGCTTGTGAACAGATTTGCCCATATTTTTCCTTGAAAAGACCTAAATCCTCTTTCCAGAGCATGCCAGAGCTCTTTCCCACCACTGCTTTCACTTAACTCGTAATTTACTCCTCACTTAAAAATCTAATAGACAGCAATCCAAAATGACCTATTTTAGTCAGAATGTGAGGTCCCCTTTAATGCTGTGTTTTAAAACATCTGTATCACAGCAGAAGATCTACCAGCAAGGGTAAGCAATAGGAGTTCAAGCTTGTTCCTAGTCTTTATCAATTACGCAAATGAAATGAAAGCAATCTTCTACACGAAGTATCTGCTCCTTTATCTTGTATGCAAATTCATTGTGAAAATCTATTCAAATCACAATTTTCAGAGATACAGAGTTAATTTTTTGTCATTCCACAACTTTTCTTGCAATGCCAAGATGACTCTGAGCAATCTCATCAGTTGACATTTATCATATTTACTGGTTTCAAAAAACCCTTTTAAAATGGACTTTGCTCTGAGAGCCTCTGATCCTGGAACTAGTTTTAATGAAGGGGATATGTAATATCCAAATATCTTAACCAAATCTGTAACAGCACTATCACTCTCGTATCAGCACAAAGTCTTTGCACGCATAATCATTGCCTGAAGAAAACTAGCTCTTACCAACCCCTGGCTCTTCTATATCAAAGGAGAAGCACATATGCTACACACAGTGGTTCTTCAATCTGCCTAAAGATACTTAGCAAATTAGCATTCAAGTAGGTGTCCCCAGGTTCTCTAGGATATTTCTTTTCAATAATGCTAAGCAAGCAGCTTCAGAGACTAAAGTATACCCAATAGATAAAAGAGCTTATAAACTAAACACATAATATAAAATCAGGAGAAAAGACAGTGTATAAATGATGCCGTAGTGCAATCACTATGAGTTACACATAGTGTAACAGTCTATGTATTTAAATAAATTACTAGTGTAACATCTTTTCTTTAAAAAAAATCTAGAGCTGGGCAGATCAAGGCAGGACAGCAAACAGCCAACTATAAAAGCATTGATAGTGCAGTGACAGTGATAATGAGGAAGGAATGGCTGCGCATGGGCACTCTCTGAGCCTTCAGACAAGAAAACTCCAACAGAAGTCAAATTTCCATCTCCAAATTGAAAGCATTCTACATAATCAAGAACATAAAATTATCAATACAGAATAAAATAAAAGAAAAAGGGAATTTTTTTTTTCTTTTTTCCTCTGGGAAAATGTTACAAGCTAAGAGAGAGAAGTCTTGGGTTTCCTCTCCAACTGGGCTTGAGCTGCTCCTGTGTGGCAGTGAGTAGTGTTTTGATTTTTGATCACTTCTGCTACCCCATATTAGGTGTTAATAGCACCTGTTTCAGTAAGCCTCTTGAAATTTGCAGATAAATCTGAAACACCAGAAGAACTGCCACCCTGCCTGTAGCTAATATGTCTCATCACTTTCAACTGTAATAAAACACTCTAGGTCAGAAAAAAAAAATCTCTGAAAGGGGATTACAATTCTTCAGACAAGAAAGGCAGGGAAAACATTTCAGTACTAAACAGTAAACTGTTATATGAGCAGAGGTTAAATTTCAACTCCAAACTTTTTCTCCAGCTGCTGAGCCTGAGTGTCAAAAGACATGAAAATGGATTAGAAGGATGGTGTGAAGAAAGTACTTTAATTTTTAGCAGCTGTGTCGGCTTACAGTGAATCAATAAACACCTGCAGAAAAACTTGATATCAGCAGTTGGGGTAGAAAGTATGTATAGTGACCATGCAAGGAAAACAGATACAGTTATCAAAGGCCAGTTAAACTAGATGTAACTTTGCTCCAAGCAATGCCTTGTCCCAAGCAATACTGTCTTGCTCAGGCTGAAGAAGCTGCAAGACGTGCATTCGCTGGCCCATGACAGTGCATAGTAACTCGAGTTCATCTATTGAAAGCTCTCTGGTTACTTATCCTGTTTGGCTGCTAGTGACATGAAAGCTTTTTTCCCACTGGAATCCCACCCAAAAAGAAAGAGTAAGTGAATTTCTTGTATTAGAGAGAAAAAAAAAGGTGACAGCCCTGCTCAGATGCTGCCTTCCCTTGTGCATCAGCAGCATTAAATCACTTTGTACTGTACAAAGTGGCTGAAATTAATTTTGGGAATTTTTTTATCCTGCTACCTCTGCTGTGCCATTACTGAGCCACAGCCTTGCTTCTGTGTTGCCCATCTCTATTGGCTTTGGACACTATTTTAATGGGAATAGCATATCTTCACAGGCTGAATCTTCCCTCATTCTTTGAAGTGCTGAGCACCTGTAGCTCCATGAGCCAGCCCGCATCTTGAACTTTTCAGTCCTTGCCTCATCAGGCTGTCCACCACCTTCATGCCCAGTACAGGAGTTCCCCAAGATCCAGGTGGAGTTGGCTGTAATTTCTGAAATAACATCTGATTTGCTCAGAGTTAAAAAAAGCAGAATCCTCTTCAGGAGTAAGTGACTAAATGAGTAAAAGCTTCCTCTCATGGTAAGCCATCAAATGCCATGCTTTTTATAAGGTTGTGGCTGGAGTGTTTGTCAAAAATGGACAGTTTACCAATAAGCCTGGGCCCTCTTTAAACTCTACTCTCACTTTCCAGCAAAGTGCCCTCACTATCAAACTCTTAAAAGATGTTGGAGATGAGCAATACCTACCTCTCCTTTTGCAATTACTTTCCAGAAAAGGAAAACTGATTCCAAGGCAGGAGAGAAGCAAGAAAGCCTGTTTCTGTGGCTCAGTGGGTAGGACACCCAGCTAGGATACAGTTCTGACTTTGTACATGCACTCTTTCATTGCTAATGGTCTGATGAGATCTAATCGTAACTATCTTCATTCTTACAGCAGCAAAGTATGATTCATCACTGCCAAACAAGCCTAATTTAACTGCTGCAGATAGGAACATTGCTGAAAAATCTCTTGCTATGTATACCTCTTTAGATGCTGAAAGCTTGTACTCTAATTATTTGGAAATAAAGAGCACTTAAAAATTATTCAGTTGTATGGAACAGTGTGTATGCTGTACAGATATAATAATAAAACCTGTTTCATAGATATAATCTAATAAAGATGATCTGATAATTCCCTATAGTTGGTCAAATTCTGGGTGATATAGCTGATTGAGTCATTTATCTTTAGGTAACTGATTCAGACTCAGTCAAATCAATAGTAACTGAATCTTCATGCCAATTTACTCCAGCTCAGTAGAATCAATGAGTGGAAATTAAGTAAAATTTTGGATAAAATTATTTTTTGACAAATGTCTATATTCCAAAAGCACTTACAACTGACAAGCCTGGATAAATGTTAGGAGAGAAGGTATGAATATGGATAATATTTAAGTAAAGGAAGAAATACTGAATCAGATTCTGTCTTAGAGTTGCTTCTGGATGATATGTGGTGAGTGCATCTATAAAAGGAAAGCAGAGCACATTATGGGTGAGTTTCTGGAAGAAGTCATATGGTTTGACCATGCATGGCCAGACTGCCATTTCCTCAAAGACTGCAAAATGAAGCTTGCCACCAGCAGAAGGCGGCAGCCAGGCATGTCACATGCTGACATCAAGAGCTCCTGACTTCTCAAATCCTGGCTCTGTCCCTAGTAGGGTCAGCTACTGTGGTGACTGTGTCTCACACGGACCCATCTGTACAGGGCCAAAGTGTTGGCAGGTCAAGCAGAGCATGCTCGTGACTGTGATGGCAGTGCCATTGGGGTTGTGCAAAGAAAAAGAAGAAGGAAGGCAAAAAGACATGTATTCATATTGCAAGGTGAACAGAGGCTTCAAAGGAAGAAGGGACAGGAACTAGTGTGAGCTGTACCCTGCCATGCCTCTTCTCTATTTTTCAGTACACAGCTAACACCAGGACCCTGAGGACCGATGGCAAAGGATGCTCCAACTACATGTGGGTACCACACGTGCTGCTGTGTTGCAGCCAGCACGCACGTGCAGGAGAGGCTGTGGCCACCTCCCTTCCTCCCCAAATCAGGACTCTGCCTAGATCTTTGACATCTGCCACTACAGCCAAAGCCCAGACTCCCAGATCAGTTGGTGAGTTTTCCGCAGTGGTGTGAACTGTTTTCCAAAGTGGAAAGCAGTGGAGAGCTGTGTCTGGGCACTGTGGTTCCCTTGGAGAAATGGTTTTCCAGAAATCTGAATACCAAACTCTCTCTTACTTTCTCATCTAAATTTTGAGCTTTTCCCTCATAGCCAGTTATTTACTTGGTACAAAGCAGTACAATGTTCCAGAAAGCTGTGATGGTTTGCTCTGCCATCCCTAGCTGTTTTTAAAACCCTACTGTTGTCTTTTCCTTTAAGTGCACTTTCCACCACTTTCATCAGGATTTATGATTTTTTTTTTTAAATGTAAAGAACATGTCACAGTTCTGAGCACCTACATATGCAGAAGTGCCAGTGCAGCGCTGTTGAAAAGACACAAATGCAAGACAGGTCTGTCCTATATACTTCTGAAGTGCTACGTACTGTTTTTACAACTGATCGATGGTAGCTAATTATTAGATTTCTTTTCTGGACAATCAAATACATAAAGTTCATTAAAACTGCCCAGAAAAAAAATTCTGACTAGACACTCAATTTGGAGAAAAAAACCCCCACACCTGGGAGCTCAACAACATGTGCCAGAGTTAAAATCTAGCCTTCCTCCCCTGCTCTCCAGCATGCACCAATGTCCAGGAAAGAATCCCGTACACCCACTTGGAGTTTAAATACGGTTTTGTAGCCATTTTCTTATGAAAGAGAAAAGTAAATAAAAACAATGTTTAGTTCTATTACGAGTCAAACAAAAGTACACAGAGCTTCCCCCGGCCAAATTCTGGGCAAAAAGCAAAGCCTCTCTCAGCCAAGTTCCTGAAGAGGGAAGCTGTGTGAAAGGGCCAGAAGACCCTTTCAAAAGGAAAGTCTTTGGGCGGCGTACAGCTGGCTATCCCTCTCCGGGTTGGAGAGGAAGGGGCACGGCTAACATTGCTCTGCTTCTCTCCTGTTCTCTGGCTGGCGGAGTGACCGCTGAAAGCCATCTGCAGCTGGGGGTACCATCAAAGCAGCCCTCAGGCTGCTCTGGCTTATCCCAGGAATGAACTTGTCTCTGAGATGCTCCAGAAGACACAAAGGTGGTGCACCTTCCCATTGACTGGACAGCAGATATACCGAACACAGCTCAGCGTGAGGGACCCTGGCGTTTCTTCTGCCAGCTGCATTTCCAAATAACCATTACAAATGCTACAATGATAATACCAAGGGCTTAAAAATATCTGTGTCATGACTGACATGTTCTGGTCTTTCTCCTAGCTGTAAGGTCTTTCCTTCTGACCTCTAATTCAGATTGTCACAGACTGGAATATCACCCTTTAAGGAACATGTATTATTTTAAGGATGACATGTTCAAGGGGATATCAGGCTAGTGCTGTGCCAGCTGCATATGAAGACGCTACAGGAAGCTTTCCAGGAGGGGAGCTCTCTCTTGAGCTCCCGCTGGGCCTGAGCTGTGTGCGGCTGCCAGCCCTGAGCCCACCAGCCCCAGTCCCTTGACCACTGCCTGGCATGATATGACACATCACACCTGAACTCAACAGTGAAATTAAACTTGGTCAGCTAACACTGTTTCTGTGAGTTTTCTTACCCCCTGCTTCGAGGTTCTCCTCAGTTTTTTTGCCACGGGTAGTGACAGTTTTTGGTTTCTATGGTTTATCAACGGTTTCCCTTACCAACAGATCTATTCCCCTGACTGAAAGTCTGGCACAGCTGGAAACTAGAAGGAAAACCACAAGTGAATGGCTTGGCACTCACTTACCACTCATCTCCAACCACAGACCGATACTGTTACTGGATCTGACTAACGGCTATCAATCAGCCCAACTGTAGACACTCAGAAAGATATCAGCTAGAAAAGGTTTGAGGGAAAATGTTAGCTGAGAAACAACAAGGCATTTTACTTTTGATGGGGTGATACTGTCTTGGAAACACATCTATTTTGTACTCGATAATTAGTGGTATTATTCTGACTGTTTGCCCTTCTCTCCATTAATGTGCGCTTGTCCTCTGCCCAAAGCCAAAGGGAGTTCTGCCTCTGAGGTCAGATTAAACAGAACACAATCGTGCTTTCCTCTGAAAACTGGAATAACATGAACAAGTGCAGTCTTCTGCCTTCCTTTGTTAGTTAAGTTTGAAGCAAAATGTCATTGTTGTTCCATCAGATCACTAAGGTCACTAAGCTAAATTGTGGCTTGGGTCTATTCAACTTAAAAAATGCTTGAAAAATATCTTTGTAATAGGCTGGCCACTTATCTGGGGAGGAAGAAAAAATCCTATTTTATTAGGTCGGGTTTGGAAAAATCATCAGCCTCCCACACACCCATATGCACATGAATGGCAGAAGAATAAAGGAGGAAAAGTGCAAAGCACAGAATTTCGAATGCTGACAAGATCTTTCCAAGGAAGGAACCTTCTCCCAGTATAGTTGGTCTGGACTGTGGTGAACTTTTATGGCTCTTAAAACCTTAAATCATCCTTGTAACAAAATAAGATAATTTCCAAAAATGGCAAAAACAAACTCCAGCCAGAACTGTCCAGTACCTTGGTTCAAAGGTTGCAAATCAAGCTGTGTATCTTTACGGTTCTAAGCAGCAACATCCACCTTTGCTTGTTGAAGCAAAGACAAAACAGAAAAGGAAAAAAAAAAGGTTGTTGTTTTAATTTTCCTGCTACCGAAATTCAACTGTGAGCAAGCAGACATGTGAATGATTACACTTAGGAGCTCTTGGTCCCCTAGATAGGTTGGTTTAAGGTTCACTGGAAAACATCTGATAATATGATTGCCAAGTCTGTGTTTAAAACTGTTGCATGATAAAGAAAACAGTTCTCCAGTTTATATGGAAAACCCAACATATAAGCATTCCTGGCTGTATTTACTGAGATACTTTTTGCCTAGATGTCTGTCCTGTCTTGGTTTTATTATACCTTCCCTCCATATATGCAGTTATGTAACCTTCTTTTTTTTTTTCCTCCTTCCGCCTCCCCCTCTTCCCCCCTTTTTTTCCTGTCATGGATTACTTCTGCTCTCTCTATTTCTCTGTTCCTTCCAACATAAAAAAAGATTTGAAAATACACTGCAGCTCTCTTCTCGCTCCCTGCTTATGAAAGGCATTTCAGAATTGTGTTGAAAGTAAGTGAACGGAGCACAAAAAGGATGGTTAAGCTGAGAGCTGAAAAAAAGGTAGAAACTTTACTATATGGAGAAATACAGGATCTAGTAGGCAAAGCAAAATATTCCTACAGCTGCACAGCTACTGTGCCCACTTAAGACAGTGAGGACTAAATGGTCAGATATGCTGAAGCACAGGAAAATAGCTGACAAAGAATTAAAATGAGAAGTATGCCTCACAATTCCTTGCATGGGAGAATTCCTATTTTAGAGTCTCTTTTTGGGCTCTGTTCATGCTACCATTCTTGTATGTGCAGAAAGGTAAATCAAAATGTAAGTCTTCACTACTATTAGTCAGAGTCGCCGTTCTTTCTCTTGTGTTCAGCATGACCAGAATTTCATCTGCAATATCCATACACATAGCAAGTAGTTAAAAACCCAGTTTGGTGACAATTTACAGCAGTGTGCAAAACAACTCTTTATAATAAAGATAATTTTAAAGATAGAAGGAATATAATCCTTCCTTACAGAAATCCTGGTGAGTTTCCCAAGAACTCCTACCCTACATTAGTCACGCTAAGTTATGCATTGATTTCAGTTTGAGACAGAGATTCATTTATGCCATGTTACATGAACATGCAGTCTCTCTCTTCTGGTCCTGCCCAAACCAAATTATATTCAGTCACATCTTTGCCTGTGCTCATGCACCTGGCCTGTGGCAAGAATAGGTGCTGCACTTAGAAAAACGAGCTCCGTATTAAGTTGCATGGTATTTTGCTGCTAATGCTCCAGCATATGATACTTTACTGTTGATTACAGGCTTTGAACAAATGTTTCTGCTCCCCCAGCACTTTGGATAATTGAAAAATATTAATGGATAACATTTTAAAGTGGTGACATGCTGTTACTTAATTTGAAGTGAGGGTCACTTAGTACATACAAATCCTTCTGCCAGGTACGCATTTGCCAAGTTACAGGTTCATTGTGTGTTCCCTGAAACCATTTAAGAGCAAAGCAGCTAGTCACAAGCAATAACCAACCAAAGTAATGTCTTGGGTATGGGACGGTGCTTTGAACGTCCAAGCAATTCTCTGCAACAGCAAAACTTCTGCGAATCACTTTCCCCAAAGCCCGTCATCCTCTCTACTTCATTCTCCAGATGAAGAACATGCTTAGGCAGCTGAGAACCTGTGGTTCTGCTGTTGAACATACATTGCCAGATGTACACCTAATTTTTTCAAAGTGCAACCTTAAGAGACTACATCTGTGAGAGATTAGCACCTATAGGGAGAGCTAATTCAGACCAAATGAGTGCATGATGAAACTGATGCTAGTTAGGAGAACAGACTAAGGGATGAACTGGACTGCAGATTTCTTCTGAGATAAAAGCTGCCTGTCCATTCAAAGCACCAGAGCTCTTCTGGGCTCTGTTACAAGTTATCACTTTGTTGCCTACTGGTAACAAATGGGAGGCTGTACCTCCTTCTCTGGATGAGGACATGCATACAGTAGCTCACATGCTCATGGCTGGTTTATTTTGAAACTACCTGTTTGTGTGTGGGTGAGATATTTTAGCAGACAGGTAACAACAATCATCTGAACACAGTGACTTGAATTCTTGTGAATTTAGCTCAAACACACTCTTTTGTTTTCGTTACACAAGTTCCACGGACACCAGAGAAGAGAATTCCAGCCTTGAGCTCAACTGACAGTTCTTCATGGCTCCCACATACATCACAACCCTTATTTTGAATGAAAGTCTCACAGCCCTGGGGAGTTACCTGTTGAGGTTTGTCTCCCAGATAAGACACTGAAAGCTTGTACAGGATCACTGAAAGAAGTGCAAGGAAGAGAAGCTGGGACAACGCTATGCTATGCCCTCTCCTCCTCGTCAGTTTGCAACACCGTCTTGTACAGAGATCCCTCCGAGCGCTCTCACCTTCAGAGAGATTAGCCCCACAACTCTGTCCCACTCTGTCGCACTGAATTGTATCTAGAGAGGTTACAATCCCCTTTGAAGTCAGGATTAATTTCAACAATGACTTCAGTGAAGCCAAGACATCAAATGAGCAGCTGAAGAGTTCTTTTCACCCAATGACAGAACTTCAAACTTTCCTATCTAGCTTCGAGTTTTGGAGAGAGCTTAAAAGCAGATGTTCCTGTTACATTTAGCCATTTTCTTCTGCAACCACTTGATTGTATTTATCCCACCAAACGTTAACTGAAACTTAAGCTGCAGAGCCAACTGCTCTTCCCCGGCTCACAAACAGAGGTGGAATTCAGGGGCAGGTGGGTGCCCATCTCCTTGCCCTATCCTACCACCTCGTTCAGGACTTGACATAGAAAAAGTACATACATAGATCTGATGGCTGCATTCCAAGGGGAATAAAGATTTTATTGTATTTTAGTATGAAAGACACTTTATAATTACTCTGTGCTGCAAGACATTGTATCTTAGAACGAATATGTGCGTGTTGCTAGGCCTTTTTAAAACCTGTTAAATGTTTTGTGATTAAAAACAGCCTGTACGTCCCAAATCCAGTGCTCACATCACAGCCTGATCACCAGATGAGGCACTGAGCTTTGATTTTATCACATCTGTATATATTACCTAGAGAAACAGTCCTGGCCTGATGGCATTTCTATACACAGTGATATAACTTCTCTAATTGGACAAATTTATAGCCCTGAAATATGACTTATATGTCTATATCTTGTCTTCTATGTCCACTGTTTGTGCCCAGCAGGGAACTCTTCCCATCACAGGCATTTTAATGGAGTCACACATCTCCTATCTGCCACTACAAATTCATGCATGGTCAGTAATGCAATAACTGTCTCCCATATATTAGGAGCTGGCAGAATAAGCTGAAAAATGAGACAACCTCTAAGAACGTGATTTAATATTTTTAAAAAATACTAAATAATAACCTCATGCTACTTGTGCCAATCTTGTGGCTTATGAAATTCTGGGACTGATGACCTTACCAACAGCAGGCTGATTAAAACACCATAAAGCTGGGTGCACGAATGGTGTCAGTAAGAAGCTCATGTGCATGGAATTAAGATAGATGAGGCCTGGGGCACTGAGACACTACTGTTTTACTTTTGGTTTGGGGAGGTAGAAAATGATTTTGAGAGAGGACTGTTTTTCAAGTTTTGGGTTTGAATTGGCACCTGTCGTGTTTGTGAAGATTGCACATGCAGACACAACACTGGCAACTCTCAAGCAGGTGACTTCTTCAGCTTTTCTGGGCTGTGAATGTAACATTGGCTACAAAAACTGTTGGTCTCTTTTGATTATTTTTAGCTCTATGTTTTACTATAAAGGAAGACAAACTCAGCTGTCTGTGCAATATTGTAGTTAAACTTACCTAGGTGGAATAATTCTATAGACACCTCACTCATTAATACCACAAACACATCTTCTAACACCTTAGTCTGTGAAAGATTAAAATCATACAGGATTGAGGTTTTGAAGACTGGGCATGTATAGATGCACTAAGAACTAAGCACTGAAACATTTCAACATTTTTTCTCAACACTGTCTGCTCAGAAGAGAGTCCAAGACTGATGATCACTGCTTTATTTTATCTATCATTTCACCCAGATTCAGATTCTAGTCATCTTCCCCTCTCACATGCATTCACCTTGATAAAATATTACTTAATCCAAGCAAGAAGAGAGACAGTCCCTTCTTCCCTAAAACATTGGTCATGGCTTCCTCCTTTGGAGCTGATCACAGATCTCGAGCCAACTGGATGAGTTTCACATATCCAGACAGAAGAGGATGCTACTCCCTTGTTTGCCTTTCTCTTTAATGAGTTGTTCGCTGAGTAGGAGTTACAAGGCCCTTTCCTACCGGCCAGGAAAATGCTCAGCCTCAGAGTGAAACTTCGTTGTAAGTAATCCTAATCTTCCTGCTGTACCAAAGGATGTCCCCATGCCATAGGGCCCCCGTCAGTCCTGTCAGTTGTATCTCTGAAGGACTGTGTGACGTGGTAGCAAGCCATAGCATACCTTACAATTATCCTTACTGGTTGTTATTATAAATGCACCATAGCTTTTAAATCACAAAAACACCAGTCACCCTAACAAGTAACTTTACACTCCATTATGTAAGGACAGTCCATCCAAATGTGTCTAAAAGTCACTGCAACCTACTCAATTGGGAAATTTAAAATCTGAAACTATCACATAAGGAAATTTTCAACTAATGACTTATTTGGGGGTGCTCTCATCAGCAGAGCACACGGGCAGATAAAGATGCATAAAGCAGAATAGTTTCTACATACGTAACACATACATCTCACTACTGAGCAATTTACTGCTGGTCTGTAATTAGAGTAGGATCCTTGGGAATCAGTGCAATGGATAAACCTTTGTGCATTCACACATAGAGAAGCCTACAAATCTGCACTGTAATGAAGATGCGTATGTTTTAAAAACAGCTATGACTTTATACAAACCTCAGATTGCAGGAGGACCAGAGTCCTCAACTGAGAAGTGTAATTTTTTTAGGTGAATCAGCCACGCTGAGTGAAATGCTCAAATTTACTCTAGGTGTATCTAGACAGAGATATATTTGTTTTATTCTTTGTGTCTATGACTTCCTTTATACACTTTTGTATATTTTGGATCTATTTCTTAAACACTGTGTTTCTCCTAAACTGTTCGGAATCAAGGGCAATTCAAATTAAATATGGTGCCTCCTACTTAGAGATCCAGCAATCTTTAACATAGATCATCCCTCTCCTACACTTGTCCAAAACTGTCCAGCACCTTGATTGTGTTTGCAACCAACTACAAAACTATATTCTAGCAAACTGAGACTGCCAACTGTTTTCTTGGCATAAACAGGATTCTGATACATTTTGTGATGCTGCATGGTGTTTTATTTTGAAACCCATTCCAGTGGTCTCCATCATATAAAAAAGCCCATAAGACTCTCAGTCCATTTCTTGAAAATGTCAGAGCCTTAAAATCTTTCAAAGAGAAAGCAAAAGACGGTAGGGAAAGAAGGCAACAGGTACCCAGTAAGACAGTAAAAAGAAAAGGTTGTCTTAATGTCAAACCAACATCTACTTCTAAACTTGTACTGTTATCGTTGTCAACACCGGTGGAAACGCAGGTTGGTGATTACCCAAGGGCACCACCATTTTCCAGCAGAAATTGATGTTGCATGTAGTCAATCTTTTGGAAATAATCCATGGAGCTTGCAAAATTTTGCAGTTTATTGCTACCAAGGTCACAGTAACATGGGTTTTCTTTTGCAATCCATCAGGAGAATCGGAAAGACAGCATATATCATATGGAGAGTATTGCAACATTAACCCAACACAACAGTCCACGGAGATAGACTTTAGTGCTGTTCATCGTAGCTTTATGGCAGTGAGCCTTGAGATTAGTCTTCCAAATCATGCTTGCATACTGAAGTATGATAAAGTCATATTGTTTCCAATGAAACAACATAGAACATACAGGCTTGGCAGATTCCTGAGCCCTACAATTTTTGACAGTGTCCCAAATTTAGGACTGAGAATGTCAGACTGACCCTGCATTTGGCAAGAATAACAGAAGTCCTGGTTTTATCAAACTGTTTCACATCAGATCACATTTCCATTAAAAAAATAAATCTGATTTTGTAATACTAATGTAATATTTACATTTGTAAACAAGTAGAGAATTTAACTGTCCCTAATTTAATTTACTGTGTTGGATTTGAGAGTCAGTGAGGCGCATACAACAAAAAAGGAAAAATAAAATTAAATTGATGATGCTTGTATATGGTAATATTTCTTATCTGTCAGGATACTGCAGATTAAATGAGAAAAAAAAAGAGCATTTTGAGTATAAAGTTCTGTTGTTCGGTTGTTTGTCCTGTATCATTCTTATAGCAAATGCTAAAATGACGCTGTTGACTCTGCTACGTAAATAAGAAAAAATATCACTGGCTTAATGCTACTGTGAACCTGGCAGTAAATGGGATAAGACTAAATCTTTAAATGCTTGCAATGGAGATCTTAATTGCTACTCCTAAAATCCACATTCTTTTTTTCTCTCATTTTCTGACCTCATTTCTGACTCAGAGACAGAGAGGGTGGAGTATAATAATTCTACCCAGGCCATTTGACCAGGCAAGAAGCCCAAGAAAAATGATTTTTCCATATACTAACATTAATAAGTAGTAGAATCCCAAAGTTATTTTGCAAGACTTCAATTTGTATTTTGAACTTCACATTGTACAACTTAAATAGTTGTTTTTCAAGGGTCCTTCCAGTATGGCTTCTCCTTGTAAACAATACTTATTTTGACTTTAAATCACTCAGTGTATCATTCTCTCTCTTATTTTCTCTTGCACTTTTTGCAGTATGCTCAATGAAAACATGTTAACAGCTTAGTATCGAGACAGATTTACTCTGCTAAGGTTCTTGGGGGTATGTTCCAAACCACATCTGACTTTGTACAACCTTCCTATTAGTGTCCTTCTGTGGGGAAAGACCAGTACACAAGTGTTCCTCTCATGTTCATAACTCATCTGCATCCACTGGTAATGTTTTGTATCATGACAGTTCTGATAGCCAATTTGACTGAATCCACCAAAAAAAGTCTTTTGTCTCTTTGGGTTTTTTTGGACTACAGTTAACATCTCTGTAACTAAATACTCAGGATAAATAGCTTATCCTTGGAAAAAAAATCCTACTTATATTTCCTGCCTTCAGAAATCAGCTTTATGGTGACGTCTGAGATCTCAGATGCCAAGAGGGGACTATGAGCAGACAGCTGACGCTCCAATGTACAAACTCCAGAGCAAGGAGACTCTGCTGACCACCATGCCCTGCCTTCCTCAGGGTAAATCCTTTCTTTACTCAAACTGATCAACAGCATCTCTAACCCAGTTTTATCTGCATTTGGATTCAGGTGTAACAAGAATACTACAACGCTCATACAGGCTTTGCCAAGAGCTGAGGCACACTCCCATAAAAAAAGGAAGACTCCAAGATGGCAACAAGTATGGGTTCACAATGGGCATTTCCATTTTGTGCTGCAAATAAAAGATCCTACTAGGCCTTTCCAATATCTACATGATACACTGTATTGTACCAGAGAGCAATGCACATTCTTTTTCAAATTTCAAATGAAAAACTTGAAGAAGAAAATAAAACTGTGTTTCTTACTTTCGGCGGAACATTTCTGCAAATATGCAGCCAACACTCCAAAGATCAACTGGTGTTGCATAGCTGGACTGAAGCAAAACTTCAGGAGCTCTATACCACAAAGTAACAACCTGTAAAACAAAAAGGAACATCAGAAAGACCACGATTAGCTACAGAATTATAACCACATAAGTGTTGTTCCTGACTCTGCCCATGTGCTGTAGGTGAGACCGGCACTAATTTTGCTCACAGTTTATTTCCATATGATACACTCTTTCCCGGGGAGAGATGCCACGTGAAGTGTCTACTGTTAGGCTGTTCATGTCCTGGTGGTCATGCCACAACGTGTTGTAGAGACCCAGTGGGAATTTTACTGGCCCTGCTCCACTGAGGTACTTTGATGAGTCCTCCACATTGGACCCACAACAGAGATGGGACAGTTTATATTTATCCTTTTGTTTCCCACAAGTAGACCAAATACAGCTGAGGCTGGCTGTATCTTTGGTGTATTTACAGAAGATCACAAGGAGCTTCTTCAGAGTCCTGTATAAACTATTACATTGCTAGAAGATAATTTCAGAACCACGGGAGTATCCAGCTCCTGAATACAGTTATAATCCATCCGAAACAACACATGATCATCAGCTAAATACCAATATTTTCTTTTGGTGTGCTATAAATTAGGCCTGTGAGTATTAATCTGGGGGCAGGGAGGGTCTCAACAATTTGTTTGTTTCTGTAGCAAACACAAAGGTGGGAGGTGCAGCGTTCAGGAGGAGCATGAAACAAAGCAAAAACACTGAAAAGAAACAAGTGCAAAGATAAGAATGCAAGTAACTTTTAAAATAATGTTAACTAAGATAGTGAGCTGTGAATTTCAAGACCAGTACAAAGCAATGTGTAAGAAGAGCGGGGGTTTTTTTAATGATAACAATATATTTGCCTTCTAAGCAAAAGTAACAATGGAAGTAATCAGTCAAATTTGCTGGTCAAAGCCAGCTGAAACAAAAGCAAATACAACATTTATTACAATCATTACATGCCCTGACAGCCTTTGGAACTACTGAAAGGCTATAGGAGGGAGGTTCACGGATATTTGCTCAAGTGGTCATATTTGCTAACAGTCCTTTTAAACACTTTGATCCCTATTCATAAAATTTGCCTTTGAAACAGTTCAATAACACAGTGCAAAGTACCACATGGCAAGTTAGACTTCCAGATACCCCTCTACAGAAACAGACTGCTGTGTGGCATTATTTAACTCCATTTGTCTCGTTACCGATTTGGTACTATACCAGTGAAGCTTTATCTCAGTATTTCCCCCTATAAAAAACAGGAAAGTTTCTTCAGAGATTCACTCCAGGGAAAGATGACAAATGTAACTGGAGGCCAGGGATCTTTACTTTTTTTTTGTTAGCGTATTCCTCCTAAAACACATACACATTTTCCCTGATCCAGATGCACCTCTCAAATGGAACTGCACTGTTCATGCTCTCAGTACATTTGTGGGAAAGCTTACTGAAGAAACATTGCTTGGAGAAATTAGATATAACAATTTCAACTCATTATTGTTTCCCAACAGCTGGGTGCAGTGTCAGGAGCAAAAGCCGTCTGATCTCTGATCTTTGGGACTACCACCAAGCCTCACTATTCCTGGTTTTTGAGGTCCATGGGGCTCTTCTCACACAGAGCAAAAGGGTCCTTTTTTTCCCCGACTCCACCAGCACGCCACGTGAAGGCTCTGCACTCTCACAGGCAAAGGGTGGGGTGACGCATGGTTGTGAGACAGTCTGAATACTTCTGACAATGCATGCCCCTAAAACTGAAGTCCCTTTTCCAAGGAAATGCGGCAGGGGACAGCTGCTCCTTTCAAGAGGAGCATCGCAGCTCGTGGCCAGGAACTCAGGGGGAACAGTGCTGCTTTCAGGAGGCTGCGGAAGCGTGCAGTGGGTTCACTACTCCTCCCACGTGACCACTTACCGGCACGGTTCCCCCAGCATCTGCACCCTGCTATGCTCCATGCATGCATGCACAGGGGACTGGGAGATTTTGCTTCTGAGTAATTTGGAAATTTAAACCTTTAAAAAAAGATTTCCAAAGCTTTACAGTTCAATTCCAGCAAATGCCTGATTACTTTATAGTCAGAAAGGAAGTAATCTGTATTTTGATATACTGTTTTGATATACTCTGTTGTTACAGCGTAATGATAAAAGTGACCAAGTAACCTTTATGGTGTGCAACATGTGTCTGTTCAGAATGTGAAGCTGAAAGGGATCAAAATGTACCAAACGTCACTACAATGCCACAGATGACTCCTCTAATGGTCAGAGTCTTCTCCTGAAAAGCACAAGATGATGCAGATGATGCAGTGGTTTTGACACAGTTTCACGTTCTTACCATAGAAACCAAGAAAACATTTGTGCACATCCATTAACACAGGCAGGTAAGAAGAAACGAAAATTATTCTGAACACAGGATATGGTGAGGCTGAACTAGATCATCGCTTCCTCTTTAGCATTTGCTTAATGTTAGGTATGTCAAACCAGTGAGAGGCTCTCCCTGAGAGACAGAGCCCTTGGTAAGAGCTGCTTGTTAAAGTCCTGATTTTAGGATGAACGAAGCGAACACCAGCATTGCTACATTTCACTTGAATTCTGCTTCTCCTGAAAATCTGACACACACCTAATGTGGCACACAGTGATGGCTCTGTAGGAAAAGGGCTTTGTGGTCACATGCTGATGGAGATCGTAAATTCAGTGTATGACTCCTAAATACTTTGGAGGTTGTAGGCTTTAGTGACAATGTCACCTTTCAGTTCTTTGAACTACGAAGCTTCTCTCCTTTGCCTCCTCCTTGTATCTCCTCACTCTGTCTGGCCTCTTTAGTTCCTCTCCTACACCAGACCCATTCCTTCCAGCTGTCCTCCAACCTCCTGGCTCTTCTCTCTTGCCTCTGCCTTTCTGTCACATGCCAATGGTCCCCACAACAGCATCACTGAATGTGTCTAATGCCTTGCTGCTCATGTGCAAGGACACGTTCTGCTGCCTTGCTGTGTCCCACATGCTCTCCCTTCCCCAACATTCCCTGTCTCCTCCCTTGCACCTTAACCTCCCCTGATTTTCACACCCTGTCCTTTCTTCTTCCAATCGCTTCCAAACACTCCTGGGGCAAATCAGCTCCTTTCCCCCCTTTAGCTTCTCAGCCCACTCTGCCTGTCCTGGTGATACCCTATGACATTTGTCTTTTGTAGACTAAATTACATAGGAAATAACTGAGAATTCATACACTGGAAAGGAGTATGTGCCCACATGATTAACTATGCTCCTTTTCCAGTGCACATTTTGTATTTCCATTACACAGATAAGATGAGATGGTATCAGATAAGAACGATATCCGTAACTGCAGATGACTGCTTCTAACACTTCAAATGCAAATAGATTTAGGCAGCACTTCAGGATGAAAAGAAATGAATGTGTATCTGAGAGGCATTAGAAAGGAAAAGAACATCTGCATAAGTCTGCTCAGTCTGTCTATGACCCCCTAAAGAAGGAAATGTGCTCAGTGAGAAGCAAGGGGAGAGCTGCATTTAGAGTCAAAAGAAGAAAGAGAACTTTATTTTGAAATAAAGCTTTTTCCCTTATTATAGCTGACAGATGTTGCTATCTGGGACTATCTAGCCCCAGGAGTTTCAATCCGACACTTCATGGTACCTGTTTCTGATGAAAAATCAAATTAGTGGTAAGTATCTGCTCACTAGCAATGCGAACGCAAGACCTAGGCATTGTGTCAATCATCTCACTTAATTTCCATTTACTTTACAGAGCAGATTTTCACTTTTGGATAACTGCTTAATTTAAATGGATCTGCACAATACACAGCCCTTTCCAAATATAGTCGCTGTCTGAATAGCACACAGTTCAAAAAGACAAAGACAAACAGAGGGTTAGGGATGGGGTTGAGTAACACAGATACAAAAGAGTACATTTCGGTTTGCCACAGACTTTAAGTACAGACCAATGCTCAGTTGCACAGCTACAGGAACAAAGCAGGGATCAGACTGTAACACAGTGGCTATGTCTGTGCTAGGAAATTAAATGGGACAGGAAATGTTCCTTTGGCACCGAGACCAACAGGCACAGAGTGGCCTGTGTCCATATTATTAAATTCTCAGCCTCCCAAAAAAGGTGACCGCATGCAAACTGCTTATTGGGAATGGTCTTTGGTCCACGCTTAACTGTGCCTAGGAACTGTCTGGGGAAAGGCTGGTTGGCATAACTCAAAACCATTCCAGGAACCATTCTAATAATTTAACAGTATAGACAATCGAGCTCCAGTACCCACGAATGTTCCTTGGCACTCTTTAATCTACCAGCCAGTGAGTCACGCTGCAGCCCCGGGTCTTCCTTTCATTCCAGAGCGAAGGCGTTTTGCTATGCTTGCCTCATCTCTGCTGATTCAGAGGGGCTCCGGGAGGCCTATGGGGTGGGGGAGGCATGGCCCGCTCCTCACCTCACCCAGCAGCTGATCTTTTACCCTAAGTGTGTTGTACAGCTCAGATGAATATATGCTACAACTGCTTACCATCTATGAGGAGTAGCTAACTGACTCGCCCACATATAGCCATCGCCTTTTTGACATCTAAACCTGGATGAGATTAATTCTACCCTAATTAGTTCTGAGGGGACTTTGAAGAGCCCTATAAAAGCTTTTAAAATACTAGCTTTTATAGAAATTGTGCCACAAAAGCAATTAGCAGGACAATTAAAATTCATTAAAATTATCCTTGAATCCAAATAAAAATCTTCTTCCAAAGCTTATGCGATTTTGGTCTCTACTGCACCCTTTTTGGTGTTGATTTTGTTAATTATATTTGCCATTAGACACTGGGTCCTTCCATTGTTTAAAGCATTTCAGCCTCACGAAAGACTATTTGTAATTTTTTTGTTTTTTAAGTTCCCTAACATGGTTCTTAAACTTAGCTATTTTGTTTGGTTCTCACTAACAGGGTTTTTGCATTATCTTTGGAGCGGTTTTTTTGCTATCTTTCACTTATTTTCATCCTTTCTTTTTGATTAAAAATATAGCTACAGAATATATAGTGCACAAAGTAGAATATGGCTTTTGAGTGTTGCTTTGTAGTCTCCCAACTTCACAAAAAATCTATTGCTTTAAACAGAGGATTTAAAGTGAAATCTTTCAAACTTCAATAGGGAGCTGCTACTGCACAGCTTCTTCTTTGGGTCTGGGATGCTAAAATAACTTGCACAATTTTCTATAAACCTTGTAGAAATTTCTCCTCAGCTGTATGACTAAGTCTGACACATTTACCACAGAGCAGCTGGAGCGGACAGAAGTACGGGTGGCTAAAAATCTGACGTTGCATATTGATTGAAGCCTGGCTTCAATCTCCACTGTGGAGAGACTTGTTCTCCCTACCACACCTCCCTCTCACTTGTTAGAAACACTGCTCTGAAACTCCACTGGGTCTGGAAAAAAAAGTAATTCCTTAAATGAATATGCTTAAAAATGGCTCACTGGTCTGACAGCGCAACACGACTTAAAATAAAGTCCGTGTAATATTGAAAATTGCTTAGGAAATGAAAGAATGTGTCTAATCGTGTTTCATCACTTGCAGTTTACAATAGTGACCAACAACGAGGACTGGGCAGGGACGAAGTGGCAGTTCTAGGTAGGCGACCCTAAGTTACAAGGCGAGGAGGTGGCATTTCTGCAGGATTATGGGCTCCGATGCTCGCCTGGCATGTTGTCCGTACCTCTGTGGGCAGCCCGAAGTGGCCCTGCTCTGTGCCGTGCAGACAGCCCCTCGGCCCCTACATCCCCCTCCTGCACTGAATGGCCCCAGGCTGCCCTGCTCCAGCAGCGGAGACACCTCACACCTTCCCTTGTGTATGCGCAGACAGACCTTCCAAAACGTGTAACATGGCCAAGATAGGTGATGGCAGCAGAGGCTTTTACAATGACTTAACATTTTTCATCCCTAGTTTGGAAGAGGAGTGTGTCTGCTTTGCTTCCTGGGGACTGCCTTACAGTATTTTCCCATCACTATCCTTAAACAATTTGCTGACATAAAGCTGTCATAAAGCAAGCCTACTAAAGCAAGTGCTCTCTTTAATCTATCTCTGAAGACCCATTATTATTTCTGACTGTGATGGAGAAGGTAATAAGCACTACATTATACAACGTTCTTTAGTTTCTAGGGATAGTATCAGCCTGATTAATTACATTTGTTTAATCTCTTTTTTTGACCATTGTTTCTTCCACTGTTTTTCACCACTGCTTTTGGTCCCATCGCAGAGATAGGTATGGCTGGAGCAAGTGTTTCCTTCCTAGAGAAAGGTGATTTTATGTTGTTGGTTCACAGAAACATTAAAATAGTTTCCTTTTTAAAGTAGAAGTGAACCAAACTACCCTGGTGGCTTTTAGAAAGCACTTTATTTCTTGACAAAAGGCTTTACAATACATAAAATTGACATCCTTTCAAGTGCTATTGGTCTCATGAAGTGTGCACAGTAACTGCAATTTTATGTCTTTAGTCATATTTGTCTCTGTTTTAGGCATAAGCTTAACTAACTGCTTTGTGAGAAGTGGAAGGATTGTTGTTATTATCTCATTAGTTAAATCGTCGAGCAAAAAATTATCTATTTATAGAAAACACAAAACCTGATCACATGCACCACCCACTGTCAAGTTTAGAATGTGATCTCCTCTTTTTGATGCCAAAACATTTGTGCTTTGAAGAAAGTGAGGTTTAGCATCTACTGTAAGATAACTTGACAAATAAAGAAGCCATTCATTTCTCTGATGGCTTATATAAGCAAAACTTATCAGAAATTTGCTTTCTTTATTTCTAGGAAGAACCACATAAGCCAGTGTGATTGTGCTGCTGAAGAATATTTCTAGGTACATCCGTTGTCACTCAGAGTGTGCGTGTGTGTGTGTATGTTTGCACATCATGTGTATACATAAACACTAGTGGAAGATACTTTACCTACATTCAGTGGTTTTTACCTCAAAAGTCTCTGTGCACTAAGGAGCTGTGTGCAACAGCTACTAGAAAAGGAAACTGGTTCCTAAATGAGGTAATATTTTCAACCATTAGTGATAATTCAGAACTTACCTCAAAACTAATACAAGGAAATGTGTTTCCATTAAGCAGAATATTTCATAGAATTCTCTACTGACATCATACAGAGAACATTTCTGAGAGGCTACCTGAAACTTCCCTTGAAAAGCGTTTTATCTTCGTACCAAAAGAAAGAAGCAAAGATACTTTCGACAACACTGCTGTACCTGATCCAGAGCCCAGGGAAGTCAAAGAATGACTTTACAGGGCTTGTTGTGTATTGAAAGCAAAACCAATCTCGGACCTATAGAGCAGCCTTCAATGGAACACAGGACAGCCTACTTCTTTACAGAAGTGGTCAGCTTTGCATGCAATGAAGCTTCTGCTGCTATTATAATGTATTTTCCTACACAAATACTTGAGAACATTGAGATAGACAGGCTTAAAAAAACCCCAACCTAGCTATTCTTCAGTCATGTTTCAAGACTCAATAATCAAGTAAAATTTGTAGACTGAATCTATCTCACAGCAGAAAAAGCCACAAAGGCAGAAAGCCATAAACACCGTTGGATTCTTATACCAAAAGAAACAATGCATTTAACAGGTGTCATCCTGTGACCATGCAGTGGAATATAGGCCTTGTTATGGATCCAACCGCAGCGATTTGGCACATTTGCACTTGCGTCAGTCACCTTTTGACAGCAGATAGCTGAAGGAATAGTCATAATTTCCAGTACAACATCTTGGGCCTTGTCTCCAGTTGCTTTGCTCTACTCTATGTATTTAGGTAGCCACAAATGCAACTCATCTAGCACCCTACATATTCCCACTGGGTGAAATCCTGCTCTTCTACATCGCTTATGCGCAGCCTCTGGGAGAAGGAGAACATACAGCTCTAAGTTGCACCAGGGACCAAACTGTGTTTGTCTCCATGCTGAGATCGCCAGAAGCTGCCCTTGTGACTGCCTGGTCTCTTCCCAAGTTCATCTCAGCTTAACTAGAGAATCTGAGCCTCACCGCTTATGGTTTGGCTTTATAATGAAGACCAGCTTCCCACTGCTACTAGAAAACCAGTCTGGCTAATAGAAAAAAGTCTCCCCACTTCCTGGGGTGCTGTGTTAAGACTTCAGTTCTGAATAGAAAAAACTAAATATAGCAAAACCATGAAGGCCACCACAGATCTCTCTCCCATGGAGCTTGGGCCCACTTCTGTTTCAAACCATCTTTAATAAAAGGAGACGATGCACAAAAAACTACCTCAAGGAATGGATTAAATCCTGCCTGTTCTCTAGGTAAAAGGCTTTACCATGGACTCTACAGCTGCTTCTAGACAACAAAGAAGGGGGAACTAAAGTTTTTAATGAAACACAATCTTCAAAATTGATCTGAATAAATGAGTCACTCTCAACAAGAAATACTCTGTACCATTTTGAGGAAAATTTAACCACTGGGTGAGGGTTTAACAAAGAATTCTGTTAGGATCCTGAATTGTTATAGACTACTATGAATAAAACAAAGTTTTTCAGCTGGGGACTCTAAAAAAGGGGAAACTTGGTGCAAACATCTTCTACAAGATACTGTTTTCATTTGGGTTCATGGAACATACGAAATAATTCTGTGCTTAGAGTTAATGGCCAGACTTGAACAGAAAAATAAGGATACAATTAACAATCAGGTCATATAAGTAAGAGGTGTACCTTGCTTGCATATGGCAGGGTGAGAAGAGGAAGTGTGCATGAGCAGGTTAGCTGCTGAGTAAGAGCTTACCTGATCTTTACCCAGAAAGTGCAATAAAGGTAAAATAAGCTCAGTCCAGCTAATCTGAAAATATTTTTCCAATTATCTTTCATACTGAAACTTCACAACAGAACCAAGGACTGGATAGAAAGGACAGAAAGTCTTCAGACTGCCTGAATCTCACATTTAAGCAGCTTTCTGAGCTTAAAACTAATAAAATGCCAGACATAATCCACTGACTTTCCAACACTATGAGCTGTGTAGGCATCTTTATTCATCCATTTCCTCAGACCAAAAGTGTGTAAGGGTCTTAAGTGTAGATGGTCACACACATTAGGAAAGCCTGTGCTGGAGAAAAAAGCACCCATGTTTTAGCTAAAGCTCTACTGCATGTGATGCAGATTTAGGCAGACAGATACCCTAGATACCTGGATGCCCTCAAGAGAATTCCATATGGAGTCCTACCTGGTGAAGCCTGTAACTAAGAGTAGTGGTGGAAGCAATGCATGTTTGCATCCCCATTAACAACCTGGTCAGATGTTATTTTGTTAATGAGGAAACTCAGGCTGAAAGAGACTTATTTGGCACCTACTACCTCCAAGCAAATACTTTGACCACTAGGCTGGGGGTTTTTCGGGTGACAGCTCTTTCCTTGCTTTGCTGAAGCCAACTCACTATTGTGCCAGGAGTATATGAGTCACGGTGCAAGACTGTGTCTGAAAGTATCTTAAGAACAATCAGCTGGAAGGGGCGAGGAGCCGAGTTTCTGGATACTGCTCTCTGGAATGTGTATGCATTTTACATTAGACCATCACTGGATAAAAATAAAAGCAGGCATTAATTACATTAACCAGGCTGGATTCTACTTTGGATCTAGGCAGATTGTATTCCGTTTCTGACTCTAAACGATGGGACTCATAAAAACTCTAGAAGATGGCAGAAAGAAGCAATATCCCCTCCCTCACTAGTTAGTACACTGCTCACTACCCAAAACTTAGGATACACAACACAAAGAGAAGCCCAAGATTTTTAAAGAATCCAAAAGAAATTTTCCTCCACCTATAAATGCTAGAGGATTTTCTAAACAGGTATTACGAATCTGAAGACTTAGCAGAAAACCATAATGTTACAATGTGTCCAAGTCTAGAGCTTGCTAGCCATTATTTCCCAATTTTAACTTTAAAGCTTATATGATTAATTTACATTATTTTCAAGAAACCAAATTATAAAGGCAATTAATTAAAGCTAACGTATTTGTTGGATGAAAAAGATCTGAATTAGTCTAGATCACCGAAGACTCTACCCCAGAGTGGGTACAGGCTTAAAAAATATAAAATGTCCTATTTTTGAAAATTATGTAGAACAGACTTCTACAGATGATGCATCTCTCTCAAAATTGATACTAAGCATCTTATTTATACCAAAGAGGTAATAGCTTAAGACAATACAAAGAGAAATGTTCAAGGTAATGAGTGTTTTCATGTTACTAGTTCTCATGTCGCATCAGGCTAAAGGCCAATGAGATAAGAACAATACTGCTAGTTACTAACAAATGGCAGATAAAAGAGCTCTTCTGGATTCTGATTAAGTGACAGCATTCTACACATTCCTGTGAGTTGAGAAAGTTTGCCTGAGAACAGCAGCTATGTTACATGTGAAGTATCACTAAACAAGCATATCTCTATGTTTTCAAATTCCAGCGTGAGTAATAGCTCTTTCCCTCATCTCTTTAGCTTGAACACAGGCTCCCTCTCTCCTTCTGGACACACAGTAATAACTTGCTGTGCTTCGGTTTTCATTAAGACATATAAATATATACACTGAAAGTAGAGAGAAGTTCTGTAGGACTCCATGGCTTTGAGCCAATGTTTACAATCCCCTGGGTGGGAAATGCCCCATGAAAGGCTCTCCATGGTAGGCTGTAGGAGTCTTTACTGTTGCCGCCAATGACCTTCTGCCTCTGTTTTCAAAGTAGCTCCCTTGTTAACTCCTTGTACACTGTGTGCATAGAGGCCTCAGAGAGGAAACCCTTTCTCTGAGAGTCCAGACTCACTTCCAGGCACCTGTTTGAAAGACTCAGATTTCAGCAGTGGTTAATGGAGTGCTGACTATTACATGTACTTTGCTGTTGGAGCTGTGGCACTGAGATGTATTTTTAATGTTCCAGAACTGGGTTTAGCTGTGCTCTGCATGTTAGAAAGTGAATGGTCTCAGCTTCAGGCAATGGACATCAATTTACAGGCAAAGAGGTTGTATAACACCATCATGCTGAGTCTCCAGGAGGGAAGGAAACATCCAGTTTGGAGAGACATGTTTAAGTTCTCTCTGGCCAATAAGTAGCAATGTTGTTTGCTGGCAGTGGGAATACCTCATCCTGGGGTCTTCTCAGGTGAGGTATGATACTTAAAATTGAAGACTGGCATCAGTGCAATGGAGATACACTGCAAGGGAGCACCCCGTGGGGAATGGGGATCTACTCTACTATTTAAAAAAGTTTTGCCCCTCTCTTGCCTGAGAATGGATAATACAATATTCAGGAGGTCTCTTCCTGTGTCACATCCCTTTTGCTGCTCCATGAATCATTCATGGCTTCTAACTGTTCAGGAAGAGTCCTTATAGAAATGATAAAAATGGACATACAAAAAAAGGCCTTCTGAAATGTTTACCGCAATAAGTAATCCATCCTTGAAAAAGGAGAATAATATCGAAAGGAATTAATATTCAAGAACTAGTGTAAATGTTCTCATGGTGTCAGAGAGAGAGCCAAGAGCTCTTGTGATAACAACCTTATTACCAGCTGATAATCAGTTTCATCGTCTGCATGTGTTTCCCCATCATCATGAAAACCTTCACAGCATTAACAGCCACAGCCACAAAGGGACAGCAACATTCTATCCCCTCCATCAACTTGCAGAGGAATTCCTGCAAATAATGTCCTCATGTGGTCAGGAAATACTTCAATGCATGACTCCATGGATGCTGAGGAAAGGAGAGAAGAGAGAAGCAGTGCCAGAAGCTAGAGCTTCTGCGGAGAGACCAAGCCCAAGTGCCAACATCTCTGGGATCGACACAAGTCATCAGTCCCTGAAGTTGCTGCATGCTCTAAGGGTCTAAATGTAAAGGTAGAGAAGGTACATAACAAGTTGATAGGACCTCATCTATTTTTCTGAGGCAAAAAAATGTCATGCACAAAAAAGCTAAGGTTATTAGGCTGTTTTTAAAAAGCCAGCTGGACATCTCATAAAAAACTCCAACCTAACTCCAAATACGCATGGAATTCCTGTTGATTTTGGTCTCTGGATGGTTAGACGAAGACATCTTCAGACAGTAGAATCATTTATGTTTAGATCTATCTTTGGTTTCAATTGTTAGCATTTTAGAAAGCAGTTTTAGAAACAAGAAATTAGAAGCAAGCTATGTTTTCTAGAGAGCATACAGTTCCATCCAATAGATACCATCTATTTTTTTCTAGGAAAGTGGTAATCTGCAAGGAAAAGGATTTTTTTTATGAAACCAAAAAAGGAATATATTTAGTTTATGTTTATTTTTTGTTTATATCATGAGGTTATGTTACTGCTGTATAAAATCATTAATGATTGTGGGATCAGAAACTGTTTTCAAGAGCTACCAGTATGAATGTTTTTAAAAGGATACTCTCAGGCTGAAATTTAGACCAAGTTAGTTTTTGTAATATGAAGCTTTTACAAAACATGGGTCTAAATGACCCCTTCTTAAGATTCTTCTATTTACAAAGCATTTTTAAACACCAGATAAACTTTGTTTTGTTTTGGGCTACTGCAAGAAAATCTGAAAATGAAACTAGTTTGAAACGAAGTAGGAACAAGAATAAAATAACTCATTAGCATAATCCAGCAGCAGGAAAACAGAAGTGAACAGCAAAACTAATGAAAAAACCAGAACAGATTTTAAATTTTTGAAGTTACAATAACGGTGTTATCAGCCACAATAAGAGAGGCCTCCAGTGCTTCTTCTGAATGAATAATTGAAGTGTTAGTTTGGCAATATGCCTTGAAATCAATTATGTGGAGACTCACAGTATTTCTTAAAACAATTCTGGGGTGTACTCTTCAGGCTGAAACATAATGTAGAGTACTGAAGATGACCTCTCAACCATCCTGCTGTTCCTGTCTCTAGGACCTCTCGAGGACAGTTGGCCAGGAAATGCCGTAGGCAAGAATGCTATGTGTTGTAGCTCACACGTGAGGCACAAGTGTAGTTTTAATCAATTACATCTCAGGCAAGTACAAAGCAGATTAGTCACTGCTCCCATAATAAGCGATCTATAAATCACTTTCTTTTTCAAAGTTTAAAGAACTTGCCTTGTTCTTGACTGGAGAAGGAACCAGGGTACTTACAGGAAATAAAGCCTATTCCAATTAATGTGACTTCTAGTGAAGTTTTATGTATTTTGTCATGTCAGTAGCTCACTAGGTTGCAAACAGATGATTGATTTTTATTTTTTTTTTTTAGTTTTGATGAGAGAAAAAGACAAATCTGTAATTTGGAAAGGAATTTTGGTATCAATATGTTTATGTTGCTAAGCATGAGACCTGCTCTTGAACTGCACAGACTTTTAGCAGGACTTAGATGGTTTCATGCCTGCGAGTGGTCAGTAGCTAGCCATACTCATCTCTACCATAGATCTGAGCTTTTTCTTCATCTGGTGTTCTTACACCACTTTGACAGCTTGTTCCCAACTGACAACCCGAATTGTGAATAAATTCCACCTATAGATGCCATCAGGGACTGGAAACGTGTAGACAGTCTTTAAAGTGAGCAAGAATCAGTTTCCACTTGTGGTAGATTACACAGTGGTTGGTTGTAAGGCTATGAAGAAGGGATCCATGCATAGGAAACAGCACACACACTAGTAAAAACTGAGTGATTTTACACCTTGTTTTTTTTACTGAAAGAAACAGAAAGAGTCCTTTGAGATTCTCTCAGAACACTGCAGATTTCTTTCAGTAGGGGACAACCATCCAGAGCAGCCCACACATAATATTTTCAAGGTTCTTGTATGGCTTATTACTGCAGTTATAAGACCTTGTTTTCGTCAGTTTTTAACACCACCATAATTTCACAGATTACAGTAACATTTTCTATGCTGGATCTCTCTGGAATATACTGAGCTATATTAAAATGTTTCGGTTGAAGCCATTCAGGGGTTTCCATAAGTGAGGGTAGGGAACAATACATGGTTTGCTCATCTTAAATTCTGGTGACCTTCTTTTTGAGAAGCTTTGATGTTCTCATGTTTTGGAACAAGTGCTATGGAACTTGGCCTCTACGTCAAGGAGGTGCCTCTTGCCATCCTTGTAAAACCTGGCTCCAAATTTGGCCATGTCATAAATCTGAAAAACAGCACATGCTCAGGAAGGTTTTATACTAGTGTGTAATTACTGCACTTTTGGAAGGTTTTGTTTTCAACAAGCACACTTAAGGCCAGCTCCAGAGAGCTCTGCAGGGCATTGTGGCATCTCAAGCTTTTGACTGAGTGCAGAAAGCCTGTTATACTATAAACGGTCTATCCCACTTCTGAAAAGGAACCTAACAGACGCAGCCAAAGAGATTGAAATAGCTGCACACACTGGGGGAAGGTAGTATGAAAGACTGATTAAGAGAAGAGGGTTGAAGATCTTCAACCTTGTTGGGTTGAAGAACAATGGGGAATGGAAGTGTGTGTGGAGAGCTGACACAGACAGAGAAAAGACTATGAGCTGTGGAGGGAAGAAGAAAGAAAAATACCCAGTAAGGCATGTGAGACTGGGATCAGGCAAAACGGGGAGATGGGGACACCTGAGGAAGGCCTGAAGCTGAAAGCTCTGGAGACCGTGAAGTTGTTGAGGGGCATGTCTGGAGCCCAGTGGAAGGGGGTGAGAGCTAGATTTAGTAAAGAGAGGAGACTGGGCTGCAGGAGAGGTAGGAATACAGGTTTGAGAGGAAGGAATAGTGATAGCTGTTTGTTGGACGATGAATGGGAATCTGGGAAACGCCTGGCAATGCATCCTGTCTTATTCCAGCTACTTATGACAGCAATCCACTACTGTCAGATATCTTGCTAACTCACATTGAAGCAATCAATGTATGTGACTGATCCATAGGTTCAGCCCTGCTGATGTTAGTGTACATACGAATATAAGGCCGAGTGAAGAAATTCCTTTTTTAGAAACATATTTTTTCTTTTCTTACAGGAAAAAACTGCACATGTAGAAAGAAATAATGGAACAGATGACTTCCACATTTTGCAGCTAAAACAAATCACAGAAAATCTGCCCTAAAATCAAAAACACAAAGAAAAAAACCCAACAAAGTACGTAATGCCAGAAAGACCATGTGAGTTGGGAAGTGAAAACAAGCCTGTGGCAACAAAGGCCATCAGTCACTGGAAGATGATCTAAGTACATTCAAAAAAGCTGTAGAAATAGATGGCAATTTAAGCTCATAACAATAACTTCTTGCCCATCAACTCAACTGCAGATGTGCTGTAGCTGCAAACTGTGCCACTGCCTAGTACAGTTGGTTCTCTTTGTACATACTGATCACCTTCACACCAACTTTCATCATCTTTGGAGAGGCAAGGCTACTTTACCTGTAGAAGAAGATAACAGCAACCTGCTTGCGTTTCCCTTGTTCTTTTCTGTGTATTAGTAGTAGTGAAATCACTTACTACACTGCACATAGTACATCAGGAGTGTAAAAATTCCTTAAAAAGATGCCAATATCTTAACTGTTTACAAAGAAAATAGAAAACCAGGACTAAACTGACATGTTTATGCAGCCTCCTGTTTTTATCCAAGTGTTAATGCTATATTGTGGATTTTTCTCTCAACCAGATAACTGTAAGGACTGATTTCATTGATGAGCTTAAAAAGGAAGCATTCACTGCTACGGAGGGTCTCCTCCTTGCAGCTGTTGCTATGATGGGTTGTACTTAATGAAATTTTCTCCTTCTTCCCTCTGAAAACTTAACACCTATATTTTAACATTTAAAACACAGCCTCTGTTTAAACATCTCACAACAAAAATGCATATGCATTGACATCATTTTATTGCTTGTAACAAAATCATTAGATTCATGCAGCAACAACTGAACTGCTCTATACACAGTATATAGTTAAAACTGCACAACTGAAGCCAAAATATGCACAGCTAAAAGGAATGTTACAGGGGGGCCTCTCTTAGTGAACAAAGCAGGCTCAGTTTGGCTCTTTTTCCCTAGCGCTACCACATCCGCACATCGTTAGTTGGAAAATTCCAGATATATGCTGTAATTTTTTGTGCTTTTTTTTCCCAGTACACTTGAGGCTTTAGTGTCCAGATGCCATTTTCCCCCCTTATCTGTCCCTGCTAGTTTGGGTCTTTGCCAGTTGTGGTCAACAATTAATACAGCAAAAGAAAAATACTGTACACTCCCTGGCAACTGGCAGAGGCTCACAGGAAATACCAAATAAAAACTTTATTATGTATTGTTTAACTATTTTGTTTGCCTGTGGGCCACCCTGTTGTTGGTGTAATTTAGAAAAGCATGCTCCATCTGGATGATCTGTGCGCAGGCTCATTGTTCCCAGAATCTGTCACGCACAATCACTGCTTCAGCCTGTGGCCCTCTGCAGAAAGAAGCAAAGGCATGGCAGCCCTCCAGCCTGCATTCCTTTTCATTAGACAACTTGTGACCAAATGTTAGAATAGAAGAGTAACCTTTTAATATTCATGTAATTAATTTACTTTCCCCTTTAATTATAAACCTTCACGTGAAAAGAAGAAAATAAAAAGACTTCCCTTCATGATTCTCTGCCCTCCCCCATCCTTTCTATTTGCTTTTTGGGACACGGAAGGTGCTGGGAGTTTCACCAGACATAGGTACCAGCACCTTTGCTGGGAAATTCTCATGGTCTTAATATGTTTGTGGGCTTTTACTTTCTGTATTAATCGCTCTAGTACATGAAATAGGTTCTGAATTATAACAAAATGGGAGAAATTATATTCTTCCCTTATATATGCCCTTGCAGCATCTGCTTCCTTGTCTTAATCAGTGGGGTAATCCATTGAACACAAACCCATTCTTCTATATTTGAAAACACAATAGACATCTAATTGAAGTTCCCTTTCATACTAAGGTCAGCATATGACTCCAAATACTGTGTTGGCTGGGATTTTGGCTGTGCAGGCTTAGGTACATAGGCAGTGCTTTGTCAGTTCTGCATTCCTGGAAAACGGAGCCATTTTTTCAGCTGAGGTTAGGCCAATGCTGAACTGCCTAATGTCATGCAGAAGCTTGCTCCCCACAACTCAAAAATTGCATTTGGTTGCCAGGGAAAGCACCTGATGCTGTAAGGTCCCACCATACCAGTTTATTATGGAACACTGAACTGGGCCCCTGATTTCCATATGGGTAGTTTACCTCTTCATTGCTGCAGACAAAAAGGAATTCAAATTCAACTGTAGTAGGTTGTAATTTGAGCAGATGAAGGTAAGATAGAAATTGCCTGTCTTCAAGTCGCAGCAGTTAAGTTCTTGTTGCCTGATTTTGATTGCAGGTTCAATAGGCAATGTGGACATTAAGGAGTCACAGAACGCCACTTGGCATATCAAAGGATGGGGGCCCATAAGCAGTCCAGTATCCTATATAAGATCCAATGGTTTCCATGGCAACTGAGGAAATATTACTGAACTTCACTCATTTTTCTTTTATTAACTAGGTATACTGCCATATTAAGTCTGCAAGCGATCAGCATGGATGTTAGTGGTTTCGATTAGTTCATGCACCAGTCATCACAGGAATGGAAAGTAGCACAGAAGATTTTCTGTTGCAGCCATGTGGGCACAAAGATAATTTAAAAAGTCAGGATGTTTTAGATGAGGGCAGGACTTTAAAAGTTGCTGGAACGCTTTTTACTTAGTTTTAAAATAGCACTTAATTGGGTTGGAATGATTCTGTCTGTGAAGCACCTTTAGCAGGGAATAGAAAAAAGCAATGTCATTTGTCATATTAATTGCAAATTCAGGGTATAATATTTCACATATTCACTAGGAAAGAATGTCAGCTATGTGGCAAATTAAACTGCTTGCACATGAGAAAGTAGCATCTTCTGCCCAGAAGGCAAAGCAGCAATGGGAAATAAAAGTGAATTCAAACACTCCTTGCCCTAAAGCAACAAGAAATTAAAAAAACCCCAAAACCAAGCAAACAAAACCCAATTAAAAAATCCTTGTCATTGTATTTAGTATGGCCTCGTTTTCCCTGTCAATGCACTGACTGTCACAGTCTTTTTATGTCTCCTCACTTTCTTTTTGCTCTCTTTTCTCCTAGCTCACTCTATGTACTCTACACAGAGTTAGGGATGTGCCATCAAACATAGAGTATTTGCAGGAAACAAAGATATTAGGAACTGTGCTAAGCAGACTTCAAAGAAAGAGGTAGGAAGGGCTGTATTCTAGCCAGAACACTGCAATTTTAAAAATTATTACAATATACTCAAGTCATAAAAGATATAACAGACGTCAGGCTCCTCCTACAACTCCACACTTCTTCCCCTCTTTCACTTCCTGACCAAAGATTGAATAATAATCTAAAAACTTAGTACTTTAATTTCCATGAATTTAAATTATATTCTTAAGAGGATAAAACCCAGAGAATGAAGAGCAATATGCATAACTACACACAGATGCTTACAAATATCAAAGGAAAGCAACACACTCACATAAGGAAATATTCTTTTCTGAAGAATATGAGATATTGTTAAAGATCCTTGATAAAAAGAGTTATGTTGACTAACAGGTAGAATAAATATGTTAACTAGGAATTTGTCATGGTGGAAAAATTTCATGCTTGGACATAAATATACAATATGATAAAGTGTCTTCAAAAAAGGTTATGAAAGAAAACTAGATCTTGATTCAAATTTGTACAGTTCAATAGATTAGTGCTCTTTTCCATGATGAGGGAGTCTCAAAAGGGACTGGGGGAATTACGATAGCAAAGCTTAGCTGTAGACAAGTTCTTTCCTGATGTCAGGACATAAATCTGTAGTTTTGTTGAATGAGCTTAGTGTGACAGGTTGTTCCTATAATTTCCTTCATTGTATAGCCCCTCATACTTAGTTCCACTGCGCAGATCTGGAATCCTTCACAGTGTAAATACTGCCCTGATGTCATTCGTATACATATGCATGCCATGTAATGGGAGAGTTCCTGAAGATGGTGGTGGAAGCAGGCAGAAAGATTTCTGTTGAGCACCTCATTTGGACAAGGTACTTACACAGACACATTAATTCTTGGAAATACCCAAAGCAGTGTTCAGAACAGGACACTTCAGTTCTGAAATGAATGTTCACTTAGGATTAAAGGGCTTCTCTTCTAACATTTTAGAATGCGCCTTAGCAGGAATTATTGAGAGGTTTGTGCTCACATCTCTGAATGGGTTACAAAGCCTAAAGGACATGTAGGGGATCCTCAGAAAAACATGTTAGGCCCAAAAGATATGATTCAATACTCATACTGTCTTTTCAGACTTCTGGGTTGAATTACAGCTACTGTCTACTGATTTACTCATGTTATTAATCTAATGGAAATCTAATGTGAACATCTTCTCAAGGTACAAAGTGGAAGCTTCTCTGCCATGATGATTTGACTAGCAACATTAGAAAAGAAAATTAAAATCAGGATATCAACTGTATTAAAAATCTTAACTCCAATTTCATAGAAAGCAGCAAGTGGACAGAGAGCCCATTTGAATGTGTATTAAATACAAAATCCACAGTTCCCTTTATCGTCACCTGTTTTTCAGGATAAAGTATAAAGTGTCTTCCATTTTTTCAGACTGCTTATCTGTGTCCTGTAGCCTATCATCAGTGCTTGTGACATTACTGACGGTAGAGAGGGAAAAAATCTATTTGATTAATATGACTTAGGAAGCTTTCGGTACTTTGCATGTTTTGATCACGTGTGCCTATGATATGAGAAGATGTTCATAGTTCTTTTATTTTAAAAAAATCTTTTTTTTTTTAATCCCTTGGCATGAAAAATAGTAAGAAAAACTTACAAGTGGAGTACCCAGGAAGAAGAGTGACACACTACACACAGTGATATTGAATATTCAATATAAATAAGAATTCATGTCTACTCATCATGAATATTTTTGTTTCTAGTCAGTCTAATATCTCCCAAGTTCATTATGAATCTAAGAGGTTTTGAAAGATTTATGCATTTTACTTGCTAACAGTGTGAGAGCCAGACTGCACTTGTGGTATATCAACTGCAGGAAAAGTAATTTCTGCATGAGCATAGTCAGACAACCTGGTGTTTGCCCACTATCCTGCACACTAATAATGCAGAGATAAATAACAGACCCTTAATCCCTTCCTGGTGAATCTATTTTTGAAAACAAAATTTCTTTTAAAAGTTGAGGGCTGGAGCTTCCAGGCAGATCTGGAAATAAAAAATTAGATACAAAGAAAAAAAAAGTTGAAATTTGGGGAAAAAAGTATCATCACGTTCTAAGAACAGTTGTAGCTCTTGTCCTTATTTTTCTCTGAATTAGTGGTCACGTCCAAGACTAGAGAAGGGGATAAATCTGTGTATACATTCAGAGTCAGCAGCATACGATACCCTTTTCAGAACCTGACAGCCCGATACTGGAGCAGTTCAGTAGCCAATCTGTCAAATGTAACTATACATAGGACATGCACGCAGCCTCCCCACAGCAGGGTGGGAACTCCACCCCCTTTAGGGCCTCAAGAAATCTCTGCAGGGTAAATATATAGCTGATGTCGTAAACACAAAGTAGAGCGAGACAGAATTCAGGAAACTCAGGCTGAGTTCAGAAGATGTTTACATTGACTATAAAAAAACCTCTGAAGATGGTGTTTACATTGAGGGAGGCTTTCTTTTTACTGGCTAAATACAGACTCTTTATCCAAACTTGTCAAAACCTAATGTACATGCTTTCTAATTCTTAATCTGAAACTACCTGATGCAAGCTTTTCTTTGATTCACTTCTTTTACCTAATGCTACTTTTTAAACAGTTGCATCTGCTACTCCCTACCTTGAATTCACTTTTATAATGTGGACATACTACTACTTCAGTAGTTTTCCCCGATAACTGTGGTTACATTTTTCACTTTTATGCAGCAATGATTGTTACATTAGTGGATCTCAACCAGCTACTATAGTTTTTAGATTATATACTCGAAGTATTATTCACCAGTGTCTTTCAATGTTACTTCATATTCTTGAACCCTCGTAAGATTTTTCATTTACTCTTGCATTAAAAACTGGACAACCTGCAAGGTCTTGATAAATTTAGTATGTTATTTTCACACTGTTGTGTTAACAGCAGGGAAAAAAAAAGGGGGGACTGTATTCTACAAAGTACCTGTGGGAATTCTGTGGCCAAAGCCCGTGAGTTAGAGAGGTATTTGATATCAATACCATTTCTGAAGGTCATTGCTGTTCTCTGTGTGCTCCACTCCTCCAAAGGAGCCTGAATACTTCTTCAGAGAAAGTGTCTGTATTTTTCAGATAGAGTATGAAAATGTGGAATGAGATCCTGGCCATGAGAAACGTGAAGGGATGTTTTCCATTGACTGTGTGGAAGCTAGGATTTCATACCATGGAGATTCAATAATAGTGTGCAAGCTCACCTTCAGCAAAACTATTGCTACGCATTTTTTCATCTTTGTTTGCACCAAAAGATCTTTGCTACCCTAGTGTCTGGAGATGCCAAACTTTGTGTTTAAAACTTAGCTCATCCTGTACATTGTTTTACTACAAACTCACACTTCCTATGTTTTCAGATATTGATGGTAATACAAATGGATTTGATCTCTGTTGAAAATTATTCCATTGTCCCATGTATGACTTGAATTCATCTGGTCGCAGTGTATGACACTGTCGGCTTTTAATGTCCTCTGAAATCAGAGTTTGAACCATGTTTAAAGCCCACAACTTCCCACAAAGCAGATAAGTCCATAGAAAAATAACATTTTTTTTCACTCTGTTACATCTACATAATTCTTTCTCTAGAAAATCTGAGGTTTTTTTAATAAACTAGTGGTTTTTTGTTTGGATGGGTTTGGGGATTTTGTTGTTGTTTTGTTTTGTTTTGTTTTTTGTTTTGTTTTATTCCCCCAGACTGGTGAAAACTAGTTTTCTGGAACTAGGTTATGCACAGACTTTGGTCCATTTAACAAGGTCAGACTGTTTATTCTTGACCAAATTCTTTCCCACTGTAAAAAGGTACTTTTAAATGCCACATTCCAAAACCAGTGCCAGTAAGTCACTGAAGCATATTTTCCCACAAGAACTGACACCATGCACAGGCCCCTCCTTATTTAATTTTTCTGGTGTTTAAATTACATCAGGTGCAGGATGTCTTTAGTGTCACAGATCACTTAAATCTATCCATAGCTTAGTAGCACTGAAGTCACACCAGTACCAGCTGTGTCTTTATTAATTTCAATAGTTCCATTCATTTCAAAGCAAAGGGGTCTGAGCAGCATCCGATGGCAAAAGAGAAACAAAAAAACAAGCACAAAATTTAAATCTAAAATAAAAATAAACCAAATGCAAAATATTCTCTGTTGATTTGACAAGGAACTATTGGGGAGAAGTTCATAGGATCAGACCACAAAGGTGTTGAGGGGACTGGAGCATCTCTCTCATGAGAAAAGGCTGAGAGAGCTCGGGCTGCCTAGCCTAGAGAAGAGAAGACTGAGAGGGGATCTGATCAATACTTGGAAATATCCAAAGGGTGGGTGTCAAGAGGATGGGGTCAGACTCTTCTCAGTGATGTCCAATGACAGGACAAGGGGCAGTGGGCACAACCTGGAACACAGGAACTTCTGTCTGAACATGAGAAGGAATTTCTTTCCTCTGAGGGTGACAGAGCACTGGGACAGGCTGCCCTGAGAAGCTGTGGCCTCTCCTCTGCTAGAGATACTCAAAACCCACTTGGAGATGATCCTGTCCAAGATGTTGTAGGTGACCTTCCTTTAGCAGGGAGTTGGACTAGATGATCTCCAGAGGTCCCTCCAATTCCTACCCATCTGTGACTTTAAGACAGATCCTCTTATTCACCTTATAAATTGGCTTGGTTTGATAAAGCTGTGCTGACTTACCAGCTGAAGTATGTAGGTATTATGACCTACTGCAATAGTTGAATGAAAATGTAAACCAGTAAAGCACTTCCAATTTTGAAGTTATGTTTCCAAGCTGGTTTTCATTTTATGGAGCCAAAATAGAAATACGTAAACATAATAGAGGAACATACCATTGCATTAAAAAGATACATATCTACCTCTGATCATCTCCGTTTAGATGGTATGCTGAGCATATTTTGAGGTTTTTTTTCCATAGTGTAACATGGCACCCAGATCAACCCAGCACACTAAACTGCAAACCAAGATTTTCTAGCAATCATTTTCTGCATTTTAAGACTGACTTGATGGTTCTCTCCTTGCAAATGCACTATGAAGCAGAACAAATAAGAATCATGTGAAAAATATGTATACTGATAAAGTAGGATTAAAAAGAATCAGTTAAATATTTTTCTGAAATGTCTGTCATCAAAGTTGTCGTACCAGTGATGGAAGCTTATTCTTTGAAGTGATCAATAATATATTTGCCAAGCAGCCAAAACTGTACTGCCTCTAATGAATATAAGAAATGCATATTGCTCTCAGTGAGTATTAAAAGAAATTTATTCAAGTACTTACACTGAAGCTGATTAAAAACACAGTATAGTCAGGAAAAATGTGTTTGATTACACTTTGATTCAAATAGAACACCTGAAAAAGTACTCTCCCAAATTAAAAAGCGTTGCAAGTTTCTCCTGCTTTTTCCCTGGAATTTCAAAACCTACACTATGACTCTGTGTTCTAACATGAAATCCATGCCATGCTCCTTTCTTGCACTTGAAGAACTCAGTCACACTGTTCAACTGGAAGGACTTAAAAAAACCCCAGAAACAAGTGGGTTTCCACAAATGGTCTTAATGTTTTGTAAAAAAACCTATTTGCTTTCCTCACTTTGTAGTGAACCCTGTAAAAGAGAAATTTTTTTTCATCGTCACCGAAGAAGTTCCAGGTTTTACACCACAGTGAACTACTAGTTTGCCTGTTCCATGGTGCCAGTTAATACAAGGGATGCTTGTACAAACTAGCACTTAGTTTGCATCTATCTCAATGTTATTGATAATCCAAATGGATGTTCTCTGAAAACTTTATTTCCAAAAGCGGTATTGTGAGACCACTCTAGAAAGCGTCAACTGATTTATGATATTCCCAAAGATGTTATACACTGGCAGCTCCTCATAGCTTTCATTTTCAAGCTCACACCTTTTAGCAGTAGTAAGATTCTCACAGACTTAGGCCTTGCATTTTCTTACACCCAAAACCTTTCTCCTCTGTGTATAACAATGTATACATAGAAGAAAAACATCCCATGTTTTTCAAAGACACAAGATTCTCAGATTATATTAATCAAAATAGGCGACTCATATTAGGTGAGGAGGGGCAAGAAGTCATGAAGCGATATGTAATGTATGCTTTGTTTTGCTTCATAAAATGGTGCAGAAAATCCTGTTTTCCTGAACAAACCGAGCATGAGCATATAGTTTTCCTCTAGGATTTGTTCCAGATTTCACTTGTGCACTGCTTCCCATTGCTTTTCTCACACTCACAGATACTTTCTCAAACACCGCTGGCTCTTCTGCACTTCTAATTCACATTTCAGACAAACCTGCTCACCCACATAGCTTAGATTCCTAACTGGCCTTGCATACATCGGGTGGTGGTTCTTATTATTTCAGCTATATGTTACAGAAAAGTGCTTAACTGCTTTTACACATTTATCCAAAACATACTGCTGCTTTTATGTTTCAATTAGACTTTATTTCACCAGGAGCTGTCTCAGCTCTGCCCAATACGTTGATGGAATCCTTGATAGTGATGTTCTTTATGACTCATCAAGAGCCCGAATGGCAGTGGCATCAGGATTGACTTGGTCTGGATTCACCCTGTCTGACTTCAGATTTGAATAGCATGTAGATATACACACCTGACCTTGTCACCTTTGACAGCCAGTGGAAAGAAAGAAGGTACTGTTAGATTCATCTGACCTATGTTAACTGTCATCTTTAAGCTGAAAAAACTCACTTGTCACTTTCTTTACTGGTTATACTGTAATCTCTTCTCACTACTGCTAGCCTACTTATTCAGTGGACTAGCTTACAATTAGAAGTCTACACTTGGTCTGATAAATCCCAGTTCAATTATTTCTATGTCAGGAGAGATCGAAAAAGCCTTCTAAGTTCTGAAAGGTTTTCCCCCTTTGTCCATTTTACTTTCCGCTGTTTCTCAGATAACCCCAAGAAAACGTTGTTGCTTTTAACAACAGGGGCACAGGGATCCACCTCGACAGTTTTATCCTAATGGGGAATGTAGCACTACTGGAGTTTGTTCAACTTTCTTTCAGCAGCATGTCTACATATTTGATATGTACTCAGAGAGGATTGGCTGGACAATGCTGAGTTTACTTATAGGATCCATCTATTGACTTCCTATTCACCATACCGTTTATTCAGGTCAACTCTGGAGAGCAGCACTATCTGAATTTCCTCAGTATTTATTTTCACCCGGTTTTCTCCTAGCCCTCTAGGACAGTATTAAATCCCCCTTTGAAAAAGCTCTTGCACATGATATAAGCCATTGAGCATTTTTAATTTATGAGAGATTATTGCCAATTTTTCCTCAGAAAGATGTGAGCTCAGTTTTTGCATCAATGAAGTGTTTTAAATCTCTCTGATTCCTGTCAGGAGAATCATGGTCCCTGCAGATCCATGGAGTGTGCATAATGTCAATGTAGATAATTATCAACTCACACCTAGACATAATGAATGCTGAGGCATATTGTAACTTTAATGACTCCTATAAAGTATCAGAATATTATATGCTGATTTCAGTCCCTTTTGTGCTTGTTCTTCCACTTGTCAAACAACTTTGTAATTCAAGTATCATGTATGCTCTAGTCTGGGAAGCTATTAACTGAGCAGGAGATCATTCCAGCTGTCCCAGTGGATAAAACATGTGTCCTTCTGTAAACTACATGAAAGGAGAAAATAAAAATCTTGAGGATACATTTTTCTTTGCCAACATATTCCTCATGGTCATACTTGCAATCAGAACTTCACCAAGGCACTCACTCCAGTCTGTTCTCAAACTTTCTCTCATACAAATGTCAGTGAAGATATTGCAAAGATTTAAGCACCTCTAAATGTTTGGGTTTTGTTGAGTAGCATAAGTTCTTTCCATACTACTGAGATCATCATCTAAGTCAGTGGTGTTTCTGAGTCAACACTGCCATGGAGCTGTAAGCTCTAGAATTTGTGCCCAGTATCAGCCAAAAAGGATTTAAAAGGGTTTTGAACAGGGATAGGTTAAGACGGAACTTGTAAGGACCATTCCCCACACTGAAAATGAAGGAGTCATACTCATTTGTTCATTTATACAGCTTTTCACTTAGGATAATTTTACAGTGTTGTCCAATGCTTAAATAAATGTTCAGCAATAGGAAAACAATGCTCCATCCAGGTGGGTGGCTGGGGAGTTCAGTCCTGTATAGCTGCAAGTTTCTTGTCTTGAGTGGAAATTCTCCCATTCATAAATTGTGTACACAGGGTAAAAGACTTCTCTTGCAAGAGGCTCACCATCCACTAGGCATTCTTTCTCCCATTCTGCAGAGCAGAATCGATGTATTTTCAGATCATTTGTGCTAGGAACAAGGCTGTTAAAAATGTTGAGTTTCTTCCAAAACCAGGTCATTTACCTTAAGTATGGCAGATGAATCTGTGCAAAATAGGAGAAAGAAATACTGTGGACTGCCTTTTCCACTAGCTATTCAGTTTGTCCCTGCAAAAGACCTCTTGCTCTGAACTGCCTCCAAAATCTTCTGGATAGCTAGTGTACTTTCCCCCATCCTTTGGATCCCCCTGACATTATCTACTGCTAACAGTCAAGATGAAAAACAAGTACTCCAGCACTAATGGTATTGTTTATTCATTGTAATAAACAATAATTCTTCTAAGTTAAAGGTACTAATTTTGGATTATAATAGCCATACATATGGTGCTGAATCCTAGCTAAGGGTGAAGCTCAAGAACTAGCTGAAAGAACATCTCTGTCTCTACATGTTTCTTCAAAACTAATTTCTTTCCTGCTGGTCAACAATGAATTAGCTGTTTACACAGCAGGTTTCCATGGTTACTATCTTGCATGGGGGGCCCACATAGTACAATTTATATCTTCGTTAAATCAAAAAATATCTCCTGCTCCTTATGCAAAAAGTCCCTACTCTTGTTATTCCTCTTTTATATCTACAACATCACCTCAGAACACAATCCACATGAATTTGCCAGTGGTTGCTTTCCCTCCTTTTTAGCACCAGTCTTCTCTCGTATCTGCTTACCAGAATTATTGCTCATGTTTTCTGATGCTAGGTGGTTTTGTTTCTCTTTATCACATGCTCTTTGTCAGTCAGGCTCAACAACTGATCAAAATTCATCTTGTTTCAAAGAAATCTGAACATTTAAAGCAAATATGTACCGAGGCTTCAAATAGTATGCTGTCAATCCTTAGTTTTTTTCTTTACTGGAAAGATACTACAGAAGCCTATGGCATTAGGAAAGTTGCCCTGGAAAGCAGAACAGCTTGCTGACTGCAAACTAATTGCCCACAAATCAGTTCTTCCATGCTCATCAGAAGCTTAAAGAGTATTTTTACAGACTGTATCTGTAGAACAACTTTGGCTTATATTAATTACAGAGATAGCAAAATGCAAAGCAACCATAGCTCATCCACAACTTTAGCTGTTCTGATTTGCACAGGAATTCTACAGACTCAATCTTCAAATTCAGTTTTTCCAGGTTTGCAAAGGACAACTTCTGTGTGCATTTCGGATCAATTAGAAGTTTGATTTTCAAATCTCCTGCTTAATTTTTTTAACATGTCTCGTTCAGTAACTAATTTATGACCCTTCTGCACATTTCATAGAGCCAGTTATATGTTCTAATAGACCAGTTTCAACTACTGCTACTCATCTGTCTGACCTAAATGAAAACTCAAGCCATTGCTTGTACCTCCAGGGTCTAACTTTCAGTCTGGAGGAATTTCCTGAACTATATTGGTTATCCTGAACTATATTGGGAACTTTGCTGTGTACCAATATGTCCTGGCTGGTGTGGAGTTTGGAAAAGCACTCTGCAGTCATCTTTCATGACACTTATATTTAACTGAATTATTTCTTAATCTTAGCACTAATGTGACCTTTTCTTGTTTTATAAACCAAATACAGTATTTCTTCTATTTATCTAAAAATGCAATTTATCACATCAGAATCTCCTTTTCCATTGCCTTTTAAACATAGAATGTTCTCCTAGAGTTTCAGACAAGCAGATTCTGGGGTGGCTGCATGATCTTCTGATTCCTTTCAGTAAGAAAATACTCGATTTTTGTGCCAAATCTTACAGATCCCTGGAGTGCCTTTGACTTCTTTGCTTTACCTTGGTTGCAAAACCCAATTGCTGCTAGTATGTTTTGTCAGGGTCTGTGGTATCTGCGTGTTACAAGGATGCAAGTGTCCCTGGGTGTCCCTCTCTTCTTCCACTCTGTAGCTCTTAGTAGCATACAAAACCACTCAGATTGCTTGTTGTCTTTGACATATATATTGTGGCCTTATAGCAGATCTGAAGCTGAGTATAAATTCTGAAGGACCATAAAATCTGGCCTACTTCTAAAGGCTACCAGCAGCACTCCTGCTCCTTGTTCTCACCATCTGTATAGAGTACAATGCTTAAGTCAGCCTCCCTGGGATTTTTCAGTAGACATTTCTATGGGAAGATGTAAGGGTGCAGAATGCACACTAAGTAAAAAAATGAGAAACAGACAGCCTCCTGACAGGTTCATTTCTACATCCAGGTGTTCGCATTACTTCCACAGTAGCTTATGTTTCTGCTTACTTTCATGTGCTGATTTTTCAGCTCAAGTCCTTGTTGCAGGTTATTTCTGTTAGCCAGTTCCAAGTTTATCCAAGCTTTTCTGGCATCTCCTGTTTTGTGGAAAGCCTTCTGATCAGGTTTTCAGCAGTTAGGTTGGTTGTCATTCACTGATGGGACTTGCCAGGTTCATCCAATTTCCAGATGGGGAATGTTGCAACCAGACTTCCAACTCCATCTGGACTTTTTCAACTTGCTGTCCCAACAAAGATTCCATTTTTGCCTTCAGATCATCTTTCATCCTTATTTGGGAAATTTCCAGGTTGTCTTTTTGCTTCTTTAGTGGAGTGCCTCTCTGGTTTATATCTCTTTTTAATTCTGCGCTCTCATGCTAGCCTTTAATTTAACTGTAGCCTCCCTTGGTTTGGTTTACGAGACTGTATCTCCACTATTTGCTCAATCTCATCTTAATAACCCTAAGCAGCTCACCATTTCTTTCTCTGGAACACGATTTTGCTCTGACTTTTATGCCGATCCACCTGACCTGCCGAAAGCCATTTCCATTCAGGGTGGAGCTTGTGAAGTGTGTCTCTGATAAAGTTGGACATATAATGAGATCTGCCAACTGCATCACAGACATTCACCAAGCTCACTCTCGAAATCAGTTCTAGTTCTTGCCTGCATTGGCCGTACTGTAGGCTACTTGTTTTCAACTTCTCGACTAAAATTATTTAAACCCAGCTTAAACTAACTAGTTCTCATGCCCACGTTGTTGTTTTGACTTGTGTTCTCCCTTTCTGACTCCTTCCTGATGTTTTTACATACCAATTGTATCTACTCTTTTGATTTATGTTGTAAATTAAGTCGGGTTCTTCTTACCTTGCAGAAAATAGTGTCCCCTCCTTCCCTGATCGTTAGACAGAAATCTGTCCTTTCCCTTGCTTGTTCCTGTCCAAAATCATCTCTCAACCACGGAGAAACTGAACAGCTTACAGTATACTAGATGAGGTCTGATCAACTAATTAGTGTTATGCCATCAATATTTTCTTATTGCTAATAAGAGTATCCTACACCTAACAGTTTGCATTTCCATTTGCTCTTTTCATGGATCTAAACAGTGACTTCTAGCTTGCTTGTTATCTCTGCAGTTTGTTACCAAGCTATCTGTAAAGTCCCCAAAACTGAGGAATTCACCTTGTAGCTGAATAATTATTTTAGCATAACGTATTTTCCTCTGGATTTATCCACTTAACTCTAGAAAAATGGGAAGTCTAGAGAAATTTAGTTCAATTCATCGGTGTTCTATAATTTACTAAAATCTGGATAATCTAGTGTTATGACACTTCCACTGTTTTATGAGTTATCTTTTCACTTTTTGCAGGGGCAAATGTATACAGAAATACGTAACTGATTTCTGTAATGCAGGGAGCCAACTACAAGGCCCCAGCCATCTGCTGCCACTCAGCATATAAAAACAAAGAATATAATGGAGTTAAATTAAGAATGGGAAATTGAAGGTTGGACGTCAAGGAAACTTTCTGAGAGTGATTATATGGAGGTTTTGGAACAGGCTCTCATGAGAAGTGATGGAATCCCCATTTCACAGAATCACAGAATGCTTTGGCACATTTAAAGTTATCATGGGCAAAACATTAGAAATGACATAACAGAGAACAATCCTGTCTGAGCTGCGGAAAGACTGAATTATTTCACATTTCTTCTGCTTTTGAGCTCTATAAATCCACACCAGCAACACTGAACAGGTACTAAATATTGTTAGCTAAGAGAAATTTCCTCGGGTCTACCTGTACAAGGGAATTTTCAGTTAGAAATAACCTTCTGCAGCAGGACTTTGGCCAGCATACAGAGAAATTTACGGTTACTTCCCCACCACTGCAAAAACGTGTCAGCGACTCATTTTTTGTTATATATTAAGCCCTAAGAGCATTTCCGTCAGCAGCATACAGACACCTGCCTTCACTCTGGAATAGCACAAGCTCCAAGGAGAACATGTTATTTTTTTCTGCTCCTCTTCCTTTGGCTGTCGCACGTTCAAGTACCAAACAGGCCCATACCTGCTTACCCCGTGTGCTCTGATAAGAACCTAACCTGGCGCCGTATTTTAGTGTTTCAGGATGGTTTGAAATTATGTGGGAACAGTTTTGTAAATACACTGGGAGAGACCTTGTCAAACAATCAAATTGTTTTTGCAATCCAACCCACTCAATTATTTCTGGGAGTAGATGTAAAAACAGACTCAGTTAAATCAACAGAAAAAGAGTACAAAGAAGATGGAAATCACTGGGTGGGGGAAATGCACCACATATTTTTGTATCTGAAAACAGAAGATAGAAGTACAGCCACACAATAGCAGGATGCTCTTTTATAGTATACAGAAAATACACAGTAGTAATTTTCTGCCTGCCATTCCCCCTTTACGACCTCATCCTCTTCTTCTTTAAGCAGGTTAAGCACAACCTGATCTTTATAAAGTCACTTCCTCTACAACCTAAAGTCCATTCACCAGATAGTTGTATGAAAACTGTTAAGTCGGTACCGTAAGTGCTTAACTGAAAGGAAAATAAAGAGTAAAAAAAAATTATCTTCACATCAACATGCGAAGAAGGCCAATTTGCACCAAGTATATTTTTCTCACCCCCGTGGGACTGTACTGTTGCAAAATGATACCAAATTTCACCCAGAGGTGAAAAGGGAATGCCTCACAAAAACATAATGAATAGGAAGCTAAGTAAAATTATCAGGTGCCAGATTTAAAACAAAATGGTGAGCTTTTCTTACAGTGCAGAAGTTAACTGCAGCGTAAAGTATATACGGTTCAAAAAGTACAGAATCATAGAATATACCGAGTTGGAAGGGACCCATAAGGTTCATTCATTTATGGAGGATGGGTACTTTAGCCATTACTATAGACAATGATCCAAATACAATCTCAAGCACTGGAAACTCCTGAATTTCTGATTGCTGAAAGCGGATTCTTATTTTCCTTCCCAAGCATCCCCTGCTGGACATTATCCTTTGATGGAGGTACAGTCAACCTTTCGCCCAGCCCAGCAGAAAATGCTCAGCTCAGTGTGGATAAACTGTCATCAGATGATATATATTCCAGTGTTTGCAGCTCTGAAAAGGAGTTTTCTGGCACAGAAAGTATCCTCATGTGGAGCCAATTTGCTTGTTTACTGTAAAATAATTTACTTTCTTTGAAAGATTAAAAGATAGACTTTTTATGGTTCATGATAACCTGGGCTTGAATCAGCGCAGAGGGTTGCGTTCCCTGCATTCCTGACAGGTCTCAAGGGTGAGTTGTGGCATCAGCTCTGGAGGAACAGCACAGAGCCCTGAACCCAGGCCTTGGCACCGAGGGGGCAAACATTACTTCAAATGTTGATACAGATGCCCTTAGAATTTTTGTTAAAGTCGGATGCAGTAAGAGCCTCAAACGAAGCAGTAACGGGTTCATCTAACATCTTCAGAACAGCGTAAGTCAGGGCGAGTTGCAAGGTTTAGAAAAACATTTCTGCCTTTGAGTCAGTTTAGTTATTTGAGTCCTCAGCTGAAGACTTTAGATGTGGTTTCATAACTGACTCCAACAAATCTTAAACTGTGCTGTCTATGGAGGGGGTGACCCCATCTTTCTGCTCACCCTCCCCTGTGTGTCAGTGCTTTCACTCAAGTGGCTGTGCAGTGATTTGCATCCACCGATCCACCTGAAAACAAATAACTATGTTTTATGGGGTAAATTTTAACTTGAATTGTGAGGGTGCAACCACTCATGATGACACAAGGGAAGTGACAGGAGCATGTGGTCAAAAGCAGGACCTTCCTTTCAGCAGCAGTAGAAATGTTACATCTACTCCCGCTGACTGTGAAACGGCACCCGTAGAATATTATCTCTAGGATGTGTTTCTTAAGTAACAACCTTGGCATAAATCCTCTTTCTACAAGAGCAACTAGTACTGCTCTTCCAGATATGCCTTAAAATCTTTCAAGTTTCTTATGATGGGCAATAAAAATTAACAGTTGTTTTTGAAAATGATCTTATTGGATTGTAATGCATATTTTCCTTAAATAAGCCAACAAATTTAATCATACTGCATTCCTAAATAGCCACTGCCTTTCAGCAGCAGCACTCAAGCTCAGCAACACATATTTTGATCCTCTGGATGTGGTCTGTGACCCATTTTCCTTTTCTGAGTGGGCTAGAGAAATGTACCATGAAGAAAGGACTGGAGATCGGGGCTTAGGTCTAAGGTGATGTGCTTCCTCACAACAGTGAAAGCTAAGTGCACACCCAAAACAGCACCATCACCTGTCAGGGAGAGGAAGAGTTATGCTCTTATCAAATGATATATGAGATAAAATATAAATTATCTAAAATATAAAAAATCTAAAACTGTACTGGTTCCATAATGGTATTCTCTACCACAGCCTAGATTTTTACTTTGATTCACCAGAGGCAAGTGCTTGATTAGTTTCCATCAGTCTACTCCTATGCTTGATGCTAGCTGTGAGCTTTAAATAGATGCTGGATCAGGTCCATTTAGGGATACCCAATGCATCTCAGGTTAAAGCGGTACTGAAACAGACTCCAGGTTTGGTGAGACAAACTCAACAAAGGAACAGACTCTGCAGGATGTATTACATGCAGATAAATATGTGGATTTGGGGAAGCACAGGGTCAAGAAGATGTGGCCACAGAAAACTAACAAACAATCCCTTCCACCCCCCAAAACCCCACTCCAAACCAAAAACCCAAAAAAGAGGAAAATCCCCCACCTCAAAACAAGGCAAAGCAAAAGTAAGTTCTTTATGTTCTCAGCTACCATATTAGCTTGGATGAGAGTTTATATTTACAGTATTTACTAACAGGTGGCATTTATTAGAAAATTGCAATGCAACAGAGGACAGAAACCAGGAAAGCACGCGTTCCTTTTTGGAAGAGGGGGTTTCTCTTTCTTTGGTTGTTGTTTTTGTTGCTGTAACTAATTTATATATTTATTTTTACAAAGTAAGCCCAGTTAGTGAAAATTATTTTATGCTCCCTTGCTATTATACCAACAAAATTAAATCCAAGTTCCTGCATGATGTGACATGTAAACCATTTGTGCTGAAGCGACTGCCAGAAATGGATGGAAAGTTTTTATCCTGAAGAAACACTCACATAAAATGCTAGCGTAATCTAAAATTATTCACTGACAGTAACTGCAGGATTTTTCATGTCCTTTTAACCATCAATTTTGCCGAGTTTAATATTCCACACCTTAGAGCAACAGCAGAGAAAGTGATGTGTTTTCCCTTATGATTTCAGTAAATCTGAAGACATGTGGGGGTTTTATTAAAAGAGAAGACATAACCCAATTTTGTCTGCAATTCAAGGGAAAAAAAAGCCTTCAGTAGTGCTGTCATCTAAGGTAAAGCATACATGTTTTCAAAGAAAGTATTATGAGTGTGCTACAAACACATTTTGCCAGTTTCACTCAGATCCTGACACAGGTCGGACTTTAAAAGCTGTGCAGCCTCAGCTGCACCTAGATGCTGTGATCACAACTGCATGTGCTTACCTCATTTAGCATTCTCATGTGCCATGATTCAGCTTAATGTCCTTTCTTCAAGGCAGTTAGAAGTCTATCGATAAATGGCTTATTTCTTTTTCATAATATAACTTCAGATTTTCCAGAGAGACACTTGCTCCTTTGCTCAGAGAAAGTGAGAACCGAGTGCCCGTTTTTCCTCACCAGTGACAGTTCATTAGCTTTTGCTGTCACTCTAAAATTACCCAGTCACATCAATCCACCTCCTCTGTCCTACGGAGCTTCTCTATTATCACAAAGCCTATTCAAAATTTCCCCAAGGGCCAAGACCAACACTTGAAAAAGAATCTAACTCTGTACGAAACCAAAAGAGTGCCCTATTACCCACCATCTGAGACACCCCAGCCCAACCTCATTCTTTCTAGTGCTGTTATTTCAGACCTGTATCAGTTCTCAGTCCAACCCCAGCTGGGAGTAGCGATCTCCACCCTGCCCCGCCCCCCAAAGCTTGCGTAACATTAGTTTTGAATCTTTTACTCATTCACAGACACAAATAGCAAGAGGTTTCTTTAAACAACAGCAATATGCCTGGACGACTGATCCACCAGAAGGATTCTTTAGCATTGTGAGAATAACTGGCTGTCAGAGAGAGACTGCTTTGAAGTCACCATTTGCAGCACCCGGAGTACCTGGGTTGGATCAGTTTTTGCTGGATTACTTTCACTGCAAGCTCTCTTTTGTCCCCTCTGAAGAGTTTCTTTGTGAGCAATGAATAAGGATGCATCTTGGGAATGATCTGATACTTTAAAAGATGATTCTTGTAGTTTATCTTGTGGCAAGCTTCTCTTCTGAAGGAAATGCTGCAGAGCCTGTATACTGATCACAACGATAGCGCATGCGATGCTGAGCCTTTTATCACTGGGCCGTCTGCACTATCGCTTTTCAGTGTAACTCTGAAGCAAATCCCTGAAAACTAGGACTTTCATTAATTGATACATGTGTAGATACAGGCTGTCTTTTATAATGCAACTTTTTTCTGCAAACGCTTCAAAACAAAGCTGATCCCGCTGAAGTCAATGAAAGTTTTACTCACTGCCTGGCAAAGAACTGAAATTTAGACTATTTTGGGAACATTAAAGTCAATAATATCTTTATGTTTAAAAAACAGAAGGTATGTTGGGTTTTGGTTTTTTTTTTTTCTTAAGCTTTGCTTCCTGTGTTGAGTTTTATTGGAGGGAAAACAAAAAGAATTTGCACACTAAAGCAGCTTAGACAAAGCTAAAAGTTACATTCAGGAAAGGAAAACTTATGGCCTCTGTCACCTAATACACATTCAGCAGAAGCTTCTAACAACCAGTCAGTCTGTAGAAGCAATGAGGACTGACACTTAAAACCATACTGCATTATCACATTGCAAGCAACCCTCCTCTATAGTTTTCTACTTCCCCAGACAAAAGTTGCTTTTGAAGGTATTAAACACTAAGTGTTTTAAAACCAATAAATTATTAACTTTAAAAAATCTGTGGTCATAGCTCATTTTCTTAATAAGAAAATAATGATATACCAAGCTGTAGGTGTGAAAGCCATTACTCATGTCTGTGCCTATATCCTTTATTTGTCGTTGAGCACTGAATGATTCCATTATTTTAATACTCCTCAGCATAGCTGCAATGACAACTGAATGCTTGTGGGAACACAGTACAAACTTGCATGCAGACAATCCCTTGGTCTGAACAACTCTTGCTCACAGCAGCACTAAGAGTACAAGCTAATGGGTTTTGAAACATGATTTCTAGCACAGAGGCATTATATACCTGAGCATACAGACAACCTTAGCTGGGCAATTCTGGAAATGTTTGCTTAGTAGCAGACCTTGGTATGTTTTCGCCTGAGTAGATGCACCCTATTTCTGGGCATTTTGACCTTCCTTCCTATGCAGGCTACATGATCACGGACAGACTCCCGCTCAGTTCTGTAGATCTCTTTTCCTCATTTTATGCAGAACTTTAAGAAATACCCTGCTGGAAGCCTTACAACACTCCACAATTTGGGCTTTAAAAATATTATGGATTGATAGAAATAGCCATTGAAGCTGTTGCTGACTGATAACTGGGGAAATGAAAAATTACAGTGTCCTGGTTTCGACTGGGATAAAGTTAATTGTGTCTAGTAGCCGGTAGAATCTTGTGCTTTGGATTTAGTATGAGAATAATGTTGATAACACACTGATGTTTTTAGTTGTTTCTAGGTAGTTGTAGTGTCTACACTAAATCAAGGACTTTTCAGCTTCCCATGTCCTGCCAGGTGCACAAGGAGCTGGGAGAGCACTGCCAGGACACTGACCCAGAGCAGCCAAAGGGGTATTCCTACCATATAATGTCATGCTCTGCACATAACTGGGAAGGCAAGCTGAGGGGTGGAATTCCTGCCTGGAAAGACACTGGGCACTGTTGTGGGGTTTTTTTTTTCTTTCCTGTGGGTGGTGAGCACTTGTATTTGCTTTAATAATCATCATCATCACCACCATCATCATCATCTTCCGTTGTTATCCTATTAAACTGTGTTTATGTCAACCCTTGAGTTATTTCTTTCCATTCTCTACCCCATCCAAAGTAGGAAGGGGTGAAGGAGCAACTGCACGGTGCTTACCAACTGGCTGGGGTTAAACCATGACATACAGCAATTTGGGAACAACCTTTCATTCCTTTTGTTCAAAGCTCTGTTTTGAGTTACAACATAATCAATCCTCACCAACCTCAGCCGAGAGATTCTTTCAGCTTTGGATTAGACTATATCCTTCAAGCAATGAAAAAAACCGACCCCAAAACACAAGTTCACATATGCTTTTGGTGACGAGGACACCTTCCTGTGTTTAGCAAGATGATGATACAATTTTCTGTTGCTTCCTGCCTTCATTCACACTGAAGCCGGAACCCAGGATGCCATAGTTACATCGCACAACAATGGGAAGACTCTTACAGTAACTAATAATAACAAGAGATTGCATTTTATCATTGTGAGCCTGGCTAATTTCTACAGTACCCTGTAAAATGCAAAGTGCAGTCCTTTCAATTTCTCTTCTCAGCAGTTCTCCCTTTCCTGTCATTAGCATAAGTGATACTGCCATGGCAGTTGTGGTACTCAGAACAGAAAATGGAAACGAATTCATGAGCAGGCAACAAAACCAAATGACACCCAGCATGCACGCTGCACAGCTACTCTTCAATACACTTCAGAGACATCGTGCCAATCAAACAGCAGCTGATCCTGGGGGCAGGGCCAGCAAGCGTGGAAATGGGGTCAAAAAGCAAGGAGCTGTCAGGACTTCTCTACCAGCATTAATGCAGGAGAGGGCCAGACCTTCTGGGAGTGAGCTCATGTTTGAGCCAAGGACTACCAGGAGCTGCTGGGAGAGGGGCAACAGTGGCAGGGGGCTTAGACATACTGGAGGTGCTCTTTAAAAGCCGTTTTGGGAAACAGCCGTGACTTTGGCTGCCAGGTCCACTTGAGCTGCCTCCAGCACAGCCCCATTTGGAAACATTCAGTAACATATGGGAGAAAGCACTGAACTCATGGGAGAAAGCACTGAACTCATATCCACAGCGATGGGAAATCAGAGGCATGACAACGTGGCATTTTCAAAAGTACCTGTGTATTTTTTCAGGCAAGACACCTGGGGATCGATCAGCAAGAGGTTTATCTTAAAGTAGGTCCTTCAGAAACTTTCACGTTACCTGTCTGGCTTAAAGTGCAAAAGAAGTCAGGATCACAACAGAAGCTAGAATGACAATTTCAGAAAACTAGCACATAGCTATCCCTCCAGTAATCACTCATGATTTAATTTAAAACCAGTAATCAGTAATTGATTACTTGTACAAAGTAACCACAACAACTCCAGTCCTGACAGGAAAGCAATCATTTTCATAGACACGAATAAATTCAATTGCAGAGATGGTTTTAAAAACATTGTTGTAATATGGGATAAAAAGCCAGGAACATAGCAAGTAAAGCACACCACCGCATTAGAAGAAAAATAAAAGCCTCCAGAAACTTACCACTGAGGTAAGAGCCATCTGAAAACTGTAGATTCGTGCAAGACCAAAGTCAGCTAACTTTATCTGCCCGCTGCTGGTTACAAGGATATTTTGGGGTTTGAGGTCCCGATGCACCACACGATGTGAATGCAGAAAATCCAGTCCCCGAAACAGCTGAAGCATCATATCCTAAATATAAAGGAGAAATCAATATGGATTTACCAAGACAAGGTGGCAAACAAGTCAACTCCCTGTCATAACCTGCAAAACTAATTGAATAAATACTGACTTAAATACGTGCACAGGACATAAACCCAACTATCAAAGTAAAATGAACAGGATGTTGCTAGAACCAGCTGACTCGAACAGGTGTGCTTATCAAGTTAATGTATTGTTTCTAGTTGAATTATTTGAGGTTGATTGATAGAAGTATAAAGGCTGGTCAACACACTTAAAAGAAACGGCAAAAGCAACTCTGTAAATCCCAGGACAACTTCAAAACAATGCTGTCCAAGTAAGAAAAATATCCAGCAGCTTTTTGCTCTTAACTCTAAACTACGTGCCACTTTTTCACAAGTTTGTGAAGTTTCACCATTCACTTCCACAGACATACCATTCCACACTTCAATCAGAAAAGCTGTTCAAATGACAAATTCCCCAGATTCAGTGTTAGAGAGGGAAAAAATTTGCTTGGCAGAACTTGCTGTATACATTTTGCTGAATAGGACAGAAACTACATTTAGATCAAAGTTTACCACTAAATCAGTGTAATAATCAAAAGCAACATTTCTGATTTTGTTTTCTGTTTTGTTACAATGATGTAATCTTCTATGACATTTCCAGAGCTGAAGAAAGTATTTCATCTGCATTTATATTTTCACATTAACCTTAATAATGTGAAAGGAATGAATCAACAGGCTCAAAACTAAATACTAGAAATCCCCTGAGTTCCAAATTAGAAGGATACTGTCAACTTGAAAATTACAGTTCTAAAACAGGCAGCTACAAGAAGGTGCTGCAACAAGTAAGAAACAAATGGATGAATACAAAGTTTGTTGCTTGAATTTGTGAAACTCCAGCTCTGTGTTTGCTGGTGACAAATGCTCTTTCCATAAGCCATGCATCAGGGTGTCTGCTGATCCTATTATTAGTAACCAAAATGATCTTGGAGAGGTGGATGGCATGAAACATGAGAAAAGGGAAGAAGGATAAATTAGGTAGGTTGCTTTTGTTCTTCTCTATGGACTTAGGCATATTTCAAGAAAATATTCAAGGCACACTATTAAAAGGAATGGTATCTGAAAAAGGATTTAACAATAGCTCAAAACATTCAACTTGATAATGTTACTTTAGCTGGATGCATTTTTAAGATACACTTTCCAGACACTGCTCTAGAATTTAACACAAAATTATCATTTTCATGTAATGTTCCCTTTCTACAGAAAGTATTATAAAATGTACAGATATTAAGGTTGGAAGCTGTAATCTGACCTCTGATATAACACAGCCAATTCTATATACAGCCTGTAACTGTCTGCAAAGCAGTAGTAACAGTGGACTGCTCATAAAGTAATCAGTTTTTGTTTGGAGACCCTGATAATGGAGATGGAGATGCTGTGACAGCACTTAATTACCATCATCTTTGAAGGACGGTGGCAAACTGAGAACTCTATTTCCCCATTAGCGGATGTTTTTTCCCTTTGCTTGTCCAGGAAAAACTGAGATTTGATGGTTCTGCTAACTAGCAAAATAGGCTTTGCACATTTAAAACAAGTATACACATAGAAAACAAAAAATCTGAAGTTATATAATTTCCCTTTGGAGTTCAGAAATAATTGGAAGAGCTAGGACTCTGGCTCTGCAGGTTTTAGTCATTGGTAGAATTAATATGTCATGTCTGCTCACTCCGTACCATTATAACTTAAATCAAATCCCAACAGTCTTTGGATCAGTCTCACAGATGTGAGGAACATGCCAAGAACATTTAAGCACATGGTTATCTGAAGTACATACACAACGGTTTCACTAAATTTGCATAATTTATTTTTATTCCAGATAGACATAATATCAAATAAAATAAGAAAATAATTTAGAACTTTAGGACTAGTCAGTAGACCCTGGCAAGTCCCTTTTTAGTGACATTTCTGCATCTTATTCATTTGTCAAGTATGTAAACTCATTCCTGCAGCTACCAAAATACCAAGAAAAGGGTTTTTTTTCCTAAAGTTGATGCTGGTTTTGTCTCGACTTTATTCCTCTAGCTCAGCAAGTGTAATTCTACTCTGCTAGCTGCAAGTTATAAGGAGTGTCTTCAGTTTCTAAATTCAGTCTTCCAGTCACAGGTTAAAAAAAAATACCTGGAAACAGGTATATCTTCCCTCCTCACATAAGACTCAAAACATGAGTATCATTTACTGAAGTTCTCTTCACACACAAAAGAGATGTGCCACATACAAAAATGATTTGTGTGTGTGGGCCACACAAAAAAGATGAGTGTACAAGGAAAGTGTAAATTTAAAAGGGATTAGAAAAAAGTGCTGTGTTTCCTCTTCCAGGAAATTCAGAGATAGTCCATACAGGCTATTCTGTAGTGTTCACATCGGACTGTTGATCATGCTCTTTTGCTGTCCCTCATTACTTACTACTACACCTATGAACAGATTTCACTTCAAAATTTTCTTGGAAGAACAGCCAAAAGATTATTGTGTGCCCTTCTTTAATACACAGGCTTATTATTAAGCACTTTAGATACAGAATACTAAATCATGGAGCTCAGAATTTGCTATTTGTTTGCACAAATGTAATTTCAATTCTTACAGCAAATAAAAGAGAGCGTTTACATTTTAAAATGATTAATTTTGTGCTGTACATAAGCCTAGTCAAAACCCATTAGGCCTCACCTTTGAAAAATGACTTCATACTCTTAGCCACTTGCAAGAGACATCAGACCCACTCTGGGCTGCGTGTTTTCTTTGATAGCGTAACTACCATCAGAGGATGCTAACCTTTGCTAACAAATTGGATAAAGGCCATAAACATGCACAAGCCAGATCACTAGCTAATTCAATCAGGATAATTCCACTTGTCTGACGGAAATGCATCCATTTTTCTTACTGATGATTACCCGTACTATCTCTATTACTGAGATCTAGAAATAACTGCAAGAGAGACAAGGATTAGTTTGTTCCATGTCTGCTTTTCCCCAACAAATTTTCTGAGATAGCAAGGCATGCCATACTTTGGAATGACAATTAAAATTGTATTTCAAAAGTTAATTGAAAAATGATAATTTCTATTCAACAAACAAGAAGAATCATTCCTTAGAAAATCCGAGGAACAGGTTCTAGTGAGTCATGATCAAACCTCTACTGATGTCTATCAGATGTTCTCTGGATATTATATGTTTACAAACACAGACACAGAAAAGCACCTGTTGCAGATTAGAGATTTCTGCCATGGTTCCACTGTCATGAAACCTACAGTGCTTGTTGCCCAAGTTGAAGATACATATGCTATTCCACTGTGATTGCTTTCATGTAAACATGGCTTTACAATCTCTTTGCTTTTCAGGCTACATTTTCAATGTGTTCTCTGCAAGAACATATTTATCCATACCTCAGTTGAGAACTGAGCTATTTGGGGATGCAAGGAAGAAATACACTTTCCTTAGAAGTAAATATGTAGCTTTATTTATTTTAAAGCATCACAATGGAAACAGGAGAAAAATTTGTTATGGAAATGCTGCGTCTTTTGCATGTTCCATCATATATGGCATCAGCGACGGCTATGGACTGACCAGCACCCCTCACACCTCATGCCCCTGAACTGCTCAGGATGGAGAGTCAGGAGTTATGTGGAGGCAGGAGAAGGTGTCTGAATATTTGCAGTTTTCTTCCCCACTACCTGAATATTCAGCCTGATGTTTACTGAATTTATCAGCCTTGAATGTCAGGATTCTCCTCCAGTTCCTGATTCATAGATCCATTCTAAGCCATTGGTTTTCAAAATACCACTCTGATCCTTTTCAAGTCCCCCACCACCTTGACTTCCAGCTCAAACTGCCTGCAGTAACTTACTTGCTGTTTAAGACCAGTCAGATCAAATTATGTACTTTGCCTGCCTAATCCAAAAGAGGATAGCAAGGCTGTCTATCAAATAATTCAAGTATTTACTAAAGAAAACCCCCAGAAATTATGGAGTTGTTTTGAGTGCTAGTGCCTCTGTGAAAACATGTTTGAGAAAAGGCAGAAAAGGCTGGAGGGGAAGAGGAGGAGAGAACAAAATGTGTGAGAAACAGCACAGGGAACACTAAGGTGAGAGGAGGAGGAGGAAGAGCAGAAAGAGGAGGTATGCCATGGCACAGCAGATATCCACATTGCAGCTCATGGAGGACCTGCAGTGGAGCAGGTGGATATTCCTGAGGGAACTGCAGCCTGTGGAAAGGACCTATGCTGGAGCCAGCAAAACGTGTGAGGAGGGAGTGACAGAGGAGCTGCTATAGATTGACCAGTACCCCTCACACCTCATGTCCCTGTACTGCTCAGGGAGGAGAGAGTCAGGAGTTATGTGGAGGCTGGAAAGAGGCAGGAGAAGGTGTTCGGATCTTTGCAGGTTTTTTCCCCACTACCCAAATTAGCAATTAAATATCTGTCTTAATTTGCATTAACCAAACTTAATTTTGGTGAGTCTATTTTGCCTATGACAGTAACGGATAAGCAACCTCTCCGTCTTATCTCAGCCCATGGACTTTCTTGTTGCTTGTCCTTTATTTTCTGTAGCCATCCTGCTGAGGCTGAGGCAAGGAGCGAGTTTGGCTGTTGGGTTAGGCTAACCCACCACCATGGTAAAGGTATAGATGCCAGATTTTGTCTTTGTAAAGGGGGACATAGTGTGATGCAACCTAAAGGAAAACACCAAGAATAATACATCTTCGGAAAACACATGTACCCAGATGTAACATGCACTTATGAATGGCTGCTCATTATGTGAAGCTCACATCTTCCTCCATTACCTACTATGTGAAGAAAGAAAAACCTTAACCAGATTGCCCTGGGTCATGGTGGTAGGAGTTCCTAATACCAGAAGTAAGTCTCTGGAAGCCCACAAATATACTCAGTGGTATCACCAAATAAAAGCAACACAGTATGGGTCCTTGTCAACTACAACAGCCTGTATTTGTACCAATGTACAGAACTTTTACAGTGCTTTTTATTTGTGTTTTAATCTGCTTGCTTTCCTCTTCCTGCTCAATTTCTGTGCCGACATTTGGTAAAACACAGCAATCCTTTGGGATTTCTACCATTCCTCCACTCTCTGCGGAGTATCTCACGCACCTGCACAACCACCTTTATCCTTCACCCATAGTTTCTATCTATTGGTAAGTAATTTTTTTCCTGCTGAGCAGGATGGAATGTCCCTATTCAGGATGGCAGGTGTTGGGATATTCGTCCTGAATGTTTCTCGTAGGAGTGTTTGCATAAGAGACAACCGCGAGTGTAAACAAAGGGGATGGGTTTTAGACGGAAATGTGTGATGAATCAGTCGAGCTAGTTTGACAAAAAGACTCTCAATGAACAGCAGGACCTTCTCTGAGCAGAAGAGGAGAAGGATGAGGAGATATATAGATAATCTATATAATTATGGATTATATAGAACCTCCAACCATCAAATTAATTTCATTTTAAGGGGTGCTTTTTAAACATGCTGGAATGAAAGTTTTAAGAGTTTTCACGTTCTCTGGGGCTATTTTTTGAAGCAGAATAATTACAGCACTTCTATGGTTATACTTTGTAACAAACAGTCAACATTAATTAATGCCAAAAAAACAATGGCATTCCTGAGGAATTACACAGTACAGATACATGAATAGCAAAAGACGTGATTAATGTTGTTACATTGAATCCCAAAGGCCTTAGTAATAATGTAGTGACTCCCTGTTAAACACAGTGATTTTGGTTTTTAACTCTTGTCCTCACACAGGGCTGAGAACCCATCATACCAGCCTATCCAGAATGCCATGACTGTGATGGTGGGGGACAGAGAAGCAATTTGCCAGAGCCTAGGGAGCTGCAGAATGCTCTTCCCCGCGCAGTGGCTGGGGGCAGCAACCAGGACTCAGCAAGATGGAGACAGATCCCTGCCCTTGTGCCCTTTCCCTTCTCTCAGGAGAAAGCTACTCTGATCAGTCTCCCTGCGGGGCATTCAGAAAGGGGACAAGGAAGCTGTGCTCCTTGCATGATCCAACCCAACATATGCCCAGGACATAGGGCTGCTTTACTTTTCCTTTTCTTGGGTAACAACTTGTCTCAGAATAGTCCTATTGCTTTCCACGCAAGTATTCACAGGGTAAGGGGTCGTCCCTCAGAAGAGAAGACTGCTGTGATATTCCTGTCAATTAACTAGAGAGTACCAAGAGAACATGAACTTCACAGCATGTTCAATTTAAATATGCTCACTGTTTTGATAAGAGAACAATAAATCCAAAAGGCCCCTTCATTTAGTCGTATTAATCAACCTTACTGTACAAGATAAAATGTTCATTCTCTGTTCCCAGAATAAAAGGCTATGCAGAGAGAAAAGTACAGGGAATTAATTTAGTGTATTATCAGCAGAAGGGAGCTAATATCTGCCAAGCTTAGGCAGGGAATTGGTCTAATAATTGTTGATGTTTTGTATGCTGCTACCCTAAAGGTAAACAACTTGTTGAAAATTAATTAACAGTTAAATATATGTTTAAATATGAAGTAAAATATTTGCAAAATTATTTTTGAACTGTAAGATTATTTTAATCATATCAAAGATACTTTAATACACTCACGGTAGATTAATGCATAATTTAAAATACATTCTGGAAAACAGTTTCTCATCTATTTTAAACTACGTTTATAAGAAAGAAAACAGCTCAGACAAGTGATTCTGAATTATCCAATTGTTAGGATGAAGAAGCTTACAGACAGGCACACTGACAAAAGTATGCATGTGTGTACACATGCATTTCAGTGCCTTGAATAATACCATTGAAGGCAACATTATCCACACCAGGCCACTGCAAAAGCATAAACACTGAAATTAATATAGTTGGGTTGTTTGGGTGGTTTGTTTTTTTTTTTTGGGGGGGGGGTGTGTTCTGTTGGTGGTGGTGGGTTTTTTTAATTGCTAGAAGTGTTTGTATAACAATTTAAGATACAACACCTGAAGGGCTGGAGTCTCTAAAACACTGATTTGAAGACTATGTTGGTTGCTATTAGAAAAAGTAAGGTAACCAAGATTAGAAAGTCCTAAATAAATTACTATGGAATGCAATAATCACTCCATCAGTTAGTAGTCAAACTAGCAATACTTGCAAATGTCACTATTGTGTGCAGACGTGCCTGTATATCATGAACATGATATGTCAGTCTCAAGCAAAAGTACCACAACTGTGCACAAGGTTCAGGAAAAATGCAAATTTTAAACTGAATTATAGGGGTCTGTGTTAGTCTTTGAAAAAGTTTGAGGCTTAAGAACGCTACTGCATTGCCGTAAACCTAGGACTGAATTTTATTTATGTATACAACAGCTTTCAATAACCCGAGGCACTATTTTCCTTTTATTGTCGTGGTCCTGCTTCTAGACTGGGTTCAATTCACAGCCACCACAGCAGGTTTAACATGCTCTGGTACCTTTGCTTAGAGTCACAACCTGTCCCTTCCGAGTTAGAGGGGAACCAATGAATAGGTACTGTTGCAGGAGATCCTGACCAAGCATGGTTTGGGGTGCTCCAAACAATCCCCAAACACCAGTGCTCATCAGCAGCAAAGGGGACATAATTAAGACTAGATTAAGACAATAGGTGTATCTGGTTGAGTTTAAGGAACTGTTCTGAGTAACCTTCTGTCTGCCCTCCTTAAAATAGAGACCTGGATTAACATTTTAGAGGTCTTTAAAAGTTTCAGTCTTAATACATGTCTCTGTTACCAGCATCTTACTACCGCCAGATTTTCACACTGATCTCAGTAGTTATGCACCAAAGACCAAATTCAGTACACAAAATGTGTACTTACACCAGTGTGATGCACATGTACATCCACTGTATCGACACACATGTGGATGCATTTCATTTTAGGCAGATGAATATTAATTTAAGTCTTCCCACATCAATTTCTCATTTTATAGCTCAACACCTGTCAAGTCAGTTTGCAATACAGATCTTTCAAGTTTTAACTTTACCTGCAGCTGCTTTTCATATTTGATGAGAATCATTTGCATGAGTGAAGGAAAACTATATAATTATTGTCCGACTTACATGCAAATGAAACACATAACATCTTCTATCTGGCTACTGATATTTTTAAGAGAAAATACATGCAAATTAAGTGAGAACAGAGGGGAATTTTGTTTTAACAATTTGACAGAAATTGGCAAATGTGGCACTGTTACTAAGACCTGTCCTGGCTGTGAAATTTTTATAGCAAGTAATTATAACTTTGTGATTAACAATCTTTTTCACCACTCGAACCTTTCCACTCTTTGTGCCCAGTAGAAAAACCAATAGAAGGCATAGCTCTTAGCAGAATTTACAGACCTGAGCCTAGATAAGCAAACAAACAGGGTTTTTTCCTGTATCTCTGGATGATATCATCACAGTTTTGTACACCCCCAAATACTTTCTGGGAAACTTCCCTTCTCTCATTACAAGCTTTTCATAAACCTCTATTGGAGACAGTTGTCTCTCACAATGCATCCTGGTTTGACAGTTGCTACCCACTCTGTTTTTTTATTCCTCATACCATCTGAAAAAGAGATGAGGACTAAAATGAACCCAGAAATCCCCCAAACATTTTATTGGCTCACCCAGTTGGTAAGCCCCATACAAGTGACTTGAAATAGCATCTGTCATTGGTACAGATTGGCTCTGAAGTCCATTTTGGCACATGTCTGGGTCCTGACACCAGCCACAATTTAGTATCTAAGCATTACACCAGGTCAAGCCGGATAGCTGCGGCAGAGATGCAGTCTGAATTCTGGAATACACTTTTCATATAATTCCAGCTTCTTTAACGGTCATTTTTCTCTACAAGGCAAATCATTCTTCTCTCAGCTGATGCTGTTGATTCCCTCTTCCTTCTGGGGTAAAATCCAGGCTTCCATCTGACTACATCAACCTATTCTGGAGCACTGTGAATACTCCCCTACCTCTATCACCTCCCAGTAGAGCTTAGTGCTTTCCATTTTTAAAAAAGATTTTTGATTGCTTCTAATAGTATGTATTTCCTTCTCTCATCATGGGATATCACTGCCATTTCCTCTTCACAGACTTTGCTTCTGCATTCACAAGCCGTATTTTGGGACATCCTAAGCGTATCATCACTTGTTGCAATCCTTGTGGAAGCTCTCCTGATGTAATCTGAGAAATTAGTCCACCCAGAAAATCCACAAAGCTGGATGTGACTCCCTTTAACTACTTCAGTATGCCTCTGAGAGGAGTTCACAGAAATTGGTCTCTTGCTCCATGCCAGAATCTATGAACTACAGTAAATTATCAACCACTGACGAGCTGATTGTCCTCCAGCGCCACTTGCACTGGTCTTTATGTGGATGGTACCACCAAACGAACCCCCTTCCTTTGAGAACGCTGCTCAATCAGCCCTACAGCTATTTACCAGCACCTTTGTGACACTGATGGTCATAATAGCTCTTTTTAATTTACTCAAACTCCATGAAGGGTTAAAAATATGGCATATGTTGACAGCCGACACTCCTCGCTAACAGGAAAGACACGTTGCTGTGGGGCCCAGATCTCAGCTTCTCCTTCCCTGCAGCTGTCTGTGGATAGCAGCTAATTGTATCCACTTGTTTAACCTCGGGGATAACGTCTGGAGGGGACCAAGTGCCACAAGCGTACTTTTTTTTTTTTTAACGGTCATTTCCTCTCTGGTGTAACTTGCATGACAGCATGTGACAAGCAGAAATTAATGGGGACACTGCTGTGCCAATACCTCTTGAATTGCTTTGACACTGGCTGCAGGCTGCCTGCTTGGCCACCCAGCCAAGACCTCACATGAAACGTGGCAAGGGGCCCACAGCTCTATTCACTAACAAGCCAGCTGGTCAGTGATTAGAAAGCTGAAACAATGCTGCGCACATACATCAAGAAAAATGCTTTACAAACAGCTTTGGACTCAGGAGGTAAAGTCTCCTAGAAGAGTAAATCTGTACCTTTATCTTCTGGGGACTGCTAACTTAAGGTGAAGTTTGAGATAACGTGGAAGGCCCTGGAAGATGACTGCCCTACACTGTCACCTGAGCACAAGAAGGGCTAACCTCAGAACAAAGACTAAGATCTTAACATGCTCAAAATCATGTGCAAACAGCTTAGACCACATGGACTCTGGTCCAGAGGACCAGAGACTTACGACAGACAACTCTTCCTAATTGTCTGTCAACACCTTGGCAACATTACTGACATTTCTGCATAAATTCTCATTGGACTTGTCTGCAATGTGCCATCAAGCAGGCTGAGATTTGCTTATATGCTGGTACTTTGCTTATATGCTGGTACATAACAACAAAGGATGAGACTTTAGAAGTATCCCGAGAGATTGGGATGACCAGATCTCCTACACCCAAGGCAGCTTTGAACAGTTCAGCCAAGACTTTTTTGAAAACTGTCAAATCCTTGGCTGGACACAAAAGGCTCAAGGAGGCCGTTGCTTTTATTTCTCTCAGTTTTATTTTTAGTTGTGGTTTTTTTAAACAGTATCCACAAAAAATGCATGAGTCCTTTATGAAACACCTACATGGCAACAAGAAAATAACATATGCTTTTTTAAAACTGAGAAAAATCTGGTCAGTAGGATCCTACAGATTAGAAACCCAAACATCATTTAAAATCAATGGGACTTGGGCACCTAATTCCTACGTCTCCTTCGAAGTTATAAACTCAGTCCAGCACCTTTCATTTATTAGAAAACTTGTTTAAACTTATTACAACACAAGCCTGCTCCATTTCCTGATATATAAGGAAATACATTTTCTGATATATACAGAAACTTAAGAGCTCAAGGCACTGTAAAAGAGGATGGCAAGATAGCAGAGTCACTTTTGTGAATTAAAAAAATTGGGTTACTGTTGAGTTTGGACTTTGGGCCCAATTAATTTTCATTGCTTCCATCATAAAAATGTCTAGGAATTCAGCATAGTAATGAACAGCACTTGCATGCTGAGGGAGAAGATGACCTCTTACTAGGCACAACCAAAGCCCAGTGAAGTCACTGAGACTCTACCCATCAATTTTCAAAGACCTGAGCTGGTTCCACTGCCTTTTAACATATCCATCTTCCTCCTACATGCATCAGAACCAGCAGGACCTTCAGAGAGATGTAGACAATCTTCTCTGAGACAAAAGTGGCAGCATGACAACAGACATGAAAATACAGCTACTCTCTAGAGTTAGACACTCTTTTTATAAATAGTTAACAGTTTTTATTAAAGATATGAATACTGGAGAAAGTAAGATTACAATCCTTTCCTAACCTCTCCAGGGAATTCATAATAAATGAAGTTCAGTTGTGCACTTCTAAACAGCCACTTTTCAATAACTTTTGGTTGCTTGCAATGTACTTGCATGTTAGAAGTATCATGATGCTCATCAGTGCTGTACAATGGCTCAATGTTGCGGTCAATTACTACCTGAGCTCTAGTCACAGGAGTTCATTTAACTCTGCTGCCTCTCCTGCTCCATATTACAAATTCAGGGATAATGGTTAACTACTTCATGAGTGTTGCAAAGATTAACTGGTTAATGTTTGTTGAGTACTCCGAAGATCAAGAATTTGCTTTCAGTTACAAAGGTATAACAACCTTAAAGAAAACCAAGGCTATACACAAGGGGAAAGATTTCTTGGATATAAGTTATGGGTAGAAATGGGCTTCAAGGAAGAGCTGAGAGAGGTCAGTGGCCTACTGGAACCAGCTTGGCCAGGATCACCAATCCAATAACTGTACATACATCTTTGCAAGAAAATTGCAATTTCTTTCTTACCTCCCTTCAGGTGCCTCGTTGCCCTTTCCTACCCTATCCCTAGTTCTGAGCCTTCAGGCCTTCACTTCACTCCCACTCAGCCATTTCCTCTCCCACCACACTCACTCTCAGGCCCTGTGGTCCAACTCCATCTCTTTGGGTTTCTGCCTCCCACTGGACAGAGGATTACCGAGCAAGGTAGATCAGCAGAAGATGCCAGCTATTAGCACGCCTCAGCAGCTCATCTCTGGATTTCTGATAAAACAAACTGTAGCAGGCAGCAATGTCCATGAGATGTTTGCTGTGGCTGCGGCAGCGGGATATGGTCCCACATATCTGCCAAGTCTCTCCAAAGTGCCGCAGGCCATAGCCCCTCCAGCTCTGAGCAAAATGACACTGATTTACATTATTGTAAATTAGTGTAAACCTCACCTTGTTTTCTTTTGAACACTCGACTGGTTTTTAAAGAAGGAGGCATCTTCAACTCCTAGTGACACAATGAGTGATGAGCCTACTTATTTCTTAATGTTAGCACAACATAAAAGAATCACCTCTGCTTTGGAGGTGAGGGTGAGACTTGGGGATGGGGGGAAAGGTGCAACATGTGTGTCAATAGTCTCCTTAGGAGGGGAGAACATTGCTGTCAATGTTTCATGGGCACTGATAGTCTTTCCCTTCCCCCTCCTCCCTGAATGCCAAACAAAACAAACTCTAAGAGTTTGTCAAAGGTATGTTAGAAGTTAACTTGTAAGAAGAGCCAGTCAATGGAACAAACTGCTTCCATGAAGATGTATTCTTTGAAAGTAAAGTGGCACAAATGATGCACGTGACAAAAGTAGCTTGCCACAAATGCATCATTGCTTCTTAAAAGAATAATGCGTGGCAAGCAAAAAGTATGTTATTCAATATGTAAGCCAATTTAGAAAAAATACCCTGCATGTCTTCTTGCATATCTTCACTATAATCATTCATGGAAAACCCATGAGAATAAAAGTAACTGCCATCCAGAGAACCTGGAGCATCTAACGCCTGTGCTTTGCTGAATAGGGCCCTAGAAAGATAAGTCTTTTGTTTTCCCTAACACAAAAAAGATATTACAAATCATACAATACACTATCAAATTCTATGTTATTCCAAAATGACAGTCAATTAAGTAGAAATAAACTGTATCTTCAGAAGGGCAAATGGGAGAGGCTAGGGATCACTATCAAAGGACTTCTGTTTTCTTTTGTTTATTAAATAGCAACTGTATTATTTACTGAAGCTTTGCAAGATAGTGAGCAGCTGGGTGTAACACATTTCCATGCTGTGTAACCTCTCCTCATGCTTCGTTAGATTCCTTATCAGGACCAGAAGAAAAGAAACCTCTCTGTTATGCTTTTCCTGTGGCAAAGGGAAAGACAAGATGATGACTTTCCAGCTCATTTCACTTGTACAACGTTCTCATCAATCACCATGGGGTAGGTCTTTGTTATTTTCACTGAAGGACTGTTCTTAGTTTTCTGTCACAATAAAGCCTGACTCCGCTAACTAGCAAACCAAGGTTACCTCCACCACATTTGCAAATGAACAAAATGCAAACATAAGTCTAAAGCTACTTCTGAAACATTTTCCAAGGCCCTGGTTTCACAGGCATAAACCTCCTAAGTGGAATTAGGTCTAAATTCTTTTCACTGAAAGGAAGGTTGAAGTCTGAAACACTCAGAGCAGTTGAGGTAAGGAAGCTAAACTAACCATCTCATCAAGAACCAAAAGTTTTCTGCTTGTTTTGCGACTTTCTGCTCCAGAAACCAAGCAAAGAAACTGTGGTTTATTTTTATTTTAAACTCTGTGTCAAGTATGCATCTCTTTGCAGTTTTGGTTCACTATAGCCCACGCGGCTTGGCCTCCACTCTCCTTTTCCTATGTCTTCAACAAGCCCTATAGACATCAGCAGGAATTATGTGAGCAAACAAAAAGCAAGAAAAGGATATAATCTGATCGAGGCAAAAACATAATAAAAAATGCTTTGTAAGATGGTCTCTCCTTCTTGAACTTTATGTTTTTATATGTCTTTTCCTTTTGGGTCTGTGTTGTTTCTCACTGAGCGACAGTTATACACAACATACTATTGTAATAACAAGCATATGGCTCAGAGATCACTGTTGACTTTCTCAAGTCTCAAATTAGACATTTTTATTTAAAATACATGAAAGACATCTGTATACTCTTTCATTAAATGCATTTTACATTTGTAACATCCTACATATTCTTTTGGAACTATTTCCATTAAAATGCCGACTCTGGGTTTGGATAGCAAGTATCTCCTTTGTAACACTAAGGGAGGAGTATGCTACTGTCAAAATTTCTCTCTGAAAAGTCCTTGCTAAAATATTTACTCTGCCTGTCAGAACAGGAATATCTGAAGTTAATTCCAAATGAAGGAATATTTTAGAATGAATCATAATCTAGATGAGAAAAAAAAGGCAACATGCTGCCATTACAGTGCCCCTTCCCTGCTGTTAAACTGAACGAAAACTGACCCTGCCTTTGCATCCACAGAATATTGTAACATTTTGGAGCCTTCTGAGACTCTTTAATTGTAGTTATGCAACAGAACTGTGGCATCCTAAAACAAAGGACAAAAATTCAGCAGCTGAATTTATTGTCTTGGAAATTAAACACTCTTAAAGAGATGGCTAACATGTCTTCTTGATTATTTTTGGCATTTTAAAGTTACAGTGAAATTCCTAATTGCATACACCAAAGAAGTGGGACCTTTTAGAAATACTTAAATTTTTATGGCACTGTCTGTAAAGTCACATATTTAGCAACAATGAAAACTGTTGAGCAGTAACCCTCTTTGCAATTAAGCCACTTACTTCAATGGGACCTTTATGGTATAAGCCCCTGTTCAACAATAATAAAGATAAAATGCGCTGAATTTAATGAGTTGGTCACGATGGTAAAAATCCAGCTGCTTCTTTTAAATGGGTATTCTCGAGGGTCATGATCCTCAAAGGCAAATGGGGTAAATTTTGTGGCCAGAACAGTGATGATATTAATGAAAAAAAGAAATAAATGCACCAGACGGTCCGTCAAACCCGAGATTCTCCAGAGCCCTTTCCCATTACTAAGTCAGTTTACTGGCCCAGTATGATGACCCACTATGACACATGTTTGTGAATAGTCAGGAGTCTGGTTCCAAAGGGACAGACATTGCTTACACAGAAGTTTTGAGGGAAGACTACTTCCTCGCTCTGATGTATGTTCATGACTAATCTGAGACTACGGAAACAACGGTTTCAATTCTTCCTTGCTCTAACCTTGGAATTCATCAGGTCAGTAGTTCAAGATAACAACCGATTCTCCTCTGTTATCATCTCCTCTAATTCACTGGCTTCTTCTAAAGCTGGAGCAATCTGTTTACACAAAGTAAGCAGAAGCTTAAGTGTTTTGCTGGAGCAAAGGAGCCTCTGCTCCCTTGAGGTTTCTCCTTTAAGGCCTGAATTTGAACCAGAAGGTTCAGGTGCATATTCCAGCATAAGTTTAAATGCCTTATGTATACCGACATAACTGGTTGTACTGTATAGCTGTACCAATAACAGAGAAGGAAGAACCACCTAAAATACTGATGTTTATGGGTCTTTGGATAAAGATTCCAACCTAAAAATTTAAGGACAGGTTTGATCTAGGAGCTCAAGCGCCTTTGTAATTTGCTCTTTGTTAATTGCAAACTGTTCAGGCTTTGCATGAAAACAAACGAAAGGCTGCTTGCTAACTGATGCTAATGGCATTGCACCACACTCACCCCTGGAGGAAGCCTAAGAAGCCAACAGTTACACCACAGAAGGATTTGACCCATAATTGTGCTCTGGAGTACCGACACCGGCAAGTATTACAAAACCATGTCTGCTTGATTAAAACTACAAATAAATTAATCATTTAAATTTCTAAATATCTTCCCTTGCTGTTGCACCGAGAGCAAATGACAAACAGTATTTCTGTTACTTCATTTGTGTTTCCATTCTAAAATTTCCATCTTCTGTCAGCTGCTTGCAAACTTACTAATAATGTGTGTCTTTGTTTGGACTTCTTAAAAAGAAGGATATTCTCAAAATGAAAGAAAGCTCATTTTATTCCACTCAGAAACCTGAGAAACCTGTAACACGAACCATGTGCTGATTACAGAGCACTGATATATAAAGGAAGCAGTTGTGTAAATGTGTGAAGTGGCTTCGGTGGGGAAACAGAAGAGCAGAGGAGCAGCACTGTTTTAGACAAATAAACGCTGTTGTGGGATCTGATTATCGCGACTCATGTTTAACAAGGTATTGTGTAAAGGCCAGACACAAAAGAGGGCCTGTCACCGTGGGCACTATACAGTCAAGGGTTTTAACACAGCCTCTTCCATTAAAGGCTCACAAATAAAATGGACAAGACAGACCCCAGGTGGAGAAACAGTGTGACAGTTCCATGAGATTACTTTTTTATGGGAGTTGAGTCAGTTAGGAGGGGATAAGCAAAAAGTAAAGAAAAGCGATGAAGGGAAGAGCTCTGGTGGGAGGGAAAGAACAGAAGAGCAGAGTGACATACAGTGTACATACAGAGTGAAGGTGAGGTGAAAAAAGGAAGGTGGAAGGGAAGGACGGAAGGAAGGAAGAAAGGGCTGGAAAAAATGGGATTAGCACAGGCACAGTTGAAATCTTGAGAAGCACTGAGTGTCAGAGGGTTTGGCTTTGGTTGCTTCAGCAGCTGAGTGTAGCTGGCCAATGCCACTGGCTGGTGCTTCTTCTGCAGTTTCATCCCTGATGGCCAGAGGATGGGAAGTGGAGAGGAACTGTGTCTGTTCTGGTATCTGCAGAGGCGGGTGGGACGGGGATTCTCCATGTGTTTCTGATTTGACACACTGAGTAGGAGGGAGATGAGCAGCCTTGTCTGGGTCCCATTTATTCCTTCCCTATGACTGCAGCAGCCCTCATTCCAGCTCAGCTCTATCTCATGAGCTGAAACATAAACCTAAGGGATGGACCCTGGGAACCAGCAGATACACATGTGCATAGGTACACGTGGATGTGTAAGATGCCTTCACATGTATACATATAAATACATCAAACCACTCCCATGGGAGGAGAATGGGAACTACCCTCTTTTGCATTCTTGCACTTCTGACTCTTCTCTAAGCATCTGAGTTGCCAGTTCTGTCCTCCTCTGGCCCACAGCTATTTAGAGATCATGAACTTCACAGGCAGCAGAGTGATGATCAAGTTTCCTTTTCTTCTTCTCTCACTTGCTCAAATAGCAACATTTTTGCAAATATGTTAGAGGACTTTTACATTAATTATATGTATACATATGTGTGGTTTTATGTACCTATATGTGTATCTAAAGGATTTAAAAATTCTTCAAGCTAATTTCAAATGCTACATATGAAAACATGCAATACAAATTCCATCCTTATCCATTTGTATGGAACTTTGTTCTCTGGCATAAGCTAAATACATCTGTTACAGAGGAAAAGAAACAAACACAACATATCTATTTTGATTAAATCAGTGTGCCACTAAACTAACATGCTTCAGATTAATTTTTACTGTGGGATACAATAACCTGCCTATTCACCAGCACAAAAACAGTGCATGCAGCTAATGCAAGAGTATTAAATTTCTCTTGGGGTGGAACAAAGCAAACAGTTTTATAAAAAAACCCCGTATTTGATTACTATATTGTCTTGTATTAGCTACGAGTTGTCTGTGGCCAACTCTAATTATTTTACACTCCAGCTGTATATTTGCTGTGAATAAATAGGGAGACTGTGCATATTCTAGTATAGAGACTCTGAGCTGCAATCACTCGGGTTTGCTGAGATGAGAAAGGTACCCTGCCACAATGCCTCTGTCCAAGATCTGCTCAGTTCAACTCTTAGAATCTAGTGATTCTAAGAAAAAGAAAAAAATATGTTGGCCAGGTTTCCCAAGTATCTACCTTGTCACGATTTCTGCCGTTCTGTCTCCCCTTTCCCATCTTTGTGTGCTTGTTTCAGGGCGTAGCTTTGTGAGTATGCGGAGGCATAGGAGCTTGATTTCCTCCCAGTGCAGAAACTACTATTAAGAAAGTGATTCCTACCTGCCCCCATGAGAATCAAGAATGGCTCTTTAAACATCTCCTCTTTATCTCACATCTGCTGCAGTCTGACCTTCAAATTACTTGTCAAAAGTACCATATGGCTTGCAAGGAAAATTCTGAACACGGGTAAGTCCAAACATTTCAGCCTATTGTTCTGCCACTGCTTTATGTGCACCGTGAGCTGCAACAGCTTCCTCTTAATTGCTTTAACTGTGGCATCTCATCTTTGATGAAGAGAAAGACGCTGAAAAGATGAGTGATGCTTCTGCTGATCACTGAGGCAGGATTTACTCGCAGTGCAACTTGTGACCATACACCACCACCACGAGACAAAGGGAATATCTCAAAAATACTCCTTGCTCCGTGGCAAGCCAGTGGCTCACTGAGGAACAGTAAAACACTGTCTCTGACATGCAGCCTGGCAGTCTAGCCCCACTTCTACACCTGCCGGGCCATTATTCCTACCATGAGCTCCCTTTCTGTCAGTGTCATCAAAGCCTTTCACACAGCAATTGCTACCACGTTGATGGTCCAATAGCAAAAGCACAGGGTCACTAATAATCTGAGAGTGTCTCAAAGGAATTCAGATCAGTAGGATCCATAAGCTTTTTTAATCTTTCTTTTTTTTTCATCACATCTATGTCTTAGTCTGCAGAATTAACAGGAATTAAATGAGCTGACAGCAACATTTCACTTCCAGTGTTTGCAATCCTGCAATTTTGCAATGAGCGGGTCATAAATTCTGTTCTACCAAAGGCTCAATCTCCATCCTTGCCCGCAATTCAGAGTCCTTTCAGTTTCTTAATTCCCTTTGACTTTCTGAATAAAGATGATTTCTGGCTCTCCATCTATTGAAAACAATAGTTTCCGTCTGACTTCAAAAGGGATGTGTCCCTCAGGGCCCTACTGGCCTGCACTGCTGCCTTGAGAGTTTGGGCCATAAAAGTAGGTTGAGATGTCTGTTTGTAGAGTCCTTCATAGCTATCTTTTCACAGTGACATTTCTAATTCAGTGTCATTGTTCTGAATGACTAAAATTATTATTTCAGGTAGGTTGCTTTCATGCATTATGCTACAATGTTGTTTGACTGCTTTTCAAACTGGAACAACTGAAAACATGTGAAGCGCTCCAATGATTTTAAATCAACCTAGTCAGGACAGAGTGATTTAAAATTATTAGAGTGCCTCACATTTTTACGAGCTCTCAGTTTGCAAGCAATGGAGGTCTGGGCAGTCCTAGGCTATGGCACTGCAAAAATCCCAACTATACATTACCATCAGTTTCAAAATATTTGCATTTGAATTTGGAAATGGTAGGGATTTGGAGATATTTAACACCACCATAATTAAAATCAGTGGCTATACACTGGCTGTAAAAAGGTCCAGGCTAAAGAACTAAGTATACAGATACAATACTGTATTTTGTAGCTTCCTGTGCCCAGCAGTCCCTTCATTAGAATTGGGACTCCTCCTAGCTTCTTGGTCAGACTGTACAGTACTACTTGCATTATGGCACAAAAGAAGATGTGGCTGTGTCTCTACACGCAGCACAGTATGGGAAAGAAATGACCATGCCTGCCCCACAGGGAACTACCACCCTTTGGAGAATATCCTTTTTTAAAGATTTCATTCCTTCAGAGCTGTCAACTGTACAGGGCACCTGCTCTCTCTCCTGCTATCCTTCCATGCAGCAGTCCAACCTCTGGTAGTAGGATTAACAGAGGGGGAGAAAAAAAGATTTATCCCACAATGATGTATCAGTTCAAGCCTTTTGTTTTCACTTCATTATAGTGGCAACTCTTCTTTAGTTAATAATACAGGTTCAGAACAAAATTTATTGCAAAATACTCTACAAAGAATGAGATCCTCAGCAGCTGTAAATGGACATCGTTTCACTGAAGATAATGGATTACACCTCTTAATATCAGTTGAGGATCTGCTTCATTATTTGTGGACTCCAAATTCCTCACTAAGTTTTGCTTCTTCCTTTACCACAGAATTACTGATAGGAAAAAGTTAGTATTGGTGTTTCTCTTAGTATCTTTCTTATTAATTCAGTACCCTCCTTTTTTAGTGACTTTTAACTTTGATGTTGTTAAATATGACCGCACTCTGAAGACTCTCAGTACTGGCGAATCTGTTTTCCTGGAATATCTTGTGTTGTTTTCAGAACTGTATGATTGTGTGACATCTGCTCCACATCTCATACGTGATCAACTGAGTAGGTGCAACCGTGGCAGATGGCTGATGACTCACAGCAACTGAACACTGGTTTGCTTTCTAAGAAGTAGCATCTTCATATTCATTTTCTAAGAGTCTTGCAAAGATGTGACCAATCTGCCTGGTGTGACAGCAGGTAGTGTAAATTACAGGAAATGCAACAGCAATGTGCATTCTAGGACTGGGGTTAATATTTTAAAATTCAATTTAGGGGCTACAGATTAATCTACAAAAGGAAATTAGGTTCACTGCTGTACTTTCTAAATTTTAGACACCTAAATAACAAAACCTGGATTCCTGAACTAGATGCAGAACTAAGCTCCCTATGCAAAGGAGATACACAATGATATCCACAGCAGCCCTTCACTTGAGTGAGGAATCAGGAAACAACAGGGAAAAGGATATACCTCAAACCCTGGTCTCTCTGCAACCTGATTGCCCTGTTCCAGGCTGGAAGGAGCACCATGAAGATTCCCAGATCATGGACCTGGGCAGAAGGACATTCCCAGGTCCTCTAGCAATCCATGATAGATAATGTATACATATATCTGTGATACCAAAGACCTTTGTTCTGTTCCTTTCTCTGTTGACTGTCAGATTGAAAAAGGCACAGCCCAGCTAGCACAAGTAGCTTGGGTAGGCTCAGTTCTGATTGGTGAAATTATTAATGTTTGTAAATATGTAAAGGGCGAGAGTCAGGAGGATGAAGCCAGGCTCTTCTCAGTGATGGCCAGTGATAGGACAAGGGACAGTGGGTGCAAGCTGGAGCACAGGAAGTTTCATGTGAATATAAGGAGAAACTTTTTCCTTGTTAGGGTGACAGAGCACTGGAACAGGCTGCCCAGAGAGGTTGTGGAGTCTCCTTCTCTGGAGACATTCAGACCCTGCATTCCTGTGTGATTTAGTCTAGGTGATCCTGCTCTGGCAGGGGAGGGGTTGGACTCTATGATCTTTTGAGGTCCCTTCCAACTCCTAACAGTCTGTGATTCTGTGATTCTGTAAGGAAACTATCACAAGAAGCCACAAGTTTACTTATAATGACATCGCTTCGCAAAGTCAACTTTGTTCATTACTAAAATTAAGGAACCTTGGTAACAGTTTGTTAGAGACTCCTTGGCTTGGCAGAACAAGGTGACTGCAGGGAACTCCAAAGAGTCACCATGTGTATATATTAATTTAAAGCTAATATTGTTATATACATTGCAACAGCTTAAAATCAATAAACATCAACTTGTTTGCATGCACAGAATTTCCATATTAGTGTTATAACAGCCATATCCATATCCAAATCCTCTAGGATCAAAAAAACCATACCAGCCTCTGCAGCATCATATCAGAATGTGAACACCCAGCTTACATATGCTTCAGTCCCAAAGAATAACACATCAAAATGCTTCAGTGGCCTACTAAATACTTTAAAAAAAAATAATTAAAAAGTCTTTCTGTGGCAGAGACGTACCATTCCCATTTCCACTACCCTGAGGTCAACTAACAAAAGTTCCTAATGAGCCAAGTCTCTCAAACGCTCAACTGCTAACACCATTAACATTACCAAAGACCTGTACGTGACTAACAGCTGTGTCCTAAGGAAACTGAACTCATACCTTCCATTTCCACATAAACTGCCCTAAAGTTAAAGAGTATCCCAGGAAGAAAAGAAGGGAGGAGACGATGGCTAGAGAGGAAAGCAGGAAGACGTTGTCATTGCTGATTCTGATTCATCCCATATGGAACATATATTAATCAGGCCTGACAGAGGAAGCCAGCAAGGGTGAGCAGGACTATAATCCAGTAGTTGCAAAGACATATTAATTAGATCAAGGGCTTGAACATAGTTCTTTTTCAAAGGTGGATACCATGTCCACGAGTACTTGGAGTCATGCTTTCCATCCCTCTAGCCCAAAGTATACTCCATTAAAAAATAACACAGGCGCTTCAGCCGAAAAGATTTAAAATACCTCTTACCAGAACAAGCTAGAACTCAGTAGCCAGAGCTATGGCCACAGAAATGGACTACAGTATTTGTGCTCCTGGCAACAGGGAGGGGAAGTGAACATGTCTGCCTGACGTCCTGGGTAAGTATTCCCTCTACCAGGCAATGTCACAATGGGAAACTGCCTCTTCTATTATTTCATGGGCACCTGTGGCTATGTTCCTAAAATAGCCCCTGGGGTGACTCCTGCCCCAAGGCTTTAGGTATTAGAAAGGCATTGCTGAGCAGCATTAAGACAAAAGCTTTAGTTGTTTTTAAGTGATAGATACAGTTAGTTTCTCTTTATGAAGCATAAAGGTTATTTTTAAAATGGTACCAGTGTCACAGTTCCTTGACAGCTGGTAACTAAAAACCCCTGCATGCTCCAAAACAGTAAAAGCTGAGTCTCCCTCCCCCAAATGATATGTAATGATGGTAGCTAACTGACACAGGAAAGATTTTTTGGGGCTGATACTTCTCTCATAGTAATTGTATGTCATTCAAGTTCCACTAACAACTGTTGAGTTTACTCCATGGTGCCAAAGAGGTATATTAGACCCTTCAACTTCAAGCTATCCAGAGCTTACTTGGCTCATTTGGCAACCTCAGAGTTGCTGACACACGCAGAACTTTAACAGATGGTCTTACAATACTGGCAGTTGTTTTGTACTGTGCTAGTGGTGAGGGGAAATACTCTACACAAATTGTCTGCAATTCTCAAAAATAAATGAAGTACAAATCCATATTAACCTCAAAAGCCAAACTATAAAAAGTCAGTTTAGCTTTTTAACAACGTATGTGCTCTGGGTTAAATGCTTGGTTGTTGCAAAATTTCCCTGCAGCAAGGAGAACTGTGCTTTGTGTTAGTTTCTACAAGGAATACCCATAAAGACCCTATCATTAGAAAGGTATTGAGATGCATTAGAAATAAGCCTCGAGACCCTTTCTTGTAGCCAGCTGTGACTATTAGCAAAACTACCTCCATAAACTGGATGTTTTCAAATAGTGAAGCAACATGGTGCAGCTTAAGTTAACTGAATCTCTATTTTTTCCCGTGCCAAACAGAATTTGAGAAATAACACATCAGCTACTGTGCAAACGTTGAAATGAATAGCACTGGCAGAGTAAACAGCAATTTTACATTTTTCCTCACCCAGCTGAAACGAGCTGCATGTACCACGACCTGAATTTTACACTCACTAATTTCACTGAACTTGCGCTGTACGTAAAAGACCAGAATTGTTCCTCCTTGTTTCTGCGTGGCTTATTTTTTCTCTTCTATTGTGCCAAATTATCAGACATATCAACTGGGTTGAACTAGGGGGTAAACCACATATGCAGAATTATGCTTTTCAAAAGTAAACTGATTTCCTTCGCCAGTATATAACCTCCATGAAATGTATGTTCACACATACATATTACAGTCTATTAGTGCAAATTTAGAACAGGCTTTTAGAAAATCACAAAATTTTTAGTCCAATGCTCGTCTCTTCCATTTGCTTTAAATGAAACATAGCTCAAAGGATATATCAAACTGAGTTTTCAGAGGCTTGGTCATTCGTTTCCCACCCGTTTCCATATATTTAGATAGATAATATGTCAGTCACCTCGTATGTTATTTTCACAATATTAGTTACACTGAAATACAGTTCCCTTAGGTGACTTCAAAGCCCTGGAAGAAAGTACTACCCTAAAAGCATTATCATAAAAGAGTCCTTCAAATGCAAGAGATACATTCCAGTCTCCTTCTGGGACTGAATCAAAGCTGTATCCATTTTAAAAAAAAATTATTTTATCCACTAAGGTTGTTTAAAACCACGGTTTCTGGAACTGACTGATGTTATACATTTGTGACTTTGATACAAGTGAGAAGATCTTTATCGGTTTTATGTCTAATGTTATACTGAAAGATCAAACAACTCCTAAGTTTGAAGCTGTTAACAAAAAAATTATTAAAACAACTAAATTTCAGATAGGTTTCATGTTTTCTTTTCCTCCCTCAGGACTTTTGCCAGACTAAGATGACACAACTTAATTCCAGAAGGTATTTATACAAATGCAAGACAATCCGTCTCCAAAAGCGTAAATTATTTCTCATGACAAAAGAAAAATCAAATGAAATGTTGAACTGACACAGTCAAAATGCAGGAACATCAATCCCCCTGTTTCTCTTCCCGGCAGTAATATCTTGCCAAACATTTCAAGCTAGGATCCTCGATGTAGCACTTTGCTATGAAATTCCCAGGAAAGAAAAGGAGCTAGCATGTATATTTTAGTACCAAAAATGTAAGTACATCCTATCCTGGGAACAGGTCCTCCCTTACACATGCAGATGAGGTAACATGATGGGGAAAGGTCATGATTACCTTTCCAGTTACTTAAAGCTTTCCTAGCTTCTCTAACTGGTCAGGGCTACCCTCTCCCTTGAGCCCATCCTCTCCAGAGCTCAACACAGGCCCACAGTGAACATTTCCTGATCTTGGAATTTATAGCAACCTTTCTGACAAGAGTGCCACAAAATGATAGGAGTCTCTAGAGGAAACAAAAGGCAAAGAGAAAAGGGTAGGAGCATAGGATTTATTTTATCCATCTTAACAATATCCAGCACTCTACCAAATTTCTAGGGAAGTTTAAAGTAATCTTGGACTAAACAATAATGGAATCATTTGTCTACAGCTGCAAGGCAATGCCACATGTATTGATCTGAAATGCTACTTTGGGTGAAAAATTAGATATTCAGGGGATTTATAAATCTGAAAGAAAAAACCTCAAACAAGGGCAACACTTCCACAACGACATTCTACCTGTTAGTGAATACAGATCTTTGTGCTGCAAATCATGTCCCAGGCTGGGCCATCACTCCATTTTGATATGACAAAAGCCTATGGGACCAAAACATAGTTTGTGATTTATCTCTCTGCCTGTCCTACCTAAGATCTTCTGAAATAACATCCAGAATCTTTCTTCTAAAATACCTTTATAGTTTCAGTAGGCACTCCAGGTTCCGGAACTTTATCCAAGTAAGTAGTCAAGTCTTGATCCACGTGTTCAAAAACTAACGTTAACTTGGTCTCTCTGTCTGTTCGTGACACGGTGCACACATCAAACAATCTGAGAAGCAAAAGAAAAGAGGAGGTAAGTATTTTTTTGACAGAGGAACTAGAGTTAATACAGAAAATTAGTTGATATTTATCCACATTCTATACTGCAGGACTTACAGTCATTTTAAAAATAAAATTGCAAGAAGTATTTTTAGAAAAAACATATACAGGATTTTTGCATGCATCTTCAGTTTCTTCCCACATAAATCCCATGTCCACTATTACATGGCTTTATAATTAAATGTCTTTTGGAAGAAACAGAATTTCTTTGCTGATTACTCTTTGCAAGTTTCTGGATGCAAGACGCCAATAATAAGAAAGCTTTCTTCTCTCATCACTTTATGTCATTCTTTTATTGAAATTTATCGTATCACTTTGTTGCACAACATCAAATTCAAACTAATTTGCAAAGCTCTTCATAATGTCACATTCCTATCTGATTACTCCGTTTTCTATTGTTTTCTCTTTTTAATTAGGATTTCTCTCATCTTCTCCACTTCATCCACTGCATCAGTTTTAATCACTGTTTCACCTTTTTCACAGACATCTGCCCATCATACCAGTGACTTTCACTATCTTTCCTCAAGTCCCACTTCTACAAAATCATAATAGGACACCATCAGACAGACAGAAGGATTCTTGTTGCCAGCTCACATGCTTTTGTAATGTGTTTATTCATTTAGTTTAATCGGGTTGCCTTTCTCTCTGTAGTGATGCAGAAAAACAATTGCTCCTTTCATCAGGTGACAGTAGATTTAAAAAATATATGTATGAATTTATTAGGAAGTTTATATAGTTAAACTGAAGAACCTATTATTAATAACAAGCCAAAGCAATGTTGATACTACTGCTTTTTTTGGTCAACATCATAGCAATTAGCATTGGTTTATTACTTGTATCTTTTGTGCTCTTAGAAAAACTGCTTCCTTACTGCAAAGTGCAGCAGTTCTGACAACATTATCAAGTTGGTTTTTTTCTTTCTCCTAGGACTAAAGGATCTGTAGACAACAGTCCACACACAAAGCCTTGGGGATCACTGCTTTTCAAAGAGGACATCTGACAAATAGACTAGGAAAACATTTTGTACCGAGATTTTTACCTCTTTCCTTAAATCTCAAAACATCTCACAAGAGAAGGGAAGAAAAGAATTGGCACAATTGTGTGTCTGTGAAGACTGTAGCTCAGGTTTAAGAGAGTGATATGTTTCACTTGAGATTGTAAAGATTTAGCATGTTCAGGTCATTGTCCCACTTAACACATTTCTGAAATAATCTTTGATCAGACACTTAAAAACTGTTTAGTATTGACCCTGTTTTGAAAACAGATGCATGCCCATTCCTTTGACCTTAAAGAAGCTTTTCATGAATAATAATTTGGGAACCAGAGTCACAGAATATGGAGAGGCTGTCACCCTACCTCTACTAAAAGACAAATCTGTACTTATTCTGTGATCATCATATGAAAAAATATTAATTATTATGGTAACATAGTGACTGCAACACTGTGTCTTGGCACATTTCTCAAAAAGACAAATACTGTTCTCTTTAGAACTCCCTTAACGGGGTGTACGCGGAGAGAGATGAGATGTTCTGTACGCAGTAAAGCAGCTTTGTTAAAAGTCACAAACCTTCCTGAAAGGTGAAATTTGCTGCTATTTGGCTGGAGTTTAATAAACTGTGATATATTTATATAAATCAATGTGGAATGCAGCCAGACTGCCTATAACCCCAACACATGCAAATAGAGAGGAGCCAGACAGGTCTGAACATCTGAACGTAAACACTGGAAAATATTTCCAAATGTATGATTTCTTTGTGTTGACCTACATTTACCTAAAAATGTTCTGAAACACCTCTTCTGCCAGGTATTTAATACACTGGCAAAATCATCTTTTCAACTACAGCAGAATTATAATTCAAGAAAAAAAAAAAAAGGGGGGGGGAATATCTCACTGTATAGAATATAGAAGCAATGCGTAATTTCCAAGTCACTGTGGAGGGAAATGCTGATTTCTATTTAATTCTTCTGTACGTGGGTTTTTTTTTTTGATTCTGGCATTTTCTGGCACAGCAAAATAAGGAACTCATTTGGAGTGCAATTCTAGTCACCGAGTAACTGAGCAATAATGTTATCTTTCCTTTTTATACACCCTTTATGAGAAACTCAAAATGTTTTACTGTTAATAATAAAAACTTCAGATCCTGTGCAGGGCTGGGTGGAAGCACATCGTGTTTACTCACAGAAAATACAGCTGCTGCCTCAGGAAGATAATTTAAAGCACAGCTTATGTGGACCCGTGATATTACAGAAAGACAACATCTGGCATTGTCCACACTAATCATTCTGGAAATAGATTGAAAAAGACACAGCCTCTTTATTTAGTAGTTTCCATAGGGATAAAACTGCTTTTTATAAACTATGTTGTTTTACATGCACCGTGAGAAAATCATCCATAGAGCTGTCTTCTTTAGCTAGGAACATATCTGCTGTCTACAGTGCACATCTTCCAAGCCATTTCCTTATTATTTTCTGCATGTGACGGGTTAGTTTTGCATGTGATTGCCTCTCTGGAAAAGGCAACAGCAAAAGGCCTTCCATTTAAAGAGTTACTATGTGGACACTGTCCTAAGTGAAGTAAACGGACCTCAATTAATACAGGATTTCCATACTGAATACTTCGTAAACACAAGCCCTGCCCTTCTATTGTACTTACAAAAGAAATGTTTGAGTTATTTGATTAAAGTAAGATCCGCTATGGGAAATCCTGCAAGTATTTAACAAGATGTTTGGCTGGGAGTCATGCACCGCCTGATGTGCATGTGTTTTAATGCACACATTTTTTTCAAGTTAATTGTACTAAAGTTTTCTGAAAAAAAAAAAACCCAAACCCAACACAAAGCTCCTCAGCTACAAATCCAATCTCTGTTTTATTTTGTGTCTTGTGCCTAGTGGATCTCACTGTAAGCTGGCAGAATTCCTGCCTTCCTATGAAAATATGGGGTTTTTTTGAATGCAGAAAACTAGAAGATGCATCCTGAAGCCTCCGTATCTTCTTACAAGTAATCTGACAAACACAACCTCAGTTCATTTTACAATACACAGTCTTAATGCTTTTATAAGAAAAGACACAGTTATGTCGATTCCTTTGAAAACTATTGTATCTACTGACTGGTACTAATTTGATAGCTGCTTCCAGAAAGTCCTAAAATGTTACTGGACTACTTTTGAGATGTTCTGAGAACTTCTATAAAGTTACCCAATTTCAGCTGGAATAAACAACTTTTTTTGAGCAAACTGGGGATAACAGCAAGGTAGATCAAACCCACCAGTCCAAGACACCTGCAAGAAATACACACACACACACAGACACACACACACAGAGACACACACACATGCCTGAGATCTGACTGTAAGACCTGAAAAACTGGAGGACACCAGTTCTCTTGGCTATTGTCAAAGAGATGAGTAAATACATCTGGAAATTTAGTCAGATCACAGTCAAAGGGAAGACCAAAGAATTAGACACTTGCTGCCAATGCATCCAAAAGCTTATTGTTATTTTTATTGCAGTATGACTAATTCAACATGAATGCATATCCCTTTGCTTTGCTGGTCACTCACAGCACTGATCAAAAATATAGTCCTGTCCTTGCCCTCTTAAGGTTTTCGGTAATGTGAAATTCATTTTCTTTGGAACAGTGTCCTCCAAGGAAAAGCTACTTCCTATCTTATCCATAACAGAGAAGGAGAACTGGAGTAGGTGAAGTTTTAAGAGGACTGTGGTGTGATGCATACTGGTGAAGTAATATGGTATGGTTTTAAGGTTTCATAAGTCTAGGCAAAGACTCACATGGAAAGAGTTTGGTAGTCTCAACCTAACTCCAAAAGTTTTTCATCCACATGACAAAAAGCCAGCACAGAATATATATCTATGTATGATTACCAGTGTTCATGCAAACACCACAAGATTGGGATACCAAGAGGTATGGTCATGATTGAGGTTTATCATGGAATCGTGCAATCATACAACGGTTTGGGTTGGAAGTGACCTCAAAGATCATCTAGTTCCAACCCTCTGCCATGGGCAGGGACACTCTCCACTAGACCAGGTTGCCCAAAGCCCCACCCAACCCAGTCTTAAACACTGCCAGGGAGGGGGCAGCCACAACTTCTCTACCATGCAGATCCTTGAGGAGGCAAAAGTCTGCTCTCTGGAAGTCCAGGGTAGTGAGCTTGCTGTGCGCCCTTCCTTACTGTCCTAAGGGTATTGCACTCTACCAGTTCATAATTATTGCAGCTAAACCAGCCCTTGAGCTTCACATTCCCCACCAAACCCTCCTTGGTGAGAACAAGGTCCAGCATGACACCTGTCCTCATCAGCTACTCTATCACTTGGAGAAAGAAGTTATCATCAATGCATTCCAGGAACCTCCTAGACTGCTTATGCCCTACTGCTTTCAGTGTTTAACAAAGGGGTTGGAACTAGATGATCTTTAAGGTTCCTTTCAACCCAAACTATTCTATGATTCTATGCTTGTCCCTCCAACAGATATCCTTCTCCCGACTCTGGGCATCTATTGTTGGCATTGGCATCAAACTGGTAGGAGTGGAATGGATTGAGGGTCCTCTCTCCCGTCAACTTCAGTTTAAAGCCCTCTTCACCAGCCTTTAAGGCTACGAATGAAAATACTCTTCCCCTTCTCTGGCAGATGGAGCACATCAGCCTCCATTAGAGCAGGTTTCTTAAAGCGAGTCACATGCTCTAGGCAGCCAAATCCCTGGCTGTGGGACCAATGGTTGATTCACCAGATTCAACTGGCCCTTTCAATCCCTTTCCATTTGACCATGAGGATTGATGAAAAAGACAGCTGTGCTCGAGAGTCCTTTACTGCTGTTCCCTGGCCTCTGTAATCCTTCTTGGTACCCTCAGGTTGCTGGTGCCCATGTGAAACAAGAGCAGCCCATAACAGCAAACAATAGTTTATTATCAAATATGTTGGGTGGAGCCTTAATACCTTCTGCTTTCACTGCCTTTGGCTCAGGTTAATCCTGTGAGTTCGTAATTTTCAAGGGCACAGCCTCTCATACTTAAAGCACTGAAGAATGATGGTCAGGCATCCTTTGAGTCCAAATTTCAGCAGCTGCCTAAGACTCTTCCATTCTCCGGAAGCCACTCAGTAGCACACCTTTCGTTCACCCCACCTTCTTAAGCTATGTACTCCTTCAAAAATACACTTTTCCCCATACTTAAAATATTAGCTACCTTCTCCTGTCCTGCTTTGGAAGAGGAAAAAGACTCTGCTAGCAGAAACCAATCTCTCCTTGGAATCACGTATACCCAATGTATTGTAACAAAGGGGTCATATTTCAGATGAAGAAGACAATAGCTGGGCAAGTGGAGTGGAACATGTGCGTTACGAGAACATGTCCCATGCAGCAAAACAGGAAATAGTGCTTCACACTCTGAAACGTATGACAGAGCTTGTTCCCTTTGTTCAGGACATGCTGCTTTGTCTCAATCAACAATCACCTACTCCTCCATGTCTCTGAAAGCTGGTATTTCAGATGTAGATTCCTCCCGCTCAAAGGAGCTTTAATGAAGTGCTTTTATATTGAAAAAGAGCACATGCAGGATGAACCAGCCACTAGATTAAAATTATCTCATATTTAAGAGCATTTTTTTCTGGGATAACTATTGTAAAACCACATAGCAATGCAAGACCTAAGTTGCATTTGCAACTGTATGGGGTCTCGGGGAGCTTCCCAGTGTGTTTGTCACATCAGCTATAGCTTCACCTATGTGCATCCATATTTAGGATATGCCTTCATGGCAGACTGCAAGATAATGCAGAGACACTTAGACCATGCTGAACTGACCCAGCTCGGTATTGAAAACATACAGCATGACAGCACAGCACTGCCTGCAGCACGGTGAACTAGCTCACCACAAGCTCCATCCAGCAGAAGTCCGATGCCCAGAGTCAAACTCGATTAATTAAAATAAGCTTGGGTATCTGTATACTGATCATGGCAACTTTACATCTCAAATCCTTATTCTCTACATTTCTACTGGGTTCTTGGAGTTGGGGAACTTCACTACCCCTTCCAGGATCTCTTCTTGTCTTCAGAAGAAACCTCCAGGCAAAGAACAGAAAAGGGCAGAACATAACATCAGATAAAACAATGAATTTATCTAGGACAGGCAGATGTTATGCAGATAGATGTTTTCAACTCCGCAGTCACTCATTCATTATCTGCTGTGCACAGAGCAGAAAGAGCTACTGCGAAGAAGCAATTGCATGATGAAAGCAAGGCAGCAGAAAGCAGAGCCCAGCCAATATTCTTGCTCACAGCCCACTCACTAGTGAGGTTTAAGGGAAGGAAGGGGGATATTAGGATGACAAGGCAATCGTTCATCTGCAAGCTGAGCTTTGTGCTGTAATTTTTTCCAGTCACTCTCCCTTTCTGACTTGGAAAAATTATTTAAAATGCTTTGCTGTATAAAAGATGTTTTTGTTCTTTAAGTGTGTGTGAGGAAGAGAGACAGAGAAAGTGACAGAGAGAAATAGATGCTCTTGAAAGCGAAGTAAATAGCACTGGCTAAAGTCCGATAGTGTGGGCTGACTGGGCAAGCTTTCAACTCTGAGTACCGACTGCAGCCCTGACCTGCAACACCCCTGCTCTCCTGCGCTGGGCCCCACTTGAGCAACGATGAGCCCTGGTGCCAGACTGAATGGTTTTGTGATGCAGACAAATGTCTGCTCTGATGAAACCACCAAAACTAATTTTCATTTTCAAGAGAAGCCAAGATTTTCGCCCAAAAGATGAAAAGGCCAAGTACGTTTACTCTTTGTGTCACCCAAGTCACTAAAAGATTTAGTCATTAAGAGTTTTACTTCAAGGAAAAATACGCCTGACAAGACGTTCTCTGCACCTCTCTTTGTTTATAACAGCATGCTGTCTATTTTAGCCCTCACCCTGACATGTCTTGGTCACCTTCTTTGAGAAGGGAGATTACTTTTAATAGGCAAGGAACAGAAATGGATCTGGTAAGGCTCAGTAATTCAAACAATATCCCTCCTTGCAGAACTTCACTTTCAGTACTTGTTCTATAGTTCACCAGTTTTTCAAATACTTATTCCTTGCTAGTCCATCAACAGTTTCACCTTATTGCAAAGGATTTTTAAATCCAAACTGGCCACACACTGAGGAACTGCCATTACGGAGGGGAAACACCAGCCCACTGGTGCCTACACTTACCCCTGTGCACTGCCGTACCAACCGGACTGCCAGACTCTCTGCGAGAGACAGGCCAAGTCACCCCCAAATCAGAAAAATAACGTCGCCTGTTAGGAAGACAGTCGCTGACAGATTGTTTAGGATCAGCAATAGCTGTCTGACCTATTCATAGTGCTCTCATGTGATCCTCAGGCAAGCAAATGTACACTGCCTTTGAGAGTCACGTACACTGCCGTTATACAGTACTGAGAGCTTCCAGTAAGCTTCCATAAGCTTCCAGTTCAAAGTACGAATTAAAGATGCTGCAATTCATGTGCATCTTTTGTTAAGCACTGTGGATTTTCTGCAGAATGCCTTCCTCGGGGAAAGACGTGTCCCTTTTTACATTCTCTAAATTTCTCAACATGTCAATAAAACTTACGTCTGAATATCGATTTTGTTTAATACAAATGAAAGGAGTACAGACGTTATTCTGGACTCCCAGTTGTACCTGGTGCACGTTGGCATACGACATAAGCCAGTTTTTATTCATGTGAAGCTCACAGTCAAACTGACTGCTGCTGACTCCAGATGGCGGTTTACATTCTGAATTCATGCTTGCACCAAACCTGCAGGATCTAAATCCAAGTCGATCACCTCTTTCCTAGATTTAAATAAAACAAACAACTCCTCTTTGGAAGATTTTATAACACTATAACTTATAATTCATTCTTTAGTAGCCTAACAATCTGATCTATCTACACTTGAGACTTAATGCTGATGCCAACATATAAAAAGTAATAAATGTAAACTCCATGTAAAGGGTATTCACAGCAAAAAAATCAGATGTCCTGTTTGATACTCTGTACCATCTCACAGAGATTTTAAGTCCTTGCAATAGCATAGTAGTTCCTGAGGTGTTTAATTCAGCATTTTTTTAGAAGTAATTCCAATGCAAATTTGATTCCAAGCTCTTGCTTTTTAGAGATGCACAGTGAAACCCAAGAGCAGCAGGTACTGTAGAAAATGACAGAAGACATCTACTGTTTTGATGCTTACCATCAATTCAGCGACTGCTCTTCCTGAATGATCTCCAGGTTACCCTACAACCACAACTCCACTGGGGAATGGCAGCTGTACCCAAAACTCAGGTTCTGTTTGAATCCAAATTAACTTTCCAGCATACACTAAGGCCTCAGGAATACCAACAACCACAATCTGACTGACAGTCCTTCTGAAAGGCAAACCTAGCTGTCACAGCCACTGAACAAGTAAGGGGGCTTGCTAAATGGTGCAAATACACTTGAGCCCTGATGATGCTACTACCACTTCCTAGGAAGAAGGGACAGTAATGGCAGCAGCTGAAAGAAGCCCAAAGTTGGCAATGGTGATGAAGAGGGGAGAGAGAACACTAGATGCAAAATGTCTTGCTGTCCTCCTTTTACTGCCATTGCCAAGAGTGCTGATTAAAAACCTCAGGAAAGGTACTGTAGTGATCTGTGAGACACTGACACATTAAAGCCTTCTAAGAAAACACATTTCTATAGTTCCATAGGTAGAGATGGGACCAAATGGTCCGTGTCTCTCAAAGAAGGGTAAAGAGCTGACTTTAGAAAGAGAAGACTTCCATGGTTCAACAGTCCTGTGAACTCCACTGCAAAAGCAAGAGCAGGAAAACAGAAAAGTCTCAAGAGAAATAAAAGATTAAATTGGCTAAAGTTGACAATACTTATATGCACAAGTAAATAAATAGCATATATGTTAGTAAAGATAGCTGTTAATTTGAAAACCAAATTAATTCTTTTTAGTCCTTTGAATACTGATGCTCTAATGTATGCAGGGAAACATCACAGAAATCTGTAGGCTTTAATAGAACTTGGTGCATACCTATGTATTAAACAGAAAGCAATTAGCATGCATAGGCGAAAAACAGTAAAATATTGCATGGTTCACTGTCGTAGACAGTTTTTTGTACTTCAGTTTATTATTATGCATAATTTCTTAAATACAATGTTCCTGGCTCTCAAGATGACCTTATAGCAAAGAAAACCCTGAATCAGAGAATGAAACAAGCATTACTCTGGGAAATCAGGTGCAAACTTTTTAGAGTCTGTTTATTGCTATGACAGCATGGTTAGTTGACATAACACAAACTTTGAGCACTATTTTATGAAATGTTTTAAAATCTCTCAGTACAAAAAAAATGCAATTTTGGAGTTAGGGAGTAGTTCTGGAGTAGTACTGTGCAGAAAAAAACCTGTCATTAGTCTTGATCTTGCACGATCCACTTGCCCTGAAGTACTTACGCTGTGTTTAATTTCCAGCATGCAAATAAGTGACTTCTAAGGAAGTATACATTATCTAACACTTCGTCTCCCCTACATGCCTGGTATCTTTCAGAAATGAAAGCAGATTAAAAAAAAGATAATTGATTGTCTGGGCATATGGAATGAAAGTCAAATGCCAAAAGAGGTACTTTTTCTTTTCCTCATGCCCAGTTGGTCATCACCTGGCCAGAGCAATGTAAATCCTTGTACGCTGTTTAAATGCCTTTGTACTCTGATAGTTGGTGTTTGTCGTTCCTGATCTGGCTTCTCTTACCCATGCAGTGAGAACCCTGCAACCCAGGGCCCTGCATGTGAGCATGCCTTTTGCACCCCAGTGACCTTATCTGTACCGGTCTCGCATTCCTAACGTTTTCAATCACCTTTAGGACTCAAGTTAATTCTTGAATATGGCCTTACATCTCTGGCAATGTTGTTCATGATTTATTCAAAAGAGTTCATCACAATATTTGTTTTCTCTTAAATTCTGAAATGAAGAAAACTCTGAACTGTCACTTCCCCAATCTTTACCTGGGGGACTAGAAAACAGCAGTGAATACGAACGATTCTTGGTATCTTCCAAATGAAAACAGCAATTTAACACTAGATATTTAAAACGCATGAAAACAACTTCTAAAAAATGTCTAAATCTGTTGAAACAATCTGTTTATGGATTTACTAGAACTGCTCAAAATTTCCTGAAAACGGACCAGACATATCCACCCACTTCCAGCACACGCACGGCGGTTGGGCAGCGAGCGCAGTTGCCACAGTCAGCAATAGACTGAGTGAAAGTCCAAAAGGTGCCTTACATCTCGTGTGCTGGTTTCCACACATGCCTGTCCTGCACGAGATGAAAAGACATAAAAAATAGAGACGCAGTTCATGGTGCATTTTGGCTACTCTTGATATGGGGAAAGACTTCAATCAGGCTTTGACGCAAGAAGCGTTCCCAAGAATGCTGTGATGCCACGGGCACCATGAACTTCAGAGGAAGGGAATTCCTCCATTCGCTTCTGCCAAACCTGGAAGGGAGCACTGTGAACTCACCTGACCTCCCAGTGGCACTGTACCGCATCCTGTCGCTACCACTCAGTGTGCTACGAATCCATCCCATCTGCCCAAAAGTTAATAGCACTCAGGTGATTTCCAAAAATCAAAAAGACAAAGGCAACTGTTCACATGGCTAAGAAAAACAAACAGTATTTGGCCAGATTGTGGGAAGCTGCCAGATTTATGCACCTAACTATTCCACTCCTCTTTGTAAGTCACAATCTAAAAGAAAGAAAACAAGGGGCAGAGATTAATGTATGACTTTGTAAGAGGAAGAAAGAAGGAAAATAGTGAGGGGATACTTACTCTAAAACTAAAGCATCACAACTAGGGGAAGACAAGGTTAAAGTAACACTTAAATTCAGCACATACAGAAGGCAAATATAAGGCTTGCAAGAAAACTACCAACTCTGTTGTCTTTGGCTACCCGTCATCAGACAGCTCAAATGCCATCCATCTACACAACAGCCTAGCAGAGCTCATGGAGCACCTAGTTCCCTTCTCAGCTACCATGGAAGAGATCTAACTCATGTAGTGGAGCTACTCAGGGGTTTGGTGGCTAGTTTGAATGGGTTGTGTAGGGCTGCATATGGTCAAGGGAAAGAAGTAGGTAGGTTGAATCACTCCAGGGGAGCAGTGCTGCCTTCCTGCTTGCTAGGGAAGACACCTAGATGACTAAGGCAAGATCCTTGCATTTAACTGAATTTAGGACAGATGACTCTTCCCCAGGAAGCCTGTAACTGAGCAATTTTACTTGGTTGGATTCTGGCTTATGTTCTACTGATTTTTGAAGATATTTAAAAATATTTCTTCCCATGAGGAACTTAAAACAAAATGAGAGAGAAGTCAAAAGTAAAAAAAAAGACACAAAAGAGACACTGAAAAGGCCTCTGCCTTATTCACTCAAGCCCCACAGACCAGGATCAGTCCTGAAAAGCTCTGCATGTAAGAGCCTTTACCTAAGCCTCCTGAAGTCAGTACATGCACTTAAACGGCTTTGGCTCTGGTCCAGAATTTCCATTGATTTGAAAGAGAGTTTTACCTGTGACAAACTTGCAGGTTTGAGTTTAATATTCATGTTGTACAGAACAGAAACAAATGGGACTAATAAATCTTCAATAGATATTTACAAGCTTTTTCTGGCTTAATAAATGTAGCCAGGGGGCAATTGCTCCTAAACATTCGATACATAAAAAGGGATCCTCATTTCCATTAGTATGCAAATTCCTCACACCTTTCATCGGAATTTAAGACATTACATCTTAGAAGTTTTTAAAAATGTGGATTTCAAGGCTGCTCTTCATCTCCTTCACAGACATTCAAACGTGGCCATACAAGCTCCTTGGCTGTCATGTCATTTCTTCTACTAAGTGGTCTTTTTAAATTATTATTTTAAATTAACTCATAGCACATACAAAGAATATGTCAACAAGTATCCCTTTCTGTAAGATTCTCAGGTGTTTACATCCTCTAGGTAGATGTCTGATACACACTTCCTCCTTTTCCAGCCAGTTTACACGGCACTCTGAGCTAGCCATTTAAAGATTAATGCACATGGAGTCAAGCATTCTGCAGGCTGTACAGCTCTTTAAGTATTTCCTTTAAGCTCTTGCACACATATGTAAAAGAAAACAAATTAAAGATTATTTGCAGAGTTTGGCAATGAAAATGAGGTGTTAGTAGCATTTTGAGCTGGCAATAAATTTTATTCGACTGTTTTATTACTTCAGGGCAAAGGCAACTATTTCTTTTGGGGCGTCTTTTAGCAGTGTGAGATGAGGGTTTACATTTTAATGCACGGATAGTTTTGAAATAAATTAATCACTTTGTAAAATATGGTGCATGTCAGATACAAATACATGACAAAACTGTATTTTGGTTGTTTTGCAACAATGTCTTTCACATTTCTGAAAGAAGTGAGCAAACTTACAATAAATCTTGCAAAACAAGGTTTGGTTCCCAGAGCGCTAAAACATTTTTACGTCTAGGCAAATGAAAACAAAGTACATCTACCCAAGCTCTGCAAGCAAAGGCGAGCGTGCTCTGCGAGGGCCAGGCAGCCCATGTCAGCTCGGGCTGAGCTGAGGAAGATCTGCGGATGGCAGAGTGTAATGGCTGAGGCTCCGCGGCGCTAACATGGCTACGTGGCTTCCAGCTGGCTCAAAGCACCGGCAGAGCGAGTAGGCATCTGCCTGGGACTGAGGCAGTGCTGGCTCACGTCTGCTTGCAAATGCTGCATGGACTTACCGAGCGGTGGACATGGATTAGTTAAGATCATGGAGCAATCTGGTGTCAAAATTGTCGAGCCTTAATTTTCCAGGAATTATCACTTCAGCTCTGTCCCGCTCTCACACCATGCCCTGAGCTAACTGCTCTTTCTCACTTCAGAAAAATATGGGGTGAGATGGAAATTGTTCTAACCTTTTCGAAGGTGTATATGAATTGTTTAATTAATGTAATTATTTTTATTTCAAGAACATGCCAAGAAACATCGAGGACTGAAGCAGTTGCTCCTCGTTATTTTCTCTAATCCATCCCCAAACCCTACAATCACCCTATTACCTCTGTTCAGAGAAACAGCACAGAAACTTACACCAGTGCTGAGGTGGTCTCAAGCCATTGTACAGTTGACTAAACAGGCAACACTACACTCCATACAGGGCACACTCTACAAAATGCCTTTTCTGGCTGTGACACATTACTGTTGGGTTGTTTTGGTTTGGTTTTTTTTTTCAGGGTGGGGAGGGGTTGTTTGTTTGGTTTTTTTATTTCTCATCTTTTTCTGCATCTAACAGAAACAATTACCTATCCTAGTTCTTCTTTAGAGATTCCATTTATCTTCTATTTAAATACAAAGGCAAGGAAAAGCCAAATTTTCACACTGTGAAATTTATGCAGCCATACTGGACATAATTATTTATGTACAATTTTTACATTCACTTTTATGCTTATCACACCACAGGTTTTTAATTAAGGTGCCACTGGACTATCAGTTACATCAGTTACAATGTTGTGTAACTTCTGTGTCTGTGTGAACACTTACCAGTGCCACTGGCCTAGAAAAACAAATGTATTTTTTTTTTCACCCACATGGCAAATATATAGTGGAAGAGTAGGAGTAAGAAACCAAGATGAGATTTCAACTCAAGGAGAAAAGGGTAAATAAATTAATAGATACAAGGAACACATTAAGGAAATGTATGGTCTTAGATAGTAAAGATATGAATGCATTAATTGCAAAGGGGAAAAGCCATCATAAAACTGTCAAGAGAACTTAAGAGATTTAGGAACCCAAGTCCCAAATTACAAAAGAACTGAGGTATTTAGGGTCGTAAGTATATCTGAGAATCACTCATTGTCCAAAGCCTCACCTCCCAGTGATTTTCAATTAGTATCCCAATGCCTAAATCATAAGAATATAGGATTGGAAGAAAAAAATGAGACTAGTTATCTGCATTAATTGCACCCAAGCAACAGACAATTTATGAGGATGAGCAGATACCGCAGGCCACAAGATGTTTCCTACCATCCCACACCAAATACAGAGCTAGAAGGAGAACTATACCCCTGGAGCCTTTCTTTATGGCACACTAGTTTGAGAGCCTCACCATCACCCCAGGTCCCTGCAGCAGAAGGATATTCATGAAATAAAACTCCTAAGTTATTCCAGGAAGCTGACCTCTACCATTTTACACAGGATATTAAATAGACCCCAGCTGTCTCCACTTAGAAGTGACTTAGTTCATATGTTTTATAAACGTCCATTCAGCCGCTTTCTGAGTTACCACAGAATGGAAGTGACTTTGTGAAGAAAAAGTTGGACTTGCTGTGTGATTTCCCTTACCTACTTTTCATGCAGGCATGTATTGGTTTTCAGACATCACAACTGGCATCTCTATCTTCTGAAACAAGAATCTGTGTCTGGATTATGAAAATATTTGACTGAGAAATAACTGTCACAACTCCATATGGAAGAAAGATACACAGTAGAGCTGAGGGTTTTTTTCCTCCCTAAATCCAGGAAGACACAGGAGTCTTAATTTCCATGAATGCCTCTGTATGCAAGCCCCTGTGGTATATGACCGTTCATCTAAGCACTGTACAGTTTGCATGATTTCACTCCAGAAGGCAGAGAAGTGACATGGATTTAAATTTTCCAGAGCACAAGGTCATTTTTTCAGGCTTGTGAAAATGACAGTGATCAATGTATTAGGAGCACCATGCCAATCATCTCCATTCAGAAAACTTCAGTGAAATTATTTCAAGAACTCAACAGCCTTTTTAAGAAAAGCCTCCATTTAAAAGCTGACAAGTTGATATTGTAATATTATTGCATAAAGGATGTGCTCTGGTATTAATATGTTCTGGGACTGGGAAAATAATGCAGTTTAAGAATGGCAACTTCATGCTTGAAAGAAGAATGATCAAGGTGATCGTAAATTTTACAAGATTTGGAAAATGTAAAAATGGGTCAATATTAAAAGAGGACACATAATCCCACTATCTAAATACTCCCTAAAGCCTTAAAAAAGAATATATACATACATATATACATATATATATTGCACATAGGAAGAAAAAGAAGCCACCTGCTTCAAAAATTAGTTCTGCTGCTTTTAAATATTGACATTCCTGTTCAGTTGCGGGCTGCAGTGGATTGTGCCCCAGTTAGGTTAAGCCATTAGATGTTTACTCTTGTGGATATTGCCTGGGCTCTTTGCCATCACATCAGGCTTTCTAATTTTCATTTACTCTTTCCAGAATACATTTAATAAAATCTACTATTTTATTATACTTAGGAGTGAGATGGCATTTCAGTTCCAAGTTCCAATTTTCAATGTCATGTAACTTTTTAAAAACAATTAGCTTTTGGGATTTTTTTTTTCCTGGCTTGCCCTTATTCCCTTTCAATTTTTTCTTTTAACTTTAAAAAAGAAAACTCTTCAGCCCTTTTTTAATTGCAGTCCATTTTTTAATTGAGACCTGGACAGGCTGGAGAGCTGGGCAGGGAGAAACCAGATGAGGTTTAACAAAAGCAAGTGTAAAGTCTTGCACCTGGGAAGGAACAACCGTTTCTATCAGTACAGGCTGGGGGATGACCTGCTGGAGAAGAGCTCAGTGGAGAAGGACCTGGGGGTCCTGGTGGATGACAGGTTGGCCATGAGCCAGCAGTGTGCCTCGGTGGCTAAGAGAGCCAATGGGATCCTGGGGTGCATCAGGAGGAGTGTAGCCAGCAGGTCAAGGGAGGTGATCCTCCCCCTCTACTCTGCCCTGGTCAGGCCCCACCTGGAGTACTGTGTCCAGTTCTGGGCTCCCTGGTATAAAAAGGACAGGGATCTCCTGGAGAGAGTCCAAAGAAGGGCTATGAAGATGATAAAGGGCCTGGAGCATCTCCCCTATGAGGAAAGGCTGAGAAGATTGGGACTGTTCAGCCTTGAGAAGAGAAGACTAAGGGGGGACCTAATTAATGTTTACAATTATCTTAAGCAAGGGATGCAGGGGAATCAGCCAGCCCCTTTTCAGTGGTCTGTGGAGACAGGACAAGAGGCAATGGCTGCAAGTTGGAGCATAGGAAGTTCCGCACCAACATGCGGAGAAACTTTTTCACAGTGAGGGTGACAGAGCCCTGGGACAGGCTGCCCAGGGGGGTGGTGGAGTCTCCTTCTCTGGAGATATTCAAGACCCGCCTGGATGCCTATCTGAGTGAAATGTCCTAGGGAGCCTGCTTTGGCAGGGGGTTGGACCCGATGATCTCTCGAGGTCCCTTCCAACCCCTACAATTCTATGATTCTATGATTCTACATGTCCAAAATTCTTCAGTCGTGTTACAGAATAAAAATTCTGAACTTTTTGGTATAAATGCAGTCAAATCTTGAAATATTCATAGTTTTTCCTTTACACACACACACACACACACGTATGTAATACGCATATCCAAACAGCTTAACAGAGCAGCTTATTTGCTTTACTGCAATTATAGTGCCTCATTGGTTCCATAATAAAAGCAAATGTTGTGAAGCTTTGTAAATCAAGCTATGAAAGAACTAGCTCCAACAGACGCAACACAAAAAATGATGGAGCAGAATCTGTTAGGATTATTGATTGATTTACATTTTGCAGGCTGTTACCAAGCAATGTGGGCTGACACACTTTGAGTTTATGGAAAAATGAAATCCAAATAAAAAAATAATTATACAAGTTAAATGTATAGTACCACTGCTTTTCAAGGATAATTTGGAGTGGAATATAAATTCCACCACTGAACATTTTCCCACTTGCAACTGTACAAATGCGTAATTTTCTCTAAAGGAATCTGAGGCAATGAAACTATGTGTATTGTCAGATTTTTATCAATCATAAGATAATTATCCCACTTAGTGCCAAATCCTGATGGGATGAGTATGGTGGAGTGAAGGCAAATGAAAAATATCTGCAAGAGAAACTGCACCTGAGAAAGCTCTGAAAGGTGCCCTAAACCACTTGTAAGTTGCATGATTGGCCATCTCCAATGCGCATCTTCAACTACTCTTCCTCTTGTAAAATATTAACAAGTTTTGTCCAAAAATGCTTCTGATGGAGCTTAAAATTGGGTCCAGGGTAACCAGGCAATGCCCACACATTGCAGCTCCATCCTGCTCCCCTGCGTACTTTAATGCCAAGCACAACCTAGAAGCAGATTGCCTGAAGTCAGTACATTTCACAGAAACCCACACTCTGCTATCAGGAAAAGTACATCATTTTTGCCAACTGATAAAGTGTCTTGTATAAACCCTTACCAATATTACACTAGAGACTTTGGTAAGAAAATATAATATTTTCTTACCCTATAATACTAATTTCTCATTTGATGACCTCCTTTACTGTCTCATAGTTCAAGTGCCTTCTGATTTCAATACTAGCTTTTTGTTCCCCCACCCCTCAAATAATTTCCTATTTGCTTCTCTTATTTGCTGTATAAACTCCCTACTAGTGTTAACGTTTTCCACCTTGAATCACAGCTACTGGCATTAATGTCACCATGCTGCAGCAGGCTACAGCTGGATGCCCACTCTGCATCAGCCGCCTGGGCCCTCTCTGCGGTCAATGAGAGAGGTGCCGGTGTTGCCAGAGGGCAATTCATTCTGCTCCAGGGTGGGTACTGAGGGTGGGCAGGATGAATTACTCTCAGTAAGTGCATCTTCATTCTACTGTGGGGAGACTCGAAATTACTAGGATGGACTATACTTTTCATATTCAGATGGGTAAAGTTAGATGTGTGCTCACAGTTGTCTAACGTTCCTGTTTTATTTTTTCATGCGTGGCTCTGTGTACCTTCAGCGTGTCCATACTACTGGAGCAGAGCCATAAAAGGTGTAGCAAGTTTGGTGTCTCCCTTTGACATCCCCCACCTCTCCAGACAGTTTGAGCAACCAATATGTTTGAACTGTCCTTCTATATCTAGCACCCAGGAAAGGGCTACAAAACCAAAGCAGCAGCCAGGATTTCCAGGGACTGGACAGAGCATCACACCAGGGGAAGATGTAGAACCCAAGTGACAAAACATGCTGCTACAAATCTCTACTTAAGTACCCACCATGTTAAATCTAAGCATTTTCATATCCTTTCTCTTGACTGAATTTTTTATTACCTCCTGGTTTTTAATCTCTCTTTTCTGAAGTCTATTGTTACCACGTGAGGTTTGGGAACCATCTCTTTCCCCCAAAACACCAGATTTATTTATTTCAGACACTGTGACAGTGTGTCTTGACTATAAGGAATTCTTAAACCAGCCATTGCAAGTTACTTCAGGCTATGTGGAGAGTGATCTCTTTTCCTTGTACTCCAGAACAGCTGTTTTGTTGACAGTCTCTGTAAATTTTCTCTTTAAACCTTGTCTGAATTATTCAGGTTATTATGAACAACGGTTGAAATTGTCCTTTATTACAGTTCTAGTAAACTCAGTTGACTTTCCAGCTCTTCCCAGAATTACAGGCTCAATATCCTTTCACTGACCTACAGGATGGCAGAAGATTTAAATTTGCTTTATATGACTTAAAGCTTTGTTTCTGCAGAATGGTCTCATCCACTCTGAACTTTGGGCTACTGGAAACCAAGAAGTGTTTGAACGTATTTTCTTACAAACATCACAATATCTTATTGGATTGGGACATTCCAATATAATTAAAATGTATTCTGAAAGGACTCCTCCATCAGTGTTCCTCACCTATCTGGGCTTTATCTGTAGCCACAAATACCTTTAATTTTCAGTCAAACTAGTTACTTAACTCTTCTGTGCAACTCCTAACTATTCTTGTTGTGGTGGTCTTCAGTTCCAGTCTCATTTCTGTTTGGTTTTTTTCTTCCACTACTGCATATAGATTTGTTTTTGAAATATCTGACATCTCTAAAAGATGTTTTAATCTGACCAAATAAAATTCAGAAGTAATAACACCTACTTAATTTCTGAAGGAGAGAGACAACATGAACAATAATAAGCAGCACAGAACTGGAGCAATACCAGGTAACTGTTTTGTTTTGAATGATGTTAGAAACATAAGGGCAATGTGATGAACGGGATTCTGTGCAATGAAGAGGTATGGGTGCTCAGTTCTGCAGAAGTACTAACTTGCCTGGGACCATCCAAGAATGACAAATCTTTTAAGTTTAATGAGACATTTGATTCTGATTTTTAGACTATAGTCATTGATTCAAACCTGCCTGGATATGCGTATTATTGCTTTGATCAAAACTTGTTGCTCAGCATTTTAAAAAAGCAGAGATGAACATTAAGGCAACAAATTGATTAGAGATGTCTGCCAGGAAACCACAAAGATCAGTGGGTAGGCTTATCTCCATTAGCAATCTAGAAGGTTATCTAAGGATAAACAACACACTAATTAAAAGTGCAGATGCTACTCAATATTTAGTCATAAAAATAAAAAAGGCAAAGTACGCTGTTACATACAATCAGCAAAATGAGATTCATCTTGTAACCTACTTTCTGGTAGAGAAAAATAATATAGGTCATTAACTTTCACTGTCCTGAAGAATCCTGGTTCTAGTGCTAGCCTAGTGAATAAGAAATTAGACATAAACTTTCAGTGCTCTACAGCAATCAGAAAGTCTCTAACTGTAGCTACAGAAGCATTTTCTCTCTAAGAAGGAAGATGTACACAGCACTGAAACAACCATGTCGATGCAACCTGGCGTACAGGCTAAGCACAGCACTGTGCAAATTGCTTAGGTGACAACATAGAGATCAACGTCAAATATTTCAGAGGGTACACACGAAGGTAGAAAGGAATTATTTGTGGTGCTAAAAGGGAAAGTAATTAGGAGGGGTAAAACAGGTCAACTGAAACTCCTGAGTTCATACCAGTGGAAAACCTTCCAATGGAAGAAGTATTTTTACACCCCAGTTCAATGGAGTCAATAGTTGCAGTGTCTAAGATTTGACTGGTAAAGTCTCAAATGTGGATGCTTGGTGGGATACCTCTGTGTAGTCTGCCTGTGCTAATGCATTGTTGTTCATCTTAACATGAGGAATTTCTGACTTGAAAAACCAAAGCTGTTTCAACCAGTGTAGATCTACAGGCATTTACCTTCACCAGTGGCAACTCAAGCCTTAAATTTACAACTGCATTTTTGGGCTAGCTGGAAGATGTGGATGCAATTCCCCCATTAGTAGCAAGTGCTACGCTGCTCACATAGATGAACGGCTAACTGTGCACATTGGTTTTCAGGACATAATACAAGGATAACCGGAAGATCTTCCTTCAGCTGTAGTCATCTGGTTAAAATATTGTATATGTGATGATCCGCTTCTGCAAAGTCAGAGCACTTAAGGATCAGAACTGTCTTTTCTGGAGAATATGATCTGACTATAATTTATTGAAAGGCTGGCATTTATTATGAGACACACTGATATCCCAGACAGCCACTTGAGTTTTCTAGGAAAATGATTTGATCACCAGTGAGGGCAACTGGAAAGCAAAAATCACATATAATACATAATACTGTAAATCTGAAGAATCTAATTTAATCTTTAATTGCAATATAAAACCCCATCACAATATATTTATCAGATGAGGAAATGGGTAGAAAGTCAAAGCTATAACCACAGAATGTGGGAATCTTACTACAAGAGATACAATTTTAACACTGATACAATATATCTATGAGAAACCCACCATATTACCATTTATATGTTGGATTTTACTATAACTTTTTTCAAAATGCTACTACTAAGGATGTTTACATTTGTGGTAAATGAAAGACTTTCATATCCTATATCAGAGGGATTTTTTAAATGTATGATTATATATTTCTATGCATTAAAGCTTTCTGGGTTAGGGTTGTTTTGGGGTTTGTTTTTTTTCGTAGAAACACTCACTGGGAGTCCAATTCCTTGTCATAATGAGTGAAAGTTAAATGTGACATTCAGTGGCTTCACAGTCCTCCCTTTTTCTGGGGAAGTACCAGTGTGGGCAAAGTCCTCTAAGGTTGTTTCGCTTTGGCGGTAGCTGGGTATCCAAACGAATCCTCCCCCCAAACATCTAAGCACAGTCAGTACATTCCCAATTCCTACTGCCAAGTTAAAATGAAAACGGCCTTAGTTCAGAAATGATTGAGGTGGTTTGCTCTAATCAAATTAAACCAGCCAAATGTTCTTTTCAAAGGTAACTGTCTACTCTGCAGCTGTATGCAAAATACCACATCAAATGTGGAAAAAAAAAAAAGTGATAGAATTCTATCCTTACAGTAGAGCCCTGGCTCCAGAGATGAAGAGAAACAAAAGCACCAGTGCAGCTAGGAATTACACTCACAGAAAGCTCCTAGAAATATGCTAACTTAAAAAACAGCGAACAAAGTACTGAAATTTCCAGTTTATAATTAATTGATTTCAGGGAGAAGGGAATTCTCTGACATTGTTAAACAGCAACAGACACCTTCAGTTATTTATCATAGTGACCACACTTGAAACTGATATTAAATGACTAGGCAAAGCCTCACATAAAAACAAAGGGCGAAAAACCCCACACACAGGCTTTTCCATTCTATTTCTCACTTCCTTTCTCAGTTTCTATCAAAGGGTTAAATATTCTGCACTGACAAGTGATGCAAAAGTCCAAGCTCAATAGGTTTCATTTAAGCTCAGTGTGATTCATCTGCGCCAGAACTGACTTTTCAGTCATTAAATATGGAAATTCTTGCAAAGATGAATTCATATGTGAGTTATTTTTTAATTTTCTTTTACTAAGAAAATATCGGTCACCTGTTAATGATAATCCAGAATGACAACCAGTCAGTGTTAGTATGAACACATTTAAAAAACAGTATGGAACTTCTTAATAAATTTGTATAATGTTTGCTAGGAATTCTATCCCTGGACAATCAGCAAACTGGCATATTCCGGTACACCCTGTATTTAGGTATCCTAAATCACCACCTGATCCTAAAATTACATGGGATGCTTCCTAGGCTAGAGACCCATCTTCTTCTAAAACCCTAAAAAGGCATCTAAGGCGGCATATGGATGAGTTTCTTACTGCTCGTATAAAGCATTCTTTGTTTTGCCTACAGAAAACACAACTGTGTTAGAATTTTAAGGCCTGATTTTCAAAGGATTATTTAGCAGAATATTTCATTGTGAACATTTTCTAAGGATGGGACAAACTTTCACAGGCTAAGGGCAAATAAATAAAGAGGAAAATCAATACGGTATGTTAGAGGCAACGAGGTATTTTGAAACAGTTCGGAAATCTACAGTCCTGTTTCCACTCTTTGACGACCATCTCATCAAGTTTCCCAAATGGAAAATGTCAAAGTACAGGATGGAAAAAAGCCACTCCTTGGAAAATTCCAAAAATGGTTTGTTTGTGAAATGCAAATACTTTATCATTTAAAGGTATAGCTGTTAAACAATCATGCATCTGTAATTTAAAATATTTTTCAGAATATAAGAAAAATATGACAAACTGATAGAGGAGGAGAAACTTCCTCTCTTTTGAATGAAAAAACACAGCTTAGTTGTATATGGGCACAGTTATCTTTTGATACTTTCTTAGATCATTAAGAATCAACTTGTTCAACAAAACTGGAAAACAACTAGATTTTATACAAAGAGTAAGAAGCAAATCCTCTATATACAGCGCAAAGTTTTGGAACGAACCATGACTTCTATTTCATTTAGGGTTATGAAACTTTCTAAAATGATTTTAAAACTTCAGAACTAAATTAAGTCGTGAAAAATTGCTGCAAAGACAAATAACCACTCTTGATGCCAAATTCACATTACTGCTATATCAGGATAATTACATATTTGGCATGATTATGTTAACTTTTAATAGAAAAGTTCTCTAGAAATAAGGCTTCAGTTAATGCATACATGAATAAGAATCACTATCTGTGATTCATATTGTTACATATACTATTCTTGAACTCTATTCAGAAATGCATTTTAGAATTCAGTGCATTCCTAATATCAGCTATTTCTATTTGATAATGTACCTACACATGATAATCACCTGCTCTAGGTGATCCTGTTCTGGCAGGGGGTTGGACCAGATGATCTTTGAAGGTCCCTTCCAACCACTAATGCTCTATGATTCTGCCGTACATCTGTTCTAAACTTCAATCAATGACCTAAATCACACCAAGTGGACCTGGGGGACTCACTCCGTGCATTGCAAAGTCACAGCTTCCAGTCTATGCTCTTCCAAACCCCAGGAAGTGAGCACTTTCCTTCTCCCTGCTCTGTTCCACGCTGCAGCCAGCACTAGATACCATTAAGCAAACTGGAAAGGCTCAATAGATCTGCCCTGTCCCCTGTTTCCTGGGGTGGACCATTCACTCTCCTGTCCTTTTCAAGGCTCAGTTCTGAATCCTGGATCCAATTCCATTAACCCAGCAGATGCTGATGATTTGCCTGGCAGTCACAGGCTGTCACCAGCAATGATTATGATGAAACAAGTTGGTTTTCCAATCTGGGCAAGATCCAGCAAGCCTAGATCTCTCTAAGAACAGCACAGACACAATCATCCACAGATTTAAAGGAGGCAGGGAGCACTGGACATAATCTAAAATTACTAAGATTTACTCACACAAAGACTGGAAACATGTTTTTTTAAAGAAGCTTAGATCCAGAATAAGGTAAAATACTTTTCCAAGAAAGTTTGTACTCACTCCAGAAACCTAATTTCCTAAAGCTCAGATGGCTATTCCATATTCAACCCTTCCTTCCTGACATGCTCTTATCTTGTCCAGTTTCTGGCAGACCATGCATTCAAACTAAATCATCACATCCATTACTAATAACAATTCATATGGAAAGGAAGAATATTGCCTGTTTTCTCTGTATGTGCTTATTCCGTTTACTGTAGAGTTGCAAGCAGAAGATGGATGACAGGCCAGCTTTCTTGTGCAGTCACTTCACAACTTAACCAACTTCTCAAATCCTACCTACTGCCAAATCCTCTTCAGTGTCAACCGCATCATTCCCCTCTGCCCTCTTGCCATCAGAGAAGCCATATATCCCTCTCTCCCTCCCCAAGACCTTTGCAGTGCTCCTCCTTGCAGCGGTCGTTCAGTGCAGGGACCATCTCCCCTCCCTTCCAAACATCACCGCTCTCCAGGCTGGAAATGCCTCTCTCCTGCCAAGGCACTTCCTCTCTTCACATCTGCCTTGAAGACCATCCTGTTTGTGTTAGACAAAAACTGACTCTGAAGCCCATTCAGTTTTTCCTTCCCGTTACTCATCCACCTCTTCTACCTCAGCTGAGACTCATCTGCCACATTATTAATCCCTTTAACCTTGGCAAGTTTCAAGTTCAGTTTACGTTGCTTCACCCTGTCCCTGCATCTTACTATACTCCTCCTGCACCCAAGACAATCCCCATACGTAGCAACACAGAGATAATCACTTCTTTCTCTCCAGGGCCTGCCAGATGCCACATGAGAGGTGCTACAGAAAAATAAATCATATTGCACAATATAGCACACTGCTGATCTGCAAAAATGATGTCACACCCTAGAAGTTTAACATTTCTGCTTGGCAGAAAGAGGAAGTAAGGAAGGAAGCAGCATTCACTGGAGACAAACAGCCCCTAAAATAGAAATGTTTCACTTGATGGGACGGAACTTCTCAATGATTTTGAGATCATCCTTTAAGCAGATTAACAGTAGAGTAATAAGCCAGCAGCCGATGTCAGCATCACCATAAACTGGAAAGAGAAACGAAATTAGCTACTGCACCTTGAAATTCTTCTCCCTCAATGTGTTCCCATATCACCGCAGTTTAACAAACAGAACAACACAAAACAACTACAAGTTCCAGTTGCCCAGCAGAAGGTCAGCTAGCTAGGGACGAGCTGCAACAGGGAGGTTCTCAACGCTCTCTCTGTCAGGGCAGACTGGGAATTTTAAGGCACTTATAAAAAGACACCTTCTAAGTATAATGTGATTTTAAGCACCAAGCCACCATACACTTCTGGAACCTTTGGGCTGGTCTTTGTGTCAGGGCACATGAGACATATGTTCCTCAACCTCTTCCCCTCTTCCCCTGCCTCCACAGGTTGCCTTGCCAAGGTAATCGGTTGATGGGCTCTATCAAGTGCAGACCAAGAGAGAACAGCATGGACTGCTGGTGTGCAAAAGCTGGGGAAAAGCAATGTGATAGCACTGCTGCACCACAGAAAGCAGCTTACAGTGTCATTTATACTTCAGAGGATATAAAGTAACATAAAACCCAGAACATGGCATAATTGTGCAAACACTCAGAATCAACTGTGTTTCCCCCACACTGATCCCTATTCCAAAAAGACTGAGGTGTAACAGTTTCCAGCTCAGCAGATCCTTCTATTGAACCCGAGTAAATTAGCTGGGACATCTGTTCTTCAATTGAACAGCAAGGAGAGATCTTTTTAAATTCCTTATTACGTGGTAGTGATGACTTTGAATGGCAAGACTTACAACACTTATCTTGGAAATAATATCTCAGAGTAGATGAAATTCTAATGAATTATATTCAGTGTAATTTCGGTTATTTTAAGATGAAAGACTTACAAACCCATGAAGATGCTAAAAAAGTTGCATTTCTCAAAAACTATGAGCCAGTAAGCAAGAATATACAGCTTTGCAGGTTTGGTCTATTTGCTTAAGGTTCAACACGATTAAAACTGTTAAATGTATGTATGTTAAAAACAAGCGTGGTGAGAATTACAGTATTCTGTCTTGCACATCACCTTCCCAGAGTGCAAATTCACAGTATGATGGATGATTAACTTCAGGGGAAAATTATTCATCTGATTACCAGCAGGAGAGAGATAAAATGAACACAATACATTGCTGAATTTAGCATTATAATCACAAGAAGAATTTTTACAGATATATTGCAGCAGGGAATACTCCCAGTTTTACACACAAGAATTTCCTGAATCTAATATGTCATTTATTCCTGGCAAACTCTGTCCTTTGTCTACATATATTTCATTTTTCCCAAACAGAACAGCACTAAGCTACCTAAGTGTTGGACCATCTTTTGCCAGATTTAACTACCGTATATAACAAAGCTTTAGTAAAGCATTATATTTTATTATCTGAAAGGCAAGCTGGAGGAGCACCTTAGTCATCCTACCAGTTACCAAGGACACTTCAAAACCTACAGCATACTTCACTTTAGAGCAATTCACAATAAGATTTACTCTTGAAGATTCTATTTTTTACTTTATTTTGTGAAGATAAACAGAATAAGGTGTCCTGACAGAGGAGAACTCTGTACATGGGCAAAGGTGAAAAGGAAAGGATTTTAAACCCATAGCAATCATCCTTTTAACTGCATTTTCCCCATGCCTTTCAGCATACTATTTTTGACACTCTTAGAAAATTTTAGATCAGTCCTCCAGTCCTTATTTCCACTAATCCAGAGACTTCCACTACTAGCGTTTTTCTGATTAGTCTTCCTTTCTCTTGCACCTCATTTAGATTTATTCTCCAGCTAAGCCTTATTTAACTTCGTTATCTACTGCTGTAAGAGCAACTGTACGAATATGGCAATGACAGGCTTAGAGAGAAGGCATGTGAAACAAAGCTCTTGTAATTAGCAAGCAGTACCATGGAAAAAGAAGATAAATATTTTGTTTAGGATTATTTTATGCTATTTAGACATTTCTACTTGATGGAGAAAATTCTCTTCCATCACTAATGCCAAGCACTGGAAGCCAGATTTGGCTCTAAGTGTTTCTCAGGATTTTAGAGGAAGAGAATCTACGACTGCTATGAGAAACCTGGTCTGCAGTAGCAATGGTGGTCCTGCATTCTGGCTCTGTGACCAACAAAGACATGAAGCTCTACCTCTGCCTGCCAAGTACAGGTCTTTTCCTTATCAAACTGTTCTTCATGTTCAGTACCACTTCATGAAGACAGAGCAGCCCTGAACTTCTGACCTCCTTACTCTGGAGATGTCCAGGCCTACCATTTGAGATCATCATGACACTTAGTGCAAGTTCCTATGGCCTGTGATTTCTGCTGGTGCCAGAGGACCACATCCCAGCACAGGGCATATGTGGTGCATGTTTGAATTCAGTCTAAATTTTGACTCACAGAATGGCTGTCGGTTTGCACTGAGCGACTCATGGATCACACATGCCATTACTCAGAGGTAACACATTCAACATTGTATTTGCATTTCTTACTTATTTCTCTCAGGCTAGTGGCCTGTAATATTCATGAAAAAGCTAGACATCCCCTCAGAATAAATAAATAAACAAAATCTCCAGCATTTGGGTTGTTATCCCAATGCTCTGAAAATGATGTGCATTTTAATCCAGTATGTAGAAAATGCATTTGATATTACTTCTATTTAATAGCCTGGCCATTCATACCAATTTCCAGAATACATACCCAAACGAAGAACATTTTTGTGAGCATAATGTTCAATAATTAAGTACAGCTAGGTTAGCTGCTTAAAATTGCAGATCTTTTACAGTATTTCCTTTCCCAAGTATATTTACATAATACAAAAATAGACCGTTAATTTCAATAAATTACAAACTCTTCTACCGTATTTTCTAACGGAACCAGGGCATTTGAATATTTTCAGGTAATCTTTCATTATAAGGGTTTGATTTCAGTCACTCCAAAGTGCTACTTATAGCTTCATCTGCTCTACAGTTTAAAAGCTTCACAACAGAGGTGAGTTTTTAAGTAGCATTCCTCACATTTTAGAAAAGATAACATTTGAAATGGTTTCATATAATCCCCCTTGATGTTTGTAGAAAAACATGTGGCAATGCTGCTTATGGCAAAAGGTGCAGGACTCACAAGGCTGCTATGAGGACCTGGAACACACTTTCAGAGATTTTTATACTGAAACTACATTCTCATATTGCTGGTTGAAATTTATATTTACTGCTTGCGGAGAATGAATTTTCATTCAAACTTGTAAAAATATTTTAAGCTTCAATATATTTCTGCAGTGCTATGTTGAGATGGCACTACACTTAAACCCAAGCAAAACAAGCCTGCAGCTGCAGAGTCATTTCATCAGGTAGCTCTTTGGAAAACAAGAATTTTATTTTCATGATTTTGCTGAATTCAGAATTAGAAATCTCTTAAAGAGATCTTTTACTTCACATGGAAAGATCTCAACGATAGAAAAATTTCTAAATATTGTTTTGTTAAATTATTCTCAGAGCTTACAGTTTTCAAATAAGTAAATGTCTAAACCTGGAACACTAAAACTTCATTTACTCTCATAAATTATTGGGCTGAATTTCAGAGATTTTGAGAACTCTCTATTCTCTCTACTGCCAAGGAAGAATTCTATGTCCACTTAATTTACTTAATGGTCAAGTACACCATATTGCTAACACAAAGATGCCCCCACTTTTAAAATATATCAACTAAGCCTCTGGAAATGTTAGGTGCCAGTAAAAATAATGGTTATTAAACAAATTGTGGATTTGCTTGATTAGCGATGGAAAATTGTGAGCTGCAGCCTGTACCACTGCTCACTGCAGCAAGACCAATGATGTGCGCTCCTTACCAGGATTTCAGAGTACACGTTTTGGCTATTCATTTTAGGCAGAAATGAGACTGTTGTACTATGCTGACTTGAGATGAACAAAAATGAATTTATATGTAGCTATTACCCTCTGTTTTTTAAATGTTATTCTCTGTCTCACCTTTCGTCTTGTACCTACTATAAACACTCTCACCTCAGACCCTAAAACAGGAGGATGACAGCTACAAGCAGAAGGACCACAGGTACAAGCCATTTTGAGGATCACCTCTAACTTGAGAGTATCTATTTCTCTAGGACTGAAGGAGTCTTGGTGTCAGTGAAGGATGAAATACTTTCCCCTTTGCTATGCAATATGTGTGTAGGATAACAGAAATAACAGGAAACATTCTTGTTACTGTAGCCCTATGAGCAAGATGCTGACTAGTTTCAAATCACTGAGAATCTGTAAAGTGAAGTTTACTTCCTAAAGTTCATAATGCTAACAAAAGACACTACAGGCTGCTGGAGGTTTCCAGCTACAGAAAAATGTACGAGGTTATGTGTAGGGCCAGCCTTACCACTGGGGGAATCTTTCAAGAAGAAGGGTCATTTATCTGGGGTTTGTGCTACCAACATGACAGGAAGGACATCCCAGGGCCATTGCCACCATTTTGCAAGCAAGGCGTGATGTCTGTACAGCTGTGCTGTTGGTAGCATAATCACCAGCACGCGGTGAAATGAGAACCAGTCACGCAGCATTCAGCCATCAGGCCATCTGCAAAGCTCAAAGTCTTAAGCTGTTACCTCTCTCTAATACTATAAACTACAACTCTCTATAAAAGCATCAGAAAAGGTGGAACGCACATTCCACCACTGCTCTCACCATCTGAGATAATGGTAATGAATAGAGCTGCTAAAAATTAGCTGCAGCCAGCAGAACTAATACTTGAGACAAAACCAGGGAGACGTTGGGTTTTTTTCGTTCTCCCTTATGCCTGAGGAAATAGTGTATATATGGCTCCTTGCCCATCCACTCAAGCACTTAAGTCACACACCTATGCCTCTGGAGATGGGTGTTTGTGTGTGGGAGGCAATGCACAGGGATGAGGTGAGGTCTGGCAGGCAGCATCATGGCCTGCTGAAACCTCAAACCACACTTCATGTACACAGTTTAGTGCCCGCTTCATCCACAAACCCAACCTGGTCTCCAGTTTCATTTATGTACCCAAACTCCTGCTTGCCTAGCATGTGTACGAAAACCAGGACCCCATGGACCAGGACGCCTGTCCCACTTCCTCACCTGACCACGTTGGGGTGCTCGAACGTCTCCAGGTGCCTCAAAACTGCTACCTCTCGGATGGTGGACAGCGGCATCCCCTCCTCGCTGGTCTGCACCCGCACCCGCTTCAGCGCAACGAAGCGACCTCCGTTCTTCAAGTCTCGGGCTTTGAACACCTTCCCGTAGGCTCCTTCCCCAATCTCAGCCACACATTCATACTGCTGGTCAGCCAGGTTTGTGCTGTCCTTATCCATGCTGGCACTGCTCCTCTTCCTCCCGTGCTCCAAGTCCCTCAGGAAGGCTCTCAGTCTCACTTTCTGAAAACTAGTACTTTGCTCAAGTTGCAGATATGCCTCTCACTTTGTACCTCTACCAGAGGGACAGTAGGAAGCTGTTGCCGTCCTGTTCCCGTCCCTCTTCTGTACAGGCCCCAACGTGCCTCCTCCTCTGGCCACCGGGATTTATCATACAGTCTTGGAGAGCATTGTCTGTGTGACGCCAACTGGATCTGGAGGACAAACCAAGCAAAAAACCTGAGTTTAGTTTACTTCATTACTTTGCAACATTCAAAACCAGAAAATGTTAAGCTAATATACTATAGAGGTACATGGAAAGCAAGAACACGGTGCAAAGAAATACGTGAACCACCAGGGGTGACGTCCCTGCATATCTGATACAACACTACATCGTTATCACGGTCTGCACAAGGCTACAAGGCAGAGCTGCAGAGCAACGGCATGCTGTGGGATTTCGCGGAGCAGGAAACTGAACACGATGAGCCCGTGAGACACTGGTGATGGGAATGGCAGAGCTAACTATGCATGTCTGAGGAGGTTATGTCCAGGAGCTTATGTCACGATTGCAGGGCTCAAAAGTTTTTTTCAATGCACCTCGTGGGGTGTGGGAATTACATCCCACACTATATTACCGTTAGTTATTCGTAAATAACAGCACTTGGAGGTTTCAGCCTTGAGCTTCTTTCCCCTGTGCTAAGCCCTGCATGAACACATCACAAGAGACAAGTTCCTGCCTCAAAGCGCCTGTGGGGAGGAGAAATATGTATATATTTAAATGATGATAATAACAAGTAATCAAGCATTATGTGCTAGAGACAGATACAGAAATGTGCACTTTAGCAGACTCATGAACATGCAAGGGTTTTGGCCACGGCTACTGCTACTGCTGGATGCGTGAGTGGCAGTTTCTTGCAGAACATGGTGATGAAAGATGGTCTTCAGGAACAGCATGATGCTGGAAAGCAGAAGCCCTTCATCCTGTAGCCAGTTTGATCCACACTTTCTGCAGGACCGCGGGCAAATCCTCTCTCCTCAAAAAACTCCACATCAATCCTCTTCCTCCCCCCTGCCCCTTTTTTAATATAATGATATTGTGACCTCTGGGGCTGTGACCTGCTCCTACACTGTATTTTTACCGTGCTAGGATTAAAAAGCCCCAGAGAGCTCAGCTGGGGACCACCTAACCTGAACCCTCGCATAAAGCCAGAGGTATTTTTTAACATCTACATCGATCTTACACCTTAGTCGCAGGTGACAAGAGGAGCAACCTGAAGCAAAACAGTGCCCGGTGCTCATCACTTCTCCCCGGCTGCAGCCAGAGGCGCCACCTTGCCCCACCGACTTCAGCTGCCACCGCACGGCTTCGGCAGACCGGCAACACCGCGCCCCCCGCACCTCCGCGCTCGCAACATCACCGGGCAGCACCGAGCACGTACCGCGGAGGGGGGACACCTGCCCCGGAGCCCCCCGCGGGGCCGTCCGCGCCCGGCATCCCGCATCCCATACCCCGCATCCCTCATCCCTCATCCCGCACCGCGCCGCTGCGGAGGGCGCCCCCGCGCGGCGGGCAGCGGCGACGTGCTTGTGCGTGGCCGCGGGGGCGGCAGGCCTGTCGCGGCGTGGCTGCTGCGCCGGGTGGAAAGTTACTGCTCGCCCTCCCCGGGCACGGCGGGATACCGGGGGTGCCCCTCGGCCCCCACCTCTCCGCCACGGTACCGAGCTCCCCTCCGCCGGCGCCCCACACGCGGCAGGGGATGGCGGCAGGGGACACGCGGGGAACAGCGTCCCCCCCGCCTCCTCTCAGGGGACGGAGGACAGGGGCCCGGTTCGGCTGCTCGGCAGAACGCTGAGCGGATCTCCCCACCACCCTCCCCTTTCCCCCCGGTGGCTCCCCGTGAGGGAAGCTCCGTCCCCCGCGACCCCCTCCGCGGCCACCGACACGGGGGGCTCCCCCACGCCGACCCCGAAGGGGGTGCAGCGGCACCTCGGGGCGAGTTGCCCCCAGCCGCGACCGCCGAAGGGACGAGTTCGCGGTGCCGTCCGGCGGGGGGTGGGAGGGGGTTGCGCGGCGGGGGGGTGGGAGGGGGTTGCGCGGCGGGGGTTCCCCGGGCCGGGCGGGGGGCGGCGTGCGGGCCACGCCGCCGGGCCGGGTGCGCGGAGCACATGGGCGCCCCGCGTTACCTGGTGTGCGCCACGGCCGCCTCCACCGCCACCAGATCCCCAAATAATCCTCAGCCCGGGGGGGGGGGGTTGGGGAGGGAGGGGGTGAGTCCTTCCTAAAACAAACCTCCCATTGAGCGAGGCGGGGTGGAGAGCCGGCCCGGGGTCTGCCCCTTCACATGGCGATGTCTCCGGCAGGTCCCGGCAGCGGCCGCCCGGGCCACACAGGTAGCTGCTCCGCGGCCCGGCCGCTCTCGGCTCGCATCCTCCTGCCGCCGCGCTGCACCTTGGCGCAGAAGGCAGCTCGTACTCGTTCCCCAGCCCGCTCCTCCCCTGCCCGGGGAAAATGAAAACGCGAAATAAAAATCGCAGCCGGCGGCCCCCGGGGAGCTGGAGCGCCGCGACCGACCGCGGCCCCGCCGGCCGCAGCCTGCCGGTGCGGGGTGCGGGGCTCGGGCACCGGCCCTCGGCGCTGCCGCAGCTCCGCCGCTGCCCCCGGCGCCGCGCCGCGCTGCCTCTCCCCGCTCGCTCCCTCGGCCTCTGTTCAGCCTGGGAGCAGCAGCAGCTTGCTGCCTTTTTTTTTTTTTTTTTTCCCCTCTCCTCAACTTTTTTTCCCCTTGCTTTCCCACGCTGGCTGAATGTGACTTGACCCCGTTTCAAAAAAGTTTGACATAGTGCTTCAACATTTCCGCATTCCTCCCCGACTACAAAGGCTGCAGCCGCCTCCTTCTGCTTTCTGTCTCTGCTCTCTGTCTTCACACTCAATGAAATCCTTCATGTGCCTCTGCCAAAGGCAGCCGCATACCGCAAGGGTCGCCGCGAGCGCCGCGGCCAGGCATGGCCCGGGGCGAGGCGCCCCGGGGGTCCCGGCAGGGCCCGGCCCCGGCCCCGGCCCCGCCGCCGTGCTCGGCGCTGCACGGGCGAGGGCTCAGCCGGCTGCGGCAGCACTGAGAAGCCCGATTCGTTTCTAGGGCTCAGCGTGCGAGGCGCTGGGAAATAACCCGTTTGGGATTCGGGGTTTTATTTAATTCTTCCTGGGAAATAACTATATGTTTTTCTCCAGAAAAACGCGGATTCCTCTGTGCTGCTTCGCTACTTTCCATTCACAGAGAGGGCAGAGCTCCGGCAGGAAGTAAGCGCCCATGAATGCTTTCGGGAAGCATCAAGAAACTTCGTTTCTGAAGAACCTCCCCCCGCCCCCCCCCCCAGCGATGTCTTTGCCCCGACAGGCTTGCAGCTGGACATGCAGGGGCAGGGGGGCCGGGGGTGCGGAGGAGCCGGGCACGGAGTCAGCCCGTTCTCCGGAGCGAGAGCGTTTTGTACAAATACTGAAATTCATCGCAGGAAAAAGATAAAAACAAAAATCACAAAACAGATCCCGTCTCCATGGGGGAAAACACACATCTGGAGTGCCTAATTCCCAGTTGTCCCCGCTGGTACCCTCCAGCACATGATGGGGATGATTATGGTCCAGCTCCAGAACTAGATCTTACGGTGATTTAACTGGGAGGGAGTGGACCCAGATCCCCTCTTATGATGGGAAGAATAATTTAACTAAGTGGGTATATAAATCAAAAAATATGTGTCTAGGACTTGGCATTATAAACTGATTTAGAATAACTAATAAATAGAAAACTGTACAAACTAAAAGAATTCCTATCAGAAAGAGGCGTATAATAGAATTACTCCGTCTGGAGTGACAGCGCTACCAAGTATATGTTAAAACCTGTACTTTAAATAAAATCTGTTTTCCTTGCTTCAAAACTGACCCCAGCAATTCCACACGCCCTTCCTATTTTTAAGAGGTTTGGAAGCAGCACCTGGAGGGGGGACACAGGGGAGGGGGCTGGTGAGAGAGGAAGCTGCCTGAGAGTAGAAGGGAGACCTCTGATTTCCCCAGGAGAAAAAAGGGAGCTGGTACCACTCACGCCTTCAAGGAAAAATCCAGTGGCATGTCTTGCATGTTTTTCATACATCCATACATTGCAAGAACTTAATTTATGCTAAGATATGTTTTAATTTAAATCATAAAAATTCCTTAACAACTTCTGAAGTCCATGATTCATCCGAAAAAGATAGTGAAGCTAATGGCAAACCCCATAACCTTTAAATGTGAAAGTGTCAAAGTTCCAAAGACACGGATCAATTTTTTAAAATGAAAGATGTGAAAAATCATCACAGCACGAGGTTCATATGTATATACATCACCTCCCTCAAGTTCTCTGTTTTGTAACATTCATGGTTTTCTTAAATGTATCTTTCTTTTGTTAATTCTTTCCTTGTTTTCTTTCTTTCCTTCCCTTTTCCTTTCTTTCTTTTATAACCTAATATTTAGGCAGCTGTATCAAACTTGGTACAGAAACCCCCTCAGGTTCCAGGGGCATTAGCTGTCCCCCTTCACATGCAAAAGGCTTCACTTTTGGGGAGAGAGAAGTGAAGTCTTGGCTGCTGTCTCCTGCTGAGGATCTCTGAACCTCTGAACTCCAGTTGGGCTCTGTTCCCAAACAGGGACCGAGGGGCACTGGGTCTTGTGGCCAGGGAGGTCTGCAGCATCATGTTCAGGGTGAACATGGAAGGGAGATTTCTGCACTCCTTTAAGGTTTACCTCTGTGCTCAGATGTGCTGATCTATCATCCTAATAAACAGTGTTCAACACAAACTCACCCTTTCATCCTATATTCTTCCAATATTTTAAGGGGAATATATATAATGGTTCTGTCCTTCAGACATGTTTCATCTGCCTTTCTGTGTGGTGGTGTCAGTAGAGAGTGCCATGGGAAATTATACTCCTCATCCTATCAAACTGAATTAATTTAAAACATAAAAGTGCCACATAATTGATGTGTCTTCATAGGATCCTCAGATTTTTTTTCTGGGATTTTTAAAAAAAAAAGTGAACCATTTTTTTTTCCTTTCTCTCTACCTGGAGATCAGGTCATCAAACTACTTTGTCTCCTGAAGTACAGAGTTCAAAGAAGCTATACAAACCTCTAAAATTACCTTTATATAATTTTCTTTATATAAAAGTTAAATGATTTCAGGAAGAAATTTCCAAATATGATTAAATATAAACAGTAGCTAAAATGGATGATATTACAAATAATTTGTTATAGAGGCTGAAATGACTTACCTGAATTGTCGGAATTCTTTGATAATACAAAATTTCCTACATTTGTTTTAAAGTTCAAAGTTGAGAAGATGTTTCAAGTTATTTATATTTGGAATAGTTATAAATCATCATAAATACGCTTTAAATAAAGGGTTTTCTTCTTTTCATAGCAACCTTTAAAATGTTTAATGTTTTGCTTTCATGAAAGCAACATTCTGATTTTAACATTTCTCATTTAGAATAGGTAAGTATACATTTATTTTTTATCAACAGTGGAAGATTCCCCATAGAGAAATTAATAAATCCCTTATTTCTTTTATAATTGAAAACAATTTAATTTTCAGGCATTTACAGCTATTTTTAAAAATAAATGTTTTAAGAAGCTTATAAAATATTGTTATGAAATAATTCCAAATCCTATTTGTTGCAAATTCTAAACTTACATAATTCTAAAGGGTTTTTTTGTTCTGGAAAAACAAAAATTTGTGAATGTGTTTCGAAAAAGGAGGAAAAGAAGTTTCTTTCTACATCACTGTTTTCTGATTTTCCTTCAACAATTTCTTAGTGAAAACATGTTTTACAATAATTTTCAGTTCCAATATTTTTAATTCTAGCACTTTTTTAAAGTCACAGTGGAAAAGAGAAACAACTTTTATACTGAAATGTGTTTAGAAAGGAAAATTCTAATGCATTATTTGAATTGGAATTAAATTGCAATCAAACCTCGTTAAAACTAAAAAGAAATTATGTTACATGCTGGATATAAATAATTTTCATAAAATGAGGTCTGTAATGTTTTGCTGGAAATAATGAATAAGCCAGTGGTGTGGAAATGGATAACAAGCAATTACCAGAATGAGTATGAAGCAGTTGATTAAAATAAGCTGGTAGTGGTGGGCAGTACCAAGAAATGTGATGAATAGACCAAGACTTTCAGAAAGGATGAGGCACAGTGTATTGTTTTGCTGTGTATATTTTATCTGTGTTTCGGGAACAGCCGAGGTTCTACTGGGGATTCACAGTTTGATCTTACAAGAAGGGTTCTTCAAAACAGCATGAAACTTCCTTTTCAAAGTACAGATTTTCATAAAGCTTTTGGATGTAGTTGGCTCTGATTATGGTGCTATTGTCGGGGTTTATTTGTTGATCTGCCTCTTCAGTTCTCAATATTTTTTTTTAACATATTTTCTGTGAATTTATCCTGAAGAAAACACCTGAACTGATGAGAGACTGACCTTTGTTGAAGTAGAGAGACATCAACCAACTATTGCAAATAGGAATATTTAGAACCTGCAGTAGGCAGAATTTGTTTTAAACTGGTAGCATAAACTGTGGCTTTTCAGAAGTTCCCTTTAGCAAGCCAAAACAGTTTTTATAAACAAAACAAATAATCTTTATACTGTGTAGAAAATTATTCCTGAAAAGATATTTTAGATGTCATGTCTCGTACTGAACTTGGGAACTAATTATTTTCACCTATTATTAGCTGTGTTATATGTGTCTGAAAATGGGCTATGAAGATATACTAAATATTTTAAAGTTACCTTTATTGAAGCAGAGGCATAATGAGAGATGTGATATAACTGAACTTTAAGAACGAATTCTAATGTGAAATATTAAAATATTTTCCCTATGTACCTTTGTAGGTAGTTGAAGAACACAAAAACCCTAGGTAACATTTACAGAAAAATAATTCATTAACATTCATATAATGTTTTAATGAATTCAAGTGAGAGAAAATACTCTCTAATCCATGTAAAATGTATGCAGCCACAGCAAAACTGGCAGTGATTAAAGCATCCATGCCAATTACAGTGTGATTGTTTATTTTTCTTTCAATCACAGCTTTTGTTTATAGCAGATAATTTTATGTTTTACAAATTGTATCTTTCCGTTATTACAGCAATAAACTATACTGTGGGGCTATTGTTCCTCAGTACAAAGAACCATAACATAACGTCAGGCATTTCAGCGTACACGTATTTCCCCATATTTGTTTGTGTATGGTTTAGTAATTACCAGTCGCAGGAGTGGCCAAGAAATGTGCCACGTGGAAAGCATGCCTACAACTCACACAAGCCTGTGTGCTCCAGTGGTCTCTGAATACTCCAAGGAGCACACCTGAGTGAGCCCACCAGCTGTATTTTCTTATCCAGCTCTTAAAGCAAGAGCCAGAGAACGTCACTGGCTTCCTTCAGAAAGTTGGTTTTGGGGGATTATTATGCAATGGAAGATCAAGGGCAAAACGCACACCCGCTGTCAAGTAAACAGCTCACAGTATGTATTTGCATCATTCCCTCATAGCTTTAACTAGGAACTGGGTCCCCTCTTGCATTCCACACTATGTAGCATCGTACTGGTCTTTGCACCAAGTTGCTTGCAGCCAGAATCAGGGAAATGGAAACATAGAGAAGGGGGAAGATTTGCTGAAAGTCTCATTTCAGGTCAGTGGGGAAAAAGCAGAACAAGAAAACAGAGATTTCTGGAGCCCTGATCCTATGGTCTAGCCCAGGGGTAGGTAAACTGTGGCGTGGGCGCTGCAGACTGTCCAAGGTGGTGGGGTTCTGGTGGCACATTTTATGCCATGGGACTGGCAGACAGGCTGTGCCGCTGTGGAAACTGCTAGGTAATCCAAATCCCTAACAGGAGTGACAATGGGGAAGCAAGCCAGCGGGTTCTGCTGAGCTGGGCGCTGCCAGCTCATCCCAGGACCCCATGGCATGCCATACGAGGTAGGACTCCCGAGGAGCCGGTGCCATCTCCCATCTGTAGTCTCTTGCTGGCACTCTTCCTTTCTGCTCAGAATGCTGAGCCGAGGGGTATCTGTCTTGGTCTCAAGATTAAAATTTTTTTTGGAATGGGGATCATAGGGGCAGAAATATCGGCCACCCTGAAGTTGGCAACAGCCAACGACTGAGGGGCACAGTAGAGAAGAGATGCGCTTTATTTTCTTCCAAGCGTTTTCCCTAATCTGCAGTCAGTGCTCATTGGCATTGTGTTCTGCACTACTTTATAGCAATATTCGGCATGGGTAAGATTCTTCTCTCTTCCTTTCTGCTCTCTTTATTTGTTTTAGTAGCTTTTACATCTGCTGCAGATAAGTGTACTTACATCTGTGGATACATATTCAGTGCATGGCCATACCTTTTTTTTTTTATTTCATGCTTATTCTTAATCTCTGTTTTCCATTCAGTGTAAGAGAAAAGCAAAGACAGATCTTTACCTGTAAAAACTGATGTCCATGGAAGCTTTCAAAGAAAACCCTCTTTGATTTGCAAACCATAGTCCTAAACCTTTTGTGTCATTCAGGTCTTAGAAACGACTCACAACATGACTTACTTTGGAGTGTAGCTGTGATCAGGAAAGTTGGCCACAGAAAACAGGACTTCACTTAGCTGGTCTGGCCCCGAATAAACATAGTCTTATCTGTTGGTAACAGTGACTAATACAAGATTTTATAAATTTTTCTTCTGTTAGTGTTTCACAGAAAGGGAGCAGACTTTGAATGTAGATAATACATGGACCAAGTTCTTAAACATGTTCCAGTTGTGGGTTTCCTTCTGTCATGCAGAAAGGACCTACCTTATCCCAGAGCCCATGCGGTGTTTATCCAGTGGGTGGCCAGTAAGCCCTTTTAGTGCCACACTTGGGAATTAAGTAAATTGGATCTGGAAATTGGCAGTTCATCCAGAACCCCAGCATGCCATCTGTATACTGATATTTTGTAGAGAAAAGACATATTTGTTCCTGCTTAATGAAAAACTCAGTAATGTTTGTCATAGTGTGCTAGAAAAACTGGTGTATGAGATAGGAACATGCCCAAAGTATGATATCACTCTTGATTAATGAACATCAGATAGAAATAGAACCACATACAATCTCTGGTGTCAGTAAATGAGAAGTAAATTGAAATTATGTAGTATTTGACTGCAGAAAAAGTGAGCAGTGTAAAACTGCTGGGAGCTGGTAAGAAACTGTTGCCCTAAAGCACGAAAGCATCATTTTGTCATATCAGTCAAGTGATGGAGGGGTTAAGGGGTGGCTGCTATTCAGCAGCTGCACCAGGAGCTGTGTTTATTTACAGAGAAATAACGGAGAGTTTTGTTGTGTCATTGGTGGATTTATATGGGTCTATCAGATCCCTGCTCTTTAATACACTTTATCAAGAAACAATTGGCTTAATTTACAGCACAGATCTATGTGAAGCATTAAAAAAGACTTTCTAAAGACAGGCATATAGTCAAGCAGAAGTATTCTAGCACAGGGTCAGGCAACCACAAGAGGCAAACAGCTTTTAGGAATGATCTAATCCTGCTCCAGAGAACTGGGATGGACTAGGTCATTCTGAGATCATCTCCCATCTAGCTGTACGCACTTCTGATTACATACCATTCCTGAGCACAAAGATGGTAATAGCATATAAGCATCAACAAAAGCCATCACAGAAAACGCAACATTTTGGATAAGAAAGTAATTTTATATAAATTCTGGAGAAGCTCTGGGAACATGGAAACCCTGCAGCTAACTGGTCTCTAACAGCAGCAAGTGATCAGCAATACTGACCGCTCTGTCTGCGGCATCACATCAATGCACCGACAATCAGTACCAATGACAAAAAATTATACCAGCCAGTATAATGTACCTGTATTTGGCAGTCAATGATGTTGCTTATGTATGTGTCAACTGTCATAAATGACATGCACAGTGCTGTGAATATTAGTAAGTGATGTCAATGTAGTTACTTATGACATAATCTAAAATACCCATGAATTTTAAAGTAGTTTATTAGATAAATATATATGCTTATACATTGTATCTATTACACTGTCAACAGAATTGACTATAATATTCTTATCTCTATGAAGTTATCCCTATGAAATGTTGAAGGAATAGCTAGTCGCCTTTTTGTGTGGTACAGAAGTTGTTGTGGATTCTTCATCTCACCTTAGTGCCCCAGGGTAGGGACTGATGGCTTCTGGTAAAGAACTCTTTAATGTTGCCTGTGACATAGGCTTAAAAATACTGTGCTATTGAATCCAAATTGTCACTGTTATTGATTTGATTACACTGCACAGTTGTGAGAAGCTCTGTATTTCTCTAGCAGGCACAAAAAGCAATGTACGCTGAAGTCATGTAGATAACAGTGGCTACAAAATGTTGCTGTCCACTGGTTTAAGGGGAAATTAGACCTTGTAAATAGTGCACAGGTGTGTTTTCAGGATAAAAGGACTTCTGCCAGTAGAGTATAATGTGATCTCATTGCACATGGATTTACATGCATAACTTCTATTAAAATCAATCAGTGTTACTTGCATAAATGCCCTTGCTTGTCCACAGGAATAATGTATCCCTTAAGGCTGCAAAACAGTTTAATCTGGTTAGTAAATGTAATGTAATATTACGAGTATGAAAAAGACTTGGGAAACTGATGTTGAGCATGCACTAACTCATTTTAGGAACATTCCAGATTCATAAAAACATGAGCTATATTATCCACACATACCAGAAAGCTACTATCAAATATAATTATGCAGCAGATTATGTACAATGGATGCCTGCCAATACTCCCCACTTGTACGACCACTATTATAGGATGGTCAGTTTGGAGCATGCAGTCTGGCCTTCATCAAGAGATATTCTCCTTAAGCTGTTGCAGAAAATGAATTTTTTTTTTCATTCCTGGTGTAAGCAATGTGCAGTAGTTATTAAAAGCCAACATTGATGTCAGGATGTCACAGTTCTAATTACTATACCAAGCAGAGGAGGTAAACATGGGATTTCAGGTACCATTTAACAACAATCAATTTAAAAAAAAAAAAAAGAGCAGCTACACAGGGTCAGAACAAAGATCTCTGTAGTGCAGTACCTGACAGTGGTTAATAACATATGCCTAGGAGAAGAGTTGAAGTGTAGTACTACAGGTTCCCTGATCTACTGTTATGTTTTCAAGATAAAGGAAATCATCTGATGCCTGGAACTAAGGATTAAAACCCCAGAGTTCAAGTTCCTAGCCTTGCCTCTGCTGAGCAAATAAGAAACAGTTTGAGCACAAACCCAGTCATTGCTAATGTGATTCCTTATCCCTCTTTCACATGGTGAAGACTGTGAAGGGTCCTACACAAGGGAGAACTGTCATTATTTATGACAGTGAAGTAAACCCATTATTTATCTCTTCCTAGCTAAGAATATCCCAAACTTTAATGGGAAATTGCATCACCTTTCAAGCGTGGGTGTACATAGGCACACATGCGTGTACACACACAGCTCAAATATTTAGCTCTGAACAAGATCTAACATCGCTGACAAAACCCCAGCAGGTATTAAAAAGAGATGGCATCAAAAGACAAACGAGAGCTAATCTGTGTGATTACATTTTTTGTGATAATGTGAATGTACTGAAATTAGATTTAATAAATGACAAAGTTATGAACAAAATTGTACTAAAAACTTGGGCTCCTTCTAAGCTGTGAGACCTGGGAGTGTTGCAGTACTCCATGTCAGGGCAAGACCAGGGTGTGTACAACTCACTCTTGCTCCTCCTTTCCTTGTTCTCTATGCCCCACGTTCCACAGAAAGTAAACCCAGATTTCTGGGCTGGACAGGACCCATGGCAGCTTCCCACCAGGATGAAGGGACAGAACTCAGTGACTTCCTGGGATTCTGAACTACAAGTGGGCTTTACATGTACTTCTGAGATTCCTAACACCTGACTATTTTCTTTTGTTCAGGTGGTTTTTTTTTTTAATTATTTCTGAAAAGCTTTGCCTTGACAAAATTCACTGCACATATTTTCTAAGTACTTAGGGAAAAAAACAAACCAGAAGCAAGAGCAGAGCCCAATAAAAGAGATAGATGTATACAGCCTTCTTCACCCACCCTCTCCATTATTGATGTAAGAGCAGCTCTTATGGAAATCTTACTAAGCCTCTCTGCTTTACTGATTAAACTTCCCTGATCTGTTTTTATGTCACCACTGAAAACATCAACCAGATCTACCCTTTGGCACAGTTCAGAAATGAATCTCTCCATACTAATTCTATGACTGAATGTTTCAGTTTATTCTTATATATGGCTTGATTCCAGGAAAGGCTAATGCATCAAAATGTAACTTGCAAGGAATTTGGATGTCCAGATTTATAATCACAGTCCCGAAAACTCCCACTCCAACTGCCTGAACTGAAGCACATCAAATTCAGTAATTCGGGTTTCTGCTTTTGGGGATACAGCTGTTTCCAGAAATGTCCAATAGTAATATAGCACAAAAGTCATTAAGACAGTAATTTTAAAAATCTGAGAAGAACAATGGGCTTCTCATAAACCTATTTGAAGGCAGAAGTTAGACTGGTTTCTTTCCAAGTATATGTTTACATATTGTTTCCACAGTCCTTGAAAGCTCTTAACGGTTATGCGTAACAGCTTTGCCATAACACCTGCCATTCAGAGAAAACCAGATTGTTGCAGTTAAAAACTGAAGGTGTTCTTATATTTATTGTATAGTTAGAGTACTTTCCCATGCTTAAACCACTGTTTATCAGAGACTAATTATCCACAGGTTTTTATTGCAAGATAAGCATCTTATTGCAATTTTCACTTTCTTACTGCATGAGGGTGCGGTGGCTGAAATACAAACACGTTGCATAGAACCGCCTTTTCTCTTGACACCATGCCTAAAAGGAAAAAATCACCACAGAAAATATTGCTACTGTCAAGATTGCTTCTATCAGCTTCAGTCTTCTTAGGAAAATTTGAATCCTTTTCTTTGCTGTTCTAAAAACAGTGTAAAATGTTGGCATTGCATGACAGATGTTATTCTTACCATGCCGATTTGCATCACCAAAGAATGCATCCTCTGACCTCTTTTCTTGGCTATACTTCACTTGGGAAAGCAGTAGAAGATCAAAGTTCACCTGCAGTGTTGTTAATAAAAAAAAACAAACCGAGACAGACCCCTGAATTAGGGAAAACTGGGAAGAACCTGGAAACTCCTAAAAACTGGGGTTTTAGGTAGAGATGCAGTGAGCATTGAGGGCCAGGCAATGACCATTCATACTAACCTCAACATTGTCTATAAAGACACTGAAACCCTGCAAAACTGCTAAAATCAGTAAAGACACTGAATGACATTTATGGATAGGAAAATGGAGAGAAAAAGACCAGTGCAAGCCAGAGGTAATGGAGCAAAAAGCTGAATTATGCCACCTCGACCTGTGAGCAGGCTGCTCCTGCCACAGGAAAGGGAGCGGCAGGGCCAGGAGACGAGCTAGAACAGGACTCTGCAGAGCTGAGCTGGAACCAGCTGCCACTGTGGGAGATAAAGAGAGGGAGAAACAGAGGCACTGGAGTCCTGTGGCTCTCGGGGCCCAGCCTGCGTGCACAGCTACCTGCAGGGCTATCCCCTTCCCTTCTGCCAGCAGTTGTCCCTGTCTTCTGGCACAGGCAAAGCAGGCAGCCAGGCCACAGACGTTTTGCTGCACCCCTCCTCCCCCATTTTGCCGTGTACTAGGCTGGTTGAATAAGAGTATTTATTGATACAGCCATGCCCTCCTTCCTTATTGTCTTAGCAATCTCTTGCCACTGCTTCAGCATTTCTCTAGCTTATATACATACTTTCCAGTGCACGGAGTATGTTCTCATCCCCCAGACACAAATGATCCCTAAGTGTCAGAAACTACAGTATAATGACAAGTAAAGCCGCTTTCTGAGTGATGGAGAGAAAGGGAAAGGGTACTTGAGTATGTCAAAGACTCTTTCACTTTATACAGGGCTCAGCAGTGATGGACTAGAGTAAAAGGAATCATTCTTGAAGAGTTTTGCTTCAGCCTGCCACAAAACTGTGCTCAGGAGAGTCTCAGACTGCAAGGGGAAGCTGAACTCCCATTGAAGGCAAAGAAAGTTCAAGGCTCTTGCACCTCCAAAAGAGGTTCACTACCTTTTAGGAGTGAACCAACAGTTAATTAATAGGACAATTTGCAATTATAGTCACTATGTGTAAAATGTTAATATTTTTTCTAAAGCAGAAACCACCAAAATAAGAGAAGGAGGCATAGATCTAGCTGGAAATCTCTGGACACTGGGATGCATCAAAAGCGACAGCTTTTTGTATCAGATGTGACAGCTCCTCTAAAAAACTATTTAAAGTTTGAGGGAGAAAAGCATGCAAATGGGATGCCATGTTTTCAAAAGTCCATCCAGCAGCTTGCATGAGCTTCCAGGGGAGCTGCTGGGAACTCAGAGGCTTTCAAGGACTCTAAAGATTTAAAAAAAACAAGTCTATTATTTAGATGTCTAACTTGAGGCTCCTGCTTCCAAAGTCACGTTTTATATCTCCATAATGGGTTGGGGACTTATTCATGCACCAAAAGAAAAGATCTGAGGGTAAAGATTATGGACAAATTTCGCTTACAAGATTTCACAACAAACTTTTGGTGCTCATCATCTGAAGAAACAATTTGCGAGTGCTGCAGCAGACTCACTGTTCAGCAATGTTATATCAACTCTTAATGATTCAGCACAGAAAAAACATAGGAATGAAACCAGTAACTGTGGTTATCGCTTATCAGCCACACAACAAGAAATTTGACTCAGCTAAGTAAGCTGTTAGTGCCACACACATCAGATTAAGCTCACAACTGCCTCTTGCTGCAGGGTAATACCCAAAGTACAAACTTAAAATGAAACTACAAAGTGGTTATTCTAAATGCCCAGCAAGGTACTACAGGATAAACAAAAAACTGCACATGGGAAGTGCCCTTGTCTTCCCATGCACTGGACTTTGGATTTTTGGAAACTGGTTTTTATTTAGTTGTTCAATCCTTTAGCAGAAAGAAAAATATAAAGTGTTCTTGAAAAAGAGTATGTGTGAGTTGATGCTAAGTTTACCCATTGCAATGAATCCATAAAATTAAAATGCTAAGGTAAATGAACAAGGTTACTGTGAATTCAGCACTTATTTGGCAGCAAAAGACTCCTGCAGTATATCCATACCAGTTCAGGCATTTGGAATATAGAAGTTGAACAATTTGAAACAGTGTTCATGTTTTTAAATGCTGTATCATAGCATTTAAAAGCCTGTAATGGGCAAGGCTGAATCCACGGTTAGACAGATGAGAAAAAAATGGATCTGAATAGCCAGACTCCCATGAGGTAAACAGGCCTGCTGAAGTCCCCTGAAGTCAAAGGCTAGACCTCTCTTGTTGCCCCGGAAATATATGGTAGTTCTAATTAATTCAAGTAGGCTTTGGATGTGCATAAAAGTAACTGAAATGTAGGAAAAATGCATATGTATTCTCCTTAAACCTCAAGGGTTTCCCCATTTGTGTTTTCAGGTCCCTGGATTGAAAATGAAATGTGAATATTATGAAATAAATAAGCATTTTGATATGTAAATGAGTAAGAATCGATCTCTAAGATGTATTCTAGCACAGCTAATACACAAGCCAAGGAATTTGCCATGGTTCCATGAATGTGCCATCTCCCCACTCAGGAGCTGGACATTTCCTGCCACGCTAGCAAAGACCATTTTCACCAGTCAGAAGCACCCTCGTAATGCCATTCCTATAGTGGCAGATTATTGTCTGACAGGAGTTGTCTGTCTATGTAGCTATTCTAAAAGACATGCAATAGACACTATGGAGAAGGCCATCTCCCCAAATTCTAGCTATCTAAAATGCAGGCAGCTACTGTAAACAAACTAGCTAGTCATTGTTCCCTCCTAGAGGCTAGGTAATTGCAGAGAACTATTCATACTACTGCTTTTAACTATCTATTTTAAGGCAGGATGACTCATGCTACAAGCATCTCTTTCTAAACTGAACACCTATGATTTAGATCGCCAAATGCAGGTGAGATGAATGCCCTCTTTGGTGTAAGGGAATGTGCCTTTCTGTAAGGGAACTGCACCTACCCAGAAAATGTGATGGATGCTCTGTGCCCTCTGAGTCATGGGGGTGAAAATCAACTAAACAATTTTTTTTAAGGTAGGTAAACTGTAGGACTTAAACCAGGAATCTAAGCAGGAACCTGAGCGGTTTAGCTTTGTAATCCTATCGTGAGATGCTGGACTCCAAACCCCTAATACCTGATGTATCAGTGATAAGACTGTGGGAGAAAATTGGACAATTAGGAATTTTTATCAGTCAAAAAAATAAAGAGACTTATCATTATTCCAATGCAATCAAAATGTAAATAATGGCTTCGATCTGGAAATCTTTCAGCGCTGGCAATATACAGCTTGAAAAAATGATCCATGATCATAACTCTAAAAACCAAATAGATTTTTTTAAATGCCTAAAATTAGGTTATTCAGAGTAGCCTCTGGGATTCCATGCCCAAAGCTTTCCATAGTGTTCTGTTGCCTCTTGAGCATCTCTGAATTCTGGGCTGTTTCTGATTTTAATTAAAGGGAAATAATGATCGAAGGTATCTTCTTTCATGAAACCCAGAGGGGAGAATGAGAATTATAAAAAGTAAAGGAATACTTTAGACTCAAGGAAGTAGGGATTATGAATTACAGGAAATATACTTATATTATATTATACATTCTTTTAAATCAGCATGGTTCATTTCTTATCAAAGACTTGCTTTTAGCTCCTAGTTCCACTAACTACCTTTTGAAATGGATGCCAGTACTCTCTGTTCTTTCTGAGTTTGTTCTTTTTATCCAGGGGTGGGAGATTAATGTTAGAAAACAGGAAGAAATACTTTCCTTCAAAGCATTCCAAAAAAGGTAGCTAAGTACTAGCACTCTATGGGCAAAAATCTGTACTGACTACATTTTAGACAGACCCACTGTCTGTAGTAAGAGTTGGAATGAGTAGAACTCAAAAGCTGGCTTTCTTTAATGTAAGAACGGAACCTCTTTTGATTTGTATCTATTTCCATAAAAAGTGTGAATTACAATAACCCATAGAATTATAGAATTGTAGGGGTTGGAAGGGACCTCGAGAGATCATCGGGTCCAACTCCCCTGTCAAAGCAGGCTCCCTAGGACATTTCACTGAGATAGGCATCCAGGCGGGTCTTGAATCTCTCCAGAGAAGGAGACTCCACCACCCCCTGGGCAGCCTGTCCCAGTGCTCTGTCACCCTCACTGTGAAAAAGTTTCTCCGCATGTTGGTGCGAAACTTCCTGTGCTCCAACTTGCAGCCATTGCCCCTTGTCCTGTCTCCACAGACCACTGAAAAGGGGCTGGCTGATTCCCCCTGCATCCCCTGCTTAAGATAATTATAAAAATTAATTAGGTCCCCCCTTAGTCTTCTCTTCTCAAGGCTGAACAGTCCCAATCTTCTCAGCCTTTCCTCATAGGGGAGATGCTCCAGGCCCTTAATCATCTTCGTAGCCCTTCTCTGGACTCTCTCCAGGAGATCCCTGTCCTTTTTATAACAGGGAGCCCAGAACTGGACACAGTACTCCAGGTGGGGCCTGACCAGGGCAGAGTAGAGGGGGAGGATCACGTCCTTTGACCTGCTGGCCACACTCCTCCGGATGCACCCCAGGATCCCATTGCCTCCGAGGCACACTGCTGGCTCATGGCCAACCTGTCATCCACCAGGACCCCCAGGTCCTTCTCCACAGAGCTCTTCTCCAGCAGGTCATCCCCCAGCCCATGTCAATTAGGTTTAGCGTGACTTGATTTTTTGTTGATAATTTTGATCAGAACAGGCTTTAGCTAACTACATAGCACCTTTGAACAACAGGGCCTCACAATTCAAGCCTTTTGTCAGCAGTGTAGAAACCAGACTTTTGTAAAAGCGATCCGTTCAATCAGGCTTTGTTCAGTGAACCTTAGAGGGTAACGGTTGGTGATGAGACAGAGTCTTGCAAAATTTGACGATAGAGCAAAGTATTGCAATTTAAAACACAGCTTAGGAAGTGAAAAAATTTTGTATTAAACCATGAGGTCAGTTTCTTTGAGCATCTGAATTACTGCTGAAGTTGGCTTTGGAAAGAAGCTGGTTTCCAGGTGAGTCTTGCTATACAGTAGGGTCAGACTCCTACTCAGGCCCTTTGATCTAGAAATCTCCCTGCAATCTGGAAAAAGTAAGAGATGTCTAGATGTTCAACTTTCTCAGTTGGGTCAGAGGTACCATCAGAGAATCGTTCCTGTGGCATTTTGAGATCTGATATCTAAGGAAACTAAGAAACAGAAAGCAGGAGAGGACTGAACATATTTTTCCAAGATACTAAAACCCATAAACCAACATAAGTTGAGAAAAACAATAATTATCTCTCAGTTTCAATTAAATTTAAGTTATGTCTACAAACTGAATTACATCCACAGAGTCACAGAATGGTTGAGGTTGGAAGGTATCTCTGGAGGTCATCTGTTTCAACACCCCTGGTCAAGCTGGGTCACCTACAGCAGGTTGCCCATGACCACATCCAGATAGGTTCTGGATTGTCTCCAAGGATGTAAACTCCACAACATCTCCAGAAAACCTGTAGCATTTGCTCATGAAAAGGAATGCAAGAATATAGGGACTTAGTTCTTGGTTCCTGCCAGGACATAAGAAAGTACATCTCACTTCTGTGAATCAAGGATCCAGGATGCATTTCATTGGCTGCTTCTTCCCCTCTACTGCTTCACATTTGATTGGTATAGATGACCTAACGGTCCTAAGGCACAGGAAAAACTGAATTTAGTGAACTCCACGTATAGTCTAAGCAGGAACATAGACTCCCACCACACAAAATAATACCAAGTCTGTGGCTCTGGAGCCACAAACACAGCTTCAGGGCATCGTGTGTGGCTTTAATGGAATCCAGAGGAGCTAAGGGAATTTCTTTCTGTGGTTGAGGACCGCAGGAGAACAGTGCTTGTTAGAAGACTAAGCCCTGTGACCCATATAAAACAAGACAGGGACACATGAGCAAACATGGCACCAGGAAGGACGCTTCCCCATTTCTTTAAGTGGTCAAAATAAGGAAAAGGACAATAAAGGAGTGAAAAAAACTGACATCATAAAAAGGGTTTGGAGGTGAGACTGAAGAAAACTAAAATTATGTGTAGAAATGTTTTTTATTCTCTGCCAACATCTACAAAAGAAGGTGGGAGTATGATGAGTGGAATGGTTAAGATCCCTAATAAGAGGCTGAGATTTGCACCTTGGCATCTGTGTGTCATCTCCAAATCTAATGATCAAAGGTCAGTGCCTTCTACTCTTTGATGCTATCTGGCATTTGAGGAGGACAATTCATACTATCCCCATTTCTATAAAAAACAACACAACAGAAAAAAAACCCAACCCAGCCTTGATGCTGGTGGTGAACAAATAATACCAATGTTTTGCTCTCTAGGCTCCCTCTTCTGGCTCTGGACTAGTAGTTTTCTAATGGAATCATATTCATTTTTGGGAACTAGCTGATGACTTAATCGCTCAAAGAAATAGAGAGGAAATATTGGGGAAACAGGAGGAACTCCGTAATTGCCCAAGAGAAGAATTGAATCTGTATCACAGAAAGCTTTAGCATTTTTAAGGTATTAAAAGCTTTTAAGATATTAAAAGCAATTTAAAAAGCACAGAAGTGCTCTGCTGGTTGTCAGTAAATGAACAATATGCTGTATGTTAGATGTGATGAATGTTTTAGCGGTAATGTGTTAGATCCAGTAAATGAATAAATCATTATTCCTCTACAGCTTCTGTGACTCATTTGTCAATAACATCTGTACTGTCAATAACACCTGAAGTATTTTTGTAACATAAATACAGATTTTTTCAGTGGCTTCAGTAGATCATAACAGGCTTGAAGTCTAGAAGATGTAAATCTGGTATTTTAATTCAGAAATAAATGTATTTGCTTTGACAAACATAATGACAACTAAAGACCTGGCTGTATGAACAGCACAGAGCTGCTGTAGAGCACAGGTGCATGTTTGGCTCAGAGCATGACAATACATCTTTTTCTCTGGCCATAAAAATCCAGAAAAGAGGCAGTTACTTGAAGAAAAATGAAGTTTGGAGTGTGTTGCCTTTTTCCTCTCCCCACCTCAGTCCTAGATATGTGTACAGAAAGAGAGCATCAAAGACTTCAGTAATAATACACTATTTTGTTTTTCTGGTCACTTTTTCTGCTTAACACAGCAGCTAAACCACCAAGCTTGAAAATTTTTATAACTTCTTTTACCCAAAAAGGTTCTTTCCAGATTTGATAAATCTTAAAGTGCCTTGGAAAGCATTTTAAAAGGCATCTTATACTGTGGGAAAATGTGCAGTGAATCACTGGCCAGGTTTTTTGGGAGCGCTGGGTGATTACCTCTCACACAGGAGTTGGCAGGAGCTGTGGGTACCTCTGAAAATCAGCTCAGAATTCTCTCGAGACAGAACTGTGAGACATCAGGTACCAGATTAATTCTTGGTTTTATCATACTAAAGCACAACAAATAGCTTATACCTAGGGATTAATTTGGCCAATGTTTGTTGGTTTGTTTTGGCCCCGTAGTGGTTGAATCCATCTTTCTAACCTGCTGGAGAACTTTTGTCCTGATCAGAATTGCCAAACTGTTACAAAGATATCCCACCACTTGGCTTCCAGACTGCTGGGCTCCCACTGGGATAAACTGAAACCCATCCTGTCGTTTCAGTGGGGGGGACAGAGAGCACAATGACTGCTATAAAAGACATTGATTTAAAAATAAAAGAAAAGAGGGGACCACTCCTTAAAGAGAACCATGAAATATAGACTGAAAGGGATCCTTTTCACTGCAAATTCTCTCTGCATTGCCTGATTTGCCTGCTATTAACTATCTGAGACCAAAGTGGTTTTGACTTATGAGTGTCATCCCTGAGCTTTAAGCAGGATGATTATCTGTCCTTTTACCCAACTCTTCAACCTGTATTTTCCACTGCTGCACACAGCTGTACATGAATTTGTCTATCATAACATACAGCAGAGCTACAAGAATAGATTGTTTATTTCTAGATTATAGCAGCTCTGAAAAAAAAAGATATACAATGCCTATGAAGAGGAAGTCCAGCTTTACTCTCTAAAGATCTCTGCTATGTTGTTTTGTAAACAGCTGAACTACAACTCAAGGGCATTGTGAGTTCCTCTTATCTCTAGGATGCCTAATGTTTTCCGCTACCTTAAAATATCATTAATTTAATTTGAAAATATCCATATCTCCATGGTTTTCAAATATCCATATCTCCATGGTTTTCAAATAGGGTTTGAAATTTGGCAGCAGTATAGCCTTGGAGTCAAGAAAGTGCTTTTTGTGGGAACTATGTAGATCTGTTCAAACCTAGCCAAATTATAGGATGTCAAAATCCTGAGCTTTCAGATGGCACAGCTTGGTTTTGGCTCTGTACCAGAGTTCCCTGAGATCTGTTAATGCTGAATGTGCACTTGGCCAACCTCTTAGCCTTGCTGTCAGTACCCGGAACAAATACTTGAGACCGGACATGCTAAACAGATCCTTATCCTTATTCTTCTGCTATAATTTTCACAGGAACCATTCATTCAGGGATCTTTTCTCACTGTAGTGAATTAATTCTCACTGTATTTTCATGCTGATGGCTTGTTAACCTTGGACTGCAGAACCTGCGAAAGGATTCTCATTCCCTTGGCCAATAATATCTTGAGGATTTGCTGCTGACTCCTGACAAACCTGAGAAATGTATACTGGTGCACCTATTGAAAGGGGTGCTCCTACAGATAAAGCCTGCTGTGGTTTGTGTAAGGGACAAAGCTCCAGGTAGTTAACAACCACGTTGCTAAAACGTGCCAGTGCTTTGTTTTACTGTACTTGTTTAAATTGAGAATATTGTGATTTCATTCTTCTCTTTCTTGAAGCTGTGCTACCGCCCGCAGCACACAGCTGTTGTTGGAGACACCTCCAGGATGATTCAGTACAACTGTGTTCAACAGCAGGTTTTATTCTGTAAGGTTGTATCTGAGCTACTCACCCGAGTTTCATGGTGTGTCCCAGAGCAATGCGTAGAAGCTTCTGTAAATACAGCATTATAGTAAATTCATTCAACAAATAAAGGGTATCCACTAAGCAGGAGTAAGAAAAGCTCTTTTGGGCTTGGTTCTGCTATTATTTGTTGTATCTTAGCTTAGAAGCAGGCAGAAGCTACATGGAGTGTAGTATTTTCACATTTTTTGGTGCTACTGTGATATTACAGACTTGTAGAATCACACAGAACACCAACCACTTGCAATATTGGCTTTGTTTACATCCAACTCAGCACAATGTCTCTTCCTCAGTTTTGTCGTTTCATGTGGGCATTTGATGAATACAGACCCTAGAGACAATTTTTATCTGGGCATAAGCTGCTCTGTTCTGTCAGCTTGGTCCCTAAAAAATCTCTTCCTTTACATCTCTGGATGCTATCAGGGACACAATCATTCATGGAGTGCCACCAGTTAACACAGATCCTGCTATAAAATGCTTACTATGTACAAGGCACAAAGAAGTAAATTATTATGCAGAACAACTGCAAGGTGGTTTGGGTATTACAGAAGGTGGCTCTAACTAGACACAAATACTCTGTGATTCATCTAGCCTCAAATCCCTCAGAGATTTGGAAGTGGTCAGAGATTTGGAAGTAGCCTCGGAGATTTGGAAGATCTCCAATATGATCCACTTTCACTCAGTTCTCAGCTACTTTTCTGATCCACAAACTGGTTTTTTCTGCGTTGGAATGTTGGCTTTCTTAGTATGGGCATCCCTAATGCCAGGGTTAAACGTATGGATGCTTTGCCCCATGCTCAACACTCAGTATTGTTCACGTGGAAAAAAATATCCAAAACATTTTATGTCTTTCATGATTTAAAGGCTGGAATTTAGAAGGAGCAAGAAGACTGTAACAGGTGAATACTGATCTCTAGCAGCATCCTTGAAGCACTCCCAATAGGCACAGTATCGAAACAAATACAATTAAGTTCATTATAAGAAGTGTAAGCATATAGATGTAGAACTGATGAAAAGGAAAAAAAAGATACCCACATGTCTTCTTATTCAGGCAAAAAACTAAGCCTTTTTGGTTTTTGAGTCATTACAAGATGAGGGACTGTAAGAAGTGCTCTACGTACCTAGGTCTTAAGTGTAATTCCCACACCAGGTCTACACTTTCTTCATGCCCAGGAACTAGACATACCAAACAAAGTGGGAAAAGTGCTTTGATGATGATGATATTTAAGATAATAAAGAAAATAGCCTGAAGAGAGTTTGAACAAGGTGTGAAAAGGTTGTGAACAGAAAACAAAGCACAGGAAACAGGGAGATGGTAACAGATTTGTGCATCACAGGCACAGGGGAAGGTTTAGAAGTTGGAAAGAGATGTGTTTTGCCATGGAAATGAGGAAAAGAGCAACTGGGAGAACAGCTCAGATTGAACAACTGAAAGAGAAAAGGGAGAAAAATATGTGGTGATGATTTTAAGAAAAAATTAAGCAAACATTGCACTGTTTATTATTGTTATTGTTATTATTGTTATTATTATTACTATTATTATTATTATTATATCTTCCTCTCCCACCTCTATAGTCTGTAATGCATTCACAGAAACATCCCCTTCTCTTAGGTGTTGCTCTGAGAACTGACATTTAAACTGGCTGTGTCCTTGGCTCAGGTCAGAGACACAGTGAGTCCAACTTGGGGAGCCCAGAGAATTGCTGCTGCAACAACTCACCCGGATGCTCTGGCCTTAAGAGCAGGTTTAAAGGTGGAAAAGTATGAGTTTTGCAAGCTGTCACTAAACTTAGTCCTTTAAGAATCTTCCCAACTGGGCATTGCTTGTCATTCTTGAAAACTATGTATGCAGGGAGGTTTAGCCTTGATTTCCCATGCCCTGAAGTAGGAAGTTTGCACATTTTTATCACATGGTTGGCTTATACAGCTACAAATGTAAATGCACAAACTAATGAACAACCTTTTCTTAAAATCCAACTGCAGCAGTCTTGCAACTACCTCCTGCAGTGTTGAATCCCAGTCTGACTGCACACTGCTGATGGAAGAATTTCCATTTCTTTGTCAGAAATGCACTGCCTTTGCATTTTTCATTTTTTTTGTCTGCCTGTGCACAGCTGGGGACAGCAGATGGGCTGAGAGTTTCTGTGGAGTCCCCAAGAATTCTCAATATTTCAGTCAGGTGCCTTTCAACTCTTTGTTTTCTTTAGGATTAAAATCATATTCATCTTTATAAGCTCTGTATGCACCTGAGACCATTTATCCTCTGTTATCCATCTTTTCACCCTGTACTAGAGGACCATAAAAAGTAAGTTGATAAGATCAGTTCTGATAAGGTCTCCTTTGTGTATCTTTGCTAGTTTTTTGCTCTGTGTCAGATACTGGACAAGTTTTGTTATAACTTGTAACAACAAGGTAAGAGGGTATCACATTTAATATCCCTATGCACCCTAATGACCATTGCTAATATTAGTTGCTGCAAAGAAATAGAAAGACATTTTACTATAATTCTGTGTCCTTCTTTGCAAAGAATCTGAGTTTATCAGCAGACAAAGGCCATTTAAGTATGACTTCCCATATGTTTATCCCAAACCAGTTTTCATCTCTGGTGTTCAATCAACTTCAACCATGGTACAGGAATTCAATGAGAAATTGCAGCTGGCAATTCCACTCCACATAATGCTTACCTGTTTTTATCTTGCTCTAATGAAAAAAAACCCCAACCAAACCACCAACTTGGAAAACCAAGATTATTTTATTTCCTTTTTCAGGTCTTATCAAACCCTTCTGAAAGCCAACAGGCATTCGGAATAGCCAATTACATCTCCCATTTCCCCAGTTGCTGTTTACCTTTGAATGGAACACCTTCTCAAAAGGCAAAGTTACTTCCTCTTTCACTGTTCTAAGTGTACCAAGTAACACCTCTGCCCATAGCAGTAACTGGCTTTCTTCCTATTATTAGAGCACCAGTTCCTTTGATTTTATTCACACATTTTTAATCCAGGCAATCCGTTTGCCCAGTGATCCAAGATTATTTGACTTCCTTATTAATTTCTTATAAAACCCTTTTGAAATCTATGTAAATTACAACTCTCAAATTGTTTTTATCTAGGGATTTCTAATTGGCCCAAATCCTGACAGATTATATTTACTTACACTATGCAGTTTCTGTAGGACTGTGAGGAGGCTGGTTAGTCGTGTCATTCCAAAACCCTTCATAGAACATTTTTTTTAACATGCATACTAATGCAATAACAGTAATGCAGCTTTGAGATTCTAGATACTAATTCTGCTCTCAAGAGTTTTATACTGTTAAAGTTTCATCTTTCCAACAACTTTTCCCGTTCTTCTCATAAAATATTTTACCTGACTTGTCAATTTGGTTAATTTATACCTGTTGACATATTCTAGGTGTGCAGTTAAGCTAGGATAACACTGTAATGCAAGACTGCAAGTGATGATGCTGAAGGAGAGATATTTCAGTAAGGGATTCTCTGCTTTCTTTGGTAATGCTGGGACGATCTAAGGGACACATGCTGTATCTTTGGAATAAGAGGCAAGTAAATATCTTCACCATTAATCATATGATCTCTGGTAAATAACATGGTTACAACAAGCTGATTGTTTAGCCAAGCTCTGATTGAGACCACTGTCCTATATTCTGACTCTTCTCTGTTTAACCTGGGCTTTAACACAGCTTAAGTACAGATTTTAAAGGACTGAAAGGGGCAGAAGGATTTTGCTTGAGCTCTGATATAGCCCAAGCTATATCTTCTTACCCACATCACCATCTATTAAATGTCACTCAGCCTGTGCCTAATGTAACGCGAACCTTGTGTTTGACTGTAGTGTAATTTTTACTAAAACTTTTATTTGTTCTTTAGGTACATTAAGATGGACCAACAATTATTTCTTTTGTACAAGATTAACCCATGCACTCATGGACAGTGTCACACAGTCTTTAAGCTATCAGGCTCTCCTAAAGCTTTCTACCTGCCCTCATGAACTGAAGATTGTGTTAATTTCTGCTACCCATCATTTCTTGGTTTATTTTTTTCTCCATTTTCTTTCAGGACTGTCTGACTGCTGATGAAGCAACTAGATAAATCCCAACACTACACAACAGATAATTCACTTTCAAACGATCAGCAAAATGTCACTTACAGGAAAACCAGCACATGACAATTCTGAAATTTTCATTTATGATCCAATTTGTTCACCAGCAAGCTACTGAATACATCACACAGATCTGTAGTATGTCAGGGTAGGAAATACTATGAACAATCTATTTAAAATTTTTTTTAAAGGTAACTGATTCATAACAAATTAAAAATATTTGCCAATGTTTTCTAAAGTTTGCTAGTATTAGAAGAGGGCCAAAATGAAGAAAGAAAATAAAAAAGAAAGAAGCAACTATCTAATTTCTAGATTTGGGCATTCACCATTGACTCAGACAGATACCCAGATGCCATCAGCTGCATCTATAATTTATTGCAGATAAATGTGGGAAAAAAAGAGAAGATAACTGCCTTCTTCCAAGAACTGTTGAACATAAAATAACATCCTGTTTGCTGCATAAACAGCAGGGAAATATTTTTAAACAGCCCTTTTCCTCTGCTGTAAGGCTGTAACAGAACTTTAGCAAGGTCATTTCATAGCACTGAATTGTAACTTAAGTCTTTGTGAGTTTCCTAGCTACTGTCAGTTGAACTGCATGAAGGATTCAGACTCATGAACTAAACTTGTTGAAAAAGACGGGCTCATCTGATACCTTAATAATTGTGTGCCACAGTCCATTTTCCTCTTTCTGTTTTTTCCTTTCTTTATTTTTCTCTATGTACCTCTTTCCCCCTAACCCCTGCCCTGATTTTGTGTTAAACTAGATGCCTGAAAAGTGTAAGAACTCTTCTGTGAGAAACAAAACCAAACCAAAACAAATGAAAAAGACCTAGAAACAGAGGTGGGATCTACAGAAGATTGTACGAATACTCTAGGGAAAGTCATTGACATTTTTTAATAGATTAAAAATTTACTTGGAAATTCTCCACTGAATGAATTAGCTAAGTGCATGAGTCTTAAAATTTGGCTTCTAAATTTTGTCTGGAAAAGTTGATGCAATGTGTGGTATGGTTACAGTAAAGCAGAGCTAACATCTGAATTCCACAGTTACCTTCCCAGCTTTTTGGTGGGGAAAGTAATTAACAAATATCCTGGCCTATTTGATTTACTCTCAAGCATCTGAGCATTTGAAGAACTTCATGTTCTTCACCCAAAACTACCTCTAATAGGATATCTTTTTAAAAAGCAAAACAAACAACCGTTATATACTCAGAAACTCAACATATGTTTCTAAAAGCGATCTTGTTCGTACATTTTATAGATTCCTATGAAAGTGTGCATTGTGACCTGGAGCACGAGAAATGTCAGGCTTTATAGCCTTAAAGCAAACTTAATGGAAAACTGCCTGTAAGAGGCACCTATATTCCAAAATGTAGGCTTAAATATGGATATAATTATTTGTGACCAATCACAGGGACTTTGTGAGAGTGAATGCAATTGTTAAAATGTTGGTTTAGGTTATTAAACAAGTGCATGGGTATAGATTTCAAACACGGTATATTATATTCCAGTTTACCTTTGAGGGCAATGCCACACACTAATTTGAAATAATGCAGGAACTTGGTAAAGATGTAAGTGACCTTCTGATTTAACGATTGCAAACCAGATGTCCACAGAGTATTGCTCCTACCAAGCTCACAGAAAAAAAAAGGAACTTTCACAGGATATCCCTGTTAAAGATTTTGGCTGAAGTCAAAAGGATACTGCCTGTCATGCCAACAACAATCAAGAATCCAAGTTTTTTGGCTTTCTTCACATGAGTGAGTGAACTGTATAATCCAAATGATGAGTCTTCTCTTTAATCACAATGTTTTTGTAAGGAATAAATAATAATAAATGACCTAACTGGGGATTAAATTAAGGTCTTTTGGCTGTTATTCCTCTGCTATTCTGTCAACCAAATCATTAAAGCATCTGTCTGACCTAATGTTTGTTTTGTTGATATCATTCACCAAGACTATAACTTCAGATGCAATCTGCGAGAGACAGTTTGATGCCTCAACACAGCCTCTTGGGTAAATTAACACACCCCCTCTCCCCGACAAATAAACTGTTTTAAGAGAGTATAGGCTTCCCCTCTACCTCATTTACTAAGTGCAATTATTCCATAATATAGAAATATTAGGCAGAGGTTTTCAAGGGTTTTAATTTGGATGAAAGTAGGATGTGAATTAAGAGCAAAATTACTTTCCTCATATCCTTGCCATTTGGACAGGAATAAGTTTAACTAGAACAACTCTGTGTATGCCCAGAATTAATAGCTGAACATCATAGAATTAAGAAAGTACATTAAGTCACACGTTATCTGGGGGGTAGATAAACAATACTCATGTAGGGTGTGTAACAGTTCCAATGATTAGCAATGTCTTCTGATCATGACATCTTACTTATGTGCTGAAACTGCACAGGTGTCATCACCAACATTTAGGCATTGCAGAGCTTTGTGTAGACTAATTCTGAGCAAAGACATCTTCAAAAACCTCTTTTGAATGCATCCTATCTGAACGTCTGGGCTAGAAGAAGAAAGGAAGGAATGAAAACTGCCAGTCAGCTGATTTTCATCTCCTCAAATAATGGCTGCCATGCCATGTGCAGTTCACAATACCTTTAAAATTGAGAATTCCCCTGCACACCATAAGGCTGAAGTTGGTTTTACCATTATATTGTGCCTTGGTACAAGCAGGTTCATCTGTGGCCATTTCATGTGACACTAGATGTACAACTACCTGCTGAACAACCATATGTGGCAGAAGAGAAAGCAGCTCAGACTTCTTCAGCTGTCTCTGAGAAAGCTGTGTTTGACATGACTGCTTACAACAAGAGCAATTTAGGAGTGAAACATCAGCATCTCACTTGTGCTGAACTCTATTATATTCTCATCTACTGGTATCAGAGGAACTTAAATACAAAGGGGAATCAGACTTGCTATTTCTCTGCACCCTGCAGCGGAACTGGCCCCAGTTGCTATTTAGGTCTTATTCATCCTACTCCTTTTCTGCTACTTTTTTCCTTGTCTCACAGGAGTCTGGATTAGTCAGCTAGGACAAATCTAATCTTGCGACACTTCTCTGTGATTAGCTTGGCAAGCTACAGACCATTCCCGAGCAGTGCAATCTTGGTTAATAAAACCCTCTCTGTTTCTACAGACTAGCCAAAGGAAAGTAAGAGCCAGCCAGCCGGTAGAGCCAGCAGAGCCAGAAAGCTGGTGTCCAAGAACTGCTACGGGGTTTGTGTGCTATACCTGCAGCCTTCCAGCAACTGAACTGTGGCATCTTGGTAATAAATTATTTTTATTTATCTATGGCTGTTCTTTTTGCCTGACCTGCATGCATGCCTTTAGCTTAAAAAGAAAAATCTCACCTATATTTCTCATAGCATACTAATATATTTTATTGGAATAAAAAAGAAATCTATTTGTAGTACTAGGACATGTTCAGCTGAGGTTATCCCTCACAGAAGAATTTATAGGAGGAAGAGGACAGCAACATGTGGAATAAATCAGTGTCAAGTTAAAAACCTGGTTTTTAAACATCTCTGTATGCATGAGAGTATTTCTTGGACTATGCAGAACAGCCGTTTTCCTCTGCTCCCTTCCCCTTAAGGGTTAAGTCATTTCCTCAAGGATTGTCAGGAAGATGTTTCCTTCCCTTTATAGCTGAACCCTCTATCAGGGGTAGCCTTGTCTGGGAGAGGGTTGCTACAGACATACCCAGTCAGCGTCTTATGCCCTTAACTGATTTACCTAGTCCTGGTTCTCTTTCACAGACCAAATGAGAACGGTCCCATAAGAAAATAATCCTCCCTTGCAGAAGGGTAGGTGCCAGGCTTTTGCAGAGCAGTAAACAGAAAAACCAGTATGAGATGCAGTGTTATCTTTTACAGTATTCAACCATTTTCTCCTTAACAGGAACATAGAAGATAGACATATAGTTGCTACATAACCCCAACAGCAAGCAAGGGCCATTGGACAAACAAGCAAATTCACTCTACCTGCCAAATACTTGCAATATCTTCCTAAATCCAGAGACCCCAGACCCAACCACCAGGAACCCACTTCCTTCCCTTCAAAACTGAACTAAGTTCACCAGAAGAATTTCCTTCCCTTCTAGTGTGACTCCCTATCCTCTAAGGCAAAGCCTTTTTATAGCAGCAGCTGCAATTGCATACAGCTGGTCGGCTTCCTGCCCCTCCTAGGGGCTGCAGTTAACTCCTTCTCTGCTCCTTGGTGTGCGTGTGTGGACTGTGTGTGGCTCCTCACTATCCTCAGCTCCTGATGGTGACCTGAAGCTTCATGAGCTCTCACCGCACTACCGCTTCATTATCTCCCAGCTAAAGACCATAAGGGCATCCCCTTGTAATTTAACTCGCTTGATTAAGCAGCTAACTTTTCCTCGCTGAATTTCCTCCTTGCTTTTTAAAAATTGAGCTGGTGAACCAAAAAAGGCATCAATGACAAGACTTTGACTGTGTAATGATGCTTTCCAGAAAGGCGCTGGCACCTGGCTGCAATGTGTTGATACCTCCCAGGGCGTTTCTGTGAGGCTGGGACTCCAGAGGCATCCGGCAGGGTCAGTTCAGTTCAGTCACATCATTGACATGCATATGCATGGTCATGTAGACATGTGGAACATCATTCCTTCATACGTTGTTCGAGGAACAGAATATCTTAAAATGTGTTATTAGGGGTCATTAAAACCCAAGCTGTGGAAAGACTGACAGTTTCAAGGGAAACAGTTTATAAATTGGCTAGTATAGATGAGAAATGGCTTTGCTTGTTAAAGAAAAAAGTGTACCCCACTATTTTTTTTAATGGTCTGGTTCTGCTTAAATTTCCAAACCCACCAGTTCACTCTTGGGCAGAATATACTGGGCATTTCAACCTGATGATCCATTTACTTTTAAAGGCATAGCAAACTGGAAAGCAAGAAAAGAAAAAGAAGTAGGCAAAGAGGGATTTTTTTTTCTGTTTCTAAACTATAAAGATATCAGTAAGAAAACAGCCAACAACTGTCATAGCCTCACACGCATACCTCTGATCCTGATACTGCTAACACTCACACATCTGATAACTCCTCTGAACGTGAGTAGTGCAAATGCTTCCACACAGTGCCCTTTCTGCATGTGCAATTCCAGGAAGTCTTAGCTAATTTCTCACCCTAACATCTCCAAAAATCTGGCCCTCAGTTTCTGCAAAATGGGTGACTACATGAATACATATATTTATAAAAAGGTTTTGTTTGAAGACGTGAGCTCTTAAAAGGAGCTCTTAAAAGTAAATGTTCACAATTACATAATAAACCAAAATATGAATTTGTTATTAGACACTGAAATCTATACTTTATTGCACCTAAAAGGGAAAAAAAGGCTAAAAATAACACTCAATTATCTGCTGGTTATTTCCAGGCACACAATGTGCTGAGGTTTTGTCCTTGTTAAGAAGATTATCTTCGCTTTTTCCTCTGGAATGCATGTAAAACAGCTCTTGCCTTGCTGCAAGCTTTAGGAAAAAAGTTCACTGCTAAATTACCTGTTGTCCGGGGACTTACATTTTGCAATAAGCTGCTGAAATTGCATTTTAATAAGGAGTCTTGACCTGTGCTGTGTATTTCCCTTCAAGGCTCTACAAGCCAATTTTCTTACGGAGGTCCTGACCTGAGAAGCTCAACCTGGATAACCACAGCCAGAGGGGGATAAAATGCAACACCTAGGAGATTTCAGTAAACAGTAAAACCATTCCAACTTAATCTGTGCTAAAATGCTTGGAATGCGAAAGCCACGATGATGCCCCTTGTCTGTGTGTCTGACTGAATCCTTTCTTTTCTCGGAGGAAAGCAGAGCCTGGGAACTAGGCCAAATGCCTGCCACTTACCTTAAATTGATCAGCCACTTTAAGATTAAAAACACTGAAAACTGCGAAAACAAGGCTTCCTTCACATTAAATGTGAAATGCAACATTGGGCTTGCTGTGATCTTTTTTCCATTTTACTCAATGTACATTTTTTTCCATTTCTGCTTAAAGGTAGAAGCCAATAGTTACAGCATCTTGGCCAAGTATTCATTAAGGTTTATAAAAAGAAATTTACGGTTATTTAGGAGTTGGCACAAAAGTACGTTGTTGCTGGAGAAGAAATATAGTTTTGAAACAGTCTGAAACATTGGATGTCTTATTTCAAGTAAAAGCTATATTCTATCTTTGCCCATTTTATTTAGAGAAGTGTTGAAGTAAGTCCTCGGGATAATCAGTGGGTAAACTTCTCAGTAGTTTTATGGACTGCAAATACATAGTCAATTCAAGAATTTACTTTGTTCTGCAAGGATTATTTCATTGTGACAAGAAAGACAAGTGTAGAGATAAAATAATGGAGCTAAATCATCATTCATTGAAGCAGGTGCATCTACATGCAAGAGTGAGGGTTTTTTCTGTGTCTGTGTCCTTTCTGGAAGAATTGATTGAGAGTACAGTACCAAAGGCCTATTTGACAGAATAAAAATCGAGCTGGAGTTGTAGTCAAGTATGGATACACCCAGAGCATGGTACTGGCTAAATCTTCCAGTAAAAATGGTACTTTGGGTTGGACATTTAATGTCACTTTCTCAACTTAAACAACTGAATCTAAGAAGACACATTTAAATCAAAATTACTTTGTCTATATTTGTATTTTACTTCATCTGGAGGTATTCTCTCTCTAACACATGTTGGCAGAAGTGCCAATATGAAACCTGGTGTCCTGTAATTTCAGCTGTCCTCAGTGCTGCATAGCTTAAGTAAATTCTTTGAACTGTTTCTCTCCAATATTTCTTGACACAGTCATAAAAATCACCATCATTTAATGTAACAGTTATTCACGTAACATCAGAACACTACTGCTGTGTGTCTGCAGTCAGTTCTGTGGGAGCGACAGTGACCTTGTACCAGGTAGACTCTGGTGTCCATGCAAGCTCCCTGAGGACCACCCTGAGTGTTCACTCGGGGGCCCAGGCCAAAGGCGAAGGGGAGCACGCTCCTGCTCTGCTGCTGCTCTGTGCCTGCCAGCAGCTGGATTTTCTCCCGTCTCTCTTAGGAGAGTCATTTGCTTGTTTTTAATCCTTTTCGTCTCATTTTAAGGTCAGATGAAGCAGAAAAGACACATGACTTTCTGGCCGTGCTTGTCTTAGAAGCTGTAAGATGCTAGCCCTCCAATGGGTTGGCTTAATTAGGGGAGGTCAGCCAGTTAAAGAAGGCCAAAAGTAAAACAGAATAATATACTCCCTTGGAGGCAGATTAGAATGGTTAAAAGAAGAAAGCTTATGTTAGATTTACAAAACCTAATGGTAAACAGTGATTTTAGATTTGTCTCTACATATTTCTGCATCTGCAGCAACATCTGGAATCACCGAGCAGTATAACCACGGCACAGGAAGACCAACACTTCTGATCTAAGTCCTGGAGATATGTACTCATGACTGCACAGCTATGTGAGAGCAGGAGGAGCAGGGACGTCTCTCTCTGAATCTTGAAGAATTATCTTGGTGCCTTCTTCTTTCTCAGGATTAGGCCCCCTACATGAAAGAAGCAGAAAGCAACAGAAAGCAACTGTTGCTCCAAAGGATTTATAAGACAAAATTATAATGGAAACATCAAGTTCCTTTTTGAAAGTGCAGCCAGTATCTTTGGGGACTTTCTTTCATCTTCCACTATGATAATATATAAGCCCACCTGTGGATTTATAGGTTGCATAGAATGTTTCTAGTGAGAAAAAGTCACCTGAAAGGCATAAAGCAACGAAGAACAGGTACCTCAGCTCTGCTGAGTGGAAATCCCTCAGAAAAAGCACAAGAATATTGGTTTATCAATGGCCACTAAACGCATGGCAAAGGTAAATGACTGTGGAATAGAGCAATGGGTGAATATGGGAATATACTGTTCATGGGAGCACTGATTTTAGAAATCTGTGCTTTGGGGAATTCCTGAGCCACATGATTTCTTTTCATCATAGACTTCCTGTAAATGCTTTTGAAAACCATTTAGACTTGTGGTACTTAAAATGTCCATGCATAATGAGCTGTGTCATGAAATTGTATGACCTTGTTTGTTTTAAATCTGCTCTCTGAGAACTTTTTCTGATGATTCCTTGTTTTTGAGAGAGGTATAAATGAGACAGTAACTGTTTCTAGTCATCTTCACCACTCACCACCTTCTGAATTTCTATTCCATCCTCCATAAATTGTTGTTTTCTAGGTCTAAACGTCCCAACCTGTGTAATCTCTCCATGTTAGAAGTCTTATCTACTTCTGATTATCAATATTGTATCCCCATACCTCTTCTAGTTATTTCACAAATGTTTAGGAAAGGCTTCCCAGATGGTAAACAACACAATACTTTTTTGGCACAAACTAATAATAAAGTAGCACAATGTTGTTTTCCCACTTTATTCTTGCTTTCTTTACCAATGTGTATTTTATTTTTGAGCAGTCTCAGGCGTGGAACTGACGCCTTCAGGGAACTAACCAAAATGGGCCCAAGATTCCTCTTTTCAGTGCCATTTTTAGTGGAGTTACATTACCAAGTAGTGTTATGAGAGCCTTCTTTCTTCTTTGTAATACAACTCCCTAGAGACTCTGCTGATAGTGAAGATGAACTAGTTGCTCACACCTTGTCCCCTGATTGCTAACTACATTTTTATTCATGGAGTAGCATTCCTCCAATAGCATTTATAATAATTTGTCTGTTGAGAAACATTGCCAGAGACTTTGCAAATCCATCGAAGCTATATCAATGCTCTTCTAAAATGTAGTCCTGCAAAAAAATTCAATGACCTGTAAAGGCATGATTTTTCTGCAAAAAAGTGTGTTAAAGCCTCTTCTAATCTCTTCTAATTCAATATTTTTATATTTTTATACCATTTTTCTGGTACAGAAGGAACAGTTGCTCAAATGTTGCTGAAAACCCCTTTAAACATTGAAGTATATTGGCCAGCTTTAGTTCCTTTAATTTAGTTTAGCGTTGGTTGAACTTAAGTGATGACATAGCTTAATAGCACATCTCACAGTTCAGCAACTTCAAATCTGAGTTCCTTTAGAACATCTGGTTCTCGTGGGTTTTTTCCTGTTTATTGGATAGATTTGTTTGAAACCTCTTCTGCTGACACATCAATTTGATACAGTGCCTCAAGCTCTTCACTTCTGAGGAAAGGCTGTGTGGATTCTCCCTACAGCTCTTTGTGATGAATACCAATACAATAACTCATTCAGCAACTTTGCCATGGCTGTATCTTTCTCAAGTATTTCTAATTTTTGATCACCTATTTAGTAGAGTGTGACAGGCTTCCAGCTTCTGGTATGTTTGAAAAAGAGTTTTTATTAGTTTTTATTATCTGCTCAGCTAGCTATTCCCTAGAATATTATCTGCCCTGTTTTATTATGGTTTTATGGTTAACTTCTGAATTTTACATACTGTAAGTCCTTACCTGAAAACAACTTCTACTTTGTGAAGGACCAACTATTCTCTTTAAATTTTGAACGTTCTCCTCTATTATTTAAATAAAATGAATTTTTTTTTTGTAAGATCAGTTGGGGTTTTTTGTGACTGTTTAGAAGTCTCTTTGGATTGATATTATCCATTCACTTTGGGATTATAATATAATGCTGGTAAAAAATCTCCGTGCCATGTGAAAACGTTTTACTCTTTTAGATTACAGTTTTAATTTTGTTTTTAAAAGTGCTCTCAATTTAATGAAATTAAATGCTACTGAAGAGGGTTGCATACCTTGACTCTTGCTGTAACTCCAATTTTTAATTAAAAGATGTTGTCATGTCTTCTACTCTTGAGGGTTCTTCACTGTTCCCTCTCGGATCATTTAGGATTACATCAAAAGTTGACTTTTCTCTTATGAATTGATAACTAGTTGGTCTAGAGAAGCAACAAAAAATTCAGTCACACCACCACCTTCCAAGATACTTATTCAGTCTACCTGGGCATAAGTGAACTCTCCAGTTATTACTGTGCTTTTTGCCCACTTCACTCCCTTGTCTCCTTTGCAATGTCACAGCCATTGTCATTCTCTGAGTAGGGTGATTGGTGGGATAGACGTGGTGTTACACCTTCAGTATTTCACTGTCTCATCATTTTCACTGTCTACTACCTGCTATTTTGATATCTTCATTTATCATCTAATATTCTTGTTAATCCAGTTATTTTTAGACTTGTTGCATACATGCTGAAATCCATATAAGTCTATTGTCAGCCTGCCTATTTTTACATCCTCTGCTTAGACAAGACTTTACTTGAACCTGTTCTTCACTGTTTCCTTCTTCAGTTGTATCAGCTTCTGTTCTTATATTCAAGGATATGGCATTTTATAACTTCATATCTAGAGGATGCAGCACTGCAAAATCTTCTCACCTGCCAGCTTTCCTTCAAACTTAAAAAAAATTTCATTTGACCTTCTCTATTTTTAGTGTTAGCAGCCTGACTCCATTTCAGTTTACATGAAGTTCCTCCTTCCTGCTCTATTTATTCAAAATTTTTCCCTCATAAATCAACCCCTTCTTTCCTTTTTTACATTCACTGCCATGTACTAAAACTTAGTTTTCTGTTTTTCTTGGTTGCATTGACTGTGAGATAGAGCTACTGCAACAATGCCCAGCACCACAGTGGGAAGTACAAGAGTTACTTTCCAGATATTGTAAAGTCTGAAATGAATTAAGACCTGTATTTGAAATCTGTGGATTTATTTTCATCTATGATATTCAACTGCTAGGCATTAAAATCTACTAAAACCTAACAAACTAAGATTTAACGTGTGTATTTTTTTCTTTCACAAAGCTAAGTTGTACAGTTTTAGCACATGTCAAAATCTGACCTAACTTGGAGTCTACAGGCTCTCCCTGAAATGAAATGTTAAAATATAAATGCTTCTGAAGACTGGCTAAGTTGTAGAATTAAAATTTATTTTTGCAGGTTTTAAAATCTGTTAAACTCCAAAATTGAATTTAGTTTAAGTAATTTCCTAAATCAGAAATTAAAATTTTGAAAGCAGAGGTCACTGACAGATTTAGTTGGAAACCTCTAGATTCAGAATAGTTCAACTACAAGTATATTCAGAGTCCCTTATGAAGTTTGAACTGAAAATACTTGTGTCCATGAAGAGGAAACACTGTGCAGGTGAATACGCAAATATAATGCCCCAGTGGTCTTTTGCCTTTGCCCCCTGCACTATTTAAAATGGGACTATTGAAGGCACAAATGTTAGTCAGGAAGCTGTTGACCAATGAAAGTTGATGGGAATTGCATCGAACATGCCTCTTGGGCTTTTGACATCCTGTCCTTTTAGGCTCCAAAGTGACTAATGCACTTTTGAAAATGTTACCCAGTGGTTGTTTTTTCTTAAAATCTTGGAAAAAAGTAACAATTTGATTTCAGAATTATAATCATACAATGATTAAGGTTGGAAAACACCTCCAAGATCATCTAGTCAAACTGTCCCCCTACCACCCATATTACTCACTAAACCATGTCCTTAAGTACCTCATCAAACCTTTCCTTAAACACCTTGAGGGACGAGGTGTTGCCCACCAATTCCCTGGGTAACCTGTTCCAATACCTAACCATTTTTTCTGAGAAGAAATGTTTCCTAATTTCTAAGCTGAACCTCCCCTGGTGCAACTTGCAGCCATTCCCTCTTGTCCTATTGCTACTTATCTGTGAGAAGAGGTTGACCCCCAGCTCACCACAATCTCCTTTCAGGTAGTTGTTGAGACAAATAAGGTCTTCCCTGAGCTTCCTCTTCTCCAGGCTAAACAGTCCCAGTTCTCTCAGCCAGTCCTCATAAGACTTGTGCTCCAGCCCCTTCACCAGCTTCATTGCCCTTCTCTGGACACAGTCCACGGCCTTAGTGTCTTTCTTGTAGTGAAGGGCCCAAAACTGAACACAGTATTCGAGGTGCAGCCTCACCAATGCCAAGTACAGTGGCACAATCACTTCCCTGAACCTGCTGGCCACACTGTTTCTGATACAAGCCAAGATGCCATTGGCCTTCTTGGCTACCTGGGCACACCCATGTTCAGGTGAGCGTCAACCAGCATCCCCCAGATCCTGTGCAGCTTTCCAGCCACCCTGCCCCAACCCTGTAGTGTTGCCTGGGTTTATTATGACCAAAATGCAGGACCCTGCACTTGGTCTTGTTAAAGCTCATCCCATTGGTCTCAGCCCATCAATCCAACCTGTCCAGGTCCCTGTGTAGGGCCTTCCTACCCTCTGGCAGATCAACACTTCCCCCCAACTTGGTGTCATCTGCAAACTTACTGAGGGTGCACTCAATTCCATCATCCAAATCATAAGTAAAGATATTAAAAAGGATGTGCCCCAATACCAAACCCTGGGGAACACCACTTGTGACCGGTTGCCTGTTGGATTTAACTCCATTCACCACCATTCTCTGGGTTCTGCCATCCAAACTTTTTTAGCCCAGTGAAGAGTGTACCTGTCCAAGCCATGGGCCACCAGCTTCTCCAGGAGAATACTGTGGGGGTCTGTGTCAAAAGCTTTGCTGAAGTCAAGATAGACTTCATCAACAGCCTTTCCCTAATACACCAGGTGGGTCACCTGGTTGTAGGAGGAGATGAGGTTGGTCAGGAAAGACTCATCGTTCATGAACTCATGCTGCCTGGGCCTGATCCCCTGGTCTGTGATTGTCCTCAGGATGACTTGTTCCCATAATCTTCCATGGTACAGAGACCAGGCAAACAGGCCTGTAGTTCCCCTGATCTTCCTTACAATCCTTATAAATGAGCATCACATTAGCAAGTCTCCAGTCATCTGGTACTTCTCCAGCTGACCATGACTGCTGACAGATGATGGAGACTGGCTCAGCAATCACATCCACCAGCTCCCTCAGCACCCTTGGGTGGATCCCATCTGGCTCCAGGATTTGCAACAGTCCAGATGGAATAGTAGGTCTCTAACTGTCTTGACCTGAATCATGAGGGGTTTATTCTGCTCCCTGTGCCAGTCTTCCAGGTTAGGAGACTGAGTACCCCAGGAAAAACCTATGTGTTTTTAAAAAATATTTTCTCTTGCACTGTAAATAAAGAAGAATTAATTACAAATAAATTAGGTAGCAATATTCTTCTCCTACACCATTACTTTTTGAATCCTGATATTTGAAACAAAATGGTCACTTTCTACCTTGGAAATGAAAGAGATGGTCCTATGTTACAAACATTCATTTCATTACAAAAATTCCAGCAGCTGTCACCTGTGAGGTGTGAGGTGTGGACAGAAAGGAAAGATGAATGTGGATAGTGTCTAGCAGGCTGTTGAGACCTCTTTGCTTTTTTTTTCAGTTAGCTTTTAGAAAAGGAATGCCTTGAGCAGAAGGTAAAGATAGCTAAAAGCAAATTTGCTATATGCAAAACCCCATTGTTTGTCATTAAACTCATCACTCTGTAGAGTGATGAATGTAGTTTTATTCCTAATTTGGGCAAAGGGGCCCAGAAAACTAATGAAGTTCCCCCAGCCTTGCTCAAAAACAACCCCTCCCCCAATAGGGTAAAGCTGAGACTGTCCTGTGTTTTTCACAAATGTCGTTTTTGCTGACATATGTCTAGCCTAGTGTGATCATCCCATGTTTCACTGAATTAATCAGTAAGAATTACTTGAATCATAATAAGAACTGGCAGCCTACTCTGTTGTCTTTGTACAGGCTTCGAAATTCAGCAATGAGCAGCACTCAGAAGCAGAGGGTTGAAATCACACACAGATTTTGGACAGTCATGAACATGTGCAATTGAACATCCAGAATGATCTTTCAGAATTAATCTGAGCAGTGAACAAGTTCGTCCAATTTTCCCAACATTGAACAGAATTCTAGAATGTTATTGTGAATATCATTCTCTTGGTAGAGCAAAAACAAAGTAATACTGGAGGAAAGTCAGAAAAGTACTCTGCCTACTTTCTAACTCATGCCTCTTCTGAAGTAACATGAAGGTAGGTCACAGCCGCTTCAAAAGTGGGTAAGTGCAAATGTTTGGACACAGTACATATGTTTGTGTGAGGGGGCAGCCTCTTGGATTACATGCATTTACGAATCTCCAAAATGATCTTATTTATTTTTTATATATATGAACTCTTAAAATCAAACACCTACAGCTCTAGAATAAAAAATACTTTTACAGTATACAACAAAAATATTCACTGACTTCTTCCAGAACAAAGACAGGGCTGAAATGGGTCCAGATGAAAAACAGTTCCACATCCAGCCCCCTTCATCATCATGAAGGTATTTATTAAGAATTGTAAAAAGAATCATTCCTCAAAACAGTATCAGATAGACTTGTCTCATCACTACCAGATGTTGTCTAACCTGTTACTTCCTTCAACAACAGGAATTCCACACTTCCCAGGACAATCTACACCAGCACTTCCATAGTGAGAATGGAAGAATTTTTTAACTTCTCTTAAGTTAGATTTCTTTTCACTTCCCTTTCACCAGAATTTTTTTCCAGATCTCTGTCTGAAAATATTCTTTAATATCTCTTTGTCGTTTTTGTCTTCAGACATCCTTCCATAAAGCTGAGGTACCAGTAATTCTCCACACTTAACCCTTCCTCAAAATGCAGCCCTAGCAGACATCTTCCCCATACCAGCCTGCATGTTCTCAAGATACACTTATTAATAACCAACAAGACAAAACTAATAGTTAATTGTAACAAGCATAGCTAAATACTGCAGAATTTATGAAGTATGTTAGTTAATTCTCCTTCTTTTGATGAGTCAGTGTTCACTTACTTTGCTTGCCTGTAACCTCCAGCGTATACAAACACCTACTCCAGACTGCTGGCTGCTCTGGACAAGGACCTGATTTTCTTCTCTGTAAATTCATTGATTATTGTTGGCACTTCCCAGTGACAGGAGTAATGAAAAATACGTATTTCATTTATATTGTGATGGGCTCATTCTCCCTTCTCTGATGAGCTGGGGAATGTGACTTGAAAAGGCAGAAAAGAAGCCGGGGTCAAATGTGCTGGACCAAGGCTGCCTGAACTGTGCTTTGGGGGTTTCTCACTGCAGTGGTTGGATTTTTCTTTCAAATATCCAAATAGTTCCAAATTTTAATGAAACAAATACACTTTTATCCTTAGCATGTTTACAGTAGAAACCCTACAGTAGGACAGTCAAATCACAGGGGAAAGTGAAAACATAACATCCATTGCTGCCTGGAGCCTTTTGTGAAAGCCCATGATGACCTACCTGCAATATAGTATGATGACTGTGAGAGACCTATGCTAGAAAATGCTGTCAACAAGAAATACATAGAAGCAAGGAAGATGTCTTCCTCAAGTAGATTCACTATGTTTAATATAGCAAATAGGCAACTTATGATTTTAAATATGTTGATCCATGCAAGTAAGATTTGCTTGTATGGCTTTTTGCTAATCTGAGATAGGAAAGAACCAAGAAGAAACCAGGAAGAACTGCATAGCAACAAAATGTTGTGTTAGTAATACATCACTGGCAATACAATTGCATGCTTTGTTTTAGTATTTAATTAAATAAATCAATAATTAGAAACTTTTTGATCTGGAAAATTTTCTTGGTCACCAGTATCCCTTCAAAGGAACTCTGGCTGATAAAATGGCAATAAAGTGCTGCTGTTCAGGCATATCAGCCTGCACTTTGTTTAAAAAAAATAAATAATTTTCAGTTGAGGTTTTACATATAGTAAAATGAAGTTAAAAAGGAGACCAGTTTTCTTTTTGTTAGCAGCAGCTGCAGATATTAAATCATCTGCTCCAAGAAGAGCATAACTCACAGAGCATTTCAGAACAGCTCATTTTTCTCCTCACGACTGCTTGAACATGGAGTATTTGAACCAACTCACTGAAAGCCTTTGAGGTTTTTCCATGGATATAGAAGGCAAGGAATGAGGTGAAATGGAAAGTAGACCATCAAGGTACAGAAAAACAAACTCTTTTACGAAAGTATCCAATTATTGAAAATATCGTGCTTTTTGGGCCTCGGTTATTTTCCTTCACTCTTTTGGAAAACAATAGTTTCTTCACCAACCTAAACCAAACTGCAGTGTATTTTTTAAGTGACAGAACACATTTCTTTTGGTTAATCTGAAAATGAAGACTAAAGTTGTCAGTGTCTCATTTTTATGTGGTTTGGGTTTTCCATCCATTTGTGGCAGAAATACAGATGGCTGGCTAGACAAAGATTAGTGATTTGATTTAAAGCCAAACTGATAGTAATGCAATTAAATTAAAACACATATTTTTGCAAGTAAGAACATGCAGTTTTTCAGTTTCTTTTTCTTCAGTTTCTTTTTCTTAAGAACCATTCTGTGCCCAGATCAACCTTTTTTCTGTAATGATCTTTTCTGAAGATGGCATCACTCTGTGGATCAGTGAAGGACTGTGAACTTTTCCTGTTCCAGGTCATAGATTTGCGTGTAGAACAGTGCAACACCAATGGAAAGTTATTGCTACCTACTGACCATACAGTGGCAAAATGCTATATGAGCCAGTCCATGTGTCCACATCATAAAACCCACAACTACCACACATTTGCTGGCAATCCTCTCTGTGTCAAAATCCAAAAAAGCAGACATGGAAATTTAGCTGTTTTTCCTCCTCAGAGATAGCCCAACCTTTCAGGCTTGAGAGATGTTAACAACATAATACGGAAAAGTTTACTGACTTGTGTAGTCAGTTTATGTATACACAGACATCAGCAGAGCCAAGTGAATACTGCAAGGAGTATCTGTGCAGAGCCTTTTACGTTCTGAATACCTCTTTATTCATACTGCTAAGCAGATGCTTTTTGAGGTTTTTGTCTGTTTCACTTCTGGGTAGGAGGAGTGGGGTCAAATTGGCTAATTGTCATAAGATAAAACTGCAAAACTGAGGTGAGCCTCCCCTTACTGAGCAGCAGCAGTGAATTTGAACTCTCACTGCTGAAATTTATCATGCCTAACTTCAGATATTTCAGAGCTGTGACTAGCCACAGCCAGGCACCTAGAGTCCTACAGTAGATACAAAAATGATTAACTCTGGAATGTGAATCATCCAACCTACCTTACTCAACTATCTTAAGGGGCTGCTTTCCCTCTACTCATTGTAGAGAAAATGTTGAGTTTGAGCTTAGGCTAAACACAGCTTTTAGGCCGTTAAATGTAGGTTTGATGGATCCTATTCACCCAGACGTGTACTCAAACAAGCGCATTTCACATACTCTCCTTCAGACCAAAAAACTTTGATGTAACCCACACCTAATGAGTAATCTGGGGTCAAGGTGGTCAGTTTGGTAGTTTCACAAACAGATGAAGTGTTAGACAGTCAGTAAGGACAATTCATAAATAGGGTTATTAATACCCTCCGTTCTCTGGGGAAGAACAGCAAGTTTGTCATTTGGTAATCCATGACCACATGCACACACAAAATGGTGCCTTCTCTATGAAATGTAACAATTATGCACAGAATTCTGCTCTCTGAGAGGTTGAATACATAGGACAATTAGAATATGATCTATTGTTTCCTTCAAAAATGTATTATTCTTAGAACTAAGACTTTACTTTGTAATCCTCAGAACCTAGAAGAGGGGGACATACTGAGAGGATTCAGGTGTAATCCAGTTACCAAAAGGTCCTGCTACAGCTGTGCTGTTACTCATACAAATTGTTTTTACCAACATTTCCTTCTTTTTTTCACCAATATCAGGGATGGATTTTGTAGCTTCATCATGAAACAACAAGATTTGTATTCAGCTGTGCATATAGTGTCCCTCCTACATAAGGCTAAAAGATTTTCACTCCACAGACTAACTTTTCAGTGCCTAGCTCTAAAAAGCTTCTTTTTAACATAAATGTAGAAGTCTCTTGGAACAAGCATGTGCGATGCCCTGTCCAAACTGCTGAAGAAGAACTCCATGTAAAGAATGGAGTAATATCTTCTCCATGTTTCTCTCCCTGGAATAAATGACTAGAAGGAAAAGAATACTTTCAATTTTACACAACATAAACTTGTACCCCACATCTGCTCTGGAGGTCTGTAGTGTTGTACAGTTTCAAGAGTGAATGAAGCCTAAATAACCTTTTAACATAATTCTTTTTCAGCATACCACTATATTTACAAGCTCTGACCTGTACCTCCTTCAGCTTTTTATTCTAAACCTAATACTCTATGACTCTAGCTTTCATTTGGCTTCATATGCTTCACTGCTAGATGCTCTTCTACCATGAGCTAGATGCTATTTAACATTCTGAGATTTTTCTTCCTTTTTTTTTGTTTTTGATTTCTAAGCCCTCAGCATGTTTTTTAGAAGTGTTGAAGTGTCTCTTTGGAGTATTAGGAGGCCCTAATAAGAAGGAATCTAACTTGAATATATTCCTTGAAAAAGACAGAATAATGTCTGTAGGCATTTCATGCATGAACTAATGGTGGTCATTAAAAAAAGAGGGTTGAAGCTAATGAAGGATGTGGATCTAGGTCAGAGGAAAGAAGGATGATTTTTGTATTTCTTGGAAGATGTAATAAATCCAAGAGGCTGGCAGAGAACTGATTTCTCAGCACGAATCCAATACAAATCATTAGGAAACAGAGTTTATTTCAATTAATTTTAAAGAACCAGGAGATACTGGACAAGCCAGCAGGAATCTTACAGGAGACCTGAAACTGAGTCCTGAGCTCACTTCCTTACTACTGGGCAAGAGAGTGAGAAAACAAGGTAGATGCTGCAAGCTTGGCTCTTTTCTGTGGACCTGGCAGCTGTATTAATGATGTGCTAGAGAGACATACAGCCCACTCCAACTGAGCAAGGTGGAGATTAACAGGTAAAAAAGAAAAAGGCTTTGGAAGGTCCTGTCTCTGAACATTGTATATTTCAAGCAACAATAAATCAGCATATGTTGGATTTTATTTGATTACTTTCCATGCTTTCCCTTAATACTGATCACATAAGACATAACCACCTGTCAGCACTGGAATGGTATATATACATGAATCACTAACAACTGTACCCATCTCAGATCACATTTATGTTGCACTAATTTAGTACTTTCACATTTCTGCCTACGTGAGAGTACATAAAGCAATAGTAACAGAATTCCAGAGAACTGCTTAAAATCTGACATTCAGCATACAGACAATTGCTTCCACAGCAGTTTACTTGTAAGCAGAAGGCAAGTCCAATCTGGTCCATGAAAATGTCACCTTACCAATAAATGCAGTCTTGGCACCTTCAAAAGACTTATTTCCTCAGAATAAATACAGATTCTCCATTGTATGATGTCAGTAGAATTATGCCACATAAGAAAAAAAGCAGAACTAAGCAAGGTACATAGAGTTATGTAGGGAGGGAAAAAGGTGAGAAGGAGGAAGCAGAGGAACGATCAGATTTTTCAGGTGGAAGCCTGAATTCTTTGAAGTCTGCATTTGAGATGGGGGGCCATTGACAGACATGTGCAATTACAGACAGAAAGCTGATAGATGTGTGATTATAGGCAGATGGTTAGCTCATCAGGAGTTTCTGACAGCTGGGCTCCAGCTCTTCTTCTCTTAAGTCTTTATGACCTGATCTTTCTTCAGCACATAAATATTCATGTACTTACATTTTTATGTATGATTTAGGTGTAAAACAAGTAATGGTTTTGCAAGGTGCCGAACAGCCTTGCCTTTAAAATTAACCATGAAAACTTATGCCATATGGTTAAATTTAAGTAGTCCTGCTGACTTTATTTCTTTTCATGGATGTTTCTATTAGATTCACTGGTCTGTGTCTCAACAGTCACAGGTAGGATTTATTTAACCTGATTTGGTCTATCTAAAGTGAGGTGTGTATTTTAAGAGAGCCTTCTAAGCACCCTTTGACTCCCTGGAGAGGAGTGACAACCTTCAGAAGGAAATTCCTTCTACCTCAGCAGGATGTCTCAAGCATGTGGGAACAATCATGGCTGACAACTAGTTTGGGTTGAATTTTTAGTTTAGTTAATATTAAATAAAATGAACATTTGCCTAAATTGCGTCCTCTGGGACATTTGAAAAAAACACAAAACTATAACGAAAACAACCCCAAACTTTTTCTAGTTTCAAACGAACTTCTCCAAAGCAAAAATAGTACCATGGCTTTGCTCAGCAGATAGTCTTAGAGCACCTCTGTGTTTGTCAGGGTGCATGATGTAATTGTGAACAAAATTTGTATTAGGACAAGGTGTAGATCGTCACCAGCCTTTTCTTTCTAGGTAAAGGACATCAACATGTGGATAGGAGAGAAGCGACAGCTTTCTCTGATCAGGTTCCTAAACCACATAACCTGGAGTGACAGATTTAAAGGCAAACTAAAAAAAAACCCAACCCATGAGACTGAAGTCAGCTCTTCCCTTTCCCTCAGATTTTATTTCTTTTAAACTCTCTTTTCACTCTTTCACTCTTCTTAACAATTTCCTCAGCACAGACAGACAGATTTGATTCAGTTCATTCTGTAAGAGCTGCAAAAGCTGAGGTGCCCTAGGCAGATATTCCACATACAGACTTCTCTTGTCCATACAACTAGAGGAAACACTGTTGCATTTTTCATCTCAGCAGCCTGAGTACCACCACAATTTTAAATGAGTCAGTCTTTACATGTTGCTATGAGGTCTTTGAATCTTGTTACTACATCAGTTGTCTGATGTTTCAGTCTGTTTCTGAATTTCCCTGTCTTACCAGTTCTAGGTTATTCTTCCTGAAAATGTTTTGCCCTGAGGTAACTTCCTATTTTGAAAGAGACTTAAAGCAAAAGCATTAAACATTTCAATTAAAATGTCTGCAGCTGATCTCTTAGCTTTGGACCTCTTCTCACATATGTTTAGAAATTAGTCCATTGCTTTCTGCTCCCTGTCACGTCCTGCAGTGTTACATCATGCTGTGGTTTCTGTATGGAGCTCAATAGCAAATTTACCAGTGTGAATGTCAAAGCTGCAGCCACTTTTGCAGAGCTGTCAAAACCACACAGAGCCAACAAATAGTTCCATACCTTCAATAAAATGCATCTCACTCACCTTTGCATTCATTAAATGCTAGATCTCTTTCAGCACTTGTCTTGCTAGCTTTGCTGCCCAGAGTTACCATGTTTTTAGGAGAAGACACGTTTTCCACACAGGTCTAAGCCGTGGGGGTATCTTACACCATAGAATCTCTGCAGTTTGAACAGGGTCTTACTTTTGAAATGAAGAGGTGGCTAGCCAGAGATGACTGGTATTATTTCCTCTCTTTTAATTATGACAAGCTATCTTTCTTGATACAGTTTTGAAGATCTGACATTAACCTAAAAGTATCATATTATAAGACCCAGAAAGAGTAATACAACTTCAAGCTTCCTAACTGTTAGTTGTATAAAAGCTCTTTTGGTTCTAGCACAAAACCCATGTAATAAAATGTCTAGAGCAAAACCCATGTAATAAAATAAAAGCAGCAGCATTATTTCACTTCTTAGTCTAGTGCTTGGTCCAGTCTTATTCAACATATTCATCAACGACATGTACGAGGGGATAGAGTGTACCACCAGGAAGTTTGCTGATGATACAAAACTGGGAGGAATGGCTGACATATCAGAAAGCTGCACTGACATTCAGTGAGGTATGAACAGAGTAGAGAAATGGCTGAAGAGGAACCAAATGAAATTCAATTGGGGCAAGTGTAAGGTTCTGCACCTAGGGAGTAATAAAACCAACCACTAGTACAGGTTAGGGGTTGACCTGCTGGGAAGCAGCTCTGTGGAGACGGACCTTGCTGGGAGTCCTGGTGGACAGCAAGCTCTCCATCAGTCAGCAGTGTGCCCTTGTGGCCAAGAAGGCCAATGGTATCCTGGGGTGCATTAAGAAAAACGTGTACAGCAGGTCAAAGGAGGTTGCCCGCTGCCTCTACTCTATCCTGTTAAGGCCAGATCTGAAGTACTGTGTCCAGTTTTGGGCAGTACTGTGTCCAGTTTTCCAGTTCAGGAAAGACAGGGAACTACTGGAGAGAGCCCAGTGGAGGGCTACAAGGATGATCAGGGGACTGGAGTATCTCTCTCATGAAGAAAGGCAGAGAGAGATGGGGCTGATAAGCCTGGAGAAGACTGAGAGGGGATCTGATTAGTGCTTATAAGTATCTAAAGTTTGGACATCAAGAAGAAGGGGATAGACTCTTCGGAGTGGTGTCCAGTGACAGGAAAAAGGGCAATGGGCACAAACTGGAACACAGGAAGTTCTATCTCAACATGAGAAAAAACTTCTTTACACTGAAGGTAACAGCACTGGGACAGGATGCCCAGAGAGGTTGTGGAGTCTCCTTCTCGAGATATGCAAGATCCACCTGGACACAATCCTGTGCAGCCTGCTGTAGATGATCCTGCTTTAGCAGGGGGTTTTGTCTAGATGATCTTCAGAGGCCCTTTGCAACCCCTACCAGTCTGTGATTCTGTGATTCAAAGTCACACATTGATATTTTAGACCTGGAAAACCATTACTCTAGTGAAGACAGTGAAGTTCTCTCTTGCTAGAAGCTGTAGTTACAGTTCTTGCTGTCTCCCAAAGGCATCCAAAAGACTCTCTGACTAGTATACTACTTTCTCCATTTAGGCTCATTGATGATGACCCTGTGAAACTGTATTATATGTTACCTGCCGCAGAGCAGGATCCAAATGCAGTTCATGGATATCTTTTCTCACCAGCCAGGTAAATGTACGTCTCTGAGATTAAAGCAGGGGTAAAGAATCCATGGTCCAGTCTCCAGTGTTGTTTTATATGTCTCCCAATAATGCAATCCTTCTATTTGTTATTCCTGGGTAACATTACAAGGTGTAGTAAAGATATGCTATTCGCCAAGTATGTGTAAAAGGCCTCAGAAAAGACAAGTTCCTCACCCATGAATTAACTAAAAGCAGCTATCATCCTATAATGCCAGATGTGTTTCAGCAGGAATAAAGGTAGAATGCCGTGCAAAAGAACAGTGGTATTTCAAATTAGTAAAGACTATGATTAAAAAAAGGTTTATTATTGTATGTAAATAGATTATCTCAAAAGGACAGTTGGAAAGAGAAGGTTCCTTGTGTACAATTCCTATCTTTATATATGGAACTGGTTTTGTTGATTCTGTTTAATTGCACTCATAAAGGCAAAGCAAATTATGACTGAGTCTGGCTGGTAGTTTGTCTGACGCAATGTGGTTCTGGATTTCAGGAGTGCTGGTTTCTTAGAAGAACATAATGATCTTACAGCTCTGTTATACTGATTGTGTTTGCTGAAAAAAAAAGTCTATTTTTGTCAGTTAATAGATACTTCTTTTTCTCTGTAAAAATTTATCTCATGATACCTTTACCTTAATAGATCCCATTATTTTCATGGCAGTCACCAAAACCCAACTTACTTTAGTAAACATTTATAATTTTTCAGAAACCTGATGCCTTAAACTGCTTCAAGCTGAGCTGAAATCCATACCTTTAAGTACAGAACTCCCTAATACAGCCTAATTAATTTATAAACAGACAGTAGTGTGGGAAACATTTGTTCTACTTTCTTTAGTGTTAGCCTATATTCACCCTCTAAATTAACATTTACCTTTTTTATATCAAAGCTTTGAGTATATTGCTAAATTCCTCTAGTCAATAATTTGAGGCAGATGTAAAAGATGGCTATACAAATTAATGAGCAGTATTCTCCCACAGACTCCTTAAGTGTCTTAATATTATTTTTTCTTATCTGTGAACTACTCAGTCTTATTAGAGTGCATCTCTATAGCAGTAACAGAAAGAGTTTTTCTTTTAGACAAAATCTGAAATGAGTTCAGTTCTGCTTATACAATTTCAATGTGGGCTTTGACTGTACAGTTTGTACAGAATTAGATGTATTTTATCAAAAGTTTTACATTTTTCAGTTTATTCTTTCCCCACTAATTTACACTGATGGTAGAAAAAAAAATTATTCTGAATTTAAACCAGACTTTGGAGTATTTGAACCAATACCCTGATGGCTTTCTCTTATCCTATGTGAACAGTATAAACAATGTATTAGAATGCCCCCTTGAGGAACATTGTCTATGACTACCTATTTCAGCAATCATATTTTCAGGGAGGGATCTGAAAAATCTCCAATTTTCATTCATTCCACAACTAACTACAGTATTAGTCAGTTTGAACAGGACAGGCTGTTCAGAACAGGGAAATTGCAAGGAGGTAGGATTCAGATACCTAGGTCCCTATTTTAAAAGTAGAGCATGCTGTGTGCCTGTCTGGGTTAGGTAAGAAAAACTGTCCTGTATGTATCTGCAAGGTGAGCTCAAATGTGTGCATTTCCCAGCTTTACATCCTAGACTTCAGGCTCTTATCTTCCACAGATGTTCCTAAGATAGGATTTCAGTGTTAGTGTGCAGTTTAGAGAATAAGCTCCCTCCTCTCCACACATATTTTTGTTGGCTATATGGCTGGTGCTGAACTCAGCATGTTTCTCAACGTAATGGGATGGAAGGATGGAAGAGTTGGGGCAAGTACAATGGTGGTTGCCACTTACAGAGATTAAAAGGGGAATCAGGAAGGTTTGGGATGGGAAGGGAATGACCAGAAGGTTCATATGTTATTTTTATTAATGGCACAGTTTTAGGAGACAATACAGCCCGTTTGTAGACACTGAAAGATGAAAAATAAAATTTAAACAAAGGTCAAATCTAATCAGACAATTCACTTTTTTTTTTTTTAAAGCAAGGCTCCAGAAAACAACAACCAAACACAGCATCACCTCAGCTCAGTATCTCTTAATTGACCAGGACACTGTCTCCTCCCCAGGTGACGTTGAATCCTATGCATTATTCAGCAAGAAGGACAGGATTTTCTTTAGAGGAGCACTTATGGGTCATGCAACATTTTTCTGAGAGATCTTCACATGTCGTGAATAGAGATGAAAGAAAGGGTAGAAAGTTTTGTCTTTCTTTTATCCTATTTGTAGGCATCAGAGTCTCTCATTCCCTGTGAGGCAGGAGAACAGCAACTCGGACTGTAGCCTACATCCTCAGCAGTCACCATCTGCTAGGAGAGATAACAACCTCCTTGTCTATGTTCTTCTGATATTTGGCACGAGTGATAATAATAAGAAGGGAGATGGTACTGGAGAGCAGAGAGATAGAATAGATTCTGAGCAGTGGTGATTTACACCGGCAGAAGATTTGGCCCAGCGCTCCTCACTGAGGAAGACACTGGGAGGTATTTGCCTCCCTGTTAAAAACAAAATAATGTAATTGCCTGAATATTCTACTAATATGTGACTCAGGATGACATAGCTGGATGAGACAACCAAATTCCTCAAGTGGATCAGCCTAACCTAGCTGTCTCATTTAATGATGATTTAAAGCAAATGAAAAAGGCATTTAAAAAAACTTAAACCAAAACACAACGAGAAATTCTGAAGATCTGGATTGACTTAATGAGTAGGCACAACTTTTTTAGGCAACTGGATAAATTTGTGATCTGAAACTATCTGAATAAGCACTGAGTTCAGAGTTCGTCTCTGCTGTAACTCTAATTTAAGCTTACATTCTCTGGAATTACAGTGGCCTGAACGTGACTGAGGGTGCTTAGGAAAACTAATGTCACACGTTTAAGGAGCTTGTGAGTCAAACTGGAGGAAATGCCTTGCATCTCCCACTAAAAAGGGTGGAATAGTTTAAAACTATTAAATAACCCAATATTCTTTTTTAAGCAGTCAGAAATTTATCCCGGCCATCATAGATAGTATAAGTTGTCTCATTGTTGTCACTTTTCCTTTGATCTGTTTTTAGAAGTGAAAATAGCAGAAGGTTGAATTCTTCAGATATTTCTCAACATATGGGCCCTTTACTGTTTGAATCCTGAAGAACACAAGGAAGAGATGGCCAACGTAATCTTGAAACACAGCATTTTAAAAAATTACTTAAAAACAAAGCACCTGTGTTTTCTGGCTGGACAACAATGTATCAGCCAAGATAGCTGTTCCAACAATTCTGGCTGTGGTGAGCTAGCTCCCCATAATTCATTTCATAATTGGGAAAAAATGTAGCATTTTCTGACATCATCTCAGTGCAGTTTTGGACACACTGTGCTGCAGAGAATCCAACAATAACCACTTAATTTTCCTTTCCATGATTTAAGAAGAATCCAGTGACCAGGACTGCATATGGTGGCATATGCATGCTCTTTTGGGATTTTGGTTCAAAATCTAGAGACAAATAATAATTGTGCATTTGAGTATAAAGTACACTGTATCTATGAACTTGTATTCTTTCTCTTTCCTGGCCATTAAAAACAAATCAAAGAATCAGAAGTTTCAGAGGCCAGAACCTGAAAACTAGATGTCAGACTCTATGGGAGAAGAAAAAGGTGTCATCTTTCCATTTTGTGTTTTGGAGTTATCACTCAGTGTGTATTTCTCTCAGCGGTAACTGACTCGTGTCCTATTACTTGTTTATAACTAATTTCAAACCACAGACCCAATCACACAACTGGGCTCAGAATTCCTCTGTGTCACATATGAGTGAAATCTGTGAGCTTCAGCTGGCAGATCTCCCTCCACAGCTGAGCAGATCTTTGCAGAAGGAACTGTTTCTGGAGAGGAAGTGGTCTTCCCACCAGAAATTGACTGCAATTCTAGGACAATAATTACTACAAAGAGGGCAGCAAAATCCTGATTCTGACCTTGGCCACCCTGACACAAATGTTGAATACGACCCTCCTGAGGTACTCTGCATGTATAGATCAAAGAGTGTGATTTGATTTGCCCTTCTGTGGAAAACAGGGTCCGGTTCTGAGAATGTGCTGTTGCTTTCCATCATGTGAAAGCTTTCTGCTGAGAAACTAGCAGGTGACAGTCAGCCTGTGTGGTGGCTGAGCCCTGGCCAAAGGCCAGACGCCCACCAAAATCAGTCTGTTACTCCTCTTCTTAGTTGGACAGAGGAGAAATAATATAATCGGGCGGCTCAAGAGACAAACTCATTAATGACGCGGGCAAAACAGACTCAACACAGGGTGCTGAAGAGAAAGTTATCTGATTTATTACACTACACTAAAGAGAAAACAGTAAAAAAACCAGTCAGGAGTGCAACCAACAATCTTGAAACAAATGCAAACCAGGCAAACACTTTTCCCCCCACCACTCCCTCCTTAGCAGGCTTTAGTTAGAAGTTTGCTCCCTTCTTCCCTCCCGGTCGCAGCCCAGGAGGGGCAGGGACTGGGGAAAATGGGGGTCTCGGTAACACCTTCCCCCCACCCCTCCATTCTAAAGCAGACTTCCTTTTAGCCATGATTTTGCTCCCTTCTTCCCCTCTCCTGCTCGCAGCACAGGACAGGGGGCAGGGACTAGGAGATGGGGGCTTTGGTCAGTCCCTTGCAAGATGGTTCCCTTCTCGGCCGGGATGGGGGCATCCATTCCACACACCCTCCCCCTGCTGCACCATAGGATCTCACCCATAAGAGCCAGTCCTCCACGAACTTTCTCCAAGGCAAATCTCTTCCCACCGGGCTTCATCTCTGCTATGGCTGGCAGCAACAAATCACAGTGTCTCTCAGTCCCAGTCCTCTATGGTGCTATGATGCCTCCTCCAGCAAACCTGTTTGGCTCCTCTCTGTAGGTCGCTTGTGCTGGCAGGGGCTCATCCCACTGTAAGTCACGGCATCTTCTCTATGTCTCCACCGGCTCCATCCAGCGTGGAGCCGAGCCTCTCCACCGGGCAGGTCGGGTCTCTGCCTCCTCCATGGGTCCTTTCCTCCGCCTACTCCACGTGCTTCAGCTCGGGCTGCAGGGGCAATCTCGCGCCTGGGTACCTGGGCGCCTCCTCCCCCAGCCTTCCCGACCTTTTGTGTCTGTCAACTGTTTACATTTATATGCAAATAGACATCCCAATGCCCTTAATGGGCCAAACTTTGCAGTCTTCCTGGCACTCCGTGTTCTGGTTGGAGTCTTTGTCTCCTATATGTGATTCTCAGAGGTGCTATAAGCAGGCCTGCAGAAGACTCTAGCAGCCATTTTCTGTAGCACCTGGCCCTCTCTCTGTAGTCAACTATGCAAAACTGCGACAGCCTGCCATTTCTGGCTTCTTTTGCTTTACCTGATCTGATTTAAAACAGATTAGAGGAAGTGATGCAGATGGACACAGGTCTATGAAGGGAACAGAGAGGATGCAGCAAATACAAAGGGACCAGGAATGGTCCCATTCAATTCCACCTGACTGCCAGTCTTCGCAGTGACTCTCATTATCAGGGAACACAACAAAGTCCTATCGTTTTTAACTTGAGTACAAAAAAAAGCAATTGTCCTCTGTTTTAAACTGAAAACCAATGTAATAACAACTCTTACCTGGGTGAGAATGTCTAAGATTCTGGGAAACTAACTTGTAGAGAATGGCCCAAGAGTTGCAAATCTAAAAAAACCCTCAGTTGTCTATTGACATAAATCTTTCCAGGCTCCTTCACTGCCTCTCTGTCTGTCACCATTTAGTATTGAGTGGGAAGGGGAATACAGAGAATGAAAAGGAAGGGAACTGAAATGGATGCAGAGAGCAGAAGCCAGAAGTAGAGAGCAGCAGAAAGAGGTGGAGAAAACAACCGCAAAATTCTGCTAAAAAGATTTTTAAAATTGCATGTCACATCCAATTCTTCCAACATAATGCATGACAGAGCAGCAATGTAAACTTTCTCATGATCCAGTCTTCAGTTTGTTCACATATTGTATAAAAGGGAACATTCATAAAGGGATTATAAAGACTAACAAATGATTAATGGCTATTATATATATGCTACAGACCTGAATGGTATGTTCTGTACCTGACTTTAGGTATAGCAGTAAAAGTGTTACACAGGGTTAGAAGACATTAAACTCAAAACCTCTATTAGGAATATACTTGATTTTGCAATTCAGCTTTAATGTAATAAGGATGAGTTAAAAATTGTTGAAGATGAAAAGTCTCATAATCTCTGTAATTAACTAATATTAGTTGAATAGTCATATTTCAATATTCTTGAGGCAGTATTTTAATTTTTCTGACACTACAACAGGAACATTTATATAGCTGGTATTTAATGGGAATGGAACTACAGCAAGATTTCTCAGCACTGTAGATAAAACCAATAGCATCACCTAAAGCTGGAGTATTCTGACACTTTATAAGAGTAGTGGTCTATAATTTTATTAAAATATGACTTCTGGAATTAAATTATCCATATCCTCTGCGTCAGTCTGGTCAGTCTATCTTGCAGCAGAAACTTTTCAGATGTTTCCAAGAAATAGATCACCAGCAGTACATTAACTTTCCATTATAAATTCTTAAAAGTGCTGTTGTCTCAGTGCCATATTTTGCACCAGGAATGCCTGAAGGACATGACTTTTTAGAGTCTAGAAAAAAAATCATTGAATTAGGCCAGTTGTAAGCATCTGAAAAATCTGGTCTTTCCCTCTTAAAGTCTTAAAATAATCCCTCACCTGATAATGTTCACCACTATTAGAATCTTCTGTCTGGATGCTAATTAGACTATGGTTGGAGAAATTATCCAAAGAGAAGATTTCATTGGTCTAGCTAGACTTCAAGACAAGCAGCCTCCTAATGTTCTGCCCATACAGTTCAGGAAATACCCTGGGTGAAGTGACCAGGAGGAGAAACAAAGCACATGGGTTGTGGTAGTAGCCTATGATAGAATAGTAAAACCAAGCCTGGGAGTCAGGACTGTTGGAGGAAAAATGAAAAATTGGGACCAGCTGAGCAAGTACGGGGCTGGCAGCTGGGACTCATTCTAGGAATGATGGGGAAAGAAGATGGGATGAGGAATAGAGGGGAGACAAGCCAGTTACTGGAACAAGTAACACCATGCAGAATCAGGCAGAGTTTAGGCAAATAGGGATGCTGGTGTATCCACACTTCCCTCCGGTATCTGCAGCTGACCCAAACATCTCTCTCCTGTCTACATCAGTGGAGCTCAGTGGAAAAAGGAATGTGTTATCCTATTTTGTGTCTGCTCCACATTGTGGATGGCAGTTTGCTCCTTTCTTCAATTATTCTGTTGCTTCTAGGGCCAGAAGTCAGTTCTCTGGTCGAAATATATTCACTCCTACCTAAGGTGATGGTGATTTGTAGAGGACCAGTATGATTTTCTGTAAGACAGAAGTGGTACGAGGTTATGCAGAGCTGATCAGTGTTTTGGTTTTAAATAATTTGGCTTTTCATCCAATTCCAAAGCACCACCAATCTGAAGTCACATCACATCATGCTTCTGTAAAAGTACAAGGTTATTGATATTGTCAGCGGTAACTGCAAACACAAATGATTCTGAAGACCATCCACAGCAGTAGAATGGATGTGCTTAATGTCTCAATGGTTTATCCATGAGTGGTGTTTAAAATATTGCTATGTGTAATCAGTATTGGATCACACACTTCCTCATCCTCTTTAATAGCGCTGACATTTGAAGCAAACAATGTGACAAAAGATTTTACCACGGCTTCTCCAGTTCAGCTCACTGTTGGACTATGTGCTCCAAACTCAGTTACCTTAATATAGAAAAGTGCTGCTTAAGAATGGCCTGGAAAAGGTGCAAACTCCCATCCAGCATATGTAGACTGAGAAACTCAAAAAAGCTGAGAAAGCTCAAAGTGTTCCTAAACTGAATAGTCTCTAAACATGATGTTGTATATATGCTGAGTTTCTACTGCTAAATGCTGATCTAGGAGATGTTGGCTGAATACTTATTTTAAAAAAAAAAAAAAAGAAAAAAGAGAAAAAAAGCTGTATTTTTAAGAAACTGGCTATTTTTAAGAAACTGGCTAGTATTTTTAAGAAACTCTGCTAGTTCACTCTGTATTTGACACTATGTAACCCTACTTGGAAAAGTCAACTGCACCTCAGTTGCAGTTTTATCAGAGAATCTGCTTGGGCTGCACATTGAAAAGTAAAGCTCCTGTGAATGAACGAAATAAAAAAAACCCTCAACACAATTCTAATGTGTACAACCTTACAGCAACCACAAAAGATGCATGTTCACCTTGAGATAAATATTAACATGACAATAAAATAGAGAGCATTTTCGTTTATTTGGCTAGGACCAAAAGAATGGTGCCCACACAACTTTAGGGAAATGGGTTTCACAATAGACAGTTAAAAGGTGATTCCTTAAATTCAACTGCTAACTGTTATGGCATGGGATTTTTAGAGACAGTTTTCTCAACTTTCTTTGGCATTGTCAAACCAAACAGCAGTCAGTGCTGCTGGAGAGAGCTGGCTACAGCCTTATTTCTCAAATTGTTTTCCAAAGAACAATGTAAGAAGATGGGTTTTTTTAACAGTGTAATCAATCTTTATATTTTAAAAATTGAGTATAAAAAAAAGAGCATTCATTTTGTAGGCAAAATATAGCTTCAGTAACAGTGAATGGAATTTCTTTAGGGGTTATGGACAAAGAGCAAATGTGTACCTTTCATGTTTTCACATGTAATCAATCACATGCAAACATAATCAAAATCAAAATAAATGTCAATAGTTGGCAACAAATAACGTAGGGAGTAAGCAAGTAATACATGTGTCTTGAAACTTCAGCATAATGGAGAGTTTAGGGTAACTTCACTGCCCTAGCTTGTGTAATGACTTTTAAAGTCGTGTCATTTGTAGATGACAACAGAATTAACTGGGATGAATTCCACAAAATCCTTATACTATGCCTATATTTGGAAGGAAGAAATATCGTTGGTGACTTCAATTATTTATTATTTCATAGAAATAATAACATCTTGATGGTTTTGAATGTGTCTAAGACAAATCTAGGACCTTTAACAGAAATTGTTATGGTGTCTAACTTTTGTTCCAGGCAGAATAGGACTACAGACACAGAGCCAACTCTATATCTGGCCTAACTCCACTCACAAATTTGGCCAAAGATAAATTTGTCACATTGATTTCAAGTAAAGTTCAGATACTGTGTGGTGCTCAGGGCTCTTCCAGAGCCCTTGTAATACAGGAAGTCTGTAAAATCATATTTGGAACTGAAGGTTTTGAATTTCTATTCTTTCTATGACTTCAATATAAATGGTTGAGCTTGCATATTTCTAGGGTTATTACAGTTGAGTGTTTCTCTATTTATCATAGCTATATACTGAAGCAAATTACCATTTGCAATCCATTACAATATGCTTTCGTGGATACTCTACAAACACCAGAGAAGGGGTCCTATTGTAAAAAATGCCTGGTTAAATCAAAGAAAAAAAATAAAAGTACAAGTTGCCGTGTAGCAACCAAATACATCTTGTCAATGTAAATTTTGAGAATGTTTTCCTAAAATAAGAGCAAAGACATTTCTAAAACGTCCCTCAGGCATGCCATTTTCAATCATTTAGTTTATTGCAGATACAGAAGTTTTTCTGAAAGCAGGTCTTGCAGAGTTGCAGTGCAGAAAATAAAGGTCCCGTGACCCGGCTGAGGAACAAAGCTTATGAAGATTACGCATAGGAAACACCAGGGAGGAAAGCATGAAAAACAGATTTGAGAGAGGCAGATAAATGGAAAACAAAGGCTGGCATCTTTGATGCACCATATGGAGTGATGGGGTGACATAAAAAGAGGTGAAGCAGTCCAAATACTGCGGACTTGGTAGGCAAAGCCAACAAGTTTGTTTGCAGCAGTAACTTCAGAGATTCAGATCGGAGGGATGATAAATATTTATGAGGAAGCTTTTAAATTGCCATGGTGAAAGAACATGGTCAGTCTGCTAAAAGGGATCATTGTTTGGTGTCAACATTGAACATAAGATACTCTGATTGGTGTATATTTTATACCAGATGGTATAAACTATTCTCTCAATGGAGTAAGGAAACTGTGATCTCCATACAGTATACAAGTTCTCAATTTTTCATTACATCTTCAAAGAATCTGATATTTCCCACATATATGTAGGATCTCAGCAATGTACATAACTGTTGAAAAGCATCTGCAAAAGTCCTTTATTTTTCATTGTTTAGATGCTTCCACAGTGACAAAATGAATATCTTTCAACCCAGTCCACAGAAAGTACAAGCTGTGGTACCCCACCTCTGCAGAACTGCAGTTTAAGTCACTGCATTTTATGCTTACAGCTCTGATAATGCCTTGTGTGAAGATCTGAATGGTTAACTGGTTTCATAGGAGTAAACTGGAAGGCACAGGTGAGTTGTGTGGAGGCTTTTGTTGTTTGACACTGACTGTAAAGAATGCAAGCATAGGTTTTGGCAAATTCCCTGGGAGACAGTGGCTGGTGAGTTACTCGAGCTGCATGAGAACAATGTATGTGCTAGTTTCTCTTTAACAAGTACAAGTAAGAAAAAAGAGGTGTGAAAAACCATGCCTTCCTATGGAGCAGAAGGGAGTTTGCATAATGTGCTTTGAGTCTTAGTGCCAGGCTGCAGCTGGGATAAGCACTTTTCAGTGCACACCCTTAGCTCTAGATACTCCATCTCCTTGCAGCAGGTCAATGCTGCAGTCGTGGGATCCTCACTCTTGAAGTGCAAGAGTGTTCCTCTACTCCCCAAACACTGGCACGTATTTCCTACATTTCTGCAGTGAAGGAGCACCTACACTTTGACCCCCAGATCTTTCTTCAGCTGCAGGCAGAATACCTAAAAATACAATGGGCTAAAAGTACCATTCACTTCCCAATGTGGTGAACAGGTATCATTGCTGATCACACCTGTGTGGAACCTCCCTGTACCAATACAAAGACATCTAGGAGAAAAACATCAAAGCCACCAAAAAAAAAAAAAAAAGGAAAAAGTCTCCAGTGGTCAGCAGAGTGCAAGCTTCTTTTATCAAGGCAAGGGTGATGACTGAGTGCATTGTCTCGCCCCATTGTCCATTCAAAATGCAGATGACAAATATACATGGGAAAATATCCAATTCTTACATCCAAGGAGGGCCAGAAAACATGTCTTCCTCCTCAACAGCAGGGAAATATTTGATATTTGGTGTGCAAGTTATTCAAGACCTGTCAGACTGAGGTTATATGTTGTTTTATCAGTTTGGTTACAAAACTTTTGTCATTGCTATGAGCACATGGATATGTATTTGTTTAGTTATTTTACTTTCCAGGGAACACAGCCAAACTGATCTTTGGATCTGGGAAAATCATGAATTACGTGTTTTTCTTGAAACTTCATCTTAAAACCAAACCTTTTTGAGTGAAAGAATCTAAAATAATCTTACTAGCAGGTATTTTAAACTAATATTTCTCTTCCTGCATAGTTGGTGGGGTTTTTTGGTTTGGTTTGGTTTGGTTTTTTTATCCTACTGCCACATGAAGAATTGGACTGATTTTCCACAGTAATCCCGTGGAATGTCCTGGCCATTGTGTAAAGGCTTCAGTCCTATTCCTTGACCATTTTGTCACGTCTGCTTCTTCATAATTTCCTGCCAAATTGGTTCTTATTTAAACACAGACTTTCTTATTCTAGCTCATGTCTTTTTCATTCAATATTGATGCTGTTTTGGGTTCTGTCAGGCCCTCTTTTGCATATTTGTGTTCTGCACCCACTTGGGGCAAGAAGCAGTGTCTTCAGGGTTCTGTGAATGGTTAAGCATCTGACTGAGACGATAAAATGTACTTTCCATCTGCTGCCACACCATATCTTTTAAGATTGTTTCCAAGATTTTCTCATATGCTTGTTGTTAAGTCCATTGATCTACAGCTTCCTGTTTTATCTTTTCAAGTTTTGGAAATATGCATGGACAAAAATTCTGCAGTTTCTAGGAACTTGTCATTGAAGGGTTTTTTTATTTTTCATTTGAGAATGTCACCTATTTCCATGCCACTTCCCTTTCAGTCATTTTTCTGCCATAGTAAAAAGCTCAACTCTGACAATTTCATTTAGAATATTTATATGTATATTATTTGTCCTCTTTTTTTCCTTTTTTTTTTCTTCAGTACCTAAAGTCTTCTGGCTTGCACATTCCCTTCTGCAGACACCCCTCTCGGCCCCACTCCCCCTATTCCTAACGCTGTCCCTTCTCAACAGATATTAATCTCCTATTGAATTGGGGCACTGTATTTGTACCATCATAAATCATTCCCACTGAAGAGTGATTTTCCTTTATTGTTTTCCTGACTTTATATAGATTTATATGTATTTTTCTGATCTTACAATTTTTCCTCTAATCTGGTGATTTATATTCCACTATCATCACTTCAGCATTTTCCTTTTTTCCTTTCTTTACTTTTTCCTTAACTACTTTTCTGCAACTGGGAAAGCAAATCTCAATATCTATAATTTTCAAACTCTCTAATGATTTAGAAATACCCTAGCATTTCTCCTTATTTTCCCTGATGTAACTTGGTGGTTCTTATTGTATATGACTGGATTTGGAATTTGCATAGTCCCCCCTGTACTGAATCATTCCCCAGCTATGGATTTTCTGTATGTTACAGTAATCACAAAAACCTCCTTCACCTTCTCACACCGTTCCAAAGTCTATACAAACATTCATATATTTTACTAAATTGTTGTGGTTTTGTGTGGCTGGGTTCTGGTGGAGGAGGGGTGCTGCAGGGGTGGATTCTGCAAGAAGCAGCCAGAAGCTCTCTGCAGGCCCCGCAGAGCAAACACCAGCCGGTTCAAGGCTGGAGTCAATGCTGACCAAGGCCGAGCCCATCAGTGATGGTGACAGCGCCTCTGGGCACCACATTTAGGATAAAAAAAACCTGCAAGCAGCCACTTTTTGCTACCAGAGAAGGGAATGAGAAGATGTAAGAAACTGTGCAGAGACCAAGGCCAGTGAAAGGAGGGAAGGAGGTGCCCCAGGTGCAGGAGAGAAAGATGCCCCTGCAGCCCATGGAGAAACCCATGGTGGGGCAGGTGTCCCCCCACAGCCCATGGAAAAGGCCGATACCCCACTTGCAGCCCGTGGGGAGGCCCCGCGCTGGATCAGGTGGAGACATACAGGAGATGCTGTGACCTGTGTTGGAGCAAGCCCCTGCCAGCACTTGCAGCCCGTGGAGAGGGAGACACACAGAGATGAGTGAGAGAGAGATCCAAGCTGGAGCAGGTTTGCTGGGGAGGGGATCTGGCTTGTGACTCAGTGGGGGACCAGGCTGGAGCAGTCTGGGCCTGAGAGACATTCTATGATTTATGACTGCACCACATAGAAGTGACCCATGCTGGAGCAGGGGAAGGGTGTAAGGAATGCCCCCCCAGCTAAGAAGGAAAGCAACTCATGAGGAACTGACCAAAACCCCTGTTCCCTCAGTCCCTGCCCCTCCATGTGGCACAATGTGGGGGAAAGAAGGAGGGAAATCATGACAAAAGTTAAGTCTGCTAAGAAGGGTCACATTTCTCATTATCTGACTCTGGTGTCACTGTGTGTGCAGTGCAATGTAAGGAATTAGAGAGTTTTCTTTCCTTTATTCTGGGTTGAGTCTGTTTTGCCCATGACGCTGATTGGAGAATGATCTCTCCCTGTCCTTATCTCGACTCCCGAGACTTTTTCTCCCCTGTCCATCTGAAAAGGGGAGTGATAGGGTCAAACCACAACATAAAACAGTCTATATAAATCCTTATCAAGTTTTTCAAGCTTAAGTGTTCTCCTCTTAGGTCTGATTCTGGTTTAACACATACAGGCTTTTCATTTGTCATTTCACTGTTATCAGTGGATTTTCTTCTGACCCACAGTGGTATGAAGCAAGGCTCAGCTCTTCTGATTCACAGAATGCTATATACAGTCTATCAAACTGCTCACAGTTTGTTATGCTTGCCTCATTTCCAGCTATTAGGTATGAAATTGTTTCAGCTCTAATTGGCTCTGAACAGTACATTTAAACTTTTCTTCAGTGTGTTGGACTTCCCCCAACTAACAAATGCATTGTATTCAAAAGCAAAAAGTAATATCAGAAGTGAAAAGAACAGTTAAAGACATTTCTTTGGCCTGACTCAGATGAGTAATGAGGATACAGATTTTCCCCCAGACAGTTTTGTTAGCTTAATGTTACTCTTGTGAATTGTACTTCAGAAATAAATGCATGAACTACTTATATCAGCTGAACAAAACAGTGAGACTGTTTTTTCAAGCTATGCATCCCTAAAATAGTATCAACTTTGGTAAACTTTGTTCCTGATGAGCTTCTAAGTTTACCACTATTTCTCCTTGCCCTCTGTTCCCTGTAAGCTCTAACTCTTCTCAAGGTGTTCTCACATGTCTGGTCTTAGAAACTGTAAATATATGTATACTACTGAGCACTGATGTGTTGTTTTTCAACAGCAACTGATGCTCCTATCTTGCTCTTTTACAAATGTCTTGCTCAATATTTCAACCCAGAAGCCAAAAAATAAAAAAAAACAAACCAAAAAAGACCCCCCCAAAAAAATTAAATTCCATTGCCCATACAGAGAATGAGAGATAACCAGTAAAACATGTCTGGAGTATTGGGCATAGTTTAAACATGAAAAAGAAAAATACTTGAGCTCATTACCAATTGGCATATTTTACACATTTACATTTTTTCATCTGAGGATTTTAGGACCATGTCAATGGGAAAAGCTGGATTATGTCACCAGAATACAGGTCAGTATGTGGGTGTACTGCTATGTTTCAAATGTGATGGCAACAAGCAATATAGGTATCTCTAATGACAGAAAAAAAGGCAAGTATTGCATTCATTTTCAAGGAGGGGAAGAGGGATGACTTACAGGCCAGTGAGCTTCACCTCTCATCCCAGAAAGATCATGAGAAAAATCCTCCTAGACACCATTTCTGGGCATGTAAAAGAACACAGGGTGTCTGTAAACAGCCAACATAGATTTACAAAGAGCAAAATAAGCCTGATCATTCTGATTGCTTTTTATGATGAGATGACTGGCTTTTTGGACAGAGGGACAGTAGTGGATGATGTTTACTTTTGACTTCAGCAAGGCTTTTGCCATTGCCTCCCATAGTCAAATCCGTGAGGTATTCTTTGGCTAAGTGAACAGAAGGTATTTGGAAAACTGGTTAGATTGCTGGGCTCAAAGCATTGTGATCAAACTTCAGCCAGTGGATGGCTACTAGTGACACTCTTCAGGGATTAATCTGATTCTGAGGCCAGTATTACTTACTGTCTAATAAAGACCTGCATGTTGGGATGCAATGCACCTGTCGAAGCTTCACAGTTGACATCATCCTGAGGGGAGTGCACTGAGATACAGTGAAAGGCAGGTCTGCTATTTAGAGAGAACCTGGAGAAATGGACTGATGGCAATGTCATGTCAATGAGCAGAATCCTGAATGTTCAATTGAGTCAGCCATGCAGCACTACAGGCTGAGGCACAAGTGGGTGGCAAGTAGCTCTCCAGAAAGCCTTAGTACCATGAGAATCCTCATGGACAAGCTGATTATGAACACTTGAGTTGCTCTTACAGTAAGAAAAGCTGACTGTACACTAGGTTGTGCAGAAGAATAGCTGTCAGGATGAGGGAAGTGGTTCTCTTCTGTTCAGCACTTGTAAGACCAAATTTGTAGTACTGTGTTCAGTGTGGGATATCCCTAGTACTAGAAAGTCATTAATGTACTACCATGAATCCAGCAGTGGACATTGAAGATCATTCAAGGTTGAAACACAAGATTTGAAGGAAAGGCTGGGAGAACTGATTTTGTTTCACATTAATAATTTATTGTCATGTTTGCTTACCTAATGGAAGGATTTAGAGACATGGAGGGTTAGTGACAAGGCTAGGAGGCAACAGAAACAAGGTGGAGCATGGAAATTCTGATCAAATAGAAGGGGAAAAAATTTTTATGACAGTGGCCAAATACTGGAAAAGGTGTACAAAGAGGCTGTGGAATCTCTATCCTTTGGGATATTAAAACGTTGACTAGACAAGGTCTAAGCAACCTGATCTAGGTGATTGGGGACATCTAAATCTGCAAGGTGAAATCTAGATGTCCCTTTTGACCTAAATTCTCCTGTGCTTCTGTAATTTTGTCCTCCCAAATCTTGGGTCTGGCCTAGGGCTTTAGAAATGGACAGGTAAAAAAGCATATTTCTGAGTTTAAAAAAAAACCCAAAGAAACACCCAGAAAAACTCTAGCCAAAAAATTGAGACACATGAAAAAAGTCTACTGGGAGAGCCAGTTTACCAATATCTCCAGGGATGAAGATTTCACAGCCTCTCTGGGTGACTTGCTCCAGTTCTTCATAGCCCTCAACAGTTCTGTCTCCAGAAATACCATTGCTTGGTTCTATTTCCACACAGTCTGTTCTCAGTACTTCTAGCTCTGTTTATACCAACAATCAATGCAGGGACAGGATCCCAACTTTTCCATAGTCTATAATTGTTATATTGGCATTACTTTGGTTTCTGCTAGTCAGCAATTCCCCAACCAGTGCTTGGGAAAGGTATTTGATAAGTGCTATTAATCACTGTAATAGTGGCTGTTTGCAGTAAACAGTCCACCCTGTGCTAGATGAAGGAGAAATAAAATGCATGAACATATAGCTGACTCCTTCTGCTTAAATGATGCACATTTAACCTTGTGGCTTGAATATGCATCAGAACAAGAGAACAGTCCCGAACCTCTTCTGTTTAGTAGTACAGCTGTGACTCCCCATCACAAGTCCCCAGTGCTTCTTTTCTCTTATCATGAAGCACTAACATAAGCATTTTTTCTGAGTTGTTGAGAGAAGTTATTATTAAATAGAAACAGTTCTTCTGTCACAAAAGACAAAAAACATGTTCTGACCTCATCTGAGTTGGTGAGCAAGGTACCATTCCCATGTATCCTAGCTACCATAGCAGGATACATGGGAATCATAAAGCGATCTGCCATCTCAGGTCTATATTCCAGTCAAATTGACATTATTTTCTCTTTGCCCTTGTGTAATCTGGTTACAGTGTGCTCCACACACACCCATCACTTTTTACTTCTTCCATTCTACCCATTCCTTCTTTCAGCCTTGGTTCATATACACTGCTCTTGTACAAATAAAACAGCACATTACTACTCTTGTAGAAGTTCTGGTATTGCACCTGTACTGGAATTTCACACCAAAGCATGACCTCTGTGTGTATTGTTTAATCACTATATTAGTAGTGAATCATATGCCGATGTGAAGTGTCATGAAACTAGAATTTTTGTATTGATGTGATGCAGTTTTACATGAAAAGTTTTGCCTTGACTTTGAATGTCCTGACCTAACTGCTTGGAGATGCATGGAAAGAGAAGGTGACACACAAGCTTTGAAAATTTTCAGAGGTGGGAATGCTGAAGCGTACTGTATTTGATGGTGAATCTCAAACCTTAGAAGTATTGTCTTCTGCACACTTTCAATAATATGAAAATGTGAAAGTTTTAAGGAACTGTCAAAGGTTCAGTAAGAAGAAGCTTGAAAACTCCTGAAATAAACTATTCATACAGCTGCAGTCCCCGTGACACAGTGCAGACAGGCAGCTTCTATTTCATTGCCTAGGTACACAACATCTCCCAAACGTGGAAATCTCAGCTAGGATAAAGGTGGAATAATGTTTTTTCCCTTGTGATTTTACTGTGATGCAGCATTAGCTTGTTCAGTGCTCTGCTTCAGGCTCTTAGCAATGCATAGTACTGCAGCAAGCCCCAATTTATGCAAATGAATAGAAGGAAAGTCGTCACATCACATCCAATCTATGAATACTGTAAAATAATCTGTTACGAGTACATCCATATGCCATTCAATGTGTGCTTCATGAATAGTCATAATAATAGTGATAATGAGGTTGGTGTGGAAGTCATATGGCAGAGGAGTAGCAAAAAGGAAACGTAGGTGCAACCACGTGCAAGATAAAAAAAGGGTATGGTTTTCACTTCACTTTGAGCAAGCCTTTATTGAGGACTGCTGCAGAGAAAGGATTCCATGACATCAAACATCTACTGACAGAGGAAGTGGGAAGTTCAGCTTGTCAACAGAGATCTAGCTTGGTACTTGTGTTCTAGCACGCAGCAGTAGAAGGACTTTGGCAGCACTGTGTATCAGTGGAGAACAGCACAGTAGCTAACACTATATGTTCACAGCAACCTTTGTAAGATACTGTTTCCTTATCACTCTTGGCTACACCCCTTTGGACCTCTCAGACATATGTACCAAGAAAAGCATCATAATTCTGCCACTGAATATAATATCTTCTGCAAAAGGAAGAAAATTGTGCCAGAAGTATATGGTGAGTGCAAGTTCGTAGTGACCAGATTTCTACACAACCTGTAAGTGAGCTGAAAATCAGACCTATTTATGGTACTGCTTCTGCTCTGACCTGGACAAAGGTAAGTTTTTCTGGTAAAACTTTTTTATCTGCTAACTGAATAAAAACTAATAGCGGAAGAAAGGAAAGAAAAAAGTGACAAGAAAAAAGGTAAAAGAAAGAACATAACTAAGGAATTGAAGAATTGAAGGAATTAAAACAAAAGACAAGAAAGAAAAACAGCTTCAGAAAAACTGAGTCAGAAAATAGGGAACAGGGTACTGAGAAACAGGAGCAGAGGAGAAAGAAACAGAATGGGCTGTAGTATAGCACTTTGGTTATGCTGTTGCTGTGTACATGCAGCACTAACAGTCTTTACATCCCAAATGCAAATCCGGTGACATAAATGAAAGTTATCCCATTCCAGTTCTACAGGAGCAGAAAGGGCTTGGTGAAGACAGTTTAGCTAGTGAATGGCAGGCACAGTATTTTCTTCCACTGAAAGCATTCAGTTCACTAGAAGAAAAAATGCAGCATCTGTAACATAAATTACATGTCACTTACAAAGTGTGTCTGAAAGTGAACTGATACTATATTTAATTAGCTGCTTATCATCCTTCTTTGAGCATAACCCATTCTGTAATTGTATGGTCCCAAGGCAATTATAATCTTGCAAAAAATTGACATCTATGAAAAAATCTTAAAGCATATCAATTAAATAATTGAAGAAACAATAGAGAGAAGTAAATCTTTAGGAAAACAATCTGAAATCTGAAAAAGAAATCTGAACAACCTAAAGTAGAATTCCTGAATAAACAAGAGCACAGAGGTAACTAACAGACCTTCCAAAAGTATCTTTTCCCCTGATTACAGCTGTCAAAAAGGCCCTCAGGACTTTATTTTAAAAAGTTCTATTTCCTTTTTATGTTTTTATACTGCAATTTTTTATATCTGCAATTGGGGAAATAAAGAAGCTTGGATGGAAACAGTCCAGAAGTTACTAATACTGGGAAAGGGACTAATTCAGATAAAATAAAATCAAAGTTGCAGTATGACTGGAGAGTTCAAGTGCTTTGAATATCAGTATTTTGTCTTAGCTTTATCGTCTCAAATAAGTATCTTCTGGTTTTGACCTTCACTTGCTCACAGGCAAAAAACCCCTAGCTGACATGATTTTGTACATCTAAAAGACATCTAAAAATAAAGCTATGATGGGAACATAAGCATCATAATAAAGCATATTTCACTTTTGTGTCAACTTCTTTGGTTATGACAACCATGGTCCTCAAGTGAGAGGAAAAAAATGTGTCTCTCTTACAGCTGATCACTGAAGACCATCTTTAAGTGACCTGCTCTGAAATATCTTATAGGGCACTGCTGACTATAATGACAGTTTAAACTACCAATTTATTAAAACAAGCGATTTCCCCAAATGAAACCCCTGTGCAACACACTGACTGCAGATGTGGTCAAGCTGCTTCATGGAATTGCCTGTGCCCAGGGCCAGGTCAGTTTTCCTAAAGTCAGCATTTGTTGTGGACGCACAACATCTCAGAAAGTTAGACCTTAAAAGATCATGCAACCTACCTTAGCAAATACCACTGAGAATACCTGTTGCATACTTAGGAAAGTGGATGGCAATGATATTTTACATTTAGAATAAAACTTACATAAATTTGTTTCCATATGTCACAGCAGCGCCTGGGAGCCCAGGGGTGGACAAACACCCGATATGCTGTTACACAGACAAAGCACAAATTGATGGATGTTGGCTGAGGAAACTTAAAATATGAGGATGATGTTCCTGTGAGTTGCATAGCTCAGTGAATTCAGTAGGCACTCAGGTAGCAGCAGATAGCTGGGCAGTTTCTCTATGTCAACCAGACACAAAGCAGCTCTGATCCTGAAACAGTTGCTGTGCTACTGAGATTCTGTTAAATGAGGTCTGATTCAAAGGTAGATAAATGTACTACTACTAGGCTTCTGGATCAGGGCTGGCTTTCCATTAGGTAGTTCAGAGCACAGGGGAAGTGGCCATGCAGTTGTCTGTATTTCTCTATGCAGACATGATCTGCAGATGTTTGTTTCAATTTTCAAATGCTTTTTTTTTTTTATATATATTACATTTTCTTTGGGGAGCAGTTTAGGTTAATGTAAAAATCCCCAGAACTTGGATAAATACTGGGTAGGAACTTTGCTAAGCATAATAAAATTGCATGTTACTTCAAGTTGACTAAAAATTTACTAAGTCAAAGTAAAAAGGAAATCTATAAAGAAAACACATAACCTTGAGATGGATTTCATGTTATCCAGCACCTACTACCTGTTTGAAAATGGGTGTAAAGTTCATGGTGCACAGGTGGCACTGATCACTTACTATGTCCAATTGTAGATGACTTTGTGCACTGTAGGGCAATACCTGTACAGTGAGTCTTCAAGGTAATCAATGTCTTGATCTTGTGCCTTGAACCATCAGTGGTAAAGTTTTCAATACCTTCAGCTGTTTAAGATCCAGACACTAGAATTACATCTGGAAAAAGCCATTCTGATCCTATGAACCAAGATTCCCAAAGCTATTCTTCACCAGTTCCTCAGAAATCTCATTACCTTAACACAATGCTATGGCACATTTTATCCCAACACTGTCTGGATGCATGTTTTATGTCATCCAGAAGCACAAATTCTTTTAATATATACCATTTTCAGGGCAATCACACCGATAGAGAAAGAAAAGGAACCACCCCAAACATGGTTTCAACATTGAGCTAATCATCGCTGCCTGGGATATATTATTCTTCACACAAAAATGAACCGAAAGGCAAAAATCTTGTGAATTTGACTTGATAAATATTTGGCATGTATAATTCCCTTTGACAAATACCCCTTTGGTGGTCTGAAGGGCACCTTGTCCCCTTTTGCACATGAACTGGTGAAATATGCCAAAGACTGTGAGGGTCAATTAGAAATGAGTTACAAGACCACCTTAAAATTAGAAAAAAAAATAATAAAATATTGCCTCATGTGAAAAGAATGGCCTTGTTTTCTACAAACGTCAATTGTAAAATTGTATCGAATGATCCAATATTTTCTACAGTCATAAATTATGTGGACGCTGTGTGCAAGCTGTGTAAGTGAGCCCATAAGACTCCAGTGCAAATGCTGAAAAGAACTCCCTGTGTTTGTGGGGGATCTCATGTAGCAACCGTCTAAATCTGCCTTTCTCTGAAATGGAGAGTGTCCAAAATTTAAACCATCTGCTGGGGCCTATATTCAAGATTAAGCACTCAGGCTGTCAGCCACGAGGCATGATCGATTCTTAGTTTTAGGACACAAAAATGTTAACATGATATATATTTTTTCTTATGCTCTTTGTGAGCATTTCCCTTTTTTAACCTGAGCCCTCTCAGAACTAATGAGATCATCATGGTTTATTATACTGGAGTAGTTTTTCTACCTGCAAACATCTGAGAATATTTTCTCTCTATATTACATGTCCAGAAAGAAACCAAAAAAAAAAAAAAAAAAGAAAAAAGCAAAAAGCTGGGGAAAAAGTGTTTGCACAGAAGATGGAACTGTCAAAAAGGATGCAAATCAGAGTTAGCTTCTTTTTAGGTGTAAACACATCCTTCTAATGCAGCCTGACTGATGTTTGCACACGAGGGCTATTACTATGTACAAAGATTGCCATAGAAAATTCAAAGATTGTCTCTTAAAGATTGCCACAGAAAACTTTTTGGCTTTAGGAATGTTTAAAAAAATTGTACTTCTTAAGCAGGCATACTTTTGTTTCCTTGGGAAGAAGAAAATCCCAGCTTACCCTTTTGTTAAATAGTCAACAACTTGTTCTGGGAACACGTGATTCTGAAACAATAAAAGCTTTCTGGCTCTCCAATCATTCTTAGGTCCTTATTACCGCTTTTGGATGGTGGTCACCTTCTGTTTAGATTTGCTGAATGCATTTATCCTGGTTGACAGGCCTTCTGATACCTGTAGAGTTGACTGCAGGACTGTGTGTGTGTGTGTGCGTGCACGCAGGCTTGCGAGATGCATGGATTCTAACAAAGCACGTTGTTTCCATGGTCAGTCCCTAACCAGGGACCTGCTATTTTTTTTCTTTTGTTTAAATAGTCACAACAATGACTTGTTCGACTAAACAACCGTATGCTGCTGATAACAAACCGCCTGAAGGAGTACTGACCACAAATAACAACCCTGATATTTGTCACTCTCCCTTTGTGGAGCTTTCCAGAGGACATGCCATTTCCAGCTAGGTATCAGATCTGCATTGATGGGACTGAGCAGAGGAGCTGTGACTGACCCACCTACAGACCAGCAGTGACCTTGTCAAAGCCAGCTCTCAGGCTTCTGCTCACCGCTCTGTGTTTTTGTTGTCACGATCTTGTGTGGTTAAGTTCTATATCAAAAACATGTTAAAGGTGTTTTCTGCAGTTCAAGCTACCACTGCTTATCCATTACCAAAACAGCACTATAGTAATGTGGCCCTGCCCTGTAGGCACAGTGACTGAAGAAGAAGCAACTTCAGGCTGGCCAACAGCAGTGAGCAGTGATGGGCATTTTCTGTGGAAGCACAATGTGTGTGTGGTTGTTTTTTGCCCCAAAGATATCTATAAAATTAGATATCCAAGATACTTGTACAAAAGCTTGTTTCGTATTCAGAACTTTAAAATATCGTGTAAAATAACTTTCACCATTGCTTGTACCTAAATCCAAGACCAGTCAGAAGGATAGCTTCTAAAGATATTGGATGTGAAAAACCACTATAGATAGCTACTAAAAGAATGCATGTCCTCTATACTTGTCAGTTTCCAGAGTTCAGTTGCACCACATATATATACATATAAATACATATAAAGAAAAGGTACATTGAATACAAAATAGCAAAAAGGAGATACTGAAAAGTTGGAATTCTTTGTGAAATTTAATCATATGAGTCAGTTCTAAAATACAAGTAAAATTATTGATACGCCTTGTGCAAAAGTCAGAAATCTTCAGCATTGATGATGGAGTAGTTTCCAGACCATTAGTAACTATGGAGGATGTTAAACAACATCCACTATAAATAAACATTTTTAAAATCAGCAAGCTAGAAAACTAGCACCTAAAAATGCTTTTAATAGTTGGTGGAGGAAATGTCTGGTATGCCAATGCTGTTTTAATAAATCTTGAAACAGTGAGGAAAGTCTAGAAGAATAGAAATGAGCTAACATTGATTCAGTATTAAAAAGAGGGACATAAAGGAAGGCCTGAGTAATTATGCTGCTGTGATATCAGGCTAGTTTAGCTTATCTTGCTGATACACTTAACATAATCAGGACTGCAAAGCTATGTCTATTCAAGCAGAAACATTCAGAAGTTATGGGTCATGCTGGTGACAAAGTTTCACATGAGTATCTCGTGTGATATATATACATGCTTAGATACATCTATTTGGAGTACTGAACAGGACAAGAGAGATGACACCTCTGTGAATTGTGTTGGTGTAGTCCATGTTATGATACTAGACTCGGTCCTGTGATGGAATTTGTCTCAATCACACACACACAGCATAGACTTCTGCACGTATTAATCTCTAGATGGTTTCCATAGTTGGTGGAAATGAGTTCATTGAAGGTGATACTCTCTTCATTAGAAAATGCATCCTACAATAGCTTGAAGATGGCTGCTATGGCACACAGCAGATGTGATGATGTATTGTAGGGCTTTGTCAAAACCAGCATGAGGATTTGAGGGAGGTGATCTTGCCCCTCAACTCTGCTCTTGTGAGACCCCACCAGGAGTACTGCATCCAGCTCTGGGGTTCCCAGTACAAGAAAGACATGGACCTGTTGGAGCAAGTCCAGAGGAGGGCCACAAAGATGACTGGGGGCTGGAGCACTTTTCCTATGAAGACAGGCTGAGAGAGTTGAGCTTGTTCGGTCTGGAGAAGAGAAGGCTCCAGGGAGACCTTATTGTAGCCTTCCGATACCTGAAGGGGCCTACAGAAAAGATGGAGAAGTGCTGTTTATTAGAGAGTTTATGGATTGGACAAGGGGTAATAGGTTTAAACTAAAGAAGATAGATTTAGATTAGTCATTAGGAAGAAATACTTTTACTGTGAGTGTGGTGAAATACAGGAACAGGTTGCCCAGAGAAGCTGTGGCTTCCCCCTCCCTGGCAGTGTTCAAGGTCAGGTTGGATGGGGCTTTGGGCAACCTGTTGCAGTGGAGGGTGTCCCTGCCCATGGCAGGGTGTGTGTGTGTGTGTGTGTAACTTGATGATCTTTAAGGTCCCTTTCAATTCAAACCATTATATAATTCTAGTATTTTTCTTAGGTTAAAATAATCCCATCTGTTGTGTCAGACACTTTGAAAAAGACTGAGGAACAGGAGAGCATGCAGTTACTCCAAGCTGCCTATGGATTAGGTACAAGAAGAATCCTCAACTGTTTATGCTTTCAGCAGATTGAAAAAAATACTTCATAAAATACAGAAACAGAGTATCAAAGTATAAATTGGTGGTAGCTAAACAGAGAAAACTACTAAGGGGAAATGTCTGAAGAACAATTGGATATCTTAGAATACATGGTTTAGCTGAAGACAAGATAAAGTACAGCAGTGAATGAGCAAAAAGCAATGGCCTGTGATGTACTGATTAGACTGGTGATCTAACAATCTCTTGTGATTTTAACCTTGACAAGACAATGAGTTGCTCAGTTTAACTGCAGGAAAGATAAGGTTCTGATGTAGAAATGTTCTCAGTATAAGAATGGAAGCATGCTTGTTGGCAGATAGAGTTTGTTAAAACAAGCTGCAAACCTGTGATTTAAAGTTTATTACATGTTAGTTAACAGCATTTGGGGTTTTTTCCATAGTGTTGAAGTTCCCCACCTTTTGTGGGTCTGCTTTGTGCTGAAGCTATGACACAGACAGACTTCTATTATGGGGTAGGGATCATATAGAGGAAAAAACATTACATGAGTTTTTTTAGAATGCAGGTGAAAAACAAGTAATAGTAAAAGGCAGGTAACTCGTGTTGGCCTGTCTTAACTAAATAGTTATACCTATATCCCTGAAATGTTTGGTTAAAGATAAGCAGTCCTTTAGTGTTCTCCAGTCTTAAAATGGGTCAGTTCAATTGACTTGGTTGCTTTATTGGTAGATGAACCTCCTAAGGATCAATTCTTTCCAAGAAACTGCAGCAAGATGTATTCAAATCCACAATGCTTAATCAGGTAGTAAGAAAATGTATGGTGGGTAGAAAGAGCAGAAAAGATTTTCAGAAGTATGTTTGGCTTTGTTAACTTTATCAAATATATGTGGAGGGCCCTGTAAAATATGCACAGGAACTTCACACAGAAAGTAGCATCAACATAACCAAACTACTTAACACTATGATTTCCAAGAAACCTGAACAGAACTCTGGTAATAGAGAATGAACAGAGTACAAAGAAGTGTACAAAGGCCAGAAGACAACGTATCTGAATGTGATGGATACACTGATTTACCCTTAACTCACTGTTGGTCCTGATGCATGTCTAGTCCAGAATTCACTGCACAATTCACAATATTTTTACATCTTCTAAATTAACTAATCCTGCTCTAAAATATATAGTTGAATGCTAGTGAAACACTCACAACATAGGAGTCTCCAAAAGCAAGCTGCATTGTCTTCCAGCTTCTACATTTTTTCCCCAAATCTCAGTTGTGTATTATTAGTTTTCTTATATGGAGTGTCAGCCATTGTTTTGCTAGCTTGAGTAAACCACCCTCTTTGCTTCATTGTGTTCTCCTTCAGACCATGCTATTCCTTCTCTGCAGTTACACCATTTGGAGTTCTTTGTGTAGGTGAATGACCATAGGTCCACCCATCATTCCTGATGCTAAGTGGTTACCAAATGGAGACCAGATTGTGGATATGATGATAGAGCTCACTAGCCAGGGAAGAAGACATACACTGTGCAGATACACTGGGAGAAGCTCTTCAAAGAGCTGAAAATAGACAATATAGCTGAGATGGACATAAAGGTGTGATGTGAGAAGGAAGGCCTTGTACTTCACTAGTGTGAAGTGAGAAAATGAGGGCTGATATTAAAAAATACCTAAGGGTCTCAAGTAGATTTGTAGTAAGAATTTAAAAAATGGTGTACCTGAACAGGCACTAGAAGTTGGGTTCCTTATCTGCTAATTGCAAATCCACAGCTTCAGGTTAGCAACAACCCAGGAAGTCTCTGAGGTAGCAGAATGAGGCAGTGGATTCCTTGTAATTTCTACAGCTTTCACCAGCTGCCTCCTTGTACTAACTTGAGAATGACAGAGCTTAAACATCCACAGATTATAAATCAGAGATAAGACTAATACCAAGTGAATTAACTCCTTAAAATAAGAGCTCCTCCCTGTCATGAAAACCTTCTTCTGAAAGCCACCTTGCTGTGATTGTATAAATAGGTGGCAGAGAGAAAGGTTCTAGGCTAGGTAATTCATTTCCTAGGTGCAAACATGAGACAATTCTATAGAGAGAGATATTAATACCCCCTGTTATGATGAAGCCAGCATCTATCAACACCAGCAATGTTAGTTTTAAAAACAGAATACTGTTCCTGAATTTTCATGAAAAATTGCTGTGTGATCTGGCATTTCCAAACTCATCTTCAGTTGGACATACACTTGAAGTAGCTGAAGTACTTTGAAAGGGAGGAGGGGAAGGAAACTCCATTTATTAATACAGTGCTAACAATTTTAAAAAATAAGTGAGCGTGCCAATTTTTAATACAACATTTACAAAAGTCTTTTCAGGTTTTATCCAAGCTGTATCCTTGTCCAGCTAGTGAAATTGCTGTAACCTCCCATCCAAACATGCCTCTCTAATCCTTACTAATTCCTACATTTTTCTCATTCCTCTGCTGTAATGTTAGTTTGCTTACTAAAGTGTGGGTACCTAACTTAAGGTCCAGCTGCTACTGTTTGTGAGCCAATCCATAGGACTGTGCATATTTTTGAAACACTGAGGCTGCTGTTTCCCTGTAGAAAGTAAAAATGTTTCCCTGATAATGTGCAACCAGCTGGCTGATCAGTTTTTGCATATGTACAGTCAAGATCTATTGTTCTGAGAGACTCACCACTGATTAGTGTCTGGAAAGAAAACTTACTGTCTCTTAATTGATTCAGAATTCCCAGGAACCCTTAAATTCTTCATGCTCATTGTATCTTAAGAGAAAACAAGAGTAAAAGACGTATTACTGTTTGACCTAAAGGGATTTATTAAAGATACATTATGCAGGATTTAAATAGATATATATAAAGCAAGATAAACTTTAAAACAGTAACTTCATCTGTCACTACAAATAACTATGGGTATACACGTAAGGAAAAATAAATGTGATGAACTACAGTATGAAATACTCTAGCTTTTGTTTAAGCTGAGGTCTAATGTCTTAAAAAGACATTTATGTTGTGGTATGTTTCCTGGACTGAATATTTGTTATATAAAGGCTACTGAAGTGCTCCCTTCCCCCTTCCATTTATAGCCTTTTTAGTTTAGGTCAATTGTCATCCATCTGAACATGAAAAGCCACTATTTTTCACTCAGTGTTTTCTCATTCTGCAGCAATCAATTCAATAAATATAAAAGGAAGAAATCAATGAAATTTTATCAAGCATGAAATGGCGTTTTAACAAAACAGGGGTTTTTGCTGAAGTAATGCTTCAGTAAGGAAGGAAATACCATTGACTTTATTACAGCTGCCTGATGTTTTCCATGAACTGCAGAAAATAATTCATTGTATCTTAGTGACCTACAATAACAGCTGACTGCTTGCACTTGATGGAAATGTGATTTGTGCCTACTGAAAATTAACTATTTAACTTCTCCATATTCTTCTCTCTGGTAACACATTAGTTTCCTTTGCATTCTGCTTTGAGCAGCTTCCTGAGATGTGAACATCAGTAAACACAAATACCAACTGCTATGCAATGTTCTCCCATGAAAGAAGAGAAATACAGGCAGACCGCATGTTTCTCTGAGCTGTAAAACCCATGCTGGGCTCTAAGAGACTGCACTTAGATGAGGCCCCTTCTTTTTAACAATCATTTTGTCTCAAAAGTTCAGTAACATAATAAATATAAAGGAACCTTTCTGACAGTTGCACATGTGCAGTCACATACATACACATGCACGCTCAGCAGAAAGTTCCAGGGTGAGAGAGAGTGTTACAGAAGATTCAAAATCATTAAAGGTTCAGGGCTGGACTGGATGAAGTGACAATGCAAAGGAAAAAGTAATAATCTGTTTAAGTAGTGTGAAGAAAAATGAGTGGGGATGAGGCAGGAAGAATGGGAACAAAACCTTTGTCTGCTGAGACTTGTTAGAAGATTTACTCCCACCGTTGTTGCTGCCTCTGAGAAACAGGAGACGGGTGCAAGCTGTCCTGCTGCAACCGGCTTTGCTGGAAGTCCATCAGATTTCGTATTTGCCTTGTAATACCGTCCCTTCATTACACAACTTGCAGAATATGTTTTGGCCTTACACATAGTGCAAAGCCGTATATGTAGGTACACTGCATATACAGTATCTACGAACATATACATCTACATTGCATGTATACACAACTGCTAATGGAGAGCTGTGCTGCCTACCAAGGAAGGAGAGTTTGGCCAGGGATCGTGAGCAAATTTAACTTTAATAGAAGGTGACCTGGCATCCTTCATGTCCCTTCAGAATAAACTGGAATGAAGAGTTCACCTTCAAATTTGATCAGTAGTGTATGCCCCTGTAATTTGTATGAAAAACAGATCATAGAATCATAGAATCATAGGAGTTGGAAGGGACCTTGAGAGATCATATACCTACTTGGATTTTTACTGTATAGGGCATGTAAAGAGGATTTTTTCTTCACACTGGGAAAGCAGCTATATATTTCTGAAGTGTGCTACCTTGTTTTCCTAGTCTTACTAGCTCAAATTATGATAACTATCATGAATCCAGGATTGCTTCCACAGAAGTAATGCAATTACACAGGTGTAAAACTAGTGCAAGGAGACCCTGGAGTCTCCATTCTTCCACTCCACAGAGGTAGGATTTTGTTTTATTCTTTCAAATGTGTGAACAGAAGCACCACGTCACACTACTGAAATGAAACAAGGTTGTAAGCAAGGAAGTGTTAAGATATTACTGGAACTGGAAATGAGCCCTTTTAAACTGTCTGAACCACTGTATTGTTAAATTGGTATAGCAGTCTGGACCTCCATTCTATATGGTGGTCAGAAAGAGTCATAGTGAACACTACAGTGGCTCCCGTCAGCAAAGTAACTTTTCCAGCCCACCAATGGCGTGATGTCAGGGTGCCACTCACTGAAGCACAAGCATCAGTTCCTCAGAGGTTTACATTTATGCTATTTAGTCCTGCTCATGAGATGAGCTCTCTTAGTATCAGAAGCCAGGATAACATGCCTGTTGTTTAATCCTATTCTTCCTCTGTAACACCCATAACATCTCTGTAGCTTCTCCAATTCTTTTCCCACCTGCTGTGTAAAGTACTGAACACATGTGGCATTTGCCTCCATGCACATCAGGATGCAACTGGGCTCAAAGAGTAGTTGAAATATCAAAATGAGAAGGAGCCTGTGGTTGTTGAACCACAACGAGCTTATGCCATGAAAAAGTTGACTCTTCTGTCACTGGGAAACCATCCAACAGAGTTCCCTGAGATTATTCAGTGTTTTGTTGGACTTTTTATTTATTTTATCCTTCCTGTCAAAGGGAAATGGTTGGATAATCAGCTGGCATAGGCTAAAAGCAGTCTTCATGCCCCCATAAGAGAACCTGAGTTCACTTTTACCTGGTAAAAAGTAGCATACATTTATATAGACCTACGTTTTTCCTTTTCAGGCATTTAAGTGAATGAAAAGAAAACATATAATGTAAACCCTGATAAAAATGTTCAAAATGATGGCCATATATTTAAATACAGTAAAAATCAAATTGTACAGAAGGGGAACACTTATCACGTGTCGTAACAGGTCTTGCAGATGAATGTATCCCATAGCTTGCTTATGTGATTTTTACAACCTCAAGGTGGATATGTCTGACAGATTTTGTCTTGCTTAACCTCACAAAAAACATCTATATGATGCAAACAAATGTTTCAACTATTTTATAAAAAAATACTGCAAAGCTTTCTGTCTTAGTGGGTATTCCTATAGTACACTTCAGGCACTTGCTATGTAGAAAACATCACTTACTGTTACCCATTCTTTACTGCTAATTTCACTGCATATACTTTTGGGATATAAGAAGCAAAATACAGATGCCTAAATGTCACTCTCTACAATTCTCTACAGGTTCTCTAAATCTTTCTCTGTCCTAATAAGAATTAATGACAGATTAAAAGTAGTAAAGTTTGCCACACAAGTTTTTGAGCTTGTGTGATTTTAACACTCAGAATAAAGTTGTAAGACTGTTTCTATGAGACATTAAAATGATTACAGTATTATTCTCAATGTTTTCCTTAGAGTGACTTAATTTCTTGCTTGCTTTTCAATGAATGTTAAAAATTGAGTGGGGTTTTTGTAGTTTATAATAATACATAGGTGTTCCCAGCTGATTTATAGTGCATCAACATGCACAAGTAGTCTGATTTCCTTGACTTGCCTACACTGAATTCTGTATGTTGTCATGTTTCTACAATTTGTTATCTTCCCTTGAAGTTTTCCACTAGCCTCTTGATATTTTACTACACTTTTCCCTTCTTCTACAAATGCTTGTACTGATTCATAAGGCTCTATTCTTGTTTTCTCCACGTTAAACATCAGAAGAGAAACTCTCACTTAAAATAAGATCTTAAGAGAGTCCTGACCAAGTATTACCATCTTGTTGAATATAATGTTTTAATGTCGTTATTAAAAAAATAACTTAGTGAAAAAAACTGCACTGAGGAATCTGCACAAATATGACTTACAACACTGGTAGATGAGATAATGGTGCTCTCAGTGTCACCAATTCAATTGGGAATGATAGCACTGAATACAGTTACAGGACATAGCTGTATCAATGCTAAGGCAGAAAAGAATCAGTTCCATAAACTTTGGTTATACATTTGCACATGATTATTTAAAGAATATAACGTAAATTCATACTTTTCCTAAAGGATACCTTCCAGATGAGCACGGATTTGTGTGGAAAACAGTGTTGTTATCACAGGGATGTGTTGGTTACTGCTGAGCAATGCTTACACAGAGCCAAGGGCTTTTCTACTTCTCACACCAGGCCACCAGTGAGTGGGCTGGGGGTGCACAAGGAGTTGGGAGGGGACACAGATGGGACAGCTGTTCCAAACTGACTAAAGGGATATCCCATACCATATGACATCATGCTCAGCATATAAGGATGGAGGAAGAAGGAAGAAGGGGACATTCAGAGTCACTCTGATGGCGTTTGTCTTCCCAAGTCACTGTTATGTGTGATGGAGCCCTGCTTTCCAGGGGATGGCTGAACACCTGCCTGCCCATGGGAAGAGGGAAATGAATGCTTTGTTGTACTTTGCTTGCATGTGTGGCTTTTGCTTTACTTATTAAACTGTCTTTATCTCAACCCACAAGTTTTCTCACTTCTATCTTTTCAACTCTCTCCCCCATCCTGCCATGGGGAGAGTGAGCAAGCAGCTGTGTGGGGCTTGATTGCTGACTGGGGTAAAACCACAACAGTGTGTATACATTGTACAAAAGTGCATGTATTGGATGTGTTGTCTTCTACTGTCAACATAATTGTTCTTAAATGCAGTTCAGATGATGAGGTGGTTAAATAACTGTGCACTTCCTCAGGCTACAGCCATTCTTAAATACAACCTGGGAATTTGAGAGAGTACCCTTCAATGAATTTACCCATGTGCACCAAAGCAAGTACAAGTAACGGGTGTAAAATGAAAGGCAGTAGTTTTGTAGACATTTAGGAGTATTTCAATCAATGGTTGCAATTCAGTCTCAGCTTGGTGTGTGTTTCAGTAACTGATACATCAGCATTTTCTTTACTGTAGCTTCTCAACTGAAGCTGGGTATGTCTCTAGAGGATTTAGACGCATGTAACTGCAGCTATGTCAATTACTGTACCGTGGGTGTGTAGCAAAACACACCTCCAGTGTTGTGCTTGGCATGTCTTTAGTGAGGTGCCAGCTTTCTGCTCACATGTTAAGTCTAGAGGGTACTGTAGCAGAGAAATCACAGTGGAATGCCACTGATTGGAAGACCTGCAAAATACAAAACATTAATAATTATACTACAAAAAGCTACTCAGTAAATAGCATATGGTAATAAGCTGTATTTTTGCATGCCACACTAACTGATCTTCTTGATCTTCTGTGGAAATATAGTCTTCTCTCATACTTGTCAAATACAACCAGACAACGAGGCAGCTTGCTTGCCAGGTGGGTATTTTTTTTTAAATCCTGTGGAATACTAGAGATAAATCCATGCCTAGATCACCACACTAATTGCTGAAGAGAGTGATGCAAGTCCATATAAGCGAAATACCTGGTGCTGAGCCAATATTGTACTTTTCAGGGGCCTTAGCTAAAATTAGGAACTTGAAATAGGCACTCAATAGAGAAATTAAAGTCTCTTGGCAGTGGACGGTGGCTTCCATGTCTGACACCAAGAAGTACCTTTCAGCAGCAGCTGTCAGGTTTACCAGCACTGCTGTTTCAGACCCCTGTCCATCCATGCACTGGCAATGAACACTGGCAAGTGGGATGTCTTTTTTACACATGCTAAAAGGAGTCAGTGTATGTATCTTGCTAGGAGCTGGTGCAGGCAAGCAGTTCCTGGAACGGTGAGACAGGTCATCTGTAAATTTCTTTTACATCAGTTCCACAGCTGCAAGAGCAGCAAGGGCTGGAGCCAGATGAGTCCAGAGAAGAAACTCTGCTAAAGGCTGGCCAGGAAGCCAAGCCACAGACAGAGACACTGGTACATAAAATGCATTCCAGTGGTTGGCATCTGGGCCCTGCAGCTGCCAAGCACACCCAGTGTGTGGCCATGGGTGTTGGCTTCAATTCTAGAACATTTTAAGGGGGAGGCCAACAACCAGCAACCAGAGAAGACAGCGCCAAGTTACTACAGAAATTACATTCATGTGCCAATTCGCTTGCTATTTCAAAAGACAAAATTTTATCTCATAACTATTGTTTTGAACATACCCACATGACAGTTAACAGAAGTATGCTGATATTTGCTGGTGGGGGGAAGGGTAAAATACTTCTATGAGTGAAACGATGCTCCTTGGGGCACTGGTTAACAAAACAAAACCATACCCATTACACTATTCCTTCATTAATGCACCAGTTTCCTTAGAGACCACAGCTCTGTTGGGGGACACAAGTCTGGTGTATTTCTTTCCAAGAGGCACAGTGGGGAGAGTTATACAAAACAAAGATAGAGGTGAAATGAAAGATATGCAATGAGGCTGAGCAAGTTTCAGCTCCAAAGACAGGCTTTGGGCACTATTAATGTGTGAGCAGGTCAGAGAATCATGTGGAAAAAGAAAGGTTGTGTTAAACCTTTAGAACATAATGGGACTGAACGCATGGCTTAGAGTGTACTGTACCTAATGGGATGCATGCTGCACAGTTGCAAACTGCATATCCAGCTCTCTTCACTGGAGATTATGTCACTACAGCTGATTACATTTAATAATGTTTTAAGAGTATATGGGGTCACCGTATAAGCAGAATCTGTACCTGCTGCCTGGGGAGTTACCTTTAAAAGTCCTTAGGTACTGAAAATACTTACTCTGTGGTAGAAAAAAAACTTCATACAGGCTATTTTACCAATGAGATCATATGTTAATTAGCCAATGGGATTATTGCCTCAAACAGATTTAATTTTAATTTGAAGGAGACTTCAGAGCATTGCTACTGCAGAGTTCTACAGTCCCTGTCTCCTCAAGCCCAAAAGCAGTGCTGGAGTGCAGCGCTTCTCTGAAGGAGAGCTCTCTAAATATGTTAGGGTAAGATCCTGTCTCAAAGCCTCTCACAGACCTCCCACAAAATCTCACTTCGCAGCATCTGCAAATTCAGTTAAGAATCTGAATGTCAATCAATGGTTTTCTCTGGCTCAGTAATCACTCACAATAATGATTTTGTTATTGAAACTTCAGCACCAGTTCTGTTGAAGATTTACAGGCCAGAATGGAATCCAGCTCTCTGGCCTTTAATTATCCTAGCTTTATAGTGCTAAAAAAACCTACAAAAAATACCACAAGCTTTTGGGACGTATTAATTGAGAAAGACAACATGGCCAATTGAAATAAAAAATCTTTAGTTTCTATCATATATGGACTTGAATAAAGACAAAACAAGAAACCTCAAATTGCATCAAAAACCTGTCAACAATCTACTCCTAAGTTTCTTCCCTGATCTTGGCTTTTAAATGTCTACCTTATTCAGACTATAAATTGCTGGTGAATGCTTCAGCAGTTAAAATGGCAAGACATAATAGTAATCTAGTTAACAGGAACATTTTCTTAATGCAAAGACTGCAAAGTGAGGCACAACTATCTTAAATCCCAGTTTAACTCAGTAATTATTTTACCTCTGATCATAGCTGCTGCATATTAAGTGTTTGATTTAAATCCCCTTGTTATAATGAGGAATTTACTCACCAAATTACCACATTCGTGTCAATATAAAAAATATTGTATGTGTATCACAGGAAAGCCTGTGAATTCAAATGTTAATGAGATCTTTTCTGTTCATGTGTTACTGGACTAGATTGTGCTGTACTGGGGCTTCTTAACAGTTTGATGTCTGTGGAACAGATGGCTGAACAGAATGAGTTACTGATGCAGATGCAAAGTTGACACAGAACCATCTCCAGGCAGTGATAATAGAGATGGATGGCTCTGGGAGGGAAAGTTCACACATCAGTGTGTCTTATCAGCACACTGTAGACCCTAAGTCCCTGACATTTCAGCTCATTTTCAAGAAAGATGATTTCTCTTTGCTATTATGCTAATTTTGTTTCTTTTGATACTTGCCTTTTCATGACAACTGCAGGCTGAAGAAATTTAACCATAAAGATTAGTTGTATTTTCTTGTTCTTCTGTACACAGCCTACTTGTAAGACTGGTTACAATCAGTTTAACGAGGCAGGACATTAAAACACCATTTGGTTTCTCCTTTTAACAAGACCTTCATGGCTGCTCTATCTTTGCCTTCTAATTGGCATTTTGGGAGACCAAGTCCATATTCCAACATGTAACTCCCAAATGATCCCTGTGGCCACACCAATGATCATTATATTGACATGTCCTACATGCTGAAGCCAATCGGGAGTTTTACCAAGGATCTCAGCCATTTTCTTATGTTCCTTTGCTGTGGAGTCCACTGGTCAGCCTGTCATGAGGTAGTAACTCATGCAACATTGCATTTGTAGTATTGAGCACACCTAAAGTATTTTTTCTTTAATTCTTGCTAAATTTTGTGTCATTGGAGCACAGATATCCCATCAGATGTACAAACTGGATCTATCTTGACTGCTTAACTTTATCAGTTTGTGCTGTTTTCTCATTTCCCTTCTCAGGAAGGTGGGAAGCTAGCATGAGGACAGGTGTTCTTTCTTCCCTTCTTTCTCACCCCTTCTCATTATTATCATTATTAATTCTTAACAGCTACTGTATACTCTGCTTTGCAACTTTCTCCTTCGGTCTCCCATCTACTGCCAGAAAGCAGACCTCCCCCAACACAGCCATAGCTGCTCTGAAGCTGGTGCTACAATTTGGCTCAGCAAGAATGTTTTTCATTCTAAGCTTTTAAGCAACAGCAGGAACAAGCAAGTGCCTATGAAGAGGAAGTCAGAATTTGTCTTGTGACAGGTTACATAAACTGAAAGTTTGTGGTTCCAATAGGCAAAGGGAAACCAGAAAAAGCTTTCTGCAGCAGAGTTCTCAAATTAAAGCAATACGGATCTGTCACAGACGATACTCCCCTCACTGGTGGGTGGATTGTGCTTCTAGCTGGATCAAGCCAACGTGAGAAACTCCTTGTAGTACTGGCTCTACTTGTTTCCCTTGGGCAAGGGTAAGTTCTTCCAGTTGAGCCCAGACACTCTCATCCAGTCTCTTTCACTCCAGGATGCACTAACTCTTACCATGCTGCTGCCTGGATCGGGCCCTGTGTGAAGCATCCCAGTGCAGGTGTTTTGCAGTTAAGACAAAGCTCAGGTTGCTCATTGCAGACCCATCCATCAGTCGCCAGTTCTGCTCAGCATCTGCCAAAACCAGTAGAAGAGATGGGGAGGCCCTGCCCCTGCCCTGGCACAGGTGACACCCTCGGACAGGTCCACTGTCAGCCCCCTCAGGACACTGCTGGTGGTTACCCTCACTTGGGTTTTCGATGCAGGAACAAGGTGGTCGGGAAGGGGAAGGCTCTGTCCCACTCCTGATGGATTTTGCTCGTGGTTTTTCTTGTGCAGCTTCTAGATCGATTTCCCCACACTGTGGGGCTTCCCCGGAGGTGGCTCCCCGACACCCGTAGATGGCTTTTGCCTTATCCCTCTGATGCGGGGACGAGTGTTCTCTCGCTACGGCCACCAAAGCGCATCTCTACTCCAGTGCCGCTGGCGTCAGCGGAAGCAGCTGCGCCATCCCCCTGGCCTCCGGCGGCTCTCGGACACCCGTACCGCGGCGGAGCACCACGGCCCACGCTAGGCCCCCGCGAGCCGCGGCGTGAGGCGCGCGGGGCAACAGCGCCGCCTGCTGGCCGCCTTCCGCGCCGCGGCGAAGAGCCCGAGGGACGGGCGGGCCGCAGCGTCCTCTCTGCTCACCCTTCTCCTGCCATTTTGTGTCAGGAGCTGATACGGGCCCAAGTACTGGCTTCTTTGCCCTTTTCTACTGCGTGGCTAAGAAGTAAATATCCGTGGGCCTTTTTCCTTTGTGTGTGGAAACACGGGTCGTTACATGTACCAAAAGCCCCCAGCACCCGTAGGAGTGAAGTGTATGGTGACTGCTGCTAGGGAAGGGCCTCTTCCTCAGCCCATTCCTCCCACAGCCTTCCTGGGGCCAGCAGCTGCTCCTGGCCTGCCCAGCACTTGGCCCTCCTCAGGCTTTCACTATTGCTGCGTTTTACAGTGAATCACGGTTGCTCCTGCCATGCAAGACTGCATAATCACCTGGCTTGTGGGCCCTGTAGATAAGCCCTGCTCTCATTTGGGATATAATTCCTCCTGCCTTATTTTCTTATTCCACATACATTTTTTTACTTCAACACAGAGTCTTTTAAGTCTTCTACACATTTGTGTGAGAAAAAAACCTCCAACAACCCAAAAATTCTCAGAAGCATATTTGTTCTGTAGAAAGTCTTGGGCCATGCAGTTTGGGTTTGAAATAAAAGTGTGAAGTATGAGTAATGGATACTTCCCCTTCCACCAGATAGGCATGGGAGGAGGACTAGGCAGCACGTGTGTGTTAAAAGTAGGTGTTAATTATAAAGAAATATAAATAGAGTGCTTTTTGCTTGTATCATATACCCTTTCAGTGATAGGCTTGAATCTCAAAGTCCATAGTTGAAGTTACATGGTGTTGATGACAAGACTGTCACAGTCTGCATTTTGGATTTGCATGGCAAAGTTTTGGTAGCAGGGTGGCTGCAGGGGTGGCTTCTGCAAGAAGCTGCTAGAAGCTTTCCCTAAGCCCAACAGAGTCAATGTTAGCTGGCCCCAAGATGGTTCTACCACTGGCCAAAGCTTAGCCTATCAATGACAGTGGTAGTGCTTCTTGGATAAGAGAGTTAAGAAGGAAAATTAAACCTGCTGCATAACAGGAGCCTGAAGAGAGGAGTGAGAATATGTGAAAGCAACAGGTCACCCAGAGAAGCTGTGGATCCATCCTCCATGTCAGTGTTCAAGGCCAGATTGGATGGGGATTTGGATTTCTGCAAGGCCTTTGACACAGCCCCCCACAACATCCTTCTCTCTAAGTTGGAGAGATACGGATTTGATGGGTGGACTGTTCAATGGAAGAGGAATTGGCTAGATGGTTGCATCCAGAGGGTGGTGGTCAATGGCTCCAAGTCCAGATGGAAGACTGTGACAAGTGGAGTTTCTCAAGGGTCTGTGCTGGGACAGGTACTGTTTAATACCTTTCTTAATGATATTGACAATGCTACTGAGTGCACCCTCAGTAAATTTGCTGATGACACCAAGCTGAGTGTTGAAGTTAATGTGCCAGAGGGACAGGGTGCCATCCAGAGGGACCTGGACAGGCTGGAGAAGTGGGCCCAGGTGAACCTCATGAGGTTCAACAAGGCCAAGTGCAGGGTCCCGCACCTGGGTCAGGACAATCCTGGTTATCCATACAGGTTAGGAGATGATGTGCTTGAAAGCAGCCCTGAGGAAAAGGACTTGGGAGTACTCATGGATGAGAAGCTGGACATGAGCCACCAATGTGCATCTGCAGCCCAGAAGGCCAACCGCATCCTGGGCTGCATCAAAAGAAGTGTGGCCAGCAGGTTGAGTGAGGTGATTCTGCCCCTCTGCTCTGCTCTGGTGAGACCTCACCTAGAGTACTGTGTCCAGCTTTGGACCCCTCAACACAAGAACATGGACCTGTTGGAGTGTGTCCAGAGGAGGGCCACAAAAATGATCAGAGGTCTGGAGCACCTCTCCTATGAAGACAGGCTGAGAGGGAGTTAGAGAGTTGGACTTGTTCAGCTTGGAGAAGAGAAGGCTTCAGGGGAAACATCTTACTGCAGCCTTCCAGTACCTGAAAGGTTCCTGTAAAAAAGCTGTGGAAGATCTGTTCATGAGGGCGTGTAGCAATAGGACAAGGGGCAATGGTTTTAAATTTGAAGAGGGGAGATTTGGCACCTCGAGTACTGTGTTCAGTTTTGGGCCCCTCACTAGAAGAAAGACATTGAGGTCCTGGAGCATGTTCAGAGAAGGGCAACCAGGCTGGTGAAGGGGCTGGAGAGCAAACCTTACAAGGAGCGGCTGAGGGAACTGGGGCTGTTTAGCCTGGAGAAGAGGAAGCTGAGGGGAGACCTTATCACTGCCTACAATTACCTGAAGGGAGGTTGTAGAGAGATGGGTGTTGGTCTCTTCGCCCAAGGGACGGGTGATAGGATGAGGAGGAATGGACTCAACCTCTGTCAGGGCAGGTTCAGATTAAACATTAGGAAAAAGTTCTTCACTGAAAGGGTTGTCAGGCACTGGAATAGGCTGCCCAGGGAGGTGGTTGAGTCACTGACCCTGGATGTATTTAAAAGATGGGTAGATGAAGATGACTTCAGCCAGCGATTAGATCTGTGTCCTGCATATGCATGCCCAGAGCTCAGTGACAGAGATGGATATGCTTTCTCAATTGAAATACTATCAGGTTTCCTTAACGCTAAATTCTTTATTTTAAGCATATGGTGCAAGAAGTTTTTATTTATTTTATCTTAATTGTTAAACCAAACAGATACAAAACATGTGCTGATATCTTGCCTTATTCCTTTTTTAAAAAATCAGGAATATGGTTTAGTAGAGGATGGGTATGGTTGAACTCGATGATCTCAAAGGTCTTTTCCAACCTAGTGATCCTGTGATTTTGTGATTTTTAATCTGAAGCTATCATCACATACACCGTGAAAAGAAGGCAGAGAAGTTTCAAGCCAAAAAAGCAGAGTAAAAATAATATATTTTTAAAATCTCATGATTCAAGATGGAAATCATTATTTTGGGCATCTGTTTTGTGACATGTTTTGAGATTTGAGCTATTAAAATACCTGACAGAAAGATAATTTTAAACAGAAAGGTGTTTGCCATGGTAGAACCACATTGCAAATATAGTCTCTTCTGTAATCCATAAAAAAAGCAGCTGATTGCTCTATGCTCCCACAACTCATCTCTCCACATCAGTTTGGCTCCTAAGGCCTATGTGAGGAAGCAGGACATTTTGCTATGACTCCTTAAGGTCAGGTGTGAATTGGGTATTTTTGCAATGGTGAGGGTTTGGGGTACGCAGGCTTTTGCTCCAGTGCCTTCAAAGCCACAGAAAAATGATGGGAAACAAAGGACAGGGAATTTTGATACTAGCAGGCATTTCTTATATAATAATCATGGGAAAATAAGCCTGAAAAAGAGCTCAAGAAATCCTCTAGGTTATTCTAGAGTGGATGACTTAGCTATTGAATCTGACATGTTTGCCTACTCCATTTTTCAAGGCCTGCAAAGAGAGATTGCCATGATGTTCCAATCTCTGCCAGTACATTACTTTCCCTTTCCCTTTCCCTTTCCCTCTCCCTTTCCCTTTCCCTTTCCCTTTCCCTTTCCCTTTCCCTTTCCCGCTCTTACCCTTGCTCTTGCCCTGCCTTCTTGTATGTTTTTTTCGTTCCACTGAACTTATTTCCCTTGAGCACTGTATCTGCATCTTGTCCTATCACCTTCTAATATCTGTTTCTTGTTCTTGCCCCCTCTTGCCTAGTCCAGATGCTGCCACTGTTATCATCCTAAATCTTAACAGCTATGCTGCAATTTCTTTCCCCTAACATTTCCTTAGTGGAATTTTTCCTATCACCAGTTGTGAAGCCCCCTCCCTGTTCTAGATCTGATTTTAGATAGAGAAGGGTCACCTTCCACTCCCTAAACTATTTTTTGCAGTCTTTGAACTCCTTCAGGAGAGGATTCCTCTGCTCCTCTTCCTACACAGGAGTTCACAGTCCACAAATGCTGCTTGGGCACAGGAGCGACCGTGGCTGCTCGATCAGTTGGACTGTAGACCTGATGGAAGACTGAGATAATATAGCTGTGACAGTCAAAAACAGCTTCTTGGGCCTCTTTGCCTCTCTTTCCTGCAGACCTGGCTTTGGCTCCTGTACAACCAGGTAGTATCAGGTTGTCCCCTCCAGGTTTCTAGATTCAGCACTGACAGTACAGCGCTGAGCTTTGACTTGGCTCATCACAGCCCAGACCTGCAACTTCTGGGGCTGTCATCTCTTTATAGGCTCTGCTGCTAAAACCCTAGTTTGCCTATGCCCATATACAAATGGCAGTCTTTTCAGGCCCTGCAGCTTGATAAAATTAGGCTTGTGCAGACAAATGTCCCCTCACACCTATGTTTTTTCTCCTACCAGACTAAACCTTTTATAAACACCACTCCAAAAATTCCTGAGTGTACAGTAAAAAGCTGGTAGGGTTAGTTAATACGGGCAATACATTTTTTTCCTTGACCTCACACTTGAAAGCTACTGAGGCCTTCAGCTTTAATTAACACAAAAAATGTCTGGGGTAGAGCTTAGTTTTCCAAATACAAAGATTAACAAATTAGGAGCTATTAAAAAGTGGTCTTACCAAGTAATGGAAAATAGGAAACACTTGTTAAAAGCAACTCTGCCAGCCTCTGTGTGTTACATAGATCATCAAATACAGTTCCACACTGCCCAGTTAAGGATGTTTTCAAATATCTGTATTTATTAATGAACTACTGTTGATAAAAATACACTTTATAACAAACAGCCTGATACGTAAAAATAATAAAATATGTATTTCTGTAAACTCACACAGTTTACTCACATGTGTAATACACCATGCCAGATCCCAAGGGCTATTAGTAAATGAACACGTGTTGTGGGCTAAACAGTCTCAAGTTGGGGAATTTCACTTAATTTATTGCTAACTAACATAAATGTTTAATTACCGATCAGGGTATTGAGGAACCGAGAAGACAAATAACTAAGCTAATGCCTTTCTTCCCCTTTCCCCAGGCTCAACTTCAGCCCAACATCTCTCCTTACCCTTTCCTAGCCACAACTGCCTGTATTTTCACCTATGCTCAGTCCTTCCCAACCCTCTGCCAAGGTGACGCACCTGCGGCAGAGCAGGTCAGTCTCAGTGTGTAGTGGTTTATTTTTTGTGGTCCCTTGATTATGATTCTTTTCCTCTGCTTTTCCACTGCTTCTTCCTTCTTGTTTCCTCTGCCCCAGTGTGGGCCACCCATGGGCTGCAGTCCCTCAGGGGTGTCCCTGCCCTGGTGTGGATTGCTCACAGCAATGCCAGTGTGCCACCCTACACACCGCAGCTGAGTTTGAGTACATAATAATACTTGCAGTTCTTAGGAGACATGACTGACTGAGATGAAGACTAAAGTCTTTGATTGACATGAAGGAATGGCAAATTATTTGCTGTAAATCTTTATTTGGAAGAGTAAACACTGTAGTCATTGATAAATTCTATGGTGATATCCTGAGCATTACCTAGAACAAATAATGAATTATCATGAAAAGTGATCCTACAGCACCCTGTAGGATCCTACAGCACCCCCACCCTGTGGGGGGTTGGACCCGATGAGGGGGTTGGACCCGATGATCTCTCGAGGTCCCTTCCAACCCCTACAATTCTATGATTCTATGATTCTGTCTGAAATAAAATTATACTTTTAGAAACAAAGTGGATGCAGGTTAAAGTGAAGTGTAGATTCTTACCAAGAGAAATATATTTTGACTAGAGTTAAAAAGCAGTCTGGATTATGTAATAAAAATCCTTATCCATATTTACAACTAAAAGAAGAGCTGCACTACAGCAGAATGGTCCACTGCTTTATTCTTTTCTTTTATGTCAGTTTGTTTTTACAAATCCATTGAGATGTCATGTATTTTTGTCTGCCTCCTTACCAGACACAGAGAGCAAAGAGGATGTTTGGGGTGATGCAAAAGCCACCCCATAGACATTGTTCAGGCAGTTAGTTGCACTGAACTCCCCTAGTGTTCATGAATCATATGCACATATGGACAGTATGAACTTCTGGACAGTAGTAACTTGTTTCTGGTGGTTCACACCAATATCTTTTCCTGTTTTGGAACATTAATTGTGTTTAGATGCAGCTGGCATTTTTAAATGTGAGGAAGGCGATTTCATCAATGGCCACTTTAAGCATTTAAATTGCCTATTTTTGCATGGATCAAAGTTCATAAGGAACTAATGGAATTTATGAGGAAAGGAGTGACCAAACTGGATCAATTTTATATAAAGCAAAAGCAGACCCACCACAAACTAATAAAAACTATTTAATATGGATTTCAAATGCCAACTGGCATGTGCTTTTACAGTACAGCAGAAAGAGGTGTTGCCTCTAACAATGACATATTTAGAAATGCCCTGAGAAGGTAAAAGTTATACAGCTTGGCTATTAATATGGGCCCATATAGAAATACATTACATTATTCAAGCATGTAAAATAACAACAGAGAAAAAATGCTGCTTGGCAGCTGAATGGCCTTTTATATTATCCTTGTGCCAAGATGACACCAGATACAGTGGAGCATCAGGAAATGTTATATGATACATGTTTTCTAATGCACATTCCTTGTTCTTACATTACTTGTACAAGAATATGAAAATTGTGGTGGACGTCCTTCATTAGAAGTGATGGCAAAAAAGCTGGCAACATAGCAGAGTTCTTAAAATGGCAGGATTTAAAGAGCATTTTCAAAATAGGGGTTTTTTTTTTAAAAAAAGAATTATTTCTGATGTTATTATCAACCAAAGAACAAAAAAACTTTGCATAGTACTCACCAGTCTACAGGAATAACTGCACTAACCCTTCAGTTTGACTGCCTGTCCAAACAGCAGTTATGACAGCAGGGAGACAATTCTGCAGAGTACTGAAAGGCTAACACAGTGAGGAAGGAAGTACCATGGAAAGCCTGAGGTTGTCATTTGTAATTGTTGAACAAAAAACAACCAACCCCAAAACTGGTTTAAGGATAATTTTGCCTGAGAAAGCCTTGAAACTGAGTAATTGCTATACCAGTTATTTTAATGATAGAATGACAGACACTGTGTGTCATATGACAGGAGACCAGCAATGGAAAACCAAAGGTAAAAAGACACTCTTTCTACATTTAGACCATTTTTCAATAGGCATGAGGGAACAGCCTGCAGTGGTATCCCAAAGGTTTTAGTATCACCATAGTCTATGTGGATAACCTTATCCTCAGCTCTTCCATCCAAAGGAGACAAAAGATCTTGAAGAGCCTGTTCCTTCCAGATATTTCCACTCTGCCAGAGGGAATTCAGCTCCTATTCTGAAAGTGAACTAAAAAGCTGATCTATTTTTCCTTTGTGGACAAATCTGTTCAGGCCACTGCTTTTGCCAGACAAAAAAGAGCCAGAGGCTGCCTGGAATGATGCAGCATTCTGTAGACTTCTTTGAAAGATTCACTTAAGTGTTTAGCAAAAGTTTCAGCTTTCCTGGAATCTTCATTTAGTTGTTTTCTGTTTTGGAGCCAAAAAAACAAGGATGCTAGGGAGAAGGCTCTACACACTGTGAAGCAGGTTCCAGTTCCTGTAGAATGGTTAGAAGAATTCTCAGAACCTTAGGAGGATGTAACATAGCACATTTAGGTTTAATGCAGTTCAGAACAACACCTGCCAAAATCAAATTCTGTTTATCTTTCAGAGCTGTTTGTACATTCTCCTCACACAAAAATACTTTTACTATGCTTTCTATTTTTCTGTCACAATTTCTGTGGAGGTATTCCAAAATGCCAAATATGAGTCTGCTTTGGAAGCCTTCACAGTATCTCTGCATGCTTCGATACCCTGAGACGTGGGCCACTTTGAGACCTGTTTACTTTTCAGTTGCTCAAAACTGGAATCACAAAATATTTTTGTGTATTTGGTAAAAAGTTATTTAACCTTCTTATACAGTTTAGCTTCTACAATTTCTTTTTCATTGTCCTGTGCTTTGAAAAACACAATGTAGTCTTCAAAAAAGTGAAATGCCCTTTTCAATTGTGATCCCAAATGACATGAAAAGCTGGAATAATGTTCAAGCATCTTGAACACTTCACTCTCTGTGTTAGTTACCTATATTCAAACACTATTTCCTGATATTTTGTCACACTTTTTCTACACTGTAAGTCTCTTCTCTTGAAAAAAGGAACATGCCAGGAGTACATCAATAACATAAAGACCAGTTTCTATCTCTCCCTGATAACCAGGAATATTGTACTTTGCTCTAAGCTATTGATACTGCAAATATTGTTCATTGTCTGCATTTTCAGCTTGCCACTGAGATCCTCTGAAAGCCTGTGAAGCATTCTCAGCAAGCTCTAGCAAGTACTTCAGTTCCTCAGCTGTCAGGACTGCACTCTGTTTTGCACTCTACACGGTACCTTGTCTTACTTTTAAAGACTTGACCTGGTGTGGCTGCTCTGTGTGAATTGTGTTGTACTTTTTGTTTGGCTTCTTTGGCCCAGTATAATGCAGAGTCAAATTTCCTTTCTTTAATGTAGAAGTATCTTGCTAAGACTTGGAAGATGTAACCATTTAGCTGGAAGCTAGCAGATGCTTGTTTTAACACACATTCCATGTTACCACACTTCTCTTCCCTATGAATGGCTTCAATTAAGGAGGAAAACAATGTGCCTGACTCATCGCCATGTTCCTTGTGCTGTCTAGTAATCAGCAGGGTTTACAGATCATGAATAACTTTGTCTTGCTTTAATGAAGTCTTCTACAATAAATCTTGATGTGATAACTGCAATAAAATTTCACTTTTAGGCAAGATGTAGACTAGTTTCAATTCCGTTAGGGAGTGAGATGCTATCAATGGGTGAATGATGTGAAGACCTTTGTATCTTGTGCATTCATGCATGTGATCATGTGTTAGAATACTGGGATAAATTCCCATCTTTTCTGTCAATTTATCTATAGTGTCCTGAGAATTCATTCCTATGAATTCTTCACATGATGATAATGAAACTGTAGATATTCTTACATACGAGTTTAACGGTGCTAGGTAGCAAATAAGCTGTGCTGGTTTAGAGGCAATATTCTAGTTATGCAAGGTGTTTTTTACCACTTTTTATATATATTGTGGAACAAAGTTTTTCTTCATAATCAGAAATGAATAGAAATTGTCAGGATTTGGACACCTTTCCAATATATTTTAGTTTCTTATCAAATTTTGCTCTTTTTCAGAAAATGTGTTTTGACAAAATGTGGCTCAACAAATTGATTTAGAGGCAAATAACATCTGTGTCCGCTCTGGGAATAGCCAATCAACTTTTATAGAAAAAGACTTACCAGTCACATAGGTTGGTGTTTTTCTGATGTTGATTTGACTGGCCATCTCCCTCATCATTTCCTTTGTTTGCTCATCATCCTCCCTTCAGTTCTTTCTCAAAACTTCCTGCACACTACTCTCCTTCCTTCTAGGGTTTTGCTTTCTGAGGCTTGTCTTTGAAGAAAGGAAAGTGAAATGACAAGTGCCAATCAGACACATCCACAAATACATATACAGTGACCGCTGTATTGTATTCTTCATGTTTTTCTGCCTGCTGCCACTGCCCACAGGAAGATACATTCCCTGGCTTTTACTTAAACTCTCAGTTGCTGAATAGAGAAAGTTGAGTGAACTGCAAATGCTCCTTTTCCCTGGACATGTCTTGCAAGCAGTGTAATGCTAAAAGCAACCAGTCTAGAGTACCTCTAGTCTTTTAGGAGCAGGAGGCAGGTCAGCGTAGATCATTTCTGTGTAGTTCTTGGTTTATCAGCCCGCAGAACTTATGTTCAGATTGGGACTCACACCAGTCTGATGAGCTCACAGCCTGAGGGAATCTCCGCAGGCATGAGCTTATATCTACAAAACCTTAGTGCTCATGAAACGAGCAGCTGTAGCCCTTTGATTATTGCAGGCCAGTTATCTGTTTGAGCCACTCTGTGGCTCTTCATTTTCTTAAATTTCTGTCTGTTTCCCAACTGTATGGCATAGTATGGTGTTTCCCTGGGCTGTGTTGTACAGGCTGATGTGACAACCATTCCTTCCCTGCACCAACATTTAACAGATGGCTCTTAACCTGACATTCCCCAGCAGCTTGTGATCTCACTGGGGTTTGAGGCATTGTCCAAATGCCTCAAACGCTGACAGGCTCGGGGTGTTGACCACCTCTCTAGGAAGCCTGTCCCAGTGTTTGACCACCCTCTTGGTAAAGAAATGCTTCATAAGGCCCAGTCTAAACCTCTCCTGGCACAGCTTTGAACTGTTCCCACATGTTCTGTTACTGGGTACCAGGGAGAATTACTCAGCACCTCCCTCTTCACTTCCCCTACTCAGGAAGCCGTAAGAGCCCTCAGGCTCTTTTTCTCCAAACTAGACAAGGCCAAAGTCCTCAGTAGCACTTTACATGACATTCCTTCCAGCCCTGTCACCAGCTTTCTTGCCCTCCTGAATATATTAAGTAGGTTCTTCCTTTTCCTTGTCTTACTAAACATAGAGAAAAAGCGATTACAGCCTCTTTTGTTAGAAGTTTTTCTACATACTAGAAGACTTATTTAATATTTTTTGGTATCTTTTCCCACTCAGATAAAACATTTTTAGGCCTTTTCTAAACCTTTTTTTCTCATTTATGTTACTTCTCAAAGTCTTCCCTCATCTGGCTGTACTTTTCCGACACTCCTGAAGGAATTTCAGTGGAATCCAGTTTTCTAACTGTCCTAGCCTGCTGCTTAAAATAGTGATCTGGACTATTTGAGTGTAATTGGAATGTTCTGTACTTTTAGATACAACTTGTGGCGGGAACTAAGTATGACAGGCTTAAAGGACTTGGAAAGTGCTTGGAAAACAGATTTTGCATTGAATGTGGTTTGATAAATACAAAAGATGAGCAAGGTGAAGATAAAGAGGAAAGTTTAGTTCAAAGGAAAACACATGAATGATGTTCAACCAAACCAACAACTCCCAGGGAAACATTTTTTTTGACTTAGCAAAATAACCTTATTCATTTACTAATAAGATGGAAAGAAGTTCCAGAAGACCTACTTTTTAGAACTACAGGAAACATAAAAGAAACACCTTGATGAAAATCTCAGTGTTGACATTAGACAGCACTTTTCTAAGTAAGAACATGTGTTCATTCTTGCTCAGCGTATGCTACTGTATAGAGGTGCTTTGGTTCAGAAAGCCCTGCCCTATTATCTCTCCGTTAAATTGCCTCAGAGTTACGAGATCCACTGTGAGCAGCAGCTTTGTACTTTGCCCTGGAACGCAGCGTGTAGCCTGAAGAGATACACACATGTTATCTTTTTAGGTGGAGCAGGATTTCCAACACGCTGGTATTTGCATTGCATGTTTAACTGAACTGTCATGCAAATTTACACTTGAACGGACTCCTTAGATGTCTGATCTTTTGTTTGTCTTCTACGCTGCTGGTCTATCGTTTATTTACCACAGATTCTAATCAAGAAATATTCCTTTGCTTTTTTCCTTATTATTTTAACGATACAGCACAACTGTCACTTTCCATCCCAAGGCTGTACCAGTTATTTTGCTTACAATGTGACCCCCTTATATACATCTGTGAAGTGTCTGGAAACTTCTGCTGCAGGTCTGCTGCTCTCTAGAAAAGCCCTACAGCCTCCTCAGAAAGGCAGCAAGGTAGCTGGGCTTCTACTCTGTCAAAGCTGGGCTCATTCTGTACACTCAGGAATCTCTATGAAGAATTACTTGTTGAGCAAAGATTTTTGTACAGACTAACACGGGCTGTTAAACTGTCAGCCAGTGATAAAGATATCCTGCGCTTTCATGTTTTTAAGACATGCTGATGAACAGCATTGTGCAGTTTTTCATGTGTGAGTAGAGGATATACTGAAAAAACCCAGCATGACTTACTGTTCAAGGGCATTCTAATATGGTGGCAATAAAAAAAAATCTTTGGTTGGCTGCAAAAATATTCTCAACACAGCCATTTAGCTACCTAGAAAGCAGCTGTCATAAATCAGGAAGTTTCTTATAGCAGGCAGGATTGATGAATCAAACCTCCTTCAAATGTATCAGTCATCTGGAACACTCTTAATAAGCATGCCTGACAGAAAAAGTAGTATTTGCTACTATTACCTTTCCCTTTCTTCTCTGTGTCCCAAGCATAGTTACCCAGAACCTCCTGCTGTCTCCTGTGGGAAGCCATTGCCCTCTAGCTCCCGAAAAGGTGTATGATAAAGATGCAGTGATAGCACCATGGTGATAGATTTACTAGATTAGAGGAATGATGCTAACACTGAAGAAAGTCCATAGACAATGCATGATTGTATTTTATCTAAGTAAAGCAAAAAAGAAATAAAAAAGAATTAAGATGCTTGAAACAAAAAAGGTTTTTTTAACCCAAGATTATAAATGATGAGCTGTTTCCTTTTCAAGGTTCAGCTTTCTACAGTTAAAGCATGGAGGTAAATGCACAGTGCTGTGCTTGTATTTGGCCTTCATGTCTAGCTTAGCTGGACATACATGGGATGGTTAATGAAGCATACATTCTCTTTACATTACTCTTCGTGCTATAACTGCTACTGTCATTTTTGCTGAGAGCTGCTTACCTGTGCTCACAGAATCACAACATGCCCAAGGCTGCAAAGTGCCTCTGGAGATGCCACCTAGTCCAGCTCCTGCTCAAAGCAGGGTGTTTGGAAAATCTCATTCCCTAACTACTATACCAAGTAATCTTTATAGTAAAAATTACATTAACTTTCTTTAAAAAAAATATATGTAGTTTACACTGAAATCTGAATAGCCATGCTTAAGCAAGCAAACCGAGGGACCCCAGCTCACCATCACAAAGAGGACAGCCTAGCCCCTGAGATAAGGACTTTGCTTCTCAGAATCTTAAAAGCTGCCATGAAGGATAAAAGATACACCTGGACAACCAAGATAATGCCAACATCTTAGCCCCTCCAACATGTGTTTGAAACCCTCCCATTGTCTGTCACGATAGATAAGTATGGCAAGACCAACTCCAGGGTTGTTTGATCAAGGGAGAGGCAGGTGGATCATGACACCATAGAAATAGAATTGCTCTTCGAAGTTTTCCTATTCTTATTAGTAAGCAGTTCTGTGTGTTTGTAAGTAACAGTTACTCAAATTATCTTGCACTTGAAGTGTTTGTAAAACTACATTTAGGGTGCCCCATGTGAATGACCAATTTGATGCTTTGCATCCTAGCCTCTCTCCTTAGTCGGTGTGGGTCAGCTGCATATTGTCATAGCCAGGGTCCACAATGGCAGGCTGCCTGGGGCTGTGTCCAGTTGGGTTTACAGTGTCTCCAAGGATGGAGCCTCTCTGGGCAGCCAGTACCAGTGTGTGACCAACTGACAATAAAGCAGATTTTTCTTATGTTCATACGGAATTTATTGCATTTCCATTTGTACCCATTGCCTGGATCTGGGCACCACTGAAGAGAGCCTGGCCCCATCTTCTTTCACCTCCCTTTCCAGTGCTTATACACACTGATAAGATTCCTCTGAGTCTTCTCTTCTTCAGCGTGAACAGTACTAACTCTCTCAACTCACCATTGCATGCCAGAGGATCCTTCATCATCACTGAGGGCCTTTGCTAGATTCACTCCAGTGTGTCTGTGTCGGGGGAAGCCCAGCACTCTAGATCTGTATCACCAGTGCTGAGCAGAGGGTAAGGATGCTCTTCCTTTCTTCCTTGACCTACTGGAAACGCTTCTCCTAAAGTTGCCTAGGGTATTGTTGGCCTCTTTGATCTTGTAGTTGTAATAGGATTGTGGAATATTAGTCTGTTTCCCTGTAAGAAGGGGTTAACACTTCAAAGCCATACTGAAGTGCAAGATGGAGCATTTTCATATAAGCAGTGGTGAAAGACCAAAGTAGCAATCTTCAGTGTTCTTATGAATTGCATTTCAGCTACATAGCAAGAAAAGATCTGATGCCACACACCACCTTGTGATCCAGTAGCAGTGCCCGGAGTTGCTCCGACTGCTGTTGCTGTTCCTACACTCCCAGTTACAGCGTATCTTGACTGATCTCAAGTCCACAGCCTCACTTGATCAAAGCAAGCCATTCTCCATCCTTGGTGGCCAAAAGAAAAGGCAAAAACCTCCACCAAAGGGAATGAGGAGAAAACATGACAGGATTTGTTCTATTTCCTCTACTCCCCCCACTTCAAGTTTCGAACAGATGCCACATTCTCATTGTCCTCTTTTCATATTTGAGTGCCCTGATATATACCTCACCTAGTTTAATGGGTGACCTCTCCATTGGTTTTGGTACTATTTAGAATAGATCTTACACCAATAAACAAAAGATTACTCTTTTGAATGTCATAGTATCAGAAAAGGCAAGAAAAGGGCAAGATTCCAATACAAAAATATTTTCTTTTTCATCCACTAATATTCTCTGATGTTTCAGAAGGGGCTTTTTTCATCACAGTTTATTGTTTTTCCACCTCCCCCAGGAGGATTTCCCTGCCAGAAGTAGCTAAATGCTCCGTGCAAACTTTGGAAGAAGGATAAAGAATGAGCATAGCTTGAACAGGAATTTAAACCACGATTGAGTTTTTGTTTACCAGCCAGCAATACTCAAGGCAGAGTGAAACAAAAATAAATGAGAACAATATAATTCAAGCATAAAGCAACGTGCCCGTGTCTGCTCTCTGTCCATTGCAGTAACACATTTCTATTTGCAGAGCTGGTTCTGCTGCCATAGCTAGGAGAACTGTTTAAGTCAGACAATGAGCTCTTCTTTCTATAGCAAAATAGATTCCCCCACCAGCTGAGTTTTTGCCAGTAAATTCTCCTTGTAAATGGGGAGCAGGAACGTGGCTGCGATGACCTGCAGACATGCCTTAGAGAGCAGCTGTAGCTAGATGCAGAGAGGAAGCCCGAGGGCACCAGTGGGGATGAGGAGGGTAGAGCAGCGCTAGGTGTTTCTCACTGCACCACTGTGTGGTAAAGGAAGGGAAGATGAGCTCCAAGGGACATTTTACTTGACCTTCCCTGAAGCAATAGGCAGATTTTTGTTCCTTATTTATAAACCTAATGATTTATATCCTTTCCAGGGAAAAAGGATAATCATACACAGACCCACAGAAGTATAGACATTGTGTGCTGCATAAACAACATTATTTTATTAAAATATTGTACAATTATTTTGCATAAGTTTAAAAGATGTCAGGGTGGGCGTTTGTCATCTCACACTATTGGCAGATGGCTTCATCTGAATTGGCTTGCCCATTAGCAAGACAGGAGCACAGATTTTGAGTATTTCAGGGGCCTCATAATGCACTTATAGAATCATAGAATGGTCTGGGTTGGAAGAGACCCCAAGGATCATAGAGTTCCAACCCTCCTGCCACAGGCAGGGCCACCAACCTTCAGGCATGATCTAGACAAGGTTAATCACGGGCTAAATGGTTTAAAAGTAAGTTGAAAAGATTGAAGAACAGAACTGACATTGGACTGTTTTATTTTTGTCTGTCATGTAAACACTTAAAACAATATATACTCTTGGGAATTTTAAATACAGAGGCTCCAGAGGTGGAGAAACTGTTATTTCTGCAAATCCATTTGCATTTTCTGCCCTGCAGTGACATCAAATGTGGTAAGATGGAACGGAGTCATGCACTTCAGAAGTGCAATTTCAGTATCCACTCCAGCAAGAAGACGAGGAGAAAAGAGTGAGAATCAGACTGCACATCCCAAAGGGCTCTCCTAATTCGAAATGCACAAACTAAGTCAGCTTTGAATGAATGATGGAGGAATCTGTGTGGATGGCCCCTGAACTTCTTGATCCTTCAGGACAACTTTGGTACTTGAGTTCTGCCCAAGTTCTGCCTTCGTGTCAGAGGGTTATTGTAGTAGCTGCATTATCTGTGAGATCACCTCAGTATTTCTCTCAAATCCAGACAGCACCAGCTGCCTGTCTGAAACACCAAGTCCTTTTTTCCTTATGCACAATGGTGAAATTGTCTTTTTCCCTTTTTTTCAGCACCATTAGATCAGAATTTTCACTGAAAACAGTGCTATTTTTCCTCAGCTCCGAAAGGTGGAGGCGGGAAGAATGTTTAGTAAACATTGATTAGGGAGGCATTTTAACTAAGTGCAAATTATTTCTCATAGCACAGGGTGCTTTGAATAATCCGGTACAGCCTGGTTTACAGGGTGGACACACTGTATGTGTTCTCATTACTTATCCTAAGGATTTTCCACACAATTAGCTGTTACTGAAATATCCTTTTTTTTTTTTTTCTAGATGATTCTGTTCAGCCTGGAGAAGAGAGACTGAGAGGAGACCTTATCGCTCTCTACAACTACCTGAAAACAGGTTGTAGAGAGATGGGTGTTGGTGTCTTCTGCAAAGAGCTAGAGAAAGGACAAGAGGAAATGGCCTCAAGTTGCTCCAGGAGAGGTTTAGACTGGATATTATGAAAAGTTTCTTCACTGAAAGAGTGGTCAGGCCTTAAAACACACTGCCTAGAGAGGTGGGGGAGTCACCATCCCTGGAGGGATTTAAAAAACATGTAGACATGGCACTTCAGGATGTGGTTTAGTAGACACGGCGGTGTTGGGTTAACAGTTGGACTTGATGATCTTAGACATCTTTTCCAACCTTGAAGATTCTGTGATTCTAATTCAATTCATAATTTCCTGTTTCCCTGGCTGCAGCTAACTGGAGCCATCTAATAGCCGACCTTGTGGAAATCAGAGGGAATTTTCCTGCTGGATTCAGACATCTGCTAAGAAAAACTTATGAAAGAGGATTCTTTATTTGTGAAGGGACCAGTAGCACACTGTCTGTTTAAACAGAGTAAGGTTGGTTTTATTTGCACCAGGATTAGAACTTTAACGTGTTTCTGCAGCTCACAGAAATGACTCGGATCTTACTTGCTCTTCTAGTCGATGAGAAATGACTTTTTTCTTTGCAGCAAATAGAAAACCAGTTCAAATGCAAAGGAAATAAAATTTAATAAGAACATGTTATTTTGAATAATATACATATGTACATTTAAAAACTGTGACTCCCTGGCACATCAGTTTCTGTGCTTGTAAATTAAAGAATAATGTTACATTAAAAGAGTTAAAAAAACCTAGTTTATTTTACACCCCAGCTGTATTTTTCAATCTGACAGGTTGCATCTATTATTTTTCATGCCAACATGGAGACTTTTTCCTAAAAGAACAGGACCTTTTCCTGTAAAAGACAACCCCAATGAAAAAAATCCCACATGAATTTTTTTTTCCTTTTAAAAAAATAAAACAAGCATGGGAGGCACCTTGTGCCTAATTCCTTTTATTGTAATAAAACATATAGGTTGTATACTGCAAGTTTTATACTGTCTCTTTGGGTTTTTGTATTCACAAGTAGGAAAAAAAAATTAAGGAATGACCCCCCTAATTTTCAACAAACTATTCATTAAAAAGAAGAAAAAAATAATTAAGAAAAGGGCAATTTGGAGTAGCCAAAGGGAGGGAATTACCAGTCTGGAAAGAGATTGCTGTTTAAGCAAATGTCATAAGCCTCTGTCATTTTGCCATGCTTTGATTTCCTGTTTCCCCATGTCATCATATCCATCCAGGAAAAACCAGACATGCTAAGACTTGCCTACAACGTTGCCTTTCTTTTCTTTACAAAACACTGGTGCAGACATATAAACAAGCCAGCAGTTCTAAACACAGAAGCGGAATGGTTCTTCTGGCATGAATGGCAGCTCTGGGGACATATTTGTAACACGCTGATATTCCACTGAATGTTCAGTGTCCATAACATCACCGAGTTTGAAACGACACAACTAGTGTCAAGTGTGAGCCATTGATACCATAACGGTGATAGAGCACCCCAACCGCTGCTTTTTCTGTACTGGTATTTCAAGTAGCTCATACGTTAGCAGCAGCAACCTACTTCGGCACCTGCTATAGGGGAGCAGCAGCGGTGGGCTGAGTCAGCGGAGTCTGAAGTGCCTGGCAAGGGTTTGCATCCTCACTGTGAGGAAGCTTGTGAAACGGCGTGTCTGAGAGGAGAGGGAGGTGATGCACGCTTATCTTCATTCCAAGTGAAAAGGAAAACTAAGTTACAAACTGCTTCTGCTCCCAGAGAGTTGAGCTGTCAGTGCTTAGGTATAAAAGCTGGCTAAACTTCTTGCTTTTTAGCTTTTGCAGCCATTTGGGGATTATTTTTTTTTCATACATGGAAGAGCCTGCTGTCAAGTTTATCAGAGGATCTGTATTTAGTTTAAAAAAGTGTGCGAGGCTCATAAAAAACCTCCTGAAGTGGCTTAAAAGAGTGGGTTTAATGCAATTTTTGAGTATGTGATAGTCACATAACACCCTGTGACTGTGGAGCCCAGAGATGGAGCAGAACAGTTTCCTCAAAAACTGATTTCATGTTTTCCCTTAGATTTTTTGGAGGAGCAGGGGAGGCAAATCTGCAAAAGACTGTTGTGAACAGTGACAACATCACCGTGCAAACATAAAAATGCAAAGCCAGTTATCATCTCAGCTCATTTTTGGCTGAAATTAAGTTATGAGTCTGTCAGTCCAAACGCAGGAGAGTTTAAAAGTTTAATTACTTTCCAGGAGTATTCTTATTTTTTAAGAGCTGGGGCACATCTACAATGTTGTAACTGCTAGTGCATCAGAGGCATATCTGTGTGTGTGTGTTTATGAATAGATAAAAAAGCTGATAGGGAACGGTGGAAGAAGGAAGCTATTCCCAGAGTGTTAGGCATCAGCTAGTCCACCTATTTGCTGGTACTGTCACTGGGATTTCTGAAAGCAAGAGAGAAAACATCAGCTAACACCGCAGAAATTAGCTTCAAAGAGAAGACTTGACAGATTATCAGAGTGCAAATCTGAGAATGAAACAGTGGGCCTGATTTATTTGTCTTTGCACATTAATTCTAATCAATTTATGAAATTACAGCAGCTCCAATCAGAATCATTTGGAATAGGACTGAAATGATCACAAACCTGTTTGGCTCCCACAGCATCCATTCTTTTGCTTTGCTCAGAGAAATTGCTGCTGTAAGTGGTGTTCAGGCAAGTTCTGTATCACTTTTCCCATGAAAATTGCTGATTACTGTACAGATGGCTGCAGACCAAGTCTGTGGGATCCATCCGTAACCAATTACTACTATGGGAGTTTGGAATTGCTTTCCCAGCTCCGTTCCCTATTCTGTGGTGTCTTGTTTCTTCCTTATACTGAATGCTGAGGCATCCTGCTCCAAGCACCAGTATCCACTTAGGTGTCCTCCTGTATTTACCACTCAGACTTCTCCTTTGTGGCAGGTCAGGAATTGGAAACTCTCTAATCCAAGTAGTTTCCCCATTATCATGTTTAGCAGATATTGTTTTATTAGTGATTTTTTTTTTTACCTTTTTTTTTTTTAAATATCTTGATGTATGAAAAAAGCAACAAAATGAGTTTATGCAAACAAGTCCTTTACAGCTACAGGATATGTTTGGTGAAGTTTGAATGAAGTTTTGAACTGTCACAAAGTTCAAGTTACCTTTACTTTGAAATTATTTGGTTTTTAGAGTGGTCATGTGCCAGTGAGAAAATTGAGAAGGGAGACACATAGGAGGAAGAGGAAGAAAAGATGTAATTTATGAATACTTTTTTTCACATCTGGTTTTAAAAATAATCTTAAAGTTCAAAGTGACTAACTCTGAGCAGAACAAAAATGGCATTAGTAATTCCTTATTGCTTTCTCCCTGAGCAGTTGCTTTTGCAAGCATGGATCAAAGTTTGCATACATAATTTGGACATGCAGTTGAAGATGAAACCTGCACAAAGTTGATAACAGCGTAAGTACTGAATGCTAAACAGTCACATAAACACTGTGATTACTGAGCCAACTGATTAGTGTACTGGGGAATGTGTATTTTTCTTTTCAACTGTAAATGAAACAACATATCATAAAAACATGGAAAATGTGGTATAATAGGCTTGTTACCAAATAAAGTCTTGTGTGCTGTTCTTTATTTCTAAGAAAGACTGTTGATATTCATAACAGATTTGTGTCAGCTCTACCACAATTACAGAAACTTCACAGTGTATTCACTCATCTCAAGCCAAAAAGTGCTACGAAGTCAGCGAGTCTATGAATCTACCAGATACTAACTGCATAAGCACAATGTGCTGTGGTCTTCCTGGTATTTAATTCAGCAAAAGTGTGTCTGTGGAGTTCCCATCCAGGGTACTGCAGAAGAAGAATTGTTTTGCTCTAAATCGTTAGTTAAGATACAAATTAAGACATTGCTTACTCAGGTATCTAAGCACCGTCCATATTTCAGTGAGCACTGAAAACAACCACTGGTCACTGGTCAGATGACCAGTTTCAGCACAACATCACCCCCAACTCTACTTGGTACATGGCTGGCAGGTCTAGAAGCTGTGCTGCTGATTAAACTCCTTTGATTGAAGACTCAACCTGCTCAGTAGGAAGTGCTGAGATCTCTGTGCTGTGAAATTAGCCACCTTCCTAGAACATCTGGGAATTTTCATTTGAAATTGTGTTTGAAGACTGGCATGATCAATCAGCAGCCTGGAGTCTTGAGGAAAAGTGAGGGACTAGATAGGAAATGGTGGAGGAACTGGTGTAGCTTACACCTGGGTTTTCCTTCCTAAACCCTCTCTCTGCAATCAAACTCCATCTACCAAAATGTACCGGAGGTATTTGTCTTTGAGCTACTGCATGAGATATGCAAGCTTTAACTTACTGTGGATGGTCTTGTGGCTGCTCAGGAATATGCTGAATAACTTCATAAACCGTATTAAGCATATCCTGCCCTGAGACAAAGTCCGAGCCAGGAACAGATTGACTTGAGACCTAGAAGTAGCAAAGAGTATTCCTGGTGTTAGTACAAATGGGAAAAGATTTGACAGAAAATAAATTGGTAATGTAATTTCTCATTGTTTTTAAACTTTTCCCTCTCAATGGTTTATGCATGGATTTAACAGTTCACATCTGTTCGTTTACATTTCATTTTGAGTAAGTTTTCATCACATTTATAGTAAGGCATGCAGTGAAGATTTAAAATGCAGCTCTTGCATTTAACATAGCAAGTATTTTGTATTAGCATACCACAAGTCAAGGAGGGAACATTTAATAAAGAGAGAAGCAGGAGGAAATAGTAAAAAAAGGAGAAAATAGTCAGGGAAACTCCCACCAGCATGTCAAAGAGAGAGAACTACAATGAGCGTCCTTAAATGAAGAAATAATTAAATTGTTCAATATGTTAAGTATACAAATCTGTTTTGATGTCAACACACCATCTAGACTCCCTATCTGTAAGGAATTCTCGGTCTTTCTGCCTATATCCAACCTCAAGTTCTTCATTACCTCAATTTCCTTATTTTTCCCTTTTTCTGCAAATGGAAATGAATCAGTGGATCAGAAGCTGACTTCATCTGCAATGCCATCAATCTGAGTAACGGAATCTAAACCAGCAGAGTTTCTCCTGTTTCTTGACATTTTACTGGCAATTACAATATATTTCATTGCTGATACATCCATTCTGTTGTCTTTGTCATCTCCCTGTCCCTCCTGACCTACTGAGGCCCTGACTCTGCAAGACTGTGACTTTGTGGTATGATCAGCCTAAGGGATATTGTAGTGTGCCTAAGGCTCTGACGATTTAGGGCCTGATCTCTGTGCTTAACAAGCCTCCAATGGTCACAAACTTTCAGCTCCTCTGTTTTCTAAAAGCCTTTTATTTCTGCTGCTCTGAAAGTCAGTCCTCCCCACTAACCTTTACTATTGCACTCTAGCCCTGGAAATGCCTATTTCAATCACCTAACCCCGGCAAAGGATTTGTTAATCTATGAGTGTTTATTACCAATGCATTGTCTATTATGAGAACTAATCATAATAACAAAACAGGTGTGACAGCTGATGTGACCCTGCGTGATGATGTTTTAAGAGTTCTCCCTTACCTGACAGTGTTGATGTTCTCTGAAGGTATGAGACTGTGTTGCCAGAAATTTTCCCTAGCAAAAGGAAAGTGCTTCTACTACTTCCTCACAGTTTCAGTTTGTTGTCCCTAAATTTTGTGGCCCCATTTCTCATTTTTTCTGTGTCCTTCTACATCCCATCAGAATGATCTCCAACTGCTATACAGTAATATCAGCAAAGCCACAACGCAGAGAAGTGGCATAAGTAGTAGGGCTTTTTCTGCTAGCAGAATTCCTGTGCTTATGTCCTCCTCAGCAATACTTGAAGATAACAAAATAATTCATGTGAAATACAGCTGAGATTTAGTTTACATATTTTTAGAATGAAAACTTCACATAGCCCCTGAGGCTTTGATGCACTGCCAAAGCTGTTTGTTGCCTGAGCAGCCATATTAGGACAAAGAGACAAAACAGCATCACGACAGTTAATTTGCTTGTGTGGCACAAGTGATCCAGTGTGACCCATCAGCCCAACACTACCATTGTTCTTTTAGTACAGGGTAACCGAGCTGAGATTGTTCCCTCTAGAGCTTGGTTAGGTCCTTACTGCACCAGGTTGGTCCAAATACTGAGCTAGTAACACAGTAAAAGAGTAAGTGCTGGGTAAACAACAGCTGTGAATATGATGTCATACAGACATCTGTAAAAAAGTCACAGAAGCAAGCTGGCAGAAGCATTCTAGCACAGATATGTAGTACAACTTAAGAAGTAGAGCAGAAACCACTGTTTTATGATGTAAAATCACATACCCTGGAGCCACTGGCAAGACCAGGAATAGCAACAAATTCATATATTCCAAAATCATCCAAAGCACTTTCATGTCCTAAGGTTAGAACAAACAAACATGAAAACATATGTAATATGGACCTGGAAAATAAGGACTGGTGAAGGAATTTGGCCTAATTTTTAAAACACCTGAGTATCAGTTGTTTGATCAGCTTTAAATCACTTCCTGGCCAAGCTCCTACGCTGGTGTGGAGTGAGGCAGGGCAGCTGCACAGCTGGTGTGCACACTCCTTGGCTATGTCCCATACCTCAGACCATGGGAGGAGCCTCCGCAAGGGTTTTGGTAGAGCTCTTGGGACTCTGCTGAGAGGCTAAACAGACCGATTTACTTTCATTCCCCATAGGACAGAGATCCAGTCCGTATGCTCAGCACACCTACACTGGAGTGAGGCAGCACTGCCTGCACTGGTTACAATGCTGAGAACAAAGGAATGGAAAATTATACTGATACGTGCCACATTATTAAACTGGCTGACAAACTGTATCATGGGCTTCAGATACAACTTGTAGTTAGGGTGGGACCCCCTTTCCCTACTGTCCCACTGGTCAGATCTGAGACTCTTGGTTTTCTCTTGGGCTTCACTCCACAGCAAAGGCTGCAGCACTAAAGCCGGTGTTGACATTCTGTCCTCCAACAACACTTCATGGTGTGAAGGACCCACTATTCTCAGGTGACTTTTCCTTTCCTTCCTAAGCTTCATATACTTCCCTGTCCTCTCACAAATAGCAGCTTATGGCCTGCTCTGATACTTTGGTAGAAAGGCATGGGAATAACAGTGCTACTCTAAAAAAGGATAGAGGTGTCCAGTCTCTCCTGACTAAGATCATGTGGGAAGGACTGTGGAAGGAAAAAGGCAGTAAAAAACCCCACTCTGGATCCTGATGACACAGAGAAAGGTCATACAGAATGTGGTAGAGGCTAAAATATATATACCCTAATGTCATCTTAACTTCTCACATTTTTGGTAGTGGATTGGTGCCATGAACATTGAGCAGTGTGATCCTCCCATGGTGTATCACCTCTTGCTGCTATCCCATAACAACACTAATTTATTTTATATTGGTGGAACAAAGTCTAGGTGATTCTAGATCTGGGAATTCAAGCCTGTGGCTGCACACTGCTGTGAGCTCCAGGCATGAGCTAAATCTTTACCGACCCGCTGTTATTTGTTTTAAGTATGCTAACATAGACATAGGTGTGCAACCCAAGTTAAAAACATACTCCTCTTCCTTTCCTTCTTTCTTTTTGTATGTGGAGATGCAGGACTGAATTTTGACCTTATGCTCACATTTCATTCATCATCATTACCTGAAAATGTCTGTGCCTTCCTGTAGTCAGCCTCTGGCCTAGAAAACACAAACTTGATTCAGGTTGATGTCATAAGCCAAGGAAAGAAAACTAATATGATAAAATGCAATTATCTTGACAGAAAGGACTTCAAGACCTAAGAATGACTGGTTTTTGTACCTGTTCTGCAGCTTCTGTTGTATCACTGAAAAGAAGAAAAAAAGAACAATCATTCTTTTTGCTCTGATGGTCCAAAAGAAGATCTGGAGTGTGCTTGAGTTTTACATACCTTTGTGTGGCTGGTATCTTTTCCATATGAATAAAAAGGCCATGGCTAGGATCAAAAATAATGAAATTCCTGTTATTACTGCAAGAGATGACAAAGATTTTCCTTTTTGGCCCAGCTTCTCCAATCCTGTGACAAAGAAGATGAGTACTATATTTAGTCTCTTGTTCTGTATAATGTGCTATATGACACTGAAAAATGCCTCTTTGGAAATTCACCTGAAACCAATAAACCTACACTGAGATGTAAAATAGATACAGAATTTAGCATCTTGTAAACTGGGAACATTTTCTCCCTGCTGCTCCCCACTGCCCCCCCACACCCCAGCCCAGCCCAGATCTCTTGAACTGGAAAAGCAGTGATATGCATCTCACAAGTGAGTGCAGAACAGATTAGTATCTGGAGCTAAATGAAGGTCACTAAACATAATCCATGAACTACAGCATCACAAAAAGTGCATGCATTGTCTATTTTTAAGTAGAGAAACGCTGAACTGCCAAGAAACGAAGGGACAAGTAGGTGGGCAGTTTGTGCTAGAGAGGAGGGAAATCCTCCTGGCTGTAGGAGCTGTGGAGTAGGAGGAACAGCTAAACTATTATATTTTTTCTAAAGATTTTCAGGTCACTGACAGTCTGGTTGTTTGTCATAGAATCATTAAATGGTTTTGGTTGAAAGTGATCTCAAAGATCATCTAGTTCCAACCCCCTATGGGCAGGGACACCCTCCACTACATCAGGTTGCCCAAAGCTTCATCCAAGCTGGCCTTAAACATTTCCAGGGACAGGGCTTCTGCAAGCTTTCTGGGCAACCTGTGCCAGGGCCTCACCACCCTCAGAGTAAAGAATTTCTTCCTAACATCTAATCTAAATCTTCCCTCTTTCAGCTTGAAGCCATTGCCCCTTGTCCTGTCACTACATGCCCTGGCTAACAGTCCCTCTCCTACTTTCCTGTAGGATTCCTTCAAGTATTGGTAGCCTGTAATTAGGTCTCCCCAGAGCCTTCTCTTCTCCAGGCTGAACAAGTCCAACTGTCTCAGCCTGCCTTCATAGGAGAGGTGCTCCAGCCCCCTGGTCATCTTCATGGCCCTCCTCTGGACTCACTCCAACAGCTCTACGTCTTCCCTGTACTGGGGATCCCAGAGCTGGATGCAGAACTCCAGGTGGGGTCTCAGGAGATCAGAGCAGAGGGGCAGAATCACCTCCCTTGTCCTGATGGCCACGCTGTTCTTGATGCAGCCCAGGACATGGTTGGCCTTCTGAGCTGCTAGCACATGCTGCCAGCTCATGTTGAGCTTGTCATTGATCAGCACCCCCAAGTCCTTCTCCTCAGGGCTGCTCTCAATCCCTTCTCCACCCAGCCTATAGTTATGCTTGGAATCTCGCCAGAAGCCAACAAATGATGTTTGTTTGTATTCATGTCTAAATATATCCAAGTATTTCTTTCCTTTCCTCAGATCTTTTGCTGAGATATGCATTCGCAGCAGTTTTCCAGCAGGAGTTACTGATACAACACAAATACAGTATGTATACAATTACATTCACTTTTAAAACCATGTTTGAAACACTCGCATAGAATTTGCAGAGACAGGAGTATGAAGGTAAGGAAATGCCATACATAGCTGCTTATGCACCCTTAATTTCCTCCTTTTGCCCTGGATTGTGCAGAATTCTTGCAATTAAAGGCTGTGTCACAATCCATGCAGGTGAATTAACACTGCATATTTGTCAGTGCCAGCTTTATGAGTGCAAATCGAACGTGTAGCGTTTAGCTGGATGTCTTTCCACTTTGTCTACAAACTCCTGTGTGGAGAGTGTTTCTTGCATCTACCTCCACGTAACTCACTGGCAGTCTGCTGGCTATGTCTGCAGTGGCCATCAGAACGACTCAGTACATGGATTCAAATGAGATGAATCCCAAAGATGTGGGAAAACAAATCACTGCAATTTTCACCGTATTTCTTTCATACTCCTTCAAGGTACTCCTGTCCTTAGAAAAGAAACCCCAAATGCTGAAGAATCAGCTGAGTTCTTGAAAACATGCTTTAAAACAAGTAATTTCAGATTCAGACTCAATAAACCTTGACTCCAGAGACACACCAGTACAGACAACAAAGACATTTAACACATTCAAGATGACCCAACTCAAGAACAGAGCAATGACTTGTATATGTAGTGAGGTACATCCTCTTATTTCATTATCGAGTCTTGGCTGAAATGGTCTAACAAACAGCTTAGTGGAATGATTGATATAATGGTAACTTATTGATATAACTGTTTTCTTGATAATTTTTCTAGCATTAATAAGGCAGCTATTTATAGCACCGTATAGGTGACTTTCAGTCCCTTAAGTGGAGAAGGTGTTTAAGGCTTTCCAAAGACCAAAGCTCCTATCGCTGCTGGAAATGGGGTTTCCAGTATTTTGACAGGCACAGCCCAGACTCTGCATCTAGGATTGGATTATGGGCACCTGAAGAAGGGACATAGAATAATATTCATAGTCTTTGGTTAGCATGTTGAATCAGTTCCAGACAGAATTTAGCCCAAGCAGGATCTCCAAGTGTTAGCCTCCTGGGTGAGTTCATACTTCCCAGAGTCATTCAGTGCTTCCTTGCAAAATGCAGGCTCAGCTTATGGATTTAATGCTGTCTGACTAAATATTCACCCAGAAGAAACTGGTTACAGAGGTTACAGGTTTTAAAAATTTCAAAATTTTGAAATATGCAGGATAAAATGGTTTTAAGAGCTTTATTTGGTCAAAATATCAAATGCTTTCATCCCACAGTGAGTAAAACCTGGATCCCACCGAGTGGCCAAAATCCCTTTTGTTACATGGTTAGGAAGACCTCACTTCTGATCTACGTCCCTTCACTAAGAATGACTTCCTTTTGCTGGGGCTGACACTCGTCTCAGATGTTACGGTTGCAGCCATAAATTCAGGTTCTTACCTACAGAAGTAACGATGACAGTGAAGTGAGCTTCATCTCGTTTTCCAGTCACGTTGTTGACAGCACGGCACATGTAATCTATTGTCTTCTGGGCCACTTTATCAGATACAACTTCCAGATGGGGTCCGTATTTGATAACCTGAGTGGTATTGTCAGCCCTCTGAATCCACGAATAAGTGTTTGGTGGATTTGAATCTGCTGAGCAGTCGAACAGTATAACTTCCCCTACATCAACTGTAAACACTGCTCCTACGTTCAGACCTTTATCTGATTTAACTCTAAGTCCATAAGGTCCATCTGCATTGGGGAAGAAAAAAAAAAAAAAAAGAAAATGAAAACAACCATGGAAAAATTAAAATCAAAGGGTATAATAAAACTTTAAATAGAAGCATAGCTCTAAACTTAGAATTTTTAAATTAGACTGGCCTGTAGAATGGCTGACATTACATTCAATCATTTGAATTAAAAGGCTTTCAGTTCAATAACTTGATCTGTACTAGGTTTATCTCAGACTACAGCCACTTAATGCTGATCTAATTTCTGTTTAGAGAAACAGCAGAGGTCTGTGCATTGTTCAGTATGATTAAAAAAACCCTGAAAACTACAAAAAATTGGAAAAGTTAAGAAGTAAGGGAGCAGGCCTTCTTCAGCGGCATATTTGACCCTTTTTAGTTATGTGCCAAACTGATTGACACAAGTAATGTCTCTGCACATTTAAATGCAAAAAATTAGCCTTGTGATATATATAAAGATTTGCTAGGATGCTTTGTGGCATCATAATTATTTTGGCAACTATCCTGGAGGTATAAAATATAGAGTGCCTTAGGCAACTTCAGAAAAACTCTTCCATAAATGACTGCTAAAAAATCCTTTAACCTCCCCCTCATTTTAGTAAGCTTCTACTTGTTCAACACCTAAGCTTCTTTCAAGAACAAGCCCTTGTGCCTAAAGACAGTTTGGTTTCTGAAGATAGTTTGGATAGGCACTGTCTACTGTCCAACAGTTACATGTTTATTACCCAGAAAATTGAGCAGCTAAGTATTGTTAGTGTAATCTTCATAGGAAAATGGGAAGGGAATCAATATATTTAAGTGCAGGCAGAGTACTTCCCATGTTATTTTTAACAGAACATTTCAGATCATGGGGGTTTATATCTTTACATATTAAAAAATTATTTTTACAAATCTAAGCATAGAAATAAATGTAGAGAATACCATAATCAAAATGTACCTATTAAATTACTTTTTTTCAGTCAAAAGAATGAATCATTTTAATTCTGGTAATTCCCTTAGGACTCCCATGCATATTCAAAAACGCACCGACCTAATACTGACAGAAGCCAAATGAAGAAGATATGCAGAATGAACAGAAGACCTCTTTTTGGTAGGATCCCTGAAACTCAGTAAAGCTACTGTCAAGCATCTCACACAGAATGGCACAACCAAAAGACAGGTAAGTCCATACTACACTCATTGCAGACAGTGCGCTCCAGTAACATTTCTACCTTCCTATGGCTTTCAGGAAGCATTAGGCTAATGCAGCTGGGTTTGAATGTGAAATTCTCTGCTACATGAAGTGGCATGCTGGCATGTTTCAGATTATTTCTCATGAGGAATTCTGGCTGATGTTAGACTTCCCGCTAACATGCACACATCTATTGTCTGTTTTGAGTGACCGATTTATTGTTCAAGAATGCATAGGCAAACAGCCCGCTGCACCAAACAGGCCTTTTTGTGGGGCCTCAGTGGGATTTCTTCTCTATTTGTGAAGGCTCAGACAAGAAAATTTAGACTATCACAGAATGTCCTCGGCTTAGTTCACTTTTAACCAAATGTCTACATTTCACAATGTAAACTTGTCATCCTTTTTATTTTCTCTACTTATTTCTTGGCGGTAAGCTGTTTGCAGTCCCATTTTAAGGAGAGCCCAGCATGGTGCATAGTATTTAGATTGGGAAATGCAACACAGATTCACTTCAGTGTGAGTTAGCACTGCTGCCACCTACATCTCAGGAGCCACTGGGAAGAATCAAGGCATTTTTTCAAATTGAGATGCTGGGCTGCTTCTTCACAGGCTCTGCAATTCCCAAGTCCTTTGTTCTACTACATCCAAGAGCCGGCTGACCCTACAGTAAGCATTCCTAGAACACCAGACCTGTCACCACTACTTTGGCTTGGCTCACCTGACTCAGGCTGCACATTTCCATGGATGCCAGCCCCTCACCAGCACTTGCCTGTTATCTGTATTTACTTCACTTTTTTCAGCTGGGAAAGGAGTGGGATGTACTGAACTTTGGCTTTTTCATAAAAGAAAACAAAACCCCTCATTCACTGTTTACAGACAGCAACACGTGTTTTTAACTCAGTTCCACTTATCCAATTCTTCCTTCTTAGAAGAATTAACTCTTACTTTCACTGATAATAAAACCTTTGGTATATGTAAACAAAGATTAATGGTAAAAACAGCTGGCTGGTCTCTGTGCCCCTCACTGTAGTGGGAGATCTGGCATAGTACGCGAGGGAATCACAACTGAGGTCTCCTTATTCATCAGTACCGTAACACTGCAGCACTAAGAGCATCACTACACTTCTGTATGACATCTGCAAATCAAGAGAAATCATCATAAAACCACCGATGTGCAGTGGCTGGGGAAGTATATTTGAAAAAAACCCAAAGAACGGTTTTCTTCGGAAATATTCGAATCTTGGCCAGCTCTGAAAAGTGCCATTCCTTGAGGAAATTGACACAAGGAAACCCTGCCGCTTCATTTGGACAGTCTTTTGTCTCTCCATCATTGTGTTCCTTAAGCATTGGGCAGCTGACGGATATACACAGTTTCAAGGGTGATCCCAAAATACAAGTAATTAACCATTTCCTCCCCAGGACTATATATATTCTAGCTTCAGGAAGTTCAAGCAAGGGAAAGAAATCCCACTTCATTTGTCAAATTCAACTCCTTCACCACAGAACGTCAGTTTCTGCTCCAGCTCCATGGCAGCAGCTTCTGCCAGTCTTGACATAATTGATTTTGGGGACATGCCACTGCAATAGCCATATTCTGGGGTGCGTTATCATCATAGGTAATAGAGAATTGGAATAATATTAATGAGAAATGAAGAACAAAGCAAACGACTTTTGATTCTTGGTAAAAAAGCACAAGGACAGCATTCATTGATCTCTCAGCAATACTTCTCCTTTCCAGTATCGTTCTCAACAGAAACCTGCCTCTTGTCTCCGTGAAGCCAGTTAACTAAATGACTTGTAAAATAATAAATCACCTGCTCTGAGTAACAATTTACTGCTCTGTGGGAATATTTCCAATCGCTCCTATCACCACGAGACTGTTGCAGTCTCCAAGCAGATGGCAGGTATTTACTGTGAGTGACCTTTTTTTATCACCGGCGGTTAACTCCCCCGCAGCAATGCCATATGGTGCGTAGAGATCCCAGGGCCTGTCCTGGATTGTTATTGACAACCGGGAGCTGGGATACAGCCTGTCTCTGCGGGCTGGGGTTGGACCGAATGATGTGACTTTGTACAGCTCTGGAAGTAAGACCCCCAACTCCCATCCTTAACTTGGGTATGGGTAGTAGCGTGAGTATCAGTCTTTTGGCATCACATTGTTTTGTCTTAACATTTTTTCCAGATTGTAAATTATGCACAAAGCAAACACTCAGCTCTGATGAAATAAAAACTACACTCTGAAAATGCAAATGCTTACAACAGCAATTCCTCACGGGGAGAAACACTGAATCTCAAAGTTTTTGATATGCAGATCTTTTAAGTTGGTTATCAAAAATCACTCAAAGAACAAAAGGTGCCTGAAATGTGGACACTGAAGTAACTTTGCCATTTTAAAGTTCTACAAAAATAGGTTTTCAGTTTAGAACTTGGAAAGATTCTTCAAATTTGCCAGAAAATACATGCAGCTGAGTGAGGGAGAAGGGAGGAAGCAGTATCAGACCTGAGACTGAAGGGCACATACCTGGTCTGTGCCAGTGTCCCAGACACCCATCAGTGCACTAAAGGCTCTGGAACCTGAACAGGCTGCCCAGGGGTGCTGTGGAGTCTCCTTCTCTGGAGACATTCAAGACCCATCTGGACACCTATCTGTGTGACCTGTCCTAGGCAACCTGCTTTGGCAGGGGGTTGGACTTGATGATCTCTTGAGGTCCCTTCCAACCCCTACAAGTCTGTGATTCTTTGATTCTGTGATTCTGTGAGCCAAACCTGCATGCAATGGGTCAGAAATGTGGGTGGGGAACGGGTTGTGGCACAAACGAACAGAGCAGTCCAAAAGCTAGCCAGAGTGGCAGGTAGTTTTCTAGCCTGACCTGTTTTTATTGCATTTTATGAAGGCTGTCAGGTTGTGCTCCATACAGCGTTCCCAAGTTTTGTATAGGTGTTCTAGGTGTGTTAGTAGCTTATTAAAGTGAGAAGAGCCATAGAAGCAGTGCATTCATATGCATGCAACTCTCATCCTTAGCACTTTAAGCACTCAAGTGAGCTGAACTTGTGACTGGACAAAATCAGGCATTTAAAAATGGGCCCTCTTGAGGAAAGGATATGATTATTTTTTTTAATGGTAATTATTAAGTTAAAACTCTATCAGTGCTGGTTATTTTCTTGTAAAGCATTTTATCATGATTCATCTGTCAAATGTAATGGAAGTTTAATTTGTATTTGCCCTGGTTAGGACTATTTGCAGCAGCATCATGTTCATATCTGCATTGCTTTCAATTTTATAAGCTGCACCTAAGGGATCAGCTCTCATCTAACAACAGCCTTGTTAGTCCTTGCTAATTTAGACAGTCTTTTTCTCTTCTCCGGGTGTACTGTAGAGACTCACACACACCCTTTAGATGCAAGATACTCCCTTATCCAATTCTTCCAAATTATAATTAAAATTAAATAAGTAGATATAATAATTGTGGACGAAAGGAGGAGCAGGATAATATTACATAGTGAGAGATGTGGATTCTGAATACACGGTAGTACAGTCATAATAAGTCTAGGGCGTGGGCTGTCTACCAGCTGCTAGATGACAGAACCAAGCAAAAAGCAAGAGTGAGTACCAGTGCCTGGCTGGACAGGAATCCAGTTTCAGTCTGTGCCATCCACACCAGGCCACTGGGTAAACTGGTTCTATCTGAACAGGGCTCTCATCTGCGAAGGGCAGTTCAAGCCCTGGGGACTGGAGAATTACAGCATTACAAGGTCACATATGTAGCATGTGCTGCTTGTGAACCTTGGAGGCGCTGGGAGCTGACATTACAGGAGGGATAAGGAACAAAATGTGTCCTTTCTAAGATTTCAATTATAATTGTTGTGAATACCGATTAAGCCAGTCTTTTGTTTCTTACAGTTTGCTTCATTCATGAACTCAATCTACCTTCACAGTTAGTAGCTCAGGTGCTTTTGTTTCTAGTCCAAATATATTGCTAATTTATGGTTTATTCATCTGCCAACATTGGTCTTTATGCAAGTCTTCTTGCTCCCTCATGTTTCCCATTCGATGTGGGAAGCAAACATTCCTTTCAGCTCTGATTTTGCCTTGCTAGACTGAGTTCTCTGCGGCTCTTCTCCATTCCTTTCTGTTCCCTGTCTTTTCAGTTTGAGGTCAGTTTTCTTGGATGTGCAGGGACCGCACACACACATATGGTCTTATCTTGTGTGTGCTATTAGTATTCCCCATAGTTCCTTGTTGGAATTACTTTGCTGACACACTCTAGAATTACATATATCTTATGCCTGAATCACACTGCCAGTTCACAGACATTTTGTGATAGCTCAGTCACCCGAGCTTGCTGTCTCAATCTCAATCTTGCAACCAATCTCCATTTTATCTGCAGAATTTAATGGGTTTTATTCTCTAAAAGTGCGTAACCATTTATTTTTCATTAGCAAATTTCATACCAGTTCTATTACTCTGTCATTCCGTCCTCACAGTTTAATGTCACAGATGATCTCCATCAAGATACTCCCAGTCTTTATGCCAATGTCATTAATGGAAGTATTGAACAGGATTGCACTCAAAACGATTTTGAGGAAAACCACTAATACCAGTATTTCAGCTTGGTACTTCCAGTACTTATCTTTTTTGATACTGATTTCTGTCTCCATTTTATACAGTATTTTCATGTGTACCCATCTGATTATTTTTTTTCCTTGGACTCACATCTACTCCAGATCTGAAGATGTCTGTACTGTGGAATTCTTGAAGTTCCTATCTGAATTCTGCAGTTCAGACTTACTTTCCCAGCTATATAACACTGAGTAACTTGCTATTACACTGCTGTAGGTTAGAGCTGTTACATAGAAGCTCACCTACAATATCGCCTCAACTGTTTTGTGCCTGTTTCCATAGTTAGAGGCACTTGTTCCAGCCAGATCATTTATACAAAGGTAATTATGAATATTTCATATACTCACAATATATAGTTGGTGCAATTATCTCACTTTCCATTGCACTGACAGGGTTAGATACCAGACAGCTGTAATTCCCAATATCTTCTTTTACAACAGGAACAATTAGAAGTGTAGCATTGTTTGATGAAAAGGTGTAATTAGGGCCAGGATGGAGAGGCTTCCCATTTTTCATCCACTGGTAAACTACCCTTGTACCTTTACCCACAGTACATTTTAAGGTAATGTTCCCTACATATTCCACTACCCCTGAAGATGGTTCAGTATGTACAATTGGCTTTGTGACAGGAACTGTAAAATAAAGAGATAAAAAGAGTTGTAAAAATGATGAGCCAGTATATTACAGTCTGTGTTGTCAAGCTGATACAAATAGCAGTCATAATCCTCTCTGGAAAGTACTCGGCTTTCAAATTTTATTTATTAAATGTGGTTAAAGATTGAAAAGAGAAGTCCATATTCTCAGCTGATGACTGTAAGACTTGTTCTAGTACTTGAATAAAACTAGACCGCTTGCATTACTGGCAGTAGGACAAAGGTGTAGGACTATGCTTCCAGCTCCAGCCTCGCAAATACATCCCTGCAGCCATGGAAATGAGGACATCACATTGCCCCAGCATGAGGGCTCCTCAGTTTGGCTGCCCACAGCTCTGCTGACACTGGGCATTGCTGAAATATGCTGCAGCTGTGAGGATGGCTGCAAACTGGGATGGATATGGGAGTTAAATGGCAGCTACAAGTCTGTCACGTCATGATGTCATTCATTTTGTTATTCCAGGACCAGCAGTTGCAGGGCTTCCTCCATGTAATCCATAAATTACAGTAGCCTCTTGTCATATTTTTAGATTATTCTCTTCTGCTTCCTTTTTAAATTTTTCTATCCCCCCTACAAGTACAAAGAGGGAACTGCAGTACTCTAGAAATTCTGATCGTAGCTTCTTTTACAGGCACAGGGTGACTGTGCCTGCAAAAATCAGTGATTCTTCTTTGATAGTCACAGAAGTTGTGCAGGGAAAAAGACTATCTGAAAGTTATTGCATCCTTATGATTGACAGCACAATAGAGCCTTATGAAAACTTTTTTTTTAAGCAATATGCCTAATTTCATATTAATTATTGGTTTCTATACATCTTCCTTTTTGTACTTATGATCTAGGTACATCAGTCAGTAAATTAACATTTTTTAAGATGACATATTTTAGCATTCCCCCCAGCAGCAGTAGAAAACAACGTATTTGTTAGTATTTATTCATGTACCATTGCATTAAATTATACTGTATAATGAACTACTTCAATGTTATTTTCAAAATGAAGATACTGTATTTCATTAACTTACCATCAACAGTTACTTGAATCTTTTGACTGGCAGCTGTCGTCCCATTTCCACGGACATTGACTTTTACAATGTAATTGCCCTCATCGCTCGTATGCAACGGATTGATCATCAAAGATGCATTTGGTGGTATGAGGGTAAACTTGTGCTGGTATTCCAAGTCTGGAACTACTGTTTGATTTACAGAGCCAAGCAAGTATTTCGGATTACTCTGAGGCCTCTCAAAAAGCCAAATTATCTGGATTTCAGAAGCTGTTGCACTGAAATTGTAGTCAACAGTAAGATGGAGTGGTTGCCCCTCAATACCATGGATCGTATGAGATGGTATCGTCAACTTCAAGGCAGAACAAACACCTGCATAAAAATGAAAGAACAAATAAACTCAAATGGAAACCCTAGAAAACAACTGAGAAATCCTCGCAGAGAAAAAACTCTCAAGGTGAAAGCTTACACTTTTTTGTATGGTTATGATTCAGATTTCAAGTAAGAAAGGGGCAAACATGTACTGACTTCAGTGAAATTGGGTCTAGCCACAGAACTCCAGCTTTAAATTACATGAAAAGCCAAAGGAAAGGTATTTGCAGTTTCTGGGCAGAGGATCTTTCATTGTTTGGCAAAATGAAAAAATGTTCATTTATCTTAACATTTAAAACATTTTCCTTTTAAAATATTCCCAATTTCTAACAGTCTTAGATTGCAAACTCAATTTTCAGGGGTTTTTTTTCTGGGTTGGTTTAGCTAGGGTGAAACTTCTTTGTCTGACTTTGCCAGTTATACTGAGAAACTGACTGAAAATCCAAGGAGCAGCACTTCCACCTCTGATTAAAATTATATATAAGTTATTATCACCGACTTCTCTGTACATGCAAGACTAAATCTTGAAAAAGTCAAGTATTCCAATTTTTAGAGACAGCAGAATTAAGGTTTTCTGTTGATATGCACAAAAGCATAATTTTCAGTCACATGACTCATCCTGTTCTCCAAGAAACTTGACCCTCCTGGGGTGCAAAAGGGCACTCCTCAGCTAATCACCAGCTTTCCAGTATATTATTTTTGAAATATTTTCCTTTTTTTCAGCCTGAAACAGATTCATAGAACATTATTAAAACTTTACTTTTAGGACCAAGTGATGGATTTCCATGTGAGCTTTTCCACAGCACTTACAAGTACAGCAATGGTGGGAAGTGTTGACATTAGTGGATTGATTTCACACCACTGTTATAACTAATACAGCATTACAAATGAGGACTTTAAGCCCAGAGGGAATTAACAGCCAAAACACCCACTCATTTTGGATGATCAGTTTGAAATATTAAAGACTGGATTTGTTAAAATAGGTATAAGCAGATTTTAGTGTGTTCCAAATGTAACTCCTATTGATCTCAGCTGCAGGTTTGATGGCTCAGCTTTGAGTGCTCAGTATTGCTGAAGAGCACACTGCAAGTGCTAAGTCAAAACCCTACAAAGAAGTGCAGCCTCATATTAGTACGAACATGGGACAAAAAAAAAGAGAAGTGAAGAAAAATTATGGAAAGGTTTAAGAGAAGGATAATCTGGACAGGGAAGTTTACATGTTTAAGTTTTTCCAGGTGAAAAACCTGAAAGGCTGAAGCACATAAAATTGAAGTATCCTCCCCAAACCATTTTTATTAATATGTGGCCTGTTCTTGCACTGTTTTCCAACAACTCCTAGGGACTTGCTAGACTCTGGTTAATGGGAGATTAGTTTTGTTGGTTGTTGTGAACACCCTGTGTGCAAACTTTACAATGAGTTAAACTGCTGTTGTCCATCCAAGTAAGAGCGTTAATTCTTCAGTAAAATCCTTCACAAAATATTTATTGTTGGAAATGTATTTTATATAACCCATCAAATACATTTAAATTTTTAGATTTTCTTAAAAATATTTGTCAAACAATGGGACATCTGAAAATGATAAATTAAAAGTTCCTCATTCTTTAGGCAAGACATAGCTCAGTTTTAGAGTCTGTGTAGCTGTCAGTAAGCGATTGTGCCATAGGGTAAGAAGCCAGTAACAGCTGCAGTGCAATGATAAAATATGTATAATGTTTCTCACAGATCTCTTTGTGCAGAAAATTAGCAAAAGGCAAGCAGGCCCAGTGAACACCAGGATACCTGGAACCACCCTGTAGAAGGTACCACCATAATACAGTAGAGAGATAATACAGAGAGAACTGTGTCTAGAAAACTTAATTTCTTCTCCTTTAAAAAATGTGGGGATAGAAGCTGTAAATTAACCTTATTCCATTCTATTCACGGGGAAAAGCAACTTCATGTAGCAGTCTGGAAAGACATTTTAATCTGTAGCTAAGGAAATTCTTTTAGCAAAGACCAGGTGAGGGCAGAACCCTCATTTTCCCACAGAGCCCATGCAGGACTGGCTTTGGGCTGCTGCCATTTTTGCTGCTCTCTCTGAGTCTGATGGGGTGATTTCATGGGGTGCCATCAGCACAGAGGAGCTCCTCCATGGCTGGCAGGATGAGAGGCAAGGCAGGCTCAGGCTTGGAGATGTTAATAGATAGCAGTGCTCTGTCAAAGGTGAGGGTTTTACAGGAGCAATGCTGGGAGACTTCTGGTTTTGATAGAGATTGAATCTTTTACAGTCTGGAGTATTCTTCATCAAAAGAGTTGTCTTCTTAACCAGAAGGGTTGTCAACCACTGGACCAGGCTGCCCAGGGATGCGGCTGAGTCACCGTCCCTGGAGGTTGTGTAGATGTGGTGCTTAGGAACATGGTTTAGTCCTGGGATTAGGAGTGTTAAGTTAATGGTTGAATTTGATGATCTTAAGCATCTTTTCCAAACGAAATGATTCTGTGACTCTATTCTAGTAGACTAATGTTGATTTTTAGTTAAAACTGAAGACTGTTATGACTAATCCTTGAATTAATATTAACAATGAAATCAGGCCCACGTAACAACTCTAACTTCATTCTCATCAGGCACAAATGCCATATATTTTAAGCCTACTTCTATAGCTTTCTGAATATAATACATGTTTTTTCAGGGTGGTGAAATTCTCTAAACTAGTTTTTGTAAATTGTACCAAAACAACCTCCATTTGGAGCTCAGTGATCTGTGCTGTGCTTCCATCTCAGTTTCCTGTCACCAGTATTAGCAAGCACAACAGAATATTTGTTGACATAAAACAAGGGCTGCAGCTTTAGTTTAAATAAAAAACTATGACATAACTTTGAGTTTATGGCACAAACTGAAACCTGCTTAGCAAGGTTTTATCATTCTCTAAATTTAACATGCACAACTCCTTGTCAAAATGAAGTTGGATCCCTAACAACTTTTCACCAGTGTTCACTCAGCTGTTCTGCTCTCAAAATCACTGAACTCGGGGTAAAATGTCACTAGATCAGTGACAACAGTTTTTACACATTTCACAAATACATTAAATTATGAGAAGAAGAGATATAATGAACCCAGAAATCTGCAATTCCTATACCCTATGGTATAGGGCAGGAGGGACTTCGGAATACTCTTCCCCAGTCTGGGATTTTTGCTCAAGAACAAGTGTCTACTGGACACTGGTATTTAACTTAATGCTAGCTTCTGAGGCCAATGTCTTCAGTGGGCTTTGTGTCATGCCCCCAATACACCTTATTCTTGGCATTCTTCCCACAGTAGTAAGAGTAAGGGTATATGATGAGAATTCCTGGTGAACAAACCTGTACTTCAAAGCACTCTGCTTGTGCACCAGTATCTCTTGTAGGATTTTAATTAAAAAATGTCCAACAAAGCAGTAGTGTAGATAAAGCAGATATTCACTGTACTTTTTATCAAACAAGGTTTTAATTTTTAAAGAAATCTGTTAAACTTCACATAAAACTACACTGTTATGAAGCCAAAATTCTTGACAAAGTATTTAGCTCAAAATCAAGGAAAATAGGTGACTGTATATGAAGTTTCCAAAGTAAATACACAAAAATTGTCCTCATACAAGTAAGGATGCATTACATTTTTAATATTATAGATTTCCTCTGTTGATATTTACAAAAACAATTAAACATAGAATTACAAGAATTTGTAGAAGTATAAGTTTGTCTAACATTTGATAACCTGTCAAAGCACACAGAACATCCATTTTTTATCAACTGCATAAAAACTGTAGATCCCAAACAAATGTACTATTAATTCTGAGAGCCAGATTTAGTTTTAATGCCAAGTACATTTAAATATTATGTACGAATTTTCTATGTTAAGTATAAGGCATCATAATGAACTGCAAAATAATGTATCACCAGCACTGCTTCAACATAATACATTTTAAAGTGCTATGCAATGGTTTCTATATAAATCTTTGGTTCAGAACCTGTCCAGCCTTACTTGTTAAAAAGAACATAAAATGAATATATATTATGCAATAAAAAGTCACAATATATATATATAATATACACATTATGTACAGCACTATTTTTTGTCAGCTACTAAAAGTTTATAGCTCCACTCCTAAAACAAGGTGACTAGGAGCTTTTAGGCTAATTGCTTGGAATAAAACATCCAACAATACAACAGAACTATCTTAAATTTTCTAAAGATTGATTCCATAAGTTTTACAAAACCAAGTCACATTTCCATAATGACATCAAATACAATTCATACTGTTTCTTACCTACAAGCAGAACATATATTCTGCACTGCAAGTCCCAAAAGAAGTTTGCTAAAGGGCTCCATGAAAACATCCTGTCCCACACAAATGCCACCTTCTCAGTGCTAAGCCAGGGCTTGGACCTGCAGCTGCTGGTTTATTTGCTAGGGAAATCAGCAATGAGTTAACAGGCCCGATCCTGTCCCCTGCCTTATGTGATTTGAATATGTGTATACAAAGAACAAAGGGAGTGGAGCACCTGTTAGATGAGCACCCATCTTCGTTGCCTCTGACTTTATTGTAACCCTTCCCTGGCAGTCACAGCAAATATAACACAGAAAGTAATAAATGAGGCGCAGAATAGAAAGTACGTCTGATTAATAAAAATAAGTGAATCCACCCAATGTACATGTTATATAGGTATTAACATCCTTTAGTTGCCATTTCATAAAAAAATACAGTGCTGCTAGATGGCTCTCATTTCAAAAGTGGTATTCAAAAGGTATTTTTTCATATCTTTTTCAGTGCCATGCTCTCTTTTTCTCTTTTAAACATGGAGAGCAAGAGCCTTGCTTACACATTTTCCTAGAACTTTCAAACTCGTAATTTTTCTTTATTTATTTGTTAACATAAGTGTAACTTGGTGATGATTTAGTTCTCTTCCTCAGAACAACATCTAATATGATGTGTCTATCAGACACTATCTAACAAAGAATCCCTTGGCTGGAGTGGACACCTTACTACAGGTGTTGAGTTAGCTGCTGATTACTGCATTAACTTACACGGGTTTAATTAGCATTAACGTATGATTTGGATTTTGTCCAAGGCTGTCCCTTACTGCACAAAGCTAATCGGCAGTAAACCAGGTAAACCCTCCCAACAGTTGCGTGTGCAGTAACAGTTTGTAACAGCAAATATTTGCATCGACTGGGATGGTTTATCCATATAGAAAAACACAGTAAGTTTTCGCTATACAGCACTTCGGCAGATTATTATGGATTAACAAATATTAGGCTAGACTGTATCCTGCCTTGCCTGGGAGGGACTGGTGGTAAGGAATCACCTCCCCCTTACTGCAAGGGGCCAAGCCCCCACCAGAAGGGCTGAACTCTTCAATTTTTACTTAAAGGAGGTGAAAATACCCAGAACCTTCCAGAATTCTTATCAGCTCTGTACAATCAAATGGAAGAAAAATGAGGGTTATTTCAGGTTAACAAAAAAGTCAGCCCCTGGTATAAATCAGGAGATGCAGAGGGTATTTTGCCCAAAGGCTCCCCAGGCCCACTGTCCTGCCCCTCCTGAATACTGTTGTTTATAACCTCTTAATCCACTGTAGGCTAGATCAGATTGCAACCTTTTATAAAACCTGAGTTAGAAATTATGACCTAGATAGTTTCAACATGTAATAAAATATTGGTCACAGGTTCCAATTAATTTCTATCTGATACGATGGGAGCTTTCATATTAGGATAAAGATCGTGTTGGCACTTTAAATGCCCTATGTGGGCAAAGAAAATAATATAAAAAAAGAGAAGAGATTAGCATAGTTAAACTTTTCAAGCAAATGTGTCCCCTTATTCCCAGCATTGGTATACAGTCTTGATGTCACTGATACTGTTAAGCTTTTGCAGAGTTAACTCACGCAAATGAAGTGGGTGCTAAAGATGTGCATTATTTTTCCTGTAGAATTCTAGCTTCAGCTGTTTGTTAAATGGCAATTAGACTTAATGCAAATCAAACCTCATTCCTTTTTAATAAAACCCAACTGCATAAAATCAATTTTATTTGTGCAGTAACATTCTGAACTTTTCTGTCAGTTTTAGTTATTTTATTAATGAGAAGCGACTTTGTTATGAGCTAAACTTGTTAGAGGTTTTCCACAGAAATAACTATAGACTATAACCCCAGTGGTAGGCTGAAGTAATGGATTCATGCTGAAGAACACAGGGAGCAGCCCACCGGTCCTGACATTCACTTTGTCACTGCGTAGGTCCAGGGAGCAGGACACCCATTTCTACCTGACCTACCCTGCAACAACCTAGCAGCCAGCTGGGGGGCTAAATAATAACGGGCTTGGGAAAGGCGTGCTGAGCTGACCTACATAAAGACTCCAGTAAGCCCCAAAGGAAAGACCACCTTTCCTTGCAGGCACTACTATGCTGCAGTGGGTGTGTTGGTAGCCCTATTACAGAATGCTGTCCAGTTAAGTGAAGATTACAGGATACATTTTTCTTGTATTGGTATAAAATAGATTTTAAATGCTAACAGCTTTTAACTTGAGATATATACAACCAAATTATAGAGACACACCAGCTTCTTTTGGTGATACAGAACTGCATCATCTGTCAACAGGCTGGACACCTTTGTGCACAACACCTGAGGCAACCCCAGGCAAACAGAATGATCGTCGAATGCTCAAGTGTATTTTCTAGTTAGTCCGTTTAGACAAAGCCTCATTTTGTCTCCTCGGAGAACCGCTTTCAAACTCTGAAGGAGCAAACCTCAGTGTTCAAATACCCCAAATCCCAGAGAAACCCCAGGCCTGCTGGGCTGCCAGGCCGAGTTGAGGCATTGTGGATGCAAATGCGAGGAAGATGCCCGGGCAGAATCACAGAATCACTAGGTTGGAAAAGGGATCATTGAGTCCAACCATACCTGTCCTCTACTAAACCATGTAACTTGAGTTCTACCCATCTTTTAAATACATCCAGGGGCGATGACCCAACCACCTCCCTGGGTAGCCTGTTCCAGGGTGTTGCAGTTTGCTGTAGCTGTGCTGCTGAGATGGCTTTTGCAAAGCTGCAGTTACAGTTTTCTGCAAGTTCCAGACAGTGAGCTGGTCAATTCAAGGCCAGAGTTATCTCTGACCAATCCCAGATGAATTCATAGCGCCTCTGTGAATCACATATAGGAGAAAAAACCCTGCAGGCTGGCACACTTTGCCACCAGAACGCAGAGTGGAAAGATGTGACCAGCTGCACTGATAGCCAAGGCCAGGCCCAAAGGAGAGGTGGGGGAAAGGAATGTGGAAAGAAAGTTTCCCCTGCAGCTCATGGTGAAGACCATGGTGAAGCGGGTTGTCCCCTTGCAGCCCATGGATGAGGATGGGGAGCAGAGACATCTACACCCTGTGAAGAGATCTACAACCTGCTGATCCATGCCTCAGCAGGTTTGCGGGGGACTTGTGACTTTGCGGGAAGCCAGGCCAGGGAAGCACGGGCCCAAATGTCAGAACGCTATGGAAGGAAGTCCTGCTGAGAGGCCTGTGGTGAGGAGGTGACTCCCCGATGGAAAGGACTCACGCTGCAGAAGTTCGTGGATACGACTCTCGCGTGGGTGGGACCCCACGGCGCTCTAAGGGAAGTGTGTGTGTATGGAATGCCCCCCGCCCAGCTGAGACAGAAGACAGCTCCAGCAGAACGGACTGAAACCCCCCACTCCCCATTCCCTGCCCCTCCTGGTGCTGCAGTGGGAGGGAAGAAGGGAGCGAAATTGATGATTAAAATTAAGGGTGTGAAGAGGCGAGGGGTGGGGGGAAGTAGATGTGTTAAGATCTGGGGAAGGAAAGCAAGTGGTACTGTCGGAACCTCACTCCCCACTCCCTGCCCCTCTTTGCGCCATGTTGGGGGGGAAGAAGGGAGTAAAATCGTGATGAAGTTTCACTTTGCTAAGAAGGGGAGGGGTGGGGGGAAGGCGCTTTAAGACCTGGCCGCTTCTTACTCTTATCTCGTTCTGGTTCACTGGGTGTATTAGTCATAGTTGGAATAAATCACTTTCCTTTTTTCTGTGCCGAGTGGTTTTGCCCATTGCACTAATTGGAGAGTGATCCCTCTATCCTTATCTCAGGGCCTAAGCCTCCAAAAACATATTTTCTCCCCCTTTCGGCCGAAGGGCGGAGTGAGTGAGCAGCTTGGTGGGCATTTGGCCTCTGGCCAGGGCCAAAACCACCACACAGTGCATGACACATGGGACACGACGGTGTGAGCAGTGCTTTCAAACAGCACGCTGCCAAACTACGAGCTCCTTCCGTAGCTCCGGGTGGATGTCAGAGCCGCACCGGAGCCACCGTCCCGCGGCAGAACCCCTCCCTCCTCGGCGGCGCAGTTCGGCTCCCTGGGCGGAACCGCTTCCGCAGCCACTGCGGCGGCTGCGTCCCCGCTTCCCGGGAATGGCCGAGGAGTCGCTTCGCATCTCCTCACGGCGCCGGCGCGCCTCAGGTCCAGGTCCGGGTCCGGGTCCCCCTCAGGGTTCCCTCTCGGGGCTTCCTCGGCCCGGCCGCCGCCGCACCTCTCACCCAAGCACCGCCTGAGAGCTACCAGCTCCAGCCCGGTGTATTCTGACGGAAGCGACCACTCCAACACTCTCCCTTGACAGGTCCCCGCCCTCCCCTTCGTGCTGACGGGAGTTGTAGTTGGGCGCCGCCGCCCGAGGACTACCGGTCCCGGGGAGCAGCGGGCGGGCTCTGTCAGGTGGCGTCCAACATGGCTTCTCTGTGCCCGCCGGGTCCAGAGCCCGCAGCCGCGCCGAGCTGCTGAGCGCTTTCGGGGCGTCGGCGTCCGCGGTACCATCATGCAGAAGATCAAGTCGCTGATGACCCGCCAGGTGAGGGCATCGGCCCGGGGGGCATCGGGGTCCCGCCGTGGTGGGGTTCCTGGTTCTCCTCCGGCGCGCCGGGCCTGGGCCCACGGCGCGGAGGGTGCCGGGGCCGGGGAAGGCGTGTGCCGCCGGGGCCGGGGAAGGCGTGTGCCGCCGTGCCCGGGCACCCTGATGGGCCTTCAGCCCAGTTTGTAGGGAGAGGGAAGGCGTAGCGAGGCTTAGTTCACGGTACGCGCGCATCCAGCTGTTTCTCTTCTCTCTACCTAGGAATGGAAGCATGCTCAGGTGCTAGCATGTAGCTTGTGCGGTATTAGACAAAGTGGCGCTCAAGTTGACACGACTGAGTCGGTTTTGGAGTGCTGGGCCGCGGTGCTGTACCATGGCTTTGTCTGGTGGCCAAGGCTTCTGATCAGAAGGCAGGCAGGGCTGTGGGGGTGCTGGGGGAGTGCTTGGGTGGGCACGTATGGAATGTGCGTCTGTTAGCCTGCTTCCTTGTACTTGTTTGTTGTCTCCAAGATAACGCAGATCTAGGCTATGCTTGAACCTGTATTTCGAAGGTTGTGAGCCTTTCTAAAGGGCTGTATTAGGACAGCATTCAAGTCATTCATGTATACAAAATATCTATCTATAAATTTGTTTGCCTGTTTGCCTGCATGTCTCAATTTGAGAACTTACAAAAATCACTTGAGTCACCCAGCACTTCAGACATTGTAGGTAGTTATAGGAAGCGATGGGAAAGGCAGAAGCTGAACTTTCTTGTTTTTCCAAACTATGTCCTCAGAGTTGTGATGCTTCAGGAGGCAGTGCTTAAAAATGGATACTGGCATGGGAGCTGAATTTGCAAAATAATGTTCTGCTCCCTTTCAGTATAGGGCTAAACGATTGATTTTCAGCTTGACTAAAAGGAGTCATGTGAAGCCTTCCCAGTGTTGAAATGTGGTCTGAAAATGATGCAACTTAAGCAATTTTCAGCCTTTCAGAAGGATTAAGTTCCATTTAGCATTTGATAAGTGAATCTTGTTACTGCTTTTGACAATAAGCTGCTAGTACTGCAGATATTTGAAAGGATGAGAAGATTTCATGGGAAGTAGAAGCTGCAGCAGTTGCTTTGGTTGTTTGTTACTCTGAGTTTGCATTGCACTGAGGTGAGTCACCTTTGGTGGTGGTAACTGGAAAGGGAGGATGTTTTGAAATGATGTGCAAGAAAATCTGAGGATCAAAACTATAATGAAAAGGTTTTGCATCCTAGGAAGGTGGAATGATAGTCAAATGTAGTAGTTACCGCGAAAGTGATGAGTTTGTAAAACACTTTATCAGTTTCAAAGGATAGCTATAAACTTTTTTCATCATAAACTCCCCCACTAATTGCATAGGTCCTTTTGTTTCGAAGGAACTGTAGGTACCCAGGGCCTTGAAAGGGTCTTGGAAACAGTACTGTTAGCATCAGCCACAAAAGTAGGAGGGAAATCTTCCTGAAACTTGTGGCTTATGTGAACATCCTGAAGTTTCAAGGCAAGTTGGTGTCAGATACATATCTGCCACTTGAATGTTTAGATTCACCTCTGACTAGGGAGTTGGCAGAAGATGAGCTAAGCATCATGTTCTGTGGTATTGCTTTGTAACATTGTGAATATATTAGATATTGGCGGGACAAGAGGCAATGAGCATAAACTTGAATATAGGAAGTTCCACCTAAACATGAGGAGGAACTTCTTTACTGTGAGAGTGACAGAGCACTGGCACAGGCTGCCCAAAGAGGCTGTGGAGTCTCCATCTCCAGAGATACTCAAAACTGGCCTGGATGCTGTCCTGTGCAGCCTGCTCTAGGTAATCCTGCTCTGGCAGGAGGGTTGGACTACATGGTCTCCAGAGGTCCCTTCCAACCCCTGTTATTCTGTGATTCTGCAGACAGTTTCACAGCTAGTTAACGGATTCTTCATGTACAAAGCTTCAGTCTACTATTACAGCATGTTTGATTTATGTGGCTATATGTGTTTTAAAGAGTAATAATTACATAAAACATCTTTTATGCATTCTTTTTTTCTTAGGTTAGTTGTGCATAAGGAAAATGTGAGTGTTACATGGTAAATAGCCAAATGTGCCATCAAGCAAAACTAATATAATTTTGCTACAGAGTAGGTGACACTTAGCTTGAATTTCGTTGTTTGATTCCATTAAGCCATTAAGTCAATGGAATGAAGTGTTACATTTTTTGGACAAGGTAAGACTTGTGCAGCTTAATTGCAAGATAAATAATCAGTCTGAACTGACTATTCTAATTCTTTTAAAGGGTCTAAGGAGTCCTCAGGAGAGTGTTCATGACCTCAGTCCTATTGAAAGCTTTCGGATTCCTAGTAAGGTATGATACACAGTCCTCCCCACTCCTATCATTTTTAGCTATTAATTTTAAATTTTAAATTCCAGGTTTGCTGTTGTTTTGTTTTGCCTTTTTTTTTTTTTACAGTTATTTCTTGCTGAAAATCTTTAAAAATATTTTTTATGAAAGAATTAAGAGGTGTGAGGCAGAACAGTTCACCAACTCAGAATGAACTTCCATTAAAATGTCTTTTCTGGAGCTTTTGAGTTGTTACTGGATGCTGATCTTAGCATTATCTAGGTTTCCTGCTGGAATGAAAAAAAAAAAACCAGGAAAAAGAAAAATGTCTTTCCCCACCCCCCCCGCTTTTTCCTCTTTTTTTCTTAACTATGTAAAGTAGATGCTATATGGGTGGTCTGTACAATTCTAGTCTTGATATTTAGTCCTTTCATGGTGCTGTAAATTTATGTTGTAGCTTCATGGTTTTAATCTTCAGCATATATAATTAACTTAATGTTTTACTTTAAATGCTATACATTATAATAATAATAATAAGGTTTATAAAAAATATTTTTTGGGTTTTGCTACTTAAATGATGCTAACCTACTCATGTCTCACAAAAATGCTGAATAATCTGGGTGTGAGGGAACATTGTCACAATATTTGATTGTTCCTTGTAGGTCATGTTGAGCTGAGTGGATGATTCACAAGACTTGCTGTGGATGTTGTTTATTATTGTCTCCTAATTTAGACTTTTACCTTTAATCCACAAGATATTTCAGTTACTGACATGAATTCGGATGCCTTATTTTGTACTGTGCAATATGTTGCTTGTGCTGAGGCAGACCAGAAAATCAGCATGACTGTGTATTTACAAAAGTCAAGTAGCAGTCTCTGAATTGGTACATACTGCTCTGTTAAACAGAGCACAATACATTGATTTCAAACAGTGAAGGTATTCAGTTGCAGTGATGTTGAAAGGACTGTCTCTCTATGACTTATGTTTCAAAAGTGCAGATACCTTCCACAAATTGAGCATTTGGTTTGAAAGTGGGTTTTTTTTCCATGTTGATTATCCAGTCATCAATAGTTGTAAGGTATCTTTCCATCTTTAATCGTTAGATGCTATTTGTCTGGTAAGCCTACACCTGATATCAATAGCAGTGGGAAAACAAATACCTGTCACTAATTTGTAATTTTTTCATATAATTATGTCAAACATTTGCAATGCGAAAACACTGTCTGCAACTGTTCTGCAAATAGAATCTCATTGTAGTTACAATTTCTGTGCCTGAAAAGAAAATATTACATCAACATTAGAGCATGTCACCTGATTATTTCTTTTAAAGCTGGCAAAACCATAGTAGTATTCTTTTCTGTGCCACAGAATGAGAGTTTTATATTTTTCTTCTCTGATACGCTTTTTTTTCCCTTCCAAAATGTTTTAGGTGAGTAGTTCTTGAAATTCTGAGCTTCTAAAATTAACTTTTTCCTTCTCAACAACTTGTATTGAGTGAAACTCTTAAAGTTTCATGACTGTGTGATTAAAAGAAAACATTTTATCACAAGAACCTTGAGTAAAAATTCCTGTGTTCTGATCAGTTCAACTCCTGGCTGTGGTCCCAAGCCATTTGTCACGGTGACTTTACTTTCAGCCCTTTTCCTTTAGAGGAGGGATTTATACCGTTATGCCTCCTTAACTTCACTAAAACCTTGATTGTAGTATTTTACTTTTTAAGTGATGAGACATCGGATGAGGCATTGTAATGTGTCTCCTGTCACTGTGAGCAGAGATTCAGATGCTTGAAAACAGGAGTTTTGTGGGATGGGAAGGGGGAGAGATTGTGTTTGTGGTATGAGTAACCATCAAGAAGAGGCGGTTTTAATACTTCACAGACGTTGAGAGTTGCTGAGGTTTTGCGTATTAGTATTTGTTTGAACCAAAGCTCCAGTCAGTGCAGTGCCAGCATACTGATGTCAAAAATCAGAATTATGTTATTGGATCAAGCAGCTTTGCTGGATATAAGCTAATGCCCCTCAGGAATTATTTTATAATAATAGACAAGTTTGGTAAAGGGAATTCATTTTTGAATGGAAAAGTAAAGACTAAAGATAAGGTGCAGATTTCTAAAGACAGTAAGTAAAAGTATGACTTCATAGTGTTGCATAGTGCTGTTTGAAAGCATATGTTGCTCTCTGCTGCCATGTTTTAATAACTGGTGTTTTTTATAGCAGTGGCCAAATACTGTTTTGATGATGAAATGGTTGTGATGCTGCACTTCCATCATCACGCTGCCGCATTCCAAGTGGTGTCTCTGGATTGATTTAGGTTAAGTGTTACTGAAAGTTTCAGAAGCTGAGATAAAGCTATTGAGAGATATACAGAATGAAAGGCTAGAGCCAGCATGAATTATTGGAAAAGAGCACAAACCATTGATAGATAATGCTATCTCTAGGGACAAAACCATGCTTTTGAAATGGGGAAATTTCAAATGGGAAATAGGGAATAGGGGAAGAAGAGTATGTTGGCATTGATGCAATATTTTCCCTGAGGGGAAAACCAGCAACATTCTTTTGGGCCTTGGTGTCTTCTTGTTGATTTGTTGACTGGTAGCTTGCTGGCAAGCATGCTGAGGTGATGCCTGTACTCAATTTTTTATTTTTAAGTGATGAAATAATTTGTTACTTGGATATTTTACAGAATACCTCTGAGTGTATGCATTCTCATTAACAAGTATTCCAGTAAGTTCTGCAGCTCAACTGTCTTGAAAAATTTCAATTTGCTTCTGTTATATGGAGGCAAAACACCAGAAAAATCATGTTATGGAGACTCATACCACCAACTCGGTCACACAGCAGAATAAGTGTATAATAGTTTGTCTGTGATGCAGTCTGTAGATAAGGCGAATCTGAACTCCCAAGACAGGGATTTTAGAAGAGAAAATGTTCTGCAGAGAGATCTCATACCTTTTTTTGATTGACATATTTTACTTTGTGTGCCCTGATCACCCTGGGGAACTGTAATTCTTTTTAACCATTCTGTTATCATCAGCTTTGTTGTTTCCCAATCTGACAACAGTTTTGTTTAGTAGATTCTGTCACGAAAGGTATTTTGTACACTGAATTCAAGTGTGTGGGTTAATGAGTTGACTTTGAATTAGGTTATGTTTATCTTGATGATAATCAGCTCTTATACAATATACAAATATTAGTTGACTTTGTGGCTTGTGGGGGTAAACAACGCGGGAAGTTTATATTTGAAGCTTTTCTTCTAGATACAGAAGTGTGGCTTTCTTAGTCTGTGTGGGTTTCTATTTCCCCAACAGCCGCTGAGTGCTTTTCAGGAGTGCATTAAGCGGTAGTGTGACTAATATCTGTTCTATGCATCAGGCTTTGTTGTTCTCTCCACCAGAATTGTTTTCACAGTGTCATGTTTGTTTTGGAAGAATGAGAGCTTTTTAGTAAGTGCTCTGTATGCATACTGAAGAAGGAAAGATCAAAAGAAGGTTCTGGGCATTTCATGTGAAAGATAGGGGACTACCTCAGACTTCTCCAGCTGTGGATTAGCTGGGGTGGGGGCAAGTAAAATAAAAAAAAAAATTGAGATGAGCTTATAGATATAGTTGTAGATACATATATGAGACATACATAATATAATACATATCTTTTTATATAGATAAAATTAAAACTGTGTGTGTGTATATGTACACATAAATACCGTATGATTTCATCATGGTAGGATATTGTAACGTACCTGCTAATTGAATCTGTTGAGTGGGGCCCTCCCCTGATTCTGGTATTTAGGATTAGCTTTTAACATAGAATTTTAACACAGTTTAAGAGGAGTTGGACTTGATCCTTAGGTGCCCCTTCCTAGTCAGTGCATTCTGTGGTTTGTGGTGGGTGTTATCCAAGTTCAGAATGGAGGGATATAAATCAACAGTGTGTTCACTGGTGTGTTTTTGGCTTGTGACAAAGTGCAGACTTGGCACCTGGCACTCTCTGTGTAGAGGTGCGTAGGCTATTGCTGACTTTAAGCTTCTGGTTAGATTAGGAAACTTTTTCAATTTTTTTTTCTCCTCTGAGCAGTATCAGTTAACTCTTTTCAGTGTCTTCACCTCCCAAGTCTTTTATTAGATAATGACTGGAATGCAGAAGCTGTTTGCTTCCACTCTGTACCAGTAATGCATCATTCAGTGGAGCCATATTGGTTTTGGTATTACAAGCATCGTAGAATAAAGGCGAGTGGGAGTATGATGCACTGGGAAATGGCTGCATTGGTTATCTAAAACTTGCTGAACTGCGTTTCAGATTAGCCTGCAATGAAATGACTTTTCTGAAGTATATTTCGAGGAATTGCCACTGGCTGCCAAAGCTGTAAACTTCTATTTCGTAGAGCAGGAAGGCAAGATGGTGTGAGAAGTGTGTGGACACAAATACTGTTTTATTTAGCAGTGGCTTCTTCAGGTATGCAAAGGTGACAGACAGTTCTGGGTTGGTTTTTGTTTTGTTTGGTTTGGTTTTGGGTGGGTTTTTTGTTTTGGATATTTTTTTCTTTTTGCTTTGTCTCCCTAGAAACTGCCTTTCACTGATCTATGTAGGTGGCATTATGAAAGAGAGACCTGCTGATTAGGGTTTCACTAATCATAACCTGAAAGGAAGTATGTTTGACAGGATAAATCTTCTTTCCATGAAAGTAGGATCCAAAGTACTGGTGAAAAATAATTGGACATTTATCACAAGTGATGCATGTTTTATGTGGGAGGTGAAGTGTCGTCCTGAGCAAAACTTTGGAAAAATGAATAGCCCATGAGACAGCATCGTGGATGGCTGTGTTGGCCCGTTATTCCTTGGAGAGTTTTTACTGCTGAATGTGTGTATTAACCTGGGCAGGTGGATTGAAATTTATACTGTGGTGTTCACCTTGTCGATGCGCTGCTTTTGCTGATATTCTCTGTATCTAATTGGTTCAGTTTACAATAGTGAAGTTCTCTGCATGATTGTCATTGTATGATTCCCTCTGTCCCAATTTTTTGTAGGTTTTTCTGTTCATAATAGCACTTGAACTGCTGAATTTACACACCATTTACATAAATTTTACTGACAGGTGTGTTTTAGTGTTTACTTTGTATTTCAAAGGCAGATATTTAGCTGGCATTAGTTGTAAAAGTGTCTTGAATGCTTTAAAAGAACTCTCTCTCCCTCAACAAAGTGTATGGGTATGAGCTCCAGAGTATTGAATTTGGCCTTCCCTGAGGCCCCTGAAACTATGGACTTCATATGTATATGGTAACTTTTTTCTAAATGAGGAAAATAATGAGGAATATCAGCAAACAAACTTTAGGCAAGGACATTTGCTTCCTTCAGCAGTGAGTGAATAAATTGGCCTTGAGCATGTGATTTACTTGAAACTAGTGGAGCATGATGGACTGGAAGTTGCACTTAATTAATCATGGCATAAAGTCTGTTGATACAGAGTGTAATTTATATGGGAGCTTAAGTTTATCCTGGAGAGGTTGTTTTCGCTAGACTGCTTTTCTTGAAAGAATGAACAAGAGAAAGAAAACCCCTGTCCTTTTAGTAAATATTTTCCTAGGTAGCATTTTGGCAAGAAACACTGAGATGAATGATCTTTCTGAGACAGGATAAAATGGTTTCTTAGTGATTTTCCTAAACACATCAAAGTCAGCTTTAATTTTTTGCTGAAAACTGGTTTTCTACAAAGACAAAAAGGGCATTGATTACATTTCATTGTGTCATGGTTTGGCCCTGGCTGGATGCCAGATGTTGCTCTGTCACTCCCCTTTTCAGCTGGACAGGGGAGAAAACATATACTAAGAGGTTAGGAGTTGAGATCAGGACAGGGAGAGATCATTCTGCAGTTAGCCTCACTGGTGCAACAGACTCAACATGGAATAAAAAACACATCTAATTTATTACATTACACACACACACACACAGAGTGAAACTAGAATAAGATAATGAGAAGTAAAACCAGTCCCTTCTTCGTGGACTCGTCTTTATTCATAATTTCTTCTCCCTCCCTCCCCAGGTGTCAGAGGAGGAGATCGGGATGGGGGATTTGGTCAGTTCCTCACAAGTTTTTTTCCTTCTGAGCTGGCGGGGAAGGGGAGGGAGGTTGTTGCATTCCTCATACTTTTTTCCATGCTCCAGTGTGAGGTCCCACCCACAGGAGACAGTCCTCCATGAACTTCTTCAACTTGAGTCCTTTCCCACAGGGCTTCAGCTGCCCCAGCACAGGTCACTTCTATAGGGTGCAGACCTTCAGGCCCAGACTGCTCCATCCTGGTCCCGCAGGGAATCACAAGTCCCCTCAGCAAACCTGCTCTGGTGTGGGCCTCTCTCTCCATGGGCTGCAGATCCTGCCAGGAGCTTGCTCCAATGTGGGTCACAGTGTCATCCATATGTCTTCACTTGATCCAGTGTGGGGACTTCTCCACTGGCTGCAGGTGGGATGTCTGCTCCCCATCATCTTCCATGGGCTGTGGGGGGACAACCTGCTCCACCAGGGTCTTCTCCACGGGCTGCAGGGGAATCTTTCTCTCCAGCACCTGCAGCACCTCCCCTCCCCCTTCTTCACTGACTTTGGTGTCTGCAGCGTTTCTTGTATCTTCTCACTCACATCTCTGGTGGCAAAAAGCAGTCACTTGTGGTTTTTTTTTCTCTTAAATTTGATTCACGGAAGTGCTATGGTCATCACTGATGGGCTTGGCCTTGGTCAGCAGTGGGTCCGGCCTTGAGCCGGCTGGTGTTTGCACAGAAAGCTTCTAGCTGCTTCTTGGAGAAGCCACCCCTACAGCCCTCCCACCTCCACAAGAACCTTGCCATGCAAAACCACAACACATTGAAATATTAATATTAAAAAGAACCCTCCCAACTTACTATCATGTGTCTCTAAATCCAAAATACGTATCCACAAGGGCTTTCTTAGCCATCTTAAGGGGTTGTTGATCACCATTGACCTATGGCATTGACATATCATTTCACCAGTATGATTGGATATCAATAGTCTAGAAATTCAGATGATCCTAAAGATTATCTTCTTGGTTTTTTTTTTCTTTTTTCTTTTAAAAACCAACCATGCAGGAACTTGTGGCCAAACATCAGATGATCTTCACAGAATCTGTTCTACCAGGTTGGAAGTGACCTGAAGGATCATCTGGCGAAATCTTTCTTGGCAAAAGCATGGTCCTAGCACACTGTTCATCCGCATCTTTGAACTGTACAATGTTGGGGAATCCACTCTTCCCTGGGAAGATTATTCCAGTGACTGATTATTCCCATTGTGAAAAATTTTCCACTTGTGTCCAATCAGAATCTTCCTGGGGTAACTTGCACCCATTACCTCTGCTTTTTTTCTCTGTGACCCCTTGAAAACAGGAGTCCGATCTCCTTTGTAGCCTCCCTATAAGTATGGGAATGAGGTCTCCCCTAAACCTTCTTCTCTCAAGGTTGAACAAGGCAGGTTTACTCAGCCTTTCCTCATACAGCAGGCTTCCCAGTCCTTTGATCATCTTCATGGTCCTTCTCTAGACCCTCTCCAGCTGGTCCACATCTTTTTTGTATAGCAGGGACAGAAACTGAACACAGTATTCCAGGTGCGGCCTGACAAGCACCGAGGAGAGTGGGATAATGACTTCTTTATCTCTGCTGATTGATGTCCTTGTTGATGATAAATTAGCTGAGTCCATCTGCAGCATTTCAGTGGACAAATTAAACTGACCCTGATGCATGTCTTGGATAATTTTAAATTTTAGTTTCATATAGCTAAAACTCAATGTACTGTAAGATAGTATGCTAATTTATAGAGGGATGTACAGCATAGGGAGTCCAGAGGGAAGCAATTTTTTGTTTGTTTTGAAGAAATAAATAGAAATTCATATGATAATAGATTTATTGCTTTATAAATTAAATTGCAAGAATAGTATGCCACTGAATATGAATGTGTCGTCAACTGATCCTTGTACCCTCATATGATGAAAGTCAAACCCATAGATGAAAAAAGAGGACACTCTAAAGGGGTTGTTGTTCAAGAATCTTTTCATTCTCATCCTTGATAACCTGCCCTCCTCTCATGTTCTTCTCTAATTCTTAGTAAAGCTGAAGTGTGAGGTGGGTGCATGTCATTGCTGGGTGAATTGTGTGGCTGTAGCTGCAGGGACAGGCCTGCTTGCAGGGGGTCCTGCCTCTCTGCCAGCTCCCTTCAAACTTGTGTTGGTGCCACGTACTGTCAGTGCCAACATAGTTAACCCAGCCTTTGCCCTTGTCTGAGCAAGGCGCTGCTGTGGCTTGTGGCCTTGTGAATGTGTGCTCACTAAACACGGGGCCATGCACAAATCCCATTTTTAGTAGTTTGGCTAAAGAATAGCATCATTTTGCTTTGTTATTGTTAATTCATTGTTGTAATATTGCTTTTTTTGTGTGATACTTCCTTACTCCTTTTGCCCATGCCTCCCCTTGCACAGCCTCCTGCAGGGTGGGTCTGTGGTTGGGAGGTAGGTTGCTGCTTTCACCCCGCGGCGAGGCACGTTTCTCCACCTCGCTGCCGGGAAGCGCCGGTGACAGTGAGTGTGAATCAGGCTTTTGCAGACGCTCGGTCTCTGGAGCTCTGAGGGGAAGGAGGTGGGTCCTCGATGGCCTTTCTCCGCGTTACCCTCTGCCCCATCTAGGCTCGAAGCCGCCTTCCAGCTGCAGCTTCACCCGCGCTCCAGCGGGTGGCGCCCGAGCACCGCCCGGCGGCAGCGGCCAGGCCCCGGCCTGCGGCGGGGCGGGGGCCCGACCCCCTCTTCCAACTCGGTTGTACCCGCTCGTGTCCTCGAGGGGACTGTGCTGCTTGGGGGCATGAAATCCAGTTGAAATCCGGTTTTCTGTGTATCGGAGCCATTGCTTTTGGCTCCGTGTCCGCCCTCACCCTCCCCCCTCCTTGTTTTTTTTTTTAATGCAACAGGTATTTCAGAGGGGCAGCGATTCCTCCTGGTGCTGTTCCTAACTGCTCGCACTTTTGTGTAGAGAAACAGCACCTTGCCTTGTATTTAAAATGTCTCTTTGCTCCATAAAGAGTACGTGTTGACCTTACTTCAATTGTTTTACAAAATAAGCAGGGTAGTGGTTGTTTAGTCAATTAGTCTATAATCTGATGCCTCTAAACTGGTGAAATATGCCCATGAACTCTTGATGATGAAAATACTGGTACCTTGTTGCACTGTGACAAGTCTGTGTTATTGGGAGGCTTGGGGTCTACAAGGGACACTTCAGTGTGCTGGATTGCTTCACCAGGTTTAAATTCCCATGTCAAGCAATTTGATCCATTAAATCTTGATTTTTGGTGAAAGAATATCCTGGTACTTCTCCCTTTTGAATCTCTGATAGAAGATGTTAGTATTTTCATTCCTTTGATGGGAAGTCTACAGGAGAGGGCTAGTATTAGTTGAAATGTCCAGTACAGGAGGGGAAGAGAAGGTTCAGGCTCAGTCCTCTCCTTGTTGCAACCAGTGGAAGCAGTTGAGTTGTTGACTTTCTAGGGTCAGCAAAAAAGGGGGATGCTCACCTCCCAAATATTAACTTTCAGAAAGCTGACATCTCTGCTTGGACTACGGTGGTAGTTGGAGTAAAATCTGACAATTTTATTAAAGAAGGCAGATCTCTCCTGGTAAAAAATATAAGGGTTTAATGGCATGGCTTTTATTACAGTGAGTTCTAAGGTCTGAATTGAAAAGTTATACAATTGTTGTGACGCTGTCTACTTTAATCTTACAAAGATGATTGTTCTTGTTGAAAAAATTATGGTTTTATTTGTTACATTTCTGGGATTTTTTTTTCTTCTGGAGAAATAGCCTGCCAATTTATTTTTAGCTTATTATGAGAATTTCTGAAGTTCAGGAGGAAAAAACTGTGGACTCGACACCCATTTGTGCTGTAAATGTATTGTCAAAGAAGTACTGATCTGCAACACTGAAGTATGCACTACGTTCTTTGAAAAGTTTTTAATATCCTGCTGTTTGTAATGGGAAGAACAAGCTGCAGTGTACTGATCTTTCTGTTCTTTGCCATTGCTTCTTGTACTAATGTTGTAAATGGCTTTTGAAAAATATTTGTTTTGGTAAAACACTGTTCCAGTTAGTGTGTGATACTGTATCATGGAAATCCTTTTTTGTTTTGTGAAGGAGGAGCTTAGAGAACTACGTGAAGAACCAACTGATCCTCAAGCTCAGCAGGAAATAATTAACAGCATTGAAGAAGTTTATTTTTCCAATGATTCCTTTGATATTGTGAAATATGAATTAGAGGTAAGCTGTCTTCTTAAAAGACATGACAGTCATATAACAAAAAACGAGGGTCAAAAGTATGCTTGTTCCAATGAGCTATTTTTCATTTTGTTTTTTATTATCTGGCATTAGTACAAAACTCTACCCTCCTGCCTAATGTTGTGGTTGTGGGAAGCTTCTAGCATACAATATTGGTATGGAGTTTTTTCTTTTCATGTGGTAGAATTAATCTCAGTTGTGCTAACAGGAACTTCGTAATTTAAACTGTAGTGAAAAAGCCAAAATAGCTGGAGGGGAAAAAATCCATTCTATATTGTGGGTAATGTTTTTAGCAAGCCTTCTGAGGCGTAGTAATTTCAATTAATAGGGGAGTCGTATGTATACATATATGTCTTAGAAGAAGGTAACTATGGTATTAAGTGATGTAATTATGATAGTACTTTATCTTAATACTGATTTATTTCAGTATCCATCATTAAAAATAATAGATTAACTCTGCAAATTAGATTACAGAAGCAATGCAAATGTTTCTTTAATGGAATTGATTGATTAGTTAATCTTATACATGTATTTAAAATCCTTCAATTTCTCACTGAATTTAATTTGTTGTTTACATGCAGAGGCTTCCTCCAGTACTTAGTCTTCAAGAACTGGAAGAGTACAGAGACAAATTAAAACAACAGCAAGCTGCTGTAAGTAAAGTTGTTTCCCCTGTACCCTCAGGCAATTTCTTGCATTGTTTGTAAGTCTAGCCAGAACTCTAACTGAAAAAGTTTTGATTTCTTAAATGCATTGTATATTAAGCATTTTTTCTTCTAATAGTATGTTGAGTGCTTTTATAATAGAAAATTATAGGAGTAAGTCATCAAATCCTATGAAATCATAGAAGTAAATGTTGATGATAAGTAGAGCAACAAGGAGAAAATGTAGGAACTATTTCTTTAGAAACTTGATTTTCTGAATATTCAGCATAAAAGACAAAATATTTTAAAAACTCTTACCTTAAAGTTGCTGTTTCTCTTATTTTTCATTTGCCAATTGTTAATTGCCTGCAAGGATTTCTAGTGAATACTGGTACAGAGTTATTACATAATAAAACAAATAAAATGTAACAATGTGTAGTAGTTATAATTTATGGAGGGAAGTTGGAATTGCAGCTTTTGAAAGGTACTTGTTACATTTCAGGCTTTTCATTTGCTATTCACACATTAATTATTGATTCATTGGGTCTTCTAAAGATGAGTAATAGGGTACAGGAAATGGATGTTTTCATTGTGGCGTTTGGAGAGTATCTGCAAGTAAAATCACAGTAATAATACTAACTTGTGTCTTTAAACGAATTAAATGTACAGAAGGAGTATATTTGATCATTAACATACACAGAGACCAAGTCTTTCTGCCTAAGATTACTTTTCTCAGAATAAACCTCTGAGATCTTGTAAAGTATTACTGAGAAGTTGAGCAAATGAATATTCTGTGTTTCTCACCAAGAGGTATAAGGAGAGAAGTTGAAAGCGGGTTTTGGTTTTGTGTTGTTTGGGTTTTTATGATGTGTGGTTTTGGTTTTTTCCCCTTTTGTTTGGTTTTGCAGGGGATTTTTTTGTCGTTGATATTTGTTTTGGTTTTGTTTTTATAAGAGAACATCTAGTTTTCCAAGGAATACACTCAAGGCTTGGACACAACTTCATTGAGATATGCTGCACAGACCTAATACCTGTTATCAATGTCTTGGCCATTCTGTTGCAGTTTGGGGAGGAGTTTCATTGTATGGCTGCTGCTGAACTACATGAACTGGAAAGTGCATGCAGTTAATGGATAGTGGGGGTGAGAACTGAGCAGAAGTTTTCCAGTAAATATGGCCCATATGTGTCTTTCTTTTAGAAAATAAACAAAACTTCTCAAAGCTAAAACAGACAAGTAACATGTGCCAAATTCTTTCCCCGCCATCCCTGTCCCCTTAGTACTGGGCTTTTCTTGTGTCTTCCTTAATATAGTCTCAGTGTGATTCTGCTATAGGAAGGAATTGTTACTTGTGTTTATTTTCCTCCCTGGGCATGTACCAAGTTGCTAAACTTTACTGTATGCTGTATATCATGTGCCTTTGTGTCATACTTCCAGGTGAAGCATCAGCCTGTTACATGTTAACTTCTGTCTCAGTTACTGTCCATTTATCTTTTAATATGTATTTAGGTTACTGTCTTAACATCAGTGTTCTTCATGGAAGACAGTACTGCAGAATGTTGTATATTGTTAGTTCAGTCCTTAAAATATTTTAATGGCAATTATGAACTCTATTAGATAGAGGACTCAGTAAGTCTCTTAACAGATCACACAATACCTCTGCTTTAGAAAAAAAGACAATTGCCCCTTTCACTTCAGTGCATGTATCTATAGTTGGCATAGGAATTCTAGTATGTGTATCATGACAGCTTTAATTTGTTCAATCGTCTTGGTACAGACAATTTGAATTAGTAGAAAGATTTTCTCAGCTGTATCTTTCTCTATTTATATTTTTATTCCAGAAAATTGTTCTGGAAAAAATTGTTTGGTCCCTTCAAAGAACATTGCAGTTTGTGTGCCTCGATAACTGCTGTCACATTCATTGCCAGCAATTGCAATTCTGGACTCCATAACTTAAGGATTAAAAAAGAAAACAATGCAATTGAATGGAAGATGCCGAAAGGTGTGGGGCAAATTGGAAATGAATGGAAATACCCTGGGATAGTATCACTCATCCAAAAGAAAGGAAAGAGAGTAGTTTGGAAGCTTGGAAAAGTAGTATCACTAATTTCAGGGAAAGAAAAATTATATGGCTGTGGCAGATACTTGATGTTGTTGAGGTTGATATTAGTCAAGGGTAAGTGAGAACCTGCAAAACAAGAAAAGGGCTGAAAATGAAACTCAGCTTTTATTATTATTTAATTTTGGAACTAGATGATCTTTGAGGTCCCTTCCAGCCCAGAGCAGTCTGTGGTTCTATGATTCATGTGTACTGCTTGACCAGTCCCTTTAACAGTGAAGAATCAAACCATGAAATTCCTACTAGGCAATGCATGACTGACAGGTATATCCGTGTCATTAAGTTTTTACAGGTACAGGGCTAGTGGAAAGAACAGGTTGGAAATGGGAAATGGTAATTTCACAGCATATAGACTGTAGTGAACAAAACTTGTGTAGAACCCCAAGGTCACATAGGCTTCTGTAGCTTTTGGACTAATAACATCTTTTCCTGCACCCACCCAGTTCTGGAGTGGTTCTTCTGCTATCCTACCGAAGAAAGCTGTATTATGTATAGAACAACTAAGAGGTTCTAAAATCATTTGTAGATTTTAGCCATTTTTTAACATGGAAGGAGAGAATCCTTGTTCAGATTGCCAGCTGATGATGTTGGAGTATTTTGAAGACCATTTGTGTGCAGGTGCTCTTCCAGAGATGGGAACTGGCCCGGTGGAGCCACAAGAATGCTCATTGAAGGTCCCAACATTGTGCTATGTTTGACTAAGTGGTCAAATATAAAAAAACCCCTCATCTCTTTTGCACTGTGGGCTGGCTGACTGTCATAGCCAGTTTTATTTTGTTCCATTTCTGGCAGTATTGTTTCCCAAAAAGAATATAGAGCAATATTGAGAATTTCTGTTTCATGTTTGAACTGTTTCTTCTTAAATATTTTTAGTCCATGGTGAAAACCAAATCCAGACACACTGTTGTTGGGCTTATATGACTGTTCTTGATAATATGACTGCCACTGTTGGATTTTTTTAAGCTTGTGTGTTTGCGCACAAGAATTTGATCAAGGTAGCAGTGCCCATTTTTAAATCCATTACAGACAGCATCTCTCAGTAGCAGTCTACTTACTGTTAGTTCAGAACAATGAAGAAAATTTGCATGTTCTGTGGGCTAAAGGGAGAGTATAATGTTCACAGGGTGGATGTTAATTTTTACACGGATTTTATTTAATACAGCATCAGTCTGCAGAGTAGGTGTCCTTATGGCTTTCTTACATCTCCATGGTAAATGGTTAATTTAAATTTGTAGTCTAGTGGTATCCACAGGCAGAATGTAAGCAGTTATGTCCTATATTATTTCTATTTCCTATTCTAGTGTGCTCCTTAAAAAGCAGAAAGGTAAGGGTTTAATTTAAAAATGCTCACTAATTCCTAGATGGAACTGTGAATTGTTTTCTTACTTTGATCCTAAGGAAAGCTGACTTGTCACTTTTAGAATTTTTTACCTTCTTGGGGCAAATTTATTAATAAATTGGAAAACTATGAAACTAAATGATACAGAATTGCAAGCTTGTAGAATATAGTGTAGGGATGGTCTACTTAATTGACACTATTACACATCACATGTAATATTCTTTTTTTAGGTATCAAAGAAAGTTGCAGACTTGATTCTTGAAAAACAGCCTGCATATGTTCAGGTAAGACAACTGACAGTGACTTTTTAAGAGTAAACCATTCCATTTTGTGCTGTTACAAAGCTGTACCTGCCTCTCTGGGGATTAAATCTAGCAGTTTGTTAGTAGAGGTGCTAGTGTCTGGGTGGAACTAGTTGTGTGTACCTGTAGAGTGAAAAGAATCAAGCCTGTATTGAGCTAACGTCCCTTAGGATGATGATAAAGGCTTCAGCATGTAACTGTTTTAAGAATGCTTTCTGGAAACATGATTTCACAGGCTGTAATGGAACTGAACAGGCACTACTTTAGTGCCTGTGTTTAGGAATGATTTCAGATCCTTTTTTGTAAGAGAAAACAGCAATGACCTTTTTTAACTGCACTTAACCCAGAAACCTGCCACTAGTCTCAGGCAGTCATGATAAGAGAGAACCTAAGAGGTGACCAAGCTGGGAAAAGAGCCTTTATATGTCAAAGATCTCCCAAGAGACAAAAAAAAATAAAGCTGCTTTAGCTATTTGCAGTAGAATATTGGTATGACTTCTCTGCTTGCCCCCAAAACATATTTGGAACAGCTGTCACAATGATTCTTCAAAGAGAAAGTGGGGTTTTTACTCATTTATTTTTAATAATATCCCTATATGTTTGGTCAGCTCTGCCTGATTTTATCCAGTCTTTCCAGTAAACAACAATGAGAATTATATGAAAGTGAAAACTTGGGGTTATTATTAAAGGAGTCTGAGAATTATCCTACTGTGGATGATTTTGTGTGTGTACAGCACCTCACGTAAGCCCCATCAGCCATAATGGCAATTTGCACTTTCGTCAGGAAGCTGGGGAGAGTGCAGGAGGGCAGTGATAGCTGCATTTTATTTTTCCTTGCCTTTCTCTTGTTACTTCTTCTTCCTTGTTAACCTTCTTCTTGTTAGGTCTCTCCCTTCCTTGCCTCCCGCTTCTCAACTGATACACTTTTGCTGGAGGTTAAGGCTTGTGCCTCTTTGGTGCTAACCCATGGTAGATGTCATGGAGATGAAATTATTTTCCTCTTTGATCCAGAGTACATGACTTCCACTTCTGGTCACTTGCACTTCTGACCCAGACAAGGAGACCTTTCAAATTTCCTGTCTGCGCTCTGGCATTTTCATGGTAGAAGGAGGAATACTGCTGTTTAAAGAGAAATGGTGGGGAGGGTGTGAGTATTGTCATCTCATGCAATAGCTGTTGGAAGAAAAAAGCTGTAAGGATAATATTATTTCAGTTTTAGTTAAAGGAGTCACGTGGGAGGCTATGACAAAAGGAGGCTAAGTAAGCATTATGGTGGTTGAGTTGAGGTGGGCAGAAAGGGTAATTGTATGAATCAAAACCTTCTGGTATGGTTTTGCTGTTGTGTATGTTTGGAATTGATGTTGTTGAGCAAGTATTGCTTTTCCAGAATCTGGCAGCTTCACTTTGAAAACACCCTTTCAGTGTGTAGTATTACTGTGGACAATGTGCTTCTTGCATATTGCTGTGTAATGTTAATATTCTTATTCCAGCAACATCTTAGGAAGGTGCACATGTTTTATACCAAGAATTTATTTTAGATGTTCCAAAGAGACAGTTAAAAATCCATCATGCCAGTAAGAATCTTTCAAAAAAAATAATTCTCAACCCCCTGAGTAAGTCAGTAATCCTTCAGTGTTACTTATGGGCACAAGCTTGTACAGTGCTATTCTTGTCAGTAGACTTAGCAGAGATTTCTGGTGGGTGTCACAGGACTCACCTTCCCACTGACTGATGAAGTGAATGTCCTGATGTGCCGTAGGTACTTTGCAATGTACCAGTTCAGTGTCCAGTTACAGTAAGACATCACCAGAAGAAGCAAAAATGCAGGTGACTCTTTCCTGGACATGTTGTTTCCACTGTGCAGAGGAAAGTGCAGGGAAGTCATGGTTTACACCCCATTCCTAGTATGAAGTACTGTTCTATCGGGCACTACTATGGGCTGAGATAGGCATGGCACAGGCACAAGGCAAGGGATTTATAGTTTTCCTATCTCCTTAAAGGAGAGGCATGCTTTGAGAACAACCAACAGGTGGAAGATTGAGGAAAAAAACGTATTCAGCTCTAAGTGCTGCAAGGAAGCCCCCACCTCTTTGGGGACTGTGAGGCTGCACCCTGTCCCTCTGCCTCTCACCCAGTCACATTAAAGGAGAGATTTTAAGGAATCTTTGCAAGAGGAATGGCTAGAATGGAGTTACTCCTTATTGTATGTGCTTCCTTGTGAAAAAGGGAACAATAGGCTTTTCAATAGCTCTAACATTTGTTAGGTATGCTTTTAGTAAGAGATAGGGAACTGTGGAGAATAAGCTTTGGATTTGGTTTCTCAGGATAAGTACATCATCACCTAAGCGATCATCTTTGCAAAAGCAACATTGTTAATGTAAAGGTGATTTGTCACAATTACTTGTGTCTTTGGAGACCCATCATAAACTGAACTAAACTTTAAACATATTTTTGCTTCTCATATGTTTTGAAATGATGATCAGTATTTAAAAAAAAAAACCCATTTTTTTAGCAAGGGAGAGTGTTCACTTTTCTGCAGTGCAGTTCCCAACAAAAATCCTAATATTTCTATTAAAAAAAAAGTTGTGGGGGTTTGGGTTTGTTGGTTTGGTTGTTTTTTGAAGGATTTGAGATGTTGCTAGGAACTAAAGTCAAAATCCAGCTAAATTCAGGTCAGCTCTGCTGATGAGTTTTCAGCTGAAATTCAACAGGATACAATCAATGTTCATTATGAAGTGACATCTATCGAATTAGTAGAACACAAGTGCTTCTAAACAAGAAAATGCTCTGTAAAACAATTTTTTGTGTTGTTTTCTGCTCTGGCATATTAATGCAAATGAAACCCTCTGCTTCTGTCCCTGAAGGTTTGTTCATTCTGATGTGGTGTGTTAATGGTGTAGAGGTTCTTAGACTAAATGTACAGTATATAAATGTAGAGGCCCATTGCAATGAAAATGGATTTTAAGTATCTTTCTTCAAAAGATAATTGTATTGTAAAAGGTATCATATATTAATGCTACATTCCAGTACTTAGCATATATACAATGTAAAACAAATAATATATAATGTAACTGTAGAAAGTCATCATATCATCTCAAGAGGAACCAGTTGATCACTCTTTGCTGGCATGACTTTAACTTGTGTATTTATTTAACCTGTTGTTTCTCTGCAGGAACTTGAACGTGTTACATCATTACAAACTGGCCTTCAGTTAGCAGCTGTTATTTGCACCAATGGAAGAAGGTATCCTGCTTTAAAAATGGCAGAGATTGAAAGGGGGGAAAAGTACTTAAGAAATCTGTAAACCCATGCAGTTTGCTTTCCGGTGGTATTTCCTATTTACATGCTGAATATAGAATTAATAATAGTAGTTAAAGATACTGAAACAAATGGCAGCTGCTTCCTCTCTTGCAGCTCTCACTTTTTTCAGTGGGCAGTTCTCTTTAATACAGGAATTTTTTTGAGATACACTGTTGTTTCACAGAAAGGAAAAACATACCTTTTAGTAGTCTGTTGGTATCATCTCAGTTTCTGGGTTTCCCTAACAAAGCTGACAATCCTATTTTTTAGTATGCATTTTAATGGATGTGTTAGAATTTATTAGAAATAAGTTTTAGTTTAACATCAGAGACTATGTTCATTTTTAACTTTTGCAGACACCTGAATATAGCAAAGGAAGGCTTCACACAAACTAGTTTGGGGCTTCTCGCAAATCAAAGGAAGCGGCAGTTGCTTATTGGACTGCTGAAGTCTCTGAGAACAATAAAAACATTGGTATGTACAGGGTTTTTTTGTTCAATGCCAAATACTTTTCTATATTTCTGTGTACTGATCTGTACTTATCTATACTTATCACTTTTTTTTTTTTAATTATTTTTAGCAAAGAACTGATGTGCGTTTGAGTGAGATGTTGGAGGTAAGTTTGAGCCAGACCACTGTAATTTGAAGCTATTCTAAGTTTGCTTTTGCCAGTCATCTTAATTTTGTGCCTTCTTTTCTGTCTTTTGCAATCAGGGTGTGAGGGGAAGTGTGTGTGGTGAAATTACGTTTTTGTTCTCTTTTTTACTCTTGTAAGAAGTACTTCATATCAGATTAGATAGCCTTTGTTCTGGGGGGAGGTTATTTTCTGTCAAAGACTCAATCCTGCCTTAGATCTGGGCACCGAGGCTTGAGTTAGATCAGTAAGATTCTGTGGAGTCATCACCCCCTCTCTACCCTCAAATTCTTTTCTGGCCTTACCTTGATATTTGGAAGCAAAAAGAAAGTGAGATTTATCTCATTGTTGATATGATGGATCTGGATAAAGTGTTCTGCTGAGGTATTACTCTACAAATTTATAATGGGCTCCCTATTTAGTATGCAGTAGCTTCTTTCCTTATTCATTGAGTTGGGATTCAGGCCATGACACTGAAAATTCTACTGATACACTGTAGGTCCTTCCAAAAAATGCAATAGATACCACACAGAGCAAAATTAAGATCTTGGCTTAAGGTGATTAAATTATATGAACAGCTTAAGGATTTTATTGACAACTATATTCTAATCATCTAGTGTAACAATTTTGCCTTGTTTAGTTTGCCAAATATTTATTGCTAATAAATGGTGGAAAGTCCTTATGATAATCCCTAATTACTACATTTGGAAATTGAGTCTTAATAATTATAACTCTTAAGTTTCTTTTGAGTTTAATGTTCTTTTCAGTAATACACCTTGTCTCGGCACACTGCCTTATTTGGCAAGCAAGAAGGTATTTGTTTACAGGCTGCATAATTGTCGCCTGTTGCTCAGTGAGCCTTGCACCACAATTGGCTTTTCACTTCTACACTGTGTTGTATTGCATAGGAAATCAGCTCTTCAGAGTCTACTGGTGGCAGTTGTCTTGAGACAGAGGTGTGGATGTTGCATTCACACACAGACCCTAATGTCTTATTGTCATAATATTTAAATATTAAGGGCTGGAACTGCCCTTTCTAGCGAAGTGAAGTTCTAGAGCTCTGCTCAGCAACTGCTCCCAACAAGGTATCCCAGATGTCAGCCAACTTACTGTCTTTACTTTAGGAAGTTAGTACCTTGGAATATGCATGAGAACCATTAGTAGCCATTCACAGAAGAAGCATTTAGATAGGGTTCCCAGTTAAAAAAAAGACCAGACACAAAGCTAGAATAACTTACAGGGGTGAGCTGCACCTGGGATATATTAGTAATATATGTTATGCAAGCAGGCTTTCTGATTGGAGCTCTGTGGGAGCAAATACCAGGTTTCTAATGGAGAAAGATGCAAAGAACTGTAGTAAATGCAGGAATTGTTTTTGACCAATGTACTGTTCTGTTCTGATCTAATGGATAATGTGTGTGTGTGGGGTGTGTTTTTAGCTAAACTTGATCTGCATTAGAATGTTGCTGTTAAAACCAATTTCATTTCAGAAACTCCTTTATGATAATAGCCGAATATAAATTGCCCATGCCTTTTTGCTCTTCAGTCAATGACTTTGAAATTCTAGTAGCAGCTTTACATTTGAGCTCACTGAAGCAAATAATATAAGGCATGTAATTAGGATAAAAAAGGGAAGCTCTTAGCTGTTAAAGAGGGTTTTCCTCCCTCCAAGAGCCTTCTGGGCTGATATCTAATAGAATACAATAATAGTAGTTATACCCAAGGCACTGCCCACGTTGGTTCTCATGATCCTGGGGTTCTATGTTTTTCTGTGTATGTTTTTGTTTTAGTTTTGTCCTGGCATCTTCGTGTACTTCCTGACTGATCTATCTACCTATTGGATATTATTATTATAAATTAGGACAATATTTCCTTTAAAATGTGTTCTTTTTGTCCTATGGCCTTGTGTGAGCTAGTCGTGTTTAAATGAATTTCTAATTGACTATAGAATGTGTGAAATTAAGTAGTGTTTATTTGGGTATTCCCTTGTCTCTTTTTAGATTTTGTAAACGGTGGCAGCAGCCTGCCAGTGGTTGAGTTTACCTCTTTCCCTGCTCATGAATAGATCATATGGTATTAACAAAGGTTTGAAAGTTAACTGGGAAAATGTTAGTTGTTTTGCAATAAAAACTTTCTGATACATGTTGTATAAATGCATAAGTAAACAAAACAGCAAGTAATTTGCATAAGGTAATGTAATACATAGTGTTTTCAGATGTTGCTAACGTTGTCTAATTCTAAATTCCATGCATATTAAGTTCTGCAAGAGACCCTCACACATTTCTTTCAATTTTACTGTACAGCCATAAAGGCAAAATACTTTGTTCTTAATGAGTATATATAAGCATGCAGCCGAAAATGTTGTTTCAGAACTTGCTTCAAAAGCCAAATTAGCTTTCCATTGTATTTTATCCTAAGGAAGAGGACTATCCAGGAGCTATTCAGCTGTGCTTGGAGTGCCAGAAAGCTGCAAGCACTTTCAAACACTACAGTTGCATAAGGTAAGGCGACATTGTGCAGATTTTAGCTTGTGTATGATTTATTTCTAAGTAATATAAAACAGTGATAATTAATTCTTATTCTCTAAAGCAGCTTTGATTGAAATTTAAATTTCTGCTTAGAAGAGTAAAAGGTAGGCATTTGTTAAAGCGTAAGCACCCTCAGTAGTTTGTTCCCCCACCCAGTGCCATTACTAACCAGTCTTCACAACCATAACACTATATAATGTATGTTTGGGCTATATTGTTGTTTCATAACTCTTGCAGTAGGTTGGCAGGTGAAGTTTCAACTAAGACTGAATTGTAACTGTGCTGCAACCTGTAGCTTAGAGATAACCAGAGCTAATTTTTTAGTAAGCAAGTTTATTTTCTGTGATTAATTTACATACAGCAAGATGGCTTCTGGAGGGTAACTTGCCCTCATTCTTGGCAGTGAAATTGGCAAGTGCTCAGAGCTTCATGCTGTTGTGGAGAAACTGCTTTCAGAACCAGAACTAATTTGTGTATTTGCTGTTCTTAGATTGGAAAAACCTGGTATTTCCATTGCTTCTTAGAAAGAAATAAAAAAAATAATAAAATTGGGTAAACATGAAGTTCAAAGTCATAATATGATAATAAAGGAGTAAAATGAAGTGAATTTTAATGTTTCATCTATGAAGATCATTAGATTAATTAGAATTTTTTAAAATTAGAATTTTAATTTTGTGGGTAGAATTCTGACATCGTTTTCTCTCTTGTCAGAATGCTCTCTGACTGAGAAGGACTGAAGTCTATAAAAATACATGCTTTGCCTTCCTTTGCCATGTAAATGTATGCTTTTTTGCAAGATCAGAGTAATAACCTATAATCCTTGATTTCAATTTAGGATCTGCTTTTGAGGTGTAATTGTTTCATTATCTGAAGAGGAACCAAAATTTGTATGGTGTTAGAAAGTGTACCTGGAACTAAGCCCCTCTTTATTCAGAAGTCACATTTTGAAGCTGCTTTTTGCTTTCTTTTTAGTTTTGTAAAACTTCTGTGTGGGTGTAAATTGATTGCACAGCCCATATTTTCCCTGATACATTAAAATTTTGAATACCTTCCTTATATGGTAGTGAATGAAAATTATTTTTATTTATTTTGAGGAAAAATTACTGTGATTTCCCTTAGTCCTTGACAATTCCGTTGTTGAGAATCAAGTTGACTCCTGGACATGTTTTGCTCTGCTTGACTCTACCTTCTGTAGAGAGATCTTCCAGCCTTCCATACCTATGTCTCATCTATATTGTTCAGCAAGGTCCCCTTAGTATTTATTGCTCTTTCAGATGCTCCGTGGCTTCAAACATTAATCTGATTTATTCTGCATATCTACTGCATGACACTTTTAAAGAAGTTAACAACATCTGTTCAGCTTGAAAAGGCAGCTTCATTTCTTAGAATCTTACAGTGCTCACCTGGAAAACCTTGCTCTTTCAAGATTTAGATCAAATTACATCGTTTCTTTGACTTAAATTGTCACACTGTCCCTTTGATTGTCTACTATCTGCATGACAAGAATTGGTGCCTTCCTTCGTACAATGTCTACATTTTAGACATTTTAGGTGGTGGTAGGAACCAGCTGTAGCTCTTAAACAGCAGGAGGTTGAAACTTTTCTATGAAGCATATAATTTTTTTACTTTGGTGTGTACATAACCTGAAGAGTCCAGCACTTCAGCTTCCTTGCTAAGACTCCTTTGGTTGTAAGAGTGGCGGCTCATCCGCCTTTGAAATAATGGGCTGGATGCCTATTATTTTTGTTCTCCACTGTCATTGTCTTAGGGAATGCTTGTGTTATGTGATTTATTTTTGTTTAAAAATGTAAATCAAAGTCTTTTGCATTCTGCTGTTAATCAGCTCTGATGTGAGTAGACTCCTTTGACTAATATGAAGTGTCAGATAATAGGATGGCTCTATCGCTTTTGGGTCGAAATGTTACTGCTGTTACATTGCAGTAATGTGCCTTCTAAAATGCACTAATTTAGAAAAAATAGTGGGCTTTTTTGTTGTTTTTAAAAAAATTGAATTAAATTAATGCCTTGAATTAAATTCTCAATCATGGTAAATGGGCTTTCACAATAATCATGTAACCATTATGTCCAAGCACCACCTTGACAATTTTGTCTTAGAAAATACACGCAGATTTAGCTGGACACTGCATTTCTACATTTTCACTTCAGTACTTGATCAAAGTTACTTTTCTTATGAAATGTTGTCATTGCACCTTCTTTTTGTTGATTAGTCAGCATAAATGTTGGTGCTGTATTCCTGCTAACACATCCAGATATCATAGCTTGGTGGAATAAATAGACTATGAATGTATGTGTTTAAAATTGGTGCTTGAGCCCTCACTTGAATGGGAAGAGAGCACTGTCATAGGAGTGAATGAATAAGAAACAAGCGGCAATTTCACCTTGGTTATGTTTCATGTGGAAAAAGGTCTTTTGAATTCCTTTCCATTCTCCTCTCCCAAAAGGAAATAAATGTATACCCTTCCGGAATGGCTCCAATCTTGGGGCGTTTGCTGGGAATTGTGGTATGTGGGCTGAGGTCCCTGAGCTGCCCAAGCCTCTGTTGTCACCAGGTGATTGCAAGCTGAGGCTTGCCAGGGGTTAAGAATAGTGGAAACAAGGCACTAGTTTTCATGATGATATATGCTGGTATACAGATGAAATTAGTGAAACATGATCATCTGCAATAATCAAGAAATGCTTTCTGGAGCCCAAGAAGATTTTAGCCCTGCTTTTCAGTAGTTGAGCCAGTTCTTCATGTGTGTGGGCATGCGAGTTGCCTGGCTGAGGTGAAAAATCCATGTGTATTTTTAATTTAATTAGAAAAGGTAAAGAAATGCTAGACAGCAGCAGCATGTTTGTGACATTTGAAAGACCTCATAGTCCTGTGTTTATATGGTACTTGCTCCCAGCAGGGGCTTTTTTGGTTTTTGTAGGACTTAGAGCAGTAAAATGTTTTAATTTGCTCAGTGTGTGCAGAGACTGCTTATGCATTGCACCATTTTTTCCTAATGTCAGCAGCTTCTGTATTTTAGACTAGTTTCAGTGTGTAAACCAACTATATGTTTATACCCAGGGAGTGATGGTCTGTGCTGTACCTAGTTCTAAAGATGGAAAGAAGGAGTGATGCTCTGCACAGAACAAGGATCTTACTCTTGTTCTAATGTCTTGCTGGCTAAAGAACCGAGTAACAGGAAAGTATCATAAACTCCAGCAGGAGATGTAGTAACGTGAAATTGTTGTCGAGACTTTTCTGTTTGCAGGTGTTGCATGTGGAGAAACAACAAAGAAATACTGGCTACTTGATTTAGTATTTCTTTCCAGCTATTTCTGATACAGTTTTTTTAATTTAAACCTTTCTTTGGAGGATGTTGTATCCAGGTTATCCAACAGACCTAAAAAAAGTAAGGGTGTTGAACATATTACTTAAGTGGAGAGAATTAGGCAGGGAAGGTAGAATCTCTTTTAATAGTTAATGTAGGCCCCATAGCAGGTCCAAAGTGCAGAAGTTAGTTGTGTAAATCAAGGGATGGTGATTATCCTATGAAAACTCTGTGCTTTCCATGCTGAAGAGAATATCCTGCTGATTTCTTGGTTGCTTTGGCCCTGCCAGACAGAAGCAGAAGTCATATTTTGTGCCTTATTTTTCTGGCTGGTGTTATGAAATTTTGAAAGCTGGTTGTTGGAAAGAAACAGTTGTACCTTTATTTATCCTAAATAGTTTCTATTATAGTAGCTATTTTTTGTTAATCTCCCTATACCAGTTATAGCTCAGAGAAGTGAAATGATGTTTTTTGAAAAAGATTTTCTGGGAGTTGTGTAAGCTTAAGGTCTTACTTTGTCTGTTTCTATAAGGGATTCCTGAACAATAAGTAAAGGTTACAGTACTATAGCTCGCAAAGCGTTGATAGCCCTGGCCTTTCTGGTCATGTTCTGTAGACCAGAGTGCCAAATTAAAACGTTTAGAGTACAAGTTTCTTGAGGGTTGGGAATACCTTTGAATTCTTGGCTAAATTCTAGCAGGATGGGATCTTGTCTAAAACTGTTGCATTGTAAACCTAGGATAATGTGCTGCTGTAATAAATATTTTAATTTGAAGTGTTCAGAGATGTTAGCAAATGCCTGCAGTAAATGCCTTTCAGTAATAACAGTAGAGTGGTGATGTTAGTCTGATGCAGTAATGGTTAATAAATTATGGTAAATTGTTGTGGCTCAGTGGCAGGCAAATAGTTTTTTTGGGAACAATAAGCTTGGTGAAATGTTAATGTGATCAGTAGTTTGATATTAAACAGTTCTTTTCTTTCTTTAATAGTGAGTTGAATTCAAAACTACAAGACACCTTGGAACAAATAGAGGTAAGAATTAGTATATTGGTGTTTAGTGTAAATTAGTGTTTGACCTTTATGTACTAGAGCTTTCTAATGCAGTGTTACTAGCAATTACTGAACATGCACATTTCTTTCAAATACAGACTTTGGAATGCTCTAATCATTGTGATTCATGCAGAATTTTGTGCTGCAGTCAACTTAAATGTTCTGTAATATTTTATGAAACTTATAAGCCCAGCTCACTAATTGTGCCCACTTCAGGTGGTAAAGCGATCACATTAAATAGGCACATCACATTTCAAGTACTTGATCTAAGGTGTGCTCCCTGTGTAGTGAAGGTGCACAGTGTTTTTCAGTTCATGAAAAGCTGTGAGTTCTTTAGGCCACTCCTAAATAGTTAAAAAAAAAAAGTTAAATCAGCAGCGTGCCAGTAGTTTTGTATAAGCTATGCAAGAGATCAGAGTTTCACTGGAGATTTTAGAGGTCTACAAACTGAGGACAACTGGACAGGACCAGTGCTAAGCCAGAGGAAGTAAGACTTGAGTGTCTGGGAGAGATGTGACTAGCACAAAAGATGAGTTTTAGATGGTAGATACTATCACAGAAGCAGATTATTTTAAAGTGGCAAGTATCTTGCTGGAAATTGGTGGGGAAAAAGAAGTTCTTAAACAATAGGAATTCTTTTAACTCCATTACTGGGTAATTTTGAGCTGGACCTTGTCAAGCTTTCTGTAACAAGTCTAGTAATATAGGTGTGTACATGTAGCACATGTAATGCCTACATGTGTAATGTGTATCAGGAAAGGGAGTTAGTTGTCCTGGCAGCTCTCTACACCTCTGCCAGATTAGTGCATGTCTTATCATCCCTCATTATTTAATTCCCTGTGCAATTAGAACGTTGTTAAATTTCCTTCATTTATGCCTTTGCACTTCAGCTTTCTTGCAAAGCTTTCCTTTGTTCTTTTATGCTTTCACTGATCTATGCTCTATTCAGAGCATGGCTGGTTCAAAAGAGCTGATGAAGAGTGAGTGTTTTCTTCTCACTCTCACACAGGCCAGTCATTAAATGCGTCTTTTTTTCTTTCTTAAGATCACTCCACTTTCATTCCTATTGCCTTAATTTATGTGCCATTTATTCCTTGTGAGCAAACATTGAAGTTACTTAAAAGGAGACATGCATCTTTTCTTCCTTCCAGTAACAGCTTTGCAGAGAAAATTATGCTCTTACTCAAATCTGGTAATAATATGCCATGTTGGTTGGTGAAGTAGTTAGCTAGCTAAATAATCATACCCAACGATTTTTATTTGCTATGTATGAATTTATAGAAGTATTTTATTTCCCTCCTGTGAAAGTACCTTATTTTCTGCTGGAATTATGTATATACATATGGGTGAGTGTAAGTCATCCTGGAGTTCAAAGAGTGTGTCTGTAAAATACATGGCTTAATTAATAAAGAATCATATGCTGCTAATTAATATTTTATTAATTAGTCTCAATAGCTGAGTGCCTCTACTTGCATCTATTCCTCTTTTTTGTTTTCTTGCAAATTAGGTTTTAACACTGACCTTACTTTTTTGCTGTGTTGCAGATAAAATGCAAGGGGTCTATAGTGGAAGGAGCCATTGTCAAATGTAGCTGAAAAGATTAATGTGGTCTGTGTTTGAGAGGGCAGTCAGATATCCCTGTTTCTCTCTTAGTACAGCTATTCCTCATTATACAAGGGAAAAAAATCAGTATATGGGTAAAGTTGAAATTGCTGAGTAGCCCTTCAAAGAAGTTAAAGTTCTGAATCTTTAGGTTACTTGTCCTTTTACTGTTTTGCTTAGGAAAAAAATGCAGTATTTTATTGTATTCTACGCTGCTTTTTTGAGCTTAAAGAAAATCATGATCTGCTTAAAGCAACCCAACAAAATAAACCACACCCTTGCTCAAACCCAACAACAACAAAAAAACCCAAACCACCAAATCTCTAGGATTAAAATCCATAAATATTTTTGGCAGCTGAGTAATTAATGAAAATTTTGCAGTGGATTAAGTAAAAGTATATAGGGACTAAACAGTCTCCTGTGGTTTCTAATTGCTGGAGCAAGACTGGAACTTCATTTATTGCAAAGCTGTTCTGTGTGCTCAGACACAGCCCTGATAGCAGAACTTATAATTGTGTGTGCGTGTGTTTTCTTCTCCTGTGGTACTCTGATCATACCACAACTGCACCCCCTCCCTCCCCACCTCACTCCCCGAATCAAGGTTTGTCTTAGGGGTGGGGGTAAAATAAGTTAGAAATCCTAGCTCTGTCATACTGTGGTGCTAGACCTTCTCCAAGTAAACATCACTTCGAGTTTGACTTCAGTGAAGTAGTGTGCTTTTTACTGCACTACTTCTTGGAAATAGTGGGAACTGTTTGGCTGACAGAGATTGCATACCAAACTGTTGCAGACTGCAAGAAGTAATATTTGAACATCTCAAAATAGTCCAATAATGTTCAGTCTTGGCTATTGTACAAGAATAATTATTAAGTTGTTTAAAATAAGTATCTTTTCTGCATTTGCTGTTGTTTAAGTAATACATTATTTTGCCTGGTTTTGTTAAGTGTTTAACACATTTTTTCCTTCATTTATATAGGAACAATTGGATGTAGCTCTCTCCAAAATATGCAAGAACTTTGATATGGGTCATTATACAAAGGTTCAGCAGGCTTACAGACTGCTTGGAAAAACACAGGTTAGTACTCATCTTCTGAGTAAGTCACAAAGAACGGGGGTGTAACAATCTGAAGCTTTGAGTACTGCAAGGGGAATTTATTTTCTTAATGCTGATGAATCGTGCTGAGTATAGAAAGACTTCTAATAATGCTCAGATAATTTAACAGTAATTGTTAAAAGAAAATCGTGTCTTACTGTATGGAAGTTTTTGGACACGGTACAACTGTAACAGTTCCGTATTTCAGCTCTACTTTTAATGGTAGTAGTTGTATTTGGGCTTGTGTGTACTATTTTTCATTGCTAGGTCCCTGTTTCTGCGTTGTGCACAGCCTGTGCCGTGTATGTGTGCTTCCCATTTTGTATTGTACTCAAAATGGGACAGGAATGAAAATGTGGGGAAGTTTTTTCTTTGGGGCAACAAAATTACACAAAGCATGTCATACTTACACTGTGGTCATATCTTGAATGTTGAATCTCTGTGTGCCTAGAGCCTTTTATATGTAAATAGGAGTAGGTCTAAATTCTCGGATGGGATATAGCTCTTTTCTGTTGGTGCATTGCCTCAAGGCTTAAGATGGTTTTTCTTGGAAGTCGGTGAATATGTTTCCTTCTGAAACAGATGTAATGTGTGGGATATGGTACCAAGCTCCTGTGAAGTAAAGGGGAGAAAGGAGAGGAGAAAGTCCTGACAGTATCTTTTGTCAGTGATCTTCGAGGCTCAACATGGTGACAGTGCAGTGATGATGTTTTGCTTAGATTTTTAGCTTTAGTTGCTAAAGATCACATCAAAGTGACTGCTGCTGTTAAGGGGGGCACTAGAGTCCCATTTGTGCTTCAGGGGGCAGCAGTTTAATGTTGTTTCCCAGTATTCAGGAGCACAGCTGACATTGGAATGCCTTTTTTGGGGTTTGCTTGTAAAATTTTTGTTTGTTTTTTGTTTCTTTTCTATCAAAGTAGGGTGGTTCTTCAGTGGCTTGACTGTGACAGTGTAGCTCTGCAATGGGGTAGAAACTCATGTCTCTCTCATACTTTGTGCAGAATTATTAGAGTGGCTAAAGACTGCAACTAAATTCAGGGAAGATTAATTAGACTTGTGTTGTGACTTATGTTAGAAGTGTTATTTGCTGCAAGGTTTTTGCCTGCTTTGTTCTCATGATAGACTTGCTTTTGACATTCTTTTTATTACTACTAAAGTATGTATTTTGAACTTGTTCTGGAAAGAACTTAGTTGCATCATTATTGAAATAACTCCCATTTTGACCCCTCCTCGTTGAACAAAATGACAGGAATCTTAAGTATCTTCAGTACTTTCCATGTTTTCATTTGTCATTCTGTTTTCTTTGATTAATTCGAGTTGGGATGAGCTGCAGATTGTTTGTGACAGGATTGAAGCAGAACTGTTGTTGGTTTCTTAATTGTGATCTCAGCTCTTGTCAGTAGCTGAGAATCTCAAATAGCAAGTAGCAAAACTGACCGTTTTCACATCTGCAGGATCTGATAACTTCATTCTGGCATATCAAATAAGGTTTTAATAAATTGTTATATATCATATGTCATCTATTAGCATGTCTTGATACAGTGAGAAAATTCAGTATGTCAAATTGACTAATGTAATACACAGTTTATTAAGAAAAGATTAGCGAAACAGCCTAACTTGAAATGATTATAGCAAAACTTTGATACTCATCACCGTTTAGTACATGTACAGATCTTTGGTTTTTTCCTGACAATAGTAACTGCCATATTTTGCTTTTATTGCAAAAGGGTTTTGTTAGAAATTTCTTGATGTTGTGTGCATGCCTTCCTGTAACACTTAATCCTGCTTTAGATTCTTCAAGGAAGAATTCAGTTTGGCAAATGAATGGATTGAGGACTGTGGTTTAGTTTTACTTTTGTAGAAAGTGGGAAAAATAGGTCTGGTCTGAACTCGTCTTTTTGCACAGTCATCAATAATTGGAAGGGTGAACAAATGAGTAAATTCTGTAATTAAATAGATACATATAAAATTAATATTTATGAGTAATGTCAAAAAAACTGTTGGCAGGGGAATCTGATTTTACCAGTGATGTCTGAACTCTTTATGTTACCATATTGCCAAGTCTGATGTTTTTGATTGGAGGCCATGCTTACAATCTCCGGTGTTCAGTACTAAAAAAGACTTACAATGAGAAGCTATGTTGTGTGACAAACTGAATTTTACAGTTTGATGCTATGTCATTCCTTTTCTTTCAGACAGCAATGGACCAGTTACATATGCACTTTACTCAAGCCATTCATAACACTGTGTTTCAAGTGGTCCTTGGATACGTGGAGCTGTGCGCAGGAAACACAGACACCAAGTTTCAGAAGTTACAGTACAAAGACCTCTGCACAGTATGTAGTTCTTACATATATGTGTATTTTTTAATCTGAAATTTTCCACAGGTGTAAGTGTACCTTTTGTTCATAGGGACTCATTATTAAGATAACCCTACAGCTACTAGAGTTTCTTAATACAACTCAGAAGGTCGTTGAGAGATAGGTTATTCACAGCTTAATGCTGATTTTGATTGCACTAAATTTTGGCACTTCGGAGTTAGAGCACACAGCACCTGAATAAATGTAAAGAAGTAAATTGTAGGTTACAAACAGGAGATGAAGATTTAAAAACTCCCGTGTCTTTGGTGTAATGTGCTAGTTACTGGAATCACTGTTAGCTTTGAATTTCATTTCAGTGCATTTTGTCTGAGGTCACAATTTCTGTAATACTGCATTTCAGTAAGGATTTTTGTAAAGGTGCTAACTTAATTGGAGTCTTCTCATTACCCTAATATTTTATAAGTTTGATTGTACTTTTGGTATCAAGGTAATAAACAGCTGTAATACTGAGATGCAAAAGCCTGATGATGGGAAGATTGTGGACTGGGCATAAACTCATAAACTGGTGTTTTCCTCTAGTATAGATTTTAGATGCAGTGTCTTGCATGCGTATGCTTTTTTTTTTCTTTTTTTAACTATTAGAATTAATTCCTGTATTTTGAGTAGTATTTTTAGTCCACTCTTTAATTCTTTGACTTGTGATCTTACTGTTACACTCTTCCTCTGGTGGGGAGAGGGAGTGTGAGATGTTTTAAGGGGTTGTAACCTGGATTTTAAATTTGAAATTATGTTTCCATCTTGACCGGTTCATTTGCTTGTTTCAGTTGAAGACTCATCATCCCTCATCGACTCAAAAGATCCACCCCACCAGTTGCAATTTATTAAATCAAAGTACAATCACAAGAAGATTAAAAATCATATTCTGATCCACTCTGTGCTCTTTCACTTCTCAGATCTCCTGGGGTTGTGTAGCTTCAACTAGTAAACAACACATCTGTGTTGAAAACCATTTCATTGTGAAGAGGTGCCCCTTTGACTTAAAAGGCTTAAATAATTTAGGAGCCTTCATGTGAATGAAAGTGGATTATGAAAACTCAATTTATTTTGAGTAATTGACGTAACTATTAATGAAAGGAATGAGGGTGTATTTGCATTTCACTGAGATGAATTCTCATTGAAGACAGCCAGCAAACCCTGATCTCTCTTTTCTAGACTGAAGCCTCTTCATACTTCTGTGTTAACTCTTCAAAGGGTGTCTTTGTATTCACTTTTTAGTTTCTAATGCACTTTTATTCTGAGTGTTTTTTTCTTTATATTTCTATATGCCCTTCAGTATTATTTCTCATTCTTTGCTGGTATTTCTTATACTAAGCTCCTTTATTTACAAGCAATACTGATGAGATCCTCCTGACATCTTCATTGTCTGTGCTGTTACTCCTTACCCTTTACAGTGCAGAAGGCTCTTTCAAATCACTGGAAATAACATACTTTGTAATAGAATCATAGAGTTGTAGGGGTTGGAAGGGACCTTGAGAGATCATCGGGTCCAACCCCAAATACATGGAAAGAAAGTGGCTTTGACTCTGTGGTTATGAAATTATTACCTTGTTACTTCTATTTGGTTTTCCTTCAGCAGAACCCTTCTGAGGTGCTTTAGTTAAGTGAGCTTGCAAATAGCTGGAATCTGGCAGTCTCTATAAAGGTGGCCAAACTCTAGGACTGTAATGTACTATGAATACTGTAGTAATTTCAGTGGAATTTTTTTTTTTTTTTTAATTTTTATTTACTCTTACAGTAACAGGTATTTGGGGACAGGCTGCAGGTGGGAAATTTTATTATCTGTTACAAACCGTGTTGTTCAGTGTTTCCATTTGTGAAAGTCAAAGTTGAAAAAACTGGGCTACTGTAGCAATTACATTTCTACCTTCCTGTAGAAAAAATACCAAAAGATGATCATCTCTGGTGTTCAGTTGTCAGGGAGTAAATTGTTTCAATACTAAAATATGTCTCTCGTTCCAATGAGAACCCTTTCAACCTGTCCACATTGTTAAGCCAGGATGCTCTTAAGGTATTAAGTGGTTGTGAAGTGCTTACTCTAATTAAACAATAGACGTCATGCAAAAGTAGTCTTCCTTTTTGGGTAGATTTCCTGTTGGGTGTTTCTAAAATCTTTCTAAATGAACTCATTTAGCTCATTTCCATTTTACATAGGTAGTGGGGGATTATGGTGCTTTATTTTCCCTTTGTTTTAGTTTCTTTTGCTTCTTTCTTTTCTTGAAGTCAGACACTGGATCTTATAATAATGTGGGGTTTTTTAAAGGATAATGTTTTCAGTAATTGTTAGCTGTTTATATAAGATATGTGCCTGTGCACTCGGAGTCACTTTCCTTGTTGAGCATTTCTTTTCCTAGTGATATGCCATGGTCCTCATCTTAGATCTCTTCTATTGAATACTGCTGGAGCAGGGGACAGTTTGGCCGTTCCAGCTTCAAGTTTTGATTTTTCTTTATTCTAGCATAAGTTCAGAGAAATTAAGCTCTTTATTTCCTTAGTAAGAAATGGAATACTCTTGGTATATAGTAATCTTTCTGGCCACTTGGAAGCCAGTGTGTCTTCAAATTGTCATCTACACAAAGTTTAGATTTTATAGCTACTAAAGCCCTGAAATGCTGTAACACTTTCTGATGAGTTGGCAGAGGAAATTGCTGAAAGAGCTGTTGAAACAGTAGCACAATTTATTGTTTAAATGAGAAACTTCTTGTCCTATTCTGTTCCATCCTTAGCAAAGGTTAATAGTATCTGAGATTCCTGACTGCATTATTGAGACACTTTAATCTGTATCAACTCTCCAATTAGAGGGTGTTTTAGAAAACAAGTAGTCTTCTTGATTGTTACTTCCTTTATGCACCAAGAACTTTTTTTGTTGGTGTTTCCAGAATTTATGTCCTTGAGGCACCTCTGGTTTGATAGGGACCGGAACTAGAATAGTAATTGATTATAAAGACGCCCCACAAACCCAAGCAAATTGGTGAGACGTAGTGATTAACGTGAGGCCTCCAGGTACTTTTGCTAAGGTTTTTGTGAGTCCTTGGTCATAAGCAGAGCGTAGGAGAATGTCTTGAGTGGTGTGTGCTACTGCCAGGAGTGTTATCTAAACTTAGAAAGCAAGAAAACATGATTAAATAGTAAGTAAAGATACATAGTTTATAATTTAAAGCTGTAGCTTTTACCTTAAAGCTGAAAAACAGGACAGGCATAAATTACACATCTGCATTTGGAAGAAATTTGTCCAGTCCAGTGTTTACTGTCCAGCAAATGTAATATTCAAGCTTCTCAAGGTTTTGTTGCAATTCATTGCACAGGAAGGGTACTCAGTGTTTAGAAAGCCATGGTTACATCAGTAGGTGAGGATGCAATTCAGAGGGAACTGATTGCTTTGATTAAGGGTTTGCTCTCTATAGAATCCATGGTTGATTATTTTGGTGGTTACATTGACATCACCGTTGCAGAAGTTTTTACTAAAAGACTCTTCAAAAATCTGCATTGCTGTTCCATAAATATAAGAGCTGGTTAATATATGGGCCAATTGGAACAAAACCAAAAAAGTTGCTACCAAATAAACTTTACACTTTTAGACAGCATTTGATTAGTTGCCCAAAATCTGGCATTTGTCAGGTCTCAGATACTTCTAAAAAGCAAACTGATCTACATCAAGTACCTCAGCTGTATGGAGTTTTTAGATGGTTTGTTTTGCCTATGCAAAAAAATGAACAAAAACTTTAAGTTTCACTACATTATTTTGTTTTTTGTAGCATATTACATCAGACAGCTACATTCCATGCCTTGCTGATCTCTGCAAAGCCCTCTGGGAAGTCATGCTCAGTTACTACCGAACGATGCAGTGGCATGAGAATCATGACCCAGATGAGGCAGCAGCTGGATCTTCTGGTAAGAAACTACTGGAAACAAAACTTCTGATAGCTGGAAATAACTTTGCTTGTGCTCAGGTTGTTAATTTGACAGTTGGTACCTTCGTGGGCTTGAGTAAGTGCCTTCGGTTGCTTTTAGTGTGCAGTAAGGACTTAAACACTCACTGGATTTTTTTTCTGTAGAAGGTTGGGTTTTTTTTAAATTAATGGATATGTGTATGTGCCAGTATTACAGATCTAAACAGTTTTATTTTAAACAGTGCTGTTAAGTTGGAAGTCATCTGTGGTTGACGACTACAAAAGATTTTTCCCTAAAAATTAGAAATTTCAGATTTTTTGGTAAATGTTGAAATTTTTCACTGCATGTTAAGCTTGGTAGATTGGATTGTGTACTATCAAAGGTGACTGGAACAATAGGGAATGAGTCTGTTGTAAATCTGTCATTAAAATTATTGGGAAATGCAATTTCCTCAATTTTGTGTGTCATCTGTACTAGTCAGTCCATCATAAGATACGATTTCCTTGATGCCCTTAAAAGAAAAGGCAAAGCATTTAAAGTGTAATTTTGGTTTTCTTTTATTGATGATCCAGTTTGTTTTTTTAGGACAGAAGCATGAAACCTTTGCCTGTTGTCCATATAAGTCCCCTTAAGTGCATTTTCCTGGACGTACACTTCATTAATGTAAAGTGTCTGAAGACTCTTTAATTTCCCACTAACGCAGGATACCTGTGTTTGGCAGTATTGGGGTTTACGCAAAACTCCTATTTATTTGCATCAGATAGGTTTGCTCTTTTCTTACTGAAAATGAGGCTTCTGTTGAAGGATGAGGGCTGGAGGTTATTCCTCCTTGGCTGATGTGCATAAAGCTTGTATCCTTTATGGTAGAGGGTAAGAAGAAAGGGAAAAATTGAAGTAGGAATAGAACAGATCTTGGAACACTATGCGTTTTACAATGTGTCTGAAATCCTCTTACAATATATCCAAAACCCAACATTTTCTTCAAAAGACAGATTTATTACAGATTTTAAGTCTTTAAAAGAATGAAACTTATGGTAACTAGTCTGCCTCCTATAAATACGAAAAATTAATGACATTCTGAGTGTCATTCCCATATTGTGTATAGTCTTAAAAAAAATTAAAAATGTGGATTTGTTGAAACTGTTAATTTTGGGAGACAGTGTTTGTAAGTATATTAGAATTAAAATTTAGCGTTTCAATACTTAGGTTTGAGATGCACCATGGGAAGAAAAATTCTGAAGTTTTGAGTTAATTGCCCATTTTCAATAATATTTCTTTTTAAATTTAAGATAACTTCAGGTAATTAGTTCCCTTTTCTTGTTTTCATTTTGTTGTGAACATTGCGTGTGTTAAATAAAGCAGGTATCATAATGACTCTATTGCATGAAAACATTATCACAGTAGACTCCGTGCTGCACTCCAGATGTAATTTTAAAAATATTTCCCCTTGCTGTGGTTACTTGTGGTATCCTGAAGAAGGAAACTCATTTGCACTGCAAAACCTTTTAAAGGAACCTTAAGCCTAATAAAGCAGTATATTCAGTCACATGAGTAATTTTAAATACATTGCTTTTTAAATGCATGCCAGAGTGTTTTGGTGTTTTTACTACTAATCCACTAAACCTTCTGTCACTCATTGTTTAGGTTTCTGGAGATGTTGTGGCTTAGCTGTAATGTACAGCTAGAATATATCTGAGCTACTGAATCACTTTTTCAAATACCACGGCAATGGCAAAGCACACACAAGGGAATTTTACAAGCATAATTTAATTTTAGAGGGACTATAAATATCTACCGAACATCTGCTTTTTTCTGAGTGTCTCAGCTCACGCTATAGTAATTATTAAACCTGTGCATGGAAGTCTCATTCTGTATTTATTGATTTAATGGCTGTGATATGTGCTGAAACCAAAGAGTACAATTCCTGTAGGAAACACGGGCATGTCAGAAGGGATCATTTGGATTGTCCTAAAATTGTTCCCTTGACTAAAGCCCGCAGACTGGAGCAATAGAAGTAGTAGTCTTGGCTGTTGTATGTGTGTCTGGCTGCTGTCATTTTGAGAACTCAAAACTGTGCAAGTGTTTTTCTCTTGCTGTGCTTGTTTATGTCAGCAGTCTTGGAAAGCACCTTAAATGAGTTGAGGGACTTGTGATCTTCGAGCATGAGCCCAGCTGTAGAAGTGAGAAGCTGGATTTAGCAAACATGAATTACACAGCTCGCTCTATTTTTGTTGTCACATTTATCCAAAAGAAGTCCTGCATGGATTATGGAAAGGAGATTGCACTCCATCTAGATTGTGTGTCACATAATTGTGACTATTAACTCTGGCTGCAGATGCTAAAATGTACTGTGCATAACTTAGCAGTAATTGTCCTCCTGCATTTTTTGAGGAAGGAGGTGTGCCTGCTTCATATAGTTAAATACTCTGCTTATTTGTGTTCTGAAAGTTAATGTAGTTTGAGACAGAAAAGCGAAATAGAATACAAAATACTTTTACAACATGGTTTATTTTTGTTTGGAACATTTGTCTGGAGTGACTCTTTGAGGTTTTTAATTTTTTTTTACCTAGAATTGAGTTCAGAACTGAGAGTTGTTCTGTCAGTTACAGCACGAACTGGTCTTTGGAGGTTACTTTATTTAAGATGAATTAAAAAAAAAAAACAAACTAAATGGAAGCTGATAATTATCTCTAGACATAAATGCAGTCCCAACAATTTTTAAATCCTGAGACATTTTATTATTGTTCATGAAATAGGAAATTCTAACAGGATTTAGTTTTCTGAAGTGTTACAACAGAGTAGCAGTAAATTGTAGTGGGAGTAAGGTTCTAGGAAGAGAATTAGCTAGCCTTGTCCATAGCGCTTTAAACTAGATTTGAAGGGGGATGGGGTTGTTGCTGGGTTCCCACCAGTGGGGGAGTGTTCTAGTAATAATGAGAACCAGAAAACCTCACCGCCCCAAAAAGCAAAACTGGTGTGCTCAGCTTGCTCCCTGCAATGCCTGTGCACCAATGCACACAGTATGGGGAATAAACAGGAGTTGGAAATCTGCATGCAGTCAAGGGGTCGTGATCTAGTTACAATTACAGAAACTTGGAGGTCCTTCTCCTCTTCTACTCTGCTCTGGGGAGACCTCACCTGGAATATTGTGTCCAGCTCTGAGCTCCTCAGTTCAGGAGGAACATAGAACTCCTTGAAAGAGTCCAGCACAGGACCACCAAGATGATTATGGGAGTAGAACCACCTCCCTTATGAGGAAAGGGTGAGGGAGCTGGAGAAGAGGAGACTGAGGGGTGACCTTATTAATGTCTATAAATATGTAAAGGGCGAGAGTCAGGAGGATGGAGCCAGGCCCTTCTCAGTGATGGCCAGTGATAGGACAATGGGCAGTGGGTGCAAGCTGGAGCATAGGAAGTTCTATGTGAATATAAGGAGGAACTTTTTCCCTGTGAGGGTGACAGAGCACTGGACCAGACTGCCCACAGAGGTTGTGGAGTCTCCTTCTCTGGAGACATTCAAAACCTGCCTGGACATGTTCCTGTGTGATTTAGTCTAGGTGATCCTGCTCTGGCAGGGGCGTTGGACTAGATGATCTTCTGAGATCCATTCCAACTCCTAACGTTCTGTGATTCTGTGAAATACATAGTATTGATAGTTCTATGAATCATCAATAACAACAGATAAAATCATTGCTCTATAAGATGCTGTTGGAAAGATAGGATTAAAACAGCAAATTGCTGTGATAAAGGTTTTCATCCCTGAAAATAAACTCTTTACTGGCAAGTTCATCATTGCACTATTGGTCAGGGTTAAAGCATTCTTTGTGTTTATGGTATAGAATCAAAGAAAAATGAGTTTTGAAGGATCCTGTATGGGTCATTTTGTGTCTTCCCTACTCAAAGTAGAGTGAACTTCAAAGTTGCATGGGCTTTGGCAGTCCCTGTCTGGTACACCTGGATTTTCACATACCATAAAAGTTACTGTGACATTAATGTAATTCACATGTTTCCCTGAGACACCTAATTTGTCAGAAGAACTGAAACTGAGCAGCAAAATTACGACCACACCATTCAAATTCCTGATTTCACAAGTATAATCCTAGTGGTAAGAGTTGGTAACAGCTGTAATAGCTGTAACAGATTCACTGAAAAGCAAGAAGAAAACGATGTATATATATATATACACATTTAATTTCAGCCATTTTAATTTTTAAAGTGCTCAGTTTTTAATACTATGTAAGTTCTGTTCAAGACCTGCTTGGCATTCAAAGAATGAAGCTAGAGGACACTGATTTGATGATTTTTTCCTTTTTTCTATTTTTCTCCCTGTCTGCCTAGCAAGGATTAAACAAAACCCTTTAGTTATGACTGAAGGCTGCCTTTAGGAACTTTAAAGAAATACCGAGAAACCTGCAAAATGACTGTATTTAAATCAGACAACTGGGAGAATAACTCCTGGTTGATTCTGATTCATATTTTTATGTGAAATTATGAATATTTATATATTTTGCTACCTGTTCCAAATTCTTCAAAAATTGTAAATGCTTCTGGAGCTTTATCTAAGCCTTGATTTTTTTCAAGGAAATTATTCTGAATTTAAATATATTTGTGGATATGAAATTAGCTGCACTACATTTCATTAAAAGACTGGAAACCAGACCTCTTAGCATGCCTGGCCACAAAGCAGGAGATTGCAGAGAGAATATCCCGTGGATTTTTACTGAACAATAGCATCCATGTGACTCTGTCCAACTATTCCCTCATAAATGGCAGTTGGTAAGCATGAGGGCGATGGTGTTAGTCTTGAGAATACATCAAAGATACTGGTTCATTGTGGTTTTACCCCAGCCAGCAACCAAGCCCCACACACCTGCTTGTTCACTACCCCCAGGCAGAATGGTGGAAAGAATCAGAAGAGTAGAAGTGAGAAAACTGGTGGGTTGATGTAAAGACAGTTTAACAGGGAAAGCAAAAGCCATGCACGCAAGCAAAGAAAACCTTTCATTCATTCCCACCTTCCATGGGCAGGCAGGTGTTCAGCCATCCCCAGGAAAGCAGGGCTCCATCACATGTAACAGTGACTTGGAAGATAAGCACTATCGCTCTGAATGTGTGTGTCTCCCCCAGTCTCCTTCCCCCAGCTTTATAGGTTAGGCATGGTGTCATACTGTATGGGATGGGATATCCCTTGGTCAGTTTGGGTCAGCTGTCCTGTCTGTGTCCCCTCCCAACTCCTTGTGCACCCCTAGCCCACTTGTTGGTGGGGTCATGTGAGAAGCAGAAAAGCCCTTGGCTCTGTGTAAGCACTGCTCAGCTACAAGAAACACATCTCTCTTATCACCATTTTCAGCACCAGTCCAAAAGAGAGACCTGTACGAATGGTGAAGAAAATTAACTCTATCTTAACCCAAAGCAGCACACTTACTTGGGCAGGCTTCACTCTGCAGAAGTGTAGAGGAGGTTGCAGAAGCTTCTGAAGAGTGTTCTGTGACTAAGATAGCTGGCTTTGTTTACTAATATAGTCAGAAAACTGATAAATCTGCTTGGTGTTTCTCTAGTTTGTTTACTCTTCCATGATAAACCACTTTTGAAAATGCATTTGTCAGAATTATTGCTTTCAGGAGAAGAGGAGCATACTTACATACAGTTACTAAATTAGAATTTATTTATGCAGTGGCTAATAATTGTTTTATGATTTTTCTTTCATAAGGAACATTTTCTTTGAGTGCCCTGCAACAGTATAGTATGAAATTATGTGTGAGTTTTGTTTTCACATCAAACAGCCTTTTATCTCCTTATTTTGGAACTCTCGGTTCACCTGCAAAAGCAGGCTCAAAGACTTGAAACAGAAAGAAATTTTTGGAAGAAATGTATATAAGCCCAAGACCAAATTCCAAAATACGTTTTCTTATGTTTTTAATTGTTAGGAGAAGTTGTGCAATTGAAAGTACCAGAGCTTTTATATTAGACTACATACAGTATTGTACTGATTCTGTATCCTTGAGGTCCAGTCTCATGGGCAGACTAATTTGAAATTAATTGGCTTGAAGATTCCTTTTCATAGTGTTTATATGTTTGCCATTGTAATCCCGAGCTCACAGATGAAGCTCCCTCAGTGTTTGCTAAGGATTTCAGTTTAGTGATGTGCCCAGACCTATCAAATAGCTCCACTTGAAAGAAATTAAGCAAAGCCAACATCCTTTTCAGTAACTATATTCCTCACATTTGTTTAATTTAAATGGAGCTACAAATGTGGAAGGTTTAATAGTATTTTTGTTGTTCCTATTATGCTTATATATTATATGAGTTCATATCATAGGTAATATATATTTAGAATAATTTTATTTTTTTTATTTACATGGGAAATGCCAATACTTCTTTTTTTGGAGAAGTGTACTCTGTAAAAGCCAAAGCAAAAACTAGGTGGTTGATGGGGAGAAGGAAAGTGTGCATCATGCTCTTTTACTTAAAGAGATTCTGACCTAGGACTAGGGGCATGGAACAGTGGTAAGTGCTAATCAGGATTACTGATTGAGACAGAAGGACACTGCTTGCTTGATGGAGAGCACCAGATGATCTGAAGAAAATATGGTCAGATTCTGCTGTGCTGTTTTGTATTTTGGTTTATTTGAGTTGTCTGAAGCATCTGGTACCAATGACAATGATTGTGTTCAGGGGATGACTCTTAATTTCCTCTTACATGTGCAGTAGTCCAGACAATGCTGCGGAGGTCTGTTCTGCACGCATAGGTTGATTTAAGCCTTGTATCTGGCTTCCCACTCCTTACTGGGCTCATGAGTAGGTGCTCAGGGTATTTACATGATACTCGCCTAGATTCCATGGTCTGGATTCAGGGCACAGAATGACATGGTAAAGAGTGCTTTTGTTGTTGACAAAAAATGTCTTAGCGCTGGCAGATGTAGGGTAGATGTAGATTCTTTATGATTCTGGACTCTTCTTTAGTAGGCAGCAAAATTAGACATGAAAAATTGCTACTGTCTCTAAGGAAGGTGAAATGAAGCCAGGAGGCTTTCTGGAGAAGAAACTATAAAGCCTACTGATGAAGAACTGCAAACGTCAGTCAGGATTAGCTCTCAGTGTGGTCCTGTTAGCACCTTACCATGTAAGGAACACTATTGCAACAGGGATTCAGTATGCAACTGGCATTTTTCTCCTTACTAGTTTTGAATGACCAGGTAAAATCCTAGCCCTGCTCAGATGAATTCAGTCCATGAATGAAAAGCTGCTGGAGCTGCACCTGGGCTGTCTGGCAGCTTCACACAGTTAAACAGTTAAGTGTGTTTCACAGGCTTAGTCCTGTCTCCCAGAGTGGAAGCTACATGTTATCCCAAGGAGACATTTGGGTCCATGGCCTTGGATGCCTTACAAATACCTTGCTGAATCTAGAAATGATTTCCTTCTCTTCCCAAAAAACATGTTCCACAAGTTAAGGGTGTCCGAGATGCTGCCTCAAGTTGTTGATGAGCTGTTAATTGTTCTACCCTTTACGTTCCATTTTACCTTATCACAGTGATGTAGCTACTTGATCTTGAAGTTCAACAGATTAAAAAGAAACTATTTTTCAAGAATGTAATCTAAGTCAAGGAAGTTAGGATGACCTAGTCTGTTAGACATGTCCTCTTACACTCCAGGCAGGCCCAGAGACTGTCTTGCCCATGAAACTTTGATTTTATTTTTTACTTCCGTTTCTGTCTCTGGGTTCCTGTAGGACCTGGGCTTTGTGCTGCCTGTTCCTGGGATGGAGACTGCCTGATGGGCATGCAAAAGGGTAGCTTGGGGCTGGGTGGAGGTTTTTGAGAGGAAATGCTGGAATAAGTGAAAGAAATAGCTTTGAGTTTAGCGCCCACGTGTGGAGGTAGAGATGAGAGGGTCTGGGCCAGGAACAAGGGAGAGAATAGTTTTCTCAGGTACTAGAAACTATCTGGAGGTTGCAGAGAAGATGGCAAGACAGGTGATGCTGGGGAACTACAGGCAATTTTCATTATCTGTGTTTGCAACCTCTTGAATGATGGGCTAGAAGGAGGGCTGTGCACTTCATAATGCTACAGTCAATATGTAGGTGAATTTTTATTTTTCATGTCAAATCACTAAAGGGTTTGGGCTAAAGGACATGCAAAGTTTTTCTCCTTGTCAGGAACAGAAGAGTTTTCTTATCATGGGAAAAGTTTGTATGTGTAGTCTGGCTAAAGGCAGAGCTTTCTGGGGTCAGTCATAGGCTGTGAAACAAACGGCGTGACACTGTGCTATTACAGATCGCAAGTGTAAGCACAACGGTGTGCTCAGAAACTGCACACAAAGTACCTTCTGTTTTAAAAAATGGAAATAAAATATGTTTCCTTCATGGGGAGAGAAGGGGCCACATACAAGGGAAGTATTTTGGAAAGTGATGCAGTGCTATGGGAGTGAAGGGTTTAGAATTAAATAATTTGCAAGAATTATTAAAATTGACATCATTTCATGCATAAGCTTAAATTAGTGGGCAGGGAGAAAGAAAAGACCATGCTATGTTGTTTGCATAGTTTGTGGAGAAAGTTTCAGTTGCAGACAATTTACTGAGGCAGAAAGTTAAAATCTTGCTGTGAAATTAAGCTCATTATGCTTGTCTTCTACGAAGGTAGAACATTTAGACACTCTTGCAGAGGATAAGCAGCGCTCACTTCAGCATTAGACTTAATCTTTTATATTTGAAATATCAGTATCTGTTACTCTCATCTTTATTTTTATTGAATAGGGCATCCTGCTTACATCAAAGCAATTAGATGCTCTCCTGGTCTGTGTTAGCATATAATATTTATATGTGCTTTATTCATTTCTTTTCAAAAGTTTAGAGCAATGGAGCCCTCCAGGAGTTTGCATAATGGATAATATGATAATGACTAATACAGGAGTTTCATTATGGGTAGAAAACTAGGATACATTTCAAAGCTTTTAGAAATACCTACAATGGCTTTCACCTTCAGTTTCAGATGGCAGCAATGTGATTGGAACTGAAGAGAACAGTTTTGACCGCAGCTATGTAAAAAAGAAATTGGAACATGGGCTTTCACGAATATGGCAGGTATGGTTTTGGCTTTTTTCCTAAATATTTATCTCCTCCCTCTCCCTACCCATCCCTGGTATTAATTGCAGTTATACTGAAGCCCTGGAGAGATTGAAGAGGTTTGTTTTGAGCTAAGTATGTCAAAACTGTGGAAATTTAATTTCTGTGACTCAGTGACTGTTTTGTCACTATGCTGACATAGTCAGGATACCAAAACACAGTAACATGACTTTCAGCCTGACTCCACTTTTCCCAACCTGTGTCCTGCCACACAATCTATTTTTTTTTTCCTCGTGTGCTTTTCTCTAATAGATTATGTTTCTGGAGTAATGATAGCTATGGACAAGTGTTGTGAACCTGCCTGATTTCACAGTATTCCTGGTTTGACTGCTGGATTGGTTTGATGTGCAGTGAGACCCCAAATATATGATGAAAAAGCTGTAAACCATTTACATGACTGAATTGTAATTCAGAGTTGTGTTTTTGCAGTGACAATAAAGCATCTATGATTGACTTTGTGTTACAGCGTTTTAAAGAATCTGATTATAATATTGTTTTAGAAAGTCAGTGAGAAATTATTCATGTTACAGAAAATGGAGTTCTACTCTAAATCTCAAAAAGAAGCTATAAATGCAAACAAAGCAAGAAGTGTTAGTGAACCAGGCACCTGAGCGTTCACCTTTTTGTATTTAGTATATTAAGTATACAAAAACTTGTTTGTGTTTTGTAGGATGTTCAACTGAAAGTGAAAACATATCTTCTGGGAACAGATCTGTCTAATTTCAAATATGACGACTTCATATTTGTACTTGATGTTATCAGCAGGTATACTTATGTGGTCAGAAGAACACTTAATGCATGTGCACAAACTTGAACTCTGATTAGACAGTGGAGTTAATTAAGGCTGTTATTCATATTCTGATGCCAACTTTGCTTATACCTACTGACAGTTTGAAGAGCACTTCCTTATGTGGGAGTTTATGAGGATGTACTTAGAAGAGGTAGCATAAATTGCTTTGGTGCTCAAGTAGTGCTTAAGTGCAGTATGATTTCAATGTTGTCCACTTTTAAGATTTCAGATTTCCAAATCTGACAATTTTGATGTTTCTTAAAGGTTTTAAAGGGACACTTGCTCAAGAGCAGTAAAATACAGTGGTACTGCTAACCTGTATGGCATTATATCCTCCTTTTTTGGTAAATAAAACAGGAGATCCAAACTGAGCTATACAGCTTGCCCTGCATAATGTGATCTCAAAAGGATATTTATTTTGGTTGTGGCTCTTTGTGTATGGGATGTTGTGATAGGATTTGGAGGGAAATGTGTTGTGGACTTATGTGGAATGAGTGAAGTATTTGCAACTTAACATTGGTGCTCTGCTTTTATGGAGACGCATGTATGCTCACGGTAACGATTTAGGCTTGTAATTGAAGTTGAAACAGCATTAATGAATAAATACTTAAAACCTTTGTTTTATTATTATAGGTTGATGCAAGTTGGAGAAGAATTTTGTGGCAGTAAGTCTGAAGTTTTGCAAGAATCTATCAGAAGACAAAGTGTTAACTATTTCAAAACATACCACAGGTGAGACCATGAGCAAGCAGTGTGCCCTGGTGGCTAAGAGAGCCAATGAGATCCTGGGGTGCATCAAAAGGAGAGTGGTCAAGCCCCACCTGGAGTATTGTGTCCAGTTCGGGGCTCCCTGGTACAAAAAAGACAGGGATCTCTTGTAAAGAGTCCAGCAGAGGGCTATAAAGATGATTAAGGGCTTGGAGCATCTCCCCTGCAAGGAAAGGCTGAAAGAACTGGGGCTGTTCAGCTTTGAGAAAAGAAGGCTAAGAGGGGATCTTATTAATGTTTATACATATCTCAAGTGTGGGACACAGGGGAAAATGGCCAGCCTCTTTTCTACGGTCTGTGGAGACAGGACAAGGGGCAATGGCTGCAAGTTGGAGCACAGGAAATTCCACACCAACATGTGGAAGAACTTTTTCCCAGGGAGGGTGACAGAGCCCTGGGACAGGCTGCCCAGGGAGGTGGTGGAGTCTCCTGTGGAGATATTCAAGACCCGTCTGGACGCCTATCTGTGCAGTATGAACTAGGGAGCTGCTTTGGCAGGGGGGTTGAACCCAATGATCTCTCAAGGTCCCTTCCAACCCCTACGATTCTGATTCTGTGAGACCACTGTATGTGCAGTGGATGAATCTAATGGCATTTATTTCAGTAAGGTTTAACTTTCATCATTTCCAAAAGAATTCCACTACATAATGTTCCTGCACTGAAGCTGACAGATAATGGGGTATGTTTCATGATGAGAATAGGTCTCTTTACCCTGGAGAAAGGGTTAGGGTGCAGAAGCCTTTGCTTCTGTTATGGTTGTGGAAGACTCTAGTTCTGCAGCAGGCAAGCCAGATAAAGATGAACTTTTTATTTAGAAATTAGGGATTCCTCTTAGGCTGTTTCCTGGGATCCTGAGGTTGAATGCTTCCTGAAGTCCCTGCTTCCTAGAAAAATTATTTCTTTTGCTATGCTGTGAAATAAAGAGAGCTGATATATGTGGCTATGAAATATTTTTTCAATGTGCAATTTTGTCTCCTGTGAGTTGAGATGTTTAGAACAGAGTCTGTCCTTTTGAGTCATATTTTCATAGTATTTTCTTTTTATTGTCAGTATCGAATTGTTTCAGTCAACTCTACAGCCAGTCATGTGGCTTATGCACAGGCAGTCTCTGGCCTCAGATACAATATAAGGCTGTGACAGCTTCAGGACTTGTCTGTGTTTTAATTCTCTTGATTTCCCATATGTTTTGGTTTGGATGATAGACAACTCTTCCATTCTAGTTACCTAGCATTTATCTTCTTTCTGGGTATGAAATGCTAGGAAGATAGCGAGCAATACAGCATTCTTTGTTATAAGAAACTCTTACTTTACCAGTCTTGATCTGTTGTCCTCTGTTGCATGGGAGCTGTTATACAACTGATGCATCCAAACCTATTTTGTCTGAGGCTTTCTGCATAAGTTGTATAAAGTATGCAAATTATGACAGTAGAACATGAGACAGTGTCTAAATTCAGAAGCTGAGAACTTGGTTTGGAATTTCTTCTACCTTTGGTAGTTTGTAGCTAGGGTTTCTTTCTGAATATTCAATGAAGACCTAAGTTCCAGTTCCCTGAAAACCTTGAGCTTTCCGATGAACATTATGTCTTGTCAGGAAATGAATTAAGATGCAGGCCACTTGTATTTATTTCTTGAAAGCATTTCTGAAGCCTGAACTGAATTATGTGAACTGATGTGGAAACTGAACTTGTAACTCTAGGTTCAGAAGGGCTGCTTTGGTCTCCCTAGCCTCTTAGCACACCGATTTACCACAGAATACCTTCTTTGTTTAAATAAATACCGTTTTGACCATTACAGTTTAGGGAATCAAAGTGTAATTTTCTGAATTATCTTTTGGGTAAAATAAAGGTTAAGGGTCACTGATGGAATATGTATAGAAATATTTTTTTAAAATAATGTATTTTTTTTAAGGTAATGCTTCTTGTTATTGTTATGAAAATAAGAGGAAATGCTTATTGATAAGACTCAAAATTTGGGTCCCTTTTAATACTTTGTGTGTGTTTTACACTGTGTCGGTACTGTGAGATTATTTGGCTGCTGCTTTCATCCTCAGAAGGAAAAAAATACAAAAAAACCCCTTCTTTCCCAGCTGTATCCCTCAGGTGGATTTATGTGAAAGCTTTAAGCATCTTGCCTTTTCAGATCAAGCTAATGTGGCTTTTGCTCCCCTTGTGTATTTAATTGGAGGGAAAAAAAAAAAAGCAGCAGCTATTGCTTTTAAGGATTCATTAGAATATAAAAGCTCCATAGAGCTGAATTGCTCAGAGTCCAGGAGTAATGAGTTCTTTGATTGTGTAATTTGACAAATGTGGCCTCCTGGGCAGTGTGGTGTTGTAAAGAACTGCCAACATAAAGAAAGCATGCAAAGAAACTGGTCAAGTCATTCAAAAAGCATAGAAGAGCAGTGTAATACTAGAGCTTACGTGAGGCCTTTTTTGGGTAAAAGTTGATTATCTTGAAAAATTAGAATGGGCTTTTGGCAGAGAGCATCAGTAAGGTAATTTTTGGGAATGCAATTTCTTTTTTGTCCTGATAGCTTGTAAAAAGTTGTGTCTGATCACTAAAGCTTTTCAGAGAACAAATGCACTAGACCTTCTGCAGGTGCCACTTTCTGGACTTGTAAATTGGCAAAAATGAAGAGCGTTCATTCAAGTTTGTTGGTCAGTGCCTTGATTTCACCTTTGAAATGATACAAAAACTGCTTTTGTGTGGCTTTTAGATGTTTGCTTTTCTATCTCCTTAGTCTTCCTCTCAGAGACTTTTCATCTGTAACACTGATTTTCACAGCATCTTTATCTGTTGCTTTTGTCGGCTTTACTGCAAGGAAATGTGCAAGCTGTGGGTACTCGGTGCCTCAAAAAATGGCACTGGAAGTCTGTATTTAGCTGGTAAATTTAGATAGAAACAGCAAACTGTAGTCAGAATTCACACGTCTCGTCTTGCTGAGGCAAGAAACCTTTAATTGTGATGATTATAGTTCAGTGTTGAAATAGCAGTATTTCTAGAATATTTTACTGCATAATTAGTGCATAATTTACCAACTGCTACTTATTAAACAAAACAATGTACTGTGAATTAAGAAGGAAAGATCCAGCGATGTGACCTCAATAAGCACTCATGGCTGTCTTTTCCTCTATGGGTTCCAGCTTCTGTAGTAAGAAGAGTTTCTTTTTTAAAGATGCTTCTTCTTATGGCTGAATAGAGGCTTTTTATGATTAAAAGAGGCTTTTTTAATTTTTAAAACCGTAACAGAAGCAATATGGCTATGTAACAGCTTGGTACATTTCTCTAATAAATTTTCTATGCTACTGCCAAGGTGAAGTTAAACTATGAAGAAAAATATAACTGACGAGATCAATGGCTGCTTAACTTTTTTCTTCTCAGAAAAGTTGAGATGTCTGTAGAGCATTATTTCTTTCCACTTGCTTTGCTACCTGTTGGCTTCAGTGTCTTTGAAAGAAGCATCTGTCTTGTGTGAGCTCACAGAAGCTGCTTCCTAGATTTTACATGGAGGAAAAAAGGTCCAATATTGCTGCCTATCATGGATGTTCCTCGATGCTTTCTAATGGTTTTGACAAAAAAAATGTTTCCAAATTTTGTAGGGTATCATTCTTTGAGAATTTTTCCACAGGTGTCATAAAACATACACTGTGTTAGTAGCTGCAACTTTTAGGTGGTCTGTTAGCTGAAAGAATGAATTAAATACCTGTTTTTGAAGTGTGACTTTTTATATAGTTTTTGAAGGGTTTTTTCACTATGTAAGTTAAATAATTGCCTGCTTCCTTATTTACTCTTGCTGCCAACTAAGAGTGTTCATTTGTTGTATTTCAGAACCCGTCTTGAAGAATTAAGAATGTTTTTGGAGAATGAGACTTGGGAACTTTGTCCTGTTAAATCAAGCTTTCATATTCTGCAGCTCCATGTATGTTCTATGAATAACACATACAAACATATTAATACTTGAATAGCTAAAAGACCAGGTGTATTGGGAATTAGTAAGATCCATCAACTGCTGTGCAGAAGTTTTCAATGGCTGCTAAGACACCCGAAATTTCACTTCATGATGCTGGAAATTTAAGATTCAAATGCTTTTAAAACAGTAGTGTTCCTGCCTCAGGCAGGTAGAGGTTTACAGAGGATGCTTGAGTTGTAAGCGTGATGTTAGCCTTTATTTTTCATGTTTTAATGTGCTACTGCTATGTCAGTTTTCCATTTCTTTATTATCTATCTGAAAGTAAGACGTTAAAAGATGACTGCCTAAAAGTGGTCACATGAGCACTCACTAGCTTTCCAATTTTGGTATCTGTTTCTGGAAACAGGGGTCATGTTAGCTCATTAGTTAATTCTGTGGTGATGTACAGCTGAAAGCAAGCAGTTGGTGTCCTCACCTAAAGTGATTTTTGTGAAGTTTAGCACATGTTGGGTGAATTTCACCTGTTTTGCCTATAGAACTGTGGGTGCAAAAATGGATATAGCTGAGCAATATCAGGCAAAAGATAACTTTGCAGCTTTGGTAGAGTTAAGAGTTTAAATAAGCAAGAGGCTATTAGGGCAGTAATAGAGAGGAAAAAGGAAGAAGGACCCTCAGTAGCATTCAGTAACAATAGAAATAATAATTTCCGTAGAGAAGTGGGAATATTCATCCATACATACTGCTTAAGGGAGTGGGGCAGCAGAAAATGCAGAAAGAAACCTATTCATTTAAACAGAAATCTAGCATTGCAGTCCTTCTCACTGCATACATTCTGATCTTTAAACCTTTAGATAAATGTTAATGTATATTTTGCTGTTTATGAAGATCAATAGTTGGAGTTTATTAGATAAAAATGGTATGTCAACTGAGCTAAGCTGAGGTTTTTAGATAAAAAATTTATAAAATCAGACCTTATGTGTCCTACTTGCAAAAGTCTGCTCTCAGGCAGTCCTCAGAAGATTCATATGCAACGTGTTTGAAAAACAATATCTTTTGAAATGAACGTTTAAAAAATAAACTATTTAAAAAAAAATCACCTTTAGTAAATTACTAGGTAACTTGCATTAAGAAAACTAGAGTTCTTAATAGAATTCAGGTCTTGTTTTATCTCCTAATTTCTTTGAAATGAAAAATACACTTAATTTTCACCTAGTTTTACACAGCAAATACTTTCAGAATGCAGGGGTTGTATTGCATTTAACCTACTGCTGAATTTAGAAAGGTGAGCAGCATCAGATTACCACTTGTTGCCAGCATGAAAAGCATATTTAAATAAGCAGCAAGCTTTGTCCAAAAGTTTTCATTTTGTGTTGATTGTTATTGTATTATGCTCTGTTTTTATGGAAATGGAATCATAATAATGCTGAAACTGTTTTAGTCACCAACAAAACTGTCCTCTATTTTTATTAATAGGAATTTAAATTCATGGAGCAGCCACGTTCCCCATCTGTGTCACCTAGTAAGCAGCCTGCTTCAGCCATTTCGACAACAGTGACGTTATTTGAGCAGTACTGTAATGAAGGAAACCCCTTTGAAATTCAGGCCGACAGCAAAGATGATGAGACAGAAGATGTGTTAGCTTCCAATGGGGTATGGAGTGGTTTGGGGGGAGGGGAGCAAAGCAAATCTTGGTCTCCGTAAATGGTGATTTATTTTGCATATCAATGATGGCAAAATGTCTTAGTAGGAGGGTCAGTTAGCTGCTGCACTGTGCAAAATCTCGAGGCACTCTACTGCTTTAATTAGGTTGGTTACTTTGCTTTTAACAGTGCCAAAAAGCCAGGCATCCTGTTTAAATTGTAGTTTGTTTTGCAGGGGATCAGTACTTTTTCCACTGACGTCAAGTGTTCTTGAAGGCCAAGCAAGACATGTTCCACTTCAACCCCTGGAAAAATCCTGATATAAATTAGCTTTCTTTGTGTAAGCAGTTTTGTCATTTTAGGACTTGCTTTCTGGCTTCTTAGGAAAGCTGGGTTGCTCCTTCTGTAGTGTTTGTTCACACCCAAGTGATATGCCATGGATTATCTGGTGCTTGTTAGACAGTTTCTAATTGTAATTTAAATGCTCAGGACACTTGCTTTGTCATGGGATCTACTGTAAACTGAACAATAACTTAATCTATTTTTTTCAGAATTTTGCCCAAATCTAGCAGTGATCAAATACGTTTAACTTTAAAACTTGGTACCATTCTCTTAAATGCTATATTAAGGTATTTTTGCTAAGAGCTTGACTTGTTTTTATCCCTTTGATTTCTTGGGCTGTTTTTTTCTTTGATAAGGCTAAATTTGTTGCCTTATTGCAACAGGGAGTCAGTCACTCAGTCAACCATGCAATCATCCTGGGTAAAAATGTCTTTATATTCTGAATTTGTCTGTACTGTTTTCATCATTGCTCTCTATTTTATGAAGATGTGTGAGGCTCAATTGCACCCAGAGCTGAAGCTCCTTAGGACAGTAAGCATCAGTTCGTTATTTAAGGATCTCAGTCTTTGCATTTTGCTGTCTGTGCAAGTACTGTGGGAGAGATGGGGTTCTTGAACATATCTGCCAGGATGCCCTATGCCTTCTCTGGTGGGGCTGCTTCAGCAGCAGCAGGTTATGGTCTTGGTGAAACAAGCTAGAGGGAGTCGTGATCCTGCGAATTGCCAGTAGGCTGATGTGTTACATGTGTACTCCATGTTGGGGTTTCCCTATCTTTAAGTTTGAACAGTGCCCCATTTATTTGGTGTACATGTTGTCAGGGATCTTAAAGGCTGGCTGCACTGTCCTCTTTTTTTCAATGCTGTGTGCCAATTTAGCATTCTTTGTTAGTGAAAGCTTAATATGAAGTATATCATTCATATTATAAAATAGTTGATTCTAAACTTAGATTTATTTGGTATTTGCAGAACTTAGGTACTGTGTATAGAACTAAATTTTTAAAATGAAATGAATTAAGTTTCAGCTTGCTCATTGTAATTTAAAATTGTTTATGGAGGATGATGCTTTTGATTTTTCTTCCCTCTTCGTGGAAGTCAGTTGTGATGAGTATTTCCTTTGTTGGACATGTTTCTATCAGTGCTGGATATAAACAGTTTTATTTCATATGTTAACTTGAGTTTAGTGCATTTGAAAATAGGAATTAATTGCTTTTAATATTGAAAGTAATCTGAAGAATAGTACTGAGAGTGCTAAGAAGGCATGGACTTGTTTTTTTTTGGTATATTTGGCTGCTAACTCAGTCACTGAAATTACAGAATCCTTTCCAAGATTATTATGCACATTTACATAGACAGCTGAGGCACAGGATTGGTTAATTAACTGTGGTGGTTGTAGATATCTCACCTGGCTGGTTGGTATTAGAACCAAGGTTTCTTGTGACCCAACATACTCCATGTGACCATTGTATGTCCCTTTTTTCATTTTTCATTTCTTCTCTCCACTACTGTTTTTTTTCCAAAGTGCTGACACATAGGAAAAAAACCTTATTTAAATTATATTAAAAAAAAAAAAGTGACACCTATTTGGTTATCATCTTTTACATAGAAACAGAACTAACTTCCTTAGGTACCATGGAATAATATTTGTGCAGAGATCTTTCAGTTTCTTGGCTGACCGAGATAAGATGACTAAGGTGGGGCACATTTTAACACTTCAAATGGAAATTATTTCAGCTGGAAGTTGAAAACCTTTGTTTCCAAAAAAATGCAGACATGTTTCTAGACATCTCGAGAAATGACATGACAAGGACATAATCAATTGATTTACTTGTCAAATGATCTGTAGCTAAGAACAGGAAAGAACTGTCAGGATTTCATTTGAGAATTTAACAGTCTTTTTAACTGCTGCTGCAGTTGTTGCAGTTCTGGACAAACGGTCCTCTAGATCCAGTCACCTCACCTCTGTATCTTGATCTTCAGTGGGATGCTTTATGTCCCCTTTCTGTGGCTCCCTAAAATATTGTGGTTGCAATATAGTCAACTTACAGTTTTGCAACAACCACAGGTTTGTTTCGACTGTTGCCTAAACAGTTGTGAACTGATGATTGCCACAAGATACCTGAACTCCTTTTAGGAGTTCAACATTTTACTTGCAGACTATGCATATAAAGGTTGTGATTTAATTCCTAAACGCTTTAAAATGAAGATGTTTTTAGCTCATCAAGTAACTTTTCCAGCTCATTAATAGCATTAGGTTGAAGAGACTAGGTAAAGTATTTTTCCATGTTTAAAAAAAATTTCTTGTAATTTCAGGCAGTTAATATGTCAACTGTCAGATTCATCTATCAATAAAAATTGTAGTTAGCAATTTGTAGGCAATTTATCATTTTACTATTCCTGGATTTTAATTGAATTGGCATGTCATTTATTATATATTAATGCATAATAAGCAGTGATAATTCTCCATGCTAATGTTCCAGCCAAGTTAGTTAAACCGTGACTTTCTCTGTCCTTAATCAAGCCTGAACTCAGCTCATTTTTGAAATAAACCGAGCTGTTTTCATTATATTTTCCTTTGTCAGAAATGTTCATGAGGCAGAAATTTTGTCCTGAATACTAATGATCAGAATGTTTCTTTTTAGTCTCTGCCTCATACTACTTTTTTTTTTTTTTTAATTTGATCTGGTTTTGCTTTGAATTTGTACCATGGGCCTTCTCTCTTTTTTATTATACTGCTTTCATAGCAGTAGGCTTAAAAAACTTCCATAGCTTGGGGCCAGGGCCAGGGATTGACATGCATGATTGAAAAAAATCTATTTCTTCGTATATTTTGGATGATTGAGAGATTGGCATTACCTAGTGTATCTTCCTTGTCTTTTCTCCTCTGGAAATCAGTTGCATCCCTCAAAGCCCTGCAGTTTCTTAAGGATCCTGGAATCAGAATGACTTGGATAAAACAGCTTCAGAGCAGTGTACATGTTAAAGAAAAGTTAAAAGGAAAAGTATTGTGGTCTTTTTTCAAGTGCGAGTGCATTCTGGAGCCCAGTGGCTAATGTTCTGATAGCTGTGTAGGTGTTCAGGAAAAAGGGTTCTGCCATGGAGCATCAAGTCTTTGTTTTCCTCTAATCTGTTTAGGGTTAAGAAAGTCACCTTATGAAAAAATGATTTCATTATTTATGAAGAAGTGCCTGAAGCACCTATACTACAGAGCAACCTAGAACACTTGACAAAGAGATTGACATTAAACAGTGCTTTTGAGTGAAAAAAGATTGCAAATTTCAGGTGTTTAAAAAAAATAGTCAATTTTAGTCAAAAGTCAACTTTTAATATGTATGTGTAGCTTCATAATGGTAGAAAGTATTTATTGTCTGTATTTGTGGTTAGTATTTCTCCACATTACTCATACTTTGGTGATAAAAATACACACCTACCATGGAAATCCTGTTTTGCATTATATATGCTGTACCCTGTGTTGCTCATTTTTTTCTCAGACATCACTTGTTAGGCTCAAACTTTTCATCCTTGAATTGAAAATAATTATTTCTGATCTTTGAAATGCAGTTTAACATTTTAGATGCAATTCAGCAATTGTACAGAGTGAAACAGTTTCCAAAAATTAAAAATGCAGTGAAGTATTTGGAGGGAATAGTTGTCTGTAACTACTTAAGCTTCTTATTTTTCAAAAAATGCAATTAACATCAAATGTTCCTCAGGATAAGAAGGCACAGCGTCTCAAGGCAGGAATACATGGTCAATTTAGCTATGCATTCACATTTTTCATAGGGTTATTCTGGAATTATTTATTGCATTTGTGACAAATGAGGCAAATGGTGCACAAGGCTTTCTTCCATCAAAGAGGAATTGTCTTCACTGCTAATTAGATAAATACTTCAAATATAAGGATCTTGTGGCAATAACTAGATAAAGGATGCTGTATGTTTCAAAGCAAACCCAAGAACCAGCACACAAAAATAAATCTGAGCATGCCTTGGACACCTAGTCAAGTTTTCTGAGAAAGCAAGGGGGAACAACAATGCTTTTTAATCAAGCCCCCATTGATTTATTTGATATAGTTGAGTTATATCATTAGAGTGTTTCTTTAGAATAATATATAGTGCTCTGTGGTTTTGTTTTTTGTTGTAATTTTTATTTTCCTCCGTGAGGAAATGAATCAGTATGGCTTGTGGAATCCTGTTCCTTGCTTGCTCTGCAGTTTTTGGTTGTTCCACGTACAGTGCAAGGTTTGTATGTATAGAACCCACAGTGTATATGAAGTGACTCTTCTTGCTGCTGATGTGGATTGTACAGTGCACAGCTGAAGAAACTAAGTGCAGAAAAATTAGTGAGAAAAAACCCACATGGTAACAGTAACCATGAGAAATACGGGTGTTTTTGTAGGAGCATTTGGCTGCTTATTGTTTGTTTGAAGTGTTTGTGCTTAGTCAAAATCACATCTGTCTCTAACAGGTTAAGTGGTTGAAAGACTCTAGTAGTAATGTCTTTCAGAACGTACCAAAACAACAACTTTAGAAATAACTGCAAATTGTTTTATGCTGTTTGTTTTTTAACATGTTCAATATAAATAAGTATTTTTGTGAAGCAATAGCTTATTCTTTCTTGCATTAATAACTAAGGATTATGCAGTGCCAAGTTTTTTGGGGTTTTTCGTTTGTTGCAACCACATAGATAGATCTTGAGGTTTTATTACTGTCTTTTCAGATTGTAAAGCAAATAAAAGGCCAGATACTTGGGTATTTGATACAGCAGCAAGAAAGAAAAAGCTGGGAGAAATAGGGTGATTTGAATGTTTGCTCCCTTCTGAGACCAGAAGTTTGTTTAGAAATGCAATTATAAATGCTTTGTATAATTTGGCTGCTGCATTTTTAGTCAAAATTGTGAGTGGCATTTCAACTGGCAAAATTATTCGTATCCTGATTGAGGTAAAAACCAAGAAGTGACCAGAATAGGTTAAATGAGCAGTGTTAGCATAAGGAAAATAATGGCAGTCAATTCCTTTTTTTTTTTTTTTTTAACAGTATGAATCAGATGAACAAGAAAAAAGTGGCTATCAAGAGTATGATAGCGACAGTGACGTTCCTGAGGAGTTGAAAAGAGATTATGTGGATGAGCAGACAGGAGATGCCCCTGTGAAAAGGCAAGTAGATTGTATGAGTCTTTGGTCTCATTTACCTACTTTTCATCTCAGTACCATAATTAGTTCATTTTCTGTTTAATCTTTACTCTGTGACAATGGAATAATAATCAAATAATCTTTATGCTACCTGCAGAGTCAGAAAGGCTCAGTGCTTAGATCTCCAAAATGGGGAGAAACGCTCACTGCTCATCATTATTGCAGAAAGAAACTTTGGAAAGCAAGATTTTGAAGGAGGGTAAAAACCCTCTGAAGCAGGTAGTGGAAAACTGATTAGCAAACGTTAGATGTTAACTGAGGCTTTTCTCTACAACTGCTGTTGTGCATGTGTGTAACTTCTGTTGTGTTTGAAGCTTGGGCTTCTGCAGAAGAGAAGTGAATTTTTACAGGTGGAAATAATTTAATTCTTCTGCAACTTGAAAGCAGTCATTTGGAATTTTAAATTACCCTTAATACACACACACACACACAGAGAAATATATGAATACACATACTGTATTTTTATTAATATGTATACAAATATATCTATTCCTATTAACAAAGATCAACTCTGTAGCCTTTAAAAGGGTCTGAAATACAGATTTCTGTCTAGGACACTGTACTTCATAAATTGCTTTTCAGACTTTATTTGTGGGTAGAGGATTGCAGAAGAACTAGAAAACTTGAGTCCAAGTAAAGGAATGTAGGGTTATTTTTCCACAACATAACTCTTTAGGATAAAATATTGTTAGTATGACTTGATAAGGTACATCATACAAGTGACCTCATTTCAAAGAAGTGGAGGAGATTTTGATAAAAATTACTTAATTGGAAGAAACTGCAGTCAATGTCCATGGCTTTGTTCTGTGAAATTGAAGCATTCTGAATTGTTTTGAAGAATATTATTTTGAGGTATGGCAGCTGGCAGCTAGTTTCTCTTACAGACTCACAGAATCTTGAGTTGGAAGGGGTCCATAAAGATCATCAAATACAACTCCTCACTGCTTGGAGGAGTACAATTTATGACAAAAAGATTATTTGTGTGCCCTAGATTGTAATAGTCACATTGGGTGTATTGTGTTCTGTTTTCTTTAAAGTGTTTCTCGAGAAACTCTGAGGAGCAGGAAGAAATCAGATTATAACCTCAATAAAGTGAATGCACCGATCCTAACAAACACTACACTGAATGTAATAAGGCTTGTTGGTACGTAGAACTACTCTAGTTTTTTATTGATGTTTTTTATTTTAATGCAAACCTGTGGATTATAGCAAATAAATGTATTTGATTTTTTAAAAATATACCTAGTTCGTCTCTACTTCCACTCTTTGAAAATGTTAAGAATACAGAAATAAAGCAATAAACCAAAATATTTTTAATTAAATAGACAAATTTGGTTATATCTTATGAGCTGGTTTTACTTTGAGAGTTAGTCTGCATATGTTGATTTTTAACCAATAACGGTGCATTATTTGTCTAAAATAGCGAATGTGTAAAAACAGTGGAGATAGAAAGGAAGTAGATTAACAGATTATGTTGTTAATGTGCCTTGGTGGATCAAATACTTCATTTTAAAGTAGTAAAAGAACCACCAAGGAGTGTAGGGAGGTGATCAAAATGCAACTGTGCAAGCCACTGAGCAACCTCATCTCCTTAGACCTGCTTGAGCAGGAGGTTGCACCGGATGACCTGTGGAGGCCCTTCCTATGAGAACATGGGAATGAGAACATGTTTTTATAGAATTCCCATTACAAACCAATTCTAGGTGTAATGGGATTGATTTTTCTCTGATCATGACCTGCATTTGATTATCTAGATAATTGTCTGGTAGCGATTTTCTGCTGCTGTCTTTCATTTTACTTCTAAAGAATTTATAGATAAATTTACCAGGTTAGGCAGGAAAGAGAAATTCTTCATGTGTTACATTAATGAAGTTTGTCTTTAATTATGTGTTTGGAAATTATTGTGATACTTCAGAGTAACCTGTTTTTAAAAGAGACTACTCTGATACCTGGTTAGTACCTTTTGCTGGCTTAGAGCAGCATATAAATGAGAAAATAATTTTCTAAACCTCTTTTTGCTTTTTTATTTTCCTCTCCAGTATAGACCTGAAATAAGAATTGAGATCAGCTGTTATAGCTTCTCTAGTATTGATCTGTGAGTTGAGCTAGAGGGATTGGCTTGCTGCCTTCTAGAATAAGGTTTTCTGTAAGAAAAGTTAGGGTTGAATCTATAAATCACACATGCCACTTTCATGCTATCCACTTTGTCTTCCCCCCAGCCTCTGCCCTTGCCCCCTGTCCTCACACGGTGTAAGAGTAGGTGGAGCTGTAGTTCTTGTTTTCCAATTTTACATACATTGTATTTGTGGGTTCTGGCCATAACCCCAAGTTTAAAACATAATTTACAAAGCTTATGTATGTTTCCTTCCCCCTTCTGGAATTACATTTAATTTTCAATATTTCTGTTACTGGGGATGTTTTATGTTGTTTCTGTAATGACTGATAGTAGCATGTTTTGGAACATCGAATTGGAAAGCAGCCTCCTGCAGCCCCTGCAACAGAGAGACATGTCATTTAGTACTGCCTGTAAATATGACTTTTTTTAAGCTCTAGCTTAAGAATACTTCTGTTCTCCCCATTCTAACATGAGTTCTATTCCAAAAGCCTTATCAACTTGATGATTAAAAAAAAGTTACCCACCTATTTTCTGCCCACTTGATCTTGTGCCAAAATAAATTTTTAGCTTTAACAGATAATCTTGTTCTTTAATGCATATTGCCCTGCTGTTTTTACAGAAAGCAATCTTACTTATTCTCAGCTTTGGATTTGCTAAACTAAATGTTCCAAACTTTTTAGTGTCTTCTCTCTTTGTCTGCCAGAAGCTTAAATCCCCTACTTTCACCGGTTCTTTTTCTGCTCTTGTTATAGGCTTATCAAATTCATGTGTAATCCTTGGATGAGATCTCACTGCATTGTGTTACTGTTTTATGGCAGCATCCTGGTTGCAAGTGGAGTTGCCTCCCTTCTGCACCTCTTTGGATTTCTCACAGCTTCCTTGTACTGGCAGCTCAGTCCATCTGTAATGAGCTTGTACTGCCAGCAGGTCCTTCACTTTTCCAGTTTTTTTCCAAGGGATGAGCTGCTAGTTCATAGGAGAAAGATGCATGGTTTTAATTAATTGGTCCCCAAGTGTATGGCTTTACATTTTGTACTACTGAATTTCATCCAATTTTTATTACAGCAGTCATCAAGGTCCTCTGGTTCCTCCTGTACATTATGTCAATCCTTTTCTGTTTTGATGGTGCCTCCTTATTTTTTTCCATTATCACAGTCTTATTTTTGTGCCAGAGGCATTCCTGAAAATATTAACAAAGACACCAGTTGCTGGCAACTCCACTAGTAACTTTTCCAGATACCTCCCTTTTGAACACACTTCATTTTATCTATCTCTTATTAAACCCTTACTCATTTAAAAACTCTAGCTTTTCTTGTTTACTGTGCAATATTCTTAAATGAATACTTTCACTAAATCCCAGACAGCTGAAAAGTACTGTGTCCTTTGTCTAGGAAATCATGTAGGTTCCCTAACAAGAATATAGATCTTAGTCTGGTACAGTTTACTGCTGGTAGATACAGGATTTATCTTAAATTTGCCTCTATTTCTGCTTCTGTCACTTCCATTCTTTTTTCAAAACTTATCTGAAGTCCCACATCCTCCGAATTAAAGCAGTGGATCAGCTGTTTCTGGGATGACTGTTTTCCCTCTTCTTGAATATGTTTTTATTTGCTGTTTTTCAGTCACAGCATTACAACCCTGCCTTGTCTGCTTATTGTATGTGCAGGTTATTACAATGATTACCAGACTGGTGATTTCATAGCCATTTTTTTATGATGTCCCGATTCCTTCGCTCCTGTAGCTCGACTGGTCTTTTCCTGCTCATTCTCAACGTGACTCTTAGTCAGCCTGTTCTCCTCACTTTTCTCACTGTCAGTGTAATTGTCCCTAATGAAAATCAAGGCAAACTATGCATTCTCGCTTTTGAGCTCTTGTTTGTCGACAGTTTTTGTCCTGCGACATCCCCCTGGTTTGGTTTTGTTATTCTTTTGTAACTGGGAAAGCTCCTGATTTCTACCATCTTTGAAAAAAATAGTTTTGGCAAGACTTCTGGTACTTCTAGTTCTTAATGTAACTTCTTAGGCAGATAGGTTTGTTTTTCCCCTTTGCCTGTGTCCTAGTCATTCTTTGCTTCTCGTTTTCTTTGCAGTTTCTCCTGTCTCTTAATACGCAACGACCCTGCCTCGCTTTTACCCTAATTTATATCTTTTTGGAGCAATGCCTACCATTTGATGTCATAAATGAAACGGGCTTTTTTTGTACCATGTTCCTGTTAGACATGAACTGCATGTTACAGCTCTTGTCACGGAAGCTGAAAATGCCTTCATCTTTGGTCAGAAATGTTGGTCTTGGCATACAGATATTTACTTCATTTCTTCCGTGCAGCATCCACAGGGACATCAGATACAATTTTTTAACTAATGGTTAATGACTACAAAACCAAGAAGCACATAATATAGCAAGCACTGTTTAGCCAGATGATTGGATTTATTAGGTTTTCCTCCTTTTTTGTCTCCCCTGTTGTCTCTTGAATCATCCCTGTTGAACAGGAAGATAAGCATGTTGTGGCTTGGCAGATTTGACTGGGTGTGGTGCTGCACTGTAGGAGATTTAGGTACAATCCAGTCCCCTGGATTTTCCCTCAGCAGACAGGAATGCTGTGGAACATGCCCATCCTTTAACAGTGGTCTCAGCTGATGCCATGGAAGGCTCCAGTTTGTCTCACACTGTCTCAGATTTTTGGCTAGGAAAATGCCTTACTACTTAACGTGAATTTCAAGGACTATAACTAGATGTTGGTCTAGGATCCCCTTGTTATCAGTGGACAACTGTAGATAGCTCCAGAAGATGATAGAGGTTGTTGTCTCTCTTGGATGTTTTTTGCCATGTGGCACTGCATAGATATCTTAGTACTTGGCTTCTGGACCTGCTTGCCTCTGCACAGGAGATCTTGGCAACCAGTGTGAGCTAAAGATGGAGTTTTTAGATTAGGTTGGAGAAAGTGAATTGCATATGCAGGACCAGCTATGTGGTGCTTCAGAAAATATGGCCTGATGTGGTGCAGGGGGACACTGTAGATGAGTTCTATGTAGAGAAGTTCTTTGAAATAAATCTGTCTTTTAACAGAAATTTGTTTTGGTGGCAGTGATGTGAGTACTTAAGCTTCTGTTTTGTCCCTGCCACATTTTGGCACTGATATTCCTGCCTCCTGTTGCAGCAGCATGATTTTTGGTAGATCTGGATCAGCTCTCTGGTGGTAGTCAAAAACAAATCATAAAGGAAACTAGGTTTAAAAAGGGAAGTCTGAAGTGAGATGAAGATGCAGACTTAATTTGCCCAGTCAAGTAAAGGAAATTGCTCCCTCATGTTTTAAGAGGGCTGTTATTCAAGTAGTAGTACTCACTGAATGAGTGTAATAGTGCTCATAACCCATTTTGAACTATTTTTTGTATGGAGGCTAGATAAAGAAAACAGTGTAGCTTAATGTTTATAAACTACATAAATGAGTTGCAGTGATAAGAGAAGTAGAAACTGCTATAACTTCACTTAATTTGGATTTCAAGTGAACAGTTCGGTTTATCTGTTTTTTCCCCTCAAGCTAATAAACCAAGTAACTGTTCCACTGTGTCCAGTATGAAGGAATTACTAGATTTATTTATAAGGTTAACTTTTTCCTATCAACTCATAGTGTGTTGACTTAAAATATAGGGAAATAATGAACCTTTATTAAATTTGTATCTAATATTTTGATCTGGGTTTTATACATAGACAAGAATCATTTATGACTATGACATAACATAATCATGTTCATATATATATGGTGATTGGGTGATTTCTTATTTTAATTAATATCATTCTAACTTAAGAAATACCCATTAAGCTATTTCTTGGGTTGAGGTTTTTTAATGCTCTTTTTTGCCTTACTTTTGTCTTTGTTGTGAATGGTTCTTTTGGGGGAAGAAACTCTTAGACTTTGCTTGTTTTAAAACCCATGAACTTGTAAGAAAATAAAAATGGCAATGACAGTTCTCCTAGCAGAGATCATGTAGCTGAAGGAAGTGATTGGTCACATAGTATAGAATTTCATGGGACTTAAAACCAACCCTAAACCACACAGTCCTTCAAAATGATACAATTACAATGAGCTTTTAGCTTTTTTCTTCCAAGAGGCATCTTAGATCCTGTGTTGTAGGAAGCTGCATGTTTGGAATTGGGAGAGTCCCTAGGAAACTGTTTTGCTGATGACCACAGATACACTAAAATTCAAACATACACTATTTGGGAGGTTGTTTACCTTTCTGGTTTTAGTGATCAGCTTTATATAGGTCAGTCTGATAGGCAGTAAGCTCTGCAGTTACCATCTTTAACGAAGAAAGTAGTGCCGCAAATAACACTTCAGAAGAAACTTGGCAAATGTTCATCAGTTGTAGCTGTTAACAGAGAGCCTCTAGTAAGTCAGGCTACTTTGTGTTGCTGAACTCAAGTGGTGTTTCCAAGTGTTTCTGGAAGTTTCTAGCACGACTTGGATTTGAACTGTTAATGCTGTTTGGAAATGATCTCATATACCCCCTTTTCACCCAAAATAGGAACTTCAGCGCAACTAGGTAACAATGCATAGAAGTTAAAAGTTGGCATTCTGCTAGAGGGAGCAACTAGGAGGAAATGTTCTTGGAACACTCGTGTCAAGATGCAGAGTGATGTAGTAATAAAGAAATGTTCTTGGCATCAGAAGATTTTTTATAGGGACAATACTTGGGCAGTGTACAGTGCATAGCCCTTTGGAAAAGCCTAAGACGCTGCCCGAGAGATTACCTTGAATATTCATGTTAGCTGCACAGATACTTGGAAATGTGATTGTGACAGAATGTGACACATCACCCTCAGATTGTGTGTGGGTTGCAGGTGAGTTTAAAAATGTGTTTTTCAGAGTACATGGGAAAAAATCAGCCTGGGTCAACACAGAAAGAATATTCAGATAGCACATACGAAGGTGACAGCTGTTTTGATTACAGTACTGTGTTTTCCCAAACATCCCAAAATTTCCACGTTGGGCTATGCTGGAATTGGCTGCGTTTGGTGTTCCCTTTTGGAAGACAAACAGATTTTTTTAAGTCTGTTTTTCAGCTTGTTTGTAATGCTGTGGGTCTCAACATTAATAATTAAGCATAGAATTAACAATTGGGCTGAATTGCCAAGTATTAAGTATTGCAGCCTGTGTCAAATCTTAGAAAAATACCAAAATATATACTTGCATGTGTTAGCAAACTGGGACACAGATGTGTAGTATTCAAGCAGGGCGTCTACATGGAAACCTGGAAAGTAGCAATGTCAGGGTATTGCTTGATTCTACCATAGCCCTGTATCATCTTACTGGGTATGTAGCTGTATGATGTAGAAGTCAAATGTATGTTATCTTTAGTGACCTACACAAGTAATTGCTTAAAAAAATTTAAATAAGTCACTACACGAAAAGCTAAGTTTGTTTCTTTGTTACTCAGTTTCTCTGCTTAAAACAGTATTTTCTGTATCAATATGTAGTGAATTGCTTTGCTGGGCACAGCATTAACTTGAAAAACAGTGTTGTTGACTATAGGCAAAAGAAATTATTTTAGAACCCACTCTCACGTACTTTTTTCCAACCTGTCACGTCAAAGCATGTCTCATGTCTGCAGTGTGACAATTTGTTAAATGCTCTGCTATATCCTACATGCTGGGTGGACTGTACTTACTTTTTGGTTCAAAAATTGCTGTCTGTTATTACAATAACACAAAACTTATTATATATTATTTATGTTTTTAAGACTCTATAGGGCAAGTAGTATTGCCATTTTTGAGCTAGCCAGCAGGAAATGTAGGGCCTCTGCAGTATCAGATTTTATATCAAATATGATTCTTGCATGACCCGATCAAAAGAGCAATGTGTGGTGTTGGAAAACAAAAATCTGCAGGGCCTGTGAACTAGACCTGCAGGGAAAAATTTCTCTCAGCAAACCTATAGGTGCAGGTCCTGAGTTACTGGCATTTGTTTTGTTTCTGGGCTGGGTTTCTTTTTTTAATTTTTAAATTTTTATTTTCACAAGGCCATTGTACAACACCATGGAACAGGAAGGAAGAGAAGGGAGGATTCTTCTCCCTGGATGTGCCATGGTCTGGCATCCTCCTTTTCTGTCAGTCTGTCCCTCTGGAAGCATTTCAAATTTACATCTTAAACCTATTGGGTTTCTTACCCCAGGATAAGAAGGAAGGAGAGCAGAAATGCTCTGTTGCTGATTATTCCTAGGGTTGTTGGGTGAAATCTAATCTTGGGCATATCATTTTTATGCTGTACTTTTCTATTGCTTGAAAAATATCCGTGCATGCATATTTAAACTCACATTAATGCATAAAATCTTGAGTTAATCTACATATCATTTACTAGAGATTTCTTTAGGCATGATTATTTTTTTGCTAAAGGGAGCTGAAACTTACAGGCAATCCAGAAGGCTGTATATTTTGAATTTGGCACTAGAAGTCCAAGAGTGGTTCAAGACATTTTGATATGGATTAACATCTACATTTGGAGAAGTCTTGAGGCATTTGTGGTGTCTTAGTTACGATATTTAGCTTTGTTTTTGAATCTCCCGAGTAGTTCTTAACTGTTATGCAGGGATAAATAATGCATTTTGTAAAGGTGTTTTTGAGTTTGTCAGACTCAGTGCTCTTTGTAATACTCATGCTGAGGAAACTGATCTTCTGTATTTGATTTTTTAAGGAAAGTACATGCAGATGATGAATATTCTGAGACCAATTGCATTTGATGTGATCCACTTCATGTCCCAGCTCTTCGATTACTATCTGTATGCAGTCTATACGTTTTTTGGCCGAAACGATGCGGTAGGTAGAAACATTATTCATTTCCAAGTATCACTGTACACACAGGGTGAGCATACAGAGGAGATCTCTCTACTTAAAATGCTGCCTAGTATGTAATCCCTAGGAAAAAACAGTGGCAACAGAATGGATTTGAATGTGGGAGTAAGAAAAGACAGATTAGATCAGCAATAAGGGGAATAAGTACTGGGAGCAGCATTATCACAGGAACATGAATCCTATTACATTTTGAATAGATTCTGTACTCTTTTCTTCACCCCCGCCTCTCTCCAGCAGTGTTTTGAAAAGGAAGAAAGACAATGTGAAATACCCAAAAGTAGTGGCAGAAAACAGGGAGCAAAGAAGCAGTCTGCAGAAGGAGGGTGGTAGTTTGGAAACTAGGGAGTATAAGGCGATTTCATTTTCCTGTCTGTATTTCCCTAACTTAAATAAGAATAGCAAAAGGAAGAGGAGAAGGAGACCATAAAAGTTAAGTAGCAGCTCATGTTTAAGAGGTTCAAAATAAACTTTTTCAGAGCTAGTATTCTTCTGTCAAACTAATTGCATTAACAAAACTGAGTGGTTTTTTGAGTGATCTTGTAGCTGAAATAAATGCTTGTTGGCAATGTCTGCACATAACATAGATCAACTTTGATCAGAATTGTCTTTAAGCATTTATGAAAAGCTGCATGTAAAAACAATCTTCTCCTCTTTTGGCCCCTAAATTACTCCACAAGTAATAATAACATGGGGTTCCAAATTAATCATCATCTGTTGGCAAATTGTAATGGATTTTCAGACTCAACATATGGTTCTAAATGGTTTTGAGCTGTTCTCTTTGGCAGCACAAATGTGTTTGCAATTTGCTTGTGTTTAGGAGATGGCTGGTTTTGGGGTGTGGGTTTTTGTTTTGTGTTTTTTTTAAGATAATTGTTTTCCATTGGCTCAGTCAGCTGCTCTGCTATTCGTAGTGTGTTGCATTTATTTTTATGTTTTTTGCACCTCCCGTTTTGTGTTTCTAAAGCCCAAACTGAGTTCCTCACTCTCTAACAGAGAACAGCACAGTGCTAGGCAGGTAAACTTACAGCAGATATGTGGTGTAATTGTGATGTTTTCATAGTGTGCCTAATTTTTGTTGTGACAGATGATTTTCCATGCGAAACCTAATGCTTACAAAGGGTCTATGAATGTAATAAACCCTCTTGCAGTGCTCCTTAAATGTCCCCGCTCCCCATAGTGTTTATAAACCTTTAGGAAGTTGAGATGGGTAATGGTATGTGATTTAGACCACTAGGAATGTTCCTGTTGCATTTTTATTTATGAAATTGCATCAAATGGGTTTCTTAAAAAGTATGCTGGTAATACAGCTTCCATAAATGGTTGAAATGTTTTGTGAATATTGCACTTATGTTCTATGTGTGTGTTAGTACACACGTAAAGACAATGATTAATTGTACAGAGCTCATTGCCAGTTCAGTGAAAACCAAGGATTTAAAATAGTCATGGTGACTTCTAAGTCCAGTCTTGATGCTAAGGCATCACTCTTCACAGAACTCTTTAGAATGATTATCCTATGCATTAGTAGTATTTTACTATTTAGTATTTTAGTAGCATTTTAGTATTTGGCTTCCTTCATTGTCAAAGTTGCACATCATTGTAACCAGAATTGCTCTTTCAAAACCTTCTTAATTTCTGGGATACTAGTTAAGGCTGTCTTTCCTTATCTCAAATTATGGAGCAACCTCACATGAAATGAAAAGAAATTGCTTATATTTAATATCTACTCAGTAAAGTGTAAGACATTCATAAACATGCCACATGATCACCTTCCTTAGCAGAATAAATTTGATGACATTATAATAGTTTATAAACTATTCGCCATTCTTATAGAAAACAATTTTTTTTAGTAATTATAAGGGGTTATGTAGACTTAGTGATGGGTAAAATTATTCTGTAAATTGTTTAATGCTCTGCTTACTGACCTTACCATGTCATAATTTGTGGAATGTAAGTATCTACCATTTTGTACATAACAATAGCAAAAACTTCCCTGAAGCATGACAGTTTTGCTGGTGAGTGACATGTTCGGTGCGAAGCCACGAGGTTCTGTCCTTGTGGAAAAATGCTGAGCAACAGTCTTCTTTGGCTTTGTTTTTTGTTTCTATTCCCCCCTCATACATGTGGATGCAGAATTCTGTCTTCAGGCTGTAACTGGTTGTCTCATAAATACGGAGTTATCTCAGAACACTGCCGGGGAGGGGGCAGCCACAGCTGCTCTGGGCAGCCTGTGCCAGCGCCTCACCACCCTCACAGGGAAGAATTTCATCCTAACGTCTAATCTAAATCTACCCTCTTTCAGTTTAAACCCCTTATCCTGTCACTCCATGCCCTTGTAAACAGTCCCTCCCCAGCTTTCCTGTAAGCCCCTTCAGGTACTGGAAGGTTGCTCTAGGTCTCCCCAGAGCCTTCTCTACTCCAGGCTGAACAACCACGAATTTCTCAGCCTGGCTTCATAAGAGAGGTGCTCCAGCCCTCTCATCATCTTCGTGGCCCTCCTCTGGACTCACTCCAATGGGTCCATGTCTGTCTTCTAGTGGGGACCCCAGAGCTGATCACAGTGCTCCACATGGGGTCTCACAAGAGCAGAGGGGCAGAATCACCTCCCTCAACCTGCTGGCCATGCTTCTTTTGATGTAGCCCAGGATACAGTTGGCTTTCTGGGCTGCAAGTGTGCACCGGTGGCTCATGCTGAGCTTTTCCTCAATCCTTCTCAGAGCTGCTCTCAATCCATTCTACTCCCAGACTGCAGTTGTGCTTGGGATTGCCCTGACCCATGTGCAGCACCTTGCACTTGGCCTTGTTGAACTTCCTGTGATTTGCACAGCCCCACCTCTCAAGCCTGTCAGAGTCCCTCTGGATGGCTTCCCCTCCCTCCAGTATGTTGACAGCTTGTTGCTTGCAGACTTAATTCTTGATATGTAATGTTTCATGCAAACTACATTCCTTTTCCTTCATATGTGTTTCAAATGTGAAATTGCCATTTTTTGGGCAGAAATATATTGTTACAGAAAGAGAAATGAAAATTACTTTGTAGTAATTGAAAGGCAGAGAGATCAAGGATTAGTGGCAGATGGTGTCGTGTGCAGTTTTGATGGTTCAGGTGTAAATTTCTGAAAATTAATTCTATTGGCTGAAACTTGAAAATATATTTTTAAATGTATGTATTTTTCCTGTAAGATTTTATTCTTTCTGTTTGTTTTTACCTTAACGGGGAGAATACTCAGTCTTAAATTTGCAGCCATAGAATCATAGAATGGTTTGGGTTGGAAGTGACCTCAAAGATCATCAAGTTCCACCCCCTCTGCCATGGGCAGGGACATCTCTCACTAGACCAGGCTGCTCAAGGCCCCATTCAACCTGGCCTTGAACACTGCCAGGGAGGGCACAGCCACCACCTCCGGAGGCAACCTGTTCCATTGTCTCACCACCCTCGTAGTGAAGAATTTCTTCCTAAAATCCAATCTAAATCTACCCCTTCCAATTTAAAACCATTCCCTTTTTGTCCTATCACTACATGCCCTTCTAAAAAGTCCCTTCCCATCTTCCTTGTAGGCCCCCTTCAGGTACTGGAAGGCCACTATAATGTCTCCCTGGAGCCTTCTCTTCTCCAGGCTGAACAACCCCAACTGTCTCAGCCTGTCTTCATAGGAGAGGTGGTCATCTTTGTGGCCTTCCTCTGGACCTATTCCATGTTCTTCTTATGTTGGGGACTCCAGGACTGGACACAGTACTCCAGGTGGGATCTCACAAGGGTGGAGTAGAGAGCCTTATCTAGAAAAACTGCTATATGATCTTCAGGAGGAAAATTTGGAGAGTTTTCACCTATATACCTCCAAAATCAGTATCAAAACTGATATTTCTACAGTAAAAATGTGAAGAAAAATACAAATTATTTTTGTAAAAAAGCTTCCTTCACCTACAACAACACAAAGGCATAAACGCTTTTATCAGCCGTGGATAGAATAGTGGTTTATTTCTGCTGGAGCAGGATCTAGATTTCAGCAGACTGAGCTTCCAGCAGGCATTCAGCTCAGATGTAATTTTTCACTAAATGTATAGGAGTATAGAGGCAGATGGACATCTTAGTGAGAAATGCTAGATGCAGTAAATGGGAACCTAAACTACACCTTTTTGTATTTAAAGGATGACATGAACGTGAACCCTTCCTTCTCTGATTTAGTGCATTGAAAGGAATAGTAATACAGTGTACAGCAGTGATCTAAATATTGTTCAGAAAATTGCCTTTTGGTGTGAATCACATACCAGAACTCTATTCAAATACTTCCAGATTCTTGACATAAATGTGTGTTTCTTAGCTGTCCTATTTCCACTTCCCTTGTTGTGTTAGTTTGGTCTTTGTTGGTTTTGGGTTTTTTTAAATTGGAAGTAGAAGGTAAATAGCTATATTAATTACACATGTTGAATCAGACCCTCAGCTGGTGTAATTCATTACATTTACCAGGAAATCAGTGTAGCTATATTGATTTATGCTAGCTGATCATCTGCTCCATAGTACTTCGGAGCTGTGAACGTGAAGATGGCATACTTCTCAGGTAGATCTTTATACATGTTAAGTAATAATAAGTGTTTTCTACAGATCAATGAATATAATTTTACTTATGTGAATTAGGTTTTTAATAAGGAATTGCAAAAAATTCCTTGAGAAAGTCAAGACCATTTGCCTTGGGCAGAATATACATGCAAGTCTTGGTGTGGGGGCATTGTGTCACACCATTCTGGGCTTGTCTTCCAAATGGGGAAGCCTAGAGTCCCACACCCATATTATATTAACACTATATTGTAATAATAGAAGATTACTGGTTGTTTATCAGTATGAATGGCAAGTTGTCATCTTCATAACAGGTACTGGGGTCATTCTTCACAGCAGTGCAGTGTCAAGGCCATGACCTCTATTGCTTTTCTTTGCATTTTATATGGTTGTGATTATGCACTAAAACTTTAAGTAAGTTGTAGCTGGTGTTCACAAACTGATGTTTTGCTGTATCACTGCAAAGTTTAAGCCACTGGCTTTTCCTTTCCCAACTTACATAGAATCTATTTCTTCCAGTTTGAATCGGCAGGACTGGGCCTCAGTAGCAGCAGATTACGCACCACACTGAACAGAATCCAGGAGAGCCTGATTGATCTGGTAAGTGCCTGGATTTTGTTAATGCTCAGTGGAATAGAGATCTGTGTAGGAAATTTGAGGAATTATATTTCATTGTGGCTTTCTGAGTTTTACCTTGCTTCATATTCACTGTCTGTAATGAGAAAAGTTTTGTTCCATGATGTATTGTGATGTAGATCTCAAGATTGTATGGAATCACTTGTTTCTAATATACAGCAACACGATTTTAATTCCTTTTGCAAGATGTAAATAAAATTATCTATTTAAATCTTATAATGTATTACATTTCATGTAATAGAGACATTCAGTATTACCCGTACTAAATAAAATGTTTTTCTGAAAAAAACCACCTACATTGTAACAACACAACAGATGAATCATTTTTCTTCAGTAAAAGACCAGCATAACAGTAAGCTGTCCTGAAGTTTGTTCACCTTACAAGATAATAGAAATAGTATACTAAATCATAGAATCACAGAACAGTTTGGGTTGGAAGGGACCTCAAAGATCATCCATTTCTAACCCCCTAACATGGGCAGGGGCACCCTCTACTACATCAGGCTGCCCAAAGCCCCATCCAACCTGGCCTTGAACACTGTCAGGGAGGGGGCAGCCATAGTTTCTCTGAACAACCTGTTCCAGTGCCTCACCACCCTCACAAGGGAAGAATTTCTTCCTAATACCTAAAAAACCTCTTTCAGTTTAAACCCATTACTCCTTGTCCTGTGACTCCATGCCCTTGTAAATACTCCCTCTTCAGATTTTCTGCAGCCCCTTCAGGTACTGGAAGGCTGCAATAAGGTCTCCCCAGAGCCTCCTCTTCTTCAGGCAGAAGTTCAAGTAATTTCTGAATCTTAGAGAACTTTCGCTGACATATTTTATAGATGATATTCCATTGACCACTTTATGAGTTATTTTCAAAATGTGAGAAGTAAAAACGGTGCTCATGTCTGTCCTTCACATCACATTAGGGTAAATGTGAGACTTCAGGTAGATTTTGTAGGTTCAACTGAGCAGCAAAGTTTATAAAGAAATATTGCTAAGGAATATGCAAAAAAGGATATCAGACGTTATTTTTATCCCTCTAAATATAAAACCCTTGAAACATTACGAAGAAATTTCCAAAAAGTATCATAAATGGCTTGTTTAGTAGTTAATACCATGGATGCTGCAGAAAGGATTTCTTAGGCTTCTGCCTTGAGAAAAAAGTAGAAGACAGATGCTCTACTCTGATTTTCACAAGGATTTGGCACTCCACAGAAGTGTACTTTATGTGTTTTTAATTCCTTGAAGTATTTCATCAAATCTTAAACTGTTCTTTCAGAGAAGCTTCTTGAAGGGTTTTGGGGCCATTTCTTGCAGAGTCAGTAGAGGGAGCATAAGATAACTAATAACCCCAGGCCCCTGTAAAACAGGAAAAGGTTAGTCATATTGATATTCATCTCAAAGGCAGTGTATTCAGAAAGAAAATATAATTCTAGGCAGATCTTGCAAACAAATCAGTTAAAGATTATAGAAAAATGAAAGTTATGGCATGAATTTTTCAAACTTGCTCTGTAGTCACAGTTCCCAATGGTGCTTTATAGACTTGATTTTTTTTAATCAGTCAACATAATTTAAAAGAAAATCATTTCTATGAGTAAATTGGAAAAATAACAGCACTTCTTTTTCTTCTTCAGTCATTTAGTAGTGCTGTTAACAGATGATGGTGTCAATTGAAATTGAATAGCAATCTTCCAAGTAAGGTATGAAAGGAGGAAGAAGACTTAAAGGCATTCCATGAGGTTTATTAATATCTTACAAACGTATGCTGGTCTTATGCTGTAAGTGGAAATTTTTCACTTCTTGACTCATGAGGAAGAAAAATTCTGGGTATTTTTTATTGCCTGCTGATTATTAAGGGTTTGTGAAAGTCAAGATTAATCTTTACTGTGTCATAAAATTGGTATTTCTAATGATTGTATGAACTGTTCTGCTGTTAGAATTCTCATCTCTTCGGTTATTGTAAATTGCTTTCTGAAAATATTCAAGTTTGTGTTGTGGGGTTCAGCCTTATGGCCTCTTGGGAATTTTGGGGTTTTTTTTGGCATTGTCTTCTATTCATGCTAACTTTATTACGGACTATTACTTCTGTTGCATTCCAGTTTCTGATGGCAGCATCTTTCAGTATTTTATTTTATTTTCATAAAGATAGCCTGAATCTGATAGTGCTGAATCCATGACTAAGGCTCTGCTAAAACTGCCTGTAGATTAGAATAGTTCCTCTGATCTGTCAGTGACTGTGAAGGTTGAGCTCTGTTGTCTATGTCAAGACTGTTTAGACTGGATCATTCCTAGCTTGCTCTTGGACATTGACCATTCCTCCTTTGAAATACCAAGTGGATGAAGGCCTATGTACTCTATATTTGTTGTGAGGAGTTAGAGGAATACTTTGAGGGTTTAGACGCCATTCTTGCCACCTTTTTCATAGAATCATAGAATGCTTTGTGTTGGAAAGGACCTCAAGGATCATCTGGTTCCAATCCTTTTGCCATGGGCAGGGACATCTTCTACTAGATCAGGTTGCCCAGACCCCAATCTAACCTGACCTTAAACACTTCTAGGGATGGGGCTTCCACAACCTCTCTGGGCAACCTGTGCCAGTGCCTCACCACCCTCAGAGTAAAGAATTTCTTCCTAATGGCTAATCTAAACCTACCCTCTTGCAGCTTGAAGCCATTGCCCCTGTCTTATCGCTACTGGTGAACAGTCCCTCTCCCACTTTCCTGTAGGACCCCTTTTGTAGACTTTCTGTAGTTTCTGTTTGGGATTAAAGTAATGCTATCTAGTTTATATCAGATACATTTTTAGGATACAACTTTTATTATTATTCAGCTGCATTTTAAGCTTCCTCATACCCTTCCCCTGCTCCAGCATGGGGTCCCACCCAAGGGAGACAGTCCTCCATGAACTTCTCTAATGTGAGTCCTTTCCCACAGAGCTTCAGCTCTTCACCAGCTGCCCCAGCATAGGTCACTTCTATGGGGTCCAGTCATAAATCATAGAATGTCTCTCAGGCCCAGACTGATCCAGCCTGGTCCTCCACAAAGGCACAAGCTTCCCCCAGCAAACCTGCTCTGGTGTGGGTCTCTCTCTCTCTCTTGCTCTCCTGCTGTCTTTCCGTCTCTCTCCATGGGCTGCAGGTCCTGCCAGGGGCTTGCTCCAACACGAGTCACAGTGTCTTCCATGTTTCCACCCAGTCCAGCACGGGCCTCTCCACTGGCTGCAGGTGGGAGTCTCTGCTCCCCATCGTCTTCACTGACCTTGGTGTCTGCACAGTTTCTTACATCTTCTCAATTCCCTGATCTGGTGGCAAAAACAGTGGCTGTTTGCACTTACTTTTCTCCTAACTGTGATTCCCAGAGGCGCTGTGACCATCACTGATGGGCTCTGCCTTGGTCAGCAATGACTCCAGCCTTGAGCCAGCTGGTGTTTACTCTGTGGGGCCTAGGGAAGCTTCTAGCTGCTTCTTACAGAAGGCTCCACCACCCCACCCCCCTCCTCCACCAGAACCCTGCCACGCAAAACCACAACAAGCATCTTCAGTATGAAGAGTACAGACGTCAGTTGGAGGCATTCCCTGTAGCTCCTTATGGAGCCACTCTAGTCTAAGTTTATACTTCCCTATTATTACAGTCCAAAAAGTGTCTGTCCTTTAATATATACTGTACTTAGAGTATACTGACCATATTTGAGAGATAAGTACTATCCTGGTTTTCATCTGGGCCAATGAGAGACAAAGACTGTGGTTTCTTATGGCCACTGAGCAGCTATTAAATAGCTATTAAACAGCAGCTATGAAAACACTTCCTCTCCTTTCCCCTGCATGCCTCCTCATGCATCCATCGCTCACCCACTGCTTCTGCTGGAAGGTCCTTGTCCCCTCTAAGCCTTACTCAACTGTAGCTGAGTCATGTCTCTGCTGTTTTGCAATCTACTAATTCATAGCAAAGCCACCTGTCTTTTATAAACTGCAGCAAGTCCACCTGCAGTTTAGATTAATGTTTTAGACTGTGAGCTGGAAACAGCTGAGATACGAACATGTGTTCAGTTGTGTTAACATCACCACAGGGCAATAATGTGACACCTCAGCTGTAATACATATTATTGGCTGTGATACATGTTCACTGTCTGTATGCTGCTCCTGATAATAATAAACTGAGATAATAAACATAAGAGTAAACAAAAAAACCCCAAGCAATAACCACCAAACCTCACCATTTTGGTTGGAAGTAGAAGTGTCTCTGCTCCTCCTATTTATGATTTAAAAATATGTTTGTAATTTGGTTGTTTTGCAAATTTTGATGTTTTGCATGATGTAATCAAAATGGCAATGATAAAGGGACTTAAATCTTTACAAGATTGAGTAAGCATGTTCTTCAGGCACTACTGCTTTACATATGCTTCTACTTCAAACTGCTATAAATACACCAATAATGAGGTTTCATCAGGCTGTAGCTTTTATTAATCTCCACACTGCTAATATTGACTCTGATTTAAGTATGGTTGGAAATATCTTCTGATATATAAATGAAATAGGTTTAATTAAAAATAAACATAAAGGGGCCTACCATCAGTGAAACTGTGTTTGCTTTCTTACAGTAAGCTATGTGGGAGTGTGTTGGAGCTTACAGTGATTGGGTTTCCTCTGTCTAAGCTACTTGTCTTTCTGTAAGGAAGTACTTGTAGACTATCAAAAGTATGAAAAATGCAAGCACTTCTGTTATGTGTTTTAAAGTAGATTAGGGTGTTGTTTCATTCCTGAGAGGTAAGAGAGCAACAGACTTTCAAAACTACGTTTGGGTACCATGTGCTGAACTTCATGTGTGTACCTGAACTTCATATTCAGGCCTTTCCACAGCTAGTGTAAAATAGCTTCAGGACTGGTTTCTACTGTGCAGCAGCTTCAGAGGCAGTAATTTGGATTCTGCAGAAATAGCACTCCACACGCTGTGTTTCATTCATACCAGCAGGATGCATTAAAAGGAAAACACAGAAAGAGAAGGGGGAGTAGGGGAGGAAGAAGTGCTATTGTTTCAGCCTCTCTGTAATGCTAAGGTGTGGTTTTCATTAGGCAAATACATTGAAACAAGTGCCTGTTTCTGAGCTGCCTACGTCTCCCCACTGACAGTTCCCAAGTGGGATGCACGGAGATGCCTACACACATTTGATCCGTGTGTTTGTCATTGCTAAGAGGAGCGTGTGTTTGCAACAGTGTTGATGTTCATACTAGTCCACTGAGACTAGTAAGGCACCAAGTAGGTACAAGACATCAATCAAATTGATGTGATCTATGATAATTGGTGATTCAGAAATTTCTACTTCTGCTTCCTTGCTTTATCTGTCTCTAAACAGCTTTCTTATGTATCTTTGCAAAATGTAACTTGGTCATAGTACTGCCATTACCTACATGTTTCTAATGGTCCTGTGCATGCAGCTATCTGCCTTGAATGATACTGCTGCTTCCAAAAGTGAGATTTTTGGGTTAAATAACCATGGAATATTCATAAATATTTCAATACAAACTGGCTTCCTTAAGTGAAAGTGAGATTTAGAATCACGTTTGTTAGACTTACTGAGTTGTTCTCTTAGTAAGTTTGCAGAGGACACTAAACTAGGAGGAAGTGTTGATCTGCCTGAAGGTAGGGAGGCTCTTCAGAGGGATCTGGACAGGCTGGACTGATGGGCTGAGACCAACAGGATGAGGAGTAACAACTCCACATGCAGAGTCCTGCACATGGGACATAACAACCCCATGCAGTGCTACAGGCTTGGGAAAGAGTGGCTATAGAGAGCCGCCTGATGGAGAAGGACCTGGGGGTGTTGGTTGACTTCTGTGACTGAATATGAGCCAGCAGTGTGCCCAGGTGACCAAGAAGGCCAGCAGCATCCTGGCTTTTATCAGAAATAGTGTGGCCAGCAGGTCCAGGAAAGTGATTGTGCCCCTGTACCCAGCCTTGGCAAGATTGCACCTCAAATACTGTGTTCAGTTATGGGCCCCTCACTACAAGAAAGACATTGAGGTCCTGGAGCATGTTCAGAGAAGGGCAACAAGGCTGGTGAAGGGCTTGGAGAGCAAATCTTACAAGGAGCAGCTGAGGAACTGGGGCTGTTTAACCTGGAGAAGAGGAGGCTGAGGGGAGACCTTATCACTGCCTACAATTACCTGAAAGGAGGTTGTAGCCAGGTAGGTGTTGGTCTCTTCGCCCAAGGGACAGGTGATAGGAGAGGGGTAATGGACTCAAGCTGCGTCAAGGCAGGTTTAGATGAGACATTAGGAAAAAATTCTTCACTGAAAGGGTTATCAGGCACTGGAACAGGCTGCCCAGGGAGGTGGTTGAGTCATTGACCCTGGATGCATTTAAAAGACGGGTAGACGAGGTGCTCAGGGATAGTGGAGAACGAGTATGGTTGGACTCGATCTCAAAGGTCTTTTCCAACCTACTGATTCTGTGAAATCTCTGCAGTAAAGTACATATGTATTGCAATGCAATGTGTAGAAGAGTAGATGGAAGGAATCACTGGTATAAAGAACTGTTGGTTAATGTATTTTAGATTCTGTCCTTTAGCTTTTGGGCTCTTTCTCCATAAGGTACCGATCTTTTGGCAGAAACTTTTTTTGGGGCTTGATTGTGCAAAGATGGAAAATGTAGATTTTTCATCTGTACAAATAAGATTTCCAGCCCATCTTGTCTGACCCTTTGATGCTGTGGAACAGTTCAGTTCAGTGATGTTAATATATTTGGATGTATTTCAGAGATACACAGCTATTGGAAAAAATTTCTTCACCAAAAGAGGGGAGAAGCAGTGGAAATGGCTACCCAGGGAGGTGGCAGAATCGCGGTCCCTGGAGCTATTCAAAAAATGGGTAGACGTGGTGCTCCAGGGCATGGTTTAGAGGTTACGGTGGTGTGGGGTTGATGGTTGGATTTGATGATCTTGAAGGTCTTTTCCAACCTTGATGATTTTAATCCCAGATCTGGAAACAAGCAATACAGTTTCACTTAAAAGGTCACAGCGTAATCCTGCATTATTAATCCTGCACCCTGTTAGGTCCTGCTTTGGCATACTGGTGAGCTCTGGAGAGTCAAGACTGTGAAATTTGTTAACTGACATGTCAATGCCTGGTATAGGATACTGCTCACTGAAATGGTAGCTGTTGTTTGGCTGAAGGTAATCTTTGCAACTTCTACAATCCTTGCTTGGTCTCCTGCCCCTTCAAAGAAAAATAAACCTGAATTTAAACAAAGAAATTATAATTTTGGGGGGTGGGGGGTGTTTCCTCTTTCTGAGAAGATGTGTACAGTATAGATAATGACAATGCTTAAGGTGGTGGGTGAATTGCTTGTCAAGAGAAGAGAACTCTGTATACAAAAGAAAGTTCTGACATGACAAGCACTTGGAAAATCTGCTAGGACTTACGCAGCTGCTCTGCTTCCTCACATTCACTTAGAGCTCTTCACACAACTTTTGTTTGACTGTATTACCCAAGTAGACCAGAATGATCTATTGAAGTTTTCTAGTTTATTTCTTTGAATATATCTTCTGGGTTTTGAAAATTGCTTTGTCTCTCTTTGAGCAGTCACTGAGCCATCTCATTTTAGTCACTTCAGACTCTTTGCTGGGCACCCGAAACTTGGGCTGCTTCCTCATTGCAGAGGAGTGAAGGTGTCCACAGATTCAACGCTGAGCACCTGGGAACCGGCATCAGCTCCTCCTGAGAAGATCTTTCTTTGGATAATAAAAATGCAGCAATAAAAATGTGTTTGAGCAGACCAGATGGGCTGCCTTGGTTTTGGAAGGTTGTGGCAATGGACATGCTTTTCTGGGGAAGCTCAAGTGAGATTTCATAGAATCACAGAATGGTTACATTTATGTTTTAAAGCATAATTAATGGCTCGTTTTCTTAGTCCTGCATTGGCACGTAGGGATTCCTGATGGAGACATTGTTAGATTGGTTTAGAAAAGATAGTACATAAGCTTGCTAACTTGTGGTAATTTTTTAATGTAAAAGGTCTGCCATTTAATTGTAAACACAAAGAAATAAATGAAATGCAAAGATCTCAGAAGCTTCTATGCAAATCTTACTGAAGTCTGTTACTGAAGTCAGTGGGGACAAGCCCCGCTGAGGTTTGGGACATTCTTGTTTTGTGACAGAGAACATGGAGGATCCACACTGTTGAAATCCAAAACCTGATGCCAACCAGAGGGTATGATCAGCTTGGCCCTGGGGCCATTGTAAGTGCTGGCAAGCTTGGGGATCCCTTACATGACACTTCCTAATGCTGTGAAGGTATCGCTTGCCTTCAGAGAACTATAAATAAGTAGAAAATTAAAAGCATGGTTTCTCAAGAGGGTTTGTTGGGTTTTTAATGATCTGCTCTTTTACAGCGTGGTGAGTGGTGATCATGGTATTAGACTATATTGTTTATATTTGATTTAGTTTCTGAAGGACTGAGTCAAGATTATCCACTTGGTAAGGATTGTGCCCCTCAGCAAGAAAATACTAATTTTTCAAGTTAAAACATAGTAGGAGTATCGAAAAAAAAATTTTAAGCTATAGCATCATATTCAAAAAGCAGTTACCCTTGAATGCAGTGTGCTCTTACAATTGGCTTTACCTGTCATTTTCAGCATCAAGTTTCACGAACTTACTCAAGGGATGTCTTAAGGGGGAGGGAAAAAAGCTGAGGTGTTGCTTTCAATACATTTCTTCTAATAAAACATTTGGGGGTATTAAGCAATTGCTTGGAGTCAGTGGAGCTATTTTGAGACAGTCTGAATACAATAAGGGGTTATGCTTTCTTTGATCAGTGCTTGTTTTCTTGTACTCAATGCTCATGATATTTCAGAAACTATCAATTACAGTTTCCTAAAGAGGGATGATGGAGCTGCCCTGTCTTAGGCATGTATCCGGGGTCAGTCTGCTTTTCCTTTTCTATTAGCATACATCCCATTCTTGGTACCTGTCGGTATGTCAGAGCTGCTGTAGACAGTTTGACTGCCATCAGCTTTTCAGCTAGTCTGACTTCTTTCCATGCCTTTCAAACACCAATTATTCCTCTAAGATCATGCTTTCTTCAGTAGGATTTAGAGGTATTGGCATTTGCTCGCAGCACAATCAAAACTAAAATTGTGTGTGTATAGTAAATCAAAACAATTCTTCATTGAAAGAATTATATAAAATGTATTAGGTCAGGAGAAGTTCCGTTTTGAAAGATTATAAATAATTGCTATTTGTGTATACCAATCATGTTTAGCATGAGAAAGCTCAAGTCTTTTCATATGTGGGAGTTAGTAATTTTTCTCTAGCCTTAGCCTAAGCTATACCTGCTGTAAGGTGTGTAGGTCTGTATGGAATGCTGGCTAGCCTGCACTCCTGTACCTGCTACAGTTGATTTGGTTATTGTTGAGTGAATTTTGGTGCTTTTGATGAATTTATTCTTAAAAAAAATATCGCTGTGGCTTTTTCCTGTTTGGCAGAAGGATAAAGTATCTTTTTGTTTGCAGCAGTTCCACATGTAAATTGAAATAATTTTATCCAATCTGTATTTTGTCCAGTTTTCTCATGAAGATGTTATGTGGGCTGTAGTATGTTTTACATATATCATTATTCTGCTCTATCAGCAAGACCTACTCTGGCGCAGAGGAAAGCTAAGGAAATTTGTTGTGCTCTGCTGTTAGTGTCTGAGAGCTTGATACTGGGTGCTACCATATGTTCTCAGTATAACTTGACATTTCTTGAAATTGGCCTGGCTGCTATTTAATTTCCTGGGTTCTACTCCCCTCCTTTGTTGCTCTGCCTTCCAGTTTTAGGCAATGTTACCTGTTCTCCGTGGGTACTCAGAGGGAATCTCTGACATCAGAGATTGTCTGGCAGATTTTCTTAAATTACTGGAAGGGTTAACTTGTAAGTCCAGTCCATTGCAAAACATCTGATTTCTTTAAATAGTCTGTAGCCTTTTTTCCTGTTCCAGCCTGAATGTTTTACCCCTTTATTGCTGCTTTCAGTCATTTGATCATTTCTGTTAATGAAGGCTGGTGGAACAAACACACGCACCACTGAAACCCTTTCACAACCATCTTGTGCTTTACTTGGGGATTGGCACGCTGGCTGTTTTCTTGGGCTTCCTTTTTGCTATCAACATGCGTTTGCAATGCCTGCTTTTTAGAGCAAATCAGGAGAGTGAAACACTCATACTGTGTTTGGCCAGTACATTTGAGCCAGAGTTTGACTCCCTGGTTGAACCCAAGCATGTCTTTGATGTAGCCAGTTGTCTTCTGCACATTTTGTGTCTTCAGGTGCAACATAATTTTGGCATTTAGACATCTCACAAGAGAGTGACCTTCATGGGAAGCAGGCAGGTAGAAAAAAATTGTTTAAAATATATCTCAATACTGGAGAGAGATGCAATTTTGAAGTGTGTTAAATATAAAATTAAGTATTTTTGATATTTTGGATTTTTTCATAATTTGTAATTAGCCTTTGAAGGAAACAAAAAGGATTAAACCTTTAAAACTCTTCTCCCAGCTCTGTGGCTCCTGAAAATAGAGAAATGGTTGGATGGGCTTTTTCTCATGTGTAAACATTTCAAGGCTTCTAATTGTTTTTGTTTAGGTTGGGGTTTTTTTTTTTGAGAATGAAATGCAGTGAACAAGAAAAAGAGAAGGTGAATAAAGAGTGGATTTTGATAGTTAATCAGTGATGTCTTTTGGCTCAGTTAATATTTTTTAAAGAACTGACCGTTATGCCTAGATGATCAGGTGTTACTGCCTGTGTGAACTGTACTTGTGGATGTGCCAGGTGGGGATCTTCAGAGTGCTGCGATTGAGACGGGACCTTTGCCCCTTTGGGGAGGACTGTTTTCCCCTTCTTTACCAAAAACTAATGTGTGGGTTACATTAGCAAATTTGACAGGACAAGATGTTCTATGTCTTGCTACTGCTTCTCCCAATAACCCTTTCTCTACATGCCTTGTTGGTCTACCATTAGATAGATGGCTGGTACCTGAGAGTCTTGCAAAGATTTTTCCTGCCCTGTCACCAAATTTGACAGATATGTGGGATACTTGGGTTCCTTCTCTCTGGTAGCTGCAAAGAGCCCAAATTCCAGCCTGTCTCTTTCAGGTTCGATGCTGCATCAGAGCATTGTGAAAGAGGTAACATGAGTTGTAGCAAATATCCAGGCCTTTTGGCCTGTTTATCAATTCTGATGGACTCACAGAATGCAAACTTCACTGTACTGTGAAGCTACTGGACAGTTTGATTGCAGATTTATCTAGCTGAATGTGAACACAGATCAGAGCAGAGAAAATTAATTTTTCAAACCCAGTGCTGTGGCTAGCCTTTATAATTGTTCTCATGTGCAGTGCAACTGTATCTGAGAGCATTTAACATAAGCTTCTTTTAAAAGTTTTATCTTCTGCTCATTGATATATTTCTGTGAGATCTTTTAGCGCTACAAATGATGTACTGCTGGCATTGCTCAGTCAGCAGCCTTTCTTTGTAATGTCAGAAATTCTGTGGGGGTTCGTCAAGGCTCCCTGTTTTACCTGCTTTCTGCTTCTGGAACCAACTACAGAATATTTTTGGAAGTCTGAAGACACTTTCTTCACCCTGGAAAGTGAGAACTCCTCTTTCCCAGTCTGCGCTTTGTTCTGTCTGCTGTAGCCCATATCTGTGTTTGTGTTTGACATCTTTGGGAGATACAGAGCTGAAAGAGCCTTTCTGAGTTAGCAAATCCTGCTCCCTGTTGCCTTGAGCTGTCACAGCACAGGATACAACTGTCAACCAGAATCCAAGATAGTTAAAGTGGAACTTGTGATATTTTTGTTCCTCCACACCTGAAACATTGTTAACAGCTTAGACATGATTACCTTCCTGGTTGTCTTATATTCTTACTGTCACTTTTGGCATCTTTTACAGCAGTCTGAGAATTATGCTGATTTGTTGTTTGAGTCCAGCCATAAATTTCAGGTCTTAGTGGTTGTGTGTTCTTAGGTTGCTTTGCAGCAGTGCATGCAGTGCATCTGATCTTGCTTTTGAAGAAATTTATTTTTACCAGTACTTTGTTACTGTGTTATTGCTCAAATTTATTTTCATTCTATACAAAGAGGCTGATTTGTTGTAGCACCTGTTTGGCCATAGAGTTTCTATCCCAATATCATAGAGGGCTCTTAGGAAGTCAGACCTACCTTCTTTATCTGCTCTGGGTTCTGTGTCAGTGTTTCTCATCTTTTTATAGCCTGTGTGTACGCAGTAAACAGTATATGAGTACTTAATGTAAAACCAGAATTAGGTTTATGGTTTTATGTCATGATACAGCTTTGGCAAATAGCTATGCTTCAGAGGGGTTTATAGCCCTACTCAGACCGATACGATAGCTCTGGGAACTTATTCCTTCTGTGATTCGTCTTCCAGCTGTAATTTGTCCTTACATTCCTCAAATGTAGAGGTGGGGTTTTTTCTCATTTTGTCCTCCCCCTACCTCCGCTTTTCTCTCCACTCCATCTTCTTCTCTCCCCCTTTTTTATTTGTTTTTCCCCCCTTCCCACTCCCCCTTCCTTATTTGGCTGCTGTCAGATTGAGGAGACAGTCTCCAAGGGTGGGAAGTCAGTCTCTCTGTAGGCAGATGGGCTGAAGCCTATATGGGCATTAAGGTGTAGTCAGAAGTTTGTTGTCTTGTCTTTTTTTTTTCTTCCCCTGAGATAGATATTGATCTACACAATGTGATGTTTTTCACCTCTTTGAACACCATGCTGTTCAAATAGAAAACTCCATGCTTGCCTTTTGATTCAGGCTTGATTTAAATTACACCTTAGAATTACAAACATTCCTTCATCTTACCTGTCATCTGAAACTGCTCAGCTGGAGCCTTTCTTGCTGTTTTCCTGGGTTTTCAGTTGCTTAATTCTTTGTTTTAGGAGGTCTCTGCTGATGCTGCAGGAACTCTCACAGCTGCTGAAGAGAGAAAGGAGAAGGTGCCAAGCCCACATCTCAGTCATCTCGTAGTTTTGACATCTGGCAATTCGCTCTATGGTTTGGCAGAGAGAGTGGTAGCCACGGAATCCTTGTAGGTTATTTACTGTACACTGCATTTTGTGGTCACTGGAAGCTATGGATTGTTTAAGAGATTGTGATTACAGGCCAATACCTTCTTGAGGGGTCAAAAATTCCTACTTCTCAATGTGATTTTTAAATACGAGGGATAGAAGTAATTTCTTAATTAAAGGTAGTGGGACCTAACCATCTGGTCTAACCACCTGCCAGCACATGCTGTGAAACTTTACTGCAGCTGGTCCAGTAATTTGTGACAGTGCAAGGCCAAATCTAACAGGAAAAATCTTTAATTTTAAAGAGGCTAATGGGAATATTTAGTCTATACGGTTCATTTAAACCTTATATTAAAGACTCATGCTGATGGCTGAGACTCAAAACTGCTTAGTTCATAATGGTTTGGCTTGAATTACAATATTCTTTGTCTACCTGTAAGAAAAGATTATAATAAGTGAGTAATGCTAAACTCTTGCAGAGTGGTTAAAATAATACAGAGAGTCAGATGGGGAGGGTTTTTTTCACCCCACAAAAGATGACTCTTAAAAATTAGAATTTTAAAAATGCTTATTTGGTTTTGCATTCATTTATTCTTGCTTAGAAAACGTGCAATTGTATTTTAAAAATTGTCAGAACTGAGAATACTTGTTGATATGCTGACATGAAACTGGTATGGTTCTTCTCAGGAGTAAATTTCCCAAGGTTGCATCTCATTATTGCCAAGTATGTCAGCTGTAGAGTAAAAGTTGTACAGAGAGATGCCAAATGGTGCATTTAGTTCATAGTAAATATTTTTTGCTTTCAAAGGGTATTTCTGGCTGAGCAGTTTGAGTTTCTTCAGCCTCATCTGGATGCGGTGATGCCAGCTGTCAAGAAGCCTTTTCTTCAGCAGTTCTATTCACAGGTCAGAACTGTGTAATTCATTGCTCATATTTAATTAGAAGATTTGAAACTTGTACAATATGGTGCAAATACTTGTTTGTCAAAGTTATGTATTGCTCTCACTAGCCAGAAACGTAATGAACTGAATTTGATTTCTGTTCCATTTCAGACAGTGTCAACTGCTAGTGAACTACGTAAACCGGTTTATTGGATTGTTGCTGCTAAAGCCATTGATTATGAACAAATGCTGCTTCTCATGGCTAACGTGAAATGGGATGTGAAGGAGATTATGTCACAGCACAATATATATGTAGATGCTCTTTTAAAGGTAAATACTTTGTTGGAAATGGTGTACTAGAGTTTATAAGCATTCAGTTAGTGTAATACTTCATTAAAACTGTTAAAGTAGCGTGGTTAGAGCAATAGAGCACCGTGTGACACCTGGCAAGTGTCAGGAGATCTATCTAGAATGTTCATTATTCTTGCTGCTTGCAGATTGTTTTCAGTGATGGTTTTTTGACTACAGGGTGGGTGAAAATGAACACAGAAGTTTAGTGAGTTTCGTATCTTAAGTCTTGAATAGTAGATAAATATGTAGTAAGCAGAGTAACATGGAAGAAAACCTAGTGGCCTGAGATAGTGTTTGTTTTTTTTCATTTTCTCTTTTAACAGCTATTTGATGTTCTCCATAATTCTACTGGTTATCTTTGAGTTGTATTGTAGTGGCTATAGATAAAACCAGCACCAATAATGATCATGCACTGTCTAATTCAAGTTGCTATATTTAGAAGTAGACATTTGAAAAGGAAACCGAAGAGGAAGTTTTTCACCCAACTTCTCAGTTGCATTCAGTAGAAGTAGTTATACAATTGCTGTGTCTTAGGTTATACAGAACCAGCTCTTGGGAGGATCTCTCTCTCATTTTTATATGTGCTTCAATTATGTTTCTAGGTCTTTTGAAGGAAGTTCTGGCAGTGGTATAATTAAACTAATTCTTACAGAGAAAGTGAAAATTTTATTTTAAAGATAATGTGAGGTATCACAGAAAAACTTATGCATCTGTGTTGAGTAACAGTTTTGATTACTAATACCTTTGTACTTAGTAGCTGTATTAAAAAAAGTCGGTGCAAAGAAGGGAGAATCTGATAGAGGATGATATATCATTGTGCTGGATCTTTGTGATTACCCTTCTTTATGCTGCCATGGCTTTTTGAATTCAGTTTGTAGTCACATTTCATGTCTGCAATAAAACTTTTTCCTTTTCTGAGTGTGCAACTCCTGATGAACTTGCTTCAGGACAATCAGGGCTAATACAATTTTAAATTACTTCTGGCCTTTACATTATATAATTAATAATAGTTGCTACAGAAGCTTTTAGATTACTGCTAAGCAGTTGGTGATGTGCTCTGTACCCTGGATCTCCAGGAATATTGGCTGTAAGCACAGTGTTTACTGTAATAACCAAGTACTTTTAGCCATGTGCACACATATGCAAAATTCTACTCAGCCATAATATGTATGGAAGTGGGGAAAGAACAATGTTCAAGAAATTAATTAACACAGAGCGTTAGCCATCCTCATCTTCGAAAGAATGAGTTCCATGCTGGTTCAAGCATGACAGTGTGGTACCCTGCTTCCTCCTGCCAAAGCTGGTTACTGAGATCCCCTTCTGATTTTCTTAACATAGGGAATTTTTGATGGTGGGTGGAAAAAAGGAGGAGAGGAGGGAAAAAAAAAAAAAAAAGAGAGAAATAAAAAGAGGACACTCCCCCAGATTAACAGTTTAATGAATGCACTTCATTGGACAAGTACAGTTGTAATAGGCTGCAGCACAAACTGCTTTTGCTGGTTACACAGCACACTTCATTATGAGTCTACTTTATATTTAAGTTGTCTGATACTTTTGTTAGTCACTGGCAGCAGACTTCTGTTTCACTTTATCAGTCACAAAATCATTGTAGCAGTAATTACTTTCAGTTATGACAAGATTGATTAACAACTTAAATCCATGCAGGCCATTGATGTTTCAGGTGGAAATGTGCCTTCCCTCAACCTGTATCTAGAGTCACAGTATGCTCCTGAACTCTTGGATTGGGACTCTCTTTCAGTGGGTGTGCTCAGCTCAGCTCCTTGTAAAGCACCAGGCAACTGTCTAATGTGAAAGGTTGAAGAACAAAAAGTGGTTACAGAATTTCTGAGCTTCTCTTTGAAAGCTGATGTGGAATGTATTTAGGGGGATAGAGAGATTGTCATTGGATTTTCTTCAGTGGCTGCATATTGACTTTTAGAAGTTAAAGATGAGTTTAGGGAGCAAGGCAATGAAAATGACATTTGAAGGTTTAGCTACTTGGTAAATTTTCAGAGGTGTCAGTTTGACAGAGAACTACACCTATTTGGAACAGAGAAGTATTTCCTTTTTTAAAAGAAACTACTGAGGTAATGTTGTGAATGATACAGTAGCTAGCCGTCCGCTTTCTACTTCGTACGTTAAGCTTGTCTCTGCAGTCTGTGTCTAAGTAGCTTCTCTGCTTTCCTCTAATTTTTCAGTGTTCTCTTTCATGTCCATTTCTAATTCTTTGATGTTGCTAGGGATGTATAGATTCTGATCCTTTTACACTAAAGCAATAATGATCTCTCATGTTTCATCAGGAATTTGAAGAATTTAATGAAAGGTTGAACGAGGTGCCTAAGAGAGTCCGTATTCCACTGCCAGTCTCAAACATCCTTTGGGAGCACTGCATACGACTGGCCAATAGAACTCTCGTGGAAGGGTAAGTAGTTCATGAAAGTCTTCCTTGTGGGCAGATACATCTAAAATGATACCATCTAATGTTCTCATTTTCTACCATGCTGGTAAGCTTTTGTGCTTTTGGGGAGCCTAAAAAATAGCAAGGCTAAACATAGTCCTTAGCGGTTATTTCACAGTCTGATACAGCATTAAGTCTGAAGGGGATGGTCTTGTACCTAAATACTGCTAAAGAATGGCATTGAGTGTTTTATTGAAACATTCAAACCAACATAATTCTTTTTCAAAGAAACTTCCATCTGAAAATGATAATTTTTCCCATAGAGCAAAAGAAACTTGCAATCTAATTGTCAGCATCTCTGTGGTGATACCATTTCTCTTTGCCAGCTTCTTCTGCATTATAGAATATGTGCTGTCTTCCACTCCTCCAACATAAACTTCTATATTTCTTTCCTGGTTATCTTTACCCTATGCATTCTCTACTACTTATTTTACTTCTTTCCAACCCACTCTCCTGCTGTCTACTCTAAATTAGAACCTCAACAACATCTTCTCCAAGTGTTAGCTGCCTATTGAGGATCATCAGCTTCCAATGCTTCAATCAAGCCATCGTTTTTAAACTCATGCCCGTTTGTTTCCATAGGCTCACAGAAACATTTTGTTTGGAAAATAAGATCAAGTCCAACTGTTAAGCTAATACTGCCAAGTCCAACCACTTAAACCCAAAGCACCACACCTATATGTCTTTTAAATACCTCCAGGGATGGTGACTCAACCACTTCCCTGTTCCAATGATTGATAACCCTTTTGGTGAAGAAATTTTTCCTAATATCTAATCTAAATCTTCCCCGGCACAACTTGAGGCCATTTCCTCTTGTTCTATAGCTTGTTACTTGGGAGAAGAGACCAACAGCCACCTGGCTACAACCTCCTTTTAGGGAGTTGTAAAGAGCAGAAAGGTCTCCCCTCAGCCTTCTTTTCTCCAGGCTGAACAACCCCAGTTCCTTCAATCACTCCTCTTATGAGTTTTGCTATAACCCTTGACTGGCTTTATTGCCCTTCTTTGGATGCGCTCCAGGACCTCAATATCTTTCTCATAGTGAGGGGCTCTAAAACTGAACACAGTACTTCAGATGTGGCCTCACCAGCACCTAGTACTGATAGAAGCCAGGATGCTGCTTGGCCTTCTTAGCCATCTGGACATAGTGTTGGCTCACATTCATCCTTCTATCAAGCAGTAGCCCCAGCTCCTTTCCACTGATCCATCATCCTTTTGCAGTCTCTTGAAAGATCAACGTCATCTTCAGAAAGGCTAAATCCTCCCTCTGATTTCTCAGTTTTTTCATACAACATGTGACCAATACAAGTATTTTTTGTTTTTAAAATTTTCCACTTACCATGCTCCAAATCCAGATAAGTGGAACACAAACATTTTCTCCTCCCCCTGTCCCTTTGTCTTTCCAGTGAATAACACCATCAGTCACTATCCAGCTCTTCTGCTTCTGTCCTTGTGCCTGGTTTGGCCTTGCTGCTTTTTCTTATTTCACAATCTTACTCATCTTTGTGACTTCAGTGTTCATGAACTACTTGATTCTTAGCTCTGAAGATCATCACTCCTATCTTGCTTCATGCTGCAGTTTTTGATTATACTTGTGACTTTACCATTAAACTTTCACCTAAGCATTTCACTGACTGGTCAGAGTGGACTGGGAATATCTTGCTGATATGATTTGTCCTGTGCCCTTTCTTACAGTGTAAGAGCACTCATTATCACTCCTCCCAAATATCTGCCTGTATTTTGTCATTTTTGCTCAGTTCTTTTATTCTTATGTATCTCATGGTTTCTTTTTCCAGTGGGGAAAGAGAAGGAAGCTATTCTGAATACCTTCATAACTTCTTTCATCTCTGACTTCCATGATGGTATGGGATTAAAAGCCATGAAGGAGGTGTTTCTTTTCCAGTCAGCCAGTCAACTGAAATTGCTGTCGTCATGCTCTTTGAGTGAGGAATCATCTTGAGTGCAGTCAGCCATATTTTCCTTTAATTTAGAGGCTTTTACCACTTGGCTTGCTTAATTTTTGCCTTATCTTCTCCTAGTTTTGTGTTCTCCTGTTTCCCATTTGGCTTCTTGAAGTGCATGAGTATGTCCTATTGAGAGTCATGGACCAATCTCCTGTGGAGCTTCAGAGGATTTGTGCCTTGGTCTCCTCTCTTTTGACTTCTCTTATATCTGCATTGTGCAGATTCTTTCTGCATAGTAAATGTAAGGGTGGAGTTTTTTATTCTTTACCTGATCTCGCTCTATATCCAGTTTCTAGCTGCACGTTTCCACTGCCTCCTTTGCATCAGACCTGATACTCTAGGAACTGTATTAATAATTAGGATCAACTTCATGAACCAGTGGAAGACTGAGCTTGCTTTAAATTTGGTGCAGCTGCTAAGGGCGTGGATAGGTCATTGCCTGTGATCTTGATGAAGGCAATTTCTTATCCATTTGAAAAATGGCAAAGATTGTTGTCCTCATTTGTTGCTTGTAACCCTTGATCACTGTAAGCCTTCTGGTGTTACCCTGCCCTGAGCTCAGCTACTGTCTCTCCTTCGAGCCAAAACCTGTTGCTGGTTTTCAGTCTACTCCCATTAAAATATTAACCTCTCACAGAGATGGGCAGTGCTGTCACCCTTTCTCCTCTGGTTGTTATGGGTGTTTTTGAACAAATGGGTTTATGTCTTTCACTTTGCTGCCGCTATTGGTTGCACAAGCTCCAGGTGACCATCCCTAACACTGTGGCATTACTTTTCAGATTCGTCAGTCTTCAACGATCACTTGACTAAAGCCACTGTCTAGTGTGCTGATCAGCATTGGCTGATCATCCTTCTACACTCTTCTAGTTAGTTGTTCAGTGTAGGAATTCTTTTTGTGGGGATGGTAAGTTTCACTAGGTACAGCAGGGTTCTGCTCTATGAGTGGGGCTAGAACATACCAATGCAAATAAAACTGCATTAGGCATCCTAAGGGGAGTTCTTGTCTGCTTTTAACTTAAATCCATCATTATGGCCCTCCTCAAGGTTCAAAGGACTAAAGTTAAACAACTTTGAGAAGTAAGATTCATTTCTATTTCCTTTTAATTTTGACTTTCCATTGTGTTTCTCTTTTCAGTTACGCCAACGTAAAGAAGTGCAGCAATGAGGGACGTGCCTTGATGCAACTGGACTTTCAGCAGTTCTTAATGAAACTGGAAAAGCTAACAGACATTAGGCCTATTCCAGATAAAGAATTTGTGGAGACATACATTAAAGCCTACTACCTAACAGAAAATGACATGGAACGCTGGATAAAAGAACATAGGGTAAGAGTTAAGTTTCTATTCCTCTACTACCTATCTGGAAAATTCACCATGATAGAATTATGCTCACAAGTTTAAATGCATTAAAATTCTATGCATTCAAAACTACTATGTGCCTCTCTATGTATATATTCATTTAGTATAACAAAACCCGTATGGGAAGCAGTATAAATATAGGTGTATACGTGCATGTACACGTTCATTTTATTTATCATATGAGGTTAGTATGTGTTTGTACTGACTGAACACCTGATGACTGGGAACAATGAATAAGTCATGTCTACCTATTGTATCAAAAAAATAGCACTAGAGTGAAGGGAAGTCAAAACCAGTCGTGTTCTGGTCACAATATGCCAAAGTGCACAAGCAGCTCATGGAGAAGTATGATTTGAAATCAAATTTTGCCTTTAGGAGTAGATTGCTTAAACTCAGTTCTGACACACAATGGGTAAGGATCCTTGCTTTTTCTTCATTTTCTAGTACTGATTGAGGACCAATGTTGCTCTCTGAGATAAGTCTTTGTATTTTGAAAGCATTTAGCATGCTTTTGTGGTAGCATAACCTAACAATTATAGCAGGACTGTGTAGGTAATAATGGCTGGAGCTGCCCATTGTTGAAGTGCAAAGTCTTTTAAAATGGAGCAATTTAAAATACGTATTTTGGGATTACTGTAAATCCCACTAGAAAAGGATTAAAGAAATATGTCCTCAATATTGGTTTCCTTGTTATACCTGTAGCCATGAGAAACATTGAGCTGCTGTTTGGTGACCTACATGGAAAAACTCTTGTTTAAGCCTGCAGGTAGAAGCTGTATTTTGGATAGTATTTAAGTATAAAGGTAGTACTGACCCATGTGGTGTTTTGGCAGGTGTTAAGAATTCTTGTCTCAACATTTGACATTTTTTCTTCCTTCATCACATACTGAAGTGAACATTGTCCTGTAGGCAGAAGTATTTAGAAGCTTATTGGAAATTAGAAGGCAAAATAAAAAGATCATCAGAATCTATTTAGAAAAAAATGGTTTTTTGTTAAAAGCTTACCCTATTTGCATATGTATTTGCCACCACTTCTCCCAAAGAATAGAAAGTATATTAAAAATCAACTTAGGTACGTATGTATTCATGGAATTACTTTCTGTGAACTCAGTCCATCAATACCAAGGTCGTAAGCATTTTCCATTTCTATTTGCCATGTAGCAAAATAGAGTTTTGTCCTCTGACTTAACTATGAAAACTATCTAAACCTGACTTAACTACTGCTTTAAATCTACCTTGTGTACTGACTGCTTCTGTCAGTTGGAAAGTCCACAGTGAGTGTGTCTGTTTTTAAGTGTTCTATCTTTGTCTGGTGTTTTGTTCTGCCATAACATGACCTGCTGTTATTTGCCAGGAATATTCCACTAAGCAGTTGACCAATCTGGTGAATGTTTGTCTGGGCTCCCACATCAACAAAAAGGCAAGACAGAAGCTGCTATCTGCTATTGACGACATAGACAGGCCTAAAAGATAACTGGAGAAAGCTGCTTTCCTCATGACTTCTACCTTCTCTTCATGTGAAGCACGTGGACAAATCCGTCATAGACTAATGACAACATTCTCTTAAAAACATTGTGCATGACCTTTCTTACAAGCACTGGAGACATTCTGAAGTGGCATAATGTTCTAAGATAGACTTTTCTAATCTGTAGAATTAATTTCTGTTGTATTTCTTGCCTTTTTTTTTTTTTTGTTACTTGCCCTTAGTAAAGGGCCACTGGTTGTGTATCATTGGTGAGCTGTATATTTTGCAGAAATGTATACCGTGAGTAGAATCAAAGTCAGAGAAACACGTTGGCTTAATATATAACTGATGCTCTTTTTTAATAAAGGGGCTCATTGAAAATACGGTTTCGTTCCTCCGCGGTTTCGTCCTCAGCAACTGTGCGTTGTTACAGGCCAGCGTACCATGAAAGGAGATGGACAATGTGTGATCGCTGTACCTTGCATGTGGATTAAGAGTGCAGATCAACTAAATACTCTCATGCTAAAACTTCTCATCTTCATATGCATTTAAAAATGTCTGTTTATTTCAGAATTAATTTAGTCGTATCAAAATGATTTACTTCAGATAAATGGAAGGTAATAAACACTGTACACTAATGTGATTTCTTTGAGAGACTTTTATTTTCCTAACTCAGCAATGCAAAGTGTCATTTGCAATAGAAATTAGTATTTTCTTGTGGTGTGTTGACCCTGGCTGGAGGCCAGATGCCCCTCAAAGCCGCTCTGTCAATGCTCTCCTCATCTGGACCAGAGAGAAAACATAATGAATGGCTCTTGGGTTGAGATAAGGACAGGGAGAGATCATTCAGCAATTACTGTCACAGGCAAAGCAGACTCAACTAGGAAAAAGTTACTCTAATTTATTACCCAATCACAACAGAGTAGGATAATGAGAAATAAAACCAGATCTTAAAACACCTTCACCCCATCCCTCCCTTCTTCCCAGGCTCAACTTTATTCTCATCTTACTCTCTGCATCTTACTCCCTGAGTTCACAATGGAATGGGGGCTGCAGTCAGTTCATCGTGAGTTGTCTCTCCCACTCCTTCCTCCTCAGGGAGGGGCTCCTCACACTCTTCCCCTGCTCCAGCGTGGGGTCCCGCAGTGGTAAACTCAGTTTCAGGTTCCTACTTGCCATTGTACTTTGAATTCAGCCATGGGAGAGCCAGGACTTAAGTACCTAGTGACAGAAAAACGCCCTCTAGAATCACAGCAATCGCTCCTTTCTGTAGCTCGATTTCCCTATCAGAAGTGGACTGGGAGTCATTGTGTGAGTTCAGTGAGAGCCTGCAGACAGTTTTAGAAGAACGATAGAATTTACATTTTAAATATTGACTGTGCAGTATTCAGGTGTTTGTTCTGTATTTTGAAGGAAGTAAGATTTAAAACAAAGTTTAACTCCATTCTTTATTGACCATGCCATCATGCTGAGTTTCATTTAAAACTTGTTTAGCAGCGTGTCAATATATGTGTGGAAGCTGAGTTGCTTTTACCCTCATTAAAAAGGTGGTTCAAAAGAAAAAACAAAGCCTAGTTCATTTTGAAAGTGTGAACTTTTGGGTCAGTGTATCTGCCCTGAAGGCAGAGCCTGAAACAAAAGCTCTTAGAAGAAATAGAAACATCAGTGACAATTAGTATAAAATATGTTACAATTTTCTTACAATTTTCTTCTCATGGATGAGATAAGAAATTCAGATATCTTTAGCAGAGCTTTGGGGAGCTGAACACGTGGTTAATTCCTCCTGAACTACTTAGGTTGCTGTAATTAGATTGCTTACCAAAAGGCAGGAGGTTGGAGTGGAGGGTAGAGGAAGGAGGTTGAGTGATTGCATGAATTCTTGTCTGGAGTCATGTTTTGTAGTGCATTTTCAGTCCGATTTGTTATTTTTTAAGTAAGCCCCCAAATAACAGAATGTGTGAGAGGCATTGTTAAGCCAGTGCAACAACTGTTTGATCTTCATTCATAGATGAAATGATTATATTTTCCAGAGGAACCTCTGCTCACTACCGAGGATTGATGCTTAGAGAGAAGCTACGCAGCTTACTGGCTCACATACTATCTTAGACACATGATTTAACTTTCAGGTTGTCTTTTGTGGAGTCAAGAGTTAGACTCAATGATCCTCTTTGCTCCCTTCTGACTCAGGATATTCCATATAACTTGGTCCCGAGAGACTAACGAAACCAGGCTGAATGTTGAATTACTAACTTACTAAGGGTCTGTTTGGGACTTTCCATCTTCAGGTGTGAGAAGGGTTTGCATCCCCTCTTAATTTTCCCAGATGTAAATGACAAAGGTATGTCTCATGCTACCAAAGATGAAGATTATTTAATGCTAAGCTGTGGGTTGTGTTCTTGTCGTCCTATCATGGAAACTGATAATCCCCCTCTTCCTCTCATGCAAGTGATATATTTGGGGGTTTTCCTCTTTGAGATCTCCCTTAGGGTTAATGTTTATGAAACTTCTGTATTTGTAACTTGAACTTTTAATAAAGCCAGTGCTTAAAATAAACCCACCAACAAAGCCAAAAAAAACCACGCCACCCCAAACCGCCCTCCACAAACCTCCCCATCCTGATTAAAGTGATAAATAGTGCTGTCTCCCGACAAAATCCTCAAAAGGCCAAATGTCAGCAGGCACCTGCTGTATCATAAAGGCTGCAAACAGAGATGGACAAAAATAATTGCAGATTTATTGTGTGTGAGTGATGCTATCTCTCTTATTTATAACCACTGCTTGAGACAGCAAAGAGTGAAGACTAAACACTGCTCCAGACACCAGGATTGTGGTACAAGTATGGAAATAACACGGTCTGCAAACAGCGAAGTTTCCGTGCTCGCTGCCTATTTAAGGGTATTTGTGAGCGTGGTGTTTTTGATACTCTGGAGCTGCTTTTCATCACAGAGGGGACTTGCTGTTCCATGAGATCCCAGAGTGGTGTGGAGCAGCATCTTTATACCAAAGACTTAGCAAATCTCTGGGTTTTGTGTATGCTTATTAATTATTTTAATAGGTGTTAAGTCAATAGCATGTAATATGTAGAAGTACATGCCTGAGAGATTAGTGAGAAGATGAGTAATATCTTTTTTTGTGTAATGGATCCATAGCTATATTTTAATTATTTTTTAAAAATATTCTGTCTAGTCCCAGGGAGTTTATGTGCATAAAATGAACTAAAAATGTTGGATGTGACCTAAACTTGAATCTGCTTGGCTGTTCTTTTAAAGGAAATCCCAGCAGTGCCCCTCAGCTCTGCTGGATTGCTCTGAAATTTTTAGTCTGGATATACACATAAGAGAAAAACAACTTTCAGATCAGAGACGTGTAGATCTGTGCGTCACATTTGGAGATCATCTTGCACAGTTTTCAGTGTGGTCAGATTTAAAACTGGTAAGCAGGTATCTAAGCCTGTGTGTATCTTTGAAAAGCAAAATAAATGAAGAAGCTGAAGATACAGAAGAGATGCAGTGAAGTGCCTCTTTGCTCTAAGCACAAGATTGAGTGGATGATGAGATGTGCAGAAGCACTGCAGGCATTTCTGAGGATATTTTACAGGTAAACCCAAGGTTTGTACTTCTGTGCACTCCTGGCTCTGTAACTTTATCAGCTCTGTTGATAGTCAACCCATTCATAAGAATAAAACTGAAATGTCACCTCAGGCTTTTTTTTTAAGCAAAGAGGTTGGACACAGTTGGTGGAACATGATGTTCCTGCCCCAAGCAGAGATCGTGGATGGCTGTGCCTGCTGTCCGGGCGGCCCAGGAGATCCCTGCTTCCCTCCTCCAAACGCACACCACTTGTGTGTCAGAGGGTGGGCAGAAGCAGGCCGAAAGGCAGCCGCAAGTCAGCATCCTGAATGCTGAGCTCACTCTGGGACAGCTTGCACTTCTCTTACCGCCTCAGTAAATGGGGGAATTGTGGTTGCCTGGTGCAGTTGTTAGCACAGCACTGAGCACCTCTCAGTCTTCAGGACCGTTTAATTCTCCAAGTGTTGGAAAATGTCACCAATGTAAATGAGTTTGACCGGGGGCTGCTTCCTGGCCCTGAGCTGCCAACATCTGTCTCCTCCAGAGCAGTCAGAATATTTAAGCAGCCAAATGCTCCGACCAGCTGAGCATTCACCAGCAGTTGATAATGTGCTACACTTCAACTAGACAAAGTTGTTGCCATGAATAGTAATGCCGTTAGCTCTCCCTTTCCGCCTCGCACACCGGCCCGGTGGTGTTCCGGTGTCTGCTGTTTGACAGGGTGCTACCTTCTGAGAGGTTGCAGAGCCTTGGTGCTGGGGAAGAGAGGTCTGTGCACTTCTAGTGAGATGTGTACTGCTGCTTTCTGTTGCTCCGAATGTCTGCGGTACAATGCAGGGCTCTGGGCGATGGGGGTGGGGGTGTTTGCCTGCATGCACTAAGAGAGCTGTTGCTTCTCACGGCTCGCTCTGCCTCGGGGAGAAGGAGCTCCCTTCGTCTGGCACGTTCGGTAAGGCTTCATAGCTGCTGCATACCACAACGTGCAGGTCACACACCCATCCCGAGCTTTGATTTAGGTTCTGCTCTGTCTTGGTACTCAGTGTAGGGAAGTTTATTTTATTTTTCTGTACTTTTCCTAGCTATAAAAGGAATGATGTTATCTACTACGTTTTATGAAGTGCTATTGGGCATGAGCTAGGCTTTCTAGTGGGAATCAGAGACTTAACCCCAGGGAAGCTAAAGCATCAAATCTTCACAGAGAAGAAAACATGAAAGGAAACTACCTTCCCTGTGCCCCAGGTGTTTCAGGTCCTGTTTCCTTTGCATTAGGACATGAGCCAGTAATCTCACGCATGCAATTCCTTCCAGCGCTGTGCTTCTATCTATCTGCCCCAGCAGTGCTGTTGCCTGTGCAGCCCAGGACCCTGCTATGGTCCAGAAAATGTGGACTGAGCTATAGATGGGACAAAATTGAAGTGAGATTTACATTTTCTAAAAGTGAAAGTATGTAAAGATACTAAAAATACATACTGCCCTTCAATAAACCATCAATAAAAGCTCATGCCCTCCGTGTGAATCGAGAGAATAGTTAGATACTAAGAAGAGAAGTAGCCTGGAGATACCATATAGATGGAAACTGAGAAGGTTTATTGGGACAAATAGTCTTCCAAAGAGACACAAGCTATAAGACACTTGCAGATAAGATCTCACCTTTATTGTGATGTTCAATGTGATTTCAAGGTAAAGGAAAATATATTTGCACCAGTTCCTCTCCCTTCTCATTTGTGTGTACCTGGCTCCCATATTTTTTTCCCTACATATCCAAACATTATTTTTCCTGAGGCACTGAGTTATACCTAAATGGAAAATATTAATGAGACTTAAGATCTTGTTTGCTCACAAAAAACCCTAGAACACACAATTCTTGAGCATATATTTTCATTACAAATAGTGTCTTTTTGTAAAGCTCAAATCTGAGACCCTCAAATCAAATATTCAGGTAGAGGGTTCAGGGAAGAGTTCTACCCAATGCCTACCCATGCTTTCTTAAACCCCACCCTCAAGTCACAGAATCATTTAGGTTGGAAACGATCTTCAAGATCATCGAGTCCAGCCATAAACTTAACATTGCAAAGTCTACCACTAAGCCATGCTCTTGAACACTGAGTCTACGTGTCTTTTAAATACCTCCAGAGATGGTGACTTCCTTGGGCAGCTTGATCCAGTGTTTGACAACTTTTTTAGGGAAGAATTTTTTCTTCATCTCCAGTCCTAACCTCCCCTAATGGGAAATGATGGGGTAATATCACTGGAGTTTTGTTTTGGTTTGGGGTTTTTTTGTAGGCACTAAAACATTATCTTCAGGTGGGTGGGTAGGTGGTGTTCAGACTCTAAGCTGGTATACTCTTTAAGATTCTGGGTGATTCTCATGAACTTCTGTGCTCTTATCTCATGTCTTTGGGTTGAGCAATACAATACAGACTCATTTCTGTGTTAAATTTCAATTTTATACATTTGATGTGAGTGAATTATATGAATAATTAAACCACATTTATTAACCTCTAATGAATGATCGGTAAGGCTGGGAATTGGACTGAGTGATGTGTGTGTGGGAAGTTTTGAAGCTTACTCTTTGCAGGAATAAGAAAAAAAATATCTTGAATTTGATTAAATAAAATTTTCTGGACGTATGTGCCTAGATTGCAACCTGAAAAATACAAGTACAATCTTCTACAGTACCTGTAGCTCATGATGAATCTTTATACTCTTGCTATTTCATGAGGTCAGTGAAAGATTTGCAGATTGAACTTCTTTCTATATGCACCCTTTCCTGAAAACCAGCTAGTGATCAGACTGGTGGTGTTTGCAAACATTATATTTGGGTTTTTTTTAGAAAAAGTAAATTTTTAAAAATGCAGAAGAATGTGGGTTTCTTTAAATATTTTATAATATGTTCACCTTGCTTTACTTTTTACAGTATGGAGTAGAAGCAGCAGAATAGAGAATAAAGCATTAGCTGCTTTTACAGGAAGCTGGCAGATTGATTTTAGGCATTTTCCTTCATTTGTATTCTACAGCACACTGTAAATAAAAAGAAGATATTAATGGTCAGTGGCAGTTTGTGAGGGGAACCCCAGTTGTTGGTGTTACTTCTGATTTAGGAGTATTGTAACAGCACTTAGGTACTTCTGTCATGAACAACATCATCATCCTGAGGGGCTTTAGTAAAAAATATGGAATGAAATGTATTTTGTTGCCTCAGTGGAAGCAGAATCCAGTCCCACAGTGGTAATGAACTGTCCCTCTGTGGGGTCTTCTTTACCTTTTGCATTATGCCACCCATTGTGGCTGTGATGAGCTTCCAAGGACCCAGTGGGAATGGCAAATTGGTGCAGAAACTTGGGCTCCAGATGCAGTCGTGTTCCCACACCAGCCCTGGAGCAGGTTTGACTGATGGTATTAGTGGGTCTGGGATGCCAACTGGCAGAGCGGCTGGACCATGGGCCAAACAGGGTTACCAATATTTCTAATATGTTCCCAGGCTGGAGAGGGGCAAAGGATTTGAGAACAAGTAGTAAAAATCTTGCTACAAAATAGAAAACTTATATTCACTTAATAGTTTTGTGGAGATGAGGCTCAGGACTAGTGCAGGGAAGGACCAGGAAAAGGGGAAACGGTTTCTGTGTTTGATAGGATCTCCCATGATCTGTTCCAGTGTAAGGAGAGGAGGAGGCCACCTGAGCAAAGTGCTCTCTTTCCCCTGCCATGGAGAGGGAACAATAACCTTCCTGGTTCCTCTCCTTCACTCCAGTAAATCAACCTAATACCTAGTTTTTTGGCATTTGTCTTGAATCACTATTTGTTAGTTAAGCCTGTAAAATGGAAATTGTTCAACATATTGAACAGTTTTTTTCTTGAAGGAACAGAAAACATTGAGCTGCTGTAAGTAGCCATTCTTCACCGTGCATTATATACCTGCCTGGAAATCAGTGAAAAATCATCTGCAGAATGGGTGTATGTGTATTGTCTGTGGTTTAGAATGCCTATTTTTTGTCAAAATTATGCTAGTCCAAATGATTAGGTGTAATGGAGAAGGAGTATACAGATGTTACAAAGCGCTATGAGAAGGCTGAATGTGCTCTGAAGGAAGACTTAAGTTTTCTTTAGTCCCATTACAGTCTCTAGGAGCAAAGTAACCTGAAAAGGAAAGGCACAAATCACCTTTCTTTTGTTTCCTACAATAACTCATGGACAAAAGACAGATTAGTCTTCCGATGCATTGTGTCAGATAATTCCTCCTCTGAGTCAGCCACCCTCCCCCAACCCAAACCAGCCTGAAACAGCAGTTTGGTTGTACACACATACATCCCACTGCCTTTGCAAACAGACAGAGCTGTGTGCCTTGAGGTTCCCTACAGCACCACACTCTGTATTTTCCCAATGAACCATAAAGGTCCCAAATGGCTCTGGTGTGTACAGGGGGAGAGGTGAGACCGGGCAGGTGTTGCTGCCCTTGCAACCAGCAGCAATCAGGCCATTGCCAGTGTCCCGTCATGCGTCAGTCTTGTGCCTTTTCCTGCAGTAGGTGAGAAAGAAACCTGAGCAAGGTCTAACAGGCCTGGAAATGGGACTTTTCCTGAACACTGGGGGATTTAGTCCAATACAGAAGTACACAGTTCTTACCAGGAGCTGAAGCCACCCTGCTTGGAAGATTAATTCCCATTGTAAGGGATTCAATGACCCACAGATAGGGAGGAGACCAGAGGGTCCCTATCCTGAAATCTTGCAAACGAGCTCATTGGGTTTTCTTAAAGATGTTCTTTGTAACATTAACCATCTGCTGTGATGTGATATGACATAGCTTCTGTGTCACTGCCCTGTTTCAGATCAGTAAGGAAAATGACTGGAACTTTCAGTTTCTCAAAGTTAACTTTGAAGGCATGGAGAGATAAATCTCAAAATACAGAGGAGACCATCGCAACTGAGAGTAAAGAGGACTGAGTCAGGGACAGTCCAGAACTGTTTCTCAAAAACCACCAATGGAGCACAGAAAACACCCAGCTTCAGCCAACAAAAAGGCAGTGAGGAAAAAACTGACTTTGAAGCAAGGATTTGGACAGATAAACCCTGAGCAAAATATTGACTTCCAACCTTCCATCGATATATGCTTTGAAACCGTAAATCCAGCAACTGAATTCCTGTTGCATGCAACAGACTGTGAAACAAGCCTTTGAGATGAAAACCATTACTGAGGTAGGAAGGAAATGTTTTTCTCCATACAAAGTCAAATTTAGTTTTTAGTCCCTAGAAATACACGTGTGTTCAGGGCCAGTGCTGTATGTGAACTCTGCCTGAAACACATTTCTCCATCCTGATGCATTTACAAATTGAGACAGAGAAGCACCAATTAATCTCAGGTCATTACTTTCAAATAAACTATCCATTTTCTTTCTTTTTTCTTTGCTTTTCTTTTCTTTAACTTGTGTAGTGGCCTGTAGGGAGAAAAAACCCCAAAAACTTGCTTTGGTTCTTTTCTGAATGTATCAGTATCAGGGCTCAGATTACTGCTTGCCCTTTGAGCTGCTGAAGACATTTCTATGTCTTTATTTTTTGTCTCCATCTTCTACTTCCCCAGCTGAGATGTTTTACTGGGGAAGATTAGTCTCAGCTCTTTTCTTGGCTGAGAACATGAGTCTGCTTTTTCAGTGTTTTTGGGAGAGAAGGAGCATGAGTTCAGGATCTAGAAAAGCAAGTATCTGCTTTTGTTTCTTTAGTTTCACGGGTTCATTTTAATTTAATTTTAATTATTTGAAAGATGTTTTCTATATTTTTAGGTCTTCAGTTTTTATTCTCAAAATTTTTTTCTTTGTTTTAATTGATTAGTAAAAAGAATAAGGTATTTGTTAGGTTTTATAATGTGCCAAGAGACCCTCTGCTGTGAGCTACTCAGATGCTTGGTAGTGTTTCTTGGTCTACATATACCATTTGTTATGCAATATAGAGCTCCTCCTGGGGTTTTAATTTAATGGAGAGCTACATTGAGAACAATCAGTCAGCCTCATGACCACCTCTGCAATGAAACTTTCAGGAATAAGTAGTGCTGAGTGGAGCAGGGACCCCTCATCAGCACCTCTTCGTTCTGGATACAATCAGATTTCTCTGCCATAGTGAGGAATGCTTGGAAGCTTTGTGCATGGCTAAGTTTGCTCTGGAGCCAGGGGACTTCATGAGGCTGGCCCCACTGTTCAGTCTATTTTAGGTGATATTTAACAGCATTTTTAACAGTGCCATAGGGATTGCTGAGTATTACGGGAAACGACGCAATTCTTCGATTAGGCAGGACCCATCCAGTGGCTTGCTAGCTGCTTGGCTCGGTTGTGTATGTGACTCGCACCATAAGGAGCTTCACTATGCAGCTTCTGAGGACGGTCAGATGTAGGCTCTAGTGACCTAAGCACTGCCCCAGAATGGATTCTTCTGCTCGTGAAATGAGTGTTATAATGTCATGCCAGCTCATTTTACTGATTTTCTTCTCAGCTATTTAAAAAGGCCAATTGCTTAAATCTTAGAGTTAACCACACCAAAAATAGGGAGACAACTAAAAATCCGAAGCCCCCATAAAAGAGATAAAATCCACAGTTTAATTCTGAATTTTTTTCCACATGCAATTCAGACATATAAATCATCAGGGAAGTCACATCTGATTTCGCCAAACAGTGGTTTGAGAATTGAAACATTTTATACCTAGGTAGGTGGGGGTTAAAATGATTAAATGTTTGAACAGAGAAAACAGAATGAATCAATAGAACTTTCTCTCAAAGCAGATAGGGCCAGTGACTTGTTGAAATATGACAGTGAAGCTCTGCAGAAGAACTGTCTGGACATAAATTCTCTTCATCATCTGTCCCTCGGGTTACGTTCAACATGAGCAGACACAGTATTTTCTAGTGCAAATACTGCAGCTCAGTGAATTGCAGTATCTGCTGCTGGCATCCTGGGCTCCATCAGAAGACGGTTGGGGACAGGGAGGTGATTGTCCCTCTCTACTCTGCCCTCGTGAGGCCCTATCTGGAGTACTGTGTCCAGATCTGGGGCCTGCAATACAAGAAAGATGTAGAACTGTTGGAGAGGGTTCAGAGGAGGGCCACAAAGATGATTAGAGAGCTGGAACACCTCCCCTGTGAGGAGAGGCTGAGGGAGCTGGGCTTGTTCAGCCTGGAGAAGAGAAGGCTGTGGGGGGACCTCATTGCAGCCTTCCAGTGCCTGAAGGGAGCATACAAACAGGAGGGGATGCAACTTTTTAAAAGGGTAGACAATGTCAGGACAAGGGGGAATGGATTAAAGCTAAAAGAGGGAAGATTTAGATTAGATATTAGGGGGAAGTTCTTTACAGAGAGAGTGGCGAGGTGCTGGAATGGAATGCCCAGAGAGGTGGTGGATGCCCTGTCCCTGGAGGTTTTTCAAGGCCAGGCTGGATAGGTCCATGGGCAATCAAACTAGATCATGCCTGGAGGTTGGTGGCAGGGAGTTGGAGCTCAGCAATAACAAAAGCACCTCTGTATTATCAACACTGTTACTCCAACAGTCCAAAGCAGAGCCCCCTACCAGCTGCTATGAAGAAAATTATCTCCATTCCAGCCAAAATCAGGAAAAAGTGACTGCACCAAGCATGAGTTTGAGGTCCTGAGGTTCTTGAATGTGTTTGACTTAGCATGCACCTCATGTAGATATACATGTCTGCATGAGATCATTGATACCACAGTGTAAATCAGAATGACCCTCTGTGAGTTAAACTACATGTTACACTTCAGTGACCCCTCCGTGACTGTGAAAGGGGGCTGTCTCAGAGCTGTTGTCCTGACACACACTTTCTGAAAGCATCAGTGAAACTTCTGGATGACCAAGAATGCGAAGTTGTTTCTAAATTGATTTATCTTAGTTAAGGGAACATATGGTACAGATCTGCCATTTGATTTAGGAGTTTGCAGAGCTGTTTCTCAGAAACATATCTTTCTTAGAACCTGGGATAAGAAGGATTTCTGCTTGTAATATTTCATGGCATTACAGTTTGTATAATTCCAAACTTACATGAAGAGCTGTAGCATGTTGTTTTAACTATCTGTTAAAATAATTCTGAATAAAATTAGTCAATACTTTGAAATAAACTTTATTTTCTAAAAACAATACCTTCTATATGTATATTCTGTACTATCTGTTTATAATTAACTCCCCTAACTTTTATGGGGATTTTTTGAGTGTTTATTCATATTAATTCATATTATTTGGTTTCCAGTTACTTGGTAACTGTTGAGAGGTTTGTCCTTGTCATATCCATAAAAAATGTAGAATATACAACACACAGATGAGTCAGTTGTAACACTGTCTACTCAAAGCCTGCTCTCCAGAGCAATTCTTTACGCTGCTCTAAAGTCTACTTCTCTATCTTGCTTTATCCTATGCCCTTTTCTGGAACCTGCTCACAAGCTCTTTCTCCCTCCCTCTTCACTGCCTCCTTCACCAGGAAAAAAAAACCCAAACCTCCTGAAATTGCCAGGAGTTTCTGTTGCACTCAGCTCCTATGTGTGTAATGACTAATTCTTAACTCTGACTTTTATTCCTGTGTGTCAAAAGCTCCATTTGCCCTGTGCCTGCCAACAAGCACCTTTGGCTTTCCCGAGACATTTGCTATGCAACACAATGATTCATTCACTGCAATACAGTGGTACTTGAGAGCCTGAGACAACACAGAATTGATCCAGTCTAATAACAGAGTACCTATTGATAAGAGATACGTGTAATTGATCTGGTAGGAGATCAGTGAGGTCAGCAGCTATATATGGTGGCCAGGCGGGAAGTGTTTAGGAGGACTTTACTCTTATACCCAAATTCTCTTCACAGGTGAAAGGAAAAGCAAATCTTTGCATGTGAAGACAAGAATTTGTTGTTGGTCTAATGAAAATTTTGAGAGTAAGATAAAGTCAGATTATTTGTGTGGTTACAATGCTGTATATTCATGTTCCATATATCTAATTCAAATTAATATTGTAAATCCTTGGTAACAGAGTTAAAAATGTTAAAAAAGAAAATATCCTTCCTAGTGTATTTGTTGTGCTCACCCTTGCACTTTTCCTACAGCTGCCTGTCCAACAGTTTCAATGGATGTGCATGTGGAGGGTTCTGAGGAGCTGCCAGCAGCCTGCAGCACTCACTGGAAAGAGAATCACAGAAGGATAGAGGTTGGAAGGGACCTTGAAAGATCATCTAGTCCAACTCCCCTGCCAGAGCAGGGTCACCTAGATTAGGTCACACAAGAACACGTCCAGGTGGGTTTTGAATGTCTCCAGAGAAAGAGACTCCACAACCTCTCTGGGCAGCCTGGGACAAAGACGTTTAGTCTCCTGCTTCTTTGCCAGGAGAAATGTAATGGTAAGTTTTCTTACTCCACTACCTTGGGATGCAGTGGGGCTTATTTTGTTTGGGTTTTTACAACACAATTTGCTTCTCTGCTCTGTTCACTGGTTCCCAGTTATTCAGCTTTTCTGGTATTGGTAGAGCTGGCTTTACCAGAGCAGTGTGAGTTTGCACTCCTACAGGGACTGTTGACTCGATGAGCACTATTTCTTTTAAAATCTGTGGCCTCCGGTATTACCCTGCACCTGCCATCTTTCACACCAATTTCACTCCAGGCAGTGCACAGGCACTTTGGTTTACACGGCATAGCTACTCGTTAAACTACAAACAGCAACTCAACCAAAACAAGCTTCAGAGGGTAGATGGCTGCTGTGAAAGTTCAACAGCTGAAATCAGCTCTGTCCAAGGCAGTGCCTCAGGTTATGCAATTTCAGGCCAGTATAAAGCCTGTGAGTAGTAACAGCAAAAATCTCAATACTGGCCTACATTATCTGGACTTGTGTTGCATCTTAGTGTAGTACCTTGGCTTTGATGGAAGCTGTGTTGAAAGACTTAGAGACATCCAGCTTACTTTCAGGCAGACCACAATAAATAGGCAGGCTGTTTTTTATAGATGTCAAGTGGTGGGTTTTTTTTTTTTCATTGTGTATGATATATTGAAGGATAAGCAGTTGTCAGATGAATAAGAATGGCATGTTCTGGAGTCTCTGTTCAACCATCTCCATACTCATCAGATATGGCAAGCAGTCCCTTTTAGCAGAGAAAAATCCATCAATCAGGTCCAGGCACATAAATTCCAGATTTTGCATTTTACCTTCAAAATCTGCCATAAAAATGGTGTTGCATTTTTGCTAGCTTTTACCAGCATTTAGATGAATGATGTGCTCCATATATGTTAATTATCCTCAGTGATTTCTGAGAAAAATAGCAATGCTTTTTATTGAGGCCATTCTTCTCACACTACCATCAGTGTGCTCTGAATGTTCTGGTGGCTAGGGCTGTGTGAAGAAAGGGATCTTGAGATATCCCAGTTTTCACATCTTGGTTGATTCCTCAGCATGTAATTCAGACAAGGAGCAAATCTGTTGATGTGACAAAACTTGTTGCCAGTGCCACTGGAAACTGTGACATTGCCATGTCAAGTTCATTAAGCTTCCACTTTGCTCCTAGTAGCAGGGGGTGTTGAGGTTTGGAGTAGGTTGGTATGAAGTTATTTTCTAGGAGTATAGTGTGACCTCCACACCTAGCTGGTATTTGCCTATTTCATTTGCAGATTTTTGTCCTCTTTCAGGCAGGTTGACAGTATCCATCCTCTTGTCATTTAATTCCAAGTCAGTCTGAAATCTGAGGGTGCAGTGTATGTGTGTAGTAGATGATCGCAGTTCTGTGGGCTACTATTGCATTTCTTTCAAAGATGACTATTTATATGCATAAGTTGAATGGTAGCTATTTAAATTCATCCAGTCTTGTCAGTACATAGTATGATTAATTCTTTGGGTCTCTTGTGTTTTAGATAATTATTGCTGAATGGTTTATCTGAGTCAGTGGAGAGATCCATATCAAATCCTAAATTCTTAAATGCTCAGAGTTTTTGCCTTTTACTGTAGGAGCAAGGCTCTGCTCGCTGTTTCACTGGAGGGAGTAACATGAGGAGTAGCAAAAGGAGCAGACCAAGCTCTTGAGAATACTGTTACCTTACAGCTGGTTCTTATTTTTCCCTCTGCCATTCCAGTTGCTGTTGTGATGTGCAAAGGGATGCTTACCCTTTTGATTCCACCTCCCTGATAAGTTGTTTGGTTGCTTTGTGTATTTACCCTTTTAGTTCCATCTCCCTGATAAGTGATCTGGGTGTTTTGTGTATTTTCATTGAGAAGAAACAAATTGGGATGAGACAGACCGTAGGATGTTTTATGTGTCTGGTAGCAATGCGGCTCTTGTTGGGTTGCAGACTGGAACCTCCCTTGAAGCTCTGGAGGCAGAAACTAATGCCGGGACCCCAGGCATGGCAAAAGTATAAAACAAACCCAAAAGCAGTGGAATTGTAGGGATATAAAGCGCCCCCCCTCCCCCAGCCTTCCTTATATTTAAGTCTAACATAGCTTCATACTGTTTATTTCTCAAAAAAAAATATGGTTCCTTCTAAGATAAAACTTCAGAAGTATAAAGTGTTTTTGAACCATTGTTGATGTCTAGTATAGAAGTGCTCTCAGTACATACGTTCCTATAGAATTTGAATGTTTCCTGTCATGCTGTTTCCCTGATATATTACTATAGAGGTATATTTTCCCTCCGTTTGTATTTTATGGGAAAAAAAAGCAGGATGTAAAAAGGAGTAGCTCTGATGTCCACCAGCAGAAAAGCAGCACTTGTGAAATTCATTTGCACTTAACCACAAAGCACTGAAGTGTATACTTCAAAGCCTTTGGCTTTGTGCTGAAAGAACCAGGACCATCCAATCAATTTACTTTGGATGTTTGTTTAGGCACTCTGCTGAATCAGGGTACAGTTTAAGTGAGAAAACATTATCTAATGATTGATCTTCAGAACACTTCACTGCAGAACAGACTGGCACTATAAAGCAGTACTGTATTAAACACAGGTAAAGCCATGAACTAGCATGTCACGAGGGAAAACTGAGCAAGAGCATAAGTCACTACCCAGAACTTGGGTACAGATCAGCAGAACGGCTTCCCTAATCCTGTATCATGTTTTTTATTTGTAATGCCATGTAGTGCATATAGGACCCCTCAGAGTCCCAGAGGGCTAGGCCAGGCAGGAGTGAAAAGTCCTGGAAAAGGGTAGGACTCAGATGGTAAATCCTGGGGCCAGCCTGCTGTGTTCTCTGCTTCTTATGGCTGTAGGCATCTCCTGGTCTTCTGCACCAAATCCCAGTTTTTCAATTCATGAAGGACAAGTGTAAGAGTACATTGCTTATATTATAGGACTGAAATAGAAAAATGCATTGTATACAGAAGCATAGAGATGTTTATCAGAGACCATCCCTGAAGAACAGGTAGTAGTTCCCTGGGCAGGTGAGCGCAAGTCCCTGTTTAACCTGCTTCAAACCAAGGACTCGAAGGTGCATGTGCTGCTGTGGGAGCCTGGCTGGCAGACAGGGTTCCTAATGCAGTAGTAGGAGGTGGTATGTAGGGAAACACCTGACTGAAGTCATCATGGGTAAAAACTGGGTGTAGATGAATCCTATGAAGCCACGAGAGTAAATCATGTCAGAGTCTTCTGATAGCAGCTCCCATTAAAGTGCTTACCAGGGGGAATGGACTCATGCTGCACTTTCCCAGGCATAGAAATGTAACCTTTTCCAATTTAGCTAGAAGTTAGAGAGCTAATTTCTGCAAAACATGGCCATCTTCCATCTCAACCTGAATATCCAGTGTGTCCTTCCCCTTATGTTGCTCGTTGTCATTCACAGTCTGCCATTCATGGACGCTGTTGAAAGCTTTTGATTTCACATCTGGAAGCTGAAGCTGTCTTAAAACTTATCAGTGAACAAGAAGAACAAGGCCCTGGGACCTCTGAGTATAATTATGGGTGAGATTAGCCCAGCAAATGAAGCACCTGCGTGTTCCTTCTGTAAACATGCACTGTTTTCTGTGACAACCTGGATCATAATTTCTGTTATGAACCTACTGTTGTTTAACTGGAGTGTGGTTTGTTGTGCAGTGCATCTCTTTATCTTCAAGGAGATTTGGGATGTTGGTAGGTGTTTCTAATACCTGGTTTTCGCTTGGATTTGCTCAAATAGCAGTTGTCAAATGACAGACCAGAGTTTAGCTACATTTAACAAAGATTAAAGGTATCACTCTGAACAATCTAAATATAGTAAAAGCCATCTAGTTCTGAAGCACTAGCTACAGACTCAGCACAAAAGTAAAGTGAACTTGTCCAGATCACTCAGACACAGCCAGCCCATGACCTATGTTGAGGAATTAGCAAAGGTGAAGGAGTAAGGACCAGGCCCAAAGCTTGAATAAGTCGACAGCAGTTTTTCCTTTGTCTTTGACAGACTTTGAGTCCAGAGTTCTTTCTTTGCTTCTGGCCCTGCTAAAATCAGTGTCAGAAACCCTATTGACATCAGTGATGCAAAAACTGGTGGCAGAGGTCGTATTTCAAAGTTAAGCAAAAAAAATTTCATGTAATTTCAATTGGAATAAAATATCCAGAGCTAGATGGGCAATAAGGATGTAAGATCATGACTACAGCTGTTAACTGTTAGAGGTCCTTCTGCTCTATGTAAGTCACTACCCTAAAATGTCGTGAAAGTTTGCTCTTTTACCTACTGGGTTACTGTGCACATTACTACTTCAAGACATTTAAGCTCTTAAGGTCATTTACTCCCAAAAATATGGCATGTAGTCATGACACATCTTCAGGAACAGATGTGTTTTCAGGTCTGCACTTTGAACTCAGCTGATTAAAATGGAGCTCAAAGAACTGCAGCATGTTTTATAACTGATGCTTTCTTTTCTTACTCAAAGTAATAATATTAATATATTCCTTACTTATTTCATATTTTATTGTGGCTGAAGAAATGCTAATGTCTTGTCACTTAAAGACTTGCAATATGTGTTTACCTAGAACACAACATTGCTCACCACTTTGCAGATACTGAGATTGATATCATAAATAGAAATACTTCTGCCATTGTATCAAGACAATTTAATTTTAAACCTACTGCAATAAAAAGAATTGAAATTTTTTTATGAGTAGCTACAGTCACTAAAAATTGTAATGGAAAAAATGGAGTGAATAAACTGCATGAGTGATAAAAGTCATAACTCATATCAGACTTAATTTCAGTCTTTTATGGATCCGGGATGCTTTTGCCAGTGTTAGGAATATTGCAGCACTGCTGTGGGCTGTTTACTGTGGAAATAAATTATTTTGTCTCAGACCTGAAGCTGTTAGCAACTGATTAACAAAATTACAAATCTAAGGGCTTCTGCTGTTGGAGCCCAGGCTCTCCTTGGGATGAAATCTGCACAGAGATTTGGGTTGAGTTCGCAGGTTTCTGTGCCTTTGAAAATGGTCTCATGCTATGAGTATGAAAAATGAACCAGTGAGGCTGAAAGAAGAAACATCTTGACAGTGCAGTCAAATTTTGACTCAAACCACTGTCAAAAGCTGAGAGCAATGGGAGACATAGATCTTTCTCATTGTAGAACTGAGAATGACAGAGAAAATTAATGAGGCCTCTGGATGAGTCATTTGTTGCTTATTTTTGGCCTCAGTATGGCAAGTAGTCCCAAAGTTTTGATCAAATAAATGCAAAAAAAAATTTCTTTTAAATGTGTTTGAATATGCTGCCTTTTGATGCTCTTGCATCTTCAGACAAGAACGGAAGTTCTGGTAGATTTTATGTTGCTCGGCATCCTAAATATTTTCATCAGACATCTCTTCAGCGATCCCTTTTTCAACATCAGCACTTCCATACTATCTTTCCTTCTCAGAAGGGGGAATTAATTCTTGTTCTCTCAAATCCAGGGAGCAAACTCAGGTCTTTAAGATACTGCAGCTTCAGGACAGCCAGCCTGCTCAGGGCAGGTGTACTTTCAGAAGAGATCTCATATGGGCCGTGGGTTAAAAGGATGAAGTGCCCACAACAGGCGGTTGCTTACACAGGACTGTGCCAATTGCTGCCTAGTACCCAACGTTACTCTCTTGTATGCCCTTTTAGAGACTTGTTCTTTCTCTGCTGGTGTTATTCATGCTTTGAATCACTTTGTAAACACCATGTGCCTTCCATTAAGACTGGCAATACCTACATTTAGTGGCTAATGTGGGCATTTTAAGACTCTCTTGAATACTTTGGCTCCTTCAGAGTTCTTGGTGACGTACTAATCCCTCTGAGAAAAATACAGAAGAGGAGGAGTAGGCCTAGTGGGAACATGTCTCTGGTAAAACATCATCCACCCTCTCAAGAGTGTTCCCTGAAACCCCTCATTATTGCAAAGGCCATCATTCTGCATCCAACATCTTTACACCATTCCTTCAATGTTCACACTTGCTGTTGTTTTCTCTGTGAAACCCATTTTAGTTTTTCCAGTTTCCCTTTAAAATGTTACTTGTTAAAAATTAATGCTTATTTTTAGTAGAATTTGCAAGCCTACTTGTAGAAGCACAAGACCTCTGAGCGACTGAGTAAGCTTCTGGGTAGAATTAAGGACTACCAATTATACATGACTTCCACAAAACCGCCCTTGAGGTGTTAGAATAAAAAGCCTGATAGGTATGTATTTAGCTACTCTAACTGAATATATCCAAAAAGGAGAAGTACCTTTTCCAAGAGTTTTGAATGCTTTTGAAACCTCAGGACTAGCTTATAATTAAATATTGGGGGGGGGGAAATACTTTTTCCAAACTTCTACATAAATCACTGGGGTATGAAAGCTGGCAAGGACTGCTGGCTCTCAGGCACTGCGTTAGCCTCCGGCTCCCCACCTTACCCAAGACAGATTTGGATTCACTCCAGTTGTACACTGTGTTTCTATAGGTTACTGCTATGTTTCTCTGACAGCAAATCGCCTTAGCAGTGAGCACTAACCTAGTGTGAAGGCTAGTACATGTGGATATGTCCCAGAGAATACTTATCACAACATGCAGCTTAAGAGTGGGCTGCCAGTCCAGTTTGTAGCCATGCTAACCTGTGTCAAAGCACGTCAGCAGTGGTTTTTTTCATGCAATCTGCTTTTCCTTTCAACAGAGTTCTCCAGGAAAAACTGTCTGCCCTGTCTGTTCTGTAAGGCATGTCCTCAAGACCAGTCAGGGTAACTACATGAGTTGGGACAGGATATGTGCAAAACGAGACCCACTTAGCTCTCCTGGGCAATACCTCTGGTATCAACAGGTATAAATGCCATGGGCTGCATGGATGGTCTCCAGGGAGCAGGCAACTTTACTCTCTCAATCCTTTGCAGCTCCCCAGGCCTCTGTAGCATCAAATCTGAATTGCCTGTCTTCACTCTGAGCCCAAAATGTTCACCATGGTCTATACTCTGCCCATAACGCCAGCTGTCCTCCCCCTACTGACTGATTTTTTTAAATGACCATCTTTGTGCTTTCTCCTGTTCTGTGCCTCACGTACAGGATAAAAAGAATTACCAGTAACATCCTCCTGACCCCACTGCTCTTCTGCAAATCACTCCTTAAAATTCTTTCCTTTGCTTTGACATTTTTAAAACCTTGGCACCTGTAAACGTCCTTGTGTGCCAAGACTCAAGTCTGCCATGGTGACCAGCACTATCTCCGTCGTTTCCTGAGTTCCTTGGCTGTCTGCACATGTCTTTCTACAGTGTGGAAAACAATGACTTCTTGGGACATCTATACAGCAGCATAACACTGAAGCAGGAACAGCTTTGCTTATAAAATAATGGACCACCAGTTAATGTAGAAGAGTCTCTGAAAAAAGCTGAGGGGAAAAAATGGAAAAGCTTAGCTGTTTGGCTTGATTCAGTAGCAAGTGGACAGCACAGAACAGAGGACAAACATAGCTTGGGAATATTGGATACTACTCAGATTAAAGGTATGACCCTAGATAGAACAGGCAACCCTCAAATTTCTCCGGGGGAAACTCAGTTCCTAGGAATACTGTGAGCCCTTCTTACTGCCTAGTTACCATTTCTGGCTACAGATCTCACACTTGAGCACCTTGGTCAAGCATTTTTGTAAGTAGTCAGTGGTACAAGTCTACCTCTACATCACAGCCAGAACTGTGCCTTATGGTCCCTTCACCATGGGTGCAGGGCAGAGGGACAAAATGTAGGGGCTTTGTGTCAAGAAGTACAGTAGAAAGCTAAGGTCAAGCTGTATTACAAAATGGAAATTGCACTTAGATAAGACAAAAAGGCATATGGTTGAAAAGGCATGGATCAGATGCCTCCTGAGAGGAATTGTTACCCCATAGGCCCAATATTTCTGAGATGTCTGACTGGACTGCCAGGGATGACATGAGATCTACTGAAAGTCTATACCTTTCTAGAGGGGCAACAGCCAGCCAGGGTATACCAGGGCAACAGACTTAGTGTGAGATATGACTTGCACGTTGAAAAGACTTGCTTTCTTCATCTAACCCTCAGTTTGGGGTTCTAAGCAGACAGGAAGATTTACAGAAAACACAAATCTTTCTGTGAAATTGCTTCAGCCATGAGCTTTTTAATCCACTGATATCTGTAAATTCTTGTCACTTTTGATGACTGTGCAGAACATTAAAATGCAGTTTCAGGATGTTGTGATTTTTAGCTGAACAAAATGCATATGATACTGAGCATGGCATCCTGTGGTTTTATGCACAGTTAAAAAGTAACATATGCTATCACTTTTTGTATCCCTTATGTATTCCATTTGGTTCAGATTTTTTTAAATACTATTTTACTGTAGGATAATCATTTAAATCCCTTCACTGAAGCTGCAGGATGTGACAGATTACTTCCATGACAAATGATGGGACCATTAAGTGCTTCCTTGTTCAGCAATGGCTGCAAAAATGGGAAGCTTGGCTTCATGCAGGTTTAAGCTGGGGCTCAGGCAGTTGATGGAACAGATTGACATTGAATATAATGATAATTTGTATTTTGGTTTCTTTTACATATTAGTGTGTGTACACTGGTGGCACAGACAAAAAAGTGAGAAACTCAAGAAGACATCCCAAGCAGATGCAAAGGTGGCAACCTGGAAGCAGATGAAAAACAGAGAGAAGGTGAGTGACTAACTTCTTGGGATAAGATGTGATAGAAAGAGGTGTGGACACATGAGCCACTCTCTTCACTGACTGTGAATGAAATTTAGGTGATTCATGGACTAGATGTAAAATAAAGTGGACATGGAGCTAAAGTGAGGTGAAGTTAAAACTCACATATGCCTCTCGCATATCTAGAAGGATGATGTAAGCTGTTAAGATCCTCTGAGTAGAGGAGTTCTGTTCAGTCCAGCAAAGATTGACAGATTATTGTCCTGCATAAAAAGGATAATCACTTTGAATGTGTTTTTTTCAAGTTTCACTGTTGTGCTCAAGCTGCAAATATATATATATATATGAAGAAATCTATTTGACTAGAAACTGCCTGCTCCACACAGCCATCAGACAACATACACTGCAAAACAACAAGGACAAAACAAAGCAATGACTTGCTGCTGTCTATATACTCTTTGTGATGCTCTGACAGATACAAAAAGGCAAAGCACTGTGCTTGCCTGAGAGGTGTGTGTAGTATAGATTGGGTAGTATGAGTGATGAGCCCCAACTGTCACCCTTGCTGCCATTAAAGTCTTTCCTGGCTCTCATACTGGTGAAAGCAGGGACTGCCTTCGGGGAATTTTCAAGACAGCATTTTTATTTGAATATGCATTAAAACACCTATAAAATGCCCAGTCACATGGTCACAAACAAGGCCATAATTACTGTGAGAGTAGCAGCCACTTTTGCATAGAGGAGTGACTCACAACCAGTACAATTTATTTCTGTCAAGACAGTAGATTGAATTTGCCAGGTCTTACTGTGAGATGCTCTGTAACCAGCTAACCCATGCCCTGGGATGAGCTGCTTCACACTGCCACAGGTAGGTGGCCAGATAAAGCTGGGGCCAGGGAAACTGTTAGCAAGGAGGACACAGCACCTGAGTGACCAGGTTGGGTCACACCTTGGTCCCAAACTCCTGCTGCCTTCACAAACTGGACTGCTGCTTGTTTGGTCATGGCTTATTGTGAGTATGGGGGACAAAATTTTATTTCATAGCTGAGGCAGGGATGTGGGAATCCCATGTCAGGCCTGAGAGGCAGGGAATAACATAGACACCTACTTACTTTCCTGTGTTGAAGTACAAGCAGAGGAATGAGCTCACTGCATTAGAGAAACCAACCTAGAGTTGGTCTCCTGTTCAGTGGTGGCATTCAGGAAGACAGAGTTATAAGCAAATAACTAAGATCTTCAGTTCTCAGTTTAAGTGATGGAATCAATTAGAAGAGGAATGATCTAATGGAAAATTAGAAAATACAGTAGTTGGTCCTGAGACAGAGGGAACAGTGAAAGATTTCTTATAAATTAGAACCACCTGAGATTGCTTTCTTCTAAATTTTAAAATCAGCTATTTCTCCCAAGCCTTTCAAAATACAGTCAGAGGATGATATTAATAAATATTGCATTTGACATCAATTTTCATCCTTTCACAGAATCATAGGGGTTGGAAGGGACCTCAAGAGATCATTGGGTCCAACCCCCTGCCAAAGCAGGCTCCCTAGCTCGTATTGCACAGATAGGTGTCCAGACAGGTCTTGAATACCTCCAGAGAAGGAGACTCCACGACCTCCCTGGGCAGCCTATCCCAGGGCTCTGTCACCCTCACTGTGTAAAAGTTCTTCCACATGTTGGTGCGGAACTTCCTATGCTCCAACTTGAGGTCATCACCCCTTGTCCTGTCCCCACAGACCACTGAAAAGAGGCTGGCCATTTCCCCCATATCCCACAGTTGATATACTTATAAACATTAATAAGATCCCCAACCTATTGTGGTGGTTCAGCCTCAAGCAGTAACTGAGCACTACACACCGCTCATTCACTCCCAGAGGAGAAACAGACAGACCTCCTGTGGGTTGGAATAAGGACAGTTTACTGACAAAATCACTGTGAAAGCATAACAGTAACAGCCCCCAGAAAATTACACTCACACCTGGTGAGAACACAGAGCACAACAGCCCCCCCAACACAACCAACCCAATGCACCAGCCACACTCAGACCACCCCCTCCAGAGATACCCCCACCCCTACCAGCCCCTTTTATGGGGGAGTGATGTCAGGTGGTGTGGAAAGCAGCCCCAGCTAAGTCAGTTCACCTGGGTTAACTCAGCTCACCTGTGCTGGCTGCTTAGGGAGGTTAATTCTGGCATGGCCGGAACCAGGACACCTATTCTTTTAAAGAAAAATATTTGCCAGAGTAAGCAGTTCTAGAAGATCATTGTGTGATTTATTTTTCCTTATTGTTATATAGCATTTCTGCTCTACAGGTATCAGATAGATGAAGTAAAATCATCTCTCATTTCACCAAATAGCTTGTGACGATAGGATGATGAAAAAAAGTATTTCACAGGATAACAATACCTTTAAAAAAGCTCTATACTTTTAGCAGAGTCCCTCTAGATTTCCCAGGGGAATCTTTGGGCGATTCCAGAGGCCTTTCCTCTGCCTGTTTATTAAGATTTTTCTGTTAACTTTAGGGGACATTCTGCATAAGCCATGAGAACTGTAGGCCAGGACCAAAAGCCACACAAGCCTGCAACACGTCAAACCCTAAAAGTCCTGCTACATGTGTCCTCAATTTAATGTCATTGCTGAAACAGAGTCATAGAATATCCTGAGCTGGAAGGAACCCATAAGGATAATTGAGTCCAGATCCCTGAAGTCAGGGAGAACTTAGTCCTTCCTTAGACTAAGCAAAGACTTCAGGATGGGATCAAAATCAGTTTCTTTCATTTGCCTGTAGACAGGGAAAATTAATATGTTTTACAGTAAAACCACTGGATTTTGAAAAATAATAATTAGAGGTTCACTTCATTGAGACACTTGGGAAAATGCACAGCTAATCTTTCAACAGGAAAAAAGTTGAGTGTTTAATGACCGCTAGTTTGTTTATCTGAAAAAAAGGATTCTAATTACTTTTAAATTAATACCTTCTTTTTATGACCAGATCAGTTTTCAAACCTGTGTCTTCAGGCATACTGAACAAAGAAGTGAATGGGATGGGTGTTCAAAGGAAGAACTAAGGTTTTTGGAATCTTTTTCATCAGCTAATCCTTCCTTAGGTAAATAAAACGTTCGCTATTTAGCTTAAAGATTGTAGCTGTGCCATTTTTCCTTACAGAGAGAGAGTCCTGCTGCACCAAGGGTGTGGTGGTTTGACCCTGGCTGGAGACCAGATGTGCACCAAAGCCACTCTATCACTCCCCTTTTCAGCTGGACAGGAGAAAATATATATTGAGAGGCTCAGGAGTTGAGATAAGGACAGGGAGAGATCATTCTGCAATCAGCGTCATGGGCAAAACAGACTCAACACAGAATAAAGGAGAGAAAACTCTCTAATTCATTACACTACACTGCACACCCAGTGACACCAGAGTCAGATAATGAGAAGCGCGACCAGATCTTAAAGCCCCTACCCCTCCCTTCTTAGCAGACTTCACTTTGGTTGTGATTTTGCTACCTTCTCCCCCAACCCCTAGACCCCTCCCCCCTCACTGTGGCACAGGGAGGGGCAGGGAATGGGGTTTTGGTCAGTTCCTCAGGAGTTTTCTTCTTAGCTGGGGGGTGGGGAGGGTGGAATGTGCATTCCACACACCCTTCCCTGCTGCACCGTGGGGTCCCACTCACGGGAGACAGTCCAACTTCTCCAGAAATTCTCCAACGTGAGTCCTTTCCCATGGGGCTTCAGCTCTTCACCAGCTGCCCCAGCGTGGGTCACTGCTATGGGGTGCAGTCAAAAATCATAGAATGTCTCTCAGGCCCAGACTGTTCCAACCTGGTCCTCCATGGGGTCACAAGCCTCCTCAGTAAACCAGCTCTGGTGTGGGTGTCTCCCTGTCTCTCTCTCATCTCTGTGTCTCTCTCTCCACTGGCTGCAAGTGCTGGCAGGGGCTTGCTCCAACACGGGTCACAGTGTCTTCTGTATGTCTCCACCTGCTCCAGCGTGGGGCCTCCCAAAGGGCTGCAGCCCCCCTGCCCCCTCCACCAGAACCCAGCCACTACAACCAGGGAAAATTTTTCACAGGGTTTAAGCAGCTCAAGCAGCTGGAAGATGTCCACTTGCACTGTTTGTTGCTAGAGCCATCAATCTTAATCAGAGCTGGCAAACATACCAGGCCTTTGTACAACTGTCTGAAATAATACTCTTTGCTGATTGAGTAACACAGCCATTTGGGAAAATTTCTCGGAGACAAAATCAACAGCTTTTTCTCCTCGGCCCATTAATTAAAATTGCCACATTCTGACTGTCAATATGTTCTTTGAAGGCAAAAGAAAATGGATAGCTGATTTTTGCCTAAGGATGTATCAGATCCAAAAGCAATGTAGTTCTGCCCTTGCAGAGTGTTCCGGTCCTAAGGGTCTGTCCACTTGGCTCACTGCAGGGTCGGAAAACTGAAATATTTTTCCTAACCTTGTCATCAAGTTTATCTATAAATGATCCAAAGACAGTAAACTTTCCCTATTCTCGGTAACTTTTGAGAAGGGTATCAAATTTGCAAAGCTTCAGGGAAAACCATACTTTGTCCTTAAAATGCCCTTCTGTTTTCATTTATGCTGCTGGTTACGGAGCATTGATTAAGCCTGCTTGTTGTGGTGTGGTCTGCTTCTCACTCAGGCACCAGAAGAAACATTATTCTCTGGTACAGGTTATAAAGGAATAGGAATGAAATGGGCCATTGAGTATGAAGTAGAAATAAAAAGGAATCTTATTTTTTTCCCCTTTTGCTAGGGTCCTCCCAACTCGGTTCCTTCAGGTCTTCCACCCTGGTGCCCCTGCTCCTGCACCTCTTTGCTTAAAGGTAAACCAATGGTTGTGACTACAACTAGGGGTGCAAATGGCCAAATTACCTGCAAGTACATCACTGGTCAGGGGGAAACAGCAAGGGATGCTGCTGCAGAAGCAGCCAGACCAGGGACCACGCTGCTGATGAGCCTCATGGTGTCTGGTGTTTCCGTTACAGTCACCACTCTGGGAATGAAAAGGGAAAGCAGGAGCTTGGTTAATAAAAAGCAGGAACTCTTGTTATTTTTTTAATACTAACACTTGGTGATGAACTTTGTTGATTTTTGAAGTCAAGTGTGTTGCAAGGAGAAGGGGTGGTTCTACTTCATAAGACACCTCTATTTACATCACTTTTAAGCCCTGTCAGTGTCTGGCCAAATGCAACTTCCAAAAGAGGAGGTTCTCTTTGCCCAGCCATTCACTTGTATTCTGTCTTGAGGGATTATTTGTTCATCTGTCTCAAAGGCAGGGAAAAATTTGTCAAGATTTTCTTAAGAATAACTGAGGTTTCAAGGTAACGTTAAATAGCCTCAGAAGATTTTTCTGGTGCAGAAGTGCTGCTTCTCTGAGAAAAAAAAATCAGACAATTATAAAAGCAGATTTAAGCCTGTTCTGCTCAAGACAGCATAGTCTATACTCCACAACAGCATCCACATGTGGGTGTTCTTGCTGCACCTGCAACAGAAACCTGTGTTGACAATTTGATCATCTCATCCATCTGGTTTTCTACTCACACTGCTGCATCAAACGCCCTCTGTGTCGCTAGCTCCAAAAGCCCTGTCAGGTTTATGAGGAGATATTTGCCCAAGGTTTCTCCAGGAGATCTCTGGAGGTATCAAGAAAAACACTGGGACCCTGTGGGGACGTTATACCTCACAGATGTCTCTTATCTGCTGTCAGACAACAGATGGTATGTGTTTCTCAAATAAAGCTGCAAAGAGCTATGACAGCGGGATGAGATTTGAAGTACTAAGTATTGTTTATTGAATCCAGAGAGCCCATTAGTTTATTATTTACTCCTTGGAAGCTTAAATTTTAAGCACCTTTGCTCAGGTGGCACAATGATCTTCTAGATCTCGCTAACTCCCTGTTGGGGACCTCCTTGATCTGCAGAGTGTCACAGCCTACAGTGTAAAGGACCAAATGGTTTCCTACTCTTCTGTCAGCCCTGTCTTTGGAGCAGGAGATGTTGAGGCCTAGGGAGATGGTGTAGGGCTCTGCCTCCCTGCCCATCTCAGCAGCAGCTGCCAAACCTCTGTGGACTGCAGAGGAGCTGGGGCTAAGGGCTGGAGGCCACTGCTGGGTGTTGTATGTGCCTGTGTGGCACAGTGTGGCTCCTCTGCAGCAATCAGGCTCTGAGTCTGAGCACAGGTAATTTACCTCACTTTTCCTGCCCCTTCCTATCTGTACCACTGATTTTTAGACTTCCACTTTTGTTACAGGGACTAGCTGGCACTGTACACCCACGTGTGGGTCAACGGGGATGGGAACAACTGCTGTAATGAAAAAACAAATGGTCTTGTTCATCTATCACAACCTTAATTCTTGCTTAAGCTGATGGAAGTTACCTCTGCGACCAGAAAGAAGTTTTGATGAGTTGACATGATGTCTCCAGCTCTGCACCCAGCTCTGATCTACCTCCTGCCAGTTGCCTGCAGTCCACTTAGGTGGTGTGCATCAGCCCAGCCTTCCTCCAGCTATGGTGCTCCATGCTCTAAAATACATTTGAATGAATCGGGAATCTGTTCATTCAGCCTCATTTTAATCAAGATTTGAGTTTCTGAGACGTGGCTTTCAGCTCAGGTGCAGTGCTGCTACCCAAGCCTCTTCTGTGCCCCTCCTAGCTGTACTCAGCACACTGCAGTACAGCTGTGGAGCTTGGATCCAAACCTAACCATCTCCAGTACGTAGAACATGCACTTACCGTGTCCTTGTTTAGCTCATTTAGAACAAGAATCCAAGCAAGGAATTTAATCTCCAAAGGCCCAGGTGGGTATGGGCAAAGGGAAGGTGGCTTGGATGCCACGCTTCTCTTCATGTGTTTGAAGTGGATTTCTTTTCTATGAACAATTTATTCCACATTGTTTTACAACACATCTGCATCCTGTGTGTCAATTTGCCACTTTGATGCTGTGCCCATGAAATAAAAGACTTCAATTTTATGTGTGCTTTTATTTCCTCTCAAGAACTGCAATACAGTGTGGTTTTTTCCCTTCCCTGATCTCATTTGTATCACTGGTGTTTTTCCCTGATGGCAACCAGAAGCCTTACATAAGGCAGCAAAGCCCTCCAGGGTTCATGAACCAAACCAAAGTGCGGGCGCCTATTCCCATCTGCTGGGGAATGACATGGAAGTTGCTCACAGATATGTTTGCTGGTGTGTGCGGCAAAGCAAACATTCAGAGAGCTGCTGCAAACATTGGCAGCTCACTGCTTGGGAAGCAGGGCTCGGGGAACCATGGCTCTGCCTCATTTTGCCCAGTTTGAGAGCTCCTGGGCTTCTGATGGAAATCCTGATTCTCAACTAGTTGCATCCACAGTTCCTCTCTCTTCATAGCGTGGCTGGTGAATTATTCTGAAGTTCTCTTCTTTACCTTACCCCAGCTCTCTCTTTGGGTATTCTTCTTTAAAGCAAAATTCTTGCTGGAATTTGATGGGTGTTGTTTCTACTCCATTTGTAAATTTTTTGACCAAAATTATATTATATTATATATTATTGTAACATAAGATAACATATAAATATATAACACATTGTTACATATTATAGCAATGTAACATAATATACTACAGCTTCCTTGAGACACCCTTCAGAGCAGATGTACTCAACCCAGACACTATTGAGGACTTGAGCTATGAAAACCATAATTCCTTTAAGGTAAATCTGAGTCTGGGAATCCTACTTGCTATAATCCAAAATGACTAATAACTTCTGGGGGAAAAAAACCCACACAACCCTCCTGCTCTTTCCTTTATATGACCTACATAAATATTTTTTATTTATTTACTCAAGGCAATCATACAATAACTTATATTTGTTGTGTATTTTCATGGTAAGCACGTTTTTGTGGTGGATACTGTGTATTTTGTATCAAGAAATAAAATATTATTTATTGATTTCCTTTACAAGATTTCTGCATAAAAGTAGTTGCTACTGTTTATTTTCATGACATGCTGAGATACTTTTTCCCATTACAATTACAGAGATTTGGAGCATATAACAAAAATAATGATTGTACTAGCCTTCTGGCATAGGATTTAGAGTTTTCCATTTAAGTAAACTGATTGAAAACATGTTGATAGACTATGATCTTCTCTACCATTTTTAATGTAATTCTATAGAAAAGTAGAGTAACTTTTGCTTCTAAAACTATTGTTTTGTTCTATGTTGCTGTCAAAATGACTCAAGAAAAAGCAAATGTGTATATAGCTTCAGTTTCCTGGAACCTCGTTTGACAGAAAATTCATAAAATGCTCTTTAATCCTCAATACCACTTAAAGCATTGAGAGTCATTTTGGGGTTTGAAGGGTATTGCCCCTGAATCAGAGACAGCGAAAATGCTTGCACTTTAGCCTAAGGCCTGAAATTGATAGTGGTTTGATTTCATTCTGACCATAGAGTCATAGAATGTGTTAGATTGGAAGGTCATCAAGTACAACCCCGCTGCAGTAAGCAGGGACATCTTCAACTAGATCAGGTTGCTCAGAGCTTCTTCAAGCCTGACCTTGAATGTCTCCAGGGATGGGGCCTCCGCCCTGTCTCTGAGCAACTTCTTCCAGTGCTTTGCTACCCTCATAGTGAAGAACTTGTTCCTAATGTCTAATCTAAACCTACCCTGCTCTAGTTTAAAAACACTGCCCTTCCTCCTATCACTACATACCCTGTCAAACAGTCCTTCCACATCTTTCCTGTAGGCCCCTTCAGGCACTGGAAGGCTGCTCTAAGGTCTCCCCTGAGCCTTTTCTTCTCGAGGCTAAACAAGCCCAACTCTCTCAACCTGTCTTTGTAGGAGAGGTGCTCTAGCCCTCTGATCATCCTTGTGGCCCTTTTCTTGACCAAGAGGTCCATGTCCTTTTTGTGCTGAGGGCTTCAGAGTATTCCAGGTGGGGTATCACCAGAGTAGAGGGGGAGAATCATCTCTCTCAGTCTGCTGGCCACACTTCTTTTGATGCAGCCCAGGATGTGACTGGGAATCAGAAAAATCATATATAGTTGTATCAGCTGTGAGGGCAGCAAGATCTGGCAGAAGGAGAGGTAGGCAAGAGGAGAGTAGTATTAACTGTCAGAGACCTTCCAGCAATCTCCTTGGTTCAGTGCTTGGAGTTTTAACTAATTTTGGCCCTATCAGTATCTTCTGAATGAATCTTTAGTGAATTTATGTATGGTTGTTACAGGGAGACGTATTTCAGTTAACCTTGTAGTGGGCTTTATTTCTGCCTAGAATTTAATATCGAAACTCTTAAAAATTGAGACTGTAGCAAACTCCAGACAGACAATTAATGAAGGATATAATTAAGAGGGTCAGTCTCTCAGACTGAGTCACTTTCTCAGCTAATTGTTTCAATCACCAGCTGCAGTGATGTAAAATTCTGGTGCATCAGCATTATTGAAACCAATAGTTTTTCATTTGTGAGTCCTGTTTGCAGGGATCAGCAGTTGTAGTTGTTTGAAACCAAAGATCTGAAAATATAATCGAAAGATTTGCAATGAGAACCGTTGCTGAAGTTTCCCTGTCATGATCAGATGACTGAGGCCTTTTCCAATAAACTGTAGAACATTTATATTAGAAAGCAAGTTAGTTTCCAGGCTTAATTTTAGTGGAAAACAAAGGGTGAGTGTTTTGTTGGGGTTTTCAACTGGATGGGGGGAGGAAGCGGGAGAGGAAGCAGCTTTGAGAAGTGACAGGAAGATCACATTGTATTTTCAGGGAGAAAAATGTGTCACCAATTCTTTCCTGATATATTTCTAGCTATAACATCCAGATGATAATGTAGCAGGTGCTCCCTTCCTCTTTGTTATATGGCTTTTCAGTGCTGAGAGTTTATGAAGCCTCTGTTCTCTGTGCAACCCAGGGTACAAAGCATATAAAATATCTTCAAAACCTGAGTTTGAGGATTAGAGAACATCAGAAGTAGACGTTTCAGTTCACCATGCACTTTCTCCACATTCATCTTCTCTTTCACAGGTGATACCAGCCCTTCTCTAGCTGTCTTTCCCCTCAGCTCCAGTGCTGTGACATGTGTTTTTCTCTTCCAGAGCATAACTGAAGAGGCATGTTCACCAGGTCAGCATTCAGAATGAAGGGCATTAAACACAAGAAGTGTATTCATATTGCATTTTCTCTGGAATCCAAGCCAATGCCAAGACCTTCCTTTTCTACCATCTGTCCCATATTGCATTTTACCATCTCCTCATTGCGCTATCCTCAACCAAATCTATCAAATGGCTGAGATAGATGAAGGGGGAAAAAAAGGTATGTTTTTGGAGTGTGTGATTTAACCATTTGTTTTTAGACAAAAGAATAAAAATGCTATAATACAACTTGTGGGTATAGAGATGACTATGGACCTGTGAGAGAGAAAAGTAGAAACACTTAAGATACTTCCATAAATTACCATTAGTCTGGTTAGTAACAGATAAGGAGTCTGGCATAAGGGGAGGGTGGAATAGATTAACACATATCAGAACTAAATAGCCAATATACCTGGAACCCTAAGACAAAAATATGATGCTGTTTAAGTCATTGAAGAATATACTCCCCTGGCTGAGGCACTGGGGAAAAATAAAAAGATGGATGAATTCATTTAGAAGTGAGAGTCCTTAGAAAATGTAAAAAAAAAAACCACCTTAAAGAAATGTAATTTCTTAATGAAGTGTAAAACTCTGCTGGCACTTTTATAAACCAAATCATGAAAAGTAGAAAAACACTGAGCTGCAGGGTGGGGTGTAAGTAAGGCTCTTTTTTCCAGTGCAGGGGCTGAGAGCTTCCTGAAGCCTAGGTGTAAGGCAACTGAGAACAGTCCTAAACAAAATCCCCAAAAAACACCTAAGACAGGTATTTTGGTGGAAAAGAGCTTCATTGCATCAAAATATAACTTTAGTCAACCCAAACCACTTAGGTAACAGCACTCCTAGCTGTTGCATAGGATCTCTTGGCAATGAAAGAACTTAAATTAGAAATACTCACTGTGGTTGCCCCAGTCATATCTTAGGTAGAACTTGAAGGATAGCTATGAGGAGTGAAGAGTGCTGTGATCCTCCATCTGGGAGGAGTACAGCAAATTTCATCATTTTCTGTTCTTACTGGATGTCAGTAGAAAGGTCAGAAACAAAGAAGTTATGCTCAGGGGCAACACGAATAACTCTGCTAAAGAAGTTTGAATGCATAGAAGTGTTTGCCACATTCTTTAGAGATATTTCTAACTAAATAAAAGCAGACCTACACATATTTTTTCAACAACATTTTCATGCAGCCAAATTGTCTCTGGACAGCAATGTCCCACAATGGTGTTAGTGGGACTTGAAAACTCTCCAGCCTGGCTTTTTGAATGGGAAACAGGCTTTATTTGGAGGTCACTTGTTTTTAAAGGTAAATAAATTCAAATGTGTTAACTCCTGTATGTCCAGTTACTGTCAGATTGTAAGAAGAATGATGACTGGCCAAAATCCTATATGTTTGACTAGTTCAGTGAGATTTTCTCAGCCTTACACAGATTGCTTGTGACTTCTGCATGGGCTAGAAAAGTTGTTTGTAACAGATAATTTCTTCCTTGTTTTCTGGTGCTGTAATTAGAGGAGCAAGAACCATCTCCAGAGAAGTTGTGTTCATGTCACTCAGATCTGTGGCAAAAACCAGTGGCAGACAAAACTCATAGCTCACAATAATTTGACTTACGGCCCCAAATGTTTCAGGGTTTTTTGCATATTCATTCTAATCTGTGTTGTTTGGGCTGTGAGAGAACAGCTTTTCATTTCCCTTTTTGTCCCGTGACCATATAAAATCAGAATTGTCACCAGGGAAAAGTAGCAACCAAATCCCCCCACCCAACCCTCCTCTGATGTCTGTGAAAATCCCAAACCAGAAGCAAATCAATAGGAAGACACAGTTCTTCCACTATTAATGCCTGCTTTCCATGTCATAAAAAATGTCATGAACCTAATATGAACATCCTGTTGACAAAGAGCTCAAGAATTGAGGCGACCCTAGTCATGTACCTGATCTCAAGAAATCCTGGCATTTTCAAACCACATTTTAATGGAGTCAGCTGTAGCAGAGAATTAGGAAGACAATGATAGTTTTCTGATAGACAGAGATGAAGAAATGAAAAATTATGCTCTAAGAAAAGAAGTCCAAAGTCTGATTCTGGTGCAAATTTTGCATTTTGAGTTCTGTCCAAAAGTACAACTAGGACACCTGTATTCTACCAGGATAGTTCACAATCACTCCTCTCTATTTCCCACTTCTTAGTACCAGTTGTAACATTATATTTTCCTTAGTGTAGTTTCCATCTTGGAAATTAGAGTTTAGTATTTCAGCTGTTTCTAATTTGACCACACTGAATCTTGGCTTTACTATTTACTCAGATGCATTTCCCAAGGAATCCAATGAACTGTGATTTTGAAGTGCAGTAAAAAATAGCAAACCTCTGTTGATTTCAGATATATTTTCCAAGTTGCTATGTCCAACATAGCCTGGTTTTGGGAAAACAGAAAAATGCAGGAAAATTGCTCTTGGTCCTTGCCTATTCTGGATCACTCACAGCTAACACACCAATGGTGGAGATGGATTCCAAACCCAAGGAAAGCTGATGGACATTAGCTAAGACTTTTACTGCTGTAGATCTTGCCAGCAAAAGGCAAAATGGCACTTTCAATGGCAAGTAGAATGTCCCCAGTAAAATTAGCCTGAGATAGGCAAAAAGGATGGAGGTTTTCCAGTTTAAGCAGTGGGAATTTTTCAAGGTTTTCATAAGAGTGAAAATTTGGGGCTTGGAGGAGAAATAATGTAGCTATTTGGTGTCAGTGGGTGAGGGTTGTAGTCACAATAGAGGTGTGGATCTGTTATGAATCCAGCCTATTTGGGAGATGGGGTGGCATTTTAAGCTTAGAGTTGCAGAAGCATTTGCTGCCTTGCTCCTACACCATTAAGGATCAGAGTCTTGCTTTGGAGATTAATAATGTTGATAATGTTGTTCACGCTATGCCACATGGTATTGGGAAAATGTGAGGTGCTTTTCCAGACTAATAAAAGGACAGGTATTTGACCTAACAGAAGCAAATTTTCTAAGCTTGACCCCATCCTCAAATGAATTCAGGAAATTTGTGGTACCAAAATACCTTTCAAGAGCTAAGCTTTCTCTGTTGCTGTAACACATAAAAGACTTCACATCTCTGCTATGAAGTCAGAACATAAACCATCCCTTACCTATAATCTTGAAATCCATGTGAGCAAAAATATGGTGGTTTGTTCTGTTGTTTTGGCATCACAAAATTCATTCATGCTCGAGACCCATTTATAAACGTCAGTAATGTCTCACAGTAGAGGAACTCAGAGCAGAATTTGAAAACAGTAGAGAAACATACAAAATTTTGTGTGAAGCAGAGTACTTTTCAATTAGGAAATGGAGCAACCATCTCTGGCTTTTGAACTGCATCTACCCATGTAATTAGGCTGCATTTCAAATCAGAACTACTAGGAACATTATGGAAAAATATCAGTAGAGGTGAAGTCTATTTTGATGGGCAAAATTATGAACACTTTATTACTGGAAGAAATAAAAAGCAACCCTTCAAAAGTCATGTAAGTGTTTGAGGCTTGGAAGGGCATTTCCCCATTAATAATGGGATATTGCTAACAAACAATTATTTGCTATCATACATTATTCTGTGATGCTGTGATTACATCAGTGGATAAGGAAAGAGGTGTGGGTATCATCTATCTAGACTTCTGTAAGGCCTTTGAAACAGTTGTCCAGAATATCCTCCTCTCCAAAGTGGAGAGGTACGGATTTGATGGGTGGACTGTTCAATGGATAAGAAATTTATTGGATGGTCATATCCAGAGGGTACCGGTCAATGGCTCAATGTCCAGATGGCGATCGATGGCAAGTGGTGTCCCTCAGGGGTCTGTACTAGAGCAGTACTGTTTACTATCTTCATCGGTGACATAGTTGTGGGACTGAGTGCACCTTCAGCAAGTCTTCAGATGACACAAAACTCAGTGGTGCAATTGACATGCCTGAGGGATGAGATGTTATCCAGAGGGAACTGGAAAAACTGAAGAAATGGGCCCATGCCAGCCTAATGATATTCAACAAGGTCAAGTGCAAGGTCTTGCATCTGGGTCAGGGCAACCCCTGGTATCAGTACAGGCTGGGGGATGGAGGGATTGAAGGCAGCCCTGCAGAGAAAGACTTGGTCTACTGGTGGAGGAAAAGCTAGACATGAGCTGACAATGTGCACTTGCAGCCCAGAAGGCCAACCACATCCTGGGCTGCATCAAAAGAAACATGGCCAGCAGGTCAAGGGAGGTGATTCTGCCCCTCTACTCTGCTCCTGTGAGATGCAACCTAAATTACTGAGTCCAGCTCTGGGGTCCCTGGTACAAGAAAGACATAGAGCTGTTGGAGCAGGTCCAGAAGAGGGCCATGGAGATCATCATAGGGATGGAGCTCCTCTCCTGTGAAGACAGGCTGAGAATTGGGCTTGTTCAGCCTGAAGAAGAAAGATTCTGGGGAGAACTTATTGCAACCTTCCAGTACCTGAAAGGGCTTATAAGAAAGATGGGGACAGACTTTGTGTAAGGCCTGTTGTGATAGTACATGGGCTGATGGTTTTAAACAAAAAGAGTGTAGGTTTAGATATAAGGAAGGAATTTTTTATGATGAGGGTGGTGAAACACTGGAAGAGGTTTCCCTGAGAGGTTGTAGATGGCCCATCTCTGGAAACGTTCAAACTCAGGTTGGACGGGGCTCTGAGCAACCTGATCTAGTTGAAGATGTCTCTGCTCCTTGGAGAGGGGGATTGGACTTGATGACCTCTAATGGTCCTTTTCCACCCAAACCATTCTGTGATTCTATGATTCTACAATTATCAAAGGCAAGTTAGGTCCATCTTTATCTGTTCTGAGTTTGTCTAATACAATTAAACTACCTCTGAAGACGGGTACTCAGGACTGTCCATGGCCATCTGTCCCCCATCTGAGGAAAGACTTTCTAATTATGGCAGATAATGTGTAACTGCTAACTGAAGCTCATTAGTCCTGCCATTTGTCCAAAGAATATGAAAAAAAGGTTCTTTTCCCTTTTTCTTTGCATATACCTTTAAGGTGCAGAAAGCTTCATTAAATGAGAGCAAGACATACTTGACGGCAAATAATCATTTATCTGCCAGCTTAATGAACTTGATTGGTAGCAACAGGTCTCCTGAGCAGCATTATAATTCACTGAGCAGAAGAGCAAATGCAACATTATTTGGGAGGTGCCAATGAAAGAATTTGTCCCTTGACTGAACGAAAATATTCTTAGGATACATTTGACCACCATTGTGTTACATGCTTGTCTAATTGCTGAATTTTATTTATGCATATCTCTCACTGGTAATGTTTCATCTAATGAAAAATACTTGTTAATAATATAAATTGTTCTGAGCCAGGATGTATTTTTCTCTTCCAATCTCTTCCTATGCTAGCTGACCTCTGCAGCTCAGCTGCATTGCTTCAGAAGCAGCTCTCGCTTAACAGCTTGGTAAACACCTCTGCCAAAATGCATTCTGCTGAAGAGCTGGTGTTTTTGAAAGTTACAGAACCAATCTGGGAAAGGGCTTTTTGGGGTTTGTCTTTCTGAGGGCTGCTGACGTTCACAGACTGCGTAGGGATGCTTTGCCTGTGTCTGTTTTGCCCTTGTGCCAACAGAGCCGCATCCATCAGGTCATTGTGACACAAAGGAGATTTTAACCTTCTTCCTGACTTTGTCACTGGCAGTACTCACAGTGATTTTCAGCGCAGTCTTGTTACCTAGAGAGAGGCAGTTTAATAGCAGAAGTTGAAAAAGTGAACATCAAGAGGTGTTCATGAAATAGGATGCAAGCATGCAAGTAATATGCATGTATTGCATGCATTTGATATGACTATATTTTTGAGGGGGTTTTGTGTCTATTTATTAATGGGCCTAATCCTTGGTTCAGTAATTTTGACTACACAAGGTATCTAAAAAATATGCGCACTTTATCCATGCCTTTTTGCACACCAACCCCATCTTAGCTGAGTAGTTGCCTTTTAGCAGGGTAACTACTCAAGTTGGAGTGATCCATGAAGTGCAGGTGCTCAATTCCTCCCCCCACCCCCCGGCCAGCACCACTCAGAATTGCATGACTTACAATCCAGTTGGATAATTGGAATTAAGGGTATAGAGTCTATGTAGGTATTTTGTATTACATGTGTTGTCCTGGTTTTGTCCAGGTCAGAGTTAACCTCCCCAAGCAGCCAGCACAGGTGAGCTGAGTTAGCCCAGGCTGTTTTCCACACCACATGACATCACTCCCCCATAAAAGGAGTTAGTCAGGGAGACATGCTCCTGGGTTTCTCCAGAGCAGTCCAAGTGTGGCTGGGGTGTCTGGTCAGTCCTTGTGTTGTGCAGTACTCTGTTATCATGGTATAAGTGGAACTTGCTGTTGTTATCGTTGCCCTTTCATGGTGCTTTTGTCAGTAAACTGTCCTTGTCCCAACCCACAGAGGCTCTGTCTGTTTCTTCTCTGGGAGTGAGAGAGTGGTGCATGGTGCTCAGCCACTGCTTGGTGCTGAACCACCACACATGTATGTTTAAACATATGTGTGTGTGTCATCTCTGCATCACAGCATGCTAGAGGTTTCCTTTGGACAAGGCTCTCGGAAAAAACTGTTGAACATTTTTCTTTCTAATATTTCAGAATGTCTTAAATATTTGGGAAAATTCACTAACTGGAAGGAAGAAGTTAATTTGCTCATGGCTGAGCACTTTTGTGAAGAAAGAGATTTTGGTGAGAAATTCCCAACAGAGCATGGAAAGTGAAGTGGTCACTCCGGGATAGGTGGGTTGGGGAGAAAAAGGGAAAATTCCTCCCCACTGACTTTTCTGGGTACTTTGATCAGGTCTTAGAGAGAGTTTTAGATGTGCCTAGAGTAAAATGACATAACAGGTTGGGAGATTTTACCAACAAAAGCATACTTGTAAGAAAAGTCTGAATTTTGAGTGTAGAAGAATACGTCTGCTAGTGGTAGTCTCAACAAACTCAGCAGGGCCAGCACTTTGCAATCATTTGTCTCAAGACCACACAGTAAGTCTGTGTCAGGGACATGACCCAAACACAGGTCTGCAGGCCAGTGTCTTAACCACAGGGTTTGGCTTGATTTTTAATAGTGTTTCTCTAATGTTAATGCTGTTCTGCTACTAGCTCATAGCTGGGTTTGTCAGAGACCTTAAGAAGGTTCTCGATGGGGTGAGAGTTATTCAACTGTTTAAGAACTAGTTGTTTGGTATTCACTTATATCTAATTACCTTAAGGGAAGAAGACACTCCAACATTTTTAAAACAAGTCTGACTTTCCTTCAATTGCAAAACCAGAAGTCTCTCACAAAGCCAAAGTTTACTGAATGCCCAGCTCTGCACCAAAGCAATTGCTTGTGAAACAGTCCTGTACAACATGTAAAATAAATGACTGACTGGCACCCAGATCAGCATGGAACCCACCAGCTATCACCTTATCTGAGGGCTGGAGCAGACCCAGCTTTCCAGGCTATCTGAAACCCTTCTCCAGGGCTTTGTCCTCCTGTATCTGCTGTGATAGGAAATGCCAGATCAAGGTTTAACTTCTGTGTTGCTGCTTTCTGAGCTATCTCCCCAGTTCTTTGGGGGAATAAATAATCTGAAAAGACCAACAGCATCCCCCATATGTCTGCAGCCCCTGTGGGGACATGGGTGTTGCAGGAGCAGTATCAAGCATCCCCTCTCTGATCCATCTGTAACAATTAACACTGATAAAACAGAAGCCCTAAAGGGTGAAATCCCAGTTTCCAGTAAGGTCAAGATTTCACTCACATCAGTCAGTGTTTCTTTGTAAGAACGTTTTCTGCATGTGGTGAATACTTACAGCAAGGTTCCGCTTATGTACAGCACACAATGCAACAGAACAATTGGCTTGCAATCAAAAATAAATGTCTCCTGGTGTAGAAAATTGTCAGGGTTTTTATGGCATAAAAATACACTATTCAGTGTGCTAAAGTAGACAATTTCCTGGCTTATGTAAAACCAAAGGGATAATTAGAACTGTATTTTCATTCATATCAGCCATAAACAATGACTTTGTGGTTTATAGACTGTCCCTCAGATTTGACAACATGGGAAGTCTTGCTACTTTTTTGACCCTTCTCAATTTTGTGAACTATGAATTTCAAGTATAATCCAATAAACCTTGATAGCATAAAACTTCCCTTCCATGAATGTACAGTACCATTTCATCTAGGTAAGAATTTTTAAAAATCAAAACTGGGAAACTTTTTATATGCACAAGGAATTGCATAAAATATGTCCAGGTTTTATTGTGCCTATTTTTATTCCTGAAGGTCTATTCCTAATTTACAAGGATTGTCTATTCTAAGCATAAAATATATTTATTATGTTTCTTTGTCCTAATGGCATTCTTTTTTCCTTTTGGTGGAAATGTGTTGTCGGTAACTAATGTTCTGTTCTGCACTCCAGAGTGTTAGTGCTTGTGTAATGTAATACAAATGGCTGAAAAGCAGAGACCTTTGTTCACAATATCCTGATAGGTAAGAAAAACTGTTATTAAATTACTCCTACAAGGTCTGTAGCTAGAAAAGAGAAACATGCTCTGGTTATTTTTCAGCATTTTCCCAAACAAGTTATGACAAACTGTTCATCGTGTACCTGTGTAGGTGATGGCACATCTGCAATGACCCGTTGTCCTTTCACATCCCTAATAACTCTGACTTCCCAAGGAGTTTCTCATCATGGCGAAATTTTACAGCAGTGGAATGAAATGAAAAATCCTTTCACTCCCTCCTTTTGACAACGAAGGCTGCAGTATGGATTGTATCTACTTTTTGTTGGACATACTCATACTATAATTCTCGTGAAGGCTCTGAATTGCTGCCAGTTCACAGCTACAGCCTCTGCCAAAGGGGCACCTCCCTTCAATTGCTGGAGAGCCAATTGTGAGCATGAAGGCTGAGAGTTAAATATTTGCTGTGTGCCCAAAGACAATAAAAGAGCTCATAAAATAAAAAAAAAGCCTGTACCACAATAAAATTCAATAAGCAAAACCATTTCTTCAGCTATTTCCTACTCATTTATTGTGGGCCTGAACTTGATACACCTGCCCACATAGTCTGCAGCAAGCAGAGTATGAGCTCTGACCATTTGTAGAGCAACATTTATTCTAGGCAGATATGCTACGTAACTTTCATCCCTGTGGAAGCCAATACTGGTGATGCTGTCTCTAAACCGGAGATGTGGCCGCTTTCTTCATGGAAGCTATTTCACAGATTGTTTAAATTGTGCAGACCATCCCTCCCAAGCCCTTCTCAACAGGGATGTTAATTGTGATGGTATTTATCCATAAAGGGTTTATTCATTAAAATGTGCGTTGCACATGCATGCACTCATGCACACGCTGGGTGGAGTTCATCCCCTGCAGTAGTTATTGGGAATAGCCATCCATCCCCTTGTGTACCAGTCACCTCTCAGAAGCACCTACTTGGGCAAAACTGGTGATGAGCCTTGTGCCACCACCTGCATTGAGATATGTTGGCCTTGCTTGTTTGAAACTGAAGTAGTATTGGTCTATATGTAGCATAATACTGATGAATTGGGATCTTTCATGTTAAACATGAAGGTGAGAGGAATATTTCACCAAGTGTTTTCAATATTTGCTAAGTATTTGTATAACCTCTAAAATCAGAGACAGGTTAATCCTGCCCTTAGCCACGCTGCTGAAATCAATGAGAAATAACTTCTGTGTTACTCAGTGTACAGTGAAATAAGAGCTTTTCCATACCAAGGAGCTGTCTGGTCCCAGGTCAGTCTTCTTCACAGCAGTGAGCCTTATGCTGGTGATATAAATGAGGTTACCCACTGGAGAGCAGACATAGCGCTGGGAAAGAGATAATTTCTGGTTGCCTCCTGATCAGCCCCTTTTGTCAGCTCAGCAAGCTGAGAAGTGCAGTGCAGTCAATGTCTCCTGACCCAGTCATTCCCATCATGAACCCATGTGGTGTGGCTGTGGGCAGATGGGTCACCCTGCTTGCCTGTGCTCCATAAGGGTTCCCTAGAAAGCGTGAAGGTAGTTAAGAGAGGCTACGTATCTTTTCTGCCACACAATCTTTCCCACTCATCACTTATGCTTTGTGCATTTTCGAGGGGCTATGGGTCACTCTGTACCTTAACACAGTTCTTATAAAAATTTTTTGCATGTATGTTCATATATATAATTTTTATATATACCTGTATGTATGCTACCTAGAATTTCCAGATGTTTTAATTTTTGTGCCTTTTATCTAACATTCAACTTCTCAAGAGCTTTTAGAGATTGCTTTTCCTAAATGCCAGAATCACACCATCTCAAAAAAAGAAAGGTAATGTTGTTATTCTTCTAGAGATACTTGATCTCTGTGATCAGACTTTTACCCCAAATTTAGTTTCAAGTCTACACCTAACATTTTCAAAATTTCAATGCTGTTTAAAAAAAAAAAAACCAAACAGTGTGGGCCAAGCACCTGAGTTCTATGAACTGGTTTGGAATAAACTGCACACTTTCTAGTCCAACTTATGGCAAGTACATGCTGGATCAACAGCAAGTAAAGATAAGGTGAAAACTGTAAAGGAGAAACGTTCCTCCTCAAAACACATAGGACACACAGACTGGATAGTGTTTCTAGTGCTGGCAATGCTGAGGTGGAGAGAAATGCAGAGCAGATGAGCAAAGGAGCTGTATCCCCTTGACCATATATGCACAAACTAACATTGACAGCATGTGGGAATGGAGGGGCTGCATCTGGTCACACTGCTGCACATCAGACATTACAGGAAGTAATCTTCTGTGGTCACTTCTCAAAGGCGCTTTCACTTGCAGTGAGAGGAAAGGACACAGATTCATAAAATCAGTGTGGACATCTGATGTCCTTTAAAAATTGACTGAGGATACTCGTGGGTTTTTCTTTTAAAAATAGGCTCATGAGACCCTGAATCGGATTATGAAGAAAATTTCAAATGCCAGATAATGAAAGTTAAGTGCCTTCCTGCCCCAGCAGAGCATGGTGACCGTCTGTGCTGCTACAAAAATCAGGAGTTTCACAGGTTATCCAAATGGTTCATCTGTCAAGGCATATGAACAAGGCCTAAACCATCCTAACACTGTCGGTGCCAGTTTTGTTTCATGAGATCCACATACAACACCCTGGTTAGTCATCTTACGGTAACGCTTTTTTCATCTGCAGCAGTGCCTGTCACATGCTCAGTAATGATAACCTTCTGACCACTTAATTTTACTGGTTAAAACCACTGTCCTTTCTTAGGCTGAGAGGAACGTTCTGTTCTACACTAGACACACTGAGAAATACTTCCTTTTATTTTCTCAATGATGCTCTGAGTACTCCATAAAGGGACACTTAAAGATAGATTTGTGAGTCATCTGGAAGTGTCTGCAAAATTCTGTGCTGCACAGAAAGATCTGCAGGTCATCAAAAGGATACTTTGAAATAAAACCTTACAGGTACCTTAATTACTATGGCTGCCACAGAACTATAGGTGTCACAGCAACATAACTCTGGCATCATCCTAAATCTCAAGGCTGGACAGGGACTTAAACTTCACTAGATAGTTGACTAAGGAGCTGGTCATGTTCTTCCTCCTGATGTGGTATTTCAAGCTGGACATTTAAGCTTCATTCGCTGCTGGATGATGGCATCTGCTGTGCAGGACTCAACACTCCCTTTGAAGCTTGTGTTCCTGGAACAAGCACGACGGTACATTGCCATGATCCAGCTGCCTCAGGAAATTCCCAGCTTGGCACTAACTTTAGCTGTAAAGTCTCTTTTTGTGGGTTTTTTTTTCCCCCTGTGGCTAGCACTGGGTACAAATTGCACGTGGTTGGTCTTCTATGCTGCCAGAGGTCAAAGAGGGCACGCTCACATACTGAAGGGTCTCACTGGCTTGGGATCAATACCTGTTTCAATGCAGATGACATATGGGTTACAAATTATCATATGTTTGAGCAGTAATCAAGTAAGTGGGCATGTTTAGCTTCTTGAAGACACATCTGACTTTTAAAATTCCTAGCACTGGAAATGCAGATACCTTCATATTGTTAGTGTTTAGGACTTGCATCTTTGAAAAATGGCTCTATTAAGGTTGGCAAAGGATGGAGGAGGATTTAGGAAAAGAGGACAGAAATTCACCACATCTGCGTGGGTTTTTTTATCCCAAAGCAAAGTTATCTTGCAACATTATAAACACATGAGCATTTTATAATGGCAATGCTGGCAGACTTTTAATTAAGGTAGCATTATTGCTAAGAATTTTAATATAGAGACAATTGTCTGTTCTACCTTTGCTGTTCTTTTATTTCAGCTAAAACAATTCATTAAGTAAATCAAACAAAAAACAAGTCTTACTTTCAGCATCCCATGCCACAAAAAGTCTTCCAATGTGTGCTACACTTCTGTACCTACTAAAGAATAACAACCAGCATCTTCCTAATAGATTTAGTTGCTCAAACAAAGTAACCATACAAACCCTTCTGGCAGAGCACATGTTCACTACACTGGGTTTTCATGTGTTTGGTGTCATGTATGAGAGGAAGCAGACTGCAGAGGTGCAGAGATTAATGCAAGGTTTGTTTCTTCTTAAAATACACCTTGATCCCCCTGATTGAAGTGTCATCTCCTTCCCTACTTTTTGATGCACTGATACATTAATTATGCATTTCTTCTGTAACTGTGAAATGTATTAGAGACAAAACACCCTACTGCCAACACGTCATAATTATGGAGGTTGTACCAGCATTCCTGGTATTACTGTCACTAGTGTGTGGTACTATTTATAAAGCAGAGAAGTAAAACCTACCTTATGTATGCAATGACAACATTCCAAACCATCTTGAGATGAAGAAAAAAGCCTTTGGTATTGGAAAATATTCTGATTAGAAATTACTAACTACCTCTAAACAACATCCTTTCCTGCAAAGCGCAAGGGTAATGCCAACCCTGAACTCAGTATGTACATTAGACCAAATTTTTAGTGGCTGCCAATAATCATCGCTCCACTGAAACCAAAGCTGCCAAAAGGATGGACTTAACCACACAGTGTTTCTACTACCTGAAGCTCAAATTGAGATCCTAAACCCCAGATCTCAAATTTAGCTTTTCCGAACATTCTACTGAACAGAAAATATTAGGAGAGAAGAAGGAGAACAACCACTATAATGGCAAAGCATTTCCATTTTGTACATCCACATGAACATAATAGACTGCAAAATGACTTGTACTTACATGTTGTAAACATGTACATTATTAAAACCCACATGTTCATTATTAAACTCTGTGTATTATGTACACTTCTTTTACAATAAACTTGTTTGTGTCTTTAGAAATTAAGAATGCCTTCTGGAGCTCTCCAGGGCAGTGTGGTGTGCCCCAAGCTATTCAGATATACCGCATTCATAGCAGAGACACCTTATCGTCTTTAATGACTAAATCCCCCCTTCCCATTGTTTGCTGGTAAAAGTAGAAATGGTGATAGATTAAATACTGCTGTCCCAAAACCAAGACACTGGGTCAGGGCTGGTATATAGACATTTGAGATGAGCAAGAGTCCACTGGCACTTGCAGCTGCCTCGTCCTCTGTCCGTGTCTTCCTGCTTGGGCTGGGGTTGAAGCATCAGATGCAAGTGGATTAGCAAGGAAAGAAAAAGGGGACCGATAACTTTCCAGCTTCCTTCAAAGTTAAAGACTGTGATAAATATCTTGAAGTTATTAGCATTTGAAATACCTCATGCATATCTCAACCAAAGGCGAGGGAGTGAGAATCCATGTGACAGTTTTTCAGAGAGACGTAAGAAGGAATGACATTATATTAATTAGGTATTTTATGCATAAAACTCCACAGGAGTCACAGCCCTGCAAAACTTCCTTGGCTCTGGCCATGCTGCTTGCAGATTCATTACAATTAACTTAGTGTGGGAAATTAATCTGTTTTGTTTCTTTTGTGATTTGCAGAACTTTTGCAATGGCAGTACTGTGACTTCTAACCGCAAATCAGCTTCCCCTGACCTGATTTCTGCCTCAGTAATCACATAGAGACTCCAATGATGCTTTGAATGTGTGATAAAGGGTACTTATCACTCACAAAAATGTACATTCATCATCTTTTCCTGATGACAGTCTCCGACTCACACATGAAATCATCACCTTCAACAATTAGGGGCTTGGAGCAGCAACTGGATTCTAAAAATAGATTGCTTCCTGTGGTAAGACATTAGTTTCTCATTTCTTACCTGGGATCCTTTACTGCCATGATCATAATTTTATACGAGACAAGCATTCATCTAGCATTCATCTCAGAATGGCTTTTAAAGCAAATCATAATTTCCAAACAAATTTCAGAGTTTATTCAGAATGAAAGAATTGTGCCTTAGTGATGAGTTTCTGGGCAGAGTAATAGGGTGACAATTTTTCCTGTAAATAAATATTCTGGAACTATCAGTACTGCTGAACAAAAACAATTTTAAGATGCCTTTGGGACTTGTTTGAGGCAGCCTAAAGAATGGATCTGTTTCTCTGAGGGTGTTTAAGATGGCTATTTCACCTTCATATATGCACTGCTAATGGGATAGGAATATTTTGGGGCATCCTTTGGAGATCATCAAGATTTTAATACTTTGGAGTGATTCTTTTATGTTCATCTGTTTGATTTGTCTTGCAATGTGCAAAATCCCTTAGAAGTCATCAATCTCATTAAAAGGGGAAAAGTAAAGGACTCCAAGGCAGTTACATCTTGTGAAAATTGGTAGTTCAAAATCTGGTGTTAATGTATTGAAAGGAAAAAGTGCTGAAAGCTTCCAAGTGCGATGTACAGATCCGTTCCTTCCTGTTTGCTATGGGGTAGCTGGCACTGTTAGTACGGTCGGATGGACACTTCATACGGCCGGTGTGAAGAGATGAGGAGATGACATAGCCTGGTGTTCAGGTCCATGTTCACTCCCTGCTGCAGTGCACAGGAAGAAATGCATCACCCTCCCTCTGTGCCATCGCTGTCAGAGGCTGATGTGATTTCAATAGGATGAGTCCTTTTACCTGGTCTTGCCCTCTCCAGCGGTGGCTTTGATTTGTGCCCTCCCACCCTTCTCCCCACTTTGTTCACAAGCAGAACATGTGAAATGATGTGTTTGCAATGGCTGGTGCTGAGCTAGGCAGATGTCTCTCCAGATTTTAATGCAACGAGTTCAGAGTCCTCTATGTATCTTCCATTTAACTGTTCATTGTTGGAATCATGATGGTACAGGTAAACGGGGACCTCTGTGATTGATGTGGCAGTGTAGGAGGTAGATCGCGTGGAACAGTGCTCTCGGCGCCTTTGGCCCCACTGGGTTTTGTACTGTGTCCATTGCCTCTTCAAAGCTCCTTGTACCTGGTTAAAGGAACATATAGTTATGGTCAGGCATCACCTCAAGCCCTGTAATTGTACACATGTTAAAATATGCTAAGAGGAAGGGAAGGGAAGGGAAGGGAAGGGGAAGGGGAAGGGGAAGAGGAAGGGGAAGGGGAAGGGGAAGGGGAAGGGGAAGGGGAAGGGGAAGGGGAAGGGGAAGGGGAAGGGGAAGGGAAGGCTCCATGGCTAATTCCATTAGGTTTGGTCTGCCTCTATCCTCTCCTCTGCTCCCAGCTCCAGAAGCAGAAGCAGTTACTCATCTCTTGGCATTAGTTCCCTCCCTGCCTACCTATGGCAGCAATGACAATTTCTGCAGTTGTTGCTGCTGGTAAAGAGATGCTACAGGTTAGCCATTCCTTTAACAGTCTGTGTAATAGACTACTGGACAGGAACACAGTAGGATCCTGTGGTAGAAGAGGGAGGAGGAAGGAGAGATGGAGATTAAAAGCCATCTGATGCTGCAGCTGGATCCTTGCCCCTGGAATGGCTAATGCATTGTAATCTCTAAAGAAACGACCTTGAGTAAAACTGGCCATGAATGGCAAAGCGTGAATACACTTCAAGAACTTGCTGGCACTGATTTTGTAAAGAGAAAGAGTTGGATGATTAGTACAGCTAAACAGAGATATTTTTTTTTTCTGGTAATTTAAAGGCAGGTTCTTTGCTGGCAAAAAACCATAGCGTTGGTCACAGCCCTCTGTGTAGCAAAGAATTTCAACCTTTGGACATTCATCTTCTAGGAGTAAAATATTTTATTCAACATATACTTAAAGAATGATATTATATATGGCACTAGGGTATGGCTTCAGCTATTGAATTCCACCAGGGAATAAGAAGCCCTTCTCCAGATGCAAGTTCAGGCATCCAGACACTTGCATCCTTCCCAAAGGAAGCATTAAGACACAAGCAGGGAATGGGCATATGCAGATCAAGTAGATCAGTGATTCTGGACAGCAAAATGTAAGAATAGGAGCAGTTTGCCATAATAATCTGCTGTAAAGGACCACCTCTCAAGAGAAAGACAGGGTCAGGAGAGGAACTGTGATCACAGGAGTGTCCCGGAGTTTCTGTGTTCCTGCTGAGGTGGGCGCTGTACGACATTTTTGCTCATGGAGTAGTCTGAAGTCACTCTCCAGGCTTGTGCAGAACAGTATCTGATTCACGCAGATGAATTTGAATGACTTTAACATTTCCCAAGTCTCCACAATTCTAATCACTATTAATATGTATATAGTAAAATGTTATCTGCTCACTACCCACAGCTGCCTGCAGAAAGTTGTTTCATGTCACATAAGGATAAAGCTTCAGAAGGAATTGCTATGAATCTGAGATGCTTACTGAGCATTCAGAGGGAGTATGTAGCTTGCCAAGAATGGATATTTCAATTGCTTTAGCTTTTTAATTTTAATCCAAGATGCAAGCCAAGGTATGAGGACTGATGCTATAAATCCTTACTCATGCAAGCAGTTACACTGACTTTGGTATGACTACTTGCTTGAGTAAACAAACATTTGCTGGACTAGACCTTTAAAACTAACTGAAAACAACATCTATGCCCGGTTTCCAATACTAGCTCTTTTTTTGCTGTTGCTTAGCTCAAGACAAAATAGTTAAGAGTTCTTTACATTTAGAGAAATGTATTGCTACATCAAGAAAATAAATGGCTAAGTGTAGGTTAATTGGATATCAAACACGGAAAAGGCACGTGGTTACAGTGGGGATACAACTTTAATCACTGGAGCTGTAAGCAAAGTTTACTATGCCAATATTGAGATTTAAAGTGAAATGGCTGCATGCAAGGATGTTTCATATCACACTATTGCCAAAGTCTATTAGTAAGAAATAATTGCTGTATGAAAGAGTAATGCGGATAGAAGACAGCAATATTACCCAAGGTAAACCCTGTAAAAACTTTAGTCATTTAATTGCCTTTTGATGTTACAGTATAAATATGATAGCTTAGTCACACTAGAAGCAATGAGGAGGGACTAGAAGAAGAAAACTTTGGAATGACTCAGTCAGTGACTTTCCCCAATATCACACAGGGGCAGAGGTTCCTGTAACTTACAGCTGCACACAATGAGGAGAATGCAAACATCTTGGGTGCACAGCAGCTCTGCCTGTCCAAAGCTGTCTGTGCACTACCACCACTGTGGTCATAAGCACCTCTTGCCATTGCACACCTCTGGTCTTCGTCTCTGCCCCTCAATATTGAGTATGTTTGCATTTCACAGCAGTTCATCCATTCAGATTACTCTCAGTGCTTAGTAAAGATGGCAAGAATGGTCTTACAGCCTTCCTGTTCCCCTCCTAGCCCCCTGGATAGACCCCAAGGCTTTGATCACTCTTACATGGGCAGAAGAGCTGTTGTGAAGGTGATTTGCTCCTAATGAGCTCTCCAACTGCTCTCAATTAAAGTGGAGTCTGACAGGCCATCAGGGCAACCATAGGCCTGGACATGATAACACCATTGACTAAAGAGGGAACAACAATGTCACCTGAGTATTAGGAAGCCTGCTGTGAGTAGCTTATAGTTTTCTTCTCTGAAGGGAGTGACACTTACATTGCATGTATGGTCGGGGAGAGAACGGGCACAATCCTTCCAGTTCAGCACATGATTAGAAGTGCTTTTAGTCAGGTTTATAAGTCTCCACAGAGCACTGAGAGCATGAGGTCAAAGCAGCTGTGTTTATATTCTCTGCTGAACTGCTGGCCTGTACAAGAATCCAGCCACAAATGGATAATGGATAGTACAAGCTGCTGCACTTGAGTAAAACAATGTGTTAATCTAGATTTCTGCCCTATTCCAAGGTTCTCAGATGATCATAACTCAGTGCCAACTAAAACCATTCATGCAAGCATTTTAAATGTGTAAGCACTATTACTGAAAATCACATGCACAGCCACAATGGATTAACAACCAAGGAGTCTCCTGGGGACCCTGAGGGGCAGGGCAGTGTCTGTCATGCTTTCCACGGTGATAACTGATGAAACAAAGTAAAGTCCAAATGAATTAAGAGCCTGAGTTTATATACTCTGTTCTTCGGGACTTAAAAAGGTTTTTCTGTTGTCTGTTATCCTCACTGGCACTTAAGATATATGGTTGATCTTCTTCCAAACAGACTTTCCATTTTGTTGGCCAGCCTTACAGTCTAGAAGCAATCTCAGGTCTGGAAATATGGTCTGGTGAGCAAAGACCTTGTATCATCTGTACAACACTGTTGCTGTTGGACAGAGAATCTACAGTGCAGCTGGACACTGAGACTTTATATGAAAATGCAAAAGAAGATCTGTCATTTTAAAAGTCCAAAAGAAATCCATTGTTTGTGTTCATTGCTCATTCTTCTAGATGAATGCAAGCACTGGCACAGCTTCTTATTACTATTTTTACATTTCTATAGATGGGTACATGGTACAAAAGTGAGGTTGGTGAGGTAGCAGTCAATTAATGTAATAATAAAACACTGTCAGGTAGTACTGAACTTAGTGTTTGTCCTGGTGAAATTTCACGTATTGAAGTTAAACATTCCAGTAGGAAAAAGTAAATCCCAGAGTATCCAGGCTCCTGTGGTTCTAAAATTAATCTCCTTACTCCACTCTGAATTTTCTCATGAGAAATAATTTTGAGCTCTATGGCAGCAGATATATACAGTGGCTTGGAAACAACCTCCTACTGTGACTGAAGATCAGACTGTGGCTTTGGTCTATGTCATAACGCACAAAGCAGGTCTGGGAGAAATGATCTCAGCTTAGTTCTCTTGGGCAGGCAGGTTCAGGCCAGCACTCCCTTTGGAAGGATCTAATGTCATCTTGGCATTAGTCTGCTGCTGTTCCTCTATAGATTTTCTACCTTATACATTTACACCTTGTGTAACTGTAGAAAGAAATGGGACTCGGAGGAAATTTCATCCCATTTTCTGTCGTAGTCTAGCACAGGTATTCTAGTATGCAAACTTGCTTGATGATTATTGATATGTGCTGATGCAAGTAGTGCCAAATTGTCTTGACTCTGTATTAGTGAGGTGCCATCTTTGACTATCTGCCCACTTTAATGTGAAATTCTAAAACAATTACTCCCTTTATTGTCTAATAAGTAATATTTCCTGTAAGAAAATAATGAGAGGGTTTCTCCGCATCCCTGCCATTGGCTGTTAGACAGTCTGCAAGTCTGAAGCAGATACAATTTTGAAATGGGTGTAATGCTGAAAAGTACCCAAGTGCCAACAAAAAACACTTTCAACGTGTCTGGGAAACCCAAATCCCCACAGCTGTTTGTTCTTACCCCCAAACTGATGAACATTTCTGATTAGCCACTCCACTGAGGCACCATTAATCCTGTGTGCAGTCCAGAGCTACCCAGAGGTAGTTAAGTCATCCATGTGATTACTTATGAGAGCAGTAGAGTACAAAACAGGAAGCCATGTTTCAGTATTATATTCATTTTTTATCTCATTTTGGGCATCATCCTTTCCAGATGTATCCCCTCAGTGATGGCATGCTGAAAATTCAAGTATCAAAAGTGGATATCCAGATAAGAGCATTTCACAAAAAAAAGATCCTTTTGGTGTGGGCTTCCTGACGTGTGAAAAAGGCTTTTGGAGGACAATACTTAATGAACAGATAAGAGCTGTGCATTTATTTTAGACTCATTTTCATTCCTGGAATGTGGCTTTTAGTTTTCTGCCTCGTATGCACCATAGGTTAGTTCATATCAGAGGCAAACCCCTTCGTACCCTGCAATCTAATTTTTAATTAAATGATACATACAGTCTGCCATGACGTTGGCAAGAAAATGCTTAATTATTCTATATTCGTTATTGTGTTACTTGGAAATTGTATTCCTGGAGTTGTCAGGATGCATATACTTTTCTGACTCTGTGGCATTACCAAAGGTACTTTGGAATTAGAGCTGTCTGATGAAACATATCTAAGAAACAGCCTTTTAAATAGTTTATGTTTTCAGTGCGTATTTTTGCTGCCATTCCTCATTTTTAGCTTTGCTGCAGCCTTTAATCTAGGCACAAATCTGTATGTTCCCATCGGAGTGGGAGAATTACAGAGTAACCGACCTTTCACACTAAAGCAATAAAACATTAAGCAAACTTGTTTTGCAAAAGCTAATCTGAAAAACATGGAAGATGACACTAGGAAGACGGAGGAAGGCAATGTTCAAGACCAGGATTTTGGGGTAACACACTGTTTGGAGGCAATTGAGGACACCTGGAGCACTGACTGTACATAGCTACACAGTCATTCCTACAGGGAGAGGATGTTTCAAAAATTGCCTGGGTGGTTTCTGCTTTCTCCATGCCAGGTCCTCTCTACCGAGGAGAATCAGAAGTCTTTTTGTGTTTCCATGGCATGGAGACACAAAGTGTTGACAGTCAGGGACAAGGAGAAAGGTAGTAGTAGATATGGGGGACAGGAATGTGATAGGAAAAAAAGAAAAAGACTTGTATATCCCTCCAACTTTGTTTAAGTGGACCTGTGAAACCATGAACTTCTGAACTATGATCTTTCCAGCTATAATTTCATGTTAGTTTCTGGTATCATTAACTGATCACCTTTTGCCATTCTCTTTTATGCCTCCTGAGAAGCCATGCTGCAGAATTACACTGGGAGGCCTCTCATCTTTTTTACTGTTGTGTTTCTCTGTACATGTATGCAGCGAGCCAGCCAGAAGCAAATGGACAGGTATATCCACAAGCGGTGGCAGAATTTAATCCTCTCTGCCATCCCAAAAATTGGCAAACCAGCCAGTAGCACCTTATCACTAAGATAACTCGCTTCAAGTTACTATTGAAACATCAGTGTGGTGACATCAGTACTTGGAATTTGCTACATTCTAATAATATACAGGGAGCACAAATATCTTTAGGTTGACATACTAAGTGTTAGCATCACAAAGCTTGCTCTGTATCTAATACATCTGCTCTGGATTCAAAACTACATTTTTAAAAGACTTCCTAGTTTTGCTAAGATATGTAGTGTTTTATTTCACTACAGTTGAGTGCTCCTGATGTATTGAAAAAACATATTTCTGCTAACCATCTTTAGGAAGTGGCTTACTGTAGGAATTTAAATAGTTCTTGACATATTTTAACCCAGTATCTTTTTGTAAAATAGAAGAATTTAGTGAAGTGGCCATAAAACCAACTGTAGTTATATGAAATATTGATCCAGCTGTAAGAGCATGGGAGACGTCTTTGCCTTAAGGGTTTATATTTCTCAGTTACTACTGACCTTAAAAAGGCCAGCGCTTATCCTCAAAGGAGTGAAAGTACTGGCACTCTTCCAGGCTCCTCTGTTCTCACCGTGCTTCTGGGGACAGCATCTGCCACAATGCTGGGGCTGAACGTGGCACATGGCTCTCTAGGACAGAACCCTAGGGATCCCCATGGCTTCTTATGGGGCAATGTGGTCCTTCCAGGTGATAAATTCTTCAATCCTGGGCCAGGAAGGGAAGTAGAGAGCATTTTTCTTCTTTACTTAGACCTCTGTCTCAAAATTGCAGATGGTAGGAGGAGAGTGGCATGCCTGTACCTCGTTTGGTGCCATCTGCTTTGTAATGCTAACACTCCTGATTCATCTGCTCAGAGATATTAAAGTCATGGTCTGCACAAAGCTTTGAAAAAATGAAAACTGCTGCTTGTATTATAGTGACTAAACCCAAGGTTGTGTGGTGTCACGGTTTGTAGTGCAATTACTTCATTTCCTCATTAATGAACAACCAAGTGACTATTTTTCAAGTTCTGTCTGTTTGCTGTATTTCACATGCTTACCTCACCGTTGAAGAAGCAGAATATCGTTGCCACGAGTAAGCCCTAAGAGGAAGGAAAAGCAAAGAATTTAGAGATCAGAATATATACATTTTGGGGGTGTTGCTTGGAAATTTGTACTTGAGGAATACCAGATAAAAATATTAGTCTGCTTCCTCTGCATCACAGACAGTTCACCTAACCTTCCCCTAATTCACAGTTACTTTATTACACTTATTTTTGTCTTTTCAACATGTTTTACCATTTTCTTCTATATTATGAGTTATAGATCTTCAATTTTGGCAATTAAGTTATTTTTGTCCAAGAGGCCTAAAGAAGGAAAAATTAAACGGCCCATAAGGTAGATATCTTGCTTACAGGGGAGTATCACACTGGTACTGACTCTGCTGAAAAGATGGCAAAGGAATTATGTCCTATGTGCTGGCCCTGATTTGTCAGAAAGCAGTTACCCAGTTAAAAGTGTTGCTCAAGGAGACCCTTTGAAAGGCTTTAAATCAAACTGCATGTCAGGATAAGTGGGCTTTTATGTAGGGCATCACGACAGATGGCAAGGATGTGAAAAGAGGTACAAATGTTCAGAAAAAGGAAAAAAACCCAACCCCACAGTGGGTGAATTAGATGGTAGGGTCGGAGAGCAAAAGAACAGTGCAGATCTCTCATCTTGTTCCTAAAAGGTTTAAAATTAACTTAATTATTGCCACAGTTGTTCAGATAATATTTTCCTGCTGCTACAGGGCTAAACAGGGGCAAGCAAGAGACATGAGCTGAGAAAGTGTGACCTTAATGAAAGCAAACTCTCGCAGACAGAGCCTGCCACTCTGAATCATGCAGTTACACTGGTCCACGTTATAAACCACACTCGGTCTTATTAAAATAGCAATATATAGCATCATGAGGAGCCAAATGCCTTCATTTTAAATTATTTAAAGCAGTTATTATAAAGTAAATGTATGGCAGTTTGTGAAATTGAGGGGAAAACTGCAATACAATAACTTGTGTTCCCAAGGGCTGCTTTGAAGAGCTTTACAGCTGTATCATTTTATAAACCCTCATTTAACTGATTACCAGTTAAATTGTAGCTAACACTTTTTAAAATGTCTTGGACTCACAAGTGTATAATTTGGACCACAAATGTAGGGAAGCAATAACTGTTTTAACAAAATGCTTATATATTAGAGATACATAGGCTGGTTTAAAGAGGTGCTGACCACCTGAATTTTGGCAATTATTTTACTCCAATACATTTTCTCTAATGCAGAATTTGTAATTTTACATGACATCAAATATGAACACAGGAAAGCATGTTTGACCTAGTGAGAAAGAAAGTTTCTCTTCATGTTTTGGAACAGCAGGAAGGATTCTCAAACCCCTCAAATCCCAGCATACAACGTGCAATGCACAATTGTTGGTCCATAAACTCTGGTGTCAGAACCGCCACAGAGTCAACCAAAATCTTACACCCTTAAAGCAGGACTTTGTCAGACCACAGATTCCTAAATCAAAAAAATGTATGCAAATTTGAGCGAATGTGTCACTTCCCTGTAGCCTGGGTTGATCTTTTTCTGTGCTGTGAGTGCTACATTAATTTGCACAGTTGTACAAAGCATCTGATGTTGAACTGCACGGTACGTGGTCTCAGCAGGGGTCTCATTATTTTGCTAAACTGTTTTTATATTAACAGCAGTCAGCCACGATGGGAATTGAGATGAATCTTGATCTCCCCTGGGAGTAGAGATGCTCGATGGACATCTCATGTGAGGCATGGCAGATACAAAAGACACCAGGAGGAGAGAATGAAGTAGAAAAATTTTTCTAAGAAGTCTGCTGTTCAGCAGGAGTTTTTTACAGGGAATTTGGGAACTGCAGTTCACCTTAAGGCAGAAATTGAACCTGAACTATTGAAGTGAAGCCACTTTCCATTTCAGTTCCTGTATGGTATTTGAATTCTTCTCTTACAACCTGCAATTGCTCTACTTTTCTTCTATTGGAGAGTATAGTTCCCTTAGCCTGTGTTCTCTCCAATCAACTTCTGACAGGAAAACTAAAAAGGAAGCTGTGGTGATGCGTTGTATCATATCTTCAGTTGTTCTTCTGGTCTGGAGTGAGCTGAGAGCAGATCTGGCTCCTTGTTATTTTGAGACAATGGACGTTGTACATCTGGCTGAAGAAATTACGTTCTCTTTTTGTTCTATATATATCTTATTGCTCTTCTTCCACCAGCAATGGCCATCTTGACTCTCCATCTATATTTGTGTTTAAATTTGTAGTATTTATATTTCTATTATTTCTTCTTCCATTTTATACATACATTTTATACAAGTTTTGTCCATAGTTCAGAGTACTATTGCTATCTTCATCTGTAAAGCTACGGAGACATCATCAGCAGAAAGCAGGTTTGTCTCTTTGGAGACAGGAGGTCTTGGCATATTGATAATTTTACAGCGAAACTATTAAACATGGACTGGATGTAGGTTAATTATTTCATGTAAGGCTCAGAGGCTAATTCTCATATGTCTTTCATATGTATCTTCCATAGTCTCTCTAACTGCTTCTGGTTTTTGCTCAGGCTGCAACTCTTGTTCAGGATGAGATCTCCAGGTCAATCATATTTCTCTGCTATTGTGAGGAGTTGTTAAACTGACCTGTGATATATTGTCTGCTGACAGCAGGATAACGGTGGCAGTGGTATTGAAGGCAAGGATGAGGAATATATTTATTTTGATATTAAGGCCTTTTATGACTGCTTCTGAAATTCTTTATTTCTGAATGAATGTGACTTTCAGCAGAATCATGCCCTGGGGACACTCTCTGCTTGACAGGTATTTAATTTGTATCTTACTCTCCTGGACGACATGAGTGTCTTCAAAAGAAGTTCTGTTAGGTTGCTCAGGTTCAAAAGAAACGAAATTTGCAGATACAGCAAATTTACATGAATTTCTGATAACCCAGTTGTTTTTCTTCTAGCTTGTGACTCATAAAACCAGTAAAGCATATATAGATATGTTTAGTTCTGTTATTCCTGAGCATATCCTCAGTTTCTGCCTTAATTGCACGCTGTGTTGTTGCTGTTTAGGCTTTAGTGGGATGATCTCTCCATCATTGATGGTAGAAGATGACAGCACATGTAATTGTACAGATGGCCACAATATAAAAAAATCTGTTTCTGATTCTCTGTGTGGGTTTTGGTCCATGTCCATTTGCTTCTTACTTCTGGATCTGAATGCACCACAAAAAACCCCAATGCCAACACCCGCCATGGCCAAGCTTCTTCATAGAAGTACTTCCCATTCCCATCTGTCTCATTTCAGGAAAGATGAAGAGCTTTGAGGAAAACAATACCATGTTCTTCATCAGCTTCATTCACAGCCCATTCATACAGCATCTCTGAGGTTAATGACTGCAACATAAAGTGTTCATTTATGCTAAGTTAAAAGAAAATAAGCAAATCAAAGAATGTGTCTGTGGTTTCTGCTGCTACTGAGGTGGGGAGATTGCCATGAGAGGGCTGAAGACCTCCTGCTGCAAAACAAGGGAGACATCCCATCAGCCAAAGCTCACACTTCTCTGATCTCTGCTGGAGGTTTCATTACGCTCAGTTTTTACATGAATTTTTCATAGAAAAAGGGCACTTTATAATCTCCAGCTTTCAAACACAACCCCCACATTTTCTCCAACTTTTATTGGCTCAAAATATTAGAAAGTTTTGAAATTACTAATAATACAGAGAAAAAAAGGAATAGGAAATTAAAAAACCAACATGTATGTTGTCACAAGGAGTCCTATGAATTAAATTTGCACAGAAGGAAAAATGTTACTGGTTTGGCATCACAGAGGATACCTATTTCCCTTTAAATGGAGTAGCACAGAAAATGTATATCTTCTTAAAATGCATTGAAATATCTTACTATTTTACTTTTAAATGGGTTAATTTTGTTCTGAGTTATATTTACATCTTGGAGGCAGGGTGGATAGATATGTGACCCAAACCCATGCCTGAAAGATAACAAAACACAAAGGAGGCCCCTGTGAGCTGGATCCTCCTGCCTGGCAGGGTGGGTGCTGCAATCTGGAGAGTGCTGCATGGAGGCTGCTGCTGCGTTATCTTACTCAAGGAGAAAGAAACTTTTGATTATTCTCTATTTAATGGAAAAAACCCCTTTTTATTCACCAATAAAAAACAATGCCCTTATGCTGAATGTGTGAATTTCTAAATACAAGCAGACTTGCACATTCAGGGCCCCAGTCCACAAGGTATTGTGAAGAATAACTTGCATATTGCTGTTTATTCAGGGGCTATTTCTCCACTGCACCAAGTGGATGTCCACAGCTAAGTCTTCTCTGGCATAGTGATAATTCCACATCAGGTATGTGACAGTCTCTACCAAACCCAGCTACAAGATGCTGGAGAGAGAATTCGGAGAGAGAGGACAGTCGGTGGAAGGAGCTTGACAGCAGGAGTGTGCTAGTCACTGAGCTTGTTTGAGAGCATCTGCCTGGAGGGGCCATATGTGGGGCTACTTGATGTATCATGGGATTATTGCATTTTTCTTTTCTTCCTTTTTTCATTTGAGGCTTCTGCTATGGACCAAGGTCAGATATAAGAAGCTGGAATAATGGGATGTGCTCACTGGTAGCAGATCCTCAGACAGGAGTTCAAAACCACTATCTCTTTGCAGCCTGGGAACCCCTGAAATCAGACACCCATTGGTTCCTAGGGTGGGGAAAGTGGCAGGGGACCAGGACCCAGGGAGAGGCAGGCAGCCACAGCTGTGTGTGAAGCATGAGCCACATCAGTCTCTCAGCACAAAGACCTCAGTGCAGTTACAGGCAGGAAACAGGGCTGTTGTTGCTGCGCTCCTTTGCAGAAGGCACTCTGCTTGACCAGATGCACCATGTCATCTTCACTGGGCAGTAGGATGGGACTTTTCAGGCTTTTAAGTGACAGATGTGTTTTCATGCCAGTGGTGTGCAAGGGACCAGCACATCCTGTAATGTTAATATTTTACACACTGAGGATCACTGCATCTTTCATGTGGTCTCAGCATCATCTCATGGGCTTTTGAAAGTCAGATCCTCTAGGAAAATTTTCATCTCACTCACTGGCTCTCCCAGAGTGCTAACGTTTGCTTTGTGTGCCTACCTTAGGAGCTTTGCTTAATAAGCTAACTGTGTGCTCAGCAATGCACCTACAGCACCCCACTCTGTGCCTCAGTTATTCCAGGGAAGCGGTGAAATACCTTTCCTTTGCAATCTTCATTTCACCACAGTCTGGAGACTGAAAAGCTGGTATTGATGAAGGGAGATCTCTACTACTGCAGAACTCATGGGAGGCTGACTGAATGGGCTGGAGAAATACATGCATTCGTATTTGCAGCAAAACAAACAGTCTTCAATTTCTTTATCATTTATACATCTACTATACAGATCTGTTGAGCTGAATCTGGTCTACGTGATGAAAAAGACATGAGCTGATAGGGGAAGATTACACAGAGTTTGTGACTTTCTCATAGAGCCATTTTTGAAAAAACACCTCTGCTTAAACCAGTTAGCACTGATGACTGTACTGCAAAAAGGGCAGGACAGCTCAAACACAGACTGGCTTTGGTTATTCTAAAATAGTAGCAGAGGAAACCTAACAGAGAACATCTCCCAGTTTTTCAGCTGAGAAAACTGTTCTCTGAAAGAAATATGACTACACAGTTTCTCGTGGGAACAAATTCTTTCTCATTCACTATCTTCAATCCTCTGATTTTCACAATAGAATGCAGTGCTTGTTTGTACCAGTTCTGTGTACATGGACGGTTTAACTAATACAGCAAACCATTCTGGTCACTTAAATCAGTGATGTGCTGTTGAAAACCTGTCTCTCTGTTCTAGAAAAGGCATAAAAATGTAATCATTTAACCAGTGCAGAAATGGAGAATGTATTATACTTTCCACCAGAAAAAACCCACATAATTACCCCCATGGTGCCTGCTTTTATATGACTGACATGCCACAGGATGCAAAAACTAATAGACTGCTGCTAGTTTCTGGAGATGCAGGCTGCACTGCAGAATATGAAAACGCAATAGCTACCAGGGAAATATAGCCATTTGTTACACATATTAATACCATATCTGCTAATTACATAATCAGTCCTAGAAGAAAATGAGCACCAGAGGAGTGATTATATAGCTGGCTACCTTAAATACGCATACTAGAACTGTGGGAAAGGATTAAGGAAGCTTACTTCAGAATACAATTGAAATTCTGCCCTAAGTAGAGAAGGGGGCGTTGCTGGATGCTGTAGGCATGATGCACACTGTCATTATTATACTGCAGAGGCATCAAGACCTCTTCTGTGAGGTCTGTATTGCTGCCCTGGCTGGGGGACAGCTCTGGGTGGACCATCACCACTCGGCAGGCCCCGTGGCTTCTCAGGGTACAGCAGCAGTGGGGCATGGGCAGCCCCCACCATGTGCCCACGGTGGCATCCCCAGCATCATCCCACTGCTGAAACAGAGCAAAACGTATTGGCAGGGGGCAATTAGGGTCAACAAGCTGTGGAGAGACACTCATTCTGGATGAGGGGAATGAGGGGAGAAGGAAACCATCGGAGATGAACCTTCACATCCTTAGATCCCTCCATCACCTAATCCCATCCCTTGGTACAATAGCTCCACAATACTTTGCTTTTGTTTCTGGTTCCCTTTTAATCTTGGCTGGTGACTTTCTATTGCAGAATGATCATAATTATGATTGTTAATTAACATAATTATTTTTTTGTTTTTAATTCTCCAACAACCTTACATGATTTGGAAGATTTTAAGAGTAAAATGATCACTGTATCACTCTATCTTACCCTAACTTGCTAAAACTGTAAGCAGCTTCTCATTGGAAGTTTTATTTGGAGATACTCATTTCCAGCCCTTGAGACAGAAGAAGTGACGATACAGAAGAAAGACTCTTGATCCTTTTAAGCAGAACTGTAATATAAGATGGTATAAATTTCAAAAACAGACCTGTAACTTCATTTATTCTATGCACACAGGGGAATGCACACCCACAGTTTTAAAGAGATAAGGGCAATAAGCAGGAACTGTGTCTAAGATGACAGGGTTCATAGATTTTGCTGGCATTATTTACCACTTCATTTAAGAAAAAAGCACCACTCTTCTTTTTTAAGCTGTTGTGTTACTGTAACATTAAAATAATTTCCACATTTACCTTCTGCATGAAAGGAAACGCGACGTGGGTCACAGTACTCACCTATGTTGAACTCTGCTCACAAATTCACTAGAAATCTGCCTTCACCAGTCAGTACAGGATGGATGTATTACAATCAGTAAAACAAATAACCAAGCATTTAAAGTCATTTATGTTTGCTTTTTATTGTTCTTAAAAGAAAATAAACCAGACTTACTGGATGATGCTGTGTTTTCAAAGTATTTACGGACTCAAAATGTCAGTCTTGTATTTTAATTTAAAATGCCTAATAATGAATTTTCATTGCCTCATTCTCGGCTTCTTTGTGTTGGCATTCCCTCTGTACAACAGTTTGCACACACCTAATTTTAATATTAACCTCACAGCACCAGTTTCAGTCAAATTGAGCACAGAAACTGTGTTGGAACAGAAAAGCCCTCAGTGTTCTCAGTTTTCTCTCCTTAATTTAGAAACAGCCATCTGATAATTTTTTCCTATATTTTCCATTGTTTCCCCTATCTTGTGGTTGCTCTTTATGCAGTCCTGCTACTCGTGCAAGGGCAGATAATCCAATAATGGGAAAGTGGATGGAAAAGAACTGAAAAACAAGAGTTATGCTCAGTTTCAGGGCAAAACAACTGGCAACAGCATCTTTTGACTAAATTAACTTGACAGCAGCACCTCACCTAAGCTGAAATTACTACTATATAACATACCTGGTAATGCATTAATATATGCATGATGTAATCATATATTTCTCCAGCAAGTCTGTTTTCTGGTCTCCAGGGAATAATAACGAACTGAATTCCCAGTAAGGGCACCAGGATTAAAGTGGCTCTGACAGCTTTCATATACATGTTGGACTCAGCACGGTGGGTATCTCTTAGCTTTGTCACCAAAACTCGGACAATGTTAAGCAAAAAGAAAAAATTGACCTGCAAAAGCAAAGACATTATATTTGAAAGTATTCAATTTAAACAGACATTCAAAATAAAAATACAGAATGCATAAATGGCAGGAAAATGTAATTTTCTAGCTTTTGTGTAGCTCATAACGGGCAGCTCCTTGGGAGTCAAGTTCCTTCAATGTCTTCAGAAGAGAGATGCTAAGCTGCTTTACATGCTTCCTTTAGGAAGCCTGCATGGATGTTTCAGGCAGGTGGGGATCAGTTCTAGGAAGCACTGCCCATGGGCAAATTTAGGATTTCCAGGGAACAATTAATCTCATTCTTATGTCTAAAGTTTACACAGGGTGAACAAATTGTCCCCTGGGAGTAATCATATCTTTCTTCTGAGTCTGAAGGCCACCTAGGTATGTTGCTTCACTCTGTACTCAAGATGTCTGCATCCAGGTGAGACAAACACCAGCATGTCCCTGGGTGTATGGGACCTATGTAAGCACATGATTTCTCTGAGGAATGTGCTACAGCTTACATGGGCCAATACTTCAGGCTTATGTATGAGCAGGGAGACAAGCCTGCTCTTCAGAAAAACCTAGGCTACCTACCCTCACCTCCAACAGATGGCACAGACTCCATGGTACACTACACACAGATAATCATAGAATCATAGAATCATAGAATTGTAGGGGTTGGAAGGGACCTCGAGAGATCATCGGGTCCAACCCCCTGCCAAAGCAGGCTCCCTAGGACATTTCACTGAGATAGGCATCCAGGCGGGTCTTGAATATCTCCAGAGAAGGAGACTCCACCACCTCCCTGGGCAGCCTATTCCAGTGCTCTGTCACCCTCACTGTGAAAAAGTTCTTCCGCATGTTGATGCGGAACTTCCTGTGCTCCAACTTGCAGCCATTGCCCCTTGTCCTGTCTCCACAAACCACTGAAAAGGGGCTGGCTGATTCCCCCTGCATCCCTTGCTTAAGATAATTGTAAACATTAATTAGGTCCCCCCTTAGTCTTCTCTTCTCAAGGCTGAACAGTCCCAATCTTCTCAGCCTTTCCTCATAGGGGAGAAGCTCCAGGCCCTTTATCATCTTCGTAGCCCTTCTTTGGACTCTCTCCAGGAGATCCCTGTCCTTTTTATACCAGGGAGCCCAGAACTGGACACAATACTCCAGGTGGGGCCTGACCAGGGCAGAGTAGAGCGGGAGGATCACCTCCTTTGACCTGCTGGCCACACTCCTCCGGATGCACCCCAGGATCCCATTGGCTCTCTTAGCCACCGAGGCACACTGCTGGCTCATGGCCAACCTGTCATCCACCAGGACCCCCAGGTCCTTCTCCACTGAGCTCTTCTCCAGCAGGTCATCCCCCAGCCTGTACTGATAGAAACGGTTGTTCCTTCCCAGGTGCAAGACTTTATACTTGCTTTTGTTAAACCTCATCTGGTTTCTTACTGCCCAGCTCTCCAGCCTGTCCAGGTCAAAAAGTTAACACATGCTGTCTTAGGGCAGAAAAGCCAGACAGAAAGTTTTGTCCCTGTCCTTCAAGGTCAGTGATGTTGAGTAGCTCAGCATCCCACCTCCTCAGTCATTTCTGGATGCCCGAATCACAGCATACAGAAACCCTGGCTTCAGAGACAGCTCCTGTAGGGATGTGCTGAGAGAGGGTGAAGGGACAGGGAGGACAGTCCCAGGTTGATAATGAGCCCAGTGGGTACCTTGTAGTCATCCTAGGCATCACAGAGCTTCTCTCTCTGCTATACACAGATCACTCTTTTCCACTCTGCTACAGTACTATCAGGCACCAATGTCTCTGAACTTCTAAAGACTTTTTTATTCAGATAAAATTTTAAAATAAGTATGTAAGTTGCATAACTTAGATACTTTAATAGCCCAAATGCCATAGATAAATGAGAAATCTCAGTTGAATCCTTCAGAACAATAAAACATGAACCAGTAAGCTTTAGTAAAGCATTTCATCACTTCTTAACTACCAAAAGACCTTTCAACTGTTTTACATTTCTTCTTTACTGGGGGAAAAAAAGGAATAATAAATGATTTCTGAGGTCCCATTCAGCATTAAATTGAAATCTTATTCTCCATCCTCTGACTTCACTCGCTTTGCTCAACCTTCGCTTTTAGAATTTCTGGAAGTAACTGTGAAAAGTGGAAAAAAGACTGTACAAAGGTAAAAATCCTCAGCTCTTCTGCATCACTCCATCACTATGAGATTTTTGTAGCAAATCACGCAGGACAATATGTAGATTTTGACATCGTCACAAGATAACTAAGGCTGAAAACAGCATAAGCACAAACCAGAAATTATGCAGCCTTATTTTGAAAACAGCTAATGATTGCTTTTTTTCCATAAAAAAATAGTCCCCCCTTTTTTATTTGTGGCTAAGATGTACAGACTTGGAACATGTGATAAAGGTTGAACCTGCCCTCTTAAAACTGAGTAGAGTAAACTTCTGGCTACTTCTAAGTTCTGACCAGAAAAGTACAAAAAGTTCTATTCTTAGCAGCATTTTTAAAATAATTATTAAACTTTATAGAAAATAGTATTCTTACCAATAAAGCTGCCATTACAGGTCCATGGACAATATAGAGCAAGTGTGTGTCAACACTCATCCAGCAGCTGGAGGAGAAATACACCATTAAAATTTATTATTAACTCAAATAAAAAGTATTACATGGCTAGATATTGCCAAGTTCCTTCAAAACAGAGATGCTACTCACTTGTCATTGAAGTATTTGGCTCTTGCAACAGCATGAATAGATGCTGGCACTAAAGGAAACCCTGAAACAATTAAAGAGATACATCAGTCTTGGTATTTTTTTAGCTGAATTTCATAACATCTCTTGTTCATAAAACACACAGATGTGAAATCACAGAATCACAGAATTGTAGGGGTTGGAAGGGACCTCAAGAGATCTTCAAGACCAGCCCCCACAGCTTTTGGGAAAGAACTGCAATCCTACTGCACTCAGGGCCTTAGTGTTACCTAGATGGTGAGAAGCAAAAGGGAACAATGTCAAGGGAGACCAAAAGAAGAGGCAAAGCCCACAGGTCATGCTTTCCTGGGATGTCACAAAGCTGCTGCAGGGCTCCCTTGCCTGCTGTGACTTGTGCAGGGAAGGATGTGAGGGAGCTCAGCTGGTTCTCAGCAAAGCACACCCTCTGGAAGCCAGGGACACTTGTTAAGACTATGTAAATCACTGTTGAGCAAGAGAGGCACCTTAACGTGCATGCCACATAGTGGAGCAATACACAACAGAGTGAGGAATTGCTCTTTTGGAGCCTATGGCAAGAGAAAATGCTTGGAGCCAGATTTTTGAAGGGATGGAGATTTGGGATATATTCTACAGGTTCCCAGCCTGTTCAGCCAAGCCCACACAATGTAGCTTTATCACAGCAGGGAGTTGAGCTGTGGATACCATCAATCCACATCTGCTTTATCTGTGAAGTCTCAAGGGAGGCCACTAGTCTGATAGGAGCTGATGGGAGCAAATTTGCACCAGGCCAAAGGCTCGGGAACAGGCCATGCTTGACAAACTGGAAGCCTCAAATCCTTATTTCCTGCCTGATATTAAGAGTGATAATCTGTTCCTCTCCTGTCTGTCTTCCTGCAGCTTGTTGTGCCCCTCTCTAACAGGACAGAAGCCTGGAGCTGGGGACTCTGCTCTACAATACCAACCCTGGTTTGTACAACCCTGCGCATACAGACAGCAGGTCGACTGCCTTGTCCTGTGCAAAGAGCTTTGTGGACACCTTTGGTGTTACTGCTGCCTGTTCCCTGTAACCCATGGATATTTCGTCTGAGCTTCGGATATACTATAATCATAAATAAAAGCATGTGAAAATGTCCTGCTGATACCACGATTAGTCACAGAGGGAAGAAAGTAGCTCCCTGTTTCTTTGGGTGTTACTGCTTTCATCAACACTTCAGAAGAGACTGAGAATCCTTAGCCAAATCCCGAGGAAGTTTTACCTCAGAGCACAAGCCAGCCAATGCTGGAGTGAGAGTAAGGTCAAAAAAGTATGTAAATATGGCACTATGATGTCTCTAGGTATCTTTAAGCAAAAGCTACTTGCTCGACTGCCAAAAAAGTTCTTAACCAACGTTTATCTTGGACAATGCAGCTGTGGGAGAACAAATGGTATTACCTTCTCCTTTAATATATTAGAAAATTATTACTTGGCACCTGGCTGCAGATTGCCTTTTTTGGGTGATGATGTAGAACAACAAAAGCTCAGAACAGAAAGGAAGGAGCATTCAACTTCAGGATGAGCTTATGGGACTGACAGCTTTAAGAAAACCCTTAGAGTTGGAAATGGTGCGAGTCTGGGACAGTTTTGTTGTCACGTTGAAATGCAGTTTTTAAGGGGCCTTTCTGTAATAGCAAAAAGTCTTCATCTGAAAGCTCTGGCCTGGAGTATTGCAAGTAGAGCACTCCACATGATGCCAAGGGACCTCTTTCTTCTGCAAAATTCATTACCCTAGAATATTTGGCTCAACAAACTCCCAAGGAAGTCTTAAGAATGCAATGGAAAATTTTCATTAGTCAGCTACAAGGTAAGAAGCTCATGACCCTCTGTCTACAGTTCAAATTTCCAGCTGCTCCATAGGGCTAGATGTTGCCCTTCCCTAGCAAAGAGCCAAAAGGCAGAGAGAGCAGGAGAAGTGGAGCACTAAGAAGCCTAAGGGACTTGGTGGCACAACATGTATCACTCCAGGGGTTCCACCTACACATGGTGAGCAGTGAGCCATGTGGAAAAGTGGAAAAGATTTCTTGCCAAGCATCCCAGGAAAGGTATGACATATCCCGCTAGGTCATGCCGGCTCCTCTATGGCACAAACTGTCAATTATGATTAATTGTATTTCCAGTTGAATTTGGAAGGCACTCTGTTTCAGCGTGAGGCAAATAAAATATTCCCTTTTCACTTTTATGTCTATGAAGCTGCCTGAAGCATCCAGAGTGGACTGTAGCTGGATGCACACACTTGATACCATTTTCTTGGCCTGTGTAAGGGTGATTTCCTGACCCAGAGAAACAATAGCAAATTAAATCACTGTTCCCAGCAGCAGTTCCCAGAGAAGGGGTCACCTGAAGGCATCAGCCTTGAAATCAATCTGTCCATATCAGATTCCATTCAATCATCTCAAATTTTTTGTACAAGTGTTTTATATTTTTTATAAAGCTATTTTAAAAATATAAAATAAAAGAATGTAGGTCTCCATGCATGGATTAGCTATAGCAAAGAATAATGAGTATATTCATCTCATGTTGTACATTTACCTTTATCTTTAGAGAAATACTTCTCTCTCCATTGACTAATGTAGATGGATGTTTAAAGTTAGACCGCGTCGCTACTGCTTGAGGAATTAGTGGAATTACAGTGACTTATGTAAACATAAGGGGTATAGTCAGAGGTGCTAATGATTACTTTTTTAATTATTCATCTAGTTTCATTAAAAAGGCTGCAGACTTTTTAGTCAAAGAGCTGCGTCCATTTCAATGAAACTTCTTCTCAAGATATCATCATACTACTATAACAACCACTGCCTTACTTATTTTTTTGGAGCAGTGCTGCACATACTAAGGAGTGACTTGTCAAATAACTTCACCAAATTACCTACGATGATACCAGTGCTGTTCTCAGTAATGTTACAGACAGCTCAAAGGCTTTTGATGCAGGCTAGCTGTCTCAGTTGCACTGAAATGCACTGCCTAAATGGAATGTCACTTGAAAAAAAGGTTTATGATTATTTTCCTCCTGCATAATTGGATATAGAATGACACTATTTTGGGAAGTCATGCTGCAAGACATGAAAAAAGCTTTATCCAAAAAGATATGTTTAAAATGACTCTTCACATGGGGCTCCCATTTCAAAAGCAGAGTTTTCCTATCAGGTTTTTTATATTCAAATATTCTGAACTATGAAAATTTCATGATAGCACAGTTGCTTGCTCCAAGAGGGCTCAGCTATTTGGACTGACAGACAGTCCAAAAACCTTGACTTGGAGATCTTCAGGAAGGTTGTCTTCATTTAAGAGCTGATGATGTTAATTCCAAGAGCAGGACAGGTCCCTCTCTTAAAAAAGATACATTTGCATTTTAAAAAGGGTGCATGATGGTATTGCCAGTTTAACATGCCTGGAAACTGTCACCTGGCTGTCTAAACTATACAAACTAGAAAATCATGCTAATTTTCTAGGTGTCTAATGTAGGTATCCAGAGATCTCTTCCTCCATAAGAAGAAATTATGTTACCAGGCTTTTAACTGAAAATCCAAATAGGGGAAGAACAACTTTCCACTTTGCTGTTCCTGCCTATTTAGGACCTGATATTGAATGCCTAATTAGAGGTTGAAGCCAGAGTTTTAAAAGTCTTCAGAACACTTAGAGCTGGGTCATTTTTCTCTGTTCTAATTAATTTATAATTTTTCTCTGCAAAAGTACTAGGGCTATTTTTTTATTTTCTTGCTGTAAACAAAATAATGTTGAACATGGATATATTGGTTGCATTTGTATGGCCTTTTATTGGACCAGACAGTCCGAAGGGTAAATACCTGTTCCTAATTAAAAGGCAAGAGATCTCTTAGTGAAAACAGAAGAGATCCGCATATTTGGAGATCAAGGACCAGAATTAGTCATGGTTCCTTGGGCAATACACATGCAACTATGTACAGTCTGTATTTACAGTGTGGGGGTTTGTAACCTCTCTCATAGAATATCACTGAGCTTTGCTTATTGGCACCTGTACATTTCTCTGAAATGCTTTTGCAATCACTCTTGTTGGGCTAAATCAGCTCTGACAGCAAAGCCGTTATCTCCTCCTACACTCCTGTGCAGGTAAAATCGACTCTTCTCCTTTAAAACAACATCTGCCAAGGTGTATCTGATACTGGATTCACTTCCAGAGAAATTCTGGTTCCCCTTTCTGCATGCTATGTTTTTTCACTTTCAGAGACATAGATACTGATTTTTCCTCTTCTACTTTCCAGAAAAAATACAAGTTTATAGGTACTGTCAGAGAAAAATATTTTTGTATATAAAGTGACAAAACCAGACAATCTGTTTGGATAACAATCTATTTCTCTCCAAAAGATTTGCTTAACAAAAAACCAATTTCTTTCAGCATATCCCAAGATGCAGCAAATAATGGATACCGACTCCTACTGATTTTTGTATGGGTCTAGGCCCATACAAATAAATGCAATAAAATTTAGGACCCAATCTTAGGCTATGGCCTGGCAGTATGAATGGAGTTTAGGAGTACAAGTGCTAGAAAAATTCAAACAGCTGGAATAAATGACCATCTTGCTACAAAAACATACATACCCCAGCCCAAGAGGTAATACCAGTGCAAACGCTGCTCTTCAGCAAACACTGCCACCACAATCAACGTGTGAAGATAAATGCCTTCACAGAGCATCCAGAAGTAGTTGCAACCCAGCATGTACTGGTGAAAGAATTGCAGCACTTTGCAGCTTACCTGTTAGACAAATAAGATAAAATCACACACTTGGCGAGCATTTTGCATTTAAGCAGGCAACGACAAATGTTACTTCTAGGCTGTGTGAAAACAAAGTGGAATAAGAATCTCCAACTCTTGTTGAGTTTATTCAGTACCTGTAAGCAAGAGAGATTTTGTATTTTTATAAATGAGATGAATGCGACAAAAAGCCCTCACAAAATAGAAAAGGCCAAGAAAGACTATGTGAAAAAAAAGAAAAATCCCCTTCAAAAGTCAGTAATCTGACAATTTTTAGAACTGAAACAAGCAACTAGCTTTACATGTACAAGAAAGGCTGTGAAGAAGACTGCAACTTAGAGCTCCAGTTAGGGTGATTTCTTTTACTTTTGAACAAACTCTTCTACGGTCTGTTCAGCTCTCCCATCTGAGACACAGTCATTCAATCTTTAAACTGCACCCAGCTCTGAGCTCACTCCTTTGGGAAGAACAAGTGCTGTTGGCAGTGGAGATCTTTTTCTTAGGGTACCACAGATACTGGCTTTTCTTCTTTGTGAGAAGATGGAGTTATTTAATTTTGTCCAAATATAAAAACAACACAATGAGCTAAATGGAGCTGGCAAAGCTGGGAAGTGCTTTCTGCCTGCGGCTTTTTGACAGTAAGGGTGCAGAGCCCTGGGACAGGCTGCCCAGGGAGGTGGTGGAGTCTCCTTCTCTGGAGATATTCAAGAGCCATCTGGACGCCTATCTGAGAGAAATGTCCTAGGGAGCTGCTTTGGCAGGGGGTTGGACCTGATGATCTCTTGAGGTCCTTTCCAACCCCTATGATTCTGTGATTCAGATGAAGCTGCAGATAGAGATATTTTCAAGAGACTGTGGTTTTGAGATGCTGGGAAGCAGTGGGCAGATGATGGAGGGAAGTGTGTCCTGTCCACTACTAGAAATCCAGCTGGTGTGGGACAACGGTCTTCTGAGAAGATATCATGTCCATCTGCCTCCTCAGAAAGGGCAAAGAGATCCTCCACAAGGATCCCTCCATGCTACCAGCATGGTGAGGGCCAGGAGGAGTGCAAGGATGTTGCTGTGCTGGCAGGACCCACTGCTCCTCAGGAAGCATGATGTGCCACTCAAAAATCCTAGGTCACAGCAGTGATGGCAAAGCGACAGTCATCATCTGTAGCCAGAAGAAAATAATTTTTCCACTTAGCTTCTACAGAAGTTTTCCAAGCTGACTACCTGGGCTGTAAGAGATGTCTTTAGTAATTACTTGTATCATTAAAGAGACATTTTGGCAGCCGAGCAGGTAGAGTACTGCATATTCTGCATCTCTCTGGGGCACTCAGACTGCCCCTCTGGACCAGAGAAGATTGTCAGCTATCCAGTGCACCATCTTCTGTTGCTGAAAAACATGCTCAAAGCAACTGCCTGGATGTGTGCATTTGGTTCTCTTCCAATATTTACAGTGCAGATTGGTGCTCATGAAAACAGCAGTATTAGGACTAGCTCGAAGGACTGATTTTTATTTTTAGTGAGTCATTTTTTCTGCTCACCACAGAGGGCAGAGCAATCACATCTTTTTTCCACACCACACCTGAACAGTTACTATGAAGTATGTGGGAAAAGACTTATATAGTGGTTTGAAAAGGTTAAAAAAAAACCCAGGAAGAAAAATTTCCTCCTTTTTCTGTTGGCAAATGTGTCCATTAAGATTCTTAAATCATCTTTGGACTGTTTTTCATGGCTATGGGTCAACACGTTTCTTGCCTTGTTGCCTTGCCTGTGCTAGATGCAGCCTCCCAGCTGGTGGCTGGCCTGCCTCCATTCTCCATTATCAATCACCCATCCCCACAAAGGCTGGCTTTGACTGACAGGCACTTCCCAAAGGCTGCACATACACTCAGGTGGCACCTTCCCCGACATCAGCCAGCTTCCCCTGCCTCCAAAAGTCAGCAAACTTTCTGAGCTAGCACTGCAGTTTTTCAAACAGGTTTGGTAAAATCAGGTCCCTCCCAGGTTTGGACTGGGCCAGCCCCCACTCTCTTGTGACGATCTTCTTCGAGGACCTGCAGGTCAGGGGTTTGGTCCAAGAGCTCGGGGCATCATTTCCCTGATGGCTCCAGTGAGAGTGACTCGGGGAGCCTGCACATTGCACGTAGGGTGGTCCTGCTCCCACCAGAGCCAAATTGTCCCATCTTTCTGCCCAGTTGTTTGGGCTCTGTTGAAGAGCCAGTGAGTTCTGCAACATAACCCATAGTATGTTCTCAAACCTGCCATTTTAACCTAATGCTTTCACCGTTTCCTATCAGCGAACTGAAAGGGAGATGGCTATGGGGTATCCCAGCTTCTCTTTGCCACCTGTCTGCACTGTTCACCAGCCCTCTGAGCAGAGACTGGGCGAACATACCTTCCCTTTGAACTAAGGCAGGCTTTGCTGGAACTTCAATCTGTAGCTTACAAAAATACTCATGTAGAAAGCACAGTTCCTGTGAACCACATACCTAAACTTCATTTACTTCATCTCCTCAACATCTCTTTCTTTCCTGTACCCTCCATGAGAACTATCACTTGTGGTTTTAAAAAATAAATTATATACCCATATTTTAAAGTAATGGCCATGCAGACAGCTCAGGACTCTTTCGTGGAATTTAATCACTTCCTATGCAGTAAATTAAAGAAGTAAGAATATCATTGGCAAAGCAGAAGGAGAGGTGTGATTAATACTTAGATCCGTATCAATTACTTTAAGAATGAATCTGAAGAAGTTATCATAAAGAGTTGAAGCACAACAATGCATCAAGATGATTTATGTTAAATTCAAACAGCAAACAGCAAACAGCAAACAGCAAAATCAGTCTTTGCTTTGGATAGGCTAACAAACGAAGCACATTCAGTTGTGGATAAGTGATGTAGTGGAAATGTTTTCTTACAATAAAAAGTGGTTTTCTTAGGTCAGAGCAGGCAAAAGAGAAGAACCTGTTACTGATAATAACTGGATTCGTGCATGGTACAAATAAAACATGACAAATGTAACCAACAGCTTGGTGTACATTATTCTTAGCTGGGAAAATCACAGAAGAAGTTAGTGTTGTGAAATATTTATTCTTACAGAAAAAGTAAAAAAACCCTGCAAGATGATACAGAAGCAGATGATCCCATGCTTGATAACTGATTGTTAACTTTGAGATAAAGCAGCATGTTTAGGGGTTCTGTCTTCTGCTAAAGCCAAATATATTTTGTTGCAGGCTCTTTGAGGATTATCACAGCACCTTCACACTATGAAGGAGAGTAAAATGTCATGGGGTCTCAATCTATGGGTGTGCAGGTGACTGAAGTGAGTAGGTTTTAATGCATGAACAAGGCAGGCTGAGGGGAAAGAGCTGGTCCCGTCTAGTGCAGCCCCCTTATCTGTTGTTCAGGCTGGTGTGCCTGTCTCCTGAACAAAGAAATAAACAAAAGCTCCTCTTTTTGAGAACCTGGAAACAGATAGGATTGACCCTCACAGGTTGGTGGCTATGCACACAAGACAAAGTGTGATACAATTGCCATGAAAGTCCCCAAAGCCAGGAAACTACCTAAGAAAGTGCTTCCTTTGTGGCTCTGGAAGAAATGCCAAGAATGAACCCTTTTTTGGCAGATGCCGCCTGGCAAGAAATTCTGTGAGCAGGGTGGCTGCCTCCTGCTACTTGTTCTCACTGCACTGATGAAGACAAAAGCTGAGGAAAGTTCATTACAGATCTGCAGGAGAGCATCCGAGAAAACATCTCCTTTACTGTTAATTTTTCTTCTGCATGAAAGCAACCTGCAATGGGCTTCAATTCTGGCTAGCTGCTCAGGGGAAAACGGGGTCAGTAGGAATACAGGCACTCATATTCTCCTCTTGAAAAGCTTGGTAAGAGTCACGTAGCTCATGTGAATACCTCAGCTGCGACAGGTAATGAAGGCACTTCAAAAAGATGCTGGAACCATTTCACAGAGAAGAAATAAATTAATTTACTCTCCTAATATAAGAAGGAGCCAGAACTGGGGTATGTGACATTTTGCAGGATATATTGGCATACTGTTAATGTTCCAGTCTTGTCAAAGCCACCTACATGGGCCATCACTACCATCCTGCATTTCTCTTTTTAAATGGGAAATAAACTTGACCTCACAGAGGATCAGTTAGTGTAGTCCCTCTTCACCTCTGTGAACCTCCCTAGTGCCTGGCAGTGATGGGCTCTCCTTGTGGAGAATTTGTACATGATTTATTCAAATTCAGTTTGAAGGACATATTCTCAGACACTCTTAGTTTAGCATCTTAAATGAGTAGCTTGAAGTTTGATTACTGATCTGCCTTATGTGTTTATTTGTTTGGCTGTTTTTCTTCTGGTTATTAGAACACTGTTCTATGAAAATATTCTTAAATTCCAAGTACCAATATGTTACACAAATAAGAAAAAAAAAAAACATTCCAAGCATGGAAGTGCTAAGTATTGTAGTTGTAAATCACTGGCTATCAGAACGTCATACCATTATACAATATATCTACTGTGAGTCATCCATTAAATTGTGTTCCAGTCAGAAACCTGGCTCACAGGGGCTGAGGCTAAGATTAATGTTTTAATATACTTTTAAACTATTTACAGAACAAAATGTACACAGTTTCTCAGAGGGATCCTACATTTTGTGTTACAAGAAAGCAAAATATGAAATTAAATGACAGGAGATATTTTTAACAGCATCTGTGTCCATATCCACACTATAGCAAAGCAGACAGCTCAGAATTAGGCATTCTGGACAGGAATTAATACGGCTACATCCACACATCCTTCAGTCTCAGCTGCCGTAGCCACTGCTCTGCTAGGGCTGCAGATTTGAACTCTGGGATGAGCTCCCCTGGGGTTCCTGTGGCACATTCATTATTGCCAGGATGTGGTGGCGCCTGGGTCCTCACTGGTGGGGTACACAGTGGTAAGCATCATGCTGGGTTAGAGGGAGAGCAGCTGTGTCGCCCCCAATGAGCTTGGTGTCTAAGCTGTGGTTGCTGGAGGATGTCAGCTTTTCAGGAAGGCATCAGAAGTATGAGCCTGAGAGGACAGAGAGGCCATCAGAGAGGGGCCCCGAGGAGGAGGAACTACTTGACCTGCTGTTCATTTGGATTGGGAATGGAGTCAAAGTGCTCACAAAGTCTGCTGCCGTCTTCTCCCAGTGGTGGGAGGTAATCCCAAAGTAAAGGGCTATGAGCCTCAGTTATTCCAGGGTTCAGTTATTCCACCTCTCCTCTCCCTCACACCTGAGCAAGAGTGACTGGGCACAGGAGGGTAGGACAAGGCAGAGGTTACTCAGACACATATTCATGCAGTGCCTTACCTGAGCTCTGGACATGTTGTTGCACCCCAAGCCAGACTAGTTTAAGACTACTTTGAGTATGTCTATTGACTTATGCTTAGGTTTGAGGTGTAAGATCTAGATCTGCAAAGGCATTTCCTAGCAACTAGATACACATCTAACTGATGACATGGATATAACTACTCCATGATTTGGTTAAATGCTCTGGAGATTTTCTAATGATATGACTGGGATTTATGAGACTAAATATAGACACCTAAACTGTCTCTCCTGCAGCCAAAAGATAACAAGTCAATACAGGTGAGGGAGATTACAGCATTACCTTATCCTAAATGAGATAAAATAAGTCAGATTGTGCCCCAAATGTGCTTTTGTCTATCTTCAGCGTGAGGTAACTACTTCAGCTGTATGTACCTAGAGTAAAGGTGTCTAAGTGTAAGACATGCCTGACCTTAAATGCCTATGAGTATTTTAACTCTCTAGATGCACTGAGATTTTACTTCAGTGCCTTTCCTGGGGTGACCCTCTGCCAGGGTCCCAACCCTTTGAAGGATGCTGAAATACCAGGAAATTCAGGAAACAGTTGGATGTATGCAACCATAAGCTATTCACAGGTGAAATGGGAAGAATGGAGCTTAACCATGCAAATCACTGACATTTTATAGGTTGATAGCTCATTTTGGCTACTAAAACTAAACGACACCAGCCCAAGCTTCTTGCCTTTTTTCTCCTGCTCGAAGTCATTTCTATTTCTTTTTCCATGCTCTTACCCATGTGCCTGGCTGTCATAATGTAAAGACACTTTGATACCTTTTCATTTATTTCTCTTTGTTTTGGGCTGCTTCTGTTTGGTCTTAAATACCTTCAAGAGGAGAAGGGTGGCTGGGTCATGACTGAAAATGGGCAATAATGCAGGTCTGCACAGCAGTCACAGAAACGCAATGAAACAGCACGGATGGCATTCATCTCACCTAACCCAGCTGGCTGACTTCAGGGTACAGATGCAGAGACCAAAGCGGCCACTGGAGAGGAATAAGCACTTTACGTTTAATTCACCTGACCTGTTTCAACCACCTGCATTACAGTGAGGGGAACGGTGTCCTGGCCTTGGACACAGCTCCCTGCATTGGCAACACTGCCATTTAATCAGACAAATCTCGTGCAGCAGCACAGTATCCAGGAGAATATTGTGTTTTGGAAATGTGATACTGTCCTTCTGAGGGGAATTCCTTTTGGAAATTCCATCTTTTGAGGGATTTTGAAAAATCTTTTGAAAAAAGATCAGAGTCACATCTTTCAAAAATCATGCTTTTTGGCCCATTCACACAAATTTCTCATGTTTCAGTCAGATCTTTCTAAAGACACAAAGAAAAACTTGGTCAAGAATCTCAAGCTTAATTTGAATTAGCTCAAATTAGCAGTTGCTTCTACAACAGCAAAGTTTCTAAACATAATTGATTTATATTCCCTGAGAAATATCAAAACCTACACTGCTTAAATGTGCTGTTCATGTGTATAAAGCACAGGAGCAGGAGTTCATTATGGGATGCCCTGTCCATACAGCATAGCACAGAATCCACCCAAGAGGCAAATGTTAGCATTTGCACTTGTTGATCTGACATTTAAGAAGTCGCTACTTGACATTTTTCCATGCCTGCATTTTTAGGAGCTAATGACATATCATCTACTCACCTTTCAGTCTCTCAGATGCATAAGAGCCAGTGCAATTGATAGAAATTCATCATCACCCAGGTCCCACCCTACATTTTTAGGTCATCTTCACTTGTTAGTTACAAACCTCTCCCATCTCTTGAGGAAAACCAAAGGAGAAAATTATAAAAAGCCTCATTAAAGGATGGAGAACTGAGTTAATGTCAGAACTCAGTGAAGCACAACTCTGCAGCAGGGAAGACTAATAGCATTTCAGTGACTGCTACAGCTCAGTTCTGAGAATAAAATCAGTATACCTTTCTTGAGCAGCAGTTCTGAAGGCATTGCATGGATTTTAGCAAACCTGGAGTGGATTCATTCTGCACATACAGCCAGCATGTGCTTTTGTACGGCAAGCTCATAGAAAAACCCCAGTGGCTACAAACGACCATGGGAGAGTTGCAGTTGATGACAGCAAGACAGGGGATGCTGAGAGCTTGCCAGTTTGGAAAACAGCTATCCTGGGCATGCTCATTTTTCACTGGTAAAATGGTAGAGCTTCAGGCTCCGGATGTGGTACAGGTGCATAATGTTTAGGCAGGATGACAGGCTAAACCAGGTTTTTCACAGGCATGTTTAAATCTGTAGTTTGGCCTCTGCGCCAGGTATTTGACCTCCATCCTCACTATGGCTGAGAATGCAGGTTTTCCTCACCAGAGCCATAAGATGCAGCCTGAAAATCTGGGAACAACACCGAGGGTCTGATGCCTTCAGCTTCGGGACCACACTGCATTTTGCAGGATAAAAAGGCCTTTCTGGAATCGTATTTCTGAAAAAAATGACACTATGCCTCCTAAATAAGAGGATTGGACTGCTGAAATACCATCCACAGGATCTGCTAGAGCCTGGATTATTTTGACATGAAATACCTCCGGACTGGGCTACATGAAAGCTATCATCCCTCCCTTCGTGACGGTCCAATAGTTTTGAGAAATCTAAGCCTATTGATAGATATTGCTTTAAAATGAGAGCAAGCAAGTGAAATGCAAACAACAATTTCTGAGGAAAGTAAGGGGAGGAAATTTGTCCCAGAATATTTATTCTTAGAGTCTTAAACCTCTTTTTTTCCACTCCTGATGGCAGCTGTTAATTTGATGGTGCCTTCCCATTGAGAAAACAACCATAATAATGTTGTTGAGAAACCTCTGATCTTTCTTAGAGGTGGTGACTGACTTTGCAGCTCAGATTCAGTTGTTCCATGAATACGCTTCACAGGGGTGTCATTCATGAATGCTATGAATGTCCTTTAATCATCCATACTTCATATTCTGGGCATGGCATGCTACATCAGATCAGTGAATCTGACACCACCGGGATTACATGGTGCTTTGTTTCCTTCATTACTCTGAGAGTTTTGAAAATATAAACAAGCATATAAAGACCTTGGGAAAAATTATGAGAATTGCTGCTCTGTTTCATGCCATTTAGACCCTGACAGATCTGTCTTAAAATGAATGCAGATACTATTCCAGCCTGAAAATTTGTGAGAATTCTTTGAATATTGGCTGGTTCTGAATTCACTATGTCCTTTGCTCTGCATTAATCTCATTGAACCTCATGGGAGGGGGAAGACTTGATCTTTCCTAAGATGGAAGGAGAGATTCTGATTTTCACCTGACTTACTGCAGTGTTACACCAGTGAAAACCAGTGATTCCGATGAGGGCAAAATGGTGCAGTACAGTCCCGGGGGCTGACCATGAGCTTACTGCAGGCAGAAACTTCACTTGCAAGGGATTCAGCAGCATAAAACTAACTCTCCCTCTTGAAGGTTCCTGATCTGAACATGAACCTGAACCAAAATTGCAGTCATTCCCTTCCTCCAAGGAAGGTCACACTGCCCTTTGCTCACAGGACATTGTCAGTGATCCCATGCTGGCTGTGCCTGGGTGCCAGAGCTGGAGGAGATCCCATCCCTGTGCATCCTGCACAGTACTGCTCCATCTTCCTTGTCCCTGCGGCTTAGTGATGTTGGACAAGCCTGGGGAGGGAGAATCTAGACAGCAAATGCTGTTAGGAAGCAAGGAATTATACCCTGAGAAGTGCAGTTCTGCTAATAGAGAAATGCAATGGCAGTAGGAGGGACTGTCCTCTCTGCTAGAGGTTTGGTCTTTGATTATTTTTGCACCTAAATGAAACAACAGAATAGATTTGAGTCATCTCTTTGGGGTTAAACTGGTTGCAGAGGCCCCTGTAAGTAACCTTGTGGAATCAGGATGGACGAAAGAGATACTAAGATGAAAGACCCTGAACATGCTTTGAGACTGATAGTAAAGCTCTGGAAATAGTTACATTAACAAAGAATCAAATTAATTTAACAAGAAGTGAGCCTCCAGAAGCTGTGCTCCAAGCATAATACATGAAACAACACAGAGGATGAAAGCGCCCTTCTCCTTTGTGGAACTCCACCTTTGCTGCTTCCAATGGGGGCTGCAACATGGGCACCACTGGGACTACTGGTGCAAACACAAGTTACATGTGGCAGCAATTTTACCATTTATCTTTACTGGTATCAGCTATTAGCCTCTCATTTGAGAAAAAAAAATGTTTTGAAAACCCCCAGGCTCTGCCAGCTTACATCATAAGGAACTGAAAGCAACAAGAAACAAGCAAGAAGGTAAAAACTCCTAAAATTAAGACTCCCTGAAATGCTGTGAATGTCCTTTGCTTTCTTGGCTCTCATTCGCTCTCTCTATTCCTTTGAGAATAGGGGAAGTCACCAGTATCATACTAACTACCCTTTATACAATCTTCATCTTCCTGTATAGGTCAATGTTTTATTTCTACTATTTTAGTGTGCTAAGGAGGAAAATCTAATGCACTTGGGTTGTCATGGCTTTCACTTGAATTAGTTCATGGCCAGAGTATTTATAGTGTTCTGGTGTCCATGAACATACTAAATTTTTTAAATATTACTACTACTATGGCCTGCTTTAAAAATCAGTGCTAGTGGACATCAGCTTTTGTGCTCTCCTCCTCATTTCATCTGGGTGTCACTAACAATGCTGAGTGGAAAGAAGCTTAGTGGTTTCTCCTGAAGGCTTGCGTCCTGACAGTAGATGGGTTTGGGGCAGTACAGATAAACCAAGTGTCTTTTTGTCACCCACCTCATGCCCACAGTGATAGCAACTTTTGCAAAATGCTTGGGAAGGGGAAGGGACCATGTGCTGCCAATCCTGTCAGAGGCTGAGTGCGTGTTGCACCATCAGCTAGAGTGGTGAACTAGCTCAGGATCTTTAAAACGTGTCTCCATCCACAGAAGGGGGCTAGAACAGACTTCAGACAGCCCATGTCCAAGATACACCTCAACAAGAGCTGAGTTACAGACACTGCTAGTGGAAAGGACTGTGCCAGGCTCAGCCCAGCCCGCTGGGGCTGAGGAAATTAGATCATGGTGCTTGTAATAAAACATGGATTGCTTTGAGTTCTCCCTTACCAGCTGTGCTGCTGTACCTGTGTAAGAGGGGGTACAGATTATTTACATATTATGGCAAAAATAAGCTGCTTGGCAGAGAGTTGGGACTTGGCAGTGAGATTGGAGCTTGCCTGAATGGCTGCTGTGTCCTTAATCTAAGATATACCATGGCCAGGCATGAGACACCACACAGGGCTCCCAGGAGCTGCCAGTGGAGTACTGGCTCTGGCTGTGAGCTCTACAAAACTGCAATGGAAATCAAAACTTTCACACAATACAATGGTAGAAGCAAGGGTGAAACTACTACATGGAAGGTGAAGAGGCTACAGAACAGCTTGGAAAAAGAAGAGAACAGATATCTCCACTAGAACAGGAAAGTTATAAAAATACAGTAAGATCTGTTAAAGCTTTTCTGGAAGAGGTTCTAATTACTGAGCCATTACTGATCGAACCGAGTCCTATCTACAAACATATTTATACTGGTGCCCACAGAGCTAATCAACTATTCAGTTTCTCATCAGCAGAGCTAACCCTTCAGGTACTAACTGTATCTTCCTTTACCCACATCAATGCTGAGTGTTAAAATTACTAGTCTTGTGGAACACAAAAAAATGAAAAATACAGATGTGATGCGCAAGACTATATTCAAAGATGAGTCAGCATGATTTTTATTGATATTTCCCAGGTTTTTAATGGAGAACATAATGTGCTGTTCACAGATCACTATTCTTCTGTGGGTCAGAAGGTAACAGAAATACCTTTCTATAAAATCCACTCCAGTAATAGTGTAATTTATGCAGTTACTACTTTAGATACATTATGCAAAAAAAAAGGTCACATGACATTTTTCAATATATGTAAATAAATGTTCACAGATGTGCCACATCTATTTTTGTTTCCTTCTTTGCTTCTTGTACAGGCAGCTAGGCTCACATCTTGCTCTACCATCATTTCAGATCCAGGTAAATCTGAAAGAGAAAGAAAAAAAACCACCAAAACCAGAAAGCAGGACAAAAATGAGGTAATAAAGAAAATGAAGATATATCAAAAAAGTGGCTTGACTTACCATTTTATATGAGCAGAATGAGCATCTAAGGGTTTAACTGTGCACCAAACTGTCTGCAAGTCAGGATGCAGTGTGGTCTCTCCTCATGTAAATGATGCTTTGTATCGTCTCACATCTCTTTTGTCTGGATACAGGGAAAATGTGGGTGTCCTGCTGTTAGAGATGAATTTCCTCTCTTGTTCCTCCCGACTTTTTTGTTATTTAACAGAACTTTCTTTCTTCTTTCAAAATTACATGGATTTGTTGATATTCTCATAAATATGTATTCATCAAATGTATTTTCCCCATGGAGTTGCATACTTAAAATCTATTGCGAAACTTCAGGCAGGAAAAAAAAAAAGCTGAAGCTATTGGGGTGGAAATACATTTAATATTTTGCAGAATAAATACCACCAGCTTCATCTCTGTAGATGGCCATTACATAAGGGGTATCTGCAAAATTCCTTCAGCACCTCAGTATTTTTGTATATATCAGAAGTAGGAGCAACATGCAGATGAGCCTGTTAAGCTCAGAAGATGCACAGGACCAAAGTGGATTAATGCAGCAAACTACAGGTAGTCAGAAGCTGTCAGCTTAAACTTGACTTAATAAAACAGAAGGTGCCATAGGGATAGGAAAATACACTTTCAGGTAAAGTTGTGAGGCTCTGAACATATTAGCAGAAGACATCATCTACTTTTTCCCTGTTTTCTTTTGAAGGAAGGGAAACCTAGAAAGTGAGGCAAGATCCAGCAGTGAGTATAGCCTCATCACGTACTTGGCTGCAGAACAAAAATGGAAGACCCCATGTCTTCTGGCCCCAAATTTTCAGCACTAAGGGTCCTCTTTATATTCTGTCTGGAAACCTGAAAGTTGACTGCATACATGAACCTCTGCATTGCTCTGGGGCTCCATGGCCTTCAAAGGTAACCTCTTATGTCATTTCTGTAGTGTCTGTTGCCATAGCAATGGAGATTGGGGTTTTCATTGGGTGATGCTCAGCATGCTGATACCTGCCCTATGGCCACGTGGCTCTACTGAAGCCTCTGAGAGCTCTGTCATTGACTTCACCGGGGTCAAGATTTCACTCCAAATGAGAATCCAGCCCAAAGGCACTACATAGCGATTTTTAATGAAATCTTAGAGCATAAGTGTCCTTGTTGCTTCTCAGCTTTTATTTTAAAGCACGTCAGATAATTCACTTCTGCTGTCAGGAAGTATCATTCTTAACCCTGAAGTAATGATCTTACTTCGATTTAGGTGCCCGATATCATCTGCTAGCTCTTTATCTTCAAATATCAAGTGTACTTTCATTATATCTCTTGCACAGGCTACGTACATATGATGTTATGTGATAAGGAGAAACAGAATGTGTGATTTCTTAATTATTATTCTGCTCTTCTGTTTTCTAATCTCCAGATGGTCCCTGGAACTGGTGATTTTTTTTTAGTCTGTATGTTTCCTTCTTTAATTAGCTTACTTAACCAGCACACAATTGAGAGACACACACGTGATCAGATAATATCAGGTGATAATGTTTAATTACTTTTATAAAACTAGAAGCAGATAAATGTTTGAACTGTAATTGAATGATCTTAGAAGACAAGCTGATCAGTGTTGTGACATAACCTGAGAGTTTCCCAGGCTTGCATTGATTTCACATCAGCCAGGGCTGCTGTAGCAACAGCAAGCACAATGTGATTGTTCTGTTAGAGAGCAAGATCAGAGCTGGGTGCCTGAGATCTGCCATACATAGTTATCAGCTGAGAGGCTGATACAACTTGTATCACTATCTAAAAGCAGTAAAGCAAGCTATTGCTTTGATTTCCCACCTCCCAGTAAAAAAATAATGCAGCAAACAGATCTTTTGGGGGATTCTGAAAAAATCCATATCGCTCTCTATCCCTGCCTATCCCCAGCATGTGTCTCTGTGATAGGACTGGTGGCCACCAAGAGCATCTGTCCCTTTGGGAGCTTTGTTGGGAAAAGTCAAGTTGTTTGTGCTGAGAGAGGTGGGGATGTGCCACACATTTGTATGGACAGTATGGCAGGAGCAAGCCTGAGGCTTCTCCCTCCTGTACCAAATTCAAAGATTTTTATTATTTGGTGAAAGATCTGAGCAGGGTTGAGTGAAATTCTTAGAATCTGCACCCTCCGTGCATGCTTTACCAGATGGCCATGATTAACTGTTGAATGGGAATGTCTGGTTTTGGCATGGCCACAGTGATTTTAACTGTGTGTTAAGATGGAGAGGAGTCATGCAGTACTTACAGGATCCCTTTTTACAAGGCTCGGGTTAGGCACAACAGCAATGAGGTGGGCAATTGTAAACACAGAGTTCAGCACGTAAGAAAAAAACAAATTCTTATGCAGTGTTATCCTTTGACAGCTGAGGCTCCTGAAAAATATGTAGGACACGTCGTAAATTAGTATTTTTCTTCTGATGTCACTTTAACAAGCTCTTTCTGGCAAGTCTCTCAAGAATGCCTTTTGGCAAAGCATAATCGGAAAATACATGCCTTGCATTGCAGCCACAACCCCTGGCAAATTTTTGATTTTGTTTTTACACCTGTTTAGTGCCACATGCTTTTTAGACCATGTTGTAAAGAGCCATCCGGCTGCTTTCTCAGCCCTTGATGCCTGTCTTTATTTCATGGTAATCAAGGTATTAAATGGTGAAGCAGAACTCTGAGAATTTAGATGTGCATGAAACAAGTAAGGAACATCAGGAATACTGCTTAATAACTAACTGTTCCCTGGAGAGACCATTTCTCAAATATGCAGATGAAAATGATTTGCTCATTTAGGAATTAGTGGTGAGACAGGATGGGAACTTTGGACAGAAATCCTCTTAAATTACAGGGGGATTTGGGCTGTTATTCTGCATGTTTCTAACTCCAGCTGAGATCCCAAACTAGAAAAGGCTGTTTTCCTGCTTAGAAGAAGCACTAATCTTTTCTGAATTACTGATTTGGGGGCCAGTAGGATTTCTGCGATTATGGGTAACTGAATTTCCCAAGGGAAGTCCACAGAATTCTTGTGCAACCAAATCATGACTGCAGTTTCAGACCTGAAACATCTTTCTAATTCATATCCAAATCCTCCTGTCACCTCCCTGGCTACACCTGTTGTGGAGAACAATGTGTATGCAGGGGTCCATGCCCCAAAGCACAGCCCAGGGTTGGCAGGAGGTGATTGCAGAAGGGCAATCTCAGAGTTGTTAGATAATGCTGTGGTGTCTATATTCAGTGATCACTGACAGCAGGCAGGCAAAACCCATAGGTAAAAAGAGCTAAGAAGAGCAAGTATCACTGCCTTTTGCAGTCAGCAATGGAGCACAGGCTGTGGCTTTCTGATGCTCTGCATGTGAAAGTTCACGCAGAAAGCACTTTGTTTAAAAACAGAGAACTAATCTAACAAAATTAACCCTTTTCTGTTAATTTTTCTTGCTTCTTTATTTTTCTTTTTTAGCTCCTTTGTTACCAGCCACTTATTCTTAGTTGTCCTTTTTTTTTTTCTCCTTACACTTCTTTCCTTACATTTTTTAAAGCTGTTATGTTTATTCCACCTATATTTGCCCCATCACATGTTCAGTCTAACATTCCCTTTCTGCTCCCGAGCTCTGGTGGTATTTATCTAGTCCTGATACTTCCTTTCTCCTCATTCTGCATCACTATACTTTGCCTACACTACCGACCCCACTTTTCTTGAGACTTTACCACACACCCACACACTCTGCTGGTTTTGACAGTCACCTATAACCTTCTCTGTCTCTGACCTCTTCTAGCTCTCTTCCTGTCCCTGTTCCTGACTCTTTAATAATTCCTTGATGATATCTTTCAAGGCTCCTTGTCATCCCCCCAACCATCTTTCTGTGTGCTCCCTATTCTGCTTCATCATCCAGTATGCACGAAGGCATCACTAAGTCAGGTATCCAGGTCAAGAACTTGGGTTTCACTTGTGAGTTTTCAGTGTCACTCTGCCTCATCAATTGTATATCAGAATTTCAGAGGCTCCTATGTTTCATGTGGCTCTGCAGTGTTTCCTGTTTATCATATGTCTTCTACATTTCCTTTGGCAGAGATAGGTCCTTTTATCTACTCACAGAGTCACCATTTGAATTCCTATCTCAACTCCTCTAGGATATCTAGTCAAGGAGATTTTAGCATTATTTTCTTCATAGATCTGCGATGTGAATCTGTCATTTCTTCTATCATTCATGACTATCAAGGATACCCATTTTCACCCCCAGCCAGTTATTTTCCATTTTCTTCCCACATGTTCAGCTTTCAAATTCTTTTCATTCTTTCTACTATACTCTCCCTTACCCCTGGGGAAAACTCCCAACAATTTTCCACAAATTATCCTTCTACCCATTATCCTTCTTCAACTCCCTTTAAATGCCTTGGAACCATTAGACTGCAGGTGCATTCACAACACACCATCTATTATTCTGGCAAATATAGACTTACTGTACTCCCCATCTGTCTTTCTGTATACAAATGTCTTTGTTTTAATAACTCAATTGGAAGAGATTTGGAGCCAGGCTTCCTCTTTTTTTGTGTGTGTTTTATCATGTAAGATAATAGGGTCTCAGTTTGAAAGTATAAAAAAATATTCCAACACTGTTACAGAATGTTACTGTTAGATGACACTTTCTGAATACTCCGTCTCCTGTTATGAGTTAGTATTGCTTAGCGATGCTTGTCACTACTGAGTCAGGACTCCCTGCCAAAAGTACAGCAGCATGTGCGATGCCAGATCATTATGAATCTTCATACCCAAAACTGAAAGGAAAATAAGTCTCTGCCAAGAAAATTCTTATATGGGGGAAACAGAAACCTCACAAGCTGCTTGTGGCTGCCTCTACAGCCAAAGGCTATTATACAGCCCCCAAATCATCTCATGGTATCTGATTGAGTGTCTGATTGACAGCTTGCCTTCTACTGAAGGTCAAATAATCTACTGCTGTCACAACCAGATGATAGAAAACAAACGAAGGTATCATGAACCCTGCTCCCTTAGAGCTTTATTCTCATTTTCTTATCATTGTAGTTTGGTTTCCTCTTTGTCCTCTCATTTTGCAGCGCTTTGTTTTAATTCTTTTCTCTACTTCTTCCTGTAACCTCTGTGCCATGGATTAGTCATGGAAGAGGAAGGAGGAGGAAAGAGAGAAGGAGGTGTGTTACTGTCTAGGAGGTTGCTGCAAAGATGAGTCTGTCAGCGTGGCTTGGGACAGGTCAGGATCCTGTGTCGTCCATGACTCAGAGATAAGAATGAGTCAGACAGCCTGACTCATGAGTCCTGCATCCTGCAGGAATGAGTCCTGCATCCTGCGCTGCAAGAAGTACCACCTTCTGGGTCCATTTTGGGTAGCCAATTTAACCAGACCTTGACTTTGCTGTCCCAAATAAACTCTGAGGCCTGGGTATAGGATTCCAAATCAGATTAAATTGTGTGCCCTCCCCAATTTTCTCAGTGCATTACTATGGCTGTGTTTCTGTGCTCTTTGCCTTTGCATATATGGGAAGATGTGTTTTTGGGTGGCTGGGTTCTGGGGGAGAGGTGGGGACACACACACACACAACTGCAGGGGTGGCTTCTGCAAGAAGCAGCTAGAAGCTTCCCCTAGGCCCAACTGTAGTCACCAGCTGAGCTCAAGGATGGAGTCATTGTTGAGCCAGGCTGAGCCCATCAGCAATGGTTACATTGCCTCTGGGAATCACATTTAAGAGAAAAAAATTGTAATCGGCTGCTTTTTGCCACCACAGAAGGGAGTGAGAAGATGTAAGAAACTGTGCAGGTACCAAGGTCAGTGAAGGAGGTGGGGGGGAGGAGGTGCCCCAGGTGCCGGAGAGAAAGATGCCCCTGCAGCCCGTGGAGAAACTCATGGTGGAGCAGGTGTTCCCCCACAACCCGTGTAAGAGGACAGGGAACAGAGGCCGCACCTGCAGCCTGTGGAGAGGCCCCATGCTGAAGCAGGTGGAGACATATGGAAGACTCCATGATCCGTGTTGGAGCAAGCCTCTGCCAGCATTTGCAGCCCATGGAGAGAGAGAGACACAGAGATGAGTGAGAGAAAGAGAGACCCAGGCCAGAGCAGATTTGCTGGGGGTGCTTGTGAGTCACTGGGTGACCAGGCTGGAGCAGTCTGGGCCTGAGAGGCTGAGAGACATTCTATGATTTATGATTGCACCACATAGCAGTGACCCACACTGGGGCAGCTGGTTAAGAGCTGAAGCCCTGTGGGAGAAGGACTCACATTGGAGAAGTTCATGGAGGACTGTCTCCTGTGGGTGGGACCTCACAATGCTAAGCCGGGGAAGGGTGTGAGGAATGCTCCCCCCTCGTCCCCCCTGCCCCCTTCTTTTCCATCTAAGAAGGAATACAACTTCTGAGAAACTGCCTGAAATCCCCACTCCCTGCCCCTCCCTGTGCCACAATGAGGGGGGAAAAAGGCAGCAAAATCATGACTTAAGTGAAGTCTGCTAAGAAGGGAGGGGTAGGGGCTTTAAGATCTGGTCGCACTTCTCATTATCTGACTCTGGTGTCACTGGGTGTGCAGTGTAGTGTAATGAATTAGAGAGTTTTCTTTCTTTTATTCTGTGCTGAATCTGTTTTGACCGTGGTGCTAATTGTGGAATGATCTCTCCCTGTCCTTATCTTGCCTCCTGAGCTTCTCACTATATATATTTTCTCCCTTGTCCAGATGAAAAGGGGAGTGATAGAATGGTAGCTTTGGTGGCTGTCTGGCCTTCATCCAGGTTCAAAGTACCACATGCCTCATGTAAGATTTAGGTTAAATAATACAGGGACTCTGATAAGCACTGGCACAAGGTACCTGGGGTTCTGTGGAGCGCATTTCACTGCAGATTTTTAGAGCAAGTAAAACATCCCTTATGCACTAAGGGTAAGAGTTCAGCAAGGGGCTGTTTTTATCCCCCAATTTTTGCAATTACTATGCATGTGTAAACTGGAATTTTGTTTGCTCTGTACCAATGGAGTCTACCAATCTTCATGTGTGTATTTATAAAGAGAAAAATCACATTTCAGAAATTGAAATAACAAAGTCGATGATAACTCATGACACAGCATGTAAAGTTTGTCCCATTGAATTGAATTTTTTCACCTAAGCTGCAGAACATTAAATCTACCAATTCCAAGACACTTAACAAATGTCAGTTAGTATAGATGCATAAAAACTCTGTACTAAGAGATTCATAGTAAATGTTTAGAACTAGATGGTCATGATAGAAAATGAACTGGCTGCACTTCATTATGATTCCTTGGCCTTACAGGTTATAAAAAAGAACAGCTGAATGTTTCCAGAAATACCCTTTGTTTTAAGTTGAGGCTGCAAGATAAAAGAATGAAAAAATGACCAGACTTGGTCATTTCATACTTGGAAATTTCAGTGTGAAAAACTGCTTTGGAAAATTAACCTTCTACAGAGAATGAATCCTGGTCTTTTTGAAAACAAGGCATATGTAATTCATTTTTTTGGCATGAATGGGAAGAATTTAATTTAGAAACTGCTCATAATTTACAGTTACTATTTTGGTCATTAAGATTTGAAAAAAAATGCATTTGATCTTTTTGTTAAATTTGAATGGGGAGATTTGAGAGTTTGTTTTTCCAGAAACATCAACTAGATTAAAAAAAAATTATAAGTTCTGCGCTGCATACAAAAGTTATGCTCTTTCTCTGTCTGCTGGATCGACAATTCCTAGAAGTATTCTACACTGCTGGATTGTAAATATGTCTTTAAGCTGCTGAAATAAATTGGTGAATACATAAAAGTATTTCTCTTTCTACATGGATGATCATAACCAAAAAATGTATTTTGGATGCTCATCGGGGACTTGAATCTTACCTGGCTTGCCAAATTACCTTGCATTTGTCTCCAGATATACTCTACTGATGGCAAGCATTTCCCTATCTCTGGTCATGAACTGATGGTCTGGCTACATGATTACGAGTAATGGATGCACTTTTGCTGATATCAGTAAGGTTAACATCCCATTTGGGCCATTATACTGGATTTATCCTTCTGTTTCATCAGAATATCTGTGAATGGACATTGCAACCATGATTTCTGAGTATCCTGGAAGTTTGCATTTTACAGTAATGTTACAAAAGTGAAATACCTTGAAAAGATTGTTTAAGAGCTAGAAGACTAGAGCTTATGCAAGTTATCATAGCTCTGGATGTACAATAGCTCAGGATCTTGCCTAGTGTTTATTCTTTAATACTTTCCCTAGTGCCTTTGATGTCTTCTAGTGCTTACCATTTCCCTGAGCTGAAAACCAAAGACTGCTCTCAGACAGCCCTTCATTACTGATTGTGACTGAAGCTCTGACTATATGTCTGATGGCAAATTTGAGCTCCCTCTGCTTCTCACTAAAAACACGTTATAATAAACAGTGTGCAGACAGGTTCACTAAAGGACAAGATTTAAATGCTCTAGTTAAGTTGCCATATGCTAGCTGCAATGCTTTCAATAAATATCTATTTTGCCTCCTTTGAGGTTCTGATACAGCACATCACTCTTCTGCCTTTTAATGATGATGACAAACTATGCATTAGTGGCAGTGCTGAGGCATCTGCCAAGGGTTGGACATGCCCTTCAAGGAACAATAGGCAACTGGTAAATGAAAGTCCTTACTTTATCCCCAGTTACACCACTTCTCTATGGGCTGCACTTTTACACCAGTCTTACTAAGTCTGACAGCATGATCTTGGTTACAGACCACTGGGAGATGTCTCACTGGTGAGAGGACCCCGTGCTGAGACATTTTTACCAGGATCATATAAAAAAGGAGCTGTTACTCATTGTCATGTCCCCTGACAAACTTTTCTTTGGTTACTACTTGAGATGCCTCAGGGAAAGAAGAGTGTCTGTAAGAAACACTTACTTGAAATAGAAGAAAATTCCCAAGGAAATCAACAGGGATGCTATAGACAAAGCATGGCCAACAATCGCCATGTAATAAAGTATGAACGCCATCTGCAATTTAACAAAAAGAAAAGACAAACATGAACAATTTGTAGACACTCAGGTGGGTTTTTTTTCTCATTGAGGAAGAATCTACAAAAGCAACCTTCCATTTTGCATTTCTTTTCTTTCAGATGTTCTTTTTCAATATACTTTTAATATTAGTAATCAAATAGCATGACTCATGGTCTAAAGATGAGATAAGTGTTTCTTACGTAAGTCGATCTGCTTCTGCTGCACTGAAGTAACTGGCAAGATCCCTGTTCACACTATGCATCACTAACTTTCCTGGGCTCTAGGACAGCTCAGCAGACATAACACATTCGGATTTTCAAACAGTCCATAACAAATTTCCACACACCCCAAAATATTATTACAGAAAATAAGTTGCTGAAACACTGGGAGAGAGCTTTTACAGTTTGAAAGCAGCTTAAACAACAGGGAGCAAAAACTTAATGGTGACTTTTGGAGATGAGTGAGTGGTTAGGTGCCCTTGGCACTGGTATTTGGGCTGGCTTTTTGTTCAACATAGTCATCAGTGACCTGATGCAGAAAAATCCCTAAGTTTTCAGGCCATGCTTAGGTCTTCCAGATAGTAGTGAGGGACTCTAGAAGGGCCTCATGTAACTGAGAGTACAAGAAGATGTCATATGTGCTTTAATACAGGAAAAAATGAGATTATATACCTAGGGACAAATGATCTAAACCCTGCATATACAATGCTGAACACAGAACTGGAAATCAAACTCAGGAAGGAGATTTTGGCCTGTTCTCTGAACCACTGACTTACTGTGTAATAACAGCCAAAAATCAACACAATGTTGAATATCATCAGGAAAGGCACTGAGGGTAGAACATTGTTGTGCCTCTGTTCAAAATTTACATTGCACATTTTAAATGTATATGAATTTCTCCTCTCCTTTCCTTATGGACACAGCAGAAGTAGGAAAAGTGCAAAGAAGGCAACTAAAATAACTGAGGTAGAGTAGCTGTGTTATGGCAAGTGGGTACAAATCTTGGGATTCTACCCTTTGGATAGAAGTCAGAAAGGACTTATGATTCAGGTCTACAGAGTCATGAAAGTAGCAGATGGGGTGAAAATTATCCTCAACTCATACCACAGCATAACAAGACACCCTGAGAAAAATTCTGATTCACACCAGTGTGAACCTTGATACTGGGCAACTAGATGGTCTTACAGTGCTGTGAAGTCAGTATGCAGAAACAGATAATTAGGCTTTCACTTTGACTAATACCAGCCTATGATATACCATCACACTTTTAAGAACAGGATGCAATACTTTTTTTTTAAATTGATCTCTCTCTAAAGTATAGCACATTGCTATTTCCAGTTAACTTCAAATAATGAACTGTTTTATTAATTTCTACACTCCTTGAATTGGCAATCTGTCATGTCCCTTCTGACTTACAGGACTTCTAACATGACTCACCAAAATTTTAGTTTCTGCATATTTTGTTATTCTGGGCTTAGAAAACTTGTAAAAGAAACACTTAAATGCTCATCTCTTTCCCCTTAGAATTCCTCACTTGAGGAAAGAGAATTCTCTAGTAGGAATGCCTCCCACTCAGTCAATTATATTATCTGTAGGTACATGGAAATAGCATACAAATGAAACATGCTCCTGGTTTTGAAGACTTGGATAAAAGGCCATAATCTAACGTGGCATGTCTGTGAAGATAGATTCTTTCTGCATTTTCCATCATTTTTTTGTTTCAGAAGAATCTCGATGTGTGTATAATTTTCCCTTGTGTTTTAGCTGCACTTTTCTTGACTGATGTCCAAAATTGTTCTTCTGGAAGGCATGTATAATAGGTAACAGAACTACATTTTTGCCTCCCTACATGGGCCAACATCTGGAAAAATTATGTTTTTACAGTGCTTCCATTTAATGCCTCTGTGAGCTCAGACTGTTAGTATTATTTTCCCTTTGTCACACAGGTGAGCCCCATTTTACCATGATGGTTCTTCATGCTGCAAAAACTTTTAGAATTCACCTCCTGCCTAGTCCAGTAGACTTTTCCAAGGCCCTTTAGGCTGGGTCATTGCTAAATATAACCATATAGAGCTTTTTGGCTGCATAAAAAAAGATCCTCCAAAAGAAACCCCAAATCAAATCACTTTTTGACTCTTTTCCTTCAGAGATTCCAAATAGTCACAAATTATTCTGTCACAGATCTGTAATCAGATTTTCCTGGAGCTCCACTCACATTTGAGAAATATGTTTATTTTCATGAGCTTCCCTAACTTAATTTTTTTAAAGCATTTCTCAGATTTCTTTTTCTTTGTTTCTTTCTTTTGGTGCTTTTATATTTAGTTCTCCTCTTTCAGCTTAGCAAGTTGTTTTTGGAAATATTCATATGAGTGCTTAATTCAGTATTGAAAACAGTCTCAATGAGTTCAGTCAAACTGTTAAAAGTGTGTTCAGGCTTGTTGGGTTTTCTGTGTCAGTGGTTCCTTCATAAATAATTCTTTTCCAAGGGAGTGAGTAGGGGGTAATATTCTTTGTTTGAGAAAAATAATTTGAACTTACATTAATATTTCTAGTCCTGCAGAGAAGACATCACCACCTTGGAAGCTGATTGTTACAGAAAGCAAAATTGAAACTCTAAAAGATCATTTTAGAACTGTTGGACAATCAGGGAAAATTGTAGGAATTAAAAAAAGCCTTTGAAAAATACTGCAAAACTTGTAACATGAATTGCTACTGAATTATCCACCGTCTGGTAAACCTGTATTTAGGTTTGAGCACTCATCAAACAATTTTAATAAGTTAAAATCATGAGGACGATGCCGTTAAACTCTTGTGCGATAAGGCTAAAAGATGAGAACTATTCTGACTTCTCTCATACATGTCTTACTGCTAGCCCAGCCCAAAACCGTTCCCAAACAATCACTGCCTTTTTAACTGCAGCATACCTTCAGTTTTTCAGAGGTGAAAGAGTTGCAGAGAGTATAGTTGGACCAAGTTCTGTTGCTCTCAGGATGGCGGAACCAGTTTCCAGTTTCATCACAATATTTTGAAGCCCTCTCTGGTGATAAAATGCAACAATAGTTATTTTAGCATATGCAAACTACATAGTTAAAAATCTATAAGTAAGAACTTCTGTGTTTGGAGATCAAATGTATGTTTAACAAAATCTGAAGTATTTTCAATATGTGCAATTAATATACATTTGCCTTTTTTGGTTAAGGGTTTTTTTTTAATCTGACAGTATGCTTGTCATTTATCTGTCTCCTTTTGTCTTGAATGATTGCAGTAATGAATATTTATTCAGCCTTCATTCAGGTATAATTATTTATATGATAATTCATTTAGAAAGGCCGTTGAAAGCTATTTATGGAAGAGAAAGTACCATTAGGCCCTGGCAGAAGAGTGCGCCGGCAGGCAAACACTGTGGTGTCTACATAGTGTCAGTTCTCATCCCAACCTGCAATATTGATGTTGGAAGATGGATGTCCCCACTGGCTAGCATGGAAATCTTTTTTTCAAGTCTGACACTTGCTAGGACATGCTGGGATCCATGCACAGGCGCTAGCTGTATGAATCTTGCAGCAGAGTTTCACGCAGCAAGGGAAATACTTAGTGTAGAGAAAGGGCAGCAATCTGTGTATGAAAAGGAGCCTGAGTGCTGGCGACGGTGACAGCAGCCCCAATGCCAGCTTATGCAGAGTCCTGCCCAGCCTCTGTGCCAGCTAAATCCTGCCAGGGGTGAATGGCAGCACTGCTCACTTTCCTGCAAGCATGCAGGCACTAGGAGAAGCAGCCTCACAAACATTTTGGCACAGGTTCCAAGCGTCCAGTTTAATTTAAATTGGTACATAGTTCTCTGTTTAAATAATCTGACATGTGTTTGGCCTCCTCATGTCTCCAGCGTCTCCAGTGCCAGCTTCTGTGCCGCAGGTGGCTCTGGCATCCTTCCCGAAAGGCCTGCTGTACAGATCGCTCCCCAGGCTCGTGCCCCTTTCACATGTCCTGTTACTGGTGGCAGGGGGACGGTTGGGGCTTCAGTACTGTATGGCTCTGAGGGATGCCCGGAGCCACAGATGTGTGCTGTGCCTGTGTCCTCCCAGCCACATGCACACATCTGCCTGGGAAACCCTGGTCACTGCAGCGCAGACACTGCTAATCACCTGTCAAGTTCTGGACTAGTTCCTTTGGCCTTCCCTCAAGCACTAGGCACATGGGAGTCACTGGAAAATCTCCCTAAGTAACAAAGGCAGGATAAGATCAGAAATTGAAAACTATTTGATGTTTTCTTAGGTAGTGACACAGCTGTGTATTAATGATAAACACAGTATTTCAAGCCTGACTTTTTAGGCAGTCTAAAAATTCTGTCTTGACTTCCCTTTGCCTATTCTAGCTTTATAGTTTTATTTGCTTTATACATAGATTGCCAGCATTTCCAATCAATATAGTCTTACAGAGACACCATTTGAATACCCACATTTTCATTTTTTGTGTTCAACATTTGCATTTATTTTTCTTAATCAGCTTTGATGATTAATGATTCTATTAATTTGGAAGATTCCTATTCTTTCCATATACCCTAAGGAAAGCAATCAATCATCCTGGCTAGGTAAAGATTGCACAGACTAAGCCATCTTCCTCTAACTAGAAATATACTTTATATAGTGCCATTGCCTCAAAAAAAAAAAAAAAAAGAAAAATTAAAAAGAGAAAAGACAACCCTCCAGAACACAGCATGCTTTTGAAATTACTGCAAGCTTCAAATCATTGTTTTGGGGGACCTGTTGAAAATCAATACGTGCATCAACAACACCAAGAGGAACAGTACACGTTATCTCAGCCTTCCATCACTACAGCTTGGAGATAATCTCAGACTGCCTGTCTAGCAATGTTCCCATTGCACTCATTGCCAGATATTATCTAAAGCTGGAAAAAGTTTTCAGTCATAAATAAAAGATTAATGGTTACGCTACCAAGGTACACAGCGTACAAACATCATACCTGCTATCCCATGCACTCTGCAAAGTGCATGCTTTTGTTAATATGTTATAGAGTATAATGGCATACCATCCATCATCTCTGCACTTTAGTGCCTAGGTAGGCACTCTGCCGAAGTTTAATGTGGCCTCTGTAAGCTAGAGACAAACCTGTTGCCTCACACTTTTACTTGATGCCAGACACAGAAGATCCTAGTTTGGAAGTGGCCATGGCCCATGGATCTCTTGCTGTGACTTTCTCAGAATATAGGACTGGGGATAAGCTCCAGTGATTAAAACAGGGCAAATATTTCTTCTAAACCTATGATTTATATAGAAATAAAGCTGGGAGCCTGTAACCTAACCACTGTTCTACTGGAAGTTATTCTACAGTGGCACAGTAGCAAGTGTGGGATTATGAATGTGGCACATGTTTGTTTTTATGCTGACTAGAAGAATCTAGTAAACTGAGGAAGTACACAGCATGCAAGGATGGGTAAAGTGATTCTAGCAAGGCAGTAGGGAAGTGTGGGCTTAAGATAAATCACACACCATGGACAAACTAATTTTTTAGTTTCTGTCTGCACCCTATAAGCTGGGATAGGGCACTGCTTGGGCATCCACTATTCAAAGTGGAAGAACGGTGATATTACATGGGATTCATCTCAGCAGACTTTAGCAACCTTAAGTTATGCAATTCATCAGCAGTTGTGCAGGTTCTCTGTAGTTTGCTTAGAAAGGCTGACACTTGATGAGCTGTCTGGGAAAAATGGATGAGAGAAATCTCATCCACAAGGACAGTTTCAGAGGAGCAGTGAAGTGCCTGAAAAGATCAACCAGCAGTTTTGTATGTGTCATTGTTTGTACTACCAATAGTGCTGTTATGAATCATATTTTCACAAAAACAACTCAGTCATTTATATGTAACAGATATCTTAATAACTCTGGAAAACACGATAGCTCTATCGATCAGTTTTTTTACAATTACACCAACTCTGTACCCACTACATGTTAAAAAAATCAAGACCCCTTTTTTTATTTACTGTTGAGTTATAAGCTGGAAGTACAAAGAAGGTTTCTTCTGTTGCAGTGCATGCTCAGCACATACCAGACATTGGAGGCTTTGCCATTGTTTGGATAGACCTTCATAGTGCTTTTTTGCAGATGAGGGAAGAGCTGATGTAGCACATTTGATTTACTTACATCCTCAGTAAAATATTCTAGAAGAAAATTTTTCAAAACCAAAAAAAATCATCTAGTATAATACAATAGGCACCCTAGAAAAGTTCATTCCAGTATCCTAATATGTGAAGAATTATTGCTATCATCAGAATGCCTAAGTCAGCAGAGCTGGAATCTGTATAATAGAGTCATATTGTGCTCTGTGGGGATAAGAATTGATTTTTCAAATACAGCTGCCAAGCTTGGTAAGAAACAGGGCAGAAGTACACAGAATGGCAGGGAGGAAAGAAGCAGCTGGATAGAGTTCAGATTTGTTTTATTTATCACTGTCTAAATGATATCACTTCAAGACAGGAAAATAAGAAATCCTCATCTGGCTTTTTTAGCCAGTATGAGGAAATTTGCATTTTGTGGCAGCATGAGAAGGGCTCTCGGAGGCACAGCTCTTCCTGCACTGCTCAGGCCGTTCCAGGTCCCTGGAGCTCCTGCCCAATGAGGATGCTGCTCTGTCACCTCTGTGAGTGCAGGCATGTTGCCCTGCCCAGGTACAGTGCTGCATGGGAAGAAGCACATCATGGCCTGGGTACACAGGAGGAGACACTATGGTTGGGGCGGTGTGGAGAGTGTAGAAGGAGCTGCTGCTGCAGCGACCCAGAAGGTCTGTCTGTCTCTCTGGGCTATGTTTTCTCGTCTGCAATGACTGCTCTTGTCAGCTTGGCAACCTACTCAGCTGAACACTTTGTGCATGTTGCCAGCTGTGAGAAGGCTGTGTCGTGCCCATCAAATCCAGGTCCCTTGTGGGCACAGGTGTCACAGCTGAGACCTCCACAAGGGTCTGAAGGGCTATTGAAGCTGCTCTCCCTTCTCCTGCATGGAGCATTTATCCTTATTTCTCTACTCTCTACGAAAGACAAAGCAATTCAGAGCCTGCAGTCCAGCACAAGAGAGTTGCAGAGAACACAATTACCGCAGTTCCTCTGCCCATTCCACTGCCATGATCCACAATCCGGAGCAAGGGGATCTTGCTTGCTCTGCTCAGTGTCAGAGCAGGAAGGCAAGGTTGGGCTTCCATGTTGCTCTGTTGTGAGAGGTAGCAACACATTAATCATCAGCTGAGTTAATTGTTTATGGATAAATACAGATCTATTTCCAGATTACATTTCAGGAAACTTTTTGCTTGGAGCCATATGAAGAGGAACCAAAGACAGAAACCCAATAAATTGGTAAACTGAGGAGTTTTGCTAAATGCAGCCTTGGATCACAAAGTTGGGCCAGGCTTGCTCCCTGCTGGGCTGGCTACTGCTCATAACCTCTGCTCTTCACCAGAGAGCAAAAGGAGTGAAAGGGAAACGAAAAGCTATGGCCACCACAGAGTGACTCGCACATTCAGCTCCACTGCTATGGGAGCACACCAGATGAATCCTGACCAAACGCACTGTGTGGGGAGAGCGACGTGGGTAACAGAACAGTGTCTGTCACAGACCCAATAGCCAGTGCACAGCCAGGGCAATGCTGTGCTCCTCCTGCTGCCCTGGTAAGTCTAGAAGGCATGTATGTTCACAGTATATTTCCCTTTATTTTATTAACAAGAATATTACCAGCATGAACTACATAGTACATTGCTATCAAGTTAAATTCCTAGCAATTCTTGTGTGGCCCAGAACCATTTCAAAGGGATTACACCAATGATTAACCTGGATAACATATGAATATAAAATACAATTCAAGAGAAACTCTGCATGTTGCCTGAATAGGGGAGTGTAAAACAGCCCTGCTCAGAGTTTCACAGCCAGGAGTGGATGAGACAATGAATTTCTTGCTGTTGTTGGCATTAAAGCAGTAGGTCTTGGTATGTTTTCCAGACAAATTGATTTGTTTTTATGCATTATCACATTGCATGCAATGGTCATTGTGAAAAAGAGATTGCTACACGACACAACAGTTGTGTTTTGAAAAGGACAAAGTTGTCACAGCACATTGAGAGGGGGTTCTGTTTGTTAGCTTTAAGATACTGATTTCCCTTCACAGGATAGAGCTTCCTCAGGTGGGAAAAGAACTGTGAGATGCCCTAACTGAATAGACTAGATTATCACAGTGCTCACTTTGTTCAGAACACAGATTTCTATCTAGTAAGAACTGATGTAGGTTCAATGAAATAAGTGGGATTACATCTGGCAGTTAGTTGTGAAGTTGTCAGACATGAAATTAATGGAGCACTAATTGTGTTTTCAATCATTTTCTTTCTGGGGCCTTTTCTCCAGAACGTGATTTCACTTTATTTGCTTTCTAACATACTGTAGCATGGTCTTCTTGGTTTCAATGTTGAATGTCATTGGGGGTTCAAAGAGAGCTGCATAGAGCACCCACAGGTGCAGATGGGGAGAGGATCTGATCCTACACTGACAGGTAACATTTTGCTTTTCCAGTTACAAATGACCTAAGTATCAAAGGACAAAAAGAAGCTGTATGACATCATTTTATTCTGGGACTCAGATATACATGACCCCAAATGAAGTAACTTAACATCAATAAGGTAATAAAAAGTAATATCATCAAGCTATTACATAGTGGTTCTGAAGATCTCAGTGCAGCCCAAAGCAGCACAGCAGGAAATACTTGTTTCAGAACTCCATAGGGTTACTTTCATGCCCAAAATATATGCTGACATGTTTGGTACCACAGAAACCTAATGGGAAAAAAATCTGAGATGCACTGCAGTTTTCATCTTGTAAAATTGTTGTTCTTTAGGATGAATTTTCTGTTTCTCAGCAGAAAAATCTAGCTGCATTTTGTTTAACTGGATAAGTTACTCTAAGAAATAATGAACTGGGACCCAAGGCCTGACAGATTTCTCAGGACTGCTGAACCAATGCGTTTGGCCACCTCTAAGCAGCAGCCAATTCCATCATCAGCTGAAAGACTTCTAGTTATGCCCATGATTTCTTATCTCCTTCCAACTTCATTAAGTCCCAGTGTGACAATCAGCAAAGGCTGGCTACTCACTGGTTTGGTGCCACAGCTGCAATAGGTGCTGGGCAACTCAACAGCTACTCTAGAAAAGAGCTCTGGCTCAACCTGTGATGACACAGATACCGTGTGTCTGCTGAGCCATGGAAACAGTGTTGACAAATGGATTCAGGCAAGGAAGCTGACAGAGGTGCTGATGAGGAGACGAGAGATGTGCCAGGGGAAAACACTGAGTCCAGGAGATCACAGGTATTGTTTCTAAAGAGGACAGCAGAGACAACAGCAGGAAATTAATTACTGGAAGAAGCTCTTCCCCCTGTGGCTCTGTGCACAGAACAAGAATACTAAAAAAATTCCCAAATCTGCAAGTTTTAAAGCATGGCAGAAAAGTAGCCGCAGGGGACATACAGTGTGGGCCAGACTCTGCAGCATGCATCTGTACATTAAGGAGCGACTTACAATCAGTCGTACAAGTCACATACTTTGGCGTTAATAAGCATTAATAAGTGGAATGAGGTGTTTCTCCATGGATGGCTTCAAGTGTTACTCTGAAGTGTGCTGTTGTAATGGAGTGATTAGCTCATAACAAGTCACTGGAGACAAACGGGCAAGCAGAAAAGCTGGGAATGGGCGGCTTGGGACATGCAGGAGAGTGGCTCTGTGATCATCTCCCTGCCCTGAGACATGAGGACCTCAAGTCACAGGAACACTTCTGAGATCACAGGGCTGCCTAGCGCCACTGTCTGCACATATAAGCTGAACAGCGCACAGAGTATACATAAACCAGGACTGACAAGACCACTTTTTTCTATGAAAACCATGGAAGCAAGGAAAGAAGTTTTGTAGTAAATTGTCCTATTCATCAAAGGGGCTGTTGCCAGAGAAAGGTACAGACCCCATCCAAGAGGCACCTCTGACATGTATGTAAGAAAAGGCCTGTACAACCTCAGGATCCGGAGCCTCAAGTTCTCTGTCTGGGGACTGAACCAAGTTTGGCCAACTCTTTTAAAATGCTCATCTGGAATCTTCTGTACTTACAATTTTAATTAATGTTTAATTAATGCTTAATGGTTGAAGCACTTGTCCACAGAGAGGGAGACCTAGGTCAAAGGCACCTTAGGTCTCTGCCCTAAGGTGCTCCAGTGTTTGGCCATGAGCGTGGCCCTGCTGCAAGACGACTCCTTGAAAACTATGACACTGCGCAGAAAAGAGGTCAAGATTAAACATGTCAGAAAGCAAAGAAACTTGCAAAAAAGACTGTTTCTAAATAGGCAACAAGCTCAATAGAACCAATAGTTGTAGGTAACGGTACTGGGTAATTAATTCATTAGTCTGCAGGGCTGCAAGTATTTGCATTAAGAATTCAATGAACAGTTGAAACTTGGTGACTGAAAGAACAATATTTCTGCTCATCTTCTTCCATTAAATGGTATTTTCCAAACTAAATGAAGAACATGCTGATACATATTTTGTGCATATAAGCATTTTCACTTCATTATAAAAACTCAGAATGAGGCTTTTAAAATGTTTTGATATTATAACTAAGTAGTTAATCTTTTTATAAACTAGGTTCCATAAATCCATGGATTATATTTACAAAAACATAAATATAGACAACCCAAAAGTTTGATATATTTTAATTTCAGCCGTCACAATTTCAACCATTTCACAATGTCACTGGAAACATGCTTCCACTCAATGGCACAAATGTTCTGAAGATTTCCTTCAAAAGAAAAGATGATAAAAAGAAATACGGTACCAGTTGGATCAAAGTCTGGAAAATAATCAGGACAATTCTGAGCTGTGATTCTTCCAGCAGGCGTGTCATCCCAGCACAACCAGCCATCCCAGGTTCGGTTGCAGAACAAACCTGGATATTTAAGAGGAATGCAGTAGTTAATTCAGCACACAGTCACTCCTGAACCTGCTGTGGCCTCCCAAGCAATATTTCCATCTGCAGACAATCATGTTTTCTTTTTTAAGTTGTGCCATGTGTCCCCTCCTTGTTATTGCTACACTTTGAGTGGCATTCAGGTACCACAAGGTATGTGGCTTTACTGACCTGGTGTTAGTGGTGTTACTCTTACTGGAAAGTAAAATATTAGGGCTATTGAACTGAACTTTGAATGTAGGGTCTGATCCTACAAATTCTTCTCGATCCTCCTTCTATCCTTGGCTGTAAACATGTATACTAGTGCCAAGGAGGGGGGAGGGCTCAGTTATCCAAAGACCTTATAGATACCCAATTTTCATTTCACCTTCTGCTGTTCAGCAGGTCTGAAAGTTTGCAGGGACAGGTCCCTGTAAGGTTGTTGCTCAACTTGAAATCATTCAGATAACTACGGACCCAGTGAAGCAAGGTGCACAGCTGCACACAAGGTACAAACTCTGCCTGCTAATGCTGTCTGGGTCATCATTCTGTGATCATGTCCTCATCACACCCTTTTGGGAAGGTAGCACTGTTGACACTGTGTCCTCTACAAGGGCTGCTCCCAGCCCCAGAAACGATGGTCGTACTATGAGGGGCAGAATGCAGTTCATTCTCAATTGCTGTTTTACAGAGATGTTACATACTCTGGTCCACTGAAGTCGCACTATATGACTACTTGCTGTAACACAATTTCCTGGCTTACTGTGGATTTATTCAAGTAACATATTAAAAAAATGAATCCTATAATTCTTCATTAGATTTAATTTCAAATCAGTTTGAAAATTTGGAAAATGTGTTCATCATCAAGGCAATCAGGTTAAAGGCACATTCAGTGGGAAGACACATCTTGCCTTTTTTGTTCTGGTGCCTTTCAGAATTACTGCTATGACCATATAGATTGTTTTTGAAAGAGTCACATGGGAGGTACGTAATAACCATTGAAAGTTAATAAAATATTGGCAGCTAATATTGAAATTATCCACAGATAAGCTTTCCCTAGGAAGAAAGAAAGCTGTAAAAAGATATCTGAATTGTTCAAATTTGCACCAGTAACTGTTTTTAAATCAAAATACTTGTGGATTAAAAATTGAAAGCATAAATCTTTCCAAATTAACTTTTCCATATATTTATAGCCAAAAAAAAGTTATTTCTATTAACAGTTTTTCTTCATTAGCTAAGATTTTTTGCCCACATATTTTTCCATTGTCAAATTAAATATGCTAATGCTGCTTGTTCACTTAATTAACCAACCATCATATCAGCAGTTTGTTGTCTTTCCTTCAGGCATTCTCATGTTCTTCTTTAGCTTTAAGAAGTATCTGAAAGACTTTTAGGAATCATTTTGTAGTATCAGAGAAAAAGAAGAGTAGAAAATGTTTGCAACTCGTGTTTCTATGTGAAAGAGACTGCAGAATGGGGTTGGTAGGAATTTCTAGCTATAAATCTTTGCCTTTCCTGATAAAGAAAAAAAAATACTGATGTTCATCTACACTTTGTGGAATGTGTCTTTCAAGGCAAGCAAAAGGTATGCACATATATATCCATAAATATATATAACTATATACATACATAGATATATAAGGTTTTTTAAGTGTTACAATAAATAAAACAGTGTAAGTGCTAAAACAGGAGTTTAACACCAGATTGTTGTATCACCAGCTAAAAACGTTTTTGGATGGACAGGGAGTGTGGGAATGCTGTGCTGTCCTGGAGGGAGCTCAGTGTGTCTGAGCTCCGCATTTTGTTACTTCTTGGGATTTAAGGTAATCAATTCTACCTTGAAATAGGCAAGATAAGGATGTGTCATGGTCCATTATTTTGTCTCTGCTGACACATGGCCACTTGTAACGCTGCCACAGCTCACCTGTATGATATAATCTCTCTGGTCCCTGAGTGTGAGACACTTTGCGGTTCTCTTCAGCTCACTGTCATCAGCTTCAAGACCAAGGATTATCAAGGATTTAAACTACTGTTGTTCCAGTCTACAAATGAGCCACATCAGGAACTGCAGAGATGCCAGGGAAAAATCAGACCCATCTCTCTGTCTCTGTAGAGTTGTACCAAACATTGGGCTTCACTGCGAACTCCACAAGTGTTTGTCCTGAAAATGCATGACCGTTATACCCCTTCTGCTCATGTGTTGGGCTCTTCCTCTCAGCAGACACCCCTACAGTTGTGCTTTCCATTAAGGGAATTTCCCACTTGAACCTATCCTCTCTTTCACATTTGCAGTCAAGTAACTTAAGCCCTTGTTCACTTCCAACCCTTTATGAAGTATAAATGTTGGACGGCTAGTAAGGATCCTGTCATTCAGTCGAAAACACAACTTTAGTAGTGTTGCCATCATTCCTTAGTCATCCATTACCTTCATTCTGGGTGATAAAGAATTAAGTGCATGTTGACATGAGCATAACAGTCCCCAATGACATCACTTAAATCTAGCTGCCAGTTGAAGGAATGCAGAACTGCTGCGCTGGGTCTGCCACTGCTGTCCTGGGATAATGCTGCCCTTAAGAACATATTACCAGGACACTACCCAGCTCATGCCATGCAAACAACATGGGAAAGGAAGGTGAATCCAGCAGAAATATCAATGGCTGAAAAAATTACATGTGACTAGAGCTGGAGGCTAAAACAGTAATCTGAGCAGACAGTAAGTTTTCTCCTCCCTCAAGCCCCAGCAGCTCAAGGTTTATTTACTTTTGAAACACAATGCTTTCTATGCCATAACCCTGTTTAAATATGTCTGGGTTTTTCTCATTATTGCCCTGAATGAAAGCCCATTTGAAGCCATGGGAATCTCAATATACACTCCAAAACATTTCTGCATCAAGACCCGAGTATCTTAACATCTAATTATTCTTTGAGCTTTAAGGAGACCAGTTAAATCTTTGTGGTAGAGTTGTGGAAATTCCTTTGTTCTTGTATTACAAAAAACCCCACATTATCCCCACCCCATTTATTAGTTTGGGTTTTTAAAATAATGCTTTTTAATATCGTTTCTCTTTAAACTGTGTCCTCAGTATCATCGTTCTTTACTTGCATAAATCCCCACAATGCCTACAATACTTTTCTCTAGCTTCCTTATAACTTGTTCCATATTTTCTGTGAGAAACAGAGACCAGAACGCTCAGTCCCAACCAGAAATGCTTCTTCATTCATACTGCGACATTGTAGCACCACTATTATTTGTCATTTCAGTTTTTTAATCTTAGTATGTGCCTTGTATGTAGTAAAGATGTGTCCTCAGTGCTTTATAAACCTTTTTTTGCTTCTGTTACTGCTGAGTATAGAACATCTGGAACATCTGTGTTGGTACAGAGTATGACAGCTATCAGTCAATACAAATGACAGAAAAATGAAACAGTGAGCAAAGCAAACAGAACAACATTTATATTTAAGAGATCACTAATCACAATCAGGTCCTTGTGTGAGCTTGCTGAAAGGTTCTGGAAAATGCCATTCCCTAAAGAACAAGAGACATTCAAGCAGCATTAGCACTGAACCGAGCCAGAAATGCAGACGATGGAGCTACGGTCTGCATGGGGAGGAAGAAAAAGCAACTCATTCCCTGTGCTCATTCTAGGCTTTTGTCTTTCTTTGCATGTAAGTCTTCCTGCACCCTGAGGAAGACTGTGGGTTACTATGCAGAAGAAAATGTTTCTTTATAGAGATATAAGCAAGTGTGGCAATATACAGAATTTCTTTTAAAATCTTTTTTACCTTTTTTCTTATATGGAGGAGCTCTGTTCATCCTCTCATAGCACTTGAACTGCGAATCTATTATCTTCTGTCGTATGACTGAATTTTCAGTTACTACAGGCTCTAATGTAGGATCAGTATAATTTACAGTAGAAGAAAGACTTGGAACCATTCTCTGTACAGAAAGGAAAAACTGTTAGTACATGGGAATAAAAAGGAAGGTAAAATAAAAAAGAGGTTCAGAAATTTCTATCATGCATTCTTCAAAGGCCTGTTATTTGCACATATGTTTAGCATTATGATAGCCCTTATACTTCTTGTAAAATAAATGCTGAAATTTTACTAGTTTACTTCATTGTAAACTTGGGATTTTAACCAAACCCTTTTTCTTGGCAAAAGAGAGACACATGAAATACTTGATAAAGTTTTCAAAATCTTTTCATGTAGCTTAGTGATCTGCGAAAAGAAAATTGTATCTGCCCAGAGTTACACCCATGTATTTCCACTCACTTGTGCCAATTTCTCTCCAACTGCGCAGACAAAATACCTCAGTGCCACAATCTCACAACAGATTATTTCATGTTTTATGCCACCGGCTTTAAGCTGTTTCTACTGTTGAGGTCACAGAAAAACAGGGCAGAGAGTTTAAACCTCACTACCTCGTGTTGGCTCTTAGTTAAGTACCTAAAAAAGTGACCCTAAATTTGAGAGTCTGAATAACAAAGTCTTCTTTGGCATCTTCTGACTTCCACTCTGAGTTGTCTGAAGGGCAAAGGGAAGGACTGATGCCTCTGGAAGGAAAAAATCTTAGGTAGAGAAACCAGCTATCTTTTTTCCATCCATCCATCCATCCATCCATCCATCCATCCATCCATCCATCCATCCGTCCATCCATCCAACTTCCCCACAGCCCAGGTCTGTAAGCCAGGGTGGAAATGAGTGTGGAGATTTAGTGAATGCTGTTCAGCCTTAATCCTGTATCAGGACACTTCTCTGCATGAAGGTGATAGGAAAGGATTAGGAAATTATTAGTTCCTCTGCTTCTCCAGCCAAAGCAATGCTGATGTGGCCCTTCCCTTGTATGACCCTCTACTTAGTCCCTATAGTAAATCATACTAAAACCATCACAAACACCAACAGAGTCATTTATGGGATGCTTAAAAACTTAGCATTCTCATAAACACACAGACTTGACGTTTTTAGCATCAAATACTAGTACCCAGATCTGTAAGCAACCATTTGTAGTTGTTCAAACTGCAAACATGACAGGTTTGAAAATTCACATATCAACCTGCTTCTTAGATTGTTGCTTCCCTTTTTTTATTGCACATCTGTCGTGAAGCAACAATCCATTTGCACAGCTAAAACACCTTGGCAAAATACACAGCAAAAGGACAATATGTTTGACTTAGTTGGAAAAAAACAGGCATTACTTTATCCAGATGCTTCTGTGCTAAACCATTTCATTTTAATCCTTTTATACTCACATACGCAATTACTTTTTCCTAATTTAATCTAATCTCTTTTGATACCAACATTTTCATTTTGAACTCTGTATAGATACTGTTTGAAGGCTGGAGGACAGTGAAGGCAATTTATCTCACTGCACTTTAATAGGTACTTAAAATGGGATGAGTAAGGAGGAAGTTATTTTCTGGTAGATACAATTTTATATAAATTTTATGTGTATGTATACACACACACACACACACACACACACACACACACACACAGAGATATACTTGGGCAGTGAAGCCATTTGGAACATTTCATCTGGCCATCCAAGTGAAAAATTAAACACTCAGAAAGCCAGAACAGGAAATACTGAAGCAAAGCCAAAGCGATCACAGGTCCCTCACTTATGTAAAGATTAAAGGGAATAGCTGGAGTCTATGAGGATCATTTAAAAATCAAGCAATCAATGTCCTAAATCCAGCAAGAAGTGCAGGAAAAGGGCAGATAAGGTTCTTTGGACACCCTTGGGTCTGTTTTAGCCCTTTGTGTCTATGTATTGCCACAGGCTTCAATTATTCATAGATATTCCAGGCTTATTTTTTTCTTTCTTATTCTGAAGAACATCCCCAGTTCCAAGATGTTTGCATTGAAGAGAAGAATAATGGTATCACCATGGAAAGCTAAGGGGGCTTCTGTGGCATCCCCTCTGTTCTCGATGATTCCTCTGTTACTCTGGGCCAGTTTGGGAACATGCTCCTATTCTGAAAGCATAACCATCTGATTATGCTTTGAAAACATCAACAATTTTCCATGCCCTAAAACAATGCTTTTATGTTATTTGCGTTTTCTTCGAGGAAGGAGATAATCTGTTCTTCACATCTGTTTGACCAAACCAGATCAACAACACTTCACTCTGACAGAGACTAGAAATACTGGTGTTGCTGGACATAAATAATGTTGCGGTTTCATTTTCTTTATCTGTACAGAATAAAGCACAAAACAGACATGAAACAATTGGCAAATGCCAGCTACACAGATAGAAACTGTAGAAAATGTTCAGTGGTTCAGAACATCTCTTCCCTATTCTAACTTTTTCTGTATCCTCTTCTACAAACCATTTTCAAAAGGATGGACCATTCCTGGAAGATTGCACAGTACAGAAACATATAAGCTGAAATCAAAAGTACCATATGCAATCAGAAAAGGAATGCTCTATTTGCACCTTTTAACTGGTGATACAACAGTTTCTAACTAGGGATGATGATTTTGAGGGGTACGATATTATTCAGAGACCGAAGACACCCTACTCTTAAAGTTCAGTTTCGTAACTCCCTGTGAGTGATGGACTAATCCAACTCCTGAAGAAGTCAGCTTTTGTTGGATACAGGTTAATGAGAATATTTTAATACTTGGAGGCAGAATAGGATAAATGGTGGCAAATAGGATAAATGTCTTGTATTGGCCACAAAATTATTTAAAGTGCACAACCTTGTAGCCAGGAGGGCTGCCCATTTTACCACCTCTGAGCAAGGCAATCACAGCCCAGTGGAAATTGCCAGCAAAATTTCTGTTGCTCACAGTGGGGCCAGGGATTCACTCAGAGAGATTAAAAATATGGATGAGACTGTGACACTAAAGCTCAATGGAAATTGCGTCATCAATGGAAATCACTTAATGGCCTAAAGCAAGTTTGGATAAAGACTGGAATAATTATATTAAATTACAGCTGCCTCCTAAAGTACCTGACTTTGTTTTCTTATTACCAAACAGAAAGACTCAGATTTTCAAAGTTAGTTGCACACAAATCTTTCCAAGCACTTTTGATGTAATTTAATAGCTTATGTGTGAAATCAAATTAAGGGGTTATATTTAGGTGTGTTACTGGCATTGTTCATCTGTGATGCACCCTTTAAATGTACTCCTTGACTTGATTGCCCTTGCTCGCTTCTGTTTGCCTAGAGTTAAAAAGCTGGTCATGGAAGTTTGAACAATATTTTCTACTACCTTAAAATCAGATGACCATTTTAGCAGACTAATGAGAAATTTGGCAGCTGGTGTTTTGCTGGTTTTTCAATGCTGGTGTTTTCTACCATGCTAGGAGAATCACATGTCCACCTCCACTCTGGGACTCGGAGCTTAAAGCCAGTCAGTTCAGCGTGCAGATGATCCAGCCTTATATTTCAGCCAAACAAAAATCTGGGTACAGCTTGTGATGTCAGATACTGGGGTTTTTTTGTTGTTGTTTGTTTTCTTTTGCTCCTTATGGTGGGGGTCAGGAAAGAGCAAAGGGGACAGAAAGAAATCTCTGGACCTTTATTCTCCTATCAGAAGTAGCAGAAGATTGTGCATGGTTACACAAGGATCACGTGCATAGGAGAGGGTGGGAATGTCCCATGCGTCTCTGCTTGTCTCTGTGTGTGTGTGCTCTCATGAAATTAATGATTTTGAATCCCCTCTGCTACTATGCTTTAGTCATTATACCTAGGTATTTTAGGAATTAAGTTTTAAACTATGTGTTTTCACTATAAAAAAAGCCAACATAAAATAATTTTCACCTGGTTACTACCTATGGTATTGAACAAATTTTGAAGGTTCAGAGTCTGTTACTGCATCTTAAAAATGCTTCCTATCGATCCATCAGTTACTTCAGATGGAAGAATAAATTATGTTGATACAATAAAGCAATGCTTCATTTACTTATAAACATTCTTTATTAAGGAGAAATAAATAATTCACAACTTAAAAATCAGGATGTGTTTATAGCCTGAGAATGATTGGCAAGAATTCTTCAGAAGAAAGCTGTTTAAGTGATGTCCTATGCAGCAGTTTAGCAGCCGTACATATGATGTCACTCCTAGAAGTCCAAGTAAATGACGTCATACATACGACCACCAAGCCACCACGTGACAAATGACTGTTACAAGAAAATGAATTATCAATACAAAGAGAAAAAAACAGGGTGCTGTGAATGCTGAAGTTCACTTTATACCTAGAATAAAGGAATCTCGACAAAGCAATTTGATTTCATTATTAGACTATATAAAAACAGATAGTGACCTGCTATTGACCTGTGCAAGACTGTCCATTTCTGCAAGAGAGAATACAGATCAAACAAGCACAAAACTCCTTTTATTTTCCACAAACTACTGTACACAATGAACAAGCAGCCACAAATATTTTTCTTCCACCATCAAGGAGCTTGAAGTAACTGATGACAATACGTAACATTTAGGAAAAGAAGGTTTTTGAAGATGTCTATTCTTTTGTTTCTCCCCTCCTTCCACTAAATGCAGTAATTTTGCAACATTTATTGCTGAGCTCAATCAAAATATATTTCAAATTTTGGGTGCTCTGTTTGTTATTGACCCCCTTTGTGGGTCACTAAACTCCTGGCCTTCAATGCATCACATCTTTCAGTGAGAGCTCAGCATGATTTAAGCTGATTGCAGAGCCTCTCCACTCCTTGATTATGTTTGAGTCACTTTTGACAGCTGCTAGCATTAGGACAGAGAAGAAAATGACTGTGATACCTTGGGAAGGTCATTAGTGCATGGTACTCGGTAAACATAACAATAATTTCTTACCCATCACAAATGTACTAGGAAACAGCAGACAATTTCTTTTTGGGAAATACCTTGGCAAGACATGTTTTACTTAACCACTGAATGTTCAAATTTTCCCATATTCAATTGCTGTTGAAGCAGCACAGAAATTACCTCACAGCAAGATCCCGTATGACTTACAATGCAGATTTTGGCAGCTGTTTAAACAAGCACGAGATTATCAGCCAAAGCAGATGAAGACAAGGCACTTCTAATGAAAAGCAACTCATGAATCTTACAGTTCTCCACTGCTTCAGGTTTCACAAGGAAGCTTTACTCTTAGAGTAGCCTGATGCAAACTGCCGTCTTAAAGGAAGTCTGTAGAATACTCCATGGATTTTTTGCCTGCAGCTCTGATTATCATCTTGCAAGAGGCCTCATTAGGGCAATCAGCTGCATAGCAATATTCTTATTATTTTAAAAAGCAAAGATGGGGGAAAGAGGTCCTGATCACCTCTGAAACTGGGGTAAATAGAAAATAATACAGCATTCCTCTCCCTCTTGGAACAATGAGTAGCTTGGGTCTCAAATTGTCACACTAATTCTCAGCATCTTAAATCGGCAGCAGCTCGTTTTCCTGAGTTTTCTGAGAACAGCTCCAGAACTCTCAAGTCCACTTCCTCACAGCTTGAAGTAACCCACAGTTACAGATGGAAACAGACACTTCAGAACAATGGCTTTCAAAGGCATGATCTTGGTGATGAGACACAGGGGTATCTCATCATCCAAGGCTGCCAGACAGCAAGCATGGCTCTGACAAAGCATGCCAAAGGAGGCTGTGACAGATCTTCGGCAGCTCCTCTGGTCCACCAATGAGTGGGACCCGCTCTAGACAAGATGTTGGAAGAGCTACTGTCTAATCAGGAAAAGGTTTGTGCTTACCACACCTGCACCAACATGGGTTTTAATGATTTGTGATGAGAGCTGCTGAGCTGGGCAGGAGCCCAAGGGACCGTGTGGCCACAGCACCTCACCAGTACATATTGCACTCCCAGGCAGATCTAAAGGGTACACCATGAGCAGTACCCTCATCATAGTGACTAATGTTTTACTAATTGGCTCTGGAGAATCAAACCTACCGCAACTGTGTTCCTAAACACAGCAGTTTGTGCAGTTACCAAGAACTACATTTAGCCACTCACATAATTAATTTCCCATGTTTTGTGAATGGCAATTATTCACACGCCTTTCACGAGCTGACACAATGCACTGGACTGTGTGTAGTTTAGTGACTGAGGCTTGGTAACAATTTGACAGATTTAGACTTAATGAACTTGTGTTCAAAATTAATTTATTTTAAAATACAGCCTTGATCAAATGGTCCTAATTGAACAATAGTGCCGTCATCAGCAGCAGCATCCATTCTGTCCTTGCTGAGCACTTTGTGTTTGGTGCTGGACTAACACAATTGGAATATGTGAGAAAAAAACTACTCCATCAATCCTCATTTACAGGATAAAAACAAACCACCATCTGTAAGCACTAGATGACAATTCTTTCTTGAAGAAATCAAGTAGAAAACAGAATTCTCTTTCCTCAATGTCCTGCAAAGCTCATCAGTCACGCAGGAAAGAGACCCAAGCTTGTTTCCTTCTCCTCATTCTCTGCAGTATGATGCTCCTGGACACACTGTGTGGATGCTCCATCCTTCTTGTGGAGAGAAATGTGCACTGAGGAGATGAACTAATTGCTCCAGTGCACAGGGCCTCACATACTTGAGAAAAATCTCAGTCACATTCTGTGGCTCTCAACAATGACCAAAAATGAGAGAGCATCAGGAATAATGTGCAATAAGAAATAATGAAGAGATAAAATTTAAATGGAATTCACTTAATTCACTGAATTGTAGGGGACTGTCTGGTGATGCTGCAACCATCGTAATTATTTTGCATCCAAAAGCAAGGGAACCCATCAAAGAGGAAGACAATATGGAGTTAGTTTTATTTCTCTATTAGGCTTTGGAGTAATTGGTGCTTTAGGTTTTGTGTGGCAAAGGCGAGTTATTATGGACCTTTACACAAAGGAGTCAAGTCCTATTTATTCTATGCAAAAAAAAAATATATATAAGAGAGGTAGCATCTATCAGAGGTACCACAACCACTTGATGATAGACTGGAGACTGTGGGGAGGGGGTGTCTACAGATACCTTGTAACTAGGGTCTAGGATAAAACATTCAAGGACAGATATGGGATTAATCTGGTGCCTGTGGTGGGAAAAATTGTGTAAACAGAGAGGAGAAAGAATGGGTTGTGTTGCTTTGCAACAGCTTGCAGTCACCAGCTAAGACTGCAGGGGACAGATGAGAAGATAACAGTAAACCATCAAAGCCATCAAAGAAGATCTGGAGGGTGGTCTGTGGGTCAGTAGAGAACAGGAATGGGAGATTACCTTTGTGTCACAAATCACTTTTATTACTGTATCTTCCTCAGCCTCAGACACCAGCTGATATAGAAGTCCCAGGGACTCATAGCTCTGGGAACTGAGGCATGATTTAAAGAACCAAAGAGTGTGTCTTTTTGGAAGAAAGACAGCCTTCCTTTCCACAGAACACAAATAAAATTCATGTTTTCAAACAGCTACAGGTGGGGAAATTTTTTGAAAGATGAGTGATGCCAAATATTTTTTGTATTTGATTTAACCGTGGCAAGTGATATCCAGGAAACAGAGCCTAGGCATGGGCTACTTCTGTGACCATTCCTTTCCCCTACTGGAAGATGAATCAATCTAGGAAGCGTCTAAGTAGATCACAGTATGGCCACTGCAGTGAGGAAGGAAGGAAGGAAGGAATAGAGATATTGGAATAGTGAAAATGTAAGGACAGCTTAAATCATCCATTGAGGTCAGAAGTGGGAGAGCCCTCTGCTGAAAAGATATCCAAAAAGGAAGGGCATACAGATCTCACCTCAGAGTTCCTTAAAGAAATCCTGTCCCTGGAGTACTGCAGGAATAAGCCTACAACTAACATTGGACACATCATACCACTGGTGCCAGATTTAACAGATTTGGGGATAACAGGGCAAGGATCAGCTCAGCTTGTCAACGGCTGACCCACAAATTCATACTGTAAGTCAGAGCAGCTCAGACACTCAGAAATATTGTTGACAAATTTAGTTATCAGAATATTTACAGTCCTGTCATTTGACTGGGGAAGAAAAACGATCTGGAACTGTTCTATCAGTCAGCATTGGCTTGTGGGAAGAATGGCTGAGCTTTGCCAAGGCCCCATTAGGCAATGCAGATCAGCTGGGACTCAAGCCCAGAAGGAAGTGGTGTCTGTCAGGCTGTTTGGCTAGATGATCTAACTTTGGTTAGATGATCTAACATGATCTCTGACCAAGGGTGATGTCCCAGCCAGTGCACTGCTATATGCATCCCTTGCAGGGCAATGTGTACCAGCCACCAAAGGACACAAATATCAGAGTACTCTGACACACCTCAAGACAGAAGACTTTTGCCAAGCACAGGGACAATTCCTCAAAGAATTAACTACTTATGGATGAACTCCTTTTGAGACCAAGTTAACAGAAATGCATTAGTTCTCTATTCTCTTGCTCTTAGCTCTTCTTTGGTTGAGAGTCCTAATCCTAAACTATGAATTCAGTTTTTTACCAGAGTAACATATTCTTCTCTGTTCTTTATTATTTCACTTCATTTTTTTCCCCTTTTGTGTCCTAGCTACAATTCCTTTACTGTTCCTTCCCTCTTTTTTATCCATATAAATTTAAGTGGCAAATAGCACTGTGGGCAAGTTATGATAGGTTGAAAGAAGAAGAGGGACACAACCCAACAGACTATCCAGGGAGAGTAGTCTATACCATGCCCCAGTGTGTCTTGTGAAACCTTTTCTACAATGTATATCCAGAAAAGATGGGAGCTGATCAGGCAATGCAAACAAATAAATGTTCCACATTCAGGTGTCAGAAGAGAGGCTGAGAAGTAGGGCATACATGAGGAGCTAATGAACAAAACACAAGAAGAATAAGAATGAAAGCTTTTTTCAGGAGCACAGAGTTAGATGGTTGAGGAATAAGGTGGCATCTAGCAAGTGAGTTACTCATACCACACTAAGGCAAAGAGATGCTCATTCCCAGTAGCATTGTTCTGACATATTCTGACCATTCTGTAACTGAGGCTCTGGGCAGTATTGTCATTTCTAACTACCCACAGTATCTTTGATTTTATGATAATTCCTAATAGTTTGAGGTTTCACAAGTAGAGATCAGAAAATATATTCAACTTACATGAGAGGTATTTATTCAGGTAGAAATTAATTAGCTACATATTTAGAACAGCAGTTTCTCAGCCATGTTACACATAGAAATAATTATAATTTTGATTAATATCATCTGAACTTACTAACTAAACTTTACACTGTTATCTTTCATTTCAGTTGCTTTCGTAATACCATAGTAACTACAAACAGTGAAAATCCAGTTACCTAAGCCAGCCTGAGTCTCACACAGTGACATTAAGCAAGTTTTCCAACACATAAGTTTCCATGTCACTGATAGATTGTAGCCAGTAAAAAAATGAAAAATCACATGCATTACCTTCATCAGACTTGCAGTTTGCTCTCACCAAACAACAACAATTTCAAGTTCAAAATTTTATGATGTATCTTACTTAGAAACTTTGCTAATCTTATTTCAAAGTTTATCAGTAAGGAAACTAATTTCTTCACCTGTACAATATAGCAAATATATAACTCAGCATTGCTTATTTTTCTGAGCATCACCATAAGTTTAAATTTGTCAGGTGTCACGAGCAGTTAGTTTTCTTGTACTCACAATTAGAAGGATGATCAGTAAGAAGCAACTGTGGGTTGATTTTTTCATTGTGGAGGCTTCCTGGAGAGACACAGTGTAGCTGACCCTTCTGGAAATTAAACAGCAACAAAAGTAGTATTAAACTTTATTTGTTAAGATAAAGTCCTTGTCTTCATTTATAAGCATCTTTTTAGACCTAAAGAGGGCTTTGTGTGTTTACATTTCTCCAGCCTTGGATGTGCTCATGTTTGATTTCACTGGAGTCCTATATGCCTTTAATTTGGTGTCTTCCGTGGATCTCAAGTGGTGAGTTCAGTTGATGTGGAGTACAGCTCCATGTTACTATGTTACCAGCAGCAGATTTGGGTTAAGCTCTCCATCTTTACCAGCTGGGACTACCTTGGTTGTCCTGATTCAGCTGCTTCTAACCTACAAATACTGCTGCTGACCTATGAAGAATCTGGATATTAAAAAAAATTACCTAGAAACCCCAGAAAGATCTGTTTTGCAGATAACAGTAATGGCAGATCAAAAAGCATATTTATGGAGCTAGAGAAAGCCAGAGGTCAGATAACCTCAGGAAAAGAGAGAAACTGGAAATACCATCATGGCATTACACATTCCCTAATGCAGGTAGCTCATCCAGATGCAGATAGAATCACAGCAGAGTAATCCTCAGGCTGTCAAGAATCATTGCTTCAGCCACACAAAGTAGTGGAAGGGCATCGACGGCCTTGGAGGGAAGTGGATCGGCAGCTTTTTCATTTTCCTTTTTTTTCCTAAAATCAACAACCACCTGGCCTTCCTGGAAGAAACATCCAGGAGTCACCATGTATCATTGTGTTACTTCACAGTTCTGGGAATTCAAGCAAGCAAAGCTCTTTGCATTAAAATGTCATCTTTAGTGTTATAAAAATGGAATTTCTGCATTAAAGCGAGAAACATGGCTTTTGTCAAGACAGAATGTCTTCTGGTGTCTCACTGACCACTCTTGGTGCAGAGGCTGAGAAACATGCCTATAGATCACCTTCGGCCACAGTAGACAGTGAACACTCACACACCTTTATTTTTCAGAGTTTTAGAAACTAAGAACAAAGCGCTTTGTACCTGGGCTAACAATCCTGTGAACACCCTACATAGCTGGAATGCTAAAATTTAATGGGGAAAAGGCACACAGACTTGGATGTTTAGTCTACTTGACTTGTAGTGAGCAACACAGTCACTTGTGTAACATTTATCTCTTCAACAGCACTGTAACAGTTTCCTCATCTTGAAATGGTCTGGAAGGTCACCCATTTTCAGAGGTGAAGGAAATATGAGTTGTAACTCTCCTCATCTAAAGCAGAAATATGTAATCCTAAATGTAATAAAGGTGTGGCACGTACACTTCAATGTAGCACATGGGGATGTAGTCTCCTATTACCGCAGTGCTCCTATTTGGATGTAGATCCAAATGGGAGCACTGCAGTAATGCCATTGAGATTACATAGAACACAAGGTGATGCAAAAGAAGGTTCAGAGGATTTGTGTCTAGTAAGAAGTAGTCTTACTACTGTCTGAGCCTTGCCAGAACCACTCTGCTTTGACAGAGGTAATAGAACAGGCAAATGACACACAAATAATATGTAATTACTCTGTGCACTACATATTTGTATTTGATCAGCAATGGTAGTCAATTAAAGCAAAGATTGGACAGCTAGATGACAGGAAAACACATGGAATTGTCTGCATCTTCTCCAGACTATTCACTGCTGTGTGCATTGGTTCAAAACTGCCAGGAAGATTTACAGACATGTAAACAACGGGTCTTGGTCAGCTGTGCAATGAGCAGACATACAACGCGAATGTACATGGAGTTCATACAGATACAGGCTGTACAGTAAAACATTCTGTAGAGTGGTGTAAAGCCACTCTGGTACGTGCCTCTATTCTTGCTAGCCTCACTACTTCTGTTGCCACTATAGGGACTTGGCAAAAGGAAGGCACAGGAAGGGCTTTGCCTTACAGACTGTCGACAGTTCTAAAATACACATCACTTTCTCCAAACAGCACAGAGATCAACACAATATTATGACCTAGAATGCATAAGCAAAATCAATAGCAACTGAAGTTACCTGCAATACATCTACTTTGCCTGTACTTTGTGATGGGTATGCTTGCAACACCATGTTGGGTTATAGCTGTGGCTACTGGCAAATCTCCTCATGAGATTTTGTGAACATTTGTTATTATGTACTGAAATTGCTATTTAAAATGTTTCTTGCTCCCATCTCTCCTAATGAAAAAAAAAAACCAACCAAAAAACAAGCCATCTGTAAAATATTTAACACATTATTTCCCCCTCTGTTAACTGTGATGTCTGTGCCATATGATACCACATATGAGTAAATGAGTGAGAATTATTTCCCACGCGAAATCTTATATAGTCTTGATATTTCTAGTCTTTCTTTTTCTAGCCAGCTCTAATAACAGGAATGGCTGATGTGCTACATAACATCCAGTACCTTGGTTTTCTTCCTCTTTCAGAGTCTTTTCTAGTGGCAATTTCAGTAATTGTTGAACAACATTTTAACAATCCTTGTACAAAGCCCCAGACTAAGAAGTGGCTTTTCTCTACTTTAAGCATAAGAACAGTCCATAGCACTACAGAACACTTGGGTTAGCATCCATGTCCATTCAAGGATCATGATCACACTCAAATGAAAAGGTACATGCAGCTAAAATGTGTTGATCAATGGGCAGGGCTGTCTCAATGGTGAGGCAGAAAGGTTATTAGAAGAGAGCCCTGAGAGACAGGCCCTGTCAGGCTCTGGAAGAAGAAACAGATCAGCATCTCCACAGCTCTATCCCCATCTCCAGAGATCCAGGTTCAGGTGTGACATGGCAAGCAAGCTGGGATGTGCCCTCAAGTGCTCTGGGGTTTGGGTCTCTCATGATAGAATTACCACTTCTTTACACCAACTGGCACTCTCCCATGGACAACCAAAAGGCCAAAGGGTGGATGGGTAGCCCAGAGCAGTCTCATGGAGAGTGTAGGTACTGCCCCAATTCCTGGTTTTATACTATTTATCCCTTTATCCTTTTTCTGTAAGTCAAACAGTGTTCCTTCTTGATGTTAGGATAGCATCACGTGCTTCACACATTTAACATCCTTTATTTGGTGATTGATCACAAGCACATTCCTCAAGCCCAGTGCTTTTCCATGGTTGTATCAATTCTTCACCCTCTGTTGCTTATAATAGTTATGTATTAAATCCCTGTCTGTTTTTTAAACTATAATATTGTTCTTTCTTTCTTTGCAAATGTAGCATAGCTCATTATGTGCTAAGATATTCCTCCTGCTCTAGCTATTATATTAATACCACTGACACCCTGGGATTACTCCTGAAGCTCATCTGGGTACAAGCACAGCATCATACTTAGTAGTGACATCTCTTTTGGCTCTATCCTGATTTCTAGAGCTGCAGCACTAAGTTTGAACAGGGCTTCAATTAGAATTATGTTGGGTTACCCAGAAGGCGGGACAACCCTCCCTGCACAGCCATTTGCATGGGGGGGGGGTGTGTGTCAAATTCAGTCAGAAAGGAGGGTATTAGGGGGAAGAATCAAAAGAGGGCAGTAGAGCAACATTTCTTTGCCGATGTCTGAAGAAATTATAAGAAAGGCCTTTCTAGTAGAATAACTGGAAAAAAACTTCTCATTTAATTATTCTGCTCTGATAATTCTGCAGTGCCACCTCTCACAATAGTGCTGACGTACCTTTGGAGGAAGAAATGGTTTTAACAGCACAAAATGGAATGTGTGGGGATTGTGGCTAAGTACAGAAGTGTTAACACAAAATCTCAGTCATTGTCTTACCCCAGAAACTCTGAAAATTCACTTGCTACCTCAATTGGTCTCAAGCCTTTCTTTCCACTCTCAGGGTGAAAAGCTGTGTACCCACCTCCAACCTCGAGGTCTCTAGGATTTGTTAATTAGCAAAGAGGCTTGCAGACCCTAGAAAGTGCTTTGCCGCTCAGCACAGAAGAGCACCAATGCACTCTGCCTGTGTTAGCACTGGACAGTGAAACACAGGGCAGAGGCACCAGGGACTAGGCACGGGCAAGCCAACAGACTGCCCTACATGCCTCACTGTTGAGCATGTAGGGAATTTAAATCCAAGGACGAGGATGAAGATCTGCTTACATTGCCAAACGCACAGATAGTCGGAGGGAAAGTATTACATTTTTCCCTTAATTCCCAGACGGACATTTGACTGCTGGGTTCCTAACTTAGGCTACTGCTTTGTGCCAGGAGTGAGCTGTACATCACAATTCTATAATCCCAGGTCCTGCACAGACCAGCATTGTTATCTGTAGCCCCTTCAGGCCGAGGAAATGCCATGGGTGTGATCCCCATGCAGGAGAAGGAAATACTTCCCAAGCACATGCTCTAGCCATTAACTTGGAATGGTGTGCAAATGGTTTAACTGGCAACAGAAACTTCTGGCAACCACATTTCAGAGGGAAATAGAGAGCTCTGCTCAGTTCTTCCCAATATGCCAGAAAACCAGTGACCATCAGTCCCAGGTGGAGAGACATGCCTCCCTACAGTCTCCAGTCGAGGAAGATAAGGTAAGGTAAGGCAGAGGATGCATCTAGTGTCTTGCATTCTTGTATTCCCTATTAGTTACCATTACACAGCTCCTGTATCCTTTGACTACCCTCCTTATCTTTTCATATGAAAATCTCATGAGAAATACATGTTCCAAATTCTCAGTTCCAGGTGTGAAGCACGTAAAGGCATTGCTACGTGAAAATTGCAGACATCTAGGTTACTTGCTAGATCTTATCTTAGTCCTTTTGGTAGTCTTGGAGATAATTTCACTATCAGGGAGCCAAATGCTCAGTTATGTGATGACTACTCAGTTGTTGCTCAAGCAGATCGCCATTAATTTCCATTAGCTTGCCTGGTGGAGATAGTGAACTGTGTCTTGTAAAGCTGAGTGTGTACTATGTTAACAAATTGACATTATTAGCCATGGGAAATGGGTAATTTCAGACCAGATCAAGTGACCAAATAAATCATTTGATTCATTGATTCATTTGGATTTCCTGGGAGCTGCAATGTTTGATGCTTCATTTTCCCACTGAAAACCAGTCAACAAAGGGCTATTTTACCTTAGGCTTCTGTTTAACCAAATCCTTACCATAAACTGGGCAAAAATAGAAACAAATAGAAAGTAGCTACAGACGCATCTATGTTTACTTTTAAGGTAATCACAGTTTTGAAAAGCCCCCACACTATGTATCCAAGCAGCCATTATGATCATAAACAGAAAAAAATAAAAATGGTTGTTAGACCAGGTAATATGACAGAGGTAAGTATACTTTGACAGAACAAGGAATACAAGAGTTCTACTTTGAATAAGAAATATTTTCCTCGGACTCTAATACTATGCAAGACAAATTATCCAAAATATTTTGAGAAAAGGCTGAATCTTCCTATGAATTAAAAGAGAGTAAAGCATTAAAGGAGTTAGAGGCACCGATTCCTTCCACGTGCCAGGAATACCTGGGTGAAGGGCCCTTGGGAGGTTTCCAGCACCTAGGGGTGGAGCTAAGGCAGCTAGATGAGCACCCACACCTAACTTTTAGGTCCCTGAAGTTAAATAAATCCCACTCATACTGTACATAGACCTAGGTAGGGTATTTCTGCATCCTCTGATGGCTATTACTGGGCGTGTTTCCTACCACTTTTCAGTACTTAAGAAGCCATCCCTAATCTTTCTTGGCTCTTGGCCAAGGAGTTTTAAAATCAAGCAAAAGCAAAGAAAATTTCAGGAAGGGACTAGTAAAGTATTTCACGGGATTTGTTGGTAGACAAAGTTTTAAATATTTACAAAGACAGAGTGACAGAGTGTTGTAGTTTTGCATGGCTGGGTTCTGGTAGAGAAGGGGGGCTGCAGGGGTGGCTTCTGAAAGAAGCAGCCAGAAGCTCTCTGCAGGCCCCACAGAGCAAACACCAGCCAGTTCAAGGCCAAAGTTGTTGACCAAGGCTGAGCCCATCAGTGATGGCCATAGTGCCTCACGGAATCACATTTAAGAGAATAAAAAGCACAAGCAGTAGCTTTTTGCCACCACAGAAGCGAGTGAGAAGATGTAAGAAACTGTGCAGACACCAAGGCCAGTGAAGAAAGTGGGGGAGGAGGCTCCCGAGGTGCCAGAAAGATGCCCCTGCAGCCTGTGGAGAAACCCGTGGTGGAGTGGGTGTCCACCCACAGCCCATGTAAGAGGACAGGGACAGAGACCCCACCTGCAGCCTGTTGAGAGGCCCCACGCTGGAGCAGGTGGAGACATATGGAAGACTCTGTGACCCATGTTGGAGCAAGCCTCTGCCAGCACTTGCAGCCCATGGAGAGAGATAGAGACACAGAGATGAGAGAGAGGGAGACATGGAGACATGCTGGAGCAGGTTTGCTGGGGGGACTTGTGACTGTGGGGGACCAGGCTGGAGCAGTCTGGGCTTGAGAGACTGAGACACGTTCTATGATTTATGACTGCACCCCATAGAAGTGACCCACACCGGGGCAGCTGGTGAAGAGCTGAAGCCCAGTGGGAAAAGACTCACATTGGAGAAGTTCATGAAGGACTGTCTCCCATGGGTGGGACCCCACAGTGCAGCAGGAGAAGGGTGTGAGGAATGCCCCTTCCCCCACCCCTAGCTAAGAAGGAAAAAAAATTGTGCGGAACTGACCCAAACCCCCATTCCCTGCCCCTCCCCATGTCACAATGAGGGAGAAGAAGAGAGCGAAATCATGACTAAAGTGAAGTCTACTAAGAAGGGAGGGGTGGGGGGAGGGGCTTTAAGATCTGGTCGCACTTCTCATTATCCAACTCTGGTTTCACTGGGTGTGTAATTTAATAAATTGTTTTCTTTCCTTTATTCTGTGTTGAGTCTGTTTTGGCTATGACATTAACTGTGGAATGATCTCTCCCTGTCCTTGTCTCAACTCCTGAGCCTCTATATATTTTCTCCTCTGTCCATCTGAAAAGGAGAGTGATAAAGTGGCTGTGTGGTGCTCAGCTCCTGGCTGGGGGCAAAACCACAACATAGGGCTGTGTAATTTCTTTCAAAAACTTTTGGTTTTATCTTTGTTAAAATTACTCAAGGAAGGTGTAAAACATGAAGTATTTTAGCCCAAAGTGTTCGCATGTGTATTTGAGGAGAGCTGTTCCAAGTACTTCTGAAGTTTAGCTTCTACAGGACTGTCTGTATCTTGCTGCACTTCTCTTCACGTAATGGGTAACAAGTTAAACCAAATAATATTTTAAAAGAACTTACTAAATGCCACTAAATGTTACTGTGTTAAAGTCAGATATTCTGAAGCTACAGAACAAAGGGGCAGAAAGCTGTGTGAAAAGGCAGGGAAGTAAATGCTATGGCAGAGCATTCCTGTTATTGTAAGAGTGTTCGAATAATGGGATTAGAGGAAGCAGGTTTGGCTACTGGTCTACCATGCAACAGGTGAAAACCACAGTGCAGGAATGCCAACTTCATCACTGCACATTCCTCAAAGCAGACCACTTCCTTGCCTTTAACTGCACTGCCAAGCTGTGGTTTACCACCTCATGTAGAAGCGCAGTGTAATTTTAGCCTTTTAGATACAGCTTTAAAAGGTCTTTTTGCTGGTGCTTGCAATTTTTGGAGGGCTTTGTAGCAGTACTTGTAAAATGAGCAAGTATCCAATTATCTAATATTGGTGACACTGCAGCTTGAACACATCCAGAAGCTTGGGATTAATACCTGGCTGTAGAACAAAGACTTTGAAAGGGTTGCATACATTTGTGACAAATTAGAATCTTTTGCATAGCCTGCAAAATTAAAGCAGATATTTGTAATGAACCTGTATATATATAATTCTAGGTGGGTTTTCTTTTTTTCTGAGAGAAAAGTTTTCACAGTCCTTATTATAAAATAATCTTTGTAGGTAACATTAATAACATTAGTATAATTTAGAATGAGAAATCTGAGGGGTAGGGCTAAATAAACACTGCTAAATAAATTGAAATATATCACACAGCTTCAGTCAAAACTCTGAGTTATGGAAAAAGTCACTTTCATGGTTGCATTATGACTTCAACTGGACCGGCATGCTGCACTGTACATGCAGTCTAGGTCTTACAAACAGTACATGTTCATTGGAACAAGAATATAATGACAAGGCAGATCTGGATGGACTTTGGAAGTACCCCTGAAGAGTCAGGGAGAAGCAAGAAAAAACACAGAATACAGGTTGAACATAAGGGCATTCCTTTTTCCATTTCTCAAATACTTTCTGTGTCATATGGGAATAATCGTCATCTAATTGGATGAACACACCCTCATATGTGACATTCTTCCCTCTCAGATCAATATTTTTTTTGATCAATAGTTTTTGATTCTACATTTTCTTTCAGCTGCAGCATATACACAGACTGGAAAGAAAAATAGTTATTTAATATTTATTCGTGGCCAATTCCCTCTCAGTTTTCCATTCGATCTTTCCCCAGGCAAACTCCCACATGTCCTTTATTTGTAACTATATATTCCTATAGATTATTTGAAGCAAGTGAATATTTTATGGGATGGGCACAAAACCAAGAAAAATATACTTTCTTATTATATCACTGTTTTTATATAAATCATATAAAGTGTGAAAAATCCTGTGAGTGGATTGCTACAAATCAAATGCACATGACACACATTTAAAGCATTTTGTTCCCATTTGGCAGCAGAAAAAAACATATTACAGCTGGATGTAGGTTTCATTTCTGTCCTGATAAAAAATGAACCTGTGTTGAAACACTAATATTTTTTCCTTGAGTCTGGTTCTAATTTTATAGGAGCTTAGGAGCTCTGGTAATAATGAACAGAAATCCTGATTATGATTTGAAGTCAGAATATGTTACCACTGATCTGGAAGGGTTGTATCTAACAGGGTGTCTTAAACACCCTAACAGAGAGATGGAAGCTTTGGGGCATGCAAGCCCTCCTGTGACAGTCTCTGAAGAAGGCTTTGTGTGTCTGGGGTCCTAGCTAACTTTACAGAGACAACAGTCGGCCTACTTACAGAGTTATTGCCTCTACTTGTAAATCTTGTTTTACTCATGCTCTTAAACTACTGCAACACTGATATTACATCTACTGCAACACCTACGCTGCAATAAATAGAAAACTGACCCAAGCTGTCATTGCATTTTAGACTAGTTTTACAACTGATGCAATGATGAATGCAGGCAGGATGGTTTGATGAATGATGAAGATATAAGAAAACCTGGGTAAATCTGTAAAAACAATACTACCTCCATCAGTTGTTACAGACTAATTAAATATCCAAGCTGTAGTACTTGGATGCTGTTGGCCCTGTTACTATAAACCATTAGATTGAATGCACCAATCTAAATTGCCAGTTTTGGTTAGGGCAAATCCACACATTGCTCACTATGCATTACACACTCATTACAGAAGTTCAACAGGGCAGTTTACATATGGTAAATTACTACGAACTGATGCTTTACTAAGAGCTAGCTACTAGCTACTGAAATTAAAATTCTGTGGAAGACTTCCAGACTAACATACATAAAGACATCAACTTTCAGTGCTAACAAGGCAGATGAGGTTCGTAGTGGACACATACATGCTTAGGTTAGAATAAAAGGTGGCATGGGTCTTTGCAGAGACTTGCAGAGGGAAGGCTAGTATTTTCTTTATGGTTCCTCTTTTCTTCTTTAAATTAAGAGTGGATTAGCAAGGAATATGGATGAGGGAATGGGAATCATCTGAAGAGCAAGACAGGCCATTACTGGTGTGAGTAACTTGCAAAATCCTACCAAACTTCATAAAAAGCCTCTGTTCTTTGTTCCAAACATGCTTGAAGTCTGGAGTTCAGGGCTCATCCAAGTGTATCAGAGGGATAGGTGGGTCCAGGTGAGACACAAAATCTTCACAAGAAAACAAGGCCAGGAGATGGTGACCCCTTCCACTGCTTATAAATATTAATAAGCAGAAGAATCAGCATAACCCCTATGGGGTTCAGAGTCTCAGCAAAGAACTCACACAGGTCATAACTACATATGAATATCAGTGGAATACTAGGTATCACAGAAGTACTCAGGTCTATGGAAGAAGGTTTAATTTTCTGGCAGATTAGAGGTGGACGTAATATTCCCCCAAAAAGAAGGCTAAAATTGTGGAGCAGGAGGAACTCAGAACAGAGACACAAGCCCTTTCACCACAGCCTTTCCAGACAGGAAGATGCTGGAGGGCACATGCTTTGTATCTGTAGGTCTTTGACAGCATCTTTCTGCTAGGATGAGCTACTAAGCTCTTGAGGAGCTAGTGAAGCGCGGCTTGTATTGAGCTACAATTTTTGAAGATCTCTTCCTATCCTATGGTATGACAGCAATGAGGGTTTGGACCACCCCTCAAATTACAGACTGATACTTGCTCTTGCAGCCCCCTGGGCTCAGTGCTGGGTACTCCAAAGCACCAAGGTTCTCACTGCCTTCTACAGAATCTGCAACATAGACACAAAGCAACTGAACTACTGTTCCGTGAGCCCTGGGTTTTCCTTCTTCCATTATGCGTGTTAAGTGAGCTCCGAGGCAGCCCTCTGAGACAGGGGAGCTAACCTACACACTCTGAAAAGGAAAATGGTGAATCTTGGGAATGATTTGTTGTCACCAATGTTGGTAAAAGCGTCTTCTCCAAATCTGTTAAATGAAATACACTTTGTTTTTTGGTTTGGGTTTGGAGGGGAGGGGAGGTGTTTGTCTCCATTTGCTATTGCTGTGATTATTTCAAATATATTTCTCTGACTTTGCTCTCCTTTCATGCATGATTTTGTACAGGAGGGTCCAGTCAGACAAATAATACATAGCTTAATCTTGTGCTGGACAGAGCACTGGTGGGAAGTAGGACCAGTCCTGAAGGATCTCTTTAGCCAGAGCCAATGAGACACGCATCATGTGAACTGGCTCCCACCCACTCCACTGTTAGGACTGAAAGCCTCTGGGGCCATTGCAATTCTCAGGCAAGTCAGTCAAAGTTCATTTATGGTCACTTATAGCATAATGTATTTCTTAAGGCTGCCAAAAATAACTCTGAATGCTTCCTTATGCCAAGGTTTGCTTTTGGTGAAATCTTGATATACATTGGCTAAAGCCTGTCTTTGGCAGGGTTTTATTTTGCTGGGGCTGCTGAAATGAATTTCTGGCTCCACTACCCGAGGAATTCAGAACCAACCCTGAAATGTCAGGTGAAGTCACCAAGAAAGACAAGCCTCCAAGTTTTGAGTCAGCTAAAATATATATTCTGTTTGGCTTTTCTGAGCACAGCTCAGTCCCATGTAGGTGCCATGGGGCTGTTCTTCAGTTTAGTCTGTAGGGCACTGGGACACTTTTCTAACAGCTATGCTTAGGGTTGCCCCAAATCTTCCTACCAAGTCCAGCTGCAGAGACAAAGGATACTCTGGCCAACAAATGATAAACAGTGAAAGAAATGCCTCCAGTATAGCAGCCTCTTTGTAAGGCTTTTCAAAATAAAAAACTGGAAGTAGTCTGTAATTCTTAGCAAGATTTTTCGTGTTACACAGTATGTTGCCAACTTTAGTATTTATTTCACTGGCAATGAGTATAAAGACCTGAAACTTTAGCCTCTCTGTGCTGTTAATAACTTCAAACATCTAGCCATGATCAAAAGCTTCATGTGGAAAAATAATAGATGGTCTCTTCCATAAATTGTGTTGCCAGATAAAGTGCCTTCATATGGAAAGTACTTTATATAGCAGATAGAGGACAAAAGGGAAGCCTATTTGGATGGGCACTGAGATTCAGAGTAGATTTCTAATGGCTTTGGAAAGAAGTCTGCATGGACTATTCAGCAGCGTCTAGGGGTGACCTTGCTTGACATCCTGACTGCCTCATTGAATCCAAATATGTGTGTGTGTGTGTAAGCTTTTTCAGGTCTGTACAGAATCTCAAGATGTAGGTAATTTAACACAGCCTAGCTCTTACAGGATCTGCTGAGGTTGTGTCTTGAGGCTTTTTGCCCTTCTGGTCTTGATTTGGCCTTCTGGTGATGCAAAGAGCTCAGGCTTTTATTTGTTTATAAGCAACTTGTAACTTTTGCTTAAAGCTTGCCAAGTATTCATCCTGATGAAGCACTTGACCTTTCTACAAAGTATATTTTTCAGGCACCAGTAGTGTGAAAAGCATCTAAAGTTGCTTCTTTTTTTTTTTTTAAATCTAAATATTTCTAATTATAGCTGCATTTTTAATCTTCTGAACCGTGCCTAGAGGCCACCTTCACCAAGGTAATGAGAGGCCCAACTCTCATTAGTTTCTTGAAGTAACATCTAATTTTACATACCATACAGCTTGCATATTGCACACACACAATCAAAATGCAACATTAAAAAAATTACTTTTTTCCATTATTAAGAAAAAAATATCCTTTGTATTTTAATTGTTGGGGTTTTTATTACCTCATTTTATCTCAGTATGTGAAAGATAACAATACCACTTTGTTGTGGTTTAATTTGAGGTGACAACTAAAAAACACAGAGATGCTTGCTCACTCCCCATTCCTAACTCAGGTGGGATGGGGAGGGAAATGAAAGAGTAAAAGTGAGAAAACTTTTGTATTAAGAACAGTTTTATAATGGAAATACAATTAATAATAATAGGAAAATAACAGTGTAATAAAACCCAAGAAAAACAAGTGATGTAAATGAAAAATAATTGCTCACCCCCTGCTGATGGATGCCCAACCAGTTCCCAAGTAGAGGCTACCACCTCCCAGCCAACTCTCTCCAGTTTATATGCTGGGCATGACATTGTATGGTACAGAATATCCCTTTGGCCCGTTCAGGTCAGCTGTCCTGGGTATGCCCTCTCCCAGCTTCTTGCACACCTCCAGCCTTCTCACTAGGAGGGCATGAGAAGCTGAAAAGTCCTCGACTTACTGTAAGCACTACTTAGCAACAACCAAAACAGCAGTGTGGTATCAACATTACTCTTATACTAAATCCAAAACAAAGTTATACATCAGCTGCTAGGAAGAAAATTAACTCTATCATAGTCAACACCAGGACAGACATTTCTAGCCTCATTCATTGAGCCCATATGAGCAGGTGTTTCACAGAGCTACAAGGAAAAGGAAAAGTAATATTTTAACAGAAGAATACAAATCTCAGTGCTTAAACAGAGGAAGGCATCACTGGAAATCAACAAATGAGTGCAGGAACAGGATTGGCACTGGAATATAAAGTTGCATGCTTGCATAGCTGTATAGCCAGGATCTTATAGTGAAGGAGAGTTCTTGTTTGGGATAAGAATGGAGTGGTCTACAAAAGCAACTTTTTGTAGAATGAGCCTTGTCGAATAAGCTGATATTTCAGATGTGATAGAACATCTTCTCTATTCCTACTTAAAAGTAAGGCTCACAGCAAAGACACAAGTAGCCAAACTTCCTTTTCCATGCCTATTTATCCTAAAACATCTTCTTCCAGACCTTGTAGTCATAGCTTCTTTCTCTATATTTAGTTTTTTCCCACCATCCTTTATCTCCTTTTCCATATGCATTTTTTCCAGAAGATACTATTTACACCTTCTTTAAATATTCATAATGCAGTCCTACACTGACAGTACAGAGCTCCACAGTGTATGAGAGTGGAAAATCTGGTGCAACTTTGTATTAATATAGTTCAGAAAAAATGGTATAAAATAACGACCTTTTGGTGATTCCTAGCCAGTCCTGAATGCCTTAAGCTCCACTCATACTCCCATGTAATAATAATAAGGGCAGCACTCAAAGCCAGTTGGGCAAATTTATGGTTTCTGCTTGGGGCTGTCACCACAAAACCAATCTTTTGGTATAGCACTGCCAATGCCACTCTAGCTAATGGACAGTTATGGAATTCTGCTCTTTTCTTGGTTTTAGTTTGCTGAGTGGAAACTAAATCTTGGGTCAAAAGTTGTGACACTTGATCACTTAATCTTTGATCAGTAGCAGCACAAACCTGACCATATTCATGAAAGAAAGTATGACTTGAATTCTGCCAGGAAGAAGACATAAGGGGGAAAAAAATCTGTATATGAAATGAACTACAAGCATTACTTTTGACTTTAAAACACCTTAAGACAATATACTTCTTCCATTAGATAGCTTATTGTAATAGTAGAGACAATGCGGGGTTGGTATGCAGTAAAAATTACAAGGAAAAGGACAGCTTGTCCATCATGACACTTGTCCACTGCGACCTACTTTCAAACCCAGCTATTGACTGCTATAAAAATCAAGTGCCTATGGCATATTTAGGTTAGCTTCTATTCAGGGCAGTGAGCACAATATCACTGCATAAGAGAAGGCCATCACATTGAAAAGATTCGACTGAACCCTTTTATTTCATGCCACAGTGGGAAAAAAAGGGGAAAAAAAAAAAAAAGAAATCCTGACTGGGCACTAGAAAACCTCTGCTGGAGGTATTTGAGATTGCTCTCCAGCAATATAGCTTCCAGATAATGAGAATGCACATTGTACTCCCTTGTGCTGTACTCAGGCCTTGTTTGCAGGAAACACTCTCCCTTTGTCTCACTAGACTTTACCTGAGCAAAGAGCTACACCCCCTCCTTGATCACAAAACAGGGCTAAACATACTGCTGGCAATGTCTGCAGGATATTTTTGCAACACCACAAGGGAGAGTGTACACTTATACTTGATGCTTTGAGCTCAATTCAGTAGAAGTCTGAAATATTTACATCTCTCTGGTTTGCACTACAGTCAATCCTAGTTTTGCACAGCATCTAAGTGCAATTCTGGCTTTAAATACCATCTATAAATGCTATTTGACAGCTGATGTTATTCAGATGATGCAGTGAGCTTATTCTTTGTAAGTTGTGCTGTTTCCTTGGAGGTTGTGCTGTTGACCATGGAAGCAGCAGTACAGGTGTGTTCGATGGACTTTGTGTTTAACAGGATGCACTGCAGAATGAGATCCTGCCCATCTGGGAACTTTGTTTATCTCACGGGGCAAATGCCAAGAAGACTTCAGGCAGATAGCAATCCCTCTAGCTTTACGTGAGAATAACAGCAAAGTAACATTCTGGCAGAAATAAAAGAGATGATGAACCAGTTCCTTTGGATTTTATCAAGTCCCAGAAAGACTGCCCAGTTAATTCCTACCTTGGTGAAGTAGGGTGAAATTTACCTGCCATGAGACCTTACACACAAATTTTTGAAGAACCAGCTTAGTGACTGATGTGTAAATAGACACTCAGCAATGCAGAGCTCCTTCTTAGCAGAACTCCCCAGTGCTATACCTCTATTAAACACTGAGTCCCTTTTCAAATAGTTGCAGTGACAGCTCTTTGGAAAAACTGCTTATATGGTAGGACTCACTTTTTGGAAGAGTGGGACTGTGATCTTTCAGGCAGCATGTCTGTATCTTTCTGTTTAAAAGGAGATATCAACCACTGCAAGACAAGCGATCCTCATGTTAGTACTTATGAGAGGGTCTCACAAGGGGTTCTTGTGCCAGGATAGAGGTGCAAGCAGACTTCTATAGCTAAATAAATATCTCATGTGGCATCATAATTATAAAAGTAGAAGTTTTGGGCAAGATTGGCAACTTAATTTTTAACATCAGGTTCTTTGAGCTGATCTCAGGCATTTTGAACATTGCACAGCTGCACTTATAATAGATGAACAATACCGCTTGCTGCTGAACTTCTGACTAAATTCGTGGAGGTGAAATAAAGACACGTGAAATATCTGAAATAATGACAATTTTCTTTGAGAAATTATTGTTCTGTTTATATCCATATGAATCAATGTATGCACTTAATTAAACTGATTTTTAATTGAAAAATATTTTGAAGTAGATTAATATCTTAGTGCTGTTTCAGGACTTAATTTCAGGTCTCAGTCATTAATAATATTACATCCTGCTGATTAAATAGAAGGAAACCTCTGTCCCACAAATTGTAAAGGAAACGTAACAACTGTTCAATTACCATCAATTTTGAAGTTGAAATATTATTTTCTGATTTAACTTTGGCCTGACTTCAGACCAATGGTGCCATTCAAATAAAGTCAACATTTAGTATTGATTTCAACAAAACGGAGTTGGGAGCAGAGAGAAGAAAAGAAAAATGCTGCAAAGAGAAGGACAGGCTCCCGCAGTGAGCAAAGCTGGCAAAAAGGCCAACACTTTCACTCATCACGGATTTCTTACTAAAACGTCCTCCCTGATAATTGCATTTCCGAGCTGGGGCACACAATGCTGTCCACACAAACAACCATGCCTTGCTTGAATCTCATTTGATAATGAGGGCTTGGGAGAAAGCTAGCTCCCCTGTTTAATTAAAAGTCTTCCAGACTTGAACAAAAACTCCGTACAGACTTGTTACCACCACACTCTGCCAGAAAGACTTTCACCTCTGAACTTCTTCCACACGATTCACAAGCTGAAGCTCCAACAAAACCCAACAGAGTCCAAAGCCAAAATGGGGTTTAGTTCCTGCAGGTTGCTAAAATCATGGGATAAGCTGTCCCTGGGAGTAACAGTCTCTCTTAGAGTCAACCAAGTCTACATGAATCCTTGTATTGGGCTGCTTCTTGAAATTTTGTTTTGGAAGCTGAACTCATCTATTGGCAGGTCTCCCAAGTTTGATGTCAGACATGAAAATAACTTTTCTTTTACTCCAAAGATACCAGATGAAAAACCTGTGGATTGTGACAATGTAATACCAAAAAGAACAGTTATGATTTGTAATACCAGCACAGAAGATAAGCTGTTTCTTTTTTTGCTTTCCTGGATACAAATTAAGGACTTTGTTCAGTTTACTATCTATGACTCGAATTGGATGTTGCACCTTACTTGAAGACAAGTTAGTAAAAAATAATAGAAAAAACTTCCCAACCAGCTTTGAGATCGAAAACAAGTTCTAAAATGGGAAAGAGATAGTACTGTGAAAATTAATGTGGTTCTCTACTGACACAGTTCCATCAGATAATAATGTTAAATGCACTCAGTGTGTGATAATGTTAAACACTGCTCAGTACTGGTAGTTAAAGTGAATTCATCTGAGTTTATGTAACTGCTTTCTAAATTCTTATGTACAGACTGTTATTTCTGCCTTTCGGTTTGTTTATTAATGAAGCCACATAAAATTCTTGATTTCCCTTCAAAACAAAACAATTAATTTTTATATTTGAAGTAATCATAACAACTACACCCTTAAAAACTAGCCTGGTAAAGAAGGCCAAACAGAAAAATAGAACAGAATGATAGTACAGCAGGTTCCCTAGAGATTCTGGTCACTAAAATCATTTGAGGAATTAGATTATTGGAATTAGGTTCACTTTAACACTATTTAGGGACTTCCAGAGAGAAACATTTGCTCTGGAATGCATGAAAATTTATCAGGCAGCTTGCAGAATTACCATAAAAAATGCATTCTACATGGGACTCAAGTATAAGGTATGTTCCCCAAAATTATGAATACTGACAGGAGAATGCCTTCTCCACCTATAGCAACAGATATTTCACAACACAGAACACACCATTCTCTCTTTCCCCACCTCTCAGGCCACACGTACTTGTTTTTACGAGTTTTTAAAATTACCTACTCCAGTTGTATGCCACACAGGTATCACAAACAGGTACACCTAAGGAGGATAAATAGTAAGAATAGAAATTGTAATGGGTTCTGGAACTTCCTTTTCAATTTAATGTTACTCTATACCATTTTCCCACCTTTCATGTTCCGTATATACATATATATACAGAACCATATATAGTGCAATATACAGACTTTGTATATGGTACCATCCTTGATGCAGTTACAGACACAAAAGTTATGAAGAGGGGAACAGAGTCCAGGTGGATGTACTGTTTTCTGCACTCAGGATGTACCTACATGGGATAATCTGATGCCTCTTTAAGCATAGCACTGCTGTAGAATTAACAGTCAAACACTTAATTACCATTTGTTTTATGTCAGAATGAGAGGAAATGGTTCAGGTCTACAGCGTCTCTGATGTCTACAGATTTAGAAATGAATGCCAAGACATTTATAATCCTGTTGTTGGTTTGGTTTGGTTTTTTGTTTTGTTTGTTTGGGTTTTTTTGACAGGAAACTGAAGCCAGGTAAAACCTTGAAAGCTGAAGACCCAAACTGCAGCTTTCTGAACCCTGCAGAGAGGCATTAATAGCTTTTTCATACACGAGCAAGAACAGAATATGTCCTTCATCACTCAGAGCCACAAGGAAAGAAGAGAGGAATTTTCCGGGTTGGGACTAAGGATGCAAATCATGTATCACCTTCATATTCCAACAGTACTCAGGTTTTTACCATTCTCCTCTCTAAACAAGTAAAGCAATAAGCTACTTCAGGGTAGGAATGACATTGGGGCATGGTGATAACTAGAGGTTTTATGGAGGAGGGAATGAATGTGGGAAAGGGAATATTTTTCAGATTATTTTTTTGTAGTTTTACCAAGACACCTGTTCAGAATGGGAAAAATAGAGAGGAGGACACAAATAGCAATCAGCTTTTACTTAACTAAGCATCTGTTACAAGTAGTACTGTTGTGTTTTATGCAATGTAAGAAATTATTGTAAAATATGTTTTTTATCCATCCTTGGAAAAGTATTCCAGCATACTCTGTAGATATAGTCTATTTCACTAACAAATATACAAAAAAGCCAAAAGAAAACAGCTGAGAAAAATAAGTTAAATGGTCAAATAAGCAAAAAGACAAGTGAGAGATGCAGAATGCTTGCTTTATTTTCCCAAAGTGAAACAAAACCTAATTTTTTAAGTCAAATGTAATGATTTTTTGTAATGTGGCTTATGTGCAAAATGTTATTTAGCTAATTTAGCCAAATGAACTAAAGAAGCTTAAATTCATGAAAAGCAATCCTTATTCTACCCCTTGAAAGTATACCCAGAAGGACAAAATTGTAAACAGTATGGTCTTGAAGTGCCAGAATTAACAACATTTTCTTTCTTAAGGACTTAATGTCCTAAAATTGATCTCAAAGTGTGGACACAGATATTTTGATGCAGAGGCATTTTTTATGCCCTATGCAGACAGTCTGTCACCTAACAAAGAACTCACCCTGGCAGTTTTTGTCTCAGTCAAGAGGCTCACAAGACACCCATATTGGGTTTCTATCATCTACATGTTCACCTGTTTTCATGAAACTTGTAAGGAAAATCTACTGGCCCTTCCGACATGTCCAGTTTGGGAAAAACAGACAAACTGATTCAGAAGTTATTGACAGAGAACAGGGAGGTCCACACATGTACACCCAGGCAGTACCATCACAGGAGTCTTTGTTCCTAAGAAAGAAATCAAAAATCCTTTCTCTATTTATTATTCTAATTTTTCATGTAGATTCTTCTTTACTTTTTAGATACATTTTTAAATTGACTTATAAAATTTCAAAAGTGGTTATTCTTCTATCTGCAAATTATTAAATATTATAATAGTATCCGTCTGTGTATGGATCCTACAAATGTATTGAAGTATGTAGGTAAATGTGCTAGCAAATAACAGGAAAACTATTAGGAGATTAATTAAAATTTCTTCCCGGCGTGCTAGTCAGATGATGCAGATGAATTCCAGTTAGGTGTCTGGTTAATCTCCTGGTCTCATTTGATTTAATCTTCTCATACTGTGCAAAACCTTATTTTTGTCTGATGAGGCTGGAAAATGCAGGGAAAAAAAGAGGGGGGGGAGGCGGAATCTATAAAAAGAGATTGGTTTGGGGCTAATCTGAGAGGAATGGATCTAGTTTACATTCAGCAGGTAGAAGTTGTGGTACAACTTGCAGGGCAAGGCATGGATGTTAGCAAGACTCCTGCCCTTTTCGACATGACATGAACAAAATCAGCACAAGTTTTCCTGTGTGTCTCTGGTCCATATTTAACTTTTTTCCTGTAGGAAAACATCTATTGCTGGTAAAAGCTGCAGACAAGCCACCAGACTAGCAGAAACATAGATCTGAGATAGTGCAGCAAATTCTGAATTACTGATCTTGACTAAAACTTGTTTTGTGTCTTATGGGTGGAGCATATGAGAATGATTCAATATCTAACACGAGTCAATCCTACTGCTGTCCAGAGAAATTAACAGTCTAGATCATCTACTCCACTTTACATATGGAGGAGAATGAGATGCACATCGTGAGGGCCCTCAAGAACAAAATGATAATCTGGTTCTTTGGAGGATCAACTGGCTAATTTTTCCTTTTCCTCATCTAGAAATTTTGCTTCTTGATACAGTTTCTTCCTGCACCATGAGACAGAGAAGACCAGGGCCAACACCTAAGGACTACGTGTCTGTGTATATAGAAGTTCATCCCATATGTTGGCAGCTGCTCAGAGCTTCTTCCCATACCCAGTAGTCCCAGAAAAGAGCTGGATAAGGGGAGTAAAAGTGCACTGCCCATGCCATGGGCATGAATGCAAATGATGAGGTCACCTTGGGTTGCCCACAACGGGGAATTGCTATAGATGTGGTGGAATCAAGACCTGACCAACATGGGAGCCAGAGCAAGAAAGAGAGGATTTCGTTCTAAAACCTGCCAGGATGCGATCCCACGCAGCTTGCTCTAGGTGAACCTGCTTTAGCAGGGGGTTGGACTAGATGATCTCCAAAGGTCCCTTCCAACCCCAACCGTTCGGTGACCCTGTGACTCTGTAATTCCACCAGTAGATCAAAGAGACCTGAAAAGAGTTTCTCACATCATTCATTTCTTATTGAGTTGTTAGACAAATTTATGCTCTTGCTAATTTTTTTCCTAATTAATCTGTCAGAACCCCCAAGATCAGTTTGTTTATAAATGTAGTTATACAGTTAAAAACTGGATAAATATTTTTTTCTGTACATCCAGGCTAAGGCAAATCACCAGCACAGAAATCTTACTTCAGTGGGTTTATGAAATACACTGATGTGCTTTATTCAATTTCCTGCCAGTATATCTGTCCAACCAAATTGCACTGTTCAGGAGCTATCGTAGTTCAATGCCAAAGCCTTTTTAAACAAATCAATGCTACAACCTTTAATAAAGTACCAGTCCTGCAGTCCCTTACAGAATCTTTGCCTTGGAGACATGGGTTATGAACAATTTGAAATACAACAGGACAGACACTCATCCTTTGTTGTAGGTAAATGGAAGTTAATCCCAAAGATTGCAGTACTATCACTGCATGCAGCGATCCACTTTTTCATCTCAAGAGAAAAACAGCTAAGTTAACACTCACAATTACAGACTGCCAGGTCCCTTAATTAAACCCGAAATATGCAAGAATATGCATGTCCAGATTGATGAAAATATGATGAACAGTCATTGAAAATCTTCCTTGGGTTTTATGTACAAGCTCTAAAATTAATCTACATGGAGACCGCTATGTCCCACCCTAATTTCTACATTTCCCCTGAAATGTTAAGCATGTTGCAATCCATTCATTATACATAGGAGGATTTTTCTGGCCAAGAAACGGAAATGGCTTAAGTAAGGTATATTTTCCCAGAATAAAAATGTAAACTGGGCTAATTTATCATGTTGGTGACTGTATCATGGCTATAGTATATATCCTATCCTAAATCCTTTCCAAATGACTGGGAATTCACCCAGCCTGACTTAGAAAATCATTGACTTTACAATATCCTTCCCTTATTGCTGGGTTGCACTGGGGATAGAGATGCAATTGGCACAGAAAGTCAGTGCACTGGTTTCATGTAAGCAAAATCTTGGCAAATGGAATAGCTTAGCACTGTGTAACAGCAAAGAAATGCAAATTAGTGTCAAGAGTTGGCTATCACAGCAGGCTCCATGAACTCAGCAGTAGGAAAACCTCTGTGGCTGCGATTGATTTTTGAGAATTATGGGGGTCTAATACTACTAAGATTTTATATCCCTTCCTCTTCTAAACGTATTTTCACTTGCTTTAATCTTTAATGCTATTTCTGAAATCCTACACCTTGACCTTTTGTAGTATGGGTAGCAATGGTACATCCTTGCTTGGACACAAGCAGAAAAGATACTACTGAAACCCTTCCTTCTTAAGGGAGCTGAATGTGGAACTTGGGGAGTTAGCTTCAGCATTTCAGTGGATAAGCAAGAGTGTCCTGACCAAGTTAGTGGGAAGGGAAATTCTCGCATGAAGGGTTGCAAAAAATTCCTTCTTAAGAGGAAACAAAAGAGGCTTGCGGTACAGTTAGTCTGAATCACTGCAGCATCCCAAAGCTTCTCCTGTTGTGAGACACCTGTGATGGTGCCCTTATCCAGAGATAAGTGTGCAGGTTTAATCTAGTGCTTAATGAATATGATTAATCAATATAATAAACCTGATCCTCAGTCTGAGTTGTGATACTGTGACTCATGCTAAAGAGCCTTTTACTTCCCAAGCAAATACACTGATTTCAATGTCACCATTCAAGGGATAAAGATTCACAGAATTGTAGGGGTTGAAAGGGACCTCCAGAGTCCAATCCCCCTGCCAAAGCAGGCTCCCTAGCTCATATCGCACAGATAGGCATCCAGTCGGGTCTTGAATATCTCCAGAGAAGGAGACTCCACCACCTCCCTGGGCAGCCTGTCCCAGGGCTCTGTCACCCTCCCTGGGAAAAAGTTCTTCCGCATGTTGATGCGGAACTTCCTGTGCTCCAACTTGAAACCATTGCCCCTTGTCCTGTCTCCACAGACCACTGAAAAGGGGCTGGTCATTTCCCTTTGTCTCCCACACTTCAGATACTTATAAAAATTAATCAGATCCCCTCTCAGTCTTCTTTTCTCAAGGCTGAACAGCCCCAGTTCATTCAGCCTTTCCTCACAGGAAAGATGCTCCAGGTCCTCAGTCATCTTAAGGTCAACTCAACATAAGCAAAAGTAGTGGAATCTGGCCAGCAGTTCTTTTCTTATGGTACTTCAGACACACCCAGAGTAATCAGATATTACAAGCAGCACACTTCCCTTCAACAAAACCCTTTCCCAGAACTGGCATGACATCACTACTGATGCAAATTACAGTGGTAAGTAAACAAATAAAGCTGCATTGTGTTGCTTTAAATTTTACCAAAAGAGCAGGTGGTAAAATGTCCCTTTTTGTCTGAGGAAAATCAGAATATCGTACAAGAAAGAAATTATGATTCTTTTTTTGTAGCTGTTATTTCCTAGTACATAACACTTCTGAACAATCTAGCATTTAGAGCACAAAGCAAGTATGCTGAAATGATTAAGCTAACAAGTTTGTGCCTGATCTCTTATGAATATTATATTTATAGGAGCATGTTCTGTCCTCCTTGGCATCCTCCTTCCTTTCTCTCAGCAAAGACACTCTTAAAGGATGCCTGAAGGTAAGAGATAGAACTAAGAATATTAAATGTCCCCCTCTGAATGATACTTGCAAAATCTGGTCCTTTCATGTTGATGTTCTTTTAAAAAGGGAATGTGAGAAAAAGTACCACTTCTAGTAAGTCAGCTCACTTGGAGATGGATGTATTTGAGCTATACATCCATCTTTCCTTTCAAACTCAATCAAGGCAAACAGGCACCTGTAAAACATGATTCATTCACATTCTGTTTTAAATGTTTATTTTAGGATGATATAAATTAGCACTTTTAAATGTCTGGTTCTACACAATCTATGGATTTTTACATTGGTCACAAGAACACCATCTCATGGCTTCCATGAAACTGCAACAGAACATCTACTGGGGAAAAACAGCATTGCAAGCATTGCACTTGCTTGACGTTTCAAGGTGCTTTAGTACATTCCATGACAATAATTGTAATCAAGTAACCCTGACAGCGTCAAACTAGACTTTGACCAAGTCAAAGACCTGGTCCAAGAGAGTAGTCCAAGAAACTATGTCAGCTATATGATTAGAGGTACAGTCATGTGAGGTTGTACACGGTTCCCCTATAAGGGCAAGAAAGACCAGTTTAGCACATCACTCAGTAGTTGTGTTTCATTCCTACTACCTGCTATCCAAAGTTTAACTCCCCAAGTGGTGATACCGTTTGTTCATGAGGAAAAGGAAATCTTTAAGAATCCTTAGGAATCCTTCAAATAAGCTTACTGGGGAAGGCAAGGCATCTGACTACTGTATTTTTCTTTCTCTTGATCTGAATCACTTATGGTTCTTGTGAATTTGAATGCACAGCTGACAGCTACATCAACTACAAGCTCCAGAGCAAGCAGCCTGGCTACAACCCATTGTTCTCCACTACATGGCACTGCAGCCTGAACACCCTTCACACTGAACAGAAGGATCATGTGTCATAGAAATGTTAAAATATCTTTAACAGAGAGTGACTGTGTAGTCTCCATCTCTGGAGATATTCAAAACCTACCTGGATGCTGTCCTGTGCAGCCTGTTCTGGGTGATCCTGCTCTGGCAATGGGGGTTGGACTAGATGATCTTCAGAGGTCCCTTCCAACACCTGTCATTCTGTGATTGGGAATATCTGAGTTTGGAGGTATTCAGAAGGAACAACTCCCAGGACAAGGGTTATGGGAATGGCATGTGCTGATGTCATATATATTAGCAGACAAGCAAGATACTAGGTCATTTATGTGCATTTTCTCGGGGCACCCAGCATCAAGGCACCAAAGAACAGACTAAAAGAAGGGACATCCTAAAACAAAGACAGCACACATGCAGACTAAACCGAAGACACAGAGCATTTAGAGATGACGGTGAGAAAACAATGAACAGAGTAGAAGCCCAAAGACATCCCTGTAAGGACAAAAAGCAGCATACAAATTCAGATGATTCACAGTGGTGGGATAGGATAGAGATGAAAATCACAATCATTATCCACTTCTTAAAGGTACAAACAGGCAGACCAAATATTGGCAAAGGTTTCTAAGCTAAGAAGCACCAAAGAGAAGGAAGGAGCTTCCATCCCTTGTCCTCCAAGAAACTGCAAGAAAGCCTGGACAGACCACCTGGGTACAATGTAGTGTGTGCAGGCTGAGCAGATGACTCAAGCACACACATGTGGATTATGACTATGTGGTACAAGAGACTGACTGAGTAACACTGATTTTTTTAAAAATAAAAACCACCTTTCTCTCACTTGAAGTCTCATGTTGAGCTTTGCTATGCTACAGTGCTGCAACGTTACTGACTACAGTCAGAGAACCAATCTCTGTCAATTGGTTCAATTAATATTTCATAACTCATGCAAATAGTGAGAGCTTTGGCACTGAGGACGAGTCATGACTGGCCAAGACCTATGTAGTTAGCACACACTCAATGAAGTGTGGATGACTTACTTCCATCCTGCCCTAACTCAGCTTAGACCCTTACAACCTTTTGCATCCCAGCCACAGCCAAAATATGCAGTCTTTCTACCCTTTTCTGTTTGTTTGCAAATGGTCTATCCTAAATCAGATAAACTCTTCCATATAAGAAAATTATTGAAACATCTATGTTTCTTAAGGCTTCTTATTTCAACAAATTGCATTGTCCAGCAAAATAATGAGGCAGAAAAAACATTTTGATAAAAAATATCCAAGCAACTTCAGAAAAAACAGGATTATCCATTACCATTTATGTCTGATTCAAACTAGAAATGCATTTACATTCTTATGTATACATGGTTATTTAGGAGACACAAAATAAATTATAGCAATTTACTATAATGCAGTTTTATGATATTATCTCCCTCAAGTGAGCTACCTGTAGACCACACATGAAAGAAATTGTTACATTGCATCACCAGGATCTATTGTTAAAGGGCTCACCAATAATTTGTTGGTTACGGTAAAAATGTCCATTTCATTTTTTACAAAGACTTTACACCACAGAAGCTGGATTACAATCTGGCTTTGGAGCTATTTTGAACAGAGCTTTTTATGCATTCCTTTCACCTGGTCTATTATGTTCCTAGTGGAAACAATTTCCATTACAATTAGTGTTTTAGGAGTGTTGCAGGAAGGAAGCTCTAATAAACAAAGAGCAGTCCAAATTTCCCTGTACTAATTCACAGGATCTATTATTTTAATATTTTACAGATAATTCAAATAAACACAAAGAAATGCATGACTTAGCGATGTTCTTATTTATTCTTCGCTATTTAACAGTGATAAAATCATTGCATGGCAATTTCACATTGTATGGTTCGTGACACCATTCATTCTTCCGTTACATGGATATGTCTATTTTCAGCTGCAGTGAGTTAGTGAACACAGTGGGATGTGCAACACTGAAAACTAGGGCACAGTGGCAATAATGTCACTGAGTTCCTAAGAGAGACCAAAATACGCAAAGGGGTGAAAACAACAGGATCAAAGATAAATTCAAAGGCATCTCTGCATTCCTCTGGGATAAACACACTTGGATATTGCATTGGTATGGGAAACAGTTTGCAAATCTCCACTTATGAGGAATTTCTGGGGCCATTTGGCTGGATTTGGGGTGTCTCCAGTAGTTCCTACAGCAGAAACGGCAGCTGAAGGAGCTGCAACAGGGGCCCCATGGCACTAGCTTCACCACAGCACACAGAAGTTGCTGCATTGCCTTGAGACCAAGGTGTATACCATAACCTCAGTGAAAGAGTTTGGTCCTACCTATCTAGGCATGGTTCACATTTCAGTTCATCACTCCTGTTAAACACTATGGAAAATGCAGCAAAACATATTACATAATTTTTCAGGTGTGGAAACTGAGGTCCAACAAAAAAGTAGCATTTTGTTCTAAGCTGGCATCAAGTCCAGGACAGAAATGCCAGAGATTGACCCCAGGACTGGTCATACACCGACATCCTTCTTCTCATGACACTCTTTATTGGGGCAGCTATAGTTTGGAAGAGGTTGCTAGCAATTTTTGAGGGAATAGTTTATAACAAAGACCTCCACTTATAGAAATATGGGCTTTGGACTTGATTCTGTTTCTGGAATGTGGTGCTTGAATGCTAGAGACATGACAGTGTCTGGAATTTCAAGGACTGAAAAAACAGTTTGACAGCATTTTCTATAAAAAAAATGAAAAAAAATCATCCTTTCTTATGATACTTTCTTACTTTTGTTCACTTCTTGAACCAGTGGTTCAGAATGGATCCTTTGAAAAGCATAACAATAATCCTGAACTGAAACAGACCGGCTGAAAACACCTGAACAAATAAGTTGGCATTGCTTCTCATTGATTTCCAGCTTCATCTCAGTCTGTCAGCTGAGATCTCACTTGATGAAACATAAAAAGTAGGCAAGCTATTTCTATTTAATGAAATTTGGAAATGAAAACATCAAAGAAAAATTTGGAAGGCATAAATCACCATTTAATACTATTTTTATTAAGATTCAAGCGGTCCCTCTCTGTGTTTCACAAGAAACTGTGACCAACAAATGCATGCTTCAGTCAGCCTGCATGAGGAGGCAGCCTTTTCTGGATGCTGTTTTCAGGAAAATAGGGGTTTCAAGCTCTGTCTGCTGCAGATGAAGAAGACATAAGACAGCAGAACAGCATGTCACAGTGGCTGGGCAAACAGTGGTACATGAAGATATTGGCAGCCTTCAGGTTTGCTTTTATCTCCTGGTTGACAGGTGCAAGTGCATGGTGTTGAGTATAGCACATTCTTTCAAGTACACTTGTGAGACATATCTGTGAATATTTGAATGGTTTGTGAACAGCTCTTTTCACTCTGTCAGATCAGATCAAGAGCAGAGGTGAAGACTGTGCTGCTAACTTGTGGTAAAATAACACTGGAATAAAACTGTAGTGCCTACGTGTTGTTTCGCCCATATTTGTATTACTTTGTGGCACACTGCTTATCTCTATAGTTATGTACCTACAATATATGTCACAGATAGAACTCTATAGCTAGGTAAATACACAGATAAGCAGTGTACCACAAACTACGACAAACACATGGCAAACCTCATATACTGAGCTTAGATGCACTCAGTCACCTGGTCTGACTTGGCTGGCCCTGTGTGGAGCCAGGGGTTAGACTTGATGATCCTTATAGGTCCCTTCCAACTCAGGTTATTCTATGATTCTGTAATTCTATAACTAATTCTTGTCTTCACTGTCAAACACTTAAGAACTGAAGTTGCTCTGATGTCAGTGCAATTGTGATGATGCCATCTTTAAACATGTCCCATTCCTAATCCCAGCAGGGGAGCCTGATACCCAAAGGCACCTGTGTATGAATGTGCTGCCATCAGTGCTAGGCTTGAAAGAGCAGGATTTTGCAAGACAGCTGGTGTGAAACTCTGCTAGTAGAGGAGCATTCAAGACCATAACTCTGGATCCACCAACAATGTTAGTTCCTATTACCACAGAGCTATGCTCGAATACTTGTCATTTCCTCCCAAGACATGGAGCTCATCCCGGTTGTCTTCAGTGGAATCTGGTTCTGCATTCCCAGTTCTCCCCATTTATGCATGGGAAGCCATGTGTGAGACAGAATGATACAATGTCCTTAAGGGGACCAGCTGTAAATCTCCCAAGAGGTGCCTCAAGAAAGACTTTGCAAATTCTGGCTTACAATTGATGCTACCTTGCTCATTTGCATTTGTGTCATCTGGAGAATATTTGTGGGACATCTGCTCTATATAGGTTATTGACTTAATATGATAGAACTGCCTAACTCCTTCAATTGCTTTTTCTTCATCGCTGAGACAGGGACAGTGAGGGTTATGACAAGAGAGAAGAGACCATTGTTTGATCATAGAGATAGGAAAGGCTCCTTGAATACCCAGGTAGAAGACAGCTGTATTGGAACTTCTACCCAGTTACTCCAAGCCTTGTCTTAAAATCAGCAGTGCATAGTATACATGAATATTAGAAACACACACCCACACTTATCTCTAGGGAGCAGCGTTTTCTTTTATCCTGCTAGAATTTAATTAGGTGAAACATCAGATTTGAGTCCTCTGGCATATAAACTCAGCAATACAGTTTCATCTGTAATTGGCTCCATCTCAGAAGAATTACAGGAGCCCAATGAGACAAAGCAATTATTTTCTAGCTTGCTAATAAGCGTGCATAAACCTAAACTACCATACCAAGAATTAGTAAGTTACTTCTAACCTTCTTTCATCTTTCTTAGTCTTTATTTTTGTCTTCAAGTCCAACCTCTGCCTTTCAGAAATTCACTTTATGTCAAGAAGTTGTGGAGAATGAAAGGCAAACACTGCTAAGTGACAGCTGTACTCCAGAGAACGGCAACATCCTTTTTGGAGTCAGCAGCTGCATTTTATGATCAGTCAAGTGTTCTCCTAGGAGCCACTGGTTCAGTCAAGCTTGGGGTATATTTATTTTGAAGTAAACAAGAGAACATATGTTATGATACTAAATAGGAGCACTTTCTGGTTAAACAGACTGTAATAGAAAACTCTTGTACTTTATATGCACTTGCACATGAGACTGAGCTGTGGTATGAAGCCTGCAGCCTCTGCTTGGGGTGCTGCAAGACCAGGCTGCTTTGAACTTGCAACAGCAGAATGCTTGGCTTTGGCCAGGCACACCTGCCATCAGGTCTTTGCTCTGTTACTGGGCAAAGTGAGAAATTAGAAATAAGAGTCAGTTCATTTTAGTTACAGTTTGACTGAACAATAAAAAGTCTCAAGAAATATACTTTAAAAAAATACTACATAATGAACTTCTTGTTGATAACGCCAATATGATTTTTGTTCATTAACACTATCCCAATTCTGAACCCTTGAAATCACAGACTAACCTGTGCCTGAAGTGAGAGCCGGGAAGGTAAAACCTCCAGTCATACCAGTTGAGTAGGAATACGCTCAGCTTCTCCTTTTATGAGAACAAATGCCATAATGAAGTCCTATTCTAGCTTTCACATTCTGATTATTTGCAAGTAGTTATTCATAATGCCACTTTGTATTCTGACAAAAAAGATTGTATGACAAGGGCCAAATCCTAATGTCTTTACTCAGTACTGAAGCAAATCTCAGCAGGAGTTCACTGAAATCTGTAAAGGCTGAATAGAATTTAGCCAAGAACATTTTTAGACCTCAAATCTGCAAGCATTTTTCTATCTATTTAATATCATGAACATGATTAGTCGTGGAGATTGCAGAAGTTTGTTGGAGTGGGTTTTTTGGTGGGGGGGGGTTAAACTTTTTTCCTTGCTTATAAATTTAACCTTCCTATTTTAACTTAAAAAAAGCTTTGACCTGCTAAGAGGAGAGAAAAATAGAATGATGCTAAGTATGATTATGAGAATTCAGAGCAAGCCAGAAGCATCACATAGGCATCCTTTGATGATTTTCTAACCCAGTACATGGACCATGTTCCCTTTTACAGAATCACAGAATCACAGAATCACAGAATCACAGAATTTTTAAGGTTGGAAAAGACCTAGAAGATCATCCAGTCCAACCATTCACCTAGCTCCCACTAAACCATATCCCTCAATACAACATCCAGTCTTTCCTTGAACACCCCCAGGGATGGTGACTCCACCACCTCCCTGGGCAGTGCATTCCAGTGCCTGACTACCCTTTCTGAGAAGTAGTATTTCCTAATGTCCAGCCTGAATCTCCCCTGGCGCAACTTGATACCATTCCCTCTAGTTCTGTCACTGCCTACACGGGAGAAGAGGCTGACCCCCAGCCCACTACAACCTCCCTTCAGGAATTTATAGAGAGCTATAAGGTCTCCCCTGAGCCTCCTCTTCTCCAGGCTGAACAATCCCAGCTCCCTCAGCCGCTCCTCGTAAGGCCTGTGTTCCAGACCCCTCACCAGCTTAGTAGCCCTCCTCTGAACGCGCTCCAGGGCCTCAATGTCTTTCCTGTAGTGAGGGGCCCAAAACTGAACACAGTACTCGAGATGCGGCCTCACAAGTGCTGAGTACAGGGGGACAATTACCTCCCTGCTCCTACTAGTAACACTATTTTTGATGCAAGCCAGGATGCCGTTGGCCTTCTTGGCCACCCGCGCACACTGTCGGCTCATGTTCAGCCGTGCATCAATCAGTACCCCCAGGTCCATTTCCTCCACACAGTCCTCCAGCCACTCCACCCCAAGCCTATAGCGCTGCCTGGGGTTGTTGTGGCCAAAGTGCAGGACTCGGCATTTGCTCTTGTTGAACCTCATGCCATTGGCTTCAGCCCAGCTCTCCAGCCTGTCCAGATCCCTCTGTAGGGCCTCGCTACCCCCAGGCAGATCCACACTCCCAGCCAATTTAGTGTCATCTGCAAACTTACTGACGGTGCACTCAATGCCCTCATCTAGGTCATCAATAAAGATATTGAAGAGGACAGGCCTCAGCACTGACCCCTGGGGAACACCACTCGTGACCGGTCGCCAGCTGGATTTAACTCCATTTACTACCACTCTCTGAGCCCGGCCCTCCAGCCAGCTCCTTACCCAGCCGAGGGTGTACCCATCCAAGCCACGGGCTGCCAGCTTCTTCAGGAGAATACTGTGGGAGACAGTGTCAAAGGCTTTGCTGAAGTCTAGGTAGACCACATCAACAGCCTTTCCCTCATCCAGCAGATGGGTCACTAGATCATAGAAGGAGATCAGGTTGGTGACTTCTTGGTTATAGAAGAACCAAAATACTTTCTGAAGTCAAATGTTCTGTGTTCTGCACAGTACTAAAAAGAAAATATTCTGCATATTTTTGCTAAGGCACAGCTCGGATCATACACATTTCAAAAAGTTCATCTGAGTGGTTAAACATGGCCTATATTCAGAAATCAATTTTATTCACACCAACGTTTTAGTACTTGAACTGTGTTTTCTGACTCATCTCAATGATTCTTCATGTAGTTCCCAGGCAAGAATCAATTCATCAAAACTAATTTATATTTCTCTCAAAGAGACAATACTAGTGATTGCAGGGATAGTGAAGTAGAATAGTCTTGCAGTAGGCATTTATCACAACTTGGACGTCCTTTTTTTCCCTTTGTGACAGAAATGGTTGGCTTTAATTTGACCCAAAGAGATGGCAAGTGGTCTTTCTCTTTCATTTACTATAATTGATGTGTTTTTTAATGCAAGTATCAACCATTTTTTAATTATGGTTACTAACACTGTTTAGTTTCAAACTGTCACTATAATACAGTAATTTTTAATACTGTCGGTGAACTTAATTTAAAAGAAGCATGTTCTCATTTCTCACAGTATTCTCAATGCAGAATTATTTTAATTCTTGACAGATCACCAGTAAATTTTCTGTCAGTGCAAAGTCCTATAGTGTCGCACTGTCCTGTGACACCTGAGAACTTCAAACCATGTATTAATTCAAATATAATTTAACCAAATTACATCTTTTATAAGAACAGATACACAACACGTTGCACCATCATACTGATTACTGACTACCTAGTTTTTTTATAACTATATGTAGATTTAAAACTGTAATGAAATATCGTAGCAGATATCAGTACTAATACTACTTTGCTAATTAAATATGCCATTTGTAACATAGTACTCTGATTAAATCAATAATGAGAAAAGATCCTCTCCAATTGGTTGGAAGCACTAAAGAAAATTAATTTAAAAACTGGTAAATTAATCTTCATTGAAGAAAGTCATTCAAATATGCAGCTAATCTCCTGCTAGCTTTTTGGAACCAATTTCAATAATCAAATCCATAAGTGAAATCTAAAAATGGTAAACAAGAGAAATAAGGGCTTCTAAAGAAGTACAGGCTTTTGTATATTGAATACCCATAAGTATACCAGTGTAGGTTTTTTTGTGTTGTTTTGGCAGGGATTAATTAGTCTGCTGCTGACCTAATCATGTGAGCCTGATGAATACTAGCAGTCTCATAAAATGTGAACAAGAAAGAAAAAGCTTAAGCATTTCCAAAGAAAACTGATGTTATATTTTTGTGCATAAACCCCATGAACACACACGTCAACCATGTGTTGCACACACCCTTGCCTTCTAATCATCTACTTATGAAAACACTGGACTTGAGCATGAAATGTCCCATCTTTGAAAAATGGAGAAGGTGTTTAATTCTTAGAGGTACAGCCCAGGGGGATAAAGCCAGCTAGTGAAATGTGTATCCCATTATGTGGGAAGATCATTTTGTATGAGCTCTTATCCAGGCACACGGGTCTTTGCCTCACTTTTTGTCTGCTAGCCTATGACCAGAAGGACTGCCTGCATCCCTCATCCTTACCCTGGGCTGGATGGGATGGTTCCCCAGGGCCCTCAGGATGGTTCCTCCCTGGAGAATAGAGGGGTAGCAGGACATGCCCATCTGGATATGGTAGATCAGTGAATGGAAGGAGGTATTAAAATATTTAGCTGCCTCTAAGGCCCACTTTGCTTCCCCAGTGCTCTTATTTTACACTCAGAGGGATGCACGAGAATACAAATGAGTATACCTAGAGAACCTCTGAATATTTAAAAATAAAGCAAAATGAACAGTTTGCCTTATCCCCAAAGACAGATTCCACACTCCAGCATCACTTTCTGATTTCACCAGTCTAATGTACTCATAGACCTGAAAAATAATCAAAGAGCATAAATTAAATTAATTGCTTTATTTCTGGAAATAGCTTGTCATTCTATTAAATTGCCAATTTGTTATCTGCCCAAATGATAAAGACATTTAGCTCATGACTGCTTCTGCTTCAGGGATGGAAGCAATGGGAGCAGGAACAGGATAAGAGTACTACTGGGCTGTGATTTCACTGCTGTGATGACATGGCCCCAGCCCCACCATGATAGCTATGATGCAAACTGGTACAGCACCCTGTTCTAGAGAGTGCCAAACCCACACAGGATCAGGTTATACAGTAAAACACAAGTGGGAAAAAATCAAGGAAGATATGAGTGTGATAAAACCACCACAGCTCACAGCACATCAGACATTTGCAACCACACACCTTATTTAACAGCAATACTCAGTTCTTGTCATTTGCATTGTTTAATACTATACACAGTGGACTCATTTCACAGCTGCTTCAAACAGTGTTATCTACAGTGCCTTTGTATTTACTGTGCTGCCTCAGGAGGTTTGAAGGATGGGGAGGTTATATGGAATTAAATGTTTCATTAAAACTTCTAGCTGTCTAAATGTGTCTAGAGTTCCTTCAAGCTACAAAACTGCCAAAGCTGCTTAGAGTATTTTTCTGAACTACCCCTAATTTGTAATCAAAGGGGAAGTGTGGCATGTCACACTTTGAGAAAGAACTCATAGCTTTCACAAAGGATTTCACATTGAGACACTGTATGAAAATAAGGTTAGTTAACTGCTGCACTTCTGCTGCATCCAACACAGAAAGAGCACACCACTCCAAAACCTCAGAGAGAGGCAGAACAGTTTACAAAGCCCTTCCTGATGGGCTTTGTGGGGCACAAAATCTGTGTGAAGACTTAAATGGACCGGCTGACTTCTGGAAGACCAGCACCTGAGTGTGAGAGAGTGTTTATTGCCCTGCCAGACAGAGCCTTTTTGCATTCGCGAATTCAGGCTACCCCGTAAGAAATTAGAATTCATGTTTTGTCCCAAAACTACAGCCAACGCAAGGTCTGAGTCACCTGGTCCAGGGAACAATCTCATAAGAAATAATCACTAGCAACATTGCAAATAATTCCTTGTGCCAGACCTTCAATCCTTTTCTTTGAGGTTGATTTCCAAAAAGTTCAGAATACTATCACTTAGCTTACTCCTTACAAGAGCACTTGAGCAGACAGGGAGAATGAAGTAAAAGAATTAAAATGCTTAGTACATTATCCTCCTTTTGACACTTTGAGGAACTTTATGAGAACCTGTGGAGAGGGATAATATTAGCAAAATACGGCAGTAAGCTGAGTTTTCAACAGCTATTGATCTGTGCCTCTGGGTTCATCACTAAGGTTTCTATTTTGAAAACATCCTCTTCTTAAGGCTTTTTTCCCAGGACCTAAACCCCCCTGCAAAAAAGGAAGAGAAAGTGTCTCAGCAGCAAGTTAAGATGAGATTTCAAGGGAAAAGGGATGGATGAGAGCCCTCAGAATAGGTACAAATAGGTGGAATAGGAGCGATGTATCTGGCTGCTCATGCTCAAAATGCTTAAATCCCTTTTCCAAAACTGGCTCTTCTAATTTAGCCCATGAAGTCAATGGTGTTTTACATTGATTTGGCTCAGTTTGCACTTGTAATCTCTAGCACAGCAGGAAAATATTTCTTCATCTTCACAGGTCAAATCAACCCCTCAGCTACAAGACTGTCTTTCACTATACGCTGATATTACCTCCATCTTCTCCCTAAGCCCTCTGGAGTCTGAATTCAGTCCTATTGCAATAGGTATATTTAAAAAACTCAATCACTGGAATATATTGAAGTTCAGTATATTTAGATCTGTATCTTGTAAGCCTGGTATGATGGTATTGAATGTTGTACATTGCTTTACCTCTTAGTATGCACTTTTAGTACTAAAAATGACAACAAAAATTCTAGGAATAAGAGAGGTATTTATTATATACAAATCCAAAGAATAATAAGACATAGTATCCTCTGGAGTCCCTTTTTCCATCAGTTATGTACACATTACTAACACAGTATAATCAGAAGCTATGAACTGTGTTCCATTTAAAGAGCTGGAAGCAAAAGGTATCTTCAGTCTCTCTATAAGAGGCATGCCTGCAGTTTCAGCCCAAAAGTATGGTGCAAAGTTGCATCTCCAAGAATGCAGTTTTAATTTTCTTAACTGTAATGTTGCACTGCTCATCAGTCAGTCCTATTTCATGTCCTGGTGCTTATGAGGAGCAACCTCCCAGTATTGCCACAGAGTTATATTGTTCCTGGAGAAACTTCTGGCTTCCTCAGTGCAAAAATTTATGAGATATATCTTCTCCCTGAGGACCCAGGTAGCACTGTATTATTTTTCTGAGACACTGGAGGGGCCATAGATGTGATGCCACCAGTGCAAGACGATGTGATGCCACCAGTGCAAGAAAGAGAAGTAGGAAAAGAGGGATAATTTTTTAAAGTTGTAAAAGAAATAAGGGGTTCAGCATGTGATTTGGCATAAAAGAAAAAGGATGAGGATTTCAAACCAGAAGGATGGAGCAAGGAGCCTGGAGCAGCAGTCTCAAAGGACTGTGGGTTGACGTCAAGGGCAAACAAAGACATACATGTTCTTTATCCTGTTATTTGAGGACAAAGAGTGTGCCAGGATTCCTTGAAAACTGTTGATGGTTAAGAACCATTTGAGGATACATGCACACTAGGTATGCCCTTGGGGATCTCCTGGATGTACAGGCTTGTGAGATCAGGCCCTGATGTTCCCTCCAGTACAGGAGCACAGCTCCAATGTGTAGGATCCATTGCTCATGCACAGAAAAACTTAATCTTAGAACCAAACCAGAGAGGATAAGAGGGTATGAACAGTGAGGGGTAGGATTTGCTTTAAAATTGCCTGACTGTTCAAATGAAATCACTACTGTAGGTGCAGCCCCACTGATCTTGCTTCTGAGTGGGGCAGAAGAAATCAAACACCATCAGTGCCCCCATATTTATGAGAACAAGAAACCATGAAGGCTGGGAAAAGACATACTATCTTGAAGTCCTCAAGGACTTTTTGCACGAATGGTCATTTCCCAATATCCAGTGAAGACAATGAAGGCCGGTGGCTAGTGGTAGCAGGCCCCAGGCTTCCTGCTCAGTACGCAGGCTCCTTCTGAGGATAGCAATTATCCATGTGTAACTGATTCAAAGCATCTGTGCCACAAGCAATACTAGTTTGGGGAGGTAAATGTCTCTTCAGTGTGACAACAGCCATAAGGAGAGGTATAGCCCCTTGGTGACTAAACACTGATGAATGTAAAAGCAGATCTATAAAATCATTTGCATGTTCCAGCAGGCAAAACACCCTCTCAGACAAAAAGGGAGCTCAACTCTTCTTAATCTTGCCAATACACAGTTCACTGGCTACAAAGAAACCCTTATGCAGACATCCCTCACTCTAGGATTAAGTCTTTTACAATCATCGTAACTTAAAGGATGGATCAAGATTATGCATTCTGGTATCACAAAGTCGGTTTCTGCATACTCTTGATTGATAGTCCCTTTCAGGAAAATCTTATTCAGAAGAAGATATAAAATGCATATGTAAATCTAACCATGCATTGAAATCTCATTATAATCAGCAAAGCTAGAAATAATTTAAGGGAGGTAGACTTAGGCCTGCATTTTCATGCTTTCCTAAATTGAAACCAACAGAAGCCAAATTTAATGACCATGAATCAGGCCATTACTCTGTATTCCTGAATTTGGCATTGTCTGCTGTGTACTTCAGGTTCTTATCTCATCACATTTACTCTGGAGATCTTTCCCTGAACATGCAGCATGAGGGCTTGTAAGCACCAATTAATAGATAAGTAGAGGAAATGACAGATGGCTTAATTTAGAAATAGGAAATATTTAACATCCACATACAGCAGCACTCAGGTTCTGTTCAGCAGTCACTCTTCATCACTGCTTTCTGCATGCATGCTAAGTCCCATACTTACATTTAACTGCTTGTCTCAACTAGGAGACATTCATATTGTTCATACTTGTTTAACCTCAGGCATTTTTACACTAGTGGCAACTCAGGACTCTAATTATGAATCAAATTTCTGCACTGCCTCTCATAGAGTACTGAATCCCCATCAGAGCTTTGCCATTCAAAGCAGGATTTCTCTCTGCTAAGTAGTAACTCAAGATCAACTGATATTAAGAAGCGGCAGTAAGCACAGCTTCAAGAGTCCTTTCGTACTGATCCTTAATCACTTCCATAGAAGAACACAGGCAAACGTTTTGTTCCCACAGTTTCACATCACCACAAACTCTTATTTGATAGATAGGAGTATTGTGTGCCCAAAGTGATGGTTAGCTCATGAAGATGCTAAATGAAGCTCTGGGAACTCAGGCACACTCAGGCAGGAACAGTTCTGCTCAAAATGTCTCTCTCTAGTCCTTATAAATAGTCTTCAATATGGCATTTGAGGAAAATAGCTAAATGACCCCATATAAATAGAATTCTTTCCAAAAACTAGTATATGAACATTAATGAAAGATCAGAATTTGATGCTTGAAGTGTAGCAGGTTTCTGCTGAAATTACAACCAGATCACTTAAGCTCTAATTTGCTTTCAAGTATGAATCATGGAATTGGATGGGCATTTCACCCTTCTCTTCCATGTTAAGTCTCAAAATAAGTCTTTGCATTTTCAAATTGTGATTTTTTTTTTATTAAAAAAAGTACTTTAGGCACAGTATTCAATTATTGATCATGATCTGGGATCTTCATCTCTCTGTATTATGGAGAGGTAAGATTTCATAGAGCAACACTATGATACCGTAGTATGCCATCCTCCTGCTTTCAAGAAAATAACCCACCAATGTTCAAATTTATTCCATTTATCAGCCTATCAAAGCCAATATTTTGATCTTCTATATGCTACTTCACCCTAGATGTTCCCTCAAGATTTGACAGAGAGTTGGTTACAGAGACAGTGAGCCAGGGAGAGCGCTCAGTGAATGTCACATGCTATACAGGATATTTTTTAATTTGTTTTCATAGTGCTTTCTTGTTATTTCTATTACCATGTGGTAAAATTGTGCACAGAGGCATGACTGAGGGACGTGCATTTACAAATACATATTTCTAGGCAAAGGAATATACATTAGAAAGGCAATGGACAGATTTCAGGTCACTAGCTCAGATATGCCTAGAAACAAATATTTCCTTTTATTAATGCTGAAGCTAACTGATGAAGAAAACTTCTGTCAGCAAGATTCCTGATAGCAGTTTTCTTGAAAGTGTGATATACTCAGTGCCCACAGGGCGGTAATAAATGATAAAATTAGAAATGGCTAAAAAATGTAGGGAAGCTGAATGAATGGTTGTTGACAAAGCACTTGCACAGATTTGCATGATTCTGTTGTAGCTGAGAGCACTTGAACTGCAGAGAGGGCTATGAAGTCCATTAAAAAACTTCAAACTGGCTTAGTCTGAAGCAAATATTGATACTAAATGACATTAGTGTGAGTCCACATGGAAGAAGGGACAAAGGTGAAGGAAATGGATTTAATATCTTCTACTTGTTGTGACCTTGCAAATTAGAAAGGTTCCTAAATTCTCAAGGAAAAAGTTGCAATTTTCATCACACTGAGAACTAGAAGCACAGCTGATTACCCCACTGCTTGCTCCTAGCTCTTTTTTTAGCCATTATGTCCACCTCAGCCTGCTGCACTGACATGCTATGCTTGCTAGACTTGCACCTCCACCAGCACCAGTTCACCAACAGTCCTGGGGTAGGAAGAGAGGAATTTCAACATGGGATATGGTTAGCTGTGACACACACAGGGTGTGATAGCTCTGGCAATGGGCAGTCTGTCATTCCTCATTGTTCAAAAGGAACACCAAACTTGCCCCACACACTTGATTATTGCATATTCGGTGATATCTTCCTATTAAAATTGTATAATTCTTGTAAATTTTCCTGCTTCTTTGGAAGAAGATGATCAAGTTGGAATTGCAATGATAGATTACTGGAGACACTAAGACCTTATTGTTTCCCACACAGTTCAAAGGACTTCCAGAACATATTTCCTGTTTTCAATAGAAAAGCATGGAAAAACTTAAAGAGAATTTAAGATTTTTCATTTTAGCCTAGTAAGTTGAGACCAGAATGGTGTTTAGTCATGTGACGTTTTGGAAAAGAGAAGAATGCTGCGGAGCAAACTGGTGAAAGACACTGCTAAACCAAACTTTTACCCTTCTGAAAAGGAGCATCAAATTGGAAGTTCTTCTTTAATTACACGCAGAAAGCACTGTGAGTGCCTTCTCTTGTGAGGGGTATTTCATTTTGTGGACCAAAGGACATAGGTAAAGAAAGGAAAGTAAATTTTAACCGAAAACCAAGTTTAATAGTATTGCACAAAATTAATTGTAAATTCACCAGAAATACGATTTTTGATTTACTAAAATGACATACAAAACTGAGTTAACGATATTGTCTAGTTGAGACTGGAAAAAAAAAAAGGGTAAATGCATGATATTTACCTTTTTTCCCCTGTTTTTTTTTCTTCACTATTTGCTTAAAGATAAAGCCATGCTTTCTTTATTGCCACCCCCCAACAATAAAAAAAACCAAAAACAACCCTTTTAATCATTCTGCAATAGTGAGTTAGTACTGTTGTCATCATCAAACTTTTTTAAGCCTTATTTTCTATGGAGTGTGAATTACGTAAGATGATTTTTTTGTGTGCCAGTGTTTAGTATAAAATCACATATGGCTGCACATAACACAGGTTTTATTACGCAGACAAAAGGAAAGAATTTGAAAATGACTGGTCTGTGTTTCGGGGGGGGGAAGGATGCTGGATATCACTGTTCAGTTGAAATGTTCCAGAAACTGGACCCCAGGCGTCCTCAATCTATAACAGGGAAAACAAAGAGCCTGGATGTAGGTCTACCTTTGAATCCCATGTCTGATCCCCTTTTCAGTGGGCCTGGGGATGTAGGGGCCTCATTTCCTAACAGTTTCATCACTGCTGATAGTCTGTTTCAGAAGAGACATTGAAAAGAATGGTTCCTAAGGGAGACACAGTCACAACTCCATTCCCATTACCTCTGTCTGTCCTGTTTCAGCAGAAGCTCTTTCCATATTTCCAGTCTTTCACCAAAAGCTGCATCCTTCAGAAGCATGGCCTGTGCTTTAGCACATGCCACGGTATTTTCTGAAATCCTATAGAATCAGACAATCATATAATCTCCTGAGTTGGAAGGGACCCATAGGGATCATCAAGTCCAACTCCTGGCTCCACACAGGGCCAGCCAAGTCAGAGCACGTGACTGAGTGCATCGTCCAGATGCTCCTTGAACTCAGTCAAGCTGGGTGCTGTGACCACTGTATTCCAACACCTCTGCTGGAAAGGCAACATAAATGAAAAATCAGACTAGAATAGCCTTTCACTAGGAAACCTGAAGTCAGGCAGAGGAGCTAACAGACTAGGTATGACACAATGGGAATCCAAGTATATCCTGGGCTGCCAATTTTCACCACTGTTTCTGGTAGTCACACTGGTGAATGACACATTTCAGATACATTTCAAGTGCCTTCCATAGAGCACTGACCAGAAATGAGAAGTGCCATCTCCTGGCAGCCACCCCTGGGGAAGCATAAGTGAAAATCCCAGTCCTTCCATGCAAATAATTAAAACTAAAATGGAGGGGTTTTAAAAGTTAGTTCAGATTTGGAATGACTCACTCTTTGGACAACAAATGTAGGCAGCTGACTAATATCAATCATGTATGCAGAACTCAGAAACATGAATTTGATTGGAAAGAGAAGTCCTGACTAAAGCGCTGCCCTAAAGCCAGCAATGAACTGCCTTAAGTAACGCTGAAAAATTCTCCCCACTACTGAGTCAGAGGCACTCTATCTTTTTTCTCTTTAATTTGTTGTGGAAATTGAAACAAGCCTTCTTAGTACTGCCATGACAGTGCATTCAAATTGGTTGTCAACAATGCCACTTTCTCACTGAAGCACATTTGCACGCTATTTGTCGTTGCTCTACACATAGCAATTTAAAAACTCTAATCCGTGCTTCTCTATTCCCAGGAAAAGGAACCTATTTCTCAGATAAAAACAAAACAAGCAAAGCAAAAACTTCTGGAATATATTTGCTTTTGAAATGCAAATCTCTGAAAGGGGTTGTAAATTCAAGTGTTCAAGGATATTTTCAGCTGAGTGTTTTTTAATTACATAAATAATGTTCTTTACAATTTCCATACAGAGAGAGGCTATATTTCACTAAGGATAATCAAGAAATTTGCTGTGGATTGGCCAGTCCAAATTAGCTGTTGTCCACAAACCCATGCAACTTTATAGAATGAGAGGGATTGAAACCTCAGGCATGTTTGGCAATTCCCAGTTAAGTCTATCAAGAGAATACATTTCCATGAATATTTTGACCCCGATGAAGTAAAATTTTCTTAACAGAAAAGTGCTTCATCACAAATGTTTCAGACAGCCCTACAAAGACATTTAATCCAACTGTTTCTTAGGATCACAGGAATAATAGTATTTTCTAAACCAAACTAGAACAGTTTTATTCCAGGTTTTTTAAGCTTTCAAATACTTTCTTAGGGAATAAAAAAAATATTTGAGGAATAAATGATCAGCTTTATGTTTTAACAGAAGATTAAGTTTTAAAAACACCAGAAGAGACACTGGAGAAAGAGAAAACACTGTTCCACAGCACAATGGAAACTGTTCCAAGCTGCCGTCATGGGTTTTTGCTGTGCTTGTAACTCAAAATAAATGATCCTAGAGTAACCTGCAATAGTAAATAATTGAAATTTCATTCTGTAGATGACACAGCTCTATCAGAAACATTTCTTATTAATATGGAATTCTTAAGTTTGCAACACTTTAAAAGATACAGAACTATAATTTATCTTTCCTTTTTTTTTTTTCTGGGGAGGTGGATTTGTGATTTTTTGAAAAAGTGAGAAAAAGCTATTTTACTTAGGTTGGTGCAGCCTAGTGTTTTTATGCCATCTGTAACATTTAGCATAGGATGGAAAACTTTCTATTTCTACCAGTGAGAACTGCCATAAAAACACAGAAAAAATGTCTACAGTGATTGATAGTTTTTAGGAGTGTTTATTTTAATGACTGTCACAATAATTCTTAAAAGCAAAAGTACAGATAAGGAATGAGATTAAATAGAAATGCCATAAGGGGAACAATTTTTAAGAAAACAGCTTTTCCCATTAATATTACTAAATTAGTATGTTTTAGTGAGATATTTTAATATTTCCAGGAACTGATTTTTTTTTCAAATGATACAGAACCTTTGAAAAGTCACTTCATGACTGATTTATACATCTAAAGCCTTATACTAAGAGAACAGTCTGATTTCTCTAGATCAACAAAGTATTATTGGAATCTTTAAAAATCGTGGAAGAACTCAAACTATACTTTTTCAAGAAAGAGAGATGCATTATGGTCAGCAGTGTATTTTCAGCACACATTGAAGTGATTTTACAACATCTTCTGTTTTTAATTCACTTTGGGGTTTTTTTGTTATTTCATGTAGCGTGAAACTTTAAGACAATGTGCTAAGGAAGTTACCATAATCATATCGTGTTTTTAGCTTGTAGACTGATTCATCAACCCCTACTTTGTTATTAACCATTATTTGTACAGTTAGAAAATCCAGGAGACCTTGTCACAGATCAGTAACCCTCTGCGTTTAGCAACGTAAAAACATTCAAAGGAAGATACGTCCGTGCAAATAAACAAGTGTGGGACAAGAGAAACAGTTCAATACAGAGGATCATGCAGTAAAAGGAAGATCTCCACTGTAATAGCCAGTGGTCTTAACAGGCTCACCACCACTGAGGTCAATAAAAAAGTCACAGAAAAAGTGGATCTGTAAGGGAACAGCAAAGTGGGTATTCACCAGGGGCTACTCCCATGGAGGAGAGACAGTCCAGAATGAGTGGTCGGTGCCATATTCAAATACACCAGGATTATTTAGAAGCAGAACAAGAGGCTGACTAACTGATACTGCCTGAGACACAACAGTGTGTCAGTCTCTCTGTTGGCACAGTGCAGGCTAGAAGAGTCCCAAAAGGGAAGGACTGTGAACCTGGTGAGGCTGAACTCCCAGAAGGATATAAGGGCAGGACTGATGCCCCTGAAGATTGTGGAATATATATTCATAAAAAGAGGAAATGAGAAGGGATTGGAAAGATTATACAAGCCAGCCTAACTTCAATATCCAAAATGATAGTGGAGTGTGATACTAGACAAACAATTTATGACTACCGAGTCAATAATATACTGATAAGAAACAAACCATGTGAATATGTCAAGAAGAAATCTTTCAAGCCAGCCTAATTTCATGCCAGGTTACCTAGAAAGTGAGGCTGCAGTTGATGTGACAGGTTGACTTGAATATGACTTGCTAAGACAGTGCCCCACAACATTCTCACAGGTAAAACTGGGAAGTATGGCCTAGGTAACAGCATTGCAGATGGATGCAGGCCTAGCTGAAAAATAAGATTTAGCTTCCTGTCAACAAAGTGTGACATCAGTGTTGTAGGGGTCTCTCCAAAGTGTGGTATTATCTCACTTCTTTTCATCACAAACTTTCTCCTCACCAGAGCATGCAGTTATGCATGGAGTATGAACACAAAAGCATGGAGCGTCGAGAGCAGGTTTTTAATAAAGATGGAAATGAATACACATTCAGAGGAGAGCAACAAAACCCCTCAATTTTAGAAATCTGTCTCATGAGACTTGGTGAAAAGTTGGATGTCTGAATGTAGGAAAGGAAAGATTCAGCAGCATTTAAAACTACACAGACAAGTTTAGTTTTCTGTTGTCCACCAGAGATAGGATGGGAGGAAACCTGCTTAGCATTCTGCAGGGATGATCTGGCTGCATATCACAAAAATCACTCCAGCTGTACATATAGAAAGCACTCGAATCAGGTACTGCAACAATAGTATGAGGGGTGCATTTGCACATGACAGAAGAGATGACCGCTAGTATCTGAGAAGCAAATTTTTGACAAACTACCTAACAGGTATTGCTTTGTGGCTGCATAGGAAAGTTCGTCACCCATAGATACCATGAATGAAGAATCTTCATTACCAAGGAAAAAACCTAAAAGTGATGTCACACTGGAAGCAGACATTAGACCTCAAGAAATAGCTAATGGGGGTCACACTAATGGTCCATCTAGCTCAGCTATGCAATCTGTTCCTTCATTTCTTTCTCCCTCCCATGCAGTGGCCCCAGTTGCTGGAGTACGGAAGTTTAGAGGAGATCTCCTCATCCCTCTCTGCCCATTGTGGCTCTTTATCAACCTGCTGTCCATGAATTTGTCCAATTCCTTTTTGAAAACCTGCAAATACTGTCTGCTTTTCACAGCCTTTTGTGGTAACAGTGAACTTGCACTAGTTTACTACCTGTTTTTATCTGTTTTAAACTACTGTTGTGTATTTAAAGTCTTCTGGGACTTAGCAAATTAGAGTTTGGTATGCCAAATCACTAAAACAGGATAGGAGACGTCACTGCAGATTCATAACCAGATGCAAAATTACACCTGGACAAGACGAGTGAAGGTAAGAGTGCAACACAACAGCCCTCCCCCATCAGCATTTTCAGTTTGGCCAGGAAAAAAAGCCAAATGAAATGGCAGAGTAACTCCTTCCCTGCATTTCTCGAACATTTAGTGTGGTTCTGCTCACAACTTATGTTTTCATTGTAGTTTTACACTCAGCTTCCTACACTAAATATCATTACTTCGGTAAGCAGTTCTGGTATTACATGAATTATGTCTTTATGTTGTGTCTGACAGGCTCAGTACACAAGAGGATGAGACTCCACCACATGCTTATCTTTAAAATTTGGGAGATGCTTCTTGCTTAATAAAAAACAGATCACAAAACCTAATAAGAGACAAAAGTACTAAGAGAAGAATGAGGAACTGCATTAGAGAACATCTCACAAGAGTACTGAAATATTCACTCTGCTATACACATGGTCTGACAAAGAAAAGAGATATCCTTAGAATAATGTAATGGCATAACATTGACCATCCTTGTGAAGAAATAAACCTACAAGTTTAACGTATGAGCTCTAAAAGCTTACTAAGGAAAAGGGAAATATTAAGAGCGTGTTTATGTGTCACTATGGTTATGGAGTGTCCCATGAAAGCCTGGGTCTATGGGGACATATAGGGACAGGTGGCTCAGACAACTGACAGGGTTCCGACTTTCCTGATTAGCATCATGGTCAGCTCCATCTCACACGCTGGGGGAGGAGACTGCACTGCTGTTCAAGTCCCTGTCAGGAACAGAAGTTTGGCCAACAAGTGGTGGTGAACATATTCTTTCTATCCCATATTGTGATGACAGCTGTAGCAGAGTAGCTTTGTAATGGCTGGACGCACGGCCATGACATCATCTTTTGATTATCTTTGTTGTCTCTTAATGGGTGACAGAAGAATACAACAGACTGGGAGACTGTCCCTTAGCAGCAGCAGCAGCTTATAAATTACATTAAAAGTGTACCAGGATATCCAGTTTCTCCTTCTCAAAATCATTACAGGGAATGCATATAACTAACTCCATTGTATTTATGGTAATCTAGTACATATACACATGGTAAGTTTACAGGACTGCTTCTTTAAAGTATCCAAAATAAATTTGTTTTAAAATTTCCAATGACACAAGTATGTCACGATATTCAGTGATTTTGTGCCAGTTCCTTGGTGTTGAAAGCATCTGAATCCCATCCTCATGGCAAAATACCTATACCAGTGAAGATAAGTGAGCAAGCAAAGGACTCAAATGGATTGCCAAAGATGAAACCACTGAGTAATACACAGTTCTAAAGTAAATGGGAAATAATTTTCTGCCTTCAGAGGCAGCAGGCAGTTAGTAAAGTCATTGTTTCTGTGGATGCTTTAGAAGCCCAGAGGTTATGCAGAGTATCTAGGCTATGATAAACAATGCAATATGCACAACTAGCTGGCATATATAGGCAGGTTATATTTAATGTTACAAAATTCTCAGTGATCAGGCATTAAGGTAGGCCTAACACCACAAAAATACAGAGTAAATCAGTATTTTTTTTATTCTGCTATTAATTAAAAAAAAGAAAAATATTGTTCTTCCTGGTGTAAAGTACTTAACTGTGAATTTTTTAAAAGGTGAGAAGAAGGCAGGTGGAAGGAAGCCCAATTATGATGCTGCACAGAAGCTGCAAAGTTTTAAACAGTATCAGAGCTCTGGGATTAAAAATCATTAATTGCAGCAACATTAAATTGCCAGTTGTATTCCCAAAAACAGAAGCTACAACAATTATTAGTGATTATTTCATCCAACAACATTTAGGATGAAATACAGAAGGAAAATCGGCTGTCCTGCCATCCTAATGTCCTTCGTACCTTACTTTTACTGACAGTCTTTTATGGAATTTCATAATGATAAAATGTTTGGCTTTACAAGCACACAAAACTATTACAAAACATTCTTTGGTTTAGCTTGAAACTTACCCCTTCACATCTCTAATCAACCTTCACAAACTGCAATTTAGCCACTATACATGTCCTTTGAGTTCTGTGTATCTTTAACCTATAATACTAATGGAAAGACACCCAGTTGTAACACCAAACACCAAGTAATAAGTAAACATGATACATTTACAAAGATAGGTGAACTTTTGTCCAATTTCATGGTTTCCAGAGTCCTGTCTGGCAGAGGCTTTTATTCTGTGAGAGTTGGTCTAAATGCTCTCCTCATCTAATCATTTCTTACCTCATAAGGGTTGTTTTATACAAAGAGTCCTGTCATCTTCTGTTTCATCAATGAAAATTTGCCATTTAGAGATGTACCTGTCATTTGCTGAGACCTCTAAATGTATTTCCATGCTCAAATTTATAACGATGCACTAACAGGAAAAAACCACTGAAGCAATAGGGAAAGTAAACCATGAGCAAGGTCCCTATCCAGAGTTCATCCAGGTCAGCTAGAAAACTTCCTCTGATTTTGACTGTGGTATTGTTTACAAGCATACACTCTCCACTGCCACTGATACTAGTATTGGAGAAAAAAAGAACTGGCAATAAGAGAAAAGACAAAAGATTTAGATACCCAGATCAGGATCCTGTTGGAATTTAGGTTGGGGGGTGGGTGGGTGGTGTTGGTACAAATTCAGACCTAAAATAAAGTACCTAAACTTCATGTTCTTATGTGCTTTACACATTCCCACATACCTAGAAGTGCTGGCCTGTGCCTACCCCAACTATCTAACTCTTGACACAACTTGAGTAACTTGGTGCCTATCTCAGGTCTAAGCCAAATAAATCAACATTTAAAAATTACCGATTGCTCTGTCAGAACACACTGTGACTGTATCTGTATTTCTAATTAAAATCCCATCAGGCTATGGTGCAAGCATTGGTTTGTCCTGGTGTAATTTTGACCCAACTAACACTATCTTTGATACTGTTTTGGTGCAGCTCACACGGCATAGTTTGGGCCCAAAGCTGTTTCCAGTAGGCAGTACAGAAGTAACTGCAATTTTATAGGAAAGAAATGTTCTAATTCCTTCTTTTTATCCTGAAGAACTTAAACACACCCTTGGACTGTCCTGGACTGGCATACTCTATTCTTCCTGTGGGAATGTGCCTCTCTGTTCAAGATTTAGTAGTGAGGTCACCTATTTGGCTATTCCAGAATCCTAGATAATTCCCACAATTTACATGGACTGCCCAAAAGGGTAAAACAGAAAATGTGCACAAACTAAAATTCAGGACTCAGTTTTGTTGCCCCCAAGTTGGATGCATGAAGGCTCACCTTCAATGCTTGTGTTCTTCACACAGTAACCCAGCCTCAACATCAGACCAGGAGTGCACCTTCACCACTGTCACAACAGATCTCACCAAATGGGAGCTATCACACTGTATTACGATAGTGCAGGGACAAGCCATTACAAGAAATTGCCAGTAAAAAGCCTGGATCCTTTATGATGCAATAATCACATAAATAGACAAATTTTCAACATTTTAAAGGGTGTTAACCCTGACCAGTTCTTGGGTGAGGGAGTGAGCATACATATGTGTACAAAGAAAGTGCCCCAACTGCAGATCCCCACTGGGAAGGAGTGCCTGCCTGTACATTCACTGACTGAACCTAGCTCTAAGGTAGGGTGTCAAGAAGGATGACCTCATCCCATGACAGTGTTTCAAACACAGCTTTTCATTATCAAGGCTTTCTGCACTGCCTCTGTTCTCCAAGTTAAGAGCTTCCTAGCCTTGGTGAGAGGACAGTTAGATGGGCAAAAAAACTGCTTGAATGGGCAGGCTCTGAGGTTAGCAGTTAATGGGTCAGATGCTACATGTATTCCTGTGAACCTGTCCTGTTCAACATCCTTACTTTCAACATCTGCTTTACAGGAACCTGTCCTGTTCAACATCTTTATCAATGACCTGGAGGAGGTGATGGAGTTCACTGCCATCAACCTTTCAGATCATACCAGGCTGTGGGAAACAGAACTCAAGGGCAGGTCTGTCATTCAGAGTGTCCTAGACATGCTGGAAGAACAGGCTGACAGGAACATAATGAAATTTGACAATAATTATGCAAAGTCTAACACCTGGAGGTCTTGGCAGACAGCCAGCTGAACATGAGCCAGCAGTATGCTCTGGCAGCCAATATGGCCAACAGTATCCTGGGCCGTACTAAGCACAGGGAAGTGATTATCACTCTTTACTTAGCACTTGTTGGATCACATTTGAAATATTGCATATGGTTTTAGGTCCCTCCCTCAAAACAAAATGCGTTAATGAACCAAAGCAAGAGAGCCACCAACACAGTAAGTGGACAAGAGGCAATGAACATAAATTGAGAGTTTCTGACAAGATGAAAGAATGAGGACAGTCAAACATTGGAGCAGGTTCCTCAGAGAAGTTCCACAGTCTTCATCCATCCTTGCAGATTTTCAAAACCCAACTAAATAGAACTCTGAGCAACCTGGTTTGATCTCCTAGCTGACACTACTACTGCTACTTAAGATGCTGGACTGGACACCTTCTGAGGTTGCCAACCTCAACAAGGATGTGATTCTGTGGTTCCATGACTCCTGACTGCTTTAAAGCTGAAGTTTTACAGTATAATTCTGCTCACTTTACTGAAATAATTTATCATTATTCTGGTTTCTTTTGGGTCATGCAGTTTGAATTAGAATCACTGTATTGTTCCAAGACTCATCAGAATTGTTCATTTTCACAAAGAGGAATGGAAGTGCTAATTAAGTTGATGCATTATGAATTGTCAGTTTGGATATCTCAGCCGTCACAGTCATGTTGAAATAAATTATATGCATTATTAAAGGGTGAATATCATAACACCCATGTTATAACTAAGGAAGTCTCCAAAGAGAAGACTTAATTTTCTCATTTTCCTGGAGAAAATGAGCAGTATTCCCCCATCACAAAGCATGAATTTTAAACCACTAACCCAATTTATCAAACTTAAATACTTAAAGAGTGGTTTGAAAGAACTTAAGAATGTGTTCTTAGGAATTTTGGCATATTTTCAAGGTAGTAAAACCTGCTAATATTAGCAGATGTACTTATGCAGACAATTTATGTCACCTAAAAATCAGCATCTGGGGAATAAAAAGCTAAGTCCTTTCCCAGTGCAAATCTGATGGACGTGATGGCATCCAGGCAATAGAAATATTTAAGTTTTTCACTACTGAATTCAAAATGAAAATATCTGTTGTTGGCCACATCAACAGAATTGTGCCCAAGGTTGTAGCTTCCTTAACTGTGGTGTTTCTTATATTATTTACCTATGAGAAAAAAAGTGGGTCCAGCAATACAAAATACATTCTCCACATCTTTGCAACGAGGCAGCTCATTCAACCAGTATTACAACCACACAAGTGTTCAACGAAAACATCAAATGCAACAGTGTCAACAGGAGAGTCTGCACTGGACATGCTCTGATCTGGCTGGTCCTGTGTGGAGTCAGGAGTTGGACTTGATGATCGTTATGGGTCCCTTCCAACTCAGGAGATTCTATGATTCTACGATTCTAGGACTTTGTGGTGAAAAATGAACTGTCCTCGTGGCTCTTTCAGCTGTGGATTGCAGGGTGCCTGCTCTGGATCTAGTCTGCAGAGCACTCTGAAAATCACACGTTACAAGCAGAAACAAAACCTTAGAGGTAAAAGATTAAAACAAAATATTAAAAGAATCACACTGTTTGAACACAGCAAGCAAGCAGTTAATTGTCAGGTCTAAATGAGGGAGACAGACGGTCCTACACAGCATGTTTAAAACAGCAAGCAGACATCGAACATTGGAAACCTTTAAACAGAGTGCAGTAGAGATGTGTTTGACATTCATTCTTTAAAAGGGAGAGACAGGGAAGAAAAGATAATGTCAACTAAGGTAGCAGTAGATGAGACCAAATAATTGCAGATGGTTGAATGAGGAAGCTGCAGGATGTACTTTACCATCAAGTGGGTACTTGATAGGAGCTATTTATGTATGAAGTGTTGCCTGAGAGAACCCACAGGAAAAAAAAGTGCCTGAGCACTAGAGACACGGTTGAAAATCATTATGGATTTCATGTAAGATCTGATGACAGGATGAAGTGAGGAAGGCGGTTCAGCAAAGAAGAATACCTGAAGAACAGGGCTGAACACTGGCATGAGAAAGGAGAGACATGTATTGAGGAAGATATGATAAAATAAAAACTTCCAGAATGGGTTGTGGGTCTAGAAGACAAAGATAAGAAAAAGGAAGAAATGGAAGGTGGATGACAAGGTTAAGGAAGAACTAGTGTGCCAAGGAGAGAGGCTGGGGTTAGTAGGAGACTAGAAAAATAGTTGAGAAAAGGATAATACACTTACGACTGTGCAGAAAACCGAACTAAAATTAAAAAAAAAAACCCAAACAAGAACCAACCAACAAAAAAACTACTAAAAAACAAAACAGAAAAAGGAGCAAAGAACAGCATGAAAAGGCAGTTTAGCACCTCACTGGCCAAATCTGCATTAGCAGAGTTTAGAGCACTAAGCCAAATGTGAAATAAATCCACTTAGTTTGTGTCACAGAATCACAGAATGATAGAGGTTGGAAGGCACCTCTGGAGATCACCTAGTCCAACTCCCCTGCTCAAGCAGGATCAGCCAGAGCAGGCTACACCTGTTGCTTTTGTTGGCAGAGCTGCTTGGTCTTCTCCATGAGGAGAAATCTATCCCACAAGTTGTGCCCTAAGTACACATGAAAGACATGCTTGCCCCTGGTGAGGATCTGAAAGTCTAATCCAAACAGTGGGCTGCACAGACACAAACCGCTATCACACATGTTAAACTTGCATTGTCATAAAAATGCTCTTAAGCCAGAGTGTTTCTGCCACAACATGAGATCTTCAGGTGCTATGAAGTGAACCAAATGCTGTGTATCTGTTGCCATCTTTGTCATGAACTGTCAGCCCCTTACTCTTTGAATCTCTAGCACTCTTTCCTCCTTTCTAGCTTGAAATTCTTATTTAACTTTGCTATGCCAGTTGCTCTGCATCTACCCTTTCTGACCCCTTCATGTACAACCTTGATTTTTTTCACTGTTCCCTATTGGACTGTATGTCTCCTGCAAAGGAGAGTTGCAAAATTCCAGAAGGTACAACAATTATTCTGTGCCATGAAAGGGCTGAAAATTTGTCCAGTAGCAAGCTGAACATCGGCAGCCTCAGGAGGTTGCCTCACAATCAATGAATGAAAAGGACTGATAAGCTGAACAACCTTAAATTTGAAAGGATAGAAATCATTCTTAAGAGCACAGACAACAACCTCTCTTTGGGGGCTCTTTTATGGGAAGAGTTTCCCTCCTCTGGAGAACTTGAATAGCTTTCTGGTGAGAACAAGCTTCAATTCTGTTGCTCAACTGGGCTTCTGTGTGCAGGATGACATAGTTGTGACCACACTCCCCAGTGCCACTCTGGGATCCTGTCCTGGGATCCCACAGGAGAGCAGTACAAAGGCACAAACAGGAGTACTTCTCTGGCTTGCTCCTAGTGCTTTTGCCTTAGCAAATCTCTGTGTCAGTCCTCCAGAGTCCAATGCAGGCATGTATACTGTTTTTCTACAAATGTCGTTATAGCAGAATAGAAGTTGCATGAGGTTTCTGGCATGTGGGTCATCATTGAGAAGATGTGATATATGTTAAAAAGACTGGTTTGCTTTTTAAAATAGTCTGTGGTTATGAGCTGTGGGTGAACTCCTCCATGTGACATCAGAAGCCCCCTCCTAGTTCCAGCCTGTACAAGGTCCTAACTGTTTGCCAGTGACTGACCAACTGTGCCAGCAGCATGCCATAATACGACCTCACTGGAGTCCCATACAAAAGCTGTGCTTCATGGTGTCTTCCTTTCCTTCAGCATGGTGTTTTATAGCCCAATGGTTTGGGGACCTTCAGCATGGTGTTTTATAGCCTAATGGTTTGGGGACAGTGTCAATACACACAGTAACTGCACTTATCCCATCCCTGCCTTACCAATGAGATGGAGAGAGAAGTTTTTCTTTTACATGGTACACAAGGTAAGTAGGACCTCAGTAAAATGACAAATTTCCCCTGCACCTCTCTCTACCTCTCCACATCTCATGCAACAAAATCTACTGTGACAGCACAGAGAGGAAGCAGTGCTTTCACAGTTCTCCTGAGGTCTCCTACCCTGAGCTGCATATCCTGTAGCTGCTACAGCACACGGGACGAGGTTGGAAAGGTGTCAGGTACTGAACTGCTTTAATTTCTGGCTTTGGTGGGTAGCCAGCAGATAAAGGATCAGAAATAGCTGGTGGGTCCCACAGGATGGAGGGAAAAGATTTTCCCCGTCACTTTTGCTGACATGGTGTGTGGTCTGATGTAGCCCTAATCTAAGGAATGACACCCAAGGGTGCAAGGATGGAGGAAAACCTATGCATTGCCAGGAATACAAGATAGCTGGTTGTGAGGTAGCCATGGAGAGCCAGCCCAGGGCGTTGTGAAGGGTTCCTGTAGCACAGGAGCTTGTTTGTTCCTCAGTTAGGACAGGTCATCGGGTAGGAGAAAGGTCACAGCAACCACCTGCAGGGGCATCTCTGCTGTGCTCAGGCATCATCTGCTACCCTGGGGTTCCTGGAGCAGCAGGAGGCTCTGACCCATTCAGTGCATGCTAAAAATCCACATGAGGGAGTGACAATCCTCTATGAGCCTCCTTCCACTCTCACTACTTTAAACACCAACTCTCGACTCTGCTGTTCCCCACTTGCCACCAGCCTTGATGCCCAGGTGTAGGTGCAGAGGGGCCAGTTTTGGTCAAGAGATCAGAATAGCACTAGGCTGCAGTAAAACCCCAAAAGGTGCATAATGAAGATGTGACAAACATAAGCACCAGCTGCTTTAATTTACTTCTGTTGTACCAAATTGCTTGCTAAGATAGACACAGATAGAGGCATGAGAACTGACAGGTCTCTTGCTGCAGTGGATGCAGGAAATGGAGGGATAGCTTTCCTGTGTGTCAGACACGAAGATAAAAAATGGGGGCTTTTCAGAGAAATTTCCTATAGCTGCAGTATGTCACTGGTAGGAAAACCAGCTGTAACTGCTGTTCTTCATAATGTATTACAAAGACACTTTCCTTATCTGCTTGTTTAGACAGAAAGAAACCACAGATCTACACCTGTATCCTCTGCAAACATAAACCAGAATGAATATAGCTCAGTGGAGCTATATTGTGACAGTATGCTTCTCCCCCCACACACCCCCCTCCACCTTTGCCTGACTTTTCCCCGTAAATCTGGATTAAGCAGTAATCACTGGTGATGGTCATGATGTCTGCATCGGCCTCACGGTATCTCAGGAAGACAGATAACAACACAATAGCCAAGGGCTATCTATGCTGATGTGCCCACCTGGACAGAGCACCAGTCAGTGTCTGCTGGCACCTGCGGGTGGTATGTAAATATGATTATGAGTCAGTCCTCTTACTCCATAAATAGTGAGCAGCCCAAGAGCCCTTTGAGCACTCCTGAAACAACAGCAGGCTGCATGTCAGCATCTCGGCATGAAAGGCATGCCTCTTAAGGTTACTCCTCAAGGTCGAGAGAATCCTTGCCACAACAGACCCTCAACAGATCCTCGGTAAGTGAACTGGGAATAAGTGCAGTAAACTTTGTGATTTTAGCTAAGTAGTATAAAGGATCAATTGTGCATATATAATCCTTTAGACATAAACTGTTGACCAAGTCTGGGACTAAGACTGGATCCAGCTGCACCTAGGCTCCTCTCTGAGAAGGAGTTTAGAAAGCTAGGGGGTCCTCTCTGAGCCTCGTGACTCAACAGGAGGGTCTCCCTGACAGCTTCATCTGACCCTGTTCTCTACTACCATCAAACCTTAATCACCGTCACATTTATTATCAAACACCGTTACACCCTTTGTTTTATATCAATAAACATATTGTTGCCTCTCTCTTAAGAGTGAACTGCATCCCTCTTATTTCTCCATCCACAACATATATGAATATATACATCAGTTGTCTCGCTTCAGCAATCCTGTCAGGACCAGCTATAAATTATGGAAGATCTTCTCTACAAACATGTTGGGAAGTGATCAATTTTTGTGCGAATATCAGGAAGAAATAAAGGTTGTGTGGTTGAAGGGAAGTGAGGGCTGGCAGAGAGCACTGAAATGCCAGCTGTAATTCTAAAAAGAAAAACCAATTTTCACATGCATTTCAGAGTTTAGTCACAGAGCTAAGTGCATCTTTATTTTATGAGCTTCCCTATTATCAGGCTGTGCAACAGTGCCATGAAATTAACAGTCGAATATGGGACTTAATCCTGACATAAATAACATTCTCACAGCTAGCACTGGGAGATTTGTCAGGAAAGTGTGTTCAGAACTCGACCTCTAAAAATGAATACAGTGTTGGTGGGTCCCTAATTATAATATCTCATTTAGCTACCACAGTAAGGCAACTGAAGCAGTAAGGAGTAAAAAGAAGTCAGTTGCTGCCAGATGGCTCAGTCTTTGCAGCCATTACTCACAGAAATAATATTTGCTCACACAAGAAGGCCCACAGCATTCACTGGAGTGTAACACAAGTATTAGAGGAATTCAAGTTTCATGATAAATCTTTCTAAAAACAGGTTGTGACAGAGACTTGATCTGTTTTTTTCCAAGCACACAGGTTTTGGGGGTAAATTCACTACTTTTCACTAAAGCCATCAGGGACGAATTACTTTTTTTCAGTGACTTTAAAGGTCCATGATTCAATTATGATTCAAGAAGACTTTTAAGTGTCACTTGATGAGCTAAATAGCTAGTTTGCAATGTGTATGTGATGTAGTATTGGAGTATGTCCTTCCAACTCATCAACAACAGAATTTCCCTAAACGTAGCTGTTCATTCAAAAACTATTCTAACTATTGTCAAGTAAGTTTTTATACCTGTAAGTAGTTTCCTGATATATGTGAAAGCCGATATTTGGCTTTATGCTGGAAGTGCTCAAACCTGACTTGAAGCCCACTGACATCAGCAGGAATCTTTCAGATTACTCCTAGATGGGATTTGGACCAGATAGTATTTCTGAGGAATAATGGGGCCAGTCAAACCCTAAAAATAATGAGAGAACTCTTGTTGACTTCACCAGTTGTGGGATGAAGCCCACAGCTCTGGACAGAGATTCCGCTAGGAGAAGCCACCAGTGCTGTCAGAAAGAGACTTTAGCTGAATGGTGTTTCCCAGGTATGGTAGAAAGTTGGATCACTGATTCCTTGGTTATTGGCTCAAGACTCTAATTAGATCTGTCTGTGTCATTCAGCCAGTTGCACCCTGAAAATTTGTAGAGTTTTATTAGTTCAAAACTATTTTTTCTTAAAGTACATGACATTAAAATGAAAGAAGGAAAGGGACAATGAAAAGTACAATCTCAGAACCATACATTCAAAAAATTAAAATGGAGGCACAAAGGAATTCAAGTTCCTGGTCTCCTCAGCAGTGGGGGAAGGTGGATCACGCTCCTTTTTCTTCCACAGACTCTGGCAAAATAATAACCTACCAGAAATAGAACTACATCGGGCTATTTGGCTTCTCAGTTGCCAAATATCCTGCAAGGCATAACAGCAGAAAGAATGTGTCCTGTGGTGCAATGAGCCAGTCTTTCACTACCGTAGTTTATGTTCCACATGAGAAGACAATAGAATGTCTGTCTATACTATTTCCAAACGAAGACTGGGAGGGACTGTTCATCCCAAATTCTGCTTCTCTTTCCAATTTTTTCTGATCTATGCTGTGTAGCTCAGGCAGTTTTTGCAGGACAAGGTTCTGGAGTTCAACTAATAGTGTCCAGGGGTAGGATAAAGGTCCAGTGATCTACAGGTTCACATTCACCCCAGAAGAGAAAGGTTTGATCCTAGGTAGAGTATCTCCTGCATTTGATGTAGGTTAGAATTTCTCAGTTGAGGAAGGTTTTTGTAAATGGCCTGAGAATCATGGGAAGTTTATATCTGAATATAATAACACTACCAATACTATACAACCTGTTTTCCAGGAACAGAACTTTGGGATGGAAAGTTCTACTGAAAGTGTTTTCCTTGTGTCCCTGCTATTTGTATGTACAGACAGCAGCTGTTGATGTGTTCTCTGAGCAGATTTCCTTCAGATTCGGAGTTAAGCTGCTTCTGATAACAAAGTGTGGTGGTTTGACCCTGGATGGAGGCCAGATGTCCACCAAACTCACTCGAACACTCCCCTTTTCAGCTGGAGCAATTCACTACCATGAAGATCTGAGTTGAGACCTCCTTGGCAAAATATAAGGAACAACTAGTAATTCAGATAGTGGAGTATGCATCAAACATTAATTCCAACACATCTTCATGAGGGGCTCATCTAACTCTTGATTTTGACTTTCTGAGGCTTCAGTAGCACAGACAGAAATAGCAAAGAATTATATTCTTCTTGGCAGGTTGTTCATTGTTGTTTGCTATATCCTACACTTTATTTTCAAAAGAAAGATATCAGAGGCTTCTGGTATTACCCATGAAACCATGTTAATAATGGACATACAGAAATCCACAGCACCTCTGTTGCGTGGACACTTTCTGAGGTTCTGTCGTTACTGATGCCAAAGAAACTAAAGCCAGCAAGTTGAAGCAACTGTAATTAATTAAGGAACCATACACTCATAGTGTGACTTTATTATCTTATTTGTCCTAGAAAATTAATTATGTGTATTCAATGGAACTGTAGCCACGGTGCTGTCATTCCTGAGCACTAAAACAGAGCAGCCCAGGAGTGCAGCAGTTTTAGCAAATATAAATTAGAGCCATATTTCTTTCTCATTGTGTTTGAACACACAAACTACTGTGCAGCAAACATGAGTTTTAGGCATGATGTCACATTCTTGCTTTTCTTTTCCCGAAAACTCCAGTTTGGTATCACTATAACAGGAAAAGAACAAATCCCATTCTCCTCAGTGAGATGTGAATCAAAAACGTAATTGAAGTATTGCCTGGTGAATTTGTTCAAAAGAAATGCAATTAATTAGACACAAGAATCTCTCCTAGTGCAGTATGGCTGCGTACTTGAAATGGGAATAGACAGGAAATGCAAAAACTACCATTCCAAAGGTTGTTCAGACCCATTGCCTGCCAGGTATTTTATTCTTTGCACCTGCAGCCAAACATAGAGCATAACATTACAGTCAGGCTGCGCACAGAGATTCTGCAGTAGTACGATCAGAATTCGGCAGTGCTGCATTTTGTCCTGCTCCCTATATAAGTGCTAGAGGAAGATATTTTATTTACACAGCTGTGATGTGTTTTATAAACAGGTTCATTCTGACTTTCTGAAAGTTCATAGAGAACTACTGTAAAGTAAAAAAAAAAAAAAGAAAAGCAGATACACATTCCCACGTGTTTGATTTCTTTCCATGTTTACAGCAAGGAACACAAGCTACTGCTTTTGTCTAGTTTTTCTGGAAAGGGGAAAAAGCTTTTTAAATACTTGTCCCCACCACTGGATTAATATAGCTTCTGTGTTAAACATTATCTAGTAGGGTTTTTTGTTGTGTTTTTCTTTGTTTGTTTGTTTTAAAAATAAGTAAAGTTCATTTGTAAAGCAGAGGCAGCTTCTCCATGAGTCTTATAATGGGACTGGTATGACAGATACTACTGTCATCACTTCTGTTGTCAACACAGTTCCCAAGTGGAAAAGCTGGATTTTAATCTCAAGTAGCATTTGTTTTCCTCAGATAATCACATTCGTTATCAGAAATGCTTTGTCTTCATCATGCCTTACCAATAATGTTACATTAGACTTACCTCACAACAGCTTATGCATAAATGATAGTTTGATCTAACAAAATCCCCAGTCATATTTGTTTAGCATATTGCATCAGTGGAAAGTTTTAACTCAGATCTGTTACCTGAAGGTCTTTTGGACTGCTGAATCACACATGATTAATTCTAACAATATTTTAATTTCCTTCATCATTAGGTAACTAATGATTTGAAATGAGATTGGGTATTCTAAACTGAATCAGAATTAGGGTGGTTTTTTTCTTTGATGAATTAATTATAATTGATTTATGAAGTGGCACTCTCTAGGGACCTGACTTTGCAGCGCGTACTGATGAGGCTAAATTCCCACTGAAACCAATGAGCAATTTCTCTCAATAAGCATTGAAGGATGTGCCCTTAAGACTTAGAAGGTATGACTAGTGCTAGCTTTTCAGCCACTCTTAGGACTACAATTACGAACACTTCAGCGCTATAATCCTAAAAATACATTTTGCTAAGAACTACAGAATATCTGAATAATGTGCACATGGGGTTATCCCAAGAGTTTTATGTCTTCCATGAATAGAATTGCAGTATTTTACTAGAAATATAAACACAGGAAACTTGAGTTGGAAGTATGTGAGCAGTATACTTCTGAAGTCTTGTCCATCAAAACTACTGTGGATACCCCATGCAGACGCAATTCAGTTATCTCTGTAACACCCATTCCTCTTAATCTTTTTTCTTGTGATTTCTTGATGAGCTCTCACAATCAAGATTAAGAATCTGACTTCCTTTGATGGCCTAGGAAGGCAGTGTTTTGGTGTTTTCTAAATTGACTGCTTCCCATTACTAAATATATTTGGGGTTTTTTCTACAGCAAAGGGATAAATACTATTTTTCCAACAATATCATTTAGGTTTGTGCTTTTTTAAACATGAAAGAAGTCTCTCATTTATCAAGAAGCAAGTGTCTCAAAAATGAATATGTTGTAGAAACACTTTGCTGAGATAATTCCATATCACTTTTTAAAGCAATCTGACCAGTTTTTTTAACAAAGAAGTTCGTAAACAAAAGTGGCTGCACTTTTAACACTCCATTTTGAGAACAACTTTAAAAGGCAGTTTATCAGATATTAGTACATCTTTATTTTTGAACCAGCTGTTGTATTAAATCTGCATGTGTTACAGCACCTGTCATCTTGATGTCATCAGGCTGCTATGTAAGGATTTGAATGGACTTTTCTCCATTGGCATCAGCAGATGTTGAATCAGCCATGCAGCCTCAATCCTGTAAGACCCCTGATGACTGAACAAAAACTTTGTTTTGAGTTTCATAGCTTTAAGACATTTCAGGTTTTCTAGAATTTTGCAAGGAGAGAAACAACTTTTGCACTGACATTTCATAAAGGCATCTCAAGGAGTTTTAGGAAAAGATAGAATATCTACCTATTCTCTGCAAAAAGAAATTACTTCAGTAGTGACCTTGAAAACAAAGATAGGAAACAGTAGTATCTCCCTATTCAGCTGAAGTGGGAGAGCACCTGAAGCTGGAAAAGACTAATTTCCTGAACCCACAATATTTTGTGTAAAATTAAGCATCTTCTAGAACATTCTGTGAAGAACTTATAGTATTCCTGGTGTTTATTATGCAGACAAGTATTTCTCAATTGTTTTCAGTAAAATATAATTATTACTGTTAATTTCTACAGAAACACTCATACATCGTATAGTAGTACAGTAGTACATTCTATGACGTTACAGTCTCAAACCCAGTAGCATGTTTCACAAACATATTCTTGTATTCTGTGATAAAAAGACTCTGGCATTGCATCAAAAGTATAACCTGGAAAAATCCTCTAGAATATATCAGAAAACTGCAAAGACAAGTTCACAAAGGACTCAGCTTGTTATGTTACTGTCCTCCTTTTTGGAGCGGCATAACTTCAAACCACTCTCTGAAGAATCCTTTATTGTATCCCTCTGGATGGTGCTGATTGATTGATTGCAGCACATGATACATACACAGAAAAATCTTTTGTCTCTTTACTTATGGAAGAGAAGGATTTATCTTTTATCCTCTTTTCCCTAACAGATCAGAGACTATCCCCAAATAAAACAGATTATCAAAGAGCAAAGGGCGGTTAAATAATCACTTCAAGCCAGATTTTAATAGTTTTCCACATTAAATTAGTAGTTTCTGCCTGAAGCCAATGGAACTTGTACAAAGGGGTGCTGCTAAGACCTCCCAACACTTACCCATACTGCATTAGCAACTCCAGCTTGCTACCCTGCTGCAGCTGACTATTCGCTCAGCTGAACTTTATTTACCATACAGTTCATGACAGCAACAGGACATTTGCTGCCTGGTTTCTCCACGCCAACATCAAGTTGTGCCGTCCACTGGGAAAGGCCACTTGCTCAGAGCTGCTTGCAGATGTGATGATACTGTCCCGACTGTGACACAGGACTCAGCTGAGATGTCAGGGACCAGATGCAAAATCTACTACAGGGGAGTGTAATGATTCACGCTCTCTGTCAACTAGACCACATAGTCACAGAAGGTGACTCATCTTCCCACAGAAAAAAACCTTGTCCTAAGTATCTATGGCACACTGATTGATCCCAGACAAGTCCCTACTGATGGGAAAGGATGTTTGGTTGGCCATTGAACCATGGATGGTCAAGGACAAGAATATAAACAGAAGTTTAAACATTGATCCTGAGTAGTAAATATTGGAAAAATTACCACCTGGCACAGGGTGAGCTCTGCAAACACTGTTGCCAAAAAGGCATTTAAGAAACTCTGAAGATGGTCCTACTTAGATGTTTCATAGATTGAAGAAACTTGTTCCACGCCTACAGTTTCTCCCTAAAAGACATTATTCTCCTTTCTGTCGCAAGATGAAAGCAGGCCTCCATTATCTGTACATCTCCTTTGCTTGGGTTTCGTCTGATTTAGACATTATTCTGAGTACTGACATTTAACATCTACAGTGTGAGTTGTGTTTTAATATTCCAAACATTCAGGGAATAGGTATCTGGCACTCTAATCCAAATGTTAATTTGGTTTTCTGAAGAGCATCAGGATGAATTCTGATCAGCACTTCTGCATTAGCTTCTGAGCTGGGTTTTAATACCATATGTGAAGATGACAGAGCTGATCAAATGTGGAAACTACCAGATGATTTAGAAGGTCATTAATTACAATGGGTAAGTTGTCTAAGATCAGATTTCCATTTTCAACCTTGCACTGGCTTGCAAAATCAGATCTCAGGTCAAGCATGAATGAAGTGTCTTCTCCCAGAAGACTCCGGTCTGTCTGTTAAGTGAAGCAGGGAGGGTTATTTGGTTTTGCTCTGAATCAGACCAAAAATTATTTTATTTTTCCGTTTCCCAGAAACTGGAAACTGAGAGAATATTTTATTCTGACAATCCCAGCACGTGAAACTTCCTCCAGGAAATAACCTCACTGCATCCAGCAGCTGCTTGGTGAAATCAACATTGGTACTTTCACGCTTGTTAATCTCCCACCTCGGTTCCCCTGGCAGCTGCAGCGGCTTCCCGGCCCTGTGCCCCGCGCTGCCATCCTGCCTCGCCAGCCCACAGCCCGGCCTCCCCTCTCCTGCCTAGCAGCTACACCCCAGCTCCCCATCTCACGGCACCTGGCCCCAAACCCCCAATTCCCACAGGGCTTTCAGGCTCCAGACTATGGAGACTGCACCTATGGAGCCTTTCAGCTCTAGGAAAGAAAGATGGGGAGCCCTGGGGCATGTGGCTTTCTGAGGCCCTCAGATCTGGGGAGCCCTGGTTCACCTCTGCCGGGTCCAGTGAATCTGACTGGAAGTTTATTGAATGTAAATGTTTGCAGAGAAACACTTTTGATTCTGTGAGAAAGCATTTGTTCCCAGGTCTCTTGCCTGCGCATGGTCATTCCTACTGAGAATAAAAGAAGAGAAATTGTAATGGCAGGCAGACTTCTTGCACAGTAACTTTTACCTTATGTGTCTCATCATGGTCTCATTTTTCCTGAAGGTGTATATCTGTACAGCCACGGAGAAGAGAAATGGATCCTCTTCATCACTGCTGCCTTAACAGTGAAATAGACTCCCAAAAAGGCAATCTGCCTCTCATAAGTTAATGATAGAAGTGCTACCAGTTCAGTCCTTGATTTAGAATCGTCAACTGCTGTATGTCATGGGGTGTTTAAGGCTGAGTTTGGATTAATATTAGCAAGATGCACTTAAAAGATGGATTTACTTAAACACATTGTAAAATAATACTAAAATTGTTCTTTCATAAAGTACAGCCTACAGAAATCAAGGAAACTTCTGAATGAGCACAGTGCAAAATGTAGCACATTCAAGACACTGAGATTACATTTATAGCACTGATTTGAACATGTCCAAAACAGTACCCTGGCACTAAGGCATGCAATAACCAGCATACATACTGTTAAACTCTCTTCTCTTTGACAAGATGGTATGCACATGCCAGCTCCCTACTGTGCACATTCCTGGCCCATGCTAGTTCCCAAACTGCACCCAGGCATCCTTTGGAGAGTTTTAAGTCTGCTGAGGACAAGAGCATGCCAGAGGCTGCTCCAATAGCACAGATATCCCCCTAAATATTGAGTGTTTCATGAATGATACTGATGTATCTGGAAAAATGAACAGGTCACAGTTTGATGACACTGGAGTGATGTGGAACATAGTCTGAGACGTATCCACCAAAAGCCTTATAGCTCTTAATTACTTATCAGAAGTTATAAATACGAATTAAGTATGCAATCTTTTCATCAGACATGGGGCAGCAGTATGTATAGTCTGGGTGAATGAGGGTGCACCAAATGAGAGCTTTGTTTAAGAACAGCGTATTGACTAAGAGCCTTCATTTCAGTCTTTCAAGATTTTTCTGTCCTCAAGGGCAACTACCCAAAAAATACTAGATGCATGTTAGAGTAACAGTGGATTGTGAATTTATACTCAAATTTTATCCAAAGGAAAATAATTATTTCACATCATCATGTGTCTTGATTTTCCATTGGGAAAATCTAAATACTTTTTTTTTTTTTTTGGGGGGGGGGGGCGGGGTGGGGATACATATGAAGGGAAAAGAAGTATATTTTTGTGCTATTAAACTGAGATTACTTATTTTTATCAGATTCCTTTGACAATCTTCTGCAGCTGCCTGAGCTCCTGTAGTCTCATGTGTAGCTGAGTTCACATATTACCTGTCCATATTTTCCTCTACGAGCTAACAGCATTACATAAATCATTGAAAACTTTTATTTGGGAATATCAAAATGCTTTGAACCTGCCTTCTGTTGATATTTCTTATTCAGGAGACTTTTATACTTTGTGTTCCTTGTATACTTACGATTGCATTCTAAATTAACAAAAAAGTCTGCAAAATTTTGCCCTATAATAGATAATTTAGGAGGACAGAGAAGAACACATCACAATGGACAAAGGGGGTCAAGTTTTACTCACTGAATTTCAAACACTGAATTCAGTACATGGTCACAAGTCTCTTTTCACTACAAGAAATAACTAAGAGTCTTGATGTAATGAAATTACATGTGTAAGTCATAAAGATAGTGAAGAGGAAAAGCTAAATCACATTGCTCTTAATTCTAAACCGATATGCTGGCATCCAGATTATTCACTTATGTCCACATAAGCACACAGAAGTCATATGCAAATGAACCAACTCTGCACGTTCCATTAGCCATTAATGACAACTTTTAGATTTTTATTTAACCCTATGACACATGCAATGCGTCTTTTGTTTGTTTTATGCAGTTTTACACGGACACAAGCACAAACCTGCACTGTGGCCTTTTTCTGTCTGTGCTGTCCACGATCCAAATATAAAAAAATGGAAAGAAAAATCTTTCCCCATGGTAAATTCAGCAAACTGTAGTTATTATAAATCAGATGTGTTCATTTCACTGATACCACTATGTACAATGAAAATCTTTTATGATGCCTGCAGACTCTTTTAGTTTTCTTATGAGAGCAACATAGAATTGTAGAATGGTTTCAGTTGGAAAAGACCTTCATGATCATTGAGTCCAACCATAAATCCAGCCCTATGAGGTCCAACACTAGACCATGTCACCAAGTACAACATTTACTCTTCTTTTAAACACCTCCAGGGATGGTGCCTCAACCACATCCCTGGGAAGCCTGTTCCAATAGCTATCAACCCTTTCAGTAAAGAATTTTTTCCTAATATCCAACCTAAACTTCCCCTGATGCAACTTCAGGCCATTTCCCCTTGTCCTGTCACTAGCTCCCAGGGAGAAGGGACCAACCCCCACCTCACTACAACCACCTTTTAGGAGGTTGTAGAGAGTGATGAGGTCTCACCTCAGTCTATTTTTGTCTAGACTAACAATCTCAGCTTCCTCAGCCACTCTTCATAAGGCTATACACTTACATAATAAAATCATGATGATGAGGAGGGCCACAAGCGTACACTATTAACAGTCATTAGAGAAATTTGAGCCCCAGGGCCTCTTTTTACTTCCAATAATATTACAGTCAGTACAAAATATCAAAGATTTTGTGACCCATTCCCTAGGGAATCTTCTTACAATCAGGCTGCATTAGATATTCTGCATGTCATAATTTCTTCCTTCTTGTTTTTTATATTCTCCTTATATATTTTTTTGTTCTTCAGTTCCTCCCTACAATAGTATTTCAAGAAACTATTGCCACATTTTGCTAATGCCATCTCAAAAAAAATTACTTTGGAATAAATCACCTGGTCTGACCTGAATGTAGATGCTACTACAGAGAAAAATAACTTGAACCTGCAGAGTTTGGTGAGAGGGGAAAATAGTTCTTATTATCAAACTGAAAGTGAAGAATTCAGTCAACTTATCAGTGACTATAACTATAATCCTAAATATCATGATTGCTTCTTCAGACACTTGTTTACAAAACTGCCTAGCTTACACTGTTGCTTTTCTGTAAGTCACAAAGATGGGGGAAAAACCCATAGCAATTTTTTTCTAAATAGCCATTACACTAATACCAAATATTATATCCCAACATTAAACAAAATCACACAAGATGATAGACTAGAAAGAGGTACTGTGTTACAGAGACAGACTCAAATTAGGGACCAGCTGGTCATATGGAAGATAACCTGTCTATATATATCCCTTCATTTCTGAATAATAAAATATCTTCTAAATCAAAAGAAACCCAGTTCTGTTAAAGTTGCACCAGAGTCCACAGCCAAGATGATCCTGTGCTAGACCTGAACTGACTCACTCTCTTTGCCAGCAAATACCACTTTGATTCAGGACTTCACAGACATACTTTTTTGAGGACAATACACAGAACAGTTTCCTCTGGCAGATAAGAAATTTTAGTCCCTTGTATGTAAGAAAGGAGCTGCAAACTTATTCTGACAGATTTCAGAAAGCCTGACTTCAAAAGGCTAATTATGATTTTTACGAGTTTCATTAATGCAAAACTCAAAAAGTACATTTTGTACAGCTGCATATCATCTGAACACAACTGCAAAGTGATCTACTAATGCCCATCTTGTTTCTAATTGAATTTTTGATGTGAACAGCTTGTTATGAATTAAGACTCAATTACAACCCAACACCCAAAACAGAGGCCAGGAATACACAAGGATTTCCCATCTGATCAAGAACCAGACTGGTTCCTACTGCCACAGTGACAGAATGATCAAGAACTACATGCAGCACTACAGTGGTAAAGGAGTAGGTGATGACGTAACTTAAAACTGAAGCAGAGGAGGGAAACCAATTCCCCACAGCAGCAACTCTTGGATGTTGAACAAGGCCTTTATTTCAGCACACAAATTAAATAGGCACTTTTGATTTCAGGCTATTAATACCATTTTTTTTCCCCCAAAACCAAATTTTAACAAAAAGATCATTTGCTCAGAACTTCCCTTTCCATGTGTGATCTGAAATATGAACTTCCTTCCCTTTCAGGACTTCACAGACCTCATTTCCCTTCATTTCTTAAATCTGAGATCCACATACTTATCCTGGTTGTGATTTCAAAACCAAGTTCGGTTCCTCCTCAGAATCCTGCTTTACCCCACATCAGTTGCTCATATGGAAAGAACTAATACCAGGAAACTAATGTATTTTTAGCTGACTGTAATGTGACTTAGCAAATGGAAACAAGGACAGCTTGTTCCATGAGAACACCACCCAGTACTCCATCATGGGCATCAGTTAGGAAAGTTTTGGTTCAACTTTAAATAACTTTCATCAGCCACACATGTTTTCCAGGAACTTTTGCCATTGCCAGAGCTCCAATCAGGCTCCACATGCCATGCAATTTCAGTTGTAACAGCTCCCTTGCACTGAGCTGTGAGCCAGGAGTTCCCACATCAGAGGGGGAGCTATCCCTAGCCATTGGAAGTAGTGGGAGATACTGCAGGCCTTCCATCAGTGGTGATGCCAGGAGATTAATTAATTAATTTAGCAAACACAAAACCAGTTATAAACCCACATAATGACTTCTGCAATGTCTTATGGCAATATACAACATGTAACTACTCCCAACTAGTCAAGCTAGCTACAGAGTTCAAGACATTTATTTGTGGGTGACTCCCAACACCAAGTTGAGAAGTACAAAAAAACCCTAAAGAATCATAAAACAATTGGTAGGAAGGTTATTTGCTGTTTCTTTGTATTTCTATTATTTTATTACCTCAAAATTTTAGAAAACTTCTCACATTAGTCATAGTTTGAAAGTGGCGAGTTCTTCAGTTCCAAGCCCTAAAAATGTTGACATTTACTATCCTTGTTTCTCTGCTGTTCATAAAACTTACCGGTGTAAGTTTAAAACTGACTGCTAGAATTGAGGACACCAGAAAAGTTATTTTGGTGGATTACTATTTTGAAATTATTAATTTTCCTTCTAATACAGATCAGTGCCAGCCAGCACTCCCTTTCCATACACTGGAGAAAAGGCTACATCAAGCTCAACACTAGCTTCAGTGAGATTTTTCTTTCCATCATATAAGCAGACTTGGTTCCCCAGTTTGCTGGGGCACCTTGAACCTCACGGGAGTCCATGGCTGAGCTGCAGCCATTTACTCCTAAGGGCAGGGAGTGCTGGTTTTGCAGACCTCTGATCAGCACATGGGATTAAAATAGAATGTGCTGCCTCCACATACTTGTTAAGTTTTATGCTAGCAATAGAGTAAAGTTCATTGGTGAACTTTTTGTCATTTAGCTCCCATGCAACCAAACTAAAACCCAGTAGGGAAAGATGTACATGATGAATGGTTTCTGTTCTCTGGCAGACATGCATGGGTTAATTCTGGTGATGGGAAGACCCAGAGAACTTCCAGGAAGCAACCTAAAGACTATGTCAAGGCAAGTGCACAAAGCTAAACATATAACCCAACTGCAGCAGAATATGCAATCATATTTTAAGCTTGTATTATTGTGCAGTAAAGCTAAAGAGCATATTAACTTCCCCCTAGTGATCTTAATTTTATTTTCAACTGCTTTTCCCCATTTGAAATTTGCAATTCAATGCAATCAATTTCACTTTGGTTAAACACTTTAATGTGCTCTGATAAAAACAGGCAATTGATATTCTAATTCTGTTGTATTGAAACTAGCACCGTATTATGAACACACATGACAGAATATAGCAAGCACTATGGCAGTTACATAGAGGAAGTTTCTTCCCCAGTTGTTTTTGTGAGCTATAATACCAGCCTGTGTAGCACTTTTAGTTTCACATGGTTATAAGATACTTTAAAATTTACACCCTTAAATACCAAATTATATTAATTTCTAGCTACTATTTCTGCAATACATCAGGGTAGTCTTCTAACACTTCACAGCCGAACCACATCATACTTTAAGGACCACCCTTGCAAAGTTTTTTTGGACATGCTTCAACTGGGAGCACTGAAATGCATAAAATATTTCATTGGGCCAGGATCTTGGACAGCAGGGGAAGAGGGAAATTCACATTTTATTGATAACTGCGTAGAGAAGTAATATGTACAGGTACAACGTCATTACAGGAGATGGATTCTATAAGTCTCAGAAACTTCCTATCCTCTATTGACTGGATCAGAGGATGCCAAAGGAGGAATCAAACATTTTGTAAGTTTATGTTGCGTGTTCCCTTGCTGGGAATTATTTTTAGACAGCATAATTACCACCAACAATCTTATAAAGAAATGAACAATCAGAAAAAATAAGTAGTGTCCTTAATTACTACTGTCTAATGATCCGAATCTTGGTTTTGACTGCTCTCTGTGTTTAGTCATCAAACATCCCTGCAGTACTGGTTCAGTATTGGTTCTAGGTAAAGACAATGATCTAAGGAACCACCCACTGCACTCTTGTATTCTTTGCTGACTTTCCAGAATTATTTCAACCATGTGACATGTCAGGAGTCAGATCAGCTCAGCAGTTGACCCTCTCAGACTTGATCAGAGGGATAACTTTCATTAACAGCAGAGGCAATTCTGCTTATAAAAAGGTGGAAGATTCAAGAAACAAGAAACTACAATACTCAAAGGAAAAACCTAAGAGTGTACACAGAGGACAATGCATTTGGATGAGTCCCTTCATCTGTGTGTTTGAAGACTTCTCTTCTGAGCATCTAAAGCTTGACTCCCACTCTAATTTTCCAAACAAATTTTCTGATGCACACCTTTAGCCTCAGAAACAATGAAAGTTCATGCAAACTTCTAATATAAATAATTCAAAAGTTGGATTTCTTAGGTTTTGTGTTTGGGTTTTTGGGTTCTTTTCATCCAGATCATCATATTCAAGGCAAAGGTACTTTGCATTACATTATCAAATGTGAGTAGGATCACCATCAGAAGGATTAACCGATTTGCAGTGATGGAATTGCAACACGCAAGACACATAATTATTGGTCTTACAGTTGATACTTCTCTCCCTTACATGTGCTACCTACTAGCACTGATTTAATAAACTTTTATTCTGAATTAGGGTTAGATCAATTACCTCACAGAAAGCCAAGCTTATTTGTGAATCAATTACCTCCTATGTGTTTTTATGCTATTATTTTTTCAATCTTTCTTGATAAATGAGAAGCTATTATTTTTTACAAATCAGTCGGTGTGCAGGCAACAATAACAATATTGAAATATTTCCATAGAAATGAGCTCATTACCTCTGTCTGTTTGTGGTATAATAGTTTTAAGTGGGTTTTGCAAATGTGTTGCCAGCCTGGTAGGCAGTGATAGTTACAGAAAATGTAATTAATAGATAAACATGGCACAAAATATGGGAGGCTGCATTCTGAACTGCTCAGTTCTTCTGCTAGCTTAGACCTTGTGTAATTCCTGATCAATAAATCAATAAAAAAATCAATAATTTCTTCTCAGAATTATCCACTCAGGGTATCATAAGGAGAACTTGCCTGACCGGCTATAACTGTGTTGGTCTTAGTGGTGATTTTCACTGAAGGACAATCAGACCTGAGGGCATGCACATATATCAAGTCAGGTATGTTGTAAGCAGGAACCACATAAAGCATGTCTAAAATAAAGATTATGGCATACCTAATTTGGTCTAGCTAGTAGTAATTATTAAACACCCAGACTGCTTCACATTATGAAAACAAACATGCATTAGCTCAAGTAAATATTTGTCTCTTCAAACCATGCATTGCTTTGCAACTGTGCCATCAATAGCTCTCCTTGGTGCAGCAAGAGCACACCGTTTTCTGTAACAAGACAAAGCAACTGAAAGGTGCTTCATTACCAGGTTCAAAAGCAAATGCAGCATCAAATACCAATCATAAAGCACATGCTGCTACAATCATGAAGCTTGCTTTCTTGTACAAGGTTTGTATTTTAAGACATATAAAGCAGGAGACAAATCTGGAGGACATCTGCAAACAAGCAAAGTAGGGACAAACCCGGTAAGCTACTGTGTAACCAAACACCAATCCAACAACCCAACCACAAACCTATCTAGGGCACTCACCAGACAGATGAATTTCTAAAGAAATATTACCATTAAACAGAAAGGGTAAAAGGAAAACTCTTAAGGGAGGAAAAAAACCCTGGATTGCAGTCATAAAAGTCACCACTGCCTACACAGTGTCAGTTTACCCAGTGCAACTATTTATTGCAACCTCTTTCAAGACCAGTCTCCAGAATTCAGCTGTCGAGAGACTTTTTGCCATGACACGTCTTGAAGACCTGTAAGTACTCTTTGCCATCCTCCCTTAACTTCATCAACATTTAATTCTTTTTTAGATCCTTTTAAATATTACTTTTCTTGCTTCAAATTTTCCGTGTACTTATTCCAGTCTATCTGCAGGATCTGTTCCGTATGTTCTAATATCAGCATTTCTTTTGAATTCATGTTTGTTAGTACCTAGTAACAAGATCTCTGCCATGGCTTCTTTAAAAAAACTGGCCGATGCTGTGTCAAAAGCCCACTTGGTTCATCCTACTGTAATCTCTTCCTCCTCTCAACTTCACTCACACTTCTGTTTTCAAATCTGATCATAAAAACCTTTTCCTTCCTGATTACAGTTCCTAATTTCACTCAGTGCTTGCTATAATTTCTTAATTAACTCTGTAACTATATAATTAAACTTTTTCACATTTTCTGAAACATCTGGCAGGAAAGAAGCATTCCAAATAAACTTATAGTATTACTGAGTATATATATTAACTGCAGCCTATCATCCTAACTAGCTCCATTTCTATAAACATTGACTAAATTTTTCTCTTGCCTTTAGCTGGCAAATCTTCCAGCACAGGAAGATTTTTTGGCTTGATGTTTGAAAAGCCCTGAAGAGAAGTCTCCAACTCCTCTGAGACTGACAAAAGTATAATTTAAAGAGACTGTTTCCTATAGAATGACGTAACTAACAAAGCACTGAGAGGTGCTTCAGAGACTGTTTCTTTCTTCAGTTTGCCCAAGTGTGGGGGGTGTCATTCCTACAGAGCACTTACAGTGCAGCAATACAGGGTACCTTTTATTGGGGGAAAAAAAGAAACTTCCTGACATGGCCCTCCTTGGGTACCTGCTTGGCAGTGTTTGGTGCTGCACACCTCTCAGCAAAATCTAAGAGCAAGCTCCAACACACAAAGACTGAAAACATCCCTAGGGGTTCCCGTGTCAGAGAGTTCCCCACACTTGCACATTAACCTGTGACAGATGTGCTGACTAGGCTGCCGATTTGTTAAGCAATTGCCACAGAGCTTGAGTTATGATTACAGGCAGCCCTTGTTACCAGACACCTACTGCTTTAACATCAACAATGAAGATGAGTCATTAAAGCAACTTCAGAGCACCAGCAAGCAAGTGCTGAGATAAATACGTCTGTCTGCTGTGACAGTGCACACTGTGACACCTTAAAGAGCACTGCCTGGGGTGTTCTCTGCATTATTATCTCTGCCCCGCCCCCCCCCCCCCCAATGTCTATCTCAAATATTGAAACTCCACCCCTGCTGTAAGCTCAAAGGAAGAAGGAATTTTGCCCTGTCACTTTCCTCCAGCATACTGCTTGTTTTAGAAGACTTCATCAGTCTATCCCAGTCTGAAACTTTGTTTATTGGAGACTTTCCTCCATCACTAGTAATACAGCTACTCTGAGGCTTTTCCAAACAACAGTAGCGGTTTTCTAAATTGGTGTGATTCATACACTACGGAGGGTGGGTATGAAGCTATCATCTGATCTTCAGTCTAGTACAACCTGGGAAAACAATGGTTGGCAGCAGATAAACTGAGATGACCTGTTGCAGACTTGGGAAGATGACTTTGCAGTTTGCACTTACTTAGAAGATAATCCTTGCAATCCTCAGACATACATCCTCAGCCATTGCAGATAAGCAAAGGACAGTATGGCATCTTTAACCCCTTGGTAATTCACAAGCATCAGAGCAGTCAATTGGAGAATTATTTTTTTTAAAAATCAGTCTATATTCCATTTGATACAGATCTGTCAATCCTATTCTGTGCAAGGAGAGCTACAGAACTAGTGAGACTTGCTCGGCTACTAAGTATGTTTATTTCAGATCCTGTATCATTAGACAGTGGCTCTGATTTTTCTGAGTTATTTCCAGCAATGATGAACTGGAGCAGACTTCTACCACTTTTCTGCTCCAAGGAAGGTGAACCTGCAGGCAGACCAGGAGGTGGCTGTTCAATTTGAAGAACATATGTCTGGAAACGCTTTCTCAAGATGATCCACCACACATTTCCAAACACTTCAAGCACCACCTGAAGTCAGTCTGTGAAGTCTCTATGTGCTCTCAGGCAAGGCACTGGTTTAAATTAATGGATGGACGGTACCTGGTACTGATGTCCTGTACCAAGCACAAGCAGTTTGAAGCATTACCTATTCATTCATATTTAGAATTACGTGCAAACACATAAGCAGAGATGGGTTTGCAACAACACCCACTTCCCCAGCTATTGTCAGGATTATTTCTTAGGAATGAAAAATTGAAACGATTTCAAAAATGAACAAGATGCAACACAAGTAAATTACATGCAGACAATGAGATGTCACAATCTCTATTGTCAATTGCTCAAATGTAAACATGATGTTCTAATCATTGCATTTCAAAAATGAGTCCTTAAGTTAGACCACAGTCCTTAAGTTAGAAACCACAGCAGTGGTTTCAGCAGGTGCTGTGAAGCTGTAGCTTGCTGTAAACTCCCTCAGAAACTTGCTCTGAACCAGTGAGGGAAAAAACCTTCTCCAGCTCTCTCTTCTTTTTATATTCCCAAATACAGGGGGTTTTAAGATTGGGAATTCCAAACTTGAGAGCTTTGACTTAAAGTCTTGCATCTGCCGATTCTGTGATAATCAATTTAAATTCTACAGGGGAAAAAAAGAGCTTTTAAGGAAAACGACAGAAAAAGCAGCGCTAGTGCAATGTGTTAAAAGGATGACACCTACTGGGCACGTCATCAACCTCCGGCAAAAGACCTGGAGAGGGAAATCAGGACATCCTAGAAAACTGAAGCAGCCTGCTTTGCAGGAAAGCTCCTTAAAACTGGGGGGAGGGTGTGTGTGAATAACTAAAAATATATATATAATTAATAGCTCTCTGTGCTCCTTTAACCTCAGGATTTTCTTTCTTTTCTGCCAGCCTTGTCATACATCCTTTTTTCTCTTGTAGTAGCAGCAGCATGTTTCATGTGCATTTGTTCTTTGTATTTTCCTCCAAACTCTTCCCCTTCTGGTGCCTATATTCCTGCTGAGAAGGTTGCACCTTAACAATCTGTCACCAGTTTCTTCCATTCTCCTCCCGTAGGCTAGCAGGCATTGTCCAGGCTTCCCATTGAAAACAATTAAAAGATGCAACATGTGTGCACACATGTGGAGGTACACACAAGCAAGGATGACGGAATTAATATTGTGCTTTAGGTGGGAAACCAGACTGTGATTTAGTCTCTCCTTGGTATGGGGTCAAAAGGAGAAGTTAAAAATGAGGTTTCGGCTTTGCGTTTCAATCACTTGGGTTTGTGAGATTCTCTCAGCCCTGTTACTTAATTGTTATGTCACCACATTCTGCTTCAGCTACTGCATTTCCTTTTTACTGAAAATCCTGCTTTTTAGTTGGAAACTGTCAGGCACGTAAGGAACCGCTTTTGTTATATCTAACATCCCTTGCAATTGTGGAGTGCAAAGTATCAGAAAAAAAACCCTACAGAATTACTATGAGTTTAGAAAGTCTCCAAAATGAAACATAAACCTTCAGAAAAGTGTGCAGTCTCATGCTAGTCCTCATCAGAGGACTATCAAAACAGAGGCCCACTTACTATTGGGACCAATTCTACTACTCCAGCAGTAAATGACTTTGAAACAAACATGGATTACCTTTATACCTACCACCTTGAGACACCTTTTCACTAACAGATTAATGCAAAAGGATAATAATTATATAAACAGATGGTAATTCTCTGCATTATGTCATTTTCTCATGGTCACTATGGTCACTATTCACTACATTGACAGTACAAAGAAGACTTCATATGAATCAACAGTTTTCAAGTAAGAATTAAGACTTTAATGTAACGGTGTTGTGTACAGTAGGTCACAGGGTTGGTTTACATAGTTTTAAAACCTGTATCACTATGCCTATGAAGAGTATCCTTTTTGCAACTGGAAGTATTTGGTGCAGTAGCTGATGTGGTAACAGCACAAATATGCTTTTTATCCATCAGTATACAGTTTCTTCATCTCACCCACACCAGGATGAGCCATTGTTCTAACTGACCACTCCATGGGAACTCTGTTATTTTTTACCATTCCACTTCTATTACCACAGCACAATAATTTGTGTTCAGCCAGCACCTGGATGTCAGCAAGTCAAGCCCACTCTTTAAATCCGTGCTTACAAGGAGTCACGCCTGTGACACTCAGAAGGAACAATTATATTACAAATACCTCAGGCCATGCCTTCACAGTGGAGGGACAAGCCATCACACTTGGGCCAGGCTTGAGAGCAGAGAAATGTGTGCATGTCTGAGACTGGCACTGAGGCGGGCCAAGGCAGCAAGCGGAGAGCAGGGATGCAGTCGGTTGTGTTTGGTGCTACATCAGCCTGGCAACATTGCTTCTGGCCCCCGCCAGCACCAAAGCAAGCCATCGTGGGTCAGAGCAGCACGCTGCAACAGGCGCATCCCTGCCCCACATGTCTGCTGGCCAGAAACAGCTGAAAGAGTTGCTGGTATCTATGTTCCCTGAATTATAGTTTCTGAGGCTACCACAGACAGCCTTAAGTGCTGGGAGAACTTGAGATCAGCCCAGTCTCTTTGTTAGACACCAAGGATGCAGAGCTTTAAACTAGGCTTGGAGGGGAATACTATCAGGCTAGCCTGGACAAGTTGTGGGATGACATACCAAGTTTGGAGGGATGGTGCCAGTGAGGGCCCTCTGTTTCCCAACAGGGAAACCCTGGTAAAGTACATCAAAGGATTCAACCACTCCATGCAGTCAACTCCATCAGGGGCCAAATGGAAGTGTGTCTATGCAAATGCATGTAGCATGGGGAACAAACAGGAGAGGAGACAGATGTACACATGCCTTCAGGGCTGTGATCTCATTGGCACCAGAGAGACATGGTGGGATGGCTCCTATAACTGGAGTGTTGGGATGGAAGGACACAGACTCTTTAGGAAGGACATGCAGGGGACACAAGGAGGGGTTGTCACCCTCTATGTCAATGACAAGCTGGAATGCATGGACCTCTGTTTGGGTGTGGATGAGGAGGTGAATGAGAGCTTATGGGTCAGGATTAAAGGGAGGGCAGGGACAGAAGACACTATACTGGGGGTCTGCTGCAGGCAACCTGACAAGGAAGACTAAGCAGATGAGGCCTCCTATGGACAGACAGAAGCAACCTCGTGTTCACAAACCCCGGTCCTCATGGGGGACTTCAATCACCCCAAAATCTATTGGAGGGACAACACAGCAGGGTACAAGCAATGCAGGACATTCCTGGAATGCATCAATGGTAACTCCCTTGTCCAAGTGACAGAGGAGCCAATGAGGAGAGGTACCATGCTGGACCTTGTTCTCACCAACAAGGAGGGGCTGGTAGTAACTTAAGTTGTTATAACTTGTTCAGGAATGCCCATTGTACACTGTTTCCCAATCTCTGAAAACAAGAGTTCTGCCCAAGGGTGGCAGAAAGATGCAAAAGAGAGGGTATTTTGGTTGTTAGCCAACCACATTGTCTCTAAGCGGGACGGCAAAACAAGATCTGTAAGCAGATGGGGTAGGGTCCTTGTTTCAGAGTAAGAGGAACTTTTATCAGGCACACAGACCATGCTTTAGGAGTATATCTCCTAGCTACAGAAGACCCTAATTCTACACACCCACATGTGGAAGATATTCTTTTTCCTCCTCTCTGGGAAAGTCACAGAGGACGTGTTAGCAGGTACAGTACCCTGAGAAGTATAACTCTCCTCCTGTCTGTGTGGCAGTGCTTCTTGCCTGCTGTTTGCCTGAAGAGTGAAGTTCACTTAGGATGAGGATACTGTGGGAAACAGTGTGTGAAATGCAGCTTTAATAAAAGAAAGATCTAATTAATTGAGTTTTAAGAACACCAAAGCCGTCTTCTCACCTTTCCACATGCTTTGACCCTGCCCAGTGCAGGGTAATACCTATTCTACCTACTTTGAACTGCAGAACACAGATTAGTTAGTCACAGAAAAACTTACTCCTGACATGCTTCAGTCTCACTGACAGGATGGCAGTTCTTCCAGTTACGGGAGCTAGCTCATGCCCTAGTACCTCTTCATTTCTCTTGCAGTGTTTGCAATCTTCTCATAAAAAATACCTTAAAAGGAAGCAGAGGATGAAGAACAGAGCTCTACCTCTTTTATCAGGCTAATGCTAATGATCCGCAGAGAGAATGAGAGTTCTTCATGGACTAGCATTAAATGTGAAAGCTAACAGACTGGCTGTCATACTGTCACCTTCTTTAAGATTGATGAGCTTTAACTATTCAGTGGCATTAAGACCACTTTAATATTAGCTCTCAATAGAATTCTAAGTATATCAGCTTTAGCTTCTGAACTTTTTATTCACAGCCTAAGGCTCTTAAAATTCTGATTTTCCACTTTCCACCTTTAACTAATGGATGAGACTTATAGCAAAAACTCTGAGTTACATGATATTGAAAGATCTTTTAAACAAAAAACATACAGTACTTGCCTGTGTGTGTACATCACTGGTGCCCTTATCTCATCTAGAATCTCTTGGAATTGCATTTAAAAAAAAACCCAACTCATGTAACAAAGTCAGATGAATAAAGACTTTGCTGATTATAAAGGTAACTCCAAAGTTAGAAGCCATCTGGGTAACCTTTATTTAGCCTTCTTGAGGATAGGTACTACAGTTTTTAATTACCTGCCCTCACGCTTCTTTTTCCATTGGAATCCTCCTTCACTGGGTTTTCAAAGATGAACTGTACCCACTGAATGAAAACTGATTCAATACATTATCACTGGTATTTCAGAGATCTCACTCATTGTACACACATCAAACCTTGCACTTATTTATTAATTTCTTTACGTCGCTTTTCCCTCAGTACTCATAACTGCAGTATCAATGCTTCACTGACAATTAACTCACCTTCAAACCACCGGTCTCTGGGAAGAGATAGCATTATCATAATTCCACAGATGAGGAGCCAATGTATTTGCTTTTGACGGCTTGGCACTTTTTTCCTTAAACAAAGACAGAATTCTAAACCTCCCTACCAGCTCTCAGCAGCTCAGCATATCAGACATATGAAGGATGAAGAAACAAGATCTAAGACATGGAAGGAAAAACGTTTCAAATGGAGCTGAGTGTATTGTTGTGTTTTCATAAATGTTGCCATGTACATCACTGATGCAATGTCCCCAGCTTGTTATCCCAAAAGTGGGATTGTTTACATGCAGCACATCCTGTAGAGGTATTTCCCCATGGAATGTTTCATTTTATTTCAAGGTAAATTGTGTCGGTATTTTCTAAATTTCTTGGACCATTCTTGGTCTGAACAACAGAATCTCTTCCTCCTTCAAGTTCTTATGGAAATCACACAATTTCTGCTATTTAGCAGACAAGTCTCTACCCCTACTCTGAGTTTCAGTTCCTTTTGGTTGATTAGTGCTTTCAGTTCTTTTTCTTTTCTCGCAGTTTTGGATATGCTTGGATGCTTCCTCACCAGACTACAGTAATTCCCTGAGCCATAGAAAAATCTAGGTTGGAATGAACCTCCAGAGAGAACCTAAGTAGCCTCCTGTTCAAAGCAGGACTAACATCACAGTTAAATCAAGTTATACAGGGTCACATCCAAGCTAGTTTTTAATTTCTCCAAGGATGGAAATTCTACAGTCTCTCTGGGCAATCTGTTCCAGTGCTCAACTGTTCCCATTCATCTGCTCACTAATGATTTGGATCTAACTGTGATTTAGAAATGTCCCCAGTATGATGTGATTAACACTACTGGTTGTCAGTGGCATTCACTCTGGTTAGAGGGTGACATATTCTGCTATTTCAAGACCTCTCTTCTTTGATATATCTTGCGCAGATGATCTATCAGCAGGCATTTTGGCAACACTACCTTCTGGATAAGTTGTTGGAAGGCATTAATAGCTGCCCTCCATGTCCTATCTGACTTTCCAGTACCAAATCGTGCATCTAACATAATGAATATGCTTGTTAGAGAGGGCTTGGCAGTGATGTCATTTAGCATGAGTGGGTTGTTTTGTTCCTGTATCACTGCATGATTGTTCTTGTGTTGATTTGTTCCTGATTCATTGCCTTAAAGATCTTTAATATCTATGCATACATGGAACACCCTATCATTTTTCTTCTCTAATGCCATCATCAAGTGCACCCTTTCCCATGGCTTCTTCACTTTTCTAATTTATGACTTTATTGCCAAGGGGCTTGAAGGGCAAACAGTTATCACAGTGCAGGATGCACTTCTCATACTGCCTAACAGCTAGATTTTTCAGCAAGCAGTTCACAACCTTTGTCGTCAAACACACACAGAAACTTAGCACTACACAGGCCTGACAGGTTACATCCTTTTCCAGACTTCACTGTTCTTAATATATTTATCAAATGTAATGAATAGCTAAACCTTACATGCAAAATTAATTCTGCATGAGTGTCCGTTACAGAGATGTCTGGATGCTTCCTTGTATCCTTGGATTTTTATCTACATGGGACAAATGTTCTCATACCCTACTATGAGCCTTGTTTTATGCCACAGGTTCAATTTTTCCTGTAGTCAATCCCCAAAACTGTACCCCAACACTGATGTATTTTAAAACTTGCATGTCTCAACATGATAAATCTTTTTTTAACAGCAACATTTCTGCTTGCTGCTTTCCCCAGAGACATTCTTCAGCTGCACATGTTGAAGGCTTTGATCTTCTCAGTTTGCTTCGCAGAATTTAAGATACGTCTTCTGAAGCACCTGCTTTTCATTTTTCATTTTTCATTGCATGGTACTTCCATACTCACCGGCTATGTGCTGGGTTTGTGTCTGCAGTATGCTTCTCTTCTCATGTGAACTGTGGTTGATTCTTCTATGCATACAAGTGATTGCTGACCTCCCGCATCGTATCACCTACATGTCATCACACCTACTGAAGTGTCCTCTAATCTGCTCTGTATTCCTTATGCTCTAGTCATTCCAATGATGTTTTAGGATGTTCAAATGTTGTTCATTAACATACCTAACTTTATTTCATTTTTACCTATTGGAAGTGTCCAGCACCCCACTCTCCTCTGCAAATAAAGTCTCTTTATAATCAGTTACAGCTGGCTGACTTTGCCAAAGGACTCAGCGGGTCCTCAACTTTCTAAAGACTTCTTCCCTGAACAGAGAACTCCTCTCTCTGAAACAATATCCTTCAAATTGCTCCAACTGCCCATCCACATTTTTTTCTGTCAGCTTCAGAACTGACAGACATCTATAAATGATCTCATCTGTCTGTACAAAAGAATACGAGGAACAGAGAATCTTTCTCCTTCTTTGCCTGCAGTCCAGTAAAAACCAAATCAAAACCACATCTACTAAATAGCTGTTTTAAATGAAGCTTTCTGTAAGTTCAGGAGGTGCATACTTGCCTTTCTCTGTCTGAGAAACATAAAATTTCCTCCAGATTCTGTCTGTGAACTTGGTTTAGACTATTACCATCTAGATGGAGGTGCCCAGCTAAGTCATCAAGTCCTGGCCATACACTGAATGACATGAACTAAACAGAGGTGATTGAATTAACTAGGTTTTCAGGTAGCTTCTGAACATTTTACCATCTGAAGCTCAGTACAAGAATCAGAGTGATTTCAGCTGGAAAAGACCTTCATGATCATTGAGTCCAACCATAAATCCAGCCCTATGAGGTCCAACACTAGACCATGTCACCAAGTACAACATTTACTCTTCTTTTAAACACCTCCAGGGATGGCGCCTCAACCACATCCCTGGGAAGCCTGTTCCCATAGCTATCAACCCTTTCAGTAAAGAATTTTTTCTTAATATCCAACCTAAACTTCCCCTGATGCAACTTCAGACCGTTTCCCCTTGTCCTGTCACTGGCTACCAGGGAGAAGGGACCAACCCCCACCTCACTACAACCACCTTTTAGGAGGTTGTAGAGAATGATGAAGAAACCCATGAAGAATAAATCCCATTGCTTAAAGTCAGTATGCCAGTGTTTTAACCATGGTGAAAATGGCTCAGGAAAGAGACTTTTAATGTCCACTGCAAAACTCTAGGTCAGTGGCGCTGAAGTGGTCACAGCAGTGACAAACTGACATCCTCTGCACTTAAGTCCTGAAGGAAAATAAAACCTTATCAGAAATCTTCACAGGTATCTTCTGATAGCAGAATACTGGTGATTGAAAGGTCATGTATGACTGGCACATTGTCAAGAGTATCACCTCTCTCACCTTGAGCTCCTACATTATGAACTTTCTTCTGTCCCACTCCTGTCTTCTCCCAGACATTAGCTGATGCTTCTCACCTACTTCTGCTCACCATTCTTTCAGTCCCTTTCAAAAGTCCCAGTCAGACCTATCTCCTTCCAAGCTTTCTGCCACTGCAGTACCCATCTCTTTCCCTGGCCTTCAGTTTCTTCCCTTTTTAACTACCTCGCTTACCTGGCTTCATGACTCCAGTGTATTTAGTGGGGAAGAAAGAGGAGGGAATTCTGTCTCTTCCAATGCGTCTTGTTCCTATTGCCCTGGTGTCCTACCAGCTCCTATCCCTACTAGCACCTAAATGCTTCTTCCTGGGAATGTCAGTGATTTTCAAGTACCAGTTTGTCCCTCAGCATCTAACTTGTCAAACAAGCTTGTCTCAAATGCTTCCTGTCCTAAACTTCAGTGGCCCTCAGTAGTAAATTCTAACCCCAGTTTCAGCACCCCTTGTTCCAGTCTGAAACCATTCCCATTTTCCTACACTCGACAGTATTTATCCTGCTCCTCCTCTGTGCATTAGTCTTGTTCTATCTGCCCTCAGTTACGCAGCACAGACTGGCTTACACTACCTCAAAATTGATTACAGGCCAAAACTCTAGGAAGGTCAGGGCTGTACATGTGTAGGTGTCTTCTTACACAAGTGTTAGAAGGTTCAGTCCTGACTCAGAAACCATTTACTGCCAAGTCCATTTACCACCACATGGTAGCACAAGAACTTCTCAGAGACCAAGAGCGACCAGAACTTCCAGACACGAGCAAAACAATATATTCTGCACTAGAGGAGATTTTCAGAGATTATGAAAATTATCTGGCTGAAATTTTCTAAATATATTCAACAGATTGAAGACTGAGACATTTAACGTATCTTTTATTATAAGTATCAACTGTAAATAGGGCTGTGTTCTCCCCCAGTATCTCCTCCAGGCTGCTGCACACGTGTCCATCTAAACCATGCCCATTGCAGAGTACAAGATATTTATTATATTACAGTGCATTTGTTTGAATTTTAATAGTATCCTACTAGAAATACTTTCATATAGAATTGAAATTCTACTCACCCACAAAAGTATTTTTATAGTAAAAGTAAAAACCTAGACTTCATAAAAAATTAATGCAACTCATGTATATGCTTCCTTTTTCATTGATAAATGGAACATTTTTGGCAGTAAAATGAGTTCTGAAATGTGTTTTATAAAATTCTATGCCAAAGTAATTGGCATGACTACCTTTAAAGGTTATACCCTTGTGATTTCTGCACGCAGAATTACATACGAGTTGAAAACCAGAATTCATCACTTCTAGAAATCTTTTATCAAACATGTTCTTTTATTTGGTATGTGTCATGGCTGTAACACATTTGATGGCCCGTGATACAGCAGATAAAGATTCTGATCATACATTGTAAGTTATTTATGCGAGCAGAGAAAATACAGAATTTTATACTAATAAAACATTGTGCCAAGATTTTGTGAGGGTATGAAAATACCATCAATTAACAACTGGGACCTTTTCTGTGTACAGTGCATACATAACTCTGTCTGGCTTAACCATACCAAAATCTCACACTTTACAGGCCATTAAACCTCACTGCTTTTTCTCTTGTTGAAGGGGAGGCTGCTACATTTTTCACCATGGACTACTTTAAATATGAGGATTTGTGTCATTCCTATCACTGTGCAGACAGCTCCAACAGCTACAGCGATGACAAAATGCTGGAGTGGGCTGGGACTTTTGGTTTGCATATTGATCTCAGAGGTGAATTATTTTGGATGGTAGATGAAAGAGAAGAAGTGGTAGAATTATACAGTGACTGCTTACCGTTTTTTTCCAGTGATGGCCTCTGATTACATTAGGCATTTCATGGAGTGAACACATTTCCTTCAAAACACTGAAGATCTGATTGCCAATAAAGTCAGCAGGCATTTAAAACATCAATCCAAACATACATGTTTTCTTTCCAGTGCTGACATTACTCCAGTCTTTAAGAAGCATATACTATCGAATACCATCAGACAATAAACACGATAAAAAACAGTGGAATGGAAAGTGCTGGGTCCGCTTTATCTGGGAGAACATATGGTAACAATGATTATTATTTATTACTTGATCTTGCTTCAACCCAAAATGTACTTGGCAACATTTGAACACAGAGGAAAATATTGTATTGTAGCGCAAACAGCTCAAGGGCTTAAATGAGCCAAGCCCTTGAGCAGCCTGTAGTAAGGGAAGTGGCCCTCAGAAAATTAAAGGAAGTCTCCTCACACCCAATTTTTTTCCCTTCACTGAGTCTTTCTCAAGACCAGGGTTTAAAGGATTTGCTAAACTCCAAGCACTACAAGTCTGCAGGGTCAGGAGCACGTGATCAGCTGTCTATGGGCTACTCTTTCAGTTTCTCAACGGATGCTGTTAAACAGCCTGAAGCAAAGCTGAGGACTTACCAGAGATGCCCTAAATTGGTCAGACTAAACTACCCTTTGAATCAGACTCACACTAATCCTGTTTGCCATTTTACTTTGTTAGAAATAGAGTTCCTGGAAGAGTTGCAACACAAAACGTTAAGATTCAATAATCCACTCAAACACCTGTATAAGCAGCTAAACCAGTATCAGTGATCTGTCTTAGCAGTACATTCCATGCACAAAATTAAATACTGCAGCATAAATGAAATTTCCCCTGCTACAATGTATGTAAATGCAAGACAGTGCTGTCTACTACTAATTAGGTATTTTGTAAAGTAACTTTCCAGAAGGTCATCTCTACCATTAAACACAGGTACCCATATCATTCAAACCAAACCCTTTCTTCTCATTTCTCCTTTTTTTCTGCAAACTTTTCTACTCTATTTGTTACTTGTTACAATTTCTACATCCCATACTCTTTCCTCTTAGTAGTGCTTCCATCCTAGTGGAAACATCACAGCTGAGTATAACAGCAGCAAGCCCACTCTTTCACCTTCCATATTGTTTGGAGAGAAAAGATTTGGAGGCAAAAGAAAATGAGGAGCTCATTAGGAGTGGACTAACTGGTGAGAATAGGAGGGGTTCTTATCAGGAAAGATCCAACTTTTAGTCTCATGAGGAAACTCAGCAGTCTTAGATACGTTTCTCAGTACCAAAGTCATGAAGGAATGTAGAATTTTCTTAAAGTAGTGAAGGTGTAACCATCCTCTTTCTCCTGTTCTTGAGTACTTAAGGCTGGAGGAAATTGCACATGGCATGTTTAAGAGTATGAAATCCTCTCACCCACAAGGTGTTTCAGACTGATAGCATCGTTTAGAGAGGGACTACCACGACAGTCTAAAATCATCAAGTATCCTTTGTTGTTAATACTCCAGTGGATGGAGGATGACAGACTATAATATATAAAGAGCTGTACTTTTTGGGGAACAGTATTCATTCCTCTTCTATAAAGAATCATACTTGTCCATCTAAAAGATGCTTACCATGTTCTTGTTAGCTGACACAGAGCAAATTGCATCATCATGTTTCAGTGATGAAAAGGGAGTGAAACATAAGAGAAAGACCTAATGATGAAGCAGCTGCACAGCTACAGGCAATTAAGACTACCAAATACAAGCTACAGACTAAGGCTACAAAACTTAAGAGAACTAAGTCTACATGAATGGAGGGAAACATGAAACAAGCAAGCTGAGACAAATCACATTGGTGATGGTTCTGCACAAAAAAAAAAAACCCTGTAATTTGTGCCATAGAAAATGAGACCCAGGCAGGTTCTGCACGAAAGTCAGTGTGCAGCATCACCAGTTTGGTACTGCGTCCTAACGGGGGTAAATTTGAAAGGGAAAATTGCTTGTGGAGGTCACGTTACTTCTTCACAGATCACTTAAATCAAGGCAGTGTGATTTGCTACAGATAGCTGTACCAGCACACACAGCCTGCAGGGAAGATACAGATACAGACAGTATCAACGAAATCCAACTGCAGAGCTACCTGTGATTTTTCTAAGCGGTTAACACTCGTTACTGATACCAGCTGGAGGGAAATCAAAACTAACAGAAACTAACAGAAATCCATCTGCATAAAGCACAGCTGAAATGCTACGGTCACACGAGTTTTGTCATGTGAGAGCACGCCTCAGTGCTGCCCGAGAGAAACAGAAGTGGCTAATTCATTCTATAAATTTATTCAGTCTTTGATTGCCTTTCTCACTCTTCCATCAAGCTCTAAACAGTGCCACGGATTACAGCAATTTTTTGTTATTCAAGCACTGAAAACTAAGTAAATATTTCACTATGAAAAAGAGCCACATACTGAAAATTCAACTGACCTTTGAAGGGACCCTGTGCCAAATGTGGAGTCTCATTACAGTCACTAATAAAAAAGCAAAATGTAAGTTTAGTTTCTTTTTCTTTTACAAGTGTATCTCAGCACAATCTTACCCGTGGAGACTTGACATCTCTGTAATAGCAACAGTGTTTTCAGAAGCATTTCACATTATTTAAAAGAGATTTTTTTAATTGTCAGCTTAGTTCTGAGAAGACAACTGTGAAGACACGACGCAATTCATCTTCACTCAAGCAAACTCCAAATATGTCTGTGAACTCGCTTGGCATTGCCTGCAAAAGTGTCCAATTTCTAGGACAAAACAACAGAATAAAAATCTGCTTTTCTAATTGTGGAGGGGTAGTTCAGCACTTTGAAGCACATCCGGGAAGAGAAAGGCACTCCGAACACCTGCTTTTGAATAATAGCCATTTCCTACCCTGTACTTTACCTCAAGCTGATGAGAATATCACCAACTAAAGTCAGTATGTCAAAGCCACCAACAAGCATACATCTTATCATTCTACTCCTTTAAAGTACATACCACTAGAGCTCCTATAAATAAAATATAGTGAAAGCATAGATTCAAAAATAATGCAAAACGCACAAAATGTGTAATTCAACCAATTTTTGGGAATAGTTAGTAATATTCATCAAAAGGCACAAAGAGAGATGTGGTTCTTATATATACTGCTGGATATGACCTAGTGGTAAATGTGATGTATGAAACTGAAATGCATATTCATTTCCACAAGCACTATTAAAAGCATGGTGCAAACTCCATGCCAGGTTTGTGCCAGGTCTTTTATTAAATATACCTTTAGTAAATTATAAAAAAAAGCCAAGCTCCAGAAGCTTATTTTAAAATAGATGCCATTCCATGTCACCTTTGTGAACCACACGGGATTACTGTGAAAAAGACATGTGTACTGCAGCCACGTCGAGGTGTGGGATCAAGATGGACTTGCATGAACTGCATTTTTCGGTTTCTTTTGTGTACATATGTAGAGGTGAGAACACCAGTACTAGTCCATCTCCTCCTAGACTGTGGAGGGATCAGCTTAACCTGTGCAGTAAGACATCTTTCAGGACTTCAGTACGCAACTTGCTAAAAGCAGTAGTAATTCACCTGTGCACTTTACAATCCTAATTCAGAAGGCATTCTGGGAACAACATAAAAATCCATGGCACCATCTACTCTCATTCCCAGTGCCATTTGCCATCAACTATGTTCAATTACTCCATTTTCTCCTTATGTCTGAATAACAAAATGTCTTTTCTTCCTTGGTTTAATGGTAAGTCTTTGCATACAAGCCAGCACAGGCAGTAAGAAGCAGGCAAATGGAGCTCTCTACCACAAGGCAACTACTGGCCCCAGGTCGTCCCCACTTAACCTTAACCAAAAGTCACCTCACAAGCATGGAGCCCACTGAACAGCTCACAGGCTCACTGGTGAGGGAGACCCATGTCCTTGGTTTGCTCAGCAGATCACATGAAGTAAGACTCATCCAGCATCTGTGGATATCAGATGTTCAGCTGAAACGTCCATAAATACAACCTTTAGCATAAGGCATTAATTTTCCAGTTGTAACTTTTGGGTGCATACCAAGCCCACCATTGTAAGCAGTGCTGCTTATTGACTGTGATATGGCCAATATCCTTACCATCATCATCTTGTACTAGCTTGTTCTCCAATTCATTGTGATTCAGAAACATGAGCAAGTAGCCCAGAAGGCCAACCGTATCCTGGGCTGCATCAAAAGAAGTGTGACCAACAGGTCAAGGGAGGTCATTCTACCCCTCTATTCCGCTCTTGTGAGACTCACTTGGAGTACTGCATCCAGCTCTGGGGTCTCCAGTAGAAGAATGAGATGGACTTGTTCGAGTGACTCCAGAGAAGGGGGAATGACGATGATCAGAGGTCTGGAATGCCTCTGCTATGAAGACAGGCAACCTTCAGAGGAGAAGGCTCTGGGAAGAACTTAAAGCAGAGTTCTCTACCTAAAGAGAGACTACAACAAAGCTGGAAAGGGACTCTTTACCAGGGCATGGAGTGATACTGGAAACAGAGAAGCTGTGGCTACTTCCTCCCTTGGAAGTGTTCGAGTCCAGGCAGGATGAGTCTCTGGCAACCTGGTCTAGTGAAGGGTGTCCCTGCCTATGGCAGGGGGTTTGGAACTAGATGACCTTTAAGGTCCCTTCCAACTCAAACCATTCTATGATTCTAGGTTTTAATATGCAAAATCAGTTCAAATTTAATCCACAAGGAAGGATTGTTTTAAAAACTTTTTTTTTTCTTTGCACCTGCCAAATCTCACCATCAAAATCTATGCATGGAAGTACAACTGTAACAAAAATAACTAAAAACTTCAGCATAAAATATCTAGGCTATATGCATTATTGTCTTTCAAGGAAAATTCTTTTTAAAATTAGCAATGCTATTTGGTTATGTCCTCTTTTGTAGTTGCTTCTGCTGCTTCAGAAGAATGAGAGTTCCCTCTTATAAAATTTACATCTAGGCGTTGTCTGCATCAGAACCACTCACTACAGCCTCTGTATTGTAGCACATTCTGATACAAAACACCACCACCTCTGTAGCACAGCACCATGCAGAGGCCCCAGGGCTCATCCGGAAGCAGTTGTTTCAGGTACCTGAAGCAGTGCTGTCACTTAGGCATGGCAGCCATCCAAAGATCACCACTTAGCTTCTCAGGACTGGGCCACAGTGGGGTTCCTGGCACTTGTGCTGCACTCACCAGAGGCTTCTAGCAGCCAGCCCCACTCCTTCCTAAGTAGGGAAGTGACTAAAAGCAATGTCAAATGGAAAGTGGGTGTAAGACCAAAAAACAGCACAGAACAAACAACATGTAATTATGTGCTGTTCTTTGGCAGGCTACTGCTAGTAAACATTGAGGTTTATACTGAGGTAAACAAGATCAGAGGGAAGTAACATACAACCTTAAGGCATTGGTCATTCACTTCTGGGTATCTTTATCAAAGAATCAATTAACACTCAATCTGGTTAACAGGTGCTCAGTGTACCCTTGCTAGGTACTGAGGACTCATGTTTCAGACCTAGGTCATCTGTTGGCCTACTACATGGCCTTCAGCAAGACATCTCAGCCTCTCTTTACTATTTACATGGAAAATTTTTCAAGAGAGTGAATTTTACCCTGTGCTTGCAGTTCTAGGCAGGACCACAGACAGCATTTGAAAGTGCTCAGCACCTAGCAGCATTGCCGCTGAAAAGCTCAGGCATCATCTGTGATAGCATTGATATGAGTTTCAATATTGACTTCAGTGGCAGCAGCTAGGACCCAGACAATAGAAAACAAAACTGAGTGTAACAGCTTACTAATACATAGAATCAGTGGGCATTTTCAAAACTCAATTCCACGGTGCTTGCCAGCACAACTTTCATTCATGTGTAGCTCAATTATTTAGTTGCTTATTTCCTCATGAACTTTATTTGCATGCATTATTTTTAAAACAAATAGAGAAGTGTCTTTTTTTCTGTCTAACGTGTTTCAGGAACTCTAAGTCATTATTTGCTCTTTCTTCTTACATTTTTGCTTATACAAAAATTACTGGAAACTATTGGCTGCTATGCTGGTCATGCCAACACTTGCAAGTGCCCATTTAGCTTCTTACAGTTCCATAGTTACAGATTTAAAATTAACATATAATACCTAAGCATTGTTCCATTCTACTTTGATCTGGAAGAAAGTTGGAAGAAAAACAATTCAGAAAATACTCTGTAGAACATGTTTTTTATCATTAATGAAAATTCTCAACATTTTTCTGGCAGTTTTCCAGACTGTTCTGCTGTAGACATGAAGAAAAAAAAACTTTGCTAAACTGGATTCAGTCACTTCATTAATCTCATCCTTGTGAGTATATTAATCAGTAATATTTCAACAAGTTTTTTAGAAAAGATGCTCCTGTTCATCTCCCATTAAAGTTTATGAGCTACAGATAACTAAACTGTAACAGCTCGATTGTTTGCTGACATTTTTGTAAGTAAAGTATTTAGCAGTTTATTTGTGAAATTCTTTGACATAGGCAAAATAATCTGATAATATTACCCCCAACACTGTCTGAATACCTCTGTTAAAATACGGTACATATACGAACTGCAATCTAACTTACTTATCACAGACCGTTAGGAGTTGGAAAGCACCTCAAAAGATCATAGAGACCAACCCCCTTCCTGCCAGAGCAGGATCACCTAGACGAAATCACACAGGAACACATCCAGGCAGGGTCTGAATGTCTCCAGAGAAGGAGACTCCACAACCTCTCTGGGCAGTCTGTTCCAGTGCTCTGTCACCCTCACAGTGAAAAACTTTCTCCTTATATTCACATGGAACTTCCTAAGCTCCAGCTTGCACCCACTGCCTCTTGTCCTGTTGCTGGCCATCACTGAGAAGGGCCTGGCTCCATCCTCCTGACTCTCACCCTTTACATATTTATAAACATTAACAAGGTCACCCCCCAGTCTCCTCTTCTCCATGATGTATTCTGACAAAACTGCCCACAAAAACTGGAGTACAAGGCAAATCCGACCTGCCTATTCCTCTTGAAAGCACAGCAGGGTTTATTACATATGCTACTTTTTTTCTTTTTTCTTTTTTTTTTAACTGAAAGACCTGTGTGGCTCTTACCCATGATTCTAAAGCAGTGCTATGGAGAGTTCTTAGAAGTGCCATCATTAGCAGAATTTAAACATTGTGACTTGAATTTCTAAGTAAAACTGACTGGCACGCACTATAAATAATGAAGACCTACATTGGAGCCCACTCTTTGGATGAGCTGATTGAGATTTTGTCATTGATCTTACTAGGGTCAATATTTACTCAAGATTTATGGAGTTAGCATACTTTACTACACAGAGATAGGTACTGAAACACTTTTTTTTTGGTCCTTCGGAATAATTTCATGTCAGCCAGCATATGACAGCTATAGCAAGCACCAGAGAGGTAACTTAGCAGAGGTTACCTACTGGTAAAGGTTGTCAGATGTATGAAGAAATTAAAAGGAAGTATTAACTCTCCTGTATTTAATTTACCTACTTGACAATTATGCTTAGGATTCTGAGCAGTGAATTAAATTCCCTCTTCAGCTTGACACCACCTGCAGTTTGAGCTGTTGGTACCAGCGGAACGTTACCCCGGTCAGCCCTGACGCATTCAGCTCTAGAGCAGTGTAGGAGCCCTTCCACCGACCCAACACCAGGGTTCTCCACCTGAGTGGCATCCTACCCGGCTCAGAGGGGAAAAGCAGCAGAAGCAAGAGCTTTATTTCATTAGGTACCTACAAAGAGACAAAGGCATTTTAATGGAATGGCTTGATTAATTCATTCTAAACTCCCTTTACCCAGGCTACTTAACTCTATTGTAGCAGGGAAAGTGTACAGTCCTAGGAAGAATATCCCATGCTGTATTACCCTTAAGAAGCTCAAGCAGTAGCCAGTGTACATGAAAGTGTGGCAGAAGGCATCTGTTAGATACTGACAATATTGACTTCACGAGGTCTTGGGATACACATCTTTCTATTCACTCTTTCTATGAATGATTTTTTTCATTCATCACTTCAGTTAGAATTGACATTCTATAACTAAAATAAAACAGAAGGGTTTTTTTCTGTTCTTTACAAATGGTCAACCATGTTAACCTTGCCAAAAAGCCCGAAGAATGAAATCAATATAGCAATTTAAAGACGAAATTGGCAGGCGTTTATATTGTACTTGGACACATCCAGTAAATAGTCTCATACATCAATCTACCGTCATCAATGGCAATATTCTGAAACCTACTAATGTTGTTTCTTCATTTGCGGTGTCAGATGACAAAGAAAATACAAATATCAGGCCAGCAGATGAAAAATAACACGGAAATAATATCTGACATGAATGGAAAGCACGGGTTAGTGACTCAGGTGTCATTTAAATGCCCTGTACTTCCAGGATGGAGCACAATCCCTCCCGTAACGGCAGCGACCTGCTCGCCAGTGCAAAAGCCGCAGTGTAAACTCCAGGATTCGTGGCTCCCCGGCACCCCCGGCACCCCGCGGAGCCCGCCGAGGCTGCGGTCACTCCCGCGCCCCGCCCGCACCACCCTACTTCTTCCGCCGGAGTGGCACCGCACACGCAGCCGCTGCGGGGCAGAGCTCCAACAACCCCCTACCTCCTTCTTACCCTTTCCTCCCCTGCCCTGTTTTAGGATGTAATGCCAGCCAGGATCTGCCAGCCAGGATCTGCCGCCCCGGGTAGCCCCCTCCTCGCCGCTCGGTGGACACCCACGTTCTCCTTCCCGGGGGCGGCGGGTGGGGAAAGGCAGGCGGCAAAGTTGCCGGGACTTACGGTAGCAGCGGAACCAGCGCTGGCGAGGCACCTCTCCCGGCCTCCCGTCACCTCGGGACACCACCGCGGCGGTTCGGCGCCCGCACCGGCGCAGCCCGGACTGCCCTTCACTCCTTGGAGGGGCGCATGGCGCCGACCGCTCCCCGACACCCGCCCGGTGGGTCTTCGCGTCCCAGAGAGGGCGAGCGGGCCGAACACTTCAGCCGGCGCACGGACAGGCACTGGCCGAGGCCGAGACCCTCCGGCGTGGCTGTGCCTCGGGAAGCATCTACCTCCTCTCGCCCGCCTCGCCCGCGACGCGCCCACCCCCGCTCCCCCCGGGCGCCGGCGGGGCTTCGCGCAGACGTCGGTGCGGGGCGGACGGAGAGCGCCCGGCGGCGGCGGCAGCGCCTCCCCCGCGCCCGCCTCCCCGCAGCTCCGGGCCGCCTGCTGCCGGCGGGGCGGCCGCACAGGAGCCGGCGCTGCGCTGGCGGGCGGCGCGGAGGTGGTGCGGGGCGAGGGGGACCGTGCGCCTCTCCCGCCCCACCGCCTGTGGTCGGCGGGGGAGAACACACGCCGGGCGGAGGGGAAGCGACGGGATTCTCGCAGCCCCTTCTCCCGGCTGCCCCTCCCGTGCGGGGTCGGGCGTGCCCGATCCTGACAGCCGTGTGCGTTCGTCACCTCTGGGCGCCCCGCTCCCCTCAACGCCGGCGCATCGCAGGACTGCGGGCCTTGCGCGCCCGGGGACCCGGCCGGAGCTACCACCATCCCCCGAGAGGAGTTCCTCTCACCCGGGTGGGCGTTTCGGTCCCATTCGGTCCCTCTGGGAATGGAGGGCGCGGAGGGCGAGACCCCCGCCCTCTGAGAATAGAGGGCTGGAGGGGCGCTGGCCCGGCCGTGGGGGCGGCAGCGGAGCCAGCGTTGCTGGCGAGAGGACCCTGCCTGCCCCGGCGGTGCAGTCCCGCGTTCGCCCGTCTGCCCCGTCTCCTCCGCTGCTCTTCCAGCTTGCGGGAACCATTTACCTACCGTGCACCGGGCCGGGGAGGACCAAGGATGGGTGGCCTCAGCGTTCACTGGACGGCAAAGTCATCTAAATTTCCGTTTCTGCTCCAGAAGTTCTGTACGCGCTTTAAACAAAAGGAGAACCAGAGGAAGACCCCGTTCTGAGCGCCTCTGCTCTCCTCAGAAGATCAGCACCCTGCTACACGGGCATCCAGAGGCAGCTGAGCCAACACCCCCCACGCTGCGGGAGAGCGTCGAGTGACTGTGCATGAAGTATTGCAGGGGAGGACTTCTCTGCTGTGGCTGCTCCAAACTGCCCAATATTTAAATATCCAGAGAGCCACAGTGTGAGGCTGGGAGAGGGAGCGAATTCCCGGTGATTCACCTCTGCACTTTTGCCAGACGTGGCAGTGCGGGCAGCAGGTAGTAAGGTGTCTTCCCAGCAGATGGAGTCAGGAGGCAAACTTGCTAAAAAGGTACCGCCACCCGGCTAAGAATAGCTTGCTGCTTTCCTCTCTGCGTGAAGGACGTTTCTGCCACAGGAAAAAAAAAAAGAAAGAAACTTTGATACCGGCTTTTAGGTCGTCTGGCTTACTTTCTGAATGGAAAGCTAGCTCCTATTGAAGTGGTTCTCAAGTGTTTTTCTTCCACCTACCACTTTCCCTTTCAGACTACAGTCAAATTTTACAGCCAGCCCTTCTCACAGAAACCCGCATGCAAACGCAGCCAACTGCCTTTCTGCCTCCTTCCACACAGGTTGGGCCATGCTGAGGAGGGAGGGAGAGGAGCCGGGGAGCTCAGTGCTGCGAAGGAGGCGCTGGGCTGGGCACATGCACATTTCCAAGAAAAAGGAACCTCTTGTCACTTTTTCCAGCAGCTGTTTAAAAGGGTGCCTTTAGAGAGTATCTTTGCCCTCCTTAGGATGTATGGGAGGGGGAGAGGGGCACAAGGAAACATAATAAAAGATAAGGCTCTCAAAGAATGCTGGTGTAAATCGCCACCCCTTTAAGATTTACATTTTCACTGTAGCTTTCACTCTTTACTCTTGTGGAGCCAGCAAGGAAAGTCAGCTCCTTTTACGAGCTCTCAAAATGCCACAATTACTTCACTGTTCACAGCTTTCTCTAGCAGGAGCAGGGAAGTTAGAGGAGGTTTTCATTAGCTGCACTGTCTGGAACCATGGAGCAGCACCACTACAGACCAGCGGTATTCATGTCCCTCTCATAATACAGCTGCCCTTAGGTGGGCTCAGATGTGTCATGGTTCCAAGTGCTGAAGATGCTTGTGGAAGAAGAGCTACAGAGAAGCAAAACCCTAAGATGAAGCCTAGAGAGAGCAGGAGAACCCCCTTCCTGTCACTGCAGCAAAAGAAAAGAGGAAAAATAGAGAGCTTTTCTTTTTCATATCTGATAGCCTGGAATATTTTCTTTTCCAGAGGTTTTAGAGAAGGGGTGAGTGAGTGGGTCACTAAGTCAGTACAGATTGCTTTAAAAGATGCAGAAAGCAGCTGAGCTGCATGAAGGCAGGTGATGGGCTGTTACCAGTGGTTTCTTCCATAGTCCAGCCGTTCAGGATTTTTGTGTGTTGTCTGGCTAATAGTGTTCATTCTATGATTGGAAAGCATCACATTCTCAATGACTGTTTTTATACTTATTTCAAAACAGATTTTATGTTGCTCTGTTTTCTTACTGAGTAGCGTTCATCTGCTGAAGTATAAATCTGTCATCCCATAATCTGGAAATAGCTTTTCTAAGGTTTGGGTGTTTTTTTAATAAACTCCCATTTTGTTAACCATTACCTAGCCCACCGAAGCAACACTTTCTGATTTGTTCTGCTACAAGCAATTCCATTGTGCCCTGTAGGACTGCAAGCATGAGTAGTTCCTATTTGGCATGCTAGTGAAATACTGATCAGGCCCATAAATAACCACTGGAAAATTATTATTAACCATACCTTGATGGTTTTATTTCTGTTTCTGCTCGGGAGTCATTACAACACTGTGACTTCTGCACAAAAGAGATGAATGAGCTACTCATTTATGTTGTGAGATCATAGTGTTGTTTCGTATGTGAAAAGTTAAGGAAATGAAAACATGGTTCCAAGGTTTCAGTGATTTCATTCTGTTACAAAGGAAAGCATTTTTCTGTAGAGTATGGAAAGTTGTGCATTTCTGTAGTTTGTCTCGTCAGCCCTGCCTTTTTTTTTTCCCTCCTAAGCAAATTTTGTATACAGTTAATGGTACTACAGGTAAGGATGCTACTTGTGAAACAGGCACCATCCTCATTTTGTTTTTCAGGTGCAGAATTTGAAATTAAAAAAACCCTAAAACCCCAACAAGTTCCCAGCTGGATCTATAAACTTCCCATGAATTGGGCAGAGGTATTTTCACACTTTTTTACAGATACCTGTATTGCAAACTGTTTGGAGGTGGACTATGTCCTATCATAATTTGTTTATTTTTCCTGTGTGTCATGGTGTATGCCATAGGGACTACCTGGAGCTACATTATCTTCAGATAAGGCTTTGTTCACATTTAGAGTGTTTGAAGCATAGGAAGAGCCAGCACTGAGCTGTCTCCAGAAGATCATGTAGGCATGCTGTACCCTTTGATAAACAGATTGTAAATAATGCATTGAGTAAGGGCTACATTCTTAATTTGGAAAACAAAATGGAAGGAGTAAAAGACAACATTTAAACAAAAAGGGTAATAAATTTGAACTAGTCCAGGTCTGAGTGAATAGAATGGGAAATTGCCATCAGCTTTAGCACATTAGATCAGTCCCTTTAAGGCTTCCATGGGAATATTTAATTCTTTTGGATACAACTTTGTAATAATGATTTTGCTCTCCTAGAAGTGACTTGATTGAAGACTCCAAGAAGAGTTACAGTACCATCAGCAGCAATGCAGGTTTCCTTAGCCCTGCCTGCCTGTAAACACGTCAGCTCTGCAAGAAGGAAATTCATGGAGTGGGCATAGCTGCTCTCCAGGTCATGCATCCCTAACTGGATAACTTAGCATTTTCAGGAAAAAAGGTCACTCTGGAATTAGGGATTTGAAGAACGGCAAGTAAAGAGCTTTATGAAGCTACTGCCAGTTGAAGAAGTCCATTCCAAACATGAAAGGCAACATCAGGAGAAGTGTGCAAATGCTCAAGTGGCTGGAAGGCATATGAACAATTTAGCCTAGGATTCCTGGGGGAACAGAACAGTGCTGTGCCATAAGAGGTGCATGTAAATTAAGGAAGTTGCTACAGGAAGGTGTGTGAGTACATCTGAGGAATGGGGAGGCATAAATCCAGAAGACCAGAACAGAGATACTACAAATGAGGCACAATGTGTGTAACTTGGGAATCTCAGGCTCTGGGAAACTGCACTACTTAGATCCTCAGCTCTAACAAGTTAGCATGGCATTAAAGAGCTACTGCATGACCAGATATCTTCCTTAAAGATAAATTTCCTCATATTTTCCTTCTCCCTGCCAATATAGAGACGGTGACAACCACTGGCCTTACCTGTATTTGAAATTCTGTAATAGGTGAAGCACACCTCCCACAGGGCAGAATACTGCGAATTTCTCAAATGCCTCATGCTGTCATGTTGACCCAAGTGTCCTCTCTTGAAATAGGAGAACCTCTGTGCTTGGGCAAGGGTTAAGTCTGATTATGTTATGATGTAGATTTTATTTCTGCTGCCAGTGGATGTTCTCTGAATTCTCATCCAACCTCCAGCTCTAGTGCTCCTAGATGAAAAGGCGGGAGAAGGAAGGTCTCATGAACAGCGTTTTTTGAAGATTTGATAGAAATAATGTATGTTAGAGATACCAAAAGAGGAAGTTAGAATAAAGTACAAGAGAAGTGGAAAAGAATACATGTCTGGCCAATTCTTCTAATGATCTGAACACACAAGAGAATTTCATTTAGAAGTACTCCAAGAAAAGAAATAGCCTGATTGAGAAGCGGCCTGGTGGAAGTGTCAGGAAGATACAATATCTGGGTCACAAATGACTTGATGATGGGAATTTTGTGTGTGTTTTATTTCTATTCCCAGAAGCCATCAAGTCATCCAAGAAGTAACTGTTCTTTTAAGACAGCCCTTTTAAAAATTAATGAATTGTGTTTAATTTTATGTTAGCTTTGTTTGTAGAAACCTGAAAATCAAGACTTATATGCTTATCCAACTTCAAACATCTCATTAGAATGATGTACAAATTGTCTTAATGTCACAATAGATTTATTTCAATCAGTTGCTTAATGTACAATAATTTCAATTAGTTTGGTAATGTACAAAAAAGCATGGGTAATTACGTTTGCCTCCTTGTTTAAATTTATAGTTTTAATTTATGTCATTTAACCTATCCAAGTATTGATTCTTCAGTTCACTTCTCAGGACATTCTTAGAGGATCTCAGAAACATTTTGGAGTGAGAGAAAAAAGAGACATATGCCTCTAAAGGAGAAAGGATTTTTTTGAAAGCAAATGCCCCTCAGTCAGTAATTAGGAAACATGAAAGCAAAAAATTAGGAAAAGATAAATACAGGAACATTAGTTGTACTCACATTTTCAAAGAGCAAGGAAAAATTAATAGATTCACTGATACAGACATTTCAGTTATTAGTATTTACACTGTATGCAATTTTCTATACAGAAAAGATTATTTTCCTTTAGGAATTAGCCATGTATGATTTCTTTAGTAGAGCACTCAGTAATGATACGTATTGGTAGCAGAAACACAATGGGCTTTGCTTGCTCTGTACAGAGGAAGGAGAAGAAAAGGAACCAGGATAAATATAACCCTGGCAATGGGAATGTTTCGAAGGGTGAGCACCTGATTCACTCACAATCAGCAGGTATTTTCCAGCTCTGCTCGGAAGCTGATGCCCTGAGCCAGTGTGTACCTCTACGTGGTTCTAGCAAGAACCTTGGCCACGCATCAGAAAGAGCTCTTCAGGACTAAATGAACCGGCAGCTGCTAGAAATGTCTTCCCTGGGGTATATACTGTACATGAAACAGAAAATACTGTAGACTATATAAAACTTATCTGAACATTATCCCAAGAGCCTTATGAAATTTCTACAAACTGCCAGCAGGCATATTTCATAAATCAAACATACTTGCAAGGTCCCATCAACATAACCTTTACATTAATTGAGTCACTAATGTATTTTTAATATGAGAAATTTCACATTATTCAGAGTTACAGGCAATGCAAGAATCTATATTAATACTCAAGGCTCATCTATGTACTTTTATAGAGATAAAATTCCTATCTTTGTAAGAATGGCCCAGGGCCTGTGTATCATTCAGGCTTTACTTACCCCCTCAAAATATGTTTTAAGTAAAATTAAAGCACTGCTGTATGCTCATAGTAGTTCCATGAACAAAGGTGAATTTTACCTCAAATCTTTATTCTGCTAGACAGAAATTTTTTATTGTCTGTAAGTCTGACCAGCACATTATTTTAAGAGGTCACCTAGCCTAGAAAATGTAACTCTAGTGAGCACATGACTGATTAAACCCCAGCTCTTCACAGCAAGTGTAGGCTCCATCATTCTCATTATCATCATTAGTTGGTCACTCAGTTTGACATGTCTAAAATACACTCCTGTCCCTCCAAGCAAGTGGTATGTAGGAAGTTCCTTACTTTGAATGTATAAATTTTCCCACAGCAGCAGAGAACAGTCTGATGCAGAGTTACTTGGGTACAGAAATGTTTGCAGGGTGGAGGCATTAATCTTTAGGGGGAGATGCTACTCTCTGATCAATAAAATGTCTACCAGAGGTTTAGGACTATACATGCATTCATATACTTGAGCAATGTGATGGGAGATGCCTTATATGTAGATTTTTGTAGTATCATATAAGATGGGAAAGTTGGGAAATATTTCAGCTGCCTTTATGTTTGATTAGCAGTATCACAATGACACATTATAGAAGAAATCCGGATTTTTTTTCCTTAGATTTTTAAGTAAAAATGAAATAAGCAGAATTCATTTCAAATTGGTAACCACCTTTATTCAATATTAACAGTGCAGCTGAGTTGAAGAGGCAGAGGTTCAGATGGTTTTGAGCAGATACATCTGTGTTCCCTCATAGTCTTTTCTTCTTGACTCTGCAGTTTGTGAGGAATCTGTGCAATAGGGACTAATTTTCAGCATCTTTATCCAGCATCATATTTATAACCCGTGTTAGTCTAGAGAGTTTGATTAGCAGGAGAAGATCATTTACTGTTTTTATATTTAACCTTTATGTAAGGAATGTGAAGCATAATTATGATTAGATCTGTAACTACACAATATACAGGAATTACTAAAGGCAGTAGAACAAGAATGTTTGCATCCCCAAGGGCTTGAATTTAGGTTCTGCTGACGGAACAAGTAGGAGACTGCACACATAGTGGACAGACACTAGCCTGGAAGACGGAATTAGCAGGAAGACACTACAGAGACAAGACATATGCTTATCATGTTGATTCACATCACTTAAACTTTCACCTCTTCATTTCTGCTCTTACTCTCTTCTCATTTCTCTTCACACAGATACACAAGCACAAGTACACATTTATTCCAGCAATGGAATTGATGGGCTATCTTTGACACCCGTTTCCCTGTAACAGCTGCCCATTTAAATCTCACCAGCCAAACCATTAACAGAAACTAAATATAGTCACGGAGGGTCAGGTGCTCAGAGAGCTGCAGACCACAGAACACAAGTCTTGAGGGAAATGTCTGAGCATAAATTTCTTGCTCATCTTCCTCTGAACCTAATGATTCACTTTGTGTGGCAGTCCTAGCTATGCCACTGAGATCTACCTTGAGAGCTCCTACATAGGTCCCATATTTCTGAAAAAGCACTGTAAGGTTGGCCCTTCTTCAGCCAATTAAAGCAGATATAGACAGTGCAGAGATGTCTGGCTCTAGAGCTTCCAGACATTACATTCTAAGATCTCCCAGAGGAACCTCAGTTTCTCTGGCACTTTATCTATTCCCAATCTAGATACAAGTTATGGCTTTGAGGCAAAACCTTCTCCTTAGTTCTTATCACCATAAAGTCTTTGCAGGTAATTGTGTCTACAATACCCTCTGTGTTCTGTCCTCTCTGTGTTCTGTTTTTGAACACACTGTTATTCCAAAGGAAAATAAAAAAGTTGGAAAGGGACGAGATGCAGCTGTCACCTTTGTAAGTCCAAACCAGTCATTTTAGCTATTGCCATATATTGAGAAGGAAGAGCATTGGAAGTTTTCAATCAGAGGGCTGCCAATGCAGTTCAGTCTTGGCCCACAATATCTTTTCTATTTGAGTTCTGGACCTTGGCTGTAGAAGAAATTTGGAAAAATATTCCAGGTTGGGTTTTTTTTCAGGCACCAGTAAGTGAAAAAATCTGAGATTTGTATGTAAATAGCAAGTGTCTCAGCCAATAAATTGCAATTGGAAAATAAAACTTCTGCCGTTATTTCCCATGTGATGTGCTTTTAATGCATTTTTTTAAAGCTGAAATCTTTTAAAGCATTAGTTTTTGCTGCCATATACTAAAAATAAAAATCCTGCATTTTTTTCAGTTCTGACTTGTGCTTCACCTCATAAGGGTTTAACAAGGTTCATCTTTCCAAATTTGTCATAGCCTGATTTCTGTCACTTAACTTGCACTTTTACAAAGGAGTGTGAAAATCATCCACATTCAGGCAGCAAGAATACCAAGGACTCTCCCTTCTCTCCACACCACTCAAGCATACACATGTACACAACTACATCTTATTCTAGCAATATTATTGATCCATCTTTTGTCCAGTTAAATCTCATGGACTAAACTGTGAACACAGGCTAAGTGCAATCAGTGCTAGCTGGGTGCTCAAAGGAGGCTGCAAATCACAGAAGAACATTTGAGAGAGATGTCCTTAAAATTTCTGGTCCTTGTTTGGGCGCATGGTGTAAATTCAATAGTTACAATTTCCATACACTCTTTCTAAAGAGGGTGAATTCCAAGGACAACACTGGGGATGTGGTGGGTCTGGTTTGAATGCATGCCAATCCAATACAAACCCTGATCTTTTGAGCAGGTCGACATCATCTGTCTGAATGTAACATCACTGAACTTGCTTTGCTTGTATCTGGTTGCAGCCTCAGAGCTTATTTTTCCTAGCAATTTATTCATCCAGATTTCAGTATTGGGTGATGATTAATGAATTTTATTGAGGCATGGAAACTGGCTCACTGCATGTCTCTACAAGATCTGGTCCTTAGAAGCAGTGTTGAAAACACAAATAAAGCATTTAACACTAATATTGTTTCCATATTTATTAAACCATAATGAAAACTGAGCATTTGTGATTTCCAGTCTTTCTAGCAGTGTTGCTATTTACAATGCCCTGCAAGAGTATCAGATGGTGTGTGGTATGAAATATGTTTCACATGACACAATTCTTATTAAAGGTCTAGCAAATGAATTTAAAGGTGTTTCAAATCCCTTCCAAGGAAAGTCAGACAGGGTATCATTCCCTTCTTCCCAAAACAACTTCAGTCACACATCACCAATTTTGGTGATGTCATTTGATATGTCATTTAAGAACAATATGCATGGCACATTCAGTGGGCTGAACTTGTTGCTCTAAGTCAATTTTACTTCGCAGAACAGCCTATAAATTGTTCATGAGGTATTCTTTCAGGTGTTGAAGGATTTTGCTGCTTCTTTTTGGTTTTTGTGTGTGTGTGTGTGTGTGTGTGTGTGCGTGTGCTGCTGTTGCTTTGCATTTTAATTTTCTCCAGGACAAGGTTGAGAATGCAGAAATGTTTAGGAGAGGGGACTACAGGTTTTGTTTGATTTCTCTTTTCCTTTTTTTGTAGTTATTGTGAAGTTGCTAGAGATATTTGTGTCCAGAGGAAGGCTACTATATCAAGGTGAATTTTCTTACTGTAGGAATGTGTTTAGTTCAGACAATAAAGAAATCCAAATATTGGAGGTTTGTATAGTGGCACCTTGTCTATGGTCTGTTGGAAAGGATTTTTTTTCCCTCTGATTTCACAACATTCAGGGCAGGAGATAATCTTTTCATTCAGTAAGTGTTACAAAAAGGGTACTCTTCAAATACAAAGCGCCCCAGAAGAGTATAGCCATCAGCCTTGTGGAACAAAATGGAAACCATCTAACTGGGATGCCTTAGTAAAAGACAAGGGAGAAACCTTCACTGGCATCAAGGCTAGATAACTTCTGCAAAACAGGGCACTTATTTAGTTGTCTAAAAATAGATTCGCTTACCCTACTGAGAGTGTTTGCTCAAGAGCATTACTTCTGCTGCTCTTCTACATCTGTACAGCAGAATGAGGAGAGGAACACAAAAATGCTGAGCAGAAATTTGCTATGCTTTTGAGTATCTATTGCTATTTTTAGGAAAGAGATGACAAATGAAGTTGTTTGAAGCTAGTTGGCTATGTACCTAAAAGAAGACTTGTAGCAGGCAAATACTGAAGTTTCTAGTATCATCATTTGTGAAGAATATGAATAGCAGATGAGGAACAGCAAAAAATAACGCATTGACAGGCATGACTGGGGAGAAGAGAAATCTTGTTTTCACCCTGCCCCATGCTCCAAGTTGATAGAATTTAGTCCTTTTGTAGGTATTGCTGCCTAGTGAAAAGTCTTGTAGGACTTGTTTTAAAGTTTTTGGAACTTACTGAATATTTCAAGCATGCATTTGTGGAGGGAAAACAAGAAAAAGGCAAACCAACCAACCAAACAAACAACTCCTACCCCAAAATAAAAGCACAGTTCCCAGTGCCTTAGTCATCACACTTTAGCATTATTCAAAGACATCCAAGACATTTCACAATACAGTGTTGCTTTAGAAATGTATATTCCAGAATGAATGAACATTTCTGAAGCTTGATATAGGGCAAGATGAAAATTAATTTAATTGAATTAGATGCTGCTGCTTTTTTTTTCCCCTTAAAATCATAGAACTGGGGATGATATGCAGTGATGATTTTTGTAACTTACTACCAGATCTCAAACTAAGTTTTTATAACCCATCTTTCCAGTCCTCATTCCCCTGGAGCCCATGCCCAGTCTAAGACTGAGTTCATTGGGAATAGAATCGATTCATCAGCCATCATTTTGTTCCTTCATGAATTTTGAGAAAATATAAACTTTTTTTTAAAAAATAATTTCTAAGCAACATGATGATGTGTGATGCTGCTTGGAATTTGGCTGGGCCTGTCATGCAGGGGAGTCCATCTAAAGTAACTATTGTACTGAATAATCACTTCTTAATTTAGACACAATTTCCTCCAAGAATCATTTAGACCATGCAAAAGGCAAGACAGTTCTCTCTGTTTTCAAAGAATAATAGATTACCTGACACGAAGGCATTCTCTGCACACACTGAAAGTGTCACTAACACACTAGTTTGGAGGTAAATTTTTGCCTTTGCTTGCTGTCCGCTAGTTTCTCTTTGTAGGCATCCTGTTGGCTCCAATGACAGGGCACGTCATCTCTATTCTATTACTACCATCTATGCTTGTATGAAAGCTGTTCGAGTTAGAGCAGCTTGAGAATAAACAACTCATTTGGGGCTTTTCTCTTGCTTTTCATAGCAGGATCTCTAGCTACAGATTGCTATTCTTTGCTTATTTATAGCCTCTTTCTCCTTCTGTTGAGTCTTACTTTCTTCCTCCTTTTCTCCACTTTGACAGCAGATGCGATACTTCTAAATTCCCCATTGAACAGAAGGGTCAAATTCTGAACAATATCCCTGGCATTACTTTAGCACATTCTTCCTGAAAACCAATTTACCCAATAGATTTTTAAAAGCCACTTTATCCAATTTCATATTGTATTAGTACTCTCCTAAGTAAGATACTGTTTTACTTTTCACATTAATGGCATATAAATTTTTTTTTGTAGATAGAGCTAATAGCTGGCTCTGCATCCAAGCCATGTTTTTAGAGCTCAACTCCTTTGCTCTTCCTTGCATATTTGTGCTGAAACTTTCCTTGCTAGGTGCATACCTATTCACCCATGCCTTAGGGAGAGTTTTTGGGAGTTCCGGAAGATTTTCAGTTAAAATTCTTTGCCTGGCAAGACCACATCAATATGGTAGTGTTCAGCTACCATGAGTGTTTCACTGTTGTGAACTCATGTCTTTAGTAGAGATTTTGAGACAGGACTTGGAAGTTAGTATATGGTCTGTGCAGATGTCAGAAAGATATTTGTGCTTTGGAGAGAAGAATTAAATTGGAATAAACTATAAAACTCCATGGAGGAGTGGAAGCCCCCTTCTCTCATGCTACAGATAGGTTAGCAATAAATTAATTGAAGTTTTCATCTGAAGCAAGTGTAGTCTAGTTATTCTCCTCGCCTACATGCTGCCCAAACAGGAGATGTTTACATGTGTACTCTCCAAGCAGGATGTACATAAACTTTCTCTGCTCTCCCTTTTTCATGCTACTTCCTCACCTTTTGTCTATCAATGCTCATGGCAATAATGATGCTGAAATTGAGAACAGAGAGCCTGTCCTCTGCGTTGCTGTCCTGGTTTCAGTCAGGATAGAGTTAACTTCATTTGTAGCAGCTGATGGAATGCTGTGTTTGGGAGTTACAATGAAAGCAGTGCTGATAACACCCTGATGTTCTTAGTTGCAGTCAGACAGTCAAGGACTTTCTTAGCTTCTTCTATTTCTCTATTCTTGAGAAAGGAGGGGCGAAGCCAGGACAGGTGACCCAGATGGGCCAAAGAGAGTATTCCATGCCAATTACGTCCTGCCTAGGAAAACGGGGGGCTGTTGGGAAGAAGAAGCGGGGCGGTTTCGGGACGCGTGCTTCCTCTCGGGACGCGTGCTTCTTGGGGGGACGGTCGGGTTCCGGGACAGCTCTGGGTGGTACGGCCTGAGTTGTGTGGTTCGGTGAGAAACTGCATTGTGTATCAATAGTTTCATATTCTTTTGCTCTAAAGTCCTGTTAGCATTGTTATATTTTATCTTTCTTTTATCTTAGTAAACTATCCTTATCCCAACCCACGGGCCTCTTAGTTTCTTGGTTTTGGAGTTATTTGCCCCTTCCTTTTCCCTTCCCTTGTTTCCCTTTCCCTTTTTCCCTTTTCCCCTGCTCTTTTACTTTAAGGAGCAGGCAGCTGCGTGGATCTCAACCCACAGCTGGGGTGAAACCACGACAGTTGCTTAGCTATTTTCTTACCCAGCAGCTCTATACAGTTCCAGATAATGTTGTTTCTGATTTACTGTCTTCATTTTTCAACAGCAGGAGATGACTTTCATCTTTAGAGTCATGTGTTTCAGCGTGTGGCAGGACACAAATTTTCCAGCACCTTGGGATATGTTTGTCCTTCCTTATTCTTGAGTTACAGATGTCCAAATGATCCCATGGTCTTCCAGTCCCTACAACTGTTTTTGCTGGTCACAAAGATTTGAGTAGAGTAGGGAAAGTTTCCTCTTCAGATAGGGCACATAGTGAAGTTCTGGGTGAGACATTATACAGAAATGTTGAGAATTAATCTTCACGCTGCCAGTTGTGTCCTCAAGAGTGACTCCTTTCTTCCAGTCCTTCTTCATAGTTCACAGGCTCAACAAACTGCACCCCAACCCTTTCTGAGCCCTGAGGAAAACTCTTTCTTCATGTGACTTTGGCACTTCTGTGCAGACTTGCAACAGGCTTTTTGCCTCCAGCCTTTCCTATGCCCTGCCCAAGCTCAGCCAGGTTCTGGGAACGCCACTGTTGTCCAAGGACTCAGAATAACTGTGAGTCTTCCTTACTGCTCCTTGTTGTTACTGTTTCTTTACAGGACATAAGATGGAGAGTATTTACACAGCAAATTGGAGTCAAATGTTAAATTATTGCACGTACACCAAAGTTTTGAAATGCTTGTAGTTCACACAACTTTTACTTTAGATCACTGGATGTACTGTTTACCTCTGAATTTATTTTTTTTTCAATGATTTATCTATTTCCCCCTTTCCTTTTCCCTTGTTTGTTGCCAAGAACACCCTTTTTCTGTTTATAAACTCAGGCTCTTTCACTCTACACTGCCAAATTTCTGCAGCGTGTAAATCGCTATTAAAGATGTTTACTGCTGCCTCTGGAGAATGACATATTCTCCTTGCTGCTCTCAGGGAGTTTCTAGATAATGCTTAGCAATCTATTTAAACAGCATTTTGCACGTTGGCCACTAATGGTCTGTTCTGTGTTTTCATGAAACATCTGGGATTTGAATAGCACAAAGTCTGAGCATTAATTGCAGTGCCGTCTGCAGTTACAGCAGACTATAGCTGGACAGTGAATGCATCAGAGCTCTAAAAAGCAAATAGCTTGAAAAATCAGGTTCTTTCTGGGTTCTGCGTCCTCTATCCATTATTGCTTGGAAACTGGGTAAATAATTGCTACATTTTAAAATACCATTTATTCCTTAGAGCATCGATGAGAACGCAGATTTCCCATCCACTGCCTGGTGTTCTAGGAATTTGGTTGCTTCCTCATTCAGTGATTGAGCAGCGACTAAAAATCATGTCAGGTATGGGTTTCAAAGTTCTCAGGAAGATGTATGAACCTAACCCTAAGAACCTGATGACTTGGATCTGCTTCTTTCTTCAAAAGGTTTCATGTTCTTGGAAGCAAAGTCAGTAGCACTCCTTTGAGCACAAGGCTCAGGTGTGGAATCTGAATAAATGGGTGCACTTCCTTGCAACTCTTAGAAAGATTCCTGACAGGAAATGGCTTAAAAATAATCTTCTGTATTTCTCCACTTGACAGTTAAAGGCTGTTTCACACTGAAGAGAGAGAATATCATGGCTCCCTGTTTATATTCTTACCTGCTTTGGCTCACCAATCTGAAGTTCCTAATCCGGATGTGCAATAAGGGAACCTGGATGAATCCTGCCCCAAGACCATGAAAGTCCCTGACTTTACTTTCAGCACCTACTTTGGAGATTTGAATTTTTATGGGGTTTGTTGGTTGTTTTTTTTTTAATCACCTTTATTTACTTCTCTTCCTCTAGTGGTTCTTGGAGCTACTTGAGGTAGAAAGAAACAGTGTGCTAGGAATTAAGGAGAAGCTGTTGCAAAAGTTAAGAATTCAGAGAGAGAAGCTTATTTGTTCATGGCACAAGTTGGTTTTTTTCCCTACATGTAGGTGATTTCTGATTCCTCACCTGTAACTACTCTGTGTCCTACTATGGGCAAGGTTAATGTGGAAACAACTAAGGAGAACACACGTAAATTGAGGAGTACCCAAGGGATGCTTCAGTCAGCCTGTATCTGCCTCTAGAGGTCTCCCAATTCTTCTTACATCTGAAAACCCGAAGGTACGCACTTGGCACCTCTGTCAGCTGTCTTCAGCATGTGCCCTCTCCCTTCTTCTCCCTCCCTTGATGCCCTGACCCTCAAAATCAGCTCTGTAGCATTTGCAGTTTATGATTCACACACAGCATTCTTTCTTGTTGCCATCTAACATTACCATAAGCTGTCAGCAGACTTTAATACAGCTCACACAGGAAGGTTTGTTGTTACACTTATAGGAGCTATTTTGGGGAAAAAAAACACCTGGGTAGTGCAGTTTGTCATAATAGGTGACTGGGAATGAATATTTAATTGATGCATTCCATAATCAGGTTTCCAAGGAAAGCCTGTGCACAACAGAGTGAATTTCAACTGTCTTTGCACTACTCATCTGCAAAAAAAAATGGAATCCCCACAAACATTTGTATAATGGTCTTGCTCTGCTCCTTGTATCATCTCAGAATGCATCAGCTCAAAAAGCATCTCTGCCAGGTTTCTTTCTTCTTCCATGCTGATGGGTGCCTGCCCGTCCCAGGTTTCACAGATGAGATTCAGGAGTTACTGGGCTGGGGTTAGTCAGCCTGCTTCATATTGTTTTGTTTAGGTGTCGTGACTTCAGACCAGTTTTGTCTAATTTGTGTAGTGAAAAAATAGATTCACTCCCTGAATCAGTACGGTATAACACATTCCTGTAAGTGTGATCCACATGCAGACTGCAGCAGAATAGGGTGGCACACTACCCCACCCCTTTTCAGTGTGAATTTAGACCTATTTTCCCACTCCAAGGGAGGAGAAAGTGGCTGCATTCAGAATGCCAGCAGGAGCTCAGCAGGAGCTGCTGACTCTGGGGCACAAGATAGAGGCAATCAGGTGCTTTCTGCAGGTGCTGTGGAGCTGCTTGGTTTGGATTGCTTCCTCTCACACCAGCGGGATGCTGTCGGTCCTGCCCCGAGGAGAGGCAGCAGGCCCTGGTCCACAGCCAGCAACCTGGCAGCAGCTAGTATGTCTCATGCTCCTTGGCCCTGGGAAAGAAGGGTTTCCGCTCACTCTGGAATTTTAAACAACGAATACAAAAAAGGCTAAAATGGCCAGCCTTATTTAAAGCAAGCAGATCCTGTGGCATATAGGCAACACAAAAAATAATGTGGAAAAGTAAACTTAAAAGGCAGATGGCTAGGGAAGCAACCTTCACAGGAAAGGCTTTCTGTGAAAAGCTGGAGGAAAATAGGAACACACAGTAACGCTGCGGTACCCCAGCTAATGTCTGGTGTCCAGAGTCCAGGGCTGAAGAGAGATTTGGTTAACTAATGATTGTGTAGGGCAGTGGGAAAATGCTGGTTTGAAATATCTGTTCTGATTCAGTGGAAAATGATCAGAGGTTTGGAGGCAATAGGGTTTTTCTTAGGGTGCAATGTGGTATGAAGAAAGCATATTTCCAAGTCATTAAAAGAGATACATAATTCACGCAAGTTTTTTAAATAATATAGTATTCTTTTAGAAATGTATGTATTGGATGTTTTAAATAATGAAATTTGAAATTTGATTAACAGCTAATTTTGTTACTCAGAATGTCCTGGATTTTTAAAATTTTCCATTAAAATATTGAGAGGCATACGGCCATTTTTAGATTTAGTGAAAATACATCAAGGGATTTCCTGACTTACAATTTTGGTCATTAAGTGTATATATCACTAAGTTTTAAAGTAATAGGGTTTTTGTGAATTGATTTGTGTGGGGCTATTGAACTTTTGAATGAGTCCCCTAAAATTTCTAATACTTATTTTAACTTGCACAAGTGAAAGTAAGAAACGGATGATTCAACCCTTTTTGCAACAATGCAAAGGGCTGCTTAGCCCTTTTTAGGAAGCTAACTGTAGCAAGGAATTATCTTGTTTCCCTGTTCATTTAGTTTTCAAATATCATAACCTAGTCAGAAAGCAAAGAGGTCTGTGGCTATGGTTTTTAAGGAGACAGCTGCTTCTTTCCAAAGAACTATATTTAAACGTCAAACAGCGATAGGATACAAACAGACCAACCAAAACCTGTGAGAGTGATCAGCAGCCAAACATGTGTGGGTCAAGAAGTTTAAAAGGTACTCAGAAAATCATCAAAAATGAAAGCAGGTTATGATCACTGAATTCACGGCAGGTAAGAAGTAAAATGTCATGGCTTTAAGTAACCGGGATTTAGGGATGGGTATCAGGAAGCATTTTTTGACAGTAATCTGGGTGGAGCAGAGGCATAGATTACCTGTGGAGGTGTCACATCTTTTTTACTGGAACATCTGAAGAACTGGTTGTACAGTCCAAAATGGATTGTACTGCAGGACACTTGGTGCTCCTGGGTCTGGCTGAGCCCTTGGTGTGCTGTGACTACCTCAGAACAAAATAATCATCACCTCCTTCCTCTTCCCTGCCCTATTTTCCAGGCAAAATAAAACGAAGCATGTAGGCCACAAAGAGAATAAAATTACTTCCACCAGACTCCTGGTCTGGGTGATATGGGTGGTACCATGGTGGACTTTCACCATGAATTGCAGCTATTTGACAGCCACCACTATGGATTAGGAAGAGACTTTTGTCCTGATTCCGTTCTGTCTTATTTTTTGGTGATCTGCTGCAGAAAATCAGAGATAGGTCTGAACTTGCAGCCAAACTGATCGGTCATCTTGTCACACCCTTTCATGCAGGCTAAGAGCAGAAAAGTCCATTGCTTTTCACTTAGGTGCTTGCCTGAATAAGGAGACACTCAGTAAAAACTGTCTCAGATTCTCCTGTTACCATTCAGCCTCCCAAGTGTGAAATGAATTGAATTTGACAGGGCCAGTGGAGATGGGAAGATATGCATTAAGCTGCTTAACCCTTTGCCTCTCTGTTTCCTTTCTTCTCCCTGGTAAACTCATGCCTGCCCTCCAGCTTAAAGGGGAAAACTTAGAAGGTATTCAGATACTTCAGCAATGGACTCACTCCCCTGAGACAGTTGGAAATGTTTCCAAGGACTTTCTCCTTCGTTGTCCTCCTTACTTGAAGAGTTATTTCCAAATCTAGCAAATTCTTGGCAATCCAAATTGAAAACCCTGTGCCCTAAGCAGTAAAATGCTATCTTCAGAACTGGTATCTGCTGTTGGAGACCTCTCCAAACCTACTCCATAGTTTAAAAGTGAGGGACTGAAGAAGCACTCAGAAGACTCAGAATCATTTTCTCATTCCCTAGCTATCCTTGTAAAAACAGCTCCCACAGTATTGTGCACTGAGTGTTAGACAAAAGAAAAAAATAGTCTGCCAGCACAATTTAGGAAAACTGATGGCTTTAAAGACCTTCAGCACAGAGAGAACTGACACTGATAAAAGCTTGCTGTGACTCAGCCATGCTTTGCATCAGAGCAAGTCATTTTGCTACTTACTGTTGATTACCAAATTTGAAACCCTCTGAGGTCTTCCAAAGGTCTGAGAGGGGGTGAATGCTAAGAAAGGGATCTATTACTAGAAAAAGTGGTTTTCAAGGAAAGATCGATAAAACTGAAAATATAATTAGAGAGGCTTAGGTCCAAGTACATAATAAATGGCCCAAGTTTTATCTTATTCTACTGTAAAGCCCAACAGCACTCAAGTCAAGGGTAAAAACAGGTGAAAAGAGTTTATTCACTTGAGGTTATAAAGGGTTTGCCCACTTCAATATACAAAGCAGTAGAGTTTATCTGCTTTTTTGTTCAGTATTGCACCAAGGAGAAAAGCAAGACTGGAAAATGAGTAAAGCTATAAAAAATTTCCAATCCAATTCCAGTCAATCTTGGGGTGTGTGGAGGGGGGTATGTGCGTGTGGGGTGTATGTAAACTAAGAAATATATATAAAAAAATAAAGAAAGAATATCCCATATACTATACTTATAATATATACAAATAATTTTAAAACATATAAAGGCTATTCCACACTCAACAGACTAATGTAGCTGGGCATATCATGGACAGAAATCAGCCAGGAATGGGTGCCTTGGTGGACACCAAGTCAACACCAGTCAGCAACATGCCCTTGCAAACAATAAAACCACCAACTGAGCTCTGTTAGCAAGCACACAGGTCACAGAACAGGCTGATAGCTAGGAGGCACTTCTGAGGCCACATCAGGACCCCTGTGTCTGGATCTACCCCTGTAAGGTGGACCTGACAAGAGAGGGAATAACAAAGGGGAGAGTTCATCAGAGAATCACTGAAATGTTCTGGAGGCTGGACCATGTGATTGATGAGGTCAAACTGAAGGAGCTGGTTTGTTCAGCTTGGTGAAGAGTATGGAGGGACCTAATATCTGTCTTCAATTACCTAAAGGTGAATTACAGAGAGGACAAACCAGACTTTTCTCAGATTGGCATAGCAAGAAGACAAGAGGCAACAGTCACAAGCTGCAATAAGAAATTCTCACCATCTGTAAGGAAGAATTTTCATGGTGGAAGTGGTTAAATATTGACCAAAGAGGTTGTGAAGTCTCCAGCCTTGGATATCTTCAAAACTCAATTAGTCAAGACATGGCACAATCAGGTATGACGTGGAAATTATAGCTCCTATGAACAGGGGCTTGCCTAGATGATGTTTGTACCAAATTAAATTATGCCATGATTCTTCAATTCTGTGGTATTTCTCTAATCTGTTTTTAAAGGTTTCTTATGAAATCTTCCCCTAGACAATCTACTGCAGTGTTTCCCAAAGAGATGAAGAAAAAAATACTCAAAGCAACTGTGTGTTTTGACTGGATTAAATCAGCTTCTTGAAGTATTTGTGAACTTTATGCTGCAACGCTGTGATAATGCCTAGCAGCCAGCGGGTGAGACTGAATACACTGAATTTCTTATAGCTGAGTTGAAGGAAATGGAAACAGTTAAGCATTTCAAATCATAGCAATGCATAATATAAAGCAGGGGTTGCTAGAGAATGGATATGGATTTCAAATACCTTTGGCAGCCCCTGTATTAAAGTTTTCCAATATTAATGCTAAAAAAGAGGATATGGCTGCAGGAATGTATGAAATTATTTCATGGCTATAGATCCCTATCTCTATTTTTTAAGAGAGGTAAGAATATATATCAAATATATGATACCTGATTTATTGATATTCTAGGATGTTAATTATGACAAATCCATTGTATTTCCTGAAGATGGTTAGATCTGGACATTTAGGATGAACCCAAGAAGTACATGCTTTAGAAAAAAACCCCATAGAATCTGAACCTCAAATATTGCTGATTTGTCCTTATTTATTTACTGCCATTGCATTAAATGGAACCATAACATCTCATCTTGTTATGCTCCCAGGAAACCTAACCAGTCTTTCATAAACTGACTTCCAGCTAATTTCGAATCTGCTGCCATCCGTCTTGCTCCCTTGATTTTCCTGCTTATTTTAAAACTAATGCTGATCAACCTCTTTCTCTATCAAAATATCTTCTGTTCATATTATATTTGAAACATATCATTTGTTCCTTTGCCCCCAGTAGCAGGCATATACTGTCAGCTCAGTGGTCTCTGGAGTCTCATACGTGGGATGCACGTTGAAGCCTTTTTAAACAATGCACGCATGGTGCTGAGCAGAAAATAACACTGTACAGAAAGTACGAGTGCATGTGAAGGGTGTGTTCTTTAAGCACCAAGGTCTATATTCATCAGGTACATGTATGTCAGCTCTTCTTCCAAGTCTCATTTCTACGGTTAGCGACTGGGGCTGAAAGATTTTTACTTGTCTGTAGTCATTGAAACAGCATTGTTTTTGCAGGGGATCTAGCCTCATCTTTTCAGGGTCCCCAGTTGCTTGCTTAAATTCTGTAGCATTGTTCTACCAAATACAATACATGTATTAAGAATGGCAGAATCAGGTTGTCGGTTCCCAGCAGAAATCAGATGGCTGATTTTTTTCTTTTGCTCTAACAAACACAGCTTCGACACTCCCAGCATTCTGAGTATTATGCTAGTCTATGGCTTGATCCACTGTAACACCCTGCGCATCACGCGAAATCGTGAGGAAAAAACTCACCCTTTGCAGGCGTATTTTTCACAGCTCATACGTGATAATGTGTTAATTGCTGGCACAGCACTGGTATTGGTAAGTCTCAATCCAAATCTGACCTTTGCCTGCTATATAAACTAGTTAAATATTTCTTTTAAGGTTATCTATCTAGATTTTACATGTCACAAACATGCACAGATTTAACCTTTTTAAAAATTGTACCAAGACGACAAACAAAACTGACGCTTTCAGAAGCAGTAAAAATGCAGGTGTAGCCTAAAAGCAGTGAAAAGTGTCCTGCCCTAGGTGGCATTTCTATACTGATAATAGAAACTAAACAAACAGATTTTGGTTTATAGACAGAATCCTTTCCCTTTGTTTACAGCCAGGATTTGATGTGACCATTTTTTAAATTTATTTTTTTCCTGTGACTAGCGGTGTTTCCCAGGGCTCGGTGTTGGGTCCAGTCTTGTTTAACATCTTCATTGATGACCTTGATGAGGGAATAGCATCCACCCTCAGCAAGTACGCTGATGATACAAAGCTGGGAGGAACACTGTGCTGGAAAGCTGGGAAGGGAGATACCAGATGAGGGTCAATAAAAGCAAGTGCAGAGTCTTGCACCTGGGAATGAATAACTGTTCACATCAGTGCAGGCTGGGGGATGACCTGCTGGAGAAGAGCTCTGCGGAGAAGGACCTGGGGTTGATGACAGGTTGGCCATGAGCCAGCAGTGTGCACTGGTGGCTAAGAGAGCCAATGGGATCCTGGGGTGCATCAGGAGGAGTGTGGCCAGCAGGTCAAAGGAGGTCATCCTCCCCCTCTACTCTGCCCTGGTCGGGCCCCACCTGGAGTATTGTGTCCAGTTCTGGGCTCCCTGGTATAAAAAGGACAGGGATCTCCTGGAGACAGTCCATTGGAGGGCTATGAAGATAATTAAAGGCCTGGAGCATCACCCCTATGAGGCAAGGCTGAGTGAACTGGGGCTGTTCAGCCTTGAGAAAAGAAGACTAAGAAGGGATCTTATTAATGTTTATAAATATCTGAAGTGTGGGACACAGGGGGAAATGGCCAGCCTCTTTTCAATTGTCTGTGGAGACAGGACAAGGGGCAATGGCTTCAAGTTGGAGCACAGGAAGTTCCGCACCAACATGCGGAAAAACTTTTTCCCAGTGAGGGTGACAGAGCCCTGGGACAGGCTGCCCAGGGAGGTGGTGGAGTCTCCTTCTCTGGAGATATTCAAGACCTGACTGGACGCCTATCTGTGCGACCTGTCCTAGGGAACCTGCTTTAGCAGGGGGGCTGGACTCGAAGATCTCTTGAGGTCCCTTCCAACCCCTACGAGTCATTGATTCTGTGATTCTGTGACCAGAAAACACGTCTGCTCAGAGCCTTTTCAGGCAATTGGGTAGTTATGTATCACACTCCTAAAAAGGTAGATAAGGTGCTTAAGGAGAACACAACTCTGTCCCACATCTTCCCTCATGTCTCCTAAACACTGTTCAGGGTTTTTTAATGAGTGCAGCTCCTAAGGGCAGCTGAGGGTCCTTTTCTGAGTGCTGGTCCTCTTGGCAGTAGCACAGTGCTGTAGAGCTGCTCTGAGAAATGCTTCTACCTGCATGCTGAGGCAGAGAGCAACATGCAGAGTATGTGTGGAGGCAATGTTTCTGCAGGCTTTGTATTTCAACCCTAAACACAACCAAGCTGAGGATAAAACCAGGGATTACATTGGTTATTTTGGGTGTTACTCAAGTTAATTCAACATGACTTGATCTCATTTCTCAGAAGAGTTGCATGAGTCAGACCTGTTAGATCAAAATACATGTAAGAATACAGGGCATTTTTCCAGACAAATGGATTTGACAGTGATTGTTCAAGTCAAAATATCATGGATAGGACACTTCTCACCTGAATTTAAATGCTTGCTCCTAACAAGCATCCCAGAGAATGAGTATAGTTTCTCTTACAGCTTATTAAGGGAAATACATACATTTTAAGGTTATGATTCAGCCCATTTTAATTCCTACATTCCAATGAAACAATGCTCACAAGAACCCCCGACAAGCTCTTGAGTGACGATAAGCATGGTCCACTCTGATTAACTGAGATGTGGGTAGTCTATAAAGACTATGAGATTATAAATGCATGAAGTTTTCTGACCTGTGGAGCCCCTTTGACAACCAACTCATTTTGCTTTATGGTCTTTTTTCAAAGTGGATTAAAGACTTAAGGCTGTTGCTCAGCATTCCTTGCTTTGCTGTATGCGTTCTCCCTCTTCTCATCTTTATCTGCTGATTCACCTAAGAGTCTCCAGCCTGAGCAGCAGACTAAAAGGCTTAACTAAAAGATTTTGATTGATTTCAGCTTCGTGTGACTTCAGTAAGGAAGCAACAGCACTTGAGCTGTGGCGGGATCCTGAAAGCATCTGTAGAATTGTGCAATATTGTCCAAAGTCACGCTTTTACAGGCTCTGGCTTTCACTGAAACACTTGGATGCAATGGCAGGGATCTAATTGCTCTGGCAGCAGAAGGCCTCTACTCCTAAAAAAAAAAAAATAATTCTCTTTAGAAATTTTCTCTTAGAAAGGTATTTATACCTCCTGTTAAGCAGAAAAATGCCCATCTGGTCCTGGGGTGCTGGGTATAGATCCCATTGCTCCATACTGACACCAATAGCACAAAGGCATGCAGCCTGACCCACTGATCCTTGTAATGCTAAAGGAGACATTCAAAGCACACAGCTCAGAGATCTTTTCATGGCTTTGGCTCTACCTGGGTATTTTCAGTCACCTTCTGTTCATCTCTCATCATTTCATATCACACATTTCACCTTCTCTTTTCCCACAAGTACTTGTGAGTTTTCTCCATGCTACTGTCCTCTAATGAGCCTGCTGCCATTACAGTTTCCATTCTGTCTTTCAAAATGCTGTCATCAACCACCTTTATCACTTATCTTTTATATTCAGGACATGCTACTATCTCAGATTAATAGAAAAAAACCCTAGCATAATCAAGAATATATTAAGGAAAAAACCCTATACAAATCTGCAAATGTCACTGAATTTCCTTTTACTTTGAAAATTTTACCTCCAGCTGATGCTCTCTCTTCATTTTCTCTATTACAGTGTGCCCTGAGAGGCCAGGACCCATCTTTGCTTTGTCAGTAAATCATCGTGTACATCTGAACCTTGATCCCAGAATGTGTTTAAGAGTTTGGCCCTCAGTCAACTTTGGGATTTATCACGTCTTGGATATTCAGTCAGTAATGAAGTGCTTTGCAAGATCAGCAATGTATAAATAATAACTAACACTATCCAGCACTCAGCCTCTGTCCTTGCCTTAGCAACCAAAAATTACTTTGAAGGCTAAGTATTGTGTATGGGATAAAGATGTGGAAACTGTTGATGCATGAGCCAGCCAAGTGGACAGCACAGGATGCTTCTAGCTTGTTAGAGGTCTTTGGTGCTGATGGTGAGCTGCTGTTACAATCAGAGGAGGTCACTTGTAACAGGAAAGAGTGCAAGATGACCTAGCGTATTTTGTATAATGTCTCTGCCTGGTTTCCCAAGATATCAAGGCTTCTGTGGTTGTACTCTGACTTTTTAGCCTGTTTATCCATCTTATAGAGCATTTAAAGTCATTAGTTACTTTAAACCAAAATTGACAGTGGGTGGGATATTCCGAAATGTTAAGATCCATAATGAAGATCAGTGACTGGGCACATAGGCAAGATCCAAATCGGCCATACCACTGAAGGAAAGAATGGTTTAGTTCTGCTCAATATACACCCTGAAGGGGAGCAGCAGGCCATTTAGCAGTTCTAGCATTGAACTAGTCCTAACCATGCCACCACTTATTCAGTTTAATAGGAATGGAGCATGTGAAGGAGCTGGAGGCACCAGAGGACACAGAAAAGATTCGGTGGCACTGTGTGCAGGTGGAAATATGCAGGACACCCAGGGCATGGAGGGACTAGGAACTGGCATCTGTTGCTGCCACTGCCTATAGACAACTGGTGGTGTATTTTTGATTATTCAGCCCTGGAAAATTTAAGGAGAAAACCTTTAAAGGAGAAATACAGTAAACACAATGTTGTTTTAATTTTATTCTTGCTAATACTGTTATTGTTGTGGTAACTCCAAGCAAACTTCTCTGTAATTCTTCAAATACTTTTGAGAGTGAGATCTGGAAGTCAATCAGCTGGTGGCACTGAATTCTGCCCATATGGATCTTAATGTGGAATCAAATCCTATTTAGCTATATGGGTTAAACATTTTTTATGGTATTAAGTATTCAAAGTTTTATAATACATGTGTCATAAGATGCTCTGAAGAGCAGTCTGAAATGTATACAGTAGGATACACTCTCAGAGAAGTGGAAGCTCTTCCTGTCCACCCATATTTTTAAAAACATAGAGCAGACGTAGAAAGGATTTAAGAATTTGCAGCATATTTTTTTGCAATGTGAGTTTACCTAATCTGTCACAGAATAATGACTCTTTTGCTTTTGTAGGGTACCATCTTAAAATTTAATTAACTTTGATGTTTCTGAGAACACTACGTTGGAAGCTATAAAATCTCAGAATTAAATGCGACTTGAATATCGATGTCACTCTTCAGATACGGGCTTTCTAGCTCCATTTAGAAAAAGTGCAAAATACTACTGTTGATGTACGGTTTAGCTTTGGTACATTTCACTTTGTTGGGAAATCCAATGCCATGATGGCATCATACTGTTCATGCTATTGTGTGATCAATATGAGGGTGAGCCATCAAAAAGGCCTGTCTTTGAAATGCCTTTTTTGCTGTGTTGCCCAGATTTTAAATCGAACATTCTCAGCTTCCGTTTGCCATATTCAGTTACAGCGTGTCACTTCTCTCGTGTCTCTTTTCTGTGGGCATCCTGCCCTTTAACTACGTGCGGATTTGAGGACATTGAGCGAAGCACCACATGCAGATGCTGTTTCTGCAGGTCTGGTCATATTTTATCGATAGGTTGAAACGGATTAAACTGTGCTGCAAGGCACGCAGGATTTGCTTCCGTTCTTCCGCCTCTCAGTACTCAACTATTTCCCTTTGGCTTTCAGCACTGGGTCATCAAAGGGCTGTAGATCTGAACAGCCTCATCAACTCCAATGGAAAAAAGATGAATTTCTCAAGCTTCTGTTTAAATCATAAAGAGTAACATGAATTTTCAGAGCTATTGCCCTCTGCTCATTCCCTTGACATACTTCAGTCAACGAAGGGATGAACCTTGCTCCCTCATGCAAACAGTAACTTCTATCATAAAGGAACAAATCTCAAATTACAGAAATTCAAAAGAGCATCAAACTTGAACTGATGCAAACAGCAAGTTGCTTGCTTTTACTTAGCAGGTTTTGTTGCTACCGTGTCTTCCCACAGCAGTTGCTGTGTTGCATAGCAATGCTATCCAAAAATGGACTGACTGGTAGCCCTCTGCTGCAGCACAGGTGTATCTAGCCCGTGTTTTTCTTCCTGCCTGTTCTCTTTGCAGTTTTCTAAGCTATTTGTTTAATGACATGCAAATGCCGAAACATTTATTGCAGAGGAGGAAGTATTTTATTTCAGGGGTCAGGGGATTTTATTATTTTATTTTGTTGATTCATGAGTTAATGTATGCATTAACTAAGAACAAATACTTTATTAACTCTGTGTTCCTTACACATTGGTTTATTAATTTTTAATTGATTTTATATCTTGGGGGCATTTGCTTTGTTTTAATATAAAAGGTACTGTGGAGCAATTTTCACATTATATCAGTTGTTCCGGTCTATCTTCGGAAAAATCAATAGAACGAGGTGAAAATAAAGGCTATGTCTCACTGGCTGTTATACTCAGAAGAATGTCATGCTGCAGTCCATTCTTTTTAAGATGACTACTTACTACTTAAAAGTTCATCGGGGTTTGGTTCATCTCTCCACAGCTCTAAAATCCTGCTTGGCGACCACTGATGTTGTCACAGGGACATTCCATGCAAACACATGCAGCACAATAGCACTGGAGCAGAATGCCAAAGTGTCTCTTGCCCAGATTTTAACTGCATTTACATGAAAGAAGTCTACAGATTCTGCAAGTTGACACTGATACCTAAGAGGTGTGAGCCTCTAAGCTCAGGAAGCTGAGTCTCTTCCCACACATTTCTGCCCTGCTGTGAGGGGAAGCAGGTTGGGCCTGGCGGGGGCTGCAGGATGGATTGACTGGTGTCTTCCTGCACCATCAATCCACATGCAACACTGCAGGAACAATGTTTGCTCATTTTAAAGGTCCTAGACATACTTGGGGTGAGTTTAATAAAGATTAATGTACTGCTTCTCTTTCCATGGGGTGATGACCAATTTAATTTGCTTTTTCTTTTCCTCTAGTTGTTAAAATGAAGTGTGTATTTTATGGTAAGACTGTGGGATACTTTTGAAATTTATATTTTTCATCACAGCCCATCTGGATGCACATTGCGCCTAAAACATTAATGTTTTTTCTGCCACAGTGTTAGCAGTCTTCAAAAAAACCAGACTTATTGTCCTTTGGCCTCTCTTCAGCATAGCACAGCCTGCCCTTAAATTGATATTAAGGTATAGTATTGTTGTTATAATTATTTAACATGATTGAGGCTGGATGGATTATATACCATCTATACTAAGGACCATACATCACAGACTAATGTAAAGCCTCAGCCACCAAAGATTCTGCAGTAATTAGACATTTTAACCAAAGATTTTGTTTTACATTTCAAAGAACGTTATGTTCCAAACTTATTAGTGAACCACAAGTATTTTAACTCCTGCTTGGATGGCTTGCAAAGTTTCTCCTTTCTGGTTTCTTGATCTCATTTCTGTCCTTGACACAATTACTTTCCTCCTCATGATTTCCCACTGAGGTTAAATTATCTTTGTGTGTCTGTCTTGTCCCACAGGCTCTTCCATTCATCAGGTATTCACAGTGGCTTTGTGTCTCTTCTCCTTGATCCAACAACTAGGCTTCCTGTAATTTCTCAAATTTTGCTTTAACGAAGTTGATTACCAATCAAGAATGCAAGGAGCATGGGCTATGATTAGACACATGGAGATCAGACCCAGAGAAATATAAGTGTGCTTAGACTGTACTTGTATAATCAAGGCACTCTGTGAAACATCAAGTAGATCTTAGGGCAGCAGTGGCAATTTCTGTGAGAAACATTGTATGTATTATTAAGAATGCTACGAAGAAGGGTCTGATACAGCACAGCAGCTGCTCCATTCATACTGCAAGTTTAAAAGGGATTGTCACCATTGAGGAAATGGAGCAAGAAGTTAGGTAGAGCAAGATACAGGCTAAATCTATGTTCAATTAGATTCAACACCATTGACTCTGGATGCATTTGTACCTGCTTTTACAATTTCCAGCAAAATTCTTTAGTCTCTGTAAGGGATTTTTATTCAGAGTCCACATGGGATGGATTTTTTTTCACATTTTCATCTAGATTTTCAAAAAAATGTTCTAAAACACTGCCTGAATTCCATAGCAAAAGACAGAGTGCCGATATATTTCACTTGTTCAGCATTTTGCTCTCAATCCACAGGCCATCTTTAAAAAAGGGACAGACATGCAATTGCACATGCGCAATTGTATCTATTTATTATGTGTGTGTTTAGCCTTTAAGAGCAGAAAAACTGGGGTATTTGGGTACATAACTGATGTTAAGATATCTCAGGCTATATACAACAATGTAATATTATTGCTATGTTATTCAGCTATTTATTATAGTGTATGTGTGAGGTGGAGAAATCAAAGATAGCCTCTAAAATTACAAATCCAGTATCTTCCCCAAACAACTATGAATTTTAAGAAACGTCAACTTAATACCCACTGCTGACTGACTACCTAGTGTCAGTACTATTACAAGTCTCAGCCCTACTATGATTTGCAAAGTCAAAACAAATTGAGTGATATGGAAAACAAACATAAAGGCACTGAAATTCTTGGGGAAAGGCACCTTATGGAATGATTCGCTGTGTTGCCCCACTGAACTGCAAGGCAAGAGCTCTGTCAGAGGCAGAAGTGCCTCACTGGTCAATGCAACCTTGCAAACCACTCCTGCAAGAGGAAACGGGTATGGCAGAAATGCAGCCTCTAGTTCTGCCTAATGAGAAAATAATTTGATTGAAACTGCCACACAACAGAAGTTGTTAAAATGTGACAGGCTTCAACTTCTTATTCAAGAGAGTGTGCTTTATACCCATGGCTGCCTCATCAATATCAAAATGCGAAAGATAAGCACAGAAAGTAAGAAAAAAGAGGCAAGTGGAAGGTTATGCTTTCCTGTGCTGACAGAATTTGTTATGGCAGATAGCCATCTGTGTTCAAAGAAATGATCTAGAGATTCATGGAGGATTGGGACAGGAAAGTAATGAAAATATTAAGAAATTCTGGAAATAAGTAATCTTTGAAACATGTATTTCTGAATGGTCTCTTTATTTCCTACAAGTTTCTATTCTGCAACAACTCTGTATCCTAACAAAGAGAAGGAGGAATGGCTATGTGTCCTTGAATCAAACAGGATGTATGTGCACTGCTGGGCTTTATTGATGCTCTCTGCAATAGCTCCTATTTCAGCATAATGCAGCCTTAGTTCTGGTTTGTGTGCTTTGCAATAGACCGGGATGGAAGGAGCTTTTTTTAATATCTTTACTCTTTTCTCTAAGGAAGGAGTATATCATGCATGAACTGCTGTTACATGTTGATATCTCATCAGGTGTTCCAGTCTCATACTTCTACAGCAGACAGAAAAAAATGCAAGTTAACTGTGGGTTCCCACTGTAATTGAAGCGTGTCTAGAAAAGTTACAGTTTGTCCCTAAGGCAATCCTAAAGAATTGTGTTTGTGAGAAGACACATCCAAATGCTGGCTGTCATTTTTTGTGTTCTAGTTTGTTGTGCCTTTGTGTGTTCCTCTGTTGCTTGTTAATTACACCGTCGTTAAAGGTCTGAGCTTTCCTTTCCGTGAGTTATGGGGATGTATATACACATTACAGTCAATATGGAAATTCAATAAAAAAGAGATTACAGATAAGCATGTCTGCCTGCTTGTGCTTGCAGGCTGTAAATAGATGATCAGAGACTTATTTCTCTGGGTAAGCATCTAATGAGTCAGATGCTTTTCTTACAGTTAATGAGTTTATGCAATATTTTGTGTTAGATTAACCTCACTCCCCAAATGGTGTGGGAGAATTGTTCCATTGTGAAAAGGCCTCATACCTCTGCTTACCATTTCCAGTCATACTATAGAAAAACTTTATTGCAAGATCTTAGTTCAGCTTTAGCAGTTCAGCAGATCTGACTTTGTGCTCTGTAAACCATTTCATCTCTATCTGCATTCAAGAAGACCCCCAAGGAAGTCCATAATTTGTGTACAAGGTTACTAGCAAGGACAAACCTTTAAGAATTTTGGTACCAGCTTCAGCATCTGAAAGCCGTATGCCTTCTTTTTAGCTGTAAGCTCTTTTGTAAGTGACACTCATGTTCTTCTCACTGTAGGATTTGTTGGCAGGGAACTCAGTTTGGGTTTTACAACCCTTGTGTTTTGACACATGATAATATATAATCACAACTACAGGCTATTGTAATGTATGAAGACGTTAGTAGGAGCATATGTGTGTTTTGATTTTAGATTTAACAACCCACTTCATATTGTTGCTAGCAGAACTGACCTCCTATCAGTTTTGTTGTCTTTTGAAATCTTTAACCTTCAAACACTGTGTTTTTCATCAGTCCTTTTTTTACTGCTCATTCATTTGCAGTAAGGAGTTTCATATCCAGTGTCCAGAATGTGATTGAAAATACAGAAGAGAAGTCTGAATAAAACCACCAATATGCCCTATGACTCTTGACTAAGAAGTGAAATTCAGGCTAATATTAAATGGTCGACCTTATGCTGTACCTGCTAATAAGGCAAGAAGTTATATTCCTGAGTAAAGATTTGATTAGCAAAGATCAAGATGAGACTGAGCTCACTGGAAGTGCATAAAACATTTTTTATGTGGACATGTTTTGTCTTCATCTCAGATGTTTATGGCTGGTTGCCTACAGCTAGAAGAAATATTTCTCATTTTGAGCTTTTATTATGTTTGGCAACCAAAGGCACTTTACAGATTTACCATTAAAAATTGCTCCTATTTATCAAAGAAGACCACTTATTGTTGTTATCTTATTGTTTCTGATGAGGGTGTTAAGAGTCACTGTCCAAATTATTGCCTGGTTCTAGGAAATTACTGGGAAGTGTAAAAGCATGACAACCTTTTTCATCCATACAGGAAGTCATGGGCCAAAGCACGAGAAGTGCCTGCTCCATTTAAATATATGCATAGAAAATCAATGCCTTTCCTTGCCTTTCCTTTCTTTTTTTTTTTTTCCATCAGGACATTTAATGAGTTGCTAACCGTAAAATTGGCAGAAAATTAAACAATGTTTTGACAAGTACTGTAGTTGAAAGTCTCTCCTCAATTTCTTCTATTCTACTTTGTGGGAACTGCTTCAAATCATTACAAGCTCTGGACACTGATTTGGGACCTACAATACCTTGAAGCCCACTAGCAGCAGTTTATTGTAGCTGGCCTTGATACTGGCAGGAAGATTCTTTCCTTAGCTGTAACAAACAGAGCCTTTTCAGCAGCATATTTTGCTTTTGCTTTTGTGTGCTTAACATAGATAATTCCAAGTGAAAAATATGAATTTCAAATACAAAGCCAGTAAGTGTTTCTGCAACCACCCGTCGGCATTGATGTATCTTGTGGATCTGGAGTGTCTGAAGCTACAGCTGAGCTGGTGCACAGCAGCAATGAACAGATAGTTTTGCAACCCAACATATGAAGTGCATTCAGATCAAGTCAATCATGTTTTCTTGTAATGCTATTATCAGGCTTCCTGAAGGTGTTGGGATTTCTGAAGTTGTTGGGATGTTACCCTTGCTACTTTTTCTACCTGTTTATCTGTAACTTGGGCATGTCTTTCTACTCTATGGACAAATCTATAGCTTTCTAGGGGAAAATCCCCCCACAACACAAACAGAACAAAACAACAAAACCCAACAAGATAATTAATAGGCAACTCTTCTACATTCCTGTAAATAGCTTTTCTGTTTGCACAATTGTTGTCTACCTTCAAAATTCATCTGTCCCCGAGACTAGAGTTTTACTACAAGAAATCTTCCATTAAGAAGTCTCCAAATAACTGACATGTCAGAGTTCAAATACTTCATGGCAAGGAAGGACTGCATGTTCACTCATGGGTCCCCTTAGAGGCCTATTTATTCTTGTGATATCAAGATAGGAGCTCATTTCACAGATCTTCATGAGCAGAGTTCCCTTACCCTCATCCATTCTTTTCAGTAAATGCGAACTCATTTCTTGCTGTTTTAACCGTCACAGCTTCCTTTATAAGGTTTTCTTTTCACAGTGCCTTCCTTTGTGACAGCAGGAAAAGTGTGAGTTCTGTGGCTGTGACTGTTTAGACCACGATAAAAGTGCAGCAGCACCTCTGCCAAGCTGCCCACAGTCACTACGCCCCAAAAGAGCTCTTCCAAAAGCAGATTCTTCCTTTAATTACTTCAGGTGCCTGGGGGCTAATATAATATAGCACACTAATAAAGTACAGCAATATAAAGAGCTTCTCTGGAGCTCTGGGTAGTAGATGCGAGTAGTCGCGTCAGCCAGAAGTCGTGGGATGACAATGAAGAAGAATTCTGTGAAAACGGCCTGTTAAACAACCCTATGCAACGGGATTCCTGAAAACAATAGCAAAGCTAAAAGGTGTCCTCCATAAAAGGAACGACAAATTTGGACTTCCCAGGGAGCAAAGGATGATAGGTGTTTCTTTTGTTGCTTTCATGATGGGAACTGGGAAAGAACATTGCATTTTAAAATAATAATTTCCCTAAAGTAATAGCAAACTGGGGGGAAAGGAATGGATTTTCCCAGAATGAAAGAAAATTGAAATGGAGATCCACACACAGTTATAAATGGGAACAAGTTAATAGTGAATGCTCACTGTTCAGAATACTTTACTAAATTTCATTTATTTATAAATCCAGTTTGAAATACAGTGAAGCCAAGAACCTTTGGGACCCTTTTGATGGCTCCCATTTAAATTAGGAAAAGGCAAATTATGTGTTATGTATAGCTATTCAGATATTCAATTGTATAGCATTGCTTTTCCATAGGAGCTTATTCTGCAAAGGGATTTGTGCAAACAGCCACAGTTTTGTCAGTACAGATTTGAGAATTTGCTTGTAGAGGAACCAAAACAAAAGGAAATTCCTCTTTTTAATGTTAATCTGTCTTAGTATCCTTGGACACATTGTGAAGTAGAACAAACATAGATAATCTTTTCTCCTTCTTGCTAAAAAAAAAGGTCTGAAAATTTTTATTAGCCCTAGTTGAAAAAATTAAAATAATTTAATATTTTCCTATTCATTAATATTCATTGATGGGTATTAAAAGTCATTTATATTAATCCAATTTTTTTAAAAAACCCTATGAACAAAATATTCAAATGAGGAAGTTTGATCATCTCTCATCCTCAGCCACAATCATGGTGGCTTTCAGCAAGACTCAGTAGAGCTGGAAGCATCAGTTCACACAGAACTTGTGGCAGGATGGGTTCCAGAGGGGAGACAACAGCTGTGATACAAGTGCATGTAGCTAAGCTCTACAACCAAAACCAAGACAGTGGCATTAGCACTGCTTCAGATGCTGAGAGATTAGGAGGAAAACATCCAGTTCAAGGTCTATTTACCTGGTGAACTTCTTCCCTAAAAGTGATTTTCTAGTAGTTGATCACCAATGTTTTAAGAACGTTGTAAAATTATTGGGTAAACTCAAAGGCTTCAGGTATGCTAGAAGCATTCATTCAGACAAAGAAGTGAGAGCAACTTCCAAGGGAGCTTGTTTTTTATTTCTTTACAATGTCATCTCTTTACATTGAGTGAGTTTTCCAAATCCAAGAGAGATCATAATCAATGTACCTTCTGCCAAGGATTCCTGTATGATGTAGGTATCGACTGTGCTTTCTTTCTGATGAAGTTGTTGTGAAATTAAAGCTTGAATCTTGACAAGATTTACATATATTGATACTAATCTTGGCCCTGAGGAGAAATGCTGTTCCTTACCTGACAAGGGAGATCCCCATTCACAGATTTGTTGTCATACAGATTTGAGACCGAGGTTCAGCTACTGCTTTCAAAAAGCCCAGATAACCTGTACTTCTCATGACTAGAAATTTACTGAAGATCACTTTGTCTTCAAGCATCTTTTGTTCATTGTGTGCAGTTTTACTAACAGGATGACCTTTTCAAGGGATATTTATCCACCATTTCACTCAGTGTATTTCAGGGCTGTGGTTGTCCTTTGCAGACAAACATAAACAAGCACAGGTGAGATCCACTGAAGGATTTAGATGAAATATAGACTGCTGGAAGAAATGTTGTGACTCCCTGTAAAATACACAGGAAAAGACTGTTGCCCTAGGATGGGAGCAGAGCATCCATCTCCCATTGAATAGGTCAATCATAAATATCAAGGATGAGTCTCATACCACTGCTGCCTCTGCTTTACAATCACCAGTCACTGTGCAGATGATGGAACTCCAACTATACTTCAGCCTGAGATGGTTGAGGCACAGTTTGTACACCCTGTGGGACAGTGTATGGGTGGGCAGGCTCTTCCCTCTGGGGCACTCCTGCCCTTTCCACCAGATCTCACCCACAGTGGAGATTAATTAAAGAAAATGTATAAGACTTGCTTTTATAATATAAATTGTTCTGAGAGGAAGGATCCCAGTTATCCCCCCACCCCGACAAGTGAGCTATCCAGCTACTTAGAGACACTACCTTGCAGTAAATATAGGTTCAAAGGTGCCTGATCTGATGGCTGTGTGCAAGGTACAATCTGGAAATGTCTTCTAGATCTGATCCCACAGGGGACTTCAATGGCTGCACTCAGGCATAGAGTGCAAGTTGGTCTGACTGGGGATGTTTTGGTACATGGAGAGTAGATCTAGGCACCTGGAGGGCCTTAGTCAGGGAGATGCATGGTGTCTGTTTGGGATGACAATTTATTTTCCAGGTGCCTTAAATTCCTCTTCTAAATTCCTGTGGAATCTGAACCAGACACTTGTGTGTTTTAACATTTCAGTATCGTATCATGCGAGCTGTGACTGACAAGTGCCCAGCGCGATCATCCAGAAGCTTTTGCTTAACATTTCTGATTGCCTTCCCAACTGTGCAGTCTTGAGACATAGCGGCGGATTCAGATGTGCTCTTCAGCCACCAGAGACACACTTGAGTGAATTACTAATCTCCCCAGACACCTGGAATGCAGATAATGACTTTTGTATGTACAGCCTGGTCATCCACCTGGGTAAATCGGATCATTCCTCACTCTGCTGTGGCAAGAGGATTTTAAAGCTACTGTTCTGAAACCCCCTCTTGGTGTTGGCATGGCTGGATCCTCCAGAGCACTTGCAGCTGTGCTGCCTTTGAACAACCACTCCTTTGAAAAAGGGAGAAATGATGAATTCAGCAACACAAGGTTAAGCTGATAAAGCACACAGGCATAAATGTCAGTCCAAAACAATTCTTCAAAACAGCAGCTGACATGATTCACGATACAAAGCCTGGTGGGTTGGCTGCAGGAGATCTCTACTCGTTGTGGGTTTGGTCAGCTATTACATCTACAGACCAGTATTGCTGCTTGAGCTGGAACACCCAGCTTTCAGTAAAAAGAGCACTTCAGCAACATCAACATATATATATATATATATATATATATATATATATATATATATATACATCAGAGATACCATGTTCTTCCAGGGCTGGCAGGATCCTGTCCTCCTCTCCCAGTGAATGAATGCCATAGCCTTGGCCAGGAGCTCCCTCTGACTCCAGCAGCAGCCCAGTGCTTCACTGGGGTTTGTTCCCAGCTGTGAGGGACTGTTCCTGCAGCACACCATGCTGTGCTCAAACAGCACCAAAGAGTCCTGCAGGTATTGCACAGCTGTGCTTGTAGAGAAGCAAGCTCAGCATGGCTAAATCCACCTCCAGCAAGCACGCGGTCCTAGAAAGGTATGTCCTAGAAGCCCCAGTGCAGTGACTTGTACAACTCAGCCTGCAACCATGGAGGGCAATAGCTGCTTAATGACAACACAGTCTACAGGATGATGTTACACACCTCGTAGAACAAAGGCCTCTCTGAAAGGCTCACCTTGAAGCCACTGGTGTGGCAGTCCAGACTAACACTTCTGAGCATACAGCTGGGCCTGGTCTCCCAGCTCTTGCTCCAGCTGTGTAACAACTGCACATGTGAATCAGATCCCCTCCACCCCCTCTCAATGAAAAGAGAGTTTTCAACTGGGAGAATGAGTTGTCCCAGCTTCCATGTTTGCTCTGAAAACAGACTGAGGAGGACTAGTCCCAGTTCTTACAGCCCCCCTTATAGCTCCACTTACATATTGTAAAATACTTGTGTTCAGCCCCAACATTTCCTCTTTCCCTTTCAAACAAATTTGACGTCCTATAACTTTGTCACTGCATCAGAAATGAAGGATCACACTACTGAGGTTGTGGACAGTCTCTTCTGCTTTGAGGAAATAAAACTTGCAGCTTCTTATTTCTTGCACAAGCTTTCTGTTCCTTGTTGCTCATACGTTCTTTGGCAGCCTGAGAAGATCTTGTAGGTTACAAGATACTTGTACAAGAGCAAGGGAGATATGAAATCAGTAGTACTGTGCTTTCCTTAAGCCTCAAGGAACTTGATTTCCACTAAAGCTCAGGCAAGATCCAGGGGTGAAAATGAACGAGACACGGTTAATAAGTAACCTTAATAAGCATTTTACATTTGCCTTTCAAGTGGCCATTAAAACAGTTCATACAAAAGTGTCTTTCAGGCTTCCCTTGAAACAACCAGTTTTCCCCTGCTCTATTTCTACTCCTGGTGCTGTCCATGTTGTTCGAAATGTTTTTTGCAAACTTGTACAAGGAGACACCATGGTCCATTCTAGTGCCATCTTTGTCTTTTCAAAGGTCCATCTATTTGTCAAGCATAACCCAAGAACTGACCAAGGTCTAAAGACCATCCATCCTGAACTCAAAATAAATCACTTGAAATTAAAGAGTGTTTTCTTTGGCTTCCTCTTTTTAAAGTTCTTATGCTAGCTTTTCAAGTGTATTTTTAAGAGGAGGTCATCTTCAGGGAATTCTGTATGAGTTTATTTTATGTTTGTTTATCAGATGTTTTCTGTAAGAAACTGCTAATTAATTGCTAATTGATAAAAATTAAATAGGCTGCCAGAATTCCCCAAAGCAGCAAGTGGCAGCTGAAGCCAGTGCTTTGGGAAAGAAGCTTTTCCAGGGACTGTTGGTCTAATGAATACATTGACACCACAGGTCAATTGCCTCTTCTCATGTGAGGTTTTGTACCTTCCTTTAACAAAGCCTAGACTGTGTTACGGATATAGGTACCTCCCTACACCTTATTAACCCCTGATATTACTGTTCTAATTCAAAAGTAGATAGCTGCTGGCAAAATCAGGATTTTGGTGAAAAATGAGATTTTTATGTGATTTGTTTTGGTGGTATCATTGTGATTATTTGGTTCTATTGACTCAATGGGTCCTGTGGCAGCCAGCTGAGTATTTCAATGGTTGATCTCTACCCTGTGGCAAAAGACCTTCCAATAGTACAAAGTTCACCTATCAACAAAAGTGTATTTTTATTTTTTTGTCGAGCCTCTTTGCCTCCCCAGTAAAATAAAATGACATGAAGCCATTCCTATAAGTCAGGCTCCGGAGGGACAGAAACCTTTCTGAGAACAGCTGTTCCTTCAGTGCAGAAACATCTGCCAAATATCATCGGCTCAGCCTTTTTCTTTTTGACTTAATAGGAATGAAATCACTGCCATTCTAAATTGTCACAGGTTCCAGCTCTCCTGGAAATAAATCCCACCTCTGATGAAGTGTTAATTTTCTGTTTTATGAAGTGGTTTATTTTGGGGTTAAAAATGGTAGGCTGCTTCTTTGAGAGAGTGTTCTAAGGCACTTTATCAGCCTCTTCAACATTCAGATTCCAATGCCAAGAGGACCTACTCATGTGATAAAACCATGTAGATACTTTGTGAATAAAGGTGTAATTATACATATGTTTAAGTATTCATTGGATCGGGGCCAAAGAGTGAATCCGTTCACTAGCATATTTCTGAATGAAAGTGGAGAATTGAGGGAATGCTCAGGCATGACGTTTATTTAGCAGTGTATGGCAGATTCTTTTTCTGATTTGGCAGCTAGGCAAAAGAACAGTTCCTGAAGATCTGACCTGAAGATAAAGTTCTAAACTTTCGGTCCCAAAATGGAAAGGTAAACTTTCTGCTATTTATTTTTGCTTCTTTTTTTTTAACTTTGAAATTTAGACAAATTGCTTGTCAAAATGTCACATCAAGAGAAAAATAAGATCCATTAAAAGTGTTAGAAAGTGAGTTTCCTTGTAAATCTGTTTTTCTTGTGAAAAAAATATACCATGAATTTACAAATAATGTTCATAAACTTGTGTCTCCATTACTTTTGAAAGAAAGTAGATGAATACAATTTTACTTCCAGATCCATCTTTATTTAAAACCTACTTAATATTTCTCAATACTTTTTTTCAGTTATACAACTTTGCTAGAACTTAAACACTTTGACTGGTATTACCTTTTTAAGCATCTACCAGAGACAGAGTATTTAAATTTAATTTCTGACAACATAGTCTACACATTTTTTTTAAGATGCAGGTTGATGTAAAGTGCACTGTCCCAATTACCTAAAAAATGTTGGTGTAGATTTGATTTTTTATCTGCTTTGCTTGTTTTGGGGCAACTTAATGAAACATGGAAAAGAAGACACTGGGCATATACCCTTTGTTATCACTGCTCACATATTTTGTGAGTATTTATTTCCATCTCTAGGGCTGGTCCTCAGGGAGGATGATACATTGCTGAGAAGTCTTTAGGTCAAGCATCAGTGACTCAGAGAGTTCCCCCTGGGATCAATTTCATCAATATTATGAAATTTCAGGGTTTCCTTCCATTTGCTCCAACAAAGAGGAAAAGATGATATGCCCACATCCTGTGACTCCTTTATATTAAACAGTCACTGTCTTTATTATTTGTTAATAGTAAGAAAGCTTTTTAAAAGAGTACAGAGAAATGTAGAGAAAGCAACAGTTTTGGACATTGCATTGTGCGTGGTCATTGTGGGTTTTAACCTCAGGGCTCCTACCTCATGTGCTGCCCGTCATGGAGCTGTTTTGGGAATTAATCAGGGTCTGATTGAATGGATCCAGCTTAATCTGAAAAATGGACCATAAGCAGAGGATGAGGCAGGGTATTAAAGGAAGAGGTGTCAGCATATGACAATGAATGCTGTCCCAGAGAACCAGACCCTATTTCTAACTCTCACTGAGGTCCTGCGTGGCCCTGGATGGATCAGGTAAACCAAAGTTTTCACATGCAGTCTCTGTGTTATCCATTTTCCAGCTGTCTGATTTGGGAGCTCTGATTTATAAAAGCAAAGAAATCACAGCTGCAACTGGAGTCTCTACAATTTGTATTTTGAACACATATATTTCTAAATAACACAAAGCTCTCTGGAAATTCAGGCTCTGTTGCTTCAAACAGGACATTCAAGTTAATAAATATTTATCTTTAATCTCTCTGTGCCTAAATTCTCCCTTTTTATATTGGGAATAATAGCATCTGTCCCTGTCCTCCCTGCCAACACACACACAAAAGGAAAGGAATTATCCTGTCGTGAGAACAGGGCTTGAATTGCCTCTGTAAAATGTAAAACATATGTTTTACATGCAAAGGAGCTCCTGGCCTCCCCTGTTTACAAAGATAAGATTGCTATCCTGTTCTCCAGGATAGCAATTTGGAGAAGTTGAAGAAAAGTTCAGTTATTCAGGCTGCACGGGTGATTCTCCAGGCAGGTTCTGGATGTGACCCTCTAAATCTGTTGAAATGAATGCAAATCTATTGACTTCAGTAGACCTGAGTTCAGAGAAGAAAAGTTTCTTTCCAAGGTTTCTGAATTCTTGTTTACTGTCAAGGGTCAATGGATTCATGTTGGATACACACTTCTAATAAAATATTTGAATCTGAGTGATCTAGCTGGAGTTGGCTGCAGTGGTGCAAGAAGAAGGCTTTTTAAGTTGACTCTGGAGAGCACTTGGTGTAAAATCTGTTTCACTACCTTCTGTTATGAAGCACGTGCTGCTGCAATAGTCACGTAATGAAGAAAACGAATCGTTCTGCTGCCCTTACCAAAGTTGTGCAGCACTTCACTCTGAGGATCTAATTATTTTCAGAATAAAAAATGGGAATAAATAAAGCTCTAGAGAAATACTTCACCTGTTTTAGAAGAGAGTGATTGCATGTCGATTTTGTTTAATGAGCATACTTCATAAAGACGGGTTTGAAATGCTTTATCAACTACACCGGAGGTCAAAATCACTGGTTAATCAACAGAATAGGCACTTGGGTAACAGCCACATAACAAGCAACATGTGTCTTTGGAAAGCTGAAACTAGTAAGGAGGAATACATTTTTACAGAAGTTGCCTGCCTTGTTTTGTGACAGCTCTCTGCTTTACACTACTTGCAGGTTAGGGAGATACATGATTCATCTTTGTTCTTCCTATACCTCTACTTGCTAAAATAGCCACTGATTCACTCTGTGAAGTCCAGTTAGTGTCGAATGGCTTGTCTTACACTCTGCTAACATACAGCAGGACTGCATCACTTCAATCAGCACAGAGGGGTGTCCTGCTTCTGGCCAGGCCAGAGTCAACCTCCCCAAGCAGCCAGCACAGGGGAGCTGAGTTAGCCCAGGCTGTTTCCACACCACCTGACATCACTCCCACATAAAAGGGGCTGGTTGGGGAGAGGTGCTCCTGGGTGCCTCCAAAGCATTGGGCTGGTCCTTGTGTTGTACAGTGCTCTGTAATTGTTGGGTTGGTAATGTTTTCTGTGTTATCACTAGGTGTGAGGCTGTTATTATTCTACTTTCATGGTGATTTTGTCAGTAAGCTATCCTTATCCCAGCCCGTGGAGACTCTGTTTCTCCTCTGGGAGTGAGTGGTGTGTGGTGCTCAGCCACTGCTTGGACTGAACCACCACAGGGGGAAAAGAAATTCTTTTGTTACCAGCCACCAAGGGAAGAAAGCATTACATATATACCTCAAAACAACAGGGAGGAAAATGTGTTCTGTTTCAGTACAAGCCTCAGTATCAGGAACATGAAAGATGTATTTTCCTTCCTCTGAACCAGAATGGTTGACTTTGCATATTAGGTTTATCTCCATGAAGATTTTGCAAAGTCTGGTAAGCTTTTACAAAAGCCAGATAATAATGGTGCAGTCCTAGGATCATTCTAGTTGTGTTACTAAAGCTTGAATAATTTTGTCTGGCCAAAAGGCTACATTTTTGTCTTAGCTCTGTAATAAACAAAAGTTCAGTTTTGTAAGATCAGATTTACTTGGTAACTGAGTTCTGTTTTTACCTAAAATATGCAGTCCAGAAAGGGTTCAGACTTACTTTGGGTTTGCTATCCCTCTGATATATGCTTGCTTGTGATAAAGGGGATCACGGTACTCTGGTATAAGTGGTGTTTGATAAATAAGTAAGATGCAGGTCTATGTCTATGCCCATATTCACACAACTCTGATTGTGTACTTTGCTCTTAGTTCTGAGATCCATGTGTTGTGGATACAGTTGGGTTTGTTTTATGCTCGCTTTGATATGGAAGTAAGAACTTCCTTTGCAAAGGGTCCTTCAGTGAAGAAAAACTTACACACTTAAGTGTTGTCTCTGCATGCCATATAGATGGTGGTGTTTCAACTGCTTGCTCCTTGTTTTTCAGGTCTCTAGTGTGGTCCTGGTGCCCTACTCCTTTCACTTCATTATGGTCTCTCTTGCATAAAGCCCCAGTGACAGTGCTGGAGCATCTCAAGGGATTGGATGTGCTGTCGTGACAGTACCCATTGGTATAACCTGTTGGTGTGAATAGCTACAGAGCTACAGGAGTGGAACTTCGTAAGGCAGGAGGAGAGAGGGTGAGTGGGTGCTGCATTGTGCCTTCCATGTGGTGATTTATACCAAGTTCTTTTTCTGGTATAAATCCATGCAGAGAAGTAGAAGACCAGATGTAGCAGGTCATCCTAGGGTATCTTGCTTTCCCAAGAAGTAATTGCAGTGATGCAAGGTTAGAGCCATTCATATCAGGTTTGACAGCTTCGATCTAAGTAGTCAGGTAGATGCATTTAAAATGTCACACAACTAAAGAATAGGCAGATTTGGAAAATTTGTGAAGGATGCAGAAATTTCACTCAACTTTGCTCATGTTGCCCATTGTAAATAATCAGAGTGTTGATGTAAACTTTTGGACCAGACATCAAGTTGGGATCCATCCTTCTGGACTGGGACCATCTGTGGTCTCTGTTACTAAAACACATGGGTTTTGACACAACTTTTAGAAAGTGCAGTATTTAACACTGTGATGTGGGTCCCTGATTCATATGTCTACTTGGAACAAAATGTGGTTGGGATGTTTAATAGGCTATAGATCCTACCCTGATGTTTGATGGTTTGTTTACAGTCAGTTCATGACTACCAAAACATCTAATGAAAACATATTCAGATTGTCTGCTTCTATAATTTGTGACACTGTTTTTCATATGCTTGAGCTGTGCTGTGTCTGCTCCCTTTCCTATGTGAGTGGCAGTTTCACAGTGCACAGAGCTGCTAATAAAAGGTTATTGTTGACAGTTCAGTCACAATATAAAGTTCTTACAGCTTTCAAACATGTAAAGATTAATTTGTTTATAATTAGCATTTTGGTGCTTAACTTGTAGTTGGATTTTTGAAAATGTATTATCTTGTAAAGCAAGCTGCAATAATGAGCTTTAATTGTGGATGCTTGGGATGCTAGAAGATTCATCAGCACTGTTGTGCAACTACTGGCTTATTCTTCTAGGAGTACTGCTAAGAAAGTTGTGTAAAAAAAAAAAACAAAAACAAAAACTCAGCACAAAAGAAATATAAAATAACCCATTAGCAGTAAAATATGTGGTAAAAAAAAAACAACCCTGGAGCAACAGACAAAGCTAGGTGTAAAAGATTGGGACAGTGCAGGCTACATGCCCATAACAACACCCAGCCAATCAAACCTGACATCAGGATTTTGTCTTGTTGATATATCAATCTATAAAAGGAAAAAAAGAAGACCAAAGATTTGACCTCTTGTAGTACTCCACATAATGACAGCACTTCTAAACTGTCCAGGGCTAGCACATGTGGCACAGTGGAGAGCAGCACAGACCTGCCTGCTCCAGGCCCACACCATGCTTGTGGGCTCATCTGTGACACCAGCTGGGATTCCACAGGTAGGACAGCCAGTTGGAGCAAGGTTCCTCCGGGCTTCTGTCCTACATCTGTTGCTTTCCTGTTCAGGTTGCAGTGCCATGTTTTTTAGGTATCAGCGTAGCTTTCTGCTTCACCCTGCACCTATATTTATGAAAGCCATCTGAAGAGCTGTTACTGGTTATCTGCTTTCTGCCCAGATGGCTGTAAACTGAAAGACGTGGTGGAATCCTGCATCCATCATTTTTCATCCTGGTGGAATCAGGGCTCATAATTTTTTCCAGAAATGTTTGTCATAAATCACAGCGCTTACATTCCTTATTTAACCTAAAGATACATAAATAGGCATCATCAGTGACATATTAGGTTAGTGTATCTTTGCAGAGAGACATCATCTGAGATGTAGATAAGGGACATGCTTAAAGGAGTTCAGTAATTAAAAGAAAAGATCTCAGATATCACGGAGTTGAATAACAAAATAGAAAGGAACAAACTGGATGCAAACCAGTTAGTGGCTCTTTCATGTAAGAGTGAGAATTTTTTTATGCCTGACAGCATGACATGGGGTGACTTTGTCGTGTAGCCCTAAAATGGGAAAGACCTCATATAGGAATGGAAATCAGAGCCCTTTTTCTTTTTTTTAAGTATCTAAATAGAACATTTGAAGTTTTGAAACTTGTTTGCTTTTTATCCAATAGTATTTAATGGTATTTTTCTGGGATTCCTGACTAGTTTTAGTTAAAGCTAGAACAATGGTTTTTATTGTTTTTTAAATAAACATCTATAGACATAAGTGTGTGAAAATTCAAAAGGGATCCACACCTTAGCTGCAAAATATTTTAAAATGACACAAAATTAAAAACATTAAAAACTGCTGCAAGAGGAAAAGAGCAATCGATTTCACTCTTACGTCAACAATGAGCTCGACAGTAGAAGCATCATTAACACAAGGACTGCAGAACAATTACAGTAGTGAAGAGAGAGTGTGGGCCAGAAGAGTTACTATTTGATGCCCATTTCTTCCTTTGTGCAAGCCTGATAACAGCACTTCATCTTCTGTAACAAGGGTATGGCTTTTTGGGTCATATCAAGATCAGTCTCTCAATGACAATTCTTTATTTCCATTTGAACTTTCAGTACACAATTAATTAAATTTCACATTAGTCCTATCAGGTAACATAAAATTTATAATGTTTTAGAAAAAAAATCTAAAAATAGTTTCCTTATTTCTAAACAACGTCTATACATTTAATTTTAAATATCACTTGAACCCCCCTTTTGTTAGTTATTCACAGAGATACATACTTCATAGACAGCCTTTTACCTCATGGCTGGGAGCAGATATGAAGGCCTAAAATGTAAAAGTGAAATACATTACTGTGGGTGGTTTTTAAAAGACACTTATTTTTATTCACCGTCTGTCACATTGGTTTGCAGCCAATATCCAGCAGAGTTTTATAACTGCTTTGGGATTAATGGAGTATTGAAGAAGCAATGAACATTTTCACAGTTGTTTAACTTGTTGCTTTATTTCTCCTTTTGCATTAGTATTAACATCCTGCAGCATTTGTTATTAATAATAAGCATAACAAGTGTGGTTGATGCAGCACATATTGCTATTAATAATAACAAGAATAACATAATACATCACAGACTTCTGAAAGAATGAGACAAAGCCACTCCAGTTAAAATTTACAGTTTTTTCTCTCCTGAAGCTCTCACTGGGGAGCCAAAGGAAGCCAGCCACACCTCTCGTACAAATAATTCAGTTCCAGATCCATTCTCTCTCCTCCATCTCCAACCATAGCCAGCGCCAACACAGCAGTTGTTACCTGACCAGTTGCCCAAAACCTGAGCATCTTTACCCAGTGCTCCTCAGCAGAAATTTGCTCCCAAGTCCATAAAATAGTATTTATTACAGTAATAAGGTTAAAAAATGGATCTAGATCATGAAGTAGAAACTGAAACTTCCAATTGATATTTCAGGTTGTGTCATTACAACTAGCTTACTTGCACATTTTAATGTTGATAAAACTGCTTGTTTCATCAGAATGATTTAGTGTCATTGCGCTTTGCATCAGACTTCTTATTAGGGAAACCCCAGTTTCTGAAGGTGTTAAAACTGCCTAAACTTGGCATCTACCATTTGTGTCCTGCTTGGGAGTGCTCTTCTTTTTCAGGAGAGATGGAGCAAGAACTTTTCAGGTTGTGATTCGGTGCCAGGAGCCTAATTTAAATGTTCTGAATTGCTTCTTGGATCCTTTCCACCATACAGTGGCTATAAAGTGAGATTAGTCTCCTAAACCTTGGCACGTGAGTTGTTTCATGTGAATACCCCATTGTGCCATTTCCTTAAGTTGCTCTGCACCATACTTACATGTTCCAAAAGCTAAATTGCCACAGACTCTGCTAGTGTAAGTCTGTAAATTATTATAATGAGGATTATGACTACAAAGGTCCGTAAATCATCAGAGCAGGACTTGCCAGCTGTAGTTGTTCAACCCCCTTTGCAATCAGACCTGATTCTCCCCTCAAATTCTAAGGCGCCGCAACAATACAAGAAATAATAGTAGCTTTTGGCCTCTGTCTGCAGGCGCTGAACCCAGGGTGCAAGGGTCTTCAGGCAGAAAGTGCTAAAATACCCCATTTTCCTAAAACAGCAGGGTCAGGATGCTGAATTTGTGTGGAGAAGCCCTGTGCAAACATGGGAACGGTGACCAGAAACTGATGTGGATGCAAGACTTAAGCCGTTTTCTGTTCTCTGCTGAGTGGCAAAGATTACCACAGCTGATGGGATCTGGGGAACTGTCACTGTTCCCCAGCATACTGCTGACTGAAAAGACAATCAAACATTTTTACTATGTTATTTGGTTATTCGCCCTTACTCAACACTCAAGTCCTCAGTGTTAAGTAAGAGCACTTTTTGTTAAAGCTGCTACAACACCTACTTGCAACTTTCTCTTCAAATGTAGCCAGCAGGTAAGAGAATAATCATTTTTCATCCTCTGGCTTTCTCTGCCAGATATGAAAAAAACCCAGTTAATAATACTTGGTGGGATTAGCCAGAACAACCTCCATTTCAAACCAGGCAATCTGCAGCGTTCTGTTACAACTTTCTAGATCAGCAGAGGAAGCTCCCCAGCAAGACTGAGACTTTCTGCTACACAACAAGGGGGGGGAGGGGGGAAGTCTGTAAAAATGCACCTATTTTAAGAGGACCTCAAACATTTTTTCCTAAAAAATAGGAAATGAGGACTCCATTTTCCCCCAGGCTGTAGCCTCCCACCACCTCTTCAAGCATCTAGAATACCTCTTTACTGTTTTAGGAGGAAAAATTTTACCTTACCTTTTATGCTCTGAGCAGGCCTCTGTTCTGTAGCAGCTGCAGGATGAATAGCTTTACAAGGCAGGCAGAAAACTTGCAAGGTCATCCAGATCTGGAGCACCATGTACAGATCTGAGAGCAACCCCAGAATTCCTTTTCTGAATCCCAGCCATGGCAATGGCAGATGAATTGCAAATCAGCTTCCAGCATCCTGGATTTACTGTTACATTCAAGAAAGAAAACCATTTGTCTCTAGCTTCTGAAAGTTGTAGAAAACAACATAACTCACTTTCTAGTGGCTTACGCAAACTTTTTTTTCATTTGTCACATTCATTTCCATCATCTGCAATCAGCCCTACATCCCCAGCTGAAACAAGTGTGAACTTCTCTATAAACCTCAGATAAAACTGCTGAGCTGTCTCAGTTTTAGAAAGATACTGGCAGACCCCTCTTTACAGTGGTATTTGTTCAGCATGGAGGATGATGCCAGCAGTGCCTCGCAGAAACTGAATGGGTAGATCATTTCAATTTTGAGGAAGTTCTTGAAGGACTGAATATTACTGCACGCCTTTCAGTGGGGGCAATGGATTTGGCATGCTGCTGGGCTCCAGAGATCATCTCAATGGCTGTTGACAAGGAGGTCTGTGTTGCCTTAAAGTGAGGAAATTCTTCTGAGACATTCATCTGTTGATAGTGTTTCCCACTGCTCTACTTTCCTTTTCATCTCTCAATGTGTTTCACAGCAGTTTTGCTTTGTGCCGCTGAAAACGGGAGCTACTGGCTGTGTCAGGTTGAGCTCTGCATTGACTTGTTCTGTCCTGAATATCACGACTTTGTGAGAACAGTTTAGATTATCCCCTTCTTTCCTGGAGTGTGTGTTTCACACAGTAAGACAAGACACCACCATATCTAGGGAGCACAAAATCATGCGAATCCTTTCTCTGGGAGCCTCCAACCCAACATGCAGAGAGGGATAACAGCACTGGCTTCTTTGTGGAGCTGGGAAGACACTGGCCTGGCACTCTGCAGAAAATTCCTAACACCTGAGCTGGTTACAGGATGCTACATTGCCTTAATGCTGGTAAAAAAAACCCCTAATCATCTCTGGACACCCTCTTTCTAGTGAAACCTCAGCCTAGCTTCACTTTTTTTTTTTTTTTCTTTTAAGGGAAACTGTTTAACTTCAAAGATTATAGAAAGAAATCTTGAAAAACAAATGAGACTTTGAATCAATCAAGATATTTCCAAGTACTGTTGTACCAAGCTGTGCTAGGTTACTGCAGAAGATATTCAGGATTTTCCTGCTTTTTGGTCAAATAGCATTGAAATGGGCAATGGAAAATTAAATAATACTCCCGTCAAGAAAACCTGAAGCACACAATTTAAAAATGTTCTATGCTCTGGTTTTGGGTTTGTTTGGGTTTTTTTTTTCTGAATACATATTTTTTCCAGATATGAGTTGTTTAGCTTTTCACCAAACTGGTGTGAGGTAGAAGAAAAAACTTCCACTGAAAAATCTCCACCTACTTTTGGTTCCCTTAGCACTTGACAGGGACCATCTCTAAAGCACCCACCCAGGTATTCACTCACCAGCCCAAACTGTCCAGAGACACGTCACAAGTCAGTTTAATACAGGCACAAGTTCTGTTAAATGCTGTGTTTAATTTTAAATGGGTTGGCAGAGGAAGCTTTCATTGCCGTGAAGGCTGACTGATTTCATTGTGAATAGCTACAGGTGAGACATCAATGGAAGGTCAAGAGGTCTTTCTCCTATACTGCCCCCCAGTATCCTCCGAGTGATTAAACTGTCTTAACTGAAGGATGCCCATTATCAAACATCTCACTGCATATAGCACCTTGTTTCATTGTAAACATGGATTTAAAATCCACTTTTTCTTGACACTTGCCAAATTTCCTTCCGATGTATTCAAGAAACTTGCCAAGCAACATGGAATCTCCTGTTTGTTCCTTTTTTTCAATAGACTCCTTGGTCTTTCAGGACTTCAAAACTTACATGGCTGATTGGAGCTCTTTAGCCTTAGAAACAAGCTACAATCACAGCTGCTTCATTTTGAGGCACATGTTTTAATAATAGTACATTATTTGAGGTTTCCTGCTGTCTGTACCCTTGTTGAATGTTTTCTTGATGTGTGTATTTATGCGTGTGAACTCATTTACAGAATAGGTCAAGGGCAGACCAGTAGCAGATGACAGATCTGCTGGTCCTGTTTTGCACTTTGTGTTCAAACTAGTGGATGTTTTTTTCTCTTCCTGCAAAGACAGAAGTCTCCAGAAGTCTCCAAAGAAGTTTCCAGAAGTCTCCAAAGACAGAAGTCCCCAGCCAGAGACTTCCACAGAGCAGGAAAAAATTATATATATATTTTTTAAATGTATGTAATAGATGTACAGAAATATCTTTGCAACCAAATAACACTGGAATAGAAGAGTTTTATGTCTTACAAGTAGATCATTGTAAAAACTGCTGCAAACACTAGTAAACATAACATTTTCAAACCCTATACTTTTTTTTTCAAAGTACAAATTCTGCTGTTTTCTTTCTAAGTGGTGCTCATCTGTTATAGACAAAAAGGAGCTGGAAGAGTTTCTGCTTTGAAGCTACATCCATTTTGCTTGCATGAGTCCAAGAACATTTGGAGCTCATCAAGGCTACATCAAAGAGTTTTATCATGTTCGTGCATCAAAAAGGTAATGACAGAGAAGCACTTTTAAGAGCAAAGCCTGTAGCTTCATCTTTGTCTTTATATTTGAATAGGGCTTTCAAAAGGAGGAAAAATAAGAAGCAAATGCAGTATTTTCTGCAAAAGATGACTTGTTTTCAAAACAACTTTTTATTTCAACTGAAAATTAATTACATCTATTTAAAATAAAGGATTCCAATTAAGAACAGCAAAAGCCATTCAGCTTTCTAGGATTAATTTAAACTTTGAAGAATGGCAAATGTTTCTTTCTTGAACATGAGACAATATTTCATCTTTCTGTTTAGAAAAAAAAAAGATGTAATTTTCTCCTAATCCAATCCATAGGCTAAAGAGGGCATGTGAGTGTAATCGTATGTTACCATCCAGTATCTACTAAAGCAACATCACCCTTCTATGACAACTCACTGCTTTGTAAAGATTTTTCTCTTGGAGTCTTGTGCTTGGGAGGGTTACGGTCACAAAGCTCCAAAGCCCCCTCTTCCCCCAGAGAGACATACCTGGCATAAAACTGAGACAAACATCTCAGAGTAACCTTTTTCTCCTCACTTCCCTTTTACATCCATCCATGCATTTTAAAGTCATGTCAGTATTAGTCACAAATTTTAGACAGGGGTTAGTTTGTTGATTCAGGCAATCTCTATCAGTTTTACTATCTATTGATGTTTGTAATGAAGCATTATACAACTGGTCTCAGTAGTTGTATGCATGCTGTGTGGGCAAGGGTGCTATTTGGCCTCCACCTCTAATCCCTAATGTCACTTGAGATCTCATGATCTTGACAGAAATTTCAGAACAAATTATGACAAGTTCCACAACGTCAGAAAGAAAGGCAGTCCTGGGAAACTTGTAGTGATGCTTAAAATGCCTTTCCTGTCCTGCCAGTATTCATAAACTCTGTGTGCAATAAAACATTTGGAATTATGTGTTGGATTAGGTTAAGTTTCTTGCTCTAGTGGACATCATCTTCTGCAGTGTTTTAACCAGAGATAAACTCAAGGCTTCCTGAAATACTCACTTTGGCTCTTTCTTTTCCTTTTGTCTTTTTCAATAAAGATTAAATAGATTACAGTTTTTCAGTCTGGAAAAGGAACCTTTGGTGTGATGCTGGTGGGGGAGTTCTTATATTTTCATGTTTATGGCTGTTTATATCATGGTGTCAGTTTATATAATATTTTTCTTTTTCTTCTGTGTGAGGAGGTGAAATAATGCTGTTGTTACCCTCAGATTTACTCTACTCTCTTTTCACAAAAGATTAATAACAATTAATAAAATATAATTTTACTACACAGAAAAAAAAATTTTACAAATCTATTTTGTATCTGAGTTTAAACTCTCCAGAAAACTGACACCACCATATTATGATTAATGCCATAATTTTCCTCATTTTCCATGTGGTTAGGCACAGAATTTGTCAGTAATTATCACAGACATATAGCATGGGGTTAAGTGGAGTCACTTCATAATTTTCAGCTTGCTTCACACTTTCTGCTTTCAATCATCCATTTGATGCCTTTGGAAAATCTAGATTCAAAGGGCTTCTAGTACTGAAAATCCTGTAACTACTAAGAAGCTGCAAATGAACTGTGCAGCAGGCTATTCACTTTCTGTGCCTAACTCTTACTCATGGATGGGTAAATACCATCAATGGTTTTCATTTTTCCTGTTGTCTTCACGTGCAGGTTGGTTGTCAAGGCTGCTGCTTGTGGTGGGTTTGGAGGCTACAGAACAGAGATGTGTACGGTCATCCTGTCAGCCTACAAGTGCTCCTAATTTCTCCAGCTCTCTGGAGTGAGAGTCCCAGTGGAGACAGCTCAGCTGATACGCAATGCTGGTGTCTGACAAAGTAGGCCTGCACTTCTGAGTCTTTTCTGATGCACCGCCAAGTCCCAGAGCAGTGATGATTCACAGATTCACAGAATTGTAGGGATTGGAAGGGACATCCAGAGATCATCAGGTCCAACCCCCTGTCAAAGCAGGTTCCCTAGGACAGATCACACAGATAGGCATCCAGACAAGGGTTGAATATCTCCAGAGAAGGAGACTCCACACACTCACCCCCTCCCTGCCCCAGGCAGCCTGTTCCAGTGCTCCATCACCCTTATTGTGAAAAAGTTTTTCCGCATGTTGGTGCAGAACTTCCTGTGCTCCAATTTGAGGCCACTGCCCCTTGTCCTGTCTCCACAGACAACTGAAAAGAGGCTGGCCATTTCCCCCTGCATCCCATACTTAATATATTTATAAATTTTAATCAGATCCCTTCTTAGTCTTCTTTTCTCAAGGCTGAACAGCCCCAGCTCACTCAGTCTTTCCTCACAGGGGAGATGCTCCAGGCCCTTAATCATCTTCGTAGCCCTTCTTTGGACTCTCTCCAGGAGATCCCTGTCCTTTTTATAACAGGGAGCCCAGAACTGGACACAATACTCCAGGTGGGGCCTGACCAGGGCAGAGTAGAGGGGGAGGATCACCTCCTTAGACCTGCTGGCCACGCTCCTTTTGATGCACCCCAGGATCCCATTGGCTCTCTTAGCCACCGAGGCACACTGCTGGCTCATGGCCAACCTGTCATCTACCAGTCGATGACAATGCTGCTGCTGCAGCTGTCGTTTCTTAGGCATTGGAACTGCAGAAGATAGGAACTGAACCTGTACAATTCTGGATATAAACTGGTCTGTAATTACAGTTTCTTTAAAGGTTTAGATGCAGTTGTCATAATTACATGTGTTAGTCAGTTTAGCCATGACATGCAGTCCCAGAGCTGCAGACAAGCAGCAAAGGACCTCCAGCAGCCCTGGGGTGTTCTCTCCAAAGGGAATGAAAATGTGCGCATGTTTTGGGAGCCCCAAGCAGTGGTCACCTGTGATGGAGGTGGAGTTTCCAAATTGTCCCACTCTCCTCCCCATCCTGTTATGGCATTTCACAGTGCAATGCTGTCTGAGGCTTTTGAAGGTAAAACCAGAGCCTATTTCTCTGTAACACAAAGGCCACACAGTTCAACAGGTGCAATTTCACTGAAATACTATTGCTAGCGAGGGAATTTGATACTTAACCAGAGCAGCTCTTGAACCTTTTCCACTGTCCTTTAATAAATAAGAGTACTCAAGCTGGTGATCAGTCATAACCTCTGTCGGTTTTGCACAAAGATCTCAATCTATGAGGTCAACTAAAGTAATAGTTTCATACAACAAACTCCTTTCAAGTATGCACTGAATTCTCAACAGGAGTAACAGTGTATAATGAAAGGTTAATGTCCCTTTGAATAGGGAGCTGTATTTGTGTCATATTGCTTCCTCTTTCAGTGTTTCAGGGTACCTTATTTCTGCTACACAGGTATGGGCTTGACTCAAACAAAATACGATTGTATTTAGAAAAAAGATATCTTTAACAGGACAAGAACATTTATAAATATAAACCAGAAAAACCTTAAAGACATGTTGTATATGTTCCAAGCTAGTAAACTCAATAGTTTCCAATTAGGCTTAAGTGTACCCAAGATAATACAGAAGAATGCAGTTTCATCTCCATCTGTCTCATTTGTCTTAGGATTCCACAAAATCTAATTTGGAACAGATTTCTGGCACATGTGACTACGTTGAGAATACAACTACTCCCAGTAATTGTTGGATGTATGTACCTCGATCCTCTGTCCACACTGCTTTTACATCACGGCTGTGGCAAGACACGTTACCAGCACATCCTATAGGGTCAGTAGTCTGGCAAGAATTGCACAAACTTCAGAAATTGTTGAGGACAGCATAAAAAATACGCAGCAACATATTTGGCATGAAAGAGCTGCCCAACAGGCTTGATCAGTTCAGCTATATCCAACAGGTTTGTATTTTTAAAATACAAGGATGAAGTATCTCTATGGACTGGAAGCAGTTTTTATTTATTCATCTCTCTGTTGACAAGGGGGGACTATTGATAGTAGCACTATCATCGACCACATTTGGCTATCCTTATCCCACTGGTTTCCTCATTCATCTTGACTGACCTGCCCAAGAAGAAAGAGAATAAGCACACAGCACTGCTCTGTAAGTGGAAGAGATGGGACTTGTTACATCTGTAACTGTGCTGCTTAGATGGCTTTTGCAAAGCAGCAGTTACAGTTTGCTGTGAGTTCCAGAGAGCTAATTCAAGGCCAAAGTTGCTTTTGGCCAATCAGAGATGGATTCATAGCGCCTCTGTGAATCACATATAGGAGAAAATATGCAGGCTGGCACACTTTGCCACCAGAACAGGAGTGAAAGATATAACAAGCCGCGCAGATACCAAGGCCAGGCCCAAAGGAGATGGGGGGGGAAGAATGTGGAAAGAAAGTTTCCCCTGCAGCTCATGGTGAAGACCATGGTGAAGCGGGTTGTCCCCTCGCAGCCCATGGATGAGGATGAGGAGCAGAGACATCTACACCCTGTGAAGAGATTGATCCACACCTCAGCAGGTTTGCCAGGGGACTTGTGACTTTGCGGGGAGCCAGGCCAGGGGAGCATAGGACGGAGTGTCAGCACCCTATGGAAGGGTGTCCTGCTGAGAGGCCTGTGGTGAGGAGATGACTCCTGGATGGAGAGGACTCACGCTGCAGAAGTTCGTGGATACGACTCTTGTGTGGGTGGGACCCCACGGCGCTCTAAGGGAAGTGTGTGTGTGTGTGTGTGTGTGTGTGTGTGTGTGTGTGTGTGTGTGTGTGTGTGTGTGTGTGTGTGTGTGTGTGTGTGTGTGTGTAATGCCCCCTCCCCTCCCCCCAGCTGAGATGGAAGACAGCTTGGGTGGAACAGACTGAAAACCCCCACTCCCCATTCCCTGCCCCTCCTGATGCTGCGACGGGAGGGAAGAAGGGAGCTAATTAATGATTAAAGTCAAGTATGCTAAGAGGCGAGGGGTGGGGCAAGTAGAGGTGTTAAGATCTGGGGAAGGAAAGCAGCTTGTACAGCCAGAACTCCCCATTCCCTGCCCCTCCCCGTGCCATGTTGGGGGGGGGGGGCTAGAAGGGAGTAAAATAGTGATGAAATGTAAGTTTGAAATGTAAGGGGAGGGGTGGGGGGAAGGCACTTTAAGACCTGGCCACTTCTTATTCTTATCTCGTTCCAGTTCACTGGGTATATTAGTTGTAGTAGTAATAAATCACTTTTCTTTCCTTTATTCTGTGCTGAGTCTGTTTTGCCCATTGCAATAATTGGAGAGTGATCCCTCTGTCCTTATCTCAGGGCCTAAGCCTCCAAAAATGTATTTTCTCCCCTTTTCGGCTGAAGGGGGGAGTGAGTGAGCGGCTTGGTGGGCATTTGGCCTCTAGCCAGGGCCAAAACCACCACAGGACTCAAAGTCAGGGATAGGTTTAGAGACATAGTGCGCAGGCATCGCATGTTTTTTCTTTCTCAAGTCAGAGGGGGTTTTAAATGAGTGGAATTACATCTCAGCATTTTAAATGAAGTCCCACTCCTCAGCATATATAGATTATTAAGAAATCAATTGAAAAACAGTAAAAATTGCTATTTGTCATGCCTGTTTGCCTGTTCTGTTTGTTACACATAGATCCCATGGTTCCTGTTTAGCTATATTCGTGCAGTGAAGATCAATAATGCCATCGATTGCCAAAGGATATTTACCCATCCAGAGTGAAGGCAAATATTTGAATTCTTTATGGGAAGTGCTGTGAGAAACATTTCTCTCTTACTTTCTCTGTACTCCTCTCCAAAAACGTTGATGAATTCTGAGCAAAGGTAACAGTACATTTAGTTGAAAAATGTCATTACAATAGTGCCATAGAACAACATTGAGTGACTCCTTAGCTCAGCTCACATCTGTGTATTCATTTGTAGAGCAAGGTCACAAGGAGGAGTTGTCAGACTCCATTCCTCTAAATTTTTCCCATCTGTTTTAGAAATGTGAAAAAATCTTTCTTTGGAGCCTCTAACCTCTTAAAATACAACTTTTGAGCCAGCAATCGTTGCTGTGTGGCCCCTTGCTGCCCTCAAACCACACACACAGCATGACGCTCCCTGTTCTGCCTGCCTGCACTTCGTATCACAGCCAGGTTCCTACAGGGAAAATCCTCTCTGTCTGTCAAGGAAATGCACCGCGTTTATGCTTTCTGTGAAAACAGCTGGAGTGGGAGTGAAGGCAGTGGGGTAACAACGTAGATGGCAGAACATTCTGCAGTGGTACATGTGTGTGTGATACCTCTGACCATACAGCAGCTAAGACATATACCAACATGGCCAGACTGTCCCAGACTCAAACATGACTTTACTCACTGCAGAGCACTCAGTGCATCTGTTTTCAGCCTTTCTGAGCTTTGCAGGTCTCATGATGAGTGGGTTACAAAGCCCAGCCTTGGAAACTTGCTTTAGATTGTACATACAGATTTATGAATAGTAAAATTGCAGACTCACATCACCTGTAACAGATCTTATTTGTTCCTCATTTAGGAAAAGCATAAAAATTCAAACTTTCCAGGAGTCGAGGCTTATTCCATGTTTCTATATACACAAAATTAGAAAAATCAACAACTAGAAGGTGTCACAGGTTTGGGTAAATGCATAGAAACCAAGAGTCTTACTATTAAATGTGGCTTTTATTCAGAAACAGGTACCCAAGACAGTAAATTAAACCTTTAGTATGCCACAGGTTTATAAGTGTCTTTTTTTTTTCCATTTTGAGGGATAGTTTTTTCATTCATTACCACAAATGGGTTAACGAGGGTGGCCAAGCAGCACACGTCAGTCCTCCAAAGGCAGTCCTTCTAAATCCTTTGTGGAGGACTCAGCATGGCCATTCATTCACTCACTGTTGCCAGCAGGCAGAGAAGCCTATTCTAAAATTACTGTAAGACCTGAGAAGCTATTATGAATAACTATGGCAGGAGAAACTAATCCAGTGCTTTTTAAGAAACACAAAGATACTTTTCCCCTAGCATGAGCATATCTTTCAGCTCAGTATTACAGTTTCAGTGCACAAAATAAGTCCTTCAGGCCCTTGTCCTGCAGCAGGAGGTATGTGAGCACAGACCTTAGGCTGCCTGGGGCATGGGGGCTGTCAAAGGCCCAGGGGTGCTTGAGGGTTGGCCAGGGGCAAATTGTGTGATTACAAAGTCCATGAGGTGAGATGCTGGGCTCTTCAGTGTAATCCTGGGCTCTGCTTTTCAGTCAGCAACATTTTAGAAGTTTTGACCTGCCTGGGTATCATTTGTTTTGAGAACTTCAGATCTGAACCTCAAATTCAGTGTGTTTGTTCTTCCTCACTGCTAATCTGCACTACCAACAGAAATGCCAATCTTGTGCATCACACCCTTTTTTTCCTTTCATTTCATACTTTACAGTAGGTAGAGAAGCCATCTGGCACAAAGAAACTGTGATCTAATAAAGGATCAGCTGCTCTGAGAAATAACTAAGTCTGGAAGGAACCCCCAATGCCCTTTCCCCCCACCAAAGAAGTTCAGACATTTATATTTTTATATTTAAAGCACATCATATAGCAGTAAACCAACAAAACAGAGGAGTCTGAGAGGTCTCTGATTCTTCTAAATAATCAGCATTGCCTGACTGCCGCGATTGAGAGACGGGACACAGCTTGATGCAAGCTGAATGTCAATTTATTGTGTAAAATCACACGTTTATATACTCTGCAAAGCCCACGTGTCCCTTAGTTTCATTGGTGCACTGAAGCCATTTTTACATTTACTATTTGCTGATTGGTTTAGAAACACTTACGAACATTGTTAGAAAAAAGCAGCTTAAGCCTAGTAACACAACCTTTGCACGCATTCTGCCTTTCATTCCTTACAGCTTATTTTGTTCCTTCTCTCAAGGGCGACTAGTTCTTTCTTTCCTATCTGTTGCCTGTATGTCTTGCCCCCAGTACTTTTGTCACTTCTTATCAGCAAATGTCCGCTATCTCCAACTCTCCCAGGGCCTCCGTCGGACCAGCTTCAGCTGCAGAGTGCTGGAACTCCTGCCTGACTCTTTCAGGCCCCGCCCTACACCTGACAGCTTTAACGATTAATTCTACTTTTCTTAATTAATCTTAATGATTAATTTCTACTTATTTTCTGAAGTGACCTGACAACTGCTTTTCCAACATATGCCCAAGAAAATACTCTCAAACTGGCATTTGACAGTGACTTTGCCGGGGCATTTTCCATGCTACATTTCATTCCCTGATTACAGGTGAGCCCCAGAAGGTTTTTGTGGTGGTTGTTGTTGCAAAAGAAGCAGGAATTTTCTGGTAGTCAAACTTTTCAGAACCGGTCCTCTTCAATAACTCGATGTGATAAATGCATAATTGGATGGAGCATCACTGTGAGAAAGGTCAAGGGAAAAGGAAATTACAGAAGCTCTTCTGTATTCTATTAGCAATCTGATAATATATTTTTCTTCAAGTTTGCCTTACTTTCAACATATTTTGTAATTTCCATGTACACTGTCATCTGTAACTTTAAAAACAACTTGAAAATAATATTTTCATTTTAGTTCTTGATAAAGATAGTCTCTGGGTTTTGAAAATCATGGGCTGTTTACCAAAACATTTCTTGTTCTGCCAAGGTGCGGTCCCACATTTATAACACATTTCTGCAACAAACTTGTCAAGCCACAAACCATCACTGAAGAGTAAAATGAAATCTTCCTCATTCATGGAACCGAGTGGTCTGATTTGTTTTGGTGGATGTTTATTCAAAATTAATTGCATTGAGACCAAAGCAAACCGTTCTCTCAGTATGTAAAACTACCTAGAAGTGACTGCTGCCCAACACTGAGAACTGGAAAGAAGAGAGGGTTTCAGATAAATAAGCCTCCTCAGAAATCCTGAACATCCTGACTGGGTGGTGAGGGATGCAGACAGATCTGTCACTCAGAGGTAATGTCTGAGAAATTCTGACATAACATTTTCCAAGGAGGCTGCCAGAAACCCTTGAAGGAATTTTCAAGCCAATGCATAGATATAAATCTCAGAGACATTTGTTTTGTACTTTAAATGACTACGAGGAGTCTGCCTCTGAGAGGAAAAACCAGAGCTGGCCTCTTACTTGTAGTTTTTGGGGTTTTCTTTTGGTTTCTTTTCTATTTTTCTCACATCGAGGAGACTTAAGCTTACTAGTGATCCTGTAGTAAAATCTCTGTGCAAGCAGGTGATGAGAAAGGTGAAGTTGGACATGGACAGACCTGACTCTACCCAAATATCTCTCCTACTTCATTGGTCACACAGCAATATGATCCACCTTACCTGCCAACAAACCTTCCAATCACCGTTAGGATTGTGTGATGTGACTATCATGTGTCAAACTCCATCACTTTTCCAGTCTTAATAATTTTGCTAATTTCTAAAGCAGCTTTTAAACCATTGTGTTGACCTTTGTCTACAGGTTGCAGCTGCTGGAAGACCAAAATAGAGTGAAATGGCTGTAGGATGGAGAAGACAAGTTCCAGGACTGATTTCTCACAATTCTAGGTGATGAGAGAAGTGCTGAAAAGCCGAGACTCACCATGGTTCCAGTTGCTGTTTAAGCAATAATGTTCAGCTGAAAAAATGGTGGAGAGCTATTGAGGTGCTCGACCATCGGCAATCCTATGCAGGGGAGGTTTGAGTTTATAATTTATCCTATGGATTCACAGCTGTTTTCAGAAGACAACCTCTTGGAACATGCTTCCCCAAACGCCATCCCCTCTTAGTAAGTAGTCCAAAGACAGAACCATTCTCTACAGCTTGGTGGGGCAGTTGAAAAGATTTGGAGGGGGACAGGGCACCCCCAGCACTAGGAATTATTCTTAATCTGGAGCAGAAGCAGGGATACTATGGGACCTGGCTGGTGTATCAAACAGTTTGAGAGAAATCAATTTCTCTCAAAATTGATTTTGAAGTGAAATTAACTTTTCAGCAAAACAGTATCTTTTTTAAGTACTGCCCATGTTCATCAGGCAGCTTTATCTTTTTTATTCCTCAAGAGAAAAATTTAAACATTTCTTTTTTCAGAAAAAAATATGCCTAGAATCTAACATTATGGGGATGGGGGTACTGAGAAATTAATTTTCCACTAGGGAAAAAAAAGTTTGATAATTTTTTTTGCTGTCTACTTGTATTCTATTTAGATAAGAAAGGACTTTGTGGGTTTTTTACTTTTCAAGTTGTGTGTAAGCAAAATTAAAATCAAAGCAAAACAGGAGAAGTAGAGTAACAGCTCTTCCTTAGATCTTGTGAAAGGCAGTGCTATTGCCAGGCAATGTGTTACCACTAAAGGTCTGGATCACTTTTCTCTGTAACACTCTTCACATTTTCCCCTAACCTTTGGACAACTGGATTATGCTCTATCTTTTCACAAGAAGTTATTTAGTTGCTGGATAGAACGACTGCAGTTTTCTGTCATAAACTTTTCCATATATAGAACCCACAAGATTCTGGTCTGCTTTCTCTCACTGTCTAAATATGCATTATTTTTAAATTTGTGATTTTTTTTACTGTCAGGAGACCCAGGAAGCTTGAAGTCCTTTACCCACAAAGTGGATTTCCATGGGCAGCAAGGTGCAGAGGTGCTGCTGGCCAGGCCCTTACCTGCATGTTACTGAGGCTTAGAGCACTCCCGGAGCGCTGCAGCAGTTTTGATTTTCAACAGCAGAGCTATGGAGAGATAAGCCAAGGTCAGTTCTTCCATACTTTACAAGCATTTCACCTGCTTTTTCCATACTTACTGCATTTTTTTCTTACCTTTTCCTCCTTCCCACCTCATCACTGTCTCCTGATATATCCTTTAATAACTCTGCTTTCCCACCCACACACCTTCATAAACTTCTCTCCCCCTCCCTCCCCACTCCAGGCAGCAACAAGCCTGATTACACAGCCAAGGGACAAACACAGTAAGAGCTCCTATTTTTCCACAAAGGAAATGGGCATAAATAAAACATCTAACCACAACAGGGAAGAAATGTGGCTCCTACATAGTCAGTATGCAAAATCTGTATGCAAACCTGATTCAGGGAAAATGACAGTCCAGATGAATCTTTCCAGCCTTAAATGCAATCTTAGGATCCTCCTCTAGCAATCCCCAGCTAAGTAGTACCCAGCTGCCCTGCCCCAGAAGTCTAAAATCCTCTTGTCTGTAGTAGCAGCCCTGGTTTACACATGATGCATCTTTGATGTCAACCTAGAATTGCCTTTGGTGGAAAAAAAGCCATCAGGAGCAGGCCTTTCTAACTGAAGGCATTTATCTTCTCTGGCTTCCTACCTGAAGGACTGCAAAGGAGTGTGACACCCTTTGCTATGTTTTCTACGTTTTGTAGTTAAAAAATCTGAGAAAACAGAAATGCAACGGTGAAAGCAGGAGCCCACAAACCCCACACTGCCTCTAATACAGCATTCTGGAGAGGATTAAAAAAATAATCCAGCATATTAATGAAAAATGCCACAAATGTGGCACAAGCAAAATACAGTGACAAAAAGCCCTTTGATGGAAAGAAAGGTCCTGCAGGAACTGCCCAGTGTGATCACCAAGTGAGAATCTGGGGATTAATTCCCCCTTTCTGGCATAGCAAGGACAGACTCTGTGCTTTGCCCAGGCTTTCCTTTCTGTGCAGCCCATACCGGCATCAGCCCTGGGAGAAATCCTGTTCTGCTCCCTCCACGGGAACACTTTCCTTGGGGGCTGTAACATAAACTCACTCCAGCCTTCCATGTCATCAGAATTCTGTTCCACAACCTGTGCTGGATACCTTTCACTGGTTGTTATTGTCCCTTCCCACTTTCTTTCCCTGCCCAGCCAGCTGCTGCTTTAGGCAACACCAGGGAGAGTATAAGAAAGAAAAGAGTAGGAAATCTCTGTGGTGCCTTAGGAGCTGGCATTGTAGGCAATGGCTGCGGCTGGTGGTTGCTTCTGTCTTCTTTGCCAGGTCAGCAGCAGGCAGACCCAGGTCCTGCAGAGGTGCAGGGATGATCTCAGGAACCAACCTGCCTCCCCATCGATCTGGGTGTGCATATGATGAGAATAAAGCAGCTGCTTTCTCAGGAAGGAATAAGGCATATGGCATCCAACTTCACCCCATTTTTGAGAAACTGAGCAGTATACTTTTTTTAATGAAAAGTAGGTGCCCATAATATTTTCCATCTTTCTGGCCTTTTCTTTCTAGGCAGTTGCTCATCAAAGAGTCTCCTCTGTCTGTTGTTGTCTTCCCTTGTTTCTTTTAATGGAAAGCTGCTCTGAACTCTCAGCCAAGCTGGGGATATTAAGTACACCCAAATGATCATCTTTTCACAGGTGCAGGTGGGAGCTCAGTGCTCCAGCACACAGTGTTTGCTAATAGCTTTTTGCTACATGTACTGTAATCACATAAAAAAGGCAGGATAATAATCTTCAGTGCTGTTTGTGGGATCAGTCCCATAGCCAGGAAAAATAAATGTATTTGCACTCCTCATAATATGGACTTGATTATTCTGTTAAGTCAGTGCTGCCAACCTTGTACTGTGCCATTACACTTGGACCCTGGGCTACCATCAGGAATATGAGCAGAAAAGGGAAACTTCATGTCCCTAAAAGTTATCTGTAAGGCTGGTTGCAGGATGAGGTTGAGATAACTGACACTTTCTGATGCTGCTTGAACATTATACACGGACATCTCTGCATTGACTTAAAACTGAATGCAAGACCAAGGAATGACGGTTAAAAAAGTTGTTTATTCTTGTCATAACACCTGGCTGGAAATATAGTGTAATTCTATAAAAAGAGATGTTTTGTAGCTTTTTAATATACTTAAATGTAATTGAGTCTGAAGAAACCACCATTTGCTATATGTGCGTGACCTATGATTCTGTCCAGTGAATGACACAATTTAAATTGAAAAGAATTTAACCATAAAATCACAGTGTTAAGAGCTGTAGGGATTCTTTGCATCTCTCACAAATTTTGTACTTTCTTTTCCATTAAGGCATACAGAACCCTGTCCTGTTCATTTAAACTATATTCAACTGTGGACATCTTCATTACAATTATATCCCAATTTTCTCATGTTCTGCAAGTCTTCACTTCCCCTTCACAGGATTACAAAAGCAGTGCCCATATTTGCACAACCTGTGCATTTAGGGAATTGTGCTGGAACTGTGCTACCCCATTCGGAAAGACATAAACCATCAGCACTATTGCCCTAAGTCTCCAGAATGGGACAGATGCAATTCCTTATTTACTTCACTGTATTTTGCACTCCAAACACACAATCACACCGTTCTGATAATTGTACCAGATTCTCCACAAGCTTCTGTTTCAGCTCAGGCACTGCCCTAAAAATACAAGGAAATGATACAGACATTCAAATAATCTAAATATTTTTCTTCTCCAGTAATGATAACATGAAAACAGCTGATTCATAGCAGACAGACTTTTCCAGAACATATATTTCATACATGTCCTTGGTAAAAGGAATGTGACGATGAAAAAGATAGCAGAAACAGGATACTGTTGGCCATAATGACTGAGAAAATGAGGGTGTTGGTGTTTCTGATCTGTTCCCTTTTTCCCAAATAGCAATCTGGCTGCCTGCTTTCATTCTCTTGGAATTCTTCTTCAAATGTCTAAATTACAGAAAAAAAAACCCTGTCATATTCTTTCCCATTTCTAATAATTCAGTGGCAACATCATCAGCACCTGGTGTTTTGTTGTTCCTGAGCTCCTGATTGCCTCTCAAATCACTTCAAAATTTAATTCTTCTACAAATAGCTCATGTGTCTGGGAGACAGCTTTCTATTCACTATTAACCATCTCCCTGTAGTGGACACATAAAAATACTTCTCCTTACTCTTCTGTAATTGGGTTTTTATAATGAAAAGGTTTCCTTATTTGTTCTTTATCAGACACAGATGTGGTTAATATTCTCTCTTCCATGCATTGATACCCTTACAAAATGTGTTTATTTTACTAATCTTACTGTCATGTGTCACCTTTTTCCCCAAGCCATGAAAGTATTGCCTTTCTCCTTTCACTGCTGGTCTCACAAGTTTCCCTCTGACTTTAGTGTTTCTCATCTGGAGTTCAGTCGTGATTCTTCAGGCTACAGCCTTGCTATGCGTCAGTCTCAGTTGCTTTCCCACAATCTTTATCAAACCACTCCTTTTCCATTATTTTCGGATTTATTCCTACAATCTGTTCTAAGGCTTTCCTTGCCATTTCACTGCAGGTGTCCCACCTGGTACCAGTTTTCTCATAAACATCACAAAATCCTTTGAAGGCTCCAAGCACTTTCAGCCACTGACCAATATTCCTGTCCATATTTTGGATTCCCCAAAGGTTCTGTATTGTGTCTGTGTCTCATCCGCTTTATTTCATTTGGCTCAGTTGTAGCAAATCATTTTCCTAGAGCACAGAGAGCTCACTTGCAGCCAGCTCCTCTTCTCTTTCCACTGTCTTGGGCGTCACTTCTACATCTTGAATAAACTAGTCCACTGAGCCATCTGATTGATGCCAAACTACTTTGAAGGTACTCGCATACGCTTTTGAGCGCTCTCATGAGCAAACAACGTGACTTTCGCAACCATACATTTGAACTGGGCAAGTGGCACTTGAAGTGCTATTAACTCTGTCTTGAATGCTCTCATCTGGATCCCACGCATCTTCCTTTCCTTCCTTAGGGTATCAATCATACAGGAAAGTACTGGCAACTGAAATCATCTTTCCTCTAGTTCTTCAGATAAACTGTTTTCTATTTTATGAGCAATGAGCTTCATCAGAATGAGAAAAGTCTTTTTCTGGTAAAGAAACCAGACAGGAGTGCAGAGGACTGCCAACCCAGTTGTTGCTGACAGCACAGTATCCATCACCAGTGAGCCAGGTCCTATTTTCATGCTACACAATTACTCCTCCATTCTAAAATAATGCTGAACTCCAAATTTCAAGAGATTTTTTTTCCTAGTCCTCTAGGCTATTTTGTGACTCTGATAATCAAACTGTTAAGAGGTTCCTCCTTTATGTAAAGCTAAAATGCTAGATGTTCCCATTCCCTGGTATTACTTCTACAATTTAAGTTATTCAGTACAAAAGATAATGTGGGTATCTAAAGCTCTCTTTTTTTTCCCAATTCCAATTTTCACTGGTGAAGGGACCAACAATGTGAACAACAGCCAGTATGCAGGAATGATTTCCTTAGACTAATCACTACATTTCCACATGTCTGACCCAGCTAACTTTGTGCATACCTGCCACAATATAAAGATTAGGGAATAGGTATTGGAAACCACAAGCCTGAGGACTATTTCAGACATAGACTAGCACATGCTTTTGCACAATATTTTGTGCTAACTAGCACAAACTACTTACTAACTGAAGAACTAATTCACTCTGTAATGTAATAAGTGTTAAAATTATAAATATACACAAGTCAGCAAAATGCAAATAGGAAAAAATAATCTGAAAGAGGAAGGGCAAGCAAAATTAAAGCAAATAATAATAAACCCTCACATTTTTTAAATTTGTGAAAAGAAAACTTAATTGAAGCTTCATCACTTGAGACTGTATTTACAGTCAGTGTAAAGAAAATGAGGTACCTCTATGACTAATTCTCATTGACCAAAAGAGCTATGCCAACCTCAGCAGCTGAACCTAGAACTTGGATGTCTTGAAGATAATGGAAGTTTCCATTCTGAATTTAGTTAAAAATATGTTTAACCTTAACAGAGTGATGATCTAAAGTATCCTGCACACTTGCACCGAGCAGGGCTTCAGCGGAAGCCTCTCCGTCAAGCGGGCCATGTCAGAGGGGTGTCAGTGATCTCTCTACCTATGGGAGTGTGATCTTTCAGCACTGTTGAGCGGTCCTGCTGATTCCTCCACAGCTCCCATCAGCACTGCAGAAAGGCAGGCTTCTTGCCTCACCTGTTCATTTTGTGTCCTGTGAGTGGGATGCTTATGTGAAGAGAGGGTGCATGTTGTCTAAATGTGCAAGGTACAACCCATTTAGCTCTCTAATTGTGTAATGTATGACAGTAATTAGCAAGAAAAAAATTTTTAAAAGGTTACATTTGAAATCTGTTCAGCAAAGAAGGATGAAAAGCCAGATGAGAACAGCACAGGATGAGGCACTTACTTGCAAAGGGACCAATCTCCTACACTGTGAGCCACACACGTTTCCCAAGATTCTTTTGGGAATTAATAATGCATCTTGGCTGCAGGATCTTTGAAATACCCCAACACACTTCATGTGAGCCTTCAGCTCAGCAAATAGCAGCGAGGGAAGGCTGAGCAAGTGTCGAAGCCGCTGAAGGACACTGGAGGAACATGGCTCTTAGGCCTTCCTTCTGTGCTGACACCTGGTGGTGGCCGTGCAGCTACCGCGGCCCTCGTGTCCATCACCAACCACATCGCATAGAGAAAAAAGCCCAGCAAAACTGCAAAACAACGCTTATATCCCCTTCCCCCCGTCCCATCTCCCCTTCCCCCGGAAGACATCTCTTATTTTTCTAACTAGAATCATCTCATGCGATTCAGGAGTGCTTGAAGAGGGATATACTCTCTCAAAACCAGGTTGTGGGCCAATTGAGCTCATTTCTTTGCAAAAAGGCCTTTTCTCACTGATTAGAGCATTATGTTTAGCAGATGTGACATGCTGGGAATGCTGTTTGGTTGGGGAATTGCTAGTGTGGTTTAACTATAGAATTATCTTATTCCGGAGTTCTTTGAGGATGATGCTTCTAGCTGAGGACTGAAAGATGGAAAATTAAAGGATAATCTTTTTTTTCCTCTCCTAGTAAAATTGTATAAAAATGTGAACCACATTTTCAGATTTTATGCTAATGTAGCTATTTTAAGGGACTGTACCAAAAAAGTTGAGTGCTGGAGACCCCCTCTCCCAGATCAGAGGATCTCTTTCACTCCACTGCATATTTATCTAATTATCCACCACTTTGGAGAAGCCACCACAAAACAAACACAGAAGCATCCCTGTGATTTTTTTATTATTCTTTTTAAGTAAGGCATATTTTGCTGTGTATCACTTCTATCCATGCACAAACACTAAAAAGTAAATCTTTTCTTAAGGCAGCATTAATTATGCACAAAAAGGTTCCCATATAGGTTTGAAAAAAATTTTTTTTTCTAGAAATGCTGCTTCCTGAAAGCACTGTCTGCAAGATTCAGAAAATACTCAATTTCCTCTAAGTCCCATTAGGTTCCTAACTCATGTAAGGCCATACTCGTGAAAATTGGAAAAATATTCTTTCTAGTGAACACTGATAAACGCTTTGCCAAAGGCTCTTTGTCTCTCTTCTATAAATGCACAAAAAGCTCTATTGTTACTGGTGGGATACACAACTTAATTTTCCAGAATGTATGATTATAAGATCAGACGGGAAATAAGGCAAATATTTTCATGGATATCTGTAATTGAGCTTCTAATTTTGTGTTTACTTTCCCAGACATGAAATTTTAGGATGTTAACGTTGGAAATACATTAAACAAAGCATGGTTTATCTCTTTATAATGGGTCAAAGTACCTCAGTATTAGAAAATTTTAATTGTTTGGGTTTTCTGTTAATTTTCTGATGAATGTTTTTTCATTTCAGGCTACGGGCAGTAAAAGTCATTTATTCTTATAGTAGCTTGGATAAAATCCAGAGTGGCAGGTTTCCAGCTCACTGTAACACTCAGAAAGTCCAGCTGATTTTAATAAACACTGGTATCTTAAAGTTTATCTTCCTTAAAGCCTCATCTGCAGTTCCTTCAATGATTGAATTATCTCAACGAACAGGAAATTTTTTATTTGGTGCATAAAAATTAAACAATCTATAGTTGCATTTGGGTTCTTTCCCCCTCTATTAACAATACCTCCAAGTACGTGCAGATTCTAACGATGCCTTCCCGACAACTTAAGCCCGAATGTAATCCTACAGAGGAAAGTTCATGCTAAAATACTGCATGTCAACACAGCCATGCAGAAGTAGTGGGTCCCGTTGTGTTTAGGTGATGTTAAATCCAAGCATAGCCCAGCCTATCTGCCGGCCAGTGTAAACCCTCTGTTTTGCTCCTCACCTCCTTCCCCCTCCAGCTTTTCTCTCTTCCACTTACACTGTGACTTCTTCCCTGCGAGGAATCTCGTTCATCCCCTCTCTGCTTATTGCCGGGGCAAAGGATTCCCAGTCCCAGGACAGGTCTCTAGGTGCTGCTATAACACTAATAATAATGAATACCGTTATGACTATTTTTCCAGATATTAAATCAGTACCAGGACTCTCCCTGGTGTCTGTGGCTCTTCTGAAACAGATGGACAGAAATGTCATTATTTCAGTCGACTGTGGTTCTGACACTGCAGAGCTGGTGTCTAACCCATGCTATAGCTCACCAGCATGACTAGCACCCCTTACCTGTACTAGGGCGAGAGGAGGGTCTGCCTGCCCCAGAATTTCCAGCCCATGTTTCCAGTCATTAATGCTTTGATCAAAAGGAAGTGTGGCTTGTATATGCCCTTTTTAGATTAGTATATCAGGAATTTTGCCCCAAATATGTAGCCTCTCCTCACACCTATTCCTATTTCTCAGAAACTGGAAGGTTCCCTTGAACTTACTATCCGAGGGAATAAAAAGGTTATTTCCATCATCTTGCCATGAGTTTGTCTCCTTGGCAGTGTCAGCAAGAGCACCGAGTGGTGACCTTGTAAGACTAGTGTGTGATACACAAACCAGCCATTAAATCCTAATGAGTTGAGATGGGCCAAATGTCTCCAGTGCTGATTCTGCCTTTACTTATAATATGCACACTTAGCATCTCCTAGCCCTTGTGCACTCTCAACATTGTAATTGGAAAATTGTTAATTCAGCTCAGCTCTGCTGCAAGGTATTTCTTCCCAAGACTTCATGATTTCAGCAGCTACAAATTTTATATGACATCCCTAGCACTTATTTATTTTTTAATGCTATTGTGGCACTGGAGAAAAACAACTGATATCCAAAAAATGAGAGAGAGAGGGAAAATCAGGTATTTGGTTGCCAATTATGCATTTTCTTCTCTACCTTTTACTGGAGTTGAAACATCTCACCTGGCATTGTAGAAGTACTTTAAAACCAATGGGGAAAACCAGAATGTATTATTAGTAATATTGTTGTTGTTGTTGTTATTATTATTAGTAGTAGTAGTAGTAGTACTAGTATTGATTACAGTAAAAACCCAACATGTTGTTTTCTTATCTCACCATGTGCTGATGATGCCCCCTGGTAGAGTTACTAAGATACTGTTAAAACCTTCTGAATCCTCTTTGCTTTGATGACTGGACATCTAACCCATCCAAATGTCAATCTACAAAAAGCTGGCATTTTATACTGTTATTCTAAGAAGACCTTTGGAAAAAAATAACCACAAAACCTCAAAGCGATTGTGGCTGACACATACACATACACATAGTATGAGCCAGTCTGAATTCCAGGCATGCAACATGGAGGTTCTAATTGATGTCATTAAAACTAAAGCAGATTATGGGGGTTGTCAGTTCAAAGAGAAAATATAACCACTATCATGCAAGAAGTGGTTAGTGGAAATCAATGAGAACTAGAGGTGCTTACTACTTGCTGTTTAGGGCAAACTCCTTCTGAGAGTCTGTTGGGGAAGCTGTAGAGGTGTTCAGATGCTCACGAGAGCGATTTATTTATAGAAATATCCCTGAGGTCAAAAGTCACCATAAGAACTTTTATTACTGTGGATGGAGCACAAAACATAAAGAAGCCAGCACTGGGTTTGCATGGGAAGGTTTTGGTAGTAGGGGTGGGGGAAGAGTTGGGGGTGTTGGAGGGGTGGTGTCTGCATGGATGGCTCATGCAGAAAAGTTGCTAGAAGCTTCCCTCAGGTCTGACAGAGCCAGTACCAGAGATGGGTCCAAAGATAGACCTGCTGCTGGCCAAGGCCAAGCCAATCAGTGATGTTGGTAGTGTCTCTGGGAAAAAAGCCCTTTATTTTTCTCCTTTTTTTTTTCTTTATTTTTGCCACCAGAGAAAAGAGTGAAAAGATGAGAGAAACTTTGGAGACACCAATGTCAGTGAAGAAGAATAGGGAGGAGGCACTTCAAGTGCTGGAGCAGAGATACCCCTGCAACCCATGGAGAAGACCATGGTGGAGAAGGTTGTCCCCCTGCAGCCCATGGAAACTGATAGGGAGTAGAGATACTACCTGAATCCCATGGAGGATCCTACGTTGGAGCAGCTGATGGCACCTGAATGAGGCTGTGGACTTTTAGGAAGCCTGTGCTGGAGCAGGCTCCTGACAGGACCTGTGGCCTTGTGAAGAGAGGAGCCCATGCTGTAGCAGGTTTGCTGGGGTAACTTGTGACCTCCTGGGGAACACATGCTGGAGCAGTCTTGTCCTGGTGGTCTGTGCTCTGTGGAAGAGACCCATGCTGGAGCAGTTTGTGAAGAACTGCAGCCCATGGGAGGGACTCACATTGAAGAAGTCTGTGGAGGACTGTCTTCCATGAGAGGGACCCCACACTGCAGCGGGGAAAGAGTGTGAGGAGTCCTCCCCCTGAGGAGGAAGGAATGGCAGAGAGAATGTGTGATGAGCTGACCTCAACCCCGATTCCCCATTCCCCTGTGCCACTCAGGGGGTGGAGGGAGAGAAACTGCGAATAAAATTGAGCCTGGGAAGAAGGGAGGGGTGGGAGGAGGTGTTTTAAGGTCTGCTTTTATTTCCCCTTTATCCTACTCTGTTTTGATTGGGTAATACATTAGACAATTTTTTTTCCTGGTTGAGCCTGTTTTGCCTGTGGCGGTAATTGGTGAGTGATCTCTCCCTGTCCTTATGTCAACTCTCCAGCTTTCCGTTATATTTTCTGTCCCCTGTTCAGCTCAGGGGGCTGGTTACAGTGCCTTTGGGGGCACTTGGCCTCCAGCCAGGGTCAACCCACCACACAAAGAAAAGAACCCCAGGAGACAGGTGACAGGTACGGAAGTAAGAACTTTTCTCTTAAACTAGTATGAAAAATTGGTGCTACAGCAGTCAGAAAATTATTATTACAATCTACTTTTCAGGACAATTTTAGGCATTAACGGGACATTAAAAACCCAAGTGGAAAACTGAGAAGATTTGAGGGAAATTTTGTTGCTAGATTGCAACTTTGGTATATTATTCCAATACTTAGGAATAAGAAAATTGACCAATTTAGTATTCAGTATATGTTCACCTCTTGTTTCTGCAGAGGATTAACTGCTTTCTGGGGCAAAGCACAAGAATCTCGATGTCAGTAATTACCAATTCATCTGTCCACAGATTTTTTCCTACCCTCTCCTACATTCACTTGCTCAGAAATACAGCATGAAATTTACATCATTTCCAAAGTTTTAAAAGTTTCCATAGTTTGTAAATCTTACATATTCTGCCTTACTGGAATGGTCTCTTGCACTGGTCTTGAGCAAAGCAAGAGACAACTACTCCTTTGGCCTCTCTAAGCTGCTGCCACTGGACATGGAGGTATGGGTGATGTGATATCTGTAGCTGTCGGTGCAGCTCAAGCTCTGGCTGCCTTGATGCCTCAGTTTCCCATTGGTAAGTGATGTTCTCTGCCTGACATTGGCCATGCATTATTACCAGAAGCACTGATGGGATACAGACAGGCAAGCTGGTGCCCAGGTGAAAGACAGTGTGGGCCCATGCTGCCTCTCCCAACATACCTTTGGATTCAGAAAAAAAAAACCCTGCTCACTCTGGCTTAGAGCTGGCAGTACCTGTGTGCTCAATGTGAATTTGTCTCACCTCATGGCCAACCAGCATTTACAACTCCTGACTCAGAAGCTGCTTTGTTTCTCTGACCACTTTCATGGAAACATCATCTTTTCTTCTTAGAAGTTCATCAGTTCTTGCTGCTTCCATGGCTTTCAATGAGGTCATAATCCCACAAGTGTGAAATCCTAATTAGCGTCAAGGAAGCCTTCAAGAAAACAAGCAAAGTGCTTTGGAAAGAAGGCAGGAGACAAATGCAAGTGGCATTAGTGTGACAAACAGTGGTTTTGGTTTTAATAACAATTGATTCATTTTTTATTCCCTGCGACCAAAGATGACTCACTGCTGTTTCTCATTTTTAATTAATAGAAGAAAATATAATCATAATATTTATTCTCTCCATGAGTAGATCTGATTATAAGCAGCTACAAGAAGAAAAGACAATATATCAGATCTGTGAGTCTGAAAAGCATGTTCATCTAGGCTCCACCTTCCCTCCCACCTGTCACTCAGGTAGACATCAAGTGCTGGTATTTACTCAGCTCACCAACACAGGAGAAGCTGCCCAAAAGCTGATAGAAGTCTATTTCTTCCCAGAACCCTAAAGCTTCAGTCAGCCCCAAAACTGTCTGTTAATTACAGTGTTAATTAACTGGCTGTTAATTACAGATAAGGGACAAGCTCAAAAGAGCTGTGCACCGAAGGCAACCAGTACAGCACCAATAGAAATCCCTTCAGAATCACTAAGAGAACAGGGGACTCTTGCAATAAGTTTCCATCTCTTGCTTGGTGGCCAGTGAGACCTGCCACGCTTACAAAGGCAGCTCTGTGTTCACACCTACATTTCTGAAAGCTGCAGCAATCAGCTTTATGATTGCCCAGTATTTTGGAAGAAAAGACTCTTAAGAGGTGCTGTCCTGAGGTCTGTGCCATGCTCAGAGCTGTGTGTATTCATGCAACAGCGTCTTTTAGCTCTCTCTGTCTCTTAAATCCGTTCACAAAACAAGCATGCAGTGTAACTAGGAACTCAGCCTTGGTAGAAGCAAGAATCAGAATGACAAGTGAAGCCATCTGTCTGGTGAGCCAGGATACTTCAGCCCCTTGACTGTACATGGTAGGGGAGCTTGTTCATTTGGAGATGTTACTAATGCATTGAGATAGCACCAAGCAGAGCAAGAACTGCTGCCTTAGATATGCTGAGGCCACAGTTACTTTTGAATTAGTTGCAGGTGGAGACCATGCAACTCTTCTTAGAGGAGAAGAATGTGCAGTAGTAATCTTGTCTGAAGGCAGACCTGTCCTATTTCGGCCATGTCAGTGAAGGTGCTGTCTTTTGTTTCCTGGTTGGGTTGTTTTATGGAATTACCCAAGGCTCTGGCATTCCGGCTTTCTCTCTACTCAGCAATGTTTCCTGGTCATTAGGAATCACCAATCTCAGTCATAACCTTTGTTGTATCTATGTTTCCTGGTAGTTTCTAGCTAATTCTTTCACTCCTACTTATAAGCCCCAGTGTCCTCCACTGGTGATTTTTGTGGGAATGAGGTGTGCTACACCTGAGAGGCAGATGAGCACCTGGAGCAGTAAATGACTGCAGCCTCGGATGTGTGCTGCAGCAGCAGAGGGGATTCACCTTGCTGCTGGCAGTGCTGAGAGCCTCTGCAGGGGCACTGAGTGTGAAGTGGGATTTTATCATGTCCCAGTGAGGAAAAGTTTTTTTCTGTGAGAGACAGTGAGGACAGAAGCACTCATAACACTCACAACAGCAACACTGTTTCATATCTTCTTTCATGGCAAACACTAATTGTTTCTTTGCTGTCACACTCAACTACTGCTACATGATGTACTTTTGATCTTCAATTGTTCACCTACTTCTGCAGCTCATGGATTGGTCCCCATTGACTATAAAGGGATACACTAATAGAGAGTAGTAGCAATACTCAAAACTATGGATATTAATTTCTTATATACCAAAAAACCTTAACCTTTACAGGCCATGGGAAAAGAGATAGTGAAAGAAGGTAGATGACTGTTGAAGTTTAGGCCCCATCTTTTCACCTAACAGAACAGACAGTCATAACATATATGGGAAAGAGGAGCTGGAAAGTGAAAAGGATGAAAGGAGCCCTAAACCCCACTGTTGACTTTTTTTTTCCTTGTTTGAGAAAACATTACAAAACCTGGATCTTTATCAAGATTTGTCTGAGGCCTGTGCTATAGAAAATATTGATTTGATGATTTTCTTTTAAATGGTATCTTCAAAGGACCGTGAATGACAGAAAGCAGTGGTGATGGGCCTAGGTGATTGCTGTACCTAGAGTAGGACTCCATGGAAGCAAGCTCCAGCATCAGCATTTACCTGATGGTCAGGAAACCTGGAGAGGCTCTCCCCCACCCCCCAACCCCTTTCCTGCTGTGGGATTTTACACAAGAGGAGATGACTGAGGCCTTGTGGCTTTTCCTGTTGTGGTATGAACATCCTTTAGGAAAGGAAGTGGTCAGATTGTGTAGATGAACCTCATGGGGGTAGGACATCTAAGAAGCCCAGGCTTTTAACATATTGAGGTGTTGTGTTCAGCAGAACTAAAAATTGTTATTAGAGTAAAGAGTGGAGACCTTCATCTACCTATTTTTGATTAACTTGATATGGCAAATGTGCCCTTCATAAATCTGCTGGTACAGGAGTGTAGTCCTCTCTTTAAATTTCTATGCACAGTAGCAACAATCTTGTCTGTATATTTCAAAGAATTTTCTATTTTAAAAATATATAATCTCTGTGTATGTATATATAGACACATATTCAGAAATATATATGCACAAACATGTTCTTCGTGAGTCAGTAAGTACACAAAATTCAGTTTGTTTCACAGGTGTTATCAGGAAGCTTGAAGAATCGATGTTTCTGTTAACACCTACTTACTGGTAATGGTTGAGAAAATGAGGGATATTTCCCTGCCTTTTTAAATTCTAGAAATAACTCTGAACACATTAACACAATGTAACAAAAGCTGAGAGGAAAAATGCAAAAAGTCCTTTTAAAAATACCACTCCACCACACATTATTTGATGAATAAGCATAGATATTTTTCTTATAAAAGAATCTCCTGATCTATACTCTGGTTTAGTGTTTCAGTGGGGTGTTTTTACAGCAAAGCAAGGCTAATATCACAAATCTGAGCATGAAATGTGCATCAAGGAGACTTCCTTTGGCATGAAGAGAACATTTTCATCAGATCCATGACTCCAAAGCAGTGTTGTTTAGCCCTTCTTGTGGGTTACCACTTCAACATCTCTGTACCTGCATTTCATGAGCTGAGAGAAAAAAGACGCTTCTCAGCTGCTACCGGTTTTTCTGACACTGGCAGCAAAAGGCTGAGTCCAGTTGAGAGATGCCCCTGTATTCTGGAGGATAAACCTGGTGTCCCCAGAAGCTTAGGAGATTCTTAGTGTTAAGAATGCATCTGAAATGTGCCCTCGGGGCTCACTCTGACAAGGGAATGCTGATGAAGGAAAATTCCTTTTGAATCAGTCACAAACATCTCTCTTTCCCCAAATAATCTTTGTTTTGACATACTCCAGTTGTGGATGAGCCAGGTAACCCTATGCCAAAAAATAAGGCTTTCTAATTCTCTTTAGAGCCATGTGAATCACTGAAATGGGTGAGATAGGGCTCTGTATGTACAGATATCAAATCTTCTGTTGAGTAAATCTAAGTACAAGAAGAATGTTTGACCCATTGCTTAGGCAATGTCTTGAGTAGCCGCAAACAGGCTGCTGAACAGAAAGCAACCTATGGGCAGCAGCTCCTGGAATGCCACAAAGGACTGGGGCACTCCATGAGGTTGATGGTCCTAAGAATGCGACCTGAAGTAGTCCATGAAGAAAGCTCAGGCAGAAGAATCAAATTTGAAGTGCTAGTCTTCTCTGAGGTTTGAGACGCTCTCTCAGATTTCCTTAGAAAAAAAGTTTAGGTCCCTCTTGAGCAGAAGCAAGGACAGGATGTGGGTTCCCTCTCTATTGAGAAGCTCGCTCACAGCTCAGCCAGCATCTCCTGCACAAAGGGCTGAGTCCAGCTTTGGTGCATGGGTGCACTTTGCTTCACCAACTGAGCAGCAGGTTGGCTGACATCCACCGAGTCGCTGCCCTGCAGAAGCCAAACGCTGTAGAGGTGAATGAATCCCTCTCCAGCAGAGCAGGGTGTCAGACCAAAGCTACTGCTTGTGGCAGCAAATGCTGTCACCCTGAGGATGGGCTCTCAGGGCAATGTGGGCACTTCCTGGGTGACATACTTTGTCTGCTGAGCATGGGGTCACCCAGGTGCTCAGTGAAGACTCCTGCAGTCTGTTTGGAGGGGGATGAACATTCCTCCTCTGCTCCAGGACTAGCCCGGCTGTGCCTAAGATCCAGACACCCACATCTTCCTGCACACTTCAGTGTGTCTTGCAATCGTTTCCTCCCTCACAGATCTCTGTGAACATTTCTCTAACTGATTTTCCTTTCAGAGCCCTTGCTCTTGCTCGCTCCCTCCCACCTTATGAGGGTGTTGCTTGGGTGCTTTTTTCAGTGCCTCCAGGAGACGATTGTTTATGAAGTTACTCATTGCAGCAGCTGGGTGACTTGACACAGCCAACAGATGTGGAGCGGGAGGAACAGAAGCACACATAGGTTTTGAAAAAAAACATGGTCTTCAGGCAGCAGAAAGTTCTTCTCTTCATGAAGAAATTTATTAGCCTTCGACTCCTGCTTCGACTAACGACCTCTGGTTTTACTATGCCTATCAGTAGCTCCTAGAGATTCATCTTCAGTATGAAAACTTATTGACTGCAGTTCATAAAAAAGCAATGGATTTGCTATACCTATCCAGACAGTGATCTCTTCAGAGCGTCAGGTAGCTGCTTAAGCTTACCCTTTCCTGCTTGGATTTATACTGGGTACTGCTATTTCTTCAAGAGACAGGAGGGCAGCTGAGGAAATAATACTGAGAATAAAAGTTGTAAAGAATCTATTCTGTTGTACAGGTTCAATAACAGGCAACTCATATGAAAGCCTGGGAATTAGAGCTAATACCCCTACACCCCTCTGACTGCATTGGATCCTGGTGTGCCTTGATGTAAGAGAGAATCAGAACCCAATTATTCTCTATTTGAATGGTGCTTTATCTAATCACAAGTAGGACATATTGAAGGCACAGAAGAGCCTTGGGGATGTGCTGATCAGTCACCTGGTAAAATATAATGACTCACATAAAGCTTTACTTGGAATATTCTCCTATCTAGTCCACTGCATGTACTGAGCATTTACTGTAATGCATGAGGTCCGACTTACCTCCTTCCCTTCACACTCTCTTTCACCTCCCTAAAGTGAGTCAGTCTGTTCAGCCGATGCTTTTTGCTATGCCTTGTGAATCAAATTCAAAACATCTCCTGATGCATTTCCTGAACAGATACAGCTGAGCAGCCTGGCAAGTAAGTCAATTTGCACACTGAAACTGTTCAAAAGCTCAAATCTTGTTATACAAGGACGATCATCCTTGTACCCAGAGGATGGGAGGAAGAATTTCCCCTTTTACCCGAAATCTGAACATTACAACTAAGTTTAACTGCAAAGATCACCATGGAAGTTCAGCCATAATTTGTAGCCCCTGGACTACAAATGCTATTTTTAGGAATGCTGCACTTTGCCACCCTCCTGTTTAATGAGTGTATTCTTTTAACAAGTCAGGTGTCAAAAATAGTTCCCACAGCCCATTACAATCAAAGGACAGCAAAGAAATTATAGCACTTAAAAATCTGTTTCATCAGGTGTTGTAGTGGGACTCTATTTTTAAAAGGTTTAGTTACCTTTTGTCCTCATTCCCTCATGTGTCCTTCCACCTTCTGCTAGGGACAACCCAGCATCCAGGCATTCAGCTTCTCAGCCACTTTCATTATTTCTTTCCTCATTAGCCCCTCATTCCTGCCTCTCTGTTGTCAGATATTACCTTATAATGCTGCTTTTTGTCCAAGGGGCTTTCTGGGAAACAGAACAGGGATGGATATGGGTTAAAATATCTAAATATTTTTTAGAAAACTAGCTCGGGTGCCTAATTGTGTTGCCAGCATACATTCCTCCAGCAGTGGTACCAATGCAGATGAAGGGACAGTGTGATGTGGTAATAAGGGAAGAAATGGGAGTACCCAAGGAAGAGCAGGGCCAAAATCTTCTTAGACTGACTTTGCAACCAGGTGCGAAAGTTGATGAGGAAAATCTGGAGTTTGTGCATGTACTGATGAAGAGCAATTAGTTTTTGATTTCAGGAATGCAAGAACCTGGAGCTGCCTATATAATGAATGAACTGCTAAATTCCAGGGGATGTATCACCCAGTCAAACATTTCTGATATGGAACAGAGATTAGGAAAGACATTTTGGACTGGTTTTTAGCAAGGCTTTTTCACGATGAGGGGTTAAAGTAAACTTTTCCTCCCAGGAAGATTTCCACAGCTTCCAGTAAGGATTATTTTCTGTTTGTCCAAGAAAAATAATATTTTTTTATAGTTTTTTTTAGAATTACTTCCTTTAATGGTTGTAATTGTCTATGACATGGTACTGCACACTAATGAAAAGTATAACCTTTCATTCAGCTGTGTGGTGTTACTATGTCATTTCGTCTTTCTAGGAAATTAGGATGAATCACATGTGACATGAAGCTACCAAGTAAGTCTTTCTCTGTTTAGTAGTTCCACAGAGCTTCTGAATAATAAATCCTATCTAGATTTCTCACAGAAAATCTTCCAATTTCTCACAGAAATCTTGTTTTAACCTGTGAAGTGCAAAACATGGCAAAAATTAACATGAGGAGTGATATCTTTTTCTGTTATTTTCTTCATTACTGAGGAAAAAAGTTTAAGTCCAGAAAAAAATTGATCTCTAAAATAAATTTCATCTGTTTGTGAAATAGGTTAAACTCTCAAATTTTGCATGAGTTCCAAACTGAAAAGCATGCGTTTTATTTTAAAGCGTAAGGATGTTCCTTTTAGCTGCTTTTTCCTACAAAAATACAATGCTAACATATTGTTTAGAGCAATGATGCTGGAGATTGACAGCTGACTTTATAAAGGAGAATTAATTTTTTTATAAGCCTGTCTGTTGTGATATTACTGGAACAAGGCAGTGAATATCAGCCAACATTTATCACAACCGCACCTTGCTTTCATTAGTTCTATGTTCCCTTTATCCTGGGGATCATCTTCCTTTTAAAGAGGCAATTTCTTCATTTCATCAGATAGTAGTCTGGTATGTATGTGGCCTAGTTAAGAACAAGGTCTAATTAATGAAAAAAAGAAGTCATGTGAGATCAAAAATAAGAGAGCTCCAGTAAATACAAATTAATACAGCTAGGGAGGAAAAGCTGAATTACATGGGGGAAGAAGTTATTAGATCTTTCTTGTGTATGCACTCCCTCTGCTCAGTCATGTAAAGCAATGTGGAAACAGGGATGGACATTTAATTCAACTCATAGGTCACAAATGAATAAACTTCATGGTGCCTGGAGCAGCTGGGGGTGTGCTGTGGTAGACACCAGGGTTGCAGGGACCCCAACATTCAGCAAGACACGAATCTCTTGAACAGGCAAAAGGAAGAAAGCAGAGCCCAGTGGTCCTCAGGCTAGGACCATGCCACACCTCTCTCTTCAGCAATGCACATAGTCCAGGGATGATAATTTGCTGCTTGAGATATGACCGGCTAGAAAAAATCAGTGTTGGACAGTGTCTGGAAACCACGGTAAGTCATCGGTTTTTGAGTGACCTGCAGATGGCTGTGGGAGACTTTCACATCTCAGTCTTCCTGACCTCAACAGGCTCCAGAGAAGGTGGAAAATTTACAGGACTCTGCTCATTTGGTTAATGGGAAATTGGCTTAGTGGCTTCCTGGCCTACTCCCTTCCTTCCTCTGCCTCTTTCAGCTTGCCTCAGGCTGGTAGTTAAAAGCCCTGTGAAAACACAGAAGCTGAGTCAGGCTATGAGTATCAGAAAAAATAAGGGAGGGAGGGAGAGAGGGAGGGAGAAGGGAGAAGGGGCTAGCTGAAGGGTATGATGACTATGTTGGTAGCTCTGTATGCTGTGCAGAAGACTATGAGAGTGACATCACAGCCACCGGCATGTCCAATAGCCCAACCAAGATAACACACTGTAAACCAGGCAAAACAGGACTGCCAGTATTACCCACTTTTGAAGTAAAAAGATGCCACTAAAGAATTTGTGTCCAAGGTGCAAGTTGTTGGATAGGTGATTAGTTTAACTTTGGTGTGAATATATTTCAGAATTCTGCAGACTGGGGAAAATTCACAGTATAATGGGGCAAAATACCAGATTTATTGTAAAACCTTACGTGGACGAGTTCCTCAGTGTTTGTTCTGCTTTTAAAAAAAGGGGAAAAAATCCTTTCTTATGTGTGTGATGTTGGGAGGAGAAAAACAGCACTTATTTTATGGTCCACTCCAAACTGCTTGCAATATGAATAATCAATATAAAGAACAGCATGTTTTTAAAGTAATGTCTTACAAATGAATGTAGCTTTCAGGAGACATTTATCTGGCAAAACACACAACTTATTTCAATCATCAGCTAGACATGAGAAGATCAAAATAAATCCTGAATGTGGAATCTAGATGCTGCTGCATATCAAGCAAAGAAGCTTTTTTGACACCTGGTCTCAAGTCTGCTGTTTCTGTGGGCTGAATTTATACCTGATGTCAGCTTTTTCCCATCATCGGTTGTCACATCAATGAGTGAAGGGCCTGTGCTGAAGGCTGGGTGTCTCGCCTCATAGTCTACTTTGTGTACAGTAACACGTCAGCCTTTTCATTTTTTGACATGTAGTAATAGTAGTTTCTTTCTGGGTTGGCTTTTCCCTCCTCCAACATAACTGAGTTTGTCTCCCGGGAGCAAAACCTCAGCCATAACCTGCAGGAATGAGGCATCCTCAGCCAATTCTTCAGGCTTTGCGGGGCCGGGCTCTGTGCATAGTTGTGGGGAGGAAGTGGCAGACAACATGTAACTGGCACATAGTTCATAAAACGAAGGAAATAGCATGTTTTCCCACCTCTCTCATGCTTCAAAAATAGGAATCCTTTGTCCTGCCAAATGCGTGTATAAATAACCGCGTTATCTGCGCTTTGCACAAATTGATGTAGGCAGCTAAAGATACAAGATTATTTACTTATTTTCCCCCAAGATTCAACGGATGTCATATAGTCAAAGGAAAATGCACTTTCAGGTGTCAACTGATAGCATTGCCAAGAATTTGGGTTTGTAAAACAGACTAGAGAAAAAGTACTCAGCAGAGGATGTGAAAAGAAAAAATCTACATGTGGAAGGCACTGCTGAAGGGAAAAAACAGGAGACTGAGTAAAATGCAAGAGGGCCTGCACAAATACTGACACTGGAAACATCAATCCTTTTGTGACAGGAATATAGACACTGGAAGAGAATAGGTTTACCCATCACAGTATGACCTGCAAGCTGGTGAGAGAATTCACCAATCTGTGTGGACCTCTGACTATAAGGTACTTAAGAAAACACCACCATATAGATGTCCTTTCACAGACAGGAACCTGCAGAAAGCACCATTGAGAAGATGACCTTGGGGAGGTTGGATGTCTTCAAGGTTCAATAAGATGTGGACACCTGATTTTAAAATTCATTCTTTTGTTTTTGAAACTTGACAACATTTATGGGCTGGGTTGGGGGGTTTTTTGCTATTGAGCCCTGTCCTGGTTCTGGCCAGGCTGGAGTCAACCTCCCCAAGCAGCCAGCACAGGTGAGCTGAGTTAGCCCAGGCTGTTTTCCACACCACATGACATCACTTCCCTATAAAAGGGGCTAGTTTGGGATGGACACTCTTGGGTGCCTCCAGAGTAGTTTGAGTGTGGCTGGGTTGTTGTGCAGGTCCACATGTCCTGCATCACTCTGTAATTGTCAGGTGTGTAAGGTACTCTGTTGTGCCTTTAAGGGAGAACTTGGGAACAAGAAGGAGTTGGGATTGGGTTTTTACTGGGCATCACTGCATTTGGAATAGGGCATATTTTTTGCAAATATGTTCAGTGCTCACAGGGCTAAAGTACTTAGTAATGCTGAGTCAGGGAAGGGCAATTGTAAGCTTTATTGTACAGTGTGTGCCAAGATAGTTTGAAGCAGTTCCTACTGGACTTCTCAGGGCAGTGTGCCTGTGCTTCTGCTGCTGCTTTTATTTATGAGGAAGAAATAGAGAAATTAAAGAGAGACAGCTAAAAAACCAAACCAAAACAAAAAAACATTTGAAGATGCAAATATATTCATTTCAAGTTGTGAAAATATTCTGTACATAAGAATGATAACCAATGCACAAGATACAGTTGGGATCTAACACTGAGTGTTAAGATCTATAGTCTAGAGCAGAGACAATGCTGAAACAAAGCCAGAAGCTGTTGCATAAAAAAAAGAACTAATTCCCACCTGTTGTGGCTTAACCCCACCGGTGACTGAGTACCACACAGCCACTTGCTCATTCCATCCCAGTGGGATGGGGGAAAAATTGGAAGAGTGAAGTGAGAACTCATGGGTTGCAATAAAGGCAGTTTAACAGGGAAAGCAAAAGCCATGCATGCAGACAAAGTAAAACAAGGAATTCATTCCCACTTCCCATGGGCAGGCAAGTGTTCAGCCAACCTCAGGAAATCAGGGCTCCATCACAAGTAGCAGCTACTTTGGAAGACAAACACCATCACTCTGAACATCCCCCATCACTTTCCTTCCTCTTTCCCAAACCTCTTATAAGATGATCATGACATCATATGGTATGGAATATCCCTTTGGTTAGTTGACATTAGCTGTTCCAGCTGTGTCCCCTCCCAACTCCTTGTACACCCCCAGCCCACTCACTGGTGGGGTGGGGTGAGAAGCAGAAAAACCTTTAGCTCTGTGTAAGCACTGCTCAGCAGTAGCAAAAACGTGTCCGTGTTATCAACACCGTTTCAGTGCAAATCCAAAACAGAGTCTGGTACAAGCTACTGTGAAGAAAACTAACTCTACATCAACCAAACCCAGCACACCATCTTTCCAGGTTAAAGCAGATGTTCAACTTCCTTTTAAATATGTTCAGCATTCTCTAGGGTCTACAACAATATTCTATTCACAGACATGCTTATTCTTCTAAATACCTAATAGGTTTGGACCTGGAGATTGTAATGGGCATAAAATGATTTCTTACACCAAAACATAAATAATACTTTGCTGAGCAAACACCAGCAGCAACCACTTCAGTAAATACACCACAGGCATACACACATACATGCTTATACAAGCTATTTATTCAATGTAATAAAAGTACCTGGGCTGTGGTGATGTCGAGAAACGCCGTGGCAATAGAAGGCTTCACTGGGACAGTCTGCTTATCTCTCACAGCTAAAATATAAAGCATTGGTTTCTATAGCTGTGTTAAGAATGTCAAATTACCCCGTGTCAATTGCTAGTAAAAACAGCAGAGATAAATGCAGGGGTTTCAAGGAGTTCAGGCTACGGGCAAGTGGGAAGGGTCTGCCTTATGGCTAGGGACCTTGTGCCTTTGTCAGCCAGCCCTCATCAGAAAGCAAGTTTTTCTTTCAGTAGTTCTCATTTCTGATCAGCTGTAGCTGGTGCTATCACAAGCACTAGAAAAGACATCTGAAAACTCTGCAAACAGCCGTAATTGAACAAGAGAAGACCTGTTGGCATCTTGTTCCCAGCAATAGGTGCTAAGGGTGGGCTGGTACACCCCTGCATGTATTTTTCTGAGACTGTTTTTACAACTGAAAGCAGAAAAAAATACCTAATTTCTACACTTCTTCACCTGCTATATATTTCAGGGAGTGCTTTCTATATAGCTTTCTGAGGCATCAGTGCCATTGTTCAACTTGCTGGCTACACTCAGGTACCCCACAATTAGAGCTACGTACAAACTTGAACAGGAGAGAGCTCATGCTGAGTTATCAATGCACTGCCCTGCTACCTGGGGGCATGAAACACTTCAGTGAGGAGCAAGTAAGGAATGGTGGTGGGAGTGGAGAAAGAATAGAAAGGAGATAATATATGGGGAAGAAGAAAGATGCGAAATAGTTGGTAGTGGTTATTCCAAATTTATCTATTTGCAGTTTGCAACACTTCCTGAATGTATTTTTTGCCTTATGTCTTTGCAGTTGCTGATGGGTGGTGATGCAATTTAGTGAAGGACAGTTCCTTCAGCAACAGATAAGTGGTTACCAGAGGACAAAAAAAAAAAAAAAGCATCTGATGAAGATTTCCTCTCCCAAGCTGTGCTGTCAGCACCCTGTACATTTAAAGACAGCAGGGAAATAAGCAAATAAGCAACCCCTTACTCGAAGACTGTCAAGAAAAAGAAAAAGGGACCAAAGGAGGAAGAGAGGCTAACAGACCTGAACACCATTTAATGGTAAAATTGCCCGGTGTTGTCATGGGGAGCTGGGGTTTCACACATGACAGGGAGGGCAGTTTTGCAGGGGGTGGATTTTCCCATAAAGCTGCTGCTACTAAAACCACTGTGCCATCCCTTCCCTTCATCAGCACAAATGTCTTGCTTTTCTTAGCCCTTCTGAGAGTGGATATACGTGGTATACATATGCCTCCATATAGTCAGTGTATTTGCTTTGTGTTCCCTTCATCACATGCACAGCTGCCAAAAATGAACATCTGTTGTTGCTTTCTTGGCACTTTTCCTTGTGTTTATACAAAAGGCAATATGGCACAGCTCAGGCAGCACAATGATACCTTGGACTGTTTGGGACACAGCTCTCTGTCCTAGGGCTCGGAGGCTCTGAAATTGTTCCTGGTTGACTTGACTGGGTTTGATTTGGACTTTAAAAAAATATATATACAAAAAGCAATCTGAGTGAAAATAGTCTTGTCCTCAGAGTTCACGGGTTTAAGATGAAGGAATGAACCTGAGCAGATCATGTGCTTCAAAAGGGCCAACTGAATAGCCTCCAGGCTGGGAGGAAAGGTGGCCTCTGAGAAGAATCCCAAGGGGAAAAAACAGTTCAGGAGACAGGGCAATTCCAATATGACAGAATATCAAGGACACAGCACCATTCTGTCCTCCTGTGGAATAAAAATAGCAAAATGCCACAGTGTCTAACCAGGCCAGATGAGACATACCTGGAGAACCAGAATATGGAACAGAAATAAAAAGTGATAGTAACTATAGATATGTATAGTCGATTGCTGCAAGCAGAGGGGTAAAATTAATTTCAAAGAGAAAGGAGCAAAAATTGTAACTAAAACCAATATGCTAAATGCATAAGTTAAGCAATATGCTATGTTTTCACCCATATGTTGCTTATGAGAAAAGGTGGTAAAATGAGTATCAAGAATAGGATTAAACTGTTTAGGACCTGCCTGTTGTAGCTTTCACAAAAATCTTAATAATGATTGCTGTTTAAAGAGCTATTGTATATTGAAGAAGCAAGTCCACATCAGGAGAGGGAAAAGGTAGAATAAAGACCTTTTAGGTGAGTGGGATATAATCAGACTGAAAGCATAGGAAGAACACACCCTTGATTCCTTATGAAAGTGGTCAAACTGCATGTGCTTGAATAGCTATTCTTTTTAACAACAAAAGAAGCATTTAAAAAAAATAGTGAAATCCCAGAGGACTGTAGAAGTGCAAATACTATAAAGAGAAAGAAATTATTTTCTAAGTGGAAAAACCCCCCATGATCTAGATAAGTACAGCTTAAGCAGCTTAGGTTTGGTACCCAGAAAGACTCCAGAACAAATTGCATTCAAAGAACAGTAGGAATTATTTGAAATTTAGGATATATAAAAGTAAAAAATAGGAAAATTAGATTAATTTGGTTTAGAAATGAGGCATCTAAATGAGAACATAATTGAACAATATGAAAAGAGTTTGGGGTGGTTTTCTAGGCAGCCTGTGGGGGTAGAGCAAGACAAAAAAATCAGTTTAAATAGAAGCAGAGGAGACATGTTTTAGATTTAAGGACAAACTTGCAAATGCTAAGTATGTCTAAGTAGTATCATTTGCAAAATAGGCTGTAGAATCTGCAGTTACCAAGTCCCCGAGGAAGACAACCAGCTGCCTTTTCCTACATAAAGTTTAATTTCACACCTCTCAGCAGTGAACTTAGCCGTATGAATGAGTCCCCACAGACTGCCTGTGCAAAGCCAGCATCGATGGGTTGCCTCTGCCTGTGGTCGCTCAGCTTTGAAATTGGAGTAGATGTTTAATGCAGGATCTGGATCTCTCTTAGACATGAGTTGGCAAGACTGAGAGTTGTATAAATGTCCACTGGGAATGGTGTGGGCAGAGATGAGCCTGTGGAGGTTCCCGAATCTGCTCAGAGAAATAGCCCTTGCCCATCCTAGGTCAGAAGGATAGTACAGCCTGGCACAGCACTGTTGTGCAAGTCTTGAATTTAGGAAAGGACCCAAGGATGGGTTTTCTACAACAGAGCATTTCTCTTTTTTTGGTCTGGAAACACTGCTATCAAAGTACACAAGAAGTGTTGCAGGGTTCATCTAGATGCCTGGAAATGAGACTGACTCCAGGGTTAAGCAAACCAATACAGCATTTAAAAAACATTAAAGAGTTACAGTTTCCATTAGGTAAATATTCCTACCATGTACAGAATATACAGGGTAATGGGTTCAGGATAATGGGTTTAATTTGACCCAGGTAAAAGAGGTAACAGTGATGTAAGCACAAAATAAAAGATAAGCTTTTCCTGCAGATTTACATGTAATTGAACAGTAGAGCTCCTCCAAGGGATGCTGAGGCTGTGCAATAGGTGAGCAGCAGTATGATGCACATATATTGATCAGGCCCTCACCGACTGTGGCTGGCTGGAGAATGTGTCAGTTGTGCACGTAGACACAGGCTTTATTGGAGCACCAGGCAAACCTGCATCTGGGAGATAGCCATGTAAATCTGGGGATTAGGAGGGAAAGGAGATCTCCCTGCAAACCACATGTGACTGGAAGGGACTGAGTCTTTCCTCAGAAAACCGCATCTTAAAACATCTTTCATAAAACCAGGGCTAAAGTCCATCTTAAACCTAATAAGGATGCTTTGCTCCTGTTTGTTCCAAAACCTCACTGCCCTCCTGATCCACACCACTTTAGAATTTCTGTCCTAAACTGGCCACTACTTGTTTATTCTATTTGATCTTGTGTCAACATTGTTTCAACTATTATGGCGAGGAGGAGTCATGTCCCATTTCAGGCTTTGTTTTGCTCTTGGTCTGAGGAAGACAAGCACTCATAGTGCTTTCAGAGCTGCGCAGGGCATAATGATTCTCATGGATTGACAAAATAGGAACCAGTGCAGCCACGTCACCGAGCTAAGAGCCCTGCTAAACAGTAGAGTGATGATTACTTCTAGAGACATTCAGTTCTTCCTGGAGGGTAAATAATGAATTAAGACTGAATTTGTGCTGTTGTTTTTGTGGGTTCCCCTGAGAGACTGGGACAAGGGGAGCCCTGTGCCATAGCTGAGGTCCAGTAGAGGACTTACTGGCAGGAATTTGATGCAACAACACTTCCAGGCCATTAACTGTAATTCTTGGGAAAGATGAAGCACAGCTCCCTGTCAGTGACTGGACATCATTATTGACAAAGATAAATTAGGACAAAGAAAAGAGTGTGGTTCTGCTCTGCCTTTAACACTGCTTTATATTCCTTCATGGACAGGTAACACCTCAGGAGAAGAAGAGAAGCAAGGGAGAAATGCTGCATTTCTGTGACCCTTGGCCTTATCCTGTGGATAGGTCTTTTCTGTCTCACACTATCTGCATCGCTACAAGATCTAGGCAGAATCAATCCCTTACTACATAATTTTCTGCAAAATAATAAGGTCAGTGTGTCAATTACATCCTACTGATGGCTCTGAAGGAACTCAGATTTTTCTCCTGATCTCTAACTCTTGCCAGCAGCAATTTTTACATTTCCAAAAAGTTCACATTTGGCTGCTGAAAATACATTTCTATACCTAGAATATAGATACCCAAATAAATACAGGCTCAGACACAGAGCTCTTGCTTCTTCAGAGAGGGCTGTAGGCAATTGATGTCTGAGAAAACCAGGCCACTTTTACTTAGCAATGAGCCCCACACAGAGCAGCCTGAGTTTTCCAAACTCATTGCCCTGTAGATCTAAGACTATTGCTAATGCAGTGAAAATATTATACATGAGGCACAGGATAAATGTTACAGATCCTGGATTTTTAAAACCTCCCTCCAAAACAAAATGTAACCTTTAACTTTAAAAAGTGACTACGTGTATTTGAACTAAGAGTACCTCATAATATTCTTCTTACAGGCTGTTTAAAAAGAGAGTACATCTCTGGGTTGTGGGGTTTTTTCTTTTCATTCAGAGCCTAGGGAAAGAATAACACAATCTATGTACACGGAGAGAAGAGACACAGCAAGCTTTGCTGAGAAAAAGCCAGAGCAAGCTCTGCCAAGCCATCACTTTTTCCTGTTCTGTGGATTTGGCTATTTAAATTTTTTTTAGTGATGTCTTATCTAGGTGACAGAAGATACAAATGACAAACAACAGCAAACAGTGCAGAGACTGGCAGCTTTCTGCATGAAATATGACAAGGTTTCTGCAACCAGCCTTGGTTCGTTTCTCAAATCATTATTCAAGAACTGTCACACGCTGAACCTGCATGACTCCAGTGACAGGCAGGGTGCATTCAGATCATCTCCAGGGGCTGAGGACCAGGGGTGCAAGTCGCTCAGGTTCAGGATGGCAAGTCAAAAAGCTCAAATTCCGTTTTCTCACTCCTTGTCCTTACCCTTTCTGTGTGCTTCCAGTTCCTCATGAATCAGAGTGGAATACAATAATTCTTAAGTAATTTCTACATTCAAATGAATTAAAGTTGCAAAGTCACATTCTTAAATGTTGTGAAAAAAATACAAATTAAAGCGTTTTTTTCTTTATGTAGCATTTCTCATTAAATAATACATGTCTGTTGCTACAGAATTTGTTTCACTAGGAAATACATCTTTAAGTGGAGGTTTGGAGCAATTTATATAATTGGTTAAAAACCAAATTGTTTCTTAACACAACCATTTGGAAAACTGAAAAGGCAGAGGAGAGGACTGAGTTGATGTACCATAATTGTAAGATCTAATAATGCCTCCAAGATAAAATATCAGCAAAACTATTCCTGTGAAATGAAGTTTGTAGACTGGCAGCTAAAGAATAAGTTGACAGATTTAGGTGCCATAATATTCCAAGGAAGTACTTAGATATTCAGATAACTAGTTGATGAGTCAATGCAAGTACCTGTCTCATTTCAGTCACCAGTCTACCTTGCTTGAATGCAAATAGGGTCTGAGTCAGACTCCAGCCCACAGCCTTGGATGTTGGCCAAGCGCTGGATCCTGATGGGAAGCAAAATTTAAAATCACTACATCCTTTATCAAATAAAGATGTTCAGGCAAAAACTCTGTAAGGTAACTAAGTCAAGCTTCCTCCTCAACGTGTCTGGCATCATGTCCTGCCAGGAGCTACTATACAGTCTGCTAAAGTGCACATTCTTGTGCACTACATGGTTAAGTCGTTCTCAGAGCACTGTAAACACAGCCAACAGTGGTTTAATGCTGCACTTGGTTTGAGTCTCCAAGTTTGACATAGAATACCTCCTTATACAGAGATTATTTCTAGAAATGTTTACACTGGTGCCAGCACAGGCAGCAGTTTGAGTGGTTTTAACATTCTCGGACTCTGCTCCTTTAAGCCAGTTGCAATGTGAAATGCAAATGCACACTGGGTTAACTGATCCCTATTTGCATATCTGGTGTGGTGGTCAAGCACTGCGGTCCAAGAACAGTAGTCCAGGAACAGTAATATTCTCAGGCTTTGTCCCAAAGGTGCTCAGCATCACCAAGTAGGTGGTAACACTGCATTTCTAATGTCCAATTAGTGTTAGCAGTGAACAGTGACACACACACAAATGCTACAGAAAAGCAATACTGAGTGATTTGTTTTTAAAAGAAGCATGGCCAGCAGGTCAAGGGAGATGATTCTGCCCCTCTACTCCGCTCTCATGAGACCCCACCTGGAGTATTGCATCCAGCTCTGGGGTTCTAAGTAAAGGACAGACGTGGACCTATTGGAGTGAGTCCAGAGGAGGGCCATGAAGATGATCATGGGGCTGGAAGCCCTCTCTTCTGAAGACAGGCTGAGAGAGTTGGGTTTGTTCAGCCTGGAGAAGAGGCTGCTCTGGGGAGACCTTAGAGGACCCTTCCAGTACCTAAAGGGGAATTATAAGAAAGTTAGGAACAGACTTTTTAGTAAGGCCTGTAGCAATAGGACAAGGTATAAAGGTTTTAAACCAAAAAATGAGTAGATTTAGATTGTACATAAGCAAGACAGTCTTTATGATGAGGTTGCTGAGACACTGGAACAGGTTCCCCAGAGAAGTTGTGGATGCCCCATCACTGAAAGCGTTCAAGGTCAGGTTGTGTGGGGCTTTGGGCAACCTGGTCTAGTTGAAGATGTCCCTGCTCATTGCAGGAGGCATTTGACTAGATGACTTACAAAGGTTCCTTCCAACACAAACTATTCAATTATTTTATAATAACTGGGCATAGAAAGAAGGACACAGAAGTGAGATCTTTTATAATCTGAAGGTTAGACCAGGTTAATCATAAATTGATTCTCAGAGTAATCTTTCTCATCTATAAAAGGTTCTCAATAACAGGATTTAACTCAAAATGTAGAGGCCCAGTCTGTAGCAGGCATCAGAGGTGACTTCTCTAGACTATGTGGTATGACAAGTGGATGTTTTTCTTGTATTCTTGAGTGTCTAATAATATAAGAGCACATCCCACAGCAAACTCCAGTGAGGATAGAAACCATCTTCCCTAATGAAATTTGTTGGCACTGAGACTTTTCTAAAAGATGAAGAAACTGTGGCCAGACCTCTCACTGTCTATGGAGGAGAGCAATAAAAAGAACTAAATCTCTTTTGAGACTTGTAGCACTACAGCCAACACCAGAAAGGCAGACTTTTTGCCTCTGTACTGGTCCCATCATTGTTCAGGACATGTCTAACATTGTGGCTTTGTCCTACACGCAAACCATGGGTTTTCAAACATCTCCTCATCTCTCTAGGTAAGGAAGCTCATTGCATCTTGACCTTCACCCTCTTTCCTTCTCCACTACCTGTTTCCATGAAACACAAACTTTGTTGCATAAGTGGGAGCCATTGTCCACCCCAGGCAGACTCCAGCCAGGACAGTCAGGGATGCTGAGCCATTCAGCTACTTCACTGGCTTTGTGGGGACAGTTTAAATGTGTTGCTATGGTTGACTGAAGCAGATATTTCTCAGAGTTCTTGACCCTGTTTTTTAAATAGCATAGTGTAGGCCTGGCCCAGCAAAATCACTTCCCCTTCACAGCAAACTGAAAAGTAATTTATATATCTTCCTTGTCTTCTGTTGAAATCACTAATATAATGAAAATTCGCACACATGAGTACCATGCACCCAGAGGAACAGCTCTGAATTTCTCATTTCCTTTCTGCTCTTGCTATAATTACAATAAAACTTTTGATCTCCTTTTAGACAACATTTGGACCTGTTTTTCTGCCATGGTTTAACTGGATTCTTGAAAACATTTTAAACTGTTCTACAGATGCTAATCTGTCAAGGACAATCTTTCAAGTTAATAGTATAATCCTTGATGTTTGCAGCAGAAAGTGCTTTTTCTACAGCAGAAATGGCATGGAAAATATATATGTAGAGAAAAAAGATGTGCTGTCAGTCATCGGCTAAGCAGAGAATATCCCACAGACCAGTGAGCATGGATAATACCGTGCACAGAATGAAAAATTAAGTTTTGAGGTGGGGATAAAGCACAGTCTGTATTGTATTTATGCTGTCTGATAACTGCTAAGCTTAAGTACATCAACATACGCACAGGGAAGAAAGTCTGTAACATCCCTGTGAGATGGCCAGCTCCGTGTTGCCTCCCAACCATCAAACTCGTGATTGCCCCCTGCCACATAAGTCAATCCACTCTTCCAAACCTCTCCAGGCAGCTGCAGCACCTCACAGAGAGTTGACTGACTATGATGTGTGGAAGCTCTAACAAAGTGTGGCCCACCCAGCCAGCAGCAGGTCTGGTTGGTACAGCTAGGAAATGCCAGGATGTGCCACTGGTTTTGTTGAGATATTTTTCTTCTTTACTAATTGTTTCTTTTTAATGCACTTATGCCATCGTGTAAAGGAACTGCATTATGCTCTTCTGTGTCACCTCTGCATCACGCAGGCTTGTCCTTCATCAGACCTACTATATTGTCAGCAGGTTTAACTGCCTCTAAGGGGGTGAATGGATCTTCTTGATCACCCCTGGAGCCCTAGCCTTGTCATGTTTTTTTGTGAGATGACAGAATTCCCCTAGCTTTACATTTTATTTAAGGTCAAAAGGTTATTTTTCTTTTTGGAGTGCTTCTGCCAGGGAGCCTGTCACTCTCCCCTCATGAATCTTTTGTTCTGTACCTATGAGAGAATTTTAACAACCAAAACAAACCCAGACAGTGTAGCTCATTAGAAGAACTTTTCCTAAACAACTAGTGGGACTGATGATGTAGTTCAAGTTGGTGTAAAATGTTCATACATCATTTCTCTCTCGTCTAACTCAATGTGAATCAGTGGTTCCTTATAAGCCCCACTTAATGGAGAGGATTTGGACCAGCTGCCAAAAATGAAAGCTGTGTTGGAGTCAGAGCTATAAACTGTTTGACATGCTATTTCAGGTCTTTCATGGGAAGAATAACAGGAGGGAGAAGAATCACCAGAGAAGATGCCCCGAGGAGGGTCAGAGCTAGGAATCCTCATAACAATGCTACAATTTGTTTCTCCCCTTGCCTGCTTTTCCAACACAGGAGTGAGTTCAGCATTCAGGGATCCCAGGACATCTGTGTTTTGTAGCAGTAGCAGTTTCTACCTGCACTGGATTTTTAATTTTCAAAGGAGACACTCCACTTATTGCCACATGACTGGTTTAATTGAAGAGCCTCTTCTAAATCTGATCCCTTCTCTGAAAACCTAAAATGTTGGCATGAGAGGAGCAGTGATAACACTATTATATCTGACAGTCAAAACCCAAATTAAGGATATAACCCATGTTCCGGACCTCGGCTGTTCAGACTACTGTGTCATATCACTCACTTCACAAACTAGTTTTTTAATTATTTTGAAACTACTAAGGCTTCTCAGCCTATCATTGACCTATCATTTCCCAGCAGTGGGCTGTTAGGAATCACAGTTATGCAATGGGAAGCGATCTTTTAATTTCTAGTCTGTCTTTCCAAGAAAAAAAAATTGAAATTATAACTGATATGTCCCATATTAACTTGGTGGAACACTTAGGAAGCTGGTCAAATATAGTTCCCTCATAACTATGTATAAAAACTGAATTTGCTTAATAAATTCTGCTTTTGCTCAGTTTGCTGCAGCATCCAAAGAGGCAGAGGTTAAAGAACCATTTTGTCTGATTTTGAAAATAGGCTGCACAATAAAAAAGCTTGATTTCCAAACACGCTGGAATTCAGAACTTTCTAGAAATTATTTTTAGAATGTCCTGATTTTTCTCACTCTAAATTCTTGAAGTATATTTCTTCAGACTTTTCCTTGCATTGGTTATAGAGTTGTAGAATCATAAAATGATTTGGGTTGGAAGGGACCTCAAAGATCATCTAGTTCCAACCACCCTGCCATGGGCAGGGACACCCTTCACTAGCCCAGGTTGCCCAAAGCCCCATCCAACCTGGTCTTGAACACTGCCAGGGAGGGGACAGCCACAGCTTCTCTGGGCAGCCTGTGCCAGGGCCTCACCACCCTCACAAGGAAGAATTTCTTCCTAAAATCTAACCTAAATCTACCCTCCTTCAGCTTAAAGCCATTACCCCTTGCCCTGTCACTCCATGCCCTTGTAAATAGTCCCTCTCCAGCTTTCCTGTAGACCCCTTCAGGTACTGGAAGGCTGCTATATGGTCTCCCTGGAGCCTTCTCTTCTCTAGGCTGAACAAGTCCAACTCTCTCAGCCTGTGTTCATAGGAGAGGTGCTCCAGCCCTCTCATCATCTTCATGGCCCTCCTCTGGACTTGCTCCAACAGGTGCAACTTTTATGTTGTGAGTCCCAGAGCTGAATATAAATATAATCTGTGGATTTTTTTTTCATGTTTCCAGTACATCTGCAAAGTCTACATTCAGCAATACAATTCCTTTACTGTAACAGGCCTAACATCTGAAGTTGCTCTGTTGACTGCCCTGTAGCATCTCTTTTTCTACACCACTGGTTCTACAACCCCCTGCTTGGAAATCCAAGGAAACAGCATTGATCTAGCACTCCAACAAACCATTGTAAATGGGTTTAGGAGAAGTATCACAGGTACTGCTTGCACATATGGGAGCTTGATCTTTTCCAAGGTCTGTAATGCAGCATCCTCTGCTCCATAAAGCAAGAGGCACAGTGCTCAATCCAACCAGCCAAGCTTTCTAGCAATTCGTTGGTAATACATGCAGTAGGTCAATACCACTTTCTCTACACACAGAGACCACATGGAACGGACAGAGTGTCAGTGTCCCAAAAGGGTGAAACAGTGATCAGAACTAGTGACAATATCCTGTAAGTTGAGTTTTAGAGCTTTTTGATTCTTTTTTCTTTGAAAGAGAAAGCTGAGCATGGACTTCCATCACCTCTATCTTGGATCACTTGGTGAAATTCTCCTCAATTTCATAGGGTTAAAACAGGGGAGTAGCTTTCCTTGCTCTTGGATTATGGAAATGACGTGTGGATCTGGTTGGTAAGCGCTGCCCAGAAGAGAAATCACTGCCAAGGTTTTGCTGGCTGGTACAGGCACACCAACAGCTTCCCATCTGAGCTCGGCAGCTCTCTTTCTTGCGCTTATTTTCAGAGGTTGCCTAAAGGTTTACTTCTGCCTCATTTAATCTTATTTAATGCTGACAATCATTTATCTCTATTTAACATAATTCACAGTCTCTATAACCTGACAGTGGTAATAGAGACTCAACTGGCTAATCTTTGTATAAGATTCCCAGCTTAGGTTTTATTTTACTTATATCAGTACAAATTTTTATAAAGAACCCAAAGAAAATTCCCCCGTAAATGCCCTTACAAAAGATAAAATGCAATTTTTGAAAGATAAACTTCTCTCTTTTTTTTCAAGTTTCAAACATCCTACATGATCAGTATTAAGTCTTTAGACATAAAATGCTCCCACTCCCTCTCATCTTCTTCCTTTGCCAACTGTTTCCCTTCCCCTGTTGGGTCCTTCAATATATCAGATATTCCTCTCATCTCTGCTAGCTATTCTCCACATCTAAATACTCAATTTGCCCTCATATCTCCCTGATCACTGGCTTACTGCACCACATGTGCTCCACAAATAATCATTCTTGCTGAATTTAGTGAACCATGTTGCTCTTCTGGCTTCTTTAGGTTCTCTCCAGGTGATAAATATGCTTCTGCAAAACAACTAGGTTTGTAACAAAGCTCCTTTCTGCACTCATAGAATCACAGAATCATAGTATCGCCAAGATCGGAAAAGACTCTCAATATCATCAAGTCCAACCGTTGGCCCTACACTACCATAACTCGTAAACCATCTCCCAAAGTGCCTCGTCTACCCATCTTCTTCTGATCCTCTACTATACTACAATATCCAGCCAGTCTGTAAAATATTGTCATTCCCTATGATTTCAATAGTGGTCAGGAAGTTTAGTTGTTTTTATAAAATAGAAGGTAGCAATTTTTTTCCATCTACTCTGTTGATATTAACTTTATTTTTCCTTTTTTCTTCTGCAAAGTGCTTCCTTTTCATATTACTGTTTTTCTCTTGTTCTTTACACTGTTGGGACATTGGCAAACAATACACTGAACATCCTCGACATTCAACTCAGTTTTTATGGAAGCATGATTTCAAGAGACCTAGAAAGCTGAAGTAGAAAACCAATCCCAGATCTAGTAAGTGTAAGAAAGAGCTGCTTAAGGATGCATTGTCATTTGCTACCGAATGGGAATTAATTCAATATTCAACATTACTGTGACTGGTTTTGTTTGCCAAGACTCTGGTGTGCCTTGCCAGCTGTGGGAGGCATTGTACAGACAAAGGGCAAAGAAAAAAAGAGCACCCCAAAAGCTAAGTCACACAATAAACCACTTGCAATCTGCATAGATAAAATTGCTAGAGTAATAACGGTCATTGTTTTGTCTGATTTTATCAAAATAAAAGGCAAGCTGATACACAGGCTCCACGCCAGAGAGGCATAGTCTGTTGTAGTTCTGGGCATGAACTCATGAGACAAAATATTTGGCTCATCATATTCCAGCCTGAACTCTGAAATCCAACAATTTCTGTTTGCATTTTTGCAGTCACTATCAAGATGACATTACCAAAACAAAAAAACACCCCAGACCTTGCCAAGAATGTAAGTAGGATTGAAGGGCAGCACTGATGCAGAAACAAACATGAGAGACAGCAAAAAATAGCTCTGTTCAGATGTGGACGTTGCTATTGGGAGACCTGTCTACTTAGAGGACAAATTCGATACCTTAGATAGCAGCTATGACTGTTAGAGGCTGTGGAAGAAATTAAGGCCACTTATAACTAGTAGACAATTTGCCAGGTGAGATAAAACACCAGGTATTTAAACAGCTTGGTTTGGTTAGGTGTAGAGTGCAACTTATTTTCTTAAGGCCCAGAACTAGAAGTGGATGCTAAGAGCTTTCTTGTCCAGCAAAAGAGAAAAGTTCCTCTTCATTTAGAGGAAGTTTTCAGTAGAAATAGCATCTTTCCTAGCCTTTCTACCCTGGTTTTTTCACCTGTTTGTATAAGTGATGATTCTCTACTTTTTTTTTTTCATGTGAAAAAGAAAGACTGAGATAGGTTTTCTACATACACAGGTCTATTAGTGGCTGAGTGCAAGTTTTCTTCAAGGAGCAAAGGGTCTGCATGCGTATGTTAACTCTCATTAGATGTTTAAGACTGTCCAGTTGATAGACACAAATCGAGAGTTAGCAATTTCCTCTTCCATTTCTGTCTCCTCAGTCTTTGACAGATGTCCCAGCTGGAGTAAAGACATAATAGCCCAAATGTGTATAAAACAAGAAGGAAAAGGTAGAGAAGATGTTTTCCTTTTCTTCTCAGGGTAGTCCATAATAATGTACACAACAATGGCAGGATGTTATGGAGAGTTGTGCATACACTGTTTCAGGCATGGAGCAAAACAGAACACGATTTGGAGGACTGAAAAAGTCACTATGCCTGTGATTAGCAAGATATTTCAATTTCTGACACTCCTCAGTTCCAAGACAAGCACAGAACCACCTTTTGCCTATTAAATTCACAATCATTTAACCTATTTTCTGCTTTTGAGACTAAATGTAGGAATCAATCAGTATTCTAATGTAGATCAAACACCACAGGGGGAATTTATTCATGTTGTGTTCAGTTAATCGTTTCAGTATGAAAACTGATTCTGTTTACTTGGCCAGGTGATGTGGCCAGCTTTCCTAGAAGCCTGAAGAAATAAAGTGAAACACTGAGCCCAGACTCGGTGGTTTACATCCATCCACTGATCTCAATAGGAACTTTTCACCCATCACTCTACTCCTGTAGCAAGAAATACATTCATTACTTTATTTTAAAAGTCATCTGAGAAAAAAAAAAAAACAACCTAGGACATTATTTGTGCTATTTTTACAGAGGTACTCAGGAATGATGTCATCATGGCAGTATTTCATTCTCCAGAATTATTTTCATAGATATTTTATAATTTCTCTGCCTAGCTCAAAGATGATTTATCCAGGGAATACAGCTGGGACTTAAATGTATTTTAAGAAATCACTGAGAAAGCAGCATTTTACATGAAATCAAATTATTTTACACACACTCCCCCAAACCAGGAATTTTTTTAACAAAGATATTGTGCTCAACAGTTAAATTAGGTATTTCCTTGTAGGGATGTGCACTCATTTAACCTGTCTTCTAAACTGATCTATTTAAATCTCCTCCACTTCTCACAGCAGGCAGAGGCACAGCTGAAGGGGGAGGTCTCTGCAACAGCACAAGGTAATTGAAATCACAACACAAGATGATGCTTTACTTTCTGGGGCCAGGGAACTGTGCTAGCAATTGGTTTGGAAATATTGCCACCAAAAAACAGGTCTTTAAAGCATGACAAGGACTCCTTGAGTTAGCCTAGGTGTCCTTACCACAGGGAACTGATTAGCTGAACATCTTCCTTGGCAATTTCTCTGCATTGTGCAATGTTTAGTTAGAATGGATAAATCCATATTGCTCAGCAGCTGCAATTATTCAACCTGCAGGAATTACAGCATTTGAAAACTGAAGTCAATCACATGATGCACTCTGGAAAGGAACACACAGCTACTTAGAAATGCATGTGAAATATTTAAGGTGAGATAATTCTCCTGGCACGGGGAACATATTATCTCTGTTATTTAGTCCTTGATCTGTAGCTGCACTTTGTTCCATGTGTACTTTTAGGGATTGCTTTACTTGATTAGCAATATGCAATAAAACCTGAAAATATAAGAAGAGGCTGATGTTGGAAAGAGACTCCTGCTGAAGGCTTTCACTGAAGAAGAACATTTGAAATGTGTGAGCAGTATGACAGACCCCACTGGCAGAGTATGCTGGTAGAGCAGCACACACTGGCTTCAGAGGATAGAGTGAAGAACTAGTACAAGGAATTATTAAGGGCAATTGGTAAAGCACACATACAAAAAAACCTGTGTATTTTTCAGTGAGTGCTCTACGGGTGTCTGTATTCAAAGTTCAGGTCCTTGGCTTTCCAGCTAATGTTGGAGTTCCTAAGTTCTATAGATACCCACAGTTCTTTTCTCCAAACATCACAGCTGAATAAAGATCATTCAGCCATGGTCAGAAGTAAACCAACATCTCATTCATAACTACCATCATGAGATTTACCAAGTCATTCTTTCATGTCTCATAATCATCTAGATATTGGCATTCTTAGAGCACATACAGAAGAAAAGCTTTGCACACAAAGGGCCCATGGGAGATGAACTAGCTGCTAGAATCTGAGTGTAAAACTGCTGTTTCTGGAAAGGCAGAGATTCAGATGGCAGATACTTCAGGGTTTTTTCATACGAAATATTCCCTGAAGCAGGTTTCTGGAATCCAGTTATGTTTAAAAGCATCTTTCTCTTTCAATGAATATTGAATTACGGAATAATTTCAACAAGAGACTTTGTGAGAAACTCAGCTACAAAGAGGGTATATTGTGAGGCTAGAGTATATATGAAGAAAGTGTGGGATTCATAATATCTTGACAGAGGAAGGAGCTGACTGTGGGTATTCAAATCTAGATAAGGGCTGTAACCACTGAGCTGATGGATGAAACTGTAGGAACATTACCCAGTACAGACTTCCTCCAAGGAAGGGTTCAGCGTGGGGACTCCTAATTGGGATGATCGGCCAGTGCTGGGATGAGACTGAATCAGTCCCACTGGTCTACTTGCAGCCCACTTTTTACTGGCTACCTTAAATAGTAGCTTTGATGGATCCTATTTGCTAGCAGTTAACCTTCCCTATGTACAATTTAGGGGCCATAAGAATGTATTCGGAAGTTACGGGTTTCTACATTTGGTCTGTGGTAAGGCTGAGTATGTATGCTTGAATTTGCTTTTTCTTTTGTTTGGTGAACCTTCTTTTAACTAACAATGATGATTTGGAACACCATTTGATGAGCGAATCTTTCCCGTACACTTCAAAGCTTCTGCTGGCACCCAGGCAAGCACACATCACGGTATGTACCTCCTACAGACAGAAGGTTGGGACACACAGCCTCCCCCAACAGCAACACTGAGTTCTCCACCACTCCCTCGGCCAGTGGCTGTAACGTGTTTGTGCTGTCTCTCTAGAAACTATCTGAATCAGCTTCTAAATGTTCCCAAATTCTTTTGCCTTGGAAGCAGAAATCTGACAGTGGTTCTGAAAGGCAAGCCTCCCAAGGGATGATGTGTGTCAGCATGCCGTGGAGCCCTTCAGCCAGAAATATTTCTTGCTTCTTTGCCCTAAGGCTTTACACGGGCTCTTTGAACCTTGAAATAGTGTTTTCTACCACCTCAGGTAGAAGTCCTTTTTAAATGTTTATCTGTTCAGTACAACAAAGAGATCTGGGGTTAAATGCTACAGATAAAAAGGAGATTGAACTAACATGCACAGAGGTGCAGCTAATACCCCTAAGTAAATGCCATGTTCATAGGACTCCGAGCGAAATGGCATTAACCAGAAGAGTGCAATGTTTCCTGTGTCTTCCCAATCAATCACTGCTCCTTTCTAGCCTGATATTCTCCCTATCCTCTCCTTGCTCTTAGTGACTCTGGAGCTAGGCAGAGACTTTTCATTGTACAGACATACCCTCGGCAGAATTTCTTCAGGTGGACTATTTCCAGATAAAATTAGATTAAAGAATAATTTTAGATTATCTTACTGAAGCATTTCCCTCCTTTTTTTTTTTTGTAATTCATCTGAAACAAGAGGTAGAAGTGAAGGGGGATCAGGAAGACAACCTGTTACTTGTCCATCCTTGGGCTGTTTCTTGAGATACTAGATGCAGTTACTCAGAATACCAACCGTTCATGAAATAATAAAAATGTAGCTTATGTCTGGGAAAAGGAAAGCAAGACTCAGGCAGATGCTCAAGTATTATTCCAAATATTTAAGATATCCAATTTGGAAGAGATCAAAATGGTTTAAAACAGTTCCTTACCTTATTAAACAGCTCGTTGCATTATTAAGCCGCTGAGTCACTAATTTCCTTGTCAGCAGGAAAGCAGCTGCACTGCAAAAGACAGTAATGAACTCAGAAAATTTGCTGACAGATAGATTGGTGCTACTGTTTCACTAAGGAAATGGTTGGTACAGGTCTTCAGCTGACCCATCCAGCTGACCAGGGACAATTTGTAGCACATCTTGTCAAACCAATAGCATGACGGTGGTTGATATGAGATGTCACAAACACTTTGCTGTGATTGTTAAGCAACTAGGCCTTGCTGGATGCATTCGTTACAGCCTAACAGTGTTCTACCTTGCTATATAATAGGTAAAATTAGTCACCCACTATATGGCATTAACAGGTTATGATCAAGGCTTATCATAAATTTTCATGGATATGAAATATTAAGTTATTCAGATTGCCTGCATATGAGCCAAATATCCCTCACATGAAAGGAGAGATTTCAATTGTCTGTACGAAAATAAACTCAAAGGCTCTGGGAGCTCTGAAGATAAACTCATTGGTATCTCTAGCAGGCTGGAAGGAGAGGAGGAAAAAAATTCTCCCTTAGCACAATTCAAATCTTGTCTTTTTGAAGCCCCTTTTCAAGCTGCTGAGCTTCAGGACCCACCAAACGTGGGCTTCAGTCATACGGCACACACACCTGTGTGGAAAGAGAGAGCCTGTGGAGCATGTAGGAAAGATGTCTTCTCATCACATTTTGGAGAGTGCAAAGCAGGATCAGCATGGGGCAGATGCTGCAGCAACTGTGGGCTCACCACACTTGTTTGGGAGGCAGCTTATCTCTCAGAGCACCTGCTCTGGAGAAGAAAGAGAACAGGCCAGCACAGCACATCTGGGAGGCTTCCAAGTCCCTGCAGGTTGACAGGGAGGCACAATGAATGAAGCTCTGTGTGTATCGCACGGAACTGCACCACTAAATGCTCCCAAGGTTCTGGCTGCATTATGACATGCAGGTTGAATCTCACAGAAAACTGGCTTTCCTGGAAGATGAGGGAACTTGTGCTTTGTAGTAGTTCAGCATTTATCAAGAATAATCTCTGATGCTAATGAGCAATAAGCTAAATCTACTTTTGTAATGATTTGTCAATTGGGTTCAATTTTGTACTTTCAGAAACTTCTCGGTGAAGCTTATTAAGCATAATTTCCGATTCTGTCTTCCAGTAATTAGTGAAATGGTATCTCATTTCATTCTGGAATATGTCAGCTCTGTGCAGCCTTGGAACCAGAATGGAGTAAAAGGGGGAATTAAATCAGGGACAGGGTAAGGTCTGCTCTGTAGTGGAAATTCAGATGGTGTGGTTGTCCCACAGTGCCATGTGTCTGTCCTGTCCAAATCCAGCTTGGCATGATCCAAACCTTATTTCTAATAACACGGAAGGTGATCGCTTCCTCAGCCCAGTGTGCTGCCAAACCCCAGCAGAAGGAAAGCGGTACCACAAGGGCTGAGCTTCATGGCACTGTGACAGCAGGACCTGGGAAATCTGATGGAAATTTGGTTCTAAAAGTGAATTTATCCCCCTTCTGAGCCATAAAAATGATTTCTGAAAAACATTCATGAAAAAAGTATGATTTTACAAAAGAAAAAGTCATATTTTGGAGACTGTACATTATAGATTTTCAGTCACAATGATCAAAAGAAGAAAAGAAAATGGACAGTCCTCAGGAGAATTCAAAGGACTTTTTGAACTTGAAAAGAAAACCTTATTACAATACCGAAGGAGTTACTTTAGCATTTTTCCTGGTTGTTATTTTTTAAAGAACATTTCCTGGTCTAGCTGGCATTGCTAACTGGTATTCATTTTTTACCAAACATGTATCGGAAGAGATGTTCGGTAGCTTCTATAAATAGTAAAAGCCAGGAAAGTATGACCTGACTTACGCGGGGTACAACAGTCCAAAGCAAGAATTTAGGGGAAGCAAGCTAATGGAGCAAAGCTAGTATGATTTTCTAAAAGATGTTGTCATCATATTTGGTTGTTGTAGGGCGTGCCTGGAATTTAAACTGCTAAAGCAGTGGAAAACTCAGATTACCTAAGAGAGTTTTAAAGCCAAATCCTACCATATGAAGTTAGTCTTTACTCAACTGAAATCCTAAGAATTTCAGTAAAAGTATTCCCTGGAAAAGGGTGGAGGGTATAGACTTAGGGATAATAAGATCATGGTGGGATCTGGATCTAGTTTTACGGAACGTGATAAAATAGCAAGCTATAAAACCAGAGCTATAGAATAAAAACAAACTGCAAATACTACAAACCAATCTTTTTTATTTTAGCTTTGGGGGGAAATGTGACCTAGGAAGTGAAGGAACTATCTGTGTTTCTTTCAAATACCTCTAACTAGACAGTATTATTTGTAATAAACTAAGTGGGAGACAATAGCCTCTTTCACACTTCCGTACATTAATAACCCTTAATTAAAAAAAAAATAGATGCATGACTTTACAGGAACAGCCTATTACCCACATTTAGTTCATTTAGTTTTCAGGGCCTACTTTTATGATTAGAAAAAAGGAATCAAAGTGACCTCACTATACTTATACATTTCTCAGTATAATTCGTGTTATATACATCTGCCTTTTAGACAACAAACCTTTAGGGATCAGGTCTTTTGCAAAACACCAAATAAGTAAAAATGGATAGTCTTGTTCAGAAAGAGGGACTGGTGGGCAGATTTAACTTCAAAAAATTGTATGGCTATTTCTGCTGCTTATAAAAATTGGTGGGATTTTACTTTTTGAAACACTTTTGACATATGGGAATGGGTCAGTGATATGTGAGGAGACTCCCCCTGTGTCTGCCTATGTCAAATATTGCTGCAGTATCTGCTCTTTCCATTATGCCAGATTCCACACCTATGTGTATAAAGGAAAAGAATCCAAACATTCAATGCAGAGCAGAAAAAGTATGTAAGAAGACTAAATATAAAATAAAATTGCATTAACATAGAAGCTGGAAATAAAAAACATTTGGCTAAATAATCTAAGATTATGTCCATCTTCCTTTCTGCAGAAAGACTGACTTTGCCTGTTTTGTGCTGTCATCTGGTTGGACCTGACTGTATTAGTGCTAAAACCAGTCACCTATTCGAGGAGCCCGTTTTCTTGGCATTAAGTACTAGAATTACCCAAAGGGAAGTTCTGTCTTCTACCACTATCTTTCTGTTCTATTTTAGGGAATCAGTTAGCTCTTCTATTTTCTAACTTGTAAATAATTTTCATTCACCTTGTGAAAGCTACATGTCTAACTATCCTTCAGGAGACAGAGCATGTTTCCTGCTCTGCAAAATCATTGTGGAAGGACCTGTCTCATTCACTGGGGAGCATAAGTAGAACCAACAACACATCACCCTGCCTGTGTGCTGGGGTTTTCCTGCTGATAGGATTTTTTAGGTCATGTGCCATGTCAGGAAAGTGCAGCTTTACTAGGTTTTCAAAGTCAGTTCAGGCCAGCAGCAGCCTTGGTGCTTTCACGCAAAGCTGAGACTGGGCTGGTAACTGCTGACTCTGGGCTGAAAGCCCTGGGGGCACAATGCAGAGACAGATGAGCTGGTTCCGCAGGAATTTGTGTATCTGCAGAAACCAAAACATTTCCTTTATGTTCACTTCTCCGCTCAACCTCAGAGCCAGTGCCCCAGAGGAAGGGAGACTGAACATCCCTAATGACTGCACTAATAGTGGATCTATAAGCACCAGTACTTCTTCACAGTATCCTCAATCAAATGATTGTACTGAATTTTCATCTGCTAGGCTTCCAATGTTTCTTACTGATATGTATCTGTGAACAGGATATACATGTTATCTATCTCTGACAACGCTTCGCTTCACCGTTACAGAAAGAACCACCTTTCTGTTGAGAAATACCAGTCTGAGTGAGACTGTTAAGTGAGAACAAACTTCTCCCTATACTTCATAGGGGAGAAAAGGAAAAGCATTTTTCTTCCTTACATTCGATACATCTTGATTGGACATGATTAGTCTTGTACTTCTTTCAGTAAAAATGATACATCTGAAGTGCAATTCAATACTACCAAACCTGGTATTTCTACTTTAGTTTTGCTTTGTTTTGCTCCAGCTTAGCAGTGGAAGAAAATACTTGGAACTTAAGGACTGCCCAAAGGACAGTAATTTTGGGTTTTGACAGGCAGAGCAGCTTACCAGAACTGCATTTCACCCATACTGAGTTCCCTCACTGCTTCCAGGCCGTGTTCTTGGAAGTTCAGGAAGTTCCTTACTGAGCACTTCTATAGGACAAATTTCATCAGTTTGTTATTTACTCTCATGTTGGTCATTCTGAACCATCAATGCATTTGTGAACCTCCCTGCTGTTTTATTAGCATGACTGGATCCACATGAACCCAAATCTGTGGCCTTTCCCATAATCTGCTACAAGGCCATCCCATAAGAGCTTTCTGATTCAGCTCATGTGCAGGGAACCAATGCAAGAACCATTACACAACACATAAGGTGTATATGTGTATTCCCATGCTAATCTCCACCCATGCCAGCCACTAACCACATATTAGGTGTGACAGAAGACATCTTGTCAGACATGGGTAAATCTGATACATCATTCAGCTTCCTTGTCTTTGCTGGAGCGTTTATATATTTCCTCTTTTTTCAGCACTCAATGGGAAGATTTAATTCTCAGAAACAGGTCATGTTCCCTACAGTTCTCCAAAATAAAGAGGTTAGTCAACAAAATAGTTAGGACCTAAATTCTGTTATGGGTTGAACTTTGAAAAAACTTGAGAACGAATTTCCAGTTATATCACAATCTGTGCCAAAAAATGTTAACAAAAAGCCAAGAAGTCAATACCAGAAAATAAAGTCCTCCCTATTGGCTGATGACAAGGATTAATTTAGTGCAGCAGCATTAGCTGAAAGGACTGAGAATGTGGGTGTGATGACAGAGGCAGTTACCAAATGCTCCCCTCAGTCCCATTTCTGAGATTTTGTGACATGACAGCAGAGTCTGACATAAAAAGGGACAAAAAATACGTTACAATAGCAAATTAAAACCAGCTTGTTTGTCCTGGTTGGTCTTTCTGAAATATTTAAAGCTAATTGTATCATGAATAGAATGGTAATGTTTTTATTTGGTACTTTTTCAAGATTGCCTTTCAATTGGTCGATAGGCATATACGAAACTCAGCTTCAGTCCTGCCCCCCAAAAAGTCATGACCCTTACTTTACACTGCTTTGTGGCCTCTAGACATGGTGCAGCTGTCTTAGCTGAGTTCCATTCATTCTTCATCAAGCAGGCCACTTCCCCTCACTTCTTCTTTTTCATGTATACAAAAACATAAATATTGCATGAACTATGGAACTTTTTATGAAGTTTTAGTGATCACAAAGAGGGGAAATCACAGCTTTATGATCTTTCAAAATCCACATTTTTTTCTGGTCAACTATGCTTAGGCCAGTCAGTTTTAACTTCCCTCAAAGAGAGCTGCTCTTTGCATCCCAACCTTGGATCACAAGCTCATCCCATATTATAGAGCAAGTAACCTTCGAGAGCAAAAATGCTCTGGTCTTGGGCCATACTGGAATGAGAAGCAGCTAGTGAAAGGCTGGGTATCACAGGAATCTGAACTATTCAGTATGGCAACACTATTTGAAGAGCCATGTGTGCGTCATGTTCATGTTTGCAAGCTAATTAGATTACTTGTTTTGAAAGATGAATTAATGAATTAATCACAGGGTGTGGTGGATGTTTTTTCTTAATGTTCTAAGACCAACTTCATATGAAGGTTGGTTTGTTTTAATACATGAATGATTCATTTCAGAACTGGAAAACACAGAAAGTAGAATGATAACTGTGTTAAAAAATGAAAATTATAATCACTGCCATCTTTGGCACAGCAAGCTTTCTTTTATGTTTTCTGAAACTGTAGATAGTACCAGCAACTGTGGAAAGAGGGAATGATATGAGAGCTTTCTAGTTAATAAATCAGAGCTGAACGGAGAAGGGTGTGGTTTTCATTGCGCAAAATGCCAGTCAGGTTTCTGCTTTGCGAAACTGAAACCAGGGGTGGTTCACACCTTGATATCTTCTTATTCTGCAACATTTATGGAAATTCTACTTTCTTTTGGTTTTTTTTTTCTCTAATCGACATCCTTAAATTTTGGAAAACTTCTCATACTGCAAAACACACTAAGCCAAATGTATTGATTCAAAGGCAGAAGGCAGCATGGACTGGGTTCTGTCCCTGGATTCTGCATAGAGGGAGAGATGCTAATTTCTGCACCAAATTGGGTATTTATATGTGTACATACCTTTTTACTTATTTTCCTGTTTTTCAGTTTTCCTCTTCCAGACAGCTGCCCACCTAATGGGCCAAATTCTGCACATCCTTTCCTTGGTTACCTAGCCCCCTGAGCACTGCACTGTGGGGTCCTGGCACTTAGCACACAAGAAGGGAAAGAGTCTCAATATTAGGCAGTGACAAGGTGAACGACTCTGAGCAGAACAATTTGCATAAACCAAGAACCATCTGGTCTTCAGTCATTATGAAAATTAGAGGTGGAGCCAGATTTTCAAAGATATTTACTTCAATAAATAAAGATAGAGATAAATGTCCAAGGTCAGAGATAAGGTGCCCTAGACACTAGTAAAAATGTGCCTGGGAAATTCCCACTCTGTCAATAGGACTGTTGTGGTTTAGCTCCGGTGGCAGCTAAGTACCACATCGCCTCTCACTCACTCCTCCCCCACCCCCTGGGATGGGGAGGAGAAGCGGAAGAAGGTGGTAAAAAACTCGTGAGTTGGGATAAGTAGAGTTTACTAGGACAGGAATAGTAAAGGAAAATAACAAAAGCAATGCTAATAAAAGAATATACAAAGCGGGTGATACACATTGCAATTGCTCACTGCATGGGACCTGTGCCTAGCCTATCCTTGATCCCTCCTCCCCAGCCAGCTCCTCCCCTTACGTACTGCACATGACACTACACAGTATGGAATACTCATTTGGCCAGTTTGGGTCAGTTCTCCTGCCTGTGTCTCCCCACAGCTTCTTGTTAAAAATAACTCTATCCCTGCTGAAAACCAGGACAAAGTTAGGCAGTCAGACACTTCTTAAACTCCCACAAATCAAACACCTTTGTAAATGAGGTCTTTGTTTCCTGATCTCTTCCGTTTTCACCTTCAGCTGTGCAAACACTCTCTATACAAATACAGGACGTACAGTTCCTTCCCCATCCATCTCCTTTTGGTCCTCCCACATTACCAAAGTTGAGGAAATGACAGAGACCAAAATACAGACTGCCATATCTGTATTACAAGTAAAGGGCACCCTGTGCAGACTAAACATGTCCAATAAGGTCTCTCTACGTCAAGACAGAGATCCCATACCTATCGATTAGGAAAATAACCATTTCTCTTGAATGCTGATTGACTGTTAAATGGAAATTTGCAGACCAAACACACAGAAAGACTTGAGTCCTACCTAATCATGTTTCGGAGTATCTGTAAGAGAATAGGAATAGGTTTGCCAATAAATGCTACCAATAATGCATACCACTGCAAGGTATGTATTTAGTTACGTATCACAATTTCTCTTCACATCTGCTTAGTTTGAATGCAATAAAATAGAGGAAGAGCTGTCACAGTCATTCAGCAGTTGCGAAAATCCTGAAGTCGTGTTTGGTGTGCTTTATGGAGCATTTGCTCCAGTGCTGCTAAGACTTATTGCATCAGCTGAAAAACAAAATAGTCATTATTTTATGGGTTTGGATGTCTGAAGGAGAAAAATATTACTTTTAGGCTTTTGCCGAGTACAGTGATGCATTTCAAAGCTCTATCAACACTGTATGCTCCCACCTGAGAAACCAGATAGCTGAATTAGTAATTTCTTCACCTTTTTGTACATTAGCTGGTGTATGACAATGCTGTCATATGATGTGGCCAAAAAGTTTATCACATAATCCTCAAAGCACGTAAATTGATACTGCTTCTTAGAGTAAAATATGCTGCTTGGACCATAGAGCATAGTGTACATAAAAGGCAGGTGGATGAATTTGCTAGGAGGAGCAAGAAAGGCAGCTCCATTGCCATCCTCAGTACTGCAAGAGGCCAGGTTGTGTGGTGTGACACCCCCCACCCCCTTCTCAGTCCTGCTCTCCTTCTCCCCATAGCCCCCTTGCTGCTTCCACCCAAAATGATGCACTGAGGGCTGTATCCCTCTTCATGCCCTGCTCCTCTTGCTCTGTAACTCTCTGCCTGTGTCCCCAGCACTGAGCTGCCCATAGCTCTGCACAGCCCAGGAAAAGATAACCTCCAGAGCAAAACTCCCAGCACGGGCTGTGACTTGCACTGGGAATAGGGATTTCCCCAGGTAATGGCAATGGGAATTGCCCTGAGTGCCCAGAGAACTTACTAGCATTTCCAACATTACATTACTTTTCATTGAAGACAGTCACTCATAGGAAAATCTGGGCTGAAAGGAGCTCAGAGGTTGCCTGGTCCAGCCTTGGCTAATAAACACTGAGAGAACGGGCAGGTCTGGCATTTCCTGGCTGTCGCATGAAGACGGTGTGGGCAGAGGCTGTTCACAAGCACAAAGCAGCAAGAGGTGCAGTGAGTCAGAGAAGGGTCTCCCCTCCCCCTTCCAGCCTAGGCTTCCCTGTACACCGCTGTACAGCTTGAAAAAACCTCTCTCATGGCAAGGAGGGAGCCTGAAAGAGCTGTGGCTATTTTATTTTCCCCTGATTTAGCTTTCTCAAGTGCTTAGGATACATCATACTTCTTTCCTCTCCACAGAGACAGCTGCACTGTTTCTCAGTAGTTCCTTCATGGGACAGAGAGTTTCAGCAATAAATAGTTCAAGGGCATTTTGTGACTCTGAGGTCCATAGCCTCTCCCTCTGCAGCTGAGGCTCAGCACAGTCGTCCCTAATGCCTTTCAGGCTGAAATGAGAAAGCCTTCAGGACACTTCCATGATAAAGTGAGAAACAACAAAATAAAACAGGCATTATAAAGAAGCCTCAATCCTAAATGCTATCGAGTGCTCTCTATTGCATTCAAAGGCATAATTCTGGGTGTTAGGGATAAAAATATTAACAGGTGTCTGCTCAAAAATGAGGCACTGAAGAGTTGGATGATTCTCTGTCAGCTCCATTGCAAGAGCCCATTAGAAAGAGCTTCTTTATTGTACATCTGGAGGTCAAGAGCAGCTTCTATCAGCGTAACTGCAGAGTATAGCCTGTAATCTTCCTGCAGTCTCAGTTTTAAAAAGAAAATACAAAATTGAAAAACAAAATGAGGTGAGCTCTACTTCAGTAACACATTTACTTTTGTTCGGGTGTTTGTAGCTTTAAATAGTCCTATAAGAATTAGAACTTAGTGTGATTCATACTGTATAGTTTTATATTACATTAACTCACACTATGAGGATGCAAAATTGCTACTGGGAGATCAGTTAAGAAACCCAGTTTAATTGCCAGTGGAAAAGTGACACTTAGACTAGATGTCTAGTAACATATAATATATCAGAAGGGAGAATATCCAAGCTGTCTCATGACTTTAAACCAAACCAAGGAGAATTTAAAAGTGCTCCTTCAATATACACTGATCTCTATTAATATGCATATTGCTTTTGATTTTAAAAGAAGACTCTTAAAAAAGTTGGAAGGACAAACCCTGATAATACGTAATGAAGGTAATGTCTTTAATATTAAAACGGGGTATTTTCCATAATTTTTATATAACAGGCTTCATAGGGGTTTTGTTCCTAATCCTATTTGAAGACATATTGAAGTAAAGAAATTCTTTTCCTTCCCCACCTGAAAGGAACTTATTGCATGCAATCATTACCATCATACATACATCCAGCAGCTGTAGGGGGGATGAAATAAAGGTCAGACTTTTTTTGCTTAGCCTTCATTCACTTGCTTGCACCCACTGATTAAAATTGACCAAGAGGTCAGCTAAAGCAGACACAGGTATGGCTGCAGGAGAATGCTGGTCTATGCAAGACCACGTTTCTGCACTAAAAGGTTATCGAAGCATTTGGACTTAGTCCAGGTCTTGCTGGACCCATAGTAGAGTCCCTCTGGCTAGCACAGTGGGAGCTCTACAGGTTCCATGTGCTTTAGTGCGGCAGCCTGGATCCCTGAGAGAGCAGCAAATACCATTTGTCATCTCTGTTTTTCTCAACAGACTTCTCTCCCACTTTTAGAGACAAGCTGCTTTCTACTGGAGTCTTTTTTAGAAAGCATTCTTTTTTAACATCAGTAAAACTCAAGCTTTCCCATTGAAAACTACTGTGATGATGGGAAACTTTTTTCCTGGTTTAACAATGAGGTATATTTTTACCCTTTACTCTCTTGACTCTTTAAATAGCTTTTGTTAGCATAATCTATCCCTTTATCTTGCTTCCCGCACAGAGAAAAACACCCCATAGAGAACAGTGTTCAAATGAATTTATTAATTACTACAAGTTTTATTACTGGATTTCACATAAAAAGTTTTAATCATGCATTGTCCTCTTAGGAAAAATGCTGCACACTTGCTTAGTGAGCAGTGAGCCTCCAAGCAAGCCCACCGAGCAAAAATGTTGTGCTTTGGCTGGCAGTTCTATGAAAGAACTTAATGTGTAGATAACATATCAAGGCCTTTAATTGGGATCTAACATGAGAAAAAACAAGGCTTAATACTACTGTACGCTCACCAGCTTGAAGTTCAGCCCCACCAAGTGAGACAGCATGGCATACTTTGAGTTCAAATGGCACTTAAACCTCCCCCCTCAAAAGCAGTTAGGCACCTAACCTGCTGTGCCTGGAAAGAGTCCCTTTTGTCCATTTTCATCCAAAATTATGGCCAGTGCTGCCAGTACAAAGGGAACCTCCATTAAAAGGGGCTCTATTCCCACACAACTGATGCAATGTTTTTACATTTCCTAAATTAGTATTTAACTTGCCTGCACTGTCTCTCTGTTATGAATAGTTCAGACATGAGCTGGGAATGCTCATTTCTCTGGCATTTATTTGGAAATTGCAGCTCGTGATCGCATCAGTTGCCAATACCTCAGACAGCGTGCTTTTATGCCTCTTATTTACATGGTTTCTTTCTCTTTTAATATCATTGCTGTTTATTAAGGCTTTCTATACTATGAATAACACCCCTTATCCTCAGCAATTAATTAATTTGTCAGATCATAGACATTACTGTACAGGACCACCATGCGCTGAAAAATTAGGCTCACTTCAACAGAAGTGAGTATTTCTGAACTATCATCAGCCAGAGTTATGGGTAATAATAAAAAGCTTTCCAGAAGGACAATGAGGCAGGTTTTGCTTTCAGTAACACTAACATCAATGCATAATAATTCTGGCCCATCCACAATGTGGTTCTTCCAGATTTCCAGAACCACAGCTGGACTGTGTTTATCCAGGATTTCTTGATCCGGAACTGTGGCTTTAGCGGTGTAACTGACTTCAAGCCTGGGGACACAACCTTTCACCTGTGACCTGAGACACAACTACAGTGATTTTTATCTTTATTTATTTTCATATGGTCCATTGTGTCTTTTTTTTTTAATTAAATGTTCCATGTTTTCCACCTCCTCAGTTGACAAGAATCGGTAGAGGACCAGTGTAACTTCTGGCAGTCAGCAATCCAACTTGAGAGATGCAAGTTAAGTTCCTAAAACGTGGAACGGTGAGAAAGTATCCTATTGGGGCCAATCACTGTCAAAGTAGATGCGGTGGAATTTTGCTTGCCATCATTCAGATTATCGATAAAAACGTTATGTGTTTCCACATGGATTTTTTTCTTTTCTGTTTCTGATAGTTAAAATTCCACAACAATATAAAGATGAAGCCACTCTCCAGCTCCCAAAATAGTTTTACAAAGCAGTTCTCTGAGTGTTGCCACCGACTAAGGATGAAGAATCCACACAAACTTTTGTAGTCTTAGATACAGTTCTTGATAAGATGCTACTAAGAAAATAACTAGAATTATGGGTTGCAACAGAAAGTTAAAGAGCAATGTTGTTATTTGCAATGGAGTTCAGTCAAATCTGCTTAATTCAGCAACCACCGTTCAACAGCAGGTATGACTGTCCCATGCAAATCACTAGTCATGAGTTTCAGGGGCAGTTTGTCCAGGCAAGACAAGACAAACCCAACCGATTATAATCACTGCTTCCCTCCCCTACAGTAGAAATTCGGGCTGTGACACACAATACCAGCTGCTGGACACTGGCTACTATAATAAAAGCTAATTTGCTGGATGGTATGGGCTGTGTTAATTTTCAACGTGGCAAAATGCTAACAGTTGACCCAACCTTCCTGAAAAGGAAATAAGTCATGAGTCATATAAATTGCTGTAGATGATGGAGAATTATTTAGATTAGTCAAAGCCACAGGAGTCTGCAGGGATATGAGAGTAACGTGAGAGCATAGAAGCAAAGCAGCATAGTGGCAGCTGCAATTCTTTGTAGCTCAAAAAACAAGAGAGGGGATTAAGGCCTTTATGTGGAAAGAAGGTACAGTTTATATACAAAGTGGAATAGCTCCACTAAGGGACTGCTAGAAACCTCCATGGCCTCTCCCCTTCCTCTTCCTCCCCACCCCACCTCAGACCTCCAGAATTCCCTACAACCTGCTTGCTAGGAAACCCTGCAAGAACTATGGATTGTCTAAGAGGTCAGATCTCCGTGTGTTATCAGGTAAATAAGGCATTAAAACCCAAGCCTCTGATGGTTCATTGAGTAAACCCTTGGACACTGAATTATATTTTTATGCAAAAAATATAAAGAGCATGTGGGGCAGCCACATTGCAAAGAGTTGCAGTGACCACTCCTGTATCCTGGATAGAGCTTGCTCCAGCAAGAAAGCTCACACTGAGCCCCTGAGGGGGCATGAGCAGAAGATTATCAAACTCTTGGATCCCTTCCAGGACACTATCTAGGTATTGCACTGCCCAGGCTATGTCCTGATGTGTGACCAGACACCCAATTCTGAGATAAAAAACTAAAGTGAGAGGAAGCTACTCTCAGATTTTGGGCTCCCTTTAAATCCCAGGCCTGCTTCTATAATATGCTCCAAGATAATCCTATGGAAGTCAGAGACCCAGAGAGTTAAGGAGCAACAGTCCATTTCTCAAACATGTTACCAGAGATTATACCCCACAGTGATGCTGTTAGAAGATCCTCTACAGTTAAAAAGTGTTTGAATTGAACTTTGACTTCTCAAATGGGCTTGTGGGATTTAAAACCTCAGTCAGAAATCTGCAACAAATGCTGCTGGAGTGCCCCAAATGGTAGTGAAAAAAATACTCAGAGAGGCACTCTGGGCTACTCTTCTAAGCAGCATCACCACAATTCACAGCCCAAGGTAAGGGACATGGGCAGCAACCATGGGTCACACGCCCTTTCTCCCACAGTGAGGTTAGACTGGCCCCATTTCTGTTTGTGGGACAGTTACCAGAGAAGAGGTTTAGTACAGGACACTCTGAACTGTGTCACCAGCAATTTTGTGTCGCTGAGTGTGCTCTTTCATCAGCACTAAGCAAAAGATTAATTGAAATAAGAAGGGTTTTTTTAGATCAAGAACCAGAAATGGAGTGGTAGAATGACTATGGCAAGCACAGCAGACTGCTGTAACTGAGAATCCAGCAGTGAGAAAAAATCAGTAGGAAGATCAAATCTTGACTAGTTTCACACTGTGTTCCCACTTCAAAATGGGGATAAAGCACACACCTGACATTTTCTACCTGAAATTCAATGTCATTTCAAGCAAATAGCCTACAACCTGCACAGAAGCTCTTCAGATAGTGGAAGATCAAACAGGAGACCCAGCAGCAGACAATCAGCTTGACTAAGCACCTTGAGAGCAGCTCTTCAGGGAGAGACAGCTGAGCCATAAAAAGTGCTGGGGATAAACGATATCAATGCAGTTTACTGGCTTTTTTGAAGTAAAGACCTCAGCACAAGGAAATTATTTAAGAGACAAATAAACTCTTCTAGAGTCATAATTAGTAAATAACAGGTTCCATTACACATATTGGTGTATACAACTAATTCAAAATAATTAAGAGAAGCATATGACAGAACAAGCTCTCCTTTTTTTCATAAAAACATTTTATTAATGTTACTTACAAACTCATATTTAGAAAATATAGATTAAATTCATTGAAATTCAGACATGGCTCAAATACAAAACATGAAAGAAGGTGCAATAATATCACCATAGGCACAATCTACTGTAAGAAATATAATGCCTCAAAAGAGGGATTACATGAGATTTGCTGAAGCTTCTGCTTTTCTGCTTTAACAGCCATCACGTAACCACACATATCTGGAGTGTAACTTAGCAGAAATTTCAAATGTAATGAAAAAGTAATGGTTGTAACATTTGCATTTTAATACCCAAGTAGTTTATTAATTTCCTTTGTCAGAGTGTTTATCAAGATATCCCTAGTCCCAATTATGTCTTCTGGGATAAACCAGATTCAAGTTTGTATTTCTTTAACAAAGGCTTCTGAAAATGTTGACTATGAACACTAACTGTGAAGGACAGTCTAAGTAAATGGTAGTGCAAAATTATGTAAAGTGGCAGGGGAATAAGCCTCTCAACACACTTTTGAAAGGTTCCGTTTCGTAGCAAGCGGGGGATGCCTGCAAAATCCATGGTAGAGGTTTAGTTTTGCACTCTCCTTAGTTATACTAAGATACAATTTATTTTTCAAATCTTAATTGATTTGTCACAGTTGAAATAATTCTTCCAAGGCAGTAGTAACTTTCCCCTCCCCACAAAACCCATGGAAATCTAAATACCTTGCTTTGCCAAAGTACTGCTGCAAAGACAACAGAACAGAAGAACCACACTTAGGTTCATTCTTCTTCTATTAAATGCACTTCTTTATAAAAAGTAAATTGGGAATAAAAAGCAGTTCTGAAAGACAGAATTTTGTCCATGTATAAAACTGTGCAGAAACCATCCTGCAAAATAAGAAAGTGGAATCAAAAGATATTTCAAACATCCAAGTGCCTGTCAGCTTTAAGACTTTGGGTTATACGTCTGAGGCTTTTTAATCAGTTTTCTCATCAGTTTTCTGCGGACTACATTTCTTGGCTTGTTGATTCTTGGTTTCTGAGACCCTGCTAAGAAAACAAAGGAAGCAGTGAGGGAATCAGTATGAAAAAAATTGTTACTACTTCTTATTGTTTGTGTTTCAGTTTGGGTTTTTTTTATATTATGCCAACAGTTTTTATATTACTTAAGCAGTAGATCCAATAACAACAAATATGTTGTAAAATGTGTTCTGGACTCCCATTCTCTCACACTGTAAGGTCTCCTTTGGCACTGGAGTCCTACTTTGCTGCTCTTTTCCTGAGGAAACATCAAAGTTTTTCCTAGCTGTCCTGCAGTGACAGCAGAATGGAAGTAAACACACTGTGTTGCCAGGGGGGAAAGAAAAATTAAAAAAAAGGAAAAGACCTCAAAAAAAACCCCCAACACACTATTGCTACACTTCTCTGAACAACAGTGGGGCAAAGCCTAAAATATAACCGGTGACTGTGGGAGGTGAAAAGGTAAAATGTTTCAGGTTTCCGCATAGAACCGGATTTCACACAGAAGCTGCAGAGTGGACAAAGACAATCGGGGTCATCTCCAGAAATGCTTACAGAGGCCGTGCAGTTGAGAAAACAAGGACTTTGCAAGCCTGACTGAAGACCTTTTGTCTTTATGCTACCTATTTACCTGCACAAGGAGCCCCAGTGGCCAGTTCCCAACCCTTTCACTGTCACTCCAATACATTTATTTTTTTAATGAAATGAATCAGAACCTCTGCACTCCAAAAGCTATATATGAATTTAAACAGCAGTTGCCTATTTGCACAGGGAAGGTCAACTGAATTAAAGTTGAGACTCCAAAAGGTAACAGGAAAGATGCTGGGGAAGGAATTATGGGAGCAGGAGAGGAGTGGCCTAGGTTGCCTTGAAGATTTACTTAATGTTGCTGTGCACTCCCAAGCTATAGAAATGAATATGTAAAGCACAACATTAATTAGCACTAATTATGCCCTTAACTATGGGCTTTGGCTGTACCAAGCCTTCCTGAATTGTGAAATCCTCAATTTAGTGAAAAAGTTTATAACCAATCCTTCAACTTTGGCTATCTGTTGCTCTGGTTGGGAGACAAACAGCATTTCCTACTTCTTTCTTCCACAAAAAATGTGAGGAAGGGAGAACCCCAGGTGTTTCTGGCTGGGTGCATGCAGGGGCAGTGCATGGAGGCAAGATGCTGAGGTAGCAGTCTCCTTCCTCCTTGCTTTGCACACTTAGGTTGGAGACTGCCCCTACCATTTCCCAGGTAGTAATAGATGCAAATTAGATAATCACAAGCATTTCAGATAGACTTGGTGTGCTATTAAAGACTCCCTTACAATACTAGAATGGCAGAGACACATTCAGACTTGTCACCCACAGAAGTATTACTGCCATGACTAACTGGCAGCCAGTATTTTTGCTTCTAAGGACTGTACCTGAGGGGCAATCCTTGCCCCAGCCCTGGAATTCTTGCCCAAAACTGAAGAATCATCTCTTTACTTAAGCCTTCTGCCTACACATCTTACATGCTGAAGTATTTGGACCTTGTGCATCTCTCATGTTTAAAACAGAGCTAATTTTTGGCTTTTCTTTCCTCACATCCAAAGTCAATGTAAATGATAAATACAGCCTTTTTATTTTTTTTTCTTTCCCTAGTTAGTATCCATTTTTAAGTACTGTGCTGTGTCTGCTTCCCGACTGCTCTGGGGATCAACATATAATTATGCTTTTCTCTCTCTCATGGATTCACATAACAAATGAATTAAAGTAGAGCATTAACACTGGCAATAGCTAGTATGAACCCAGGACTGCAAGTAAAAGCACAACCGTTTTGACTTACAAGCACAGCCAGTAGCTAATTTGAATAAAACCATGAGGAAAGATCAATTATCATTCCCAACCCTTCTACCCACAGCGACAGAAACAGTTGACTCAGCACAACTGATGAGATGGATGGGAAATGGGAACAGGCAGTAGGGAATCAAGGGAGGATGGTAATTCCTGAAAATGTGAAGGAAAAAAGTAAATTGATTTGACTTTAATCCTACTTTAAAATACCTGGAAGAAAATGAGACCTTAATTAGTGTTCATGCTGGTACTGATCAGTTTAAAGACTGATTCCTTGTGGGCTCTAGTAAGTTAATTAATCTTTTTGTGGGCTCTTCTCTACATTTCACTCAAAAATGGTGTAACCACCTTGAATCACACTGTTCCTGTCAGAAAGATTTAGTGTTGCATCTCGGTCTCCCCTGCCTGTGAAAATGCTGAGTGCAAAATTAAAAAAGCATACCCTTGTAACAAGCCAAGGTGAGTATTTGGCTTGTTTTATCTGCTCATGACTGAAAAAAAATACAAAAGTATCTTACCTTTTCCGCAGACATTGTAGCAATCTGCTTCAGTAACGAAGTTATTGGTGTTTCCACCACAGCCAGTATATTTGAACTCCTTACATGACTTAGTCTTGCTGTCATAGTAATAGCGAGGCACAGAAGAAGAGCACAATCCTTCATCCTTTGGGCTATAGCACAGCAAGGGACCAGCTTGAAATAAAAAGGGAAAAGAAGATAAATCACATAAATTTAATACCCGTGCCTGGCTTCTTAAAATTTACTCTCTGGTAATTTTGGGGCTAAATAGTTCTTGTTCCCACTGAACTGACTTGACTGTTTCCAATGACTTCAGAGACTTACTGCGTCTTATTCCTGTGAGTTATAAACTTGAGAAAGCAATGGACAGTCCCAGAAAATAGGATTTCTATCCCATAAGTGAAATTCATCATTTGTGGTGCCTCACATACAACAGCTATTTACATAGCCTGCCTAAAAGTCTAATTCCAAATATATATGTAACAATAACGCCAGTGGAACTACCTTTGTGGGGAAAAACCCCACAATTTTCCTTACCCTTGCTATGATTCTGTCAGCAACTCCTGCCCACTTGCAGCAAAAAATACACCACTTTCCACACAAGATTGGTGTTCCATTTTGCCTCATCAAAATTCCACTTTTCTGGCTGGAGCCCTTCTACCAATTTATTGGATATGCAACAGAGGAATTAAAAAATAATCCAATGTTCACCTAAGAAAACACTGGCAATCTGTCACCAGCCCAAAATAACTGTCTCCTCAAACACTAATGAAGCTTAGGCAGTGACAGCTTTTATACATTCTGGTATCTCTCTTCCGCAAAGATCCTACCTTGCATTGGATATTAATCTAGTGTTTATGACAACACTTAGCTGTAGTCACCTGCTCATAATTGCCACCTCTCTTCTTTAAAAGCTTGTATGGAGAGACAGTGAAGAGTCACATCAGACAACAAACTTTTAGCAGAAGTTGAGTTGGTGAGAGCCACAAAAACAAGCCACCCAAAAATTTTAGGAAGGCTTTTCCACTGCCCTGAAGGTGACTGTCAGGACGTCTCATGCATCTGCCTTCAGATTACACACGTTCAGCTCATTAAAAGTCAAGAGCAGTTTGGTGCAGCTGTGAGCATGTTTAAAGTCACAACAGCAAACTAACACAGCACTTCTGGTCAATTAGTAACAGCTGAGACTTTAAAGTCTGCAGAAAATATAAACATCTGCTTCCCAGAAGTCTTCAAAAATGCCACTGTATGAGTATGCAGAGAAAAACATCAAAGAAATATCATCTTTGTATCGCTTTCAAACCATCTATTTTATTAAAAATTTGGAACAACCATTACTTTTCTCTGGCAGACAGTGGTCCACACAAGACTGCAAATCTCTGAAGTTGTTGCCATTTCCGTAACAGCCACCATAGATGAACTCTTCACACCTCATGGAGCTCAAGTTAAAAGCGTATCTTTTTAGATAACTCCTGCAAGGTCCTCCATCAGCTTCCATACGGCATAATTTGGGCACCTCTGCAAAAAAAGAATTATGACTTCATCCGCTGTAAAATCAGCCCTCCCTGCTCCCCACACTGAACAGCATGGTGGCACAGACAAAAAACACCATTACTCGGCTTGCAAGCAAGTCACAGCTTGTCCCACGCCATGCATCCCTGCATGAAGTCAGGCAGGCTTTACAGGAGGAATCCGATGCATTGATTATGAATTAGATGTAAGATTAAATTACGTTTTAAAAATGAATAGTTAAATTCCACGTGTCCCCTCCGGGACACCTCAGTCAGGTTTCTCCGCATAAAACCGGCATGACCGAGGCAGTTTCAACAAGCAGGCGGGACAGACAGGGTGGGCACGAAGCATCCCGCGATCAGGGCGACCTCCCCGGTGCGCCCACATCCCCCTTCCGTCTCCCCCGTGTCCCGTCCCCCCGACACCCGGGGGCACTCCGGGGAACTGGTCCCCTTCGGGTCAGCCCTCGGGGCTGAGGATGACGGCGGGGCCGGTCCCTGGACTCACTCTTGATGGTCCAGCAGCTCTTCTCGCAGTCGTCGAAGGTGAGGAAGTTGTTGGCGTTGCCGTGGCAGCCCCCGTAGGTGAATTCCTGGCAGCTCTGCGTGTACCTGTCGTAGTACCAGCGCGGCACCAGGGCGCGGCAGGGGCCGTCGTCGGGGGGCAGCAGGCAGGCGCGCTCCTTCTCTGCGGGAGACACCAACGACCGGGGCTGAAGCCACCTCGGCAGCGGAGGAGGCTCCGGCCCCGCGGAGCCGCCCGAGGGGTCCCGCTCCTACCTGTGAGGGTTCGCGGGGCCAGGGTCGCGCAGGCCAGCGGCAGCAGCAGCGCTGGCAGCGGGAGGCGGCGGCCGGCGGCCATGTCGCAGCGGTGGCGGACGGAGGGAGAGAGTGGAAGAATGGTGGAAGGGTCCCGGGAACGAACGGCGCTGCCCGACCCGACGGCAGCGCTTTATATGCGCCGAAACGGCTTTCCCGGGCCGCCTCCCTCCTTGCGCATGTGGTGGGAGGAGAACGTCTGATTCAGCGGGGCAGCAGGTCCCCGCTGACCCGGCCGTCACCGGGGCGCGGCAAATTGCGCGCCTGCGTGAGCCCGAGCGCCGGGGGAGCGGGCAGCCCCCGCCGGGCTAGGGAGAGCTGCCCCCTCCCCCGCTCCTCCCCATTACGGGATGATGCTCAGAGAGCATTTCCTGTTAATCACTGCGAAATCCGGGACGGGTCACTTAGCGAAAGTCCTCTCCGCGTCCCCCTCCCTCGTCCCTGTGGCGGCCGCTCCCGGTCCGGAGGCTCCGGGCAGAGGGGGCGCTGGAACTCAAACACCGGCGTCTCGGGCAGGTCCTGATCCCCCCGCGCCAAGCACAGGCCCCTTAGCGAGGGCCACTGGAGAGAACACCCGTCAGCCCGCGTTACCAGGTTAATACCGCGGCGTGTAACGCTGATGAACTGGAGCGAGCCGAGGCACCGACGGCGAGCTCGGACTCCTGGGAAACCCAAGGGTCTGAATGGATGAAATCGGCTGGTTCAAAGCTGGATTTCAGAGAATACCGTGACTTGGTTTATTCTGTAGATTTTAACCCCGGCAGGCACTCTGGTGTGATCCGGTGGTGGAGGGGGTGAGCAGTACAGTACTTTCCCTCTCTAATCTATTAGATCCATTACATTAATTACTGTTTACTCCAGATTTAATACCGTAAGAGAGATAAGAGTGGCTGCAAATTAGGCGTGATGTCCATAGATAACAATAATCTGATCTCCTATTGTTCTTCTCTGCTCCCTTTAGGGTGCTGGTGTTGGTCCTCGGTCCTTCAGGCAAGCACTGCCCGTGCCGTACAGGGCCCTGGAAATCTGTGGCCTGCAGGAACGGGGCCACAGCCCCCATCAGCTGTAAGGAGGAGGAACTCCATAGCGCCCTGATTATTTCAGGAATTTACTTTCCCTCCGTGGCTTCTCTGCTTTTCTTATAACATGGAGGATTATGAACTAGGTTTTTTTGACACAACTTTATTTTTCATAAAGACAAGAAAGGAGCAAATTCAACCCCCACTTCGATAGCTTCTGGGAGGATATCAATGGCAACTCTCCCCGTTCTTTTTCAGCACTGTCCCTTTTCCCTCTTTTTCAGAATCTCCAGTTGCCAAAGGATAAGGGACAAGAGCATAAATCCTGGTACAGTTTGAGGCATTATTGTCGGACACAACTGTCATGGTTTAGAATCTCTTAGCAACAACTGTGAGTAACAGGTGTCTGCATTTTTAGGCTTTTCCTTACATGTATGAAGCACAGCAACTATAATAAAGCTTAGGTAGGAAAAAAAACCCCAATCAACAAAGCCCCCATACATTTTCCATTTCCAGGGAAAAAGAAATAAGCAAAAGGTCTTCTTTCTATTGTTAGGAAACTCTCACATGAATTTAATATTACTAGACTGATGTCCTTCAGTTTTCATTAGACTTTCTTGGAATTTCAAAGAAAGTCATTGAAATACCCCTTTAAACAATAGCAGCAAAATGAATGCTGTCATGCAAAAAACATTTTCCATATTTTCCATTTCCCCCAGGGAACACACACACAGAAACCAAAGTTTGAGCTAAACCCACCTATCCATCTACGCTGCAGCACAGTGCAGTATTTATTCAGCTGCTCCCTTGCTGTAACAGAATATAAATTCACTTACATTAGGTAAGTATCTGTAAAAAATACATGAACTAGAGTAAAAGTTAACAGAGCAAGTGGTAGGAAGTCCTTTAGTAACTGCAATCAGCAGCTAGTCACACCAGCAGGCAGCTCACTGCAGGCTTCCCATTACAGGCTTACCAACACCAAGCTGCAGCTGTCCTTCTCACCCTAACCACTCTAACCATGTACAAGAGCCCACCCTTCAATCCCACTCCCTATGCCTGCCACCACCACACCATGGCACACACTCCCTACCTCTCCACACCACAATGTCTCTGCTCATATCCATACCAGAGACCCAGCTCAGGCTGCTCCTTCCACCTGTTTTGACTGACCCAGGGACCAGCAGCTGGTGGCATCTGGGGATGCAGCTGCCTGTGTAGATTATGGGGGGTGCAAGAATTGCAGACCAACAGCTGGAAGGGAGGGATCATAGCCAGATGGAAGGGAAGAGGAACTGACTTTAGTGAACTGGCTAAAATAAAACAAACCCCAAGAGCACTATAGGCACAGCACTGGAGAAGAAAGATGTAAATCTTACTACTGTCAGCTGCTTACATCTGGTGAGTGGGAAGAGGAAGAGCAAAGAGTATCTTTAAGGGGAGAAGCCAGAGGTGAAAGAGGGAGGAGCAACTGCCTATAGGGACCTTTGCGGTGCCAGAAAACAGGACTTGTACAGGCCCATTCCAGTTGCTGCTTCTAGGCCTGCAGCTGTGTCCAGTGTAATGGTCAGTGGATTCTGCCTCCACTGGTATTGTAGGAAAGCGGCTGCTGGGATCAGAGATGCTAGGTGTTGTACAAACACACATGGCAGAACCACCCTGTTCCAAAGATCACAGCCCCCTGTTTGGAATCTAGACTTTGAAAATACATGCAACCACAGGAGTAGAATGGCCTACTACTTCTTGTGTTTTATAAACCCTCATACTGTTCTCTTACAGACAGTACCCCATCTTCAACACCCATCCTAACTTGAGGACTTCAGAGATGCTTTGTGCAGACCAGGCGTGACACCCCTCTCACACAAAGCTGCAATTCTGCTTTGCAGACATAGCTACCATCAGAAGTTCCCGTGTCTGCTACTGACAGCCTGGCCGCCTGCCTGAGCACTCGACCTGAAATCCGTTCCTTCCCGTAAGTTTTAGTAAACTCTGTTCAGAGTGGCAGTGCACAAGCATCGAGGTACATGCCCATGCAAACCACCTGCTGCTGCCTTAGCTGCTGGGCATAGGAGCGCGGTGCCCCAGGATGCTTGGTGGCACAGGCAAACAAGAACTATTGTGAGGGACAGGAGGAGCAGAAGACAGGCGGGGGAAGAAAGACCTCACCGCTGGACCAAAACACTCGGCCGAACTGGTTGCGAGTGTAGTGGCAGAGATGGAAGGAAGGGGGAAGGCCGGGACAGGAGGGTCGCTGCAGCTCCCCGCTCCTGCTGCTGGCTGCCCCGCCGGGCAATGCGCCGGCGGGGCCGAGCATTGGGGCGGCCGGACCGTCCCTGTGCAGGCAGGGCCCGTGTCAACGCCCCGTCCGCGGTGCCGGGTCGGGCGGCGGTCTTTAATCCGGTTAGTGAGGATTACCGTGGCGGTTTAAAGGCCGGAGCGGCGCTGGGAAGGGGTGCCAGCCGCGCCACAAAGGAAGCGGCCGCCGCCGAGCAGCCGGGCAGCCCGGACGGCACCGCGTGAGTGAGCCCAGGGGCGGGCCGGGGGCGGCCGTCCCACCGCCCCGCGCCCTCCCGGGGGCTCCGGCCCCGGCGCCCTCGCTGCCCAGAGGTAACCTTTTGTCCTCTCTCCGTCTCTCCGCGCTCTGGCAGTGTAGACCATGCCAGCCATCAACATAGAGGACCTGAGCGAGAAGGACAAACTGAAAATGGAAGTGGAGCAGCTCCGGAAAGAAGTGAAGCTGGAGAGGCAGCCGGTGAGTGGCCGCGGAGAAGGGGCCCGGGGCTTCCCGGCCGCCGGAGCCAACGACGGGACCGGTGCCGGAGCGGGGAGAAGCCCGTTATTCTCCGGGCGGGGGTGCAGGGGCTCACGCGGCGCCTAGGGACACGTCGGGCGGGCGGCGGGGCCGGTCACGGCAGCCCGGCGCGGAGCGGGAGCGCCCCGTCCCTCCGCGGCGGGCCCGGCGAAGACAGGGTAGCGGGGCTTTGGGAACCGATCTCCGGGAGAGCCCCAGCTCTTTCGGGACGACCGCAGTTTGTACCGCCGATCCAACTAGCCCGTTTGGGGCAGAGACTGGTGTCGGCTCTACCGACATAGCACCGCTAACTCCGCGTAAGAAGCACCGGTCCTTCAGGGGGGTGGCCGTGGAGCAGGGGGGAAGGGACGCATCGGCCCCGGGGTAAGGCCCCCGAGGGGCCGGCACGGGCCCGCCGACCGCTGCTGGTCCCGTTGCATTTGGCACTCCTTGTCTTCCCCTCCTTTGCGTGTCCCTGGAGCCCCAGGCAGCCGTGCCTGGCAAGGGAGGAGCGCGTTGAGCTCAGTTCACCTCCTCCGTAAAACGCGCTGGCCGGTGCCAAGTGAGGGGGTGGTGTGCCGGCCGGAGGCCTTGCAGCGGCACCGCTCCCTGTCCCGCTCCGGCCGGCACCTCACCGCCGCACCGGGCCGGGCTGCGGGAGAAGCCCTCTCTCCCCCCGGCACCGCTCCCCCCTTCACTTGCTCTGCAGTGCCCGGGCGGCGGGCGGGAGCCGGAGGGCTGCCGGGACAGAGCCACGGGCTGAGCGAAACCCTGTCCTTGCAGGCGTGAACACTGCTGGCTCCTTTCCAAGGGCGAAGCAGTCTCCTGTGACATTTTTGCACATTTTCTATAGGTTAAATACATGCAGAACTGATCTTCCTCCATGATAAAAGTAATATTCTTTTCTATTTTGCATGCCAGCTGAAGCACAATACATCTAAATAAACACTTGTAGTTAGGGCTAAAAATACATTTTAGGTGGGAATCAGTGGCATTAGGCATGCAAATTACCTTTAAGGTATTTAGCCTGGAAAATATGAGAAAGCAACAGTTATGTTTTAGCTGTCAATTGGGTATCAGTGATTGCAGATGTTATGCAGACTATAGCTTTTTAGTATTGAGGGCTCCACATCCAAGTTCTATAGATATCAATGTCATCCCTCAGAGAGTTCTCAAGAAATGGGATGTACAAATATAATAACAACAACAGCAACAACAACAATAACAATTCTTGCCGAAGTACTGGGAATAAACCAAATGCCTGATAACTTTATGAAAACTGGTATTTTCAAATCACGTGTAGTAAAGCACAGGCAGCATCCTCAATTTTGCCAGTGCATTACAACAGAAGTTTCACTGTAAGAATGAAACCTGTGTTGTCACAGTCTCCTGATGCGTGTTATGTGGATGTTACAAATACAGGGAAATGCAGAAACCACACTTCTGGTGTCACCAAAAGTGGAAATCTCTAGCCAAAGTTTTCTTGACCCTTTCCTGTACCTTTAGAGCACAAAGAGGAAACAGCCTTTTGAGTAATTTTTTGAATGTATAAAAATGTCTGAATGTGTATTTAAGCAGACTTTTTTTCTTCTTATATGTAAAAAATAAAAAGTCCTGATAGTGCTGAGTGAAGTAAATACAAAACCTGGTGCTGCATATACTTTGGAGCACAACTTCACTATGGCATAAGATGCTCCCATTTGAGTGAACAGGGTTTGGGAGACACAGACAAGCAAGGCATGTGTAACGGGATTTATAGGTCCAAATTCTTTTCTGTAATCCAGCTAGAGGTGGTTGGACCTTATTTTATACTGTTTAATTGGGAATTACCTATGAGGGTTTTTTGATGGTTTATAGCTTAATTTTTCACAGGCCACGCGCTCTGTTGGTCTATGGTAGAGCAGGTAAATTCTTTGGTTCTCATGTTGTAATTTTACCTATGAAGTAAAATATAATTAACAAAGAGAGACTCCTTAAATTAGAAATACTAGTCATCTAGTGGCCTAGCCAACAGCTGGTTATTGTTGCTGACTCAGCACTGCTTCTCTTCCACAGGGGTTGTGGGCAGGAGGGGAGGAGGTCGGGATAGAGCTGAGAACGTGTCCTCAGGCGTGAGGACAGGTATTTGAGCACCTAAGGAATGTTTCTGCTGACATGGTGAAGGGAAATAATAAATCCACGTGTCGACAAGGATCCTCTGGAGCTGATGGGGCCTGCTTGTGCACCCATGGGCTCTGCAGACAGTTACTGCATGTGCTGAGTGTGCTCCTGTCTCAGTCAACACAAACTAAACCCATTTCTTCTTCACAGGTGGGTTCTGTGCAGGCTCACCTACATCAGTTCTAGTTTGCTATGAGTGTCATGCAAAGTGTCATGCATATTATGTTATCTCATAGCACCGTTTATTAACGGCTATTTCACTAACCATTGTTCAAAATAACCCCAGGTAACCTCTAAGTAAATTGTCTTTCCCAGTCAGGCCTTTGCTGCCATTCAAGATGCACGGTTGCTATTATAGAACCACAGTGAGAATTTGTGTTACCACCGAAAGATCATTACTGCATGTTTTATTTTGGGAAAACATGTGACGTCATAAATACTTCATAATTGAATTGAAAGTTGCTATTGACCATAAGTCATGTTGGTGCCCTGGGAGAATGTGATCTGCAGCTTAATAAAAGTATCTTGAATGATTGGGGGGGAAAAAAAAAGGCCAAGTTTAATGATGCAGCAATTGCTGTTGGAATGACATAGACATTTCCAGTGATGCTCACGTGTTCTGTGAATATGGGGTCGAAGAAGTCGAAGGAAGCTGAGTCTGCACATGCTTAGTGCTGGCTGGCTCTGCAGTCAGATCTTTCATATTTGATGGGAAGGTAAATAAGAGAAAGAAGGATGTGAGGTCACCAATGTGCTGTTCTGATGTACAAGGTGAGCTCCGGCCGAAATGCAACTGCGTCTCTGTTCTTTCACCCCAGGTGTCCAAGTGCTCCGAAGAGATCAAGAACTACATCGAGGAGCGGTCGGGCGAGGACCCGCTGGTGAAGGGGGTTCCCGAGGACAAGAACCCATTCAAGGAGAAGGGAGGCTGTGTCATCGCTTAGGAAAACGAACCCAGCGCCTGCCACCGGAGCAGACACTTGTACCTGTAGGGAGTCACCAGCGTGTCCCCACCGCCGCCGGTCCTTGTTGAATGAGCGCAGGAGCGGACTTTTATTATTACTGGTTTTTTCTTACAAAAATAAAAGAAACCAACCCGAAAACAGCCGAGACCCACGTCGGTCGCTCGGCAGGGTCGGCTGTCCCCCGCTCCCCGGCGTGGCCGCCCCTCTTCCCACGGCTGGGACGGCTCCTTTCGCTTCGCGACGCCCGCTTTCGCCACCCGCTTGTCGGTTGCTTCATGGCTGTTCGTTGGCATTAAAGAAAACCTGCCTGTAACCCGAGAGCCTGCCGTGGCTTGCTGCGGGGGAGAGGAGCTGGAGGAGGGACGGGACGGGACAGGACAGAACGGGACGGGACGGGGCGGTGCGGTGCAGTGCAGGGGCCGCCGGGGCGACCCAGACCGGCCGTTAAAGCCCGCTGAGTCAGGCCGCGGCCCTTGCCCTCGCCCTTGCCCTTGCCAGAGCGGGGCGGAGCGGGGCAGGCGGTGGCGGCCATGGCGCTGCACGGCGGCAGGCGTTGGGTGCGCTTGTTCTCGGCGCTGCGCGGCGGTGCGACCCCGGGGCGCGTCGGCAGCTCGGGGCAGCGGGACGGAGGGCAGTACGGCGACTTGCGGGCAGCCCTCAGGAAGGTATCGGTGGGGAGGTGGAGGGGCGTCCCGGCGGCGGGCGGGCCCGGGAGCCGGTGGGACGTCAGGCCGCGCTGCCCCGTGGGCCGAAACAGGCGGGGGTAGCAAGCGGGACGACGGCATCAGGACGTCCGGAACGGCTCGGAACGTGTTTAAATAAGTGAACTCTCCCCCTGCTAGCGTCAGAAACGAAGCCATGTGCCCCCTGTGTGTGTCTGTAGGAGCACAAAGCGTTTCCCTGCCGTGTGTCACTGCCACGGGCCGAGCGGGGGGAAGTCGAGTCCCGCGGGGCGAGCGGCGGCGTGCGGGACAGGGTGGAGGCGTGCGGGGCTGCGTGCCGCCGCCGGGCCCCTGCTTCCGCCCCGGGGGTCCTGCCGTGGCCCCCTCCCAGCTACCGCAAAAGGCGAGCTAATCGCTGTTCGTGGCCCGTTGTTCGGTGGAACCGTTTCTAGCAGGGGGTTAATGGGAGGTTACTGTAAAACTGAATCGTGAAGAGGAAAGGAGGCAATTCAGCAGGTAAACGGAATGCCCAGTGGCAGTGTGCAGGTAGCGGTGCGCTCTCCGTATGCCCAGCCGGGAGGTCAGCGGCACCTGCGGTGTAACCACGTACAGCTGGCACAGCTAGATAATTCCGTGGTTGGGAGGCAGAAAGCCCTGGCCGGGCTGTAACGTGGGAGAAGTGCGCCTTTAAACTGTGAGCTCACGGGGAAAGGGCTGAAGTTCAGTCCCTACTACAAGGAGCAAACAGCATTACCGTGGCAGCCACCTGCGAACAATCAGGGTGTGCATGCAGAAGTGTGTGTTACGGGCGGTAAGGACTAGTCCCCCACTTGCCTGGCTGAAGCTGCAGTGTGCTGCTGTAGCTTTGTAAAAGCGGTGTGTGCTGGGTTACCCTGTAATATTGCTGGACTGTTAAATGCTAACCCATTTGTGTGACTGGAGCTGTGCTGCCATATCTTCCACAGATGCTAATTTTAGAGGAATCTTACACATTCATGGATAAATTTAAGTTTTTCCAAATTTCATCTCTGCCCTAGTTCACTGTGGGCAGAAGATAGCAGAACTGCTTCTGAATCATGTGATTTTTACTTCAGGTTTTTTTTTTGGTTTGGTTTTGTTTTTAGGAATTAGCTTTCACACTTCCAGTGTTCAGACAAGATAACCCGACGGCTGTTTCATTAATCAAGTTTTCCATCATCAAGATGAGGCTTGTTCTCCGTGAGCCTTAGCAGATGTAGGTTCATCTTCTATGTTATAACAAAGACACCTGAGCAATAAGGAAGAGTGATGTGCAGCTAGTCTGTTTCCTGAAAAATTAGTTAATTAGTCTAAATTCCTGAACAGTCTGCAAAGCAAAAATGAGGTGACAGAAGGGATGGGCAAAAGAAGTTGGAAGTGCATCCTCTTCTCTCACCTGGATCCACAGTATGGGATCTTGTAGCTGGTACCATAGTGCTGAGTTTGTGCTGATGCCATCTGAAGCAAGCCTTCATTCTATCTGTAGTTATCTGCCTGCTGAACCTGTTCCCTGGCATGCTGCTCCCTGTTACATTTTCACAGCTGCACTAGCAAAAAATCAATGTTCTTCTAAAATACAGAGGATGAGGCCACACCTCATGGTGTCAGTAATGTGAATCTGGATTTAAAAGTCCTCCTTTGTCTGGGATAGGTTAAGGCACGCATTGTTCTGTACCTCAGATGTTTGCAGCAGTGTATTTACCAAGGGATAGGGGGAAAGTGGCTGTGTTAGTGTCTGCTAGTGCAGCATTTGCTGCTCTGCTGCATGACACAATGCAATTTATATTTTACGGATACTTCACTCCCCTGGCCCCCATTTTTATTCCCTCTCTGCCTGCTGAAGCGTAGCCAGCAGTATGTTCTACCTTGCTGGGTTCAGTGCAGATAACTGCATCATGGGCTAAGAGGGAATATAATGCTACGTTCTTTACATAGATCCCTGTGCTTCATCATATTATAGAAAAAATTACAGTAAGCAAAAAACCCCCCACTTTTATTATTGTCCTGTATTTAACAAAATGCTTATGGAGCATTTACTTTAGATTTTATCTGATCATATAGAAGAAAAAAAAGTTACCAAATCCAGGCTGGTGTTCACCCCAATGCTTCTAGCAAGCAGTGTTTATTTTGCTTTAAGTCGAACCTGTCCCTAATGACTTTAGGATAGGCTGCAAAGTAATGTCCTAGGGAGAGAATGACCACTCAGGAGCTGTAACACATTTTTAAGTCTACCTGGTATGTAATTTGGGTCACTTTTTCCCAGTGCAACTACCAGAGAAACGAGGAGTGTGATTCGATGAGTGAGAACTGTTATATTTTGTCTCCATTTTATTTTTTAATCTATTAAATAAATGTATGTTAAATGGTCTGTAATTTTCCTATTGTTCTGAGCAGGATGAGGAAGAGACTAACAGTTCCAAGGGGCTGTTTTTAGCAAGGGTATTGAAATAAGTCTGTGAGTAGTTTCCTTTACAGCTTTATAGGTCGCCACCCTTCCTCTCAGAGATCGAAAGCTCTTCCTCAACTTGTTGAACAATGCTTGCAGTGCAGTGGTATCCTACAGCTTGGTGCAGTGATTCAATGATAGTGTAACTGTCTGGAAGGAAAAACATCTCACCTACTCTGTGTGTATGCATAACAGTATGCATATACGTATAGGATACATACACGCTGTCTGTTTTTCTTTTCCTCTGGCATTAGTAGTAAGAAGCTTTGGGGAAATAGGATTGAAAAGGATTGGCATGTATTTTACTGGAGTTGCATGTAATTTCATTTTATATCCAGCGGTGACTTGGTCTAGTTACTGTGTTACATCTCTGTAGGATAAGGGGGATTTTCCCTATGACAGTGAGACTTCATCAAAGGACACTGCTACCTTATTTGCCACTCTTGGCTAGTATGCCATGAGTTTCTGTTTATATATAAAAAAAATACATATTTACAAAAATCAAAGCCCCTTCATATTAGAGAGTGCAGGACCTCCTTTTTAACCTTCTAGTAAAATGACTGTAAATTATCTGTCAAAAGTATATGATTATTTTTGACCTTCTGCAAAATACTGAAGGGCTGCCACTGGAGCACCTTGAGTAGGGTTGGGTTTTTTAAGTTTTCCTAGCAAATCACAAAAACCAGTATCAGAATAGCAAAGTAGGAGTAGGTTGCTGGTATTAAAATCACTTAGTCTCTCACTAAATGGGGGGAAGGGAGAGGAATCTCTGAAATACATGACTTGCATCTGTAATGTTAAACCCTTACTTATGCACACAAGGTAAAAGTTTCAGGAAGGAGACAGTTAAAAATGTGACATTTGTAAGGCTCAAGGATTTTGCACTGCATGCCCTTCTGTCTAAAGGAAGCAAAATGTATTCTGAGATTCTGGGGTATTTGCCCTTTGTCATCTTCTGTCTGACAGAAACATCATATAAACAGTAAAAAGGCTAATTCTCTTTCTGGTATAGATAAACACAGCAATATCCTTCGTACTGCCAAGAATTTTTGGTGGCAGATTAACAGACCGGAAATGTTCATAATTGATTTTTGTTGTTACTGGAAGAGGCATCTGGAATATGCCACTGGAGTAAGAGGAACCATCCAGCACATTCAGTAGTGACTTACCAAGAGTTGATCTTCAGTCAGTTTAGGGGAGGGAAAAGAAAAAAGCTTCAGAACAGTCAAGCAAGCTCTGTAAAAAACCGGTCTTTTGGTAATCAGAAAAGTGTCAGTGGATGTACAAATGCTTCATTGTGTAGCAGAAATGCAATAAAGGCAATTCTATGAGCAATGCTCTTCTTGTTTGTTACTAAGGGTCATAGTGGTGTATACATCTGAGATTGAAGCTGCTGTGTCCAAAGACTGGCTTTTTTCCCTACTCCATGTTCAAGTTAAAACAAATTGCTGCTGCATGTAGCTGGACTTCTCAAGGAGGGTCTTCTAGTAGGAGAACTGGGTCTAAGGGATATTTTTGTGGTTCGGGTCTAGGTATTATATATCACTGTCACACCTGGTTGGGTCCTGACAATTAAAATCATGTCTTAGTAAGCGGTTTATGGCTGAGCAGCATCTGTGGTTTATATAGGTTTTGCCATGACTATTCAGAAAATTGAATTTTGCCCAAGTCTTTTTAGGGCATGTTTGGTTGGAAATGTGCAATTAAATCTCTCCACCCTGCTCATGCACCCATACTAATGAATGTGACATCTCCCAATCAGGTGTCAGGGTACTCTGGAAGCTGGTCTGTGTCTCGGACTTTGACTTTTTTGGGAGAGGGCTTGGTTCTGGTTTTTTCCCCTTTTTGGAACAGATGGAGCATGAAAGCCTACATCCATCTCCACTCCTTGAAGATGAAATTGGATAAACAAATGCTGATAGATTTTTATGAGGAGCCCTCCAGGATGCTTGGTGTGATTCTTATAATTATTTTCTGTCATGCAGCAAGGCTTGTGCATCATGCATGTATTTGCAGTATCCCTTAAGAGACACAGATCCCTGGTCACTAGCCCTGGTAGCACCACCTCAGCTGTATGTTCCCTCAGATAGATTTCAATAACTAGTTTTTAACTTCTCATTAAAAAAAAAAACCTGACAGCATTAGCTTCTCTGCAGGAGTAAGTCAGGGCAACTTAATAATTTTCAGTATTCCCAGAAATGCCATTGTACCTGCAATTTACCATTTTATATATGGCGGCCTTCAAAATATGCCATGCAAACTTGAGGTTGGCCCAGCTTGGTATGGGTGACATGCCTTGTTCCTGAAAGTGCGAGAAGTGCTGGAGACAGGTGCAGGATCATTTGTGGTGGATGTTCTGCTCTCTGCCTGTGCAGGAACACCTGAGGAGTGTGTGCTTTGTGAGACCTAAAGGACTGAATGGCTGGAGTATTGACCATGCTGTGAAGTGCTCTTGGCCGTGCCTGCTGCTGTTTGGTTTCCAGTACTGCTGCAGAACTATCAGGATTTTGTCTGTCACTGGGATCCCTCTTTCTTCTTTGTGGGCATCTCCCAAACCTGCTGTGGACAGCAGGCTTGTGTTGGAGAAGCACTTCAGGCAGATTTGGAAGGATTTCTTGCAAGTGGGTCCTCTCAGATGCATTGTCACAAGTATTGCTGTTAAAAGTGTGCACTGGGATGTGCACACCGGTGTATGTTGTGATTGCATTTTCAAAGGCAGAAAAGGAAATTAGAAAGTCCACTCTTGAGAAGAAGCCAACCTTTCCCAGGGGAAACTGATAAAATCCTGGAGGAAGATCAGCTTGTTTGGAGAGGAGTGTGGAACATTTTATTCCAGATTAGCTTTCTCCCAGCCACACATGCACACAAAAAGATAAATGGAAAATAGAAACTAACTAGAGTATGCTGAGTAAAGATATTGTGCGTGATGCCGGAGTAATGCAGTAAGTAGATCTTATGTAAGCTTCTTGTGGCTTAGATGACAGTTCGAATCTTTAGCTGATGATTCAGTATTAAGAACTATCAGACCTTTAATGAGGTCAGTTGTTTTAATCCATGAGGATACCCCAAATTTTCTAGATACTTGGCTCTTAGGTGATGAATATAGATTTCAGTGCCAGAAGATATATAAAATGACATAAACTGGGTAGTGGTGGGTGTCCATCTACAGTTTGGAATGTGAAGAGCCACTCTTTGAAGAGTTCCACAGAGTATTTTTCCTTTTTCAGTGACCCAAGACAAAGAAAAGGTGAGGACAACCATAAAGTTAGGATCAGTTTCTTGGACTGTGTTCTGTTAATGTCTAAAGGATTCAGTCACGATGTGGGCCTTTTGGATAGGACAGAATAGAATCTTTAAGGTTGGAAAAGGCCTCTCAAATTTGAATCTTCTGATGGACAGCTCTTGATGAAGAAAACCCATCAGTCTAGGTGGATGGTATAGCCCTGCCAGCACTGGGTGCAACATTGCTTAACACTGTCTCTCCAGCAGTTACCCAGTTTTCAGTTTGCGCTTCTGCCTAGTTAAGTGCTGAGCCCTCTGAGGAGGAAGAGCGTTTGGCTGGTGAAGATGGCTAAACTCCACAGGCATATGCCTTTGAAGTTGGATCCCATCATATGATTCCACAATGTCCAAGGACCTTGCAGCGCCGAGGTGGGCTGGGATGGCACAGGCCACAGCAAGATAAACTTGTTTAGTTCCTGCAGGGATGTAACCCAGTGAAAAGAAGGATCCAAACCTCAACATCCCAGCCTCTAATGAGCATTACACTATACCTTTGCTCAGCGTCTCTGTGTTGGGAAGTAGGAGTTGCAGGGGCAAAAAAAAAAGTTTCACTTGTGCATTGTTTTCACAACTGGACACAAGTAGGCAGAGCTCCCAGCCTTCCTGAAGGCTTGTCTGAGATCAGCACCTTGATTGACATGGCACACATTTTTGCTTTTGAAGGATTACCTGGGTTTGAATGCATCTGCCCCCAGAAACAGCCATGTCTCAGCGCTCTCACTTGTTCTCATTGATTCCGGGTTCCCTGTATGGCAGGCAAAATAAAAACAAAAAGCCTTTGCTTATTATATTATGAAAGTGTGTGGGTTGTGCTCATTCTGATTCCTTCTGGGATGAGCTCTCCAGCTGAAGGTCAAGTTGATTGAGAGAGTCCCTTGTGGGAGTTTTTAGATAGGATGTAACTTGTGTGTGGGAAAAGGTTAGTGGCAAGATTAAAACAATAGCACCATGTGCACATGTGGTTCTTGTCCAAGAAGAACACAGGGCCCAAGATGGCTTAAAGCCTGTGGTGTTGAGTATTGAATGAGAAATGCTCTTTTGATGGCATATTGCTTTGCCCTTTGTGGTGTGGCTGAATGTAAGATGCAGTAGATATATTGACAGAGGCAGCTTAAATTAAATGCAATCTACATCTGCTCAAAGGAGGGAAGGTGAGAAATTTCATGGAACTCAGCACAGAACTGATTGCCTGATCTCGGAAGGCTTTGCAAATGTGTTCCTATCCTTTGCTGGAAAACAGATTTCAGTATTGTAGCTGCAGTTCTTGGAACGCAGAGTGGAAAGCAATTTTGGGATCCTCCCTTTTCTACCATATTCTTGGACAGGGCAGTTGAAGGGGTTGTGGTTGAGAGTGTGCAGGGATTGCCAGGACCCTCAAGTCTGTGCAGGAGGCATCTATGCTGGGGAGAAGGCGGTAGGGAGGGAAGAGGGGTTGGCTAGCGTCATGTGTGTCCCTCCCCAGCTGGAGCGGGTCTTCCAGCATCTTATTCCTCAGGAAAAGGTTAAGGTGGGTTTCTGGGTCCTCGACTGGACCTTCTGTTTTCTTAGTATGGTGATGATGTGTGTCCTGTGCTCCAGCACTAGGCTCCCAGATGTACCCAGCAGCTGCCCAGGGTGGAGGGATAGTGCATGCTTCTGCACTCCCTGGCAGGTTTTTAAATCTTTAGGTAAGTGTTGGCAAAAAAATTGTGGTTGATTCAGGGTTTGTTTGGGGTGGTGGGTTTTTTGTGTCTCCTGAAGTAAAAACTGCAGCCATATGTATGAGACCAAAAGATTCGCTGTATTCAGATTTCTGAACTGACAATCAGCTTTGCTTTAGGTATGACGTACCTTGTGAGGAACTGTCACAGTAACTGAGAGGAAGGAAGCACCTTGATTTAAATAGGATCATGTCCAGTTGCTGCCAAATGAATAGACCAGGCAAAACTGCAGAATACTTATAAAGTGCATGCCTTTTTTTCTGAAAATCAGATTTTGTAAAAATAAATGACAGGTGTGCTTTATTATATAATGAGATGCTGCCAACTCTTACATTACAGGGTTTTCCCACCCATTATTTTTTTTTCCCTTTGAGAAAGGGAAAATTTCATTTAGTAACAGCTTGTTCCTGCATTTGCTGATCACTGCAACCTTTGGTACACACTGCTGTGGCAAATTGCAGGATTCCTTTATTGCCTGTGGCATGACTTAGTCGAATGTACAAAAAGGAATTGTGGTGCTCTAATGAATACATTTTAAATGCATGTCTTCTCATTCCAGCCATGTATTTTCCAGCACGCAGGAAATTTTTCATTTTCTCGTACATGAACCAACTCAACATTGGTTTTAAATCCACTGGAAGCTTCCTTGGAAGCTCAACTCTGGCCACAGCTATGTTAGGTAGCAGTGGGGAAGCCCAGCCATGAGTCAGGCCTGTTCACCTCTGCTTTGCAGCAATGAGCAGAGAAGAAGTATCCTAGAGATATCAGAGGCACTAGCAATGAAGTATTACCTGCCCCTCTGAAGCGGCTTTATAGGGCTAGCTGGAACGACTTTTTCTTTACCTTAAGTTGCAAGCTTATATACTGCCCCTTGTGAAAGGGAAAAGTGGAAACTTAAAGAACCTGAAATCTTATGTGTATTTATGTCTAAATACATGCACAGAGTGGATTCAGGAGGGGTTACATGTAGCATGCCTGACATGGCTGATGTCTCTTCCTTTTTTCTGTCAAGTGCATAGTACATTTACAAGCAAAACAAAAGATCAGCTTTGCAGTCCATGGAAAAAGAGGGTGGTGAGCATTAAAAGCCTGCCATGGAGGCTGTGCTCAGCCAGGTACTTCATCCTCACCTTGTCTCTCTGTAATCCTGCAAGGCAAGGGGACTGTTAATGTGTTTGAAGAGAGTAGATAGAACTATGATTTTTGCTTTTCAACATCTGTTTAAGGTTTTTATGTATGGAATTAATAAAAGAGAAAAGATAGATGTATTTGACTTGGCTTTCTTTTTTCTTCTCAGTGTTATCTTCTGGCTGGCTTGAAGTGTCCTTTTCATCTAGCAGGTTTTTTTTTTCATTGGGCCAGTTGCATCTTTTCCTACAGGCACCATGTAGTGTGGTTGAGTTCTGCACATGAAATCCTTGAAAAATCAGAGACCACAATGAACTTGGTCGTCTTGACCTTTTCAAGGGGTGGGCACTGGTAGCCATTCTGCCTGGTGTATGAGTGTCTGCTATGTTCTTTGAAGTTTGTGAATGAAGGACAAAGTTTTAAGAACAACTTTCATACCTTCTCTTTTTAAGTAATCCCACAACCCTTTGTTTCTTGCTCAGAAATGTTTGCTTAGTGTTCAAAAAGATGCTGATAAGAACAGCCTATCCCACTGTTTAATACCATGTATTTATCCAGGACTTTTATGCAATTGCTTTTTAGTCCATGAACTTCAATCTGTGTGTCTCTCCGCTATGGGGTGTGCTTGGAATGATAGCAGTGAGCTTATTTGTACAGGCTAAATCAATCACATTTCTGATTAGACCTGTTAGTCCTCAGTTATAATGGGGAAAATGCAATAAAAAGAGATGGAGAATAAACCGGCAGTACAAGTTAGGGGATATTTTCCCCTTCAAATGCAGTAAAGGCTTTTGAAAGAGACATGGATACATGTGGTAATTCCTCATTCATTTTAGGTTTTCACAGGGAGAAAACAAGATTGAATCATATGTCACAAAATGTTTTGGAAAAAATGTTTCCAGTAATTGCAGAAAAATATGGAAAGAAATTAAAGCTGCTTATTTCAAACCTTTATATGAAACTTTAGACCACACTCTCTAGATTCATTGGTGCTAGTTGTAAAGTTTTAAGTTAGATGGATTCTTAAATGCTGTGGTTTTTTCCTGCTATTTCCTCCATATTCTATGTGCTATGCTCACATTATTATTTAGTATCTTAATGATGGCTTGAAAATATTGAGGCTTTACAAGGAACTGCCCTCTAGATTATAATTCTGTAAATTGGGGTTTGAAAAATGAATCATGCTGCTTTAAAAAGTTGAAGTCAAAATTACTTCATTTTTGTTCTTTATTTTAATTATCGGATAGTTTGCTTTTAGGACTTTGGTTTTCTCTGCCAAGTGTTTTTCACAGGGTCATGAAATGGATGTCTGCACTTGAACTGAACTTTTTCAGTTTGTCCTGGTTTTGTCCCAGCCACCACACAAAGGCATTCCACCAGCTTCTAGAAAGAAAATTAACTCTATCCTAGGCAAAACCAGGACACAGTTCAATCCTGTATCACTGTGGAAAACATTTCGTGGCTTGTTCCCAGCAACAGTCTGCTGGCAGCTGAGTACAGAAGTTTCCATATCACTGAGGTGCAATGGCAAATCCCATAATCAGAGGGCAAATTATTCAACTCTTGTAGGCAACTCTTGTAGACGGTCATTTGTCCAGGTGTCAGGTCATACATTTGTCTGAGTATTCAAGTGTGAATACAGAATAAGAGGTGTGGGTTGTACTCAGATGCTAGATCTTCCATGCTGTGGGCAAGAGGGAGACTTGACTTCTTCATGTGAAGGGGAGATGTGTTTTGGAAGCATCTAGGACCAATAAGAGTGTGCATGTTTTTTATAAGAGAAGGAATGAAGGCTTGTTTCAATTAATCTGTGTGTGCATATGTATATAAAAAAAACAACAACCAAACAAAAACCCTACATCAAACAAAAAACAAACCCCACAAAACCCCAACTAATAAAGGAACCAACCTCCACAAGATGGTCCAACAAAACTTCCTGGAAATATTCACCCCGTGGTGGTAATGAATCCTGGAAGAGGAAGCAGTAGGTTGCAGCTTTGCTCTCTAGATTGCCTCAGACCTCAGGCAAACTGGTAATATTGGACTTTGTTTTTCCAGAAGAACATGTGCTAAATAACTTTTGATGAGCAGGGAAGGTTAGTGCTGCAGGGAATGTTTTCTGCTTGCTGTGTGGTTAAATCATCTTTGTGTGATGGGGTTGTTTTTAACCTCTTGTGGTCTTCAGTGTCACATACTGCTTCTGCACATGATGTCACTAGACACTGAACAATTATCTCTTCTGTCGGGGCACTGACCACTGCAGGACCAGGCTTGCTACCACCAAACTGAGTGATCTGGGCACTTGGGCAGCTCCTGGCTTTTCCTGGGGTCTCCTACCATGTGTCAGTAGGACTGGAAGAACAAGTCCCACCTGCTAGCACTGGAGGGACCTCACAAATGCAAGAGGGACAGCAGGACCTTAACTTTGCTCACCAAGTCCTAGCAGATGTCTTTAGCAGTGAGGTAGCAGAGCCGTAGCATCTGTCTCTCTGCAGCCTCTCTAGTAGGCAGCAGCTATGAGGAGATGATGTCCTCTCACCCACTTTGATTCACCCTGTTTCTGTCCCAAATGTTTTTCTACATCCCACTCTCCTTCCCTGTGCCCCTTCTCTACATTTCTGAAGAGTATTACTGGGAAATGATTGGCCACCAAACTTTGTTTAGGCTTTGGAGCAATTGTGAGGCAATTGAGGGCAATGGCCTCCAAGTCCAGGAGCAAGAAGAAACAGAAAATATCCACTGGAAAACTCTGGTGTGCTTGGGACGTGTGCCTTGAGGGGACCCAAATGGAGACCAGCATGTAGGAAACAAGCAGCTGCTGTTGGGATGTATAAGGTCCCCTGAGGGGCAGCTGAGAGGACCTGAACAGGCTGCGGCGTAGCCAGTGAGGAGCTCTCCTCTGGGGTCTGGACTGCCTTGCACCCATGGGGTGGGTTTGGTAGAACCCATTGGTGGCCCAAGTGGTTGACCACCTCAACTCTGGTTTATGTCTTGCTGAAGTGGTGCCTTGTCCTCAGCATGGGCATCCATATGCTGCAGAGTTGTCTGAGCTGAAAAATACCACCAGGCCACAGTATTACAAGGGATGCACTGTGTGTAGAGGTAGTATGACATTTAGTTTCTGATTTGAATTGCTTGATAGAAGATAATGCTGTTAGTGAATAATGGAAATAAATCTTTAATTGCTGTAAAAGGACATCTGTACATACTTCTGGTACCCAAAGTAATTCAGTTAGTTTCTACTGTTACAGTAGTAGTGTATATATTTAGAATACACCAAGAATTAAATGGCAGTTCCTCATGTTTCTGAGTAGATGTTGATACAATATCAACACAAAATACTGAGCATTGTGTGAGGGGAGGTCCCCAAATATGTGTTTTGGTTGCTTTTCTCATTTAAATAGCGTACTAATTTCCAGTGGAAAAACAATCAAAATGTGCAACTCTCTGGCAGTGTTTTGGGGAAGTGTTTTCATTTCTCTGTTTTACAGAGAAATTAGTGTGCTAAAAAAAAATAAATCTGAATTTATGTCTCTGTCCCTTCCCCAACTCTGCCACTGCGTTTCCCCATTCCTGGGCAGGAAGCTACAGGTGCTGTTTTCACAAAACTCTGTCAAGACAAATAAAAACACTTTTCTTTTTCTTACCATCATTCAACATGAAGTGAGTTTGTTGGCTCGCTTGGTATCTGACTGGGCAAATGTCCACAGTGTATCAGCCATGAATGATTTAAAAACATCCCAGCTCTGAAGCTATTTATTTGGAGGCCTCCCGGAGAGCAGCCCGAACTCTTGCTGAACCAAAGCAGCCTCCAGAGAAGAGTCCTTGAGGTTTGCATCTTCATGGTTCGGGTGAAGCAGCTTGAGAAAAACACCAGCCCTGTAAATGAACTTAACTGTGCTCTCCCTGCCAGGAAAACAACAGTTTCTGTCGTGGTTTGCTGGTACTTGATCAGCTGGTAAGGAAGATATATGGTTCCTAAATTGTTTTTACATCACAAATATTCTTGAGATTTGGCCAGCTAGATCAGGTAAAAGGATTTCCTTCAGGGCTGGGAATACCTATCAGAATCACATCTGTAGCACACCGTGTTAAATTACTAGTTCTGAGAGGAGTTTTAGGTCTTGTTAGAGGCAATATTCTAGTGAGATAAGTCTAAATGCTATCACCTGTGATTTTTCACATTTCTTATGAAATAAAGATAATCTAAAAAGAAACAATATAGTTACTCACCTACTTTGGAAAGCTCACTTCTGTATATTTGTCAAGCGCTGAACGTATACCTTAGGATTTAGGTTAAGGTGCCGGCATCTGTTGATGTTAGCTTCTTAAAGCTGTGTGAAATTAACTTAATTTTAAGTTACAGATGACATTTAAATTAATTCAAGTGCGAAATATTTCGGGGGGACAATGGACACACACAGATGGGCACAGATGCTAGGAACTGGTCACAGCCAAGGGGAGAGGCAAATTAAATGATTAAGTATGCAACATTATTGGACCTGCATCCACATTAAACCTGTCCTTAGCAGTGTTTAAGCACACATTCTGTAGTGGCTTGTGTTCCTACAGTTGTTGCCTCGGCTCTTTGAAAATATCTTTCTCTGTGTCACTTGGCTTTTATATGAAGGGATGGTAATACCAAAAAATTAGTACTGAAGCATTTGCCAGTTTACCAGCACTGCAGTTCTCCAGCAACATGGCTGATGTTTGTGAGCAGACAAGGGGAGGTGTTGCCCCAGTTGTTCCCCTCTCCCATCTAAGCCATCTCATTGTCTCACAACCTTGCTCTGCAAATTCTCTGAGGATGCGTGTTTTCTGAAGGTTTGTTCTGAGGAATGATACTTCTAAAAGAATGAGATTGCATGCCTAAAAGGGAGTTTAGTCTTTTTAAAGTCTTATTTTTGGTTGTAAATAGCACATGTGATTTTAAGCAAACAATTCTTGTTTAATGTGTGAAAGTTTTTGACAGGACCTATGTAATTTCTTCACAAAAATATGGTTTAAAGAGGATTGTCCAGTGGCTAAGAAACAACTGTGGGAATCTGTATCTAGACTGTGATACTATTTTTTTTTCTTGAATTTAGAGGCAAACTACTGTTGGTAGTTTGGGTTTTTTGTTGTTGTATCATGCAAGAGAGATTTGTTTCGCTTAACATGGCAAATTTCACCTGCTCATAAGCTTTGGTTCTGTGAGACAGTTTTGAGTTTTGCTCAAAGGCACAGGATCAAGCAGGTTGCAATCTGCAGAAGTCATGTAAAATAACTTTTCTCACGCCTTAGTCATTCTTCTTACTCCATTTAACTTGAAAGGTAGCTTTGTATGTAGGCTGTGAAACACTTGGCCTGGCACCAGGCATAACAAGCACAAAACTCTGTTAGTACATTCACTTCATACGTTTGCCAACATCCATCAAAACACTGGGATAACTTTCTGAGTGTGTTTCATAACCTCTTTCAGGCATTTCCCTGGCTGTTACCAGATGAATATTATCAGCTGTTATTTCAATAAATTAAAAGGTGTTTCGCCACCTGTAACTCAGTGTTACAGGTGTCAGCATTCTAGTGCCTGAGCATCTAGGATATAGCAACATAAAGTTAAATAGGGTGAGTATTTTGCTACTATTGAACACAAGGCTCACTTTATTCAGCATGAGAGAAAGGGAGAAGGGAGGCAATAATAACTGAATGACTTGAACATTTAGTATGTGTGTTTCTCAGAATTTCTTGAGAGAAGTGAAAAAAGTTATTTTTCTGTTAGCAACAGTGAAGTATCCTTATTTCTGCGGCTGACTGGGAAGCAGAAAGCAGCTATATATGGGCTGAAATTCTCCAAAGAATGTGAAATAAATAGATAGCTCAGAGGACAGCTCCATGGGATCTCATAAGTGCAGCAGTTTGGGAGGAAGAGGAGTCTATTTCCAGCTCAAGAAATAGTTAGCACCACAGGACTTGTTTATTCAGTGTGGAGAAACGACTAAGAGGAGTAAGTTCTTAAAATAATAAATTCTATCTTTGTAAAACAGTGTAGCAGCAAAACTGTGGTCATGGATGAAAAACATTAACTTTTTACTGGGAATTGGTGGTTGTTTTTGGAGAAAGGAAGGTGGCTTTACTGTTTTGTTTGTGCTGACCCAGCTGCACAGTCCACTTGGTGGCACAGGCTTGGCTTGTGGAATTAGGCAGGGGTGGGCACTGTACAACCGACTTGGAAACCCTGCCTGCCTCATCCCAGATTGGTAGGCTTGGGGACCCAGAATGAGGTGGCAGAAACACACATATGTGGTGTGTGCTGAGGCATGGACCTGTTTGGCATGGGGTTGGCTCTGTTCAGGAGTTACTGCTCCCATTTTGCTCCCTTCCCATGGCCATGGAAAACTGGGATTTTGTGGGGTGAGATGTCCAACCATTGTGCTCAGAAACCTAAAAGTGTTACTGAATGTAGTGTCTGTACTCCAGATGTGTTTTGTTCTCACCAGTTGTAAGAGAAGACAGCAGCCTGAATAGATCAAAGGCCATAGCCAGGCAGCTGAGGACATTGACTTTTGGAAGATGTGTAGCAATAGTCCGGTTGAGAGTTGCTGAGGGACTAGACTTGGAAATCCTATAAAATCTGGAAGAAGAACAGACTTTTCCAGTTCTAACTGCAGGCTGGATACAGCACTGATGTCCCTGACAGCATTTCAGGCAAAGGGAGGGGAAGGGAGGTCACTCCTACTTGCTTGTCTTTGTAGTGTGTGTGGTCATTGTGAACAGATCATCAGCCTTCTTTGGAAAAGTCTCTCTGAGGATAATCCAGATTTTCCTTCCTGTCACTTTCTAGAAACTGTAACCAAAAAGGTAACAAATGGTGAGGGGGAGCTGCCATTTTTGTGGGTCTCAGAGAGTCTTAAACCAGCCCTGATGACTTCCTGTTGTAGTAGGTATAATTGCTGAATGAATTATTTATATTTGTCTCATTGCATCTGTTGTAATAATTATGGGTGGATGGAGAATAAGAACATCCATCAGGAGCTAAGAAAATTAATGGGCTTTTGACATTTTCCATGTATGCTTTTATTTGCTTTTTTTTAGAAAAAAGTAGTCAAAGGTCTTTCTGTAGGAATGTCTGTGTTAGTAACTCCTAAAATTTATTTTTCAAATCTAGGTCATTGACAAGGAGATCAATCCCTTTGTGGACAAGTGGGAAGAAGAAGGACAGTTCCCAGCACATAAAGTATTTAAAACCCTGGGACAGGCTGGCTTCCTTGGTGTGGATAAACCAACAGGTAGGAGAGAATGTGTAACTCTGAGTGTTGATGTTGACTGTGATAGACTCATTTTGTTATTTCAAATCACTTTTGCCCCATATAAACACATGTTTAGGACTTCAATGCAAAGTTTACCTGTGTTCCTCACTCACAGGCATGCTGGTTACTAGCTGCTCAAATACAGAAAATAATGTATTCCAGCAGGTCAAGAGAGCCGATTCTGCCCTCTACTCTGCTCTCATGAGACCCTACCTGCAGTACTGCATCCAACTCTGAGGTCCCCAGTACAGGAAAGACGTAGAGCTGTTGGAGCAAGTCCAGAGGAGGGCCATGAAGATGATCAGGGGGCTGAAGCACCTCTCCTATGAAGGCAGGCTGAGAGAGTTGGACTTGTTCAGCCTGGAGAAGGCTCTGGGATGACCTAATTGTGGCCTGTAGGTGTCCTACAGGAAAGTAGGAGAGGGACTGTTAGCCAGGGCATGTAGTGACAGGACAAGGGGCAATAGCTTCAAGCTCAAAGAGTACTGGTTTAGGTTAGACATTAGGAAGAAATTCTTTACTGTGAGGGTGGTGAGGTCCTGGCACAGGTTGCCCAGAGAGGTTGTGGAAGCCCTGTCCCTGGAAGTGTTCAAGGCCAGTTTGGATGGGGCTTTGGGCAACCTGGTCTAGTGGAGGGTGTCCCTGCCCATGGCAGGGGGATTGGAACTAGGTGATCTTTGAGGTCCCTTCTAACCCAAATCATTCTGTGATTCTGTGTTGCTGAGCATTCAAGTTAATATTCCTCTAAATATAAACATTAAAAATCTGTGTGACTGCAATTTTAAAGTCAGTAAAGTATCACTTTAATTTTCAACATACAATCTGTATAATGACTTTTCTTCTGGATCTGGATGCACATGGAATAATCTCAATCTTCATAAAGAAATGACAACTTGAAGGCATTGAAATTGTTCTAAGATTGGCCTATTATGGTTCCTTAATCTGTAACCTCCACATCATTATAATGGATTCCATCTTGCTATTCAGAGGATGAGGTTTGTGTGGGTTTTAGGTCTAGACTGCCTTTAAAATGCACTATGTCAGCTCAAAGAGGCATGTGCAGAACAAGAAGCTGATGATACAGGAAGGACAGAACAATTTTAATGCATACAGATAGATATTGGTGAGGAACAAGAAGTCCAGATGAATAGGAGATATTTCTGTTCTTCAGCTAAAATACATATTCCCCTAGTTTTTTTTGTTTCTATCGATGTAATTACATACTGGCCACCTTTTCAACTGCTAGTTCCGTGTTCTAATCAGGATTCTGTGGGTGTTTTTTGCCCCATTTTCTTACTCATGCCAAAAAATGTTAAAAGAAAAGCACGATTGCATGGGCAAACCTTGAGCAATCGTAGTGAATTCAGAGCAGGCCAAAGTGACAATGTTTGAACAGTTAACTGCAGATAATCATCTGTATGGAGCAGCCCACACCACCTTTGCTATGCAACACCGCATCATTATGTTGCTAAGGGACAGGGTTTGAACTGTGGAACAAATTATGTCTTTTCACTACTTTCAGAGGAGATTGTTCCCCTTGAAATGAACTTTCATATTCTTAAATATTCCAGTGTGGAAGGTGGTTTTTTTTTCTTTAGCTGTTCAGCTGTTGGAGCTTGCAGAACTGTTTGGCTTGTGTGACAAATCCAATTAGGTCTGAGCTGGAATTTCTTTACGAAAATGCTGACAGTTTGAAATTATACTTAAGATCTATTTAAAGGACAAATAGGATTACTGGGGGAGGGAGAAAACCACTTCTACCTTCTGCTGTAATTGTTTGATAGGCAGATTTGACACCTGTCTCAGAGGGGTCTCCTTCATACACTAATATTCACATTGGTTGTAATAATGGTGCATTGCTGCCTGATTACAGCCCCCTCTTGTTATATGCATCTCAGGACATGCAGAGGCCTTGGCTGAGATAAGGAACCTCAGTCCTGAGCATGCTGTGCATAAAACATTATGGGAACTTCGTATAATGCTTAAAACGTAGCTAGGACAAGTGATAATGTGAGTGAAATCTAGTGAAGAAGGAATTGTGGAGGTAGAGATGGGCACAGGAGGTTGGATGCACTGACAACACTTGTTATATTAATTTTTAAGAATATTTTAAGGCTTATTTAAGAATAAGCCTTAGCTTTGACACTTGTATCTAGCTGTTAATCTGATTTGTTGGGCCTCTGCAGCTGCATTTTATAAAAGTCGTTAAACCAAAATGTATAAAATTCTTAGCAACACACGGTCCATCTCAGTGCATCTTCTGGACCAAGTTATTTTTTGGGTACAGAAAATGTACCAACTCACTGTAAGATGCTGACTTCACAGCATTCAATTACACAGCAGAATGTCGCCAGCAGATCCAGCTTTGCTCCATAATGGTGTAGTACCACCAGGCACAACGTAAAGTACTGAAATGTTCTTGTGAGGGCAAATGAAACAGGTGTGTGACACTACAGTCTCAGCAGAGGGACTTGGCACAGTGTCATCCCAAGACTGAATTTTTAAGGGACTCATTTTAGTAGCAACTGCAATTTTGAAATGTAATTTTTTCTGATTTGCTTTGCCAGGGTTTCTGTCAAGTATAGTTCTTGTTGGTAGGTTTTTTTGTTTTGGTTTGGTTTTCTTCCCCTGCAGAATTAATTTTGAAGCTTTCAGATTGGGCAAAAATGGGTCACACGCTTGTTTTGCTTAGATAGAAGGAAACATCTGTTGGGTTTCAGATCTGTTGAAACTGGACTTCTTCCTGTGTAAACACCATTCCCTTTATGAACAATGAGCTGCTTAATAGGAACCATGTTTTTTAAAGAACACGTCTCCCTTATCATTTGGAGCTTTCTCTGTGTGGAGAACTGATTTGGGGCATTATTTGTATTGCAGAGGTTCCATCAGTTCCCACCATAGGCAGTTGTGGATTACAAACTTGTCAGGGTTTTTCCTCTATATGTTTTCCACAGTTGTTTATACTTGTAGAGAATATTTGCTGTAGTATAGTAGTTCAGGATGTTAGTTAGAAGGATCGTGTAAACACTGCAGGCAAGGCCCAGCCATGCACCCATAATTGGAGAATCTTTAAGATGGTTAGTGAATTTAACTTACTGAGCTGTCTGGCCAGACGTCTTCCAGAGAAAGACTGATCTCTTTGAACTGTTTCTCTGCTCTGGTCCTATTTACAGGACTCAAAAATAGTGCATATGCTGGTTTTCCTTGGGCAACAGCGTGTGTTGTTCTATTAGGAAATTCTTTCTACTAGTAAAATACATGCTGAATATTATTTATGCCTAAAAAGTGTCTTCTTGCTGTGTGCAAAATGTGTTTTACAGACTCACTCAGTTCAGCCTGAAGTATTTAGTTTCAGGGGAGAAAACCCCCAACATCTCTGTATACTTATTTTTCTTCATTTGTGTTTACTGTGTGTTTCTCCTGAAATTATGAAGTTTCTGGTCTGTTGAGGTACTGACAGTCTGAAAACTAAGGATGGGAAATATTAAGGGTGGCAGCAAAAACATTTGAAACCATCTTGGTAGGGCCATTGTCTGTTTTGTTAAGGGAAGTGGGCAAGACATTTTCTTTGGAGCGTTTTATGCACAGATTAGATGAGATGAAAAAGATCTATGTGGTCATAAGTCATCTTATTAAGAACCAAAGCCTTGGCTGTTGCTAAATTTTAGGATGTGTTGCCAAAGGTGCAGGCTCAAAATGTACTGTTATGTGCCTGCCTATGCTGACGCAGATGACTACAAGTTTTTTATCAGCTGATGCAAATGTACAGGAATCCTGGTGTAAAGGCTCAGGCAAAGCAATAGGAGGGGGAGAAAGGTTTGTAAGAGGACAGTGTCTGCTGTCCTGCATATTCACACAGCATCGCTGTGAGACATGAGAAATGATGATGCCTGCTGTGGGTATTTTGTTAGTGTTTTCTCTGGCAGGCCCGTAGGAATATTTAGCAAAATACATTCACGTGTAGAAATAATTATGACAGATATGTCCAAATAGTGGCCTTCATTTATTTCTGTCAAACATTTAGCAGTGCACTTGCACAAGTATGTTCACAAATATATCAGGAAAATCTGGAAACCATTTGGCAAGACATGGATGGGAAAGTATAATTTTACACGTTGCTGCTTCTACTGTTGACATGTATGCTGGGTAAGGGACTGGAGAAAGTGAGAAGCAGTATGTTCTTGTCCCTGGAGACATATAAGCATCTGATGAAACCAAACAAATGTCTCGATTGATTGATTGAACTGCAATTGGAAAATGATGCAATATCTTTCCTTAAGAAAGCCTGTTTGTTCCAAGTGTCTGTGTGTTGAGTGTGGGAATTCAGATCTAGACTATTCTCTACGGTTAGCCTTGTTGTCGTCTTCAGGAATATACGTTCCTCTGGTGAGATGAGGCCTTATGAGCATTCAGTAGTGGAGAGGTATTTTGAAAGGGTGTGGGGGGGTTCTATTTATTTTTTTTTCTTTTCTTTTCCCCTTTCTGTATTACTAGAGCTTATTACTATATGGGATGTGCCAAAGAAGGACCTGGGGTGAGCAGTGAATTCTGTCAGTAGAATGGGACTTAGTTCAGGTGAAACAGGGCTTTATGGCCTCTAAGGGAGTAACCAAAAGAGACTTTTTCATGTGTGTCTGGATAGAAGCTAAAGGGGATATATTTGGCAGAAGAGCATTCATTTGCCTAAAACCCATTTCTGCATGGCAGGAGCTGTAACCCTTGTGCTTGGTTTAGTAGATTTAAGCAAAGCCCACTGAACTAGTTGCTTGGCCTCATTCTCACTTACAAAGGAGTGCATTTGTAGTTTGGTAATAGTAGCTGTGCTTTCAAGAGTTTGAGAGAGAAGCCACTGCACCATGTTTTCAGGTACCAATGAGCCAGTAAATCAATACTCCGAAATATTTAGCAGCTAAGAGATATAAGTGGTTTGCAATTAAGAAATAACCTTGATAAACCTCTAAAAAAACAATAGACTGAAGTTAGTCATGGCTTTATTTCAATCAAATTCATGACAAAGTTAATGATGTATGACAGTGGTTTGGAGACCTCGGTCAGATAAGCATAAGAAATTTCAGGTGCTTATCTGACCTTAATTCAGTGTATTTGAATAAAATCCCAGTAAAACAGGTTTTTGTGTGTTTTCTTCACCTCCTCTCTCACGAGTGTCTTGCAACTGCAGGATGAAATGCAATTGAAAATGCCATGGAGGAGACTGTTGCACTTCACAGATCACCAAATATGTCTGATCAAACAAGGGAATAAGCACTTGAGTTCATTTCATTTCTTTTTCTTGATTCCACATGGAAACACAAGTGCTTCATTCTTCATGGCTGATTAGGAAGTGCAGCAGTGCCTCTGGGAATAGCTTGTTCAGCTCTCAATTGCGGTTTTGTAGAAACATGCAGAGAACAGGCTTACTGAAGGACAGTGAGTCTTTGTGGAAGAGATAATCTTCCTTTAAATGTTTTGTTGATAGAGGGATCGGATTAGTTCCCAGGATCCAGCTTTTGTACTTGAGATAAGGCAAATCCTCACACTTGTCACTTGTCCTGCAGGACACTGCTGTAACTCACACAGTTCAGCTACATGCATGCCAATACCTTAGGGGCAGATTAGGAGTTTCTGAAATCTGGTAGGTGTACCACTGGTAGTTACAGATTATGTTGAAATGGTACTGAAAAAGAAATTAAAGATGCCTCTTCCTTAGAAGTTAGAAATGTCTAACAAATGCCCGGCTATGTTTGTGCAATTAGGCTCTTGAGCTCTCGATGGTCACTTCTCTCACGGCATACCTGCTGTGCCAGGTTTGCCTCTGTGTATCACAGGCTTTGCATGAACTGGCAGATGCACTTGGTGTCCTGAAGTTGACTAGGAGCACTTAGTCTCCAGTTGCAGATAAGACACTGTTAGGAACAGCTGTCCCTGTTCCATTCCTTTTCATCAGGAATGGGGTGCAAGGCAGGGCTCCAGGTGCTGCAGGATAGTCCATCCTTATCTCTTGTACTTGATTTTAGGTGAAGCATGTACCAACTCAGAGTGCTTTGTATGAGGCTTGTTAATGAGGTTTCAAGGTTGCACAAAACTCGGTGTATCTGCATACTAAGTATGTGTCTTTGGAGGGATGCAGTCCAGAAATAAAGATGGGAAAAGCCATGGCAGAAAAGATAACAGCTGTGATGTTGTTGGAAGGTCACAGTGTCAGAGTCAGAACCTTGTTTTCCAGAATCCAAATTGTGGTCTTTCTTACTGCCTAGCTGGTTCTGTCTCCTTTTATGTACTAATGGGTCACTAGCTAGAGTTTTCTCCCGTGATGCTACAACAGTAATAGTTTCCTTCTATAAAAAGGTGAGAAGAGGACCTTCATGCTGCTCTGAATCAGGAGCCAGATCTAACCTGTGAGATCAAAAGGCAGATGCTATTTCAACATAACATCATGATAAAACAGTGGAAGAAGCAATGAAGACTCTTAGTAGTATCTTGTGATCATTTATTTGGCAATCATCCTGCTCAGAAGTCGCTGACTAAACACTCTTAGATTGAGTTGAATATTTCAATTAGCTTTTGTGACTTCTTTGTTTTATTCTTTTATAGGGTGTGCTTGATTTTGTTTTTCTCCTGTTCTCATGCTTCTGAAGGTCTCTGTATATAACTTTGGTTTGAATTTCCTTTGGTTTTGTAGAAAATTGTTGTATTTGGGGTTTTCTTAAGAGGCAAACTTAATAAAATGTTTGATGTTCTTAATCTTGTAATTGTGAATAGGAAAAGGGTACACACTAAAGAGAGCAGCTGAATAGGTTAAATATAACACCTGAAAAAAATGTAGGAGTTGAGACATTATCAAGGAAGACATGCTGTTTGGGAGTTTCCACTAAAGGAATTCAGTTTATGGTTCTACTTGGAATCATAGAATCTCCTGATTTAGAGGAGACACTTAAGGATTATCAAGTCCAGCTTCTGCCTCCACACAGGGCCAGCCAAGTCAGAGCATGTGACTGAGTGCATTGTCCAGATGCTTCTTGAACTCAGTCAAGCTCCGTGCTGTGACCACTTCCCTGGAGAGCCTGTTCCAGTGCCCAACCACCCTCTCAGTAAAGAACCTCTTCCTGATATCCAACCTAAACCTCCCCTGTCACAGCTTGATGCCGTTCCCTGGGGTTCTATCACTGGTCACCAAAGAGAGGAGGTCGGTGCCTGCCCCTTCGCTCCCCCTTGTCAGGAAGCCATAGACTGTGATGAGGTCTCCCCTCAGCCTCCTTTTCTCCAGGCTGAACAAACTAAGGGGCTTCAGCTTCCTGTGGATGCAATGGCAAGTCTGTCTCTTGACAAAGCATGGGCCAATGAATGATCTTATATTAAAATAACCTCGGTATTATACGTCTCTAGTTTACATGTAACTGTCGTTCCCCAGTCTCAAAAAATTGATGCTAGATTGTTGACATCTGTCATAAATCCAGATGGCATAATCTGAAAGCTTTCTGAAAACTATATATGCACCTTTTATGCTTTGAGACATGTCAATATACCAAGTGCAGAGAGTGTGGGAAGATTCTCTTTCTGAAACATAAGCTTGATTCACTTTTACCCACTCACTCTTGTATTACCAGCTGCTGGGAGTGAGGGTTGATTTCATTCCTGGGGCTGAAATAGGGAGAAATATTGTAAAATAGTCATTCTGCAGGTGACACGGGGAATCTCTGAAGAGCTGTTGGCATGTCAATGCTTGCAGATCCCATAGGTCAATAACCAAATCACAAACTTTGAATGGCATGTGACTTGAAGAGAGGATTAGCAAGATTGCAGTAAAACTGTGCTGTTCCTAGGTAAGTGTTTCTATCCCCATCGTTTGAGTGAGTTGAGAAGCTGGTGTCCTGCAAACCTGAACGTGTGTGGCTGAATAAGAAGAAAGGAAAGGGTGGGGGAAAAAAAGACAAAAAATGTGTTTAGTTTTGGTTCTCCTATTCTAAGCTAGTATTTATGATCCCTAGTGGCCTGGCTCATGCAAAATCATAAGCAGCATTAATAATATCCTTGGGGATCTTGCATACACCCTCAGTTACTCCAGCATCTGTAAGTTCAGAGGTCTCCTTGCCAGTGAAGTAGCTTTTCATACAAGTGGAAAACAGGTCTTGGCAATATTTTTCTCCCTGTGTGACAGGTGACTAATACTGCAAGCCACCTTTGTGAATCTTGTGCTTACCCTTGCAACACAATTGTAGAGCTTCTTGTGCTGCAAACTGGTCTCCTGGGGATAGCACTAATCCTTTTTGGCATTCATCCCAGAAAGGACAGGCAAAGGCATAGACAGAGTGTTTGTGAATCTGTGTGTGACAGGCAGTTTGCTTACAGGACAAGTAATGCACATAACAATAACCTCATATGCTACATGGTAATGAGAAGACATCAGGGAAGGAACAGGCCTCCCAGACAGATGACTGTGGCACCAGGCCTTGTCAGAGCTCTAGGAGTGTCTGGAAAATGCTCTTAATTATGGCTTAGGTGGACCTGCAAGGAGCAGGGAGTTGGACTCAATGATCCCTATGGGTCCCTTCCAACTTGAGATATTCTGTGATTCTAAGGATAGCAATATAAGGAATTTAGCTCCTTGGGGCTTAATACCTGGATAAGGTTAGAGCCGGCAATTTGTGGTTTTCTAATTTGACAAACTGGAACAAGCCACTTCTGAGGTAAAGGTGCAGAGAACTGAAATTGCAGTGTTTTTAATGATTTATTTCTGGACTTCAATAACACTTTTGACGCTGTTTCCCACAGCATTCTCTTGGAGAAACTGGCTGCTCATGGCTTGAATGGGTGTCCTTTTTGCTGGGTAAAAAACTGGATGGCTGGGCCCAAAGAGTTGTAGTGAATGGAGTTAAATCCAGTTGGTGGCTGGTCACAAGTGGTGTTCTCCAGGGCTCAGTACTGGGGCCAGTTCTCTTTAATATCTTTATCAGTGATCTGGATGAGGGGATCAAGTGCACCATCAGTAAATTTGCAGGTCACACAAAGCTGGACAGGAGTGTTGATCTGCTTGAGTGTAGGAAAGCTCTACAGAGGGTCTGGACAGCCTGGATTGATGGGCCAAGGCCAGTGGTATGAGATTCAGCAAGGCACGGTGCCAGGTCCTGCACTTGCATCCCACCCCATGCAATGCTACGGGCTTGGGGAAGAGTGGCTGGAAAGCTGCCTGGCAGAGAAGGACCTGGGGGTGTTGGTTGACAACTGGCTGAATATGAGCCAGCAGCGTGCCCAGGTGGCCAAGAAGGCCAAACAGCATCCTGGCTTGTATCAGAAATAGTGTGGTCAGCGGGGTGAGGGAAGTGATCATCCCCCTCTACTCAGCACTGGTGAGGTCACACCTTGAGTACTTTGTCCAGTTTTGGGCCACTCACAGACAATGAGGTGATGGAGCATGTCCAACCCAACAAAGCTTGCAAAGTGTCAAGTGCGCAAGTCTCATGGGAAGTGGGTGAGGGAACTGGGGTGCTCAGCATAGAGAAGAGGAGGCTGAGGGGAGACCTTATGACTCTCTACAGCCACCTGAAAGGAGGTTGTAGCCAGGTGGGAGTTGGTCTCTTCTCCCAAGTAACAAGGGATAGGACAAGAGGAAACAGGTTCAAGTTGCATCAGGTGAGATTTAGATTGGATATTAGGAAAAAGTTCTTCACTGAAAGGGCTCTCAGCCATTGGAACAGGCTGCCCAGGGAAGTGACTGAGTCACTATTCCAGGAGGTATTTAAAACAGATGTGGTGCTAAGGGACATGATTTAGGGGTTGAACTTGACAGTGTTAGCTTAATGGCCAGACTTGATGATCTTAAAGATCTTTTTCAGCCAAAACAATTCTATGATTCTCTGTGGTATTGTGAGGAATAGAGATCACCATTTCACAAGAAGCCTGGAAGTTAAACATATCTAGCTATGTGGCATAGGGCTTGTGTTTATACTGCTTTTAGCTTCCCTTTGATTTCATTGTTTACCCTTGTGTAATACTTTCACATACTCAGAGACACTGTGATATCCTCAAGTAAGCGAAGCAGGAAATGAAAAAAAATTGTTTTATTCTGAAATTCTTCTAAAGTCTATTAAACTGGTTTGAGAATATTTGGAGCCTACGCTCTGATGTGTTAGCACAACCATGTTCAAAGTCTTTTATAGACTTAGTCTAAATAATGCACTGATTTCTAGATTTGTATACAGTCCAAACAATCAATCAATCCATACAACCTCCGTTTCTGAGCGGGTTCATAAATGATAAAAACAGGTGAATTGTTTTTTGAGGCAGGAGTGAGTGATGTTTTAAAACTTCACAGCTTCTTTTGACTGGACCATGTGATCTGACTCATTTGTGGGGAGGCAAGCAGATATTTGGTGCCATTGTAACTTGAATTGCATTATTTCTATGTGCTTTGCAACTCTGAGGATTGTGTAATTGTACTACTGAGGTGTGAAAACCAATCTGCAGCCTCAGATATTTGTATCAGAAACAGTGTGGCCAGCAGGTCCAGGGAAGCGATTGTGCCCCTGTACTCAGCATTGGTGCGGCCACACCTTGAGTACTGTGACCAGTTTTGGGCTCCTCACTGCAAGAAGGACATTGAGGTCCTGGAGCATGTCTACAGGAGGACAACCAGGCTGGTGAAGGGGCTGGAGGGCAAATCCTATGAGGAGCAACTGAGGGAGCTGGGGTTGTTTAGTCTTGAGAAGAGGAGGCTGAGGGGAGACCTTACCACTGCCTACAATTACCTGAAGGGAGGTTGTAAAGAGGTGGGAAATGGTCTCTTCAGCCAAGTAATGGGAGATAGGGCAAGGGGAAATGGCACTAAGCTGCACCAGGGCAGGTTCAGATGAGATGTTAGGAAAAAAATTTTCACTGAAAGAGTCATCAGTGCCTGGAACAGGCTGCCCAGGGAGGAGGGAGGGGGTTGAGTCACCTTCCCTGGATGTGTTTAAAGGATGGGTAGATGAGGTACTCGGTGATATGGTTTAGCATAGGACAGGAATGGTTGGACTCAGTGATCTTAAAAGTCTTTTCCTGCCTACTGATTCTGTTATTGCTCTGTCCATCTGTTACCTATACCCTGTAAGGAAAATGAATAATTTGTCCTGCATAGTATTTTGGCAGCAATAAGCATGACTGTGTATACAACGTAAGTTGTTATATGTACTGCAGTTGAGTAGGTTTCATAGAAAGGAATTTTCAATGATTTTTGGTTTTAAACCTCTATACAACTTGAAGAAATATCCAGCTAGTCTGTTTGGCCCGATGTTGCGCACTTGCTTGGTTTTAATGTATTTCAAAGGCATGTCCCTGCTTTCTCTGCAAAGTTCATATTTCAAATCATACTGCTTAAAATAATACTGCTGTAGCCCAATGCTGAGATACAAGCACTACTCAAGAGACTGGCTGCAACAGGGAGGATTTCTGCAGTGAACACTTACTTCTCTCTGAAATTATTGCCAGCACTCTGGGGTGTGCTGGTGGGAAAGCAGCTTTGCAGTGCTCAGAGGTATATCCCTCAAACATCGGAGTATATGGAAACCTGCACCCAGATGTGGAGTCAGTTAAGGGCTTTGCATTAGTCCCCTGACACGTGTGACTTTTTTGAGCCATCAAGTCTGTGACCCAGCTATGAAGCTTGGACTGGGCAGCCCCATGCACCTCGGTGCACCTTCCTGACCCCAGACCTTTCATGGTCACAGACTGCTTGTCCTGTTCATCTGTTAGGGCATTGCACTCTTCAGCTGAGCAGACTTGTGACTCTTGCTGCTTCATTCACAGGGGTAAGCAAAAGCAATAAATGTAATATTCTAAGCGCTCAAGACCATGTGAGCTGATTGTTCGCAAGTCCCAGCTCTGACCAACATTTATTACTCTTTCCTGGATTCATTTTTTTAATGTTTTTTAATTCTCTTCAGAGGAATTGTGCCAGAGTGTGCCTCTGTTGAATGAAAAAGCAGCTGTAGGTTAGTGTTTAAAAACATGCTGTAGAGATTGTTACCCTCTGCCACCCATACATAGGTGCAGCAGAGCAGAAGCATGCACTCTGCTTCTCCTGCGCTGCTATGAGAAGCATCCCATTCCCCAGCATTGCTCTGAAATATGTTGGCAATTCCCTAACATTTTCCAGGAGCTGAGTAGTTTGTTAGTGCCTCAAGGCTGTCAGTCTTCCAGGGAATGGCCATGATCCACTGTGCCTGGAGCTTGGAGCTACCAGAAGGAAGTTGTCCATCTGTCTGACCTGCAACTTTTCTGTCCCACCCAGTGCTCTGAGTTCTCGTCTGACGCATAAAATTATTTAATCTGGAGTCTTCTGCACATCACTAAATAAATAATCATAATTTTGGCTTACTTTCACATGAACAAGGATTATTCATGGGGCAGATTTTTTTTACAAGTAAGTTCATCACCCTGTTCCTAGAAACCATAAATGATCCACCAAGCAGACGTCTCAGCAAAGCAGTGGGGTATGTGCTTACGTCTTGTGCTTTAAGGAAATAAGATTTAAGAGTGTTGCTTACTAAAAGAAGAAATAAATCTAGAACTCAAGTTTACCCAGACCTTTAAAATCTATCATAAAATAAGTATCAGGACTTCTTCACATGGACAGCATATTCTTGGCTGTTGATGGAGTTGACAAGAAAAGCTGGTGTTCCTTGGCCTGTCAGCTGCTCCTCAAACCTTTGATCATGCAGCACAAGATACCTTTAGCCATTTTATTTAAATATGCACTTAAATTTATTAAATATCTGATCTTACTGCCTTGGTTCCCAAGGGAAATGGTTGTGAACTGGTTGCCACTAGGTATTAAATACTGATTTTTCCCATGTAATGGGAATGTCCAAAGCGAAAAAGAAAGGTTTCCTGCAAACTATAGCCCCATATAGAGAAGACACTGATAAGATATGATGAATTGATGGTTATTTTCCTTAGGGTTTTGAATGAAAGCAAAAGCAATTATTTGACTTGTGCTCAGATTTTTCGGATTTGGGTTTTGGTTTTTTTGTGCACCTTGTAGTATCAATACAGAATGCAAGTAAATGTGCCTTTTTGAAGCTGCTGAGAGCTTGTTTTGGGACTATTTTTCGGGGGTGGGGTTAAGTCCTGCTTAGGTAAAATGCTGTTTCTGCAGACTAGCATCCTCACAACAGAAGTTCAGTGTAGTGAGTTTTATTTATCTGTTCCCTTACATGTTCTAAATAGATGCAGAGATCATCTTGAAATGGAAACACACAGGGTGAACCGTATCAGGCATCACTGCAATTTCTGTAGAGAACGGGTGCGCAATGCAATGTAAAAATGAAAGGTGGGGAAAATATCACAAGCCCAAGGCTCTGTGAGGGAGTATCAGTCTCCGGGGGCGGATGGAGCTCTGAACAGGACTGTGGTGTGCTGGGCAGAGCTTGTCACGGTCTTGTCTCTGATGTGGTGCCAGTGAAACCTGAGAAGCTGCTGCAGTTATTTTGCAGCTGACCTTGTTGGTGGAGACATTAGGAGGAGATACATCAGAAATTTACTGGGGTAGAGACTGGGGATCAGGCGTGGTGTTACAGGTTTCAGAAGAAAAAAGGGGGAAGAAGCCACAAGACAGTGTGAGGATTTGTGTAACGCTTTTGTTCCAGGTGTGTTTTGTTTTCTGCTTTCATCTCAAAGTCATGATCAACCGGAGGCAATACAGCTTCACCCTGTTTGAAGCAAAGAAATGAAAAAATACAAGAAATGTTCATTCACAAAAAAAATTTCAAAAGTAATTAAAAGGAAGGCTGAATTACAATGTTTTAAAAATTATTTTCCTTATGTCCATTTAAGAAACTCTTAAAATATCTTAATCATCTAAAGTTGTAGGGTTTTTTTTCAGTAACATAAAGAGCTTGGAGCCCTTTTTTTAAGTGTTTATTGAAGTATTTGAAGTGTTGGCCAATTGGCCAAGGGTTGGCCAAGGGCACTGTGATAAGGAGTGTTCTTTCAAACACCAGACTTGCATGTACACTGAAATTGAATACCACTTTTCTGTTTTCTAGAATAATATTTGATACCAGACTTCGGTGTCAGGGTTTTTTTCTGTTTGTTGGGATTTTTGTTGGTGCTTTTTTTTGTTGGTGTGGTTTTTTTGTTTCATTCCTCAAGCAGTTGCATGGGAGACCACTTGGGAGAGACCAACACTTTCTTGCAGGTCAGTGGCATTTGCTGAAGAAATGTTTTGTTACCTTTCTGCCTTTCCTCGGGTTGCCTAGAAGAGCTGGTTTTTCAGTCATCTCTATTAGTGAAGTAGCTATTGTTTCTCTGAAGACCACAAACCCACTCTGTGGTCGTGTCTGCTCTGGGAAATGTCTTCAGTGCTGGGAAGCAGGAGACAGGAATGCAGCACGGCTCTGGAGGGGGTCAGGGACATTTTTTTATTTTTTTATTTTTTTTGCATAGGACCTTTGAAACCCCATGACCTGTGTATGTGCACTTCCCGTGAGCCTGTGAAGCTGGCAGAAAATGTGTGCTTGCCCAGAACCTTGAGCACTTAGAAGTTGGCTTCGCTTGCATAGCTGAACGGGCAAACAAAGGGCAGAATTAATGGAAAATTTCCTTGAATGAGTATCACAGGGGCAAGTATTTGGGTTTTTTTATGGCATCGATATGCTTTAAAAATCTCTGAAGGTGACTTCAGTCAGCATTTCTTCTGCTTCCTATTCAGTACGTCAGAGGAAATGAATGAGACTGTTATGCTCACCCTTACTTTATTATTCAAGAGCTGGGGTCTCTTGGTAGAGTGGAAGATCAGTGACTAATAAGCTTGCTGAAAGGATTTTTAATTTTTTTTTTCCTTTTTACATTATGCATAACCTGTGAAACTCTTCCTGCAGAAGTAACATGGAGCAAAGTTTAACAGGAATCCCAAAGCTATTACATACTCTTCTAGATGGTGAAACCATCCAGTTACTTCAGGGAAAGTAATTGTATTTCTGATCATCAGCTGTTCATTTCCTCAGCTGATGGATATACCATTTCACAGGTTCTTATATTCTGTGGCCTCTACTGTCTCACCGATGCTCCTTTCTTTAGCATGTCTAGCACTGCTGTGTGTGCTGGGGTCTAAGTTTGTTTTAAGATAGCCTGTAAGTGGATAGTAACAAACAGATTGATCGGAGCTGTAGACCCAGCAAGAGGTTGTAGTTTTATGCCAGAAATCTGGACTTTATCTGATGATGTAAGTAACCCCCTGGCCTGAGATGTTGGTCATCTCAACCTACCTGAGAGCAAAGTTCAGCCTTGGGTTATGGCAGATGCTGCTCAAGGGGGGTTTGTGCTCCTCTGGATGGAGTTCAGTGCTTCACTGAGATGCAAGGTGAAGCCCTGTTGCTTAAGTTGGACAGTGTGGATGGCCCTGAAATGCTTTGGAAGAAGGGACGGTTTTCTTGACTGAAACATTTCTCTCTACCTGTTGACCCAAGGGGAACTTTGCAGCTGCAGGATTGTGATAGAAGGGGTCGAGTGCTCTGACCTGCTTTAGAGCTCATGAAATTATGAGCTTCTCCAAGCCTTCGGTTTATGTGGACACCCCATCAGAACTCTCTCCCCATGCTGGTGGAGCACCGGAGGGAAGATGACATCAGGCTGCAGCCAGCAGATCCAGAGCTGCTATGGGTTCCTGTCGAGCATGGCAGAGCCAGGGTTTGTGTGGAAAGAAAATAATCTTCTGGAGAAATACTTCTAGCAGGAAAATATTTGCTCCAGGCTCAGTTTTGCCAGGAATGAAAAGCTCAAGTGACTAAAAAAAAACCCACCCCAACCAAAACCAACCCACAATGGATATTTCAGCTTTTCAGGATCCTCCCCCAGCCCAAGAGAGGAAACTTAATTTTTGTGCTTTCGTCCTATTTCATATATTGGAATGGTCATGATCACACTTTTTACAGGTCATTACTATCCATATTTGTTTTCTAAACTCTAACAGCTGTTACCAGCTACCTCTGTCTATTTATGTTTTCACACCAAGCCTCTTGCCTCTTTTTTCTTGCACTTTTTCCCCCTTCAGAGGATTCAGATGTTACTTCTCTAACTGCTGTTTGGTGTTTCTTCTTTTTTAACTATGTAAGAAGTGAGTGTAATAAAAATACTTTGTGAAAAACTAATTAAATTTGTGGTGTAAGGGTGGGGGAGAAATCATCTTTTATGTCAGATACTCCTGGCAGTGCTAAAGACCTTAAGGTCCGGAAGGCTGAGGAAATTGAGGCTTTTTTATCATCTACTTGCTGTGGATTTATTCTTCAAAGCCAGTGCCATTTAGGAGAAATTTAGACAGATGGACTTTGTGGGGAAAGCTTATTAAAGATTAAATTGCATATTTTTTCCCTTGAGCTAGTAACATGCTGTGTTTCTGTTACCTAGTCTTTTGTTTGTTCTTGCTCAATAACCTTTTCGGGAGTTTTATTTTGGAAGATAAATAGAATATCATACTCTTACGGTATTCTAATAGGGATTTGCTTTCCAAGCCTCTTCTCATAGCTGAGCAGTTCAGACTAAATCCTAGTAGGAAGTCCATATTTACAAGCTAAAACCAAAAAGCCTCCAAATCCACTGTACTTGCATTGTGGACTTTGGTTGAGGTCAAAAACGAGGGCTCGTTCCCCTTTTTTTTTCTAAGGGAAGCAGCACAGGAGCAATTTGCTGTTCTGTACGAGACACGAAGTTATTAGCTGAGCTTGCCACTCAGAGCGTGTCAGGAAATTCTTTCCAGTGTGTGCAGATGCTTCCTGTGCACAAGGCTGGTGTCATGCTTGGCACATGATTAAAAAAAAAAAAAAAGTAAATCACACTTGGGCTGCTTTTTGTTTTGCATTTTGCTGGGTCTTTTGGCACCATGGGGGGAGGAGAGCTTTGGTGGTGGGACAGTGTCGCTGTGCTCAGGGTTGTTTGGGAGAACAAAAAGAACAAAGATTTAGTAAATTCTTTTGAGCTTTTGAAAGCCTCCATTGGCCTTCTTTTCCCCCACCACCTTTAGTAATAGATTAACTCCTGTTCTTTGTGTGTCAGGTTCCACGTTGCTAAAAAACCAGTTATGGCAGCTGATGCTTGTAGCAGTGCTGCAATTCAAAGGGGAAGGAGAAGATGGTGGCATCTCTGCACTTGGGGATTCAATCTGACCACAATATAGCCTCTGACTGACCTCTTTGTAATTGGTACTGTTCTCTTTACATGCCTCTGTGGTGTGTAAACTGTATGGCCTCATTTGTCCTTGTAAAACCTTCAGGCTGGTGGACCTGTACAAGAAAGTTATGCATTTGCTACATTTGGACAGGTCTCTCCTGGACTCTCAATCACAACATTCATGAGGTGTCTGGATAAACCAGATTCTCTCAAGAGTAAAAGCAGTTTCCTACGCTTTCTCCTTATCTGCTCCTAAACACAGTGTTGAGAATCCTGCCCTCTGTTGTAGAGGGATGTCATTGAGTCCCATAGTCCCAGAGGAGGATGTGGAGAGAGGAGGATACAAGAGGAAACAAATACCAGGAGGAAAATTCCTTAAGTAGAAATCATTTCAACGGGAAATGTTCCACAAATGTTCAGCAAACTTGCTTTGCAACTATTTTCAAGATGCTAATTTCACTTTATTCCATTTTTGTTGCATTTATTTCTTGCTACTGAGAATCCAGTTTCTTTTCTCCTACAGATGTGTATTTTGGTCTTTGAAAACTTTGTCTGCAATTAATGATCACCAACTTTGAATCACCAGCAGGTCTTTAATGTACAAAAAAGGTGTTACAGGTTCTGCTAGGTGGTACCTTTAAAACAGAAGGAACCCTCGTTTTTGGAGGTGCTCATACAAATGTATGTGCACAAAAACTGATCTGGCCCATAGATTCACTGCAGTGTAACCCCTACACAACTCCAGAGATTTCACTATCACACCTGGTAGATCAGTATCCGGCCACTGCACAGCTTCTATGGTGTTGCCTCTTAAATTAGGGAAAGGAGGGTAAATGCCAGTTTTCTTTTTGGAAACAAGAGAAACAGAATGAATTGGGCTTTATTTGAGGGTACTTTGGAACTGTTTAGCTGTCTGAAGCACAAAAACTTGTAAGTGTAGAGAATTTCAGAATCTTCCAGCTCTGATCTTGCTCAAGTTTTAACAGATTTTAATTGCTCCCAGGTCTAAGGCAAGTGCCTTTAAAACAATCTAAGATTCCAAACTTAAAAATAGGAGATTATAAATGTTGGGGGTTTTTACCATTGGAGTGACCAATAGCTAGATCTGTAGAATAGTGTGGTTTCCACAAGAAAAAGTGTGGAACAAAGTGGGAAGGGTGGAGAGGGTGGAACATGCTAATTTGTACCTTATACCTGCATGATGGAGAATCAGGAGGCAGCATCAGGTCTTCTATCTTTCTTCTGAGCTGTCTGGTGCCCATGCTGAGTACTGTCCATGCAGCTTTCCTGAATGGCTTTAAATGTTTTGCTTGATTTTGGGTATATCTGTGTTTGTCCCTTGGTGTGGTATGGATTGCCTTCCACTGATGGAATTAGTAAGGAGAAACTGGATAAAGAGTGGGTACGTTGACACAGCTGGTGGTTTCGGGAGGGTGAACCTGCCACCTTCTCCGCCACAGGCTGCTGTAACAAGCTTGTCTGTAATGAAAGCTGGAGAAAACCTCTATCAGAAACTTCCTGTGTCCTGATGTGGAGATGGAGCGGCATGTGTGAGGGGTGGTGATCTCTAACACTGGCTACCACCATCCTCTTCGCTGTCTTTTGAATGAAAGTGCTAATAGTTCTTAAAGGGAAAAATCAGTTGAGATGTTAAAATATTTTTCCTTCCTCTCAGTATTTTATTGATTCAATGGGTAGTAGTGAGCTGTATTCTGTAAATGCCTCCACATGCTGAATGATCTCATTTTCCATGTGGGAGTACAGAATAAACTTTGGAACACAAAAGATTGCATGAAAAGGTGGCATTAATTATACAAAATTGCCATCAGAAGGTAGATTATTATACAGAACATTCTTTTTGACATTGTGAAACAGCTTTTAATTTAATATTAAGGTTAATCTGACAACACTCAGCAATAACCACAAAGCTCTGCAGTTTAATTTCTGGCAAGGGAATATCCTTAAAGTTAGTTATTGAAGCAACTAACAGGTTCTTTGAGGAAAAGGAATTTAAATATAAGAGCTGCTGAATAACAATAAAGGGCTTAATTGAAATCAATATATTTTTAGACGTAGCTTAGTGAGGAAGGGTGAAATGGAACAATACCCAAATTCTTCTGAATCCAAATATCTACTTGCTGTGAAGTAGTTAATGCCATGGACATGCAAATGTAAACATTAAAAAAGGGGGAGGAAGGGGGTTGACATCTAGTTGATGCATAATTTAAAAAGAAAGTGTAAAATTAATACAGCAAATAAGAGGAGAAACCAAAACTTAATGTAAATAAGCAGGCACCGATTTGTCTGTGGCCACAGTTGCAAAATGCACAGTAAAACAAAACACTGGTGAGGGTAGGGCTCGTGTTTTGCAATTATCCCTGGCTTTGGAGCTGGGCAAGCCGTTAACATGATTCCTTTTCCCCCTCTATTTATGCCAGAGAAATACTTTAAAAGGCAGGAACAGCACAGGCGCTACACTTGCAGGGTTATGAAAGTGGGATGGAAACTCTCATATGGTCATAATTATTGTTGCTTGTGCCTGGAAGTCACCGCTGTAAGCAGGGCCCTTGGTAGGTGCTCACCCAGAGCTTGTCACTGGCCTGAGCCAGCTGCCAGGAGGAGAGTTCACAGCTGCCAGCTGAAATCCAGAGGTGGCAAAGGCTGTCCAGAGCAGGGCTAGAAATCAGACCCTAATTTTAGGAGTCTGGGTAGCTGTGATGAACCTGGGAGATGGAAAATTCCTCATCAGGATGGTTTGTGTTTGCTTTCAGAAAATCTTGGTGGGGGGAGGGTAGGGGCTGGGTATTACTGTAGTCTGAGACTTGAAAGACCCCAGCAGATGAACCATACAGAGAAGTGCTGACCTTCTGCATCTCCTTACATAGCTTCCCCTCTCCATCCCCAGTTTTCTGTCATGTTTTTCAGTAAAGTTATTTTTGTTGTGAGAGTGGTTCATTTCAGAAATACTGGGAATGTTTTTAAAACGTTGAAAAATGTTCTTGTTGCTCAGACAGCAGGCTGTGAAATCGCTTGGTGGGGGGGTTATTTCAGCTGACCCTGGAGAATCTGAAGGATACCACAAATGCTTTTTTAATGGTCAGCTGCAGTTTTACTCATAAGTAATAAATTGCAACCAATCAGAGCATCATTTAGGGCAAAAAAAAAAATCTCAACAATATGAAGTCATTCTGAAGTGCAGGGACAGATGAAAATATCCATGTTCAACACAGGCTTTGATCTCATCGTGTTTTTAAAGACGGGCACTAAAAAACAGAATCAAAGCATTGCTTTATTAGTTGTGTGAGATGTGTCCTTCCCAGAGCAGGTTGCGACACACAAACTCAAGGGATTATAGTTAAGCTTGTTTTCCAGACGATGTTCTGTGAAGACTGTGTGTCAGCATTGTATCTTGTTCCTGCAGCAGCACTTTAAAACACTTGGGCTGCTGGCTGGGACTCTCAGATAGTGGAATATACCATCCCTCTTACTTACCTGGGCCTTTTTTTTCTGCTTAGGGCTGAATATCACCTTGGTTTAAATAACCTCTGTGCAAGATAAACTTTTGAGGGCCTAAGTGTCAGTTATTGTCTTTTTCCTATTGAACATCTGTGAGATGATGCCCATATTCATAATTTGAATTTTTTTGAAAATTGAGCTTGTGGTGAGAAAAAGAAAGCCACGTGGTAAATGCACTTCCTCTGTTTACTTCCTTAGTGCATTTTTCCTTGTTGGTTCTAACAAAGCCTTCAAGCTGCCTTCAACTGCAAAACCAGATTGGTGGGTCTGCCCTGAGTGTTTAACTGCTGCAGCTTTCTCCTCTCCCTGAACGATGACACTGGCAGAGCAAGGGGGAGTCCTTACAAGGTGTCAAGTCCTACTTGCAGTGATTCTGAAGGCAGCCTCCTCCCTCACCTTAATGAGCCTTGGGTTAAAGGGCAGGGAATGTCTCATGCAGCTTCTCTGTAGCTGAGGGAAACTCCCTGAGCCACCTGTGAACATGCTCTGGGAACGGGTAGGTGTCACCGCACCCCCTTTCTCACCCAGAAGGCTTTTAAAGTTGGGGCTCTACTTCTGATGAAATAAAACTGATGTTGTGGGCTGCCATGATAGTGCTGAGAAGGGGGGAGGGGGGGCATGGAGAGCTGTTATCACAAAGCTGTGCAGTGTTTTAGCTTGGTTTCACGAACAAACAAAAACCTTTAAATGCTCAGTATCCTTTGATATTTCTGGATGTTACCAAGCTTAGCCAGATTAATTCATGGTCCTGAAGACAACTGATTCCCTTGTGTCTGAGAAAGTCGTTAAAGGATGAGAGGAGCAAGACAGGAATGAATGCCACTACGAACAGAAATGCAGTGTTGTGAACTGAAGTTGTTTGCTCCTTTTGCCCAATACCTGTCTTACCCACTCCCTTGGTTCCAGTCCCATCAGGTGTGTTTGTAGTGGCTTACCCCACATGCTGCCTCTTTCCCAGGTCTGCCTGGGGGCATGGAGGGGGAACTTGGTGGTACAGAGCTCTGAGGACCAAGAAATGGTGGGACCAGAGCACCTGCAGGTCAGGATTTCCTGTGATGTGCTAGCAAAAGATGCCACAATCTAACTATTTTTCCTTTGCTGGGACACTGGGGAGATTAATGATCATCGCTGTTGTGCCATAAATATTTATGAAAAAAAGATTCCATCCTAGCGTCCGCTTTCCCTGATTTATTTTTTTTATCCTCACTGTTTCTCTGCTTATTGTAAGATTACCCATCTGATTCATGTATATGCTTCACTATGCTTGTGGGCTACAGTAATATTGTATATATTCAGGTTATTGTGAGAATTATTGTTCTGTTTTGGAGGAGTGCTTTTTAGCTATATATTGTGGACAGTGGTAATGGTGTTTCTGTTTTGCTTTGAGATGGTATGGTACTATCTATTGTCAAATCTATCTTTTTTTCTACATTAGTTACACAGCAGTGAAGTTTTGACATTTGAGAAAAATTTTGTTGGCTTGTTTCTTCTGACATCCTTATTAAGCCATTTTCAGTAGCTGTGCTTTACATATTCATGAATTTATGTCTATTTTACACAGCCTAAATATGTTAAAGAAAAATTAAGGGTCAAGCAGAAGCTCACAGGTCCAATTAATGTTTCACTAAATGCCCTCAAATCCTTTGAGCATTGGGAGCAGGACACAGAAAAAACTCTCCCAATACTTACTTCTGCTTACTGCTTCAATATTTAATTAGCATGGCTTAGTCACCATAATTCTAAGTGAGTTTTTAAAAGATGTAATTGGAAACTAATTGGACTAATGCACTGACTATTAATTACCAGACCTGCAGATGTAGGAATGGTAGGAAGTCGGCCTCTGTGAAGGCACCAGGTGCAGTCTCTAGGTCACCACTGAAGCTCAGGTGTGGCTGAGCAGACTTGGAGAAATCTCTCAAGCTTTCTCTGTACCTCTTTTTGTCATCTACAGAGGGGGAAGAGGTGAGTGACATAACAGCCTTCATGCTGTGCTTGGTGTGTGGCCTACATGAACCAAATTAAGCGTTGAGTGGTGGTCTTCAGTCAGTTTGTGCATAATGAGGCAAGACGTTACTGGCTTGCATGCATGTGTGCGTTTTGTGTACACATGTGTCGCCTTACACATTATATGGATGTGTCTCTGTGTGTGTGTGTATGTTAAGACATATCATGGAGTGTCCCAAGTTGGAAGATGTTGACCCATAAGGATCATTGGGTCCAACTCTCCGCCCTTCACTGGACTACCTAAAACTAAACAATAGGACTAAAAGTGTCATCCAACTATAGATGTATTTTCCAGGTCATAAAGAAGTATTAATGAACAAATTTTATTTTGCCACTAAAGGGTGAAACAGTTGCATCCTTTTTCTGAAGCCCTTTCCTGCTTGTTTTTACAGTTATGGGCGGTCTGAGGGGGTGGCCTTATTTTTTAGAGGATCAGTGGTGGTGTTCTTTGATCAGTAGCTGTACCGCTGGTTGGACACGCTCATTTTTTCATCGGCAAATGAAATTTCAGTGGAGCATTACCAACTCTTTAAGTTTTACATTCTCACAACTGGGCAGATGGACATTACTCTAAGTTTACAATAAATGTGTCATATTGAAATCTGAAAACTTAGCGGTTTTATTTAAGTGAGGAAGCTTGCTTGCAATTTTGTAAGCATTTCATAAGCAATCTCAAATTTGCATGGAGAACATACACCTGAATGTCCTTGTCCATTCAGAATAGGTGTGGATGCTCAGATCTCACTCTTAGAAGAATAAAAAATTTAAATTGCTCATAGTTGGGTTTTTGTTTATTTTGTTTGGGTTTTTTTGGTGGTTTTGTTTGGGGTTTTTTTACATTTTCCAAAACAATGCTGTGCATTTGTTCTGCTGATATCTTGGTTATTGCCTGTGACTTTAGTCCAAGGTCTTACAACTTGCTGAGTGGTTAGATGTGACTTGTAAGCAGTGGATTTGTGGGCATGGAAGCATTGCTGCTATGTGCTGTGCATATCCTCCCTGGCTAGCCAGCTTCTCCAATGTACCAGCAAACCTGCCAGGTATCAAAAGGTTTGGGTGGCAGAGCAGAGAGCACATTGTTTGAGAAAGTGCTCTGCGGTGTCTGGTCATGCAGCGATACAGGGATTAGTTTTTTCTGTCCACCATTTTGTTTGATTGGCAGCATGGACCCAGCTTCTGGCTGATTAAAACCAATACAGTAGTAACCATCATGAGAAAATATTAGCAAGACTTTTTTCCTGTGAGTTTATAGTTGTTGGTAGTGTGGTGGTGACATATATTTCCAAATGAATTATTACTCAGAGGGGTGTCTTGTGTTTTGGAGACCCTCAGCTACCATAAATTGCTGTAGTGCCGTGTGGGTGTGTGTTTGTCACACTGCCATCAAAACTGTGGCTGCTTTCACATTGATTTTCCAACCTCCCATCTTGGGAGGGAATGAAGGAAGCAGACCTGCCTCCTAAAATACACAGGAGATGAAGTGTAGCTGTTTTCATGTTTCTCAAGGAGCTGGAAGCTGTAGCAGAAAGGGTGACTGTGGTTTCTGTCACACTTTATATTCAGAAAAAGAAACGGTAGGATTACTTACTTGCAGTAAAATTGGTTTTGGAGTCTCCAAGCTTCAGCTGCTCCAAATCCCAAGTACCAATTGGTATTCTTAAGTGAGGTGTCGTATTTTTGATTATTTATAGTTAATGCTGTACACATTATTGACTAGGAAAGCTGCAGTTTATTTACAAGTTTAGAAACAAGACAGCACTTTTCTTGGCACATGCCTTCTGTAGTGGCAATAAAAAGAGCTTAGATCTGTTTTCACTGTTTTAACTCGGCTTAATTTCTTACACTACTTTTGCATTTTCCCAAATAAAAGATATTGAAAAAGACCATTTTTTTAACATGCTACCAGAGACAATTTATGTATCTTTATATAGCTTATTTAGCCTGTGATCTTTTTTTCACAAACCATCTTTCCATCATCAAGAGAGATGTTTTTGAAAGCTGTTCATGCTTGACCATGACCATAACTTCGCTGTGGTGCTGGACTGCTTCTGCTAGTGCAAGGCCAAAGTTTAGCAAGTAGCACCAAACTACATTCAGTTGTCAGAGGTTTGCAGTTATCTTTTATGTAAGTGCGAGCAGCATGTGATCCCTTCTTTAAGAAGTGGTTTTCTTTTTTCTCTCTGCTACCAGGCTGCTTTCTGCAGCTGTTTACCACCATGCTGCAAGGGTCGCCACCGTAATTACTACTGGAAGCTCAAAAAGAGGGAGTCAACCTTTCCTGTGTTTCAGGGAATTTTCATGTACAACTCTCTACCCAAACCTGAAATTAACTGCATGTTGTTATTAACACTGAGAACAGATTTGGAATGGGAGCTCTTAGCCGGGCATGTCTTGGCCTGAAAGTTTTGGGCAAACTAATGAGTTCAGGGAAGAAGTGAAGAAAACTCAAAGGATTGATTTGTAGGAGCAATTAACAAGCTTGGTAGTTGAGCTAGGGCATGATTAAAGGCGTGTGATTATAATGTATGTGTCAGGCATAAAATAAAAGTAGGAGATGTTTAGGACAGTGGAAAAAAAGGAGAAATATAGCCTGAAAAACTAAAGGCAAATAAAATGGAGAGATTATCACATATTACCAAAAGTTTGAAACCCTACTGCTGGAGACATACCATTTTTTTATTAGATGGTCAGGAGAAAATACACAGTTGGGACTCACGGCATTCTTAAATTTTGTTGATTATTTTATTCTGATTTAGTGGCAAGAAGGGGATTACTTGAGAATGTCATCTGACTTCAGGTTTAATATGGGTAAATAAGTTCTGTACAGAAATCGACTGATCAAATCCAGTACTTGTGGATAAATTAGAGTAGATTTCAGCCTGTGACCTATGGATGTCTGTAGATTATTTCCAAAATGAACATGATAAGTTAATGAAGACAGCAAACTTCTTGACAGTAGAGTTTTAATATTTACAGTAAAAAATTATGTCCCTGAAGGAGGGGAAAAAACCCAACCAACATAACAAAGAAAAGCAGTGAAGATACTGTTTATGTCTGTGTACACTTTGAAAGATATCAGGCTGTAATTTTTGTAGAGCAATTAGTGAACGGCTATAACAACTTGGCCAGCACTCTGCTTGGCCAAATTGTTATAGCAGTTCACTAATGAAAATCTGAATCTTGTTTCCAGACTCAGTTTTGCTATTTTCAGCTTCTGGCTGTTGGACTAAGTATTACCTAACTTATCCTGAAACATGACTTTGGTTGTAGAGTCAAGCTTAACAGCAGGGAGAGCAAAAAATGCCATAGAGGTATCAAGTAGTAACATCCCAAAATCAATTTGCTAACAAATATTTGAAAGGGTAACATCTTCAGCAGATTTCAGGCCAGGTCAGGCCTGGAATTGGTGTAGAGCGTGCTCTGGGTGATGTGACAGATATGTGCTCATGCCTGACCCAGGCTGAATTTTTACTGTGATGGAGCTGCTAAAATATTATAGGCTTAATATCAGTGACTGGTGAGTCCTGGCTTCTACTAATCTTCAGTGGTGCAACTATCGGTGATTCTTTCTGCGTTATGATGCTATCTATTTTTTTTGTGTTTGTTTTGGTTTGTTTGGTTTGGGGTTTTTAGATTTTAGAAGAAAAAACACTGACAAATTAATCTTACATTTTTTTTAATTAAACTCAGGCAATGGTTTAAATGTTTTGCCTTTAAAATAACAGGGCAATGAGTCATTTTGTAGCCAGTCATCGTAACAGTGTAGGAAGTAAGTCAGGATAAGATCAGAGGAGTTCCTGTGGTCAGTGTTAATATATATATGAAATATATAACTAGGAATTAACGAAATTAATATTATTTATATATAGACTACTTTTACATTTAACATATTTTTACATTCAGTGGGTCTGTAGAGTTACTTGTCTTTGTTTCTCAAGTCTTTATTGTTTAATCATCACTAAGAGCATCTTTTTGTATGGATAAGATACAGATATAAATAAGTCTCTCTTCAGTAAACAGTATCACAGTATGAATAATGAAAAGGGAATCAAGTTGTTATTGAGAACTGGCAGCTTGTCTCCAGAATCTTCATAAATTTGTTCAGAAAAAGTGGTTATTAAACAATTTCAAATACGTGTTTATAAGTTTGCTCTCTATGAGCAGACATAAAGACCATCCATTTCTGATTGCAGACTATTTCCTATGAACATTTCAATCACATGTATAAATTCTAAGTAGTGAATTTTCTTGTGACTTTTCTAATTTTTTAATATTTTTTAAAAAGCTTTCTTCCATCTCTGTGTAAAAGAAACCTGGCTTGCAGTATCATCGAAAGTAGTGACATATGTGAATTCATTTATCATGAAACTAATGGGAAAATAATCTCAGCTGCAAAGAGAAAATGATAAACAAGAAAAACATCAGTCTTTAGTTTTCTTGTTATGCCTCTAGGCAGCTTGTTAAGTCATGTTGAAGTTAGAGAGTATACATGATGTAAAAACTTCTAGAGTAAACTCTGTGGAACAAACCACTGAAACTGGTGTGATTTTGTTTATGTATTTTGTTACCGTGTCATCAAAAAAAAAAACCAAGTAGGGCATTAAACAAATTTGAAAGACAAATAGAGAGCTTGGATATGGGACAGGGGGGTTTTCACATACACCTAGTTTGATTTTTTTTTTTTTCTTTCATTATTCAGGCAGCCCTTCTACAGTGGTTAGTGATATTCCTAAAAAATAGTGTGTAACATAAAAAAGGGGAGGTTTTAAGTGGAAGCATCCCTTCTTGCCACAAAGGCAATGAACTATTACAAGTTTGTTTAAAAAAACCTCACCAACAAAGTTTTAAAAGTGCTATTGGAAGAAGTAGGGAACCACTCTGTTCTGCAGAGAGACAGAGTAACCACTGAAATATATAATTTGAACCAATGTGTTACTTTTTAGTACCAGTTATTTCCTGACTTCCAGTTGCATTCAGGCAGTTAGAATTATATGGCTGAGGGATGGGGAAACAGGTGGATGCAAATTATACCTATGCTGAAATAGCAGCAGTGCTGTAGACAGCAGGGCAGTGTGCCGGTCACTCCTGCTCCAGGAGTAAAAATTCTCCTCCTGCTGACTGTTGCTTGCACTTATTTAAGAATAATCTATCTTCAAACCAGTCTTCACAATGGGATGAGGAAAATGCAGTCCCGGCTGGTAGAAGTCCAAAGTCCATGTTAGGGGTGGCGGTCTCTGCAGGACTGCATGCCCTCAGCCTGTGGCTAGGTTGGTCTTGTGTCTGTCTTTTTCCACTCTTACAACAGACAAGGTTATGGGATAGCAATAAAACAACTTAATCTATTAAAGCATGCAGCTGTATGCCTGGATAAAAACTTGGAATCCCAGAAAAGACGTTTTTGTTTTTTCAATTCTGGATTTTACTTAGCAAGAAGATCTCAGTGGTGTCCATATCACCGCTCCAGAGAGTGGATGCTGGCAGCTGCTTCTCAACCTGAGGGTTGGTTTGCTCTGGAGGCCTCAAGCTTGCATCTTGCCCAGCTGGTGTTTGAGGAGTGCCTCTGAGTTACTATGAGCAGTTTACCTGGATGGTGTTTCTCCAAGGTTTCCTCTTGCCTCTCAAGCAGCTTTCTCTTACCGTGTACTTTTACCAAGAGGAGTCTCAAGTTAGAGCACATATCAGATTGGTTGTGAGGATTCATATTTCCTTCTACCCCTTGCTTCATTGAATTAGGTTTAAAAATAAAATACTTTTATTCGTAAACTTCCTTCTCCATTGTTTTGTGTGTGATGGAGAGCATCATTCTTCTCATTTGTCTGCCTTCCTTCCCCATGCACTTCCCTGAAATTACTCCTCTATTGTGTTCTTAATTACACTCTTCCCATCTTCAGGTTTAATAATTCCACACCCCCACACCCCCCTTTTGACTTCTTCAAGATTGTGGCAAAATCACATTATTTGTGTATCAAGAGACTTGTTCATTGTATCTCTGTAAGGTATCTTGCAGCATCTGCTTGCCACAGAGACCATAAAACCCACAGTATTAAATGGCAGGCAGTGCATCTTTTTCTAAATTACTTTGTCCTTTCATGCCACCCTCTTCTCTGCCTTTTACAGTTTTGTGGATCCTGCTGTCATCGTTAAGGGGAAAGAATTTTTTGCCTTTTTGCTAGGTAGAAAGACATTTTAAAGGAAGTCTGTAGTATAATACTATGGCTTTATTGCCTCACTGGCTATTTATTTCCAAGGCATACAAAATACTCCTTATGCAAGGAGATGGAAAAAATGAAGGTAAATGAGGGATAAAAGATACAGGTGTTTGGCCCCTCTCTGTCATACGGCATTTTCTCAGCAGGAAAGACCTGGTAACAGTCCCCAGTATCTCCCCAGTGAAACCTGACCATCAAGAAACGGGAACAGCAATGAGGGCTTTTTGTTTATTGATTGGCAACGCCTAGTACTGTGGCTGTTGTTGAAAGCAGTTGAGAAACTTTGCTAGAGGTCAGATAAAATAAAAAAAGTGAGTCAACAGGGAAACATTAGGGATAATGAAATTCCAATATGATTAGTTTTTATATAACCTTGTTGTTGCACATTCTCCATTGCTGGCAGGCTAAACAGAGGGCCCCTGATCCAGCTGTAAAATCTGTAAGAATTTGGTTTGGTTTTTTTCCATCTTTTCTGTGTTTGGTGATCTGATTGCTTTCTTGATTGCAATGCCTGCTCATCTTGCTAGGATATTTCTAAAGCATCCTAAATGTGGCAAATAAGTAGTTTAATCTTCACTAGCATAAGAAACAGGGTTGGGTGGTGCACAGTGCCCAAAGCTGGTTTTACAGTGATTGAAGACCTTTCAGCAAGGAAGAAATTAGGAAGAAGTTTCATCCCAGGTCAGAATGGGAAATCCAAACCAGAGGACAGGGTTTGTTGGAAGACTCATCTGGAAGTTCCAGAAATTCTGGAAAGTCACCATGGGAGGACACACTGGGAGATGGAAAACAACTGGAAGAAATACAAGTGTAATATAAAAATATGTTATTTGATTTATCCATACTCATCTTTGAATAAAAGTAACCGGTTTCTTAAAGCTCTTAATTCCAATACAGTAAAGTTTGGTAGGTAGTTTTCTATTTAGCTAAAAGTTATTTAGCTTTAAGAGTGATTTTCCTGCACCCATCTTTTCACCTTGCAGGGACGGATTAAACAGGACTCCAACAGCACCAACCACTCCAACACAAAATCAGGAGCAAGCCAAATCTTGCAGAGTGAATTGCAATTAAATTGCAAGTGGGAGACATTTTCTAGTGGTAAAACATCAGCTAGAGTAACCTTAGTCTGCAGCAGCAGAGCTCCCACACACAGCCATTTCCCTAAATGGTAACAGGTTGGGGTTTCTTTAATTGAGGGGGGTGTGGGGTTTTTTTTCTCTCTTCATGGCAATACTTTTACCACATAAGAAGAATCTGTGCAGTAGGAAATGTATCTGATTCTTTTGTTTAAACCTCCATAAAATGCAAGAATAGTGACTTGGCTTGATTTGAAAGTGTGATTGCTATAGTCTGTGTCTTAGCATGCTCTGTGGGTGAGTTTGTGTTTGGTGCATTTTTCATGTCTTGCTTTAATTAATCACTTTCAGTTTAGTCTGCACTTTATCAGCGCTGCTCAGAAACTTAGCAAACAGCATTCACCACAGTCGCAGTGTGAGAAGGATTTCAAAGACTCTTCACCAACACTTGGTGTTATAAGAAAAACAGAAAATCTGTAGCTCAGTCATTACAGTTACTATGTTTACATTAATGTGAAAAAAATAAATGAGCCAGTTTTCTCCTTTGATTTCTCCTGCAAGGGCTTTTGGGAAGAAGATGATACGCATTAATTCATGTTTGACTTGTTTTATGTCCCTTGACTTGAAGCGATGAGGCTGTAGATTAGGAGATACTGTGATGTTGTCCAGATAGAAAAACTTATCTCATCCCATCTCCTATTTTATTTTATTTAAGTGGAAAAAAAATTTCAGATTTAGATTTGAGGAATAGTTTATGTAACTTTTCATTGTTTCAGTAAAGTTTAGCATGGTTGTAAACTTTATTGCTAATTTTGAGGCCATTCAGTATTCTGCAAACAATGTTATTGCTCCTTCCTTGACTATTTTAAACATAGAGTGAGAATTGAGCATAATTTGATGTCTTTGGTATGGGCTTTCTTATTATTCAGTGTAATGATGTAGTTGGGCAAAAGGAAGCAGTCAGTTCTATTGATTTACAGTTGCCAGAATTGCTAAATTTGGGACTACCTAAAGCTGAGAGATGCTTTAATCTGGCTTTTCATTAAGCATAATGAGTTAGCAAATAGTAGCAGTCCATAAAAGAAGGAGAGAAAGCATGATAATGATGTAGCATGGAAAGAATATGCACCACACTCACCGTCGCGAAGCTGATGAGTTTTAATATATCTATTATGATTTTGTCTAAGACATTGCAGAAGCTTCAGAATGGGTCACCAGTTAAAATCTGTGTCTGCTTGTGTATCACACTATGATGTGTGTGATCACACTATTAAGCGTGGACTTGGATCACACTAACATTGCTGAAAAAGCTGCTTCGCAAACCTGAGTGACTGCTCCGGCTCTCGGGCAGCTTATGAAGACTGGAGTTAGTGGGGATTGGTGTCTCCACCAGACTAAGGGTGTGCAGAGGTGTTCAGCCTGCTGTGTTTTTCCATGGGTGTGAGATACAAGCTTTGTCCTACCAATGCATCTTTAAGCTGGAGCCATTCCAGGGCAGACATCTGCATGTCTGCTGCCTCTGCTGAGCAATGTGGAAAGCCCGCAAGCACCTCAGCTGCTGGTGGGCTCCTTGTGTGGCTGGATGATCCCTGCATGCCCAGCTGCCTCATGTGTCATGCGCAAACATCTCCATGAGCAAAACAGTTCACCAGCTCTTCAGGTTGTCTCTGAAATAGTGGAAAGCTTATCACCCAGCTCTTCAGAGATGTGTGTTAAGAGTATCAAGAAAGTGGTAGAAAAATATTACCTTTCTGAACAGAAAGCGTGTCCAGGAGACCACAGAAAAACAAAGGCTGCATCAGCAACCTTAGCAGGCTGGCTTCATAGTGAGCTGCCTAACCATAATAAAAGGTGCCTGTGGTGATAAAGTTCTCCTCAGTTCCTTTTCTTCTAGTCCTGTGCTACTCAGCAGGTCTCGTGGCCACAGAAGCTGTTTCATTATAGCTGGAGGGAGGGACATGAAAAATCGAGCAAGTATTTTTGTGTCTGTTGCATGTGATCCTAGAATAGTGCCTCTGGTGAGATGGAAAGGAATGTAACTCTCAAAACATCAAAAAAAGCCTTGATGTATTAACATAATTTTATAATTGCGTGCTCTGTTTCTGTAGATTCTTACTTTCCCTCACCCATCCTCCACAGTTTTTGTCTACTTATAGGTGTGTGGGAGAGATGGGGGAAGCAAGATGGCTCAGGAATATTTGTCTCCTCAGGTGGTGGAGAGGTCTCCAGCCTCACTGGTATTTTTCTTCTGATGTGAAAGGAAGGTATGTTATTGGCTAGAGTAGTCAGCCATGAAGATAGTAACTCAGGTATTTGGAAATACTTCCAAGATTGTTTTTTGAGCACCTCATGGAAAAATTTCCTAACTTCTGGGGAGGATTTCTCCTTGCACTCCCAAATAGATGAACTTGGTTTGCTGTTTTTATTTTAAAATGTGGGTATTTAAATCTCAGTTTCAGAGCTACCCTGTAACTGTGAATATATACAATATATATGTTGATTTAATATACTTTTCAATTCAGAATTACTCAATGTATGCAAGAATATTTACTTCCTTTGCAAATTTACTATGTGACCACATATTCAATGTATTATTTTCCTAAATAACATGTTTATTTCTATGTAGCTCTAGTGTGATACTTTAAGAACAAGAATTTAGGATATAATTTATGGTATACATACTTATAAAACCCAAATGATTGAGATAAATAGCCAGCCCCTGATGTTCTTGGAGCTCCTGAGTGATAGCTGAATCCATGAACGTCCCTGCTTGCATTCCTGAATGGTCTGTAAATAACAGATACAGTATTCATGACTGTGAGATGTCTGATTTTAGAGACAAGTGTTTATGCAATCAGTAGTGTGAATGAATTTCTACTATAGACTTTAATTTGCTGTGGCTAAATCTGTTTTCTGCTGTAAAAAATTACAGTCAAACTGTATAATAAAAAGGTAGTTATACTGCCTAGTGCATCAACACTTAGGGTCAGAGTTCTTCTTGAGGCAGGACTGGGAGTTGGGGAAGCTGGAATGGATTTTTGATTTCCAGGAGGTTTTTGTGGGGTTTATTTCCTTTTTTTCCTTATCTCATTCTTCTATGGATACCTTTAAGCATTAATTATACTGAGAATCCTTTTGTTTATGGTCAGTATAACATATAATATATATATGTTATCATATGATATATATTATATGATAGAATATCAACATAACTTATATAAAAATAGAGATGTAACCTTATTTTACATTGGAGATTGCAGTGCAGATTAGAATCCTGTTGTGTTAGCTTTTTTACAGAGAGAGATAATGTGTTTATGATATGCTATGACTGAACAGATCTTCAGCTCAAGGATGCACACAAAGGCATAGCAAAACTGAGAACAAAACCTGAGGTTTTTGTCTCTAGAATAGTGCATTGCATGTTTTTCCACACTCCTTAAACAAAATAAAATATATCAATGAAATGTTGGGGCTTTTTCCATTAAAATTATCAAGAACAAAGAAAGCATCGGAACACGTCAGTTTTACTGAAATATTTATTATGTAGGAGAAAAGTAAAGACACTGTGAAAAATCTTTCATTCTCATTCCAGAAGGAATTTTTATTTTGAAAATTTTCTTTGTATGTCTTTTAGAAAAAAAAACCAACAACAAATGACCTGACGAAGTAATGCAATTTAATTTTATAAAAATACTGAGATTTTTGCATTTTTATTTACCTTTTTTTTTTCCCCATCTGTTCTCAAACTCTGGAAAACAGAACATTTAGGGTCTATTTTAAACAGCTAACCACACTCTATTGCTCAGAAATAGGGATGCTTTTTTATTGCTTTGCTTTTGCTAACTCAAAGTAGTTTCAAAACCAATCAGGTTTCACAAACTCTCACAAAACATAGAAGATATTCTCCTGTGGTTTCTTCCTCACTTGTGAAGTTGAAATATCTGGAAATGCTCCAGCAGCACAACAGTCTGTCCCGTGGGGCAAGGGTTTGGGAGTTGCTGGGCAGGAGATTCTGTGGAACTGGCGGTCCCAGATCTGTGTGCACTGACAGCTCACCAGCCTGAGGATGCAGATGTTGCCAGCTGAAAACAATTTTGCCTGTTAATTTTTATAAACAAGGAAATTCCCTCGTGACAGGAGGGAATTCTAGCTGCAGCATTAAAGAATCACAGACCAGGAGGTGTTGGAAGGGACCTCTGGAGATCATATAGTCCAACCCCCTGCTAAGGCAGGATCACCTAGAGCAGGTTGCACAGAATTGTGTCCAGATGGGTCTTGAGTATCTCCAGCAATGGAGACTCCACAACTTCTCTGAGCATCCTGTCCCTGTGCTCTGCTACCCTCAAAGTTTTTTCTCCTGTTCAAACAAAACTTCCCATGTTCCAGTTTGTGCCCATTGCCCCTTGTCCTGTCACTGGGCACTACTGAAAAGAGTCTGGCCTCGTCCATCAATATAAGCATGGATCAGATCCCCTCTCAGTCTTCTCCAGGCTAAATAGCCCCAGCTCCTTCAGCCTTTCCTCATGAGAATATGTTGGTCTGTAATATGATGGGTATTCTTGGATGGCATGGTGTGCTTTGTTCAGTGACTGGTTCAGCTTCTTTTCGGGGATCAACCACTGGAAAATAGTTTGGTCCTGTAAGTCTGTGCTGATCAGAAATTCCTGTAGAAACCTGCTGTGGTGTGTTTCTGTTTGGAGTTTTGCACTATTGAAGTAAAGCCCCTGTGCTACTTAGGCTAGCTCCAGAGTACATCTAAGGGCTCATTTAATTATTCACTGCACACATTGTGAGTTTTATTTATCTGGAATTTATTTAAAAACCCAACATTTGTCAAAATTCTCTCCCTGTACCCACAATTTTAATTCTCAGTTTGTAACTCCATCTGGAAATTGCAAGTTTTGGAACCTGTGATCTAGTGAAATTTATGCTTTTAGGTTTGACAACTTGAGCTAAGTGGCTAAAGATTTCCATGTCAGACAAACCTGGATTTTCAGCAAGGTATTTATCAGCTTTGGTTTGAATAAAAGATCATATAGGGAAGAAAGTTAAACACAGCTTTCCAAGTGATAAACAGTCAGCCTTTGTATTAAATCTTAGTGTAGAGATTTTAATAAGCAGCAAATGTAATAAATCTGTTTAATACCCAAGTCATGTAGTATTACTTTTCAGTTATTTATTTATGTGGAATTCAGGAGAGCCAGAATGAACCTTATCTTTTAAATATTGACTTTATATCCTGATACCTTTTAAGAAATGAAACTAATTAGTCTGGTTTTTCCTCACAGGGCTTGCTACAAAACCAAGTATAATTTCATCTGTTTTCAGATCTCGACCCCTTTTCATCCAGCTGTTCAAAAATCCTTACAAATGTACATACTTGTATTCAGTGCTGTTACTCATCTGCTGTGCTTAAGCTAGAGAATGTTCTTTGGGCTCTGTCTGTTATTTGCTGCTAAGTCTATTCCCATTTTCCTTCCCTGTTCACCTATGGGATATTTAATGTCCATATATTGGTGTAGATTCCTTATAGTACCTGTTTGTGTATTCACACTTCAGATGTGGTTGTCATGTTGCAGAGTAACACCACCTTTTCGTAGTAGTTCGTGGTAGTTCACATGAGAGGAAGAGTCCTGAATAGAACCACCAGTAGCATGCAAAGATGATGTAGCTGCTTCATTCATGTACAGGTGTGAGGTTAATTGGTTTAATACCTGTTCAAAATGAATTCACACATTTAAAAGGAGCTTGCTGAGCAGCTGTGCAGTTGTTTTCTTGAGAGAAAAGCCTGTTCATCAGAAGGCTGATGGTCTTCGAGCTGGAGAGAAGCAGTATTCCCTGCTGGATAAGCCTGACTTGGAAAAGCTTAACAAGTGGAATGTGCAACAGGTTGTAGGAACGTATCACTGCATGTAAGGATTGACAGTTGCTGCTGATTGACTGACCTCAAGCAGTGGGGAGACTGCAGAGGTGATGTTCTTGAAATATAGGCTATGGTTTGTTTATGAGCCAGCCCAAAGAGAAACCCCATGAGAGGTAGTGTGGCTTTGCCAGTGAAGCTCAGGAGGTGATATTGAGCCTGTACACTTCTTAACTTTTATTTTTCCATGTGGGTTTTTTCTTGTTTTCTTCATGCTGTGGCATTTAGTTTGACTGACATTTTCAAATGTACAATAATTGAGATCTATACTTTTTAACCTTAAAGAAAAACATTGTAGGAATAACTAGGCTTCTGTGGTGTTGATGTTGGGTCAGGGCTGAGGGAGAAAAATAATCGTATTTTAAAAGCAAGCAGAAGATGACTGAAGAATCTGTGACTGGTGATTGCTTAAAGTTTTTCTCAAGAGTTGGAACTGATGCAACAGCTGGTGCTTGGGACTGTGCAATCTTGGATTTTCATTTTTCCATACTTTTTTTCTTTTTACTACTGTGTCGTTTTACGCTGTTAAAGTGTCTTGTATTGCCATGCTGACATTTTATTCTGTTGTACTGTGAAGTTTGGCTTTTTCCTCCCTGTAACACTGTATACAATTTTGGGGGTTTGTGTGATTTATTTTTTAATTATTATTTGTAATTTTTTACAAAAAATTCTGAGTCTGAAGATTTATACAGATGTGATTGTTGATTCAGGTGGCTCTTGGTGACACTGTATAACCATTTACAAAATAAAACCTACAGAGTTGTGAGGGAGGCTTTTGGGAGTCAGAGAATAACAAATGCAGCTGCTGTCAACCAGTGGTTTAGAATATACTGCTCTGGCTTTCTAGAGCAGTGTCCTACAAAGTCTGAACCCTCTTTACATGTGTCCATGCGGCCCCCAGCTAGGACTGGGTCCTATGGTGGTTATCTGCACAGTGGCAGGCACTGCTGAACTCCTACTTGGCATTTTGTGTTGTTTCAATAGTTGGTTGGTGGGGAGAGTGTTTTGTTTTTTAAATCCTCACACTGTCAGGGAAGTTTCTCCTGTATTTTTCCAGTGTGGCTCTGTCTTAATCAAAAATGGTGCTACACAGATCCAATCACTTTAGTCATCTCAGTAAATTTAGTTTCTGAAGCAGGAACTGTGATGGCTTCTGTAGCTACGAGCATTACAGGAGAACACAACTCGCTCTGTTAATTGCTCTGGGGTTGCATTTATGCTGATAACCGTGTATGTTTGAAAAGGAATGAGAAGGAATGAGAAGCCATTCCATACTTTTCCTTTTCCAAAGAATTCTGGATTTCAAGAATAATTTTACTGAATAATATTATCTGGCTAAGGTAATCTGTTAAGAGGAACTTCACATCTGGCACGGGTTTTTTTTTTTGCTTCTTTTTCTTCTGGTTAGTTTGTATTTTGTGGGTGGGTTTTGGGTTTGGTTTTTTTTGAGAAGATGGTGGTGTTAGGGGTTTTTTTTGTGTACTGATCCACATGAAATAATGAAAAATGTTGTTCTTATTTCAACGAGGCTAAGTAGATGCACCATGTTTCGGTTACATAAAATGAGGTTTTTTCCAGTGCATCCAGGAGAAGGAAATAACCAGAAAGGTGGTAAGAGCTTGGTCACCCTGGACTCTTCAGAATGGGTTCATGGGAAATTGCACAAGAAGGAGAGTAACCATTTGGTAATTCCTTTTATGTAAAGAATAAGAAAGGAATTACAGTAAGATTTCTGTGTTGTCCTACCTGGTGACGTCTCTAATTATGTAACTTCAAGGTTCTTTGTAGTCTTCTGGAGTCGAAATTCTTGAACTATATTTATAACAGGTGAGTAAGGTTTGAACACGCAATTTTGCTCCTGTTGATTTAAAATTGTAGGCTATGTTGAAAACCAGCAATTAGCTCTGTCATCTTGGTGTCAGATGTGGAAGTCTCTCAGACCTACCTTAAAAATGGGAGTTGATTCATGTTTTATTTGTCTTTCTAGTCACTAGAATTACGAGCACACATTTGTTTTTCCTTGCAATGAGTTAGGTGCCAATAGTGGAAATAAAACTGCGTGATTTCCTTTGGTGTCAGTACACTCTATGTGAACTTCAGATGCTCTGAAAACAAATAAGATAATTTCTGTAAGTATTTAAGATTGAGTTACCAACACAGCTGTACCTTACTCAGACCATTCCTTTTTCGAGGCTTGCTCGCATTCTTGAAACATTCTAAAAACCCTGTTTCTCTTTGCTTCAACTCACTTAGAGACCTTTTTGCCCCAGATGTTGTAATTCCCACTGACAGCTACTAGATGGGGTTCAGAAGCAAATTCCAAATAGAATAAACTCTTTAAAAAAAATTGGACTAGAGACTTAAAGCCTGTCTCATCATTGAACAGAGTCATATTTGAACAAGGAGCCTGTGGCTGAACAACTGACAAGAAATGTGTTGATCTTCACAAAAATGAAACAATTGTAGGAAAGACCTCTGCTCTACACTGTGCTGGTGCAGCCCCACCTCAAGTACTGTGCACAGTTTTGGGTGCCACAGTACAGGAGGGACATAAAAATATTGGAGAGCATCCAGAGGAGGGCAACAAGGATGGTGAAGGGTCTGGAGGGGAAGTCTTATGAGGAGAGGCTGAAGTTCCTTGGTTTGTTCAGCCTGGAGAAAAGGAGGCTGAGGGGAGACCTCATCACAGTCTATGGCTTCCTGACAAGGGGGAGCAAAGGGGCTGGCACCGACCTCCTCTCTTTGGTGACCAGTGATAGAACCCCAGGGAACGGCATCAAGCTGTGACAGGGGAGGTTTAGGTTGGATATCAGGAAGAGGTTCTTTACTGAGAGGGTGGTCGGGCACTGGAACATTACCCAGCTTGACTGAGTTCAAGAAGCATCTGGAGGATGCACTCAGTCACATGCTCTGATTTGGCTGGCCCTGTGTGGAGCCAGGAGTTGGAAGTTGTGTCAGCAAAAGAGTTAACAACGTGACTATGGCAGCTTTACCTTTTTCTACCTGTTTTGAATTACAAAAGCATTAGTGCATTAGACTTTCCACCTAATTTTGCTTTGTTCTTTTATATTTCTTGCTAATTAAAAATGGAAATGTAGCCAAACAATTCTCTAAAGGTCACTCCTTTTAATTTTGTAGTTAAATGAAATATTTGCCCTAGAAATATTTTACACATGAATACTTACATGTGCTTGTTATTAATTTTAAAAAACACAACCAAATCAAATTTTAAATTTATTTGGTTCCTTTCATGATGGTTTTTTCACCAAAAATTGTTAGGCATGATGTTTGCTTTTATGATTGATAATTAGATGGACCTATTAGTGTTATAGCATTTCACTGATACTTCCAGGAAATGGTGTTATTTGGTGGGACTGGCAAACACAACCCTCCTACCAGCTTATTCCCATATTGCAAATAAGAGTTATTCCAAAAAGAGTAAGCCTTATTCCAAAAAAGCATTAAACATTAATGCTGTAAGATGTTCATTGTCATTGCTGCAACAGGTGGAGATAAGAATGAAAAAGGAAAACCACGAATGGTAGTTTTGTCTTGGTTTAAGACCTGATGTGCACGGGCCAGCCCCAAAATAGCTGGAATAGTTGGGAATAGTTGAGCACTGGAACAGGCTCTCCGGGGAAGTGGTCTCAGCACTGAGCTTGACTGAGTTCAAGAAGTGTCTGGACAATGCACTCAGTCACATGCTCTGACTTGGGTGGCCCTGTGTGGAGCCAGGGGTTGGACTTGATGATCCTTATGGGTACCTTCCAACTCAGGAGATTCTATGATTCTTTGAGGTCTGGACTTTTGCAGCATTTTGTTTTAAAATGTACCATTTTTAGTAACTAATCTGAAATAAAAGCAAAGCAAGCCTATTATATAGTAGTATATAATGAATTTAGGTATGGACAAAGAACATGTGTAAGCTGTACACCCACACACAACAATCCTCCTTTGGGTCCCTTTTGTGCATACCATTCCTCTGGTGAAGTTGCTTTGGGCAAATCAGAAACAGGTTTTTTGTGAAATTAAGGGAAAGACAGGAATTTAACTGCTTGGTAGTCAAAACCAAACCCAAACTTAGCAATAACTGTACTTTGGTAATAAAATAATTGACTGATTTAAAAAAAAATATTTTAAGTACTTCTACAGTACCAAAGCTGTGATAATCTATAACTCTGCTATAGATTCATTTCAAATTAGCAAAAATTCTCATACCACACATCTTTAAATAGCCATGCCCCTGTGTGTGCATACATTCCTTACTGCTCCTTACAGCATTTATTTATTGATGGGGGCTTTGTAAATGCAGGACAATTGGATTATGTATTATGCAAAACACACACCCCCCGTATTGTTGTTGCTTCACTGTACTGCTTCAGCTCCAAGTAAGAATTTAAATTTTTTGTATAATTTAAAGAAACATATTTTCAGGTAAAAGTTTGGAAAAGTAGCTATTTTTAAAATTCTGACAGTCCAGAATATTCAGGATGACCTAAGGATAAATGTTATTTGAAAATTTACCTTAATTCTTAGTATTTTCTGTTTATGTTTTCCTTTCTGAAGAAAATGGATGCACAAAGATAGTTTTGGTAGGTGTAGGAAACAGATGATAGCACACAAAGTCTGAAGTGTGGTGTTTTGATTTTTTAATTGATGTTTTGTTTTGCAAACTTCAAAGCAGGTCAGCGGAGGGCTGAGCTCAGTGTTTGATGTCAGCAAGTGCAAATGGCAGAGGGGCATCTGCACCTAATTGTCTGTGTGAAGGGTGAGGGGATTGTTTCTATTTATTTGAAATTTTCTTAGGTGGTCTTCAGAACTAAAAAGTTGGCAAAAGTTATCTAATCAAAGCTGCTCAGTCAACAAATGCCGTCAAGCAGTAACCTCTCTCTCACCATGTTTCCTTTGGACTATAAACTATTACAGCTCGAAATTACCTCATCCATCATAGCAATGTAGCATTTTTCTGCATTTTGCTGTGTGGTAGGTTCATCAACGCTGGGCATGAGAAGGAGGTGAAGAATAATATCCTCTTTAATTGAATTTGCAGATTGGAATGTGGGGAGGAGGAACCGCCCGTGCTGGCGCCTGGCCAGTGCCCTAGGTTATCAGCCTCCTGCTAATGAAAAATGCTTTAATGATCGCACCGACCAGGTGCCAGGATATGAAATACACGTGTTTGCTCTTGTGCTTGGGTCTAGCGTGGATTAACTCAACACAGGGATGCCGCCTGCGCGCACGCGGTCTTCCTCTGGGCTGACTTGGCTGCTGCGTGTGAGATGGGTGAGCTCACTTGAGTGCACTGGGGGGTGAGAATGGGTGTCGGGCATTATCACAGAGAAATAAAAACTGTTCTTACCTTAGTGATTTATTCATGTGACCTTGCTGTTAGAAGGAATCATTTTGCCTTCTGATGTCGTTTTCAGCAGCATGTCACTTTTCGCTGCTGTTTCTAGTAAAGGAGAGATGCTACTTGGGATATCCAGAGCTGACCTGATGTGCACACAGGTAATCAGAGCAGGTGTAATGCTAAGTTCAGTTTTTGCAAAGAATAATGTGGCATCACTTTTCTGAAAAGAAAGCTGATAATTGTCAAATGCTTAAAAATTAGCCGTGAAATGGCAGTCCACAAACTTCGCAGTAGCACTGTTTTATTTCTTTGTCTTTTCACTCATGCCAGTCTTGCATGTGAGTGTCACAGATGTGTTTTTTCCTCAGAGTATGGCGGCATGGGCTTGGACTTCTCCTATAACATTGCGGTGGCAGAAGAGGTGGGAAATATCCGCTGCGGAGGCATTCCTATGGCTATTGGAGTGCAAACTGGCATGGCTACTCCTGCTCTTACAAGGTAATTTTCAGAAAATTTGGTTTAGCCTAAAATCCAAGTTTTCATCTGTTTAGGCCTAAAACCCAATCTGTGTAAGGATAAAAAAGAAAAGATTACCATGCACATTTATTTTCTAGTTGCTCTTTGGTAATGCTTGAGGAAGGAACCTGCTCTATGCCTTTTTAAAGACTGATAAAACATATGCGTTATTTAAAAAATAGTAGATGCTATGTTTACAAACACAGAACCTTGGTGCCACAACCAATAAAACAATTTTACTTCCAGAATCCACCTATTCATGTTTGTGGCTTTTTCTTAGCCAATATCCCTTAGTGCAATCCTACGAAGGATGCATTTACTTGTGGTAAGTAGGATCAGTCTAACTCTATTTTATAGTTTACTTGGGTTTTTTTCCCAGGTTTACAGGGTGCTCCTTGCTGACTGAATTTTCAGAAATAATGATCAATATTAGTCTGAGTCTGAGAATTTGTGGCACGTGTGTGTGCTTCCTGAATACACCCATTCTATGCAGTTACTCATTTTGCTTTTACACATCTGCTTATGTCAGTGCTCCTCTTCTATCACTTGCTGTCATTCAGGCTCCTGCACTTTCTGAAGCTGGTTCAGTTTGAGGGGTTTTTTTCTCCCTTAATAAAAGTGGCAGTTGCCAACATCTTCATGTGGTAGTTCCACATCAAAACAGAAGTTTACAAAACTAGAGGGATGTGACAGGCTGGTTCAGCAGTTTGCCCCAGGAATATGGATATGCCTAAAATTCTGGATTGTAGTGGTGGGGATTAAATTCAGATTCAAATAACAACGATGAAGTTAGAAATTTCTCTGCACAGAACAGACATACAAGACAGGCATTTCTGCACAAAAGAGCATTTCAGAGTCGTTTGTTTGTTGGTGTGGGTTTTTCTTTTTTCCTATTCTGGATGAAAATGCCTGTAAATCCACTGAAGAACCTGGACTGTAGACTCTGTTCCCTTGACATTCCTTTGTCCTTCTGCTAGGTATGTGTGACTTTGGAGGTCTCAGGCATGGGAAACCTTAATAAAAGTGGTTTTCTTCTTTGTGTAATACACCAAAAGCTTGCTGAAAGCATGGAGTTCATGATGTCTGTTGCAGCCATGGCTTCTGTTTCAGTCCAGCTGAAAATAAAATTGTGGGTAAAAGAAGATGGGATTTCTTTCCGTTGAAGTTTTTTTTGCCTTACATTACTCTGTTCTGCTGTAGTAGAGGCACAATTTTGTGCTAGTGAAATCCTAAAGTGGGTGTTCATGATACGTAAATGCAAAAATGTATTTTTTAACATTTTTGTCGATGCAAACTGTGATGCAATCCATAACTGAATACCACATCTGTATAAGTGAACTTGTCCTCCACTGTTAAGTCAATTCCACAGACTAGTTGTACAGTATAGTGTCTCACTCTAAGATGTAAAAGTGAAACTTGCTATTGAGAAGAGAAACTTGGTGACTACAGGAAATTTTGCACTGATGCAGCTTCACTGCATATAGTACAGCGCAGGCTAATAGCTTGTCCTGGGTCATGGATTCATGCTGCATTCACAGCTTGGGTGGTTTCTTTAGAGGTGTCTGTAGGATGGGAATCCTAAATGAGTTCGGAGAGATAATCCATATTTGGCATCTTACCTATGTGTTTTTACACATGATGCATCAGCAATGCACAAAGTAAACACCCTAAAAAACTCAGCAAAGATTTTTAGTCTGAAGCCCTTTGCTGACCTTCCTGACTTTGGGCTTTATTCAGCATTCATGAAGCATGTTTGAGTGCACCTGCAAACTGACTCTGAATGTGAAACACCATGAAGTTGTGCTGCCAGTATCAATTAGAGATGTTCCCTCAATGAGATGTATAGACAGTGCAGTAATTTGAATGGATGAATGCACATATGCATGCATACACACACACACGTGCTATACCTTTTTACATTTTCATACTATGGAAAAACAAAGCATGCAAAATATTTAAAGTCAGGATGCCTCCCAATGCTGTTTCCACAACTTCTCTGGGTTTCTTGCTTTAGTGAGAGGCTGCGGCAAGGCTTAGTTTGTGAAGGCCCTTGAGATATTAAATTAAATGGGAAGTACATTGTAATAACAGTTTTAATTATATAAACTGCAAAGAGTATAGTCATTTTGAAAATGCTATCCATATCTGTTTGATTGTTCACTGTTCCTGCCTCTCTTCACTTCATTCTTTATAATTCTTTCTGACAACCTTCAGAAAACTCTGTTCATAGTCAAGCTTGCAAGCAACTCTGCAGATTTTAATTTATGTGCACTACTATTGTGTACACAAATACTGGGGAAAATAGGTTTCTTTCACTTGAAGTTGCCCAGACCTTCCCCCTCCGCCCCCATTCCTCTATGTGAAGCAGTAGAAGTTCTGAATTTGAGAACTAAATGCAAGATGTTTTGTCAGCAATGATGAGACCTTTGATGTGTCTGGCTCCAAACATAACTGTCTGTCAGATATAAAACTTCACTTCTATAGATGCTTTCAGGAAGAGTTGAGAAAGCAGCTCTCAGCTGAGGCAGTGAATGAGATACATTTCCCTGGGCTTGTACAAAGCTATAAGATGACACATCTATAGTGACACCATATCAGTGTAGAGCTCTTTTACTTTGGCAGTAGGCACTAAACTTTGATTTTTTTTTTTTTCCTCATCCTTCTCCCCCAACCTATTATTTTTAAGAAAACAGTAAGGATAACGATGAGTATTTCGTGTGAAGTGAGTGCTATTCTGTGCTATTCTATTTCATCAGCTTATTCATCACTGATTCTTTCTCCACCCTGAACAGCAGCATATCTGGGAATTAATGTCAAAGAAGTTACAATTCTACTGTCTTTTTTCATGTTTGCTGTAAAGGAGAGAAGCTGCAGCTGCCAATCAGAAAAGCAGATTTGAAAAGCAGGATGATCCCCAGGATCAGCTGGGAAAAGGGTGGAAATGGGAGGAGGTCATTCAAAGAGTGGCTTTCCCACTAGCATAACATAGGGGAACCTTGGCTTTGTGTTTCTTCAAGAACAAGCACACCGAGTGGTCTCATTTTTGGTACTTACTGTGTTAGCACATTTAAGGTAGGCCAGGTCATTCCCAGAAGCAGAGCAGAGACCGTTACAGGTGCAGCGTAATACCATTTTAAAAAAATATAATTAAGCATAGTTATTGTGGTGGCTAGTTATGTTGTGTCCATAGCCAGTTGTGCCACTTCAGCATGGGGTCTCTTCACAGGCTGCAGGTGGGATTTGTGCTTGCTCCCCATCATCTTCCATGGGCTGCGGGGGGACACCTGCTCCACCGTGGGTTTCTCCACAGGCTGCAGGAGAATCTCTGGTGCCTGCAGCGCCTCCTCCCCACACCTCTGCCCTGGCCTTGGTCTCTGCACAGTTTCTTACCTTCTCACTCCCTTCTCTGGGGGCAAAAAGCAGCTGTTCGCATTTTTTTCTCCTAAATGTGAATCCCAGAGGTGCTGTGACCATGTTTACTCTCTGGGGCCTGCAGAGAGCTTCTGGCTGCTTCTTGCAGAAGCCAGCCCTGCAGCCCCCTCCCAGCCATGCAAAACCACAACAGCAGGACTACACTGGCTCAGAAGTGTGGCACGTGGCTACTGCATTATTCTTAGAGTCTAGGAGCACAACAGAAAGACAACTGGGAGAAATTTACCTCTTGCTAGTATGTAAGAAGTAAAGTGATAGTAAGAGTTACCCTCTTCTTTGCCTAAAGGAAATCTTTTTATTTCTAGGAAGTCCATGAGTAAACTATTGTGCTCTCTTCGAGATACTGTAGAATAATGCGTAGATCATATGGAAACTCTTCTTTGATGGTGAATAATGCTCAAATAGGTGAGCTCTGCTGCAAGAAGACTTGAGTTGATCAAATGCTGAGAGCTGTGTTAGAACTACCTGCAGCTGTTTATATTCAGAATTTCAATTTGCACTTAATAGTGTCATACTATTTTATCTGTCAGTTCTACTCAGAACTTTCCTTACTAATTTAATTAATTCACCTCAACCCAGCTTTTTTCCCCAGAAGCAGAAGAAACAAATGTGAGTAAGATCTGCTGTTCTACCAAGATAATTATCAGCCCAATTAAGTCAGAATAGTGATGTGCAATAGACATATTTTCATTCAATGTAGCAATCTAACCTGTCAGAAACCAGATTTTTATATATGAGATGAATAAAGGTGACTTCAAATTTCTAATTGGCACAGCACAGAAACAGAACTATGTAGATCAAGGAATGGGTCTTACATCTGTATTTTGCCCTAGGTTTGTTTTCCTTTTACAAAATTGTATACCATTGTCATTTTTTCATTTGTATTCATTAAATTCCACCAATGTTACTTCTGAAGCAGGAAGCAAGAAAGGATGGACCATTTTCATGAAACTCTTAATGTGTTACTATGACTTCTGGGTTACCCAACACCAGCAAGAGGCTCTGGTTTATTGAGTGTAGATTGATGTGACTGATGTGTGTGTGTATACATACACACATGCATGAATATATACTTGAGAGCGATGCTAAGGCTGCACAGTTAATGACATGAGAAACTACGCTCTGGGGTATGGCTGCGGCCCAGCAAGCACACATAAGTCTGGGCTGTCTTGAGCCAGAGCATGATCTCATTGCAAACAGACTTTTCTAATTCTGGAACTGTTAAACTGGAAAGAAGTGGGTATTGCATTTCTGGGATGCATTTAAGATGGGTAGAAGTTTACAAGCCCAACATATTTCTAACACAATAGCTAGCTGTGCTGTTTGCTGAGATGTGTCCTTCCTGCAAGGCATTAGGGACCCATGATCTTCTGTAGATAATACTGCCAGACTTTTTTTTTAATTGCAAAATAACTTCTTCTGTAGTCTTATTTTGGGAAGACCCTAACTGTTTTCTGGAGCTTGAACCAAGCAAGCAAATATATGAGACCCCAAAACATTATTCTGAGAGAATTTCTTGTCATGGAAATCCTCTGTTGAAATAACTAAAGCTTGGCAAAGTTTTAAGCACCAGAAAGCACTGTCAAAAATCCCCGCTAGCTCCTCTCGTGATGTGATTTTGTCTAACGACTGCTCAGCTGGTGATACTTGATAATGGCCCAAGGATTAAAAAAAAAAAACCAAAAAAAAAACCCCACTGCATAACAGAACCAGGGACTTTGTCCTACCATGCTGAAGGAAGGAATAAACACTCCAAACTCACTTCTAGTATTTATTTTGAATTTTACTGCTCTGATTATCAGCAGGGACGGGACTAGGAATTGAGCTCCCTGTGTGCGCAAAGCGTTAGTGTCTGCCAGCTCCCAGTCTGTTCTCTGAGCATCCTGTGTCCTCTGACTGTTTTATGTCAGGGTTGGAATGGAGAGGAAGGGTCAGAGTCTTAGCTCAAACGGGCATCACTCCTTTGGAGGTACTGGGACGGAGTTTAAGAAGGAGAACTGAGGTAACTGCAGCCTGCTTAGGCTGCCAGCAAGCCTAAGGAGATGAGTGGAGATGCTGACCTCAGAAGCCTTACACTGAAGAGGAGGCTGAGGAGGAATTTGACTTTTATGGATTTTCTGGTCACAGATATTCCATACATTTCAGTCTAGCACAAGAGAGGTTCAAGAACTAGACCATGAGCTCACCATTCATTCTGCAGGACCAAACCAGTGAATGTTAATTAGGACAAAATCTACCGTGAAATCAAACGGACCATGTTTTGAATTGATGAAAGCAGCTAACTGATAAAAAAAAAAAAGAGGGTGCCTCTTTACTGGACTGAAATATTACCAAGTGATTTAATTTTTTTTGGTGTTAAAATGCCATCAATGGTTTGCCATTGCCCTTTTTATTTTTCTGGGGACTCTAAGAACATCTGGGAAGAAGCATTAGTCGATTTCATTGTGTGATTTAAATGCAGATGGGAAACATTAGTAATGAAAATACAGATATTTGTAGAGGGTGGTCATCACATGTCATAACTTTTCAGTCACCAGTAAAACCTGGCAAAGGGCTGTTGCAGAAGTCAGAAGATATGCAGAGACCAGGTCCTCCATCCTGTCTGACTGCAAACTGGTGCAGGACCACTGAGGGGAAATCCCAGGGACTATGTTTACTTAGATGCGTCGGCATTTAAAGGAGGGTTCATAAAGCTCTGATTTTGGGCATCTAGACCACATGTTTCTTTGGGAGCAAAATGGCTGAATACTTAGAAAAACCTTGTGTAAAATGAAGCCTGGCAAAGGCTCTGAAACATAGCTTTGGAGGGTATCTATTCTGTCTTTTGGCTCTGGGACAGGATTTACCTAGTCATAGGAAAATTGATCACTGTGTGGGTAGAAATAAATCAGTAATTAACTATAAATAAATTTAAAATCCCATCTTTGTCATTATATTGTTGCAGGTTTGGTTCTGATGAGTTGAAAAAACAGTTCCTTGTCCCAACTATAGCTGGAGATTTTGTGGCTTGCTTGGGAATCAGTGAAGCTGGAGCTGGGTCAGATGTCGCAAGTAAGTTAACCTAACAAATTGCCAATTTTACAGAGCCTGGTATTCTAATGGAAAGAATCTGGTTCCCCTGACCTTTCCCTTTGCTACTATCATTTGTAAGAAACACAAAAGAAGGAAAGTCTGTTGTGGTGAGGGCAAAAAGTAATATTCTAGGAGCAGTAATGCATGCCTCTCATGCAGCCAAAAGCAATCAAATTGAATGTATTTGTCAGTGAATCAATAGCTATAACCCTGCTCGAGCTGAGCACCACAGATTAATATGCAGCTGTCATTCTGGCTGCTGCCTCCCCTGGTAACCAAAGCTCTAGCACCTCCTGTAGATGCACAACCACTGTCAGTTGTGCAGACCTGCAGATGTACATGACAGGGAATGTTCAACTGCATTTAAACTGCACTTCCTTGAAACAGACCTCTCCACTGAACGGTGGTGAAACGCAGAGCTAGTCTGTTCTGGAAACGATGACTTTCACAGTGGGTTCTTCTCACTCAGTCTTACCTGACCTCAGCCATTTCTGTCATCCCTATGCAGCAAACCCAACTCTGAAGTGGTAATTGTTTTATTTAGAGATAATGAAGAATTTGCTATTCCAAATCTATTAGCTATGTGACTTAAATACTTTGGATGCAACTGCTTTTCTTGATTTAGAGCAAAAATACATTTAAAAACATGGACAAATGAAACTGTTATTCTGAAGTTCTTGAGGCAGTAGGTAATTTGAACTTACATTAAAACAGATATTTCAGAAAAATCTCTCATCCGGCTGTGGACTTCAAGGAAAAGGGAATGACAAGAAATAACTGTTAGAGGGTTTTCTGTTGAACACAGGATTGCCAAATTGAACATTGTGCTGCTTCTTACAAATTACTGAGGTGCCTTTCTGCAGACAAAATCGCCAAGTTTGGCAGAAGCTTTTGATCAGTGAAGTCCTATGTCCATCCCCTTGACCAACTCATGTTGTTTTCTTAAGACAAGTAGATAATAATTCAATGTTAGAGCAAGGGTGCAGCAGATCATTTTCAAGAGTTAATGGGAATAAGGAAATAATGGGACTAAATCTTCCTGCATGATCCAGTGCTGTTTACTTTTGTAGATAATTGATGTTCTTCATAAGAAGAATTCCATAATTTTTATAGACTTGTTTTTCATTAAAATAACTCAGAATTTAAATTGTGCTAATGGAGGAGACACAACATCGTTTATTTTAATTAATGCCTCTCTAGTTTAATTAGATGAGTATCAGAACTTTCTAAATATGATTTAATTTTGTGATGCAGTGTTCCAGATAATAAGTAACCTTTTTTTTTAAGCTGCATGTTTATCATCTAGTTTAATTGGTATGATACACTCTGATTAATACAGTTAAAGAGAAATTTGGGATCAGCTAGGATTATCTGATGAACCCAGACAGAAACTGAGACAGACTACAGAAATCAAGTTGTTATACTTTTTCACCTGATAGGGAAGATCTGATCCCTCGTATAAATCCAAACAGTGCTTCTAAAGTGTGATGAAATGGACACCGTAGGGATGAGCAGCGCTAGCTTATATTCTGACTAGCACTGGTTTTCACAAGGCAGAGAACATACCATCTCCAGGTGGCCCAGACACTGAACTGTGTGAAGCTGCACTTGATGCTTCCTTTGGTTTCTCATGCTGGATGTTTGTCTCCCTTAGCTAAGTGTAGGAGTAGTAAAATGTAGTAGCTGTTCACACGTGAAGGTTGGAGATGTGCTTCTGACATGTGAGCTGGTATATTTTAAACTGAAGAATGACACAGGGTAAGGTGGATCTGGCATTTTCTTCTGCCAGTTCCAAAATTATTGAAGGTGATACAAAAACAGAAGAAAAATAAAAGTGGTTTTCTACATGAGAAGTGAAAGATGCCTGGAATTAATTTATTCAGAGTTCAACAGGACAAAAAGGACTGCATATATTAGCTTAATATACATTTCAAGTAAATTTGAAGGAGCACCTGTCTGCTTTCAATCATAGTTGTTGTATATTGTACATAGTATTGACCATGTGCAACAAAACAAGCACAGTGATGACTTGACAAGCAGAACAGGACAGATCAGTAGATATGGAATGTGTGTCTCTTTAAATTCAGGATTCTCGGTACCATTAAATATATGTATCTGTGTTGATTTTAATGACTTTGTCTCATTCTCTCACCGCTGTTCTGGAATTTATATCATGTTTTGATGATAGTCTGTGGGGAATATGTAAGAACACATCATAGAAGATGCTTTGTCTGTCTTCAAGTTATGTCTTCTAGGCAACTGCACCAAGTAGCCCTGTTTGTGTCTACCTCTTCAGTGTAGATACCTTGTTCCATTTTGTCTCAGTGGAATCCAGTCTGTTTGCTTTACTGGGTTTAGGTCATCTTTTTTGAGCATGAACAAACAAAATTGCACATGGTGTCTGTAATGGCACAGCTGCTTCTTAGATCCTAATAGAAATACTACCTTTTGACATGTAATATTACACAGCAGTTTACTGACTTGCAAATCTTGTGATTAACTATGCAGATAATCTTGATTAGCAGTTTGATATTGAAACACTGCAAGATAGAGCAGTCATTCATATTACTTTGTCCCCAAGTATTTGTACTTGCCATGTTGAATCTGAAAACTTAGGATCATTCTTTTCTTGCTGGGTGATTTCTCAGTTGTTCATGTTGATGATGTCTCCCAAATTTTGTCATCAGCAAATTTTATTAGTGTATTCCTGTTCTTATTTTACAGATAGTTAATGGGAATATTCAGTAGGTTTTGTCCAAAGGCTGATAGCCAAGGAGGAGCTCCAAGAGTACCCTCCTTCCCCGCAGATCAGCACTTCCTCTTTTAATGCAAACTGATGCAATCTCTCCTTTGCCAAGTTGCCTACATTACCACTTTTGTCCTAGTTCTTAATTATTTCAAAAAATTAACTTACAATTGCCTGGCAGCATTAATTTTAGTTTACTTGCATCCAACAGGATTTTTCCTGTTCTGCTTTTCTCTAGAAAGACCATTTTTATAACAAACAAATCAGGTTGGTTTAAAATAAGATACCACTAGTACACTGAATCCTCTTTTCTTTCTTAATGTATTCTGAGGCTGTGCAGACTGCCAAAACCTCAGTTCTCACTGATTTCATTTCAGTATAGTCCTTTCTGTAGATGCTTTGTCAGCTATATTGTGAATCCTTTTGTTATCTCATGTGAAATATTTATTTTTGAGGTGTCCTCTGTATGCCTCATGTTTTTTCTCATTCTCTTTTTGTGCCTGTTAATGAAACATTTTTGTTTGCCCCGTCAATGTTTTTCAGTTTTGTTGGTTTTCATCTGCAAGATATAACTCAATTTGAGCTGTGGCAGTTCTTACCTTCAGATGTCCAAACTGTAGCTTAGTTTGATGATTAACCCTTCCCTTCCCTGTAGGCCATCTCCTGGTTTTTTGAAGTGATTATTCATTCAGTTAGACTCGAAGCTGTTTTACACAAGTTTTGTTTGGTTGGGTTTTTTGTTTTCCCTGTGCTGATGATGTAAACTCCAGACATGTGCTCCTAATTTTTTAGCTTAAGAATATCCATTGCCCATCTTGGGTTGTAATAGTGTTCTTAGGGCTTGGAATCAGCCTTTCCTTATGTCAGATCTATTCAGATGCACAGTTGAACTCAAGAACACAGTGGAGGAGAAAACTTGAGGCTCAAATATGTTGTGATTTGAATGGTGAAGTGACCAGCCCTGGTTGCTTATATGGCACTAGCTGTATCGTATGCTTTTCCATGATGCCTTATGGCCTTTCCTATAGGGGACTTACTGCATCCTTTGTGAGTTGCTGAGTTACAGGCACTACAGGACCCACCAAAAATGAGTTAGAGAGCACCCACTGAAGTAGCCTTTTTTCTGTGCTATCAAGGAGAATAACTACAGTCAAATATTACAAATTATCTTTCTGGATGTATCCATGAGCCAGACACCACTTGACTTTGTTAAGTAGATTTGCAAAACCTGCTGTATTTTAAACATAAAGCTTACTCATAGACTTGATCATATTTCTTTTAATTAAAGTTTAAGAGAATCAACTTTTCATAAGTTGATTTTAAATAGTTATTTCTCAAGTGTTTGAAGCTAACTGTCTGCCATCGCATCTGGAAGTACTTGAACATTCCCATTAGCAAGGCATTTGTTCTTTAATCTGTAAGGGTGGTTACTCCCCTGTGACGCCATGCTTGCAAGGACTGTTTATATTTGTGGTAATTTCACTGTTCTGCAGAACTTCCATGGGACCTCTATCTAATCTCTTCAGTAACGGTTCCACAACAAAAGGATGTGTGATGTAAATCACCATGTATGCTCTCATTGTTTTCCTACTACTGCAGTACAGTGTAATATTTCTTATTTAGACTCTTGTGTGTCCTTCACTTATTATTTAGTCTCCATGCATATTACTGTTCAGTGTCCATGTTCATGTATTATGAGCATCAGTACTTAAAATTCTTTCAGTTTGTTGACCTTCATTATTATACAGATTTCACATCAAGTCCCTCAAACAGATTTGGCATAGTTCTTTCATTGACTCTTTAGTGTTGACTGGTTGACTGTTCATTGACTGGTTGCTGGTTTCATCCACATTAGTGCTATCTCTTTCCCTTGCTGTTCACCAATATCTGTTTGTAAGTTCCTTTAGCCATAGCTATATCTGATATTTCCTTGTTTTACACCATATACAATTTTCTCCCATCATTTTTCCCCAGTTCCTTCAGTAACAAGACTATAGCCGTGCTGAACTCAGGCCCAGTTTTTAAATTGATCTTGTAAATTAAGATCAGATACTTGAGTTTGATTTGTTTTGTATTTAGAACCTTTGTGAAGAAGGTTCATATTCACATTGAGCTGCCTGTGTATGAAAGTCTAACCAGCTGATGTGCCTACCCTCTCCCCTTGCTGCCTTACTCTCATGTCCTCCATCTACACCCTCCCTCAGTAGGTGGGCTCTTACAGGCTTTATAGTCTCATTAGACTTTCAGGTGCTATTAGGGGTATGGTAGGGTTCTCTTGTACCATAACCTTCTTGTAGGTAGGTACCTGTTGGATAGTCCTCCTCAGTTGGGGTTTTAGTTGAAGAAGTTCTGCTGCAGGGGAAAGAAGTCAGACCACTGAAAGTTCTGCTGGAGTGGAAATAGTAACTACTGATTCACTCTGGCTGGTTGTTGCAGCTAGGGCTGCTTGCAGTGTGATATGAAGAGTCATGGATAAAAATAAGATTGTGTTTTGCCAGATGTTTAGAACTCCTTCATGTACAGACGTTCTTAGAATTCAGACTTGGCCTTTTGATAGTTTACTAGCTTTGAATTTATTACGCCATTCTGACCAGGAATGTTCAGGAAGTGTGTGTACGTATATCTTTATACATACACAGATATTGAGGCTTGTGTTTGTATAAGTCAGGACTCTGATATTAATGGCCTCCTCGGTGACTAATGTGCACAGCAGCAGAAATACCTAATAGATCTCCCCAGACTGAAATGTTTCTGGCCTGAGTTTTTGACGACCAAATTTACTTAGGAAAAGTTTTCTTCTTTCATCCACTGGGATGAAGACTCCACCTAACGGAGGGTGAGAGAAGTGGTCTGGTTTCCCTGTCTTGCCTTCCAAGAGATACCCGGACTGGTCTGCTTTGTGCAGCCTTGAAGGGTTTGAGGACTTGGGAAACTTGATGGGAGGACCAAATATTATTTGTCTGTCTGAAAGCAAGGGAGTGACTCTGCCAGTCGTAAGGGGAACACCTTACCTCTCCTTAACAAGAATAATCCTTCATTTCCTATGTTTTGAAATAGATATCAAGACGACAGCTGTGAAAAAAGGAGATGAGTATGTCATAAATGGTGGTAAGATGTGGACTACCTCCGGGTGTCAAGCTGACTGGATGTGCCTGCTGGCGAACACAAGCGAAGGGCCTCCCCATCGGAATAAGTCTCTCATATGTCTGCCAATGAATCTACCTGGTAATAACACAGAACTCTTTCTCTTCTTTTTGATTTTATTTTATTGGTCCTTTTGTATATGTCCGATACAAGAAAGAAAGAAAGGTGTTTGACAGAAAGGGCAGTGCCCATAAATGCCTTTCTAAGTCAGGTGTTTCACTGTCATACAAAGCTTGTTCTGAAATGTGTTTGTGCACTTCTACAACAAAATAGGGGACAAGAGGAAATGAGAAGGAACTTAAATATTTTACAGACTTCAGCCTCTGACTCCCAAATAATTTCGTTTGAAGAGTCCCTTTTGCCAAAAATCATCATTCAGATGCATTTGTGTGGGAATATTTCATAACATTTGGTGGGAATGAATAGACAACTCAATGCCAAGGACAAAATTTAAGCTTCAAAGAAATCACTAAAAATAGAGCCAACATTTTTTTGAATGTTATAACATCGAGTATCTTTTAGCTTTGGAGAAGTTCCACAAAACTTTTATCTTCGTTTTCTGTCCCCAAGAGGCATGAAGGTGCAAACAGTCTGCAAAATAAATAGCATATTGCTCTATTTACATAAATTTTTGCTACATATGAACTATATGTAAAATTTTCTTAAACTATCACTCAAAAATAGCATTAAACTCTTTTCCTGTTTTTTATGAGGACTGGTGAACAGAATATATACTTATTTTTTTGATAAATGGAGAAGTATTTTCCAGTTTGCTGTCTAATTTCTTCAGAAAATACTGAAAGTGATTCTCAAACATGAAAATAAAAATATAAAGCATTTAGAGATTTCTAACTTGGGAAATACCTCCTAAAAGACTCTTATCCCACATGCCAACATCTGCCTCCCAGAAGCCTGTGGGCAGTATCTGACTCCGTTAGGGTGGGTTTACTGGCAAGTTCTATTGAATACTGGAAGGATGCTGTGCTGCAGTTGTATGGTGTGGATGGTCCTGATCTTCATCTGGTAACCTTCCTCCACTACCCAACCTGGCAGGCTTGCTGAAGAGAAGTGCAGGCATACACAGGGTGCTTCATGGCTCTTTTTTGCCAGGGCACTACTAGCATTATAAATTGAAATTACAAAAATAGTACGTGTCTTAAATGTTGGCTGGAATGAAAGCTTCAAAGATCTTAGAAGTAGGGATTTGGTTTTGAAGACAACTAGTAATTTGGATGAAGACACTGAAGAAATGCATCCTGATGTAAGGGTACACTCTACACGGTGCCTGCTCCTGAGTAGGCTGCAGACCTTGCAGCTGTAATGTGCTGTGTGCATGAAGGACATCATTCAGAGACGATGCAGTTAAGGTTATGTTGGCAGGGACCTTTTGCATTATTAACACCTGTCCAAAAGTTTTGAAATATGTTTGGTTTTCACTAATTTTAATATTTTAGAAATTATGTAACATTAATTTATTTCATATATAATGTAATATGCATTTTAAATATAGGTCATCTATTTGATATGTAATAGTGTATGTTAATGTGTTTATGTATTTAACCTAAAATACTAAAACCTTTGGCATTTTTGTTTGTTCAATTCAATAGTATTTTACATATAAAAACTATGTCATCATCAGCATTTCACATGTAGGGACACCACTGTGGCAGTGAAGTGAAGGTCCATCTGTTGATGGATCAGACTGAGAACAAAACCCAGGTCTCCAGTGTTGCAAAAGAGGATGATGAGAGCTACTTGAGGGAATGTCTCGTAATTAAATTTCAGTATGAATTCAGTCAAGTGTGTGAGTGAGTTGCATTGGGAATTAAGCCAAGTTCTGAGTGGGTTGTGAGCTTCTACAAGCCTGTAGACAGGCTTTGAAAGGGAGCTCCCACTCCCACAACTGCTTCACTCATTGCTGACTTTGTGGGTAAGTGATAAGTGAACATGTAACTCGGAGCCAGAATTTCCCTGAATTTCCAGGTAAACTTATCAGCCATCTGCATGAAGTCCTTCCTGTGATTTTTTTCATGAAAGGGTCAGAGTGCAAATGCAATACGATTTCTCTGAGATCAGTTTTCCAAAAAACAAGGAAGCTGCCAACCCACTGTTAGAGGCAGATCAAACATACAGAAATTGACGCAGAGGTTTTCAGCTACTTTGCTTATTTCAAAAAGACACATAAGTCATTGTAGCTTTGACAGGGAGGATGTAAGGTCCCACAGGCTATACACAGACCTTCCAGTAAATTGATTTTGAATAGCAAAGTTGCCTGAGTCACCTGAAGACTTCTGCACTTCTGCAGATCAACTTCCTAGAAACAAAAATTGCACTCCCCATAGTGCATATGCTTTCATTCTTCTCTCTGATGCAGATACTGGCCTCCAGAAGGGTCACTGTACCAGGACTGGTGACATTTTGAGATGAAGTATTGAGCCAGTTGATTGTGCTCAGTGGGTGGGTCACACCAGAAGTGAGATTTTTCAGGAAGGTAAAGAAGAAAAGTATGAAAAAGGCTGCCATTTGACACAGGAAGAAGTTCCAGCTGAATTGATTCATCCTAAGGATGTCTGTCTGCCAAAGATTGTGCTCCTTGGAGGGCAGCAGACCAAGACTGTACGGGAAGTGCTGGAGGACATCACCGAATGATGCACGATCTAGTGTCTGTGGATGTATGTGTGTCAAAGCTCAAGAACGAGTGTGTTGTGTCTGACTAACTGCTGCGGTCACCAGCCTTTATGGCAGGGTAAGGAAGGGACCCATGGCACAGCAGTAACTCATTCCTTGCTAGCAGCCAAAAGGAGGTGGGAGACAAGTCCAGCATTTTTCATGAAAATCTTAACAGTTTCATACTTGTATAATGCAGTGATAAAAAAGAAAAAGTTCCAAGTCTGAAAGCAAATTATTAACTTCAACAACTGATCGTTTATTTGAGATATGAAGAAGGATTTGCTGCTTCTAATTTGAGGTGTGTACAAGTGTCTATTCTGGGGTGAAGAAAATCATGGTCTAGATTTGACATTGCTGATGAACACGTTTCTCGTAAGTGGAATTTGGATAGTGGCAGCGTGGATTCACAACAGATATTCAAATGATATGAATACTCCTCAAGCTAATGTTGTCTCTAAAAAAAGCTGAATTTCTCATATGATGAAAGAGAATAGAACAAGTTGTAAAATGCCTGTGCATTAAGATATATAGACAAACGGCATGCCTTGCTAATGTGGTATCTCTGTGCTGGTTTGTCCTCTGAGTCCTCATACAGCGCTGGGGTAGATTGCAAGGAGGAAATAATAAAGAGAAGAGCACGTGGGAAAGGAGAAAGAGCATGTTTCTCAGGCTGCAAGTTAAAATGTGCCTCTTTCCATTTGTAATGGCACTAAAGGGTGTCAGGAGAAAGTGACTGCCTTTCTCTCAAGATAGGATATAGGAAATAAAAGAGATTGTCAGAAGACTGAAGGAGTGAGAGAAAATGAAAAATCAAAGATACCTGGGAAGAGCTGCCCGGGAAGAGCTGCCCAGGAAGAGATAGAGCAATCCATCTGTTATACCAGTGCAAGTAGCACAAATGGCTCCGTTAGAGTGATTTTAGTAAGTCAAGCACTTGGCTTTGCTAGATTGAGATTTTGTGTGTTATTGGATGGCTTGTGATTTAATACAGACAAACTCCAGGAGTCATCTGGGCAGATGATTCTACTGCTGCTGGTAATTTTTAGTGTATAGTACTCTTATGAAGAGAATGAAGATAATTAAGTACAGAAAGATTTTTATACCTGTATTGTAGCCGAAGAGATGCTTATGTGTTACTGTCTTTAAAAAAAAAAAAGTGTAAAGGATGTACTCCCAACAGAGGGGACACCACACGAGGCTGACACAATTTGGCATTCTTCTGAATGAGAAATGGGAATTAAGCTAAGAGCAAGTGAAACTGGTAAGGCACAACAAAGAAGGGATGCTGCTGGATTCATGAAACTTGAACTCAAAACCCAATCTGGAAGATGTAGGGATAGAAATCATTAACATATTTAGCTCCTCTAACCAAACCTGTAAGAGCTTTCTTCAGAAGTTGCTGTAGGTGGTTCTGGGGAAGTGCACAACAGGATTGATTTAGCAATATGAAGAACTGGCAGCCGTTGTACTTTTTCTAGAAATGTCCTTAATAAAACACCCACTAACAAAAGCAGTAAGTGCATCTTCATATGGGTGAGGAACAGTGATTGCATAAAACCAGCTGGAAGTAGACTGAAGACATGATCTCTGAGACTCTCAGAGAGACAAAGCAGTAATATTCCAACAGGAAAAAATATTCCAGAAATCATTTGGGCCTGCAAATAGTTCAGCATGTGTTTATTTATCTCTGATTTTAATATAGAAACAATCCACAAATGCTTTTTTTGGCATGACTGAGTGTAAATTGCTGGATAATTTTCCATCCAAGGATCAAAACCTTTTGTACAGCTGTTCCAATTTTCTTCCTATGTTGAACACATCAAAGCAAGTATTCCTAAGGCATAATCTGTTTATAGATTGGCTGGTGTAGAAAAATCTTGAGTGGAAGGTGTGGAAATCTATGTGGACTTATTTGGAGAGCAGTCTTGGCATTTGGAAATATTGTCAGTATTTCATCTCTGTGCAGAGATGAAACTTTCCATAACCATATTCAGCACAGCCAGAGAGAGTGAATGTGAAGGAAGAGATGGCCAGCTGCTTCTGCCTGCAAAACCAAAGTCATTTTCCCATGGCTGAAGGCCTCTTGTCAGTAGAAGTTGAGATGTCTATATTCAGAAAGAAACGTTCACTGAAAGCTGTGAAGGATAGCAAAGTACAGACAAGAATAGAGAGGGACCACAACAATTTTTGCACTGACCAACTCCAACTAAGCCACATTAGATAATAGTAGGGGAATAAAAAAAAAAAAAAAGAATAGAGAGGAAAATATTACCAGAATACCTCCTCATCACAAAACTGGTTGGAAGACTATGTATGTGGGTAGGAAAATGGGGTTTTTTTCTGCAAAGACAAATATGCTGATTTGGAGGACTCTTTTTCTTCATATGTTGACTTGGCAGATGTACAAATCCTCATAACTTGTTGCTTGCCTCAGTTTACTTCTGAAACATTCTTGACTTCCATCCTGAATATTCCATTAGTTCCAGAGCAGCAAGGAGGTAAAAACTGAGGACAGGGGGTTGTCATCAAAAAAATCAGTGTATGTCTATTGAACTCCTATGGAACAGTGCTCAGCATCTGAACAATGACAAGAACTTGCAGCTAGGAGAAAGCCAACAGAAAGGAGTCCTACTCAGTGTGATTAGGTAGCTGAAGTCTTAATGTGGCCAAATCTGAAGGCACTGGGTTCATCTCCAAATCTCCATTGCATGTCAGAGTCATTACGTGACAGTTAGAGCTGCGTATAGAGAGGTCTGTGGGGAAGCAAACCCTCTCCACGAGCATGAGGCCAGGCAAACTCAGAGGAATCAATTATGATCATTATGAACCCTTCTATGACTGTTTAGAGGAACTAAGCAGTGTTTTGTAGGCCATCATAAAATACATACTTCTAACCAAATTGGGAGTCGATACGGAATTGTTGAATGTTTGTAGCAGTTAAAAATTTAAGTCTAGCTTTTTATTATTACAAAAAAAGCAGTGTGGTGTGATTATCTTCAACAAGTACCAGAAAAAATCATCATTGTCTAGAAAGGGGACAATAAATGTGAAAGGGAAGGAAGAGGATTTCCAGGAAGAAAAACATAGCAGTGTTTCTGTCCTTGTTAAATGACATTGTTAAATATTTCTCTACAGTTTCACAGCAGCGCAGGCGCTCGGCAAATACTGCTAAATTGAATTCTCAGCATTTTATTATAGTGCACTAAAAATCAAATATAAGCAAATAAATACTGCATTATTTCAAGATGAGCACGAACTAAGATTATTGCTCCTAGTAAACAGTTATTATTTGGGGACATAATGACAAGCAGGCCTTTACAACGGCAATTTTTGATTTGCTCTTTAAATAAAATGGAAAAAAAGTCTTTAAAATAGGATGTGGGCTGTTTTAAATTCCACAATACTGTTATGTTTTTCTCAAAGGTGGGTTTCACTGTGGTCTTGGCACATACCTTCACATCTGCCAACTTTGCTCTCTTAAAATGCTGTACTTGTATATGGCGCTTTTTTTTTTTTTGTGGCCTTTCTAATACCCCTTTTTCTTCAGGCATTCAAATTACTAAAAAGATAGACAAGCTGGGCATGAGGTCATCGGACACAGCTCAGATCTTTTTTGAAGACGTAAGGGTCCCCAGGAAAAACCTCATCGGTGAAGAAGGAAAGGGTTTTACCTATCAGATGTTGCAGTTCCAAGAAGAGCGGCTGTGGGGAGTAGCCACTGGTAAGTCATCACTTTGAATCTGAGGCCGGGCAGGGACGTGGGTCACCCTTCGTATGACTAACAGCACTTTCCTTTTATTGTAAATTGCCCTCTTAGGATCTGTGTTTGAAATGTATCATAGCCTAGATACATAAACCTTCCCTTTCTGTAGGAAAATCCGAAATAGAAAATATTTTATGAGGCATCACAGAAGCTGGTTTTGCCTTGTTTCTTTTTCTTGGTGGATTTCTGCTGAAAACATGATGTCGTATTTTCTTACGTCTGCTACAAATATAGTACAAAGGCTATCAAAATATTGGCGTGAAAGAGAAGGACTGTGACTTCTGTAGTACAGTAAGCTATGATGTTTATCCTGGAATTTACAAAATTAAATTACTGGCAGTGTGAAGAAGTGGCGCTTAGGGGATGTAAGAGCTTTGTTTTGTGGTTCTGTTTTACCTCTGTACACTTTGGACATAAGTGGTAGAGCTCTGAATATTGTCACAGCATCCCTGTTACACTGAACTCAGGCAATACTCAAATCCACATATTTGAGTTATATGGATTCTGGATATTCCAAGGTAACCAGGTCCAAGTCTGGTTTGTCCTTTTTCAGCCTCTCAATCTTCCCCCTTTACCCCACAGCATTTGCGTCTTCAACTTAAATGTAACACGGTGCACTGTAAGAAGATTGATTCTCTTTAAATTTCAGGGTTATATAAATAATCTCACCATATTTGTGCTGCTGTGCATACCCTGTCTGTTACTGTCTGTGTGTGGTTGGGGAATGGGGAACTCCAAGAAGTGATTTTCTGATTCAGCGACCAAATAAAAAAAATCACTCCCTTTTGTGGCTTGATCCCAGACCAAGTATTTTAGAGTACAAATGCTTTAAAAAAAGAAAAAAGTCTTTTGTTTGGGCCAAAATTCTTAGTTCAGCCTGAGTTAAACAGTAAATGGGAAAGTAGTTTGAGCAACAAATGGGAGGTTAGACTTGAAGGGATGCTACTGCAGACTCAGGCAAGGAGGAGACGTGGTCTGCTGCTGGTCCTGCTTTAATCAAGCTGTACACCGACCTCAAGACTGTGCATTGTGCATTTCCATGCTCAGTTTGAAGTCTTCATTAAACGAAACAATCGCAAACACTGAGTTGCAGTGACACTCTCCAGGCAGCAGCAGCATAGTCCATGGCACTAGTCACACTGCAGGCAAAAGTGACATGTACTCACAGACTCAAAACACAAAGCCTGGCAGCTTAGATCACTCCTTTTAGAAACCACTGACAGCTTGGTACTGTCCGGCCTTGCACAACTGCCTAGCAGTCACTGTGCCCTGCCAGGAATCCAGACTCCAGCTTTCAATTCTTAGTCCCCGGAACAACGCAGCAGGAGAAGGCAAAACCTCGCCCTGGATGAGCAGTCTGGGAAGGGCATCTATACTTCCTCCCCCGTGGCCAGGCAGGGACCATCAGGGAGGAAGAACCTTGGAGCTTACTAAGGGAGAGGGAGATGCCCAGTGCAATGTGGTGGCCAGTGTGTTGTACCTCGCTGCCCTCCCTGGTTTTGCATTTATCCACTATGCAATATAAAATACATGAAAGCACTGGGAGCAGCGACAAGAGCCATGGTTTGGGCCAAGTTGCAAACTTCAGAGGTAACCAGTTGTGGTAAACAAGACAAAAGAGTAACCAAAGTTCAGAAGGGAGCCAGGTGCTTCCTGGATGTGGTTTGTTACACCACAACATCTAGCTGTTAACTTCCAGTCCTGCGAATGGCTTTACATACATTCACCTACACGTGTTTTGCTGAAGGGTCAGGTCTGTAGAACTTACATACATGGCTTAAGTAGTTTTGTGATTAGGTCTGCATGTGCAACCCTAGTCCTTGCCTTTGGCCCTCAAAGGGACATTTCTGTTCTTTCCTGGTTTGTGACTATTCATGTGGCATTGAAAATAAGCAGTCTGCTTTCAGGGACCAGTCCTGGCATCCATCACTTGTTTTGTTGTGATTGGCAAGGGGGGGGGTGGTGTTTTGCTTTTTGTTTTTATGTATTTTTAGTATGAAGTATCATGGGTTCCAGTCATCTCTTTGTTTATTAATTATCTTATTTGTGGCCAGATTTCAGAATGTATGGGGAGCTTCCTTCCTTCTTCGCCATTTTTTTAATTTTAAAACTAATTTTCAGACAGATTTAAAATATAAATGGAAAATTACCTTCTTGGAATTGCAATAATTGGTCACAGATGTGATCTTTTCCTCTGAGTGACACATTATCGAAGGCGTTGGTAAAAGTGTTTCGTGCTTCATTGAAAGAGAAGAGCTGCCACATCTCTCCCATGTTGTGACACTTGGTAAACACTGTCTATTTGTGGACCTGTTACACTGATCACAGGAAAAGAATGTTGCTATGGCAAGAAACCAAACAGGTTTTTTTTATGAATTGCTTAACTTGGAGACAAAGAGGGAGTTCAGTGTGTGTGAGAGATCCAAATGGCACTTTCCTAATGACTTCTATCTGTTCTGTAGTCGCAGTTTTATGAGCACCATTGAGTCATGGCCAGTAAGCAGGATGATAGATCCTTTTGCATCGGCAATGCACGTCCTTACGAGACCAATTGCTAAGCTTGGAGCTCACTGCACATCTCACTAGAGAGTGATCCACCACAGCCGAATAAAATATATTAATTTCCTTTTGTTTTGAGAGGAAACATAGCAACGCAAAGGCTATTTGCAGGGAGCAGAAGTTTCAAGTGGAAAAATATAAGTTGGATGGAGGGATGAGGAAAAGATTATTCTGCATCTGGCAGCTTCAAGCACTTTCACAATTCTGGACTGCATAGCAGACCGTGCGTTCCTCAGGCTGCCCTAGAGTGACATTTCCTGCACATGCTGCCAGTTGAAACTCATCGGGCCAAGTTTGTCTGAGGATGTGTATGACACAGGGGGGAAACCAGTTCCAAGAGAAAACGAGTTTCACTGTTAAGAATGGCATTTCTTCTGTACTTGTATGACTGGCAAAGTATTGTGTGCTGTTGTGTTGTACAAGGCTGTTGGCAGCCATGGTATTCCCGATGCACCATGCTTTGTTGCTGTTTGCTGCACAGCTAAGCTTTGCTGTCTTAGAGCTATGCTCACAGTTCTAAATACCTGTAGTCATAGCATCCCAGTCTGGTTTGTGCTGGAAGGGACAGGATGCGTCAGCTGGGACAGGAAGGAGACAGCATAGCAGAGGCAGAAACTCTGAAAGCAGTTCTCTCAGGCCCTCCATTCCCAGCCCTGATGTGTGGTGACAGCCTGACCAGAGATGGGCTGAACCCCGTCTGCAAGCACAAGCCAAATAGGTGCTCTTGTGTTCCTTCCAGCAGCCCTGCTCCTGTCTCCTCAGGGATCTTCCTCTGTACAAGAGACATCCCTGAAAACAACTGCTTATTTCCCTGTCCAGAAAACCAGGACTAGGGTGGCAGCATAGTGCATTAACACAGAAGAAATTAGGACATTACTGTATTTGCTCTGTTGAAAAATAGGTATTGAGGCTAGTTGTTTGAGAAAGGAGAGGGAAATATTTAAGGAATCAGAAATGCTGATCACCTTACAGGTTGTGGGGACATCATGTGAAAAATACCGTTCTGTGGAAGAGCTGGAGAATGGTCACAGCAGGAGGCAGTTGCAGGATTGCGGAGTCTGCTAGTGAGGGCAGGATAGAAGTTTAAAGAGAGATGATCTTGAAAGCTATGCTGAAAGGAATGTGGAAGAACATCAAGCTCCTGTAAGGAACTGGCAGGTGGGAAAAGGGATTTTTTTTTTAGTAGTCCACAGCTTGGTTGTATTTTGCATTTCAGACACGGAGTTTTGTGGTATAGATTCTAAATGTGAGTGGACATGGATATTTTGAAATAAGAAAATGTGAGCCTTCTCATACAGGTGCATTTGTGAACTCTCTCCCTATTGATTGCCATCATGACATGGGTCCACATTTGCCAAACAGGACTCTCCACAAATTTAGCATCTGCTGTTATCCTAGCTCTACACTGCAAGAGACCGAGAGCCCAGCCCTTCACTCCAAGGCTGCTTTGCATCAGAATAGAAACTTTGTTCCTTGTTTAAAATAGGGTATTGCTCAGTTTGGGTGTGAAAGTGGCAGCGAATTAGTTCTCTTGCTTTAAAGCAGAGCCTGCCATCTCTCTCACCTGTCTTCCAGCAGTGTCCTATTTTACTGTTTCCATTAGAAGCACTCTAGCATCTATTAAATGTGGCTGTGAATCTTAATGTTTTTCCCTTCCTTTCTATGCTGGGATCTGAGCACAAAATGCAGATGGACTAAGTCATCGTATTCCTTGATCTCTGTGTAGGTGTCTGCCTTCTCCCTGAAAGCCTCCTTAAATTTACATTTCTACAACAGCCCTCAGTGAGCACGCTGCCTGCCTTCAGATTTTCCTTTAGGATTGTAAGAGACCTCTGGGACACAGGTAGCATGGAAAGCAGGATTTGCCACAAGCTTTCGCTAGGGCCCCAGATGAGGCGTTAAGGTTCAAGTTTACATACCTGTCGTTCTGTACTGCTCTCTATAACTTGCCTTCCTTCTCTCCTCCCCAGCTCCCTTCCCTGTCCGAGTTTTGGCAGTTTGGGGTTCAGGTGAAATAGGGATAAAGAGGTCTTCAAGGTATAAGGAAATATCAGACTCCTTTTTTGGAATTGGAACCACACCCCAAACTGAGCGCATGGAATAATTACTTTTTAGAAAACCTAATGTTTTATTTGTACACTGTGGAAAAAAAAATTACCTTTTTCATCAAGAAGAAAAGCAACAGGTGTGGCTAAAATGATGTCTTGTTCTGTGCTTTGTTTCTTCAAGTCCTGACACCTCTGGAAACTGTAATACAAGAAACTGTAGACTACACTCGCCAGCGGAAAGTGTTTGACCAGCCTGTCCTGCACAACCAAGCCGTGCACTTCCGCCTGGCCGAGCTGGCAACTGAAGTGGAGCTCCTTCGCTCGCTGCTGTACCGCACCGTTGGTGAGCTCCCACATCTGCCTGCCCAGATGTGCTTCTCTTCATGCAAAGAAAAGTTGTCAGGCTCCAGGGACGTGGGGAGGTGATTACCAGAGAGGTGTGTGTAACTGTGCTGCTTTATTCCTTTATTTTTTTTTTAGCTCTCTATGTGCAAGGCAACGATGTGACAAAATTTGCTTCCATGGCTAAGCTAAAGGCAGGTCGTCTGGCCCGTGAAGTGACTGACAGCTGTCTTCAGTTTTGGGGAGGAATGGGATTCACCAGTGAGGTTCTGGTGAGCAGGTTTTACAGGTGAGTGAACAATGAAAATAGGAAATGGCTTTACTGAAATTTAGCCTCTTAAACATCCTGCTAAAAGATCACCCACTTGAAAAGGGTAGCAGCTGCCAGCTGGTGTGAATGATATTTTTCCACTGAATGGCGTGCCACTGATGCGCATTGTGGGTGCAAGGGCATCCACTGTCCCGGTGTGTTTGAGGTGACATGTGAGTGTTAGGACATAGGCTGACTATTCCTTTGCAAAATCTTGGCTCTGCATTACAGCTGTGTAATTTACACTGCCCTCAGGTTAACTTGAATGTCAGGTGAAAGAAGTAAACTCCATCGTTTCCCTGATGGTCCTCTGGTACCTGCCAGACAACAGGAAAAGAATGAAAAGGGGAAGCCTATCAAGAAATGGTATTTTTTTTCTGGTTTTGCTTTGCTTGTAGTCTTGATTTCAAGTACAGAACTAAACCCAAAGCTTTCTTCCAAAACCAGTGAAAATCAGTTTTATCTTTTTCCCCAAAATACATGCATGAAACTAAAGGTCACCGTGAGGCTCCTGCAGTACCCTGCTCTGATAGCAGTCTCCAGCTAATCAGTCACACCAGATACCGTGTGAGATGTATGAGAGATGTAACTGCTTCCAGCTAGGAGTTAGATCATTAAAAAGGTAAAGGGGCCTTTTTTGCAAACAAATTAACGTTCCTTCAAATTTTGCCATGTATCTACTTAGAGCAAAGTTCTCTCTGGCAGATGTTAGGAAAATTCTAGCCCTAGTGTCTTGTATTTGGAAGACGATCAAAGTGGAACTTGCATTTTCTTACAATAGTAGATTTCAATTTGACCCATATATAAATACGTATATATATAACATCTAAGGATAGCAAAGTTAGTGGTTCAGTTAGTTGAGAGTTTTGCTAAATGTATCTGTAAAGTGAGAGCAGAACTGTTAAAAAGCACCTGTAAAAAGCTTGTTTCTTTTTAGTAGGTTGAGGGTGTTTTTTCTATTTTTGATAGCATTTTCTGAACAAGAATGCCATAGTGGTAAGTCAGAGACACACGCAACCTTTTTTGGCTTGTGCATTCCTGAAATTTTTGGTAAAGGTACAGACTGCTGTATGGTGGTAGTTTTAAGCCACCGGTCAATACAATGGGTTTTCTTAGTCCTTTTTTTCACAGCCTCTTTATTAGCAGGTAAGGGTGCCTGGCGATGCTGGTGTTAAAACGAATCCTTGTCTCAAAGCACCTCCTGTCGATGTAGTAATGCGTACAGATTAATGTCTATATGCTTTTATATAGCTTTGGCTTGTCTTTAGATTTCCTAGCCTGGTATTTTATTGCTAACTATAGGCAGGGATTTTCTCTGTGAATTCCAAAGTGGTTTCTAAGTAGAGTCACATTTTCCTGAGAACTCCAAAGTATTTCCTATTGGTATAAACTGTGTCAGCTGGCTAAAGAAACACATCTTGCTGCGTCTAAAAGCAGCGCTGTTATAAATGAGGCTAAAGCTGGTGTGATATCTATACTCCAAAATTTTCTGCGAATCAGTAAAATTCCATCATTGAGTAACCATAAGATCCAGGAAGGGAGAAGTAAGAGTATTACCAAAATAAACAGTTACAGGTTCAAGTCAGAATCCTCTTAATCTGTAATGATAAGCAAAGCAGCGACTTTCCTAAAGCCATTCTTTTTTGTAGAGCAGTCTGAGTAACCATCCACGTCACTGTGATTTGTCAAGTAGCAGGCAGTGTAACCACACAGCATGACATCTACTCACAATGTACAAATATTTTTGTAGCATAATCCTTACCAAGTTTCCAAGGGAATGTTAGTCTTTGACACACGTCAGGCTGTTACTCCTCAAAGAACACACAGCTCTAGTACACGAAATGTGTGAATTTTAGTTATTGGTGTTGTTGGGGAGATAACAAAAAGACCTGGCACAAAACTGTCTGCCACGTGACTTTATTTATATCTGTTGTTTTAATCATGAATCTTTTAAACTTTGTAGAACAAATGACTTCTCTAAAGTGTAGTACTCTCTAAGAGGCTTAAAGTTAGCTGTTTCAACGTGTAGGTGCCTATACTGGGTTGATTTGAGATATGTAAATGTCTCATATTCAGTTATAAGGATTCAGAGCATGTGTTTGAAAAAAAGGGTTTGAGCCCAAATATCAAAGGGCTTAATAAAGAAAATACAAGCCAATATAAAAACCCAATAAGAGTGGATTTTCCAGACTGACCTTACTAACAGGATTCCGGAGAAGGAGAGCACCAGGCTGGAGTTGTGTATGAAATGCCTCAAAGACATCATGACTTATGAAAAATCAATTATTGAACAAACTCACAATCTATCCGAAAACCCCAGGCTGTAAGAGATCAGAGTGAGGAAAACTTTTTGTAGCAAGTATATTGCAGTTTTTCAGACTTCATGAGTTTTAAACAATTTCAGGTAGTGATCTATATAGTCTGATAGTAATTATGTACACTTCAGTTGTAACAGGGAGAACTAGTCTGGCCGTCTTAAAAAAGCGTTTGGGGTTTTTCTTTGAAATTAAGATTGCTTCTATGTCCTAAACTCTGTGTCTAACTGTTGCCAGTTCTTAGAAGTTTTACTCTTTGTGGAGAATGATGGGGAGAATGCTGTCATTTCTTCATGTGCTGCATTGTGAAAGACTCAAGAAAGCAGTAGTGAAAGACTCTAAGTAGTTTTAAGTGGATTTTTAAAATAAATAATGCATTTCCTTCTAAATTATTTTTTGCATTCCTCACATTTTAAAAGTCAGTTGAAATATTTTATGCCGTTTAATTATTTATTACATTTTTATACTTGTCCATTCTTTACAAAGCATGTCTAAGCTAGAATGAGTCTAGACAATTGTGGGGTTTATAATTAGTCTTTGTGATTATGACAATTTATGGTTGTACCAAACAAAACAAAACCTATCAGTTTCTGACTAAAACAATTTGCTCTGATGTCAGTAGCTAACTGTTGGGACAAGACTAAATAATGATTCTTCAGTCATTTGTGAAAACAAATTGGTAGTTTCCACCTTTTTCTGCAGAGGTTTTGAGACAGATGCCTGTGTGCGGCTTTTGTTGATTTTTTTGAGTGCCCTGAGAGGGAATGTAGGAGATGAAGCACATGACATCTACCTCTAATAGGCCAAATTAGGTAGGCAATAGGCCAAATAGGCCAAGTAGGTAACTGTACAGCAAGGACTTTAAAGTGGAGCTGCACTCCAGATCAGGCCAAGGTGATGTTCACTCCTGCTCAGCTGTTCCTTCAAAATCATAGAATGTGTAAGGTTGGAAGGGACCTTGAGAGGTCATCTAGTCCAACCCCCTGCAGTAAGCAGGTACATCTTCACTAGATCAGGTTGCTCAGAGCTTCATCAAGCCTGACCTTGAATGTCTCCAGGAATGGGGCAACCTGTCTCACCAACCTCATAGTGAAGAACTTCTAACCTAAACCTACCCTGCTCTAGTTTAAAAACATCGCCCTTAGTCTTATCGCTACCCGCCTTTACAAACAGCCCCTCAGGGGAAAGGGACAGGCCCATGCCAACTGGTACGCGCAGGCAACGGTGGCTGGGCTGTGCCAGCCTGGCCAGAGACCTGCTGTGGTGAGTGGTGTGGGCTCAAACTTCCACCTCAGGATCCTTTGGCTCCTTCAGGTGCTGCTTAGTTAGGACATCCTGTAAGCAAACTAGCTGGGTCTGAAGGCGGAGGAAGTAAAAAAATACTAAACATGAGAGTACATCAGTATATTTTGTGGGGGAAAATCTTTCCAGCAATACAAATTTAAAATAATAGTTGTGAGAAAAACAGGGTAAATGTTTGTAATCACATGTAATTTGTGCTGAAAGAAAACTGTAAATGGCCTTCTGGGAAGCAGTAATACTCTGAGCCACGTAAACCTTGGGAAGGATTTACCAATGGCCTCCTAACCAGGGAAGCAGGGAGCAGCGTCTCCTAGGGACTGCTGCCATGAAGTCAAGCTGCTAGGGAAAATAGAGCTGCTGGAGTCACCAAAATTCAGTTTCTTCCCCAAGGCTGATCAGCACTGATCACTGCTGGAAAGGGGAAAGAAAATGTCTTGAGTTTATTTTCTCAGGACTTTAAAGTTATGTGAAGATACCTGCTCTGAAGACAGATGGTGCAGCAGGCTTCTCTCAGGATGTTTGTGAAAAGAAAGGGCTTTTTAGATCCAAATATAAAAGGGCTTTCCAGGGGAAAACATAGCAAAGACCAACCCTGATCTTCAGGGTAACTGTGACCAAAAGGTTTACAGACAAGGTGATGGACAGAGTTTGGCTTGTACAGAACGAGGGCTGAATGGTGCTCTGTATGCAGAGGGGTCAACACCAGCCAGAAGAGGAATGTTAAAGTGAAGGACTGGATTATACTACTCAGAAACATATTCAGCCTGTAAATCAGAGGGTTGTTAATCATTAAAACAACTTTATTGTGTGACAGCCTTCAATTTAGGATAGTCCAAGATTAAAGGGAGACGGGTTTATCTCCTTAAAGAAGTGCTTGATATATTTCTGAAGGATGTTATATTACATGGTACCTGTGGAACTGGGAAACTTGATGTGATGACATGGAGGGTCCTTTGTGTTCCTTTTGCTGCCTAACCAGGAATTATTGATAATCTGGATTGAGTTTGGTGGGTAGTAAGGGCTCCTCAACCTCCCTTGTAAGTGTATTTTTTTAACTGAACATTGAAGATTTTTTTAATTAAAAAACAATTCATCATTGCTTTTTCACATTTCCATCTATTTATATAGTTGAGTAGAGAAGGTCTTATCACCTACAGTGGATGTTTCATGTGTGTGGGATTTCCTGACTGAGAGGAAACTCTTTGCAGAGGGTTTTTTAGGGGAGCAGATCACAATGGTTAGGATTTGTCTCCTTCTCAGGCTAACTCCCACTGTCTAAGGAAAACAGCATTCAACAAGCAGCTAGAGGTGTCATTTTGGTCCCTCAAAATGACACCTTTACCTAACTGTACCGTGTGTTGCAGGCTGGTTCCTCTCTGTCTTTGGTCAGGGTAAACCCTTCATGACAGGTCAGTGCTCACCTCAGCAGGGCTGCAGGTAGTGCAGGATGTGCTGCTCCATTGTGGGGGCAGCAAAAAGGTGATGGAGAAATCAGGAAACAAAGTGTTGCTTGTCAGGTCAAAATGTGTAGCTCACCTAAAGCAATAGAATTCTAATGTTTGTATATGTTTAAATATGTATATACTGTATTAATAATGCATTCTTCATATAAACTACTAAGGTATAAACTCATAATATACAAGCCTTTGCTATGTAAACTACTCCAGCTTCCTCACCGAGTTCCTAGCAGGATAGTTAGTCCTGCAGTTCTGTTTACTTACACTGAAAGCAAATCTCTTTTCCAGAAGAGGGCTGCCAGATGAAAACCATTAAAGTCCTTTGTCATCTTGATCCTCTTAAACTGGGTGAAACCTTCTGTCCTGTCTCCCTGGGTAAGAGATCAGCATTAGTTGCCTGCCTGTAGGTTCTGTGGGAAGCATTCCTTACCTCGCCTGGAGAGACAAAAATACAATCACCAGCACTTTTGTAATGACACACAGACACATATATGTATTCCCACACAAAAACATATGTAAAAGGCATTGGGTTTTTTAAAAAACATGTCAGGTTATCAGCTATAAGTACATGTCTGTCGTGGCCAAAGCCAGAGCTTGCCACTGCCTATTCCTGACTTTGTATCAACAAGCCACATGTATTCAGGACTCCTGCTGCAAATGGAGGATTTTTATCGGCATCACAGAGGAGTTCTGAGGATTAATTACTTACTGTTACTACAGTGGTGGGAAGTTGCAAAATACTGAGCATTGTCAGGGGCTTTCTGCAGCTTGAAAAAAAACCAGGCAGCCCCACAGCAGGAAAAGCCAGTGACCTGCCATGGTTCCAGCTCTGCTGCTTTCAAGGCCCATGGGCAGGTGGGGAGTCTTTGGGTTGTTCAATTAAGTGGAGGTAGTTTAGCGGAGCTGCTTCTGGTTTTGGGTTCAGTTCGGAGGTTTTTTTCTTCTCCCCAAATGAGGAAAGAAATTTGTCAAGACAGTTGCTTAAGGTTGCAGTAGTCTGCAGTCTGGCTAGCACAGGGGACTTGGGCAGCGCTGCTGGGGATGACTGGTATTAATGGCTTTTTTTTAAATGAGTGCAATTAGAAATACCAAAAGTGAATAAGCTTGGGGCAGCCATTCATTTTTAAGGCAGACAAGCTTTATGTACTCTATAATACTATACTAATTCTAAATTATAGTAATATACTATGATACTATATAATATGGGTTATGCAAGATCTCACATAGCCATGAGGGAGACCAGGATGCTTAGTGGTTAAAAACGTGAATGAAAATTGTGCCTTCTCCATACAATTCTCCACTACCTCATGTACTGACTAATACTCTTTGTTACCACACAGGTAAGCAAAGCAAAGTGCTGTAGTACTTTTTTGCTGCTGGTCCTCCAGAAGCCCCCCGACCCCTAAAATTCAACCACAGACTTAGTCTGCAATATACTTCCTGCAACATCCCTGCTGTTCCTTTGCCAAAGCTGTAGGTGTCTATCTCACATGGCCAAGGTGTTCTGCAGACAACATAATGTGGAGGCCATCTGAGCAGGCAGTCCAGCAGAAAACCTTGTGAAGAGCCTGTGATGCTTTATATGCCAGCCCAGAATGATAAGATCTGAACAGAAGTCTGTCTGGAGTTCAGCTGCAGGAGGTCTGGCTAGGTGTAAGCAGGGGTGGTGGTATGCTAAGAGAGGTTTTAATCCATTTCAAGACAAAAATATAGGGTTGTGCCAAGTTACTTTTGAAAGAATCTGAAAATTGGACATGTCAAATTATACCTCAAGCCTTTTGCTCCTGAATTAGCAACATCCCTGCATGCAAAAGGGTATTTTTGGTGCTGGGAACACATTTTTTTCCACACCATGTATGTACTTCTGTAAACAAGGGGTTTAGATCTAATAAAAGCAGTACATAGACGCCTTAATGGGTACGTAGGGCTCTGTAGTTTTTCCATCAGTGTAGCATGCAAAAGTTTAAATCGACTCTTTGTATTTCTACAGAGACTTGAGATTAATGTCAATTGGAGGTGGTACAGATGAAACCATGCTTTCCATCATATGCAAATACATGGAAACACTTCCAAGCAAGTGATGCCTCTCCACTTCCTTAAAAGTTAAGCAAGCACGAGAGCGGCTCATACTGCATGCTGAAGGTAAAAGCCAGTGTGGTTCAAGGGTAAAATCAGTAGAAAATATAACTCTAATTTTCCCATCCGTGCTCATCAAGGTCTTTGACCATCGACATTCTGCAAGTTCTCCAACGTCAAATTGCTGTTGATATGAAGCAGGCTAAAAGCATGTGACCTCCTGCAAGGGTTTGGGTTTGGTTTTTTTTCCCCTTTGTTTTTTCACTATGTCACTGCTTTGGAAAGTCTAGTGATACACACTGAGCACCCAGGGAAAAAAACATGTTCTTCAATTGAGATATATCTGTTTTAGAGCATCTGAGCCACCACTTAAGAAGCAGAATTTCCATGTGGGTTATATATATAGCTAGGATTTCACTAGTAGCTTTGCTTTCAAGATCAATAATTAAGGCAACAAGTTATTCCCTGACACATTCAAATACTGGAACAGTGATTTTGCTCTCAATTACAAGTACCTTCCCTAACTTTCACTTTTTAGCACGTAATCATCCCAGTGAGCTGTCATCTTTGCCAAATTCACATCAACTTGTGCTGCACTCATGGGTGTTTGGTGATGAGGAGTGGGGGTTTATTTTTATGTGTAGAACTCTACAAAGAATTGTTTAATTGTATCCAAAGCTTCTGGAGGCCTGAATTTCAGCGCTAAGGTATGATGTTTTGTGTGTAATTATTAAAGAAAAACATTAAAATAAACATGTTAATATGAAAATTGTGCATGATCACTCAAACTCTTCCTGAAACAGCCATTTAAGACAGAAGATACACTCTGTAGCATAGCAAAAAAGCTTCAGCGGAATTGTCCTTGTAACCACCAAATGCCGTGTGTGAAATGTTCTCTAAGGAGTCTCTGTGACCCTGTGAGGTGAAAAGTGAGTTAAAAGATGGTGTTTCCTTCCACTTGGAAATAATCCATATGGTTGGGAGGTAGAGTCTGTGTTACAGTAAACTGACTTGAGACATGCAATATTAAATACTGTGTAAGAATTAAATGTTTCAATACCAGGATTAATCTTAACTGTATTCTTACACAGCTGCTATTACCTGTGACTTTGCAAAAGTCAATTCATGCTACTGCATAGTGTCTTTTATTCCACAAGGTCATACTAGAGCATCCTGAAATCTTACTATTTGTGAATTTGAAATCCTGTTGGAGTAATACTTTGGTACTAGAAAATGATGAGCAACGCAAGCGCAGATGCTGAGGAAAATTCTAAGGCTGCCATGCAAGGCACCCAGCAACTCCCATTCCCCTTCCCCACGTGAAATATTCTCAAAGCAGTTTCACCTTTACATCTTACCACTTCTAAGCAAACTTGCAGGATTCCAGTTCAGATTTGAAATTGAAGATTGACCTTTCACTGGAATTAAAGGGAAATGTGCTACATCAGGTAAAGTAAAGATCTAGAGAAACAAGTCACAGTTTTAACTATGTTTCAGTTCCAAACATTCACATTAAAATAGCATGTTTTGAGTATTTAATTAAAAAGCCTCCTGTGTTTTCTCTTAAACATGAGGATGTAGAAATCCGTTTGGAGGCTTCATATATTCCTTGCATTTAACCTTTCTCCCCGTTTCCCACCTATCCAGATGACACTAAAAATATCTGACCACCCTCCTTTAACGAATCAGCACAGAAAGGAAGACACAGGCTTAAGAGTCCCACTTGCAATTCCATTTCCCATCACTCCTCTGCACAGGAAGACCACCTAGTTCCTATCCTGCACGAATTACATTTTAATATAGTTTGACTTTTAAAATTAAAAGCCTGTTGCTTTTATACTTACTCTTTTACCAGTCCTTCAGATCATTTCACCAATATGGACTGTCAGGACTTCAGGGACACCCTCACATATTCTTCAGAACAAAGACAGCAACTCTATTGGCCATGTAACTAGCTGCATTCCCTCATTTCTCAGTATTATGTAGTTAAAAACTTTTTTCCCAAAACTTGTCTAGAAATTACTCAGATGCTGTGTTTGGAGAGCTAGAAATATATTTCTAGAAGGTGACCAAATGTGGTTTGTCAAACAGCTATTTCAGTAATTACCTTGCACTCCATGGTCTCATTAAAATTATAAAGGTGTATCAATTTTGGATGGTAAACTATATACTACTGCCTGCTTTGGGAATGCTGTACTTGTTTTAACAAGCCTAGCAATTCTCATATGAACAAAATGCATTATCGTGGTGTTAGTACTTTACTGTTCTGTTATTTGTACAAGTATTGTAGACCTTTCAACAGCCAAAGATTAAATCGGCTAGAAACATTTGAGCTTTAATTGCATCTACACATCCTGTGTGTTTTGTATTAGAGAAGTCATTGACACATCAGGTTTCCATTCTAGGTGAAATCTAATATGAAAGAAACAGCATAGACCTCCACTTTGTATTTTCATAGTGCTCCCCACACATATATAGCCCCTGAAATGTAGCACCATTTCCAAAACTACAAGGGCATTCTACAGCAGAAAAAAAAATTTTAAAAAAAGTATATATATAAACAACACTAGCTAGAATACTAGAGGGTGCTTTATTTATGAGTTTATAATTAGTTATTAATGGCAACATGTTATACAGTAATTCTCAAAAAGTTTTGTCAAAAATTGTAGATACATGTTCAATATCTAGGAAACAATTTTTTGAATGTTAAACTCAGCACTGTCATAGTTTCTAATAGCCAAAGCTATCAGGTGAGTCAAATTTAAGTCTTCAAAATAAAAAACCCTTAACAGCACCTCCAACAGGTGCATCATAATGTACTTTACTATAAAATTCAAAGTATCTGACCTCCTATTTCATACATCATGCAGTCTAGACTCAGGGATCATCACAGGTTGAAAAGTAAATATACTGATGGTAGAAGTTCTAGTGATTCAATGGAATCATTAAGTTTTAGATGCTTTAAATATAAAGAAAACATTTGTATTATGTCCATATTGGTCAATCCCAATGACCAGAGGCATTTGCTTAAGAGTAATGTGCAAAAATGATTTGTCACATTTCAGTTAAAAAAATATCCAGTTTTAAGTAACTTCTCCTAAAGCACACAGCTTAAGCTACTTAAAAACATACACCATCATCAGACCTATCCACAGCGGTAACTTTTGGGGGTACCACCATGCCATTTGTTAGCTTTGGGCCAGCCTTTTAAAAATGCACAGAGAAAACCAATTTAGAGATCGAAGTATTCCTCTTGCTTTTGCAATGTAGAAATTACTGTATGTCTGCAACTGGAGCTCTAATTTAGAGCACAGTCCAGAATTAAAAGCAGAATGAAAGAGAAAGCCTTGTAATTCTGCAGTTACTTTATATCCAAACAACCATAATTTTCTGTATTTTTAAAAATCAATTCTAAAAAACTGGTTTCCCTAAAAAAGCAACTATTATGCATATTTACAAATAATCCCCCAAAACAGGGGATGGTGGGAAAGATTCTGATACATTAAAAAAAACTGTATATAACATTGCATTAATAGCTAATGCAATTTACAACAATTTCAGTGTATTTTATCAACAGAATACGTCACTTTAGCTCAATGTCTTCATTAATTAAGACTGCTTTATAGTTGAAATTACACCATTTAAACCGCAGGTAACGTGCATCACCTCAGTTTAATAATCCAGTATATTACAAAAAACACGAACAACGCAAAAAGCATCATGTAGCACAACAGCTTGGTCTGGCTTCCTCTGGAGAGCGTTCTCAGTCTGCCCATAGTTGCACCTAGAAGTCCACCCGCAGAGTCAAAATCATTATCCTACATTTGAAAACAAACAAAACAACAAAAAGCACATTACTCTCAGGAGGAAAAAAAAAGTAAAATACCCCTAAAGCTTGCTAAGTGAAGTTTTTCCTGGTTTTTCAAGTGTTCGCAGGATCACAGAGTGCTTTGGGTTGGGAGGGATCTCAAAGATCATCCATTTCCGTCCCCCTGCCATGGTCAGGGACACCCTCCACTAGACCAGCTGTCCAAAGCCCCATCCAACCTGGCCTTGGACACTGCCAGAGAGGGGGCAGCCACAGCTGCTCTGGGCAGCCTGTGCCAGGGCTTCACCACCCTCACAGGGAAGAATTTCTTCCTAAAATCTAATCTAAATCTACCCTCTTCCATTACCCCTCATCACTAAGTCCTGATAAGCAGTCGCTGTCCAGCTTTTTTGTAGCCCCCTTTAGGTACTAGAAAGCTGCTATAATGCCTAAAATTATTTCAGAGGCATTTTCTAAAAGTTAACCAGTAAAAACATTCACCCATTTATCCAGCTGGATGCAAACAAAAAAGGCATTTCTGACTTCCTTAATTTTTGCTTCCCTCTTCTATTCTTAAACACAATTAAACATAGAACTACCTTTTAAATAATATTATATCTTTGCTAATTGAAAACCAGCAGTCAATATCTGAAGCACAAAGACCGTGGTTGTGCCTTGAAAGCAATGCATCTGCACATCTATCTTTTTTAACAGAAATACTGTTGCTGACTTAAGTCACATTTTACACTCAATAGTAAGCTGTCAACATTTTAATACAAACACTCATGCTGAAGGAGGAATGCTTTACATCACTAACTTCTTAATCCTGACCCAATATTTAACAAAAGTTAGTGACTAAACACTTACCATATCTGATAACATTTTATTTTGGTTTTTAACTTCTGTTCCAATTTCAATGGAAAGCTATTAAAAAAAAAAATGAATGAGTAATCAGCTACACATTGATTAGATGAAACAGTAAAATATGCAACGTGACTTGCTTTTTCCCAGTTAAAATGTGAAAATAGTACCTGGTATTATCAAAACCCAATATACCATGCACAGTATCCGGTCAGTAACCCTTAGGAAAGTATTCGTCATTTGACTAGATGCATTTGGGAAGGCACAGAAAGTACTGGGTGCTCCTCCTCCCCTCTTCTCCTTGTACAGAGAACTCCTTATTAGAGTTAATTGACTGGACTTTCAAAAACGCAACACGCCGAAGTAGCAATTACCCATTTCCTGGAACTGGCACACACAGTGCAGAGAACCGTGAGCACTTTTTGGCTCGGTGTTGTTGGAGCTGACACCTGTAACCTGCTAATGCATCTCTTTCGACAAGCCACTGCTATGCTGTAAATGGGAATTCCTTTTGTGAACTTGTCTATTCCTTCTCTGCTTTGTGTCGCAAAACAGCAGCTGCACAGCAGAAGAGAGCAAGCTGAGTACACAACTCAGAGTTGGTCCAGAGATAATAACCAGGGTCAGCAGCAGCCTGGTGATCACCCAGCATGGCCACAGCTATGAGACAGGTCCAAGGTCAAGACACAAAATAGAGTCTGAAGGTTAGGGTTGGAATGGGAAGGTATGAGACCGGGTGCAGACAGAGCAGCCACACAGCCACCCACGAGCTCCTTGGCCTAAAATCAGCTCCCTAATGCAATATGGAAGAATCCCCACTGAGGCTTCTTAGCAGTTCTTACCAGCATGCTGGCCTTGGAACAATCATGTCAACTCCGAGAAGGGAAGATGTGCCCCAGGCCCCCATGCTTTGAATTAGACAAAACCCGTATTTCTTTGTGGCATAACCTCAATTCCATGATATCTTACTGCTGCATTTCACTGCGAAACTGATTTTACATGAGGCTTCTGATTCTCTGAGGACTATTCTGTATCCCAAGATCATGACATTGCACTAGATGATGAAACTGCAGAAAGAGCACAGGTGCTACTCCAGGGGGCAAAATCAACTGCACTGCCAACATGCACCGGTTTTGCAATGTAACAGAGAAGACATGAAACTCTGTAGCAAAGGTCAAAGCTTTTCTTTCTACCCTCTTGACTGACTCTAAATTGATACTCTAAACCTGAGGTTTTTAGTTTCTATTTGAAACTAAACAAAATACTTTCAAGCCACAGTAATAGGAGTTTGAATTACTTCAGACCTAAGAATTCAGTGGCTTGTTCTAGGTATACAGAAATAGCACCTATTGCTATGTTGCTGGGAGTTTTTTTAATAGTCTTAGGTTGTTCAGAGGTAAAAAAACCCCATAAACCAAGAAAGAAATCCCCAATCTCCAGAAAGAATCAGAATCATTAAAACAAGCAGCTTCCCTTTCAGGGGATATTAGCATGCTGTTTCTAACAGCTATTCGACCATTACAGATTCATCAGTGGATACAGCAGAAGTTGATGCACCATAATGATAACACCAAAAAGCAGTCCATTTTCTTAAATAACACAGAGACAGTTTACTGACCCAAACTTGCAGTTTCTAGTTTCTGCAGGGCCAGTAATTCATTCTGTAGAACAGTAAGCTGCAAGTAACACCACAGCTGTCGTCAACTTTACCAAAAAGGACACCTCTAGCTTAAAAATCTAATTAAAGGAAGAGTCAGTTTTACAAATTAAAGACTGCCCATTTTGCCTGACAGCAATTCTTTCTTGTATTAAGTTTATGTTTTAAACTAAGCTGTTTTATTGGTCTGTATCATTTCATTCAATAAACGTGATGATACCACTATAATTAAATACTTACTGATTTAATGGCACTGACTTTTGTACGCAGACTTTCTGTTAACCTTTCATTTTCTTCTTCATAAACACTGTATCCACTGTTGGTATAGCCATAGTTCCCAGCGGCCGCTCCATCACCTATAACCACAATAACCAGTAGTTACAGAGGAAGGAAAATCGAGGAATGGGTAATTTTGCATTGTATAATTTTTTTCCCCAGACAGTCTTTGCAGATGTCTTCTATGGAAACCAACCTAAGCATTACATGGAGATGTGAAGGAAGCTTTGAGACCACTACATGGAGCAGTAAACCTTACTGAAAACAGGACAGTTGAGATCATTCTCTAACAAAGACAAATACCACTTGATCACACATTTAAAGGAGAGCATACTATGACCCTTACACGTATTTCTCTACAAGCATGACTTCAGATCAGAAGCCAGGCCCTCTGAGCAGAACACTGCCGTTTCTGTCACCATTCTGCAGTTCTGTTCACACCCTGCCTTTGTTTTTTGGATGATAGAGCTTCAGGACGTTTATCCAGAGTATGTGGCAGAGTACGTGGGAGGTCCTAGACTCGCCAGAGTACATAGGGCAGAAGGAAATGAAAGCCCCTCAGCTCCACACATTTGCTTCCTCCAACATCTAATGAAGACTTACAGACAGCAGTTGGACCCTAGCATGAGCACAGGAGAACTAAAGCCATGTCCTGTCTAAACAAAAACCAGTCTTAGGCCTCAAATCTAAGATTTTAAACCAAAGGAGAGAGATCAAGACTGAGAAAGGCAAATGGAAATTAACTATTACAAGCTTTATGATAAAGATCCTACCAGATTACTTGAAACAACCACCGATAACATTAACTGATATTTATATGGCTAGTCAGAATGTCACACTAAAGCAGTCTGAATGCCTTTGGTTAATTCCTGATCAGTGCAGTTTAAAAAAGTTTTATGTTTGGGTGCCTTTTTTCTTTTTGAGGAAAAAGGGAGAAGATACACCAACCATATTCACAGATAAAGCTCCCTCTCCAACAGTTTCATTGTGTGCTTGGCATATATAACATTAAGATTTTGAGAGAGAATTACAATGCTACTTTGCCACAGGTATCATTTTATATTAACTCATACAGCTGTGCTTTAAATCTACGTAATGGCAACATTTTCAATGTGTATTTGTAAACTGTTTTGATGTTATTCTGTAAGTTGACCTAATGACAAATTCTCAACAAGACTGGGTGAAATGTATGTTTCCATTTTATCACAGAGTCAAGAAGTTTTTTTCCCCCACCTACATCAAAACTATTGATGCCAAATACAGGAAGTTGATTACAATGACATCATTTACAGAGTCAGGTTTGTTCTCCCTGTGTCTTGCTTTACAAATGCATCTAATTACAGTACTTCCTACCAAATGACACACAATTTTGAGTAAGTTTCCAAGTTAATACACCATGTAGCTTCAGGCCAAAATACTGTAACTATGGTTCTTACGTAGTCTGTCACATAGCGGATGTTAACAACTGCCCCAAAGCTTTTAAACAGGCACAGATTCTCTTACAGATGCAGAAGTAAGCTCACTGGAGAGCACCAGGAAGGGCAGAAACTTCAGCATGGCATTTCTATGGGCTGACGTGCAACACTGCTCACTGACATGTATGATGGACATGACCATGACATAACTGCAGGCTAAAATAGAAGTACCAGATAGCTGGTGACAACAGCAGAAGTTCTGGTGCTCTCTCCCCCTGTGCTTCTTCCATAAACATCCATCCCCTCACCTCTTCAGAAGCAGCATACTGGGCTGCATGGCCTCCAGTCTAACCCCTCTCAGATCACACCCAAGAGCAAACTCTTACTCTCACCAAAATAAAAAGGACTGAAGACCTAAGCATTGTCAAATACCCACCTTTTTATGATAAACATCCCAACACCTCTCTTGATGTAGCAAGAAGCACATCCAAGACTTGATTTACCTTGTGAAAACACTATTACATGACACAAAATCAAAGAAGTAAATCAAAGATAGTGTTACAGACACACCTGGGTTAGCCATAGGGCATTCATCAGCCCCTCCTAAAGATTCACTTCCTCAAAAGAAGTACCAGAACTCGGTCACACTTCTAAGGCATAAACACCACCTGACCTTTACAGTGAGGCCACAGCACCTATGTAGTTCTAGACTATGACATGGAAGTTCAAAGTTTCTTTATAGCCATCAATGTGGGTGCTGCTTGAAACATTAAGCCTTAAGCTTCTCAAAACACCCAGCAGGAAGTCTGCATGGATTGCATTTGCAATAGCAGGCTGAATTTATAAGAAATTGACAGTAGTTGGTTGTTTTGGGGTTGTTTCCAAACATAACAGGAAAACATACATAAGTACTAAAATTTTAAAAAGCCAGCTAGGAATTTGGAAGAGCCTTGGCTATCAGTACTGTTTAATATCTCCATTGACAGCCTTGATGAGGGAATAGCATTGACCCTCAGCAAGTACGCCGATGATACAAAGCTGGGAGGAGTGGCTGACACGCAGGAACACTGCGCTGCCATCCAGCGAGACCTGGACAGGCTGGAGAGCTGGGCAGGGGGAAACCAGATGAAATTCAACAAAAGCAAGTGTAAAGTCTTGCACCTGGGAAGGAACAACTGTTTCTATCAGTACAGGCTGGGGGATGACCTGCTGGAGAAGAGCTCTGTGGAGAAGGACCTGGGGGTCCTGGTGGATGACAGGTTGGCCATGAGCCAGCAGTGTGCACTGGTGGCTAAGAGAGCCAATGGGATCCCGGGGTGCATCCGGAGGAGTGTGGCCAGCAGGTCAAGGGAGGTGATACTCCCCCTCTACTCTGCCCTGGTCAGGCCCCACCTGGAGTATTGTGTCCAGTTCTGGACTCCCTGGTATAAAAAGGACAGGGATCTCCTGGAGAGAGTCCAAAGAAGGGCTACGAAGATGATTAAGGGCCTGGAGCATCTCCCCTATGAGGAAAGGCTGAGTAAGTTGGGACTGTTCAGCCTTGAGAAGACTAAGGGGGGACCTAATTAAAGTCTATAATTATCTTAAGCAGGGGATGCAGGGGGAATCAGCCAGCCCCTTTTCAGTGGTCTGTGGAGACAGGACATGGGGCAATGGCTGCAAGTTGGAGCATAGGAAGTTCTGCACCAACATGCGGAGAAACTTTTTCACAGTGAGGGTGACAGAGCCCTGGGACAGGCTGCCCAGGGAGGTGGTGGAGTCTCCTTCTCTGGAGATATTCAAGACCCGTCTGGATGCCTATCTGAGTAAAATGTCCTAGGGAGCTGCTTTGGCAGGGGGTTGGACCCGATGATCTCTCGAGGTCCCTTCCAACCCCTGTGATTCTATGATTCTATGAAGAGCCAGGCATCTGTCCCTCCATGGAAACATGGCTCAAGCTAACACTTTGTCAGAACCACTCATGAGCACGATTAAGTGCAAATCCCAGTGCTGCTCCACGCGTCCAGCTGAGCTAGAAAGAGCAGACGGACAGGAGCACGGGTCACGGACACAATACTTTTCCCACCCGAAGCTCCCGAGCTTCGCTACAACCGAGAACCACGGGCACAGCCCCCTCACGCAGAGACACACCCCCCCCCCCCCAAAGGCCTTACGCGGAGCCGGCACAGGCCCTGTCCGGCCCACAGGCCCGGACGCAGCGCGGCACAGGCTGCCCCAACAAGCTTTTCGCCCTCTGTCCTACTCCGTTTAACCTCCAGTGCCAGGCGAGGGGAGGCCACGCAGCCGCTCCCCGCCGGGCGGGCGGTCGGGTGGGTGTCGCGGCCCGGCGCACAGGCGGGCCGCAGGCCCCGCCGCCGAGGGCCGACGCGCTTACCCAGCCCCGCGCGCCTCATCGCCGTGTCCGCAGCTGCCGAAGGACGAGAAGGATGGGAGCGGCTCCCGCACCCACAGCAGCCGAGGCACCCGGAGCTCTGCGGGGCGGCCGCAGCCCAGCTTCAACGCGGCCGCCCTGCTCATTCACCCGGCGAGCGCCACGACAGCGTTCCGCACCGCGCGGCCCGCTGGGTACAGCGGGGCTGCGCGGAGGCTGATGGGCGCTGTAGTCCGGCATCGCTGAGGCTCGGTTCAGCTCCGCGCTGGCGTCTAGGCAGGGGCTCGGGTTATGACAGGTGCGGCCCCGTCCGGAGCCTCGGGCCTCCTCCAGCCCCGTGGGGCACGGCTTCTCCGGGCTCCAGCGCCTCAAGGCGTTGAACCAGCGTGGCGTTTCTCAGGGGAGTGCGGCAGACGGCTCGCATTGCCTGTGTACCCAACAGGCCCCGAAAACGGCAGCGTTTACCTCAAGTGAATTTGAGGGAGCTGGGCAGTGAGGCGGTGGTTTGGGGGCAGAAGATGTCGGTGTGGCACCACAGGAGAGCCGGGCCACCAGCTGGGGTGGGCCTCGGCAGAGCAGCTACCGTCCTGCAGCTTCAGGAGAGCAAATTCCATTAATTATGACCAGTCCTGATTTTACACTATACACGTATTTCTATACGTGTATAGTGTATACTATACACGTATTTCTATAGCTGAAATAGTATACACTATTTCAGCTTCCGTTAAGCTTTTAAGATTTTTTTCTGAAAGGAGAAAAAAAAATCTCAGCCTTCGTTTTGGGAGTCCATCAGTGTCTTCTCATTTTATAGTTCAAAAAAAATGAAGATTCTCAGTGGTTGTCTTGTAACAGGCCGTGAAAAAATTAAAATTCAGTGCTGACTGGAGTTTCACCACCCTTTTTTCCTCACCGTTATTGAGAAGAAGCAGGCATGCCACTGCACCATGCAGCAACTCGAACTGGAAACCTGTGGATTTCATTATTGCTGAACTTTAAGTTCTCTGAATTATTTGAATTTTATTTGCAAATGTAATTTCTCCTTCATTCTTTAACCCCTTGCAATGCTTTACTAGAAAGTGGTTTTTTTACCAGATTTTATTAAAGATGTGACTCACTCTCTATACAATTTCATTTAATTTATTTCCCAGTATGATACCAGAATGATTTATCAGTACTCCAGCACAAAGCAAACAATACCTTGGAGTCTGTTCAGAGTTTACTGTTTCAGGTGCAGCATCCACCAGAGTAGAGATAGGCTTTTCCAATTACAACAAGCTAGCGTAACAGTGCTTTAATTGATATTTGTGTTCTGGTAGGACACCCAGTATTGGACCAAGACCCACTTGGGTGTAGTGTCATATCAGCTGTATAAACTTAAGACCAAAGCTTCTGCTGCAGTGAACTTTCAGTATACCAGGAGTCTTCATCTGGGCAGGTAAAGTGGTAGAAGGAGGAATAAAATAAAGCTTGTCAGTAAGACCTCCCACTGACATCCTGTATAACTATAGTAAGACAGCCCACATATCTTTTTGCAGTGCATAAAACCACAAATAATTGCAGTGTTCCTTTTGTCTCTGCTTGAATTGAGATGTTAGGCTTCTATCAGCCCAACTTTGGGATGGACAATGACAGGCAATTGTTCCCTTTTTACTTCTTCATCATATTGGGATGCCCACATCTCAAACAGCATTATAAAACGTAAAAGTATAATGCAGAATTTGTCCCTATAGTTTATTTAATACTTGATAATTTAAACTATTTAAGCCCAAAATTTCAAGTAAGACATTGGTTGTGTGTACACAACTGAAGAGAGGACCAGGGAGAAGCAGCCAACTGCAGAACTGTCACCCATACTTGATTTACACCAGTTCAGGGAAATACCTCAGCTGGAAGAGTACTCACCAGATTAAAGATACTGTTCATGCTAAAACCATCTGAAGTTCACAGATGGACCCATTTCTTACCTTGCTGGGACAAAGAGAATGACAGATTCTGAGAAAGCCTTCTTCATCAGTGCTATAGGTTTGAACTAGGGCTCTGTTAGGAGCAATATCCTCATCAAACACAGATGTTGAAGGGGTGTTAGGGTGAAGGTCTATGCAGTAACTTAAATAGCCACAGAATAAAATTGAGGATCCAGGAGACAGTAGGAAAATGGCTTTTAGTGGAGGCTGATCTGTCATTGTTATGTATAATTTTATTTACATTTTTTCTTCATACATGATCCAAGAAAATCACTGCATCTAATGCACTGCTATATGAAAAGATTTTTCTTTACAATATTCGCATATTCTTTGTCACCCTATTTTTCCCCACATGATTCTTCTTCTATTTTTTGATAAATATGTGTTCATACATAATTAGATTTTTAAAAGTATATCTTCCCACTAGGACTATAGTTACAATTTGTTATAAAGGGGCTAATTTTTTATTTGTACTTATGTTTTCTCCAAAACAAAATCCAAATTAGCCATATTTAAGGTGTTTGCAACTCATAGTCTTTATGTATGTATGTATAATTTGGTTATGATTTGCTGAAATAATATGTTGAGTCTATGTGCAGTTTACAGATGGTGCATTTAATTCTTCAGTTTTTACAGCAAAACATGGAAATGATACTGACATGGTTAATGTTTCAAATCCATTTTTATCATATTGAATTTGGGTTCTTTTATATACACTGAAAGTGGCTCATAAAAAAGTTAATTTTATAGTTCTCCTGACATTAAAATAATGAAATCATGATTCCATCTCACAACACAGGCTGGATGTAGAGGTCAACTGGGTATCATTAATATTCACTATGTTTGTGTTGTATTTCCAGTGATTGTTTTTATTAATATTAATAATTTCACGGAATGAATCTGTGAAGTAAATACAATTGTTATGTTGACAGGACTAATTGTACTCCTGTTGGCATTCTGGCCGGTTCCCTGGCAGTTCTCCTGCACAGAGGCCATGCCCTGGACTATGTCAGCCAGCCATGCCTGGCTAGCAGGGGTGGCTGCGGCTGCTCCACAGCATCTCTCTGCAGTTCTTCCTGCCAGGCTGCCTAAACGAGTGATCTGCTAGTGGCTTTAAGTGACTGACTCACCGATGTTTTGTTTATCAGCGACAACATACAGGAAGAAAAATCTCCTAAAAAAATAAAAATGTATCCAGTCTGCAAACTTACCTCTCTTGGCCATGTTTTATAATATTTTAATAGTAGCCTGCACAGGTGTACCTTTGCCAGATGTTCTGCTTAGGCAAGGTGTAGTCTCCCTTCCCCAAAATATCGATCTACAATTACTCCTTTAAAAAAAAAAAGGAAGATGACTTGCATAAAAGGGGTGTCCCACATGTTCTACCAACTGTCCTACTACTGCTACCATTTTTTGGTTCTCTTCACTGTCTCAATTATATTTTATTAGTAGACTACTCCATCAATAAAGCAATTAAAAAATAATAAGGAAGATGTCTGAAAAGATCCTGGGTAATCAAACTTCCAATACACAAGTAAAAGCCCAGAAATCTTATTAACATGATAATAATGATGTGATTATCATTGAATTATTAAATAAGTAACAAGAATGTCGGTGTTCTCAGATGTTTGATAAACAGGTTTTCACAGTCATCTTGATAAACTTGCTACTTTCAACAATTACAGGCTGTGAAACCAACCTAACAAGTCACAGCCAACATTAGAGAGTTGAAAAGCTGATACTGCATGATATTATGTTAGTATCAACTCTTTCAATCACTGTTTTGTTAAGCAGTAAGCTTCAATTATTTTAAAAAATATGTTTGCTAGTTAAAGCTTGATCCATTGTGCAATTAAGTAACAGCTGATGAGACGTTTCTAAAGAAAACAATGACATTAACCATGTAAAAGCAGAGCTAGATCACAGAATATTTCTAATTAGGATTCAGTATCTTCGTAAAGAAATAATGTCAGCATCTTTCATCAGTACCCTTGTCACTTAATATCCCAGCTTATTCTGATGCTGTTTAGCAAACGAGAGTCCTCAGAATGCTTCTATTAGAACAAACTCCGTCAGATCACTCAGGTGAATACTCCCATAGTGTGAAAGCTGACAAAACTGACACTGGGTTTACGATATCACCTGCCTGGTTGTGGTCTCTAAATCCTGCCATGAAGAAAGCCAGAAGATGCCATGTAAAGCCACACCTGCCCTAAGACTTTAAATGGTTGAAGGGCGCTGATCACAGATGCCACTCATTGCCAGCTAGGCTGCCAAGCATGGAATTAATCATGCAAGTCACAAGTAGAATAGTATGTGCAGTTGTTATTCAAGTCCTTTAATGATGAGAACATATGTAAATAACTGCAAGTACTGACAAACCTGTCAGTTTCACCCATCACAATGATTCAGAATGTCATTAAATGCTGCCAAAGAGAACAATGGTTGCTTCTGGTCTTAATGCATTTCTGTCATACATAGCAACTTCTTTCTGAGATAAGGTTTGGAGTCTCATTGTCTTTTCAAACTACATCTATTTTTAATGGCATTTACTCAATAAAACCCTTGCCGAGTGTCTGCCAAAATAGCCTTTTATTGGTTTTAGAAGATACCACGAAGATACCTGGGTAAGATTCTGAGAACTCCTGTTGTCTTTGATAAAACCTCGTTGTTAGGAGTCAGTTGTCTTCATCCATGCCTAGTCACCCTCAGCCTTTCCATGCACAGGTTCAAAAGGATCATTAACTCTTTGTACCTATAAAGACTTCCTATGGCATAGCTTTGCAGGTTGAAAAAACACCTGAGCTCATAACAAGATTTTACAGCTCACTAAATACACTCAGTTGGGGCTGTAATCCATTCCATGGTATTTTCTTACTCTTGATTCCAGGATCATCTTGGTTTGTTCTAGTCATAGAAAAATGTTATCCCGAGGGAGGCCTCGGGAAGCTCAGTTGCTCAGGCATGCATCAGTAGTAAAGGACCAGTTGGGGGAAGGGGAATCAATGTGTATGGTTGCAGCAGCAGAAAGTATCTACTAAATGAGTAAAAAAAAATCAATTCTTTTTCACATTTACAACATATTAGGGGCTTTGGGGGTTTTACTAACAGTGAAGTCATCCTTCTTCTCACTTTGATATAAGCTAGATTGGGGAAGTATTGAGCTTTATAGATAATATAATTTAAATGCAATCATTATTTACTTAATTGTTGTTCCTAAATTCTGTGATTCTGCTTATTCTTTTCTTTAGTTACTTTTTAGTAGCATAAGCTGCTCCATCTTGTTTGATTCTGCAGGGAACACACCTAGAAACCTCTGTTACATTTTTATATGTATCTTGTCAGTGCTGTTAAATGACATCAAAAGAGAGAAGGAAGACTGTGGATACAACTGTTGGTCGGCCTCCTTCATGGCATAGGGCTAGAATCAAAATTTCAGTCATGGAGAATTTTTATATTGACTTTGGATCAGGGTATAGATTTTTACTTAAAAAACACCCAAACGGTGCCACTGATTCTTTCTCTTCTGGGTAGTGTATGCGGTATGGTCTATGAATTATTCCAGTCATGATTTCTTTCTCTAATATTGAGGTACCATTTCTGATGTCAGCTTTGACTGGGTAATAATATCAGCTGAATGACTGATAAGAATTCAGAGCCATTGCAGCACCCTGAGCATTAATAAATGTAATGTCTAAAAAGGAGGACTAATACATTTAAAATAAAAAGTGGAAGTCAAAGTAATTTTTCATTTCAGTAAAACAAATGTATGGGATGAATGGAGCATACAGTTCCAATGCTTCATAAGATGCAATTAAACAGTAATTTGCTGATTTGCGTTCTGTTTATTTTGACCTTTCAGGCATATGGAAAAGGCTTTCACCAGTAAAAACAGGGAATTCAATAGAAACACAGTGAATTTCATTGAGGAGAGAGCTATTTTACAGACCTGTATCTAGGCAGAGAATTTTCCTACAGGGTATTTCTCAAGACAATCAGTCCAAGACAATGTTGTCCAGCAAGGAAAAGCAGAGAATGTGCATCAGGATTCCTGGATACTGGAGCTAGCTTTGTGCTAGCTTTCTGCTTGGCCACTGGAGAGTTACTTTAAAAAAATAAATAAATGAAAACATCATGTACTTCTTTAATTCTCTTTAGTTTTCTCATAAGTCAACAAATCATGCACAAAACAATTTGTTTGATGACTAATTGGAGAAGCTAATGCCTGAACATAAATCTGCAAAGGCTCTTGCAAGTCCCTTGTTTTCCAGAAAGACCATTATAAATAAATTACCCATTCAAAGCACCTTTATAAAGATAATTTTTCTTAGGCTGTTACATGGGCTGCAGCAGCAGGACTAATTACCTGTACTGGAGCATGGCGCTAATGGGATGATGTGGCTTCCAGTGGTGGCTCCTTCAGAGTTCACTTGTGTGTTTCTGTGTAGCAACACATTATGCCACAACAGTATATATGTAATTTTGGTATTCCTGTTATTTGCCAGATGCAACTGGGAAGGAAGTGTAATATTATTCTCCATAAAGATGCGCTTCCAAGAAAAAAAATCTTTTAACTTGCTGAAAATCTGAGCACTTTATCCAGCTTTTAAAGAATTTAGTAATAAAATTTCATCAATTTTGATGGCATAGGATCAAAGACTGAAGTAATTATAGTGTGGAAAGGATCATTAATTATAGTGTAGAAAGGGTTGTTATATTTCAGAATTAGTAGTTGTAGGTTCTTTTCTTGGATTTCTGTAAATGTAGATAAAAGCAAACTTAGGTTATGTTTTATGGTATACCATGAAGAAAGATTTCATTTCCCACAGTAATTATGGCTTGAAAAGAACACAAAAAGTCATTGTCACTTCTATAGTCAAAAAGGACATGATATATGAGTTAGAATTAAATTATATTCTACACTTTTATGTCACCACATGCAAGCATCTACTGTATGGATACAAGCATGGTGGTTTGACCCTAGCTGAAGGCCAGACACCCACCAAAGCTGCTCTATCACTCCCCTTTTCAGCTGGACAGGGGAGAAAATATATATTGAGAGTCTTAGGAGTCAAGATAAGGACAGGGAGAGATCATTCTGCAATCAGCGTCATGGGCAAAACAGACTCAACACAGAATAAAGGAAAGAAAAACTAATTTATTGCACTGAAAACACAGTGAAACCAGAGTTGGATAATGAGAAGTGCGTCCAGATCTTAAAGCACCTTCCCCCCACCCCTCCCTTCTTAGCAGACTTCACTTTAGTCTTGATTTTACTCCCATTGTGGCACAGGGAGGAGCAGGGACTGGGGTAATGGGGTTTCAGTCAGTTCCCTTTTCCTTCTTGGCTGACGGGATCATTCCTCACACCCTTCCCCTGCTGCACCGTGGAGTCCCACCCACAGGAGACAGTCCTTCACGAACTTTCACCGTGAGTCCTTTCCCACAGGGCTTCAGCTCTTCCCCAACTGCCCCAGCATGGGTCACTGCTATGGGGTGCAGTCATAAATCATAAAATGTCTCTCAGGCCCAGACTGCTCTAGCCTGGTCACCCACTGAGTCACAAGCCTCCCTCCAGCAAACCTGCTCTGGCATGGGTCTCTCTCTGTCTCTTTCTCTCTTTCTCTCTGTCTCTCTCTCTCTCTCTGTCTGTCTCTCTCTCTCCACAGGCTGCATGTCCTGCCAGAGGGTTGTTCCAACACAGGTCAGACTCTTCCATATGTCTCCACCTGCTCCAGCATGGGGCCTTTCCATGGGCTGCAGGTGGGGTCTCTGTTCCCCATCATCTTCCATGGGCTGTGGGGGGACACCCGCTCCAACACAGTCTTCTTCACAGGCTGCAGGGGAATCTTTCTCTCTGGCACCTGGGGCACCTCCCCCCGCCTTCTTCACTGACCTTGGTGTCTGCAAAGTGACCTTCTGTGGTGGCAAAAAGTGGCTGCTTCTTAAATGTGATTCCCAGAGGCTCTGTGACCATCACTGATGGGCTTGGCCTTGGTCAGCAATGACTCTGACCTTGAGCCAGCTGGTGTTTGCCCTCTGGGGCCTGCAGAGAGCTTCTAGCTGCTTCGTGCAGATGCCACCCCTACATCTCCCCCTTTTCCTCCAGAACCCTGCCATGCAAACCTACAACAAGCCATACCTGTAAACCCATAATTGGACAACAACCAGAATCCTCTGCCCGCTTAAGGATCATGTTAGGCAAAAGGAATAGAGAACTACAGGAGAAAAAAGTTTCTACCCCATTTAACCCCAGTTCTAGTCCACCAAACCTTTATCCTGTTGTGAATATCCTGAGGTCCATCAGCCCACAGCCAGTGGTGGTTTGCTGCTTGGTTCAGATTCCACCAGCTAGTGCTTTGTTGTAGATTGGATCCTGTCTCACAGCTCAAAGTCTACCAGGTTGTACTTACATCTTTTATCTCTGAGTGCCGGCCTTGGCCTGCTGGAACTTTACTTCCCGCTGTTTGACTTGTGGCAAATTAAGCAGCTATCTTACCCAACACATTTTCCTTCCCTATTATACTTTGCTTATCCAGCTTATCCATCCTAGAAAACATTTTGTGTCACTGCTGCTCAGATGACCACCATCTCCTTGAATAATTGCCATATTTAGTTCTACATAGTCAAGTAAAAATGGCTTGATATTTCTTAATCCTTTTACTCAGGAAATCCAGTTACTGAACTGAACCCTCTTATCCAAATCTCTTTCCTGAGACCCTGAGTGAAGGGAAAGGGTCAGGTTGATGGATTCTAGAGAGTAACCTTTTCCCCAGAAGGGTTCAGAAGGGGAGGACACTATACACAAGCAAACTCTCCTCAGAGTGATGCTACATGATCATCACAATTAATTATAGTTTATTTGGAAACTCATAAAGTTAGTTTAATGCAACAAGGCAGTGTGTCCTTGTACCCCAGTGATGTAAAAGAAAATGCAGGCATTTAGCATATCAGAATTCAGTATTCGTGAATCTTAATTTTTAAAGATATTTTTTCTTTATATGAGTTTACTAGGATAACCTAATACATGAAAGATAAAACCTGTTATTCAGTAAGACCATCTTTCAAGTTATGTATTCCATATAAATTTAAGGGCTATATTTTAGTAATTACTATACAAAGCATCCTCCTAGTGCCCTAGTCAGCATCCCTTTTTCCTAGCAGGATGTGTGGTCATGCATCTGGTTTCAAGAGTTGCATTGATGGCTTACCACTGAATAGTGTAGACCAATAGTAGAGTCAGTGGTATAAACTTCAGACCACAGTCCTCCTTCATGGCTTAGTACAACCACAGTAAAGGTAGGGATGATTCTGGCCACATGATTCTGGTTTAGAAAATGCAGTGTTCTGTACTGGGACAAATCCTGACCAACTACAATGGCACTGACTGCATATTGCTTCAGGCTTTTCCCAGAGACTCCAATTCTTAAGAAATTAATAATATTAGAAAGTGGTCTGGGAAGGACAGCAAAACCAGACAGCAGACAAGGTAGGTCTGAGGCACCTGGCTCTTGTGCCTCGCATTTGCTCGGCAAATACAGGTCACCTCTTCCTGTGCCAAAGCTGAGACTGGAGAGGCACCAGAGCCACTGCAGGCATGCAGCTGATCTAACACATCCTGCATGTGCCCTGCGCGTGCCGGTTCAGCATGCTTGTGCATGCTTCACTGGCTGTGCCACGCTCAGGGCTGACTCATGATCTTCGTGAGTCATGGGAAACCCAGAAGATCCTGAGCCAAGTTCCAGAGAAAAACCTTGGTGTCCTGCCAGGAGAGCAGCCCTACCTCTAATTCTACATGTGTGCCTCCTAGTGTGGATCATGAGAAGTGAGATGTAGGCTCACATGCCTGGAGAAAGGGCTGAGTTTCCTGTGCTGCAGCACACAGTGCAAATGCCAGTGCAGGAAGTGTGGCTTGAAAGTGATGTGCAGGTTGCAGAGTGAGGATAACTGGATCCTAAATGTGCAAAACAAATTCTGGGATGGAGCCAGATCTTTAACATCTCTGTGCCTCTGTTTCCCTGTCACGAAAGTGTGAATTTCTTGCCAAGGATGTTAAGAGGCTTATTTAATCATTTTTACTAATATGCTCTAATGCCTTGAAATGAGGTTTAGGAAAGAAAAGTATTATTCAAAGTCAGTTGAAGAAGAATGTCCGCTATTTTGCATTACAGTAGAATCAAGGGACCCAATCCATCATGTGGATTATATAGGAAGATGTGATTCCTCCCCCAGAGTCAGTGGGAGAAGAATGATAATTTTTTGCATTACAGTAGAGTCAGGTGATACGGTCCATGGTGTAAGCTGTATACAAAGGCAAGACACCTCTCCAAGATACCTTATAATCCTTACAACTCCAGTAGTATCTATGATGTTATAGTAAGGATTACATTTTCCGCCACATTTTAGCAATGAAGAAGCCATTTGAAGGAAAAATAAATATAAGCACAAGACAAAATATATTGATATAATAGAAAATAATATATGTAAGTCTTTAGAATTAAGTGGAAAACCGTTTTGTTAAAAACCATGTAGATCTTGGTAAAAGAAGCTATATGTTTTGATGGTGCTGCACTGGATTTTCCAGCTTTATGAAAAAAATGTAGATTGTGCAAACAAGTTTGCAAAATCATGTTCACCCATATCGCCACAGAGCTATGGATAAAGAGCTTTCATGTGAGGCTGTTCAAGGTCAGTCTTTTTTATAGACTAAATACAAGTTCTGGGTATGTACTTAGACTGCTGATAATGAGAATCTATTCTAGGAGTCACATAATTGGTGGAGCAAAAGTCCATTTTGAGAATTATCAAGATATGTGCCATACCTATAACACTTTAACAGATTCATAATAAGAACTTAAAATTTAGAAAAAGACAGTCGGGGCTAAAATTAGGCAGGTGTGCTGTATTGTATTCTTCCAGTAGATTTTGTCAAAGCTTTCTGCTGCCCTTCCCTGCATCACCCAAACTCAGTGATTGTCAGAAAGAGGAAATTCATCTCTGGACTTCCAGCAGGGAGTGTAGAGCCAAGAATATTCGGAAGGATCCCTGTACCCTGACAGGCCAGCTGAGGCAGGGGTTTTTTGGTGGAGAACTGAAGGCAGAAGAGATGCATGTTTCACAGCTGTCTCAGACTGAACTCCAGCATCAGCCTGAGACAATTCATGCCTGCTCCTCCTCAGGTCCTCAGGTTAAAGCAAGGTTGGTGCCTGAGATGAGTGCACTCAGTGGCCCCATCATTAGCCAAATCACACAGCAAACTTGGTGATGGTGATTGAATGATGCAATAATAATAATAATAATAATAATGGATAGATTAATACAGATATAGCTTAAGAAAGAATCAATTAATATATTTTTAATATAAGGGGAAGCAATACCAGGCACAGAGAGGGAGAGAAGGGGCAAAGGAGGGACCTTGAGAACTTCCTGAGGTAGTGTCATCTTCAAGATTTACTGTGAGCAGTAAAGGCAATATAATCTTTCTCCTCTGTTTTTTTTTTCTGTTGCCTAAAAAAACATTAAGGACATGCGTAACAGCTTTCCCTTTGCTGTCATGCTATTAGGGATTTTTTTGCTAGTCAGGTATTTTCAGGATACTTATGGGAATTTAACATCTTCAAGGCCATAATGCTTTTCAAATTCAATAGAAATTAGCCAGTGCCCATGTTCTAACAGTTTCAGGGGACTGAAGGCAGGGGTGACAGATATTCTCTCGAAAGCTGGGCAAGCTGCCTCTACTGAGGCTCTTCCTGCTTAGGCTGGAAGAAAATACTCAGGGAAGCAGAAATAACTTGAAGCCTTGTGTGTGATCAGTACAATTCCAGAATCAAGGAGGTTATGCTGTGTAGGAGGTGTGCTAATGGAGCTGGGATACTTACGCAGCTTCACCCAACAGAGTTTTCAAAAGACGTTGCATCCTTACTGCACACTGACATGCCATAGGGGATATGAACATCAGAGGCACCTGCAGATGAGAATATCACCCTTCATGGTTCACTTTGCCATCTATTAGCTAAGAGGTCCATTAGATGAGTTGTTACAGCTTAACTTAGAGGTTCTTCAGTGAACTGTATTGTATAAAACTGTTTTTCAGGAATATCCCATGTGAACTTTGATAGCAAAAAAAATCTACCAAGGATTTTTAAAACAGTCACACTGTTCATCTTCAATCTTTTAACAGCTCATTTTTCCTAAAACTCTGGAGTATATAAACTTAAAGTCAAATAAAATTGTTTACATGTACCATGAATGATCAGCAAAACATTTGAAACTCTTACTGGAAGACCATAACACACTGATGGATCACATTTTATTTCATGGAATACTAATGAGGATTTAAAATTACATTTAAGAAGAGACTGTGAAAATATTGTTTTCTTTCCAGAGCTGAATTATTAGTAGGTTTGTACTGAGTTGCAGGATATCATTATTATTTTTACATCAGTAATGCCTTTCTAACCTCAATTAGCAGGAGACCAGAAGCCACGCTATGAATCTTTCACTGAGATGCAGTTGTCAGCTATGTAAATGACTTAATAAATGTGTCCTGAAAATGGAAATGGTTTATGCAAATTAACCTGAACCACAGTGTGCAAGATGAGACGTATAAGAAATGATGGAATTAATTCAGTGGTGTTGGGAAGCATCATTGACTCAACCTGAATGGAAAAGCATCACTTGGAGAATCAGATGAGTTCCACCAGAATTCAGGAGGGAGACCTGGGAGACTGTTTTCAGAAGTGCTAGGGTAGGGGGAGTATCAGTCTCCCGCTCACCCCTCTCCCTTGTAAAAGTATTTTTTCAATCTCAAAATGTTCCCTCTCATGTAAAAAGAAGCAGAGTTTTAAATACACACTGACCACCTGGAAAAAACATACTACAAATGGAATTATATTTAAAATTAAGAGATTGCTGTTTCACATTCCTTACTAGTAGCTGGCTCTTAAAAAGGCTTGGAAAGAAACATATGAACCCTTGAAACCATTCACTTTGATTTATGTGAGATCTGACGCCCTGACAAAAGAAAGAGAAATATTTTTCCTTCCTTCACAAGTCCTGAATATTTGGAATGTTTGGTATTGTATCCATTATATTGAAGATTCATGAGCTCTTACTCTGAATTTGCTTTAGCCATTGATTATTGATTTCTCACGTACGGCCACGTGAGACGTTATTACTCAGCGCCTCTAGTAGGCTTAAGTCAGTAACATCTGCAGATGCTGCTCCTTGGAGAGTCTTTATTTTGCCTGTCACATACAACTCAGGTGGAATTTCTGACCCAAGGGGTACTAAGGGAAGTGTCAGTATTGACCTTAAAGAAAGCAGAATTTCAATCCTGAAATCAGGCTGCATAGCTGAAAGCGGCCCTGAAAGAGGACAGGAAAGCTGTCTGATGCGAAACACATCCAGGCGTTGGGTTTTGGCTTGTACATATATAATAATATAGATATTAAAATACACTCAATTCTAACAGCCATGGGGTTTTCTGTAAAAAATAGGACCCCTGTCCTAGATCCTTTCTTGAGGGTTTTACCGATTCGTTTAAATGTATTGATTCAAAGATGCTGATACCCTTTTGTTAAATTAATTATGCTTTCTGTCAAGATAAATGAGAATAGCAAACCATGGTGATTTTAGAAGCTGGCAATTACAGTGGCTTTCCCCAAAAGATTAAGGCCAGTGCCACTGAATAAGCTATTATTATTTATAAAAATAAGTTTCTCTTCTGGCTTTATTCTTTGCATTTTAATGAAACTGGCAGTTCACTGTTACAAATATATGCCATGTTGATTCATTCTTCATCTTCCACCTTGAAAGCTCTCAGATAAACTGAGGTATTGCACCAAGTACTGCAATATATTCACAGTGTTAAAATTTCCCGAAGTATCAGAAGTCTGTATTAAGAACTGATTAAAAATTTCCCAGGTGAAGAGGCATGAAAGCTAATCTGTGCAACTGAAATACAGACTATAATTAAAGTAAAAATAAAGACTGACAGCTTCACAGAAGAAACCAGCTTCCCAGTTAATCTACAAGGCTTGGGGGGTGATACAGCGTGATAACACACCACTCTGTGATGTGAACCTTGACTTCTAACAGCTGTGCAAAGCAGAGTTGCTATTTATAATCTGTAATAGGAATACATGTACTGTGATAAGCATGGGGATTTTATTTTCTTTAATATTCACCTTCTTGCCTTGTCTGTCAGTAAAAAAAAATCCAACAAAACAAGACGGATAAAACTGCAGGAGGGCCCAGCAAAGCAACTAAACAAGAGGACTGACAGTAAGATGGTGTATAATGTCCATACAACTGGGTCTGACAGAGCATCACCCAATAATAATAATCACTAGAAGCTTTGGAGGTAGCTCTTTTCCATATCCAGGGTTACTCATAATTAAAGGCATTGTTCCCAGGGATGCCAAAGAAGTCCCACATCCTCTCAGTCACCGCGTGAGAGACTGTGCTGCTTAGGATGAGCATGCTGTTCAAGGGTGGAGTAACAGGATGGGGTGGTGGCTCATGGAGGCAAAATGCTACTACCACCACTGTGTTAGGATGGTATGCAGGTATGAGGAAAGATGGCATTTAGGAAACAAAGGAGAAAGGAGCACGTCTTTCTTTTTTTTTATCCTTTGGCATCTAGCTTTATCAGATAACCTCAGTTTCTGCTCAAAACTACTCATCTTCCCCAGAATAATTTTTTATTCCCTGGAAATCAGGCCATCTCTGAACTAATGACTTTTAGCTCTAAGACTCCAGAATAACTTCAGTATCCACATTATAATGTAATATTCATGATGTTCTTTTTAAAAAAAACTTACAAAACCAACTGTTAAATTTCTGAAGATGAGATCATCATATTTTATTTTCTACCAACACCACAAAGTCAGAGAGCCTTTCCATCTGGTCTAAGACTCAATGACATAAGGCTTAAAAGGTTCAGCTGGTACACAAGCCCCAATCCTGAGCAGAATGGAGACAACAGAAAACATAACTTTTTTATATGTGTTGTGTGCTTCATAGCAGTGGCTATCCTGTTCTACACTGCTGGAGACCAGAAACAAACTGATTTACTGATACAGAACTATGGTGAAATCTTTCCACTGTAGTAAGGGATTTTCCATCTCAGTTTCAGACCAAAGTCTACATTTACTTTCTGGGCAAGGTTCTTACAGATTGATAGGCCTTTACCAGATGTGGCAAACAGCAGGTTGCTGCTATAGACACCTAAAATTTTACAGAAACGTAATCTGTTATAGACACCTAAACTAGACAAGGCACAACAGTTCTGTAAAGGACATTCAATACCAGAACTTAGCAGCATGGAATAAGTTAGTTGAGAGCTGAAAATCAGTATTAGAGGGCTTCGCTTGGCAGTTTAAATAGAAATTAAGGCCTTAATGAAATAGCTACTGTTGCTTGAGTACAACGACCATTTAATTCCCTTTGTGCTTGCCTCTATGACTGAAAAAAAAGAGACTGTTTTGTAGAGCTAATAAAAGTGCATCAGTTCAGCTTGAACTTTTAAGTTCCTTACAGAAGCTATTCACAGAATCGCAGATGGGTTGAGGTTGGAAGGGACCTCTGGAAGTTATCTTGTTTAATGTCCTGCTCAAGCTCCAAGCCACCAAGAACAGGCTGCCCAGGACAATGCCCAGGTGGCGTTTGAGTATCTCCCAGATTGGAGACTGTGAATCAATTCCCTTGTGTCTCTCATTGTTTCTTAAAAATGTTCTGAAGCAGTCTTAGTGTTTTTGAGGAAGCCCCAAGACAATTTTGACTAATTCAGAGCTGTAGAATACACAGTGATAACACTGATACAGAGAGTGGTTACTGGAGAGTCTTGGTGCGATCAGTGTTTTCCTGAACACACTACAATGGTCTGGTTATGTCTTAAGTTTAATATTTGCCTCCTACTGTGTTTCATTTGTGTCACTGGGAGAAATCTGATGAGGAGTTTCTTGAGCAGTTATAGGGGTTTTGTGAGTTTTCAAATTGTATTTCCAGTCCAGCCTTTTTATCAAACACGCAACAGTTTGCTGACCACATCCTCTGCTTCATTTCAAACACTCTGCTTCCCGCCTGGCTCCTGAGGGATGCTTTTCCTGTCTGTCACAAAAAGCATAATCAGAGATGCCAAGCAGCTCTTTTAGTACTGAGTATATGTTAGTCAATATGCTGGCGAATAAAAAGCTTGCACACATCTATTACACCAGACAAAGCTGCAAATGAAAAAACTCATTTACTAGCTATCTTTTAGAGCATCAGGAAATTACACCAATTTTAGGGCAGAGGATCTCTTTGAAGTGAATAAATAAAAAAACCCTTAATATACAATTCTATTCTATAGAACTAATCCTATTTAATGCTTTTATTAAACTATATCCATTTGGTTTATAATTGAATAATGGCAGATTAATAGGGAATATCAGGCTATTAGGCTATTCATCTGTTGTACCACAGCAAATTAGAGCACCTTTCCTTTCAGTTGACAGATGTGGACATTTTATACTGCATGTATAGTACCCTGGTAGGGATCTGTCTTTTTATACCGCATGAAAACTATTGTTTAATTGCCTTTTGCTAACTACAAAGATCCATGTGGTCAGTGGAAGTGTTAGGAGTGAAAAACATACTGAAAACTAACAATCACAATTTTTTCATCTGCCTCCTATTAAATAAACTGGCAGAGCTGATTCACTGCCCCAGACCAAGGATGCAGGGATGGAGGTGGAGTATCCAGTGTTTGTATTAGCACTGAGCTAACACAAACATGTTCAGGAAGGGCTACATTCGCAGTAAGTTATGAGTATGGAGGTCTTTGCACATATAATATGTAATATATATAATATGTAATGCATAACATCAGTGTATTATATATATTATATTGTATATAATATATATAATGCTGTGTTGTCTTGTATTATCACACACAATTAGAAACTGATAGCTAAGTGCTGAGGTCTGATTTCTGGAAAGCAGAAGATAGCAATACTGGTCTCAAGACTGCAACAACAACTTCACAGTTCCTCACAAGGAAGCTCTAGAAGCAATTTCTTTCTCTGCACTGAATAACAGCGTATTCCCATATCTGCACCGCTATACCTTCAGCAGTATACAAGTTGGCATATGCATGGGTTTATGTCCAGCAATCTGAAAGTATTTATGAGGCTACTGTTAGGTCACTCACAACGAAATAATAGATAACATTTAGCTTTGCAATTCCATTTAAAGAGAGGGAAAAACACCAAACTGGTAGTTGCATAAGTAGTAATTAGATTCTTTTACTAATACTCCGATGCAGTTTTATAAATGATTACGAGAGAGTTAACAAAACTATGAGAAATGTCTTTGAAGGCAGTATTCCCTAACAACATGGTAATAGTATTAGTGCTAATGAAAATGGTCACCTCAAAGAAGATATATTTGTCTATGGAGACAAATCCAAACTGCACAGCTGAAAGAATGTGGAACTACAAAAGTACTACAGTGTGCTAAAAAAATTACAGACAGAATTAATTAGAAACCTAGAAGGAAGAAGTAGCCAAATCAGACAAAAGAAAAAGTTCATCTCTTCACTTATGTCAAGTAAAGATTTTTTTTACTGCTACTTGATCAGAAAGCAAAAGTATTATATTATTTTCTGTTAATATTTAATATCTTACAATTGTACGTATCAGGGATATGAATAGATTCATTATTAGAGTCAGCTAAATATTGAGTTTCCGTGTTCATTTCCATTGTCTGGCTTTTATATGTCCATTCAGTGTCTGTCCAGTAGAATCAGGAATCAGAGCTGGTTTAATAGATGTTTCTGCTTGAGGCTGCAAATCTCTTCCCTGTATTTTACAGAGCCATTGCATTATGCTTCTTAGTGGCAGTCTTCCACATGCGAGGGCAATTATCTGTCCTGAGATAATCTAGATGAAAATATGTATATAAAATATGCTTGCATATATAAATAAGTGTTTATTAATTATTCTGTCAAAAAGGTCACTGCTTTTCTCCTCATTTTAACTCCCAAACACAGCATTCCATCAGCTGCTACAAATGAAGTTAACTCTATCCTGACTGAAACCAGGACATCTCCACAGAAAATCTAAATTTCATCTTATTTCTCCAGTGTTCAACGCTTCTGAGGCCTTTTTCAACTAAAGTGTTAAATGTCTGTGCAGAGGAATCATCAAGTTTACTCTGCACAGGATTGCTTCTATATATTATCACACATTAAGTGAGTTTCAAAGTTTTAGATGCTTGGAAGGCTGGAGCTGCCACAGGGTGAATGGGTTCATCTTCAGTGCTTGCATAGGCCAGGTTGCAGCTGTGTCTGTATCATCTTGCAGTCCTTAACGTTTTTGTTCACTGTGGCCAGGTGGTGCAAGAAATAATGGTATCTCTTTTGTGGGTGGAAAATAAAAACCTTAAAGTTTAATCATCAGCATTGAAAAATAAATAAAATGTGCATATCTGAAAGAGAGCTTTTAGGCAACATTTAGCCTTCAAGTCCCAAACTGCAATCCTAAGAACCTCTCCACAGCTGCCATCTGCACACAATCATAAGCCACTCAGTCCTCCAGACTCTGAAGTCTTCCTCTACACACCCAAAAGCATTTCTGCTGGGACAAGGCCGAGCAGCTCAGCATCTTTCAGTTTACAGACCAGATGCCCTGAGAAGCTTCACCCAGTAGGGCTTTCAGTGGAGGCAGATAGACAGCCCTGCCTGGGCTGTGCACAATGGCTGTAGACCAAGGCAGAAGCAGCCCTTCTTTCTTTGAATTAAGTCATTTGGTTTTTTGTTTATTTGTTTTTAAATAAGATTCAACAAGCGAGGCCTCTCGTCAAATAAAAGCAGAGGAAAATGTGGCTGGGAGAATATATGTGATCTAAATTTCACTGGCCTGGCTTTGCAATTCTGGACCCCCCAAATCCACTCTGGACAAACTAGCACTGCTCTGGCTGGCATCAGTGAGTTTTCTGACACTTTTTCAAACTTCAGGAGGTTAACTCAAACACAAATGGACTTCTTATGCTGAGCTTTATTCTCCATTGGTCAATGGGCATGAAAGAAAATGAAAGGAGAAAAGCATGTCCAACTATGGGCTGTGAGATTTGTATGCAGGAGCTCTAGTATATGTGTGTGTGCTTTGATGACTGATACATACTAAGACCTGCAAAATCCTGACTCTGAAAGACAAAAAGGACACTAAATAATTAATTTGGTTCTTCCTTCAGTGCAGCAGCAGATTGAGCTCAATTATTTGGTAGTCTCTTGTTCCTATCATTCAACAGTGGGTTTTTTTTTTTATTTCATACTTGTTTTCCTATTTATGCTGATGACTAGCAGCTAATACACTGACTTGGCTAGTGCTGTTGATCTTTGTGTGGAAAACTATATACCATATTGCCACTCATGCCTTTTATAGAGAATTTAATTTAATTCTTGGGGTTTTTTCCTCCTTTCTGTGGTTTGGTGGGGTTTTTTTTGCCTTGGAGTGATTTCTGGAGATGTTTACTGATAACTGGTTTCTTACCTAAAATATCATTGCTGCTTCAGTAGTTTGAAAATCTTAGCTAACCTGAGCTTCCAAAAATATCCCTTCTTCCCTCTTTGTTGTAAGCAATTCTTGCTGATATGAGCAAAGCTTTTTCTCTTGGACTATAAGCATCATTTTTTATATTCTGACTTTCAATAAATTGAATAAAAAATCTGGAGTGATCATTATGGAAGACAACACATTCCAGCTATGAATAACTGAGTTGCTAGTGAGTGAAATCTTAGCTGCACTGAACAAGTCCCCTAGATGTAGAAGTCTCCTCATATATAGACCTTATTTCGATTTGGGGTTTATACCAATAACTCAGTGTGACAAAACGTTGGGCTTTCTGTCTTCAATGTCTAAGTGCTTGAGAGCTCATTTGTTAAAAGAGATGCTATGAAGTATATACATAATGATACCTTGAAGTTTTAATGAAAAAAACTTCCTAACTGGGATCAAGGACAATATATGTTCTCACAAAGTCAGAATACTCCACAAAATTGATACATACTTCTGTCTGGCACTGGAGGAGTGCAGTGTTTCACTAATTTGGCTGAATTTGCCCATTTTCCAGTTCTTTCCACCTTCTTCTAACCACATAATTTATGTCAAATTTGACACCTGCTGTATGACGATCTTGAACACCCTCCAAAAAATTGTTGGCAGATAATAAATTTTAAGTTCAGTCTGATTCAGAAAGCGTTTTTTCTCTGATAAATGTTTGTGTATCTGGGTAAGAAAAGTTCTGAGGATGTGACATTTGTGAAGAAAAAATAGAGAAAATAGCTACTAAAAAGCATTTTTCATGGCTATTTACAGCAGCTATATGTTAAAAATATCTGCTGTTTAGGCTACCATATGGGAAGCCTTCATTTTCAGAACAGATGCCTTTAAGTTTCAGAAACAGAAAGAAATGTCATGGAACACCTTTCAGAGATAGCACTTTTGTTTTCTGTGAGATGACTGACTCTAAGCGGATGATGCTGTTACAGAAACATCCTCCTGTAGATCTAAGATATTGTAGAAATACCAGGTGGTTATAGGAGCTGATTTTTATCTTTAAAGGGAAAAAAAATCGGGTTTTTTCATGTAATTCAGATGAGAAACCATTAAAATACATTCTAGGTGGTGGGAGTTTGGGATTTGTGTATGTTTTATGAATCTATAAAATAGCCCGTGCTTTTCCTTTGAGCATTATGGCTCGTGTTTATGATTACTGAGCTTATTTACTTTCTAATCAATGTGCTAATCGCTTCCAAGGTGGGGGCTATTAGCAAGTCATTAGGAACTAACAGCAAGTAAATTAGGTAGATGTAAAGAGCCACATGGTTCCTCGTTTGCTTAGAACAGTAGCTCTGCGGGGGAAAGGTGCAAGGCTTGGGGAAGCACTGACAAGAAACAATTTTGTGTAATGCTGGAAGTCCTCAGCCTGCTACGTTGCCAAACCTCCGGCTTCCTCAGCAGCTCTGCATCGCGATGTGTCAGAGGTAGCGGTGCTGTGGTTACCTGGTGACTGTGCCATGACTGCATTTCTGTTGCAACAGAAGGATGTGCAAAGTTAAGTGGTTAGTCTACGGGCCGGTTACTGGGGTGTGATACAGCTGGCTGTAGGTGGGGGCTTTCAGGGTTGAGGGGAAAGCCATGCACAGACTATTTTCTTTGCTTTTCCTTTCCTCCCTGCCCTACCCCCTCCTTATTTTTTTTTTCTTTTTTCTTATTTCTTCCTCCTGCCCCAGCATATTGCTTCCCTCTGTACTAGCAGAAAACGGGAGAGGATAAACGAGTCACTGCCAAATTTCATAACTTGCAGTCTGGACTATATTCAGCTGCTGTCAGTTTTGGCTCTAATATCCATTGTAAATACAAACTGTACAAAATCTGAACTCATGTTTTTAGTATTCATGGATTTCCATTGTAGCCTGAACTTAAGGGTTGGTTTGTGGCTTTGTAACCTGATTAATGTCTCCAGTATGTCCAAGCAGTGCTTTGGTGGAATATCACTGGCAGTATCTGATATGCACTCTATGGATGTAATAAGTTAAGGCACATAATGTTCAAATTACTTATTTAGGCCCACTTAAAATGTCACAGGGAAAAACAGAATCAAATCCAGAAATACTAAGTCCCATCTTTTATCAAATAAACTAAATTGTCAGTGGTTAGGAAAGAAAGAGGACCCTCAAAGCAGACATGCTTTTTCTGGATTGCCTAAGTATCATGCGTGCTGTCTTTAGTTAAGCTCAAAGATGTTAATCACATGTGCCTTCATCTCTTAAGACTTCGGTAAAAACAGTAAAGGTGAATACTGAATGTAGGGTGAGAATTCAACTGAAAACTCGCTTTTCCCAAAGTCTTTGTCTGTTATTTTTACTTCTTAGCTTAGATCCTTCCTTTGACATCCTTGACTAGATATTATTAAAAAATAAAATATGACTTAGAAATATGTACCCTATTTTCAAGGGTATAGATGCAAGTCTGACTGCAAGCATGTCTTCATCAAGGAGTTGCCCTTGATGAGATCTTATTTCATTTACTCTGATCAACAATAGCTGTGAATCCACTGCAGTTTGGAGCCTAATTAGGTGATTGTTAATTGCTTAACGTGTTAAGGAAAAGTTAGGGATACAGAGAAGGATCTTCCGTTACTGATCTTGAACATGAGTAATCCTCAAGATCAGCAGTGGGAGCATGGCTGACTCAGCTCCATGTAATATCTATAAACTCATTAGCAAGGCAAGAAGTTGATGAATTATTCAAGAAGAAAGTGATTTCCTCTTACATTAGTCAAGACAGAACAATAAATGTGGCCTTAGTTTGATTTGGTGTCCCTGTCAGACTGCAGGTTTTTCACCTTTCATCTTCTCCTTCAACACCTGCTCTGCTTACCCCACTGTGAGCTAGAAAATGCATAGGCTCTGACTCTTGGTAAAGCAGGGAGGAGTTTTAATACGCTGGATAATTTAGTGAGGCAGAAGGAACCAAATCAAAGGTAACTTAAAGATATGGGGAAGTCCAGCAGGTATGGTAGAAGCTTGTTTGGACTGTGAGCCTGGATGGAGGAGAGGCTGGGTTAGGGAAGTGGAACTATGGCTCCAGGCAGTAAATGATTCCTAAGGAGGCCTTAAATACAGACTGGAGTAGGGTAAGTATTTCCATAGCGAAATGCAAGGAAGCAGAGCAGAGTTCATTAACAAGAAGGACATTTTTAAAAAATCTCTTTTCTTATTTTGGGGACAGAAATGAATAAGGGTTTCTAGAACTGAGAGGCAGGAAAAAATGAGTTGGGATAAAACAACTGTGCCTTATGTAATGCTTGACCTTTCTACCTTGTTTCTAAGTAGCTGTGATGTTGTAATTATAGTCTGACTTGCAAACAAAGAACTGTTTGAAACAGAAAAGAGATGAATTTCAGGGTTTGGAAATGTCAAAAATTAAATGTTTGATGATCTAAAAGCATTTCCTTCAATGTTTTTGTTATTTTTACTGGAATCAAATGCTTTCTGCAAAGTGCATCAGCTGTGATGGAGACATTTTCCACTATAATAATACATAAAATTATAATTTTTTTAAAGTATTTCAGAGCGTGTTCCACATGTGAAGGAAATGTGTTAGGTTTGGGGTTTTTTTTGCTGTAGAGACAACAACAAAACACAGATGGTATTTTTAAGTCAAGAGGATGTATCCAGATGCTGGTGTTCAAATCACTATTTGAAATCAGCATGCATTTAGATCAGCTAACTTACATACTGTGCTGAAAATCAACCCTGTTTTAGCATCCTCACTATAGGTTTATGCTGGTTTGTGTACCAGTGTTGTACAGTATGGCCTGTCATTGGCCTCACAGAGCTGGTAACTGGAATGGTTTTATTTGAAAATGGTATGTAGCAGCCTACTGAGCTCATATAAAGGAAGCAATTCCCTGCGTCTCCATAGTCAGTCTTTAGTAGTATTTATCTCAATTGTAAATGCAAAAGATTTTGCTATTTCTTCTGTTGTAATTTCTTCTCAGCAAGTGTCAACTGAAAATTATAATTCAAGACTTCCTACTGCAAAAGGTATTAATTTTCATAATATTTGGTGTTCTGTCAAAAATGGAAAAGTCTCACCATGAAGACTTTTATAATGGAGACAGTTATATTGGCGATTTACAATTCAGTCTAGCTAGCATCAGGTAAATAATGACACATCTAGATATCAGTTTTGATGCTATATTAATCCAACTACAACCTGCTCAGCACAAAGAAATATTTTGCTTGCACTAGAAGCAAAACGAAGAGGAACAACTTTATTTTCAAGGGTAAGAAGGGTTTTTTTTCTTCAAAGCTCTGTGAGCTGCATGTAATTCCAGCATGTAGTGTGTCTGCATGGCCCTTTCTGGGGAGCTCTTATGTCTCTCCACAAGCAAAGCCACCCTGACAGAGACTGGTTTGGTGTCCAGGACTGGTGGTGTTTGTGGAATATGCTTCAGGAATATACACATCTTAAGCCTATGACTTCTTTTGTTTGAACTGGAGCCTATCTTCTAGATAGCGAACCCATTTGTATTTAATGTCTGTAAGTAATGGAGAATCCTCATGTCTGTAAGCCATTTCACTGTATTTTTGATGCTGCTAGTAGTGTGTTATTTCCAGCCTAATCCTATTTGGGTTTGGTATATGGTATTAAAAACTCATCTGTGCCTATCTTAAAGACCCATCTACATTTATGTGTTTTTACAGATTATCTTCACTTAAATGAAATTACCTTCACAGCACAGCCTGCTGGCTGCTGAGCCATCATTACAGCTTCCCCCTCCTCACTGTTCCAAAGTAGTCACGACCACTCTTAGCCTGTTACTGCTTTCTGAGGGGGAATGCCAGCCATCGAGTTGGCTGTGCAATGAACTTGGTGGGCAAATGGATCTAAGCTAAAACTGTCTTCCTTCTGATTTGAGCTATTGGCTTTCAAACAACCTGCTTTGAAGTGCCTCCCCCAGAAAGCTTGTGCTGGGCCAGAAATGTTTGCTGGGCAAAGGGCAGGAGAACTTCTTACAGGCCCAAACCAGTGGAAGTAACAGCACTAGCTTGCTGCCAGAAGACATGCTTTTACAGCAAGGAAGATAGCAATTTTTTCTGAACATAAGTTGGACAGATCAAAAATCAAACTACAAATCTGAATTCAAGACTTCCCACTCTCATGTGAGAGCAGAGCTTCACTGGTTTGTACTTACCTACTCTTTTTTTACCTCTAGTGGGGATAACCCTCTTCTTGGGCAAATCACTTCTTGCTTGGTTATCAGCACAGGTTGTGATATAATCTGGTTTTTTCCTACCCTTATCCCTTCTGTTCTGAAATGTGAATTGCTGTAGTACATCAACTGTTTTTTCTAGCTTTCTAAAGATGTTGTGCTCAAAACCTATGTGAAGGAGAGATTTATTTTTTTTTCATTTTGATTACTATTCCTTAATACATGTAATCACCAGCCAATAGTGTTGGGTTGATTGTGCTTGCAGCAGCTCTTTCATCTGAAGTACACTTTCCCACAGATCACTCTTAGGCTGATCCTAGCAGCTGTGAGACAAAGAACAGAGAAGTTCAAGCAATGAAGTAGTCCAAATGTCAAAACATATTTTTGAAAGGCAATTAAAACTGATTATTTGCAGAGTTCATGATCTCACTGTGGCCAGCATTATAAAAAAAGCTACTGAGGTTAATAGTCTCCTCAATACGCTACCAGATAAGCAATTTGAATGTCTCTGGGAAAGAGTCCTTTGTGACTGTCTCTTTTAATGAGCTTTCAAAAGAATTGCCCAAGTCTTTATTTCAGATGCCAGAAAGTCTTCAACTTTAATGCTAATTGAGGAAAATCCAATAGCACCAGGTTAAAGCACCCTTGACACTCTTTGCTGGCTGACAAAGCTGTTAGTGTCTGTTTAGAGTATAAACACCTGGGCTGATTATATTTTTTTTATTTGTTAAATGCAAAGCACTAAAAGCATTACTAAAAGAAGTGGGTGCTCAACATCTTGACAAGCCAGGCCCATTGAATGTGTACAGAATCATGAATGGCTTATATTGAGTCACCAAATACCATTTTTTTAGTGAAAGGTCTTATTTCAGTAAATATTAACTAGATGTAACTGTTCTGTTGTGGTTGCAAAGTATGGGACTTGAAGGGGAGGTCTTGGTAATCACAAAACTTGATTCTTCAAAAAAGTTTTAAAATTTCCAAGTCCAGTAAACCAATCAAAAGATGAAAAGGGATGTGCAGCAGGGAAGATCAGAGTGATCTTGCAGCAAGAGAAATACCCCATGCAAAGGCATTTACACTGCAGACCCATGCATACAAAAGCAGAGCTCTGTTTCTTCACCAAATCATTTCACTGTATGTGTTCACTGCTCACAGAAGTCATTACAGTATTTCTTTCTGATTCTACAGTTGTTCTCTGTGGATGTTAGCAAGGTAAGCAAGGCTGGCAGAGTCAATTTAAGAAGAGCAGTCTTTTTTTCTGCAGCTGCAATAAACATAAATACACACCACTTCACATCATGGCGTGATCAAGAGCAGCACAAGTTGTGGGTTCTCTTATGGGTGGGAACTTTGTTCTCATCAGGAACCAGAATGATTTCCAGTGTTGCTCCACTGATGGCTAAAAACCATGTCTAAATCCCACCCTGCTTTAAACGTTCAATGCTTTCTTGAATTTGAACAGCTTCTTTCTTCCTGGCTGCACTGTGGAACAACAAAATAGGTGCGATGCTGTCCTGGTTCTGGCCAGGCCAGGGTTAACCTCCCCAATCAGCCAACACAGGTGAGCTGAGTCAGCCCAGGTGCACTGAGTTAGCCGGGACTGTTTTCCACACCACCTGACACCCCTTCCCCATAAAAGCAGCAGGCTGGGGAAGGGTAGGGGCTGTTTTGCCTCTAGGGCAATCAGAGTGTGGCTGGGACATCGGGTTGGTGATTCCTAACCGTCGGGCAGCCCTCTGTAATCGTCGGGTCAATAAGGTACTCTGTGTTAGCACTGGGTGTAAGTGTAACTGACCATTACTGTTCTGTATTCACTTTGATATTTGGCAGTAAATTGTGCTTATCCCAACCCACGGAGGCTCTGCCTGTTTCTCCTCTGGAGTGAGCGAGCGGCTTGGTGGGCATTTGACCTCTAGCCAGGGCCAAACCACCACAGATGCTAACTTTAAAGAGTACCTAGTTTGTACTGGAGCACCATCGTATTCATAAACTCAACAGAACACGTTGAACAGACAGCTGCAGCCCAAGATCCCATGTACTCTGTTTCAGTTAAATCCTGGAGAAGTTGTTTCTTGACCGATAAGTTAATCATAAAGTCTTGCTCATCCAGTTCTTCAGCTATGTGCTGCAGGTATTGGGATAGTAGATTTTTGTGATCTTCTGACATATACCACCTGAGGCATCATAGAAATCACAAGCCAAAGAAGAATATTCAGTGTCTTAAGGGAAATCATCCAGTCAAAGGAAAATTGGTATTTTAATCTTCCACTTATTACAAAGTAATGAATGTTTATTTAAAGATTCCTCACAGAAATTTAAGCAAATAAATAACTGAAATGCTCCACAAATAAGAAGAGAGATTACAGGATTTCAGTGGCATGTGGGCAAATATTTTCCATGCATTTAATGGCTGCCTAAACAAAGAGGCACTTGAGCATGTGAGCGATAATTATATATGGTAATGTCTTGTTCTTATTTACCAAATCATGTATCTTGCATGTGCAAGTACTTTCTGTGTAGGAACATATTTATGTAGCATCTGCCTGAGGCCTTTTTCTCCGTCTTCTAGCTCATAGGAGGAGGTTAGTTCAGCTCATGTCTGTGGGTGCTCAGTGCCTTCTGCAGCTTTTGCCCATTGGATTCAATTTGCCTATTCTTGAAAGACTAGATCTTCAACAGCATTTTGTGAATTAGATAATGAATTTCATTTTCCTCATACTTTTTGCAACTTTTTTTTGAAGAGGTTAATTTCCAGTTTCATTAGGAACTAGAGAAGGATGAATCAGAGGTGCAGGTCCTACAAGGACCTGCTGTCTCCACTCAGAACAGCATTGCCCTCCCAGACCTAATTTTGGGGCTGTTTAGGAGGTACAGAGAAAGGTTGTTTGGGAGCCTGAGGGATATCTGATGTCACTTTGCATGGGTTTTGTGGTTCAGCCCCAAACCAGGACAATGAGGAGGGACTCTCTGAAAGGAGCTACGGTTTGCTCTGAAGCAGAGTAACTTCCAGGTGCCTACCTGCCTTTAACAGGACAGATTCTTCTTTAGACTAATTTACCTAATGATTCTAAAATGCTGCGATCTCTGAAATGCAGTTTTTGTCCGTTCAAAATGATAAGAAAATGACGACTATATCTTTACAGCAGTTATTTGCATAAAGACTTGGAGTAAGTGGAAGTTTTCTTTGCCTTTGAGATACTCTTTCTGACAGTTTACAATAAATCTTAGAGCTGATCCCACAGAGGTCTCGTATTATTCATCTTAGGGAGCATGAGCTTGTCATTTTGAACTGTATAGTTTCTGCTTTACCCAGCCAGATTCTGTGCGGCTCTAGTGAATATAAAAATGTTGGCCTTTCTACGATGCCAAGATATAAAAGTGACAAACTGGGAAGATGAAATAACATGGATTTAATGAAGAAAAATATTGGAGTTGAACCTGTCCATGTTTTAGACACTGCATTCATTTATTCCTGTGGCTTATTTTAAACAGGTTTCATAAGTGACGTTTGCATTTGTCAGTGAAAATTCTTTAGCCTCAAACGAAGTTAACAGCAGAAGAAATTCTAAGGATCATTTTTAACCTTTATGTTAATGTTTCATCACTGCCAGATAAAAGCCAGCATCCAGTGGAAAACGTTTGCTTATAACAGTTCAAGATCAAATCCTAAGTCATTTGTAGCAGGCCTCAAATCAATGCCCAGCTGGAATGTGGGCATTGCTGCCATATGCCAAGAGGTACAGAGGTAGAAGAGCGAGCCAGGAGGCTGTTGCTGGCTCCTCAGCAGCCCTGCATGATCTGGGCGTACCAGGGACCTGGGGGCTGCTCTCTGAATTTTCTGCTTGCAAATGTATGAGCACTTGAGAGAAAGTAATTAATGGGAGACTAGAATCCTTCTCTCAAACACTTAGCTTTAATGCACCACATTAATACCACTTAAATACTGGAGAATGGCACTTCGTTTTCTGCATCCTGGCAAAATGAATTGTTCCTGTCCTTGATTTAATTTTCTTGGCTCCTTGCCTCTAAGCCATGCAAGAAAAAAAATAATAGTACCAACCACATAAGGGCAAGAAGGAGGTTTATGTGGGCAGAGAAAGCCTTGAAAGCCACTGTTGCCACTGTTTTGGCAGAAAACAAAAATATTTTGACGTGTTGTATCACCACTATTCAAAACAATTCGTTTGGTAATTTAAGAAATATTTGCAATACAGCATTAAAAGAAGTTTGTTGAAATCCTAATATATCTTTAATTTTAGACTTTTACTTAATTTTCTTGGGTACTTACTGAGTTGAACCACCCCAAACTAACAAGTAACAACTTCTCCCCCTCAATATAACTTCATTCTACCTCACTACATTCTTTGTTTCTTTTTATTAAAGAAAGAATTATCCGGAGATTGGGAAGAGGCAGACTGAAATCTATCTTCTAATCCTTTGGCCAGGGATACATCTGCTACTGATATAATTTGAACGCTCTTGAATTTAGGAATTTGTCTACACTGGAATTTAATTAGTTGTTTTCTTCAACATCAAAACTGGCACTATGTCTTTCTCTGCTTGTACTTGGGGGTTTTCTTTGAGTAATCAGTTTCATTCGAAATCGGATTCTACTACTGATAACCTTGACTGCAAGTGAAACCTCTCTCTTGGGCTCTTGCACAGTGTGACTAATGATATCAGATTTTATTTAAAGTTTAACCAAGGGGAACAATCTACTTCCTAGTGAAAACCGCAGGTAGCACCTGATTTTTTCTTGCTGTGAATAGTACTACAAACTCTGTTGGTCTAGTCTTTATATAGTTTTGACTTTTCCAGTAGCTGGCAGATGACTTGAACTTGAAAGCATCATCTGTTTTAATCTCAGAGTTTTGTTAAGATCAGCAAATGACATTGCAAAAAATCTTTCCGTACTGAAAACTGGAATACTAGCCACTACAGCAGCTGCCTATTACCTAATTGTTATTAAATGCCAACATGCTGTGATGGCACCTTGTTAGGTGTAATGCAACGTTTTACACAGCAATTATCAGCTCTCCACCTACTTTTTCACCAGCTGGGACCTAGACAGGAATATCAGTTTTCTTCTGTTTTCCCAGTGAGAGAGTCGACATCTTGCCATCGGCCTGGCGTCCTCTGATCTCCTCTCAGACACTTAAGTGTAGAAGGAGTTGCCTGCTACTCTCAGTCTGACATCACCCTGCTCTTTTTCTTCTTTCTCTTACTGATAATACTGCTGTGTAAGCTTTCTCCATGTGTTCAGGCTGCTTGCAAACACTGCTGTTTGGATCTTGGCCTATCTTGTCAAATATTGCTTGGTGATGGCATTGAAAACAGGGGTGTGGTGTACAGAGTTATCAACAGTTTAGCAGGTACTGTGGCCTCTCAGGTGGCAGGTGTGGATGTAATGCAGTTGGATGGTGGTTTTGCCTTGACTCTTATTGTGTTCATTATGGATGCTATACTCCCTTTCCCGGGATGCAGCCTTCCCTTTCAGGTTTAAAATGCAATAATCAGATTATGAGTATTGTTCCCAACTTTAATTGTTTTAATTTAATTACTTTTATCATTAGCTGGGGATCAGGACCTTGCTGTAGTACTCTCTCTGCTGTGCTTCATTTAATTATATTTACTCAATCTCTTTGTCTCCCCAGGGGGTAAGTAAGCCAACGGCTCAAAGTCAATATAGAAGGCTGTTCTCATCCCCGGTGTTTTCAGGTAGGTCTGGAAGTACCAGGCTTAAACATGCATTGCATCTGCTGCTTAGTTCCCCATCTCTCCATCATCCCACATGATACCCTGACCTGGCAGCAAGAAACCAGCCCCATTTAATATGAAATAATTATTCTTTCTCTCTGTACAGCTAATACACTGGTCTCGTGCCTGGTTTTTCTGTTTTATCTTCCTTTGCACCATTTCTTCCTGCCCAGTCTTTCTACATTGACATGCTTCTCCAAACTGAAGACTAGTTCAATTTGAAACATCCGGAGGAGACACACACGGTACTGAGTGTCTCCGCAGAGCATGTGGGCGTTCAGCTAAGTCTCATTTCCACATTTACGTGCTCTAATTGTCAGTTTCCTAACAGTACTTACTAGAAATGTCCAATTTAGCAGTTTTCTTTCCATTCTCCAGCACAAGTGGAGTTCTGCTGGTGCCAGTGAGTCCCTGTGTTTACCATCATTGCTGTGGCTCCATTTCCCACACAAGAAAAGGCAGTTTTCGTGCTCTGGGGGTTATCCTGCTGTTTCCTAGGATACTTTTCACAGAAGACCAGAGATGCCTTTTTTGGCAAAAGAAGTGTTGCTCATTGCCTACAGGTAGGGTGAGAAAGGCAGAGAGCAACTGATTTGAGCTGAAGAATAGTGCATGGAGCAAAACCGACAGAATCTGATGCAATGGAAATCCACACCCATTTCCTTTCCATATCTGTTTTTTTCGGAGCAGAACCATCTCCTCTTGCCTGGTTTTAGTGCATCAGCACACACTCCCTACAAAGAAAAAAAGAGCCTTGAATGGCAACATATGTCTTCAGGTTTCACTGCTGGGTGTGTTGGAGGAGGAGATCACTGTGAATGAAGCTCCTCAGGAACAAAACAATTATTCAGAGTGAATGAATTAGCATTTTCTCAAAAATAATGGAGCCTCTGCAAGCATGAAAAGTGTGAAGAGTAACAGGATGTGGCTGAAGGTGAAGGGAGAACATAGACCTTCTGTTCTTGCAGGGCCAGATACTCAGAGGGGGCTGAATTCCCTCTGCTTTGGGGAGAACATTTCTTCCTAATACGTCTCATGTGTCACTCTACTTTGCAGGAGGGTTTGGTTCAGTAGTAAAAGCCAACAAGGTCGACTCTTGGATAAGAGTCTGGTTAAAACCTCTCTTGTACAGAAGAATTACGTGGTCCTCTGGATGTTTCTGTAGTGGTACCAGGACCTTGTTGCCCAAGCTTCAGTTGACATAACCCTGTAATAGCACACTTCACCCAGAAGTACCAAAGGGTTTGATAAAATCAGGTCTATGGTCTTCTTGTGTTCTGTGCTAGGAATTTATTGTCATTAAAACTGATCAAAAATGCTCCAATTAAATGATTGTCTATTGGATTGTGAATAGTCTGCAGTGTTATGGTGTTTCCACTTCTTTCCCCCAGAAGCCCAGGGAGCCTTGAAGGAGAATGCTGCCACATGGTGCAGGGCCAACCTTGAGTATTCAAGACATACCCCTTCTCCAAAGCAGAAAGTCTTAAACGGAAGCCCAGGAGGACTTCAACAAGACTGCCAAGGCTGCAAGTATTCTTGGCTGCGTGGAAGGAAACCTGAAGGCAGTATTCAGGAAAGAGAGATCACTGTCATTTTGAAAGGCTGAGTAAATCTTCCCATTCTATGATGGCGGATTCCAACAAGTCTTTCTGATGAAAAATAGCTGGTCTTCGTTTTTCTTTTGGAATTTTGGATTTGTTTATTCCTGTCTACCCTCCTCCGCATACATAGAGGAGTGGAGGCATTACCAGTGACTTTAGCTTTTCCAAAATCTCCTGGGAAACATAGGATGTAGCCAACAATAAAGACCAGCAGCTGTTATCATTGCTTTCTGCTGCGATAAGAATACAACCCCTGACACTCCCATTTTTAAAAGGCTAACTCCCTTCCATGATGTGCTTAGAGACCTGCTTTTAATAATGCATGAGATTAGTCAGTAATGATTCTTGAACTGAATTGCCTTTGGACTAGTAACCACTTACTCTTTTCTGCTGGGCTTTCTTGTAGGAAAGGGGACTTTTAATTCTGTAATAAGTGACTAAAAATGCATTTTCTTGTGGAGTGCCAGAGTCTGAGTGTATGGTATTGTACTGTGCTCCCTCTTCAGAGACACTGTGTAATCCTTGCTTTCTTCAGCTTCAGTAGGGTCACTCATGACCTTACATCAGCTCTCGGAGTATGTTATTCTGCTCTGCTGTAACTAATAACATTAGTACTAATTATGACCCATAAACCCACTAATTTCTACTAGAAGCAAGGGACATTCATGCATCTGAAAGCCACTGTGCTTGGACATACTTTAATTATGGTCTATATTCACTTTTCAACATTAGCCTCTTACTAATGTGTCAGTTTAAAAACACTAATCATCATACTTTTAAGACCTACAGCAAGGCAAAGATATAGTTGACTATTTTAGGGTGTCTGGGAGCAGCTCCAATAATTATAAAGAAACAGAGGAACAAGCCCTTTTTATAGACATAAATTCAAAATAAATACAGAATAAGAAAGAATTATGACTTTGTGAACTGCTACTTTTGAAACTAACTATGGAAGCATATCCTACTGCTGAAATGATGAGGTAGACTCATCTCATGAATATATTGCATACTATACAGCTGAGCTGAAATCAGTACTTGGAAACCATTATTTAAAAAAAACCCCACTGCTTTTGGAAAGACAAATTGCCTGAACAGTCTTTAAAAGAGGCAATGTATTTTTCTAATCCTTTTATAACATAGGAACCAAAATGTTTGTGACTGAATCCACTTTTTCACTGTCTTTGCTTTAAAGACTTTTCTGTCATCATAAGTGTGGTGGTTTGACCCTGGCTGGAGGCCAGATGCCCACCAAAGTTGCTCTATCACTCCCCCTTTCAGCTGGACAGGGGAGAAAATATATATTGAGAGGCTTAGGAGTCAAGATAAGGACAGGGAGAGATCACTCTCCAATTAGTGTCACAGGCAAAACAGTTTTCTTTCCTTTATTCCATCTTGAGTCTATCTAATTTATTACACTGCACTACATAGGAGTGAAACCAGAGTTGGATAATGAGAAGTACAAACAGACCTTAAAACACCTGTTGAAGAGACACTGAAAAGACTTTACAAGTGTGATAAGCACAATGCAAAGTATAGAGGCAACAGTTACATTCATCCCCGTGTAGCAATCATGCTTAAATATATGCTGAATTTCAAGCAGTTAATTAGATCAGGATGAAGAGTGACGCGTGGAGTTTGGAATGACCAAAGGAATTCCTAACCTCTTCATACCTTTCTTAGTGTAAGAGAAAGTCATGGTCCAATTCTCTGAAAACCAGAGAAGGGGAAAGGAAGCACTGGCAGAACTTTCTGCTTTGAGCGTTACATGGTGCCAAGTGCTACAAGTGATAGGGAAGATGCTTTTGTTTCACATTTCCACAAAGCTCTGGAAACTGCTCTGGAAGCTGCAGTGGAAGCAAACCATGGTGAATAAAAGAAGTCATCGGGGCAAAGTATGCTTGGTAGTATAAATAATTTAAAAGTTGGTGGAGTATATCATCATACATTTAGTGAATGGGTCATCTGATTAAAATATACTTTGCAGTAATGACTGCAGCATTTCGACAGGAATAAACTAGCATTAGACTAATGATTTAAAGTTCAAATGAACTTTAAAAATTATGGCTGGCTGTTAAAAGAGGAAGGTGCATAAGAGGAAGGAGTAGTAAACTGCCAGAATGACATTCTCAGTCTTCTTGAATGGAAGCTTGTGCAAAGAGACACTTAATAAATGGCACAAGGTAAATTGCAGTTCATTGCTGACAAAGCTGTCCTGGTGTCAGTTGAGACAGAGTTAATTTTCTTCACAGTAGCTGGTACCATGTTCTGGTTTGGACTGGTGCTGAACAGAGTGTTGATACCAGAGGTGTTTTCCTTATTGCTGAGCAGTGCTTGCACAGAGCCAAGGGCTTTTCTGCTTCTCACTCCACCCCACCAGTGAGTGGGCTGGGGGTGCACAAGGAGTTGGGAGGGGACATAGCTGGGGCAGCTGACCCCAACTGACCACAGGGATATCCCATCCCATACAATATGATGTCATGCTCAGCTTGTTATGGGTTTGAGGAAGAGGAAGAATGGGGGTGGCAGCAGCATTCAGAGCAATGGCATTTGTCTTCCCAAGTCACTGTTACGTGTGATGGAGCCCTACTTTCCTGGGGATGGCTGGACACCTGCCTGCCCATGGGAAGTGGGAATGAATTCATTGGTTTTCTTTGCTTCCATGCATGGTTTTTGCTTTCCTTGTTAAACTGTCTTTATCTCAACCCACCAGTTTTCTCTTCCAATTTTCTCCCCCATCCTACTGAGGAGGAGTGACTGAGCGGCTATGTGGTGCTGAGTTGTTGTGATGTACAGGTATAGGAGCAGGTGTAGCATAGAGCTTGAAATTTAGCTAGATGATCATGTAGAATGGTCTCGGGGGTGGGAGTGGGGGGGCAAGACAAGTCTGTTTTTCTCTCCTAGCAGAGGGCCTGTGATAACTTCATGCTAACTCAAGGAAAAGGTAAAAGGCAAGAATTCGAGGACAGAACGGTATCACCCCACGGCTGCTCCCTCGGGTGAGCAGAGCAGAGCCTCTTCGACAAAGAAAAACAGAGGGCTGAAATATGTCCATGGGCCCCTCACAAGGACATCAACGAGCACAGACTGATAGAGGCACTGCAAGCTTGCAAGATCCTTGCATTCCAGGTGAGAGGTGAAAATACATCATGAGGAAGACATACGGCCTTCCTCCCAGAGACCCCTGTCTGCGACCCTTACAAGGATCTGCGCAAGCCCAAGGACTGATAAGCTAATTAGCATGAGAAGCGAGAGTAGGCGGGTTCAGGTACTTAATATGTATAGGCGTTGATTGAATATTCATTGGTTTATTGTGTAAATGTTAAGATCGGTCTGCTGCTTCGGGGTGCACGCTTGTGGAGGAAGGATCCCCCGTGCATCTGCGCACAATAAACATACCTACTTTATAACTTTCCAGTTATAGAGTCGATTTCTGTACGTCGGTTGGGGCTAAACCCTGACACAAGCATTCAGAAGGGAATTTTTCGGAATAATGGTTCATTCAGTTCAGGTGTTTGGAAGGTATCACTTTATCAGGCTGTAGGGTCTTTGATACTTTCTTTTATTTGTGCAAAGTGCAGAACTGCAAAGTCCTACACTGGAAGTATCTCCTTGTCTATTTTGTTTTTAATGTTACTTACAGCTGTTAGAAACTTTCAGGGTTGGGTTTTCTTTTGTGCTTCTTGAGCCACTGACATCAGAATTTGCAATTTGTCTTGTCTTTGGTTGGTTTTTATTATGAAAGGTAACCAAAGTAGTTTGGATACCTCCCAGGAAGTTAGTTCACAGGTTTATGAGAACTCAGGTAGAGCTGAGGATCTCCTCTCAGTAAATACTGAAACTGCACGGGTGTGGAGAAGAGCAAGGTGCATGGGCTTGAATCAAACTATATTGTCTTGGTGACCACCAAGCTCCTTGAGCTCCAAAACTAGCAGTGGCTTTTGTCTTGCTTAACACAGGCATAGCACTTGCCATCTAAGCCAGTCGTACTAAGCTCAGTTTATAGTCAAGAAAGACAACTAGGGCCATGTTTCAGCTGAATTCTTTCAGCACCTGCTGTGAGATAAGAAAAGTTGACCTTTCCACTCCAGCGAGAAGGTTGAGTTCTGGCTGGTACCCTCGGTAGTCCTGTGATACCATGTCTGAAAAACCTGATATCTTGATGGCAGGACATCAGCAGAAATCCTACCCTCCTGCGAGAGGGGTGATGAGGGAGAGGGACAGTCTGGATCTCCCTGGTGTTTGTAGTGAGGCTGATGAGCTACACACAAATAGCACACTGCCAGCTTTCTGAGACATACACACAGATCATAGTCCGAGCACGTCAACAGAATGTCAGCAGGTTCATTGGACCAAGGATGAAGTTTCTGACAACAGTCAAATGCATACTACAAGTGTACTTCTGTGTCCTTGACAGAAACATTTAAGCTCTGAAATGCTCTCTTACACCTTCCTTGAGACATCCTGGGCAGCTTTGACATTTGTTGATTATTATTTAATTCAGTTTTATTTTACTTTGATGCCTGTTAAAGGCATGAGTTTATTGCATAGCTGTTCTTGGTGTATTGTTTTGGCTCCTTTTTCATCACCTGTATCTCGTAAGAACTTTATCTTCATGAGGACAGCTTTTGCTTGTTTTAAACACACAAGTGTTAGGCATTTGCTGAGACAGTGAAGAAAACTTGGAATAGAACACGAGGTGCATGATGGTCTTTATTGTGTCTGGCAATCTTGGTATGTCACTTTAAAGCTTTGTTTTAGTATAAGATCACAGCAGAACACTGTACCCTTCTGTATAAAGTCAGAGCACTAATCAGTATTAACTTACACTAGCATATCCCCTGGAAATGTGTCCGACAGAATTGATCTCATTTAAGATTGAATGATGTTCCCTGGCCACTTGGGACCATTACATTTTCATTCCTTTATCAAAATAAAACCATGAATAATTATTTGAGAAGAAAAAAAAAAAAAAAGAATGCATATCCCTCTGAGTAGAGAATGAAAAGGCAAACACCTGATTTAGGCTGATTTAAGTACTGTAAGATATCAAGATATGTTGATGTGAGTGCATAAGAACTTGTGTGGAATGCAATAAAAATAATGTATTTGTTTATCAGGGGCTAAATTTTGTTACTTGGAAGAGAAAACCCCTGTAAGGATTAAGGAAGGATAGGAAGGCAGTGCTACATGGAAGTTAAGGAAGTGTGGGTGACAGGTCTTTAAAAAGTGGTTTCAAGGGACTTTTTAAGAATCCTTTCAGGAATAAGCTCAGAGAAGTACCTGCCATACTCTACCAGATCAGTAGCCTAACTCACTTCTCATCTTCAGAGAATACAGTTTCTGGGTTACTGATGGCAGTGAGCTTAAGGTTTTCTTAGTCAAAAGCAGGATGTATTTTCAGAATTTCTTTTGTATGTGTCAATGCTTGCTGGGAAGAAAAACTTCCGTTCAGGAAAACTGTGGGCAGACTTACTGCAGAGATTCGAATTAAAAGAGAAAGGAAACAACAAAGCAAGTGCTCTGTGCCCTCCCATTACCAACCATTCACGGCCTGATTGCTGAAGAGAACCACACCTTTAGTTCTGTAAACTCTACTTTGGAGGCAAAAGTCATAGATGATAGCTTCCTGGTTTAATCAAAGAGCTGGAAGTCATGAGGGACCTTGGCAGTCTGGAAGAAGGCTGGTTTGACCGCAATGACAAATGCCTTTTGGTCTCTATTGTGTCATATTCACAATTGAATGAGGTTTGATTTCTCTCTGTAAATTCCCATAGCACAGTTTTTTGTATACATTTGTCACTGTCAGTGCTTGTGCTGAGTATATTACAACCCAAGATAAGTATATTCTCCATCTTGGAGATCTAATTCCTCCCTTCACAGACAGTCCTGGTAAGTGGGGTTGTCTTGAGAAGAACTGATGTTTTTCTCTTCCATTTATTTCCATCTCTGTTAGCCCTGACATTGGTCTCCTGCTTATTAATCTCCTATTTCTCTAGAGAAAAAAAAGTCTCATGTATTCCACCTCAAATAGTACACTTGTCTCAAACCCACATCCATTGCTACTCTTTGCAGTTCTCTCAGTTGCCAGTGCGTTGAGTAATCTTTTCATTTGCATTTTCCTTCTTGTTGCTTTCATCTTCTGCTGGGAATTTTTAAACAGCATGTCACTAGTTATTATCTTGATTGCCTGAGATTTGGATTTGCGTCTTGAGTGACTTGAAAATAGCCTCATCTTCTAGCACTGGACCTATGTAAGAGCTCTAAATGGGGATTTTTCCAGCTTTAGCAGGTTTGTGTTTTCCTGACTACTGCTCCACCTCTTCATTTTTTATTATAGGGAAAAAATAATAAGTATAAAAAAGCAGTGTCTCTCTAGGTCATTAATTTAGCTTTATTTAATAATTAAACCTTACGTTCAAAAATTATGCAATTTCTCCTTCAGGCTGGTAGCTTTACAATGGAGCCCAAGAGGTGAGAAACCCTGACATAAAGCAGTGCATTTCACACCAACTGCATCATTTGAATGTGTGAAGTGTCTCTTACAGACAGCTCAACTTTAGCAGTTTTGCAGTGACACTTTTAATGCCAGACTGGGTTTTCTCTTTCGGTTTTTCTAGGAAGTCTTTCTATTCCAGAGCTGTACTTCTTGCTTTATTTTTTCCTAACATCTGATTTTAAGCTGAATGCTCCTTTGTGCTCCGGCTGTGACTGCAGCTCTCCAGCCCTCTGCCTCTCATCCCCTTGCTTCTCGGATAGCTTCAGGCACGGTAGTTAAGTCTTGCAGGGCAGCAACTCTACGTCTTCCTAGAAGGATCCTAAATGTCAGATTGTTCCTCAAATAATAAAGAGCAGCTGGTCCCTAGTGCCTCCTTTAGGCCAAGTAATTTTGTATTTCCCAGTACCCTTCCTGTTTGTCTCCATTTGGGTTGAGAGACCTCTGTCCACAGCATGCTAAAAACCAGCCTCCTAGGTGAGATTTTGAGAATGAGTACTTAACTTTTAATTTGAGAGCCATTCTTCATTAACACAGTGCTCTGCTTCCTTTTTCTTTTTTTTTTTCCCCTGGAGAGTGTCACTGGGTGGGAGCTAATGGGCTTTTGCTGTCTCTTCAGAGCTCAATCATAAATAACCATCTCAGTCCACAACTCTACGCTTCCTTGCAGTGGCAGAACCCAGAGGGGTATTACATACATGAGTATGTTCAAATATTTTATGGGTTCCATTATACTGACTTTTTAATGGCAAATTACAGATGGAGAGAGGACGTGTTGTATGCATGCATGTTTTTTAGGGTGTTATTCATAACTACTACAGGTAATTTACATATAGTCTAGATAATATAAATATAGATAATACCCAGGGCATTATTGATACCTGAAACCTATTACTGAACCTTTTCAGCATGATCGCTGAAGAAAAAGATGAGAGAACAGTTGTGGTGGATGAGGGAGGGAAGCACGTGTGGGAAGGTGCCTCTCATGCACCCTGGCTTCTGGGTACAAAAAAGGTGATGGCTTTGCTGTGCCTCTGACCAGGGCAGTCTGTGGGGTCATAAAAAGGGAATGGGTGGCGGGACTAGACCCCTTCCATTCCCCTACTCACAACCTTCCCTGGCCCACGCCGCAGTGGCACAGAGTGCCCGGATGGTACATCATCACTGCACTGGGTCAAGTCCAGGGTACAACTAGGCATCTGCTTTCACCACGTCTGGCAAGTCTCTAAGCAGCACAGAGCTGTCTGTTGTGTTCAAGTTATGCAGCCTCCTTCTCTGCAGATAGGTCCATGGGCAAGCACAGTGCTGTTCTGACTGGAGTCTCTCCCACACAGATAGTAGCCTGGGAAGGAGAGAAAGGTCTCCTTAGCGGGTGTCCTTTCCAGGAACACGCCTGGGCTCATGCAAGCCAGATGTATTGGCAGCATCACAGACCTTGTAAGATCTTACTAATACAAAGCACTCCAGGACAGAGATGGTAGTCTTTACTACTCCCTGAACACAGCAGGGCCATGATTTTACAGCTCATAGGTGTTACATTAATGTAAGGAATAAATCAACCAGGGTTTTTTTCTAGGATGTTATCATTCATCAGCCTCTCATTACTGAAGGTTCATAGTGCTGTTTGTACAGGCTGTCATCACTAATCTTTGCCTCTATGTGATAATTCATTGTCTAGCATTTTTTTGTCTTTTGTCACTAAATTAATTTTAAGCATGGGTGAAAAATTCCATAATTAATTAAAAAAAAAAAAAGGCTAATTGCATAATGGTTCCCAAAGAAGCAGGTAAAAAGTGCATATAAAGTACCTTTTAAAGATTTCTTTTTCCTTAGGAAAAACCTTTACATCATCTGTGTAGAACATTTGGGTCCTTTAGCATAGAAAAATGTTACTTTCTGTTTTTCTGTTTCTCCTTGAGTCTGCTGATTTTTTATTGTTGTTCTTTAGAGCAGATTAGACAGAACAGAGACAAATCTGATGGCAGTCTTGCCCTAAGCTCAGTCCACGCCTGTGGCATTCATAAGAACAAATGATTTATGCATAAATGTGCATGAATATTCATATTTTTTAAAGAAAACCTATCTTAGAAGTTTGATGAACTTTAGATTTTCATCTGAATAATCATAAGAAGAAAATCCTTTATATTCCCGTTTAGACAATAGCTATCCTCCAGTTTATTAAGGTTTGTATTTCTGCCATGCTCATAGAAGTAATAGGTGGATGAGGTTCAAGACCTGCCCAGTGGTTTAAATCACCTGTATATAACATTGAGAGACCTGTTACAGGCTAGGAAAAAACAGGATCTGTCCATCAATGGGAAAAGGACCAAAAATGAGTGTATAATACCCACAGTTAATGATTGATTAGTCCCTACTCTTAATACCTTGAACAAAAAATGATGCTTTTCTTGGTTCTTAGTTAAAAAGCAAGAAGCAAGTTTATTCTCCATACAAAGATACATAATGTATTAAGACGCCGTGTCAAGGACCTACCTACATACACAGTTCTGGGCTGCTTGTTTTCAGATGGGTCTTGTACTCAGTTTTACCTGGGGGTGGCTGACTACAGCCATCCTTCAAGTGACTTTTATAATTTTTATGTCTGTCAAGCTGTCTGTGAGGCAAGTAGCAGAGCTTCAGACTCTGCCCTGAGTTCTCCAAGAGAATTCCCATTACCAAGCATTGTGCTTTTTTTCTCAGCGTCCATTTCTCCTCAGCTTCCTCTCAAGTGCTCAGACTAGCAGCTTTTCTCCCTCCTCCTGTAACTAGGGTGTGAGGGAGAGGTAGATTGTGTCCCTATTCAGTTTTTTATAATCACTGGTGTTAGTTATGCAAAGATTAATATCCTGAATATTTAAATAGTCAAAACTAATATCTATCTTTCCACTGAAAGACTTTATTATTTGATAAATCAGTATTATTTTTCCTTAAAAAAAAAACCCAAGAAGAATGATGGGGTAATTCTAGGACCAGCTGAAACCCTTTCAAAGAAAACCAAACCTGTTGTGTAGTCATCAGAGTTTTCTTCCTTGTTCTTTATGTGGTTTTATGAACATCATTAAACTTCTACATTCATTGATGAGATTGCAGCGATCTTCATTATTTCAGTAAACTTTGAGGAAGACACTGAAACCTCAGGTGTTCTGGAAATTTTGAAGTTCTACTAACTGCACAAAATGTCATTCATTTTGCATCTACAGTTCCATGCAAGTACCTTAGCAAGTGGCACTTCCATGTTCACTCAGCAACAGAAATATCCAAATAATTAAGGAATTACAAAAATGGGGGAATGGTGGGAGAAGGGGGGAAAACTAATCCCCCCAAAAAATGAGAACAGGCAAGGATAATATTTCAAAATATGTATTTAAGTTAAAAAAAGACATGGTGCTGAAGGCTCTGTGAGACAGTGAGGGCAAGGCTATAGCCAGCAGCTATGGGGACCCTTTATCCTGTAGCTGGACCTTCTTTTCAAAATTCACTTACAGATCTTTCTTGCTCCTAGAGCTCTGAAGTAGAAAGAAATGTGTCTGGAAGCAATTAGCTCCACAAGCAACAGAAGCCTGGTGAAGCCTGGCTATGGCTTGTCCCTTTATGTAAAATTGGGTAGGAATGTTTGTCAGAGGCTCTTGGTTGTGCTCTGTATTCCTGTGGGCTCTTCTTCTAGAGCACAGGATAGGAAAATCACAGTGCTGATACCTAAAAGGTGGTGGAGGGGATTTGCAGATATTCACACAGTGACCCTTCCTCTGCTCCCTTTTATAAATTTTGTAGGAACTTTATTACCATTGAGACCTCTACCCTCCTGACTAAAATTGGCCAACAAGCTCAATGAAATAGTTATCGTTTTTTTTACAGGATGCTATAGAATATTAAGATTCTGACTTTTAGCTGGATACAGTGAAATAAACCAGAAGTAAATATGGTTTCTACTATCTCTTCAGCTTTTGCATTCCTGGCCATGACAGATAGTCTTATCAGCATTTTTGCTGTGTATTTACCAGTCATGTTTGACTGGTGCCTGAAGTCAGTCTCAGCATTGTAACAGATTATGTAACTTCAATTTTCACTGGACATGCCCAAACATATTTCTCCTTTTCGAGAATAAATAGTTAATTTCTTCCATAACAATGAGTGCAAATGTGATTATAGAAGTGCTGATACAGTCCTGAGAGCTACCAAGAGTAATAGCCTCCTCTGATGCGAGGAGTTCTTTGCTGAATGACTAGGTAAGTGCTGGGTTTTGGACAGATAGGTAGCTATATATACATATCAATATAGGCACACAACTCTCCAACAGCTAGGATTTAGTGCTCTCTTAAAATTCATTTTGCACAACACCTTGAATGAAAAAAACTTACTTTCTCTTTCTGCATCACAGGCTGCTCCTGGCAATGACGTATGTTCAGGTCTGAGGTGAAAATAAATATCATTTGCACATATGCCTTCCCCTGTCTGCTGGGGACAGCAGTCTCTACAGTGCCAGGCCTGTTGTCAGCACAGCAAAGTGGCCAGACATCAGTCTTGCAGGCATCAGTGGGACTGGCTGGCTCTCCAGCAGTGAGGGACAAGGCTGGAGTGGGAACTATGCTGCTGTTTTAAGCCTGTGGCTGTACTGCAGGGACAGGAAGGGAGCACCCATCTTCTGCACAAGGACTGGGAACGGCAAAGACTGCAGGTATGAATAACATCAACAAACACTACTAAACATGCTGGGTTTCTTTGATGCATAATGGCAAAAGAAGGACAACAGACAAGATGAAGTCAAAAGTAAAAGCGAAGCTTTTGACAAGAAAGGTCATTGTCATCAAGATGACTGGGCTCTTTCAACGCCCAGATACGCCTGTAAAGGTATATCTTCTGACCCCTATTATTCTGTTACCACCTGGTTTTGCTTGGTTTTCCCTTAATGCCAGTGTTTATGCACCCCTTACTCTCTTCTTACTCTTCTAGTATACAAATACCCCAAAACCACAGCATGTCAGTGTAGTAAGAGAGGTCCGTACGATCAGCAGTTCTGTGAGTCTCAAGCACTTTAATGAAACATGGTTTTACTTCCTTTTATTCAGAGCAGGACAGACTCTTCACATCTGTAGCAACAAATCTATTCACTTCAACGGGACAAGATTAACTGCCAGCTGTGCTGAGCAATAAAATAGTTAATCTCATTTTCCTTAGCATCCTTCTTCCTTGGTGTGTTTTGCTATGTACATTCTCTCACACAGAAAACCCTGCTAGTAATAATGCAACACAATTAAACGTGTTGTCTGCCACCCCTGATTACCAGAGTTTAACAATCTATCTGAAGGGTTCAGGTTTTGGGATTGTTGGGTTTTTTGGGAGACAGACTGCACAAGGTCAGATAACAGAAAGAAGGGGAAGGAGTGGGACAGAGAAAAAAAAAAAACCTGTTGTGAAGAAACTGTTCCTGGGAATGTTTTTATTGAAAATGAATACAGTCTCATACAGAAGTTAAGACCGAGGGACTTGATCTAATCTCCTGAAATGAACCTGAGATGCTGAAAGGACTTTCTGATTATATTACACAACGACACACTTCTGAACCGTTGGTGGCAGGAAAACTTCAGAGAATCTTTAAATATACTTAACATCAAATTTCTTACGTATTGTCCTTGTAATGAAAAAAAATCAAGATTTAAGAAACACAAAGCCAAAATCTCTTCACATTGTATTTCAGGCTGGGTCTTTCAGAAACTACAAGAATTGGAGCAAGCTTATCCAAATCAGCGGTGGTCAGTGTACTCGCCTGGAAGAGGCCCCGTTTCACATTGTTCCTCTGGACCAGAGTGTGTGCCATGGGCAGAGGAGCTTCAACATCCTGACTATTTTTAGATGTATGTGTCTGGCTTAATACCACAAACCTTATCCTAGAACTGAGAAACCTTGGTAAGGTAAATAAAAAGCTATTATTATAGGCTATATTAAAAGGTAAATTAAAGCTGGACATGGCTCAGCAATGTGCACTTGCAGCCCAGAAAGGCAACTGTGTCCTTGGCTGCATCTATAGAAGTGTGACCAGCAGGTCAGGGGAGGTGATTCTGCCTCTCTACTCCACCTGGAGTACTGCATCTAGCTCTGGGGTCCCCAGTACGACAAACACATGGACCTGTTGGAGTGATTCCTGAGGAGATCCAGACCATGAAGATGATCAGAGGACTGGAGCACGTCTCCTGTGGAGAACAGCTGAGAGAACTGGGCTTGTTCAGCTTGGAGAAGAGACATCTCAGGGGAGACCTTAGAGCAGCCTTCCAGTACCTGAAGGTGGCTTATAAGACAGAGAGTTTTTACAGTAGCCTGTGGTGCCAGGAAAACAGGCAATGGTTTTAAATTAAAGTGTTTAGTTTAAACTATTTAGTTTAAACTGTTTAGCATAGATATAAGGAATAAATGTTTTACAGTTATGGAAGTGGTGAAAAGCTGGAACAGGTTGCCAAGAGAGTTGGTAGATGCCCCATCCCTGGAAATATTCAAGGTCAGGTTGGATGGGGCTCTGAGCAACCTGATCTAGTTGAAGACGTCCCTGCATATGCCAGGAGAATTGGATTAGATAAGCTTTAAAGGTCCCTTCCAACCCAAACCATTCTATGATTCTATGAAATGTCTGTTAACTACCTTTTTTATTCTTGGTTACAAGACATTGTCATCTTCTGCCAAATTCGTCACAGCTCTAATTAATTTCACTTTCGAAGAGCTGAGTGCAGTTCCCGTTTACATTATCAATTAGTATTTCTGCCTTACAGCTTTCATTGTTCCAGCCTACCACATGCAACCATCTATCATCACAGGGCAATGAGTGTGCAGCCAGCCTGGCTTCAATGGAGTAGCAGTGAGGAATGTAATTACTGTTCTGAATGACAAAATAACTACCTTACTATCTCTATATTTAATAACACAGTGTTAGCTGTGGGCTCTTGTCTCCCCTGAAGAGAGAAGTGCTGGTATTTTATAGATAAAATTATTTGAGACTTTCCAAAGCTTCATTAGCACTGACACATTGTCTGCGTGGCCTAACAGCGCGAAGGTGCCCAGTCGGCTTTTACATGGGACACCTTAAGCACTAAAAGGAGTATGGTGCTGTGCTGAATATACATAGCTAAGTTACTTCAATGCTTGCAGTACTCAAGCTGATGGCTCGTTTAGGGGATGCCATGCAGTTCAGCACAACAGGTAGCCATACCTCCACTGCAAACAGAAAATGAGCATTCAACAAAAATCAGCAGCACATGAAAGACACTGTACTCACAGCTCTTTTTAGCAGGTGCTGGAAAACTCTTCATGGAATCTGTTAAAAAAACTCCAGTCTGATCTCCAACAGATAAAAAGTGCCCAAGATGGCAGATGTTATGTGTGTAGTACAAATCTGGTGAATGAATCAGTGGTGGTGCTGCTCTGCCTGCTCCAGACTTTGCCAAATGCAGACCTGGGGCCAAGGGCAGGTGACACACGCAGTATGCTGCCCTGAACTCACAGGGACCGACCGACTGTCCCACTGGTATCCAGGTCCTTCCCCACATGGCTCCTGCTACTCCTGGCACAGGACCAAACCCAAGAGATGGCAAAGCTGCTGCTGTCTCTGCCACTGCTCAGCTGCCTCCCTGCAGCAGGAGCGTAGGAGGCAGTCTCTCTAGTGCCTGCAGCTTGGTCCTTCCATTCCCTGTCCAGACCTTGTGCCATGATGCTTACTGGTTTTGCCTTTTAGAATTTAATTTATCAAGTTTCCCCAGCACATTGCAGAACTCAGTTTCAGGGAAGGTGCTCAGACCTTCTTTTCTATGGCTGTTGCTGTGCAGGCTAGAGAGTCTTAGTGAAATACTGGAATACTCAGCTGATCTGGAAATGCAGCATCTGACCAAGGTTTCATATTCTTACTTCATATATGCTTTGCCAGCAGTTTGTGAATGGCACTCACATCCATCAACAGCAGCTGACAACCCCTGGTTCCTTCAGGAGGACCTGAATTTTGGAGGTGCATTGCAAGTGTGGACAGGATGGCTGGGGAAGAGGAACCAACAAAAATAATATATATAAATATTTCTTTTTCTTCATTTATACCAATAGTGACACTAATATCACTTTTTTAAACATTAGTTTTCTTAGACATGTCCTCTTAGTGTTTTGTTCAGGAGGTTATGATGGCAAATGATAAGCAGGCTGCTTTATTCAGCAGTGGAGAATTTCTGATCTTGTCATATCAGAGTACTTTTACTATTAAGAACAAGATTTGTCGCCATAGGAATTCAATTTGGTGTAGAAATGGAGACTTTTAATTTAGTTTTTCATTTGTGGAATTACAATTCCTTTGTATTCTATAGCTTTCTCCCTATTCCATTTCTCCTATTTTTTTCTAGTACCCTTGGCTTCTAAAGCTAAAGCAAATTAATTTTTTCTCACATTTTTTCTTTTCTCACCACCCCTTTGTGGGGTCACAGCCCTTTAGGATTTTAGTCCAGCAGACAAACTGCTCAGAGAAAGGAAAAGCATACTATAGTTTGTGTGAAGAAAAGAATGACTCTCCATTCCACATCCTCCTGTCAGAACCAGGTCACCAGGTGACATTTGATGCAGTTCAGTTTAATTTCTTCGCCTGGGGCAAAGTGGCTACTATTAGACCATTTGTTACAGCCACCGAGCACAGAAGAAATATCTTATTTAGCTTGCTTTAAATGACTGGATGGATGGAGAGATAGGTAGGTAGGTAGGTAGATAGATAGATTGGTTTGGGGGCTCACTGCACCTTAAAACAATCAAAACACAGATCTGCAGGGAGCAGCTTGGCTGTACTGCTTGGCTGTGGGCCAGGTGGCAAGGTAGCTCCTTCCAGGAACCTCACCAGCATGTTGGTTGTTGAAGCCCCAGCATCCAGTAGTGGGGCAACAACTATAAGATCTGCAGCAAATGAGGCTGCAGGGAAGCTAAGCTTTCCTGCAGCTCAAAATGCTACCTGCAGTGTACTGCCAAGAATATGCTGCCAAGATGCTGAATATCACCATCCTGGTGGAAGTCTTTAATTCAATGAGGGATTTTTTTGGATAAACTTCTGGGAAAAATGCCAAAATGCAAATATTTGTACCCTTCCTCACTGCCCTCAGGGCAAAGCACAGTATTTTCCAAGATATACATGCCTGTTTGCTGAGCTATAATCCTGACAGACTCTTCTTTTCCGTAGTCATCAGTTCAAGTTTAAAAAGGCAACTCATTCTCATTCACATTAGCCTTCCTCCTCTCATGGTCCAATCTTTGGGTGGCATGTGCAAAATGAGGACATGAAGTGTCATTAGCAGTCTGCCTGCAGCTGAATAATCCAAACCAGAAATCCTCTTTCTCCTGCTCATCTGCCCCATCCTCAACCCGGCACCAGTACAGCAATAGGAGATGTCACCTTCTTCAGCTTTGCTGTGTAGTTATGCCTTACTGGAGATACTTTTGTGCCAAGATATTCCATGTGCTCTCCTTGCTTTTTCTCTACTTTCCATCACCACCCTTTACTGGCTTCAGACCACGGCACACTGAGATAACCAGTGCTAGCTCCAGGGGGGTTAGCTGGGCAGAAAATGGAGTGGGCTAGAAAAATTTTGGTGCTGGCTAAACACAGTCTTATAGGTAGCTTCTTGGTATTGAGAGTGAAAGACAGCAAAGATAAGCCAGGGTATCCCCAGAGCATGGCCAGGTGCAACATGGAGGAGGTTAAAGAGGTGAGAAATGCCCTTGGCAGCATCCAGAAGCCCAGATACCCCACAGGGTGAGCTGGAAGGGAGCATGGGAGCTGGGGCCAAACCTAAAAAGCCAGCCCAGCATGCTGCTGATGCATTTCTCTGGTACTGTATTTGGTTGCTGTAGAACAGGTTTGTTAGAGAACAATAATTTATGCCTCCTTTCACATTTTGAGAAGTTTGTTGTCCTTTACTATCTCTGCTAATCCAATCCATCTCATCCAGTCCTTACAGTATCACCTGTGAATGTTTTTATATGCTGCCTCTATTTCATTCTCATTTATCACTAAAAATCCACCTCCTCAGTATTCAGTTCAGCCGACATGAATCACACCATATCCTCTGGCAGATATTATTGGGTCTGCTGTAGCAAAATGATGGTTTTGGAAGAATACAGAAGACTCAATTTATAAAGCATTTCTGTGGTATATCTGTGCTAATACAAGATGACCGAGGACTCAGTATAAGAAATCACAGCAGTCACTTAACCTGGAAACACCTCTGCCTTCCCTCTATGTTTAAAGTACTGATTTTTAGCTATACTGATATATTTTGACATCAGAGTCTCAGTAAAAGATTTAAACAAAGAAAAAAGAATAAAATAAATTCTCAAAGATGCTTAATATGAATGATGTTAGGTTTCAGAACAGCAGCACGAAAATTTGAACAAGTACATTGCAATGGAGATAGCGTGTGAGATTTCTTGCCATCAAAGCACAATTTTAATAGTATGAAAAATTATCTCTGCAGCAGCTTGGACACAGCCCCAAGAAAGGACTGTTGTTATATGCAGCTGCCTTGTAAACATCGCAATGAGGAAATGTCCAGACCCTTAAACGATGACATGAGAGGATACAGGGAATTAGATCCAAGGCAGCCGGGCTGGGCTTTCTACAGTTCCACCTGGGATGTTGGAGCGAGAATGGAAACCTCCCACAGAATGGCAACAACACTGGCTAAATTTGAAGTGTTTAATCTCAACAACAATTGAAAGGAGACTTCAGCTCTGTTTTTTATTTAGGTAACAAAACTGCCAGATTGTACATATTCATCTAGCTATTAGAAAATATTTTTATTAGTAAAGCATCTGGGGACACTAAATGCAATGTGTGTAGGTTTAAATACGGCTTATTCTAAGTGAGTTTTTTCACACACATTGAGTTTTTCGTTAGCTGCCTAGGTCTAGATACAAGATGGAAAAAGCCAGTTTTAAAGTGACATAAAATGTTTAAAAGATAGCTAAAACACAGTCAGGGTCCACTCCTGGAATCAAATAGTCAGCATCTGAACAATGTTCTTCATAGGTTGTCTCCTATGAAGTCAGTATCATGTAAATTTCTAAGAGATGGTGATCTAAGCACAAGAGTCCTAATAAAAGTGTTGTATTAGGACATATCAATCAATGTGTAGAAAATACTCAAATAATATATTCATTATGAAATGAATTAATTTTTTGTAAAAAAAATTCTATTCAGCTTTAGTAACAATGTGCATTGCCATTTTGAAAAATAAGCTATTTTTAAGCAAGGTCAATAGCTTGTGGGGTTCCTTTCCCCATATGCAAGCTCCAAACTTTTATCACATAGAGACAAGAATCTCTGGTTCGTATGTATTACACAGAGGTAGGTATGAAAAAACTGTGCTGAAACTTTTGGTATTCTTTTTGGACTTCCAGTGCTGTAAATTGGAGAAGAATTCAGGAAAGAAAAAAAATTAAAGCCTTAGGCCTCTAAACGTGTGCACAGCATATTGTTTGGCCATTGATCAAAGCTGAGAGAATGCCAGTGGGTGGGTTAGGGACTGCGCTTTCTGTTGTGCCCTGACTGCTTTTATGCACTCTCTCTCTGAACACGCTTACCAGTACAACCTCCTGTCTGCAGTATTATTTAGGGATTTAACTGACAAGGGCTGGCTGGAGCATATGCAAGGAAAAAGAGCTCCAAATCTATAAACATTCATACCGGAAACTTGACATACGTCCAAAACAAATTAGAAGCTTGAATGGCTTGTAGCATAGACACAGACCAGCATTTCAGCTGATAGAAGCCCAAAATATAAATATTGTATATTTTTTAAATTGAAGGACAGGACTGACAGCCCTAGAGAGAGAGAGATGCAATGAATAATTCTTTCAGAATTAAATGTGCAAATCAGAGCAATTAAACTATGAGCCACTCAGATGCATTTCAAGGCTAAATGTTAGCACCCTGTAGGAATAAGAACAGACTGGCTGCTTAAAGTGTAATGAGTTTTACTTCAGAGTTTCTCGGTTCTTGCAACACAGTAGGCTACAGCCTAGAGCTGACTGTTTGTATATAACAACCTCTCCTGTGTGACTAGGTAGGGGCCTTTTCTTTATCTACCCCTGTTAAATCTACAGTAGTTCTAGATAAGGCTAGAGAGCTTTAAGAGAGGACTAAGACATTTCTTAAAGCTAGATAAAAAGAGATATAATTTCCTTTCGTTCTTCCTTTCCTCCTCATCCGACCTTACAGCCTGTCGGATTGCTCCCTATTACCCTAGATGTTTCTCAAAGTAATTCGGTCAGCCTTTGCTCTGCTTTTCAGTCAGCTTTTGCCCTGCTTACCTGCTTTCCAGTCTGCCTTTGACACTCCCCTCTTACAGTCTCCAGGCTCTGGAGGCACCTCTTTTCCTTTACTGCCTGTAAAGCCATAAAGGGCAGTAGCGGTTAAGAATGCTCAGTTTCACAACCGCGGCGCTCAGATTGCTTGCTGCAATGAAACCTGATCTGCCGTGGAAGAAGCTGGAAATCAGAAATGTAACACCTAACTCGTTTTTCAGAAGCAAATACCAACAGCTTAAAAATGATGGGATAAATATTAAAATAGCAACAAAGGGAAATTAAACTTATGGTGATGTTCACTCTGATATTTCTCTGTAACGAAGCCACAGCTGATACTTAGCTTCACTGGTTGAAACTTACACTAAAACACAAGTCACTTAGATGAAAGTCACCTAGAAATTAATTAAAAGTTTTAATGGTACTAGAAGCTATTAATTAGAATGAGCGAAATAATGAACTTTCTGACTTTCTGATTTTTCTTATTTTTTACTTTCTGCTTTATATCTTTGCAGAGGGCAAATAGAGCATAGCGATATGAATTAATGATTACAAATTTCTTTACACTTCCACAGATTACTCCATTACTCTTTGCTTGAAAAGAATGTACTGGGCTCTGTTCTGGCCCAGGGAAATAAGACTGCCAATGATTTTCTGTTTCATCCTGGCAACTGTTTACCTGACCATTACAGCAATATGTAGAAAAATAAAGCCCACACAATGACCAACAACAACTATTTACAAATGGAAAATCGACAAGTAAATTTTAAATTCAACAGCTAAGGTAAGAGGTGACTTCAACAGAATCACAGTTTTCAGGAGGGCTCTCCTAAAAACTTCTGTTCTTCATACTTCACTGCCAATATAAATAGCAAAAGCAGGCATAAAGGTCAGTCAATGTACTGGGGAAGTATCAGTGATCTTTTGTTCTACACTTTTCTACTGCTTGACGAATTACAGGTGCTAAACCAAAGAACAGGAGCCATTATAAATACTACAGTGCATTCCAGGACATCATTTTCATTAACTTTTTGATTAGTAGAAGGACTGTGTGTCCTATTGGAATACTGTGACTTGAGTGCCTTTGGACTAAAATAACACACAGAACCGGTTTTGATTAAAGCACGAGATGGAGATTTTTCTTTTTGGGTAACATCCATGAGTCTGGAGATCCACCAGTCCTCTACCGAGTTCAATAGAGTGACTCCCGTCTACATCAGTGAAGTCTGGTGTAGTCTCTGTTCCTGGTAGGTCTGATTTCATTATTGTGAGCCTAGAAATTTCAATTTTCACATTTTCTCTGCCTTTTCTCCCATCCAGCTTTCTGCTTTTGAAATTGTACATGCCATCACTTCTTTGGGTCTATTAGAAAGCCATCTCTTGATACATCCTAATATCATGTTTGCTTTTTTCATACCACATCACATTTATGACTGTTGATTATCTTGTGATAAACTCATATCTTGATCTTTTTCTGTTTGCTGCTTCCAACTAATGAGCTTCTCCCACTTACAGCAAAAATTTTTATTCTTAAATTCATGGCATTGCATGTATCATTGTTACATTTCATTTCTTTTCTATTATTTTTGCCCTCTGGGTCATCTAGTTCTCGCAGCAGGATACTCTGGCGTTCATCTATATTCTCAATATCTTCCACCTTGTGTCATCAGCCAATTTTATTCCCTCATTTCTAGTGGGGCCAGGGTCATTAATGAAAACAGTAAATGTGCTGGGTCACTCTAAGATTCTGTATCACAAGGATGCTCTAGATGAGCTCTTTATTTGCCAGTCTTGATTTTTCTCCTGCTATGCTGTCAGCCTTAATTCGCTGAGAAATGCTAGCAGCTACTTCCTCCAGTCCACCAGCTGCATTTTCTTTTTGTGAGAGAAACTGGCCAGAAGATATTAGAGTCTTGGTTGAGGTGCTTTACCAGAACTAGGTATCACAGAGACAAAATAGATTGGATTTTTAATTCTAGTGTATTTTTAATTCTAGTGAAAGAAAGAGTATTTGTTCCTAGCGCACCTGGTTATTTGCCATCCCTTAACTTTTGATGCTAAATGATACAAGTGTTCTTTCTTTCTGACAGTCACAAGCACTGCCTTCATATAAAGATTGACCTTTACTTCATTACTGACGATAAGCAAGCTCTGAATGTGTATTTGCTTAGCTCATAGATACCCACAGGGACTTCATACAAAAATAGAACTGTGGCTCTGGAAAATGCGCAGGAAGAAATGAAAAGTCTAACTCAAGGTCTTTTCATTTCACTTGCTAATCTCCAAGGGGAGGAACCCCTCTCATCTATTCTGGATAAAGAACCAAAGGCAATTCTTCACTTTGTATATGAGAAGGTCATAAAAGCTGATTGACCCAGCCTGAAAGCTTTACAATATTCAGAAAAAAAACCCAAAAACTGAGTGGGAGACTTAACAAAGTACTTAAAAATGGAAAATATAATTATATTTTGAAGCATGTTGGTTTTGAACACAATTAATTTCTGGTGGAAAAAAGAATAAATGGGTTTTAGCATTCCAGAATGGAATACCTTGATCTTTCCACTTTTAAACAGCTTACATTATTTATTTTTTTAAATGGATATTGTAAAATATTGACTACTTATTTTGACTGGTTTTACAGATTATTTCAATCTAGGAAGAACTGATACTATCAGATTTCCCTGATAGATCTTGTTCATCTGTAGACTCATATAAAATCTCTCTTGTATACAGGATGAACCACTAGAGTCCTTTTCTCTGGTCACACCAGCAAATGGCTTTTGACCATCATTCCACCCAAAAGCCATTTCCTGAAGAGTTTCTGAGGTCTGGACAACAAGCCTAGCTCAGGCAGTCACCTGAGGTTGTGGCTGGAGATTGTTCTTCTTCTGCTGTTCTTCTGTTCAGCTTCTGCTGAGCTTCAGATCCTGTGGTCTCCCACTGGTTTGTCATCTGCAACCCAAGGAACTAACTCTTCAGATTTCCTACTGTAACTGTATCCATAAGCAGTCCTAAACCTGCTTCAACAAGAAGTTTTCATTGGAGAGTAGCAGCAAAGACAGAAAGGTCTGAACTTACCACAAGACTGAAGGGGGTTTAGCATGCGCCTTTCCCTCTTGTAATGCAGTCCAGGCCTTGTTCCTATCTAGCAACTGATCACAGCATATATACAACTTCATCTGCTCTTCAGTATGAAGCTTCAGAGCTGCCGGTAGAAATCACAAAGTCAGTGCCTGATGCCACTGTGAAGAGGGGAAATTGTGTACTGTCACACTTGGAGGAACTAAATTAAAAAATTGACATGCAGCAACCTTCTACTCAGCCAGTAGAAAATAGGCTGTTAGCAGAAAGGACAGGTGGAGATGATAAAGTCAGTCAAAAGTAAAAGTGGTTTAAATGGTATTGAAATGTAGGGGCATCAGAGTACCAGTATTCATAAAGGCAAACACATCTTTCTGAAATTGGTGGTGCTGTAAGGAGACACATAATGAGAATTTAAGTCAAGCTGAAATGGAGGCTGCCATGCTAGGAACACGCATCCTTTTGCTTACTCTGAACTTAAACCAAATATTTTAGTTATATTTAAATAGCCCAAATTATTTAACAGAGAGATTAAGATCTGGGACATAAACTGTTTTATATTATCAGAGAGAGAACAGTCCTCAGCCTGCTAGGGACTTGTAGGATTATATGTTTGTTTTAATTTTCCTTGAGGTCAAACCCTATACCTAAAAATACACTTCTGTTGAAGCACAGTTTTGGAGTGTGACATGAACTCCTTGCTGGATTTCTATAGCCTACAATATGTTGGAAGTTAGATTAGATAACCAAAACGGTCCCTTTTGAGCTGTAGAGCTGTCAGCATTGCTCTACAGTGCCATCTAATGACAGAGAGAGGCTCACAAGAGATCATTCTCGGCTGTCGCAGTAGCGTGGAGGTCTGCAATACACAGGAATCTTCATGGATTCTACAAATACCTTTAAAATGTGTTTCTCTTCTAAAACGTACGAAACCATGTCCTTTTTATCCAAACAGCATTCAGAAATGCAAGCAAAACATATGGGCAAAAGGAAACCTTAGGTATCTACCGTGTGTGTGCTAAGCAAGCTATTAGTACTTTACCTTCCTGTTGCATACCTGAAAAGCTGTATAAGTTCTTTTAGGCAGAAAGAAAAATCCTCTTAAGAAATATGTTATTTTTTATCATATGGAAATGAAGATTTGTCATAAAATACTAGTAAGAATACTCCATCTGCAGGGAAGAAAAAAAGTAAGATGTTTTGTCTCTAGGCTGCTGAAATTAGCTGTGTTCAGAGATGGATGCTTTCCATTAAAAATCTGCCAGCCCTAGGGATTTCCCTTGTTAGCCTTAATGGGAAATGTGTCACGGTGCCTAAGAGACTACTTTCAGGCCATAGCAGATAACCAGGGTAATTTTCAGATGTTTGAGGATGGTGTGGTACATCATCACCTATCAGTATTACCATCACCTAAAGAAATGGAATTATTTGAAAGTGTTTCAAGAGTTGTTCTTTTATTTGCCTCGTTTCCCTCAAGTTTTACAGATTTTTTGGCCATGAGAGAATAATTTTGTCACCAAACTGGTCTTCCTCCATAGGGTATGGTGTGGTGGAATCTTTGCTGAACCGTGAGTGCTTCCTTCAGAAGAAAAGTCTAGGAGTGGATTCAAGCTTTCTGTGGTGTTCAGCTGTTTGAAATTGTTTCTGCTCACAAAGGCCATGTCTAGGGAGCACCTTCTGTGAATGCTTTTGCATTGGCAGGTTCTTGTCATTACTTTGTTCTGATTTGTGTGTGCTTCTTGACGTGGCTTCCTTGCATGGTCAGGTCTGTGGACCAGTGCTCTTGCTGGACTCAGAGGGGCAGATTCTCTGGCACACAACCACCACATTGGAGATCCCTGAATTAGTTTCCAAAAACAAAGTGTATCTGCGTGATGCAGCAGGGCATCTGTCATAGCCACAAGCAGCTGCCCTGAGGTCAGAATTGCCATGTCATTGTGTAACTCTGTACTGGGGCCACTTCCAGAGCAGCTCATTTGGTAGTAGCTGGTCTAGTTCCAGCATGACCTGGGGGACCTCTGTGTTTCAATCCATGCAGACAGTGCTGTACTTATCATAGCATTTTGTTGGTGCTATTAGATTCCACCTTGAAAACCTTTGAGAGCAAAATATTCTCTGCCAGCTAGTCACCTGATTACATGGAATTGTTAAATAATCAGGTTACAAGCACTTAGAAGATAAAAAGTGATATACCAAGAGCTTAAATATGCTTCTCAAAACGAAACACTGTCAAAACAGCTTCTTTCTTTGCAGTGTAGCAGGAAAGGTGGCAGTTACAGACATTATACATTTGGACCTAAGAAGAGGTGCTGGCAATGCAGTGAAGGGGTCTGAATTTAACAGTCATAGAGCACATGCACAGAGACCAGCTTGTAACTGAGCATGATGTCAAACTAGAAGACTGTCTCTGAGGATCCACAAAGGTCCAAACTGGAGTCACAACTAGTTGATATTTTCATCAGCAACTCGGATAACAGAATGCAGAGTATGGTTTATAAAGGCTTTAGCTGACGCTAAGCTCTCAGAAGGGCTTGGAGAACAGGCTCAGAATTCACATGATGACACATGGCTCAAAAGCAGCTAGATGAAATTCAGAATATGTATGTTAAGTACTGCACTGAGAAACAAAGCACTAAGGAAAATCCCCAAATGTTAGAACCAGATGCTAGTCCTCTGAAATCAGGAAAATTCTGCTCAAGTAACCTGCTCAGCTGACTATACAGACTGGCTGTGTGCTGGCCAGGATGATGCTTGAATTATTGGGCACATGTGTGTACAGAATTTGGTATATTTCCAGAGGAAAGAAGCAACAATACAATGCTCATTCTATGTGAAGAATGAGGTCATAGCCTGTGTTTAGACATCCTTCCAATATTAATTAGTTCAATTTTGACAGAATCTCTGTGAGAATCTAAGTCAAACACCTCATGTGGTGCTAATTTCTTTTTGCTATTGTTTCTGGAATGGCAATTCTTATTCACTTTATCAGCCTGAGAGTTGCTGCAAATAAAAAAAAAAGAAAGAGAAAAAGATAAATTATTCACAGTCCTCTTTTCAGTGATTTTTTTTTCTATTGCTGTTCCTTCAGTTCAAGGTCTCATAGAAAGTGATTATGTAAATGCTGAAATTTGTTACTCAACAGATTTGATCATTAGTAAGTTCAAAGTTACTTCCTTCTTAGTCACTTCTTATGATGAAACATAAGAATTAGCTGAACTTGTTACTTCTTAAGTATAAAGAGAAGGGTTTCCCAAGCGCCAAACATTTCCTTAGACACAGTACCTACTGGGAACATTAGGATTACACAAGATCAGCCATGTATAAGTAGAGTTGAACGTTTCAGAGCCTGAATTAATTACACCTTCATTAGAGGTGACTTAATTTGGATGTGCACTCTTGGATGAGGAGCATTGTACACTTGACTCCAATAAGATCAGTTTGGTCTGTGTTGGCTTTAAAGGAATTCCAAGGTAGTTCAGATGTAGATGCTTGAAGCTAAATGGAGATTAATCCTACCCAGGGAGACCTGGGTTATCTGTGAAAGAATCAGAATTCAACTAGAATTTTCAGGATTAGATTTAATCATAAACAGAGCAAGTTTTTAATGAAAATAATTTAGAATCATTAAAATGGTTCCTACACATAAACTTAGTAGCTAATGCAAACAGACCATTATCAAGAAGGACACAGCATAATTTTGGTGGGAAACTTCTAAACTGACATTTTCCTACATGCTGTGCTGGCTGGAATTGCTAGGAATCTCTAGTCTCTATTGCAGTAACATACGATGTGTAACAAGGGTGCAATTTCAAAATTTTAACACTTGCTACAGTCCTGTCACAGAGCTATTGGAAATAGTAACGCCCTGAGGGAGTGATTAAGTTTAGCATAACAAATCATAACACACAAAAAATCTATTTGTTTTCAAGCATTCCATTTTCAACAATAAGTACTCTGTTCTAGGTCTCCGTTAAGCTAACGGTGACTGTACTGGAAACGGTTCCGTCAGTCTCAGGCATTTGGTTAAATGTGCTGATGACCTATTAAAATGAAAGCATAAGTAGCTGGGAGTAGAAAGATAAAGATACTGAAGACAAGAGAGCGGGAGGGACATTTCTGCACTCAGGTAATTATTGTGTTGTCCATCCATATAAGTAGCCCTCTCCTAAAATCTGTATCAAACACCAGAAGTTGCTTCCCCACTGTACTATACGACCAGTTCATGCATTGATGAAAAGTGAACAGTCTTTCTGATGTTCTGGTCAGAATATCTTGAGTCATCACCTTGATTTATAAACACTGAAACTTTAAAAAGCCCTTAGTATTAATAAACCTTAAGACGTAAATGATATGATAGTTCCCAGAAGTTCAGTGTTCACTGGTGGACCATGATGAGAAGGAAGTATTTAATTGGATTTCACAGAAGCTTTTAAACCACAGTAGTTTTTTATGACCTCTGGGATTCAGTGATTCTGTGAAGGAAACCCACCATATGTTATATTAAAAAGTTTCCATTTTGCATGGTAAATTGCTACCTAATATCATGATTTGCGTTTTGACTCAGCCAAATTCCTTTGGTGCTGTAAGCTAAACAATAGTTTTGTTGATTAACTAAAAGCTGTCGTAAGTTTTCCATTATTTTGTCTCACCTTTCCCTCCTTCTGTGCTTGCTTTTTAATAGATAATTCCTATAAAACCTTTTTATCCCCTCATTCCTCATTTTGCTTTAAACAGCAGCCAGTCATCACGAAGACTGACACTGTTTCATGAAATTGTCAGTGGTTATTAATTTGTAGATGATTTTAAGACAAGTGGAAAGGCCAGATAAGCTTAATTTCCTTTGGCATATTGTGTTTTTTTCCCTGGCATATAAATGTTGCTAATCAAAATTTAAAATCCTTCATCCTTCTTCATTCATGTGTAATTTCCATTTAAAACATTAGACACTATATCCATAACATGACAAGGTTACTGTAACCTTCTTTTGGTGCATTAGAGGACCTAAACTCAAGGAGAGAGAAGTCTAGAGTGTCTGTGTCATATGTTAAAAGGGGCAAAGGGAATTTCTTTTAGGAACTTTTCTGGAAAAAAAAAATCATTCTGAAAGAAACAGAAGTCTTGGCCTTCATATAAACAAACTGTTGTTTCAACCAAACCATCCAACATCATTACTATAAATACAATGCTATATAGTGGCATCTAATTAAACCAAGTAGTCCCAGTAAATTGAGTTCATTTTGGAAATTGTATTGCTGCAGCACAACTTCTTAATTCAAGTTAAATTACTTTAATTAATGGATTTAATTTTGGAAACATTTAGAGTGAGTGCTGAATCCTTTGAGATTTATGCCAGTTAACTTCATGAACTTTGGTTATTCAAAACTCATTGAGCTCACTGTAATTGCCTTTCCCATGTTCTGGAAGCTATGGAAATGTTCACCGTAATTACAGTGGGCTCAAAAGAGAATAGAAGGATAAGAGGAAGCTACCTTTGTCCTGGAAATGGGATTGATTTCTCCATAGGCAGAAGCTGCATTCTTGCCTGTAATCATTTGAGGTAGGACCAGCTATTCTCCCACTTCCCACTGGGATCTGATCAACATCATTACCAACACCATGAAATAAATGTAGTGAAACAAATTGCAAAGAGACATTTTTAACAGGAAGGCAAGAGTCTAAAATCATAGCAATAAGATCACCAGAGTCACATACTCATGAATTGGGCTCCATGAAGCAAATATAATAAATTGATCTTTCTTGGAGTCCTACCATTTGTCTTTCCTTTGGGTAAAGACAGGATTTGGTATCAATGTTCAAATGTATCTCCAATATTTTTGTCTTCACCCAGAAGTTATAAAAATTTCATTATATGTTCAGAAATATAAAGCACATATTTGCTTGAAAAAATAATTGTGCCCATCTTCAGTGGCTCTGGACATTGTACTCTTTGTGAAGTTCAAAAAGTGAAAAAAACCCAACAGTAGAATTTCTCCAAATACAAGAAGGAAAATGAGTGGAGACATCCTTAAATAATTTTGTCTGCACTGTTTGAACCTGGGAGGAAGCCACCAGAAAGGTTACGTCTGTTGCTTTTCTGACAGAGAAACAGGGAAGAATTATATTTCCTGGAGATTCTCCCTCAGTCTAGAGAAAACAATGCTTCTTGATAAATCAATTATTTTTGCACTGTGAGTTGTCAGCCTTTTTTAGTCCAAGTTCATGAGTCTGTTTCATGTGACTTCCTTTCTAATTTCAGGCTGGTGAATAGGTGGTTGATTTGCATGTTTGAAGTTTATTCACCACAACAGCCATGTGCTTAGAGTACACATATATAAAATGATACCATACCACATGGTCATGGCTGTCCTTTCAGAACTTTATCATGAAAGTCACTTGCATTACATAGCTTAAATTACAGCAGATAAATCAGCATCCTAAGCTTCCCTATCACTGACCAGGAGAAGCTGGCATCCATCTTGTGATGTATACTGGCTTAAAGGGATGTCATGATATTTCTGCATACTCAGACACTTTGTCTTGTTCTCACCATCAGAGCAGGAGGCTGCGGTCATCAGAGTGGGGCAAGGCTCCTGGAGTAATGCATCTGACCAGCCACAACCTCATAAACAATACAAAGGAACAGGCAAAACCTCAATGAAAGACACCTCACTCAGACACCATATCACAGAGCAAAAACAAAGGGGAAAAGACCCTGGTAGAATTTGAAGCTGTTTGTGTAATTCACCCAGCTCTAAAACTTGCTGTCAAAAATGAAAATTCTGACAGTATTAGGTATAAAAGCAACTGATGTCTGCATTATCCCTGTCTGCAAGTATCTTCTTGGCTGTCTAGAAAAAACAAGTAGTTTTAAAACCAGTAGATTGTTTTCACAGTTTTGGACTTTCCTTTTGGCTGACTGAACACAGGCAATTTTAGGGAAATAGGAATCATCAGACCAGAGACCTGAATAATGCCTAGAAAACCACAAGTGATTGTAAAACTGCAGCAAGTGGATATGTCAGAAATCAGGTGATGTCTGCACTGTAGAAAGCACAACACTGACTAAAGACCCTGGTACTTATTGCCATCTAGTGAAAGAACTGACCAACACCACCAACTGTTGGATCACCAAGTGTATGACCAGGAACCTAAAGTATGTGCAGGCATTTCCAATACAGTGTATGCAGCACATCTAAAAAAACTTGCTGACAGCAAGTATTATCCTTATGCCACTGCAACTTTAGAGTCTGGCTAAATACTTTAATGCCTGGCTAATGGGGAAATCGTTATCTGCTGTGGTATTTTGCTATGAACTTGATGAGAAATCCTGATTCACCTGGTTGTAACAATAAAATAAATAATCCTTGGCTTAGTGGAAAATTCAAGTCTGGTCTTCTCCAGATAACTGCCTCTCTGTGTTAAACCTCCTACTGTGCAATGATTTCTGAATTTTGAGGTTTGATCTCCAAGTTATTGTGATCTTTAGTCATCAAGCAAATTTCATCCATAAAGACGGAAAAGGGGAGAAAAGTTAAGGCAGAGAAGTAGTGATAAGAAACCTAGCTAGTGAAGTCTGCAGTCTAGGTTATAATCGTGCCTGAAAAGAATCTGTTAGTAACCAATTGTAAACTAAATGAGGATTTAATAAACTGATCAGAAGGGCTGTTTCCAGTGAAGTGATGGTATAGTCGCACATTTATGTAGTTGTAAACTTAGGTGTTTCCATAACATTTTTCCCATTCCTATCTGCTCCTTCCCAAATTCCAGGCATGATAAAATTCTCACAGAAGCACATATTTAATATCTCTGTCCAAGGCACCAACAACATTCTTTTCTTCTATGTCTCATCAGGAGAATAAAAAAGATTTAACTACATTTCCATATAATGCATCAAATGAAGGGAATAATAGTTTAGTCCTGTTCTTTTGTCTAGTCAGTATAAATTCCAGGCAAAGATCTCATACAAATGTCAAAGGCATAAAAGATCTGGAAGTAATAGAAACTTGAAAGCATAATGGAGACTTGGATCCATTTTCATATCCTTTTTCTTTCCACAATTGAGCAAAAATTTGATATTTCCACATGAGATGGAAAACAATTCCTTCAACATCCCATTGTCTTTCATTGGGTCAACCATTTCTGACAAAACAAGCTTTTATTAGCTTTTTGAAATGTTTTCATATAACATGGGAAGGATTTAAACTTCATGAGTGTTTCAACATGTTGAAAGGCACTGTTTGGAGACAAGAAAATAAAAGCCATTTATGACATGCATCCTGAGCTAAAACTCTGCTGAAGATCTCTGGCACTCAGACTGCTTCATGAGCAGCTGCCAGCCCCTTCTGCAGAGGAGACTCAAAGACAAACCCAAACAAGACCCAGTTTTAATAAGGACAATCAGCGGATGTGATTCAGACACATGGAGTTAGAACAAGCTGGAGTGCAATGGTGATGCTAACAAATACAGAGTAATGACCATGCTCAGCTGTCTACCAGGGTCTGGAATTACCATGGTACTGAAATGAGGCACTTTTCTTGCCCTAGGCTCATGTTATTATTGCCTCTGGCAATATTAAAGCATACAACCTTCTATGGGGATGACTCTCCTTCACTGACAGATAAAGACAGTGAACTGGGACTAATGTCCTAATTACCCAAAGGTAGGCAGGATGAATGGGTCAAAACATCTTTGCTTGCTTGTTTGTTTGCTTTCGGGCCTTTTGTTAGGAATTGAAGGACAGATTTAAGGTTAAAAAAAAGAATTCTCACAAAATTTTGTGGAAGAGCATTCCTTTACTTAAAACACAGAAAAAAGCTCTCTTTTTTTGTGGTAAAGCCTGAATACAAGACAACTACATTCAGAATCTTTGGCAAAAGGAAGGTAGAAGTGGTTTGGGGAGATTATTTACTCAGTTTCTGAAAGATGACAGGCCAAGTGAGACTAAATCTCCAAGAGAGGAATGGAAAACAGGAGAGCACTGCAGGAAGTCCAAGCAGTAGCCATGTAATCCAAGCAGTCAGCTTGATTTTTGCCCCAAACAGTTTGAAAGTTTTCACATGAGAAAGAGTGGGTATATTTCAAAGCCAAAAAGAAGACTGTGGGACTTAAAAAAAATCAAAATATAGATGTTTGGGAAAAAAAAATAAAGAAGTGCTGGCTTTATATTTTGAATAGGGAAAGGATCTTTTGGACAGGATTACAGTTCTGAAAGATCTCTAAATGCTTTTTTTTGTAGAAACAGAAGCAAGAAACAATCTGTTAGAAACTTTCCACATGGACAGACAGCTAAACAGGTAGTAGACAATCTGACAGGTTTCAATTCTAATCTTTTATTCAGACAAGTTTTTAGTAACTCTATCCAGGATAAAAGTAGCAGTGGTTTCCAAGCGAGGACCAAATGCAGCAACAAAGATTGCAACTTCTTACGTCTGCATAAGCCTGGGAGCTATGCTGAGGACAGCTGCCACAAAAAGTGTACAAGTGGTTTCCTTTAGTTGCAGAAGATGCTGGTGCCTCAGAGGGATTTTTCATTATTTCTTTTAAGTTCCACTCAGACAGCGTTTTGATTTAGGGCTCATGGACTTTCCAACACTGCTGGTGGCAGGAGTCAGGGGAAGGACCTAACCCTGATAAAATAAATCCAAAGGATATATTTGAACAAATCCTCTATGAGGTGAGGCAATGGATCTCTAGACAGGTTTGCTTAAAATGCTGGCAGCTTTTACTGACAGGTTTCATCCACATTCATTACAGCAGCATTCCAAATGAAGAAGCTGAAGAAACTGTCAGCTGCCATGGAAGAGCTATAAATAAGAGCAAGTGCAGAAGCCATATTAATGAGAAATAAAGGGCTACTGCTGAGTCTGTAAACACAGAAAGCAATATTGTCCTTCTGAACTTACAGGCAATGTGACAGGTTGTGTACAAAATAACAGGCACTATGATGAAAGAACAAGTGATCACCACACCACTAGTTTTGAGGAATGCTGCAAAAACTACAGAGCAGATCAATAATGCAAACAGGAAATAATCCTATTTCCTTACCTGTGTTCAAATACACTGCTTTAGCATGTGCGTGACTATTTATGGCAACTGTTAGGCCTCATTTTTGCAGTATTTGATTGTCCTGAAACTAAAAGCATGGTAAACAAGGATGAATATATTGCTGCAAATAGATACCAGAGGACAGAACCCTATGCTACACCCTACTTGCCTGTTTATAACTAATCACCAAAAGACATGAATATGATGCAGCTTGACCACCTCTTTTTTTTTTAATGTCTTAGCAGTAAACTGGATTATTACTAAATTTATTCTATCCAATTAAATTATACCAGCTAGCAGTTGCTGGTTTTAAAGTGCAATATTGTAGTAAACAATAACTTCCTTAAATCTATTTTATAACACGTTTTGTGACTTTATCTGTCGCTCCTGATTATAAAAATGTAGCGTTTTGAAACTGTTTAGAGTTAGCAAGAAAAAATCTTGGGAAAGGGTAATAGTATTAGAACAGCCCAGTTCTTCCCAAGTAGAACTGAAATGGAAAAAGGGCTGACAAGATTCTTTTCAAAATGTCCTGAAACTGAGGGAATAGTGTCAGAAAGGAAACTGGCTGTAGTTATTTTCTTGAAAATACAGGATCCTGAAAACAGCATCTGATGAACTTCCTATGCACCAATGCTTCCCATGCATATACATACATTTTAATAAGTCAGTAATTAATTATTAGAAAGTAAAAGCTTTAATAATGCAAAAATCCAGGAATAATAATTGCATTGTTTATTCAAAGTGAAATAGCATAGAAATGACCTATGGAGGTCTATAGCCCAACCTCCCACTTGAAGAGAGACTGCTGAAAGCTAGATCAAAGAAATTGTGGCATTGTCTAGCTATGTCTAGAAAACATCCAAGGACAAACGGCTCAGGAAAACCTCTACCCTCCCAGTGAGGAATTATTCCCTTACAGGCAGCCTCCCAAGCCAAAATTTTAGGCTACTACTGAAAATATTTGCTTCCATTGGTCTTTGTAACTCCTTTTCAGGCAGTGGTAGGTAGCTATTAGCTCACCCATTTACCAACTTGTTTACAAGTTAAAAGAGACCAAACTTCTCAACCTCTTCCCATAAGTCAAGTACTGTAGCCTTTATTCATCTTGGTAAACCTCTTCTGGACTTCCTCTAGATTCTGCAAGTTCTTTGTGAACAGGAGCTCAAAACTGAACACTGTCATCTATGTAACTACATTCTTTTATTGCAGGTGAGGATGCAGTTTGTCTCATTCATGTGGTGGACAGACTGTTGGGTCAAATTATATTTAACCTATAACACCATCACCCCTGCAACCTCAGGTTCTTCCCAAGACTTGCTGCTGCATACAGAGACCTGGAAGTAGACTTCCCTTGGGAAAACTGAGGTAAAAAAGGCATTATTTCTACCTTTTCTGTATTGTCATCTCCACCACTCATCCACAAATGCAGCTTTCCTCTGCAGTTCCTTATGCTGCTGGCATATTTGTGTGATTTGTAGAATCCTTTCTTGTTATTCTGTATGTCATTACTTAGTTTTAGTTCCAGAGGGATTTGGCTTTCCTGATTTGAACCTTAAGTGCATGTTGGAGGGGTTTCATTTTTCTTCTTTCTTGCCTGTTCTTTTTTTTGTTCCTTGCATACTCTCTTTTGGCATTTTAGTTTGTATAAAGCTCTATATTTAACCAAGCTGGCCTTCTGCTGAAATTCCCATTTTTCCTGAAGAACCTTCTGCTTAATTTCTGAGCTCTCAGTAAGTTTTCTTTAAGTGTGTGGTATCTTTCTGAATAGAAATGCTTATTACTGTATTTTAATTTACTTATATATACTTTATATCACCTAGAACTAAAGCCTCATATCTTCAAATAAGGATTTTACACATGAATAAATTAAATTACTTATCAGATGCTATATCTATAATGCTACTAGGAGCAAGATCTTAATATAAAATGACACTTTAATATCCCTGTAACGCACTAAAGCATCTTTTACAGTTTCCCACAGCAGCTTAATACTTTTTACCTTGCAAAGCATTCATTATATCAGTGGTGTATCATGGGTAAACTAAAGCTATAAAAATATCCCTGCTACTGCCTTTCTGTAATTCTAACATGATACTTTATTCTGTTACCCTGTATTTTTTATAGTAACCTAGCAGAAAAGATCAGATCAGCTAAAACTCTGAAGGATACAACAGACATGAACTGGATGGGAATATTTGGCCAGGTGCCTCAAACATGTACAACTGATTTGTAATGTGCCATCATTAATTATCTTCTTTCACTGATGTTGATCGAGATTAGCAGCATTATAAAATCAGTGTCATTAAATGTAGAATTATTCAGAGTTTATCTGATAGTATTCTTTTTTGAAGACCGCATATCCCATGCTAGAAGCTATTCTGGCCAGATTTTTGAGGTCTGTGATGGAGTGTACTAGTATTCCCCGAATTAGTGACATTCAATCTCTTATAATCTTATGGCATAGTGACATTATAAATATTGGTTTCAGTATTCAAAGCTGTTTAGCCTTCCTTTTATAACATCATTATTTTTTTTTCTTGAAAGAGGTTTCTGGTTCTACCATGAACACATTTAGAGTAAGATCATGTACCTGTGGCCTGTTCTGCAGCAGAGACATGTGTCTTCACATCCTTGTGTCAAGAGAAGAGCTCTTGCCTCATTCACTTGGCTGAAAATTCACACACAAAGACATATTCCTTCCAAAACAGAGCATCCTAACATCCCTGCCCACACATGTGGCTTAGTCTCTATTTAAACCAAAGATTTGATTCAATGTTAATTTCAAAGGAAGGGGTAAAGTCAAATTATAGACACTAAATGAATCTTACTTTTGCTATATGAGATGATCATAGTAGGCAACTGTGGACTCAACCACAGTGAATTAATGCAAATAGGGAGTGAGCTTTAATTGAAACAGAATAAAAAAGAAAATTAAATTTTAATCAGTGTTCTCATGGCACAGAAGCAAACAAAATTACGTGAACTGTAAAGCAGTTGATAAAAACTTTTTTATATTTAAAATGCTTTCCCATTTTGTTTATGATTATGAATCCAATTATTTTAGTCTGTTTGGAGTTCTTAAAATATTCTTATTTTTCAGTGGCCCTGTGGTGGTTTTGGCCCTGGCCAGAGGCCAAATGCCCACCAAGCCACTCACTCACTCCCCCCTTCAGCCGAAAAGGGGAGAAAATACATTTTTGGAGGCTTAGGCCCTGAGATGAGGACAGAGGGATCACTCTCCAATTAGTGCAATGGGCAAAACAGACACAGCACAGAATAAAGGAAAGTGATTTATTACAACTACGACTAATACACCCAGTGAACCGGAATGAGATAAGAGTAAGAAGCAGCCAGGTCTTAAAGCGCCGAGGAGGCACCGAAGATTAACTGCATCCTGCACTTACTGGATAAACAAGGCTGTAACGAGCAAGTTGAAGCAGTTGATTTTCCCATCTGTTCAGCATAGATGAGACCACATTTGATGTTTTGTGTCCATTTTTGGACTCCCCCATACAAAAGAGTCCAAGGGTCCAAGGGAGGGCCACCAAGATCATTAGATGGAGCATATGAAGTACGTGAAGAGGCTGAGAACACTAGTTTCCTTCAGCCTTAAAAGGAGAAGGCCACAAGAGGAGTCCTTCTACTGGGAGATGATAGGGAAGCTGAAGCCAGACATCTCTGTTAAGTGCCCAGCAAGAGGACAAGGGGCAGCAGACATGGTTATGTGTAACACTGTGACAGGGCTTTGTGCTGAAGTTTGAATCTGAACAGTCTCAAAGGAGAAAGTCTAATGACTTTTCATAAAGGCTGCTATGCAAAAAGCAGAGTTGACCTTTGAGGGGCAGGCAGGAAATCTATATTGTTCAACCTCTGCTAGTCTCTTTGAGTCTCAGGTATCAAACAGTCATCCCTAGAGGGTTGTTTTTCTTCTTTTTAAACACTCCAGGTTTCCCCTTTTCCCAGTGTCTACCATGCCAGGAGTTTCTAATAATTTTGCATCAGTAGGTGGCTGTTGACCCTGCAAATTTCCTCACAAACCTCTATTAACCCTTTTTAGCCCTGTTGACTCAAGTCACTACAATGCAATGATGATTTCACAACCCACCATTTACCTTCAGTATAATCTACCAGCAAACCATGAAACAGAATATGAGAGTCTTTTCCTACACAGCATTTAGGCAGTGGGGCTCTACTCAGTCCCAGTTTGTTAAATTGACTGAATGCTCAAAAAAAATTCCACACCTATTTATTGGAGCAAAAATGCAAATTTGCTTTCGCACTTAGAACTCTTTCTTCTTGTTTTCAAAAGCATTCATACCGGTGGATATCCATTTGCATAAATGTTTCCCAAAAGGGTCATGAATATTCATGTGTGTGTATGCCTCTATCCTGAAAGTTCTTGGGAGGTTGGGGGAGGAGGGAAAATTATTCAGCCCAAGACAAAATAAAATCATGTGACTCTGGAAATGAGTCACAAACTTACCAGGGACAAACAGCCAAAATGGTGGTGGGAGCTTATTTGGGAACCTGAAACTTCTCCTACACATCATTCATCAGCTTCAGAAAAGTGACATTTTTCTGTAATCATAAACAAAGATAACAGCTAAGTTAAAGCAATAAGCTCCCACTTATGACAATTTTCTTGCTCCTTTCTCTATTAATTGGAAGGAGAAATGCTGAACACCCACAGCAGGTTTAAAGCGGGCATTCCTCACCTGCAACTTCCAGCATGGCTTCTCCAGAAAGACAGAGGTATATCCCTGTGATTAGTCATCATTCTTGGGTCTATTCATATCCACTGGCATGGACAGCCATGGGGCATGGGCAAGTCTGCAAACCATGTGGTCATATACACATCAGACTGTGTGACAAAGTCCATCTGAAAGATACAACTTAGTAGATTACTACAAACATGTCCAGCTAGCTTTCAGATGTGGATCTGGCTGTTTCTTAAGCATATGGGCATGCAGGCAGCGCCAGGACATGACTATCTGCAGCAGATAGTCCTGATGTCCTGTATCTGTAATACAGTCATTTTAAAAATGGAGGTTAATTTGCTAAGGAGCCTGCAATTCAAGCTGAGTTGAACAAAGAAGCACCAAGCATGTATGAGCTTGAAAGAAATATGTGAAAAATACAGTGAGAAAATCAGAGAACCATAGACTAATTTGGGATGGAAGTGATCTATAATCCTAGAATGCCTTAGGTTGGAAGGGACCTTTAAAGGTCATCTAGTCCAACCCCTCTGCAGTAAGCAGGGACATCTTCAACTAGAGCAGGTTGCTCAGAGCTTCATCAAGCCTGATCTTGAATACCTCCAGGGATGGGGCCTCCACCACCTCTCTGGGCAACCTCAGTCATTGGAAGAGGCTGCATAGACAAGGTGCATAGGTCACCATCCCTGGAAGTTTTTAAAAGACATGGAAATGTGATGCTTAGGGACATGGTTTAGTGGTGGACATGGCAGTGTTTGGTTTCTGGTTGGACTGCATGATCTTAAGGGATCTAAAAGGATTCCATGATTCTATTCTATGATTAGTACCATTTTTTTCTACAGTTTGTGTCTGAAAGTTTAGTTTCCTATAATGACATATTTTATAGCAGCAGTTATCTTTCTATTAGCACTATAGCAGCATCTATTTATAATCTGAAACACATGCACCAGGAGATTCTTTCTTAGTAACCATTACCTAAATTGATATTTGCACACACACACACACAAATGTTTTATCTAGGTAATACCTTTTTCTAAATATGGTCTATCACAGCAATAATATACACAGCTACCTTTATTTTTTGAAGTTTCCTCTCTTTAATAACTATTCCTTTCATTATTATTACTTTTCCACATCTCTCTCATCCTTCCCCATATCCATTTTTTATGTTATTCAATGCTCCAGCTCTTATAAATGGTCTTCAAATTTATGTATTCGTTTCTCAGCTGATTCTTACTGATCTCATTCAGCTTCCTGGACAGATTGTGGTACAGTCCCTTCTCTGTAAGTGTTGTTTATCTGACTCTTCTCATATAGTTTCTTTCTCATCCTTTCATCTTGTAAAGTTCCTCTATCTATTTTTCTTTTATTTCCTTTCACTGGAGATTTTTTTGTCTGTATTGCAAAAATGGGCTCAAGATCATCTGTCTTTAATATTCCTCTTGTCCTAATTTAAAACTCATTAGGTCAGTTGTGTCAGAGTTGAGTTCAAAAAAATATTCTGCCTGATCAGGTACAGTCAACCCACTGAACTCTATTTGTGAATTCCTCTGCATGTGTGTCTATCTACAGATCTCTTACAGCACTATTTAATGAGCTGAATGTCCACGTTTGTGCCAAAATGCATAATGACCATTGATCTACTCAAGTGGGTATCTAGTGGTTAGTGTCATTTGTCTTGATGACATTTTTCTTGATAACATTAGTTCACAACATTTTAGTCTTTTAGACTGCATATAACAGAATGCCATAGCTAAGACAGAAGAGCATAGAGATTTCACACTAGGTTGTTCCGTTACTACTGGCAGGCTGTAAGAACAGTTACATTATGAACAACAAAACTAGTAAAGCCCTGGTGTCTTCTCCACTCTGTTGGAATAACTGTGGTTCTTCTCACATGGTGGCCCACCACGCTAGTTGCAGCATTTCTGATATCTGTCTCTTCTGTACCTCTGCTTCTTCCCCAGCTCCTTCAGTTCTTTTCCTTTGGCATTAGCAGGCAGAATTTGAAATAATGGAGAGAGGCAGGGTTGGAATCACTTTTTTATACAAAGGGAAGGTCTTGAGATGTTTGAAGTGCTTCCATCTGGTCATCAGCTACTGCCCCCAAAGGCACCCTGTAAGGACATCCTCTAAGTCCTCTGTCATATCTGCCAGCCCTGTGCTCATGTCTCAGATTCTCTGGCATGTCTCAAACAAGCAGTAACCTACATTCAGGTGACAAAATGGAACCATCATGTTCAGCAGAAGTTGAATATCATGCCCCTGTATTGTAAACATAATTATTTTCCCTTTCTCTACTTCTTAGAACCTCCACTCAGGCTCCAAATTTAAGCTAATATTAAGTTGTCATTGAGTCAGATGAGTTTTGATGGGGTCACCTGAGTGCTCAAATACTACTGAATGTAGAACAATATAACTGTAATTAACTTAGATTAATTAAGCTAAATGTTGACATTCTGGTTATCCTCCTTATTAAAAATAACATTGACATTATTTCTGCATGTAATACAGGTGCAGTCTGTTAATTCCTGTAAACAGTGGGGGCAGGAAAAGTATAATTTTGGACTCATTTTCTATATACAGAAATGCTTTCACAAATTGATCACTCTCCAGCATCTATTTCTGCTTCCTATTATTTAAATATCTCCTGAAAAAATACTCAGAACTGGTCTATTTTGTTGTTCCACACAAAGAATGACCACACCTCAGACCACATAAATTGCAGGCAATGGAGAATTTTACACGTTTTTACACTGAGGCACATGAAGCACATTTATAGCATAGGAAGAAAGTGGTGTTATTTGTTAATTCATGACTGAACTCTTTGACTGGTTTAGAAGAAGATGGACTTTTATCTTAAGCTTGTGATAAGTCAGCTTCTTAGAGGTCAATATGTTACTGAAATACAGATGCTATCTTCAAAATAACAACTTTTTGTATATCTAGGAGATGAGGAAAGAATCAATAGGTGTCTATAACAATAAGATGATTCAAATGTTTCTCCTCCATCTTCACTCTAATCGCAGTCTGTAGTACTAGTATATATTTGGAGAGGTTTATTTTTACTTCCTTCCAGGACAGATAATGTCTCTGTATACTTCACAAACACCAGTATCATCTCTGATATTTTAATTTCTTTTATTATTTGACTTAGTCAATGTTAGAGCACAGCAGAAAAAAAACAAGCTGATATATGTTCAATACAGAAAGCTAAAACTGCACTCTAAGGAAAGTATTCTGATTTCTCTTGCATTTTGATGGTGGTACCAGAATTAATATCCAGCACTACTAAATAATTTCTTAAAAGATAATTGGTTATTTTTTTTGAGAAGTGTGTAGCATTGAAAAATCAATTAAAAATCAAGCTAAGTTTCAATTGCCACTGCACCTCATACTTCAAAATTTTCAAGGCACCACAGATATTGGTCCTATTAAAGCCAAATAGGCTTCCTGTTAGAAGTGTCATTAAGGGAGATTTAAATATGTTGAAAACTAATTGTGTTCACACTTGGGATTTCAACACCCTGACAGAAAAAGGAGACATTCCAGGATTTTCCACACTAGAGATTTTTGTCACTAGGATGGGGCATTATGTCCTTTGTTTACTCCTCTTGATATGCTTTTAGAGATGTTTCATGACTGTCTTCATCATTATAAGCTCACTCTCCTATCTTTAAAATCAAAATCTTTCCTAAGGCAAACACTAAAATGATCCCGTGTTGCGGTGGCATACCACTAGTTTCAAGAGTTACAGACCTCTTACATTAACAGGAACAGGGCTACTTCAGGCATTCTATTTGCATGCTGACAAAGAAAATATGGAATCATTTTATCTTTGATGAAAATTGGGAAAATTTTGAAACACATTTGAGATAATAATGGGCAAAGATCTACTGAAACTATGGAATACTAATTATCTTTCTACAGTTTATCAGGCACATTAAAGTACTCTGTGTATGCTTTTAAGGCATACAAGATGTAAAGTAAATGACTTTCAGTCCATTCCTCCCATTCAATTTTCTTCACCAATTTATTTCCTGCCAGATTAGTGAAAATGTTAGAAAACTAAAGTTATAAATATAAAAACGGCTGTTTTATCAACCAAGTACTTCTTTATTCTAATGTTTTCCCAGTAAAAATTAGAATTGGAAATAAGCAGCTTCTGGAACAGATAATTTCCTTGCCTTGCCTTGAATTAAAAAAAAAAAAAGTTAATATTTTCTCTTTTTTTTTAAAAAAGAAGCTACATGTAATTGTCAGGAAAATGTAAAACTTCCCTCTCGGGAGAATTTTGTGCATTCTGAAGCTTATTAATCATAGATACAACAAGGAAAAAGGGATACAATACTCCTTCTTGCCTTCACTGTGCTTAGTTTTCACTTGTTTACAAACTGAGCCTCAGACTGAAAAAAGAAGGAAGCTGAGTGTAATTGGGAGGGGACGGCAGGGCTCCACAGCCAGGGCCTGTCCCACTGCTCCAGCTGGGGCCAGGCTGAGGCCAGGCTTAGGATGTCAGCCCACCTGGGATCGCTTAGCAGGGCCCATGGTGGACCCAGGCCTGACTGTGACATGGTGGAGCTGGAGCTCAGAGATGCGCAGCTGAGACCAGCTGAGACCAGCTCCCACTGGCCAGGAGTTGACCCTGGCTGGAGCTGCCTCACCATGACTCCAGGAGCCTCTCCCAAGTCACAGCAGAACAGGGGTGCCCTAGTGTAAGCCCCAGTGGGGAATGTCCTGACAGAATATTGACAAAGAAATTCCTTACAACAAGCTCACCATGGACTTCAAAGAACAATTTATTGAGAAATCTGAGACCTGGACAAAATCATGGACAAAATGTCTCCAGGACAGCCAGGGCTCTGCAAGCAGTGTGGAACTGAGGGCAGGGTAGGGCAGAGAAACTCCTGTGCCCTTGGCACGACAGAGCCAATCAAACCAATGGCTGTTGCCTGTAGAGAAAAATCTCGTTGACTTTGGAAATACATTACAAAACTATGAATTAAAACTGATCAAAATACAGCTCAGCACTACTTTTATAGTGTTCCGCCCTAGATCACACTAAAATTCCAAAACTGTAGTGATAGTAAAGCCTCCATATGATTAACTCAAAAAGACTTTCCTTACAGAAACAGTGGGTTAAGAATCTGTAGAATATGCATCAAGGGACAGTACAAAATATGGCATTGATTTGTGTGAATTTTCACTGAACACAGTAAAAAAGATAATGTTGTGCCTTGGGAAGAGTGTAAGCAGTTTTACACAAATGAAGTGAGGCGCTGTGTGCTTGATGGAATACTAATTTTTAAACATTGTACTAATGTTTAAATGTACTCCTGGGTTAGAGGTGTGTAGATAACCAATGAAACTAGTTTTTCCACCAGTACAGATTAATATACAGGGCCGAGTCACTGCCTGAAAGGAGAAAGCTCACATGAGGGACACACGATTATTCATGTTTCCTGTTCAAGCATCATCCTGAATTTTTTCCAGAATCCTACAAAACTTCTGTTGGTGTTATCATTGAAAGGAACAGGGTTTATGCCTCCATACACACAGAGGAAGCAACAGTCTGTTTTCTTCATACCCTACAATCCTGCCAAGGCACCTAAGGAGCCTGGTAAATAAAAAATGTAGTAGAAGTAAGACTGGTTCCTTGCTTTGACTCTGCAGTACCCTGCCATTTCCTTCTGTCTCCTGACAGCATGTCTCCAATAAAGATGTGCTGCCAGAGTTTTCTTCACTTATGTTATTTCTGGTGTCCTCCTGCAGTGCAGGTGGGCTTTTAAAGTTAACACTACTTGAAGATAAGACCTTAACTGGATATTTGCTTTATGGATGGTAAAGAACAGGTTTGTGAGGCCAGAAAAAGAGTAAATACCTTAACTCTAGTTAGAGCACAAAACCAAGAACAGCTATTAGATTTTTATCTGTGCTTTCTGGATAGTTTTGAATTTTGTCCAAAGATTTTTAAAGCTGAAATCAGGCTGTTTGTATATTTTACAAGCTTGTGCACCAGGTAGTTCACAAGGGCCATTGTGTAAACTAGCCACTTCTTGCTTTCAGAAATATTACAAGACTTAGCTCAGTTAAATATTTTTGTTCTTGGTTCTACAGGCTGTCATAGTATAAACAACTGCATTTAAAATATAATTAATCAGTAATAGGGGTTGGTGATGCTCTGTGGGTAAATTTACACAAGGGGAAAAGATTTTGAGTCTCTACCACAGATACAATATTTGGTCTTGGATAATGCTTTCCGATGTTTTGTCCTTAACACTGGGAAAATGCTTATCTCCTGACAAGAATGTCATTTAGCAAAAATTAATTTATTTTGAAATGTTTATTCAATGTTAGGCTTGCTTTCAGACATTGTGACTTGATAATGCTGTTCTACCAAGAATGTCTTTAAACCTTTGCAGTGAAAAATCAATTTATGCTGTATTTGTGGTGGGATGGCCAGGTAGCTAGCAAATAGCGTAAGATAACAGAGTAAACCAGGCAAAACAGTTTGAAAGAGATTAAAATGTCTATAAAAAGGAATTAATTTAAAAATTTCTATAATATATAGAAGGGTTTCTGTTATAAAGATCTATGGATATATCAGTGAAGATGCTAGTGCTTTTTGTAATAAAGTTACTGTGGTCATGAAGGGAAGCTATTGTGTGTATATTGGGTAAAGATTTGAGGAAAAACAAGGTGCAGAAACCCAATCTCCAGTTGAACAGCAAAAGCAGAACATACCAAAAGAAAGAAAGAAGACTTCAAGCAAAGCCAAGTGGCCCATATGGTGCAGTAATTTAAGACTAAACTAAAAAGTGCAAAAACATGTTTCAAAAGGTATTTATACAGCAGAAAGAATCCACTGGCAGGACAACCGTGGAAATACTGCTGGAAGATTTTGGCTGTAGGAGAGCAGAGAGGAGATCAACAAAGGGAAGAGCTCAGGGTAAAGCTACTGCTGGTTTGGTCAGGTCTCTGCTCAGTATAAACAGCAGGCTAGTTGCAATTGTCATTCCTAGTTTAAATGAGCCTCCCTAAACCTTCTGACAGCAATGTTATAGCGATATTCATAAGACAGACACAGGAAGAATCAACAGCAGAACTGGCAGTGAAAACAACGGAAAATTCTTACTTCCAGAATTTTGCTCAGTGTCCTATAAAACCAACTATGTCTGTATAGCATTGCCCACTTTGCAAGTTGAGAATGTTTGGCTATCCTACAGAGAATTTATCTTACTTTTTATAAGCAATATGTGAAAACGTCTGCACATCGAGATAACTGAACTTGCTGAAGATTTTAGATGACTAATTTAATATCCATTGGAGACTATCAAATCCACCAATTAGTCTTTGTTCTGCAATTTAAGTATCAAATCCACCAATTAGTCTTTGTTCTGCAATTTAAGTATCAACTGCAATTGAATCATTCAGTAATCATTAGAACAATCAGCTCATATATTCTAAAAATATCACCACCTATTTCATTACAAATTTCAACTTTATCAACGTCAACTGCATCCTAAATTGGAAGAAAATGAAGTGACTTAGCTCTCAAGACATATTCATTATCTACCTTTATAGCTACCTAGCCTAAAGCTTCCTCCTTGAGGCTAAATTTCAAAATTAAGACCTGTGAAATTACTTCCCATTAAAGCAACTGTTTTCATGTCTGGTTGGAGTGGTGCAGCAGAGACATGTCCCATTCCAAAGAGCTTATCTGAGTAAGGTTACCATGCAAGGCCAGCCAGCTTTTTCTGCCCTGTGGGTCTCCTCCCAGACACACATCTTCAACATAATCCTGACTGTAGTTAAATGTTTCTTGTTCACCATGCAATAACACTCCTTTGGCTCAAAACAAAACAATTAAGACATGGGTAGGAATAGAAAGCTCTCTTTAAATTTCTGCTCCTCGGTATTTATGAACCAGGAACTGCAGGTGAAAATCTAAGGATTATCAATATTCTCATATAAAATACAGAACCAAATATCTAGGTTAGAAAGAACACAAGATAATCGCACATACTTTGAGGTAACCTGACCATTAATAAAAGAAGGACTTTCTGCTGCTGAAGCTACCTTTACATCAACATGCATAACCTGATTTCTGATCTTTCTTCACACGTTTTCCATGTTCCTATCTTCCCACGTTGCTCTTCCCACTGTGGATCTGATTCATTTTCCTTTGTAGGACAGTTTTTAAGTGCATTTGAAATTGAAGACTATTTCCTTCAGGAATAATTTTTAGAGGAATTTTATAGATTTTTTTACAAAATCACACTACTTACCTAAAAATAAAAAAAGTTGTTTGCTGTTTGTTGCAGTGTTTTTCCCAATCACATATTCTTTGGATGCAATGAGCGATTAATCCAAACTGAACTGATCTCTCTGTTGTAGTTGTTATTTCTTTCTCTTTTGGTGAGAGTAGGCTTGAAAAATTCTAGAAGGGTCACTTCCCTTTAGATGGTTTGTTGAACACTTCTTACTCTTATAGTCTAGATTCATACATGGTTTGCAGGAAGTTTTACTGTGCAGTTCTTCCTTACAAAGCCTTTCTTAAAGGCTTTCACCATGATCTGTTCATGATCAAGGGTGCATGTTATCAATTTGGGAAATCTACATTTCAATAATTTTTTTTTTAAACCCAAATTTTATAAATTGTATGCATTTTTAAAGTTCATAAATATATCAACTTAGTAAAGTATTAAATTTTCAGTGTTTTAGGCAGTGGGTTATCATTTTCAGCTATTCCATACAGCCAAACTGAACATATGGGAAAGGTCTGATAGTGTTGTACCTCCATCTGTGGAACGTTCAAAATAAAACCACTGTAACTATTGGGGGGAAAAAAAAAGAAAAGGAGCAGCATCAGCTACTTGGCATTTTTTATTATTAAAACTAAAGATCAGATTTATTCTCTGTTTTAGCATCTCCAGATATCTAGCCTTCTGGGAAATGAGGTGAGTACTATGACCTTTCTACTTTGGAATTGTGTCAGAGAATTTATCTTCCTAAGCCTTCATCCTGATTGGAGCCAGAGAACAACCTGCTGGGAAAACTTTTCCCTTGACCTGTGCTGAGATGCCCAATTCAAAACTGTCATCTGAGAGCTCAGGTGATGGAGGCTGATCCAAGCATGTCCCAGGGAAGGAGCACTTGGAGGTATCGTCATACAGATGCAGAAGGCTGAGACCAGAGAGATCTGTGTACCAGTGAAGGAGAGCTAAGGCTGACAGACGACTCACTGCATGAAAAATGCCAAGATGGAGCATTGCTTCAGATAAGGGGTTTGGATGTGGAAGAGAAGATCTGAGTGGGATTGTTTAGATTGAAAAGTTGAGAGCAAATTCAGAGTTCAGTAAACATCCAAGAGTCAGTGAAGCATCTCCTGTCTGTAGCTGCTCTCCTCAGAGAGAGAAAGAATTTGCAGGCCAGAAAGGGAGGAATCCCTGTCCCTTGAGGCCCAACTCTGGGCACTTGGGTATCCATCATATCCCTGTGCTTACTTTGTGCTGCACTGTGGCCCTCTTCCCTAATCTTTGCTGCTCACAGGGGCAGTGAATGCACTTTGCTATCTGTGAGCTCAGGCTCAGCTTCAGAGACGAAGTTATTTCTATGCCAGGGTATGAGGGACTAAAAAGATGCTTTCATGAATCATGTCAAGTTAGTATGATCTAGAAGCCACCTCAAGACCTGCAAACTGGTACCTTCCAGATGGTTTGAATTGTTCATATGGCCAAACAGATGGCTGGAAAGATCTTTTAGACAGGATATTATGGAAGGAACAATATTCAGGACTCTTATTTCCTGCTAGTTTAACACAGGTTCTGTCAGTAAAACTGAGGATCCAAATTTTGAAGTTTCAACTTAAAAATGGCAATCCAGATGCAGACACAGATGAGTAAATGGACATGGGCATATTAATTTATCAGACTTGCAAGTCTTTACTAGTCTAAGGTATAAATATTCTAAACTTACAGATTCTGGTAAAGCTATTCAACATTTTGAGGTCTCTTGTCTGCTGTTTTTTCAGTGAGACATACAAATAACTTCCAGAAAATTCATTGACTTATGACATCTAAAGCATATGAAGTATAGAAAGCACCATTGCAAATTGATAAACAGTAGTGCAAGTAAGTGTATTTTTCATAAAAGAGTCCTTGCTTTCTTATGGCAACATTAGGGATCCTGGATACTTTTATTAATTTAAAAAATATTTATTACTTTTTAATTAGAAAATTATGAAAGAACAATATCAATAGTTGTTTAAACCAAAATAAAAAGACATTGGAATGATTTTATAAATTTAAAATCTTAGATTTGAATAAGTAATTTGTTCATAGATTCACAAAATGGTTTGGGTTGGATGAGAGCTCAAAGAATCTAGTTCCAACTCCCTGCCATGGGCACGGACACGCTCCACTAGTCCAAATTGCACAAAATCCCATCCAACCTGGCCTTGAACGCTCCCAGGGAGGCGGCATCCACAACATGTAGATCCAACTTAAATATTTAAAGAAGGTATTAGCATTGATTTTTCTAATTGTTTAGAAATATTTGCCAGAGCAAGTATGGGTTTTTTTAATCTACTGTTGTGCTTGCTGCACAAATGCAGAATCTCAGCATTGCTGTAACATTTCTTCAGAACTCTAATTAGAGTTATTTCCTGCAGACTCCTCAGCATGCTGAGCCTTCCTTGTAGCAAATTAGGCACAGAGGTTTTTAGGGTGTATAAATGGGAAATCAATAGAAGCTTCAGACCTAATTATCGTTTAAGATATGGACCTGAGAGTTTTCTGGTGGATCCGTGACAAGATGTTCATTTTCAGTTCTCTCTGTAATGGATGCCAATCTGAGAGGCAACACTTTAATTTACAAGCTGCAACTACTTCAGAATGATGATATTCTTACCCTTGTTTCATTCTTATCAAAGTTTCCACCACTGGTGAGATCTACCTCACTGTTTTTCTAACTTTTTCACTGTGCTATTGAAGTGTTCCCAACCTCAAAAAGTTGGTTGGTCAAGTAACTTTCCGCTGTACACAACAGACCTGAGATATGCTTTACAAAAAAATTTATAAAGTAAAATATTGAGTGATTTTTAAACTATCATCTGGTACTCACATATTTTTAACCTTGAAGAGTTTTGATTTTATTTCAAATGTATGTTTTGGGGAGGATACCTTATTTGTTTGTTTGATGCTTATTGTGACCCTCTTGAAACCTCTTCCAGGCTGTATGACCAGCTAGGAGAATCGAGCCAGGCCAATCAGTGCTATTGCTCCTATAGACCAAGCAAGCAGCTATTTGGGAAATAAGATAATTCCAGGTGTGTGAGGACCACTGCAGGAACACTACACCAAATCTCTCTGGGATTGCAAAAATACTACCCACATGACAGCATGTCATGGCCCATCCCTAACTCTACGTGGCCACATCATTCTGCCTTGTTAGAAATTATTGCTAAAATTCTGAAGGAAAAGAGGAGAGACGTAATGGTAGGGCACAAAGAAGATATGCAGACAGAGCATGCTGCAAGGCCATGGTGCTTGTATGAGGGAAGGAATGGGGGAATGTAAGGTGAAAATGTTATGAAAGAAAACCTTGACCTCAAACACAAGTCATGGTGCGCATATCTCTTCTGCTCTACTTGTACATACATCCTAAGGACCAAGTGTCCTTCTCCACTTCATCAAGCATTCTCCATAGATTTACCTAAATTGAGTTCTCTTTATACTTTTTCCCACCCTTCCAGTCCAAAAACTATGAAGGAAGTACTAACAAAGAATCTGAAACAAAGTAAGGGAGGAAAGAGAAAAATCTGCTGAAAGGCCATCTCATGGCAGTTTTTTCCAAACAAAAGACTTCTCTATCAAAAGTAAGTAGAGAGATTTGTTTGTTCTCCAGTGAGGCTTTAGCTGACTTAGAGCACTCCATGACTACACGTAGATCCCAGCAAATCAAGCTAATGAAAGGAAGTATGTAAAAATAGAGAGACCTTTAAATATAGCATAACTATGACTTTATATCAGATTAATAAAGGTCTCAGATTTATTTATCCTGGGCAGTTTAACCAACTTTCTGTCACTTGACTCTTCAAGTTGATTTGCCTTGAAAACCTCAAGAGTGGGTACACACTTCCAGTCTATGGATGTGCACAGTACAAACTGGCATTTGTGCCTATGAAAAATAAAAATGCGGGTCCTGAAATTTATTATATTAAAATCAAATGACAGCACATAGACTAATGATAAATTGTTAGTGATTAGGTCATGTCTAGAATAAATTGTTTGAATGTGGAAAGAGTTTCTGTGCTGTTCCCTTGACAAGAGGCATATATCAGAAAATGTGACATAAAAATGTATTTGGACAACTAATTTCAATAAAAATTATGGATACAGACAAGGCTAATTGGTAGTTTGCCTCGGGCTTTACCTTCATTCAACTATTAATGAGAAAAGATCTGGGTAGATGTTACAATCTATTGGATTATAACAAGTCAAAATCTGTTAGGGAAGGGAGAAATCCAACTGTTTTTCTAAAGCTAACTTTTTCCGTCTTGGTTGCTACAGCTTTGGACATCTGTGCAGAGGAAGCAGAGGGTAAAAGACAATCCAGTTACTCATAATTTATAAATGTCTCCCCAGTAGGTGCATCACTAATTGTAAGAAAAAAGAATTTGTGTACTTAAGCATTTTTATTTCAAAAATTAACAGCCAGAAATAATTGCCAACAAGACACAGAAGCTCTGGAAGCATTGCTTTCTCTGCTCTTCTTGCTTCCATGAGCATAAATTCAAGAAAAAGTTCCCACCCAGTGCTAATATTACAACAGTGGGCCAAAGCAGTAGGCTTTCAGTTCTTTCGGTTGGATGATGGAAAAAATGGCAAAAGAGCCCTTACTTTAACATGTATTATCTATGGGAAATCCTGCTCAAATATGTGTGAAATATCTAGGAGATGTAGACACACTGAAATACAATGAGGACATAGCAGTCCTTGACTAGAAAAAAGATTAACCAGCTGTTACAGAAACACATGGGTATAACGGCCTTACATTATAAGATGAAGGCATGCTTGAAGGCTATACTCTGTCATCAGAGCTGAAAGCAGAATGCTGGTGGGCATGACATTTTCCTTGTCCTTGAACTTCAGGCAAGTCTGAAACAGGCTCTGGCTTTGTTGCCTCTAGAGAAGGGACAGAAGAACATCTTGGAATTGGTAGTCTTGGGAAGTACTTACTCTGCAGTCCTAACAATTGTTTCAACAAACAAATTATTAAAAAATAAAACATAACTTTATTTTGGAAAAAAAAGTCAAGTATTTCCATTTAGAAATATGTCTTCAGTGCCTTAGGGGTGCTGCATTTTGCATATTTTGTGACCTCCTCCTCACATTTCACACTTTGGGTGAATATTTTCTCTGCAGAATTGTTCTAAAAAAAGTGAGGGATAACTGCATTTTACCATGCCGTGTACTCAGATTTTGTGAGCCTAGACTTCAAGTCCAGATGCAATTCATTCCTGTCCTTCAAACTGCAATATTTTGGTTTAGGTTGAAAGAAAATATTTATTTTACAACATAGAGAGCATTCCTGGCAAAGTTTAGTATGGTGAGAGACCACAATATTCAAACTTAGGTCAGGCTAATCCAAAATTATTTGCTTTTAGCTGTTGTGAACTGAAAAAGCAATTATTGGCTTGATCCTTTTATAAACAGATAATCTTTAAAGATCATATCATTATAATGTTGCCATTCTAAAATGACCCTATTAAAGAGTGCAGTAGCAATCCTTGACTTCAAATCTGCTTTTCAAGGAAAACTGAAAAAATATGTTGTAATTTGCTTTTCTTTTGTCACAGTGTATCTTCTGTTGCTTCCTTGCGTGTTTGTCATCTTGTAAGAGAAGGGTTGCAATGTCACAAACTTAAAACATCCGTATTTCTTGTAAAGCTGTCACTCCTCTTTCAAGTATGTTGTTTCCATAGTGAATGACAGATAAAGAGGTCCATAGACAACAGCTGAAGAGGAAAATGCAATTGTATTTGGTTTTAATTTTAAAATATTTGTATATAAAATGTAAGTGGATGATGGCAAAACTAAGCCTGTGTGTGCTCACTCAGGGAATTTTCTGTTACTGTATCTGTGCAGCGCAAGTCTCAGCCAGCACTCAGAAGGTGTGTCTGCAGTAAACCAGGGGAAGCAGAACCATCTGAGCTGACAGACCTGAGCTGAAGTAGTAGAAATCACATGGCACCAATGCCTGTTTCCTAAGGTGGAAACTCAAGCATCCGGCTATGAGGGCAACCACCTAACTTAATCTAACCACACCGACAAGGTGAAATTAGCACATAGGCACAAGGGAATGTTGTCACTGAGTTTGTGTTTCACTTCGTACTCTGAAGTTGACCATGTTGATTACTACACCCAGAAAGGCACAGGAGGCAGGGATTATTACGTTGGCAGATTGTTGTTTCTGAGAGAGCTTTGCTGAGGTTGATTGTCATCAAGTATTGCCCTTTTCTGCAATTGTGTTATGCCAGTCACCAGCCTTCACTTAGAGCTGTGTGTGTAATTACGTACAGACCATGAACATTTGTTTCTTCAGACACTACATGTTCTTATTCCTGAACAAACCTCAACAGATACATTTTACGGAGTCTTTTTATTTTCCATTCTCTTTTCCTACCTGTACAGATGTTCCCTGCGTGCAGACAGCTTTAAGATGAGACACTGCTCTGAATGCACCATTGTGACCTTCTTCCCGGCCAAACGCTAATGAGATTTTCTCAGTGACCATGAAGGCACTATGACATTGTTGCTGGAAAAGTTTACAGATGGTACAGATGGACAGAGTGATAAATAATGCTGTGGATCATTTGGTAAACAGGGCACTGTCAAATGGGTTTTATTACAGCCGAAGTCATGTCACTACAATGAGCACTTGGTTACACTTGCGGAGAGAAGTGGCTGTGAAAAGGGCATTGGGGTCATGGTGGAAAACGTATTTCAGTGGAAGCAGTTTGCTTAGCACCGTGACTAGGAAATCTGAGTCACCAGGACGCACAAACAAGGGAGAACTTAGCAGCAGTACTGCTGACAAACACCTGCAAAGCGCCATGTCAGTGAAACATAGCATATCCAGAGCAACTGCCAAAAAGGTTTGGTGTGGGAGCCTGCTCTCTAGCGGCTGGAGATTGCCGAATTCTGCAGTCAAATAAGAGAGAAGGTCATTATGCAATAGCATTGACTCTTTAAGTTCACCTCTTTAGTCCAGCCTCTTTAAGGCACATAACAGCAGCAGTTCAGGAATACACGTGGTGCTAAAGACACTATCATGTAGGTCACAGCTTAAATGGAGGTAAAAGCTAAAACAGTCAGAAGGTAAGAGGTATCCATAAAATGAGCTGGTGGCCTTATTTCAGTTTAAAAACAAACTTTTTGCTACCTGTAGTGTTACCAGTTTGAACAGAGAGGCTAAGGACTGGTGATCATGATTGACTTTCAGAAGCTGTTGAAGCATCTCATTTCACCAATTCCAAAATAAATCATATAAAATTGAAAAGTTCAGCAGAGTTTGAAATTAATTGAAAACTATTCCTAGAGATTTGGCCTCATAAGTTATATTGATTACTTACAAAGTGTCTCATTATGTGCATTACATTTCCTACAGAATTTCATAGAAAATATCAAGAACCATGTATAAAAGCGAGAAGAAGTTTATTGACTGGTTTTGCTTGGTGATGGATGAAATCAAATGCTTAACTGAAGTCTTCTAGTTCACAGTGATTAAATACAAAATACATGAAAAGAACGTTCCTGGAGAGCCAGGAACAAAGACCCAAGTTTTCTGATCTGGGTGGACTTTCAGTCAGATGATGTATGGAAGATTATGTGGGCATGTGTGTGTTTGTAGCCAAAACATGATATTTCATCAGGCATACCTCCTGCTGGCATTAGTGTGAGCTTGCTTAAAGAAAACATCATGCATTTGTGTCTTGGAATTTTGCCATGGAGATATAATCGCTTATCAAGCAGAAACAATCTGGTTCATTTCAGTGATGTGGTTGTCTTGCCTCTGCTCTAGTTGGGGAAGAAACACAGGTGCTTGATAAGTCAGAGAATCATAGAATGTGTTAGGTTGGAAGGGACCTTTAAAGGTCATATAGTCCAACCCCCCTGCAGTAAGCAGGGACATCACTAGATCAGGTTGCTCAAAGCTCCATCAAACCTACCTTGAATATCTCCAGGGATGGGGTCTCCATTACCTCTCTGGGCAACCTGTTCCAGTGATCCACCACCCTCATATTGACAAAACTTTTCCTAATATCCAACCTAAATCTCCCCTTTTCGAGTTGAAAACTCTTACCCCTCATCCTGCTGCTACACACCCTCATGAACAGTTCTTTCCCAGCTGTCTTATAAGCACTTTTCAGGTACTGGAAGACCAGTAAGGTCCCCCTGGAGCCTTCTCTTCTCCAAGCTGAACAAGCCCAACTCTCAGCCTGTCTTCATTGGAGAGGTGCTCCAGCCCTTTGATCATTTTTGTGGCCCTCCTCTGGATGCGCTCCAACAGGTCCATGTCCTTCTTGTGTTGAGAGCTCCAAAGCTGGACACAGTATTCCAGATGAGGAATATTATATGAAGAAATTTGCTACTGGTTTGAGTAATTACCTCTTTTCCTGTAGGCAAATGCAGTTTTAACTGTTTCATCAGAGCACATGAAAACCCAAGTTGTATCTTTTAGAAAAGAAAGCAGGTTTTAGTGTTTTATTGTTGCCTTTAACATCACTGCACACAGGATTGTTCTGACCTAAACTACACTAAGGAGAGCTTTTGCACCTGAAGCACTAGATGGGCTCTTTGGAGACCTGACTTTGCCAGAGAATTTTTGTGACCATAGCAGACAAATGAGAGTCAAAGTCTATTGAAGATTAACAAAGAGAAAGGTCCGTTTCAATGAGGTCCACATACAAAGAGCTTGTAGCTTTTTTCCTTCACTGGGAGAATCTGGTTGTCATGGTCTTACCTTCTAGTATTTCATCACAGTTCTGTAAATTTCCCATACTGTGGTTGATGAGATAAAGCAGTACTATCACATATTGCTGTATTTCTGATTGATACTTAACCTTAGCAACACTATGAAAGATTTCTGTTCTTTTGTGATCCAGAAGGTCATGACCACGAGGCCTCCAGAACACAGGCAAGTACTGGAGGTAAATAACTTTCTAAGTCTTAATTGCCAGATTTGGTAAAGCTTAAAGCCACTGAGCAGAGAGATCAGTAATAGAACACTTAAGTCATAACTCAAGAGATTGCTGGAATAAGTGAACTGTCTCTAGTAGCTAGGCAGTAGAGGCATTTATCTCTGTTCTGGCTCTGCCAAATGGCTATTTCATGAAAGATGGAGTCCCTGATAGGAATAAACAACCCTGTTCTTAAGTGTTGAGAGATCACAAAATTAAACAGTGCTAATTATTGGTAAAAATTCTTTAACAGATGGAGGGCAGATAGCTAAAACCTAAACAAGTAGATGGCAAAAGAGAAGAAACATAGAGTAAAAATACTGTAAGGAGACTAGATAAAGATATTTATTTCAGGTACAGTCAAAGGGCACTTTATTACCTCTCAGTTTCTATACCATAGCTTCATTCAGTCAAAGGAACTACCTTAAAATGTGTTCCAGTGCCTGGAATGGAGTTTCAGCTCATTTTGAAGAAATGGCCTGGAGCTTGCTTTCACACAGCAGTGTGACAACCATTACCAACACAGAAATTGAAATAAGGATAATACAAATTTTAGTAATACTATCTTTGCGTGTTTTCTATAATTATTTTTATTCCCAGATTAATCAGCTGCATTTCACACCAGTACCAGGAGGCATACAATGACTTAGAAGTCTACTTTTATTCCTATTTCACCTAAAAGTAGCAAGGCTCAAATCACAGAGCATATGCCTAAAGCCAGCTCACAAGCAGCATTTAAATGGAGCAAATATTGAGCAGACACCTTGGTGTAGTGTGCTTGCACCCCATGGTGAGGCAACTGCTTTGTTTTATGACAGTGCTTCATAGTGATTCTAACCCCAGCACAGGAGCTGGAAGAAGAACATTCTCAAAACAAGCAAAGATTCTGAAGTTGCTGTAGCAGCCTGTTAGAGGGCTGATGGTGAACACTTGGGGAGGGAAAAACCCCTCTCACTATCCAGTAATGTAAATGGAAAGACCACAGAATCACAGAATCATAGAAACATGAATCAGGGTTTGGTTGAGGTTGGAAAGTACTTGGGGAGGTCACCTGGTCCAACCCCCTGCTTAAGCAGGACCACCTAGAGTCACATGCCATGGACAATGTACAGATGGTTTTTGAGTATGTACAAGATCTCCAAGACTGCACAACCAGTCTGGGCAATCTGTGCCAGTGTTCAGTCACCCTCACTGGGAAAGAAGAAGTGTTTCCTGATGTTCAGAGGGAACCTCCTGTGTTTCAGTTTGTGCCCATTGCTTATGGTCCTGTCAGTGGGCATCACTGGAAAAAGGCCCTCTTCTGGACATGCTCCAGCATCTCAAAGTCCTTCCTGTAGTGAGGGGCCCAAAATTGAACACAGTACTCCAGATGCAGCCTCATCAGAGCTGAGTATAACAGAGCATATCTCTGTGCATCTTTCAGGAGAGGTGTGAACAGGGCTGTCTAATTAAAACAGGAAATGTCTCCCTGTGCAGTCACCACACAGCTCCACCAAAGAGCTGGAGCCATCCAAACCTTCCCATTGGTGATAGGATAGCCCTGCACACACCCTACCACAGCCATTTCCCTGTGACAATGACAGTCCTTGAGACTGGAATCAACCGAAAGCCAAAGTGCTGTCAAATGCAATAGCGTTGTTAGCTGATACTCTAAATGCCAGTGAGAACCAAAACCAATTTTGTAATTACAGTTTATTTTGCTTCCTTTCACTTTGTTGCTATTAAATTAACTTTACACATTTCTTCAGAGACTTCTCATAAATTTCTTCTGACATGAAATAAAAATATATCTAATTTTCTCTCCCTAGGGATGAGATTTGCAATCAATATTTAAAACATCACCTGTTTTAGCACTTGTAATATTTTGATTAGCCAAGAATACTCTGAACAGCATTCTACTTGAAATCTACTATAGCATTTCTTGTTCAGATCTAAACCAGAATTTTTCATGCATCTGCACAAAGACTAATTATCCTTTTAATGCCATTAACAAAGTCATTTTATAGCATTAAATTCCAGCAGAGCCATCTGAAACGATCAGGGATTTATTCAGTCTCTCGGTGACAATAATGGTGTTATGTTTGGTTTGAGTATTATCAGTAGCATAACTTATGTGTAAATAGCTTTTACATTTTACGAGACATTGAATAAGATAAACAGAAAGGGTCCATAAAAAACACAAAGAAAAGATCAAATGATTATAGTACTGTAAAATCTTGTTACAGTGCTGAATAATGTGATTTATTTCTCCCCTTTTCAGAAATTCCCATGATCTCCTTCATACATAATAGCTTCAGACATTTCAAACCTTTTGTAGAATTTATTAGACAAACAATGTGTTGGGAAAATTATGCCTTAGATTCTGGAAATCTTGAAGCACTGAGAAAACAGAGGTAAAGAGACTGAGGGGGAGCAGCGTAAGCAAAACCTGCAGTAGCATCCCCAGAGAGTACAGACTGAGCTGGTGGGGAGCTCACCTGACACACCTGTGTGCAGTGCTATACGCTCAAGAGGATGAGCATGTAGAGAAAGCCTCCACCAAAATTTTGAGGTGTCTCAGGAAAACTACCAAGTCAGTGTCCCAGCTCACTCCACTCATCAGTTTGGGAAGTAATGGAGGGTGAAGGGAAGTCCAGAGCAAATAAGGAACTGAGGTCTCAGTATGCAGGTCTGTGCCCAAAGCCCGTCTCCACTCAAGTTGTTGAGGACAGGGATTGTTCATCCCTCCCATTTTTCAGTCTATTCCATGCAATGGAATGTACTAAATTTGCACAGACATATTAGGAAAAAAGATGGAAAATAATCAGACAGAATCACAGACAGGTAGGGGTTGGAAGGGACCTCTGGAAATCATCTAGTCCAACTCCCTTGCTAAAGCAGGATCATCTAGAGAAGGTTGCACAGGATCTTGTCCAGGCAGGAGGAGAATCCACAACCTCTCTGGGCAGCCTGTCCCAGTGCTCTTTCACTCTCACAGTAAACAAGTTTTTCCTCACGCTCAGACAAAAGTTTCTGTGTCCCTGTTTGTTTCCATCACACTGAGAAGAGTCTGGCCCCTTCCCTCCAACACCCACCCTTTAGATATTTATAAGCATTAATCAGATCCCCTCTTAGTCTTCTCCAGGCTAAACAGATGCAGCTTTCTCAGCCTTTCCTCATACAGGACATGCTCCAGTCTCCTGATCATCTTTGTAGCCCTCTACTGGACTCTCTCCAGTAGTTCCCTGTCTTTCCTGAACTGAGGAGCTCAGAACTGGACACAGTACTCCAGATGTGGCCTCACCAGGGCAGAGTAGAGGGGGAGGATAACCTCCCTCGACCTGCTGGCCATACTCTTCTTGCACCCCAGGACACCATTGGCCACCTTGGCCACAAGGGCACACTGCTGGCTCATGGATTGCTTCTTGTCTACCAAGACTCAGGTCCTTCTCTGTAGTGCTGTTTCTCAATAGGTCAGCCCCTAACCTGAACTGGTGCTTGGTAGGGTGCTAGGTGCAGGACCCTGCCCTTGATTTTGTTGAATTTCCTTAATTTCCTCTAAGTTCAACTCTCTAGTGTGTCCAGGTCTCACTGAATGGCAGCACAAAACCATTCATTTTATGGACAAAATGTTCCTTTGTTAAGATTTCATAACAAGTTTAGTCCCTGCCATCATCAGAGATCCCACTGGCTGTTTGTTGTGGGCTTCATGGCTCCATGCTTTGGAGCTATGGGATATTGCTGAGAAGGACAGATTAGAGGGAGCAGCAAGGGAAGCACAGAGTCCTACTGCTGCTTGTGGTATGGGAAGGAAGGGTGAAACCCAGCCAATAGAAATCCATATTTCCCAGTTCTGGCAGTTAACAGGAAAATGGAGGAATGACTCAGTGATCATAAATCCATTAATTGCTCACCCTGTTGTGTCCAGCAAAGACTTTCATTAATGGTTGCTTTGAAGAACTTATATTTTCTTCATATATCCAAGTGATTTATGATAAGCTTTTCTTTAGCCATGGAGACCTGGATTAAAGTTATGCAGGCAAATTGTGAAGCATATATGAATTTCAGAAGATGCTAGCAGCAAAAAACCACTTTATAAATCATCTAGTGCTTGATTAATGACTCCTAGCAGACCTTTGAACGTAAAAACACAGTAGGAAAATACATAAAATGATGTAGACCAACCAAGTGAGATTTAGAAGAAAAGCAAACATCAAGATTCCAGCCTATAGGCAGAGACTCAGCATTCTCAGTGCCAGTGGCATCACCCCTTGAAAAGTGGTTTGGTTAGGTTGGCTGCTTCCTGCAGATTGTTTCCAGTTCCTCATGCCAAAATATGATTTAAATAAACATTTACTTTCAGTCATATCTTTTTTTGTTGTTTTCTTAACACACAATTTTTGTGGTTATTAGAAAAGAAATACCATCAAGTTATTTAAATCCAGAGGTATTGAATGTAAGATCTTGGGCTTCCCTTTCAACAATTCTTTTGATACTGGATATAGTTACTTAAACATCAGGCCCTCATAAAATTACACACACATGACTGGGTATATGGTACAGAGAGAATAAAATGATGTCACTGAAAGATGTCGTATGTGGGATACCTACAGACAAGTTGTGAAGTGAGAGCTATAAAAAGAAATTTACAATAATAGACATTAACATCTTTACACCGAAACATATATGACCTTATATCCCAGTTATTGTCCATCACTGTGTAATGATGAAGATGTGGTAATGCAGTCCTGAAAAGATTCAGAATTAACACAGCACCACTCACAAACTCCTCTGTAAGCCTGAGTGATAGAAACGCCTGTTCAGCAAAATGATGGAGCTTAATCATGGTCTGTGGTAGTTAGGCTCTCTGCATGTTTATGACATTTTAAAGCAGGTTTCAGGCACTAAGTTGCATTGTACTAAAAATATGACGATAAAGCCAGGCTGTTGTAAAGAACACATTGAGTTATGATATCTGAGCCAGACATTTAACAAGCTGCTTCTAATTTACCTGTTCATAAGTGAAATCCTGCTTTTCTGCATGCCACACTACCCTTCCTCCATGCCATTGCAGAGTAAAGACAGAAGGCAAAAGACCACTTTGCTCTGTTATTATAACTGACTGGTCCTTCTCATTACCAGTCCTTTTCATTTTTCTAAAGAGAAACAATGAAAGTATTACATTATGGAGAAATTTAGCAACTATTGGATTAAAGAACAAATTAGCAAATATTTCTTGACATTTCTAAGCCAAGGAACAGCTCCCAAGACACCTGAATTAGATCAATAGAGTACTATTGAATTAAATCAACAGACTAGTGCATGCTTATTAGCAAGCCCTGAATGACTCCCTGAATGGATGATTGTAGCTGTTAATGTACAGTGATTTCAGAATACAAAATATTTAACAAATTAAATCTTAATGCACCTCGCTAAAAGCAGTAATTTGCTTCAGAAAAAAGATATAAATATTAGTATGGCTATTTTGCTGTTAACTATTTGCAGTCAACTTGTCTACAGGCTTTTCTGCAGGCTTTGGTATCAGAGAAGAATTTGTACATTAATTTGCAACTTTATTTGTCCTTTGTCATATCATAAAGTCAAGGTAGCCTTCACTAATACATAAAGAATCAAATTACAATTATCCTGAAAAATTAGCGATGTCACAAATCCATCACAAAAAAAGTCTGGCTAGCTACTCACCAAGGAAATTAGGGAGAACATGCAACAGATTAGTAGGTAAGTAAACTGAGAAGTGACAACACCAATTATTATGAATACTTTGATTTGACATTTTGAATGTTTATAGCTTAAAATTTCCTTTGGGGAATTATTCCCATGTGCAGTATTTAGTTGTACTGAGCAGAATGTGATAAAACCGTGAAATACCTTGTCATATTTTAAAATGAAAGGTAATTTCTAACAGAATTTATTGTAGGCAGGCATGTACGCCTGAGCACTGGAGAATCTAATGCCATTTGTGCTTTTAAACTGAATCCAACATTTGTTTACCAAAGACAGGCCAAAACTGAGAGCATCAACATCTACACCAAGCTTGTGTTACTCTCCCATGCCCGAGGAAAGAGAAAGGGCTTAACACATTCACAATTTACTTTTAAACTGTTGAATTGTGCTACCTCACAGAAAGGACAGCCTCAGTGTATTTTTTTTTCTACTGTGTATTTTAAGGTATATCCTGAAAAATTTTGCATTATTATAGCCAGTCTCTCCCAAATTGTTAGGAAGTTTGTTAAAAAGAGGCATTTCAGTCTAGAAAAGAAGACTAGGTTGCTTTCTTCTGCTTAATAACGCAGATAAGATAATAGTACTGGCACACTCGTATTGACAAGGTTCCTGTCATTGTGTACAGTCAATCACTGGGACCTCTTTGTGCTCAGTGCCTCTGCAGAGGTGCCTCTTATGCACCAGAAAGCAGATGTAGGCTTTGGGAGGCAATTTTAAAATGCAAACTTATAGCTACGATACCATCAGGCCCTTACAGGAAATATGGATATTTTCCAATCTGTTAGTTTGCTATCTGTTAGAGAAATGGAAATGCCAGTTTTAAAACCTGGCAGCTTTTGGTGTTTGCAGGCTAGAGGGAAGGACTGTGCCCTCCGCTGAGCTGAGGAAGTCTCTCTGCAGGGGTATGTAATGTTCCCATTACCAAAGCAGAGAGGCTGGAGTAGCTCAGCCAGCCACTATCCAGCAACAAACTGTCCTTGTAGAAATGTCAGAGAGAAAACCATGCTGGGAAGTGAAGTTACAGCAGCTTTACCCTCCCACAGATTAATACCACTACATATGGTGCATGATTTTGTCACCCTACAAGAAAAGGCTGCCCAGATGCTTCCCTTCATCCCCAGTTAATCCGGAAGGTCTGTATGTGTCTCCAGGCAACCATTTCCATTACTCCGCATATCCCTCATGGAGGACTTTGTAAAACCATCCAGGAACATCTCAGAATTAGCTGGGACGTGTAGTTTGTGAAGACTCTACAAATGGGTGGATAGGTAAATCTCAAACTTTTGTGCTTTTAAATTGCATTTATATTAAGGGAAATACTTTAACTCAACTGAATCCAACTGGAACGTGTAATTAGTCTTATCTGTAAGCTATAGAGTTGCTAAATGCACCTTGGGGGTTTTTTACTTTGTCTCCTTGGTAAACAGGAATTAGTTCTTATATATAGCAAAAGTGTTCAAGTAATAAAAGTATCAGGCAGGCTTCTGAGCTCTGAAGAGGTACGGGATTGTGATGGAAGATGAAGATCAAAATAAGATTTGGGGAGAGCCTTACCTGGTACTTCTTTAGATTTTCATCATTTGAGGCAGCTGCTCTGTGGCAGGGAGTGAATCGTTCTCTTCTATCTTTAGTGTTTGGTGGCATGTTTTGGGAGACTGGTGTGAATTTACACATTTCCTTTTGATAACATACAATTTCCAAAAATTATGCTGAATTAAATTTAACACAGATTAAATATTATAGTAAAAGTTTGTATCACTGATTTCTAACTGACTTAATCCTATGTGTACCCCACCTTATGAACAGAACACTCACTTGCACCAGAAGCAGCAGAAATGAAGGTTCTTTGTGTGTATGTGTAGAATGAGAGGGGAAAACCTGTGGAATTCAGAAGTACCTGGCCTATTTAAAATGTCTCCTGCTGGTATCTCATTACATGTGACATGCATGTCATCACTAAACAGCTCCAACATGCAATATTCAGTTTTAATGGTCAGTGAGGGAAAGCCACGCATGGGCCATGTAAGGATAACTAACAAAGGCAACAGGAATGGATCTTTTATTATTATGATTGCTACTCCAGTGATTTAATAATTTTTCTACTACATGCAGTGTGAAGCCTAATGATTTTGGAGAAAGCCTCATCTCATGAGATTGCAAACCAAGAGTCTTTGTAACCTGGTCAGAAATTTAAGACAGACACCATGCTAATTACACATACCATTATATAGACTCTCCTTTTCTGCATTATAAAAATTTATCAGTTCTCTGTACATGGCATGTCAATGGATATTACTTCTTCAGAAGGCTCTTGTTGTGATATACTTATCTTGCTTTTTTGAGAAAAATCAACTTACAATCAAGGCAAAATTATGTTCAATGCATGTTTCACAAGATGTATAAAACCTTTCAAAGATTTTTTTTTGCTTTCACACAATTTAAGTGATCAAGCTACATATTACAGTGAAGACTTGAAAGAGGTTACAATACTTAAGAAGCACAACTTAAAAAGACACGTATTTGTTTGTTGAGATACTAGTCAGATCATAGCAAAATTCCTTCAGTTTAAATAAAACTATGTACTACAAAAACCACATGAGATACCAAATGATATGCTGCTCTTATAATGAGAGAAACTGTGTTTTTTTCTTTGGAAAGTCAAAAAATACCTTTGAAGTTGAGGCAGTTTTGTTAAGTTCATGAGTAAAACATGTTAAAATTATGCTGGAGAGTCTTACACCTTATGGAAAAAAAGAGCTGTAAAGTTGGAGATCTAAATAAATGTAAATGAATATTTGATAGGTAAAATATGCCCCTGCTCTCTTATCTTCTTTACTTTCAAAGTTATTCTTAGGGTAAGTCATGCATTCATGGAAGTTAGGTAAAATTCAGATCCAATTCATGAAACTTCAAGAGCGAAAAAGGAGGTTATACCAAAATGTGAAACTTGGAACCTCTCATTTTTTTATCCATGTTTGGTATCCCATTCATAGGTATTGTTACTCTGGGTCAAGCCTACCTACTTCGATAGCATAGGTAATAATTGCCACCTGGCAACTGTTTCAAACATACTCAGTAGTATTTTGACAAATCACAGAATCACAGAATCGTAGGGGTTGGAAGGGACCTCAAGAGATCATCGGGTCCAACCCCCTGCCAAAGCAGGCTCCCTAGCTCATATTGCACAGGTCAGCATCCAGACAGGTCTTGAATATCTCCAAAGAAGGAGACTCCACCACCTCCCTGGGCAGCCTGTCCCAGGGCTCTGTCACCCTCACTGGGAAAAAGTTCTTCCACATGTTGGTGCGGAACTTCCTATGCTCCAACTTGCAGCCATTGCCCCTTGTCCTGTCTCCACAGACTACTGAAAAGGGGCTGGCCAATTCCCCCTGCATCCCATACTTAAGATATTTATAAACATTGATTAGGTCCCCCCTCAGTCTTCTTTTAGCCTTTCCTCATAGGGGAGATGTTCCAGGCCCTTAGTCATCTTTGTAGCCCTTCTCTGGACTCTCTCCAGGAGATCCCTGTCTTTTTTATACCAGGGAGCCCAGAACTGGACACAATACTCCAGGTGGGGCCTGACCAGGGCAGAGTAGAGGGGGAGGATCACCTCTTTAGACCTGCTGACCACACTCTTCCTGACGCATCCCAGGATCCCATTGGCCCTCCTAGCCACCAGGGCACAATGCTGGCTCATGGCCAACCTGTCATCCACCAGGACCCCCAGGTCCTTCTCCACAGAGCTCTTCTCCAGCAGGTCATCCCCCAGCCTGTACTGGTAGAAATGGTTGTTCCTTCCCAGGTGCAAGACTTTACACTTGCTTTTGTTGAATTTCATCTGGTTTCTCCCTGCCCAGCTCTCCAGCCTGTCCAGGTCTCGCTGGATGGCAGCGCAGTGTTCCTGCGTGTCAGCCACTCCTCCCAGCTTTGTGTCATCGGCGTACTTGCTGAGGGTGGATGCTGTTCCCTCATCAAGGTCATCAATGAAGATATTAAACAGGATTGGACCCAACACCAAGCCCTGGGGAACACCGCTAGTCACAGGCCTCCTTTTCTTCTTTAGAATCTAGTTTTGGTTTGGTTTGGTTTTTTTCCCAGGGTTACTCCTCTGACCTTGTGAGAATTATATGATTCATATAAATGTGAAAGCAGAAGCCTGTTCTTTACATCAATACTTAATTTACTTAGTTAAGGTGTGCTGTTTCACCTGAGGTACGGAATAATCAGGCAAGCTTCATGTATCGTCATACAGAAAGAAACAGCTGAGTATGGCAGGTAAGGCTTATCTTCTTGAAAATCTCTTCTCAAATTCCTCGGAATTATTCTAAAGACCACCAATATCCATCAGTCATGGAAGATATAAATAAGGCTCGCAGCCTTTGTCACTCTGAATCACACAGAGAGCAATGGGAACGTTGCCCAGTGCCTGGAGCAACACATTTTACTTTTATGCTCTGATATTTACCACGGCCATTCTTTCTGGCCCTTTCTTTCTTCACAAGATATAGTAAGAAGACCACAAATATTTTGTTAGGAAACATAGGCCTGTGTCCTTAAAACTCAAAAGAAAAAGACTGACTTTTAGTCATTGGCCAGGTTGTAAGTGGTGAGCCACATCAGAAGGTCTTTGTTTTGAGCTCTTCAAACACACCAGGCTTTGGTGATGTTGATTTGGCACGGAGAAGCCAATAGCCAGCTCATCACTCTGTGCAGGGCAGGGAGGAGGGTGTTAGAGCACAGCTGTCTAGGTGCTATGTAGCATGCAGGATATATGGGTCACCATTAATCATCTACTGAAATATGGTCAGCTCTTTGGAAAGAACACTGTCTCCATAACAGCAACAACACTTGAAATTACTGTGCCAGTTGGTACTGAAGCCATAAAATTCATGCATGATTGAATCTCCAAAGTGAAGATAAACAAGAAAGGCTGCACAGACTATCCTCTTGCTCTTTAGATTTTTGTATTGGGAAAATAACAGGAAGAATATTTTTATAGCTGTCCACAAGCTTTGCTTATCCAGCATTAAAAAGCTTTCCTCTCAGAAGCTAGATTTTGATGATGAAAATTAGCCGCTGTGGTGTCTGTGTTTCTGTACTACATAATGACATCATTAATGCCTACATTTTGTCTTTTCAGAGTTATGCCCGGATAGAGATATAAGAAAGCTATTTTCATTGCTGTTTAGTGCAGCTGAGGGAAAAAGAATATCAGTTTCTGCTCTGCTTAATGCAAATGAAATGCTCATTCTGAGCATAATGTCAACTATAGATCAAGTGTTTGCTGGCAGCACTGAAAAAGAGCAGCCAGTGTAGGAAAACCATCAGATTTAATCCATCATATTTAAGAGAATAATGAATGTAAGGGACATAATGAAGACAGGACTGGGTGAGCAGACAATACACAACCCTCCATCCAAGTGTGCCTAAAACAAAGAGATCTAATATCCAAGTGGTGAGAAACAATTCACCTCTTGACAGTGGAGGCAGCAGACATCAGTAAAACAGCCATTTATTGAGAATGTTGAGAAAAGGGTTTCTAGGAACAAGAAGAATTGGACAGTGGTGGTGCTTGAAGCAACAGGAAAGACAACTGAAACTGGAGACACTGAAGACAACTGGGGGCAACATCTGCAGGAGGTGTTATCTAAGGGCAGAATCTGATCTCAGTGATTCCTACAGTGAGGTGATGCTTACTAGCAGGTGAAGATGCAACTGAAGATTGTGGGAGAGCTCAGATGGGGTGATGGAGGAGAGGAGAGGGTGCATGGGCAACCATAAACTTGCTGACCATCAACATGAGTTTCCTGAACATAGATGCATAACATCCACAAAAAGATGTTAGTATAATTATTTGGCATTCAGCAAACAAAATACTCTATCATTTTGCTGTACTGCAGAAACAGTATTTGATGAAATACTATTAACAAAAAATAGCTTTCTTTTTTATTATTTTATTAAAGTCTAACCCAGTTAGACAACCTAGTGCCACTAAAACATTAAAGACAGAAAGATTGAAATTAAACTGTCTTTACATAACTAAAATCTTTCTAGTAAAGGTCCTGTCCTTTATCTGTTTTAGAAGATGCTTTTGGAGTAAGCAATTCCAGCCATTACTGAAAATACTTAGTAAGTAAGATTCTCCTAAAGGTGACTAAATGTAGAATTCAATTCAAATTAGTGTACCAGGATAACTTGAAAATAAAATCCCTACCCTTCAGAAGGGCAATAATTCAGTCTCCGTTATCTTAAAATGTTATAAAAGACCTTTACCTTCTGTGTTGAACAAAAGGTAACATCTGGTTATACATTTGCACACCTGAATCGTTCAATCAAAAAAGCCAGTTTTTAACCTTTGTGTTTAGTAATATGACCAAAATAATAAAATAGAGGGTAATTTCTTAATCCTGCTGCCTGATTGGAAACCATGAACAACAGATCAGAACTGAGAAGGTGATTTTGTGTTGCAAGGTAAATGATGAGAGCAGTTACAGGAAAAAGCTGCTTTGTTTATTGTTACATCCTTCAAAGAAGCCAAGACATTACCATTAATAGAGACAACTGCAATAATCAAATATTCTTTTTTTATATTCAAAGGAATAATAAGAATTTTCATTTGGAGTTAATAATTTTTATATTCCTTGAAAATCATGTTGCATTTTCAGAGATTATTAAAAAATAAACATTGTTTGCTGAAAAAGAAACCTTGCAATTGACATAGTTGATAGATTTTTGAATCTAAAAGATTCGTTATTTCACAAACCCCTTGTGTAAATTCACTAATGAAAGAAAAGGTTACTCGGGAACTTACTTGAAAAGTACTCTGCAATTTTAATTTCATTAATAATTATAATAAAGTTAAAGGCTTTGATAATGTATTTAAAACTTATTCCTAGGAAAATTTCCAAGTAGAAATGAAAACAGATCAAAGTAATAAAGCTTGGAATGTGGCCAAGTTTGATGTCCAGGGAAGACAGTTAAAAGAGGGCTTCCATGCAGCGATACTTCACTGACATAGTCTTCTAGAATGTACAGATTCTAAAGTAGGAATGGTGTAATTGAATTTAATAGTCCTTGACAGATTGTTTTTCCATTGATATGTCTTGTTTTTAATTTGGTCAGTGTCCGAAATTCACAAAATGACCCACAGCTTATATCTTCTGTGGAAAATACTGTGTTTTGAGCCAGTTGCCTGGTATTTTCCTTTGAGGTTACTTAGCTCATATATTATGATGGACATAACCCAACTGTTCCCTAGTCATATTCATCACACTACATGTGGCTTGTAGACCTGTGTCATGTGTCTTCTCAAGTGTCTTAGCAGGCCTGGGGAATTCTTGACTCTAATTACCCCTTGTGAATGTCAAATACTATAATACAAACATCATGTTTGGTTGGTGATGGTCTGAGATTGAGCCTGTATGGATTCAGATTAGTCATCACTGTTCACCATCAGCTATGACTCACGGTTGCTTAGAATAAGTAGGAAAAATCTTAATTAGTTGAGGAGCTGTGCCATTTCCAGACCCTAATTTTCAACCCCTGAGGCTTCACAAGAAGTGATCAAGAACAGGAAAAGTGGGAGAGAAAAGAACTGCAGTGTTTATTGCTAAGCAGAGGAATGGCTGGACAGAGGCAGCCATATAATAGGGAATGAACTTCCTTCTTCTGTCTGTTAGATACTAATAAAAATAGGAGGGTTCAGGACTCACTTGCCTATCTGGCTGGTTGAAGGACAGGTTGCCTATCTCAGAACACCAGTAGTCAAGCTTCATCAATTTTATATTACACTCCAAAACATCAGTTGGGTGCTTCAAGTAGTACCAAACTTCATATCTAACTTACTTATGTGCTGCAGTATATTGCCAGTGTGATTCCAGACAGTCTTTCTCACCTGTAAGCCTCTTGGGGCAAAATTCAAAATAAACCTTAAAGCAGTTACCAGATACACTCAAGTAGAACCCATTTTTTTCCCAGAGTTTGCCAATAAAAATTAGAGCAGGGCACATTAGGAGGATCTCTTCTCAGCTACTTAGAATGTGCTGTTTGTTTTCAGATGGGTAATTATCATGCCATGTAGCTCTCACCAGTGCAGTTGTTGCATCTTTCTCACCTGTCATTAAGACCAAAATGTTGTGTCTCAGAATATCCTCCCTTACACAGCGAAGGCAAGTGTTCTCAGAAGCTTGTTCATTCCTTCAAGAGAGTTCACCAAAGCCTACATTTCTAAGGTAGAAGGAAACAAAACCTGTACCCCTTTAATTAAGACTTAAGGCATTTATTGACTGGCCTCCGAGATATGATTGCACTGGGCTGATGGGGATATCCTGGGGAAAGACTCCCGGTGCGCCAGACCAAATAAGCTTGCACTGCATCTCCAACGTTACCTTAAATATTGCTGCTGCTGCCATTTAATCTAAAGGTCAGCTAATACCCAAGGTATTCCAAATGTAAAATTGCTGTTTGCTGTCTCCAATATAAATTTAACAGGATACAGTACAACAAACATGACAGTAGTTTGGCAGTAGACTGAAAATAAGTCTGGAAATGGTCACGTTAGTTTCTTGGTAGGGATCTGAGCATTGCAGTTCCCCATTCAATGCTCGTAATTTTTATTTTGAAGAATACTGTGAAATATCTCTATCTGCCATCTGAAGGTCATGTCTTTTCACCACTAATAACTTGCAATATTTCTGGCATCTTCTTATCAGGAGACTTTATTATTACAGAGAAGCTGGAATATAGTTTCCAGGAAGGAGGCAGAAATATGTTTATTTTCCCATTTCCTTTGCAATAAATTGGCAAAGTCTGTCCATTAAAGAGAAAAATAAACAAACAAATAAATAGGAAAAAAATAAAACCAAACTGTCATAATTTAGTCCCAGTGATTACTGAAAGAGATAAGGAAACTAACTCTCAGGCCAAGAGAACAAAGGAAGGAAAGTGTAAGTTGCTTTGTGAAGTTAGGCAATAGTTTATGGAAACTGGATGAAGCATTCAAGGAGATAATTAAACAGGAAGATACATGGTGCAGAAGGTTGCCATTTATTGATAAGTAATTATGGCTTTGGCTGCTTGACAGGTTGTCTATAGGGAAGAAGTTTGCTAGGAGCATACAAAACTGGAAGTGATAATGTATAAAGAAAATGATTAGCCTCCTATTTTTCAAATATGTAATATACTTATTATGGACACATTCCTGAATTGTTTGCAGAATTGGTATCTTGGTGATAGATACCTGATTTTAAAATAACTAAGTTGTTTTAATTTCAGGTGACAAAGGTTCTTTGTTTGGTGACACAACTACACCTGTCACTGGGGCAAGGCTGTAGCTTCCATCTGCTGGAAGATGGAGAGATGCAGATTTAACTGATCCCAGCATAGGCTACAAATTACCTGAGTGCCATTTTTCAGAAGACATTTTACCTCCTTATGGTAAAATGAAGAAAATAATAGTATCTGTTTGATCTATCTTACCTATTTTGATCATAAATTCTTCATATCAAAGGACTGACACTCAGTATTGGCATCCTGAGTATGCAGAAAAAAAACCCTGGGCCATTACTTCCATAATGGCTTTGAGGTACAACTGCAGGACATTAGTTAGCAGGTAAAGGGCTGCCTTGTTTATCCTTATCTCTAATACATCAGTGGTGCAGTTTCCACCTTCTTTTTTTTTTTAGGAGTATGCCAGTAATCCCAGCAGAGTAAAAAGGATGAAGGAGGAAAAAGTCCAGTCCCAAAGCCAGGCTATGGCACAGATGACACCGGCTATGTTTTCTCATAACAGGACTGCAGTGTTGCACATGTGGGCTGTTTCATTCCCCAAATAAGCTGAACCCTGGCAAGCTCACATCCCAGAACAGCAGCCTGCACAGTTTCTTGTATTTTTCCTGCTTGCTGAGCAGAGAAATTGAGAGAGAAAAGGTTTTAGTCCTGTTTTGAATTCAGAGAAAGGGATTTGGTGGAAGGGTAGGAAAAGTGATTAACTAGAAAGCCCCAAAAGCATTCATCAAAGCAAGGCATCATTCTCATTCTGTTCTTAATGCTCTAATGCTTCATTTATGGATATAATTCTTATTTCCCAGGACTGTCCTCTCTCCACCTATCAGAATTCAGTCTTGTGTCCAAAGAAATTATTTTTCTCCAGAAAAAAATTGCCTATATAGCACAGCAAGCACCTTTGAGACTTTGTTTGAATTAAAAAGGTAATAAATTCTAATAATACAACTTGCCATTATTTGGAACTTCATGGCATCAGCATTTTGGGGAAAATGTGTTGATGAACACTGCATATATACATTTAGTCAAACTTATAACTAGCCAAGCTCTAAATGCACTTTAAGTTTGTGCAAAGTTGTAAAGTTTGTAGAAAAACTGGTCTTTGAAATGATTTGTGCACTTCGGAGAACAAATATTGTGTGAGGATCCCCAGTGCTGGCAGAGGTGCTACAGAGAAAGAACTTTGGGCCTTTCCAGGTGGAAAAATATGGCTTGGCTGCCTGCCAAATTTATGCTAGCCTCTTTCTCCTGGGAGAATATTTTTTTTAATTTCTGCCACCTGCAAGAAGCTGGCTCTTTCCAAAAATAAGCCATTCACTCTATAAAGACATTGTAGGAGCCTCACAGACTAGATTTCTCAGGGGAACGCTCCCAACTCTACCTTTGCTTTGGAAGAGAAACTATCCATAACTCAGTGCACACTCTGATTTAAGACATCAAGGGAGAGCATGCCCATTGTTCAGTATGTGCATATTACTGCTTTGAATTTATGGCACTGATGTCAATATTTGTTGTTTTGGTTTCACTGTTTCTTTCCCACAAAGGCCACAAGGCTTCAAACAAGGATGCTGGTCTTTGGGATTCCTGCCAAAGGACTTTGGGTGAATCTGACAGACCTTTCAGCCATGCAAATGACAAAAGAAAACAAGTTGGTAATACTTCACTCATCCTTTTAAAATTACTGATAATTTTTGATATTGCCATTTTGATATTTTCAAAGATCGAAAGTAGGCTTGGAGAAATCTTGTCTGAGTGCTGTATAAATAGAAGGATTTAATGGGCACATGAAGAAACAGGGAAATGAGGTGAGGTTCGAATGGTCTTGGGCTCAGCAACACTAAGCTGAGAAGAAAGTGGCTAGAGGGGCTACAGAAGAGAACAAAACTCCTGTGGGACAGAAAGGGGAACACTGAATGGAACAATGCAACAGACTCAACAGTGCAAGAATGGTAAAATGGGAAGGATTGAACAGAGGATCTCAGCTGAGCTCTTCCCTATAGGTAGAAATGAACAGGCTTACTGAAAATTCTGCATAAAATTAGCACTTTGAGAGAAAGGAGATAGACTAAGGAGAACTAAATTTACATTTCTTCTAATTAACATTTATTTCCCAGCTCTCCAGCTAAGCTGTGGCTTAGTATTCATTGATTAACACCTTTGGGAGGACAAATCAGCTAAATCTCACACAGGTTTGTGAAGACAAGCACTCCTTGATATTGATAAAGCCCATGACTAGAATTAGCTTCTCAGTGGGAGCTTGCTTGCTTTACCTACTCTCACACTCTCTGATGTTTTAAGATGCACTAATTTCCAAGACCTCCCATCTAGAATCATAGAATAGAATCATAGAATTGTCTTGGTTGGAAGGGACCCTTTAGATCACCCTAACATACCAACCACCACAAAACCATGAGCCTAAGCACCACATCTAACCGTCTTTTAAATACCTCCACCATTTCCCTGTGCAGTCCATTCCAATGGATAACAACCCTCTCTGTGAAGAACTTTTTCCTAATATCCAATATAAACCTCCCCTGGCCTAACTTGATGCCATTTCCTCTTGTCTTATCACTTGTTACTAGGGAGAAAAGGTCAGCCCCTGCCTCTCCACAACCTCCTTTCAGGTAGTTGTAGAGAGCAGTAAGGTCTCCTCTCAGCCTCCTTTTCTCCAGGCTAAATAATCCCAGTTCCCTCAGCTGTTCTTCATAACAGTTATTCTCCAATCCCCTCACTAGTCTTGTTGCCCTTCTCTGGACGTGCTCCAGCACCTCAATGTCTTTTCTGTAGTGAGGGTCCCAAAACTGAATGCAGTACTCAAGGTGGAGTCCTCCGAAGAGAGTGCTGAGTGCAGGGGAACAATTACTTCTCTAGTCCTACTCACCACACTATATAGGCCAGGATGCTGTTGTCCACCTTGGCCACCTGGGCACACCGCTAGCTCATACTGAGCTGGCTGTCAATCAACACCCCCAGGTCCTTCTCTGCCAAGCAGCTTTCCAGCCACTCTGCCTCAAGCCTGTAGCACTGCTTGAGGTTATTATGACCCAAATGCAATACTTGGCACTTGGTTTTGTTGAACCTCATGCCATTGGCCTTGGCCCATCGATCCAGCCTGTCCAGATCTCTCTACAGGGCCTTCCTACCCTCAAGCAGATCAACACTCCCACCTAACTTAGTGTCACTAACTGCACCACTGAGGGTGCACTCAATCCCCTCATCCAGGTCATTAATAAAGATATTAAAGAGAACTGGCCCCAGCACAGAGCCCTGAGGAACACCACTGGTGACTGGCCACCAGCTGGATTTAACTAGATTCACAACCACTCTGTGGGCCCAGCCATCCAGCCAGTTTATTACCCAGCAAAGAGTACATCCATCCAAGCAAAAAGCAGACAGTTTCTCTAGGAGAGTGCTATGGGAAATGGTGTCAAAAGCTTTGCTAAAATCCAGATAGACAACATCCACAGCTTTACCCTCATCCACTAAGCGGGTCATCTTGTCATAGAAGGAGATCAGGTTGGTCAAGCAGGACCTGCCTTTCATGAACCTGTGCTGACTCGGCCTGATCACTTGCCTTTCCTGCACGTGCTTCATAATGACACTGAGGGTGACTGGCCTCATAATCTTCCTGTACATCAAGGTCAGACTGACAGGCCTACTGTTTGCTGGGTCATATTTCCAGCCCTTCCTGTGGATAGACTCACAATTGAAAATTCCAGTCAACTGTGACCTCCCCAGTCAGCCAGGACTGCTCATAAATTATGGAAAGTGGCCTGGTGAGCAGTTCTACCAACTCCCTCGTTACCCTCGGGTGGATCTCATCTGGTCTCATTGACTTGCTGACCTCTTGTTCAGTTACCAGCTGGGCAGTTTCCCAGTCATTGCTGTCATACTCCATTCAGAAAATACTCTTTCTGAGGACTGTTGTGCACTCGGAGTTGCTATTTACACTGTGTCCTTTTAGGCCAGGATATCCTCCACTCTACTGTCAGCCTCAGAAGACTGGTTGCTGTCATTCACCCCTTCTTAAGGCCTTACATTTCTTTTCTCCCTTCCCACCAAAACTGTGGCCATTGCAAATTTTTCGACTAGTTTCCAAACATGAACACAAGAAGAAACTCTGCTACTCTAAAACTGACTTCTGTTTCAGTGAATGTCTAGGAAAGAATACTGCATTGAGTGCACCCTCAGTAAGTTTGCAGATGACACTAAATTGGCTGGGAGTGTGGATCTGCCTGGGGGTAGCGAGGCCCTACAGAGGGATCTGGACAGGCTGGAGAGCTGGGCTGAAGCCAATGGCATGAGGTTCAACAAGAGCAAATGCCGAGTCCTGCACTTTGGCCACAACAACCCCAGGCAGCGCTATAGGCTTGGGGCAGAGTGGCTGGAGGACTGTGTGGAGGAAATGGACCTGGGGGTACTGATTGATGCATGGCTGAACATGAGCCGACAGTGTGCGCGGGTGGCCAAGAAGGCCAACGGCATCCTGGCTTGCATCAAAAATAGTGTTACTAGTAGGAGCAGGGAGGTAATTGTCCCCCTGTACTCAGCACTTGTGAGGCCGCATCTCGAGTACTGTGTTCAGTTTTGGGCCCCTCACTACAGGAAAGACATTGAGGCCCTGGAACGCGTTCAGAGGAGGGCTACTAAGCTGGTGAGGGGTCTGGAACACAGGCCTTACGAGGAGCGGCTGAGGGAGCTGGGATTGTTCAGCCTGGAGAAGAGGAGGCTCAGGGGAGACCTTATAGCTCTCTATAACTTCCTGAAGGGAGGTTGTAGTGAGCTGGGGGTCGGCCTCTTCTCCCGTGTAGGCAGTGACAGAACTAGAGGGAATGGTATCAAGCTGCGCCAGGGGAGATTCAGGCTGGACATTAGGAAGCACTACTTCTCGGAAAGGGTAGTCAGGCACTGGAATGCACTGCCCAGGGAGGTGGTGGAGTCACCGACCCTGGGGGTGTTCAAGGAAAGACTGGATGTTGTATTGAGGGATATGGTTTAGTGGGAGCTAGTAGTAATAGGTGAATGGTTGGACTGGATGATCTTTTAGGTCTTTTCCAACCTTGATAATTCTGTGATTCTGTGATTCTATTTTATACTTTCTGAAACAGAAATTGCAGCAATGTAGATCTCCTGACAGAACCACTTCTTCCCCTAGGACATAATTTCAAATTTAGTGGGTAAATTGAATTCTTGTCAGTTGGTGTATTTCACTTGTTTCACTTATAGGCTGAGTATTGGAAGGAACTGGTTTTGGGACATCCTCTTTTTTTATTACCTTTTGATTAGAAGAGATAAAATGGCTCATCAGTTATCTCATAGTCAGTGACTAGCCAACAAAATCTTTTAAACATTATTGTTACTAATAAGTGTTTGTCTTTTAATAACCTGCATTTGACTACCAAATGGATCTAAAGAACTACAGCAAACAATATAAAACCAGAATTCTATAAATGAGAGGAAATGAGGGTCATCTCATATGAATCCCTTCTCTTTTCTAATGGGCTCAATAGGCATTAGTTACTTAGACTGAGATAGGGACAAGGAAGATGCCATGTTAATGGGATGCTTTCACCCTACTCTACCAGGAAACATGCCAGAAAGTAAGATCTGACTAATGATGGATCTTTTCATCTAAGCACGTAAAATCAGCACAGTGTGACACGAATAGTGTGTAGCTTATTGTCAGAAGCGATGGCTTTTCTGTGTGATGTTAGAACTCATTTAAAAAAAAAAAAAAATAAAAATAAATTAAAAAAAGGAAGAGAACAGTTGCAAAACAAGTGGTGAATACACATACATTCTCAGCCACCTACGCAACATGTTTTAACATGTGTTCCCAGGTCTGAAAATACAGTGTTTTTCAAGGAGGGTTTGCTGTATCCAATACCTGGATGGAATGACTAAACTGTGCTGTGACCTGTCTTCCTTCGCTTACAGGGATGATGTGACATAGCAGCAGTGGCAATAGCCTAACTTTTGTGTCTTCCTACAGAAATGTTAGGTGATATTTCTTGATGATTTCTTCCCCAGAATGTCAGACACACCAAGAGCCAGACAATGTCAGAAGAAAATGCAAGTTCCGGCTGCAGACAGCAAAGAGGGAAAATACAGAGGATTGATCCCACTTGAGTCAGGGCTTCATCATTTGTGCTTCGGGTTCAACACAGGAGCTACTCAACTGCATCCACTGGTAACAATCAAGCATCAACTGCTGAAAGGGTTTAGTTTATTTAGAGAGTTTGGGTATCACTGTTCTGCTGTTCTCTGTGAGAACCGGTGGATCCAGTCATCCAGATGATGAGGATTGGAAGGAAGTATTCAAAGCTCTGGGATAATGCCTTTCGATGTTTGAAAGAATGCGTATTTACAGTGGAACACCGCTTGGCTGTATGCTTGTGGGATGTGACTGAAAATAGTCATGAGAATAGAAAGAATGTGTGAGAATATAAACATCAAAGTAGCAAGAATCCCATGAATCCTAATCGGCTAACACCTGGCAGGGTTGCTTTTGTAAAAGGAGAGAATAAAAGGAGCACTGGGAGAAGAAAGAAAAATAATAAAAGAGAACTAGAGGGAAGATGCTGCCCTGAAACCAAACCTCTGTCTCTGTGTTTTTCATCACCAACAATCATCGCCAACATTCTCTGTTGTGATATATAAGAAAAAAACTTCATCATGCGAGCAATTAAACCCTGGAAGAGGTTACCTAAAGAAACAGTGAAATTTCCCTCACTAGAAATATAAAATGCTTGGATTGACAGGGCCCTGGAAAACCTAATCTAAGGAGTTCTGATGCACCTAAAAGGAGCTCCTGAAGCAGTGGGCAGAAAATGTGAGTGGATGGCCCCAGTGAGGCTGGTCAAGGCCATTAGGGCCTATTGGTGCCCTCAGGGTCCTGACAGATTTTGTCATGTGTGACATTTCTAATAAAATTCCAGATTTTCAACTGTGCATAACAGATCATTAAAGATGCTGTTCCTAAACTAGTTACTGCTTTTGGGTTTAGCCTGAAAATTAGACAAAAGTTGTGCAGACATACATGAGCAAAACTTAAGATTTTGGTGGTGGCTATATCCCTCTAGCCGAGCGTGTTCAATAGTGCCAATGAATGCTTTGCATACAGAAGGGGAAGAACACATAGACTCTGGCTTGATTCAGCCCCCCAACTCTATGTGTCTAGTCAGAATAGTTTTTATCCTGACTTAAGTTAACCCTCCTCTACAGTTGATGGAGAGGAAGATGCATGTCTAAAGGGTATTTCAGCCCACTCAAACTCTGGATGTCCCAAGGTAACTTTGGAACATACCCAAACAGTGTGTGCAACATGGATTTGATCATGTTTTTTGTGTGACCCTTAGCTCTCATTTTGTGTGTGACAGCTTTCAAACTGAAAAATTCAGGCTGTTAGCAAACCTATTTCTGGTGTATCAATCAATACACCTGATCAGTCAGTCAGGACGGAGGCCAGCTGTATCATCTAGGTATTCTTTCTACTACCCAACTGGTTCCTGAACTAGAGGGCCATGAACTAAGCTAGTAATGTTGTGATTACATCACCGGTTGCATATGCAATTAAAACTAGCAAACAATCCCTTCTTGGTATTCCGTAATGGTTTTCTCTTTGCATAACCCTAAGGGAACATCTGGTATCTAATTTGCCTGCTTCCATCATCACTAAACAACTTCTAAAGTGTACTGGAGATATTAAGGACTGAATATTGCCCAAGTGCAACTGTAGAGGGTCAGGGAAAGCTCATAGCAAAAGCAGCCCAGAATGTTCCAAGATCTATCTTCAAATAGAGTAAGGTTGATAGTTCTTACAGTAATGCAGTCATTTTGTATGAAGTAGCTGTATTGACTCAGTGCCTGTCCTACAGTCAATCTATGGTCAGGTGAAGGGCTTTAAATCATGGGCCTGTCAGCTTACGTGCAAGCTGCTTTAGAAATTAAACCCTGACTTTTACCCTCTGTGTAACATACCCTATGAATGTGACATATAAAAAATTATAAAAAAAAAAAGGGGGGGGGATTTTCATCAGTTAGATGGACCAAGTCTTGACCCATGTAAGCAGCTAGTGTCTGGGGCTGCTTGTCTGATGACAACTTGGCACCTGAAGAAATTCACTGGTATGTACATACTTGAAAAAACCATCTTTGATACTTCAACTATATCTTCAGATATGAAATTGGTCTTGAGATGGTGTTCTGAGACTTAGTATTCACAGTCAGTGCTCAGATTTTTAGGAAGAGAAAATTATTTGAGTCAGTCAATAAGCTGAGATAATATGCAATTCAAATTTCTTCTCAAGTCACTTAGCTTTCTTTTCAATGTTTTGAAAGCCCTCAAGCAAGCCTCTCATATTCGGTGTGTGGGTGTGTGCACCGTGTGGGCTGCAACTGCACTGATTTTTCTTCAGAGTCAGCTGTTGCCTAGAAGCAGTAGAGGAGAAAGCACTGGTGGGTAAGCTTGGAGCTGCTTAGCTGGAGAAGACAGCCCACAACTTTTAACTTGGGACCAAGAAGATTCCAGTCCTCAGGTAGGTAGAATCAGTTGAGAGAAAACAACTCCATAAAATCATAATGCAAGTGCTATCCTCTTTTGTTGGTTCCAGGAAATTAAAGAAATCTTCTATGGACACATTTAGAATGCCCCAAACTTAGAAAACACTCAAAAATTTTAAGCTGTACCACAGGGATCACCATAAAGCAGAAAAATCCCTTCAGCTTTCAGTGCAGGGCAAATATAATTTCTACCCAGCTGTTGTTGCAGCCTGAGGTTGACGCTGCATACATTTCTGCCCTGGATAGTCAATGTACAATATTTCTAACTAAAGCTTTGTCACTGAGGTGGCAACATCTCTCCAACCAACTTCTGCCCAACCTCCCAAATCTCACGTGCACACTAGCTGTGCTCTGCTGCACTCTACACCTCTACCACAAAAAGTCCTAAGGATGCCACACAGATCTACAATGAAGTTTAGTCCAGAGGTGGATATCTGAAGGCAGGAAGTAATTTATTTCAATTACAAATAAGTCATTAATATATTAATGTACATTCATAAATAATGTGCATATAAATTAATATATAGTACTTGAACTGTCATCATATATCATCACATCATGGTATAAAGAACAGACAGAGCATTTCCAAATGGTCTGGAGCAAAATTCAGTATCTTTGGAACAAAATACTTCCAGGGAACAAAATCTGAGAATTATTTGGAGTGACTTCAAAATACCTAAGGCACTTTTTTGTCCCTGAAATTTAAATTCCGATTCAAAAGTTAGGGTGATCAAATGAGCTTCATTATCATCCAGTCACTTTTGGTGAGTCAGAAAAACAGAATTTCCAAGGCCAGCAGAGGTTAAAAAAGTGGGAAAAAAAGATTCAAAGACAGGCTAGTGGGGTTTTTTTTCCTTCTTACTATCTTAGAATTTGTGTTTCATATCTCCTTTTAGCTGTAGGTTTGCTTGAAAAATGCTGTTCTTGTAAATCAGCACACTCTGCTGGTAGACTAAGAGAATGTGACTGACACAGCAAAAAATAATTGCAAAAATAAAGCATGACATGCAATTAAAAAGTCATCAGCTGTATCTTCTGAGAAAAGGAAACAAATCACAACACATAAACCGCAGCTCTCTTACACAGAGGAGTTAATTTGTTTATACAGTTTGATTCATGTAACTATATCAAAAAGGAGTTGCTCAACACGCTTAACTCTATTTCTGAGACAACCGTTTCCAAAGGAACTAACCAGCAGCGAGGCAATTAGACTGTGGACTGTGCAGCGCTGCAGTAGGCCCAGATTCAGCTATCACCTTTTCAAGCTTGAAGAAGGAAAATGTAGCCTGAAATAGATGTCCAGATCCTGTCTTTGAACGTAAGGGGTTAGGGATGAGAGGAATCTCCCTGACTCCAAGTGTGAACCTGGGGCTCTAGTTGTACTTCTGATCTCTGATCAGGCATGCAAGGAAGAAGCCTGTCAGAGCTGATGGCCAGCAGTATTTTGCACTTTGTTCAACGGCTGAGGAGATGTTAGCACCAACTGTTATCAAACTCAATCTGGAAGAGTTGAGTTCCCTGAATTTACGTCATGAAATTCTGGGTAAATGTTTACTATTCTCATGAAACCAAAAGGTTTTTTTAAATAGATAACAGTTACAGCAAGCATCATCTTTGAAATTGCAGGAGATTTCTGTGAACTCTCCTGGTGTGTTTCTGACTAGCTTTGCTGTTTCACCAAGAGGCCCCTAAATCTGTCTTGTTGTGGTCTTATTTGGGGCTAGCTGTTATACCCCTACCACATCTCACTCTGCTTTTGGATAAACTAATTCTGTGACATTAATCAGTACTGAAAAGGGCTTTGGAACAGGCAATTAAGAGAAAATAACAATAACGGGGAAGATGAGCTATGTATGTGTTGCTGACATCCGGACATACTTTTCCCACATATGCTACTTTACATTTTGGCATTAACTTGCAATGCTGCATCCTGAGCAAACCAAGTTATTCCATTTGCTGTGGATCAAACAGAACGAAGTCACTTGCTTGTATGTGTCTGTCCTATGTCCTTGCATGCACCCTTACCACCACAAACTTTGCTTTCCCCCTTCACACTTTCTCTACGCCCTTCACAGCACCTCCAATTCCTTTTATTACTTCACCACTGAACAAAGCAAGTGGTGGTGCCTGCTATTGCCTGCCCAAAACAGTGCCTGGCTGCCTGGCCAGGCGGTGCACAGCATCATGATGGTCCCACCACAACAGCAACATAAGCCTGGTCATCTCACATGGCTATCACCATGTAAGCACTACCAATTTTCACAAAACATTTAGGAACTCAATTGTCTTTAACCCTGCTGCCACAAGTAGTTTAAATTGGCCATCAGGTTCAGAATATTCCACAAAAAATGTGCGGGAACTAATGGGCACACCAATTAAATAAAGAACAGTCAGATTAACCAACTGGCATATTCGAGTCAGTAGACAAGATACATCTTCCTTCATTTCCACCATGAAAGGGAAGCAATGTCCTTTTGCTTAGAATTATTTAGTCACGATGTAAAAGAACACAGGGCTATGAGAAGAAATTATCGCACGCGATTTACAAAGCTGTATCTTTAGTCTTGATTTTATGTGCATGAACCGGTTCCCTAAGTAGCACCAACTTTCAATCATGTTTGGTGCCAAGTCAGCCATTGCTACCATTAACATTTTCCTGTTCAATCACTCTGTCTGTAACCAGCCACAAATAAGAATTAATGAGACAAATCTGCCTTGATTAAGTTGCAGTGAACCTGCAGGAGTTCTGTCTCTTGGGAGAGTTTCATTTATTCACCACCTGTATCCTAAATGTGTTCTCTTAATTTTTGAAAGACCCAGCAAATCTGGCGGTCTCTTTGTTCTGCTGTTGCTGTTCCTTGCATCAAACTTTGCATTCCTCAGGGACTTTCCCGTAAAAATCTCCTTCTGTACACACAGCATATTTTTGAAAGGCAAGCCCAGCCTCTTCGTTCCAATGGACTCTGGAGGTCACACAGGCTGTGTGCATCCTCTGGAGTGAAGAATATTCTGCATCTGCAGTTAGTTGCCCAAAGGGTTCAACTGCTTCCAGCAGTTGGTCGGGCCAGATGTGCAGACAGTGAGGACATACAGAGACAGAGGCACTGCACAAGAATATCTGTAACACAAACAAGTGTTTTTGAAAAGATTACAGAAAAGGAGGTACTTCCAAGAGGAAAAAAAAAAAAAAAAAGGTTCCTCCAAAAGATCATTCTCTTTTATTAACCTTTCAGATAATTTAGAGAGTCACTTCCTCAGGTTCATTCATTGTTAGCAGTTTAGATTTTTTTTTTTTGGTTTATAGTTTTCTTATTTCAATTTAAACATATCACTGTGGGTGCCAAGGATGGAATGATATGACAATCATTGAGTTCTGTCCTGGCAACACCATCCCTTGTTTGACTGTAGTAATGATTTCTGCACTACTTCAGCTACGGAAGATTCATTGTCTTAATTGGGTCCTGAAAACCACAAACACACCCTTGTTTAGAGGATACAAATCAGCTGCAAAGATGCCTTTCTCAAATAGATCATGAAATACTGAAACTGGAAATGGCAAAGTGTTGGTTAGAAGATGGGCTACTCACCCCTGCTAGGAGAAACTGCTCAAGGTGTTACAGCACAACGGAATACATGTCACTAACGCTGAGAGGAGAATAACACAGGAAAAAATGTTGTGTTTTTTTTCCTGATGCACAGGATAGCTCCTCTAAGTGCTAATGGTATTTACGTGCACCAGAGACAGGTGTATTCCATGAACTGGAAAACAGATGGTCAAGAGGGTATTTGATAAAAAATATTCACATTAACTGCACTGTTTACAAAATGTCAATTATATTTTCATTTTCTTAGGCCAGAAGAGATTAAATAACAAAAGCAGAATAAAGGCAGAAAATTAAGAGAATAAATTAGCAATGAATGTGTTGGAAAAGCTGTAAGTACTGTCAGGTAACAAAGTGATGTTACTAAAGAAGTAACCTTGTTCTCTGGTAGGGACCTTTTAGCAAAAAACTAACAGGAGCAGGAAGACATTTTCCCTGAACCCTTGGACAGAATTTTGTTTGAGACCCAATGTTTTTAGTGGCAAAAAAAAAGAACAAACAAACAAACAGAAAGTAAGTAAGTGAAATGTGACATTCTCTGCAACTGAGAAGGCAAAGACCTGCTTCTGCCCTTCACCTTGCTTTGTTCTTTTTCAGTGAGGAGAGGGGAGGTAGCAAAAAGAAACACAAGAGGGTGGACAGTTGCTACTCACAATATGCTGCACTGTAAACAAAAATTAAAAAATCCCAAAATATGTAAAACAAGCACACTGATTTTTCCAGATAGCTTTCTGCCAAATTTCGTTAATAAATGGAATCCTTATTTTTCAGGTTTGCAGTTGCCAGGTACTGAAATGCCACAGCAACTGAATTGAATTGCCACAGCAAGCTAATTAAATTGCAGATTTAGTCCTTCCAGAAAAAAAGTTGAAGGCAATTGTTAGAGCAGGAAGTAGCTTGAATTTTCAGAATTAATTTTCATTTATATGGATTTCTCTTTCCATTACAATGAGTTTTAAGGCTTTCATTTCATCTGTATGTTTATTTTGAAATCTTATTGCAAATATGTACATCTTTGAAGTCAGTTTTCATTTAAAATATGTGCATCTTCCAATATATAAACCTATACAGGCAAATATAGTAAAATACAGCACATATATAGTAAAGTGAACTAACAGAGTGTGTTATCAAATGGATACAATTCCCTCCTAAGCAGTGCCCCTGAAAATAACATCATTATAGATTATACAATATCGAGATGATCATTTTATTGACAGCTTTGCCCCCTTGATGTTTATTCTCGCAATTGTAAATCTGATCCCATCAGAGTAGGAAGCTGTGACATTTAACTTCATATATTCTCTTCTTCCAGTTCACCGGTCTTCTTCACCTGCTGGCCCTCTGCACTGCTGCTTAAATTTAATTAGCCATGAAATCTTTCCTAACATAAGAGTGAATCTTGCATCTGACAGGTTATACAGCCTTGAACATAAGTCCGCATTCCCTCTCTATGGATCTGGTATATGACTAGCCTATGCTGATCTTCATCAGCATGCTGTAAAGGGTCCCAAAGTGCCTTCTAATGCTAATATTCCTACATTGTAATCTGTCTGCTTGCCTCTGGCTTTTAATTTCTTTCATAAAATGATAATGTGTCGTGTTTTAATATGGTGGCTGTATAATTGTCTCTGGATATGACTAGCAATTTCTTAACTATGATTTTTTTTCATAGCAAAATGTTCGTTTACTGAAACCTAAACCATTCATAAGAGTCCCACAACCTCCCAAAATGGAGAAAATGTCAGAATACAATGTACTGACCGTTTTTCAATGGAAAACACTCATGTTTTATGCAGCACAGTTGATTTATACTAAAAAGTTACTGTTTAAAACACATTAAAATTGATACAAGATGCTTTGATATGTTCAGATCAACCATTTGCCTTAAATTCAGCTATTCAACTCAAAAACATTCAATGATATCTTTGAGATCTTAATTTTTGTTTGTCAGCTGATAATGAATGATAAACCTCAAACATTGCTGAATGGGGAACCCTCTTTCTTTTCAGCCACTACAGGTCCCTACACTTAAATCTCCTTTGGTGTGTTTAATGTCATCCTTTACCATAATTTCACAGCTATGCAAGGGCTGGTGCTGTCCTTAGTGTGAATGCCATGTCTGGCTATTGCCATCCTGTGCTTGGATTACTGAATAATCCTGAATTTTTATCAGCTTGACTTGATGCCCCACCACCCTCACCCCACCCTCACCCCAGTAGGGACCACAGTTACCTAGGGTCTTCCAGCCACCTTAATTTCTAACTTGAGCTATAACATCACTGGAAGCTGCAACTGTGAATTCTTTTCTAAGCAATACATGCTTAGAGTTGAAAAACTGGGTTTTTTCACCCTGTGGGCTGCAAGGTGGAGCTGTAGATTGTGCTCTTCATTAGTTGACATCATGGAACTGGATCACAGGTGCCTGTACCAAAGACACTGTCCAGGAAGGTTTCAGATGGGCAAGAAAGCAAGAGTAGTATCAAGAGGACTGGTGGTAGTAGCTCTAAAACTGAGCAATAGACTCATAGGTCTGACAGGGAAAAGTGCTCTGATTTCAGTCTACCCTAGCAAACACCTAAAGATCACGGACTGACCTAACTCTTCCACCTTTCCCCAAAATCCACTGTGCCCACTAGCTTATTTTGCCCTCCAGAGTCTGACTCAGTGTCCAGGTAGCCAGCCCCTCACTATGACTGCTGTTATTGAACATGTAGGACTGATCCTGAAAAATGTAGAAGTAGGAATTCTTGCATTTTGTTAATATTTTAAGGTAGATTGTTTCTGTTATAAATGATGGTAACAAATTGTTCACTCTAAATTAGAGTTTCCAAATCGAATTTATTTGAGCAAGCGATAAACAGGCAAAACAGCGCTGGGCGGCCGGGGAGACTCCTGCTCCACCAACGGCCGCACCGTACAGTTCCAGTCCCTGGCTTATATATTTTTACAGGGATGGCACCGCCCGCCAGCTTAAACTGACATGTTTGAGTGCCAGCCAGGTGACCCCCCCCAAGACATCCTTTAGGTGAGCTCTAGCTTTTGTCTTGCTAACAAAGTCAGGCTGGCTCTGCAGACTTGAGGCGCCTTCTCTATTCCTTTCTTTTTTCTCTTTCATTCACTACATGCAAATATCTTAAACTGTCCCTCCCAGGCCCATGGCAGTACAAAGGTAAACAGAAGATGTAACAAAGATACAAGGAGTAAGGGGGGGACCTTCTCCTCCTCCTTATCTGCCGGTTTGAGAACAAATTCTTTACACAATGATTATTACAGTTTCAAAACAAACTAATCTGCTAGAGAATGAGAGCCATTCACAAGACCCACATTCTGCAGTGTGAGATACCTGAGCCTTCTCAAAGCTAATAACTGTACTATTAGCCGCTGCATGTGTATTCAATTTAATATTTTCAATATGAACTGCTTAAAGCCTGACCCCTTTTCTACTGCAATAAAAAGCTGTGTGCAAAATCTGCAGAAACGTAGAAGTCTGAAATTGCTTGCTGTCTCCTCAGGGCACGTGTGTGAATGCTAGTTGATTTGAAGAATAAAGGATAAAATGCCATTAGGATATAACTGACTCTGATTCCACAGCCAAAATCCATTGTTTTACAATATGCTTCTATTTCTGAACCACTGTTGCTGCCAAAATAGCCATTTCAGCACTTAGTAGCATTTAAAGGGCTTTTCTTTGATGCTCTGGCTTCATTGTACCGTTTTTAGGAAGCAGTTGTGTTTCTGATTTTCTTTTTTATTGGGCAGGACTATTTCTGTTGCAGCTAGAAACCCTGGTGGTTTTGCTGATGTTTGGAACTAGGCTTCAAATGCTTTAGAAGGCAATTCACTCAAAACTCCTGAGCTCAAAGCTTATACCACCAGCAAGTGCAGCATCTGAAATTGCAAGTTAGTGAAAGAATGTGTCTATTTATAAACTCACTGCAAACCTCTCAACTTTCTGTGGTACTGGTGTCGGAGACCCCACCTGGAGCCGGTGGAGAGGCTCCACACGGGATGGAGCCGGTGGAGACATAGAGAAGATGCCGTGACTTACATTGGGATGAGCCCCTGCCAGCACAAGCGATCTACAGAGGTGAGCGAAACTTGCTGGGGGAGGCCTATAGCCCCGTGGAGGACTGGGACTGAGACACTGTGATTTGTTGCTGCCAGCCAGAGCAGAGATGAAGCCCGGTGGGAAGAGATTTGCCTTGGAAAAAGTTCGTGGAGGACTGGCTCTTATGGGTGAGATCCTACGGTGCAGCAGGGGGAGGCTGTGTGGAATGGATGTCCCCATCCCGGCCGAGAAGGAAACCATCTTGCAAGGGACTGACTAAAGCCCCCATCTCCTAGTCCCTGCCCCCCTGTCCTGTGCTGCGAGCAGGAGAGGGGAAGAAGGGAGCAAAATCATGGCTGAAAGGAAGTCTGCTTTAGAATGGAGGGGTGGGGGGAAGGTGTTACCGAGACCCCCATTTTCCCCAGACCCTGCCCCTCCTGGGCTGCGACTGGGAGGGAAGAATGGAGCAAACTTCTAACTAAAGCCTGCTAAGGAGGGAGTGGTGGGGGAAAAGTGTTTGCCTGGTTGCATTTGTTTCAAGATTGTTGGTTGCACTCCTGACTCTTTTTTTTTTACTGTTTTCTCTTTAGTGTAGTGTAATAAATGAGATAACTTTCTCTTCAGCACCCTGTGTTGAGTCGGTTTTGCCCACGTCATTAGCAAGTTTGCCTCTTGAGCTGCCCAATTATGTTATTTCTCCCCTGTCCAACTAAGAAGGGGAGTAGTGGACTGATTTTGGTGGGCGCCTGGCCTTTGGCCAGGGCTCAACCACCACACCTCTTCTGTAAAACATATCCTAACAAATTCAAGACCAAAAGCCTCAAGAAAGATGAGCATGCAAAGAAGTGGAACAACTTTGTCAAAGTACAGCAAAACATGACAGGAGCAAACCATGGCTTCAGCGTAAGTGTAAGGAACTGGCATGCTAATGGTAGAATCACTATGAAGCTCAAAACACCGGGCCCAAGGGTGGTGAGTAGTGTTGGATGGAGATTAATAAAATGAAACATCATTGCTCTAAGGCTTAGAAGGTGAATAACACATCAGGAAATTCAATATAAAATGAATCTCACACATGAAACAAGGAAAAGCAGGAGCCCCTGCATAATATTGAAAGTTAATCACAAAGTCCTCATGAAGTAGTTACATGAGGTAGTGTTGTGGTTTAACCCAGCAGGCAGCTCGAACAGCCATACAGCTATTTGCTCACTCCCCTTTCTCCCCCAGTGGGATGAGAGAGAAAACTGGTGGGAAAAAAAAGGTAAAACTCATGGGTGGAAATTTAACCAGTTGAAGAAGATGGAAAAGTAAGACAATAATAATACTAATAACAAAAGAATTTACGAAACAAGTGATGCACAGGACCCCCTCACCACCTGCTGATCAATGCCCAACTAGTTCCCAAGATGTGGCCCTGCCCAGCCAACTCCCCCACAGCTTCTTTACTGAGCATGACATCATATGGTAGGGAATATCCCTTTGGTCAGTCAGGGTCAGCTGTCCTGGCTGTGCCCCCTCGAAGCTTCTTGTGCACCTCCTGCAGAAGGCCCATGCTTCCTCACTAGCAGGGCCCATGAAGCTGAACAGTCCTTGACTTGACAGTAAATATAAAATTAGCAATAACTGAAACATCCCTGTGTTATCAACATTATTTTCATACTAAATCCAAAATGCAGCACTATACCAGCTACCAGGAAAATTAACTCTACCCCAGTCAAAACCAGGAGAGGTGGTCAGAAAGGTTGATAAACAGCCATGGGAATTCTCTTCCCCCTTCACAGGAGTTCTTCACATCTGGTTTTCCTAAAGCACTGTCCATCATTGGTGTCAGTGCAGTGAACTGAAAACTGAACATTAATGTAAGTGTTTGGGGTGTGGATGGGCTGATGGCACAGCAAGCTGCTGGGACAGCAGCAAGACTTAAGCTGCAGAGTGAGGTCTGGTGCACACAGCTTTGGGGTCCGCAAGGGACAGACAGGAAGGGCTAATCACCCCCACAGCTGTCTGTAGGATGCTCCTGATGGTTCGGCTCCTGCTCTGGTGCACTTTGCAGTTGTACAGCCAATATAAGACCCTTCCTGCTCTTTTTTAAGCCACTCGTTTCGGGACCCTTCCTGCCACCTCAGTTGTATCCATTGAATTCTTTCTGCAGCCACCTTCCCAGACTTTCACATGCTCCTGCTTAAATAGAAGCAAAACATACAGATGGGATTCCAGAGAGATAGGCACACATACATGCACATAGCTACACACAGCAAGGGGAAGGCAACCCACAGCAGGGGAAACAAATGCCTGGAGACCTCCTACCCCAAGGCACAAAGGCAGCTGGGTGACTAAACTGCACACTGAGCCTAGCCCAGAGGGCTGTACAAACTAAAATCAACAGATAGTTCTGCTTCCAAAGTACTGCCAGCTAAAAAAAATCTCCAAGGGCCCAAAGCAAAGCTGAGTTTTTTAGTATTTGAGTCAGAATGACAGGGCGTGAACTGCGGTCATGATTTAAAGGTAGTTTTTTGATCTGCCATTTGTCTAGATTTTCAAGAGAGAGTTGTAACACCGACTTATCCTTCAAGCCTCATTAACAATATGGATGTCTCTCTTTATAGCAAACACATTAACAAAGGACTAAGCAACTGTTCTCCCACCCCCCGGTTTGAATTTCCCCTATTTTCTTATCCAAAAATTGCAAACTATTGAATAGAGAGTATAACAATGCCATAGCAGAGTGCTGAGGGCCATAGCTTTTTATATCCCTGACTTCATTTTCACAAAGTAGTCCTACAGGCACCATTTGGTGTTAGAGCAAGTATCTGTTATATAAAGAGCACTTTTTTGTGTATAACTCATCATTTCAGATGCTGACAGTATACACCCTGACTTGCTGCTTACTGCATTACCTGCTTTGTTGCTAGGATACTTTTGAACAGGAGCCAATTTGTCATTCAGCTATTGCTTGATGTGCAGTTATATGGAAGAGGACCTAAGCTGATCATTATTTTAAATGATGCCCTCCGACTTTTTTACATGGCACTGCTAGAAGCAGGGGACAGGTGCTATGAAATAACGTTGGTTATTTATATGATGATCTCCCAAAGTTTGATAAGAAAGGCAGGACTCACATCCAGTTTGGATTTGTGCACAGACAGCTCATTGATCTGGAAGGTGAACATATATCTGTGTTGTGCTTAGCCTCTCCGTTTGGGCAGAACTGCACATTTTGTATTTTCATTATTAGTACTACAGTAAGAGACATGGTCCCAGCCAGAATCACTGCTCCACTGTGTGAGAGAGCCCTTGCTTTGAAGAGCTTTATAGCCTGATACTGTGCTTCTTGACTTTCATCAATAAATTATATCCTTTCACACTTTTTTCAGGCCAGCTGAACAGAACGGGGCTGGTGAATAGGGACTGTGATAAGCCAATGCTAACAGGGAGACTGCTACACACCTGGCTACTAGAGTTCTCCAGCTACTAACCCCCAGTTGCAGTTTAATTTCCATGGGGTGTTGCTCCAGTGCTCCTGAGTCCCCTCAGCTAGCAGGGAAATGGGCATGCGGAAGAGGCAGGTTCCCAAGACTCATCAAGGGTGAGAATCATGAAAACTTCCATTCCCGACTGCGGTCGCTGGGAAAGCCAGTAGTTTTGAATTTTGGAGGATCCACACAAATGTAAAACTGTAGCTTAAAAAAAAATTGGTACATTTTTGTACCTAAAATGTTGTCAATTATTTTGTTTTACTCCTTGGGAAAGGGACAGTTCCTGTGAAGCTAATTTTAAGACCATTTGAATACACCTTGTGCTGTGAAACAGCCAGCTTTCAAACACAGAGGAATCTTCCCCTAAGTTTCATACTGCGGTGGTGGCCCAAAAGCCATAATAGTCATCTGGTAACACAGAGTTTTATTCTGAGTGCTCCACTCCAGGAAAGTGGAGGAGGAGTAAATAAAAATAGGCTTGTCTCCTCTGCAAACGTGTACTGAGTCTGAAGATTCTACTCTTCTAACATTTGGGTGAGCCAGATAAATTCAGTGAGGCGGGATGGTGTGACCTGCTGATGCTTCCTAACCATTGTCACCATGTCGTCCTTTCTAAAACAGGTCTTCAAACAGGTCACTAGACAGGGAGACTACTGAAGCTCTATGAGTTTTAGAGAAGTAAATGAGAACATAGGGGAACTGTGGACAATCATGGCTGTGAGGAGCTGCTTATCTCCAAGCAGACTTAGATTAAATGAAGTTTTCTGCCCGTCTGCTCTTTGCTTTACCAGTTCCAGGTCTTTATTTCAAACAGCTGTCTGCTATTTCATCTGATGTCCTAGTTTTTCAGTCACTATTCTGAGGTGCTCACCGATCCACAGAGACTCTAAAATTTTGAGGTTCAGCACAGATGCTGGCTACTGATAAATTAATGTAATTCTTCTCTTTTTCTCTCACTTTTTTCTTTCCCACTGCCATGACCATAGCATTGATGTGCATCATACATAAATTTTGAAACAGCATCTACAAGAATATGGATTTCTATGTTCAGTGTCTCAGTGTACGTATCTAAAATTCTTCTGAAACAGATGTTGCTGGATATTAAATATTCATGTTACACTGCATTTCACATTTGTCAAGATTTGTACGTGTCTTCCTCTCAGGGACTATAATATTCTATTATCTTAATACATAATAAGGTATTACCATTATAGCAAACATCTCTATAGCAACATAACTTTGATTCATGCTTTGTAAACCAGCAGTGTTTACCACAAAATCCGCGCAGACTAAGTAAGATAATGCATAGAAAAGGAGGAATAAAACACAAGCACTAAGAAAGCAAACGCTAAAATGCAGTATTCCAGAATGATTACTAAGGCAAGAAGATGAACATTAACTGGAGGATGTAGGTTCCATTCCATATCAGCTTAATTCTGAATTGAATTTAGAACAAAACAAATATAATTTTGTTGGAAAATGTATTCTGGGATTGCAAAATAAGAATTTGTGGATGTGAAATGCTGTTATTAAAGACCAGATTGTGAAAATATGTTTACATTCCAAATATTTTGCATTCACTAATCATTCCAGCTAGGTCTAGTGAAGGCATGGCAGCACAAGTGGGGGTGTCCACATAGAATAACAAAAGCATTGACTGGAGAAGGTCTTCTCTAGTTCAAACTTCTCCTTGAAGCAGAGCTATTGCCAGCACAGGCTAAGATTAGGTGTAGCTTAATCTAGACAACTCTTGATACCTTCTAAGGACATAGATTCCACAACCGCCTCAAGCAACCTGTTCCTCCCCTGCACCAGCCAACTAGAGAACACATTTTCCTAATGCCTAACCCTCACCCCCGAAGCTCTCTGTGTGACATCGTCCCCTGCTATGGCATCTGGTGCTTCCTAGTGGAATATTTCTCCAGTATGTTCACAATTATCTTTCCAGTAGTTTTCATCTTGGTATCCTTTTCAGCAGACTACAGAAGCCCAGCTCCCGCAGCCTCTCCTTGCAGGTCACATGCCCTCACTGTGACCATGTCAGTACCATTCTGCTGGAGGCTTCTGCTGCTTCACCCCTTCTCTCTTGAACTGGGTACTCAAAACCAGACACAGATGTGGCCTCAACATGCTGATTAGAGTGGAATAACCACTTCTCTCAATCTGCTGGTCATGACCCTCCCATGTAGCCCATACCAGTACACAAGAACTCCTAAAGGGTCTTATACCTCCACTACCTCTGCAGCAAAACAGCACCATCGAGGCAAAGATTTAACAGTGCAGGCAGCTTCAAAGAACTTGATTTTAATGGCCCAAAAAGTCTGTGACAGCTTTATGTTCCTCTGTGCTTGATCAAATGGTCACAGCACCGAGCTTGACTGAGTTCAAGAAGCGTCTGGACGATGCACTCAGTCACATGCTCTGGCTTGGCTGGCCCTGTGTGGAGCCAGGAGTTGGACTTGATGATCCTTATGGGTCCCTGCCAACTCAGGAGATTATATGATTCTAAGAAATAGCAGATGGGACGGTGGGAGGGCTCAGAGGGCTGGGGCACTATTATCCCTAAATTTCATGCACTCAACTCATCAAGACATGAATGGCAACTCCACAGGCTCATGTCTGCTTGTCATCTGGATCACAAATGCTTCCAGTCTTGACCTCTGAGAGCTCAGGATGCTTTTTCAGGATATCCAGGATCTGAATTCAGTATAACATTTGGGCTCACAGATCCTGAAAAACCCACTCGGATTTTAGACAGAAGGGATCAGGGGAAGGTGAGTGTGAGACTGTTGAATGCTTCCTCCAAGGCAACACTTAATTTTGCAAAAAACTTCAAACGCAAAATGTTTGACAAAGCAGATGTGTTGGGATGGAAGTTCATAGGAGACTTCAGCAGATAGTTCAAAGTGGACCAGCAAAGCTGAGAAGAGAGGAAAAGGCAGCAAGAGACCCACGTATTCCTTGACTGTAGATAAAGAAATTTCATTACAGAAGTCATTGCCTTAAATCACTGTCATCTCAGTGATTAATTTATTCTTTCCCATATAAAACATGTTATTAAATATGTCACCCTTATTTGCTAATTGCTTATCAAAAGGTAAACCCAATGGTGCTTGCATTGAATCCTTCAGTTTAATGAGCCCTATAATTTTCTCAGTAACAAGCATAATCAGTGTATCTTGTTTTCATCTTGTCTTACAAGAAGACCAAGCGAATCACACCGGACAACAAAACTCCTTGAGAATGGTCTGTACATACTTTGCTGGAAATGAAAGCAATGTGTGGGGTTTTGTGATTTTGGGGTTACCTCAGAAGTATTACGCACAGGAGACTTTTCCAGACACGACACTAACCAAATAAAGCATATTCAACTTCCACTACGTTTCCAACAAAAAAAAAAAAAAAAAAGAAGAGCAATGTGATTGCAAAAAGACTTATTAGCACCTTAATTTTGCCTAACTGCATCAGGAGAGGGAAGTGACAACACAGATCATGCAAGAAAAGCTGATGTTTTTGCAAGGCCACCTTCCAGGGTTAATTGAGCTTGTAGGTGAGGCACATTCATTGCATGGGGTCTCCTCTGAATGGGATTGCTGTCCCCTGGAAAGAAAGGAAGCATGTCCCTGCTTCAGCTGTGATTCTTGTTAAGTGTGTCTAAGGCCTTATTAAATATTCATATTTGAATATCATTGTGAAAAGTTTTGCCACCTCAGATACTTCATCGGTCCTCATATTTGGTGGGGAGATCTGCAGGTGAAAGTGGGGTGAGCTCTAACCACTGATACAAAAGGCTTCAAATGATTTAAGCAGCCAACTGAAAGTATTGACGTGCGGAAAATAGACTCTATAACTAGGAAGTTATAAAGTAGGTATGTTTATTCAGCGCTGGGTGCGCGGGGGATCGCTCCGCCACAAACACGCACACACCACACAGCAAGCCGTCCGTTTACTTATACAACATGATAATGAATATTTATTTTACGCCTATACATATTAATTACCTGTACCCGCCTACTCTCGCCTTGTATGCTAATTAGCTTATCATCCTTCACGTTTATGCAGATCCTTCCAGGAATTGTGGGCGAGGGTCAATTTTTAGTCTGGAATCCGAGGGTCTTGCAAGCTTGCACTGTTCTTATCAGTTTGGGCTAACTGATAAGGAGGCCTATGGATGTATTCCGGCCATCTGTTTCTTCATTGACATCTCTGTGATCAATATCATCTTGTTTTGTCCTGTTTCCTAAATCCTGAATTCCTGTTTTCCTACAATGCTTCCTTGAGATACCAGAAGGTCTAAAACCAGTTCCTGTGGGCCTCTTTTCTTTAATTGTTTCAGGCTACACAATTACTTGTCTTAAATCCTGTGAGCTATTCTTTCTATTTCTATATGGCTTCCCTATATCAATCCCCCCTTTTTCTATTATACTAAGTAAATTCTTTTACTTAAACTACAGGAATATTAATCACTCACTATGGCACTTCAGATCATTTTGTTAGTAAGCACCCTTTAATCCTTTGTAAGCATTTCTTTATTAGAGATTGTCTTGTTAGAAAATTCTATCTCAATTCCCCTTTTTCTAAAGTTTATTAAATTTTATTAAAATGATTTCCCTGAGTGCTATAAGGAATCATATATGCATGTTAGTCTTTTAAACATTCTCCAAACTCATAAGTACAATGCAATAGTTAATATCAATAAGATTCTTAAGCTAACTAATAGCTGTACTACGGTATTAAGGAATCAATTGATGATTTTTTACATTCATTTGTTCTCACTTTGGAAGTATGTTTGATATTAACCATTGCCGTGCCTCTAGTGCTAGTAATGAAGATCTCAATGGTTGTTTTAGTTTTGATATATCTACTGTGGTAGCGGCCAATTTATTTATTATTACTTCTGAATCGAATTTAACACCTCAAGTTTTGTTCTTAATACTCCAGTTACATCTCTTGTTTTCTGATTTTTATAAATATTTTCCCCCTTCTCAACCAAGTTGTCCATCCCTTGTGTGAGGTTCATAAGAAGGGGGAACAGGATGGTTTTATCTCTGAAACATTAATTTGCATTTGTAGTTTTATCTTTTAAGGGACCATTTTGGATTAAACACCACTTGTTGATTCACATTTTTGGTTACATATGGGCCAATTTTATAGACTTTGGGCTCAAAGTTCATCCTATTTCTAAACTGTGTCTCAGAACATTCGGTAGTTGTTGTCACAGTTACAGTGGGTAATGGTGGTAGTATGTAACAACAATACCTGCCCTTCTGTCTCTTGCCATAGACAGGTTAGGATGACCTGTTAGAGTGTGGTTGAACCAACAGATTGATAAAAGATGCTGAAGCAGATTCATATTTTTAACTTAGTGCAGCTCATTCTGAGCCTGGATTGGTTACTGACCTAAACTTTTTTTTGGTAGCTCAAACCTTAACTTCTGGATCACTTACTTGTTACCCACATTGTTTCTGCTCTTATTTGCCTGAACGAGTTTAAGTTTCAGTCCCTTGTTATTTGAAGTCACTTTCCATGGAGTTGTAGGGGTCCTTTTGACCCGGGTGTGGTGAATCCAGGAGCTCAGTCCCTCAACCTTGACCGCCGTGTAAGTTGTAAGAAGGATTTGATAAGGTCCGGTCCACTGTGGTTCCAAGGTTCTTTCTGTAAAAGACTTAACATATACATAGTCTCCCGGTTGTATGTTATGAACAGGCCCATCCAAACCTCTACTACGTGTCCCCATTACATGCTTTTCAATTTTCTTTAGTTGTTTGTTCAGTGCCACCATATAGGAAGTCCTTGTTTCTTCACCAATTTGTGAAGACATTCCCTTTTGCACCCCATATGGTTGTCCATACAAAATTTTGAAGGGACTAAGCCCCCTCTCTCGCTCTGGGTCTGGTTCGTATTTGGATAAGGGCTAGTGACAACAACTGCGGCCAGAATAAATCTGTTTCCGGTTCTAATTTAACAATCTGTTGTTTGATTAAATGATTCATTTTCTCCACCTGGCCGCTTGATTGTGGTCGGTATGGGGTATGCAATTGCCAATCTATTCCTAGATGGTGACTAGTTTGTACAAAATGTGGTCTCCTATCTGAAGATACTATTGCAGGAACTCCAAACCTGGGTATTATCTCTTGGAACAATACTTTGGTTACCTCCCGGGCCTTAGCAGTTTTGCATGGGAAGGTTTCAGGCCAGCCTGAGAAGGTATCTGTTAGTACCAACAGGTATCTATACCCCCCTTTTCTAGGGAATTCTGTTAAATCGATTTGCCAATGCTGTCCTGGGCCATTCCCTTTTCCAATTTTTCCTAATTTCAATCCTTTCACAATTTTGGGATTAGTCTGGAGGCAAAGATCACATTGTTGAGTTACCTGTTTGACTGTAGTGTATAAGTTTCGTGCAATTATGTTTTTTTAAGAGGTCTTTATATAAAGCCTCTACCCCCCAGTGCCTTTTTCTATGTTCTTCACAAACTACTGACCATATCATGCAGGAAGGAATCACCATTTTCCCACGAGAAGTGATAGCCCACGAGAAGTGATAGCCTACCCTTCCTCATTATATGATTCCCTCATGTCATTAATAAGCTTACGATTTTCTTTTGTATACTCTGGTTTACCTTCTAAAGACACTTGCCCATCAGGTATTAACGCACCCTCTACTGTACCAGTTCCTTTGGCTGCTTGTTTTGCCTCCCTGTCTGCCAGCTCATTCTCTTTTTCCAATTCTGTGCCCATCTTCTGGTGTGCCTTGATGTGCATAATTGCTACCCTTTCAGGGAGTAGGACTGCGTTCAAGATTTTTCTGCATGCTTAATGGTTTTTCCCTGTGAACTTAACAATCCTCTTTTTCCAGATTGCCCCATGAGCATGCATTACTCCGAAGGCATATTTAGAGTCAGTTCAGATGTTTATAACTTTTCTTTGAGCTCTTTTCAGAGCTATAATCTCGGCCTTCTGGGCTGAGACATCAGTGGTCCAGATTCTATTACTTTTTCGGAGGTGGTGACCGCATATCCAGAATATCGTTTTCCCTTTAGCACGTAGCTTCTGCCATCGGTGAACCAATGTTTGGCTCCTTGGATGGGAATATCTTTGAGATCCACGCGGCTACAGTATTGTGGCCTCAATTGTTTCCAAACAATCGTGCTCACTGGTTCTCCAGTGTTCTCTTCTAGGAATGAAGCCGGGTTGATGATGCTTGTAGTTACAATTTTGACATCATCTTGTTCAACCATTATAGCTTGGTATTTCAGGAATCTCTGTGGAGAGAGCCAATGTCATGGGAGAATAAGAAAAATGGCTTACTTACATCAGGAAGTCCCAGAGCCGGTGCTGACATCAAGGCTGTCTTTAGCTGGTGAAAAGCTTGATCCGACTCATCATCCCACTGGAGATCCTTTTGGTTGGTTGTCATTAAAGAATATAATGGCTTAACAAGCAGACCGTAGTCACATATCCAGAGTCGGCACCACCCCGTCATGCCTAAGAATGTCCTTTGTTCCTTTAGAGTTTGTGGTCGGGGGTCTGGCATATGGCCTCTTTCCGAGCTTGTTCTAGGACTCGCTGTCCAGCGCTGATCTTGTACTTTAGGTATGTGACCTGTTGTAACACAACCTGTGCCTTTTTCTTAGAAACTCGGTACCCCTGCAATCCCAGGAAATTTAACAGACTTACAGTCCAGATGACACAGGATTCTTTAGTTTTGGTGGCGATGAGAAGATCACCCACGTACTGTAGAACTTTCCCTTCCTCCAATGGTGGTTTCCATGACTCCAGGTCCTTGGCTAACTGTTTCCTGAAAAGTGTGGGGCTGTTTTTGAACCCCTGTGGCAACACCGTCCATGTAAACTGGGTCTTTCGACCACTTTTAGGATTTTCCCACTCAAATGCGAAAAATTTTCTGGCTGGCTTCATGTAGAGGGAGGCAAAAGAAAGCATCCTTCAAATCCAAAATTTTGATCAGTATTGGTGATGCTCTCTTTGCCCACCCTGGTACATCAGTTGCCCAGACTCCAGGGTACACTTGATCATCAATTCTTGTGTCAATTTCTTTATTTACAGAAATGTCCATTAAGGATAAACTCATGACTTGAACATATTGGTGATCATTTACCTCCAGAGTAACTTCCCCTTGCTTAAATTTAATTATTGCTTCCAATTGTTCTAACAAGTTCCTACCAAGGAGGGGCTTTGGAGAATTTGGCATATATAAAATCTGTGGACCCTATTTGTTTACCCAATTTATATTTTAAAGGTTTACAAAAGTAGGCCTTCTCAGCCTGGCCAGTTGCACCCTTCACAGAAACATAAATATTTTCCAAAGACATTAAGGCTTGATTCAAAACCGAGTAAGTTGCTCTTGTATCTACGAGAAATTCAACTTCCTTTTGTTCTTCTCCAAGCTCTATTTTTATCAAGGGATCGCTCAGGTTAGTTAGTCATTTTTCTGTTTTCACCTGAGCTATCATTTTCCTTGGGTTGTTGTACTTTCTAGTGCCCTTTTGGTGCTCAGGGTACTCGTTTTTCCAATGTCCCTTTTTCCTGCATATGGCACACTGATCTCTACTCAGAGGTGTTAACCCCTGAATTAGTTTGGTTTTAAATCTTTGGAGTTCATTATTTCTTACTACTGCTAGTACCCTCTTCTGGTTTTGTTTGCAATTTTCTTTTCTGTTACTAAATATTTTTCACGCTTCTTCCAGCAAAACCTCCAGATCATGACTTTCTGTGGGATGTAACTTTTTGAAGTTTGTGCCTGATATCCCCTGTGGACTGCCCCAGAAACAGAGAAACTAAATGTTGTGTTCCTACCTCTGATCCAGGATCCAATGGCATGCTGCGGCGCATCACATCCCTCAGTCGGTCCAGGAATTCGGACGGGGACTCGGAAGGGCCCTGTTTTACTGCATATAGAGCTGACCAGTTTATAGTTTTGGGGATAGCTCTTTCCATCTCCTTAGCAATCCACTCCTGGAATGCCTTTAACCTTTCCATATGTGCTGAACTATTAACATCCCATTTTGGGTCTTGAAGAGGGAGGAATTCCTTAGTGTCATCTCCCCTAATTTTATAGTAATCTTCAGCCAAGTCTCCTGCAACCTTCAAAATTAATCAAATGTTCTAATAACAATTGAATGTCATTCCAATCAGGGTTATATTGTCTTATTATAAATTTAAAGTGTTCCGTGACACCAACTGGATCAGATCGATATTCCCGGGCTACTTTCTTCCAAACTTCTAAATTCATAGTGGAAAAAGGTACCTTAATTAACATGGTTCCACTGTCCAGTCCTACTGCCTCTCGAAGAGGTGCCTGTAAGACGGGTTTCTTTCGAGTTCTTGAAGATACAGGGCTGTCCTGAGAAGTATAAGCTCCATCCGAGTCCTCATCCTGTTCCTGCAGCCGAGGGGGAGGCTTAAAAATATCGTTTAGATCCTGTTCTGGTACCTGGTAAATTTTATCAGGTTTGGTACACCTCTGCCATATACTGCATGCCAAGCAACACCGCTTCGGTTTACCTTTGTGTTTTTATTCTCTCTCTCGAGTGCGAGTACCATAGGATCTTGTGGTGGGACTAATCCGCACTCCCTTTGCCACTCTGGATAGTTTTGGAGGGTATAAAGGATATTTAGATATGCAACTTCATCCCATTTTCCTTCTCTTCTTAGAAATAACAGCAATTGTAATAGGGTGTTATAATTTAGAGTTCCATTCAACAGCCATTTTCCCCCGCTGTTTAGTTTATAAAGCAGGCACCACTGATTACAATATCTGATGAGAGTCTTTTTGCTCTCTGTCCCTCCTTTTTTTTTTTTTTTTTCACATTATCTTTCCAATGTGCCAAGGTAAGTCATCAACCCTGTTCAACAATCCCTTTCCCACCTATGCTCTGATATTTCTCACAAGGTTGTTACCCTAATTTCCAGCCACAAAATAGTGATGCACGCAGGACACTGACACTCACAGGACACATACGTAAAGTGCCGGCTACTGTGGCAGCCGTGTACTTGATGACAGGTTAAGCACTCAAACTTCACCCAGGCTCTGTGTCTGTGGGGATGACCGGCTAATTGATCAAGGCCATTTTTACATTTCCTAACAGCAGCTTGAGCAGGAGCACTGATAAGAAGCTAATAAGCATGGTAATCAAGGCTGTAACAGGAGCTTTTACATTTCAAAGTAGCAACGGAATTTTGATACTGTGCAGCCGGTTCCCCCCTTTTCTTGCCCCCTACCTATCTGTATGAGAACTAGCTATCTGTGTGAATCAGCTATCTTCCTTGAAAGTGTAAAAGGCTGCAGCTTGCTTGAATAAAATGGAGTGTTTGTTTTTAACCATATTGGTGCCCAAGCACTTCCTGCCCTTCCAAAGCCCTGGAAATTTTTATCTCTCCGCTGATCCTGGATTTTGGGACAGGGGAGCAACAACATATGTAATGCTTGATTTACTATAATTTGAAACCACCAGTTTAGCTTTTTCCACTTCTAATATTTTTCTATTTTACAAATCACAAGTGAAGGTTTCTCCAACAATACTAATGAGAATTATATGGGGTTGGTTGTTTTCTTTTTTTTTTTTTTTTTTCTAATATATTCTCAGTTCAAAACTGATTACACCAAACAAAAACAAACCGTAAGTTTCTAGTGGGTATTTTCTCCTCACACGGACATGCTGCGGCTCAGTCACTTACTCCTCACACCAGAGTTAACTCGTTTCACTCCCACAAACAGTTTGTCAAATTCAAATCACTTTTCAAAACACAGTTCCTTGTAACAATATCCAAAGTCAATACCAATAAATCAGTGCCCCTTAGAGCAGTGACGCCCTTTGTGAATCAAACCTATCTCCTGTATTTTGACAGGAGTTTTCCCACTCAGTTTCTCTCACACTGACCACACCAAACACAAATCATGGTTTGCACAGAAAGTTTTCACAAGCAGTTTAAATTTGTCATACGCTTTGTCCGTCTGTGGCCGGTCTCCTCGCAGAGATTCGGAACCGCAGATTGGGACCCCACACTCCCTTTGCAGTTGAACTGCGTCTCACTCACTCAAATACTCAAATCATTCAAATAACGCACGGTAATAAATATCTAAGTCCTTTACAAAGTTACCAATCCCAGCTTTCATCTAACATTCACCAGAACTCTTTTTTTTTTTTTTTTTTCCCCAGTCTCCTAGTGGAGATGTGAGACCACAGATCAGGATTCTTCACTCAGTTTACGATAAACTTAGTTGCACAATCACTTATACATACAGCATACACACAGCACCACGTTTCTATGACAGATATACCATAACAACAAAGCAACAGATGACACTGTACAATAACTCAATTTCACAATCACTCATTCACGCATCATGCACACCACACCAAACACCAAGATTTATGCCAGATAGCAAGGTTTACGACAAACACAGACACCTATAGCAGCAGGACAACAAAACAGTGATTCTATTCTACACGTGCACGTCAAACTATGTCTGAACAGCTTTGTAAGTAACAGCTGCGAAAAAAGATAAAACCAACCAGACGTAATTACGTGAGGGCCGCTTACCCGTTCCTGTCCCCTATACCCTCTGTGGACAGGTCCGTTATGGCTCCCGATAGGGATACAGCGGTTACCCCGGATTTGCTCGATCTACTCCCAAGATCGCTAGCGGCCACCCCTATTGGTCAGCAAATCCCCCCCTACCATACCAGGGTACCCTTCCCCGGGGACTATGCCGCACGCCAGACGTCTCTGCGCGATTTACCAGCAGCCCCAGCCACGCGTACGACTTACAGGCTCCCTTGGACCCCCTTGGTCCCTTTAAACATACCGTTTATATCCGCAGCTTCAGGAGGTTGTTGTCTGTTCTCCGGGTGAGCGGCCGGGAGCGGAGGCTCCTCCGAGGAAAATACCCGGGGTGCACCTAGGAGAGTCCACTCCACGGCTGCTCCCTCGGTCGAGCAGAGATCTCCTGCCTGGCTCGCCAAAATGACGTGCGGAAAATAGACTCTATAACTAGGAAGTTATAAAGTAGGTATGTTTATTCAGCGCTGGGTGCACGGGGGATCGCTCCGCCACAAACACGCACACACCACACAGCAAGCCGTCCGTTTACTTATACAACATGATAATGAATATTTATTTTATGCCTATACATATTAATTACCTGTACCCGCCTACTCTCGCCTTGTATGCTAATTAGCTTATCATCCTTCACGTTTATGCAGATCCTTCCAGGAATTGTGGGCGAGGGTCAATTTTTAGTCTGGAATCCGAGGGTCTTGCAAGCTTGCACTGTTCTTATCAGTTTGGGCTAACTGATAAGGAGGCCTATGGATGTATTCCGGCCATCTGTTTCTTCATTGACATCTCTGTGATCAATATCATCTTGTTTTGTCCTGTTTCCTAAATCCTGAATTCCTGTTTTCCTACAATGCTTCCTTGAGATACCAGAAGGTCTAAAACCAGTTCCTGTGGGCCTCTTTTCTTTAATTGTTTCAGGCTACACAATTACTTGTCTTAAATCCTGTGAGCTATTCTTTCTATTTCTATATGGCTTCCCTATATCAGTATCACGTGAGTGCAGCTCTCAAAACATAACCTTCAAAAAGAAGGTTGTTTGCTTAATTAGGGCTTACATGGATGCTACAAGCTGAAGGATGCAATTAACTTGTCTAGCTTCTCTCAACCTGCATAATTTGTTTCTTTCATATTAAAATGTCTTCTGCATTTCAGCTACTGGCAGACAAAAGTAATCTGCTTTTTTCCCCCACTTCCAGAGGGGTAAGGGCTTGCAATTCTCATTGAAATCAAGTTCTCAACACCTCATGAAATCAAGCCAGTGACGCCTCTTTGCTTCTTACAGAATTTGTCTGGGAGTCATGTTGGGAAAGAAACAATTTCTGTGGCAACTGTACAGAAAGCTCACATCACTGCAAGTGGCAATTATCCAATAAAACCAATATATGTTAGTGGTGTTTATAATATAAATAATATTCATGGGGGGAAAAACAAACCACAAATATTTCAAAGAATGACTGTGCATCACTAAACAGAGTGAATGTGCTAGCATTGCTAACACACTTACCTGCATGGTGCATGTCTCCTGTGAAATTTCCTGGGACATACGTCTAAATTTGAAGATGGCTTAACATTCTAATTATGAACAGAGTTTATTCTGTTTGCTTTTAGGGCAAGTCATCAACTCACCGTGAGACTTAAGACAGGATAGAACAAAAGACCAAAACTTCAGGAGGATTTAAATGCAGCAGCACAACCTAGAGTCTGGCAAGGTCCTCATGCTGCTGCATTGAGAGGATTTAAAAGAAGTAACATTTAGGAAAATTTAAAAATTAAAGAGCAAAACATACTTTTTTATTTCAAAACATGGAGCTTTCTTTTAAATATTTAGCAATATTTTGTCTTTTAATATCCCATATGGCAATTAATTTTTGTTTATATAATTTTAACTTTTTTTTACATCTGGCACATTGCAGCTTCTGCAAACTGGACTCACTAGTTTTCCTCTGCAAACGCACAAAGTTTGAAGGAAAGTGATTTGGAGTCATGAGTGTTTAATATGACACAATAGCTAGCCTGAAATGAATGGTTTTCCAAGTGATACACCCTAGGGATAAAAAATCCCACCCAGTAAATCACAATGGAGTTTGAAATCCACTCTGAGGGTGGGATCCTGCAGTTCACTGCACCAGATCTCAGGTGGGTGCTTAAGATTTTTGTAGGAAAGCAGTACACACACATGCACATGGAGCATCCTGAGGGACAAGTCACCGTCTCATGGTCAAAATGCTGATCCAAAGGAGCTCAGGAGACACAAAAATGTGCCATAGGGCAGTTCTAGTCACAGCTCATTCACTTCAAAGGCTTCTGGGGAAAAAGTGTATCTTCTGGAAAGGATCGAGATAGAGAGTCGGCAAAGAACGTTGCAGAGGGAGCTTCCTCCCTACCCCAAGGTGATGCTATTGAGCACTCTTTCAATGAAAGCACCCTTTTGAGGCAATAGGAAAACACAGCCAGTGCTAGCAGAAGATTCACTTTTCAGACATCTGTAGCTAAATTTGTGATGTCTGTGGATTTGACTGCATAGTACAAAACCAGTGGACTTCTTGACGTGTCTCCCAAAGTGTCCTGGGCTAAAGCTGGTAGTCAGGGGTCATGTGGATAGGAGGCTTTCGACTGACCACATTGTATTCCCCCCAAATCCTGAGAGTTCTGTTGTTTATAAGCAAAACTATGCACTTCAGCCATGTATTTTAAATAGCTGAAGTGTGTCAAGCATGTTTTGTACCTGTAAGCTAGTCCAACTCAAAATATTTTTTGAAGTATCTATATACAAGTTTTTTCATTACTATAATGGTGCAAGTGAGCAATTAATTTTGAACAAACTTTGAAGTTAGAAAATTGGAAACACTTTTTTCCTCCCAGCATTACTTTAAAATCCTGGGACGACTGCTGCCAGCAGAGTGTGCCCTCTTCCCACTCACGCTGTGCGAAGATGGTCCCAACCAAAGCCTCATCAGGGTATATTCGCCTTTACGAATTGGCTTACAAGTTACCTTAGAGGTGTTTTATATAAAACTTTCATCTAATTCAACAATGTAGAAGCATATGAGTTTATGGAAAAGAGGCTATTCTTAATGTAGTACAGGATATACCAGACTGCAAATTTGACAGCCAGTTAATTCAGCTCTAAAAAATTTAGTGTGAGATGCTACTGGCATAAAAAAATCTCAAGAGTACACATAAACACAGTGATTTCTTTTCTTATATTATAACTTCCCTCATTAATATCTTCATGCCATGCCAAAATGAAGTTTTCAGCTGTGAATGTGGTGGTTAAATAATTCATTTCTAACAAGATTTTAACAACAAATCTGGAATCTTTATGTTTCAAGTATCAGAGAGGAACCCCAAAAGACAGAAGAACATTAAGAAGAAAATGTATTTCTTAAAACCACCTGCAAGAAAATCGTTCAACCAGCAGCTCATTAATAATAGTAATAATTTTGCTATGAAGGGATGCTGGAAATCTGCTCTGGGTCTCTTAGTATGGATCAGAAAGGACACACACGCTGTTTGCAGGAATTAAGATGACGGGATCAGGTTCCACTTCCCTTTTATCCCTTAATTTTAAATGATCACACATCTGAAATGGACTTTTACAGGTCTTAAATAATGTGCAAGCCATGCAAATAATTTGTTCATTAAGCACTGACTGTATTTCCAAACGAGGAATACATTTCTTCCTGGAGATCAGCTATACTACAAGTGTTGCGAAGTGGTGGAAGTGCATGAACACATTTGAGGTGCCAACACAAGCCAGCAATGTAGAGAAGAGTTTGGCTGCCAAACCATGACTTGGAACAGAGACTATGTAAAGGTCTGACCCGGGATTCAGACACACATTTTGTAACCAGCCTTCAGCCAGTTTTAGCCACTCTTGTTTTCACGTGAGGGTAGTTATTTGTGCTGTTATTCGCGCATGGCCATGGCTTAACATTGCTGTTACAACAGAGACTTGGTGGGACAACTTACAAATATTGTTCTGCAAGGGTATTGCTTGTTCAGAAAGTAGAGGCAAGGCAAAAAAGAAAGGAGATGTTGCCCTTAAAGTCAAGGATACATACAAGCACTTTGATTTACATGGTGCTGTGTTCTCCTGAATGCTGTGATTGAAGAGGAAAATAGACATGCTTCATAATGTTGATGAATACATAAGGAAGAACATATGTATGAAGACTTTTGTAAGCTCTTACAGAAATATCCCTCATCTATACATTGTCATTAGCAGAGATATTAACTATCCAGATACCAAGTAGAGAGGGAGTACAGACTGCCCATCAAACCTCTGAAATATACCAGTAATATCTCTGCTACATTAGACGGAGAGAGCAGCTAGAAAGCATGGAATGCTACACACAATTCTGACAAAGAACAGAAAATGCTTCTCTCAAAGTAGAAGGTAACTGAGATGAAAATGACCATCAAATGCCAAAGTCATTTTTGATCACTGGGAAAGAATAAATGAAAGAAAAGATAAAATTACAGATTTCAGGAAGGCAGACACTGTTAAACCCAGAGGATTTGTTGATAACATCTTCTGTCAGAAGTAAATAAAAAAGTTAAGGGGAGAAATAATAATAATTAATTAATATTAAGGACATGAGCTAATTATCCAGTTGTGGAAGGGGCATGGGGAATACAGTATAAGATCGTTTTGACAAAATAATTACCAATGATGGAGTTCAGCTGTAAGACTGAAACAAAAAGAAAGGCCGAGCTACCAAGGATGAATACAGAGGTGTAGCACAACTCCTTGGAAAGGCAAGGAATAGAATGAGCTGCAATTAACACAAGACATCCAAAATAAATGTACACCCATAGTTAAAGGGAAAACTAAGGCAACTATTTTCACTAAGATAATCATCACTGAAAAAAGCACTATCAAGTGATGTGGCATAATTATATGTGGCAGAATAGAAAGACCTCATCTTTGAGTATTTAATATGTTTGAATCATCAGAGTCTGATGACTTCATCCCCTTGAAAAGGTTGTATAATAATACTTAGCATTGCTAACAATTATTTTTAGTTATTCAAGGAGAACAGAGCAGCATACAAAAAGCTTGTCTTTAAAAAAAGGAAGAACCGGGGAATCAGAAACCCGTTAGTTTAACTTCAGCTATCCAACAAACTGTAACTCTCTTCTTGTCTCATCACAAGTGTGTTTTTCTCAACACTTGACAAGTATGACATAGACACAGCTGCAGGACCAGGTGACCCTTTGAGATCCCTTCCAGAATTATCTTTCCACGCTTCTAAATCCTCAGCCCCTGACTCTTTCCTTTAATGTACCGATCAGAGGGCAGAAAATGTTTTATTCCTTTCTAATCACTATGCCTCTTTCCGACTGTGCAAGTGTGGTCAGGTTTCCAAGAGAATCCTCTTAAAAAAAATTCAAATTATGGTTCATATGACTTCTTTTCTTTTGCACTACGGACACCGTGTGGTGCATCTGATAACTACACGGTATCTGATGGCACCTTGCGGTTGGGGTGCCGTACGGCAGGATTAAAACTAGTGAAGCAGTGCAGGGACGTTTTCGGTACATCACTGCAGGAAAGGAAATCCCTCCAGCAGCCGTGTAAGACTGGAAAGAGAATCAAAGGTAGAAATCATTGTATTTTCCAGGAGAGATAAATTCATACAACTTGAGGTTACTCTGAGCTTCACAATTTACCAGATCTGTGAAAGGGTTGCAATGATGGTTGCAACTTCAGAGATGCTCCATCGGTCCTTTCTTTGACAAAATGCATTTCTCTGTGCCATTTAAGCTCTAAAACCTTCAGAGTATCACCCACTTGAGTTCCTTAAACCATGTTCTTCCTCAGCCAAAGCAGCTGTCTTTACAGTTCCTGCCGAATGAAGAAGCTGTAACAGTGCCAGGTCTGTAGGATTGCTTAATTTTCAGTAAATGATGTATTAGTTAGCTGGTTGGCTGATAACTGCATCTTTCCTAACACATTAAATATTAGTGTGGTGTTACTGCAAAACAATATTTTGAGCATCACACATTTCCATGCCTTTTCCATTCATTTATATGATGAAGCTTATATGGAGTAGAGACTGAGCAAGGTTTGAAGCTGCATAATTTTAATAGATTAGTTTTCATATGTTTATTAAATAAACAAACACTACAGGTTTAAGGTGCAGCATCACCTTTGTTTTGCAAAGAACTCTCACTAGTCACAGAACAAGGCTACATATTTTTATGATGAAAAACTAACCTATATTTTTCATTATTGCAAATGTTTATAACTATATGATTCTATCTTGCTGCTGGATGACACCTAGATCTTCATTACATGGGTTAAAATCTGGATTAGCTTCAGTAGTATGTACTAAAATATTCATATCTGGAGATAAATAGGAAAATATTCCAGGCTATGATTTCTGCCATCCTAAGTTCCTTACTTAACTCCTTATAATTTTCACTAGTCCATTGCCTGTGAGCTTGATGCCTTCTACTTTATTTTTATTAATATCCCTCATATACAAAGGAAAACCATAGGTATCATTCCAATAATCAGTTTTACATGATGAAAAGCAGGAAAATTACTGAATTTATGAGAAAAAGCAGAAAACCAAACACTAAAAGAGGCCTTTATGTGTGTGACAGATTTTGCTTGACGAGAGACAGACTGTTTGCCTTTGAAGGTCGTACATTAAGCCACAAGCAGTCAAGGCTACAGAACATAGCATCAGTTATTAAAAAGAGTACATACATCCCAATAGCAATAGTAGTGCCAATAGTATGAAAGTTGTGTATTTTAAAGCACAGAAGTTTGGACTTCAGTTCCATTAAAGTCTGATGACATTCAGAGGAAAAGGGTCATAGGTCTAAAATTGAAGTAGTAAGTACCTACTAGCTCAGTTGCTTCAAATCTGGCCTTTGTGAGTTTGCTGCTTTGGAAAGTACAGCAGCAGCAGCAGTTGTTGATGGAAAATCTCTATATTTATTATCCTGTTAATCAAAAGGCCTCATCTCACCGACCACGACCATCATTAGAGGCTAAAGAGGGCTGCTCCAATTGCCTTCAGGGCACAATGCGAGCATGTGTTCACAACTCAAAGGGCAAGATTGTAGCAAAGCTACACACAGGGAGAAGGAGCTGGATCCAACCTCCTCTTCACGAAGCATCCCACCTCTTATCAAGACACACAAACTCCTTCTTCCTCCTTCTGTAACACAGGCTTCAAAGATTTTTCAAGAGAAGTGTTGTAATGGTCTGACGTGAATGGGGATCTCTGAACTGCATGGTCAGCCAGTGCCCAGAGCTGACACTTGCTAAAGTCTTAGAGGCATTTGGTGTGGCAGGGCAAGGGCCATCAAGGGCAAACAGCTCTTTGTCAATACCATCAGTCTAATTAGAGAGACTTGGGCAGCTAACCCAGTAAACCACTAGCTAGTTTTCAGCTTGCACGTCTCTGTGACCTTGCCCACATGAGCCACATGAGTGCTGGTGCCAGCAAAGGAGGAGGAGGAGGAAGAGGAGGAGGAGGTGGTGAGACCTCTCTTTTAGGCAAAGAGCAGATTTACACTGGGAAAAACTAATCACAGGATCTAGACATTAACACAGAGGCCCAGAGCACATGAATGTCCACAGTGTTCTTATTCTCACCCATAACCAATACTGTATAGTAGAGTTATTATTGTTAAACTATGGCTTCATGCAATTGCTTTTTCCATGTTTCTCCCTCTCCCCTCAATAAATTCTGAACAGGTAACTAAGCTCAGCCAGATCTGACAGAGCAGCAGCAATCTCAGACTGTTCCTGAAAACACCAAGAAAAGCATCTGGAGGGACAAGACTTACATTAGGGCCTTTATGAAGGCAGTTACAGGGAGGGTAAATCAGCACATCCTAGTTAATCCCGTATGGCTCCAAGACTGCTTTGCTTCTGGCCTGATAAAGGATGTGAAGACAAAGGTATTGTGGTGTTGGAATTGGGAGAGCAAGTTTATAAAGGGAGCAGAACATAGTCAAATCTAGTCATCACAGTGTGGCTGATGGACACCAGCACGCAACCAACAGTGCTTGGCCGACTACTTCCAAGACCAGCAGAGCCCAAAGCTGTAAGTTAAGAACTAAAGTAACTTTAAGAAGAAAGTAATTTCAACCAAAATATTTCATCAGAGAAATAATTTTGAAGAATTTAACATTACTTTCCAAATAAGTACTTTGTTTACTCTAGGAGAAGAGTATTTTACTGAAGGTCATCCTGTTTTTCCTGTTTTTTCCCTACATGTCTTGAAACAATTGCTAATTTTCCCAGCCTTTTTTCTGAAAGAACTCTCAAGATTTTCCTGCTGTCCCACATATCACATCACCTATTTTTGTGCTGCAATTAAATACATTGTTTCTGGTTTGTTCAACGCATGTGGTGGAGACATTGACATTGTCTACATCAAGACTATGTCATATCTCAACATGTTTACTGCTAGGTTTAACACAATATACTACCCTGCTGTATAGATGATTATGCAGCACAAACATTCTGACTTAGAATGAAAGCTCTCTCTTGTTCACAGTTAGAGTAAGTGTCCTTGTTCATGAGTATGTACTGGCATGCTTGAAGGTTCAGAAAAGTTCAATTTCATAAAGCTAAAAAGCAACCCAGCAAACCTGTTCTTGAATACTCATGTAAGATTTTAACCCTTTAAAGAAATAATGCTTAAAATTATTCCTTGTGCTGTTTGTTCTCTCTCAACTGAGACAAAGGCTGTGCCTCTTGATCTGTGGATTAGAGACTCTAAAAGAGTAAATCACAGACTTCTCCCTGTCTTAGTCCTTCCAGTCATCTGTGGGTCAATAGATTATGTTCAGGCTTTCATTCTATCAATGAATCTACAGGTGAGCAAGGTTTACATCTAGTCTGGGAAGCTGAGGTCTAAGTACAGATGTATAAGGTGAAAAGTATTGCATTATAATTCCTTATAATTTGGACAAATGTTTGGACTGACACAAGGTAAAATGTTTTATTTATGTTTGGAAATTTTTAAAAATTCCTTTAAAATGAGGAAATGTCAATACACAGTTTGAAATACACTTCATTTGGAAATACTGAATGATTTTCTTTTCTTTCACCCCAGATATTTGGGAAGTTCTTTCTTTCTTTTTTGACATGCCAAACCATTTAGTAAATCAAAACACTTTCACAAAATGCTGTGATCATGCAAAGGCTTCTTGTTTCAGAGAAAAAGAAATCACCCAGGCAAAATGCCGTGCAGCAGAATCCCTATTAATCGTATTTGTGGGGAGTTTGTTCCTCCTTCCCTCCCTCCATAGCCTCTAAGATGTTCTTTTGATGATTTTTTAATCTGCAAAGTAAGATATACTCAGCCCCTAGGTTTCCTTAAGGCCCCCCACCTCTCCTATTTTTCTTTTCAAGTGGGATGAAACAGCCCTGGGAGTGTGGCAAGTCTGCACAATCTGCTAAAACCTCCTGTCCCATTTACCTTTTAAATTCTTGATACAATCAAAAGTGTCCAAACATGGAATGAGATACTGGATACATGGAATGCTCTTCTGCCTGGGATCAAACTATAAATACTGGCTATAGTCTTAGAAACTCTTCCCAAACCTGCAGTCCTCTACAGAAGCCTGATGGTCTGAGGGCCCAATTTCTGACTGCAAAAAGAGCAGGTAAGGGGAGAAAGGCAGCACCCTACAGTGGGGGGAAGGGCTTGTTTCCTGGCCAAGGGTTCCTCTTACAGATGTGTGGGTGGGTTGAGGTATGTGGCACGAACAGCTTTGACACCCTCAGCCCTACCTCACAGCTCTGATTCCCACCCTCATTTTCCCTTCTGTGAGCCTGACTGGAGCCTCATTTGCAGCCAAGCTATGCTCTCCTCTACCTCTTCTCCAGCACCTCTGAAATCCTCCCTCTCCTTCATCCCTCAGCTGACCCAGGAACATCCTAATTCTCCATGTTGTCACTCCTGAACCTCCTGGTGACCTGTCTCTCCCCCACCAGCCTCCTGCTGAGCTCTCTTACACAGCATATCCCGATCCTCCTGTCCAGACATCCTAGCTGCCCTTCAAGTACCTAGTGCAGAGAGGAGCATGGACTGCTGCCCAGGGAAAGGCAGCTACTGGATGGCCTCAGAGAGGCTTGAAGATATATTTACTGAAGACGGAAACTTTGGACCTTCTGAAGTCAAATTCTTCTGTTGTTGTCACACTCAACAGCTTTTCCACTTTACTTTAAAAAAAAAAAAAAGATTAGCTGGAAAATAGTGATGGATTCTCTGTGAACACGTTGAAAAACAACAGCTTTTATTTCAGTTAAAGCAGAGCCACTCAAAAATACCTTTACCATCTTACCAGTCAGAACAGTTTAAAACTGCTTGTACCGATGCATAATATTCCAGCAGGATTTGATTGCTTTCTCTCAAATGCTTTTTAGCCCCAAAAGGAGAAAAAAAAAAACCCGGAGAAAAGTAATAAAATAAAGGAAACCAATGTAGAGATATTCAACCCAGGAGACTGCAGAAGATCGACAACTTTGTCAGGCAGAGAGAAGGTGGTGCTGTCGTGGCGGATGCAGGCAAAGAACACTAGATGGTCCCTGTGAACCAGTTTTACATGTTAGAGCGCTCTGTGGATGCAGCAAGTACAATTCTGGCGTGTCCTTGAGGCCAAGGGGAAAAAAACACAATGTTGGCCATCGGAAGTTACCACCCAGAACCACATCAGTAACTGCAGAAGAAACCATGATGGCTTTCTCAGCCTTTAAAACTAGGGAGCGACGTGGCACACTCAGTCTCCCAAACAGAGCAGCGCAGTCCTTTGGAAAGTTCCTCAAAAACAATTGGCCAGAAGTTTTTCTCTGAATTTGGATACACCCTGTAATACAGAGCAGTTGCTGTACTGAAAAAGACTAGATGAAAAAGAGAGTTAAAAATAAAGCAGAGAGGTTTGGAAAATAATGGCATGGTGGTTTTTTTTCCGCTCTCAGATGAACACATTTGAGGCTGAGTTGTACAAAGTAAGGGTTTGTTAAAGAAAGCAGCAGTTCCCAGTCTTACTTTCAGAATTAAAACTCTAGAATCCACAAGACGATCAATTGAGCCTACTCTATTATTCAGGTATTCTTTGGGCCATGCTTTCAAGTCAGATTTATTTGCAGGGGTCCCACTCAGGGTTTAGAACACTTTTTCTCTGATATCACCAGGTTTTCACCATGTGAGAAGTTAGAAAAGATTGTTATTTTTCAAAGGTATGGTCCTTACAATGATCAGATACATTTTCCCCTCAAAGCTGTGCTTGATCTCAGTTGCATTTTATGTTGCAGGCAATTTAAATGTCTTTAAAGGGTTAATGAGAAATAGGTATCCTAAGTCAACCCTTAGTGAAGTTTTCTGGAATACCAAAGTGAGTCCTGTCAAAGCTAAATGGGTCACCATCAAAATTAAAAGGAAAATGTCAGGCAGGAGGAGCCTGGAAAGTAATGGAAAAGCCTGCTGCCTTGCTACTGGAAAAGCAAAGGAGCCAGAAGCTGTAAATCATACAAGGACTGAGCTGACACTATCAGTAAAAAAAAATTGGCTTTGAAAGCAAGTCCCGTCCCCCTGCTTAGTTTGCTTGGGTGAGGGGAGTCAGGGAACAAAGTGAAAGACTTTCCTTTCCATGCGGTGTGAGCACTAAGACCTCAGAGGAGGGTGAGCACTGCTGTCAGTCCCTGCACCCTGTCCCTCCCCTGCCTGCCTGCGTCCCTCCTGCGTGGAGACCGGCCCCCCGCCCCCACCATGGACACGCTGGTGCTCCTCTGCCTGAAAGGGAGGAGGACTGGGCACCAGCCACGACAGCTGGCTCCAAAATTTTTGGACATCCTCGGGTGTAGGCTGTGGCCAGCGTGGATGAATTCCGTGCATGCACCACAGACTGAGGAAAGCCTCGCCTGGAAAGAGCTGCACCATTTTGCCACAGCATCCATGGTCTTGCTGACAGTCAGCACAGTGATCCTGGCTGAGATGCCTCTGCTGCACACCTCACCCAAAGGTGGTGGGTGCCTTGAAGATGACCAGCATCAGCGACAGCTAAAATTTCATAACAACCAACAGGAAGGACCCTCTGAACTTGGGAGAGGAGAAATTGCTTTGATCTGTATTACGTCTCTGCCTCTGGAGAACTGAATACCATATCCCATACCCTGCCACCCTTTATATGTCCTACCTTCACAAAAAGCACAGTCACAAAGCATAACCTAAACCTGGGAGATCTTTAGATAACAATTTTGGTCATATTTCATATGGAACTTTTTATGTTGCAACCCTGAAACTGTGACCTGTTTCTTCCTCTGCCCATGTCACTCTTCCTCTGATTATTTCCATCACACACTACCTGAAACCCTCTTCAGCAGAAGACTTCTCTGCACACTGCTGATTTCTTCTGTCAGTTCAGTGTAATCCTTTCCTAATGAGTTTTCACACATGAATCATGCCTCTACCATGATACCCTGCTAAGGTTAATTCTTGACCCTCCAGGTTAGTTGATTTTCCCTCTTGATGTTGGGTTCTCATATCTGCCTTACCCTCATCCAGATTGCTCTGGTATTGAACATCTCTGTTTTCTCATTGTCCCCCAGAAAGCAGCCAGAAGGCACAGCACCTTGCACATCCTGTTTGAGGATGGTTTGGTTGCTCTGTAGGATGTCCCCATTGCATGTTGGGTCGGAACCCAGGAAGGCTGCAGGGAAGACACTTATAAACTGCAGATCTCTGATCCAGTACAGGCTTTTCAGGTGGGGAGCAGCATGATGAACTGAAGGAAGCTGAAGGAAGCTCAGGTGGTGCATGGCACTTTAAAAAGGAACACACAAGCCAGACAGGGTCAAACAACAACCATTAGTACTTATTGTAGTTGGCAGGTGGGCACATTTCAAGGCTTTATCCACTAATCTACATTTGGTGTATAAGTGCACTGCTAACAGCAGCTATTTAAGACATAGAAATGCTATGGTGCAAATGTATTTCTCACCCATGGTGCCTAGGAAAACAGATGCTTTGACATGCATCTATAGATTTTATTATTTCTTTTCTCTGCCAGGGAAATTGCAAGGCCAGTGCTTGTAGGCTTATTTTCAGAGGTTTTATTTACGTGCAGTAGAAGGTAGGGAGTCTCAAAACAAACGTCTTCCAAAGATGTTCAGTTCTTTGTCTCTCATAGACATACAAACACACGCCATACACACATATACACACACAAACATATGCCAACACACTACACAAACTTTAGACAGCCACATTTTGGGGTAAGCAGACACAACCTCAAAGTTGGAGATATGCCTGTATGGAGCCATGAGGTTCTGACACCATTGTTTCTTCCAATCCAGGGGACTGCTCAACCCTCATCGCCAGGCTCTGTGAAATGCAAAGACTTACTTGGTCAATTAAGGATGGTCTCAGAAATCGCAGGAAAGAGAATGACATTCAGAGGCTTGGAGGATTTGGCTGTAGGATGAGAGGCAGAGGTGGAGAGGCAGCATGAAAGTCATAGCAGGAGGTCTGGGCTCCATCCCGGGAAGTGACTGCTGTGAGAGGAAGGGGTGATGGACAGTCTGAGTACAGAGGCAGCACCATGCATGACAGAAAGATGTTCAGCAGCCTTCCACCTACAGAAGCAGTAGCCTGCAAATAGGGGATTAGAGGAACGAGGAAAGAGAGATGCCATGTAGGAGGACTTGCCATAGGCTTCACAACCTGAGCTCAGATGTTGCCTCTGTCTGTGCATGCCCAGGATGTTACAGCTACTGGTCCCCAGGAGTCACCCATACGTATCTCTGGTTTGCAATGCTTTCTGCCAGTTCTAATTATTTTATCTGGAGATGAGTGTGTGGACGTTCAAAAGAAATCTGTTGCATGCTGAAAGGCCTCATGGTTACAATACTGTAATACTTGCAGAGTATTATCCAGCATCCAAGAGGACCCAGTACACTATACCATTCTGCTGCTCCTTCCAGATGAACTCTCTCATGATGACATGGCATTACAATAAGTGGTATTTAGAAATAAACACAAAAAAATGGCTCCGGGAATCAGCTGATGGGACCATGTTGACAATCAGCAAAAGTTTCAGTATACTTAAAAATAAATAAAAGGCAAAATACTATTTTCTGGTTTGTGGCAAAGGCTTGATTCAAAACTTACTTGAATGATGATATTTATATTTCACAGCAGTATGCTAGAGATATCAAAATACTTTATGAATGTCTCCCAGTGTTAATAAGTTAAGAAAAGTTAGGCACAGAAAATTTTGGTGCCTTTTTCTTGAATCTAGACTTGACAGGCTATTTTCACGCCCTGACTTGCCCCAAGGCTCAAACCAATATTAAAGCACAAGACTGCAGGCTACAAGCTGTATTTGCTGTAACTCAGCTGCCTGCAAACTTTGGATCATGTCACCAGCATTATCCCTCTGTGGCTTCTTCGGTCATTTTGCTCATTCACGTTCTTCAGCCCTTGCAGGTAAAGCTCCAGTGGTGGTCAGCAGGATCTTCTTCTAAGGAAGAACAGCAGCTCCAGTCGTGAACAGTAAATTAATTTATATGGTCAGCTTGATTTTCCAAAGCTTAGAAAAGATTGTTATACATGTAAGAATTTGAAGCAAAGCTATTATTAGAAAGGTAAAAAGAAGAGTATTGGAAAGTAGCTGTTCTTTTAGAGCGCTTTTGAAGGACAAAGTATAAACTGCTAGGGATAATTTGGGGTTAATGAAAATCCATCAGGCTTTACAAGAAGCAGATGGAGACCTCTGAATCTCCAACCAGTAACCTCCATTCTGGTACAGCCTAGGGTAACTGATTTGATGATAACTGATGGTATTCAAGTCGATATTCCCATTACCACTGGTTAAGCTCATTAACTGGGTGCTGCGTGAGGCCTTAGCACTGTTTTACAGTGAGAGAGAGAGATGAAGACTCCTACAGAGATACTCTGGCTGACTTCCCAGGAGCAGCTCTGTAATGGAGCTGGTCTCCCCCAATACTGGCCTCTGCATTTTTCCAGCATTTTCTCTTCCCTTCCCTTCCACCGCCTACTCTTCTCAGTTTGAGTTCTGTTATCTCTATTAAGTGCTCTCCCAGTTTCGTGATTTCCTTAAGCATTTATTTAGTTATAGTCTGCATTTACCAGCTATCCTCCCTCCCCCTTCCTCAGGGTAGGTAAGATGGGTAGGACCTCTTCAAGGACTGGATCCACTTGGTACTGATGTCCCGTTTCTCCAGTGGAAAAGGCATTGGCCTTGTCGTATCTCAGTGCTCCCTGGGGTAGCTTACCGCAGCTGCAAAGAGAAGTGACCTGAGACAAGGATGGAGGAACAGCTGCAAGAGGATTTCAGAGCAGGAAGGTCACATAATTCCACCAACCATCTCAGGAATCTTTTCAGATAATTAGGTAGCCCTAAATCCCAAATTCACTTCAGTTTGAGAAGCAAATTCTGCATATGTTAGGCCAAAGTGGGTCCCTGATGAAGATGTCTTGTTGGCTTTATCTTGCTAGAAAGAAACAAGCAACTGAAGCCAGAAAGCTGATTTTCGTGCTGCTGGGGTATCCTACAGAGTCAGACAGAATTTGATGTTTTGAAATATGTTTCCTTCCCTCTACCTGCTACTGCCCTTTCTCAAAATTTCTGAGAAAATTGTCCTGGTATTTGGTAATCACTCCCTCACTCCCACCCCCAAAGCCTGATGATATTCCCAGAACCTCCTGCATCTGATATCACATTATCAGTCCTCTCCATGATACCTGCCAAACCACTACACTCTTCTTCCTTCTTGGCACCTTCCTAAATCCCTTAAATATTTCACCAAACACCCTGAAGACAATCCCCCCATTCTGACAAATCTTGAGCAGGCTGGGGGCTCTGTTGTGCTTCCATGCTGCATCAATAAACTCTTGGCATAATCTTCTCTTCACAGATTCACGCCCCACAGTCATCCACAGTCCCCTCCCACTCCTACTCTGCTTTCCCAAATAAAATTTCCAAGCACTCTGAGATTCCTATGCACATTACAGGCATTTTTGCTCTTCAGCATGCAGTGCATACATTTTTTGGCGATGAGACTCAGCCAAAAAAATAGTCAGGAACCATTAAAAAAGCTTTTAGTGCAACACAACCTCTATGTAAAAAAAATCACAGAGATTTATGTGTGCTTATGATCCCTAAAGCATCTCTCACCTTGGGTAAACTGAACTACATAAAGCATTGTATCAATCATTCGATAGGGTCCGTCAGCACTGGGATGCAAACAGATTTTCCCAAAGATGTTGTCTAAGTGATTAGGGGCTAAGGGAGAAACATGAAATGGTGTTAAGTAAACGTTCCGGCTACACAGTCAAGCTGAAATGATTTGAGGCTGAAGATGCTGGAAATCACTAGAGCTTCAGTATGACAGATGCCCATCTGAGGCTTTATTCTTCCAATTCTCCCTCTTCCTCTGGTAAATGTGGAGCTGTGAGAAGAATCGCTAGAGCTGTGATAGCTTGGTGAAAAGGAGGAAGAGCTCTGACTTGGGACACGCTTTTCTGCGTCCCTTGCCCTGGCTCCTCCAGACACCGTCCACGTAGTCAGCGGGCTGTGCACCAAAAAAGAAAAAAAAAAAGAAAAAAGGATGGACGGACAGAGGGAGGAGCTCAGCTCCACAGTTACTGAGCTGTACAATTTGCCTTCACCCCGTTCTAAGGACAGTGAAAGAAAATCAGGAAAAGCTTCGTGAAGCAGGACTGACTCCTCCTAGTGATCCCCACTTCCCTCCAGGCACGTTTCTAGCAGTGGGCCAGCACCAGCACAACCGTGGGCTCTGCTGAGCAATCCTGATAGCCTGGAAGCAGAGGAGAAATAATTGTATGTGTAGCTGGGAAAATGCCTCCAAAATCGGTCTGTTGTGCTCTGGCTCCTGTTACTTTTCTTTTTTTTTCTTTTCCCTTTCTTTTTTCTTAGCTGGATCCCAGACGGTGCTGCCTTCTCAGCCCACTTGTTCCCCAGAGGAACATTCTGGCCATATAGCTCTTGCTTGTGGATTAGCTTCTCATCCATACATTTCTGTCTGGGGTGAGGACCATGAAGAGAGTAACGATTTTTGTTAATAAAAGGGGTAAAAAGAATATCCACGTTTTGCTGTTGTGGCTGACTCCTGCAGACACTCCCCTTCTATTGCATGAAATAAAGATGTTTGAAGAAACAGAGCACACACAGGTGTAGTTCAATGGAAAACTGCAAAAGGGAAAATCTGAACGAATCCCTTTCTTCCCCTGCTTCCTCAGCTGTGTACTCACTTGCAAGTGATTACAGTCTTGCAGCAGAGAGGTGTTTTCATTGGGAAGGGTCCCAGCAGGCTGATTGGGTGGGCCCTTACCCTCTGAATAAATGCCAGATCCAGAAGTCAAGCCAGGATTTTTTTTTTAAAAATCATTCCTGTACAGGCCTAAACCAACAAAAAACGAAGTAGACATTGTGGATGTTGGGTTTGGGTGGAAAGGTGGTTGCAACCAAGATTTGTCTCCACTTCCTTCCTCATCTGAAAGCTCTTCTTTCCTATAAAAGTCAAAACTTTTGCAAGGGTGCGGTGGTTGAGCCCTGGCCAAAGGCCAGATGCCCACCAAAATCAGTCCACTACTCCCCTTCTTAGTTGGACAGGGGAGAAAAAACATAATTGGGCAGCTCAAGAGACAAACTCATTAATGACGTGGGCAAAACAGACTCAACACACGGTGCTGAAGAGAAAGTTATCTCATTTATTACACTAAAGAGAAAAACAGTGAAAAAGAACCAGTCAGGAGTGCAACCAACAATCTTGAAACAAATGCAAACCAGGCAAACACTTTTCCCCCACCACTCCCTCCTTAGCAGGCTTTAGTTAGAAGTTTGCTCCATTCTTCCCTCCTGGTCGCAGCCCAGGAGGGACCAGGGACTGGGGAAAATGGGGGTCTCGGTAACACCTTCCCCCCACCCCTCCATTCTAAAGCAGACTTCCTTTCAGCCATGATTTTGCTCCCTTCTTCCCCTCTCCTGCTCGCAGCACAGGAGGGGGCAGGGACTAGGAGATGGGGGCTTTAGTCAGTCCCTTGCAAGATGGTTCCCTTCTCGGCCAGGATGGGGGCATCCATTCCACACAGCCTCCCCCTGCTGCACCGTAGGATCTCACCCATAAGATCCAGTCCTCCACGAACTTTCTCCAAGGCAAATCTCTTCCCACCGGGCTTCATCTCTGCTCTGGCTGGCAGCAACAAATCACAGTGTCTCTCAGTCCCAGTCCTCCACGGGGCTATAGGCCTCCCCCAGCAAGTTTCGCTCACCTCTGTAGATCGCTTGTGCTGGCAGGGGCTCATCTCAACGTCAGTCACGGCATCTTCTCTATGTCTCCACCGGCTCCATCCAGCGTGGAGCCTCTCCACCGGGCAGGTCGGGTCTCTGCCTCCTCCATGGGTCCTTTCCTCCGGCTACTCCACGTGCTTCTGCACCGGCTGCAGGGGCAATCTCCCGCCCGGGTACCTGGGCGCCTCCTCCCCCAGCCTTCCCGGCCTTTTGTCTGTCAACTGCTTACATTCATATGCAAATAGACATCCCAATGCCCTTAACGGGCCAAAATTGCGGTCTTCCTGGCACTCCGTGTTCTGGTGCAGTCTTTCTCTCCTATATGTGATTCTCAGAGGCGTTATAAGCAGGCCTGCAGAGGATACCAGACCTGCCAGACCTGGCCCTCTCTCAGTAGCCAACTATGCAAAACTGCAACAAGGGGTCTGTTTCGTTTGTATCCAGCAAAGGTTTTCCTAATAGAAACTGCGCAAGGGAGAGCCTGCTAGAGCTCACGCACCCAGTCCCTCTGCAACCTCCTGCCGCAGCTTGCCACAGAGCAGCCCGCAGCTCTCTCCCCCGCGCCCCTCTCACTATGGATCTGTGACAAGCAAATCCCAGTGGCTGAGTAAGCAGCATCTGGGGAGTCTTGGGAGGAAAAGGCTGGCCAAATATTCAACGTGTGGTCAACTGCAACAATTAGCATCAAAATTATTTGTAATTTAAAGTTCTGAGCTGATTCTAGACATTTCCACAGCACAGGAAATACTCTGGACAATTAATTGACCTGTTTCTGGTGCAGTCAGTATTTCAGGATTGAACAGCTTATTTAGATTGCACGGCCTTCCTGCTTCTTGCCCACTCAATTTGTTTTGGATGGACAAGAATCCAGTTCCCTGACCTTCCTGTGAAGGTTTAGTATTTGCTATCAAAGACGCATTTCTCTTCCTGACATCTTTAAATGAGATGGTTCCATAGTCTGTTCAGTAGGAACCAGCACAAGGCAGACAGGCACCCACATAATTACATGTATGGATGATGCTGTGTATTTATAGGACTACGCAAATACCTAGAACCTGCTTTCAGAAAAGTTGTTCTTTCTTCAGTTGTTTGTGGCGCTTCAGACACAGACCATTCCAACTGACAGTGTATACATGTTGGATTATGGGCCAAAATAACAAGAGAAATAATTTTTGTACAGAATCTGCATGTAAAATTCAAAGATGGCATGTAAGTCCTGTGTCCTTATAGCCAGAGTCAAGGGACTCAGTGCTCGATTCTTGCTTGCCTGGAAGGAAAAATCAGAACATGTTTGCCCAGCTCTTATCTTAGTTTCCCGGTATTGAACTAAAAAGTATCCACCCCTTAGAAGAAGGCAGAAGTAGAAGCATGAAACAGAGATACTATTCTCTTTTTCACCTTTTCTGGATTCACACTAATTTTAGTTTCCCTCTTCCAGAAAAGCTCTTAAAAGTCTGCTTTCAGTTAGATTCAACTGCTTTTTTTCCAACTCTTTTGCTTTTCATCTATTATTGTTGCTGTTCTTAAAGCTCATAGAAAACCTTGAATCTTTAAATTATATTTAAGTTATTTGGATGTGTATTGTTCATACATGGAGAGAGAAACTCAAAAGACAGGTCTACTGGGTGGGCACCCTTTCTTAAAAATACTGATAAAAGGATTGAGTCTACCTGCCTTCCTAATATTGGTGACTAATTACCTGCTTTTTAAATCATGAAAGGAAACCTTAGTCTCACCACAGAAGTCACATGACACAGGAATTGGTATAAATCCTCAGCTTGGACTTAGCAGGTTCTCTTGAGGTCCGTACCGCATTGCCTGCTGAGGAATTAAAAAGTAGGAACTCTTTAAAGCTCATGGGAAACTGGCTATGAGAGGCTGTTACGATACAGGAGCTGCAGACACATGAATCGTCATCCCACCTTGTTGCATGAGTGAACCAACATGTATATGAAGATGGGTTGAGTGCATGAAATGAGCCCCTTGCTCATACGTGGAAGAAGGAAGGTTTGAATGAGAGGGCACTCCCTGCTGCTGCCGCTTTTTTGGCTAGCCTAATTGACATGCCTTGAACTGTGGTTCAGTGAGATCTGAGGAGACCAGCCAGAGTCTGTTTGGAATTCCCAGTCTATCATTTAGAAGAACTTTATTTGGCATGCCGAGGCTGAGGCTTGAGCTCCTCTGGTTGATCCTAAATAGCTGTTGTTACTGACAGCCACGTCAGTTCTCCTACCTCAGCCTGCATTTTTTAATTTCAGATAATTCCCTGTCATCTTCATGCCACAGATCATTGCCTTGCTTCAGCAAGGCACTTAGAAAATATTTTCCATGTAGGTATGTTTGCATTAGACAAAAGTCACATCTCTAAATTAGATGGTAGTTTGATTTTGCAGTTGGCTTTGCTTTACAGGCACTGCAGAAACTTCCACATTAAACAGTCTAGAGTCTCCACGAGGCTAGCACTGAAGGCAGCCAGCTCTGGAACTGCCACAGGGACCACTGATATCCACAATTGATGTATATAAACAGGAGAGAAACAATCTTCTCAGGCTAAAACTTAAGTGTTTGTAAAGCCATGAAATACAAAGCTATTGCACAGGCTTTCAAACTCGGTTTCTTTGCAAAAGGCCAAGCTCACAGTATAGCAAAGCCAGTTATTTTGGCAGCATTTTGCTTTCTATGTTTCTGCCAATAGCTGAATTTAATTACTGTTGCGCTCATGGAAATACTTACCTAACTGGAGGAGCTACATATGAATTTAATCAGTTTCATATAAAATGAAGCAAATGCCTAGAGAGAGACTGCAGAGAAGTTTAAAACATGGAGTTTTGAACAACTGCTTCTGGGTTTCGTTCCTTTCCCTCTCTGGTTCAAATGAATTTTTAGCATGCCTGAAAAATGTAAGATTGTGGCTGAAGAAAGTAAATTGCTGCCTATCTGCAGTGAAGTCAGCGGTCCCTCCCATGCTCTAAGAGATGAAGTCACTCTGGTTGAAAAGGTGCTGAAGTTTTCAAAAGCAACAAGCATGAACTGCATCCCAACTCGCACAGCATCTCGACAGCAGGTTTGTGTGAGGAGCACTAAGAGGAGGCATCTTGCTCATTCAGCTTTAATCCAAATACCAGCTGTGGCGTCTCATGTTCCCTTTCCCTCCCTTCGGAAAGTGGAACAGCTTGTGCAGAGAGAGTTCCCCAGCCACAGTCTTGTCACCTAAGAGAGTGGCTCCTTGCAACTTCTTTCTGCTAAGGTCATATTTCTGAAGACTCCTGTTTGTTCTTTGCTCACCTGGGTGAAAGCATACGCCCAAGTAGTGCTGCATTTTGGGGGGAACACAGTCCCTGCCCTTTGATAATATAGTGTATTATAGTTATTCACGGAAGATCACTGCACAATGAAATGTATTGCAACACAGAACCCCCTGGTCTGGCATCTACAGGAATACTGACAGAGATGTTAGCATAGAATCATAGAATCATAGAATTGTAGGGGTTGGAAGGGACCTCGAGAGATCATCGGGTCCAACCCCCCTGCTAAAGCAGGCTCCCTAGGACATTTCACTGAGATAGGCATCCAGGCGGGTCTTGAATATCTCCAGAGAAGGAGACTCCACCACCTCCCTGGGCAGCCTGTCCCAGGGCTCTGTCACCCTCACTGTGAAAAAGTTTTTCCGCATGTTGGTGAGGAACTTCCTATGCTCCAACTTGCAGCCATTGCCCCTTGTCCTGTCTCCATATATTCATGGTTTAGCCTAAAAGCCTCAAATTGCATAGTGCTCCTTCCCACACCTGTGTTTGCTGTCTGTCTTGTAGCTGGGTCTCTGCCTTTTTATTATTTATCTCCAGATTTCTCCTGTGCTTGACACATATGGTGATACAGTTACCTCTGGGGAAGGGAACAAGGCAAACAGAAAGAGCTTAACTGAAGTACATTTCATTTGCAGTATTATTTCTCTAACAGACAGCTACTTGATGAAGAAAATCCTTTTGAGGGTGCATTTAGAGTAGGACAGATCGTGCTTGCTTGCCATTTAAAATTGCAGTGGATCTAAGGCAGACTGATAACACAGATAAAAATACGATTTTCATTGGTGACTTGAGTTATATTTATCATGGGCCAATTAGTCTAGGTCATGAGTCAATAGAAACAGTGAAGTGTTCATGTCTTAGCATTGATTTTAGCTGGATTTAAATTGCCCCTCTAAGCCAGGACTGGAATTCATACTAGAGTGCAACTCAGTCACACTGGAGGAAGCCTGGCAAATTTTAGTCTTGTTGAAGCAGTAGAAATCTCAGTCTTCTTTTAATGCTGCTATCACTTCTTCCCGTGAGAACTTACTTAAAGCAGAAGAACTTACTTCTATTGAACTAATAGAAGAAAGTAACTGAGCTCTAATATCAATAGATATGAAAGTGCTTTACAGCAGCAACAGGTTAAAAAAAGGTTCAAGACAAGCTTTTGACATCTTTAGGGAGAGTAGTGGCTGGAAATTAATCTACTGTACATCTGGGAGGCATTACACCAAAAAACCCCCACAGCAGTAGATAAATGTTTAATCATTCTTGTACTAAAATGGAATAGCAAAATTACAGGATTGGACTGTAAATTATGCTACTATAATGGAAACATAATAATGAAACATTTTGACCAAATGATTTGGGCACTAAAATATGATCCCCAGTGTAATTTGCTTGATAACTTAGAATATATAAGATGATGCATATGAGACAAGCTGGAGAGCAAGGTTAATACACTTGCTAAGGATAAGTAGAGATTCCCCTGCAGCCCATGGAGAAGACCATGGTGGAGCAAGTGTCCCCCCACAGCCCATGGATGATGACAGGGAGCAGAGATCCCACCTACAGCCTGTGGAGAGACCAACCCATGCCACAGCAGGTTTGCTGGGGGACTTGTGACTCTGTGGGGGACCAGGATGGAGCAGTCTGGGCCTGAAGGTCAGCACCCCATGGAAGGGAGCCACGCTGAGGCAATTGGTGAGGAGATGACACCCTGACAGAAAGGGCTCAGCGAGACATTCATGGAGGACTGTCTCCCATGGGTGGTACCCCAAGGTGCAACAGGGGAAGGGTGTGAGGAATGCCCCCTCCAGCTAAGAAGGAAAACAACTTGGGAGGAACTGACCAAAACCCCCATTCCTCCATTCCCTGCCCCTCCCTGTGCCACAGTGGGGGGGAAGAAGGGAGTTAAATCATGACTAAAGTGAAGTCTCCTAAGAAGGGAGGGGTGGGGGGAGTTACTTTAAGATCTGGATGCACTTCTCATTACCCGACTCTGGTTTCAATGCGTGTGTGGTGTAATAAATTAGTGAGTTTTCTTTCCTTTATTCTGTGTTGAGTCTGTTTTGCCTGTGATGCTAATTGCGGAATGATCTCTCCCTGTCCTTTTCTTGAATCCTAAGCCTCTCAATATAGATTTTTAACCCTGTCCAGCTGAAAAGGGAAGTGATAGAGCAGCTTTGGTGGGCATCTGGCCTCCAGCCAGGGCCAAACCAACAAGGACACATGAGCTGAGAAGATCTTTATTCAGCAGTGCATGTTGGGCATCAGAAAACTGGATCATATTCCCTTCAAATTTGTGCAACCAGGAAAAAAATCCCCAGGTTTAAATATGGAAGCTTGAGCGACACGTCAGCTTTCTCTGAGGTCTTCACTAAAAACAATAGTAAAAAAATTTACATTACTTTTAAAAAGAGAGAGAGAGAGAAAGGGAGAGAAAGAGTGTGAGTTTTGGGCGGAAAGGACTGAGACAGCTGCTGGACTGGTTTCAGACTGGCAGTGCAGAAGCATAACTGAAAACAGAAGTCACCAGATCTAGGGAAAGAAAAATTTACAAGGGAAAAAAAAATAAGCTGCTTACCAAACACCCGGACAGCAGAGGCTTTACATTTACTACCAAGGTGTGCTTTACCATATATCTCTTGGCAGCATTGGATTTCACAGTGTAAATGTGGGAAAAATATTTTCACTTTGGAGTTTTGTTTTCTCGGGAATGGTAGGGTATTTTAGGGACAGTTCCCAAAATTTTGGTTCCCAAAATAACTGAAGTGTAAAAAGTGCCTCAAAGTAAAGAAACCTACTGATTGTGTCGTCGTTTTGACAGTAATTTCCTTATCCAGAAGAGATTTAATGCCTGTTCCCCAAGATGGACTCGGGCTGCCACCAGTCTCTCTGCACAAGGCCTACAAGGGAAAGGCAAAGCCTACATTCTGAGAGTCACAAAAAGCCCCACCTGAATTTCACAACAGAATTTAACGAAGGCCACCAGGTTGTCTGGTGCCATTTGGATCCATCTTCTGCCTCCAGAAGATAACAGCATGGAAGGAAAGGGCCTCATTTTACCTGACTGTACCGTACCAGTATGCAACCACTCTTATTCCCAGAATACAAACTAAGTGGCAGTACAGGTAATGGTTCATTCCCCTCTTCTTTGGCACTCATCTTCACTTGTAATATTTAAGCCAGTGGATGAAAAAATTGTTGCTTTATTGGCATGAAAATGCCAGCTATTTTTTTTATTCTTCAAAACCATGAGCCTTAATGGGGCACGAGGGAACAAGAATAACCCCAAATAATATTAATACTGAGGAAGCTGCAGAATGAAACTTAAAGCTTTACAAAGTGTTCACAGGATTCAGTTACACAACTGTCAGGAATTACAGGTGGTCTTGCCAGAAATGTGAATGTTCCTAAAAAATCCCATGACAATCAGGTGGGATGGGATTTTAAGTAAGGCTGACAGCTTTATTCTGATTCCTTCTCTCGAAGGTGGATTAGTTAGCACACTTATCTGGCCATGTGGAATGAGGGAAGATATGACCTACACAGATCTATAACCTAAGCCTAAATGTCTTGGAGCCCATTCAAAGAGCTTCAGAGGCAAGATCACTGTCTTCACAGATCTACAATAGTCAGTCTGTTGCAGTTGATTCCTTCAGGAAATAGTCCCTAAACCAAATTCCTTTCTTCATGCCTCTGTTGATTTAGAACCTTAGTCTCATGTTTGTAGTTTATCTTTTTTTGTCCAATATTGAAAATCAATTGGAGTCTGAAAATGCATTAATATTAATATTTACATTTCTCTGTTAAAGAAATGTTTGCTAAAAAGGCGAAAAAAGCTAGAAACATCTCAGCTAATATGGCAACCTACTGGTGTACCTCTCTTTCTCTCCCTGTTTCTATGATTTTTACTTAAGGAGCTCTCCTTTCTATTTTTCTTCTCTGACATCCCAAGATGAAGCGCTGTAAACAATTATGTTTTGGGGTGTCAGCAATCACATTCACTTTGCAGTCTTGCCAATCTGTAGACAATTTCAAATCCACAGCATCCACTGCAGATAGGGTCTTGCATGGTTCATACTTTGATCCTGAGTCATAATGCACTGCTAAGCTGCAGCCCAATGTCAAAATACCACCCCCAGATGACTGAATAGATCTCCATGACAGCAGGATGCCTAGTTCAGATACAAATTCCTTTGCTGCTGACATCCACCTTTAGAGAATTGAACTCTACCCAGGGACTTCCTGCAAATGTGCTGAGTATATATAGGAAAACTCAAGCTAGGAAGGAATCACCAGGTTCAATGAGCTCTGTTGCCAAAACATAAATTACAGTGTAAGAGAAGTCTATTGCAGAACCCCCATCCCACATGTCTCTGCTAAGGAAAGCATGCCCTGTATTGAATTTTCAGGGGTTTTTGATTGTAGTGTCTCTGCTGAGAACATCTTTCAATATGTCAAAAGTAATATTGCTGATGGGTACAGGTGTGGTTTTCTAAAAATAAACAAAATTACTCAGTTTTTTTTATTGATTGAAACCACTCCTTATTCACCTTGTGAGGCTTTCAAATGGCAATTCCATCTGAAGTATAAATCTGCTATGGTACTGAAAGAAGATTCTATAGTATTTTGAGACTTTATTGCAGCCTAGTCAGATCTGCCTTCGTCAGTTTTTTTCAGTTCTGTTTCATGGAGTTTCACAAAAGCTACAGATCTCCATAAGTCTCACTGTAATAACACGTTCCAGGTAATTGTTGGTTTCTTGCAATGCATTTGGGTCTACTTCAGGCCATAATTAAAGGAATCACATAAACTTGGAATAGTCTTTAGAAATCTGAAAATAGGAATTTAATTCACAAATGTTAGGGTGGAATAGGAAAAATGTGAGCTAAGATCAGCACACAACCATGCTCATTTACAGTACTCAGAACAAGGCAACGCTTTTGTTTTGGCCACCAAGACTTACCCAAGGCATCTTGTATATATATTGTGTAGTGAGAACAACAAGAGGTCCTCTCCACAAGTAGCAGAGTACATTTATTATCCAGACAGTAACATACTGCTCGAAACTAATCAAAAAGCTACCTTCAAAGAGAGAACATTGCCACAGGGAAACCAAATATTAGAGACATAGCCTCTTCTGGTGCCTGTTTGTTGATGTTGCTCACAGACTAGATGCTGAAGTCCACATATAAAACTAGGCTTGAGGGGTGTTTTGTTTTAAGCAAGCAGACACCTTGAGGGATGTGAAAGGATTACATAAAAGGATAAGATTTCTGTTCTGCTTTCTGTATCTATGCCTCCTTTCTGTTAAGTGGGTGATTTTTGGACAGAAAAGTCTCAAAACTTTGTTAACAGACCCTTGGCTAAACTCAGGCTATAGTTTATGTGGAGTATTTTCAAATAACTGTTCCTGTAGCTTTGCCAGCAATGCTTACTCTAGGATGTACACCTGATATGATCCATAGGATCAGTTTCAGCAAAGATTCTTTGGAGAGTCCAGTTGCCTACATTAATTACACTGAAATAAGTTTCTGTCCCACTAGCCACTCAGGTACCAACATAATCTCAGAAGAGCATTCCACAATTTTAACAAAAAAAAAATCTTTCTTCTCTTTTTCCAAAGTTCTTAAAATAGGCTCTATGAGTATCTCCCCCTTATAAGTGTTGGGTTATATTCAGTTCAAAGAAAATGTTGGCAACAGTCAGTTCTGCAGGATAGTATCCACATATCTGGGAAGCTTCAGTACCAGATTAGGTGTCATGACAAGGGAGACACGGAAAGATGAACTGTGCACAAAGCCTGGACTGTATTCATTTGGATTATTATTTTTTTTAACTTCTAGTGTCAACTTGAAATTTGTCTGAATTGTCAGCAAGTCCCTCACCTTCTTACTGCAGAACGGAACAAAGTAGTTAGCTAAACTTTTATTTACAAAGAACTTGTCTTTTCTCTCTTTTTCATGTCACCAGCTCATATCTTCTTCCTTGCTGCTCTCTTTCATTCATATAATCAGAGGCCTTTTTTTTTTTTTGGTACCTAACTCATGTTCTCTTTCTCCTCCCACTTCACTACTCTGAGTACTCAAATTAGATTCAAATTAGAACCCCCATAACACCATGATTTCTCCAGATCTCTCCCTTGCAGTATTAAACAAAGACTTAAAGATTTTCTGGAAATCTCTAGGGATGTGTGGGTTTCCAGTTCATTCAGTATATGGAAGCCCAAGTATTCAGTTCTGTCCATTCCACTTCTTTTCATCATTATCTTTACAGGATAAATGTTGCTTTTGCATAATTTGTACACAATTCATTTTCATTTTAATTGTCCACACAGTCTCTTAACATCTCTTATGCATCAAGCATCCTCTCTCATGCTATAAGAATCTCTACCAATACCTTCCCGTAAAATAATTTTGGCTCAGAAATTTGGAAGGTTCTTTGTAATAAAAACATGCACAGGAAAAGAAAATGTCTATAACTTTGTCTCAACATCTTGATTTTCTTTTCCCATATTTCCTGTATCCTGTAACAGAAGGGAAGATTCATGCCTGATCACTGACTGGTTTTCAGATCTGTCATTTCCTTTTGTAGAAGGATGATTTAATAGAGAAAACCAAGAATCTGGGGTGCTGAATTCCCACATCTAAGTCTTTGTTTTGACTCTGAGCAAGAAATTGGGTCTCTCTATCCTACATGACAGGTAAATGTCCAAATTCAAAGAAGTATTTTGGAGTATACACCTATATTTTCAGCATCTTCCACTCTTTCTCTCTCCACTCTTGCCCTGAATACTTTGAAGGGTAATTTGTAGGGTTCTTCAGTAACATTGAAAGAGGGAAATAAAAACTTGTCAGACATCCTCACTTTATGGGCCCTGAGACTGAGACCCTCTGATTCTTCACTTCTGGAAAAGCAGTCACTATACATGATGTGCCTCATTGCTGACAGGAAAATCTCACCTCTGGAAAAGAATGGGTAAGCTAGGGGAATTCACTACTGAGATGGTGACAGGACTGCTGGTTCAGCTGGCAAACAGCCATTGTTGCTTGTGGCTTAAATGTCTGTCCCTGAGCAATTGCATAATTCTGCTCAAATGAAGAAATCAGTGTAATCACTCTATTATATGATTGCAACACCTGATTACAAAGATTGGGATGATACCAGCAAGGTAATTCACATGAACCTGTTTGCAATATGTTTTTTCTTTACTCAGAACATACACTGTTTCCTTTGGAAAGGTCAAGGCATGGAGAATGGAGGAGTAAGTGAGCATTATGTTAATAAGCTTTCTGGGGCCATCATTTACATTAATTGTGTGTTTGCTTAGCCTCCCTTGGGTATTCTGACATAAATACATTAATTTCACAGTGAATTTCACCTGTATAGGTAACAACAGAGATGTTATATGAGAAGAAGGACTAAGAAAAAAGTTGGAAATTAAACACCTCTATAGTATACAGAGTGCAGCAGCAGCAATCAGGGAAAGGTTTATGGTTTTCTCCTAACATTTGGAAGCACTGACATCCCCACATCCACCTCAGGCTGACTTATTTCAATGTCTAGAAAACCTAATATTTTCATCCATTGTGTTCCAGTGCTGATGCAAATTGTTGCTCTTGGAGCTTTTACTGAAGAACTGAAAAACAAGTATTCCTAATAATTCTTTGGAGAACTACTGTAATCAGAATAATGATCGCTAATGACTGTTGCCCTGTGACCCTTCTTGTCTTGGGAAGGTTGCCTCCTTGACTAGTTTCTAACTCTAGACATGAGCTTGGTGTTTTGTCTCACATGGGTAAATAAAAGCGTACAGCAGTGAAGTAAAACAGAAATCCAGCGCCCCACAGCATGTGTACATGAGATGACAGCAAGTGTAATTTTTCACCTGCCTGAATTAGGGTCACTGTATTACAGCATACCAGCAGTCTCTGTGGAATTACTTCCTCCTGTTCCTAATACCTCAATAGTTTCTGAAGGTAACGTATCTGGGCTTGCAGGAGTTCATCTTGCCTTGCCCCTTCGTGAAGCCCCTGGGCTTCACCGTTCACAATCCTCACTCAAAAGATTTTTTTCTTACATCTCTACTTTGCTGCAGATTTGACTACCACTTATTTATATGAGTAGAGATGAAGGACTCAAAATGCAATCCCTGTTCATAGGTTAAGCTCATCTCTGCCTGAAGGGTTAATGCTTCATGATCTGCTCATGTAAGCAGCTTTCCAATACTCTGCCATGTAGAAAGACATCTGGATTCAGTCCCATGTGGTCAGTGTTAATTAAGTTTCTTCCCCATGTTTCCAGGCCTCTCAGACTGTTGTAACTTTCACATCTCTTCCCATTTGGGTTCTTTCACTCATGTTGTGCTCTTTGTTAGCAAATTAAAAGAAATGTAACAGAAACAGGCTCTTATATAGCTTTTTCCCAGTGCTGTGTTTATTTTACTGCTGCATCTGCACCTGGCCTCGAGGAAAACCTCTTCAGCCCCAGGTGGTCAATTTTTAATGGTGCTCACGGCAGGAAGCAGAAGGTTGACAGTTGGCCCATTGGTCCCATCACCGTTTCTGGATAAAATTGAGAACTGCCAAAGAAAAAAAAATAAATAGGGGAGGAAAATGAGACAACACCAGAAGCAGTTCCAAAGTTCACATAAGAAATAAATTGGGGATTGTTAACTGGAGAGCATAGATTGACGCATACATCTTAGCCTAAATATATATAAATATGGAGATCTCAAGGTCAAAATAACACACGGGTTCATTCCTGCTAGCAACACTTTAATGACTTATGCTGAGGCAATAGAAGGCAGGAAAACTATTTACTTCTCTATCAGAAACACCAGGCAAGATCCCCATATATGATTTTCCCATAATCCTTGAGGACACACAGGGTGAAGGGACAAGGAACTGTGGGAAAAAGTCACCTGTGCTCAGGCAACCCTCACAGCTCACCTCTGTGTGCTCACATGGGCTGCTGTGTAGGTCGCTGGCCTGGCTCGTGGCCATAGTGTCCATCCTTTCTTAACTCTTTCTTAACTCTTAAGGGTCCTGCCAAGAAAAATGTCAGAAATGGGGTATCTGCATATGATGTCCTCAACTCTGTTTTCTGGTACACAGCTTTCTGATGCTATAGAGTATAAGAAAATAAGTTATGTCAGAAGAAGCTTTAAACAATGCTTGCGGCTCACAGGTAGCTTCCAGTTGCAGAGCTTGAGCTGTATTTGTTCATGACTAAAGTTCTGCAGTCATTTACAGCAGCATATGCTTTTGAGGTACAGAGCTGCCATAGCTATAATACTTACCCTTCCACACATGCAACACTTCATTTTGTGTACACTTCATCCAAGTGTTAATTACGGAATCCTCACCATACTCTGTGCTTGGCTAGGCGCTTGCCCGACCACAGACACTTGCAGAATGAGGGACTGAATGTGGCCAAGTCCACAGGGAGCTTCAGTGGCACAACACAGCCATTACTGACACCAGCCAATGTACTGGTTTTCACCTTTCAGACTTAAGAGCATTGAAAATTACAAAATACCTCCGCTCTTTTACAAAGTGGAGTACTGCAGGCTTGCAAGCCAGCAGTGGGATGCAGTACAACCATTCTGCATAAAAATACAACGTGAGAGACCACTTCTTTATGGTCTTTGCAGGTACCAGTATGTATTAATTCAGTAAATATTGCCCTGTTTGTGGTGATGAAATCAAATCAATGGATGTTCCTTGGATGTTTGACGTAATTTATCTTTAAAATCAGTTGAGAAAAGTAGCTTCTCATATTTTTGACTGCAGCTGTTTCTGACTTCACAGTAGATTAGATTTCCTGCTAAAGGTACAGACAATTAAAGATGGAATGAAAAAAATTCAGGCTTTAGCAGAATAATAAAGGATGAAGTTTTCAGACGTTTGCATCACCAGATATGCTAAGCAGAAGGATGTCCTAAGAGGGGGTTGGAGACAGTTAGGAAAGGAGGACCTTGGCATCATTTGGCTGGCTATAGTTGCTGCATTCAAGGCATAAATGGGCAGGAGCTACTGGGAGGAGACTAACAGCCTGACCCACGGTACTGACGGCTACAGCAGGAAAATGGCTACCCACAGGCAAACGGATCTGTCACTGTTCGAAAAAGATAGACCTTATTTCATAAGCTGATTCTTCTAATCTTCTACAGTGATTTAACCTCAGTGCCAAATTATAGCTCTGTACTTTTCACCACCAGCCTAGTGTTCAAGCTGTTATTTTTTTAAAGGAAGAAGTTAGACTTTTCCAGTGACTACTATGGGGTGGGGGAGTGGGGGAGTGGTAGTGGAATCGGAGCAAAAGTAAAACTGTTTGAACTTCCACATATAGTGCAGGGAGCTGTGTTGGGATGATCACAATTGCTTGCAGGAGGGAAACGGGGGTAGAATTTTCTTGCTTGCATATTCATAAGACTTTAAAAGTTGGGGTTTTTTCATTGGCTTTAAAGATGTGTTTGATTGGCTTGGAAACTGTAAAGGAGGAAAAAAAGAAAGCAGAAATTCCATCCTGCTTTAATCACTGCCCACTCCAAGCTTCCCTAATGACTTCCAGATGCATTCTTTTTATGCTATTGTTTTGGCACAGTTTCCAGACAGCTTTTGGGTCTCTTAACATTTAAAAAATGGCGGCCAGGAGGAGGAGGGGAGGGTGGTGGTGTTAGAAGTAAAAACCTTAGCCTGTCCTCCTCTCTTCTAACAGAAAACAGATTTCACTCTGGTTATATAAATGCGTGATGAGCCGGAGAAAGGGAACGTCTGTGGCAGTCTCTCTTCGATCTCCAGGAAATCTTCTGATACAGAGCAGGAAAAATATTCATTTAAACTCCTTGTAGGGAAAGAGGTGAAAGCAGATTTCCTAGAATCTCTTGGTATTTATGTAAAATAGCATAAGGCTGAACATAAGCAAAAGCCCCACTTACTTTACAAACATTAAACTCCCCACCACGAAGGAATTTTTATGCTGCTGTCTGTGTCACACAGAGTTGAGTCATCTAAAGCAAAGCACTTTGTCTCTTAATGCTTCAGTTTCCCCCATGTGAAATTGAGACAATGGTGCTCAGCCACAGTATGAAAAGCTTCTATGACTGTCAGATGAAAAGCACTTTGCAAGGTAGGGTCATAATAGCTTCTGATGTGCTGTCATGGTTTAAGCCCAGCTGACAGCTCAGCCCCACACAGCTGCTCACTCACTGCCCCTACAGCAGGATGGGGGAAAGAAGTGGAAGAGTGAAAGTGAGAAAACTCATGGGTTGAGGTAAAGACAGTTTAACAAGGAAAGCAAAAGCCATGCATGCAAGCAAAGCAAACCAAGGAAATCCCCAGGAAAGCAGGGCTCCATCACACATAATGGTGACTTGGGAAGATAAACACCATTACTCTGAACATCCCCCCACCTGCCTCCTTCTTTCCCCAGCTTTATATGCTGAGCATGACATCATATGGGATGGGATATCCCTGTAGTCAATTTGGGTCAGCTGTCACAGCTGTGTCCCCTCCCAACTCCTTATGCACCCCCAGCCCACTCACTGGTGGGGTGGTGTGAGAAGCAGAAAAGCCCTTGGCTCTGTGTAAGCACTGCTCAGCAGTAACCAAAACATCCCTGTGCTATCAACACTGTTTTCAGCAGAAATCCAAAACTGAGCCCTACACCATCTATTGTCAAGAAAATTGACTTTATCCCAGCCAAAACCAGCACACATGCATAGGGGATAACGGAACTGTGATTTCTTTGCTAAGCTGCAGAGCACAACAGCAGCCTCCTCTGGAAGGGTGCATCCGATGCCCATGCAAGGCAGCCATGCATTGTGCAGTCACAATGTTTGTAAGGAAGTCTGTTCCCTTTTTAAAAAAAATAACATACTAGTGCTGAGAACTTCTGTCTTTCAAAACCAGCAAAACACTGAGACCCATCTCCTCCTTAGTCACTTTACCAGTCCTATCTTTTCAAGGGATAAAAATCAGTCCCATTCAGGCCAGTTATTCTATATCTTGTTGAGGAATCCCATCATTCCCCTACCCAGCCATTTTTTCTTCCCCTAACATTGATGTCCACGTAAAAATGTCTACCTCTGCGTTTCCTTTCATCCATGACAAGGAGAGAAGGAGAGTTGTTACAACCTGAGACGAACATGCCCTTTCACAAGTCCTGGGGTGCCTCAGAGGTCCGGACCCTTCTCTTCTCCAGGCTGAAAAAGCCAAACCCTTGCAGCCTGTTGTCATAGGAGAGGTACTCCCAGTTGGTACCACAAAATTGTTTGGCAATAGGCCAGTTGAACTGGCACAGGCCAAAAGCAGCCCAGGGACCATTCTGACAGTATGGATCATTTTAATGCCCAGGAAGGCTGTCCGACACTGTTTAATTTACTACTGTAGTCATAGCCAGCTTGGCCCAGAGGTAAAGAGGAAGGTAGGAATTTTGTTCACATCCAAAGCAGTATTTGGCAGAAAAGCTTCAGAAAGCTTTGAGGCAAAAATATCCCATTGGAATATCCATACCATATCCTTTGGTGTGCAACAGTAACAAATCATTTTGGACAGGTGGTTCTGAAATTCAATGGTCTTTTCCATTTTTTTTTAATCCTTGATCACCAACATTGCTATTGTCAGGAAGAGTTCCCAGCTACTACCAAGGTGTGGCAGAACTGAGCTCCTAGGGCAGACATGGAAATGAGTCTTACTTCTGCCACCTGCCTCAAAAGTGTAGGTAAGAAAATAGCATTACTAGAAGGGTTTTCTCTAGCTAATCCAAGTCTTTTGCTGGAAAAATATGGATTATATGTCCATTCAACCTTTGCTTCCTCAAAATTGATTTGTTTATCCTCTTATCTACGTTGTTGAAAGACTGCTTGCTCACTTGCTTGCTCAGTCTCCCTCCAATTTGTCCCCCACGTATCCCAAGAGTAAAAAAAAAAACCCGAGACTTGATCAGTGCTGAAAAATGCAATGAAACTGACTGCATACAATGTTCTTATTAAAGTACTTCCAGCTGACAGAGGCAACACTGCAAAGGGGCTGTACCATTGACTTGCACTCTGCCCTCTTTCTATTGCCCAGATCCTTCTCTGGAGTGTTATTATCTGCCCAATAACTACCCACTGTGTGTTTCTGCACCTATTTCTTTTCCTTCCTGAATGGGTTTTACTTCTGGAGATATTTTATTGAACTTCACTGTGCTATTTTTCTCCCTTTCTCCAATTTTTCAAGATGACCCTGGATCCTAATCCTCAAGTCTTTCACCCCCTGACCCTGTTGTGGTGTCACACTCAAATGTTTTAGTGTGCTGTTTACATAAACCCTGAGAATATTGGGTGGAGCAGAAATCACATATAGCTCTTTAGACAATAACGAAGTTCCCTGAATCAACCATTTATAATGAAAGATATTTAAATATTTGGTGGGCAATCAGAGTGTTCATATTTTCCCACTGCAAGGCTTTTTATCATAATTTGTAAAACTTGCCTCCAACTACGACTTTTCTTCATTCATTACACATTTTCTTCATTCAGTGATTTCTCATGAACAAGTGTTTCCCCCTCTCTAAAACTGTAAGAATCAAGTGCAGTGACATAATCAGACTAGAGCTGTAATTCTGACACACATCATTCTTCACACAGCACAAAACAAGGAATGCCCCCGAGGGAGACTAATTTATTGCATGAGGGAGACTAATTTATTGCATCCTCTACCTTTTGCAGATGTTCTTGAAAAATTATTCCTTACATCCTAGTCCCCAATTAATTTTCCCTTTCTCTGGGAAAGGCCTAATCAGAAATCTCATCACTGAGACCAAAAAATTTAACAGCCCCAAGGAAATGAATTACCTTTTCACTCATAGGTGACCTCATACAGTGTTTGCAACTCTGGCCTTTCCAGCAGGAAGTTGAATTGACTGACTTCCAAAGACCCCGGACTGGAAAACATTTCCCCAATCCTGTGAAGTGGATAATTACTACTGATGGAAAGAGCTTTTCACAATTTTTCATGCAAACTTTTTTTTATTAAAGTAAGTTCTTTAAAATCAGAAATTTTCCCAGAAGATTAATAATTCTTATTGTAATGTTGGGTATTTGCAAGCTTTTCAATAACTTTTTTACTTAAGAATTAAATACAATTGTTTATCAACCCCCTCATGTACCATACTAAATACTAAAGGATTTTAGTAAAAAAAGAGGCATTTAGAAAAAAAAAATAAAACCTTTTTTTACAAAATTTTTACAAAAACTCTCAGAAACTATTAAAAAGCAGTATGAAAAATTATTCAAGCAATGTAAAATGGGTATTTACCAAACTCTGAAAAATATAAGAATCAGCATTCTTAAATTTTTATTTTACAATATTATTACTGCTTTTTCAGTGGTGGTCCTGGTTCTGGACTGGTGATATTTTCTAAAAAACCTCATTAATTTAAGGCACTTTTTTTCTTAAGCCTTAAAGATTCCTCCTTAGCATGATCCTGGGCTCTGGTGCATCTCCTTCTCAAGATCCAGGGGGCAGTTTAACAAAGCCTATTCCTCGATTTTGCCCAGGCTTTGTGCCTTAGCCTGAATATGGTCTATCATTTGTATCTTCCTGACACGTCGCGAAGTGAAATAAGCCAGCTTCTCCTAGCAGAGTCTCTCCACAAGATTCTTTTTCATCTTACTCTGCACAGACTGTTGGAAGCCCTGCCTTTATCCTGCATGTGTTTTCCAGATTACTTTTTCACTCCTTTGTTTCACAGCTATGTGAATCAGCTCAGATTAAGTTAAAAAAATAAAGCCACATACAGGGTTCGTGTTGTGGCAAGGGGCAGGGAAACTTTTCCAGGTGGGTGGGGGGAGCAGGGAAGTTTAGACCTTTGCCATTCATTGAAACCACTCTTCCTACTCCTGCCGAGGAGACTATAGCTCCTAAAGCTTGTGCTTGGTGTATTTTTCTAAAAGAAATACAAGCACCTTTATGCTTAGCTGCAAATTGCTAGTGATTTACTTTGCTAGCTCAGTGACATCCTATACTCTACTCAAGGTGTAGATCTGAGAAGTGCCCTCTGGCTTTTCTTTCTTTGTGATTTTGCAGAGATATTGCTACTACACTAGCATTATTTTTTACAATCTGGTACCTTTGTATTTAAGAATAGAAAGCTTCCAAGGTGATCAAACAGCTTATTTCTAATCAAAAACAGTATAGTATAGGCAAAGAGGAGAGGGGCAAAATGTCCTTTTCCGTGGTGAAAAGGAAAACATTACTCTCTCCAGTCTTCCTAACAAACCTGAGGGAAGTAGAAATGCTCTTGGAATGAGTGTTGGCAAAATGTACGCCTACGGGTTAGAGATGCAAACACTTTAATTGAGTGCAAGAAAATGTGCAGGTCAAAAAGGAAAGGATTCCCTTCCCCCTCACTCTGCTTGAATATTTCTTCCAGGGATCTGAGAACTGCAGGATGACGTGGAAGGGGGTAATAAAACCCTTGGAGGCTAGGGGTGTTCCACAGCCTGGCCTCACTCACAGCAGCTCTAGACACTTAAAGTTAAAAGTCCCAGGGAGGGAGTGAGTCATCTCCCGTCCCAGCTTCTCCCCTTTCAGGCAAAAGAGCCTGAAGATTTCCTTTGCAAATGCCTCAGTCTTGGAAGCTTTAGTCAAAAGGCACCACGCATTTCTTTTCTGTTTCTGAGGAACTGCAGCTAACAAACAAAAGATCTTGAGCTCTAGCGATTTTCAGTCACAGCATGTCAGGCAGTTTCACTATGGATTTGGTTTTCTGCAGGAAGAAACATAAAAACTTTTGCTTTTATTCCAGACTTCTCAATTCCCACCCCCCACCCTCCACCCCCTTTTTTTGTGCTGTGTGGCTCTTAATTTGGAATTGTTGACTCTCTTCTTGTCCTGACCCTCACAAGGGACATACAGCATGCATACCATATAATTGGGAAGTGGTTTCAGGAAGCTGCCACGTCTGTAGGGCTGCAGCACACAAAAGGAGGCGGAGGTAACGGGAATACCTTCTACTTGACAAACTTGGAAATTCTGGTGCCACATCAGCAGGAGCGTATCCCAGCACAGCGCTCTTCAGGCACTGCAGAAGTGAAATGTGCACCATAGAAGCAATTCAAGGCACAAAGCTCTTCCCAAATGCCTTCTAATTTCTGTCCTTTTGCCCTTCACATCTCAGGCAGACTTGATAAATGGTGTTACACACTTCAAAGCTCACTGTTGAAAAGGAAGTTTGTAATTCCATTTAGGAAACTAGGAACTTACTACCTCTGTATCCAAAAGCCTCATCATCCACTTTGTGAATTAGAGAACAGAGGCACAGAGAGACGGAGGGTTTATCTACACCATGTAGTACAATTACACATACAAATACCTGAGCTGTCTCCGGAGTCAAAGCCCAACAGACACAGCCACCCGATGTCACTTCTACCCTAATGAGGAGCCACAGGTGCCCACACTTTCTGGTACTAGAATTAATTTGGGCATGTCTGGATGATGTTGTAACTCCCATGTATACCTAAGAGTCATTCTTAGCCAGGTTTGGTACTGCTATACTCCTATTCTAAATACCCACCATCCATGACAATTCAAGCTTTTTTTATCTAGAGGTCTGGAAAGGGACTTTGAGCCACATGCACAAGATACCCTACCTTAGTTTGGGTCCACTGCATAGTTTTTTTAATGGAGTGTGTCTAAGACCCTTCATTTACAAACACGTGCATTTGTGGTTCTACGAGCTATAAAGAGCGGTTCCAGGAACAATTCATGACTGCATTAGCAAGGCCAAAGAGTGACTACCTGTATGGATGCTCTCCCTGTTGGGACAACAGCACAAACACAGGCACCTGATTTGTTTGCCTAGTCCCTAATAGTAGCAAAGTATTAATTAAAGAAAACCTATTCTTCATGTGCATTTTTACAACCATTTCACTGTATAGCTAGAGTTAAATTGGTGTAGTACTATAATGTGGGGTAACTATACTTTCATAAACATCTGAAGATTAGATTATTTGGTGCATAGTTAAAGCCACACAATGTTTTCTTCTAACATACCCTGTGTTTTGGCAGATATTTGGCCAAATGCTAGCCATTAGGACTGACATTAGGACAACCACGTGCTGCCTCAGAAGCCTTTCCTGAAGAGTTTCGTTAATGTTGTTCAGTTGTTCCTTAGAGCCCATCATGTCAGTCCTGAGCTTTCATGCAGCATTTTGCTACAGGTACTCTCAGAAAATAAAAGAGTGGGTGTTTACTCAACTGAGGCTCTATTGCAGACATGATGAGCCTGAGGACAGAGAACTTGCTACAGATCCTTCTGTAAAAGCTACCCTCCGAAGTATCGGAGCTGGCATCATATGCTAATTAGCAAGAACTGTTAAGATCCATACTTTATCTGAGATGTCAAAATGTGCAGAAAATAATAGGGACAGGACGAGACTTAAAAGTAATCATAGAAAGCTTATGTTGGGAGCCACAAGAAGAGACAAATACTAGAATTCAGAGAAGAGTGAAAGGGATACATAAGTTTCTCCCAGAAGTCATGTTTTATACAGACAGAAGCAAGTTAATAGGGAAGTTTTAATGTGAATATTAAAGTATGCAAGTAATGTTTTTCAAATATTTTTGGAAAGTTCAAAGAAATCATTAAGACAAAACCATGGATGAGTGTTGGATCATCTAGAAAATAAATGCAATTATGGACTTTCTTCAGCTGATGACTGGTGTTCAGTCATCTCTTTTGCCCACTCTCAGTGCCCAAATGAATCACCTGAACAAACTGTGGTGTGGGTAAAAGAGGCAGTGTCCAGCTTCAGTGATGGTGTGAAATCTGAAAATAAATGTGTGCACAAGGCCCTCTGATGTCTTAATAACTGTACAGGTATCCTTGCATATGTGCTGAACACTGACACAAACTTAGCACTTGCACCTCTAATGTCTACTGTACTGTAAAAATCAAAGAGGCATGAAGTGGCTGAAGTGTCATGGCAGGACAGCAGCTCTTTGCCATCCAACTCTATTACTTTAATACCCCCAACTCCGAAAGAGAACTTCAGGACTTAGATGCCAGGCTGGAGGAAATACTTATTTTTCTGAAACAACATCTGGCCCTTTAATGAACTCCACAGGTGGCTATGTTGGTGGTTTCTAGTCTCTTATGTGGTTAGAGCCCTGTATGGATAGCTTAAGAAGCCCATCATATCAATGACTGGTTCATTCAGCCTGAACTATTTTCGTTGGACTTGGTGATACTGTGGGCTATGTATAACCTCACTAGAGCCTCTCCTGAAGTAGGTGCTTAAAAGCATCTACAGTTCAGACCGGAAAAAGGGGTGGTATGTTTGTGTACATAAAGGTTAGCACAGGCTACCATCTGACCAGTCTTTCGGAAACACTTTATCCAATTTATAATATTTTTTGTCCTTAATATGGAGATAACATATATTTTACACCTAAACTGAAAGAATATTTTAAGGTTAGAGTGTCAAGCACCCAAGTACAAAAAATGGAAGAATTAAAACTGCCTGGGAGAAAAATGTTCAGTCAAACAAACTGGTAAAAAATATACCTAATTCTCTTCTTATCAGAAGTATTTTTGAATACTTAACACAGCTCTCACCAGATTGTTGTAGACCGGCTGTAATTTTCTGTAGAAAACTGAAATTGTGATTCATTAACACAATATTGCCTTGGACCATTTTTAGTGATCTCCTCATAACGGCCCATTGTTAGCAATGTGTTTGCTCACAGTACCCAGTTTTCTGGAGACTTAAGAACATTTGCATACAAAAAGAAAAATATAAAATCCTAGATTCCTACTGCTCTCCATCTTTTTACCTACTCGGTGCAGAAGGTAAAGGACATTAAGAACTACACTGAGATAGCAGAGTGTCCTGGTTTCAGTCAGGATAGAGTTAACTTCATTTGTAGCAGCTGATGGAATGCTGTGTTTGGGAGTTAAAATGAAAGCAGTGCTGATAACACCCTGATGTTCTTAGTTGCAGTCAGACAGTCAAGGACTTTTCTCAGCTTCTTCGTATTTCTCTATTCATGAGAAAGGAGGGGCGAAGCCAGGACAGGTGACCCAGATGGGCCAAAGAGTGTATTCCATGCCAGTTACGTCCTGCCCAGGATAATGGGGGGCTGATGGGAGGAAGAAGAGGGGCGGTGGCGGGACGCGTGCTTCTTGGGGGGACGGTCGGGTTCCGGGACAGCTCTGGGTGGTCCGGCCTGAGTTGTGTGGTTCGGTGAGAAACTGCATTGGGTATCAATAGTTTCATATTCTTTTGCTCTACAGTCCTGTTAGCATTGTTATATTTTATCTTTCTGTTCTCTTAGTAAACTATCCTTGTCCCAACCCACGGGCCTCTTAGTTTCTTGGTTTTGGAGTTATTTGCCCCTTCCTTTTCCCTTCCCTTGTTTCGCCCCCCACAATTTTTCCCTCTTCCCCTGCTCTTTTACTTTAAGGAGCGGGCAGCTGCGTGGATCTCAGCCCACAGCCGGAGTGAAACCACGACACACAGATTGAAGATACAGGTTTTTACTCCATGTCTGGTCCAGTTTGGGCAAAATTGGTCAAAAAGGTCAGAGACGCAGCTTTCATGCTGACAGACAATGCCTGTGAAGTACATGTGCACCTGAGAAAATCCTTGGACAGCCTCAGCTTCCATGATTGCCATCTGAGCCTAACAGTTACCTGTCGTGGAATCTACTACATTGCAACATCTCCATGCAAAGAAAGATGCGCAGGCAGATTTCAACAAGAATTCAGAGAGGACCAGCCCCTGAAAACTCTTATCTTGTCTCAATAAAACCCACCAGTATACACCTGCCTTTTAAAGTTAAAATCTGCTTCAGTTCCTATTAATTCAGACCTGTCTGGCACAAGTCTTGGCCGTAGGGTCAGGAGCCTGGTCGTCCTCTCAGCACCTCCTCCTCTGGGCCCAGTCCCAGTCAGTTGAGGGGAGAGGTGCAAGCAATGCCAGGGTCATTACTGGAGCGGTAGCTGCAGGGCTGGGACACACTGATTTTCATGTCTGCTAAAAAACCTGAAGCCCTAGATGGGAGACACAAAGAGTTCCGAGCCTTTGGAAGGTGGCACTTGCTCTGCTTTCCTGCAGGCATACTTTGTCTAAGGAGGCCTAAGCCTGGCCGCTGCTGATACCGCAGTTGACCCTTCAGTTGCCAGGCTAAAATGTTTTCTTATGGTTTCTAGCTTGATCCATTTCCCTCTAGTACAAACTAGAAATAAAAGCAAGAACAGCAGCTTAAATATTTTTCTTTCTCTCCCTCTAAGGAAGAGAAAATAATAGCAGCATGAGGACCGGCAAAAGAGAATAAAGTCTTTTTTTATAAAAAAACACTTTGAGAAAACAAGCTAGTTAGACTGAGGCAGACTGCAACATGGTCATTCTTTCCATAGGGTTTTGTTTATACATTGAAGTGTGTCTCTCAGGCTGTGGCATTCCGCCGGCTACAATTTCTAGGTTAATGAGAAAGGCCTTGCACAAATTCCAGCTCTAACATGTGACTTGTGCTTTTATGGCTATGAAAGGGAAGTAAAGGGGGTCCCACGTTTATATTTACTTTTCTCAGCTGGAGGCTGTACAATGCCATTAATCCCCAAGGTGATGCCGCTTCTGCTTGTGACTGGGGAGCCAAGTGTACTGAGAAGCATCATGAATTTTTAGTTCTGTGAGGATGGAGATTTGCCTGGAGTGAGCCCTCACCAGTGCAGAAGATCCTTCATTCCAGTCTTTAGGTTTGCTCTGAAGGTGGAGTGCCACAGATGTTGTGAAGGGCTCAGCCAATACAGCTGTATGAAGCTGCCAGCATTGAACTGCACTATCCATGGGCTTGTCATTTCGATTCAAGTGGCACACGCTAAATTTTTCATGCACACTTCCTCTTGTCATGCAGACATGCTGATGTCTTCAGTGACCACCTGTGGATTGGTAAGGGAAATTAATTTCTCCAAACACTATTTTCTTTAACTTATTTTTCATGTCAGTTTTAGAACAAATGATGACCAGCCAGAATGCACACTGAGAAAAAAATATCAGTAACTATTTACACTGTCAAAATAAAATTAGTTCTTGCATTTCTCATTTTTTTCCCAATTATTTCCAAATACTCTAATAATTAGCAAGATGATATATAAGTGCATTGACTTGTCTTCTTTAGGACTTTCTATACTTCTCACTGAAGTAGGATACTGAAGTCAACTGCATAAAACAGATGGATATGTGTAATGGGATGACACAGGTTCCATAACAAGAAGAAATACAGTGCAAATTCACTAATGAGAGTACAGTTGCACAGTCCTGAATTTCACCAGAGCACAAAGGATGTGTTGGGTTTTTTTCCAGTGCAAGGTACCACAGGAGTCTTTAGGGCATGTATTCATTTCTAGATCCCATCTGAGATACGGTATCTCAGCACATTTCTTTCCCTGAATAAGTTATGACCACTTTTTCTGGTAACAGAAACAGCCTCTCTCCCTTAGCCAACTAGCATAAAATATTTTGAGGTATCAAGATGTGATAACTCTCCTGGGTTCAAGCCTGGAACCTCCCACAAACCGCCCAATTAAACTTCTTTTACTTTTTTTCTTCTTCATAGAATCACAGAATGGTCTGGGTTGGAAGGGACCCCAAGGATCATAGAGTTCCACCCCTCCTGTCACAGGCAGGGCCACCAACCTCCAGGCCTGGATCTACACAAGGTTGCCCAGCACCCCATCCAACCTGGCCTTGAACACCTCCAGGGACAGGACATCTACCACCTCTCTGAGCAGCCTGTTCCAGTTCCTCACTACTCTCTCTGTAAAAAACTTCCCCCTAATACCTAATCTAAACCTTCCCTCCTTTAGCTTTTTTTTTGTCCACACTCAAATATAAATCAGAAATGTTTGACTGTTTGTCTAATAACAGTTTCCAGAAAGCTAGGAATGGATGACAACACAACAAGCAGAACCAGGTGCCGGTAAGAGGGTCCATGAGGTTTCAGAGACTCAGCATACATGGAATCAGGTCCAAGGTCCTTCTAGGGGTTTCAATCAGAAGCACTAGAAGACAGGTCAGAGACAGGGCTACATGATGGGCCCATAGTCCATGCAAGACATGAGTAACATACTGCACAGTGCCTGAGTCCATCCAGGTGGCAGGGCCAGAAACAGGGCTGAAAACAGTACACCTACAGTTTAACTCAGGGAGGGACTGATAGCCACAGGCCGAGCTGAAATGGGGCTCATGGACCCATGGGTCAGGGTGGAGGCCCCACGGTGACATTGGCCACCGCTAAGACCTGTTAGGAGCCTCAGTGTCCTGACAAATACCTTCTCTACAGGTGGTATCCTCTGAATTGGGGAGAATAGCATGGCGAATGGTACTGCTCAATACTTTTTCCATTTAAAAGTTGTGTTCTAGCCATAACAATATATAGTGCTTCTGCTGACTTTATCTGCAAAGGTCCATTGCCTGATATAATTTTCATCATTTTGACGAATTAGACACACTTATTATTGAAGTCCAGCAGGGCGTTTTTGTTGGGAAGACACCCAATCTCTTTATCTTATTAGTGATTGCTTCTAACAGTCTAACAAGAACTGGGCATATAGAAATATCTCAGCTTTCCCACAATACACACTTGACAGCACCTCTGCAGAATAGTACATTCTTCAGGTGATTTTTCTGAAACTCAGAAGCATCCCCCTTTTGCTTTGCAATAACTATGGAGAAATGAGTGCGCTTTTCTGATGCAAAACCAGGCTGCAAACTGCCAATGTCACTGTTACACTCCCACAAGCACAGAGAGCCAACACAACTTCTTCACATTCCTGTGATCCACAAGAGAGATGGGACATACGTGGCAGACAGGCCCTGTGCTGGTACCCAGCCCAGGAAGCAAATTTCAACTTAAAAGATCAGTCAGTAACTTCAGAGGCTGGAAATCTTGGTCTCAAGCTTAGTCATTCAACATCCCCAGCAGAACTGTTCTGTAATGGTGAGGAGAAAGAGAATAATGAACAAGCTGACAGATATGCTGCTCAAGATTTTAGTATTAAAGCTGCGGAAGCCGCTGTGGACTGTGAGGACTTACTCAGCGGGAAATGCAGCTATGGAAATTCTTGCAGTGGGAAAACTGGACTCTTTTTCCACCTTCACTTCAGACTGCACAAGCAACAGAGGAAAAAAAAAAATATAGGACCTTTGAATATTCCTAAATATTCTTTTTCTCACTCTTTCAATTCAAGAGGTAAATGCAACTACACCCCTTCTTATTAATGAAAAGTTCTTTTCTTTTGAAAAAAACACAGGAAATCTGATAGCATGTTAATAATTGGGCTAAACACCTACTCGAGTCACAGAGTTAAGGCAAGACACTGTTCAGTGATCTAGTCTTGATTTGTAAGTGAACAACAGGAGTGAACCTTCCATAAAAAAGAATTAAATGACATCCAAAGGCAGCCATTATTTTAGCTTTGGAGTTTTTTGCATGACCAATGCATCCCCAGCAATCTGTTTATTCCTATTGTGTTTTTTGTTTGATGTTAAGACAAAGTTCCTGGGGTAGGAGGCTGGAAAAGAAAATAGAGTCTCTTGCTACAAACTGTTAACGGACTCTTGCTTTGCTTTGCTCACTTTAAGTATTTTGCTTAGTTTGGCCCATTGCTCTGTTTTTTCTGGAAACCTCTGGTTTTTCTTTTGGTCTGCCTTCCAAAACCACAGTGCAATGAAAAAGAATTTTTACTACGCTGTGTCTCTGCTTCAAGAAATGCTCACTTTACACATCCCCATATACCTGCACCCTACATTTTCAGGATCGTATTTATGCAAACAAAAAGCAATATTTATCCCGTTGTGTTTTTATCTTTTTTTTTTAAAAAGCAAAGGACAGAAGTTTCAGCCAGTTAACAGGGGGACGATCCAGCTGGCGCCTCTAATGGAAATGATTACCGCAGAAACATTTGCAATCACTTAAGCGTGGGCTCCCATGATGCTTAGCAGAAAAGGCTGAAAACAATTCCAAATAAATGTAGTGCGAGCTAAACTGGGAAGGAGGAAATGAAAGATAATTTGCAACAAACAAAGGAGAAGCCTTTTTCACCATTCAGGGACCATTAGCTACAAGATTTTAAAGCTATTTCAGCTGCGCTTTTACAAATACGTGGAAAATTAACACGTATGGAGCCTATATATATTCTGCAGCTTAGCTACAGTCATCCACATCTGTTTCTGGTTTAAGTTATACCTCGTTCTGGCATAGATTCAAAGAGCAGCAGTGGAAGTGAGTCTGGGTCTGGGACTTGACTGGGGTAAATGGATGCAGCTCCACTGAGAGAACTGCAGCTAAATCAGCTAATAATGTGGTGCTACATTTCTAGAGACATGAACTTTTAGAGTTTTCCACCCTTTCACTCCCTCCACGCCTGATCCTGTGCTCTTCTACACAGGAAAAGTAGACTCCATTCCTTAGCCATAGGCTGTGTAACTGTGCATGAAGTTCTTTGTAATGCCCCAAAAGAGAGCTTGAACATGATTATATTCAGAAAACAGTTCACATTCCTATCCAGTTGCTTTAGTATTTGCATTTAAGAAGATTATTCATGTATTTATAAGTAATAAGCTGAGGTCATATTGTGATGTGTATGTGTGTGTGTATGTTTGCTTGCACATACATATATGTGCATGGTATGTATGTCAGAAAAGCATTTCATGTAAAAATAACTCAAAAAGCAGCAAATTTCTGACTAAACAACTTATATACCAGAACAATCTATACTTTGCCAGTTACTTGGGTAACCTCCCATGCAACAACATGAATAAACTGAAAGCTGGAGAAAATAATCTCTTAGGTTGCTTCAGCATTTTATCTCCCAAGACTGAATTGGTTTTGTAGGTTTTTTACCCCCATTCTTTGGGGTTTAGTGGTGCATTACCTCCATTTCACATAATTATATTCAGAATTAAGCTATGTATCCTTCTACTGTAAAACTTTTTTGAGGTATCTAGGATTTTCTGTGAGAAGGAATTTTCAAACAGCAAGAATTTATGGAAAGAAGACTAACACACATACTCTTTTATAGCTTAAATATATAGTCAAACTTTTGCACATTTCCATATTTTATGTAGCCTGAAATATGCAAAACAAAGCTTCCCACCTAACTTCCATAAAGTAATTTCTAGTAGCAAAAATCTCAAATTTTCAAAGCCTCAGTGCTTCACAGCAATTTTATTGAACTTATTCTCACAATATGGTTACAGGAGGACCTGCAATTAATCCTTGAGCAACTGAGGCACAGAGAAATGTTAGATCCACCAAAACTCTTAAAATTCAAACTAAGCACTTGGATCCTAGACACTCAGAAAAAAGCTTGCCCAGGTGAATAAGCACACAAGCATCCTTGCGGTACCAGATTTTCTCCAAAGAAAAGTAATTTAGGAGCCAAGGGTACAGCTACTAGACCTCATACACACTCAGTCCCCACATTCTTCTTGGGTCGTACACACATGCATACCTGGGCACAAATTAAGATGACCTTGTGTCCACAACCTGAACTAGTATTAGCTTATGCCAAGGTATAGTAATCACAGTCTTCATTTTAAAATGCAGGGATACAGAACTCAGCTTGTGATATGGGATCACCAGCCAAATCCTGGGTTCTGGTATCTGCTTCAGCAGTTGCTCATACATTTTGCATGCAAGAATGATGAAACAATGCTAAAGATGTGCTATTGTGTAGGTAGAGTTTTGGGCTAGAAACTGCTGTTCCACACAAGCTCCAAATTAAATAGAATGAGCTATGCCTATTTTAGAAGAGAAGCAAGTTTTGGGACATATCCCCATACCCCATGATTCCTACTAGTTGTCTGTCATGCCATCTATATTAACAAATACAATGAGCAAGGTCTATCGTTTGGGCCTGTGGGAAGAGGCACAACAGCTCATACCCATATGGCTAAGATCTCTTCCCTTTCTTCAGTTCCACAAAAAAAAGAGATGTCCCTTAAGAACAGATCCTGACCTGTATTACCTTCAAACCATGCCTAGCTTTTTCTGGAGGATACACTGGCCAAAACCATGAGGAGCCAGGGGGCATGCTAATAGTGAAAGGGTATGGAGAGTTATGGACCAATGCTTGAGTCCACATCATGGTGTTGTGTGGTTTACATTTATAGACTGTCTTGGGCTTCTTCCTGATCAGGGAGGAAACTTAGGCAGATGCCCAAGCTCTGTGAATGCTAGACAGGACTATGGTCAGAAGTCCCTTCATGAATTAACAGAAATGTTATGTTCAAAGCCTTGTAGGAAGGAAGAGGAGGTCCAGCATCTCCAGCTGGTGCCCTAACTACTGAACATCTCTTCAAGCAGGATGTGCCAGTCAAATACAGACAGAAGTGTCAGGGATGAAAGGAGCTTTGTGAACTTCTCAGTCTCCTGAGATACCTTCCAGCCATCCAAGATTGTACAACATACCTGTTTACAGCTGTGTAGCATGGGAGTTAAAAGCATACATCTAGTGGTTTTAATGTGTTTGAGACAGTAGAAACATGGATTAAAGATTTCTTTCTATGTGCTCATGGTGAATGAAATCTACGGCAAAGACTGTATGCTCAAAACTCCTCCCTTCTGAAGTAAGGAATGCTAATGTCCCTAGTTTAGCAAGCATGTGACAGGTTTAAATGACCAAGGGTACAAGATACACAGTAGTTGAACTTTCAAGAGTAGATACATGCACCATCCATCCTTCATCTTCAAAGGCATGCTAATAAGTTTTTGCAGCTCAAATAGCTCCCAGGACAAGTATTAAGTTTGAAAGTAGTAAGTGCTACAGTGTGAAACTAAGCCCTTCCGTTATTATTTGGGACAGACACTATGGAATGAAGAGAAAGCACGCTGCAACTCAGTCCAGCAGCAGCTGGTTCTTACATAGAAGAGCTGCAGCTTCTGGGAGGGGCTACAGCCAGCAATGCAAATGAAGTAAGTGTAGGTCACAGGAACTCAGATATTTGGGGCTCTACACCTGTAGCAATACAGGAATATAACCCACATCTCGATGGTTCCCTAAGTATAGGACAATCTTTCCTCTTCTCAGATTTGCTATCTAAATGACTAATTAAAGCAGACTGGGGACTATTCAGAAAAATATAGCAGGAATTGTTTCTGCTGGAATTCTGACAGCTCTTGCAGTTAATTTAGACAAATGTGTGAAAGGAGCATACTCTTAATCCAAATAGAGTGGGATTTATCTCAGCAGATGAAGACCTAGTGTAGCTGAGCTTACCACTTCCACAATGCCCCCCTACCAAGGTCCCTTTGCAGTCAAGAACAAAAATGCATACTTTCATACTTTTCATCTCATCTCAAAGTAAGAGTCTAAAGTAGGATCCTTAGGTCACCTGTTTGCTCCGTCCAAAGGAAGCTTGTAGGACTACTTCTAATATAGATACCTACATTGCAGATTTCTAAAGCTGGGCAATCTAAAACTCAGGCTTAGTGCTTGCCTTATATCCATAGGAGGATGGACACCTGCATGGTGATTAAAGGAGTTCCTCAAGGGTCTGTGCTGGGACTGGTGCTGTTTAATACCTTTATTAATGATACTGACAGTGGGATTGAGTGCATCCTCAGCAAATTTGCTGATGACACCAAGCTGAGTGTTGAAGTTAATGTGCCAGAGGGACTGGATGCCATCCAGAGGGACCTGGGCAGGCTGGAGAAGTGGGCCCAGGTGAACCTCATGAGGTTCAACAAGGCCAAGTGCAGGGTCCTGCACCTGGGTCAGGACAATCCCTATTATTCATACAGGTTAGGAAATGATGTGCTTGAAAGCAGCCCTGAGGAAAAGGAGTTGGGAGTACTCATGGATGAGAAGCTGGACATGAGCCACCAATGTGCCTTTGCAACCCAGAAGGCCAACCCCATCCTGGGCTGCATCAAAAGAAGTGTGGCCAGCAGATTGAGAGAGGTGATTCTGCCCCTCTGCTCTGCTCTGGTGAGACCTCACTTGGAGTACTGTGTCCAGCTTTGGAGCCCTCAACACAAGAACATGGACCTGTTGGAGTGTGTCCAGAGGAGGGCCACAAAAATGATCAGAGGGCTGGAGCACCTCTCCTATGAAGACAGGCTGAGAGAGTTGGGTTTGTTCAGCTTGGAGAAGAGAAGGCTCCAGGGAGACCTTATAGCGTCCTTCCAGTACCTGAAAGGTGCCTATAAGAAAGCTGGGGAAGAACTGTTCATGAGGGCATGTAGCAATAGGACAAGGGGTAATGGTTTTCAACTAGAAAAGGGGAGATTTAGGTTGGATATTAGGAAAAAGTTCTTCAATATGAGGGTGGTGGATCACTGGAACAGGTTGCCCAGAGAGGTAATGGAGACCCCATCCCTGGAGATATTCAAGGTCAGGCTTGATGGGGGTCTGAGTGACCTGATCTAGTGAAGATATCACTGCTTACTGCAGGGGGGTTGGACTAAATGGCCTTTAAAGGTCCCTTCCAACATAACACGCTCTATGATTCTATGATCTCTACAAAGTATAGTCCTGTCTAGTAGACTGTGTGTTCTGTGATGAGGCAGTTCTCACAGATACCTAATTGCATAATGACTTTTGAAGCAAAGTGGAGTTATACTCCAGGTGCACAGTGTAGTCCGAAGGCTTTCTAGATCTATTTCTCAGCATCCCTGCTTAATCTGGCATTATATATATTTGATAGTAAAATCACTGAAGAATAATGAGCTGAAGAGTAGAATAGATGTACTACTGAAAAAGCAATTGATGAGGATTCAATTAGTGATTCTGTTCCAGCACTGGTTGTTCTATTTTTTTTAGCAGTCCTGTCATACTGCAGCAATTCATGGATGAGTCAGGTGCAGGAAAAGAGTTCAAGCACTGCCTAATTCCTGAGCACTGGGAGCCTAGGCATGACAGGGTGTTCTGTCGTACTTCTGTGCTTGCATTTTTACACTCACCATCAACAAAGCTGCAGCAAACAGCAAAAATCAGACCTATGACAACCTGCTTAGTGAACTCTTAGACAAACTATAACCTGTCTCATTTTTGGATCTTCTCCTTGGTGTTTGTTTGTTTGTTCTCAACTGGCTTTCTATGTGTCTAGGAAGAAGTCAAAAGAAGGAATGAAAACCCATGAACACTGAGCAAGAGATTTTTTTCCTTAAAGAAAGACCTTAATATAGATCAGTTTTGATTAATTTTAATATAAGGTGATAGGAAGGTTGCAAATTCAGTAGTAGATTTTGTATATTTAAAATTAAATGGGCAAAGTTCATAAGTGATGATTCCAACAAGAAAACCCAGACTGTGATTTAATAATTTATTAGTCTGATTTTCATAGAATCGTAGAATCACAGAGTGGGTTGGGTTGGAAGGGGCCTCAAAGACCACCTAGTTCAAAGCCCCTGCCAAAGGCAGGGACACCCTCACGCAGACCAAAGCTCCATCCAACCTGGCCTTAAACATTTCCAGGGATGGGGCTTCCACAACCTCTCTGGGCAACCTGTGCCAGCACCTCACCACCCTCAAAGTAAAGAATTTCTTCCTAACATCTAATCTAAACCTGCCCTCATTCATCTTGACGCCATTGCCTCTTGTCTTATCACTACTGGTGAACAGTCCCTCTCCCACTCTCCTGCAGGACACCAGAGCCTTCTCTTCTCCAGGCTGAACAAGACCAGCTCTCTCAGCCTGTCTTCACAGGAGAGGTGCTCCAGCCCCCTGATCATCTTTGTGACCCTCCTCTGGACTCACTCCCACAGCTCTATGTCTTCCCTGTACTGGGGACCCCAGAGCTGGATGCAAAATTAGACAATGTGAAAGGATGCAGGTTTATATGGTGAACTGATTGAAGCTGCCAGCTGCCAGCTTGAAAGGGACAGTTTTGCAGTCCAGTGTTTGTCTGACTCGTTTGTTAGGCTTACTAAACTGCCAGAGAAATAAGTACAAAATAAAAACCAGTGTTTTTCAGCTGATTTAGGGAACAGAGCTGGTTCACCAAAAAGTTAGAGGAGAGCTCAACCTGGCAAAAGTGGCAGTGCACAGCCAGGACCACATGGGAATGGAACTGCCTCTCTTGTCAGCCTTTGGGATTTCAGTCCAACTCAGTCTATCTGATGCAGCTGTACCACAAGTAAGAACAGAATCGGGTCCTTCAAATAGTAGGTTCTCTTTAAAAGTCACTAAAGCTACCATACTTCACACTGTAAATACACAGATAGAGATACCACAGGGAAGGAGCAGGACCACATAAAGAGAATATAGCGGTACTATAGAAACAGTAAGATGCTCATTTCCCCCTGGACCACCACCACCACCACCCCCCACCAAAGATTTTAGTTTCTTTGAACTGGCTTGCAACAGAGAAACTCTGTAAAGACTGGCTTACTAGAAGTAGTGAAGCTCATACCAGTTTTCCAAATAAGTTACATGGGCATCTGCAGGTGAAAGTAGCAACATGTATTGATTATTTCTAGAGTCATCTGTAAATTAAACAAGACACTTTTGAAATATCACAAAAAGTCTTTTTTTAATAAAGTGAATAAACTTTAGATCTTAGTTGGCTTTAGGACTTATGGTTTTTTTATTTGGTCATCTGAGAAGAGTTTCTATAGTGTATTTTTGTATTTTCTTACCATCTTGCAGTTGCATGGAAGCAGCTAAGTACAAAGCAAACCAGGAGTCATTAATTAAATAAATTTTAATTGTTCACTAGAATGAATTAACTAGAATTCAGTCCCACCAGTCAAAAGGATCTGCAGAGAAGAAAAAAAAAATTCCCTTTTGGAAAAAGAAAAGGAAGAGATGATTCTTCAATGTCATGGCATCTTGCCAGTATATGGCCAGTCAACTCCTGAACATTTATCATACAGCCAGTTCAGAATGTGTTAATTTAAAGGTTTTTACCAAACTATAGCAATACACAGAGACAGTAAGTTTCTCACAGAGTTATTGCTTGTGTTTAGTTCATCTTTAATATTCACAAATTAAAGCACAACCTTGCTTGTGTGTGTGCATCGTGACACATGATTAACCACAGGAGTGAGCAGGAATGGCTAGGGTCCATCTGCACTTACATCTGCAACTCTCCCATCAGAAAAGAAAAGGTCAGCTATTCACCCCCAAGGAGACAGGAGGGGAAGTCCAGGATGTGATTTCAGTCCATGAATCCTACTACTATATGGGAGAAAAAGAGAAGAAAACAAAAAAAAAAAAAACAAAACAAAACCAAAAAAAAGGGGGAGGGGAGGAGGAAAGAAAAAACCCACCAAAAAAACCCACTCTGGCTTTTTCCCTATTAGCCAGAGTGGGAATCCCACTCATCATGTTGTCTGTGAATCTCCCTCAGAACCCAACTTTCCCTGGGCCCTGACAGAACTTCAGTTCCCAGGTCAAACACCCCCACAGTGCTGGCTGTGTGCCTTCTCCACGTTGCACACACAGCTTCACAGCACCAACAGTCCACAGCAGGGATAGGCAGAGACTGCTTTGTGCCTAATGTAATGCACCAGTCTCTCGCCTGCTCAATGGAGCTCTGTAGATACTGGGAATATTTCATGTTCAGATTACCGGGGGGAGGGCAGAGGGAGGTTTTTCTCCTTTTTGCTTTCTGAGAGATCATAATTTTAAGTGTGGATGCTGCAAGCTGAACTGCCTGGGGAGCCCAAGAGAAGAAACGTAATGATGAAGGAATCCTATTGCAGCAACAGCAGCAGTGCCACATGGATAACTAGCTGGAACAAATCATGCTATCGCTCTCCAGAGCTCTCCTTAAGACAAGCAAACGTGGCTCAGCACTAAGTTCTCCAATGCAGGGCTCCAGTTCTCAGATGGAGTAATTTCAAGGAAACTTTGCCACAGTCCTTTTAGGATTGGTAGGCTATCTTACAAAAGTGTTTCCTCGTCTTCCTTTACTCCCCCATCTTTGTGCTTCCGAGTTCCTTTTACTGAGGTACTGCTTGCCAACATCCTGAGATGACACTGATAGGCATCAGAACAATCTTTTCAAGGCTTATTTTTCTTCAGCATCTGTACCACCAGGCCCATAGGCCACAGATAGGTGGTTCTAACTGTGCTCTTCAGAAATTGAAGCATTCTCAGTAAGTTTTTCAGCCTGTTTGGTGGTAGCTACATTCTAACTGTTTTTTCTCCAGACTAATAAGAAATGAAAAGGAAACAGCATCATCTGATACACAATTAAAAGAGGAGCCCCCTTCAAGCAGTTCTCCCAAGCCATTTCCAACAATTTGCATCTCAGCAATAAACCCTTGTCTCCATAAATAGCCAATCTTCATTAAATAAAGCTACATCGACTTATCAAAGTACTGAACCCATTTTTCAGGAGAATTAAGCATCTCTGATATTTTACTATATAAAATATATGATTGGGCTTTTTTCACATGCACAAGATCATTGAGTGGGACAAAAATGGAATATATATACTTCTTTTTTTTTTTAAGAAGATCATTTGGGCTATGCACACAGAGGTTAGATCTGTCTGAGAACAGCAAGGCAGGGAGTTGAAAAGGGCTAAGGTCTTGAAACACAAGCTCTCTGGGGAGACCCTACCCCGAGCTGAAGGAATCAAAGTATATGAACTGCCAGTGAGTTTTGGTCAGACCGATTGCTGACAGTAAATGTGCAGTAAGGCACTTTACAATTTCATAGTTTAATCCTATTTTTAAAATATTTTGTATTTTTCTTTAGTTGCAGGTCTTGAAGTCAGATGATAAAACATCCAAGAAGTGCATTACTCTTGCTAAATGAGAGTTTCACTGGACATTGCATTTAAATAAGAGAGAACTGTTAGATGTCACAGGCAAACAGACTAGGGTTCAACCAGTCTTCCCCAGCTGCCTTTCACACATATCTCAGAGTAAGAGATATATTTAGATCTTTAATGTGCCTGGTTAAAAAACTATGAGTCATGTGGATTTTGCTGAAAGGTAAATGGTTATTATGATGACCAAAGGGTGTGCCTTTGTCTGAGCTTTCAACTTCAGGGTCCATGAGCTGCAAGCTCACTGCCTGTGATGCTGCACAGTTACGAGGAGCAGGAAAACAGAAAGGTTTTATTGTCAAAAGTGGGTTCAAACAAAGCAGTGAACTCACCTGTGTGCTATTTTAAGCCCCCTACTTCTCAAGTTAGCCCAGGCATACTGCTGATCATTTCTGCTCAGACCTCCTCTGACACTTCTTCTGAAGGGCTGCGTGAAAAGAGTGGTTTAAATACAATGATTTGCAGTCAGTGATCACTGCCCCTTTCTCACAAAACCAAAAGGTTCATAGTAACTTCTCTCCCTCTGCCCTCTTACTACACTTCAGAATAAGAATGCTCAGAATGAACTTTCTCTCCTTGAATACTGAAATTAAGGAGTTTAGTAAGAGCAAGGAGGGGGAATGACAGCAGCTATAAAGAGTATTCAGAAAGCTGGAGAGATACTGTACTTCCCAACAGCTGCACTGCATCAAGGCAAACCACAAAATAGTTTTGCAGCAGCTCCCTAGAGCACAGTGGAAACAAAAGCCAGACAAGGCTGTTTTGGGTGGGATTTTTTTTTTAAAGGTAGAGGTTAGGAGGGAGAAACGAACAGAAAGCAAAGAAAAACAAAACCCTGTGCCAATATACCACTGTGCATATGCCACTGTAAATATATAGGTAGCTGGCAGCAATGCACATCATCGGATGTTACCCGTTTGCTGCAATTTATGTGCTGACTTCTTAGGGTGGAATTCCTACAGTAGTCAATTGCATTATTAATCTACTAATATAAACATCAGCAAAGATAAATGAATACTTAAAGTTATAGATAATTTCTATTTTCAAACTAGTGGCACTCTAAAGAAAGGTTCATTTAATTTACTAGTTGCAACAGATTGAAACTAGGGTAAATAGGGACATCATTTCTGTTCTCTTTCAGAAAACTAATGTCAGTTACTCTGATTGTGTTCTTATTCTCCTCCTCTGATTCTCCATGAAAATACAGACCTTGTTGTAATCAGAAAAAATTGCACTGATTGTCTGTGGCCTTGACTATAGCTACTCAGATACTCTAGCTTTTAATGAGAGGGTTAAGAAAATCAACTCCTCCCCAGGACCCGAAAAGCTTCAGCTGAAATCGTAAAGAATGTCTGAGTTGAAATCCGGTCTCCATCCCTGCCCCCATTCTTCTGACTGCACTTAGCTTAAATAAACTATTTGGTTGGAAAACATTCCTTAGGTCTATTCTGACTCATGATTTCACTGCTGCTTTACCATCTTTAAAACGCTGGGCAACTTGTCAAAAGTTTCAGTCTATCTAATCTGCTGGGGGAGAAAAGGCAGGTCCTCAGTTCCTTGAGCACAGGGAGCTCAGTCCAAAGTAAGTCACCACTTTGGGTGATGGCTGTTGCATGACACATGAGGAGGGAACATGGGCTCTTTCCTAGATTTCCTAATTACACTTTCAGAGGGACTTGGAAGAACTTTTTTCATTCCAGTTTGGGGGTTTTTTTTTCCTTATTTTTTTAAAAGAGATTTTGGGACCAATACATCATAACATAGTCTTCAACCAGTTAAAAAAAGAAAAGATGACCACTCCATCTCAGTATCAACAGAGAGCACACCATGTAAGAGGGAGTGTGGTTCTGGTGTTGATACTACAGCAAAACCATAGTCTCACTAAGACTAAGATGGGTTTACTTCCCAAACACTTACAAGTAATATAGATGTAGGTCCTCCTTCTCATAAAGAGAACCATGAATTTCCAGTTACACAGTTTAAGATTGAAACAAGGTATAGACCAATACACACAAACAAATCAGTGGTTTAAGTTTATATATTTGCTGTTTGTGTTATTTTCTATGTGCACACAGTTCATGTAAACCGGAAGCTATTAGAATTTACTTTATCCCTTAAGGGACTAGAGATAAGGTAATCTCATTTTCTCCTGTGTTATCACAGATTTCTTTATCATTCTGAGACACTGATCACAGCTCAGCTGGTGTCAGAACTTCTGTCAAACTACCTGTATGCAGCAGTTTACTTGCTTCTTTGTGATTGCACTGTGTACAAAGACTTGTGAAGACCGGTACAGCTATGGGTTTCTTTTGCCAGCTACTGTGACTACAGAGTATTTTATTGCAAGGGATGCTGTATGCTTCATTTGCCATCAAAGCCATCAAAGGGCATACAGTAAAGAAACTAATACCTCACAGCAGTGAAACACAAGAGTTTAAAGTAAAGAAAGTGAAGAGTCTTCTATACAGACCAAGGCAACCTAGCATCTGGGCTCTGTGTTGCTAGCTGTTTAGACCCAGCTCCGTTAAGTAGCTCAGAGAGAACAACCCAGAAATCAAGTAGGAAGCGACACCCATTTCACTACAGTGTTTGCATCCACTCCCTGCAAAGCCAGCACTCTGCTAGTCCAGCCCCTCTCATGCCCCACGAAGTGCACTGCTTCTCCTTCTCACAGCTGGCACACAACTGCAGCTCCCACCCATCAGGGGAGAGGCAGATGAACAATGGACACTTCTCAAGCTCCTCACCCGCCCTCTGTCCCTTTTCCATGCCACCTGAGGAAGCCTAGCAGCTGCACCCTCCCCACAGCACCCAGCTTATTAGAAACTCACATGCGGTGCAGAAAACATACAAGAACCCAGGTCACCTAATCATGGGGCAAGTCCTGGAACATTCATTTATTGCAGTGCAAGTCCAGGAACAATGGACACTTCTCATGTGCTGCTGTGAGGGGTGGTAATATGAGTAGGGCTGAGCCTTAAGAACAGATTATATCACATATACATACGTACAGGTATAATCAGAAGATAGAAAGGTTGCCTTAAACCATCTTCTGACCTTGGCCACAACCCCTCTAGGTCCCCCCATGCACCTTTATCCTGCACTTTGTCTTCTACCCCTGCTTTGAAATGCACGATGTGTTTACATTCTCCCTATCCAAGAGACTTCTGCAAATCTCTGATCAGCATGATCATACAGAGAAATATTTGTTATCTGGCTCTCTGTAAACACACATATTCTTCAAATTAGGGCTTGGACACAAGGGCTACCTGTTTGCTCTGGTTCTTTCACAGGCTTACTTGGCAGGTAAAGTCTCTGCCAGTGACAATATCATCCATTTCTGGCACTCATTAAGAAATACATGTCAGAAATAAAAAGAGTACCTACAGCACAGCTACTTTGTTGTTGTTTAGAGCTACTGTCTCAGACCCTCAAAACCATAATCAGTTACAAAATTCCTTCCAGAATTTCTTTATGACTGACTAAGATAGACCTGGTCATCAAGACAGCATCATCCATGTAGCATTTTGATGGCCAGACAGCCTCTGCAGGCACCTTGCTAGTGAAGAAGACCATAAAGCTGAATTATATCCACTACTGAATTCAGGTAGCAAGAACACCAACTCAATAATAAATAAGGCCTGACTTTCTGCTTGGTGGAAGGATAAATTAATATTAAAGGATTACATATGAATTGCTTGGAGAGATGTCACACCCAGGTGTAGCTAGATCCAAGTAAATAGATGCAGCACTAAAGGTTCAGACTGGCGAGCTGTGCTGGTGCAAAAACATTAACATTTCTGTGTCAGCTGAAAGTAAAGCAGGGCTGAATAAAAGAATATTTAGCACCACTGCTGAACTTCATATCTTCAAAGATGCTGTGCCAGCATGAAACTGTTAGCATGCATCACACATCTGTAAGTCATGTAAATGAAGGCTCTTATACGCATTATTCAGGGGGAGAAACAAAGACCCAGGAGGTCAACTGTTGGAGGTTAACTAGGAAATCAGTGGTTCCAGGTGATGATAAATGTTTGACTGCTGGTCTTATGGCAAATATCTTCATACTGCCTTCTTATAAAACTTGCATGCAAATGTTCCATTCATTGCAAGAAATTAAGACAATATCTGGAAGCTGAACAGCCCCTTGAAATTATGAGATTCCAAGCAAATAGGGGTTCTAACTAACCTGAGCCTGCTAACTATATTCATGACCTGAAAACTGAATATTGCTCGATGCAACATGTTCATCATGTAACTTGTTAAATTTCTGAATGAAATTGGATTTAACCGGTAAGCTGGGGAGTGGGAAGTAAAACAGCAAAATTAGTTAAAAACTGAGAGAAGAAAACTACGAAACATAGGCTGCAGGAAGTGAATGTAAATTCATTCTTCACTTTTCTCAGTCTAATTTTGGCAAGGATATTGAGAATGAAAGCCAAGTGCTTTCATTTTTAGTAGCATCATTCTTGCACCGCTGAAATTCTCTGGTGTGCTGCGACAGATTCCCCCAGGTGTAAACACAATCATTACTTAGTTCTGGATCTTTAGCAAGTGAGCTGCCACTCCTGCTCTCACCTTAGGTTAGGAGCAACGGTTACATTGGAATAAGAACTGAGAACCTGAAATCTGTGTAAAAATTAGTACAGTATTATATTTAATGAATAACTTTACGACTGTCAAATGCAGTTCCGTATACAGACAATTAAACTAGGAGCTAGAAAAATGGAACTGAGAAAATAACATTGGTAGAAAGAAGACTGTAGGTGTAGGAAAAGAGGCTAATTGTGGGAAACAGTGAAGATATTAGGGGCAAGGATTATTTAATAGAGAGGAAAAATATGACTAGGATGTAGTTGGAGATACTTGATTTTTCTCACATATTCCTGTTTTTTACAACAGTTACTTGCTACCTCCTTTTAATGTCCTGATAGTTTTCATAGGCTGGCTAATGCCTGTTTGGCATCTTCACTGCCAGTCCTGGAAGAAAGGGTTTCCCACCTCACCACCTTTGAGATATCCCCATTAGTCAGTCCAGGAACAAAGACCAGCAATTACAAGACAGAATTGCACCCACTGAATATGGGATATCCCTTGAAAGGTCCTCTACTTTTTGGCAACCTTTCAATGATAAGAAGATGGCTTTGAAGTTTTTGATACAGAACTCATTGGAACCTGGAATGTTTGAGGTCAGAGTATATTTTCACCCCTGTTCTTGAAATACTACTCTTGATAAAAACCCTTTGCTGGAAAAGAGAAAACAAACTTTCAGTACTGAAATGTAACAGTGTAGTAATGAATGTACAACAGGTTTTCTTTTTTTACCAAATAAAACCCCAAAACCCTAATATTTTACAAGCATTCCCCCTGCATTTTGGGTTAGAATGAGAAAATATAGCTGCTCAAATTATGACGTCAGCAATTCCACACTAGTTGCTGAGTTTCCTTGTAAAAGCCTGAAGCATTGTCCTCAAACCCCTTTCATTCCTTTTTCTCTTCAATTTCCTAGTCGTTGGGAGTCAATGCAACACACCAAGGCTTCAGAGACAGAGGCTCACAAAGGAAAGATGACTCAGACTCAACTGTTGTAGCCCTAATTCCAATGAATGCACCAGCAGATCAGATCCCTGATATGTGATGCATTTTGTAACCTATAAACTCTATAATTCACCATATCTCCTATAGCAGGTGATAAATACTGTTGTTCTAGATGTGATCAGCAAACACTAATTAAGAAACACCTCCTAGGATAACATAATTGTATTTCTTTTAGCTGAATAAGTTGGAGGGTTTTCCTAATTCTGAGTTGAATTTTATTTCTGTTGAACTCTTTCCTTCTGTATTTCCTCAAATGAGGATGAAAGGAAATTCTACACTGTTATTTAAGCTAACTGATTTTTAAAGTCAAATTTATGCATCATGAGAATATCTCATGAGCCAAGTTAATCCACGAACAGATCAACCTTTGCTCATCAGGCAAAATGCTTCAGTTTGTACACAGCTTTCCTGTTGGTTTAAAACAGAAGAAAGCCCAATGCTTCCCTATTGCTGTTTAAGGAAATCTTAAGATACTATGAGTTGTATGACAAAATTCACCATTCAAAACAGTTAATACTGCATAAACATAAATAATGTCATTCATCTTATCCCAAACTCATGTTTCTGCATGAAAAAGGGACAGCAAGCTTGTGTGCTCCCCTCCAGTTGGGCTTTTCCCTGCAACAGGAGCAGCAGTTCCAGCAGCTTGGAAAGAGCTGAGAAATACAAGAATCTGGAAACAAAGCCATGAAAGTTCAGCTGGGCAACTACAGTTAGAAATCATCTGGAATGTGGCAATACTGAGTTGCAGGGTAAGTCATGGATTTAGCAGCTAAGGAAAATTAAATTAACCCAAAGCAAAGAAAAAAGAGAACTCCTATACAAGCTAAGATACATATTTTCTGCTGCAGTTTGTTTTTCCCTTTGTTACTGCTCAGACACCTCTGATGATCAGATATCTGTTCAGTAAAGCTCAAGTTTCCACATGATGCACAAGCAAATCTTGCCTGGAGCTGATGATGAAGAATACATGATGCGGTTTAAAAATGCTTGTAGGGAGAAACAGCACCATACTGTATGCCATTCATTGATTCTACCACTTAAAAAAGGGAATGTTGTGGTGTACAAGTAATTCTGGGACACAGCAGGGTACTGCACTCAGCCATGCCTTAGATGAGTGATGCATCTGCTGAGATTTCACATTTGCCTCTGTGTGACATAAGCATATGCCACAAGTCCTTGTACTCACATTCTCCAAGATTCTTTCCTAGTTTGCAGCAGGAGATGGTGTTTGTCTTTTTAGTGAACGGGGAGTAGAAAGTGGCTAGAAGGAAATCCTACAGTAATCAGCATGGAGACGATTTCCTCAACATCCTCACTCCACAATGAGGGGTTCTAACTACACATGAAGCAGAACAGATGTCCACCTGCTGTAGGAGATGAAAGCGTTTCAGGCCTGTGCAGAAGGGGTTTTGCCTCTGAGGGATGACAAGGGGTGAAAAGTTTTCAAGTCACAAAAAAGCCTGGACTGACACGGCAATGTTGTTGCTGAGCCTTACTGATACCTGCATGCTGCCTCATTTTTCAAAGTAGGATTTAGATGCTACTACACCCACTGCCTGTGGGAATTCAGCTGCTTCAGAAGCTAACTTCAGTGATGTGCACTGTCTGAAACAAGCCTTTACCTGCGCTGCTGCTTATTTTCAACTGTAGGCATGCATACCAAGCAGTATTTGCACAATGAAGGTTCAGGTTGAAGGTGCTTTCTTCATTGAGAAAAACTTCTTACCCTAAACACATCAGTTATGAACTTTTTATTGTAGCTGTAAATTACCACTTGATATGAAAAACTACCATTTATTATTCAACCTGGACAGGCTGGAGAGCTGGGCAGTAAGAAACCAGATGAGGTTTAACAAAAGCAAGTGTAAAGTCTTGCACCTGGGAAGGAACAACCGTTTCTATCAGTACAGGCTGGGAGATGACCTGCTGGAGAAGAGCTCAGTGGAGAAGTACCTGGGGGTCCTGGTGGATGACAGGTTGGCCATGAGCCAGCAGTGTGCCTCGGTGGCTAAGAGAGCCAATGGGATCCTGGGGTGCATCCGGAGGAGTGTAGCCAGCAGGTCAAGGGAGGTGATCCTCCCGCTCTACTCTGCCCTGGTCAGGCCCCACCTGGAGTATTGTGTCCAGTTCTGGGCTCCCTGTTATAAAAAGGACAGGGATCTCCTGAAGAGAGTCCAGAGAAGGGCTACGAAGATGATTAAGGGCCTGGAGCATCTCCCCTATGAGGAAAGGCTGAGAAGATTGGGACTGTTCAGCCTTGAGAAGAGAAGACTAAGGGGGGACCTAATTAATGTTTATAATTATCTTAAGCAGGGGATGCAGGGGGAATCAGCCAGCCCCTTTTCAGTGGTCTGTGGAGACAGGACAAGGGGCAATGGCTGCAAGTTGGAGCACAGGAAGTTCCGCACCAACATGCGGAGAAACTTTTTCCCAGTGAGGGTGACAGAGCCCTGGGACAGGCTGCCCAGGGAGGTGGTGGAGTCTCCTTCTCTGGAGATATTCAAGACCCGTCTGGATGCCTATCTCAGTGAAATGTCCTAGGGAGCCTGCTTTGTCAGGGGGGTTGGACCCGATGATCTCTCGAGGTCCCTTCCAACCCCTACAATTCTATGATTCTATGATTATTATGCTTATTGTAACCTGGTGCCTAAAGGTAACAAAAAGACTAATTATTTTTCCACTTGCTATAAACAGTTCTGGTAGAGGGTTCTTTTGGTGGGGGTTGGTTTTGTTGGGGTTCTTTTTTATATTCAGCAAACTTTTTCAGTAGTTATTTTCACCAATGACTTGGCAGCCTCCTAGCATATTGTCTGTGTGACTTTGATTGCTATAATAATTGTATGAAGTAATAACTGGAGCTTTATATGATACCCTCCTCCATGTATTTCTGAGTCCTTGACCTTACCACTCCAAAGCCTGTTGAGAATGTGAAGGAATGGGTCTATACAGAAATGCTACAAGTTATCCTCGTGGCATTTTCATTTTCCATTCTCATAAAGAATATTCTAAAAGTCCCCAGGAGCTGAGAGTCTGTACCTGTCACTTCACACACTTTTTAAATACTGTTACTTTATCTCCATTTCTGGAATATGCTGATTAACAGTAGTACAAGATTGGTATACTGGAAGTCACCACCACATCAGAGACTTACAGGCTTGTTCAGAGTCAAAATTGGTTTGCTGTTATTAGAATTAATAGAGACTGATGATGATTTCAAAAGGACCATCTGTCTTAATTTTATCTTGCCTCCTGTTTTTGATGAGAATCTTGTATGCCTCAAGTCACAATTCTAAGGTTGGCAAACAGAATGGGCAGAAAACCCCTAATTAAATTAGATTATTAAGGCTGAAAAAAAAAAGTTTAAAAAATCTGTGATATGGCTTAAATATTTGTGAGATTTTCTGAGCAAATGAGATTTACAACTATAGTGAATATTGGCCTAGCTCTACTATTACTGAAGTCAACATGAGTTTCCATTCTATTATCTGTGTGAGAAGAGGATCAGAACAAGTGTTGAGGGCTGTTTCTAACAGCTGCACAGATTTACAGCATTGTTAGTTGGGATGGAGGTGAAGTCCAAATGGTCTTTAAAAATTAGTTTTAAAATTAGCTTTCAGATGTGAACTAGCATACTAATAATTGCATTATTTTATTGGATGGCTTTCAGTGTCATAGAGCAATGGACTGAGCTGATCGTGATCTGAAAAGTAGTTTTTGTGTCCTGATTTACGTAAGCTTGTTAAATTGGCTTGGCCCCAGTAACAACTGGTGAGCCTTCTATCGACAGGTTGACTAAACCTTTGTTTTGATCTCCTTATTTCCTAAATATTTAACCTCTGAGGAATAAAGAAAAAGAAGAGGAAAACCAGTAAATATTTTAAATAAGCAAACATCACCCAAAAAGCTCACTGACTGCTACTGCAGAAGTTTACCACTTTTGAGAAGACTAAGTGGACATCTAAGTTTCAGCGTAGCAGCCTTGAGCCATTCTCTTTTTCGTCTTTTTACAAGCATAAGCAAGGAAAATTTTTCCATTCAATTTGTCCACTGATCCCTTCAACAGCACTCCCCATGGGCTGCTGAGCTGCCTTCTGCTTATCAGTTGTTTCTTTTTGAGAATCCATGACCATTGCTTCTGCTAAAAATAACAAATGATGATTTATTTCAAGTGTACACGGCCACTGGGAAACAGAAACTAAAGGAAGCAGCTGCCATAGCTGTTCACACAGAACCCATTTGTTCCTCATTAACAGTCAAGTTGCCGGACTACTTCTCAAAAGCCAATTAAAATTATTCTGAAAGAACTGTCTTAGACTATCAAAGAAGTATTAGAAGTCAATGGCTATGTGCTGTTTGCAGAAAGAACATTTCCTGGCACTCTACAGATTCCCTCTACATGATGATCTGTGGATCCATGACCCAAGTCATGACTCTATGTACCAAACCCAAGTTCCTAGATCTCTGTATATCTTTAGTCCCATATGGGAACAGCATCCTGACCACAGGAGCTCAGCATAGGTGACCCTTCAACACTGCATGCAGGGGACTCATGGAAGTTCTTTGCACTGTCTCATCTCTCCTCAGAATTTTCCTGTGAAGCATATAGCACATTTTTGTTAGGTTTTATAACTAAGCAGTCAGGAAGAAAAAAGGAAACATGAAACAATGAGTTGTGAAGTGGATTGTACCATTTCTGTATTTTCTCCACTAACAAAGTACTAGTCTCCTTGTAATTTACAAGACACTGACTATAACCAAGATGAGATGTGAAGTGCACAATCATCAACAGTTTTATTAAAGCTAACTCTAATCAAGCTGATATGTCAACATAGAAGACATCAAGTGGAATCTATCCAAGGTTCAACTTAGTGCTGCATTAAATCATATACACCTTCCTATCTCTACATATCCTACAAAACAAATACTAAAGCACAGTACTACAGCCAGATCATGTCACTTAACCAGCCCCAGTGCTTGAAAGAATCCCACTGAGAAACTACTTCTCTTCTGCAGCTTTGTTGATCATCCTTTACTGCTGTATAGTTGGACATGTATCCATTACCTGAACAAGCATGTGAAGCTTTGTGTTGGAACAGATGTAAAGAAATTAATAACTACTTGCACCATTCACAAACAGTGTGGCTCCCCCATTCCTATCAGCCTGAGGAGAACCAGGATCTAAGAGCATGCCAAACCCAGTTACCCACCATGGGGTATGTTTTGGGGACAACCTAAAAAGATGCACGTCATTCTCCGAGCTCTGACATTGCTCTGTTTTCTTGTAATATGGTGCCAGACAGACAGAATTAAACTGTTTGTCTGGATAATGGTTGTCTGGTAAGTTTTGAAGAAACAGACAGTGCACATGCATCCCAGTGCACATGCATTAGAAACAGACGGACCTTTCAAAATGTTACATCTACAGTCTAAAGAATTGATCAAAATGACAATATATAAATTTGCTTTGTCATCACCTGAAAGCACATCTCTTTCAATGCTTGGCCTAAAAGCAAATTTTCCAGAGATTATTTTTGGTATCATCCATTTCAGTTTAAATTGTGCCATAGGCATTACTGCCTTCACTTCCTTTAATTAGATATGATCCAAAGTGAAAATGAGTTCTTAGATGTTTCCTTGTTAAAGCTGGCTGATCAAATCACTTCTGGTATTTTAATGGCTCCAAAAGCTGTCATGTTACTTCTGTTAATTTAGGAGTCCCTGTACTAGAAAAGATATTTGCATAATAGCAACCATTTGCAACAACTGTAGTTTAAGGGAAAAATATTTTTCAAGTTCACATGCTATAGAACCAAATTCACTGAGCATTCCCTTTTTTAAAATACTGTTGTCTTTTCACAAAATTTCTAAGATTACTTTTCTTGCTTAGAGACAATGAGCAATGTAGCCCACCCTCACCACAGGAGCTGCGACATTATAATTGACAAAGACACCTTGCAGAAAGATCAAATTAAAAGGCCTTTATCATCTCGAAATCATGTGGCATTTCTTAAGTTAGTACTGCTGCTAGAAGGAAAAGAGCTTCCTTTTTTTCTCTTCCTCATCTTTCCTCAAATTATGAAGACTATGGATGAATGTTAGTGAAGAAAGGCCACGTGTGCATTTGAGACTGCTATATCAAAGGTGCCAATCCAAGAGAACTTGTTAGGGGTTTTTCCATGTGGTGGTTTGTTGAAAAGACATCTGTAGACATGGGAAAAGGAATCATACCAATGAATTATTATTCCTTTTTTTTTTTCTACCTTTTTGCACCAAACCTGAGATGGCTGGCACATAATCAAGAATGTTACCTCTTTCCAAGCCTAGGAGCTGTAGTTTTATGTCATCACAACAACTGTGTGTTGCAGAGATTCTGGTGGTGTGTCTCCCTCAGGCATTTATTTTTATGGTAGATGTGGTAGTGTAAAATCCATGTCTTTGGCGGGGAGGGAGTGGTGTCCCATCTTTGGGGCAGGAGCTTGTCCTTTCTGTGTGAAACTGCATGGGTAGGATGGAGAGGAATGGTGGTTTAGTTTGGTTTGGTCAGGATTCATGTGTCTGTGTTCTTGCACAATCAGAGCTTAGAATTCCCTTAGTAGAAAAGGGCTATCGTTTATTGAAAATGTCCATTGAAGAAGGAAAGCAACAGTTGCCTGACATTTACATGCAACTGGAACAGAATTAATCTCAAGAGTCTAATTACTATTATAATCAGTCAATGAATGTTCTCCTGCTGCAGCAGGGTCAAAATTCATTTGAGAAAAAGAAGAAAAACTCTGGCTCTGGAGTCAAACGATTGATTTCAAGGGACAAGTTTAAAAAAACCCACAAAACACAATTCACGGGAAGTGGAGGTGTCAGGAAATACTTGGACTTGAGCCTCAGTGCTTTGGGTCTAATTTCAATTATTATTTCAACTTGTTTGAAGCTCACTGAGCTATTTTATGTTTATGCTGGTATAAACTTTTAAGTAGTTAACTTTTCTGACCAGATTAATTTTAAATCCTATTGATTTAAAATGATACCGTTCACATGGAAGATAATCTGAAAGAATACTTATGTACTGTTTATGCCATATAACTTATTTTCAATCTTCTGTTTGGCCCTTATTTTGTGGACAGGCATATTTCATTGCACAACCTTTTCATAGATGCTGGGAGTTCTTTATACAAGCTGCAGGCCTAATTTCACATAGAGTCTAATTCCGTGTGCTGTTTGTCACACACGTTCTCCATTCCATCAGCACTCCTGGTCGGTAACGCACGTCCCGTGCGTGGAGGCTGCTTCAGGCAGGCTGCTCAGCCTGGATAGACGGGGCTGCCCCCGACATGCGTGGAAGGGGGCTGCTGCATTCGGCGGCGGCAGACCCCCAAGGGACACAATCTCCGTGGGGTCCCCTCTCAGATGACACCCACCTCTCACCTTTCCCATGTTTTCTGTACCGTCCCCCACGGAGGCAGCTTATAAATAAGGGCTGGATACATCCCCTGCACCTCCCCAAACACGCGCTGCGGGAGAGACGACCCCCTCCGGTGAGGGGTGGGCAGGACAGAGTTGACCTCGCCGGCCCGGCTGCCGGGAGCCCTCCCTCTCCCCCGCCGCGGCTCCCCCGCCAACGCGGAGGCTCCGTGCGGCTCGCTGGTGTGTCTGAGCGGGATCCGCCTGCTTGGCGACCCACACCCAGAGGCTGGGGGAGGGAGGGGGCGCCCCTTCCGCCCCAGAGAGGGGGCCGCTCTGAGGCGTGGCTCCCATTTGCCTCTGTCCAGGACTCCCTTCATCGAGCAGAGGGGACCCGGGAAGGGGCCGGCTGCCTGCCTTGGAGGAGCCTCTGGGCGGGGAGGAGGGCTGGCTGCGGCCGCCGCTTGGCCCAGCGAGCAACACCACGTCAGCTCCCCTCGGCTGCCGCGGGTCAGAGGGCGGCGGGGCCGAAATGGGCAACCCCAAGTACCTGCAGTCCCCCGACCCCAGTCCCTGGGGCAGAGGCACCCCGGGTGCCGGCACCCCGGGCGCCAGTGCCGCTTCCCCCCGCCGGGGCCAGACTGTCCCTGCCGGCTCTCAGAGGCGCAGCGCGGGCACCTCTCGCCCCCTCGGCGTCCTTCAGCGCCGCGGAGCACTCGACGTCGTCCTTCTTTTCGCACCATCCTACCCCCCACGCCCCCCCGCGACGTTTTTTCCCCTACCCCCCCCCGCCCCCCCCACCCCCCCCCCCCACCCCCACCCCGCCCCGAAAAGGGAGAAGTCGGCTGCCGGACAGACGTGGCAAGCAACCCCGCCAGCTTTCCCCTCAGCTCGTTGCGCGGGTGGCCGGCTGGAAGGGGAGCTGCCAGGAGCCCCCATCCTCCTTCCTACGCCTGTGTTTAACGGACCGGGAGGCGTGGAGTGCTGGGGACGGCCGGGTGTTGCGGTGTCCCTGCAGGCTACCGAAGCCGGCAGAGGACCCTCTCGGCTCTCTTGCCTCCCTAGAGAGACCTCCCTAGAGAGACCAGACAGCCGGGACGCGAAAGGGCTCTGCCGCGGTCGGCTGCGAGCGGGCCGCTGTCGCTGGCCCCTGGTCGCTGCAGGGAGCCGAGCACCCATACCGGCTGCCCGCGGGGGAACGCGAGGGGCAAGGGACCGGGCTGACAGTCCGTCCGCATCCCATGCTGGAGGGTCCGGGAGCCTCGAGACCTCTGGTGAAGGGGGAGCGTCGCCTTTTGCCCTCGGTTACGGTGGGGAGGGCTTGGGCAGCGGGTCCGGCCTCCTCCCGGCTCCCCTGTCCGCGTCCCCGCCGCGATCCGAGCCGGGCGGGAGGCTCCCCAGGTCCTGGACAGCTCCTGCTTTGAAAGCCCTCGGAGCGCCCATCCGGCCGCTGCCAACCGGCCGCCCGGCGAGGCTCCGGGGCGCGCAGCCCAGAAAAGCAGGGCGAGGGGCGGGGGACGCCGGGGTGGGGGGAAAGAAAGAAAGAAAAAAATTCAGACGACGAGTCAGATTTTCCTCCCGAAAGCCTCAAAGTGTCCACGTCCACAAAGCATGGAACCAATTTAACTCCGCCGCCTCCCTCGCTCCCCCGCCGACCCCTCCCCCGCCGACCCCGCACCCCCTCCGCCCCGCGGCCGCCGCTGCCAAGGCTGCCGCGCCGGGCCGGAGACATGGGGCACGTGACGGCCTGGGAGCCGCGCGGGCCCCGCGGCCGCCGCGCGCCCATTGGCTGAGCCACCGCCGGTGACTCGCAGCCCCGGGACCCTCCTGCGGTATAAATAGGGCGGACCGGGGCTTGATTAATTTAGCATCCCGGGCAGCAGGTTTCCGCTAAGTGTGGAGTTACTCCTCAAGACTGTATGCCTGCGTCCCATAGGTAATAGCTAACCACCGACCAGGGACTCTGCACCACAAGGAGTCTGCATGTCTTGCAACTAGACATGCTCAGCTTTGTGGATACACGGATTTTGTTGCTGCTCGCAGTAACTTCATACCTAGCAACAGGCCAACGTAAGTGCTTTTAGCTTGTTTGTGGCATGGGTGGTGTCAGGGGGCGGCCGTCCGACTCTCCGCGCTCTATCCAGACGTCTCCCCCGCGGATGGAGGTCTGCGGGCAGCTGCAGCTTCCCAAGCTATAGAGACCCTTTGATAAAACTGCCACCTCCGTCCCAGATCAGAATCTAGCTGCTTTTTCCTCAGAAATAGAAAAAGATGGCAAAAGACCAACGAGTTTCCCCCTCCATCCCCCAAAAAATAAGACGGGCTGGTATCCAAAGGAGAATGCAAAGCCTTAATTCAAAAGCAGATGCTCAAGGAGTGCGAGGAGAGCGTTTACAGCGAGCGGAAGAGTCCAAGCTGCACCGAGACTGCACTTCTGTGAGACTTAAGGCGCGCTTGCCGAAGCGGGGAAGCCGGGCGGAGCGGGCTAGCGGCGGCTGGCCCCTTCCCCCCGCGGGCAGGGCATACGGGCGGCGAGCAGCTCCCTTCACTGCCGGGCCAGCCAGCCGCCGCCCCGCCGCGCCCGGCGGCGCCCCCTGGAGGCGGAGCAGGGACGCTGAGTGCCCTCCGACCCAGTGGGGCGGGGGAGAGCTGTTCGCGGCTTCCCGGACACTTGAGCCCGCCCTCCGGGGATCCCCAGAGAGGGGAGGCTCGTACGAGGCAGGACGGGAGAGGCGGAGGAGAAATACTGCGTGACTGTAGTGGAAATGGGAATGGGGCTCCCAGCGGGTGCAGGGCGGCTCTCCGCCGCTCGCTGCGCAGAGGATGTAGTCTCCCGCCCTCGCTGGCGGAGGAGCGCAGCTCCCCAGCACACGCTGCCGTGGGAGAGAAACGCGCCCCAAGCGCTTGGCTGGGGAAGAGGCGTATCCCTCCCCGTGCCTCCCTGCTGGGCAGCATCCTGTGGAGTCCCCTCCTTAGCCCCTTGTCGCCGTTCCGCCCCAGGACTAACTTCGACCTGAGGTCTGGCCGCATTCCTAGGCGGAGGGAGGGAGGGAACAGCTCTGCGCTGCCCGCTCCCGGCGCTCGGAGCCCGCGGGAAGGTGCCCCCGCGCCCCCGGCTGCGCCTCGCCTTTGCCAGCGGCGAGGCCTGGGGTGGCGGTGGGCGGCACGGTGGCCGTGGCCTGGAGGAAGCCCTTGGGTCCTCGGTGGGGCGTTTTGTCGGGACCGCCGGGCTGAGGCCTGTCCCGGCGCATCGCGTCCGCCCCCGCGGGGGACAGCTTTCCCCGCGCCCCTGGTGACGGGCAGCAGTAGCAGCACCCTCGCAAAGCGAGGAGCCGGAGCGGTTCCGGTGGGGATGCCGCCGTACCGATCGCTCCCGCGTTTCCCGACGTAAGATGCTGTGGTCGCCAGTGTCACCATCCCCCGGGGGCAGCAGCGTTTCTAATTGTATGCTTAGCGTAGGCGGCCGGTGTCGGGACGTGGTACCGCAGTGCTTCGTAGCGCTGGTGCCTTGTGGCTGGACCGTACGAGTCGTCTGGATGTAGTGTGACCGTAACGATTCCAAAGCCACGCTTTGTGGAAGAAACTCCCAACAACCTGTTGGCCACCAGTAACGTCAAACTGCTGGCATTAAAGTGTGATGTGAGGCGGGTTTACCCGGGTTAAGCTTCAGGCAAAACAGGGTTTTAATTGCTTGAAATTCAGAAGAAAAAAAAATTGAAAATTAATATCTCCAACTAATTAACAAGGACGTACTTAGTAGTTAATAACATACAGAGAGAAAATTGTTTTTCTTTGGTGTTTAATAGCTTCCAACTTTTCCTGTTACACACTGTGGCAGTTTACAAGAGATTGTGAAAATAACTCTGAGCAGAACTGTTCCCTGTAGAAAGCAAGATGGGGCTATTTCCATTAAAATCTAAGATTACTCCTGTGATTTAATATGTTAATGTGTCAGCCTGCCTGTGTTTATTCATCTGTTGCATGCAGACGTGAAAATATACACGTGTGTTTTTTCCCATGGAGAAATGTTAAAGCATCCTTAGAGCAGGCTTTATAGATGCCTGTATTAATCATATTATTTGGCATAACTTCATTAGCAAGTCTGGTTTGAATATGAACTACACAGTAATCTCACCTGTGAGTCTTTACAATAATCATCTTAAAAGAAAGTACATTAAGAAAATGTTTCTTGTATTAAGGAAATTATCAAAGTTGCATTTTGATTTAAAACTCGTAAAATGACTGAATCCACACTCTAATTGTCTCCTTTTTTTTCCCCCTTCTTTTTCCAGATGTGAGTGAGGTCAGTATAATTATTTTTTACCTAATAGCTAACTCTCAACTTCATTGAACAGGCTAGGCTTCTTTTTTTGCGGTGGTATTATTTACTAACATTAATTCCCGAGGCAGTCATGGAAAGATACCGATGAAATCCTGAGGGGGCTGCCTGGAAAAGTACCCACCCCAATTTCTCAAGTGGGACGGCCTTTTTTAAGAGACTGCCTTCATAGGTGTAAAGGCCGTGAGGAGAAAGTAACGGAGCAGTGGTGTTTGGATATTATACCTGGCAGTTTGGATTGGAGATGACTGTGCTTTAAAGCCAGTCTTGCTGTCTGTATTTCACTGCACAGAAGGATTATGAAAGGACTCAGGTGTGGCTTTTTTATGCCAGTTTCATAGGCATTAATAGGCATAGTTACATTTATTTGTCTTTGCTATACAATAAACTCCTAGCCTTCATAGTAATTTAGAACCATGGTGCATACTTAAATATACAGTACTGAGAAAGAATGTAGTTATGTGAGAAGATGAGTCTAAGCTTGTACATTATTTTAGTTTAAAATGCTGTGAGAAATTGTATCCTTTTTTTTTTTAATTCTCTTCTTTATTTTTTCCAGGCACCTGCAGGGCGAAAGGTAAGCTTATTTTTATTTTTCTGGTGTGGCAATGGAGACAATATCAGATATTCCTAGTCAGATTAATATTTTGTTGAATATTGGATGAAAGGAAAACTAACTATATTCATTATTTCCAGGGTTCCCTCAGAATAGCAGTAGCACTGAGATGAGTAGGAAGTAAAAAAGAGTGAAAAGTGGGTGCAGCATCTTAACACCAGGGTAAATTGAATTACTGGATTTAAACTGCTTTAAGATAAGAGCAGAACTAAACCTACAAGAAATAAACTGCATCAAAGTAACATTCTTGTTCAACCAGAGTTCCTTTGGAAAGATTTGCATGGCTTGAACAGTACAGCCATATCCATACAGGTCTAACAGGCTAAATAGATTCTACTTTTTTTCTTAAAAAGTCAGAACCAGTTATTCATTAAAGAATAAAAACAACTTTGCAGGAACTTGTGTGGACTGTGCAGTGGTACTTTTAATTGACACAGTGATGACAGTGACTAATCTATTTCTAGTAGCTTCTTGTGAAAAAAGTATATACTGTCTGTGGAAAATAGCTACCGGACCTGTATGTGTGGTCTTTCTGGTTTTCATGTGCACTAATTCTTTTTAAGGTATCGGTTCCCCTCTACCATCCTTGCAAATTTCCACAGTAACTCATTAAGTTTTGTTTTCTTCCAGCAGGGCCCTAGAGGAGACAAAGGGCCACGGGGAGAAAGGGTAAGGAATTAGATTGTTCACTTGCTTGTGATCTTTGAACAATTCTTGGAAGACCAGTAGGAAAAAACCCAGAAGTTCAGGCATTGATGTGAGATTAAATGAATATACCTGGAGAAGTTTGTGTGTACGATTTCATTAAAAAAAACCAACCAAATTCTCCCCTGGCAATACCTCACTAACATAATTATGGTCATTGCGCCTGAGCAGATGTGGTTGAACTCAGACAGCAGCCTAGCACTCCAAGTGATGCATTGAAAAACTTTTTTTCCAATTTTCCACAGGGAAAGTTGACATATAAGAATGTAGTCTTTGAGCAATATGGTATGTGGATAAGCTCTCTATACCAAAACCAAATAGACAAAGCTAGCTTTGAGGATTGTTGGCTATCTGTTCCTCCAAAGAGGGCTTGAAAAAGCTCTCTTCTTGGCAGCTAGGCATTTGTCATCTGCCTTCTGGATATTGTTAAAAGCTATTGTAAAAGTAACCATAAATAAGGACAGTTGAATAATTGTAATGTTGATTCATATTGCTGATATCTGCTTTGGCTTTTATTTTCTTCTACGTTGTTGCTGCTTTTTGTAAAGTGGTATTGTGAAATTCACAGCCTCATCTAGGCAGTGTGTGGTTACCGTGGCTTGCTTTGCCTCTGAAAATGAAAACACCATAGTACTGATAGGCAGCTCTTGAAGTTAGATCACAATATGCTGACAAGCATAATGTGAGCTATTAGGAAGACTGCATCTGTACGGTCAATTAGTTATTTGTTTTATGCTATGACTATCTGAATTTGTTTAAAGAAATGAGATGCATGCTTTGTCCTGAAGGCAGCAAGATTAATCCTGCTCCTTTAGAAATCCGTAAGACTTTCATTATGAATTTCATCAAGTGCCAAACTTGAGTCTAAAATACAGACTGAATGAAATACCGTATCCCAGTTGCCACAATGGCAACACTTGCCCAGTTTTCTGCATTGAGGATGAAAGAATATATGGAAAATGTTGCTGGACTGATCAGATGTCAGTTCAAGCCATTGTAAAAAGTTCCGATAGCGGTAGCAGACTGACAGTAGCAAAAACCTGTAGCAAAGCACTGTTCCATTGTCACTGAATGTGGAGCTATACCAGAAAATAGTCTAGACTGATTTTAAAAGGACCTTTGGCTTACTCTGTATCTATGTTGGTTTGTATCAGTACGACAAACCTCTGCTAGTCCTCAGTTGGTCAAATTTTTGGCTCTCACTAACAGCCTGACAGGTTGTGTGGGTCCACATGGGTCATTGGGGGGTTCCTGGGTCCAAAATTTGGTCACTCAAAATGAAACGTCTCAATTTGGTAGCATAAATCCAATATTGCCCGCATGAATCTTCTCAAATACCAAACTATGGTAAATATCTGCTACAGGGTGTGCCAAGGCAATGTAAAATCTGTCCGTGCTGATTTTCTGAAGTTAGCCATTTATTGAAACTGCATATTTAGCACTGCTGTTGTGTGTGCTGTAGGTGCCGGGTTGTTAATGAATTTATCTCTTCAGAGATTTCTTTACACGCTTGTTATATTCACTTTGTAATCGTCCTTTTGACTCTAGGGTCCACCAGGTCCACCAGGCAGAGATGGTGAAGATGGTCTACCAGGTCCTCCAGGCCCCCCTGGTCCTCCAGGTCTTGGTGGAGTAAGGCATCCAAACTTTCTATTACTGAAACCAATAATGTGTGCTTTGTGTCTAAGTGCATGTCTGCTGGAAAACACTGATGTTGCATTAGAGACTAAAGGAAAACTTCTCTTCTGATTGGCAAGAAATCGACAGTCCCAGTTCCAATGGAAGTCTCCCTCCTTGGGATGTGTATTTTCTATGGCTAATTTGGACTTAGTGTTCAGCAGGGGCTTATGTACGGGAGAAAATCAACCCCGTTAATTAGCAATTAACAAATCAACTAAGTGAAACCGGTGATGTTAAGTGGATGGTTAAAAGAAACGGCACTTTGTGGTGGTGAAGGAGGGACAGCAACGGTATTGGAATAAGCTAAAGACAACTATCCTTCAGGTCCATACTCAGAAGTCCTTTGGAGTATCTTATTTTAGCGTTTATCATTCCTGCATGTATTTATGCTGAAGAATGTAAGAGGCCTGTGCCACATACACACTTTGTGCAGAAGTGTCCATCATGTATTCTTTGCAGAATACTGACTTTAACTCTTTGTTTGACGTTAGCTTGCACAGAGAGCATGAAGACATAGACAGTGTCATATCAATGAATTTTAGTAAATCCTCCTGCATGAAGAGTGCTCAGTTCTTACGGATTCAATATTTTGAATTATTTATTTTCCTATTAGCAAACCCCAAACAGCTTTCATTAATTTCTATTATTTTAATATGCTAATAAAATAAAAAAGGATTTTCAGTTACATCATATAGATTCTTTTTCCATGTAGTGAAGAGGGAAAATGAACTCCACAAAACTAGATGCATATTTGCTTACAAAATTTACATTGATAAAAGACCTAAAACCCAGCACAGTGTTTCTGAGCCTGCATGCTCCTCAGATCTCATTGAAGCTGAAGGGCCTGCCTCATCCCATAGTCAGGGCTGGTACATTAATTTTACTTAAGCAGTGCATTGAAAAAATATGGCTATCTTCCCTCGTGGGAAATCAGGTGGAATGATCGGAAGGTTTCAAGAAAATGTTCAATTTTAAATGACCGCTGAATTTATATTCTTATTTTTCAGTTCACAGTATTGCAATGCCTCTGTATCACTCCTGCATGGATATTTGAGGCCATTGTGTGAAAGGGCCTTCATAGTAAGATCAAGTTTTTCTGGAAACAAGGGAATAGAAACATATTTGTAACAGAGCCATGTTCACTGAGGTTTATGTATGCATACGTTTTACTGAGTGTTATGTTTAACGTACCATGTAGCAAGGATAGCAAGTCAGATGACTTAGATGCAGAATGATAATTAGCAAATTTTAATGTTTTTATTTCAACCTTTCTATCACTACAGAACTTCGCTGCTCAATATGATCCATCTAAAGCAGCTGATTTTGGCCCGGGACCTATGGTAAGTATATGCACTTGAGAACTTGCCTATATAACATGTTTAGCGTTTTCCTTTGAGTTTAAATCAGCTGTATTAATGCAAAGCATAGTTTTAAAATTAGCATTTTGATCATTTTTTGAGCCAGACTATAAACTGATCCTTTTATGTAGGACAATGTGAAGTGTTTGAAATACAGTCTTAAGACTTGAAATATGGTCTTGGGACTGTATAAATGTGAGTGTAGCATTACTGGGTCTTGTGCTTTAGTTCTGTCTGTTGACCACACTTAACGAATCAGTGAATCTGATAATCTGATATGTCAGGAAACACATACACTTTGATACAATGGTACTTTACCCATATGGGGAAGATTGTGTTTGAGGAATGATTGTAAAGCTACTTTCTGAAGCAGTCATAGATCTGTAAAGTAGCTCAGTATGCCAGCTCCACTTGGTGACCATGTTTCTCCCATGGCTCTACCACCCTTTTCATCTTGTTGTATTGCACAGGTTTGGTAGGAAATTGTCCACCACATTTGGTTCTCAACAACTGAATGTAGCATTTGCTACTATGAGGTTATTCTGAGGAGGAACCTTTATTGGTTACTGTATACTGTATACCTCTCCACATGAATTTCTAACCCTTCCTAATCTTAGCAGATAATTTCCATGTACATAGATAGCAGGATGTGGCTTAAATTCACCACACACGTACTGACATCACAGACAGTGCATCTGATGGGTGAAGGCTGCCTAGTGCTGTTCTGGGTCAAGTGCTTGTTTCCCTTCCTGAAAACAGTCTAATATTAAATGAATGTTTGAAAATATTTTGACAGCCATTTAAATACTAAATATAGGAAAACAGGCATATCTTTAATCAAATTCTGCCCTTAGCATTTGACAGCAAATCAGAATGTTATGGAGATGGGGATTTATTTGGGGTGTCACAGTTTCTGAGTTCTAAATTTTTGAGTCAGGCAGGATTCTTCTCACAGCAACAGCAGTAGAATCTACCCACTGTGAGGAATTTTTAAGTTTTATAAAGAAAATGTGAGAGACTGGAAAGATATAAGAGGAGGGGAAAGATTAGGGAATATAATTTAGTAAGAGATTCACAGGGCTTATGCATAACATGATACAGACTGTTCAGAAACAGTTGCTTTACACAACATTACTACATATTTTTACAGGCACAAGATTGGTTTAGCTTCCATAAGTGAATGCATGGATTTAATATGTGTTTATTCCCCTTAATAAAAAGTCTTCAGTCTTAAAGGAAACCTACATAAACCATTCAAAAGTTGGTCATGATTTTAATCTTGTAATGAGAACACCTATAAAGAGTTCCCAAGAATCTTTTAAATCAATTAAAAACATAGTCATTTCTGTTGAAAAATCTCATAAAACATTTTTTTGAACAATAGAAGTCTAAATTAAATTTCAGGTCAAAGTTGCTTGCTTAGTAAAGCTTAAAAGGAAGTGCACTAATTATGGAAATTTCCTTTTTAAAAGTGATTTTTGACCTTTTTTGAAGATGTATGTAAAATCTAAATTCAGTCAAGGTGAATATGCTGGTGATTTATTTTGGAGGTGAAATGAAGGTAATTTATCCAAAACCAGAAAATAATGGAATATTTAAATAGAAATTGATCATTACTGGAGATAGGTGTATCTGGAATATCTATAAAAGTCGGTTTCTTTCTTTCCAAAATTATGTGTGAACCTCCCAATTCATGGTAATACTGCAATTTATATACCTTTACTTTCCCTCATATCTCTCTACCATTTTAATGACTTTTTTTCTTTTCTACAATTTTGCTTCTTGAAAATCAGGATAAAATAGACAGGCCCAAAAATACAAATTTTTTGGAGGTGTTTTTATGACTCTTGCCTTTAAACTCGGGATGCTCATGCCCAGGAAAGGAGAGGGCACCTAGAAGAATGAACCAGCATACTTGCCAACAGGGTAGAATAATCAATCAAAAGGTTCCCCACACCGTAATGGTGTGATCCTTATCTCCTGGATCCTGAGCTGGTTCACTGCCATCAGAAGATGAGTTTGCAATTGGACTGCGTCTGCAAATTCATGCAGATCTCCCAACCACCCCAACTTAAATTTGGATATTGCACTCTGAAAACTGTAATATTTACCAATATTTTAGGCATATCAGAAATGGTGTTACAGATGATGGTGTTTTTTAAAAAGATTTTGTAACTTTCTCCCCTAGGGTTTAATGGGACCTAGAGGCCCACCTGGAGCATCTGGACCCCCTGTAAGTACAGTCTTCTTTCTCCTGCTGACTAACATTAACATACCTGTAAAATCATGAAATACCTTGTTCAAACCCTAACAAAATTTTCCTTCCTCTTCTAGGGTCCTCCTGGTTTTCAAGGTGTTCCTGGTGAGCCTGGTGAACCTGGTCAAACAGTAAGTACAGGTTTCACACGCAGACACTGTTAGCATTAGAAATAGGACACCAAAGCAGGCTTATAATGCTTAGGCCCCTTTCTCCTATCAATATGCACATCCTTGAATGTTTGAATTGGTTATTCCTGCTTGATTCTGTTACAGACACAGAGCTGAACACTCAGATTCAGACTCCTTCAGATTGGAATCGTAAAAGTTCAAAGTCAATTAGGATGGAAGGACCTTGCTTCAGTTCAGGCTCCAGCTATGCCCCAACTCAAGTCAGAAAGCAGTGAAAAGACTTACCTGAAGAATGATGCTTTAAGTAATCTACAATCTATTTCTAACAGGGTCCCCAGGGTCCTCGTGGTCCTCCTGGTCCTCCAGGAAAGGCTGGTGAAGATGTAAGTGTTGATTCAATATTTCTCATCTCTTTTGGGCTGTGATTTAACTCTAACATTAGGTTATTGTTAAGCTAAGTGTTTTGCTGGCATAATTTTTACATTGTTCTATAACACTGGATAAAGAACCCCCACAAACTAATTATTTTATGGTAAAAGAGATAATGTATGTTGGGAATGGATAACTTCAAAACCACTCCAAACACATTCAGGTTCCTGAATACAGAAAGAGAGAAACTTGAAAGCTAACAAGCTCTCTGTATTTATTGAAAAAGAGAAACTCTGCCAACGCCTTTTCTTTTTTAATGGTTTACATTGTTATTTTATAAAATGAGTTTTCCACTTAGTACATTTTTACTGCATTTTTCAGGGTCACCCCGGCAAACCTGGAAGACCCGGTGAGAGGGGTGTTGCTGGCCCTCAGGTACGTAGCTATATGCTATATACAGTATAAAACGGTTCTGTTATTAATGAGGCCTGATGGTGTTTCTGAATTGCACCACATTAACAGTCTAGTAATATTCTCTATGTACATTAATCCAATTTCAGTTCTAACCTTCAGGGATATCATAGAGATGTGGGTTTGTTTTGTGATTTATATTTTTTTCCCCCCAGTAAAGCTAGTGTAATTAGTAACAGAAGTGGCATAGCAAGGAGTCACACAGGGGCAGGTGAGCAGGCCCTTGGTGTAGAAAGCTAAAACAGCTGTGTTATCACATGTTAATGCTTGAAATTTCTGAGGTTCAGAACTGGAAAATCAGGTTTATTACTGTTAGTCTTGGAACAAGTCTGGTCCTGGGATGTTAGGGAATGGACTGTGTTCTTCACTTCAGTGATCATGGCTCAATCTACTCACTAATTTTATTGAAAAACCTATGCTTTTTATTTCTATTTAATTGCATTATATAGATGAGAAACAAGCATTGATACACTTTATGTTTTCAGGGTGCTCGTGGTTTCCCTGGAACTCCTGGTCTGCCTGGCTTCAAGGGAATTAGGGTGAGTCTGTACATACCCTTTCCCTGAATAGTTAAGGCTTACAACACTTCTGCACACTGGAGACCCCTGGAAATCCCCTCAAAGTTAAGAAAATACATTCTAAGTGCATGAAGCTCTTTGAAGTTTTTCATATCTTGTGATATGAAAGACTGATTTAAAAAACAAATTGTAAAATCATTTTGTATGGAAAGGATTTACTTTTCAAGATTAAGAGTCTGTGTATAACTATTAGTGGAAAATTTATACTTCATATTATTTTTCTCCTCCATATAGGGACACAATGGTCTGGATGGTCAAAAGGGACAACCCGGTACTCCTGGCAACAAGGTAAAGATGAAATCTGAAAATGTAAGATGCATTTGTAGCGTGCTCCAGCAAGACATACAAAATCCCCTCCAGTAATCTTCCATGTTGTCATTAAACATTTCCCAGCTGCAGTAATCTAGAAGTCACTGAATTTGCATAGGACAAATACAAGCACATTAAGAGAAATTATTCCTAGGGTCTTATTCTTGAGCCCCCAGTCAAGTTAGTACTTTCAGTGAGGAAGAGCTGCAGAATTTGCCTCTTAACAATTGGTTAGCAGCAATTAAGACTGGTTTTTACTATCTCTGCTTTTCTATGGATTGTATTTGGTGTTTTGGTGAATATTTTAGAACACATTAAAATGAAAAGATAGTATTTTTCTACAAAATCCTGCTCTGAGAGACACATGCTCTAGTGTAAAGCTTTCTGCTAAAACTTAGAGTCAATGCAGTTCTGAGCTAAGACAATTTATCTTTATGGTCTTCTCACCTTCCTCAGACTAGTGCACCTTTGAATCCTATCTTTAAAAAATGTTTTTTAACATGGTCTAGAAACATACTTAGAAAACTCTTCCTCTTCAGTTCTTCCCCCTTTCCACCTCGGTGCCTCATAACAGTGTTCTTAAAAATCACTGCTGCAGTATTAAGTTGTAGGAAACTTGTACACTGGTGACTCATTCACAGGGAGATGTATATTCAAAAACTTTTAACATAACAATGAAAATATCAAATACTAATTCTTGCTATTGCTTGTATCTAGGAGGTTAGCACTACTTGTTGAGAGAGTTAATAATTGTAACATTAGCATTCTCCAGTATCACTGCAAGTCGTTAATCTCCAGAAAAATGTTTAGTAATGAGATAGCAAGCACTCAGTCTATCCAGACTTTGGAGATCAAAATCATAAAGCAATAAAGGAAAGAACAGTTATTAGAAACAGCACAAATCTGACTGGAAAACACAAGCATAGTAAATTAAGATCACTCATGATGTAACAGTACAAATGGCAGGGATGAAGGCAAGAACTTGAGTGAGTATCAGAATAAAGAAAGGGGGTGAAGAAAACTGAGATAGGTAAAGTGAAGTGACGTGCTCTAGCCTTCCTCTTCTAAGAGGATTCCAACTGGCCACGTTCCAGCATATGCAGGGACAGTCACAGTCTCTGCACCCTCGAGACCCAATGTGCTGTTACTGTTTGCTGTGGTGTAAGAGCTACAGAGGATAAGGACAGTAGGGTCCAGTAGTTGAATATCTCTCTAGATGGTGTTGTGCTGTCTATCCAAAGAATCCTTTAAGTAATTCAAACCTGCAAACTTTCTTTTCTACAGGGAGAACCTGGTGCCCCTGGTGAAAATGGTACCCCAGGACAACCTGTAAGTATTTACTGATTCTGTGGAAAATTATAATCTGATAGATAGGATTCAGCCAGCATTTTGGTCAGTTTTTGTCACCACTGACACTCCAGCTAGCTAGATACTCTGATGTGATAGTATATGAATATTCAGAAGAGATTTCCATGGTTGCAACACCCTTCATATGGAGGCAGTAGAATTAAAAAAAAACCCCAGTATCTGTATATCTTTGTTCAGCGAACAGGTATACATGAGTGAATTTCATTTTTCTTTCAGGGTGCTCGTGGTCTCCCTGGTGAGAGGGGAAGAGTAGGCGCTCCTGGACCAGCTGTAAGTGGCTTCCCATTTGTTTGTTGTCAAGACTGACCACTTTACTGTGGCTTTCTCTGATCATTGAATCTTTTTTCCAAACTCTGTTTCTTCACAGGGTGCTCGTGGAAGTGATGGCAGCACTGGCCCCACTGGACCTGCTGTAAGTTCCAGTCATTCATCATTAACGATCTGGTTCTGGTAGACTTTGTGTCCCTCTTTGTGGAGGATTTCTTGGGCTTCTAAGAAGTGCAGACATCTGCAACACAGTTCTTTGTTTCCTATCAGACAATTGAAAAAAAAAAACCAACCCAAAAAACATATAAACACTTTGTAGACAACATCCAAAGAGCCTGAGTATTTATATTAAATAAGTCTGTATCAAAGGATTCAGGTATTGAGTCATTTGCACTGGTGACTTCACAAAGAAACACTTGATCAACAGAATCCTCATTTCCATCAGTCTAACAGAACAGTTCTCATCCCAAAACTAAAGACTTTGTACTTTTGCACAGGTGTATACCATGCACATGTTGCAGATGGCCACAGTTAGATATGCCCTGAAACTATCACAGGCACTTCAGGACACAGCTTTGCACCTGCGATGTTGTCCTGTCTGAGTAACTGTAGTTAAGGTTTTTCATTCATCACTGATGCCTGAGTTATGTAAGCTAGTAGGAAGGTCCAGAAAGATCCAACTGTCCTGATCCATTTGGTAAACAGTAACTATTCTATTAAGTGCTAATCCAGTGCAGATTTATCCCTTTAAAAGGAGTTGCCATAATATACCACCAACTTCAGTAAGCCTCATTTATTTCAGTAAATTAAATGTGTGTGCAAGGGTCTAATTTCAAAGCTGTAAAAAAAGGTCATGAATAACCCAGAATTATTTTTTCCTTCCTGCCATCAAAATTTGAATCAATGATAAACATGTACCTGGCTCTGTCGATTTTGCTAAAGTTGATTTTACTCTGTCACTGCAAATGTCTGTCATGCTTTAGGAGAGTGGAGTGTTACCAGAGGTAGGAATTTCACTTCAGTTCTCCCATACGGGGTATTTAGAAAATATTTGTGATTAGGCATTTTAATTGCAAGCAAATAGAGACCTTATAGCCAAAATCTGGTGTTACACTTCATAGTAGAACCAAAGCATTTTAGCTATCTTGAAGGCAAATGTGATACCATAGGAAAAATATTCTGGAGTTGCTGCCTGCAGAGGTTTTGGTCTGACTGGGCAGCAGCAGGAAGGTGCCTTGAGTCTCAGCATCTATGTCAGCCTGAAGTTACTTTACACATACTGAAGTTACCATGTAACAAACATTCTGCCTAGCACTTACTAAGACTTTTCTTTTTTTTTAACTAAACCAGAAACACTGTTATATTCTCCTTGCCACTGGGAATTTAAAACACAGAAGGAATCACTGTAATGGAAATCCAGAAAGCCCATGTTTTCATACATGTGTTATGGGGCATTTAGTCTTTTTTCCTTCACTTGCTGTGGCAGAATGCAGTGTTCTCCTTTGTGGGAGTGTACAGCAAGATAACTTGCTTTGTGGACGCCTGCCTCTGCCCATCCCTTTTTTATTCTTCCACAGGTGTTTGGCCTCAAGGCAAGGTTTTGCCAATCATTGCTTAATTCACACCTTTTTTAGCAGCACAGTGAATGTTTTTCAGCATTGACCTTGCTCTTAACTGTAATGAACCAAATCTGTCAGTTTGGAGTTGCAAAAGGGAACTGATACTCTGAGGTGGTAGTGGGCAGAACTGTGTGACTAAATCTGCGTTTTTTACATCTGTGTACTTCAGCAAGCAAGGTGCTTCTGTCATCATCAAACACCCTTACACAACTGTTTCCCTTTCATTTCCTAGGGCCCTATTGGTGCTGCTGGTCCTCCAGGCTTCCCAGGTGCTCCTGGTGCTAAGGTATGAACATCATCTTCTCCGGGTACATTTGACAGTGAAGATGAAATATAGTAACTCATATTGCCAGGCACTAAAACCCCCTTCTTTGAAATGGGATTCCTGTCTTATCAAGATCAGGATGCAGATGAATCCCTGTAGTGTTTTGAGAAAACATATATGAATACTAGTTTAAAATACAGCAGTTAGTTCACAGGTGAAGATAGATGGTATCAGACTCCCTTCAGACCAAATTCTTGAAATTACAGTGGAGAAACTTTTAAGGTTTGGGGCAATACTATTTTGTTCTTATTACATTATTCGGGTTATTGCTCAGATCTTAGCATTTTCACCTGAGTAAGACTCTTGTTATTTTAAATTTTACTTTGTCCAAAAAAGGACAAAGGATTTGGGGCACGAGTGTCCCATTAGCACATCTAAAAATGTCACTGACCATTTGTCAAGAAGCTCAGAGCTGCATACACTTAAATGTAGCATGATACAATTTTTCATCCTTAACACAAATGGACAAACTCTGTGTCTCAGCAGAAAAAAAATTTTTATCTTGATCCACACTTAGAAGAAAATACTGTTTTCTAGACCTCTTAATATTAACTGCAGGGGTGATGAAGAAAAGTACCGATTCCATTCTTGTTATTTTTGTCAAAAGGGAGGACATGTGGAAACCATGAAGCCTTATCTGATGTAGGTGTGACTGTGGTTACAGCATCCAGTTTCAAGAGAAGATTCTGTATGTGTCCAGGGTGAACTCTGACTACATAGAGAATTGCTGAAAAGTCATTACTACGCTGACTTTTTAGTGAATACAAGCTTCTGAGAGCAAAATCAACAGTCTTTTTTTCTATCAATGACTTCACTGAACACTATCCTATAGCACTCTGATCAGGCATCATTTTGCATCAGTGCAAAGGGCATTTTAAGATGCAGGGTGGTGTTCAATTAGGTCTCACGCACCATGAGGCACCTCAGGCCAATGCTGGATGTGCACTACTGCGGATAAGACTGGAATTGTAGTCCTGATTTTCTAGCTCAGCCTCCTGTGTAATCCTCAGTGATAATGTAGCTTCTTAGATATGCTGAGCATCTATTCCTGGCTTAGCCATCAGTTTTGATGGGACCTATCTAGGCTTCCCAGCTTCAATGCCTTAAAATCTCTCAGCTCCTTGATTTGCTGGCCTCTGAAGTGGGACTATATATACCGTATTGTCTTCTTAATGCCAGGCTAATACAGGATTGCTCTACTATTGCCCTAACACTGATGGAGGACTCTATCTTTCTCTCAAACAGGGTGAAATTGGGCCTGCTGGAAATGTTGGTCCCAGTGGTCCTGCTGGTCCAAGAGGAGAGATTGGACTTCCTGGTTCTAGTGGTCCTGTTGGCCCTCCAGTGAGTAACTTGCCAGACTTCATCTGTTGTTGGATAGGTACACTTGAGACTCTGAATTAACCCGTATTGTTACCTTTCTTAATAGGGTAACCCTGGTGCTAATGGTCTTCCAGGAGCTAAAGGTGCAGCTGTAAGTATGGCTATACACATACTTGTGTGCTCTAAAAAAACCCAAAAATGTTTAACGCAGCTATTATCTTTCAATAATGGGCTCATCATACTGTTTCTTCCCTCTGTTGGACAGGGACTTCCTGGTGTTGCTGGTGCTCCTGGTCTGCCTGGTCCCCGTGGTATTCCTGGACCTCCTGGCCCTGCTGGTCCTAGTGGTGCTAGAGGACTTGTTGTAAGTGACCTTGCATATTGCATCCCTTCATTTGAAAATTGGACGTGGTGTCCACAGTTACAAAAGATTTTCTCTGGATATATTTCTGTGTTTAGTGCAGACATTTTTTCTTGCTCCACTATAATTAAACATTGTAGTTCATTTCTGTGTCACACTCCTTGCTTCAGATGCTGAAACCAAAGAGGTTCACTTTGCACTCCCTTTGGGTATCCTCAGCCCTGGCTATTTCATAGTTTAACTGCTGCCATTTCTAAGTATCTTTAACATCTGTCTTTTCGTGTCTGTTAAGCCCAAATACAGTTATGGTTACTTACCATTTATCAAAATAGAGGCAGACATGGCACTGGATGGTTAAATAGCTTCTTGATTCATGAAAAAGTTGTCCAGGTAGAAGAGATTTTTTGGATGATGCTTAAATTTTGGAATGATGCTTAATTCTATATTCTCTTCTTGTTCTGGACTCCAGGGTGAACCAGGTCCTGCTGGTGCCAAGGGAGAAAGTGGTAACAAGGGTGAGCCTGTAAGTATGGCAATATGTGAATGTTGTTTCAGTGAATAAATCCTGATACAGTGTCAGCAACGGAGCATCTGATTTCTTCTTTTTCTCCATTTTTCTGAAATAGGGTGCTGCTGGACCCGCTGGCCCTCCTGGTCCTAGTGGTGAGGAAGGCAAGAGAGGCAGCAATGGTGAACCTGGCTCTGCTGGTCCCCCAGGCCCTGCTGGTCTAAGAGTAGGTTTTGCTTTTATGTTCCAGAAGTAGAAGAAAAAAGAAATAATGCTAGAGTCACAAAGGCAAATTAAGAATGAGTAATTAAATTTACATTAATGCTGTTAAACAAAGATTATTTGCCATTCTGAGCCTTTTGATTAGTTGTGATCAAACCTATTTTTGCTTTGTATTAGTGCTTGTTACTACCTTATCCCTGAAGTAATTAGAGCTTGCTTTGATATATCCATTTTGTAATATTTAGTGAATTATCTTTGATTACTGTTACAGCTTTGTGATGAAATTTAACTTCTTAAAGCAGATAATTGGCTCAGATAATGTGAAGCAAGCAGTTTCAATTCAGTGTCCTCAGGGGTGCCTAGTACCCTTTTCACAGGGTGAGGAGACCACTCTGAATTTCAGGAGGCATGTGGCTTCATGCAGGAGCAGGAAAATAACAGGAAAATACTGGTTTTCACCATTATTTTTCTGGTAGAGATAAGGATTCAATGTTGTACGTTGGGTCGGGTGTTCAGAGTCATGGTGGAGCCAGTAACTCTCCACAGAGGAGTGAAGGCACAACAGTGTGGGACAGGTTGTGGCATCCTAGCTGCTGCCTACAGCCACGGTTAGATTACAATGAACAGGGAGAATGCTGTGATACAAGCAGAAAGAATTTAAAGAAATCTAAAGAAAGTGAGAGATTTCTTTCACGCTATACATATGCACTGAGTTGTATGTGCTTAGAGCTATACGTAAATCAAATTCGGCAAACCTGCTTGGAAGGCTGAAAGCACTATACACCTTACAGGAACAGAATCATTTCTTTCCCTTTCTTGATTGGTTTTGTGTTCACTTGACAGGGTGTCCCTGGATCTCGTGGTCTGCCTGGAGCTGATGGCAGAGCTGGTGTCATGGTAAGACTTCTGTCTGGGTCACTATTTCTAAACCGTCTTCTTTTCTATATGGCTGTGTGATGCTTTTTGCTACATCCACCTAATTTTCTTCATTTATTTTGCTAGGGCCCTGCTGGTAACCGTGGTGCTAGTGGTCCTGTTGGTGCTAAGGGTCCTAATGGTGATGGTGGCCGTCCTGGTGAGCCTGGTCTTATGGGTCCAAGAGTAAGTTTGAACTCTGTGGTGTAAGTTTGAACTATGCAAAAGAAAATGACAATATAGGGACAGAATTTCTGAGAAATACCAACTGGAAAAAATCAGCCTGTGCTGACCACAATTAGGGCACTTCCACCACTCTATTGAAAAAACATCCATAAGGAAATTATTAAAAAGCATCGAAATGCTAATTGAAATTAGGCTGTTTTGTATGTGGTAATATTTCCTTGCCTTGGAGAGGTGCTCCCTTGTATTGGATACCACATTGACTTCTGAGAGGGGGTTCTTCCTGTGGTTAATTACAGAACGTGATCATTAAGATCACAGGTGAAGTGTGTGCCCCCTTTATTGAACTAAAAGAAAAGCAAACCCCACTAAAATGATGTGAGATGGCTGCTCTCTATTTAAACTTTTTTTTTGCAACTGATTTCAGTGAAAAGAAACATCCACTTTTCATGCTGTGAGCTGCAGTCAGATTATGTCCACATCATTGTCTTTTATCCTCTTCATACTACTCTTTCTCTTCATACCCCACACTGTGAAGTGAGAGGTTTCAATGCATATGTGAACTGTCAGGTATCTGCAAACATTTAAGCACATTCTCTGCTAAAGTAGAGCCTGAATGAGTTTATCTAGGTGAAACAAGTTCTTATTTATATTGATTTTCAATGGCCATGGGAACACCCACCACCAAATTAGACTTCAGTGTGTTTTCAATGTAAACTCGATAGAATACACACTTCTGTTTCCACAGTGCATATTGAGAACGTGGTGTCACTCTGTGTGTGTGTGTGTGTGTGTATGTATTCATGTATTTAAAAAATAGTGAGTTGGTTTCCTTCTAAAAATGTGAAATCTTTCTTTTCTCAGGGTCTCCCAGGCCAGCCTGGAAGCCCTGGCCCTGCTGGCAAGGAAGGCCCTGTTGTAAGTACCTTGCTTTTCCCTCTGTTTCCCCATTGCATGTGAAACATAGGCATCAATGGAGACTTGAAGAAGCAGAGATCTCAGAACTGATCTCTAGCACAACTCTGCGTAAAACCAGCAAGATTTTAGCACTGCATTACTCAGATGATCAGTGAGAAAATTTGCATTCATTTATGTGAGTCTCAGATCAGACCACATCAATGTCCTGGAAGGGGAAGAAGAAATACAGAGTCCTACAAAAAAAGAAATGCATGAACATTGGATGTAAAATCAGTGTGTAAAACTTGAATGGTGTTTGCTTCCTGTCAGTACACATTTCTCCTAAAACTGAACTCTATTTAAATTAGCTCAGTCATTTAATAGTATGATTCCTTTTTCTAGGGTTTCCCTGGAGCAGATGGTAGGGTTGGGCCAATCGGTCCAGCTGGCAACAGAGGTGAGCCTGGCAACATTGGATTCCCTGGACCAAAAGGCCCCACTGTAAGTAAAGTACAGAAAGTTTCTATTGCTATGATGGTATTTACAGACTGATCTGTAGGTCCCCCAATTCTAACAATCATAACACTTCTTCCTGTGTCTTTCTGTACTGCTTATTGGATGGCATCTGATTACGTTCAAGTCTGCTGCTTTAAATTGTTTTCCAGTAATCTGAAATATGATTAACCAAGTGAAAATCAATAATTAGTTTAGGAATATTTGAGCATTGAAGTGATTAGAAGAATATATGTTTATATTAGATTTTTTTGCATGTCCGTTTTACCATTTTTATATATACAATTCAGTAAAAGTTCTGTAAAGGTTGGCCATCAAACCTAAGTTTCAGTGCCAGAGCATTGTTATTTATAGAGCACAATCCAAAGCTCACTCTCAAAGAAAAGCTATCAGTGAATTTAGTGGGGCTCTTGACATGTCAAAGGCCACAGATAATCATCTGGATTTGTGCTGCTATGCATACACACATATGTGTATATATATAGTGTATTGCATAGGATGCTATGCAGAGAGTCATTAATTATGATCTCAAAAAATAAAGGAATGGTGTTTTCTTGAAAATAAATCTATTTTTGAGCTACTTTTTCTAAGTGGTTCAAAAAGGCAGCTGGAGCTTATGGGTTTTAAATTTGGGTTAAAGAAATAGTACAATAAATCTACTAGCAAGAAGTCTCAGTCTCTGTTTAGTAGCTTAAACTGAATCTAGTAATATGTCTTGGTTAACTTTTGTGTCTTTTTCTTTCAACTTTAGGGTGAACCTGGAAAACCTGGTGAAAAAGGCAATGTTGGTCTTGCTGGCCCACGGGTAAGTGGATACATTTTCTCTATCAACCTCCAGAGAGAAAAAAGTAGGTTTTCAAAACCTCTGCAATAAGATAGCATTGTCTTATGGAAACATGAATAGGTCGTGAAATAGGAAAGCACTTCATCTAGCCTTGTGTCATTGGGGACTATTAAATGAAAACTACCATTCTTGGATATTAATTGGTTAGTTAATTAATTATGGGGTCTTAGTTTCCTGAGAAGAGGAAGAAAATAGGACATCCCATGCAAATTTTCAAGGACAGTGTGTGGTTTCTAATTTAACCTATAAATTTCCAACTTACTAGTTCTTCCATTTAAGGGACCAAACAATTGGTCTGTTGTGGGAAAAAATGCTGTCAGCAAGGTCCCTATAGGCAAAAAAGTTTCTGTAGGATTAATTCACTACATTAGCTAAAACAATCACCAGAGTTTAAAATTGTAAGCATCTTGAGTACCCTTTGACAGTGAAGCTCTTAGAAGTAAATGGTTATGTTCAAAATGTGTGCCTGAAGACCTTTGGTTTTGTCACAAAATCACTTAAGAGAGATATTATTCATAACAAATCAAAACTTTGCTGTTTTCTGTTTGAACATGTTTAGGGTGCTCCTGGTCCAGAGGGAAACAACGGTGCTCAAGGTCCTCCTGGAGTCACTGTAAGTAACAGCCTCCACACAGATCCAGTGTGTGATACACTCTTCATTAATGGGACTTCCCATTCTAAAATCTGTTTTCCTGTATTTCTCCTAAGTTAATCACTTGTTTGTTCCATCCAGGGCAACCAAGGTGGAAAAGGTGAACAAGGTCCTGCTGGCCCTCCTGGCTTCCAGGTAAGTAACTGTGTTCTGCTCAATCTAATCTATGGTTTACAATGGGTGAAGTGCTTCTTCCTTAACCTCATTTGTATTCTTGTTTCTTTACCCTTAGGGTCTGCCAGGTCCCTCGGGTCCAGCTGGTGAAGCTGGTAAACCAGGCGAAAGGGTGAGTGGCAGATACAGTGCTCCACAAGTAGGGGCAGGCATTGCATAAGCATTATGTTTACAATTGTACATGTGGTGAAGCAAGAGCCTGTTGGATCCATTTGCCAAAACAACGTAACCTGTGTTATATGCAAAGTTCAGCAGTCCCTTTTGTTAAAGCTAGCAACACATGAAGAAGGTCCATTGGAATGCACAACGTGCTTCTTTCTTTTGTTATGAAACTGAGAAAAGCCAGTACTGTGCTTTTTGAGCCTTAAGCAGCAATAAAATATTCCCCCTCCCCCAAAAGACAAGATAGTACATGAGAAACATTTTTACTTCAAATTTCTTTTGAAATCTTCAAGGTTTGATCTAACCTGCATTACTGCAGTTGTATGCTTTTGCACCTCAACTGATTTCCATGAACTTACAACTAAGGGAACTCAGCAGTAATTCAGGCTTTACTTTCTGCTCAGTGAAAATACATGATGTAATCTGCAAATTGTGCATCCTGTGTGCAATAACCACCTTTAAAGCTCATACTTAGATCTCTCCATGTCCCTGTAAGAGACTTTACATTGAATATACCTTGCAAATGAGTTTGGAATTTAATAGCTTTCTTCATAAGAAAAATTATTCTCTCATGTGCTTGAGATACTGTGCAGCTATATGAAATGGGTTTATTTCTGTATATCTGACTGGGTTTAGTCTGAAGATTTTCAACATGCTGCTGCAATTTGAGAAGCATTTCTTTTTACTGTTAAGAAAGAAAGAAAAATTTAAACTAGTAAATTCACTTCAGAAAAAAGCTTTACCAATGTATCTACTCTCTTCTAGGGTCTTCATGGTGAATTTGGTGTCCCTGGTCCTGCTGGCCCAAGAGTAAGTAACTCATTTGAAATCTACTACAGACAGCCTACTGCCACAGACAGTGGCTCTCTCCCAGGAATGGGAGAGAGTTTTCTCTGTTCTTTGAATGCATCAGATTATCTAACACAGTAATTGCTGATGTTAGTAAATTTTGAGATGAGCAGTATGAGTATTACCCAAGTAATGATATCCTGATGAGTTGATTAATTTTTTTTCTAATTACATCACAGTGAGAATGTGGATAACACAAGACTGGTCCTACAGTGTAACACAGAGGCCTGATGGATATGAGAATTTTCATGCCCAGTGCCTGTGCGCAGACCTTCTTAGCCTGACCATTTCAGTCATACTAACCCCTGCTAACTAGTTCCTACCTCCCATATCTCTGTGAACAAATGGTGGGCTGAATCCAGAGCCTGAAATGGTCAGTAGAAGATAATGCCTCCCACTTCCCTTTGTTCCTGCACTGAGAATAAACATCTCTAAAGAGCTTTGTGTGGAAGCCATGCCAAGCAGGAAGGTCTTATATGTGCAGAGCAGTGAGTGTTTTGTAAAATGTTTAATTCATTATTCTCTTTCAAAACCCAACTATAATGAAGTTGGTATTTAAAGTACTTCTTTTGCTTCCTCTTTTCTTCTGACTTACAGACTAAATGTACTCATGACAAATATTCACTCTTATCAGTCACGTCAATCTGTTTCAGTAACAGTCATCTTTGCTATACACAGTGCCTGAGGCTGTATTAGTAACCATGTCCTCTTTAAGCTTTCATTTTGCTAATCTACCCAAGCCAAGTTCCCCTTATCGTTGTAATAGCATCTCAAGCATCCCTTGAGCATCTCATACCCAGCCAGTGTATTTCATTCAGTTGTCCGGATTAGGTCTTACTGATGCTTTCTACAACAAAACTAACACTTCCTAAAAATAGCTGCTTGGCACACAGCTTGTGCCAGATCCATTTGCCTTTTTCACATCCACATCATTTTGATGGCTATCACCTTTCCCTTTTGGTCATTTTCAGCCATGCAGCAGGTTGTTCACTTCCTCCTGGGTAATATGACAGCTTTTCTTCTTGTTGACAAGAGTTTCCACCTCTGTGATACCTGCTTAGTTCAGAAATATCTTTCTTCCTTTTCTTCCTCTCTGTCATTAACAAAATATATATAAAAGTAACAAAAAGATACATTAATTAGAGAACATCACTACAATATGAGTTAGTCTTTTGCATCATTAGTGCTTTTCAGCAGTGTGCTATCTCTCCTTGAGTCAGTTCTTTGATCACATTATCATTCTTATGCAAACTCCCAGATTCTCCAGCATAAATAGAAATCTCCATTATGCCTTACCAGATTATTCCCTGATGTCCAGTTTGATCACACGGGGATAATTTGAAATATCTTTAGTAAAACTGATACTTCTATCTTTGATATATCTATTGTGTGTTTAGACCCAGTTACTGGCTCTTCCCATCCCTCCAGGTGACCTCTGTTTCAGAATTTATCCTTAAACCTGTTACAAAGTACACCTTGCATCAGTAGGCTTTGGCTGTCACCTTTATTCTCCAATATTCACCAGGCATTTGTCAGTGTAAAGATACTTGTTTCCCAATTAGTATGGCTCTAGTTTCACTAGAATCCATTATCTGCATTCAGATTGGCACCAGAAGCTCCGTTCGACAGTAGAATGTAAGACACTGTTACCAGAATAGGCACGGTAGTAAAAATCCATGTTCAAAAAGTACTTGTACTGTCAGCTGTTGTCATGATGCAAGACTTTTGTCTGTCACTTTGCTATATTTGGGCCAGTTCTTAGGACCAGTTTAGTTAATATCTACACAATTCTAGTACAGTTCTTGATGGTTTGTTCAGATAAAAATCCATTGCTTTGTCACTGCTACTAGTCAGTGCTTTTAAACCTCTAAGCTATGGAATAATCCAAGGGAAAACTCAAATGAGTCTGTCTCCTGCAGGGTGAACGTGGTCCTCCCGGTGAAAGTGGTGCTGTTGGTCCTGCTGGCGCCATTGGAAGCCGTGGTCCCTCTGGCCCACCAGGCCCTGATGGTAACAAGGTATGCCTTTTCCAGACGACATTGCCTTACTGTGGAATTCCTGATGAAGGCAATCCAAAGCCTTCTTTTCTAAAACTGTAAATGATTACTGGTAATAGTTACCTATACACCATAGCCCCTGGGTCATTTCTTCAAGTAGTAAAACTCCATCCCAGCTAGTCCACACTAACGTTAAAGGTTTTTATGTCTAGCACCATACACGATGGAAGGGGAACTTCAGTTTATACTCAGTTTGAATGCAGCTTGTCAGCTGGACATACTGTTTTGAGAATAGGGCCTGAGATTTTGGGCAAAATTCTAAACCCACCTCTATTTATACACAGGAAGTTCCTTTATCTAGTAAACAAGACTTTCCCCAAAACATGAGTGCAATAGTGAGTGGTCATCTGCCAAAATAACATTGACTTGATGATAACTGAAGATGAATCTTAGTTTTCAAGATTTTCATGGTTAGCAGTTCCAGAGAAGTTTGGTTTGGAATACTAGTTTTGGACACCCTAAAACCTCAGGAGCCCACAGAATGAGATAGAGTGGCATCTTCACTAGCTGAAGAAGCATGATAATTACTATAGTTTAAGATGAAATATTACTACTCACACTGTTTAGAAGCAAGAGGAATGATGGACAAAGTCGTAATGACAGAATTTTCTTCCAAATTATGTGAGTGGTTTGACTCTGTCTTACATGATATGCTGTTGTTCCTAGGGTGAGCCTGGCAATGTTGGTGCTGCTGGTGGTCCTGGTCCTGCTGGCCCTGGTGGAATCCCAGGAGAGAGAGGTGTTGCTGGTGTTCCAGGAGGCAAGGGTGAAAAGGTAAGGTGGACAACATGCTTTGTCATTGCATGCACACGTTTGGGATAAGCTGGAATTTTGTTACCTCACTGCAACTTTATTTACTATGAAACTGGGTTAGATGATGACTCATTGCTAGACAGTAAGTAGAGAGTTTGTCGGTCTAACAGATGGACAGTCTTTTTTTTCTAAGGTTGTATTTTGATCTTTGCTCAGCATTTGGAATTGGTTTGTCAGTTCTTCACAGAAGTGGTTAACAATGATCTTACATTTACTGAAGAAATACTAAAGCTGTCTCTGAGTACAGGCTTTATAGTAAGAATGGGCCTTTTGAGCACAAAGGACTGAGTCTCTGCTCGACACCCTGACTGCTGTAGGAGCAGTGACCATATTAGTAAATTAGTTATAAAAATGTGATTATATCCATTTTCTATAAAATCAGAAACAATGCCAATGTAAACCCATATATACAGCTGTCAAGTCTGGTTGAAAGGCCTATTGCTTTTTTTGCTTTACCTGTATAATTACCTGTAAAATTTACATCTTAATCCATATTCTCTTCCGTTCATTATTTAAACTCTAAACTGGTATTTCTAGACCTACTTTATTTGTTTTGGATAAAAAATCCATAGGAATTTAGTATAAAAAGAGTTGTAAGGAAATTAAGATGAAAATGGCATGCAACTTTTTATAAGACACTAAGTACTGACATGCAGATTAATGCAGAAAAATAGGATGTTTTCAAAATACCACAGAGCAGTGGCCTGATGTCTTGACACTAGTGATGACCTGGATATAACATTTTGTTATAAGAGTCATATGGCATTTTATGTGACCACTCAGATGACATAATTGTTTTTAACAGTTGTTTTCCTCCTTCAAATAGAAAGTATAACACATGAATACACAGAAAAATTTTAACGTATGGTTATTTCTTCACCAAAAGAAAAGGGATTTTGAGGGGGGGACTGACATTCATCATTTGAAATATATATCAACTTGGTTTTAAATTCAATTCCATTCAAAAGTCTTGCCACCTGGGAGAAACTAAATAGATTTCCCATGAAAGAGGCAGGCTTATACTTCTGAAGAGCATGTCAGTCCTCTTTGTCTACAAATTCTCGCTTTGCTAGTCAGTATATATTCAGCAATTGGAATGAAATAATCAAAGTCCATTACAAAACCCCCTAGACTCTAGCATGGTAAGCGTCTCATATGATATGCAAGTAATATGTGGGTACTCAGCAAACAGTTGAGTACTTATTTTGTGCAAACTATCCGTTTGTTGCCAGTATAACATTTCATATCCCTGCGTGTATTCTAGGGTGCCCCAGGTCTGAGAGGTGATACTGGTGCAACAGGAAGAGATGGTGCTCGTGTAAGTATCTTCTGGCCTTGCTTGAGTATACCTTGCTACACCTCAGAACTTAGGTGACTAAAAAAGGATGTTTGGGACTTATATTTCCCACTGCATTTGATTTTCTCTTATATCTGCTCACTTTTGATACAAATCAGTATGATTTTGCTGCCCCTTTTCCAGGGATGTTTGAATCTAGGGGAAGAGAGAGAAAAGTGATCACTTCTCATGCACACAAGCAGAGAAATTACATGAGGAAACAACCTTGTATTTCATAGGCAATTGTTCAGTGGAACATTTTTCTGTTTAACTTCATGGGCTCAGCCAAGACAGATAATTTTAAAGACAACCTGCAAAGCCACAAAAAAATTACCCTTTTTTTGAGATTTTGGCTGTCTGTCCTCAAATTCATACTTTGGAAGGAAAATAACAGACCAGATTTTAGTTCGTAAAATCATGTGTCCTTTATATATTGAAAGTAGCTGGAAGAAAATTATACATCTGTCTCCAGGTGGAAAGAGAAAAAACCAGGAAAAGTTGTCACTCCTTCTTAACATTTTGCTAGAAATGGTGTCCTCTCTCTTGACCTACAGGGTATGCCTGGTGCTATTGGTGCTCCTGGCCCCGCTGGTGGTGCTGGTGATCGGGTAAGTCTACTCTGCGATTGAAAAAGTGTCTTGTTAGTTTATGCAGTTTACCCATGCATGAGCATTTAAGATGAGGAGCTCTATAAAAAAACAGTTCCACCTTTCTAGTGTGCATGAGTTCTGCAAGTTTTTTTTCAGATTTGGGAAGCAAGTGTTATTTGGACTCCAGAAATATTCAGTGGAGTTTGTCATAGCACCCCAAAAGGGTAGGAAAGTAGTGTACATCTACATGGCAGTGGGTTATATGGGGAGAAGATAATGTTTTAGGCTTTGTTTGAATTCTTCCCAGACTAGTCTTCACAACCCTTGCATACTGTGAAAAGGGTTCTTGATATGGTGATGAACAACCACATGTTAGCTCAGAAGGATTCCTGATTCTGAGTATCGTTAGAAATACAGGGTGGGTGGAAACAGAAGCATTTTCAGTAGCACCCTCTCTGTTGGAGAGATGGGGAGACTCACTGTATATGTTTGTACCACCAGATCACCCCTGTTCTAACTCCAGTGAGGCTTTCCCCTATAGTGTCATAATGTTTTCTGTGATCTGTTTTAGGGTGAAGGAGGTCCTGCTGGTCCCGCTGGTCCTGCTGGTGCCCGTGGTATCCCTGTAAGTAAAAATTCCTTCAACTATTCCAATGTCAAAAACATGATGCTCAGAAAAATGCTATTTTAAAACCCATTCCAACCAGTCCTCTCTTGTTTGTCCTCTCTTTAGGGTGAACGTGGTGAGCCTGGTCCCGTAGGTCCTAGTGGATTTGCTGGACCTCCTGTAAGTATAGTTTGTGCTTTCCTCTCACTGATGCCACCTCATTCCTCTATTTCCTTTGCATGATTTTCCAACTCCTTGTTTGGTGTTTTTTTGCCCATAGGGTGCAGCTGGTCAACCTGGTGCTAAAGGTGAACGTGGGCCTAAAGGACCTAAGGGTGAAAGTGGTCCAACAGGTGCTATTGGCCCAATTGGTGCTTCTGGACCACCAGTAAGTGAACTGTGTCTTTGTGAATGCATGCCTTTTAACTGTGCTGTGCAACCAATATAATGTCCTGAAGGCCTTTAATTTTGAAAAGGTATTTAAAAAAAAGAAACAAAACTGCAAACTAGGCTGTGAGGTAGGCCACCATACTGATTTTCATACATTATAGAAACTTTGTCAGTCTATTTACATGGGCTCAGATCATGAGTCTGGAACTGAAATTAAGAGGAAAAAAACCAACTCAACTTGCCCTGAAGATGAGCAAAATCAGTCTCCAAAATCTGGAACCATTCAGGGAGTGACTGTGGGTAAGTTCTGAGCCTAGGATGATGGTGTCTTCCTCGTAAAGACAGGATGTGCTGTCACATCTTACTTCCAGAACTAGTAATCCAGAAGCATATGTGCGTATTTGCCTGTGCTTGTGCACAGGCTTTTCACGTGCTAACACCTTTACAGCCCAAGGGTATATATTGGTTCACATGCATGCAGCCCATTACTGGGCATTTCAAATTTTGTAAAGTGTTAGAGGATACCATGGCTTGGGGTTCTTCCTGCATGCTTTGAATAGAGCAATACCAGGCCCTTGCATTACGTGGCTGTATTAGTTGTGCAGCAGAAATGGAGGACTTGCTGTTGTTCTTTGCCTTACTATGTCTTTCACATTTTGACTTCCAGATTTACTCAGATGCATGTAGTATTTGTAAGGCAAATTCATTTGAATCATAAACGCCTTTTGCAACTCTTCTCACTCCTTATGATACTCATTTAAAACATCTATGAGAATTTACTACTATCAGGACAGGAGCTGTGGTTTTGGGCCCAGTCCTGGTTCTGTTAAAGTAAAAAATAAAACCTCTCTGAACTTCCATGAGAGGGAGACTGAGCACTTATTCTAAATAGTGAATATTAACAGTCTTTGCTTCATTCACCTGCTTTTTTCAATCCTTCATACCTAGGGTCCTGCTGGTGCTGCTGGTCCTGCTGGCCCTCGTGGTGATGCCGGTCCTCCTGTAAGTCTTCAGGCTTTTGGCACTGACATTGTTATTTTTCATGAAGTCATTGTTTCTTTTGAACCAAATCTTCCTTTTTGCTTTTATTTTTAGGGTATGACTGGTTTCCCTGGTGCTGCTGGAAGAGTTGGTCCTCCTGGCCCTGCTGTAAGTAATGAATGAACAAATTCTAAAGGGAGAGAAGTCAGAAGGTGACTGGTTAGGGGTAATCCTCATTTTTATTACAGGGACAAAAATTCTCACTGCACTGAAATCACCTCAGATCCTTATAGGACTGGATGATGAGGGAAATCTTCTTAGCTGTTTAAACTCCCAGTATGGGAGTTAGACATTTAGTTTTGGTGGAGTTTTTTTACAATTCACCAAGCATCCCTCTGCATCTTTAGCTGCCTAACCACTTGCAAAAAATCTGTGGCTCTTCTGCTTTTGTTTACCATGAGTAACTGTGTAGCCATTGATTTTGAGTGGAATAAAAAGGTCATGTCCTTTTTGAAAAAGAACGTTAAGGTTATCTTTTGTCCATACTTTCTAAAACCTCTCATTGGGTTTAAGAATGAGAATCCCTGCTGCTTTATTTTTCAGCCAAAAATTCTTTCAAACTGACATCAGTAGCTTTCTTTTAAGAGGTATTTCCAAATACCAAAAGGTACTTCTTTCCTTAGATACTCTGCAATTAAATATATTGTAAATCCCGGTCTCCAAAACAAACAATCCCATTGAAGAGGTTTTTTTCTCACAGATTTTATAGTGCAACTAACGTCTCCAGAGTCAAAACAGTATTTTCCTGCTGAATTTTACCAATTTCACCCTCACTGAGTAAAAAAACCAAAACACCTCAGTAATTATACTGTGTGTATATATATATATATTGCTAACAAAAGAAACAGAAGTTGCTTCTTCAGAACAGCTGATAATCTGCTTGTTGCAAAGCACAATGTTTGTACATGGACATAATATGAATCTATCTCTCTTCTCCTCAGTTAGTGAGTCTATATTGTAATGCTATAATATTCGTACTCAATCCTAGGGCATCACTGGTCCCCCTGGTCCTCCTGGCCCAGCTGGAAAAGATGGTGCTAGAGGTCTGCGTGGTGATGTTGGTCCAGTTGGCCGTACTGGTGAACAAGGTATTGCTGGCCCACCTGGTTTTGCTGGTGAGAAAGGTCCATCTGGAGAGTCTGGTGCTCCTGTAAGTTCCTGAGTATCACATCTCATTAACAATGTTTCTCATCATGTAAATAGTATGGCTTCCAACATACTTTTTGTATTTGTGAAGGGCTTTTCTCTTTTATCCACAAATTTAACAAATCTTTTAAGTAGACTCTCCACTGAGACTCAAATTGTTCATAGACCTGTTTGATAAGCATGCCATAAAAAGTGAACATTATCAATTTATAGACATTTTTTCTGTGATCTGCAGGAGTTGCAGCTAAGAATGAAATCTTGCATGTCCTTGTCAGACATGTATGTTAAGTGACAACTGAAAATTTGCCTTTTCATTCCCAGTATAAAGCAATACCTCTTCTAATTTTTATGTTCTAATTTAACTTCAATTATGAAAATCATAATTGAACTAGTAGACCCGACTGTAAGGTAGGGTAATCATTTAGGGTAGCCTGTCAGGATGATTGCTCATGCCAAGTTTAGCACCATATATTCTCCGTTTTCAAGGAAATGGAAAAGTCACTTAACTGATCAACCTTTACCTTTCAAATGATCAGGAGAGAGCTCTAGGGTTTGTTTGGAGATGTCAGATGCCACCTAGAGATCTTCCAAGGTTGTCTCAGGATCCGTCTCAGGATCCATCTCAGAAGATCACTGTCTTCACTGTGGAATCCCTTCAGTCATCTCTGTACTGAATACCCCAATTTCCATGTATCACCCACTGTTAACGGAATGGGAAGGGGAAAAGCATGTGCAGAGTGCTGTTCAGAAACAGTATTTTCACTGGGAGACAGCTGTAAGGGGAGTAAAGCTGGCACTACATTCATACAGGCATTTAGGTTTGGAGTTTAAAGTCCTGTGGTGTGGTTACAATTTCTTCCATGCAGGAACTAGCACTGCACACACTGAGATCCTTGGAAAGTAGTTGGTTGTGGAGCAAAGCAAATGAGAAATGTTTAAAAATATGGTTTTTTAAACTATAAAAATGTATTTTTTCTTTGTTAATATAAGTAATCCTCCCTTCGTGTCATAGGGTCCTCCTGGTACCCCAGGTCCTCAGGGTATTCTTGGTGCTCCTGGTATCCTTGGTCTACCTGGCTCTCGGGGAGAACGTGGTCTTCCAGGCATCTCTGGTGCATCAGTGAGTATATGACTAGTTAACTGCTTTGAACAGATAGGTGTAAAGAAAAAGGTTCAGGTCTCTTAAGGGGAATCAGGGAAAAGAAAATGTAGATTCTGCTGTTTTCATTGCCGCAAGCAGAAGATACAAACCTAACAGACTTAGAGCAGTGGAAGGAATTACTGCTTGCTGCAGGCAAACAAGACTTGTGTCTGGAGGTGAACATATTGTTGAATGGCATCAGGTTTCTGATGGAGGTAGAAAATTTAGAATGAAGATATTTGGTATGGTTAGGTATGTTTCTTATGTTCTGAACCTGTTCCACTTCCAAAATTATTGCAGAGAAACATTTCTCTTAGATATAGCTCAAAGGTTCTGTAGGACTGGTTTGTGTTGTATTATAATGTCACATTTTGTTACTACTGTTCCTGTATTAGGGTGAACCTGGTCCCCTGGGTGTTTCTGGTCCTCCTGGTGCTCGTGGTCCCTCCGGTCCTGTGGGTTCTCCTGGTCCAAATGGTGCTCCTGGTGAAGCTGGTCGTGATGTAAGCTATGTTTTATTTCTGCCTCAGAATTGCTTTTCTTTGTTCTGAGCCAGAGACAAATACACAGAAAAGATGGATGCAGCTGGAGGTTGTTCTGCTAGCAAATGTGTGCCTTCCCGTGTCTTCAGGGAATGCTATAGCAGGATTCTCATAGACATGGATTTCCACCATTCAGCTAGGTGATGCAGTTAAGGCACAAGTTGTGTCTGAAATACATCCTTAATAAAAAGGAAACTTATTCATCCAATTTAACCACCCAGGTTAACAGACCACCATGAAGAAGGGTATCCATAGAGTGGTTCTACATGAATTACAGTATAAGAACAGCTGAAGTAAACATTACAGGTTATCTTCTCTCCTGTAGGGATAACTATATAAAACTTCCTCTGGGCTTTATCAGGGAAGCTTATTTGATAACTTGAATCACTGTTAATACAGGACTCCTGAAAGCCCTGAGACTCGTAGGATTTCAGAGAGATAAGAAAACAGTAATTTTTTTAAGTACTAAAAAGAAATAAACTTCCTGTTTTGTGAGAATTTTCTGAAAGGAAGATGTTTGCTAGTGTACACAGTGAAGCAGTTGATGGGGAATTAACATTCATAAAGGAAACCATTTAAGTTTGTGAAATACCACAGCAAGGAAATGTAGCTGTGACTACTGTTAAAGTCCCTTTCTCACCACTGGCATTTTCTATCTAAAAAGTAGGTCTCAGATTTGCAAGAGTGCAAGCTAGATGCCTTGACCTTTTCATTCAGAGAAAAAGAGCAAAACCCAGTCATTTTCTTACATACTGAATTTGGAAAACCTAAAATATTTGAAGATCATTTTACTTTTCTGAGAACTTTAGTATATTTAAGGGATTTGAGCGTGGCATCTATAGCAAGGGGTTTTCTTCAGGATTTATGCTTTCCCATCTCAACAGCTTCTTACTCTCATTGGGAGCAATTAGACTGACACACAGTTCCATGTGAGATGAAGGTTGATAGAATTTAATACTTTTTCATGGTATTTTAACAGGGCAATCCTGGAAACGATGGTCCTCCAGGCCGTGATGGTGCTCCTGGTTTCAAGGTAACTTGTTCATCTATTTTAATTTATAATCAGGGAAAACTTTTCCATTATGTGTAAGTCAGTAATAACACTGTCTCTGCCTTTGCATTCCTTTGTTCCCAGGGTGAGCGTGGTGCTCCTGGTAACCCTGGCCCCAGTGGTGCTCTGGGTGCTCCTGGTCCTCATGGCCAAGTTGGTCCTTCTGGAAAGCCTGGAAACCGTGGTGATCCTGTAAGTTGATGAGACCTTTTTTTTTTAATTAAGACAGAACTAACATAATATATATACATTATACATCAAATCCCTACAACAAGTGAATAATTCCTTGCTTTCTGTAGAAACGTATTGAGCATGGAACCTTACTCTGGATGTAGCAGTGACATGCATTTTCTGTTCCTGCTTCAGGGTCCTGCTGGTGTTGTCGGTCCTGCTGGTGCTTTTGGTCCAAGAGGTCTTGCTGTAAGTCTGACTTCCAAATACGTTAACACATTCCTTCAAGAAGAGAAAACATGCTTTTTTAATACTAAATTAATAATAAATTATTTGAGTGTGCCCAAAAATAGTGCTTAAGGAGCTGCAGATATTTATAGACCTAGAATCTTGATCAGCATTCAGTTTTATGGGACTGATCCTGAAGCTTTTGGGACTGATGCTTTTCCTGGGTGTGTATATATACTTGGCAGATTCTGTGTGGAGCTGGGAGTTGGACTCGATGATCCTTATGGATCCTTTTAAGCTCAGTATATTCTATGATATATCAGGGGCAACCTACAGTATAATGTTGAATGTTACTGCTTAATTCCTGCTTTGACAGTAGGATATACTTGATACCACCTATTTTATTCATCTGACACCTGTATCCCTTCCTAGGGCCCACAAGGTCCACGTGGTGAGAAAGGTGAACCTGGTGACAAGGGACATAGAGGTCTGCCTGGCTTGAAGGGACACAATGGATTGCAGGGTCTTCCTGGTCTTGCTGTAAGTAAATGATTTTTAGCATTTTTAATATAAAGAGCAAAGAAAAGGAAATCAGGTCATCCTAGTGTGGAATTACATATGCACAACCCAGCAGGTTGATACCCCTTACTCCACTGCATCATCTTTCAAAGACCACAAGATTCTCTTTTACAGTCATAGCTCTTCACATAAACCTGCGAATTTTGATATTGCCTTTGATAGTTGGCCTTAGAACTGTGACTACCATTAGTTGCCCTGAAACTTGACTACATTTGGCTAGCACAGAACTCAAAAAGCTCTGGCTTTTTTATAATAGCATTTCTTTATTTTGTCCAGAAGTTGTAAAGAAATTGTATAACAGAGAAGCAGAAATAATCTCTAGGTTTTCTTTCCTTTAAATTCTGGTATCCCCTTTAGGAATTCTGATTTTTTATTTTAAAGCCTTCTCTTAGAATCTGAAGAAATTATATAGGTACTTTGATAGGTTATCCCCTTAAACTCCTCTTTAAACTCTCTCCTCCCTCCCCAAAGCAGGCATTTGATATCACAGCTGAACTAATAAGTGCCATCAGCCCTTGGTTCCCATTTCTGAGGCCAGATACACATACTGACTATAGCTGCCTCTTCAGTCATGGTAATAACAATGTGTGTGTGTGCCACTGCTGTTTTTAATGACTGTGTATGTTTCTTTCCCAATAGGGCGCACATGGTGATCAAGGTCCTCCTGGTAACAACGGCCCTGCTGGCCCAAGGGTATGTGAATTTAAGAGCATATTCAAATAACTCTCCCATTCCTTCTGTGCAGTGTGTGTTTACACTCCTATTTATATGAATCTCAATGTGTAGTGTTTTCTACTGTCACTGAACTGTTCGAGTTCCCTTTCAGGGTCCACCCGGTCCTTCTGGTCCCCCTGGTAAAGATGGTCGCAATGGTCTCCCTGGACCTATTGGCCCTGCTGGTGTGCGTGGCTCTCATGGTAGCCAAGGCCCTGCTGTAAGTATAACTTACTTTTTGTTGATTTGATGCATTTATGTCACAGTTACATGAATATCACTTCAAAAGCCTAGCAATGTAGGAAAAGATGTGGATGGATTTATTTAAGAAAAACCAAAACAAACCCAAGAAACTTCCAAATGTCTGTTGCTGTTTAGCATTAAAATTTCCTTGATAGGCCTAAACCCGATGTCCTTGTTCATTCCGTGGCCAGAGAGCACATACACAAAGAAGATGTGGTGTGGTAGTCCTACACCATGCATCTTCTGCTGCTTGACTCCAGAGTAGGTCTGTATGTGCTGCCTCAGATTAGAGCTGAGGGCACTAGGAGCTGAGTAGTACTGCACATATGGAAGCATTTAACTGAGAGAATCTTATGACTAACCAAATACCTGTTGTCTCTTGCTTTTGAAAAACTTTAGGGTCCTCCTGGTCCTCCTGGTCCCCCTGGTCCCCCTGGTCCCAATGGTGGTGGATACGAAGTTGGCTATGATGCAGAATACTATCGGGCTGATCAGCCTTCTCTCAGGCCCAAGGATTATGAAGTTGATGCCACTCTGAAAACATTAAACAACCAAATTGAGACCCTGCTGACCCCAGAAGGCTCCAGAAAGAACCCAGCTCGCACCTGCCGTGACCTAAGACTTAGCCACCCAGAATGGAGCAGCGGTATGTTAGTGCCAGTAGTTGCCCTTTCTGGCTCAGGGAGTAGTACTTCAAGCTTATAGGTTTCTCTGATGAACAGTATTCTTAGCCACCCAGTGAAAATACTAAATGACCAGTTAAGAAGTTCTCTTTGTCTCCACTGAAAATAGATAAAAGGACATTCTGAAAAGCCTTTTATAGCTATTGTTGCACAATTACGGCAATCATTTTTCAAACTAATACAAAAATATTTAACTCTAGCTTTTAAATATGGTTTCTTATAGATTAAAAATCTAAAATACATATTTATCCCAGTTACCCCCTTAATACTGTACCTAGTTATGGTATTTGTGACCTCTCTCTGAGTTCCTGTATCAAGTGAGTATAAACTGAACGCAAGCGTTAGGCTGAGTGAACTATTGTTCTCCTGACTTTCCTCACTGGCAGGCTTCTACTGGATTGATCCTAACCAAGGCTGCTCTGCAGATGCCATTAGAGCATACTGTGACTTTTCCACTGGTGAGACTTGCATCCATGCCAACCCTGACAATATTCCTGCTAAGAACTGGTACATCAACAAGAACCCCAAGGACAGGAAGCACGTATGGTTAGGTGAAACTATCAATGGTGGCAGCCAGGTAGGTGATGTATGGGAGGATGATTCTTTTCTACAGTCGTGTTTTAAGAATTCCCAATTCATGGCCTTTCAGCCAGCAAACACGTAAGTGAAACTCTCTTAGAGGAGACACATGAAAAAGGGAACTACCTTTTATCTCAAGGGAACAGAGTTCCAGCTCTGGTTTGGATCACAATTTGCTAAAAGGGTTTCTCAGTATTGTTCTAATTTTTCTTGGTGTCTGCAAATGATCAGTTCAGCATGACTAAATGGCTATTGCTAAGTGAAGCCTGGACTGGAATATACTACATTAGTATAAAGACAGGCCAGAAATTGTCTAAAAAAGTTAAGAAAAATATCTTTGCTTATTCTTTTAATTGAGATTTTTTTACATGCGACATTGTTCCTGGAAAGATATTTATAATACACATTGCAGAGCCTGAGTGTCAGCTACTGTAACATTCAGAATTGAAACAAGAAGTAAGTCTACTTGCACGTTAGACGCTGTACCAGCCAATTGCCAATAAATCACTTTTGTACAGCAAAGTACATTTTTAAATGAAATTAAGTTGATCTTAGGATGAAATCACACTGTCCAAGATCTTTAACATAAGAACGTAAGTTTGATCAGACTGGGTCGGAACAAGGGTCCAGGGTAGTCTAGAGTCCTGTCTCATACAGTGGCTAAAAGTAGATGCTGTAAAAGAGTGCAAGAATGAAGTAAGCATTTGGAACCCACAGACACTATTCTATTAGAATCAAAAAAGAAAACAATGGGTATTTTCATGAGACAGTAGCTTTCTTTTCCTTGAACTTGTCTGATCTTGCCTTTGAATCCACGTAAGCTAGTAACAACCTATCTTGGAACACAGTTCTACACTTTTAACTACATCCACCCATGTCTGGTTTTCAACCTACTTCCTGCCAGGACTTTTTGGTGCTCTTGGGTTCCAATAGACAAACGATTGCAGACTTTTTTTAAACGTTCCTAGAGCAAATACCACATGCATCCATTACAAACGTCCACCTTTCCCCAGCAATATAAGTGAATAGGCTCCTTTCTGTTTTCCAGTTTGAATACAATGATGAAGGAGTGACCTCAAAGGATATGGCCACCCAACTTGCCTTCATGCGTCTGTTGGCCAACCACGCCTCCCAGAACATCACCTACCACTGCAAGAACAGCATTGCCTACATGGATGAGGAAACTGGCAACCTTAAAAAGGCTGTTATACTGCAGGGATCCAACGATGTTGAACTACGAGCTGAAGGCAACAGCAGATTCACTTTCAGTGTTCTTGAGGACGGCTGCTCTGTAAGTAATGCAGAAACCATGGGAGCCGTGATTGCCCATGTTTAAACACACAGCTGGGGGCAGAGCTGCGCTTTGATTCAGAATTACATCATCAGTCAGGGCAGCAAGATTTTAGGCAGTGAAGATAAATAGCCTACAAAGCCACCTATGCCAGATCTTTATGGGAAGGACTGGGGTACAAAGAAAGCCTACCTTGTACCGTGCAGCTTTTCAGGGGGTCTAGACCCAAACTCTGCGTAAGCTGAAGACTGATGAGAAAATTCATGCACAGGCTGTAGGAGGGGCAGGATATTAAGTTCTGAAAAGCTCAGGCAGGGTTCTCTGAGGATGTAAGAACAGTGTGAATAGTATGGTAGTTTATGATGTTAGGCATCTTACGCAGAACTTTTACATACACAACCTCAGTATCAGAGAACTAAATAGTTGGGTATGGGTATCTGGTTTGCAAACAACTTCAGCAAAATTAATATGAAAGTCTTTCAGAAAACACCAGTGCAGGGGGAGCAATTGTCAGTACTATGAACCATGTAATAACAATTGTAATGAATCTCCTTTTGCAGAGGAAGAACAATAAATGGGGCAAAACGATCATTGAATACAGAACAAATAAGCCATCTCGCTTGCCCATCCTTGACATTGCACCTCTGGATATTGGCGGCGCTGACCAAGAATTCGGTGTGGACATTGGCCCAGTCTGTTTCAAATGAATGAACTAAAATTAACTTAAAGCCTCTCCCAAATTATTCTCTTGTCATGTCTTTTTATAATGAAAGCTGACTCCTTCCATTTCTTCTGTTCATCTACTTGCTTAAACTCTGGGCGAAAGAGAAGGAGAAGAATTGATTGGAGCATTGTGCAATGAAATTTAATACAGCCCCAAAAGGACTTGGAAGTCTTTCAAGATTTAACACCTTGCTTTGGGAAATGTCAACCTTTGTAAAGAAAAAAAATACAAAATAAAAAAAATCATGAAAGTTCGCACCACTTGTGGCCTTTGAATATCTTCCACAGAGGAAGTTTAAAACCACGACTTCCAAAGGTTTGAACTACCTCATGCACTAAATCAAGTGTGATCCACATCTTACAGGTGCTTCTCCATATGACCTGAGGTACTTTCAGTTCCACTCAAAACACAGTGGTGCTAATGGCAGTATTAGAGAGTATCTTTCCAATACTTGAACTTTGATGGTGCTAGTAGCATTTAAAGTATCACTTCTCTGTTTTTTTGAAGTCTGTCTCAAAACTTAGAATGTCCCATCTCACCCGCAGCTTAAGCACGTGGATCATTTTTCCTCATCTTTGTCCTCTTCCTCCAAAACCAGGTGTTCCTGCTTTCAAATCTCATTTCCATCTTCTACAATGGGTTTAAAAAAAACCCCATAATTTCTCAAAAAAAAAAAAAGAAATAAAATGTATTTTGTATATGTGAGATGTTTAAATAAATTGTGAAAAAATAAAATAAAGCATGTCCAATGTTCAAAAAGAAACTATTTAATGAGTTACTTGCTTAGATGCATTGGCAGATACTCACACCCAGAATTTCCAATACACCTGGTTACTGCAGCTCTCTTATACAGCTGTAAAACACTTGGAGCATTTGACATCTGCCTGCAACTGTCTTACAGGTGTGACTGTCTACTCAACTCATTTCAACACCACCTTTTGAAAAGTCCACCAGAAACTCAGTAACTCTCTGCTCATTGTATGTGAAATTCAAGGGCAGAAGTAATTAAGCTAAGCAGGATTAACAGCTGGAAGAAGGGAAAGGAGGCTGCTGAAGATGGAAAGCTCCTTGGCGTTGAGAGCGCTGTGTTGGCTGATGCCCTGCTGCGGTGGGCAGAACTGAGCTGTGTGCTATCGAAATGGTCTGCAGAGGTCCATGCAAGGAATCAATCTCAAGTGAGGGGTCTAGTCGGGAAGTGGGGGTTTATTAGGCCCCTACAGTTCATTCAGTTCTGCACGAGACACAGAACTACCTGCTATTGCTAACTTTAGTAATTAACTATAACAAAAAGCACCATGAGCAGCACAGGCTGCTCTTAGCTGAGGGCTCTTGAGAGACTGCTACCACCAGTGCTGCTCTGAAAACCCTCACTGAACTGCCGTTCCACCAGCTGTGGTAATGGAATTGGGAAGGCGCTTGGGAGAACACACAAAGGACCATGAGGACAACAGCCAAAAGCAGGTAAGGGGAGAGGTAAGAAAGGCTCATACCCCAAGAAGGGTATGAAGAAAACATCAGGAGATCCCTGTACCCTGAGGAAAGCGCTGCTCCAAAGGTTAGCAGCTCAGAGTCTGAAAGGCAGCTCTGAACATCACAAGGAGAAACACGCACTAAAAGCTCTTGCTAAAGAAAGGTTTGAATTGATTAAGGAAAAAAAGGCCAATGTGAAAGCATGCCCCCGAGTGCAGCTGCTTCGTGCCCACAGCTGTGTGCTGCATTAAGAGAAGGGGAGATGCCATGATAAAATACAGCCCATTGTTCTCTTGAGTAAAACACACTGCAGGTAAACACCCGCATTTGTTCATTGGACCATGATTATTAGAAGTTAATACTGTCAATCCTTGTCTTAGTATTTCAAAATAAAAATGCTGCTTTTGCTGTAAAAAGAAAAAAATTAAATGCTTTACAATGATAAGAGTTCTTTTCTCATGTAGATTATCTACACACCCAGAAGTTCCTACAAGGACTGAAAAGATAAAATTACCTCCTTCAGTCTGTGTAATCTGCAAGGGTATATGCAAAGGTTATTGCTAGGGCAGGAAGGTGGACTACTGCTGCCTGGGAAGGCAAAAATCCCACTGTTGAAGTAACGCTTGAGGTTTGGAAAGGAAACTGTGAAGGGCAATTGCTGTCTCTCTTGTCATCTTCTGATTTCTCCTTCGCTCTCTGTGCTCTGTTCCACAGCAAATTCTGCTACGCAGAGAACACTTCCTTTCTAGCAGCTCACTGGTAACACACAAATTCTTCTCCTCGCCACAAAAGCAGACTTGTTTAGAAATTAAACCAGAAAACAATGCATAGTACCCACCTCACAACCTCTAGGCTCATTAGCACCAAGAAGGTACTCAGTTTGGCCTGCAGATTTTGAGCCTGAATTTACTGTACAATGAAGTATTTTGCTTATGCTATGTACAATATTGAAAAATCTCTCTGCTGTAGCTGAAAATGAGTAAGATGAATGGCAGACAGGGCAGGAAGCCTTCATGTTGTCTAATTTCAGGAGTATAAAACGCTGAGTAAACCTCTGGTGAAGTGAGCTCAATTGCCTTCGGGAGTGGTCTGCCTCCCTGTAAGGATTATTTAACTACAAGCAGGTATGCATTGGCAGTAATGCAACTAGACAGCATAAATTAGCTAAAATAGTGTTTAAATAGGTGAAAGATTGTACTCAGAATAAGAAATAAACTTGGAAGGACAGGGAAACAGCAGGAGGAGCGGAGTGAAAGGTACCATTTGCAGCACAGTCCTGGCTGTGCTGCGCAGGAATGGAATTGCTGGAGCAGCTGTGTAAGGCTGGATAGAGGTGAAGGAGCCACACAGCGCTCAGCTGTGATACAACATAAAGTGCAAATAAAGTACTGCCACCTTCAGCCCATCTTCCTCTGGAATCTGTGGGACTGATCTTCTGTTTGTGTGGTAAACAGATGTGTCCTGTCTGTCACTTCCTTACACCATCGCCCCAGGAGACGAACAGAGACTAAAAGGCTGTAGGTGCTCCAAATTGCATCTAGGCTGAAGTCTCTAGTGCAAATATTCCTGCATAAATGTTACCAAAACCCTTCAGAAGCATTTAAAGTGCCTCTGTGTGTATCAACAGGTCTTGCTATGTAGTCCTCTTGAACTTTACCATTGTGATGGCCAACAGCTTCTGGGCACGGTGTCAGGCTGATCTATCCTGTTTCCCGTATCAGCGGGCTTAGCTGGCAGCACGTTGGCCTCTGAGTAGCATGTGCTTTTGCATCAACGTGGCATAAGCAGGTAAAAAAGAGAGGAGAAGAGAACATGGTAAATTCAACTAAACTCAAAACCTGGAAAGCTGTTGCAGAAGGGATGGCTGTAACTGTGCAAGCTGCTTCACTGGGAAGAGAATCACAAGCCACTGACCATTACCTGAAGGATCTGGTTTTATCAGTTTAAAATATGAATTCTGTGCTAAAGACTGCAAATGGACAGATTTCCTGTAATACAAGTGACAAAACAACGTTCTTGTTAACAGATCTACACTTTCACCATGCAGGTTTAAGTTGCAGCTTTTGGCATCACTTTGGGTTAGTTTTGCTGCAGCGCTCAGTGATTTCAGACAGGATCTTCCAGAAGTTGTTTCCCTACCAGTATTAGAACCACATACATCAATTTCAGACAATGAGATAATAGCAAATTCGAATAAAGCACTTCTTAGGCATGCTAACAGAGTAATCTCTAATTCATCCAGCTTTACTTAGGCTTCATTCTGATCTTATTTTAAAAACACTGATTTTCTGTGTTGCTCCTCCATAAATCTCAGATTCAAAATGATTGCAATCTACAGTGCATAAATGAAGATATTCTGCAGAAATAACTATGTCTACATTCCTAGGCTGGAATAAATTTGTCCTTTCCCAGAATATAGGTGATTGAATACAGGTATTACATGACCAAAATTTCCTAAATATGATACCATGCTTAAGTATACTCTCCAACTACTCATGAGATGATGGTTCTTTCCAAGCCAGATATAGTTACCAAGGCAAACAAATGCAACATTTGAATGCCATTTGGAACACAAGCATTTGAAATATCTATCATTCTTTCAAGTAATTATTGTCAACAATATCTTAAAAAGAAACATATACTTTGTTCTCTTTTACTGCTTTCAAGCTACGGAAATTGGCTCGTTCTTTGGGTGAAATGAAACAAGTCTGCCCAAATGCCAATTCTTTGTGAAACAAGAGCAGTTCTCCACCAGTTACACACGCGGAGTGCACCACCTATTGATTTACACGGTAATTACTGGCTCCTGGAGAGCCTTTTTCTAGGGTTCTTTTTTTCCCCTGAATTCACTGTCATGGTTTATATCCCGATCTTCTAAGCTGTCTGTGACCTAGATTATGCCTAGGGCTACTTCTGAAAAATACCAGCATCACAACTCATCCTAAAAATATATTAATCAGAACAACACCCATCCAAAGTAGGAAAGCTGCTGGCGGCAAGCTGCAGTCTCACTGGGAGCAGAAAAGCCTCAAGACAATAAGAATTTAGTCTTTTAGTTGTCAGGTTCTATGAATCTGAAACAGCAGATGCAACTTCATCTGATTAGTAGGTTGCTGATGAAGCGACTGCTTGCTAACATGCTGCCTGTAACTCACCTGTCAGTCTCTTAAACCCGTCTCTGTGCAAACATACTGCTGTTAGAGGGACTTCTGACATTTCAGATGTTCAGTTGTGATCTGGAACAGGTCCGAGCAAAAAGACTTTAACTTACAGAGGAACCCCAGGACTGGGTTCCTTCTGTTCCACAATACTGCTACAAGCTTTGTAAGGGCACAAGTGGCAGAAAGGAAGGAAATTCAAGACGCATCTCCTAGGTGTGTCTTTCTTCCTCTTTATCTTCCTAACAAACTGCTAGGTGCTTACTCAGCTCCCACGGTCAGGGTCTTAACCTTCGAGCACACCCTTGGTTATTGGATGAGAAAATTGATTGGAGAAGTGGAACACTTCCACCAGCTCTCTGAACTATCCCCTAACACTGGAATCACTCAGGTCTATTTAACTTTAATCCAGGACGAGGTTTCAACGTTTCCCCCTACTGTCTGCCTGCACTTCTGAAGAGGTTAAACGTTATTCTGCCAGGCAAGACAGCCTTGTCCTGAGGCCTAAGTGGAAGCCATTAACAACTGCACCCAAGCTTGAGTAAATTATTCACACCCCACTAAATCAGCCCCCAGACCACAGGGTGGGACCTGAGCACTGACAAACATGAGGTTCATAATGAGGGGACATGGTGGCAAACCAGCCTAAGGTGAGAATGGATGCCCTCTCATCGCTGCCCTCTCATTCCCTCCATTGCTGCATTAGAAATCAGCTGACAGTTATTTCAGAAAGGCATTATTGCATGGCAACACACCGACTGTAGCATTTATCGGGTGTTTCATATAAACAACCTCTGCATCAAGCTCATGAAGGTGCAGAAGGTTTTTCCTCCATATTAGAGAGTCAACGTAGGGGAGAATCAGGCCCTGACTTGCTCTTTGCCAAGGCAGGCAATGGCACAGACCTCATATTTCTATCGTCATGCAACTTTTCAAACAGAAGATAGTTCTCATTTCAGAAAGCAAGCAAGGGATCTTTGATCCTGTGTCCAGATGTTTAACTATCTTGTTAAAATTCCAACTATCCAGGAGAGTAGCATTTCCTCAGCCTACTCATAATCCCTCTGAAAAAAAAATAAATCTATATGACCTAAAACCTGACAGAAACAATAGGGTATCTTGGTAAGTAAATCATGTGGTAGTAATAGCTACATGTTAACATTATTGTAAATTTTAATCTAACATTAATCAACCATTTAAATACATTTAATTATTACATTATTGACTAATGCTAGTATTATAGTATTAAAGAGTAATAATTAAATATTTTCCCAATGAGAAAATTCAAAATGTCCCATTAAAAAACAGAATTTGCTTTTGGTTTTTTGTTCAAGTGGCTCTACCATGTTCATGACTGTTGGATGAATAGCTGTTCCTTTCTTCTTTCCATACCTTCTTCCATCCTAATCACCAGCATGACAAACTATCTGCTTGCCTCTCCGTGCAAGCATTATCAAAGCATAGGTAAAAACATCACGTAAAAGAATCAGGTCCATATGCCTTTCATTTGAGCAATATTAAAGTGTCCCATTTAAAAATAAAGGCAAACAATACCAGCTGTCCTGTAGATTCCAACTCACCAGGCTTCTAAACAAAACTTCTGGAGGTGGCACAAGGACTCAGATATCCATCAATTCCCAAATGACACATCTTTGCTAAGCCTGAGTTACACAGTAGCCCATGTTGATATTTTGTGTATCTATATGTATGTTTATTTTTCAACATCATAAAATTACACAGACCCATTACAGCTCACAGCAACCCTACAGAGCACCACAGAGACAAACAGGTATGACAGAACAATGAGAAGTCTAAGGAACACTGTGATATTCTGCTTAAAATAATCGATTTGTATGGTGATTCAGCGTTAAATAACAACCCATGGAAAGAATCACATAGAATCACAGAATGGCATGGGTTGGAAGGGACCCCAAAGATCATAGAGCTCCAACCCCCCTGCCACAGGCAGAGACACCAACCTCAGGCCGGATCTACACAAGGTTGCCCAGGTCCCCATCCAACCTGGCCTTGAACACCTCCAGGGACGGGGCATCCACCACCTCTCTGGGCAGCCTGTTCCAGCACCTCACTACTCTCTCTGTAAAAATCTTCCCCCTAATATCTAATCTAAACCTTTCTTCCTTTAGTTTTAATCCACTCCCCCTTGTCCTGTCATTGTCTACCCTTTTAAAAAGTTGCATCCCCTCCTGTTTGTATGCTCCCTTCAAGTAATGAAAGGCTGCAATGAGGTCCCCCCGCAGCCTTCTCTTCTCCAGGCTGAACAAGCCCAGCTCCCTCAGCCTCTCCTCGTAGGGGAGGTGCTCCAGCCCTCTAATCATCTTCGTGGCCCTCCTCTGAACCCTCTCCAACAATTCTACATCTTTCTTGTATTGGGGCCCCCAGATCTGGACACAGTACTCCAGATGGGGCCTCACAGGGCAGAAAGACTTTAGTCTGTTAACCCATTGCTGATACAAGACTGAAGGCTAACAAAGAATCTGTTATGAAACTATATGATCACAGAATAGTTAGAAGGGACCTTAAATTAAAGATCACTAATAGTTCCAACCCCCTGCCATGGGCAGAGGAAAGAGAAGAACACGTCCCTGGGTGGGCTCGAACCACCAACCTTTCGGTTAACAGCCGAACGCGCTAACCGATTGCGCCACAGAGACTCCTGGTTTACAATTATATTTGTAATAAAAAAAAAATCCGTTTCCTTCCAAATAAAATTGCCTTCCCAAAAGCACTGACTGCAGGTAGCAGAGATCCTCTGCATTAAATCTTACTATATCCTGGAAGCTTTCAAGCTGGAAAAAAAACCTTAAGAATACAAAGTTTAATTGGGGTAGATCATTTCATACAGGATCTAAGTCAGTCAGTGTTTAAACACAAAACCCTCTCAGGAGCACCCTGAAAATTCCAATAAGAAATTACAATGGCACATAAATAAGTTTGTTCTTATTGGAAAAATTATTGGCTGGCAGGTTCTCCCTATAAGTTCTGAGAAAAGACCCCTGCTCCAGGGGCTTGATCTCTCACTATTAAAGTGAACACATAGGGATATTTTCCTCCCTGACCTCAGCCTAACATGCCCAGTTCAAACTCATTTGAAAAAACTTGGCAAATCACCATAACTCTGAAGATCCAGAGTTACAGCAAGTTCAGTGAGGTATTACCTTCTGGAAATAACTTTATAAAGCCTGACTTCTTTCATTTCTAATCCAGCTTGGTTTTCACTCCTAAAAGAATATTACAGAATCATATGTATAAACACCAGTTGCTTGGATTAATCAGAGCTGACAAGAAATTTAGCAATTTCAAAACAGTGTGGTTTTGCACTCATGTCCGTAACAGCCAACTACAATTTTTCATTCACAAATAAATCCTCTCAATACTTTGACTTTTCCATCTTAGCTTTTTCCCCATAAGCAAGTCAGACCTTCCCATTTTTATATTTGCATTTAAATTACAAATTCCATAGCTCATTCAGAGCTGGTTCCACAGTGAAATACATGGCCCTTTTACAATCCCCCAGCTTCACGGCCTGAAATACTGCTGGATAAGCAACATGAAGGGAAGGCTGCTGAATGAAGACACTTTAAAAGCTTCCCTGTGGAGCTTGGGTGCTCTCAGTGGCCAGTCAAAGGAGGCTGTGCTGCATCCCTCCAGCAGCATTCAAGAACCTGCTCAAATATTTGCTAATCAACATAAGTATATTTAATATTTTGGAGCACTGGATTGCACAAGAATAGTGGCAATCATGCATGAATGAAAATGGGTCAGTTAGGTTTGGGGTCTGAAACCCAGTGGACATTCTAGTTTCTGATAGCCAGTAGGAGATGCAGCTTCATTCATCATTAATACTTACATTGTCCTTAATTTTTCTTTAGCCAAATGTCCTTTGTGACATAAAGGCTTGCCTCTGCCCTGTCCAGGCTCAAAGATCAAAGGATTTAGTTTCCTATCCCCGTGTTTTCTTATCCACTGGAATTATTTTCCTACCAGTGTTCCAGGCATTACTGCAGGCAAAAATAGCTGCTTCTTCTTGTTTCCTTTCCTAACAGAAAAGATTCACCTTTTTGTTCCAGCTTTGTACCTTCAATTCTCAAAATGTCCCTCCTTCCTTACACTCATTTTATGCTTGTGCATGTTGTTTCATCACGAAATCCAGCTTGCCTCTTCATCTAAGCCTCTTCTTGATCATTTTCTAGACTTGGACAGTTTTCCTGACAATCATACCATTTTCCTTGCTCTGTTTTGCACTTTATTGATTGCTGGCCCCATTAGAGATTCCAGGATTTGAAAACGGAACATATTCTTTAAGAATTAAGGGAATGGAAATTATCTCTTTACCTTCAACCAGCACTCATATCAAGTGCAGCCTGATATCTCTCTTACTCTTGCCACATACTTTTTCCTCAACCTATGCCATTTCCTCAGCTTCTGGAAGGTTGCATGACTTCTATGCATCCAAAGGTCCTATAACACGCAAAACTTTTTAGCAGCATCAAAAGGTACAAGCCATTAACAAAGCTGTAAGAGTAGATGCTGTGCAAGCACAGAGCAAAAAGATTCCTCCTAGACCAGAGTGAAGTCTATCCAAGGAGTGCTAGAGGAAAAGTAACCATGTCAGCAGACTTTTAAAGAGCTTTTAATAAGACTTCTAAGGTCATCTTTAGGTCATCTTTAGGTCTAAAGTAATTTGAGATGATAACATGGGAAGAGAAACAAAATAAAAAGAATTTAAGCACAAAACAAGACCAAACTGGTCCAGTCTGCATGAAGTACAAAAATTAGGCTAAAGACCATATTTAGTTGTCCTACAGACAGGATGAAAAGTCAGTTACATTTTCCTATTAGTTTTGTAGTAACACAGCTTTATATTAGTGACTAGATATCAACACCTACAAGGGATGTGCACTCAGGCAAGTGCTCCTCGGGGATGAAGCCCATGCTCCTTCAGATGTTTGCACTTCAAGATGCACTGAATTTTTCATCTCCTAGAGCTCATCGTCTGAATCTTGGGCAAGGATTAGCCTTAACAGTTGGACCACCTGCTAGTATTTTTTTAATATTTCTTTAGCTAATGTTCTTTAACATTGTAAGACACTGAGGCAATCTGTACTAAGTTGTTTTCCCTTCCGTTATAAAATTTATAAAAACTATTTCTTTTATTAAATCTGTATTATATTATTTTAGCTAATTTGCTATATTCCTTAATATAGAACGTTAATGATGATTAGTGTTAATGATGCTTACTAGAGATCACACTGATAGAAATGGAAATTATATTTGCACTCCCTCTGTTTTAAAAAGAATGTGGTAATTACAGGCTGGCAGCCAGAACAGAGGGCTTCCAATGCTCCACAAACATAACACGGTTTGAATAGTGGCGGTGTGGGCTTCCAGAGACTGTCCTGTAAATACAAAGATCTCTGAATTTTAAAGGACACATCAGGGAGCATAGGGGGAACCAGGAAGATAAACAACGTGAAAACAAAGTGTTGAATAAAGAATAACTGTGTTTGACAAGGAACTGTTTGGCATTTTCTCTCAACCAGGCATCAAGAAAAGAGGGGGAAATAAATAGAAATACTACCTACATACCTAGAAACTCTGTAAAAGTAGTACTTTGTGATAAAATTTCCAAGTTTGGTGGCGTACTTGTTCCAGTATTGGGTTAAGACAGTACTCAGGGTACTCTGCTTGACTGAACAAGTCCACTGAGAAAAAAACTTCCCTCCGTACTCCCTCTTCATTAATGTAATCAAGTGTTTGCAATAAATAGCAACCATACTTACACACACCACATAGAAACCTGATGCTTATAGAAAGATTGATTGCCATCATGAGGCTAAAAAGTCTGCAATTAAAATGTCTGATGCCATCATTTGGCAAGTACACAACAGCTGCTGAAGGAAAAGCTGCCCTACTGAAAATATTACTCTGCCCAGAAATCCGCTGGATCTACGGCTTTATTTCTGGAATTACAATTTGACCAGGGCAATCTGACAATGCTGCACAAATTAAACTGTGATGTGGCTTGGGGTATAGCAGATCCTACTGATTAATTATTCAACACTTAACCTAGAAGGTAATGCAGGTAATATTTCGGTTAGTCTATAACAAGCAGCATGTTCCTTATGAACATAGGAATATTTTCCTTATGAGACTTACAGATTAGAGGTAACGTGTAATTTTTCTTCCAGCTCTGGTGCCTATTTTCCTTGCTATATATACTTGTGAAAAGCTGATTCCGTTCCTATAAGCACATAAAAACTCTAAAGGAAAAATATGCTGTGAGAATGCCCTGGTAGTCCTCTGACAGAGAATGCTTAAATATCTGCTCTCTGCAATAACTAACTTCAAACCTCAATAGTCATTTTCTCTGTTTACAGTCCTTGGGATTGCCTTGTGCCTTTGACTGAGGAAAGTAATCTAACTCCAGAAGGCAGGCATGGCTGTAATGATGAAATGAGGAAACTCAAGAGAAGGAGATCTACTGTTAACTAAGCTTATCAGCAAACTCATATGTGCATACCAGGCTTGACCCATGGCACAAAGTTCTCCTTCCATTTACACTGAGCCTGAGCCTGCCAAGCAAAGTCAGGAGGCAGTAAAGGAAGAATTCTCTCACCTAAATTACACCCGTGTAAATTACATGTGTCCAATTTAAATTTATTATCTAAGTTCAACAGAGCCTCGCCATTCCTAGTCCACCTTATTCTGAGTAAACGTGCCCTGCTCCCCAGTTCTACAGAGAACTACAGTTCTACAAAGATGATTAGTTTAAAATGGATTGGTTTGCTGAAAGTGGGTGGAGTTACATGAGATGAACCTGATGGATCTTTCCTGATTGCTTCATTATATTGACACATAGGGGAAATAGTGCAGACAGAAACCATGGTAATATCTTTAGCTTCTGTCATTAGAGACCACACATAGCACCGCAGTCTCTTATGAAGACACTGAATTCAGTTAAGCCAAGGCTATACCTGTAGAAAATTGAAATGTGAAATCTACCCTGTGCCTTTTCACTTTTAATATTCACAGGCATTACCCCGTGCATGCAGCAGTGCCACCTCTCTGCCTCTCAAAGGCACTGCTTCTCTGTTCGCTGGGTCTTCTCTCTGGGTGCTCCCCACCCACTGACGGCGTTCGGTGTTTCCAGCCGAACAAGCAGAAAGCCAATATGAACAAGCTTTAACATGTGCACACCAAAACCTGAGGTCTGACTGATCAGAAGAGCTGGCAGACTCCCGATTTACTTCCAGCACACTGTTTATCTGCAGAGAGGAAAATAAAGTAGGCATATAATTGCAAATTACAAAGCTGCTTCTAGCTAAGAATAGTTCATGGGGTACTTAGCAATCCCTAATTAGCTGTTTACATCAGGCCTTTTATAGTAGTGGTTTTGGTGTGAATCACTTAGGTATATGTAATGATGCCAAATTCAAATAGCTTGTGAAAAACCTGTAAGAAGCAGCACCACACACATGCAAACCACTTCCTAACTCCTGGAACTTCAGACAAAGGTTTCTGGCTGAAATGAGGGAGACCTGTCTTGTCAAATGCCTAAGCAATGCCTCCAATGGAGTAGTGATGAAGCAAAAGCAGATGCCTCACATCCATGTACATATTTATTATACACAGGTGGACCATCTTAATTATTGAGCCTGCAACAGCATCGGTATACATCTGTACAGTCCTAAAATAGCAGAGATGTAATCCACACTTGGGTTTTCCAGGCATCACTGTAGGCCAGCGTTGGTGCTTCAGGGCAGATGAAGACTGCCCAGGGACTTCCAGCAGCAGGCAGCAGACCTGAAGCAGCCCAAAGGCTTTGGGACAGAGTTACTATTTCTGGATGTTGTCATTTTCTCAGTTATCTATAAACAAAAGTATGGTTGGTTTGATGCCTTCTTAATTTCTGCTCTTCTTTCATAGGAAGATGCTGATTTAATCAAAGATCAGATAAATTCTCTATAGAGACTACCTCACAGTAGAGAGCTGAATTCCTTTTTTATTAATTTTGGGAGAGAAATTCAAATTTAGCTCCTCAGACATAGCAGCTATCCCAACTGAGAAGACAAGTCAACACTCTGGGAGCTCTAGTTGAATGTCGTGCCTTTTGCATTTACACCAGGCAGAGCAGCAGCATGAACTAGGGTTAAGTTTTGAGGAGCTACGGTCAGTCATAAATGCACCTTGCAGACTTGCAGCATAGCCAGCAAGCTTAACACAGGTACATTCCAGAATGAAACAGGCTGAAGTAAATGTTTTGGATGGATGAGAAGTCTTACTTATGATTAGCTAGTATAAAAACAAATGAAAAACAGAATCTGACACTTAATGACTGCAGGAAACACACACTGCTAAGGCTCTTAAGAACCACTAGTGAGTAACAATGCAAAAAGCTACCAAAAAGATATTCCAGTGAATACCTTCAGCTACAGAAGCTGTTAAAAATTGTTTAAGTTGCTTCCTAAAGTGTATAATGCTTCCAGCTGTTACTTGAACATATGTGAAATGAGGGCAAAGAAAGCAAAACGCTAACAGTAATATTTTAACACATAATAAGGTTTGTTCACAGTAAGAGGGCTTTAAAAGTTCTTGGCTCTGTGAATACTTCGTGACCAAAAATAATAAACAAATAGGAATGTTTCTGGAGTAAAATAATCAATACTATGACCAGCTGTGTGTGTGTTTGTTTGTTTTGGGTTTGTTTTGTTTTGTTTTTAAAGAAAAAAACAACCCATTAACTACAAATCTGTACACTTCAGAGTTTACCCAGTAGCTTTCTTCTCCCCTCCATGACATAAAGAACTTGAGCATTTTAAAATAGTAAAGTGGGTTGGTTTTTTTTTTTTAAATTGCTCACAAACTGAACGAATTAACAGACTGAAATGAAGAGGAAAAAACAGTTTACAAGTTGGCAGCTAGTAGAGAAATTGGGTGGAAATTACATATACATTGAATATATAGTAACAGCGCAAATCACAATAGTGTTTAGAACTCAGGTCCTGTACATAGATTACACGTGCATAGTGCTTTAAGTCCTTCTGTATTTCAGATAGGGTTTGAAAACAAAAAACTTGTCTGCAGTCTGTAAATTTCCCAGTTGTGTTTCAGGTGTTTCACTCCTTTCTTCCAATTATTTTTTCACATATTTCGCAATGCATAATCAAATTCCATGAGCTGCCTTTTACTTTAAATCATACTTTTGTGTGTGTGTGTGTGTGTGTGTGTGTGTTCAAACTCCAGATAGTTATTATTATTTACCCACTTAGTTAAAAAAACCCAAGCTTTTCCCATTCTTCTCTTTTTTGGCCAGCCCGAAGAGTTCTGAAGAATCCAAGGGAGAATTAAGAGATTTCATTTCAGAATCTGCCAAGCGCATGGAAGTGCTTCACTAGGAACCAGAGGCTTGACTGCTTCCCGCTTACTCCCCGTATTTGTGCAGACGCATGCTGACACCCTTCCCGAGCAGTACGTTTGTTGCACGGCTGACACACGGTCACTTCGTGTCGTGGCAAGGCGCTCCCTGGGAGGGCCCGCAGTGCCGAGGTGAGGAGCAGGCCTCAGCCCGCAGCCTCACTGCCCAGCGCCTTCCTTTCCCAAGGGCGACTCAAGTTTAACTCGCAGAGACAGGCGCAGTCTTCTGTATGAACTCTGCGTTCACCCTCAACACGCAAGGAAAGAAGAGGTTCTTTCCTCCTCCCAGTAAACCCAGGCAAATCTCTGCATGTGTTTCGACCTCCTTCCACGGTGTTTGCATTCGGCGAGAGTCGACGTCTCCCAGCGCGGGCTGGCCATTTGCACGCCAAGGGAACAGTGACAAGCGTTTAAAAATCACATTGCTTGAAAGCAAGCCAGCACTGCTGCGCCGGCTGTCACGTACCGGCTCAGGTACAGCACCTCACCCAGGTACTCTGCTCCTTCACGCAGCGTAGCCCCCACGACCCAGCGGCGAGCAAGTCGCCGGGGACTGGCAGGGTCCCCGCCTCGACACCACCCCCTCGACCGCGGACCTCAGCCCGAACCTAAAGGGATCCACCGCACGCCCACGGCCGCCGCAGGGCCCCGCTGTGGGGCGGGGAAGTGAGCGCTGAGGCCGCCCGCTGGCGGCTGAGGGAAAGCGGCGACGCTAGGAGGAGGAGGAGGAGAGCGACAGCTCCGCCCCGGCAGCTGGGAGTCGGGCTTCTCTCCGCCGGAGCGGTGGGTTCGGTAGGAGCCGGCAGCGGCGGGGTCTGCCTTTGCCGCCAGCGGGGACCCAGTGCTGCCCCGCTGCGCCCGCCCGCTCTATCGCACACTGTTGTCATGGAGGAGCCAAGATGGCGGCCCTGGCCTACACCCTGGGCAAACGGGAGATCAACTACTACTTCAGCGTGAGGAGCGCAAAGGTGCTGGCGCTGGGCGCCGTCCTGCTCCTCACCGCCTGCCACGCCGCCTCCCGCCGCTACCGAGGTGAGGGGGCGGCCGCGGGTGCTCCGCGGGGGGCCGCGGCTGGCGGGCAGCGGGAGGCGGAGCCCCGGCAGAGCCTGGGGACCGCGGCCGCGCAGGGAGAGTGGCGGTGCTCTCTCCTGCAGCAGCCGCGGCGGTGCTGAGGGGCGACGGGGGACACGCCCGCACCCCTGCTCCGGCTGCCTGTGGCGGGGAGGGTAGCGCGGCGCGGCAGGTCGCTGCCTGCTGCGGGAGGCGAGACTTGGGACAGCGGCGGCGGACACCCGGCGTGCGCCCTCGTCGCGGGGCGCGGCCCGTAGGGCCCTGCAGGGCCCGGCTTCGGGGTCGCCGAAGGCTTCCCGCCGGCCGGGAGAGTCCCCGCGGCTCGGTCGTGCCCGACCCGCAGGGTCTCTGGAGATGCGAGGTTTTTGCAGGGAGCACAGCCCAACTCTTGGGGCCTTGCCTGCGGCGTGTGGAGCGGCCGTGCGGCTGCAGGTGAATGTGCGGGGTTAGAGAGTGACTTCTCTGGCATTTGATCTAGTACAGGGTGATTAACGACCTTTGCTTGGCAATTAGTTATTAAAATCTCTAATTGGTATAAGACCTGGTGTATGTTCTTTTACTGTTTGAGTCATTGCCTCAAACGCAACAAAATCCAGTCTCTTCAGTGGATGAAGCAAAATAAAGGGTGGTTTGGTTTCATGTGGTGGTGTGGCTGTGGACAAGCCAGTAACCAAGTTCTGGAAGCTGTAGCTGTAAACATGATGGAGCTGCACATGGGTGCACGGCGGTTATGGGACACTTGCTGATTCCACCTCTTCCAGGTTGTTTTGGCCCCGATGCTGTGAATGATGGCATGATCCATAAATGCTACTGTAACTGCTAAAGGAAATATTTTCTTGTTTCCAGTTCATGCTAAGAAATGTAGAATGTTTTTGTGAATAAATCAAAAAATCGTTCCACAGAGAGATCACTGTGTCCCTCTGTTGCAGGACAACTACTGTTGTTGTATTCTAACACTTGCTGCCAGTGCCTGTGGAAGACGAGACCTGGGCAGTTAATGGTGGAAATGGTAAAGGGAGTAGGGAGCCTTTAATATGGGTACTTTTCCCTAGATTCTCCCTCTGTCTCGTGTGCCAGCCAGGCTGATAAACTGAATAGTACTGAGTTGCAAGACACGGAAGTTTTTCTGAGTTCTAGAAGAGCTCGGGCATGAAGTAATTGAACTTGCCTGTTGCACTGCGTTCTGTAAAGCCCAAATCAATCACAAAACTAGACAGAAGGATGTGATGCTTTGTGTTGGTGAGACTGGCCCAAGGACATAGGGACTGCTCATATCAAGCAGATTACGATGGAACTGGAAGGTGCATAAATATCATATATGATGGGAGAGTTAATGAGGGGGTTGAATTGCAAGTAACAAAATTAGGAGAATCAGCAGGCCTTTATGTAGGTTGATCGGGTCTGTATGGATTTTCACAAAGCTTTCAATAAGTGCCTTTGCCTGAGCCTTTTAATTTTTTTAATCTATTACAGGGTAAGAGAATGGCTTTCCAGTAACTGTTTAAAACATGAGGTATAGGTTGAGTGACTCCAGAGTTACCAGTATGGGGTCCTTTGAACAAGTAACATTCAAAGACATACATAGTTTAGAAAAAGAGGGAGGAGCACTTATAGCAAGTAACAAATATTTTCAGGATAGATAGAAGCAGAAGTGCTTGAGAAATCTTTCTGCAACCCTTCCGTGATGTCAGACATCTCAAATTCAGCAAACATTAGGATTTTTTTTTTTTATAATTAATGAAAAAACAGATGATTTCACTGTGATGTCACAAAGCTAAAGCTAACTGTTACCTTACTGTCAGAGGTGCTGGTCACCCGCTCTTAATAGTATAATAGAGCTTGGAAAATGTGTAGTAAAGAGCAACACAAATGGCAGTCTGTGTTTTCCGTATAGAATGGTATGCAGATTTCTTTCACTCAGGTGGTATTTTGTTGGGGTTTTTTTGTTATTGTTGGCTTATTGTTGTTTTTTTTTTCTTTTAAGAGTTCATTTATGGTTAAGAAAAAGTTGTGATATATTAAAATAAGACCAGTTCTTTGGCTGCAGTGTATTTCATCTCCTGAGTAAGACTTGGGCTTTTCTGGAGGTGCTGCCTTGCTGTAACTTTGTTTACTCTCTTAGCGACTGTTTCAGCCTTCCTTTATTCTATTCCCTCATCTTCCCCACCAAAACATTTGCTGTTACATTTAAAGAAAGGACATCAGACATTAATAAAGCTCCTAATGCATTTCAGGAGCTTTCTAATATTGCTTGGGGTAATTGTAAGATATTTGGAATCTGGAGTTGGGGAAGAAAGCATAACTCCTTGTCCTAAAATATTCTCTCTATGCTGAAAATTTATACAGCATGTGATGTTTGGAATATTAGTTCAGTAAACATACTGCAGGATGGAGGATTGTTGTATCTGTAGGTAATTACGATGAAAGTGCCGTGTTATGCGGAGCTACTATTGGGTCATGAGCTCAAAATATAGAACATGCTCTCCTATGAAGAATTAGTAACCTTACATTCTTCAGTCTTTAAAACTTGGTTGAGGAAGGTTTGATAGTAGTCTACAAGCCATGATAGACACGAGTGCGAACTGTCTCTTCCTATGGAAGAATTATGGAGTGCCAAGTAAATCTAGTAGAAACTATATTTAAAATAAAGGCAGGCCATTCTTCAAACAGTGGCTGTGCATATGGAACATTTTGTAGAAGGATGCTGTGGTTGCTAAAATATTGAAGAGAAGACTGCATGGCTTTGTTGGAGGGAAATCTATGGAGGGTTCTACAAAATAGGTCCAGAAACAATGTCTAGCTTGGGGAGTCCCTGGGCTGAACATACTTGGAGGAATAATGGAACATAATGTTTACTTGCTGTCTTCTTACTCATCCCTGAGCATCAGTTTATGGCTCTGTTGAAGGCAGAATACCACGCTAGACTGACCAACTGTAAGTCACCCATTCTCACAGTCCAATCACAAGCAATGAGTTTGATTTTTTTTTTATTATTATTTCTGACAGTTTCATTTTAATGCAACTAGTAGAAATGGCAGTTTACATAAGTGTTTATGTTTGAGAATCAGGGAAATTATATTATTTAAAGGCAAAAATATAGAAAGAGGATTATTTTTTTCAAAGTGATAAAGAACAACTCAAAGTACGGTCATTTTGGATTTATGATTTCTACTGGAAGATGTCTGTTCAGCAGATCTGAGCCACGCCAATATATTTAAAAACAGGTGAAGATTCAGTTTTGCATGTCATCTGCTGTGTTCTGAGCTACTTCTGCAGAAGCTTTGACAGCAGGATCAGCAGCTGTCTTGTAAGTAGCAGTGGTTGGAAAAGGAGCAGAAAGTCATGGATTAACTGCTTCTGGAAGATCTCTTCTTTAATCTATTGAGAAAGGGCACTGTACTGAATAATGAAACAGGCTCTTACTTGGAAAAAAAAATGATGCTGCTCACCTGGAATGACCTGTTCTGGTTGAAAGATAGGCGAGTTACAGACACTAACTTTCTGGCAACTCTGTGGCCTCAGCTTACTTTCATGAGAGCTGTTTTAAATGTTCAGAAGCACGGAGCCCTCTGCATCTGGCCATTTGCCACATCCTGTTGCTGCTGTGCAGTAATCAATCAGTTTGACATGGATAGTGTGTGTGTGTGTTGTGATTGGGAAGGAAGTGTCAGTTTGATTTGTGGTATCTCAAGGATTTGCTTGAGAGGTTACTGGTCTATTTGAGAGAATTCCTGAACTACCTTGGGGTGATTAATAGACTATTAATGATGATTAAAATAGTTTATTGCCATTTGTATATACTTTATTTTAAACACATTTATGTACATCAGAATCTGACTTACCAAGAGAGAGCTCCCAAAACTGGGAGGTAAGGAGTAAAGAATGGCAGTTATAATAAAGCCAGTTTATCATGCACGTGTGTGTGTGACACACATAGAAAAATCATTTCAGTGCAGATACTGTTGTCATTCTTCCCACTATTAGCAAATTATGGAAATAAGTAGTTTTCTCAATTGTCCTATGTCCAACCTAAAAAAACCCACAATCACCAACAAAGTTGATTCACTGCATATGATAATTAGTTTGCTTTCACTGTGGTCTTAGGACCATAACTTAGGATATGTTTTCATATCAGAACCTTACACAAAACGCCTTTGTTTATCCCATATGACTTCCCCCCCCCCCCTTTTTTTTTTTCCTTATTAGTGATTGGGCTGTGGTTATGTGGAAGCCTTTGTTTAAGCACAAAAGAAGTGATACCATGGCTCTATTTTCCCTAAAAGCTTTGCTGTAGTATGATTGAGGACTCTGAGCGTGGGTCTTGGTCACATCAGCGGTGCCTTGTAAATTCCCATTCTTACATACCTCAGATCTCACACTACTTGCATCTCTTTCTGTTGACCTCGTCTAATTTGCAGTTCTAGATTTTCTGCTAAGAATGGAAGCAGAAAATCTCATAACACGGGGCTTCCAACAGATAGAAAGTCAGCTATTCTTTATAATTAGTTCAAGTTTCAGCAGAGTAAAAGAGCCGCTCTCCGGAGTGTAATGAGCCAAAGGTTTTACAGAAAGGGGGAAGTATGGGCTGTGATACATTGTTTCTGCACAAGCTAGGACAGGTACTTGTCATTTCATTCACCACCACTTCCCTGGCTGTCAGTGTTCTGAAATGCCAAGTATGCCAGAAATGTTGGAGGGCAACTCTTCTTGCATGTTCAGTTGCATTTGGTTATGGGCAGCAAAAGTGACATGGAAGTTGCTGGAAGATAAACCACACCGATTTCTTAATGGGGGTATTTTATTTATTATATAAATAAAGTGACCTGAAACATCACCACCTGTAAAGTGATTAATCTTAATTAGGGTAAAACATCTCCACAGAAAAAAGATAGCTGCAGTTCAGAATGATCAGCAAATCCTCTTGTAAATGTTTTTTGTTGTGCATATTAACCCAGCAAGTGATTTCACCTGCTTGAAGGTGACCACTGTGCCTTAAGGAAGGAGATGCAATCAACTTTCATTCAAATCTCATGTTGAGATTCATGTTCTGTACAAGATGTTCTGCATAGTGATTCTATATGGAAGATTATTATATTCAACAGATTTATTCTTTAATTTCATATTAGTGTATTCTGGATAGTAGCACTGTGGATTGACATCTTTTGGTGGAAACACCATTCTTGGTCACAACATCTTGTGGATAGAGGATGATTTAAGGAGAAATGTGCTATGATGAGTGTGAAGGCAATTTGCAGAAATTGTGCAAGATGTTTTTACAATAAGTTAAATTTGTTTGCTGCTGCTGACTGTTTCAATTCCTGTGTTTCCAATATTGTCAGATAATTTTTTAGTAGCAGTGGGGCTGTGTTTTAACTTGCATGTGTTTGAATTCTAATCTTAATATAACATTTTAAAGGTGGCGATACATGTGAGTATCTTCTGTCCAGTGGGAGATTTCTTGGAGAAAAAGTATGGCAACCCCACAGTTGTATGATGCATAAGTATAAAAATAGGTAAGGAAATTCATGTCTTCTGTTCATCTGCCTGGAAAGAAGAGCTGTTGTTTGATTGCAGCTGTAGTAATTGCAGTGTCATCTATTTTTCACTTTCATCACAATAGATTGATTTCCAGGCTTTCAAAAATATACAGCATTTATCAGAAAGTAGCCTTTTCCTTGTGCATTATCTGTGTATCTACAGCATTCACCATAGTTGTATTCATATATAAAAACACAAAGAAATGTCGGTGATAGATTGGTACTGATACCTGCTATGGAGAGCTACAAGGTTCTGCAAGAAACTGCATAGCTTCTTGTGTCACTCTCACATTGCTGAAAAGGAAAATGCTGGCCTTATGTGTAGAATCACAAGTAAAAGAAAGTCCCAAATAAAATTAGCAATCACGTTTTTTCATCTACTAATAAGAGATCTTTATTTTTTAGAATTATGCTGTTTACTACCTTATTGAAACTACTGTGTTTGTTAGCAACACAGACTAGGAAAGCCTGCTTGGTTGTTTACCTGATCACATTAGCAGGAGAGTTCTTTTTCATTTCTATGCAAATTACACTAAACTTTTTATTAATTCAGCATGTTTAAAAAAAAGATTTACCATTCCTTAGAGCTGGATATAATGCTTAGAAGTATCTATATTGCTTTCTAGATTTTCTAAATACTTTTTCCTAAAATAGAAATTTCCTGTAACATGAATGTTGCTGTTTTGTTTTACAGTGAAGCAAAAAATTGTCTCATAGACAAACGTGTTGTGTTTCTAGGAGATTCTAGAATTCGACAGCTGTTCTATTCATTTATAAAACTCATAAATCCTCAAGTTAGAGAAGAAGGAAATAAGGTGAGCTATTTTATTTTGATGATGGCTTTGTTTCTTTCCTCCTAATTTACCCTGTAACTCTTCTCTCTACTTCAAAAAAGCAAGAAATTATGCTGTTTGCTGGCCTAGCTATCAGAAAATCCACAGAAAGGTCTTTTGCAGAAGAACAAGATTAGACCAAGATAATTGTTTCCTAATGAGATGATTGGGAATCTGAGAAGTGAACTAGGAAGCTCAAGAGAATGCTTGTGACAGTCTACGAATAAATTAATGAAGCTGTCTTGTCCCACAGTGACTTATGCTTCGTATTTGGCTTCTTGATGAGAAAATGATCTCTTCTTTGTGTGTTTTTAAATAGTAGTAATTCATGCCTTATAATTGGTGATTTTAAATGTCAGTTAAATTGCTGATCTAATCTCTGCATAAAAGTCCTTGGGGCAACGACAGATTTCCAGGTCTAACTTGAGGCTGAAACTAAAAGTAGCTTCTGGTCTTACCTTCCTTTTGATTGCTGCTGAAGAGCTGTTTGCATTTTGTCAGGTGAAGAATGGAGACTGAAGCTTGCAGGGTGGAAGCAGTGAGAAAGGATTTAGCTGCGTCATTTGTTGAACTGAATATTCATTTCTTTTGCTGTATTGTGCTTCTTAGGCATATCCCTTTATGAATTTGTGTATATATGTGAGAGGAAGATATTTCCCCTTGAACCGTGGTTCAGATTAGTCAATTAATTAACACTTCTGTCATTTAGAAGTGCAGCCTGGCAGCTTTTTCAGCAACCAGCATGCAGACACTTTGACTTGTCAAAACAAGATGTTTGAATAACTCCTTTTTTCCTAGTCTCTTGGCTAGGTCAAAGTTGCCACCCAAAAGTGAGGGTCTGATAGAGTGCTGTAGTTTTGGGAGTCAAGAGACAGGCAGCTTTTGTTAAGTATTTATGAAATCAAGATCTCTGTTTGTGGAAGATAAACACACTTTTTCTTTTGGACCAGGATTGAAACTAATATTGTATTTAGTAGTATTTTAAAGAAGGATTGTGTATGCTGTAGCTGATTTCTTCCTGTCTGATTTCTTACAGTATCACTCAGCAGATTTAAGAATGCATTTCAGACTTTATTTCTGAGATTTTCCTTTATTGTTTAATTAAAACTGATTTGGTTGTTTTGTGCAGAGAAGATGGGCAGATAAAAAGGAGGTCTAGGGAAAAGGAAGTGTAAGAAAAGAAAACAAGGTGGTTATTCTCATTTTGGGAAGCTAAATTTAACTAAATATTGTATACCTTTGTTCCAGTGAACAGAAAGTATTTCAGACTTTGTTGGATAGATTTCTTCCAGTAAAAATAACCCTTTATACGAGTATCTTGTTTTATCAAGATAGTAACATAAACATTTTGCATGAGTATATTGATAGGTTTATACAAGAAAAATCCTTTCTACTGAAAATAAACATTTGGGTGAGAGAAAATTAACATGTGAATGTAATTTATTATTTTTTTCTTTCTGAAAGTTTGTCTTTTGTTTTATTGCTTTGGATTTTTTTACAGCATGGAAATATCCCTTTTGAAGATAAATCTGCTTCAATTAAAGTGGTAAGTTTTTACCTGGCATTAAATTGCAAGCCATAATAATACATGCTATTATTATGTCATACAATGTAATCCAAATTGCAGACAAAGCTGGATTTTTCACATTTCCACAAATGCTGTATAAGTCAAAAGAGGATTTAGGCATTGTTTACAGATTTTTAAAAAAATCAGAGGTCTTGTAATGAATTATATTTTGAATAAGATTCTTTGAGAGACTTTGGCTTTGAGTATTCCCTGTTAGCTTTGGGCATAAGATGTGGGGGTATGTATAATTTTTCTTTTTGTGCTACTCCAGTAGCACAATTCCTGCCACTGCTTTTGCATGGAGAAGTAACCACGATGTTGATTATAATGGGGATTTTATTTTTTTTTTAAAGAAAACAAACAAAATACTTGAGGGTAAGTTTTATGAAGGGCTCTGTTCTCTTCTCCCCTGGCAGTTGAAATGGTGTCCTCAATAGCTTTCTTTGCTTCCCATGACAGCTGTCAGCAGTGCTGGCATTCTGCTAGTCATGTATTTGTTTATCTCCTAGAGACAGCTCATTCTCTGTTCCTGAAAACCAAAGCAGCAGTGTACTTGCTGACTTGTCTGCAAGTGAGTTTTCAGTACCTGCTGGTGCACTTTACAGCGTGAGCCCAGGGCCATTTCAGCCTGTGCCATCGTACTCTGTTGCCCTTCAGAGTCTGTTCCTGTATTTCTGCTGTAAGTAGCCCTAGTGCAGCTGCAGAGCGGGCAGGTTTAGAAGTCAATTCAGCCACACACTTCCTTTGTAGGGTTCCTTCACAGTTGAATTAGTGTCAGTTAATGGAGTTTTTTGGTTGGTTGGTGGGGTTTTAAAATTTTTATTAGGCTGCTGCTTGTCTTTAAGCTGAAGGAGTAAATCTGCATTTATGTTGCAGGATTTCTTGTGGTATCCAGAAGTTAATGGCTCTATGAGACAACGTATCAAATCTTGGACAGAGGTTTGTGTTAAAACCCTCTTTATTTTTGGGAAATACAGTAACTGCCTGAGGACTACCACTTTTTTTTTTTTTTTTTGTGATACACACAACTGTAGGAGTTCAGCAAATGCAGCATATCATATATATTCAGGCAGTTATGTACCAGAAATCTGAAATTTGGCATCAAAATAGTGAAATGGGGTGTTTGCTGATGTATGCGTTTCTGGGCTTCTCCTGGTCTTCCAATGATGGCTTCACTGGAACAAAAAATCGCAAACCAAACCAGAATGCTACTCCTAGGAGCACGTTGATTCATCCTATTAAGAGGGGAAAGGATTTTACTCTGATTTGGCATTCCTCTGCCTCTGTGTCTGCTATGGTTCTGCTTTTATGTGGCCAAAAGGTTTTGATCCTTAGCGATCCCTTTCAACTTGAGATAATCTATATTAGATGAATTTATGTTTATGTTTGAGTGCTCCAAACTGAAGGACAAAGGCAATTTTGAAAGTCAAGAATGCCTTCATTTTTTCCCCAATATTTCCCTCAAATTGCATGCTAATTCGTTTACTTGTTTCAGTTATAAGTTATGTTATTCAGCATAGCATTATGTATGTAATTCTGATATGTTTACAGATTGGCAACTAAATTTTGTCTTGTTTCTCCCTTTGTTAATCTTTAAATAGCCTGGAGTTATTTAGGATTGCTCCCCAGTGATTCTTTTGGTACCCTATCTGTCATTCTTGCACAACACCTTCTATAAAGATAGCTGAAGTTACATTCATTTTTCTGTGTTTTTTACAAAAATCTGAGACCTGCTAAACCCTTGTTTTGCCAAGGTGAAACTTGCACCGAGGTGATGAGCAGTGTTTGTTTCCTTGTACTCTCTGTCTGAGCACATGTTCTATTCCTTGGCCCTGACGTAATTTTCAAGCCTTTGGGGCAGCGACTGCCCATTGTCCTTGCTCTGTGTTAGCAGTGGGTTTACAGCCACTTCAGTCAGCACAACAGCTCAAACAGATATTTGAGAATGTGGAGAGACACTGACAGAAAAAATGCTTTAATAGTATCACCTACAGTTTACTTACACATTAGGAAGAGATGTTTAGATAGCTTTTAAAGAGAATTTATGCTGCTAAATTGATAATGATTGTGTATTGTGCTTTGCACTGCTGCAGATTCTGTCATGTGAAAATTTTTTTATATCATAAGTTGATGTTTTCTGTAATATACCTGCAGCCTATGCTTTTCTAACCATTAGCTGATGGACAAGTTGAGTCACAGTTAATTAAAATATGAATCTTAGTTAACCTGCTCAGTATAATAATTATTTTTGAAGATTTAAAAACTAATTTCTTTTTAATTTGTGTCTTAGAGTTCTGTGGCAAAACCTCATATAATTGTAGCAGGAGCTGCAACGGTAAGTTACACGTGTATGAGACATTTGAGTAATAAAGCAGGTTCTATTAGGATAAATGTTATGCTTTAAGATGGTTACATTATGAAGTTGTTAAAGCCAGATGATAATAAAAAATATGCTCTCAGTTCTAAAATATCAGGTATATTTTGTTATATCTGTAAGATACACTGTATTTGCTTGTCAGTAGCAGTACTGGTTGATAACCATTGATTAGCTTGAACTAGCTAATAAAGTGGCTTCTTTGCTAAAGCAGATTGTTCATTTAAAAAGGTGAATAAACTGATATGCATTTTTAATAAACTCTTTTCAGTCACAGAATACTGCTTTTGAGTATGGCACAATCTGAAATGCTCTTTTTGAGCACACATTTCTTTTAGGCTTAGATGGGCAAAGCCCTGAATTTTACATAAATGATTCAACAGCCAAAGAAATTGCATTTCTTGAATTTTATTCCATTGAAGTTTCTACCACTGCCGTGGGCCTTACAGAAAACAGGGCTGACAAGAACCTGAAGATACCGCCTAACCCATCAGTTTGCCACAGTACAGGATCAGTTAGTTACACCTGTGTCACACGTGACAAGAGTCAACCAAAAAAACCTTCCAGGGATGGAATTCGGCAGCCCCTCAAGAGCTCAAGAGCCCCACTACTGTTCCAGTAGTGGCTGGTACTGGGAGTCAAGAGTCGAACAACTGCTCATCTCATTAATTCCACATTTGATGTCCCTTACTTCCAGATATTTTGGAACTGGAATTTGAAAGCTATTACAAATTCATATCAGCTCAAGTATAGAGGGGGAAAATGTGTTCTATTTTAAATAAAATCCTTTGAAAGTAGTTTGTTTTAGAGACTGTTCAAGCATTCTAACAGTCTGGAAGCTCCTGGTCATGCCAATCTGTGGTGAATTCTCCCAATTTTAGGGGGTGATCTTATGTGTATGCAGACCTCCTCACGTTTCCTGAGGGATCAGAAATTCTTTTTCCTTACAAGTGAACCATGCAAATTCTCTTCCTCCCTAGAATCCATGTAAATACTTGAGCTTTAGGAATCTTAGCCTGTAATATCTCTTTTCAGTCTGAGAATCTAGCATGTCTTACTAGCATGAGTCATTGTATTTCACACAGAAAATGCTATTATATGTGTATACTGTTCTGGTGTGCAGAAGGTCAGGTTGCAAAACTACAGGAGTCTTAGCTAATTAATTCCTTTTACACACACACACACACACACACACACACACATTAAGAATAGCCTTTTGTCCTTTATGGACAGGAGGAGATACGAACCAACAATATGTGTGTGATGCTGTCCTCTTTATAATACCCAAACGTTAATAATGATATCTAGAGCTGGCCAAAGATAAACAGCCCCTATTTTAAGGGACTTGCAGAAAAAGAAAGTGCTTCAGAAATCTGGTGCGTAAGCAACATTACCATGGCTAGCACCAGTGTGGTAACCTGCTACTAGATTAAACTGATGTGTGCCCTTGGGCTTGTCAGCATTTTGAAACTTACCTGTAACTTAGCTCTCCGTTTAGTCATGCTACTTTGCTTTGGACATATCTGTCTTAAGATGTCAACTCCACAACAATTTACAAATAGAAGTGAGGTCTTATAAGCTGGAGAAGCTGCAGCTGGTGAAAAAGACTCAGTAGCTTATTCTGGGAAAAGGAGATTCTCTGAGAATGTCATGGCAGTGCTCTGCTTCTTAGTTCCTGACTTCCTCTTGAACAAAATATGTTTCTTAAAATGTCTCTTTGGATACTGTAGGTATTTCCTGAGTAAAGGTTTAGCTAATGGCAGAAACTGCTTTTTTTCCAGAGTGTAAGTTCTCACAGCAGCTTACTTGGTTTCGTGAAGTGTTCCTTTATATTTGATAATATTCTCAGGAAGTGGATTAATCTGTGTACTTGGCTTACATAAAGAAATTTATGTGAGTATTTAGAAATAACTAGAGAGTTCACTGCATTCAGGCTAATTTCTTTTTTTATTATTTTTACAGATTTTGACCAAATGAGTATAGATATAGTAATACTTCTAAAAAAGGCTAAATCTATTTTTCCTGTACTGTGGGAGGTTCTTTTCAGAAGTTAGGAGAAATTGTTGGGGTGGATGTAGCATTGTCCCAACCATTTCCTATAGAAGATTAAATCAGCATTATTTTTTCTTTATGGGTATCTGCAAATCAGATGGAAATATTTTGAACTTGATACCACTGCCAGATTTTGCTTGCATGCCTCTCTTGTTGTGGTCAGTTTTCCTAGAGTAAAATCTACCAAATTGGCCATGATTTTTATATAATGTGACTGGCTTTGCTACTTCATAATTGTTCAAAGTCAAGAGGCTTTTAATTAAGATGCCTTGCGTTGTTTGGTATTTCAGAAAGTAAACATACTTTAATATTGTATATTCTGAATTTAAATGATCTGTTTGAATGCATGCATGTCTGTCTAGACAGTGGGTTTGTCCACAAGCACTTTTTTAGCGCTGGAAAGGTGAAGACTAAAGAAATAATTTAGCTTTATAGAAATAATGAAAACCAGCTGCTAACAGAGCAATGGAATCAGTTAATTAAGAGTCCTCAGACATAGAGATTCTGAATCACTGTCTTTTTTTTTTTTTTTCTCCAGTGGTCTATCAAGATTCACAATGGCAGCAACGAAGCCCTCACACAATATAAAATCAATATCACCTCAATTGCACCTCTTCTGGAAAAATTAGCAAAAAATAGTGATGTTTACTGGGTCTTACAAGGTAAAGTAACAAACAGGAGGTAACAGTTTGTACTGTCAGTGTCTGTTGAATCGTTAGCATATAGGATATGGAAAACTTGGTCTGCACTGCTTGCTTGCAGAGTAAAAAGGGTGTTGGTTGAATTCCAATCTGGCCTATTTTGCAGTCTTAACTGCCTGGTACCTAACTAGCTGTTACCTAAATTTGTGATTTTAAAGGTCTCTCAGGAAAAACTTTTCCCTTCTGAACTCTTAGTTCTTTGTTAGCTTACTTTCAGGTTCAGTATGCCACGTCTGTTCTCCCCATGCCGTGCTCCATACATGCCTCCTGGGAGATAAGACCACAAGTGCATAAACCAGCTGCATTCCTGTGTTTGTGTTCAATTAAATTTTCAGATTACATAAATAATAGGAGAGGCTCAACAAGGGCATCCTGTGTGTGTGTCTGGAATGAATAGACCTAATTTCTGAAGCCTGCAGGCAATTAAGTGGTGTTTCATTCCTCTGAAAAAATGAAATTCTGCCATCACTTAAACTGGAATCAACAGGAGCAGGTGGTATATGCTTATGAACTATAACTTAGAGCAATAAGAAGCCGTTTTCTTCTGCAGTACCTAGAGGGTATGAGAGAATATTTTTTCGCTACATGTCTGTTCTGATGCCTGCCTTCTGTCCTCTTGGCTTTGGAGTCTTTCCTTGGGGGATTCCATTACTGAGAGAAAGCATAAGCAGCTCAGCATTCCAGCACTGTGTGCTCTTCATGGGTTTGGGAAAATTAAGCAGGCATTTGTGTCTGGCTAAAAGCTTTCTAATCTCTAAGTACATATGCATGACTTAGGGAATGGCATTAACAACATTTCACCATAAACAACTCTCATTGCTACTCTGTTTACTGTAACAGTCACTCATTCCTCACTGTACATTTTTTTCCATACCCCTAAAGAATTGTGACTCCCTAAATGGAAGTAGCCTGTATGACTTGAGCTAAGTATTAGTCAAGTAGAAGATAAACATGTTTGTTCTTTGTCCTTTAACATCCAGACCCTGTTTATGAAGATATTCTGAGTGAAAGTCGGAAAATGATAACTAATGAGAAAATAGATGCTTATAATGAAGCAGCTGTTCGTATTCTGAACAGCAGCTCCCGAAATTCCAAAGCTAAAGTTAAGGTATTCAGTGTATCAAAACTGATAGCACAAGAAACTATCATGAAGTCTGCAGATGGCCTACATCTCCCTGAATCAAGTCGAGATACAGTAAGTGCTTTTATCATTGGTCAACATTAGAAAGTCCTAATAATAAAAAAAGATTTTACATGAACATTCTGAAGCGTCAGACAATGTGAATGGAATGAGGACAAACTTTCTTCAGGAGATTTTGTTCAGATGTTCTCAATAGGTGGGAGGGCAGCCAGTTTTATAGGCTATTTAAAAACCATCATAGTAAACACATTAGTGCATAGCTATTTTAAAATAGCTGTTAATCTGCTAGATCTTTTAGATCCTGAGTGCAAACTTTGTGCCTTCGTCTGCATGAATCAGAGTGATAAAGATTTGTCAGGCAGCACTAAGAAATAAGTCTTAGATGTTCCCTTATGTGCCCGTGTAATTTTGTTTTAGTAGGGAGTATGAAAAGGATAGGGAAACACATAATAGACACCTTTCCGGTGGCATGGAGTGCCACTGACTTTATTGCTTATTTTATCTTTACCTACAGACACACACACACACATATATATGTATGTATGTATATGCAGTGAGCCCCCCTGTGCTTTATCAGCATGTCCTTCTTGTGACTGAGCTCTCCTGCCGTGTCACTTTTAGCTCCACTCCTGTGCAGGTTTCAGTTGCTCTCAAGTGCCACTGGCTGAACTGTAATCTTACTGTGGGCTTCAGTCTCACTGTCATGCTTTAGAAATGTTAATTACTGTGTCCCTTTAAGACCCCAGTTTGTGAGCTATTTTTCATTTATAGTTCATTTAGCTCTTTATAGCCCCTTTTATTAGCAGCAGAGTGAACCTTTCTGTTCTAAGGATTAGGATTAGCTCTTTCTGTTTACTTGAAGAAGTTGAAGGGTTTCCTGTTCAGAAGAGAAGTTCAGACTACTGTTGAATGCAACCAGGTATATGGGGGTACTGTGAAACTTTACCTACATAGTGCTAAGGGTGAATTACATATTGTTTATGCCAGTGTGTGATCTAGAAGAAAATTTCTTGCAATGAGAACATTAACTTTTTTATTGCAAATGAATTGATAAAACTGTCTGTTTCTTTTGACACTTTGACAGAATGCGATGATTCTTATGAATGTCTACTGCAATAAGATAATGAAGCCCATTGATGGCTCCTGCTGCCAACCTCAGCCTCCTCTCACTCTGATACAGAAGTTAGCTTTCTGTTTCTTTACTTTGTCCATTATTGGATATTTAATTATCAATGTAATTCATCGGAATAATTTCCGGAAGAACAAATGCACTGATTTGGAAAGTGGAGAAGAGAAGAAGCCTGACATCAGCGCTCCTAATGGTTCTACTTTGGAGATGCTCCTACACTCCTTCTGCAAACTTGGTCTAATCATGACCTATTTTTATCTATGCGACAGAGCAAATCTTTTCATGAAGGAAAATAAATTTTATACACATTCATCTTTCTTCATACCAATCGTCTATATCTTGGTTTTGGGGGTATTTTATACCGAAAATACAAAAGAGGTAATGACATCCTACTTATAATGTTGATCCCCAGTGTGAGTGTAAATAACTAATTGCTAAATGCTAAAAATTGTATTTTCAAAGGCAGTATAACTCATCTGCAAAAAAATGAATTCACAACTAATATAACATTTGCATGACATGAGATGCAAAAGCTTTTTGAAAGCATATGGCTTTGAATGCTTTTAGCCACTGGCAGTCAAACGTGGCATGAGGATAACTGATACAAGGCAGCGTGAAGCACAGTGAAATGTGGTAGACTTGTGTCCTCTAAACAAAAGTCTTTGACAATTGAGACCTGTTTACCCATAAAATGGTTTATTGTTTTGAACTTTTTCTCCTCATTTTGTAGATGTTCGTTGTACTTTTTGGAATAGCAACACTCTTCTTTTGTTTTGCATTAGACTAAAGTGTTAAATAGAGAACAGACTGATGAATGGAAGGGCTGGATGCAACTTGTTATTTTGATTTATCATATCTCTGGAGCGAGCACTGTAAGTGATCAGAATTTTTTTATAAGTGGGAATGCAATTTGGGTGCATTACTTCAAAAGAAAGGTATTGCAAATGTGTATTAGGGTTTAACATAGTAACTTATGCTGTTGTTCCTGTTAAAGGTGTTAGCAGAATTAAGTTTTCTCTCTATTTAAACATAGATTTCATTGCTTAGAGCATTTTGTGCCATTACTTAGCCAATGAAAAAATACACATGTGGAACATTATGATAATTTATTTTTAAATTCTAGTCAAACATTTTTATGTTCAGAGCTTGGAAGTGTTGAAGAGGAGCTTTCAGAGATCCTTTCTTACAGAATATCAAAGTGAAGAGTAACAAATAGCAGAAACATTTTAATGTCTTAGAGGTTAGGGTTACAAAAGAGCTTAGGAATAAACAGGGAAATGCAGCATGTTTCTTTTCTTATTTAAACCTGATTTACTGCAATGTTTAAAACACATAAAATGGGGGAGGAAAGGCAAATCAAAAGCATTTATGTGGCCATTTATAAAAGGTACTTCATTTTATCTCAACAGTTTTTGCCTGTGTACATGCACATTCGAGTTCTGGTTGCTGCATATCTGTTCCAAACAGGTTATGGACACTTCTCATATTTTTGGATAAAAGGGGACTTTGGTGTATACAGAGTGTGTCAGGTAGGAATATCTACTCACCATTTTTATAAATAAATTTATCCACATAACAAAATGTCCGTAATAGATCTGTACTCCCTAAATAATGTGATAGGAGATTATTAAACCAAGGTCTGCACATGAAAAATGGTTATTGTTTCTATGTAATCTGATCTGTTTAGTCAGTAATGTTTATCTAATACAAACATACCACGTGTAAATGATATTTGCATTATAAAAAATGTAAGTATGTAGCCTTTAAAATATTGAGACAAAGTATTTTCCAATACGTAGTGATGGGGTTTTCATTGCAGTAGCGATTTACAATATAGCTATGTATAGGTAACGATCCAAGCAGGCTGACTGGCAGTAACAACAGTGCCATTAGTTACTGACAATAAATTTATTTGCTAAAACTTTGAGATTTATTCTGTAGTCAGTGGTGAGTAAGAGGTTTATGTGGCTAGCTGTGATGTTCTGAATCACCCTCTGGAATAGCTTCTCTCCACCTATCTATGTTGAGAATATATAGGTGGTGTGAAAGATCTCATCTGTTGTCTCCTCTTGGCAAAAAAAAACCCCAACTTTGTTTTCCCAAATTAGCTATTGGAGAGACCACATTTTGCTTCTCTTACCTTGTTCTTACAACATCAGTCTGCTCCATGCTGATAGTTTCCCATGAGGTTGGGGTTCTTTAATAAGTTCAAAAAACATATGCTTCCATTAGTTTTCTTTATACAGGTAGATAAATGTTGGGTGAAGCCACTTGCTGAAATTGTGAAAGCTTGTTATTATGGTATGCATTTTGTGCTTTTCTTCTCACTTGTTGGTGAAATGACAAACTTCTTGGTTTGTTAGTTGGGGCCATTAATAGTGTCCCAAAGCATTTGTAGCATCGTTCTTTACTTCAGCTGAGTGATGTTCTGGATTTGTTAAAGAAACTTCATGTTGCTATCAAGTAGCTGTTTTGGATTGCAGTAGATTACTAATACATAAACAAGCACCACTACAGTATTTGTTACCTCTTTCAAGACACAGCAAAGTATTACCAAATACTGTACGTTACTTTTTCTTTCATTCTTAACCAAGTTTGTTGGGTTGTTCATTGTTGGGGTGTTTTTTGTTGTGCCTGTTACTTCTGTTTAACAGTATATCCATTTGATGTCCATTTGATATATATCCATTTATATATAGGGTATGGTCAGAAATACCTCTGCTGTTTTTCTTTAAAAACAGATGAAAATTTCACTAACATTATCAGATGTATCAGCTTCCTTTGAAAAATACACAGGGTTTGGGTGTTTGGTTGGTTGGGGTTTTTTTTTATGTAAATACTAGTGTTTTTCTTGGTCTGAAAGGCTTTTCAGTTATGGCTTTGAGTTTTCAGATCAAAATGCAAAACAGGGAGAAAACAAGTATTTTCCAGTCAGCTCTGTTGATCCTGTATGTTGTCTTCTTTTCCAAAAACAGTGTATTGGAGCCTACCTTTGTTAACAAAGAAAACAAATGTTCACACCGTACCAGTACTGGAGAACATGCCTGTTCCTGTGGTTTCTCTCCCAGGTTTTGCAGTGTGTGCTGGACCAGTTTAAAAATGAATCTTTAATTGCTGTTACACGTTATATTGTCACGTAACTCAGGTCATCATGCTTATTACATAGATTCTGGTAGCCTAACTGCAGCTCTGGCAGTGACATCACTCTGGATTTAACTGAGCTAGCCCAGGTGCGATGGGACTGGAAGCAGAGAGGCATTTACAGCATCCAGCAGCTGGAATACTCAGTCCCCAGCCTGGAATCAGTTCTATTTTACACTGTTTTCATTGCTATCTCTTCCCAAGTAGGCCAGCATAGACAGCTCCAGTAGTACATAATCAGCCTGCAGTCTTACATTGCATTATTGATGTTCCCTGAGATCCTTACCCCTGTTTCAACTGAAATAGAATCAGCATGTGAGATGTAAAATAGGTAGATATTTTCATATAGTGCTAAACAAACTTGTCCCTTGTCTCTCTTATCTGTGCCTCCTAGTTTATATATCATCTGTCTTCCTCCTTCTGATTCCTTCCAGGTTTTATTTCGTCTTAATTTCTTGGTCGTGGTACTATGCATAGTGATGGACCGACCTTACCAGTTCTACTACTTTGTGCCATTAGTCACTGTCTGGTTTATGATCATTTATGCTACCTTATCTATATGGCCTCAGATCGTCCAGAAGAAAGCAAATGGTAAGATTCCCCTCCTTGTGGTATAAAGCACTGGCATGTTACTACAAATGATAGCCATACAGGAAATTATATTGTTACTACATCTCAATCTGGTTTTAATGTAGTCAGAATACGTTAAACAGCTGTTCACAGAAATATGGTTTGCAGAAATAGATGAATAATCTGCTAGTTGAGATACCAGCTGTTACATTTTTCAAGTCTGTCTCTGGTTACAGTCAGAATACTTTTTAATAGGCTTTAGCCATCAGAAGTGCATTTTATAAAGAGCTGTGGTACTACTGAATGCCAGGTGAAAACACAGGGTACTTCATTTACACTGAGACTGTTGCTGTGGTATGCTAACAGGTACGGCACGAACAGTCAGTGTTTCGCCCTCCATTCTGCACTGCCGACATGTCTCATCCATCCTGAGCTCTGATCCTCCTATATCCTCCCAAAGAAGGACCTGGGGATTGTTATTTTAGTGTCTTAGATTAAGTGAGCTATCAGAAGTATGTCTTGTGATATGGGCATTTTAAATGAAAACAGAGAAAGTGAAATCCCAGTTTACTTTATGCATTGCTGTTCACTGAACAGCTGTCATCATGTGGTAAATGCTTATTATTTAATGTACCTAAATTAGAACTAAAACCGTAAAAGTCTTAAATCCTCCTTCCCTATTTGTGGATTGATATTGAAGTCATATATTCTACAGGTATGAGAATGAAATACACCAAATGCATGGTAGGAATCGATGCTGCAAAAATATAACCAGAGCATTTTTTACAAGCTATCTCGAAGGCAAATAGCTCCAATACTTTTTTTTCCTACAAAGGCACTTCTTTTCCAGATAACAGAAATGAATATTGTGTACTTCAGAGCAATCATGTACTGTGAAGCTAGAAAATGTTTCAGTGACAACTTTCACTTGGTTATGTCCCTATTTACCACTGTCAATTTGTTTGGCGAGTGAGGGAGATGATCTCTGTTGCAATGCTGAGGCTTGGGTAGAGATTAATACCAGTCCGCAGCTTTAAGGAGCAGTCTCTCAGGCTTTTCTTAACTGGATACTTGTCTTTCATGACCTGCAGATGAGCTTTGCAGTACAGCTGGTGCCTCTGAGTTTAATATTTCACACAACAAATGCTGTTGGGCATTTTTATTTATTTATTTACATTCACCTAAAATAAGGACTGCGTGTGCAGAGTGCTTGGGAAAGCAGGGGCTTTGAAACAGTGCTTCTGTTGGAACACCTAAATTCTCTTCTTTCCTATATATATGTTGGCCTTCTTTTAGACATGAGGCTGAAGTTATAATTAATAGGTTGTTAATTGCTGTGAATGTTTATTTCAGTTGCTTAAAGTAAAATTTTGTATGTAAATGTAGATAGGGATAAAATATTGCTGGCAGTATTTGAACATTTATACATTAATATGTGTATTACTAAGAATAGCTCCACTAAATAATTGGCAATTATTATTTAATGTGTCCTGGGCTTTGCTGTTGAAAAATTGATAACCGTATGCTCACTCACTTATTTCTTCCCCAGGGAACTGCTTATGGCACTTTGGTTTACTGCTGAAACTGATTTGCTTGCTGACATGTATATATTTTCTCTCATATTCTCAGGTTTGTAAATTTTGACTATTTTTATCCTTAACAACCCAAGGGTATGTTAGCTATCTCTGCATTTTAATGTACTCATAACTTGGATATTTACTCCCATATCATAAATCCAGAAGAAAAACACCCAAAGGAACTTTTCATACTTGAATTGGTGTGGGTGCTGGAAAACACACAATTCAGGAACTTACACATTTCTTGGTCACGCTTGACATGTTTTCAGTATTTTGCAACACATTGAATAAAGACAAAGGTCTGTGCTTTGGTTTTGGGGTGTGGTTTTTTGATGTCCTTAAAGTCACTTGGTTTTGCTAGCATATGGTGATAACGTGTGATGATATGGTGATGTAAAGATCAATGTCTCTTAGAGACCTGGCCTTGGCTTTGATACTTTGTCAAAAGACTGGTTCTGATGCTGCATTAGCAATTTACTGCGTGCTGTAAGTATAGCCAACAGAAATAAGGGCAGATATTGTCACTCCTGGATTTTACAGGGGGCTCAGTGGTTTTCATCCTTCATTGGTTTTAAGTCTGTTGAACTGCAGTCTTCTGTCGAGTATGCATTCGTTACCCCAACACATGAGCAGATCTCTCCCTTTAAGCCTGCAGCACAAAAGGGAGGGTGTGCCAGTACTTTTATGTGAAGTAAAACTGAAACCCTCTCTCATCTGAACAAGTATTTCAGCTTTTCTTTTTTTTTTTTTTTTTCTTTTGTGGGGACAAATGCCTTCTAAGGGAGCCTTTACTTTGGTAATGCCATGTAGCTGGTGAAGGAGGGATGTGATAATATTAAGAGGCAGCACATTGACTGAAATGTAGTAAATATGGTTGATATTGATGTTACTGCTTTTGCCATGTGTATTTGTACAGGGCTTATTTGAGAAGATCTTTTCTTTTTGGCCACTGTCGAAGTGTTTTGAACTGAACGGGAATGTCTATGAATGGTGGTTTAGGTGGAAGTTGGATCGCTACGTATGTAACATTTGCACACATTTATACTGGGGTCTTGAGAGTATTTTGTTTAATTTGGGGGGATGGAGGTTGGGTTTCTTTTCCTCTGTAGAAAGTGGGAGTTTGTCCCAGTGGATGGTTTAATAGAAGATGAAGGTGCACCCACCTCACTTCTGCAAGTGTCTGTGAAAGCTTTGCATAAAAGATGGGTGTTGATTTTTGCTGCTGTGTCCTGCTCAGTTTACTTTTTTAAAAGAAATTCATAAAATGATCTAGAGTTGTCTTTTCTCAAAAATTTTATTGTGAAAATTTAACACCTTTAGCACTTCAGGCTATTAAAATGCAAGGTGAATTATTGATGTAACTTTCTTCATAGTGTTTTTTGAAAGTTGCATCAATTAAGGATATATTTCTTTTAAGGACACCTTTAGAATGCTTTTAAAAGAGTCTTGATGCCCAGATGAAACTACTCTTGCATGCATTCTTAAATGGCTTTCCAGAGGGAACATGCTTTCTCTCCAGTTACTGGCTATGTGTTGTGGGGGAGTAGAACAGGGAGACACTGGTCTTTTTTTCTGGTAAGTGGAGTTTCTAAGATGGGAGCATTTATCTGTTAACCTTGTCCTTAAGGGGCTTGCTTGCACCCATGGCCCTCTGGCAGCCTGCAGTCACTGAGACCTGCTGAGCAGGCAGTTGTCGGGTCCTGGGCTGCTCCCATCCACAGCACACGCTGCGCTGTGACATTCAGGCTTGGAGCTTTGTTGTCTGTGAACACTGTGCGTCCTGTGACGCTGCTGAAGACCAAGTCCCAAAATAAACACAGAAGACAAGTACCTCATGGGCCCAGAGCAGCATCGTGTTGCTGATGAGAACTTGGCACAAGATCATAAAATGCTCTGTTGAAGAATTGTGCCTGTGAGAGAGGGAAGCACTTGTAGTGCTTCTGGAATGTCTTCACCTGCCAACTTGGGAGACGGCCAGCAACTCTTGTCTTTTTTCCCCAGAGAAAGGCCTTTTCAGTGCTGGCATAGATTGCAGAGGGGATAGGAGGTACTTGAAAGCTTCTTGAAATGTCATTGTTATGTCTTTAAAGCTTTGTGAAGCCTTAGTAAGAGTGCTTTGTAGTTTCTGAGTTGACTAAAACGCAGCTTATGACAACCTAGTGTAGAAACCCTGTTTTTGTTTGCTTGGGTAAATCTGGGAAAAGACCTTTTGACACCTAAGCTTTGGTGTTCCAGTAGTTTATCCTGTAGCATTTCTGCTAGGAGTTTGTACCTGAAGTACTTGTAAAAACCATGAAATACTCATTGCATTCTGTTTTTCTTTTCCAGGTGGTTTTTCATGGGATGCTGTTTGCTTTTATTTATCTGGCATTGCAGAAACGTCAGATGATCTCAGAAGGAAAAGGAGATCCTCTTTTCTCCAGCAGAGTTTCAAATGTTTTATTATTTATTTCAATTGTATCCTTTTTGGTACGTACCAAGTATAACTGGGTTTGCAAATCTCTGAAGACCTTTGCTGAAGTTCTTGTTTAGAAATTACATTGATTTAAAGCAACAAGTCTTGATCTGGAGATGCTTTGGCTGTGGTTTTATGCACAGCCCCAGCACATCAGAATAGCTTACCTCTTGTTTCCATTTTTAATATTCCATATAGTTGCTACACAGACTGATTTTTATATCTTTCAGACCTACTCTATTTGGGCAAGTAGCTGTAAAAACAAGACAGAGTGCAATGAACTACATCCTTCTGTTTCTGTGGTGCAGGTAATTATAATTATAGTCCTTTTCCTTACTGTGATAGTATCTACTCTGTTCTTGTTTGGGCTGTTCTAATTTTTTTTTTTAACTATCGAGGGTTTTTTAGCATGGAGTGTCAGATACTGAGTTTCATTCTCATGTCTGAAAAAGGATGGAACTACATTGCACAGTGTTTGTCCTTGCCTCTACACACTGAAGTCACATACTGTGGTGTGCGTTAGATTAACCTTGGTGCCCTTAGTGTGGGTTTCACATGCACTAAGTCCAAACCCAACTTCAACTGACTGCATAGCAGCAGAGAAGCAGCAAGCTGTAGGGAAGCAGGAGTGTTTGGGAGGTGGTAGTGTAGGAAGCAACTAGGGGACCCTGCAGTCACTTTTAGGCAGGGAAGAGGTGGGCCACAGCGGCATGCATGTGGTTCTCTTAAATTGAGCTTTTCCTCTTACTGTTCCTGCTGCACCACTGTACCCCTGCTCTCATTCTGTGCTGTTTCCTTTTTTCCCCTCCTGCTCTCACGAGGGGCAGCATGTGCCACTTAATATTTTAATACTGATTTGTCCATCTCAACACTTTCTCTTTAAAAAAGGGTTAACTCTGATTTGTGGCCACCTTCATCATGTTCTAATAACATGTTTTGTGGCCACGCCTAGTAAAGGTACAGTAATATATCCATCAACATCAAGTCTCTGATTCTACTGAGCATGCAAATGTGATTTGCTGTGCTATAAGAATATGTGCAAGAGATTTGCAGTTTTAAGACCTACTTTTAAGTCTAAACTCTGTGGATTTTTATTTGGTATATAAAGAAAATCTAACGCATGATGCACTTAAATTTAAACGGTGAAAATGAATAGACCTTGTGTGTGTGTGTGTGTGTGTGTAATCTGCCTGTCATCCACAGTCACTCTTCTTTTTGTTTTTACTTTTTTATAAAAGATTTTAGCTTTCATCCTCATCAGGAACATTCCTGGGTACGTCCGATCTGTGTATAGCTCATTCTTTGCTTGGTTTGGCAAAATTTCTCTCGAGGTAAGTAGGAAGATCAGAAGTGTGGTGAAATGATACTTGGAAATGTAGGGTGGATTTGTATCTCAGTTGTAGTGTAACACGTAAATAGTGAAAACATTGACTGGCTTATCTAATACCATGACGCTGTGTTTGAGCACTTCTAGTGCCGTGGCTTCCATCTGCATTTAAAGACTAAAGCTGAAATGGCAGCCTCGCAGTAGCAAACTTCCTTCTGATGCTGTTTTGGGGGCGGGTGGTAGGGTTATGAGAGCAAGGATTCACTGCTGGAGTGAGCTGGGGGTGCATGCAGTTGGAAGATAAAAGTTGAAGCCAGTTGAAGAATCAGCACGAATGACACTGACACAGCTATGAATGTGTTTGCCCTAGAACACTTCCTGCCAGTGATAAACAAACATGACTTTGCACTAAGAACACCTTTGTTTGCGTGTTACCTCGTTCCACCGAGTTGTTACTTTGTCAGAGTAGAAACTGTCTCGCTTTCCCTTTTATTTGCTGTTTAGTTATATTAAATGCTCCATTTTCTTGTGTTACTAAAATATGTTTTAAAAAGGGAAAGGAACTCACTGTACGACGTACGCGTAGCTGGGGTTTCGCCATCTTGTTTTAACGGAACACGTTGTTCTGGTTCCGCATGAACCTTAAGGTGCCAGTCAGCTCCAGGGACCTTTGCATTCATCAGCAGTTAAAGCACTGCCTTTTATTTGCAGGCAGGCTAGTTCAGCCCCCCACCAGAGATACTGTAGCTGAGCGGAGGTGTATTCCTCCTCTGTCCCGACATGATGTCAGCCATGTGCCCCTGTGCCGTACTTGGTTAGGGGCTAAGCAAACCCATTTTGCTGTGTATTGCTACTAACAGTTTTGTCTTCTAGCAAAGACGAGTGGAAAACAGCTTCTCACCTATGTTATTTAATCATAAAGGTCTGGCGTAAGCAGCAGCGTGGTGTATCAGTGATGCAGTAGTAACAATTACTTGCTTCTCTGTAAGTCAAGATGTTTCTAGGTAAGGACGATTAAACCACTCTTCTCTTCTTTCAGCTTTTCATTTGCCAATACCACATCTGGCTGGCAGCCGACACGAAGGGGATCTTGGTGCTCATTCCTGGATATCCAATGTTTAACGTGCTTGTCAGCACTTTCATATTTGTGTGTGTGGCGCACGAAATCTCTCAGATCACTAATGATCTAGCGCAGATCGTCGTTCCTAAAGATAACTCAACTCTACTGAAAAGGTTGCTGTGCTTAGCTGGATTTTTTTCTGCACTACTCCTCTTCTCAGCAGTGCAAGATCAGTCAAGACATTAACTTGAAAAGATCTCGTGCCTCATCCTGGGGTACAAGAAGACATTTATATGAAGTGTGTGGAAAATGTATATAGTGCAAATGTACACATTTTGTGTGTGGGAACAGCTTCCTCGAAGAACCTGAGAAACAGGACCGCGCTGTACAGAACTGCATGTGAAAAGGAGTCTTTTCTACTGGGTGTACGTTTCTGTTTTCATACCTGTTCAAACGTGGCAGGAAGTGAAGGGGTTCAGCAACATCACGTGCGTGTCACGGGATTGACTTGACCTTGGGCAGCCGAATGACGGGCGGGTGGCTGGTACTAGGGCACCGCCAATACCTAACACATGCTGTGATCGTTCTCATCAAGGAACAGAGCAAACTCGTGATCCTTCCTTAATGGTCACATTACATTAACATGATGTGAAACATGGAATTACTGGTAAACCAGGGCATTTTTCTGAACAAAATGGTGGGGTTTTTTGTTTAGAAATGGGTATTTTGGGTGGAGGTAGTTTATGTTGTATGGAACCCTTTATAGATGGAAATAAAAACTCATCACCAATTCAGTGATTTAAGGCTATATAGAAGTTTACATAGTATTTTATGGGGTTTTTTTTAGAAATCTAAGATGTTGTTCACAAATATGGTGAATCCTGAGGTGAATTTTTTGTTACAAAACAAATTCTTCCCCCTCCCCCCAAATTGTTAGCTTTTCCCTGATGTGTCCACCCATTTGATTAACTGTCCACAGACCTCTGTACAAACCCAGTGAACAGACCGAGTAACTTTCAGAGACTGAGCTCAGTGTGGAGAATTTTTGGAAGAGCTCCTACGTTTTTCCAGTCGGATGAAGTCCTGTCACACCCAACCCAATCTTAAGGAAACGGGAAAAGAGGGTAACAGGGATCTTCAAACCTCTCCCTGAGCTTTAGGTGACCTTGATCTAGGTCTCATTAGGGAACTGGTGCCATATTCTACCCTGCAATAGTAGTCTCCTTACCAAGGAGTCGAGGCAATCTGTTGGTATCAGGAGGAGGGGGATCTGGTGGTTGTCTGCTGCATGCAGCTGATCAAGGCTCAGAATTACAAATGAAGTGAGATGGGAGCTGTTTGGGTGAACCTTTCCCCTTTTGTTTTTAGCAGTGCCCATCTTCCTTAAGTAACTCTCTCCTTTAGGGTGAACAGGAAAGACACAGCCCTTCCGTGTGGCCATGACGAGCTGTCATTTATGATCCACTTGCTCGGTGAAGTTACGGCCATTTCTTCACTCGGGTTTTGGTTGAAGTGATAGTTTGACCTCTAATTGCTTTTTTGTTTCATTCTTCTCCTGATAACTAGTTGTAATTATAATTCCACATTACTTCGTCAGCAACATGAGCACGATACTGTTTCCCAAGCATATGTACAATCATGAACACCTAATCTGTGCCCTATGTGCTGTCACGTACATGTTTTTGAGCTTATCCTGTTAGAAAACGGAACTCAAACCTTCAGCTACCAGTTAAGTACAAAAGAAATGTGTGAAAAGAATGGCTTTGTTTATCTATTTCCCCCTGGGTGGAGAACAGTTTCTTCTGAAGCATAACCAGCCATTCATCATATAAAATGAAAACCAGATCATTCCACAGTTCTACTAAACCTGCCAGCCGTTTGGGGGCTAGGGGAGAGATACTCGGCCGTTTGTTCTTTGGGGGCGTTACTTCCCATGCTGGGAATTCACCCTCCTGCGCTGGTACCTTGAGCGGCTGAGAGCAGTGGCGTAGGTGAGCACTGACGGGGGCAGGGCGCGTCGCCTCCACCTACGCCAGTACTAGGAGCAACGGGGAACTGTGAGTTCGAGGGATAATTTTTTTTGTTTTTCACAACTTAAGTATTGTAGATATAATTTATCTGTTGTACAGACTCAGTTAAAAGATTTATTTTTAATGTATGAAATAATGCACTTGTTTACTATTATTGTATGTGGGGTACATATATTTTCTTTTCAGGTTATGTAAAAATATGACATAATTTAAACACTAAATAAATGTGCTGTGGATGCTTCTTTTTGTAATGGGAGCAGCATCAATTAAGTAAAAACTTCTTACTTTGTGACACTAGTTGGGCTGCAGCTCACTGTTCGGCCTGGGCTCAGTCACAGGTCACAGGTTAATACTGCAGTGTTTCTCCAAAGCCATGTTCTGGCTACTGTTACTTCAAAGCAGGGCAGGCACTCCTATCCCAAAACACTGCAGACGCAGCTGTCCCAGCTCAGATGAAATGATGGCCAAAGCCACCCCTGGCACTTGGGAGACTTGAGCGGCAGAGGTCTGGCATGGCTTTTCCTCCTGGGTGACAAGTGACAAGCTAGAAACCAGCTGAGAAACCAGAGGAACCGACTTGGCTTTTCTTCAGTCTGACAACAAGAGGAAACCCATCCTTGAGCTGGCTCTGGGCTAAGTACTTGCATGAAAAGCTGAATTCCTGAAGTCACACAGGAAAGAGCCAAGAGGCTCCTCAAGAATGGGAGGTGGTATCTACCACGGGCACCTGAACTACGTTGTCCAAGTCTTCTCCAGCCTTTCCAGCTCTGAGTGGCATGGGCATCGCCCCCAGTTAAACAGAAAAAACCCTGTGGGGTCACCTCCACTGCAGCTCTTTAGGGTTAGCAACCGTAACACAAAGCTGCGGTGTTTGGGCACTGTCACGTAAAATAACCAGTCAGCAACATCACTACATCATATTTTCCTATTTATTAGATTTTACATTTGGTGTATTTACAGAGACATCTGAAGTGCTTTCTATTTAATTTGGCTGCAACTGTCACTTAATACAATATCAGTTCATACTGTCATTGCGCATCATTACAAGAGGCTGTGAATTTACTGTTTTAACTAATTCTTGAGCCATGAAGTGTCTTTAGCCAGCATTACAAATCTATGCTTCCAGAGTAATTATTTTAATAAGTAAAAATAAATACTTTGTTATGAAACTTATTTCAAATGCATGAAATCTTCAATCATAAAATGGTTCAGGTGTGTCTAATGATATAGGGGAACATGGAGTCCTTTTCAGAATAGGGGAGCACCCGCTGCTGCAGGCTGACCCGATGGAGAAACCTCCCTAACGCTACTGGCGCGGTTACATATTCACACAAGTAAGATGGGAGCAGCTCAGTTGGTACTGAATTGATTGTCATGTCACCCTCAAGTTGCCAGAAACACTATCGTGATCCAACCCCAACGCTATTTACAAAGCTTAGCCTTACATGGCATTAAAAATCATTATTTAAAATCCATTCCATTCATTCCTGTCTCAAAGCACTGACAGCTTACACGTGGGCCCGCAGTGGTAGGAACCAACAGAACTCGCAGGCACTGACCGCTGATCACACTGGTCTTTTCACAGCTTGGCTGAGAGGCAAAGTTTTACTTTGCTCTAGACTTTGGTGTGCAGTTTGCTCAGCCGCCTTGCGCCGACAGCCATCCAAGCTGCTGGAAAAAGGGAGGGGTCTCTCAGGGGGCTGGCTGACTGATGAGAGCAGTTCCTTGGTACCTTTGGGATGAGGTAGGTGTGACGCCTGCCACTTTTTGAAAGTCAGTAGGGATGATGGCTCTTTATCCCACCTGTTTTGGAGGCTCTCTGAACTCTTCAACTTGGGTGGCTGCAGCCTGAGCTACTTCTCACAGCACAGTAACCCCCAGCAGTATTCCTGTGGCTGCCTACGTTCATCAGTAAACTTAGTCATGCTTAGGGTTTAGGGTGGCCCTGCACTCTCTGGTGATTAAGGCTCGATGATGTGTACACAAGACTGCACTGCACTGAGCTCTGGTTTTATACTTGGCTGCAGTTCTTGTACTTGTTGAACAGAATGTGCCAAAAAGCAGGTAGGGGCTTGTTTCAATTCTGCCAGAGGGCTGCCTTCAGGTCTGAGCCTATGAACATACCCATGCTTGCTTAAAAATGCACATAAAAGAAGAGTTTGCGTTTTGAAGGAACAGGGCTATAGCTGTAAAAAGAAAACAGTAAGTCACACCAGTAGCTACTTTGGTCTTTCTACAAACTCCAATAACCTTCATTTACAATTTCTCCTTAACCTCAGCCTTAACTTCCTGAATCAGTCAGAATTTCCCTCAGCAGAGAAACCTCAGCTAAGGGAATCCAGCCAGCATTTAGCAACCTTCTGCTTACACCACAATGTCCTGACGAACATCCAGCTTCTGAAAGAGCAGGTATTGCAGAAGAAAGACAGAGCCTAAGTGCCAGCTTAAACCAGTCTGATGCTTTGAGGTAAAAGCCCAAGAACTGTTTGGTACAGGGGAGACCCAGACGTCCTGTGCTGCATAGCACAGCAGGAGCATTTGTTTAAAATATGCAAAACAACCTCAGGAGGTAAATTATCACCACCTACTGACAAGTAAGAGAACATCTGCTGAGTTCCTTTTAACAGAGTGGAATTATTAAGCTTTCAGCTGACGACAAACGCCTCTCAAAATACCCACCTCCCAGGAAAACACGAGTTCAGTCAATCAGCTCCTTTTTAAGCTGCTACGAAAATAACCCTCGGTATCTTGAAGAGCTGGTCCTCCCACAACTCCTGTTCCAAAGAAAACAAATAATCTGGAGGATGTGGAAACTAAACTGCATCAGGGCATGAGGAGTATCGCCAGAAGAAAATTTTAGTGAGCATTTTTAAAGAGTTAGAAGTTAGTCCATGTGCAGCCTAACAACACTTACCCTTGCTTACTTGCAGACATTAATTTCTGCTTACAAACTCCTGTCACAGTTTCTTCTGAGATAACCAGGTGAATGAATGGACAGATTTTAAATGTTTATTGCTTACAAGTTGCCAAATATGCCAAATACCTGGTACAGGGACAGAAACCCAATTCTCAGCAGGAACACTTTGAGGCTTTCGTCTGGGGTTCAGTGTGGGTTTTTCCCTCGCCAGACGAACTCTCTGCTCATGACATCTGATCATCTACAGAATTAATGCCTAGTAAATCTGGAACAGTATTTCTGAGCCTCATCATATTGCACAAGCTTTCACGCTCCTACACTACTGCTTTTCATGAGCATCATCCCACTGAACGGAGCCTGCGGTCCCTTGAACCTGGTGCTTACTTAGAAGCTTTGATTTCCCTGTTAAAACCTTCAGGAGAGATCACAAGACAGAATAAAGTTTGATATTTATTAATACATATATCTGAAAGATTATTTTCTGAATGTAACAAATATAAAAAGTTATCAGTGTTTACAAACCGTCCAAAATGTCCCAAGTACAAAAGGATACAGTACATTAGTTACACGGAAGCGATTGTACTCTCTGGCACGGAGACCATCGTAATACTGTGGGCATGCACAACAGACACCAGAAAAACTCATGCACCAGTCAGAACAAAGGAGGAAATAAGACAGTTTTGCCGCTTTCTCTGATTACAAGTTCATTGCTTCTGTCAGTTTTCTTTCCTCAGGAATACCATTTACCTGCAAGTAGATGAGAATTTGCATAACCCATCAGTGGCAGACGCTGCTGCAACAATGCTGAACCCGTACCTGGCAGCACAGCACATGAACACTGTCAGTCCCTTATCAACCACGGTGCTGGAGAAACACCACAAGTACAACCTGGACCAAAAGATGACTTGCGGGTGAACGAGCCTGGTGTGCCACCTTCTGGGAAAGGAGAGAGTGGGGAGAAGACTCTACACCTGGGAATCTCTCTCTCTCTCTACCTGGGGTCTAACAGGCGTCACAGGGAGACTCTGGAGCTCAGAGAGGGAAATGCAGTACACAGTGCACACGTACTGTTCTGTCTGCTTTGTTACAGGAGTACCCTATAAACATTTCCACCTAAGCACCTTAAAACCATCCTCAGGAATTTCACCAATAGACCACTATAGAACTTACTATTGCTGGAGACCAGTAGCAGTTTTCAGCAGGTTAACAGCAACATTAGATGTGAGTTGCCACCTTTCAGACCAATCTTTCATACCAATCTTTCCCAATTATGTTTTCACTATGTGAAGCAGTCAAGCATTATGTCAGCTACTAGGCCTGCATTTTTATCTAGGTTAAAAAAAATGTTTCTGAATTTAGCTAGGTCAGTGGTTATTAGACACGGGCTGCTCTTCAAATTGCCAAGGGTGGTCTTTGGCATTACTACGTGTGAGGCTTTAAAACAGAGGTATCTTAGTCATGGAGGTGACTGACAGGATGTTAGCAATCCTGAGCATATTACTGGGAGTTCTCTGCAGGTAAGGGAGAAAACTGAACAGTGAATGTCTGGGTCTGCAGTTTCCTTGGCCTTAAGAAAGTGTTTTAGTTCTGTAAATTTCTTATTTGAACAGATCAGTAAAACTGATTTCTCAGTTTGTACAAATGCTACTAAAAATCTTAGGAGCACCTGAATTCTGTTTTAAATCGTCACATTCTAAAGATGTAACCTTCTGACAGCAAGAGTCACAGGTACCCCTGAGAAGATAACCTGCACGAGGCACATGCCATCGTGACACAGAAGTGCCTGCAGTGGCACCCGCATGTCTGCGCTACGGAGGGAGGTGTCACTGTGGACTAAGAGGAGGGAACACTGTCCATCCCAAATAGCTTTTCTGTCCTCCCCTGCTTCTGAGCTGGTCACAGGCAGCCTCTGTGGTAACAATGAAAGAACAGGTTCCTGCCAGAACAACGTACTACTGAAAACAGACACAGAGCAAATTCCATGCTCTGTTTTTACAGCAGTTCTTCAGTGCAGCTTGCAAGCGACAAACCCATGCTACCTTCTAATTCCCACCTTTCTAGAAACTTCTCGCTGCTGTCAGCATCCAGTACTACCAGGCAACTTTGCACCTTTTTTACTACAAGAGAGTCTGGCATTCCTGGCACAGAACAGGCCTAACAGAGGGGCCGAACTGGGACACGCTCCTATTCTGGACAGTGCCAGGGCCACCCACCGCTGCCACTGCACGTACAACAAAGCACAGCAATGGCCAAGCTAGTAGAGCTGCAGTCAGTTCCTGGGTTGGTGGTTGGTTTGTTTTATAAATGTGGTTTTGCTTTCCAGATAACAACAACAACAACAACAACAAAAACCCCCGAAGCACCACATAGGCAGAAGCATCTGTTATATACTTGCCTCAAATCTTTGAAATGTTGTCATGCGAAATTCTCCTTCAATCCCCGAAAGCAGTAATGAAGAAGAAGGATTTTGAATGAAAAGACAGAGTTGCTTGTGTAACTCTTACATTAAAACACATCTTCCTGGTGGAGCTGTAGGTCCCGTATTATGCTCAATACAGATACAGCTGGAGTTTTGCCTAAATACTCTTTGAATATCCAAAATATCATATCCTGGCCTCTACACTTTCCGTGTATGATCCTCATCCCCTTTTCCTCCCTGGCCACAGCTGCAGCTTTTTCTCAGACCGGATCATAGAATCATAGAATCATAGAATTGTAGGGGTTGGAAGGGGCCTCGAGAGATCATCGGGTCCAACCCCCTGCCAAAGCAGGCTCCCTAGGACATTTCACTCAGATAGTCATCCAGACGGGTCTTGAATATCTCCAGAGAAGGAGACTCCACCACCTCCCTGGGCAGCCTGTCCCAGTGCTCTGTCACCCTCACTGGGAAAAAGTTTCTCCGCATGTTGGTGCGGAACTTCCTATGCTCGAACTTGCAGCCATTGCCCCTTGTCCTGTCTCCACAGACCACTGAAAAGGGGCTGGCTGATTCCCCTGCATCCCTGCTTAAGATAATTGTAAACATTAATTAGGTCCCCCCTTAGTCTTCTCTTCTCAGAGATGCATGAGGTAGAGAACGATCAGCCTTTGCCAATACTCTGATGGGATCATTCACAGCCTCAGTCAACACGTTCTGATTGGTGAGAATGATGTAATAGTGATGACCAAGACAGGGGAAACCAGCAGCCTGGGCATCTGCCTCACCACACCCCCCAACATCAACTCTCTCTGTTTAGCAACAGCTTCTCCTGAGCTTAACTAGTACTGGCAGGAATTAGAAATTTCAATTTCCTATCAAGTTTTAGAGAATCTGACTGGTGTAACCCCAGCTGGGGATCCGGCTGTAACTCCATATTGTTACAGAAAATTATTTACAGGAGGAGGTTTCCCCCTTAGCTGTACCCGACTCCAGCGTCCCACGCTGAGCCCTAACGCGGCGTTCCTCCTGCTTGTTTAACCGATCCACCGCAAAATTTTCACTGACGTCTCACAGAAAGATCTGGAGTGACAATGCTGGCATGCTTTCCTGCATCTGAAATGCTTCCCACTGCCCACAGACTGTACGTGCTTTGGCTCGTGATCCCTCCACACTGGTCACTTAACAGCGACCGTATTTTCTCAGTACTGACCTGCACTCTGCTGCTGTGGAATCTGAGTCTGATGTGGCAGGTTCCTACAAAAACAATTCAATATCTTTAATGCTCCCACACCAATTCTGAAGCACGTCACACACAAAAGCTCAGTATTTCCATTTTGAGGTTTGCTTACAAAGCAACAGTCCATTTTCATGGTACAAATGTGTTGTCAGAAAGCCAAACAAGTCCATAAAAGAAAGAAACTTAGTGTTAAGGAGTAGTTCCTACTATTGTACTTCTCAAGTAGGTTCAAGGGCTTGGACTTGGTGAAACACCAGAGGTAACAAGGTCACTGGAGGCTTCTGATGTCACACAAATTTTGGCTTCCGTAAATGATGAACAGAGAAAAGGTGACAGTCTCTGCAATTTAATTATTGACCATGGAATGAATGAATGAATGAATGAATGGTCAGCCAGTTTTACACGAGACCAGTTCACTGACCACAGCAAAGTTACATTTTTGTGTCCTGCTTAACTGTCTATTTTCACAGCTACCAGATATTAAGGTTGCTTTTACAGAAAGGAATTTGGGGTTGGAATGCAGGTGAAGCAGATAAAAATGCTATGCGGAATGTAAGAAAGCCTTTGGTACAGGCTTTGGCACCCCAGTCATAAAAACCCACTATTCTGAATAGTTCAGGGACTGTGAAACACAGTCTAGAGTGCTTTGCAGCAGTGGTACCAGGGAGAACTTCCACAGCTGTACTTTCTGGGACAGAGAGAAGAAAACACTCGTTGAGCACCATCTATGTTATGAAGGGAATTCTGGGCAAGCATGTGTAAATTAGGGCCAAGTTAGTGCTGGCCCTGGACCAGTATCACTGGGGCCATGCAGGCCAGCCAGCCGAGGAGCCACCAGCTGGAGCCAGTGGCACAGCACGGCACTGAAAAGCAACGCCAGCCGCTTCAGAGACCACAGCCTCCCACCTGCTCAGCCCCAGGAACCCAAACCAAACCTCTCTAGGAATGCTCTTTCCTACAACACAACCCGCTCCTCTGAATCAGGGCACGTGCAAAACACTAGATGGGTCTGTCTTCATAGCTTAATTAAGGTATTGATAAATGAAGCTCGGGGGATGTAAATGAATATTTTTCTGGTTTCTGTCTCGGAGCAAGGCTGGCAGCAATGGAAACATCTGAGACCTCTGAAGGCCTTCAACTGGCACGTCTGTATTTATTGTCTGTGTAATGGAACATGTTCTTCTGTTCAATGTTAACATTTCAAACTTAAACCACGTGTAACAGGTGCGCAACTAAATCCTTCCAAAGTCTGGATTTGCTCATATGAAACTACCACCAACCTGGTGGTTCTGGTTTTACACCAGAACTCCAAAGACAGGCGTTAAGAGCTCGGGTGCCTAAACTAGAACAGCTTTCAGTGGTTCCTCTGACAAAAGCCGGTTTTCTCCAAAACGTATGGAAATGGAATTATTCCATGCAAAGCTGCTTCCCAAGTCTGCAGGCTGAAACCCAACCATTTAATTTTATAGCAGAAAGGCTTTTCTTGCTGCTGGAAATGCAAACGTCAGAGCAATCCTGAACCAGAGAGTCATTACCGGTACCTCCGTCGTGAACACGTTTCAGATGACAAGTACTGGAATCTGCAGTTCAATCATGTAACATAATGAGTGTTAAAAAAAACCACCCCAAATTAAAATCTAAATACTTACTGCTGTGTCTGCATCAGGGGCATGCTGGTATTATCGTAGCTGTCTGTGTGGAGCGGCGGCACAATCTCACCAGTAACAGGGTGAAAGACCGGAAGCGTGGAAAGCGGCCAGGCGATCTCTCTGTTCTTAGACATGTCGCGAAGCTCTTTGGTTGATTTCTGTATAGCACTGTGGTGGACCAGCTGGATGCTACGTCAAAAGGAAATAAAATAGTAACTACATATTTCAAATGCTCTATCAAAACGGACAGGCTTTTACAATTATTATTTCTCTTAAAAATACAGGGACTTGACTGCGTGCTACAGAATCAATAGTGCAGCAATTACAGTAAGCCTTTACACAGTTAATTTAATAAATGTTGGATTTATTTCATTTTTTAAGGCAGTAATTATTGCATTGGATTTTGCTGTCTGGATAAGTATTTTTCACAGGATCCAAGAATGTGCAATTTACTGCTAATGTTCCATTTATTTGCTGCAGTTAAATGAAAAGTTTTGGTTAACTCCTGATTCTGGTGGTGCATCCATAAAAGCTCAGAGATTAATTTTAAAGCGCTCCAGTTATAGGCACTGGATACCTTCCAGGATATTTGCTTTCCTGTCCACTGCCTTTGAGATATAGGCTGGGAAGTCCAATAACCAACAGGAGTATAAGTTAGGTATTTATTCTAACAGCACTATTTTATTTGGAATTGACAGTCGTTAATTTCAAACCCTTTTTATTCTGCTCTTCTATCCTCTCCAAGACTCTGATTTAAAAAGCAGCTTTCACATTTATGAATTAAACCATGGATTAGAGAGAATGAAAGAAGATTATGACACACATGTATGAAGCATGACAAGCTACTGAGAATGAAAATTAAATGGTAAAAGAAAAATAACAGGAAAGAAGACACTTACTCTGGTGTTTGCATGTTTCTCTTTTCCCTAAAAACAAAACAAAATTTATGAATTAAATAATAGCATTGGTAGTTGGAACATTAAATCTATCTGATGATGAAAATAGTACGTGATGTAGAAATGCTGACAAGGTTATTGCTAAACGCAGCTTGGCAGCATTTTCAGCTGGGTTTATGAGGAGGCTTCGATGAACGCACGAATAGAGAGGCGATACTGATGGCAGACACACACACACACAGACACACACACAGAGGAATGAAAATGCAAGTTAAAGAACAAGCTTCTGGCTAAAATAAATTCCGTGACAAAATGAAATTGTAGTTTGTGTAAGAAATGGCAGAAATTACGTTACTTGCTGCTTTCCTTTTATGTGCTATTCTTTTATCATACGTCTGAATTCAGTTCATATCCTCAACCAGATTTATTTTATCAAAGTTAGCATTTTAGAAATTACTTAATATTTTCCTGCATCAATGATCTTTTATTAGTATTTTATTTGTTTGGGGCATTTTTGGGAGCTGTGCATACGTGGAGATTTTGTGGAGTTTTGAGCGTCCGTGGAGATTTTGAACCCTTTCTAGAAGAATTAAAGGCCCTGCGTCCATTCTCTTGGCAATTACTGCGTGTGCTTAGGTGAGAAAGAGTTTGGTATTTGAAGCAGGTACCTTTTGGCCCGTTTTAAATGTTTTTAATGAACTGAATGGAATTCTCCTAACAAATAGCCTTCTGTGCACTGTGACCTCAGAGAAATCTACAATTATTTATTAGTGTGTTAAAGTACTCACACTCCTTCCCGTCGGCAGCACATGATATAGGCAAGTATTAGAAAAAGCACCAGTGCTATTGCCGAGGGCACTGCCAGTGTAATTAGGAAATCCGAGTAATAGTCTCTGCTTTTCAGTGTGTCGGAAGGTGGCTTGTATTCTCCACCATCAGGTAATATCCCTTCGCCACGAATCACTTCCTGAAAGGTGGAGACTTGTTTTGTATTGTCAACCTGATACCCAGGAGAAAGAAAAAACAGAAGAAAAGAAACCAATTACATACCGAAGTAACAGTGTAGAAACAGGCAGCATTTAACCGGCTGTAATGTATCACAGAATCCATATTACAGATTTGACAAACTGTATGTAATTCCATCCCATCGCTTTTTTCAACCAGTAAAACCTTACATTTTATCAAAAACTTGCCATCAATATCACTTAATTACTTCAGCACATTATCACTTTACTACTTTATTGTGTGCCTACCAGAGGTGATAGTTTTTACAGATTAATTTTAGGGATACCTCACACAAACAGTATTTGAGTAAAACGACAGTAAACAGTTTTATTGCAGACTAATTATGTGGCACTGATTAATTAATCCATTTCTTCCCAGTGTTCCCTCTCTCGTACGGAGGTGTTAGAGATGAAGAGTGGAGTACCCAAGGATCTTCCTCCTTTTTCCCATGGAGCTTTGCACCCAGTGCTCAGAAAAGCCAGAAGCTGAACAGAGCTGCAGAGGGCTGAGCAGCTCTGCTGTGTCCCCCACCGCCGGTGCAGGAAGCACCCCGACAAGAAATGTGCTTTTAGTTGGCCAGAGCCAGATGTCCCAGGTTTTTCAACTAACCTCCAGAAGGTTGCACTCCTGGTCACAGGAGATTTTTTTTTTTAATTCTTTTTTTATGTCTGTACCTAATGTTCCTAGAAAACCAACCCTTTTTTTTTCCTACTGAATTTCCTACTGCATTTCACTGTCTGCCTTTCCCACACGCTCTTCAATTTTCTGCCTACCACCTTCTTGTTATCATCAGTTCAATACTACTGTGAAATGTCACCAGTGTTACTTTTAAAGCTCTCTCCAGATCAATAATGAAAATAAATTCAATTTGCCTACGTGCTTGACCTTTTGCCTGACTGTTCATTGAGAAATTTCACAACTGATGGTCATTTCTTTACAGTTTACATTTGAAGTCATAAAATGCTGTATTCAAATTTAAGCAATGGATGAGCAGGTTTTCATGGGATCCTAGAAATAACGTTGAGCTTCAAATGCATATACATGTACAAATACATTTTTAAGTGCAAGACAGTTTGACAAAAATTATTTTATGTATTCTATGCTTGTTAGGTTCTGCAGTTTATTTTATGTTATGAATTCTACCTGGCCACTTCACTGGACCTCATGCCCTAAGCAGATGTACAAAAAAGACAGATGCAGTTCCTGATGTGACTGACAGATGCCCATACACCAGGTAAAAACAGTATTAAGATGAAACATGTATTAAGTTGCCTCTCTGTCCAGTACTGGGAATCCAAAAGTACAAATCTACTCTTTGATTTAGGTCCTATACACCAACAACCACCTCATAAGAAGTGGGAGGTAGAGGATATGATGTTTGTATTTTCATTCACTGGTCTCTGTTGTGGTTGTGGGACATGGAGCTCAACTCCCTCCCAGTCCACAGATCCTGCCCCTTGGTTTGCCTTGTGGAAAGCAGACTGTGATTAGATAGAGGCAAGCTTGGCTCTGTGTTCCCCCTGATCCACCACATCACAGCATGCAGCAGCAATGCTGTTGGCAAAAGTAATCCCCCCAAGACTGTTTAAATTCAGTTATTGTGGCACATTGCCAAAACAAGTGCCAAGTTCAGGAAGGTTGGGTTATAGGCTGCTGTAGAAAATCACACTTCTCCTCAAGAGCCTGTTCCTGTTACATAGTCTCTGCTCTTCTCAGAACAGCCCAACCATTCCATGGTTAGTTTACAAGCCACGGTTACCGGGCATTTTATCTGGAGATGTGCTCCTAACCTGCTGCCCTTCATTCTGCATCGTCCTTGAGTCAGTGCACCACTCCTCTGCTGCCTCTTTTGAAATTCACCCTGTTTTCTAAGGCTGTTTCTCCAATTTCTCAAGACCTGCCCCTCAATGCACCTACAGATCCTTTCAGATTCATGGGGCTGGCAAATTTAATTAATACGCCCATTCCATCATCCAGTTTATCAATGAAGAACAGCAATGATTAATATTTCTGTTACAGCTATCCAAACAGCTCTCCACTAGGTCCTAGCTTCCCCTAAGTCATGTTCCTGTGCTTCCTTATGAGACAGTATGAACACACCTTTCCAAAAAGAAATTACATCTGCTGCTGCAACTCTGTTCTACTTCTTTCTTCTAGAAGGAAATCAAAGACTGGACATCGTTTGTTCTTAACGACGGCTGACTGACTGCTACTATTTTTCAGGTGCTGGTAAGTATTCCAGTGTACACAACTACCTTTGGCAATATCTCAAAGCCAATAAGCATCAAGTAATTTGGATATTCTTTTGAAAACAAGTATTTTCCAGCTTTCTAACGGCTATCCTGATTTACAAAATATAAAAAGCAAAGGTTGGAATTTATCTGATCAATTTTGTGTCTGAATACCTTTACTCATACTCAGTATGGTTTTTACATTGTACAAAAGGCTTCTGTATCTCCCTTCCAGTTTCCTCTTGGGTGAAGTGATAGTTCCATTATACTCAGCTCCGGTGAGGCCGCACATCAGTACTGTGTTCAGTTTTGGGCCCCTCACTACAGGAACGATGTTGAGATGCTGGAGCATGTCCAGAGAAGGGCAACGAAGCTGGTGAAGGGTGTGCAGCACAAGTCCTGTGAGGAACGGTTGAGGGAGCTGGGGCTTTTTAGTCTTGAGAAAAGGAAGGAGGCTGAGGGGAGGCAGTTCTCTACAACTACCTGTACCGAGGGTGTAGAGAGGTGGGGTCCATCTCTTCTCTCAAGTAACAAGTGATAGGACAAGAGGAAATGGTTTCAAATTGCACCAGGGGAGATTTAAGTTAGACATCAGGAAGAATTTCTTTACTGAAAGGGTAGTTAAGTACTAGAACAGGCTGCCCTGGGAAGTGGTGGAGTCACCATCCCTGGAGGTATTTAAAAGGCATGTAGAGGTGGTGCCCAAGGACATGGTCTAGAGGAGGACGAGGCAGGGTTAGGCTGTGGTTGGACTCGATGATCTTAAAGATCTCTTCCAACCTAAGTGATTCTGTGATTCCGTGTCTGAGGTAGCTCAACAATCATGTAAGATTATGTACCTTCACCATCTTTGTTCAAAATTATCTGCAACATTCTCTTCCAATACTGTATTATTTCTTGATTCTCCTTACCAGAGCTAAACAAAAATAACCTTAAAAAGCATCTCTTGGAATTACAGTCCTTCCACTGCAAGTAGTCTAGTGTTCAGTGATCATTTTTCTTGTATTTGACTGAGAAGAATGATCACATGTATTTTGATTTCATTAGTCAACACTATTTTCTTCTCTTTTTCATTTGTAACATGAAATAGGTTTTAGACAATTTTCAGAAAGATTTTATTAGAGCACAGAAATACTATTTAACCATCAGTGCTGCAGATCCAATATTTGAGAAAATAAAAAAATATATATACACATTTTAGGAAAGCAAGTGTAACTTGCTTTATTTCAGTATTAGTACGCTGAATCAATGAACTACTCCTACCCAAAGAATTCCCTCATTACTTGTAGTTCTGTAAGTCCTAGAGTTCTCTGGTCATTTACATACATTATCGCTACTGAAAATGAATATGGTGGTTTCAGTGGTGCTCAACTCTAATAGAATTCAGCCCACATGGCAAAATCCTTTCACAATCTTAAGAGTGTCTGTTAGATAGAAAGTAATGTCCACCCGTCATGACAAAGTGGAGTTTAGCAGAGCTGTGTGGCCAGACTGGCAAAACTCTTACCTAAACCATGTCTGGCATAAAATACTGTACTTCTACAAACACCACATTTATGCAATAAGAAAGTAACTCACCAGAGAGATTTTACACCAGTCAATATGGAACTGAGTACGAAATTTTTTATCACAGGTTATTACAGGCTCCATTTCTTGGCTGCATCTCAGCTGATTCTGTGGGTTTTCCACTTCTCGTAAGCAAGAAGAGAATGGAACATCTGCCCCAACCATAACGTACACACTGCAGGAAGAGATGAGTGGCAGACAGTCAGGGCAGCTCTCACAAATCCCCACAGGACAATGACGTATTCTTTCAAACGTTGTTGATGCAACACTCAGCTGTGCTTTAAAGCCTAAAAGTCCCTTATTTAATTCTTTTTCTTGAATATATACTTTACCTAAGCATACAAAAACCAGACTGAAATCAACAGAACTTAGTACCACTCAGTTCTGTTTTGCTCACCATTAGAGTTGCCAGTTTCTATAGTCACAGAACTCCAATCCTAAGTTCCTCATGTAAGTAAATCTGTACTACTTTTGAAAATCACATTAACAGAGTCTAACTATATCTAAAGGAAACCTTCTGTCTTGCTTAGCATAGGAATTTTGTTTCCAAATAAAATTAAAACTTTCTAAGCCTAATACTGATAGGAAGCTACCAATGCCCCCAGCTTCTCCTAAAAGACTCTACACTGTAGCTAGTCACTGCCAACAAAGTATGTGGAATACTAAAGTTGTAAAACAGAAAGGAGTCAAGCAAAAACATTAGATCCATCCATGCGCTTACCCCTCTTTCATGTCATTAATGGGAAGTGGAACTCTCCCTCCCCTGTCGAGGGCTGAAGTGATATTTATGGCATTCAAGCGTTCTGGCTGCCACACGTTTTTCACTGCTCCAAGGAAGTCACCAAGAACTTCACTTGCTAACATCTCTTCTACATTCATATTCCTTATGAAGAACTCCGCTTGGTATGGTAAAGGGAAATCTAGGTGTGATGAAAAAGGAAGAATTTTGCCTTAAATAAAGGCTCAAACCCAAAGAATTTGAAGTAATGATTAATGTAATACCACTTTAAGATTAATACACCTTTCTAAAAATCTTGTATTTGAACTAGCTCATTTTGAACCTCATGTGACAACATTTAATTAAATAGTACCATTAGCTGTTACTTAAGCTGAAAATCATTGTTTATACAGCAACTGCAAGGTAGAGAAGACTAGAGGAGAAGGGCCTCAGCTGGTAGATCTTCATTTGAAAGATTAAATGACATTCATGCAAATTTTGGGGTCAAAACTGATCTGCAGTGACAATGGATTCCAACCTGCAATAGTTCAAATTATAGATATACAAGTATGATGAAGAGAACTAATTTTAAGGACACAAAAGACTCATTTTTAAACCCTGAAATACCTGTATTTGCCATTACCTGTTGTTTTCCGAATCTGCCTGTATGATTGCTCTCTGCATAAAGAACATGCAGAGCTAAGCAAGCTAAACAACATGCAGAAAGAGTAAAATTCTTCATGTAAGGCCCTTTTGAAAAGATGGGGGGTAAATTAATTATAAAAAAGCAAACATGCTTTCCTTTAATGACTGAATAATATTCCTACTTGACAGAAATAATTTAGAGGGAGGTGCCTCTTTGTGCCTCCACATTTGGCTTGAACACCAGACAGCTGTTTTACATTAGTTTTTTAATCTTAAAAGAATAGGAGCCGCTAAGATGTTTTTGCTTATTCAGTTCAAAACACAAGAAGCAATTTTCTGTACATACCCTCTGCTGACATTATATTAATTATCAGATTATGTCTTGCTGTCTCAAAGGTACGCCTGTTATATGCTGTGATCTAGATTTAAAAAAGAAAAAAGCTATGACTGCAAAATAACAACGCAAGTATGAAAATCCAGTAAATGAAACATCAATGAAAATTAAATTGATAACTTAAAAATACCACCTTTTAAATGCTTTCCCTCCTTATTTTGAAATGTATGAACATTCATTAACATAAAATTTGAAAAGATCAATTTAGTTGATGCAGTACTTCCTTTAGTCAGCATACAGGAATTTTCTTGACCAGTCTACAGCCAAATACAATTATCCAAGAGATTTATGTGAATAGAATACATTTTGGTCCAGATAAAAGTGTTCTGCCATACACACGTATTCTTTCTTTTTGGCTATCTTTGATTTAAAAACAGCCATAAGCAAAGACTGATTTCCCCTTCCACTGATACAGTAAGATCTACATTCCCTGAGAGCTCCCAGGGAACTAAACCAGATGGAGATATTGAAAGGAAACTGTTGGGATCCCAGCAACTCTCATCCGTGAGACTTAGTTTTAGCTCTAGACCCACTGAAGTCATACCCCATGAATGGATTCACAAGCATTGGTTGAACACAGGTAGTTTTAAAAAAAATCACAGAATCTGTACCTGTAGGGGAACTGATAATTAGTAGGTAGGTGCAACATTCATAATTCTAATTTTCAGAAGCTTATGACAGGATTATAAGGCACTGGAACAGGCTGCCCAGGGAAGTAGTTGAGTCACCATCCCCGAAGGCATTTAAAAGATGTGTAGATGTGGTGCTTAGGCACATGGTTTAGTGGTGGACTTGGCAGTGCTAGATTACAGTTGGACTTGATGACCTTTAAGGTCTTTTCCAACCTTAAAGATTCTATGACCCATAATCAAATTACACAAGGATACCAATCAATAGTTTAAATGTATATGATGCCTGAAATGATCACAAATGGTCACTCCTCAGTGGTGACTGTCCTACAAAGCTGTACTGTGATTACATGCATGTTCATAAGGAATACAGGAGGAGGCTGGCTATCAGTATAATTAGGTATTATTTTCTCTACTTTTTTTTTTCCTAAAAGGTGATAAATTTGTCATGAACCAAACAGAAAACTACTTTCTTCCTAATTTTAGACTTTGGTTCATTTCAGGGACAAAGGAAAGCCAGAGGAGTGGCAACACTGACAGAACTATGTTTCTTCTAAACAAACAGAGCTACAAAACACTGACATTGTTAAACAAGACTAATAGATGCTGCACTTCTTTTAAGGGATTCATGAAAAGGAAAAATGGTCTGGAGCATCTTCTGCAGGTTCATTTAAGTGTAGAGGTAAGAGCTTACCTGACACAATTACAGCTTATGCAGTGTGGCAGTTTCATTATGAAGTTAATAGGAAATAAATTCCTGAGATTTTTCAAATCCTTGATTCTGTTAATTTTTCAAAACCTAACTCTCTGGCTGTACAAGCTCTATGCAGGAACATGACAGTAGCCACTCTTGAGTCTGCACTCCAGCAGTGAGAGCTGACAGTGTGGACCCTGCCCCTGTACCAAGCAGGCATGAGAGCTGGAGAGGCTGCCTTTGGAGTGAACATTCATTCAAACACAGTTGAGTTGGAAGGGACCTTAAAGACCATCTTGTTCCAACCCACACTGCCATGGGCAGGCTCTTCTAATCATGAAGTCTCCTCCAATTAAGTGGCCTAACCCATGACTTCACCTCAGGAATCATGAGATGATGGAAGTTATATTCAGGCCAGGAACATGCAGCCACTCCTCTCAGACAGCACTAGGATGTGCATCAAATGCAACCTGCCCTCACAGACTGCAGAATTAAATTTAAAAGCCACATCCGAGACGAGATGGCAATGCATTCATTTGTATGCTAGACAAGATTTAGTTCAAATACAGGCTTGGGGTCACGCTTATAATGGAGGTCTTGATATAGACCCTAGAATCTAAGAGCACATATCATTTAAAGAAAGGGCAATTTTAAATAATGGTTCCCTCTCCAGTAAGCTACACAGAGTCTGCAAGTACTTCTGCACGTGATTAATTTTACAGATGTGATTAGTCCTGCTGAAATCAAAACTGAATCAAGCATGGGTGAAATTATCTACACTGTAACTCGGCATTTAGAGATGTCATTCTTGAGGAAGAACAACTCTATCAAATGCAATTTAGAAAAAAGAAACTCATCAAGAGTTTAAGAGAAATACACTGCTGAAGCAGCAAAATGGCTGGAGCAAGTTAATGAGCACTTAACACTGTGAGCCACACAGGGCCTGATTCAGTCTGCTGTCTATGATACACATGATGGAAAATAGAGTCTTTTTCCCCTCTCAATTGCCGCTCGATGAGTAATCGGTGCTCTTAAACATCTGGATAGCTAATTATCAAAAATAAAGCAGTGGGGTTTGTTATTGGTACATTTAGAATAATAGAATTAAAATTAAAACATGAATATTGAACCAGAAAATATTTTATTAATATTAATTTAAAACAAAACAAAAAAACACCAAGCATGTTTATTAATTGAACACTATGTTTTCCAGTGGGGAAATATCTGGCCCATATTTATGGTAGAAAGTTACAAAGTTCAAAACAAAGATAGTCTTCAAGTACAACTTTTTACAATGGTTTTTCTTCCTCCTATATTTTGAATACAACTTTGATATATTCATAATTTACTGAAATGAAATGACTCTTGTAAAGATGACAGTCAAGAATCTAAAGGTATTTCATCTAGGAATAATAAGCTTAAATGATCATTACTGTTTACTAGTTATTCCTTAAATGTAAAAAATGGAGCATCATACAACCTGGCTTTATCTCAAAAGAGGATACAACAGTATGAGAAAATATTGCTGTTGTCCCTGCCTTATACTCCTTTTTTTAAATTCATGATTGTTGACAATTCTGAATCTTAGACTCTAAAACATGATAAATCATTTTGAACCTTTAAAAGAAAATACCTCAATGATGGTTGGTTTGCCCACATTTTCTACTGTCGGTGAGCCATACAGCACTCCATCACTGTACGGTGTCCTTTGTATATAGCGCAGCCATCCAGGTCTGTCAGGGTAACCCATTAAGTTGGTATTAAACGTTATAGGATCATTACTTAATTCACCTAGATAAGAAAAATCATATTAGAATATTTACAAGAAAATACTATACACTTTAATTTTGATGTTTCCATTCAAAAACCTTATTCTGTCTGTCAGCTACATCTTCTAAATATTTCCAGAAAGAAAAAAATTCTAACCTTCACTGTATCAGAAATACCTGAACTGCTACTCAGCACTTGTAAGTGTTAAGAAATTCGTATCTGAAAAGTGCAACCAACTGCAGAGATCAATGTGCTTTTACATCTCAGACTCCCAGCTATCTCTGTGTGCTTGCACGCACTAACTAGTAAGTCTGGTTTTTAGAGCTCAGTTCCCAGAACTGAAGCATCCTCCTCTTTACTGACAAAGGGACAAAGGTCTCAGTCATTTAATAAAAACCCCTTCTTTAGGTTATAGTTTTAATGATGCTCTGGAGACCCAATGTATCCAGCCAGGCTTACTGTAAAGAGCGGCTGTATAATCATCAATGTGTGGAAGTTTCTCTTAGCATCAGCATAAACATATGGGCCTGCAGCACCAGCAGCCTGGCAGCAGTTTAGAGAAAAAAAATAATTCAAGAAAGCACCAGACATTCTTGCACAATGGACCCACCAATGGCTACTAAATACAGTGGTCCAGACGCAATCTCCAGAAGCCCCAGCACAAGGGTTCTCATTGTTCTTACCAATACCCTTACAAATGGCCAAATGTGACTCGTGTTTATTTTAGCTTTGTAAGCACTACCAGATCCTCACCGCTGAGGCGTGAGGACCTTACAGCAGAGGCACAGAACTCGGGCAAACCCACTCGGAGCTACACAGACACCTCTGCACTGCGCTCCTCCAACTCATCTTTCGAACAGCAACAGCAGCAATTGCAGGACAAGTGGCAAGAGAAGATGACAGGCAGGCTGGCACAGAAGGCAGAAATTGGGCCCAGCAAAGAAAGAAGGGCCATAATCTTCTCCAGAGAGGAACAAAGAGACTGCGACCTGTTGCCAAAGAGTAACTAGATTTCAAGTATGCATTTACACATCTGGCTGTGGATAGAAGGGACTAAACCCCCACCAATCCAGCACTGAGGTATAATGCTCTAGGGACACCCTGATCTATTCTACTGTATTCATAATAAAATTCCCAGTGCCACAAATGATACTGAGAAAAATCTGAAAGCCACCTGCAATACATTCTGGTTTGCCCTTCATCCAGGTAGGCCATGCTAGTGATCCAGTACAGTAGACAAAAATAAAAGGACCACGGTAGCAGCTGGCCTTACAGTGAATTTCTGATGTGATCACAATCATCTCTGGGTATCTGAAATTAGATTCATACTGCCTGTGAATCATGGGAATGTCAAGGCAGGCTGGGGCTGTAAGGCTTCAAAAGACAATACACCTTCAGCAAAATTTCCAGGTTCCTTCCATCTGTGTGACAAATTTGGGAGAAAACTGGGACAGAGGCAAACTTCACTCTCAGTCCCTGTCACATGAAACGAAGACCCACCATGTACACACGTCAAGAAAAACATCTGTTTTTCAAGGAGAGGAAAATTTTAAAACATTTGGGAAGATTTCTCTTTCTCCCTCAATCCCCCAAACTGTTTATTCATATTTTGAACCTGCCAATGATCAGTCCTTTTGGTTTGCCTTAGGTGCACGTCAAATCATACTTGGGAAATCACAACTCCTTCTCTAAAAACAAACTGCTTACAAACATTAAACTGTCCCTAAATAAAGGACAAAGGTTGAACCCAAAGGAGCATTTGTTTTAAATGAAAGAAAACACCATTATGTAGTCTCATATTTGATCTAATGTTCTATTTTGTCTTAAGTTTACTGCATGCTTTGAAAGTGCTCCTTCATATAGCCTGATACATACTACATCTGAAAGAGTGATTGGATAATTGGTATTTTTATCAAACTTAATTAATAATCTTCCACAATTTCATATTCAATGTGAAAGCAAAGAAAAGGTACATTTCCTAATGTCAGATACATAATGGCTTATTAGGTCTTCCCACTTGTTTTTCACAATACACAATTTTATGAAAATAACATATAGGGTAATTGTAAACCAGAACATTAAACTTGTAGGACCAGGTATTTTATTTAATTTGAAGATATTTCAATACAAGCTATGAACTGTCCTTTGCATGTGATATGCTGAACTGTAAGTTATGCTAAATTGACTTTTTGAACATTTATTTTTTTTCTGCATTTTGATATAATATAGAAGATCTTAGCATCCCATACCAGGCTTTGGGTAAGGAGGAAATTCCCCCTTAAAGTACTCTCTCTCCAAAACATGAACAAAAAGAACTCCAGCAGAAGGGTATACATTCCGATCAGAGTGCACTTTAGACAGAATCGTGTACACTGAAAAGCAGAAGGAAAGAGAAGAGACAGAAAAAAAGCAAAAATGAGTCATGCTTTAGATAATACAGCATGCATTTCAACAGCACCGTGGGCAATCTGGGAGAAGGAAAGCAACAAATATTAGATACTTGTTAATAAGATTTTTAAAAGGTTGCATAGATTTAAGAACAGAACACAGAGCAAATTCCCTCTTTGCCCAGCAGGTCCCCTTCCAACACTGCAACAAACAAAACGAGCCATGTTAGGATTTCAGGAGCTGCACGAGCGGTTTATTGCAATAAAAAGAGGGAGGCTATTGTCATTTAGTAGTTGGTTTATTTGTAATATTACATGAATAAAAATGCATTAAGTGAATGCTACAATCATTTTTTCTTGATATTTTAAATAAAAATAAGTAACATGAGAAATACAGAGGAACCTTACCAATCAATGGTATTCACCCATCACTGAATGGAAATGGGAGAATTTTTCGTTCTTCTTCCGAAAAGGACAAAGCAATTCACTTCACCTGAGGATTTCTACAAGTTCTTAAAGCTAGACCTTCTTAGACCAGCAAGTTCAGATAATGTACATCTAAAAATCTGCTTAGAGAGAGGTTGTGCTTGTACTGAAGGATAAAACAGAAGGACATGGGCAAGTATAGGACAGTCAGGTGTCACCGCTTCCAAACCAAATAAAGCCATACTTTGAAGTACTTAAAATTAAAAACCTAGAGGGAACTTAATTCAGAACAACCAGCCTACATAAAAGCAGTATGCTGTTCCTTAGATTGTTACAAATTTAGCCAATAAAGCAAATCTTATTTAGGAGTGTCATATTTGACATGATACAATACATACATTTTAATGAATGACAAGAATACAAAAAATCATTATGATGCATTAAATGGGTAAGAAACCACTTTATCAACAAGGCTAAAAATTTAAGTACAAATGGAGAATACTGCTCTAATAGGCATTTTTCATGGTGCCTTAACAGGACATGCTGTAGGTTATATTACTATTCCATATTGCTATAATATTTTAAGTCAATGCCCTGAAAGAATCGATGTTTGGTGTTAATTTTTGTCATGAGACAAGGATGACACGAGTGGTAAATAAAAATAAAATCACAGAGACACTCAGCTACTTGCCTTACTTGCTAAACTGAAAGGAACTTTATGGATAGGTCCTATCTCCAAGCAAAGATTACAGGCCATGCAGCATTTGGGTACTGTCATAAGAAAGAGCGACTCTGAAAGAGACTATGGAGTCACTGTACCAAACTGAAGATAAAAAGGCTATTTTCAACACTTAATAAGCATTTGAAATGTGGATCAAACTCATGGAATTTTCTAATCCTGGTATAATTTCTCCAGCCTTATCATTATACCGACTTTCTTACTCGAGATCTGCTTAAAAAGCAACTGCTAATTAGGCCTTAATGACAGACATTCCATCCCTTGCACCACGTACTCCCTGTGGAATCTCTCTCACCTAATTTTAGATGCCTACAGAAACAACATCCACCACTGAGTTAGTCAGGCTCCTTTTATAGTCAGTAGAGAAGAAACAGACACTTGTAGGGGTTGATTAATTTGATTTCTCTTGTAAAATGAGATTAATCATGTCCCAGATTCCTGACTACACTGACTAGATCTCCACTGACTGCAGAGGCAGTGGAGAGAAGATGCAGACATCTGTAACGTAGACCTCCACATTTTGTTACATACTGCCCACTCCTCCAGCCTGATACTGCAGAATTAATAGTCTCAAGTGCTGCATATACTATTGATCAAACACAACAGCAGTTGCTTTTCCCCAATTTTGGAAACTGCTTTTAACACAGTACTGAACAGGGTATCTTTCTAATAATTAACCCTTAAAGCCAAAATTAAAATGGATCCTGAAATTTAAATAATTACAATTTTGTTTTCATAAACCAGTTACCATAAGTTTAATTATGCAGACTTAAGTACAGTAACATAGCTATTTGGTTTGTGTAATTTAGTAAATTGATGACCCAAAAAACTTTTGCATTGACTTCTGTGAATGAGCTCTAAATACAACAAAGAAAGCAATTGCTTTTAAAATATTTTCAAGAAAAGCTGAAAAAGTAATTTTTAACATTAGAATAGCAGAAAAGCTGACAAAAATACAGTGGCTCACTGAAAAGCCATCAAATATATAGAAAAAATATTTTCCCCATTTCTTATGCTTTGACTCTACAATTAAAATCTATTCCACAGAGGAAGAATGGTGAAAAAGTCATGTATATTTTCTCCTTAAGCAAGGTTTAGAAAAAAGGAAGGATAATACAATCAGCAGTCACAGAAACAACTCACATAATGTTTCTTTTGTTTGTCAGAGGAAATCTATTGTCCCACTATATGCCTGCCCACTCCTAGTAACCAGGCCTTTTGTGTTGCTGAAGTAAGCATACCAATAACAAATTGAAGCAGATGTAAAACACTGCTCTTTGTGGAAGTCTAAAAATGCCTCTCAGAAGGAAAAAAACCTTCACAAACCCATTTCATCATAATGTTCTTGTCACTGTAAGTAAGACGACACAAGTATGGAGACTGAGAATTTGAAAGTTCTCATCCTCCTTGTTGGAGGAGCTCTCTTCTTTTTTGCCCATGAAGTTCCTTCAAAATCAGAAGGAAAATGATGAATCTTCAGCCCATTACAGCAATCACTGCTTTTCAACAACAAAACAAGTGAAATGCTGTCATCTTCAGAAACATTTAAAGCCCATAATTATTTTCGTAAGACTGCCTGAGACAGGAGATGAATTTGTAACCATTTTAGGTTATCTGGGCATGAATGTGAATGTACCTACCAACTTTTAGCTACTGATCTAATAAAGCAGGCTGACACATGTGAATTTCCTGGGCAAATTCCCTGTGGTAGATCAAAATCCCAGGGACTGTGAAAGGCTTCTGTAACACTAAGCATGGGGAATTAAAAATCTTCACTACACAGGGTCACAACAGATCACTGCTAGGAAAAAAGATGGTATCAGCTACCTCTGCGTTCTCCTTTCTTGTTTCCAGATCCCTTGGAGGACTTTCTGTATATTTCAAGGTTTGAAGTTCTGCAGACTGACAAAGAAGTAGATTAATTGGGAGCTGAACACATCACTCTTTTTGAAACATGTACAAAAAACGTTCCAGTTGTTCCTCTTGCAAGTCTTGAACACGAGCATGGCCAGGAATTCAAACAGGATTATATCAGGCTCTAGCCCAGAGCTTGTTGTAGATACAGGTGATCCTTGTCTCCAGAAATTTCAGAAGATTTACCATAGTGGCCGAAGCCTGTATGTTGATGATCTTCAGAAAAAAATCCACCTGGATTTTTTTTTCCTGGGAATTTCAGTGGGTTCTCTCCCCATTGATTTTCAGCAGTTGAAGCTCAGTCCCAGAAATAACTTGATTTGGAGGCCCATCCAGACAGCTTGCCTTGACAGGCAGTCAGTGCAAAGCCTTTTCTCAGCTGGTACACACTAGCTAAAAAATTCTATGTGTACCTGCAAAAGTGACAGCAAACCAGGCTTTTTGCATATGTGCATGAAAAGACTTTTGAAAATTGTTACAGACAAGTTATTTTATTAAGCAAACTTCAGAGGCATCTCCAAGCAATCAGCCATGATAAGAAAATGTGCAATATTAGGTATATGCACAGCCATTATTTCAAGCAAAGCTACAGGATCAGGAAAAGTTGGGAAAGACTCACAAGAACACGCAGGTCTGGGAATGTTTAAAAGATTGAAGAAATGCAAAACTTTCCAAATTACTTACCTTGAAATAGCACCTTATTCCTAAAACAAGGACATGACTGAAAAAGCAAGAGTAATATTAAAAGCAGATTTGACTGAACCAACGTGGGATTTAAATTTGCAACCTAAACTCACCATTCTTCTCAACAGCCTTTATTCTGCTGATAACATAACTGTGGGCTCGCTTAGTCGTCCAGTTAACAGTTCCATTATTGCCATCAGCAGGGCTTAACAAAAAAGCTTTTCAGAATAAAACAAATAAAAATTAGTCAGAACAATAGACTCCCAGAAACTAAGTATCAGATAGGATCAGATGCCTTCTAAACCAGGTTTTGGTTTTAGTCAGAGTTTAGGAACCTCTGGTTTAAAAAAACAGGTGTTTGATTTGAATATATAAACATAATAATCTGACAGTCACCTTTTTGATGCTCATTTTTCCAAATAAGCTAAGCTTACACTGAGTGTTTAAACCTCTGCAGATACTTCTGGTGGCATAACTATAATAAAGATGACGAATAACATTCTCTGATAAATACGTTTGCACTGGTGAAACCTTGTTTTCAGGCAAAAACAAATCCAAAACTGGCACAAGTACATTTTGTCCAAAGTGGGGAAAGTAACATAACCAAGAGTACAGCTTTGCTTATGTAAAGATGCTTTGCTTGTACAAAAACACATGGGGCTGATTGCCTTGCCTCACAGGCACAACCAGTAATCAATTCTGAAAAAAAGAACCAGTTAAAAATCTTTGGCTTCATACCAAACAGCAAGGGCACAGCCTGAAAACAGCTGGATCAGTGCAGCTGAAGGTGCGAGGCGGTTTACATGTGCTGAGGAGCAAATGATTACAAGAGACAGAAAGCAGCCGTGGAGCTGACAGAAAGACTCCATTTCACCAGCAGCAGAACTGCCAGAGAAAGCTCCCTCCTCACTTCCCATTTTTTGTTCTTTTGTTCCCTTTTCTCCTGTGATGAATAACATATATCAGCTGTTTGTATAGTTAACTCTATTGGAAGTGCAGAGGGAAGGAACTGCAGTCAGATGCTAAGAAAGGGAAAGTGACCATAATAAACAGTCTTTCTTTTGAAACAGTTTAGGAGCAAGAACAGATACCAACCTCCAGTTAAGAGATGGTACTAGACTAACTTCTCTGCAACAATAGCAGGATCAGAAACATCAAGTAGCCGAACTTGCTGCGGATGCACCAGTTTGCAGGCAGAAACGAACACTTACTGGCAAACCCTCCAAGTATGCAAATACCATTTATACTAGAAGCTTAAACATCAGTGGAAACTTCTGCTCCCCTTGTTACACCTGTCAGCTATTACATTACTGATCCAGCATTCTCCAAACAGAATTTAGGAAGCCTAACAGATCTGGCTTAAGCAGTAGCCAAGGTACACAAATAATCCACGCACATGAGCCAATTCTTAATGATAATTTACAAAAAATACCTAAAATTGAATTGAGGGTGAAGTGTAGTAAAAAAATTACATGTTCAAATTACCATACCATACCAACACAGTAACCTTTCTAAATTCTCAATTTCTGTTAAGTTTCTTTAGATTTTCAATTCCCAATACATACAAAGGATCTGATTTAACAGAAAGGTACTATTCACATCCGCTGTCTTGCAAGACTGATAACTTTCTCCCTACTAAATTGATCTGCAAATCTTAATATACCACCATTCCGGGGATAATCCAACTCAGTACTGCACACAGTCTTTTGTGTAAATTTTCCATAATACTGGGAACCCTCAAATTCCCAAAAGGTAAAATCAAATTGTGCCAATATTTCAACAGGATGAACTGGGCAATCAGAGGCTTGTCAGCTACAAACCAGCACCAAGCAAAACAATTAACAAAAGATTTGATTACTGAATTATTAAATGGGGGATATTATACTTATCACAGTCCACAAGGATTTAATACATCTTTTGAGTCACTTTTAATAAGCCCATGTTTTTTCTGATAAAGATAGCAGTAACGGCATACCACTCAGCACTTTGTGAAGCTAGATACAAAAATCATTCTAACATATTCCACCTGGGAAGGAACAACCGTTTCTACCAGTACAGGCTGGGGGATGACCTGCTGGAGAAGAGCTCTGTGGAGAAGGACCTGGGGGTCCTGGTGGATGACAGGTTGGCCATGAGCCAGCAGTGTGCACTGGTGGCTAAGAGAGCCAATGGGATCCTGGGGTGCATCAGGAGGAGTGTGGCCAGCAGGTCAAAGGAGGTGATCCTCCCCCTCTACTCTGCCCTGGTCAGGCCCCACCTGGAGTATTGTGTCCAGTTCTGGGCTCCCTGGTATAAAAAGGACAGGGATCTCCTGGAGAGAGTCCAAAGAAGGGCTACGAAGATGATTAAGGGCCTGGAGCATCTCCCCTATGAGGAAAGGCTGATAAGATTGGGACTGTTCAGCCTTGAGAAGAGAAGACTAAGGGGGGACCTAATTAATGTTTATAATTATCTTAAGCAGGGGATGCAGGGGAATCAGCCAGCCCCTTTTCAGTGGTCTGTGGAGACAGGACAAGGGGCAATGGCTGCAAGTTGGAGCACAGGAAGTTCCGCACCAACATGTGGAGAAACTTTTTCCCAGTGAGGGTGACAGAGCCCTGGGACAGGCTGCCCAGGGAGGTGGTGGAGTCTCCTTCTCTGGAGAGATTCAAGACCCGTCTGGATGCCTATCTGAGTGAAATGTCCTAGGGAGCCTGCTTTGGCAGGGGGGTTGGACCCGATGATCTCTCGAGGTCCCTTCCAACCCCTACAATTCTATGATTCTATGATTCTATATTTAAAGGGGGGCGAGGGGGGGGAGGGGGGAGGAGAGGACAGGTTCCAAAATGTGCTTTTTTAATCAATGTCTTTGATTTGGGTTCACCGCTTGTGTTAGGTATATATAGTGAGGATTAACAAAGCCAGCACACTGTACGCTCACCGCAGAGGACACGGAAGGAATGCTGAACTCTTGACAAAAACTTGGGACATACCTCAAGCTTTCAGAAGCAGACTGGTTACAACCCCTGACACGTAAACAACAACATCAAGGAGCAGCAGGGAGATTTTCTTTTTGTACTTGACACAGATATGATTACTGCTCAAAGGCTGTGTCTAGTACTTACACAGAGCCTTCAAGAAGCACAGTGACAACATGAAGAAACTTCAGGGAAGATCTGTGAATATGATTAAAGGATGACAAACTACAGAATGAAGGGATTCAAACTATGCATTTTATCAAAGACACAGTTTAGAATTAATTTGATCAGCCTTGTACTCATGCTGGAAAAAAATGTTAATAGTGTCAGGCTCTTCAGTCTGTTACACACGTTGACACAGTTACTGGAGCACCCACCAGTGCTTCTCACAGCAGGAGCAATTCACAGCTCTGTGCCAGGGGCTTAACATGCCCAGGTAACATACATTTACAGTGTTTTTTTTATTTTCTACAATGGTATTTTTCTTTAATCAGTATTTTAATTTTTTCCTTAAAATAATAACTTTTACGTTTTCTTTAACACTGTAATTGTATTTTTGTTATTTTATAAACACGAGTTATATCCATATTACTTTACACCATTTTCCCCTTTAGTTACACTTGCATATGTAGAGGTTTCAAGTATTAATATTTAACAGAGAAGATATCCCAATTTCTGAGTACCTCGTGATCAAAAAAAGACCTAAGTATCATGGACCAACTTCACATTCCCCATTCCTTTACTGCACTCTGACATACTGCACCCTTACCTATCCTTCTTACTGCTTCTCTGAAATAGGATCTGAAGCTTGTCTCTCCCACTACTAACGCAGAGCATAGCTCTAGCACTCAAAACCCAGCATTTGCCCTCTCTCCTCCACCTTCACCTGGGACCTGACCTAAACACATGTTTGTAACTTTCACACCACAGACCAGGACCTTGGGCCATGCTACCACTACCTCTCAGTCTCTTACCAAGCAAGCATACTCCAAAAACTACTCTTGCACTCCTCTACCATATATCTTAACTGCCTGGGAGCCCTTCTTCCATCCTGAGCTGGAGGCACAGGTTCATACATAGTGCAGATTTCTCACGGGCTGGTGAGAATCACAGAGCAGGACAGTCAGACACCAACAGCACCAAGTTGAAACAAAACATGTGTAAAGAGGGACCATCTGTATCAAGGTACATAACCCACAGCTCAAATCAGAGATTTTATCCAGGCTGAGGATCCACCAGTGTCCACACCAAGACACTCGCCCAACCGGTCATATTGTCCACTAGAAGAGACAGAAGTTACACCCTGCACAAGGTATTTCTGTGCAACCCATTGCTCACCCTGACATCTGACTATTTCTCCAAGATCATTCAAGAAAGTACCTGAACTAGGAGTTTTGTCAGTCTCGCTGTGAAACTTTGGCATTTGCATTCTTGCAAATGCTGCCAATTAAGTACTGGGAGAACAAAAACCTCATGCTTAATTAATAGTAACATTTACCCACCACCATTCTCCCTCCTCCTGCAGGCCTGGCAAGAGAACCAAATGAATTACCTTTTCCAAGAAAGTGAGAAAAAACACTGCTAGTTCCCACAGATCAGCCCAAGCCGATGGGGTACCCAAGGAGTATGGCCAGGTCACCCTGCTATTCCAGGATTCCCCTGTATTTTTATCACCTCTTGATAGGAATTGAGTATCCCAGAAATTACCTTCCAAATTTCTGAGGTGGCAACTGATTTAAACGACTAAAAGAATTCAGGAAAGCCACAGATTTCAAGACCCCAAGATTTCCATCTCAGCACTGGATTGTTCTAACCTCTCATCTGCATGGCTTGGACTGCCACTAAAACCAATCTACATTTAAAAGGCATTGTGGTGGTTTGTGTTGCAACTGTAACATTTAGACACAGTCTGTGTTTATATAAACAATTATTATGTATCTCTATATATTACACAACAAGTGCCATAACAACTGTTAACAAAACAATGTATACTTTGGACCTATGTTCGTGTTAATTTCAACACAGCAATACTTACCAGTGAATACTGAAATACGTTCTTTCATCTCTCAATCTATAGCACCTGTTTTGCACTGAAAACACTTCAGCAAGACAGTCATGTAAATTCAAGCTAGAGCACTTTTTGGTTCTACTATTTCTCACTACTACTTGCCTGAAAAGCAGTTCAACTGATTAGGAGGGAAATTACTATGTGTCCTCTGATTTCTTGGCTCTTCTGTTTCTTTCAAATTCCTATGGTAGTAACCAAAACTAGCAACTTATTCCCTCTAGAGCTCTGCTAAAATAAAGCCCTCTAAGCTGACAGCATCTACTGTAATTTTATCAACATCTATTCAAGAAGAGACCAAAAGATGTACCAACATAAACATTCTTGTATAGGTTTGAAATTCTTTCTTAGTTTGACTGCAAGCAATCTTTCTTCTAAATAAAGGATTTTACTTGGGCGACTAACTCCTGCAGTACTGTAATGAACTACTAACCCAAACTAAAAACCTTACGAAATAAAATTAAGCCTCTCTTTATACACTAAAAGCTACATCTAGAAGATTAATTCCTATTGTAAAGCTGACTTCTTATTGTCTGACTCTAGGACCTCTAAGATGTCTCTGTATAAGCTATACCACCTATAAATAATGTGATTCTGTAATAAAGGCCATACTACAGAATGGCTAGCTTTTCCCTCCCATAATTACTTATTCAACCAAGGACTTCCTGCCAATAGATTTTATTTGCTGATCCATGTCAGATTAATACAGACTTGACAGGCAACCTCTCCACAGGCAGAGAATCAGAGCCTTGTATGAAGAAAATTTGTTTCTTTGCCCTTACAGTCAGACTCACAAAAGAAAAAAGGCCAGGTCCAGTACAGTATTAGCTTGAAAACACCAGATCATCCATGAAATGTTCTGCCTCCCTCTGCGGAGCACTGCTGAGAAGCAGAGTGTTGCCAATGGCACTTCTGCCATGCACAGTGGGACAAGTGCAGGGATCTGGTTCAATCTCCTGAATACCCATCCTAGCCCATGATTTCACAGTTGTTTTAAACCAACACGTATTTGCAGCCCTGCTGAAATGGAGGATACCCAGCACATCCTCGACCACCTAGCACACACCACTGTAAATGACCTCGTGCCAATCCCGGTCAACAGACTGATTTGGGTGAGCAACGTTTTGCTTGTGGATGGACTAGTTTTCAGCCAGATGACCCAATTCCTAATATCACTGTACAAGTTATTCAGTGCCCACAAGGGAAGCAAAGAAAAATGTCTAGATGCAAAAGGGCAGGAGAACATTTTCTGGCAGCAATGCAGCTTTATGACAAATTAATAGTGACGACAATACTGAACCATCCAAAGTGGGAACTAACGAGCTCCTCCCCCATTTGGACCCCTTTATAGGGAAAGGGGAGTATGACTCACATTGCTCTGTAACTCCTGCCAAGTTCTAATATGGCATATATCTCTAGTAGTTTAATCTAGTAAACTTCTGCCATGTCTGTTACTGTGAATCTAAAATTAAAGAACTACTTGGTTGTATTAGAAATGCTTAACCCTAAATGTCACTTCTCACAAAAACATTAAGTTCCCCATTCCCTCCCCCTTTTTTTTTGTGCAGAAAGTGGTCATCAGCTAGTGATTTGAGTCAGTATCTTCTATCTGAATGCTAGCCACCTAGGAGTAAATGTACTTCTGAAATCACTCTTACAGCCTTTAAACTATTCCATCTCATGAAAACACTGGATTTTCAGTTAATGTTTTGCTGTGGTAGGGAGGAAGGGGGAGGAACATCAACAACACAGAAAACAACACAGACTTACGACAGCAAACAGCTTCCTTCAAAAAAGCCTTTACATGTATGTTTTATTCATCTTTAAGAAGTGAAAAAAGTTTAAGCCAAGTTTGTTCTGTAGAACATGTGCTCCAGCAGAAACAGGAAAAAGTAATCTCTATTAGTAGAAGAGAACTCAAAGACTGTAGAGTCTTAGGAACTTAAGAACTGGATTCCACAGAAAGCATTTTCAGGCAGGGCTGTGGCTCTCATCTCAGTGCCAGCAGTCAAGGCTGGAAGTTTGTTTACATGGTCATAGTTGAAATGTTAAGTTCTGGGAAAGCAGGAATATGCTACCATGAAAACAACAGGCTTTGTTTTGGGGTGATTTGGGGTTTTGTCTTGCTTAAGGGGAGTGGGAGGGAGCTTTGGTAAGCTCCTGCAACAGTTTGCATCATTGAATCTCTACAAGCTGTCCTGTACCTGAATTCAGACCAGGAATATACTATAAAACTCCACCTTGATGAAAAATAAATTTTATATAGTTACCTCTTAAAAGGACTTAAGTGAACTTCCTTTTTTACATCTGTCTCAAACCATGTATTCTGCTGTTGTAATTAAATCCAACTGAACCAAGATTAAAAAGGTCTGAATTTGAAGTCAGAAAGTTAACATCATAAACCTAAGACTTCTCCCCTTGCCATGCAGCCTGGAAGGGACTTGTGGATTAAGCTCAAAATTCGGCTTCTACAAGCTTATTTCAGATGAACTTTTTAAAACTTATTGTCTTAGTTGATACTGAAAGCTTATCCTAAGACTGTCCTAGTTCTTCCTTGGTTACTATTCCACAACTGGTTTTGGAAGAAGGCAGCACAAGAAGCAGGATGAATTTCCACATAAGGAGAAAGCAATACCCTGCCTCTCACAAATGCAAAGTTTTATCCTTACTTTGAACAAATTAATACTTAAATGCTAAATGCGTCTTAAATATTTTCAGTGCTTCATGTCCCTTCTGCTGTCAGTATTCTACAAGAAGTACGGCCATATACTTTAAGAAGTATTAGAAGTGTACCTAGTTTTTACTTAAGAAGGTATTAAGCTTTCAGATGACATACCACTAACCTCCCAGACCACAGAGTAACCTAAACAAATAGATTTCTTGTTGTTAACTTGCTCTTGGGGTAGCAATGGTCTCAAAAAAGCACTCCAACGGCTGGGCTGGTATTCAGTGATACCTGTTTGAGGTATTCCACTGTGAAGAACTTTGTGGGTGTGAAATCCACCTACTGCTTGATCGCTATTATTTACGTACATTAGGGCGCAGGATTAATGCTATTTCTGCAGTCTTAAATTCCAACGTAGTTGGACTAAGCGCTCAAACTGGGAAATAATTTCCTGGGAGGATGACGGGGGGAAAGACACGAAAGATCCCCCTGTACTCAAAACAGCCCAGTCGATCTCGGGGACAGGCACCAGCCCTGTCAGGCCGACGGAGGGGGAAGCGCGGCCAGCGCTGCTACCCGGCCCGGCCCTGTTCCCGGGAGCGGAGCCGCCGCCGCCATCCAGCGACTCTCGGTCAGGCCTCGCTCCGAGAGACCCGCTCCCTCACCGCGAGGCCTCGGCCCCGGCCGCCCCCGTCCCAGCCCGACTTCCCTGGCTAGGGACCCCGCCGGACTCGGGGCGATGCCCTCCAGGCGCCGCGCTGGGAGGGAAGGGCTGGGGGAGGTCTTCTCCGCAAGGGAAGAAGCCAGAGGCGGGCAGGCCGCTATCCCTGCGCCGTCTTCGGGGCGCCCGCCGCCGCGCCGGGAAGCTGCAGGCGCAGCGGGGTGTTAGGGATGCCGGGGCTGCTCGGACCCCGCACCGATGGGGGCACAGAGGGGGTAGAAGGCGGGCGCGGCGCGCCGCAACCTGAGGGCAACGCGGGGAGGGGGCGGCGCCGCCGGGAGGTGACACGAACCCCGCAGGAGAGGGGGCACCGCGGCGCAGGCCGGCGGCTACGGGCGAGGCCCGTGCCCGCTTGCGGCAGTGAAACGCAGCCGTGACCGACCTGTCAGCAGGAGGGTAGTAAGGGCGCCTCCGCTGTGCGGCCAGGGCCCCGCCGCGCAGTACCGCATCGCTCCCCGCTCCTCTGCCTGCTGCTGCCGCCACCACCGCCGCCGCATCCTCCGCACCGTGCCGCGCCACCGCCGCCTCGCCCTGCGGCGGCCGCAGCATCCTCCCTGCCCCGCCCCTCCGGCGGTCTCCTGGCAGCGCTGCCGCCCCGCGGGGCATGCCGGGAGGAGCCGCCCGCCGCACCCCGGCCGCGGCAGCCACGTTGAAGGGGGGAGCGGTGGGCGAAGGAATTGGGTTGCTCGGTGCGGGCTTGTTAGGAAGAGCCGCTTCCCCTGAAGGCGGGGTAAAGCTGGCGTGTGGCTCCTGGCAGAGTGTCCTGCCAGGGGACGGCGCTACCGCGCTGGAGAGGGGAGCGCAGCCTTGCGGTGCGGCCCGGTCTCTGTCGCCTCAGGTCTGCGGTGCGAATGTGGCGGGAACGAAGTCGCGGTGAAGCGAGGTGCTGTTGACGCGCTAGGTGGGGAAGGCCGGGCAAGGCAGCGGTTTTGGCGGCTGGCTGGCTGGCTGCCTCTCTCTTTGCGCTGCCATCGCTCCCTTGAAGCCAGGACCCACGCAGCAGGGCAGAGTACCTTGCAAGCTTCCCTGGTGCACACAGGCATGGAGGATGTGGCTTAAATCCTTTCAGCATCAGTGCTCTGAACATCTTGCCGGTTTTTAAGTATTTGTCCCCATTCTACATGTAGATACTAAGTGAGGTTTTTTTCTTTTTGATGTTCAGCAGCTGCACCTGCAACTAAGGGTGGTGTGAGTAAGGTGCTTGGAGGGGATGGTCAGGGGTCCAAGCTCCAGAATTCCATGAGCTATGACAATATTTGTGCCACTGCAGAAGCAGATCCCTCTGTGTATGAAGGAAGAATGTTGTCAAATACAGTTCTTGGCAGTGGTGATGTATTTTGTGGGTAGGTATATGTGTATGCCATATATACCGCTTAAGACACAGCAGCATGTAAATACAGCAGGTTTTTTAGGGAGCTACACTCTCTCAGCTTTCTATGTGGGTATATATGAATGTAGTCCTTGTACTACAGCTACATATAGATCCACATCTAGAGTCATGCCAGCTTTTGTGTACTATTCAGTAGGCTTGATTAACTTCCTATTTAAACATGGAATTTAGGGCAGTTGTGCATGGGAGGGTAGCATTTTTGACAAATACTTTGTAAATGTTTTGTTGTCTAGTCTAGTATAGAAGTACATTTAAATAGGGCCAAGACTTGGTTGGAGAGTTTCTGTGAAATATTTGCTTGGAATTACACAGAATGCAGTTGAAGATCTAAAATTTTATTGCATTCCACAACTAAAGCCCCAGATCAACAAATAGATGTTTCTATTTTTATTTTCTCCTTCGGGTAGCTTGTCATGTTTGATATTTGCAAATTGTAGTAAGTCTTCCATTATCCATGGAAATGACCTTCCCACCTTTGTTCTGTGTACAGAATTTTGATTTCTCATGAAATTTCATAAGCATTTCCACTCTTGTGAGGCAAATAATAATAATTGTATGCTTTTAAGGTTTGGAAGGAAGAAATATAATCGAAATATAATCTGGCCTACTGGAATTGTAATGACCCTACTGAACTCTTTATAAGCGGGGGGAGGTGGGGGAGGCGTCAACTGTAGAAGACTACCCGATCTGACTTGAGTCTTGTTACAGCTCTAATTTTCCATTAATCCATCTGATAAAGGGCAACTTTACATAGCAGTAGAGAAGTTCCTAGAGTTACTGTCAGTTTTGCACCTGACAGTAAGGTGCAAAATGCTCTGGTGTTTTAGTCAGGCAGCTTGTTATCCCAGATAAAGGATTTTTTTATTCTCTTCCTACTGAGGCTTTATTTCAGAATTTATTCACATTTTTGACTACATAGAGCAGAAATCACAGTCCATCATTTACCTCTGTCTAGAAGTTTCATGGCACTTCATAATTTTGAGTAGGCCTGCTTCCACTCTGAAGTTATATATATATGATTTTTTTTTTGTGTTCATTCCCTTATTGGAAGCATGCAAAGCTATACAGGTGCAGCTGTGCCATAATGATCTTGGTGAGCTAGCTCATCCTGTGATGGTAATGTTTAGCCTAATGACTAAGAATACTGGTAGCTTTCCAACAGTAATTTTTATGCTTTTTATCAGTGTCTGGTTTTTGTTAACATCTGGACTGTCATCAACTTATTAATTGCCATTTTCTTTCCAAATATTATCATGTTGAGATGTTATTCCTATAGACGCTATAAAACTGTCAGTATCAATTTTTTTTAATACACTAGCATCAGTGTAGTAGGGCACAGTGCTCTGTCACATCTGCAAAGAAGGAATGCTACCTTTACCCAAAACATGTTTGTGAGATAAACCACTGGAGAAGAAATGGTTACGTGTCACTGATATGTAAAGAGGTGCCACAAGGTCCTGCCTTGTCCCGTTGCTTCCTTCACAGCAGCCCTTGTGTGTAGGTATGTGTCTCTTATGTTAGCTGTATCTTGAGGCTGAGATGCCAAAGCTTACAGCACTGACCCAGCCCTGCAAGACAGACTTTGACTTCCCTGAGAAAATTTGGGAAATGCTCTGCACTTCTTAAACTTAAGAATTTGTAAGGATTTTTAAGTATTCTTACATTCATAAAATGTAGTATTAGGGGCAAAACAACTCACTGAAATCAGCCACCAATGACTTCATATGGGTTAGAAATACTCCCTCTTTTTCCTTGTGCTGTAATTTAACTGTAACAGAAATTAACAGAAAAGGATGCAGTAATGAGACATTCTTACAGAAATTGCTCAATGTTCCGTATATAGTGCATTTGCTTTGGCACGTAGAAGAGCTGGCTTCTAACACTTACTGTAATAGTTTTTAGCTATTTTTTTTTTTATTTCCAGAGCATAAAAGCCTCATTTTTTAGGGATGTGACAGTGGCAATTACAGTTTCCCCATGCATTCTGCAGGCTTAGTTCAGAGGTTTATTTTGTTTTTCAGATGTGTTGGGCAGTGAACTTCATGCAGAAGGAATATGAAGTAATCCATTTGCCTCTGGTTTTCAGAAGCACAGTTGCTTCCAGGTGATCTTCATAGACACTGAGTGCTCACAAGTGTTCAGTGCTTCTGAAAAACCTTTTTTTAAAAAAAAAAAAAAAAAGGGTTTTTTTTGGTTTTTTTCTAAGGCAGTCATGAGGAAAATACTTGTATATATGTATATAGTGTTTAATGGGGTTAGCAACTATTAGACCAAGTTATTTTGTAAGGCATAAAAAGAAAAACTGTGCTGCTTGCTCCAGGTTGCAAATCCTGAGGAGTTCGTTATGCCACCATTTACATTCCAGGGATTCTTCCTTCTTTTGCATTTCTGTCTTTCTGAGGTTTCCTGGAATACTTTGGGCATATTAATGTGGTAATTTGTGACTAAAGTATGCTACTAGTTTTTATGCAGTGTTTGACTACATGTTTTGTATGCAGCAGTGCTACAAGACACTATATACAGCAAAAAAATTCTTCAAAAATGAGGGCCTTAATATTATGTGAAACGCACCCACCTGATGCTTACTGAAACAAAGCACATTATTCAAAATTGACTTTGAGAGTTGAACAGAAACAGATTTTTGAGCTGTGTTTAGCTGATTTAGACCATGTATTTTATCTTTTCCTGGTATTTTAAATGGTCAAGAGGTGCTCAAAAGACTGAATTATGTGATGTAGTAGTTTTCTCTAGAATTTGGCACATATTTTGGAAAATACTGTGTGTTCAGAGAATGAACATTGTATATATCCAAATATGGAAGTGATAAACAAGACCAAATGGAAGGGGAAAAAAAAAAACCTTGGAAGAACTAAGAAGTGCACTGTAAATTAAACCAGCCCACAGGCAACTTCAGTTTGCTGAACCAGCACTTGTGCAGCCAGTAGCTCTGTGTGTCAGTGACTTCAGCCTTACTATAGAGGTTATAGTTGCACGTCTGAGTAGTTCTTGTGGCTTTCCAGACTGCCCCTGGAATATTGGTTCTTGTTGACATCATAGGAGAGTTTTCACTCTCTCTATGTACAAACGGCCTGTGTTTCCCTCTTTCTCCCTCTTCTGGGCACTGTTGGGCATCAGCGAATGAAACAATATCGAGGTGTGCTTTTCTTCTATGAGAGACTTCCATTTCAAACATCCTTGCTACTGGGTGCTCACTGATGGCTCATACCTTAGTTTAAAATAAAAGTATTGACTGTGATTTCGGTCACACAGTTTTTCCTGTGGTCAGACCTTTTAGGGAAGGTGTTGGTTCAAAGACTTAATATTCATTTCTATCTGTGTTTATAACTAAAAGAAAGAAAAATGGCTGTGCAGTGTTAAGTTTTGGTTTTCTCTCCTTGCCCTGTGTTGGGAAAGGCTGCATCTCGTAGAATGACACAGAGAATAAATACTGCACATATGCTGATTGATCTTGGGGCAGGGGGAAATAGTACCAGAACCATTATCTGAATTTCTTAAAATGTCTGTCTATAGTACTCAGATTAGTGGGCTACTTATTCCAGTGTAAATATCTCTAAATCAATATTCTCATCGTTCTGTGAGCTCTGGCATTCCTAAATCTCTAGGGTTTAATTTGGTTTAATTCCTTGTAAATTCTGCAGAGAGAAGTTAGTCTGATGACTAAATTAGTTTAAAATTCTGAACTAATTATTATGTCTTCATTGTTCATCAGTTCTTAAGTTATCTGCAAAAATTCCTTCTATTAGCCTTTTCTGTAATCCACATCAAGACAAACCTCCCTCACCCAGGAAGGTGAGAGTGGGTGTCTGTTCAGAAGTATACATGAAATACAGTTATCAGAGTTAATGGATGAAAAATGAGAACAGTTAAATTCTGTTAATATGTGGCTGCCTAAAGCTGTGCACCTTTTGTGGATAATATAACCAAGTACAGCTCTCTCTACTTCAGAGGTCCTGCTTGTAGAAACAAGACTACCTATAGTCTGAATTATTTTTTTTAAATCTTTTTAGCTGGGCATAGGCCCTAGAGTACAGCTGCAGGACAGTACACTCCCCCTGCATTCACAGAAGTAACTCAAAAGGAATTACTGGAGAAAATGGTGGGCTAGGTGGACACATCAGTGAATGCAAGTTGTGAGTAAATCCTTATCTCTGACAATAAGGTTTTTAATTAAGGTTTTTTTCTGTGCATTAATGTCCATCTCTTCCACCTTGACCAAATAATTAATTAAAACATTTACCAGAAAGGGATGATACTATCCTAGAACAAGGATTTGTAGAAAATGTAACTTGGTGTGGTGGTTTGACCCTGGCTGGAGGCCAGACACCCACCAAAGTCTCTCTTGTCACTCCCCTTTTCAGCTGGACGGGAGAAAGAAAGTATGTAGAGAGGCTCAGGAGTGGAGATAAGGACAGGGAGAGATCATTCTGCAGTTAGTGTCATGGGAAAAACAGACTCAACACAGAATGAAGGAAAGAAAACTCTCGAATTTATTGCACAACACCACACACCCAGTGAAACCAGAGTTGGATAACAAGAAGTAAAACCAAATCTTAAAACACCTCCCCCCACCCCTTCCTTCTTAGCAGACTTTATTCATGATTTCACTCCCTTCTTTTCCCTTCTCATTGTGGCATGGGGAGGGGCAGGGACTGGGGGAATAGGGGTTTTGGTCAGTTCCTCATGAGGTGTTTTCCTTCTTAGCTGGGGGGGGAGCATTCCTCACACCCTTCCCCTGCTGCAGCATGGGGTCCCACCCATGGGAGACAGTCCTCCATGAACTTCTCCATGAGTCCTTTCTGTCAGGGCTCCAGCTCCTCACCAACTGCCTCAGCGTGGCTCCCTTCCATGGGATGCTGACCTTCAGGCCCAGACTGCTCCAGCCTGGTCCCCCAGAATCACAAGTCCCCTCAGCAAACCTGCTCTGGCGTGGGTTGGTCTCTCCATGATTTTGCTGCCAGGAACTTGCTCCAATGCAGGCTTCCCACGGGGTCACAGCATCCTTCAGGTGTCTCCACCTGTTCTGATATGGAATCCCCACAGGTAGTAGATGGGATCTCTACTCCCTGGTGTTATCCATGGGTGGCAGGGGGACAGCCTGCTTCACCATGGTCTTCTCCACGGGCTGCAGGGGAATCTTTCTCTCTGTTGCCTGAAGCACCTCATCTCGCCCCTCCTCCTTCACTGGCCTTTGTCTCTGCACAGTTTCTTACACATTCTCACTCCCTTCTCTGGTGGCAAAATGCAGCTGCTTGCTTTTTTTTTCTCTCCTAAATGTGATTCCCAGAGGTGCTGTCACCATCACTGATGGGCTCAGCCTTGGTCAGCAACAACTCTGGCCTTGAGCTGGCTGGTGTTTGCTCTGTGGGGCCTGCAGAGAGCTTCTGGCCGCTTCTTGCAGAAGCCACTCCTGCAGCCCCCCTCCTCCACCAGAACCCAGCCACCCAAAACTGCGACATTTAGCATCTCTGAAATGTGAGCTAGACTGAATGTTGTACATTCTATTTAGGGGTTTCATGTGTGTTTTTACACGACTATCCATGAACACAAATCCTTTATTACGTTTGATGCAGTATATCAGTGGTGCTTTGGAGAAGTAGTTTCCATGGTTTGAGCATATGAATACAAACTGGAGGGCAGAACACACCTAGCAGGAACTCTTGCAAGTGTCAAACCTTGGATATCAGTATCTTGTTGGCTAGATTACACAACAGGCAGATCCAGCTTCATTATGAATTCTCTGCCCAAAGAAGCAGAAACATGGGCCAACACTGAACAAGGCGTAATTCCTCTTATGGGGGTAGTAGACGCCCAGAGCTTAAGGCAACAACTTTGAAAAAAGCAAGTTACTCATACATCCTAGGTGATGAATAGAAGAGGGTGTTGGATTTCTATCTGGAGTCAGCTTTTGCCAAGAGTGTGGGAGTTGCAGAAACACCTCAAAGGAGCAGAGCAAAAGCTTGTGACAGATGTGAGTGTTATGTGCAGATTTAAGAAAAGGGTTTGATGAAAAATGGAATGTTTTCAGCCTGAAGGCGTGAAATTTGAGAGCAATGAGAAGAAAAAGGGCCAAGGTTTTCATGGAACAAAGAACAAGTTTTCTTTCTGTTCCAGAACAAGGTTTGCTTGGAGGAACAGTGAAGTACTTGTATATTTTCTGTTAGAAATGTGCTTTCCAGTGTGTTGGTGTGAGGTATTCCCCTATGTGGAGAGAGCCAGGTGCAAAGTGGCTATTTAAGACTAAACAAATAAAGAGCATGTCATGAGGTACAATAATCAGGTTTGCAGCAAGGGGAACATGGAGGCTGGAAGAGTGGAATGCAGCTGTAGTTTGAGGATTGTTGAACGTGGTTCTGTGCAAGCTGAGATCCAAAGACATGCCTTATCTAAACATCTCTGCACTAGGTTTGATTAGCATGGAGTTCATATCCAGGATCTCAGGCTGGATTTGTGTTTTGTGTAGATGTGTCTTTGAGAGCAGCAAACATTAACATTTGTACCCCAAAGAATAAGTACCAATGGAGCCAGATGTGTTTAGCTTTGGAGAGAAGTGCCACACATAAACAAGACTGTGCTCAGGTGACTGTTGTTTCACCGCCAGGTCTTTGGAGTGCTTATGTGTTTGGCAAGTAAGCCCTATTTGTTTAGGTGAAGCTAATCATGTATCATGGTGTTGTGGTGTGGTCTGACTAGCAAAGCAAACAGCTAGCAGTTGCCAAACCTCTTAGCTTACAAAACATCACAGATCATGAGGGGAAAAATACAACGTGAAGAGCTATTGAAAGGTAGGGTTTCATCTGGAGAGGTAGAGGACCAGCCAGCTAATGGCAGGTGATAAGAGAAACTAGAAACGAAGCTGTGAAGGAACAGGCTATGCAGGCCTGGTGGGTTGACCTTGTCTGGAAGCCAAGTGCCCACCAAGCTGCTCTGTCATTCCCCTCCTCAGCAGGACAGGGAGTGGGGGAAAAATAAGATGAGAAGAACTCATGGATCAAGATAAAAGAAATTTAATAAAGAAGAAGCAAAGGCTGTGCGTGGAAGCAAAGGAAAAACGAAAGATTCATTCTTTACTTCCATCCAGCCATTTTCCAGGAAGCAGAGCTTCACTATGCATAGCTGTTGCTCTGGAAAGCAAATGTAAATAACAAATGGCCCCTCCCACACAGCCCACCTCCTCCTTTCTCTCAGCTTCTATTGCTGAGCAGAGATCATATAGTGTGAGGTATCCCTTCAGACACTTTGGGACAGCTGTCCTGGCTCTGTCCCCTCCCAAGATCTTGCCCATCCCCAGCCTACTGGTGGGTGGGATGTTGGAGAGACAGCGTGATGTGTGCCAGCACTGCTCAGCAGTCACCAAATCAGGGGTGTGTTATCAGCCCCTTGGTCACTACCAGTACACAGCAGAGTGCTATGGGGCTGCTGTGGGAAAAATTATCTCCACCTCAGCCAGACCAAATGCAACAGGGTCTTGTCCTCTCATTGATTTCAGTAAGAATTGAGAATTTAGCACTCTGGAAAATCACATATTTTCAAATTTAGGGGTCCAAAGAGTGAATGCATTAGTCTTTTTCTGGGAATTCATGTTTTAGGAATTTCACTTACCAATCCTGGACAGGCTATTTGCTTTCTCTGGGTAAAGTTTTCGTATCGGATGATAGTAAATGGGGTGTATGCTAAAATACCCAAGGTAGGTGAAGGATATAGTTAGAGCAGTAGACTGCAAATTGTGCTTTTATCTAGTGAATGAAGCATGACATAAACAGTGGATGCTGTTAGATCTGGGCCTATAATGATAGGGAAGAGAAGAAGGAAGGACTCCTGCAATTCTCACCTTTAGAAGGGTTTTGAGCAGGATAAAAAGTTTTCTAGAGGAGCCAGATTTTCTTAGTTGCCAGATTTCTGGATCTAGTCTTTTCCATACAAGCTGTAGGCATGTTCTGCTTCAGGTCTATAGCATTCAAAATTCATCTTTTCACCTTCTGCAGTAGAAGGAAGGTGTGTTTTGACTCTTCTTGGTTTCCTTCTATAACACTCACATGGAAATAAGCTACAGCTTCCTGGCAGCCCCACTGGTTTTGCCTTCACAGACATGTAAAGGTTTTAGATTTTGTGTGCTCATATTATTTGTTTTTGCCAAGGAAGGCTGGACCAGATGATCCTTAAGGCTCCTTCCAACCAGGTATTCTATGATTCTGTGATCTTTCTGGATTTTTTAATGCAAAAAGCTCTTTTAAATCTTAAAAACAACATCAGGATAATAAATCTGACCACTAAACAGCATTAGTACCTGAAAGTCCTGGTTTCACAAGTGTTGTCATGTAGTCATTCCAAATAAGATCTATAATGGATTCCTCAGGTTTTTATAAAAATTCTTTTAAGCATTTTCCTGTTATTTTCCAATAGACCCTAGCTGTCTTTTGGTTTGAAGTAATTTGCAAGAAATTGAACTTAAACACAGCATTATTACAGATTTTTAAGTCAAATTGTGGTCGTGATCTGTCATTTCCGTAGTTTTTGCATTGTTAGCAAATCTGGGTTTGAAATGAGGTTGAGTTTCATTGTTCTGAAGTGTTGTTCTGCACAATGAAAGTCTTGATCTGTGCTATTTTCTCCTACGAAACAAATTCAATGCTAACACATACCATAGATATAAAGCTTCTTGATTTAATATTATATGTTGTTTCTGCTGACATTCTGAATGTTTTATGTGGTTTACTGTAGAGTAAGACCTCCATTTCCCACAGCAACTCTGAATTATTTTGAAGATGTTTTGAAATCTTCAGCACACATGTATCTTTGTCCCATGTGGTTAGAACTTTTACCTTTAAATCGCTTCATTGCTTCTCTTCAAATACTTAAAACTCAAACTTAATTTTTGCATAAGATTTTAGAACAAAAAGGTTCAAAATAATAATCCAATTTTTAATTATGAGTTCTTTGTCAATCTTTTCCTTCTTTAACTCTACAAGAGAGTGTATGTGCTGTGTTGCCTTAAATTTATAAAATGTACCCTGCAGTATTCAGTATGTGCCCAAAGAAATGGTTTTACTCTCTTGTGTACAGATTTGCAGTAAGTGCAGAACAATATTTAGATCTCTCTGCTTGTCTGTGTGCAACCTCTCGTGTTTTTTCTTTCCACTATTCTGCTTTCATTTTTTCGTGGTTGTGCATAGTTGGGTACTGAGAGAGAGAGAGGACCAGGGGGCTGCAGAAAATGGCTGCTAGAATCTTCTGCAGGCCTGCTTATAGCGCCTCTGAGAATCACATACAGGAGAAAGACTCCACCAGAACACAGAGTGCCAGGAAGACCGCAATTTTGGCCAGTTAAGGGCATTGGGATGTCTATTTGCATATAAATGTAAGCAGTTGACAGACACAAAAGGCCGGGAAGGCTGGGGGAGGAGGAGGCGCCCAGGTGCCCGAGAGGAGAGATTGCCCCTGCAGCCCGAGCTGAAGCACGTGGAGTAGCCTGTGGAGAGGACCCGTGGAGGAGGCAGAGACCCGACCTGCCCGTGGAGAGGCTCCACGCTGGATGGAGCCGGTGGAGACATAGAGAAGATGCCGTGACTGACGTTGAGATGAGCCCCTGCCAGCACAAGCGACCTACAGAGATGAGAGAAACTTGCTGGAGGAGGCATCATAGCGCCGTAGAGGACTGGGAATGAGAGACACTGTGATTTGTTGCTGCCAGCCAGAGCAGAGATGAAGCCCGGTGGGAAGAGATTTGCCTTGGAGAAAGTTCGTGGAGGACTGGCTCTTATGGGTGAGATCCTACGGTGCAGCAGGGGGAGGCTGTGTGGAATGGATGCCCCCATCCCGGCCGAGAAGGGAACCATCTTGCAAGGGACTGACTAAACCCCCCATCTCCTAGTCCCTGCCCCCCTGTCCTGTGCTGTGAGCAGGAGAGGGGAAGAAGGGAGCAAAATCATGGCTGAAAGGAAGTCTGCTTTAGAATGGAGGGGTGGGGGGAAGGTGTTACCGAGACCCCCATTTTCCCCAGTCCCTGCCTCTCCTGGGCTGCGACCGGGAGGGAAGAAGGGAGCAAACTTCTAACTAAAGCCTGCTAAGGAGGGAGTGGTGGGGGAAAAGTGTTTGCCTGGTTTGCATTTGTTTCAAGATTGTTGGTTGCACTCCTGACTCTGGTTTTTTTACTGTTTTCTCTTTAGTGTAGTGTAATAAATGAGATAACTTTCTCTTCAGCACCCTGTGTTGAGTCTGTTTTGCCCGCGTCATTAGCAAGTTTGCCTCTTGAGCCGCCCAATTATGTTATTTCTCCCCTGTCCAACTAAGAAGGGGAGTGATAGACTGATTTTGGTGGGCATCTGGCCTTTGGCCAGGGCTCAACCACCACACATTTTAAAGAAACATCTTTGCTTTTGTCTGTGTGTTTCTCTGATGGTAATGCTTTCCTGTGAGGTTTTGGTTGAGATGGAGCTTTCTTCATAGCAGCTGGCATGGGGCTCTGCTTTGGATTGGTGCTGTAACAGTGTTGATAACACAGAGATGTTTTTGTTACTGCTGAGTAGTGATTACAAAGAGCCAAGGGCTTTTCCCAGACCACAGTCTGATACCTCAGCCTGCCTTTCCTATCTGTTTTGGGGTTTTTTCCCTTGCTTTTAATCCTCCTTTCCCTTTCTCCTTCTCTTAGAGGAAACCAAACCATCTTGCCATGTCAAGATTTCACAGCGAATTCACAGGAGTCTATCAGGCTTGTCATTGTGCTGTCATCTTGATAAGAGGAGAGACCTTTTGTGAGCACTGTCCTAGCTCTGCTCTTTTAGTGAATACCTGCAGCAAGAAGGCTATTGCTAAAAGATTCTGGCAAGCCATGCAACAGGCTGGCCCAGCGTGGCTCTTTGCAGGGTGTGTGTTGCAGATAAATGGGTTTCTGTTTAAACTGGAAGGGCTGTGTCAGGGAAGTTAGAGTTGCCATCCCCACAAGTGAAGGGTGTGATGTATAAGGCATGTCCGCATCTGCAGTGTGAACTCTGAAAGGGCTCTTAGCATTTGTGTTTAAAGGGCAAGAGGTCACTGTGAACAGCTCTTCTCTACCTTACAGGGATCTGTCTAGTTACAGTGGGAGTTTACTTTGCTTTACTGGAAATGTCCTTGAAAATTCATCACCAAACATTAGAGGATGGCTTTTGTTTTTCTTCAGTGACTACTGATGTCCATCAAATGGTAGTGTCTGCCAGCCTCTGCTGCGTGACAGGATGTACTGTACCCTGAGCTTCTTATTTCTTGCCACATTTCTTAAGAAAATCATGTGATAGATGGTTGTAGAGGGAACTGAGTATTGCATGTACCTGTTCTCCAGGTTAGATTGTACCCTTTAGATTGCATAGGCAAAATGGGAGGATTCCTGAGATGAGACAAGCTGTGACTGTCTAGCATGTTAGGAAGGATTGCAAGTGTGAGAGTACCAGGTGGAAGCAGTACGTGCTAGGTAGGGGAGGGCAGGTGTGAATGCACAGAGGAGGGAAGATAATGCATGAGGAAATTGACCACGTTAAACTTATGTACTAAACTACTTCCATTATTTTTTAATTTATTTTTTTTAAACTATGCACAGGGCCCCCTTTTTTAGGTAGGGGTGGTCTTCCAAGATACTGTAGTTTGGCTGCTGTGAGGAGGGAGTTGTATGCCCAGAATGATGGTGGGAGGGGTTAGTCCCCAAGTTTTGAGCATTAGCCTGACTCATTTGTATTTTTCATCCTTCCAGTGGTCCACTCCCTTTCTGTATATTCTTGTGAATACACCTCTGTGTTACTCTGGTTATGTGGGCCAGATGGGGTGAACTAAGTGAGTGAAACTCTCAGGCACCATGTATATTCTTTATTTGCAGTACTGAAGGTGACAGGTCTGTTTATCAAGCCAAAAGGTTTTAACTAATAGACAGATAATAACTTTGCCAGTAGAACAGTAAGCTGTACACAGACTGTGGAACATTCTGGAACTCAAGAAAAACAGTGATTCCAAAACTGTTTCTTTCTTTTACAAGTTAGGAAATTGAATCCTAAAAATAAGTGTAAAGAGAGTAGATGCTCTGAAGCAGATCAGTCATTCCTGCACCCCAGGATTTTCCTACCTATTGTTGTAGTAGTCATGTATGTTAAAATCTACAGAGAAAAGTCCAGAGCACATGAAGACAGAGCAGAGAGGAGGTATTCAGTGATGTGACTTGTATGACATTACACTACCTTGTAAGGAAGGGACCAGACAGAAAGCAGAGCTGAAGTATTTTAAACTCCAGCCCAGTTATAAAGACGTGTCTTTGCACACTGACATGGTTGTGTGTTTGGGTTTTGGGTTTGGGTTTTTTGTACCATAGTGCAGGGGAAGACATCTGCCCTCCTTGTTCTTTTAAAATTGTTGGATCCTTGTCAGCCTACCCGATGGTGGGAGTTTTGGGGCAGTGTCATACACAGAAGATTTTTTTATGGTGGTTTGTTGGGGGTTTTTTTCAGTAAGGCACAAGTAGCTTTATTTGAAACTACAAGCTTAATTACAATACAGAAGATACTTTTATATTTTATTGTGAATACACAATTTTATAAGAGCTAGACCATGTCAGATTGTCTGTGTAAAGAATAAATGTGAAAGTTTTTCCTGTTAAAGTAACGTTCCACTTTAAACATGTACCATCCCCTGAGTTGTAAAATTGCTGCCACCAGGCAGGCTAATGATTCAAATCCTTTTGTTTAATTAGAGGTTTGTTGATGAGCTTTTTTTTGAAGGAGGGAGAGGGAGGATAGTTTGTATTTTTGGAAGGAAGGGAAAGGCAGGGAGTTATTTTGCTTTTTCAAGGAATAAATGTCCTATATTATACCAACTAAAGACATGTATGTTCTCAGCAAAGTGTCAGAACAAAGACAAAATCTCTGCATGGGAGAGTTGACTGTGTAGGAGGACCTTTATGTAGCAGATCAGCTGCATTAAGCTAGAAATTACAGTATTTAAGTCACGGTGAAGTTCTAATGTGAGCCTGTCGCACGGGCTGTGTCGAAAGCTGTGTGCAGAAGTTCTTGTTCTTTGGCTCAGGAATACTCACACCCAACTCTTATTGGGAAAATAAAAATATTCCTAGGTGGATATATGTGGAATAATGGTATGTATGGTAGTGCTATGTTTCGTGACGGAGGGAGTGGAAGTTTGCTGCAGGGGACAGGAAGTGAGTTTGCATTCCCAGTGCCAGAGTGGAGTCAGATTGGAAGTGCCAATACAGTTGAATATAGAATCGGAAGAAAATCGGACATAATAAGCACAATGGGTAGTACTTGCTGGGATGGAGGAGGCTAGTGAGGTGACTTGTGGTTCTTAACAGGGAATGCTTTTGTAGAAAGGGTTCGTAGCAACTGTGGGAGTACCACGTAGGAATTAGAAAAAGCAACAGAGGAGGTAGCAGCAGTAGTTTAGGAACTTCAGAAGAAAGACGATGAGAGCTCAGACAAAGATTTCAACCACAGGGAGTGAGAGAAAGGACTTGCTTATTTTTCAAGGACAAATTGTAGAGCGGAATCAACAGGACTTGGCAAAATACTCAGAGCGGTGGGAGAGAAGAATGACTACAAAATGATAGATGTGTTGTTCTGACAAATCGGAGGATGTTGAAGTCATAAAGGCATGGAAAAGTGCTTTTGAATTGGGACAACTGCTGTGAGATTATAAACATAGTCAGGTGGTAAGTATAGCTGAACAGAGCTGGAATTGCCAGACTGAAGATCCTGATATTTAAGTAGGTGTGACATAGCAAATTATGGCTCTTAATTGGCATTTCTGTGCTTTTCTCTCTTGTTTATGCTTTGGAGTTGGGTACAAAGAATCTCTAATAATCATGTAAGAGAAGTGTTTGGTTTGTATAAGCCAAGTGGCTTTCTGCAAGCAGAAAGTACAGCACATTTGCATAAATGTGACAAGACAGGCCCTAGCTTGCTGTAAGAGCTCACATGATCAAATTACTATTCAGCGATAGTAACACCTGACTTAGTGTTGGTGGTGTGACTGCCACCAGCAGTATGGCTGAGCTTTGTCTTTGCTTTAAATATTGGGATGGGAATGTTCACTGAACACAGTGGACTCTCTCTAAAAGATCTCACTGATTCACAGATTTCTGTAAATACTAAAGGAACAAAACCAAGGAGGTTATGTTCAGTTTTATTTCAGCTGCCTACTTTGCGTTCACCTGGCCATTATTAATGAGAATATTTTTGGGTTTTGCCAGAGACACAAGACTTTGTATCCCCATCTCCTTTTTAATGTCTGTAACTTGAACTCTGTCTTGAAACAGTGTAGCAAAGCTTCAGCTGTCTCAGTTTATATCAAGAACAACAACATAAATTATATTCCAAAATGAGATTCTTTAGAATAATCTTGAGCAGTGTACTGCCAGCAAATTGTCCTTTGATTTTAAGATGCCACTAAATCTTGAATTGGTATTTATGTTTGAAAGCCTGTTGTGCTTTTTTTCCCCCTCTACATTTATTTATATGGAATTATACTCTTGTTGTAACTAGTTAAATGTTAGAATTACTAAGACTAGTGAGTAAAGTCATGCTTAGATATGAGTTAAAGCTGCTAAAACTCAAACTAAATCCTGCCTGCCCCTTTTCCCCTCCTCCAACCACTGAAAACATAATGAAGAGGTCTATTCTTTGTCAATGGTGCAGTTACATTATTATAAACTTAAAAAGCATAGCAAGCTCCAACATGAATTCTGTCTCCTTTGAAAGGCAGAGATTCTAGAGATGACTGCTATGTATCCACAAAGGGGGTTTTTGCACAGTTCCTACTGAAATTCAAATGCAACTTAAAATATTTCTAGCCCTTGAACAAGATTTTGCACATCATTAAGTGAGCAAGCAAGTCCTTGGCAGTCGTCACAGATGCTTCTTTTTTCTGAAAGAATAGAAAACACTTGTTCTCTCTCTGCATGACTGAATTTCACAACAAAGAAACAAAAAGTTCTCTCTCTCAATCTCTTTTACTCAATATTAGCTGCAATTTCTGTAGGACACTGTACAGCCTTGGTCAGCTTGTTGGGGAAAAACCTAATTTTTCTCACTGTCATTGTGTAAATTAAGCTATATTGAAACGGCAGGATATTAATGGCATGGCTGTATAAGTAGTTAGTAACAGATTGTTGGAGTTGAGTGGTTTTTGTATCACAACAGTCATCCATTACTGCTTCTAACAGGGCATTTCCTCACCCAAATATGAATGTCAGAATACCAAATGCCATTTACAGGAGCACTTAATTACCACAACTCTTGGAATTACTCTAGCAGTACTTGCAGAAACCTTAACAGAATTTTAGGTTATTGGTGTGTTGTAGTGTTGCATGGCTGGGTTCTGGTGGAGGAGGGGTGCTGCAGGGGTGGCTTCTGCATGAAGCAGCCAGAAGCTCTCTGCAGGCCTGACAGAGCAAACACCAGCCGGCTCAAGGCCAGAGTCATTGCTGACCAGCTAAGAAGGAAAACAACTTGTGAGGAACTGACCGAAACCCCCATTTCCCCAGTCCCTGCTCCTCCCTGTGCCACAATGGGGAAGAAGGGAGCAAAATCATGACTGAAGTGAAGTCTGCTAAGAAGGGAGGGGTGGGGAAGGTGCTTTATGATCTGGTCACACTTCTCATTATCTGACTCTGGTGTCACTGGGTGTGCAGTGTAGTGTAATGAATTAGAGAGTTTTCTCTCCTTTATTCTGTGTTGAGTCTGTTTTGCCCCTGATGCTGATTGCAGAATGATCTCTCCCTGTCCTTATCTTGACTCCTAAGCCTCTCAATATATATTTTCTCCCCTGTCCAGCTGAAAAGGGGAGTGATAGAGCAGCTTTGGTGGGTGTCTGCCTCCAGCCAGGGCCAAACCACCACATGATGCCACTCTGATATTGTCTAAGTTACAGAGCTTTTAAGTATCTTTTAGAAATGCCTGAGCTGGATCCTAAGCATGTTTAACTGAAACTATAACAGCTCAGTTGAGTGGCTTTTTGTGTTTCATAGAAGCTTTACTGTCTGTGATGAGAAGAATGGTTGTTTTCTCAAAAAGCAGGGTCAGTGCACAACAAGAAGCAGATACACAATGGAATCTCCTCTCAGCTTTTGTGAAGAACAACTGCAAGTAGAAAGCATAATGTTGTAAGTAAATAGCATGAATGCTGTGTTGATAGAGATCTTCTATTTCTCCCTGCCATTCTTTGAGGAAAAAGAAAATACAGAATTTTGTCCAGTCTATCTAAATAAAAATTTTCAAAGCTAGATGCTTACGGATGAGTATGTAGATTCATGTCTAGTCAAAAGCGTTTCTCTGCATAATCTCAGCTGGCTAGATATTAGGGCTCTATGCTCCTTTTCTAACAAGTGAAGAGAGAGAGGCAGATCGTAGCAAGCTGAAGTAAGTCTCTTGAGATAAGTGAGATAAATGCCTTACTGATGATGCTTTATCTGTCTTTCCATGAGATCTCTGGCAGTTAAATGGCTAAACCTAAGTGAAATGAATGTCTTTCCCGGTGAAAACCTTCTTGAATGCATATCTAAAAAGAAAAGTGATAGATAATGTACCTTCTTAAACCTCAACAGATCAGTTTTACTACTGTTTGCTTTTACCATAGTATGTCAGAACTCTAGATATGTATAAGGTGCATATAATCATAAGGCTATATAATAATAGAAAAAACCCCAGTCCTAACTCCAAGACTTTATACCCAAAGTGGACATCAAGATGATGGGAGAATAGAAACGTGGAAGAATTGAAAGGGGCAGTGAGAGCACCTGGGTCAGTATCAGTCACAACTTAACAACAACCCAGTAATCATGATCAAGTTTTGCAGACTTCATAGCAAAAGAGCTTTACAGAGTGAGCTGGAGCTTAGCTAGAGCTGTAACTTTAGAGGGTGTTTCAGAGGAATGCCTCTGAGGGGAAAGAGGCATTGGAGATGTACGTTTGGAAAGCAGATACTGGGAAGTGATGGTACGTTTGGACCCTGATTTAGAGCAGGGTTGTCTAGAGCAAGATGCTTAGGCTGTGCCCAGTTCTGTTTCAGTTATCTGAAACAATGGATGTTTCAGCCTGTGTGGACAACCTGTTCAGTGTTTGGCCACCCTCACAGTCAAAAATTGTTTTCTTATGTTTAAGTGGAATTTCTTGTATGTCAGTTTGTGCCCATTGCCTGTTATGCTGTTCCTGGGTACCACCAAGAAGCACCTGGCTCCATCTTTACACCCACACTAACAGGATTCCCCGGAGCTTTCTGTTCTCCACGCTGAGCAGCCCCAACTCCTCCAGCCTCTCCTAACACGACAGATGCTCCAAGCCCTCAATCACCTTCATAGCCCTTCATTGGAATTGCTCCTGTTTGTCTGTATGTCTCTTGTGCTGGGGAGCCCAGAATTCAACTCAGCGCTCCAAATGTGTCTTACCAGATGATGAGTAGATGGGAAGGATCACCTCTTCCTACCTGCTGCTTAGCATCTTAATACAGCCCAGAAGGATGTTGGCTGTCTTTGCTAACATCTAAGTTTGGCCTGACAGAAGCTAGGGAACTGAATTAAAGTATGAACATAGTGAGCTGTGGATGGTATTGTCCCCATTCTTAATCCAATTTTCTCAGTCACCAGCCATTCCAGGCATACTCACCATGAGGTGTTAGGAAGAAAAGTTGCTTTATACAGATACTGTTTCTATCACTAGGGTGGTGCATACAGCTTTTTTATAGTATTTCCAAGTGAAGATTTCATCAGGCACAGGAACAACTCCTGTTCAGCTTAAGGAGCAGAACTGAATCTCATGATTCTGCAAAACTGTTTAGTTAAACTGCTGACAGGATCCTGAGCAGGAAAGGGGGCATATTGGCCAGGAGAGGAAAATGAGACAACAGGATGCCTATTTGCTGCATGCCAGAGAGCAAAGATGGCACCTTCTGCAAGAACAATGCAAGTTGAACAATTAGGAGAGGCTGGAGTGCAAGATGGGTCAAGCAATGAAGGGAGTAAGGGTGGTAGCAGGAGAGAGATGGGAAAGCTCTTAAGTAGGCACTGGGCCAGTTTGCCTCTGGGATGAAGAGAAGACTTGAAAGGAGCATGAGGACAAAGTGGGGGAACTGGGCGGAGGTTAAAATGGAAAACCTTTCCATATTCTCCCTTCAAAAAGTAGATGATGTAGCATTTCCACTTTCCTAGGTGATGTAAGTACTGATGACAAGAAAAGCATGGAAATTTCTTCTGAAGTTGGCTGCTACTACTGATTAAAAGCCCAAGGTAAAGACTTTTTAGAAGTATATGCAATTTATCTGATCCAAAATTTCTTTCTAAGCTACTGCTGTTTCCTAACCTCACGAAATGGCACTGCGTGGGAGCTACACACTTCACATGCAATTCCAAAAGATGGCAACCTTAGGCTTCCAAACTGGGGCCTCTGCTGAACAGCTCTGCAGCTCTTAGCAGTGGTAAATGTTAGAAAATTCTGGGTTCTCCCAGGCTGAGCTTATTTTTATCCATTTAGTCTATTTTCCATATTTTTCTACATATAAAACAGAATTTATGTGACTCGGTTAAAAAATGGGCAACTTCCCAAATGTATTTCTGTGCCTGAAGGCAGGGGAGGATAGGAACCCTTAGATCTACTATCTCTGGGTTTCAGTCTGTGACTTCTGTTACCTACAGGAGTGAGGCTCTGCTATCAATCTGTGCTGAAATGATGCTCCCGTGAACAGTGATAATGCAGAGACAGTTCAGCAGAAGCATCAGAAAGGAACTATTTGATGTGATGAACTGTAGTATGCTGGCTCTTGCCTTACTGAATTAATAGGGCTTTATACACACAGTCCACCCGTCCATATCAGTGTAGTTTAGATGGCAATCACGACCATTTGGAAACCTGTGTAACTCTGGATAGATACATACTCTTTCACTTGAGACGTAAGGTACAGAGCCTCTTCATGTGATGCTCATGACTTCAAAATTTTTTTTTATGTCCAGTTCCTGCTTTTTTGGTGGGTTTTTTTTCCATCATGAATTTTACTTGTGAATCTGTAAGGACAGAAACTTCGTGGACCATTGCTTCAAAAATGCGGTTGTTTTGGAATGGTTTGTCCAGACATGTGGATTTGACTGAAGTTGCATTGACAAAAATAGAAAATTCTGATGCTAACATATAAATTATATGTTTCTATAACAAATCCCCTTTTTATATTACAGGATCATTACTTGATGGAAAATCAGGCATCTTGCTTATTTTTCAAAAGTCATGTTTGAAAACCATTAGCTTGGAAAATTCCATCTTGGTTTGGCTCAAATCCAGCTCTTGAAATCTCAGCTTTCATGAAGCAGAACTGTCTTTCTGCGGGCAGTCTTAGCAGCAGGGTCAGAGTCTGAGCTCCACTCTGGTTTATGCCAAAACTTTTAACTTCTGCAACTGTTCATCTGCTTTTTCCCCTCCCCAATCCAGGGATAAAACATTTTATCTCATGGTGGTTGTGCCAGTTTCTTACAATTTCTCCTTCTTTATATGTTCTGTGGAGGGGTAAGTTCTGGCCCAGTCTGTTACTGTCTTTCCTTCATGTAGGCAGCAGAACTGGGAGAGGATTTTGAGGGTGTTTTTGCTGTTTTTTGCTTCTGTGTGCAAAGACTGTGGTTTTGGTGTAGCCTGTGAGAATATTTGCCTCCCAGAATGTTGGTTGGTCAGTCTGTTTTAACCAACTCAATATTCTAATCGTTTGGTGGCACTTCATATTACTCTTTTCATCTCAGTTAGGTTTGTAGCCTGCACAGGTCAGATTTCAGACAGGGATCTTATCTCTATGAGGTTTATCCTGTGCTACAACCCTCATTACTGTAGAATCTGAGCATCTCAGTGTTCAGTCCATTTATCCCTGCCACCCTGTGGAAGAGAAAGCTTGTTTTCTATCTGCTTTTAACAAATGGGGAACAGTGATCCATAGAGGCTGAAGGCTGGATGAAATCGAGTGAAGAAATGGAAAATAGGCTCCTGTGCATAGCTTTCAGGTGTTTGGCACCCTTGGTACCTCTTAAACAGTTGGGGTGGTAGATGTTGCGTATGGGAAAGGGTGATCTGAACCAGTTGGCATTCTCAGCAGGAAACCACTCTGAGCCAATTAATGAGAAAGAGGAGGTCTCTGAAATCCTGCCTTCTCCTGCAGCTTTGGCATTTAGCTTTCTGTGGGCAATAGGCAGCTCCTTCCCTTGGCACACTGCCTCTCCTGCCAGTGCATGCAAGGCTTGTTCCTAGGCTCTTGGCTGTGCTCTTATCCTTCTATGTCTTTTATTAAAATTTTACGAAGCAAACCAAAAAACCACACACACAAAACCACCACACCCTTGGTGGTTTCCCTCTTCCTTACACCCTGAATCAGTAGTTTATAAGCATTAACCTGATAATTTATGAGGACTTGCTGCTCACGAGGGGATGGTGAAGATGCATCTCTCAGATCCTGGGAGAGTGCCCAACTGAGCAGGCTGCCCAGGAGGCTGGAGCTGGGGAGCCGTGCTGCCAAGGCTCTGTGAGTAGGCTGGGAGGAATGCAGGAGTCCTGGGGCTGGGAGGAGAATGACTCCTGGGCTGGCTCTCCCAGCAGGGAGGGGTAACTTCTGGATGCTACTCCCAGTTTCCAGACTTGTTTGTGCATTTTAACTCCAAAACTAGTCCAAGGGGTGCAATCTGTTTTTTTGCCATTCAGGTGACAGCCCTAACTTCTCAGAGGTAAAAGTATTCTCTTTCATACCTTCTGTTCCACTTCCCCTGCTCAGTCTCCCTTCCAGCCTGGTATTTAAGCATGTTTTGGAGGTAGGAGAGAGAGGATGCAGGAGAGGAACCTCCACTTGCTGGAGATCTTTGACCCAGGTATCTCCCTTTTTTTCCACTGAGTGTTCTAACCAGCAGGATACTGTGTGGAAATGAACACTTGAAGCAATTTCCTCCTCTCTGACGTGTTTTAAAAGAAAATGATCAACTCGTCATTTTGTGAAGTACTCTGGGCTCCTGCTGTAGGCTGGGTATGTTCTCAGTACAGGTATTGAGCTCCTCTGGGGCTGGAGTGACACCTGGGGGTTTTGGGTCTTCAGTTAGAATAGGCAAGTGGCACAGCTGCCAAGATGCTTTGTTTTCTGCTTGCACAGAAGCAGATTTTTTAGGAAACTTTCAGGTTTAAGTGGGAGGTGCCGCTTGGAGTAGGCACTTGCAACTGCCTGGTTTATTGTTTTGGAATAGTTATACAATTATGTAGGTGTTTTAAGTTCTCTGTTGAATGTAGCCTTAACTGAGTAGGGGCCCATGTTAATGCCCTTGTTCCTTTTCCTGTCTCTTTGCCAATTCTATTTCCAAATCTATAAAAAAAAGAAGATAGTTACTAATCATAATTTCTGTAATACTTTACCTCATAACCATGTCTCTGTGATATTGCTTATCATTATTACCACTTCTTTCAATCACCCAGCTTGTTTTAAATCTGTATAAGTTATTTCTACAGAAGATAATCAGATTTAATTTTAAGAATAGGGTTTTTTTATGAAGTGCTGTCATTATTGAACAGACTGCAGAAAACAGTCCTGGGGATGGCTTTTCATTCATCAAGGATCAGAATTTACTAGAGCTCTCATATTTTGTATTTAACCGAACATTTTTTTCCCTCTGATTTTTGTACTGTATCCCCTTACCTCTGTATTTTTCTATTAAGGATGTTGGGATGGTTACAACTGTAACATATTACTTCTTGCTCCATCAAATCCATATAGTACAGGTTCAGTGAAACAGTCTCACTGTTTCAAGGGAGACAGTAGATGTACATCTGCTGACAGAATTTTATCCATAAATTTAGATACAAAATCTCTCAGAAGACATTGTCCATTACTGGACTAATTTCAGCCTAATAGTGTACTCTTTATTTTATGTTGATTACATTGGTCTGTGTTCAGAAAAAAATGCACTCCCTTATTCCAGTACCTTTTTTTTTTTCCCTAAAAGTCTGATGAACTAAAAATAAGCTTGCCAAAATACTAATTTCTACTTTTTTTTATTTGGCAAAAATGAAACCAGCAGATGATTTGCCATCCAAGGCCTGGATAAAATTTGAAAAGGACTTAAGATTTTCCCCTGCAGAAACTTAATTCTTCCATTATTATCAGCATTTCTGCTGCACACATAGCCCCTCTCAAACTTCACTGGGGATAGTTTCCATGGGAACCAGAGAATGAGAACTGATGAGTCTTGAAACAGTCAAATAGTAATCTTGCTTTTTACCAGTGGGCAAAGATTTACTTCTCCAATATTTAATGGAAGGCAATAGAGCTGATTATGTTTTGAAGGAGAGAAGAAAAAAAGAGACATCTGGAAGGGGGCCAAGTTTGCTTTATATACCTGTAGGTTCATACGAGCTGTATTAAGAGGGAAAAGTGCTATATTGTCCTATGCTTTCAGAATTCCTGAATGATAGAATGGGAAACTCTCTGTTAAATCCAGTCACTCACAGTCCAGGGAAGATGAGGAGAGAGCCGTGGTCATGAGGGGGTGAGCTGACTACCTGTGTGGCAGAGGTACAGTCACTTTATTTTAGGGGCAACTGACTGGTCCTGCAGAAAACAGTCCTGGGGATGGTTTTCCAGCTACTGGCACTGACTTCTCACCAGAACTCAACTGTCCCAGGTTCTGCACAATGCTGAGCGTATCTTACCATGACTGGGCATCAGCCACAGTGAGGGCTGCTTATTGTGATTCCAGGGGAGGGAGCAGACTCCCTCAAGGGTGTTGTTGGGTAATAAATAAAGTCACACTGAGGTTCGATGAGATGCGCTGCTCAGCTGGCTGCTATTTGGTTGCCATAGTCGTAGTCATAGGGTTTATTTTCTGGAAATACTGATAATATCCATGAAGGATCATAGAGATGAGAACACCATGTTTCCCTCTTGTAGAAAAAAACCAAGGAAAGGATAGGGAAATATCTGCTCTGTGCTAGATCTGTGATGTCTGTTACAAAAGGACCTCCAGACGAGGAAGAAAGCAGCTTCCAGGAATCTTGCAGCAAAGCTTCAGATTCCTGTAAATGCCAATCCATAGACAAGACTTGAACTGTATTCCTGAAGGAGACTCAAAATTTGACCAATACCTTGTAGTTTTTATGTAGCACAATTCAAACTTGCATTATAGGAGGGTAAATATCAATATATATTTTTAAATATATATATGTATTTACTCTTAAACTGATTTTTATGTTCTTTACCATCATCTGATTTTCCAGTGGTTTTGAGCTTATGTGTTTACTATACTCCATTGTGTAATTATTTTGATCCCTATTCCATAAACATAAGGAGAGAAAGAAGTGAAGTGCATACATAGAGAATTATTACAGTGTTTGGAAAACTTTTCTTTTCCAATTCATTGAAATACTATCTCCTGAGGGAGAACAGCTATTGTTATTTGTGCACTGTATAATATATCAAACATAGATGTGAATCATGATTTAATCCAGTGATTAAATTAAGAAATCCCACTTATGTCTCTTACCAGTAATCTGTATAGACATCATCATAATTCTGTGTAATTCTGTATAATTGTGGAGATGTCACCAAAATTCTTCATTCCTGTGACCAGTTGACCTAACTGAAGTAATACTGGGAAAGAGACTGCTCCTCCTCTTCCCTGCAGTCTATAAAACCGGCTGGCTGCAGATGTGGAGTATAATGAGCAGTTTAATGCTAATACTGGTAGGCTGCTTAACACTGTGTTCCCTCCTGTTCTCTGAGCTAGATCTCTGATTGCTGACCACAGACGCTAGGCGAGATGACTACGAGAGGAGAAACTGAAGGCTGTTACTACTGATGAATCATAAATCTCAAGCACTTACTCTTTTGGAGAAAAAGGCATCAGGGCTGCTGCTTATCTTGAATGTCTGGGTGGTGCAGAGAGAGAGGAGACAGAATGTGATGATAACCATACAAGAACAGCAGAAACGGTGGTGGTTCCTACACATCTGATATGAGACGGTGGAACAAAGGACAGGGCTGATACAACTGCCATTTCATCACAGCATGCCCAAATCAAACAGCATCGTTTCCTGGGAGATTGAACAATGCTGCGTGCTTTTTAATCACGAGAGAAGCTCTCTGCTGTTCTCACAAGTCCTCCAAAACCTGTCTAACTCAAGTGGGCGAGGATCAGCCCACCCATGACAAACTGCTGCAGCTTTATCCTACATACTGTATATTATCAAAAATGTTATGTCTGCTCTGAACAAAATGTCCAAGTGTGATAAATGTGGGCAGCGCTCCAAGAAAGTGGGCTTGCCTTCATGAGAAAGCTGTACTTAAAATCAAACTTTAAGCTGGTTAATTCATTTTAATTAGACTAATCTACAGACCTTCATGAGACACTCATTTCTTTGGTAGATGTGTCATGCTCACTGAAAGAAATGTTTTGTGCCGATTAGTGTGCTGCTAACTAAATTAGTCTAAAATCACATCTGAAGTTCACTGACTTTCTCTAGTAGCTGTGGTTGGATGCCATGGACTTCTCTGCTCTGGACCCCTAGTTCCCACTGTTCATTATCCAAACACGGGCTTTAGGAAAGCTTTCACTGAAGCAGCAGGCATCCTTTTCCCCCAGAGAGAGCCTGTATTTCTACTAGGTTGGAGAAGGGTTTGTGTATTCCTGCCCGCTGAATGTACAGCCACACTCTTCACGAACTGCCCATGGGAGGCCCCACTGCCAGAATTCATCTTGTTTTGATACGGCACGAGCCAGGGTTGACAATACAGCTCTTTTTATTGCCAAAAATCTTGGTAGAACAATACTAATAGAGAATTCACTCTTCTGTAGAACGTGCTATCCCAGTGGAAGGAAAAACTATCAGATACATTTTTTTTTCTTACCCATCCAAGGAAGGAATGCTTTCTCAGTAAGTAAACTATGATCTTAGATTCTTTGAAGAAAGACAAGCATCAGCTAATTTGCAATCACTAAAAACATGTTTAGTGTGTGCTTAATCCTTGGTATCATGCTTGATTGTCAATCATCTTTGTTTTACTGTGTGTATTTTACTCTTTGAACTTGACTATTGGACTAAAAGCTTGAAGGAGCTTTTACAATGAAAACTAGGATACAGAAGGGAATGTACAGAAAGTTGCAAGAGTTGTTTAAAAGAAGCTTGTTATGGTGACATTCATACCTATCATCAATGTGCTGGGGCAAGGTTTTGTCTGCAAGAATAACAGTAGTCATTTTAAATTAAAATTTTTTTAAAAAGCCTGATTCCCAGTGAAGGGTAGAAGCAAGAAGCAACAAAGTAGCATGATTTTAATGACCCAGACAGACAGGTCTGCCATCAGCATCTTCCATACCTATTTACGAGGTCTTGTGTAAACCAATACTAGTTTCTTTCAGTGATGTGATGTGTGGGGTTTGTTGTCTCTTCCAATTACGCACGTCAAATACGTTTTACCTCACGGAAACTTTTGAGGTGACTATTCAAGAATTGGGCAAGAAGTAACTTAATGACCACTAAACAGTGCTTCACACAAGATCACTCTATTTCTGGAATTTGTTAAATCTGTGAAATGGGAACCTAAAAGTGAAAGTAAGGTTAGGTAAGAGGGGGAAAGAGCAGAGATGGTGTTGAAATAGTTTGACTTCAACATTTACAATGCTGGGAAGCAACTCAAGAATGACAACCTTTTTCTATCACCTATCATTATTCCAAGAACTGCTTGAACTGTTTCATTCCTTTTTGATATTTAGGTAGATATTACAATGTGTATGACATATCCCAGGATGATTTTTACTACATAAGCGTCATACTATTTGCAGATGGAAAAAATAGCAAGCTTTCCTTTTACTGTACAACTTGTTCAGTTAAACTTACTAAGTCTCTTTTTTAAGGAAATAAAGGACTCCTGGACCAGAAATCCTAGAGAAACTAACAAGGAATTTGTGCACAACCAAGGAAAAGCAACACTCAAGAAACTACTACAGTTTGGTAAGTTTGAAGCAGAACCTTCCCCAGGACCAATCTGCTCCCAATTTCCCTGAAATTAAAGGCTGTCTTCTTCTGTCCCGTTTTTGTAGCAGAGGAGTTAGGCTCGCAGGAACTCAGCAGATGCCCTGGTGATATGCTAGTTAGGCTGTGTGACTCAAGTGATGCTGACTTAGCCTAAAAGAGGATCTAGTCTAATAAGTGGTGTTACATTTTTGTCCTTAGTAACATGGCTGTGATTTACGCAGAAGCCTGCCAGGGATTTATACACCGCTCTTTTCCAGGGGCACAATGTTCCCAGGGTGTATTGGGCTTGTATGGCAGGGTTTGGTAGTGCGGGTGGGAGAGGTGGGGCTGCAGGGGTGGCTTCTGCAAGAACCTGTTAGAAGCTTCCCCTAGGTCTGACAGAGCCAACACCAGCTGGCTCAAGGACAGACCTGCCACTGACCAAGGACAATGGTAGCACCTTTATGATAATATAGTTAAGAACAGGGGAAAAAACTGCTGTGCAACAGCAGCTAAGAGTAGCAGAAGACAGGAGTAAGACGATGCGAGAACAATGACTCTGAAGACACCAAGGTCAGTGAAGAAGGGGGGGAGGAGGTGTTCCAGGTGCTGGAGCAAAGATTCCCCTGCAGCCCATGGAGAAGACCATGGTGATGCAGGCCATGCAGCCCATGGAGGATATCAGTGGAGCAGATATCAGAGAATCATAGAGCGCTTTGGTTGGACAGGACCACAAAGATTCTAAGTTCTAAGCCCCTGCCATGGGCAGGGACACCCTCCAGTAGACCAGGTTGCCCAAAGTCCCATCCAGCCTGGCCTTAAACATTTCCAGGGATGGGGCTTCCACAACCTTTCTGGGCAACCTGTGCCAGTGCCTCACCACCCTCAAAGTAAAGAATTTCTTCCTAACATCTAATCTAAACCTGCCCTCTTTCAGCTTGAAGCCATTGCCCCTCATCCTATCACTACACACCCTGAGAACAGTCCCTCTCCCGCTTTCCTATAGGACCCCTTTGATTATTGGTAGGCTGCAATTAGGTCTCCCCAGAGCCTTCTCTTCTCCAGGCTGAACAAGCCCAACTCTCTCAGCCTGTCTTCACAGGAAAGGTGCTCCAACCCTCTGATCATCTTTGTGGCACTCCTCTGGACTCGCTCCAACAGCAATATGTATTTCCTGTACTGAAGACCCCAGAGCTGGATGCAGTATGTCTGCAGCCCATGGAGGACCCTACACCAGAGCACCTGGATGCCTGAAGGATGCTGTGACCCCATGGGAAGCCCGTGCTGGAGCAAGCTCCTGGCAGGACCTGTGGCCCCGTGGAGAGAGGATCCCATGCTGGTGAAGGTTTGCTGGGGGGACTTGTGACCCTGTGGGGGACCCACACTGGAGCAGTCTGGTCTTGAAAGACTGCACCCCTTGAAAGAGACCCATGCTGGGGCAGCTAGTGAAGATCCACAACCCATGGGAAAGACCCACACTGGAGAAGTTCATGGAGGACTGGCTCCCATGAGACAGACCCCGGGCTGGGGCAGGGGAAGAGTACGAGGGTTCCTTCCCCTAAGGAGGAAGGAGCGGCAGAGACAATATGTGATGAACTGACTGCAACCCCCATTCCCCATCCCCCTGTGCAGGGAGGAAGAGAAATTTGAAGTCAAGCCCAGGAAGATGGGAAGGGTGGGGGGAGGTGGTTTAAGATTTCATTTTTATTTCTCATTATCCTACTTTGATTTTTATTTGTAATAAATGAAACTTATTTCCCAAAGTTTGGTCTGTTTTGTGACAGTAACCAGTGAGTGATCTCTCACTCCTGTGGCAGGGGGTTGGAACTCTATGATACTTGGGGTCCCTTCCAACCCAGACCGTTCAATGATTCTATGATTCTCTCCCTGCCCTCATCTCAACTGACAAGCCTCTTGTTGTATTTTCTCTCCCCTGCCCAGCTGAGGAGGGGAGTGATAGAGCAGCTTTGGGGACACCTGGCCTCCAGCCAGGGTCAGACCACCACACACAAGCATTCCCACATGAGCTTTAGTAAAAGTAAGTCCATGGCTGTTTTGGGAGACTTGTACTACAATGTGTCAGGCCTTCTTGAGCTCTCAAAACAAAGATCCTACTCTTGCTTTCCCTTCTTGTCTATGTACCTAACCTTTGTCTGTGTGCATGGGTAAAGACCAGAGAACAATGCTGGGAGCTCTGCTCCCCCTTGTATGGACAAGCAAAGCTATAGGCTCTATAGTCAAGGGGCACGGAGATGACCTCCTCCTGGTTTTCTCTGTGTAAACAAGGCATCCCAGTGTGGGAGGCACAGCAGCTTTTCTCATGCTGCTCTCTGCTCTGTAACCATCTAGAGCAAGTCCCCTGTGTGTGCAGCAGGATAAGATTATGCCACAGGAGGTGCTTAGTAGCTAGCTTTCCCCTCTGGGTTTACTGTGAGCTGTGATTAGCTCAACTAAGAAGTAGCAGGGGAAGAGTTCCTACACCTACCTACTGCTAAGGAGATTGTGGCTGTTTTTTTCAGTTGATGTGTTTTTTGCCACTACACTCTAGCTACCTACCTGGGCACAGTCCTCCAGGAGAACTCCTGATTTTGGACTATACCCTTTTTCATTTGATAAGTTTGAAAAGAATTTAAAATTCATGTAGGATTTCAGTCTGGACTTTACTGAGTTTGTTTGTACAGGTTTGGTTAAACAAAGAAATAAGGACATAAAAATCAGCACCATCTCTGTAATTCCTACTCCCTCCCATTGGTTAAATATACAAAATCAGCTTTCAAAGTGTATGTAGAAGTAATTTTGGCATAGCCCAGTGTTTAAGAATCCTGCTGTTTTTTTAGAAAATACTAGCTTCCATCACCTTGTTACTTTATACACTTCATTTTGCATAGGTTTCAAATAACAGAATCAATCACACCTAGCTAAAGTGTGTAAAATAAATAAAAAATAAATAAATTCCCTTCTCCAAAAGCAACACAGAACAAGCAGTAGTGCATGAGATCTGAACAGCTTTCTAATTAACGTGAATCTCTACTTTCAGAGCATTTTAAGGCAGTACAGTCTGGAACAATTACTTTAAAAAACAGTCTCTGCTTTGTGATGAATTATGGTCTGCTCTCAGAAGGCAAAAAATTACACAAACATTCCCTTAATTATGCCCAAGATTAGCACAGGAATTAAAAAAAAATCTAGTTCTCTGGAGCATCTATTTTTCTTCTCCAATTTTGAGCCTTCCACAAGGAACACAGACTGTTCTGTACGTGTCCTCTTTAAAATATCTTGTGTTACAGATGAATCAGTGAGTGAGGAATTCATTACTCATTCCTGCAAAAAAGCCTGTTGAACTTCCCCACCTATGTGTCCTGTGGATGATACCCCTACCCAGCTCATCTCCCAGCAAACTTTCTCAATCCCTCAGCGAGAACTTCCTTACGTTCTTTTTGATACTGCACCCACCAGGACCGTGTTACTGACATCGCTGAAATGGAAGGCCTGACCAAACTCAAGATTTCTAGCCTTGCAGTCTCTTTCTACAAGGGTGGCTGGTATGTATCTTGGGTAATCATATCATACCTGGCATAAAGTTTTACAGGTAGCTTTAATCTGAGACAGAGCGTGCATCTCAGCGATGGCATTGCTTGCAGATGGTTGGATATTTGACTTCAAGTTTATGCCTTTTCCAGCTCATGACAAATGTAAGGGAGATGGAAAAAAGTGAAACAAGGCTACGTGGTCAGGGATTCTGAGTGCTGAATCAAATGGTTTATGTCTACCAAGGCGATCTGAAGGGGGAGGCAAAAGGATGGACAGGTAGAAGGTTGATCTCAAAGTGAACTGTGGCAGAAGTCATTCCTTGCAATAAGATGGTTTGATAGAGCAAAGGTTTTAGTGAAAGAAGGCAACAAAAAAAACCATAAATTAAGGCCTCAATCTTGAGATTGTCAATCCCCAAAATTCTTGCTAGCACTGGTTCCCAGACTGCTGAGTACAAGGGCAGAAAGGATGTGTGCCATGGATGAATGTTGTGGAGAACTTGTTTATGCTCAGACTAAGCAGTTTTTCTAAAACATATCTGTATGATCAGACCCATAAAAAAGTGGGGGGAGAGGGGAGGCATTGAAGTGGAATTATTTGCACTTGGAGGTCGTCCAGTGTCCAGTTTGATCATAATAATTTTTTTCTCATTTTACTCATTTACTTCATAGTAACATGAGATGTTACACTGTCCTTTGAAGGATGCTTTACTTACCCTTTTACACTACTACTGAACCCCGGTTTAACTCAGCATATTAAAAGAAATGGCTAAGTGGAATATACATGTTTTTATTTCCCTAGAATATCTTTTTCTGCTTTTCCTCCCCATGACTCAGCACTCTTTCCCATTTTTTGTCCTGTTGCCAACAGATAGTTCTGCTGGCTATTTGATGAGTTCAATATTACAGCAGCACTGAACGCAAGCTTCAGAAAATCTATTTAAAAGAAAAATAAGAAATATTTTGGGCACTTAAGAGCAGTATGAAATGCTCTGGGCAGCAATCACAAAGTCCACCTAAATGTAAGTAGTTCAGCCTTATGTGTGCATTGTGTGTGTTTCTGTCTTTGTGGTACAGGTTCAGAGCCCGAAGCTTCCCTGTCAAACAAGACACTGCTCCCTGCAGCTTGGCAGGTTTACAGACATTCCCTTTTCTAGTGATAAGGATGGTTCAATGTAGTCAATGACATTCCTTGTTCTGTTTACTGGTTCACAGTGTTACTGAATGTGCCATTAATTCTGAAGCATTATTAATTAAAAGAACCTGTAGAATAATGTGGCGACTAATAAAAATCAGATTTTGGTGCCTTGGTGCAGTGCAAATTTTCAGTAGCTAAGATGCAGAATTTAATTCGGTGGTTTCTCTTTGCAATAGAAAACATTTTCTCCATTTTTTTCTTCTGCTAAGTTGTTTCAGTTGTCCTTTTAACCTTAAACCAGTCAATACACCAGGCCAACCTGATGTGCCCTGTGTCCTGACACCTAGGTGATTTTGTAGTGAGAAGATCCTTGTTAACAAATAATCCATCCATGATAATGCCACCATCTGCTGTCCGGGGAGGAGGGAGAGCAATGAAAACCAGAGGAAGCAAAATCTCAAACTCCCTTCCTTGGTGCAGACTCCCTCCAGCAATCCACCAGTCTTATTTAGGCATCTGGCAGGGACTTGGCAGCTTTGCAGTTGTGGGAAGTGACAAATGATCGTAGTTAAACTTACGCCTAGCATTCTCTTTATTTTTTTACAAAGATAGTAAAATAGTAATGTGGTACCCGTTTGCAGGCATGCATCTATGTATAGCTTTAGATGGCCCCTCCAAAGCACTTACAAACTGCTTAGAACATCCTGCATGGGCGAACTGTAGTGCGAGTGAATTTAGGTTTGATCTAAACTCCCACTCTCTCAGCTGTTTCTGAAGGCTTGGTGCACGGTGTTCTTTTTCCTTCTCTGAATGGCATTCTGCATTACTAGTAGTAGCACCATGAGTTACTACTACCTCATACTATATGAAATATCCATTAACTTTTTTCCTTTTAGTGAAATAGCTAAAGAGTTTCTTCACCTGGTGAGATTAGTCTCTTCACTGCCTGCATATGCTCTTGTACAGGGGTTGTGGAAGGGAGATTGAGAAAGCTCTCAAATACAGGGGACTGGGAAAGGCTCTTTTCCCTTCCCCCTCTCCCACCCCAGCTACTTGCCTGTGGTTTTGTTGTTTCTGGGGTTTTGCCCTTACTCAGTCCTCTGTGCAATCTGGGAGGAACACTGCCCTGCAAGCTAATCATTCTCTTGTTGCTCTGCCTAAGCCGCTTCCTTCCTCCTTTTTAATAAATTCTTTCCCTGTTCCAGTTACAAGAAAAGCTGGAGCTCCTGAAGTACAAAGCAACACTGTGTACCTACAGCTGGGATGTTTGGGGAGTAATTAGATGGTGTCTGTACTGTACAACTACCCCAACTGGAGCAGGTGTTTTTCTGCCCGATAGAGAGAATATTCGTGTTCTAGACAGATATAAAGATATGCATCTTTATTCTTTTATTAGAAGCTACATGATACCATGACACCAGCCAGTACCTGATGCATTTCAGCATCTTATTGTTTGTGTGCTTGCTAGCCTGGTTTTCATCATTGTAGTCAAGACATCAGTGGAACTCTTGAATAGAGGCATGGATACATGCAGCTACCTTATCTTCCTTTGTTACAGTCATTGTACTCCCTATCTGAGAATTCCGCTGCATTCAAAATAGATAAATAAAAAGGGTCAAGTTCCTTTGATCCTCGTGTACTCCTTCCAGCCTCACTCTTCTCAGATCTGCCAGGTTGTTAGCATTTACACCCATCTGTATTTCCCTTCTGCCTCCACCTCCTCACCATCTATTGCTAACCAGTTTTCTCTTCCACATGGCACAGCATGAAACTAATACAGAACAGCTGTGTAGTAGTCTAAACTAGCTTAGACCTTTGTAATCTCGCTTGCTTTCCTTCACCCTTTAGTCCAGCCCTCTCTCCCTCCTTCTTTACAGCCACTTTTCTCAGATGACATGATAGAGGTTGGTCATTTGTAAGAGATGCATTACATAGCGCAATGCCAATATAATACAGAGGAAAACCTACTTATATGACCTCATTATAAAGAATTCTACAGTTAAAATTCTTCACTTTATTTCTTCTTAGTTGTGCATCCCCTCATGTTCACTTGTTGCAGACTCTTGATTTTGGTATGTTTGCTTCTCTTAGGCTATCAGGCAGCCTAGTTGCAGTACCTGCCTGTGCATGGCTCCATGCCTGAATGAAAGAAAATGGTCACTGTTTACAGGGGGCACTTGAATAATCAGTGGCCCTCTCAGACTCCGGTGCCATTCATCAGATGCATCCCGGTGCTCTTCAGTCTCTCTGCCATTTCACAGTAAAGTTACACGTGACCAGACCAGACATAACTTCTTTGGTGAAAAAGGGTGGGTGGGTTGTGTGTGTAAACATACCTTTCCTTGGTAGCGAGAGTCCTGTTTGCCTCTGGTTTAGACAGAAAATTCTCTTCCTGGAGAAACAGGGATCCATTGCCTAAACCCATTGTGCTGGCCTATTCCAACGCTTGCTGATACGAGTTGCAGCTTCTCAAGTTCTTCGAGAGATGGGTCACTTCCCTTCTGAGAGAGCGTGCATCTACTTTGTCATTACCAGAAACAGCAGAGTTACCAGTGCAGCAGAGTAGCTGTAACGGAGCTTTCCAGAACACAGCACTTTTCTTGAAGGACAGGAAGTGGAGCTTCTGAATAATGGAGCGTTTTGTTTTCCAGCTAACTTGCCTTTCTGCTTGCTTGCACCTACTCTGTCAACTGAATTTTTATTGAAGAAGCAAAGGCCTTCCATCATTGGTCTCGCTTTTGGATGTAGCCGCTGACTTCACAACGAAATGACAAGGGGTTCCTCTTGTCCAGCGATGCACCGTCTCATTTGTACTTACAGACAGACCTAAGGGAATGTAACTCTTCAGAGCAAAAAAGCAGCTCGGTCCCGTTTTCCACTCTAAATTGTTTCTAAAGAAGGGGCTGAAACACGCCTGCCACAAGGGAGGCATTGCGCCTTTCCTACGATAGGGAGAGCCAGAGAGCTTCACTGACCTCGGCCCTCGCCTCCTCGGGATTTCTATATTGCACACCTAGAAGTTTAATTATTAGGCCCGTTATTCGGCTTGCAGAGCTTTGGCCTTTCTTCTCTCTGCTTTCCCGGTGGCTTGAAGGCTTTGCGTGTGCAAAGCTGGCTACCTTATAGCTACTATTTCTGCGTATTTTTGTCTTGGGCAATGGCCTAGATTCTTTGAAAGCTTTTCTCTTCTGCCTCATGCAATTGCTTTTTCTGTTCTATGCCAATATTCCTCTATAATTCTGCACTCTTTAATGGGATTGTTTCTTCCCTTTCTTAAAGGTGCCTTTGTAAACTTCTGGACTTTGATCCACTGATTCTTATGTTTTGTGTTTCAACATGACAGCAGTGTTCTCATTTTTCTTGTTAATGGTGTGATGAAGTGTTCACCCTCCTTGATTTCTCTTTCTCTTTAGACAAGGCCTTTATCATGAGCACAGAACCCTTACTTATAGACACCTCTAACTGTTATCTTGTATTTAGCCAGTGACTGCAGCTCAGTGATACAGTTTCTATGCTTTGGCAAGGAGCACAGCTTTTTCAGAATAACCGAATATTTTTAGCTGGCCTACATTTGTTATCTGATGCCATATAGAACATAGTAATTAAGTATTTAATGCTCTTATGCACTAAATTAAACTCACTACCAAAGCTAGCTTTAGGAGAGAATTTTCACTGAGGGTGTATGAGCAAGACAGTATCTATAAGATAGGAGGAAATGTAATCAAAGTAGGCAGCAGGTAACCAAGGTATGGGAAACTATGTTTGGTTCCACTATTTTTAGCTAAACAGCTGTTTCCTCATTTGTATTTAATTCTTAGATTATTTTTTTTAAGGAAAAAGGAGAAACAAATTTCACTAAAAGTAAAGGAGAAACAAATCCCACACACCCAGCCCACATTAATGTTACCAGGAGCACTGGGACTCAGACTGCAATGATGTGAGCTCAAATAGTGGCACATGCCATCAGGTTCAGGGTGGAGCGATCCAGACATATTTTCCCCACTTGCCAAGAGATTGCACACCGCGAGGCAGCAGTTCTGTGCTGTACTTTGTGAACTCCAAACTTGTTTCTCTCTCCGAGAAGTCCTCAGAATGTTGTTTCCAGAATGGGAATACAGGCTCCAAAGTGCCACCGGATTTGAATAGTCAAGTGGGTTGGAAAAGCTGAGAGCTGCACTGGCTGTCCCCGTCATGGCACAAAACATTACCCAATTTGGCAAGGTAATGATTACTGAACTCAGTAATCGGGTTTACTTGTCTGTTACATACTGACAGGATCGAGTACACTTGTAAGCTTTGAGCATCAAGTATACTTCTCCCTCTTCTCCCAGTATTTCTCTGGCTCACTAAGTGTTCTTGAAGAATAATAATGGATATTTATTGCACAAGAAGCACTCTGAGATAATGCTTTTATACAGACTGGCCAAGCCCATTATTTTCTTTATTCTAGATTCTGGATGTTCAGAAAAAAAATACTTTTAATAGAGAATTAATTAATTTTGTTATAATAAAAAATATTTCAATTAAGAAATATTATTACAAGGCTCCAAACTGTCTCTTATTTCTGCTTGTCTCATGTGGAATGGTTGAATTAGTAACATTTCCAAATCTGTATCTTTCTCATTGAAGTTGGAGAGTTTTCTGTACCATGTATCTCCATATGATACCTGATGAATCACTGCATGCGACAGGTACCATTCACCTTGGAGTATTTTACACATTTTGTCAATTAATCTGTTTTCCAGAATGCTTCCTAATAATTTCCCCACCTGAGCAGCTGAACATGAAGTAAGAGTTTTGCCAGTTTGATTCTTAGTGAAGTCCTAATAGACCGAACATTTGGTCTTTTCCTTCCCCATGGGATCATGTATTTTCTGCAACTAGCTGGCATCACTCTAGCTAGGCTGGTAACTAATAGCTGTCTATGTTGTGCTGTAAATTCAGAGTTCAGTGTTGAGGGCCCATGAGAGAAAGCTGTGTGAAATACAGCTCTTTTGACCATTCTTCAGTTTTCTAGCTTTTAACATAGGCAACCCTATTTCAATGGAAGTAGTTGTACGCGGTGTAGAATTCATCTCTCGCCCTTCTGAAAATTCTATGTTATTCTAGCCATAACTGTGCATTTCTTGAATAATTTAAAAGGAGAATGTTTAGGAATGGACATGCTGTCTCCTTGCTGTAACTGAGAAAAGGCCATCGCTAGTCTGAGTTTAGGCCTTCACCATGCTGTTCCAATAAACTGCAGGAACGTGCAGCTTTCTTATCGTTAGCAGAGATTTTCTTCGGATCTTTAAGGACAGAGTTCTTTTTTTGATGCTATTCTTGAGCTTTCAAGTGGTTTGACATGTTCTATGTAAAAACAGCACAATCTTCTGAAGTTGCCAAATTAGTGATATTAATGAGCTCCTGTTTTTAACTATCGATGGCTTCCTTTACAAAAGAATTACACTTACTGCAATCACAGATTGCTAACGTTTGAAACCAAAGGTGATCAACACATTATTGCTGCTGTTTGCTGTTTGTTTTAGTCTCCTGATACACCAGTACAGGGGAACCTGAACTTGAACATTCCTTTACCTGCTAAAATGCGTATATCTTGTTCAGACAAGATCTTTTCTTCTTTAAACTGGATTATGTAACAACAATTCACGTCTGAGTGTTAAAAAATAGAACTCAATTCTGTTTGTGCTGTGGTACGTATAAGGAAGGAAAACCTCCTCCTTGCCAGTGGTTTGGCAGGATAGCAGATAGAGGCTTTCCTAGCCAAAGATCAGAATAGGTAAATAGTTTCCATTTGGACACGTACATACAGATGTTATCTTGCAAAGCTGGAAAGACACTGGCAGGAGACAGATGATGGACTGACTTTTTTCTTTGCCATGTGGAAAAACTTGCATTTCTGCTCTGCTGTGCAAATACATCACTGTCTCAGAACCTCAGTGGCTTAGAAGCACGGAAGTGACTCAAAACAAACCACCGGTGGCATCCAATCGTGTTTGTAAGTAAACACAATTCATGCATCTAGAATAAACAGAAAATCAATAATTTTCAGTGTTAGAGAACTGAATCAAAACTAGTTTTGAAAGATACTGAGTGCAATTTCAAATGAAACTGTGGGGTTAAACAACTTGGGTCTCTCTCCCTGTCATACGTGCAAAGTCAGAATCATTCGAATGGAGTTGCTACTCTGGTGCAAATAAAATGACAGTCTTATTCTGCTGTTAAAAAGTATTAAGCTGAACAGATTTTAAATTCCCATTGGTTGGGAAGCAGAGTAATTCTGTAACTTCAGTGAAGTTACTCTGAATTTTACTAACGTAATAAGAAGGCCCTTGGTCCCTAATCTTCCCTAAAGTGTGCTGTGCAGCATTTTAGTGTTGCTCAGGAATTAACAGAAATGTCAATCATGCTTTAGCAGAGCCTAAAAATACTTTCTAGTCAAACGGATTGTCACAGAAGTACTGAAAATGTAAAAGGACATGCAATTCGGGTTTTTATAATTAGCCGCATGGCCGTGCTCATATATGAAGAGCCTGTCTTGAGAAGTGGCATGCAAATCCAAACAAAATACAATTTATTATCCTGCAGACTATGAAAATATTCTTTAAGATAGACACTGTGTAAATAAGGTTGTAGATTATTTAAGTGATTAGGAAGTTTGAAGATCTCAGATGTCAGTTACCAAAGTTGAACCCCTAAATAAGGTTCAAACTGTCTCTGATTGAGGAGCTGAAATTGCCAGTAGTTGATACAAATCTTGTCTGTCCTGAATGTCAGGTGGTTTTGAAGGAACATGAAATTACTTCAAATAATTTTGTATTAGATTCCATGACAAAGCTGGGTATTGTCTGCTCATACATCTATGCTGTCTATTTCCAACACATTTAAGGAGAACATAAATGTCTCCCTCATAGTGCAAAACTTGAGAATTCTTGAGTGCTTCTTCTATCAGCATCATTGAGTCATTTCATTTTCTTACTTCCCACTAAAGTATAACATGGGGATAGTTTGTGCTACTGTGACATGAAATCATACACATTCTTGGATACGCTATTCAAAAAAAAATATATATATTATGGGTTAGAAGTAGCTGTTTTGTTTGCTATTTCTGTTAGTGAAAAGGATTCAATACTTATGGATCTGGTTATGTAGATACGGTAGTGGATACTTTCCTAACTATCTTCACACAAACAGTCTCTTTGAAAACGGCTTCGATTGTGTCACAATCATTGAACGTTTCCCTATGTCCCCTTTTTGCTTGTGCATGTGGATTTTAAAACTCTTCCGGATACATATCTGGTACAAGTTAAGCTCTTCAACCACTCTGCATGCTTAGTCTAAATTCACAAAGGAAATAAAACATTTAAATTTCTGCTTTATGCCTCTGTTCTTCCTCAGTGATGCTCAACGTTCTGTTAATGTATTTTTATCTTCAGCAGTCAAGCAACTCTCTGAGTGCTCCCACAGCTTCGTGTCTACAAAATCATACCGCTAAAAGGGCGCTGCCAGAGAGGTTTGGCCTCAGACAGGGAATGTCCTTGGTAGGCACACTGGGTTTAGTCCTTGTGCAGGGAATCACAGGATCACAGAATGATAGGGGTTGGAAGAAACCTTGAAAGATCATCTAGTCCAACTCACCGCCAGAACAGGATCACCTAGATTGTGTCACACAGAAACACATCCAGGTGGGTTCTGAATGTCTCCAGAGAAGGAGACTCCACAAGCTCTCTGGGCAGCCTGTTGGAGTGCTCACCCTCACAGTGAAGTTAGTCATGATCACATGGAACTTCCTGTGCTCCAGCTTGCACCCATTGTCCCTTGTCCTATCATTGGACATCGGACATCACCTGTAGGACACCTCACAGCAAGCAGCTGCCAAAAAGCTGTTTCCTCGTCCTTCTGCCTCGAGGAAGGGCCTCGATGAGCAGCTTTCTGTGACTGCTTCTGAAGCTCTGGTGCTGCCTATAGCCTCATCTGCTCTGCTCTTCTCCCTGCTGTGCCTGGATGCTTTGGCATGGCAACGCTGAGCAGTTCGTGGAAGGCATCAGGATCCCCCCTTGCCTCCCTGTGTGTCCCTGTCCACGGGCAGCAGCAGCCCGAGCAGGGGCCATGCGATGTACCACGATGGGATTATTGCAGGTGGTGGGAAAACCACTATCGAACATCCTCACTTCTGCTCCTGGCCTCTTGTTTCTGTATTTATGAAGAGGCTGGTTTTGTCAGTCTGGTTTACAAGGTTTGTTGTTTGCCTGTCCATATTAATGTGCTGGCTATTTACACTTTATTGAAGAGAGCATTTGGAGCTGCATACCCTTGGTGCAAACCAGGCAAAGTAGACACTGGCACCTGTGAATGCTTGGGGTAGTATATAGCACCCATGCTTCGGGCTAATGAATTACATTTGAGAACCTATACACCTAATGTCTTTATTTTCAGTCACTGCTGTCTTGATTCTGTATGCATAATAATTAGTTTTTCAGAATTTGGAGCGTAGGTCCCCAGGCCATTTTCTGGATATTTATGCAATTAGTTTAATGAACTTTGCTTAGGAGTTGCTATGTGATTAACAGTCATTACCTTCTCGAATTGCCAATTTTACAAATTACCTAGAGATTTCACGTTCCGCAATTAAGTTTTCTTAGTCACCCGCATAAAGCCAAAACATTTTTGTGGCGAACTCACCCAGCTGCCAAACAATGAAGGCATGCTGGTTGTGGTTGTACTCCCGGGGGTATCCACTGTCATCCGCCGGCCCTGCCAGCAACTGCCGGAACACGGCACGTTCCCGGAGCTGCTCGGCGGGCCGCCCGGGTTTGCCACCAGCACGTTACTCTCTGGCGTACGCGGGTTAAACGGCTCGATAAAGAGAGAGGGAACGCGCCGGGTCTCGGTCTGCAGCGAGTTCTCCGTGCGCCCGGCGCGACGCGCTCCCCACCGGTTCGCGGGGCTCTCCCCGCAGCGGGCCGCCGCCGGGACTCCGCTCCCTCCCCCGCGGAGGCGGGCTCGCTGCCCTCCTCAGAAACGGGCGGGTGCCGGCCCGAGCCGGTCCTCGAGGGTCGGGCTGGAAACAAGCGTTACCGGAGAAGGAAAGGGGCGAGCCGGGGCGAAGGGGCGGGCGGTGAGCCAGCGAGGCTCGGCGCTGGTACGGCGGCGGAGCGGTGCGGAGGCGGCGTGGCCGCTGCCGAGTCCGGCCTCCCCAGCTCGGCGGTAACCGCCCGGGGCCGGACTGCAGCGGGAGCGCGGCTTGCCGCCTCCCCCGCTTCCCCCCTCCCCACCCCCGGCGGAGCGAACCACTGCGGCTCGCCGAGGAGGTGAGGCACCTGTCACCCGCCGGCAGCGGCGGCGGGCGGCCCCGCGGAGGGCGGCGGCGGCTCGCGGCGCGTCCCGCGGCGGGGGCGCGGCGGCTTCGCCGTGGCGGAGGGGCGGGCGGCGGGCGGGAGCGCGGCTGCGGCGGGGCGCGGCGGCTCTCCTCCCCGCGCTGCCGCCGCGGGTGTGCGCGCGGAGCTGTATCGGTGCCCCAGCCGTTGCCGCTGCCTGCAATGGCGTTGAGGCGCCGCGGCGGTGGTTGCCTCCTGTCAGGCGGGCGGCGGCAGTGGCCGTTCTCCGGGGAGGCGGCGAGCCGCCGCGGGCCGGAGGAGGAGCGGGGGCAGCGCTGAGGCGGGAGGCTGCGGGAGCCCGCCGCGGCTCTCGGCTGGGTAAGGCGGCGTGCGCGCTCGGCGGGAGAGGCGCCGGGCACCGCGGGGGAGCAGCCCTGTCACTGGGCTTTTGTTTCCCGCGGCCCGGCCGCGCGGGGGCGGCTACCCGGGCTCTGCCCCGCCGCAAGGTGCTGCCGGCTCGGGGCCCCGCGCCTGCAGCCCGGCGCGGCCGCCAGAGGAGGATTCGCCGCTGTCCTCTCGGGTTAAGTTTATTGCCTTGTGCGGGAGCCGCTGCCGTGTGTGGCCTTTTTAATCGCCCGCGGCGACCGACGCCCTCGGCTCGGGCAGGGACGGCGGGACCGGAGCGCGGAGGGGCGCGGGGACGGGCGCGCCTCTGCTGCCGCGGCGGCGGGGCTCCCCGCGCTGCTACGGGCACCGTGTGTTGCAGCGCCCAAAAACAGGCGTCCCCGTCACGGCGGGAGCGGCGGCGGAGCGGCTGGTCGCGGGCTCTTGCAGCCAGGGCTGGGCAGGAGGAACGGACGGGAAGAGACCGGGGTTTGGCTTCGCGGCCGTACGGGGGTTGGGGGCGGCCGGACAAGCCCCGACGTTACGGTACGGCGGTCCCTGCGACCCCCCACCCCCGGCTTTGGGCTGGGAGCGGATCCAGCCCCTGGCTGCGTTGCTGCCGCTCTTCGTTAGGTACCTCCAGGCTCTTCCTGGTGCTAAAGCCGCTGCCCGTGACAAGGGGCAACTTTCTCTAACTGTATTTCACTTTCTTTACCATGCCAGCTGCGGAGGTTAACTTTGGGTGCAGTTTTTCTTATTCCCTCGAGCTGCCGTTTAATTTCGCCTCTCTGGGTGTATTACACTTGATGGTATTTCTACCATTATGTTTCTCTGAGAGAGCAAGGGCTGCCTTGCAGTGCCACAGGGAAGCAGAACTGTCATGTGTGGAGTAATTACTTCATAGTTCCATGTGAGTAACTTGGAGGTTTGATTGGGGGAGTTGGGGTGTTTTTTGAATTAAATCTTTTAGACAAGGTCTGTAACACAGGAGTAGTGTTATTTTTTTGGTCACGTTGGCTTTCCTTTGCATGCATGTTTGCAGCAGCCACGATACTTTATGAGCGGTAAGGTTTGATAATCCATTCCTTCACTAAAGAATACTGTGGACTGCAAATTATGCAACAACTGGAAAAGTTTGTAATGACCAGTTTTCTCGTGTCTGCACGGTGTTACCTTGTGTGATTATTTTTCTACTACTTGTTTGCAAACATGTCAAATAAGGGTAGGTTGAAGTACAAAGCCTTGACATGACTCAGAAAAACCTTCCTTTCTCTTGCAGGTTAAATCAGCTGTTATCTTGGGAGCCCTCTGTTGTGCTGCTTTCTCAGAATTGACTGCATGTGTTTAGCTACTTGCCTCCAGACCTTCTGTCGAGTATGGCCCCGCTGAAGAGCAGTGCCCCCTGAGAAGAACGCTCCTCAGGCAGGACCTCAACTGTTCCAGACTGCTGGGAGTGGTACCACAGAAACTATGTAAGCTGGTTTTGCGCTCCTGGAGTCAACATGATGAAAACGGAGTCTTCAGGAGAAAGATCAACCCTCCGAAGTGCCTCTCCTCACAGGAATGCTTACAGAACTGAGTTCCAGGCACTGAAAAGCACCTTTGACAAACCGAAATCAGATGGAGACCAAAAAGCGAAAGAGGAAGGAGAGGCCTCGCAGAGCAGGGGAAGGAAATATGGCTCAAATGTCAATAGGATTAAGAACTTATTTATGCAGATGGGCATGGAGCCCACTGAAAGTGCTGGAGTTACCCCTAAAACCAGGGGGAAGGGTGGCCCTCCATCACCGCAAAGACGAATTAGGCCCAAAGAATTTGTAGAAAAAGCTGATGGTTCGATTGTAAAATTGGAATCATCTGTCTCAGAAAGGATTAGTAGATTTGATACTATCCATGATGGTCCTTCCTATTCCAAGTTTACTGAAACTAGGAAGATGTTTGAGCGAAATGCTCATGAAACAGGACATTCCAATCGCTATTCCCCAAAGAAAGAGAAAGTCGTTTCCAACGAGCTTCCAGACGAGTGGTGCAGCTCTAAGTCTCACAGAGGCAGCACTGATTCACTGGACAGTCTTAGCCCAAGGACAGAGACTGTCTCTCCAACTGTGAGTCAGCTCAGCGCAGTTTTTGAAAACACTGACTCACACAACGTAATGGTTGCAGAAAAGTCGGAGAACAATGAAGAGTACTCTGTAACCGGTCACTATCCGCTAAACCTCTCATCCACTGTGGCAAATATCTCCCCCCAGTTGCAAACCTTGAAGGTTTCAGTCCTTTGAAAGATGGCAGCACGTGGTCTCCCCCAGCCAAACAGAGTACAGGCGTGATGTCTGTTGAGAACTCTCAGCAGAATAGCATGCCTTCAACGCCGAGACAGAAGACGTCCACAGGCACTTCAGCAGGTTCAAAGACAACTGAAGAAATAAAGAAGAGTGCAGAGGCAAGTGCTGATTCTCTTGAGAGCTCTTCAGCCAGTCAACAGGATTTGGTCAGTGTGCTTGACAGCGAGAGATCTGCGGACAGCTCTGCTAGGAGTAAGTCAAAAACAGAGACAGACATTTTGGTGCAACAAAAGGAACGGTCAGAACATGCAGAGGGTGTCTTTGATAGACCCGAAGCTGCAGAATTATCAAGAAATACAGCTTCAGGTGGTGATCTTGCCACAGATGCTGTTTCAGATGCTGCCGAGTCCCATTATGATGAGGCAAGTGAAAAAGAAGTGCAGGAAGATGTGAATAATTTTCAGAGTTCCCACGTGTACATGCACACTGACTACAATGTATATCGGGTACGATCGAGATATAACTCTGACTGGGGAGAGACAGGTACAGAACAGGATGATCAGGATGACAGTGACGAAAATAACTGTTATGAACCTGATATGGAATATTCTGAAATCAATGGATTGCCAGATGAAGATGAAATCCCAGCCAATAGGAAAATACAGTTTAGCCGTGCTCCAATTAAGGTAAAGTTTCCTACACTCTTTTTTTCTGCAGTTTGGTTTTGACAGCTGATCTCAGCTCTGGAAAGATTGCAGAGGATCTTTCAATACACATTTTTATTACAGTCAGCCAGCAAGTGTAATCTTAAATGAAGTAAGGAAGCTGAGCTCTGGTGGGCTTGTGTCATTTCCTAGACTACTTGATGGTTGACTAAGCCAGCACAAATTGAGAATGACAGCTGGGTTTGTGAAGATTGAGAATTTTAGCATGTGTGTTTTGATTTATATGACTGAACTGTAGTCACATGGTGAAATGTAGAAGTGGGTATTTGGTGGCCTTTGTGCTGCTTGATTTTTGTTTTTCATTTGAAATCACAGCTTCTTTAGATCGAATGGCTTTTCTTCAGCTCTCATCAGATGTTCTTTAAAGTCCCAGTATTTACATGCTGTGTCATGAAATACAATGTGATTCTGTCTCACTAGCAGAGGGCTGTTAATATTCTGTGTCTGAATTAGTATGACCTTTTCTAGTAGCATCGTCACGTGTTAAAAATTTTAAAGCATTCTTAGATGTATATCTAGTACAGCTCTGCCACAGAAAGGCAGAAGTTGGTTGACTGAAATACCTAATTGTGAGTAGGTTTCTTGAAGAATTGCAGCTAAGAATGTTGTTTGAAGTACTTTTTCAGTTCAGTTCAGGAAGAACTGGTTGCATTTTGTTGTACCAGCTTTTCTCTGATGAGTCTGAGGGTTAAGTATAAAAGTGTTTTATTTCCAAGCTGGTTTTAGCGCAGGTGGTCTCAGATGGACAATTCTAAAACATAGCCATTTTTTCAGAAATGGCTTTTGAAACAGCCATATATCACAGAGCACCTGAAATCTAAACATTTTAAAATTAAAAATACGTAATTGAAATCAACTGCATTTTCATTGTGTGAGTTGAGCAGCAAAAATGACTAAATCAACAGACAGAAGTATCACTATCAAACGTGAATTACTGAGATTTACAAAATCTGCATTTATTCCACCTATAGGTGGAATATAACCTGAAGTTAGGGTGAGATGTGTATTTGTGTTAGGAAATTTTCATATGAAGGAAGGAACTGCGTTTTCACATCTGTTTGTTGGGGAGTGGAGAGAGGGGAATGGTCTTGTGTTTCTCATGATTAGAAAAGACCAATTTTTACAGCGAAACAAAATATTCCAAGCTGAGATAATGAGCTTTTCAGTGTTGTTTTGTTAGTATTTTGTTCAGGCTTGTGCCATGGATCGAAAATTGTTAACAGTGTTTGTGCTCCCTCTAGATAACTCCCATAATCAAACTAGCAGGTTTTCTTCAGTTTGTTCATTTTTTTGAGATGAAGTAGAGAAAACTTGCATTACAAAGGATTATGAAAGTTGTTGTCATCCCCCCACCTCCCCCTTCAGGCTGTATTAACAGACAAGATGATGTTCTCTTCTGAAAGATCTACCAATTATGTGCAGCGGTTTGTTTTATCATATTATAGTTCCAAGAGGTAAGAATCCAGAAGGTGACTCCGCTGATTTTATTCTTGAGGTAGTTGGATTTTCTGCTGTTTCTGTTTTGAAAGAACTAATGGTGACAGCCTTACTTCAGTATAGTTCTGTTGTTTGACTGAATCATGCTGTCATGCCAAGTGCTATATGAGTATTCTCTTAGTTATTTAGTTATAACATTTCTCAAGTTTTTCATGCTATGTTCATTTCAGATCACATATTATTAAGTAATAATAACAGTCCACCAGGAAAATGCTCTACAAGTAATTTGTCTAAATAAAAAAAGTACATTTGTCATGGTTTTAAGCACAAAGCACTCTTAACAAGCTTATCTAAAGTGAAAGAATCATTGCTTTAATCATTTTGGCATCTTTACTGCAGATAGGAAGAAAACAGAATAAAAGCTGACTGAGAGAGAACAGTGTAGGAGGGACTGTGAGGTTTGGGAGATCCCCTGCTTTTTGTCCCGGGTGCCTCTTGTGCTTGCAATCTGTTAGTCATGTGGGGAAGCAGAAGTGAGACCGTGTGGAAGGCTTGCACTAGGAGGAAGAAGTACAGCAAAGTTGGGGAAAATTAAAAGCTGCTTCTCAAGCTTTCCTCCCTTTTCTCCATGGCACTCTACAATTCTCTGGGCAGTGGTAAGCAGCGTAAGCCTGGGCAGGTGGCCAGTGGCGTCATGTCACTGCCTGGCCACGCTGCCACAGGCAGGGACTGGGGAAGGGCAGCTGGAGAATCCCTTGGTGGGTCCTTGGAGGCTCCCGCGTCTCTGGGCTCCTGCGCTGTCTCTGACAGTGCTGCCAATTCAGCATGCTGGTCATGAACTGGCTCTGGCAAGCGATTTCTGCCCAGCAGATAGGGACCATTGAGCAGTGCAAGAGGCAAGGGGAACTTGGTTCTGTCCCCTTGCACAGCACTAGCGTACAAGTTGACCTGATCACTCCCGTTACCCAGTCTGTTACATGGGGATGATGCTTGCTAGCTGAGTTGACAGCAACAATGTAAGAATTTTTCTGTTCTAGGAGATTTTGTCTTAGTGGGTGTAGCTGGTTTCAGTAGTACTTTCCTGAGCTCTCCTGCAACCGAGAAGGAGGAAAACAGAAAGCAACATAAGAGTATTTTCTGAACTGTTGAAAACTGATTTATCAATACTAAAATTAAGCAATTTGTACTACTACTCTGATAGATAATGGTGTTAAAAGTCCAATCCAAATTCAAGACATTTAATACTGATTTCACTGTATTGTACCCCCATTCTCTTCCTACAGGTGAGCTTTGAAATAATTAACAAAATTGGGATCTGTGTAACCTGTGAAATGAGTGGATAGCTATTGCTGTAAAGTTGTTACTTCAAGGTCTCAATAGGTTTAGGTAAACATCTTTAACTGTTTTTCCACATCTTTCAGGTAGACGTGTGAAGTAAGGAAGAGTGCTGAGACAGTAGAGCAAAGAGATTCACTTACCACAAAGGGGAATCCTTTCTGTCCCTTTAGGGGAAATGCCTTGGACCGTGACAAGTAATGAAGTATAGGCAGAAGGATGAATAAATAAAATCTTACTCATGAAATGGACAAAGACTGAATTCTGCTTATCTCCCAAGCGGGAAAAAGGCCTGGTTATTGAGGAACTCGCTATAAAGAGAAAGACTCAAGCCAACCGATACAGAAAATCCTGCTCTGTTACAGCCTGTAATTTTGCTATCACAGATCCCATGCTCCATGGGCCATTTATTCCACTCTAGGATTATGGGATATGTTTGCTGATCTTGCCTCTGTTGAAAATTAGTCCCTTTAGAAGTAGGTGGCAGCCCAGAGGCCATTGCAGGCTTGGAGGGTTTCTAGGTATTTTGGCTGTGGCATCACTGACATGAGCAGTTGACTGTGCCTGTGGGAGCTTAAGTCAGCTTTGCGCTGTTTGATTAAAAAACAGCCCAGAGTTGGTGCTGGTAGCGGGAGTGGACATGACTGTGTATGCTGCTAAACAAGGTACACACTCACTGATACACCAGTTCATACAAGTGTTTGTATAGTGCTGTAGAGGCCTTCCTCAGCCTGGTCTGTTCCTGCGCTGGGGTGGTGTGTTTCTACTCAGGGGTAGAACTGAAACTCTCTGAGGCAGGTGTAAGAGGTGAAAAAGTTAAGTAAATATAATGAGAAAAAAGAAAGCCTAAGTTTTGCCAGAAATGCTGTGATTTATTGGCCTTTTGTTGAGTTTTTTGGGGTTTCCTGAGGGTTGGGTTAAATGCCACTTTCCAAACACTGTGGGCTAATTGGACAAGATTTGCCAGTAGTGCAAAACTCATTAGCTCATGGCTTTGCTCACTAGCAAATGGAAATGTGTTTTTGGGGTAGGTGAGAGAGAGAGTAACAGGAATGGAAGGGATAAAGTAAATGGCTCTTCCATGCTTTAGCTAATTCCATATGAAGGAATGATGATCACTAGTGCACGTGTCTTGTGTTCTTCCTCTCTTCTGTCATGCAGCAGGACTGAATCTTACTTACACTCTGCAACACTTGAGTTTTTCAGATTGTGTTTTGTTCAAATGGTCTTCAGGAACTGGAATTTGTGCCCTCCCCCCCCCCATCTCTCTGACAGTGTAATTACTTTGGAAATTTTTACTCTCTAAAATACTATTACTCTTTGTCTGGTAAGCATCAAAATAAAGTCTGCTGGAAACATTAGTGTTGGAAAAGAAAGTATTTCTTTGCCTGGTTTAAAGTTTAGTACAATATTTACCTGTTGTTAAAATGTTTTTGAGCTGTTTTGGATAACAGAAGTCGTAAGTGAAGGTTACCCATCCACAAGTACTGTACAGTCCCTGGTTCCAAAAATGCCAACTCTTCTATTCATGTTATACTTAAGCGAATACGGAGTTGGATTTAGATGGCCTCCAGATCTCTCTTGCAACCTCAGCGAGCTTATGATTCGATAAATACAGTAGTCCCAGCAGGACCCTTCTTGAAGGCAGATATGGAAGACAGGACTTGCAGAAAGATCCTGAGCTTTTTAAAATGGTCTGAGAAATTAATCGACTTTTGAATGGGTTAATTAAGAAAACTTTAAGATAAAGATATGTAGATTCCTTCTGAAATCACCAAAACAAAATATTTTCCTTTCCTTAAATTTGCCTCTCTGCTCTAGCTCTTGTCTCCATGCTTTATTTATGACATTGGGAATGGATGGTAGTTTTGGCTAAAGCATGTAACTGGGAATTAAGTAGGCTTAGCCTCTGCCTCCTGTAATGTTGAATAAATCACTGAACCTTTATGCTGGTATTTGAATTCTGTAAAATGGGCAGCAAGTTGGTAATTAATTCCATTAATCTTGACTTTTGGTTTGACATACCGAGCTATTGCTTGGGTAGCTTGAAACATGTATTCTGCTGCATAAAATGACCTTATGCTTTTTTCAGGTATTATGAATTATGGGAAAATCTGCAGACTAGCAGTCATAAAATCTGTTGTACTGCAAGGATCATGATGCATATTTTGATTACTTGAAAAAATTAATGATAAAAACTCAGGTTCTTTGCTCTGATGCTAGAGTATATAGAGTTTTTCTGGGGCCTGTTTCAGTACATTTGTTAGATCTTGGTATGAAAGGCAGAACCTTCTGTATATGTATTTGTCAGGGAAAGGGAGAAGTAAGTTAAGGATTCAAAGACTGGATGCTCTTAAATGAAGGACTGTAGTGAAGAGATAAAGCACTCCAGAACAAGTTGCTTTTTGATTAATAAAAGGAAAGTGTGTTCTACATGGTTATCCCATACATGAAGTGTATTATTGAGTTGGAATTGTGTACTTTAACTGGATGAGTCTTTCACACACAATCATTTCAGACACAAAAGAGTGTTCATGTATTAAGTGTAGATGGAATTAGTGGAATGCAGTAGATGGAATAAAGTTATTTGCCTCCCACAATATGCTGTGGAGAATTTAATGCTTGTGTAGGTCTTAATTTCACCACTAATTCTAGGGACGAGTTATTGCTGAATGCAGTGTTCACACACAGTTATTGAACTGAAAAGAAATAATGGTGCTTTAAACTGGGTTTCATAAGCATTGAGGACATTCTACAAGAGTTGTTTGTAGAAACCAAGTTTGGATGGAATAATGGGCATCAAAGGTTTATGTGGTTCGATTGAGAGGTGTTTCTAATTAAAGGTTTTAAATTTCAAAAATGCAGACTGAGAAACTGTAGGGAAATGGTTTGAAATTAGTTGAACCAAAGAGCCCAGGGAGGTAACGGTGGGGTTCTTGGAACCTCTTTGAATCAGAATTAGAAAAAGGGCATAGGATTTGGAAGAGAAAAAGCAGAATACCTGAGCAAAACAATTGCCGACCTAATCAGAAGCAAAGTCAGCCAAAGAGAATATCAGAAGCTAGCCAACAACTAGCAAGGAGGGCAAAAGTGGTTGTACAGAAAAGGAAGATTGTCATAGTGTTCAGAAGTCTTAAAGTGGGGATAAGATGTTGCCAGAAGTCAAGCTGAGTTTGACCTTGCAAAGGAAAATAATCCAAATAGTAAAAAGCTATTTATCCTTTACAAATGAAACAAGAAAGGCGTTAGACAGTGAGCATGAGGTTACAATTAGAGCTATCATCCCCAGTTTTTTGACTTAATTTTTTGGCACAGTTGGTCGTGTTGAACATGGAATCAGGATTAAAAGTGAAATAAGCATATCAGGTAGAAACTCCTACAGTGGAAATTCTTCTAATGGAATTAAGATGAAACCTCTAAGTGCTCTGGTTTGCAGGGTGCTGGGTGAAAGAAGATGTATTTTAGAAGTGTATTTTAGAAAATGTTTTGAAATGTTTGCTACAAGAAACAGAATAGAAATACTCTCTCAAAATAGAGTAGTATTTAATTGCAGAAGAGCAATGCAGTAGCTATTTTTCAGACAGTAGAGAAGAGGTGGTTCTGGCAGGTTGAATTTTTTTTTTCCCCTAGCAAAGGAATAGAAAAAATTTGAAAAAGAATCAAAGGCAGGGAGGCAAATGGAAATGGGGAATACATGTAAATGGATTTATAAAAGGTAGTACATGTCAGGCTAAATTAGTGTCTGCCTTTGATAAGATAGAAGACCTTGTTAAAAATTTCAGTAGTTCTGTCTCAGAAAGCTGGAGCACGCTAATGACACTTGCTTTTGACAGAAAGTGAGAAAGTCCTATCATCACACGGGATTACAGTAAAATCTGGGTGATTGGGAGGACTTGAGTACTGGGGATGGATTTATCAGCTCGGAAGTTTCACGGTAAACTAGTGACTCATTTGTAGGGGATGACAGCAAAGGAGAAAGCCACTCTGTGACTTGCTCGTGCAGAATGACAGCAGTACCCTGCGGTGCTGTGCAGCTGTGAGGAAGGGAAAGTGCATGCTAGATGCATGAAGCAAAATATTTTGGTAGCGGCAGGGAATTGTGAGAGCCATTTTATAACTCACTAAGGAAACTTCATCCAGAACGTGTCTGGTAGATTCTGTTTAAGGTGAGTGTGCCAGAAAAGCTGCAGCAGCTTGCTGCTCTTAAGTCTTTTTCGTGGTTAATTCTATCATTAAAACAGGGACTTAAAAAATTTGTCTTGCTCAGTAAGGGAAAACAAAGCCTGAAAAGGAGCGTAATTGCATCTCTGGTATATTCATAAAGAAAAAAGGGCCGAAAGGCAAAGGGGCAGTGTTCCACTTTTAAGGTGAAATTCAGCATTTTCCACCAAAGATTCAGGAACTGCAATAGCAGGCATTCTTGGGTTTCTAATAGATTACTGTATTGTCTAACAGTATCTATTGGTTCTGTTAAGGGTTGGAATTTCCCTCAACACTGTTGAACTTGCAGAACACAATAATCTATTAAAAAAGTACCTGACATTCCTGAAGTTAAATGGTACAAAATGATAGCTGTTATTCCGTGGTGTCCTTTTTATGTAGAAAGTACTCTAGTGAGAGCAGAAGCAACTTTTACTTACTAGATTGAAGAGATGTGTCAGATCACTCAGATATTTCCATATGATAAAGTCAGTGGAAGCTGTGAATGCAGAATTTATCTGAGACCCATTTGCCTTGCGTTATTACACATACAACTGCAGTTCTGAGTCTCTGCACATCTGTAACTTTTCATGTTCCTCTGGGCAGTTTCCATCTGCCTTAGTATTCAGTGCATAATCTCAAGGGCATAAGATGCAGGTTCACATTGAAAGGATATCTTTTAATATCCAGACTATTCAGCATGTAGACCTGTGGCCTTGTATTTTATAAGATACCTGTATTTCAAATTTACTATTCACATTATTTGTTTAAAAGCAATAAACTATAGAGGCTTTTACAAGTCATGCTATTATGTCCTGTCTAATTCATCTACATCATAGTCTTTGTGATAACATCCTCTCCCCCAATGTTTTACCTATCTTGTAATCATTGTTACATCTTTATAAGCTTGCAGTTATCTTTAAGATGGACTCTGACATATTTGGATACTAACAGATTTAGATTCTGTAGATATGTAGCTTTTGACATATTTAAATATTTACATGTTAGCTCTGCCTTCTTAGAGGCCCAAGATACATGTTAATTAGTGTTGATTTGAGTGTTTGTCCACTAGATTTTATTGTGCATGGACTGCTTAAACAGAATACTCAGCCTATTTAAATACTGTATTTTTTCACAAGGGTAAACCAGAGAGAACTCATAGATACAGAGATTTAGAGCACTCTTGAAAAAGCTGGTAATTTAGAAGTGTGGCAAAGTGCACTCATGCAGACAAGAATGTTCCAGTATGGTCTTTGTGAACATGAGACTACCAGACCTTGTAGCTATTTATTCCTCTCTGCTCTGACTTTTTCTCTGAAGAAGTTGCTCAGTTTTATCTCCACCTTTACTCATTTGGTAGATTTACTAAAAACTACCATCTTCCATGTTTTGCGCTTTTCTTTCGTGTCGTTATTTAAGATGTGGGGAGGGAAATACCATTAAACAGAGTTTGGAGGGTGGGTTTTTGTTTGGGTTTGTTTTGGTTTCTTTTCTTCTTTTTCCACTTCTCCCTCTGTGGGTAATAAAACAATTTCCAACCTTAACAACTGTAGATCCAAAATAAGTGCTAAGACTTTCTGTAGTTTACTACAACTGCAAGACATGGTCATTACTGGTAAGTCTTGACCATTAAAATGGGAAGTTATGCTTGACCAAACTCTTAACCTTCTACAGTGAAATGAATGGCTTGATAGATGAGGGAGAGTAGTGGATCTTGTCTACATTCCCTTCAGTAAGGCTTTTGACATAACTTCCTCATGGAGAAGCTGATGACATACGGGCTGGATAAGCAGACAGTGAGCTGGATTGAAAACTACTGAACAATGAAGCAAGTAGACAAGAACCTCACGGAATTTAATAGGGAGAAGTGCAAAGTCCTGCATCTGGGGAGGGAAAGTTCTATGCACCAGTATATACTGGGGGGTCTGCAGCTGGAAAGCAACTTTACAGTAGAGAATCTGGGGTCCTGGTGGACCCCAAGTTGAACAAGAGCCAGCAAAGTGGCTCTGTAGCAAGGAAGGCTAATGGTGTCCTGGGCTGTTTTAGGAGGAATGTTGCCAGCAGGTCAAGGGATGTGATCGCTTCCCCTGTGCTCAGTGCTGGTGAAGCCAAGCTTGGAATGCTGGCCCCTGTACAGGAGTGTGGAGAGAGTCCAGTGAAGGCCCATGAAGATGAGGAAGAGTCTAGAGGGTGCAAAGACGAGAGAGTCAGGCTCAGGGGTAGCATTCACTTGCAGCAGAGGCATTTTGCAGATAGCAGTAACCCGTGTCTGCATGGCTGTTGCTGTCCTGCAGCTGGGCAAGTGCTGGTTGGAACAGGAACATGACCCAGGTGCTCGGTTGAGGCCAGATACTCCAAAGCTCTGGTAAATAATTTGACTCTGAGCTGTACACCTTCAGTGCAATCTTAAAATTACTCATGTCATGCAATGTACCAAGCTGCTAACATCGTGTAGTTGATTTATGAAATCCTTCCAGTAGTGATGGAGAGAGGCATTTTGGTGACTTTTGTAAAGCTCAGGATGTCCCAGAAGAGAAGTGTATGGCTGAAAGTGACCCACAGCAAACTATAAAACATGAGAGAGATTTAGTGGGAATTTTTTTGAGTAGCACATTGAATAAAGGGATTAAAACTGAAAGATAGTAAGTAGCATGAAGTAAGTTGTTCTTTACTCCTTTGGTTTAAAAGTGGATCTTTTAAAGCAAGCTCCATATATAACTTATTTTATTTTTCTTGTCCAGAGGATTATTTGTGTTTCTAAGCCCCAGCGAACCCCTGTAGTTAATCCATGCCACTAAGAACCGCACATTTCTGAGCTTCAGAAAGCTGGATTTAGCCTGCAGCAACACAGCAGTGAGAACCACGGGGGTTTAACTGAGGGGTGGGGGTCTCCTTCCCCAGCCAGGCAGTGGGGTGGGAGCACAGGCCCAGCCAGAGCCTGGTCAGCACCCTGCCCTGGCTGGTTCCTGCCCTGGCCTTTGTAAGCCTGTGCCCCTGGTACGCAGTAGTGCTGTACTTACAGCAGTTAGGACTCAAAGAAGCTGTAGGGCGGGTGCGTGGCCTCTGTAAGAGCTGACTGCTGACCATGGCATCAGTATACGCAGGACAGCATCATCCAAAATATGCAGTCATACCCTTTCTTCACCATTTTGCCTCAGTTGACTTCTTGATGATGTTATCTGAGAATTGTAGTCTGACTCATAGATTTTTTTGTAAAACGTAGTTTCTGGTTGTCTTCTATTTATTTTTTTGTGTTCCTCCTTGTATTGATTCTGGATGCTTCCTGGGCCGCATGGCCTAGGTCTTAATTTCCTTTTTATCAGTTATCTTGTTTTTTGCATTTTGCATTACATTAAAAAATAGAAAAGAAAAAAACCTTCCTTTTTAATTGTCAGTTTATGAATTATTGTTACTGTTTTATGTAGAGCATATTCATCACTCAAAAGACTAAAGAATCTACTGTGGTGCCTTTTTTCCACTGAGTTAACTTTGTTACAACATTATCTGTGGATTTTGTTTATTGCATTTTATTGTAATAAGTAAACAATGTATGAAATATATACCTTCATATCCATAGAGGCTTTGAAAATGCTGCTCATTCTCTGGTTGCTCATGTTCTCTCCACAGATTCTTCTGTCTGATCTCACTCTTTGCTTTGATAGCCTGCTTCTTTATTGTGTGAGACAACAAAATCTAGATGTGCCATATGTTCTATTGCAGTTTTTTTTTAATACCATGGCTGACACCTGAGAGAAGGAATCATCTTCTCTGGGCTGTGTTGCGTGGAGTATCTGCTTCACCTGGCTGCTGCCTATTAAGTTTTTAGAACATACACTCTAAACACCTACAAAAGTAAGAATTAACAAACATTTGTGTGTGCAGATGCTTGGCTAATAAAATATTGTAGTGGTAATTGATCAAAATGTTTTGAAAGAGTTGTTAGGGTTTTTTTTAACTGAAAAACTCTGTAATTTATTCTTTTATGATAAACATAATGCTCCCAAGGGTGTGGGGTTTGCTTTAGCTGCAAGAATTTTTGCAGTGCAAGGTAAACCTGCCAGGAGGGTGTAGCAAAAATGTCTGTTAAGGGTAAGCATAGCGTAATTTCTCTCTGGTATAAGGTATTTTTTGTTCTCTTTTAAACAAGAGAGTTACTATAATAATGAAATACAAGATCAAATTCTTTGTCTTTTATTAGCACTGGAATTCCAGGATACAACATCACTTCGTGACTTGCTGAATAGTAGCTGTCTTTTAATGACTGGCTTGGATTACTTTTCTCTGAACAGGAAGGTCTACATTTTATCTTTTGCCTCACTATCTGAAGAAAGCACCATCAGTAGAAGAAAAGGAGGACTGTCATTTTTTGAAAAATTGTCATTTTTTTCACTTTAAGAACTTCTCATTTGGTAAAGTTCTTAAAGTGAAAAAAATGCAATTGTAGAATAAATTACATTTAAAATATCTTACTTTGAATCAACTGCTTATGCTAATATTTATGGCTGCATATTTGGTGCAGACATCAGTGTAACCATGAGAAATTAGGTATTTTTGAGACTTCCTGACGTTGTGCAGCCTTTGTCACACTACCATTCTGCACTTGGTCAGTAAAGAGCTTAGGAGCACTGACAGCAGACTTCTAGGAGTTGCACCACCAGCTCTGATTTCAGTCCACTGAGCTTGCACACAAGAATTCCTGATGGCACCTGATGGGTTATCAAACATGATGACACCAACTATTCAGTGCAAACTGCACTGTACAAGATTGGCAGACGACGGTGCTGGAAACGATCATTATTACACCTCTGAGTCACGTGTTGTCTTCTGCACCATTTAGTTAGCACATAGGGGACAGTAAATAAGGTATCAGCATGCACTGATAACAGGGCAGCTGGACAGACATGATGATGGCAATGACCTGAAAGAAGGAAGAGACACTAATTTCTCTGCTCATACGCCACGTTTGGCCATGCTGAATGAAGCTGCAGAGCTGACAGGCAGGGCTTGCTTCCTTTTCTCAGGGGTGTGATGCAGTGAGTAAATTCGAAAGAAGCAAATGTCAATGGGCAAGTTTGAGAGTGTTGTAATACAGCAAAATAAGGTGGTACTTAATGGTAAAAAGCTTGTCAAATTGAAATGAATTAGGGGAGTTTTTCTTAAAGATGGAAGCATAGTTATGGCCATTAAAAGCTGAGAGGGAACCTCTCTGCATGAATTGTCAGTGCACGTGCCACCTCTGCTAAAAGCCAGCAGTGAGATAGCAGGGGTATTTTTGGTTAACATCACAACAACATCCATGTCTTGGAATAGAGGGGTTTCAACTGGTGGATTTTTTGGTGTTACTGCAGCATTGTTGAAGTTTAATGTGAACATGTCTGCAGAACTGCTTCAGTGACTTAGCATTTTACCCATTTCACGGTCTCACCATACTGACTCACTGATCTGCCCCACAAGACACTAATAATATCAAGTCATAATTAAGGAAAATGTATAGCTTTGTCTACAGTCTGCTGTAAGTGAAAGATTCAACAGCTAATCAACTAGAGAGTAAAACAACAACAAAAAAAGAAGCTACAGCGAGCTGTAATGAAAAAAATCTGAGAACTGTGAGGAAGTATTGGCCTTTACTGTAGGCTCTGACTGTTCTCCCAAGGCAGCTGTCCCTGGGAATTGCAGTCAGTTCTGCAAGGAACCTAAAACAATGTGCTGAACATGTTGCCTGTTACCTAATTATACCGTGTACTGGTGAGTTGGTCTCTTCATCCAGTTACAAGAATTTTGTCAGAAAATGTCTGCTTTGGATAAATCTTGTAACAGTGATAGAATCATAGAATCATAGAATGTGTTAGGTTAGAAGGGACCTTTAAAGGCCATCTAGTCCAACCCCCTGCAGTAAGCAGGGACTTCTTCACTAGATTAGGTTGCTCAGAGCCACATAAAGCCCAACCTCTAATATCTCCAGAGATGGGGCCTCCACTACCTCTCTGGGCAACCTGTTCCAGTGATCCACCACCCTCATAAGCTACTTTGAGAGGAAAGCAAATGACTTAGAGCTCCTAACATTCAGTAGTTTTGATGAGTAATTTTTTTAAAACTTGCATTTTATAACAAATGGCATCATCTTCATGAAAGTGTATAATGCCTTCAGTTGAAAGCAGTTCTTGAGTTTAATTATGAGTCAGTAAGTTTCCTTTGTGTGATCACATCACAACTCTGTAAACTGATCAAGGAGATGCTCAGAAAACCTTTGCTGCTGCTTCATGGGGTTTCTTACTTGCTGATCTTAGAGTGTGTGTATGTTACTTCATGAGGACTGGTGGCTTTTTCAGATGTGCTGTGAATCTATAGTGAAATTCTATAAAAAGCTTCGGTTTGAGCATACAGTTAATAAAAGAGTTTGGAGAATGGATAAACCTCTTTGGAACACATGCTTAAGAAGTACACTCGAGACGCCTCTCTTACCATTTTCTGCGAGAGCATCTACCTAAATATTACACTGTAGGTGACATTGTGTGTTCTTCACTCTTTCTGCTAAATGGGGGACTGAAAGAACTGTCTGAACTGAAAGGTCCTGGCATTGGGAAGATGAAAGGGCACATACGATTGTGTAGCTTAATATTTAGACTGTTCCCCTTGAGCACCAAGGGCAGCTTTGGGACCTGAGATGAGCTGAAAGACTCATTAAAATGAAACAGATAAAGAGCTATTATATTTAAAAAGAGATTCTTTGACTTAAAGGGAATTGAATTTTAACTCCCACATAGTGGATGAGTGTTATAACCACTTGGCCTTTTATATGAAGTGCACCACTATCATCTCTTCCTCTCTGGGATAGGTGTTCACAAAGGGAGTTAGATCTTTCCTGGTTATTTGATCAAATGTGCCAGTCTCTTGCTTCAGGACACAGTTGTAGGCTGTGAGCCCTGAGTAAAGGAAGGTCTGTGTTTGCAGCTCTTCGTAGGGCTGTAAGCTGGAAGAAGTCAGAGAGAATGCACTACTCAATAAATCAATCCTTGATGCTAGGAAGGGTCTTGTTCAATGTTTGTGCTTACTTTCTGGAGCACCACTCCTGACACAACTTAATTTCCCGTCAGATTCTGTGGGGATTTTAAGTGCTTGACTCCAGGTTTTTAATTCAGTCACTACATAAATGTGTTTTCCTTTGACCAACTGATAAGGCCATAAATACTTCACTGGATTGTAGTTCCCAGTTAGTGATAATAAATAGTGTTTGTTTCTCAAACAGACTCCTTTTCTGGATGCTTTTCCATACTGTTTTCTTCAGTTGCAGTCTCATTGAAACCTGACTTTTTTTCATCTGTCTCTCCTATTATGCTATTTGAAAGTGGTGGCTGGAAGGTGACAAAGACTAATATTTAACTTCAGTGCTGTAAAGCAGTTTGAATGTGGAGCATAATCCCGGGGGGTGGGGGGAGGAGAGGAGAGATAAATAAAGGGTTATTACAAAAAGAAGCTAGAATAATTTTAAAACCAGGATAGGCTTTCTTATTCATGTCTTGAAGCTGCCCTGGTTTTCATACACAGTCAGGGCCTTATTGAGGTGTTCGCTTTGTGGTTAGAATGTCTTTGTCTGCAGAATGAATATAAATAAGCCCAACAGATAACATAGTAGGGAGAGAAACAGTCGGAGGAAGATGAAATAATGCTCCATTATGCAACTCAGATTATTGGAAGAGAGAGGAGTAGAAATGAGACCTTCTAATTTTAAGGGAAAATAAAAATGGTAAGATTTTCCAAAGCCAATCACCTAAATTTTATGATACTAATGAATTGATGTCATAATATTACAGTTCAGAAGGAAAATACTATTTGCCATTTACAATGTGTGCTCACTGACCTACAGGTAAATGAGGCACTGGTGAAATCTGGGGAAAGCGCCAGGAGCTGCAGCTACCCATGTTGGAGCACCTGCCTCCTGCCTGCACCGCTGCTCTGTCCTTCAGCGTTTCTATTTGAGAGAACTTCTGTGCGGTCTTTAACATCTTCAAAACACACCTCCTGCATTGCCATAGCTCTTTACTAACTGTGAAACCAGGTTTCAGAAATTAAAGAAGTGGGTAGTGTGCTGTGGACAGAACTGTACCTCAGCGTAACTCTGGCTGACAGGGGCGTTTTTTGTCAATGGTATCTTCAGCAGATCAGAAACTGAAATTAATACAGAGGAAGTAAGAGAAAGAGGCTTCAGCTGGCACTTTGGGTTCCTCATGTTTTTATGATAGTGCTGACTTTCCTCTTTGCAACTGTCGAATGTGACTTGAGACCTGTTTGAAAATACTATCTGTCTTGGATGTAATTATATGCTTGGCCAATAGAAGTCGGAAGTGAATTACAATTCGCAGAATCTGTACTCCTTTCCTTTGTATAACAGTATCAAGCTATGTTCAGGAAACAAAAGAGATTTAAGAGTGGGGGACTGTCATGAGGAATGTGTATATATTGCTGCATGCAGCAGTATAAAATAGGTGTACATGAATTATAATTAAACAAGACGAGTTGGTGCCAAAAGCAGTCTAGTTTTAGCTGGTGCTCAATAAAATACTAATTTACTTTGCATTCTAGTCATATACTTTGTCTTATTTTATGTGTTATATAAAATAAGCCAAGCAAATTCTCCTTACTGAGCCTGCCTGTCCAAATGCTAATTGCTGATGGATGGTTGTAGAATTTGCTAATAATTATATATATGTCACAACAAGAGATTGTGAACTTATTTGATGCTTTCACAGAATTTTATTTATGGTAATTCAGAGATGTAGTTTAGAAAGCTTCCAATTTGAAGATAAAATTCCTTTCATGATTGAGTATTTAGGATCCTGCACACAACTAAATAAATATGGGTTCTTTTCCATAAACTAGAGGATGCAGGCACATACTTCCGGTAAGCTTTCTTTCAGAATGCAGCATTTAAGAATCAGAGATTTTTCTCTTGCAGTTGAAGGGCATGGCTGGTTCATCTTTATATTATTCTGTAGAGGCAGCTGTATGTTATTTATATCTCTTACAGGTAGTAGGGTTTTTTTTTTTCTTTTTCCTGTGGTGGTTTAAAGTGTGTTTACACAGCAAGTACAGTGGCTTTTCCGGCACCAATCTACAAGCGAGGGTGCTGAGAAGCTTGATGCAGAGATGTTAAGCTAACAGAATGATGCCATCCCATTGAGAAGCTCTCTGGACTTCCAGTGTTGTAAGTATCTTACAGGTTGGTAAGACCTAGGGGATTTTTGCACTACTGTGTGCCACAGATTTTGATTTGATTTTCTGTTTCTGTTTTGCTACATTGTGAGCATATGTAGAACAATAGAATCCTGCAAGATGCAAATTAACATTTCCCCCCAGTGCAATGAATTCCCCTTAGCTAAGGTAAAAGTTTAGATTGGGACTTTTTTTATTTTCCTGTGGATATATTAAGAAAATGTATTTTTTTATTGTGATCTTCAAGTAGTTTTTACAATCATTATATAACAGAGAGGGTTTTGTGTTCAAATCTGCACAAGATATTTTTTGCCATTATGTGGGGTTATCTTGCTGCTCTATCAAACTTTTTTTCTGGTACTGCAAATGAAGAAATCGGAACACAAGAAGCACATAACAGCATATGAAAATTTGAAGTGATTTAGGACTGTTTGCACTGAGTGCAAAGCTGTGCAAAGCTATTTCAGTTTGCATTCTTACAGAAGCCCCCTGAATTTTTTGCAGTAGGTGATGCTGTTTCTAGTTGAGAATCAGTTTACAGGATTGAGCTCTGAGAAGTATTTCACATATAACGAGCTGGTCTTTTCTCTCCAGGGTCTTTCAAAAGCTTTCAGAAAATCTGTTTTGAGCACTGAAAAAGAAAACTGACATAAGTTTCCCACAGTGTAGAGTAACAAATATGCATCCATTGTATATAATATGCCATGGTGATGTATTTAAAATACAGTGAACTACCCAATTTAGTCCCTGACATGAAGACTGAATTTGTCTCGCATTCCCCCCTGCACACACACACCCCACCTCACTCCACCATGTTGTGGCCTTGGGCCCTGGCTGCATGTCAGCATTTCTGGCCCATCTGGGAAACAACAGATGCTTGTCAGCAGCTCATCACATCTTCCAGAAAGCCCCTCTTCCACCTTTGCAGAAGAGAATGGTCTTCTCCTCCCTGTCCTACTGGTAGCAGCAGACTGAGAGGAACTTTTCTGTTTTCCATCAAATTAATCATTCTTTTTTTCAGATTGCCTGTGTGCGTGTATACATGTCTTCAGTTAAATACCTTGTCTGCAAGTATTGGTCATGTTTTGCCTTCAATTCAAATTGCAGCATGGATGGATACTGCAGATTTGATACTTGTGCAATTTGTGCATGAGGAGAAAATGAACACCACCTAGAAAGCACTATCTAAGGCCAGCTATTTTTATTTCTTTGTTATGTTTTAATTTGCTCCAAATGATGGTTTTGTGGCTGAAACACTTGCGCCTTCTAGTTTGCACAGTCAATTTAAACATTTTCTGAATCATGGTATCCAAATAAAAAATTGCAACTATCAAGTGCTGTATTTAGTGTTACTTAAATCTGCACATATGAATTAAGCATAAATGAATAAAATACTTTGTTATGTTGTTACCTAACTATTTCTAGAGATTTCATTGCCTAAAGCTCTATAACTTGAAAAAAGCTAATCAGGCTTCAGAAGTTTGGTGGTGTTAAGCTCACCTGTTTTTAGTGGCATTTACAGTGGAACTTACCTGGGCACCTGTGAAGGCCTAAACATCCTATTTCAGCCATCTCTTGTTTTAAACGCTTCTCAGATTTGCTGTTGCTACCAGAGTCCATGTCCCTGACAGCAAGCTAGCAGAACCTCGGGAGTCAGTTTGGTTTGAATGAGCACTGAAGGGCTTGATCTCCTGCTCGTGCTTGTAGTACCAAGGGAGAAGTAGTGTCTCCTCTGGCCCTACATCAGGTTTTCAGGCACTGTTAATGACCTTGCAGTTTAAACATTTGAAACGCTGTTCTAAATAATCCTTTTCTACTTTGTGTAAAATAAGTAAATCTTAGGCTTATCTGAATAGCTACAATTCAGCAACTTCTATTTCTGCATGGTACCTTCTAAATTTTTTGAGTTACTTATCACCCTGATGACTTCCCCATGATTAGTCCAGTTACCTTGGAAACCAGTTTACCCGCATATCTAATCTCTGAACTGATGAAATAACATGTGCTGCCTGCAAATCAATTTGAAGAAAGCTTTCTTCTGTCTTAATTGAAGAATGTTAATCTCTTTGTGCCAAAAGTATCAGAATTTCAGAGGGGGTTTTTTAGATTAAAGTAAAATGTTGTGCTCATTTTTCATGTTAGTCCTTGAAAACATGAAAAGAGGATTAACCTTATTGTATATTTTCAAAAAGTTGTAAATATCTCTTATGACCAACTGCTTGCAAAGCTAAATTTAAAAAATACGGAGAGGGACAAAACTGAGGCTACATCCTGCAGGTGTTGAATCAGTGTAGCACCAGAATTTAACTGCGTTCTGGTAGTGCAGAAACTCACACAGTTGTGGAATAACTGATGCCCAGACTTGCAGAGGAGTGTTCCTGCCCCTGCACTAGTGAGGAGCATAGGCACTCCCTCTCCTAATTTATCCCCATCAGTCCAGGCTTTCTTGGAACAGAATAATCTGAAAGTAGTATTTTTCTTGTCTTTAATGAGATAGGTAAAAAGGAAACAAAAGTATTTGACTTCTTTTTCCTTTTAGCTTTTTCTTTAGTTTTTCACTGTGTGCTCACTGGTCTTATGTTCATCACCACATGATTACAATTTTGTTTTTTAACTTACGTTACAAATGAACATGAAAAGTTCCATGCAACTTTACAGGCACAACATAGAAACACTGATTCTTCTCATTATCTGCTGGTAGTTTATTCTAATGATCACAGAATGATAGAGGTTGGAAGGGACCTTTGGAAATCATCTAGTCCTACCCTCCTGCCAGAGCAGGATCACCTAAAGCAGGCTGTTACTTTTTCCAGGTTTTATCTGGAAAGTGGAAGTTGAAATAATGCTGTTTTTCAGACTAGCCTTACTCATTTTCAATGTAAACTTATTTATCTATTATTTCTGGGGACCTTTCCTGAAAATTAAACTATTTATAAGAAAAAGCGCTGTCTCCCACACAGACTTCATTGTCATGTCAGGCTTTCTAAGCAGAACTATCTATGCTTTTGTTTGCCAGTGTATTTGAGATTATGCTTTTTGACAGTTTGTATAGCCAAATCATACATTGTGTGACAGAGATGGTTTTGTAAAAGCAATTCAATTTTAAGCATATGCTACACTGTGGTAAAAATACTTCATTATTCAGTGGTACAGTAGGTAGTTGATACACTGTTTTCTCATTCATGTTTTTTTTGGTATGGTCATCTGCTTCTCCCTCTCTTTGACACATTCAGGTCATTGAAGCATTTCTTGAGTGTGAGCGTGGCTTTCACATATTTTTATATTTGTATATTCCAGAATTCAGGTAACAAAAGTTGAATCCTGAAAATTTATGTAGAGTTGAAGAGTTTCTAGAATTTTTAATAGGATTTTTTTTTCCCCTGGAAGCTTTATCAAGTTTACCAACTGCTTAATTGAGAGGAAAAACATTAGAGAGCAGGATTTATATACTCAGCTGGAAAGAAATGCAGTTTTTCTTGTTTGATTAGTCTACTTATGGTTGCCCACTAAGATACTTATGGTTACCCACTAAGATTCCAGTAATTAGAGACCAAATATTTGGTGATAGGATTTAAGAGGGAATTTTGTTAGAGTACATAGAAAATCCCTCAAAAAATTAAGATGTTTATGGAAAATGTGTATAGAATCTATTGTGATAAATAACTTCTATCACTATTCAGTTGTGTGTATTGCAGTTCTTGGTTGCTTGGAATAAAAACCAGGATACCTGAAATCAGGAGAAAACATGCTATAGACTGAAGTAACAGATTCTCAGTTGGTGCAGATTTTCTTAGAGTAGATTTAACTATGTTAATTTTTATCTACTAATGTCCTGATTACAGATGTGGTATTTTTCAATGTTTTAAAAGCATTTAAAATAAGTCATCAGGAGTAGTTAGCAGAGATTTTCCAAATCATACTTGACCAACGTGATACCACCTGTGATGAAATGATGGGCCAGGTAGGTGAGAAGATAGCAGTGTATCTTGTCTGTCTTGATTTAATTTAGGCTTTCAACACTGTCTCCCAAAGCATCTTTGCAGAGAAGATGTTGAAGTCTGGTCTGGATGAGCAGACAAGCGAACTGTCTGCTGTAAACTGGCTGAATGGCTGAGCTCAGAGGCACAGAGTCTAACTGGAGGACAATAACTAGCAGTGTACCCCTACTGGGCCCAGTTCTCTTTAACATCTTCATTAATAATCCGGATCATGGGGCAGAGTGTACTCTCAGCCAGTTTCACAAATCTGAAAAGAGTGAGTGATATGCCAGAGGGTTATGCTGTCATCTAGATGAACCTTAGCAGGAGAAAGGGGTGAACGGGAACCTCATGAAGGTCAGCAGGAAGTGCAGAGTCCTGCACCTGTGAAGGAACAAGCCCGTGTACCAGTATATGCTGCAGCCTGCCTGCCTCGCAAGCAGCTTTGTAGAAGAGGACCTGGAGATCCTGGAGAACGAATTGGGCAAACAGGTCACATCAGTGGGTAGGTTGAAAGCAGACCTGGTGAGAAATTACTGAATAGAAGTTCTCAGGAGGTGAAGAATGTTTTCATTAGTAATGCTGACTGAAAGTAACTGTGGAGATAATATAATGTGTAAAATTTGAAGATATAAACAGTATAGAAAAAGAACAAGTTGACCTTGGAAAGTGATGTAACAGATGTGAGATTACAGGTAGTCAGAAGGGCAGTGAAGTCATGCACTTTCAGGTGTATGACTGACACCACCTGGAACTTCAGGAGAAAGGAAGAAATACCTGGATTCGTTGTTGATCACAGGACTAGTGCAGTTAGCTTGTTGCGGCTGTGTAGCCATGAACAACACAAGTCTGTAGAGAGAGACAGTGGTGTATTTCTAGTACATGTGGAGAAGTGCTGGGAAAACCAACCCCGAGCAATGGGTGACAGTTCCAATGTCTGGCTTTTAAGAAACTTGCCTTTGCACTGGAATTAATGGGTGGACAGAGATGACTGTAATGGGATCCAAGAGAGCCATGAGTGAATTTTGGATGGAAAGTAGAGGACAGTTGTTAATACCAGGCCATTGTACCTTGAACCTCCATATTGGGGCAGAAGGCATAGAACTGATGTTAAGGCAGACTTCAGGAAGCTCATGAAAGTGATGATGAAGTACCCCTCAGGAGGGGCATTTGCTCTCAGAATTAGAAGGGAAGTCCTGTTCTGTTGATATTACAACGTCCTAAATGAAATGTCTTAGCTTCACTGTGTGCTGGATCAAGGCAATGACAGAAGAAATTAATGCTTGCAGAAGCATGCTTTCCCACTTTATTTTGGCAGGTTTATCACAGAAGAGCTATGGATTTTTCTAACGTGTTAGAACTGACAAACTTGTCAGCTGTAAAATGCCACTGATAGCAAGTATAGTTCTGTTTGCATAGCAAAGCTCATTCCATGTGAAAAAAAACCTACTGTAGAGCTATGGTGCTTCCTATCAGAACTGAGAAACCTGGGACCTGAGATTTCTGGTGTGATTACACCAGTGGATGCTGCTTCAAGGTGCAGGGCTAAATACTTAAGTGGACTTTTAGGGATCTTACATTCTTTTGCTGCATTCTAGGCAAATACACTGTAAGGCAGCCTTCCATCCTGAATGGTGTCCTGGTTCTGACCAGGCCAGAGTTAACATCCCCAAGCAGCCTAGGGTAACTCAGTTCACCTGTGCTGATTGTTTGGGGAGGTTAGTTCTGGCCTGGCCAAAACCAGGACAGATGGACAATTCACAGTCTCTCAAGGTCATAGACAAGCCTGAATAATGAGAAAAATGAAACCTTGATAGTAAAGAAGGAAAGAAGTTTTTCATCTTCATCGATATTTCAGTTCTCATGTGTTTATGGGCAGAGGTGGGTAAAAAAATCTCTGAAGTTCATCCAGGCACAATACCTCCCATTTTTGATTGAGATGGTTCTCAGACAGCTAGTTTTGTATTCTGGATTGAAGTACAGAAAAAATCCCACCAGATTCTTAAACAATCTCTGTGAGTATTACTTCACCAAGAGTACATACAGTAGAAAAATAGGTAAAGGCTGATGCAAGGTAATCACCTTAAAGTTTATAGTCAATGACAATCTAGTCAGTATAGTCAGTATAATTGATACCATCCGAAGGGAGATGTCTGAAACAGATGAATTAGTTTACAATGAGCCTGTTTCTTCTCTACATTGACTGTGAAGTTGGCCTTAGGTATTAGAATACTGAAAATTAATGAAACCTGTACTACAGTGGTCACCTGCATGGACTCTGCCATTACGTGACAGTTCATACTAACCGGTAAGACAAGATTCATATACATTAGGGCTCTATTTTAATTATCATTAGTAACGGAAATAAAATTGCAGGCTGTAGGTTATTAAATTCAGTATCTGGATATCTAAGAAATTAACAAAATTAACATGGATTTTTCCAAATTATGTCATTAATGACTTTGAGCCTTGGTTGTGGGTCTTGGATCACAGTTGTGTTGAAAAGATAATTTCTCATTCTTGGAACCCTGTCTGTTAAATTCCTGTTTTCTTGTTGGGATAGTATCTTTTAGTATAGGACCAACTCATTAATTATCTCAGGTACCACAAGGAAATGGAAGTCAGGTTCAGCTGGACATTTCTAAATGCCAGTTACTTGTCAGAGCAATCACAACAGCAGGATTATTACATGTAGTATTTAATAGTGTATTTCTGCACAACTTCAGAACTTCAAGGTAATTGAAATAAATCAGTTTTATATCAGCAAAAGACCAAAGTAGTTGAATAGGTACTATATACAGATGTGCATTCTAAAATCTTTAAAATGTCCAATGTTGGGGATTCCACCACTTCCCTGGAGAGATTTTTCCAGGGGCTGATTGTGAACAATTTTCCTTGTATCCAGTCAGAATCTCCCCAGGAGTAACTGGCACCCATTACCTCTTGTCTTTTCCCTGTGACCCCTTATGAGACTCCTGGTTTATAAGGGGTCACAGGGAAAAGACAAGAGGTAATGGGTGCCATTTCATCCTCTTCGTGGCCCTTCTCTGGACCCTCTCCAGCCTGTCCTCATCTTGTTTGTGTAGTAGGGACCAAAACTGAACACAGTATTCCAGGTGTGGCCTGACAAGCACTGAGTGGGATAAAGACTTCTTTAATTATAGGTGGCTCTGAGGTAAAGCACAGGTTTCCACTCAATGTAGGTAGCAGAGGCATTGGTAGAAAACAGAAAAACATGATAAAGTATAAAGCAGATTCAGTATAAATCATTTGTGTGTGTGTGTGTGTGTGTGCACGCGTGCTCCAGCTTTTTTTTACCCAAGGTAAGACTGTCCACGCTAGTGAATAATATGATCAATCTAGAGGCAGTCTGGAAGGGTCTGTAAATTGCTGGTAGGCTTTGTAAAGTGTCCAGGTTGTGTTTCTTCAACCATGTCTTGTGGTGGACAACAGGTTTCTTCTGACAAAGTCCACCGTTGCTTATTGATAGTCTTAATCAGTGCTGGTTTTAAAATGCTGAAGCATTAATCTGAGAATAGTGAATCATTTGGAAACCCACTTTTTGGAGCATGCTAATCTGCTTTCAGATGATGACATAAACACAGCTATTTATTGTATCAAACAATTCATAGGTTTCTGTTGTGAGCTGGGCCTCATTATATTTTTTATGAAATTATATTTTTTTGGCCAGTAATATTTCTTTTTTTTTTGGAAAATGGAAACTACTTCTTCCCACACAAAAAAACCCCAACCCATAAACCAATCTGCAGTTACTTACTTTTGGTGAAAACAATGTATTGCTGAAAAGAACTGTTCAGATGGCATTGAAACGTTCAGTCTTGATTTAAAGTATCAGAATGTTGTATTAGTTCCAGTTAAAAATGTTTTGAATTAATTTGGCGTTAAATCAGTCTGCATCGCATCCCAAGGGAGCTGCAGTTAGATGCTACATGTCTTTCTCTTCCCTTATGGCTTAGGCTACGCAGCTGGACTATATGTGTAATAATGCATGGCTGCCAACTGATTCCTAGTTTGGTGAGTCAGGAAGTGGGAAGACCAAGTGTCACAAGACGTCTCCTGCCAAGGAATATTCAAGTGCACGTTATAGGGTTTTTTTAATTTTTCATTTGAACTCTTACATATAGGTAAAAAGAAATATATTAGCTATGTTTTGCATAATGTTCACTAAGAAAACTTTGATGCTTGTTCTTTTTCCATGCTCAAAATCCAAACCCTGTCTAATAGTTTAAAATGTTTGTTACTGTATTAGGACTAAAGTGGGTTTACAGTGGATGTGGTACTCAGGAATGAATGGACATTGCAAAGACAAAATATTCAGATCAAACTTGGGCAGATTTATTTTGGGACACCTTCTTGGTGGTACATCTTTGCTGTAGTTTTGAGTATAATTTCTGAAACTCTCAACAAGCCAAGGATCAGTGGCTCCAATGCCTTTTATTGTAAGGAGGTCTTCCTCGAATCATCTTCCTGACTCCCTCTCTTTAGTGTTCATCATACCTATGGATAAAGAGATTTGAGTCTCCCACCATCTAGATTTTCCTAGTTTTCTAGAACTTCACTCCAGTGCCAATTTCATAAGATTCAAGTGTTTTTAAAACATTAGATTTGCTTGGATTCTTTCTTTATTTTGGGGGGTGCTCTACAATGCACTGATAACAGAAAAGCATCAACAGAGCTGGCAGAAATGACCCTGCTTTATAAATTGAGTGTATCACGTTCTTACTGATGTAACTGTAGTTGCAGCAGTTCAAATATGAACTTCTAATTGCTACAAGTGTTATTTTTTTCAGTCTTTGGGGACAAAAATAGTCTTTACCACTCGACCCAGCTCTCAAATTCAGGTGCTAGCCTGGAGGCAAGAGTCCTCAGTTCTTCTGGTTAATACTGTATGTCTGAGCTGAACATAACCTGGGTTTCTCACACTGTAATTTGAGTTCATTCTTCATTCAGGCATTTCACCGTAACTTTTCCTAACAAATTATCTCATTAAATTTAGTAAATAAGACCTGTTCCACTTGGCTGCATGCACCATTGGTTGTATTAAATAACTAATTAGATGCACAAGCCATTTAATAAAGAAAAATTACACTCTCTCCCAGTTCCATAGCCCAAACAGTCTGACAGTTTCAGTAGCACCAGTGAAGTGAAAGTAGCTCGAATCACCAGAAGACACTACATTTGTATAGTAGATTCTAATGGCTTTGTCAACGAAATGTTTTGAAGCTGTGATTTCATAACCATTGTAATGGCTGCATATTATCTTACCTCTCTGCAGTTATTTGAAAGGCATACTCTCCTTTTCAGTGAATGAAAATTCGACCTCAACATTTGAATTCTTGTCATTTTGCTCATTTAAGCTTTTGTTTGGATCCTTTTCCTGATGGATTAAGCAAGCAGCTGCTCTTTGATCATAGCATCTGTGCCCCTTATTTTGACTTGAAGTTTCAAAATGTGCAGTTCGTGAGAGGTCTAAGCAAATGGATTTCTTTTGTTTGTCTTGTTTAAAAGAAAGCAGTTTGAAGACTATTAAGGGTATTACTGTGCCACTGTCAATGCTGTTACAGTTTAGGTTGTATCATTGTTTTGCACCTATCAGTGTGTGGATGCAGGGTTTCTGGGAAATGACAAGAAGTATTACTACCTGAGGAAAAATCGTTATTTAGTTGTCCATTAATGAAAAGGCTTTACAGTAATTTTGCTAACAGAAATGCCAGTATAGATTGGTCTGGTCGCTAGCTGAGAGTGACAGAAAATACAGGCAGATTGTGATCATGCCATTCTTTTGATGCTGGCAGAAGAAAGGAGAAGCAAAAGAAAAATAGCATCCATCTACACACCATCTTGTCCAGAGGACAGTGAAAATGGAGGCTTTGTAGGCCAACTGTTACAACCATGTGTGCCGTTACTTACTTTATGGGTTTTTTTACTTTTCTATCCTACATGGATACAGTTTGTGGTTTGGCACATTAAATTGTACCTCAAAAAAAGCAGACACAAGCAAATTTAGTTGCTGATGCTTAAATTACACAACACACATTTCACTACTTTTTAGAGTAAATATTATAGTTCTACCTATATATTGATATCTAGGGGGTTACATTTGAGAATTCCTGGGTTTGGTTTTATTTGCTGAGATTGCCAAAAGATTGTAAAAGATGCTGAAGGTTGGAGCCCTCATCTCTTTTCCCAAAACTCTCTGTACATCTAAGTGCTCACACCACAGGGGTAAGGAAAGTAGTTATTCCTTGTCCATTCAGCAGTGACTGACTTCTGTTAGTCTTGAAATCAGCATGGAGAGGATGCTGTCAGTGATCTCTTCATCCTTTTTTCCACCACATCTGAAGGAAGTGACAATTAGAGATTCTCATTCCTTTTGTGTACCTAGGAACAATATCATTAACAGGTTTTAGGCAACCATCAGACAGCTAGAGTGGGCAGAACTGGGGAAGGCCCAGGGTACCCAGGAGCTTGTCCGGTCCAGGTGTGCCCCTTGGAGAGAAAGAGCCAAGCAGAAGCAGTTCCGGTTTATGTTCTGTGCCTGTAAACCACTTTTTTGTTCTTTTTATGCTTGTATTCAGAGTTTGCCTCAATGGTTGCCACTCTCCCTTTAAACCCTTTACTACCCATTCAGAATATTCTGCTTACGTTGCTTCATAATTCACTGTGTAGCGTTCATTAGATAGATACTTGAATGCAGAAGTAGAAATCTCTTTACATGTTTCTTTCCTTACATCTGTTAAGAGACGATCCTGGACGTGTGGAGAGAAGGAGCAGGAAGCGTAGCTAACCATCCACAAAACAGGGCATTTACTTACACAATGAAGATCCACATTCACCCTCTCCATTTCTAACCTTGGTGCCAGTTCAAGTCAAATCAAGCCTGCGTTTATTGACTCGCCAGAGTTTACTGATGGGAAACATTACTCTTGGCAAATTACAGAACGGCCAGGAGTATCAGACAAAATAACTGACGCTTCACTGCGATAATATAAATGACCTAAATACCCAGTCCTAGTGGAGTCTTCTGGTGTGTTAAAAAAGATCTTTTTTAGAGTACAGATTGCACACAGTGTAGAAATGTCAACATAGCAAAATAGCTAACAATTTTTTAAGGAGCTATATTAATTGAAAATGTTCTCAAATAAATGTAAAGTCGCTGTAATTACTATTTTATTGACAGTTAGTAGCATGTTGTCTGTGTGACCCCTTTGGAAGAATGTTATCTTTCATCTTTTCAACATGCTGGCACATCCCCAAGGCTATGAAAAATGGAGTCTAGGGATGCAGGAATGAAATGCATTTCCAAATGCCGCTTTTCCCCCTACATTTTCTTCTGAGTTAATTTATCTTTCCTTTTTTTACTTTTAATTCCAAGCTTTTATTTTTTAGATGGTTTCTAAAATTAGATAGCACCTTCTAATTGTGATTCAGTTTTAACATTTTTCCTTTGCAAAAGCACTGTCTTAGCTTACTGAGATGTTGAGCATCCACCTCACTTGCTAATTTCCACAGGAGCTGGAAATGTTCAGCTTTCATGGAAATAGCACTCAGGATGTCTCAAGCGGAGGATTTAAAAGCTGTTGCTCCAAAAATGGCAGGCTGCTTTTGAAAATACAGTCCTATATTTGAAGGTTTGGGTTTTTTCTGCATTGATTTTCTCCGGTTTAGTTTGATTCTGAATCAGCTTCACTGAGAGAAGTGGGATTGGGATGAGTGGTATGTCCCAGGCATGGTGTGCTGAGGGGGACAAAGAGGATGGGATGAGGGAAGATGAAAGCCCAAGGTCGGAATTGGGGGCCATAACTGTCTGTTTTAATATCCCCCACCATGTGTGTGTGCCCCTGCAGTACTCTGTGGCTGCTCAGACTGATTCAGCGCAGACGGGTTTTAACATTGGTCTTACATCCAGCAGAGATGAGTATAAAAAACCTCCATTCAAGATCCCATATGGTAACATGTAGGGGTAAGAGGGGTTCAAATTCGAGGCAGCCCTGGATTTCTTGGTGAATTGCACCATACCGGTAAGAGGGTCTGTGTATATTCAGACTGTTTGAACCAGGTAAGTCAGCACTAGAGCAATTACATGGATGAGCTCCTTGGGCAGATTGACTCTGTCAGTGCACAGCAATGTTTATTGAGCACTGCAATGTGGTAACACGCAAGGGAATGGCGCTGCATTAAAATCCTGCCGAGTGTTGCAGTAGCTGCCTGTGTGAGATGATCTTTTAAGGTAGTTGCTTTAGATATCAAAAGGAGAATTTCAGCAGTGGAGACAGATCTGCACCTTTCTCTAAGGAAGGCAGGTAAGCAGCTAACGTCCAGGTTGTTCTGCTGTTACTCACTACATTTTAAATAATTAATTGTGCAGAAGAGCTGCCGAGTGAGAGCAAACGCCTGCAAATGACATTACTTTGGCACGTAAATAATACATTTAGATGTTGTTTGAAATAAAACAAATTTTAAGGGCTGAAAAGAGAAGGAACGGAAGGAGAGTGCTGAATGTAGCATTACAAAACATGAGGTTGGGGATCAAGTTAAGGCCAGGGTAGTTGGTCCAATGTCCCAGCCTTCCTTCCTGCTCAGAGGTGCAGCGGAGAGGAGGTAACGCGACTAGTACAGCATCACTGCCATTTTTCCCTCAGAGCATTTCTTGCTCATAAACTGAAGTGCAAAACATCTGTCAATTTTGAAATAACGGGACAAGAATTTTTACCAAAAGATTTCATGTGGATATTCTTTTTTTCAATCTCACTTCAAATTCCATTAATTTTAATTTAAATTTTCTATTCTATTTCTAGGATTAGTGTGTGCCTTTTAACTTGCAATTGTAACCTCTCTTGATGCTTGCTTAGTCATACATCTTATGGAAATTCCTGTATCTCGTTACTTGTATGGAGGTCGTACATGTGCCACTCTAATCGGATTTTTAATTCGTGTTTCCCCCTGCTCTGCTCAGCCAACCATAATACCACAGAGAAATGTTCTGTCTTGAGGGCAGGAATAAAATTTATGGAAATAAAATTGATATCTAAGATCTGGTTTTGAAGGTCGAGTCTGCTTACATCTGCCCTCTGTTTACTGCAGCAATGGGAATGTGTATGCATAAAAAGGAGGGCGAACCTCTGTGATTGCATCCTTTCCTGGCAAATACCATTTAACAGCCTGTATCTGACTGTTTTAAAGGCCTGCCGAGCTGCATTACTGGAACTACAGGTCACAACTAACAATTATGCAACTTAATTACTCTTTCCTCAATTGTGAAAGGCTTATATAAAGGTTTCTTTTTAAAACATGTATAATTGCCTTGAAGAAAAAACTGCTATTATTTGCAGGAGAACACATTGTATAATAGAAGTCAAAGCAAGAATCTACCCTGAAGCTTGCTCTCACAAGGGTGGTTTAGCCCAGATCCCCTGAAAATAAAGTCCTGAGGCCAGGTTCATACGTACTTTGAACTCCTGTGCGTGACTAGGAACTCGAGCATTTTGAAACATGGACTTTTTATTTCAGGGATCTACCCTATTTGATGTAAAAAAAAAAAAAGTTCTTTAGATATCTTTAGGCACTAATCTTCAACCAAAAATACTATTACGTTTGTAGAGCAGCTGGGAATATTCAGAATCCAGAGTAACTGGGAAAATTCAAAACATGGCTGCTGTGAAACTTCTATTTTAATATAGCACAAATAGTTTAACGTACAGTTGTTTCCGGGTTCAGCTTTGGAAATGCAAAATGGTTTAAAAAAAGCCACTAAATTCAGTACAAAAGCAGTAATTACATTCCCTCCGGAGCCAAGCTGATGTGTAACACAGCTCCTTTTGACTTTTACTATCTGTGGGTTTTAATGTAGGCGGAAAACTTGCCACAAAATGATAATCGGATAGTACTCGACATTTCTAAAAAACGTTTTTTTCCCACCAGATTTGCAGCCTACACAGTGAAGTTATGTACTTGTATCATGAGAAAATGTAATTTAGGAAAGCAGGAATTCACTGAATATAAAGTCTCAAATGGCAGAGGGGAATACAATTTCAGCATTAGGCTTTTATAAAAGGAAAAATGTTAGTAATCTTTTATTCATGCGGTTATGTCTTGAATATTTACAAATTCATATTAAACAGCATGGACCATGCGTATGTATTTTTCAGTACAGAGCAGCGGGCACCAAACTCGTAAGAGGAAACAGAATAGAAGTAAAAGCTTTTCTGATCTACAGAGAGAAAATTCCTTTTTATGACCACTGGTTAGAAATGGGATCTGAAATAGGCAGCAGTACAGAATTGGCATAATACCACTGGCATGAAAGTAAGTGTTTTCACTCCCCTCCATTTGCCTGTAATGACTGCCATGCTAAAGATATTTTTAAAATGTAAAACAAAAGAGAATAATATAATTTCAAAAAATTCAGTATATTTAAATGTAAGATCTTAAGACAGAACAGAATTTTGAGAGGTTTTTCTTTAAAACAAACATCATTATTTTAGAAAAAGTCTTATTGACGCTTCTTATTTTGGAATATTCAGGTGATTTTAGTTTGGTTTAGCATGTGTTTTTGTTCAGATTCCCTGTTCTTCACTGTATAGGTAAAAAACTGCAGTAGTTTTAGTAAACTTCAGACTGGCTGTTCTGTTGATAGCAAGATGCATATACCTTAAGCTCATGCAATATAAGGACACTTACTGTGGCCATTATAAACATTTTATTAGGTATTATAAATGAGGAATCTATGTTGATGGTTACTGAATGTGTACACTTCTGTAGACTCAGTTTAATGATACCTTTGTCTCTTTAGGCTGGCACACTTGCAAGATGTCTCCATGGAGTAATGAACAATATATTGTGTACGTTAATAAAGTAATGGCCCAAAAATATTGTATTGTGATTTGTTTGTTTGAAGGAATTCAAAACAACTGCTCTCTTACAGAGAGTTTGAGGAGTGGAGTGTGGAACCAGCTTGCTGCTGTTTCAGCCTTGTCTCAAGGGTAAAATGGAGCAAAAGTTCACTAAATTCATGATTGCTGTAAAACATTGAAGATTAATCCACATCTTGCTGGAGGAAATGCTGTAAGAAGCAACTATATAGCCTCAGGTGTGTGTGCCTATAATTATTATATAGCATCTCTTGTATACCATGTAAAATGCCTGCTCTCATAGCTCCAAAGTGCAGTGACAGCAGCAATTTTTTCCAGTCACAGGACACATTCCACGGATTTATGTTAATAGAAAGTGGGTGCATCTTCCACTACTGCCAGTAGTATATTCTGGACAAGTTGCATGAATTCAACTCCTAAATATTGCCAGAAAGAGCAGAATAGAAGTAAATTAGAATATTCTTGAGTTTTTCCTGAGAACTTAATCTAAAATGTTTCCCTAAGGCCCTGTTAACATATCTGTTTGGCTGTCTTGAGGTTTATTTGCAATTCAGAGCTATTCTAAGTAGAATGAGTTTATTTGGCAATAAGGTTTTTATTTTATTGGCTGTATTTTGTTCTTTCTGGACATCTTGCTAATTCCTTGGAATATTTTTTCCAAATATTATGTTAGATGACTGAATGCTTTTTGCTTCATATTAAAACTGTCACATGTGCCTAACAGCCGCTTCAGTTCTTTGATCTATTTGTGACTGCGTTGTTATCAGAATTTAGATAAAATTTCCATGAAGACCTGTTAGACCATATTTTCTGTCTTGAACCCCTGCTAGACTTGAGATGTAACGCTAGTTTTAAGACAGGTTGGTGACAGCCCTTGATGTTAACAGTGCAGCTGTTGTTTCCCAGAAATTATACTAGACAAGCTACTTGCACTTGCTGTTGTTTCTCCTAGAGGTGTTAAAGGAAGCAGGCCTCCAAGAGCAAACTTCATGGAAAACATGGAAAGAGTAAGAAAAGGAGACGTATATTCAGTATGTCCAGCTCCAAAGTTGTTATTTCTTTCTTAACAGCTAAGCAGGAGGAAGTGACTGGAGATGCTAAAACCAGCTCAGCTTCTTAAACTGCAGTAGATCAGGACCTTCAGAGTGACCTGGCTGTTTGTCAAGTACTGTTAATTTATCCCCGTGTAAAGTCATACTTACTTATGAATTGTTGATACCTGATTACACAGTTGTGTAATTGCCAGTCTGAATGCAAAGGAAATAGTGAGAAATGCACAGCCCTGGGAGAAGGAGAACTCTTGGCAGCAACCTGCAAGTTTCAGCACATCTTCATCAAACTTGCCTGGAAGCATCAGCCAAGCTTCAGCTTTATTCCTCTGCAGAAGGAATTTGAGGAGGTTGTGGCATTTTGTTTATTCTGAAGTTCTGAAGAAAGATTATTTCTCTTAACAGGGAAAATAATTTTGGAAAGATGAAGAATTCCCTGACAGAAATTCCCTGTGCAGATTTTTTAAAAAATAATAAAAACACACAAAGTTTTATTAACATTTTTTTACTCCACACCTGCCATCTACTAACTGGAGAGATATGCATTGGTTTAAAAGAAGGTAGCTTTAAATAAAATTTTAAATTAAAATAAAAATGCATTTTCAAACTGACCTGAAAATTTTGTCTAGCTCTGTGTCACTGTGGCTTTCAGGAGATGAAAAAAAGAAGACAAGTGGTAGAATGTAAAATTACTCTTTAAAAAAATAATATTTAAAAGAAAGAGTAGAGTGCAACTATTCACAATTTTAAGGTATACGGGTAGTTTGTATGTGATAATTCAGATAAATTAAATGAGGTCTGCAGTGTTCTTTAACCATTTGGGAAATACATCCTTTTCTTCTAGAGTATTTCTTCTTCCAGTAGTTGAAAAAGTAAAAATAGTCCTGGCTACTTATTTTTGTCTGAAATTGCTCTTTTATTTCAAAATGAAAGGTTGACATCTGCTTTCTCTGAAAAATTCTGGATGAGTTCTTCAAAATGTATATTTAAAAAGGAAAAATTCTGAACCTTTACATTTCTTTAGAAGTATGCTCAGCCTATTTTAGAATACTAGAGTGGCTCTTGATATGAATCAGACATATTTCCCTGGCTTTTGCTATTTAACTGGTTCTTAATGGCTTCTGATAGACACTGTAATGATGTACTAGTATTTTGATCTGGATTTCTTAATTGTTTTAAAAGGAAACATGCTTTAAATGCTGTGGGTGGCACAGGGGGAAGCAAAAGAAACTCCTTGACTAATATTTCTCCAAATAGGGACTAAGCTGGTACCAGTTTTTCCACACTATTGGCAAAGTATGTAATGCTTTTAAAACCTTCTCCTGACAAAGAAAGCCTTTGGGGAGATGTTGTGAAGGCAGCATTGTGGCCTCCCTGCACTCATGGGTGTAGTGAGGGCTGAAAGGAAGCTGATGAGCAGTGCCAGGATCAGCCAGCATCCCGAGAGGCGGCTGCATACAGGTGCTGAGGTACCTGGATCACGTAAGTGACACGTGACATACTCTCACCAGTAAGTTTATTAATTTGTTCTATTTCCTGATATATTGTACTTGAAGATGGAGAAGTGAACACCAAGTGTATGTATTAGAGAAACTAGTATCAAAGGAAAGTAATAATGCAGTCCTTAAAAAGAGAGGCAAAAAGAGTTTGTTGCTGGCAAACTTGCAGGAAGTTTGGAGAATAGTAAATTTCAAGAAATAATTTCTATGAAAAAAAGCTAAATGACTCTTCGACACCATTTGAAAGAATGTTGCATGAGACAGGAGTTTTCATCTTTAATGTTGGAAAACATTAATTGAAATGGTAAAAGTTGCATTGAGAAATTAAGCATAGTAAGTATGTACATGCTCATGCTCACACATAGTTGTATATTGCACATAAATACCTGGAAGGTACTGTAGGAAAAGTGTACACACATAACTTTTTTGGGGCATTGGGTGAAATGTAAATAAGAGAACAATTTGTGGTGGCATCCTCTAGGCAAATATGGCTGCTATTAGAGAAATACAAGCATCTTACGCTTTAAAACAGGTAGAAAAATGGTAACAAGACCTTTCCAGAATCTGTATAGCTCTTACAGAATGCTCTGTGTTAAACTCAGGCCTGAATATTTATTGCTTTTCATGGTATTCAACCACGATGGATAACAACATACAAAAAGCTCCTGATCCTTCTGTTCTTAATAACTTTGCATGGGACTGCATGGAGAGAAAATGTCTTTGGGCAAGTCCAATAACTATTAATACTTAAATAATGTGAACTTGCTTAAATTAGATGTCCCTGTATACTCCACACAAAAAATTATACTTACCACAAGGTAATTTTAAATCACTTTTCTGGGAGGAGAGTGAACAGGGGAGACTGTTTCTTTCCCCTCTGTTTCTATTAATTTTCACATTTTTAAGTACAGGAGAAAAGCTGATCATATGAAGGAAATATGATCTAAGATATTTTAAATGTATGTAAATCTTGCGGTTTGCATTGCAAACAAACTTGTCTTTGATTGTCAAGACAAAAATAGCTGTATGAAACGATGTGCTTTTTCTCTCTTATTTTTAATTCAAAGCAAATTTGCATTTAAAAGTACCAGGAGCGTATTACTGGTGGTAAGAGGAATCATGATGTTAGTTTAAGAACAGCTTTTGATGAAAACTGTCTAAGACTAGCACATGCAAGCCAAGCAGGGTTTGGAAGGTACTGGACATTGAGAATAGGGTCAAACCACTCGTGAGCAAAAACCTTACTGAAAGGCTCAGATGCTGTTAGAAATTAACCTTGCTATTTATGCTGTAGTTCATGTCAGATTTTTCCATTTTTAACTCTGTCCAGGAGCTATCAATTCAGCTGCAAGAACTTGCTTCAAGCTACAATTTTTAATACAGTGTGTCAAGGTGGAAAACCAACAGAAATTGGTTTGTAAGGTTTAGAGTTCCAGGAATCTTCAAAAAACTGCTGAGATCAGGAAACCTGTAAGGCCTGGTTTAAACTCAGTCAAATCAGACATTAAATGGATTTCAGTTCATACCTGTTACAAATGAACAGATTAAATTTATTTAAAAATTAAGTAAGATACTTCTTAGGATTTCAACTAAATAATTGGACCAAATGCCACACTACAAAAAGTCTATTCTAAGGTCAAAGTGTGAGGTGCTCCACTGTGCAATCAGCATGTTTGGAGAGGGAAACAAGTAGGAAAGAGTAATTACCTTTAAATTAGTAGTCCAAGAGTCCAGGCAAACTCTTCCAGTGTGCTTTGATAATGGTTTGGAAGAGTCAGTGGCTTGTTATGGACTTGGCTGAACATAAACTGTTCTTTCTTGTGATTGTTGTATAATGAAGGCTGTATCAACTTTTTAACTTGTACTGAATAAATTTCAGACAGATTCACTTAGCATATAGACCATCAAGTCTTAGAGGAGCAAGAAGCATACATGTTCATAAGAACTTCTTTTTTTCCCCTCCTAAAAAGAAGAATGGTTTGTTTGGATTCATATTCTATGTCTGTGCCTTTCATTCTGAGCAGAAACTTTCTAGTTTCTACAGCTGTCATTGTAAGCAGTGATGTACACTTTATCTTACATTCAATTATTGGCTGAGTAGTTGGGTTTCCTCCTCTTGCCTTGCGGAAGGAACAGGAACATGTTCAACACGCAGTCTCTGTGTCTTCCTAGAAATCCTTCACCTTGTGCAGTCCCACAGAGCTCTTTTGCCCAGGTAGTCCTGTAGCTCTGCCGTGCTGATTTTTGCCTGTAGGATTTAGTTTACCTGTTGGAGAACTGGTGAAGTATCTTACCTGTTTAATTTGGAAAGGGATTTTTTCCAGTGTGAGGAAAACAAGCTCTTGTTCAGCCAGCTTCTGCCTTTGGGCAGTGGGAGAGGTGGTGAGACTGTGAAGTCCTGCATTTGAATGGTTATATAGCAGTTAATAAAATTTATGTTTCAACAGTATTTCCCTTTTTAGGTTTTACTTGTTCAGGAAGATTTAAATACTGCTCAAAGAGTAGGCTTGAAGCGTGGGAGGTTGCCTGCCTGCTTTCAGGTATCAGAAAGCAGGCTTGCTGGGCTGGGGCTGCTAACAGCCTCTGGGCCGTGGGTTTCCATCTCTGCACGCAATGAGGTTCCTTTTCTCAACTGTATGGTATAGGCATTGTTTAAATAGGAAAGTTAGCTTCCTAACCTGAAATTACGTGGTGTGAACACTCTTCCTCTGTAATGTCATTTAAGGAGAACAGGAAAACGTAGAGAAGAGGCACAAGTACTTTTGATGAAGATGACTGGTGGAGGATTGCAAGGTCAATACAAGTAATGCAGATGAAAGCAAATGATAGAAGACAGTAGTAGAAGAGAAGCAAAGCAGTTTTTACAAGGATCTCTCTTTCTGGGGTCCCATCACACCAACACCCAAAAATGTGTCAGCAGTCTTAAAAGCAGATTTAACTGTCAAAAATAGTTACTTGTAACATTGGTTCACTATTGGTAGTTTTAGAAGACTGACTGAGTTGAATACTCAATTGTTTTTTTAAAATCATGGTTTAAAATATAAGGAAATTGGTATCTTCTGAAGGGATCGATATTTTTACTAAAAGTGAGGGGAATAACCTGTGATGAGCTTGGTAATTTTGCTCAGTGCTGTGGCGTTCTGCCTTGAATTTGATTTTGGGTGGTGTTGATTGTTTCAAGTCACATAAGACAGTTTTAACATTGTTCCCCTAAATCCTGTTTACACAAAGGCCTGGATAAATCCGTCACCCCATCCACATTATCATTGTCACTATTTTTTAGAAATCAGGCACTGCATTGACTCGTGAATGTAGGCCCTGCTGCGGCATGGCCTCTAAGGTTTAGTCTGTGCTATAAAAAGCATTTTCCCTGGTTCCAAGCATGCTCTAGCCCACATCGCTACCGTCTCTGAAGCAGATAACGCAACTGATGGGGTGTTGTGTAAGACTTCAGTAAGTATTCCAGAAATAGCAATTCTTTTAATGGAGATAGGTCTACCCAGTGGGAGCCTGTAGCTCCGGAGGCATTGCTTGCGTTGCTTTTGCGGACGCTGTGCAGCTGGCGTGTAAGAAGGAGCGTCTCCTTTCTCTCCCTCTGCTATGGCAGTCATTTCTGTCCACCTTTGCTGGGTTTTATGTGTGTACCACTAAGCTTCCAGCGCGGACCTGAGCCACAGGACTAGTCTGGATAAAAAGCAACCTTGCAAAAAAAGGGAATTAGTTATTACAGACACTTAGAGATCAGTTTACCTGGCACAAAGAAGCAAATTCCTGATCTCTCAAGCTTCTGGATGGTTCTTAACATCAAGAGCGCAACTGCAGAAATCAGGTGGTGTTTCTGCTCTATCTGCCGGAAACACACAGGATCAGATGCAGCTGATACTAAAATCACAGCCCCTTTTCAGGAAATCTGACTCGGTATCTTTCCAGGACACCAAATGCTATTTAAAGCATAAGCAGACGGGAAAGAAAAAAATGAAAATACTACAGAAATGAAGGAAAATATCCAGAGTTAAAAGCAGAGTTAGCAAACTTCAAGCTTATTCCCATGAAAGTAAAATAGTGAATTTGAAAGCTATGCTAGAATGCATTCCCTGAAGATGTTTCTGTGGATTTCTTTCTGTAGATGGTTTCTTCTAGTAAGATACTTCCACAGCTTTACATATTTATTAATTCCCTAAAGGTAGAAGATACGTTAGCGTAACTGACGGTGTTAAAGTAATTCCTCTGTAGAATTTCCTTCTATCTAACCAAGCCCCTTCATCCTCAGAAGATGGATGTGGCTTTCTTTTTTTATAGGTGCTTCCATGAGACCTATGGATTCAACAAAACTATCAGGGAAGAGGATTGTTTGGTGTATCTATTTACCTGTTCTCTTTATGAAGAGTGCTGTTTTGTTTTGCTTTCCTGCAGTAACTCCCACTTCTCAAAAACATCAGCGCAGAAGCCAAATACACGATGTACAGGAAGCATAAGAAAATAGTTTCTTTTTGCAAGGGATTCGACTGTCTTCAGTAAATCCTTAAAATCAGGTTTCCCAGCTGCTTTTGCAATGAAGTTTGACTAATCAGTAAGACACATAAACTTCAGAACATGAAGTTTCAGTGTATTGTACGGCAATTAGCTTGTAAAAATTGCCTTTTAAGAACAGCAGCAGCGGTCATGGTACATTCCTTTTCTTTATGTATTAAGGAAGAACAATCAAATATGTGTGAAATTAATTTAATCATTTCAAATTAGTAAAAAAGAACCCTATCTGCTTGGGAAAATACAGAGCTTATGTGCATAGCCAAAGCGAGATAGGTAAGATTTTGAAGGTACTTTGCATGGGAAGTAAACTCCCCAAAATGGTTAAATCTATTTTGTACTGGAAATTGATTTTCTAAATTAGCTTTCAAGTATATCGTTGTTATTTCATTGACATAATGAGAGGTATGAGATTTGCCTGCACTAAAGAACACAGAGCTCAGAACTGTAATTAATTTCGGAATGGACTTAAGCAGCACCCAAAACTGGTACGTTAATTAAAACATCTGAAAAATAAAGGCCATACTGGTGACTGTTTTGTGTAGTTTCACTTCTGACTATCTACAGTAGTAATGTCATTGCTATAATTTAGTGAAAGCTGTCATAAGGCATTAATTATTATTTGTCTTTATTCAGTATTTACAGTGTGTAAGTTGCTTGTTAGTATAATTACTCCTGTTTATAGATTCCACTTGCCTTCCTGCCAGAGGTTTAGTGTCGTATTTTGTTTTGGCAATAATATCTCAGTCTTTTCATTTTCTGCGTCTAAGTTGATACCTGATGGCTTGGTTGTCTTATTGTCTCCTTAAATACAAGTAATAGTTCATTGTTAAAGATTTTGAGGTGTCTTTGCTGCTTTGCTTCCTTCTGTTGTGCAGTATACTTCCTTGTGCTTTTTTTATCTACCTTAAAAGACCAGTTACATCCCTTATCCCTGCCTGGCATGTATTTCTGGTTTTGTGATTTTTTTTAATGGCTAACAATAGAAGGAAAGAAAACGTGGGGTGTGTAGCCACAGCCAGCTGACCCTTCAGCAGTTTTGCAGCAGTTACAGCAATACAAACATGGGCTACTTTAGATGTTTTAACATGTATGTCAGCCTAGGTAATGAGATGTTTACTGCCTGACTGCTCTGGATTTAAACAATAAAGATTTTGGAAGAAGGATTGGTAGGGGGTAACAGTGACTGGAACTAGGGCATTTCTTGAGTGCTGGAGCTTTATGATGTTCACAAGAGTCATCAGACTTTGCTAAGCTGGAGAACTCTGCTGAGAGAGTGCTGAGATGTAAGATTAGGGCCATTTTCCTGAGTTAAGGTATCACGGATTGTGGAAAGGCTTTCATGGTGGTATTGCCTTGGTGGAGTGGACAGGGTGGTTAGGGTTGCCACCTTGATAGCAGCTTTTGGTAAGACAGACACATGCAAAATCTTTCAACTTTATGCTTTGTTGCTGCTAAGATTGAGCAACACATGTATGCAGACACTTGATTCAAAACCACTTGTCACCCATTGGAATATGGGTAGGTTTGGTCAGTGTGAGAGGAACAGTAGCTCAGGTTCATCCCCAAGGTGGCTACCAGTGGCATGGTGTCCAAGACGTGTTCCTCAGCAGCATCCCTGTGGGGAAACTGCTCTCCCTCATCATCTTCCATCACACCAAATATCACTACTAGAAGTTTGCTAAAACACAGTGTTTGGTCTGGGTGGGGAAAAGCATTAAAGGAGAAAAGGTGGTGAGAAAGTTAACTGTGGGAGAGGGGTGAAGGAAGGAAGGGGCATGAAGCAAAAAAAGAGAAAACTGCAGTTGTCTCAGTGAAATTATTGTTATTCTGTGTAAATGTGGCTCTTACACTGAACTGAGATTGGCAGGATCCTCCCAGCCTGTGTTGTGATTTCTAGTTTGCGGGATACCACTTTTCATTTTTTTGATATTAAGTGAAATTCTCAATGAAGCGCAGTTAATGTATATGGCAAGAAAATGCTGTTTGCAGGGTTTAGTGGTTCAGTACATGAGAGAGGATTTCTTTTAACTGTGTATTTATTATTTTAAATAGAAAACTGTCTATCATTGCATCTTTGAGATGCGAGATCTATTACTAGACTTGTAGAGGAGTTGATGGACTTCCTTTACTTCTCCATGCTAAAGGGAAAAAATCATAAATGACTTAAAAACAAAAAGCAGAAATTAAGTAACCTTCCTGTTACAAGGAGGTCTCCCATTGACTTGGAACGGAAGCTGGACTGAATTCCTGTTGGAGGAGCAGATGTACTTTACAGGTGTTCTGGCCGTCTCGGTCTTCTCCAGTTCTCTTTCATAAGGGATTCCATGGCCAACAGCCCTTCTCCTCCCACAGCCTCCCTGCGCAGGAGTGCAAGCCTGTGCTCCCTCAGCAGTTGAAGGATAGGCTTCCTCCTCTGTGAAGGAACTGGTAATGCATATGGGAGAATTTCAGTACAATTTTGCTGTCATTTCACATACATACTGTATAAAGTAGCCCTCGCTTTTCTATCAGTTGTAACTGGCTGTTATCTTGGATTTGACTGTGATGTGATTTATCAGTTTAAAATACCTTGAGTGCTGTTTACTTCCGGCCTTTGAGTGTTAATTCTTACGTGCAGAGCTCACTATTGTCCTTTAAGAAAAGGAAATGAGACCATGCATGCTCTCCTTTGCATTCCAGATGTTCAAATGATCATAGATGAGCTTGGGGTCAGCCTGACACCGCAGTGCAGCATCTCAGATTGCTTTGCCTTTCCTTGCCAGGAAGGATTCTTGAATTTGGACAAAACGTCTTAGAAATCCTTATTAATTCTTTTTCACTTTCTGTTGCGATTAACAACTACTTTTTCATTGTGGTGGCACAAACTGTGTAAATGAACCTAGCAAGATATCACAGAAATTAGGGAGAAATACAAACCTCTTGAATTTTACAATTATAAGCTTGCAGTTTTGCTTTCACGTTCATTTACATATTTGTTGGCACTCTTTGGTAGCTGCTTTTATTTTTTCATATGCAGTTCAGTTGCAGATCAGCTAGATATTTTATTTCTGTCCATACTTAATTATGACTATTCATTTTAGATTAATTCATCATTTAGACGGTAGCTCCTGTTGTAAATACTGAGCCAAGTCTTTAGGAGGTTGTGCTGATGTCAGCAATATTCTGCCAGGGTGGTGTACATGGTATTTCTTTTGTTGTCTTTAATGGGACCTATAGGAAAGATTAATTGAATAAACCCCCAGATGGCATTGCAAGACGGCATTCAATTAAATTGGAAGCCACCGGGTTACAGTGATTTATTTTTTTTTTGGTGGTGTTACCTTTTGATCTTACAAGATTGGAAACTGTACCATTTCATTTAAAACAAGAGTCCCAGGCTTCCCTGAATGTTATTTCTTGAAGGAAAATGAGAATAACAATGCTACTGATGCAGGCAGGGGAAGAAAATCATGCAGTGAGCTACCATTTTCAGTTGTTACAGCATCCCTTGCAAAATACAGCCTTAGGATGACAAGTTTGTTCTAATACTAGTGATAATTTATTTGGGTCTAAATTTAGAACAAATTATTTTAACATCTTAAGAACATTAAGATAAATACAAATATTGGCATTTTCTTGATTTATATAAACATAAAACAATTCAGATTTTGAAGACTGGAGGCACTTTGGTTTGTTTGCAATGAGGGATAGTCATCCTCAGCCCCTAAACTCTGTTTCAGATGTTTTTTGTAACAATATCAACAGACGAATACATACAAAATTATATATCGAATAAATGAAAATTTATTATATTTGTTGCTTTGTAAATGTGATTTTCAAACATCATTTATGAAGTTTTGCAAATAAAACACTTGTAAACATAAAAACATCAAAGCATTTCCATCTCACATCTTTACAAGGAACCTACATTAACAACAAAAAGCAACATGATAAAAAAGGATTAACATCGTATAAGCATGCCCTTGCTTTCCTGCAGATTACCCCTGGTTAGCTTATATTCATGTAGCACAAGATATTTACATATTTGTCTGTGGCAGAGACTTCTGTAATATTTTTCTCATGGTACCTAAGAAGTTTGCTAAATGTAGACTTGAATAACAGAATGATCTGCTTTCTAGGGGTGGGGTGGGAATGGAGAAGAAACATCACTATCAGATTCCTCTTGTATTATTGCTGGGAATTTATGGTTCTTCTATTTTAATAATTAAGGGAATCATTTTTGCTCAAGAATTTATTTTCAGTTACAATTCCCAGTACAATTTTCTCATGTAAACTTCCTTTTCTTCTCAGTTTCAGAAGCCTTTCTCCACTGTCCTCCAGGCAGCAGTGGACTGGCACTCAGCACAGACTTGTGTGAAGGAGAGAGAGTTCAAAGAACAGCTATTAATCTGTCTAATGAATAAAATCCTTTGTAAGCACCATAACATTTTGAAAGGGAGTGAGTTCCTGCATACTCAACAGATCTGATTACCATGTGACAATTACAGTAGACTATTGTAGAGGGTGAAAAGGCCTTTAGAGACATCGAAGCATATAATAATGTACTGGAAGTTGGCTTTAGTTCATTGATAATATTCATCTCAAGGTTAGGTTTTATGGCACCTCTTCCTTCTGCATATGCTCAACTCTTGTTTTATCTTGTAGTGCTTGCCTTTATGAAAGTTAATTGTATTTGATTTGACTTTTTGTCCCACCCATCCCTTTTTATTAGAACAAGAATTAAGCAGACTTCCAGTATCTCTTTGTTTCCTTTAAATGACTGTAGCCTGTGTGACGTCTGTGGGAACGTTTTTCTGCAAAGCTGTATCTACCCTATGAAAGGGAGCAGGGCTGGTGTATAGGTATAAGCACTGACACACAGTCATCCATACTGTTAAATTGCTATGGGTCGCTACATACGGATACAGATACAGCCCAAAATCTCAGCCCGTTTGTGAATACCATCTCTAGCATGAGTGTGGTAACCAACAGCAGCACCTCAGGTCACCAGCATGTGTTTGCAGTGGTTTTGGAGAGCTGAGAGGTACGGAAAGGGGAATGGGCTCCATGTGCCTGACCCAGGAGGGGCTTCAGGTGGAGAAAGGTGCAAAGATGGAGAAGGATGCAAAGAAAGCTTTTTGAGAGTTGTCTGAAAGAACTGTCTCAACTCACGAGGTGAAAAATAACTGATGCTGTTCTTTGTCCCATCACTGAGTGTGTCTCCACGCTTTCCTGCCAGTCTTGTGTTGAGACAGGAGAGGGGCCTCACAACTCTCCTCCCCTCTTTGCCTTCTGTCTCTCAGCCTTGCCTTGAACTGGCGATAGTGTAGGAACACAGCATCAGCTGTGCTGATAGCAACTTCGGCATTGATTTAAATAGCAAACCTGCACTAGCCACAAGTCAGGTAGCCACAAATACGTACAGATTTCAGAGTAGGCAGGAGTGTTTAAAAACAGAGATAGTCTGATTTACTGCTCTGAGACCCTTTTCTTAGAGGGTGGGGTCTTCTGGTGGTTCTTCAGGATATCCAGCATTCACAGCATTTGAAGCACTGGGATACAAATCGCTGTGAGGACTGCTGCTGAGACCGGTCATAACCACGGCTTTCATTGCATGGGAAGCTCATAGCAGGGTTGCAGACCTGTTTCTATTCTTCTGTTATTACTTTGGCCAGGGGAGAACACCGTCATAAGCATAGAGAATTTTGAATAAAGTATGAAACTTGCACTAATGGTTCAGAAACTTTATTAATTTTAATTAATATGAGTTGTGGCTTCGTATCTGTATTGGATAATAGATACTTCTTTCCATAAAGAAAGAGGTTTGTTTTATTCTTCTGTAATTAGTTTTAGGGAGACAATGAACTTTGACTTACTCCTTCCCTGCACAAGAAGTTATTTGAAATACTTTTTATAGCTTGACAAAAATAACTAGGAACATTGTAAATGGGAGAACTGACAGACACAGTGTGAAGACCTGCTTTTTTAAGAGCCTAATGCTTTGTGCTCTCCCCATGCATCTCGAGAGGAGTCACTTCTGCAGGAGGAGAGTTTTTGCTCCAAACAAGTAGCATGTTGAGCTGCAATGATGGAAGGAGCAGTGGCTCTGTTTTGAGAGGCTCAGGGGACCTGCATGGGATGTTTGAGCACTTAACCAGCAGAAAGGACTTTTTCTCATGAAATACATGCAAATGTTGGGCAAGTTGAAAAGGTTGCCTTTGGGCTTCTCTAGACGGTTTAAGCAGAGTGGTCTGTCCACAGGGTGCAGGTATCTTTCGGGCAATATTTTCATTGCCAAGATGAGATACTTGAATTTTTTTTTTTAAATGCTGTACAGTGTTTTAAGAGTTTTCACTTTCCTTTCTGCTTCTCAAGGAAAATGCCTCTCATTTTTTTATCCCACTGTCCACTGTGAATATCTTACTCAGCCTGGATAGGGTATTGCTAACATTTTACTTTGCTTCTGAACCATTTTCTGAACAAAACAGTGAAACAGATTAAAGCTCATGTTTTTCTTCTGTGCTTCTCCAAAAAAGTGCATCATTGATGATGCAAAATAAATGCTTTTGGAAACAGTTTAAAATTTTATGTGAAACACTTGACACACACACACAGACACCCCAGTGTCCCTGACGTCAAGCTGAGGTGGTAGCAGCCAGCCATGATGAGATTTGAAAAGGCACTGTATTTCTGTGAGGAGTGGTAATGTAAAATGCAGATTAGGAGACCACAGAAGGGTAAGAAAGCAAAATGCCATCACTCACAACCTCACATATCTCTGGTCTTCCGAACAGCCTTGGGAAAGAAGAGAGGAGCAGTGGAATACCTGCACCAGTCTCCTAAATTCTCGTCTTTTGTCCTCTCCATATGTAAAGACCAAGAACAAATGCCAGAAACTTTGTCTTTCCATTTGTTTGCAAAACTTGATCTGTAGCTTGGATAATTTCTTACTTGAAATTGCCATAAAGGAATAGCAGTCATTAATTTTAAGCAATGTAATGCTGCCTTGTGTTTAAGAAATGGAGACAAGACAGACAGTACCTTTAATCACTGTCTTTGCATTTTTGATCTTAATATTCTTGGAATCTAGTCATCTGTTAATGTTTAGGAGAGTACCTCCCAAAGAGATTATCCACTTCTTTCTGTTTTTAGTTGGATTACAGATCATTAGCCATCTTCAGATTCCTGTGTATAAGTGCAGTAAGAACTACATACAGACACGATATTTAATACCGCGCTTGTGGGAAGAACTAAGTTGCTAAGCCACTTAGATACTCAACAGGTGGGGGAGGCTGGGTTAAGCCTTTCCTGATATATCGTAGCCTTTCACTGAACACATTGGGTTCACTTCAGACTAAAGACAAGCTTCTGCTCAGTATTAGTGTCCCATTAGAGCACAGAAATCTATGGGACACAAACACATTTTTGTAGTGATAATCTAATAAGCCTTCTGACGAGGACAGGATGCAGTCTGTAATGTTGAATGTTCTCTATATTAATGTGGTTTTTTCTTCTTCTTTCCTCTCACCCTTTGTTTTTTCCATTGTTATTTTTAGGTAAATTAATATATTTTAATTCCAACAATTTCCATACAAAATTTAAAACTTAGTCCAAATACTGCTTTCTTAAATAGAATGTCCATTTTTGTCACCTTGAATTTAGATATGGGCAGCTGAATTTTTGTGCAGGCTTATGATGTTTAAGAAATAAATCCTGAATTTTTTTCTAAGAGCCGTTGAAGGTTTCTTGATACATGATGTTGAAGAGTTCTTGACTCTTGTGTTTTGGGAACTACATGTGACTTAATGCCATTTAAAAACAGATAAGGTATAACTTTTCTGTGATTAGCAATCCATCATTACAGTATATTAACAATATAGTATCACAGTAAGGGATTGTCTGAGAGTGCTCACAGGTGGAAACAATGTGGGTTGAATAGGAAAATCCTACACCAGTTGATGAGTTCCACTCATCACAGAATTGCGTGTCGTTGATAGATGTGTGGGTTTAGTGGCATTGGGACATACTTTTTGTCATTGAATGTAATGCAAGAATTATACATAGTAGTTGGCACACAGTAATGGGAGGAGAAAATAAAATACAAGAATATGTATGAAGTTCTTAGATGAGAAGTAATAATGGCATTTACTTTCATGAGAATGTGTTAGGGAGAAGTATGTTGTACTATGCAGAGAATGCAATTATTCCCTTCCTTACCATCTTTCACAAAAACTTCAACTTTCTACTTATAAAAGGACTTCCAGTGTCAAAAGTACAAAATTCTCTTTCCAGTTGCACCAGTATGATACTTGTGGTCTAGTTGCCTGTTTTCCCTCACAATTAAGGTGGTTGCATGTCTAAATCTGTCTGGTTGCTAGCACATCTGTAACAGAGCACTAGGGTGTTGAAAATAACCTGGTTTGGGAGGAACCCACATTGCAGAGCAGGGGTTCAGAATGCACATGTGTTTTGAGGAAGTAGGGCAGAGAGTCGAGCTCTGTGTCGGACTTGGTCAGCCTGATTTCACAAGTGGGAAAGAAGTTTTAGGGAGAGGGTTGTGGAGAGGTGTTAGAGGAGGTAAGGACCAAGTAAGTAAAAATTGCAAAATGTGGCAGTTTAATCTTAGGAAGCACTTCAGAAAAGGGTTTTATAGTTATTATTTGGGGATTTACCTCAATCTTGACCACCAGTGTGTGACTAAATGAAAGCAGGCTCTTCTCAGTGATGGCCAGCAATAGGACGAGGGGCAGTGGGTGCAAGCTGGAGCTTAGGAAGTTCCATGTGAATATAAGGAGAAACTTTTTCACTGTGAAGGTGATGGAGCACTGGCACAGACTGCACAGAGTTGTGGAGTCTCCTTCTCTGGAGACATTGAAAACCCACCTGGATGTGTTCCTGTGTGATTTAGTCTAGGTGATCCTGCTCTGGCAGGGAGGCTGGACTAGATGATCTTTGGAGGTCCCTTCCAACTCCTAATGTTCCATGATTCTGTGAAATGCCAGTTACCTGATGCACTGATACAGAATTATCCTCTGCGCATCCACAGAAGCACAGAATGGTGTCACAGAGCAGTTGAGCTCAAAAGGGACAAGAGGACATTCTCGTGTATGGGCCTCGGCTCAGAGCAGGTGGAGGCAGACCATGTTGTTCAGGGCCCTGTCCATTCCAGTTTTACATCTCCCCATAGCCAGGGAGACTCTGCAGTCTCTCTCAAAAAAAAGTCCCGTGTTTGATCATCCTGACAGGGAAAAATCTTTCCCCACCTCTGACAAAAATGTTCCACTTGCAGACCTGTGCTGCTTGTCCTTTCTTTTGGGAGCTCTGTTCCCTCTTCTCCAATCCCTCCTGTAAGGCAGCTGAAGATGGTGGCTAGGTCTACCCTCATGTGCTGTCAGCCACCTCATGGTTCGGATGTAATCCCACGCATAGGAGAGATGGGATGCTAGATGACACCAGCCAAGGTCCTTTCATCACAGCTGTCAGCTTCTGACCTGTTGGGAGTGCATCTTGATCCCAAAGAAGAGGATCATTCTTTTCCTTCTTGGGATCTCCGTGGACATCTGGTAAACTCTTCTAATAACCATGTTCTAAGTAAAAATAATAGCAAACATAACCACTGAGGAGTACAGCATCCTCTATTTTACATGCATTACTGATTTATTAGTGTTTTATCCACATTTCCTTTACTTGGAAATTTAGTTATGTTTTATATATGACATTTAAGTATTTCTTAATAAGACATGAATATATTAATAACAGATATCAGTATACAAATCATCAATGTTTATCCATAATACATTAATATATAAAATCTACATTAAAATAAAATATAAAATGTTAAACTAATATAGAGATTAATACAATAAACCTATATTATATTTACATAGGTTTGGTATTCATTTTATTAAAAATTTTATTTGTTGAAGAGGAAGGTAATTTTTTTAAGTTAACATGTTGAATTTTGTTTTCTTTCTTCCAATTAATAAATATGCTACCTCATGGATTTTAGTGTAAGATTGCTAACTGCTGAACATAAAATCACAGTCAAATATTGGTCAATGCCATGAAACAGTTACATGGTTTGCCATAGGATCCTCCCCAGTGAGTAAAAGTGATCTGGCCTTTTTAACATACCAAGTAAATCAATCAGTCCATTAGGAAATAATAGGATTAGCTAATGATGTATCCTTAGAAAAGGATACAGATGGTGCAATTTTAACTTAATCCTGCAGCTCTCTTTTTTTCTTCAATAAAAATGTGTGTTGGGAGAGGTTTATCTAGTGTTTTACTCTAGGGAGGCATGTTGAGGGATGGATAACTAGAGCTCTAAATTGTTTTCCCACACGAAGGCTAAATAAATCTCCTACCCATAACAGGAAATGTTGAGATTATTTTTCTATAATGTATAAATGTGTAATTATGTCTTGAAAAAATGTTTTCCTTCAAAGTTACTAGAGAGAAAATGTAGTGTATGATACCGGAAATACATATTTTGAAGAATGCTTGTGTAACAGAGATTACCTCAGTATCTGCTGAGCAGATACATGACGCTTTTCAAGTAAAGGATTGCCTCACCCACTAGGTTTTGGCATGTTCTCTAAAAGGTCTTGAGTAAGGAGTGGGAGTACAGGGCTCTGAATACGGGTGGTATTTGCTGGTCAGCATTTCAGCTTCTGCTGCCTGAACAACATTTGGGAACTAGTTTTTGCTTATGACTGAGAGAATGCTATTGTTTAAATTGTTGAGAAGTTTGTTTCACATGTAACGTATAAATACATATATAATATATATAAAATATACAGGCACAATGACTTAAATTATGGTCTTGTAAAACAGCTTAGCATTATACTGTTCTTGGGAATCAGTACAGTTCATATATAAGTCGTTCTCTGGCTGGTTTCAAAAGTTCACTTTACAGAATTTAGCCATGCAGGTTTTTATGTACAATATTCCCACTAACCAGAGAAAGTAAAAGCAAAATAACAATGCAGAGGAATTTGTGATTAAAATATAAATCCAATTCTCTGGGTGTTGTACGCAGATACTTAATTAAGGGATTATCTGCATGACTGAAGAACAGAAGTAACATCTGTTCTAAAGTACATAAAATCAATATAAGCTTATGCTTCTTAAATGTTTAAAAGAGAAGTTAGAAAAACAAGAAAGAAAAATAGTAAAGATACGGAAAAGTTTTGTGTATCAGACTGAAGGAGGAAATGACATGGTTCTTTATAAAAGAGTAACTTTTCCCCCTTATTTATTGACAAAGAGAATGAACAGTGGCATAGCCTTGTTTAATTCATGTCCAAAATACAGAAAGCAGCTTTGAGTTATAAATTGCTCATAGTTTCACGTTATTTGTCACGGTCCCTCTGTGTGTTTGGGTCAGGTAGCAAGACAGATCAAAAAGGGGTTTGCTAAGATCTTTGTACCACTCTTATTTGTATATTAAAATTCTTGCCTTCCCTGAGCATCAGCTGCCTATTACCTTTTCTTTGCATTTTATATATTAGTAGTTGGGAAATTCATGAGCTATCAAAGCCTGATGACATGTCTGGGGACACATTCCCAAAAAAGAGGTACAGTTGTGCCTTATCTGGGAACCTTTGGGGTGGTTTTGATGTCTTAAGTGAGGAACCACTGGGAGATCCTCAGAATTTCCCAGTTCAGCCTATAGCTGTTGTTCCTGAATAGGAACGATTTTCTATGCTAGGGTAGTAGGCATTTTAAGCCACTAATATTGATTGGATTGAAGTGGAGTTGTGTCTCTGACATGTTTCAAAAGCAACTCTGAGTGCCTTTAAACTTGCCATGATGTTAATAGGTTTTCAGGGGATTGAGCATGTTTCAGTGTGCTTGCATTAGTATGGCAGTGCAAGAGTAGTTTGGATAGGAAAAAGGTAGACCGAATCTCTCCTTATGCTCTTATTACTATATCAGGACTAATTTCTATATTTTACTCCACTGCTGAGAGCCCCAGGGGCTGTAAATAGTAGTGATTTGGTCATGTTGGGTCAAATATCTTATTCAAACATCTTAATGTCCAAAGAAGAGGTGGGCCTGGGGTTGCCCCGGTGGAAACTCTATATGGGTTGAACAGGGTTTTTGAAAAAACACTGCTTGGTAGTATCACATCTGTCCAGTCTGTTGTTTCTACTCCTCTTGTTTTCTTTCCTTAAAAGATCCCTGTAGGTTTGCTAATGAAAAGTCTCATGTGTTTAGTTTCAGTGTTTTTTATACTTTTTGTGTGGTAAGAAAATTAATTGAGAAGCCACAAAAAAGGCAAAAAATGGAGATTTCAGATCTATGAATTCTCACCTGTTTTACCCATTTCTACTAACCTGTGTCTGTCTCCATCCTAATCAGGGTTTTGATGAGACCCTCTAGAGATCACTTTGGCCCCTTCCAGCTCAGCCTGCAGCTCTTCAATAACTGCCAGTTTATCAGCTTGCTCTCAGGAGACATATATTGATTCCAAGTATCTATAAATGTTTTAAATTAAATACGCACCACTAACAATTTGCTTTTAATTTATATTTGGATATTGGCTGTTTCTACTGATTAATTCTTTGGCCTTATATTTCTAATGGCCTCTCCTTCCTCGACACCTTACCTACACCCTGCATTTCCAGGCCGCTTGCATTTCCTTAGAGGGATTTAGAGAAAAGGGTAAAAAAGTATTCACTCTTCACAATCTTTTTTATCTTCAGGAGACCCCATCGACCAAAATGGGGAATTAGGTGGTTTGTATGTGTTTGTGTTTAAGCAACACACAAGTGTTTAAGTTCTGTTTATCCTGGAACATTGTAGATGAGTTATCTTCAGACTGAGGATCTCAGTGGGCCACGGTGGCGTCCAAAATCCTTTTTCTCTGCTGCTTGTTTTTCTTCAGTTGTCTTTCTGTTGAAAGTATTTCTTAGTCATAGTTCACACCAAAACTTGTGTAACTAGGGTGTCTGGCACTTCTAATTTTCTTTTTATCAAAAATGAACTTCTATAAACTGTATTATTTTAGATGTATATATTGAGTATATTACATTCTTTCTAAGGTTTTCTGATATCCTTTTAGGTATTTCAGTACTTAGAGTGATGAGCTTGCAGCGGGAAGGAGGTTGCAAAACTCTTCATTTTCTCAAGGGCAATCAGATTTGAAATTGTTTTTCTTTTTTTATCTGAAAGAAATTTGTTAGTCAAAAGAAAAGAACCTTTTAAAATACTGATGATTAAAAGATTAAAGAGATGTCTTCATTTTACAGAGCCAAAGATGTAATTCCTTTTTCTACTAGACTCTGGTTGACCAGAAACCACATTATAGGCTTGAAAACAGCATGTTCTTATGAAGAAATACTGGTGTATTTTTCCTCCTTACGAAAATACGTCATCCTGTGTCATCAATTTTCATTTAAACTCACAGTAGAACTATGAAACAGATAAGGTAGAAGGGAAAAATTAGGTTGTCTTTGTATGCATATCCTCCAGCCTGCCTGCCTGGTTAACTTTCTGTGCAGTGTGGGGGTTACTGAGCCCATCACATTACTTGTGGGATGATGTCATGCTTCTCCCCAAAAGGAGAAGATAGTTGATGTTACCAGGTGATACAAACAACATCTAAAGTGTATTGGCAAAGTTAAATTCCAGATCCATTTCTTCCCCACAGGCCTGAAAGGATGAAAGGCTGAGCCCCATGAGTAGGACATGTGTCCCAGCACAGCTCAGGGGTGAGCAGAGTTAGCTGGAAACAGGCAAAGTAACAGCTGTGTCACTTAGGGATCCTTAAAAACAAATGAAACAAACTGCCCAGTTTACCCACACAGAAGCATCCTGTTGGTCTGTCAAGTACCTGTGCATGGGTGAAGCTGGAAGAGGGCCTGGAGCTACCTAGCCCCTGCCAAAAACCATCTCCTGCCCTTGGCCAGCAGCAGGCAGTATTCAGATATCTATCAGATGAGGCACCAGAACTAACCTCAACCTTTTTTTTTTCTTGCACTGATAGAAATCAGAAATCATTAAATACTTAGATGGGCCCTAAAGGACAGGAGGTTGTGTGTTTTCTTCCTGAAATTCAGCCTTCATCTGCTCTGCAGCTTTCAAACTTCCAGAATCACAGGATGGTTTGAGTCGAAAGGGACCTGTAAAGATCAGCATGTCCAAATCCTCTGCTATGTGCAGGGACTTCTTTCACTAGACCAGGTTGCTCAAAGCCCCATCCAACCTGACCCTGAGCGCTTCCAGCGATGGAACATCCACAACTTCTCTGGGCAGCCAGTGTCCCACTACCCTGGTAAAAAATGTCTTCATTGTGCCCAATCTAAATCTACCTTCTTTCAGTTTGGGGATTGGAACTAGATGTTTTTTGAGATCTTTTCCAACCCAGAGCATTCTGTGATTCTGTGATTCTGTGATTGTAAAACAGTTGCTTCTGGTCCTTTCATTACAGGTCCTTGTAAAAAGTTTCTCTTCATCTTTCTTATAAGCCCCCTTTATATATTGAAAGGCCACAATAAGGTCTTCCTGGAGCCTTCTCCAGGCTGAACACACCTCAAGACCTTCCAGGATTGTGAAAACATGCCAGTGATGGCATGATGCCTCTATTTTAGGTTGACTGGGGACATGGTTTGGCTGATCTCTTACTGGTTGGAGGAACAGGTGAGGAAGCAATAATAAAAAAGAAATATATTGGGACACATTTCTTTCTATAAAAGAAAATTAATAAATGTATATAGATATGTGTGTGTGTATATATATATATGTATGCGTGAATGTATGTATATATGTATTTTCCCTAATGAGAAATTACGACAGAACTGGAATGTCTCTGCAATGTCTGCTTACTGATAATATAATGAGAACATACATATTAATAACATATATTCTGTATAATAGTTACTATTATAATAGCTACTCTGTCACAATAATGTAGTATGATAATATATATGAAAACCAGCTTCTTTATTAACAAAAATTTAAATACAGCAGCTCAAAGGCTTACTCTGGCATGAGTTTCTACCTGTGTCATTTTACTGCTGAAGTTTTGTAGAGCTGATGGTGAGCATCTGCTTTTTGAATTTACTGGCTGTATTAGGATTCGAGGGTTAAGATACAATGTTTGGTTTGTTCTCAACTTCCTGTTTTTACTTTTTTCCTAAATCTGGCTTAAAATATGTCTGTTGAAATGTGAACTTTCTGCACTTAAAATAACTTCTAATATTGCAATGTTAACAGTAAGTTTAATACTTTTCTATTAGACTGCATCCTTTCTGACAGTCATTGTACCTCCATATGAAGATGCTTCTACATACACATCAGTTCAATCCTGCAGAGTTGGAAGAGAAAATGTGATATTAGGTTGTCAGTGTGCTGGGGGTTTTTTAAAGCATTTTGAAGATATTATAAGGAGACAGTAGAGACATTGTAATAAATTGCTGGATATCTCATGAGAGAGAGAATTGTTTTTTTCCATGTAGAAATGTTATCTTAGTTTAGAGAAGAAATTGTGCTTTGGGAAAATGACTTTTTAATGGCTGGCTAAGGGAAACAAACATATTAATGTACAATTATTGTAATGTATAATTGATATTTGCAAAATTATAAAGGCTTCTTTTGAAATACTACTCTACTGGAATGTTCTTGCCCAGGTTTTCTTATACATCAGCAGTTAGAGGATGTCTACAAATACTTTTTAAGTTGTGTTCTTTTTGACTTTCTAGAGGGGAAAAAATAAAAAATCAGTTCTGATTTCATTCATGGTACAAACATGAAATGAAATGCAGTAAAATTGTGACCGCTTTGGTTTAGTTTGGGACAGAGGACCAGATGGGATATGATAAATTTATCATCTGCATTTCTTTCATCTTGTAGGAAATCTATGCAACTTCTAAGTTAGAGGTTGATGCTGATCATTTCATTCCAGATGCATGTGATCATGGCATAACATGCAGCTGCTTTACTGCTGAAACTGTTTGTCATAGGTCATGGAGCCAAAACAATAGTAAAGCAGGATGAGCCCTTATGCCTACCTGTCTTTTGAGATCTAGGTGTCTGGATGAGGTAATGCAGTCTTCTGTTCTAAGCACAAACAAAATTTGTTTCAGACTAGTAAGTGTAATGGATTGTTTCTGTTGCACTGCATGCCTAATGTTGCTTTTGAAATACTTTTATTTCTCAATGTAAAACTTTGACAATTGTAAAATATGATATTTCAGGTTGACAGAGTTTCTTGGATAATAGTGTTAACCCTTTGACATTTATTTGTCTAAATACAATAGATTTGTTTGCCTTAGGTTTAAAGTTGCCCAGAAGCATAATGACAGCTGGCAGCTGAGATGAGCTTTCCAGAGAGCATTACTTTCCTCTCCCTCCCTGCTCACAGCCTGCCAGACCCTTCCCTCAGCAAGCGTGGCAGGGGGTCCTCAGGAGAGTAGAAGAGTCATCGCTGGGCTTTGTATGTACTTGTGCTGTGCCATAGTTAAACCAGGGCTGTTCCTTGCACCTTCTGTAAGTGGTGAATTCACTTTCCCTGGGTAATGATAGTCTGTAGCACCTCGACTGGATTTTAAGTAATGGCTAATATAATGAATTTAATACTGCATTTTGAAATAGTTTATAAATTACCTTTCTAGAACTGCTTTCTTGTCTTTGAGCTTCACAATTTTGACCCAGAAGACAAATCACCACTGATGACTTTACATCTTTGCATCGAGACATTTTTGTGTCTTTCACCTGTTTTGCTCTTAGATAATATTCAGCATTTCCATCTGCCAGACTCAAGTTAGCGAGACTTAGGTATTACTTTCCTCCTACTCCATTTCTCTTAGAACTACTTCTGAATCTCGCCAAACCCCCCTGCTGCTGTTCTTCTTTTGAAGTTCCGATTTTGGCTTTCAGATCGTAAGCCTCATGCAGCAGATTGAGCCGCTGTGTCCCCTCTGGCCAAAACTGACTCCTGCAGCTGTGATCTTTGCTTTTCTCTGGTACCGAGCAGTCATGCACCGTGTTCCCTGTACTTCATGTCTACCTTCAGTCTTGCTGTTATCTGGCAACCCGGATGCTTAGTTGATAGACATATTGGGTCTCTCCTCACTGCAATTTGTGGTGTGGAAAGGAATGTCACTGAACTGCTGGGACACCCTTGTCCCTCCTGAAGACCCAAGCTTCATTCAAAAAAAGGTTTTCAAAACTGTAAAGTCATGCTCTGCACTGCTTATGAGACCAGTGCAAGAAAACATTTTGCTCTGGAGCAGATCTTTATTTATAAATATAAATGAAAACCTTATTGAAGAGAGACAAATGGGACTGAGTCCATGGAGAATGGCAGTATTTTTCTTTATTAGTCAATACCTGTGAGCTGCCAGATTTGAGGCTTCTCTCTCTTTCAACATAACTTGGTGTGTATTATATTTTACTTTGTTATTAGTACTAGATGAGAAAGTAGTGAAGACAAGAGTTTACTGTAAAATGATTGCTTGCTTTTACTACCTAGAATCATACTGGATTTTTTTCATAGCTGTTGTTTGAGAAGAGCTTTTTCCAGTTTTCCGGACTGTTTGTAGCACATCAGGTCTGTATACAGTGGCTGTCCTGGGTGTATTACACTCACCATGCTGCTTTTACTGGAGAGGGCATTCTTACTAGATGTGAGAGCTTGGTTTTATATCATGGGGTCGTCAAGGTTTCATGCACCTCATGAGGGGCTTCAGCCTTAGAGGAGGGGTAATATTTCCATTGCTCAGTTACAGGGGGGTCTGTTCAGCAGCCCACATTAAGGATCTGACACATTAATGACATGCCATGGAGACAGTAGGCAGAGGATTTATTTTGTTGTACCTGGTAGTGGCTTTTGTGATAGTAGAACAGCAGTTTGAGGTAGCTTCCATGAACGAGGGTTAACCTAGATTCAATTACCTTGCATTGCGCAGAGAGGGATTTTCAGCTAGGTGATTATCATGTAGCAGTAGTCTCTTGCTGACTAATTTCTGGTTCCCTATATAGCTCCCTAGTTAATCAAGCATTTCAGAAGGCAAAGTGACAGCCTTTAAATAGTCCTTACTACTCAGTGGAAGGATTTTTGTCCTACTCTGTTTTGGCAGAAATCAATACAAGCTGTAAGACCATTAAAGCTTTGCCAAAGCAAGGACAAAACTTGAGTATGAAGAGCCACTCTTGCATCCATAATTCACTTTGTGTGGATGTGATAGAACCCATTTTGTGCATGTGACTTTCAAGCGCCCATATTGGAAAAAGCTCAGAAAAGTCTACTGGGTTAATAAAATACAAGTTCTTTCCTAAACAAAGATATGATGGCTTTTCCAGAAATCTTCTTGCTAGCTAGCAGTAATAACATAAAAGCATAATAATTATAGTTTGTATTTTTATTGAATTACATTATAACATTTATCAGAAATAAAATCAAACTTAGGGCATGGAAGACACTGTAGATTGACCATCTAAAAGCTTGAATTTAAGGCTGCTTGTGACAGTTGCCCTTTTGGCAAGACAGACAGGCTTTCAGCTTTAAGGTGGGTAAAGTAAGATTACTTTAATACTCCTTTTTGAGGCCTGCCCAATCAGATAAAATAATTTTAAAAGCATAAGTTGGAGCAATGTCTCATACTTTTCAGGATAAATAAACAGAAATGTGCATGATATGTTCAAGTTGCTTTTAATTCAAAGTATTGTCAGGCAGTTTTTAGTCGGTTGTTGTAAGATTCTGGTTCTCTGCATCTTCTTCACAGACTCACAGACCAGTAGGACTTGGAAGGGACCTCTGGAGATCATCTAGTCCAATCCCTTGCTAAAGCAGGATCATCTAGAGCAGGTTGCACAAGATTATGTTCAAGCAGGTTTGGAATATCTCCAGAGAAGGAGACTCCACAACCTCTTTGGGCAGCCTGTCCCAGTGCCCTGTCACCCTCAGCATAAAGCAGTTTTTCCTTATGTTCAGATGGAATTTCCCATTTTGCCCCTAGTCCTGTCACTGGGAGACAAAAGTCTAATGGCCCCTTCCTCTTGACATCCACCCTTTAGATATTCATAGGCCTTGACCAGTTCCCCTCTCAGTCTTCTCTTCTCCAGGCTAAACAGACACAGCTGTCAGCCTTTCCTCAAACAACAGATGCTCCAGCCCCCTGATCATCTTTGCAGCCTTCCACTAGACTCTCTCCAGTAGTTCCCTGACTTTCTTGAACTGGGGAGCCTAGAACTGGACACATTTTCTGTGACAACCACCTGCTGTTGATGTTTGCTGTAGTAGCAAAACCATTGAGCCATTTGGATTAAAACATAAATTGGAAAGTTAAATGATAAGGGCTTTCTGTCCACTGTTGCAATTGCACTTTAGAACTTGACTTTTTTTCTCCTCCAGTCTTTTGAGCACAAATTTGCTTCTTTTTATGTTGATTCAGTGTTTTTTGCAGTGGGGGTGCTCATGCTTCTGGAGATTTTTGATTTCTAAAGAGGTAAGATTTTCCTTTTTCTTTGAAAAAAAGTGGATGGAAACCACTTCATAGTTGCAGAATCCATCTCTCATAACTGTACATTATTCAGCCCAGAGCCAGGGAATGTACCTACATGATCTGTGTGGGACAACTCTGCCCAACTTTCTCACCCAAGAGTGGATGCATGCCTGTGCTCAAGCAGCCAGAAGCAGCAAGAACTTGTTCATGCAGCCGCTTATCTGTGGGTAATCCTCTCGGACTTGAGCAATAAATATATTTGGATAATATTTTACCTTCTGGCATGCACTTTTATTGGGTTTACTCTTCAGTAGACTGTGGAAACTTCTCTTCCCTTCAAGACTGAAGTGGTTGATAGTATCTGTTTAGACACTGTGGCTTCCTTTCTCACTTTACTGCAAGGAATTGAAAACTAAAACTTGAGCTTCCTTACAGCCAGAACTCTGTGTGTGGTTATTAAATCTACTAATGCAATAGAAAAGGCTTATTCTCAATGTTTTACTTATAAGCAAAAAGTGCTTTTTGTTACATTTTTTTAGAATCTCCGAGTCTTTAATCAGTAACAGTACAATTAAAGTTTTGAAGATTAAAGTTTTACTAGCTTGGCATACTGGTTTGGTGTCCAACCATGTATTTCTTTTCCCACACTACCTATATCTAACCAACTCCCTCATCCAAGACAGTGATTTTATTCACAACTGGGTTTTTTTCAGGGGTAAAAAGCAGCCAGGATTTCTGTATGCCTTGTATCAATTGTTTGCCTTGCACAGACTCCCAGTGAGCATTAACATTGTCATGTGTGGTCTTCTTGAGCTAGTACTAACTTTTGCTAGTAATACCAAAGAAGGACTTGCAAAGATCACTTTGAGTTCTTTTCTATTTTTCATTATGTTTGATCTATGAAGTTTGATTAAGAACAGTAGTAATGCCAAAAAAAAAAAAGTGTCCTTTAAACACTGATGGGTATTCTTGAAACCATAACTATATAATGTATTTTAGAATATATGCTTTTGAAAAACTTGGATGCGTGCTTTTTCTTTTTTTAGGGATTCTTAAAAATACCTAAGGTTATATGTATAAATGTATTTTAACAGTTTTATAAGATCATTTTGCTCTTTTCCTCTAGTTGATTATTCACAGCCCTTAGTTGAGGCAAGAGTCACAGCCTTGCCGAGTTCTTTAGACAATGAACACTAGCTGACTTAAAAACATTTGAATATCAGGATTTTTTAGAGATTTTGGGATATGTGCTCTTTATTAATTGTATTAGACGGGGTGACCATTAAAATCATGCTAAGATTATTGAAAGGCTTGCTGCATTGGGTTTATAGCCTGTAATACACAGATTATACTCATTTTCATTTGTAATCTGGAGTATGTCCAGCTTCTACTAAATGGTGTCTGTTTTAAAAGAAATGTGCAGCTGTTTGTACCCAGAATACAGTTACTGTGAGTGACAGTGATACCAGCTGTGTGCTGCAGACTTCAGCTGGTGCAGTAACTGAACAGCTCTCTCGTAGATGCCCCTGCTCTTTTCATTGACCCAACATACAGAGAGGTTTTTCTGTAGCTTTTACAGCTCTGTGTCTGTGCACATGATAAACACTGCTTTCTCCCCCTCTACTCGGGCAAATCTGGACAGATAGCTAAGCCTCATATTTTACTTTCCCTCACAAAGGTGGAAAGTTTCTCTTGAGCTTCAGTTATTTCTGTTTGAAGCCAGTCAAGAAGTTGTGTCTCAAAGACAGAAAGCTCAGAGGACTCAAGTCAGCTATAAAGGTCTGGGAGTTTGTTGGCCTTATGTCTGCTTCCATAGCTGCTTCTGCTGTCGGATATATGGTGGGAACATAGGTGGATTCACATGTAACGCCATGTGTGTCTTCGTATCCAGTAACAGACATGTACAGACATGGTGTCCCACCTACTGCTCTGCCCAGATGTAGCCATGCATGCTGGAACTATTATGAACTATTAAGCACAGGGGGATGCTTGGTCAGTCCCAGAACACTAAAGCACAACATTCACATGGGGAAAAATACACACCAAAATTCTTTAAGAAAAACAAACCAAACAGAAACACCCCCCCCAAAAGTCAACAAAATACACATCTACATCCTCCCCATTTCACACAGCAGCCAGGCTGAAACCATTTTCTTTTTAGAAGAGAGAGAGAAAAAAAATATGTATTTTTCCCACTCTCCATTGATTTTGCTCCTGTAGCTTTCCTAAGTCATATTCCTGCATGTTGAATGACAGGGACGTGACAGGAGTCAGGACTCTCTTCAGGAGTCAGGACTCTCTTCTCGCATCAGCTGTCAGTGGAGAAGATTCACGTTCACTAAGATAAGGAGATGGTATGAATGGGGCCAACAAAGGTCTTCTGCTCTGCCTTTTTGAGGCACAGCAATAATAGCCCTGCAAGCAGTGTCACTGCTTTGAGCACCCCCTAGCATTGAGAGTCCTATGCTCTACTGCTACCCCAGGCCTTCGAGCCCCCCATGCACTAACCGCTGCCAGGCCTCTCCATATTTGTATTTCAGCCATTGTCCTCCATACCACAGAGGCTTTAGCCGCTCGCCTTGGCAGGTCAATTATGTAACAGGTCAAGGCAAGCGGTATGTGCGCACAAGGGTAGAAGCAACCACTGGCTGGCTAGAAACATATCCTGTACCTGGGCTAACTCAGCTCACCTGTGCTGGCTGCCTGGGGAGGTTAGCTCTGGCCTGGCCAGAACCAGGACAGCTTTGCATTTGGCTCTCCAGAATTTCAAATCTGTCATAGGTTAGTGTGCATCTATAAAATATGAATTTATGCAGTAAATTTAGAGTGCAAAGAGTAGAATTGTGGAAATAACTTAATGTGAGCAAAACTTACTGTGTTCTCTGTGCTCATTGATGTTTTTGGTTAGGGTTTTTTTTTCCTGCTCATTTAGTTTTTCCACAAGACAAGTGGTAGAGTAAAAAACAATCATAAAATAAACTACCATCTCTTCCTCTTGGGGTTGATGAAGTCGGTGTTGCTATTGATTACCAGACTTCGTGCCTGATGCTGTAGCAATCACTGAAGTTGAAAAATATCCAAAAATAGTGTTTAATTGAGTTGCTGTAAACGTGTGTATATGTACTGAATCCCCACTTCGTGGCATTATTGCTATGGTCTCATCCCGAGCTAGCATTATTCATTAATACCAGCTTACCCCCATGATCCTTCTTTCCCATTGTTTATTTGTTCAGATATAATGTGTGCACACATTTGTAACCTTCTGTTTCTTGCTCCGTTAATACCGTATTTTAAATTGCACTTAGAGCTGGTGGATTTGAACCATTTACGCAGTCAGACCAGGGAACCCCTGTTCTTGGCTGGGTTAAAGTCTCTGTTACCCCATGTACCATATTAGGAGGCATTAGGGGGACTAAATTCCTCTGGAAATACGGACTGTCTGATTTTTGAAGCATTGGTGTGATTAACTGTAATGTAATACACTCAGTATGAATGCTTAAAGGATAAACATTCTTTTGCTTACTCTAGGCAGTTTTACATCTTACTAGGATGCAATTCATTCTGCTAAACAGTGTGAATGTGAAACTATCATTAGAAAAAATGCAGTCAGCCAAAATTAATTCTGCCTGCAGGTGCAATTAAGGGATTGGTAAGTATACAATATGAAGTAATTGAGTAGTGATCTGGCACTGAGAATGCTGCATTGCACTTTCTTTTGAAAGATGTTTACAAAATAAACCTTTTGCTGTATTACAGAAGCTTTCCCAATAATCCGCTTAGCCTCTCTCTGTTTGTCCATTTTTGGGTACAGGCAGCGACATGAACAGGCCAAATGGCTGGCTTTTGGTGGGAGCTGGGGCAGCACTCCTACTGAATTAATGCAGCGCCCCATTAATTGATCTCCTCATATCATTGCATGGTGATGATAATGTGAATATAACAATAGGCTGCCGAAGGCTTTAGGTTCCGTAGAATCGCGAGCGTTTTAGTCCCATGTAGAAAAATACCCACTGGTACTAGAAACTAAGTAAATACTCCCTCTAACATTAACCCCACTTTCCGTTGGGGGATTATACTTACGCTGTACAGAAGGCTGTTTGAAGGGCTGATTACTATCTAGTGTCATATTTAAGCTGTGCTTCAACTTCTAAGCTGTGTACTTAAGTAATGAATTGTCTATGTGCTGGCAGTCTGCAAAGGAAGAGTTTAACACCTCTGAGGTGTTCTTAATAGAATATAATAGATTTTTCCACAGTCATTTTAGACCACAGAACTAACCTTATTTAGTAATCCAATCTCAATTAAATAATTCATTAAGTAAGAATTTCTCATTAAAAAAAGTCCGAGCCTTTCTTAGGGTTTTTGTATGAATTTATTTATTGTGAAAAGGATAGCTTTAAAGATTCAGAAAGTCTCCCAATATGGTCTGGTATGGATGCCCATTTGCTTATTACACCTTGCTCTGAGGCAAGGCTGTAAAGCCGTCTGCTTTCTGGCACTGGAGATCCTTCTCCCTGTTGTCTTCCTCATTCTTTGCTGCATCTGCAGCAGTATTAGTAAGATTGCCAAATGCAGTCGCTCCTAGGAAGAAGACAAAAGGCATATGAGAGAGTCGTAAGAACCTTTGTATTAATTGCAACTTTACATCTCAAAAAAGGAGAACAGAATTTGTATTGATGACATAATATTGAGAAAATTGGACAACAAGTCAGACTGTTTCCACCTAACTCTTCTTACACCTATGCTCTCTTCTCTGCTTTAAGTAAAGGGATAGATAGCAATGTGTACTATTTATAGTATGTTTATATACATATATAAAAGGATTGTATTTTTTTTCCATTTATAAAATGTCATAAATTTGCAATAAATCCAGGGTTGGATGTATTATCTCTATAGAATTTATTCAGCAAGAATTCTAAATTAATGCCTCTGATCACTTTTTTGTGCCCTTTCTTTCCTTTGAATTATTTTCTTAACAATTCTGACATCTGAAAATGAATAAAAGGAATTGCTTGTGAAATACTGTTTTTGCAGATTCATTTTCAGTGAGTGTGCAGGTTATACAATTTGTCTCTGCTAAGATTTCTTTTAAATAGAAATAAGAATGGTTTATGAATAACAAGTATTTTGATTCAGGTGTTTGCCTCTGAGAACATCTGTGGCATTTTTACTCTGTGTTTGGACATCCTGATTTGTAGTCTGAGAGGGAGTGAGATTGCTGGGAGAAGAAATACTGACATGTTGATTCATGGTGACATTGCTACTGTATGGTAGTCTGTACTAATTGGTACCAGAAGTGGCATTTACTCTTGGCTAGCTCATGTGTCACACTCTTGAAGACAGAAGAAAAATAGCACTCTCAGTTGTGATGTAAATTGGCAGCAATGCAAGGATCTGGAAGAAATACTGCAGCAGATTTGGGAATAAATATCTGGGACAGAAATTGCAATTTTGCTTCGTGCTCTCCTATCCTTTTAAACGTGTTTAGTTGGACACCAAAGGTCCAGACTCAAGGCTGTACTGTATTATAATTAATTTGTCAAACTTGGTTTACTACAAATGTTCTGGTTTGCATGCTTTTTTTATGTTTGAAGATACAATGAGTACTTGAGCATGCTAGTTTGTTACCTTGGCAATGCAGGGGCTTGCCAAAAGAGTGATAAAATATATCTGCTGTCACACTGGAAATGAATTTTCTTCTAAAATACTCGTATTTATATTTTTATATATTTTGATATAGCATAGCTATCAGTGTGCCATCATTGCAACTGCTGCTTTGTTTTACTGGCTGAGGACACTCTCGAGGTGTGGGCAAGTGTTTTTACTTTGCCCTGAAATGGGAACGCAGTTATAATCATATAAAGCCATTCAGGTTTCAAGGTCAGTACAGCACTGTTGTAGGCTGTAACCTGTTAAGTTGCTGTACCTAGATCTCAAATCCATCCAAGATCTGTGAAAGAAGCCTGGCAGGAGAGACTTGGTGAGGAACCTTGAGCTTTGTGGGAATGCAATACAGTGGAGCTTATTTCTTGGCTCTTGCAATTGTCAAGCTACTGTGATGAAAAATACAGGGTGGGTTTTTTTCCTGATTTTTATTCTCTAGTTCTAAATTGTGGATTGCTGACCAAAAATAGGCAGCAGAAGATACAAGTAGATTGTTGTCACGAACTTTCAGAAATACAAAGTAGAATTTAAAAATAGCAATGTCAGGGCAAAGGAATGAATTGCATACAGAGTGTATCTGTGAAGCACACAAAACTGAAAAAGTCTCCTTGGGATTCATATGATCAGTGAGACTCAGGGGAATCATAGAATCATAGAATTGTAGGGGTTGGAAGGGACCTCGAGAGATCATCGGGTCCAACCCCCTGCCGAAGCAGGCTCCCTAGGACATTTCACTGAGATAGGCATCCAGACGGGTCTTGAATATCTCCAGAGAAGGAGACTCCACCACCCCCTGGGCAGCCTATTCCAGTGCTCTGTCACCCTCACTGTGAAAAAGTTTCTCCGCATGTTGGTGCGGAACTTCCTATGCTCCAACTTGCAGCCATTGCCCCTTGTCCTGTCTCCACAGACCACTGAAAAGGGGCTGGCTGATTCCCCCTGCATCCCTTGCTTAAGATAATTGTAAACATTAATTAGGTCCCCCCTTAGTCTTCTCTTCTCAAGGCTGAACAGTCCCAATCTTCTCAGCCTTTCCTCATAGGGGAGATGCTCCAGGCCCTTTATCATCTTCGTAGCCCTTCTCTGGACTCTCTCCAGGAGATCCCTGTCCTTTTTATACCAGGGAGCCCAGAACTGGACACAATACTCCAGGTGGGGCCTGACCAGGGCAGAGTAGAGCGGGAGGATCACCTCCCTTGACCTGCTGGCTACACTCCTCCGGATGCACCCCAGGATCCCATTGGCTCTCTTAGCCACCGAGGCACACTGCTGGCTCATGGCCAACCTGTCATCCACCAGGACCCCCAGGTCCTTCTCCACTGAGCTCTTCTCCAGCAGGTCATCCCCCAGCCTGTACTGATAGAAACGGTTGTTCCTTCCCAGGTGCAAGACTTTACACTTGCTTTTGTTGAACCTCATCTGGTTTCTTACTGCCCAGCTCTCCAGCCTGTCCAGGTCTCTCTGGATGGCAGCGCAGTGTTCCTGCGTGTCAGCCACTCCTCCCAGCTTTGTGTCATCGGCGTACTTGCTGAGGGTCGAGGCTATTCCCTCATCAAGGTCGTCAATGAAGATGTTAAACAGGACTGGACCCAACACCGAGCCCTGGGGAACACCGCTAGTCACAGGCCTCCAGTCAGATTGCACTCCACGAATCACGACCCTCTGGGCTCGGTCCGACAGCCAATTCTCAACCCACCTCACTGTCCACTCATCAATCCCATGCTTTCTCAGCTTTGCTATCAGGATGTCATGGGAGACAGTATCAAAAGCCTTGCTGAAGTCAAGGTAGATGACATCTACTGCTCTCCCTCCATCTACCCAGCCGGTGATGAGATCGTAGAAGGCTATGAGATTGGTCGAGCACGATTTCCCCTTGGTGAATCCATGCTGACTACTCCTCATGACCTTCTTCTCTTCCAATTGCTTGGAGATGGCATCCAGAGCAAGCTGTTCCATTACCTTTCCGGGGACAGAGGTGAGGCTGACTGGCCTATAGTTGCTGGGATCCTCCTTCTTGCCCTTTTTAAAGACTGGAGTGACATTGGCTATCCTCCAGTCCTCAGGCACTTCTCCTGTTCTCCAGGACCTGTTGAAGATGATAGAGAGCGGCTCAGCAATCACCTCCGCCAGCTCCCTTAGCACACGTGGATGTATCCCATCCGGTCCCATGGATTTGTGTGCGTTTATCCCTTTGAGCCGCTCCTGGACCTCCCCTACCTCAACCAGAGGGAAATTCTTCATATCCCAAACACTCCTATTTACATCCAGTGCCTGTGGGTCCCGGGGGGCCTTTGAGGTGAAGACCGAAGCAAAGAAGGCATTCAGTATCTCCACCTTCTCAGTATCCCCCGTTACCAGGACACCCTCCTCATTCAGCAAGGGACCTACATTATCCCTGGTCATCCTTTTGCTATTCACGTATCTAAAAAACCCCTTTTTATTATCCTTTATGTCCCTTGCCAGCTTCGTTTCCAAGAGGGCTTTAGCCTTCCTAGTTGCGACCCTACAGGCCCTGACTACATTCCTGTATTCTCCCCATGTGCTCAGACCCTTCTTCCACAATTCATAGATCTTCCTCTTCTCTTTGAGTTTACTCAGCAGCTCCGTGTTCATCCACGCAGGTCTTCTGCCTCTCCTTCCCGATTTCCTGCACAAAGGGATGCATCGTTCCTGTGCTTGGAAGAAGTGCTGTTTGAATGCTAGCCAGCTCTCACAGGCTCCCATTCCTTCAAACAGCGTAGCCCACGGGATAGCCCCTATTAAGTCACGGAGGAGATCAAAGTTAGCTTTTCCAAAATTCAGGGTAGCTATCCTACTTTTTGGCTTGCTTCTTCCACCCAGGATCTTGAACTCAACCATTTCATGGTCACTTAGACCTAAGCTGCCCCCGACCTTCACTTCCCTAACGAGCCCGTCCTTGTTAGTTAAAACAAGGTCCAGCACCCGCCCGCCCCTTGTAGGCTCCTGCACCATCTGTAGCAGGAAATTGTCTTCAACACACTGCAGAAATTGTCTGGACTGCATACGACTGGCCGTGTTGCTTGCCCAGCAAATATCTGGATAGTTGAAGTCCCCCATAAGGATCAGTGCCCGGGATCTTGAGGCTACTTCTAACTGCTTATAGAATGCACTATCAACCCGCTCCTCTTGATCAGGGGGCCTATAGCACACTCCCACAACAATGTCCCCCATACCGGTTTGCCCCTTGATTTTAACCCACAAGCACTCAACAGATGTTTCATCCTTCCCCAGGTGGAGCTCAATACAATCTAGGTGCTCTCTCACATAAAGAGCAACTCCTCCACCTCGCCTCCCTAGCCTGTCTTTCCTAAAAAGCACATAGCCATCCATGACAGCGTGCCAGTCGTCCAGGTTATCCCACCACGTCTCTGTGATTGCTATGAGATCATGGCCCTGCGACCGCACAAAGATTTCTAATTCTTCTTGTTTGTTCCCCATGCTACGTGCATTTGTATAAAGGCATTTAAGTGGGGCAGCAGATGTAGGTATTTTCAACAGCCCACAGCGAGATTTCTGCCAGGGGACTGGCAAAAGTGGCTCCACTGAGGAGTACTCAGGGCAATCCACAGAATTTTCCCTACTCACACCTGGAAAACCATCTCCAAGTCCACCACTGTGCTGTTGGAATTTACCTTTATCCACCATCAACTCTCGTTGTGACTCCCGAAGCACTTGCCTAACCCCAGCAGCCTTCTTAATATCCCCTTCCCCCTTCCTAACTAGTTTAAAGCTCGGTCAATGAGCCCTGCCATCTCCTGGGCAAGGATCCTCTTTCCTTTATGGGACAGGTCACCCCACTAGTCAGTTATTCATCCCATTATACTGCTGCTTCCAAGCTACTGCATCACCAGGAAATTAAAAAAAAAATCCACTGCCCAAGAAGATTTAGACCCAGATCTGCAAAATTAATCAAACAGAATTCAGTGACAATCATTTAGCATGTACCATTAATGTAAGAGAAAACCAGGACTGTATTGGAATTTCCTATTTGTAGTAATGGTTATCACAAAAAAAGGGGGTGGAAGGATGGAAAGGAAGAAACCTCATAGAGTTGTAACAAGTCACTAGATGCAAAAAACAGCAGGAATATTCAGATACGATGATTTAGATATTTTTGTCAGTTCCAGGTTATAGTGCACCGTGCTCTTCTACTTGCTTACTAAAAAACCCCTGTGACACAGCACCCTGGTAGCTGTGCGAGTTGTGAATTCCATGCGAGCTGTGTTTCAATACCAGTGAATCTTTTTAAGCCTGACCAGAGTGACCCTTTCAGGATAAGCAAGTTGAGTGACTGAGATTGCGTTCATTCCAGCAAAAGGCAGGTGTGCTGTTCAGATACTCTACAAAGGGTTGCGCAGCGAAAGCGTGGAAAACAGGTTAATAAAAAAAGAGCAGAGAAATATTCTCAGTCTCTTTGTGTTGAAGTAATTTGATACTTGCCAGTGAGTGAACTGTTTGGGTTTTTAGGGTTCCCATGAGAAAACAGTTGAAGTTTTTCTAGGGTTGGTTGAGAGGCATATTTGCCCTCAACAACCATAATTTGTTGCCTGTGTAGAAAAGAAAGAAAAGATGCCTGTCATCTGTGTTTCTCATGCCACCATGTACCTGGAGTTCCATGTGAGCAGGTTTGCTGCTCTTAACGTGCAAGCCCAGTCTACGAGGACTTAAAGAGGACACAGCTCAGTCTTCACATTTTTCACTGTGCACTAGGTCAAGATTGCATACAGGGACACAAGGTGTAATATGAGTTCTTCATGTTTATGAGACCAGCATTGCATTTTATATAGTTTCTTAGGCAGGCAAGTATTATTGTGTTTCCAGAGGAGCTGATCTTGTTCTCAAATCCATTAAAAAGTATGCAGGTCTACGCTCCCACTTGCTTACAACAGGCTTTGGACCCTAAATCCACCTTAAATGGATGCAGCCTCGGACAGGCCACACTAGCTACATCAATTTTATTTTAGTCAAAGCTTCAGCCTGTGAGAAATTCCCTTTCAACAGAAGCTTGCTGTCACTGGGATAACTCTCTCTTGAATTGCTGGATACCCTTGCTCTCTCCCTGGTATTGAACTGCTGTTGGCAGGAGTGGTAGGACAGGCTGCATTTGGTTTTGTTAAATGCTTCATTGAAGTATTGTCCCAGCACTCATTGCTTTGCAGAGGACTCATCATCCACAGTCTCTGAAAGAGGAGTGTTACTTGGCAGTGGCTTTGCATATGATTAGCAGGTGACTGGAGATTATCTCTGTCAGGGTAGCCTTAGACTGGGTCGGTGATACATGCTGTTGTAGAGGAAGGAGACAGAAGCTGTAATAAATAACTACATTTAAAAAGCACAGGTGAAGTCAAAGGGGTTTCGGTCCCTCCCCATGAAGGAGGCAGTGCTGCTAGCTCACTCATGGAGTCAGAGTCAGCCTCTGGAGAAATGGAGTTTGTCAGGCTTTTCTAAGACTTGAACTGCTGGATTTTTTTTTCCCAGACTGGGTATTTTCAGAAGGGAAAGACTCACTTCATAACGACTGAGGAAAACTCACCCTAAGAAAAGAGTGTCTTTTATGTCCTCATTGATCCTCCTTAGAGTAGCACAAACAATACAGGATCTTTTCAACAGAGAGAATGTTACTTACTATTATAAAACTATTACTTATCTTCTTCTTACCTAAGTAAAAATATAAGTTACCTTCAATGGGCAAGGTTTTAGGTATCACTGATAGGAAGACTTTGTGCTATGTGTTCATCTCTCTTGTCACATAGCATTCATCCATAATGACACCATATTAGCCAAATAATGGTCAGGAAAAATTTTCATGTTCTTAGAAACAGCTGTAAGAACAGATCTGCATTAGCTTTGGTTTTACTCTTTAGCAGCAGGGCTTATTTTCACTTGCTAATTACTCTGACCTGTCTTAATTAAGAGCAACAGTATGACATTTTCACATGGGACACACCTCATTTCCAGGAACTGTGATTTTGTATTTTGCTACTATATGGGCAAGTGGTGACATAAATTGTATGAAAACTAGTACCTCAGCTATAGCACTAGTGCTGTCTGAACAGACAGTGAATAGTAGGGTGTGTAACCTCACCGACTCCAGGAAATTGTTTGATAAAACGTTTTTAAAGAAATCACAACTAAAACCGAGCCCAGTAGCAGTAAGATGGGGCAGAAACCCTATTTTTACATAGAAAAATTGAGGTGACGAACAAATCTGAAAATTTGGCCTTCTACTTGATTTAGGGTGCCAAGGTCACATCTTTATACCAGTATGTTAATGTTGAGCTACATAGAGTATAAAAGGCTGAGGTAAGGGATTTGTAGTGGAAGAGTGGTTGGATGTGCTCCTATATACATTGTTGCATCCTTCGTGGAAGGACTTGAGCCTTGAGGTGTGTTACTTTCAGTCCCTGCAGCCCTGCTGACCTTAAGCAATAGGACCTTATGATTTAACAATAGTGAATGCAGGGAGAGGTCAAAGAGAGTGGGCGGGTATGTCCTCTCATTGTTGATAGCAGGAGATGATCCATCAGTACCACCAAAACCATTTCTCCAGTTGCTCCTGGCTCCTCATTGCATGTCAGAAGAGGTCTCTCTGGGATGCAGAAGTGTAGGGCCCAGATACTTGTAGGATTTCAGAACCCAAAATCTAATGTGTGGGTCTTTTTGCCAGTGTTTCAGGCCACTTAAAACAGATCTTTCTCCTACAGAGCTTTCTGAGGGGAAACCCTAGGCTTGGTTTTGCTGTTAGACAATCAGTTTAGTTCAATATTGTAACTGTCTAATTCCCATCTGTGTCTCATCCCTGCACTTGCTTCTTGAGAAGATTTGTCTCCTTGGTGCTCCCCTGCTGAAGCGTTAGTGACAGCTGATGCCCACGCAGGCTATAGGGGAGCGAGAAGCTAGGAAAGCAGGAGGAAGCCTGTGGTGGCTCCTCCTGACTGACTCACTCCCTTTGACTGTGACAAAGCGACCTCATCACACATTCTTTAAAAAAGACAAGACACCTGTTTCAGACATTGTCAAAGCTTTCTCTCTGTGAAGCTGTGTTGTAGAGACACTTTCTAGCAGAATTCAATGAATGGACAAACTGTGAGGTTTTTTTCTCTCATTTAGCTTTGTGAGCACAGCTGGGGAGTGTGCTGTGCATGGCTCCTGCCCTGGAGGGGTGCAGCACAGGAGGACTCCTTACAACTGCTTGTGCTTCATGTGCAACACTGTAGGTCAGCATCATGTCCATGAACGTGCCTGACATTCATGGCACTCGTATGGCTCTTCCGCACATCTCTCCCCATGAGAGAGTTTTTCATCCTTAGTGGAGGAAGCCCAGCAGTCCAATTTATATTCAAAACAGGTGATTGTAAAGCTGCTTTGAAGGAATTGGCAGCTACCCTGCAAACGTACCTGTTCCTCCTCACAATTGTTGGGGAGATGCTGTTGCATGCTTCTAGACTTGAAGACTTCTCCAGACTGACAAAGTGCTGAGGGTGTCGTCCATGACTTAGGATGTTTTTCTGAATATCCTATTTCCAAATTACTTAGCCACTATGTTTCCTTATTTGGATTCTTGCTAACGAGCACAACAAAACTGGTCTGTTTTCAGTTGTTCTGAAATTCCAGCTGTTGCTGTGACTAATAATCATGCTCACCATACAAAATATTTATGATTTCCATCCATGTCTTCATTAGAGACAAGCCTCTGGGTTTTCATCTTTCCCAAAGTCAACAGGATGTATGTGGCAGAACCAGCCAAAGGAAATTGTTATTGCTATCATTATAATTAAGGTTGCCAAAAGATGGATCCACAGTGTCAGGTTGATTAGTTCCCTTTAGTGTTTGAACATTTCTGTTTTCTTCCAGTTTCAGCACAGGACAAACAAGTTGATTCACATGGAGAAGTAAATGGGTGACAAAAAAAGATTAGAGTCTGTGCTCTAAGGTCCACACTCTCCAAATGCAGACAATGTGCTAGGTTTTGTTCCATGAATGTGAGAGAGCCCTCTGTGACTCTCCTCCAGCAATTACACAGCATACCTTGGAGATCAGTTCTAAAAAGATCAAACTGAAAGGTAGTTCTGTAATTATTCACCTTGCTGTATTGGATGTTTGCACAGTAATGACCTAGGGACAGGAGAAGACATAATCATTCTCAGGGATTCTCAGTAGGATGTGCAGAGAGGTGACCCATTTGATTGCTGCTGCTGTCTGCAAAGAAGGCAAGAAACAAAGGTCTTTTAAATTTTTGAAGTTTTAAAAATGGTACACAAGAAGGGTAATAAAACCAGTTGTCACTCTGATGGAGCTTGCCATGTGTACTGAAGCAGTACCATAGGGTATTCATCAGGGAAGCCACATTTGGTCCTTTCACAGTATGTGGCTGCTGTTTCTGCAACTGTGGCTCCATACAAGACCCAGGAAACCCAAATTCTGGCGTTGGTCTTGCCTTGGTAGCTGTGAAAAAAGAAGAGGATTTTGGATCATCCCAAGACTAATAACATTGGGGTTTTATGCTTGCAAGCATTCCTGCAAATCTCAGCTCTCTATAATGGGACAAGAGGTGCCTTTGCTAAGTGTCTTTGATTGATGTTGCGCAAGGATGGTGTTGAAAGGAAAAGAGGAGGTGGGTAGATTGGTTCAGGTTTAAGGAGAGGTTTCAGCAACGTTTACTGTTCACACAAGCAGTGCCAGCCTCTTCTGCTGGCAGGTCTCATTCTCTGCTCATTGACAGCTCTGCATCAGCTAGAGAGTACTTCTGAAGACTTACAAGGGCCATCAGGCTTAGCTGGTTGGTGGCCACCAGCAGCACATATAGTAATGGCAGTGATGGGGTCCAGAGCACAGGTTATAATTACTACTCCATGGACTAGCATCACTTTCGAAATGACACACCAGAATGCCAAGACCTTTCCCCTGAATTTTCAGAAATAAGTAAATGTTTGGGAAAAGTATTACTTTATTCATCTCACATGACATCATTATGGTGAAGTAGTGGCTGTGGTGCCTACTCGCCTCTACTGGTGGATGCCAGAGGCATGAATTGCTGGCAGATGTTCACTGTGTTTGTGCCAGTTTTGGCAGCTCTGCTTTCCTATGCACAGTGATCCATCTCACCCAGATGTCTGGGTCAGATCTTAGGTGCTGTATTTGCTCTGAACAGAGGCGTGATGAGCAGGCATTATGACAGCATAGCAATAGTGGGTGGAAAGCATATTTTCATAATTGGTATTGCACAGTTACCATGTTGGCTGTGGTCTGATGTGGAACAACCTGGTGTAATCAAGAACTGCATGTAAGAGAAACTATTTATGTCTGTGTTAGACTTGAGTAACTGAAGGTGTGGTACAACAGCTACTGCAACAAGGTGCAACTAGGATCCAGTTCTTGCACAGTTCTTCTTTGGTGTGTACTAGTCATTGGAGGGGTGAAAATCATGGACATTGAGGCAGTCAGCAGCAGCTGAACCTGGGATCAGGTCTTGTTCTATGGCATAGCTTGCCATACAGCCACATCCAGTGCACACTCCGTATGTTTGGGACTTCTTAAACGCATCAGAGGAATCAAGTTTTGTGTTGCAAAGTTTCTAGTGTGAACACTAATAACATGGTTAATGTAGTGCCAAGCTGACTAGCCCATGGTGGGGAAAGCACATTTGATTCTTCAGAATTCATCTCCATTCTGACTCTCCTAAAAAAAAAAAGAGTTGTCACTACTTGGCGGTGACTGCTAGTGAAATCTTGGGAAGACTGTTGGTAGCCGAGAGCTATAAGAAAATGCTGCAAACTTATAAAACTTCCTTTTTTCCAAGAAAAAGTTTCATTTTTTCTGGTCTTAATCATAAAATGAAATATTAGAAAATGTGGGGTTTTTTTCAAATAGAGTTTGCAGTGTAATTTTATAGTTAGTGATATGTCTTACTGAGACAGTGCTCTGTCACTGCTCTCTGAAAGAGAAGAAAGTAGTCATGGATGTGTATGTATGATTTCCCTGGGGTGACACCCAGATGGCTGACAATAATACCTGCTTCTTTCTTTGGTCATACAGTTTGTCATTATTTTGGTGCTGGATGAATCACTGATGACCTTTTTCTTTCACTTCAGAGAAGACAGAAGTATGTTCTGTTAACAGCAGCGTTGGAGTGAGCCCATCAGTTGTTCCGTGTTTGTTTGTTTTGACAGACACATTGATCATTGGTATCCACTGGGTTGTCACCACTGCTGGTGGCTTTTTATTTCCACTGTAGATTACAAGTGCTGTTGTAAATCCTGGTAAATGTCACAGCTAAATTCCTTAGAAACTTTTTTTTCCCCATAAATTCTAGGAGAGGTACAGTCAGAGATTAAATGATATATTGGATTTTCCTGAAAAAGACCTTTCTTTAAGTAATGCCTCAGTAGACATTATTGTAGTGTGTACTTGGTCAGTGTGATGGCATAACCAGATCTTTTAATCCACAGAAAATGGGAGAATTCCCATGAGTCTGAAGTCACACACACACACACACACACACACACGCTATGAAACACAGTGACAGCAGGCATGGTGCAAGTAGGTCTACTTAAATCAAGTTATGCGTACCTTGAGGAAGAAGTTATAACTGTTTCTGATATTTTTAGCAAAGTAAGATCTTGAGTGACAGTTCTCATGACTGTACCAAGCAAGCAGGTTGTTACTGTCATGGACATATTTTTTTGCAAAGAAAGAAAATTTCCAAGCACAGAATTTCTTTTCATTGTTTTAACACCCAGAGATTCATTTAATAGAATCAGTCAACCATTAAATGTGATTGTGCAAAATGAGGTGACATGCAAGAATATCCTACTTCTTCCCCTAGTCAAAACACATGTTGAAGGCAGTGAAGAAGATCATTATCATATAACCAATGTACAAAAATGGTGTTATGTATTTGTATGGCAAGGCTTTGGTAGCAGGGGCACTACAGGGGTGGCTTCTGTGAGAAGCTGCTAAAAGCTTCCCCTAGGTCTGACAGACACAACTTCAACTGACTCCAAGATGGACCTGCCACTGGTCAAGGCTGAGCCCATCAGCCATTGTGGTACTGCCTCTGGGATAACATAATTAAGGAAAAAAAAAACAAACCTGCTCTGCAACAGCAATCTGAAGAGAGTGGAGAGATGTGACAGCATCAAGTCTACAGTCAGCAAGGTCTGTGAAGAAGCTGGAAGAGGAGGCACTCCCGGCACTGGACCAGAGATTCCCAGGCATCCTGTAGAGAAGACCACATGGGAGTTGAAACACCCAGTGGCGTTAACAGAAGGAGCAGAATTTAATACATTGTTCAAAGGCCTCAAAGAGTACCCAATGCAGATGCAGTTATTGCATCCACAAACAGAAGCTTAGAGGAGGAGTTGGTGGTGATCACTTACATTTTGAAGGGGTTGGCTGTTTGCATAGCTTCTCCATTCGTGTGTGCATGGCCAGAACTTGCACATAGATTTTGCAGTTTATTGTAGACCAAGTAAATTGCTACATTTTGTTATGCTTATTTCAGCATCAGTGTCTTTTCTCCAATCTTACGTGTACTAAAGCAGCATAACATGTTCAGCTGCATTGGGCAGCGTTCAGTACAGGGCTTACTTTACTTACCTTTTGCATATATTTATGAAGGCTTCTTAGGAACATGATGTAGTTTGTCATCTCAGTATTGGAAGAAGCAGTTTAATAAGTGTTTCACATTATAAAATACAGGAGTTAAAATTTCCAGAGTGGCTAAGGTCTTTTCTGTTCCAACTGCTGCTTTTTATAAAGCTGGGAGGATTTCTTGCAGTAGCTTTATGGTAGCCATAACACAGTTACTGTACTTATGATAGTGTTGAATAGTGGTTTCGTATTGCCATTTTAATGTATTTACTGTTTAAAAGAAATTTAATTTGTACTAATAGTTTTTTGGGCAGCCAAAACCTCAGGTGGAAATGAGCCTAGTTCCTGGCAATGTACTGGGCAGCAGGCTGGCATCCTTGCTCCAGGGAGAGTTGGAAGAGACCCCAAGCAAAGCTGTAAGAGAGCAGGCTTTTTAAGACCTAATATGCCTACATATCATGTTGCAGTGTTTTATGTTGAAAGAGTATGGTGATATAGAAGAACATGGCTACACAATCATACTTCTGTGAGGTGTTTGTGAAACAGTGAGAGGAGATATGGGAAATGGCTTTCTTTTATTTGAAGTAATGAACATGATATATGCATGGGGCTGAAGTTTGGTATAATTATTACCACTGTGTATTCTTATTACTGCCAGATGTGGACAGGTAAGTGAATTAGGCCGGCAAACTCTGACATCTAAAATATGAAAATACTCCTTTCCTCGCTGTTTGAAGTTCCTGAAGGTCTGAATAATCTCTGATTGAAGACCGTGTTCCTCTTGAAAGTAGGATAGAAAGTAGCAGAAATAGTATAATCAGGTTAATGTAGTCAATATTAAATTACTGCTTTAGAGCTGGAATAAACCTGCAAACCCAGTCAGATTAAAAAATACCCATGGCTGTATATGTATGTTGCTCTCCTAAAAGACTGATACATAATAGGGAGCGTAATCTCTAATGGTATCCATAGGTGGAATAATGTACAGTAATGATCTTTAGATCTTGCAACTCTGCTACATCACAGGACAAAGCAGTAGCAGTTTTCCTAAGTTGGAAGTCTTTCTGGAGTAAGTAGTTGAGTGATTTTTGGTCTGTTTCCACAGGTTTTCAATACATATTCCAATGAAGACTATGACAGGAGAAATGATGAAGTTGACCCAGTGGCTGCATCAGCTGAATATGAACTCGAGAAGCGTGTGGAAAAGCTGGAGCTGTTCCCAGTTGAACTAGAAAAAGGTATGTGTGCCCTTTCCAGTTGCTGTGACGCTGAGCTACAAGTCTGAACAAGTCTACACATGCCTACAGAGCGTATCTTGAATTTCCATGCATTTGTTATAGTAATCACTTTGGCTTTTGGGATTTCAAGAAGTGTTTGATAAGGAATTAAAGAAGCAGTTGAGAGACATACAGTTCTTTATTTTCTTAAGTGGATTGTTTTGTGTCACTCCATTGAAATGTGATTGTATACAGTGTTTGATGTCTTTGAGGTCTTCCACTGGAAGAGTAAAAATCTTGATTGTTGTTCTGAGCTCCTCATAAGGGTGAAGGTGATATTTTTTGTGTGCAATTAAAATGGTTGTATAATAAAGTTGGTAAGAGGAAATAAAAGGATATTAATGTTACTGACATGGAAAACCAAGAGGAACCAGAGCATAAATGTTTACCTACCATGTAACTACATGAATCCAATGTAAGAATTTTCTGCTTTCCTTTTTCACAGATGAAGATGGACTTGGCATAAGCATTATTGGAATGGGAGTTGGAGCAGATGCAGGACTTGAAAAACTGGGAATATTTGTCAAAACAGTAACAGAAGGTGGGGCAGCAGAAAGAGATGGCAGGTAAACTAGACTCAGTATTTGGAAATCTTCCCAGCAGTAGTTACTATGAAGTATGAGAGTTGTTTGCTTAATGAATGTCATAACTCAAAGCTGTAAAATTCAGAGATTTCCTTGGTAAGGTCCAAGTACCTGATGTGGTTATGAGAAGACACCAGTTTGGTGTACTGAGTTTAAGCTGTTTAAGGAGAACAGGATTGCCAAATATGTGTGTTTGTGACTTTGGGAAAACCCAGATGCTTTAGCCTGAGTAAAGCTGGAGATTACAAATTATGTAAAACTTTTGAAGGTAGTTAGATTTTAAAGGTGTTGAGCCTCCCATGTGTTCTTTTAGCTTCAGACCAGCTCTAAACAATCAGTGCTTATGAAAAAAATACTTCTGAACATTTGATTAGGAAAATAATTAACATATCTGAATGATTACACTCTTACAAAATACACCTCCTTTCAAGTGTACTAACACAGCCTGTTACTCTGTATATCCTATTTTGCATAGTCTTCTGCTTTAGAGCTCAGTTATCACTCCTATTAATGCACTGGAAGTACATTAATCAGTTGGAATGAGGAGCTGTACCATAACTCTTGCCCATTCAAGAACTGAATTGGTGTTTGTAGTATTATACAATGCTCATATAAAATCTGGTTGCTTCTACAGTTGGTTACTTGGTATGTGCAAGTTAAAGAATACCTTTTGAACATACAATTTCCTATCATTCAGGACAGAGCTATCTGTGCATTGCACAGTACCTGCCCCAATCAGACCAATGTTTCTCATTAAAAGATAGAAAAACATTTTGCTAAATAATCATTTAATAATGAAAAGCGTTCTTAAACATCTTCCAACCCTTAGGTGTTGCTTTGTCCCAGTGCATTCCCCTTGTAAATTTTCAATGCAAATAAAATACTAGCTATCTGATACATTGGCAATTAATGTAATATTCACTACTTCTATTTTTAACATTAATAGTTTTTTATATTAGTTACAATTTATAGCAAGCAGAAGCACAGATAAATAGAGTAAGAATAAACTCTCAGAAGTTGATACTGTCTTCTAAAAAATGTATTGCAGTAACATGTTCCTTACTGATGAACACCTATAACTTTTCAGCCAGGCAAAAGGTTGCTCTGCTGTGGAAACCCCACACACATTAAAGCAGAAGGCTCTACATGGCCAGGGATTGCAACAATAACATTGCTCTGAAACTACTGAAGTAAACCATCTTCCACATTGGGCTTGCAGGTATCTTTACAGATCTTGGCAATAAGATCCCAGGTTGAAAGCCAAGTACTTATTTATCATAGGCTTGAAAATTATGAAGGGGAGTGAAGAAGCTGACACCTCAAGATGTCATGGCTTCATCCATTACTTTAAGTGAATCTTTTTCTGAAAGCTATACTTGAGCCCAGCCAGAAGGTATTAAGCTCACAACTGGCATTCTGTGTGAAATTCTCTGTTGAAAAATCAGAGTTGCTCACTACTGCTCTATGATGATCTGTATTTTCTGTTCCTCTCATTATTCATGAGTTTTGAGTGGGCTACAGAAGTTCATGTTCAATCACAAGTCTCTTATTTCCCTAGATGGCATCTGTAAAGAGCTTGTCAGCCGAGAAAAAAATAATATCTTTCTTTGACCATTCTAATATTTGTGTTGGTTTTCAACTGGCTGAATGTTCAGCCAGCTGAGAAATAGCCCTCTGATTTTCTCTTTGAGAGCCTCACTGATCATTCACTTGGGAAAGGGATATGTAATCCTCTTAGTCAGGAGCAGCCGGTTCTGTAATAATCTGCGTCACTGTAAAGGGTCCTGTTAACTTCATCTCTGTGAAAAGCCTGGTTATTCATTAACACTGATAGCAAAACAAAGTCTTCTAACAGAAAATAAAACTGTATTTCAGCAGCTGCATCAGATATTCTAAATAACTGCATAGCAACCTTCAGGCAGGCTCTGCTCAAATTACAATTTAAAACATTACAAAAGCTGTAGGATAACTCCCATCTTTTACTGAAAGGCTCATGAGTCGTGATGTGAAGGACTTGTGTCCCGTGGAAACTCAGAATCTGTACAGAGAGGTCTCAGTGATGGAACACCACTGGCTTGATTCATGTTGGTGTGAACAAACAGGTTGTGTGCAGTTGTCGTATCAAAGGCATTGTGTGGCAGGATGTAACTAAGAACGGTCCTTCAAAATGAATCCAAAGGCAATCATGTTGATAAGTAATGAGAGATTATTAATAGAGTGTACAATATGAAATCAGTCATTAGACCGAATATGAAAAATAAAACCTTTTCCTGGATGAATTCATAGCTGGTTCTTGCAAATTATTGTGGTGTTGAGTCATTCACATTTTATTTTCATAACATTGAGAACAACAGACACAGTTCTTAACTTGAAAAGTACTCTGAATATCTCTGCACAGGTTAAATTTTTGCTTCATTATACAGAACAGTAATTATGCAAGTAATTTTGTTCAACTTTAATTAGTTCACTTCTGCAGTTTCTATTTCACTGAAGTGCTGCTTCACATAGGCAAAGATTTAAGCCAAGACCATTGGAAAATAATTGTCAGAAGAATTACCAATGTTATTAATGATAAAAGCAGTTAAACCTCTATATTTCAGGCTTTGCAAATCTGAGCCTAATTTTTTGTCCATGTTTGAAGTGAGATTTGAGAGACATGGGAAGCCTGTTCTTCCACCGTTTAGTTTTCAGCCAAGAGGGTGGCAGCTTCCCACTTGGTGAGCACCAACTTCTTAAACTTCTTTTTTGGAACTCCTGTGGCCAGCTGACTGCACCTTATGTTTGCTAAAGCTAAAAAAAAGGCCAACTTAATTTTACAGTATGAAAATAAAATAAATTTTAGTGTGATTGGTGTATTTTTTAAATGCTTCAGTGAAAATGGAAATCAAATTTTGAGATTAAACTGCCTGATACACTATTCAAGATAGGAGCTTATAGGCTTTCACAAAGATAATTTTTTCAAAGTTTCTTGTATATGGAAGGGAGATCCTGCCCAGAACAGTGACATTTCATGGTATGAGGCTGCCAAAGAATAAATCTTGTCTTTCTTACTCATCGGTGGAGTCCCAAGAATGGAAGATAGTGCGTAGAACTGCAAAGCATTGCCTCAGACTTGACAGAGAAATTAGTGCTCCAAGTCAAAATGCTTCAGCTCTCTTTTGAAGCCTGTGTTGTTCTTTGAAAAGAAGTCTTATCTCTAAGATATTATAAGATATCAGATAGCTTAATTTAGGTATTTTCATATCATTTTCATAGCTGTTTCTTGGTTCTTTTGTAAACTGTGTCATTCGAATCAGTAGCATCCATTTCAGTACTTGAAAATTGCTCCCTTTGACTAGTTTGAATGGGGGATGGGGCAGGGTAATTTTTGTAATGATAGGACTTCATGCATTTCTGGAGGACATTTTAGTATAGCAGTCCTCCTTCCAGGCATTTGTAATCCAGATGAGTGTAATGCCTGCTCTAGGGATTTTGTAGCAGTGCTTGCTTCAGATAAAAGCAGCGTAGTTTTTATTCCACCTAACTTTTCCTGTATCAAACGTTGTATTGACTGTAAATAGGTGCTTGGTTTCAAAGAGAGAGTTCTTTATTAAAACAGTCCAAGGTCTTATTACTGTGTGCAGAAAGATCACATTTATACTGGGAATTCATCTCTTTGGAACAAGATAGATGAAATATTTTAAGAGAGTAGGTCACAATTAAGTCTGATGCACAAGCTCTTTTCTCCACAGATGAGCAGGTTGTTTTAGTTAAATAATTGCATTTTTTTTCCATTAGTGTGAAATACCAGAGCTATGTCTTATGCTGTTTTTCAAGATTGGCTTAGGAAAGAATGATATAAGAACTGTTCAAGTATCTCATTTAATTTAAATCATATGGCAAATTCAAGAGTTTGTGTTGCTGTATTTATATACAAGGAAAGTGACTGGATTATTTTAATTGCAATGGGAACTTTGAAGCTGGATTTATGAGATGTCTGCGTGCAAGGAATGATGCATTTTTCTTACCTCAGTCTTTTTGTGACTGGGTTTTTGTTTAAAGTCTTTGTTTAAAATCAAACTAAGAAGATCTCTGTACGCTGAGTTTTGCTGAAAATTCACCAAGAATCTACACAATTATTTATATCTTTGTGTTTCTCCCCTGCAAGGATCCAAGTGAATGACCAAATTGTGGAAGTTGATGGCATCAGTCTGGTTGGCGTTACACAAAATTTTGCTGCAACTGTTCTTAGAAACACCAAAGGGAAAGTCAGGTGAGTATTTTAGAAGGAAAGATAAACAAAACCAAAAAAAAAGTGATTGAATTAAGATTGCCTGGCTTCTTCCATAGGGTTGTCAGTATGCCCGGGAGGAATCAGAAGGTTTGGCCTCTCTGTGATTTCTCTGCATTTATCCCAAGTCAGTGATGAGCTGTGGTATTGCAGATTTTTCTTATGGCTTAGATTTTTGCAACATGACCACTGAAACAAGCTGAAATAGCACATAGAAGATGACTCCTCCTGGCTTTAGATCTCCACAGACCTCAAGCTGTTTGTCTTAGCTGGAATGATGAAGGTCATGGGTGTTGGTCAGATGGAAACTGTGGTGCTGCTGATCTCCTCCCTGCTTTTCCACTGGGAAGGCTGGCCACGTTACTACCCCAGGGAGGAAGGAGTAAGGTAGTGAACATCCCTGGTGCTCGCAGATGCCACCTCAGCACAGAGAGGAGAGGACTGGATGCAGTAGTGTTAACATGTACCAAGCTCAGGAATGTAACATCCCAGTATTTATTCACTGAGCTACCCGAGTCCCAGCACTCTGTTCCTCTGCTGTGGTTCACTGGAAGGCATCCCAACAACACATAGGTTAGAAAATGTAATATAGACTGCAAGCAAAATTCTGAGCTCATGAAAATACAAGGCTGCAAAATGTTTGTAAATTAATAAGAACAGTTCCCTAGAAATTAACTGGTTTGCCATTTTAAAACCTATGCAGTCAGATGTCTTTTCTGTTTAATAGCTTATTAATTTCAGTACAGATTTAACTCTACAAAATAAATGCAAAAGTATCTTTGGCATATTGCAAAATAGCAGCCATTCTGTAGTCACCCTTTGGTTCTTGCTCAAAATCCTCTCTAGGGAATATAGCTGAATTCTGTAATTAATGAGTTTAGGGCTGACTGCTTTTGAACCATGACTAAACTAGAGGTGGTAATATATGCAGTCTCCCTCAGATGGTGGTGCTATATGCTGACATGCACATTTCCACTATAATTCCATACCTGTTCCCACATGACGTTAAGGAATAATACTGTTATATGGATTCTACAAAGAATGGTTGATCAAGGTTTTATTTGAGAGAGATTATTTAGGAAAAAAGTTACTAAAAATGTAGTGTAATTGCAGGTGAATATATTTTAGTGAAACATTTACAGGTTTAGTTACATCAGTACTATTTCTGCAAAGACTCACACATGCTACTAGGGTTCCTGCTGAGTTAACTATAAAAACGAGAACATACTTTATTAGGTTTTTTGCAGAGCTGAGACCTTCAGATATAAAATCCTAATGACAGAGAATAATGTCTTCCTGTCTTGCAGTACACAAAAGAAATGCTATGTATGTTTTGTGTTTGATATTTTAGCTAAAAAGAGAAAAAGAAAAAAGAAAAAAGCACTCACAATAAACAAGTACTATATGCATTTAGTATTGGGTCAGTTTGTGTAAATGTTACTGCCTAAGTTACAAAATAGAATACTTGCTTCCATGGAAAAATAATGGGTTTGGATGAAAGAAGTAACATCAAATTATTTTCACACAGAATGCTCTCAGAATCTTCTCTTGGGAAGTAAATTACAGTCAGACTGGTTTCATATAAACCCTTTTGCCACAAAATAGTGGACTGTTAAAAGTATTTCTTCACTGTTGTTGAGCTCACATTGTCAGGTGTACTATGTATTTTGTGCACTGGGATCACTGGCTTCTGACGGGTTTCATTTGTCAAGGAGATACGTGTGCGCTTCTGCATTCTTCCTTGTAAGTAATATTAAGGTACTGAGCTTTCATGGGGAAAATGACCCAGTGCATTCATGTCACAACTAGATTTAAAAAACTCATAAATTAATATCAAATTAAAAATAACATTTGAAATACTTTATAATATGAATTATGAGGTAATATTAAAATGCCCTTAAATAAAGCATATATAATAATTTATATGCACACTGGCATCCAGTTCTGGGCTCCCTGGTATAAAAAGGACAGGGATCTCCTGGAGAGAGTCCAGAGAAGGGCTACGAAGATGATAAAGGGCCTGGAGCATCTCCCCTATGAGGAAAGGCTGAGAAGATTGGGACTGTTCAGCCTTGAGAAGAGAAGACTAAGGGGGGACCTAATTAATGTTTACAATTATCTTAAGCAAGGGATGCAGGGGAATCAGCCAGCCCCTTTTCAGTGGTCTGTGGAGACAGGACAAGGGGCAATGGCTGCAAGTTGGAGCATAGGAAGTTCCGCACCAACATGCGGAGAAACTTTTTCACAGTGAGGGTGACAGAGCACTGGAATAGGCTGCCCAGGGGGGTGGTGGAGTCTCCTTCTCTGGAGATATTCAAGACCCGTCTGGATGCCTATCTCAGTGAAATGTCCTAGGGAGCCTGCTTTGGCAGGGGGGTTGGACCCGATGATCTCTCGAGGTCCCTTCCAACCCCTACAATTCTATGATTCTATGATACTGTGTGGTTAGCAGCATCTTACTAATGTATATGTCTAATGAGAGGAAAGGAATGGCTGGAATTTGGTGCAACTTGCCCTGGTTTTGATTTATTTAAATCTTCATGAGGAAAAAAACACAGAAAGGTTTTTCAGGCCAGGTGAGAAATGCATGATTTTGTTCTTGGTTTGTGGTATGCTGTGAGCAAGACTTGGTGAGATGGCTGAGGACTGCGTGGCGCAGGTTCCTGCCTCGCTTGTCCTGGACTACTGAGTTGTCCGATGCTCTGCTGGCACTGATGAACTGTGTTGGCTTTCGCTGCTCAGAATCAGAAATGGTTCCACAAAGGTGTTGTTTTGAGATTTCAGGGTGCTTGACATTATGGTTTCACTGTAGGTTTAAATATTTGCCTGTAAAGCAAGAGAGAGCTAACATTGATGAATTTAGATACGAAAGAAAATGACATATTTTGGTCTCGCTGACTGCTTTGGTTTTGCTGCATGGCAAAAGAGCCGTGCCTGGGGCTTTTGCGGAGAGAACAATTGTTCCCTGACAGATCCCCTTTCCCACTTACAGCTCATTAGAGCTGGGATGGAGAAATCCCTCATCTCCACTGTCTTTGGCAGTTAGCATTCACCTCTGCACCTGACCTGCTCCAAAACCTTAGGGACAACATAAGAGGATCTTCTGGGGCAAAATCCCTCGCTGTCCTGCTGGCAGCGTGGGGAGCAGTGCTGCTGACCCTTGAGAGCATGTCCCTGTGGAGCTGCCAGTAATGATCCATGTCACCACGGGAGGCAGGAGCAGTGGGAGAGATTGTTGCTATATAAATACCTTCTGCCGTCCTTGCGGCGAATGTCCCAGCTGAACTACAAGTGTGTAGGCAATGTATAGTCACACACCCTGCCTAATGAGAGCCAAGGCAACTTCCCGAGCCCTTCTTTCACAGGAGAACTCACATACAAACTTAGTCACATGCCTGCATTCAATAGTGTCAGTTTAGTAGATTTTATAGAACTCCTTTAATAAGCAGAGTTAACTTAAGATCACAGCATTAACTGTATGTATCTTCCCTCTGTGTGTGTTTCCCTGGCATTGCTTCACGTTTATAATACACAGCGTTACATCTACACAGCCATGTTATCCTTGATCCAGTCGAAGTGCATGCTAGGTTTTGTAGCAGGGTTTGTTAAGTGAGATCAGTTGCAAATAAAGGACATTTATGAACAGTATCACATTAAAGCTACTTCTTAATTCTTTAAAATAAATACAGTCAATACCTCAATACCGTCACAGACCTTAGATAGTGCCAATAGTTTGTGATTTATTTTTCTCCACTGAGTGTTCTGAACACTCTGAATGATCCTGACAGTGGAAGTCGTTGACCTAGAATAGATTTTTGCAGTGTGTCTGCCAGAAGAATGTATCCAGACTGTCTGTAGCTGAAACAGTAAAGAATCTGTGAAAATGAAGACATGACTTTTACCTTTTGAACTGTTCTAGGTTCACAGGGGGAGGGGAAGAAAAGCTGTCATTGTTTTATTCATTGTTTTAAGTATTAGACTATTCAGAAGAGTTATCATACCAAAATGGAAGATCACTGACCCAACTGATTGGGCTTTTCCAATGATAATTCCATTATTCTTTCTTATAATGTTTTATAGGAAGATAGCACCCACCTAATCTATTCTGATAGCCTATGAGACAAGGAAAGAGAGGGAATTCTTTCATAATCCCAGCTGGCAATCAGCTTCTGGGTTTAGGGATGAGAATTAGTGTCCTCGTGACTTTAATCTGGCAGATACAACTGTGAGTGTTATTTCTACTGCTGTAAATATCAAGTCTTCGTTATATTTTTCTTAACTATTTAGTTTACTAATATCTCCTTTTAGTGGATTTGACAATTTGATTATGTACAGGAGGGATTTTCCTTCGAAATGTGTGGTGGCTTTTAATATTTCTGAGTGTCGCTGCTGCTCTAAGATTAATGGAACAGTCAGAGGACAGCACCAGACTAATATCAATAATTGTTCTGTGCTTCTGCTGACCCCATTCAGGATGTAATCCATCAGATTGAAGCATGCAAGTGGTGCCTGTGATCATAAAAGACAGGATAAAGAGGCAGCTTGACAGTGGGAATCCTATCCTGTCATGGAGCTTCTCCTGTGTGCCTTTGCTTATAGTGTCCTTATGGACTGTGGTGCTGAGTAGCAGACCTGAAGCCCTTTGAAGGTGCTTGGATGATGCTGAGTGTCTGTGACCCCACTCTTTCACATGTTCTTCAACATAATGAAAGAGTGCTACAGGACCATGATGTTTTCACCAGAGAAAGCTCGCTTGGAGAGTTGTGTGCCTCCAGGGAGTTTTATTTTCATTTATCTTGAACACACCCTCCAGAGGGAAAAATCTAGTACTTCCACAGAGAAAGTGTGTCCTTTTATGGAGCTTACCTAGTCTCTGTCCATCCTAGGACAAATACAGGAGCTTTCAGTGGGGACTGAGCTGCTCAGCCTCACTGGATACAAAGATTAGTGCCCACACAGCTCTGGAAAGGTGGGGTCCTGGGAGAGGAGGACATAGTCCTGGGAAGACTTAACTGTACTGATTGCAGAGAAGATCTAGCACAAGAGACAGTCATCGGAAAATCCCAGTCCTTCATGTGCTGCTTGTGTTTTTATCATTCTTGGTTTCCTCTGAAAGGCTCATTTTAAGGAAGTTAACAAAATTCAGTGTTTACTGGAGAGGCGAATTTTGAATTCTGTGACCTCCTTCCGTATCCTGTCGCATGAATGTGACTAAACATTTTCTCAGCTTTCCAAACTGTTGCTAGGCACTGAGCGGATGCTCTCAGGATGCTTTCTGAGTCAGTTCTTAAGTTTTCAGGGAACCACTGAGAAACTTGATTGGTTTCTTGTGATTTGCACCACCATGAAAGTAATTAATTGTATTAATCCTAACCTACCAGTGAATTTACCAGTTTTTGTTTAATTAAATTCTGCTAAAATGCATTAAAGTCTTCCCATCTTGATACAGAATCTAAATCATTAGTTAGCAAATTTTGCCCTGTTTAATTAATCTTCTAGATCATTGAAGAGTAGGTTCTAGCAGTAGCAGTGTAACTGTCAAAACCTGGGGCTTTGCACTATTCTCTTTTCTAATAAAGAACCACATTACCATTTTGGGTTTTTTCTTATCTGGATGATTTTAATTCAAAGCAAGGTTTTGTCCCAACTCCCACTCCCAGTTCACAGCCTAATTTCTTTCTCTCCTGCTGTACTGCAAATGCTATCTTTCAGAAAAGAATTTAACTTTTACTTTTTTTAGATAGCTTTTATAGAAGAAGCAATTAAAGGATGAGAAGTGAAAATGCTCACTTCTTAATTAACACAACTTGTTATGTCATTTATTCTTTCTGCAGCTATTTCCTCACCCCATCTTGAGCTGATTTTTTTCTGAAAAATGCACTGTCTCAGAAAGCAGCATTTGCATGCCTGCTGTTAGTTTTGTTTAACATCACAGCATCTGGAAAGGTAATTTATACAGTCATGTTTATGCAAGCAGTAAGACAGTATAGAGGACAGATGAAGTCAACCGCAGGATCTAGCCAGCAGCAGTATACCCCAGTGGGAGTGTTTGTCACAGTAACAGTGAACAGCATCGCTTTATTCCTGTGACTCCTTCCTCTAAATAATCATCTTCTCTTCTTGCAGTGTGCACACCAGCACAGATTTTCCCCTGCTCTTTATTACTTTTCCTACCTGTGCTTTTGCCCTATGAAACAGCTGTGTCCTTCAAAGAAGCATTTGCAGGCAGTGTCCACATTCTGGAAGGCACAGAAGAGAGTCTTTTACATCTTCCCAGTCCTGGGTAAGAGACAGGACCCAAAACTGAAAGATCCCATCCTCCGTGTCTGATTCAGAGAGCTGAATTGTATTGTCTTTTTACTGACTGGAGGTGATGGTTTTGTTCTTCTTTTCCTTGTCTGTGTCTTTTTCCTCGAATCCAAATGCCAGAGCCAAGGAGAGAAAAGGAAGAGGAAAGAAAAGCCCTTTCTTCTGCTGTACTGATTGCTGAGCTGGGACTTAAGGAAAGGCTGCATAAGAACCCACGTGTGCTTGGTGCACGTTCTACTTCTTTGATAAACCTGAACCATGGACCTGTCAGAAACTTAACTCGTAGTGCCTTACCAAAATAGTGTGAATTTCTCCTGTTTATTCCACTATGGTTATACTAAAAATTCCATAATATGAGCTGTTTTCTTCTTTCTGGTCTCCACAAAGAACTACAAGTACTGATAATCATTCTGTAAGACTACTAAGAGTAGCGTGTGAAAAATTGCTCGCAAACACTGTGCCCCCTTCGCACCGGTGAGGTCAGACTGCATTCATCAGTGCTTCGCTGGTTTATATTCCTTGGCTGTGCCCGTTGTACTAGATGAACTGTGCCTCAGACAGTTCTTCGGTGCTGAGGCCAGCTGGCACCAGAGTGGTCAGCGCTCACACTGCTAAACGTTCTTACCCTTCAGAGCAGGGTGGCCACATCCAAACTGACTGTTGGAAACATCCAAGCTAAGTCCTAGCCTTTGCTAACTCCTGGGCTGTGCCTGAGTATTGTTTGGTAGAATATTCGTTAACTTGGGACAATCTGTTCCAGAGACCATTTAGCGGTATGGATGATCCATTACTATCGCTTGGGAGCATTCCTTGGCACCATTTAATTTACTGGCTTAAACACAGGTCTTCCTAATTTTATGGCAAGTTATTTAATGAAATTTTTGCACATTTGGTCAGAAAATTACAAGTTTGAGTGCAAAATACATAAATAAATCTTCATTAAAAAGTTTTTGGCTGAATTATCAACCATCCTGCTAGATATCTAGAGCATTGTTTTTAAAATTAAGTGTAACATGAATTAATAAAATTCAGCAGGGCTGGATTTCACTAGGAGTCTGTTTCTTTTTCTTTTCCTTTTTCTGTTCCTGTCAAGGAGCAACTTGACAGATTTTGGATCGCTTCATCTTCACATTGGTTGGATCAAAGCATAAACTCCTACTCTTACAACTGAAATATCAACATAAATGTTTATTTAGATGATTTCTTGATTTTTTCAAAGTGTTAGATATATTGCTGAGGAAGCTCCCGTCCAGTTTTGGTGCACCTTGATTAATGTGATACAACACTGTGACAGCTGGGCCAAAATACCCACCATTCACGCTTGCAGGATAACTCAGGAAGTCATAGGGATGATGCTGTAGGAGCACTTGACTACACCTGGAGTGTGTTGTAAGTGTGGTACAGCTTGCGTGGTATATGGACCGGAATCATCTGGATGAAGGACATATCCAGAACTCAGCAGCTTAATTGTGACCCATCTGTATTTTGTTCCTGGATGCCAGCAAGGATAAGGATGAGGGAATGCAGAACTTACCTCAACATGCGGTCAAGTTTTAGAAGTATTCCCACGTAGCACTTGCACCTTTTGAACTGATGTATGTGCTTCACTTGTGCTGACATACCTTGAAGTGCAGACTTGCAGATGTATTTCTTTGAGCCACCCTTTCCTATAAGAATTATGTGGTGCTATAGAGAAAGCTGATTAAATGATCACCAGGTATGCAAGAAAACCTTTTATGCAAGCATAGTGTTGGGATGGTCTCAGGCTGGCTGGAAGAGATTCTCTACCCGCACTCTCAGAAGAGCAAAACAGTGCAAGGACCAGATCCTGGAGAGATGCCAAAACATTGAATCCCGTGGCTAATTTGAAGTACTCTTGAATAAAACTAATATGTCAGCGAGACCCCGGACTGGAATTTATTTCTGTGGTAATAATTAATCTAAGTGCATTAATATTGGTGTGTGGGTTTTTACATGACTTTGTAATTGCCTGACTCTATATCCATTTAGCATTGATAGCAGTGCAGCTTATCAGGGGATGGTATCCAAGATGCTAAGGTTCTTTCTTAATGCTATTGCTTTGCTGCTCGTCTACCAGAACAATCAGTACTGCTGAGGAAGACCTTGAGTATGTCACTGTGCTCTGGGGCCTAGGGTGGAAAGGCACGAGACGTATTCTCCTTGATCATGCTGATCAGGTAGGACTGGATACAGGTCAGCTCCTGTTTGTGCAGCTGATGTTGCAGGGAAGGTATTGGTTGTTATATGGACCTTCTCCAAGGAATGAAATGTGCTGGGGAAAGAAGGGGTCTACCTGAAAAAGTGGGACAGGGACATGATTGCAAACAGGTCCCATGATCTTGTCAGGCGGAATGGTGACTTGGCCTTTGCTTTGGAACAAGTGACAAGCAAATTCAGAGGTTATGGTTAGGGACTTATGGAGTACTTACACTGCTCCAGCGTCTACTGGAAGGAGAGCATGTTTGAGTGTGTGTAGTCCAGGAAATTTTTGCAGTATATCAAAATCAGCTTCTTGACACAAGTGTTCAATGAGGCAATCAAGGCTGTCTGCCAAATTTGTTACTCATAAACAAGGACGAAACAGTTCTTCAGTGAAAGTCAATGGCAGTTTTAACCACATCAGAGGTGAAATACTGGAGTTTAGGAACTGGACTTCAGGAGAGCAAATTCTGGCTTATACAGGGATCTGCTTGGCAGGATCCACTGCTCTGAAGGGTAGAAGGCCCCAGGAGACCTGTTTGGTGTTTGCAAATATATGGATACAAGAGGACACTGTGCCAAAAGCCTTGCAAAACTCTATTTGAGCAACGTTACTCTCCTCCATGGAGCCAAGCTTGCTGCTCAGTGGGGAAGGAGACCTTGTTGAAAATGATGCAGTAAAATAGGAGATAAACAAACGACTGCTTTGCCTCAGGTTTTCCACAGACTGGCTAATGACCTGGTTATTATTGCAGGGACATCTTCGTTTCCTACATTCTCAAATGGCTTGTCTCAGGGCAGCAGTGGCACTAGAGTGCAAGGGTTCATGTGTGCCTCTTGATGCCTTTAGTGCCTGACACCCATGCACTGTATCCCAGACTTCAGGATCATAGAATGGTTTCAGTTGGAAGACACCTTCAAGATCATTGAGTCCAACCAGTGTGCTCTGATAGTGTGATCAGTATGAGTATGGTTATACAAGTGAAATAGGTGAGCCCTTGTTTAATTCAAATACTTAATAATTTTTTTTAAAGTAAATAAATAACAGTACGGAACAATAGATAAATAAAAATGTTGAAGTCCAAATGCTGGATTATGCACCTGAGATGGAGTAACATGGGGCATAAGTATAAGTTCTGAGAGGGCTGGCAGGAGAGCTGCCCTGCAGAAAGGGATCTGGGGATGCTGGTGGCAGCAGCTCAGCAGGATGCGGCCACACGCCCTGGCAGCCATGAGAGCAAACCACATCCTGGAGTGCACTGAACACTGTATAGCCAGTTGGGCAAGAGAGATGGTTACCCAGCTGTATTCAGCGTTGGTGCAGCCTCACCTGGGGTACCGTGCACAGTTCTGGGACCCACAACTTAAGAAGGACTTTCAGGTCCTTGAAGCGTCCAGAGGAGGGTAAGAAAGCTGGTGGAAGGGCTGGGAAAAATGTCCTGTGAGGAGCCACTAAGGGCTTTGGGCTTGTCTATTTTGGAGGAAAGGAGGCTGAGGGGTAACCTCATCATTCTCTACAGCTTCCTGAGAGGGAAAGCAGAGAGAGTGGTGCTGAGCTCTACTCCCTGGTATCCAGTAACAGGACATGGGGGAATGGTTCAGAGCTGCTCATGGGGAAGTTTAGACTGGACCTTAAGAAGCATACCGAGAGGGGGATAAAGCTATGAGAGGGTGCTCCAACACTGGGACAGGCTACTAGAGAGGTGGTCGATGTCCTGAGCCTGTCATGACTTAAGAGGCATTTGAACAGTGCCCTTAATACCATGCTTCAACTTTTGATCAGCCCTGTAGTGGTCAGACAGTTGGGCTAGATGACTGCTGTAGGTCCCTTCCAACTGAGATAGTTCTGTTCTGTTCTTTTCTACTCTTATGAGTAGTTTAAAAATACTCTATTCTGGACCACTACTTCAACAGTAACAATAGCAAGTAAAACAGCACACACTATGCACACATCTCATTCTTGGTGTTACTGTTGCATGTTACCTACAGCTCCTGCTATGGCCAAGGAAGTATTTTCCCATCTACCTACCCTGACTGTTGACTGGGCAAAGGGACACCCAGGTTGGCTCAGATCACTAATAAGCCGGTATAGAATCATAGAATCATAGAATTGTAGGGGTTGGAAGGGACCTCGAGAGATCATCGGGTCCAACCCCCTGCCAAAGCAGGCTCCCTAGGACATTTCACTGAGATAGGCATCCAGACGGGTCTTGAATATCTCCAGAGAAGGAGACTCCACCACCTCCCTGGGCAGCCTGTCCCAGGGCTCTGTCACCCTCACTGTGAAAAAGTTTCTCCGCATGTTGGTGCGGAACTTCCTATGCTCCAACTTGCAGCCTGCTCTTTGTTGTCAAATTCAGGATACAGCAACGTGGCTTACTTCATCTTGGGTCTCAGGGCAAGGATGAAAGCTACTGAACTTCTGCGCATTAGGTCATTTTACTAGTAGCTCTGTCTCCAGGATCAGTGGAGGCCCTTCCCCATAGTTTCCTCTTCTGTGTTGGTTTAAGATAGCTGACATCCTTTGCTAGACATTACATGGGCTTTATTTGTGTTAGTTTGGGTTACTTCTATAACTAATATTCAGGTAAACCTTATTCCTCCTACCAATCACCCTCAGTAAGCTAATAGCTTTAAAAATTTCAGTGTCAACACACTTGACCCTGGTGTGGAGGAGGGCTGGGTGGACTTACAGGCATAAGGCAGAAGGCATCTGTAAGCAAGTTTGCTGCGTGGTTGTTTTACCTGACTGGTAAAACCTAAAAGCTTACTGGGTTGGACCACAACAACAGTTAGAAGAAAACAGGCAATGAACAGAAAGTGCAGCAAGAGAAATATTGACTAGGTGCTTCTGCCCCCAAAAAAGTACAATGGAACAAGTTGCATCCCATCATTAGATTCAAAACTGATCAAGGCCATGACAAAATTGGCCCTGCTTTGAATTAGGGGGCTTGGGATGGACCAGAGCTCTCTTCCAACTTGATAATTTAAGTGATTCAGAGTCTTTGTAACCAGTTTCAGATCATTTTATCTGAAGAAGCATAACGGAACCTCGGAACTTGTGAATTCCTTACATCCAGCCAGCGACCTCTGTGTTTGAGGCTGCCATCTTTTCAGAGAGCTTGATCTTGTTCATGAAAACCAGACAAGTTCCAGCTTGTGCTGCTGTAACTAAATAAAACCGCTTTCTTACAGGGTTCACGCCACTTTTAGCACTTTGGATTAATTATATGGCTATTATCCTAATGGAAGGAGCCAGAGTAAGTAATTGAAGACATCTTGAAGTAAATTAGATAAATGGTAGCAGAAGCAGCTTTGTGCTTTAAAGATCAGAGGAGAACCATTTTCCAAAACCATCTGTAAAAACTTCCCCAATTACATTGAACTTTTTTATTGACCAAACTATATTTTAGGAAAGGTTAGGAGAAAAAAATGTGAATTCTGGTGCATCAAAATAACTCATTTTTGTTCTTTATTTCTTAGAAGGAGTCTGCTGTTGTCTCACTTGATTTTTTCTGAATTTAAAGAATCCATGCTAAATTAATTTTAACTGAGCATTTAATGTCTGAGGCATTTTTAGCATAAATCATTCACAGAGAATAAATCACTAAAAACCCATTCTGCAGAATTTCAGTTTTATGTCACAGAGTTGGTGCCTCCACACATTGTTCTAGTACCAAAGTTCTTTTAAAAATGGAAATATTTCTTATCTGGTTCCTCAGGTTGGTAAAAAAAAAAAAATCAATAAATTCTTTTATTTGTTATTTCAGGAAGCACAGGTCTGCAGATCCTTGTTTAATAAAAGCTGGAAATATGCAGAAAGCTATGTAACAGCTATACTTTAAAATCATTAAATCATGACTGGATTGCTGGAGATGCAGGGGTTGCAGCCAATTTCAGGAGAATGCTTTTCTTAAGCACCATTATTGTAGTTTAATTTTCAGTTTATCCAGATACTGTATTCCTTTAGATCTTCTTAAATCTGAGGTAGAGTCAAGTATTAATTATATTCCTAGCTCTGGCCCTGTTTATTTTCACGATGACCAAAGAGAGTATTTCACAGCTGGTAGTTCAGCTAGATGGTGGGTAACTCTGAAGATCAAGGTCAGTTCATGCCCTGCTGCTCTGTGATGTTCTCTCTTTTTTATGGACATCAGAAACAATCAGTAATGACCTGAGATTTTTAGTAGGGTGATGGCTCGGTGTGCAGCTGCACAGATTTTCTGGGGTTTATTTTGCAGTTGCTGGCTTTAATAATTACAGGGAATAGTGTCGTGATGAAGTTTAAAGGCTTTAAAACCCTCATTTGTCCCATATCCAGAAACATAACCGGCTTCTTAAGTATGTTATTGGTGACAGAATTTACAGTGCCTTGTTATAATATTTTTGGCCCTTGAGACTAATTAATCAAGTCTGAAATGCATGTGCTTAATTTTGGTGAGGCAGAGTGATGAGAAATACATAATTAGCCACTTTGTTGAAGTGTGCATATTATGGTTCAGTGACTAATTTTCTGGTCAGTGAATCACAACCTTATGTCTCTTTTTGTATTTAAACACTTCAGATTATGATAGTTCTTGTATTTAAAGCCATTCTAGGCATAAAGATCTAATTCATGCTGAGCATTTTAATAACTGCCTCTGCTTCAGGGTTTTCGGAGAGAGAAATACTTCTTCATCTCTCTTTAATTTATAAAATTATAATTTATGGCTTATTTTAGTTACAAATTAAACATAATTATATGTAGCAAGGTATTCTTAAGGTCAAGGAGTGTAGTATGGCAAAACATTTGGTTCAATTTGTAAAAACTGTAATTGTTGGCAAGGCAATATTCCTTTTTACAAATACACAGTTCTGTATCTACAACTGACATCGATGACCGAATGCTTCTAAATATTTATTTTTTTAACACTTTGGAAATGTCTCACTTCGAAGCAGTAATTTGTAGGAAAATAAAACATTCCTTGCGTATTTCTCTTCTGGAAAATGTTTGATTTAAACTTTGTCCTTGCTTTGAGGTTTTTATTTGTTCATCATCTGACAGCTTCAGGTATCATTGAGGAAATTCATTTTGACATATGATTCAAGCCTTGAAAATCCCACTGCTCTAAACTGTAAGTGGCTTTAGCATGAGAAGAAAAATTCAATTAATAAGCTTTAGCAGTTCTAGTTCCTATTTAAACTTGTTTAACTGTATGAAAATACTACTGCGTTGCAATCTGATGTGTCAAAACCACTCCTAAATTATCAAGAGTTATCAGACCTCAGATGCTTTGCGTGCTATCTGTTGTAAGTTTTCAGTGTACAAAAATGATTGTATGGAGTTTTTCAAGTATCTTATTTTCTAAGGGAGATGAATTATCAGGCAGAGGGCAGGAGGGAATTTGCATCAGTTTGTGTGGTTTCATCATTTACCATTTTCGTGATCTCGGTCATGTATTTAAAAAATATGATGCTCTCTCTGTATAAATCATACAAACGTATATAATATTGCTTAAGGTGTTTATTTAAAATCGAAGTGGGATTTTTCCATATTCTCTTTTAACTTATTTTTACATAGAGGAGATAAATACTTTGAAAATACGTGTTGAATCCTTTCTGACTTCATGTAGTATTATCAAAAGTTCTTTGTTCCTCCCCACTGAGACTGAAAACTTGGCTGGTTTAGTATTTGCAATACTTGGCTCTAAAATTAAAATTCAGAGGAAACAGGATCTGACTATGAGTCAGTGTGCAGAACGGATGAAGTATAGGGACCATGAAGAAACATTCTTTTTCTTTTAGCCCAAGGTCTTTATCATTAATGAGAACCGATGTCAGATTTCATAATTGTAGCATATGAGTGCCAGGCTGTGATCTGTTTTGATCAGGATTAAAATGCTGATGTTTTTCTTTGATTTTGTTCTAGTTCCTGCTGGTTTTCTGTAAATGTTTTTAAACTAAGACACTTCCTTGCAAATTATTTTCAGAGCACCTCGTATCGTTATTTCAAATGGAGTGTCTCGTTCTCACCTTACTTACCCTTTTGGAAGTAATTACTGACATGGATAATTTGATGATGTTGAAATAATCTTTCTATACCCTATCTATAGTGCCTGACTTCGTAGTGTCTGACAAATTGTTTGGCATAGGAAGTGCATTCAGGGTCACCCACTCGGGGAAGTCAGCTTACACGTGAATACCAAATCCCAAATGACTTTACCAGTGATAGGCAGTACTAATGAAAATCACTTTCTTACATGAGATACAATGCACATTTCTACCTCTCATTCCAATAATATATTAAATTCATTATTTGAGCCTAATGTTGTGGAAGCTATTTACCATACACAGCATCTCAGTGTCACTTGATTGTGGTTTTCAGCTCTGCGTAATACTTTTTTCACCTGTAATTACCTAATTGTCTTTCCAGCCTTTTAAGAAAATAATCCTTCAGCTTGACATCTTTAAACTGTGTTTTGTTCAGTAGTTTACAGTGTCAGTACTTTATAATCAATGTTTATCATTAATACCATAGATAGCAAAATATCTAATTACAGTTACACCGCTGTGGTGAAAAGAAGTGTTACAATCTAAGCCAATTCTGCATTTCAGTTGCTGAAAGCAAGACTGGAAAGCAGTCCTTGTAATTCTCAAGAAAGGAGGTACTTGCCATGCCTTCCGTTAAGTCAGAGAAATGTGCTTCCAGTGTTCAGCCACAGCGAACTGGAGAATAATGCTCCTTAGCAACAGAAGTTGATGAAATAAAGGATTTAAATACAGCTTAACATTAGGAAGATAGTGTCTATGTCAGATTTTAAAATGTGGAATTAGATTCACTGTTAGAGACTGAAGGAAAATATAAAAGTTCAGAAGTCAAGTCTCCATCTTCTGAGTCAAGATGGAGAAAGAAGTTTCTCTGGTGCAGGTACCTTTCCCTATGAGCTGCTAGAAGTTTGTCTGTGCCGTGACTGTGCATCTTGTCTTCTGTAGGCTCCTGGAAAATGAGTGGCTCTTAAGGGGATGACTTTTGTTTTCTTAATGGCCCCACACTAGGTCTGTGTCCATAAAGGTGAAACTGATCACATCTTTTTTGCTGACATGTGGAATGTAGGCATCAGCGGTCTGATCACTCCGAGTCTTGCACATAGGGCCCTTCTGTCAAATGTCACAGAACGCATTTAGAACCATCACAACCATGTATCTCTGAAAAAGAAGGCTACCCTCTATACGAGGCACAGCTGAAAACCAAGAACTTGGGTAAAACAATAGGAGTAATACTTTTCCACCAATGTTTCTATATAGGTTTGTAATTGGAAGAGAAAAACCGGGACAAGTGAGTGAGGTTGCGCAGCTGATTAGCCAAACTCTAGAACAAGAACGCCGCCAGAGAGAGCTGCTGGAGCAGCATTATGCGCAGTATGATGCAGATGATGATGAGGTAACACATTGTCTAGCGTTTAACTATTTAGTGTTTTTTAAAGTTCTGTTTTCTATTCCTAATTCTGCTTTTTAATTGTCACTCAGAGGTCAACTTCTGGCCCTCTCCATTACCTCTGCTGATGACTTTTATGGATTTCAATGATGAATATTATTTGAAGAACAAAAGCTTTTCAGCATGGAATTAAAATGTTTGTTTTGTTCCAAAAGAGCAAATATCAAATAAGTCAATGCTTCTGTAATCATTGCTCTTCTTCTGAAAGTGTATGCTTTGTCTGAAATGAGGGAATAAAGTTGGTTTTCTTGTGCACTGAAACATTGGGAGGGGTTTGGGGAAAATGGTAATAATCACCTTCTAACTTTTAAGGGGTTGGGGAAGTTTTGCAATTTTTTTTTTTTCCTAAAGGAACTGGTGTTGTTCTTCATTGAGAAGTTTTCTAAAATTTCCAGGTAGGACACCTCCGTCCACACACTGCTTTTTGTGAACAGATGGCCATGGGATAAAGAATTATCTACCTTGTCAAAGAGTGTGTTGGTGTTTATGATTAGTGCCTGATACCCCAATACAAACCTTTTGAAGCTATCAGCTTTATTCAGTAAATTTTACATAATTTCTTCCATTCTGTTAAAATTTGAATATACCTAAATACCAGGGTGCCTGGAAAGATTAAGGAGAGATCTTTTTCAGAGACTGTTGTCTGTCTTACTCCCTAAATTAGCTGCTGGGTTAAGGTATAAAGACAGTTGCTGTAACAAGTCACTTAGCTCAAGCATACCATCTTCATTTCCCATTGTCTTGAATAATGTTACTTGAAGTGCCAGATGCCATGTGTTAGTGTGGTTTAGCTCAGGGCAGATTGTTTTGGTTTGTTCCAGGAAGGAGGCAGTGGGGGAGACAGAGGATTCACACAGTGCATTTGTTTAAGTTTAGGGTTTTTTTAGGTACTGAGACAGGGCTTCTAAACAGTGAAATGGGACAAAAATACTTGGAGATAAAATCAGGGAACACTCAGAGTTTGAAACATACTGTTAAACTAGCAATAGGTCAGAACAATCAGAAGTGTCCCAGAAAACCCAGGAGAACATCCTATCTAGGCCCGGTGATGCTTCAGTCACTTTAATGTCCACTGATATTAAAAGTAAAAATACTGGAATATGTGTTAGAATGAATCTTGTCATAGGTACATATTTAACTCATATAAATAAAAATTTTACTTAGATGTAATGGGGATGTATATGTACATGTGCCTGTGTGAGACTATGAAGGCTAAAATATCCATATCCTCTCTGTTCCCTCCTCAACCCTTAGAAGCACACAAGTTTTCTAAGTTCTATTTTGTTTAGAATTCTTTAGTTTAGAGTTTCAGAACAAATAAAAAATTTAGCTTGATGCAGCCTTTGTTATGATGATATGGGGAAGGCCTGTCGGCACTATCCTGGCTGGTGCTGCTGCTCCTTCTTTCTTTAGAATTCAAGTTTTTGACTGATTTCTTGAAGATAGCTTATCTCCTCCTCAAGAGGCAACTCCATCTGGCCTTTGGAACATGAGACTTCTCACAACTCATCATAGCATGCTGTAGATGTCAGGGTTTGAAGACCTGTGACAGGAGAGGTGTGTCTTAAATGCCTGAAGTACAAATCCTTCTTGCTGTGTACTCACTTGCATGTTGAGGAATGTGTAACATATCTTACTATGTGAGTAATGGATGCATTACTCCTTTTACCTAGAGGATGCATCCACCTGCAGAAAAGGCTTGTGTTGCTTACCTTCATGCACCACACAGATGCCATAACTCCAGATCTGGCAATAAAGGAAGTGTTGTTCAAATCATACAGGTCAGTACTGATCCTGGTAGTAGCTCAGCCTTCAGCAGGGATTACTGCTGTGCTGATGCTGACTGTGACACTTTTGTACTGACCTCCGTGTGCGTGTTTCTCAGCACAGTAGTGAAAGAGGACAGGGATCTGTAGGTATCAGATACCTTTTGTGATGCAGCTTGTCCCTGCAATTCAGTGGTTACAAACTCTCAACTCATGTTCACTGCATAAAGTTTTAACACAAAAAATACTGACTGCAGCATTTTCTATTGGTAGTGCCTTTGGATGATAGAGAGAAAATAAGATAGGGCAAGTAATTAACAGAGTTAAAGGCATCTTTTCTAATTGTAGCACTACACTGAGGATGATAGCCACCCCTGTGACCATGACGTGTTTTTTGGCCGTTAGCATTTGCAGTGTAGAGGACTCCTATGGCATGAGTGAGGAAAGGAAAAGACATCTACCAGGGGAGGTCTAGAGATCAAAGATCTCTTTTGAAAGGAGAAGGAATTAGGCTTCAGAGCAAACACAGTGCTTCAGTTCTCAAAAACTACATTGGGATCATCGAAGGTCATGCACATTTCCTGCTTGATGCCATACAGATATTTGGGAGGGGGTTGGTAAGCCTTGCTCTCAGAATACACATATAGTTTCTGGAGGCTTATCAGAAGTAGATTAATGGAAAGCTGCAGCAATCCTGAATTTTATTTTATTTTTTTGTCATGTCATCTCACTATGCCACCCAAGTAAACTCACACAACTTGCACCATTCCCAGGCAATTGACACAATGGAAACTGTGATCTAATGCACATTAGACACGGTTCAAAGACATTTTTGGTCACCACAAGCACTTCTGCTCCATTTACTGTCAAATACGAGCATTACTTCTTTGAGTTCACCTTGCTCTGTGAGGGCAAAGGTGGCTGGGCTTGTGTTGCTGTATTCCAGACACCACTGCCAGCCCTGAGATCTGTGGCTCTGGTATGCAGGGCATCTTTTGGGCAAGAAAATCTTCATTTACACTGTCTGAATGAATATCCACAAATGTACAAAAAACCCTACCCTTTTGAGTCCATTTTTTCAGAGTAATAGTTATTCTGACTGCATGAAGCTCAGGAGTCTTGGGATTGGCAGTGTAAGGAGTTTTGTGCTAAGGTGGCGGAGAGTTGTTCAGTGTCAGAGCTATCAAACTGTCCTGTTCATTTTCATACAGTTCTTAAAATACAGCATCATGAATATCTATCTACAATGCTGCATAAATGAACAAGAAAGGGATCATTATTCAACACTTCATTGAGGCTGTCAAATTCTGAGCCTCAAGACACTTCCACAGAATCACAAGGTTGGAAAAGACCTTCAAGATCATCAAGTCCAACCAATCCCATCCTAAGCTAAACCATATCCCTAAGTACCTCATCTACCCTTTTTTTAAACACATCCAGGGAAGGTGACTCAACCACCTCCCTGTGCAGCCTGTTCCAGGCCCTGACAACAATTTCAGTAATAAATTTTTTTCTAATGTCCAATATAAACCTGCCCTGGCACAGCTTCTTGCCACTTCCCCTTGTCCTATCTCCTGTCATCTGGCTGAAGAGACCATTGCCCACCTCTCTACAACCTCCCTTCAGGTAGTTGTAGGTGGTGATAAGGTCTCCCCTCAGCCTCCCCTTCTCCAAGCTAAACATCCCCAGTTCCCTCAGATGTTCCTCATATGATTTGCCCTCCAGCCCCTTCACCAGCCTGGTTGCCCTTCTCTGGACTCTTTCAAGGACCTCAATGTCCTTCTTATGGTGAGGAGCCCAGAACTGAACACAGTACTCGAGGTGTGGCCTCACCAATGCCGAATACAGGGGCACAATCACTTCCCTGGACCTACTGGCCACGCCATTTCTGATACAAGCCAAGATGCCATTGGCCTTCTGGGCCGCCTGAGCACACTGCTGACTCATATTCAGCCTGCAGTCACCCAACACTCCCAGGTCCTTCTCTGCCTGACAGCACTCCAGCCAGTCTCCCCCAAGCCTGTAGCCCTGCATGGGGTTGTTATGTCCCATGTGCAGCACTCTACACTTGGCCTTGTTAAACTTCATCCCATTGGTCTCAGCCCATTGGCCCAGTCTGTTCAGATCTGTCTGAAGAGCCTCCCTACCCTCAGGCAGATCAACACTTCCTCCTAGTTTAGTGTCATCTGCAAACTTAGTGAGGAAGCATCCAATCCCCTCATCCAGGTCATTGATAAAGATATTGAACAGAACTGGACCCAAGACTGAGCCCTGGGGGACGCCACTTGTGACTGGCCTCCAGCTGGATTTTGTTCCATTAACCACCACCCTTTGGGCCTGTCTGTCCAGCCAGACTACCACAAGGATAGCAATAACGTACCAGCTTTCTGGAGCAGGGTATCAGTGGTCTGTGTTTGAGTCCCGGAGTCACTGCACGTGACTGATAGAGCTGGTCAAATCACAGGTGTCTGCAAGTCCTGGTGGTTTATCTTGCTGTGCCACCAGGAGGCTAGATTTCCTCTGTTTTGAAATTTAGGGCAGTCTTCATCATAACTGGACTTGAGTCAGATGCTAAGTTAGACAGACACTTGTTAGCCCACAGCAACTTGTCATTCCACTGCCTTGCAGAAGTGTTAAATGACCTACTTGTTGGTGAAGGTTCACAGTAACACACATAGTATTCGCAAAAGTTACATCATTTAATATATAAATGCCCTGCATCCTTGCACTTCAGAATCTCCTGTTACTGTGGACTGCAGGTCATCACAGGGTTGCGGGATGTTTTTGGATGCTCCTTCATTGAAATCCTTGCATGGAGACAGCAGGAGCATGTGCAAAACTGACAAACACTAAAAGAAAGGGGATGCCCACAACGGGGTCTGTGCAAAGACAAGCAGGGTAAATGTGCAAGAGCTGAGTTTGTCGTGAAGCTCCCAGGAGCCAAGTGGAGCCAGGAGTTACCAGTTATTTCTCAAGTAATACTTCCAATAGTCAGTGTCAGCATTTCGTGAAGTTGTTTCAGGTGCTGCCTCTAGATAGCCTGCTGCAGAGTTTACTCATCACCAGTTCATCTAGCTCCCTAAAATCCCACATCCTCTTAATTGGTTGTATCCCACCAGAAGACAAAACTCGAAGGTTTGAAGTAGGTACTCTCTTTGTATTTCCTACTTAGGGTTTTAAGTACAACCTGAATCTGTATCTGTGACTGAAACGTTTTGATTGCCCTGTGTTAACAACAGTGTTCTGTGCACATTTCAGTCAAATTCTGCCATTTCTTGGAATTTTGATTTGAAAATGGTATTATCTTCTTCGTCTTCTGCAGTGAGTGGCAAAAGCCACATAAAGCAGATGACCTGTGTCCCTGGAAAGCTGCTTATGGTGACGCAGGATATGAAATTAATAACATACTCCAGAGTCTGTTCACTCTGTGGGCACGTACAAGTAGTTTTATTTATGCAAGTGACATTTTAATGTATTTTAATATCACTAATAGACATTTGAATATTTTTTCATTTTAAATTCCCATTTACCAGGATGTTCAGAGAGCAAAGTAACATTAGAACCATTGAAGAAAATCTTGACACAGGAAAAAAAAAATGTTGCAATGTGCTTGAATGTCTAACACCCAAAGAATACCTTTGTTAAACAACAGCTTTCAGAGAGTACAGTTTTCCCAACATCATTAATATTAAGTACTCCTGTAAAAGTGATGATTGATACAATAGCATTCTATTTTTCTTTGCTCCTTTGAAAGAACTAAGTATAAAGCATGAACAAAATCTAATTAAGAGGTGGGCTTGAGTTATTTTTATAGTTCTACAAATGATGTTCCATGATTGTGGGAGAGTTTCAGCACAAATAAAAGATTTAGCTTGATGCAGCCTTTGTTACGGTGATTTGGGGAAGGTCTGTCTGCATTATCCTGGCTGCTGCTGCTGCTCCTTCTTTCTGCTTGGGAGTGTTAGGCCCATTTCAAGAATTTGCAAGGCAGTAAAACAATGTGAGTAACACATTTTCCCTTTTAAAGTGGGAAATTGCAGTTCATGTTGGCAAAGATAATTTCATGCTATTGGCTGTGATAGCATGTAGCAAAATTGAATGGCTAAAATGGGAAGCTGTTGCTGGGGATGGGGTAAGCTTAAGCCCTAGGTGCTGCTGAAATGAGAACTAGGTCTTTTGCATGGATGAGTTTTGCTCACCAATATGAACTGAAGAGTCCAAGATTGTCCTTCAAGAGCATGTAAGTTTTTATAAACTATTGAGTAACAAAAATATTGTTGTCAGCTAAGAAAACAAAATGTATTGCAGGGAACCTCAGGCAGCTACAAGAGCTACTGTTCCTTACAAGGCTTTGTAATTTTTAAGTAAAGTAACTTTCGTCTGTGCTTTGCCACTTCTTGTAAACCACTGAATTTCCCACTCTAGCATATTGGTGCAGGGTCTGAACAACCTTCTAATAGTTTCATGTGAAGCAGAAGCCAGCAGAGATGATTTTCTCAGGGAAAGTGTGCTTCGTGTAGTTTATGGCACGTATTTCTGTAAAGCACACATCGGTTCTTTTGAACCTGTGTTTGTGTTTCATGTGACTGTGAGATCAGACCCCTTTCTTTTGGAGACAAAAGCTGAAGTCCGATTTATTTCTGTGCTCAGTAACGTGTTTGTGCCATCCTGCTGTCTTGTTTACCTGAGCAAACTGCAGTGCTTCACTTTGATGATTACTTTTTGCATTAATTGAAGCAAAAATGACTGTGCCCATTGACATTCAATATGTACCATCTGAAGCAAGGTTTTCCTTTGTGTTGATTGTAAGCTGCCTGATGTCCCTTTTCAAACACTGGCTCCTGCAGCCAGGAGAATACTGCCCGCTCTTGAATATTTACCCAATATAAGTTAGTCCATCATACAAGGGGGAATGGATTAAAGCTAAAGGAGGGAAGGTTTAGATTAGGTATTAGGGGGAAGTTTTTCACAGAGAGAGTGGTGAGGTGCTGGAACAGGCTGCCCAGAGAGGTGGTGGATGCCCCGTCCCTGGAGGTGTTCAAGGCCAGGTTGGATGGGGCCCTGGGCAACCTTGTGTAGATCCAGGCCTGGAGGTTGGTGGCCCTGTCTGTGGCAGAGGGGTTGGAGCTCTATGATCCTTGGGGTCCCTCCAAACCCAAAACATTATACGATTCTGTGATTTTATGTGTTCACTTTTCTTTTTGTATGAATTACGTCCTTTTAGTTTAGCTCTTTGGAGGGATCAGTTGAGCCAGATCTGGGCATTTTATGTAAACGGGGATTATTTTGCTAGTTGACATTCCTACTTCTGCCTTCTCTTTGCATGCTCCAGGGATTTCCTTGCCATTGCTGGTGGACCCACGAAGATGATTTTTTCACGTAGAAATGATGGTTGTGTATCATGGTACTATCAATTTTTCAGGGATAATGACTGCAAAATCGATAGTACATGCATTGTGTTAGTATTTTGTCCCCACAATTGCTCATTTCATTGAAATTGCACTGACATTTTAGGGTTAGTTGTTCCGCTTCTCCACACCCTGATGGAGTGTGAAGGTGGCATTACATCTACATGCTCCTGGCAAAAACCAAAATTACTGTTGAGGCAGTAATTGCATGTAGCTGTGAGGAATAAAACAGAAGTAGAAGTTACTACAAGTGTAGCATAACAGAAGATTTTGTGTGTGTGAGATCTAGACATATGAATGATGTATTTAATTTCAGGTGCTGTTTAGTTTAGCTGTGATGCTAACATGCTGGAATTCCACTGAGAGGGATCATGTGTTCTTTGCTTCTGTTTAAAATAAGAAAAAAAGAAACAAAAACAACTGGGTTTTTTGGTTGAAGACTACTGAAATTCTTAGTACAGATAAAGTATGTAAAGTGAACAGTTACTGTTTGAAGAATATGTAACCATTTATAGAAACAGAGTTCTGTCTCCTAAAAAGTCATGTGCATTGATAGTGATGTTTAAAGTATGAATGGGTTATGAATGGTTGGAAATTACCCTTTTTTTTTCATAGTTCTTTTAACATAGTAAGATTTTCCCAATTCATTCAATGGTTTATGTGTGTTTTGGCTTTCTTTCTTCTTACAACTTTAATGGTTTAAAAAAAAAAAAGGACAATATAGACATTTAGTGTCCTTTAAAAAGTCCTTTCCAACCCAAGCCATTCTAGGTGCTATTTGTCCAAGAAATGGTGATGTTTTATTGTAATTATATGACCCTGTTGTTGGACACATACCTCTTCTGTGTGTACTTCTGCACTTAGACTTAAGTTTCCCTGCACTGCTTTTTAATTGAGAGACATTTACATAAGCCTAAACAACAGCTGGGAAACTAAATTAAGGTGGGAAGTTGAGATTTGAACTGTTGTTTGGACATCTGAGTTCTTCCCTGTTGTTTTGAAAAGTTCTTTTGACAAAAAAATTACTCGAGTAGATAATCCTAGCACTACTGGGAGTACACTCCTGATGATATTATGTGCCTTCACCTCAGGAGCTGAAAGCTCATGAACAAAAACTTGAGTAGTTCTGTCGGATTTTGGTATTATTACTGTATAAACATGAGAAGGACTGCACCCCTTTCCCCGCCCTTCCTTTTCCATGTATTTTTTGAGTCCCAAGCTTTATAAATCCAGATGTGGCCCCGAGGGAAGTGTTCGCTTTGCAACATGTGTGTGTAGTCATTCGTGATGCCATCAAGCTGTTTGTGATCAGTATGCTAGGTACTCAGGCTTCCAGAGGGAGCCCCACTGAAGCAGAGTGGTACTCAGGTATGTTAGGCATGGGGAGACATGAGCACAGATGAGATGTGCAGAAGATTGTCAAGGCAACTTGAGGTTTAATACTGCAAGGTTTTTCCCCGCAATATTACTGTTTTATCTTGTTTAATATCAAGAAGAAGATTGTAGCATATTAATTTTTTTAATTCTATTTTTTCAGCAAATTGTTCACATCTCGTGGCTTACCAACCCAAGAAAGATCCACATTTTCTGTTTAAAACTAGGTAGAAGCTCCCTATTCAGCAAAAATTTAGTGAACTGACTTCAGTCTCTGAACTCGTCTCTTGACACTCAGTTTCTTTTTCCTGCTGTAGTCTTTCTGTGTGGGTGTTACTTTTCTATTGTTAATTTGTTTATAAGGAACAAACCAATGGATTTTAAAATTCACCATGGAATGTCACTGGAGAATTGCTTTCTCCAGATGGCTTAAAAAAGACTAATCAAGCTCCTCTCGTCCTATTGTCCTTTTATTTCTGTTTGGAAAAGATTCCTTGTTAAATCTGAGAAAATTTGAAGAGTTCTTGTGGAAAAGAGGCCTCGTCTGGAAAAGGATGAAAACAATTGAAATATAGAGCCAGTAAAGCTTAAGTGCTAAATTCCTAGTCCTCAAGACACTGTTTTCTCCTCTCTCTTGATATTCTGAAATACTGCGGTGGAGTTGTATTTTGCCGGGTGGAATTAATAAGTACTGGGGTTATAGCTAATAAAGAAGATAAACTTTTGTATGCGGAATGCTGGGTTTGCACAGTAGCTTAATTACTCTTTGAACAGTATCTGCCTAATAAGAGGATAACTGGAATTTCTTAAATGCTATAAAATTAAGACAGGGGAATATGCTACAGATGAAGAAGATGAAGACATGGGACCTGTCCTTCCAGGAGGTGACATGGCTATTGAAGTGTTTGATCTCCCTGAGAATGATGACATGTTCTCTCCCAGTGATGTGGACACCAACAAGCTTGCTCACAAATTCAAAGAGGTAAGTTATAAATTGGAAAATATTCCTGAAATATCTCACTGGAATTAGATTTCTAATTATCTCATTTGCTCCATGCTTGTTTTTTCTCTTGAAATCTAGATATTTCTCTTGAAAACTGAGTATACTCAGTACTGTTGAATGACTCAAAAAGTTCTGCTTAAAAGAAGCAGAACTCTAGTTTGGAGATGTATTAGCATCAGCTTTCAGTTTGCTTGGTATTGATAGAAGGCGGCTTATAATTTCAGTTTTCAGCACAGAAGTTATTTGCCTCAGCACTTAGTTTGCATTTTTCGATGAGGAACAGGAAGACAAAGTGCATATTAATACATTACTAGCAGATTGCTGCTTTTCTTTTTCTGTTTTTTTTTTTTGAGGGGGGGCTTGGGGGTGGGTTTTCTTGGTAAGATTCCAATCAAAAGTGTTTGGGAAAATCAAACAGCAAATGTTAAATTTCAGTGAAAAGGGACATGTGGAGCTCACCCTGTGCCACTGTGCAGCGACTCATCAATGTACAGCACTGTCATATGTTTGGCCATGTGTTTAGAAAGATGCTGTATTGGGGAAGCAGGCATATTTCAAGCTGGTGTTTTACCAAACCCTGTGGTTACAGAGTTTGTTAGCAGCAGCTGGTACTAACTGGTACTTTAATCAGTGGTGTTCCTTGTGGTCACTGAATTCATGTAAATTAACGTGCCAAAGTGCTGAGAAACATTTCTTCTGTATCTTAGTCTGGGCTTTTGATGTGGTTTATTTTTGAGATTTCCTGAATTCTGATGCAAATAAAGACATGAAACAATTGAATTTACTAAAGCCAGTAATTAAAAAACAGTAATGGGCTGAGTGATGACAATAAAGAACATTTTTCTTTTTAAATGGAGGAAGATGGAAGGGGTGAAGTAGAACCACATGAGATTTGAGCAGCAGACCCTGGACCCAGAAAAGAGTCTTAAAGTACAGAGGCTCTCTTTTTATCTTTCTTCCTCTGTCCTCTCCCCTATCCCTACCTAGATAGATAAACTATCTAGTTTATCTTCTATAAATACATATTTTTATTACTCTCTAGTGAGCGTAATGTATGGAAAGTAATGAGTCAATGAGCAACCAGTCTTTCCCTTTTCTGCTAATACCCTTTTCAGCCTTTGGATGCTGACTGCTATTCATCATTGTTTCCTGAAAGCTTTTTACTTTACTTAAATGCTAATTTTCTCACCACATATTTCAAGTTCCACGCTCTTATGCAATTAGCAGAAGAGTTTTCTTAGGTTTCTAGTACTTTGCATCCTGTGTAGTGATACTTTCTCAAATCGGTGGGATGTTGCTACTGTTCTGATAGTGCCAGTGTGACAAAGCTGTGCAGGCCTCAGATGGGTAATGGACAAGGCGCTCACCTTTGAATCGATTACCTGTAAAACTGCCCTGGAATACAGTTTCCATCAACTTGGGCTGTTGCCACACTTGAGCTTGTCCAAACTGATTTGAAGCTGTTTGCAGACCTCTTTGATGTAATGGCCTCGAAACGCTGGTGTAGAGGTGATCAGATGAAGAGACTCTGTGATGCTGCAGCTTTAAGTGCAGATGAGAGCCTGGGAAGAAAACATTAAGAGCTCCTGCATAAGAGTGGACTCTTTTTCTCTAACCCACGCAGTTGCCACTGTTACAAGCATGCCCCTTTTGTTTCACTGATTGTATTTAACAGTACACAGCTGCATTTTGTTGGCTGCTGCAGAGTGAGTACATGTATTTTTCTTGGTATTTGCCCTAAATTCTTTTAACACTAGAGGACTTGTTCGCGATCACGCTGCACAAGCCCACACAGTGTTTTTCTGGAATTGTATTTAAAGAATAACTGTTCTTTCTTGTTCTTACTCCAGAGATTAATGGAAGTATGAAACAAGTGGGTTGGACGTAATCTTTAAGCATAATAGTTTGACCTAATTAGTTGAATTCAGTCTTTGCAATGAAAAATGTGCTCACATACTTTGAGAGCACTCTTACTTGAAATGCCTTGCTTTTGGAATGAAAGTCAGGAGAGAGATGGGCATTCCTGTGTGAATCACTGTACTTCTGCAAAACTTGTTTTCCTGGATGTAAGATAGGAAAAATGGAACTGATTTTCCTTAACTGCTTTGAGGGAAAGAGCTAGAAGCTTTATTTTAGCTCTGATGTTTGAAGAGAGGTAAGATCTATAGGGAGAAGGGACATCTTACATAAGATTTAGGAGTTTTTTTCATGCCTTAATGAAAACAGTGTTGTTATTATATTTAAAAATTGTCATTGAGATTATTACATTCTACTGGGTACTTTCTTTCCCAGTGTACATTGGATATTTTAACAGATTCTAGCTTTTAATCCCATTCTACCTTTTGCAGTTTTCAATTAATGTATTTCTCTCTATAGATCTTATTTTTTATAAAGCATTTTATTGTTTTGAAGAAAATGGATCAGCTTTCCAAGACATATGATAAGGAAATGTGCCAAAAATTATTCAAAACGCCTTTGTTAAAATGAAGCCTTCACAATTTTGCATTATCTTAGAAAACATACAAAGACAAAATAGCATCTGCCAAGTATTTGTCTGGCATTCCATAGGGCATGGAATAAGGAATTTCTGTTCCCCTGTTAGTAAACTTGCTTTAAAATTTTTAACTATGGAGTGCAGATCTGCTTGCCAGACAGTTGACCTCTCCCATTGTTCATTCTAACCTATAAATGTGTTAGGATTTCTCATGTATTCTGCAAGCATTAGTTCTTGCAAAAAAAAAAAAAAAAAAGGAAAGAACAGAAAAAAAGGAGATGTCCAGCTAGACATTTGTCTGTTCAGCAGGAAATTGTCTTTTTCCTTCTGGCTCAGTGGGACCTGCTGTACCATGTACTGATTCAGTGATCTGACTGAATGTCAGAATGCTCAGTATTCATTTTTTAACTTAATAACAGAGTATAAAAATAACTGTTAAAACCATCTGTACCTGAGCAGATTGTCATTTATGCAACAATTTGGAGTTTATTTGTATGTAATAATAAGCTGTTTAAGTGCTGCTGATGGGTTTGTGGGGTTTTAGAAGAGATGGGAGTGGACTGTAAGCAGGTGGCCTAAAGCTTTGAGTCTTGGCATTTTGATTTCATTATTAACTCTGCAAAGGGCAAAGTCTAGCTCATCCATCCTTCCCCTGATTTCATCTTGCTTCAAAACAGAGAGGTAGCAGAGCTGAGCAAAGGCCTGGGCACTTCATAAACACCATAACATTTCAGAGGGTTCTTTCGTAATTTTTCACTACTAACAAAAAGTGGGATGATGAGAAAATAACAGTTCTCAGTCTCTGAAATTTGCAGATCAGAGGTTGGATTGAATGAGCTCAGAAATTGCAAGTAACCTCTTACAAAGGCTAATAGATTATTTCCTTAGTCTCCCCTATGTAAAATTGCAAAAAGGTACATATCTTTCTCTGCTCCCTGGTCTACAGGCTGGAGTAGCACCACTGGCCAATTCTTGCTGTTGCCACCAGCTCCAGGGCTACCGAGTGCCTTGTTGCTGCCAGCTGTACTGGCATGTCTCCATCCTGGACCAATAGCCCTGCTCTCATGTAGCATGTCCTCGGGAACCTGTGTGATCTGTGGGTTAGCTGTGCGCTCAAGGCAGGTTCAGTCTAGCCTCATGATCATGTTCCACCTGCTAGTGTGCCTGGTGGGCCTCCACATTTTACATGTCTGTGCAAGCTGTTGTGGTCAGTGAGTGGTTTCATTTGAAGTGAAATACCCATTTTCACTGACCACTTGACGATTTATTACACTTTTCAGTGCAAAGTCAAAACTGGATTGTAACAGATAATCCTGGCAATGAGAAGTGCTTACAATCTCCTCAGACCAAGAAATTAGCTGTGGAAAGAACATTTCAAAACTGTTCCTCATGTGGGATTGGTTGCATCAGTATCTCCTTTATTCCTTCCAGCAGAAATTCAGCAGCTCTCCACCAGAAAGGACAAGGTTTATTCACTAGATCAGTTAAGGCTGATTTGCAAACCAACCTGCATCCGAGAGTGTGAATTTCCTGTGCTGCCACAAGAAATGCCTTCAAGAGGTCCCATGAAATGGGCATTTCAAAAGTAGCTTGGCCTTTCTTAAAGATTGTTGTACCAATCAGTTCAGTGATGGTTCCTATTTTTGAAAATTACTCCTCTCTTCCAGAAGAACTTCTCTTTTAAATTATTTTTTCGTTTTTCTTTTTTTTTACTAACATGCTGGTCTTCAAGAATGTAGCCATTGCTTCACCAAAGGTGATAATTTCTGGTTCAGTACAACTCCTTCACGTACTCCATTAGCTCAACATAAAGGCTCCCAAAGGTTCCTGTTAGTCTTGTAAGAGAGTTAACCCCCATGTAAAACATGCTTTTCCATAACTATTCCTGGTAGTCATAAATAATGGACAGAGGCTTTGTCTCCACTACAGTGCCAGGTGCCAGCTCAAGCTGTAGTTCAGGGTTTACCCTTGCCCTCAGCATACCACACACAACTCACTGATTCACATTAAGCAGTGCCTTAGATTTAAGGTTTTGGGGGCCTGTCAGAAGTTTGTCTGTGCTGCCTGCTTTAAATAATAAAGCTGCAGGGATTTGGGTGCCGACCAGAATTGGGTGGATGTGCATGATTGTTCCCATTTAGGTTAGGGTTATGCTGTTGAGCATTCGAATAGCAAACCTTTGGGGTGAAACTGAAGATGTTTCAGGATGTTGCCTAATGCACTCAAAAAAACATTGTTATTACTCCACAGGATCAGTGCAGTGTAGGTTAATCCAAAAGAAATCCCTGCAGAACTTGTGCAGGGGGATGCTTGGTCCTTGGCACCAACCTTTTCACGGTGCAGATCCACTCTTCCTGTGGCACGCTGCTTGGTAACCTAACGCCAACCTTTAGCACACTGCCTGGGCTGTTAATCTACTTGCGGTCATTTTGGGTGCTTGAGTGGTATTTCCTGTTTTTTACAGTTTCCTCATGTAACTGCTGTCAGCTGAGGCTTGCTCCAGCTCCAGGATAGCTCCAGCTAACCGTGGAAAAGCATCAGTATACCTTTTTTCATGCATGGCATAAACGTGTGAATCTTCCCTCAAGGTTTTCCTGACTTCTTGTGTTGTTAAACTGCTTATTTCCATATTTGCTTTTTTGTACGGTGCCCATTTTAATCAGTGCAGTGGGACTTACTGACAGCACTGGGATGTATCTCACATTCACATCAGAGGAGAGCAAAGCCCAGCAGGATAACATCTCTACTTTTTTTTTTTTAAGCATAAGACATTTGGTTTTGCTAAACAGATTGGATGTTCTGATTTGAAATTATGAGTGGTTAGACGGCATCCTATCTTTAATTAGGTTGCACAGACTGAGTCATTTTGCAAGCTAGACATTTTAATTTACAAGCTACTGCACTGCAGCACTCTTCAAGGCCTTCTGCTATGTAATAAGATATTCAACTTGCAGCACTGGCTTTAAAAATACTGGAGTACTCTCTGTGACTTCACTTGTTTATTTTATATTTTCAATTTTAGCTGCAAATCAAACATGCAGTTACAGAAGCTGAAATTCAGAAGCTGAAGACGAAGGTAAGAATCAATATACAGTTAATATATGCTGGTTTTTCCTTTCTCATGCAAAATCAGATCTGAAGACGTATCTTTATGTGGGTGGAGAAGTCAACATCATTATTAAAGACTGATTAAGAAGCGCGGTGGCTCAGCTAAATCTTGTCTTGGTATATATTCTCTGTTCGAAGTTTCAAGTAAAATTTCAAGTGCTGCTGTGAAGAGAAACTGCCAACTTGTGTAGCTCTGATTTAACGTAGATTTTAAGGGCTGTCATAATGACTAAATGGCAGATTTCTAGTTTTACAATACTAATGCAGGTTTTAAAATTTTATTTGGATTTAATATTCAGGTCTAAGTAGGGGTTTTATTTGCCGGTGATGTTAAAGTATCTTTGTTAAAAAATCATATAATTAAAGGTATTTAATAAAAATTCCTCTCTTACATACAGAAGAAAAAGAGCTGTTTAATATTGCTGCAGTTCTTTTTAAAAGACAGTATAGAAAGGAAAAACCTTACTAGTTTTATGGAAAACATCATCTCACAATTGGTTGGTATTTGTTAGATTGAATTTGCTATAGCAATATAAAGAAATTGTATTTCTTGTACTAGGATAACCTTTATGGGAAGTCAACTGATAATCAGTTGTTGAGTAATATTAGGTTTTATAATGACATCCTTCTCTTTGAGTTTGAGTACATTATGAAGGAAATAATAAAAAGACAAAAAGAAAATTGTACTTCAGAAAAAGATCTTACTCTTTCTAGCAGCTATTTCCACACACCGTACATTTTGCATACTGTTTATCAAATCTGCATAAATTATTCTAAAAGATAAATCCAGAGTGCAACTACTTTCTGTAATAATTTCTACTGTACTGTATCAGTTCAGAAAGTCAGAAATCTTTTCTTCCTCTGCATTCCAGTTCCAACCTAGCAATCGGAGCCAAATGGTCAATCCCTTGGGATTGTGCCAGGCCCCACTGACTTCATGGCAGTGATGCGTGGGTGTAAACATTTATCCGTGCAAATCTGTGGGCAAGATTAGGGTTAATGTGCCTTTTTGTGTTGGACATCTTTACCTAGTGTTTTGAATAGAGCCAAATACAATGTGGCTAGTTTAGGTATACTGCTAATAAGACCGCAAAGAAGTTATTTTCTTTTTGTGTGCATCATCCTCTATGCTAGCAGAATTGCCTAGAGCAAATTAAACAACCTTGATAAGTAAGTAAGGATGTTAAGGCTTCTATTTTTTCCTTCAATTCTGGCAACTTGAATATAGAAGCTGCTGCTGAACAACCCTACCCTTACCCAGCACCAAACATCCAAGCCTGCAGCTAGCTTCCGCTGGGAATTGAGAAGCCGAACACAAAAAATAATCTAATAAAAAACCTAGCAAAGGAGATAAAGTTTATTATAAACTCAGCAGTAAAAAGGTCACTTGGGAAAAGTCATTGGACTTCGTTGGAGCCAAATAGCAGAACTGGACTGGTCATAGACTTAAGCAGCACTGGTGTGTTCGGCAGAGTTAGCACCTGAGATCTTATACAGCAAGGGCATATTTTTCTTTTCATTTTAGCTCCTTACAACTCAGTAAGCAAGTTTAAAGAAAACAACAGTAATATATCTATAATGGATTCTCTTCATCTTCATAATAGTTCTGGCAGAGTTTCAGTATTGAATGCAAAACTCTGTGCTTGTGTAAATGAAAAAAGATTCTAGGGTATGACCCGATGTTGAATTTTGAATTATGCTCCAAGCTCTTTGTTTGGCTTTCTAGATTAAGCAAGATTATGACTTGAAAACAGACATTGTAAAAATTGAATAGATTTTCCAGTGTGGGTAAAAAAACAGATAGTTGCGGGGTGGTTGGGTTTTTTTCCCCCTGTTGTTTTATAAATTCTTCTTAAACCAAATATAGAACCTGGAAATCAGATTCCCCCAAAATAAGGAATTTCTCTTTTAATGATGTAAGTCTAGGAATGCTTTCCAACATCCCAGCATTTCCAACCTCTGAGCCAGATGCACAGAGCAAAACACATCCCAGGGACGAACTGATTAACCCTGCAGTTTGCCTGAATACTCCACTATTGACATTTTTAAAGCACATTGCTGTTACAGCCCAGGGACTAGCTGCTCAGAGCAAGGTTCTACTTCATTTCATGAGGAAGAATAGTACATGCATCAGCCTGTGTTCTTTGTCTTTGAAAGCTCTTCTCACTGCTAGCATATTACTTTTAGAGCTATTAGTTGACTGATTTTCACTATTCATGTTGTTTACAACCATCCTAAATGATTAGGCCACACTTCACACCATTTTACTGACTGGCATCTCCACTCTTGTTCAGTTGCAGGCTGCTGAGAATGAGAAGGTGAGGTGGGAATTGGAGAAGACCCAACTCCAGCAGAACATTGAGGAGAATAAGGAAAGGATGATGAAATTAGAGAGTTACTGGATTGAGGCACAAACCCTCTGTCACACGGTGAATGAGCACCTCAAGGAGACGCAAAGCCAGTATCAGGCTCTGGAGAAGAAATATAACAAGGCAAAGAAATTAATCAAGGATTTTCAGCAAAAGTAAGCAGCTACGCCAGGCTCAGCAAATGATTTAGTGGCCAGATAGGAAACATATATGTGATATATTTTGAAATATGAAACCCACTATTAAACACCTGTAAGGTAAACACTATTTTCCACTTTTTCTCATGAAAAACATGTGGTCTTTGTTGTGGAAAAATGTTTTTAGTATCCAATTATATTAGTTTAGCACCGTTGAAAAATACTACTATAACTAAATTAAGACTCCCATCTGTAGCGTTCCAGGTTGGAATGTTTCAGAATTATGTGATAACTCAATGCGATTGCAGATAGACAAGAGCAATCATAGTAAGGCATTTGATGAGCAAGTTTTACAGCAATTTATATTGGTATTGTGTCAGCTGGATTCACTCCTGCTGTGTACTAATGTAACATCAAAAAGGAAATGGTTTTGCTACAATTTACATTTTATTTTTCTTCTTCTTGTAGATGTCAAGAATGTTTGAGCTGAGTTGAGCTAACTGATGATTACCTGGCCCCCTCTGTTTCATGTGGTCCCCTCTCCCTGATGGCTAGCAAGAATATTAGCATCTTATATTTCTATAACAGCTTCCATCACCCCAAATTTCTTGGTTTTTTGCAGCAACTTTCTCATTTTCTGCTGAAATATACTCATTTAAAGAAGAAAGCACAAAACCATTTAGCAATGTCAAGTGACAACCAGGAGTGCAGAACTGAATATCCTGTCCCATTTAAAAGGGGGTTAGATAGTCATTATGCATCTTAGAATTTTGGGACTCCTCTGGAACTAGCTGTCTTCTTGTGGGCTTTCTCACTAACACCTTAGATTTTCAAATAAAAAGAAATAGGGAAGATAGCTAGAATGACTGTGGATAGCCTTTCTACTGTTACTCTGCTTTGTATTAGTAAAAGGTGTAGTCATTTGCTTTTTACTATCTCAGATTCCTAAATTCACCTAACAGATTTACCTGGAAACCTACAGATGCCCTTTCTGTAAAGGAGTGCAGTCATACTCCTAAAAAAAATTTAAAAAAAAGAGACATTTTGCCCCATTTTCTACACAAGAATACAGAATAAACTAAGCTAAAATTGTTTTCATTGTAAATACAGATCATGAAAAGTTCGATTTGATTTAACTGTTTTGATTATCAATTAGAACAACTGAGTTTTTTTTTTCTCAGATTAATTCCTCTTACTGTTTTTATATCTTCACCTGCATATTCACTTAGACTAAGTAATTTTTTAGGGTTCTATCCTAATTTGAGTTTCATGCTTCTTACTAGGTTAGTAATAAAATATTTGCTAAGGACAGATATTTACAATGAATAGCTGAAGCTATAGCAGATTATTTTGTTTTCTGTTTGAATGTGATTGCTTTGATGACAGCAAATACTTTTTTTTCCCTAAGAGAACTTGACTTCATCAAACGCCAGGAAACTGAACGGAAGAAAATAGAAGATTTGGAGAAAGCTCACCTTGCAGAGGTTCAAGGCTTACAAGCTCGTGTGAGTAGTATTTACTTTCATTTTTGAAGAATGAGATGATTCTGTCTGATAGCTTGGGGAGAAAAACGTATCTTAGAGATGTGTGTGTGTGTTACGGGTAATGCTGTTGTATTTCTTTCAGATAAGAGACTTGGAAGCAGAAGTTTTCAGGCTAATGAAGCAAAATGGGAGCCAGGTTAATAATAACAACAACATTTTTGAAAGACAGACATCTTTTGGAGAAGTTTCTAGAGGAGATCCAGTGGAAAATCTAGATACTAAGCAAGTGTCCTGTCTGGATGGCTTAACTCAAGGTTTGTTTGAACCAAACCATAACTCCTATTAATGTATATATAAATAGCATGGTTATCATTTGGGATTTAAAAGAAACAATTAATAATGCACAGATGTTGTTATTTTTCTGAAATTGGGTGTCTAATGACTGTTATCTCAGAGTTACAAGCAATAATGAAAATAGAGTCCCAGAATAGCTGTATAATGTATATTCGTAAAGAAATGGAAGCAAGTACTGATAAAATAAAGAATGTTGCCAGATTCTTTAAGGTTTCAGTGGGATGCCATCAGCATTGAGCTTTAATTCAATACTTCTATTTTGCTAATAAAACAGGAGAAAATTATGATTTCTCCTATGTTCCTAAATCTGTCCTTAATTACCCAACCCCCAAAGATCAAACAGGAACACAATTACCAGAATCAGGGGAAAAAAAAAGTTAAATTTACCATTTTGAATGGATCTCTGCAGGTTCTGAATCCACCTTGGTACAGACATCAAAAGGAACCATGTGGGGGTGGCACCCACCATTTCTCAGGATGGAGCCTTTTGTGAATAGAACGCAAATTCTTTACTAGTACATTAATTAAAAATCTTACTCAGCTATATAGCACAGTCTGATTTATAAGATAAGACTTGTGGGATTTTGTTCTACGTTACCAAAGAGCCAAAACAATTTTTGGCAACACTGAGATCTAGGTAGATGCTGTCAGCATGGTAACTGTAACCTATACTTGTTTTGCATATAAAAGATAATCTGCATTTTTCAGGCTTTGCCAGTGAAGATACACAAATAACTTTAGTTAAAGTTCTGTAATTGGAAGAAGCTCCTCCCCGTTGAAGTATATGCAGAACTAAAGCCAGTTTAAGGCTTGATCCAGATTTAATCAAAAGGTCTGCAACCATGGAACGAAATTGTCTGTCACCAGAGCAATAACTGCTGTGTGTTTAGTAACATCTGTGAAATCAGAGGGCAGAGGTGTTGGGATTCTGACAAGGGGGCACCAGACTCTGCTTCTATATAGATTTTAATTTTAAATAAAACATAATATTAATTTCTCTGGTGGAAAAAATAATGCCTTACATTACCAAATAAATTCATTTCCATCAAGATGTTTTATTAAAATTTGTATTTTAGAAGTTGCTTCATGTGTGGACCCAAACTGAGTATTGCTTTACAAACAAATCAATGCAAATTAATTTTTTAACAAAGTATGTGTGTAAGAGAGTACTGCTGAAAGGGTATTTGGGTGATCAGCAGACCTTGTGAAATTGGATTCCACAAATCTTCACTTTCTAACAAGTGATTGCTATACTGAAATCTCTGAAGTCTGGAAAAGCACTCAGGATGACAAGAAAGTCTGTATTTAAGTCATGGAGACTCAGTAAGCATTACAGAATATTTAAGCATAGCAACGCTGTCAGCAGAAACCCTTTCAGTAGTTCACATCAGGAGAGTAAAGTGTCTTTTCTTTACCAAAAATAATAGTTACACTTACTGTTGTAACAATGTCAAGACACATCTATGGCTTGAGAGCTAAAATCCAGGAATTTCTGCCTGGGGAAAAAAAAATACAAAATTCTTTCTAAAAATTTGAAAATCCTTTGTAAAACATTAAAAACCTGTGTGTCAGTTAATGTCAAGTTATAGTTTTCAATTGATATATTTGCATGAAAATTTGAATTTTTTAAGAGCTGCTGTTTTTCACTGCAAAAGTGTTTTCCCTGGAGAAACTTTACCAGTGTTAAGTGCTCTGAGATTTAGGATAGATGATCTGTGAATTTAAATGCCCAAGTTTAACCACCTGAATGCAAACATGAAGTATTTGCTAGGAAAAATACATAATAAGCAGTGATTTTTTTGAAAGCAGAAAAAGCATAGTTAGATCTTAGCTTCCAGGCTGGATTTGTGTTTTTAACAAGAGAAAAAGAAAAGCCCTTTTTTAAAATTAAGATATCCCTGCACATGCTGCAGCACCCTTTGACTTCCACATGCCTTTGTCCGTAAATTCCATAGCAAAGTCTGTGACATCTGACCAGGACAGTAATGTAGCAATGCTTGCTCTGCAGAGAAAGAGCCTATGTCTCCATATCATCTTTGTGTAAACCTTCTAAGAAAAGGACTTGCCATTAGTAATACTAATCACTAATAATTAGCATATTTGCTAATCACCCCATGGATGTAACTGCATCAGTGGACAAGGGAAGAGCTACAGATGTCATCTGTCTGGATTTCTGCAAGGCCTTGGACATGGTCCCCCCAGTATCCTTGTCTCTAAGTTGGGGAGATATGGATTTGATGGGAGGACTGTTCAGTGGATGAGGAATTGGCTGGATGGTTGCATCCAAAGGGCGGTGGTCAATGGCTCCAAGTCAAGATGAAAGACTGACAAGCGGAGTTCCTCAAGGGTGTGTGCTGGGACTGCTGCTGTTTGACATCTTTTACTAATGATAGTGACAGTGGGATTGAGTGCACCCTCAGTAAATTTGCTGATGACACTGAGCTGAGTGGTGAAGTTAATGTGCCAGAGAGATGGGATGCCATCCAGAGGCACCTGGACAGGCTGGAGAAGTGGGCCCAGGTGAACCTCATGAGGTTCAGCAAGGCCAAGTGCAGGGTCCTGCACCTGGGTCAGGATAATCCCGGTTATCCATACAGGTTAGGAGATGATGTGCTTGAAAGCAGCCCTGAGGAAAAGGACTTGGGAGTACTTGTGAGTGAGAAGGTGGACATGAGCCACCAATGTGCATCTGCACAATGTTTTCAGAGGGTAATCAGAGTTCCTCCAGGTGCAGTGTGTTGTGTACACTGTCTCTGCAACATTCGTGGAAGTGCTTCTGTCTATTTGAGAAGAGAAGACTAAGGGGGGACCTAATTAATGTTTATAATTATCTTAAGCAGGGGATGCAGGGGGAATCAGCCAGCCCCTTTTCAGTGGTCTGTGGAGACAGGACAAGGGGCAATGGCTGCAAGTTGGAGCATAGGAAGTTCCGCACCAACATGTGGAAGAGCTTTTTCCCAGTGAGGGTGACAGAGCCCTGGGACAGGCTGCCCAGGGAGGTGGTGGAGTCTCCTTCTCTGGAGATATTCAAGACCCGTCTGGATGCCTATCTGAGTGAAATGTCCTAGGGAGCTGCTTTGGCAGGGGGTTGGACCCGATGATCTCTCGAGGTCCCTTCCAACCCCTACAATTCTATGATTCTATGATTCTATGATTTATGGATTTTATTTGGCAAATGTAGCACATGCTTCTTCTCAAGTCTCAGCATTAATTTTGTGGGGTGGGCCTGGGTATAAGCAACCAAATCCTGCAATTTTTATTCTGAAATTTGCAGGTCTGTCTTCCCTCCAAAAATTAGTTTATGTAAAAATTTATATATTTTAATTAAAATTATGCTAAGAATGTTTTTTACTTCAGTGTGATCTGAGGTGGTTATTACATTCTTACGTGGCAATAGATTTGGGAAGAGCTATAATGGACATGACCTGAAGGTTCCATACATACAAGCACAGCTGTTCCTGCCACTGCAGGTGCCCCAGCTGTGTTCAGCATCATGCAAGGCTGTACGGCTCCTCAGGCTGTAACCTAAGCTCATACCGAGTTTGAGGGGCTGCCAGAAACATCAGGGAAAGTTAGAAAATCAAAACCAGTATGGCCCACAGAGTTCTTCCTTAGCTTTGCCAGGGAATACTAGAAGCCTGAGGATTGTGTTTCTTTTACAAATCAGTGACTTACCCTGAGAGTCCAGAAAAAATCGATAAAATGCATTGTAGATTTCTGGTTTAGTGGTCATGATCTGTGTCTGCCATAGAGCATCAAACTGATTACTGGAAGGAGTCAGTAGTTTAAAATCTAACCAGTTCAGTGCTGATGTGGTCTTTGACAGTATTTACTCATCTCGGTGCAGATGCCCATTCAAGCCGCTTTCTGGGTGCCTTGAGATACCCTGGAACACATCAGTTCACAGGAGATTTCGAAATCTATCAGCCTGTGTAATGGAAAAGCAGTGGGAGGACAGGCGAACACTTTCCTGCTGCACAGTGGTACTGAAATAATTCAGATGGAAGCCGTTGGAGTCAAGTGGTGCAGCACCTCCTGAAAGAAAGTCTAATTGCATCATCTCTGAGAGTGAAATAAAACCTCCTATGACTTCTATGTGAGAGATTTATCAGGCTTCCCAAGGTGCTAGGAGATTCCTAGATAAATATGTGGGGTTTGTGCCAGGGACCAGCAAGAGCTGGTGGCTCTCTGGGAAGAGGCAGCTGGGACTGAGCCATGTGGCATCAGTTGTGGTCAAGGCAGAGACCAACCAACAATAGCCCAGTCTTGCTGTACCTGAGTGTGGGGAGCAGGACAGGTCCAGTGACAGAAACTGGGCTCAGCTGGGAGCCTAGGCAAGTTCATGATGATGAGGCAGGTCTGAGGGCAAACCGGGAGGTCTGTCCCTGGGCTCTGCACCTCCAGATGCATAGGGTGCATGGCCTGATGGTGAGAGTTCAGCTTGAATGCTACCTCTGATTAGGAAGGAGCACTCAGGGATGTATTGTGAGCTCTTTCTGTTACCATGGTTAGGTACCTGCAGCACAACAGGGAGCTGCTGTTGAGTGCGAGCAGCCCAGGAGTGAGCTCCAGGCCAGGTGGTATTTTGCTTAAACGAGGTCGATATGCCCACTTCAGTGAGGCAGCGTTTGTGCTGCTGTGTCAGGAGCTTGCCTAATTTCAGCAGTGAAAGGAAGGGGTGTATGGAAGTGCATACACCTGACAGAACAAATGTAAGCAGTTCAGTACCGAGTACTTTGGGTGCAAGCATAACTACAAGTCAGACAATGGTAGTGATTCTGTAGTGTCATCTGTATGTAGAGTTCAACTCTGTCACAAAGAGGGAAAAAAAGAAAAAAACATGGTACTGGAAGTCTGTGTAGTGCTTTGAGGCAGCAAATCTGCAAAAACAAACATTAGTTTGAAGCATACTAACTCAACATGTGGCTCTGATCTTAAGAGACAGTTTGAGCTGAACTGACGGATGATTACTGTTGAGTTGGGAGACTCTATGACATCCCTGCCTTTGTCTAGCTGCCTGGTTCTGCCTCTTCCATCACCCTGTTCTGGCACTTACACACTTGTGTGCACACACCAATTCACTGAAACAACAGAAAACTGATCTAAGAGGGGAAGAGGTTGGAGTATCAGACTAAAATTTGGATAGTTTATGCAGGGTCAGTTGTTTGAATCAGGAAGCTGCAGTCCAAATCCTGGGGAAGGATGGGAGGATATATTCAGGAATAGGGTGGCTTTGAACCTAGGAAGGTTTGATTATTCTGGTTTTATGTAAAATATTTCTCCAGTTTTCATGTATCACATAATGGTGTTTGGGCAGTAGATGAAAGGGGAAAGATCTCAAACTGCTTTCCCATCAAAACTAAAGTAAGTTTTCATTATTTTTCCAGCAGAAAGTAGTATGTACAAAGGCATTGGTGGGTAAGAATGAAAGTGACAGAATCCAGCTCTATTCTTAGGGTATATAAAAGTAATGCAGCACTAAGAGTTTAGGGGTGTCCATTTCGTTATTTTAAGGTACATATGGCAAAAGAGAACATCTGCACAAACCCCAGATACTCAGAAATACAGCAACTACATGGAGTTAAGAAGTAGGAGAGTAGACTACAATTCCCAGATTTTGCCATGATGCTCTGGTGACTGTTGGGATAATTACTGCTGCACTACTACTCATAGAGCTTTTGAGTTACTACATCAGGATAATGACAGACCTACTCCACACAATGTAGTCATTTTTCTAATTAGGGAGAACCAGAGTCCCTTCACTCTTGTACGGATCGTGGCCTTCCCATGCCTGCCTTGAGCAGCTGTGATTCAGCGTGCCTTTCATGGACCTTCTGGGTGGATTAACTTGTTTCCTTTTCACTGTCATGATAAACTTTATGCAACATCAGTGACAGCTGGTTGCAGTGAAAATTTATTTCAGCGCTCGCGGGTTGTTCCTGCAAAGCTGTAACACTACCTCGCTCGTGGTTTTGCCAAAATGTCTTCCTGTTGGAAAGCTGAAACCAGACAACTGCTGTAGATGGTGATAATCGCAGTAATGATTGCACCCTCTAGACTCCTGCTTAAGGAAAGGGACTTGGCAGAGTGTCTTCTGATGTGATCCAAGTGCAAGTGAGGCAGGGCTGTATTTGTGTTTGTTAGGTAACTCTTACAACCTGTATGTATGAGGGACCACGATGGTTGGTGCTGAAAGAGATGTTTTACTTAATTTTATCTGAGTTTATGTAAACGCTAGGAGTTTGAAAGATTTGTGAATAAAAGAGAAGAATTTACAAGAGGAGATAGTGGTTCTGAGGACAGTGCAGCAAGGAAGGAAGAAACAAATGAGATGCAAATTTCAGAAGTGTGGATTAGACAGTGAGGTGTCTTAAGAACCAGTGGAATGACATAGCTTAGAGCGTTCTGGTAAGTGGCACAGAGTCTAGTTGGAGGCCTGTAGCCAGTGGTGTGCATTGGGGTAAACACTGGGTCCGGTCTTACACAATGTATTCATCAATGACTTGGACAAGAGGACAGAGTGCATGTACCCTCAGCAAGTTTTCTGACTATATAAAACTGTGAGGAGTGAGTGGCTGACACACCAGAAGGCTGTGCAGCCGGTCAGCAAGACCCAGACAAGCTAGAGAGCTGGGAGGAGAGGAACCAAATTAAATTCAACAAAGACAAGTGTAGGGTCCTCCACCGAGGCAGGAATAACCCCATGCACCAGTACAAGTTAGGGGTTGACCTGCTGGGAAGCAGCACTGTGGAGAAGGACCTGGGAGTCCTGGTGGAAAACAAGCTCTCCAGGAACCATCAGTCAGCCCTCATGGCCAAGAAGGCCAGTGGTGTCCTGGGGTGCCAACAGGTTGAGGGAGGTTATCGTCTCCATCTTCTGTGCCCTGGTGAGTTCACATCTGGAGTTTTGGGCTCTGCTAGTTCAGGAAAGACAGGGAACCACTGGAGAGACTCCTGCAAAGGGCTGCAAAGATGAACACGGGCCTGGAGCATCTCTTGTATGAGGAAAGGCTGAGCTGGGTCTATTTAGCCTGAAGAAGAGCCAGAGGGGATCTGATCAATACTTACACATATCCAAAGGGTGGGTGTCAAGAGGATGGGGCCAGACTCTTCTCAGTAGTGCCCAGTGACAGGACAAGGTGCAATGGGCACAAACTGGAACACAGGAACTTCTGTCTGAACATGAGGAAAAACTTCTTCACTGTGAGAGTGACAGAGCACTGGGACAAGCTGCCCAGAGAGGTCATGGAATCTCCTTTGCTGAAGATACTTGAAACATGCCTGGACGCAATCCTGCAACCTGCTCTAGGTGATCCTGCTTTAGCAAGGGGGTTGGACTACATGATCTCCAGAGGTCCCTTCCAACCCCTACTGCTCTGTGATTCTGTGCTAATAAAAAGTTGCTTGCAGAAGGCTTGGGGTGAATAATTGGGGAACCTTAATTGAATTGTCACATAGAACTTTGAACAACAGATGACCTCAGAATCCAAAGGAAAGTTTGGATTCCTCTCTGCTGTCCCCTCCTGAGAAGGACAGTGTGATAGAGTAAGCAACCTGTTTCACTGTGGGTGCAAAGGAATGAGTTTGACAGTTGTTTCCTAATCCTGTGAAAGGCTGCCTGTAAAACAATCCAATCACCAGTGGTTATCTGATTATTTAGATACTGCCTCTACCACTCTCTGTGCGCTGCTGACTGCAGGCATTGCTTGCTCATGATTTGCACACATTGTACAAAGTTATTTTGGGAGGCATTTGGTACAGGAGAGAACATGTCGTGTTCTTTACGTGTGTGAGCCATTCTGGGTATGTTAAAGCAGCCAGAGGACTGTCCTAGATGTTCTGTAATTCAATGAGCAGCCTGCAGAGCTGGTGAAGCTGTAAAGGGGAAAGCTTATTGGAACAGCTGTGTGAAAATGGTAGTCTGGTCCCTCCTCCTCAAGTGGCTTCCAAGGGCAGGATTGGGGATGAATGAATTGGTCCCCTGGGTCTGAATTGCTATGTTCTTCCAGGTTGGGGGAAATGTCTGTCAAAGAGCAGTGAGGTGAGAATTCCTTTGCTTTGTGCCCTGATGGAGGAGAAGTCTCTGTGGGCCAAGCACATGCAAGTGCCTCTGAGGGATTCTAGGTAGACATGCCTTCTGGGCTAGCACAGCTGGTTTTGTGTGGCCTTCATGCAATAGTGGGAATCATTTGTTGGATTTTTAAATATTTGCAGTTGATTCTTCACTCTGTACTCTCTGGATCTGTGCATAGAAACTTGTTAACGGGTTATGAAAATAACTTCCTTTGCACATGTACTTTAGCAGTTATGAAGCCACAGGTACAAGTAAAACATGTGAAGTGCATGTACTTGCAATTGCAGGTCCTGTCTTAGGAAAAAGTAGTGAAAGATTCTTCTATTAAATAGCTTCAAATCGTGTTTCCATACAGATTTCAATGAAGCAGTGCCAGAAACAGAAAGGCTGGACTCCAAAGCTCTGAAGACTCGAGCTCAGCTTTCAGTAAAGAACAAGCGGCAGAGGCCTTCTAGAACAAGGCTGTATGATAGCATCAGCTCAACTGATGGAGAGGACAGCCTTGAACGAAAGGTGAGAAGGACTCTACCCTCTCTTACAGGCTTCCTGTGGAGCGCTAGATTGCCCCTGTAAGTCACTTCATCCTCTGTCTTTGTCCTTTCATTGTAGCACAGGGAGTATTTATTCCTCTGTGGCCAATGTGCTATGAGCGTCCTTGAGTGATGTGTGAGTTGGGTCTCCTTTGAGTCAGCACACCTGGTTTTTTGGTGGTGTTGTGACTTTTATTTTTTAACAGGAATCCTGGGCTTTCTGATCTATGTGTGCTTTATAATGCAGAGTGGGACCTTTCATTTACGCAGGAGATGAAAGGAGCTTGAATCATACATTTCTCTATTTGTTAACACAATTGATACGATATTCACCCATTGTTTTGTCCTATTCTGACTTCTGTCTGAAAGCAAATACCAATAAACAACCCTGTGTGTGGTATCAGAAGGTAATGGCATGAATTGCTAAAGCGTTTCGTACAAATAGAAGGCTAAATAGTGAATTAAAGAATTGCATGTTCAAAGTAAACCTTGCTCTGATTGGTTATTAAATGGTATAACCTGCTTTATAATCTCTTATACCAACAGCCGTCAAACAGTTACAGTAGTCCCATGCACATTTCAAAATCACCACTGCCCTTATGCATGAGAGCATCCTCACCAGCATCAGATTCTGGTGCTTCCTCCCTCTCCCCCGTGGCTAGCAGTGCAGCAATCTCACTTGACAACTTAACTGAAAACCAAGAAGAAGGACAGCACCACAAAGGAGGTGTCCTTTCCCCGCATGCTCGGGGAGACACTCCACTTTCCTCTCCTTCAAAATCTGGGCACAGCTCTGAAGCATCTCCTTTGCATCACCCAGCTGGCAGGAATATTTTACAGGATAAAGGTATTACTGTTTCTTACAATAAATTGATGCATCATTTTCATCACTTATATCTACATCATAAAGTTTGTTTGTGTAGTAGGACCTTAGCAACTAGAAGGCCATCATCTCAATTTCCTTTGTCTACCTGGAAGTCAAAATATTACAAATTACCCTTGTACGATGGTATAAGAAAAGGATGAAGTTTAAAATGAAATCAGGAACTTCTTCCTTGCTTTTTTCTGATCAGGTTTGGTTTTTTTTTTATTTATTAGAACTCCCCGAAAAAAGCAATGGGGGAGTTGGCTTTAAGAAAATGTTCTATTTTGTTTAAAAAAAAATATTGGACCTTGGGACATTTCTGTATTAGAAACATGCTTAACACAGTGTACTTACTCAAATTATGTGATTTTGGCAGTGCTAGGTGCTTTTTTTGGAGGGTGGAGAAAGGAGTGTAAAGCAAGAATAACAGATTGTAGCTGGTAATTGCAGAGAGGCGGCAGAGACTGGATTGAACGAGAGGTTAATGTCTGGAGACTCTTCATTTACGGGAAAAAATACCAAGTAATTAGTTTGGGAAGTTTGATGCATTGTTATTTATTTAATTCAGATTCTTTAAGTGTAAGCCGGATAAAACGTGGTGCAATCATACCTAGCTCAGGTACATGTCTCAGAGACCAGTTGATTAAACGTGTTAACAACATAATATGGCACACATTAACAACATAATATGGCACAGAATAGTGAGCCCTCCTCTTCAGATGCCTGGTGAAGTCAGCACTAGGACCACCATTTCACAAAACTCCAGTGGTCCTAGTGATGCACCTTGAGTTCACAAAGAGACCTAAAAGTAACCCACCAGAGCGATTTGTTGAGGGCTTGTGTTTGTGTGTCTGAAAAGACTTGCCACTGATTTGCGGCCTCTTATTTCTTCATCTTGATACAGGCCTTTCACAAAAGACAGAATAATGAAGTCTGTTGAATTTAGGATGGGTTAATACATGCAAGCATTTTTGCCTGGGATCTGAAATTGCTAGTCTAACTGTATAGCTTCTAATTGTATAATTGTTAATAAATCAAAGTTAAATTAAATATTTGAGGTTTGCCAGGAAAAATAAGGGTGTGAACATTAGAATGTGACTTTCTGATCTTGTACTTCAGCTTTAGTGCATGATTGCTTTATCAGTGAAGTCGTGAGTTCTGCATTTCCAATTGATGTGTGAAAAATACCTTGATCAAAATTTAGTGGAGACTAGCCTTGTAGTATAAGGAATAGGGTATTACATTCCACCCACTGTGTTGGTCTTTCCAGTTTAGGTTTGAAAAATAATCTCTGTCTAAATATTCATGTCATGCTTTCCCCACTGTGACTGTTAAGTAAACAACCAGTGCTTTTGGGTGTATCGGGATTCTACGGGTATATGAAAATTAAACCAGGGCAATCTAGTTTCAAATGGAAAATTTGCATTTAGGAAGTCCTACAAAAAAGAATTTTCCTAATGCAGTTGTTTGGCAACAAGTGTTATAGGAATATTATTTTAATTGATTCTTAATTTGGCTGTTAAACTCTTACAGGTCAGGAAATAGAAAGCATGTTTGTTCTGTGTAGTCAGGTAGGCCTTTTTTAGAGGTGGAAAGAGAACACATCTGTGGACACGTGTGTGTCCATTCTTAATCTTTCATTACCAACAGTAAGCATTAGCAAACTCACATGTCTGTTGTTTTGGGGCTTGTTCTTAAGATATCCTGCAGCGTTGTGGGACAAGCTGAAGTGGCATGAGATGAGTTTCATTGCAAAATGATGAGGAATTTTGCTTTTTTTGTCTTGTGGCAATACTTCACTGGTGTGAGGCCACCTGCAACTGTTCTGTGATCTTGCAGAAGAAAGTTAGGTCTAGTCTTCTTTCACATCCATCAGCCACAGATTACTTGCACCAGCTCTTTGAGGCTAAAGGTGATGGATTAAACAGCTTCTGTGTGATTTATTCTGAGGAACCAACTCTCCCACACCCTCTCTGAAGAACTACAAGGCCTTAGGGAAGATGCACCTATCCAGGGTGGACAAGGTCCCTTCCTGCCCTGCGGACAGGCACTGCGCACTTCAATCTGTGCAAGTCCCTGTAGATTCAAACCTATTCTGCCACTGGAGGTGTTTTTGGGATCTAGCCCATCCATCTTCCACTGTATCCCAAAGCCAGCATGAATGTTTTCCTCAGCAAGCTGTCATTACTGAGAGGGCCCTGGCAGGTCCAAGCTGCACGTGAGTGGGAGCAGAAAGAAACAAGAGCCTGAACAGAAATTTGCCGCAGGAGACAGCTGCTGCATGTCTCTGCTTAGCTCTCCAGATTATTTCTTCTACTACAGCAGCAAAACCTCCAGCTACTAAATTCCTTCATTATTTGTCCACTGCAAAAGCGCTGTACCTGATAGTTTCATTTACTTCCATTGAGAAAGCTCACCACCACCACCCTCCCCAGCCCCTGAGCACCACTTGCCTGTCAATAGCTGTGTGAAAATAAACATTATGAATTTTGTTCATGAAAGTGGCAATCTTGCAAGTGGTTAAAGGAGAAGTATGTATTCAAGGAGAAAGAGGGACCGTAAGAGGAGACAGGAGTAGGGTTGATGCAAAGTGCATTGCCTAAACTTCTCCTTGGCCTTCCTGGGGGATAGATAACTTCACAAGAGACTTCACCTTACCTTTGTTTTCTTCTTTTTTCTCTTCTTTTCTTTTCTTTTCTTTTCTTTTCTTTTCTTTTCTTTTCTTTTCTTTTCTTTTCTTTTCTTTTCTTTTCTTTTCTTTTCTTTTCTTTTCTTTTCTTTTCTTTTCTTTTCTTTTCTTCTCTTTTCTTTTCTTTTTTCTTTTCTTTTCTTTTCTTTTTTTCTTTTCTTTTTTCTTTTCTTTTCTTTTCTTTTCTTTTTACATGAGTTTGCTTGTCATTTCTTAAATGGTTTTTTTTTTAATGTAAGGACTTCTGTTGGTAGAAATGAGCAAGAGCCTTTTATTCGTGCTTTTCCCAGGGTTTATGAATCAGTTGCACACTGAATTTTTTACTTGACTGAAACCTTGGTCAAATATTATTCACAAAGCAATGTACAAAGTTCTATACATGTAGTTGACTGTCTTGTGATAGTGTCATGGTGTTCGGTGTTAATTCGAAGGGGTACAGGAGGAGAAATAATAGAATCACAGACTGGTTTGGCTTGGAAGGGACCTTAAAGACCATCTAGTTCCACCCCCTGCCATGGGCAGGGACATTCTCCACTAGCTCAGGTTGCCCAAAGCCCCATCCAACCTGGCCTTTTTCAACTGCTGTGTGTTTTCTTTTAGCTTCCAAGTAGATTTCACAGGATGTTTTACAGACTGTGATTCATTGTTTTGGCTTATAGGAAATGCAGGCTGTTTCCTCTTTAGTCTTTAACAGTGTCTGTAGAAAAGATCAAAAATTGGTTGAAATATCAGGGCAAATTTATTAACAAAGCTACTTTTAATTATTTTTTAAATTCAGATTGATTGGACTTACATGCTTATTTTGATAAAGACATTCAAGCGAAACAGATAGCTGTTACCTAGCATGCCCATCAGAAAAGGTACCCTTGTCTCCAAGGTTCAAGAAAGTATTTCAGGAGTCATTTTGAAAATACACTATACATACCAAATTACTTCTGTAAATGGAGATTTAAGTGGCTGCTGCTGAGTTTAAAAATGGATTCACTATAATGTTTACCTCTAAATCTTTTGTGTTGTTTGACTTACAACTATTTATTAAAACTCAACCAAAATAAAATTTTCATTTCCTTCAATTAAAACAAGATTTTTCACATGTACTTTCAAATTATGAAAGTATTTATTTATTTTTATCCCTCTCCACATCATCTTCTCAAAAATTAGAAGAATTCACCTAAGTTGTGTACTCACACAATGTGCACAGACATGTATGCATATGTAATTATGAAAAGATAACACAAACTGTTCTGGATGGAAAGTGGAATAGCTATCAGTAGGAATTAAAAGTAATAATGTACATTCTTCATGTACAAATGTATCCTAGATGGTGCCCCATGTGCTCAGGCAGCAAGAACAACTAGCCCTAGTATAGGGCATACAGAAAAACTAAAGCGAAAACTTGCAGATCTTGGGTAAGTATTTCGTTATTTAAAATACTTTTTTTTTTCATTAAAAGGATTAAAAGTAAAATTTCAAAGATGTTTCCTGATGTTTTCTAATATTCTTGCAGGGCTCCCTTGAGAAGGAGTTCAAACAAGGGCAAGAAGCGGAAAGAGAAAGAAGCTGTTAGGGTGACCTATGGCAGTAGGTACGGGTAAATGCTTGAGGGTGCAAGGAATGGTTTGCCAGAGACATTGGAAAAAGCTAATCAGCCTGGCAGATGGGAACATGAACAGTCCCACTGACTTCATATTAAAAAATGTTATGTTTTGAGATAACCTGAGTTTACAGATTTCTTAACTAATGAAAGACAGACAATCTAAAAATACCGGGAAGCTTATAGTATCGTGGCATCACTAATACTGTTGCATCCGCTAATGGGATTTGCAGAAATAGGTTATCAGAGCTGGTCTGCACAATGCACACACAGTAAGTTAATAATACCCATGAACCAGAAATCCTGACACAATTCCACATATTTTTTTGAAAAAGCCCCCCGAGTGAGGATGGGCAGCAGCTGTTCACTGCAGTTTGATGGCACTCATAATCAGGAGTGCTTTTAGAAGGGTTTGCTCCTGGAGATGGATGTTATAAGTTGAAAATAGATAGGGAAAATGCTGACTGCATTTGTCACATCACCAGCTCTCAGGGAAGGAACTGCAGATTCCTTGTGAGATATGACGAGACCACATCACCAGCATCTGGATTCTGAATAAATAAATGACTGTAGAGAACAGCAGGAAGCAATCTTCTCCGCAAAACCCAGTGTAGATTTTTTACTGAAGGTCTCTCCTCATCTACTGATGAGTCTGACAAGGTCACAGGTACAGGGTGTAACACCTGGTTCCAGGTATGAAAGACAAGTTAATGTCAGGAGTGCTAATCAAGCTTAATGCATTCCAAAAATCGAGAAAGGACATAGCAACACACAATCTCTGCATGTAAGACAGGCAAAATAAAACCTGCATGAGAAAAGGTCCATTGGAAGAAAGCAAACTTTGAATGCTACTCAGAAAATCATTGTGGTGGAAAACCAGTATGTGCCCAGTTGTGGGGTGTTGCTGACAGTCTGATACATGAAGACCCAGTGACAAGTATATTGCGTAGCTCCATAGAATCAGAAAAGCAAAAGAAGCCTTAGGCTTCTGCCTGACTCCCTCAGGCACGCTGTACTGAAGCGTGATGTTCTGTCTCAGCGTGCATTTGTACATTTGTATCCTGCAAATCTCTGGCAGGATCTCCTGTGATCTTAGGCAGCAGTTGTCGCCTCTGCACTGGTGCCAGAACACCCGTTCCAGTTGGTTCCACTGGTGTGTCCGCTGGCAGTGGGACTTGGAGTCAGTGATACTCACTGCTGGATTTCCCTAGTGACAAGGAGAAATTTGTTAAAGCAAAGTCTCTGCAACACAGTGTAGCTGTAAGGCAGCTAGAGGTCTTAGCAAGGTATTAGACATCGCATAGCATTTAAATACCGAGCCACAGGGTGGGGGAAATGAGTGTATACTTCTCTGTAAGAACTTGGTATGTTCCTTAAACCAACATAGGACATTAGAGACATTGTGAGCTCCCACAGGTATCAGAGAAAGCAGATCTTAGTGTGGAGAGGTGAGTTACTGATTAAACCCTTTGATAAATCAGTTGTTTGTATTATTTGTTGGTATTTCTGGGTTTGAATACAGTTACTCAAAGGGAAGCTTAATACTGATTTCAGTGTCAAAATCCATTTCTAATGCTCACTGTACCTCTGAAAACTGGAATGTTACTATTTCAGTATGACTTTTTAAACACACTTTGTCACTTCCTTTGTTACAAACTCCAGAGCCTCAGAAGAAATGTGAGGATGTTTTCTCTGCAGTCCAAAGATCTAGAAGCTCTTTGAAAGAAGGAAAATTACGATCAAAAGACAACATCCTGTTATAATTATGTCCATTGCAGCAACTGATTGAAGTAGAATTAATCATGCTGTCAGATGGATGTTGCATGCATTATTTTGTTGTTGCTGGAAAAAAAATAGCACTCAGGATGTGTAAATAAAATCCTGAATTATTTCCTAAGACTACCACTAATGTTAGTTATATAAAAATTCCCCGTTTAAGTAAGAAGTATGTATCGCTCTACCTGAAGCTAGGTGATTCAGGAGGCAAAATTTGTTTTTCCTTTCTACTTTCAAGTAAGATTAGAGAATGAGGGAGGAGTATAGGACTGGGTCAGATACATCTACATTTAGGGAGCCAGAGGGAGGGAGCATTCTTCTGCTTCCATGGGTGGGGGCCCTTGGATAACCTCCCTTTCATCCATACAGAAAAGAGGCTTCACAATACACAAAGCTCCAGTGATTATGTTAATAATGATTTAGAAGCTGTCCAGAAGGTAGTAACGGGACAGGGGGGCGGAGATTTACATCCGTGCAATTTACTCGTGGCTGCTCAGAGCAGTAGAAGTTTAATGCTCTGAAACAGTAATATATCCACTGATATAAATAATATGAGAATATCACATATGCATAAGTTCTTTGAGGGAGCCCTTTGCATAGCTATTTTTAATTTACATACTGTACTGTTGACATGGTACATTTAGCGAATAATTTAGGCATTTCATTTTGTAACTGTTACATTTGCCTTGATCACATTATCCACTGCAATCTTTGTTACTACAAAGAGAGAAGCTGGTAGTATCACATAGGCAGGTTTTTTTCTATATTAATATTTTTAATTTTCAATAACTTTAAAGTCAAGATAATAATTCTCTGTCGGTATTTAGCTGTTGTAACAAAGCCCCGGTGGGGCTCAGAAATCAACAACACAATATGTGGCTTCTTGACTGGAGCTGGTCCACATCCAAAAGGTGGGAGTACGGGCATTTTCAGCTGGTGTCTGTCTCTGTTGGCTGTCTGTATATTGTCTAAGGCAGTTTCAGTTGGGAAAAGAATCAACCCCCCACTTTTTGCTTCTTGTGCTGAAAGATTTCAGGCATGCCCCTACCAACTGTCTGCCACAGCTCTTCAGTCACAGTTAAGGGACCGTCACTATGTTTACAGTTAAGAGTCTCTGCAGCATTTTGTTTTATTTTATAATCTAACACGTATTCCCTCTCCTTTCTCTTAAACAGGACCGCCAGAGAGATGCTGCAGAAATCAGCAAACACTAAATCTTTATCAGAGCGATCCTCCTCTCTCCCACACTGTGTACCATTCACATGGTATGGAGAGAGTGGCAAGGGATCCAATTCTTCCAGCAACTTGCCATCACCTACCAGCTCAACTGAGCCTTCCTCTGAAAATATAAGTCCAGCTAAAAAAGGGTCAAAGGTAGAAAACAAAAACTACCTTATTCCCTGTGTCAAGTGGCATAATTGGCTTCATGTTTCTGGAAAAAGAACAGGCCAATATGTGACTACTACAATAAACAGTGCATGGTGTTCATTGTACGGTTAAAGCTCATCTGAACAGAACATCTCTGTCATTGTACCCATTCCCATTTTACCTTTTTACTCCGTCTCAATGTACATTAATTCAGTAAACTAACTGTTGTGTGCTGTACCATAACAAAAGCAAGTGGTGCCAGTGAAAATTAGCATTTGGATCCACTGAACAAATGCTAGATTTGTGTATTCAGTTATAGATATTCTCTGCATTCTTCAGGACTGATTGTGGGAATACCTACCCATGCTCAAATGAGGTGTTTGCAAGTGAAGAAATGCTGTATGCCGTCAGTCATCTGCCTTTTTTTCCCCCAGTAATGAAATCTGTTTGTCATGCATGCTGGATGTTGGATTTAATTCTCTATATGATGATGCTTGAACTGTAAATACGAACTATTGCAATTTAATACATCTGTGTGATTCCTTTCTATGTGCATGAATGTTTCAGCATGGTAACTCCTTAAATAACCCTTAGTTACGGTAATATACTTAGCTTTTTTCATGTTTATTTTCACTTCTGGAAAATATTTCTCTGCCTGTATCTCCTTATAACTCGTAGCAGTTGACTTTTTATATCGGTCTGGTAAAAAGAAACAGATATGGTTCTCAACTTACAAGAATATGAATCAGAAATCTAATTTCTCTGTCTTCTACAAACACATGCATGTACATAATAGCAGTTTCCACGAGCATTTCTTACTCTCTTTGGCGCCAAAAGCTGGTCATACCTTACTACTGCTGTGCACCAAGCTATGCAGGGTCATAGCTGTGCTTGTGTTAACTGGTAGGGAGAGCAATGAAAGGCTCGCCACTCCAAATCAGATTGATAGATAAGACCACAGTTGAAATATCTGAAGATTAAAGAGAAGTTAATTGGTTACCTGGTTTCCTTTGAAAAAGAAAGATAAGGATTAGACAGAGAATAATAGAATGATTTGTGTTGGAAGGGACCTCACAGATCATCTCATTCCTTTCCACCCCCTGCCATGGGTAGGGACACCCTCCACTAGCCCAGGCTGCCCAAAGCCCCATCCAGCCTGGCCTTGAACACTGCCAGGGAGGGGGCAGCCACAGCTTCTCTGGGCAGCCTGTGCCAGTGCCTCACCACCCTTATCATGAAGATTTTTTTTCCTAATACCTAATTTAAATCTACCGTCTTTCAGCTTAAGGCCATTGCCTTTTGTCATGTCACTACATGGTAACTCCTATTTGTGCCTTTAAACAAACATTTTATAAAAATGATTTTCAAATGTGGAAAAAGCGCTCTCTTTTACGGTTAATACAAGATTGAGGTTTTCTTGGGGAGGGGGTTGTCCTGCCATCATCATTATTTGCAGGTCTTCGCTATCTGATGTTTTTCCTATAGAAAATTAAGTTTTAAAGACTTTAATTCATTATAAGGCCAAAGCTTGCACAAAATGGAGGTGAAAGAAAAATCAGAATACTTAGAAAAAAATGCACTTCACAGAACAGGAGGTAGAGCTGTGGAACTTCTGGCCTGAGAACAGGGGCTAAAAGTCTGCATACTAAGGAAGCTGCTCTGATTTTTTTCTCTTCTGTAAAGACTTGGGAAAAGCAGAACAGGAGTGCTAAATGTAGGTGTGAGAAAACTGATCACAAAAACATCTTGATATTCTCTGTAAAGTTAATTAACAGTTCCTGTGCTACTATTCACGTTTTTAAAGCGCAGCTCAATACCAACATTAAGTTGGATTTCCAGCAAAACTAACATGACCAACATTTGGTGTTCTTGGAAGACTTGTTTTCAGGAAAGATAGGTCACATATCCTGGGGGGAGGATGGGAAAATAAAAGGATAACGTTTCTAGTGCTGGTTTTGGTTTTGATGTTTGGATCAGGTTTTTTAAAATTGAATGTCAGAGGTGCATTGAATTTGGTACTCATTTACATGTTAGAGTAGAGATTAGAGATTTCCATATCATCAACTGTATTTTTAAATTAAATAGATTATCATGGTGTCCTTAATTTTTTATAGGTTTTGGTTTTTTCATGGTTCTCACTCAACTGTGAAATACTTGTTAATTTTTGTCTCCTTCTGATGGCAGTTTTTCTGTATTGCTGGAAAATACGTGCACGCTTTTGCTGTTCTCTGCTGTGAGGTGTGATGTCTGTCATTGCATTGTTAAGAAAAAACAGGGTTGGTTTTACGGTTATTAGTAGAGCAAATAACATTCAGTATCCAAAGATCTCTTGAATTCCATTTTTTTCCAAACATATAGGCAAAGAGGGAGGATCCTTTCACTTTTCTAGGAGATTATTTGGGAGTCAGAAATGGATTCACGGGATATTCGCCTTGCTCTTTAAATAGCATTTTTCACTTCTCTCTGCTAATTAATCCTCTGTCCTATTCTTTGTGCTACTGCCTGTGCTAAGCTTGTCCTGAGCTTTTGGAGGACAGCAAAATGCTAGTGTTTAACCCACGGAAGCAGTAATTTAGCTCCAGGATGAGAGCCAGCTTTTTAAGAGGGTGTCTGGAAATTATTTTCAGACCCCTTTGCTCTTCATTCAGGCATTAAGCTGGCAAAGGTGTGTCTTGAGGTACACAGTGGCAAAAATACTGTGTATTTTATAAACATTAACCATACTAAAAATTAGGCTGGTGTGTTGTAACTGGTTTGGTAAATGATTGAAATCACTCCTGAACTATGCCAACTTGGAAGACAAAATGCGAATTTCCCTTTCAGATGCATGTATGACATAGTTTGCTCATTCTAACTCATCTTTTTCTCCACAGAATTTCACGTTCAACGATGATTTCAGCCCCAGCAGCACAAGTTCGGCTGATTTGAGCGGTTTAGGAGCAGAACCTAAAACCCCAGGCTTCTCACACTCCTTAGCACTGTCGTCAGATGAGGTATGTTCACAAAATTGTTTAAGGTGGGAAAAAGTTGTTTGGCATTTTGCATGATAATTACTCCCCAAAAGGGATATTTTTTAGGCAGTAGAATGGGAGAAGAAAATCTTGGTTTCGAGACTGTGTTTTTTCTTGTTCTTGTAACGACTTTAAAGTTCCTGTGGCATTACTATCAAAACCAGAATGCAGTTGGTTTTCTGAGAGAATCCTAAGAGATGCTGTATCCTTACTGTATCCGCACACTTTTCAACACATTTTTCCTACATTCTAAATATGTACATGTGGACCCAGAGATACATATATACATACACTAAACTAGATGTAATTGAGTTAATTTTAAGAAAATAAACATGCAGTATAGTTTGGTAAATATAGTTGAGATGTAAAGCCTCTTTACCTAGACTACTTTTTACTTTCATACATTAAAATAATTATGGCCTGTACATGCAGTTATTGTGTGTTACTGTACTTGAATATATGTATATTCATTAGAATTTATATGTGTTAAACCACTTTGCCTTCTTTGTGCTTGCTTTGCACAGCGCATTTGAGATCAGCCTCTTCAAACCGGTTTTTTTGAACAATGATAATGTGAGAAAGCATTCCTAGCACTGTAAATTGGTGAGATAATTGAGCTGAATATAATATATTGAAAATACTTTCCTTAAAATGCCAGGTTTTTTAACTCAGTTGTCAGTGAAGTTGCACAATTCGGCAGTAGCTGACAGCGTGTCCTGTGGACGCAGGAAAGCTGTGTCTTTGTTCTTTTTCACGAGAGGTTTGAGCCACAGTTTTGTTCTAGAGAAGAGGAATTTGAATTATCTATGTCTTATTTTTTTTTAATGATAGTTCGGTGCATTGGGTTAGTACCTGCATGCTTTGCATGGGTTTAAAGAATGAGAGCTGTACTGTGCTATCCAATTTGCCAAAAGGCAAGCCTGCAAGCCCAACCATTTTTTAGAGGTTACTTGCTGCAGGTAATAAAGGGCAAAAATCTGTAAGACCCATAAAAGAGTGCTGTCTATTCTATGAATTACTGAAAGCAAAAAACTCATCAGTTATCCTTTCTTTAGCATTAATACTATCTTGATACCACATTTCTTTCTCTTGACATTTTTCATTCCCCTTATATTAAGTATTTTATTGTGCCAGTGCCCTGTTCCAGATGGTATTGAATCAAAAGCCCAAAAATGCTTTCATTTTGCTTGTTCAGCTCTCTATTTTACCGTTTCTAAACCACCAAGCCTGAACAGGTCTATAAAAATGGATACTTTTTCCCCATCATCTGCTGTATGTCAAATTGCAGCCCCAGAATCATGCCAGGCGCTCGGGGAGAGCTGCAGCGGAAACCTCCAGCACCGCTCTGCAGGGGACTAGGCCAGCGTTGCTCTCCAGCCTCTCACAGCATGTTGCTGCAGGCACTCCCCTTCTGTGGCAGATCTGGCATGGTTGTTTGAAGGAGAAGAAAAAAATGAAAGGATGGGGGGAACACTGTTTTTGCAGGTTGTTCTTCTCTAATTGAGGAGCTTTTGCTCTGACAATTGGAGCCATCAGGATGAGTCCCACCAGTTCTAGGGTATCAAGACCAGGAACTCCAAGGGGGTTTCACTGACACAGTCTCAGGTTTAGCTGCAAATCATGTGTGTGCTGAGCTTTCAACACAACCCCTCTGCTTATGGAAATAATTTTTTTTAAAGAAATCTCTTTGGCTTTGAGTAGCTGTATCTGTTTGCAAATCTCGGTGCTGCCCTTGCCTGAACTTCTACATGCTGTTACATGTTCTGTATTTTCTTTCTATAATGCTTTTCTTTCCCATTTCTTTGTTGCTCCCTCACTCAGAGCCTGGATATGATTGATGATGAGGTGAGATACTAATGTGCTGTTGTGGTGAATTGTGTGAGCATCACGTGGCAACGTATCGTCTCGTTTGCAGATTTGCCTTTCTTGCTTTACAGTACTGTGTGGCAAAGCCCCTTGCTCGAGCAGAACACGCAGATGTTGCTCACCCCTCTGTCCTTGTCTTGAGTTCCCCTCCCCTATCTGCTAAGTCTTCGAGGCCATAGCAAATTGCAGTTTTTGTGGTATGCTGGAAGGGGGAGGAGGGCTGGTATCAGAGCAGATTCACCAGGCCAAAGATCAGCTGCACTGAGCTCCTGCTGGCAATGGGAGAAGGGAAAACCACCTTTTCCCCAGCCCTGAGAACTGGACAGACAGAAGCTGAGAGACCTCCCAGCATCATCTAACCCGGTGTAAGAGCTGCTCTAACAGCAGACAGCTGCTGCAGCCTGTAGCAGCTGCTTTGCTGACCGTGGCTGGGACAGAGTAGCTTTTGTTTCAGGACCCAGTAGTGTACCCCTGGGTGGGATAAAGTGGCAGAGCAGAGACAGGGGGTTGCTCCAGCAGCTAGTGCCCCACCTGTTGCTCCTGGTGCCATGTTCGTGTTCTCCTCCTCCACAGCACAACGCAACAAAAGCAGGGCCAGGGCTGTGGGATCACAGAATCATTCTTAGAATCTCCTGAGTTGGAAGGGACTCATAAGGATCATCAAGTCCAACCCCTGACTCCACACAGGGCCAGCCAAGTCAGAGCATGGAACTGAGTGCATCGTCCAGATGCTTCTTGAACTCAGTCAAGTTCGGTGCTGTGACCACTTCCCTGGGGAGCCTGTTCCAGTGCCCAACCACCCTCTCAGTAAAGAACCTCTTCCTGATACCCAGCCTAAACCTCCCTTGTCTCAGCTGTGTGTTCTTTACTGCTCTTCTGTATCATGTCATAGTCCTCCATAGAGTATAAGTCCCACTGGCTGTTTGATGTCATCACTTTGAACTTCAGAGTGGTTTTCTGCAGCATTTCCCCCCGAATTTCTTGGTTTATAGCTTAAGCATGTTGTAAAGATCTGTGAATGAGTCGTGGAAGTGGAATGCAGAATTCATTGTATCCTTTAGAAATGTTCTAATTTGAAGAATAAAAGTCTGCTGAGGGACTGGGAGCATACCTGTTCTGAATTGTGCCACCTGGCCATTTCAGTCCCTGTTGGAGGTAAAGGGAATGCCACTTCCTTTTTCTTCTGTTTACAGTCAGAAATATTTTGGGGTACCTTGTACCAGTTCTTAGGTACAGACGTCATACAGCAGTGTGAAATAGGTGTCACTGTTGTGTGAAGATAGTACCATTTCCTCTGCTCTCATGCTGGCAGCCTGTGCAGAAAAACAATGTTACTTGTCCATATTATCCTTTTAATAATAATGCAGCATGTTTTCGTCACAGATCCTTGACGACGGCCAGTCTCCGAAGCACAGCCAGTGTCAGAGCCGTGCTGTTCAGGAGTGGAGCGTGCAGCAGGTTTCCCACTGGTTAATGAGCCTGAACCTTGAGCAGTACGTTTCCGAATTCAGTGCCCAAAACATTAATGGGGAGCACCTCCTTCAGCTGGATGGGAGTAGGCTCAAGGTAATTGACTGGTTGTACTCCAGCAAACTCTTTTATTTGTTGTCACTTTGGGTAATCTTAAGGGAAGTAAGAAAGTGGACAGAAAGCAGTGAATCCCTGTGTGGGGAGTGGTGATAGACTAGAATAATTAACACAGAGTATAGAGCCACAGCAACACTTTAAGAAATCCCCATATGCACTTGGATTCAGAAGCTTCAGAAATAGAGGGCATTTGCTCTGTGAAATCTCTGGGTGTATATAATGTGCCCGTATTTGCATGTGCAAATGTATAATGTGCATGTAGATGTGGCATTTGCATTCTTGTATTTCTCATCCAGGGTGATTCAGAGAAGGTAGTGAATGGACATACAGCAGAAATAGCAGCTGAAAAATGTGTTAGTGGAATACTAGAGGCATAAGCTGCTACCAGTTGTACTATGTTAGAACTAAACACAGTTTTGATGTATAAAGCATGCATTGTTTCTTGTAGTGAAAATATGAGCCTACTTTTGTCAAAAATAATTACAGGAAGGATTTGTGGGAAGCTCAGCAGATCTGAAAGTCCACGTTTGGTGATTCCTTTCTGAAATCTTTTGCTGGTGCTTCACTGACTCCAGGGCTTTTAGAAGAAAGCAAGTGAACTTTTGACTAAGGCATAGCAGTAAGAACTGGGAAGTCTTGCTCTGTGTAGACTTTTCAGGCAAATGATTTAATCTTTATTTGCCTCATTGGATCAGTGAAACCATCGTCAGTGGTGGCAGTGAGATCTAATTCTTTAATATTCTGAAAGTGGAAGGCATTGGAAGCAGTACAGAAGTGAATTTCTTACACTGAGTCTCTGAACTTTGCTTAGTTGCTGTAGTATTCTACCTAAGAAGAGTTATTACTAGATTATGAAAAAATACTTTATGAAATATTTTTTCTTTATTGTTTTCCCCACCTCAGGCACTTGGTATGACATCTTCCCAGGACAGAGCAATCATTAAAAAAAAGCTAAAGGAAATGAAAGCCTCCTTGGAAAAAGCCCGCAAAGCTCAAGAGAAAATGGAAAAGCAAAGGGAAAAGCTTCGGAAGAAGGAACAAGAGCAACTGCAGAGGAAATTGAAGAAAACAGACAAGAGTACATCAGATGCAACAGAGGGCACTAATGAGCAGTGATAAGCAGAAGTGCTGCCGTGTTAGGAAAGTGGAGGCACTTCAAGGGAAGAGAAACTCATATCCACTCCGGTGCCCCTTCAGCTTTCTTGTGTTTGTTCCACAAGAGTGTGTACAGAGAAAGGGGGCTGTACATAGAATGACCTAGGGACGTTTCTATCGTGTAGTTTTCTTTTCCCGCATCTCCAGCTCATGCTCGTTGCCGTTGCCATGTGAAACAACCCCAGCCCCTCGGTTTGTTTTGTTGTTGTTGACAGCTAACAGATTTCATATTTGTGTGGCGGTGTTTCCTTCCAAACTTCTCTTCTCTATTGAGCTCTGTGTGTTTGGTCACCTCAGTAACCAGCATGATGCCGAGGAGCATGGTCCACTGCTTCACCTCTTCTGAACAGGATGGCCAGTCAAAACGACTGGTGAATGTTTCTTTAGCTGGGTAAAAGGAGTTGTGCTCAGTCTGGTAAGAGTTGGCTTCACTTTCTAACTGGAAGGTCAGCTTCTTTACGGTTTTTGGATACTCAGTTCCATCTACTGGAGTAAGTTCCATCTTGCGGCAGTACCTTGAAGCGGCACTGCTCTGGAAACACAACTGTCAGTGACTTCTTATTATACACTGGAGATAAAGACAGGAGAGTCGATATCCCCCCTGGGTAAAAGACAGGAGGTGAAACTCTTTCTGTTAACTGTACAATAGTTAATCCAGGAAGGAGGCAAAGCCTTAAATGATCATGTGGGTTTACACGGAAATCTGAGGATAACATTTATCCTTTAGATATCTGAGCAAGGATGAATTTCTAACTAGAACACAGCATATAGATCTGTATAAATTTCATTGTGCTCCCAGTGTGTAGGCAACTTTCTTACAGCACACTCGGCGTTCTTTTTCATGTTTTGAACGGGAAACTGGGCTTGTTTTGTTTTGTTGTGGTTTTGTTTTGTTTTTTCCAAGAAAAACACCACATCTTCAGATTCATTCTCCAGTGAGCATTGGGAGAATAAGCTTTGTGCTGTGCTGTTACGAAGCTGTTGTTGGAAACAATTCTCAAACTTGAGTCTGCTGAAGATTTTTAGTTTTTACAGAAGTGCACTTTAAGAAGAGGAAAACGGGGGTTTCTGGTTAAAATAAAATTCAGTACACTGCTGTTAAGATCAGTGCTGCCGTGGAGGTGACGGTTACTAAACCCAAAGCTGCCATATATTAACTGTTTCGATTGATGTGTTTAAAGACTATCCCCACCAAAACCTGAATTTTTGGGCTGTCGAATATTTTGATGGCTTAGCAGTGGTCGTATTACATCCTTCAGAGATTTCAGTTTTCCTGCTATATGAGGCCATCAGTGAAGCCTGCTGTGTAGTTTTGACTATGACAGAAGCAGTGTACAGCTGGCACTGCATGGTGTTACTGCCACTTGAAAGCAGTATTAAAATGCTCGGTATTTCTTCAAAAGAATGGACAGAGAACAGGCAAATATGCACAACAAGAAGTTAGAGGTATTAGCTTACGGCTTTACAGTCAAAGCTAATGACGTAGCGGCATTTATAGTTGAGAAATGTCACCTCCCTTTCATGCATCCTGGAAGTGAGTCTTCATCGAGTTGTGCCAACCCATAAATTGTTTAAGATGTCGATGCAAAGTTAGAATCTTGAAAATTTGCCAGCCTAAAAAATGCAAATATTGAGTCCTTTTGAAGAAAATGTTTTGTTTAGTTTGGCTTGGCTTCTCTTCTGCTCTGTACTTTATGGTGTTCAGACTTGTGTCCGTAAAGATCTCTGAAGCTCAGATTTGAAACAGTTGGGGTGCAATGTTTATAGTTAAATTTCTTTTGATCCTGGTAATTTCTTTGACATGTAAAACGGTCTGTAAACTGAGAGAGCCTAGTTCATTCAAAATTAATGCACAACAGATCTACTTAGCATTAGCTTTGTTTTTCCTTCCAAATCTAATTCCTACAAGATTCTGATGTATATTTTATTCAGATCTAAAAATGAAGTTGCTGTAAAAGATACCTCCTAATATTTCTAAAGGCTTGTGCTATTTTCCTCCAGATTGATCACCGTCACAGAAATACACCTGCAAACAAAAATTCCACATTCCACACTCTTTCTGCACTTGTTTGTTGGAGAAAAATGATACAAATGTTTAACAGTCTCATAAACAATTGGTTCTTTTAGGAGGCTATCAATTTATATTTGAGTAAGCAAAATTATCTGGAAGAAACTGGAAATTTGATATTTTAAATACAATGTGATAAATGCATTCGATGAGGATTTTCTTTTAAAGTTATGTTTACCCTGTAGTAATGTTTAAGTGGTTGTATATAGTAATCTAAGGTGGTGTCCCTGTCTTACATCCTTTGTTTTCTTAGAAACCTGAGCAGGCTGCTTGGCATTATACAGTGAACTTTCATTCTTGCTGCTTAGAACAGTGCCTAGTTAATCTCTTTGTAAATCAGATTCTTATTCTGCAGAGTAACTGATTCGACTTAAATCCTTTAAGTATTAGGGGGGTTGCTGCTTTGTGGTAATGTTATTTTGTTGTTCTTGGACAAAAAAAGAAACCCCAACGAAAACGTAATGTAAAAAACCTAGCTCCTTAAATTTAAAATAAAGCCATCAAATGCATTCTGATCAACACATGAAAACTAAACAAACCAAGCAATGTCAAGAGTTTTGCTCTTCTTTCTGTGATAAGAGAGATTTATGTGGTTCCTTTAATTAGGTATGGTAACTCATTGTTGGGATGTGCAGAAATGTCACTGGATAACAGATGTAAAGCACAGTTTGCAACTTCTGTTACTGTTCTATAGGACCTTTAAAGTTGTGTTGCATTTTTTTCCTGTGTATTGTGTAATGACATATATGAAACAAAAGATATGGGTGTCTCATCATTCTTAACTTGCACTTCCTGTAGACCAATGCTAAGTCGGACTCATGTGGGGTTTTGATGTAATAAGAAGAAACAAATATTCCATGTTAAATGACTGGAAAGACTTTTATCTTTTGGCACCCCTGCAAATGCAACTCTCCCCTACTTTTGCATATTTGATTGTGGAGCTCAAGCAGTTTTGAGTATGCTAACTTCACTGGCCCCCTCTAAACTGCTGTGCAGGCTGTGTGGGGTTTCCACACCTCCAACCATGCATCTGCGTCATCTTTACACTTAGGTGACCACAACAGGCTGGTGAAGTTAACTGCTCCCTGGTTAGGATGGTAGACCAGTTCTGTAAACTCTTAATTCTGCTCATTGCTGCAGTGTGAATATATCAAACCACTGGAGGGGCGAAGAAAGGAGAGCTAGCAAAAAATGGAACTCTGAAAAGTAGAAAATACAGGATACAGCACTGCAGGTTACTTTAGTCCTCAAAACCTTCGTGTTTTTACGGACATTGTGGAGAGTGCTGGCTCCTTGCCCTGTCCCAGTCAGACAGACTACTGACATCACCTGCTTCCAGCTTGTATTTCCCTGTGGGGTGCTGCACCTCTGCGACTTCCCCGTAAAAACTCCCAATTTGGTTTCAGGCTGCCCAGGCAGATCAGGATCAGGGCGTGAGGAAGAGAAGGAGACTGTTCATTGCCGTGCACAGAGTATTTGCCTACTGCTGCTTGCATTTAATTTCACCTGCTGCTCAGAGCAGGGCTGGTGGGAGTCTCTGTAGGTGGAGCCTGTAGGCTGGACTCACACAGTGGAACAGAAGGCAGTAATAAAACGCTGAGCAGAGTGAGGTGATAGCTGTGTCTCAGTGTATACAAATGGGTTTGCACTTTTTTTAAACCTTTTTGCAAAGGCACATACTGTGCTGTGACTCTGTGCTGCTGCAGGGATACCACAAGAATTGAGCTTTTACTGGAATTACTGAGCAGCTTTCCCCTGAAGCTTGCCAGTCCTCAGCTTTCAGTGATGTGCAGAGGTGCTCGACACTTGAGCATTGGGGTCTCTCATACTTCACTGCTTCCATCAAAGCCATCTGTCCTCCTGAGCTGCTCCACCTTCACCTCCTGGCTCCCATACTGGCGAGTTAGTGTGCAGTATTGTGTGGTTTCAGAGTGAATGATGCTTGAGAAATGCCATTCCAGGTGCCAACACTGAAGAGGTTTGCACAGCAGCAGCTGTAGTTCTTTACAGCATCTGCACTGCAGTCAGTTCAGCTGTTCGGCACGGACATTTAGGGGAGGTTTGCAAGAATTCATGTTGATTTCTTAGCTGTGTGTTTACAGAGAGAAAACACTGTCAAGGCAAAAGTAAAACCTGATCTTGCTCTTTTTAGGTGTGGCCTCATCCCCTGTGCTGTCATCAAACTGAGCGATAGAGGGGCTGGACCCTTTTAATAGCTCTTCCCTCATTTTGTGCTGTCCCTCACTTGAAAACCTCGGGAAATGTCTGTTGTGGTCTGAAACACTGAAAAACCAGGCGCTGGAAAAAAGCAGCTCACAACTAATTAAGTTGTAAATCTTGAGCAGTCGAAACGGGCAGAGTGCACAGAGCAGTTAGATGGGTTTTTGGTTAATTTAATTAATTTAGTGATCGAAAACAATTACATCAATTAGCCTTTCTAGAAATGTTTACGTGATTTGTGGCTTGGTTGCCTCAAATAAACACGTATGGTTTTCTGTGTGTACGTACGTGGGTGTTCATGGGGCTTTACACTGCACCGGTAGCAGCTGGCACGCGGGCAGCTACGCGTGGCAGGCCTGGAAGCACGCAGTACCCACAGTGGGCCTGGGGTCCCAGCACTGGCTGCGAGCTGGAGGAGCAACACGCTACCCCTTGTGCTCAGCCCTGTCTGAGCTGGTAGCTTTGCGCCCTTGTGTCTCGTGGGGTTTTAGGCATCTTGCAGATCAGGCAATTTTAATGTTTGGGGTTTTTTTTTTAAAAAAACAAAATGTACAGAATGGTGCTCTGCTGGTCCTGTGTGTTGCACTCAGCTTGGTTGTTGAGGGTGGAGGGTTGGTAGGATGGCTTTATTGGAGTGCAAAGTATCCTAGGACGGAAACCCTTATTCCTCGTGTTCACCCTAACCTTGCTTTCTGTTGGAGTGCTTTCAGACGCTGATTTTTGAGGAGGATCCTGAGTGACATCCAAGGTGACCTACCCACACGCCACAGCGGAGTGCGGGACATTGCAGACTGTACAGCCCCTTTTGTTAACCTCCTGCATGGGTTTCACTGCACTCAGTCCACCTCTAAAACTGGTTTTTCAAAGCTGTGACACCTTGATCCTGACACCGAGCCCACCGCCCCTCGTTATAAAATGAGCTTTGTTACTACCTGCCAGTACTAACTGGTACTTCTGCTGTTGGCATTAATGATTTGAGAAAACACATGTCTTGCTGGGAGGTTTGGTGGCAGTGCCCTGCACTGCCTGTGTCCTCGGGACATGGGACTGTGTAAGATGGGGCTGTAGGGCTGGTGAAACCTGGGCTGTGTAGGCACATCTTGCTGAGTGGGGAGAGGTGAGGTGGGCTGGCAGCTCAGGAGATCAGGTCCAAGCCAGGTAACCCGGGAGCCTGAGCCTCCCTCTGGGTTTTTGGTGGGAGCTTTGTCACTGACGGCAGTGAAAGTGGATTGGGAAGCAGGTTCAGGCCCTGGTGCAGAAACATCTGAAGGAAAAGGGGATCCCATGGCACCAGATGCAATGGGTAACCAGCCCATCAGGAAGTGGGGAGTGCACAGTGAACCTCTTCTGACTCTATGCTTTCCCTTACACATCTACTGTCTGATAACCGCTTTTGTATTTTCCAGTCATGTTGCAATGGTAGCTCACTGGTCGCTGACAAGTGTTGGGACATACTGCTAGAAGACTGGGCAGCTAAAAGACTAAAATGCACTGTGCTCACTGTAAAAATTGGCTTCTTACATTGTTTCTTTTTATATGGTTGAAGAGGTGGTTGCGCTTCATTTATTTTCCTTTTTATTTTCTTTTTGTTTTCTAAAGAGGTCAAATGTATATGAAGTGCATGTTATCCTAAACTTTTTGTTTGTACATCTCGGTGTCTGATCATCTGCATGAAAGACACGGTAGTGCCATGTCTGAGCTTGTTCTCTTGTGCTTGGTTGCTATGAACTTCTCTAGATAGTTGATTTTCCCCAAAATAACTTTGGTTAATATTTAGTTATTGGGAGACATAAAACAAGACATCATGGTGGCCCTTTGTTTTCTTACACTTTAAATACAAACGACAAAGCCTTGTGGATTAAAGTTAATTTGTTAGTGTAAATAAATTTCTTGCCAATGAGTATTATTGTTGTTAGACAACGAATGCAATAAAATGAGAAATCCTGAATCTTTATTAGAATTTGTATCGACTCCTCACTTTCCTGCCCATTTGTTGGTCATCCCAGGAAGAATAATAGGCAGCACAACCGGACAGATGTTGCTGCACAGGTCAGACTGGTGGGGAGGACAACCTTGCCCTGCCTGTTCTTTCCTTCCTTCTGCTCACTGCTGAAGATTACTTTAATCCCAGCTGTGGGACAAATTGGCATGATTCACAGGCCTCTGCATGGATCTCATTTACAATTTGTAATTATGTAAAAAGAAGTTTAAAAAACCCAAATAGAGTAAGGCAAGAGAATGGCCTTTTTTCTTCATGTGCAGGTGGAATGCAGCATGCAGCATCCTGCTGCAATTTCACGTGAAAACAGGCTGCCTTCACGCTGGTGCTGGGCAGCAGTTGTTTAAAAGGCCTGGAGTAGTTGTGGTATATAAAAACATTTTACCATTTTACACTCAAGTGCAGCTTAAGTTATAACGGGCGTTTTGTGTTTAATATGTTTTTATTCTTTCTGTATTTTTAGTAAAACATCAAATTAGGGAAAAGCAGAGAGCACAGACTGGCCAATTTGTGTAGCCATTTCAGTGGATTTACATCTGGCACAATCTAGGCCAAATACTTCTGCATGTAATCTGCCTATCTCGGTCTGTGTTTCCCAGAGGATGGGTCATTAATCTCGCTTTCCACTAATATGGCCACCACCTGCAAGAAGATAAAATAATCCTCAATCCATAAAATAACTATCTTAATTAAAATAGGTGTATTAACAGGCTGTAAATCCATGACCAACATGTGAAATGTGTCTGCTCTGCAGCTTCCGAAGCCTGGAGCCATCTATACATACGTCCTTCTTGTTCGTGCAAGTTGTCTCAGATACCTGAAATGCCCAGAACTGCTCCAGACTTTACAGCCTGTAAATGATGGGTTGTGTCCTCCTCTGGAAAGCAAGACCGAATTTTCCCTATGCAGGTTACCTTGAAATTGGGAATCGAGGCTTGAGGACCATCTCCCACTGGTTTTAGCACTGTGGCTGCGAGTGGCTGAGCTGTATGCCAGCACTGGCTCTGCTGCAGAACACCCACTGCCGTCTCATCCTGCCCAGCACCACTGTAAGGCACAGTGGTCCTGCACTCTGAGGCCTGGACATCCTTACAGGAGGATGGCAGCAGGCTACTCATCCACCCTGCCTCAGGTTAAAATTAAACATTTTACCATTAGTAATCAGTACTAACTCCTACTTACGACCTTTCTCCTCTCAAGTGCTGTAGGAAAAGACAAGGCCCATTCCGTCTGCGGGCAGGCCGCTGGGAAAACCTTCAGTACAGTAATAGTTAAGGAAAAAAAAAAAGCCAGTGGTGACTGAACACATTCTTTATTTACCAAAATGGCAAAACTAACAAGAAAGTAGAAGTCTGACAAGATCCAACACCACGTAGATTCACTCGTTTGAAGATGTTCTACACTACTGGAAAACTTGTAATGAATGTTTTCATGGGTTACTTCTACCAGGGCAGAAGTAAACGCTCGCTGTTACACCTCTGCAACCACAGGGCAAAGCCAGGAGAAGCCGAGTGACTTCAGTGTGACTGTGTTTTGGCTGTGTTCCTGCTGCTAACTCTTGAGAAGATGGCACTACGTTTACTTGAGAGCAGTGGCACTAGCCTAAAATAATTATTTTTAAATGCTAATGAAGACTATTGATGGTTAATCACAAGTTAATAGCCCAACCTCTCCTTATTATGAAAACTTCCTTCAGAGCTGCTTTTTCTGCTTGGTCTCTGGAAATAATGTCCATTCCTAAAGGCTGAAAATGGACTACAAGATCCCATAGGAAAGCACTCTGCTTCCCAGGGAAGCTGAAAATGTCCTGCAGGGACAGTTGCTAAGGAAGGAGTGACAAATCCAGAATTACAGTATATTTATGTTCTTGGGCACTTGGTGCAGTTGGCTGATGGCAAAAGCAAAGGGATGAGACAAAAGCTACCCTCATTCAGAGCTAGCTCTGCTCTGGGAAGGGCTGTCTGTGCATCATGGCCAGCAGAAAACTTGAAACCATGACCTGGACAGATGAGTCTTTGATCACCAAGGCCTCCATAAGCAGATGGTAAACCCTGGGTAGTACTCAAGTCCCCACATTAACTATGGGCATTGGGGAGAGGAGCTTTGAATGTGGTTTGTGCAGAGACTCTCTCAGGCAGTGCCGTGCCCAAGAGCCAAGGTCAGTTAGTTAGCCCATGGTTAGTGTTAAAGATCGAGTCTCCCCTTCCAGCCATCACCGGACCCCTGCAGCATATGCTGTTGGTATACAAAGCATCACAAATACCATCAACCGCTATTGCTGTGCTGGGATGAAAGAGCTGTCCAGCACAGCAGTGGGAAGCTGCCTCATCGGGGAGGGTGCCACAGCCAAGGTGATGTGTCACCACTGCCAGCAGCCACCCTTGCCTAACTTCTTGTGCCCAAGGAGGTGCCTGACACCACACTGTCTGTGCCAGGGCAGGATGGGGGTACAGGCTGGAGCAGATGCTCTCTGGGGGATAGGCAGGCGATTTGGCAACACCCACAGCCCACTGCAGCTGTGCAGAGGAAGGGGGATGGCATCATCCCTCCCATACAGCAGTGCAGCCTCAACACAAGCCCTGGCACCAGCCCCTTCCTCTGATTAGAGCTGCTCCTATCCTTGGAGAAGGAGCGGTAACTCCTTTGTACCAGTGGGTGAAAGCCATGAGGCTCATCTGTGCGAGAAAGGAAAGGCACAGGAGCCCGGCGGTGTCCACACACATCTGCTGCTCACCCAAGCCTTAGGCTGCAGTGATGCTTCCTCCCAGCCTGATGGCAGAGCCCAAGGACAGATGAAGGCTTGCACATCCCCCGGCTCTGGCCTCAGCATCCGAGCTCCTGTACAGCGAGTATTTGCTCTGTCTTGTAGGCAGAGGCACACCTGCAGTTTCGAAATACTGAACTTCCCACGTGCTGCCCAGTTTAGAGGAGGCCGTGGCAGGTGGTGAAGCAGCATGGGGCAACAAAGCCAGAAGAGCAACCAGCACCCAGGGACTGTCCCTTCCCCCTCCTGAGATCACGCTTTGTAAGCTGCCTGCCCTTCACCTCCACACAGCTGTGGGAGAACAGCAGCAAGGAAACACCACCGAATCAGCTTAAGGATGTGGGTGAGATGGTGGCCCCAGGCAGTCTGTCTGGCAACACCATTTCGAGGGACAGCCAAGCTGCTGAGAAGTGCCAGGTGCAGGCAGGAGCAGGCAGCACAGCAGCAGCCCCAGCAGGGGAGCAGCCACGGGGAACACAGAGCCTTTAGCTGCATGTCAGCATCATTCACAAAGCTGGAACGTTGATCAGAGGTGGGAACTTGGAGGACAAAACCAGCTGCAGAAGCTGTTCTGTGAACAGGAACATTTACACTAATGAAAGAAAAACTCGCTCCCCAGGCACGAAACCAAGCAGGGCTTCAAAGCGAGGCTTAGGCAAGGTCAGCGTCTTGCTGTGTGCGCTGGAAAGCACACAGCTGACTCCCAGCTTCAAAGGGCTACCAATGGAGTTTATTGCAAGTGATTGCTAACTGACACCTTTCTAAAATTACCAATCCACAGAAACCCAGATAGGTCTTTCAGCAGCTCAGGACGTTATCAGGACTGCTGCTGGATGTGAAGCGAGGTGGGTGCCTGCGGCGCAGAGGCACAGCGGGGTTGGGCTCCGTACAGACTGGGAGTTAAATGCAGAAGGCACATGACCCACGCTTGGAGGTCGTCACTGTGGCAAAGCGCCCAGAAACAGACATGTCACTATGACAGACCACAGTAATCGCTAATGCAGTTTTCACTGAAGGTGCTCAGGAGATCGTGGGTGCTTTTTAAAAAGAAAAAAAATCAAGGCTTTTCTGAAACTCCCTTTGGAAGAGCCATTAAGAATCCACTCCGAAGCGATGCCCCCTGCTTTTCTCAGTAGAATTATGACAAATTTATGAAACTGAAATAACATTAGGAAATGGCTTCAAGGAGGAAGATGAAAGAAATGAGACCTCGGTAACATTCGTTCTTCCAGTTACTTGGAAGCACTAGGGAAAGCCAACAGGAAGGTTCAGAAGATGAACGCTCCGCACAGTCCCTGGGAAAGCCAAGGAGCTGGCAACAAGAAAGCACACTGCCCTGGCAGCCAGGAACCCCCGCTTACTAAATCAGTATTCCCTTGGGAAACACAGAAGTCCAGTCGCACCAGGCAATCCAGTGTCTGGCACTTGCGTCATTCGTAATCTGAATTTGAACTGACGCGGGGTCCTCCACATTACACGAACTATAATTTCTCACCTTTGATTTCCTTTACTGTGGCGTAAAACTCTCATTTTGAGAGAGGAAAGCTAAAATACATCTCCATGACTCAAGTTAGCCTTTATTGGAACAGTCTTCTTGTTAGCAAATCTAGCAGAAACTAAGTGAGTTCCCAAGGAATTAAATGCTTCCCACTGCAGCAGATCTTACCCGCGAGACGAGCTATAGCTCACAGTAGAGAGCTCTGTGGAAGACTGTGCCGATGAGCAGTTTTCCCTCATAGATGGATGCCACTGAGCTTCCCTGCAGCACAGAGCCGTCGTCGGCGTAGACACGTGTCACCTCAGGCTCCTCCGCGAGGATGTTGTGGATGCGCAGGACCTGCCAGAGGAGGGGGATACGGCTACTGAAACGGCTGCAGGTGAAAACCCTCCAGGGATGGAGGGAGCATCAGTATGTTAATTTAAACAAATCTGTTAGGTCGATCAGCTGCTGCTAAGTGCAACCAAGTAATTCCTGTGATAGGGCCACGATTTCTGATTCAGCGAAGCATGGGCTGTGACAGCTAATTTTGTGAAGCAGTTGTGCAACAGCCAGGCCAGGTCAGGCAGTGAGTCAGACAGTTATCCCCAGCACTGGGCATGGGCACAATTTTTTCCAGCCTGAGAGTTACTTAATACCTTCTTATTCTCATGTTTTTTCCAACTGCCTAGTATCATAAATCTGCTGCTATTGAACATGGTAATTTAGCAGAGTGCCTTATGGAGAGCTTCAGACAAGGCTGAAATCAAACGGCCACCAAGCAGCCACCTGCACTCGCGGCCACTGGCGCTGGTGCCAGACCCTCATCGATTCCGGCAGGAAAGAAGAATTACAGTGTCGCCTACTGATGAACCGCGCTCGTGGAAATAAATCATTCCAGTGTGGATGTTTCTGGTCATGCACTGTGCTCAGTCAATTATTTTTTTGTTTGGCAAAGAGGCGCTGGCTCAGTAATTAACGCAGTTCATCAAAATCTGACTGCGTGGCCACAGCTGCACAGAGAGCAGCCTGAGGAGTCCGGAATGACTGAGCTACTGGGTGGAAATTATTCAGCTGTCTCCTAAGGATGTGAATAGGTGTTTGTTAGCGAGTATACACCATTCGGCTTTCCACTTGAGAGCAGAAGCTCAAAGCTGGAAGCCAGCTTGGTCTTTGCTTTCACATAGGCTGGCCAGGCACTTCTCTGTGTGACGCAGAGTTATGTTAGACCAGGGTTAATCGAACTGAGCAATTTTCTGGCACAGACACAGCCAAGAGACCGGTGATGTCTCCCAAAAGGCACCTCAGATGCAGGCAGATTTTCAGGGTCATTGTAGAACAGCTTCATCCCATTGGGATGACATCCTATCCAGATGTCTCCAGTGTGAGGGTCAATAGACAAGTTATCGACCAGAGTGTCCAGTTGCAGTGTCTATCCAACACAGACAGAAAAGAAGAAAAAGAGAGAAGTTAAAGCTATCAGAAGTCCTGGAAGCAAGACGTAACTTGTCCAAGACTCTCATCTGACATCGCTTAGCCTGATTTTTAATAAACATTTTTTCCCCCAGCGCCATTTGTCTTTTTCCCCAGTATGCTTCATCCCCTCTCTGTGCCGTGAGAATCCTGCTCACTGCACTGCGCCTTCCCCATCTGCTCATTCACACCTACGCTTGCGTTAATTACTTCAGTGCTTTGTGCTCTGACCCACGCTGACTGAGGCAGACTTCCACGGCAGATCTACAGCACACCCGAGGGCCCCTCTCTGGTGGGCTGGTGTGAGGGTAGAAGACCTGAAGCTGGGTCACGGGGCACACAGCATCTCTGCAAACCCATGGCAGGGGCCATACAGACCAGGACTTCATACATGATCAGGCTGAAATCCCAAGTGTTCATGAGAACTAATCTGTCCAAAATTCACACATGCCTCTTTTTTACGGAACAGCAGCGCCTTACCTTCACATGGGTTAAATTCCAATTAGTATGTTTTTCCATAACATGGACATTATGACCAAGTACATCTGCAACATATATGTACCTTCAAAAGAAAGCACCTCTTAGCAATGTGTATGAGTAAGCAGACACCAAAACCAGCCAGTTCCTCCTGCGCAAGCCCAGCTCTTCCCACGAGGAATGCCAGCTCGCAGCTCTCACACAGCAACAGACATCGCAAGCAGAACACAGGGCACTGAACTGAAGCCGAGACACTAATGTAGCTTCACACTGTGCCAGTTCTTCCATTACAACACTGAAACAGGTCTTGGATTGCAAGATCCACAAATATGCAACTCTATATTTTTTAAACTTAAGATCAGCTGTCTACACCACAGGGCCGATTAATTCAGTCTTGGAAGACTGCAGAGTGTTCCCCACTCACAGAAATCCTTCCCCATTAATCCCTGCAAGCAATATGCACAAACTTCTGTGCTGGCTGGTTAAAAATGCGGTAACCTTTGATCTTATTACATCTGAACTCCCAGGCAAAGCAGCAAACATTGCCTCCAGTTAAAAACCAAGACACATGATTTGTGTCCTACAAACCCTCTGTACTGCTTACAGGTAGCACCTTGCCTTACGTGAGCCAGTTCAGACTCTTGGCCACAGAGGTACTGTGTGTACAAATTATGATCTCAGGGTTCTCTGGTGTGATGAAACCAAATCGAAGGCCAGGAGAAACTTACTTGCTGTCAGGTGAAATGTTAATCCCATTGGCTGAATAGAAGCCAGCTGCTACTTCTTTAACTTCTTTTGGACTGTAGTAAACAACATTCGACCAGGTTAAACCCAAGAACATCTCCAAGAACATCAAGATGAAGTCGTAGAAGTAGTGGTCATTGGTAGCATAGAAGCTGTCTGGTCCCATAGCTACTATATCGTTCACACTAAAAAAAAATAAAAAGAGAAGGAGAACAACAAATAAAAGAATTAAATGAGAGGTATGAAGGAGCATTGTGGGACTGCCCAGAATCCAGCCAGGACATGGTCATCCCACAGACACAAAGGGGCAGCAATTAGAGATGGTACTTCACAAAGGCACTGAGCTATTTAGAGCCTTAATTTTCTTTTCTTTTTTTTTTTTTTAATGTGAGCCATGACTGAGCAGTGCTGAGACCTGAACAGGACCCTAAGGCATCAGCTGGAGATCTGGCTACCCGGCCCTAAGTCCCTGGAAATGTTTTTCTCTTTTGATTACATTCAAATGGAAACCAGAGAACAGGTAGGAACTGTGACAACTTTATCTACACATCTATCTGTTTATCTTACAGTAATTTTCCAGTAGAACAGACCAAGAAAATTTTGTATGCAGCAAACAAAAAAATCTAAAAATGTTTATTTTTACACTGTTGCAAATTCAGAATAATGTATTATCTGAAGATTCATATCTGCAAAGACCTGAAAGCTGGCTACATGAGAGAAGGAGAAATGCACCCCAGGCTAATTCACTGGCATCAATCACAGCGGCTCTTAAGACAGATTTAGTGATGCAACTACTAAAAATCTCATTTACAGAAGAGATGGAAGAAATACAGATGTTGATTACAGAGATAGGAAGCAACCAGTAAGAGAAACAGGAAAGGTGGTTAAAGAGAAAATATACTAGCAATACCCTAAAGCAAAAATCATCCTACTTTAGATTTTGCCAAAGCACCCTGTTCTTCTGGGGAAAGACAAATTTGGGTTACAGTACCTTGTCAGAAGGTCATGTCGAATGGTTTTCAGGTGTACAAGAGAACTGTCATCTTCCACAAATTTAAACAATTCTACAGTGCTCTTCTGATGGGGATGGTTCACAACAAAGAGGTACACGGTGTCGTCTTTAAAAAAAGAAAAAAGAAATAGAAAGAGCTGAATTCTCTGCAATGGTTTGTGTGGCTGAGCTCCCACAGCTCAAAGCAGCCCCTAGTACAGAGCACATGTTGGGTTGGGTGCATGTATCTCAGGGTTCTTCAGAGGACAAGTACCAAAATAATGCAGGATGCCACTGCAACTGGATCTAGATCTCCAGGATGGACCGCTCGAAAAGGAACTGCTGTGTCAGTTGTATTTTTGATATTTCTACCAGGGAAGAGAGAAATTATGGCTTCATCCTGGTGCCCAAGCCACTGGGTTTTGCAATCTGATGCACTATCGGGACTGATTGTGTGAAACAGCCACAGTAAGCAGGGAAGGAGAGCTTGTAGTTCAGCCAGCTTGGGCTCTTTTTTATTTACCACACCCTGAGAAAGCTGAATCATAGAATCGTAGAATATGCATTAGGTTGGGAGGGACATCCAGAGGCCATCCAGTCCAAACTCCCTACAGTAAGCAGTGATATCTTCACTAGATCAGGTCACTCAGAGCCCCATCAAGCCTGACCTTGAATATCTCCAGGGATGGGGCCTCCACTACCTCTCTGGGCAATCTGTTCCAGTGATCCACCACCCTCATATTGAAGAACTTTTTCCTAATATCCAAACTAAATCTCCCCTTTTCGAGTTGAAAACCATTATCCCTCGTCCTGCTGCTACACGCCCTCATGAACAGTTCTTCCCCAGCTTTCTTATAGGCACCTTTCAGGTGCTGGAAGGCCAGTAAGGTCCCCCTGGAGCCTTCTATTCTCCAAGCTGAACAAGCCCAACTCTCTCTCAGCCTGTCTTCATGGGAGAGGTGCTCCAGCCCTTTGATCATTTTTGTGGCCCTCCTCTGGACACACTCCAACAGGTCCATGTTCTTGTGTTGAGGGCTTCAAAGCTGGACACAGTACTCCAGGTGAGGTCTCACCAGAGCAGAGGGCAGAATCAACTCTCTTGATCTGCTGGCCACACTTCTTTTGATGCAGCCCAGGATGAGGTTGGCCTTCTGGGCTGCAAATGCACATTGGTGGCTCGTGTCCAGCTTCTCATCCATGAGTACTCCCAACTCCTTTTCCTCAGGGCTGCTTTCAAGTGGACAGGACCATCCAGCCAATTCCTTATCCACTGAACAGTCCACCCATCAAGTCCATATCTCTCTAACTCAGAGAAAAGGATGTTGTGGGGGACCATGTCCAAGGCCTTGCAGAAATCCAGACAGATGACATCCATAGCTCTTCCTTTGTCCATTGATGCAGTCACTCCATTGTAGAAAGCCACTAGATTGGTCAGGCAGGACTTGCCGCTAGTAAAGCCATGCTGGCTGTCTCAAATCACCTCCCTGTCTTCCATGTGCCTCAGCATAGCTTCTAGGAGGATCTGTTCCATGATCTTCTCAGGCACAGAGGTGAGGCTGACAGGGTGGTGGTTTCCAGGGTCCTCCTTCCTACCTTTTTTAAAATGGCCATGTGAAGGAGCATCCTTCTCCTGTACTCAGTGTAAGGCTGTGGTCCCTCTGTCCAGCTCTTCTGGTGAGACCCCAAATTAGCAACCACTGATTACTCCAACTCCTTGTGAGAGTTGGAGTACAGTATGACTGTACAGGGACACAGGTCAAGCTGCAGCAGTGGTTCTCAGAGTAATTGGTAATTTACAGAGGTTTGATACTGTTGAGCCACAGAAGTCTCCGTTCTGATCACTACTTGTCAGTGAAGCATGTGTATCCTCAAATCCCTTGACCTCAGGGTGAGACAGATGTAAACTGGTAAAATAAACTTTGTGTGGCTTTCAACTCCTCAGACTTTTTCCATGTTTTCTTTTCTTCCAGTACACAGGACATCTTTCTGTCCCAGCCAGCCTGAGATTATGTGCAAAGGTGTTTGCTTTAGCAGCTGACATTTAGAAAAGAGCCCAACAAAGATAAAAAACCCAAAAACCTTTTTCTCTCTGACTATTGGGGGTGCAATGTGAGGCTGCCAAGGGATTTCTGCCTGTGACCTTGAGGCTGAGATTTGCCACCACCTCAAGTTAATGATCGCTTTACCTTTGTCTATATAGGTGCTGATTCCATGAGGGTTAAATGATGCCAGGTCAAACCCTCGGCTGATTCTCAGCTCTACAGCTCTAGGATTGTCTTCATTCAAGTCCATCAAAAATATTTCACCTGGCTTGTCTGGTGCAGGCGTCTTTATTCCTGGGTACTTCAGCCCCTGTGAAATCAAAACATAAGAAAATAATTCCCAGATAAAAGATAAAGGGAAGCATCCCAGGGCTGAAAACACTGGAGCTATGTTTGACAGAGGTAGAGGGACCAGCTTTGCTCTCCCTGGTGAGCCCTTAACCACAGCACAGAACTGTGTGTAGATCACGAGGAGCCATTCCCAAGGCACCTACCCCCTGCACGATGGCACCATTGCCACCCTTTGCAGTCACCACATGTGTGAGTGCTTCCCATGTGTCAAACCAGCCTGCAGACAGACACGCTGGGGGACAAACTGGAAGCTGAGCATCACCGAATGTATCCACGTGGTAAAGCCACAGGGAACAGCAGCAGTGTGACAGCTCACCATTTCTGGTGTGAACTTTGCAGTGCTATCATTCCCTGGGTACCGCTGGAGCACGTGGATGAAAACATCAGCTTTTGTTTTAGAAAAATCATTAGCCCTCCCTATGGCAGAGAAACGCTTGAAAACCTCTGTCCTAAAGGCTAAAGCAAATCAGGAATAACATCAGCACACAACATCTGATTTTTTAAAGACAGGGAATTAACACACCTTCTTAACAGGGGAGAGGTTTCACATTTCAACATTTCAAGAAAGCAGCACGTAAAAAATTCAAGGTTACATTGGCAGATAAGCCAGTGCAATGGGATACATGTGTCAGAGCCAACACCACCACTTCAGCGTCAAGAAGTGCACTTGTTCAAGCAAAAGGAAACACCAACTATGCTTACACAACCCTGGGTTGTTCCTAAGGAGCCAGCCAGCCTTGTAGAAAAAAAGACTCTGGCCCCCAGATTTCACCTACAGCTTCTATGGATAAGGAAGCAGGCAAGCCCTCGCGCAGGGGGGATGCCCAGGCACTTACGGAGCTAATGAAAGCCATTCCATTGGGAAGTATGTCGATGTCTTCTGAACCAGCTTCTGCAACACAGAGATAAACAGGGGGCGTTGAGGAGACATTAGATATTCCCCACTGAAAATCCCCGTTTCATACAATTCCAGATCTCTGGAATGCCCCTTTCCAGCATGACCGTGGTGAAGTCCAGTGGAAAAGTTCGTGTCATGTTAAAATCAGTAGCAGAAAGCAGCAGCACGCCAGGTTAGGAAATAGTACTGGGGTTCACCTCTTTCTGGGGGATTAGGGGTGCCCTTGTGGTGGCCGGCAGTCTCCTCCCAAATCTATACACTCCAGGATAGCATGGGATGAATCACCCACTTTTGAAGAGAGTGTTTTGCAGCAAGCACTTAGCACCAATGACGAGATTCTCAGGGCAAGACCGTACCCATCACTCAGGCTGCACGCTTGCATAAAGCACCTCTGGGAATTGCACACACTAATTCTCCTGGTGACCCGGGGCACTTCATTAAGATGGATTGCCAAATAGTGTTAAAGCTCTCAAGTGATAGAGAATCTACCATATTTTTAACAGCTAAAGGCTTTAATAGAGCGCATTTTTAACCACAGGTAATAATTTCCAATATTGCCAGTTCCTGTAATATTTCCCTGCTAGGAATGTATAAAATAAAATGAAGAGAAAAGAAAAGAAAAGAAAAGAAAAGAGAAGAAAAGAGAAGAGAAGAGAAGAGAAGAAGAGAAGAGAAGAGAAGAGAAGAAGAGAAGAGAAGAGAAGAGAAAAGAGAAGAGAAGAGAAGCTTATTCTCCAAGCTTCTCTTCTCCAAGCTTGTGCAGCCTGGGCAAGAGAAGGTTCTGGGGAGACCTTATAGCAGCCTTCCAATACCTGAAAGGTGCCTATAAGAAAGCTGGGGAAGGTCTGTTCATGAGGGCATGTAGTAGTAGAACAAGAGGCAATGGTTTTAAACTCAAAAAGGGGAGATTTAGGTTGGATATTAGGAAAAAATTCTTCAATATGAGGGTGATGGATCACTGGAACAGGCTGTCCAGAGAGGTAGTGGAGGCCCCATCCCTGGAGATACTCAAGGTCAGGCTTGATGGGGGTCTGAGTGATCTGGTCTAGTGAAGATGTCCCTGCTTACTGCAGGGAGTTTGGACTAGATGACCTCTGGAGGTCCCTTCTAACCTAATGCATTCTATGATTCTGTGATTCTATACAAAAATAAAATAAAATAAAATAAAATAAAATAAAATCCTTTTAGTAAGAACACTAGACCAATTTTAGGCTTTTATCATGCACTCTCTATAGAACTTTCAGTCTATACGCTTGCAATCCTACATTTTCATAGCTCACCTAACAAGCCTCCCTTCTCTTCTACTAATGACCTGCACATCCAGCATTCCCCATGCTAAGCCACCTTCCAGAGGATGGCTGGATTAGACCCATCTGGGGGAAGGTGTGGGTGTGTGTGTTGCTTAAAGGAGGAAACTGTTCTGCAGGTTTTATTTAATAGGGCTGCCAACACAAGGGTTTTGCACCCAGTTCTCCCCATCCCTCCACACTCCCTCCTGCTTGGCCACAGACCGCTCACATGCCCCTCTGTGGGTCCCACCATCCCTGGCCTGCCCTCCCAAAGGTGAGCACCAGCAAATTAGAGCTAGTTTTATTGTCTGATTTTATGTAGCTCCTATTTATTACAGCACTAATTCTTCTGGGCTGTAATTTACCCTGAGGCTGCAAAACAGCCCGTATGGGGAGGAACCAGATCTCCAGACTCACCCATTTGGGCCAGTTCCGCCCCAGCTCAGTGCTGGGGAGATGCAATGGCTGGACTTCACCTGGAAGGACAGCGGATGGACACACGGCCAGCTAGTCTTCAGGCTCAGCAAGCCCTGACTCCACCCCATCACATGAACAAGCAATGCATCCCCACCTTCTGAAGAGCAAAAGGTCTAAAGATACATCTCAGGAGGAGGGGCAGCCCATTATCCCACTGCCTGGGGGTTTTGGCTCTGCATTTTGACTGGGCTGAGGCAGGAGGCAGACATGTGCACTGATGTGCCCAGAAACACGCAGAACCTGTTTTTCAATTTAAATTTGGGGTTTTTTTGTTTGGTGGTTTTTTTGGGCAGGGGGGATTAAGCTCAGTTCAGGCCCTTTTCTTTGTCCCAGCTTTTGGTCTCTCCAAGTCTGGGCTCATTTATGAGAAAGGGTTAGTGGCAATTCCCCACTGCCCGGGACTGCTGCAAAGATAACACCACACATAAATGCAGAGAGGCTCAATTACCATGGTGATGTGAGCTGGACAGACAGCTTTTGCTGGCAGAGCACACTGATGAGTGAACAGAGATGCAATCATTTATCACTGCTGAATTAGCCAGGCTGCCAGGCAGAAAGATGAGCAGGCTAATTGGGACCGGATAATTAAAAAGTACAAGTTTCTGGCAGAAGGAGCGTAATGAGAGCACTGCACCCAACCACTCTGAAAGAAACTACCCAGCAAAGCACAGTGTGGCCACTTCTCAGCCAGGTCCTGGTATGTGGGAAGAGAGCAAGAGCTGTCAAGAGCAGTGAAATGCTGACTCAGCACGGTCCTAGTGAGGCAGTTCCACTGAGGTGGCAAGGAGGGGATGGACAGAACTAGGTGCAGGGAAGCTCCCAGGCTCTCATACGGGGATCTGTTTTGGGAGGGTTCTGGGATATTGCCACAGATGTGTATGGACAGGAGAATTAAGAACTGATTTATGAAGTATTAATTACCTGCACTGTATTGCTTAATTGTATCACCAAGCCCAGCTTGTCCATGGGATTATCTGAATAGGCAGCATTTAAAAAAATATGTAAATAAATTAAAGATACTGAGACAAATTACTCCCTACCCTAGAAATGTTCTGGATTTGTTGTTCTTTATTTTATCTTGGCACGATATAATTCCTTGGATGCATCTAACAAAGAACCCACCTGGATTTCATGTCCAAAAGAAATGAGCTATTTTACCTATATCCCATTAATAGTTCCAAGATGTGAGTACTCCTGGCAATTTCTATGGCAGCTTCTTGAGCTTTAGGAATTAGTTCAGGACACATGGTTAGCTTATGATAAACCGGTAACATGAGTAGACACTCATATAATCCAGAAGATACTGTTTACTCTACAACTATAGCCTTTTCTACTTGAATGAGGTGTAGGACAAGCTGCAGGTTTTTACTGGTTTGTCCAATGTTTGCATCTGTGCTTACATTGCACAATATTTGAAACTGATGGATTTGAAAAGATCAAGGACTTTAAAAAAAAACAGAGCGAGAGACACAAAGGATGAAACCGTGCAGAAAGAAAAGGGTCCACTAGAGAATTTTTCCATTTACTCTGAGTTTGCATCCTTTACTTTTACATCACAATAGACTGTGCCAGCTGCCTGTTCTTCCATGGACAGAATGGAAAGTTTAAGATTATTCTGTTCTGAGCTGATCCAGCTCATCACCTATGTCCAACTTAAGAGGCCAGAAAGACTATTTTAAGTATTTAAATAAAAACAGACTGTTTATTCAATGTTGTCACAGCATTTTAAAGGAAGAAAGCCTAGGAGGACCGAGATGTCCCTGTAGAAAGATGTCTATACGGAAGGTCACCTGCAGGAGCACCCTTACAGAGCTGAGTCCCACAGAAGCCCTGCTTTGAAGAGCGCTACCCAGACAGCATCTAGATGTTAGGGTTCCTTGGTCTCCCTGAGGGATACACATACATCCCCCCAGTCATAGTAAATGAATTCTGGAAGACGTTTGTGGGACCATACCGACTCTTACTTTGCAGCAACCCTTTGTTATTTCTAATCCTGCCACATCGGAGCCGCTGGGTCACGTTCTGGCATTTCAGTATTTCTGAAGAGCCACAAACCGCAGAGCAAAATGAGGTGCAGAGCTCCACGTGAAGGGGCAGTGTTACAGGAGCAGAGTGAGAAGCAGAAATGAAGCTCTGTAAATCGATCTGCCGCTGCCTCTGAGCAGAGCAGGGTTCTCAGAATTCACCTAATCTCCATGCAAATGTCAGGTACCAAAAGCAAGATATTGCTCAGAAATTAAACACAGCTATATTTGTGATTTCCAGCCTTCCCTCCCTCCTCAACAGAGCAATCACATTGCAAATAGTCTTGTAACGATTGCAATAGTGATACGTGTAAAAGAATTACTCAGAAATGGTCTTTATATGAATCACTACCAAACAAGCGTTATTCAAAGTAAAGTAAGGCTCAATCGAGAAGACCTGGAGAGGCTTTTTTAAATGCAATTTCTTCTGCACATAACCTCAAGCAAAGCAACTCTGTGCACACTTACTCATGGCAGCAATTTGACTTTACAAAGATGTTTGATTCCTGACACAAGGAAGAAGCGAGATTTATGAAATCAACAGAGGGACTCAGCAAGCTCGAAGATGCTGCTCTTAAAGCTCATCCAGTGACAATGGCATTTTACACATGCAAAATCCAGGTGAATTTCAACAGAATTCCAGACAGAGGAAAAACACCCCCCACTCTCACCACCCCTCCTCCCAGACATCAATCCTGTATTAAATTTTAAAATTATGATATGGGGGGAAAGAGAGACAGAAAGCCACCACTAATTGTAGAGCTGTCTGTTTTATACTCTGGTTATCCCAAAGAGATAGGAAAAAACCCAACCAAAACCCAAGACAGAAGGATTGCTGTGTGCTAAACACATGACCCAAGGGACAAAGTCAACATTTCAGCCCCTCTGTTAAACCTCTTTGCAAACCAGACTAAGATGACAAATATAACCCCTTGCTCTTTGAAACCACACAGCTCAATTACGCAACTGCCCCCGGCTCCTGCCTGCTGTGCAGTACCGGCCTGCTCCTAAATCTCGGCAAAATGAGGCGCTAAAGCAGGCAATCCTGGCTGGCATTTAGCAGCCGTTCCTCTGCCACATGTCTGTGGCCTTCTTGGAAAGCCACCACCCTTGCAGTGAGTCCTGTCTTCAGGATGTCACCTGCTGACAGCCACCTGTAAATACCTGCCTGGAGAGCCAGCATACCCTTGTCTAGAAGTTCTAACAACTTCCCAGCGGCTGAGCGGACAAGTGTTTGCAAGGCACTCGTTTTCAAGAAAAGGAACAGAAACCTTAAACACCGGGAGCAAAAAAACCAGCTAGTTTTTCAGTGTCATTTTCTTCCTGTGGCTTCTCCCTACCTCGAAGTCCAAGTAACATATGAAAGTCAAATTAGCACTTAGTTTTCAGGATCAGGCTTGGAAGCTGGCTTTAAGAAGCAGTTGCAAAATAAGACTAGACAAAAGCAAAAGCATTCAGTTATTTTGAGCACGTACCGATGCCTTTAATGAGCCGGCAGTTCGGGAGGCTGACTGGGGGTATTTCCCGTGAAGCATTGAGCCTGCTCCTGCAAGAGGAAAGAGGGTTAAGAGCACACAGCCAGTTTTAAAGCGGGTAACATTCCAGGCGTAGCTTTATCTTAGTTTTATTGTGTGGCATATTGCCACAACACATCAGATGTAAAATTCTGAATGAGCAAAACCCAGCACTGACAACGGCAACTGCTGCAAGTCACCGCGGTGGTTACACACACCCAGGGGTTTCGTGATTCTCCCGCACTGAATGTCTTCAGGAACTTGCCTTGGTTCATCAGCTTTCGCGACCCACCACAGCTCAAACGATAAAACAACATGGCCATGCTTTCTTCAGGTTTCAGACACCTAAATATAGCAGCAGCCTGCAGTTAGGACCAGCATTTCAGTTGAGGTGAGGGCGACCTTCTACCCCAACCCACTGGCTATTTTTGGTGACCAGGCCACCAGCAGTTGCATTTTCTCTGTTCTTAGCCCATGTTCAAAGGTAGCAATAGTGTTGCTGCAAGGCAGGACAAGCCACCTCCTAACACCAGTGGGATTTGGCAGTACAGTTTTCAGCACTTAGCCTTGTCCCTTCCTCTTCTCTCCTGGTACTCACCCAGAGCATTACACTGCAGCAGGGCTTATTTCATGCTGGAATACCCACAAAATTCAATCTCTGGCTCATCCTTTACTGGACAAGCAGATACAGACAGGGACTACACATCAGGTCCTGTTTCTCCTTCTCCATCCCTACGAATCTATAGAAAAGGTACCTCGCTGCTAGGACTTCTGTGTTTGACCAGGGTGGTCTGCAGTGCCATAAGCAAGTATGTTGTGTTTCTATGTGAAAATACCATCAATGTGCTAGAAAATTCTTTCCCCAAAAGAAAGCTCTTAAACTACTGCAGTTAGTTAAAACTCCTGTGCCCATCATGGGCATGTATGGAGGCTGTGCTTGCTCCAACCACAGGAAATTCTGAATGCAGCGATCCCATACCAGAACCTAGCTTTGTTTATGTTATAGTTTTAGACATAAACTAAACAGCAGTATCAGTCTATGATATGAAAAATATGCAGTGCAGCTGAGCACTGTATAACAGCCCTGCATTGTTTTAATCACTTCATTATGAATTATAAATTGCTTCAATGCTGTATCATTGACACAGGTTGTTAACATAAGGCTGGGGGGAAGGAGAAAAAAGGACATAAAGGGCAGAGGACAGCAAGGGAAAGGAGCCAAGTTAAACTCTCCCAAGCCCTCTCTCCCAGCTCAGGGGTCCCGACAGCACATAACAGGGGGTCCCAGCTCACAAACAGTACAGGAGGGATATTGGTCTCCCCCTTTGCCCCAGGCATCCCGGCTCAGCCGAACCTGCTGTGTCACAGAGTCTGGCTCAGGGCGATCATACCCAGTCTGCACTGCCGCCCGCTTAGGGCTTTTCCCTTCTGAATTTGCATCGGCTTTTCCAGGGCAGCCTGCAAGCCACCCAGCCCCCAAAGCACAGCAGGAACCCAGCCAGCAGCCAAGGAGGGATGATGATATCCCGACAGCATTCCCAGGGAAACACTTCACGGGCTGGTATGAGAGTAATTCAAAAGGACACTGGTCACAAGCCTGCAGCACACACAGAGGCTTTTCCAAAATGTGTCAGTTTATCTAGCTCAGACAGCCTCAGCTACTAAGCCAGATGGCCTAGATAACTAACCAGGGGTACTAAAAACACAGTCCACTTCCAAACTGTGGCGGATGCAACTTCAAAAAAACTTCAGGAACTTTGCTACTTTGTGCCACCCCAGCACATGGCACCTTTCCCACCCAGTTACTCTTTCCAGTTTCAGTCCCCCACCCCCTGTCCCCTGTCTTCATGGAACGCAGACCACAGGCATGTCCTTTCCTTCGGCAGCAACCTGTCACATCTCCAAAAATCTCTCTCACTTTTCCTCTTCCCTGGACTTACCCAGTCCCAGAACTTTGAGGTTTCTTCCTGACAGGACTGTTAATCACCAGTTATTTTTAGGTTTGCTCCCAATTCTTTGCAAATTGCCAGAATCTTTCAGAAGAAGGCTACTGTTTTGATCACAGTATGTAAACTGGGAGCCACATCAGTACAGGGTGTTATGAAATTATAACATTGTGTGTGTATATAGGAATATATAAACATATATGAACAATACTGCTACCTGCATATTGTTCTGAGGGAAAAAGTAACACAGTATAATTCCCAATCAAGTTTTACAAATGAGCTCAGACCTTCAGAGAAGACTTAGCAATTTAAAATGTCGATAGGGGAATCAGTGCAATTTCAGTTGGCAACACACAAGAACTTCACCAGTTCTCTGTGGCATGAGCCCTACTCAAGTCCACTTGGTAGCTCTCAACAGTGCAATAGATGCATAAACAAGCTTGATTTAAGAAGAATTAAGTTTGTAAGCGATTTGTAATAATTCTTCAAGCTTTAGCTTATAAGCATTTCAGGGATTCTTGTGCCGTACAATATACCAAATAGACAGAATATACCAAACTTGGAAGGAAGAGCAAAAAGTCTTTGCTGGATTCCTGCCTGCTGGGTTGGGGGCGGGGGGGAGTATGTGTATAACAGAGGCCTGTAGCTAATTCTACACACAGTTTCTCCTCTCAAGGCTGTGTTAAATGATTTTAGAGTACTTTGTTAACTGAAGTTGTGTGTTTCTAAACCCTGCAGCTGTCTTAAGACCACTACTATGACGCAGTTTGCAGAAAACACAGCACATGGGGAAAACTCACAGAGAGCTACAGAGGCTGGGGACATCCTGTGTCTGTCAGGAGAGGCTGAGGACATCCTGTGTCTGTCAGGAGATTTTGCTTTTCCAGGTTCCTGATATTGCATTTGTTCATACGATTCGGAGGAGACATGGGATGCCCAGCCCTTCACAGTGCTTTGAAGCAGTTCTCTCCACTAAAACCAGGGAGTGTATTCCAGCTCTGCCATCCCAGCTTGTGGAACTCCAGGGCAGGGGGGTCCTGTTGCCACTGCAGTTCGCGGTTATCACTAATGCCTGCTGAGGATTTAGTGCAAGATGCAAACACATCTATGCGAGGTACCTCGGTCCAGGGAGCATAGCTCTCCTTTTAGCTACACTTGCTGTCTAACCAAAGATCAATTAGATGGATGTTGTTGCTTTGAAGTCAGGTATTTGGAGTCCTTGTGGACATGAGCAAAATTACGATGTAGCTGCTTTGCAACACAGTAACTCAGCATCACTTTTCTGGCCTGCAACAGCCAGTTGTGTGTTCAGTAGTTTCCAGGACAGAAGCAGCTGTAACACCAGTGTGCATGTTCATACTTAATGAAATGGGGTGTACATCAAGGAACATGGTATGAAATGAGTATTTTAGCTCAGAGAGAGTGAGGTCCTAATTTATAATCACAGAAGCCTGTGCTCCTTCAAAGGAAATCTCATGTACACGAGGGCTATCGTTATCCAGAGGTCAGCATCAGTAGAGAATAATGCAAGAGCTTCTGGCAACCAGATTTACACTTACTGTTTGACCAACTGGCAGAAGATGAAGTAAATGTGCAAATACTGTTTTTGGAACTCCCCTATTAAGTGCAGCCTCTGCAAAAACACAGGTACCTGTCCCCCCTGCCCTAGGGCACCCTCTCCCCTTGGCCCTCCGCACCCCAGCATCTTCAGGGGATGATTTCACATCCCTGTTATCATGAAGGACATTTCCACTGGAGAAATGCTCCTAAAATTAGTTTATCCCCGACCGAGGATGAGAAGGGCATCGCTGAGCAAGCCGGTGACTACTTTTCCTCTAGGGAAAGCCGGTTCCCTTGATAATGACGATGATGTTGGCGATGATGGTGGTGATGGTGATGATGATTAACCCTTCCCCTCTGTCCGGAACTGTGCTTGTGAAAGGGCAACTATCTGCTGAAGTTACGCCCCAGACAAGGGGCCGAGGCGCCCTCAAGCTCGGAGCGAGTTGGGGTGCACCCGCCGCCCCTCAGCTCGGATCTGCCCCACGGCGGGCACCGGCTGCCACCCCCTCCCGCGGAGTCGGCTCAGCCCCATCCCACGCCGCCGGCCTGCAGCCCCAAGAGCCCGCAGCCCATCCCGCCCGGCGTCCCTGCTACACCTGGCTGACCGCAGCCCCGTTACTCCCCAGGGGCCGCCCCGTGCGCCCGGGAACCGTCCCGCACCCTGCGCGCCGCTCCGCGCCCCCGCCGCTCGCCGTCCGGCGGCCCCGCGCGGCCCGCGGTGGCAGGGCGGCTCACCGAAAGGCCAGCAGCCGCTCCGCCGCCAAAGCTGCCGCTATCCCGACGAGAGCCACCGCCAGCAGCTTCCCCATGGCCGGTTCCCGCTCCCCGCTCCGAGCTCCCCGTTCTCCGCTCCCGGGTCCGCCGCGTCCCGCCCCGCCGCACCGCCCCGGGCCGCCCCCGGCGCTGCACACGCGGCCAGCAGCACCCCCACCCGCCTCGGGCGGAGCGGCCCGGCCCGGCCCGGTGCAGCCTAGCCCGGCCCGGCCGGAGCGGCGGCGGGAAATGCGCGGCTTTCCGTGCAGACACGGCTCCGTCAAGCTGCTGCCCCGGCCATGGAGCCGCCGGTCCCGGGGCAGCGGAGAAGGGCGGGAGGAGCGGTCAGTGCAGCTCTGCAGGCTCCGCGTCGCGGCGGCCGTGAGAGAGGCCGAGGGGCTGAGGGCCAGATTCTGCTTCAGAGAGTTGGGTGGTGTAAAAATATGGGTGTCAGAGGTGGCGTGAGGGACAATGTACACATACTCCACATAGGCCTCTCTACTGCGATGCACGTGTTAATACATGTGCCCCCATACCAGCTTTTCTGCCCCAAAGTGATGCTTGCTCCCACCACCCTGCTCCCACCCACAGCTTTCTTCTTGCTGCAGAATAGCTACAGAACCCACGTTTGGGGCTGTGGGGTTCCTGAGTGCGGCGATCTGCTCTTGCATCGGCTGCAGCACTGGCCTCCCTGCGCCGTCTGCTTTTTTGGGAACGCTTCTTGGCAGGTCGATGCCCTCCCTGAGCAGATACCATTCTATCTTCTGCACAGTGAATGCTCTCACCTGCAAGGCTCATATTCCTTTGCACATCCCTGAAAGACTGAGAAATCACTAAAAAGTGCTCCTCCACTTTTCCTGTCTAAGCAGATGCTCCATGCTTAGTAAAACTTCAAGTGTGCTGAGGAGGTGGAAGTGCTCTGAAATACCTTTTCCCTTCAGTTCTGGAATACCTCTTTTCCTCTTTCTGGTCCTTGATTTTGGGAGACAGAGTTGTTTGGATTTGGGGAGGGAGGAGGTTGCCTGTGCATACAAATCTCTCTCTGATGAAGTCTGCTTTGAGCCCATAAGTATGCAGTAAAATGGATAGGCAGCAGTGTTTTAAGTCTGGGGATATTCGGGATGATGAAGTTCAGTAGCCACTGCTCAGACCCCAGCATTTAATCCTCCTGTGGCCATCCGCTGTGTCTTCTCTATGAACACACTTACCTTTCAAAAACAGATTCCATGGCATAAAGGAGCCCACAAAATATTTTGTGCCTGAATTTGAATCTATCATACAGCAGTGCAAGAAGACTTCCATGAGAATGATTTCTTATCTCAGCTTGCTGCAGGACCACATCGCTGGCACAGTATTTCTCATTTCTTTATTTACACCACAGTTTAATTTGCAAGAGCACATACTGCTTACTGCCTGGATCTCAATCTTGGCACAAGGTGGTTGCAACTCATCTGATAAAATGTAAATGTCTACAGGGCATGTGGAGACATCAGAGCTGGTCATAAGATTGCCAGAGTAGCCATACTGTGTCAGACCAAGGGCGCATCTAAGTCAACTGCCAATAGAAGCAGTTGGCTTCAGAAGAATAAGGAGATGGAGGGCAAGTTGGATAAATCCCCCTAGCATCTTTCTCAGCTCCTAATTATTTTCAGCTCAGTATGATGAGCTTTAGCTGTTAGTAACTCTTAATAGATCTATCATTCAAGCACTTTCCTGTTTTCCCTGGAAGCCAGTTGTGGTTTTACTATATTTTTCGCCAATGCCAAGCCACATAGGCACCCTGTATAGCCAGGAAAACAATTACTCTGAGGTAGCACATCATATGAAAAGTGCTTAAAATGGACCAAGAAATCTTCCCTAAGAAGTGGCCATTCCTCTGCATTCACTGGAAAGGCACCTCCAGTGACTGTTTCAAGTGCAGCAGTCCGCTCTGTAGGTGCCTGAAGGCAGATGGAGTGGTTCTCCCTTGAAGTCTCTGCTCATCAAGTCACCCTTGACTAAAGAAAGAGCCTGGTTTTCTCAGCAGCTTACCTCCTCAGTACCATCCCAGCAAGCCTGGGGTTTGCCTGTTGGCACTGTCAGCACCCGCTTCAGCTTGCCCACCTCATCACCCCACGGGCTGGCTGTGTAGCTGCAGCAGAAACACACACCTGCCCTTTAGTCTGTTAGAAATTCACTTGAGCTCTTTACCTTTGGGTGCACATAGAGACCTGGGACTGACCTACTGCCATGCAGCATAGTGGCAAAGAGCAGGAATTGTTGTGTGCAAACCATCAGCTGTAGAGGGAGTGGAGGAAGTGAATGGAGCAGGGAGACAGGGTAAATCTTACTCTATTTTAGTCATTTAGGCTGCTCTATAGACAAGGGAAGAAAAGCAGCCCTCTGTAAGTATCTTCAGGGGTGTATTTATTCCATCAGGAGAAGCACGGATGAAGCAGGACACGTAGCGGTCTGTAGATGCCTAGCCTCCACTCCTGACAGAGGAAAGTTAGACAACTTGCTAAGAAAAAGGAGGTAGTGTTTCCATGGTTAAGGATAAGGATCCTTCCTACCAAATACTTTTGAAGTCTTAATCATTCACTTGTGAAAGACAGGTCCTTTACATCTGCTGCTCTATCACATAGCACAATCTTTTGTAAGAGATAAAATGTATAAGCTATCTACACACAGATTTGGATTTCACAACAAACTCTTTCAAAACACATCATGCCTGAGTCATTAATGAGACACAATGTCTTGGCAAACAAACTTCAAAACTCTCCTTTTATCCAGATTTTACTCTCTCTAGATTAATCTGAGGTGAATTCGCCAACAGCTGCATTACCAAAGTATTTATAATGGATTTATACTGAAGACGAAAGGTCAGAATATTATTCTAGAGCAATTTTGGGGGGCGGATGTGACTAAATACAGAAGCCTACAACGCAGACATGGTAGTATCAACTAGACCCTTCAGGCAGTGGAGGACGTTGAGGGACTCAAACTGTGGAGGGAATCGTGGCAGATTTGCTCAGCGACTAGTGAGGAGTCAGCACTCCCTGGCCCACAGCTGCTTTACAAATACTGAAACAAATACAGAGGAGGACATGTGGGCATGAAGACAAGGCAGATATGAGGAAGCAAGTAGAAACCATCCTTGATGCTGCTTTAGGTTAACTGTAGAAACAAGCTGGAAATGTCAGCACAGTATGGAAAGTTTCAAAGAGAGTCTAATGAGATCTTAAACCGAACTTAAAGCAGATCTTAGGACTGGGTTAATGGAAAGGTCACATCCCTCAGATTTCTGCTGGCTTGCAGGTGCTGCACCAGCTTCAGGTAAAAATAAAAACTGGCAGGCAAGAAATCTGCTTACCATGAAACTAGGCAGAAATTGCAATCAAAGCCTGTGGTTTGCATACTGAAAGATGAGGGGAAAGGCTTCAAAAGCTGCCAGTCACAGAATTTACAAGATTCTCTACAAAGGCTGTGGCCTAAAACCACTTTTTTAATTAAGGGCAATTGCAGATTGCTTGCTCAAAGACCTCAGCAATTTCTTAAACCCTGCAAGCTTCAGCTCTGTTAGAGTTAAAAACCACTTCTCAGCTCCCCATTCCGAAGCAGGGTGCAGAGATTTCTAGAGCTGCCAAGAAGCTACCACAGGGCAAGGCAAAGTCCCTGCTCACGCCCTACCACTGCACATAAATACAGCGTCACCAACTCGTTAGAAAACTGGAGTTTACTGTAATCACCTAATAAAGAGACAGGGGCTTCAAGAATACAGATGCATAGTGCCTTTTGTAAAGAAAAAGGTAAAACCATTCCTGCAGCGACACCGAAGTGTATTGATTTTCTCCACTGCTGAGAAAAATCTGTGTCAAAATGACATCAATGGATTTGTTGCTGAGGTTGTTGAAAAGACTCTTGGAGAAACAATCTGTCTTTCAAGTTTGTCCTACTTCAAAGAGAGCAAAGGTCTCTACCTGGCCTTTGCAGAGCTAGCCCAAGTCCCCAGCACTGTCAGCCACAAGCAGCCCAGAGGCACCTGCATAAATTTGGATGTCCAGATAAGTTTGTGAGCATATTTTTCTTATTTCATGGTGGTGTGAAGTAATGCAAAGGTTCTTTGTGATGACAAGATGTCAGAACATGTCACTGTCAAAAACAGCCCCAAGCAAGGCTGTGTCCTAACCCAGCTCTCGTTGGCTGGCTTTTATGCAGCAGTGCTTCTTGCTGCATCTGGAAGCAGCAGCGAAGGGAGCTGCTTTAATTATTTTATAGGTGGCAGAATTGCTAAACTGGAGAGACGCCAGGCTAAATCGAAAGTCAGAGAGGTCCTCCCAGGCCGTCTGCCCTTTGCTGCTGACAGTGTGCTGGGTGTGCAGAATATTACTGATGGCTTTGATTGGACTGCCACAGCTCAGCCTTGTCACGAGCACAAAGCAAATAACACTGTCTTTTTCCAGGCAGAAGCATGCTGAGCCAGTAGTGTGCCTTGGCAATGCGGTGTTTAAGTCTGGCAGGTGAAATTCTGCTCTCCTGGCAGCAAGCTCCTCAAACACCATGACTGATTATGGCCAGTCAGAGGAGGCAAAGGTCTGTGTGGCTTTTGAAAGATTAAAGCTGTGTATGAAATGAAGGAGGCTTTGAACACCACCCTTCTGTGCAGCAGGACTTTCAGGCAGTGCACCCATGTGCACTGTCGTGCTCTTGCAGATGAAAAGACACCCCTACACCCTGAGCACTGAGAGCTGAACCGCTGTCAAATATTAACCACTGCCAACAGCTCCTGCCAGCTTAACTACAGCGCTGTGGGCACTGGTGCAGAGCATCGTGCGTGGCTGTGTCCAGGGGTAGAAAGTGAAATACAGTCCAACGCAGCCTTACAAGCAGGTACCCAGCACTGATTTCCAGTTGTGGCATCAGTTTCACAACACAGGAGGCTCTGCACCAGCTGCTGTGGTGGGGATGAGGCACTGATGCCATCGCGGCTTCTCACTGAACATTACCCCCGCGCTCACCCTGTTTGTTTGTGCACTGCAAATATTGGGGAAATTTCTCAGAAATAAAACCACAAAAGCTGGATTTTCACCTCTCAGCATCTCAGTGAAAAGATACAAAGCGACATTTAGAACTTCAACAGCTTTCAGAAGACTTTAACCCAAAGAAAGTGAGGACATAGCCTTGAGTCATAAATACAGTGGCAAGCAAGAAAAAAATATTACACACATTATGCTATGAAGTTTTGTGCTAGAACAAAATGCAAGTGTGCTGATGAGCTTTGGTATCTAAAGCTTATTTATAAAATGCAGTTTTCTTAAGTTATCTTGGCACTTTTAAGCATGAAGAAAACGAGGAAATGGATGTGTAGCATGAATACAGAAGTGCACATTTCTTCATCAACTATGACTCCTATACCTGGTTTCTCCCTTTTTGGACTGTCCTGCATGCACACCCCAGCCTACTTTCAGACTTACATCAATGTAGTCAGTATAAGGCCACCACGTTTAAGGTCATCTTTTCTCACAGCTTCACGTCCTGGTGCTGGTATTACTGGATTTTCTTCAAATACATGAGTGTAGATGTTGGCTACAGAGGTTCTTGCATGAGACAAAGATAAGGAGGCATTCAAACCAGACTGTTCTAGTGGAGTAATCATCAATTCTGATGCTGTGAAAAGCACAGGGATGATGGCCACAGCCTGGAAGTGCACAAGTAGATTTGGACTAGATGCAATACATGGTGAGAACACATGGGGGTTCAGGCAACCAGGAGCGGCAGAAAGACCCAAATTTACATCCTTACTTCCTCACGGAGTGCATGGGAGTAGTTCATGGCCTTATCACTCTGTGTGCACCGAGCTGACCGAGCTGCAGGCTACTTCATGTCCTGTGAAGGGCAGCTGAGGACCTTGGGCTTGTCTACTTCAGAGAAAAGGAGGCAGAGGAGCATCTCATCACTCTCTACAGCTTCCTGAGGAGGGGAAGTAGAGATGGAGGCGCTGAGCTCTTCTCCCTGGGATCCAGTGACAGGACATGTGGGAATGGCTCAAAGCTGCCCCAGGGGAGGTTCAGACTGGGCCTCAAGAAGCATTTCTTTACCAAGAGGGTGGTCAAACACTGGGACAGACTTCCTGAAGAAGTCATCAATGCTCTGAGACTGTCAATATTTAAGAGGTATTTGGACAATGCCCTTAATACCATGCTTTAACTTTTGGTCAGCTCTGAAGTGGTCAGGCAGTTGGACTAGATGATCATTGTAGGTTCCTCCAACTGAAATAGTTCTGTTCTGTTCTGTTTTATTCTAAATTCAGCTCCATGTTCAGCTGTAGCCATGTAGGAAGAGACAAGAATCGCATTAGACTGTGCTGAAACTTCTAGAAAAGAAACTAGACTTTGTCTTTTCTGTCTAGTATCATCACAAGGAGAACACAAAAAAGAGCTCAAAGGTTCACAGAGTGGAGTGTTGTACACTTCACACCCAGAAACACCAATATTTCTCCTTCTCTCCTTGGAGTACCCCACGTGGCTGGTCCCATCAGCCTTCCAGCAGGCAGACAGCTTGAGCTATTGACAGCATGCATTGTAGGAGACATTGCATGATTTTTTCTGTGGTTCTCCTTTTGTTCTAACATCAACATAAATTTGAACTCTAAAAGTAAATGGCAAGGTTTGGTTTTTTTTTATTTTATCATAAGAAAGAAGTCAATATTGTATTTTAAACCTTTCATTGGCATCTTTGATGGAAGCTTAAACTTTCTGATCACAGTGTGGACGTACACACAGTGCAGAACATACATTCTAAGTTTTGACGGCATTAGTTTGATTTATAAATATCAGCATAATGAATAAGAAAACAGTTCATTTACCTTAATCTTTTAGAAATCTTAGATACAATGACTGGGAGACTGTAGAGTACTCCAGCATCACCTGTTAAAATGTTCTTGTGACCTATCATATGTATATTTTTGTCTTTTTTAATTCTATTATCCATACAAGTGGGTTTGTGTTCTGCTTTTTTACACTAGTACCTTCAAAAATTGTTGGTTTAATGTTTTATTACAACCTAGCTTCACAATTTTGTAATTCAGCAAAATTGCACATGGTTGAAACTTTCAGCACTTTTCCTTAAAACCTAGGTGGGGCTTCAAGAGTTGTGTAAAGTCTCTTCACTGATGCAAGTAAGTCCTTTGAAAAGCTCAAAAGAAAATATGGACAGATGAGTCTGCTGGCATCAGGCTGGCCTAGGGGCTTCTCTGCAAGCAGGTCAAATGCAACCATAGTTATTTAGGCTGTCCCAGCACAGAAAGGAGAGCTATGATCCCTGGCATCTTGAGTGGGAGACTCGCACAACTGGGTGTTCTTGCTCCTTCTTTGAAGTTGTATATTGAGAGTCTAGTTTTGCTGAGCTCTAAAACCTCTTAAAGTCTCCTGTGTTTTATGGAACTGATATGTCTCAGGAAGAACAGACTGCATTCCTGCTGATCTTCCTCTAGGAGTACACCAGGTGCTTTTAGGTGCAGATGCCACTAGATTGCAAATACAGTGCTGTGTATGTCACCCAGGGTGCTGGTCTCTGGTAGGCTTTGGGTGCTGGGAGGGAAGGGTTTGGGCTGTGGCTTTGTTTCTGTGGGCTTCCTTTCACCCTTCACCCACCCCAGGGATCCCCTGCATTCAGTCCCACAGCATCAATGGCCAAACTGGGGCAAAACCATACATTTGGGCCCCTCCGAATCACCCTGCTTTGGATACAAAACACAATTCACAGACCTGCATGTTAATACAGAAATCTTGCCCAAAGTATTTCCTCTGGAATTGACTGGATTGCAAGAACTTTGGCTATTTGCTCTTATTTTCTGCAGCGAGTAAAAACTTTCTCAGAGCTTTTAATATGCAAAGTTGTAAGGAAACAATGCAGAATTATATAACTAGAGTTTGAGGAAATTTGCTACTTACTGGGTCATTTTATAAAAGACCAAATACAAACGTCCCTAGAAGGAAAAATACCAAGATTTATTTTTTTCAGAAGGGAATTCTCTGATTTCTTCTGCACACCTGTCCTCCAAGAATGAGGCATACTTGCAAGATGACCAGCTCCTTCAGTGCACTCGGCATTCTGCTCAGCGATGTGCATTTAGATGGATTAAGAAAAACATTTTCCTCTGCTGAGTTGCACAACAAACAGCTGTTTGGATCACAGGTCTGATTTGAATGTTAGATAAATGATACATTTAAACACTAAAAGAAATGCAATAATGTTATATTTCTTCATAGTATGCAAAAGTAGTTTCTAATACCACCATGGCACAAATCTTATTTACTAATCAACTTTTATTTCTGCATAATTTTACTAAACACGTTCTAGAAATGAACTGACTAAACTAAATATCAATTGAATTACTGCCTTTGAGAAACATCTATAATTTCCTTTTAAAAGTGCTCTCCTAAATAACCAGATTATATTTAGCTCACTTTATACTTAATAGAGGAAAATTAATATTTCTAGAGTATGTCTCATCTGGTTTTGATTTCCATCTTCAGAGTGAAATTGCACCTACAGCCATGTCCACAGACTCTCCCAGGAAATGATGTGACAAGCTCAAGAGTCAGATGTCTATGCTGTAGGCATCTGTGTTTGGGGAAAGGAGGAGAAAAGCGTTCTTGTCTGATCTGAGCAAGAGTCACGTAATCTTTCTAACTATCTCACTCCGGCTGGTGTCTACTTCTGCAGAGATCTTCTTACACCTCTGCTTGCCTATCAAAGAAACAGAAGTCTGGTCTTGGGAAAGGTGATGGCAAAAATGAGTAACTGCATCTTCCTCAGAAGTTATTTCCTTCAGAAATGTTCTCGCTGCCGCTCCCCATGCCAAAACCTTCCACCAGCCACAGCAGGAGAGGATACACTGGTGTGCAGGATCTGCAGTTTGTTCTTTTCTTGGAGAAGATATCTATTTCAAGCAGGAATAAAACCACCACTTTAAGTTACCATTTCTCAGACGGAGGTATTTTATTTACAATATTTGTGCTGCAACAGACTGATAAGTGGGCTGATTTTTTTAAAAGGTTTGGTTATAAAGAACCATCTTGAAATATCAAGGCTTTTCTCAAAGAGTTTTTCAGTTTTAGATGTAATTCACCGTATCTTTGACATGACTCTTATGTTGATACTGAAAGGTATCAGACTCCCAAGGCTTTGGATACTGCAGGATTCCTTCTCTTCTTAGGTCTGTGTGACTTGCTGATGATAAAGAAAGCCCACAGTGTGCAACATTGTATTTTCATTTAAAAGGAAGAGCCCAAGTCAGGATCTTCATTTTAAACTGAGAACTCTTACTGGCTTAATTGAGAACATTGTTGGAAAAGGACAGACTATAAAGAGAATAGAAATGAGTTAAATGAGGACTTGGCCCAAATAATGCAGGAGAAAAAATAAAACAAAGCAAAAATAAAGCCTACATCCAATTCCCAGACAAAGCTACTGAGAAAGTTGTGATCGGTCACTATGGCAACAGATTTTTAAATGGAAATAAAATGCTTTTAATACTGCAAGCACATTTTTCTATACAGACCTAGTAAATTAACTCAGACCTCATTAAAGTGAATATAATTTTACAATAGGTATTCTGTATAATGTTAGAAGTACCGATACACAGAGAACCAAAACATAAATAACTACAAGATGTTGATGTTTTTACTGCATTACCGGTTCAGTCATTTAGAGGCTGAGGAGATAAATGATAACATTAGTTATTTCCTTTCCTCGGGGAGTCATTTAATAACTGGTATAAATCAAGGCAACCGTAAGCTTAAATGAGAAATATTTGCTTTTGTTTTCTTGGCTTTTATACTAATGGACTCAGGTTGGTGAATCAACATATTAAGCTCTATTCTGCAACATTAAGAATTTGTTCATACAGCCTCCACGCCGATGGAGGCGATTCACTTCTCAACCCCCTTTGCTCTGTACCCCTCACACAGGCATCAAGGCCAAGCCAGCCTTGCACTGTTCACAGAAATTTGGATTTCTGTCCATGAGAGCTGGAATTCCTGCAGTTGGAGCAAGATTTATCCAGTACTGAACCAATAAAACCAGCACCCAATTCTGGTTTAGACTGACATAGCTGTCTTGTCATTTCTGCACCTAAGGACTTTGGTCTGTCACACCCAGGGAAGGTAAATGGCAACACTCTGAAGGACCAAGTTTAACAGCTTATATTGCTTTAAAATATAACAAACAGCCACTGCTTATCCATGACTGATTTATCAGGGATGGGTGGGAAACACAGGCAACAGCGGAGATTGAAAACACTGATCAAAAGCGCTGACACAACCATACTGGCATGGGATGAGTACAGAGCCGCCACGGAGCTGCCCTGTCCTCCTCTGCCTCACCACTGCATCCAGCCTTGCTTGTGAGGTGCTGCTTATTTCGTGTTATCTCATCTCCCCTCTCTGCACATTCTGTCCTTTTGGCAGATCTTTCCACATAATTTGTTTCAGTATCGCTTCAAATTTAGTTCTTCGGAGAAGGAACAGTCTTATTCCTATGCTGTCTGATAGCTGTTTGGAGGAAACCAGTATAGCTGCTGCTGAATGTGGTCATATTCCTTTGGTGTTTTGATCCAAAAGGACTGGCATTTTAGAGCAGTCAAGAAACGGGATATCCTTTCAAACTTTGGCTGTTTGTCTACCCTGTAAACCCCCATCACTTGATTTGATACATACTTAATATATAGGAAAACAATTTAATACAAAGGAACCATCCTCATTTATTATAAAGGAACCATAGGCCAGCTCAGGTCTGCACCAATTTCACTTCAGCAGGCAAGGCCAAAGTTGCTGGGAAGAACCTGATGAGTCTGTCTCATCTTCAGCCAACCGCTGCTGGAGTTTGGCCCCAGCCAGCCCTGCCAGGGAGCAGGGCCAAGCGGCAGGCAGCTGGGCATGAGAGAGGGTAGGAGACACAGGCGCCTGCGGGGATCTTTCTGTGGGCAATGAATTATTTTTGTCTCGCTGCTGTGAAGGAACATTTGTTTTCAAAGAACTGCTTTCCATGGGCTGCATTTAAACCCATAGTCCATGCTTTGCTTTGTCAGGAGGAAAGAAGAGGAAGAGATTCACATTTTAAGTTTGGTTGCAAAATCCCACCTTTTAAATACTGTCAGATACAACGACATCAAGCTGGAAAAAATATGAGAAGAATTTTCCACTAAGCATAGATAGGCAAGATTTTTCTCCCATGCCTTGACAATACTGTCCACCTGATTTTAATTCCTGTCTGTGCACATGCTCCCTGTTCACAGCATTCATGTCCTTTGAATCAAAGAGAACCCACAAGCGTTGTAGCTGGGTAGAGATGGTATTTGTTCTGCAAAATAGGTACATTTTGTGTATACTTTTTATCAGACAACAAGCTATTAATTAAATTGTCTTTGTCATAATTTTTAAGAGACCATTCCTCATTTTAAACCAACCTAAATTCAACAGCTAATATCCTAACATCAATAGCTCATTCAACCCTGAGCTTCTGGACATCCTAATAAATGCCCTGATGGCAGTCATTGGAACAATGTGCAGAAACGAAGGGAAGAGATCCCTGGAGCTTAAGGTGGAAAAAGCGGGCACGAAAGCCAAAGTGAAACCTGTGGAAGGATTGGCTAAGATTTTGCCATGAAGTCTTCAGACATGAAGTTCACTTCAGAAGTGAACAAAATTCAGCAATGTTGGCACCAACCTTTGGTTTCGTAACACACACGCACCCTAGGGCTTAAGCACCAAGCTTGATATGGATTTCTAAATTATCCTTGCTTTACTGAAAATGAAAACAGAAGGCCCAGACTCTCAAAGATCGGTGGGTTCCTAGCTCCTAGGATCTGGACTTCCCAGGGAGTTTTATGTCTAATGCCATGGAGGATTAGGACCATTTGTCTCCAATACCCCTAGAAAATGAGCACAAAATTGAAACACTACAACAAAGAACAAGAGGAAGATTCCAAACTGCTGGTATTAAGACAGTTTCGGTTAACCAGTCACAGGGATCAATTTACAGAGAGAACTTTTCTCAAAAGATGATTCACAGCTGAGCACCTGGAAGAAACAGTTTGCACCTGGCACCACTAAAGAGCTTTTTTCCTACCGAGAAATAAAGGAGGAATCACGGAGAAGATTTATGTGACCTCCGCACTCAGAGTCAGCACCCTGAAAGAAGAAAATCAGATAAAACATAGCAATGGCTCAAGCAGGCAGAAAGATGTACAGCAGTGAAAAGGATTTGATATTAATAATAGTGAAAGGATGTGTGATATGAATAAGCAAGAGGGACATGCGTAATGCAGCTTGGGAACTGAGAGCCGTCAAGAAGAAACAAGGGAGGTACTTGGCAGCACAAGGGATGCACGAGGCAATGCTGTGGGCAGCAGCGTGGCAGGCTTGGCCTGGCGCTGCCGTGCCGTGGGCGCCACAGCAAGGCGAGGGGATTGCAATCACTGCTGCAACGGTATTTTTACAAGTGTCTGCTGTTCAGGGGAGATGAAAGCGTGGGATTAACTCAAGGATCTGGGATTTGCTTCAGGCCCACAGATCTGATGTTCTGTCCATTTCCCTGCTGAGCATGTAAGGCTTCAGAGCAGGCATGGAGACTGTGTTACTACTCCTTGAGCAACCCTCTCTAGCCAGCTCCCTGTTGAGGGAAGGAAAGGGCAGAGCTGAAGCCACACTGGCTGCGTGTGACGATGCACTGCCGCAAGGCTCGGGGCTGCAGGTTGCAGCCAATGATTCAAGGTCCCTTCTGTAAGTTGTGGGGAGGAAGAACGTTTGCAAGAACCCCACTGAAGCTGCAGGTAGGTAGCCCTGCATCAATGACTGCTCTCTGTACCCACTGCCACCAGCGCTGCCCTTGGGACAGGGTTGGGTTGGTGGGCAGGGAGTAGCGGGGAGCTAGCGGGGAGGTGCCAGGCTTCTCTGTGTTGCAGCTAGGATCAACTCCACTGCTCCAGTTGCAACACCACGATTCTTTTGCAGGATTTCTCCTTTTGCCGGCTGTCTGCCTGCCCCAGTGGAGAATTCGGGATGTCGGGTTTCAGCTCCAAAACTCTGCTCGAGCTGCTCCCAGGGCTGCTGTGAGTTATGTAGCTGGCAAAAGATCATTGCTGTGCATCAGCAAGTGCCAGCGGAGGAGCCTCAGTCCTTCAGGAGCATGTCGTGTGGAGGAGAAGGAAAGTTTGGAGGCAGGAGTTGTCCCCCCAGTAAAAATGTACCTTTACATTAACAGGATCATTTAGACAATTGATCTTAAATGAGGAAAACAGGTTTTCTCAGTGGATACCATGGGTGGAGTGCACAGTGCCCATCACAGTGGCCTCAAGACTAAAATATAAATATCATAAATGCTAGTACTGTTATTTATATTAAGCAAGTGATGAGCTATTGTTTCTGAGTGAGATGTTCAGAATATTTGGCAGCCGTGGGGTTTGGATGGCATCAGTTTTAGCTTTAAAAATCAAACTGCCACCTTGTGGTACAGAGAGGAGAAGTCTGTAGGAAATTACACGGAGAGCAAAAATTTAGATACATAGTTAAAATCGGTCCCTTTGCCCCACCAGTGAATTACAGCATTTATGTAGTTTTGAATATTGTATTCTTAAATATATTTTTACTCTACTTCAAGTAAATCAATACCAATTCTTAGGTTATACTTTAAAACATCAATCTGACATTTTGTGATTGTCAACGTAAAAAATAAAGCCATTTCCCTATTCTTGTATGTAACTATCCTGAAACAACCAGCACACTCATCTGAGTAGGCTTTTCCGAGATTCAAATGTAGCTTACAGGAAAACAATAGCTATGAAGTCTATAGGTATCTATAATTGTTCTCTTTCCCTCTTTTAAGCTCGTTGATGTTAGGAATAATTTCCATGAGAGTCAGTGTAGGACCACACAAATTGCTGAAGGTGAGCAAGTTGTAGTGCCTCATCCGCTCTGAGGTGCTGTCCCTGTCCATCCTCTTGGACCATGATGGATGTAAGGTAATCTTAATCAGCCTTCTATTTCACTGTGGGCCAAGCCATCACAAATTACTGCACCTTGCTTGTCAGCCAAGAGCAAGCAAGCACGATGGATCAGCAGATGTGCAGTAATCTGTTACAGCAGTGTGCTTGTGCATCTCAACCTTGGAGCAGCAGACCAGCATGGAGATGTACTGGCAGAGCCCTTTCAGCTAGCTCAAATGCCCTTGTGTCATCTAATACTAGTATGAAAGATGATGACTATTATGAAAGATGGTGACTCTGGCACTCCAAAGCAGCCCCTTGCAAATCAAAAAGCTTATCTGAGGTGAACAGTTGATTGCAGCCACGTATCAGTGCTCTGTGCATACACAACTTTTAAGGAATACAGTGGTTTATAAAAAAAAAAAGGTGCAGGTAACAATAACCCAGTAAGACCTGGAGTTCACATCTTGCCTTCTGCTCATGCCAGACAAGCATTAACACTTTATTCAAAGCATGAAGGGGAGTTATCCACTACAGAAAGTAATGAAGTAAGAGGGAGGCAGTCATGCAGGAGGGAATGTAGTAGTATGGAAATCCTGATGCGACTCTCTTCTTAAGTAAGCCTAGAAAGACCCAGATAAACTGCCTGGGACCTATAGCACCAGGGCAAGCCATTTGCCTTCCCACTGTGTCTATTTCAAAGTGCAGTGCCTCAGGGAAGTAGCTTTTATGAAGCATTCTTCATCCAAAAGCACATAGGTAGAAGGAACTCACAAATCTCACAGTTCTCCATTAACTGCTGTCCTGGAACACCTTTGTTGAGCACTGGTCCTAGGAGAGAGTTGGTGAGAGTTGCCATGGGCAGGGGTCCTGCAGATCCTTATGGAGCTCCCTGAGGAACCTGGCCCCTGGAGACCCTACAAGCAAGCACAGATGTTGCTCTGACTTCCAGTGTCACCTGTCCCACATTTCCCCATAGCCCACTCAGCAGTCAAACTCCCTGGGAGGATAAACATGAACATTTCTTCTTAATGGTTGTGGCAGCTCCCACTTGGGGATCTAAATCAATGGTGGATGGTCTCATTCTAGCTGTGGTCTCACCCAGCATCCCAAGTGGGTGCAGGTGTGAACTACTTTCATGTGACGCATGGCAGCAGCTCATGCTGGCCATGTGCTGGTTTGTGTCATCACAGACTGCTGTCAGTGCAGGGATGGGACCAGCAAAGAGAGAAGGAAAACAGGAGGAGGAGGAGGAAGTGTTTGGTGTATGATGGGGTTGTGAGGGAAGAGGTCTGAATTTAGATGAAGGGTGGGCAGTGGAAGGAGAAGACCTATGGACCCACACAGCCTTTTGTGCTTGCACCTGAGTAGTACAAGTAAGCCCTTGTGATGTGTGTGATCCCCCACCTCATAACATGCTGTACAGCTCTGCAACCTCCTTATCTCACCATTTCTCTTTCCTAGGAGCACTCCTTATAGCCCCTGAGCAAGCTAGGGATATCCTGCTGCTCAGGCTATTATGCAGGAGACCAGGCTAGATCAGCACAATGATCCCTTGGAGCTTTACAGACCAGGGTATCAGTGAAACCAGGGCTGGGGTGTGTCTTGTGGAGGAAGGAAAGCAGGACCAACATGCCTAATGCTGTCCTGAGGAAGAGTGTGCCATGTCCCACAGGAAGAGTGCATTTGGGATTTGTTTTTCTGAATTCATCAGCGAAAAGGCATCTGCAGACAAAGCACCACACCCCATTGCAGTCAATAAATCAGCAATGGTAACTATGAAAGGAATTGTGCTTCTCCTGCTGAGGAACACCACCTAGGATTAGTGTCTTTTAATGCAAATGTATGAGAGGAGCAGAGGGTAACTGTGTGGTTAGTGAAGTTTAATGTGTGTAAAGCCCATGGAGATAACCCTTATTTTGGTGTTATTGCTAGCATGTCTGCCCTCGCTTTCATAAAAAGAGTGTGGTGATATCTAAGAGTGGCATTTCGATGCCTGAAATGCTCCTCATATAAATAGAACAAGCAGATCAGCATGACCAAGTGATAAAATTACCTTCTGGTCTTCAGGAACTTCAGCATGCAACTGTGCTATAGGGACCTCAGTGCACCCCTCTTCACAGCACAAACAAATACATTGGGAAATGGATCTGGAGGAGACATACAAAGAGGGCGAGAATATGGAGGGGAAAATGACTCGAGCTGCAGCTGCAAAGTTCGTGAAGAAGGCCTTCCTTGAAGCCCTGAAGTCCAATGACTTTGAAACACTAGAAGAGCTCTTGAGCCAAAAGAAAATAGATGTGGACACAGTGTTTGAAGTAGAAGATGAAAACCTGACTCTGGCATCCTACAAACAAGGTAACTGTGGCAGTGTTCACCAGCCAGGAAGTAGATGGGTTTGAGTGATCTGCAAGAAACTGTGACCTTTTGTTTCTTCTGAAGCTGCAGCCTAAGCTGACTCATGGGCAGTATTCTCTCAGTAGGTTCATAGGCCCAGGTCACCGCAGGAGGGGAGCTTATGGGCTGTACCTGCTTATGGGCTTGGTGGAGGGCAAGCCAGGGACCAACCTGAGCCTCTGTACTGCCAAGGCAGCTGCTGCAGCTTCAGGGGACTCCAGAGAGTCCTTTACTGTTTCCTCACAGAGAACCTGGGTGCAAAGCCCCAAATAGATGCATGCAGGCTAAGCGTGGTCTATACATTTCTTGTGTGTGCCCAGTCACATATACAGACCGTTTAGAAACATAAAATACTAAATCTCTTCCATTTTCAACTTACAGTAGTAGTACAGTGAATTCTCCCTAGTTCAGGAGATCTAAGGAAATCCTGCAGATCTTGGTTGGTTCTGCATGGGATGAAATTTATTTTTCTAACTGACAGAAAGTGAGGATATGCTAGTTTATCAAAACAGATAGATCATCTGGAAAAGCAAAACCAGAAAAGACTTCAGGTTTGGAGTCTAGAGAACCCAGATCAGTTTTAAGCCTAGCACTTATCAAGTTCCCCAAAACTTAGAGCAATAGAACAAGTTTGCTCTCTGCTAAAATCAACATAGTTCATGGCCTACCTGTTAACGGATACTTTGTGTGTATCTAGAAAACAGTAATGATCAGCCTTTGCCAGAAGTTAATTATATGGGGAGATAAACTCCTCCAGTCTCAGCAGCACAGCAAATGCACTTTTATTTGTGTAATGTAAAGAAGGGAGAACATCCCACCCCTTCTCCTTTTCTCTGTTTACCTCTGAGGTAATGATTGGATTCTGATTTTTTTTTTTTTTTTTTAATTTTGATTTTTAGCGTGAAGGTGATGCGGTCATGACATACTTCCCTTGGGTCAGTGTCTGAACTAACCCACCCAGTGATAAAACTGTCTTACCATATCATTTCTTCTGTCCTCAGCAGGCTGAGATGCATTCTGGCTGTGGCCTGTGACTACAGGATTAATGCATAGATTTTTAACTGTAGATCATTTGATTGCAAGCATTAACAATCTCTTTTGGAGATGTCTCTCCTTTCTCAGAAAAGCAGAGAGGTAAATGCACCCTATGGCCTAGATCACAGCAGTGTATTCACTTTGTCTGAAAGGCAGGAGGCACTCTGTCAACTCTCCTGCAAATTTTACTTTTATTCTGAATGCCAGATAATTGTGATATGAGATGGGATTTCCCTGAGAAGCGAGAGGGTAGAAAAATTAAGCCCTACCATCCCACCATTCAAACAGCCTGAACCTTTCCATAGCTCTAAGGGATGGAAGTGGAAAGATGTCATGGGTGGCTTTGCTTCCTCTCTTCCAAAGAAGCTGAGAGCTGCTGAGGCCATGGACCTCACATGCACTGTGGCTTTTTTGTGCTTCTAACCAAAGAAATAGGCAAGTCGAACCAGGCCTCCCCTGGAGCCCACATCTTCTTCCTTCTCAGTGCCTGTCCCTGTCCCTCTGGGCTCAGGGCTGCCTGTGGGTTTGGGCAGAGGACACAGGAGATGCTCCCTCAGGACACCTGAGCACAGTTCACCCACAGCAGCACAGGCAAAGGAAATAAACAGAGGTCCCATGCAGGGAAATTGTGGCTATATAAAGTGATAACGTGGCTTTTAAGGATGCCTTTCCTGCTGTCACATATCACTTCTGGCTCACATTTGGCCATAAATCCTCTGTGTGGGAGAAGTCAGCAGCGCTCCACAGCTTACTAGTAACAAGGAGGAATACTGCAGACAGGAGGCTGATGTAAGACATTTGCTCCGCTGCATGCAGACTCTGGTGCAGAGCCCACCTGCTTTGTGCCCAGTGTGGGACTGTATGATGAAATGGTTGTCTTACTGAAGCTGCCACCATAACCTGGATAGTCAGTGGATTGAGAGAGGGCTGAGCAGCTGCATAGGAGCCCATGGCCCAGCTCGGGCACACAGCTGCCTTTGGGTTACCTGCTGCTGCCATTCACTGCGTGGGTTCCTTGGGGTCTGGTTTGTCAGTCCCCAAAGCCTAGTCCTAGAGTACAGTCCATAGGCAGTTTCTTACAGACCTTGCAGGCTGCTTCTCACCCCTGACATCTCACGCACTGGCAGTAATTAATGCTTGTATGGGCCAGGAGCAAGCCAGAGCAGCCATGCCAGAGCAGGGGGTGCAGCTGCTGCCACGGCTGTCAATTTTATGAGCGCAACACTTCAGTGGAAATCTGGCATTTTTCAGAGATGTACATTACTGGCATCTATCTCAGAACACACTTGCAATTTAACTGGGAGGGAAGAAGAACTTTAATCCAAGTTTCTCCCTGCCACCAGCAATTTGTTTCTACCTACCTCTTGCATTCCTTTCCATCCTCTGTCTAATGCAACAGGCATGAATACTGCAAAAAATGCATCTATGTTGCATTCAGGTTGAAAACTATATGCAAATAGAGATAAAAATGAAGGTCTGCACCAATTTGACCTCATTATATATCCTTGGTATTTTTTCTGAGTCTTCTATGTGATAACAGTATTCATCCAGGCATTTGTCCAAGGAGAAATAGATACACCAAGCCAGAAAATGTTGTAGGCACATTCTAGCTAAGATGCAGCTGCTGTATCTAAAAAGAAAAGAGAAAAGAGGAAGGTTTAGACTTCTGCCCTCCCGCACATTATCATTGTGTTTTACTTTTTAAAAACAAATGATTATAGTAATCACTTCTGAGACTGTCTCTGTGCAGTCATTAAACATATAGTCCAATTTGAGGAACAAATATTTAACTGTTATTTGGTCTTACACCTGTTTGCAAGTAAAAAAAAAAAATTGTGAAATTTTCTGAGAAAATTCCAAACATTTTGGAGCCGAATTTCATACTTAAGTGTCACTGCTTCTACTTGGCTCTTTGGCCTAGTTTACATCATCCAAATTCCTCACGCCATGCTCCTCAGGGGCAGTAGTTGGCAGGAAGTCTGTGATACAGCTTTAGCCACATTGCTGGGGGCCATCTATGTGCAATGCATCACTGGGCATCTGAATCCAGCTTCTGACATGCAAGATCCTGCTATCTCCCACACAGAAACAGCAGGATGAGCTATCTGTTGAGTCACTGGCCCAAGTAAATGCTGCCCTCTTATTCCAAAGCCACCATTGTTCAGCTATTGGCAGGCTGAAGGTCCCATTTAACCCATATTTTTTTAGTTGGTGGCATTTCAAATGCTCTAAGCTTTGGGGTTTTTTAGTATTTAGTCTGCACAGGTCACAAGAAAGACAAAAGCTGCCTTTTGAGTGCATCTGTGTGGGAATTATCTCTCCAAAAGGCAGGTTGTTCAGCACACATAGTAACAGTGCTTAATGAAAATGAAGTTTTGCCTGAGAGAACTTTGTGTGCACTAAGCTGTAGCTGGTGAAATTACAGTAAATTGAAGCCAAAGTCTAACCCTTCTTTCCTCCTCAATTATTCTCAGTAGGTGGATAGTCCAAAGAAAACTCTTTGTGAAGGATGGTAACACATTTTCACTTTGTATAGGATACTGGCTGCCTAGCTACAAATTAAAAATATCCTGGGCAACTGGACTGCATCTAGCTGTCATGTATGGACATCTGGAGAGTCTTTCGGTGCTGCTCAATCACAAAGCTACAATCAACTGCAGGCCCAACGGAAAAGCTGCGATCCATATAGCATGTGAAATGGCAAATGTCGAGTGTCTCAAGATCCTTTGCAACCACGGAGCTAAGCTGAACTGCTTTTCAATGAGTGGGCAGGCGCCCTTGCACTTCTGTATGACACGAACCTCAGTGCCTTGTGCACAGCTGCTGGTTTGGAGAGGTAAGATAAAGCTCCAGAGAGTCTCTCAAAGCATGCCCAGAGATGGTGGGCATGGTATGTGGTTTCTCTTAGGAAGCAGTTTTGATGTCAGTAAAATTCTTTCAACAACTTATTTTTTTAAGACTCAGCCTTGAAAAACTAAACACAGTTTTTCATACTGTCTCTTGTCAGCAGCATCTATAGAGGGATTGGGGGAAAATTTTTTGGTTTTTTTTTTTCCCCTCCAAGTAGCATATATGATGCTGCTGGTCATCTGTAACACATGAAACTATAGATATGTATAATTCCTGGATAAATATATTGGTGTTGCACACTATTTTCTTCACACAAGATTGCTGACTCAGGATACAGTACAGACCCAAAAAGGTACAGCAAAGTCAGTTCAAGTCTTAAGGTGCAAAGAGACAGATTCCCCCATTTATTACACCATGCTGTGGCAAATACAAATGCTTTGGGGGTTAATTTTGCTACATGTGCTGTTATTGAAGGCTTATCTTGAGATGCAGAACCCAAGTATGCTTTGCAGGCACAGCAATCTGCAGTCCCAAATGAATTTCTTCTCCTGGAAAGATACATATTATTTTGTTTGGTGGAAAGGAAAATAAGTGCTGCCAGTTGTGCCCTGCCCCAGGCAAACAGTCCTGACAGCAGGAGCTGAATTTGCTACCATGGAAAAGCTTAAAAGTCAAATGTAGTCGTGTAAAATGTAGCGTAAGATGAATGCAAATGAAAGGATGCGTTCTGCAGGCTTTCTCCACCCACCCATCAGCAACAGAATAATAACACTTTAGCAGCCACCCTTCATCCCAGAGCTCTCAATAAACTTGAACCTCCCTGTGAGCCAAACACTGAGACCCCAAACAACATGGGAAAGGTCTGGAGCAGGATGTGGCAGGTGAGGACATTCACGTAGCAGCACCCCCGACAGCTGGAGCCAGGGTTTCATTTCATGTCCCTGTACCCTCCCTCTCCGCTCAGCGGTGTCACAAGAGGTCAGTTCAGGTGAATGCAGTTCAGCCACTTTCTGTTTTGGGCAACTGGCCAACCAAGCCAAATCGATCCCGCATTCGCTTACTGCCTCCAAACGCCCACTGCTGATACTCTCATGGACATCTAGCCTGACTAACACGGCTTACTGGCATTAGAACTCGGGTTTTCCAGCCCAGAGGTAAATCCTGGCTCCTGTCCCTCCCTCTCTGTCCCCACATCTTGGTCTTAGCATTAGTTTGACCACGTAAGGGCTTTCCTGAGCCTGGAGAGAAGATGAGTAGCCTCACTGTCCCACGAGCACCTTATGGACAGTTTGCCAAGGCCCCAGGTTCAGGGAGCCCAGCTGCAATACCGATAATCGCACCCTCCGTCTCTGGAGGAAGCCCCTCACCCCTCCAGCCTCCGCCCCTTCTCCCCCCCGCCCTGCTGAGGTTTTACAGTGACGGCGGTTCTGCTTTGTTCTTGCCAACCTTTCCTCTTTAACACGCAGCGTTCAGCAGCGTTCCTATGGCCACCTGCGCTTCTTTAGGGCGACTTAGGGGCTGTGGAGTCTCCTTCTCTGGAGATATTCAAGACCCGTCTGGACGCCTACCTGTGCGACCTGTCCTAGGGAACCTGCTTTGGCAGGGGGTTGGACCTGATGATCTCTGAAGGTCCCTTCCAACCCCTACGAGTCTGTGATTGCTACTCGCTGGAAGGCTGGAGGCAGGGGAGCAGCCGGGCCGCCCGCTGCAGCCGGCCGGCGTCGGGGTGCGGGCCCGGCCGCTCGGCAGATGGCGCTATTGCTTCGGCTGTTCGACAGGTGGCGTTGTTGCCCCGGCTCTTCGGCAGGTGTCGTTGTTGCTTTGGCGGCTCGGCAGGTTGCGCTGTTGCTGCCTCAGCCTCTCGGCAGATGGCGCTGTTGCCCCGTCTGCGGCCGTACCGGACCCCTCCGCAGCCTGGCGGCGGGATGCAGCTCCCCAGCTGGGGACTCCAGCAGTGCCGGTGGTTTATAAATAGATATATAAATTTAATATCATGTGCGGACCCATCATACAGCGTCCTTTCTTCCCGGCTCGCCGTTAAGGAGGCGCTGCAGGGCACAGCTTTGCGCAGGGCTGCGCTGGGGGGCAGGAGTAAAGCTTTCCCTGTTCCTGCAGGGCTGAGCAGCATGTCACCCTAGGAAGCAGCATGTCACCTTAGGAAGCAGCATGTCACCTGCGTGCTGCCCCAACACAGAATGCAGATAAGGTCTTCTACCAGCTCGGGGCCAAGCTCTCTCATCGGAAGCTGGATGCAAGAACCTGAATTTTCTGAGGATTTCCTGGAGGCTTAAGTAGTGCAGAATCCATGTCCCCAGCTACCTGCATTCCCATGTCCCCAGCTACCTGCACTTCCAGGGGTGTCTCTCAGGCCAGCTTCATACCCTCACCTTCTCCTTGGTTGCCAGGACTCAAGCAGAGATGTTGCCAAAACAGGTTTTCATTGCATTCATTTTTTTCCCGTCATCTTTCTCTGGCAGGAGCAAATGTGAACATAAAAACAAACAACCAAGATGAAGAGACTCCTCTGCACACCGTTGCACGTTTGGGTGTTCCTGAGCTTGTGGCCTTTTATGTGGAACAAGGAGCACAAGTTGATGCTCTCAATGCCTACATGGAGACTCCTCTGGCCTGTGCAGCCTATTGGGCCCTTCACTACAAGGATCAGATATACAGCCCGGATCACCACCTCATCTGTCGGATGCTCTTAGATTATAAAGCTGAAGTGAATGCCCGTGATGAGGATTTCAAGTCACCACTCCACAAAGCTGCCTGGAACTGTGATCATGTCCTGCTGAATATGCTGCTGGAGGCAGGAGCAGAAGCAAACATCATGGACGTCAATGGCTGTGCACCCCTACAGTATATCATAAAAGTGACATCTGTGCGGCCAGCTGCCCAGCCTGACATCTGCTACCAGCTGCTACTGAATCATGGAGCCGCCAGGATATATCCGCTGCAATTCCACAAGGTTAAGGATGTGTTTCTACAGTAGGGATATGGAGGGAGGTGATGTCTTGAACAGGATTGGGGTGAGAGATCCAAACTGCAGGGTTTGATAGTAGCTGGACTTGCTGGAGCCCCATAAACTATGGCCCCAGAATGCCCAAAACCTTGTGATCTGCCCTGCTGTAAGAGTGTTAACTGAAGTGAAATTGTAGTTGCTAATGCCGGAACCAGACCCAGATCCCATTTTCATTCTTAATCAGCCTGAAACCCCAAACCCCAAATGCTGGCTCACGCCTGATTTTTCAGAGCTGATTCACTCTCCCATTTCAGAAAACCTACAAGCCTCTGTCAAGCCTGGCTCCATGCAGGTTTAGCTGGGTTATAAAAAAATTATATTTCATAGCATCTGCCAAAGATCAGCAATTGGACCAGTTGATTCGGTTTGTTGCTTCTGACCTTTAAAAATCTATTCAAATGAAATGGATCTCAGTAAAGCTTTGTCTGATTCCCAAGAAATGTGAGAAATTAAGGGGAAATGTTGAGCCTGGTCTCATAGCTGTCAGAGGGGAAAAAAAGAAAAGAAAGAAAAGAAAAAGAAAAAGAAAAAACTTGCAGGATCCTTCCCAAAGACTTTCTGAAGGTCTGCAAAACCCAAGGCACTGACAAAAATAGCTGACAGATGTCTTAAATAAGGCAGCTAAGTAAGCTTGCTGCAGTCAGGTCTTATTCTCTCCTGTCCAGTGCTCTAAGCAACATTTTGCAGCTCCTGTACTGTATATAGAAAGTGTTACAAGCCAAACAACCAGAAGCCTTTGACTAAAATGCCAAACTTTTGATTTTGCTCTCTTGAGCCCAGGATGACCTGGCTCTGCCCCTAACAGAACAACACTTGGTCTCAAAACTGTTTGAGAGCCAGGTGTCCCTTTCCTGCCTCACCCTTTTGCCTTTTCTCTTTGTCACATGGAGCGAACCTCCTTTCCAAACCACCGGGTGCCATTTCTAAAATATGTAGGATGATATTTATCCCAGAGGGATGTTCCACACTTTTGTTTGTGAAAGCCCATCCACTGTGTGGGACAAAATTGTGCATGATGCGGTGTGAACGCAAAGTGTTATTCCATGCATGTGAATGACAGTAGACTTTGGTTTTTTTCCTACTGGGCTGAAGTTACTGGGCAGAGCAGCTGTTTCCAAGCCTTGTGTGACCTGGAAACCTTACTTCTGAGCTGTGTTGGCTCCCAGTGTTCCTTTATATTTTCCTGTAACAATACATTTTTGATTCACATGATAGTATTTCTTTCTGTTCCTGTGCTACATGACCTGGAACAAGGACTTAGTGCATGGCTTTCCCTGGTGTTGAGACACTCAACCTTCCAATGAACAAGTTATTTCCAGATTCAGATGATGAAGCTCCCCACATCAGCAACCTACACTGCTCTGGAGGCCTAAGCCAGTATTTTCATATGGTGTTAACCTGGGGTGTGCACAGGCTTCACTGGTGGCTAGTGAAGAGGTTCTTGCTGTACTTGCATGGAGCAGTGCACACAGGGCTTGTGTCTTTTGCATCTCCAACCTGATCCTGTCATCATCCTTCATCTGTGTCTGTCTCAGACACTGTTGCACAGTGCCAAGCACCCCAGCTAGCCCCAGTTTCTTGGTGGTACTGATGGTCTCTCTGCATCCTGCCTGCAGGTCCTACAAGCCTGTCATTCCTACCCCAGAGCTGTGGAGGTTGTCGTCAATACCTATGAACACATCAAATCAACATCTAAGTGGAAGGCAGCCATACCTGACGATGTCTTTGAGGTAAACTCTTAATGACTTGCAACTGAGTAAAATCCAAGATCATTATTTGCATTGACTGTATCTGGCCAAAGAAAGGTAGGAATGCTTTTGAAAGAGAAGAACATCACAGAGGATTTGGGACTTCCCCATTTAATATACCTCACTTGACAAACAACATATTTTTAAGAAATGTTCATTGTGACATTCTCCTCTGGAACACCCTGGTCAGGGGCTGCTCAGCTGTCCTTGCACGCAGCAAGTGCAAAGGTTCTGGCTGTGATCCTTGTCTCTTCAGATCTGTCAATGCATATATTTATATTTTATTCAGTCAGTGAATGTTTTAAAAGTACTGTGTTACATGTGAATGACTGTATATCTTTAGGTTCTGCTGCATGGGTTGCACTTGTGTGGGCAGGACTGGTTAGCTGCAAACACAAGGGAGAATCTACATGAAAAGAAACAAAAAAGAGAGCAAAGAGGAAAAGATGATGTCAAAAGGCCAAACTGTAGGACAAACTACATGCTCTGACATAATTATCCCTTTGTTTCAGAAATCTGCATAGTCCCAATATTACACTTTATTTTTATTAATACCAGGCTTTTGCAAAATTTTCAAATCGGTGCTGAAATTAAGAGCACCCATGTCTGCTGTGCATAATCAGTGATGTTTAGGGAACCCCAGCTGTATTATAATGCAGAGTTATATAGCCAGAGAAATGGTAAGACTGTTTTTTCAGGTCAGCTTACTTCAGAAAAACAATTAAAAGAAACCGTTTTGGGTGAACACAAAATTAAATGTTAAAGGGCCTTTTTCACCCAAAAAAGAAAAAAAAAATGGAGCTTTGCTGAGCTACAAGTGTAATTAGAAAGAAAACAATGAACTCTATTTCTCCAAACAAAAATTGTAATTGAAATATTGAAACATTCGTATTTGGAAAAGCCTACAGCTGCTCGATTTCTTGTGGAGATTGTTATTTGTTGTTGTCAAAGATGTTTGCCCAACTTGACATGAAATTGAAGAAAAATCTTGTTGCAACTAATCTGTACTCTTCGATACATAAAGAATATGTGAAAAGAAGTGTAACCAGATCTGTCAAGTAGTAAGAATATAAAGAAAGGTCAAGTCATGCATAGTCGATGTATTTACTGCTCGCTTCTTTTATTTCGACATCATTTGCAAGCATCTGCACTTTTCCTCTCTAGGGATGCAATTTTATGTATTCTAAGAGGACACTGGGGCGCTGAGCCAGGCCCGGGGTACTCTGCCGTTGGCAGCGCCAGCCAACTCATTGGTAGGGCCGGCATTATGCTGCCTCTGCTGCCCCGCAGTGAGGTTTAGGGGATTAACTCGTCCACATGTGCTGCCCCTGAGCTGGCTGCAGCGTCTGTTCGGATCAGGACTAATACCACAGCAGAACCCCTACTTTAAACTGACGGATATAAAGCATACCGAGCCCAAAGATTTCATCATGGGCTTTAACTCGACAGCAAATATTTGAAGCGAGCGTAAGAATTCTGTGCGGGTGTTTGGCTATACCAAGTCGCTGCTGCCCCCGAGGGACAGGATGGCTGTCTGTCCTTCTTACTTTGTTCTGCCAGGGACTACATATGGGCAGGGGAAAGGGAGGGAAGGAAAAAAGCTTTGCTGCCCTAAACCATGCTTGTGTTTCCTTACAGCGGTACCAGGATTTCTATGACTCTTTGTTCACTGTGTGCAACAACTCACCACGGTCACTCATGCACTTATGCAGATGTGCAATTCGGGCAATACTGTCAGGAAGGTGCCACCGAGGCGTCCCCTTGCTCTCCATCCCCTCCTCCATGAAGAAGTACTTGCTGCTGGAACCAGAAGGAATCATCTACTGAGCTGCAGCAGAGCAGGCCCCGGTGTCTCCCTTCCCAGATCAGCGAGCCTCTGCGGGGTGCTGGAGATCCAGGCACAGCCCATACACAGCCCTACGCTTTTGTACACTTGCAGGCCAGCCTGAAGCTGAGCTGGGATTTACTAGCTCTCCTCGGAGCCGCCGTGTTTCCCTGCACTGAGGAATCGCAGCTGCAGGCTGTGGGTCACGTTTTGGGGGGTCAGAGCTGGAAAGCCCCCTCAACACACCCCTCCAAACAAACAGAGGGGCACATACTTCCATGCTTTGTTCAGCCTAGCTTAAACGATGCTGCTGCTGCCTTTGGTATTTATTCCCCTGCCTGCTAGATAGTGTTAGATTCAATCTGAACCACCTTTGATACTGTTTCACTGTCATTTTCTTCAGCTGTCATTTTGGGAGTAAAAGAAAGGATACAATCAAAAAAAAGAGGACATTTATTAGTGCTTTCCCAGAAATGCTTTCCCAGGAAGAAACGGGTGAACTGCTTTGAATTCTGACCATGGGCAGGATTTCAGTAGTTTCTGTATTTTCCTGTGGATTGACTCTCAATTCAATGTTAGTTCACTGTTCACTGCACCTGTCTGTATCTTATAAGGATTTGTCATAATAATATCCTTTTTAATTGTAAGAATTTTTTCCATTATCAATCACAATATTGAAATGTTCAGCACTGTTATGTCTGTACATTGCTATTCATGCCCTGGTAGCTTTCAGCAGATGCTGTGCCTATTTCTGCTTGCACTGTGACAGATGATAATTTCATGTCCTGGTGTTGAGAAACACAGGTAGAATGGACTTCCCCCGTAACCTGCACAGCTGGGCTTATGCTCATCCATATATCTCTCAGAATGGTGTTGGATGGGATCTGGGAAGAATATGAATCCTTCTCTCCATTGGCTATAAAAGGAACCGAGCCTCAAATGTGGACTATACACTTTATTTTCTGGCAGCTAAGCGCAGGTGACAGGAATCCCACCTTAAGCGAAAGGTGTCTCCAAGGTGAAGAGGTGTTGGCTATACTGTTACAGACCTGGTGTGACGTAGGTTCTCCCACCACCACCACCATTTGCAGGCCCTCTGCTTTTGGGCCTGCCAGCGCTGGTTTCCCTGCTCCCAGGAAGCCTTTACTCCTGACAGAAATGCTGCCTCCAGTCCAGGAGGATGAAATTCAGGACAGGGGCAGTTCACACACCACACCAACTACCCCGCAGAGAGGGCAAGTGTGTGATCTACAGAAAAAACAACCACCCAAAACCACCCACATTTTTCTTTCCTTTTGTAGTCTGATGCAATCCATCTGGGCTGTTCTACTTTGTTTAGACCCTGACAACTCTGGGCTTTGTTCAGTGGGAGGTGAGCCATGCCCAACACTGGGACCTAGTTGCTCCTGACTTCTTGTTGCATCTCTGACTGTGAAGCTATCTGTCCTTATCATTATCATTATCTCTTTGCAAGAGAGCCCATGGCAGGTTAGGCTCTTCCCAGCCAGACAGAAGCAGCCAAGCTGTTCAGTGTCTCTGTGTCTTGCAAAGCGGCAATAACGGCACTTGAAGAAATAGGCAGATTGTTCAGTGTTATAAATCACTTTGCTTTCTTTTCATCTCAGTTTTCATGAATCAAAGCCTGTATGGTGTTAGGATAGAATCCACTTCATGGGTCAGTTTATATTTAGCTAAGCAGCAACGTAGATTGCTATTTAGCAGTTCCCAGTTCCAGTGGAGAATCTCAAAGACAGCACAGGCCGCAAGAAAATGCTTTCTCATACAAATGAAGTTGTAATGTAGGTCACTGTACTTTACTAAACTGATGAAAGAAAGTTGCAGAGCTATCTCTGTCAGGGACACTGTGGTAATTTACAGGGGAGAGCGGTCAGCATCTGAGGCAGTTTGTCTACAGAAAAATCCACTCGAGGCAGTTTCAGATTGATGGGATCTGCTGAGGAAAACCAGTGAATTTGGAAGGGTGGAGAAAGTTTAGAGTAACTAAGCCCAGTGCTTTTGGGTGACATACCTGTGCGAGTCAGGCATGAGGAAGAGGATTTGTAAACTGATCCAGGCAAAAAAAAAAATATGTTTGTTTCTTTCTGAACAGTCTGAAAAATGGGGCAAGCTGGGTAGTCCAGAAAAGACAGATGGAGGTAGCTGATTTTTTTGGGAATGCATTCCCGCATTGGCTGTTTCTGGAAGCAAAATTCTGCATCTGGAAGAGGGAGGTTTAAGGCAGAACAATAGCAGCGGTTTTAGACCTGTTGTAGTCAAGACTCTCTTGCTGAGAGAGAAGAAAAAAGGCTGTCTCTAGTGTTCCTAAATTCCCTCTGATCCTCCCCCTCTGCAGTGAACATACTTAATTTTTATTCTGTGGGCACCCAGCCTCACTTCCAAGCTTTGCACCAAGCAGGTGCCAGATTATAGCCATTGTGGTATCTGACAGGGAGCTCAGTGGGATCAGGCTGATTATAGTCATAGGAATTTGCAAGCTGTTAAAAACACTGGAGAACAACCCTATCACAGGGGAAAGGAAAAAAAAAAAAAAAAAAAACCCAACCTGATTAATGCACTTTAATTTCTTCTGTTGTTTGGGATAGAAAGACCAAACCTTATTATTTTTTACATTTTAGCATTTTTTTTTTTTTCATTTACTGTAGTTTACTCCCATGGACTGGCTGGATTTGCTCACATGAGTCATGGGGGTACCTGATAATAATCTCATCATTTATTTAATGTATGGGATGCACACTCTTACTATTCTGACTTAGTCTAGATGCCTTGAAATTTCATACTGTCATATAACTTATGATCTTGCTTTTATATTTTCAACACTGGAACATATTGGATGGCTGCAGGTGAAAATAATGAGACCAAGTTGTCACCACTACGCTGCAATTTTCAAGCTAGTCACGACCTAAAATGACATAAGATTGTTTTCAGGGTTGTTTGGTGCCTTCTGTGAAATGAATCACTTTTTACTCTTTGGCTTCCTAGTAGAGATGTAGCCATGTTTGAGACATTTCCACTGCATTTCATAGCCCATTAGAATATTTAAAGCACAGATGGGCACAGCTCTCTTAATGACTTCTCAATGGATAGCAGTGAGCATCCATGTTTTGGTCCTTGTGCTTTTCCAGGTATATAGGAAGACAAGTTCTTAAGCCACATGCACAAAAGAAGTTATCCCACCTACAAAGGTAGAGACTCTGCGTGTTTTCTGTGGGGCAGTGCAGCGGCATTAATTCATCTGTTCACGGAAATATAGACATCATCTTTGTAAAGTGACCTTGCAATAATTTTAAATCTAGGCCCTGATGTCTGATTGGGTCCAGTTTGGCTCAAAACTCTGATTTCTCCATGGACACCATGTAGGGGAAACTGAAGTCAGAGTCATTCTAACAGTGTTCTCCTTTAAATATCTATTCATTTAAACAGCCTTTAAATGTCTATTCATACCTGGTCAGCAGTTCTTGCTCAGTCTTCAGTCAACATGCCCTGAAAACCTTCACCATTCGCCCTCGAGACAGACTAGTTTCCCAGTGCTGCTGGCCGCAGGAGGCAAGGATGTATCCTCAGCTCCATTCTTCTGCGTGTACAGCATGCAATGGGTTGCACAAGGCTTTAGGGATGTGATAAGTAAATCTTCTCTTTACAAAGGAAGCTTTGGATGACTATCAAGAACTGTCCCATACCAACTGGTGACTGGTCCTAGAGCATGATAATGCGATCGTTAGTGGCAGTTAAAGACAGCATTCACAAGTCAGTATCACCAACCCTTACTCCAAAAACAAGCTACCTGATGAGAGGCTACGGCTTGGACAAATGGCAAGCAGCAATGCTCAAGCCTCAGGATCTTCAGCACCAGCCTGTATTAGAAAGACAAAAGGGCTCAAAGCCCAAACCATAAATAAAGGGCCTTGGGGCCACCTGGCCCAGGCAGCCAGGATCTTTCTGCCCTTAACATATGAAACGCTGGCAGAGGAAGGAGATGGGTTGCCTGTACCCCCTTTCACGATCTTACACGATCTTGTCCATAGGGCTGTGTGGAGGATGATGAATAATCCTGAAAGGTTTTGGACTCCTGGCTGTAGGAAAGCAGAGTGGTGTTGAAATGCCCCTTTGGGTGTGTGTGCATCAGCATGTGTGAAGAGACTTTCACAGAGATCCCAGTCAAAATCTATGCTCTGGTTTCAACTCAAATCAGGGTATCAGAGCTGAAATCAGATAAATTCCTCTAAGTGCTTTGGCATCAATAAAATGTTACTACTCAAAACCACTTACCGTCTTTGAAGACTATTTCTCCTTTTCCTGTGGGGCAATACCTTACAGTAGCCTGTACACCAGTTTTGACAGAATCAAATTAAGTGCTGCGATCCTTAATTTATCTAAATCTCCCAGCCCGAGCAAGACTGACAACTATTTTTCATAAAAGTTCAGAAACACAAATATTAGGGGGTAGGGAAAAAGGTCTGGCCTGCCGTGAAAGGCAACAGCTTTACTTTTAGCTGTAAAGCGCTGCTGGACCAATAAATATGATCACAGAGGCTCAGTTCATTCGTATTTGAGGAATGTCCTTTGAAAACACGCTAATGCTTTTGGCAGCACATTTTGCCCATGGGACAAGTACCTTTCAATTAAACATACGAGACTTCAGCCTTTAAGATTGGAAGGAAGATTGAAACAGTCTGGGGTGGCCTATGCTATTATATACCTTTATTAAACTATGAGAAGCCAAAGAGGCATGCCAGCTTTTCAGTCTGCTGGAAGGTTTTGAATGGCTGCTGCTGCTTTTCTGAAATGCTACAAGATAGAGATGGGTCAGACACAGCAATATTTCCATTTACTTTCAGGATATGGCAGTAGAATTTCCCTCTGCTCCCTGGGTTCACTCTTCTACTAAATGACAGTGCAGAACATGCTATTAGCAGAGATGCCAAAGCCTAGCTAGCATCTGACACCTTAACCTCCCCAAGAATTATATTAAAGTACTGGAAAGATCTACCACAGTCTCTATTTGAGGAACGGCAGGGACCTCTGGTACGGCAGACGGGTGGGTCAGAAAAGATTGCTATATACAGCAACTGTCAGATGAAATTGGTTGGCTGCTCAGAAATCTGTTTCTGGCTATTTCTCCAAATGTATCTTAAGCTTCATAAGACACAAAGCGGAAAGGTGACGAGGTTATATTACGCATTCCGATGACCTGTTTGATTTTAATACACAGTTAACATTTTCATAGCGTGTGGCAGCTGCTTGTTGCCCTTTACCTTGCACAGGCACCCTACAGAGTGCTGCTAAATTACAATTAAGGCAAGGAAACAAGGATGGCAGGGCACGTGATGATTTTTACACCACGGATGAACCGCTCAGTTCTGTTCTCTCAATCTGGGGCTTGCTAGGGATGCTGATACCAGCCTTTTGCCTGGTGCCAGAAAACTACCACATTTTAGCCTTGTGACAGTGCAATTCATACAGCTGCTTATGCTATTCGTATATACAGTAATTAGCACTACGTTAGATTATGCCAATAGTAACTGTGAGGGGGGACTTGCACTGCGTGGGTATAGCTGTGATCTTGCTGGCTATCTGTGGGGGGAAAGAAGGTTGAATGCAGACAACCTTGGTCAAGAAACGGGACCTTTATGTGCTCCTGATAACCTTACAAAACCCACTAGTTGGCCAGGGACTGCAAATAAATTTAAGATGTCATGAAAAAGGCACAGAAATAAAAGAGCAGAAAGTCTACTCTGTAATAACAAACTATAAAGGAGGGAAAGGAATCGTGCACCCCATAAATATATGGGCATCATCAGCTCACACAGCACCACAACATAGGCATATAGCAGAAGGGCAGGGCAGTGTCCAGCCAGGCTACAGGCGCACAGTGAGCTGGAGAGCACAGGCGAAGAGACAGCACTGCAGTCAGGGCAAAGCTGTTTCCTGAAGAATGGTAATATAGGTATTTTAACAATCATGCAGGGTGAAACTGACCCTAAAGAGCCAGCTGCAGCAAAGGCCAATGAATTACATCTGCCTCCCAAAGTTGAGCCAACCCTTGGGCAAGTCTGTCCTGCTGTTTCCGAGTTCACTGCTGGGGAAAAGGTGCATGGCTGGGCATGCTGCCTGCCAGTGTCTGTGGTGAGCACATCCCTTGGTGACAGCAGCTCTGAACTACTCCTTGCTGGGGATCTGGAACCCAATCTGTCATTTGGGTCCATTTTCCCCATAGCCCTGCCCTTGCCTTCAACATAAATCCACAGAATTCCAGTGATTTCTTTCTTTCCAACCTTTCAGCAATTTTTGGTAGCTTTTTACTGGGGCAATTTTTTGATAGGGTGAAGGGATTTCCTTCATGTTTAGATGTAACATTTGGGGGGTTTATATGTCAGTACACTGGCAGTGTAATTTGCAGGTGTTGGCTACAAGGAGTACAGTATGTACCACAGCAATGCCCCAGCCAGAAAGGTCTCTCATGCTGTCAAGCCTAGTGTGATCTGTAGAATATGCACCAGTCCAGTCTAAAACCGAGACCAAACTGCCCTAATATTTTTGCTGGATTACTTTAGAAATTATTTGGATGGGTTAGCACAGGAATCTTTAGTTCCTGCAAGAATTTAGAATATTTGTACATTATCTCAATGTTTCTCTGATCGTGTGCTCCATCACCCAGGAGCTGGGCTTTGGACTGTGGGTACAGTGGCAAGCACCATCTGCAGAATGCCCTGTAATCAGAAACATGGGAGAGACAGGACAGCTTTCTCCAAAATCAAATTCACCATCCTCCAGTGCTGTGGAAGCACATACAAACCAAAGACGTGGGCTTCAGACGACACCACAACCCTCTGGATATATATGAGGTTTGTCAGCAATGTTGCTGTCCATGAAGACATTTATCTCTGGCAGCATTTTGTGCCACTGAGGTGATGGCTGCATCCTGTCCTGGCCAAGTCAGTGCCATCAGGGTGGGTGGAAATGGGCAGATGTGGGAAGGAACTGTGCAGGGGAGATGCAGGAGCTCAGCTGAGGTGACTGGTGTGTGTTTGTGTGTGAAGAACTGGGGGAGAAAGGGGAGATGTGGTATTAGTTAGAAGTGATGTTGCGGGTTTTCACATGGTGGAAAATGAGGGTCTTAGTAAACCAGGGAGAATGGGCACACATACCCAGAGATGAAGTCCAAAAACAAACTACAAAAAGAAAAAAGATGAAGCATTGTTTATTTAGCAATGGGAATTAGCATTTTAAAGGTTGTGAACTGTGACTTCACAGTGACTGTACTTGATACTGCTGATGCTGAGAACCTGCTGACACTTGAAGCTGACAGTATGGTTTTGAAGACAGGACTCTCCACTTGGTCACAGGTAACATTTCTGTCTGCTCTACTCCCAGGCACACCCAAAGGCCTCTCCCTGGCTGACAGACTCCAGCCACCAACTGTGGGCTATAGCTCCTCAGTGGAGAGTGGCTTCCCACCACAGTGGCTGCAAGTTCAGGACAAAGCTAAACATTTTCTCCTGCACTTGTGCTCGGGGACAGCTAAGAACTCTCAGTGGGGACCTCAACAACAGACAAACAAATGGGTGAATACACACCCCAGACAGACACACAGCCTTTAACAAGCCTTGGACAGAAGGAGACATGAGAGATGCCCTGACACAGCTATGGGGAGCTGGGTGCATAACCAATGCTCTTACTTTCCTTTCCAGATGGTTCAAACTCCACCAGTACCTGGCATGCTGTGCTACAGCTGTCACAGTCCCCTCTTGCAGGGCATCTCATGCAGCATCCATGCATCTCTGTGCTTCAGGGCTGTACCTAAGCTGCACTCCCAGTATCCCCTTAATGATCTTGCCCATCTTCCATCCTCTCAAGAGCTTGGACAGAGGGCAGTTTCTGCCAGAAGATCAAGAGGGAGGACTCCCTTTCCAGCTGATTGGGACACGCATGCGCTGTCACCCAGCTGTGTGGGAGTGTTTGCTGTTAAATGCTATTGAGTACTGCCTGCCTGGTCTCTGGCACCTGCGTGGGACAGGGGGATGAGGGGAAAGGCAGCCCTGGCTCCCCTTCATTTTCAGGGGACCTGGGTGTGCTGATGAGACTGGGGGGAATTGTCTCTGTGCAGGCGGGAGCAAACTGCAGGCAGTACCTGGAACGGGCTCGAACTTGGGCTTGAACTTTGACACTGCTCCTTCCAGCAACCTTGAAAGGGAGGGAGAGTGGTGACGTGACCAGCCCAGGTGGCTCTCACTGACTCAACGTAAGTGTGTTTTTAAGCTCCTGGTGAAGCCAGTGGGGAACGCTCTGTCCCTGTGGGCCCCGTTCCTCTCACCTTGGAGGCTGCCATAACCTCACTAAGCACTGCTGCTTCCCACATCCCCCAGCTCTGACTGCAGGAGGTCGTGATGTACACTTAGCCAGTGTTTGGCCTTAAAAAAATAGTATTAAATAAAGAAAGAAAAGATGGAAAGCTGGAAGTAGAACAAAAGAGCCAGCAGCTAGCAACTGAACAGCAGCTCTGTGTTTCCTGAAGGGTATTTTTAAGGTTTCTAATCATTCCCTCCTTATTTACAATGCTGTTTTGTGTCCTTTTATCTAGTGCTGGCTGCCAGCCTGCCCTGTGCTTAAACCAAGCTATTCACGGCCAAGTGTCTGGAGCTCCACTGCCTATGGGAGGCAAGCTTAGCTTTTTTAGGCTCCCAGCCCCAAACAGCTGGAATAATCTTCCCGTCGTATTGAAGCAGGTCTTCACATTGTTCGAGGTTTGAACATTCATAATCCTTTTTTAAAAAAGCCTCAGCTGCGTGAAATGAGCACAAGCAGTGGCTGGTGACTGTTGTGCGCTGTTAAGAGAGTCCTGTCCTCTGTCTCCAGGTGTGGGGCAAAGCTCCTTTATCCCAGCCAAGCTCTCAGTGGCCAGGAACACAAGGACAAATTGCCCGCTTTACCAGACAGAGACAGATTTGCTCCTCAGACCCAGCAGTAGCTCTGCACCCAGACTTCCTCAGCATGGGCCTGGGCTTTCCGTCTCTCCTGGCTTGAACAGAAAGGCTGCAAGCTGACCTCCCTCTGATCGGAGGTGTTTGGAGTTCAAGGTGTTCTGCTGTACCAGCTGCAGAGCACCCTGAGCCCAGGTCCATGCTGAGGAAGGGAAATGGGGCTGAAGAAAGAGTTGTCAGCCAGTCCAGTACTTTTAAATTGGCCGTATATGGATATGCACCTGGTTCTGTTCAACATGTCTTGAATGTCTAAATGTATGTCACGTACTTCTCTTTCTCCCCTAGGCGTGCCACTTGATCACAAATTCCTCCAGCACAACACATGCCATCTTACAGACTATATGGCAGGTAACACAAGCGAGGCCAGCATCTTTCCTCATCTTGTACTCTGAAGGAGTTAAAGATTAATGTACTTCTTGTCTTCTAGAGACCTTCAGGACTGTGTCTCTCCTGCTGACCAGCAGCAAAAAAAAACATTTTGGCATTTTCCACAATTCCCAGTGTCAACAGAAAGCTTGTCATAGATTTCAGTGAGCATAGTGCAAGGTCTAAAAATGATTTCCTACTGCTCTAATATTTATCATTTACATTGATTAATATGCTGATCACACATTATATTATCCTTTTTTTATTGCTCGAGAAAGAAAATAAAGGATTGGCATACAATAGACCCATGTTACCAGAAAAGAACAGTGTTGGCTATGGGAAGTGGTATTACATTGGCCAAAGTTCTCAGAGAAGCTTATAGACAACCTATTGACCCATTACCTATATTCTGTATTCTATACCCATGAAAATGAGAACAATTAAGTAACTGATTCTGGAAAACTGGTATCTTAAAAAATCTTCTATGTGAAAGCCTGAGATAATGCGTGCCAATCTACTTCTGTTCTGCTAGAAATGTTTACAGGTAAAAACAAACAAAACAAATGCAGCCTTCATAAACTTTAAAGAAATAGTGAAGAGCATTTATTTTAGCCTTTCACTGTCAACAGCTTTGCTGGAATTTCTTTTCTGTTCTAATGAAATGATATGATGTCCCTCTGAAAGAGCGTGCTGTTGAGGATAGTTCTTTTCCCCCAAACTCTCATTTCCTATAGCAGTGGTTGTGTTTATTCCTGGGAAGAAATGGGAGGATCCGCAGTTCTCCTCTGCTCTGTTTGACTGCAGTAGTGCAGATTTAAAGTCAAGACACATCCTCTCCCTTAACATCAATACTCACAGGTAGCAAATATCATTCTGCTGCAGAGCAAAGGAGAAGGCAAGGACAACTCTTTGGAGAAGGATCAAAGCAACTCTCTCTGTCAGCCCTGAATACTAATCTCTGTAATATAATTTCCAAGGTCTGCCTACATCAATTTTGGGTACTCCAGTGAGTAATTTTGCCATTGCTCCAGCTGTTTTGACATGGATGTTGTCATCCAAGAGATAGAAGCCTGGGATTGTGCAGAAGGTACTATGATTTTTTTTTTAATTATTTTTCTTTCCTGTCTCAAATGAACTGATCATCCAGTGCCTTGAAAAATCATCAGAAGCTTTTGGAAGTGTGAAATGCCTCTGAAACATCGTTCCTATCCTTCAGCTACAGAAGATACCCTCTTCTGCATAGCCTGCATAGAGGATGCATAGCCTGGCACAAGAGCAGGAGTGCAAGGCCACAGAGGCAAAGCTCATGTAGGGACCTGGACTAGCAGGCGGCTTCTGGTCATCTCCACAAATAACACAAATAATGAAAACTTAAGCATGTCCCTAGTCAGAGTTAGAAAGTGAAGCTTTCTCCATCATCTGTTGGTGTAAAACCTGAGGCAGAGTTGATTAGAAACAAGGGAGAGTTGTCCAGTGAGTTCAGAGGGTTTTATAACAGGCACAAACAAGTGCTTCTGCGTTAACACAAACCAAGTTTTATGCCTGAGCAAACAGCTTCCTATGGCCTGTGAAGCAACGGCACATGCCTGTTAATATCCAGAGTGGTGTAAACCAACTGATCCACCCCAGCACGAAGGTTGAGTTCCTCCAGTAATGCCCTTTGTAAGCAGGGGCGTGCCTTGGGGGCACCAATACCCTTCGCAATGAGCGATACTCTTGGACTGCATGATACTCTTGGACTGCATGCTACACCGATTGAGGGAAGGACAAGTATCCCTGCCAGGTATGCCACCCTGTTTCCCAGTTAATTTGTTAAAAATCAACCAGGAGTGTTGTGGACAGTAAAGCCACTAGAAAAGAGAAAGCCACAAGCTTAAACACTCGGAAAAAAAGAGCTTTCAATGCATCTGGTTTCTCAGTATGCCTCAAGGTATTTAATAATTGGAGTCAGTCACAGTTAGCTCCCAATTTTCTGTAAAAGTTTTGCCCAGATGGCAAGTTAATGTCTTGTGAGCAGTAAGCATGGCTCAGGCAGCTCTCGGGTGTTTGTGCTGCTGCCCTGTGGGGTGCAGACCCTCAAGTGATGAGCCTTACTCTGTCTCCTGCCATTGTGCAGACTGTGGCCAGCCCCAAACCGGACAGACCAGCAGTGATGGAAAATGGAGCCAGTCGTGACAAGCTGCACAGGGGCAGCTCCAGGCTGACGCAGCTTGTGCTGGCAGCCAGCGGGTTCCTCTGCTACAGTCTCGTTGGCAGTTGTTGTGGGATAAATATTGTCTGGGATTTTCCATTATCTATTCACCCTGGCCAGCAATGACACAGCGGTGACGGTGGTTCGAGTTCTGTATTTCCAGCCTCCCACAACCACCCAGAATTAGTAAGGGGACTTGAGCCATGTACCTAAACATAAACATTCACTGATACCAGAGAAAGCCAAGAGCGTCCATACAAGGTATCTGCATGGGACTGGCAGACATGACAGAGGACCTGTGGAAGATCTCTGTTCTTCTGGAGTGACAGCTGAGAGACAGGCAGAGTGCTCCAGGGTTCCTCATATAATATTGGGTGTATATTTTTAGGTAACTGAGTTAGCTGGGAGCCAGCTCAGAGCTGAAGCCATCTAAACACAGGTGCCTATGTGTGCCCCAGGTGTCTTGGGTCCCATTACAGTCAGTTGATCTCTGCTGTGTAAGACAGAAGAGCTGTTTAGCTGGCCAGAATTAGGTATCTGCTTCAGGAGAAGCTGATAGTTTTCTTCAGTTCCCTGGGTATATCAACTGGAGAAGGAGCTTAGATATCCAACTCACACCTCAGCGTATACATACAGACACATATGTTGCATCATGATAAGGTGGTATATTTGATGTGCCACATCCCATGTCAAGGTTCTCTGGTTTTGGGCCCAATCCTCTGATGCAGCGTAGTACAGAGAGACCAACCTATAAAGAATAATTAAAACAATTATATTTTTTCATTGTTTGCAGGGCTGCCTAGGTTTTCACCCAGACTTGACTACAGGAAGGCACCACGAGACTTGTTCCTTGAGGCTGTCCCACTCACACAGCAGGAAATCAGTCAGGTCCTTTCTTTGCATACCTCTCCCTGCTAGGAACTGCAGAGCAAGGCAGTGATGTGAGAAATTGTGCGCCAATTTCTTGTGCTCTGGTTTGGTTTTCTGTCATAGCTGCAGAAGGAGCGGTAGTGAGGAGCAGCTCCTGATACTCCACACATATTTTTTTACTTATATAAAAATGCAACATTATAAAAAGGCCCCACAATATCCTGAAGACTCAGGATTGTGTTCCAGCCTCTTGCTGTGCCACCCAACAGTTGAGATTACACAGAAGAATTCAGAGTTCCCACAGGGATTTTCTGCCCTTTCCCCCCCACAAGGTGAGTGGAGAGAAGGACAGACTGAGAATACCTGCTGGGATGTCCTGCTTTCTCTCTGGTGGCTGCAAGGAGGAGCAGCATCTGGCCAGGCATTAGGGAAGTCGTTCTATCTTGAATATGCATGCCAGCATGGATTTTCAAAGTCACATTAGGATCTGTAATGCAGGACTGGGGGACAAGGCACTTAAAACTGTGCTGTCAGCTTTTAGGGAATGCAAACCCAAAGATTTTAACCCATAAGTGTGTCCCTTCCGCTTCACTATTCCCACTCCCTCAAATTAGCTGAGCTGAGGGATCATAAACTGCCAAGTTCTACCTTCATTTGCCAGAACTGGTCAAAGATTTAAAGGCAGGCAATTCTTGGGGGTTATAACCTGATACTCCCAAGTCATCATCACTACTGTAATGGGGAGGGGGCAGAATCTATTTTTCCAGTCCAGTAGTGTTTCTTATCAAAGGTAGCAAACCTTGTTTTGTAATAATGCCATGGGAAGGACATTATAGCATGCTAAGGGCAAAGTCTGGTGGATTTGAAAGCTTGGTTAAGTGATAGGAAAAAGATGATAATGAACAACTGCTTATCAAGGCTCCAGGGAGATTAATCTGGATGTGTGCCCAAGGCACCAGCAGCAAAATCAGTGTAGGCACTTTAACTAACGATCTGGAAGAGAAAACAGGGTGCTTTGGTGCAGTTTCTATTGACATCAGGAACCTGGCTTTGCAAGGTCCTGATCAGGGGGCAAAGGGGGGAAGTGCAACATCTGCTTATCTCCTGTGAAACCAGAACGCCTTTAAGCAGTGAGTAAACTCGTTGATGTCAGTGAACCTTTGACGTGCGCAAAGCAAGCCAGTCCCAGTTCCTGTACCTCGCTGAATCAGGAGCTGGGTGCATGGCCTCTGTCACTCACATAGGTTTGTGAGTGGGAAGGAGAAAGAAAAAAAAAAAAAAATCAACTTCTGGTGCCTTCTGGACTGCAGGAGCTTGTGCTGCTGAGACCACAGTGCCTGCTGGGCAGTGTGCTCTACCATGGGGCCACACAGCAAGCCATGCACATCCCTGCTGCATCCACAGCATGCTCATCTGCCACACACAGCATGTCTGTCTCCTGAGCCTGCCATGGGTAAGATATAGAATGGATGCATATGTATTTTTGCTTGGAAGAACCTGGGGGGAAGTGCTAGTCCTGTCTCTAGTGACTGCAAGGCAGTAAAGGTGGACAGGAAAAAGAAAACACAACAGGTGTTTTTGTTGTTTTCTTTTTTCTGTAGTACCTTATTAAGGTCCCTGGTCTACTTCACAGGGCTGTTACTCCTAACACACTGGTAAGATGTCAGAGCAGTACATTTCTGTAACTGCAAAACACCTAAAAAAGTTTACAGCATCTCATCTGCCTCCCTGGCATTGCAAGCGAAAACAACATTGTTATGAAGGGGAACTCAGCAACCAGGGCTGTCACTTCTAGAGTTACTGCCAGACACCCAGAGTCCAGCTGTTTTTCACCTCAGCTTGCAGGTAAAGCACCTACACATGCTTTTCCAGTTACTCTATCTTCTTAAGGAAGACTGCAGGACATTCCCAGGCTACAGGGTTGTTCCACCCATGCTGATACTCTTACAAACCAACATTAGAAGTCAGTTGCCCCATTGTTTCAGAGTTGAAAGGCTTTTAGTCAGTCTGAGGAAAACGGTATTTATAATATAGATAGACTCAATGAGGGATGCCTACCACCCCTTTTACATTAAAAGGAAGATTTTTCACCTTGTACTCTCAAAATAGCAATTTTTGTTTAGCTACAATGTGCACTGATGTAAGATTCTAATCTCTGAAGATGAATGCTATCCTAATTTGAAAGGACAACCTGATGTGTGAGGTGATGCACTGATGTTAAGCAGTATGTAAGCAAGCCTTCAGCAGATGCAAGACTAAACGTCATTAAACTGTCATTGTTTCCTCAGCCCCACCTCTCTGAAGGTATGCAACTCCATTTGGTAATACCTTAAAAAAGCTCTTGGTTGCTCTTGACTTCTTAGAAAATAAAGATACTTGACACCCATTTAGAAAACATTTATTATAAAATTATTTGAACATCTACATCCACATAAAAGGCTTAGAAACACAACTATTTAGGAATAAAAATTCAGCTAAGTGTTGAAAAAGGTACTGTGTTATCTAGGTAGATAGCCCTTAAGTAATTTCTAACGCTACAGAGACCCCACATGCTATACACCCCTCTGTCTGCATCATGACCGTGTTCTGCAGCTTCTCTCTGCAGGAAGGATTACAGACATGCTTACAGCACTATGCTTCAGCTGCTTTGAGACAGAAGTTACAGCTCTTACCTGGAGTAGCTGCAGCTACAGATGTACAGTATATTGTGAGATTATAAACCTCATGTTTAAGCATTACAGGCAGAGAGAGGGGTGTAAATTGTGCTTACTTGACAGTGACTACCTAGGTATGTTTTGTGACCTTGTATTCAATACAAAAAAAATCAACAAATATTCAAGTATATCATGGCAGTGAAGACAGCTCTTTCACACCTGTATATTCTAGCCAAAGATGTCTCATTTTTGTTACCCGTTCCATTCACTGACCTGAGCTCTGTTACATAACCTGGTGACCTCTGGTGAGTGCAGCTTATTCACTGGGATAAAAACAGCCTTGATGCGGTACTTCAGTCATTATGCTCAGTAACCATCACCAATACTTCTAAATTTAAGTTTTTAAAAGAAATTAACCATATCCAAATAGTATTTTATTTTTGGTTGAGAAGTCTATCCTAACAGGACTTTCATTACACAAAGACAGTTCCAGCTTTCTCTCATTCCTATTAAAAAAATATTTGCTATTCACAGTAGAGTATGGAGTGGCTTTCTGTCCAAAAAAAGCCCAAACCAGATCTGTTTTAGGAAACTGAGCAGGACACTTTAAATACTGTACTTGCAACATCTTGCAAAGGATACACTTAATATGCTAATTAGTAAAAAAATAAATCAAGTCTTATTACACAGCCCTGATGAACTTTGACTGGCCAGTTTAACTTCTATTCAGTCTTAAGTTTACCTTGCTTACAAGACCAGGGGGAAACATCCACGAAGAAGATGGCAAAGGAAGCAGCTTACTGAGACTGGAGTATTTTCCCAACAGCTCTTTCCCACTGGCAATGTTTTTGAGACAATTCCCCATTAATCTGCTGTTCATAAGTTATTCTATAATTTTCAGAGCTGTTCATATTTTGAAACTTCTCATTTCCTAAGCCCTTTCCATTGCAAGGAGCAACGGAAGAACAGAATTCCAGCTCCAGTGACACTCTTCCCAAGACTTTCAGTGCTCAACACAGCTTTAATGGTGTAGAATCCACATGTACATCTGAGCTAGCTCCAGTACACATTTGACAAAGATAATTTGGTTTAGTGTACCGAGCCACTAACCTTCAAACAGCATGACAAAAGGAAGGTTTAAACATGCAGTTTCCCTTCCCATGTCATGCTTATCTAATACAGATCACAAAAACCCTTCCCTTCAACTTGCATTCTGACTTCAGTTTTTGGAAAATCCTAACCTACTTGCTTGGTGCATGCTTTCTAGAGTACAGGGATGTAGGGAAGATGCAACCTTACAGCTGCTATAACCAAGCAGCTTTCCATTTCTTTCCAGTAGCTTTCTAAAATATCCCAGTTTCCTTCTTAGTTACCTTATGCATAGGAGACTTACTTGGCGAAGTTTTCCATGAACAGCTTAACAGAAAAAAGCCTAGTAATTAACTCACAGAGCAAGGCACCACCTAAGAATTATTACTGGAATGCAGGTGTGGGTTTTGGTTTGGTTTTTCTAAACAGGACTTCTGTATATGGAAAACACTTTCTCCCTGCCTCCCAGGGCTCCCTCCCTTTCAGTCAGGCTGTATTTGAATGGTGTTTGCATCTTGCTACAAGACTGCCATGTTAAGTGGATCTTTTCCAGATGTTATAAATAGAGCTTTAAAGTACAGGTGTTATCTATCTGAGTTCTGTAATAAGATGAACCACTTATAACTGTTCTAGGAGAAAAAAAATATACACCAGCATCACTGACGTTTATCAGTATTTGGAATTCAAGCATTAAACAGGACTCAAAAATTGCACACCTCTACCACACCATGTCTTTGATCATAAGGAAAAAATAGTCTGATTTCCCCCTACACACACATCTTAAGACATACGTGCTCCTATTTTCCTTATCCTGAAGTCCACAGCAAGATTTCACATTCAGTGCATATGGCCTAGGCTACAACACCCTTGTCTCCTTTCTCTTCTGCCAGTTCTGAAACTGAAGAATTTGCTTGTTGGGAGGCAGACGAATACTTCCAAACGCCAGTCTTTTGCGAGAAGCCAGCTTGATCCCTTCGGGTGCCTGGATGCCAACTTCTCTTCAGAGCACTGCACTCTGCTTTGCAACATTCTTTGGGTCTTTACTTGGGACACACCAGTCATCTGCTTCTGAGGTAGCCTGGTAATGCTTGGAAGCCGATTTGTTAAAAACCGGGAGTTTTTCTACCGATTCTGTCGATAGAGCCTACAAATCAAGAAGGAAAGAAACGCTACTTGGTTTCTACTTCTCAATAATGCCATTTTGCAGTAATTCAAGCAGAATGTTTCAAGTGTGAAGCCAGGGACACTACAAACTAAAGTTATTGACACAAATGTTTCTACAGTAGTCTAGATGGTTCAGTATTATGCTTGCTTTGGATAATGTGGTAGGACAAATGCAGTACCATCAAATCATATATACGCAACTTTATATGCCGTAAGTATTACTCTAAGCTGTTTGCAAGACAGTCCTGGAAACCATGAGGAAAACAAACTTTCATTTGCAAAGTTCCAATGAAACTTTAAAATACAATCCTTTCCTACTTAGGTGTTTTGATTTTGCAGCTAAAAAAATAATTAATATGGTACAGGCAAATAGTTAAATAGGAATGTGATACATATAGGTGTAGTGTCTCTTCCTTTTTTACTGTTTCCCTGTGCTGTGCTTCCATGTGCTCAGAACAATGTTTTTTGTTTAGTAGAAGAAAACCAAAGCAAGTTTTTCCCCATGAGTAAGTGCAAAAAGAAAAGAACATATAGGCCTTTTTTTCCAGGTTATCTATAAAAACAGTAGTTGATGTTATACACTGGATATTCAGGATACAGAATCTAGTACCTGGTCCTATTCAGCACTGGCCATATAGCAAATACATGGGATTCAGGTAAGGATTAGTTTATACAGACTTTCTAGCTTTCAGAGCAATGAAACAGCAGTAAAACTAGATTTGTTGCTTGAACTCTTCTGTTTTAGTTGCTACAATTTCTCCCAGTACTTTGCATTCATAGAACCAGCAGATAACAAAATCTTAAGATCTGAAAACTAACGGGGCTCTCACTAGTAGTTACCTAATAAGTAGACAAGTGATCTCCACAATTCTAGATACCAGTTACATATCTTACCGGCATTTCTTAAGAAAAACAAGAGCTCTTCATCTCATGAGCAGAGAATCTGTGTACCTTAAAAAGGTACCAAGTAGTTACTTCACTGCATTAATGGTAGTTAACACTATATTTTACTTAGCCAAATTAAAATACTTACCTTCAGATAAATAATAGCATCTGTTCCATAACCACATATGGAGTAGAGATTTAGATCTCCTTGGAAATACTTCGCATACAGACGAGAAATTGGCAAACCATACCCAAAGCCAGCCTAAAAATAAAGTACAAGACAAAAACAATTTATTTTTTACTAGCTCTTATGACTTAAATAGCTGGAAATCGTTCAGAGGTTTAGACAGTTAGGAAGTCCTTTGCACTTACTCATCTCAAGAAAGAAAACAGAAATCTCTAATTAGTTTTTTTTAAGGATTTTGAATCTGACCATTGAAAATACAAAACCACAAGAAAAAATCTCCGTGAAAAAGAAGGTGTTTATAGGTACGTCCCTTGTTTTTGCTAGCACAGTTTGATTAGTAGGAGGAGTTTGCTACTGGTAGATAAACAACAGTTTAAGTCTAGGAGATATGCCTGTCTCAAAGATAGAGCAGTTTATAGTGAGTTTGAGGACTGAGTGGGAGTGAAGACTAAGCAAGGTACTGTCATTTACAAGTATCAGAAAAAAAACCCAGGCAGGGTTAGATTCAAGAAAGAATGTCCTTTGTTTACACCTTTAAAAGCATAGTTTAGTCCACTAAGCTAGGCATTAAAAATCTGTTGCAGGAAGTGTTAAATGATATTTATGAGGCTAAATAAGCTTTGCATACCCAGAGAGCAGTAAGGAAGACATGGTGTTTTGGAATTTATTAACCTACCAACCTGTCCAACACTTATAGCAGCCTTATTAGTACAATGAACATTGAAAATATCTTACAAGAGGAGTATTTCGACCATCATCCATCCTTGGCCTTGGTGCTGTAGAATACATGTAGCTAAACAGCTGCTCTATTTTCCTTACTGGAACACCACCTCCTCTGTCTGAGATCTGAGTTAAGAGAGAATAAAGTTACTGCAATCATATGCTAAGAATGGTATTTAAAAATGCTGTTATTCAAGTAAACTCTTCCAACAGTAATAAATGCAAACTTTTTTTTGCAGCTTATTTTTTTCAATTAGTGGATAGCCTCCGTTTAGTGCTATTAGCAGAAGGCTAATGCCCTCTTTGATCTGTTGTCAGAAGCTGCCAATTCTATTAGAATTTGGGGCAGCACATATGATCATAAAGTTTACATTAAGTCCATTTTGTAGCAGACTAACAAAATACCTTAATTGCAAGGTCTTCTTGTCCTAGAACAACTGTCACTTCAATTGGAGAAAGGGAAGGACTGTTTTCTTGGAATTCAACAGTTGCTCTCATTGAATTCTACAGAAAAGAAGGTTACCATTATCAGAAATCCTTGCTTCTATGCACTTCAAATCATGCCCCTATTATGCAGGGACTGAACACACCTACCCCTCCCTTCCTATCAATGCCTAGTTTCCAAGGAACACACTTAGTAATTTAGCTTAACAGGAGCAAAGGAGGTCTCACACCTAGAAGTGACCAAGCATGATCCAGACTTTTCAAATGCAAAGTATTTGAACAGTGCTTCAAATCTTACACTGTTCTAGTCCAACACACATGTAAATTAAAGAAAGTAACTCCCTTAAACCACCAGGTATCTGGAGAAGAACAGAGTTTAGCAGCCACTCTAAGGCTATCAGAATTCTGCATCCCATGTTGGCAGCACATTAGCACCCTGTTCTCTACTTCCAAGATGTATCACCCACTTCAGAAAACACACCCCAGGGCAAACCTGCATGACAGATGTAATCTCCAAAAGCAGAAAGCTAACAGTGGTCATAACGTGGTGTCCCACTCATTTACCAGGACACCAAAAGTATACAAATAACTGTCTTACAAACTGCAATCTTTCCTTTCCCAGTTGCAAAAGCTACTTCCCCAAATAAGAAAGTGTTAGAAATCTCACTGTCCTATGTAAAGCTTTACTTCAAGCAGATCTAAAGATTTACAATACTGACACTCCAGCTCCAACTACTAAGGGAAGAAACAGTTTATATAGACAAACCTTAAAAAGCTCAAATAGCATATGGAACAGATGAGATGGAACATATACAATGTTAATTGGCTCTCCTGGAAGTTTTCCTAGAGGAAAAGAGACAGGCAACATTTAAAAAGGTGAGGGGATTTCCGTATTGTGTCCAAGTTTTACAATAAGCAAGTTGTATGCCAAAGCAGACAAGAAACTTAAGAGTCTTATTTTTGGGTTTCTTTCACCCCTATGAGCAAACAGCTTTATAGTTTACACATAACAGTCTTTAGTATTCTACTAGCACTTGCTTAAAACCAGTTTGCTTTCAAATAAACTGAAAAAGCCAAGTATTGATTCCATTTTATATATAAAGGATTTTGGAGGTTAGGCAGACTGCTCAAGATCAGACACATGCAGGAAGCTTGGGCCAGAACCAGTGTTTCTCAGTCAGCCTCGCTTCCTCACCCAATATAGAACACCCCTCTAGCAACTTTATCATATTACTTTAAGCGTGGGCTAGTCTTACTTCCTCAAATTCATACACATTACCTCAGGAAATCAAGTGTTTAAGATACAATGACAATGACATTTGAGTTCTAACACAGGAGATTAAAGGAGGTACTTGTAACACAAAATGAACAGTAACTAGCCTGAGATAAATCAACTGGCCTCTACCATCATGGCTACAGAAATGGAAGCCTTTTGACCCGTTAAAAGCAGCAGTATGGCTACTGATTTGAAGGCAGACATAATGGCTCTCATCTTACCATTCACTTGAGTAAGTTTCAGTTCTGGAGATGTTAAGTAATACTGGTCACACAACATCTTAGAACTTTCAAAAGCATCTGAAAGAAATATTTAAGTAAGAGTATGTGAAATGTATTATCAATGCATGACAAAAGTATGATTCTTAACTGCACCAGCCACTAAGGTACTACAGACTCTAAGCCTGTGTTTCAAAGGGGACAATAACCTTGTGCCCACTGTGTGCATTAAAAACTGGGAATAAATAAGAGCAGCTTGGACACATTTTCACTACAGTGAGACAATTCTGTAAAACAGATGCATCCGTTATCTAACATTAGGAAAAGACTATCTCAACACTACAGACAACTTGAACTCCCTCCTCATCTGTCATTTGTTAGGCCTTGTTCCAACTTCTTTTTTAAACGTTACTTTGTACTTTAACTTCTGTCCTACAAAAGCTTGTTTTTTGATAGCCTGCTTTCAGCCACTGCAATGAAAAGCAACTAGCATCCTCTACAACACATGTTGGTTACCCAAATTGCTTGCAAACAGATATAAATACAGATCATGAAGGAAAATGTTAGGGATCTGAGAATACATACCACTGACTACTTCAGCAACATCACAGCAAGGATCAATACTTCCAATGTGCCTCGGGTGCCCTGAGCCAGATTTATCATCAAAAAGAAGTGCTGTTTGAGATGAAAACGATACTGTATTTAATCCCAAAATACTGTATTATAAAAAAAGGCCTTAAATTTGACTAATACAGTGTGATCACAACCTATAATCATATAAAATACTGAGTGTTGTTTATGCCTTTGGCAAGTTAAAAATGCTATCTACTGCCAGCAACAGTGTTGGCTTTTCTATAGTTCAAAATCTAAAGGTGTTTCAGATGTAAGGAATGAGATCCCTACATACTCCACACAAGTTGTTACAATCAGCCTGTAATCTAGAAAATAATATTTCCTGTTACATCATACATTCAGTTTCTAACTTTTCAGTGTCAGACAAAATCATCTGAGGCAGACATCCAACAGTTTTAAGGGATGTTTACATTAACATGATTACCACTAGGTTGAAGTTTTTCCTCAGGTAGACATATTTACTTACTGTGTTGGTTCATTAGCATCCGGGTGGAAATACGGCTCATGTAAAAGCGATCCAAAAAGTACTGAATGTTTTGATTGGTGACAGGATCAACTTTAAAAGTATCTTTGTATTCGATTACTCCTTGTGCCATTGTAGGAACCACATCATGATGTCTGTTTCGGACTCTAATTAACGTATCTATAAAGCTAGGTCAAAAAGGGATCTTTTTAAAACATTATTCGAAGGGTACATAGCAACAAACTTTATGCAACACCATTATCTAATCCAGCAGCAACACAGGTAATTGCTAAACCACCTTGATAAAATACAGTCTATTTACTTGTTCTTTTAAAGGTAATTCCTTACTGACCTAAGCCAGAAGATTTTGATATTTTTAATATAAAAGGTATAATTATTAGCCATGTCAAATTCATTGCCTGTTACTCAAACTAGTTTGAGTAGAGGAGAACACAGGCAGGGAAAGAGAACCATAGCTGACATCTTGGAAAGACGGTGTTGGGTGTTTTCTGCTGGTATTTTTCCATCATGAGAGTTCAGGGGGCAGTATGCCCTTAAAATCAAGCTCCAATTTTTTAATTTAAAACATTACTAAACATGATCAGAGATTTAGACCAGGTTGCTTCATGCACAGCACTTCATGCTAGATTATCAAATTCAGCTCATGACAGCTGCCGTTCTAAACTGACTACTTTGTGCAAAACAAAATGTGAGATCAAGAGCTCAAAGAAACAAATGAAAAGCTTACTCAGATAAGACTTTTTGGTCTTCTGGGCTTTTCTGATGGAACTCAACCAGCTCCATTAGGCTTTGGATGTACCTATCAAAAAAGAACACAAGAAATATATGATATTAATTTGACTTTTGTATTAGTCTAAGAGTACGAAAAATACAGTCTTCTCCATATCGTTACTCTTAAATAAGTGTTAAGTTTGAATTATCTTTGAATATCACAATTCTGTTCAAGTCTGGAATCACAAATAGACACTTCTTGCATAACCAAACTCCAGGAGCTTTTTAAGTCTTTTCTTGTGTCTGCCACCCAGAAAGGCATCTGAGCTCTCACTTCAGGTACACAGGCAGGTACTTCAGGTACACTTCAGAAAAGAGGCATTTTAAAGACTCACATGAGAATACTGACCAGGAAACCACCTAAGCAAAGTTTTTTCACATCTGATCAGCTTTGGCACCAGTTAAGCACTTGAGCCTCTTTTGCCACCATCTGACAGCCTTGACACATGTTGTAAAGGCACGAGTGTTCACTAGACTAAGAACAGCCTCTGGATCTCACTAATACTTTTACCCTTTATGTCAGGCATCCTTGCAAAAGCTGCAACTGTGCAAGTAAAGCAAGATTAAATCGGATTCAATCACTCTGTCAATGATTATGTTAACTGAATTCCAAACACTTGGTGCATGGGGCAAGGCAATATACCATGACACAGAATCCCAGTTAGTAATTCCATCAGCAAGAGATTCAAGTACACAGCTTGCTCTTCCACTGCTGTGTAGTTCTCATGGTCTGTAATGCTACATGAAAACACCACACTTTTCTTCTCTCAAAAAGTAAGATTTGCTGCACCAGCTATTTTGAATTGTTAGGTAAAAATAATACAGTGTAAAAATAACAATGTAGCCATAGTGGCTTGCAATTTAATTTTAGCATCCTAGAAAGGGACAGCGTGTAACAACAGCTTACAAGTCAGCCATTGATGAAGGAACTGTGTTTCAAGTGTAGTTTGTTATTGTCATTTATTAAAAAAAAAAGTCTATCCCAACAAAGCTGTGAGAGCTATGTTATTTTACAGGCTGAATTCAAGCAGTTCTTACTTACCAGCTTTTTACTAACTGTACTGATGGAGTGCCTAGTAATTTATCAGGGAGAAGTTCGATTTCTCTCAGTATGTTTGCAAACCTCACAGGAAGTTCTTGTCGCAAGAACGCGAAAGAGGTTCTCTCACATCCGTTAGTTGAGCCTACGGGTAAATCCAAGGTAAGAATTTTGTGAAGAAAGGTCTCACGATACAAGCACAGCTCACTTCCACCCCCCAGCCTGCAGGACTACACTCCTTTGCAATCACCACGCTACCGGCCAGTTCTCCCCAGCCTTATGTACACGCTCGTGCTGGACGTTGTTTACGTGACAGCAAGGCACAGCACATTCCCGGGAGGAATAGTTGTACGTTGTCTATTTAGAGGCAGGATTTAAGTGTAATCCTCTAGAAGAGGCACTCCAGCCTGTGTAAACACGGGCCGCTTCTTCGCGGTGACGCCTGACGATGTCATGTGAGCACAGACTTCACTGCTGCCAAAGCGGTAATCGGATCTGGGTACAGCTTGTTCGCTCCATCTAGAGAGGACTAATGACTCCTCCCCGATAACGCGTACCGAGAACACGAAAACACCCATTTACTGATTTAACTTCGCTCCCCTCCCCGTCCCATTAACACCACTGAAACAGAGCTGCAGCGCATCTTCGGCTTTGATCGAGGCAATCACGGGTCCCCAGCACTTGGCCAGCCGGCCGGCGGGTACCCACGGCCGGGGAACGGCACTGCACCGGGCCCCCCGGGTGCCGGAGCTGGGCTCAGCCCCGCCCGCGAGGAGGTCGCTCCCCGTCCCCACCTTGGCACCGGGGAGTCAGCCGGAGGCCGACGGCTGAGCCCGGACCCCGCCAGGCAGGGATAGCCGCCTCCCCCGGCTCGAGCAGCGCCGCTCCCACAGCCCCCTCCCGCCGCAGTCCGCTCCGCTCGCCCCTCAACGGGGACAAGTCTCCGAGCGACAGGCTTGCAGCCGCCCCCCGCCGACAGGATCCCCGATCCACGCCCCCGCCCCGGCCCTCCCTGCTCGCCCTGTCTCTCACCGAAGTCCAGCAGCTGCTTGATGGAGAGCGGGGAGGGGGAGAAGCGGGAGAACTGCTCCACTTCCCGCGGCAACTGGCTGCGGCTACTGCTTGCGCTGGCCCCAGCCAGGGGGGCAGCGGTGCGCAGGGCGATACGGGCGGCCTTCATCGCTCCCGGGGCGTCAGGCGGTTAGTCGGTCAGTGGGTGGGTGGCGGGCGAGCCGGTCGGAGGGTTGCTGGGTTTCGGCTGGGTTGGCCAGTAGATAACGGCAGGACTCTCACTGTCCGCTCACCTGTGGCGGGCCGCTGCACGTGCCACCTCTATTTACGACCGCGGGGGCGGGGCTCCAGCAGGCCACGCCCCGCCGCCCCTAACGGAACGTTCCCTGCGCGGGTCGGCTCGTGACAGCCGCTGGCGGGGCTCCCCCTTCCATCTCCGTCCCTCCCCCTCTCCCCTTCCCGCGCCGCCTCCCGTTCCCCGCGGGCAGCGGGCGCTTCGCCAGCCCCCCGGGGGAAGGGCCAGGGGCGCCGAGCCGGGAGAGCAGGGAAGCATCGAGCCAGGCTGCGGGGGGTGTGTGCTGGCCCTGCACCGCCTCCCGTGACCTTGTTTACCGGGCCGGGGCTGGCCAATGTCAGCGGCGGGGCGGCCTGCCAACATCCAGGACCGCCGCGCTCCTCACGCTTCTCATTGGCTGCTCGGGGGGATCCGGCCTTCAGAGGGAGCCAATGGGCTCTTCCCGCTCTCCCCGGGCAGGGGCGGCGGGCTGTGGGCCGCGGTGTCGCTGAGTCGCCGAGGGGTACGCTGATGGCTCGTGGGTTAAGCGGAGGGGACGGTATCTCTCTGCGCTAAGTGCAGGGGATGCCAGCGGTGGAATCAAAGTCCGGGGTCAGTGCCGCAAATGGCAGGAGGTGCAAGGGGAGCAAAACGAGATCCTGGCCGCGGGGTGCTTCACATGTAGGTCATCGCTGTGACCTGGATTAATAGTGACCAAATATCTGAAGACAGCTGCTCTGGTGACGCACTGGTCCCAAATCGCCGTGTGACCCTTATTTACTCTTTCTAGAGCTGACCTGCGGGGTGACTGCTCTGGGTCACCGCGTTGGCCAGGGACAGCGAAGGGCCGGGAGGAGCCCGCATACCCTTCCTCTCCCCCACCGCGCACCCCAGGGCTGCCTGGCTTTTCCCCAAAGCCCCACGTCCGGTTCACCACAGGCAGAGTGTGCATAACGCATTGAGAACGGGGTAGCCTTGGTGGGTAGCAGCAGGAGCTCGTAGCAGTACAGCAACAACACACAGGCCTGAACGCTTACATACAGCTCCCTGACCCCAGTTCCATATGTGTATGTTACTGCACACACAAATGCGTGTACTCTTTCGCCATGGGAAGGAAGAGGTATTCCTAACAAGAAATGGATAGGTTATTGTTGATCAGGCAGGGGAGAACACTCTAGGTTATCATTATCATAGCTTTTTAAAAATTTTATCTCATTTTTTACTTCATAGTTACTGTCTCGGTTATCCCTGCTTACTATTCTACTTCCACAGTACTTTCTGGTTTATTACTTTATTGCTGCCTCTTTTATTATTTTATTGGGAGAGTTACTCTGTGATTGTTCCACCAGATATATGAAGTTTACCATTGGGCATATGAAATGTGAAACAAACCAAAATGGAGATGTTGAATAATCCCAAACATAACCATTTTGACTTTTCCTGCACTTGCCAGAAGTTGAAAATTTGAGAAACAAGTGTTGGGGTTTGGTTTTGACTTTAACTGTTTGCCTGCAAGTTGCAGATGACTCCTGGAAGTAAAAATATCCAATGAACTTTTTAAAATGATGGGGCATGTCTGTGGTAGCTGTTGTTTTCTTTCATGTTCTTCATGAAGCTACTCATCAATGGGAAGCAAGAATCTCAAGATTAGCACTTTGCAATAAAATAGGTGTTAATAAAGTCCTCCACACTAGGCAGTTATTCTATTTTATAAGGTCACTATTTATGTTCCTATTGAGATACTTTATTTTAATCTGCTGGTGTGCTGATCCTGGTTAATACGAGTAACTTGAATTACCTTTGGGAGTGGTGACATTACACTCTGCTCTGAATAGGGTAAAAGCCTGCTGGGAATAAATCCTGTTGTTTACATTCCTTTCCTTTATAGCAACTTGTTTTCTCATAGTTTTCCTGGTAGTTATACGTGGTAAGGGATGAACAAAAATTTTACATGTTCGTTTTAGCTTTTAACAAACAATACAAGTGTAGTTGCAGGAAATACAGGAAGTGTGTTGCCTTCCCCAATTATTAAAAGAGCAAGGCTCCAGTAATTCCAAACCTGGATGCTTTTCAAACCAAGAATTCTTCTACAAGAATTTGACACATCAGCAGCATACCAACTAACAGTTTTATTATTCCAATGAGCTTCCGGAAGAAATGTGTCTCCATAATGCAAAGTTGCTTCTCACTCTCAGTAGGATGGATTATATATCACAGTAAGTTCTGAACAATGTAACTGCATTCTTGGAACAATGTTCTGTTATGTAACATAAATGATGTATCTAGGAACTAACTGGGATGACCTGAATATTGGTCAGGACAGCTAAATTTTAGGCACAAAGGTAACAGTACCTCAGGATTCATTGTCAGCCAAGCTGCATGGAAAGTAGACTAGGCTGTGTAAATTATAACCACTTCAAAACACTCTACAACCTATCAGGACTGCAGCACTGTTTGTTCTCACTTTTTTTCCTCTGTGAACCACCGTTTCTCTGAACTCCTCCTACTGCAGGCCCAGTGCATGTGACAGGTATAAGTGCTAGTGTCACAGACCAGCATTTTGATGGTGAAAGGCTGTGCCGGCTGCTGAACTGCAGCATTCTTCAGATGGGGGTCTCATTTCTGCCTCTTTAATGTTTTACCTTTCCTCTTCTGAACTGCCCTGGGGCAAGTTTTGAAAGGGCAGTAACAACACTTTCAGTGGCACAGCCACAGCAGAGTTTTGCCAACTGTGCTTCATAACACGGAGCTGCATTAAATTCTACTTCTTCCCACAACAGCTGGGTCCAGAAGAGTGGAATGGAAGAAGCCCAGAGTCCTGTCTGTTTGTCTCCTAATTGCTATCCATCGCAATCAGCTATCCCCCTCCTTGGTGTTCTTTATGTAATCCCCACTGCAGGAGACACAAACATGCTGTACTTACGTCAGTGCTAGCAGAATACGTGATAACTAGCCGTGTTGCTGATGTCTAATAGAAGGTGTCTTGACTGATTTTGCCCCACCTTTTTCTCCATGGGGACACAAATTTAAGGCTTCCCAACCCACTTGCCAACACGTGTTGGAGCCACAATGTGCTGTGCTGGGGAGGGTGCCCTCTCCTGACCAGCCAGAATACGCAGGGCACACCGGCAGGATTGCTGGTCTGTGGTAGAATGAGTATTGGGTGTTTCCCCAGCCTTTTCCTCCACGTGGACCAAAATTTGAATGTCTCGTCTTTAAACCATCTGCCAGTTTGCACAAAGTTTGTAGGAAGTTGATTACTTATTTGTTTGAAATGTTTGGGAGGGATGGTTTGGAAGGCAGGTGACTAAACAACGTTATTGATGATTTTTCCTTTGGGAAACTAGACTAGCAATTTCTGTTAGGGACAAAGGCAAGTTTCTAATTTAGGATTGGTAAGGAAGGGTAAACGATGACCCAGGAGAGTAAGTCAGAGTGGAAATTAACGGTAGCAGTAGGAAGTTTTGAACCCAAGCATAAGGAGCTGTCAGATGACTGAAGGGTACGAGCTATATTCACAGCACTTCATGAAATTTCCAGGAGCACCACAGGCAAAGCTCTCACCCTCCACCTGCAGATGGGTCTGCATTTATGCCATTGGATTGATACTTTAATCCACTAACACGTTTGTTTGCTAAATATTTATGTGGCCCTTTGCATGGAAAAAAAAAAAAAAGAGGACAGAAATAGCATAACAAACAAGGGTCATATTTGCCTGTTCTCAGCTTTCCATCACCCCACGCTGCAGCCACTAGAGCTGTCGTGCTGCCGAGGGCTCCCGGCACGACCAAAATAGCGAAGTAGGTGAAAGGTGAAGAAGCGAACAAACACGCTGGCGTGCCCAGCCCCGACGCCTGTTCAGTGAGGAAAAGGTCCTGCAGCTGCTCCGGCGCTTGCGCAACCTCCCCAACTGGCTCATAGTTTACAAGTCAAGAGTACAGTAGTTGGATCATTTTACTGCCGGAGCTGCCGCCCGGCTGGCAGCCTGCTTGGAGCTGTAAACACCAGGATGTGCATGGCAACCCAGCGGTGCTTTTCTTCATTCCCTGCCTCCGCTACCCGCATCCGAAATTGTGTGTTAATTGCTGTAAAATCAGGGAAAAAGGAGAAGGGATTGCTGGTTTCAAAACAGCTTTTCCAAAAAAAATACGATTAACTGTGGGTGTTTCGAACTGGGAGCGTAGGGACAGCAGAGAGGGAGAAAACTGTTTCAGAGTATAGCTGTACCCTTCAGGGAAAAAGCTAGGGCTCAAACTGTGATAAAGTGTCACCTAGAAGTGTTTATTTTGAAAAGCTTGTCACTAAGTCATGTTGAATTCAGGATGCTGCTTACTATGTAGGAGAATAGTAATGTTCAGCCAAGTGCACACCATCGCAGGGGAAGTAGAGGTGAACTCTCAGTGTGGGCTGGCGCTGATCTAAAGTATATAGCTAACAGAATAAATGTCCTTCTCCAGCCTCAGCTGGCTACCCTAGCAGTTCTTGTGGAAGACCTTGTGCCATCCTTTATGAGGGCTGCTGACGCGGAGGGGCCACGGCTGCCTTTACCGTGAGCAGCCCTGCTCTGGAGAAGAGCTCCTGGGAAAAGCTGGACAACTTGTGAAAAGTCAAAAAAAAAAGGTGAATGTTACCAAAAGAATATGACTTTCAAGGTCTAAATATATCTGAGCATAATCAGAAAACAGTTATATTTTTGTGTAGGAATACAAGAAGAGAGTTAGTGGAACAAATGGATAGGTTTAAAAGCTGTGGATTAGACATTTTAAGAAGCACCTCATCCTGAGAAGAAGAAGCTCTAGCTGTAACCTTTACATGAGTCATGGGCTTTGAGCTGGTAACATGCTGCTTTTATTTTTAAAATGTGCACCACTAGGAGTGGAGATGTTTTTGTTAAGTCTTTTGTATCAGCTGTGCTTCATACTGTTGACTGTAGCAGGACACTTGGTAAAGTGGATGTGACGGCTTGAGTTTCTGCTCAGAACAATAGCCTTGAACTGTTACTCCAGGTAATTTTGTTTGAGGCTGATCTTAGAAAGTACTCTGTTTCCCCAGTTGTTCCCTGTCAGCGTTTCTTTCATCAGATCTGGAAGAATTTACTTTCTTTTAGTGCCTGACATCATAGGAACTTGGATGAGAAATTAAGCTTAAGAAATACTAAGCCAAGACATGAGGTATCTAGAAAAGGGCTCACTATGGTGTTATCTGTCTACTCTTTCGAAAGAGATGCAGAGTTTATGGTATCACTGGAATGCTACTTCCTCCTAGTGCTGGGATTACCCAAGGGAAGTTTGTTTCCTGTTTGCAATGTTGTGACTATTATTACTGAAGTGTGAACTCACAGTTATTAATAAGTTGATCTCTAAGGACTGACTTTCCATAATGAACTCTGCAGAAGATGCCCATACAGTAAGCCTCTGGGAGTTTTCTTATTTGGTGAAATGTATAACCACAGGCTAAGCCATAATAGCTGCAATTAAACAGGAAAATGAAGCTTGTGTATTGAAATAGTCCTGATAAAGTACCTGTACAATAAAAAAGTGTTGTACTGTGCAATTAAACTGTTTGGCATTGGGTCCGAGTAAGTACAACAACATCTTTGTCTCATATGACTAACAGGTATCTAATTATGGGTAAATCATCAACACAATGTTGCTGGAACATTAAAAACAGCGTAAACAAGGGAAGCTATCCATTAATTATGGAACTGTTTTAATCTCATGGTCTACTAGACTAGCAAAATACACAGTTTCACTGTGGAGTATTAGTACGTTCTCTTATTTTACTGTAATTCTTTTAATATTCTTTATTGCTCTATCCATATTGACACTTTCAAATTAATTTTTCAGTGTAGTGCTCATCTAATGGACACTGAACTGGAAAATAAAATCATCAGAACTATGGTCGTACTTAGTTTCCAAGATTTCAGTGTATCTAAAGTATCAGTGTATCTAAAACCCCACACTAGTTTAATATTTCTTCATTTCACGCATTGACATGACATCAACATTCTAAATGAACTGTAGTGGTTGTGTTTATATGCAGGTGTGGTGGTTTCACCCTGGCTGGAGGCCAGATGCCCACCAAAGCCACTCTATCACTCTGCTTTTCAGCTGGACAGGGGAGAAAATATATATTGAGAGTCTTGGGAGTCAAGACAGAGATAGATCATTCCACAGTTAGCATCATGGGCAAAACAGACTCAACACGGTCTAAAAAGAAAAAAAGCATCTAATTTATTACACTACACACACACAGAGTGAAACCAGAGTAGGATAATGAGAAGTAAAACTGTTCTTAAAACACCACTCCCACCCCTCCCTTCTTAGCAGACTTGACTTTAGTCATGACTTCTCTCCCTTCCTCTGCAGGTGTCACAGGGGGAGACAGGGAATGGGAGTTTTGGTCAGTTCCTCACAAGTTATTTTCCTTCTTGCCTGGGGCGGGGAGGAGGGAGGGCATTCCTCACACCCTTCCCCTGCTGCACCGTGGGGTCCCACCCACAGGAGACAGTCCTCCACAAACTTCTTCAACATGAGTCCTTTCCCATGGGGCTTCAGCTCTTCACCTGCTGCCCCAGTGTGGGTCACTGCTATGGGGTGCAGTCATAAATCATACAATGTCTCTCAGTCTCTCAAGCCCAGACTACTCCAGCCTGGTCCTCCACAGGGTCACAAGCCCCCCAGCAAACCTGCTCCAGCGTGGGCCCCTCTGTCCACGGGCTGCCGGTTGTGCCAGAAAATTTCTCCAACGCAGGTCATATCATCTTCTGTATGTCTCCACCTACTCCAGTGTGGGGCCCCTCCACAGGCTGCAGGTGGGGTATCGGCCTTTTCCATGGGCTGCAGGGGAATCTTTCTCTCCGGTGCCAGCAGTGCATCCTCCCCCTGGAATTCATAAATGTGTATGTAATTCCAGTAAGAATAGGATAATAATTTGAGTAAGATACTTAAACTGATATTGCATGGGTGTTGCTACACTGAAGGGAAGAAATATATCGGCATTTATTTTTATGGGCATTTTGGGCTGTCTTACAGCATACACATCAAGTGATGTAAATGCTAATCTCCTCTCATATATGGAAACACAGAGTCTTAAATTGTAAGCATTTGAGTTAAAAAGACAGATCAAATCAATGCCAAGATACTACTTGGGATGTGATTTTTACTGAAAATTACCTTATTTAAGGCCCTGGGAAAAATCAAAGTGAACTAATAGAGACATTTCTGTCATATTTCCCATTAAAAGGTCTTGGTCAAACCTTCTTTACATTTGTGACTCTTCTTGCATGAATGAATATGCTATCTGATCTTTCCATGAGAAAGACTCAAAGGAATGGTGGGCTATGTTTTGGAAAACAGCCTGTAATTTTGTATGAGCAGTTTTGGCTGCTTAATAAAGGCAATGAGACTCTGCAGATCTGAGGGACTTCAGCCAGAGTTGTGAGCCAATATCACCTTGAAAAATTAGGTACTAGGTCTGACCAATATCCTGAATTTAACTGTACTATTGAAAATGTGGGAGAAATTTCTACCCTAGGTCACTCAGAGAGACCAATTATAGCATTTTGGATCCCAGAATTTTCTCTTTCAAATAAAAATGGCGTGTGTTCCCTGTTTAACCATTCCTGGAGAAATCTATCTAAAATTGCACTTTTGAAACATCCAGATAATTCTAGCCCTTTACAGTCAGTTCATGTTTCAGATCTTGTGCCAGATGCTTGAATGCCTCAGAGTAGAGAAGACCCAGAGGGAACACATAAAATTATATAGGAAAGGCACCAATTCACTCTCACTGAGCAGTAATTTGGTTTGGTTTAGTAACCTGTGAAGTGGTTCACTAAAATGATGAACTTTAAGGAAACTGTAAAGAGTGTGATTATTGATATCTGCTGTAGGTGACCTTTATGTGCTGAAAAGATCAAGAGGTAGACAAGACAAAAAAATTACAACCTACTTTTCTTTTTCTCCCTAATGGTCTGAAATTGAAAAATTGGATGTATTGAACCCCAGTTAAAGTTAGGACAGCCAAATAAAGCAAGGCTACAACCTGCAACTTGCAGTTTTCCAAGTATGTTATTTATATACCTTAGAGACTAAATGCTCCTGCTTGAGGGGTTCGTGACTCACCACCCTCATCTGAACAGAAATCACTTCAGGTTATTTCCATCCATTCACTACCTCTTCCATTAACTTTCCCCTTTACAGTAAAGAAACACATTCCAGCATTTCAAGGGAATAGATAAAGGCATAGATGCAGATCATCCAAAACTTTTTCTCCTGCTTCTTTTTTCAGTGCTGTGATAAGTACTGGGTGCCTTGCCATCTTCCCTGCTTCCCAGTATCTTTCTGGCTGCTCTTGTTCGTGTTAATGTCATCTAAACTCCTGTCAGCGTTATCAAATTTATACTGGTATTCATCAGCTTGCAGGGTATGGTTAGTGCTTTAGCATCATAGTTCCTGGCATTGCATCAGTATATAGCAGGTAACATTTCAAATGCACTAGCTATGCAGGTGACCTTTAACTTGCCGTAGGAGCATCTCTTGAAGTTGTGCAGAGTCAGCGTGCTGATTACCACAGCACTCTGGGGGTGGCATTTTAAGTGTCACTTGTCATCCTGCTAAGGGACCAGAACTGAAGTAGCATGCCATTGGTCATGTCCCATGACACAGATTTTGCCTGGGTGTGCTAGAGGGTGGAAAATACTGGAGGGGACCCAAGACAGAGTCAGAAAAGCATTGCTTTCCTTGATGTTAATAGCCTCTAATGATTACCCCATAACAACATCAGCAGACGTGATTCCATTGCTGCCTTTGGAAAGGGACCCTGTCTGGTCCTGTCCTGTCCCATCCCACTCTTTTAATTTTGATAAATATGTTTTATAGAAGTACACTGAGCAACATGACTAGTGCTTGAAATATGCAATTACCTTATTCTTCCAATTTTTTATGTTAGGAAAGTTATCAATTTTTAAATTTATTTAAAATTAGTTTAAAGTCTGATGCAGAGTTTGTGTCATGGCAAAAGGATGTGTTTCCAGTTCTGGTAGAAGAGCATGGACTGTCCTGTCCTAGCTGCCTCGTGTATTTGCCTTGATTTGGCCTCAGAGAAAGGTTTTGTGCTTGCAGAACAGATTTATTCTGTGTAATGCCTGGGAAACCGAGCTGTTACCAACAGTGTTCAACCCAGACTTTTTAAAAGTATTTGGGGATCTGACAGCTGTGTGTCTGAAAATAGGTTAAGGAGAAGTTGTTTACAGGAAAGGACAGGCTTGGTGTGCTCACTAACTGCTGTGCTGCTGAGGAGCTTGCTGTAATGTTCTGTACTCATCAGAGTTCAGATAACAACCGACAAGTTTGTGTACAAGTAGAGTGGACAGTTTTCATCAGGATGGTATGAAATCTTCCTGTCAGCTGCAAATAGTATTAAGTATTATGCATAAAAATTGTGCTGTGAGATATTAGTGGGTATCACTGGGACATCCTTGAAATGATGGGCTAACTTCTCAGCAAGAGGGAAGTTGTATATGTGTTATTTCCAGTTATGGGATAGTGTGTGAAAGATGGCAAAAGTTGTCCCAACCCAGTGTTTGCTGCATTCATTTAAGTGTTTCCAGTCATTTCAGCCATAGTCTTCAATGGGAACTGGATCAAACCTCTGTAAGATACAAGAGGGAAAAATGTCCACTGAAAGGGAAAAGTCAGTTTTAGGCTTCATATTTTAAATTTTTAATTACATTTTTAAAACTCTCAGAAAAGTATTTTGAAATCTGGTTCCGCCCCTTCTTTGGCTTCCTACTTTACATACAGACTAATTGAACAAGTTGACAATTTTTTTTCTTATGACTGTCTAACTTGAGGAGGACAGTGCCCTAGGCCACCTTTACACCAAGGAAAAATACATCAGACATTCATATTCTCATCTTGAAATCCTTTTCTGTATGTGCTTTGTTCTTTCTGGCTAAAATAAGCAATATTTTTGTTTTTTAAATGTGAAGATTTCATGTCCATCAATGGTCAGAGGAAAGAAGCATAGCATGTCTGAATTAAGAGACCAGCAATGAGATCTGGTGCCAGGTACCAGGAGCTAGGATAGAAGGATGCATTGACGTTCCATCCACCATGAGCACTAATATTTGAGTGCACTCTGAGATCAGGAGGAAAGCGGGGGACACCTAATCCTGGAACTGCTGAATGACTTATCAGTGTTACCTGTCTTCTCTCCAGATGTCCTATACTAAGTTGTAAGAAAATATTAGAAAGGTAGGAGCTCTGTGTGGAAATCTGTAACACACTGAACATTGCTTTATGCAGGATCTCAGTGAAGTGAACGTCCTTCCAATTTTCAGTCAGCTGTTGAGGCCATGGCTGCTGCATTCTGTTAGACTGCTCTTATGAGCTCCTCAGACTAGGTATGCATGACATGTTAGAGAGCTTCACTAAGCCATCCCAGCTGTGTTTGTACAGTGTAGACTCCTTCTAGGACAGGTATCCCGTTGGTTGTCCTATCAAGGCCTTTCTAGGCTTCCTACCAAGTCCCAGCTCTCATTGCCCGTGAGCAGTGTTCAGCACTGTGTTCAGAACCAATATCCTATATTTTATATCGGGGCAGAGAGTGGTGTTACAGTTAGGGCAGAGGTAAAGCTAAGGAAAGGAAGAAAGGAAGGATAACTGGAAGAACCCCTAGATGTCCTATGTGATCTGCATGGACATGGACAGGTCTGGTGCTGATAGTGCACTTAGACAACATTTTAATTTATGTACTCAGGTCATGTAATTTCTTGTGGGAACTGGTCACTTTGCTATTTTTACTTCAAGGATTAATTCAGAATTATGTTTAGGGAATGAAAGAAATCCAGAGTAGTTTTGTACTGCCTATATAATTTAGAGTTCAGATGAAGGTTGGTGTCCATACAGAACAATGGTTTATGATTCATTTCAGTGGAAAATTCAGTCACAAGGAATGTTGAAGGCAAGGCTTTGGATTCAGGGTGGGATTATGAATAGCAACCATTACAGAAAACAGAGATCTTCTCTCTAATTTTCACCTTGACAGAATTGTTAGTGAGGTGGCATCTTCTTTATGGTGGCTTGGGTATGAAGGAACATGAAATACTTCAGATACATTTCTCCAACTTTTTTGACTTAAATAACTGTCAACAATATATTTAATTGAGAATTTTGAGGGCAACACTGTCAAAACAGAACCCATCCTGATGTTGATTTTTTGCTGTAGGTCTCTTTAAAACTCACTGTCTTAATGGGAATTCAGAGTCATGAAAAAACAATCCAGAGTGTGCTGTTTTGGTTAAGGCTCTGACCTTAGTGAGCAAAGACTCTTCTGGGAGGGTAACCTTCTGTGAATGAATCCTGATCCCAAAGCCTTGGAAGCCATGCCAACTGGTGGAGGATTATTGCAAAATGCATCATTTGCACACTTCATGTCATCTTCCTCCAAAACACATGTCTGTTTGTTACACAACTTTTCAGATCCAGCAGCCCATAATCCAAAATTAATTGATGAAGTGCAGCAAGTTCTATTCTGAGGAGCATCTCATGATGCTTCCAAGCATAAAGTTAGTCCTGACACCTGTTATTTGGTCCCAGAGTATTGCCTAGCTTTTTCAGTCAAGTCTTGTATTAAATCAGTTTGTCGTTCCTGGATAGAAGGTAGGGTAAAAACATCTGTGTCAAGGACTGACTGACATCAAAGTAATTTTACTACTCACAGTGCTGAAAGTATAAAATACAGTTTTCTTCCTAATGGTAAAGGACAAAAATAAAAAATGTTGGCTCTTAACATTGAATTAATCTGCTCTGTCAGCTCTTCCAGAGCTTGCTGTTACAGTGAATGTTTCAGAAATGGTGTCTGCTTATTCTGCTTCCTTGCACTGATGGCTTGAATGCTTACTTTCCATCTTTTATCCTTTCATAGTGATCATGGAGTTCATTATTACAGAGAAACTTTTACAATTATTACTACAAAGAAGCTTCTAGCCTGCTTTGAAAAAGGTGGAATTGTCTCCGAAAATAACGTGTCTATGAAACAAGTTCTCTGATAAACACATATTGATGATACATGTCTTGCACATTAACTTTTGCCTTAATTTCTGATAGCAAACAAGGGACCTGTGGGCTCAAATTCTATTTAAATGTTGGAGAGATAGAAGGGAGAATGTCTGAGGGGGAAAAAATGAAGTGATGGCAAAGAGGAAATAATTGAGTGGAAGAAAGAAAATGGAAGGAAGAAGTTAAAATAAATTGCCTGCTGTGTTCTTCCTTACATCTTTTGGTTTTGTTTAGCTTCTCTTCTACTATTACCTTATTCCACATTTTTCTTTTATTTTTTGTCCTTCACTATCAGTGAATCAGTGAGCACAATGTTCTTTTGGTACAATTTTTGTAAATTGAAGAATTCAGGTCCAGTGACCTTAATTTAGGATTCAAAGCATTAAATTAAAAAAATTATGGAGCTTAAAAAATACTTAATTGGTTTTATTTTTGTTTCTGTTGCTAGAAAAGGTGCATTTTTTAATAAAAAGGTAAAAAAGAGATTTTGACTTTTGTTCATTTTCCTCTCTACTTACAAAAATATGTCTAGAATGTCAGGGAACTTATTTTGAAGTGCTTTTTAAATAATGTTTGTTTCACTTAATTCCACCAAGAATACTTCACTGTCTCACGGTGAATCATGTTTTATGGTCTCCTGTGCCTGTAGCTTTGGAACAAAAATTATCTGTGTGAAAGGTTGCCTGCATAGATGCTGCTGGGTTGAGTACTAATGAACATCCAGGGTGAGGCAGTGCTGCCACCTATGTTTATTTACTCTCCAACAGTTCCAGACCTTTCCTGACCCTTGACACACAGAGCAATTTTCCCATCACCCAATTCCTGTGTGACTTAGTCTAGGTGATCCTGCTCTGGCATGGGAGTTGGACTAGATCTTTTGAGGTCCCTTCCAACTCCAAATGTTCTGTGATTCTGTGTAATAGAGTAGTCTTACAGTCAGGGAAATGGAAAGAAGTTCTGCTTTGGAACCAAAGGAAAAATCTCTGTATGCAATCTGTTTGTCTGGCTAGCAACACAAATACTGGGGCTGGTTTACCAGTCTGATGTTTCCAAGAAGCACTAGTGTCTCATACCCAGATCTACCAGCCTGCTTAATTATGATTTTCACATAAAACTTTACATGTCAATATTTTAGTACTTTTTTTTTACCAAACATTTTCTATTTTATTGAGTACTCAGTAATGTTTCACTATAATTCACCTCTACAAAACCCCCAAACCAGTCAACCCAAAAACAACAAGCCCAACAAATCAACCCAGAAGTCTCAGCATCATCACCAGTTTGTGGCTGTTCTTTCAGGTGTGTCATGTTCTTCTGATGGTCAGGGAGACAAACTCTGTCTTTCTGATATGGGAAGATTTACAATTAATTTTTTTTTTGTGGAGGGAGAGGAAGCTGATTAGTGAGATGTGACTTTTCTTCATAAATTACATCAGATTTGAACTACCCGGGTAACAATTAGATAGGCTCCATTATATGAATATCATATCATGTAAGATAACAGGCAGCACCTGGAAGAATGTCAGAACCAAATCTATGAAGTTTTAGCTACTATGGGTTCTGAGCAACCTTTGATGCAACACCATGGCTTCCTGAGTTCAGCTTGTGTTCTGCTATTAGTTAAAGATGTACCATTGTCCATTCTGCCAACAGTAAGATTTCTGAGGATATCAATTTTCCAGATACAGAACTATAAACTCACATAAGTTCTTTTCTTTGTCAGAATACAGGTGAGAACTGACCCTAGTTCTGCAAGAATCTTCAGTTACATTCCTCACTAAAAACGCAATGGAGAAAGTTGTATCAAGGTGGTTGGTAGAGAGGTGGGAGATGGGCTCTTCAGCCAAGTAATGGGAGATAGGGCAAGGGGAAATGGCACTAAGCTGCACCAGGGCAGGTTCAGATGAGATGTTAGGAAAAAATTTTTCACTTATAGAGTTGTCAGGGCCTGGAACAGGCTGCACAGGGAGGGGGTTGAGTCACCAACCCTGGATGTGTTTAAAAAAGGGTAGATCAAGTACTTAGGGATATTATTTACCATAGGACAGAAACGGTTGGACTTGATCTTAAAGGTCTCTTCCAACCTTGTAATTCTGTGATTCTCTGATAGGACACTGAGCGACGTAGTGTATTACTGCCCAGTTTCCAAGCAAACAGGCTGTGAACATTTGAACCAAGTCTAGACCTAATTAGAGCCTGGACTACATCTGCTCCATGACATAAAACCGAAGCTACTAGCTCACACAAAGAGAAATAATTTACTTTAAGAAAGGTATGAAAGAGGTATAAACATAGCTTAGACAAAGTAGTTTCTGTCAGAAGCATAGCAGTTGAAGGTGCTGATTCTTTAGAAACTGCCTATTTGGGAGAACTAGGCAGCAGTACAACGGCATAGTATTCCTACTTTGCTCTGGGAGACAGTATTTAAATATCACCTTGCAACAGGGCACCATAAAATGAGAAATATTGTTTACTATTCTACAGACCTCTCCCCCTCCTTATGCCTGAATTCGTTGAAGACGTGTTGTTTTTCTCATTCGCACAATGTCAACGTTTCCATAACATAAACCTTTTCCCACTTTGGAAAGAAGCAGTTCCTGATTCATCTGCGTTCGTCTGAGAGCCTGGCTTGCCTACATGTGACCAAGCATCCACATGCAGCATGGTTTGTGCTTTGGCTCTGAGCAGGCATGGTAACGGAAAACATGATATAGATGTACAGAAATAGATTAACTATTTAGGATTCAAAACATGTCATTGTCAGATCTAATCTAGGCTTCTGGTCAATTGATACCCATCTTCTCTTTAACAAAGACAAATTCTGTAATATTTTGGGGCAAAATGCTGCAGAGTTGAAAATTAAACCTTCCATAGCAATTCACACTTATACTTCTGAAATTATACTATACAATCAAGTTCCCATCTAAAATTTTTGAAATTGTGCCAGTTCACGCTAGCTGGAAGTCTGTCCTCTTATTGGTTTAAATTAACCCTTGATTGGTTTAAATCAACCCTTGATTGGTTTAAATCAATACCAGCTAAGAAATTAATGGAGCATAGTATTGACACTAAATCTCTGTATATGCTGCTTGTGCAAAAATGGAAGGCAATGTTTTTAGAACTGACAAACACCTTTTTTTTTATGCCCAAGTGTCTTGGAGTGCAGCTCACAATACCTTAAGTGGACAATTGACCCTTCTTTCAGAAAGTTGACTTCCAACATTACACTGAGCAACGAGACACTACTGTATGCCCGATGATACGTAGTGAAAATATCTGCTAGGGAAGCTGCTGCAAAACATAAAGGTTCATTCTTCCTGGCTCAAAAAAAGCTAAGTTTCTGGAAAGTGCTTTTCACTAGAGTTCACTCCTGAAGTGAGCAGAAAATCTTGGTGTGCGCTGTGCAAAAATGATTGATGTAGCTGTTGGAAGCAATGTACGTTATAGCCATTCTTGGTAAATAATCAGAAAGAAAGCTTGGAATTTAGCAAATTCCCCAAGTTCATTGTATTCTAATGAATGAAGAAGAAGTGAGATTGTTTTAAAGCAGTGTTATTTTGTCTAGAGAGCAAAAGGTTTTGAAATGGGCAGTAAATGTTATTACAATGGATGAATTCTGTCTGGGTCTTTGAGACAGCCCACCCCAGCAGACTTCTGTGGCAGCGCAAGATGCCACAAGTATCCCAGCCTAGATTAGATACACCTGTGTGGAACTATCTGAGATCAAGGCTGTTGCCTGCCGAGATTCTGAACTCTTTTCTTCTTATAAAGCTGATCCTTTGCCTGGTGACTTTCAGTCATACTTAAGACTCCTATTTACACTTTTTATTTCTATTTGTTTTCAGTATTTATAGTTGGTCATTTGAATGTCTTTTGTTGTTCACTAAAGATTTTGTTTATTTGTTTCTTTGAACTACAGTTGTGATTTCTGAGCAGAAATAACACATTTTCAATGAAAGTCTTCAGGCAGCTTTAAGAGTCCCTTAGTTCTACTTTTTACATTCCTGCACTGTGTCGTCAGATACACAAAAAACAACCCATCACAACTTTGTAATATATGACCAACAGGCAGCCCTAAGGAGCATGCAAAGCCTGTAATTACTTTGGAGATTACTTTATCTCAAATTCTAGAAAAAAAGATCCTTTCTTTTTCCTCGACATTTTGTCCACTTTTTTCCTTGTTAGTTGCAGGCCAGCTCATTTCTGGTGGTGGCAGCGATGGCTTAAAATGGGCTTAGTTACAGCCCACTTATTATTAAAAATATGGTAGAAAGGATCTAGTCCCAAGTTCAGTCCCCACACATAAAGAGATGACCCTCGGGTGTCTTGACAAAAGAAATCTAGGGTAGTTCTTTGGGTCCTACTCAGTGAGATGGGGGACCTGGTTACACAGGATATGGACAAAAGTCTGTGGTACTGAATGCCTTCTTTGCTTCTCTCTTTACTAGTAAAACCACCCTTCAGGAATTCCAGGTCCTGGAGACCAGGAGGAAAGGTTGGAGTAAGGCAGATATACCCTTGGTGGAAGAGAATACTTAAACTGGAATACTTAAAATGGTAGATCCCTGGGCCCTGATGGGATGCATCCATGAGTGTTGAGGGAGCTGCTAGATGTCATTTCAAGACCACTCCCAATAATCTTGGATTGATCATGATGACTGGGAGAAGTGCCTGTAATCTACAGGAGAGCAAATATCACTCCTGTCTTCCAAGAAGGAGGACACGGGGAATTATGGGCCAGTCAGCCTCAACTTCATCACTGGGAAGTTGATGGAGCCTGGAAACCACTTCACTGGCTCCTGAGGCACATGAACAACAAGAAAATCACCAGCAGTACTTAGCAATAAGGGGAAATCATACAGGAACAAGTTGATAAACTTCCAGAATGACATGACTGGCCTGGTAGATGAGAGTACAGCAGTGGATGTTGTTTATCTGAACTTCAGTAAGGCTCTTGGCACTCTCTCCCATAAGATGCTTATAGACAAGCTGTTGATACATGAGCTGGATAAGCAGTGAGGTGGATTGAAAACTGGCTGAATGGCCAGGTCCAGATGTGGCATGAAGTCCTTTCTGGAGTCTCTCCAGTGTGTCCATGTCTCTCTTCTACTGGGGAGCCAGTGCTGAGTAAAGGGGAAGGATCACCTCACTTGACCTGCTGGCAACATACCTCCTAACAAAGCCCAGGATACCATTAGCCTTCCTTGCTGCAAGGGCACATCACCGGTTTGTGTTCAGTTTTGCATCTACCAGGACCCCAGATCCTTTTCTGCAAAGCTGCTTTCCAGCTGAGTGCTCCCAAACATATACTGGCATATGAAACTGTTCCTCCCCATGTTTGGGACTTGGCTCTTTCCCTTATTGAACTTCATAAGCTTCCTGTCCACCCATTTCTGTCAAGGTCCCCTTGGTTATCACAACACTCAAGTGTCCCAGATTTGTGTTGTCTGCAAACTTTCTGTAGGTTATACTCTGCCCCATCACCCAGATCATTATGCAGGTGTTGAACAGGATTGGTCCCAGCATTGAGACCTGAAGGTACACTGCTAGTTCCTGGTCTCTGACCTCAGATCTCTTCATGCTCTCTGGGCCCAGATGTTCAGCCAGTGTTTGGTATACCTCACTGCCTGTTCATCCAAGCCATACCTCCTTGGGTTGTCTTTGAAGATTTTATGAGAGACAGTTTTGAAGGCCTTACTGAAATCCATGTAGACAATATCTACTCTCTTGCCTTTATACTTTCTTTATACTTTGCCTCTAATTTCTCCCTGTAACTCCCTGACTGTGGTTACACAAATAGCAGAACTAACTGCACCGACATGTGGAGTTTCCAAAAAAGCGACCTGGTCAAAGATAGGTTCAATGTCACTACAGTTTTAAGGCTTTTAACCGAGAAGTGTAAGAGGGGAGGCAATAGTATCACTAAGCTGCTGGAGGCCATGAGAAGGGATTGGGCCTGCTGACCTGTTGCCCTGACAGCGTGAATTGCTGCCCTGACACCTAGTGGCCATAACGCACTGGACAGCAGTAATTAAGTCTATTCGTTATATTAGCTTTAATTACCATTCCCACACTTTTTCTAAGGCTTTAAAAAAAAATTCTATGTATTAAACCCCTTTGTACTAATGGAAGATCAAGCATCAATCAATGTCTGGGTTCTCAGTTGAAAGTTCTTTTATGTAATGAGAAGAGGGAATAAGCAGAAAGATCAGGAATGCTGAATAACTGTATTTTACTAGCAGCACATCAGACACATCAAAACACCGATATTTAAACAGATTCCAAAGACAGAGGAGAATAAGGATACAAAAGTTCTGGTTGTGTAATAAGTCAGTTTGGCTGTTTTCCTTATCTCTTAAATTCCCCATAAAACTTGGTATTTAAACAAGAAATTAAATGAGGGAAAAAAAATAATGTTGGCTGTTCCAATCACTCTGTTACATCATGTATATGCTCTACCCTGGAATATAGCCATCTTATCCACCCATCATATCTTCCTGAAAAGTGTGATGGTTAATGATACAATGTGTAAGAGAAACAGTTTTTCCCATAGGAATTAAAGGACCAAGAAAAAACGTAAGGAATAAGAATTAAAAGACATGGGTTCATGGGCTAGGGAAGTATTCGTAAGCTAAATACACAGGCACAGAATTCATAGTTTGGATGATGGAGAGCAAGATCATCAGCTGGATGAGATGCTGGCTTTTCAGGAGCTGCTGTTGTGGAGCAGCTTGCTCTTCTGGCAGATTGAAGGGTGATGGAGCACTGGAACAGACTGCCCAGAGAGGTTGTGGAGTCGTCTTCTCTGGAGACATTCAAAACCCACCTGGATGCGTTCCTGTGTGATTTAGTCTAGGTGATCCTGCTCTGGAAGGGGGTTGGACTAGGTGATCTTTTGAGGTCTCTTCCAACCCCTAACATTCTGTGATTCTGTGATTCTGTTATCCCAGACACTTTGTCTGGAGACTGGACAACCAAGCACTTCCCACTGGCCAACTTGATTGATCTTGACTTATCTGAAGAAGATGATGATTATGAAAATGTGCTATTCAGGCAGAGGTAGCAAAAGCACTTGTAGTGGACAACTTACACCGGAGAGAGATCACAAAACATGATAGAGGCTGCAGCTCTGGCTAGCAGAACACAGGACACATGTGTTCAATGGCATGAGCATAATGGTCCATTTATGGGGTTTCCAAATGCAGGCCTCCCTCTTGCTGTGTGAATGGCCATACCAAGACTAATCTCACAGTTCAAGGGTCACCTGGTATGTAACTTAGCTTGAAGGAGGGTGGTGGTCTGAGATAAATGTTGAAGCATGGCAGTAGTACGTAATGCTAAAGCTTCTCCTTCAACATGACACCTGGATGGCGATGCTATATATATGTTTGGTGTAAAGTTATTCACAATGCATGTTACGTGCATTCAGAGCAAGTGGGATTTTGGCACTGACTTCAGTGTAATCATCACTGTCTCCTATAATCAGACATAGGCCCTGGGCTTGTCACTGCAATGTTGCACATTTACATGTCGCATGGAGCTCACCAAAACGTTTTGCAGTCTGTTTCACAGCCTATGTGTAAGTCAGAGATTTTGGGAGAAGGACAGAATACTTTCCAAATAAGAAGAAAACCCATAAAATAAAAATATATACTATAAAAGTACAGAACTATCTCAGCATGCATCACACTTCACTGAAATGAAGTTTCCTGTACATATATAGAGATATTCTTCAGGTAAACAGGGAAGATATAATAAGAAAGGTTTTACTAAAAAGTAGAACATTAGCTGTCTGTCTTTAGGCTATTCATAAAAAAGTACAAATATAGGACAAGCCAGTGTAAAGCAGAGTGGTCACACTCCCAAAAGAAATTTCTGTTTACTGGAGAGAATTGAATATTGTCTAGACACATACACAAAACTATTTTTATTTTCATTATAGTCATGGTGAGAAGGCCATGCTGAGGTAGGCATAGATTCATCTTCCTAGTGTGGGGTATGAGACATAAGTAAGGGTTCCTCTTGCACAGTCTGAGATTTTTGTGGATGTTTACTTTTCTCTTAACTCTGTATCTCCTATATAGCAATACTGCACACGGCTGGGGGGCGGGGGGTAGGGTGCAGTTAGAGCATGAGGGGAAAAGCAGTATGCCTTTATAAACCCATCTGTTTTAATTAGTGGTTACAAACACATCATAGTTACATGGTTGTAGTGTAAAGTCAACGGTGCTCTTCTAGGTCTTTATGTGATCTGTGTTTTTCTCCTCTGTAGCCCTGGAACAGGACTTCTTGGATGTATAATAGGTTGGGGGACAATTACAGCACCTTTGTAAACTTTTTACTCCTACACCACTTACAATGCTTTCAACATAATTCCATGCTATTGTCATTTTCCCTTGCTGTAGCTGTATTAATAGGACATTAAGAAAAGCTGTTCCTGGTGAGTAGGGCTTTACATCTGTACTGCAAAGCCTGACAGTTAATTTTCAAACTGTAATTCCTGCTAATGAGTTACTACTTCTGGATGCTTTTGGAGAGGCATTAACAGTACATGCCAGACCTGCCAGCTGTGCTGCTGGGAAGTTGTGAGATCCAGCAGCACATATGGACTGCAGGCAGCTGGCAGGCAATTATGTAAAAGGAAGGTGTTACAGACAACAGTGCGCAATAGGTGCGACCTGAGGCATCACTAGCCTTTGACATGGAGATGGGAAGAGTTGCTGTGAACTGGTGGCACATCATGGCTGTCCTATGAAATACGCAGGCCCAAGGCTGCAGCAAAACCTCTGCCATGCCATTTGCTGTGACGACGCAGGAGCAAGCTGTGAGAACTGAAGTGGCTGCAAGTGAATCTCACACCATGCAGTTACATGACATTTCACAATGGATGGGTACAGTCGATGTGTAGCTCATCTGACCAAATGGTGTCATCCACATTTAGGCTACAGGCATCTCCCAGAGCCGAGGCCTGTGTTCAGCCATGCAGTGTCTTGCTTCCCTGTTCATTCAGGGGAAGCCCAGAGGCATGGAAGGCTGCAGGTGGAGCAGTGCAGTGCTCCAGTATCCCTGACTTGCTTCCCAAGGCCGCTGATGAGTGGCCCTTCAACCTCTGCCCCATGTACCTGTCACACATAGCTCTCCCCTTGCAAAAAGCCCATGCTAGTCCCCAACAGATGAGACCCTCTGTAACACGAGGTCCCAGAAATGCTGGTGTTGCTGTGAGGATGGAGGGCAGTAGCACTGTTAGGGACAGTGGATCTCCAGCTTCATGTGTGTCCCCACACCTCAGCACACCACTGTCTTCTGCTGCTTACATGGGTGGCAAGAAGAAACATTTTGTCTTGGGGATTGCTGATATAGAGTGGGCTCACGAGGTTCACAGCACCACCTTGGGCAAATAGTGGAGTTGGCAGAGTCAAGCCAACACTGACAGATTTCTCTGCTGACACACCATATTTCACGGGCACGTCTGGGCTGTGCTAGAGGGATGCCTAAACTTGACATCACAGCAGCAACATCTTTAACTATCCCCATTTCTCCCTTCACTGCTCAATGAATGTGACTGCTGTCATTTATATTCAGAGAACTACCCCCAGAGCTATCACCACCTCAAGCCTCTGCAGCTCCTGTCAGATCCTCCCTCCTCAAAAGTTCTTCCTAGGAGGACAAGGGAGGTACAGTGATCTCTTTCAGATCCTCCTCACTCCTTACCACTACTGCTCTTGGACCTTTGCATGTATCTTGCAATCAAGAACAATAGCTGCTTGTTCTGAACCCATCCAGACCTAAAGTTCACCCCAGGCCTTAACTCTCCCTAATCCCTATTTACTCTAATTGACACTGTCTTTATACTCATCTAATGTACAATTTCCTAAACAAGCCTTCTGCATCCATCTCTTCTGTGGTCTCCAGTAACCTCTAGGCTAAGCAGAATGGGACAGGAGTTTTTATTACCAGTGGAAGAGATTTATTCTTACCTCTGGCACCTCATTCTAGAGATGCTTTTTTGGTGCAGACATAGTTCTGTTGTGCCTGGAGAGAGCAGCCATGCAGACCTTGGCGCTAGACATGAAATGCCTACCTCACAGGGGAAGTATTAGCGGAGATGTGTCAATTGTATATATGTGACACTGACAACGGCATCCCCCAAAGCAAAAATGTCGGAATTGAGCTGCCTACCAAGCATAGACATCTCAATGCAGGAGATGGGTGTGTTAAAAAATTGTGCGGAAGTAATCAAGATGAATCACTGTCATGCACCCCAGTGTCTAAAATGGCACTAGAAGATGTCTGCCTACTTTCAGTCCCAAGTCATAATCTCAGTGTCTTGTGAGTTGAAGGATCCCAAACCACCTTGCTTTCTGTGTGCCACAGATGTGCAGCACTCTGTTCAGCCATGAAGTGAGGACAGATAGCCCTGTTAAAGTCATGCTCAGCAGTCCTATTTATTTTAGCTGCATGGAGGCAGCCTCCTGACTCTCAGCTGAAGTGCCTTGGTGACTGGATTTTCCAAAGCCTGGGTATGAAGGCTGCTCCTCTGCTGAACTGTATTTTACACTGTCTTGGTTGAACAGCCTGTGCTGCCATACCTTTCCCTTAGGCTTCCTTACTGAGTGCTGTGGCTGAAAGCTCTTCACAGTCAGTAGTAAAATCCCCTAACTCTTCTGCTATTTATTTTTAGATTTCCATGAGAAAAAACATAACCATCAACAACTCTAGGCACTGACAGCTATTTGGGATCAGAAGCAATGCCGAAATAATAATGTGCAAAATTAAATTCCCTTAACCAAGCAGCAATTCAAAGCAGTGGAACAAACCCCACCTCAGAACTGTTTTATCAGCTATCCCCTTTTAAGAAGATTAAACTGTTATATTTCTCCGTTGCTGCTTTCATCTTCCCACTGTGAGCGTCATCCAGACCTTCAGGCAAGCGTAGCTGCTTATCCTCATCTGGAGACTTAGAGTCAGGAAAAAGGAGGCACAGAGAGCAAAAACTGCAGGCCTGTTTGTCAGCAAGCAACGGGTATGTATGAGAAGAGGATGGTTAAAGAATGGAATCCAGGGCCAGGGCTGGATGTCTGAGATCCCAGGTAAGTAATTTTCTAAGATGGCAGCTTAAACTCAGAGCTAGGACACTGCTTGGAAACTTTCATTGTGTGCTGACACATGGATAGCCACTTCTAAAGGGATCCAGATCACCTATTATAGCACCTATTATTGATGTTTCTCTAGATAGGACAATAAGGCCACAATTTGCTATTAATTTACATCAATTAATGCAGCAGTTAAGGCATAGACTGACAAAGATGACTGTCTTGTATGGAAAATAAGGGAACTTTTCAGAGAGACATTTTAGAGAAATGTTTTCTTTTAGGATCTTCTCTCCATAATGCATTTCTACTTTCAATCATACGAATAATCTGCCATAAGGTACAATTTGTTGTCAAAAATAGCACTTAGCTGGTTTCATACATTTTAATACATCTTCATGATTTATTAAATTCATGGATCACTTTGCATGTACTGCTGATTTTAACTTTCACTGGTAAAGCTAAGCTTCAAATTAATATCTGGGAGGTCTTAGGGATCTGAGAAGGAAATGTAGCATTTTTCAATGTCTGTAAAAATGCAAATTGTTGTGGTTTCAAATAAAACAAGAAGGATTGGATTTCAGCCAAAGGTGGGTAAATGAGGCAGCATTTTGTAAGAAGGACCAAATAATGGCAAAGACCTCTGAGCATTTCCAGTAATTCTGCAAACTCAGCTCTTTTTTTGGTTTTTTTTTTGTACTTCAATGAAGTTCTTGAGTCACCAGGTTCTCAAAACAGACCTGAATGGAGTCACTGATTTAGTCTGGCTTTTGAGACTATTTCAGTCTATGTTCCCTAAATTACTCACTCAGTCCTGCCCTGAGCCCATTTCTCTTCCAGGCCCTACCGCACAAGCCGTGGAGCTCTCTTTCTGCAGCTTCCTCAGTAACTGATAACAGGAGCACAGTAGCAAAGCACAGTAAAAACCTTCAAGCCTGAAGTCCTCTACATGCCACTGAGACTGCAAGAGCATTGCCAGGAAGCTTGGGAAATGTCTCCCAGAACCTTCCAGTTCCTTCCTGCTATGTTTCCAAGCCCTTCCCACTACACTGAACCTTTTCAAATGAAAGGGACCAGTTGCATTTTGTGGCAAGCACCTGCTATTTACAAAGGCAGTAACAGTATTTCCAGAGGCTTTCTTTCTGGCACGCAGTCTCTGTACCTTAGTTACAAGTACAAAACCAGAAGCTGGTGTAATGGTGTGCTTTAACAGGCAGAGTCTCAAATTTGAAGTCATTGTTCCTGATTCCTGTTACAGAGGTATGGGACTGTTGCATTTTAGGCCAACATGGGAAAGAGTTTCTTGGAGAATGGTGGCTGTCTTTTACAGAAAGACGAGGATACCTTAAAAACCAGGTTGGATCAAGAGTCATCTGCTTAGTGTTGCTTTGCTAAGGTTCGATCAACTTGTAGCTCTACCTCCTACTAATTGCTATTTTAGTTGATGATTATTATTACAATTTAACATTTATACTACAGCTTGCCAAGCTTTATCAATCACAGTTGACACATTAATCTACTAACTACTGTATGGATAGATTGACTGAAGAATTTCTAGTCTAAGACAAATAGCAAATACAGAGGGTGCGTCACTCACAACATATAGTTCACACTGTGAACATACTTAGCCTGTTTACTTTTTGAAAGCAGGATGGAAAGGAGAGCTATTCTTCTTTCTCTGAACCTAGACTAGGATTGCTTTTTAGGGTAGCAGACATTATCCTCCCCTCAACTTCCTATCTCCACAAGCAAAAAACCTTGGAAAACATTCATGGTGAAGCGAATCTATCAGAGGAGACAAGTCAGGGCTGCAGAGTGCTAGTTGTATGAACAGCAGGGGTGAAGCTGAGGCTTGCTTGGAAAAAAAAAACCAAACCCACAAACAAAACAATAGATCCAAATGGTTGTGTCAAATGCTGCTCTGTTTGAACACAGACAAGTTTTCCTCGCTTGCAAGTACCAGTGTGTTCTTGGCACCCCTTAGCTTCCTTTATGTTGCCTGAACAGCGGCAAAAATAAAATACACTGCTGCAGCCTTGTTATTGCTTCCCTGGACACTCCAGGCATTGTCCAGGCCACTGCTATCAGGCAGATTTACAAATCCTGAAGCCAGTACCTTGTATCTCCTAAGTTCCTCAGTTACCAACCCACAGTCCCACAGAACTTTGTTGAAGCTATTATATCCCGCCCTTCTCACTAATCCCTTCGGTGCCAATGCTGTAGGAAAGTGAGGGACAGAGCAAGAAAAGAGGCTTAAAAAAGAGCCTGTCACTAAAATAATTGTTTCTAAGAGCACACAGTTGCAACAGAAGAGTAACCCAGATCCGAGACAACATGGAACTCACCCACCTGCCACAAATCTCCCCTTACCTTCTCTTTGTATACAGCAACTCTTATTTTTGCTGTTTCTTTCTGAGAAAGTTTGTCCTTTCTAAGATACATGCTTTTTTAGCTTTGCACAGGTGTTTGTGAAAAAATCTTGGAACTGGCTATCTACTAATAGCAAACCAATTGTCATTGGAATTATTAGTGACTGAGTACCAGACACACTTAAACTCTTAAGTTATATTCTTGCAGCTATTGTGGTCATTTGGATATTGCAGAAACTTCAACTCGGTGATCTGCCTGGAGAAGTAACTCATTTTAGCAAAGACTAAGAAAAACTCTCCAGTACTTTCTGCTTAATGTTTTGATAACCAAGTAACCACCTGTGTACTTCTTCCATGACTAACTAACTAGTTCATTTGTGAAGAAAAGATTTCTAAAGCCATGTGGCATCGTGCCCTATGCTGTCTTCACTGCCACAACAATAAACCTGACTTTGGAAGAAATATCTCACACTTTTTCTAAAGCTTGCTTTCATTTTTCATTCTGCCTTTTGATCCTTAGTTTAAATCATTACCTTTGAAAAGCTGGAGGGCATTTTGTAACCTCCTCTGTTATTTGCAGAGCCCAGGTGAAGTCTATCATGCAAAGTGTCTGAAAAGTGCTGCCATTTTCATTAAGCCTTAGAAATACCTGTTTTGAAATTAGTTTTTAATCTTCCAGTGGCACAAACTTCCAAGAGGGTTTGCTCATTGGTTACTGCCAGTAGTGATGTAGGAGTTGCTGGTGCCCAAGGCAGGGAAATGCAATGCACTGCTAATTATTTGTCTCATGTTGCATTATAAACTGCTATTGGTTTTTCAGAGTGAGTTGTACCAATCTTCATTAATAACTTACATGTGAACAACTCTATATAACATAACTTCAAAAGGAAATTATGTCAAATTGTTTTCCCTTGAACTTTTCAGATGTAGTAATCAACCTTATATTGCATTTATCAAGGTCCACAGGAACCTCTACATTTTACATGCGTGTCTGTAGGATAGAAGTGGGGCAACAGGCAAACATTGACTTTTTGGTAACTTTATCAATAGTCTTTTTTCCACATAATCCATGGGCTGCCATGAGTCCCAAACTTTCCCATAATCCTTCATTTCTCTGTAGATGACAGCATGGATGCTGTGTGTACATGTACAACTGATGTCTTCTGGCAGTGTGTCAGATGTGTGTAACTGCTGACCATTTGCCCTCTGTTGATCTAATAAAGCAATCAGAGGCTACAACAACCATCTTCTGAATTCACTGAGAGAGAACTTTAAAGTTCTGAAAATAATCCTAACTCTGCCCTACTGCACAGCCAGCCACCTGATAATTAAGAGAGACACATAATCAGATGATGCCTACTGGGAGAATATAACGAGTTGGATAATACTATAGATTTGTGTTTAATGGGAAAATGTAAAATTAGTACGCATCCTGGGGTATACTGAAATGACTGGATGTTTTTAATTAAATACTGTTAAAAAGACATTATTGATCATAATGATTATTTTGTTAAAATGGATATAACCATACCTTTCTGGAATATGAAGAACGTATCCCTGTTTTGTAAAATACATTACAACCTAAATAAAGTTAGCTTTAATTTATGGCTACTTCATGTTAAATGGTTGAGAAAGTGATACAAGATCGGGAGGGTTTGACCCACATAGTCAACAGGCTAGAGGGCAGAGACACTGCACTCCTCTGTGTTCAAAAAACACCCTATCCCAATGCGATGGCATGGTATGGTATATGATACCACATCGCATGTGTATGATATCATGGTATCGCTGTTATGTGGTTGCATGTAATCAATAGTGGAACCTCACCAGGCATCACATAGAACCGGTCCGATTTGTCAATTTGGGAAGTCTAAATGACCCCAAAGGCCTCTTAGAAACCAATCAGGAACAATTTAAATGGATCCACTGAGCTTGCAGAGAATTTGCGAGTGACACATAACTCAAAGAAATCTAAACAAGACCCATGGGATTTATGTTAAAGTTGTGACTAAGGCAAACACTCTCAAAAGCAAACAGCACTTTCAAGTTTTAGTCTGATTTTGTGAGGGCTTTATTTTAATAAAGAGTTGCAAATCAAGTGCACCAAACTTGATACTTTCCAAATCATACATTTAAAACCACAAGCCGCTTCCCACATGCCCCAGTCTGCACAAGAAGGTGCTGCTCTTTAAGGACTCCTGCAGGAGAGAAGTCATGAATCTTTTCTGCTTCATCTCCAATTGAATAGAATATCCACTATTTCATCACTGTGTCCTGACTTGCAATGGATGCTGTTGTTCTTCCTCAGAGGCAGATGCAGTCCAGATAAATCTGACAGAAACTGGAAGTGATGTGAATCCTTGATGGTCTGGGTATACTCCACTCTTCCTTAGGACAGGTCCTGGATCTGGAATGACAGAGGCTGGAATTAGTGCTTCCCACCAGAACAAACCAAACATAGCTCCAGGCACAGGTTTCAGAAGAGTACTTTTCCTACAGTCTCAGACCAGAGGGTAGCAGAACAGTGAGTCATGTGTCCAGGACATCATGGTTTTAAAGAACAAACCATGATACCAAAGTACCAAATTCTTCCCGTGTGGGGAAGAATTGTATCTGGGTGCACTAAGAGGGAGAGGGAAGCTGGCTTATCTACACCAGAGGTGGATCTTGGTGTGGGGAGAGGGGCAGATACGCTGCTAGAAAGAGTCTGACTTTCCTCTCCAATACCCGTCCCCACAGCAGTGGTGTGAGGAAATAAAACCTTTGGGCATGAAAGCTGGATATCATTCCCCTACTCTAAAGCTCTCCCCATTCTTCCCCAAAGGAATAGGGCCTCAGCAGGAGCCTGCTGCCCTCATGACAGTCGGCCAGGCTGCTACAGGGCTGATGGCCAGGCCATGATAGGGCAGATGGCCAGGCTGCAGTGGGGGTGATGGTGGGGCTGCATTAAGGGTGATAGTGAGGCTGGCATGGGGTGATACCTAGGAAGCTTTGAGAGTGATGGGTAAGCCATTGTGGGTCTGATGGCTTCTGGCATGCGGATGGTAGGAAGGATGCTCTGGAGGTGGTGGTGCTTGATGTATAGGCTGTTGTGGGACTGCTGGTGAAGTCGTGGGACTGACAGCCAGGCTGCTGTGCAGCTGCCGGCTAGGCTGCCGCAGCGGGGACAGCCTGAGACAGTGCGGCGGCGACACCAGGGGTGACACCAGCCGGGGGAGCCCACTTCGGGCCGGAGTTGCTGGGGGGCAAGCGCGGAGGTCCAGGCCAGGTGGAGTCCCGTAAGGGGCGTCGCTTGCTCCCCCCCTCCGATCCCCGGAGACCCCGCTGCCACCTGCCCGCGCCCCCCGCGGCCCCGCCCGCCCCGGCCCCGCCGGGCGCTGCTGGGCTGCGGGGCGGCGGCGGGGGGTGTCGCTGCTGGGGGCGAGGGCGGAGGAAGAGGAGGAGGAAGGCGGCAGCAGCAGCTCTCGGGAGGAGCCTGTCCAGCGTGAGACAGCACATTCAGCCGCCGCCGGCGGTCCTACTGCAGCGGCGGGCGGCACGGCACGGCACGGCTCGGCACGGCACGGCACACCAGGGCTCGGCTCGGCTCGGCTTGGCTCGGCGGGCAGCAGCCGTTCGGGCAGCGGGGCGTCCCTCTCCACCCCCGGCGGCGGGGTCTCAGTGAGGGCTGCGCGGCGCCGGGAGTCCCACCGCATCCCCCGGGCGCCGGCGGAGGTAAGTACGGCACCCGCGGGGGGCGGCGGGCCCGGGACGTGGCTCTGCTACCCGAGGGAGCGAGCGGGGTGCTGCTTTGGAGGCCCGGCGTTGGCGTCGGCGGGGCCGGGCGCGGGGGCGCTCCTGGGGATGCGCATCAGCCGCGGCCGGCCACGGAGCCGTGGCGCGGCCGCCGAAGGCGCTTCCCGAGCACCCGGCCCCGGTTGGGCTCGCAGGCATGCCACGGCTACCCCGCAGGAACCGGCCGGCCCTGGCCGGGGCGGTGGGCTTTTCCACCCCGGCGGCTCGTCTTCGGGGAAGGAGCGGGCGAGGAGAGCTGCGGTGCGCTCCGCCGGCCTCAGCGGCACCTGCTCCAGTCCCCGGGGCTCCTCCCGGCTCCGAGTCTGGCTCCGGCACGTCCCGCTCCGCCGCGATGAGCTGCCGCAGGCTCCCCGGCTTGTGCCTCAGCGCCGAGCAGGTTAAAGCGGGGGAGGGGGTGGGGGTGGTGGGGGTGGTGGGGGAGGTGGGGAGTTTCCCATCTTTAATTCTTTGCCCAGCGTGAGCGGGTTTACTCAAGTCCACGGTGACAGCAGACAGAGAATTAGATCTTTTCCCGTTCCTAAGGTAATCCTTAAAAGGGTCAGAGAAGGGGGAATCAACGAGAAGCCTTTTTCACTAGTACTGCATTGAAATACATCTCCAGAAGGATGTTGTTATCATTACATTGCCCCGGAGATCCCCCGGGGTCAGCGGAGAGCATAAGGCCCCATGATATGTCCCAGACAAAGCCCCTGTGTCACTGAGTGGAACAAAGTATGTTTTTTGGTCAATATTGGCATTGACAGAAAGTACGGATTTCAGCTATAAACACATATAAAATAAGGATTCTCAGCAGACTTGCTGTTATTAGGGGGATGAAGTTGGCACATGGCTTTGGCACTAGCACCTGGTAATTTACCCTGACATACAAGGTTTTGTCAACTCTTCACTTCTGCATGTGGACAGTAAATTACCCCTAAATGCCATGAAGCACAGTGCTGCAAAAAGCTGCTCCAGAACAGAAATCCAAATCCCAGGACCCTGTATCTCCATATAGATGGTATTATCAGAGCTACCCGAGGAATTTCATTTCTGTTACTACCGAGGTGCTTTGTTGAAGTGCCTCAATGTGTTCTTGCTAAGATAATGGGAAGAAGTTACATGTTTTCTGGTTCTTTTTAAGTTCCTCTTTTTACTTTCTTTCCATTTGTGAGAACATCCCTAGCAGTGGTCTCCACACTTAGTGAAGGGGGATAAAATTCCTTCTCTAATTTCTGCATAGCACTGCTCAGCAACAGTGGGTTTCCTTAGCACAAATCTCAGGGCTGCACCCAGCTCACACTCTGCTCTGTTTTGTTTTCCCAAACCCATACATTTATAATCCATGAAAATACAAAACATTTTGGAGTGACAGCATCGGTAGATAAAGGGAAGGCAACCGATGTCATTTACCTGGACTTGTGCAAGGCCTTTGACACAGTTCCCCACCACATCCTTATCTCTAAATTGGAAAGATGTGGATTTGATGGGTGAACCATCCAGTGGATAAGAAACTGGTTGACCGAACGTAGACAAAGGGTGGTGGTCAATGGGTCTGTGTCCAGGTGACAAGCGGGGTCCCCCAGGGGTCTGTCTTGGGACTGGTGCTCTTTAACATCCTTATCAATGACATTGATGATGGAATTGAGTGCACCCTCAGCAAGTTTGCAGATGACATCAAGCTGAGTGGTGTGGTTGACACCACAGAAGAAAAGGAAGCCATCCAGAGGCATCTTGACAGGCTGGAAAGGTGGGTGAACCTAATGATGTTCAACACTGCCAAGTGTAAGGTGTTGCACTGGGGCTGGAGGAATCCCAGACATAGATACAGGCTGGGAGAAGAGCTCCTTGAGAGCAGCCCTGCTGAGAAGGACTTGGGGATTCTGGTAGATGAGAAACTTAACATGAGCCAGCAGTGTGCTCTTGCAGCTCGGAAAGCCAATGGTATCCTGAGCTCCATCAGGAGAGGGGTGGGCAGCAGGGACAGGGAGGTGATTGTCCCTCTCTACTCTGCCCTCGTGAGGCCCCATCTGGAGTACTGTGTCCAGATCTGGGGCTGGCAATACAAGAAAGATGTAGAACTGTTGGAGAGGGTTCAGAGGAGGGCCACGAAGATGATTAGAGAGCTGGAACACCTCCCCTACGAGGAGAGGCTGAGGGAGCTGGGCTTGTTCAGCCTAGAGAAGAGAAGGCTGCGGGGGGACCTCATTGCAGCCTTTCATTACTTGAAGGGAGCATACAAACAGGAGGGGATGCAACTTTTTAAAACGGTAGACAATGACAGGACAAGGGGGAGTGGATTAAAACTAAAGGAAGGAAGGTTTAGATTAGATATTAGGGGGAAGATTTTTACAGAGAGAGTAGTGAGGTGCTGGAACAGGTTGCCCAGAGAGGTGATGGATGCCCCGTCCCTGGAGGTGTTCAAGGCCAGGTTGGATGGGGTCCTGGGCAACCTTGTGTAAATCCAGGCCTGGAGGTTGGTGGCTGTGCCTGTGGCAGAGGGGTTGGAGCTTTATGATCCTTGGGGTCCCTTCCAACCCATGCCATTCTATGATTCTATGATTCTATGTTGCCCCTTCTGCACCTTCTCTGTGCACAGACTATATTGAAGATTGGGATTTGCTATACTCTTCCTTGATATGTGAAGGTCTTCTGAGTGCCAGGTATGTAGAGGTCCAAGAGACTGTTTACAGCTGGATTAGCTAGATTTCTCCCAGCTCTAAACATCTCTGCTTCAGATTAGTCTGCCCTAAAAATGCATTAACTGCAGTGCTGCCTTAACCACAGTTTGAGAGAGAGGAATCTTTAAAGGAGCAGCAATAAACCACACCCTATGGGTGCAGTGATACTGGGTGTTTGGAAATCTGGCTGCTCAAAGAATAGTCAGGCAAATACTCTTTTGTACCCTGCAGATCTTAAATTAAGAAGCTGACCTTCCAGCTCTTTCTATTGGAGGAAGGGCAATGTGCTGCCCTCCTTTCTGATACTATTCAGTGGCTGTGATTCCACTGTTGAAATGCATTTGTTTGCCTTCCAGTTTGTGTTTTTCCAGCTTCAGGTTCCTGGTTCCTGTTAGGCCTTGCTTTAGCCTAAGATCTTTAGTGTGGGTACTCTAGATGATGTGGCAAGAACTTACCTGTTTTACCCTGTTTTATTTTCAAATAAATTAACAGATAAGCTCCCTTCCCCCCTTTTTTTGGTAAGACAGGTTGAAATAATTGTTCCTTGCTGCCATCAGTTTTCCAATCTGCAAGAAGAGGAGAGAGAGTGAACACTGGGTAGAGCTGGATGCAGTGGGTTGTGGCAGAGCTATCACTATTGCAGAAATCTGGACAACAAGGTGAAATGGGCTGGGAGGGGAAAGAGAAGGCAGTGAAATAGAGAAAGCATAAGGGTACGGAAACGTATTGCTGTTTTTCAGAGCTTCACCAACTCCTGCTAGCAATTCAGTTAATCACATGGTATATTTCAGCTCCTCAAACTTGACTTCTCACAGAGGTTTAAAATATGTTCACGCTCTCTCTCTAGGAGCACTCAGGCTTATTAACTAGTGCTATGTCCCGAGTGCCCTGGGGAGCTCTTTTGGCTTGGTTTGACTGACAACAGAAGTAGTCACTAGGAATCTTTCCAAGTCACTTATGCCAAAAGGAGCTGCTACTTGGAGAGGTGGTGGTGGGGTCTTAAGATCCTCCTGTCCTACTCATGGGCTTTAATTTTTAGGAAAGTTAGATGGAGCTAACACAGAAATCATGGCTGAGGTGCGGGAGTATGGTCTCAGGTTTTCTACAGCCATAGCTGGCTATTGCAGCCTCAGTGCAATATTCATCTGTTATTTTAGTGTTTTCTTAAAAAAAAAAAAAAAAAAGCAAACCCAAGTGACGATCTCTGTGTATAAGGGACATACTGATGGAGTAAGCTGGCAAAATGCCTTTGGTACAGATGCATCTTGTATTAGCAAAACTGTGCTTTTGCCAGTGCAGCTTATTTTAGCTCATCCGAGCAACACAAGTTATACAGGTGAATACACATTTCTGTGTCCATAAGGGGGCTTGCTTTCCAGATGAGGGATCGTATGATCTTCCACTCAGCTGACCTATATAAGCAAGCAGAAATGGTAATGCAAGAATGATACTACTTGAAAACCAGAAAATTTGGAAAATCTAGGGGGAAAAGAAAGTGTCTGAAAAGCTGCAGTGGCAGTCTGAGACCCTGGCTCAGTCTACATCTCCGGTAGACACAGTATGTCCCTTTTGCTACGTGGTAATTAACCATCTCAAGCTGTGCTAGCGCTTTTCAGCCAGACATGGCATTGGGAGCTGTTGTTTCCTTGGCCATCTGCAAGCACTCAGCATAAGGCAGCACACAGTATACATGAGGTTGCTCCCCCAGTACTGTTCATTTTAGGTGGCATAATCTTGCCAGCTTTTTCTGGGAAATGGCTACTTCCAGGCAGATGGCAGGAGCTGCAGGACGCTATGGAGCAGACTGATGTGGGAGCTGCTAGATCTCTTAGACAAGACACCTCTGATCTGTGAAGAGCTACGATGCCCCATCTCCTGAGCTTAACACTTTACCATTTCCCCCCTTCCCCCCCTCCCATTTTTACTGTACTTCCTCAGCACCTTTTGCTTTCCCTTTTGAGGCAAAAGGGTTCTGGTGAGTGTCTGGGGATGCACCACAGCATAAGAAGGCATGGGGCAGGAATGGCAGTTCTGGAAGTGTCTTGTAGGCAGCACACTGTGACATCACGCTGGAGTTTCTGCAGGGATTGGGGCAAAGGCCTCAGCCCCATCGCTGCTGGCACTAACAGGAGGTTTTCTGTGACTTCACTGGTGGTGAGAGCGATGCTAAGAGTCAACTATGTACCTTGTGCAAAAGCCATGAGACCTCTCCAAAAGCTGTTGAAGCCGATGAGAATCTGCGTTGACTTAACAGACGTTGGATGAGGTCGTGTGTAACTGCTGCTTTGACCTGTATGCAGTTAACCTGTGTTACCCGATGAATAATCGCTGCTCAGATGACTCTTGTGATTCTTGTCTGTTAATCTTAGAGTAGAAGAACAGTTTTCACATTTAACGCTGCTCCCACACATGCAGATCATCTTGCCTGACCTGGAGAGACAGGCTGTGTCGTCCTGAGGAGCAAACCTCCCTTCAGGACCCGTGCAGCTCTCCCCGTGTATTCCCAGGTGCTGGCTGGCTGTCCCTGCTTGGCCCTAGAATAATTAATGAGTAATTTGCAGAGGAAGAGGGACCATTTACTGCCACTCAGCAGAAAACAATTAGAGGGGGAATCTTTTAAGGACACAGCTTTTTGTTTCTGGTGATACTTTCTTTTCTTTGCAGTTCTTTTCCTTCTATCATTCTCTGAGGTTTACTCTTCTTTTCTTTCTTCCTCCATACTGGTCTTAACACCACGTTCACCCCTAACTGGTCTTCCCTTCCCTAACTGGTTTTAATTCCTTATTCTTTGCCCCCTCCTTCTGCAGTGTGGTACAAGTAATTCCACATCCCTCTCCTCAGTTACTTATTTTTCATTTCAGTCCAGCAGAAAGACATGTCCTTTACTTCAGTCCAGCACTCAGACAATGGGGAGTTATAATAAGGCAAAAATGCAAAACTGCCCAGTATGATTAAATATAAATAACTATCATGGAAGATATGTTGTTTGTCTATTTATCTCCATATCTCCAAGGCTTTTTTAATTCTCGATTCTAACACTTCCAAGCTGAATTTGATAGAATCCCCTAAACTATGCTATGTTAGTATTGAAAGTTAATCACTGTAGATCCTAGAGCACATGCAGGGAGGGAAAATATGGGTCTCTTTTGCTTTAAACTGTTCATCCCTTCCGCTCTGTATCCATTAACACAGACGGTAGCTTTGAAAGCGCATAGGCAGCGATATTAAATCCACACCGTTCAAGGCATGCTCCTGTTTCATGTTTTGCACATTAGGGCACCACTGTTAGGATCAGAGCGGTTATCAGGTCACTTGGTAATTGGGGCAAAGACATTTCAAATGATTGCTATTGTATATTTTCAGAAATTAAAGTATTTAGCAAAACAGGGTCACACACAAAAAAATCCACCAAAAATAACCCCCCTACCAACCCAGACCGCCATCTAATATGGTTCTGTGTATTTGAACCTGTCTGTCCTGGTTTAAGGACTGTTCCACTGACCGAGCATTTAAAAATTCTTCTTCTGTGATTCTCAACAGTGCAAACAAAGTTGGGGGACTATCTAAACTCATGTGACTTGCTTCATAATACATGTTTGTCTTCCCTTTAATGAAGAGAAAAGAATCAATGTTTTCATTAATGACAGTATTAAAAGTCGTGTGACATCGTGGCTTTTTCCATCAGTGTGTTTTGAGCAGTTGCTGAACCAGAAGGTGGTTTATATCATAATCCTGAAGGATTTCAGATCTCAGTTTGCCCCTAAATGAATTCTTATTTTCTTTGTCCTTCTGTAGCTCGGGCTGCTTATAAAGCTTTGTTACAGACTATCAACTTCTGCTGGTCTTCATTGCCTGGGAACACAAATTCCTTCTGGAAAAAAACAGCGAAAAGATCGTTCATGTTATATCTGTGTATGGGTGTAAGCTGTGTGGTGTGCTAAACAATGAATGGCTTACAAATCTATAACCTTTTGGAATGAAACAAGAAATTTGACCTAAATCGTACCCCCTAGCGTGCAGTTAGCTATTCATGTGCGTAAGCTGCTGCACTTGGCAAAGCCTGTGAATGTCCTATTCCTGCCTTTCACTATCTCCATAGTAGTAATAATAATAGAAAAAATTGTGCTGATGGGATAGGAGGGTATTGTACTGGGGACAAAAAAACCCCCCACAACAGTGATGCCATTCTCTGTTTGTACTGAAAGAGCCCGTGGGAAAACTGTCCCATTATTTCCCACAATATTTTCTTTTTCACAGAAAGTTGATTAATAGCAAGAAAACAGAGGAGAGACTAGATTCTCAGCCTTCGTGGGCTGCTTCAAATATACTAAAAATACCCCATGCAAATTAAGTACTGATTGTATCTGGTAACTGTAAATTATAAGAGCTTTAGGTTTTTTTCTTACATGTTTAATGCACAGAACGCAAAAGGTGATGGCAAATTATATTCTCTACAAGGGACTAAAATGGAAAAAAAAAAGGTGTTGTGACCTTACTACTAATGTTCTCCACACTTTTTATAGCAGCCCTTCCCCTTTGTTATGTAATGCTTACTGGGTTTTATTGTTTATTTATTGGTGAAACAGAGGACAGGGAAGTAAAAAAACTATAGACAGCCAGATAGAACATACAAACACGATTTAAAAAAAATGAAATCACAGCATAATGCAATACTAATACTTGTCAATACTATTATTGATTTAAAAATTGTCAAATTAAGATAACTCCTAGGTGTTGATTCAGTGAACTTCTAATTAAACTTCTTAAAGTTTAATTACAAATTCTTCCCAAGAAAGTTTCTGATCTCACTGAAGTCAATGGCTACCCACATTCTGTATTCCTAAAATACGGTATAGGTCTTTAAAGCAGTAAGACTGCTGTGCTTTTTCATTTTTGCTAAAGGGATGACTGTTTTACCTGCATACCTGCATACCATGCATGTGTTTTCCTTAGTTCTCTCTTGTCATACTGCAATGATTTGTAGACCTTTTAAACTATTTTCCTGTCTCAATTCTCAAGACTTTCTGTTGGAACCAATAAGTCCATACATTTTACAGGTTAATGTGGCTGGAAACCAGACAGGGACCATTTCTGATTGCGTTGTGGACCACAAGCGGTCACATATATTGAGAGCCCCTAGCAAAAGTTGATTCATTTTCAAAAAATATCTATAGCATTGGGTTCCTCTTTTGAAGAGAGCTGGTGGCATCTAACTGGTGTCCTGGCCTCAAATTCTGGAACCAAGGTCCTGGTGCAGTGAGCCACGTACTCCGGCTTACTTCTGGAGGAGTCCTGTAGTGCACTCCAGAGATCCAGTTGCCCAATTATTTAGGCTGGGGACTTATTTGCCTGCTATATGTACCTTAATTCCCCAAACTTGAAGGTCTTCTGGTGTCTGGGAAGTTCAGATAAATCTAGTCTGGCAAGACAATGCAGAAACATAAACCAAAATTATAGTCCTCAAAAATCTGTGCTCGGCTGTCACCTAGTCCTCAAAGTACATGCAGTCTCTAAAACCTCCTTTTTCCACCTCAGAGTTCTGCTCCTGGACGTGTTCTTACCCTGCCTGTTCATCCCCAGACCCAACAGCCTGGGAATACGCTGTCTTGTCTCTCCTACACTGCTTCACCACGTTGGCATTTCTTGAGCCTACAGGTCGGACTGTGCGTTCTGTGCCGAGCTGCAGCTGCATGTGCTCCCTCTTTTAGTGCACTCTGGTTTTAACAGGACTCACCTAAGGTAAAGGATCCTTAGGTAATTTTTGCCTTTTCTTAAAGAGATAATTACCTTTATCTATGCTCTAATCAGCAAGCTATGTGACTTCTACAGTAGGCTCCCTCCCACTCTTTCCCACTGAAGCTGTTCCACGTAAAGTCCAAGGAATTAAAAGGTTCTTTTGGTGTGACAGAGAATATGGGAAAGGACTCTTCAGCACCTTGCTTCAAGCACTCATCAAGAAACAGGAGTTGTGGGCTCCAGATACTAAATACAGCATTGTTTTGTAAAATAAACAGTCACTGCATATAGTATAAACTAACCCTGAAACAAAGGCTAGAACCCAGGGGCCTCAGCTAGGGACTAATGTTCGCTCTCTTGCATCTGCTTTTTCTGGTCCAATGAACCTTCACTGGAAAGAATTTAATAGAAAATAGTTTCAATGGTTAGGAATGCAATCTCAATTTCTCTAGCTTTTCTCACTCATTAACCTACAGTCACCCTAGGGATGTGAGTTTCAGGCTTTTAAGACAGAAAACCTCTGAAACCCCCAAAACCAAAATAAAACACAAGCAAAGAAACAACCCCCCCCAAAATATGTTTCTCCTATTTGGGTGGAACACTTTAACCACAGAAAAGGTAAACAGAAGACACAGACTTCTTGGTTCTTGGTCCTTGCTGATATTCAAATACTTTGCAGTTCTTTATATGTCCTTTAAAGCCTGATGTTAGACATCTGCATTTATCATCTTGCCTTTTTATCTATGGGGTTTTTTTTTCTGCTTATGTGGATCAATGGGGATGATTGCTAAGGCTAGCTCTGAGCGTTCTTGCTTTGTTACTACCAGAGAAGCCCTGAGAACTACAAAGGGAACAGCAGTGTTGTTCCTTCCCCTCTGCTTCCTTAAAAATGAACTCACGTGAGCTATTCTGCATATTTCTTACAGCCAGGGCTCTTCCCTGCTTTCTAAATCTTTAGGTGTATTGACTTCAGAGATGAAATCAATGTGTAATATTTTTAGCCTAATTGCATCCATACAAGCATCAGCCACAAAGAAAAGCATATTTTTGTTTTAAGAAAGAGATGATATCTGTGTAAGTCTTCCAGCAAAACGTATGCTGGCAGCATAGCTTGTTCTTTGATGTCAGTCTGGCAGTTGTCATAACTGGGTTAAGAAGCAGATGCTGGAGCATGCATTTTTCATGTTGAGGTGAGTGGCTTTGACTATCAGTTGGCTGGCCATATACCACTAGGGTTATCTTAGGAGAAGGGTAGAGAAGTCGGACAGGTCAGTTTTACCCCTAGTAAGGAGTGGACGTACATGTTTTAATGTCTGAAATGTTTTCATGATGGAGAAAATGAGTCTCTGTTCCACTTCAGGAGAGACTAGCAGACATCCTGAAGGGAAATTCTATGCTAGGTCTTAGTTAAGTCATTAAATATACTCCTGGGAGGCACTCCAGTACTGTTAGGATGATCCAGATATTTTGTATAGGTTTCGAAGAAGTGGTGATATCAATGATATCTGAGCTTTATATAACAAGTACATAAAAAAGTAACTTAAATCAGAAACATGAAATACAGGACGCTCCCTTTGCCCTGCCGTTAAGTGACCTGCAGCTTGAGGATTAGATTCTGTCATCTCTCTCATGTTATCCATCTCTAAAATCTTATCAATTTATAGCTTGCAGTTAGTTCTCTTTGAATGTTAGAAACCTTTTTAAACGAACTTGTTAGGTCCTGCAGTTTATCTCTGAAGCTAGCTGGGAAATACATAGGAGATAAAATCCTGCGACTAGTAAGACCAGTTAATGTGTGGAGGAGAACAGAGTCATGAAGATTCAGAATTATGCTAAGTCCATCCCCAGCCATATGCAGAGCCACATATGGAGCCTTGCACTTTACTGAAGCCAAAGAGTAAAATATAACAGAAACCGAAGCTTGTATAGAGGAAACTGACCAAGAATACCCAGAGATCTTGTATTCATAGGGTTACAGAATAGTTTGGGTTGAAAGGGACCTCAAAGATCACCTAGTCCTAAGCCCCCTGCCATAAGCAGGGACACCCTCCACTAGACCAGGTTGCCCAAAGCCCCATCCAACCTGGCCTTGAACACCAATGGGAAGGGGACAGCCACAGCTTCTCTGGGCAGCCTGTGCCAGGGCCTCACCAACCCCTACAGAGAAGAATTTCTTCCTAATATCTAACCTAAATCTACCTTTTTTTTTTGTTTAAACCCACCACTTTTTCTCCTATCACTACCTGCCCTTGTACACAGTCCCTCTTCACCTTTCCTGTTGGCCCTTTTAGGTAATGGAAGGCTGCTCTAAGGTCTCCCCAGAGCTTTCTCTCCTCCAGGCTAAACAAACCCAACTCTCTCAGCCTGTCTTCATAGGAGAGGTGCTCCAGCACTTCCACAAGATCAAAATGTTGTCAGGCATGCAGTTGATGGTGTTAAAAGCATCTACTCTTCGTAAGAAGGGCAGGATTCCTGAGTCAAATCCTGAGGAGATATAAATCAGCACTGGTCACATCATTTGGGATCATCTCCCATCGCTGTACAGTTATAACTGTGCTCACTAATGCTTATTAAGGGAAAATCTAAGGCACTTTAAAATATCTATTTTACAATCTAGTTTGTGATACATACAGTCAGTTCTGAGGAACCCAATATAAAGGGGTGATAGCTGGTGGGAGATGTGGAGGAGCTTTGCTGGAGTGACCTGCTAGTATGCAGTATTTAAATTCCTTCTAATCCTAGCTGGAATATCATGTCTTTCTTACTTATCTCCAGCGAGTTTTGCCAGCAGCTTGTTTGCTTCAGCTGTGGCTCTTCTATGGTACTATCCTTGTGGGAATTGAAAAGACTGCAGTAAATTTAAGAGGCTAAGGGGGCATGAGAGAACGGGTGATGGGCAGGTGATGTTTCAGTGCCGCTACTCCTGGTGCCAGAAGAGTGGGCAATAGTGGAGCTTTGCTTATATGCTGCTTTATAGGGACACTATAATTCTGCTGTAACAGTTCATTTTGTAGAAGGGCCATTGTGGAAGAACATTAGTGAGAAGATTGAATGGTAATAGATTGTAAGGGATGTGTAGCTGAGCAGTTGTAGGTACATATCTTACACTCTGACAGCCTTAAATAAACAGGCCAGAGATACACTGACCTGTTGAGTGGCAACCAGGAGGAAGCACAGAAACAAATCTGGATGCTGTGATTTGTAAACCCTTACAGAACTAAGTACAAGACCTTTCTTTGCCCATCTTCTAGAAATGTTCAGAAACTACAGGATAAAAATGGTACATTCCCTGAAATGTAACACTTAACAGCCATATTTATTTATAGATAAATACACAGATGCAGTGTAAAAAAGCCTGACTGTTTTGCCTCAAGGTTATGTAGAAAAAACCAACTTAGTCTCTCCAATTATACTTAGTTTCCCTGAGTTCATCACAGAGGAGATTCCTTAAAATACTGCAAATGCTAAGTTTCTGCAGCTTCAAATATTTGCCCATTGTTGTGATCTTGTGTACACTGATATGCCTATTTAGCAAAAATATTTATGTTATTCGACTGAAGTCAAGTACAAGTTCTGACGTGTGATGAAAAGAGGTAGTCATATATTTACTTAAAAATTGCTCTCAAGATGATTCTGGCCCCTCTTGCCCATTTGAAGAGTGTTTCAATCATCATTTTCAAAGGAATACCATGGATTAGAACGTGTTTCTGCTGGGGTAGCAGTTCCCACTGGCTTCTTGCAGATCAAAGATGTTTATCTGCCTTGTACAGTTCCATACTTTGCATGCACACTTTACACTTGTAAAAGTCATAGGTGGATCACATGGGAATCTTTTCTGTTGTAAAGATGTATAATATTCCTAACTGTAGGAAATGTGTTAGATTGTACAAAACAGAGACGAATATGGTACATAATAGAAATGAATCAGTTTTTCCGTAAAAAACCTCCACGTGTAATAGCTTCAATAGCAACAGTACTCCCACCCACAAACCCATTCTTTAAAACCAAAAATCACTGAGTAATGTATTTTATTGTGCAACTTCCTTTGCCTTTCAATCTAAAAGGCATTTTGCAGTTTTGGACTCAGGGGTAACTGGCTCTTTTTGAAGGCTTATGAATAATACATGTACGGCATCTACAAGTACTACATGCCGCCTGTTTATTTTTAGAAAAGTGTATTAATGAATCAATTATTTATAATTAGTTATATAGGATGAGTAATGCCATATGTAACAGTATTTAATGGAACTCCTTTGGTAATTGCAATGAAAGATAATAATGAAAAGGACAACATAGGAAGACACAAGACAGGAAAGGTTTGGAGGGTCCTGAAGTGATGAATATAGATCTATGTTAGTGTAGCTTGCTTAGTGAACAGCATGTAAAAAATTCCCCAAACACAAAAAAACAATGAAATCTGTAGGCTTTTTAATCTTCTACCAGATTTGGAAACTTAGATTTCTTTTTTAGATGATGTGGGTAATAGCATGCAGCCAAGATGCTATTCTAGGACATATAAAGAAGAACAGGTGTTAGAGGAAGGAGGCATTATATCTTACTTTCTTTTTCTGCTTATAAAAAATGTGCATCGTCGTAATTTTCTTCATCTTTGTTTTTATTTTGTTCATTATACATCGGGCCCTTCATGCTTATTTTTTCTTATATTTAGTCCAAGCTATGTACATGTGTTGCTGCTCTGTACCTCTGTAACTCTGTGGTTTTATTACTCTGGCAAGTACCAGTTTATTAGGTCTGCAGTTGTAGTAAACCTTTTTTTAGATGCCTGTGGCTGCTTCTTCTGTAAAAAGCTCATATAAATGGTTTGGAAGAAGCTTCTGCTCAAATATTGTGATACTGATAATCTATAAGGACATTGTAACTTATAAAAACTGTAATATATCTATTGTCTTGTACCTGTAAAAGTACCTGCATAATCCACTCAAGGGTAAAACACTCTTGTTTGCATCTTCCATGCTTACGTGCTTACTGCTGCCACTAGTGACATGGTTATGAGATCATGTCACGTGTGATAAGCTCAGTGGAGTAGTTCTGTCTATGATTTGTACAGCAGAGAAGTTTGTGCAAATGTTATTATTTTAAGATGAATGTAAATGATCTTTCAAGGATCTTGTTTCATATGTTGAGGAGGTAAAAGGAAGCATACTGAGGACAGGATTCCTCTCACCCACTCAGAGACATTTACGATGGAGATTTTAAGAACTTAACTGATCACCCAGGGCCCTTTAACATCATTGGAGAGGAATTGGTGGCTTTGGGCTATGCTTAATCTTAGCTGGTTTTAGACATCTACTTTAGGAAACGTGGAATCAAATCCTAGGATACCCAGGCTTTTTTCACTTTATATGCTTTGATGGTTAGGATGCCTCTGCATCTACATATGTGGCATCCAGATTTAGTGAGATAAGCCCTGTAGATGATGAAGCCTCAGAACACAGTCCTCAGAAGTCTTGGCGCTGTGTTAACATATGCCCAGGTGGCTGCCATCCTGATGGGTCTGGTGACCCTTTGATTTGTAAGTGGAAGTGGGTGGTATTTCCAAGCCTAAGAGAGGAATTTGGGGTATATTTAATTCACATAGGAAAAACTGGCATCTTTAACTACATCAATCTGTTTCATTACAAAAGGACCAGACTTCTTTCTCCAGTAGCTGGCAGGGAGGAGAATTCCCTCAGAGTATGGGGAGTGCAGGCGAGAGCTCTCTGTGCGAGGTGGTTCACATCTGCGTGATCTGCTACATCTCAAGAACCTATCTTAGCACTTGGGTGTAAGCTGTTCTGGAGTGGGAAGACTCTGACAGTAAACTGGGCAAAACACAATAAAATTTCATCAAGGATGATGCACCTCCCTTGAATAGGGAAGCCGTAGAGTGCTGCCCTGCTGTGAGAACTATTTCCACATTCAATGCAGTGTGTTTGTTCCTATGTGTTCCTTCTCCCAGATAGGTGATTTAATGATGTCACTAAATGTGTTCCTTGCTGTTTCCCTCTGACCAATGCTTTCTACCAAGCTGGAGAAGATTAGGTCATACATAAGCCCACGGGCTGCAGTTCTGCACAGAGAATGTTAAAAGTAAATCTTTTTTACTGTTTGCCTTTCTCTCTCACTCTCTCTCTATGGCATGCCTTTTGGCACTCAGAATGGCAAATATTAGAAATCTGTTTCCAGTACTGACTAGAGAGTGTTAACTCTGTGGTTAGTGCAAAGCAGAATGACAAGTGAGCTCTCATTGCTTGCTGACATCTGAGGAAGCAGGTTACATACCCTTGGTGTTCATTTTGTGCTAAAATTGTAAATAATGAGTTTGAAGGTTGGTAAGCTCTTTGAGGGAGTTAAGGCATGACTATATTATGTGGGGGATGAAAATAACAAGATTATTTTCTTTCTGTAACTCAACTCTGGCAATGTTCTTTGAAGGAAATTTAATACATCATCTTTGTTGTATGTGAGATCTGTTTTGTTAAAAATAGGGCAAAGTTATAATAGGATTTGATCACCCTGACTGGAGCATTGTACAGAAGGGGCTAGGCACTAAGCTGGTGATGCTCAAATCAGGGAAAAAGCTAGTTAGCTTCCCTGACGGTAAGGGAACGAATTTTTAGAAAGCCATTCATTGGTATCTGACAAACAGCTTGAAAGGGATGCCAAGCCCTCAGGGTTTCTGTCATGAGCCTTAAAATGCATTTGCATATTTTTTGCATAGAAACAGGAGCTCACTCTGTTCCCCAACTGCAGAACTAAAAGGATGCAAAAACTCTATCTAGTCCGAAGGGCTCTGAGGGGAAACTTTATAATCAGAATTCAAATGTGTGCAACAGATTAGGAACATGACTTAAAATGGGATTCCAGCCATATCTGAGAGAGACCCACAAATCCTGAGCAGATTGGTAGGCACAATACTACCTGCACTGCCATTAAAAAGCTGCTTTTCTTTTGTAGGCATTTCTCATATAAAAAATAGCTTGCTGACGTCAACTAATCACACAGATTAATGTTGTTTGAGGTGCTACCGCTTAGTTTTCTTGATATCAGATGCAATTTTGGAGATAGCTTTGATTTCTCTTTCTCCAGTTGAAAATGGTATTGTCATGAATAGGGCCAGAATGATGGAGGAGTAAATAAATTATGGTCCTCTGCATACAGCCAGTGCAACCAGTGGTCCAGTTTGTTAGAAATCGTGTGTCCTTCCTTGCTGTACAATTTACTGTGAGTTGTTGTGGATTGAAGTTGTTGTGGTGTCTTGGGAGTACTACAGGGATGAAGTAAGATCCTGTAGAGAGAAAATCAGAAGGGCTAAAGCCCAACTAAACTCAGATTGGCCAATTCTGTGACAGATATTAAAAAAATCTTTCTACAGATACATCAACAACAAAAGAAGGGCCAAGGACAATCCCCAGCCCTTACTGGATGCAGGAGAAACATTAGTGACAAAGGATGAGGACAAGGCTTAATTCCTTCTTTGCCTCAGTCTTTAATAGTAGGGTGAGATGTTCCGTGGATATTCAGCCTCACAAGCTGGAAGACAGGGAGGGAGAGCAGAACAAAACTCCCATGATCCAGTAGGAAATGTTTAGAGACCTGCTAGGCCAATTAGATATTCAGTGTGGGGGGTTTCCAACCAGAGGATATTGCGGGAGCTGTTTGATGTGCTTGCCAAACCCCTTTCCATCATCTACCAGCAGTCCTGGCTGACTGGGGAAATTCCACTTGACTAGAAGCTGGAAGATGTTACACCCATTTACAAGAAGGGTTGGAGGGAGGATCCAGGAAGCTACAGGCCTGTCAATCTGACCTCAGTGCTGGTGAAGATCATGGAACGGATCATCTTGAGTGCTATCATACAGCACATTCACTACAACCAGGTGATCAGGCCCAGTCAACATGGGTTTACAAAAGGCGGGTCCTGCCAAACTAACCAGATCCCCTTCTATGACAAGGTGACCCGCTTAGTGGATGAGGGAAAGGCTGTGGATGTAGTGTACCTTGACTTCAGCAAAGCCTTTGACACCATTTCTCACAGCATTCTGCTTGAGAAACTGGCTGCCACTGGCCTAGACAGTCTCACTCTCTGCTGGGTAAAAAACTGGCTGGATGGCCAGGCCCAAAGAGTTGTGGCAAATGGAGCTAACTCCAGCTGGAGGCTGGTCACAAGTGCTGGGCTCAGTGCTGGGTCCAATCCTGTTCAATATCTTTATCAATTATCTCGATGAAGGGATTGAATGTTCCCTCAGTAAGTTTGTGGATTTCACTAAGCTGGGAAGAAGTGTTGATCTGCCTGAGGGTAGGGAGGCTCTTCAAAGGGAGCTGAATCGATGGCTGGATTGATGAACTGAGACCAATGGGATGAATTTTAATGGAAGTCCTGCACTTGGGACATAACAACCCTGTGCAGTGTTACAGGTTTGGGGAAGAATGGCTAGAAAGCTGCCTGGCAGAGAAGGACCTGAGGGTGTTGGTTGACTGCTGACTGAATACAAGCCAGCAGCGTGCCCAGGTGGCCAAGAAGGCTAATGACATCTTGGCTTGTATCAGAAATAGCGTGGCCAGCAGGTCCAGGGAAGTGATTGTGCCCCTGTACTTGGCATTGATGAGGCTGCACCTCAAGCACTGTGTTCAGTTTTGGGCCCCTCACTCCAAGAAGGACATTGAGGTCCTGGAACATGTCCAGAGAAGGGCAACCAGGCTGGTGAAGGGGCTGGAGAGCAAACCTTATGAGAGCAGCTGAGAGAGCTAGGGTTGTTTTGCCTGGAGAAGAAGATGCTGAGAGGAGACCTTATCGCCGCCTATGATTACCTGAAAAGAGGTCATAGAGAGATGAGTGTTGGTCTCTTCACCCAAGCAACAGGTGACAAGGGGGAATTGACTTAGGTTCAGATTAGACATTAAGAAAAAGTTCTTCACTGAAAGGGTTATCAGGCACTGGAACAGGCTGCCCAGGGAGGTGGTTGAGTCACCAACCCTGGATGTATTTAAAAGACGGGTAGATGAGGTGCTCAGGGATATGGTTTAGTAGAGGACAGGAATGGTTGGACTCAATGATCTCAAAGGTCTTTTCCAGCCTAGTGATTCTGTGATTCTGTGAGCTGGCAGTCCCTGGACCTTCAGAGAACCACAGGCTACCTTGCCAGGATGGGCAGCTCTGCTAAAGGAAGTGATAGTGTGAGCTGTACTGGTGTAACTCCTGCTGGCACTCTTCAGCTGGGAGTTTGACTGGGCAATGTTAGCACCTGTGCTGTGGTCCACACACCAATACAAGTTTTCTGGCCCCTATGGCATCCCTCATGCCGCAGTTTTCATTGAATGGCTTCCTTTGATTCCACATTTTATTCTTTTGTTTCATTAAAGGGAAATGCTTGCAAAGACAACAAAACATTTGGGGATGGGATTGCATTTAATGTGCAGGTGGCATTTTGTTGGCAATATCTTCCATATCATGGGCTAACTATGCTTTTATGATTTTGAGGAGGAAGCTGATGACTGCAGAGGAATTTATGATCATGAAAGCGCTGTATGATTTTTAGCATACAGATTTAGTCTCTACCCACCCAGGCAGTATTGTGGGTGGAGTTCTCATTACTGTTAATGGAGAATTACTATTTAAATTTCCCATGCATCAAGCAAACAATAGGCTTCTTATGCACTGCCATTGATCTGATTGATTCTGGGTTGCAGTAGTGGATGCGGTCAGTGATGTGTGAATTAATAGGAAAGGCATAGTTAGCTCTTCATCAGTGTCTATATCAGTCAAGACTGTTTTTGAAATAAAGTGCTAAAAAGAAATCAGTATTGATACAGTTAGGTGACAGCTCGTAATGATGATGATGTTAGAAAATAAATAAATTATCTGACATGTTACAGTTTTGTGCAAAGCTGGTGGAGTTTAAAAACTTTACAAAAAGATTGGTATCCTGTTCTCTTTTAGAGATCTGGTTCTTTTTCTATACAATGATAACTTGTTATCCTTCACTTTCAAGGCTCCTGTAACAGTATCTCAAGGTTGAGAGAGATTCAGAACACAAAGAATGCGTGGCTGCACATCACTGTCCTGCAGAGAACTCGGCTCAAGACTAAATGGCAGGAGGGTCTTTTAGTAGCTAAGAAGAAATGCTTTTGCCAAGCTTGTTTGGCTGGAGTAAAGTCAGGAATATTAGGCACATCTCCTGCCTCTTGGAAAGATGATCTGAGCACAAGACTGCTGGTGGAGCAATGATCTGCTTCATTAAAGAGAAGCTTGGGTTTTCTGGGGTGCCTCATTTTGTGCCTTGTCTGCAGCTTTTTGGGAAAATGGCACAGCTTTCCCTGGTGCTCCCTGGTGTGTGTGGGAGGGTGGGGGGTGGGGGTGGGGGGCAGAGGTGAATATGTGAAGGATACTGGGACGGAGCTGGTGGTCTGCGTGGGGCTGTACCAGTGGAGAGGGAGGGGACCCTGCAATGGCGCAGCTGTTCATGCAGGATCAAAAGCTATCGTGTTCCCAGTTTTTGTGATCACAGTTGTTACTTGTCTCAGAGGTATGGGGCAGTTTGGGGCAGATTTAGTGCTTAAAACTGAAATCCCTTAGTGGACCTGGGTCCTACAGTCTGGCAGAGCTGCTGAAATAAAAGCCGAGAAACAAATACCTTGCCTGCTACAAGGTCAGTGTAGCCCAAGGGCCAAGGTTTACATAAACAAAATATTCGTAGCCATTTTAGAATCAGTACTTTTATGTAATTAAGTCTCTTTTTTCAGTAACTGGGAGAAGCATTTGATTTTGTTTTGACCTTGCTTTCCGTCATTTTGTTTCTGGCAGAGTCAAAATGTCAGACAAAAGCGATTTAAAAGCAGAACTTGAGCGCAAAAAGCAGCGTTTGGCTCAGATAAGAGAAGAAAAGAAACGGAAGGAGGAAGAAAGGAAGAAGAAAGAGGTAAATATGCAAAAGTGCCTTTTAGATGGCTCATGTTTGCAGAAGGGGCTTGCTGAGGTTTTGACATCTCTGTACTGTGTATACCCCAAGGTATCTGTCATGTGGAATGAGATCCTCAAACCCACATCAGTCTAACCTTAAAATCAGAATGCTTATTTCTAATCAAGAAAGTTGGGGTGAGGGAATTGCTTTTAAGACCGATGCACTGTCAGATGACAACAGTTTAGACAACATGATGTGTATGTGTGTGGAGAAAGAAAAATTGATTTGCCACAATGCTTTTTCCTGGGCTTGCCTTCAATGGAAAGGGAGTGGAGAGTGGGGAAAGACAGAAAGAGGGCTTACATTTTTTTCAAGCCATTATAACCTAAATATGTATTTTTGTACTCTGAAGACTAGTTTGATTACTAGCTAAGGTAACAGATTTACAATTATTATTCTCCAGTAAAGTAAAACATAATTGCAATTGCATTTTCATCTTCTGGCATGGGTGCATCTTTCAGTTTTGTGAAAGTTTGATTGACATATTAGTTTATTTGTCCTTGACAATATGCATTAGGTTTTTCATTAAGGGATTTGTACTTCTTTTTATTCAGTCACTTAGTGGAATAGAGGTGAGAATTGACAGGGAGTGGATATTAATTTTTATGCAAAGTCAGAGAAGCATTAAGTGATTATGTTTCCTTTCCTTCAGATGTCAACACTTACCATAGTTTAAAGCACCTGTTATCCTTTACTAATAACTGGTTTCCTTTTAAACTGACACTTTATATTGTGCATGAATTTCATGGAATTACTGTGGAAATGTGATGTGATCCAAGAAATCAGCATTCCAGTTTTGGCTGTCTTTTTAATCTTTTTAATCTTATTTTTTTCATTTAAACCGGTTTTGTGCAATTACCAGTACCCCCACCCCCAGTGAGGCTCCTGGAGTCCTAGGGGAGTCCTCTGTCAGCTGAACTTTAAATGTTAACATTTTCAGTGTTCATTACTGGCCTGTTAATGAATTAGAGGGAAGGGAGCCAAGCTAGTGGCTTGAAGAAGCTATTAAGGCCCTTCCTTTGTCTGCTGCCTTGGATTTTATGCCTTGTGGAGATCTCGTGGTGGTTGGAACTTTTTATTGGCGCCAGGAGCCAAATCCAGCTCCAGACACTTGACCATACAAATTATGCTGTGGTGCCTAAGGGTGGTATCATCAGTGAGGTGCACTGGTAAGCCTGGCAGCCTCCAGGAGTGAAGTCTACTGTTCACTTAGGTGCTTAGCCATGTAAGTTGGTGCAGAAGAGTTATCTACAACCTGGCATACTGTGAGACACTCAAGTCAGCTCATGGGAAGAGCATGGGAATAGGCTAATTTGTAGTTGTCTGTAAAAGCAATGCTCTTCTGCATACTGATCATGTCCCAACTGGAGAACACGGGGGTGCTTCTGAACTTCAAGGTTTTCTGTTGTGTCTGCACCATCATCAACACTGGGCTGAGGCACTGTGCAAGACTCCTGCACCCCACAGTATGGTTTCAGCAGAAAGGAAAACTTCTCTGTGTGGAGTTTAAATAAGATTAGTTGGTTTAGAAGCAACCTTAGGATTCAAAGGATAGAGGCAGATGCCGCCATACATTCTTTGTAAGAACTATGCTGAGACAGCTGTATTTAAGGCATGATGAAATGATAGACACAGCCACTTGCCTTTTGTTTTAGTTGCATTGGTGGTTACTGCATGAGACTACAATAGTGGGACATGGATTCATTCCCTCATCTACTTGGGAGAAGGGTTTCAAGCCTGTTTTATTCAAGGGAGCACTCTAACTAGGCTGGGGTTTTGGTGTTTTCCTTCCATCATCCTAAATTAGGGGATGATGAGCCAAATGTAAAGGATTGTGGCTAACACAGATGCTCCTCCTCCTTTTTCTAGGTTCCAGTAGACCAGAGGGGAAGGAAGCTAATGTGTGGCAGCTCAAAGTATATATAGACACCTAAGAAAAGAGGGAAGGGTCTTTTGGACCATTAGTTTTGGCTGTTAGTGCCCAGGACTGCCAAAATCCTGGTTTAGATATCTTAGTGCTTTCCTTTGCTCCTGTTAGATGTTGACTTTATCAGAAAGTATTTATATTGCAAACAAGTGCTTGGGACCAAATGAAGTTCCTTAAGCTACATCTCTGAAGTCCAATGGAATTTTGTTTCTTGGCCCTTCAGTAAGTAGGAAGGGCCATTTTTATTTAGGGTAATGATATCTGTTATTCTATGGAGAGCTTGTATAGTAGCTGAATAAGCTGCATCTGATGAGTGAGAGGCAGAAGATGCCCATCAGTGTACTGTATAAAACACATTGAAACATATTTGCTAAGATTTTGCCCGTGCATTCAGGGAGAAGTATTGTTACTGGTACACAGGGTATAAATTAACTCAGTTATAAATGATCTGAATGTATCTAAGTGCATTTCAAAGTGTACCTAAGCAGTGGGGCATATACATATTTTCCACACACTTAATTGCTAGAGCTGATTATATGTGGATGAAACTTTTCTGGTTTGTTTTGTTTTAACTCAGGCTGATCTACAGCAGAAGAAGGAGCCAGCTCAGGAAGATTCTGACCTAGACCGCAAAAGAAGAGAGACAGAAGCTTTGTTACAGAGCATTGGTATATCCCCAGAACCACCCCTAGGTATTTAAGAGAAGCACACTGTAAAGCATTCAGCTCTGCCACAGTGAATGCGTTCTTTCTATTAAAGCATGCTTGGCTTTTTTGATTTTTTGGCTGTATTAGTGAAGTGAACTCTTCTGTTTGAATGCCTGCCATACCATTCACATATACCAGCTCATGGCATTTTGAGTACTTGTCATTGCCAAAGACATCTGTTTCATTTCTTCAGGAAATTTTTGTAAACGTAATGCAGGTTGGTTTTGCAGACCAGCAGTGATTTCTTTTCTGATGGTCTGTGCCAGTCTCACAACACATGACCCACAAAATAATATTATAAATGCTGTACTACATTACCCGCAAGTTTTGTTTCGAAATATTAAGCATTTCTAAGGAAGGAGGAGCATAGTTGTGTGGGAACTCACATTTATTTTCTTTTAAAATCAAGCAAAACTAGAGAGGGGAAAGAGAGAAGAAACTACAGAAGACAAATCACATCTAGCAGAAAGCTTACAATCATTATTACAGATTTTAGATCTAGCTTTATGTGCGTGACCTCTTTTTTGGTTTTGGTTTGGAATCCGAAGTCCTCAGTTTAAAAATACATGTGGCAAAGTTTATAGCATCTCAAGTTTGATTATCTTGATTAAGTTCTGTCTCACTTACAAGGTGGCCCTAAAGTAAGAAATTAATTACCTTCCCTTCCCTTAAATCCAGAATCACTGTCATCATTATTTTAGCTAAAATACCGGCTCCTCTGGAGATTCCAAGCCATGTCAATAGATTCATCAGGGCTGAAACTAGGATTTTAGCCCTAGATATTCTTGCCTGTAGTATTTAGAAAAATTCCAAATTCAACAATGTATTGAAACCTTGATTTAGAAAAGCACCTTGACAGATGCTTGGGTGCATATGTGAGTAGATCATGACATTCCAAATTGGTATTTCAATTTGCAACTCGCATCAACCAACATTTGTAAAGAAAAGTTATTATTTTTACAATTTATAATACAGTGACTGATGCTTTTAAATACCTCTTTTGAGAACAAGTAATGGTTAGGTTATTTATATGTATCATAAAATAGGTTTTGTAAATTACATTGTGCTAAAAAATCAGAAAAGTTTTTAATATTCTAGCATTTAAAATACTGATTTTTATCTAAAAATGAGGATGTATGTCCTTATCATGTTATCTACTAAGCCCTCGTGTTTCAAATCCTAAATTCTTGGTTATTTTGTGTTTGATACTATCGAAAGAACATAAAAATTCACATCTAAGATGATTTGGTTTTAGTTAAGCAGTAGTATTTGGCCCTCTTCCGTTCCCTGTATATACATTCACAGTCAGTATACAGAGGAGGCACTAATTCTGCCTTCGCACGCACATATGATACCCAGATCCCACTGTGAATACAGAACACACAAACAGCCCCGACATACCTGTAACCTGCCAGAGGGCTGTCATGAAAATGAGTTCACTTTTCGTGCTCCAGTCATTTCTGTGACAGTCTCTAGTGAGAATCTGCATGAAATGTTTGACCACATGGAAAATCCAAATCTCTTGACAGGTCTGTCATTATACATTATAAAGCATAACAAAATAGTTTAAAGTTTTACTCCGTTAAATCTATGAAAGGAAATGCACATGATTTAAACCAAATGGGTGACTTTGCTCTTGCATTAAAATCCCTTTTTGCATTTTATTCAATGTGGCTGCTTTGAGGAATACTTGCATTAAATCTTGACTGGAGCCATCTCTGCATTTGAAATATTTTTGAGAAACCATTTAAAAAGAAATCAGGATATTTTTACTTTTGTATTTATTATTTCCTTGCTGAAGAGCTTTAACTCGGGCTGACCTTGAGCTATGAACTTCCTTTCCTGTTTCAGGAAACAAAACTGCCTTTGCATGAACTGTGCTTCAAAAGCCCTGGCACGCCAAAGAGAAAATCATTTCTAGATCTTGGGCAAATAGCATCTAAACCAAGGAAAAAATTTCCTTGAGTGTTGAAATCATGTCCCACACAAAATGGAAAATTTATATGACCTAAATTACTTAAGAAAACATGATCACTGAGCAAACTAGTATGTATTCTCACCATCTTTGGGAAATGATTTTAGCTTAGCTGGATTTCCTTATTTAGCTTTTAGCTTTTTTTTTTTTTTTTTATGTCATTCACACTGCAGCCTTGGACCATATCTAATGGACACTGGCTTTTGATTTAAATTCAAAATATAAAAAGTATGCTTGTTCTATTGCCTACTTGACTACCAGAAGAGTTCACTTAGTTTTTGACAAGACAAGCCCCTGGTATTTCTTCATACTTTTAAAAATCTGCAAGTCAACTTTAAGCTATACCCAAGAAAACGAGTGCTGTTTTATTTCCACAGATATTTCCTCCATTGATTAGCTGTAGATTCCTGTTGGGCTTTCAGTCCTGTCTAAACTCATGTCAGTTTTAACACTTCCAAAAGACTTAAAATTCACTTGACTCTCTTCCTTTTCTTTTTCTTTCCTTCCTTATTTGCTTTCACCATTTCAAACTCTCCTACTCATCCATCCACTATCATTTTGGTCCATCGGTTTTGATTTGTCTGACACTGCTCTTCATCAGTGCAGTCGCTGCATGTGTTAACATGGGATACCTGTTATTTTCATTATTTAGTCCCAACCCCTATGTCTCCCTCTTCGAAATCAGTGAGCACACCCAGTGACGCAGGCAGCCAGGACTCGGGAGATCTGGGACCTATAGGAAGGTAAGACACAGAGCCGGTAGCATTGAATAAATGTGTTTCCCCCCCCCCCCTTTGCTCTCACTTTGGCATTTTTTACCTTTGCTTCTGTAAATGCCAACGTGCTGTATCTAATGTGTGCTTCTGTTTCTGCATTTTCCACCGTGTGTTACCATCCACTAAGACCGGTCTCAGACAGGAGGTAAATAAATGCATGCGGCCAGCAGGTTATGGTCGCTTGACTATGGTCGCTTGACTATCATTTGGCTATGATCCCCAAAACTCAGATTGGAAGCCAGAGCTGAGTGCTGAGCTTCTAAAACAGCCCATAATATGCTGTGAATTCTGCACGGATATGCACCAAAACCCAGTGGTAGAACCTGTTACATGAGTTATCCTTGCTCACATACCCAGTCCCCTCTGAATTCCTCCCAGGTGCAACACCAGGCTGTCCCCCCTGCCCCCAGCCCTGATCTCTGGCTGCTCATTGCAGCATGTGACACAGACAGGAAGAGTCAGGCTGAAACACCCCCGGGGACCCACTGGCAGCACTGCCATAGAAACTGTGGATATCAGAGTGTGTGATGCAGAATGAGAGGGAACCAGCTCTCTTCTTGTTGGAGAGTGGTGGTGGGGTGTGTGTAAGGGGTGGGCAGAAGAACAACCTTCTTGTCTTTGTACGGCTGAAATAGGAACCGAAGTGGCAATCCCAAAATAATTCCTGCTCTGGAGTAGAAAAGAAAGGAGGATGCTGCTGGCAGAGGAACATATGTTTGAGTAAGAAGAGTTCCAAGCAACTATATGGTGTATTTTGAGAATTGTGAAGCACGGGTCCTAATAGCTCTTTTTTTATCCAACTAATTCAACATAAAGCCAAGCTGTCAGCTCATCCGAATCTGTGAGCCAAAGCTCTGTTAATGGCTTGAAAACATAGTGATCACTCTCTGCAGTTAACAGTTGTCAGGAGTAGGCACCATAACCCTGCAGGCATCAATGCTGTCACTGATTTCACACCACACCAGCCTTCCACTTAGAAAAACCACACTTCTCTAGGATGACATTACATCATATTCCTCTTCAGCCAAACACATGCACTGTCCATTGAGATGTGGAGGTTGCACAGCTGTGGCTGAAATCCACTCATCCCTTCTCCCAGGTCTGCCCTCCTGAAGAAATGGAGATTGCTAAATAGGAAACTTTTCAAAACCACAGAAAATAGCATAATGCTGCATTTGTCAGTAAATTCTTGAGCAAATCAAAGTACTTTGAGCAGAACAGAATTGGTTTCTAAACAAAGCATAGCTTGCTGTTCATGATAAAGTCATTTCCCACAGCCTTCCATACAGATATGACAATGTTAGCTGGAGACCTCTAAACTCCTGTTTTTCTTCTGAACATTAATGGTGTCACTTTTTTGACGTCGAGGTAGTGAAATGCCCAGGGACGAATTTGTTTTACTCTGATTTATGCTAGCACTTCAGATCTAGGTCAGCAACAAGTGATGAAAGCGCATGACCACATGCCCTTACAGAGGAGAGCAGAGTATGTTCTTCTCTTCAAAGCTCATGATATACTGTATTGTGGACTTTCATCCGTGATCCATTTTCTGGCCTCTCATGGTCATACTACAAGTTGAGTGGGAATCCCCAGACCTTGTTTGCGGTCCACCAGCTTGCTTACCATCCTCTGGTATTGAAAGAGCTGTGGTGTGTACCAGGGAGGCCACTTGTAGGTGTTTGCCTGGAGCAATTGGCTTGTGGTAATGGCAGTTTGATGATGTCTGGTCCTCAGGGAATCTCTGTAATTTCTGAGTGAAAATAAGTTTGTCACTGGGTGCAGGTAAATGTGCTCAATGTGTAGTTATGTAGGTGCGTACACTTAAGCATGCATGTATGATAAATGAAACCTGCAAAGCAAAATGTCGGTAGACCTGTCATCACAGCAGGTAAGAAGCATGAAATGACCTCTACTGTTTTCTCTCTGAGAGCTGCCTAGACCATATTTCTGATTTATTTTGACTACTGCATATATGAATGACTATTTTTATGAGCAAGGTTACTGTGCTTCATTTTAACGTATACTTCCATTTCGCTCTCTATGATAGAGAGTACTTTTGCTGGATCCCTGCTCGGGCCTGTAGCATCTTCCCCCTTTCCCCATTCAGCTGCAAATGTGCTGTACAACAGTAGACTGAGCTCAGGCATTACAGGAGAGCAGATTAGGGCCAAAGCTGCTAATGCCCTGGTCTTTGAGATCATGGCTTGTCTGTTGTTGCAGCTAACACCGCTGCAGAAATACGGAGCTTTTGGAGGCTGGCAGAAATAATGTGTGCAGTCTGATTGCTCATTGCTGAAGTGCTCTCCAGAGGAAGATATGGATATTAAAAAAAAAGCAAAAGCTCTGAAGTCATAGATTTAGCTTCACCACAGGAGGGTGGCCCTGTTGAAAGCCTTGAAGAATGCAAGAGATCTTTGTACAGTCCAATTTGAGGCAGCTGCTTCTGGTGCAGAGCTAGGTTGGGTTCATACTTCTGTGAGTTGTTGACACTTCTGGTAGTTGTCAGACTTAATCTATGGGTCTCAATATCACCAAGTATATCTGAGGTATGTTTTGATTGGCAAGCACCTACCTGGGACTTCTTACAGAAGCCAGGTTTCTGCCGTTCACTTTTTGGGAGGAACAGTTGACAAATTGGAGAATTTGGACATTGTTAAGTAATTGTTATCCTGGAATCACAGGTCTCATTCAGTGTAACTTTGCAAAATGAAAACTAATTGATAACTTCCTCACCAAGTGTCATAGGGGAGCAAATGGGGAGTAAAAGGGCTCCAGCAGGCAATGTGTGAGAGCAGCAAGTTGTTTGTAATTGGAGTTGGGCAAATATAAAATCAGAAAAGCTTTGTAAAATTTTAATGATGAGACAAATTAATCACTAATAAACTTACCTAAATCCTCTATCACTGGACATTGCTCATTTGGGATGATGTGCCTGCCCGACAGGCAGATAATTTGTCAAAAAAAAAATAAAAATTCAGAGAAGCCATATAGCTTTTTGTGTTGCACAGGAAGCAAAGCTGCATGGTCGCAGTGGTCCCTTCTGCCACATATGATCTGTAGACTAGTGTTCAGCTACTCAGCAGGACCGTGGTCCATTCTCTCCACCACAGAAGCTAGAGAGCAACACTGTCTTGTCCCTGATGTCATTAACCTTATTTGAAAGAGCTGTGGAGCAGACTGTGTAATAGCACTAAATTAATTACAGACCCCCTTCTGTTCTGTGCAGACCAGGCTCCTATGAGGTTTTTTGCTCCTTGATCTTTAGTACCACATTGCTATCTGTCAGAGCCTTTTCGCTAGGGATAGCACTAGGTTTCAGGAGTGTTGCAGCTTCCCCCTGAGCCATAGCACTGACTGTAAGGAAGAGTGGATGTTAGATGAGTTAGATGAGAAACTACAGATTTTTTTTTTTAATGCTTTCAGGTCTTTTTTCTGGTCTTGAGGCTCAGTTCTGGGTAGGCAGAGGTGTGTTATACATTGATTCTGGAACATTTTACCATAGCTGTGGGAGTAAGGAATAGGTTTGGTATGTGGTGTTCTTATTTATCAGGCTGATCTCTTGAGGTCCTTTCCAACCCCTATGACTCTGTGTGCTCTGAACAATTCAGTAGAGCCCTGTTGTTAGAGAGTGAGCAACTTGCCTGTCTCCGCATTTCTTTGCACACCCCACTTCACTTTTCTGATTGCTGTGATTGCTTGTGCTGCACAGATAGGACAGGAAAATTATATCACAGCCTGAACAGATTCCTGTCTCTGGGTAGATGGGTTGTTGGTTCACAGGGCTTTCTGTAACGATGTGTTCAGACATAACTCACTTTCCACAAGACAATATTGCAGGATCCCATGAAGATTTTCCTTGGAATAGAGTATGCTTTGCTCTTTCAGGATAAGTATTTTGTTTGATTAGTATTTTGTAAGCATTTTTTGGATACCCAGTGTCCTGTTGTAAATGGTCAGTTTATACAGGCATAACTAAAATGTAGATTTTGGCTACCAAGATTTGAGTCAATGCTGTGAAAAAAGAGGCTGAGGGAAAAGCATTTGCCAAGGGCTCCTGTGCTGTAGCATTGCGTGAAACACAAATTTGCCTCTTTGGGGCTATTAATATGGAGCTTCTTCATGAAAACTACATGCATCTCAGCCCTTCCTGGCAGATACACTGAATTTTTCTACCTTAGTGTGCCAGAGAAGATGCTAGCTATTATAGTACAACTGTCATGAAACAGCAGCCATGGAGAAGAATGTTTAACTACTCAGTATACCTTAGACATTCCTAAATTTCATCTCAGCGCTCACAGCCATGACCTGCATGTTTGTGTCATGTGTGAGAACACACGAGGACAGACTTAGTACACTGCTTCAGAGCCAGACTGTGCAATACCAGCTCTTGTGGGCTGAGCCAGCTCTCTGGAAGAGCCCCAGTGCCCCTTCACAGGTAGAGCTGGAGCACTAGGGTTGGCCTGTGGTTTGCACACTGGCTCAATGTAAGATAAGCAGAAATGTATCTATCTCTGCTGGAAGGATTTGCTCCTGTGGCTAGGTAGCTTTCATGTGCTAGTACTATCTTGCATTGGTAGGTATTCTTGTTTTATCTGCAGGGTGTCCATGTGTTCACCCTGGCATACTACACTCTTGGAGGAGTTGCATTTGTGGACCAAGGTGTGATTTGCCTGTGTGGCCCAGTTTTCCCCTATATCCTTCACTAGTTTTGTATGTTCATGGCTAGCTTTATTACCCTACAATGGTAGGTTTGCACAGTAGCATGCCATTTACTGCAGAGCTGGGCAGTGTGTGTGTGCGTGCAGTGGAGGGCCATGCACGCACTGCTTCCCTCTGTGCATTTTGTATAGGAACATGAGAATTCCATTAGGCTGTGTATAACGTTTCCCACCTTCCATCTGCTCAGTAAACTGCACCAGGCTCAGCTGTCGTGGGTGTGTAAAGGTTAATGGTTGCTGTTCTTTCTGCAACAGCTTCAGCTGTGCTGTTCTACTTTCTACTTTCTAACTTGCATGTATTGATGCCCATACATTCTGATACCTGATTATTTTATGGGGTCCTGTAAAGACAAAGATGATAGGAAGCATTCTTCATCTTCTGATAACTTCTTTCATAGAACAGTTACTTCAGGGAGGTGTTTCATCAGTGGTAAAATCATACAAGGCAGATTATTTTATACTACTCTCACAATCCATTGTTTTAGCTGAGTTTGTCTGGCTACAGCTACTCATTCTATAATTGCTGTTCTTACTTGGATTAGGACATTACATGATACTTAGCTTAAATGGTTCTTACCTGAATTATGTTGTGGTTCCATTGAAATTGTGGTTTTTGAGATCTGTTTGATGCACCAAAATTGGTTCTCTTCCTTCAGTGTGTGATGCTTACTTGCAGTAAAGCAGGGTTAGTCTTTGTTTAGATGAAGCTGTAAATATTTAATGAAAGTTCCAGTGAGAATGAGTTTGGGCATAGCGTTAGATAGCAAAGAAAAGAAAAAATAAAGGGAAATCAGATTTCTTAATGAGGTTTTATAGCTGTGATATGCCATTTTTGTAGCAGTAATATGCCATAGAAGTTAGACTACTGATTGCCACAAGATCCTGATTGCCTCATCATCCCTACAGTTTTTTATTTCTAGGTAAAACACAGTACTTTAGCAATCCTAGAAAGAGGAGAGCTGTCTGTAATGCTGTGAGACTTCTCTGAGAAGCAATACCAGCTTTGGCTTTGGCTGTTGGCATAGTTTCTTGTCTATTGTGTCAGTCCATCTTGCTCTTACTGTGACCTCTGACTGTGTTCCCAGTTGTACTCCAGAGAACTTAGTAGCAGCTGTTACATTAGGTTCAATGTCCTTAATGGAAGAGAGTCAAGGGCATGTCTTTTTCTCTCTCTTTTGAAGTTTGCTGACACTATTAGTCTGCATTCACGTATGTGATGCGATTCTGAGTTGCTTCCATCTACCATAGCCATTTTGAGCCATTTATATGAAAGAATATATAAAGCATAAAAAGAAACCTATTTGGATATACTTTCTTTCACTGTGTTGATGTTCACTCTTGGTTTGTTTTGGCCTGATGTAATTCCAGTCCTTTTTCTCCACAGCACATTATTTACTCCTTTTTGTACAGCTATTAGGTGTTCTGCTTTATAACACAGTATCTGAACACACACGAGGCTTGGGTTAATCCTGCACGGCTTCATGTCTGACTCTCAAACACAAACATTTCTTGTTTCTTAGGTATACAATCAAAGGAAAGAGCATCTGGGCACCGAGTGGGTCATTATTGTATTTACCCTCTTACAGTTTTGTATTTAATCTTGCTCACTGTCGGTCAAGTCAGAAAAGGGTTTATCTTGTTAAGAAGTATGTTCTTGCCACATAATATTTAAAATCAGAAAGACTGTTTGATCTCTCATGAGTATATCTAAATGTCACCAAAGTCTTTAGGTTCTGTGCTTTTTAGGCTTTCTGCCTGAAAAATCAGACTTGGCAACTCAGCTTTTATTTTCACTGTTTTATTTTTAAACAGCTCCTTACCTAGTACAGTAATATAACACATTGACAAGCTGAGGTAAGGGTATCAGAATGCCATTCGCCCTTTCAAATGTCTGCTACACTGTTTAATTAGAGAGATAAAAAGAGCAAAGGAAGAAGGTGGATCCTAGTCTCTATATCATTTATACAGGAAGGTTGGATTATTGTAGTAGATCGCCTTTTGCAGTCCATGCAGCGTATTTTGTATCTTCTCTTCAGCGACAGAAAACATCTCTTGTAGACATTAACAAAGCCCGATTTCTGTAAGATCTGCTAAAACCACTGCTAGCATAACCGTATCGCCTAGGGCTTAGCCACTTTATCATTAACTAAATGCATTTGACAGGTTCTGTGCAATGATGCTGTTTCATCACGGCGGCTCAGCTTTGCATTACCAGCACTTCATTGTGTTACTGCATTCACAAATGATAGAAATCCTTCTTCAGATGTGACCTTCAGAAGTGGGCCTCTGTTGTGTTGCCTCAGGAGCAGCAGCCCTAACTGTTATTAGTAGCAGATTATTACTTTTTTATGGTGGTTTTCTTTAAGATCACTTTAGATGTACAAAATGGCTTTTAAATGGCTATGTTATTGGCATGCGTGTTTCATAAACGGGCTGAGCCAAAGGGAAGCATGGAACAATATAAAGACTCTAAAGGAGCTACAGGAAAGACTGGGGGAAAAGGATTACTTTACGGCAACCTTCGCTTGAATGGTGTTTTATTCAGCAAAAGGAGGATTATAGCCCTAGGGACAGTTGGGTAGTGCAGACATGAATCTTTCACAGTGGAGAGTCAAGAGAAGGGTTTGCTTGGTGGCTAGAGGCAAACAGGATAACCTGCGGGATGCTGGTGTTGCCACTGTGTTTTGGTGGTCAGGGTTTGGTATGAGATGGTTGTGATTACACAGTAAGGCAGAAATACACACCCCAGCTGTTAAATTTTTCCCCACATAATTTACCATGACACCATCATCGGGCTCTCTCGGCACATATGTTGTATCTTAGAGTTTCCAACAGTGTCGGAGGCCAAGTTGTGCCTTAAGCCTCCTTGAACTGAATGGTGCTGGCATCTGTGAAGGAGTGATGACAATGTTGGCCTCCTCCCCTTGCTCGGGGGGCAGGGGGCGGGGGACCCTGACTGCCTCAGCTATCTTTGCTTTTTAAAGTGATGCTGCAAATCTCTCGTGCTTCCCACCCCCAGCCCGTTTACAGGACAGCAACAGGGCTGGGCAGCCCTCTTGCACGGAGCGTGGGCTCCTCAGTATAAGCAGCTGCATTGAGCTGCCTGCACGCCTCATGGCTTGCCCTGCATCAGTTAGTGTCCAAGGCTGGAGAAAGACACGGTTCTTGCAGTCTTTTCCCTCCTTTTGTGCCTGCACAACAACCACAGTCCTTCTTTTTATTGAATGTATACTGAGCCCCTAGATATCTGAAGCTCCTCTCTGCCAATTTTGGGTTTGTTTTTTTTTTTTAGCCTATAAACATAAGCAGACACCTTAGGGACTGATACTTGGCAGTTGCTTTCAAGTGTCTGTATATATGACCTAGAAAGTAGGGAGCGTTTTTCAGTGTGTGCCAATTACCAAGTCAGAATGGTCCGTATTAATTAGAATCATCTGCAATCCTTTTAGCATGTGAGCCTGTGGCATCATTAAGGATTTTCATGCTTTCATTCCTGAAGGATAGATAGAGTTCGGTCCTCCAGATCTTTGATTATTTTTCTCATTAGCAGGCATCTCCATGCTATAAATTAAAGGAGAAGGAAAGATTGCCATTCCCAGGGTGCTTCATAAAATGCCTTAGAAACCTGAGCCCCAGCTGCACCCAGAAGAAAATAATATTAATGTATAAAGCCCCATTTAACCATTTAGGTTATCAGCCCAACTGTAGTTACTTCTCTGTAGTTATTTCCAGGCATATCATGTATATATTTAGCCAGACAGTCAGATGATTTTAGGGACTAAAACACTAATCCTCTTAAAACAAAACAACTTACTTGCTAAGGCCAGCTTGGCTTAAACAGCTCTCTTGTGCAGAATTTCATCTTGATTTAATTAAATTGTGTGAGATCACCTCCTATGTTAAACTGTTTAAGGTAGTTAAACTGGTACAATTTGTGCATGTGGATCTTCTCTCCTTCACTAACCTATTGAGAAGCACCTCAGAAAATCCACATTCACAACGTAACTTTTAATCTGAAAAAATAAAAAGAGGTTCTGAGTAGCTATTTCAGCAGCTGTTTCTTTATGAATTTTCTTCAAATCCAGAAGATGTGACTTGCTGCTCCTGGAAAGATACTGGTAAATCCCCAGATCAGTTTTTTTTTCTTTTTTTTCCAAGGAGTTTCGGACCAATCTAAACAACCCATATTACAACATTTTGATTTTCCATTTAAAAGGATTCAGAAATTCTAGTTGTACTTATTTACTTTCATAATTCAAAATCAGAATAAAATTTCTGAGCTGATCTATTAATAGTCAGACAATTGGGTCATGAGAAATTTTGACTGTTCATTTTAGAAATCTTGACATTTTGATAACTCTCATAACATGAGCTCCTGTTTCAACCTACTTGTAGCAAAAACCTCATCCCCTTCTGGAATGATTTTGCTATTTCTGTTCATACACATAGGTATGTGTATTAGCACAAAATAAATTGTGTAAAGGAAGGGAACCACCAGCTCTTCTTTCAGCTGGATTTTAGCACTGAAGCAAAAGTGAAAGGTTGCTGAAATCTTTCACCTTTTTCTTCAGTTGAATAATACCAGACCTAAAAATTGTAGGTTCCTGTTACTTCCAGTTACTTCTTTGACTCCTCTGAAAGACTATGGGTTGTCCTTCCTAGATTTGACTAATAAATATAACTTTGTTTTTTATGCAACTGTATCCAAAGCCCCTCGAAGTTTATGAACAAACTTTCCTCACATGCCAACCTGCAGCCTCTGGATCAAAGTGCCCAGATGTGAGTACTGCAGTACCTTTAGAGCATCCACAGGAGCTGGTAACATATTAAACATCTCCTATTCTTTCTTTAAATTTTTGATGTTTTGAGCTCTATTTTGTCATGTAGACTTACTCTTGGTATAAAACCCATGATTAAAATACTGTTTTAGAAAAGAATTTTTCTGGGTTTGCTGCAAGAACAAAACAACTTGTGCCTTCACCCCCTGAACACGTGGGGCTTTTTAATTAATGCACTTTCAAAATGACTGTTGATGCTATCCAGCACTTACGGTAAATCTGCCTCAGTTCATAGGCTTGGCGAAAGCTTCTATTTGACCCTCTGTCCTCACAGATCCAGCCTGCTGCCACAGTGACCTTCCTGTTAAACCAGCATAAATTTGCAGATTTCTGCAGCTATAGCATATAAATTGTGAGAATGACAAGATCTATTTCATGGCCAGGAGACTATACTCTGTAATGTGGCCCTGAATCAAAGGACAGACTTTTAATATATAAAGTAAGTTCAGCAGATTGGATGAATTTAACTGCTGATTTAATTAGTGGAATTCTGCAAAATGAGAATCAACAAGGTGTTGGTCCTGTTATATGTCCTCACAGTTAAAAGCATGCCAGAATTGTTCATTTTGATTTAAAAGTCAAGTGCATTTTGAAATACGTTGAGTGTTTTAAGTACGTTGAGCAGCATAGCCTTGATTTTAAAAGAATTTTGAAATATGCATGTTTTAAATATTATTTGTCCATGAATTTTTATTAAATATACCTTAAAAAAAAAGAAGAAAGAGAAAAGAGTATTTTAAACTCATGCCCTTCTGAGAAGGGCTGCTATGGTTGCTAGGCAGCTGAAGGATAGAGCTCTGCTCTCAGGGAGGTCATAGTTGCTCTTTTTATTGGGGAAGACTGGAAGCCAGAGGTGTCAGCCTGCTTGGAAGTGCAAATGCAAACGCAAGTCCCTGGCTGTGCTCCAACAGTGGTGCCGTACTTCCTGCTCTCTGAATGTTTTATGGCATTTTATTTTACGATGAGCAGCCCAGCTCCAAGCACAAGAACCTGCGGTGAAGTCGGACTATGCTGCTCTATGAGCATAAGTGAGCGTCTTGTTGAGATGCACAAGTCCTTGCACACTGCTGATAGCCATCTTGCTTATAATGTGCTTCAGAAAACAAGTAGCACAAGGAAGGTATTTTTCTTTTTGCCAATCCTTTCAGAGTGGAACAGATCAGCGAAACAGCGCAGATGGCAGCAGAACTGTGGCTTAAACCATCTATTGAGGCAAGCGGTACTTTTCCAACTCTGAGTAGCAGCTTTGATTCTTCTTTTTCTTGATATATTTTGTTTTGGAGACACACTTTACATGGACAACAAATATCAGAAAGTGAAAATTATACTGGAGAAAATTAAAATTATAAAAACATAGAATGAAAGGAATAAACCAAAACAGTTCATCTATACACATGCATATATATGCTTATATATTAGCATCTGCAGTAACTTCTCACCAACAGTTTCCTAGTTCAGATTTTCTAATTAATCATGAGTAAAGCAAGAGCTTTGGAGAAACTGACACAACAAAGTGGGTGGGACTCTTTAAAATTTTATGGCTAAATTAATTATGTAGCCTGAAATTCATTCTGGCAATATTCAGACCTTCAAGAAGTCGAGATACATGATACAGCACATATTGAACTTGCAGACAATACTGGATTGTTACTTGGTGACAATACTTGGTATCATACTGATAAAAAAGGACATTTAAACACAGCTTAAGAATTGTGTGCTGCTGGTGTTTTTAAAATAGGTCTGATATCTCCTAGTTGTTGCAGCCAGTGTTTTTAAGAATATGTAAGTTGTGTGGAAGTTGTTTTTCAGTATATCACCCATGTGCAGGTGCACAGTTCTTAAGATAAGCAATTCTGAATCATTTGGAAACAGTAATCCAGACTTGCATTTTAAGCATGGGGGTCCTCTCCTCCTTGAGTCAATCCTGATATTCTTTGCAATTTGGGGCTTTCTGGTTCACTTCCCCGCCCCCCACTCCCCCTACCCTCCCAATGGGTTTTGAGTCTCTGGAAGGATGGAGACTCCACAACCTCCCTGGCCAGCCTGTTCCAGTGTTGACTACCCTCACGGTAAAGAAGGTTTTTCCTGTGTCTAAGTGGAATTTCATTTTTTCAGTTTGTGTCCATTGCCTCTTGTCCTGTCACTGGGCACTACCAAGCAGAGTCTGGCTCCTTCTTCTTTATTCACCCTCCCAAGTCACCCTCCCAAGTTAGTTGGGCTGTTATTTGTGATTCTTTGTGGACAGTGGCCTCTAAAACCTCCTCACAGTTGGGTGCTTAGAACTGTTGCATGGAGCAGTCTCCTGTCTTTCTGTTGGTACGCAAAGACAATGGTGATGTTTCCTTGCTGGAACACTTCATATAAGATGCCTGAATATGGTGTAAATACCCCTGTAATGTCAAGAACCCCTACTACCCCAGATGGGGTAAAAGACACTAGTCATATTCATATCATTTTAGAAGCATTACTGTGGTAACAAAGCTGCCTTGAGACACCACAAGCTTTATGTGACTCCATATGCTGTGGGTGAATCCCTCCTTCATTTCTGGTCTCTCTGCTTCAGTATAGTAACAACCTATGCTCTGCTCAATGGGATTGGCCTTTGACCTCTGGAAACCTCAGCACAGCTTAATCTGCAGTGTCATGGCACACTCCTTCACAGTATTTTAGGGTTAGGAGGGCATAACTATTTCCACACAACGGGTCATTTTAGGACATTGCTGTAGCTGCAAGGGAAGATGCTGGGTTTGGGACCTGTCAGATGGAATGATGTTTCATCAGGGACACATATGGGTCTCTCAGTTCAGCAGATAACCTCGGGACTCAGTACACTGTCGGTGCGGGTTTCTCCTGGTCTGGAAAGCACAACAGCTCATGGTAATAGGAGATGCCAGAATATGCTGTTTGCTTTCCTCCAGTTCTGCTTGAAGGTGTACTTTGCAACACTGCAAAGGGATTTCTGCCCTTCCAGAGGCCCCTGGGGAGAGCAGCCTTCGCTGTTATTTCTGAGAGTAGCCTTTCTTGAAAGCTTGGCTTTTCGGACCTTGCTGCTCTTGACCTGGGAAAGAAGAGTGGGGGCAGAAAGGAAGTCATGCAGAACACATGTTCTGCAGCATCAGCAGCAGATGAGGGAGGATTTGATTTTAACTTCAGGGAAGCAGAGTCAGAACTAAGCTGCCAGCATGTTTCACACGGGTTGAATGTAAAGTGTTGGATTGGGGCACTTACGAAAGCCAAGTTGTACTGCAGTCTGACCATGATTCCAGATATTAAATTTCATTTTATGATGGTGATTTAATATGTATAAGTATTGGCACTGATATTTGCGTGTTTCATATACTATCACTGAGGCCAGACACCAGAGTTGCTTAAATCAGCTGAGAAGTTCTCCTGGATTCCAGACGGTTTGAAATGACAGACTCCATGCTTCATTAATGCATTCTGAGGTTCAGAACTTTCCAAAAGAGTTCAAATATTTTATTTTATTTTTAGTTTGTTTATTTTAGTCTTTTCCACATGTTTAAATCTACATAATTGACATTATGCAATTAGAATAAAATCTTCTGGAAGTCAGGTTCCATGGAGCATTGCACCAGATGGCAGTGTGTGTGGTTTTCCATGGTAATAATAATACAGAAAAAGGAATGGTTTTATTCAAATTCCTTTCACCTCCAAACTTAAATTTTGCAGTGGTCTCTATCCTCTTAAAATCATTCCCTGAGTATCTCCCTAATGCTTTGGACATGAATTCAGAATGGAAAAATGTAACAAGTTGCTTTATCATCCAATCATTTGGTAAATCTTGACATCTGGGTCTCTTCCTCCTGTTGGTTTGCTTCTGCAGGATATTCCCCTACTGATCAGAGAAAAAGAAGATGCATTTATCAAAATTACCTGGTACTTTTTCAGTAGTAAGAGCTGGAACATACCAGCTTTAATGCTGTCCTAAATATGAGAGGAAAAAATAGACGATTGAGTTAATAACACAGAGCTGATAGAGAATACTAAAATATGCCTAAAGGAAGAGAGTGAGAGCAGATCAGTTAAAAGAGAGGTAATAACACTTGTACCTTGTCCACTTAGTGCAAGATCTGAAAGCTCTCATTCCCTTCATGCTGCTTTAGAACAGTCTGTTATTTGGTAATAGTTACAGCTTTTTATCCTACAGTCAGCCAAGGGCAGCCGTTGTGCATCGAATGTGTAAAAGTAAGATTGATAGCAGGGCTATTGTTTGTTGCTATGTGGGAGACTTATACAGCAATCAGCTTTGAAAAATTGTTGGATAGTTCTGATGAAGCTGCTGTCTGTGCCGGGTGGCTGGTGGGAATGGCCTGATGTGGCTTAGTCCTGCTCATGGTGCTCAATGCTCTGTGAGTTTCCAGGGTTCCTTCCCATGCTGCGTGCACTTGCAGGAGGAGGCTCAGCTCAGATGTTAGCGAGAGATTTATGGAAGGACTGGACTGTGCAAGGGAGCACTACTTTTCCATAGTAGGTCTAATGTTGATGTCTCTTCTTCCTATTAAAATGTTAAGGTAAAATATTTTATCTTTTCTACATAGGCCTGTGCCAAAATCCATTGAAAGCATTTAAGAGAAATTTCATCAACTTGAGCTCTCTGAAAGGGTCCAGAGTGGGAGCACCTTCATCTGAGTGCTGACCTACTGGCCAAGCAGTTTTGTCTTTGGGCTCTGTAATGTTACTACCATTTCCTTTGTCTTTGAGTGACTGGAAGTCCCAAAGCTAATTTCAGTTTTCTTTTGACGAAAGAAAAAAGAGGAACGCCACCTAATCCTTGTCTTCATGAAGAAAGTTCTGGATAAAGAACTAAAACACTACAACATTTGAAAGAGATTTGCACTGCTTTTTCACTGAGACACAATGCCATTCCCCAGTCCCCACTGAAAACTGTCCACAGGAGAACAAGCATAATTGTGATGCTCATCTAAATGTTTAAGGATTGTCATATGTATGTCTGCTCATCACAAACATGCTCAGTTTAATTTCCTAGTCTGGATGACAGTACGGGCTATTCAACATCTTCTTTAAGTTGCTAATCCTCAAAGAATTATTCTTTCTTTATTGTTTATTTCTTTATCAATGTTATTGCCATGGCAACTGGCTAAACTGCAGGTCCAGATTACATCTTTACTGTTCACTCCCTTTCGTTTTGATCTGCAGACATTCTTCAGGTGGCAGGAAGAGGCAAAGGACAAATCAATATTGTTTCTTAAAACATCTAGTCACTCCTAGTGCTCTCCAGCCTCCACTATGTGAGTGTAGCCATTTGCATTCTGCGTCTCCTAGGGCAAGAGCCTTGAAACCTGAAGGTCTGCTACCTGCAGCCTTGTTTTCTGTGATAACATTGCTCAGCCGAGCTCAGAACAACACAACAGATTGCTTCCGTGTCTATTTTTCAAGCCTTTGCAAGTAGTAACACAATGATGCAGAGTGAACAATTACCATTTGGAGCACAGATCTAGGAAATGTTTTGCAGATGAACTCAAACTGTTGAAAACAGGTGTAATCAGGAGTCAGGGAGAACTGCTAATAGAAGTCCATGTCACTGTCAAGAATGGTGAAGTCTTTATGTCTCAGTCCAGAAAATTAAGTACTTAAGGGAAGAACATGTCTCCACCACATGTATGGTCTGCCTATAACAAATGATACCCCAAACCATAGGTGTTAATATGCTCATATTTTGGGGACTCGAGTTCTGCCCTGAGTATGTGAGATCTCTAAATTTAGTTTAGGCATTCAGCTGAGTGTGAAGTAAATGTGCCCTGTCTTGTAACTTGGTCTGGGTTCTTAGAGGTGCAATGTAGGGGCTGATCCTCTTTAGAGACCTGTTTCAAGCTCTTGTTTTAATCAGATGGTAATGGAGTTCTTTCTGATGGAATAGTCTTTATCCCTTGGGAAATTTTGTAGGTTTGAAAGCGCATGGAAGGGAGAGGCCACAACTGAAATGTGTTATGTATTTTTCTTTTAAGTGTTTGGAAAACCTGGATATGCATGCATAAGTAACCCCTAGACAACCATAAGATTAGAAATTGGCATTTACACAGCAAGGCCTGAGATATGCTGCTGACCTTGATGACATTACAAGAGTCATTTTCACACAGATAGCATTTTTAATGATCTATAATGCATTAGTCATTAATGCCTTTGCCTTACGTCAGGCATTTGGATCATTATGCCCACTTTCCTTTCCACTGTACTTGAGCTACAGTCAAGTTACAAGGAGAAAAAATCTGTTTGTTGTTTTGTCTCTGACCCTTCTGCGATACAGTTTAGTCTTGGAGAAGTCTTTTTCTATCACCATAAAGACTTTTATGCCAATACACATCACTATGGATCATAAGAGGTTTAGGGGGAATAAATGCCCTTCTATTGCACAGGATGGCACCTTCATGTTACAATTCTTCATTCTTTTTGTACGTACAGGGTGTTGAGATTGAACCTCTTTCACTCTGGCGTACTAGAGTGCAGTACCAACCTTGTCTGTCTCTTCAGAGAGTGAGTTAACATTGGTAATAGAATGGGTAAGGTGACTAAGTATAGGAAGTAGCATAATTATGTGGCTTTAAGAGATCTGTTTCTAACCTCATTCACTAACTTGTTAGTTTATATGAGTGATCCAGAGGCAGAGGTGGCTACTGTTGCAGAAAGGCTTGTGTAACTTGAGCATGACTGGTGCTTACATGGCTGGTTTTAGCTGAACCTCTTAATACTATGTTCTCTGTATCCTCAAAATTTGTATTCAGAAGAAATGAGGAGAGTTTTTAATGGACTGTCGTTATCCAGTGTGTTTGCATGACTTTTGAGAAGGAGTGCTCTCCTTTGCCTTAGCCTCTTCCAGCGAGAGCAGGGCACGATCTAGTCTTCATGCTACAGGAAAAGGTGCTCAGGGGCCAAACTTGTATTCCTGATTCTGTCAGGAATTCTGACAGTGCTCTTGCATGTGAGATATGGCTTCCTGAGGAAGGAAAAATAAAGTGAAATCAAGAGCCAGGGAATGAGTGGGCACTTTTGAAAATGTCGGCCTCAATATGTCAATTTTTGTGTTTCTAAATTGGGGGATTATAAGTATTTCACAGGACTCCATAAAGGCTCTATGAGTGTTTCAAAAGTGTTTTAGAGGTGGCAAATTGCACTGCAGTGCAAGGAACAACGTCTTCACTTCCGACTATGCCTCTGGAGCATTCGTATGTTTGGTGACAGCCCCGTATGACAGCAGGTCATTAAGAGACTGCCACGGATCTGATTTCCCCAGGTGTATCATTGCCCTCTTCCCCAGAAATTTTGTTGGGAGGAAAAGAAGAATAATTTGTTTATTTCTCCCAGGTGCCCCCAGAGTATGTCAGAGGTGGTGTCAGCATGTCATTTGTTGGCACATGCCCTTTGTGATGTTCATGCCTGGAGCACTGTTATACAGGATGACTTATCGTCAGGCTCAGGAGTGTGCGAAGAGCTTGGCTCCTCAGTGGAGTTCATGCAAGCACTCAGTCCACCTTATCATAAAACCATGGTTACAATAAATTGTGTCTGTAGATTTTAGAGATTATTGTGAATGCACTACCCATAGTTAAAGAGTTAGAAATCTTGAAGGAAAACAAAAATGTTTTGTTAACCACTATCAGAAAGGAGACCCAGCTTATTCCCTTTGTTTATCAATAATATGTAAGTTTAATAAGTTGCCTGCCCTGTCACAGTTTGACATACCAACCTTGTTTGACATGCTGCGGCTTTCCCTCGCACCCGGAGACTGAATGTACTACGTAGAGCATGTAACTAATGAGACGGGGTTTATGTTCATCCTTTCAGTTAATTCTGTGTGTTCTTTTTTCCCCTCCCTTTGTGCTGCACGGCTGGTTACCACCCTAGGACCTTGCAATGGGACACAGACCCCTCAGTGCTGCAGCTCCAGTCTGACTCTGAACTTGGGTATATGTCAGCTCTTTTTGTTACTTGTTTATCTTTCTTTGCAAGAATTATGTTGAAAATGCTTCCCAGTTGAGCTGGTTTTATGTGGTTTTCATTTGCTTTGTTGACTTGAAAAGTCCATAAATTAAGTTTCCTTTTTTAAGTTTCATTAATAAGAAGCTCCAGCAAAGCTGTCTTTGTGGAAAAAAACAATTATTTAAAGAAGCTCGTGGAAAGATAAGCTGCTATTTCTGTTGCCTGAAACACAATAGTAATAACTATTTCATTATAGATGAAATGTTATTATTGTGGCACTTTTATGTGCATGTACAGTTCCGTTGGTCTTCTTTGTACCTCTTGGTTCAGAATTTTCTCTCTGAATCTTTTGCAAGGTACTTTTTTCCCTCCTTCCTGTCTGCTATAGTTACGCTGTTTCCACCTGCATTACCAATTTCCCCCTTTTCCTTAGGAGCTGTATATGTGCTTATAACTGCATTAAATAGGATCACAATCCAAGAGTAATTGCCATCTTAGTTGAGTCCAAGCCAATCAAACTTTTAAAAAATTGTACTAGAGCTGCTTTTCCACTTTGGGATGGAACTTCTCTACCCCAAGTACCTGAAAAAAGATAGTTAAGGTACATAATTTAGAAACACCCACCTGCAAAGTTACTTAGGATAAACTGTTCTGCTGAAAAGGATAGGTAGCAGTCCCTCAAGTTCTTCAGAACCAGAGTCACAGGCAAAACCAAATCCTTATGTTGAATAAATTGCTCTTCCTATGAACTTACAGTCTGGCCTGTCTGAGTCTCCAGGCAAGCATTTTATGCTTATACTAGTTCATGCAAAATTAATTCACTATTCTATAAGAAAAATAACAATTTCTGTTTAAATACTGATAGACAGTGCTCCCAGCTGCAGTCAGGAATGTTAGGGCTATTCACCAGAAAAGATCAGAGGGAGTGGAAAGCATCCTGAGAGCTTTCTGAACATGGTTTCTGCACATCCAGAACTGCTAGAAATGTTTGTGATTTCCACCTGAGTATGGCTTCAAACTGATACAGCTTCTACAACTTTACCTGAACTACCAAAAGACAGAGGATTTTCAGCTGTTTTAGTAGTCAGAAACATTTTAGAAAGGTCTCAGCTGTTATTTCTGAGAAGTTTGGATTAAAAGTTCCTCAAATGGCTGTGCAAGGCAAGTTCCTTTATTTGACTTGCAAAAAGATAATCCTGTGTATAGCCACAATATGTCAATCTTATATGAGCGGTCTGCAGAGACAGAGAAGCAGCACACCAAAAAGTAAATCCACATGTATACTCTGTAATGAAAACCCTGCCTCTTCTGAAAGAAAATCGCCATCAAAACCAATGATGAGTTGGAGAGAGGATCAAACTTTCCTCTGATGTCATGAGACTAGATGAAAAACCAAAACATAATGCAAAAGAAATCCTAAAATCAGCAATTATATGACATGTGTAGCAAAACAATTGTAGCAGATACATCTTTCTTCTGGCACCTACAGACAATTTTAACGGATGAACTTTAGTTACTGTCCTCCTACTGACATCTCCTAGGCAGTTTTGAAAGGAGTCCTGCAAAGCTTATGTGCTCTTTAAGATTAATAGCCAGTAAACTGCACACTATAAGAATTATGACCAAAAATGGGGATGGAAAAGCAATGGATAGTTCCATGCTACCCTAAAAAGAAACAGAGACTAGAACATTAGAGTCATTACATTTAGTAGAGTCCAGGTACTGAAAGGAGGCTACAGTTGTCCCAAGTGCTTGAGACCAAGGGCTGAGCCAGCTTTTAGTTAGCCAAAACCCATTAAAGATTGCTTAACAGGGACAAAAATAATTAGGAAGGAGACCAAATTCTTTGGGATGAAGGGAGACCTCCCTGTCTTCGCCAGTAATTTCCAGGATGTGGGTCACACTAGACATTTGTACAGGTATCAGGAATTCCCAAACTAGAAATGTTTTAGGCAAAAAAAAAAAAAAAAAAAAAAGACACATTCTGTGAGCACTGTGCTCTGGGGTGTAGCTCCCTTTGTGGTTAGCAGTCTACAAAGAGGCTAACCCAATTAGCAATTAAATCCAGCTCTCCATTAGGATCGATGTAGCCCATCCTCAGGCAGTTGAGGAGATACGGAGTGACCTCATGTGAAACTCTTGTTAGAGTTACATGAGGTTCTAATTAGGCCCAGATTAGGCACATAATTACTTAGAGATTATACTTAACCGAGACCACAGTCAAGAAACTCTCTCAACACAGAAGGCTTAAGAATCTCAGTAAATGGAACCAGTATCCTGGGGTAGCAGAGGAATGGTTGCATAGGAAAATCTACCTGACCAAGTAGGGAACAGATTTCACATCTGGTGCTGAAGGAGGGAAAAGCACGTGAGATTTTGCTGGGGTGGGATATGTTTATTAAAGCTTGAATTCAACTCAACAACTCTGTTAAAGCAGCTACAAAACTGTAACACCGCTAGATTTTTTGTTAGTGGAAGCATATCACAAGCTGTAGCTTTTCTGCCTGCATGCAGGATTTCACACAATTGTAGCTTTTGTTCATATCAGCAGAGTCACAGATGGTGTAAGGAGCGAGACTTGTTAGTTTTTCCTCTTTGGAAAGGAGAAAGACTCAGAGCTATAATAACTACTTCTGCTTTAGTGGTTTGTTATGTGATACAGCTGATTCATACTGATTACCTGCTGAATGTAATTGCATTCAGCTTAATAACAACTCAGCCAGTAAGACAGCTTGGAAAAATACATAGCTGATGTAGCATGAACCAGCTGAAGAGCCCAGTGTCATCCCATGATGACGATTTCCTTTTGAGACTCCCATTTCCTTTCAGATCAATCTTAATTGAATACCTAAACCTTTGTAAATTAATTAGATCAAAACCCCTTTGACCTCTGTTCTTCTGACAATCTGGGAAACAGAGAGGATATGAATAATGTGTATGAATTTTCTGTTTCTCCAAATTGCGCTCTCTAATGATGTGGCACTTTAGAAACTGCCATTAGTTTATTTCCCATAAGTATGATAGCTTGCCTGCCCTTATTGCTCTAGGCAGCTGGATTTATTTAGTTGATTTTCTATATGCATATTCTTTTCTGTGCAGAAAGGTGGCATTTTTTTTTCCCAGTAAAACATATGCAAGTAAATATCTATTTATTCTTCCTTCCCTACAGTCAAATAATATTCAGGAAATAAATTGATTGTTTTCCCTCACTGTTGACTGAACTTTGTATGACTGAAAGTGTTCACAGTCATACTCAGCTGTCTCTCTTCTTTCTCCCTTACCCACTTACAGTTAGTTGGCCTTACTGTTTTATTTCATATGGTTTATTTAAAGTTAGGGAAGTAGTAGATGGTGGCTATACTCACCGTCTTCCAGCTGTATCTCAGAGTTCCCCTCCAGCCGTTGCATTAGGGCTCTACTAATCATAAACCACCCTCAATTCCACTACTAATAACACCTGTGAAAAGGACAATCTCCTTCATTATGGAAATTACCCACCTTGCTAATTAAAGGTTCTGTTATTCCTTTCAGATAAATATCTGACAGTCCTAATCCAGCCTGGTTTATATTTATTGTGCCCGATTTCTCAGGCTGAGGATTGACTCTTTTGGGTAGGCAGAACATTCTGTTCTGTTGGATGTTGTGAGGGGCAAAAGCAGTTTTTTTTCTCCCATTTACAATCCTTTGCAGCAGCATGATCTAGAAGTTCAGTAACTGTACTTTATTATGGCACATGGTTCCCAGGTTAACTTTTTTGATTGCAAATAGGTACTTCTCATGCATAGTGTATTGTACTTCATCTTAAAAAAAAAAAGTATTTTTCCATCCTATTCATAAAAAAGCAAATGCTCTTGTTCCTGCTGTTGATTTATGCTTAATGTGACTAACCTTTTGATGTAATGTATTCCATCTTAGACGCAGACTGCACAAACTAGGGGTATCAAAGATTACCCAGGTTGATTTCTTACCTCGGGAGGTGGTATCGTACTCCAAGGAGACGCAAACACCTCTTGCCACACATCAATCTGAAGGTAAGATTTTAATATTTTTCAAAAACTATTTTCATGTAAGTATTTGAGTAAGAGTTAAGGAATGCAAGGAAAATAATAGTAATTCATAATATAGCAGCTTATCACATATTTTCTGCAAGCCAGGTATTGTTTATGTGATTAATGGCTGCTCTGGTGAGAATAATTATAATAATGACTTTAAATTCAGGTGGAGCCAAACAACTGCTGCCTAACAATGGGTTATGCTTAGATAGCAGTTTAATGGGAACATATTTCCAAATAAATCATTACAAATATAATTAAAATAATTCCTTATTCCATTTTTCTTGCTTTCTCAAGGAAATTATTTGTTCCATGCTTTGTAAAGAGCCAGCAATGGAAAGCTGCCCTCAGATATTTGGTCAGTGTAATTGCGTCCCCCTTCAGTAGATGAGTCTTAGGAGGAGTTACAGTTTAGCTCCATGTGCTGAAAAATTACAGTTAGATACTTCAATGTGTATGGTCCTTCTTTCTCTCTGCTGATAGATGTATCTGCACTCACAGAGCTCTTTGTTAGCAGTTTGGCTTTCCTGTTGATAAGTAAACATGTGAAGTAGTTAGTAAGAGAGTGCTGATCTATCTGTTCCTTAGACTACACACTTGCTAGTGTTGAAATGCAGAGCACTGATTATAGGTTAATTGAAACCATGTAAACTGCACATAGAACTTCTACATTAGCCTGATCTAATTTACATCCTATTACAAAGCAGATAGAAGAAGAAAAAGTGAAGAGAGTTTTGGCTGTAACTGTTGTTGTTAACAATTAAGGATCAAGAAAAGTTGAACAACTGGGTGCTTTCCTACAGCACGTGGCATAGAACTTCGACAGGTTCCATATAGAAGAAGATTCAAGTGGGTCGCAAAAGGTGTGCGAGCAACCCTATCTAAATATAAGTTACTGTTGGGGAAGATACAGTGATAAACACAGCCAGCTTGCTTTCTGCAGCTGGGTTACCAGGTTGGCCTTTAAGAAATGAGAAATAAAAACTGCTGCACTAGATACTCATATTCTACTTTCCCAAACCACAAGTTTACCTGCAGCGTCTGTTGTCTGAAATTGTGCCTTCAAACGTAGACAATCCTGTTGCTTGGATGGTGCTTCTTGAGCAGCATGTCTTGACAGCTTTGTCTCAGAAGCCTCCCTTTTTCAATCCAGCTCATCTCTGTCTCTGAGGGCTGCTGAAGCCTCCAGAAGATGTGGTTTCCCCACATCATTAGGGGCTCAAACCTGGAGTCCTTGTGAGGTAGGATGGAGAGAGTGCTCTTTCTCTCTGACACAGAGCCTTTATCCAGCACGGATACAGGGATCTGAATACGTGGCTTTTGATGTGTTTACCTCTCTGACCTGCAACTCCAGCACTCATTTATCTGACATGCCTTTCTGAACAGGCTAACTTCTTTTGAGGAAGCAATTTCTTCCAACAAGTTCCTCCAAGGAGCTCTTCAACTATTATAATATCCTTTTCTTGGGTAGGAAAAAGGAATAGTTCCTAGCCTTCAAGGTAAAAATCCAAAACCAACCCACAAACCAACAGCATTCTGCTATGGAGCCTGGAAGTCAGAACAGCAAGCACAGAGGGCCACAGGGCTTTTCTTGGTTCTCTCAACACAGAGGAAGCTCTTGCTCCTCACCTGTATGAAAGATAAATGTGAACATAAAAAGTGATAGGCTTTCAACTGCCTGGCCAAAACCTGTGATGGAGAAGGCCGAATGGCAGTAAGTGATTTTGGTGACTGGATTTTATTATCTTTCATATTCTCTGTGTCATCACAGTCAAGGAAAAAAACATCAACAAAAGGGAAGTTTTAATATGTAAACACAGAATAAATATCACCTGATCACTTCCCTCAGATGCATGGGGGGAGAGATAGTTTAATTTATATTTCCTTTCTAATCTGCTGCTAGGGAATTCTCTGCATATAACTTGGCTGTGAATATGGCTCTGTGTCAGTAGAGGAGAGCTGGGAAGCTTTGGTTATTCCACTGAAATGATATTTAGCTGGAAACTCTCTAGGGGGTAAATAAGCTCTGTGATTTTGGTCTCCCAGGTCTGATGGAAATGGCTTCTCAGGTTTTCAATCTCCCAAGCCTCTTTATGAACGCTGAGCCTTTCACACTGTCACTCTAAACATGAACAGCACAGTGGAATTCCTTGGGAGAACAGTTTTGAGGAGAAGTCTCTATGCTGTTCCTATGCATTCATGTGATAAAATATAGCCATTATCTTTTCAAGATAAATTGTTCAGCCATTGCTATGGTTATGTGCTCAGTTTTCAGTATCTGAAGCCTTAGAGCTTAAGAAAAGAAAAAAAGGAAACCCTTATTTACTTAGATGAGTCTGACTTCAGCTCTCAGAATTCCCTCTTTTGCTGCCTGTCTTGAACACTGGAAATGTCAAAATGTGGAGATTGTGGCACACTAGCTTCTGGTTTGGAAGAGAGCTAATGAAAGGTACAGCTGGATGGAAAGATCTTTCCTGTACAAGTAAGCCACCGAAAGGTCTGTTCAAAGTTCTGCAGCTTTTTTAAAGATGTCATTACCAGGTTTTCTGCACATTGATTCTCTGGAAAGAAACAAACTGTAAGGTACTGTAGACCTCCCACTGCTCTGGAGCTCAGTGTAGGCCTCTGTGGTAACAGGTATTCCCCATCAAACCTTATAAAATCAATAGAGGAAAGTTTCATTGTGGGTAAGCGTATCTGGCCAGAGTGCCAGATTCTGTGAGTGCAGAAGTCGCAGCTTGTCAGATGCTAATTTTAGAAGAAATAATGTGGCATTATTCTTTACTGTATAAAAACAGATTAACTCTTCTTTCAGAGCAGGTAATTTGCTTATTCCAGAGGAATAATGACATGTTATTTCCCCCACCCACTCTATTATTTAGGGAGATGTGTATACACATCATTCAACCCTTTGATCACAAATACCTAATTCTTTTGCTTTATTTAGGTCACAGTAAGCTTCAGACTTTTCTTTTCCTCCTTGTAGGATGACTTAAAAAACAGCCAGATCTTGGCCCTGAAACCTGGAGGGGAGGAAAAAAAAGCAAACTTTTCCCCTGCTCCTATAATTGGACTTGAATTTAGGTATTCACAGGCACTGAGAGATGTTTCTCTTGTTCTGCTTTTTCCACTCTGGAGTTGATTAAGACCTAGGCTATGCCAAATGTTTTCTGAGAGGTCCCTGGGACACATTTCTTCCCTGCGTAGCAAATCTCAAGTTGCTGCAGAATGGCAGCCTCACCTTCAATGGTTGGACCCTCCAAAGTGCCACAGAGCTGCCCGTTGCTGAAGGCATGCCTAGGAGACAGCAGCAACAGAAAAGCTGTGGCCAGACCTCTGCCCAGGATGAATCCCTTGCTGCCATAAGGCAGTGGAAGGAGGTCTGGATGTCTACATGCAAGCTCACTTTTCAGATAGGAAAACAGCCTGCGATTCAAGCTCTGCTGGGTGCCCCCCTCAGCTCCAGCTTACTGTTAGCCTGCTCTCTAATGAGACAGGAGGTAAAATCTCCATGTAGGAAACATCACACTGTACCTGTACTGCCAAGGGAGATACTCCTAATCTGGCTCCCCACAAAAGCTGGAAGGGGTGGGGACAGCAAGAAGGAGAAGGTCTGTAAGCTGGCTGGCTTTTGTGGCCAGTGTCAGGAGTGTTGTTATTCCTCTTTTCATGAATTAGAAACTACTTCTTCATCTTTAAAATGAGATGTTCTCACTTTTTTCTGGCTTGCCAGGCTTTCACTGCCAAAAAAATTAGTTTGAAGTACCTTTCTGAAAAAGTAGATCCCTTATACAGGGGAAGATCTGACTTTCTAGAACAAAGGAGGTCATATGTATTTTGCCTGTTTCTCATCTTCAACAGGTGGTTGTTCATGTGGGGAAAGCAAATGTGTTACTATACTCACCTCATGAACAAGATCACCTCATCCTACATCACAAATGTTTGCTCAGTTCTCTCAAAGAACACAGTTCAGGCCCATGTGCCATCACTTTATCTGATGTATTCAAATAACGAGGATATTTTGCCTATTAGGAAAAGAGGAAAAATAAGTTCTCTGCTCCATTTGGAAGTAGACTGGAATAAGTGGCAAAATAGAGGTGGAACTCCAGAGGCTGGGTTGGGTTCTGTGTCTCTTGTCTAATTATGTGAACTTTAAAAGTTACACTTTTTTAAAGTACTGAGGGAAGAGAGGGGAATTCTCACAGTGTAAGTCTCATGAGAGAGGCACATGAGTTTGAGTATCTGTGTGTCATACCAAATGCGACCACTGTAGGGTGAAGCAAAGCTCTGGGTGCAATGACTGAATGCATCGACCAGTTTTTTGCTGACTAGCTTGGTAGCAGAGCGCTTCATCTAGGCGTATTGGTGTAGGTTTCCCATTACTCAGTACACTGAGTAAAAGCATCATACACTGATGCTCTGTGAGGGCTGCGTCCTATTTAGACTTTTGGTAATCAGAGAGTTACCTGTGACTAGGACTGACAAGCCCCGATGCTATGTAAAACAAGTCAGGCCTCTGGAATCTGGAATTGCCATTATAAAATCCATAGGTAACGTTATTTTTACCCTGATTGTCAGGGGCTGAGACTGAGGAACTCTGGCTCTGCTGGTCCCATAAGATAGTATGTGTCAGACCTCCAGTGCAGCAAATCCTGCAGCAGGCTGGCTGTACCTTCATGTGCCTGAGTGTAGCTCAGTTCCAGCCTTGTGAATGCATGCTCGCCTTAAGAAAAGCCAGTCCCAGAGCTTGGCAAGATCATACTTGAGCTTTCCAATGCCCAATCTGTCCAGAGCTCAGGGATCAGATGCTGGGTTAAGTTAAAGCGCTTACTTTGGCTTTTCCCTTCCAGAGAATCTTAGAGCTCAGCTCCTGTCTGGAGAGGACAAGTTTGGACTCAAGAATAGCTTTGAAGCCTTCGTTTAATGGGAAATGCAGATAAATGTTTGTGCACTGCCATGCGTGCAACGTATATGTCAGGATACATGAAAATATGTGTGATGGAAAGGCATTGGCCATAATAGGGGTGGGGGGTGGAGGTGGGGAGGGGAAGCAGAGGTCCTCTGTTGTAAACAAAATGTGGTGATGGAAAGCAGAGAACAACTGGAATAGAAATCACTACTAAGAACAAGAGACAACCTAAATATAAACAAGTGTTAAAGCAGAAGCTCTGTTTTTAAAGAGACAGAATCTTAGTGTTAGTACTGATGGACACTAATTTTGTAAGCAATATTATGGTCTATCCTAGGCAGTGTCATGTATCACTGCATGTTTTTAGTTAGCTATACAAATCTAGTTTGCCTTTTCTTCTCAAACCTCGGTCCATCAGAGTCATACTGTGGATCTCAATAGCTGACATAAACACCCAAATTCAAGACTGCTTTGTTTGATTACATCAACAAAGCTTATTTTGTACTGTTGTACCAGACTGTACAAGATTGGATGAGGCGAGAACGGAGCAGAGCGAAGACTCGAGGCATTGCGCTGTATAAAAGTCTTTCAGCAATTCCCCTTTACGCCTGTCACAACTGCATTCTCTTTTCTGAATAACAAGATTTCAAAGATGGATTTTTTTTTTAAGTATTTTTTAATTTAAATTGGGCATAAAAATCTTTGAAAGGCATTCGGGCAGCTCCCTCTCGTGGTGAAGTGGCGAAAGAACACGTCGTGCCGAAGGGATGCTGGAGGTGAGGGAGTGATGCTGGTATGAGTGCCAGAAAAATGCTCGTCACCTCTTTTTCTGAGGCAAGAATTTAACAGAAGATGTTTGTTGTACGACTGAAAAGCTGTATGAGTGTAAGTGGCGAAGAAAGAAGTGTGAGAGGAGAACAATTTTTATTATATAAAAAGTTGGGGTGGGGGGAGATATATAGAGATGTAAAAATGAAGCCTTAAAAATTAAGTTATAGGTATTATGACAAAAATCTAGGGGGATAATACACTAGTGAAATCAGATGCATTCTTTTGTTCTTGATGTATAATCAGTGTACAATTTGTTTAAAATACATTTTCTGTAAGACAGACACATCAGGCAGGTACCAGGTGTGATGGGTCTGTGTTCCACTCCTAGCACTCCAGACTTTAGGTGTGTACTGCTAAAGGCTCTCTTCTATCAGCCAGCTTGTGATGATTTTGTGTAGTGTAGAACTAGGTTAAGGGCTTGGCTTTGGAAAATGTGTTTCTGTGGGTTTTGTTGTGCAGAATGATGTATTTGACACTGACAAGAGTTTCTTCTAGGAAGAAGAATGAAGAGGCTGTAGTCTGTGGTCACACACAGTTTGGGGGTTTGTGAACAGGAGTGGATAAGAAATGTCTCATTTCCTTAAATATGCAGCATGCATAGGCTAAAACAGGATTTCTGTGAGGCAATCCCACTCCATTTCTAAAAGGTGGCCTGAAACATCCACAGTCTACTGGTATACTTATTGGTGATCATGGCTGCATTCCCTGTCTCTCCTCCCATGTCCTCTCTAAAGACTTCTGAAGAAGAGTTTTTCTTGTACTCAAGATGGTTTTCAGATAGCTTTCAGCAGAGAGACCTCTTCGTGCCTAGCTGTTTTGAACTGGCAGATCTGGGAATTTATTAAGCATCTCTGGGAATTATCCACTAAGAACTGATTTAACAGAGAGAAGATTGGATCTGGTCAAGCACAGTAGGAGGTCTGAGGAAGGAAAACTCTTTAGGCATCCTAGACTTCACCCTCGATCATGTCATTACTTGGGGACAGACTAATTTGACTCATTGCACAGTCTTAAAGTCCTGAAAAGGTCTTCTGAAGACCAGGCCCACAAGCACAAGAGTTTGCTGCTCCAACGTGGCTCAGGCCATCTGCAGACCCTGGTTTCTCTTGCATAAGGCACCTTTGCATCAAATAAAAGCCCAGGAAGCACATCTAATAATTCTGTACAAGGCTGGGAAAAGAACAACAGACTTGTCATGGCTGAGTCTGTACCTTCTCTAAACCATTCAGGCTCCAGAAGATGGGAAACAAAGTGGAAAGGTTAACTGCCTCTGTCAATGAAGGGAGGAAACAGTTTTGAGGCTGTACATCCTTGGAGAGGATTGTGCAACTGTGCATGGAAGGAATACTGCTTCAGAACCTCTGCAGACAGCATGGAGAGGGAACATGTTCTACCTCCCTTCCTTGACAATTGTCCTTGATTGTAACAGATGATCCTTGTTCTATGCTTTTAAGCAAGTGGATCCCATCCTCCACCCAAGAGATGGGAGGCCACTCTATCCTAGAGTAAAGCAAAAAATACTGTAGTCAGGTCCCTTGTGCAGGATCCAACCAGCTCCTTTAGTTGCAGTGGGAAATAAGTAAATGAATGAGATCCTGGTACATCTGGTGTCACTTGGTGGGAAAACAAGAGCTCTGATGTTAGCAGCCGTGACCTTAAACTCGTTTAACTAGCTGCAAGCCATCTCACAGTGCCTTTGACCCATCTTTGTGTCCTGACATCTGAAACTAGCAGTGATCCATGAATTCAGAGAGAAACCCTGTAACACCTGTATGCAAATGGAATCCTTTGTTGGCTGGAAATGAAAACCTTCCTCAAAGACTTTCTTTCCTCTCTGGAAAAGATCCTGGCCATGTTTTACACATGAACAACTGCTGTATTGAGCTTATTTGTTATGTGTTCCCCTCAAGCAATCAAATACTTCTAAAGTTATTTGCAAATATGTGTCTATCAGTATGTTACAACTGAGCTTTAACATGAGAACAGAAGAAAACTATCCCATAATTAACAGCATGATGATTTCCCTAGTTCGATAGTCAGTGAAAAGACAGTGGCCAGTGTTTCTCTCATTTGCTGTTTTCACGTGTTCCTAGTTCTCTACCACACGTATCAATTCAGTAGGATTTGAATATACTGTGAATTAACATCATGTATGTATTACAATGCTGAAATTGGAAATTATAGGTAGGAAAATAATAAGGGGAAAGTTGGGTTAACAGTGCTTCCAACAGAACAATGAAGACACAGTTTTTTGTTTTCTTCAGAAACAAAGTATGCTTTTTCCTACCATCCCTGTAATTCCTCCCTTAGTCTAATGGATGATGCCCATTCAGTATATACAAGAAAACTAATACCCAGCACCTTCTATTGCTTGTTTAGAAACCTTTGGCAAACTCTGGCTTTGTAACATGGACCAATCTCCACTGGAATTAAAGACAAGATTAAGAAAAATGTGCATTGCAGGAGTAGCAGTTATTAATCCTTGGTGCTCCAATTAGCACTTAATCTTTCTAATCCCATAAGTAGATACAAAATCAGTGCTGAAATAGACACAGGCCATAATGTGGAAAGCCCTTCATTAGTAGTGTTAAAAAGATGTACAGAAAAATAACCACTACTGTTGCTTCTCAATTTGTTTCTTGGCAGTTGTGACTCAAAGAAAGAAAAAAGATTCACATGCTGAAATGCCCTCCTCTGTTTTAACCCGTGCCTCTAATGTACTGGGTCAAAAATTATGCAGCTGAAAATTCTCCTGTTCAGCACCTCTCTATCTTCAATTCTATAGTGGAGCCACAGCTTAAGAAGCTGGTCAATTGTGCCCCTCTATAGTTTCCTTTAATTGGCTCATTTCCATAGGAGAGGCCACCTGCCTTGGATGGAGTGTCAGCTGCTTGCCCTCAGACTAACTGGAGAGGGAGCCAAGTGGCTGGGTTGGGTGGGATGAAGAGGGTTTGCCACACGCCAGGGTCATTATTGGCCTTCAGGATGAATGGGGAGGAACCACAAGCTGGGTCTTTGTTCACAGACTGTATCTTCATAGCCTGAACCCACCACCTGGGCAGAGCCCTCCAATGGCAACCCTGGACCCCTCTTCTCTCTCCCCAGAGTGGCTCCCAAGGTCGTGTAAAGCCATGTTATATTTATTATAATGATGACTTACAAATCTCATCTGAAGTATTTGAGAATCCCTCCCTCAAAATTAGTAGTAGCTGGATCCTTTCCAGAGAACCCTTTTGCTCGCTCACACACACACACTCTCAAGAGTTACTGTGAAAACTGAAGAAAGGATCTGGATGAAGAAACTTTTAATGAAATGGATATGTCAGTGAAGTAAAAGTCTCAGCATGAATTCCCACTGGCCACTATTAATAGAAGATGGAATTCTCTTTTGCTACAATACAATAGACTGTCTCCACAAATAATGTCACTTTTCAACCAGACTCTGCCTGCTACTTGCCCATCGATCTTATTTTAAATAAACTTAGCATAAATTCATTCTGATCCATAATTAATTTACATGCATGTGCTAGCTATAAGCCTCCATGCCAGTGTTTGGTCTTCCTGCAAGCTAATGGCTTTGCTATTGGCCCACAGGAAGTGGAGCATAATCATTATTTTTCCAAAATGTGTGGCTCTCAGGCCATGAAGCTTCACACTTATTTTAAGTCTATAATTGCATGTTGTTGCTGTGGATACTCTTCTTCTTTTCCTTTTTTCCTTACCCCGCTTGCCTTGCAATGTTACCCACATCAGAGCTCAAAATGGGTCCAGTGCCTCAAAGTTCGGCACAAGCAGATGCCTGCACATTCAAATACCCCGCTGGTCCCAGTAGCAGCTGCTGGGTTTTGAGGACTCTTTCAGGTCTCACTCCTTGATTTGGAGCTGAACTTTTCCGAAGGTCTAGCCCAAACTGTGGAGCTGGAGAATTCTTGAAATTTTAGCTCTTAATCGTGGTGGTTTTGTATTTCATTTCATTTCTTGTCTTCTCCATCCAGATGTTCAGGCCTTACTCTCCCTCTCCTAGGCACCAGTTACTCAACAATGACATGCTCAAAACAACCACTCATATGCTATGAAACATGGGAAGCACTGAAGATTTTGCCTTTGACGCTGTGAAGAACTCTGATGGGCTGATGCTGCATCGCAGATAGTATGCAGGTTGAAAACACAGCTCAAACCAACCTTCCAGAATGGAGTCTCAAAATCACCTTGACCTGTTGTTTTCACTCATTGAAAACTGGAGGGCACATATGTTATGGTGGGATGACTTTGGTCATGTACCCAGCCCTCTCTCTCTTGAAGGGGTGATTGAGGCCAAGACACTTGAACGTAACACAGCCTTGTGACTTGGGATATGGACTCTAGCCTAGACTGCCCTTCAGTCTGTGCCCAAGTTTCTAGGCTAATGGAACTATTTGATTTGGTCCAGATGTGAACTGGGCGTGATAGAACACGCAGTTTGAACTGATCAGGAGTAACGATGTCTTCTTGTCTGCATTTTATTTTTCGCTGGTTTTGGTAACGTGGAAAGCTTGGATTCAGGGCTGCAGATTTCCAAACAGGATTCCTAGGAGTTGGCACTGAAGCCTTTGCATACATTTTAAGGATGTAAGAGTTGCTAAGTAATTTAAGATACAAGAAATTTATATCTGTGTCTCAGTGATGCAGCCATGAAAAGGTTTCCAGTGAACAAAGTGAGCTTCCGTTTCCAAGGCGGCCTAGGACAGAGTTAAGGTTGAGTGTGCAGGCATGAGTGCACCACTGATCCTGTATGTCTGGGAGCTATCTGTCCAGCAATTCCTTGTTTATAACAGTATGGAGACAGAGTGAAGAGGAGATTAATCTGGTCTCACTTTTCTCCTTTTGTCTCTCTAGTCTGTGGACCGAAATGCTTAAAAATTATAGAAGTATTTCTCTAGTTATAAAGTATTTACGTATAGGGATATCTATAGATACATTGTTTAGATAACATCTATCTATATTATATCTGTAGTTTTACAGATACTCATAGATACATGTAGAAAGGTGACCACTATAAGATCTCACCACCTGGCAAGTGATAGCCTTGGGGACAAAGCAATGGAGTGAATGTCAGGAGTCCTGTATTTGTTACAATCTCCATGTGCAATTCAGATCAAATCACAAGCTGAGTCACAGTCACCACAGAGACATAGATATATCTCTTTATTTGCCAGTAGAGGAGACTACTAACAGCTTAAACATGAACTAAGTGTTCATGTTAACTAAGCAGCCAGATTTATTAGGATTTTTAGCCATCACAGAGCTGCTTGATCTGGCAGCATGACTGATGCTAGCACCCAAGTATCTAGGTGCTGGTCCCATTCCTTTCGAGATACTTCAATATTTCAGTGTAATTGCATGCAGTAGCTCCACCTTGAGGGGCCTGCCCCTGTGAAGATTTTCTATGGTCAAAAGAGTGAGACAGACCCTTCCAGAAGGCAGTTTACCCTACCATAGTATTTATCATAAGACTGAAAGAATTCCCTTCTACTTGTGCCTTTCTTTGTTGCCTGCAGGACTTAGCCATTACATTTCAACTATAAACTTCATCTTTAGATGGTTGAGGTTAGATGATTCCCACCATTTTGTGGTGGGAATATGGGCAAATGCACTATGCAGTGTTTTTCTGTCAACCCTGAAACAGTTCTGGGACTGTTGTTATTGCTATTGCTTTTCTTCAGCTCCTTCATCTCTTAGCTATTCTCCTTTGAAGTTGTTTGTTGAGCCTGTGTGAAAGCAAAGTGAAAAAGCAGGCGTCTTATTTTCCTCAGAAACCTATGTAATTGAGGACAGCACTTCTACAGCTGATATTTAAAGGCAACAGGACAGAGAAAAAATAGACAAATTACTATTTTGTTTCTTCAATTAAAATGCATTTTCATACCAGGCAGAATACTTTATTGTGGAGAACTGATACTACACATTATGCAGTAAACAATGATTTTGATACACCAAACTAATTTTTGTGTGGTTGCTTAAATGCTCATTTGTCACATTTTGCTCAAGGCATGTGTCTGACAGTAAAGGTAGATCTACAGCCTGCTTAATTCCTTGCCCCAAAGGACAGTGAGCAAAACTTACAGCACCATGACTGTGAGATGGAGAAAACCACAAATCTGTTTGCTGTGGTGTAGGATGCAGAATATACATTTTTTGTCATCTCTTCCTCAGTTTCAATCATATTACATAGGGGTTTATGTGTGATATTTCTTGTGTCAGAGCATCTTGATGAAGTATGAAAAATAAATACCCAACCCTTATGTATTAGCTATGCAGTGAGTATGTTTTCAGGCCTAATTACTGAATTAGTTAGTAACAGTTTACAATTATCTCTAATAAGTCTGGATTAGGAATGGTTAGTAAAAGTAACTTTTCTGTTTCACAGTTCATCAGCTTGAGATAATTTAGTAACAAAGGCTCGTGTTGCAATCAGGGAGAGGACTCCCACTGACTTCAATGGGACCTGAACTGGGACCAAAATTAAGTGCTTGCCATGAGTCTAAAGAGCTGACATTGTCAATGACTCATCATGTGAAGCCCTTCAGTACATTGTAGAATCATTTTATTTGGATTTGATTAAACATAAAAGTATTTTGCAAGCCTTTCCAGATTTGAAAAACATAGTCATTTACATAAGAGCAAAACAACCACATAGCTAGCCTCTTTTACCCTGGTTAGTAGGCTTTATCCTGCAAATGTTTATGCATGCTCTGTGCTCATGATTAATCCCCTGGCATATTTGATTTTCTGACATTAGGCATGTATGTGTTTGCAGGAGGAGGTCTGGTGCTGTAACATTCATTTGCTGTATCCTGCTTTGCTGATAGACTGCAAGCTCTGAAGTGCAGGAAATGTAATTGTCTATCACAAATACCAGTATGGGATCCAGAAGACATGCCGTAAAGAAACACTGATCATTGAAAATGCTTATGTATGTGTCATTTAAGAGGAAAATATGCTTCTTTCCTATGTTCTAGGTCAGTTAACTTTGTCAACTGCTAAAATATGCCTTTTATTATTAACACCTTTTATCAATCCAATGAACAATAGAAACAGCAAGTCTGCCCCAAGACCGGCCACATCTTGCAATAATTTATAAATGCCCATATTAAAAATAATACACTTACTCCAACTTTTTCAAAATGCCCAGGGTGAGCAAATGCTTTTGTATTATTATTAGTTTTGACAAACCTGATTGTGCGCTGGCCATTGTTAAAGGGTTCTATCTGCCTGCAAACACAGTGAGAGACAAAGAATTTTTAATGAATTTAATTAAAACTTTATGTGGTTTATGGTGTTCACCTCCAGCTGGTGTGCCATTCTCCTCTGGTGAATGAAGTTTCCTCTAATGCATAATGATGTGTTTTATATGAGGGATGTTTGAACCCCCTTCCTAGTAGCCCTGAGGTAGTTTCCATGGTATGACACAGTGGTGAAGTATTTAAAAGCAGGTCTCTTAAACTTAAGTGAATTATGTATATGGTTAAATGCACATGCATGAATGCATAGACAGGAATCTTAAAATAAGTTTAAGAATCTTTTTTTCCCCCAGAAACAGACTTTGTGGGCTAGCTTTTATGACCCATGCTGCTGAGTATTTGTCAGTACAAATGGCACATTGACATGGAAAGGTCTTTTTTATTTAACTGCTTATATTGGGAGTAAGAGGTTGAATAATCTGGTCCCCTTTCAGTTAACACGCTGAATAGTAACATCTGTACCAGGCAGAAGGCCCCGATACCGACCGTCACTCCTAGCGCTGCTGTAACAAGAATGCAGGTAGTCCTGTTGGCAAATGTTTCAGTGGGTTTTGTGAGACCTGGCATGATGCTGTAAGAAGCTGGGTCATTCCTGTGGCAGGTTAGAGTTACTGGTGGAATTCTAGTCCTCAGAATCTCTTGTGCTGGTGGGGCTTTCATTCAGGGTCTCTAAAAAGGGGCATGGCCTGTCTGCCTCCCCTGCAAGCTGTGTTGCTATAAGAGGTAAGCTGTTGGTTTGTTTTAAGCACTTGCTTTTCAAAATCTGGGTGTGGCCAAACTGAAACACAGTGCTGTCTTTTTGTGGTTCTTTGGATGCTGAGATCTCAGTTGTGCAAGAATCTTGAACAAGTTCCCCAGGGAAGGAATGAATGAAGCAAGATGCCTTGGACCAAAGGAACAGGACTTGGAAAGAACTCGCATCTCTACAGGGAGTAGCGTGATCTCTGGAGAAGTCTCAGCAATGGAGTCTACAAACTTTTCAGTGGTTTTGCAGAGACCAGAAATACTTAGATGAATGTTGAAAGCCATCTTCATAAATGATTACTCTTGTTCTAATGGTTGTAAGGAATTAGATAGGAAACTCGTTACAAAATCACCGTGCTCCAGCATTATATAATTGACCAACTCATTGAGGTGGGGAGAGACCTTTATATGGCCTCATAGGAAGTTGACTAAGAGGAGAGGCTTTCCAGGAGGTGAATTTTCAATGTATCAGCTAGATAACCAATAATCAGTGGTTTTCTGGAGATAAGACCTTTTTCTTGATGGGATGGATTTCAGTCTTTAAATCCACCTGTGATGTTTAACAGAGTTTTCCAAGGATTAGCCAATAGTAATAACAGTCCTCAACTGATGAAGAAACAAAATGATCCAGGAGAAGACCAGTTATAAGCTAGATCAGAGAAAGGCTTTGGAGAAAATACTGACAAAGATTACACTTGGTGGAATGACAAAGAGTTGAAGAGATGCAGGAGCATCAGAAGCTAAAGAATAATACTTCTGACAATAGGGATGGACAAGAAATCAAGATGAACAGAACAAGCAGGCAGATGAATAATAGATTGTAAAGAATGAAGAAATAATAAAGAGGAAGTGGAAGAAGTCCTGGAAACCCCAAAGACATATTTATATTTTCCTAAGAAATTAAGAGGATGCTGCTGGAGGTGGCAGGGGGAAAGGATGTGAGGAGCTGACATCCTGCACTGGGAGAAGTCTGCCCACAGGCTAATGAGTCATCTTGTTGCATTGCTCCTGATTCCAGATGCTCTGATTGTGGTCTCTACTGCAGTTTTGCTCGTTAGAGCAAATGAGAAATAATCTTAGTCTGATGAGCTGCAGCGTACCCTTCAGAGAAGGCAAGGCTTCTGTGAGTCAATGCAAAGAGCTGATGAACTAAATGAACCAGCATCTCAGCATCTGGTGATGTCCTGCCTTTGGGGGTCTGCTGTCAGCTGGTAGACTAGATACTGTGCAGTGTAAATCAAAACAACCCTGATTTAGGCTGGGAATGAGGGTGGCAGTCTCAAAACTGCCACATGTGCATCCTGGCATGGGAAGTTTGTCTCTGGAGGTGGGCAGAGCCAGATGGAGGGAAGATCATACAGCTATAAGGTCATAATTTCATCATGCAATATCAGGGTGTGCAGCATCAGTCAGGACATCAAAAGCTCTGTAACTCACCTCCTGGTAAATCGGTGCTGCTCTTTGCCTTTGGTTAAAGTTGTCAAGTGTTCCTGTCTATATTTCTCTGATCTCCAGCTCAAAACCAACGTTATGTTCAACTAGTACCCTTTGTTCCTGGAGATAGTTTTGGCAAGCAGTGCTGGGAACAAAGTAAAAGAAACCTGAGAAGGACCAAGGCTTAGAGCTATGAGGGTTGCATTTCAGCTGTGTATGTCCATGATGTCCTGCTAGTATTTCATTAGCCCATGAATGCTGTCAGTCTTGACCAGTGGGTCCTTTGTGGGTATAAGCAGAAAGGCAGGGCTGTAAGAAAGTCTTGGAGTCCAGGTGTTGTTTGTGGACTAGCTGTTAAAAGCAGAGAGAGAAGAAATCCATCAGGAAAGAAGTCAAACCACTGAAACCAAAGATTTATTTCCATGGTTTGTAGATACTTTGCACAAAGTGGCTAATTAACAAAGGAGGAAGATGCATGAAAGTCTGATTTATTGCAGGTTTTATTGGCGCCTGAAACAGCCACAGCAACAGTAAGGACTGAAGAATGGGCTTAGTTTGAAAAATGGGAACGTTCTTGGTTCAGCTGATGGGTAAAGCACACCCCAGCCTGTCACAGTCCTTGTGCAGAGCAAGGGAACTGCCTGAAATGGTTCTGCTAAGAATGCTACGATAGGTAGTCGAGATGTAGCCAAAGATGTGCCATAGGAGATACTCATCCTTCAAGGTACGCTTCCAGGTAGCCTGAGTGAGAAACTTGTAGAGGATTTGGGCCAGTGCTGGATTTTGGAAGCAAGTCTGTTGGCGGGACAGTCCTGGGAAACAAAACCAGGAAATCTGCTGTTCACTTTTTTGCCTGTTTTAGGGACAGGCAAAGCACGAAGTGATTGAAGCACAGAGTGATTTAGTGGTCATTAGAGGGAGTTTTACATAGATGTCTGTATATACAAATGTCCATTTCTTTTTATTTGTTTACTTTTACAGTGTCTTAGGACTCAGCCCTATCTTTAAAGATGAGTTTCTCACACTGTGTCGCTGCTGTATATATTTTTGCAGGGCAGAAGCATGCAATGAGTGTTAAGTGGCTTTTGGTGCATTATTTGATAGCTTTGCAGTTGAAATATTTCATGATCATTGGAAAAGATATACATCTACATGTATATACTGACATGTCATTTTAGGGTGAAATAGGGTAATTTTGATGAAAAATATGGATAATTAGTAAAATACACTATAGATACCCTCTACATATTCTTGGATTGGATTCACCAATTCTATTGGAATATAAAGAGAATCCTATAGAGGTAAAAAGAACAGAAATAATAGACTTACAAAAATAATAGGCATTTAAGAAGTATGCCTGAATTTTCCTTTGTCTCTGCCTTCAGGCCAGATTGTCCATGTGTGGAATGTCCTTAAAAGCACACCGAAATTATACCATCTTTTCTTCAGAAAAAACGAGAGATTTGGCTCCTGTATCTTCTTTAAATGCTTGAAAATCCCTGGATCAAAGCCTGCAGAATCTCTCCCGAGGAGAGATTTGAATGTGGATAATTATTCAGGAAACGATGAGCACTTTTATGTTTTAGCTTCATTTACTATTTAAGTAGAAGGTAAAATGAAATAAAAAGATATATCATGTCTTATCTTGACAGGGGTTTTTTTCCTTGTTTTGGAATTCAATATTCACACTGTCTCCAAAGGCATAATGTAGAATTAGTTTAAATCTTTCTTCCAGTATTCTTTTTATTGAAAAATATTCTCTTTGAAAAGCAAAACTTTATACAAAGCTTGCCAGTATTGTCAAAATGACACACTTTTTGGTGACCTTTGCTAAATCTGCATAAACACTCCAGTCACTTTTGATTGAGTATTTTTTCCTGCAGTTTAGAAAATACTATCCTATCTGTGCCCATGTGATAGCAAAGCTCATGAGCACCTCCTTTTCTGAGGGTGACTTTTTCTCTCCTGAACTTACCCATCCATCTGAAAAACACAGTCTTTGGCTTTGAGCCCTTTGATGTTCTCAGTCATTTCAGTGAAGGGACAGCAGGAGTTACTCAGGCCAGGAAGCTGTGTAGCAGAGGATGTAATTCAGTTGTGGAGGATAAAAATCAATTATCTGTGTAGGATATGAGTCAATTACTGTTCTGGGAGTTCAGCACACTTGTTCGGTCACTTTGCATTGAATGGCACTTGCTGCATCCAACTATCCTGTAGGTATGTGCCATGGAGCCAGCAATAGCCATTCCTTTCTTGGACTCTAGGGCAGAAGCAATTGCTGAAACCAATTATGAAATCTCCATTGACAAAAGTGAGATCAAGGATTTACCCTGAGGGATCTAAATAGCTGAATAGCTGGGCTGCTTTACAGCGTTGTGTCAGGCTAGCCTTTTACCTTAGCTTTAATGCCTTTCCCCAGTCCTCCAGTGCTATATAAAATCACTTCAGTGTTCCTGAAAGTGACGCCAGAACCATTTGCACCCATTTGCATTATTTGCCCTGAAGTGATAGCCATTTGAACCATAATGCCATAGGAGAAAAACCAGTAACTTAACCCAAGACCTCCTCCCCCTGCCCACCTCAGCCCCGCCATCCCATTCCCAGGCCAACTTAATTAGGCTCTGCTGTAAGAAATCTAGCCCAGGATGTGTTCGTGTCAGATGGGGTACTGCAAAGGGAGTGTGGAAAAGCACCTAACCCTGTGACTAAGGAAGCTGTTCGCTAGACTCTGAATCCTCACCATACAGTAAGAATTTAGTATCAAACCGCTCTCCATGCTTCCTCCCATGACCCATCTCAGGGGTCACCATTTACAACATGGATAAATGAAAAAAGGCACTGTATGTGAAATGATTAAAGTGCTGATCACTGTGCAACCTAAGGCTGACTCAGGAAATGATGGTGTCTCTGTCTTGCTGCTGGGATCTCCTGCTTTATTGAGGTAGATGTGCATGGACTTCATGCAGGCCCATATCATTAGTTGGTGGTGTGTTCTGAAGTTATAAATATGCTCGTTTTGGGTCAGGATTTTTTTGATTTTATTTAAAAAAAGCTGTCTCTGGTTTGTTGTAATGATGGTGTGCTGTCTGCACTGTGTCATTTTCTTTACCCTTGTAGTGGGATAACATACAATTAGGGACTGATGTCAGCCTGTAAAATTTTGGTGTAAAATTTTGGTCGCACCAAAATACCATACATCTTAACAAAGCTGGCAGACATGTCCTTTGGCAGCAGCTGCTTGCCATGTGATTTAAAACTTCCTGTCACTATAATTGATGTGTTTTTATTCTTTCCACTTCCTGAAGCCTGATCAGAATTAAAATTGCTGTTGGAATTTCCTGTCAAAGCAACTCATTTATTCGCTGAGCGCTGCACTGACAGTACTTTGATTGGACATTGCCTTCAGCTATTCTCAGGCAGAGATTGCTGTGAATTATGCTCCTTGCCCAGGTTTGACTTCCCTGCATGCCACATCTGCAAATATATACAGATTGTCCATCATGTGGTAACCTTGTCCTAATGAAAACTCCACATGTAAAATGTTAATGATTTGAATATCAAACTTGGCCACCTGCTGGGGCCTTGGCTTTTGTGTTTATTTAGGAAACTCCACAGACTTTTTTGACTGATTGTCTCACTGTAACTTTCGCGTTGCCTACCAAAAAGGGCTCTGCTACATTTCTACACTAAGGAGAATTTACACCCTTTTTCAGCTTTTGTTTTAAAACAGCTAAGGTTTGTATGGTTGTTTTTCTTTATTTTTCTGCTTGGATGTGCTATCTGCACGCCTTCCCAGAGGTGGCTGTGCTATGATGCCGTGTGACAGTCCTCAGCTGTTACTGCAGCAAGTTTGTCCAGTGCTTTGGGATCGAGAGGGTCGAAAGATGCTGTATAGATGCAAGCCGTCATTACTTGCAGCATGAGTGCAATGTGGTGGTAATTTTGCCTGTTAGGAGGAGAAGCCGTTAAATTCACTGATGGATGAATCATTCAGTTGTCCCATTTGTAACTTCATTTTCCTGTTAGAGTTGCTTGGAGAATTACAGGTTATTTTGGGAAGCTGAATAATGGATAAGTATTGGATTGTTCTGCAGTTATAACTGACAGAAAGTCATTGTCACCTCAGAGGAGAATAGATATAATGATACTTACTTAACTGCCTTTGTAAAGTGTTTTGATAACCTAGGCTGAAAGGTACTTACAACCCTGTGAAGTATTACTATGATCATTAGGGGCAATATATTCTTTTTAAAGTTCTAACCTATATTATTTTGAGGATGTAGTGCAAATCTAAATATTCATGTGCAGTCTCCTTTCCTTGGCCAAACTGGGTGCCAAGTACTCTTCCAAAATTTTAAGGAAATCACCATGACTAGTTTGGCTGGTTGTTGTGGTATGAGATCATAAGTGTCCATACGCGATTTGCACTCTATCTGCAGCTGGTGGGAACAGCTCCCGCTAGTCTCTAGTTGGTGGTATAAGCTACTGTTGGGCATTTGTATAATCTGCCATTTCTTTTACATTAGAAAAAGAACAAGATTTTAATTTTCTTTTCCAAATAGTTGCCCTAAGAATATATTTGCCATGTATTCATTATGTTTTCTTTGAGGTCAGAAACTTGGACTCTTTACCCGGAGGCAAGCATCCAGCATGACCCCTTCCAGCCTCTGGAGTGCCTGCAGGAATAGAACAATGTCCCTGAGCTTTCCAGCTGAAGAAGCGAGAATAGAGATGCAGATGTTTCATGGAGGTGGAAGTGTACAGCTACGGTGTAGGAGCTGTAGAAGAGAGTGGGTTACAGGGGAACAGAGGTTTGAGGAGGGACAGTGGAGAAGCAAAGGAATGGCTTTGCTTTGAAGATCAGCACCTATGTCAAACAAAATGCCAGGTCTCCTTTGTATTCTGGGTCATCCTGCATTTAAACTTGGTATGTGGAAGAAAACGCTCAGTAATATGTTTGAAAGAAGATGCCAAACATAAAGGTAGAAAATCAGGAAGAAAAATATCTAACTCTGGGAGGCAGGAGCATTAGCAGAACTGTGAACTTTCACTGACCAAGAGATACAGTCAGAAAACTGGAAAATTTGTATTTTACTGAAGGAAAGCAAAAGTGAAATCCTGTTTGGAAAAAAAAAGCTTACTCAGTCTGAGGGTCAGGACTAGGCTAATGACTGCTAATGACTCATTTTAGTATGGGATTTAAGGAAGGCTCAAGCTGTTCAAAGGTTGGTCTTTTGGGCAGGACTGGATAGATGAAACCTCTCACAGAATCACAGAATTGTAGGGGTTAGAAAGGACCTCAAGAGATCATCGAGTCCAACCCCCCGCCAAAGCAGGTTCCTTAGGACAGAAAGGGAGCATTTTGGAGGTCTACATACATGCATCATGAGGCATAGCAGCAGCAGCTCCAGTGCCAGTCTGTAACAGCAGAGATAAAGCCAGGACATCTGATCAAGGCTGATGAAAACATCATACTTAAAGAGTTTCAATAGGTTGCTCACCCTAAATAGACACCAACTTCTGTTTGGGAAGCTACAGAGAGGAGGCTGCAGATTGCAACGTGTTTGGCAAATGAGACTCAAAGTGAGTCCCTGGCTCTGGGCTGGACTCCTGTCTGTGATGCACGGCAAGGAGGGAGGCATGGGCAGACCTCTGAAAAGGAGGGGAAAGGATAGCCAGAGTGAGTTCAGTTCTTTTGATGTGGGTTGTGTTGTGTTGTGTTTTGTTTTGTTTTTTCAGGAGGGAGGCCAGGATAAAGAGTGAAGTACAATAAAGCACACAAACAAATACACTCGGTATGCTGCTTCTTCAGCTGCCACGTCAGCCCAGCTGTAAATGCCCAGCGTAGGAACAAGCCAAACCAACACTGCCGAAGGCTCCAGGAAAGACATAATGCTGACACAACAGTAACTGAGTTCCCAACTGATTTCAATCACTAGATAAATATCATTTTCAACCCTAAATGATATTCTCAAGTAATTGTCCAATGCCCAGTTGGGCTGGATCGCTGTTCCTCTGGAACCAGCTCCGTCCAACTTTAACTGCTTGGGAGCGCGTGGCCAAGAGCAGACTTATGTGCTGGAGCCTGAAATGCCATTAAACAGGCTGTAGTCGAGAGGACAGAATGCCTCGTGTGTTTAGTCTAATACACCATGGGACTTGTTTGCTACAGTTACAGTATTAAAGCTGCAATTATAGTCACTGAACCGCAGATGTACTGTAGCCATAAGGTTTAAACAGGGTGTTATTGCAGTAGAAACCACCCCCAGTAGGTTATAAGTTCAAAGGGTCATTTTTCCCTCTCTGTTTAATCAGATATCCAAGTCTACAGACTTCTTAGTAATCATCATGAGGTATTTAACATCTCAACCTGTTTTATGCAGTCCCCTTGGATTAATTTTAGGGTTTTGTTTGTTTCAAAAGAGAGAGTATAGCTTAATGCTTGCATATGACTCTGAAGTAGTATTTAGTGTGAAGTGTGAATCGAATACCATTTTTACGATGTGGTGGTTAGATAGAGGTATGCCACCCTGCTGCAGCGCTGAGCTGCAGTTCTCAGCAAATAATGATGTGGATGCTTTGTACTTAAGCAGAGATTGAAAATCATGGCAGAAAGCATGGATTTCGGTGCAGGAAAAGACAAAAATAATCTACTTGAGACAGTGTAAGTGCAGCATATTTGGAGATGGTAATAAAATATGTTTTTAAATAATGTTAAAGCAAAGAGATTTGAGGTTTCTGACACTGTCAGTGCCGTTGCATAGTGGCAGTCTGTATGGAAATGGTCTGTATGTGAACACATGCCTTTTGCTAGCAGGTATAGGTGTCAAGTCTCGATTTGAAGTGAGTGGGGAAAAGTGTCAAGATTCATATTCTTTTTGCTCCCTGTGCTTGACAGACAAAACTTCATATTAAACCTAAAAGAGATGATAGCTGAATATTGACTTTCCATTTTAGCAGTGAGCATAACCATTTTTTTTTTCTAATTAAGCAGGACTGTAATGGTTACCATGTAGGAAAACATAGGTAATATTAAACTGAAATATGTCTGTCTAGGGATCCATTCATTTCCCCAAAATAGCCAGTTTCTATTTATATATGAATGTCTGTATGTTTATATATATTTAAATGCCCCATTTGCTACACTGGTTTTAGCTTCTTGTTAGCATCACTTCTTGTTAGCATGATGTTCTACAGCACAAGGCAGCTGGAAAAGTGAAACATGTGTTCAAGAATTTATGCAGTGTCTTTACTTTCTTTCATTAAGAGAACTAACAATAATAGGTACATATTATAAGTTAGCAGTGTTAAGCAGTATGTTATAGCCATGTCTGACAGACATGTTGTTTACATTCATATTTTATATTGGTGGAACTGTAGCTTTTTTATCAACATGACATTTTTCAAATGCAATATTTATACCTCTTCTTCCATATAGAGGAAACTTAGTCATCTAAAAACATGATATGTTTTAAATCCACTTGTCTCCTTTTCAATAATAATAATAAAAAAATCTCCAATTATTTTCCCAGTAAAAAAAGTAAGTCAGCATGTTCTGTATTCCAGGCTTTCTATTAACTGACAAGGGGGAAATTTCTCACCTCGTACAAACAACAACCCATCTTATTTTAACATGGCTGAAACCTTCTCTGCAGGCATGCAGAACCCTCCCTTTTTGTCATTAGAAGTTTCTTTTGTGCTGTGTACTCTCATTTTGTACATGCTGTCTCTGCCAGAGTCAGTGGGAGTTGTTCAGACAGAGCAGGAGTAGTGGAGCACAACCTACCCTTTTCCCAGAGGAATATCCTTGCCTAAACTGTCTGAACTGTGATCTCTGGGGTCCTCAAGAGACAGCTAAAAATGCAAAGTCTTTTTCTTGCATACATATACCCCAGGGAGATCATGTGATAATGAGCTCCAAAGTCTAATTACACTTTATGTGAAATGAATTTCTGCGTATATATGTGACTTGAAAAGACATCTCTGACACTAAAGTAAGTAAGTAAATAAATAGTTAATTGACCCTTCTTAGTGTCATGTCCTTATAGAAATGCAAGTTGCATGCAGAACTATCTTACTGGAGTGTACAATCAACAATACAATATACAGGAGATGTTTGGTAACGCAAATGGCAGCGTGGACCAAGCCTGAGATCCATCCAGTGAAGTACTTTTATTTTCAACACTGTCCAGCATGAGGTATTTCAGAGGAAGGTTTCAGCAACTCAGAGCAGGCAGAGGTGGATAATTCCTCCCTCTTTTCATCACGCTCGGGAAAGATCTCTCTTAGTAAATTGAGATTGCTTTAAATCCTGAAGCATAAGGTTTCAGTTTTGTTCCCATACTCTTCCTTTTAGCATTAACTATTACAACCCTGGATATTACTACTGTTTCAGTACACGCCTATGCTCTCTTAAGACTACAATCCCAGCAACATCCTGTTATAATGAGCTCCAAGGTCCAATTACAGCGTATTTGACAAAAGTATTTCCTCCTTTCACGTTTGAATTTGCTGCTGTTCAGTTGCACAGACTATTCCCTTGTCCCTGTACAGTGCAATTGGAACTGCAAGCTTCAGCCTAGCAGCTCTGTGCTGTAGACACAACGGTATTTGATGTGGGTACCTGAAACATGCCCTTATTGTCAGCTGGGCCTCCAGGTATTATAAGCTTTTCTTGTATTCACCAGTGGATCAAATCCACATAGATGAAAGCAGCAAGAAGCAAATCCCACCACTTGTATGGAGAGAAAAATGATGGTGCTCAGCAGGGAGTGTTCACCAGGTCAGTAGTCAGTTAGGAGAAGATACTCTCCTAACCTTCTGCTGGGTGCAGCTGGTGAAGGCTTCAAGGGATGCCATACTTAATGGTCTTTGAGACATCCCCTTTGAAGACCCCAGCTGCAGCCTCATCATTGAATATGGCATCTGTCTTACTCAGATTGCTATGAAATGACTTGTTTCCATTAGTTGCTGGGGTTGGCTCTATAGTCAGGGACATGTCAAAAGAGCAACAACATGAGAATCTAAAGTGGGATGAGCTGCCTTCAAGACGTGCATTTTTCAGCCTGTTGACTACATGAACAGCCCCAATAGCTTGCCTAAAATAGACTAAATTTAGGCATGAGAATAGTTTGATTAAGTAGACTAAACTTAGGTAGGAGCAGACCCACTCCATATCAGCAGGGAGCAGCTGTGGAGAACTCAGCAGTGGTCACTGCCTCCCACCCTCCCAGTCATGTAGTCACATATCGCATGCTGTCTGGCAGATCCACAGCAGGCAAGCTGTTTGAAAGATGCTTTAGGAAAGAGAAGGAACATCTCTGTGCAGCTGACTATTTGCTTAGTAATCAATTTCCAGTTGTCAAAGTTTTCTTCCACATTTAAACCGTGCAAGTAATGCTAGATAGCCCTCTGAGTACTAATCTTATTTCATAGTGTTGCAGGTTGTAACGTTTCTTTTTTGCTGTGCTTATGTTTCCTCAAGTTTTAAAAAATACTCGGTCATAAGACAGAAATAAGTCCATGTATTTTAGACAGTCATTAACATGTAATTCTGAATCTATTTTAGAAGGATATGTTGGAGTGTTTTTGATGATGATGAGCCGATGTGGTAATTACATTTTTTTCTCTACACTGGTGTGTTTCTTAGAGTCCTGAAAAAGAATTCTGTGACCGTGTGTATTCCAGAATTTCATTCAGTGCCTACACAAAAAGTTATCTGAAAAGATTTGTTAAAGTAACAGCAGAAGGCACAAACAAGATGCCTTCAAGATGTGCATTTTTCAGCCTGTTGACTACATGTTGGAAGTGCACGTAGCTTGTCTCCTTTTTATTTGGTTCAGGCAATCCATTAATTAGAATGGGAAAAGTATAAGCGTGCAGACACGTTGGTAGACTGCTGTCACATTATCCAGAAGGAAGGAAGTAAATGAAAAGGGAGAAAGAAGAAAAGAAGGAAATTTGTGAGCAGGAACTAGCCAAAGAAAAAAAAAAAAAAAAGGACAGCGGGTATGGTGGTGGTACAGCTTTGTACATTGATCGTGTTGTACCCTTTGGGTTCTGCTTTGGAGAGTGGTATTTTTGCACAGTGTGGAACCTTCAGCTGCTCTGCACATCTACCACAATGTTACATACTTCTGGATGTGAGCAAGGCATTAATAAAGTAACGATGCTAATTTTTGTCTAGATGTACAAACTGAACATGTCTGATCCTAATCACATCATCCCTGCTCTTCATGAACCTTCTGTACAATTTGGTCCTGTTTTTTCTGTTGTTACACCATCAATAATAAGACCATTGACCGCATTTTTATGGAGTGCACAGCAGTCAGCTCTTTTGTGTTGCTCATTTAGGCCTATGGGATGTCCCTTCATTTCAGCAGCAGTGAGATGCAGCGTGATTTCCAGAAATGCTTGTGTGGTCAGATGGCTTTGACACATGTACTTGATGTGGGAGAGCTGTTTCTGGCAAGCATCTCTGCCTGCAAGTCTGCACCATCTGACCGTTACATGGGGTCTGATAACAGTGAAATACAAATCTTTCTGGTGATACCGTGAAGGTAAAGAGGACTCACAGATGTCAGTCACACCACTCAATGCTCTACTGAATAATGTCTGAGCTAGAGTGCCATGGAGAAGCAGATTATGGAAGAAAAAATAGAAAGGCAGGACCTCTCTGAGAGGAAACGAGGGTTCTGGATGGCATCCTGCTAGAACTCAGCTAGATGCAGAGACATTTAAAATACAGGCTGTGAATTCTGCCTTTGTAAATTTAGACTGATTGTAATCACCATATAAAAGGAGAGTCCTTGTGCATTTGACCCTTACAATTATATTTATAAGTGTTTGTTCTCTTAATTGGTGGCATTGGGATGCAGAGGGCCTTACGCCATGCATACTCCCCTGCAGTGAAAGGCTCTGAGAGCCCAGCTCTGAGTAGGTCCCCTTTGCTGGGAAGGAATGCAGGGCTGGGAGAAAGTTGTTTTCTGAGATGAATCGTAGCTGTTTTCAGCCAGAACCTGGCCTTATTTTCTGCCAGTAAACTAAAACCAGCTGAATTAGTTTCTGGATATGAATTCCTCTGGCGCACTAAAAAACTTAGCAGTCTCAAGCCAACCATTCTTCTGAGCCCAGTATGGAGATACACCAGAGGAGAAGGTACAATAGATTGATGCTGTATCCCCCCCAGTTAGTTCTTTGGCAGATAATAGTAGCTAAAGTAATTTAGAGCAGCCCTGAGGCTCCTCCAAGCCATGAAACATGCACACTGGTTCCAAGGTTTGGGAGGGAGGGAAGGCATAAGGGTGAGTGAAAGGTATAGGAGCACGGTTTAGGATCTGAGCCAAAGTTACTGCACTCAGGGGAAGTCTTTCTATTGACTTCAAAAGGTTTTGAATCAAGCCCTAAGGACGAAGGAATTGAAGTCTGACTGGTTGAATTATAATACCAAAAGGATTTAGCTTCTCTGACAGGGGTAAATTTCATCCCTCTTTTGCTGTGAGACAGAAAGGAGTGTGTGAAATGTGCCAGCTGCCCCAAAGATGTCATTCTCCAAAAACTATCTTACCTGTTTCCCTGTGATATTATATATGATCATAGATGCTTTTGTACACAGTGGTTTCACGAAGCAAGGTCTTGTCCTGTTTCCTAGATACTCTATTTATAGGTGCAATTGGTTGAACGTAATCTTTCATAAACAAAGAAAAATAAACTTGAAATTCTGTTGAGAACTTGATAAAGAGGAGTTCAGTTTAGTGCCATTATGGAGTCGGAGTTTTGTGGAGATGGTATTGATTTGTTTTCATGTAAACCAAAAATTACAGACACACAGAAGAGCCAGTTTGACTTTCAGTGACCCCAGGGAATTGTCTCTTTCTCTGTAGAATAAAAGCCTGGAAGTCTCTTGCAATCATGTTGTCCTTTTGTAGACTCTGTAAGAGTTTGGTTATATTTCTTCACTTGCAAGCAAAAAAGGCAAAATCATGTTAAGTGAATTTATGCTTAAGAAATAGATTATTCATAAAAATGTTTCTGTGTAAATATGAACAAAGTTATTTGTAGGATCTGGGGGGTTTTTGTTACTTTTTTTCACTGTCAGTTCATTGTCTCTAGTTAGGAAGTTTCTCATATATAAGTGTTATAAGTAGTCTGTACATACACAAAGCTGTAGCTGGAGAATGAAGACACGCTCTTTTTGAATTGCCGAGAAGCTGGTATAGAGCTGTGATAAGGAAACAAAGATATCTGGAGTAGTGAAATACTACAAATAACTTACATAAAATGAAAATTACAGACTTGTTTTGAGCTATTGCAGTACACTAATGGCTGCTGATAGCTGTTTGTGAAACCAATGTTTTTGCTTTAGGAGCTAGAAATTTATTTTTTTATCTATTTTAAAATAGATTATTTTAATCTGAAAGAAGAGTTTTCTGTGTGTGACATTCAGGGGTGTATGATATATTTAAGTATGCAAGTTGGTTTTTTGAACAGTAACATTTTTGGAATGTACTGAATTGGTATATTTTGAAAGGCAAAACACGTTAAACCAATCAGTTACATGAAACTGGATTCTGTGTACCGGGTGCTAACAGCAAAAACCTCACACAACACTGGAGCATCAGTTTAGCTGTTTCTTGTGGTCTAACACACAACTTGGCATGTAGGGCATGTGCCTTTGAGATAGACTTTTCATCAGGGTGAATGACATCTCTTTGTAATGTACTCCATGCAAAATCAGCAAAATAGCAGTCTTCAGTTTCATCAGTTATATACTTTCCAGGCAAAATCGTGTATTTGCACAGAGACACAAAGCTAAAGAACAGAAAGAGTTTAACCACAAACATCTTGATAAGTATAGAGACATGCGTTCTCCTGAGACTGTGCTGCATTGAAACGTGGAAGAATACTGAATGACTGAGTTGGTATGGAAGATGAAATTTAAACCTCTACTCTTGTTTTTTCATTGTTCATATAGTAACAACATCACTAATACTCTCTATACCTTTAAACTATGAGTGTCACTGTGCTTTGCAACAGTCAGGGTCATTCTCCTTATTCTTTTAATGCCGAAACTGCAGTGCTGCAAGTCAAGAGCTTTGCCTTGAGCAGCGTGAGCTGGTGGCAGGAGCAGGACTTGCCATTCATGCCCTTCAGTTTTTTCCCAGCTAGATTGTATTGTCTCTGATTGCATCAGTGGAACAGTAAAAGATACTGATTTACAGTAATGTGTAGAGGTTTAGCTAGAAAACTGTGAGGAAACAGCCAGTAGAGTGTGCTGCTCTCTTATGATGAAATAACAACAAAAAAAAATCATTAGTTGTTGCTTTGCTCAAAACCTCCTAAATGTCTCTTCTATTTATTATTCTTAAGATTAAATTGTGCTTGTTGGGTTAGAATTTATATCCCTCTACCATTGCCCTTTCTGGAGTGGCATTCACCAAGTCAGCGGGTAAACCTGCTTTTGACTCATGTAGAAGACGGTGTGAACCCCAAGCCAGAAGTACAGTGTAGGAGAGCAATGGAGTCAGATCATCTCATTTTTCCTTCAGTCTGAAGTTCCTATTCTGAGAGTCCCATTCATGAAGGTCCAAAAAAGTGTTTACATTCCCCCTTTTCCATCTGACCTTACCAGTTATCCTCTGACCCTGTGTTATGATCTCAAAACATCTGTGAAACCCTGGCAACTTCAGTGTTCGAGGGAGGGATAGGGAGGGGGAATTGAGGTTGTACAGGATCTTTCATCGCCTTTTGCTTTGGTTGCACAGACATTGCAGTATTTTCATGCCAGAGCTTGCATAAGAATATTTAAAGTAGTTCAATGAATTGTTTCTGAAAGACTCTGTGACAGTTACATTATCTTTTACGACGTTGTCATAAGGGTTTGTTTTTTGTTTGCTTTTTACAAATAACTTATTAGAAACAGGATTTCTCCATGTGTCCAAACTTTTCCCTACATGGCACTTTCCCACCAACTGGGAATGGAGGTGATGAGCGTCCTTTGCAGCTGGTGGGTGCCACTCTTGGCTGGCTGATTAGCTGGCACAAGATGTATTGTGACAGCATGAAAAATGTCGTGCGTTGGCAAACGAACCCATGCCTTCTACCACGCACGCTGCTTTTGGACGGGGAGTTCAAAAGAGAAAAACATGAGTCATGCCTCAGAGTGGATGGGTTTTGCTGTTCACTATAATTTGAATAAGCCTCTATCTTTAATGCAAAAACTAGAAGAAAAGACCAAAACAGTTCTTAATCTTTGATTCTGGTAAAAATCAATAAACAAAAAGAGGAGCCATGTCTTCCTAGCTTCCACTGGGCACACTTGACAGTTAAGCTTGTTTTCGGAGTTTGGTGTAACAAGAGAGGATCTTTCCAGATTATTATTATTTTGGTTTTGTATCCAAAAAATATCATTGGTCATTAAAACAAGCCGGTGCCATCAATGCAATCGTAATTATTTAACTAGAAACAATTTTTTTTTTCTGTATTCATTGGCACACACACACAAAAATTCAATCTATCAGAAGAAATGTGATTTTAGTTTTAATGAGTTTAGATTTCTGGAAATGATGGGAAAAGTGGCCGTAGTTAGAAATACGGACTCAATAGGTAAAACTGTATGTGTGTGAGAGATCAAAAGAGAACAGTACTCAAACGTAGACAGCTCTTTGTGGCTTGTATAAACAAGCGTTCCTGTTGTTACTACCTCTGCTGGAGCTGCAGGCATCGTAATGATCACAGAAAACGCCACAGAAAGGGGCAGATTTAGCAAATGCCTGAGATGACTGAGGGAAGATCACAGCTTTCTTAATGACATTTGTTTAACTTTTGCAACCACGTATTTAGCAGGGTAGGAGTAAACTGACTTAAGTCATGATGAGCCTAAGGATGTAAATGCGTCAGTGCCAGAGCAGAACCAGCATGAGGGTCTCTACTGCCTAATGCAGGTGCCTTTTTGATTAACATAGAGGGGGTGATATTTCTGGTGTGATTTCCTAAATATCCTCTAGCTGTGGCAACACACTCAGAAAGTAGACAAGTCAAGGTTTCCCAATATGCTCTATAGCAGGGACAGCAATGCAAAGAGAGAGTAAGACTTGTCTGAAGCTACACTGGCAGCATCTGTGCCATATGTGGGCACGTGGAGCAGGGGTTGAGCTATAAAGCACAGAGCTCTCCCTGACCTGTGGTCTCACTATTTGTATTGTGCACTCTGCGACATGTCTAGGGCAGCTGTGTTATAGGGTTATGGGAGCTCAAGGCTGCACCTCTTCCATGCTTGGGGTTGTACACAGGCACAGATTGCAGCATGGATTGTGCATGGCTGCACAGGAATTTGGGCAGACACAGGAACTCTTGTCCTACACTTACCTCTGCTTACCCTTAGTAATATGTCATGTAGATATATCTTGATCAGCTCCTTGCCCGAGACAGAGTTTGCATGTCTCTGTTTGGACCCCAGCCTTGCTCTGTGTCTTTGTGACAGCCCCTCATTCAGATTTTTGGGCTAGAAAACTAGTATTTCCACACCCAGCTAATGAAACATTTCCCTTTGATGCTAAACCAAACTCAAACCAAAAAAGCCAAGATCCATACACATATACGCCACTTTTACTGTAATCTGTGGGAAGTCACAAGTGACACGAAGATGGGATTTCCTACTGCTTTCATCTGGGGTGCTATCAGAACTGAAGAGATAAAGCTTTTGCAGGAGTACTATATATGCATACGACAGGAGTTCGTTATGGCAGAACAAAGTGTATAGTGTTCAGGAGGCATAATCAACCATGCCTGACTTAAAATATTTAAGTTAATTAAAAATTTGATAGTGCAAAATATACTAGATTGCTAAATGAAGGTAGAATTTAGTACTCTAAGAATCCATCAGGGAGATGGTCTCAAATCCTGGCATTTTCTGCAAGGAGGAAGAAAATAGAAATAGAGTGTGCTTTGTGTGCTTGTCCCTGTGCCCGCATGCCTTTGTAATATAATTACTAGGTAAAAATGTAACAGCATAAGAAAAAACATGGTGTGTCTGATTTAAGTACAGCCTACTGCATGCACGCACAGGAACAGAGGCTTCTGTTAAGCTCCTGGTGCTCCTGCGCGGCCTGTGCAGTAGGTGCACAATTTTTGTTTAGCAGCGAAGTCCAATAGTTGTGGTGCAGTTACATGAAGACTTAGAGTCCACAGTAGGTATCAGCATGCTATAGTTGTTGGCTGTATTTCTTAAAAAGTTTGTGAGAACAAGCGTTCTTGCGGTACGTGCTTCTAATAACGCCCACTGTCTTCTTTTCCTTGGCACCTCAGCTTTCCCTTTCATATGGCTTGCTCTTGTGTAAAAGAACAATATATATTTAGCTTGCTGCCAGAGCCATGCTTGAGTAACACTGTCTGGGGTGATAAACTTGAGGTTCCAGAGGATAATCTGAACATCAGCCTCATTATCCCAGATGTTGACACAACAGTCACCTATCGTAGATACAGACTATGCCACATGAAGTGCACTGCCTTTACAGCAGCTTTACAGTAAGACTAAACAATCTAGAGCACTCTCAAATTTAGGGAGGGCTGTGGCATGCATTTTTTCAAGGAAAAAGTGATTGAATAGTGGTGGTACATTGAGGGCTCTGATGTTCTAAGGTGAAAACTCTGGTCTCTCCCTGGCAGGCCATGGCATTAATGTTGTCAAAGTACAGCACACAAAAGAACATGTGGTTAATTGCAAGTGGCTTTGGGCATCAGTCCAGAAGAACTCAAAACCTATGTCTCTGTGTGCATAACAAAACACCTCAACCTCTAAGCTCCATGTGCTCTTGTAAACATCTCTCTTATTTATACACATATGTATTTGCACACTCCCAGTGTTTAGGTGTTGTCCGTGGGAATCCCAGTGTTGGCATGCCTGAGGGACAGTGTGTAAAAACTGCACCCACAAAATTAAGTGTATCTAAACCAGGCTATCTTGGGTCTTTGAAAATGTGACATTTGCTGCAACAAGGACTTATTTTATCTTTGGATATAAGTGCACAGGTTATGTGACTGCAGTGGGATCTGGGTTTTCTAATAAGAGAACCTTTCTGACCCCTAGGAGACTATAAAATGGACAGATTTTGAGGAGTTCATCAAGCTAAGTATAACTAGATCTGTGTCAACTATCTGAGATTTACCTAGATTTCCCAGCACAGACAATTTACATTTTAACTAGCGTATGGTTACATTTTTTCCCTGGGTTTAATCATTAAACACTGAAAATCTTAATTTCATCAAATGCAATCAAAGAATTTTGTATAGTAGCAATTAAAAGTATAAAACTAGCATTCGAGCTACAGCAAATTAAACAGCTGCATCCAAGTATTTTTAGCAGTCATCCCAATCAAAATGTACAAAAGACTTTTATTTTTATTTTTTTTAAAGGGTATCTGCTGGGTGTAGCTCTGATTTCCGTAATTCAGCAGCCTTGCTAAATATACACACATATTTAAAAAAATTCAGTTACTGATATGTAAGGAACCATGTTTTTCCTACAAGGCAACTTGGGTGAAAAAGTTCAGAGGGCTTGTGCTGACTGAGTCGCTTTTGCAGAAGGGGAGCTTCCAGCTGTAGTTGAAGTGTTTAAATAAGGAAACCAAGAGCTACTTTGTTGTTTCTGTTACTTTTACTGTACTTCATGTGTGGCATTGAGTTTTCCATATTGTAAATGCCACACATGAAGCCAGAAGACCTTGTTTCTCATCATTCCTAGCTCCTGCCACGTTGTGGCAGTAAGTCTTTCTATTTATTTTACTTTTCTTCCCTTTTTTTTTTTTTCTTTTACTGAAATGCCCAAGCTTTTGTATGTGTAAGTCAGCCAACAGAGTCCTACATAATCAGCTATATAATTAACCAAGTGGTAGTTCTGACTTCAAGTACCAACATGTTCCACATCCCTACTGTTCAGAGACTGAATGAAATTTGGAGGGATTTTAGAAGCCTGTGCAATTCTGAGTTGCCTAACTGTGGGGATTTGCCTGTATCCTCCTACTCCAGGAGATTTAAGAGATCTCAGTCTTGTTTTGCACCTAGAAATATGGAGAGGGTCATAAATTTGTTTTCTGTCCTCACCCCCCTGGAATCTTTTGACCAAGTGTTTGAGTACAGAGTATAGACAATACACTCAAAAAGTGACAAAGTGGGTCCAGGGCATGAGTAGATAAAGAGGTTTTGGAGTAGAAAGGAGAAGGGACTGGGTGGAAAAGGTAGAGTAGGTCCATTGGTGTATGCACTCATGGAGAAACCTCTGGTCTGCCTCCAACACAGCCATGGAGTTTGGTGTAACCGAGAGGGGGATTCACAGCGTCTCTGCAATCTAAGGAGAAACCCAATGACTCAAGTCATCTTGAAACTGCTCTTGGCCAACAAAGACTATTGTAGTCATGACATATGAAATAGTCATAAATTGACATGGTTTCATATCCATTTCTCCCTTCAGCTACTCTATTTTATTCTTTTTCAGAAAAAAAAACCCCATGAACAAACACCTTAGGCATTTGTTGGGACAGAGATCCTACTTTGTCTAATAAGCACTTAAGCAACCTACATCTTGTGGGTTTTGTGTTACTAGTCCTGTGCTCAGAGATGTTATTCCCTTCCATTCTTCTTCTAGTTTTCTCTATCTTCCCCTGTTTCACCCTTTGTTCCGTCTGGCTTTTGGGCATTCCCAGTGTTTTGCAGGATCATCTCCTATTAATCAAAGGTGTTCTCCCTCCTCTAGTGATTCAGTTTGTTGTTTATCATGAAATGCGTTAGCTTAAACTAAATGAACTTCCACTAGAGCTCTTTCCTGGTACTTGCTGCCATGAAGCATCAATCAGTATCACAACAGTAAGTGCTAGTTTAGTGTAGATGACATCTTTAAAAGGAGAGATGCAGCTGAGGAGGTGAAGGGAAGTGGCTATTTAGAGCTCAAGTCATCAATTAAATTACTCAGTGATAAAGTCACTGTCTTGTTCTTTAGTGATGTTCATGTCATGTTGCTGTGTGGGGAGATGGTGATGCATCATTGCACTCTGGCGCTTTGTGATCTTGTATCAGCGCTGGAGATATTTTAGGATAGTGCCAATATTCTGCAAGCTTTGCAGGCACGAAATGCTATAATGAACAAGAGAAATAATTACTAAATCACCCCTCCCCTTACACTGTGAGCTGGGACTGGAACTTAGCTTTCGTTTAAGTGCATTTCCCAGAGTGACAGAGGTGGCCTCCACACTGCTACCAAAACTGCATTCTCTGGCTGGCTGGAGAACATGTTTTCATGCATCTTTATGCTGGCTCCAGGAAGTGACATCATGTTTTTCACTGCACTTTTGTAACCTGTCAGCCAATGCTATAAATAAACAAAACTAGTCTTGCTTCTTGTTGTGGGCTACTGCTAGCCAGCTGAGAGCCCTCCAAGCCTCGTCATAGCTGTCTTAGTCCCTGGCCTCTACCTAAAAATTTACTCTGACTCAAAAGGAAAGCACGAAATGCCGTTGACAGTTCCCCTGAGAAGGTTCTTCAAAGGAACTGTTTTCTCAGAAGATGTTCAGAGGCAATAGTGAGTACAGAAGAACTGGGAAAATACAGACACTCGAAATGGGGAGTAACTATTTGAAGAAGGGAGGGACTCATAAGCCCCCAAATTTCTTCATCAACTCACTTGCTCCGTGTCTGGCATGGTAAGACTAGAAATGTTGGTGAGGCTATTCTTAGACACCTAGCTAGGTTCAAACCTTTGTGCTCTGCCAGCCAGGTCTGGATGTAGTGATGTACAGTGTGTAGTGTTCGCCTAAATTCCCATAATTAAACATTTACCTTGCCCAAGACTGATGCTCCTGAGTTTTCTAAACTTATGCTTTGAGGGACTATAGCATGCACTGAAAACCATTTTTTTACTCACAATTGGCATGAAAATACCAGCCTAAGTATATGGAACACATGATAAGAGTGGCATTAATTAAAAATACTTATCAGTCTACCCAGTTGCCAGTGCCTGAAGAGGTTTCCAAGGGATTTGACCAACAGCACTGTAAATGATTTGCCAATGAATGATGAAAACATTGGGTTGTTTATACTTCAGGGATATCCTGAAGTGACTGCCTGCCTGGCACCGTCCTTAATTTTTTTTGCTCCCTTTAGAAAGGTGTCTAAGGTGGGGGTCTGCTGTGGTAGTTAAGATATCATGTTTATATTTCAAAAAGCAAGCCGAAGCCCTTAGATTTGGTCTCCAGCTGAGAGAAGCACACATTTAGAAATTACAACATTGGTATTGGCTATCTGGAGCTTTAGGAAGTGGCTGAGAGCTGGCAGTCAATTAAAACTGGGCTGGAGTTCAATATTGGAGCTATGCTGCCTGTTTTTGTAGGATGTGTTTGAAAACCAGGCTATGCTGCAATATGGTTTTGATGTAGAAGTATGTAAAAAGGAAATGTAACCCTTAAGAAGCTGTCTGCGTTTTCTGGTAAAGACAGGTTGTTCTACATAACTCCAGTACAGGACCATATTTGGGCTGGAAAGTTGCACCCCACATACTGCGATGCTGATTCTGGTCCCATTTTTTTGGTGGTGTAAACATGGGGTAAAGCAGCTAACTTTGTGCCCTTGAGCAAGGAGCTGCATTAAATAAATATCTGAGAGCGGCTATGGTCTGTCTTTCTGTCTCTAGCACAAGGACAGCTTTGGAGTGGGTGCTGCACAGTTGCAGACATGAGAAACCGTGCTTCTGTTTGACAAGGCAAGATGTAACCTTTATACTCAAGAAATGAACATGGATGTCTAGTGGTTTGGTCCCCAGACTTGCTGGCTGTGCTATCTAACTGGTTGTAGCATATCTCTGTGCACAGCATTTTTAAGCAGCTGCTTGATACAGCCAAATTCACAACTGCTTTTATATAAGCATCCTGACTGTTTTTTGAGGGGTTTTGGGTTTGGTTTTTTTTTTTTAAACTGTGGCACCTTTCAGTGGTTAACATGTTATCCTTTACTCACACAGAGCATGACACTAAAAATAATTTGCCCTGTCTGCTCACGGGTGAGTGAGGTGCCCGGATCCGTTAGCACTATTGCATTCAGTGTTCACTGGAATATTATTGCTCTTATCAGAGAAAGCAAATCAGATTCATAATCCAGCAACTTTTTTTGGGGGTGTGTTTCTTGGGTTTTTTGGGTTCTTTTTGTTTGTTTCCCCCAGGATGGTTTGGGGCTTGTAATAAGAGTGCTTGGGATGATTTGCAGCACTGTTGTGTATGCATGAAAAATACCACCTCCTGGCCCCACGAGTTGGAGAACAAGTTTCAAAAGGGAATATTTGCCCTGGGGGCCTTCCCCAAAGACACTGAAACTAATTAAAAGGCTCCCATTAACTTCAAGAAGTTTTGGATCTGATCCCCGGTGTTTTTGTTTTCGGAGAGCCGACTGCAACCATGGTTTTCAAGCCGTGGTGCGAGGTGGCTTTGCTCCGATGGCGTTCTCAGCAATCGATGCCCCTTGGAACAGGCTGCAAATGTGTAAAACAGATTTGCCTGTTTACAAAACCATTCTCAGATGAAACCATTTAAACTCACTTTAAAAAGAAAGGAAATAATTGTTCCATTTGCTTTAAGGGTTAATTACGCTGGCTAACAGGACTATGCAATAAGGAAAGGATCCAGGGATCTTAGGCCTAGGAGTGAAGTCATGCCCCTTACCAGTAGAGAAAAGAATGGTAATTGCCTGCTGTGAGTACGAACATATTTTGCTGGCTAGCAAAGAAATGGCATTGACAACTGGCAAATCCACTCTGCTGAGGAAAAAATGTATTTTTGAGGCAGGCACACAGCCAGCATTTTCATTCGGGAAGTCTCATAAGTGGAATCAAAACTCTTGCGGAGGTAACATGAAACTGTGCGTTAGAAGGTTGTTTTTTTTAATCCCACATTTAATTCTGTCAACATTTCATGCGGGAATAAGAAAAATATTCCTTAGGTTGGTTTTAGTCAATTCCCCTCATCTTTTTTTCCCCCTCAGTTCCTTTCTCCACCCTTCTCCTCAAGATTTCTTTCAGCAGCGTATTTGTTTAGAAAGCAGGGGTCCTTAGGAAAATGGTGAAACGGTCTCCTCTCAGATGTGGCGTGTGAGCAGCACCACACATTTTGAACTTGGCCCTTATTTGGGAATGTGCTAAAGACAGAAAGGGTGGTCTGATGGACGAGTGGAAGGTCTGGGGAGCAGCAACTCATCCAGGTCACCTCTGACTCACCCATGTCTTCTGCGGTCCTCCCTGCCCTCACATAGTGATGGAGATTTTGCAATAAAATAAGAATTGTAAAAACATCACTTGGTAGAGAAATTCACTGCAGATGAAGGGGCAGAGCTGAGGCCTCAGATACAGGGTGACTCTTACACAGTGCATCTAATAGCAGTAGACACAGAAATGAAATGTTTTAGTGCAGAGTCCTTAGGGTCATGCCTGTAAATACATGGCCTAGCCACTTACCCTAGGCCTTAGTTAGGTCTAGGGTAAGTGGGCGTTGTAACTAATTCTCTACATGCCTCAAGGTGGCCATACTGGGAGTAGTTTGGTATTGAGGTCTTCTGAAAATCTCTACAATGTAGATTTGCACCTAATCTTTTTAAAATGTAATTAAGAACTGAGCACTTATGTAATACTGACCTTCTGACTTTGTGCTTTAGAATTGATAAAGAGCTAGAACTTTGGCTTATAAATCTGTATACAGGCACTTAAACAAATAGCCTAGTTATCCAAAATGCTGAGCACTCAACCTATTTGGTTGATTGTCTAGGGTTTGGCCTAAAAAAGGCCTATAGAGCTGAGCTCCCATTCTTTCCTTTCCTCCCCCACTTTTTAGTGGTTTAAACTGTGTTCCTCTCTATAGTCACCTTCCAGTTGTGTCTTCTGCATTACCTATCTGTTGCTTGCAAAGTGAATCATCAAAATACCCTGCATGCAGAGTTTGAAATCGCAAGTACCCTGCAATTGCCAGAACAGGATGCCCTTTCTGTACCAAAAGCTTAATTTCAGCAAAATTCTTTGACACACCCACCTTTAGCTAAGTCTTTTCTACTATACTGGTCTTGCCATGCTTCAAAATATAGCTTGTAGCTGACCTATGCTTTTGGTATTTGTCTTTTAGGAATTAGACTAAGATCATCTTCTTAATTCACGTACTCTGGTGAACAGCTTCCAGTTAGGAATGCCATTAGACAGAGTTTGACCCATAGAAGTGAAAGTTCCTCAAGACCGTTTCTTTGTCTCATTTGTCTCCCCCATCATTACTCTTCCTTATAACTTGAAGACCACAATAAATGTTCTGTTGTTTAAGATGTAGCTTAGAAAGTCTGTTTTGGTACTATTTGGTGTGGTTCTTTATCACAAAGAATTTTAACCTATGGGAAATAAAATAAATATCTGATGCCATAAATTTCTAACAAAGCATCTTTTTCCCCATTTTTAAAAGACTTCACAAGTGAGCAAACTTGCTGCCAGAAAATTGGTTTGTTCAGGCTTTTCTATTTGTTACAGAACAAGTAGCATAACAAAGTACAAATGTGCACAAAAAAAAGTTGTGGAAGAGCTTTTGGAACAGGAGCTATAGAAGGCATTAATATGGCCTTATTTATGGATGAACTTTAAAACAACTCTTTGGAGGCAGGAAATAAATGTTCTATTTTCTGTAGAAATGATCTGCTGTTGCATTAGAGTTTTCTCTTCTGGCAGTTTTGTGATGGCACTGCAGTGGCAAAACTGAGAGCAAAATAAAAATTCCTGAAATTCTTAAAAGTAAAAATTTCTCAGATGATTATTAGTGGCAGGAAGAAAAAAAAAAGCCTATTTTAATAGTTTGTCTGGATTTCCTTTAAACAAAGATGAAAGCAGAGGGAACTCTGCTTAGAATGGGTTGAGATTTTTCTTCCCTGCATTGTTTTATAGTACTGCCAAAAAATGTAGTTGATGGAGGTAGATGCTAAAGATAAAATAGACTTGTTGTTAACTCTGGGAGATATTTTTTTGTCTTTTTACAAAAGCTTGTATAATAACTGTAGTGGGATTGAAAAGTGAGGGGCAGACAGAAGTCTTCTATAGAGTCAGGGATACAGTGCACCTGCCTACCATTTTATTTGGGCTGGGTATAAATAGAGGGCTTTGGACCAGGTTGCCATTAATCTCTGATCTTTCATCATTATTCAGTAATTTAATCTACAAAATACCTTAAGTGGTATATTATGACCCTTTGATTCCTAACTGATTTTCCTCACAGATCTTTTTCTCCCTGTATGTTCATTGCATTCCTGTGCACATGGAAAGTCTGGGTCTGCTAGCAAGGCCAGAGCAAGTTTTCCGAACAGAAAACAGTTCACCCTCACTTTTGAATTGCAAAGTACTTCTGAAGGGAGGCTGGGCCCTTTTAAACATCAGAGGAGAACTGAGCGTGAACAGACTTTGCTGGGCTGAGTCCTTCAGAAGTAGGGCTGGCTTTGTGCCTGGACTTTCACTCACTGAAATTATGAGAGAGGTGTGAAATAGAGCTGTGCTTGTGGTGTGTTAAAATAGGCCTCTGAATGGAAGTCAAATGTAGGAGGAGGTGCTAGATGTGTTTCGTTACTGTAGGCTCTGGAAGATTTGCAGAAGTAAAAGAACAGCCCCTTCCATTCTTCTCCTACTAGATACGGGGAACTGCAACTCCAGTGAGAGAATGCTGGTCTCGGGCTATCAAAAAGGATGAAGCAGAGACCTCAGCTGTAAGGGTAGTTGTTTTTTCAGAAATGCATTTAGCATTTTATTAGTAAGTGCTGGCAATAGGAATGTTCAAATTAAAAAGTCCCACACACTAATCTTCTGCCCAAAAATCAAACAACTCATATTTTTGAAGACTTGGTTAACTTTGGTTTTAGTTTTCATAGAATCATAGAATGATCAAGGCTGGTAGGGACATCTGGAGATCATGTCCTCATCATTTTCCTCTATTACCTTTTGTGCTTCAGTGAACCTGTGAAACTAAAATGTGAGCAAGGCTGCAAAATACTGTCTGTGACCTGGATGAAACCTGAATGATGTGGAGACTGGGAGCAAAGATTTTCTTGTGAATTTTCAGAGTACTTTCATTAAAAAAAAAAAGATGTTGGAATGAAGTTCTCTAAACTTTGGAGAAACATCTGAACTCTGGGATAATTGCCAAAACCAGACTTAAAAAAATAAAAAAGAGTATTAAAATGCAATGAATGTTTATGAAAGAGAAAAGATTGACATCTGTGGAGATCAAACATCTCTGCTTAAGAACAGAGCTGTTGGCAGCATGGGTTCAGTAAGCGCTGGGATGAGACGGTGCTTTTCCTCAATTGAACTGTGTGCCTGGTGTCCACAACTTTTTAATTCTTCTGTTCTGCTGAAAGATCACTCAAAAAAAGTCTCAGTATTCCCTGTTTAGATTGTTAGAAGTGTCTATCTGTCTACCTGGTGAATTTTATCATTTACATAAATGGAAATTGTGAATTTGTTATCAGTATCTATTGCCCTTTACTCATGTCTTTCCCAAAATAGGTAATGGGGTATTATTTTGGTGTCATTCTTTCCTGAAGTCAACTGGTAGAATGCATACAATAGTTGGGTAGTTTCACCTCCCAGTCTGACTTCTTGTGATCTATGCCCATGGCTGCTTCTCCTTATGTATCTTGGTGGCTCTCAGAACCACCTGCCCCAAAATATCACAGTTCCTACCACCCAAAGTACTTCACAGATACACCTTGACTTCTGTAGAGAAAGCTTGCTTCTAAAAATAAAAGGCTAATACAAGGTCTTTTCCTTTTTCTGAGACAGTCAACTCATGTGTCAACCACTGGGAGCACCTGACCCTTACGCTTGAAAGAGACTCAGCTCTTCACCCCATTTCATTGCAATCCTCTACTGGAAACAGATTATGGACCACTTTAGTAGTTGTTTTCTGTTGTGTGTTTGTCTTTAGTTAATAGGAAAAAACAGAAACATTCTAAACCAAGTTCAAAGGGAACTTGGTCATCTCTATTTCCCCATCCAGGAGAAAAGGGGTAAAATCTGTTTTGAGTTTAGCTATCAATCCAGAAGTAAATTGAATTAAATACGAAAATGCTTGAAAGCCGAGTTGTATTTCATTCCAACTACATTGCTGATTTAAATGGGGTGGTGGAAGGGGAAAGGGCTTAAATATTCAGCATTTTTATGATTAAGCATCCCTTGTGCTCCCACCACACCTCCTCTGAAAACGCAACACAAAGCATATTTGGAGCAGCTCATTACTGCTATGCTTCAAGGCCCCTGTGCCAGTTCTGTTAAAGCATAGCCCAAAGCAAGGTGAGGTGCAGAGCTGCACCGGTGCATGTTAGCACCATCTGCTTGAACGTGCATGTGTAAGCCTGCACGTGCACATTAGCCATTGTGCAGGGGTATCGCAAGGGCCAAAGCCCATGCTTTGTGTATACGACACAGTGGACTTCGAAGGCGAACGAAGGAAAAGGGAAAAAACAAAGCTTCCTTCATTAGCAAGTGTGTTAGTAGAAGAAAATGTCATTTGAACAATTAGTGGGCAAAAAAGAGAATAATGCTATTTAGGGTTTCCCAAGGGTAGGGAAAGAAAGCAAGTCTGGCCTTTAATTCTGAATTCCATGAGTAGGGCAGGGAAGGAAGTGTATCTCTGGTAATATATTTCATGTAAGGGTTTTTGCACTCCCCAAGCAGTCTGTGTCACTAACGTGGTCTGTACAGCATTAGGCAGGCTCAGCAGGGTGACTGATACACCGTCTGAAACGAGAGGAATGACATGCATAGAGGTGAAGGCTGCTATCCACCAACATGTAACAAAAGGAAATAATATGAATAAGTGCGTTCATGTTCAGCACACCCAGGAAGTGTGGCATTAACAGCAAAGCCACCATCGTCCTGCTGTAGTCTTCAGGCAGCGGTAGAGGTTCAAAACCCGGCAGATCTTACTCATATTCCTGGTGTTCACAGCCTCCCATGTAAGGTATCAGATCAAAATATGGAGCCTTGGCTTCAATTCTTGTTTCTGACACTCGCGCTATATCTTTCTGGTTATGAGGGTTCACAGTTTGAGCCTTTGCTCAAGTCTGAATGCCTTGATGCTCCATATTGCCTGTTGACTGGTTGTCTAGCACAACTGTGAGCCAGCTGCGATCTCAGAGGGGGAGAAACTCAGTTGAGTGGGAACACATCATGATGCTGATCAGAGCTCACATCTCACCTCCACAAGCAGGATGAATGTAACTGGTTGAAGCTACATGGAACCAGGAACGTCAGCAGAGATTCAGGCACGGTTAAATAGGGAGGAGGGGTCAATACATCCTGAACTGCTGGGGGTTTGTGAAGCAGGGAAAGATGAAGAGAGAGGATAGACAAAGCATTCGGCTAAATGCAAAGGCATGGACTGACACGTAACAGGGTCCAGCCTGTGTTACTGCAGCAGCAAACACTACAGGAGGAATCTGGGGTGACAGTAATAAGCTGATGAAGCTTATCTCCTTAATATTTGTAAAGATGTCTGGAGCACACTATCTGCTAGATTAACCTACACTGATTTTGCATCCATTTGTATGGGAAGACATGTATTTTTAACATTAATTCTGATGCATGTTTAAATGAGACATGCTTTACAATATAATTAAGAAACCTTTTTTCCGCACAATTGTCAGCTCGCACTTTTCCCACTTTGCTAATGCCTTCAGTGCACAAAAGCCATGAAGAAAATCTTTCCGTGACACGATGGCATTACCAGCTCTTTTCAAGTGGGAGGACTGTACTCCTACACAGCAGATTTTCCCTGTGTTGTGGTATTCATGCAGCAAAGAGCTGTACTTCTGAAGGGTTTCTTGTTTAAGCTCTTTCATGCTTCTTGCCTTGGAGACTTCTTTTAGACTTGTAGCCAAGAGGAGGTCAGGAAGTGCTCTGTGCTGCAGCTTCTTTTTTTGTATATATTTCTATGTGGTTCTCCACAGATCCGTGGAACACATTCCCTTCCATCTCTCTCCCTTTCAGAGTAGTTTATGTTTCATTATTTGCAGATGGAAAAATGACAACTTGACAAACAGGGGAGGATCTTTTTATTTAAATCATCGTCTTCTTTCAGGCTCCCATGTAATGTAATGGGGTAATATTGAGAATGCAAAACCCCATCGGATTTTATTTGCCCAGTGTGTGAAAAATGAATTTCCGTGCATATTTCCGTGTGAGGTTATTTTTAGCTGTCATTCTGCTAATGGAATTTGCCTGTCTTCGTGACTTTCTGATTTGGCCAAACTCCTGATGCATTTACCGATGCTTTTTACTTTAGGGGCCCAAGTCTGGCTTTATAACATCTGTATTTTCATCTTTTGTACTGTACACAGATAAACAAGCAGGGATAAATGAAATCTTGAAAAAGCCACTAGGAATTCAGCAGCCCGAACCATCCCATCTAACCCAAGACACACAAGCTCCATTCCCCGGCTTTGTTTATTCTTTTCCGACCATGATTTACAGCCAAAACACACTAGCCGTGCTTGCTCCTCATATCCCAATCACCAGGAAAGACTTTTCCTGAACTGGGCAGCACTGTTAAGTCCTTGTGGAACAGTTTCAGATTCATTTAGCTGTGAGCACAAAGTTAATCAGGTTTCTCAAAGATCTGGGTGTGATCTCAGTCATGTTGGGAGCTCTAAAAAGTGGTGGTGTTTGAGGGCCATGTCCTGCCTGCTGTTTGTGCCACGCTGCTTCTCTGGTACTTCTTTCCCTGCGATTACATTTCAGTGCTGTAGGGAAAAGCACTGACAGCATGAGGCTGTCAGCCAGAACTGATTCAGAATGTTTCAGCGGCAAAACTGAGTGGTAGGGCAGGATGGGGCAGGCTCAGGGAAGACCCATCCTCAGAGTGGAGTCACCAGCTCAGGGAATCAAAGACAGGCACCAGATGGCATTGCCCGACAATCGCTCCTCCATCTTCCCCCTTCTCTGGGCTGCCCATGCATGAGATGGCTTCCACTTCCCTCCCCTAAGGGTTGGCTGAGGTGCTTTCCAATCCACCTGGCTGATCTGCTTGTGCCTAAAGGCCAACCTGTTCTATAATGCCGTAATCAGGAGCAGCAAGGCTGTAGCTGCATCACAGCAGTGGTGTTGGCAGGGCTGAGCTTGGGGACTTTTAATTAAAGAGGACATCCATCAGCCTTTCTGCACTACTGGCCCTCAAGCACAGTGGATGGTCTGACCACTGTGCTGACTATTTCATTTTGCTTTTGTGTCCACCGTAAGAGATGTGGTATACCCAGAGGTCTCTTCCAGCATCCCAGTTTTCTAGCATAGGAAGTGAGCTTTGAAGTGATTGTGTTCATGAAAGCTAGCAATTACTCCATAGCAGCATATACTGTCATAACTGTACCAAGAGCCAGGAGCAAACCTTGAAACTCTCCTCTATCCTGTGTTATCAGAATAAGTGTTTTTACACAAATTGATGTCATGGAATCAAAACAAAATGCGTCTTTTTTGTCTGTGTTTTGCTCTAAATCATGGTTGTTACTGCAGCATAACAGAGTTCTGCTGTTATCTTCCACCTTCTCCCCCCAAAAATCAACCCATAAAAAAAATCTGTCAGGATTTTGGCCACCTGGTTATAGTTAGTTTCTTATTTTAAAATAGCTTTCAAAATAGATCAGACATTACACCGTTAAAAACAATTTTCCCTGTAGGTATTGAATATCAGACAGGGCTTGTAGTAATAACTGATAGGTATCTAGTATAATCTTCAGTATGGACTGAGACTACAAAGATCTGTCAATCACTGCATTTAACTTTAAACACAGATGATTTGAATTCATGTTAGCAGCATGAGGAAGTCAAAAAGATGGAATGGTGCTGTCGGAGAAAAGATGATAGGATTACCTCTGCTGTTAGCCTTTCCTGCTACTTGTTTGAGATACTAAATCACAGTGAAGTTTATGAAAAAGGCTACAACAGGGGTTTCTAACTCTTCATTCCTGCTGGGATTTTCCTATTATAAATCTGCTGTCAGAAATAAGTGCTTTACTTGTGGCTTAATTTTATGCAGGCACAAACACCTTGGCTCAACACGTTTTGCCAGAGACAGTCTTGACTGTCTTAATGCAACAGAGTCCTCATTAACAGGGACCCGTGAAAAAGAAAAATGCACACATGCTCTTTTGTCGTTGGTCATTCACGAGCAGTCCGATGAAAACTGAAATAAAACATAAATCCCAAGGTGGTGTGGAGCCGGTGTGGAAACACGAGTGTTTGAATCACACGGCTTATGTGAATTATCCATCTTGAAGAACATTACACTTCACCTTTTGAATGAAGTTTCATTAATGTGGTGGAAAGCTCACAGTTTCTATTTGTTCTGCGGTGGCTGCTGAATTTAGCACTACCCCCAGTGCTCACCCCCAAAGCAAACACCTCTGTTGTGGTGGTTTTTCCTTTTTTATCCAACTGTATGACAGTACAGGCGACTAAGACAATTGTTTCTAAGCTCATCAGACTTGCTTGGTCAGTTCTTTCTCCATGCAGGGGCCATCCAGATAGATTGGCGGTACTTTGCTGGCCTCATGATGCTTTTGTCCCATTCATTTGGAGTTCTGCATGCAAAAATAAAAAGTCAGGATCAGGCCTCAAAAGCAATAAATGCCTGTTTGCATACTTCCTCCTGATTCTGGCACTGCCTGCTGTACTGGGCTGTCTTCCAAATGTGCACCAAATAGATTGGCCACTGGTGTCTGTTACCTTGTTCTCAGGACATAGATGTGAAATTTGTCTTCAGGCATTCAGTACTAGAAGGATGACTTTTAAGTTTGTCCCATCTAAAAGAAATTATTAACCTGAATTCACAGGAGAGGGAATCTCAGATCACAGGAAAAGTGATCTTGTCATTACTGTGATGAAACACATCCTTACCCCCAACCCAGTGTGTGCTTCTGTGTTGCATTAATAAGAGACTTTTAAGTCCTCACTCAACCAAAACTGCATCCCTAAGGCAGTGGCAGCATTTGTCAGGCCCTGAAGGAATCCCTTCTTCATGCAGTGCTGTGGAATTTCAGATTTCAAACTACAGTTTTGTTCCAGGTTGAAAGAAGACTCTGATGTACTGAAACACCACCTTAAGTATAATTTTGCTTTATTTTTCAGGCTAGTCATTCAACACATATATGTTTTAACAACACTAAAATATTTACCTTTTCATTTGCTTCACCTCAAATTTTAAACTAGTCTACAAGTAAAAAAATACAAGTACTTTTTTTATGGAAAGCCCCCAAAAATCCATTCAGAAAATGTGGAAACAAGCTGTGTTTATATTGCCAGAACTGCCTCTTCATCTTCCTTCTTTTAATCTCCCTCACTTCCACAGAGAAAGTGGCGCCGCTTTCCAAAGGACTGGTATTTTACAGAGCTGCACCCTTCTGATGGAATATGGCTCCAGCGTTACCAGCTTTTGTGACCGGCTGTAGATGGAACAGTCACTGGTGAAACATAATGTGCTTTGAATTATCTCGGCAAAACGCTTCGCTTGCGGTAAATTCATTGGCATGTATGCACATTGTGCTTCCTCAGATCAGGGTGACAGCCTCATTGCTGGCTGGCTTGTGGCATCCCAAGTTAACACGTGTAAACTTCGCAGCTGTGAGCTCTGTTGCCACCAAAAAGATGTAGAGGCTGAAGCCAGCAGCTTCTTTCTTTTGGTTTCCTCTAAGAAAAACAAAAAAAAGTCCACTCAGAGATGCTTCTCCAGGTGAAGGACTATGAGGGAACATAGCCCAGTTTATTTTATCTCTGTTTTCCCATGGTTTTCTTGACTTAATGCCTATGTATGTGGCAGACATCTCCTGAAAGCTGTCTGAACAGAGTGACTTACGGTGTTTTGGGAGAAAAGGGGGATTTTGATTTACAGACAGCCTGTTGTACAGTACTTCAAAGCATCCGCTTTTCAAAGTCTGATAGATATAAAGTAGCCACAGGAATTACCTTCCTGATGAGTCTGAACTGTGAGGTGGGGAAAGGGAAGCATGCTCCTGTAAGAGGCTGCAGTGCGGTTTGGTCTTCCTGGGTACCCCAAATGTGGATGCAGTCTGCCTGTTTAGACATCTGAAGCTTCTGAAGTCTGTTGAGCTTAAGCACAGAAAGATAGAACTGATCCTCTGAGCTGCAGTGGGTAAGCTGGGTTTTAACCACAGCAGTGCAGAACTTGGGGAGCAGGGGCTGGTTTTAGGCTGGTGGGTTTTTTTAATTAGTGTCTTACAACCCCAGTTCTCAGAAAAACCTTGAAGTGTTCACCTGAGAATCAAAATCAGAGGGCATTTCTGTGTCAGACAGGTATCTACAGGTGGGTATGGCTCTCGGCATGCATAAACCCCTGGATTACAAGTAGGGGATTTTTGATATCTGCTTTAGGAAGACTGATGCCAGGGAGGCTGGAGAGGGGCCAGGAGGAAGGAAGAGGCCTTCCGGGGAGGGTAGGAGACTTTGAAGCATGACCCCGAGCAGAACTGGGGTGGGAACTGTGGGAGTGGAGGAGAGGGGCAGGCTGGGTGGGCAGCGGGGTGCAGGGCTGTGGAGGCCGGCATGGGAAGGCAGGGGTCAGGGAGGAGGGCGTGTGGACAGGGAGACTCCCAGTGCAGGGACAGCAGTGCCGGGAGCGGGGTGCTCATCAGGCAGGTTGAAACGAGCAGTTGGGGGAAAAAGGCCCTGTTTTCTAACAGCTGGTTTGACATAATGAAGGCTGAGCCATGATCACATGCCCCGGGGGCAAGAAGCAGCTGAAGCATCAGCCTAGGAATCAGGAGAACAGTTTTGTTCCATCATCTGCAGGTCCTTCAGGAGTGACTTTGGGCAAGCAGCTGATGTGCTTGTGCCTTGGTTTCCCCAACACCAAAAGGCATTGCTCACCTTGATACCCCCAAAACGGAGTGACTAGAAGAGGAAGCTTCTTCTTTCCCAGTGCACTAGGACAAAACCAGTGAAATTAAAATATGGCAAGTTCAAAACTGTCAGAGGGAATTCCTTTTTCACATGCACTGATGCAAATCAGGGCTAATGCCAGTGACTAAGGTGAACTGGCGTCAGTGGGAAACAGAATTAAGTGGGGTCTGTTCGGTGCCCGGCTAAGTAATAAGCACACGTTCGTAGAGCCCTGACCCAGCTATTCTTCTCTGGTTTAATTTTTTAATAAAACATTATTTTTGCCTGCTTTTTTAAAGGCAAATGTTGAAATGAACCTTTGCTCATGTAAAATGCATTTGCCATATGACTAATTATTTTTGAAGTGCTGAGCGAAGTATATGCATGTGTGTGTCAGGGAGACAAAGAGAGGGAGCCTTTGTGTATTTGCTGTGGTAATTGTTTATGAATATAGTTGTTTTTTCCAATTATCTCTGTAATACATCAGCAGTCTTGTCTCCACTTCTCTCTGATGAGGTTTGTGCATAAACATGGGGCTTTGTGCTCTCAAATATTTCAGTTACAAATGTATATGCTGCATCTTAAGCATTGATCTCTGTTCATAAACTGCCACAGGACAGAGAGAGAGGGAGATTTGTGGGAAAAAACAGTGTTAAAAGTTAAACCATGGTCATGCAAACAACTGTGTGCCCATACAGCTCATTTCAGGGCCTTGGAGTGAAATGTTATATCATATCCAAAAAACCAAAGGAGAAACTCTGAAGGGACAAAGCTGACGCTCAGGTCTCCAAGAGAAGTTAAGGCCAGAGTCGGGACCTAAAGCATACTAGTGTGGCATCACTGATGGAGACACGGTTTGGAAATGGAAAATTGTTCCACAATAGCAAGATTTTGTAATTTTGCTCAAGCAAAAATGCAGTGGAAAATGGGAGAGGTGGTCTGTGGAGTATAAAGCCATTTGTGCTTGGAATAAATGAGTCTACAAGTGAAGTCCCAGACCCTATATGTCAGCAGGAAAAATCCCACAGACTGGGTCTACAATGTACTTAAGGTTTTAAGTACCTAGTGCCCAGCTGAGGGAACGGTCTTCTGTGACTGACCTCCAAATCAGGCACCATGTAAATACCAGATAGATCATCTCTGTGTGTGTGCATTTAATATGAAAGCAGCTTTTGTTTTACAATTGCTGCTAGTGCCATAGGTTGTGGGGACTGGTTTTCATTAACATACTTAGGCTTTTGTGATTTAACGCTAATACATGATCTGAGTATTTGAAAATGACTTGAGCAGGCCCAATCCACAACGTCTGCCACGTGTCTCAGTGCCCTTTCCTAGCGTGAGAGTCGTTTCACACTGCTGGCACGACGTGATTCCTTCCAGCAGCACAGCAGGAAGAAATCCTTACAGGTTTCAGAGGTTGTGAAAACCTGCATGGTTTAGCAACCCTTTCTTCGTCCACAGAAACGAAGGGTCTCCGTCACTTTCTTCCTCAAGGGTTACACCACCACAGTTATGCTGTAGCAGGGTATTTTAAATTTATGCTGTTTGGTTTTGGAGCTGGAGCTCTGTAAATGCTGCTGTAAGGCTTCTGCTGTCGGACCATTATTTCATGTTGGCATTTTTATTTGAAGGCCCAACCATGGCCAAGAAAAGGAAACTTCTGTATTTTTCTTTTCGTGCTGCATCTTCCAACTGGAATATTTTCAAGCACAATAGAATTGAACATGAGCTCTAGGGAGGGAGGAAGAGGAGAAAAAGGAATGGCCTAGAAGAGATGATGGCTCCAATGGGGTACTCTGCAGTTTAGTTCTCTGGGGAATGAAAAATGCTTTCAACCAGTGTGATGTTGCAACAGTCCAAAAGAGGAGAGAAAAATCCGTGTCTGGTCTAGACCGACCAGAAACTAAAAACAAGGGACACTTTGAATTCTGAGACTCTCACCACAACTGAAAACTGTGCTCAGGCCAAGTAACTGGAAAATCAGTTTCTTGGGTTAGAGAAATGCTTCCCTGAAGAATCAGAGGCAGCTTTCCATTTTAATTGGTAAAGAAATTATTATATTCTGAAGCATTGAGTCTAACACTTGAACCAATGCAAAGGTTTGCAATCAGGGCTGTGAAGACCTTTGGGTAATTTCATATGGAGCTTAGGGAAATGCAGCAGTAAAACTACTTTTTTTTTTTTCTGTGACATTTTCCTGCCATTTGGCTGTGATAGTCTATCATTTGTCACAAAATGGAAAAATAAGATCTGTCTTCATAATGTACCAAAAAGAAGTCTGACTGCAAACACCAGTCAGGAAGAGGCATAGGGACTGGAGCTGAGTGGTGAAACCTTAGAACAGGAGATGGTTATGATAAATCATATACCAGGAGACCTGAGAATCCCCCAACCAGGAGTAATTGAATGCGGTAATTGTTAAGGAGAGCTTTAAAAAAAAACGTTGAGTAAAAATTACTTACGGGGTGCTTGTTTTAAGAGGGAAGTGTAGTAAATTTCAGGACAAATTTTTAAGTGGCAATAGTACAGGCATGGCCTATGCTGTAGGCAAAATAAATTTTCTGAACTAAATGACTCCTCTCAGTCAGTCAGGCTACAGTGTTTGTTTTCAGGGTGAAATATGTATTTCTTTCCTTGCACTGGTACAAGGATGACTGAAGCCTGAGAGGAGGACTCTAGGGATCTGGTTGAAATGCTCAGCAATACCACCTGCTCCTTGTGGGATGAGGGGTGAACTTTGCAGATATTTGCACTGCAAAACAAGGTTCAGGATCAGAAAACCCTTTTGGGATCTGACAGATCATGAGTAAACCCTTTTGGGATCTGACAATACCTGAGTATTATTTCATATTGCATGAAACAAGAAAATTGAAGGGCTTTTTCCGCTTAGTCTTGCACTTTTAAAACTGGTATATTTTTCACCGGTCTGCTCACTGTGGAAGGTGTTAGACTAAATATGTTAATCCTAGGGAAAAATACCCAGAAATCTTCTGGATTAAAATGATACCTAAGTGCCAAACATTATCTATATTATTTCATAATTAGATTTTAAAACAATATTTCCTTCAAAAAGGTTCAGTCAATATACTTGAGTCTCATAAACATAATATGACTCATACAGCCTATATTTTATCACTGTGTGAAGCCTCCCTTTTACAATTACAAAAGAGCAACACAGCATTTCAAGATAACAAAAAAAGTCAAGGGAGTCTGAAGATGCTGGCCACTCCATTCTCATAGTGCTGTGGTTTATTCTGGCCCTTGCAGAACTGTAGTCAAAGAAGATACAGACAGACCATTATTTTTCAGATGATTAAAAAAGGTATGATGGAAAGCTGAGGAAGAATGTCTCATGCTTCTGTTCAAGTCCCTTCAGTCCTCTGGCCATATAATAGTTCCAGACATTCATTCATCAAATTTTAGCCTTTCTTTTCCTAATGTTCCCTTTTTATCTGACAGTCATTAGAAAGCATGACTTCTTTGTTACTGGGTCATAAGGACAAGAGGATGTGTTTGGAACATGCCATATCAGGGATGGGGAACTTCAGAAGGATGACCTGGAACTTTTTTATGTTCTTGCAATGGATAGTTGAGTATCTTTCTGGGTAGGGAGCAGAGATACCTTGCATTCATATGACTCTTGCATGCAATTATGCTTGCAAGCTCAGGCTCACTCATGTGAAATTCTCATCTGAAATTTGTTGCCTGCTGCACAGGGCTTTGGCCAAGGTCTGTTCACTTCTGTTTTTTTCAGCATTCAGCAGTGAGCAGTCTTCCCTGCTTTGGCTAACTGAAAGACATTTTAGGAGGCAGCTGCCTATTGCCAAGAAGAGCCCGCATGCAAGAATATTTCCATCTGGGATGACTAACATGTGCCCAGTGTATGTCTAGTCTCACATCCCACTCTACAAACAAAATCTACTGATGAATTAATTCTCTTCTTGCTTCAAAGGGAAGTCAAAAGATGAAAGTGAAAAACTGGACATATTTCAAAAAATTACATTATATGAAAAATAGGTCATCCAGCCAGATTGCAAATCATAGATTTTCAAAAATGTGACATGTCAAACAGTCCCATTTGAAGAAGTATGTGTTTCCTTACTTGTTGCATATTTTGCTAGTGATGGAAAGATATATTCAAAAAGGATAGTGTTTTAACTCCTTCTCAGGACGATGTCAACAATATTCAACTTGTTTGATCCAGGCTTTTGTCAGTATACACATGATGCATCTGCCTTTGCCCAGTTTGTAATTCTGCTGTAACAGAAACAGCAGAATTAATTTTGAGCAGTTGTACATGTAAAAGTGATGCAACAGTTTCTGGTATTTCACAGTGTCAAATATCAGGTCTGCCTCTTGTGAAGACGCTTATTGAATACATCACATACATCGCTGATCCTTCTCATGCACTAAAGGAATGTCAATGCTGATATAAAGCCCCATATAATAATACATGGCTTCTCATGTACCAGTGACTCAAGCAATGAAATATATAATTGTGATGCTAATTAAATTGCTGTTTTAAAGATATGTCTTTAATAAAGGGTTTGTTGGTACCTACCCAGCATTAAAAACAGAACTGTCACTCTAATGCTGTATAACTGTCAATACTTAGAACAATACGCAGAAGCTGCAACTTCTTAGCTAGTCTCAGAGGTGCAGGTCTGAGGAGGTGTAAATCCCCCACCCAAGATGAATGCACAACACGCTGCATGCTGTTTAACTGGTGGTACATGTATTAGCAGAGCAGAGGCCTTTAATTACATAAATCCTCAAAAAAATTAGCTGTTTAGTAAACTGTTTGAGCAGTACCAGTGCTAACTGCTTAAAACTGTCGATCCAAAACTCAGCCAACAAAAAAAAATGTTTATCCAAGCAAAACAGTATTCATCTCCAGAATTAAAACCCTAAGCCAGTGTCATGTGCAGTCCTCTCAGATGTAATTATTGTATTCTAGTTTGTACTGAATGTGCCCAGTATGTTTTTCCATGCCGTAAAAATAAATACAGTGATTCATAACCCTGGAAAGTCCAAGTAGGTAATAAATAGTCCAGCTCTGTAGAAATGTGGGGTCTGACTTTCTGAGGTCATCTGTGCTCTCACTGAACATTTCATCCAATTCAGCACATCTGGACGTTTGTCCTGCAAGTGCCAGGGGCTCAGCCACGTGGTTACAGGGCTTCCCCCTCCATTTAATGCGATTGCAGAGCGGTGATCCATCCTTGTGGAGGCCAAGGCAAAGGCCAGGCACAGAGCAGGCTCACTGGAGCTAGTACTTAGGCAACATTCGAAAGTTAGCAGTTTACACACAGACTGAACAAAACCAGGTTTGTAGGGAGAGATCATGCTTTTTGTTAGAGCAACTGCTGTAGTTTGAGAAAGAAGGCAAGCTTTTAGACAGACAAGATCACTTCTGGTCTGGAACAGAAGCAGGGTTGCTCAAAGCTCAGTACAAGCTCTGCTTTTACTTCATCATGTTAAAGTACTGATGGGACTGATTGGCCACCTCCTAGAGCCAGGAGAGTCAGCAAACTTGTGAGTTAAGAAGAATCAGTATTTGGTCCAGCTATGTCAGTCTGGCTTCACCAGCTTCAGCAGACAAACATCTTTAACCTAAGCATTTAACCACCATTTCCATTGAGGAACTGTTTATTTACAGTAGAAGGCAGGGTGTCCTTAGTGGTCAGGACTCTAGGCTGAAACTCTGCAGCCAGCCCTCTATTCTTCACTCAGCTGCTGGTCTACTGATTGATCTACAATAAGTGGGTCTATATCCATCAGCTTCTGCGTGGTAAATGGGAATAAAACTGGTCTCCTTTGAGATCTACAAAGGAGCAGTGTTGCACAGAAGCTATAAGCTTCTTCATTAGTAGCTCTTTTTCATGTGGTTCTTTTCATAGACATTTGTGTTCTGATCGAGATCTTCTGAACAGGGTGTAACACTACTGGTGCTAGTAGCAACTCTGTGTTAGCCAATGTGACTAGAAGACTCCTATTTCTGTGATGTAAATGATTAAAAAGTTGTATCTCCAAATTTCTCAGAGTCAGGTAGGCTCTAAAATTGGGAAAGGCTATTTGTGTTTGGGAACTACAGAAGTGTCTTCTTCTCCCTGGACAGTTACTGTGATGGCACATCCAAGATGGGTAGGCACATGTGAAGCAAGTAACCATGTAGATACTCACAGATTCTCCAATAAATGTACAATTCATGTTTTCTTTTTCACATTTAAGTAAAATACAGGAAAATGAATGCTGAAGCATTCCCCATTGTTCTGTAGTGTGTATATGCACAGTCTGATGTACACATGCATAACCATGCTTCAGCACAGCACCAGATTTATGTACTACAAACACGTGTGAGTATGCATACATTGGCACTGAACAGGGCACGGTATAAAAAACAGTAACTACAGCAAATAAACACTCAGCTTGCAAAGCCAAGTAGCATTGGCTATGCCAGAATGCAAGTTTCCTGGACATCCTTAATTAGCCATTTTGAATATGTATGATGATACAGTTTTAATTACATGATAACGTCTAGGGTTTTTTCCCCTAAGATGTTCCTGTTTCAGGCAGCCAATGAGGAGTAATTTTTTTTAACCTTTCTGGATTTTAGCTTCTTCCATGCAGTGCGCTGACCTCAGGTCGCAAGTTAATGCACACAGTCTATGCATTTCACTGAACACAGGAATCGCTTTCCAAGCTTTTGTTTCTCTGCTGCTCCCAAGACAGCATCTTAATGTGCCCCGAATCCCAAACCTCTGCAACACATCTGCGCAGGGTGAGAGTATTATTATCGTCATAGTATTATTGCTATCATGCAGAAACACTTGGAAGCACTGGGAGAATAAGGACAAAAATGTTGGAATGGCAGCTTTCAGCCAGCGCTGAAAGAGAGAGATGTGGGAGCTTTTGCATGCGTAGCATTTCCCTCACGCTTTCTTCACTCAAAGCACAGGCCCAGTTGACTTCAGCTCTCAGCACTTCTGCATGGCAAGCCCCAGGTGTCTCTTGTTGAGCACCCAAAAATGAGGCCAAGCACTCAAGAGGGAGGAAATTCCAGAATGATGTCATCATGCCTACACAGGGGGATAGGGGGAGAGGAGAGGGAGGGGGTGGGGAAGGTAGCTAATCGTGCCCAGGCAATCCGAATTCTGGCATTTGCTAACGTTTTAGCCTTTGGCTCACAACCATATCACTTTTTCAGCTGATTTTTTTTCTGTCCATGTATATACATTTCTCGGTAAATAAATAAGGACATCTGAACAGTGTCTAACCTGTTAAAAACTCTTGCACTGCCTTCCCAGTAAAACTAATTTATTGACATGTGTCCCTTGAAAAAGGAAGCATGGCATGTGTTGTAATCATCTTTACTTATTTTTCGTGCTGCAATTAAATCTGGGGAAAGCTAGGGAAGCTTGGTTTTGATTGTTCCCAGAAGAAGGAGGGAAGTAAAGAAGATCTACCTTAATAGGTGCTGAAGTATCAACTCAGCCCCCTGCTCCAGCTGTGCCTCAGCCATTCATTCCTTTCCTGCTTTGGAAGCAGGAACAGGCAATAGGCTGGCAAACAACTTGGAGTCCAAAATCTGGGGGATCAAGGACCTCTAGGGGACAAGGACAAATTTAGTTGTCTGAAAACCTGCCAAAATTTAGTTGTCTGAAAACCCGCCACTAAATCTCAAGTGTTACATTGGCTATGTTGCATCTATCCATTAGCAACTCAGGCATTAAGAAGCATAGCACAATGCCTTTAAAAATCCCAAGATTCTTGATTAAATACTGCTTATTTTTTGGTTTGCTTTCTGCAAGTTTTCTGAAACCATTCCCTTTTTGAAACTTCCCTGCACGAGCAGGCAGGTTGGAAACAGGTTAAAAATGGAAGCTGAAATCCATATGTAAACAGCTGGCTCCAAGAGCTGGCGCTCTAGGGAATGAAAACTTGTAATGCAAGACTCACAAAACTCTTGTGGGAGTTGACTTAATTAGGTATCTACCATAAGCGTGCCTGTGTGCATATATCTGTACACCGTTGTGATCCTATCTTGTGTGTGCATATGGACCTGAGGTTAGCAGAGTATTCACTCCCTGCTGTGCAGGTCACTCCTCTCTTTTCTTACACTTCTCATCTGTTCTTTGAAACTGGGAGTGTCTCCCTCTTCCATGCACCCCCATCTCCACTAGTGCTGCAGACTGATGGCTGAGGGGCCTTTTTTTTTACCCCTCTTGCATGGGTGAGCTTTTCTCCCTGACTCTCTGCTGATGGTGTTGGAGGTTATCTACCTTTTAGTCAGTGGACAGAGCAGTGCATTCACCCTACCAAACTTAAATGCTCTGGTTTGCTCTCTAAAAGCTCTTCTCTATAGCCCTTATATGTAGGGTACCTAGGGGTATGTAACTGCCACAGGAGGCATTGAAGGAAGGCATTGTAAGTACCCTACCTTTGCCCCACTGCAAGCGACTGTTTCTTCTCATGGTCTGAGGGATCCCTGATAAAAGGGTTGTGTTAGTTAGTAGTGATTTTAATTCTGGAAATACCTCCCCATCTGTGCTGGTTTCCTTCACCCTTCCAGCCGGGGGAGCACATGGTTATCCCTCTTTGCTGATGACTGGGGAACTAAGCTTTCCCTCTCCTCGCTGTAGTCGCTAGCAGTAAGGGAAGCAGATCTTATGCTGAGATTTCCTCTTTTTCCCAAGGAGGAAAAGTCTGTCTCTCCATGCTGAGGCCCTTCCTTACCATATGTGGCTAAGCCATGCTCTCCAGCCCAGATCATGGAATCACAGAATATCCTGAGTTGGAAGGAACCCATAAGGATCATCAAGTCCAACCCCTGTCAGCTAGCAACATGCATTCTGTGGGCTTCTGGGGGAAAAAGTGCTAGGGTAGGCAACGTGGTGGGAATAGTATAGTGCCTGTTACATTACTGAAAACAAAATACAGCTGCATGTTACTGTTGGCTGAATGCAACCTGTCAGCACCAACATGTCCCCAGGAAGCCAGGACTGATTGCAGCCAGCCTTCACAGGAAAAGGTGCCAGTAGCTGAGCAGTTGGAGAAGCATGACATGTTGCCCACTTCCAGGCCATGTTACCGTGCCGGTGTCAGAGCAGGGAGCGTGCCTGGAGAAGCGCCATGTCACAAGGATCTGTGCGGTGACAGGCAGATTGCTCAGAAAGCCCCGAAGGAACTGCAGCGGTTTTGCTGACAGCTGAGTGCCCCAGGGCTGGGACAACATGCATTCTCTCATGCAATGGACCGACCCAGCACACCAGTGAGCTTTGCTATGCCTTGATGGTATGTCAAGCTCCAGAATAATTCCTCCATAGGCCACAGGTTTGCTCACCCTAATTGCTGATTACTGTAACTCACTTTTAGGAGCAGGTCTATTTTCAGCCTCCATTGCTCACTGATACTAGAAGGCTGAGCGTCTTCTCTCCTCTCATGAGTGTGAGTGGTTTGGGTGCCAGCCCTGGGCAGTGGGCAGTGACTCATGTTGTGGTAGCTGGGAAGAAGCAGTGAGGGTTTGAGCCATTTTGGTGCATCACCATCTTTCTAGTTCTGCTGTATTATGTTTTGGTCTGGACAATCAGAACCCTTGTAACTTCAGACAGACATCATGGAAAGGAATGAAAGGTTTGCCCTCTTGGTTAAAATGAGAACATGTGAATGTAGGGAGAGAGGGAAAGGGAGAGAAGCATTTGCATAGGTCAGGAAGGGTCATTAGAACATCTGGCAGTAGTAACTGACATGTGTCAAATTTTAGTGTTCGTTAAATTTGTATTAATGCAAGAATGGTTCTTAAGCTCCAGATGCCACTTTCGGTTGCTGTGTTCCCCCAGTTGATGGTGATGACTTTTCAGAACTGTACCATGCTTGTTTGCTTGCTAGTGGCATCTGACCTCAGGTCAGATTTCTATTTAACCCCTTCCTGTAGGTCAAAAGACAAATTGATCTGGTGAGAATTGAATTGGAAATGAGGTGTCTGGATAGCAGGTGTCCCAGCCATGGAATAGCTGCCTGGCTGAAACATGTTTGCATCTGTTCTTATGCCATCCGAGAAGTCATCTCTGAGGTCAGGAAGATATTCAGCAGACATCTGAGATGGGAAGTTGCCACAGGGAGCACAGTGGCAGGTGCCCTGTGTTAGCAGATTATCTTGCAGTTGCAGGGGAAAACGTCTGGGAAATTTGTTCTGATAAATGCAGATGTTTCTATTTTTTGTGCGCTTTGCTTTACCTGTGTTTACCACCAGTTTGTAGTTGTAATCTATCCCGCTTAAAGGGGAGAATCTCACAAATATTTTTCTTTGTTTTTTGTAGAGGATGAAGACGATGAAGAGATGGTGGAGCCAAAAGCACAAGATGACTTGGAGACAGAAAATCAAGACCAGAAACAGGAGGTGAAAGAAGGTACGTTGAAAAAGGAAAAGGATTTTGTTGAAGCTTTAAAGAACTGAATCCTTCAAGTAATTATTCTCATGGGTAGTTTCTATTATGAAGAACACTGCAAAATCAAAATAGTCACCAGTTTTATTGATTCAGAACAACATGAGTGGCATAAAAGCAGAAAATGTTATCCCAGCGACCCAGCAGGTAGGTCTGAGAAGCTTGTGAAAAGCACAAGATTTTGGCTGTTTAGAAGAACAACATGTCCTCGTAATTTGGGAACAAAGTAGAGATTCTTGGATTCCAGGACTGGTGCTTTCTTGTCCTCTGGCTCAAACAACCTGCTTACATGAAAGTTTTAAAATGCAAATGCCAGGCATTCCAGCGGCTCCATAAAGTTGGTTGGTCTTCAGAGGTACTTTGAGCCCATAACTGCCTGCCTGCTTGAGAGGGACAAACTTAAACCGAGTCCTGGTCAGGAATCCTCCAGAAGAAAGCCATTTCACTGGAAAATGGTGACTGTAAAAAAATTTTCTAGGAGCTGCCCCCAGGGAACTTAAAGTTAAAGCCAGTCAGGTCCAGCCCTTCTATCCAGTCCTCTGGATTGAGATACTCTCCAGGGTCACAAGAGATAAAGAATCAGGTGACAACTTCTTTCTGGTGCAGACAGGAGAAATGTCTCAAAGTGGTACATGTCAGCACTGGACACAGTAGATACGCTGGGTGTCTCTTGTTTGCTTCTCTTGGACCTTCTCTAGCTTTTATAATTGGAAGTGGGATGTGAAGTCTGGTCTTCCTCCTCTGGGAATTTACTTCATTATTGACTATTCTTGAACAGTCAGCCAGCGCTTGCCTCTGCGTGGGGAAAAAGAGCTGAAATACCAGCAGCTCCAGTGTGAGAGGAAATGAGTTTATTCTCCAGCATTTCTTAGCTCTGCATTGCCAGGACTGTTTGCAATGCTGTTTACTCTCTTGAAAAGAAATTTACTTCTTCAGATAGGGCCTGTCACTCCGTGCTATCATTACTGGGATGAATGTGTGACCCTGGCTTTGTTTTTCACAAGATAATCTTGCAAAGGGGAAAAATATGGAATTATTTTACAGAGAAGCCCATGAAATTGTTAATACAGCAGTGGATGCACCTTTCTCATCCAGGGCATGATTTATATCAGCATCCAAAAGTCCTGCATCTGGTGTATAGTGCCCACATTCCCTATCCTCACACACTGAAGTGAGTTGCAATACCAGCCATGCTGTTTTGATTATAAGTTGGTCTTCCTTCCCTCCTAAAAGCATCACAGAAATCACCCATGCCATAAATCCTGCAGTGTCCGTTGCTCATTAGGTTCGTGTAGACACATGGAGGGGGAACCCACTCCTCCCATTCCTCATCCTGCTGCTTCTCCCTCCACCCCCAGGCACTGCTGCCATGGGCAGAGGGGAGCAGCGGTCGGTCGCTGCAGGAGCTGGAATGACACATGAGTCTGCAAAGGCAGAACACAAGCAAGAACCATGGCAACACAGGAAAACTTACTTTTTCCTAAAAACTACTCTTCCTGCAAAACTGTAGGGTCAACTCACACATGGGCTCTAGCAGTCACTGAACCTAACGTGGTATCTCTCTCACTGATGACAACAGGAAATCATAAAAACCTGCAGTTATGCACTGACCTGAGTCCCTGCACATCCCCCTTGGTATTCAGCTTACTGCTGATCCCACCCCCATTCATTTCCCCCTTAAAACTAACACCAGCACTTATACCTGGGGAGAAAGCTCAAACTCCTGCATGAGGAGAAGAAAAAAATCCTAAACACATTCCTGAACTGATTTATGCCACTCTTTCTGTGGCCTTTCAAGTTAGCCTTTTGCTGCTTTGCTGACCACGCTCCACAGCCAACATCTTTTCTCTGCTGTGTTTTTGTCTCGGGGCAGTGCTCCCCTTCTCTCGCAGACACATCCCCCCTGCCCCCAGGAAGGGTAAATCAACCGGGCTAGCTCAGCTGTGTGTCTCCAACACACAAACTGCAGGCTGTAAAAGCAAAGCACAGCTTGCTTCAGCAGAACCGGCTTTGTGAGGTGCTAACACTTGACTGGGTTCAAGAAAGACGAAAACATGCTCATTGCCTGATAGAAAGTGAACTTGACCTGCGGTACGTGTTGTGACGGATAAAGTAGTGGTGTGCTGATGACTGGCATTAAATGCTGTGAATCAAATGAAGCGGTCGCCCCCGAATTGACAGGGAACGGAGTCACATTCTAAGCATTTGGTGTCGTTCTCTCCCTGTTGGCTTTAGCCCTTTTTGCCAATGAAATCCTGTTTTCCTCTCTGTTGTAATCACCCTTCTCATGTTCTGAGCAACATTCAGAGTCTGAAGCTGTCGTTTGTGTTTCATGGAAGTGATTAAAACCATGTTACAAGTCAAACAGGAGTTTAGAAGAACATTTCCTGTCGGTGCTGCGCTCTGTGTGCCTACTCAGAATTAATAGCTTTTCTGCAAATTAGCACATAATGGGTTAAAAGCATGTTTATGTTGGCATTAAGTACTCTGGCTTCTTTTTCTCTGCAAGGCAAGACAATATTTTGCAAACTTTTTAAAGAATCTCTAATAGATATTATAGTGGCGCCATTCACACTGCTATATAGTAGTTAAGGCTGTGTCAGCACTTCCATTATGAATCCTGTTTTTCAGGGATTTATAACCCAGCCGTAAAAATTTGCTCTGGGCTGAAATTTGGTTTCAGCTCAGGGAGCACATTTTTTAACAGATTAAAAAAAATCAGCATGGCCTTTTTTGAGTTATAGGAGTGTAAGGAAAAAAACCATGGGAGAGGGAAGTGTGAGGAGAGAAAGGCAGACATTTTTTTCACGAATATCACCTAATAATAGGTCAGGATTAAAAATAAAGCTTGCATGCAGTCTGTTCAATCTCCCTCTCCCCAAGCCAAGAGGACAGGAGTGCTCTATTTTTATAATGGTATTTTAAGAGGAAATGTGATTTTTTTTTTTCTCTGTGATTTATAGGTAATCCAGTTTAATTCTTCAGACATTTATTGCATGGTTAATTTCCTCATCTTCCCCCCGCATGCCCTAGAGTTGCTCTTGGGGTTCGGTGGGATTATTCAGCAGGCACAGCTGTTTGCAGGGTCTGACCCTAGTTCTGGACCTGTCTTGGCATCACCTTAAGGCACATGGTGCACCTGCAGTAGGGCAGCCTGCCTGGCACAACACCACTTGCAACACTTCAGTGCCATGGAGGTACTAAGTGCAGAGGACAAGCTCATGCCCCTGTAAGTGTTTCTAGAGTGGGAGCTGAAGATCTGGCTTCTTGATTGGTTGGAGGATATGAAGCCTTTAGACGCCTCCCCTGTGTTTTTTCCATGGGGCTGCCTGTTGTCAGCCATATCTCAGGTGCATGGTTTCCCCACCTCCTTGGAAGAGCCAGGTATGGTATACCTGCCAGAGAACTGGGCTGGGCTCTGCCTGTTCCCAGCCTCTCCTGACCATGAAAACAAAAAAACTGGCCCCAAACTGTGGCGTCAAGTGGATTGGGGCTTTCCACCAGCAGAGAGCTCTGAAGCTCCACCTAAGGTGCCTCTTTGTGTCAGTAAAAACCCCATCAACAGTGGGCTGGGCTGCATCTTCAAAGTGAGCTTCAACCTGCATTTATCTGAAGCCATGGATATATCCTCAGAAACCTGCGTGAAAGGCTATGATGGGGGAGGCTGGGATCTGCAGCTTCAGCGTACTGCTGTGCCCCTGTCTCGCCTGGGCCCTGTGCATGGGGCTTTGCTGTTCATGCAGCAGGCTGTGGTGAGGAAGCTCAGGCTTTAGTATGAGGGAAGCAGGACAAGGTTGCTGGCTTTGCCCCTGTGAGCGCTTTGAGGTTTGTAATAGCCTGTATGCCACCGTTTCAGTGCTGCTGATGCCGCGGCAAGCTTGGGGGTGCCGACTGGTCCTGATAGCCTGTCTCAGTTGTGCTCAGCGATGGTGCTCAGCACAACCCCTGGAGAGCACCATCAGTGGGAACAGCCCTGCCTGGCACAGTTTTGAATTTGAGGCTCTGGACCCTGCTACTCCAGAACTGAAAAAGCCCTACACACACCTCACAATCTCCCTTTACGTGTTCAGCAATCGCGCCGTGCAGTGACTTGTGTTTTAAACCCAGCACAACCAGGATACGGCCCGTATCAAACAGGGACACGGCCCGTATCAAGCCTGATATGAATGTGAGAAGCACAAGAAAACCAAGAAGATCACAGGCTACCAGCAGCCAAGGAGTAAAAGCTGCTGAGTGCCCCTTGGCACCTTGCAGTTCTCACACTGTACATTTTGACCATCCTTGGTCGTCAGCACATCTAAAGTTTACACTGGATTTAAATACACTCTGAAAGAAATAATACAGCTCTTAAAAGGGTTTTGCTAATCTCCTCCTGTCTCTCGTTATATCTCTGGGCTCATAACAAGGCTGCTTCCTGCTTTACTGTTTTTATTAGCTCGCCCTTTCTTTCATTCACATACTCTCTGTTCCTGTTTTCTTTTTTGTCTTTAATGGACTTAATTTCTGTTGTCAGGTTTTTACAGTTGCTTAGGTTTCAGGAGGATATTTTTCATATTCTGTTATTTAAAGGTGAGTCTCTTCTCTGGCTTTTTTTGTTGTGGTTTTTTTTTTTAATACTTTTTTTGGCTCCCTTGGGAGAAGACTCTTTGTGAACTTGTCCTGCACTGGTACCGCAACTATTTATATTTATCACAAACCTGCTTCTGCCACATAAGAACAAGTCTGCAGCATTTTTTTAATCATAGTTCCTAAAGATCCCAGGAAATGTTTCATATTCAGGGTTTTTTTCCTGTTTTGAACAAGGAGATTTGTGGGCAAAAGACTTGAGCAGAACTATGGCATTTCTGAGGAACATGTAAAATCACATGTGAAATAAAAAATGCTCTTATTTTTCAGAAGTAAGTGTTGAATAAGTGTTGTTTTCATGTCGTGTTCAATTTTTGTTAAATGTCCTAGAGCTTTTTGATCATGCCATGTCTTTCTCTGCGGATATGCCCAGCATTTTCTTCCCTTGTGCATATATAATGGCACTGTATTTTCATTTTAAACGTAAATTCTATATAATTTTGTGCAATATTATACATTAACAAGAGTACAGGGCTTCTTTGATACATCTTGTTGATCCCGTAAACCCAGAGCCACACAGACAACACACTGCTTGTGTGTAGGGATCCCATCAATGTCTCAGTTGATGAACGGGATGCCCAGTGGCCCTGGAAGGCAGAACTTGGTGGTTTCACCATGGGTCCTCCTGCCATGAGCTGTACTGTGATGTAGATGGGTTCAGCCCCTCCAGGTGGGAAGCAGAGCACAACAGTGCATTAGGAAGCCACAGTATACAAACAAGAGCAAAGGATGAGTCTTCGTTTGCAGGAGCTTTCATTGCACTCCAGGCAATAAGCACGTAACTTTTAGCACTGGTAAGCTAAGTGTCGCGCTAGGCTTTGTTAGATACATAAGGTTGGATGTGGTTGGTTCCCTTTTTTTTATGCCAGGAAGAGCAAGATACTTGAAGGCAAACGCTGTATTCATCCAGGGAATTTCTGAAGATATTGTCACATCACGTAGGTCTCTGTGACAAAATAAACCAAAAGATACTTTGATCAGCTCCTTATGTTTCTCAGAGTTTTCCTTGAAGAGAGACGGTGTCTCTTGAAAGCTGAGATCAAAGTAACTGTAAGCTCCCAGGTACGAAGAAAAATTGCAGAAAATGACATAGGTTCTTTTTATTTTATTCAAGGTAATGGAGAGGCAGGGAGAAGGAACAAGAGGAAAATGGAAGTGGCTCTGAAAGATAAATGGTTAGAAAATCTTCATCTTTGAAAGAACAAGCCCGTCTCCTTTGGGTTTTTTGCTTACACTTCATGTATTTACAGTAGTTACAGCAATGTTTTACACTGGAAAAAGTAATGATGTTAACATTCTTGTAAGAAGAGATTGCCTCAAATAAAACTTCAGAGGCAGCCGAATGAAAGAAGAAAATAAGGTTAAAATATGAAGCTTAATATCGCCAGGGGGCATCTGGTGTGTCAGTCAGATGAATGAGGTAAGCTGATTTATGCCCTACAAACTTTAGCCAAGGTGTTCCCGATGCCGAAGAAGGTTTAATAGGCTGCCGGCCTCCCACAGATCAGTGCGAACTGCAAGAGAGATTTTGCTGAGGTAGAACTGCAGTCGTGTGTCTCCATTGCCTGTGAACACTCCGCAGCTCCCAGGCTGTTTATTTTTTGCCTTTTCCCTTTCTATTGATTTTGGGTTGTGCTTTGTTTGCCAGTTACGGTTGGCAAATGGCGGAGTAATAAATTTATATTTCCAAGCTGCAGAGAGGATTTGATTTAGCAAATAATTTTTACCATTTGGAGCAGTTTAAAATGAGTTTTCCAGTTGCCTTTGCAGTTATTTTCTCCCCTTTTATGCCGTTTTACTGCATTGTCATGTTTGTTGTCTTTGATTCTCGGAAAGCGATGCTTTAGTGGTGACAGTGGGATATTGCCTCATTACAGGCTTCCTTGCCAGATGAGTTCCCTTAGTGCCAATTACTATTCAGCAGTGGATGCTGCAATAGGTCAACCTGTACTTTTTGCTAGTCATTCTGTTTTTTTCACATGCATTGCTTCTGTCTAAAGCACTTAGAGGTAAACTGTGCTCCTGCCTTGGTAATTGTCGCTCTGCTACTTAAGGGTACCATGCGGGGGGACGTAAATATTCTCTGGATGTGTGGAACTCCACAGGGAGCACTACCTGGTAGTAGGAGGCAGAGGGCCAGGGCCATGGGAGATCATCAAAGGCTAAAGTTTCCAACTTCTTAGCTGCTCTGTCTCCTGAGACCCAAATTGCTTCTCCACCTTTTGCATTTTTCCTGCCCTCTATATTTAGCCCAGGTGGAGCACAGAGATTTTGTCTTTCAGCGCTAACGCTCTGACCAGTTGAACAAACCTAAGTGTGGTGGTAACAGCCTCTCCCTACAACATGGAGTGCTCTGGTCATCAAGAATTGCTCTGAAAGCAAGTGCACTGAAAGCTGGGGGAGCTGCGTGCTGCAGTAATGCTGACTGTGTCACTGCTCCTCTTTGCTGCTGTGCCTTTCAATCCGTCCTTGCCCCTGGGGCTGGTGGCGCTGGCATCGTACTTGGGCACCACAGCTTATGGGTCTAGTGGGAAAATCAGGCAGTGGGCAAGGGCTGCATCTCCCTCACAGCCAAAAGGAGCTGTGGGGCATGGCATGGCAACTGGAAAATAATTCCAAACTGCGACTTTAAACTGTGCCACTCGTCATTTCATTAAACATTAAGATATGCATGACAGGGCTGGGAGTTAAACTTTGATGTCTGCTGGGTGTTCTCTGAGGCACCGTTCTGAATTATTTTTTGGGCTACTGGTGTTTTAACCCAATATGGCCTAGGGAGACTTCACAGTCATTTTCACAAGTAAACACCTCAAATCTCCAGTGTAAAGCCAAGGCAGGAGACATTTGATCAACAGTTAAACTCTAAGTAAGAGTCTCGCTAATTTTGCAATAGATCTGTTTCTGATACGTTGTTTCTGTACCTCATTATAAATTTGGAACAAAATTCTCTGTTAGCATGAGTCCTGTGATGTCAACAGAGCTTTTCATGCTGGGAATTTAAGCTAGTTGCAAGGCTGGTTTGGTGTAACCGTGAAGATACCAACAGTGTTTTTTGAAATACAATTCTGAAATATAACTAAAATGACAGTTTAAAAACACTTGTGGGCAAAGGCATAGTTGGTATACAACATTGCCACATTATCAATATGACCCTGCTAGTGTAATTGAGAACAGAAATTTGCACCGCAGCAGTAGCAGCATCCCAATTTCCTTCCCCTCTGATGCTGACATTTGAGTTGGAATTTAACAACAGGTCATTAAATAGATGGAGATGTAGCACCAGTACATCCTGCAAAGATAGCATTTTTCAAATCAAGGGTCACACTGGAAATACTGGTTTGGAAGTAAAGGTTAGCATCTCTGTGTATGTGTAAAGAAGCAACTGTGTCTTGTAGGGGACAGGCTATCCTGGCCAGGCTATCCAGCTCTTACCCCTTCCCAGGGCGGCTCTGGCCATGACTCAGTGGCATCTGTTGCTCTGGCTCTTAGGATTCCTCTTCAAGGAATAAAGCTGCCTTAAAGAAACTGATCTTTGGTCAGTTGCTTTTGATTTTGCTGCTTCAGAGAATATCTTTAGTTATTTACTTCATCGCTTCACAAAAGCTCTCTAAGGCAGAGATGGAATTTATCAGTGACACCAAGGAGAATTGGGAAGGAGTGAAGGGAGAGATTATGTGCGCCCTTTTAACACAAAGAACTGCAGTATAAGTTAAGAAGATTATTTTATCTTTGGCTCCTCTGACAGGTCCCCCGTTACATAAGTGTTCTACTTTTTCAAGTTAGGTATTGCTTAAACGTCAGCCACGGCTATTTCCTGAAATGGGAACACTGAGTTTATTTAATTTAGGGGGGCTTAAGTATTTTCCACTTCAGAATAATAAATATAAAAGATATAGGATCTCTTCTATGTAAATGCTACATTCTAGGAATACACAGGAGTATATTTAGATATACTAAAATGTTCTTAGTCATGATTTTGAGACTAAAGCTTTGATTTTTTGCCCTGAGATTGCTACAGCTAGCTTTCATGTCAAAAGAAATCCACTGAACATGTTGATTCATTGGGAAAGGAGTGAAATGTCATACTCTTGACTACATTTTTTTCATTTTCCAAGCTCCTCCTAGAGAACTGACAGAAGAAGAAAAACAGCAAGTTCTCCACTCAGAAGAATTCCTGATATTTTTTGACCGGACAATACGTGTAATTGAGCGAGCTTTGGCTGAAGATTCAGACATCTTCTTTGACTACAGCGGCAGAGATGTAGAAGAAAAAGATGGGTCAGTTTGGGGCTTATTTGCTTTTGTAAAAACAATCTGTATAAGAAGAATTCCCGTGCCAGGAAGCCTCAATTTTAAAACGAAGCTAAACATTTTTATAGTTAAGAAAAGTTTAAAAACCTCTCCGTGAAGCCCTGGGTCACTTGGTTAACCTAAATTATTTTGTAAAATAGCTCCATGCTTTATTGCTCTGGGGTTTTTTTCTTTGTTATGGAAGTGGTTTAACTTTTGGGGGATTTTTGGTTTTTAAATGAAATATCAAATCCTGAAGAAAAATGTTAATAATTGAAATAGACACATGTGTGTTTGCACTTGTATATGTAGATGTGCTTGTATTGTGATATTTTTACAAATTCAAATTTCTTTTGTGTTATGGATCCCACTGTGCTATGCATTGTGTGGATGAAAATGAAGATTTCCCAAAGTGTTTGCAATATAAACACGTAAGAGGAGAGGTGACAGGTTGTGTATTCAGCATTTGATAGGGGAGTACAAGCAGCAAAACTTGTTAGTAGAAGAGGAAGTATTTATATTTCAACAGCTGCCTATCTGATGAAGCCTCATGGCAAATCAGTGGCTGTCTTGCACTGAAGTTACTTACTGGAGGTTACTCTAAAGCATCACCCTTGTGACTAGCTAAATGCATCAGTGTGGTAGCATTGGACCAGCACTGAGCCATCCTAATGGTGCCTGAAGGCCATGCACCATCTCCATCACTGGGAGGAGGTGCTGTACCTTTAAGATTTCAAGGTCAGAAATAACACTGTAGCCTGGACACAAAGATTCAGAAAAGGGTGAGCTGAATGCCAGGGTCAGGTTTGGTCCTGAGAGACAAAGGTGGCAGACATGGCCCAGGGTGAGGCAGAGGCAGCCCAGGGTGAGGCAGAGGTGTCAGGAAGGCAGTGGGAAATTAAGAGAAATGTGGTTTTGTGAAACAGGTGTAAAATCTGTTCCTTGGTACAGATTTGTTATCAGCAAGATGGTCAATGAAAACAATTAAATCAAGGTGGTGGACTTCCCCAGGCTGGGCAGAGGTCTGAGAAGTAGTAGTCAGAAACTTTCTCATTGATTTTCACAGCATTTAAATGCTGGCACTTCAAAATGTCACTTTGTTTGAATTCACACAGAGACGTTCAAGCAGGAGCCAACCTTTCTTTTAACCGTCAGTTTTATGATGAGCACTGGTCAAAGCATCGTGTCGTCACCTGTATGGATTGGTCTCTTCAGGTAAGATGTGAAGCTGGGAGCTATGTTTCCATACCCTTTCCAAACTCTCCCTGAGTAATACAGCCAGCCTCAGTTTGCCCTTTGTTCTACAAACTGGGATGTTATTCTTTATCTAACATCAAGACCCTGAATGAGCAAATGCATGCTTCACTGTAAGGAAGAGTAGTGGACAATAATGAAGCTGACTGTTTTGGAGCATGTTGCTTCATCTTCAAAACCAGGATGTTGTATTAAAACCACAGGTTTACAAACAAACCTGCTAAGATGAAGGAGTCTCTAACTTCTCCCCTCTTCACTCCCTCAGCACATGGAAAATTTTTTAGGACAAAAGGTTTAAAATTAAACCAATTAGAAATAATTCACTAATATGTAGCAATTGATTTAATGAATAGGCATAATAGTGTAAAAAGTAAAAACTAAGAGTAGTAAGGAAGAAAAATTATTTTTCTAATACACTAAAACTCAAACTGTGAATCTGAGCAACTTGAAAAGATTGCAAAGATGTTTTGTCTAAAAATGCTGGGTCCTGTCTTCAACCAATGGAAGAGGAGGCTGCAGCTGGCCAGGGGGCACGCTAAAGCAGAGTGCCTGGAACGTACCCAGTTTCTGTGCACTACAAAGCATTGTCATATTGCAAAATAAAACTGGCGATAGAGCTGCTTAAGCTTCCCAAAACCAATACAGCCACATCAGCAAAGCACAGAAACCAGGTTAATTAGCTGCTCGGTTGGAGAGCTGGGGCTAGCATACACACAGACATCACTACAGGTCCTGTCAAACTCATTCCATCCCAGTTTCACTCTAGCCACCCTCATCCTCTCTTCCTCTTCCCTGTTAGCCTGTGCTTAGATTCCAGCCTGGAGCAAAGCAGCTTCCTTCCCTGGGTAGGAAACCAGGGAGAGACTGCTCCAAGGTCCTGGAGCAGTTTCATCATATCTGCATTATGGACCTAGGCTATGCTTAGCCTAATCTTAGCAGTAGCTGCTCTTTCCACACCATGTTCATTGTTGCACATGGAGGCAGCACACGTTTAAGGCCAAGTACGTAAATGGTGTGTGCAAGCTGGAGAGAGGCAGTGGATAAGGACCACAGTGACTCTTGCATCCATCTTTCTCTCCTTCCTTTCAAAATGGCAGCAGTGCTGCTTCCACCCCTCCGGGTACTTCTCAGGTAAGGTGGCAGCTGACTGCACAGGGGAAATTGCAGCAGCAGGGAGGAGTTGAAGGGTCTCACTGCCGGTAACCTCTGCAGGTCTGGCTGTACCACCAGCTGAGGTGCACAACAGTCAGCCGCAGAGAAGCTTCTTGTAATATCCAGCTCATGCCTGTGTGTGAAATGAAGGGTTTATCCCTTTGCTTTCATACAAAATACCAGCTTAACAACAGGTATGCACCGCTGTGACGTGGGTGGCCTTTAAGCACATATGGATTTCCACAGAAATCAAATATAAGCCCGAGGAAACACTTATCTTAGGTTGTTCACTTGTTCAGGGGCTGGAAATTACATGGAATTCTTATCTGATATTTTCCTAACAGGCAGCTCTTACTGTATTCCCAGGGCAGCAAGAAAAAGAGCCGCCTCAGAAGAGCACTGCCAAATGTAATTGCTCAGGCCCTGGGGCTCACAGGCATGTTCTGCTTCCCACCTCTTTGTTCCAGGGTGGCCCCTCCTGCCTTCCCCTCCATTAACTCCTCATGCTCAGCTCCCTGGCACCCCAGCCAGGGCTCCTCTGCTTCAGTATCTTCTCCATGCTGGAGGGGGCTTCTGTGCACTGCCCTAGCTGGCTTGGGAGAAGGGATTTGTCTCCTCTCTTCCCTGCTTTGAGGTGTATCATGCAGCATGAACCAGAGCCAGATGGAGGTATTTCACCTAACTGCTAGCTGCTCCACTTCTCAACATGCTCCAGGACATGGCAGTGTCCAGTATGCCAAAGGATAGCTGGCATAATCATGGGAACTGCAGAACACATTGCTCAATTTTCTGTGATAAAACTGTTGCTACAAAACAGCCTGGAGGCAAATAGAAGCTTAATCAAACAAAGGACCTTGATGCATTGATTAAACAACTTATTCTGTTTCCAGTCACATGTAAAATACGGTCCCAAACATGTGGGATCATTCATACCATTAAAGCTAACCCACTAGCCCCTTGATTCTTTTGCAGAGCAAAGGGGAAACAGCTTAGATTCTTCATCAAGGATCTAAGGGAAAGGCCCAACAGGGTAAACATAGAGGGTGGGATCACCTTGCTCTGTCCCTGAGAAGGTAACTTAGCTCATCTAAAACCAAGAAAACCACAGTCCCAGGGATACGGCTGTGTCTTTCTTGAGTCGCATGTGGCAGCCCCAAAAGCTATTTCCCACAGCACCATTTCCTTGACATTTTCAGCTGTGGTCACAGGTCAGCTGGGAACCTGGTGAGGACTGAAATTCTGTAAATGCAAGTAGATTGAATGAAGTGGCAAGTGTGGATTTAGGGTGCTGCACTTTGGTCTGATTTTTTTGACTCAAAAAGCCCCATAATGGTGGTGTCCAGCTGGGTATGACCCCACTGTCTGTGTAAACTTGAAACTGCATTTCCAGTCAGATGCATAAACTGTGATTGCAAAACCTATGTATAGACCAGCAAGATTAGAGCCTGTTTGTTTATGGGACATGCTGCCAACTAGAACATGCTTGCCAGACTTTCCAGGAGCATGAACCAACCCCAGAGCGCCTCTAAAGTGGTGCTTCAGGCCTGGTCACACGCCCTAGCTGGCTGCTGCCATGCTGGTGGAAGGGCTTGTCGCTTCTGCCTGCCAAGGTATCTGCCCCTGCACGACTGCGGGTTCAGCTGCTTGCGCGAATAGCACATAACCTGTTCAGCCAAAAATGAGGTGCCCTGGCAAGAGCCTGCTGTGCACCCTGTTCACTTGGACCCAGGCCAAGGTGGGATGAAAAGGTTCAAAGGAGAAGATGAGAAGCTGAGCTCGCTGTTCAGAAGTGGTTGTAATCTCTGTCGCAGGAGAGAGAGAGAAGGGGGTGGGGGTGGGGGTGGGAGGGTGGAGGCTCAGTCAGAGCCTCCCCAGAATAGGAAAGAGATGCCTATGGTGGCCACGTGTTGCTGTTGGTTCTCCCACACGTGGGTCCAGGCTCATTTGGAACAATGAGCTTGAATAGAAAAATCATCAGCTGCATGATGAATTATCCACAGAAGTGTAACGGGGAAAGGACAGCTGCTGACGGCAAAAGTTATAGCTGTACGCATTGTGTCTTCCAAATAGATTCTGAGAACTGAGAGGTTCAAACCCCAATAGTAATGATATAAAAGGTGGTGGGTTTCTTTTTTTAAAATTTATTTTTAAAATGCCTTGTGTGGACCAAATTCACAGCTCCAGATAGCACTACTGGCAGTTTGTTTGTCCCATTTCCTTTACATCTGCCAGCTGCACTGTTCCCCTATAAAGCAGTGAATGCATTGGCAGGTATGTACCTGGGTATGACAAAAAGGGACAATGATTTGTGGAGATCGTTGAGAAATTTTTTGGGAAACCGTCCCTAGTTTACAAGAGGAGGGTGTGGGTCCTGCAGAGATTGAGGTGCTGGCACACTGGTCTGCAGAAGCCACATGCTTTTCTCTGAACATGCCAGGAAGGGACTCTTTCTAAGGCCTGGTGGTGATAGGGCAAGGGGTAATGGCTTTAAACTAAAAGAGGGGAGATTTAGATCAGATGTTAAGAAGAAGTTCTTCCCTGTGAGGGTGGTGAGGCCCTGGCACAGGCTGCCCAGAGAAGGTGTGGCTGCCCCCTCCCTGGCAGTGTTTAAGGCCAGGTTGGATGGGGTTTGGGACACCTGGTCTAGTGGAGGGTGTCTCTGCCCATGGTTGGTACTAGGTAATCTTTGAGGTCCCTTCCAACCCAAACCTTCCTGTGATTTTAGGGTTCTATAAGGTCTAATGCTTTACTTTGACTATTTAGAAGGAAAGACAGAGGTTATCAGAGGTGCCTCCTGTCAAACATGTGAGAATGGAGAACTGGGTGCTGTTTTATAGGCAGAAATTGACATTTTGTGGACAAATTGAAATGATACAAAGTCATCAACAGAATGTGAAAATCTGGCTTTTCACACGTTACTTGTGTGTGTGTGTAAACAAAGCAAATATATGTGTCTTGCATATCTACTTCTATACATCAGTGGATAAAGGTTGTACAAGAAAATATGGATCTGATTTTAGAGTGCTCATTATCAATCTTACTGAGTCAGTGGAATTCGAGGTCATCCTGTGCTTTACAAGATGACCTCAGCATCTTGCAAAATAGAGCTTCGGCGAAGAAAATGTTTTGTTTGCTATTTGAATCACCAAGAAGAGCTTTCAAGTTGATTCTATGCATAAGTGAAGAAGAAGAGTACACAATGAAGTAAGAAAGAATAGTTTTCAGGAATGCTGGGGGGAAAAAGTGAATTTCTGAATAAAAGCAAGTCAATGCTCTGGTCACAGTGTTTTCATTATCAAAATTAATTAAGAAAATGGTTTGTCCCTGCAGAAATGGTTAAATAAATAGATCAGAACTCCTCAAGCTTTCAGATTTTTCTTCTTCCTTGCTTTGAATATGCTGTCAGTTGTCTTTTCTGAGAATTACCTGCAGAAAATAACATTGCCTTTGTGTTTTCTGAGAATAACTGAAGGAGAGCAAGGAGCAAGGGCTTTAAGGATGGCAGAGATGAGTAAAATAAAATATAAAACCAAAATGAAGCTGAATGCTATGATTGGACTAGTGGGTATTGTAATTAAAACCAGATACTGCACGCTTAGTGTGAGATTATTTTGGTCTCATCTGATTTTGCCTAGGTTCTTCATCATCCATCTTACTTCATTTGCTTTTTCTTTTTCTTTCTAGTACCCAGAGTTGATGGTTGCATCTTATAACAATAATGAAGATGCTCCACATGAGCCTGATGGTGTAGCCTTGGTATGGAACATGAAGTTCAAGAAAACCACACCAGAATATGTTTTCCATTGTCAGGTAAGATTGAGGAAGCCATTAATTTCATGCTAGACACAACAGAGTGTACTACATGGTGCATCTTCCCACTGTTTATGTGAAGAGGTTGAGGTTAAAAATAAGCATTTTTGGAAAACGTACAAATGGCAGTCCAGTGTTTTTAGAAGGCAACCAGCCTTCTCAAACAATACTGAAAGCCTGTCAGGGCTGCGTGTCATTCTTTGTCTATTTAAAACAGTCCCTGGGAGATTTAGTTTATAAAGTCCTTGCACTTATGAAGTAACTGTGGTGTACCACTTCCTCACCCAGGCAGCAACATATGCTTTCCCACCCACATTAGCTTCCTCACATCCTCTGCACTCTGTGCTGTCTACTCTTGCCTTGGTTCTGCTCAATATCAGGCTTTGCCTGTAAAATTGGGAAGCACATGTTGCATTTCTGGGCACGCGTCTTGCTCACAACTTGATAAAAACAGCTTTGGTTACAAGGACTACTCCACCAATTCCTGTTTGAATGTCCTTTAGGCTAGCAAAAGAGTGTTTCACTTCACTCCACGCTACTTAATAATCATACTATTTGTTTAGGCTGGATGTTAGGAAGAGGTTCTTTACTGAGAGGGTGGTCGGGCGCTGGAACAGGCTCCCCAGGGAAGTGGTCACAGCACCAAGCTTGACTGAGGTTAAGAAGTGTCTGGATGATGCACTCAGTCACATGCTCTGACTTGGCTGGCTCTGTGTGGAGCCAGGAGTTGGACTTGATGATCCTTATGGGTCCCTTCCAACTCAGGAGATTCTATAATTCTGTGATTCTATTTTAGAAATTTATGGAACTTCAAAAATATTTGGGTCTTCTGTAGGCCTGTTCATTCCTCTTTTGCTACTGCTTTTGTGTGTGAAATGGCACAGCCTCGTCTTGCTGACAGAAATGTTCTACTCATTGTCTGTATCTCCATCAAATGTCCAAATCATGGACCAGGGTTTGGGCCAAATTTCCAACCTCTTCATTAATATCCTTCTGTGCTAATTAAGTACAGGACAGTGGTACAGCCATATGGAAAAGTTTCAGCAAGTAAAACTGAACAATCAGAGATTAGTAAAATGCAGATTATTCTGCGGTAAAAATGGCTTCTCTTGGAAGGATATGTATTACCTGGCTAATTGTGTAAGCTAAGTGTCATTTTACATTCAAGGACCAAACATCTTTTTGAACTAAGTTTATGTTTGGACTTGGGTACATTATCAGATGTAACATAGTGGGAGGGAGTTGCTGGAATGGAAGTTACTGCTTCAACCCGATTAAGTAACCTTTAATTCTGGGCATGTTTTTCTAATTTGCTATACCAAAAAACAACTTCACAAAGAGTCTAGGCCTGCACAGCAAATATGCCATACAGATTTATATACATGTATGTGTGTGTGTATTACCTTTGAAATGAGAACTTTCATTTTTCTGGATATCATATTCATCAGACTGATGTGTTCTTTCAGACTGCTTAAGATCTTCGTTCAGATCCCCTGTTCAAATTCTTCTAGGATGTACATGCAGTTTAAATTTTAAAAAAACCTAAAGCCAAAAAAAAATCATTCAAGAGAAGAGATTGCCAGAGTGTTTTCAGGATAATAATTCTTAAACTAGATTGATTTTGCAAGACAATAACCAGATTCAGGGTAGTCCTCCTGAGTACACAAAGAGGACATTGACTACACACGTAACTATGTGCTCTGATAATTACAATTTCTATCTAGTTTTAAAAGTAGGCACACTTAAACAGGAGAGGTGTGACTCACTAAATTGAAAGCACTGAGATAAGTTATACTCTCCATTAGAAAAAACCACACACATCAAAGTGGTGGCCAGAGATTTGGCCTGGCTGAGCTTCTAATTCTCCCATGAAGTTGGATGTCCCCCTTTTTAGAACTGGAACCTTAAAACCTGCGAATTGAGAGACGCAAGTGGCATGGTGCTTTCACATGCATCCTGGATTCATCATCTTCCAGTTAAATGAAATCAGTTCTTCTGTCCATGGGAAGTATCTATTTTCTTGGTCAAACTGTCCACAGATAAACTTGCATTATGAGACAGTTATGAGTTGGAATCGTGTTTGAACCACCATTACGGGGCTTTTGACATGTGGAATATCTTCCGCATCTCAGATTGGATGTGGATTTCCATGTCAGATTAAAAAGCTTGAGACTTGGTCTCCTGAAAGCAGGTTTTGTTCTGACTCAGATGGAAAATAAAAAAAAAAAAATTAGCTCAGACTGTGGAATTCAGTTCTGTAGATCATGATGTTATTCTGTTAGTTAGTGGAAACCAACTGTATTATTAGTCAGCCCCGTATCATTTATATTACCATTTTGGAAGAGAAACATTCCCTTATTCAGTCCTGAATCAGTCATTTCTCTAGGCCTTCTGTGAGACTGGCCCAGTTTTTCTTCCACAATACATGACCTTATGATGCATGTCCAGCCCAGCAGCTGGAGATGAACCCACACCTTATCATTACAGCTAGGTTGCCCAGATATGACAGGCACAGTACTTGGAGCATATTTTGCCAACAGACCTCTATTTTCCTTTCCAACAAATTTCTATAAAAACATGGTCATAATAAATACTATATGGTGATGACTAATATACCTTTTGCCTTTCCATTTTTGGGCTCACAGAGCAAGATGCAAGCACGTAGACACTCATTTCAGCTGTGACAGTTGAGCAACTCATGCAAGCCACTTCTGAGAAGCCAAATCAATAAGTAGGTTTATGAGGCCATTTCTGTGGAAATTCTGAGAAATCCCACCTTGGGAATTCTGGTAACATCAATAGAAATAGATATGTGAAACTTCTCTGGACACCTAAGGAGCTAGCTGAACTTCAGCAGGTGGAACATGAGATACCTCTTGTGCACATCTGGTAAATTCTCAAAGCTGGGACCTGTAATTTTTTTTCTGTCCTTTCTGGCATATTGTACAGATTTAAGTGACATGATTACCAAGGAATTTCTTCATTTTCTTTACCTCTTTCTATGACTTTTTGCAATCTTACATAGGATCACTGAAATGGTCATAGTCAGAACAGGCTTTCCCAGTCCATTTTGCTGAAAGTCGCCAGATCCCAGAGGCTTCACCTGAAGTTGTCTGTCACCTATGGCAGACAATGATGCCCAATCCTACCAGTGATGATGTTTTTTCCTAACTGCAATCAGCAAAACATTTGATTTCAGTCCTCAAGTGTGAGGAATGATGTGTTCTGTAAATGTTTATCTTAGCTGTTTTTGCTAATGATCTTACTGTTATGAAATTCTCACCCAATTTAAAGTCACATTAGGTTGTTGGCTCATTAATGCAGTGTAGGTGGTAGTAAATTTCGTAGCTCCACAATACGTTGTGCTACAAATACTGGGTTCAATTTTACTTGTTATGCATTAAGGGAAAAATTACTATCAGCCAACTTGGCTTGTTTACTCATGAATTTGTGTGAACTGCCACGTGATCGATCAAATCCTTTCTAAACAGAAACAGTCCTACTGGCTTCTACTCTCCTCCTGTGGCATATTTTTTTCTTCCACTTGTTTTATTTTTTCCCTTCTTTGGGTTTTTTTATTTCTCCTTTACCCAGCAAGATGTTGACAGTATTTTAGCTGAGACTCCCACAGATTTTTTCCTCTGTAGCTCATCGTACATCTTTTTACCACAAGGTTAGAAATGGGAAAGCAAGGAAGAGTGAGGGATCAGGCAATTTGTTCATTTGTTTTCCAGTCCAAGCAAAAAAATATTGTCTCAGAAGCAAAATCAAAGTGGAAGGGTGGTATCATTTGCCAAAAGAATGAGCGCTCAATGCTTTCCTTAGGTAGTGAGGAGTAAATTGAGCATGCAGTTACTACTGCAGGGTGCAGGCTGGGAATGTCCTTGTAGGGAAGAGTCAGGGATGTCCTCTTTCCCCATGCTGGAGCATCACAAGCCCTTGGTGTAATCCAGTGCATACCAAAGGCAAAACCCAAACCTTTCAGAAGTACTTTATGAGGCCCTGCAGATGAGTCATCCCTGGTTGGGTTGGTTTGGCAGTATCCTGAGAAGGAATGAATTCCGACAGTGACATGGAAATCACATTGACTCTCCCTTGGTTTGGTGGGAGAATTTTAAGCAGTGGTTCACACTGCTTCTCTCAGCTACTGTTGGTTGAGGTGGGGGTGACAAAAACTAAAGTAGTATGGCATGGTTATTGATGATACGACTCAACACAAGCTCAATCTTTTATTGATTTATGCAGTACATGGGGCTGGCCTTACATGTGAACACTCTGGTACTATTGATTGATCAATAGCATCAATGAGATTTCTCAGTCTTGGTCCCCTTTTTCAGAAAGCATTTATTTGTCTGTAGTGTTTTTTTCACTGAAAAAACAAATAAAATGTACGTTACCTGTTAACTATGAGGTTTGTTTGTAATAGAGTGCCTACTGTTTATGTACTACTGGTCATCTATGCCTATGGTGGTGTTCCTGCTTTCTGGTGGTCTGACCTAAGCTTTCTCAGCCAGAGTGACATGAAGAAGCATCTGAAACTGCACCGACATACCTGGTTGAGGGAGGCAAAGGAGAACTCAGACTCTCTTCGCAATAAATTGGCTAGTTGAAGTCTGAGCTGTTATACCCTTCCTTTCAGCAGGGCCTGGTAGCATGAGTACAGCACTGGTCTTATATCAGATCTCATAACTTTTGGGTGAGAGCTGACCTACAAAGACAGAAGACACAAAGCAAAGAAATACAGTGGATCTAAGGGATTTTACAATACTACAAATAGTTTCCTTTATTCTGGAACTAAAGAGGGGTTATTAAAGTTCATTGAGGTATCTGGACCTCAGCTTCAACTGTCCATCATTTCAGGGGAGGATGGATGGGAGAAACCAATTAAAGGCATTAGTTTCATGCAAATAAACCAAACTGAATATTTCTTTCTGTTTTGGAGGACTCTGTGTTGTGTTTGGAAAGTTTGATGAATTTTGCTTTTCTACACCTAATGATAGCAGCAAACCCAACAAAATACTACCTTGACTGCATTTTAATTTATTATAGATTATTTCCTGATCTATTAATTTCCTCTTTCTCAGCTATATCTTTTCTCAATGCCTCAAAAAGGCAGTGAGAAGTACAAATCTCACACTTAAAAGTAACTGTGTATTTTGAAGGAAGGAGAGCACATGTGAAGTAGCTTTTATTTGAGGAAGCAGTAACTATTTAAGCCTTCTTTCAAGGAGTCAGATTGACTTTTGCCATAATCACAAAAAGATTTCAGCAGTATATCACTTTTAATAGCTGCAGCTATTTCTGTCCTTTTCCTAAAGTGCCATGCAGTCAGATTTACTTGCTTCCTTCCATCTCTTTACTAAACTGTCAGTTTTTTGTGGGATATGGGACTTGTGTTTTCTATTTTAATTTCAAGAAAAGCTGTCCATGCTTGGAAAATATTGGTGGATTGGGTACAGAAATCAGCCACTCAGCCACACCACAAAATGTTTCATTCTCCCCTAGCTTTTTTGTAGTGGCTTCTATACACCGTCATTAAGTTATGTGTTTGACCACTCTTCATTGCTTATCCTGGTGTGGTCTTTCCCTTTTCAACTGACTGGATGGAGTCAGATATGCATATCTTAGAATTAGATGCACTGAGGTAAAGGAAGGGCTATATTTAGTGGCTGATACTGGCTGAGGTTCACTTTCTTTTTTTCCTGATTTGGTTTCTTTGTTGTTGTCTGCTCTTTCAAAATCAACATAAATTCCTTCAGATGTGCTTTTTGCTCCAGCTGCCTGCCTTCTAAAGGTGCTGAGCACCCAGATCCACAAGATGTGTGAGGAACAAGCTGAGGTAACAGCATAAATGACTAATACCTTCTTTTTCCTCTTGTGCTTGAGTTTCCTTTGCTGTGGAAGCCAAGGCAGAGCTCAGTCCCTCCAGAACTTTAACAGAAGTACTACAAGAAGTTTAATTGTCAGGAAAGCATGCTTGAAATACTTACAAAATAAAGAAGATTTTCTTTGATAATTATATCAGTGTTCTTGCCCAGAGGCTACTTCACTTTGTTGCTATCTAAGTTTCAATTACAGATTCAGCTTTTCAGGCCCACCAAAGAAATGACAGCCCATAAACTCCCTCCAAGCTTCTCAGAATTTTCTAAGTAAAATCAATCCGAAGAACCAACAGCACGTCCAGTCCCAGAGCTGACCTGTCTAGTTCCTCAGTTCCTAGTGAGAGGGGGCACCTCTGGTCAATATTTAAAGCGTTGCAGATCTCAGAAAAGACATGTGGTTCTGAGCCCATTGCAAATGCAAATTTTCTAAAAAACCACCCCAACCAACAAAATAAACCAACCCCCCAAAAACACCAGCAAAAAAACCCCCCAGCTTTGGAAAAGGCTTTTTCATCAAAAAGTGTCTTCTTGTTAAAATAGAACTCATTGACAGAAGATAAGTAAGTTTGATGTACCAACCACTGATGCTTGGTACACAGTGGGACAACAAGAGAGAATGGAAGAAGAAAAGTTCAGACTACATGGAAGGAATCCATGAGGACAGCCAAGCATTGGAGCAGGTTGTCCAGACAACTACTTACTCCATCATTGTCTTTTCAAGACAAGATGGATGAAGCCCTGAGCAACCTCGTTTAACCTCACAGCTGGCCCTGCTTTGACCAGGAGGCTGGACTAGAGAATTCCTGTGGTCTTTTCCAACCTAATTGTCCTGTGATCCTATGATCCTAGACATGAATCAGATTCTACCTGGTTTTGTAGCAGTTACCTGGTAAGTGGGCCTCTGAATATTTGCCTCTGAAGATGCTGGGGCAGGTCCTGTACTTTAAATGTTCCAGTGCCCAGGGACTCAAATTTGTGTCAGAATTTCTATTACACATACTGCATAGAGAGCTTTTCTGTGTCTGTTCTTTGGGACACCCTGTTGCTATTACATTTGTGACTACATGGTAATTTGCATGCTGCAGTAGTTCATGCAGATGTATGGGGGCACCATTTTGAATTAAAATTTGGGGAAACTTCCAACTGTGCTACTGGGAAAGAAGAACAGTTTCAGCTGTGGCTTCTGTTAGAAACGCATATTCATTCTGTTCTTATTTTTAAATACTTTTCCTCTGTCCTGTTGTGTTTGTCCAGGCTGGAACACTGAAATGCAGAGCACAGTTTGTGCTGGGAGGATTTCAGTAAACAAGAGCCCATGTCTTGTCTCTTAGGCTTTTTGTTTTAGATTATTCCTCCTGATCTCAGCTGATAATGGCTGTCTTTTTTTTGGTCCTCTTATTGGCGTTTACACAACTTGTAGCCTTTGGTCATTAAAAACAACTATCATTTGGCCTAAAATTAGTGCTCCAATACTTGTGGAGAGAGCGTGAGTGTGTATGAGTCAGTAGAAGTTCCACCCACACATCCAAAGGCTGAATGTAGTGTTTGGAAAATGGTTTTCAGTCTCTGAGGTGAGAGGAGGGAGGTTCCACCAGCAGATTTGTGAAGGAGGGAAAGAGGATCAAATACACAAGAGGTAGAGTCTGATGTCACCCAGATGCTACTGAACTCAAAGGTGTCAGTGGGGGAGAACACAAAAGGCACTGACAATGTGGAAATGTGTATTCTGTCTTGAGCGCTACACTGTCTTACACAGTCCTGAAGTCGCACCTGTGAAATGCCCCAGCTGAGCCTCAAGTCCTGCTTTATTGCTGATATACCCCAGGTGATAATGTGCCATGTGCTGGCATCTGCTAAGTCAAGAAGTATGCCATGTTTTCTACATAACCTTTCAGTCCTAAAACCTCTCTAAAATGACATTATTTCCACACAAAATCAAATCATATTTGTCCTAGCAGGAGTGGGAGAAGGGAGCCTTCTTCCAGGCAAGGCCGGAAAGAAACTAAGCAGCATTATTCCAACTGAAGGGATGTCAGTTGGATCAGAGTTGTATGTCTTCCCTGGGGCTTACCTGTGTCTTTCCTAACCCTTAGCAAAGCTGCTTGTTCCATGACAACTTGGATCTATTGCTATCTCGAGCAGAACCCTGAAGAGCAGCACACCCATCAATGCCAATGTAAACACAGCATGCCATGTCCCATCAGTCTGTGAAAGTGGTGGGTGCAGTTTCCCTGCTCATAATTAACACTCTGAATTATGTGAGGGCTGTGTTTTTATATATACAAATTCTGCCAGCGACGGAATGCTCCTTGCTTAGAGCAATGCTTGATGTAGATAATCTTCCTCATTTGAAACTGAGATTTCAATTATGAATCAAAGAATTAGGAAGTGAAAAATTTGCTTGACTTGGATAGAAAATTTTAGGCAGTTCCTGTTTCTTAGCCTTTTTTTTTGGAGGGTGTAAGTTATCATATGCTTAAATGATACGCTGTCACAACTAGCAATAATGTGCTTTTTGTAGGTGTTAAAATAGTGATTTTTAATGAATCAGATCCTGTTTCTCTTCTTAAAGTTGATGTATTCTTCCTTTCAGACCAAATATAAAGAATATGTTGGCCATCAATAAGGCAGGGATTTATGCTGCTTTGTTCCACTGGTAACTTGCATTGTACCTTTCTGAATTACTGGCATCTAATATGCAATGTGCAAATAATGCCATTTGGAGAGGACCTAACCTTTGACTTTGCAGAGTTAGACATGCAGTATTTTTAAACTTTAGCTAGCTAAGGGGAAAAAAAAAAGATCTCAGTCAAAAACTATATTTCATAAGAGAAAATTATAGTGATATTGATGGTTTGCCAAAACCTCAAACAGTGACAGAATCCACAGTGTCCTGAAAGAGATGCCTTTGCAAAACCATTCCATTGCAGATGGCTTAGATTATTGATACTTACAAACACATGACATTATTCATTTGACTCAGAATTCTGAAAAACTCTGTTGATAAAAAAAAAAAAAATTAAAAAAGCCCATTTGTCACACTATCCCAAAATCACAGAGGAAAAAACTATCACCAAATCCTGCAGTTGTTGCTGAGGGTGGTTTAGAGGTTAGTAGTTGTTGATTTGGTTGTGTTTTGACATGAACCAGTGTAAAATATTTTAAGAAAAAAGGAGGAAGGCAGGGAAAAAAGAGCATCTTTCCTTTGTTGATGTGAACATTACATTCTACAGTTTTTCTTGTATATCTGAAACTCCCAGTGCTAAAAAGGTTTTGGGTGAACAAGAAATGAGGGATCAGATGTGAAATCAATAAGTCGCTGGGATCCTTCCACAGAGTTTTCTTCCATAAAGGATATAAAATACCATGCAATTCCCTAGCTGCACTGCAAATGATGGATAAACAGCCATAGGCATGACTCTTCTGTTTGGGTTGTGTAACTGTTCTCAGTGCAAGCTACTTGTAATGGAGAGTACATTTGGTCTAAATTCGAGAAAATTATTTCACCTCATGATTTTTGTCTCTGTGGGAGCTCTATGTGAGGAGTGAAGCCTCTTTCTATGTTACCTGGCACAAAATATAAAACAGTTACTCTTCTAAAGTGCTGTAAAAGGCCCCAGAAACCAAAGAATCCATCATTACAGGCTGGGATATGACTGTCCCCTGCCTTAGGTCTAAAATCAACAGTTTGCAGCCCTCTGCCCCCCATGGCTGGATGACTGACAAGCACTTACTTGAAAAGAACTTTTGTATATGGGCAACGTTGCTTTAATGATGATTATGCTCTCTGCTTCCCACGAAGGGAAAGCAGTAGCATGTGCTGATAGCTGATGTGCTGATCATATCCTTGGAAGACCTTTCCCATGGGGCAGGGAGTCTTCTGGAAAGTGGCAAAAAGGGGATCCTATGGCAGCCCCCTCAGAGACTGCCCAGTAATTCTTATTGTACGAGCACTACTGTGCATAGTGAGATCACATTTGCTGTCACTATAACGACGCCTATCAGAAGTGAGCCTTTGTTAGTAATAAGTGCCCACATGAAGTTGTTCATAGTGTTTTGCAAAAATTTCACGATCTGTTATATAACCATAATAACAGAATACACATGATGACAAATGCCATAGCTTTAACTTCCACAGAGCAGATCTATCTGGTAAAATTTTATTAAGATAGGATTGTCTCCATCATAAAAAAATAGCAGGGAAGAAAAGCTAAAGTACATTTATTTTAGCATGAGATGACAAGCAAATGTCCTACGTGCAAGAAGCAACGTGCTTTTAAAAACCTGTCATATTGGAGAGATCAGAGTGTTTTCATTCTCTCTACAACAAAATGTGCCAGGGTGCATTAGGATCTGTGATTAATTCATTTTGATTGCTCTTACAACAATGTTTAGTACTTTGTAGCGAAGATAAATATCGATTCCACTTCAGTTCTACATTGTTCATGAAGATACACTGAATCACCAGTCATTTTATGTGGAGAAGAACATGCTTAACATTTGCTATCTCATGTTTACATCAGTAAATAAACAGACCAAGCTCTGACTTAATCAGGTACAGGAGTTGTGTAGAATCGCTCTTTGCCGTGAGCTGTCTGGGATGAATCTGTTCTTAGCAGGTCCGTGATGCATTCTAAAATGTTGAGAGTAGATGACCTAGGTGACCTGGTTTTGAGCAAAACGTGGTTCTCTGTTACTCCTTTGCTGTTACTCCATTTGGAGTCAGCAAATGTAATCTGGCATAACTATACTGATTTATTGTAACCAAGGCTTTGACCCTGAGACTGGAAAAACACTTATCTCATTCCTTCCTCCTCTACAAGACTACTCATGGGGAAAAAGAACAGCAGAATTTTGCAGGTGAGGAAAGTGAGATGTGAAATTTCAGGAAACTAAGGTTTATTTGGATAAAGGAGGATTAAAAATTTGGTCTACAATGGGAAGTAGTCATCTATTCCTGCGTGGCCTTAGCTACTTCCTAATGCTCTATGGGTGCAGAGCCAGGCTACTCATATCAGAATTTGTACAGTGATTTACTGTAGGAGACATGAAAGGTGAGAAGGAGACTCACGTTCCTGCCCTCATTCTTACATGCAGGCTTGCCTGTGGTATTTCCTGCATTCCCAATAGTTAGCTGTTTGTCTGTGCATCCCAGGTTCTCAATCCTCATATCTATGTGCAATGTTTAATTAATTTTCAATGATTTCCAATTGTGTAGTGACACTACTTATAAATGATACATCAGAGAAAGTGATGGATTTGGGCAAATATAATAGCCTGTCAGTCTTCACTAGAAGGTACAATTAAATCAAAAAGATAAGAAGAGATTACTGTAATTATTTTGACACTGAACTGATAGAAGTTTGCCCAAGTGACACAGACTACAGAGCACAAAATGTCAATTGCTTAGAAACAAGTAAAATAAGATATACTGTTGTCCCTTTGCTTCCTGCTGAAGTCACTTCATGGCCTTAACCTGGAAAATCAAGTGAGCTATCTCCAGGATCAGGCAGACCGCAATTCAGTCTCAGTCAAAGACTTGTTGGGTCCTTGGTAAGTTAAGAGGGGTCCAGTAAACAGAGATTCATTCAATTCTGGGCTCTTCAGTGCAACAGAGACTGGGACATACTGGAGTGAGTCCAGCAAAGGCCCTCTAAGATGATTTAGGGACTGGACCATCTCTCATACAAGGAGAGGTAGAGAGCTGGGACAACTTAGTCTGGTGAAGAGAAGGTTCAGTGAGGTCTTATCAACATGTATTCGACCTGGGGGTGTTGGCTGACTGCAGGCTGAATACAAGCCAGGCTAGCAGTGTGCTCAGGTGGCCAAGAAGGCTAATGGCATCTTGGCATGTATCAGAAATAGCGTGGCCAGCAGGTCCAGGGAAGTGATTGTGCCCCTGTACTTGGTGTTGGTGAGGCCACACCTTGAGTGCTGTGTTCAGTTTTGAGCCCCTCACTACAAGAAGGACATTGAGGTCCTGGAGCATGTTCAGAGAAGGGCAACCAGGCTGGTGAAGGGGCTGGAGAACAAACCTTACGAGGCGCACGCGGCTGAGGGAACTGGGGCTGTTTAGCCTGGAGAAGAGGAGGCTGAGGGGAGACCTTATCACTGCCTACAATTACCTGAAAGGAGGTTGTAGAGAGATGTGTTGGTCTCTTCACCCAAGAAACAGGAGATAAGACAAGGGGGAATGGACACAAGTTGCACCAGGTCAGGTTCAGATTAGACATTAGGAAAAAGTTCTTCACTGGAAGGGTTATCAGGCACTGGAACAGGCTGCCCAGGGAGGCGGTTGAGTCACCAACCCTGGATGTATTTAAAAGACAGGTAGATGAGGTGCTCAGGGATATGGTTTAGTAGAGGACAGGTATGGTTGGACTTGATGATCTCAAAGGTTTTTTTCCAACCTAGTGATTCTGTGATTCTGTATAAATATGTGATGGGGAGAGAGGGTGATGCCAGGCTCTTCTCAGTGGCACCCAGTGACAGGACAAGAGACAATAAGCACAAACTGAAATATAGTAAATTGCATTTAAACATAAAACCCCCTCTTTTACCATGAGAGTGACTGAGTACTGACACGGGTTGCCCAGAGAGATCATGGGGTCTCCATCCATGAAGATACTCAAAACCCATCTGGACAGTGTCATGAGCAATCTGCTCCAGCTGACCCTGCTCTGAGCAAGGGGTTGGACCAATCACCAGAGGTACCTTCTGACCTTGGCAATTCTGTGAGTCTGCCTGTGACACTTCGTGCTCTTTTTCCCTTCCCTTTCTCAGAGGCTATACAGAAGTCAGCTGGGCCATGACTGTCTCTACTTCTAAAGAGTCTTCCTGGGACCAGCTGAACATCAGGACATCATTCCTTCCTCCCTGAAAGGACTCTCAGAAGTCCTGAATCAAGAAACTGCCTGTTCAAGAAAGCACTTACCAATTTGTTTGCCTGCGAGTGGGCTTTTGAGTCATTGAAAGTCTTGGGGAACTTAGAATAGTTACCTACAGTTTTCATGGACTTCTGAGAAAAGAATGGACTTACATATATAGACAAGTACTTTCCTCAAGTGGGGCCTTAAAGTGTTCTTGGTCTGTTACATTCAGTCCTCTGACCGTGCCTGGATTCTTATGGCCTGTGCATTTATTGTGGGGCTTTGGACTGAGTGCTACACTTGAGATTTATCAGCAATTCCCTTATAAGCAGCTATGATTACTATGGCCAGCTTCACAGGCTGAGCTGAAGATAATTGTTCCTGCAGCATCTATGCTAACTTCTAATTCACCTGTGACTCCATATAGTTTAATTGATCAAAAGTGTGGTTTGGGGAACAGCTGCCATAGAAAGCTACCACCAGAGCTCAAGAGCAACTCTGGTTTCTATTCTGAGACTGGAATTTGCTATTTCTATATGCTGTGTAAAGACCATCTCTGGTATTCCAGAATTTGCCATTGTCCTGGTTCTGGCCAGGCCACAGTTAACCTCCCCAAGCAGCAAGCACAGGTGAGCTGAGTTAGCCTGGGCTGTTTCCCATAACACCTGACACCACTTCCCCATAAAAGCAGCTGTTTGGGAAAAAGCATGGGCTTCTTGCCTCCAGGACAGTCTGAGTGGGGCTGGGGTGTTGGGTCAGTTGGTCCTTGCCATTGGGCAGCACTCTCTAATCCTTGGGTCAATAGGGCACTCTGTGTTAGCACTGGGTGTGAGTGTAACTGACCATTATTGTTCTACATTCATGGTGATTTTTGTCAGTAAACTGTCCTTATCCCAACCCATGGAGGCTCTGTTTGTCTCTCCTCTGGGAGTGAGTGACTGGCATGTGGTGCTCAGCCACTGTCTGGGGCTGAACCACCACAGCCATCAAGTGATCATCTGGTTTGCTTTCTCTGTGAAGAGTCCAAGACACCAGGAGGCCAGGCAAGCCTAGCCCATACCTTACTCTGGGGGATCTCTTCTGCTTTTGCATGGAGCTTGATGGGGACCACCCATCTGGATAGGGACTCCTGAGTCTTGTTCTTGAGGCCAGGCCATGGTCCCATCAGAAATCAGGCTCTGACTAGAGAACAGCTTGCAGCAACAAGAAACAAGGTGTTCTTTTAGGTTCTAATGATTTTTGAGCTAGATTTACATCATTAGATGCCTAATGATGAAGAGAAAAGCATGCAATGGGATTTACCAGTGCATTTTGCAGCACCTAAATACCATTGTCTCACCAATCAGCTGGTGTGTGGATAGACTCCTTCTGTGTTTGAGGTACTGTTTTAAAACAGAAGTCAAAGGGACTAAATGTAGATGTGTGCAGAACATTAAGGAGGTTTCATCAGTAGAAAAATATTTAGGCTGGAGTTCACAAAAGATTTTAACTTCTAAAATCTCTTGGAATTTCCACCTGTGTGAAAACAGCAACCACCAGTTAACGGAATCAAACATGTCAGTAGAAACACATCAGACAACTTCTGTTTTGTCATATCCTATGTGGGTGATGACTGATTTCTAAAGGAGTTCTGGTAGTTGATAGGGACATTCTGCCTCCAGTGCCCTATTTTCAGAAAGCAACTGAAAACTCTTCAGTTTAAGAACTACTTTTTAGCCAGTGGCATTTCTGACACTGCAACAAGCAGATTTTTCATGTAATGTTAGTATTTGGTCAATTCTAGAGACCTCCACCAGACTGAGATGCCTTTGAATGAAATTTGTTCCAAACCCAACTTAACAAAGCAGTCTCTGTCCAAAAGAACTTGCAGCTGTAGTCATGGGTGGTGGCAGGTGGTGACACCATTACCCATGTCCTCAGCTGGCTGCACGTAAAGCATCTCTGGTCCAGCAGCCTTTGGCTAATAGTGTGCTGAAGCTAATGAGCCCAGTTGTGTGAAAGCAGAGATCCAGAGCACCATGCTCAAGCTGATGGCTACCATCTGCTCCAAATTCTGACAAACTTGTTGAATGAGTGGGGATCAGTAGAAGGTCTCTGCTCCACTTGGAAACACATGCCCTAAGGCTCCAGGTCTGCAAGGGTGGTGCAGACCCACCTCTTCAGGCTTGTGAATAACTTGAAATAATTAAGAGTGGTCTTGTATTAACATTAGAGTATCCTGAGCTAAATAAAACAGACAAACCAAGGATGTGCTTGCTTCTTCAAGACACAGGCACATGGACCATAAGGATTTGGCCCTGCAATTTAATAAGCAGCCAGGCCCTAATCAGAGAAAACAGACGAATTTGGGTATGTAGCATGTAAGCAGTTGGGTGGAAAGAAAATTTGATTTTGATGTGCTCTTGTTATGAAATTGCTCCTTATTTCTCCAGGCTTTAACTCTGTTATCCTCAGTCTAACAAAGTATGATACTCTGCAAAGGCTGTATTCTTAGGCTTGCATGTATCTGTTGTAACCCAGGGTTACCAAATTGACTGTTGGAATCAAGGATAAAGGCAGGCAGCATCTCCCCATATCACATTTGAGGAGTATCATGTTTATCTGCTTTTGCTGCGCAGGAAACGTTCTTGCTGCTTTTCTGAGTCATCTCAACACCACCAAATGAATAATACCAGCAAACACTTTCCAAAAGGGCTGCAGTGCAGTTTCCCTTTTGGCAAGGCAGCTTGCGGACATTATTCTAGTTATTTTATTCCCATAGTTACACGGACTGAACCTGCAGTTACAGAGATGAAAGTACAAAGCCTTCTGCTCTCCTTACAATGAAGGCGTGAGTCTAGATACTGCCTTTCTGTAGACTTGGGCAGAGCGTTCTGCTGCAGAGCTCAGATGTCAGCAGTGAGGTTAGAAGTCAGGCTTACCTACCCTAAAACTCAGCTAAGAAAGAGCTGCTTTTCCTGACATATTCTTTTCCTTCTTTTTAAGGACTTAGTACTTTTTCAATAAAAATAAATTTAATTTGTGGCTACATTTCAGCTCCATTGGTTTGATGGTATAAGTGGAGCAATACCAGCTTTGGATTTAGAGCAGTCGTGTGGCTGAGTCTCTCTGTGCAGCTTTCATGTGGCTGGCTGAGACATTCTTAAAATCCCCAAACATTTTTGAAGATCCTAAACTGGAGACATTCACAATTCTTCCCTCCCTTTCTACCATTAATCCTTCATGTTTTAACAAGCACTGAAGTTAATACAGCCTACACTCTTTCCTGTCACACTGGGCCCCCCTCCCTTCTTCCTTTCTCTTGAATAAAGCAATCTGTTCTTTCCAGTCCGTACTCTTGTAAATCAAAGGGATAGATGTCGACACACACCATAACCAAGTATAAACTTCCTTTTTTAATTAAACAGCATTCTGACATTTGGTTTGAAGAAGTGTGTGTTTGGTTTATTTATTTTTTTAAAATACATGAAGGATGTCAACTGCTTTTACTTTATTTTTAGTAGAAGATTAATTTTGTATGGTACCACAAATAATCTCCCATACAAAATCCTTCAGATGCTATTTCATAGTTGAATAGGAAGAGACTTGGGCTGGGGAGAACAATAAGGAAGTCTTGGCATTTAAACCTTTTAGAATTAAAGAGTTAACCTCTTTGGCATAGGTTTCCATCAACATAAATAGTGTTTTAGGTACCTTTTCAAATTTAATTGGTAAAAACAGTTGTAATTCTGTTGCTATCCTCTCTTATTTGCTTATTACTATTAATTATACTTAGACATTTATGTGAAACACAGGAATATCCAGATTCATAATAGCTCATACTAAAAATAAGCAAGACTCTTGGAAGGAACACAGCCTCTATTTCAGTGTACAAATCCCGGTATCTCACTAGCCAGGGCGATGTCACCCTGGAATTACCTCTTTCAAAGTATCTCACACCTTCTTTTGTGGTGCAAAAAGAATGTAAGTGGGCATTAAACCAGCCAAACTGCTGTTCAGATCTGATACTGCTACTTTCCACAGTGATTCTCAGTCCTTGGCCTGGCAGGAAAAAAGGACTTTATTTAGTAACAGTTGATGGTTTTGTTTCTAGATGGTGACTTTAATCCACCTTTGCAGTTGATGTATATCATCTGTCTCTGTTCTGAGGCCACATATAAGTGTGTTTAGCAATGCAAGCATGAGGAGCATAGTCATAAAGGACTATGAGTTTGGCACCTTTTTGTGGTTCTAGCTAAGCAGCACTACCACAGCTTTGTCCCTCTGCTCTCACTCCCTCTAAGCCAATTCCCTCCAGCATGGAAAAGGATCTTTTTCATCTCAGCTGCAATTAATTTTATTGCCCACTGTTGTCTGTGTGAGACTGACCTATAGTAGCATGCCACAGACTGTAGCACTTTTTCACATGTGAAAATCTACCCAGGAGTTTCCTGAGTGCCTGCTGCAATATAACCTGGTATTTTGGAGTCTAGAAATGCCTGTGAACTCCTCAGATCCCTTCTTCCCACTGACGAAGTTTTGAGATCCATCTGGTGTCAAGTGTAGGCATATGGCACCAGTATAGCAGTGCTGCCTACGGGGGTGGCTTCCTGTAGAAGAGGTCTCGCCGAATGCAGTAGTTGTTGCCTATTGAAAGTCATTATTGTTTAGCACCCAGGTCTTTGTGAACTTGTTCAACTGGTGGCTGGGCAGAGTGCCATCTGAATCTACGGACATGAGCAGAGACAGCTGAGTCTCTGGGGCCTTGCAGACATCAGATGTGGGTACTGAGGTCAGGCTTCTCAGTAAGAAGAATCCAAATGACTGTCTGTCCCGAGCATGTGTATCTGTGGTTGAAAGGATATGCCATCATTAATCCAAATCTGGGCTGGATTAAACTTCTAAAATAAAAACCAGCTCTGCCAGCCACTTGAAGAGGGCTTGGGGCCTGTTTGAGTTGAGCACACCAGCGGGGAGGGAGAAGGCAGAGGCAGCTGAGCAGTCACCATCCCCTCGCCCCTGTAGTGCTTCTCTCCCTTCAGCATGAGATGGGTTGACAGCTGCCAAAGCAAGTGGGCTGGGGGATGCTGCCCTCATCCCCTCGGCTGCAGGCCTCTCCAAGGACTGGGCAACACTCCTGTTTCTGACCCCAGCCCTCTCTTAGTTCTTGTAACATTCAGAAGCAGAACCTTCAGCATTCAGGGAGCGGGACTGCCCATTTACCAGACAAAAATCTCAGGTTTGCCAGCCTGGGCCTTTCTCACTTTTGCCTGGCCAGTGGTCCTCCTGCCTGGAGCTAATACAGGTTTGCTCATCTGACTCTTTGAGAGCTGCTCACATCTGTGTATGGGCAGAGCATGCACAGGAGGTGAGTCAGCAGCACCAGCGCGGTGACACCCACCAGAAAGCCACTGTGGACATACAGGAGTAGAAAATCTGGGTGGAAGATCACAAAGTCAGGAGTACCAAAAGCGCTTTAGTGGAGTTGCTGAGAAGGCTGAGGAGAGACAGGAAAAGCTAAATCCAGTAGCCTCTGTTTGCACAGCGTGAGCAAACACTACAGCATTAGGTTAAAGCGAATCATGAAATGATTCTCTGCACAGAGCAATTCCAAGAAATGAAGGTGACCAAACGCTGAGGGATGCCTGCTTCTTGGCAGGTCCCAACAGCTTACAGACGCAGACGGTCTGTGGCACCCATAGAAAAGATAATGCTGGGAATTTCCTGTTCTAAATGCCACTTTTATGCTCTGGACACTAAAGTCCCTGTGGAATTGCCTTCTGATATGATCCCTCTTAGATTGTTGCACTGTTGCCATATACTACATCACTAGCTGTTTCTGTCCTCTGCAACAGGTAGCTAAGCACCTACAGCAGGTAAAATGTGCCTAACTGAAAAATTGGGAAGCTTTATGGTCATTATTGGAAAGTGGTGTGAGATTTCCCTAGAAAGGTGTGGCAGAAGTGCAAAGAGGGATACGCTGTTATTTTAAAACCTGACCATGTGCTGGTTCCTCCCCCTTTGAAGTCATTGGCAAAACTGTTTTAGAAGAGCAAGGCTGCTTGAATGGGCAGACAAGAGGCAGCCTGGAGGCAGAAGAGTCTTACAGGGATCAGCTTTTGCTGCTCTCCTGGAGCTCGGAGCTGCTCAGACAGACTGGAGACCTGTCTGCCACTCTCTCCCATTAAGGCTAAGAAATGAATGCTTTTAAAGTTGTTAAATGAATGGGCTGGATCTTGGAGCCCTTACTCATCTGAGTACCTCCATTAACTTTAAGAAAATAATCACTTTATTAAATGCTATGGAGTCCTTAAGTTGTTAAATTCTAATATTCTACAGAAGTTTTTCCTTGGTAGAAAAATAATATTGACACAATTAAAAGGATGTGAACGTTTCATCAGTTGAACAATGTGAGTTACTTTGGAGTGATACCTAAAACTGGAAGCAGTGCAGAGACCTTAAGTCCATGTCACGTCTGTAGGTTATTTTTGAACTTTATGAAAAACACACTTTAGCAGTTTATATCCTGACCATTGAGCTGTATTCTGGGATTCTGAATTCAAAAAACACACTAACCATAAAAACACAACATTTAAAAATACACTGTCCAGTTGGCTGCTTTGCCCCGCTTCAGAGCCTCCCAAGTTTGTTTCGGACAAACTGAGAACTTTGTTGTGGAATGACTGTTTGAATTGGGGTTTCTTAAAATACATGTGGAGCCTTGTAGCTGCTGTGGGGTGTACACAGTGGTGGAGCTGTACTATTTTAAAATCATCTGGCTATTTCACTTCGTGTAAGAATATCTGTCAGCTTAGTTATAAGGAACGAGCGGGGTTGATTAAAACAACTCACAAAGCCATTAAACAAAGAGATAAAATGTAGAACATGTGCTGTAGGGGCTTTTTAATTATAATGTATGGGGGATCTGTGGAAACCGGATGGCAGCTGCATGGTGGCTGAGTTTTAAGCCCCTCTTAGGAGTACCAAAGTCCTGTTACTTAGCAGTGGGTTTTCTTACCTGGAAAGCTAATAGGTCCTTTGGAAATGGTGTCTGGAAGCTACCTTTTGTTGCTATGGCTGACCATACTGTAACTGTTACGCTCAAGAACTTAGATAGATACAGACTAAACCAGGCAATTATGTATACTAATCATCTAGTCATTAGATACTAGGCTATGTAACGTCAGAGAAAAAGCTTTAGTCAACATGGGAAGGGATCAAAGATGTGAACAGCCACCAGAATCCAGAAAGAATGGGGAAGATAAAAGGTAGTGCCAGCATATTTCATTGTCTTGGTGATGTTATTAGGTTAAAAAAACAGTATTGAATATACTTCTGTATGCTCTAAGTATGTCTACTAAGTTAATTTATCATATAATCTGGCTTTAAATTACAGAAACCAGGCAGCCACATGAATTCAGTAAAAACTATTTAAACTTCACATTCTGCTTTATTCTTATTAACCTAGTTACAGACATCAAGAGTTAGCATAATTAATTCTAGTCCTATCAAAAGGGGGTTTAAATCTCTGGTGGAAGAGTTCAAACCAGTCTCTAGAAGCAGTAAGAAAAAAAGACAACATATATGGTCATGTTAAAGTTTTTACAGCTCTGTCCACTACTGTCACAGACAGGGTTATCAGCTAAGTAGACACTGGGTCTAGTTCAGCTTGGCAGCTCTATGTTCCCAATTCAACCAAATTTACTTAGATGACTGCAATGCTTTTTATGCCACTGAAATAGCATTGTTTAGTTAACCCTTTGTTGTTGAGTAAAATGGGTTCACCACTTCAAAATATCCAGTCTTTAAACAATAACCAAGATTTGTTACTAAAACTTATTTGAAACAGACAGAAGAGGAATTTTTAAGAGTGTGACCACTAACAGTGAATTTAACTGTCTGTCTATAATTGCCACAGCAGTTCAAGTCTTGCTCTGTGGCTTGTAAGCATCGCTAAAGCTGCCCATGAAAAAAATCACATTTGCTTCTGTTTGCAAACTGTCTTTATTTGTATGTGAATTATCAGGAAATGATATGAATGCTCTAACTTCTGCTTTCCAATATGCATAAAACAAAGACATAATATCCAGGACCAATTATATACAAATGTGAAATAATTCCTTAGAAAGAGGATGGAGGGCTTGAAGGAGTTGCAGCTTGTTGCTCTTGGCTGTAGCTTGTTGGCACATAAAGGTTCTGGGGATGGTTCCCTTGAGGACTACAGATGTTATATGCTATTTTAAAGAGACTGGAAAGCAGTAGTTGAGATAGATACCCATCTCCATACTGGTTTGTATGGCATTCTCCCAGACAGCCAAGGTAACCATTATACCAGTCTGGCTCCTCAGCATGCACAGCTAAAGAAACTGTACAGTAGCAACTTGGCTGTCACTAAAATGAGAGAAAACTCATTTCTGCTCAAACAGTCTAAGGGAAAGTGTGATTCCCTCCACTAAAAAGGACCTCTCCATAGCAGAGAAATCAGTCGTTAATCCAACAATGAGACGTGGCTTGTCAGCTGATGCTCTCAAAGCAGAACAGCTTGAGGTGCACTTTGGAGGGGTTCTCACAAACTCACCTCAAATTGTTCGAGAGTTAAAACCTAGAGAAGCAGCAGGGGAAAAGCTCTCCCTGATGGGAAAACATGGGCCAGGATGCCAACCTCAGGTGGGTTGGCATCTGATTACTTGAAGTATTTTGGGAATGAAATTAAGCACTTTCTCATTACTGTCATGGAGACATTGTCTGAGGCTTTTAGGATCATCTTAAGACTCATCCTATTGTAGGTATTTTTCCTAGGACCAAAGGAACTACACATTTTACGGTCAATATTAGCTCTTTGCATGTGTCCTGTTTGCTTTAGCAGAATTATTGGTGTACAAGGAATATGAAGAAAGCTCATACAGCGATTTCTAAAATGCAAAATGTTAATCACAGTATGCTTCCTTAAGGAGAGAAGTGAAGATAGCTGACCATGTAACCTCTCTCCTCTTTACATGTTTTACTCCAGTCTTCTGTGATGTCTGTCTGTTTTGCCCGCTTTCACCCAAACCTGGTTGTTGGTGGAACATACTCTGGCCAAATCGTCTTGTGGGATAATCGCAGTCACAGGCGCACCCCGGTTCAGAGAACCCCCTTATCTGCTGCTGCTCACACGGTAAGGATAAAAACCTCCGTTTCCATTCCTTAGAGAAAATGGTCGGCAGGGAAGTGGAGCTGCCTCATTGCATCTGTAATGCTGGTTGCCACGCAGATGAAAACATAAGTGTGGTCACTGAAGGGAAAGAAATAGATGTATAACACCTCCTGTAAGTGCTTCACCATCACACTCCATACAGTCAAGTCAGAAGGTTATCCTCCTTTCCAAAGAAGAGGGAAGGATCAGTTACAATACTTGAGTGAGTCCTCTTTCTGCCAGCGCAGTGGCACTGTGACTCTTGCTCTCCACTGCCTGTAAAGAGATCCAGGTAACTACTGGGATTGTGTGTCTGTCAGTCCAGCATAGCAGGAAATCTGAATAATTTATTGTTGTCTTATTGGACATGAGTTTCTCTTTCAAAACAGATTGGGTACTTATGGTGGTCTCAGTGGAGTCCTGTAAGTAGACACCAGTACCCTTGAAGAAAGTGAAGCAGTTTATTTCTGTTTTCCAGTGGAGTAATACATAAATGGCTGTCATGGCCTCCTACTCCAGAGAGGCCCACCAGGCATAGCTTGCACAGGGCATAGGAGTTTGTTTCAACAGAATGACGTGGAAGAGCATTTGGCCAACACACACAGGTACCTGCAGAAATAGTGATGGTGGCACAGGGCTTTGGGGATGTCTGGAAGACACAGAGGCAGAGCAGTAGCTCTTTAAGTCTGCCTGAGACAGAGGATGAGACAAGCCTGGCTTGCCTGCTAAATTGTCCTCACACTGATTATGGAGCTGACCTCCAGTCAGTCCTGTACTAAGATGCTGTATGTTCTTGAGCTCTCCTCTTCCAGAATTTGGGCTCAATCAGCCTCTTCATAAGAGCTGGAAGGTGTACTCTGTGGATAGCACATATGCCTCATCTTGGGAGTGCAAGTGGGCTTGGGACCATTCTTAGGCTGGAAGCAGAAAATGCAGGCTGAAAGGAAGATAAAAGTGTAATAGTATGATATAAGAATGCAGGAAAATGTAGATTTCTTGAAACATAAGAAACTGAACTACACAAAGCACTCTGAGAGATAAGACAATAATCTTGTTCTAGCAGACTGAAGGATCAGACGAAGTGATAGGTCTTTTGCACTTCCAGCTTTTACAATTCATTGATTCTTATCTTTGGAATTTGCAGATCAAGGTTCAACTTTTAGTTGATTGTGACAACATAATCCTTGGAGTTAAAAGACAAGGTCTAGAAGTCATGCCATGTGAATGATAACAAAAGACTCCATGTGCGGCCAGTATAGCCATGGCAAGTCTCTCATATTAAAAAATAACAGGTGTGCACAGACACACTTAGTGGGCCAGGCAGTACAAATATTGTTCCCTAAATTTCCACTATCATGAATGTTGATGTAATAATGTAATGATCTGTGCCATGGGTTGCAACTTCAACATTGCTTTTCATTTCCCTAATGTTTTTGCTCATTTTGTTGCCAATGATGTTTTTCAATCTGCATGAAAAGAAACAGTTTCTCCTGTAAGTGCAATTTAGAGATGTAGCAGACCAGAAAACTAGTGGCAAGAAGCTGACTATCACTTAAAATTGAACAACTGGGATTCAAAATCTAGTGGAAAAGAAAGGATTAATGGGAAGCAATTTGTTTACACTCAAAAACCGTTTAAGACAAAATTGTACCTCCTGGAATTATATATTCAACTAGTTTTATTATTGCAGTAGAACAATATGTGGTGTTTTACTTCTAACAAATATAAATAAATTACATCCAGTTGTGGATGGGCACTTTATGTGCTGTCATGGGTTGGTATAAATAATTGTTTACATGGTCTAACACAAGGAAGTATGATGATTTTAAGGAGTGATCAGATTTTACAATAAAAGAGTGCTTACTTTATGTTCATATATAGGAATCACATAAACTGTAAACAAAGTCTTGGTTGCAAAAGGCTGTCTTGAATCATAGCTGCCAAGGAAAAAAGAAAAAAAAGATTAAATTAAGACAACACTACTGTGTCAATGTTACTTTACGTACTGCTAGATACGTGAGTTGAATAGCTGTTTCTTAATTTGAACTTATAATGCCATATGTGAAGAAAGGATTTTTCTCTTTCCTTTCTCTCACTTTTTTTATTTGAAACAGATAGAGTGGTTGTTATCACTGACTTAAACCTTCCTGCAGCTCAGTATCGCTGGTTGCCGCCCGGATTCACCAGGAAAAAGAATTCTACCCGCAGCTTATTCACTAATTTCCTTTCACACCCACCACACATCTGCATTTGGGACAACAGGAAATTTTAATTAAGACAAAACCCTTTTGCATGATGATTTAATTTCCAAAATAAATAAAAGCAAGCTGGCTGCAACCCTTTGAAAGGAAGGAGCCTGTTCAGACGTTTTGTTACGTACAGTTGGTTGTCTTTGTCATCCATTTTCTTGACATCTTTTCATTTCTGCCGTGAGTTTTATTGTGCGTGAAATTGATGGCTGGTAACCCTGATTAAAGCCAGGCCTGGCCCACTGAGGTGCTGCTGGAATGACGTAGCTCAGTCTCTCCTGGCCTCTGGAAATACTCTGGATACTCCTCTGCTTGCTTTAGCTTCCTCACACCTGTTCTGTCCCTGCCTTTGTGGACTACTACGTTGAGGCCATTAAAGAGTAGGAGTGTCCTTATTTCACATAACAGTATGTGTTAATCATATTTAGCACTGTGGTCATTAGCTCACCACTAAGCAGGAAGAAGGTCCATTGTATGAGGGTAATAGCGTGGGGACAGACTGGGGGCCGTTTTACCATCTGAAGGAAACCGGGTGCCTGACAATCTTGAGATGAAGAGAAAAATCAGTGTTAGAATGGACCTTGAGGCTTACTGGTGTATGTAGGTGGCCTCTGACCAGGAGGTACCATTTCGGCAGCGATTGCTAATGAGTTCGTCTTCAGTGTGTGCATTCAGATGCTGCCCTTTTTGTGCTTAGAGGCAGGGTCATTACACTGGGCCCACTCAGGTATCAAATCTGAGAGCTAACCAGTGCTCTGCAGATTTCTGCCTTTCCCTGCTGACTGGGTCGGCGACCTGCAGCTGAATCTTAAAGTAGTCTAAAATAAGGAGTGGTTCTGCTGTTTCTTGCAGCAGGAGCAAATGCTAGGTTTCTAACCCTACATGGAGCTGGCTTAGAAGCTCTGTTCCTACTTTTCTTAAATGAGGAACATATTAGTGAAAAGTATTTTTTCTTCCTGGAGACACGGGTCTTAAATTCATCAGCAAAAGAGGCAAAGAAATAGAGTTTTCCTTTGCCTGACTTGTGTCTATGTCTTACCTTTCATTCAGCCATATCACTTGCACTGGTCAAAGGAACTTAAATCTTATTCTTCAGTCTGACTGATTTTTCACTCTGGTGACTGCTGAATGTGAACCATCCTGTCAGATATCAGATGACACTTCAGGCTCCAAATGTAACCAGGTTCCCTGGAAAAGGACTAGGCCAAGTTTCATTATTGCATATTGCAATGCGTATCACACTGGAATTCAGCCTCCATGGAATGACTGTACTGCGGCGAACCAGGTGTAACACCATAAATTTAGTCACTGCACATTTACAGTGACAGATCTAAAAAGGTGCGTTGGCCAATGCCACAGAGCGCTGATGGATTTGTCCATGTTTTTCAACTGGAGGACGTTTGCAAATATTTAGCATGCAAGTCAAATTCTGGAAAAGTTCAAGTTTTACCCATCTGTTTTCTTGAATAAAGTTTTCATTTTGATTCCACTTGGACAATTTGCCTTTCTGCTGGTTATTTTCAGTGTCAGAAGCCATCAGTAGAATGGTACGTGTCCCTGTGGGTGAAATCTCATCCACATAATTTAGTATTTTCACAGCATTACTCAGCTGGGTTGTTTTATTATGAGGAAAATGAAACTTCGAAAACATTTCCACCTCCGTAACATACCTCTTAAAATTGAAATTAAAATAAGCCCAGAACAATTCCTATCTGGCAAAAGCCAAGTCCTCTATTTTCCAGGCATTATGTGCCTACTTAATCATTCTTTAAAATAACATACGAGACACTAGAAATTTGTTCATGTAGCTGTGAGAATGGCTCTCTGACTTCCAGTGTTAATGTGTTTTCAGCATCCTGTGTATTGTGTGAACGTAGTTGGAACACAGAATGCGCACAATCTCATTACTGTCTCTACGGATGGCAAAATGTGCTCCTGGAGCCTGGACATGCTCTCAACTCCACAGGTGGGTTTGCTTTCACCTATATACAGGGGGGAAAAAAATGTACCTTGGGCAGAGCAGGATACCTGCTTAATGGAACATCGCTCCTAAAAGCCAAAACCTCATGTCTTATACAAACTAAAACCAATGGATGCACTTGAAAGAGTACAGCTTGCTTCCAGCAGTCTCTGCTAAGAGCCAAAACCCATTTCCTTTACCACAAATCATGTAATTATTATAATACATTAATACATAGGTCAGTTTCAAGTGAAAATGAAATAATCCATTTTAAAGCACGGTAATTGCAGAAGTCGCCTGTGGTATAAATTGTACTTACTCTACAGCATTGTTTAACAAATATGGACTAGATTGCACTGCTGCTGCACACACGCTAGGCACTACAGGTTTCCAAGGCATGCAGTCAGAAAGCTTACTTGCCTTCAGTAGCCAAAGGAACATGGTGCAAATCCAAAGCTTCAGGGCTAATTTCCCCTCCTCTGGGATGTCTGTTACTATTGTCTTTCCCTCTCTTCTGTCCTTTGTATCAGAAGTGGAAGGAAATCCAGGAAAATTGTGCAAACCATTAGTGATTACAATAATGGAAACTAACCAAAGAATCTGATATTGAAAAAAAAAAAGGCATATGGAAAGCATCTTTTAAGTGTTATCTTTTGGAGTACTACATTTTTTATCATTTTTATGCATCATTTCTTAGAAAGGATACTACCGTTTTTGCTAAACATCATAGGATCTGACCTTGTTTCAAAATGCTGCGCAGGAACTCCCTTTAATGATTCCATTAATCATACATGAATGGGCAATTAATATCAAATTACTTGCTTTTCAGTATTGACACACAGGGTAGGACTCCTCTACCCTAACCATCGCCATCCAAAAGTTAGGTCTGTGTCAAAGCTAAGCTTGAGTTCCCTTTACAGTTAATGTAGAGAGAGACTGGGCACTTTTGGAGGATGACTCATCCCATCCCAATGTGAAATACCATTTTGGATACCTTGAGGTGTAGAACTATCAAATCTTAGGATAGAAGGGGCTTCTGGAAGTCATTGCATCTAATCCCCCACCCTGAGTGAGGCCAACTTCAAAGTTAGATCGTGTTGCTCATGCCCTTCTGAGGAAACAGTATGGATCTGGTAATTGTGTCCTGGGACTAAGAGAGATCGATATGCTTCTGGAGTAGAAGAGGAGGCATTTAAAATGGCTCAGACATGTATGTTTAAGCACCTGAATCCCTTCCCCAGTTTCTCACTTAAATATTGAGAAGATAAATCCCACCCTTATGTATTCAGTTACTGGAATACTAAATGTTGAAGCAGGTATTTGTGATCATCTCTGTTCCAGTATTTCACCACTAGATCCAAAACTGGCTTTTAACAAGGTAGGGAACACAGCCCACACTGCACTGAAGTTTGGTGCATGACTTCTGGTGATCTAGAAAAGAAAGGCCCAGGACTTGGATCAAGCTACATTCCACAGCATTTAAACTGGGATGAGTAGATCTTTACTGATCTGCATCAGTCTGAGACTTCCCAAAGACGCAGAACCAGGGCACTCGTGAACAGGGAGTCCATCACAGAATCTGGCCACAACTCCACAAAGACAATACATGATGATCTTACCCCAGAAGATTTAAATAGAAATAAATGGTCCACAGGTGCTCTGCCAATGCATTTTCCAGGTCCTGTATTGCCTTTTTCATAGAAACAAATGTATTTAAAAGAAAAGTATAAACTAAGCAAGAGTATTTCTCTGTGGATTTACAGCCCTCTCAGAGGGATGCCCACTTTCTTTAGCTACAGCAAAAAGCCCTTCTAAGAAAAACACTACAGGCCTTGGCCCTAGAAGAATAGCAGCTCAGACATCTTAAACACAGAAAACATACCCATTTAAATAGCTAAAATGGAAATTGCTAAATCATTCATCCCCTTTGTGGATTCTTGAGTTACACCATTTAGGCTGACCAACCAAAATCTGCTCAAAGTGTATGCATCTCGCAACGGCCACAAACTGCTCATGCTGGTTGTACTTGCAATAGCAAAAATGGGCATGCTGACTTACTTTGAAATATTGCTACCAAATAAAAAAGAAGAAAATACTCTTGCTGTTTTGTAGCTTGATGGTAGAGTCTAGAGGAAGTGTTGATGCTTACCTCAGAAAGTCCCTGACAAGCAAAGCTTAGAAAGGTGGTAATTACAGGACCCCAACTTTTTGATTTTGTTCCACAGAGGGACAAACGGCACAGTCTGATAAACGCCCCGGGCGCACACGATATTTCACATGTTTCCTGACAAACAACTGATTTCAAAAATGTTTGTAAATAGAAGGGTATTGCATGTTTTATTAGAGCCTGGGGCTGGCAAATGTAACCATTAAGGTATTATCTTCAGTTTCCGCACCATTAGATCTTAAATTCTTACCTGTCATCTCTGCCTGATTTAAGATGATGTAGCAGAGACCAGTGCCTTCCAGCCGCTTTCAAACGTGTGATGGACAGTGGCAGAGATGGCAGGAGCAGTGCATCCTAGTTTGTGACATTACATCTTCTCACAGCGTCTTACACAGAAACCAAAGTCCTGTGGCTGGGTCAAGTTATTTCTTCTCCCCTCAACTTTGTGTAACATTTAGAAATGAATTAGAAAAAAAAAAACCAACCACCCAACCCCAGCCAAACATAAGGACAACTGCAGAATACTAATATAGACCTGTTTTGGTAGGAGAGCATGGAGCTGGTGTACAATAAGTCCAAACCAGTGGCGGTCACAGGAATGGCTTTCCCAACTGGAGATGTCAATAACTTTGTCGTTGGCAGTGAAGAGGGAACAGTCTACACAGCCTGTCGTCATGGAAGGTGATGTTCAGCATTTTGTACTTAAATAATGTGTACCTGTGCTGGTGTGAGGTAGCCAAGTGTGTGTGGAAAGCATGTCCGTGCTGCTCTGCTTCTCACAACTAGGATGGGAGTCACCTGACTTTGGGCAGCTACAGTCCTTTATGCTGGGGCAGTGGTCCCAGGCTCCCGGTGTAGTTGGTGGGAAGCAATGACTATTCTTTGATTTCCCTAACCTTTTTCAGACATCTGCTTCAAGAAGAGATGGCTGGCACCTCAGAAATGCCTGTTTCTCACCCATAAGGTGAGACAGAGGTCTAGACAGCTAGCTAAGATGTAGGTGTCTATGCCTGAGCAGGTCAAATCAGGCCCTAGGAGACACTTTTGGTGCAGGGTATTCAGGCTCAAACCACTCATAAGAGATGGTAATGAACTTGATTTTTTACCATTCTCAACTCCATCTCCAGCCACCACAAGCATACATCACACGAACACCACCATGGACATACCTGCATATGAAAAAGAGAGCATGTGTGTCCGCATGCACGGCCATCCAGCACCGCAGGCTGCATCTGCGCAGCCAGGCTAGACAGAGACTGAGCTGTGCTGGCAGCCACTCTTGGTCAGACAGTTTGGACATGCCCACCTTCTTCAAAGAGCAAGAGACCTTGCTCCAGAGAGCTTTGTTGTACAACCAGGAACCACGGCACACCATTTGCCCTCAGTCTGGGCAGCTGCCTGGTTTATTTGCTAACAGAGACACAGCCACAGCGGGCCATGCAGATACACAAGCTCTGGCTGATCCACTCCCAGGACTGGTGCCCTGTGCTCCCTCTCACATGATGGTCACATCCCTTCTTCACTACCCAGCCTCTGATTTAATGCTTCAAGTTGCTTATTTTGCACCCTGTAAATCTGCAGGGTGCTTGCATGCTCTCTTGGCTTCTGGTAGTGGTTTCATTCTCTGGAACGCCTGAAAGGTTTTTGTAAAGAACAAACTTTTTTCAATAATAGACTTAAAGCTCACCCCAACCTACAATAGTTTGCAATATTCTCTGATTTTTTTTTTCATTTTTATTTTATTTCATTAATTCTGTTGAAAAAATAGACATTGATACACTAGTTTAAGATTGTAAGCCTTTTATCACACATTCCTAATATTATATAAGTACTTATTTCCATATATTTATCCAAAATATTTTTATGTTTAAACTGTTGCTTTTTTAATTTTAGCCTGACTGCTGCCACTATGGTGATATTGTGTCTATTTAGGCATTTTATGATAGGCTGTGTGGCAGCTGATGGTTTGAATTAGTCTTAGGCTGCTGTAATAAATGAAGCATGCCCAAGGGCATTTCTCACTTCTGATCTTTCAAAGATGCCTGGGTTGTCCTTCACAAGAGTAGGAAGGCACCAGATCCTCTCCTTAGCTAACTTTTTTAGCAAACCTTCTGACCATCGATGACCGCACTCCTTTTCTGTTCCTGCGTGCCTTCCCCAGAGCTTTTTGCCATCATCCCCACTTTCTATCCAGAGGCTGCTTTGTCCTTCAGCCCAGCACAGTGGAGAGCCAAATGCTATTCTGGAAAAAGGCTTCTTGCTGCTCAAGAACTCCTGACGATGACATGGCAGACCGACTGGGATGAAATAAGAGATGTACTTTGTACCCAGCACTGCGGGCAAACATGCAGAGCACCTGGCTGCAGAGGCACTGCAGAAATCGGCTTCTGCTCCAGCACCTGCTGCCAGGGCTACCAGGGGCCCTAAGGGTGGCCATGCTCTCATGGTCAGCAAGAGAGGTGAGGGGACACCATGCTCACAGTATGAGGGACTAATTTTCTTCAGCGCAGCTCCTCATCTCTTTGGGTATTCACGCTGTACTCACACCGGCGCAGGGCTGACAGCCTCATCAGAGCTGTGGCTAGCGTTAATGTATTTTCTTCCATTGGCAATTTTTCTATAATGCATCTAAAAGGGTAATTTCATGATTCCCCTTTCTGTGTACACCGTGAGACAGCACTGACAACTGATCTGGCGTCATTTGCTCCCAGGAAGCTGAAAACTGCGCACATTCTCTCTTACCCAGCATTGTATTTTTCCTCCCTAATAGCTATTCTAGCCTCAGGCAATGAAACGCGCATCTCCTGGTTCACAGTAATGACTGTATGATACCTGATCGCAGGAACCAGTCCTCCACTTTTTGTGAAAACCCATTTGCTTCCTCGTGACTTGACTGACTGCTGTGGAAAGTTCTTTTAGATATTTAAAAGAAAAAGAATTGCTCATGAAAAGTCATTAACATATTTGCATTTTCGTTTTAATGGTTATTCCTTGTGATAATTACTTACTCAGAGGCATAAGCCATAGTATAATTATAATTCAGAATTATTTTATAATTATACATAAATGTTATTTCAAGCTACAGTAGTAGACAGTGTACATAAAAGTGAGTAAGGCAGATCCTCAGGAGTAAAAGAGAGTCTCCCTGTGCTGGATCCTGAGCATTAATTGTGCCCACAGCGGTAAACCTCTGCAGGCAAAGGCCTTACTGAAAGGAGAGAGATTTACAGATTAAAGGGAACTTTAAAAGGAAAATGGAACCTAGGAGTAAAGAAAAATTATGTTAAATCACCAGATGTTAAATCACTCTCTGAATGCAAATGTCTCTTCTTCCTGCAGTAAAGCTGGCATTGGTGAAATTTTTGAAGGCCACCAAGGACCCGTCACAGGAATCAATTGCCACATGGCAGTGGGTCCAATTGACTTTTCCCATCTCTTTGTCACATCATCATTTGACTGGACAGTCAAGTTGTGGACCACAAAGGTGAGAATTCTGAGCTGGGATGGGATGGTGATGCTACCTGTGAAAATCCACTGTCAGAAATATCTCGATACTATCTATATCAAGTCCTAAGAAAGAATTTATTGAAAGGCTGTGCTTAGAATAGGTATAGCGATAAAATTATAAGTGAAATACATACCTAGTGTAACTGTGTACACTATATAGTGTAACTGTGCCAACCATATTCACCCTGGAGAACACCATGCCCTTTAAAGGTAGCTTCAGCTGGCCTGCACTTGAGTATTAAACTGAGTGCAGAGCAGTTTCACTAGGCAAGGACATGTCTTGTACTGCAAGTCATCAAATAAAACACCCAGAACTTCCAGTGCAGACTAAATTGCGAAGCTAATACTATGCACCATGGTGGTGCAGGAGCAGGAACACTTTCATCTGCTGAAGCAACAGGGGAAGCACACATACGACTTAAAGCACTCAGTATCACTCATGAAATTTACTGCTGTAGGAGGCTGTGATAGCCAGAAAGTATAAATTGTCCTGATGACACTAGACACTGATGGCTGGAAGCAGGGAGGAATTACATGGCGGGACATACATTCATGACCGCTATGGATCTGTTGCTGTCTACTCCATGAACGTGTCCACATGACCACTTACAGGGAGAGCACTGTGAACAACAGAAATGAATACACAACAGAATGAAAACTTCACAAAATGTGAAGTTTTGAAACCCCAACACCCTGCAGAACTGTATGAATATGGGGCAATGACAGCATGAGTGAAAACTCTGGGACAGCCTAAACAGACCAACCTGCTTCACTGTACAGGCTGAGTAAAACAGGAGGATGAGAAGCAAAATAAATCTTAATTATGTAAGTCATCTAAACAGTTACTTTTGTCATACACTGAAGCAGATAACAGCCTTCCAAATGCCAGGCTCTTGTCCTAACAATATTTTAAAGCCTGTGTTTGGTTCACATCTTGAGGTGCACCCGGCAGAGTTTCAGTACTGGAAGTTGATCCCAGTCAGGAAGTGTCTCAGTGTGTGTTCCTCCAACACATCAGAGCATGGAGGTGCTAGGACAGATGCACAGCAAATGTTAACACAAAGGGATCAGAAGGGCTCATGTGACAGCCTTTTGCTGGAAAGAGAAGCATAGTTACTTAGATAATAACTTGAATCTGCTCCGTTGTAGCTTCCCAATGCCTGATCCAATGTGCCTGCTACTTCACAGGTATCTTTTCTGGATCAACAGTGACCACAGTTGATGATTTTGTCTTGAGCATTACATTTTAGGAAACTCATTATGAGGAATGTGCATGATTTACTTAATTTGCATGTAATCATATACATCAGTGTACTCAAGCCTTAACCAATGCAGAATTGGTCCAGGGGAGTGGTCAAGGGCAGGCTGGGATGGGTCTGATATGCATCCTAGGTGGTAAACATTAGAAAGGGCTACAGGATAACTAAATGATAGAGAGCTTAGGTGATAGCTGGTTGGGGCTGGCTAGGCTGTTTGGTGCCAGAGATAAGGGAGTCCTGGACAGTGGCAATGGGTGGTGAGGGAATACTGGAGGATTGAAGTTGAAGCTGAGTAAGGAAGAGAATTTCTGAGGACTAAGGAGAAGACAAAAGGCAGGTACTGAATTCCAAACATACATGTCCAGAAAAGTCTAAGATCAGGATGAGACCCTCAGCTTGAGGTTGAATATAGCATAAGGGTCCTATCCGTCTGCAGCTTAAAAGAAAATATATTAAGGGATAATAAGGCCTGTCTTTTATTTTAAACTCCTGGGATTTTAGAACTTAGCATATTTTAGAAGTTAACACAGCATATTTTGGGCACAAAGACGCTGCAGTTAGCTGTACACAGTTATCCTTGTGGAAGAATTCAGTGCCAAAATGGTTAGGTCAGATTCTGTTCAATACAGTCACTTTTCAAAGAACTGAACTATTTAACTTTCTAATATCTGTCAAGCTGTGGCTCATCTGGCAAGAGGGGCTTCCTGAGAAAGCTGTTTGACCTAGCTGATGTGAGCTGTGACGTGTAGGTGACACACCACAGCACCACTCCAAGCTGGAAGCCGCACTGCTGTATTGGATCGCTTGCTTTCTTCTGGGGCAGATTTGAGCAGCAGCAGCCTCAGGCTGCTGCACTGCCAGCCACTGCCCTATGAAGATGTCCTCTGGGACACTAAAATTCTCAATCTGTGGTGAATGTTTTCTTTTTCTTCCAGTTTGACAGAAGTTTTTTTCCATGCTATCTGGATAATTCTCTTGGCTGGAGCTGTTACATATTTAGGGATTTCTTTGTTCAGTTCCCATAGTCAGGGCTGGGTCAATCAGTGGGCTTTGAATAAACCCATCAGCATGCTTGATTATCTGAAAAAATAGCGGATTGATGTGAAGCATGGAGTGCTGCTGCTGGGTTATCAGAGTTTACTCAGAATTGTTCTGTTCCTTTGGTTTCTTATTGGTAAATTTAAGATATCAGCATCCAATCCCATATTGCTTTCCTGCTTCTACCAGTGTTGTCTACTTAATCCTGTGCACATTATCCTCTTTGGTCATGAAATTCAATTCCTTTCTGTTTCATGGGTTCAGTGTCAATGTCCAATTGTAAAGTGAACCATAAAAGCTCTGTGTTTATATTGTCTATTGATGTTCTGTAGCACCCTGGGGTGCTTACAAGAAAGGCACTTTCAGAGCAGGCATTTGACTGACGGATTGAAAGCACTGTCTCCCTTAAAAACTCCAGCTTGACATTTCATAATCTGTTTTTGTGGTTAACACATTTTCTATCCAAAGGCAGTCCAACCAGGTGACTGAGAATAAGGTTTTCACTAACAGAAGAATGAAGGTTTTACAGATAACACTGATATAAGGTTCACATTATCACCCATCACATTAGCCAATAATTAGATACCTGGGTGAATAGTAAGCAACCAGAAGCAAGAGCAAAAGAAAAGTAATTTGCAAAGACAGTTGCCTGATAACTGGGGCATTACCTGATTCCTGATGAAGTCAAGAGGGCTTTCAACTTGAGTTCATGCTACACCATGTGAGCAACTCTTGGATGCAGAGCTGTCAAAGGGAAGTCCCTGATGTGAAGTGTCTGTGGAGCTCTGCCCTTAATTAGGTATTGTCTGAACGATGCTTTGAAGAGGTAAAGCGCTAAGTGGAAATGCTAAGTGTTGTTAATTAATTAAGTACTAATCCTCATGAACAAATAGCATGAGGTTAAATAATGAAATGTAAGTATTGTTATTATTACAGCGATTGCTGTTTGGAGTGGGAATTTTTAGATATTGTGTCAAGGGACAGGAGCTAGCTTGGAATTATTAAAGCATAGTAAAACATAAGCTAGTTTCAGCTAAGGCCTAGAAGATGGCTTGTTTGCTGCTGAGGGAATTAATAAAATCCTGGAGAGAGAGCTGGATTTTGTTACCTCTTTCATCCTCCACATGTCTCCTTTATGTCTTACCTTTCCATTGAGGGGAGGTCTAATGACTGTTTTTCTGCTCTGGCATCTACACCCAAGTTATGCTCAGATGGGCAGCTGACTGGAAGAGAGATTGGTGTAACCCTGACAGCACTGCTGTATCCCCATCCAATTCTTACCTCCTTTTTGCCTAATGCTTAAGTAATGGTGGCAAGTGGAGGAGGGACAGAGGTGAGCAGTCCTGCCACTGCCCTGGTTGTAGGATTGCCAGGTAAGCATTAGCAAGGACTAACGGAGCCAGAGGACATCTGCGCCTCCAGTGGCAGGCTGCCTGCTTTTGTGTCCCCACTCAGTTTTGCCCTGTTAGCATGTGCATCAATGGCAGCTCCTTCCCCTCTCCCATATCTCCTCTTTCTTATGCTCTTCACATACTGCTCTTCTCTTTCGGTGTCCTGCACTGTTCCAGTGTGCAGTCTGTTGTGCCTTTCAAGAAACCGTATTTTAAACCACAAATTCCACATTTCTCTGCTCTGTGCCACCATGTGCATTTCTGTACCTTCCATATCTTACATCCAACTGTTCGCTGATTGTCAGCTGTGACCCAGTCCTCCTGACTCTTGGAGTAAATAATTTTACCTTGCCCTTTCATACCTTCCTACCAACATATAACTTCAAACTCCACTGGTTTTAATTTAGTTTAGAGGATGAACAGTGCCTCCTCAGAGGTCAAACTGTAATCTATCAATAGAAGAGTGCGAAGAAGCATGTGGTGGTGGTGTTGCTACAGATAGGTACTTCTACACCCCACCAAAGCCCTCCCCCAAATGTCTGGCTGACACAATCTTATAGGATCAACTTGATAGACCGAACTTACTGTGATGGAAAACGGTGTAGCAGAATGAATCAGAGCATTATATGATTGCACGGATTAGTCACCAAGAAAAATTTACTAAAATAACAGGGTTGGGTCATCGCTTTTTTTAAGATTAAGAAGTTACAATTTTTACATCATGTATCAAGATACCTGTTTACTGGCTCCATTTTTTTCTAGTGTAATTTAATCACACTAAGTGGGTGAGGGAGAGCCTCTTGTGTTACAGATAGCATTGCCTGAAGTTAAAGATCCAAACAGAAATGCAGTCAAATACTCTGCATGATAAAAGAACAGTTAACTTTGTGACCCACTGCAACAACTCGGTAGATTCTCTCTCATGAAAATTGTTGTAACTGTAATTGGATATGCTGGAGTTAATGACTTGATTTAGTGAGGTCCCGTAGCAGGTGATGAGAGTGGCTCACAGTTTAGAGACACTGATGTTAGTGGTTAATGATATATAGCATTCTCCTGCCTTATGGAAGATGTTCCTATTCCTGTGAATATGGAGCTATTTATGAAGTGTAGGAGCCCCATAAGAGTATTCTGTAAGCCAGTGGTTTGGGCACTGAGCCACGCTGCCTGAGTAGACACACTGGAACATGTGTCTTCCCTAAGGGGAGGAAGTGCTGTGATCATCTTGCCATTTTGCTCTGAGCTATATCTTGTGCCTGTGAACAACTCCAGTTTCACTGAAGTAGAATCTTCTTGGAGCAAAGCTTTGATTTTAATGTGCTGATGCTTCCTGCTGAAAACCAGTTTTGTCCACTTGGGGCCAGCCGGTTTGTAACAGGCTCAGACTAGTCCCCGTCAGCAACATGGACTGGTGAAATGCAGAGGTTACTCACGTACCTTATCTTGCCTGCACTCAAGTGTAGATGGGAGCTGGACTTCGTGAAATTTGGAAAGTATCATTGCTTTCAGTTTTGAGCCTGTTCACGCTTGTTATTTCTAAGCTTTCCTAAATCCTTTGAGCCATATTCAGTCTTCTCACAGTAGCACATGCAGCATTTTAGATGACTCTTACTGCATACAAAGTTGGATCCTTCTGGATCCTTTATTATTTAGGGCTTACATACTTTGGTTTCTTATGCAGCCACTGGAAAGAAATCATTGCAGTGCATCCATTAAGCATCTCTTGGAGGTACCACCATTACATCCCACTACTGACCATACAGGAGCCCAAGTCTGGCAGATAATCAGTTATAGCTTTTGATGGCTTTCTTGGATATGGAGAACCTTGGGTCACATTTAAACTAGCAGATGTGACAGCACTTCTGAGCTCCTGGGTCTGTCTTCTTATTCTGGCTTCTCCCAAACCATTACCAGGAAGGAATCAGCTTCTTTATTCAACACCACACACACAGAGCTGTATCTTGATTCTGCAGCCAGAAAAGTTAAGGTACAAGCAGAAGAAAGCCAGGGTATTCTCTGACCAGGTGCTAAATCAAATTATAGGGGTGTCAGGACCTCTGGATTACTGCACCTACCACCCCTCTGAATCTGGATGCAATCTGCATCTGTCTCTAGTGCTACAGTGAGTGATCTCAAAAGGGCACAGAGAATTTAGGGAGGCATGAAAAATAACATCAAGAAGAAAAAGAGGAAAATAAACTATTTACTGTGAGGGAGAGTAAAATTTCAGTCTATTTTGGAAGTAGGTGAACCAAACACAGACAGTTCTCCCTATTTTCTTCTCTCTGTGGAACACTATACTAAGCCTTCCCTCCCATTGATTTTGGTAGGGCTCAGATGTCTAGCTCAGGGGATGATTTAACCCCTCTTATTTTGTATACACAGCTACAACTGTTTGCATCACAACACAGAGCTCCGGACTCTGCTTATAAGGCAGTTACCTTCCTCTGACAACACTGCATTTTCAGTGCAGGCTCTTCTCTTTGATAAAAGCAATTTAAATGATTAATCTGATAAATCGCTGTCCAAATAGTAATTTTATCTGATTATAGGAAAATACAAAGGGTGATAAAATAGCGTGCTGGGTTTCCTGGAAATAGTCTCTGTGGTGCGAGTTCAGAATTTTGAGTTTTGTCCAAAAACAAGGCAATGAATGAATTTGCTTCAGAGCTTGCTTTCTGTCAAAAGGCCAAACTGACTTGGGGAAGAGGGTGGAGTTGCCTGTTCAGACAGGATTTTTTTAGGTTTTGCCCTTTACCTCTGGAGCCAGAGGTCTGGCTCTCATCCAGCTGTAAAAAAAAGATGATTATGGTATTTTCTAGGTAATTTTAAAGAGCAAAACCAAAGGGAGGTCAGGTGGCTTGAAATCAGCCCCAAGTTCTTCACATGAAATGTTTCTCATGATTTCGGGTTTTAGCGTAGCCATATTTGAAAAGTTCAACATGACCCAGCAATGTGTGCTCATAGCCCCAAAAGGCAACCATATCTTGGGCTGCTTCACAAGAAGCAGGACCAGCAAGTCAAAAGAGGTGATTCTGCCCCTCTACTCTTGCTCTTGTGAGATCCCATCTGGAGTACTGCATCCATCTCTGGGGTCCCCGGTGTAAAGAGGATGAGGACCTGTTGGAACCAGTCCAGAGGAGGGCCACAAAGATGACCAGAGGGCTGGAGCACCTCTGCTATGCAGACAGGCTGAGAGAGTTGAGCTTGTTCAGCCTGGAGATGGTAAGGCACCAGGGGGACCTTAGAGCAGCCTTCCAGTGTCTGAAGGGGCGTAAAGAAAAGCTGGAGGGGGGCTGCTCATCAGGGAGTGTAGAGACAGGACAAGGGGTAATGGCTTTAAACTAAAAGAGAGTAGATTTAGATTAGATGTGAGGAAGAAATTCTTCCCTGTGAGGGTGGTGAGGCCCTGGCACAGGCTGCCCAGAGAAGCTGTGGCTGCCTCCTCTCTGGCAGTGTTCAAGGCCAGGTTGGATGGGGCTTTGGACAGCTGGTCTAGTGGAGGGTGTCCCTGCCAATGGCAGGGGGTTGGAACTAGGTGATCTTTAAGGTCCCTTCCAGCCCAAACCACTCCGTGATTCTGTGCATATACTCCTCAGCTGGCCAACATACTTCATTTACTCACACAAAACCATGCTGCTTCTTTGTGAAATGCTTCATGAGGAATGGCTAAACTCTATTTCACAAAACCCTAACATAAATCCAGCTGCAGCCAGTGAAAGCATTCTTTGCATGTGGAAAGCAGAAATGAATTTCAGGAACTGAAATGGTATTTATGGTATTATGGTATTTTCTAGGTAATTTTAAAGAATCTGTACAAAACAAGTCTTCCTCATAAATCAAAACACAAAGCTTCCTCTGACTGCTCTGTTGCAGAATTACACTGGAGGACTGGGCTCGCATGTAACAGTGAAACATTCCAGGAAAATTATCAATATACAGAGCCCACTGGAAATTTTCTCCCACCTGCTTCATGCAGCCGTCCATTCTCTGCTACATGAGAGACTTTTGTTACCAGTAAAAAAAAAGGATCTGCATTCGAAATCCTCCAAGATCAAGTTCTCTTCAGTAATAATTAGCCTGAAAATCATTGCTTGCTGACCCATGAAAGCTTTGCGGGCATCCTGGTGGCAGCAGCTACAAATACTAATCTCGACTGTTCATCAACGGTGCTGTAGCGTCAGGCTGTGCCAGCCAGCCATCCTGCAATGTTCCCCATGCTCCTGGCAGCTGGAACTGCAGCAGAAGTCTCGTGAAAACCTGGTAATTCGCCAAGTCCACATGCAATGACGGGCTGGGTACCTTGTGATGAAGCAGCATTTTCCATTAAAAAGAAAAACTGCAGTTTCAAGAGCCTTGCACTGAATGTTCCTGTCAGAACAGGGAAACAACCCCCTTAAACCACAGCTACATAATCCCACTCCCCTTCTTGGCTCACAATTTGAGCTAAACTACCTCACTTTAACAACTTGAGGCCTGAAGCAGGGAAACCATTGCCATTGATTGCAACAGGAATAGGCTTAGGATCTAAGTGCATGCTTGCTGCCTCTCCGGCATGACAAGAGAGCACCAACACCGTGTTCCAGCTTCTCCCAAAACATCCCACTCACTCCGCAGCTCTGCTTCTTCATCCTACCGATGTGGGACCTAAACAGGGAGTGACAACTGAAGGAAGAAGAGCAAATCCACTCTTCTTCTTTAGTGTTTGGCTCTGTGTTTCCCCTGACCAGGATTTGGTGATTTTTCCATCAGTTTAACAAAACCATACCTGGCTCGTGTTTCTCACCAAGTCTCCCAAGTGCTTCTCTGAAAAAAACTCCAGGAATATTGTAGCATAAAGACAGATGTGTGAGTTACAGAAACCGTGAATCAGTTTGCTAGGCAAGGACAGTAAGATCTTCTGTAGTGTTTTGAGCTTCTTAAAAGAATAAATCGGGCCACCTTTAGAAGCAGGTAGGAATTCCAAAAGAAAAGCATAGTATTTCTAAAGAAATCTCATGACTGAAATTCATAGTTAGAAGGATCTGGAAAAGTGCTGGCTTGCTTAAAGCATGTTTCAAATAAAAGGTAGAAAACCTGATTAACATATAGAGATGAAGTCAACAGTCTGAGGAAATACAGAACAAATGGCAAATACCTGTACAGGCTTCTCCACTGTTGCCATCCACACTGCATCCAGCTTGATGTGGGCGAGTAGGTATTAAACCTGAAGCAGTGGAAACATTTAGGCACAGCTCTCTCAAGTGCAGAATAAGAGGGGCTCCAGACTGGGAATTAAACTGGATGATGTAAACCGCAGAAACCAGCAATACACAAGCTTGGCCAGTTGGATCTGTGAAGAAAAGTGAGCTGGGGAATGCTGTCCTCCTTGGTGCCTCGCTCTAACCCAGTCTGCATATTAGCTTCCTCATAAAATCTTGCTTAAGCCTGTTTTTAGAGTTTCAAGGCCTTACAGACCGTTGATGTTTGTAAAGTTCATCCATGGCAAGCAGATATCATTGATTCATTTAAATTTACATTAGACATCAAGTAATAAATATTTACATTGAACTCGCTGAAAACAGCTCCTTGGCTGATAGGCAGTGGTGAAGAGCAATGCCATACTTTCTGGTTTGGTATTTTTTTTCCAGAGAAAATAAAAAGGTCTTTTGCCACTAAGTGAAAAGGCAGGATATAAGAGGGTTGGGAGACCAAAGCGAACAACTGAAGTCTAGCAGCACAGCCTGAAGGTGTCACATCTTTGCAGAGAACTTAAAACAGTTAAGGAGGATTAACTAAATAAGCAGTTTACCTGTCAGTATAGCTTCCAGGCTATCTCCACAGACCCCAAAAGCTCTGCTGTCTGACTTTCTGACGCTCCTAAAAGTCAGGTGATGTCTGACTTCCCAAGTTCTTTTATTTTTTTTCCTCCATGCAACAGTATTAGACATTCAGATCTGTTCTCATTAAAACCGCCTGTGCCAATCATCAAACCTTTTTTCCCTTTGCTTCCTTCTTGTATGCTCACCCATGACACTTTGCTTTGAAGGAAACCACAAAAATGTAATCATCATGTTATCTCCAGACTTGGTCTGCTCTCACAGCCCCTTTCCTTTCGGTCTCACCCTTGTCCCCCTCCTCCATCTATAATAATTCCCACATGTTTATGCAAAAATATTGGATTTTCTTGAATTATTGGCAATTAAGAGAGGCAACGGTCTCAGGATCTCTGCAAGAGCAATTGTTTCTAAAAGTGAGCAGTTTTCTGCATTGACTATCTGCAACTTTTAGGATGCCAAAAAACAATCCACACTGCAACACTACAGTACTTAAACAAAACAGGGCTGTGAATAGTGTAGGGATCATTTCCACACTCACTTCTTCCGCCTTGTTGTTACTGAATCTAAAAGTGAAGATTCTTTTTCAAAAATGCAGTTTAGACTTGACTCAGTGACCTAATAATCATCTGACAGTGAGATGACACTATATGTACATAGGTCAGTGAAATGTCCACTGAGCCCCAGAGGCTCATCTGTGATTCAGCACTGAATCTGACTGCCAGACGGAACTTAAAGATAGGTAAAGGAGCTATTATTCATGTAATTCAATTTAGGGCACCTCAGTTAGTCAGTGACATTGAGTGGCTAAAGCTGAAGAGCATCAACATTCCTCTTTTGCTTTCCCACTGCCATCCTTGAAGGTCCTGGAAAAGGTGGAACAGACTGCAAGTTCTGAGTTGTACAGTATCAGGTCTGTGGGATAATGATAGCCCTCAGGGAGAATGCATACAGGCTTTGCTGAGCCATCAGGGATGTAACTAGTGCCTCTGATTTATGGCTTCTCCTAACAGTTCCTGGGACTGCTGTAGCTTTTAAAAGCTAGCATAATCTGAACTAAGTGAAGTCCCATAAGTATAGTATTAAAGTCGGAACTATTGGATTATCCTAAATTACCTTAACTATTAGCGAATTTGGGAGAAACATGGCAGTCCAGAACTGGCAAAATCCCCACGGAGATCAAGCAGTCTGAATGAAAAACAGGGCCTCCTGGACTCCATACAATACAAATGGAGAACATGAAGGCTTACAAGAGCAATAGAGCCTTATATGCAGGGGAAGACTTACTCTCCACCACAAGAGCTATGCACAAATAACCCCAAACACCTAACATTTGGTGACCCAGGAAGGAGACTGTTGAAGGAAGAAAGGTCAAGACCAGGGTAAAGCTGAAGTGAGGAGCATTTGCCGTAAAATTCCCAGCGGCATTTAGTTTCTGCTTATGCTTTCTGCATCTTTTGGGCTGGCCTGGCTAACTGGCAGGAATCAGAAAGAAAAAAAGTGGGCCTGGACTCAACAAAGTAGTAACATGCCTCTTTCAAAGTGTAGAAGACTGGGCCTAGCAGTTAGGGTCTATGAAGCAAGGAAAGAGCTCAGATCCTAACCTGAGTGGAAGTCCTACAAGCTGTGCCCTATCCTGGTTTCTTTGGCATCCCTCTGTGTGATACCTACCGCTCTCACTTTAAATAGACTAGAGAGTTTTGCATCCCTATGTGTTATCTATGATGAAAAAGACGTCTTCTTTTGACATCATTCTGTAGTTTGGGGTTTTTAAAAACTTTCACAAAAAAGGCTGTTTATACAATATTTGGTCCCACAGGGGCCAAACTATGTTTGTTCAAGAGCCAGACACAAGAGCAGCCACTCAGCTTGAGACCACTCCAGCTCTGCTCTTTCCAAGTGCCTGAGAGCTGGAGCTTGAGCCTAAACAAACACATCAGCTCGTTTGGAACATTTCTATGCCAAGGACTAATGAATCTGTCATACTTGCTGCACACCTAGAAAAATCAAATGTGCTTGAATCAACTTAGAAGACCGCACAACACTCATGGCTGTCGTTAATACAGCATGAGCCAGAAGTAACCCAAACTGTCTTGAGACTGGAAGACAATGGAGTGAAAAGAAAGAAGGGTAGACCAGGGAATACGTGGTGCCACCAAACAGCTGTTCTTGCTGAAGAGGGTACAGTCTAGGGAAGTACCTTTAGGTGGAGCTGACACCCACAGAAATTGTGCCAACGTGTAATATGCTCCTTTCATGAAATGGGCAAAGCCAATAGCCTTTTCCATGGCTTTTCAGAAGTCAGATGCTAGTTAAAACCTGTGGATATGTATACATTCCTTTATATGGATAATTAGCTACTTCATGTGTGACGCCTCCTGGATTAAAGAAAATTCTTCTATGCAAATAAGAAGTGGAATAGACTGGTCAAATTTATATGTGGAAAAAATAAAGACCTCTTTTATATAAATACATAGTATTTATTTAGGTGAGTTTCTTATTTCATAGACAAGTGCTAATTCCTAGACAGCTCCCATGTATTTAAAACATTCACTCTGCATTGTTCCTTTGAACAATACCAGTATACAAACACTGAGGATGAACAGTAGAATTTGACAACATGCTTAAATAAAGGAGACAAAACCACGTGTCTTGGAATTGGCTTTTTTTGCCTTTTTCAATAAATGCTCAAATCCAGTTTATTTCAAAAGGCCAGGTTGAAATCAATGGCAAAACTCCCGTCAGTTCAGGAGGGATGCATTTTCAACCCAGGCTCTCTTTGTCAGTAATAAGTAGATTTGGCCCAAGTTTGGCTGAAGATACTGCTTTAAACTATTTCTTCTGTTCTACTGAATAGCAGAGTGGGTTGATATTTAAGAATGAAAGCTCATCAAGTTTAAATTTCAGTTGTTTTATAATAATAGCCATATGTTAGTTATAGATTGTGTAAGTCTGAAGTTTTGGTAATTTAAAACTGCTTTAAAGTGACCTTTACATGGTTCCACATTTCAACATTTTCTAAAAGTGGTTGGTATTGGCCCTTACTCATAAATCCGTACATTAAAAGAATCTGCAGGCCTGGGCCCTTAGTTTATAGGCCTACAGTAAGGAAGTCCTGCAAACATTTATATACATGCTTAACCTTACAAATCAAGTCCTCACAATGAAATCAACATAGCTGCTCTCAGCGAGAAAAATTGGAGCAGGATGAAATGTCAGCTTTTAGAATGGTCCCTTGCTCTTACTACGGGGAGACCTCCAAGCAAGCGGGACCTCCAGCCTGGCCTGATGCAGTTGTCACGGTCTTCTCTAGTTAAAGGCGCAAGAGAAAAAGACATAGTGTGGGAAACACTTTATTTTTCCCTGTGAAAGGCTGCGCAAGCTGGGGGGCAGGTACATACTGGGGGGACTATGAAGGCTGTAGCTCAGCTGCCTGGCGGTGCTGTATCACTGGCATTTCTCCCTGTTTCTCCAACCACACTGCAGTAGATCTTGCCTTTTGGTTGGACTGCTTGCATGGCTGCAGATTCTTATTTCCTTACAGTGCTCCACTCCCTATTCATCCCCACTCATTTATTTGTGTGTCATTCCTCACATGCCTGAGATCTTTCTCAAAAGCTGCGTTACTCCGGTTATCCAGATTTTCCCTCTGACTTCCTATCTGACTGCGTATTTCCACTGTTACTGTAAAGGCAGTACACACTGCATACCTACTATGCTGATCACCCAAAATACCAGCACTCTAGAAAGTAATTTTCTTTTGCTAACAGGGAAACTGAGGCACATCAGCCACAGTTATTTACCAGAGATTGTACAGCATGTGAACATCAATATATGAACTAGAACCACAGCTCCTGATCTTTCCTTCTAATGCTTTGGTCTTTAGGCACAAATTGGAAAATACACTGGCAGAACTAAAAAGAACATTAGAATGTCACACTGAAAATAAGATCTAAACAAGTTTCGATATGTTGACAAAAAGGAAATGCTGATTGAAATCTGCCCTGGATTGATTGATATCTTAATAGTCCTCTGATTTCTGTGGAGCTTTGTTACTTCTCCCATGACATTCAATGTTAAAGTGCTATATGTGCAGCACATTACTCACAAATGAAAAAAAAATCAGGCACCCAGGAGTTGTTCAGGTTTCCTTTCCCTTCATATGCTATTGTGTTTATTGCCCATTTTTCTAGCATTTAGATGGTTGATGTACTTGAACCTAAATTAGATGTTTTCAGTGAAAATACACAATGTGGCAGGATATATACATTATGGATTTGTATGGCCCACCCTAAATGCTATTTAAGGGCTCACAGCTGAGGAGATTAATTTTGAAATTTCCTCTGAAATACCTCTGTCACTTCAGAACCTTAGGTTTTGGTCCTCATTTGGTCCTCAACCCTGCAAATATTTCAGCACAGGCATGTAAGTAATTCCTATAACATGTGTAAGTAACTCCAATGGTACCGATAATATACTAAACAGATACATATGTTTGGAGAGCAAGACCTTGTTTAGGTAACAAAATAATTCCTCTTTTTTTCCCCCTTCTCTTTTGCAAAACTCCAGCTTTGGAAAAGAAATAAAAATGTTATGTAAATTTGAGGTAATAAGCTCAAGCTCCGATTTCATTTTATTGTCACACAAACCAAAATGTTTGCTGTTCTTAGGAAATGCACAAAAAACCCATTAGGCCAGCTATGAAAAGTTGGGACCTGATCCTGTAACCCTTCAAAGTGCCTTCCTTTAATTCCAGTGCAGAAAAAAAACCGGCCTATAGAGCCTGATCCCTTTGTATCTTGAGTATTTTTTCAAAGGACAAAGTCATGTAACTAAATCTCTGGATAATTTTGATAGTTTTTCATAATACCTGCGGTGAATGGAAATATTTCTAAATTATTTGCGACGCAGTGTTGCAGTAACAGCGCCCTGTGACAGCCAACGCCTGCCTGACAGGGATACATGTGCACCCACGTGCTGCGCTCCAGCAGGCCCAACACCCAACGAAGCACCGCATAGGGCCCAAGGACAGAAAACAAAGCCAACAAGGTTGGACAGCACGCTTTCTTGTTCAGGATTAGTAAGATACGAAGGGAAAGTGATGCCGTAATTGTGGCCAGTCGCTCAGGTTTTTTGGGAAGAGTAACGCACGGCCCAGCAACGTGCTGCAGGCACTCCCAGTGGTGTTTCTTCTGCACAGTGAATAGGGGTGCGCGCGTTCTAGTGGGACATGACCCACACGTCCTATAGCTAAGCCTCGGACATCTGCCTGGCACCCTACGCGACAGGGTATTCCACGCAGGAGTGCTTGGGAGGGGCCGCGCCGAGGCTGCGGGCCTAGCCCCGCGTCGCCACCCGTCCTCGCCGCGCCCCACTTGCAGGGAGGCGGGGTGGCCGCCGGCAGCTGGCGGCGAGGGAGGGAGACCCTCGGAGAAGCCCCATTGTTTAGCTCTCTGTCACAAGCCAGGAGAACACTTAATTTCTTTCATCTCTGGAGTTTTCATTATCATTCAAATTTCATTTTCCATTAATTGATCGGGGATTAGCAAAGCCATTATGCAAAAATTAGACAAGCCAGATGCGATGAATAATTCATGACGGACAATTACACTTCATTCGCCGTGTACTTCCTAACTTCCCTCCGACTTCCCGCCTGCTGCAAATGACAGCCTCCGCTCCCGGCCAGAGCCGGGCACGGCTGTGGGGCACGGCGCCCCGGCAGCGCCACGGGGCGAGTGGGGGCCGGGCGGCGGGAAGCCGGGTCCTCGGGCGGCACGCGGGGCAGGGGCTGCGCGGGCGCTCGCCCCGCCCGCCGCTAGGTGGCAGGCGCCGCCCGCGGTGCGCGGAGGGTCGCGGAGGGCGCCGCGCGGCTCCACGCCGGTCTCACGATCCTTATCGGCCGCAAGCGCGGTTGGGACGGACGGACAGACGGGCGGGAGGGCGCGGCGGTGCCTGCCTGCCGCCCCACCACCACCACCACCACCACCACCAACCCCCCGCTGTCGGGGTGCTGGCCAGGAGGGGCCGCGGGCGCTCCCCCCACCCCGTCACCCGTGCGTCCCACACCCCTCACGCCGGGCATCTCATTTATCCCACCGGACAGTTGTTGCCCCATTAAAAGCACGGTCCCACCCTTCGCGAGGACCTTTCATCTGGGGAAGTTTTATGACACTTTGTAAATGTGCAAAGTTTTTAATTAGACTCGCCAGACAGCCCCAGGCAGCACTAGCGCCACGAAGTCTTCATGCTTCTCTCTGCTTTACAGCACAACAAGCCGCTCTACTCCTTTGAAGACAATGCCGACTATGTCTACGATGTCATGTGGTCGCCAGTGCATCCCGCGCTCTTCGCCTGCGTGGACGGGATGGGGCGACTGGATCTGTGGAACCTGAATAACGACACCGAGGTGAGGCGGCGCGGCGGCCCGACGGCGGCCGGCGGTGGGAAGGCAAGGGCGGGAGGGCGGCGGGGCGCCGGCCGAGACCTTAACCCTGTGAGGGCCGGCCGCGCGGCGCTGCCGAGCACCCCTTGGCCCGCCCCCGCTGGGGGTCTGCGGGGGCGCCGGGCTCCCTCAGGGCGCGGGTAGCTAGCGTGGCGTCAGCCGCCGCCCGCGCCCCGTGGCGCGGCGGGGAAGGCACGTCCCGCTGCCGCGGGCGCCTGGCCGCCCCCCTTACCCGCCCGCCTTTCCCCCGCCTTCCTCCCTCTCCTCTTCCCTCCCTCCCTCCCTTCCCCGCGGCGGGACTGCTGCTCTCGCGTACCTGTCAGGGCTGGGGAGGGCCGGCTCCGGCACCCCCGGCAGAAAGCCAACACAAATAAATAGCCGCGGTGCCGGCTCGGGATGGCGCTTCCCTCCCCTCCCTTTTACTTTTAAGGTGTCTTTTTTAACTGCGCCCGTTTTGCAGGGGTTTACATTCCCCTACCACCGCCCCGCTTCTGCCCGGCGCTGCAAACGCCAGGTTTTCTATGCCTGCCTTCGCTCAGGCGGGCACACCTTGGCAGCCCGGCCGCAGCCGCCGCGGGCCTGCCAGCGCTCCCGCCTGCGGCGGGGGCCGAGGCGCCGGGCGGCCCTTCGCCAACCTGCCGCTCTCGGGCGGTGCGCCGTGTTTGCGGATAGGCTTCGTCTCCCTCCGTATTTAACCTCCAAATCCTCTGGAGATGGTGACTTGGACGGCCCTGCCAGTGCCTCCAGCGTATCAGAAACCCAGCCACCCCTCTATCTTCCCTCGCCTCCAGCCTTTCGCAGTTGCTAGCTGCTACACTGAAGTTTAAGCACAGGGCATCTCTCTCTCTCATGTTATGGGGGATTTTGTACCCTAGCTTTTTTCTTCCTAAAATGTGCTGTCAAACTTGGAGGCTCAAAGGCAAATGAAAAATAAAAGGTTTTCTTTCCATCACTATTATCTAATTAGCGAGGACCATGGGAGAGGTAGTTGTTGCACCTTTAAATTTCACAAAGAAAGGATTAATGAGGTTTTTACGAATATTGAGAATGGTAAATAGAGTCTTTTTAGTTATTTTCTAAATGTGCCAAACTCCCTTTTTGCTCCTGTTACTTAAGATTAAAAAAGAAAATGTTGCCGACTTCCACTATTTTTTTTCTGGATTTGAGTTCCCCTGAGAAATGGTTTTCAGAAAACCTGTCGTGTCACTTGAGGTCAGTCTTAGCTGACCAGCAACCAGTGATCAGAGCACCACAATTGAAATATTTTTCCACAACGGAAGCCTTGCATGTTTTCACTTAATGCCATGTAAGAACCGAGTATAACAAAATATCACATATTAGCCGACAGTTTATTTAAAAAAAAAAAAAAGACTGAAGAGCAAGCCCCAGTATCTCCCACCACCACCACCATTTTTTTCTTTTTAAAGGTTATTTTGATCACTAATATGCCTTTCACATAAACATGCTATGCATTTCAGCCAAAGTAAAATACAGGCACAGTTTATGGCTTCCAGTGAGTGGTGCTTGCCATAAATAAGCACGGACAGGTAAGAGGAACCAGCACCGGGCGCTGTATTGTCAAGGGGAGCAGTGAGGCCTTTTGAAGTGCTCTGAGCAGGAAGCAGCGCAGCCTTTTTAATTAGAGCTTATACAGCTGGAGGATATACAGGAGGAGTCTCCTTGGAATTTATTTTGGGAAGGGAGGGACATATCCTTCAGGTGTTCTCATTAATGCAGGTTTAAACACAGAGCATAAAACCCAGCATTTTAAGAAGTAAAAAAATAAATGTATAACCCTTTCCCCCCAAATACCGGGGCTGAAATCCTGCCCTGCTTGAAATCAACTGATGTTTTGCCATTTAACTCAATGAGACCATAGGTTTTTTTCCAAAAAAAATCAGTGTGGACCGCTTGATCCCATTCCCATGAATAATAAGGCCATATATAAAAAAATGCAGATATATTTTCAGCGTGTTTACCTATAAACACATAGGAACATCAGGAAAAAAATAATTTCAAGCTTGATCCTGCTTCTCTGCTGCATGTAAGGCCACCCCTGATTTCCCAAATGATTTTCATTCTGAGAGGTCAGAATCAGCTCTCATGCAAGGATCAGGCAGGAATTATTTCCGTGGTGTCCGAGCTTTGTATTTTTATGGGTATTCAGTTTGGATCTCTGAGGCAGAAATACCATTTGGTTTCCTTACTGAGCACCAATGAAAGAAATTTTTTTTAAAAGTCTAAAAATTACAAACTGGCAAATTCTGAAAAGGTGTGAGGTTTTGTTGTGTGGGAGAAGCAGCAAAAGTATTACTGAAAGAACTGTAAGCAGTTCTTTTAAACATCATAACTGAAAGTGATTATTGTTTGCTTTTGCCCTCTATCTGGTATGTCATAATTAGTTTATAATTTTCCAGATTTCTGTAATTGATTATGCCGTTTCAGTCTGCAATGCCCTTGTCAGCACTTTTGCCTTTGTAATAAGACATCTCGGAACACCTATTTTTTAGATCATTATTACTTTTAGATGTCAGATCTGTGATGTCAAAGTATTTGTGAAGACAGCAGAAAATGACAAGTATATGTTTAAGTGCTAGATATTGGGAAAAATCTTTGTGTTAGAGCTAGATGTGATTGTTATTAATGAGACCTGGGTTTGTTTAATTTTGGAAATAAGTCTCATCATTTAGGCATTATGTTGTAAACCAGTTAAGAAAATACCTAGGTTTTGTTACAATTTGCTGCCTTCAAATTTTTGAACTGCAACACAGTTTCCACTAGTGTTACTCCCCATATGTATTAGAAACATTTCTTCCCAGAGCTACATGCTTTCTGATCAAAATGTCTAAAATCATTTGACTGTACCACAGATGTAATCGATATAATTATTCTCAAAATCTCAGTGTAAAGTAACCAGGGTATTTGTGTGCTTCGTGTTGATCTGTGGATACCAGAAATTGTTTTTTTGTAGTAGCAATGAAAGTCATTGTGTATTTCATAAATTAATATAAAACCTTGAAGGCAAAAATTCCTTTCCCACTCCTTCATTCTTTTGCGAGCTGAGTATTATTTTATTGGATCGGTATAGTGAGGTTTGCCAGCAGTTTCAGGATAGTAAGTGCCGATTTTTTACCTATGTGTCCTTAGCGTTCCTTTTTTGATCAAGATTGGAAAAGGTCTCTAGGCTACTGATGAGTCTCATTTATCTTTGAAGTGATACTAAAGAAGCTCAGAAAATTGCTTTATTTCTGCTGTGTTAGGTCTCGTTCAGATGTTTGTTGGGTTTTTTTTGCAAGCTGTACCTTAGCTTTGAAAGTGTGTAGATAGTGTCTATTTCTGGACACAGGTAACAGATGTACTTGCAAGCAGGTTTTGACGCTGCGTAAGCAATAAAAGTAAAAAAAAAATAAAAGGTATATTCTTATCAAGTGGGTTTTTCTGACTGCCTCTTTCTTAATCTGTTGCCTGTTAAAATCTCATAGCAGAATTGTTTAAAATCTGACAAGCACCAACCTCAGAGAATTTATAAAGTATTTCAAATGTGATTTTAAAAACATAATGCTACCATTATAAAATAAACCCTTATCTCTGAAATCTAAAATAGGCATGTGTAATTTAACCTATCAGTACCAAGAGCAGACAAATCTATTTTAAGGTGCTGTGGCTCGACTACATTTCTCTCCATATTGCTGGAGAAAAGACACTTTTTCTGTAGATTTTAAGGACTGTTTCATTATTGCTTTTTATTTTGTTAGATAGCTTTGAGGAAGAGGAACAGGATTTTACAAAACCATCGGGTTCTGGAAAAAAGCATGGGTTGTGTCTTGTGTCTGCGGCATGCATGCTGCTTATTTTTATGTGGAACACTGAAAGAATGCTGTATTAACAAAAAAAACCCCAGCTCCAGAGTTATGTATTTCAACTTTATGAAAGATTTTTTTTTTAAATTCAGTGCCTTAAATATATGCTGTGTATATTTGTGTATGAAACAAATATCTTTGATCTGCATTTTTCTGAGAAACATAGCTGGTTAGTGGATTAGTGCTCTAAAAATGTGGCATTTAGTTGTTGTTTGAAGAAACCCATTTCCAAATGTTATGAAATTAATTTTGGCTGGAATTAAAATAGCTTTTTTTTTCTTTTTTTTTTTTTAAAGAAACCGGTGATCATAGGAGTAAAACTTGCTTGTTTCCTACTGTGATTTTTATCATGAATCAGTGGCCCCATGTCAGATTTTAGGCCACTGGCTCTTTCCCACTAAGCATTAGCAGATTTGGGATGAGGAATTAGAGCATGCCAGTTCTTTTGGGTAACACTGCTTTGGACAGAACCTAGGCCTTGCACAATGGGGAGATGAGTCCAGTAGCTTATTTGCATTTGAATGACTTCTGGGGGGGTGGGTGGTATCTACTTTCTGATTGCTATCCAGCATTATTGCTACATCGTTCTGCAAACAAAATCCTCTCTTTTCATATGCAGGGCTCAAGGATGCTACTGTGAAGCCCTTTGCAGAGGTGACGTGGTAGTCTGGCAGGCTGGGTTTGGTTTTGCAGCCTTGTGTCAGGGTTGGTGAGGAGGAGATGGAGCAGGGAGTCTCCAAGGGGAGAGGGGCCAAGGCAAGCACCCCTGCTCCCCATTCCTTGCCCTGCTGCTGGCATGGCTGTGCACACACTGCAGCCCTAACCAGAGTCTGGAAGTCTGCAAAGGTTCAGCTTCCTACTGTCACTCATTTTGTGTAGGAGCTGAGGGGAAGGAGATTGGTATCGGACCTATACAATGTCTGTTTTTAAATTGTTTTTCTCCTGGATCTTTGGCCCTATCTCACAATTGTGATGTAAAGCAGCCAGAGAACCAAGATGAAGTCAGCGAAATAATGGTTTTGTTAATTTTGTCAGTTTGTTCAGATCAGGCTTTAATACCACCTTCAAGCAGCCTTCTTCCTGCTTCTGCTGCATTGTGCTGACAAAGAGAACAGAAGGAGTACCTGTCACTCCTCCAGCCTCTGGTTCCTGCCCAACTACCTCTTCCTGCCTGGACTGCTCTCCAACTTTGTGTGCATTTATTGATCCCAGGGCACCCCATTGTCCCCACCTCACCGTGTGACCGTGACCTGTTCTCACAGATGGATCCAGTGGAGGAGCTGCCCTTGCAGCAATCCTATGCCATTTGTGCTGACCTTAAAAGCACCAAAGCTAAAACCCCTTGTTTGGAAGACCGTCACGCCAAGCTACAGGCTCCTTGCTCAGGCAGGTTCTCCTATTAAAGGCGTCTGGGTGGAGCATTAGCAGACTTTCGGGTTACCATCATTTGTCTTATGAGGTGACCTAAATCAACTGAGTGATCTTCCTATCTGGGACAGACACCCACACAGTTCCTGCCTCCTGCAGCATCTTTTGATGCCCTCATTCCAGTGTAGATTACCAATACTTCTCATGAGATCATGTTCGTTGCTTTATGCATCCCACACATTAACCAGAATCTTTATGTATTCCTGTGGATCACCTGTTAAGTTGGTTGACTTGAGGTGGGGAGGGCAGTTGGAAATCAGACAGCATCCAGGTGTATTTAAAGCAGAAGAAGTCTCCTGGTGACGTAGGAGAAAATTGTGTAAATACATTGTAGGAGTTTCTAAGAGTCAGCTCAGCTGTTCTCACTCCTGTCGTGTCCTCGCTCTGAAGTAATTAGCTTAGGACTTTTCTGATGTAATACCCAAGTTTCGACCTCTGCATCTAGCTGCAGAGGTGAGTATGGCTTTAAAGGATGTGTCAGCATGAATTACAGGGATGTGTCTTCTGACCATTGGGTTATCTGGACCCAAGTCAGAGGCCAGAAGCCAGGGCAGGACTGAAGTGCCAAGTCCTACCCTCAGCTGGCTCTTGGTCCTAAGTCAGTAACTTTGGAGAAAGAAGCAGATGTGGTTTTGCATGTCTCTGAGGTTAAGGGGAAAAAACTGCTTCACTTACTGCCCTTCACTGTGGAGAAGTCTTCCTTACTCATTCCAAACAGCCTGTTACTCTTCCCTCCTTTTAGCACCTATGATAGAAGAAAGAATGAACCCTTTTTTTCCTCTCCCTGACAAGGGTTGTATATTTCTTCCAGCAATGCCAAGGGACTTGTGACTCACCCCGCCAAGTAGGACATTCAAAACTGACCCCCAGGTTTCCAGGCAGTGTGATTTTATTGTCCCTCCTCTTCCTATTGTTTTGACAGGTTCCCACAGCCAGCGTCACCATAGAAGGAGCTTCTGCCCTCAACCGTGTCCGCTGGGCCCAGGCTGGGAAGGAGGTAGCAGTTGGTGATTCAGAAGGCCGCATATGGATTTATGATGTTGGAGAGGTATTGTTATTGTTGTTTGGGTTTGTTGTTGTTTTTTTCTTTAAGCCCAGCCCCTGGAGAATACCACAACCAAGTCTGAGAAAAGGTGGTATATTGTAATACATGAGTAGGACCTGTCCAAAGAATAAACCAGATTTCTTTCAGTGGAGTCCCTGTTGAGTTTGGGCTGCCAGCAGTGTGTTAGTCGTAAAGCTACCTTGGAAAACATTAATCTGGTTGAAGTCTCATGAGAGAAGATTTTTTTTAAAGAAAAGCTTTCCAGTGTTTTTAACTTTTTTTTTTTTAATGCTTCTATGGTTACAGTTGGAAAAAGTTACAAAGCAACATCAAGAGGAAAATAGAGGTGCAAAAAGACACTGTGTTGTTCTGAAGTTGATCCTGGAGGGTTCACCTTTTATACTCCAGTATCTCTTATTTCATGACAGGCTTAATGCTGTAGATTTTGCTCAGCAGGACATACATAGAATACATCTGCTCTTTTAGTACTGAATAATGCCGAATATGTCTGATTATGTGCAAAAGTACCAACAGGAGGAAATAAGAGGTGTCATTGTGGAGGGTGGTAGGTGCACGTGCGATGGAGGGTATGTAGGTGCTGAGACACAGCAGGATGTGTATTCTGTGTCTGAGGCTGCTCTCAATTCACCCTGCTACATCTTATAAAAAACATCTAAACTGCAGTGTGTTTGGCACTGATGGAATCTACCTCTTTGTTGATGAATAAGGTATAAAGTGCTCTGTCGGCATTACAATCCCTTGGAACAGTTAAGGGTGAATCTCTGAGCAATCAGCTTTTATGTAGAGAATTTGTTTTCCATCATTATCTGTGATAGGATACTGAGATATCCATCTCTACACAGTAGGGAAACATTATAGAATATATACAGAATTATCTGTAACTCTCATAAAGTGATTTTATGGCCCATAGCAAAATTGCTTGTGCATGACTCATGTTTTTGGATTGCCTTCACTTGTGCAGGAGTTGCGTTTCCCCACAAATGTTTGCTGAAGCTTCTTGCCGTATCGTTAGTGTAATTTCTAAATTGTCTAAGGTTACTGCCTTCAGATTCCCTCCATAACACTGGCAGGTCAGGCCCTTCTTATTTATTTTTCATTTTTGCATGACTGTTGCAGAAAGGTGGGGGTTTTGTCTTCCAAGTGATACCACAGGCTGTGGAAATGTCTTTGACAGTGCAGTCTGGTCTTATCTGTGAGTCTAGACGTGCTGTAGAAATGACTTTTGTTGCCTGTCATACACGAGATCATTTATAGGATCATTTATCCCTGCAAGCTCACCCAGGAAAAAATAGATTTACTGTTCTATGCAGAAGAAGTCATATTTCAGTTTTTGGCCTTCCCTCTGATTATACAATCAGAATTCAAATTGCAAAGTGAATCTCAGTGCTAGGCTCAGACCAGAAAGAGAAGCTTCTATTTCTTGAAAAGGGAAACGACAAGAGAATATTTCAACTGCATTTATTTGTGTGGTTCCCAATCAGTGTTAGATGTTGCATACCCTGCCCATGCAGAGTCCCAACATCTCCAGCTCAGCTCCATACGCACTTATACAGATGGATGCCCGTCCCCATAGCTGCTGGCAGGTCATGGACCTTTGTCACCCCTCCTTCCCTTTATCTCCTTAATTTGTTGCCTGGTTCATTTTGGCAGTATCAGGCTCTGCAGTAGTTCCTGTACCAAATTTAGAAGTGGTTTGAGCTGCAGCAGCTTCAAATGCTACTGGGGCTGCTGTGTTGTTAGTAGCTTTTTCTGTCTCAAAAAAGAGGGGTGCTTGTATATTCTCCAGCACAACTGTCCTCACTATAATGCCTTAAGTGAGATGCAGAAATGCTTTGAAGCTCAAGAGCCTGGAACCAAGGGCTTGTACGGCGAGTAACAGCCTCTTCGGTCATTAACCCTCTGTGCCAGTTCATAAAGAGCTCTCTGATGAGTTATTTTGTGCTTGGCTGTCCTCAGGCATGATGCACGGGGGATTCACAGCATGCACATGCACTTCTGGAAGCATCTGGCAGAAATATAGCAGCCTTTAATGCTCCTGCTTTACTTTTACAGTGTGCGGATTATTGTCCAGTTCTTAGTTCAGCTGGGATCCTCCTTTGACTGTCCTTTTTATGCGGGTTTGATTCTGGTATATGGTGGGGCTGGTCTGACTGATTAAAAGGGGCAGCAGTCCTTCTCCCCCTGCCAGCCAGCCATTCCTAAGCCATATCCCTCACTGTCCAGTTCTTGTGCCGCTATCAGTGTTTGTCACCACCCACATTGTGGAGAGGGAGCTAGATCAGCACACAAGTATTGGTTTGTTTATTTTTTGTTTTGTATTCCTTGGGGTAAACATTTTCTCCAAAAACTTGAGCCAGTGTGAGAGCAGATGAGCGAGCATGTGGCAGGGTTGGGGTCAGGCAGCTGGGAGCTGGACCGTGCAGTACCTGGCAGCACCTAGCACTCCTGTTTGACCCCACTGTATTGCAAAGCCTGACACTAAGCCACAACTGGTGACCTTTCAGCAATAGCGCTCTACCTGTCTCCTACAGCATTGACTTCTGAAAAGGCCTCATCACTGGAAAAACCTGCCTGACTGATAACTCAGTAGCATCCACTTAATTGAAGGTGCATCTCTGATTTGGGAAGGTGGGTGTGATTACTAGCATTAGAAAGTCAGCAGGCCACTTTACAAAGACCCTAAATATGCTCACCAAATGCATTCATGCACCTTTTAAAAAAACCCTTTCATTTCTCATAACTGTTCCAAATTTGACATTAGACCAGCTGTAAATTCATAAAACATCAGTTTAATCTGGCAAAAATTATTATATTTGTATTATAATAAAACACTCTTTGTCTTTGAATTTCACATTCCTGTGTAAGCATTTTTTCTTACCTGTTTGAACAGACAGAATTGACTCTCTGAATTTTGGTCAGAAAACATCAGGATATCAAATCGTTAAGGGAAAAAATTAAGCTTTTTACTTAATTTTTACTTTGGTAGATTCATCACAATTTTAAAGAACTGTTCTGGAGAACAGAAAAGTTTACTGCTGCTATTAACCTCTACGGTGTAAAGAGAAAACATTACATGGCCAAAATGGAAGACCTAAGACACAAGGCCTGACCTTGCATTCTTTGTGAAGGAGTGTGAGACCAGGGCTGTTCCGCTTGTGTAAGACTTCAGGATTTGGCCCTTTGTGCAGTGTTATCCAGTCAGAGTCTTTATGACACAAGAAATGGCAAAATCCATGAAGAACGTGGCAGTCTGTGACCAGGGAGTTAAAAATAATGGTGACATTTGCAGTTGGGCTATATAACGTTATCTCCTTAGAGTATGTACTTTTAGTTGTTTGATTTCGGCATCGTGTCTGAAAATAACTGAACACATTTATTTTCACAGTGAGGGGTCTATTTTCTTCTCAATGCGTGTGCTTTATGCCCATTAGCATTAATGGGAGTTATATGTGTACTTCCAGGGGAGAGGAGACATAAATAGTCCATATAGACGTGCTCTCGTGGATCAGTAACTACTGATTTGAAGAATGTTAATTACAAAATGAAACAAAAACCCAAATAAACACACAAAAATCTGATTGTTTCAGTGTGATGGGCTCTTAAACCTTTGTAAGTTAACCAGAGAATATAAGCAGTCACTGTAAATACACTTCACTCTTTGTAAGGGCTAAATATTCAAACTGGTCTAGTGGTTGAAATATTATTATTGCGATTGTATGCATAATGTATTTTAGCTTTCATGGTCTTATTTACTGCGCAGCAAGTTTCCTGTTTGGTAGAAGTTGATTTTAACAGAACATGGACCACTGACTATAGATTTATTCACATGTCCAGATGATTGATAGTTAGACCTAACTGCATGTCTCTCTTGTAGATATATTTTCTAGAAAGCTTGCTCCTATTGTGCATGCTTCAGTGATGTTACACAGCTGCCGCTGTCATAAATATTCCCTAACAACTATGTTTGTTGCTTACCTGGCTTATTGAGAATGCTCTTTGCACCTCTGGTTGTGAAAGAAGCTTCCCATCCACCTTCCATTATTTCTTTCTTTTTTTTCCCATTAATCTCTTCCAGGTCATATTCTGCTTGCACTGTGAATAAATAAGATAGAAATTGTAAATCAATGATTTGTTATTTGATTGTAATAAAAATATAAAGTAAGTTTGCAGCCCAGGATTGGAGGGTTTGAAACTGTAATCACAAGGAGCTTATTACTGTACATTATTTTGTTAAAACTAGTTACAGGACGAACTATTGTATTTGTTTGGTGGTCTTTCAGACAGTTGATTCTAGTCATGATTTTAAAGGGTGACTAGTACAGCAGGTGGAATTGGAGGAAAGTAAGAAAAGGTCTTTCCCTAGACCCTTCAGGAAAGCTGGCTCTGCCAAAGGAAGGAGTTACCTGGGATTCTTTACACAGTCATTGCCCCTGTACTTGTTTCTTTGCAGTGCAACCAGAATCATATTGATGTTTTCGGACTTTATTAGGTTTCAGAGTTAATATCTGCTTAAGCCCTTTTGGACCTGCTATGTTAGAGTCATTGTGTACTGTTTGATCCATGATGGGTGTTAATCCTGCATGTCACTTTAAATGACATCACCAGTGAGGGAGGAGCTGGCAACTACCAGAGATACTGGATGAAGAGGTACAGTAAGGAATATAGCACTGGTGCCTATGAAATAATTTCCTTTGATTTCAGTAGCCCTTAACAGCTGTCTGAGGTTCTTAGGGTTCTCGACAGAGGGAAATGCACATCTCAGCATGACACTCAAGCCACTTCTTTTTCTGGGCAGAGCGGGGAGTACTTCATACTGACACCTTGAGATCCCGGTGCTTCATTCTAGATTTCATACAGAAAACCTACCCAGTGTCTCTTCCATGCAGCTAAAAACTGTTGTAGCCCAGAGTGAAAAAAGCAAAACTAGGAGGTTTTGTGCCATGTAGTTATGCAGGTAGATTTTCCAGTAGATTTACTTCTGCCATCGTAAAGCTCCTGTAGAGCAAATACTGAGTTGGGAAAGGGTTCTGCCTCAAAAGTGGAGTTGAGACTTGCCATAAAATATTTTATTTTAAAACCTGCGTTGAGTTACAAGTATTGTTGGAACACAGATAGAATGCCTCACACACATATTGTGAAGGCAAATTGGAGCAATAATAAGGGGTTGTGCTTAAAACCCAAGTTTTATTCAAAAGCCTTCAAAGATCAAGGAAGATACCGTAGTTACAACTACACGCATGATCCAAGCATGAAGGATAATTAAATGGATTGTGAGGCAATGCCTGAATTTCACTACTGATATTTTTGCTAGGGAGGTTGTAGCGCTGGCCTTGGAGGATTTTAAAAGCATGTTTTAACAAAGCAGAATCTCTTAAGAGTTGTTGGAAAATTTAAAGAGCTCGGGGTTTGGTTTGCTTCCCCTTCACCCCCAGCTCTATAATGTTCACTCTTGAGAGACTTTTAAAACGGGAAGAGCTTAGAGATGGCAAAAAAAAAAAATGGTAGGGGGAAGAATGACAGCTTAGTAGGAACCCCAGCTTTTTACTTGAATAATACCTGAAATACTGAACAGAACAAGCTCTTCATCCCTCATCATTTGAATTTTGACTGATGTAGCCAGTATTCACAAAGGGATTTTTGAAGTAGGTTAAATAAGAACTCCCTAATGAAAAAAATGCACTAGTTTGAAATCAGTCAATTTAATTACTGTGGTTTATGAAGGCCATTACCCATTGCTGATTACTAGGGTGATAAAATCTTTAGGCTTTGGTAGCCTCCATAGGGGGTGAGCCGATCTAAGTAGAGCAAAGTCCAGTCATTATCACCCTAAATACTTATGTTTCTCATTACAATATTCATTACTTTAGGTTACTGTGAATGCTTTGAGGTCTTTATGTAAGAGCTGGTTTATTCTCCTGTAGAAAAACAATGTTGTTATGGGCATAAGTTAAAACCAAGCATTTATATACTTTTATGGTTTCAAGTGAGGCTTGGCTATATCCAGACATAGAAATACATACATTTTTGCCCATGAGTACGGTACACTTATATTCATGTCTGTGTGCTTGTCAATACAGTCGTACTAGTCTGATAAGAAATGGAAAAGGATATGAGTTACCTTGTTCTTTCAGTCTGTTTTGGTGCTTAAGTAAGGTGGAAAGGAGGCTTAGGTTCCTAATAACAACTTTTATTAGGGAAGTACTTTTCAAGAGGGAAAACTGAGCCGTGATCTAACTAATATGCCATACCCAAGGCCAGCTACCGAGGGTTGGAGCGCCAGGCCAGGGCCTTGCATTTCCCTTTCTCTGACACCTCTTGCATGTCATGTGGCCTGTCTGCCCCTCTCAGTCACCTTCATCGTGGCCTCTTGACTTAGAAAGCAGCTTTCTAAAACCCACATTATTGAAAAGATGATCTCAAAATCATTTCCCCTGTTTAAAAATGAAGGTTTTTAAAAAGAATGCTTAATACATTATCAGGGAAGGATGTGGGTCTGAGGTACTGGGAGAGAAAAGTAGCCTGTAAAAGAAGCTGAAGGACTTTGTGTCACCAGCCAAGGAAGTCTGAGCCTGGTGGCAATATAGATGATTCATGTACTTACAGAAATAGGAGTGCTTGGGGCCAGAAAGGGAGAACTGGTGAAGCTGAGGACACATCGCCACCAGAGCATGTGGCTGCAAGCTGGCCATGTGTTTGAGTAAAAAAAAGAATATTTTTAACCATAAGAAGGCTGAAGTTCTTGCATGGGTAGGGATGGTGGGACAAACAGCCTCTCAAGGTGGCGCCTGTCAACAGATTTTGAGATGTGCTTGTGTGGGATACAGCTGTGAGTCACACCTGGCGTACGGGGTTACTCTCTGGCCCGATGCCGTGATGTATGCTGCTTCTTGGCAATGACAGGTTTCTTCTGTGTCACACACATAAATGAATATACATAAATGAACATGAAATTCCACTTTGATTTTACCACCAGAATATTAGTTGTTAAAACTAAAAGAGGAAGTATCAGATTTTTAACAACATTACCCTTTCTCTCATTTGTTGATTAGACAGTGGAATTAAATGTGCATTAGTGAAAACAGACAGGAAGGGGGGATAAAGTCATCCAAAAAATTAAATTGATTCTTTATCCTTACCTGCCAGTTGCTTATGATGGAATATTTCAGTAGTTCTCCAGAAATAGTTTACCAGCTCCCTGCAGAATTTCATGAGGTAAAAACCTATGAGTTTCCAGTATGATACAAATATATTTTATAAGAATTCCTCAAGTCCTCATCATGTGAAATAAAAAGCTTAAGAAAACCAGTCAGCCAACCAACAAAAATCTGGCTCCAGTCCTTTTTATTCATTTGCACACTACTTTTAAAGCTGAAGTATGTTTCCTTTTCCCTTGCAAAGGCCCAGATCCTCCCCCTGCAGAGAGGATCAGAGAGAACAAGCCACATGTGACAGGAGTTAATCATGTAGCCTAATGCACTATTAGAAGGCAGTCAGATAACGAAGTGATGAGAGCGGCAGAAGCGAAACTGTAAGAGATCATTCCCTTTCTGCAGACTAAAGCCTGCAGGAGGGGGAGAAGGGAGAGCTGTATGTGACAATCTTCCTGTCAGCATTTTCCTGCTGAGCTGAGGAACACTGTAAAGGGGCAGAGAGAAAGGAGAAAGGCAGACCCCGGGTTGGACATACCAGTCTGTCCACTGTATGATTAGTTCATTCACGCTACCAGCGGCTTCACTAGTAGCTGCTTCTCCTGAAAACCTTTCAGGAGCTTAGTGGAAAAGAGAATCTGGATCCAGACTTTCCATGGTAGTTGGTGAGGCAGGGGAAGCTGGGCGAGTGCTTTAGCTGGTCTGCCCCAGTCTTACCCAGGTGCAGATTAGATGTTAGGAAAAAATTTTTCACTGAAAGAGTTGTCGGGGCCTGGAACAGGCTGCCCAGGGAGGGGGTTGTGTGGATGTGTTTAGAAAAAGGGCAGATGAGGTACTAGCATAGGACAGGATCAATTGGACTTGATGATCTTAAAGGTCTTTTTCAACCTTGTGATTCTGTGACCCTGAGCCCTGCGACACTGGTCAGGGACAGAGTTGAAGTCAGTGCATGCTAATAGTGTCACGGAGTATGTATTTCCAGTCTGTAGTTAGCCTGTCGGGTGATGTTATCTCTGAAAGTTTTTACCTCCTTTCTGATGTAAAAAGAAGTATTACTAAAAAAAAAAATCTTCACAGCTTTAAGTAACAGGGAGTACCCAGTGCAGAATTCAGTTTGAGCTCGGTTTGTGTGCAGCAGTTTGCAAATGTCATTGAAATTCACGTGTTAGCGCTGTGGTGTTAAAACACTTCTGAAGCAAGAGCTGCTTTGTATAATTAATTTTCTTCGTGATGCTTCCGTGGTTTCAACCTGTCGCATCCAGTGGCAGTTGTTGTTTTGAGAATCCTTAACTACATTTTCAGTCTTTTTCTATGGTTTGCAAAACAGTTCGTCTTTTGACTTAGTTTGTGACTTGGAGAGTAACAGTTAAAACAAAAATACAACTGAGGATCACTCTGGGCCTTAATGCATCCTATTTGGCAGCTAAAATTCCATATTTAGTGTTTAATTTAAATGGGAAATGTATCCTCCTAGAGTGATGTCTGGAAAAAAAAACACAAAACCAAACCCAAAACAACAGAACACACTCCCCTCCCCCGCTAAATTTCCCGGATAAGCTTTTGCAGCTAACAGAATGTGTGCAAAATCTCAGGGAAGGCAGCAACTTTCCTGCAACCCAAAACCGTTGAACAGCTCATAAGCTACTTCTGGTGAGAGTCTGTTTGCCAACTGGGAGCCAGAAAGCTGTGGCAAAAGTCCTTCGCTCTCCTGGCATGAGTCGTGGCGTGGACGTGGCTGACTTGGTTTGGAAAGGAAGCCAGCTGAGCTGAAGACACCGTGATTTATTTCTTCTCTGAGGCAATAGTCCATCACTCAGCTGAACTTCCAGGGAGGCAACGTTGCCAGCGCAGCTACCCCGTGGGCTGAAGCTCTAGTACGTCAAGTGAAAATGATGGGACTGTTCTTCCTGTCAGTGTAGTTGTCAGTAACAAAAAAATGTAGACCTTGGGAAAAACAACAGGTTGAAGGCTCCTTTACCACAAAACTCACACAAAAAAGTGACAGGCATTTTCCATGACTTTGAGAAATGGAAATTAACGGAGGACTCTGATCCCATGGGAGATGAATGGCAGCAGCGTGCGTCACTCTTTTTCATAATCAACCTGTAAATTGAGGGCATTACAGAAGCATTGGGGAGGTGGAAGGTGCAAGAGCTTTGCTGCTTAGGGCACCGCCTCCTTCGAAGCAAAAGTGTTAGCTTTCCTGAAGCATGGGTGCGCCTTATGCTCCCATAGGTGATTAATTATATTAAAACTCTTGTTTCCAAGTGTTTAAAGAGGCCGATAGCCTCTGCCATTGAAATACCACTGGAGGAGATCCATAGGAGAGGATTCCCACGGGACTGTGGACAGCGCTCTGGTGTGCTTAAAAACAGGGTATAAGCTTACTGCTTAACATTTGTATTTTAAAAATAAGAGGTGATCTAAGGAAACAAAAGTAATCTATATTTCAACTTTGTCATCCCTTTCAAGATGATTGGTGATTGCTCAGTGTTCTATCCTCTGTAGTCAATACCAAGTGCAGCATTTTGATACCTTAATTGAGGGAAGAAAAATCTGTTTGATAGCGCGGACATCATTCTTTCGAGACCCTGAGCCAGCTCTGGTATGGTAGGTGGAACTGTAGCATTGTCTACAATTAAAGACACTTTGCACTTCCTGGTTTTCTTTTCTGTGTGCCCTACCAAGTTTTAATCCTTCAGGCTGAAGCGTTCCGTAATCGGTGTTTGCTTCCAGCACAGGTTGGGGTTTTTTTTCCCCTCCTTTTCTTTGTTTTTAAAGATTAAAGACAGTATCATAACACAAAGTAAATAACTTGCTTAAATTGAGGGAGTTAGCCTCAACTCTGACATTTCCTATCTTTGAAGTGTTAGAGTCTGCAGCCTAAGTGTTCTGTTAACATGCATTTGTGTGTCATGTATGTATAATTTATGGACTATATTTTAGTCTGTTCTCCTGCTAGACTGGCATTGAGATGACTGTTGCAGACAAAGAGGACTAAATTTAGAGAATTAATGGGCATTCAAATGCTTAAGTTCCTGTGTAGGCCCTTTATACAGTGTATCTTTGCACATTACATATAAATTATTAAAATAACACCATTGTTTTCTTGGTATTCAAAACATAATTTACCAACAACTATGTAACAGTTCAGCAGCTACTGTTCTCCTTAGGAGAAGAGTTGAAGTTTGCTGAAAATGGATTCTGTTTCTGTTTGAGATTAAGGGGTTTTTTTTGTCATATAAGCTAATATTTTGTTGGGTTTTTTACTATGGCAGCACTAGTTAAGTCAGACCCTGCTAGTGAATTGCAAAGAAATAAATCACAACAGACATTAATCTAGATGAGGGCTAAGTAATTAACTTCATAGAAGGGTGGTGTATACTGTGTCTGTGACACTAGACTGACTGCTGTGCATAGAATAAACGCAGTATTTAGGCTTCCTATGGTATTCCACCCCTTCAATTAAGTAAACAAATATATATAGAGCTACTCTGGAGTGTATCCTTTGTGGTCTAAACACTGTATCTTATTAAAGTCATCTGCATGCAGTATGTGGGGTTTGAGTTCCTGCCAGTGGTTTCATCCATTGTTAACAGTGATGCTCGGCTCTCCCAAGAGTTAAATACAGTGGTGCTATAGTTATGTGAAAAGGGTGCTCTTGGTTACTTTGGTGGCCATTCCGTTGCACATTACCTCCCACTTTGTTTCCATCCATGTGTGTGGCACAGGGTGTTGCCTGGAAAAATACAGGCTTTTTCAGGAAAAAAAAAATCCATATAGGTTGAGAAAAATATCAAAGGCAGTCTGTAATTGATTCTGGGGGGCAAGACCGGGGCCACAATAGGTGCATGCCTGCCTGCCTGCTGTATGTGTGTGTAGCAAGGTATTTAATACATACATTTGCATATATGTTTTCACCTCAGTGACAGTGATAAAACATCTGTTGAACTCAGAAGATAGGATCCGTTGTTTAAAGGCATATAGTTATATTTCTTGGGTTTCATTTGTAAGCAGCATGATCCTCATCTCACAAGCGCTCCCTTTTACCTAGGCAATTAGAGATTATCTGTTCTACTTTTGAGAAAACATCAGGCTGAAGTAGTTATATTTCATCACAGTTAAAAATATATTTACCTACGATGTCATAAATGCATTCAGATGTAAATCCATTGCACAGAGTATTTGCAGCAGATTCCTTTTCAGTGCAGGACTTAATCTTAGAGGGTGATATGGACAGTACAGGTTGTTGACAAAATTCTGCTGGAGTGATACTCCCCTGAAGCTATGTTTATTTGATTATGCTATTAAATTGAAATATAAAAATGGTGATAAACCACATACATAAATAACTTAGTGTGAAGTCTGAGACTTTTAGTCATTAAAGTTGCTTTGCCAGAGTTGCTGTCTTCCACAAACTCAAATTAATCTGAATACTTTCTAAGCTTTAATTAGATATCTCTTCAAAGAGTGTTTAACCTGCCCTTCTCAAAAGTTACATTAGCAACAGAGTATTTTAGAGCTGAGAGGAACATTCATTTTAATCTAGTTTTTATTTTCCCTCCTGGATATGAGATTTTTTTGCAGAGGCAAGCGAACAGGGCTGTCTAAAATAAGATCAGCCTTTGCCTCCAAACAACAACAAACCCAAATGCAGCTAATAAGAGATGCATGTTAATCAGAACGTTGGGGATCCCTAGGAGCATGGTGGCTAGCTATAGAAACCCATCCACCTCAATCAGAACGAGGCTTTCTACTTACAAAAATAAGAAAGCATTGTGCTTCTACGAATGGGTCACGGATTTTTGACTTGGGAACTGCTGTCACCCTCAGAGTGTATCTTGGACCACCGTGCAGGCTCGTCTGCAAACGTCTAATTGAAAACAGTGTGTGGCTGTGCGGCGCAGGCTGGCTGCAGACCACATACTCTGGCAGATCCTTCCAAGCCGTGGTGTAACGGTTCATTTTCAGATTCTCCTTTTACACCTGCATCCATGGGACGTGTGTGTGTGTGTGTGTTAGGAGCGATTATAGGCCGTCCTGGTTGGGAAAATTCACCCCTTCAGAGCCACCCCTCAGTCAGAGACAGCACTGAGGACATTCTCACGTCTGCTTTGTGATTTGAGGTGTCTGAACTCTACATGAAGAGAAAAAGAAAAAACAAGTGATCATCAACCTGGTGCTTGGGACTGCATGATACTCTAGCCAGTCATCAGGGCTGTAGGTTACGAATTGATGTCTCAACAACATGTAGATTGACCCGTGAGGTACAGTCATTAAAAGGAAATGCAGGAGGTTGAACCTGGACAACTGTGCTCCCCTTGAGTGTATGGGACACTGGTTCCTCCAAAGTGGAGGCTGCTGCTGCTGCTGAAACTGCTGTTGTGTTTTTCCTCCTTCCCAGGAGAGTCCTCAGCCCTCAGAGGAGAGCTGTGCTGGGCAAGAGCATGGAGAGATGAAGGCAGGAAGAGTTGTCTGCTCCCATCCCAAAGATTTAGAGGCTCCAGAGAGGGCAGGGAGCCAAGAATAAAGTGAAATATCCTCAATGAATAATTCATTTGCTGGAAAGTGGTTTTTCAGGGAAACCGAAGCTATACAGAGATTTGGATAAATTGAGCTGAAACGCTCTCAGCCATAAAAAAGATGGATAGGAGGGGAATACACCAAAATCTCAAAATATGCTGTAATATCTTATTTCAGCCTTCTGGATAGAGTCCTTTAAAAGGCATTTCCAGAGAGGTTTTTTTGTGTCTCAAAATCATTCCTTTTTCTTCTTTTTTTTTTTTTAAGTGACCTAACTTACAAAAGCAAATGTTGCTAAAAGTTGTTAAATTACCTGAGAATGAAAAGAAATCTGTGTTGGTTTGTGTTTTCAGGCACTGGGGTTTTGTTGATTTTCTGTTGCTTGGGGATCCCAGCACTAGCTGAAGCAAATGGCAGCGTATGGTCCCGAGCAGCCCCTTCTCCTGAGCTCTCTCTTACAGCTGTGAACAGTCGTGTCCAGTGAAGCTGCTTAACAGCACAGTTCTCTGGAAAACATGGGAGATAGGGTTTGGATTTGTAAGGTCTCTGCTGTATGGGTTGGATACTCTGCATGCAGGGGAAATCTCTGCCCTGACGAGGAGATGGAGGAGGCTGTTCCTGGTGAAACTCATATTCATGCGGCCACCTGTGATGAGCTGGCCTTGCAAGCCTTGGAGGGGAGAGGGCTCCATAACTCTCTTACTGGGGTGGGACATGAACCATCTCCTGGTCAGTGCTGGTGTCAAGGAGGCCACGTGTTTGTTCTTCAGGGGTGGAAAGCTAACAGGTAAATGGAGTGTTTGGCTAGAGTGATCACCTTAAGTGAAGTGCTTGGGTAGAGTCATCACCCAGGCAACACAGAGAAGCCTCAGGAGGTTCAAAACTCCAAAGGCTCTGTGGTGGCACCAGGAGGTAGGGTTTTGTTGCACACGGAATAAACCAGGTAGAACACGTTGGCAAGGCACAGCCAGTGCTCATTGGGAAGAGCCTGGCTGTCATTTCCTTTGCGTGTGGTCATTTTATTCTTTACCTACCCTGGAGAATTAAGCACAAGTTGTAGCAATCTTGCCTTTAAACTTCACAAGCCAAGTTGACTGTAACCCCATGACTCTGAAAAATGAACTGGAGGGACCCGCTGTGGTTGCCCAGTGTGGCCCAGCTAGACAAATCCTGTCTTTCCAAATCTAGCTGTTGTTTAGAGTCTCAAGCACAGCTTAGTACATTATCACCGCAAAAAACCAAACAGATGAGAATGATGCTGGAGAAAAGGGGCTTCTAGCTGGCCAGGAACCAGCCACCTCTAGCTGTTGTGAAGGAGAAGAGCAAGAGGACAGGGAGATCTCAGCTCATAATTTGCAATCCTTTTGCTGTTGCATCCCACCATCTCACTTTCTAGGCCCTTTGTATTCTGTTCTGTCCAGTCAAGAGCTGCCTTCCTTTGGTATACGTATGTATGGTGGAGCAGGGAAGCGCAGGCTGGGAAAGATTTGCATAGGTATAATCTTATTTCTCTATAATAAAATCAAGAGGTAACTGTAACGCCTCACAGGAATAGGCAGGAGTCTGTTCAGTGGTACTGCCTGGGTTTGCTGACATTACCAAATCCACCTCCCTGGTGCTTAACGCCAGTGGTGGCTGGGAATCAGCCCTCACGTGCAGCACGCAGCCAGTCTCCATCTGGGGCTCAACTGAGCTCACTCTGCCTGGGCATCAGAAGGCTGCTGGCCAGAGGTGTTGCCTGGGGAGGTTTTTCTTTCCCTAAAATGTTACTTGTTCAGCCAGGAGGAGTGTGCTGGGGAGTTGACTCTTCTTACCTAAAATCTCCTTATCTAAAACCATAGTGATAGAGCTGGTGGAAAAATTGGTTCTGAGAGTTTGCATCGCATGAATCAGTTTTTTAGTATCAGCAAGAAGTTTGTGAAGTAGTTTACATGATAAAATCTTAAATGTGCCTAATATTTAGTGTGTTACATGTCTTTGTTATTTACTATATGTGACTGATGATGTAGGAAGCAGTTACAGATGCTCACAGATACTGAGTGCTTTTGGAAGAATATTTTATGGAATTGGGGGAGGAGTGACAAAAGCTGAGAGTGACATAAAGAAAACTCTGGATTTTTTATTTATTCTCCCCTTCCAGCCCCCCAAAATTAGAAATCCCAGTTTTCCTGAGTTAAATATCTTTACCCAGTTAAAAATGGGTCACCATCCTAGCATCTTGAGATCTTTTCCTATATAAATTCTCACTCCTGTAACCACCTGAGCACGTGGAACTTCACAGGCAAAACCAGATTTATTTGGACACATATTTTAAAAACCAGACAGAGGACAAAAGTGCCCCTCTTCCAACAGCTTAACAGACAGAGTTTGGCTAAAGTCACCGCTGTGCTTTGATAACACCGATTTTCCTCAGTAGAGTTACTGTCAGGTGCAACCTAAATGTACCATGGTATTTAAGATAAAGCAGTGTGAGTAATACAGTCAGTTAATTAGGCATGGGGTAGCACTTACCTTCCATCGCGAAGGGATCAAAGGAGAAGTCTTAATAGGATTTATTTTCTTGTTCTGCTCCGTACCTTAGTGTCCATTCATTCAAATAACCTTCTGACCCAAGTGTCAGTATGAGTGCTTATATTGTCATTCTGCTTTGGTGGACATTTCTGCCCTGCATTGACATCAAGACGGCTGCTGGGACTCCACACTTGCTGCTTTGTAGTAACCCAAAGGGGATAGAAAATGGCAAAAAATGCCAGATGAGTGAGGAACCCCCAAATAGCTCTAAACCTCTGCCCTCCTATGAAGTATCTTCTTGTTTCTTCCACCTCTGCCCTGGTATTCAGAGGAAAAAAATCTTGTGCAGGGAAGCTGTAAGGGAAACTCCCCAGACAGACCATGTCCATGTGCCCAGCTGAAGGAACCTGAATGGAAAATGGCTGGAAGGGGAACCATTAATTCAGGCAAGAATTTGAATGGGAGTTTGTGGATACTTTTGGTTTTATTTGTGGTCTTCTGCTGTATAACTATTGAGATTCAATATCGAGGCCTTCACAGAGAGAAATGGGGGGTGGTGGTGCAATAAAAGTCAATCTTTCCTTTGGCTTTGGTCCTGCCAAGGTTTCCCTCTGCATCCCTGAGGAAGTTATATCAGAGAGGCCTGTTCTCCCAGCAGTCCCTGAGCAGGGTCAGCCCCGCGTTGAAAGCACGATGCAGCACGTGAGATTAAAGCAGGTAAAACCAGACGAAGTTCTGAGTAACCAGATGGTGTCTGGGCACGGAATGTTTCACCTCTGTGCTGAAGGTGTTCCCTTCAGGCCTTAGCTGTACTGTGAATGGAGTCGTTAAAAGCGGCCCCGCTCTGTTAGCTGACAGCGAGGCAGGCGTTTGCGGGGGGATCCTCAGGTCTGCGGTACAGAGTAGGTTTAGTAGTCTGGACTTGTGTTTTATTTGCCCGTGGCTATGCTGCAGAGTACAGGCAATGATGTTATCTCAATATCATAAATATATTTAATTTTTGTCATTAGAATGACATATCCTCTTCTTCAGCCATTTAATAAAAGTAATGCTCTTTTAGGACTTTAAAAGACACAAGGAGAAATGAGGCTTTATTAAATTCACTAAGTCCCTTGCCCAGGATTCCATTTTAATGATGTTACTACTTGAAGCAAGTGAGACTCGTTTCATCTTTTCATTCAAGAGGCTGATAAATGGTAGTGCCACCCCCATCACAAGAAACAAATCTTTTGGGACACAAGCAGTAGTAGCGGAGAGATGGCGTCACAGCTGGTCGTGGTTGCATCTATGGTAGCAGGATCTCTGTGCTGTCCTTCACCTCATAGACAGTATCTTGTACAGGTGTGTGACTGTGAGCAAACCTGCCCTACAGGTACCTGTGTGTTGGTGCACTGACCCTGGTTCTGGTGCTGCATCGCCTTCCGCCAAAGGGTTCTGAAAGAACAGAGCTGTCTTTCAAATAAAGACCTAGCAGACCCACGCCTCTGCGTGAGAGACAGCTGTCTTAGAGCTTTTACTCCTCCAAGTCTGGTCTCCATTCCTGGGAAGAGTAAAGGAGAAGAATGCAAAGCGTGGGAGACACAGAAAGGAACACCCAGAGGGTGCAGCTGGGCCTGTTACTGAGGGCCAGGGTGGCTTTCACACAGGTTGCGCTTCTCAGTCTGTAGCCTCAGAAAATGCTGAACTGTTCTGTATTCAGCATTTCCACAGTCAGAAGGCAGCCTTGCTCTACACCAGCCCTTCATAATGTCACGGTGTCGCTGATATGTGCACTGCACATGGAAGCTTTAAAGCACGTGCTGTTTTTCTCCAGAACACTGCATGTGGAGGCAAAGCTTGATCCAAAATAGTTCAAAAACTCATCGGTGCCACTGAGATACAGAGGAGAGATTTAGGTCCAGTTCAGCAACTTCACATCCCTCTGATTAGCTCTGGGCTTGCAGCAGCCCATGGGGTTGGCATTGGGCACACACACACAGAGGCTCTTGCCCCACCCAGTCCTGCTGCTTCCTGTAATAGAGACTCTTCTTGGTCTCCAGTTGCGTGCGCTGCTGCTGGGATGTAAGGAGAGGAGAGTGATTTGCCTGTATCCCCTTACGGTGTACCGTATGGCCGCCAGCATGCCTCCCGCACCTGCTCATGCCAGGCAGCCTTAGGTAGCCAGCCAGCCCCATAGCCAGCCAGCCCCATAGCTAGCTAGCCCCGTGGCGCTTCTGGCGGTGGTTTGAAAGCAGTAGGTCAGTACAGGGGGTGTTGGGAACCGCAGGCTAGACAAGCTCAGGTTTGCTAGTCTGAAGGCATCCCTTCATTAGGGTGACCTGCAGTTGTTTTAGTGCCTCGTGGTTCCCAGTCGCCCGAGTCAGTACCAAGCACCATGTAATGCCTGGAAACAGTTACTTCTTCCTACTGTATCCATGACATGATCCCAGGGCTTCAGGAGGGCAGTAAAAATGCCCATGGTCATCTGGGTGCTCGTTGCTGGCTTTGTATTAATGAAAACAAAGTTTTGAGTAAACTGCTTGGTGCTCCTTTTTCCTTCCCTTCCCTTCCCTTCCCTTCCCTTCCCTTCCCTTCCCTTCCCTTCCCTTCCCTTCCCTTCCCTTTTTCCTTCCCTTTCCCTCTCTTCGCTTTGCTCCTCTTCCTCTTACCCTTCCCCTTCCTCTTTTCTCTTCTCCATCCCAGCTTGCACTGTTTTCCAGGAGTTGCTGTGTTGGGTCCAGCTGGAAAGGACTGCAGGGTTATTTCACCATAGCAGTAAAGCTCTTTACCTGGGAGCCCAGCTCTTTGGGTTGCACATCCCTCTCGGAGCTTTTCTTTTCCTCTGCCACCGGCAGCAGAAGCTCCCTCCAGGCGGTGCCGAGTAGGTAACTGCTCTGGTGGCAACAACAGGAGCTCTCCTCAGAGGAGGTGCCTCTGCTTTGGGCCAGGGAGATAACCGCCCTCCCCACGCGGTCGCTGAACTCCCTGTGTTCCCCCCGCAGCTGGCCGTTCCGCACAGCGACGAATGGACGCGCTTCGCCCGGACCCTGGTGGAAATCCGCGCCAACCGAGCCGACAGCGAAGAGGAAGGGGCGGTGGAGCTGTCGGCCTAGAGAAGCAGAAGGAGCAGCGCCCGCCCTCACCCGAACAGCAGCCTTCCCCGCCCAGCACGCCGGGGTTCCGTGTCAGAGTGGGTCTTGCTGTGGCTTTTGGTGCCAGTGTACGTGCCAGTGTTGCTGAAAGCATTCCGCATTAATCACGCTGCTTTACACGAGGCTGAGAATATCCAGAGCATTTTCATACTTTATATTTCTGTCTGAAAAGTAAGAAAGAAAAGACAAATCAACCCTTTATGGGTTTAGTTGTTGCCTTTTAACTACTTAGTAGCTGTATTTAATAGCTAGGAACCCCTGGTTAAACTTGTGCTCGCATTGCCCTTCTGGCGCAGTCCTATTGAATCCATATGAAGCCAGATATGATTATGTGCAGATGTGGGGTGTGCTTCACTGTATGGGACTGGGCCAGAGACTTTAGATGTGGTGTTCACATGGTGACTTGTACATTATGAATGGATGTACTATACGAAAAGTCACTGCTCCTTATTTATTGCGGTGTGCTGCATGGAACGTATTTATTTGAAAGCATTAAAATAAACGATCCCAAAGCATGTGCATAACGAGAGAGCTGTGTTGTCCCTGCGCTGCCGTGGAGGGTCCAGTGAAGCCCGTGTAACAATCACCATGCATCAGTTGTGCTCAAGAGGTGAGATCTGTAGAGGTTGGCTTGAGTGGGTGGAAGGAGACAGGCAACCCATGGAGACAGTAACTCACATCTTGATTTACGTGTTGCTTGCTTGTCCTCCATCCCTTGCTGCGTGTGCTCACTCGCGCATCCGGGTGCACACAGAGCACAAGTAAGCACACACAGCAGCAGCACCACATAGCTGTACGCACCAGAAAGAGAAGGAATAAGAAAGACAAAAGCCTCCTCAAACTGCCTCAGGAGAGATAGGTTGGGATAAGGGTCAAAGGAAATGAATGTTCATTGTGCCCAGTTGGCCAATGGCATCCTGGCCCGCATCAGGGACGGCGTGGCCAGCGGCACCAGGGAGGTGATCCTTCCCCTCGGTGCTGGTGAGGCCACATCTGGAGCGCTGTGTTCAGTTTTGGGCCCCTCACTACAAGAAGGATGTTGAGATGCTCGAGGGTGTCCGGAGAAGGGCTGCAAAGCTGGTGAAGGGGTTAGAAGACAAGTCTCAAAGCAGCTGCTCAGGCATCTTCCCTGCAGGGTTCCCCCCCAGTTTCCCTTTGGACAAGCCTATGCAAGGCAGGTGCCAATGTGGCCAAAGCAGATGCAGGGCGAAGTGGAAGGGGGAGGCATGCTTTGGCCGTTCGTGGGTCACCGGGTTGGGAACACACACAGATCAGCAGCATCCGTGGGGCCGCAGGGGGAAGGTGAATCGGCAGCTCGCTACCCTTCAGTCCCCCTCTCTGTAGTGAGGTAAATTTCCCTCTCAAAAGTGTGGGGACACCGTGCGCACGTGTGCCGCGGCATGACGGGAGGGGTGTTTCATCGGTGCTCTCTCCCGTTCGTGGTAACGTGCACAGTGGAAGCCTCTGGCCAATCTGCTTTTGCTTTCTCCCTATTAGTGCTGGGGTTTCAGAACCTGGGCGGGGGCTCCCTGGTCCTCTTACAAGCTCTCCCTACATTATGGCATTAGTGCCTTGGAAAACTGTCCTGTGAGCAGCCTTAGAAGACCTTCAGCATTTGCTGCTGTGTGCAAAGGAGCATGACCAAAGCCCCTCTTTATTTCTGGGGGGGTGGGGGTGGGGTTCAACAGCATACAGAAGGAACAAGGTCCCAGACTTCCAGAGGAATGACCCAGGCTGTACATACAGAGCAACAACATGAAAGGGCTGTAAGAGGCATGTGAAGCAGACAGAAGAGAACCCAACAGCAAGAAGAGGCATTTCCTCCCTTCCTGCTGGTCATGGCTGCCAAGTGGTGAGGTTTCTGACCAGCCCTGGCTGCTGCTCTTCCAGGCAGCTCCAACAGCTTTTGTTTGATTGATTGATTTTCCTATAGCTAAACAAATAGCTCCACCTGTTTTGGGGCTTTCCAAAAGTCGTGCATGACAAGATGTTCCTCAGAACCTTCCCAGTAGGGAAATGACTATTTTCAGGAAGTAGAAAGCATCTTCTCCATGCTCCTTTACCTACAAACATTCAGAGAACAGCAGGAAGAGCATCTAGAGTCCGCTCCATGCTCTAGCACGGTGAAGATGAGCAACATGGGCTAAGAAGGGCAAGGCTGAGTTAGGGTTTGGGATAGAGGGAGGACTGTGGGTTGGCTATGGAAGAGATAATTGTCTGGAAGACTGGAAACCCCCCAACAAGCAGGATGACATCCCATGTAGAGTGAGATGGCCCCCACTGAGCAGCGAGCGAGACTCAGCTATCACCAGGGCAGCACCAGTCCTAGTGAAGGACTCGGTGCCTAATGGTGCTTGTTGATGGAGCCTGTCCTCAGGAAGCTCAGAGGACTGGTTCTCCTTCAAAGTTATAAGCAGAACTTCTCTAGTGGCACCACCATGCCCGGTACACGCTGGCTGCACAGGCCGGGTGTCAGTGAGCACGGAGGGAGGTGCAGCCCTTTGCGTTACAGCTGGAACAAATCTTGCAGGCGATGGAACTGCTCCCTGGGGTGATGAGGAATGATGCAAGGAGCAGTTAAAATGGTGACTACGTGTCTTGAAATGCCATTTTGGTCTGCAGGGCAACAGGCGCCTTGATGACATCCTTGTGCTCAGCACTGGGAGAGGCTGCCCTGCCCGACGGCGCATGCCGTTACAGGAACTGCTCACCCCAGGCTGCTTCTCTGTTACCCGCCGTGTTTGCAGCTCTCAATCTGTTGTACACAAAACAGCGAGCACTTCACCCCAAACCGGAGCCTGAATTTCAGGGCAGCTTGAGCAGCGAGGTGGGACAGTTCCTGTCTGCCCGTCCCTCTGCCCCGGGAGCACCGCAGAGCCCAGGAGCCCAGCAGTAGGCAGCACGCTGTGCGTGTACACGGCTGAGCGTAGGGCAGGGACGCTCCCCACAGGCCGCCCCCTCCTAAGGAAGATGCAGGGCGGTTTGTCGGGTTTTGTATTTTTAGCAGGTTTAGAACAACCTGCCCGGGTTATTTTTGAAGCCTGTGGTACATTTGCTGCAAACTGAGCTTAAACCCAGCCCATTCCCCAGGGACCAGGCAGAGAAGCATCCCTCAGTTTCTGCTGGACCAAGAAAAGCAAATACGGGGTAACTGAGGCAATGACACCTACACACCCCCACACACACCCCCCTGCTGATAGGTGACATCACCAATATTTGGCCATTCCTTTATTCTGCAGCCCAGCCCCAGGGCGTTAGCCGGGCTGCAAGAAGCAAGTGAGGTTACATTTTATCCCGTTCCTCCCACACTTTGCATAACTCACCCAGAAACCCAAAAGGACAAACATCTCAACACTGTCCTCAGGGCCTTTTGTTTGTTTGTTTGTACAGCAGTCTGACAATTCCTTGGCCTGTAAGCTCTTCAGAGCAGGAATGCATCCTTTTGTGTCTGGAGGAAGCTGGCTGCGGGCATGGATCTTCCCCAGGATCTCTGGGCAGAGCTGTAGGATGCTTTGAGACCTTCTAACTGGGCTGCGTGTTGATGAAGCAGCCACTAGCACTTCCACCCTTCCGCCCCACCTCCACCCTCTGCTGGTCCCGAAAAGAACAGTGGAAGGACAGAACAACCCTCTGAATCGTAATGGAGAAGGGAAGGGCCACCATGGGTGGTGGCGTCAGTCCAGCCTTGCTCATGAAGGCTGTGGCCTTCCAAGATGGACCTGACTCAGGGAAGCAGGGCCTGAGTTTCATCCCTGGGCTGGGAGCTTTGTCCCTGGGATGAAGTCATAAAAATACCGCCAGGCCTGGGACAGAGAGGGCAGCAGTAGGCAGAGGAGCGAATGGGACAGAGCCATGATTCCCTTGTGAAGCACAAGCAATGGCCTTCACCACACGAACCAAGGAGTTGTGCAAGTCTTACAATACCCAGCTGCAACTCCCCCTCCATTCCAGCTGTGCCGGGGTTCAGTGTCGGAGCAGAGGGACGTGCTCTGGCCATGCAGCCGGGGTGTCCCTCGCCGGGCTATGGTGCGAGGGAGCAGCTGCTGGTGGAACCCCACACATGGCTGGGCATCTTCTCTCCCAGAACTGGGGAACACACAGCTCAGTACTCAGACATCTTCCCCCAGCCTCTCATTTTCTGGATAAACCTTTGACAGGGCAAGTCAGGCACAAAAACCAGCTCCCCAACTGCCTAAAATCTGCACAGACAGCTCCCAGTGAGATGATTTTAACTTTTATGACAAGCCTTAACCAAAACTCCTGACAGTTAATTCTGGAGTAATGCAAGGGGCAGCTTTCCCCCCATTTCTGAAATGAAGGAGCTGTCATATGGGCACAGTCGGATTTGCAGGTTGCGGGGCAGCAGCCGGCGCTGTCAGAGCGCAGCAGTCTCTGCATGCTGGTGTAGCCCGGCTCCAAGATGCAGCTGCAGGTAGATGTCATCTTCTCCCCTCGCTTCCACACGCAGAAGTGCTGCACACACTACTGCTGACACGGCTCCATTTCACTGGTAACTCCAAGAAGCAAATCAATCCCCAAAACATAATTTCCATGATGACCAAACACCACAGCATAGCAGCTTCCATTTCAGCCCTTCCACAAGTGACCATACAAGGAGCTGTTGCATACCTAACTCATTCCCCTCCAACGCATTCCCTCAGGTTACAGTCAGTGTTGATGGCCCCCACCCCCCACCCCCAAGAAGACAAATTCTTCCAGGTCTGAAGAGGAATCCCAGAAGACACCCAACAGGACCTCCAACCGACCGGGCAGTCAGGCTGTCCGTAACACATTAACCTCCTCCTCAAAAGGTCAAACTATCAAAGCTGACTCTAGTCTTGGGTTTTGCCTGGGGATAAACATCTTTTTTCAGTGACATCCATGGCCCAGATGTCTTTTCTACAGAGGGGAGCTCAGGCAATTTGTTCTCAAGCTGCAGGTGGCTTCACAGGCTAGCGTCCAGCTAACTTTGTAACTGAAGTGGAAGAAGACCTCTGAGGTGCTACACTGTTTCCGTAACAGAATACCATGTGTGCATCTCTTTGAAAGGTTTATTTCTATCTTCATAAATACATCATTTTCTAAACACTGTGCAAGGCACCAAAAAATTAAGTAAAATCTTTTCTTTTAGAGTATTTTAATCTCTTTTGACTCAATGAAGTAAATAAGAATCTGAAACCACCTATTTGCCAATTACAAGCCAGCGGTTAAGGCAGGTACCATCGATACAGTGCATGAATTTTCTATTGCAGTTATTTAAACAAGCAGCGTTGTACTACAGAAGTGCATATACAAACTGAACTCCAAACACCAGCAACCCAAGAGAGGCACCCAGTCACGGAATCTCCTCATGTGTGTAGCAGAATGCCAAAAGTACTGCCATAAAGTGCAAAGACTATGGACAATAACACTTTCTTCTGAGCATTTTGATACCGGTAACATAATACAACCGCTAAACATTTATAAACGTGGTTCCCATTACAAAAACATGTTCCACATAAAAGCTTCATAATACAATCCAGAGACAGAACTTGTGCGTGTGCGTGGTTAAAAAGCCTTAGGTGCGGGGCGTTCGGTTTCTGACCCGCCTGCGTGTGCAGCCGCGCTCGCGCCGCGCTGAGCGCCGCTGTACCCGCCAGGGCTTCCTTCCCATCCCAGCCACGACATGCGGCATCCGCCCCAGTAATCTGCCTGTAAGATGATCTGGTTCAGAGCTCTCACCCAGCCCTCCCCAATGAATGGAACCTAAAATTAGTGTCTTCCCAACACAAGCGCATGTCAGATGCGGACAAATACATTCATGGTCCCGAACTCAAAACAACTGGTAAGAATTTCACAGTGATCTGGTTAAGGAAGCACAAAGACAAATGATTACATTTAAGATGAAAATTGCCTTAAAACTCAAACGAAGCCAAATTGTTATATGATGAGAAGCTAAAGGAACAAAGTATTAACCAATTAGAAAAGTGGCTCTTTCCCAACTAATAGCAAAAATCCTACAGCAACAAACTTAGGGTCCTACTGCTGCAGCAGCCTTTGAGGTAGGTGGCGATGGCTTAAACCGAGGTAGGTAAAGTCCAAACTTGTTTTCAATCCCTGCAAAAGTGGCGACTGCCAATTTGTAACCACCAACGTGGTCAGGGTTAGGAGCAGGGAGCGTGATCCTAGATTTAGGAACTGGCTCCGATCCAGCCGGTTTTCTGCAAAACAATAAAAACAACGAATTAACATCCACTGAGCGAAATCACCATTCACAAAAACCTCTTCTCCTCCTCCATCCCTCCACTCCACCAAGCAAGCTGCATAACACACTTGAGTGTACCTCCCAGGAAGTAACTAAAGGAAATGCTATAGTCTAATGAGAAACACTCCAGTTTAAAACCTTCCAGAACAGTTAGGAGCCTCCGTGTTGCCCGAGTATGGACGACTCCAGGTAAAATTTGTAGTGCCTTATCGAAAGTGCAGTGTGGGGGAGTAGGGGCTCACACAGCCAACCCGGGAACCCTGCAAAGTCATTTTGGTGGTGGCTTTCAGACTGCTGTCTCCAAAGCATCAGAAATGGCCTGCAGCCGCTCCTGGGATGGCGTTAAACAGCCATACGCATCCATCAGTATCACCAACAGCCACAGGAGGCAGCGCTAAAGCTCCAGCAAGTAGATCTGGGATTTGGTGGCACCTGTAGTCTTCTTCCGGGTGTCAAATGCCCTGCTTCATCAGGGGCACAGCTCCTCCAAGGAAGTAAGGAGGACCAATGCAGAGTGTTTTCCGCCCTGCAGACATCACACTCCCCCCACAGCTCGGTTCCCAGTCACTGAGCCTCGCACTGTCTTTGTTTACACTAACACAGGTCCCCAGCTTAGAACAGAGACATAAAACATGGTAACATCTTTCTGTGAAACAGATACTGGAGTATCACCCTAACCTCCACTGGTGTAGTGTGGCTTACACAGTATTTACACAGCCTTTGCCATGCGCCCTGCCTAAGAGCAAAGCCCTGGCCCCGACCTAGTGAGAAGCAGGGAGGCAGCACAGCTCCGGGGTCCCAGGCAGATCCTGACACGGGCAGATCTCCACACTGCATACTTACACTCCCCCAAAGTCCACATAAAACCATCTCTGCAGCAGCTCGTACGTCACCAGAGTTACGCCGAACTGAGGCGAAGATCGAAATACACGAGCTGGAAAGAGAAGACAGTTCCTAAGTGACACAACTCACAGCCAGGAATCCCGTAGTAACCAAAGCCCTTTCACACACCTCCTGCTCCTTTCCACAGGGCCTTCGGACCTTCCTCTCGAAGGATCTTCACGAAACAGTCCACAACGCCGCTGTAGGTGGTCTGTCCTGCCCGGGCTGCCACCTGTAGCCTTGTTTTGATGACATCCGCAGGGGTCACCAGAGAGGCTGCCGGCATACCTACAACACAAATATCAGCTGGTGGGTACCTCACCAGCCTGCCACATCCCTCCTTTCCCCAGGGATGTAAATGAGGGGTAGCTTTCACCCTTCCATCAAGGGAGCCCAGCCACATCTGATTTAAGCGTTAAATTGGACAGGAGGACAAGCAAGAGGAGGCAGCCTTTGTGTATCTGGCTTCACCCAGGGAAAGGTTCCCCTAGAGGGACCACCACACCAGCTGCTTCCTGACGAGCTGGGAGGCACGGGTTGGATTTTTTGGCGCTAACCAGAAACCTGCATGGTTAATAAGCACACAGTTTTTGGAGGTGAGGTCGATCTTTCCCTTTCCTTTTCACGCCTCTCTGTGGTTCCTGGCATTCTGGTTGCATGCTGCTCTGGAATGGCCTGCATACACACACACCCACATCCCCACACCCCCACCAGGGAGCAAACCCTGCTGAGAACCAGGTAACATCTGCATGCTCAGCAAGGCCTGAGAGTTCTGTTTAAAAAAAGGGTCCTCTTCCTCATGAGAAGCGCTCAGCTGCAAAGCCATAGGTGACATCCTCCTCAGAACACTTGGAGGAAGACTCAAATTTACCCTGGAGGGTTAATCAACTGAAAGCAAAAGATACCAGATTACCATTGGGTGGTATTTCTAAAATAATTTCTACCCAAACAGGGGCTGCCTGGGTTTGGAATTTTAAAAAATAAAGCCAAAAAAAAGCCCCAAGACTGTACCCAGAAGACACTGTCTCTTATGGTTTTATTACTTTTCCATTCGGCGTCTGTTCCAAACCACCTTGGTCAGATGGAGATGCATAAATCTCCCTTTTTTGCTTTTTTTTTTTTTTTTTGGGGGGGGGGAGGTGGGCTTAATAATTCTGTAGCAACCTTTGCCCAAACCAGCACAGTCTGGCCTAAAGCACCAGAGCACCCTTCTTCCTGGCAGGCTGCTCTGAGAGATGCAAGCATGTGTCTGTCACCAAAACAAGAACAACTCCTCTTCCTCTCTTGGACCCCCCAAAATAATACATACTCTGATCTTGCACAGTGGCCAGCCTGGCAGGGAAGTGCTCAAAGCCAGGGAAGGCTTCTCAGCTCCAGAAATGCTCAAACTCCTCTCTGCTTAGCCTCACCCACGCCAGGATACTGGGCAAGACAATTTAAAGCCAGGCTATTGTCCTTCAAAAGCCAACCAGAGTTTTCAAGGAAAACCAAAGGACGCAGTAAGGAACAATTCTCCGTAAAACCCAGTGCCTTCCACCTACTTGTTCTTTGTTACTGAGTATATTTTGCAGTTAAAGATGGGTTTAATCCCATTTTAGAAGCTACATGTACAGGAAAAAGCAACTCGACAGGGTTGCAGGGTGCTGCTGTGCAGAGCTTCCAATGGAAAGGAGACAAATGGCACAGCAGGAGCTGATGATAAAGAAGAGGAGTGAGGGGAGGAGAAGGAAGTTCATGGAGGCAATAAGCAGATGGAGTGAATTAAGCAGAGATCCTGTAGCTGATAGTAGAATCATCTCCTCAGAAAATGCAGTGGCACAACAGGTTGAGACATCTGGTGAAGGCAAAGCCAGAAGCAGATCAAGCCAGATGACACACGTGTTGCATGTATCCCTAACCAGGAGAAAAAGGAAGAGAACAGCACCCAGCAGACACAACCCCCACTGGCAAAGGGCACAGGCAGGTGTCTGAGCACAGCCAGCTTGAGCATCCCAGCATCCTGGGGCTGGGGAAAGGTGGAGTTCCCCCTCGCAGATGAGCTCACACATGCCTGAGGTCCAATGACCAGGTGAGATCCCTGGCAGGACCACAGGCATCAGCTCAGAGTCCCAGTGCTTTGGGAGGGGGACGTGTGTGTGTTTTGCCTTCCTCTTGACTTTCTCGTGGCAACCCAGAGCAGACACATACACCTCCACCACATTTTACTTGTACCCAATAAGAGAAGTTCCTTGTTTTTGTAAACAGCACAGTGAGTGGTGTATCTTTACCGCTGTAATTTGCTCCTGAGAGTTAACCTAGGATGGGATTCACAGGAACCGCTGGATAAAATTCACATTATAGCTAGTTTGGAAAGCCCTATCAGCAACAATAAAGACTGCTTCTGTGCCTGAACTTCAAAGGGACGGTTATCTCAGTCTGCAATCACCTGACAATGGCTAGAAAGAGAAAAATAGGAAAAACTAAGAAATGACTTGGCCTAAAAATACCAGCTTATGTTTCAAGTCTGTAAATATGATCTAAAGTTCAAAAATTGTTTTGTTCCACTAAAATGGGTGAGAAATAAGCTGGCTGTAAGCTCCTGTTGGGGGGCTTGGAGGCTGGCTCCAGTTTGGGGTGGGGGAGGAGAGGCGACAAGGGGGTTTTAAGCAGCAGTCACTTGAGCACAGCTGGTCTTCCTGGTGCCAGGTTGATTCCTTTGGAACAGGAGCTACTGAATACAGAGCTGGATGCTTCAACAAGACAACCTAACTGATGCTACCTGTCTGTATCCTAAGCCCAGACACTGGCTATAAAAGGCGCCAGATCCTCAAGAGACCCAGCCCTGTGTATAATCCTGACCAAGAACAGTTTCCCCAGGGAGAAGCAAGCTTAAAACCAAATGAGCAAACACAGCTAAACCATGGATTTGTGCTGGATTCAGGCCACTCCATTGTTTTTCTCACCCAGAAGGTCGCAGCAGTCTGTCAGGGACCACGCTGGTGGAAGAACTCAGCAGCAGCTCAGAGAGACCTAGCAGCCCCAACTGATGAACATCATGGAAGTACCTGCTGCGGTTATCCCTCCCGCCTGATGTGAGCCCTCCTGCTTGCCACATGCTGCCGTAAAGCTCCTGCTCCACAAATTTTCAAGCCCATTTGTTTCCTGAAGGGAAAAATGTGGCCACAGCAGGACTCACAAGTTGTCTGCTCCAGGAGGAAGCTACTAAACGGTGATCCTCTTTGGGTGTAGAATCTGAGTGACGTGCCAGGGACCAGCCACACGCAGACACAAAGGCAAGCTGCAGCTACAAAGCCTGCCTCCATCTTTTCTGGCACGCTCAAGTGAAACACATCTGTGACAAGTTAAGCATGATCTGGCTCTTCTGTCCACTAAACAGCTGACTAAAACAAGAAAGTGCTCAAGACAAAACTCAGCACCTCTGTCATATCTGGGTACACTTGGAATCAGCAACTTGTAGCCCAGCAGGAATGGTTTCAAACTTCTCTGTTTTAATATTTTTAAAAAAATGATGAAAGTATAAACCTAATGAAATCATGACTTTTGGACTCCATGTTCCTCAACTCAAGGTTCCTGTGATCATAAAGACTTTCACAAATGCTGTGATTTTATTTATAAACCATTTCCACAAAACTTCACCAGTCAATCAGACCCAGCCAAAACCAGCACAGTAACTCCAAAAGGAAGGATGGTATCTGGCAGCAAATCAGCAGCACGTAAATCTCTCCCTTTTGCCTCCTGAACGTGATGAGCATACCAGGAGTTTACAGTACCTTTATTTTTAACATCAACTCACTCTACAGCATGGTAGCTTTTGGTTATTTGGGCAGAAGGTTGCAAAGCAGAATATAGCTGCCTACAGCTGTTCTGAGCTCACCAAAGTTCTGGCTGCCGTAACCATCGACGGCGCTGCAGGTGCGACACAGTGCCGTGCAAACAGAACGTGGGCACTCACCAGCTATGGATCCAGCCAGGAGCAGGTTTCCAGGGCTAACTCTCCCATCCTCGTTTGCAAAGGAAGCTTTCAAGTGAGCGTAGCAGGGGAAGTAAATGGCAGAGAAGGGGATGTCACGCAAAAAACATGCCTTAGCACCCTGTGTTGAAAAAGAGAACACGTTTTGAGAATGAGCTCATTTAAGGTGATTAACTACCAGCATCAGAGAACAGAGCAACACCGTGTTTGTTCTGTTTTGCTTTGTTGCAAAGGGCTTATAGAAAAAGCAATTTCTCCTCTCAAAATTTTGAGAGATCCATGTATTCCACCCTGCTGAGAAGTGTCTGTGCATTGTTTCTTGGTTCAGTAATTTCTGTCATTGTATTTATCTTGTCTACTTGTTCTTCCTCACTCCCTGGTACTGTAGCTATTTGCTCATAATGGAGAAAATGTCATGTGTTGGAGTAAACTCTGATAACACTTTTACAGAATTTTAAGTACTTGACACCGTAGCCATGCACCTGCAGCGGGAGTTTAGGGTGTGTATGAAGAAGATCAAGCCACAGGACAGGTCTGTCCCCTCTCATTCCCACTGGCAACAAATACTTCAGAGAAAACAGAGCTGCACACCTATGGAGACACCATGACTGATAATGCAACATACACTAGGGAAAGAGGGAAGGAAAGAGCACGGCCACCAACACCAAGTCTTTGCAGAACAGTAACAGGATGACTTACTTGTTATTTTTTTTAAAGTACAAGTTATCTGGGGTACAGTTTGTTTTAACTCTTACTGTTAAATTTGCCTTGTTATCCATTTGTGTAAGTGGGACAAACAGCCAAGGAGTTTACCAGTAATAGAGCTGGTTTCAAACCTAAGAGGGTAGCAAAGAGGCAAGGGACGTTTTGGGTTTGGGGTAGTGGCAAGCCATCAACTGTTTTCCAAGCAGAAGGAGAAGCAAAAAATCCTCTAGGGGAGGTCAAGCAAAATAAAACCACCAAATAATATCCATGCTCCAACAGCAAAAGTAGCCTGCCTTTCCTCACTACAGAGACCCAGAGGCCACCAGAGCCTGAACACACTGAGACTAAGACCAACAGGAAGACACAGACAGGAGGTGGCAATGGAAATGGGTAACATCTTCTGAGCTTAAGAAAGAAATGGCTTCTGGATGAGATGAAGCCTCTTCTCTCTGAAGAGAGGGTCGTGGTGCGGTAAAACTGCTTGAGGTTGTAGAGATGCCCTTGCTACTGTATTTCTCCTGCATAAAGGCTACTGGGCGCCTGGCCTTTTGCAGGGGACACACTAACATCCATAGAATTTAACTCAATCTAAAGATATGAACAGGCATATGTGTAAGTTTAGCTTGTATGATACCAGCAGATAGAATACAGTGCCTATCCAAGTTGGATGCTGGTTATCAAGCACAGACACAAGAGCTGCAAGGTGTCAAAAGAACTGAAAAGCTGCCTTTTGTCAAGGTGAGGATGTGATGGGAAAGCCAGGTCTCTGCGAGCGACTTCACAGGAGATGCTAAATGCATCTTGCAGTGGGAGAACACCTCTCTAAAACTAGCCCTGAGATCTTCTAGTCAGGCTTTGTGTACCGCAAATTCAAGTTACTGAAGGTGGTGAGCACAAGGCGCTCTGCTCCAGCCCTGGCTGCTTCCTACCACACTTTCTCAGCTTATTTCTTGATGTTTTCAGATTGGAAACCTTGTTCCTCAGGTGGCTTTGACCAACTCATGCTGCCAGTCACTGGTTCTCGTTATGCCTTTCTAGATACACTAAGGAAAACGCCATGAAGGAACCTGGAGTGCTGGCCACAGTCACTCTGCCATTCGCCTGTGATGAATGGGGTTGTCAGCCACCAAACAAAGCTGTGTTGGGCTGGATTCTCCTCTAAAAGTTACCTAGAAAGCCCATACACTTCACCTTGAAGGCACACAGAAGGTGAATCTTTTGTATTCAACAGATCCAAGAATACTGGCCTTTCGTACCCAACAGAAGCCCATTTTGTAGCTCATCTTTAACCTTCACCTATGAAGAAAAGACACGGGTTTTACCAGGCTCTGTATGAATAAACAACTTTTAAATGATCAAATGTCTGCACTGTATTTCCCTTACAGAAAAATTATGAAACTCGCTAACGAAACGCTGACATGCCAACACAGTTTCTTCTAAGATTTATTTTCAGGGCATGCTTTTCCTCAGAGCAAATCTCCTCGCTGCCTTTGTCCTCAGGGCACATTACTTGTGTTTTCTTTGCAATGTTGTCATTAAACAACACGTGCATTTTTTTTCATACTCTGAAATATCTCAACATAGTTAAAATAACTTACAGAAATCAATAAGCTCCAAATGCAGGCAGCTCTTAGCCCAGCCTGTGCCGCTAGTATTCCTCCTTCTTCATTAAAAGGCTCTTTTTCATAGGGCAGGAACGGCACATTGCTAATATCACTAATAATATACACTCAGGTACACGGAGAGGGAGGGATGTCCATCAATTTAGTTGGCTCAGTGTAAACAAATCCTGGATTAAAACTTGGATCCACTTTAATAATATCCCAGCTTGGCTCTGGTCCAGTATCACAACAGTCTAAAGTTTCCCCCCATCATTCGGTTTAAAGTCTGGGAAAGCATGTTTAAAAGCAGGCCTCATTTAACTTCAAGTTAATCATCCACAACCAGCCTAGGCCAATTAGGACGGCTTAGGGAGCTTGGCCTCAGTATCTTGAAAAGCAAAAGAAACATTTATTTTACTTCTCACACCTTTTTGATGTGGACAACGTGCTGAAAGCCAAAAGGAGTTTTAATCAATCCCCAGAAAGCTGTAAGGATCATCCGCCCCGAGTTTATTCTGGCAGCCAAGGTGCAGACCTGCCAGGCATGAAATTGTTGGGAGATCCTACACACCATGACATGCGCCTGCCTCACACAACCACCGGTTGGCTCCCATCTTCAATCTCTTTAATAACCTTAAAGCTCTTAATCTCGGATAGTATCGCACTGAATAAACCAATTGGGGGGGTGGGGGGGTGAGGGTTGAAGATTGTCAAAGATTTGGATAAATAAGCCCAAGTCAGTGCTGGGGCAGGTTCTTTAGAATGCTAATTCCTGCTTATACCAGCTCTACCTGCAAATAAGGCTCTAAACAAACTACTCCTACTACAAGGGGAGGGTAATTATACTGACAAAGGCACCTCTGTGTCGGGTTGGGCAGAAGGAGCCGGCAGGTCTGGGAGACGCAGGCTTAACCTAGTCTCCTGCAGTGAATGCACATTGTCTGGTGCAGGGGGAAAAATGCCAGACTGGGGGGACCTAGCAGCATTCAAGACAACAGTGGTGCACCTTGTCTGAGAGGGTTATTTAATGCTTCTGGCACCTGTACTTACAGCCACCCCCTCTTTTTCTCCTTTACAGGTTTAGAATTTATTTGGCATGTATAATTGTTATTTTGATCCTATAGCTACAAACAATAGGCAGCATGTCATTTCTTGATCATTTTGCATTCTTCTTGGGTTTTACTACAGACTTAACCCTTCGCAATCGGAGCCCTGTCAGGTTTGGTAAGAAGTCAGTCAAATATCACCAGCGTTTGCTTTCATGGGCTGTAACTTTTTCTACTGTACAATGACATCGCCTTAAAAGCTGCTGCTGGGTTCTAGGCACGTATATTTACACCAACTGATAAAAGAAACTGATTTAGCTCAACAAGCCAGAGGAATAAACTGCCGACTTCCAATGCTGCACCAGCAATTCAGATTCTGTCCGCAGACAAAAACTGTAGCACCTGTCAGGAGGTAGGGTTTGGGGTGGGGGATTTTCGTGGGTTTTTTTTTTTTTCTCTTATTTTCAAAGATAATTTTTGAAGAGCAGGGTCTCACACAGGAGAAGACAGTCCCCAATAGGCGCGGTGGATGCAAATTAATGTAACTCAAAACTTCTACTACTCTGGTTTGTATGTTTATCATCCTGCTGTAAAACCACAACTTGAAGAGGTGAAACACCTCAGCTCTTACCAAAGGTCCCAGGCAAGAGCTTAATACACATCTCATCAACTGAGATCACACTTTCCAGGTCAACGCTCCAGAAGCACGTTTATGAGGTTGCCCAAAAAAATGGAAGAGGAGACTTTTGGAAGCTTTTCTGACTGGTTTTGGAAACACAAATCGTGTTGGCAGTATCAGCCAAAGCACAAACCTGAGCTGAACACCTTCTAGTAATTGTAATCATAAACATTACCAGCACACTAGCCTTGAAGAATCACTTGCTATTGTATGATTTACCTTCTTCTTGGCAACACAAAATAACTTTGTTGTGCAAAATTATGGAGTGGCACTCTCAGTTACGCTGTAAATCACTATTCAGAATAATTATTTATAAAAAGAGTAATATTTTTTAAACACTCCATGGCAGATACTATACAGATATGAGTTTCTATGATGTACAAAATAAGTAGGTGTACTTACAATGTGTATTTACATGAGCACTTTAAAGACATCCTTTGAAACCAACAGAATATAGATTCAGCTTTAACGGGACTTTATGCATATTGCTAAGACAGGCAGAAGACAGAAAATATATTAACTTGTAGGATCACTTCAATATTCTACTGTGACCAGAAATTAAATAAAGTCTATTAAAAATACTGAAAACCAGAAATGCATCCTTTCCCATTTCTGCCAACAGAATTGACATTTTGCATTAGGTTAAATGGTATTTTCCCTGACTGGGATATGCTGTCTCGGTATCTTTAAGAACAGCTGTCATCTACAGAACATCTATAGCTAAAGAAGAATTTAATAGTCATAAGCTTCCATGCCCTGGTGCTTTCAAAGCAACAATTACTGGCAGAAAGAAGAAAACAGAGATAAGAAATTCCTTCTGCAGAAGTGCTGCCATGTGTCTCCCCAAAGAAGCAGCTGGGTTTTGAGAAGTACAATGTCTTAAAATACTTATTTACACAAGTAGGTCAGAATTTTAGACAAAGGTAGAAAAAAATATTTGCTTTCTAGCTTTAAAGAGCTACAGGGGTTCAGCCCAGCAGTTTGCCTAATGAGCTCTATGTGTCAAATCACTTTATTGCTGGAATTAACGTACATTCTACTTCAAAGCTGCACATCATTACAGTATTTCCAGTATCTGAAAACGCAGCAAAGTTCACTCAGTGAATCTGGGAGGAAGCTCTGACTTTAAACTGCTGTACTTATGATGACATACAATTAGTTGGAGTGAAAAACCCTACTCTGTTTTTCCAGACGTGCTGGTCTTAAGTTCTTTGGCGAGGAAGGATGAGAAAATCTACATTATCTGACCCAGACCTCTGTGCACTGTGATAGTCATCTTTCCCCAAGTAAAAACTTACAAAGGTACCTCAAGATGAAAAGCTACAAAGGTACACCAAAAAAAATACTCATTTATCTTCAAGGGCAGTCTCCTCAAAGCACCAAGGTCGTCAATTCCACAGTGCAGAAGGTTGAACAACCATGGTCAGAAGGCCAGGATGGATGAAGTGGAAACTCATGACTGAGTTCACATGCAGAAAGTTAAAAGGAAGCAGAGGTGGGGATGGACTACCCAGGAGAAATGCAGAACCACTGCTCAGGCATGCAGCAATGGAGACAGAAAAGCCCAGGGTCAGCTGGAGTTGGATTTAGTATGGGATGTGAAGGGGGAGCAAAAAGGGCTTCTATAAACACATCAGCATTTACTGTACAACTAAATAAATTGTGAGGCTGTTGCTTAATGGGGGCAGGAAACCTAGTGACAAAGTACGTGGAAAGGGCAGAGAAATTAATTTTGCCTTGCTTTTTTTACTAGTAAAATCTACCCTCAGGCCTCTCTGCTCCATGAGCCTACCAGACAAGTCTGCAGGAGCACGGCGTTACCTACAGGCAGAGCACTTAAGCCACCTGCACACATGTAATCTGTGAGACCAGAAAAGAGACCTCCAGTGGTGCCAAGATAGCTGGCTGATGTCCTTGTGAGGCTGCTATTACCTTCAAAACGTGAAGTCAGTCAAGGGGGTTCTGGTGACTGGAAAAAGACAAACATCACACCCATCTTGAAGAAGAGCAAAGGAAGTTTATGGAGCAAATGCTCTCAGGAGCCATTTCCAAGCATACAAAGGGCAAGAGAGAGATCGGGAACAACCAACACCGACTTACCAAATCACAGCTGGCCAACCTGTTTACCAGACCTGTGGATAAGGGGACAGCAATGGATGTTGTACACCTGGACTACGAGCAAGGCTTTTGAGATGGTCTGCCATAGTATCCTCACAGCTAATTGGTGGAACATGACCTGCACACTCAGCAGTTTAGCGGATGATACTGAACTGGGGAGACCAACTAGTGTGCTGTAGGGCAAGGCTGCTATTCAGAGACACCTTCACAAGATGGAGAAACAGGCTGACAAGAACATCACAGAGTTCAAATCAGCAAATGCCAAGTCCCACATCTGACCTGGAATAGCTCTATGCAGCAGTACAGGCTGGGGCTCAGTGGCCAGAAAGCAGCTCTGGATAAAGAAGTCTGGAGGGTGTTGGTGGCCAAGTTGAGCATGGGTCAGCAACACCACTTTGCAGAGACAAGAGACAGCCACAGCCTGGGCTGTAGTAGCAAGCGTGCAAGAGAAGTGCACCTCTGGAATTCCCCTCCATTTATCACTGCTGAGGCCACATCTGGAGTCCTGTGTCCAGGTCTGGGCTCTCCAGTACAAGACAGATAGTGCCATGCTGGAGCGAGGTCAGTGCAGGGCCATCAAACCAGTCAGGTGGCCCACATTACATGAAGAGGCTGAGGGGTTGCAGCGTTCTCAACTCTGAGAAGTGCAGGATAGGGGACATCTTTCTGCTCTCTTCAACTGCTTCTAGGGATGATGCAGGGAAAACAACTCTTCTTGAAAGTGCACAGTTGGAAGGATTGAAGGCAATGGACAAGAGCTGGAACAAGGCCAATTCCAATTAGGTGTTAGGAAAAACGTGACTGTTTTTTGGTTTTGTTTGTTTGTTTGCTTTAAACCACAAAGGTCAGGTACTGTGTCAGGCTGCCCAGATAACCTCCAGGCTGGCTTTCAACACAAATCATTCTAACATCAAGCCCGTAACAGAGTGAAATCTCAGCAAAGTACTACACTGAATTGTTTTGTGGCGCTAGCATAGTAGAGCACCTTGTTAACATGCCAATTAATGTTCCAAAAGACCACTAATGTCCCTAATATAAAGGGACATCAGGATTATGCAACCCAACTTCTCAGTGGTTCTCCAATAGCTATTCACTTGGACTAGAACGCTGTGATAATTGTGATCATAATCAATAGAAGATTCACTCAGCTGGATGCAAAAAGAATTTACACAGCATTTTCTTTATTGATTTGTTGACATGAGACTTAAGATTTATTTGTCTGTGCCTTGGTTTTCTCTGTTCAGGCACGACAGGAGCACTGGAATTACCTGTATCAGGGCGTGTGGGCATTTTATTTTAAAATCCACAGAATGTGCTTTATAGGTAGAAATTAATACAAAATGTAAGAATTCCAACAACAAGCAGATGATCTTGTTGAAACATGCAGGAGTTTACCTCATGAAGCTAAGACTGACACACGTAATTCTTCACCTCTTCTGGCTGCAGTTAAAATTAATGAAAGTACATTCTTCCTTGCTGACTCCTCTATGGGACTCAGAGATTTGCATCTGAATTTCAACATAAAAGATTCAGAGGAACTAAGCAGAGCATGGTGGATTGACCTATGGTGGCAAGAACAGCTTTCAAGATGACTTATTTCTGAACCAGGAAAAGAGAATTGTCACTGCAGTCCTTGCAGCGAAACACTAAAGCAGAGAGAGAGAAACAGGGAAGTCAGTGTGCAGAAGACTGGGTGACCAGTCCTGTTTTAAGAAGTTCGTAACCAACACAGAAGTAAGCTCACACTGATGAGCAATGAAAATACTCCAGCTCTACTGTGGGCTTGCAGACTGACTGGCAATGTTTTCATTCAACACAAAAAACAGCCACTTAAAAATATCTGTGCTTCTGTTTTGAAAAATTATTATAGTAATGTTAGTTTCAAGTTCACACCACGTCTTCTGGGCTACATCTTCCTGCTAAATATGTGATACCCCTCCATTTACTCTATCACTATAGCCAGGCTGTTTTCTCCACTGGTGGCAGTACAGACACATCATCACTCTCTGTGGATTTCACGAGTCAACCCTGGTTGAAGGAATTCCTCTTCTTCCCAAGACAAAGCAACACCTTTAGGGAAATTCTGTAAACAGTAGAGGACGCTGTTCCTCTGTATAGCTGCCCGTACTATCTCATCGTACTTGGCCCCATCTACATAGTGGCCATCTTCACCTTTTCCAAGAACACAGCACTACGGGCTTTTGGTATCCATTAATCCAGACATCAGAAGTGAATTATGCAGATGGTCAGTGGAAGAAGCTGCTGTAGAGAAGCTGCAGTCAAACCTTCTTAGAGCAGTTTTAGAAGAATTTCTAACAAGTCAAGTAGAAAAGGAGGAACATTATGGTCTTGAACCAAAACTGATGGAGAAGTTAATTTTTGTTGGGTTTGCTTTCTCTTGTCCACAAGAGAAAAAACCAAAACAGGCCAAATGGGGAAGAAAGGAAAACATTTTGTTATCAACTATGAAATGAAATATTACATTTAAATTTTGGATTGTCAAATTTTTTTAAAGAAAGCTTACAGAAAAAATCCATTAATTTCAAATGAAAATTTCTGAAATGAGAAGTCTAGACTTTTGTTTTCAATGTCTGCAAAGGAAAGTTAATCAGTTGGTCCTAAACCATATTTAAGATAGACAAATGTTTAAACAGCTGGAACACTTACATTAGGGCCCATCAAGCCTATAAACAAACTCCAAGATTCACAAAAGTGTTTTCTAGAACACGTATCTATTCCTGTTCTTCTGCAGCAGTATGTATGAAGTCTTACTCAGATCTACTACTACAAGTACCTTCAGGGCTTGAGGCACAACAGACATAACTAAAGCAAGAGTTAAGGCGCAAATGAATGAGTTGTTCATGTTAAGAGTGAACTGCATGACAAGTACTTAGACACAAAATCCTCATTCCCATCTTATCATTTTAAAGCTAATTAGATTCTTTAAGAGTACAAACACTCCAAATGTACCACTTTTGGAGCATCTGGAACATTTATTATTATTTCATGTTCACCTGGTCATTATACTTACTACATTAATTTACAAGAAGTACCACTTGAGAAGTAGCACCTACTAAATTGAGTCTTGGCTGAAATTCAGTTTAGACCATTGATGTCTCTTGGGCAGCGTTTTCTGGGGCTGGTGACTTACATGCAATGAGTTATTAATCCCTGCCTGGGCTCACCAGCACTGCCAACTTCAGCACAAGCATTCAGAAGAGGACTGCTTTTGACCCTAACACCACTGTTCCACAAGCCCCTCAAGGTAGTTTAAACCTCCTCTGATAGAGACTGATGAGTTGCCCATGCCACTCCTCCATCCTGAGGAGCTACAGGGTGAGCTGGTCTGGGTTCAAAATAAACTAAGCTGTAAGGAGAAGGCTTTAGTTTCAATGAGTTTCCCACTCCGGTTCATTACTGTGGCTGTCCTAACACATGCTGGCATATGGGAGAGGGAGGCTGCCCTCTCTTTGGGTTTTTTTGCTACAGTGCTGAAGTGTTTGGTGGACAACCACATGCACCTGCCCAATGAGAGAGCTAGCAGTGACCAAGGGTGCACTTGGACACAAGCCCTCTGATGTAGCCTGTGCCCTGTTGGGTGGATGTCTCTGACTCTCCAGTTGAATTCTCTAGTTTTGCCAGATCAGTTAAATTTTCCTAAGCAATGAATCCAAATCGGACACACAAAAGGACATGAACACAAGGAGTAGGGTGGTGGGGCAAAGAGAGACAGCAACAGAGACAACAAGAGAGAAAACCCTTCTGTGGGTGTTTTTTTGGGGAGGGAAAGGGGGAGGAGTGGTGTGTGTAAATGGATTTAACCAATGAACCTGTTTCAATGCAACATGGTGCTGTAACCACCTCCTGTTCAGGTGTATTTCTTACTTCAGAAAACAGAAACAACAATCCACAATACAACTCAAGGCACTGATGCTATTTAAAATAGAAAAATGTAGCAAATTCTGCTCAGCCACTGTGAGCAGGTATTCAGAGAGAAAAGAAATCTTTAAAAAGCTAGAGTTAGTAATCTAGTTCGTCACACTTCCTCGTTTTATTTTTACTAGTCCAAGTAAAAGTCACTGGTTGCCCTCCACTCCAGCACAGCCTCAGGGATGCAGGCTGTTTACCATATCCATGTTTTCAGTTGTAAATGTTGTGACCTGATCAACACTATAATGCCATTTACTAGTTTACACAATAGCATCAGCTTCAGTAAAACACCTAAAAAATCAGCAAGTCAATTTAAAGGGAAAAACAACTCCCCATTAAATCCTATTCAGACCTGCAAATTCTCTCCAGGCTAAAACACATATACATCTACTCACAAGCAGGCTTCCTCTTTGTAATGGTAACAGAACGATTTAAAAGGACTGGAAGCTTAAAAATGGAGATGGAATTTAAATATTGTGGAGGAGGAAGACAAGGGCTCATCTGGTGGTTTTTGAAGTATCTTTTGTTTGCAGTTGCACTGCTGTAAATAAGAAACAGAAATGCTGGGACACCAGAAATGCTGGGACAAACGGGCATTGTGAAAGCTTTCTCCAAGAAGTAGACTGCAGAAACACCACAGCTGCTCTGCAGTGTATAGCATTCATGGCAGGTTTTGTTCCAATACTGTGTGCAATGACGATCTCAAAGTACTCCAAAGACCTTTCATACCCCTCCGTATCTAGTCCCCCCTTCTAAATGCAGAAGGCAGTATGTTAATCCTTCAGTTTATTTGTGCCATGCATCCCATTAGAGCCTACAGAATATGCTTCTAATCCTGCTGCAGTCTAACATTAAACCTAACTTTACTTCTCTGTACTTACACATCTGTGTGAGGGCAGTAATGTAGAAAGCAGAATTGTAGAGTATGTAGTATAAACTCATAAAAGCAGCTTTTCTTGGTATTACTTGTGGCAATGTTCTTGTAAAGTAGCAAGGGAAAGCTTCCTTTAGGAGTTTATTTTTATGCTGCGCTCCCACTGTCTGTATTTCTTCACTATTATTGTGCTGCAATTAATTCCCACCACCAAATTACCAATGACATCTGGGAAAGCTGCTGAATCAAACACAGGAGAGCAAGAACACAGCTCCAAAACGGTAAGCTCTATATCATGAAGCACATGAAAATAAGTTTCTTTTTCCACCAGGCAGAACATTAGGAATCAGAAACTAATATGAACAACTGAAACACCTGCTGAAGTGAGAAATCTCAGTAAGATCCACAAGAACCACATGCTCAAAACCACAGGACAGTATCTCCCCTTAGTTAGAAATGAAAAATGGGGATATAATATCATGTAATAAAGAATTTTTTAGAAGTACAATTACGTTCACCATTCACTTATGAAAGTCAGCAAGAACAATGGAATCACCCTAATTGAAATATTCATGACTGTATTTTAATTCATGTATATATTTTAAAAAATATCCATACCTTGTAGAGACCAAAGAAGCCTAAATCCCGTAGTACAGTCAGGGCACTAACTCGTGGACCAGTAGTAATTTCTCCAGCCACCTGTAATCGAATCTTGACAATTTCCAGTGGATTGGTAAAGATCACTTGAGAACCTCCAGCCTGAAATTCAAAGGGGAATTGTTATTTGCAGCGTAACATCCCGTTACATTCAAGAGAAGGCATTTTTAATCCTGCCACAGTCCATTAAGCTATTACCAGACAAGAGTTTTAATATTAGAATAAACTGCAGCTCAGGAGGTAAGAAACCTACCCCTCCCCCTCGAGGGAAGGGAAAACAAGAGAGCAAGGAGGTCAGCCACTGCAGGACACTTCACAGACACCAGCTCAATTCTTGCTGCAAGGATACATTCACCAACACAAATTAACACAATACTGACAAGCCAAGGAAGCTGTAAAGCAAGTACTGAAGTGAAAGGAAGAATTAGTAACTAAGTAAAGAAACAGAGATGTGCATGCCAGTACATAGAAAGTGAAAACATGCTACTGAAGAGTGAAAGTCTGGCAGCCGTTGTTTCAATCTTGGCAGGAGTTCACCAAACAAAGAACACATGGATTCCAAAGGCCAGAACTGCAGACACACTGCGCTTTTTAAAAAACCCCACTGAACTACCAGTTTCAGTGCCATTAAATGCTGCTTGATTCAAGAGCCTGAGTTCTGAGTTATTTGTGTACCAGGTAACAGAGGAAAGAAGGTCCAAGACTGAAGGATTCTGTTAACCAAGAACTGCTGCCATGTTTTTCACATGTCAGTCTCCATCTGTTGGGAAGACATCACTCAACTGATTTTGAAAGTTTGGTTTAAAGCACACTGGTGGCAGGTATTTCAGACTGCCCACTGGTTCTCACAGAGCTCATCTCATTCCCAACATGCAGTGTGGGGCATAACTTTTTTGCTACACTGACAGATCCACAGTTAAACATTGGAAACAATTAAAAAAGAGGGTAACATGAAGGTTACCTAAGTGTATTCATAAAGTACTCAAACTCCATCTGTCCGAAATTCAACAGTGTCATTCTAATGTCCTTCTTGAGGTTCTGAAATCACACAAACTATGCAGAGGACAACCCTCACCCTCCCCACAACAAAAGGATGGTTTTTTACTAGAAGGTAATGACTAAAATGAGGGAAGCTGCATTTAAAAGCACTTGCATCTAGCCATGTCTAGTATGTAAACACTAGGGGCACATCTTTTTTAAATTATCCAAATGTTAAAAGAATTAATCATTGCTCAGATTAGCTATCATTCAACTTTTTTTGTTTTAAATTGTGCAGTAATATGGTTTAAATATACGATGTAAAGAAACAGCAAATCGCACGAACAACTATTCTTGTCTACCACTTAGACTGAGCATACACAGTGTGGTTACAAATTAAAGTCTTTACATAACCCCCAAAATATCCCAAATGTTTCCTATTTTGACCAGAAAAAGCATGCTCTTGTGTAACTCAACTGGTTCTGACTTTCAAATTGGCATAATTTAATTTAACTACTTTTACCAAACCAGAATCCTGGTACGTATAAAACTGCTATTCTTGTTGCCATCAGAAATTAGACAGATAAATTACCTGGCACATACTCTGACTTCAGTTTTGCACTTAAACTGAAACATATTAAGGAAGTAAACATTTGCAACAGAAAAATTGTTTCTTTCACTTGTCTACTCATCTTGCAAAGTCTCAAAATGATGAAAAAAATAATCCTGAAAAGGTCCTCACGGTGAATTACAAATTCCTATGTAATAAGCATACTGGTCTATGTATTACAAATATTAAGCATTCTCACATGCCATCACACATCTTTTATTCTTAAAAGGATAAAATCCCAACTGCAGGTGATAATGTTCATTTTCAACTTTGTTATAGAGCAGACATCCTCTAAAGCACAGCACTCAAACCCACTGATCTCTCTTAGCACAAATAAACTACTTTGCCCCAGCATGATATTCTTGCAGTTGATTGTGCCATGACTCCATGGGAAGTGTTCCTTTAATTTTCACTATGGGAAAACCATATTGAAATTTAAAAGATTACAACAAAATAATAATAATAATAATCATTCTAATAATATTATTATTATTAACTAAAACACAGAGCAATTTTTAAATCTATAAAAATATTTATAAGTGAATGCCATATCTAGAGAAAGGGAAGAGAAACATAAATCTGATTTTAAAGGAGATTTAAGGGAAACAATTTCTGAATTCCAACCAATGGGAAGCACTTCAGGTGCCAGCACCCACAAATGTTCATGTTCACATGTCCAACCTGGCTGCCACAAAACTTCCAGCGTTAGATGCCTGTGGCTGTGGGTAAATCACACAAGACATCCTCTGCTGCAGCTAGCAATCAAAAAGTGAGGGTGCTGTTATTTAACCACCTCACACAATCAAGCTTGTTGCAGTCAAATTTTTAAAAGGCCGAGCCCAGCATGCACCAGGAATTATTAAAAGGCTACTGGTTTTGCTGCCACAAAGCAGGTCTGAAGAAAGGCATTGGAAACTTCCAATGAAGTAATTCCAAAAACTGCCCAAGTACTGGCCAGGGGCCCCTCATCACTCTCTGAATTTGATCAAAGATAAAGACTCCAAAAAATCAAATGGTGAATAACTGAAAGCGATGAGCCAGACAATACCTGACAGAGGGTCTCTGTTGGACAGATTCTACCACCTGCCTGCTTTGTGAGGGAGAGGAAGACCGGTTTGTCAGCCCGTACCGAGGCAGTTCTAGTGGTAACAAGTACAGTCGCCTGGTGGGAAACTGTTATCACTCTGTTATTTAACCATCCATGCTGGTAACTGCAGCTCCTTACTTTCAAAATGTGGGGTGGGAAGTAAACTGGAGACGGCAACTATGATCTTTAGTGAAATGTTCTCTTGCTTATCTAGCACTGTTAACTCCTATTGTGTTATTCACCATCATAGTATGCAAGTGTCCCATACATATTAATGGTATTGCCTCCCAGCGTTCCTGTGAGGAAAGTATAATGACTCTAGTTTTACAAGGGGGGAGTTCAGGTAAAGGTGTTAATTGTATGCCCAGAGCCGGCATCCCCCTAGCTCACACACACACCATTCCTACCAGTCTCCAGATATCCTGAACTCCAAATCAAGTAGTATGAACAATAGTATGGCTTCTGTCTTCTTTCTGAGGTTTTGCACAGTGAATGCAAGGGAAGAAACCTCATCAGGTTTTTTTTTTTCCAGTCTCTTTATGGGACTGGTATGAACTGTTATGGAAAAACCAGGCAAAGCATCAGCACGCTGTACCACCCAGCTCATTCATTCTTTTTGCCCTAAAGCTGAAGAATGTTGTCTTCTTGTTTGCTGTCTTCTGCAGCTGAAATCGTACCTAATTTTAAAATTTCAAAATACACACCCACCCAAAGGTCAGAATTTGAAAGCTGGTTTTGGCCAAAATAAACACAGTTTAAGCTCAGGCAGCTCAAGCTTAATCATTTCTCCACTAAGTGTCAAAAAAATCAACTTCATCAATTGTTTAGTATAGATAGTTCCCTGTAACACCAGTTTTCTATATTGGAATTATAAACTCGCATGCCCTCAGCTCTGAATTCCTTATCAACTCTTCCAATCATTTTAAAAAGAAATAAGTATCAGGCTGTAAAAGCAAATCTATTACATTTCATTTATTATCATGTGATTAAAATAAAACTGGTAATTTTGAGTTATTTATAGCAGTGGATACCTAGAGGTACTGCTCAGGTAATTTTTGGTAAGGGCCCACAAAGTGCCTGTATTATTCTGAAAGAATTTAACATTTGACCTCATCACAATCAGTTATGGTCTTGTTTGATGTAAGAAAATAAAAGGGAAATACCTCCTCATACACACACAGCTAAAAATTTGCATGCCTGTAGTATGTTCCATGTGCTTTAATACATAGACAGGTAGCAACGCAGCCCCACACACGTGAATATTTGAATACAAGCTGGGGGGATGGGGGGAGAGGTGTCTGTGTTATTTTTTGTTTGGTTTTGTGGGTTTTTTTTAAATTTTTTGCTGTTCTTCAGTTCTGCACTTGGTATGATATCACCCAACACCTCTCGATGGCAGTATAGTCTTGTACAGTAATACAGTACTGCCTATCACATACCTCCTCCTACTTTTTTAATTTACTGAACAGAAGGGAGAAGTAGAAATAATTGAAGTTTTTTTTTTTTAGTGTAATAACTAACAGCTTAACAACACTCCACTTTAAAAAGTTAGAATGTTTTCTACTTCTTCGTGTGTTCAAATCACCTCGTAATAAATTTACTGGAAAATAAACAGATTTTCACCCCCTCTCATTACACTAAGACAAGAAATTCCTGGGCTTTTTAATGTAACTGCATTCTGTGCCCTTATGAGATTAGATAAGAAACAAGCACACCAGACCCCTCTCCCAGGGCTTTCACATCTCCATTTGAAAGCTTCGGCATAGGTTCTGAAGAGAATACTGCTTGCAATTCAGGAAGAAAATTCTGTGGTTTTCCATCCCAGAAAGTACTAGATTCCTTTCCTTTCATCACTACTGACCATCAACTGTTTTGTGCCTTTAATTAACCTTATTATCTACTTCAAATCCTAGCCTTTTTCCTGTTCTCAGCTAAGAGCATTTAGGTTCAGCCTAGATCTTTCTTCTGCATCCAGAAATTGCCACATATCGCTTTTTAAGGTTTCATGGATGAAGAAAGGATTACTACTGCTATTAGAGTGTGAATATTTCCCAACAATATCACACAGGGATAGCAATTATGGCAATTAATGGCAACCAATAAAATACATAAGCAACATATTAGACAATGATCCAAAATCAACCTCTGCAGAAGAACTCATCTACAATGCCTTGGTTACTTGTTCACTTTACAAAAAGACAAGCAGGTGAAAGTTCCCAAATTTTTAGACAACTGCTTATCCCATTCTGTCATACTGAAGATCGTACGCTGTCCCAGGCCCTTACTTCTTGCCAGCTGCAGCTTGTTTTCCTGGGCACTTGCTAGCATCCATTAATTTTCATTAAAGTCAAGGTTCCTAAAGCGCTCAGCATTGTGCAGACAGAAAAATAAAATTTTTTTCCCTGTCATAAAAAAATAATATCTAAATTTAAAACACCCTCAAGGGATGCAAGAATGGAAGAACTGCCACCTTCGCTGTATAATAAAGGGGAACTGAGGCACAGAACATTCAATGATTTACCACAGAATCACATACTAACTCTACAGCAGCACAAGGCTTAGAAGCCAGATTTACGGCGTGCCACTGCAGTGCTTCAAACTACCTCTAAAAGTCGTGGTGTTTATATGGCAAAAGAACCCAAGAGCCTGGGATGATTCATGTTGAGCTGCTGCAGAGATGATTTCACTATGGACTTGCCTGTTCCCAGAAGAGCTCCCGAGTAACAGACATCTGTCCAAAGTGAATGTTTTTCTTACAGATTTCAAAGGTGACAACCTTAATTACGTGGCACTGTATGTCAAGGGCAAAGCATACCGGGTTCTCAAAAGCTTGGTTCTCTGTTACCTTTTTTTCCGATAAATCCTGGCTTCAAAAAATCCAGACAAGCCATCTCATGCTATTTTCTGTCCTCTCATCTGTGGCTCTATCTATACAGGATTCTGATAATGCTCTTTAGCAATGGGAGTTCATATAGTAAATACCTTTTCTTCAGATCACGAGGAGATTTCCCGAGCCTTCAATCATCTGCTTTTCACTACCCTGACCAGGCTAGCACAGAAAGAGCTTTCATGCTGCTCAGGCAGAACTGTGTTTTTCTCCAGCTAACCTTCCTTGTCTTCCCTGGACAGCCTTCTCTTGGTCTGGCTAAGTTTTTATTTTGGGCAGCTCAAACAGCAAACGCTGCTACAATTGCAGAGGCTTGTTAACATCCACACGTTACATAAAACGTAAAGCAAGCTCCTTCAAGTGCTCATGTAAAAGTGCTCATAAACAGAATTGCAATTAGTCTGCACAGAAGTACATGCCTGCTACTGCTTCAGACAGATTTCCACGACTCAAATAGAAGTTGTTGACGACTGTCCTACAATACTAAACGAATGAGCTGCCTAAACAGAAGCAAACAGGAGTACAGTTTGTTTATAAGCACTGACCAAATCTGCAGTGGGAAAAAAATAAATTAGAATTGTGGATTTGATATTTTCCACCTTATAGGTAATTCAGTTCTCAGAAGCCTAGCCAAAAAATCAAAGTGGAACCTCCTTGATTGACATTATAAAAGCAATTAAGTTACAGACCTGTCAAATATGTTAGCATTTGGCTCTGTCTGCTCTACTTGTCTATTTTGACTAGTTGTAGAATCATTTAATGATTTACAGACCTTTAAAGTCTTAAGGCATGGTAGCTGTATTAAAACTGCGACCCATTATTTCTTGGTCACATCATAAATTACTGTGACATCATAAATATCTTCCTTTTTTCTCACAGAAAGCTAGATGATGATTCCTGATTTGAGTTTGAAGCTTTATTTTGAGGTAGGTTTGTTGTTTTGTTTTTTTTTATTTAACCTGCACTAGTAAACACTAAAATATTTTACTGCCAGAAAAGGATGTGTAGTAAAATATAATTTTCAAAACAAATACACTTTTTAAACTGTAATGTATGTTCATATAGAATTCTACCATCATTATTTCTAATATAGTTTAAAAAAAAAAGTTTCAAACTGCAGTAATATGAAGTATGCTTGCTGGGGAAATGGGCTTTTTAAGACTTCATAATTGTTTGGTTCTACAATCAGAAACATTTCAACCAAAACCTATGTATCCCGCCGCCTTGTTTTACAGTCTGAAAAACTTCCTTTTTAAATTTTTTTACTTTTAGAGGAGAAAGTAAATGAAAAGGAAGGAGAGAGGGGAAACAAAAGAGGAAAGCATCCCTAATTTGTTATGAGAAAATACCTTTGTGGAAAAAAAAATTAAAGTACATAATACAAAAGGAAAATTCAAAATAGAGTGAAGTAATTTTCTGCATAACTCCTTACTACTTTCAAGAAAGGCCAGTTTAAACAGGTATGACTGGGTGAAAATTTCAGAAATCTATTTTTTAAAACATCCAAACCTGCAAGGAGAAATATGGGGTGAGGTCAAAGAAAAGCCGGAACTGTACACCAGGAACTCCCCCACCCTTTCGTACAACCTCATGGAAGGGCTATTATGTTACTGTATGTTCCCAAACTTTGTTACAGGGTTTGAATCAAAGATTAGCTGAAAATTAATCAGAGACAATTAAAACAGAGCAGTGTTCAAATACAACAGGTTTACAAATATGAAGTTAAATTTAAGTCCGGGTCTGGCTGGGAGTTTTTGTACCAAAAGTTTACAGTTAATTTAAATTATTTTCAGTTTGCTGAAAATAACTACTATTACAGTGGTTCAGAGGAGAAGACTGCACTTTAAAAATACCTAATTACAGTATATTCTGTTACAGTATATTATTATTAAATTGACTTTAAATTTAATTAATTTATTCAATAACATAAATGCTATGTAAAAAGAAAACAGCTTTACATTTAATCGAGGGCAAAAAAATGTATTAGGAGCTTCTGAAGTTTTCCTTAAACAAGAAATGTGAATGTTGGGCTTTTACACATGCTGGCAGAACTCCCCTTGAAAGTAATGGAAGTGAGATTCCCTGACTACAAGAGAACAGACCTCTGAGAATAAATCTGTTAAGAGTTCAAGAGATGCCACCTGCTTTCAAAGCTAACATGAGCATTCACCAAGACCACCATCATTACTTACCTATCTCAATAAACTTTTCTGTGCAATAGAAGTTGGGGTTTTTTTGTTTGGGTTTGATTTTTTTTTCCCCAGATACACAGGCAGAGATTTTTTTTCCCCCCTGGCATACATAATGCTGAGTTTCATTTTACCCATAGCTCAGCCTCCCTGGCCAAACAGAATAGAATTTTATCAGATTTAGGGTTCTGAATAACGAATGCAAGAACGACACCTTCCATCTCCTTCAGCCTTCAATTCAGAAATGTCTGGATTTTTGTAAGTAAGAGACCTAAGTAGTGTGGGAATTGCAGTCCATGCAGCCTCCCCCTCCACTGCAATGCCACAGAGAAAATGCAGCTCTGTTGTGGACCTATCGTTGTTCGCTGGATCGGTTATTTGGCACAACTCATCTGGAATTTCACATCATGTTCCTTTATAAAAATTAATTCTGGACAGGATTTTGCCCTTTCTAGATGAACTTCATCTTAACCATATCTAATTTTTATGTTCCAAGCAGCGTTGAGGTTGTCCAAGCAGGTCCAATATGTTTTAACTTTATTACGATTCCTATAAAGTCTGTAGAAATATGCCTAAAATTGTCTTGACAACTTAAATAAAAGCAGATCTGTACGGGGTCTGTAATTGTACTATGCTACATGATTTAAACCGGCTAATGGTGAGCACACACTGAGCAGCTGGGAAGGAAAAGACTGTGTGTGCTCAGAAAGAAGAGGGAGAGCAGAAGGAAAGGTTAATAAAGCAAAATGTTTTTTTCTTGCTGAAAATTAAGCCTCTGGTTTACCTATGTAAGTGTATTAGTAAATGCAGACAAGGCACCATGTATTATATAACTATTTCTTTTTAGTCACATATACTACTTTGTCTGCTTTTCTTAAGATTTTGTGTGTATTTTATGATGACTCTACTCTGCATCTTTTCATCTCTTTTCCAGTTAATTCCAGACATGCAATGTAAATTTTTCAATTACACATGAAACTGCTTTATTTAAGGAACAATGCAAAGTTACTCTCTCACCTAAAAGCTAATGTTAAAAGCAACACCTCAACCCCCCAAAATAATATCTATGCTATATACATAGCTATCAGTTGGTTACTACAACTCAAAAAATAATGAAAAAAAAATAATGACCAGTCCTATATCAAAAAAATCAGGTTACTTTTAACGAGCTTTTAAGTCAACAGAGTTTAAAAGAAGCAAGCAGCTAAACTCTGTAGGACTGGTGATTCTTTTTTATTTAAACTATAAAATAAATTGAAAGACCATGAAAAAAAGCTTACAGGTACTTCAAGATTATTGTCACTGTAAAAAAAAATTTCAAGTTGCACTTACAGCTTACCCAAGATCATTCTTTTATTACAGAATCCTTGAAGGTAAGTTAGAGCACCAGCAGAAATCAAACCCAGCGTATTTATGCACTTTTTCATTCCAGGAGGTTAAGTCAGACTTGTGGTTTGGATGCTCAGCAGATCCTGGCTGTGCAGTATCATTACACTACGTCTTGGAAGTGAAACTTCTAACTAGTCTCATAACGATAAGGGCTACACAGGATTCGCATGAGTGATGAGAGCCCTAAATGCACAGCAGAGACCTGAGTTCATGGTGGGTGTCAGGCACCGTGCAAATCTGGAAGTTACATATATTTTTATGGGTAACAAATACCACAGTCACAGGAAAAATGCTTACGAACAAAGGTCATGGAAATTTTTAGTTAGTAATTTGCACAACCATTGTCCTTTAAGATTCTGTGTAAACATATAAAGCTTATAGTTTTAATTATATTGGGGGGGGCAGGGAGAGGGAAGGTGTCTAAAAATAATATATCTCAACCAACTATCACTTTCATCTTCCCATAATAAAAAGCTATGAAACAGGTTGTTAACTGAACTAAGTGCCACGAGGTCATGAAGTAAAAGATCTATTTTCTTCTTTTTTTTTTTTCAGGAGAGAAAATGGTTTACAAAACAGAAAAAGATTTGTTCAATGAAACAATCAGCTTTAGTTACAAGTGCAAAAGTCAGCCATGTGTACTAATTCTCTGTAATTATGATGCAAAGAGAACTCCTTGGGGACTTAAAAGTCAACGCCTGGCAATGGCTGGACAAACAGCAGAGTGGAGCTTACTCAGGTGATACTGACCCCTTCAAAGCCCTTTGTGTTACTGAACAACCCAAACCATCCAAGTGTCTGCTCTGTTCTCCCTTTCTTAGGTATTAATGCTGTACTGTACTCACGGGGTTGGTATCTAAACCATTAAAATCTCACACGCATCCCAGCACGCAGTCCTTGCATAAGGAATTCATACACTCCGAGGAAACAGGCAGAGAAGAAGGAAAATTCACCATCTGTGTCTGCTACACAACCACAGCTGAGAATTAGATGTGGAGAGCAGAAAGGTGACAGGGCAGGTGTCTTTTATAAAATTCATCTTAGTTGGCTGCCCCTTTTTAGACTCTAACACATCATGCACTCCTGTCTTCCTGCCTCCCACACAGGCGATTATCACTTTGTGAAACGAGGTAAAAATCCAAGACTGAAAATTTTCAAAAGCATTCAGCAGTGTCCTTACTGTTTCCACAGTGAAATCGCAGGTTTCACGTTGGCTTAATCAGGGAAAAAAAGCTGGGCCAATACAAGGATGAACGCTAGAGGAAAAAGCCTGTCTTTGGCATTTCATATTTTATGCATGTATTTACACCACGAGAGAAAAACTCACCCCAAAAAGCTAGGCACCACTTGTAATGAGAGTCTTTGTTGCTAGTCTGAATTGGGTTTAAAATTACAAAAAATCCCACAAAGACCACCTGCAGAAAAGACAAGTTGCAACCTATCTACCTGGCACTAGACTATGCCCTTAAGTGGAGCACTCCAGTTAAAAGAAAAACCCAGGGCATTCTGCCACCCCAGGTCTACCGCTACAACTTTATGCAGCATCTCACTGTTAATATATATTTCAAATCCCAAATAGGGCAAGCCAGCATTCAGAGCGGGTTTAAAATAGGTCTCAAACCACCTATCTCTTAAAGCAGATCCTTAGTTTACAATGAACTACTGGCAAAAAGCTTGCTGCAGCTTTCTCATGAATGACAGGTCTCTGTAAAGAGTGCTTTTTGTACTGCATTAAAAAATTCACAGCAGTCTGTAAAAATAAAAACTCGAGATCAAATGACATTTAAAATGAAAATTTTGCTGAATTCTCTGTGGCTGCTGTGTTCATAAGACATTTTATTAGTGTATGGGGCAAATACTTTTTACTCTGCAAGCACTTTATTGCATTTTTCCTTCATTTACAGCATGCTTTTTATTTAGGGCTTTAGAGTCCCACATTCTTCTCTCCCTCCCCTTCTTTTTTTCTCCCCTGAATGCTCCTAAAGTTACAGAACAAGGGGATCCTACCTGGCAGTCTACAACAGGTCAGTGATCAAACAGAAGGAGCAGTGAGACAGCAGCCAAATCCTGCCCCATCTCCTGGGAATTATAGAAAGCCAGGGCTTCTCAGCCTGCAACGCAACTGAGCCACTGCACCCCGAGGCTCAGATAATCGTAGTACACTTTCTGCAAGCACACACAGCACAAATCTCCACAACTATCCAGGTTAAGACACAAGCATTTGTTTTTCAGTTGTTGCTCACTGCAGTTTTTGACACAGGTAGAGGCTGCTTGAAAATGTGACCTCATCTGTCTTATGACAGCAGAAACAAAGATAGATTGAAAATATACCAACATTGCTCTGCCCCGGCGATCAAAGCCCGTTTAAATAAACAATGTTCTTTATCTGCAAAGTGCACTGGTCTTTGAACAACTATTCATTTTACCTAAAGTATTTACATTTGCTTGAACAAAATCAATATACCAGATAAAGCAAGCTGTAATATGAACAGACAGAACTAGACCAAACCGTGAAGTATTATCATTTACCCAGTAATGTGCCAGTTGTTCATTAAGATACTACTTCGTGCAAGCAAAACACTCTTAAAAACTTGGTGGGTTTTAAATACAGCCTACATTCAGGAATGCATTATGTACTGAGTTAACATTACACAGCCCACGTCTGCTATGAACTCAAAGAAGCATGAGTAGTTTTTGCCATTTCAAAAAGCCAGTATCACTGCAAGAAGAGAAAATTAGTGGGCGCAATAACACATCAGGAAAGCAGTGACGTGGCAGAGTGGGTGCCACAAAGTAGTAACTAATTATTAACTTCTGGAAAGGTTAGCATGAATCCTCTTTAGGCCAAAAGCTAAAGCCAACACGAATAAAGACAGAGTCTTTATTAAGGAAACAAATTCTCAGCTGTGAGAATTATACAGCACAGTTAAAAGGCACAATGCACAGAAACGTTTACCCTTTCATCAAGAACGGCTGGCCTATCTAGGAAAGAACTGAGATGCTCTAGGAGAGTCTGCTCTTGAACCGGATCTGTGGTTGAACAGAAGCCTTAGTCCATATAGTTCATCTTACATGAAAGCACAGTGTGTATCTCATATGAAGGAAATTAAAGATACTTACGCAGCCACCAGCAAGAATTTCTGCAGCCAGTGGGACAGAGCCATCTTTACTCATAAACTTATCTCTCACAAAATCATTAACCTTAAAAAACAAACATTTATGAAAGCAGATAAATTAAAAGGTTGGAGAAAACACTCATTGGCTGCAAGACGCAAGTACATCCATGAAGCTACCAAACTAACAGATATCAAGTAAATCTCAGACTTTATATGAAATATTGTAAAGCTGACTATGTTTTGCTTTCTAACAAAGATTTGCAGTATGATTCAAATATTTATTAATGAAAAAAGATAACAATCAGTAGATAAATAAGATCATTTTAAAATTAATGACATAATCATTTAAGATTTTAGAAACACTCAGCACACAAATTTAAATATAGTTTAAAAATTCATTTAAGAACATTCAATAGTAAGTATTAAGAGAGTAAGTCAATTAACAGCTTTAAGTACCTTTCTGGGTTTTTTTAAATGTGTATTACTAGCTTTGATGAGTACTAACTGTGAATCCGTGAATCTGTAACTTCTTGGTGAATAACCAATACCTTACAATTGGGTTATAACAAGAAATTCTTCAGTGCCTCAAAATCATTCAAGGAATAGCTCAACTACAGAAGTAAAACATTTACAGAAAGAAAAGCATGCAGACAGGTTCCTTTCTTACCAACTCTTCACTGCATGCTCATACTATTTCCTGTCACACTAGAATTAGACAGGAACCACGCAGAAATACAAAAACCAAAGCCCTCCAAGTACAACAAATAATTATTAATTTTTTTGCTAGGAAGTAAAACCAAAGGTCTGCAATACATACAAACAAGCAGATAAACTGAATAAGCCGCTTCTATTTTGGAGTGAGTCCAAAAAAAGGTTTTCCAAAAAAATTCTTAAAATGTACACACATGCTTAAATGTATCTACATAGGTGTGATTTCTATGCCACTTGTACTGTTCACAAGAGAGATAGGAACAGTTGCTTTGTGCTCTTGTAATTAAATTTATATCAAGCAAAAAGCATAGAATACAGTCTACCATGTTGCTGACACATGAAGGATAAAAATCATTAACGCGATAATTGTAATCAGAGGGACTTTACAACAGGGAGAAACCTGAAAACGACCCGTTTGCAAACTTACAGTAAGTTTTATGGCCTTCTCTGGTGCTACTCCTAAGAGCTGCGGTAACAGACCTGTAGCATGGAAATAGAGAATTCAATGCATCGGGTAACTTGGTATTAACTAAACAAATCAACAAATATATGTAGAGATCACCACCTAGAAACGGGCAATTTTTACAGCAATTTTGTGTTATTATATTTAATGAGAGTACTTAAACATTCCATTTTGAGAGCAAACTTTGTGCTACCACTTCAAATCAGAGGAACTGCCTATATGTAGTTACTTTAGCTGTTTCAAAATCCGTATTAGCTCACTTCACACTTAAACCCTAACACAGATTTGCCAACTGTGTTTCAGCACTCTCTCCCACACTTGTTTTCGGCATCTTCCCACAAAAATTAAGACTTTCTAATTAATTTTGTGAGACACACAATGTATGCATTCCAGAAATCATGAGTGCAGCACCTTTTTCTGGCAAAACCAATGGCATTAGATGGCAGGAGCCAAGGGGAAAAGAATCAAAATAATGCAAAACATCCAAACATGTATGACTGCATTCTCGAGCACTTTGCCCAGCTAAGTCACCTGTTCTTAAACCAAAGGAAGATATGCTGCTTTCTGCCCAGACATGGGATTTCCCATTTTATTTTGTGAGAAGAGACAAGCTAGAGAACTGGAAGTGGGGATCTCTGACTGCTGACTTCTCTTGCTTGAAGTTGGTATTTTGTAAACTTTTGGATGACACAAGCTAAACCATGCAGAGCTCACCAGCTAAGCCTGGGGTTACAATGGTGTTGCAAGCATTCATCAGCATAACAAGATTAGAAATGTGAGAAATTCACTCCGGATGGAGTTCCCCCACCTGCCCCCCATCCCGTTTTAGTAGCTCAGGCAGAGCCTTTGGTACCTTTTACAGTCTGACATTTGCACCTCCCCATGGTTGTATGTTTGGGGAAAGACAACAATTACTCTTCCACCTCTAGAAGCTAACTTGCCAAAAAGCATTTTTCCAACAGCAAAACATCAGAATAACAAGAGAAAAACATATGTGCACTGGATTAGCGTATTCTCCCATTCTGCTACCATCCATCAGCTTTACTGGTTACTACTGATGCTCTTAATAAGGAAAAGACGTCAGGGAACAGCACCATTTGGCTCGGTAGCAGAAGGTCCAGACACATTTATAAACTAAGGCCTTTAAATTTTGCATTTTTGTTTGTCAAGTGTCAAAAACAGTAATTAATTGTGTATACACACCCAATGTCTGCCCTAGACAACTATGCTGAATTACAATCATATGGCTGAATATTCAAACTACAGAATACAGTAAGTTCATATAGAACTGCTCAAAAAAGAGATTCTGCAGAGAAAGTTAAATTTCAAAATTTGAATTTCTGAATGAGGTTTATTTGCACAGGTGACTTGAATCCAGAATTCAATGAAAAAACATGAAGACAGTCAGAATTGTGTAATCAAATATTACATTTTCTGCAGCACTATGAAGACAACAGGGTATTTATCTGAATTTACATCTTTTTATAGGATATGCATGGCTTTGTATAGATATTATAGCTAATGAATTTGCATCTTCAGAGACTAAAAAGGCATTGCATTTACTTTAAAACAACAGTGGAAACAACAGTACAAACACAAGTCTAATCCAACAGAACTAGCGCAGCTCCCTAAATGGATATATACTTCACACTGAACCTGGAGATCATGAATTTTAAAAATCATATATGTGTATATTATTCACCTAAGCTACACGCAGCATGACTTTCAAGTTTTATCAAGTAAGTTACAGAAAAAGACACTCTAAAATATTAGGATATAAATTCTAAAATTGCTCCAATTGGAGATCTGTGTGAGTCTCCATTGTTGGAAGCTGCATAAGCAAAACCAAAACAAATTCATTCTCACTAGACTGAGCTGGAGGAGCTCGAGATGCCAATTTTACAATTTTTTTCCCCCCAGCTCCTAAGACTTTGCATTTGTAAAAGGAACTTGCAAAATCTCAGGAAAAACATGTTTATCTTGGCACAAGTTACTTTTTTCCCCATCTGGTCCACTCCTTTTGCACTCAAATCTGAATGGGACTGTTATGACTAAAAACTTTCCATAAAACTTCAATGTAGAAGAGAAAGATTAAACAGAATAAGTAGAAGTTACCAAAAAAAAAACCCCTACCACTCAAAAAACCCAACCCCCCAACTGAATAACCAAAAACTCAAGAGCATTTTTCTCTTCCTCTACTCCACACACGGTTTTATAGTATGAAAGTGCTTTGTAAGTTAATTACAGATAATGTTGTGTATGTCTACTGCAAGACAGCATATAGTATTTTTAAAAAAGGCAGCATTAATTTTAATACATTTTATGCCTTGCCAGGTACCAGCTAGGTCCACTGTCTCTAGCAGCTTAGGAATGTAGTGGGGCTCTCAATTTACTCTCATACTTACGTAATAAAGCTATCTGTAAGTGGTGACTGTGCACTGTGTACATTATGACTATCAAAACTGAATTATGTTTTCTTTATCCTTCTGATGGGTTGTTGAAAGATTACTGAACACAGTAAAGACTGTAAGGTTTGGAAGAAAGCAAGGACATTGAGGGACACATATGAAAATGTAATTTTCTGTTTGGGTTATCCTGACACACAGGGAATTTTTCAGGGTTACTACGCGTTTTGATTCGTCAGTTCATTGGCAGATCTGCAGTATGACACACGCACAGACATAGAACAAGCCTAGAAATGTCTGACTGTCTTAAAAATGTATGCCTCTCCTAACATCAGAGAATAGCATTTTGCCCAGATGTAGCCTGCTAGTACAGTATACTGTATGTATACTGTTATTCAACCCATTTTTACATAACCAAGGCTCTTTGGTAGCAATTACCACCAATCTCTTCATATTTAACACACTATGGTAGTCCTGAGCTAAGAACTGCATTCAGGGTTTGCGACGTCATGCAAGTGACTTTCTGAAAGCAGGCTCAATATGTTGTGAATATACACACAACAGCTCCTCTGGCCCAGCTGCGGTGATGGCATCGGGTAAAAAAAAGTCTTGTTTGGTCAAAGGATTTTTTTCAGACGTCTAACAGTGAAACTTCAGTTTCACACTGGGTAATGGACATGCTTTTCCCTTCATATTAGAAAAAAACCCCACTGACTGATGGAGTTGTTGCTCAGTCTAGGTAAAATATTTGAAACCATCTGGACATCTGATAGAAAGGCAGTAACAGAATACTGCCAAATTTTTCTACTACACGGTTCACACAATAAATTGGACAATTTATCACCGGTTGCCATTCAAGCACAGCTCCTTCAGACTGGAAATGGGGTATTTCTCTAACATTTTGTGCTTTGACACAACTTTGGAATAGGAATAGGCTTGTACTTCCGTTCTACAAAAATGATACTTCATTGCATGCTTCTGGAGGAAAGCTTCTGTCACAGGCTTGCTTGCTGTCTCATTAGCATGGGAGTCCACCAGTAATAATGAATTTGGACAATTAAAATCTGAGATTAGAAGGCATCTGGAGTTACTGCAGTGCTAGAAGCATCACTGGAAGAAATGAAACTAACAAGTTCTTTAACAGTTAATGATCACACATAACAGTCTTCCACAGCATCTCCTGTCTTTTTCATCCTCTAGGAGAAGAGGCGTTAACAGCACAGCTACTGAACATTTTCCTGAGCTATGTTTTTGATCTGGTACTTAAACTTCCCATAGAATTTCTATCAAGTATAAGTGAAATAACCTCTGTTACATGCACTGGTTAAGACTGTGAAGCATTCTGTGACTCATTAAGTGGACTTCTGATTAAAATGATATTAAGAAATGTAGTTGGAAGAATTGTTGACAAATCACAGCCTCCAAAATTTCCTTGTATTTGCATATACAAAATACCCGTGAGTTTCTAAGTATGTATTTCAGACATAAATGTAGGCACAGCAATAAATTGAGTCTGTGAGATGAGTATTCTTTTCAGCCATGCTGAAGAGAAAGACATGAAAAATTTATCTCAGATGTACAGTCTTAAAAAAATAATCTAACAATACAGCATTCAAATAATGTGTATTACAAAGATTCTACAGAGGCTTATATCATGTCTGTTGGGTTTTTAAAACATCAAAGTACCTTGTCAGTGGAAACACCAATTACCCTTAGAACCAAATTCACATTAAACAGAATTTAGTGCTCTCTTTATATCCACAAGATGGTGTAATTTATCCTTATCTGAGATGGTGGTTTAGAACATGGTGGGTTTGCCCTTTTCAAGTTTGGAATAAAATAATTGTAGGAAAAAAGAAAAATCAGTTCACTTCACTGGATGGAAATATGTGCCCTGCATTAAAAATACCATCTGAAATGGCTGAGTTCAGAGTAGGGTTTACAATTCCTGCTTGCTTTCTTGCCGTGCAGCATGACAAAGAGACCACTGCCCCAAAGGTTTCTACTATAATTTTTTTAAAAGGTTTTGCATTGCTATTCAGCTAAGCAGTAGAACTCTACCAATTACTATTCCCTCCTCCAGCAGGAGAAAAAACCCACACTACTTAACTCTGAACCCACCGCAGTGTAAGAAAGAACAGCAGTTACCACTAAGCAGCAAGAAGTAATGTGGTTTGTAGCGCGTCTTCCCTAGTGTAGTATTTTAAGACTAGCACAAGATGATTCTTGCTGTAACTTCACTGAATTAACTTGGGTGAATATACAAATCTACAAAATGTTCCTTTCAAGTTGTCTTGTCTTCTCAAGCTTAATCAGAAATCTTCATTCTGCACTCAGCTGCTTGACTTTCTCCAACATGATCTCCTTTGAAATAAGCAAGAGTCCAAATTTACAGAACTGCATAGAGGAAGCTCCACATTTTTAAGGAGTTTTCTCTATATAACTCTTTAAAAAGGGAAGTTAAATCAGGATGCCTTTTAAGTAGAGAATCTGTAGAAACACAGGTCTCAATTTGCCTCTGAAATGATGGTGTTCTTTGCCATCACACAATTTCTACTATATAATCCAGAAATGAGATTATTGCCCTGGGTTTAGAAGTTCAGCTCCACCAAACTGAGATTTCACTATTCAGTACTCCTTGAAAGACTGGATGGGGATGGGGAATGGAACAGCAAGCTATACTGATGAAGGTTCCTAAAGTTACCCAAATCCAGCAATGCAAAAATCATTACAAAAACATGACAAGCAGAGTTAAGAATATGCATTTATGACATTTCTGAGTCTTTTTTTAGGTGAAAAAAAATCACTGTGCTTCAGAGTTTTAATGAGACAGAAGCATGTAATAGTGGAATTCTGCATGTTTATTCTTTCAGGATCCCAGAAGAAGCAGATAGGCATTTGCAGGGTATACATTCTGCTCTTTAGGCAATAAATGGGACTTTTTATGATTCTGATTGTTATAAATCCTCACAAAATAGAAACGATATCAATACATTTTATTAAATTACTAGGCCTACTAAAAAAATTGCCTCAAACTCAGTCAATAATAACAGCCTTCCCATCTCCAATAGTGCTGAAATAATTACAAAGTCTGGATTTTGCAGAGGAGCTACTTAGTCAGCCTCCAGTAGCTCAGGTCATATGTTAAGAGAGCACCTGTACCACACCACTTACTTCTAACATTGGTTCCCATGCTGTCTTATAAATGGGGTTTTTTTGGGGTGCATATAGCTTTGCCAGATCACAACAACATTTTACTGAAGCCTTCTGTTCTTCATTCCTGAGTGCTTCTAGCAATTAATTTCTGTCATTACAGTATTCTTATTTTCAAAAGTTAAAAAAAAAAAAATTAAAATATTCTGAGCAAGCTGGCTAAACCTGAAACAAGTAATGCAGGTTTCGAATCCTCCCTGGAGAATATGGCAGAGTGGGATATGAGATCTCACTAACTAGGATACCAGAAATACCATTTTCTTTATCTCTGTGACACACAACTCCAGTCTCATGCAGGAGTTCACGATTCTTTATGACTACTTCTGTGTTACCTGAGCTTACACCACTGATACCATAACCGAGACAAGGCCATCTAACTTCAGGCACTTACTAAAATAGCCAAAGCGAGGATGATTTCATCCTGAACAGGGTAAATGAGTTTTTGGAGCTTTCTCCATTAAATAAAATGTGAGCTTGGGACAGCTAACTTCATAACTTGGGTGTACTGGTTATGCAGATAAAGCAAAGCGGGTAGAAACCCAGTTAATCCCTCTGGCTGACTCAACAGTGAAAAGCTAAGAGGGATACATAAAACTCAGTGAAGATGACTGTTCCAAATGACGAGTGGAACACATGCAACTGTTTCAGAGAGACCTTTCTGTCACAAAAGATACCACAGAAAGAGATCTGGTTAATAACAAGGTACCATTATTCCCTTACTGTTTTTATGGTTTCAAATAGAAAGAAAACAGATTAAAAAAGAACACTGAAACAAAACCCTAAAAATGGATGATCTGACTTCTTACCAAACAGGACAAAACATTCTCAGTACTAAAGGACTGCTAAGGAAATGAAAACTTGACTAATGGTGTATTTTTGCTGTAGGAAATTGCTGTTGTTGCCATACTGCAGATGGGGAGGGAACAGACAGAGAAGTCCTACAGAAATGTTCTTATTACAGTGAGGTTTTAATTATCAAGATGTTTGCAAACCTTTCACCTTTAACAGAATAGAAGCAAATGCACAAACCAGGCAAAACTAAAGTCAGAAAAACAGGCTTAAAAATCCAGAGTTGTAGTGAACTCTTTTTAGTATCTTATTAGTATATACCACCTTTTAAACTTACCTCTATAAAGCCCAAAGAAACCTTCATAACGCAACACTTTCTTGAAGCAATCAAAGCTGTTTTTATACATCAATTCTCCCACAAAAGAGCCTGTCGAGCGCTGGTTTTGCATTCGAGTTTTTACCAAATCAATCGGGTAGACGGCAGTGGCTCCAACAGCTGCAAAGACAAATCAAGCTATAAGGAAACAGGATTTTGCATTTGCCATGTTTGACTGCAACTGCCATGTTCTACATTTACATCTCAAACATCAGCTGAATCTTTTCTCTCCACAATATATATCCTGGATACATTAAACTACTTCCTGCAGTTCTAACCAAAAGCACTTCCTGGCCCTACCTCATTATTAATCTGATTCTTCTGAGACTGGTTTGGTGACAAACCAGATGGACACACCACCTGAAAAGGACAATGGCTCGTAAATACCAAAACTCTTGTACATCGGATGACCTCCTTCTTCAATCTCATAGTCATCCCCATCCCTTAAACATCGCTCCAAGGGAAAAACTGAGAAGCCTTCCACACTTAAATGAAAGGCAGAAGAGGAAGAAGGGCAGAACTACAAATAAACTGAAGTGTGAAAATTAATATTCTTTTGCCCAGCCATGACTAACCTCCAGCAACTGAACCAAGGGCAAATCTGTACGCTGATTCTGCAATCTGGATGAGAACAGGTCGAGACACGTCGCCTGGAGCTTTCTGTCAGGGCAGGATTTAAAACAAAAGGAAAGACAAGGAGAATAATCAGAACATCATATTTCATGAGAGGACATCTCATGACCAGACAGATATAAATATAAAGATACCTAGAGAAAATGCCACAATACACTGAGGATTTTGTTTTCAATTATTATTTCTCCTCTACTGATTTCTAAGTGCCATATGATGCAGCCTCTTCAGATTGGACCAGCAAAGAAAACACAGACTGATACAACTCCAAAATCAATGGTCCAAACGTGCGTATCAGGGCAAACATTGCATCTGAAGTCATACATTTGCTACAGCTGACAGCAACTCCAGTTTAGAATTTCTTTCAACCGCTGGCAAAACCAGGTACACTTATTACTTTTCAAGCTATCAAAACAAACATGCAAGCATTGGTCATTCATACTAGCTAAAGGAAAATACAGTTTCACAAAGGTCTCCAACAATTTAATTTTGCTCACAGTCTATGACTGTTACATTCATCCCAATGAAAAACAGATTTCAGAACATATTTTAGAAGTGCCCCAGATTCAAAATTGGTAGAAAAAAATTAGGAAACCAAAAGTTCTACAGGACCATTAAGTCCTCCATACTCACTAACACTTCTTTTAATACTTTTTTTTAGCATACCAAAAGTAAAAGGATAAAATAAAAATATGGATATATTTTTTCCTGAAAAATATGTTTAGATTTTATCTGATACTCCCAAGCATGGGCAGAAAACAAACTGAAGGTATCAATTCAGCTGAAAATCTCAGTCTTGCAATCAAGCAATTGACAAAAGGAATTGGATGGAAAAATTAAAATGTAGGACATGTATGCAGAAGAAATGTAAGGTTTTAGCAGGTTGAGATCCCCTAGCCTCTTAAAATGGCATAAATGATACAAGAAAAGAGAGTGGCCCCAAAGCAACAACTTTCACCACCACATTTTTGGTTACATTTTACTGCCACCTATTGTAATTACATTACTTCATGTTCAGTCCAATGCAAATGCTTTTAACTCCTTTTGGAGTCTTCTAGGAATAGATGGTGAGCTTTTAGGAGCTAACTCTTCTAAATTCATCCCAGCATAGTCAACATTTAGTCACTGCTCAGACAGAAAACCGCCAGTGTCTTGGAGCAGTGGTGGGGGGTGTTCACATGTAGGGGAGGGAGAAGAAGAAGAAAGAGAAGCAAAAGAGATGCATGTGTGTACACACACACACGGGGCTGGCTTATGGCCTGGTAGTCCTAAAAATGTAGCCTACATCAACTCATTGTGGTCAAACTGGCGTCTCTGCACAGACCCAGAGCAGGAAAAAAAAACCCAACAAAAAACCCCTTGGTCTCACAAGACACAAAGTTAAGACTGCCTTAAAATAGAGACCAGAGTGAAACAGAGAGGTAGTTTTAAATCTATCGTTACAGAAACTTGTGTCAATGAAAATATAAGATATGCTAAAATAATACCAAAACTAAAAGATCAACAGGTTTGACATTTAAAAAACAAGCACTTTTTTTTTTTGCCTCAAACATAACAGGAGTTCATTTGCTGTTATACCACTGAAAGCCAATATCCTTTTGGTTTTGGAAATGCAGAGAACATGGATGCTTTTACTAAAACGGTTATGGTAAACCAAATAACATCTATTCTATTTTGATATTCAGCAAAGGCAAAGCAGAGAAGCCAGGAACACACATCTGTGTTCAGATTAAGGGCTGTCATTTAACAGGCTGAATTTACCATCCATATTTGAAGCAGGAAGTGTTCTTTCCTTATTAAAAAGAACAGAGCACAACAGAATCACAAAACATAAACACCTTAATGAGGTATACACCTAATATTTACTGAATGGCTGGATGGCACTCATGTACATTTTATCTTTTGAAAGCAAACTACATTTAGCCTGTCAAAATGCAGCCCAAGAGAAAGGGGCACAGAGGAAAGATGGAGAGGGCATGACAGAATAAAAGTGCCAAGAAGCAGCTACTCCTTACAGATACTACAGATCACAAAAGAAAAGCAACTTAACTGGCAACACAGACAGAGGTTGCCTATCTACTTACCTGGCACTGAAACACATAACAGCATCTGGTCACATTGGCTTCTGCTCTTACCTGCCTCTGAGCCTCAGCGAGGTTGTAGGGCAATGTCCCCTCCTCCAGAGGAGCAATTCTTTCAATGTCAGCTAACGTCATGCGCCTGAGGAAATTAATTCAGCTTAGCGTTTGCTTAGAGAAGCGTTTTCAGATCACTAGACGTTTCCTGCATGTGACCACTACCCTACACACTCCTGTTCCCCTACACCACCTCCCACTCCTTCTGAGAAGGAAAGAGCAGGAAAGGAAAGGAGGACAGATAATTCTCCACTTACCCCCGTGGCTCGTATAGATCCGCTAACTGAAACAAGATGTCAACTTCCATGGGCGTAACCTGACCAAATTTCTGAGCTGCCAGAACAAACTCCTCTGCAACAGAATAAAAATACAGAAAAGAAAACCTAATCAAAGCAGAACAAGTAATCCAGAGTACCCCAGAGCTGCTTTATATTTTAGCATTACATAGAAGACACTGGTGGGGGCAGGAGAAGGGGAATAGAAGTTACCCACCACAAAAGTGTTCCTGCCACTACATAAATGTACATTTTAAATGGTACATCCTTCAAGTACAACTCTCTGGTCTTAAAGCTTAGCACTATCAGCAGGATTTGGGATATGTGACATACGGTATCAATCAGCTGCGGGTCAGAGGGGAAAAAATAAAATAAAAGGCAAGCAGGGAAAAAAAAACCCCAGGAGTCAAGAGATGTGGAACTTTTCATGCGTAGTCCCAGTAGGCCACATTAATGAAACTTTGGCATTGCACAGGGAATTCTCTATAAAAGTGGTTAGATATAGCTGATAACATCTTGTTCCAAGCTTGTAGATCAGCTTACTGTGCCGCCAATACAAGTTTATGGAATTCTGCAACTACCCTTGAAGGTCACTTTAATAGGCTGCCAATTTGGCAGGAGTCCTAGGAAGTTTTTTAAACTTTTAAATATCTTCACATACTTTCCTCACCCTGCCCCCACCACCAGTTTACTAGGACCTTTTCCTGATTGAAACAAAATGAAAAACCTGGAGGGTGGACTCCGACAGGAGTGTACAGACCTGAGTGGCACGCCAAGGAATGCTAACAAGGCAGGATTTTCTCCCCCTCCCATTGATTTAAAAGCATACAGATGAGGTCTTTACCTCTACCTGCCCCAACCAAACGCCCAAGGAAACTTCCAGACTGCAAACGTTTCTACCAACCCTTAGTGACTTCCACGTCTTTTCTATTTCCAGCCAGAGTACTGTAGATCTTTCTAATGAGCTCCATGTTGTTAAGGAGAGAATTAAATCCATTAAAATAGGAAAAGCTGACCTGATGGGAAGTGGTACCTCCAGCAGCCTAGAGTAGAGACAGTAAAAGAAGAAAAGAGAAAGGAGACTGTTACAAGACTAGGAAAAAATCTGAAATAAAGGTTTTCAACCAATGTTATTTTACAAGAGTGACAGTAGCACAGAATTGCTTTAAAAAAACCCTCTGCAAAATAAAGAAAACTATGAAAGATTCTTATGTTACTGAAACTAATCATGACCAGAATGTAAAATTCTCCCCACCCTACAAACCTAAACAAATACATATGCAGGATTATAACAACATAACCAGTAGTAATTTACAAAGTTCAAGTTTCAGTACTGCTTCAGTTGGAAATGTTTCATAAGTTGGCTTATTTCTACTAATGAGGAAACCTACTTCTACATGTAAAGTATATTACTATACAGAAAATTTCAACAAAATCAAAACATACTCTGAAAAAGGTCAACTGAAACATTTAAATTCACAGGCATTTCAAGTCATGGAAAACCAGCAGTAAGCTCTCAGGCTTACATTAGGCAGTCAACCAAAATGGGAACAATAAGGTTCGAACTGTTACTCATTCTCAAATGAGAACTGAGCCTAAACCTTTATTTTAGCGTGGTGTTGGGTCTGCACACAGAAAAATTATTGGATCAATTCCCTATTTAAAGTATGAGATCAGAGATCAAGCAAATTTCTGAAAACAATGCATAAGCTTGCCAAAACTTAATTGACCTTGTGGAGAAATCAAAACTCTTATCTTGTATTTTACAAGAGAGTACATGAACCAGGAAAGCTGATAACAAGACTGGGGAGAGAAACAAGGAAGAAAGTATCAGATCTCATCGTCAATCCCTAAATCTTCTGGCTATGTGTTTTGCTGTATGCTTCTTCCAATAGTCTGCTCAGAGTTTGCAGCTCTCATCACTTCACACATCTCTTTGGAATTCTCCCTTGCAAGTCAAAGTAGAATAGATTTCATTAAACCTGGTATGGCCAGACTTTTGATTACTTGGGAAGTGCTACAAGTTCCCACGATTAGAAACTGTAGCTGAAAGTGAATGTATCTTTTTCTTTCTTCAGTGAAATTGCAGGATGGTAATATTTAATTTGGTTTATACACTTCAAGCTGAAAAAAGTGTATACCCAACAACTATTAGTTAATACAAAGTGAATGTCCCTGGGTGATGTTCCAGTCCATATAGTGTCCCAGGTGCTCAGAAATTAGTCTGAAGCTTAGAACTGACATTACAAAACAAATCCTCTGAGAATTACTTCCTAAGTGGGATGCAATGACATTCTGACATATCTGACAGTCTCCTACAACTGAATGACTGGCAATAGTCACATACTCTTTACATTTGTAAGCCATTGTTAAGGTCCATCCACCTGCTTTGCCTGTTGTCTCAGGAGACCAGGAGCACTGAAAAACACATGTCCTGCAATAAGGGTTAACTTCCGCATGCATAGATAACAACTGCTAAACTTAAGAACATGCATCCATAAACTGGACTACGTGCCACTTAGAGTAGCCAGGGTACATAAAAACTGAATCCCACATCTATATCCCAGGCCCTTCCCAGTTGGGACACCACAACTACTCACAGCTACTAGACATTCTTCTACAAATGGTGTCAGCATGTGTGGCCGGATGGTGACCATAATGTCCCTGAAGTCCATAGCTGTGACTCTTCCAGACTGAGCATTGTCTCTCTGCACAAAAGCTTGTTTTGCATGTTCTAACTGGATCTCCTGAAAAAATATGGGGGAAATAAAAGTTAGGTTCAAGATCATCATCTCAACAGTTAGATTTTATAGAATGCAATTCTATGAAACACCTCAAACTTAACAAAACACAACTACATGCAATATATTTTTAAGTGAATACTGTATGTATAACTTTCAGACTTTTTCATCAGTAGTCTCTATCACTGAGCTCAGTATCTAGAACGACCATTTCTCTGCTGTCTGGATATTAGGTCAGGCAATTCATTTAACTGCAAAATGGAGAGCATGTATCAACACACCAGTGCAGGTAATCTCCCACTCATGAACATTAAAGTGTTCCGTGACGTGTAACATCTACTTTATTGCATGTGTCAAAGCAGGTCACAATACTTTCTGTAAAAGCATTTGCTACTCCTTGAACCTGGACAGTGCAATCAGAGATTTCCACATAGACACCCACTAATCTTGAAAGCATCCTCATTTAAGACACGAACTTATTTGCCTACAAAACACAGGAGCAGTTTAATTTAGAACTCCTTGTATTGCAACTGATTAAAGATCAGTTCTCAATATTTCAGCAGTAGTAACAGCCAGAGATCAATCAAAAAGCATTATCTGATGCAACCACCTGATAATCTCAATTTTGTGATTCAAATGTAACCCTGAGAGAAAAGGGGAGAAAAAAGGCATCTAATCTCTCAAAGCTGTATCTCTTCCTACTGTAACCTTCACCCTTTCTTCATACGTAACTGTTTGACTATATATTTTTTCTTTTCCATTTAAAAGGAACAATTCTGCACAGACAGCAACATCATAATACAGACGAACTTTCTGTTCAGTTCTACAGGTTTTCCAAAACAGAAATACCTTTTGGTGATGTAGTTAGACTTCCCAATCAATACTTCTTTGCTGAATGGAGGAGAAGAAATCATTGCCATGTCCTCCCTTTGAATTTCAAGGCTTATAAAAGCTTTCTCAACAGAAATACAGCATTGTCTGAATGCATATTCACAATCAGTTATTCAGAAAATGGAATCAGAGGAAAAGTACAGCAGGAATACTAAGCAAGTCCTGCAGTCGACCATGACATTATCCTGTTATTTCCATTATATTTACAAATATATGCCTTAAAAATTGTATTAAGCCAAGACTTGTGAAGAATCACCAGCTTGATGTATTCAGAGTGAATATGAGTTAATATTTCTCACAACAGCTTTTCAGGAAATAAGAGTCTGATGGGCCTGCATAGCATCAGACCTGCCAGAGATCTGCAGCCACCATCCATCCTTCTGTGCATGCAACTGCCACCAACGTACACCACCACTCAAACCATGCCTGTCTTTTAGTCTCAGCCTCTTAACATCTCAAAGTTTAGTCCTGATTTCTAGTTAAAACACTGTACCATACCAGAAAGGTAGGATGAAAAGTTCCTAATATATTAGGCAGGAGGGAAGGAGGGGCAGGGCTGGTCAATGTTTCAACACTGCGTTTCACTCACAGAATTACTCAGAAATTTCTGCTTTTGATGAGAAACACTCGTGGGGGTTATAATTTGAAGTGTTACAATTTCAGTTCTGTCACGTTTCCTTTACATTACGGCCCCCTACGTGGAGGTGTTACAATTCAGCAATATCACTTGCTTCACTCCAATTGTGACCCCAATTTCAACAGAAATTTGGAAGCAAGCAATTTTGGGATGTTTACAGTGGGAGGAGCACAAGTACACAAAAAACTTTGTCAGCTTGAGGCAGGCAAGCCACTCAGGAGGCAGAGAGCTTTGAAGAGGAGTTAGATGCAATACTCTTGTATCCTTAAATAGTCACCACCTGGCAGGTGGAAATGTATGAACAAATGAACAAAAATGTTTGTCATTAAGTGGCAGCATCACCAAAGAAAAAAGAAATTTAATTTAGCAGATGGATTAAATGGGAAACTCTGAATGCTGCTTTCTCCTTCACGCGTTCAAATTGTTTTAACCACTGAAACTGCTAGTAGTGTTGCACTGGTGGAATCCAGAACTAAAATGCAGTAAACAACCTGGATGTCGTATGCACAAGTCCAGTCTGTCACCAGCTGCCTACACCCGTCAGAGGGTTTGGAGATACGTATACCATCAATGGGACCTTGGCTGACAGTGCTGTCTCGGCCACAGAAGCAAAGCCAGGCTCAAGTTCCAGAGAGATATGTTAAGTGTGTGTTTCTTGTCATCACTCAGCTAAGGCTGTTAGTACTACAGTGCAGTACAACCCAGAACACCCCACCCTGTCCTTGCTAACATGATTCCTTTCCATCTTAAGTGGTATGTGTGGAACCCACCAGAGAGAAGAATTATCCCACTGGTCAAGGACGCAGTGCTGCTGTTTGCCTGTACTCCCGCCAGCTAGGCAGGAGTCGCTTAGCTATTGAAGGACAGCAAGACAAAACTCTGAATAGGATGATGTCAGTCTCCTGGAGCTCCCTACTAACACCTCCTCCCTAGTTCAGAAATGAAATGGTTTAAGCATCCTGCAAATAGACACAGAAGATTCATCCCACTTCCTCAGAAAAGGTGTGTCTTTTTAGGGTACGGTTATTTTGAGCTGTGCTACAATTTTCCATTTGCACCGAGCAGCTACGCAGCAATCTTAAACTGTGACCCTGGGAGCAACACAGCATACAAGAACATGCAGACCACTACATGGTAACACATGCAGTCTCGAAACTAAATTTCACCTATAAAGTCTGTCACAAAAACCAACACAGACAGATGTCACTTCTCTAATCGCTGTATATTGTGTAACAACGTAATTAACTCCTGAAGTCTTTAGGCCAAAAGAAGGGCTATCAAACCCCTCAGTTTCCAAGCCTGAAAGTTGAGACCATCTCACAGCATGACTAACTACATTTCAAAATGAGGTTCGGTCGCTACTAGCAATTTATCAGGGAAATCTTTATGAGATGTTCGTAACATCACCTGTGCTGTATATAGGCAGCTAATATAAAAACCACCACCTTTACAGTAAACTGAAAAACAATAATGCAAAGTTGTAATGTTTAGAGATAAAGCCGTCATTTTTATTGTTTCACCTATTTCTCTTTAAAGAAATACAATCCCCCTTGCTTTGCAATACAAATTACGCAGAGTAGAGAACCATCTCCAACTAGACTTTTTATAAACTAAGATATACTTAGACAACAAACTTTCTCCATTGCTGCAGGAAATCCAGAGTTTTTCCAGGTAGCAAAAGACTTTATTTAAAAAATTAATCTGCCTATCTTATCAGGCATACTGGAACCAGAAATTTCATGAAATTATTTCCCATATTGAGATTTTACCTCAGCTTTCACTTACAGCTCATTAAAAGCTTCTTCATTTTCCACTTAGATAGAAATTTATGTTTGGATTCCAGCCCAATGGATCTACAAGTCATCAGGTACAGCACAATTCTTTCCACTGGAGTAGATCCTAGGGTTCAATTATAAAGAGTACTACTTCATCAACTAATATGCCGGGCACAAATAAATTCCCAGACAATGTGGAAATGGATTTACCAGGCCTGCATATAAGCATATGTTAAAATTCAACCTGCAGAATAGATTTTACATGAAGAGAATGGGGTCAATGTTGTTCTTTGTGAACCAGACTTGCCACTCAAGTGATGATGGAACATGACCGTATCCAAGCAGATATAGATGTGATGGATATATAGTGGAGATATATGAGCTAATTTCAAGCTTCCAAATGAGAAGCAGGGTAAAATAACACACCTTGAGCTTCACACCGATGCAAACAGATTGTTAACTCTATTGGAGCCATGTAGCTTGGAGTATACTTTTGGGTGTATCTGTTACTGTAGACAAAAAAGTGCTGGCAGGATGCAAATATTCAAAATCCCATATAAACTCTTCTTATTTAAAGACAGAAGAGATCCATCTTGCTCATGGATAAAAATACACTAATGTCATTTTCCACATACCTTCAGCTTTGCCGGAAGCAATGATTAGCCTGAATGCTGCGACAGATAATGAATATGTAATAACTTTACATTGCATAATAGGACCCAACAAGAATGAACGTGGATCTAGCTGGATTATTTCATTAAAAGATGCAAATTGCATTGTACTTACAAAGCAGTACCTGAAGCACCCTACAGAACCATCTGGTCCATGTTAAGTGCAATGTAAAGAGCATTCACACATCAGGAATGCAGAAAGGTAATTTGGTACCCACTGTGGTCTCCTGCTGTCTGAGGTCCAAGGTCTAGACATCAGACCAAGGAGACTGACTCATGCACAGGCAGAATGTCAGAAGGAAAGGCTGAGTACCAAAGGTTACAGAGCTTAAAGGAAGATTTCTATGCCTGTGAACATTAACTCTCCAATTTGTGTTGAGAGTCATTTCTGTGCCCAACTTCAGTATCTATAATACAATGTTGCACAGCAAAAATCAGTATGGAAATGTATGTGTTTCAAAGATTTACAGTTGTAGAAAGCGAGTGAACTGATGGACGCAATTACTGTGAGTGACTGAGCATCCTAACAGGCTGTAAGGATAGGGGGCGACCTCAGCAGAGTCATAGACAGTCCCTGCTGTCTGCACCAATTCTGGAAGCATCTTTATTTGCAGCCTTAGAACTTTTCCTGAATGCATCTCACCCCTATAGAGGACACATAGAATTGTCATCCTCCTTCTCCATGTCCTCTTTCTGCCCTATATGGACCATCATCAAAAAGGCTGTCTGGCTCATAAGGACCACTGATGTGTTCCAACACACCTTTTTACTCTGCAGGCACATCCCTCCACAGGATGAGAAAGCCTAGTAGGTAGGACTCATCCTGCCTTGCTCCTCAGCTCTTTTTTCTCATAGTAGAAAGAAAAAAACATGAAAGAATTCAACTTTTCCAAATACTCAGACATGAGGTTATGGCTCTTTTAAGGCCTGTGGCTCTGACCTCCTTCAACATTTCCCCCTTTCACCCTGCCTCTTTTTTTTTTTTTTTTCCAAATGTCCTTTCTTCTGGGTGTTTCTTCCAGTTTCCCTCAGATCTCTATACGAACAAATCCGTGAGGCAGACAGGACCAGTACTTTGTTAAGACTGGTTTTAATCCTCCAAAATTAGGCAGGACACATGGATACCAGAACATGTGGCCAGAGATGTTTTTTCCTAATCAAGCAACGCGTTTGCTTTTTAGCCAAATCAGGTTCTAGCTCGCTATTCTGTCACAAAATTGGTCCATGTCTTAGCTACTCAGGAGTTACAACAGTCAATACAAAACCTAAGGGAATAAGATTTAATCATGTGATACCTGACGTCCTCTTCATACAAAGTTAATTAGGCTCTGTTCTACAAAGTCAATTTGAAACATTTGTCTCAATAGCATTATCTTAATTATTCCTCATCAAAATGATACCACCTCCTACTGTGAACTAACATACTTGTGTAAACAAGAAAAAAAGAAACCTTGCAGTCTTGAAGCAGGTTCCCATTTTAAAACTCTCTAGTGTAAATACTAATACAGGCATTAAGTATTCAGAAGGAATACAAATAAGAAACTCACGTGTTTTACCACTTCAAGGATCACTTTTCCTACTGAAGACTATTTTTAACAGTACTGCTGAAATACAGATAATCTGTTTATTTTTTATTAGCACAATATTTTGTTTTCTGTAATGAAGTACCCTAAAGTGAGAATAGCCAAGGATTCCTTGCAAAAGACAGACTGTATTTTATTCTTTATATACCATATTTCCCTACACCACTCTTAATTCAAAAAAGGTCACAAGCAAAGAATTGTTTTCAAAAGGGCTTGCAGGAAAACAATGTAAGGTATCAGCACTGAATTAAATACAAATTTGGCAAACATGCTGTTTTTACAAGCAGTAAGTCTTAATACCAGTCTGGCAACTGGGTGCAAAACGGTCAGTACTGTTATTTAGCATTCTTTGACTCATGGGATTTAAATATACATGAGGTTTTCAGAATTTGAGGTCTAGGTTTTTGATTTCATGTGTCTGTCTACACAACAGTGTAGAAAAGATCACCTTCTGCACACAGGTGATCAAAAATGAAAGAAAAAATAAGAAAAAAACAACCCAAATCCCAACAACCTGAATCAACAATTTCCCCACAAGCATATCCTATTTATCAACACACTATTAAAGTCCAGCAGTCCGACTGTAAAAGCCTACACAGGGTTTATCATCCACCTACCCTACCAGCCTGGTATTTGGCAAGTCTGCAAATGCTTTGATTCTTGCACTCCTCTCCTTACTCTTGACAAACTGTGTTACATTAGACTCACCAGTAAAAACTGGGTGAACTCCGCATACGTGAGGTGTCTTTTCCTATCCTTTCCAAAATGCAGCTGTACGAATTCTGAATTCCAGTTAAACGGAATGTGCTGATGAATTGTGGTCTGGCCAAACACTTGCTTAGCATCCTCTGGGAAGAAAAGAAAAATGTTCATTTAAGAATAAAATAAAATAACAATACATACAGGCATATTTTTATACAGTAAAGCAAATGTATTTTCTAACAGGAAGGTAATACCAATTAGGAAGGTAATACCATTCCAATTAGCAACTTGCTGTAAAGCACACCTGTTTTTTTAAAAAAAGAATTGTAACAAATGAAAAGTTTTAAACACCCTCACAAATGCAATCTCTGAATAATCTTTATTTGTGAAGTTTTATACGCACAGCATTTGATTAGAAGAGACTCAACCAGACATTTCAAGTTTTAAAGTCAAGCAAGAAAAGATTAAAATGCAAAGTCAATTTATAAAAAGATGACTAAAGCTAACCAGTTTTCAGCATAATCTTTTCAAGCTGCTAACAATGAAAGTTCTGTGCCACTGTAATTCAGGCTTTTGTATTATTCCCAGAGTTCTCCACATTCAAACAAATCAGCTACAAAAATACCAGTATTTCAAAGAGCTGCTTTTCTGCAGTTACCTTACATGAGCAGGGACACAGCAGGCACGAACACAAACTTACCACCACCTCTAGCACTAAGCAGAGTTTAACCCCAGACCTCTCCTACAAGAAGCGGGACAGCCTGAAGTTTGCTTGATCACACCTAAGTGCAAGCCTCACAGTTCAGTTCAGTTCAGCAGTGGTAACTGGACAATGGACTTGGAGAACTTTTCTGGTAGTACATGGAATTTCTGGTGAAGAAACAACTATTTGAAACACGCCAAGCTGTACAAACAGTAATAAGGTTGGAACAGGACTGTACATACATTAACAGAAACAGCAACAAGACCTGAGGAAGTTCTTGCCTCGCACAACAGCACCCACGTCAATCTGACAGTCTTTCTCAGCCAAAAGTAAAGACATCCTCCAAAGACAAGCTCCAGGCCAGAGGTTCCCGACTGCTATATACCTTCCTAACTGCTGTAAGACTCCTCCAGCAATGCCAGCCAAGAGCCAGCTCTTGTCTTCCGAAAGCTCCTGTGGGCACAGAGAGCTGGTTCCCAGAAGGCACTCCCTTCCCACAGGCAAGGCCAGGAGCTGGTCTCCTGCTTCCTTCACACTTTGTGGAAGAAAGACCAGGAGCCCAAACTCAAGAGCTCCTGTCTGTCTCTGTGAGGTGCAGAGCTGCAAGCCAGTTCCCAAGCATGGCTGGTGCCTGGGGACAAAGAAAACAACACAGGTCTCTGTCTGCCTGTGTGCAGAACAAGCTGGGAGCCACCTCGCTGGAGCCAACCTCTGCCACAAGCAAAGGTGGAAGCCGACTCCTTGGAGTCTCTGTGAGGTCCCGTCCCCTGCACAGGTTGGGTTCTGGCATTGGTTCAGCCCATGCCAGCCAGACACAGCAGCCCTGCTCATCTGAGGAAACCCAGCCAGGATGAAATTCCCCCTTTTAGGCAAGGAAGCAAGAAAAAGTGAGTGGGGTGGGATGGCCAAGAGCTAGGAAGATGTCAGGAAGCACCCAAATGCATGAAGGATACAGGCATAGGAAAAAAGGTCCCGAGGAGGTGAAAGGGGCAGGTGTCCTGCTGCAAAGACCCAAAAGCAGTTAAGTTAGTGTTACCCACAAGGACAGCTTGTTCTAAAGCGAGGGGACTTCACAGAGAGAGCAGAGATGATACTGTGGGCCTCTTCCCATCCCTCAACAGTCAGTAATTTCATCTTTAAAAACATGCCACCCACTGATCCCAGGGAATCAGTGGTGAACGAGCAAGTTGGATTTCACTTACAAACAGAAGGACTGACCTCAGTTAACCTCAAATTCTTAAAATTCAGAACTTGAAGTCCTAATGTCCTATGAGAATTTTCTTCAAGACACGTCAGTGCCCCAGGACAGCAATTGTTCATTCATGCCTTCAAGCTCCAACACAGCTGGCTTGGATCTTGTCCACCAGCATTCTCCAGGAGCAAAATTCTGCTCTCAAGGCAATGGGAGGGAAAGCCAACTGGTTCAGGGTGAAGTCCTGTCCCACTACTGAGTGTCTTTTATTTAGGATACTTCCAACTGACACAGCTCGAGGCACCTTACCACATGTCACTGGAGATCACCTTTATAAGTTCCTGCTTTCTGCCAGACTTCCTTCAAAGGGAACTAGCATTAAGAAGACAGCCTGTCTTGCCTGCAAACAAGAGGAAACAAAGACAGTCTCTTCCTGGTAGCAACCACTCTGCATTTCCCAAGGAATAAAGATCCTCCCAAAACATCTCTGGTACCTGTCTCTTGCACAGGAATCAGGTGTTTATTTGCTCTTTCCCTCTCATCCTGCTTCCTCAATTTCCCCATAGCAAGACACTGATAAGTGTTTGTATGAGATCAAGAACAAGTCATTGTTTACAAAAGCTCTGGCTAGACTCCAGATTTGTCTTTGTCAGAGAAAAAAGGGTGCTTTCTTAGGAAAATCTTAGCTGGCATAAAAGCAGTTCTGTACTCCTTTGATGGGGCCAAGCTCCTCACAACCTTTACTTCAACTTGTTAACATATGAAAGTTACAGAGTGTCCTCTGATTATGCCACTGTAAATTTATTTTAATTAGTTAACATACATTAGGTATCTGGAAGGAACAATGCATCTTGCTCCCACAACTCTGTGCCTTGTAAACCCACTTTTAGTTGGGACACTAAAGAAAAATTCCAGCTCAAGAGAATTAATCAAGAAGTGAAAAGACCTGTCATTTCAGACGAAGTACACTGTTAAATTACTGATCTTGTAAATGGCAAAGGTACCCACAGCAAGAGAAGTTGAAACCTCATCGAGCCAGCTAGGAATATAGCAAGGTATATACCCAGAGCATTTTAGAGATTAAAGGCCACACACATACCTCTGAAGTTCACGTCACTACAAATATCCCTCCAAACAGTCCACATAGGAGATGTACACTTAATTTTTGCTGTGACTCGGAAAACACAAACTACCACTTTAGTGTCAGTATAACAATCAGAGAACTCCCTACACTACTTCATCTTTTCGAAATCATACGGGATGTTGATGTCATTATGACTTGGTAACTAACACCAGGTGCTTTTGTGACAGTGTGCATGTGGGATTACACAGTGCAGGTTGCTGACTGGAAGGAAGATTGCCTACTGTGCTTCTACGGATTCTCTGATGGCATGAGACATGGTATCCTGTTTGCCACTGCCTTTTTATACATACCCTGTACTTGCTTTTTGCAACTATTTATGGCTCACAAAGCATATGTACCAAGTGGACAGGGGTTCACCCCTCTCCTTGCTAGTCTTATCAACTATTCACCTACATATCACCAACCCACATCTTGTCTTTAGTCAGATTGTGTAAGTCAAACATTAAAGACCTTTCATGATCCACAAACACAACTTGTTTTAGCCTGTGACTTCACCATCAAAAGCTAACGAATTACATACTAGATGTCATTACAAGTTGTGCAGTTCTGATGGTATCATCTCCTAATCATCTATGGCCAGGATTAAATATTTTTTAAAACATACAATTTTAAAATGTAGTTCCACCTTAAACCTGCAGCTAAAGTTCCACAGAATATCCTTCAGCAGCCATGAGTCTCTGCTTGCCTAGAGCTTTTTTTAAAGGAACCTGTGTCAGAGTCAGAACAATTTGTGATGGAAAGGCACCTGGATGTCATCCAGTACAACCTCTTATCAAACCAGGTCCAACCAGCTAAGATTGTCCATGTCCATGTCCAGCCAAGGTCTGAATATCTCCACAATGTAGATTCTACAACTGCTCTGCACAACTGTGGTTTGATCCTCAACTGGTATTTAATCATATAACCTGAACTTTTAAAGCTGTATTAAAACACTCTCTCTGTTTTAGTTTTAAAAAGACAAAAAGACAAAGTGTCAATGCTCCAGTGTCTGGAGCTGTAGGAGCACAACACCTAAGGCTAGGAAGATACAACCACTTCTGCTTTTACATTGTTGGAACCAGAGATGTTGGAAAGCTAAATAAATACAAGGTTGAAGGATAAGATTTTAAATACTCATTTTCAGAAATCCATGCTGTCATTTGTGTCAATGTTAAAAAAACCCTCCCAACATTCTGAGATTCAATTTTAAAATAAATAGCAAAATTCTATAATAAATCATATTTCCCTGTGCTGCCTCTAATTAAAGAAGAGATGCCTTGTCATTTGTTTCTGATCATTGTACAAAAAAGATCTTCTCTTTTCCCACCACATGAACTGTCTGCTAGTTTACAGTGGGAGTTTTCTGTCATTTGGGTCTCAAGGACTTTCTTCTCTCCAGTGTAGCCATGTCTATGCTTAAATGCTTACCATACCCAGAAGTACACTGCATTCACATTTCCATACTGTGACTAAGAATTGTAGAAGTGCTTTGGAACAACCACAGACCCTCATGACACAATAAAGACCAACAGATTTCCCAAGTGAAAATTACCTATTTGGAAATTTGCAATTTTAAAAGGAGTAAACTGGAAGTCATTCTCCCACTGTATTTGATGTTTAAGAAAAACATCCTCAGTTCCTTCTACATATTAACCAAATCTATTGGGAGAACTAGTTGTACATGCCATCTAGTTATTCGACAGAATGAGCTACTAAAATCTTTACAGGCCACAGTACAGGAACTAAAATTCTTTCCTATTATTTATTTGCACAAGTACCCAAACGTTCCACGCAATGTCATCATTTGGGATAATTAAGTTCTCAGCATCTCAATGCACAGCTAGAAAAAAATTTCATTATCATCTACAAAAATCCCACTCCCCTTACGAAGTAACTGCAACACCTCTGCAGAGAAGTTGTTGAATTTTCTTAATTTTATATGTTATACACATTTTATATATGTCATGCACACTTAAGCAATTTGTCTATGGTATAGAAATACCAAAAGTAGTACCAAAACCTTGGACCTTGATTAAAAAAAATGAGATTTAGTCTGATGACAATGCCAATAGCAACTTCTGTAAAGAATACACGTTACTTTCTACAAAGAGGAAAACAAAAGACTAATTTTAAAACATGAATCCTAAGTTGAGTTCCACATGCACCAACATCATTTTCAAACACTTCTGGCAGTAACTGCTCCTCTGTTAATCATATTTCAGGCCTTGAAGAGGAACATGCAAGCATTATAGTTACAACTTGGATTAAACGAAGCAAAATTAATGCTAACAGCGTGGAACAGACATTTTAGCATAAAGAGAGGGTTTTGTTAAAGCTGAATATGCAAATCCCCATCACTCTGCTCAGACAAAGGTGATACCTTCATAAAATCATGTTTTGTTAATGGTTAAGTAGTTCTGTTCATGCATTTGGAAACAGTTTCACTTAAATGGCTCCAATAAAAAAGTGCATTTTTTTAATCAAAGTCATTTAAAATAAATCCTACACAGAAGAAAAGGCAAAGAAGAAAGTCCAGCTGGTCAACTTAAACTCTCCGTGAGAGTAGATGTTTCACTGTCTCATCAAATAAAAACCCCAGCACCTTGCCAGCTGCCATGCAAGACCTGGCCTAAAGCTTAGTGGAGATGAGAACAGAAAACTTTCCATTGGTTTTGCAATGGGTCCTCATTGACCATGTGAAACAACTCTACATTTTTCCATAATCTCCATGACCCTGAGTGCATAACCAGGTCCTGCAACCTCTTACCCGTGCTTCACCCATGAGCACGTGCGTCAGAGTCTAAGCAAAGAGCCATGGGAGAAAGAGCTGGAAGTATCATCTCAGATCATTGCTTCTCCTCACTTGCACCACCCTGCACTTGCAGAGTGCCCAAGCACTTCAGTGACCCTGGCCCCTGATTTGACTTCCCAACCTGACCTCAAACCTGCTTCATGCCTGCACATTTCTCTGGCTTTAGCTGGACTCTTGACTGACCCCAGGCACTGCCACCAGACCTGCTCTGCTGTCCTTGCTGGGGGAGGGTGGGACTACACCCCTTGTTGCGTGTTATCTGCCCACAACACATCTCTAGGCACCCTTCATGCAGCTGCAGGCGAACTTGCCTGGCAAAGCCACCAGCCCTTGCTACTCCTGGTAACAGATAAAGTACAATGAACTCTGCAAGAGCATATTTATACTGAGAAATGCATATATACATGTCAAAAATACTCAAGCAATAGTATTTTGTTTTGACTTGTTTTACTGGAATTGTTTGCATTTATCCAAGGTTTATACAAAGTTCACATTCACCCCAAGGTCTGGGTTGGTGGGTTTTTTTTTTTTTTTTTTTTGCTTTGTTTTTTATTTACTGTCATGAACAGATAGATAATGCGCAGCTAACTAGTGTTTGTTTTCATCCATGTTTGGTCTGGCACTAGGACTGTTCTATAACTATGACTTTAGTTTGGAATACATACATCCATATGACATCTGCTCAGCTACGATGTGAAATGACAGGTAGGTAGTTCCAGTATTTGGTTGGGTCGTCTATTCACCCAGAAAAGGTACAACACTGGAAGTACAAGCACTACAATCACCATCTTGGTCTCCCTGCTGCTTTGTCAAGGAAATGGTTTGAAGTAGTTTTATAGTAGCCACGCTGTAAATTAAGTAAGTCACCAGAATAACTCGATTACTTCAGATTGCAAAGGAACAGTACTCATCTGTTCAACTTCCCTCAACAAAGCACTAAGAGTAGGAAGGGCTGTCACAGCTAGTGTGTTTCACAGGTTACAAGCCCTGAAATAACACACTAATATTTTCACCGCTTCTTAATTCCTTCAAAAACATGGACCACAACCTTTTCTGCAATTCTGAATTTTTAAAAAAACTAAAATATGTTCTTTCCATCTTAAAATATTACTAGGAAGGTATCTGGTACAACACTCAAACTGAGGATGGCACAGTAGAAATGGAGCACATAATTTGAAGATAATGGGATTATATTACACGACTCCAGAAGCAGGGGGTTGACTTGAAAAAAAGATAGCAGCTCAGGTCAGTGCAATTTATCTGCACTCCTCTTTTCAAACAGATTCATTCGGAAGAGTGCAAACCCCTTCATTAGTGTACCCGATCCATTTAGACTGAGAACGGTTTCACCCACACCTGAAAATGTGGCTGCATGCACACACTTATATATAAACACTTTAAAAAAAATACAAATAATTAGCTTCTATTGATAATTTTGTGTGTGTGTGTGCACATACGTACATGGCAACTCGCTTTTTATAGGACTAGTTACTCCAAAGTCAGACAAAATCCCCCCAAACCAAAATTAACCTCAAATAGTAAAAATGGTCATATTAACCAATTTAACTATGCTGGGCTAGTCCAGCTGAGGACTATCGCTGAGCTGTAATGGACAAGCAAGGGTTTTCCTCTGCTTAACATAAGCCAGCGTTGCTTCTGTGTAACCAAAGCTGTCGTATCACATTCAGTGTCCTCACCTCCATGCGGGTAACTGAAATCATCACCCGGACTCCTTTCTGTTATCCCCACCATGGAGATGTTAAAAACCTGGGACTTTTGTAATCCAGAACGAATCAACAGCTTTCTTTACGCTGGCAGGGGTTGACTTTGCTGTAGTTGTCCAGGCATACATATTTACTTCAGAATTCACATGATTGTTTCCTACAGCAATTTAATACACCAACCAAAGTGATAAAAGCAAACTCCTGGCTCGAAGAAATTATCCTAAACTTTACTCTCTAATACAGACTTGAGACCTCTGTTTCTTTAACAGCTATTTTGCTTAGATAGATGGTATAAAAAAAAAAAAAATCACTTTCTTGCAAAGCATTAACATACATTTTCCCCCACTTAAATACTTCAATTTCAAATGCACCACAAAATGTACTCCCACAACAGTACTGTATTAGTATAAAACTATTTTAGTTCAATTAAAATGTCTAACTATCTACCCCCAAACCTACCTAAACTGTAATTTTCACTTTGAGCATTTTCAACATGTTCTCAGTTTTGTTTTCTTTTATCAGCTTATCAAATCAGGTCCTGCATTCCAAATGTTGGAAAAAATAGTCATTAACTGCTAGGTAACAGCAGATTTTCCAATTTAGAAAACTAAATTACACACACTGCAAAAGTATGTGTATTTTGCTATCTGAAATTTCGTATTAAATTTTGTAATAACAAACCACTTTTCCTAGCTCTTAGGACCCACTGAAGTTTTTACCTTCTAATCTGTAATTCCAGGACAATTTGAAAAGGGGATGGGGAAAAAATATGAAAATAAAAATCAACCTTAAAGTGGTATACTACTGCTGCCACTGTTTAAATACATTCTGGTGTAGAAGTTTTTGGTTCCTCCCCAGATGCTGCCTAGTAATCATGTTGGGCTTTCCCCTTCTCCCCCGCCACCAACAGGATATACAGCTGCATGAAAAATGGCTAACCCTCAGCTTACTGTTAACTAAAGAGTGACCTCATATAGTTGAGATTTACTCTCAAATTGGCTTTTCCCCCACCTTTTCTACACCCTTTTTTTTTTTTTTAAGTAGCATGAAGTAGCAGCAGAAGGTACAATTGTTTTAGCCATCTGAGCATGAATTATCCCACCAACTGGAAGTGCTCTTTGTTACCTCTATCTTTTAAAATTGGAGCCATTATAGTCAATCGTGCAAATCTACGGTTAGCCTTTCATAAAATGTGGATTTTTGACCCACTGAACTGGAACAGCTTCTGAGCAGTTGTTCTTATCTCTGACAAGATACTACACAACACATGCATGCCATAGAATCATAGAATCATAGAACGGTCTGGGTTGGAAGGGACCCCAAGGATCACAGAGTTCCAACCCCCCGCCACAGGCAGGGCCACCAATCTCCAGGCCAATCTGACACTGGTGTGCATCTACATTCAGTTGTTCAGAAATATTGGTTATAAGTTATTAAAAGAGTTCCAAAAATCAGGGTGGTTCTTTTTGTAGTACAAACTGATCACTGAAAGAAGTGCAATAAAGCTCCACACTTATCATAAAATGGATCCTTTCACAGTGGTTTTTCACCTCCAGGTAACATCCTAACATCTGGTACACATCAATGGAAAGCAAAATTTTGTTTTTGTTGGGTTGCCCTCATAAAATGAATGGGTTGAGTTGGCACAGCTCCAAGCAGAGAAGAGTCTGTACTGCAGCAGCGCCAGTGAAGTGCCAGCACCCTCAGAGGCAGACATCGCAGGAGGATGGAGTCTCTCGCTACAAGTGGCTGCTGCCATTCAGATGTGAGCCACATCTCTTTTGTGGTTGGAAGAAGCAACAAAGGCTGTATATAACACCCATTGTACACAGAGGTGAGATCAAGACCAGTATTGCTAAATAAATGTCATTCAGGTGTCACAAAGACTTTAGAGATGACAATAACCAAAAATCCCTCAAAAGCCTCCAGCAAACCATGAAGTCTGGTACAAACCCTAACAAAAAGGTTAGCGTGCATTCCCTTTTAGGAGAAAGGCACTAGCTACTGAGCAAAATGCATCTGGTTATAACTTCACAGCCTTATCTGAACTTTTCAATAAGGCAGAGCAGTCTTACAGGTTAATTTTACATTAATGAAAACATTATCACAAGAACTTGCTTCTGCCTTCATGATTTTTCCCAATCATAAGATCCACAATAACCTCCAATTTTCACTCCTCTGCTGAAAACATTCTCACTTTTAAATCCTTTTACCTTCCCCCTCCTCTGGTTGGTTGTGCTCTTGTCAATTCTAAAACCCATGGATTCACTTCCTCATGACATATCCATACACTGTCCAATTCAGCTTGGCCATGATTTTTGACTGAGATACCTGAGCACATCTGTTACTCTGCTAAACATTGTTAATATCCCAAAACACAGGCACTTTCCAAGACTACGAGCTCTTTCAGCAGTTAAGACTCTGGATCCAAGCCTATCAGCTCCTTCTGCCCTTCTTGGATGCAAGGGGAAATAACGTATCTCTCTCTCTCTATATATATATATATACACACACACATATATATATACAGAATATGACAAAACTAGCTTACAGAGAAGATTTTTAACAGTTTTCCAAGATGAAATCCCTTTAAAATTTTTCTACTTGAGCTGTGGATATCTGTAATTTCCGTTTACTGGCAACAGCCTTGTATTTCTTTATTACCTTTCCTGGCCTTCTTAGAAGCGAGGAGTAAACTGCCAGAGCCCAAGACCACAGGTTTGGAAAGCACTGGGCTCTGTGAGGGCATAAACACTGAATTTACCCCTTTTGCCCTGAAGAACTATTAATAAAGAAACAAGATCACTTCCACCAAGCTAAACCACATGAGCTGGCTGACTAAAATAAAATACCACTTTTATTTTCTCCATATAAGATAGCTGGGGGTTGATGCACATGACGTGCGTGAAGACGCTAACGGTACAGGGTTTTCTCAGCCTGGGAAAGGGATGGGCTAAAGGAAGACCTCACTGCTGTCACAGCTACCCAATAGGAAGGTCAAGGGAAGATGGAGATGCACAGTAGAAAGAAGGACAAGAGGCAATGGATACAAGATGGAACGTGGGCAATTCCAGCTAGGCATCAGGAATTTATCTTTTACTGTAACAGGGCTCGAACACTGGGAAGGTGCTTGCCCACAGAGGCTGCAGAGTCGTCACCTCCAGAGATATGTAAAAATATGATTGGGTGCGGCCCCGGGACAACCTGGTCTTAATGGTCCTGCGAAGGTTGGAACCAGATGGTTGCCACAGTCCCTTCCAACCTAAACTGTCTGATGATTCTGACCATTCCTTGGGTGTTGGTCATCAAACAAGAGGTATGTTTGGCCTTCAGCCTGATGTCTGTTGGTACGCAACTTTGATTTAAATAAAAATAAATGAAAAGGAAAGAAAAGGAAAAAAACAACAACAAAGAACAAACCAAAACCACCAAATTTCAGTTCTGGATGATTTAGAATGCTCAATTGTATTTTCTAGACCAAATTAAATACAACTGTGTAAAAGGATGGAGCTTTTCCTAATATTTAAAATGACAGATTCACTTTGTGACTAAACAGGCTTTGTTTTACTTAAGATGCCCTCATGAAAGTCTGCCTAGTTACATAACATTTGAGTTGAAAAACAAAACAAGAAAAAACTTTCAAAAAATGACATATGTTTAGAAATTAAATTCTCCAAAAACAGTAACAATATTATTTCAAATACTGCTTTGAAGAAAATAAATATACTGACCAGTCTACTTTACATCCTTAATTAATACTGGCTGTTATTTGTGCAAAATCCAGTACAAAACCACCAAAAAATACCAGGACAAAACAAATTTTGCATTTGTAATGTTGCTGTTGGGATCAGCATATCTAGGCAACCGTCATTTATAAACCAACAACTGTTTCATGTGTAGGTGTAAGCTAACACATCACTAGCTACGAATGGTTTCTAACCGATTTGAACCAGCAATGGAAATTTCACTGAGAAATACTGAATATTGCAATTTATCAAGTGATCAAAGCTTATAGCCTCAGCAATTTATTTTGGTGGTTCAGATTTAGCTTACCTTTGCTTTACATGGTTTTCAGTGTACCAGGCTGGGTATCACTAAACTAGGTGTTGTGCAAGGGATTAAAAAAAAATAAATTACAGATCCCTCAAGAAGAGCCGAGTCATACCAGGCAATTACAGGGCAAAGCATAAAATAAATGATCCCCTGTAACAAAAGCAAGAGTAACCTCACGCAGTCTGGACCTAATCCTTTGGTCAGGAAAGCAACTGAAAGACTGCTGTAAGAATTCTTTGCGTATTGAAAGAGTATCAGCGTTATCACAGGAAGAAAAACTGAAGCTCATCACAATAGCTGTATAGCTATTTAAACCTCTGTTAAGAGGGATGTGCTTTTAGAAAGTTTACAAACAAGTATTCAGGCAATTCAAGTATCAGATAAGCTAACAGGAGTGCTTAGTAAGATGAATCTTTAATTAATTTGTTTATCTAAGAACTGTGCTGATAGAATTAATAACAGAAGAAGAAACCTACAATAGCAGCTGTCTACAGATAAGTAAAGTTTTGTTTTGAGACAAAAGCAGAATACACTGTTCGATTCTACAGCTGTTATGATAAACAAGCAACATTTGGGGGTTTGGGCTCCCCAGTCCCTTTCCATTTTTGCTGGGTTTGGGGGGTAGTTTACTTTTTCATTTTTCTTTAAAGGATTGAGTTGCTTTACAGCATACTCATCATTTCTCAAAGCAGCACAGCACAGTATCCATTTTGAAACAACTTCAGGTTGAAATAGAGGACCTTTAAAAAAAAAGCCAACCTCCAGAATAAACACATACTCTACCACAGCTACATTTCATTAAGTATGAGAGCAAGAATTTGTGGCTGGTGGAAAATTCTACTTTAAAACAAGTCAGAATTAAAACCTTCAGAGCCAGGTTCAAGGCCAGTTGGCAGCACAGACCAGGGCAGTCGCATCTCTTTTTGTGCCTTTCCTTTCTCTGCAAGCAAAGCCAACATGGACAACGCCTTATTTTGCCCTTCATTAGGGCTGGACAACCCGTGTAAGAAAAGGAAAGATTCCAGTCCCTGGATATCACTGCTGGGTTATTCACAGCTCAGAACTGTTAGCTGCCATCATTTCATTTAGCCATCCAAAATTAGAGATGGAGGTTAAGACGACTTAGTTTTTAAACACTGACATTTTTACCCAACCATCTTGGCTTTTTTTAAACACCATCTAGTAAAGAATTTCAAAGGGCTCTGCTTCTTTAATGAGGCATTAAAATACAGTCATATGACAAAAAAGCAACTCTACTAAGTCTCTTAAACCCCTGGACTTACATTATCAGCTTTTATGTGCCTGTCAACACTCAACAGTAAGAAGCAATGGTTTGCTCTTTGCCTCGAATTTAAAAGCCAGCTAAACTTCCTCCCACTTTCCTGCTGAGAGCTTTAACTCCTTGCAAACTGTCAAAGCTTTGACACTTCAGCAGCAGATAAATCTACAACACGATGCAACGGCCAGGTGTAGTCTCAGTCAGCCACTGGCCACTGATTTACTACTGGCCATTTTATTCACCTCAAAAAGCAATAAACCAGAAATACTTCTCCCTACCCCCCATACGGATGGTGCTTGAGGATCAGCCTTTTTAAATAGATGCTAGCTCTGTCAAAGAACAAGGTGCAGTTAATTTGTAACCTGAAAGAAATGAAATGCTTAAAATTGTAGAGATATCACCATATGGCTAAAATGCAAAAGCATTCCCAACCCAGAAGCCAAGGTAGTAGTGCAGCATTTTGCAAGAAAAGTAAACACAAAGTATTAAATACTGGAACTTCTTTACCCAGAACATTTCTCTAAATATCCACAGCCTGGATGTGGCATTCAGTGTAAAAGCTCGTTGATGCAAAGCCCATTATTAATTTGTTTTACAAAGGTGCCAAGCTAAGTGCACCTGTAGAAGAGTAAGATTTGGATTATTTGCTCAGTAGAAAATGTGAAGTTCACAGCTGGGAAGCCCGATATTCTGTTCGGTATAAGCTAAAATATTTATACCGTTACCTCAGTATACAGAGAAACAATGACTACACAGATAAGCCACACTGTTTCTTTACAACAATAAAATGAGATACAGGCTTATAATGGAATCCTTGAGATACTACACTTAACAGCAGTATAGTGAAAAACGATCCTTTCCCTTTTCTTCTGTTCCTTTCACACTGTAATTCCACAGTATACAAAACCCCTATTTAAGTCTCCTAGCCCTGATAAGGACTTGATCCCACTCTCATTCAAGTCAATGGAAAAAGATCTCATAATTAACCTCAAAGACGTATGACTGAGGCACCAAGTGGGAAAGTTACAGGATAGTATTGTAATAATTTATTTGTGAAAATAAGAGGGTTTTTTTTTTTTCATAATAGAGGGAAACAAGCTTTTTCTCTTGTAATAGAAAATAGAAACCAGCTTTGTCTAAAGGTCAACCATTTCTGCTGAGAGTGCGCAACACTGAGACAGCTCTCACATCCTCCCCACTCCAGGCGTTTGCTGGGTTAGTGGCCACAAGGTACTATCCAGAAGTTACAAATGCATTTATACTTTCAGAGGGAGAGAGGAATGAATTAAGAAAAAAAAAAAAGAAAGAAGCTATCTGAGGTTCTGCCAATGTTGGCATGTCTCCTCTTTCAAATACCTTAAATACAGCCTGGCATAAATAGGAGTTTCTCTCATCACTGAAGGGACTTCAATGGACTTTAAATGCCAAACAAATCCCTTGACTCACTGTGTGGAACCTCAAAGGAAGCAGTTGCCAGCAGGAAAAATACAAACAGGAATGCCAAGAGTTAAAAGTTAAGTTGGACTGATTCAGCACTCGGATCAGGCTACAGTTCTTCCTAGATTATTAACGAGTGCTCCGAGCAACCGGGGGCTCTGACGCAGACAAGAGCCTGCACATCACAGGCATTCCAGGAGCCCTGGTTCCTCTGAGCTGGAACAAGACCTTCGCAAAATATGGGCGCCCTCCTGATTTAAAAACATGCTGCCTCTCGTTTCTTTTCTGTCCATGCACACGCACAAAATGCTTCCTTCATCAGGGTTATGAGCAGCAGAACTTTTTACTAAATTATTTCAAATCTTTTAGCACCTGTAGTAATTTTTAAAAAGCTGTTCTAACAAGTAATACTGCACACAAAAGCACATCTTTCACAACCTCACCTGACAACCAAAACAATGGAACACCAAAACAGACACAAGAAGAGACAGCGAGACTTCTCACCAGCTACAGCTTCCAATACAGATTTATGGAGATGCTAGAAGCAATACAATGATGCTCCAAGCAAGAGTAACAGGATGTTGTCAGTTCTAAGGGAAAGGGAAGTGCTTCTTTTAACCGAGCACAAAATGTGTGGGGAATACCAGCAGAAGACAAAGGACATGTGAACCATATATTTCTGACAGATGAACAGTTGTCATCCAACGTTCCTTTAACTTAGAACCGTTTAACAATCCATTAATAAAACGTGAAACATATGTATAACCTTGTCCAGACTAGGAACAGCAATTTTATCCAGTGTAGGTACTTAGCAGAAAAACAATTCCCTATACTTTTTTGCCATGCAATGTGTGAAGTTATTCAAAACTGCTAATTTCTCAGTCCTTCTTCCAGAGAGAATGGTCCTTATCATTAGGCAGATGGCAGGTATCTCAAGCTGTCTCTATGGTACCTAGAAACATACATTCCCCACAGCTAAGTTTTATACTGGCCTAAGTATTTCTCATGTTGTCAGTGCAAACACCACACCTCCAATGCACAGCTGAACTGCCGAGGCAGGGAGGCAGGTAATAATGGATTTATTACGGTGAAATATCACAGAAGAAAGTTTTAAGACTTAAAAGGAAGCCAGCTTGAAATACAGCCAATTTAAACACAAAATAATTCAGGGTAATTTCAGACTCAACATTCACCCAAGTCTTCTGGCAACTTTCTTGTGGTTTACAATCATTTCCTATAGCCACCTTTCACGGCTGTTCTGAATGAAGACCTGCACAAGCACGTTGGGAGAAGAAAAAAAAAAAGAAAGAAAAAAAAAAAGAAAAAAAAAGAAAAAAAAAAAGAGAGAAGTGAACAGTTCTCCACAGAAAACCATGAAGATAGCCATGGTCTTAACTTCATATTGTGTACATAAAACTGATCAAAAAACACTCTGCCAGAAAGTTGCTTGGCAGTAGCACAGTTTCACTACCAATCCCTGTGTTTTCTAAGGAAATGAAGGTGAAACACACTTTAGTGTAAGTAGAGTTATATAAATTAAGAGTGTACATTTAAGAACAGTCTTACCAAAAGTAACTTCTCCTTTGCCAGTCTTGTCAAACAGCTGAAAGGCTACTATGAACAGTGCATCAGGAGCACACAGGACTGATTCAAATGCCACAAACTCTTGAAAGGATATCAACCTAAGAGATGAAGGGGGAAAAAAAAAAGCTATGAAACCACTTGCTTGCAGAAAAAATGAAATACAGTATAACATCGATTTCACAGAAGAAATAAATTCACTACCAAAATGTGTACAAAATCAATAGGGATTAAAATTTATCATAAAATGCCCTATCACCAACACTATCAGGAGGCCTTTGTATCACTAGATGGAAATGACTGCGTTGAGCAAGAAACTATTCCTCCCAGCAAGTCGCAACAGAACATAAAATAAGCAAAGCGCTCAGCATGGCTACTCACCTCAACTTTAATATCTAACTGAACTGCCCTCTGGGGGAGCCTACCTCCCTCTCTGGCAAGAGAGAGTGCCAATAAAGATATGAGTAACTTCCCTCAAGACTCTGTACTTACGGCTTTTGTAAAGCAAATCCATTCAGACCTACATGCTGCCACTCACTTCAGAAGGAACCGATCAGAATGTGTTATCTGTTAGCTACTTATTCGTCATCCATCTCAGCCCTCCAGTCCTGCGTGTTGAGTCACACATTTCAAGCCGTAGTCTGCACATTTTTCCTCAACCCAAGAGCAGTTTATTCAAATTCATCATTACAGCCAGATTCCCATTATGTGAGCGCAGTAGCAGACCAGAGATAAAAGCAGAGGTTCCTTTCCTCAAGTTAGTTAATAAGCAGAAATACATAATTAGACAACTTGGCATTGTTTCCATCGGTAGATTTGTTACAGCAAAGTCCTTGAGCAGTTCTAATTTCTCTGGGTCACACCCAAAAGTTCAAATGGAGATCAAACTCCTATTCTTAAAGAGGCAAAGGCCAACCATTTTTCCCTTTTCCTGCTTCTTCAATGTCTAGATTGTACAGTTTAAAATCAGCTTCAAATGTGTGGCTGCAGGGGCTGGTGGCAGTCTGGGAGGTTTAAGATTGTTTTATGTTAGTGTAGCAAGCACGCAGCTTTAATGGGTTCACATGGCAGTAGCTGGGGAACAAAGATTTATTTCTGATTTATTCAGCGTAACAAATGTCAAGACAGACACACAAAACTAGACAATTAAGAATTTTGTTATTGGAAACTAACTGCATTCTTAGAACTTCTACTCAAAATGGCACTGCAGCCGGTTCAATGAGAACTTCCACTTGGTATGCAATAATAGTGAAGAACAAAGTGTTTGAATAGGTTGGAAAAGACATTCATTCCATCAAGTTATGATGACCCATGACTACAAAGCAATTTCCAGTCACCCTGTCTTAAGGGATTTAATTTCAAGTCACACAGCAGTGAGCTTGCTGCACATCAGCAGCCAAACATCCACAGGGTAACAGAAGCTGATTTCCATGAAGAATGTGACACACGAGATGAACAAAAGAGAACATTTTTTTAAAAGCATGGCACAAAGGCAGCCAAAAGACTATTCTGCTCTACCTCCCTCAACATATTTGCATCAATTAAAAGAAAGCATATGTAGAGGCAAAAATAAGTCTAACAAATAATTAGCTCTAGGAACTTCCCACCATACATGATTATGTGGTGTGATAAATAAATAAAAGGAAACCTCCTCGGGTATTCTTAATATTGAACTCACAATTGAAGATGCCACTAAGTATGCCTTAAGCTTTACTGGCAAAGACACCAATGACTTGCTACATACATAGACACACTAAGGTAGTACATGGGAAGGCCATCAAGTTTTTTCTTTCAAGCTCCTTGGGAGCTCTCAGTACTCCCCAGCGTTAGACACAGAATACATGGATACTCCATCTTTAAATGGATGAAAGCTTCCAACTCTCCTAAGCCAAAAGAAATTTTTACAAATGCAACATTTCCTTCGATTTTAAACCAACATATCACAACCTACAAAGCTCCATATTTATGCATATTTATTGTTACTATGTGACTTCATAGGTTACAAAATCATGGAATGCTTTGGATTGGAAAGAACTTCAAAATCATCTAGGACACCCTCCACTAGACCAGCTGCCCAAAGCCCCATCCAATCTGGCCTTGAACACTACCAGGGAAGGGGGCAGCCACAGCTGCTCTGGGCAACCTGTTCCAGCACCTCACCACCCTCACAGGGAAGAATTTCTTCCTAATACCTAATCTAAATCTACCCTCTTTCAGTTTAAACCCATTACCCTTTGCACTGTCACTCCATGCCCTTGTACAGAGTCCCTCTCCAGCTTTCCTGTAGGCCCCTGCAGGCACTCGAAGGCTGCTCCAAGATCTCCCTGGAGCCTTCTCCTCTCCAGGCTAAACAAGCCCAACTCCATCAGCCTGTCTTCATAGGAGAGGTGCTCCAGACCTCTGGTCATCTTTGTGGCCCTCCTCTGGGTTTACCCCAAAAGCTCATTATTAGCCATTATTGCTGGTTACATACCTGACAACTTCCATAACAGCAACCAGATACAAAGCACTGAATTCTTCTGTCCCAAGGATTATAAGGCCCCCACACAAAAAGAGCAAAACAGACAGCAGGCAACAAGACTAGAATAGGATTGTTTAGAATTAAAAACATGTAAGATCTGCCAACACCATTCTGATGAAGCTGCTCTTTGTGTGAAACAACCACAAGCCTATGCCCCTACCAACTGATCCCAACATAGTGATGAAAGCATGGAAAAGAAATACAGCACCTATCCCAGCAGAATGCTAGCATGATGGTAATAACATTCTATATATTCTGTTATTAGGCCTGGATCTGAATAAAACTTCACATATTAACGCTGCTACAAGATTTTATACTGGTAGAAGCATTCTTTGTTGGTACTTGTATGTAATAAATCCCCGTAATAAGTCAGAGATAGAAGCTTAAAATAACCCCATATCCGTTTTTAAGAACAATTATTCATAGTACTAGGGAGATTAAAAGTGTACAAATTGTGTGGTTCTAGCCAGACTACTAAAGAAGAGACATTAATATCTGCTGCGCCAGCTGAATTCAAATTAACCCAATTTTTACATGTTAATTAAACCAGCTATTTTCTTCTTATTGTATTTTTGCTCCCTAAGTAGACTAGCCTGCAAGTGATTCCCAACAGATCTATTCTAACAACAATGACGTATTCATTTACTTCTATTATGACCATACAATACAGTAACTGAGCAGTAATTTTTCACAGTCAATTACACGTGTGATTCTTAATGCTTAAAGATGCTGAAATAATGTGTACTACATAGCCATATGCTCACTTCTCTATACTGCACAAGGGTAGTTGCCTGGGTAACACATTTTCTCTCCGGTTTAGCATCACCCTTTTGGGTTTAGCATAACCTTTCACTGAATATCATTAGGTGTCATTAAACAGCACATATTAACATGGACTTCAATATACTACTTAGGAGTTATTTTATCTACCTAAACAAGTGGTCATTTATGTTACAAAGGCAGAGAAAAGCCTGGTGATTTTAATAGTGCAAAGGGAGGAAGCTGAAACATTTACAGAATTTTACTTCCATCTTAAAGATATCCTACCCAACTGGTCAAAGTCTTCCTTCACCTCCACGTCCCCATTAACAGCGCCAATGTGGCACAGTTGATTCAGGAAGGCCAAAATCCTGGCATTTTAAAAACATCCACGCCGAGGAGTGCAAATACAACAACTGGGTACGGTGCAGCAGAAAAGCTATGTCCTACTCTCTCCTTTCTTGCATGCTGCTTTCGGTGCCCACACTTAGGGTACCTGGGCACCACAAAGACATGAGGCATTCCCACCAGAGAAAATCCGCATGTAGCCATGCAAAGGGAAAAAAAAAAGCCATTACCCACTCTAATAATACATACAAATGCAATGATGAAGAGGTTTCTTCAGAAATCAATGCATATGTTTTTACTGTATCAGCAATTTAAACATGATAACATAATGGGACACAAATTGAAGCTACATCTATTATTTTACGCTGCAACCCAGGTAAACTAAGTATAGTGTAAATTGGCGCATTAGAGGATAAATTTATATCCAATAATGATGGAAAATGCTGGCATTTCCAAGTGTTATATTTGAATAGTTTGTCCTTTCTAAAAATAAAGCATATAGTATTTCTCAGTAAAGTGTTAGTTACTACAGTCCAAACAGAGATGTGCAGTAAATACTTATTTTGTTAGACAGATGTTTAAAAGTACAACAAAAGACTGAAAAACAGTATATTACAATAGGCAGCACTAAAAATGCCTGGCCTGTCGCTGATAGGCCTTGATAAAGACATTGCATTTTGGGGAAGTTTCTGATTTAGCTGAAGGTAACTGAAGATTTCCCCTCCCCCCAACTAAAACTAGGAATGAGAAGCTTAAGGCCAAGAGCTCTTAAGCCTCTTTCATACAAGCTACCTCCATGTGATATAACACATTTTTTTTAAAAGCTGTATAATTGCTGACTACTTTTTGAAAAACTTCTCTGGCCATCAGTAAGAAAAGCACTTTGTTTTCTTCAAGGAAACCTTAAAAAGGTGCCTCTGTAAGAGGACAGAAGGAAAGCTTACCTCCGATACCCCTATGCACTGACTTAAGATGGAGACAAAACTTGCTCCAGTGGCAACAGATATACACAGAACACCAGTCCTCTCTAACATGCCTCATACCTCTGTCACTAGTAATTCCTGTAGATACCCTCAAATACTTAATCTCTTGAAACACACGAATTGTGCTAGAGGTATATGGAAGATTTTGTCTGTAGTAACCATAGTGAGATCATACATAAAAGGTTTCACACTTTACATGAAGGAGCTCTTCAGCTCTTTGTGCTGCCTGCTTTTCACCTCTGTGACTTAACCATTTTAGTACTTCTCACTGACGACACTTGGTACCCATACCTAACCTCACCAAAATCAGGAGGAGTAAAAAAATGTTTAAAAAAGTGCTAGGAACAACCTTGGTGATCCTGGGCTCAGATCCTTTCGGTGAAGAGTGGTCTTGCTCACCAGGCATCAACAGATACTTCCAGAGGATCCAATGGATCCAAGACAGTGGACTGAAATGCTTCTAGAAATATTCCATCAGTATTTTCACATGCACACTACTCTAAGTCACCAACACCATAACAAAATCAAGTTGTCATTGCTCCTGCAATCTATCTTCTATTTTATTCTATAAAGAAAGATAAATTATTGAACAGACTCTCATGACCTTAACACGTGTAAGTCTCTAAGCACTGACCAGGCTATTAGAAGTGAATACTAACAAAAGCAGTTTTGTACTCCACTTCAAAACTAGGAGCTCTGCACTGCCAAGCTGGAAGGAATTCCACAGATCAGTAGCTCCCATTGCCACCCCTAGGAAATTTCATTCCAGGAGCCGAAAAGCAAGTGACCCTTGCTTCAGATGATCGTTGTGCGGATTACTTTATACACTGGAACAAGGTACAAATGCCTGGCCACATGGCCAAAAAAATGCTACAATGCCCGGTTACAGAGACATGAATACTAATCAACTTTCAGAAATTTCTACATTCTTTCACCTATCAGAATAGCAACTAAACAAGAAGACTGCCTGAACACCAGAAGAGACTCTCCAAAGACATGAGGAACATGCAGTCTTGGAACATGCAGTCCCCTGTGACTGCACATCTTGGACCGCAGGAACTGTCCTTACCCGTGGCAGAAAGCAGCAATTAGAGGCCTCGATACTACACTGCAAAACTCCTGTGAGATCACGCCAGCTTACGAAACCATGACTCGTCAACAGCTCATACAGACTACAGATTTACATTTTGCTCTTCCTGACACCAGCTTCTGCTTGTGAGTGAGATCCAAATCACAAGGTATGGATTATACTCTCAATCTTCTTATTATGAAATGGATTTGAAGCCACGCAATTTGGAAAACACCAACTTTACTGGCATTAAAGCAAGGGAAGAAACCTAAGGGGTGTTTAACGCATTCAGTCAAACGCTACCTGAAGGCACGGCTTCCCTGCTGCCACCATACTACCGTAGGCAGTAACACAGTTCTTTTACCCAGGGTAAGTGTCATCACACCGATTTGTCTGCAAGGTTTAAGGTGCCTGGTTGCCAGATACACGAGACTGGCCGAGCAGAAAAGAGAGCACAGAAACTACTGCAAAAGTTCTCAGTTATGGCTGTATCAGTTCCCTACAAAGCCTGCATTCTCTAGTCATGCTTTATTTATCTCACATTTTACTCTCTGCAACCACTGATATGAGTCATGCCTGAAGTTTTCTGGTTTCTAAAAATGCCACAACTACAGACTTTAAGTCCATAGCCAATGATTCTAAAGTTTCTCTAAAGATACTTTAAAGGCAGGGTTCAAAAAATGCATTCGTATGGGTGAAGAGACAGCCTGCCTGGGCAAGCACCAAAAGCAAAAGCTAGAATTTCATTAAAGGGGGAGGAAGATGGAGGGGTAGCTAATCTTTCCTATTGGCAAAGTAAGTCTTTCAAATGCAAACCATGTGCAACCAACTTTACCACTGTCTTCCCAAGATTGCAAAGTGGCTCCCTAAATACCTTAGTTGCTCCTCCTTCCTCTTAAGGGAAAAAACAGTGGCAAAAGCCTTTAACAGGGCTACGGGGCAAAAAAAAAGCAGAGGACTTTTTTCTAAACTTATTTTGGATTGCTATTTGAATGTGTTTGTGACAGATACATAAATAAACAGAGACAGAAAGACTCATGGAAGGGGAAGAAAAGGAGGAGTTAGGGTAGCCAGCCAACAAACATGAAAGGTTCAATGAATTAAAAATACATAGTAGACAGAAAATGGTTTGCTCAGCTAAATGGTACATGCAGCCCAAAACATTTTTTCTACTCTTTCCACTTAAAAGACACTGTATTCCTTTACATATCTGCAGGGGAAAAAAAAAAAAAGAAAAAAAACAAAACAAAACAAAACACCACCCTTCAGGGTTTAGATTGTTTTGAATAATGGGTTTGTATTTTTTAAATTAATAAGGGGGGAGGGGAACTACACACCCAAAAAATCACTTACCCATCTTTTGTCTGATCCACCACACCTGCAAGGAGTTGAACAGTGCTTGCGTTAGGCAAACCATCTCCAATTATCTTGAGGTACCGTGTGACAAAGTCATTAGGAGACATGAAGAATTCGCCATTCTTCTGCACACTTGCATACTGTTAAATGAACACAATGTTTAGTGCCTCAAATATATCCTTCTCCAGGCATTTACTACCACCACACGTAGATTCCAACCAGGAGCGGGCTTATGTTACAGCAGATGAGCGTTCTGCTCAGAAGAACTACATTCTACACCCAAAGAGAAAAGAGAAGCTGAAGGCTTGGCTTCTCAGCCAGAAGAGTAGCAGATACACGACTTTTTGTTAATCACATCAACAATTTCTCCATGGTAGTCTGGAAAGAGTTAATGCTCCAGGACTGGATGTTTTTTTAAAGAACACCAGGAAGCAGACATGCACCTGCAAACACGTAAATGGCATCTCAGGCCCAATGAAAGAGAAAAGCAATGGGATACTCCAGCATATTTTATTTATCTGAAATGACTCCTTTGCATAGCCATTCTACCTCAGGATGAGAAGGCAGGCTTACACCTATGAAAGGACACTAGTGGAACAAATGACCCCTCAGGAGTGTCCATCTGGGGGAGGCTGTTTGGAGCAACTCCACTGCAGCATCACCTTCAGCCACATCTGGTCCTTACGCAAAGGAGAACGTACAGATACTCCTCCTTGGTTGAATGGCTTAAAGCAGGACAGAGAATGCAATTTGGAGAGAAATGTAACAGAAAACAAGAATTTTGTCACACTGCTGTAACAAGAAAACGGGTCTGACACCTTAGCAAGCACCACTGTCATACATTACTCCTTCTCTGTACCATAGTTACTGGCATATTACTCCAGAAAACAGCTCTCGACAGATCCAAGTGTCTTTGCTCCCAAGGGAAGCCTCTAATAACATGCTACATATCAAGAAAAAAGCAATATTAAAATATTTGTAGGATAATAAATAAATAAATATAATTGCCTTCGTTGCCAACCTTACTCTGATTCCTTAGTCATCCCTCCAAGTTTAAAGCCCCCATTTTCTGTAGAAGGGTAAACTTGAAATCAACCCTAAAAATGGGGGGGATTTTTCAGAAAACAAAAAGGATAAGGACAACAATCTAATGGAAAAGAAATGCAAGGCAACATTTGCAGAACCATGCATTATCCTTAAGGGAAACAGATCTATCTCAGGATAAGAAACGCGCTGCGAACCAGAGAGCAACTGTTAATTTACCTTTTTTTTTCTTCATAAGGTAGGATGATAAACCATTGTTGCAGCTCCCCACAGAGCATTATACAGGCTAAAGTCATAAAGGAATTAGATGCCTGTTGCTGTTTTGTAGCGTGCTTCAAAGACACATGTTTTGTTTTACACTGCAATGGCTCGGCTAAGGGAAGGAAACTGCCAGTTTTCATTTCAGAGAGCCACGCCGGTGCCCGCAGAACACCGTTATACCTGCTGCAGGCGTGCAACTCTCAGAGGGATGCCAAAGTGTAATGGTAAGTAGATTATTTTCTTCTAGTGCTATATAAATACAGTCTTTGGGAACAGCAATATCTTCAAGAAACAGGGCTTTTGAGAAGCAAGCCCAACCAAAATATAACTTGTTTTGGCATTTATATATTTGTTAGCACTTAAGGATTCATGTTTCAATAGACACTGTTTGTAAGGCAAGCTTTCCAGTTGATACACTGCAAGGAATTTTCAATTGTATACTTTTATAAGAACTAGCAGATCAATTGATTTCAATGTAATCATTTGCAGGGAGACTGAATCGTTCAGAATCCCAGCCTCAGAAACTTTTAACACAGCTGCTATTGAGAAACAAATCAAATAAGTCAGCCCATGCGTCTATATTTCATTTTTTTTTTCTTCCAGGCTAACCCCCTGCTAGGGCACTCAATAACAGAAAACAGCACAAAGTTTCAGTGCTCCCCCCCCAGTTTCTTGTCATTGTGATTTACTCAAGTGTATTTGAAATCCAATCACGTACTCTATACTACATATAGAAAATGACCTTGGAAAATGTCAGCTTGATCACTTTGACTAAAATCTAATCTCCTTGGGGTTATGGTAGAAGACTTAGAAAAAGTAGAGTTACTCTTGGAAATTATCATAACAAAAAGAGAAAAACATCAATTCTATTGGTTTTGGAGGAGAGACATTAAAAAAAATGGTTCTATACAATTGTATTTTTCCCCACTTTGGCAATTATACCCATAGAGAATTTGATATTATACAATAGTACTTAATGGCTTTTTGGCAACTTATTTCCATACATTTTAGATAGTCATGTATTAACCAGTTCAAACCCATCTTAAATAAGATTTGCAAACATTTTATTGGGGGTTTGATGTATTGAAGATGCTAAAAGTTGCTCTTCAAGCATTTGCCTCTGAAAATTTTATTATCCCATTTTCAAGTCTCTTTGCTCTCCTGACAGATAGAAGTTCCAGGACTTAATAAGTTAAATCCTGGCTTTCTCAACTGAAAATCTGATTTCAGAGCTATAAATACTGACAGTATATGATAAAACTATAAATACTGGCAATATACATAGTGACGCCTACACATATTGTTAATAATAGCTCATAAGGGACAATGGAAAACATGCTAAGGAGTGCACAGAGAGTGGGGCATGATGCTGGAGAGAACGATGGTGGAGGGAGGAACCTGGGAAAGGCATGAGCTCTGTTAGGCACTCAATCCTTCCATAAAAATAATTCAGATGCAACAGGTCCCTGTAGCCCTGCTCAACCTACCTCAAATATATTCTCCAGACCCTTGATTTCTGTACTCGTTTGTCACACCAGATTACCAAACTAATACAGGAATTGTACTAATATATCTTAAGAAGGTGAGGAGTAGTTATTTAAACTTAGGAAAATGGGTCAAAGCAAGCCATATTCCAGCACAACACTAAAGCACACATCTCTCGAGTAGACAACTACACAAGTCATTTCATTGCTTGCGTACTTCTACAGCATGGAAGGAATTTTAATGAAATAATAAATACGGCCAGCACTTCCCAAGGTGAGCGTCCTGACACTTCTACAAATCAGAGAAGACGTAAACCTGAAGGAAGGAAGCAAGTAAGGATGGGAGAAGACAGTTTACCGAATGGTCTAACGGCAAGGTGTCTACACGAACATTTTACCTGTGTAGGAACAATATTGAAACTCCCACCCCAGTCTCTGAACAATGCAGGTTTTTTCTAAGATAGTAATACTTCTTCTGAGTCAATACAATAATCACTCAGGAACGTATCTGACTTCTTGGTGTGCATTGTTCATTTCTGATAATGGTATTTAAGTCTAACATGGTAATAATACAGTGAATGATTAATGGTTGGAAAAACTATCAAGAGTTGTATGCTGCAATAAAGGAGCAAAAGATATGAAAAATTTAAGCAGAAAGAGTAAAATATTTACTTTATACATACCTTCAAAAATATTGTTTTCAACTCAGCTGGATCAGCTCTCTTGGTTAGAGCCACCTACAAGTAAATACAATTACATTAATATGCATAATTTATACAAAAGATGTCAATGTGTCTTTTAAAAGGAATAATTCAAACAACAGAACAAGTGATGAAAATAAATGTTCACCTTAGATAAGTTAGGCACTGCTTTAGCTGGCCATGCTTATTTTACTCATTTCATATTTACACTAATTTATTCATCATGTTTGTTGTAACTGCTTCCTTTATAAACCTGCAATTCTTAAGCACTTATCAACAAGTCAAAGATATTCAAGTATCAAATCTTTTCAACATACTTCTCTGCTAGGGTTCTTCATTATACAATCTTCACCATATATTTTTTAATACTGCCAGCATATTTAATCTAAGGACTAAGTACCATGAGCAGACCCCAACTGACAGACAGCAAGAATAAAATACTCAGACTTACAAACTTGTCCAAAGTAGCAAGTCTCTAAAAGACTGAATTCCAATGTAATTATTTGGTTTGCTGGTACAGATACCTCCTACTTCCAACATTTTAAACTATTTCAACTTACAGCCTACACCCTCCTGATGAGGTAAATTCAGAAAGCACAATATCCAGATTTTTCTGCGTATTGGACAATTACCCAGTTCCAACTAAAATCTAAGTTATATTGGTCAACAGAAACACAAAGCAATTGGATTTTTTCCCCAAACCACTGAATTAGACAATATTCTATATTCACTATAGGGTAAGTCCATCAGGTGTGGACATAAGCATGCTATCTATTTGCTACTGTCAGCAGTTAATTGGATTCACCCCTTTGCACTGTGCCTGCTATAGTTTCCTTTCTTTCTTCAGGATACTTTGATGAAATTTTGCTTGCCCACCTCATAATCATCATCCAAAGAGCCAGTTCAGTATACCAATCTATTTCTAATTAAAACCAAAACTGCTCTGCAAGCAAACCTGTTTTTTCAAAAAAACCTGCAAAAACATCTCTGTAACAGGGAATAAACAGCCAAAGGGTGAGGCATAAAACCTTATCCTCATCTAAGAATTAAACATCCAAATTGGTAACAATTGGCAACAATTACCTTGACTACCTGCTTTCCTGACTCTGGAGAGCAATGGTAGACTGTAAAGGCCAATGTGACTGCAAGTGCATTTCTAGTAGTACACCAGGGTACAGCAGAAAATGTTAAGGGTTTGTGTAAGTCTGTACAATAGCATTGTATCCTCACCCATACATTTAAGAATCTTTTGCACGTTCTTCCTCCTCCTCAATGGCTCATTTAATAACAAAACCAAGACGGAAAAAAAAAAAAAGTAAAAAACCACAAAACACCTGAAACCAATATATTTGGGGGGGGGGGGAAGTATGGATAAGCTTTCTTACAGAATTTTAGAAGTTGCGGTTTTTTAAAGGGAAAAAACCACACCTGAAGAAGTTATGCTAGGACTCCTCTGACAGAGTCCACAGCTGGAGTCCCAATTCTGTGTTTGCACAGGAGTCTGTGCCGCGGCAGTTGCAAAAAAAAAATCAAAGTGTAATTGTGAAGCTGGGAATCTGAAAATGTGTATTTTCTGAAGTACAAGCTGTCCTAAATGTAATCACCGTGTAGTAAGCAGGTATTTACTTTAACCCCATTTGTAAAAATCTGCTCCTCTAGAGCAACTGGGAATTTTGTGGAAAGGAAAAACCCAACATTTATCTACTGCTGCAATGCAAAATCTTGCCACTATCCAGGCAAACAAAAGACACTTTAAACATCTGTATCCATTAAAATTATAATCGATATCACACTTAATCTGCCTTAAAGTTTAAATTTATACTGTCCCAGAAATCTAAGTGTAAAGAAACCAGGGATGAAAAGAATAAAGGATACGTGGCTGAACTTCCACACAGTTTCTTTTGGTTTCACTGACATTAACCATCTTGAGAAGTGGAATGTGCTCACAGCCCAGCAGCCAGTTTTCAACTCCCCTTTGATTATGGGGGAATTCTGTTGTGGGGGTTTTTTGTTTGTTTGTTTTCTTGCTTTTTTTACAGCAAGTTTCTTTCAAGCCATGTACTGAAAGACAGGCTGAGCAGCACTGCAGACCAGCAGCACAAGCAGAACCTGCACACCACAGCCGCAGTAGTCTATTTCCCACAGTCTGCTCCCACACTTCCATTTCCCAGGGAACAGGAGAGGAAAGGGATGGTTGGTGCTGAATAATGGGGGTCTGTTCATGTGTCACCCACCAATCTCCATTTTGAAAGGTCTACTTGATCCCAAGCATGGAAAAGCATCTCTATTACATTATGTTACAGCTTCAGGAGGACTGATGCTCATGCAGCCCTACCAGCGCTAAGAGAAGTATTTAATGCAGCCTTTCATCCATCTCCAGCTGTGGGCAAAGCTGAAGCTGCACAGACAGACACAAGAACTGATCCTGATGACAGGCGTTACTAGCAGATTCCCCTTCTGGAAAAGGTCAAAATAGCACCTTCAGTAAGATTCTGAAAATTGTTTCCAGTTATGTTAGCCGCTGAACGTGGGCTAGGTAACCTGATGCCCAGCCTGCAAGCTAACAGGTAGCATGCCTGATGAGAAGTGACCCAAGCTGCTTCTCCTGCAGTCAACTCGGGTGATATTTACTGACTTTCACCTACACTGGGTGTAGGTGATATGTTTTATTACTGGAAAGACTTTTCCAGTTCACCTTATCTTCTCTCCATAAAGGTAAAAACCAGCCCGCAGTAAAACCACCCATGAGCTGGTAGGCATGATACCTCTCTAACTGTGTCAGGAGGGATTTGATAAAGCAGATCTAAGGGAAACAATATTTGCTAATGCTCTTTCCAAAGAGATGCTCTGTAACAGGCAGTAACACTTAAAAACCCCCAGTAACTTCTATTAAGTAAGGTTGAGTGAAGAAAGCTTTCCAACAAGGAACATTTATTTTTAAAGCAGGAGACAACATGGAGTACATAAACTGAAGTGCAGGATTATAATCAAAGTCAGGGCATGCTACAGAAAAGACTGGGATACCCTACAGAAAATGTCAGCAGGTATTTTCATTCCTAATGTACACAGTTGAAAGTTTTAGCCAACGTAACTATGCACACAGGTGCATTATACTGCATATGAAGAACCAGCCAGCACCACGCATCTCAGGAAATACAAGAACCTAATTTCAAAACACCAAATCCCTGCCATTAGCAATAACGTTCAGCAAAGGGAGGCAGAGAGTGCGCAGAGAAAGGGAAAGCTCTGGAAGTGGAACAGGAACACACTTGGTGATTTGCACACTGGAGCTGTTCATATCTGTAAACTCCCTTGCACCTTGATCTTAATTTCAGCCCATTTTCTTCAGTGGAGCTCTTTTCTCCTCGTTGACTGAGGCTCTATTTACACTGACATGCATTTTCCATCTCCCTTCCACTCTCAACAACAAATGCAAACAGACTATTCCCAGAAAAATGTAGCTGCACAGCAACAGAACAAAACAGAATCCGCTGGGATTCAAAAAAAAAAAAAATAATCTACCCTACATTTCTAATCAATGCTATTAATGCCTTTGTCATGCACAAAGCAAAAGGAACAAGTTGTCTGATGGTATATGGTATCAAAAGAACAAAAGGACTGATAAAACCATGAGTATACTTCACTCAGTAAAGAACAAAAACAACATGGGTGGGCAAGAGGGTAAAAAAGCACAGTAAGTAAATCAGAATGAATGCCCACATAGCATTAACCCAATGGAAAACATAAAATGTCTGACCTTCTCATCACCTTTACAGTAAGGATCAGTTTAGCAGCCATTATTTAGACAGAGCAGAAATGTAGTGGGGATCCCGGAACACTGGGTTACTGCTACAATATTGCAGGAAGTTTACTGGGACAAGTCCCAACAAAAGATAAAGAGATAAGCATCTCTAACACTGTTTCTTCCTCACAGTTTAAGCTGAATACAGCTCAAGTGTGAATGAGAAAGTTGATGGAGGTAAAGACCAACTCCACCTTGTTACCTTTAAAAACTCCGGACACTAGCAGGTGACACTGGAAAACCGCCCTTCCCCAAGCAGAGAACCAGAGCTGTGGCAGGGCTGCCTCACTGCTAGGTGCTGGTGGGCTCCACCTGTTTAATTCTAGAGACCACATCGATAGGCACATATAAAGAGAAGATCTTTGATGAAAGATCTAACAAGTGTTCACATATTCTAGAAGCTTCATGTGTAAATTAAGAGTGTTTTCCTAAAGTTCTTCCATTCTTAAATACAACTAAAGAATGCAATGTATTTGGCACTGCTAAATGACCTCAAATCAAGATTGAAAGGTCGTGTCTTCTGGAGGTATTCTTCAGTTTCATCACAAGTTATTGAGTCCACCTGTAAGACTCAAACACATGTGGGCCCAGTTTATGGAAGAGGTCAGAATAGATCATAATGTTTCCTTCTGGCTAAAAGTATACATATACAGCCAAAATGTGTGACTCCAACAGCGATCAAGCCAGGGTTTGACCTTACATTCTTGTCTGAATGACTGACTGCCATATCAGAAACCAGTTAAAGTGCAGCTACTGGCCAAATTTGAATTCAGGCCAGTAGTCTATTAATACTGTGCAAGTATTATGCTAATACAACACTCCAGTTTGTATTTTAATACAAATAACTTGATTGCATTGATGAGAATCACCTTCTTCCATATTTACACTAGTACTACCACAAACACACAATGCTTCCAACCCGGCAACTTGCCTCAGCCACTCTTCCTCATCACACACAGCATCATCAGTTAAAACAGTGTTCACCATTAACATTAGGACTGCCTCCTGTTTCAGCTGCACTGAGAGCTGTATTTTGCTAGCCCAACATGCTTCAGCATATTCTTACCTCAGCAGAAGCAGTTGTTCCTTTTGCATGACAGAATCCAAGAAAAAGAACTCAACTCTGATCTGAAATGGAAAGCCATCTATGCAGAGCTCGGCATCCTGGGGAAGTCTGCAGGCAAGATGTGGACCAACTCACCAAGCAAGGAACCAGACATGGGAGGAAAAGCTGGCACAGGATCCAGATCAAGAAGACCTTCTCACTAGACCTCCTAACAGGAAACTGAGCATTTTTTCTAAGGAAATAGATGACCTTTGGCATACCTACCCAAAGGCTCAGGGTAAGAAGTACCGTAAGAGAAGCTGGTAACTACTAAGCAGGTATTTCTATTACCTTCAGCTGGATCAGTCAGAACAGTCACCCTTGGGACAAAAACACTTATTTTCTAAAACCAGTTCTCATTCTCGGAATTAAACATTACATTGTGCAAAAGTTTAACCCTACACTAAGTAACAGTTATTGCATTCTTTTGTCTAGTAACACCTACTAAGCTAATCAACAAAGTCTTTTCAGATCCTACAGGCTGATTCAGAGCTACAGAATAACCACTACTGAAGCTAGACAGCTGTGCTGAGCCTAACCCACACAATGGTGAGGTGGAACAAAATTTGTTAGCTGACAGAGACAGCAGATCTCAAGCAAAACTATTCACATGCATCTTCACTCTGTCACAATTACAAATCTCTGGGCAATTCCCAGTCCTTCTGCACCGTGGTAAGGGGAAGCTTTGCTTTCCACAACTGCATCAAAGCTAACAGACCTACTTTATTGGGCAATTACCTGCTAGCTTTGATCCTACTTTCAAAGTCCCAAACCTAATGCAGCTGGCTTGCTCATAAGATGTCTCTCACACAACGAGATTCCCAATAAACCATAGTATTTTTGCATGCAAACTGACTGGGGACCAACACACCGTTATCAATTACAGACACAACAGGAAAATGGTAGTCCAGTTTGTCCAATGCTTCCAACAAAAAGAGGGAGTATTAAATATCTGAAGGTAAACTACTAAAAGGATTTTGAAGAATAGCTAATTATAAAATGACATTTAGACTATGTACTTCTACAGTTTCTGTACTTAAAGACCTGGAAAACGTAAGGGCCACAAAACTAGCTCAATACTAAGGTAAAAATAGGTAAGCATTGCAATTGCTCAGCAAAATTATTTAACAAAAGGAAGAAGCCTCATACTGTGACCAATACTATCCACTCCATAATTTAAGCCCTTATGCAGTTAGCAACAAAATGGACTACTAGTTTGTAGTCAGCCTCTAGATGAGGACAAGGATGCAACTGCTGTCATTCCCACAACAAAACATGATGCACTACACTAGAGCAAGAAACTGAACCTGAAAAACAACTCTCTGTGAAAAACAGAAATTTCTTTCACTTTTCATGTTGCTACCAGAAAAAGCTCTGTGCTCCCATCGCTTTCTCTAACTACCTACTATAAAGTGGTACGGTACTCTGACTGTATCAGTCCATCTTCTTCCTCAAAGTAATATTCACTATTGCCCCTTAGCTCCTCTAAAACATGTTTTTATTCAGATGATCTTCAGGACTCCAATCCAAAGATACAAAAGAAAGGTACTTCGCTGTGGCCATTATGTAATACACATCTCAATGTATCTCAGCAAACTAGAGCTCACTACTCACTTGAACAAATGCAATAATTACACATAAGATATATTAGGCATCCTTCAATTAAAAAGTTTATTTCCAAACAAGCTACTAATGAGAACGGGCAAACAATATTTCCATCAACTCATGGGTATTCTGTAAAAATACCTGCCTCCTGCCTACCACAGATGGATGGGACGATAGATGCTAACACTCTTACTTTGCTCTTCCTTTCGCTTCCTTACATCTTTCAGAAAGAGGCATATGTAAGCACTGTGAAAGTCAATCTGCTAAAATGTATCTAGTGGCTACCTCATACTATAGATGTTCCCTTTTGACTGTTCCAAGGCTTATTCTATTACAATAGTGCTACTCTACAACTTCACTGACCATAAGCTCAAGGTCCCAACTGCCTCGCATTCATCTTCTGAAAGCAGTCATCCTACTGAGCTAAACGGCAGGCTTGTATCTGGCATGAAAATCGACATCTTGCCCAAAGCAGCAAAGGACAGGAATGTTCTCCAATATAACAGCGAGACCAAAAATACTTCCTGGAGGAAGCAGAAAACGATTAGATACCTGTTATCACTCAGAAATTGTCAGGGACAAGTGGCACACTATTAGGTTAGCATGAATTTTATCTGGCACCCAAAGCTATTAGCATAAAATCATAGAATCATAGAATACTTTGGGTTGGAAGGGATCTCAAAGATCATCTAGTTCCAACCCCCTGCCACAGGGTTGAAACACTACACCAGGATTAAGCAATGAGTAAGTCGCAAATGGGTAAGTCACAAAGCAGCACTTCACAGGAAGCATCATCTCACAGCTATGCAGAGCACCAATGAGGTCTGAGACAGCCACTGCTGAATGCTACACACAAACTACTAACAAGCCATCCCAAAGTCTCCATGTTCATGGTGCTGGAGTTTTCCAACAACTCAGAGTCAATGACTCCTGGTTTCACCTGGCTCTTAGCTCTAGCCCCCAACACTCAGATGTTCATCCTGCCCCTGGCATGGAACAAAGCAGCTTTTACAGCCTAAATGATCAGGTGCTTCTACCGACATGAGTCACAAAGATTCAAACTGATAGATATGATGCTGGACCACCACAGAACTTCTTGAGGGTCCTGCACTGTACCTGACACTATGCAGTACACACAGCAACCTAAAAAGAAGTGTCTCATGCTTTATCTGACATCTTCACAAATTACAGAACCAAGACAGACAACAAGCAGTTAACAGACACCCTGAACAGTGTTACAAAAGGTTTCTCCCTGATTTTCTCTCCCAGATGTCAATGCACAGTTATAATGTAACACAAGGTCCCGGTGAGAGAACAGGTTCATTGGCAGCAATAAAAAAACCCTCCTGCCCTTTGAAGAAAGGAAACCTGGAACAGTGCCATACAGGAGTATCATAAGGGGTACTGTAACAGAATGAGCTACTCTTAGCTTCTAATTCTGTGATAAGGGAAAATATACTATATAGATGTACGATCAGTGCTTGTAACTTCTGGAAAGTCTGTCTCATTGTTGCTAGAGTAACTTGTTATTTGTGACTTCATGCTCGTGAATGAGCAAGTAAAAGAAATGTGCTGGAGAAAAGTTCCTATACATTACATGTCTTGACTAATAATTGCATGACAGGAATTATGTAGGAATAACTGACAGGTAAATGTATTTTGTTTCGGTGTTGTGTTTTCTTCTTTGAACACAGAAGTTCACTTTTCAAGACCCTACTTATAATCAAATCCATCTATTCAACTCTATTCAAAATGCTACACCTCAGAAGCTCAGAGAACTGGGAAGGGTGTGGGAGTGGGCATGAATCCCTCTGTGTGTGCATGGATCCAATTGTACAACCTTAAACAGAACAAAAGACAACTGCACAATGGAAACAGCATCACACACACAAAGGAAACTTATTAAAGGCTATAAATGATGAGCCTCAAATAGGATTTTAAGTCCTGCAGTCAGGAACCCTTCCTCATCGCTAACAACAGTAACAGCAGCATTCCAATACATACTTGGGCAAATACTAACTTTGTGCTACCTGAAACACTAAGAAAAAATCCCCATATGTTCTTTTTTTCCCTTTTTTTTGTCTGTATAGCATTTAGCACAGTGGTGTACTGGGTCATGGGGAGTATGCTCTGCGACAGCTGAAGAGTCACAGTAACTATCCAACTATTCACCCTTCCCAGATAAACATGCTAATCAACCCCTGACTATGGAAAACCTGGATTTTCAAACAACAAAATATTTCTCTCTCCCTTAAGATTTGTACTTGTCATCTCAAAATACATACACCAAAATATGAGTCTGCAAATGCACTGTCTTTTGCCTGCAAGCAACAGTGTCACCATTTGTCCAACTCCCACCATAGGGGTTTTTGTTTTAAACTATTAGATTGTCTCCCTGGAGACAGGACAACAGTAGAGGTGGTTCAACATTTTCTTTTACAATTCTTATCTTTAGTACTTAACAATAAACAAATGCTTGATGTTTAAATATAATGTGACGCTCACTCCTGCCCCTTAGGGACCTGAACAGAAAGCTGAAGCTAGCGAAGAGGCTACTTGGAAATAATTCGCTGTTTCATGTGGGAGCCTCAAACAGTCCAGTGCAGAACTAAACCCTTTACGTGAGGCAGTGACTGTGATACTGAAGGTTTATCTGCCAGTAACTTGCCGCAACACAGTCAAAATTGTTAAAGAGTTGACAATAACTCTCTGTAATTTGCAAAAGTTGTAAGACACCTGACAACAATAATTAAAAACTTCTCATCTCCTTAAGAAACTATGGATACATTGCCAGCATTTTAATACATTTTAATTAGAAGCTATTCTGATTTTAGCTTGAATAATTTTGGCTTCTTATCTGTGAGCCTATTTTATTACATATATTTGCATAAAGCAGTAACTTTCATTAAAACACTACATTTACTTCTGCTCCACAGTCCTCAGAATAGTTTCATGAGATCATTTGGTTGCATAAGAAATTATGATGCCATCCAACTAAGCATTCTGATTTAATGACAGAAATTTTTTAGAAAACCTAAAAGTATTTTCAGGCAGGCATGCTTAGCAGAGAAGAAAACAGAATTAAATCATTTTTATTTGCCAGGGACAGGATTTCCATTTTCTTTGGAGGTACTACAGTTAAACTAAAATCTAGATTCCCAGATTAACCTAACATGGAGAAGAGTTTAAGATACAAGAAAAAATCTAGCACTCTTCTCTCAATGTCCCAGTTATCAGGAGTTTTTCCATTTCATTCCTTGGACACCTGGGTTGATGTCAGCACCCTGACATAACCCAATGAATTCAGAGCACTGCATCTGCCATCCCACAGTATGCTACTGGTATCAGCTGAAAATAGGTCCCTTTTTGTCATCACCTGTAAAACTCGCAGTAAAATTCAAAGAAAGTGTTTCTGACCAGTTTGATTCAGCCCTTTGAAATGCAAAGAATTAACACTGCCTCATGAAAATGGTGGGTGATCAATCAGTGGTTACTCATCACAGCTTTTACACCCAGTGCCAGCCCAAGTAGTCTTCAAACAGCGAACAGAAAAGCCAGGAGACTTCATGTTAATTTTCATTATATATCCCTTTGTTAATCAAACTGTGGGTTACACACAACACAAAGCACTCCCAACTTTCAAAGCCATAGAAGAACTGTAGACATGTACTCTGTATAAAACTTTCTAAAAACACTTAAGGAAACTAGTGTATTTAAGAGAGTATTTTGGTGCATACTTTGCTCAGCTCTTTCCATCATTTTCAGAAGTTCAGCGCCCTCTTTAACTTCCCACCCACCCACAAGAAAAAGGGCAAAAGCTGGTTGACTATCATTAAGTTGTCAATGGCACACAGAACACAGAACTATGAAGTGCTATTTTAATTATACAGTATTTGGGATGAGTGTTTACACACTTGAGAATGAAGTATTCTGGTTTGGGCTATTCTCAGTTATGAGATATTGAACCTATAGGTTACATGAAATGGAACACCACAAGCAAACTGCAAGAGAGTTAGTCACTTTCCTGTGAGAAGTCCAAAACTTCTGTAGCACAACATTCACACTGCAGAAAAGAGCGAGCCCACTGACAGTCTTGAGAGAGAAGATGCAGACCAAGAAACTGATTTGGGCATGTGAACAGAGTAAAAGAAATTGCAGAAAGTTTGTTGTTGCTATGTTTTTCTTCCTTTTGAACAGCATCAACATGGGACTAATTCATGATCTTTACAAAGTAGTTTCCAGTTAGACTGACACACAATGGCAAGCAGCATTAGACAGGTGAAGTGACAGGAAGGAGGAAGGCTGACTTGATGTCAGTGACAAAAACTATTTTAATGGAAATGTGAAATTATTCAAAAATTTCTCCCCCTAAACACGTGAAGATTTCTCTAGTCAGATTCAGACTGCACAATGGGCTGAGAGCAGGAATCAGCCAGACACAGTATTTTTACATACCATGTTTTTTCTAATGGCTTTTCATACTCGGTGCCTCACTTAAAGGTTTCTTCTGCCAAAGATTTGTTAAATCAGTGATGTTCCATCAAGCAGTAGTTGTCAAACATGATAAGGACCTACAATAATAAAATACGTGACCAAGAGGTTTTAGTAGCTGAGGATCTAGGGAAGAGTGGAAATTGGTCATATTTCCAAGGCACAGAAAGATGACAATAATAACAAACAGCCTGCTGTTTGTTCAGTAATACTAATTTCCAGACCTCTTTTCTTCCATCCTAAAATCAGACCTATGTATCAGGTCAGGCGATGGATGGGTATGACAGGAAAGCCACGTAACAAAGGATAGAAGATGATGCTCTACTGCTACCGCAGAACATACCATTCAATTAAGCCCTCTAAGTAGGGAGCCTCCTGCCCTGCAAGCGATACAGAACAACATCCTAGTCTCCCTCCCACACTGTAACATCACACACCAGAGCAGAGACTCCACTGTCCTGGTTTCAGTCAGGATAGAGTTAACTTCATTTGTAACAGCTGATGGAATGCTGTGTTTGGGAGTTAAAATGAAAGCAGTGCTGATAACACCCTGATGTTCTTAGTTGCAGTCAGACAGTCAAGGACTTTCTCAGCTTCTTCGTATTTCTCTATTCATGAGAAAGGGGGGGCGAAGCCAGGACAGGTGACCCAGATGGGCTAAAGAGAGTATTCCATGCCAATTACATCCTGCCCAGGATAACAGGGGGCTGATGGGAGGAAGAAGAGGGGCGGTGGCGGGACGCATGCTTCTTGGGGGGACGGTCGGGTTCCGGGACAGCTCTGGGTGGTACGGGCTGAGTTGTGTGGTTCGGGGAGAAACTGCATTGTGTATCAATAGTTTCATATTCTTTTGCTCTACAGTCCTGTTAGCATTGGTATATTTTATCTTTCTGTTATCTTAGTAAACTATCCTTATCCCAACCCACGGGCCTCTTAGTTTCTTGGTTTTAGAGTTATTTGCCCCTTCCTTTTCCCTTCCCTTGTTCCCCCCTTTTTCCCTCTTCCCCTGCTCTTTTACTTTAAGAAGCAGGCAGCTGCGTGGATCTTGGCCCACAGCCGGGGTGAAACCATGACACTCCACTAAGAAGCTGTAGTGGGCACCTGGCATAAAAGAGCTGCAGAAAAAATGCAAAGCAGTGCCAGAAACACGCAAAAGTAGGAAGAAGCATTAAGGCAGGAGGTCTCATTTCTCTGTGTAGGTAACCATGTGTGCACACATTTGAATACAGACCTCCAAACAGGAGTTGCATGCACAGACGTAGAATCTTTGTGTCATGATCCTGCTGACGGCCTTTAATGTTTTGGAGATGTTAGGTGCATTTTGATTAACACCTATCAGTCTTTGATGAAAGGTGTAGTCAGGTGCCGCTCAAGCTGCTCCAACACTGAATAATTTGCTCTAATTTATTCCGTTAAAAAAATATTCTAATTCTTAAGATGAAGTGGGCACATTTGCTAACTTCCCAGAATTAAGTATCCATTAACTGAGGCAAAACCCCCAAGCCCTGAACGAGTGGTGGTCATATTGAGTGTGTGATTTCAGGAAAGTTGAGATAAGAATACAAACTTGAATACAAAGAAAACTAGAATTTCTTCCTCCTACTGGCTGGATGATTGGCATTTGGCTTGGGATCATCCTTGTGAAAGCATCCTCCTCGGTTGACTAAGTGCACTTCTAGGCAGTATACAAACACGATCAGGAAGAAGGTAGAAATGTGTGCCCCTCTATGGCTCCATACTCTGAAAACTACAGGCATTTTTTCCAGTACACGACATCAGAAAGAAAAACAAAGAACAGAGAGTCCTAGTTGTTGTTCCCTCCTCATCTCCTTGCAAAGCCAGCACTAAAAAAAGACTCCAACCTGTCAAGGAACCTTCTTTGAACCTTGTATTTCCTGATAAGTTTAAACTTATCCTCCCAGATACAAATGAAGCTCGGCTCCCAGAAGAACATTTTTAAATCTTCAGTGAATAAAGATCAGGCAGTATTCGCCTACAGAAACTGAAATATGTGAAAAGATAAATACATGCACATGAAGCTGGAAAAATCCATGGCCAATGACATTTTACACAACGATCTGAATTCCAGTAGATCAATTTCAATTACAAAGGAAGTACCAACAAGACAACAGTGTCACAAATGGAAGAGAAAGAATAATCTCTACTGGGGAAATAACAAATCAAATTCAAATACATCACTCCACTGCTCTCATCCTTTTCCTTAAGTTTTCAGTTTAAGAAAAAAAATTGTTTGGCTCTATCAGAAAAATTCACTTTGATCCCCTACACTTCCCTCCCTGTGCACTTCCACTACTACTCAGAAATGTTATGTTTCTAATTTGCTCAACAGCTGTTTAGCTCAACAGCCAAGTTTTTAATACTCCAGAACACTAATCACATAAAGGCATCTGAAGGAGGAGGGGAAAAAAAAGTCTGCTTCCATCTACTTGTAAGGTTGACTAATAACTATGGTCATCTAGCCACACAACACATTCTCACGTATTCTAACTTTGGAATTAAGGTTGCTCTTTGCAATTCTTCAATTGCCCTAATCATCAAGGACATAAAAATCATAGTTGTAAAAAGCACATATATTACTCTTCTGATAGGTCCCCGTAATTGCAAAAATAGCCTTTAAAAGCCTTGAAATTTTTATACTGAGGAGAACTTTTTTAAAAACTAGACTTTAAGAGTTTGAGGGTATATTATCTTCACATGGGATAGATTTACAGTGGGACCTGAAGACTGGAAAAAAAAGACTGCATGGTAATACCCTTAAAGTACAACTATTTACTTAATATTTCTGTTTTGAACAGAAGACATAATCCAGTTCCAGCTATATAATTTGTGGCTAATCTTAATATATCCTAACGATAGTTCTACAGGTAACTCTCACTCTGGATCATCATTGCTGGCTTACCAAATCTTAGACCTTATCAGGTCAATTTAATTCTGTGTTCCAGCAGCTTTTAGAAAATATGATATGCTGGCCAGAAAGCATCTAATGTGCTTTAAAAAGGTCAGCTTCTAAAAGGTTCTTCCATGTACAGCAGATAATTAACTATTTGCCTCCCTGATCAGTCTGTTTTGCTGTCAGACATTCCCATCCTGGACACCTGAGAGAGGATGGGAATGTCTTTATCTTTATCTGCTTTCTGTGAAGCACTGCACTTCACCAAAAAAAGGTGATCCTACCTATCTGAATAAAGACAGATGTCTGTGCATTTCTTTCCACATTACAGCACTGTTAATTAATGTAGCAGCATGTGGTAAGATGCAGTGCTAACATCTTTTTTTCACTATTTGACTCTATTTTTGATGTAAGATAAGTAGTAACAATTCCAACAGCACTAATATGGCTGGAAAGTTGTCACCTGTCATAAGGACCATTCATGTAGCAAGAATTAACAGTTTCAGTAGCAGTTATTGGTCCTATTCCTTGCAATTACAGCCACCTAAAGAATGCCAAAAATATGGAAACAGTAAGGAGACCAAACAGACTCAGGTGAAAAACTGCAACACTTACTGAAAACAAGAGGCTCTTTACACACTAGTCGAGCTTAGATGCCTCACCTTTCCAGCTTCCATGGCAAACACTATGGCGTAACTATGCCATCCTAAAACCAAATGAAGCTCTAACTCATGGCAAGCCCAAGATCCTCAAAAAACCCAACATCTAAGTTCAGTAAACTGATGGTGCTTGAGAAGGAACACAAACTGTCAGGCTGCTGTGAGGACAAGGAAAAAGGACTCACATGGAAAAGACAAGAGGTAACGGGAGCAAGTTACCCCTGGGGAGATTCTATTTGGACACAAAAGGAAAATTGTTCACAATGAGAACAAGCAGCCTTTGGAATAATGTACCCAGGAAAGTGGCAGATTCCCCAACACACAACACTTCCAAGATTCCGCTGGACTGGGTGCTTTTGCCTAGACAGAACCTTTGCCAAGAAAAGCTGGACTAGATGATCCTTGAGATCCTTTCCAACGTGGCATTCAATGATTCTATGATTACAATTCAATTGGCCTTGGATCACTGATCCAGCCTGTCCAGATCCCTCTGTAGAGCTTTCCTACTCTCTAGCAGATCAACACTCCCACACAATTTGCTGCTGTCTACAAACTTACTGAGGGTGCACTCAATCCCTTCATCCAGATCACTGATAAAGATATGAAACAGAACTGACACCAATGCTGGGCCCTGGGGCCCACCACTTGTGACCAGCCACCAACTGGATTTAATTCCATTCACCACAACCCTTTGGGCACAGCTACCCAGACAGTTTTTTACCCAGCAAAGCGTACACCCACCCAAGCCATGAGCAGCCAGTTTCTCCAGAATGCTGTGGGAAATGGTGCCAAAGGCTTTACTGAAGTCCAGGTAGACAACATCCACAGCCCTTCCCTCATCCATTATACACGTCACCTTGCCACAGGATAGTCACACTGATTAACCTCCTGTCAACTGGGACCTTCCCAGACTGCTGATAAATGATGGAAAGTGGCTTGATGAGCACTTCTGCCAGCTACCTCAGTACTCTTGGGTGGATTCAATCTGGCACCATAGACTTGTGTGTGCCTAAGTGGTGTAGCTAAATGGTTGCTAACCATTTTCCCTTGAATTATGGGGGCTTCATCTGCTTCCAACCTTCCAGTTCAGGGAGCTGGGTACCCAGATCTTACTATTAAAGACTCAGATAAAGAAGGAATTAAGTGCATCAACCTTTTCCTCATCCTTTGTTGCCTCCCTTCATCCAATAAAGGATGGAGATTCTCCTTAGTCCTCTCTTTGCTGCTAATGTATTTATACAAACTTTTTTTTTTTACTTTTACAGCAATAGTCAGATTGAGTTTTAGTTGAGCTTTGGCCTTTCCCATTTTCTCCCTGTATAACCTCACAACATCCTTGTTAAGTCCTCATGAATTGCCTGCCCCTTCTTCCAAAGGCCATAAACTCTCCTTTTCCCAAGTTCCAGCCAGTCTTCTTCCCTACCAGTCTGTCTTTCAGCACATGGGGACAGCCTGCTCTCCACCTTTAAGATTTCCTACTTGAAGGAAGTCCAACCTTCCTGGACTCCTTTGCCCTTCAAGGACTGCCTCCAAAGTTCAAATATGATATCTGGGTTAAAAAAACAAAACACAATGATGACTTCCATAAAAGGTCCCAGATGCCTGCTCCCAGAGGGATATAAACCTCCCTTCAGCTCTGATCCAGGGCCCTTGAGATTGGGTCTCCTGCTGAAGGGGTGAACAAAGCACCAACACGGACTGACAGAGAGCAAGAATGAGGTGGTATGGAGGTCACAGTCATAAAGGCAACAGTAACCTAAACACCCTTTTGTAGCTAGGTTTTTCATTTGGACCTTTTTATGTTTTTGTATGGATCATTCATAAAATGCCACAGTGCTTAACAATTCACACGTGTGTCAATAACTCAAAAAATACCCAGCTAAGGAAAAAACCCATAAGGATTACTGCATGACATGCAAGGTCCCATCATCTTCACCACTAAGATCACTCCTCTTTAATATCCCAAATTTCTAGAGAGAGAAAAAGCCTCAGAGAGTTAGGATTTAACTAGCTATCTGAGCCTGGCTAAGACTGCAGTCATCTTCTGTGCGTGGTGCTGAGCTGGAACTTACAGCGTGCTGTTAGAAAAAGATGTAGGGCCACCTTGGCTAATCAAGGTCCATAAAACCAGAAACTTGCCTAAACCAAGGGGCAGTTATTCCTTCTACAGCAAAGTCAGTTCACCTTTGAGTACATAAATAAGCCAACTAAAACCAAGACAACACTTGCAAAGGCAGTCTGATATTTTTATGCTTCCATGGAAATTTCACATCAAAGTTTTCCTTTTAGAAATGCTCCTATCAGTCCAGTTACTGGGATATACAAAGAAAATGGGACAAAAGACTTTCAAAGAGTTCAGTATAAATATTTAAGAGGAAAACTGTGACAAATTTTTCTTGGTGTTTCAGATGCATTTTTTACTTTCCCTCTTCTGAACATTTGAATTGAGTGTTATCCACTGGCATTTAAATAGCTAGAGGGTACATTAGTTGACCAATTAGTTCTATGACAAACCTCATCATTTTGCCTATGCAAAACTTACAGTTACATCCCTATGGCTACATTCTTGCATCATGCCTCTTATGTTTAAGAGAAAAAGCCCGAGCTCCTCTCTGGTTATTCCATTCTGAACAAAGCATGAAGGGCTGTCAATGAATGAACTACCTAGATCCACAGAAAATGGCACAGATTTAATTTTGGTTAAAAAAAAATTCCTTCTCATTTCTCTGCTGAAGAGTAGAAAATGCAAAAATATCTATAAATGCAAGGCAGTCCTGTGGTTGTAACACAAGACTATCCTTCACAACTTTTCAGTTTAAAGTACTTCTATGCTCAGTGTTACATTACAGCATGCCATCCACATAAATTTATACTGCTTTTGCTGTGAACTGTACTAAGCTATTGCTCTCACTTTCAGCAAGTAAAACTGATTTATAATAAAAAAATTGTCAAGTCTAATTCACCCTTGCACTATTATATTCCCTAGTATTACTACTTAATGTTTAGTGACATTCAAGCTGAATCACAGCTTCAGGATTACCACTGAATTAAAACCACAATGAGCTGGTGGTTCAGGAAGCAAACTGGTACCTCTCCACACCAGCAAAACAGCTATGTGAATTCAGTCCTCATCAGAGCAGAGAGACAGTCAGTCCAGTATCAGGCAGGCAAAGAATGAGTCCCAGAGGCCTAATCTGGCCTAGTCTAGAACTCAAAAAAAAAAAAAAAACCCAACAGCCTAACTGTGCTAAAGTAATGATGATAATAAGATTTGAAAGTTACTTTTAAGAGGTTTGGATGGGCATAATACTGCCAACCTCAGGGTGCTCCCTACAAATAAAATGTGCATTTGTAAAATCCACTGTGCTCAACCTCTGACAGTCAGATCCATTAGCACACTCCACTACCAATCACAGCATGATGCAGAGAACAATCCATCTACAAGCAAAAGAGGAGGATTCCAGAAGTTCCACCAAAATGCACATCCAGAACTGCCGCAGCCCTGGCTGAGGACATACAGACATTTCAGACACACTGACCAGGCTTCCCCACCCCAGCTCAGCAGCTATGCATGCAACACATCTGACGTGCCTTAGCAGAACTCTATTAATAAAGCATTAAGCGCAGCAACCCTCTGAAACCATGGCAGATGGAGGTATCACTCATGCAAACTCCACAGGCAACGAAGAATCTGAATCTCCCCCTCTCAGCTGGGTGCCAGAAGCTGCACTGGGTTTGGACCCACTCCCCTGTCCCCCAGTATCCCTCCCTGAAACACAGATGGAAGCTTTGTTGTTGGAAGATCTTCCTAGGAGATCCCTACCTTTTTATTACACACTGGCTGACTTAGATGCTCCCTAATCAGCACTCTGGCTGCTGCAATACCTGTTCCTGGACATTTCAGGTAAGTTTCCTAATTCTACTTCCAAAGCCAAGTGGATAAAATACAGGCATTGAGTTGTTATCTACAGAACACCAAGTAGTCTTAGCTTAAATTCCAAGCTCTAGTTTTCACATGACCAAAAGTAAGCCAGTGAGTAAGGCAGATCTTCAAGTAGACCCAGAGAATGAGCTTATTGGTGAACAGAGAAACAGTTCTTGCAGGCTGTCTGGGCAAGTAAGGCATCAAAAGCGTATAAATCCAGCAGCCGAGGTCAACACCTTACAAGTATCCAGCAAGAGGAACTCCATCAGGCTTGCAACAAGCTCTATTTCTTCTGTTTCTTCTCTAAATGTATGTAGTTTGGTATACACGCATGCACTTCTCCACTCTCAAATGTTTCCTTTTTTTCTGCCTTTAGAGAAAAAGAAAAATGCTGACAACCCACTCCTTATGAGCAATTTCATCCTTTAACACACTGGGTTATGTGCAGGCCAAGTAACATTTTGGTAAAGAATCTAATTGCAATTGCACGTTTCTAAGATGTTGTAAATAGCATGAAATTATTTTAAAATGTTATGAAAAATGCATTTGCAGTGTTCCTTTAAGCATTTTAACAAAGCTTCAGTTGAAATTGCTTTATTCCAAAGCAATCGAAGACAGAGTATTTTTATAAGGACCTTTTTATCTTCCTGCAAATGACTGAGATACAGATACTTTCCAGAAAGAGAATGCACCAGAAAATATGCAACCTTACATTGTACTAGCCATGGTTACCTAGCACCATAAACCATTAGCTGGTCTGCTTCTGAAGAGAGCGTTGCAGCTGAAGCAAAACAGCATGACGAGCAGAGTCACAGCAGTGCCCAGAGGCTTTATGCAAGTTCAGGTTTGGCACCATACAAACATACAGGCTCTATTCAGTACGGCCCAGCCATTCTATAGCCAAAGCAGAAGCAACTCTACAGATCAAAAGCAAAATGAAGGTAAAATTAAGCAACACATTCATGCCATCTTCTAGGAAATAGGGTATCACATACCTCCTTGTCATACTCCTTGGACAACATAGGTAAATAAAATAGACACTGGCCTAAACAAGCTGGTCAGAAGACACACTGTTATCATTCACGGCTGTAAGCTTGTCTATATTACAGGATCAGGAGGACAGCCTTTAATGTACTGTTTGAAGCACACTTGAAGAGCTTCTCTAACCTCCTGGGACACAAAGCTGCATGGAAAGAGGAATTCATTTCCCAATATGATAAAATCCAGATAACTTAAAACACTTTTCAGTGGACATCAAAACAGACAAGATGCATGTGAAGATGCGCGTGTCACTGTTGGGTCCAGCCACACTCTCCCAGAGCTACGCGTGAAGCGAGGTGACCCTGCAAATCCTCTTACAGGGAAACTATTATGGAAAAGACCGCTTTTCAAAAACTTGTTAAAATCACTGGCACATGCAACATCCCATCAGTACCTCTCTAACATACTAAAGACATAAATCAACCTCTTTCACCACCTCCTCTCACCCCTACCTCATTCCAGTACAGAAAGGGTGGGGGTCAGAAATAGCAGTACAAAGAGCAACAGATAAATTAAACTAAGACAAAAAACCCCCAGTGAAATACAGCTCCTTTTCAAGGTAACTTGGTGTTCACTGCAAAAGACATCTGTATATACTTTTTCAAAAAGGGAGTCGTTCCGTAAGTGTCTTCCCTGAGATTATCTTTGCCAGTGGGCCTCATAACTTGCTGTGCACCTTGTGGGATTAGGGCTCTAGCAGCTCCCTAAGGGTTAACATCATGACCAAAGACTTTTGTGGTAAATGAAATGAAATTAAACTAAACACATAAACAACAGTGGGGAGGACAGGGGAGTGAATCATTTGCTTTCTCCTCTGTTTCAATCATAGTCAACTGTACTTAGAAAAGGTTTGAAGTTATCAGCACTCATACAATTTCAGTGTCCCTTTGTCAGGCAAATTCTGGTCTCTTAAGAAGGTAAGATGCAGTAATAAGTCATATATAGCATAAATACATATCTTTTTACTGAGAAAGAAAGTGAAAAGTCTCGTGATATGTACAGTATTTAAGAATTTACACACTTAGGAGCAGTTCCAAAATGTAACTGCACACCAGAAAGCACCACTGGACCTGTACAGACTAGCAATGGGACTTTCCGCGTGGATCTTACATGGTGCTATCACACTCCAAAAAATTACCATGGTGCCATTAAATGTGTCAGAACACTATTAAGTCTAAGTACACAAACTCCCTGATGCTTCAGGGAAAAAGATTCCTCTCTCCTTACTCACCAACCACTTTCTCCCCGTAATTTTGATCTGAGTGGCTGTGGCCTGTCCATAAGGGACTCTGCTCCTTTCATGGACACAGCAGCCCATCATGGTGCTAGGATCCCTCACCTGCTCTGAGGGCCCACCAAATCCACACACAACACAATGCAATTCTTTTCTACTGTTCTGCTGGATGAAGGGAAGAATGGCATCATTAAGGGCAAGAAGAGTGAATTCAGTTGTTCCCAGGCACATCCCACCCTACTGCAAGCACAGGGGAGAGAAGCATGGGAGAAAGGACCTGAACAAAGAGGCACGATGGAGCTGGATGACGCACAAAGGAACACGCTGGGTAGGCACAACAGCAAAAAACCAATGTGGCATGGCTGCACCAGCATCTAATAGTTTCAGCACTATTTAGTATCACCTTCATTTAGAATTGTATAGCCATGGTGTTTGTATTTCAGACATTGCTTATCCAGACCTCGTTTAATTCTCATTGCCTAGGGTAGACATTGGATCATTTCCACACACAAGAAGGCCCACAGAGCCAGGGACAGCAGCAGCAGCAGTTCTTCAGAGAACTCCAACTAATTCAGTCAAGGCAACACACCTTGCAGGACTGAGGTGTTCAGTGGGAAATGTCTGACTAAACATTAACACCAAGACATACAAGGAGCCTGTGATGGGGACTATTTTTGATACAACAACATGTATGTCTTTCAAGGTAAATATGGCAGTAACCAGAGAAAACACGTAACTCCACAGATAGAGCTTCCATAGCTATTTCAAAAAAACACAAGCAGAAAAGGAATAAAAAATTGTTAAACATAACAAAACTGTGTAACAGATTTTCTTTACCTTGCATTAGAAACATCCCAAATATTGTCACGTAAGTGAAATCAGTAGTGAATCTCTATGTGTTACCTTACTGGATATATTTCTGACAGTCAGGCACTTGTTCTTCAGAAGACTTACTCATGCACTTAACATTAAGCATGCACATAGTCCCAACAGACACGCATGGAAGGTTCATGTCTTCACTTGAATAGTCATTTTACAACTAGCTTTTTTAGCACATGATATTTGTGTTCACTGTAAGACAGTGATTGTTAAATAACTTATACATTTTAAGTAATGGAGGCATCCAGTATGTGTCCATGCACTGAGAAACAATTACATTGGAAAAAGAGAGATATACCACAGTATTTAAAAAAGGAATCTCCCATATCAGTACTTTACAGTTCATACAAGTATCCAAATTTATTCACATGCAGAAATGCATGTTTAATGGGGAACAAGTGCTTCCATGCTAAGCCCCGAGTTTGTAACAGTTTCTAAGCTTCAATTTTTCTACTGAAAGTATTCAAGTTTGGAATTTCCTTTAACGCTATTTTTAACTTTTTAAAGTATAACTTAGTGGTAATGAAATACAAAGTTTAAAAATATTACATATACTAGCCCCCATTATAAACACCAGTTTCTGACCTTTTGCTAAACAGACAAAGTAGTGCAGTGGCAAAGGCAAAACCAGATATGGCAAGAGGTCTCATGGACAAGTACCTCAGAACTTACCACTGAAAATATGTTTAGATTTTACTAAGCATTAGGGCTTTAAAAAGATAGCAACTCACACTTTGCACATGCACAATACAACAGCTGCGTCCAGAACTCTGCAGCAGTGTCTGGACCAAGGGCTGGCTTACATTCACTCAACAGGCACAGCCAACACTGCTGTAAAACACATTGGCTGAATAGCAAGGGGCATTGGCTAGACGATATAACTTAGTAGTATCTGGCTAAAGGAGAGAAAAAGCATACTGACTGCATTGTTAAGCACTCAAAGAAATAAAGCATGACAATCTATATAAAACATCATTGCTCTGTACCTGTGTTACCATAAAGACTTTCCACATAGCCTGTTCTCTGTGAAGTTCAGAAAGAGCAGACAGTACCTTGATGGTAATTTAGTTACCAGTGGGGTAAAAGTCTATTAGGACATCTCACCTGTAGTTTTTACCAGTGATTTCTGCAAATACAATTTACAGAGGTGTTCCCATGAAACACGTTCAGAAAATGTTTTCAAAGATTCAGAAAAGGCACTGATGTGCAATATATGTTGTTTAAAACAGTGTATAAATTGTAAGACACCAAGTAAAATGCAATGAAGAAAATTAAATGGCACTGTAACGAACATTAAAGATTTCATGCATAAAAGGTTTGCCCATTTCTTGATACCTGAGTGCTTAACTAAGCAGTCTTAACAGTATCCCACCTGGGTCTACCTTTTGACAGACTAAATTCCTAGAGTCTGTTTAAAATGTGGACATTTGAAATCTTGCAAGCAAACAACAATTACATTCAATCCCAAAGACTCATACGCCTAAAAGGGTGTAATTAAAAAATTAAAGGAAGCGGTCATGCAGGACACTGACAAGGGAAAGGTACTGAAGGGATTTGAGAAAAATCATTCGACTCACCAGTCCATTGTTTGGCTGAGGTGAAAAAGGCAAACATTACTGAGATGCATCAGTGAGGAAGTTAGAACACAAATCAAGGCCCATGCCTGCAAGCACAGGTGAATAACTTCAGGCCCAGAAGCACTTCACGTGGCAAAGTTATTCGTATGTGCACTTGCAGAACCTGAGCTCAGACGTCACCGTTAAGAATACGAGACACTTACATTTTGCCACCGACTTCAATAAAAATAGAAATTCATCTGTGTTTAATAGCACCTAATTCACCTCAAGAAGATAAAAACTCTGAGTCTCACAAGGTAACTTAATAATTAATCCATCCTAGCTGCTCCCAGCTCAACTCTTTTTTTAAAAAAAACCTTATCTCAAAGCAGCTTCAAGCCTGCAGAAGCTATGTCAGGGCTGTTGTCTTGCAATGTACCAAGGATGCTTATGACACTAGTGACAAGACATTATTCTTTTTATCAGGTATTTCTCTGTGAAGCCTGACATAATCAGAAACACTCTACATTCAATTCAGCTTCTCCTTCAGTGTTGAGTCTTTTCAACATACACTTGTGAAGAGTTCGGTGATCAAAACTGTGCAGTAAGACAAGCCCCATGTAAATGTGTGGCATGAAGCACACATGCAGACTGGATCAAACACTAACTGCATATGCCACATTTTTTAAGTGTATTCAAGTACTACAGATTCAAAGACATGGTGGATTAAGAACTGCTGCTTAGAGGGAAAAGGTAAATATACTGTTCATAAATCCAGTGAAAGGAAGTCTTCTAAGTTTTTTAACACCAAGAGTTTGGCAAGATGTAACTGATGAGCTGTGTGTATGGACCAGGGGCCAACCAAAAAAGAACAGCTAGACAGGATAGATAAGATTCAAATAAAAAACCTAAGACTTGGAGATGATAATTTCATATATCCCAGTAAAAGAATCAGATGTTGCCCAGTCCATTGAAGCAGCAATCATTTCATATAATTAAGTTCTTAATGAGGAAGGTGTTGACAGGAGCAGCTCTATCATGGACTTGCTGAAATAAAGGAGCATACAACTCCATCCAGACTGAGCACATGTGCTGCTTTGCGAAGTTTGGGGGAGTTTTATTTTCTAATGCTTTCTTGATACAAATTTCATTATTGACTTCATAAAAAAGCAGGATGTGGCCCTTTTTTTTTTTTTTTTTTTTAAACTCTAGTATTCAAAAAAGAAACTTAACAAAATCCTAGTACTAAGTTTTGAAATACCAACACTACCTATACATTTATCTGCCACTGGAACACCTATTTTTACATGGCCTTGATTAAACTAATGGCTTTTTTTTTTCTGGGTTGGAAGTGTGTTATTAAACAACTGATAGAAGCATTTAAATTGGTTTATCCTTCTGGAACAGCAGAACACCCTAACAGGAATCAAACTGGGAGGAGAGCAGAGAGATTTAAAATTGGTTAGAAATTAGAACCAAAAGTGAAAACATAAATAATAAATAGGTTTAGAGAGAAAATGGAAGAAAAAGCAAAAAGAGACTACCACGCTAAGGCCTGCAAGTGGAAGCAGGGCCAACATCAGTGCTTGCTCTGGGCATGGTGAGGCCGACAAGGTCCTGACCTGGCAGCCGTTGTCCCAAAGACTCGCCGCACTCTCTCCCCCAACAATAAGCGTATATATAACGCGTACGTTTGTACGGTTTTATGCCTCCGTGCACTGTGCATGGCGGGGTGCTTACTGAGGCACAGCTCGGCCTAACAGCGCTCGGTGGAACAGCGGCCGGGCCCAGGGCACGGGTGCCGGCGGGGCCGTGCGCGGGCCGCAGCACCAGGCCGGCCACACCGGTGAGGGCCGCGCCGGGCCGCGGCGGCGCCGGCACAGCGGGACCAGCCACCTCCCACCTGCCCGGCACCGGGAGGCGGCGGCGCAATGTCACGCAGATGGTGCACTGCAAGCGCAGAGCAGGCCCGCTCCCCGGGGCTGGCAGGTGGAGATCCCCGCCGCGCCGCCTCTGTACCCGCCGGCACCGAATCCCGCAGGCCGGGGGAGCCGTCTCCACGGCAGGCGCTCGGTGACCCCGCAGCCCACCCCCCTCCCTCCGGCGGGGCCGCGGAATCGCGGAGAGGAGGAGGCGCCGCCCGCCGAGTTTCACCAAGGACAGGCCCGAGGTCAAACCCGGCGGCCGCTCGCCTCCCGCCGCGGCCCCTTCCCCGCCGCCAACGGCCGCGCTAGCGCGCGCCGAGAACCCGCCGCCCGCGCCGCCGCCGCCCGCGCCGCCTCCCCGCCCGCCGCCGGCACTGACTTACCTTGGCAGCCATGCTGTGCCCGGCGCGGCCACCCCCTTCCCGTCCCTTTCCTTCCTCCCCTCCCCTCCCTTCCGACCGCGGCAGGCAGCTTCCCCGCCTGCGCACCAGCCCGCCAGCGCCGGCCGTCACCGCTCTCCCAGGCATGGACGGGGCGCTCGGCGCCGCCTGCCCATTGGCTGCACCCCGCCCGGCCCGGTTGCAGCCCGCGTGATCGCTGGGCCCGCACCGCACCGGCCCGGCCCCATGGACGGCTGCCGGGTCCACGCTGTGTGCTCGGTTAGGCGAGGCGGCGGGAGGTGCGGCCTCTGGCACCAGCGGGCCGCGGGCGTACCGATGCGGGTACCCCGCACGCCTACGAGGGGACCGGTTTACCTCAGGTTTTCTCCTCAGTTCGCGGCTGATGGCCTACGAGCCTCTGGGTCGCCTCAGAGGGACAGTGGGCTACATGGGGCTCTGCAGCCCCTTCAGCCGCGGGAGAGAGTCCTGAGTGACCACACCAGCACGGCTGTGAACCCCGGGAAACTCCTCTAGTGTGTTCGGAGGACACGAGGGCAAGCAGTGGAAGGATGCCAAGTGCCTTCACTGCAGCCCTGCTGGTGTTGTGCCTCTAGGCAAGCCCTGCTCTCCTGCGAGTCAGGCTTCTCTGCGAGTCAGGCTGCTCTTTGAGAGATGCTTCACTCAGTTGCTGTATCCCAAGGCTTCAAACCGTGCTTTAAACCAATTTTGTTAATGCCACTTCAATTCCTCTGTGTGAATGTGACACGTAAGCAACCCCATGAGAGCCCACAGCTGTACTCAGGATGACCACAAGTACAGCATCCTTGGCCACACAGACAGTTTGCAGACTGTCTACAGACAGCCTGTCTGGGCACGTTTGGCAGCATACCATTTGGCATGCAGGCTCCTGGCTGAGACCAGGGCAACCACCAGCTTAGCTGATGCCGGCTCTTGTTGGCCTTGGGGCTTCTGGCGCCTGGGGGGATTTTAGTCTGGCCTGAGGTTGGTAGCATGGGCATGTAGCTGAAGGCTGCTTGTAAGACTAGACCAGAGGTGAAGTTTTGCGTTTGCAGTTGGGTTTCAAGTTAGTCATGGCTTTGAGGTGGATCTTCCAGCACTTTTCCTAAAACGAGTTTCATAAAGATACTAAAAAGGCAGAAGATCTCAAAGACAGATACATTACAATATAAGCCAGAACAATTTACTAATTAATTGTCATTAATTGCCTTAGAGGGAGATGGTAGAGAAATTAAAAGGATCCATAAATGCATCTGCTTTTTCCCCACTATGTATCTTCGCAGGATGGTTCTTTTTGTGGCTGTTGTCAGTCCAACAAACTATTTCAGCAAATTATATATACACAGCCTCCTCTCTCCCTCGCAAGTCTCTTCTGTCACCTGTGAGGCCTGGCAGCATATCTACCTCCTTCAATTCTCAGCAGTCTTCCAGGCTCTGCCTCTTGTAAAACCTCCCCACTTGCTGGATTCTCTTCCTTTCCTACCTGCCCCGCATCCGTGTGCCCACTGCATCTCCTCGGCTGTTCTGTGAGACAGCACGGCTCTTCTCTCCTAGCTGCATTGCCATGACCTAGAAATCGGTAGTTAGAGCAAAGCAGGCTTGGAGCCTTCCTTCGACCACACCTTTTCAAATGAACACAAAAAACAGATTATGTAGTGCCTATCTGCAAACAACTAGATAAGTAAATACTGTCACCTTGTCATAAATGAATAGATAATAGCAGTCCATTTATAAACAACAAAAAACAATCTCAGATTATTTTAATAATACCACCAAGAAAAGACAAATTACAGAGAGAAAATAGCATAACAATTGTCTTGAATATAAATAGCATAACAATTGTCTTGAATATAAACATTCTGTGAATATACAGAAGCCAGGATATTTAAATCTGAGACTCGAAGTCTGTACTATTGAGCTTTATTTTTGTGAAAACAGGCTTCAATGGCCTTTTTTTTTATATTAAGATTACTAAGAAAATAACGACAGATCTCATATTATATTGCCTCATGGTCTTAAGCCAACTGCCAAGGAAAAACATAACAAAAAAACCTTCCTGTGTTTCAAGTAGACTGGCAGTGAAATTCAGAGAGTTAAACAAAATAGACGGACCCTGGAAAGCCTCGACCAGCTGCTGCCTAAATACAACAGTACCTGAGCTCTTCTAGCACTTCATTTCCCAGCCTTTAAGAGCCCCAGATGTCTCAAGTCCTGAGCATGCTTTCAGCAGTGCCTTGGTCCCAACAGAGCTGAAAGGTCATTGCTTAGCTGACAGGAAAACCTGAGTGCAGTAGCATAAAGGGTTTGGTCTGGCAGATCTCCGACTGTGTCCAATGTGCCCAAAGCTTTTTTAATCTTCATAGAAAAGGCAGTGAAGGCAAATGTTCACTTTTAAAAAGACATTTGATATGACTGTAGTAGATTACAGCACTCTCTTTGGCTAGATAAGCAACTTCTTTTCAAAGTCCATCATCATCTGAGGTTAGATTCAGGCCCATGTGTCATACTCCTTTCAGTATGTTTTAACCACAAAGCCATAGACTGCTCTGGACAATGGAGAAGGAGCATTTTTCAGTCTTCCTTGTGAAGCTGTGTCATTGTGCAGAGGAGAATCCAAGATTAGCTGGACTGGAGGGAAGTGTGACTTTTCTGTATGGCAAAATGTGATGGGATGAGGGTAAAATTGTGAGTCAGTTTTCATTACAAAACATGTAAGTATGTCACAGAGAAATTAGGAGGTTGTGTCTCCTCAACCAATGGCTTTTTTTTATGTCTGACATGTAATGAGACAGAGCATGCAGTCATCCCAGGGTTCCCCACTACAATGAAAAGCAACCTGGTTAGGTCCTTGTGCTCTCTTCTGATACAGTGCATCTTGAGGTTTTTTTTTTATATAGGGACAGGTTTTGCAGGAAGAACTGTAGCTTGTTTCCAAAATAAGCTACAACCTCATATCTGGGCACTGTCCTTGAGCTGAAAAATTAGGCTTTGACTCTTTTCATGATTTAACTGTTAGGGTATTGTATAGCAGGACAACCATACCTTAGTAGGTACATATGATGTTTGCTGAGCTTATTAAAGATTACCCAAGGAAGACATAGCTTGAGGATCATAGGCTTTTTAGACTTGATAAAGGACTGATAAAGGATCAACATTTCCTATTGACTAGTGCAAAGCAGAGCTCAGTTTTGATCTTATTCTGTCATTCATTACTCTTTTATGATTTCTTTTACAATGTTCTGTATTTTGCACTGGAGACAGATACCTAAATTTAGGCATTACAGTATGTAGCTTAAAGGCAAGAAAATACCTTCTTGCATTTGGAAAGATCTGAGTGCCTCTGGAGAGATCTAGAGAGGGCTGGATCTGGAAAGATCTGGATGTACTGAACACCTTGGTGAAAGGTTGAAGCGGTACAAAGACTGACCTAAGGCATTCAAGACCTATGGTACTACCCAAATTATTGAGCTGTTTTCCTCTGTATACACAACACAGTACTGCCTTCCAGGTGGTTCCTTCCGTGCAATACAGCATCATGGACAGCATGCTGTATGTTAACTTCCCACAAAACCTGCACCAAATATGTCTTCCTGTAAGTATATCTTACAGTAGGAATAAACAAGTCACCTCATTCCTGGTGGGAAAACTGAATGTTCAAAACTAATGAGCACAAGGTTTTCACAAGCAGAATTTTTTTAAATAGTTCTTAAAACTCTTCATCAACTCCTCTCCCTTAGTGAACCCTCAAGGAAAGGCATGAAGCAGCATCCCTTTCCTTAGGTCAAGGGTTTGCTGGGGGGCGGGTTGTTGTTGTTGTTGTTGTTCCTGTGTTTTTGTCTTTTGCTTGTTCTTTTTTAATACAGGATGTGAATTAGCCCACCAGTTTTAGTGAGTCTTAGCCAAGAATTTGTGCTCACACAGTAGGCCTAACCCAGAGAATTCATCTAATAAAATAAAGTATGACTCAGCCTGAATGAATCATTCACAATTCTTCCTTCTCTGTTTGAAGAATTTTCACAGCAGATCATGATTTCCTCAAATATATTTGCTGTTTATCTGGTTATTTTAAAATATTGTCTGACGATTGTCAGTTTCCTTTTTTTGCTGTTGTTTTTTTTTTTAATATATCACACGTATTTGTAATTTAAACCCTGGTGTTTATCTGTGGTTGCTGAGGAGGTCAGCAAAACATGATCTTGTTTCCTCTTCCCTAGAACATAAGATTTTCAAATACTTTCACATGCATGTTTAAAACTCATCATCTATCAGTCTATCTGCCAATGAAAAAAACAAACTGGTCATTTAAATAGTTCAAGGAAAAGTGAGCATAAAACCAGCACATAGAAGTATGAATCCATTTTAAAATCCATACAAATGGTAGCATATTTTCATGGCTTTCCCATCTCAAAATACGACACTATCCCCCACTGTGTGTATTGTGTCTACCAGGAGACAGTGGAATTCACAAAGTAAGAAGGAGACAGCTAGGATTCTGTCTCACGGCTGATGATGGCATTCACACAGACATTACTGTTAAAATGGAACAGTTGAAACTGCTTTACCAGGGCTATGTTTTAGAAACGCATCTGAAATAAGCCAGGAAACACTGATGCTGATGATGAATAGAGGGTTAATTCTACTGTCGGTGTAAATCAGCATAGCTGGTAGATTTGTGCTGATTTACGTTGGTAAAGCCCAGAAAATAGAGGGGATATATGACAAACAAAGGATGCTATATTTATTTCATAAGTGAAAAATACCTCATAACTCAGGCACACCATTGGCATGAATAAGTTATGAAAAATCTTCCCAGCCAAAAGAACATAATCATCCTTCATGTTTAACAGATTTGTTTATTCTGTAAAGATTCATTTCAGTTGATTAATTATCAGTATCTGCTGATGGTGGAGGTAACAAGCCATCTCTGATGAGAGAATCATTTTAGGACATGCTCAGAATATTTTATCACCTAGCACAAGTTGTATATGCTTAGAATATTTATCACACTGTGTACTAATAGTATCACATTTTTAAAGCTAAGTACTGAATGTAAATAATACTATAGCTATGGGAGTTACCTATATTTTTCTTGGTTTGTTTTATTTTTTTAATAAGAATCATAGAATTGTAGGGGTTGGAAGGGACCCCGAGAGATCATCGGGTCCAACCCCCTGCCAAAGCAGGCTCCCTAGGGGGAATGTAAAAAAAATAAAACACAACAGTTGTGTTTGCCTGTCAAGTGCTGAACTGTGCTGTTGGATTCAATCATTGTTATTCTGAACCAGTAAAAAAAATTTGCATAAGTGCAAATGCCAGCTCCTAACAATACTATCAGAATTGTTTCTGCTTACACCAAATCCAGTCTGTACCAGCCACATTGCACGCACACTGGCCATAATTCACAGATGGAAGTTAACAAGGTGGAGGTTTATCAAGGGGTACATTACCTTCTTTTTCTCGCGATTTTATTTATTAAGTAAACAAAATTGCAATACCAAGTTAAAATGCCAGAAGACGGATTAGATCTTCTCAGTTCTGAAGCATTTATGAAGAGGAAAAAATTATAATAAATGTGTCAATCACTGCAAAATAAAGAGCAAAAGTAAATTAGGCTTTCAACACAGTATATTAATTTGCTATCTATAAAGTTAACCTAGTCACCCAAATATCTAGTATGTAAAGCATTATCCATAACAAGGTGGACTGAAATCTTTTCATAAATTCATTTGCCAAAATATTGGTCCTATTTGAATAGCCACGCTACTTTAACCACGCTTTACTCACAGAAAAGACTAGGCATCATTTTATAGAACATAGGTAGGTCTATAAAATGTTATATGTGAATGCCTGCACACTCTGTACATACATTGTGTGCAAGAGGACAGCTGGTTTTTAATTAGCCAAGACTTTGCAGAGTGTTACAGAACCTTTGCAAAATTTTGTACAAAGCACTGAGTTTCTCTTAGCTTCAACTAACTTAGGTGTTTGAAAATATAAACATTCGGTCACCTTGAAACTCAGTGTTTTCTTTCGTTCTCCAGCCAAAACCTGCCATTTTTTATTTTCTGTGGAGATACAACATTTGTTAATTATTAGTACACGTTTCCAGAGGACCTACTATGAGCCAGTCTTTTTTCCACAGCTCAAGGAAGATGGTCTAGCTCAAAGTCCATTGAAGCCACCTGGGGCTTTTCTCTTAGTTTCAGCTCTTTGCTTAGACTCTAGGAATATCACCCACCTCGGTATTTACAGCTCTCGGTTATCAGCAGATTGGAGCTTTGGGTATTTGTTTTGTTAAAACGAGCTGGATAAAGACAGAAGTTCAAAAGGATTTTAATGACTTAACAAGACTGGAAGCATTGATAGCAAGTGTGTTTACCCAGGGAAGATGATAACTTCTGATTATTCGGAGCACTTGTTTTTAATTTGATTACTAAGAACAGCAGATCACTTTGCTTTTGTATGTATCTGGTCAAAAGTCAGCTGTTGGCAGGTTTCAACTGGGCCTGAGAGGAAAATAGTGGTCTCAGAGGTATTACATTCCTCCAGATTTTGTTAAAAACAGCAGCCTGATAAAGAATAAAGTCCTTTTATTGAAGAATAGACTACACTGCAAGCTCATCTCTTAACATACTCCACAGCATCCGTAGCCAAAGAGAGATCAGTAAAGCCAAACCCCATCAGCCCAGCTATTGAGCTCTTTAAACTACAGAAGAATCCAGAGGAAATCAGACTTTCTGGGTAGCTCTGGTCACAAAGACACTTGTTTGGTGGATTGTTCCTCTCCTCCTTTTGTTGTGTTTGTTGTTGTTTTCAGTGTGGTTGGAACAGGGCTTGGAGAAGTGGGAAGAAACCATCTCCCTCTATGGTTTCATGCTTCAGAGCAGGCATGACATTTCAGGATGACTTGTATGATCAGCGGTGACTCAGTAAAAATGTGTCCAGCAGCTTTTGTGTTCAGTGGCTCCGCGCTTTCCCAAACAGATGTCCACACTCTACATGTCAAAAGGATATTTGGGGGCTTTCAACTAAGTTCCTGAAAGTTAAACTGCAACAGATGTTTGACTCTTCAGTCCACTAGTTCTGCAGGTGACAAGACTTAAGCTTTAAGTACAGAAAACCCATTGCTATGCTTACTCAAATCAAGAGGAAAATTCTCATCTGAGAATATGATTTATCCTCTATTAGATTTTGTGGGTGGATAGTGATGTGAGGCAGAAAGAATCCAGCTCTTCTTCTCCACTGCTTCTACTACAGTAGAGGGCACGTAAGATGTGAGTCAGCAAAGCATCCTTTTCCAGAGAGTGAGAGGAAAACTCTCAAAAGGGAAAAAAGTTGTCATCTCTGATGAGGTGAAGAGAACAACTTTGTCATGTGCTGCTTTGCTTGTTTATATTAATATAGAGTGACTAAAAGTGCACATCAGGTAAACGTTCATCACCTGGTGAGGGAATCCATTAACTTGGCCTTCTACAGGAGCATCAGAGAAGTAGTCATAAAATGCAGCCGAGTCCTGTGTACTTTCCTTTTCTTCTGGTATTTCCCTGTCAGTGCAGAGCATGTACAGTCACAGTGGAGGCTCATTACTAGGTTCATCCAGAAAATTCAAATAGGTGGGGTGTGTTGATTGAGAGAATGCTGCAGTTTTTGCTACTGAGATTTGAAAGTAGCACCTTTCTTGTATCCCCAGCCACAACTCAGATGCTAACATGATAATCAGTACTGAAGTGTTACGGGTTGGTCATTCTTCCATAAGGCGCTGGCATTTTTTTTGAGCATGGATTCTGTCCCTTTCATTTTGCTTCTTTGAGACTGGGCTTGAGAAGGTCTGCACAGAAGCTTAACCTGAAGAGAAGAATATTGTTGTCTACTTAATAGTATGGCTTGTTGGGGAATTGTATCTTTAAGAGAGTCCTAGAAAAGCCTGCTCCCAATGTTACTTTGTTCAGACACTCATACAGATTAGCACTTAGCAGCTGGAATTCTTGTAGTGAATGAGACACCTCTGTCAGACTTCTTGACTCTGGGTGGTTGCAAAATGCGTTGCTTATCTCACAGTCTGTCAGGCTTGTGCTGATTTCCAGAGAGTTCCTGGGTATATAGTGGAGATTCTGGTCTTGGTTTATTTACCTTTAAATCCTAGGCAAACTAATAGCCTTCTCTCTGTTTCCTTCTTGTACTTGGGATCAAGTAGGAGACCCATGTCCTGCTCTCGTTTTTATTCTGAAAGGCCTGAGTTTGCTGACCTGTAGTGCCTGTGGCAGATCCCGTCGTTCAGTGTTTTTGCATAAGAACCGGGGAGGCAATTTCTAGTCAGTTTTTGTGGGATTGTCACACTTTGCAATGGCACGTATTAAGAAAAGCTTAATTAATTAGATCCTCTGAGAGACTTCTTAGTTCAACTCCGAGAATTATCTCTGAAGGAAAAAACACTTTCCATGAGTGAGAAATGAGCTGGGCCTGGGTGTTTAAGGTAGCACTCAGTATTTCAGGGAGGAACTTTAGATACTTAGGTCAAGTATAGCAATAGCTGAGCTTTCAGTTTCCCTTCAGGCAGATCATCTACGTTCTTGTTGTTGAAATGAAAGATACTCCCCTCTGTGCCACCAAGTTTGAAATGTTTATGTAAATCATTAACGTGAACCATTTATTCTGACCACAGCTACATGGTCTAAAGTTGATATTTGGAATCTGTTTAATCATTACTCGTCAGCTACTTGCTGCATATCAGAAGGTGATTCCAAGCACTCCTGCCAGCTTTTTGTAGGTCAGTATCTTTAGCTCTCTTTACATAACTAACCTGCATCCAGCTCCTGTTAGAGGGTCTGAAATGCCTCAACAGGTCTTTCTTTGTAACCTGGCTAGTGCTACCTGAAGAGATATCAAATTCTCTGTGCCAGATCCATGAAAGCATGGTGAAATAGTTGGGAATGTGATCTCAAAGCTGTGTTTTTTCTTGAGAGAGTCTGTTGGCCCTGGAACCCCACATAAAACTCCCTATACCATCCTGTAGGCACCCAAAGAGATGTCTCCACTTAGGTCCTTACCTGGCACATTCCTCTTAGAGACATTGCTCAGCCAAGGTTTTATGGGACAGAAACTGGGATTCCTTTGCCTCAGAAGGCCTGATCCAGCAAGGACTTCAGGCACTGAACAGACTCTGACACAGTGTGGCTTGCAGCTGGGTACATGACAGCCAGTGAAAGCTTCAGAAATGCGTGAAGAAGGGCATGGCAGTACGCCCAGTTGCTTGATGACCTCTGATTCTAATTATTCCCTATCATGATTTGCTCTGGTGCAGAAGATTATTCAGGATCATTGGACATATTAAGATATTCCCGTTCTTGAAGGGACTGTAGTCCAGTGCTTGTATGGACTCTATGGGGTTTGTCACAGTCATACACAGGACATTATTGGCCTTTCATCTGCTACTCTCCTGATAATGTCCTGAGACATGGGTCTTCCTCCTTTAGATATCTTGGTCTTTCCCCAACAGTTGTTTTATGTCCTTGGCTGCTCTCCATGAAATTTCTTACATGACCAGTCGCCTTTCTCTCCTTGGTCCTCATTTCATTCTTTCTGCCACTGAGCAGCCTTCTCCGCTCTCATTTCTCATCCTGGTATTTGCAGCCTCACCCCTCTTCAAGCCCAGCACTGAAGCTCTTTGCCAACCCCTTTTATATTTTTCAGCGGCTCCTCTTCCTCAGCTTTCTCACCTCAAACTCTGCTGCCGTTTCCCAGCAGATCAGCTCTGACTTGTGTGTCTTGTGCTTTAAGTGAGCCATTTTCCCCTCGTTTGTGCGCTGGAAGCAGAAAAAGAAATTCCCGGAGTTTAATTTGTCTCTAAGTGTTGCATTAGCCAACAATAGCAGAGAGTAGTCATTCCATGGAAATGCAGAGAGACTACATCCTTCAGCTGCTGGCTAAATGTAGAACAAATATTTGAAGAATTTAGGTACCAACCCTGAGCAAACCATTACTGAGAATCTGCAGATTTCAAATTTTCCAGAGTTTTCAACTTGTCCAAATTAAATCATTTTACTGGCATGAGGTAATAAAGAGCACATCCCTAATACAAGTATTAACTTTTACTAGTTTTCATCCATCTGTTCCGAAGTCTGGTGGGTGCCACAGATAAATTTCTGAAAACTTTTCTATCATTGAAAAGATACTTTTTTCATCTTGTTCTTCAAAATGACTGCATCGGCTTTACTAAAACTTTCCAAAAAATGTAACTGTGAGCGAGCCAGCTACTATGGTATATTCTGGCCTGGAGTGACGGGTTAATATGTAAACAATTGAAAATAAGATTTTAAAATGGAAAACACTGAAAAAACGTCATATATTATCAGCAATTGTATGATGAATGTTATTTGTGTAATCCAGTTTTTTTCTTTAATACATTTTTTCCTTTTTTTTTTTTTTTTTGAGACATAGAATGTAAGTAGGAACAGTTAGAAAAGGAATGGCATCAGAAAAATAAGCCTGATGGCTTGTATGAAAATACTAGATGAGAGATACCACTTGCTTTGAAGAAAAGGACAGGTTACAAAAAATAGCTCAGAGAAAAAAACCCAATATTTTTTGTCAGAATTAAAATGCTTTGTATGTCCAGTCTTTGAGAAAGGTTAAAGGTAAATGACTGCACAGAATGGGCTGCATAGACAGGCTTGACATCCCTTGAAACAATCCTTGGTCAGGCACTGTAAAGCCTCAGAGCGTCCTTAGAGAGTGGCAGAAAATTAGAGCAGATTAATATTTATTTTGGCAAAACAGAATCAAATTTTCTGAAGCAAGATGTTTTTTGACACAGTTGTAGAAGCAACCGTGTAAGAGTAGAAAGCATTCCAACTAGAAATGAGATTGGTACCAATCCCTGATTTCTTTGTTGCTTCAGCTGGTGTCCAATTTTATTGCTGTAACTATTATTTAATTTAGGACTAATTGTAGATGTAGGATGCAAATGGATTTACAATTTTACATTTGTAAATGTGAAAGAAATATCAATTCTACGCTGCTGGGAAAAATAAAAAGATTTACTTGCATCCAACTTTTGATTCTGTAGAGAGATGCTATTTCTTCAGGGTTTTCTCAGGGAATTCATCCCTCATGATAAGCAGCACCTTAAAGCACTAGTTGCATGGAGGAGAGTGGTCACACTCCTGAATTAAGAAGTTAGGGTTAATAAGGGTCACAGATCACACCTTTGTATTTGCAGACTCCTTTTGCTGAATAAGCCAAGGAAAATAGATTTTAGACAATATGCACCCCACATTTTTAGTGGGAACTGAGGTTTTGATGTGCTGTAGTGTATTCTTACAGCTCTCCAGAGTGGAAGTCATATATGTGGGACTGTTTTCATCTGATGCCCAGGGGAAATTCTGACTTCAGGCTGCAGTAGTCATGCTGGATTAGCTGGAAGTTGGGGGAAGAGATGTTTAATAGATGCACAGAAAGAAAGGAAATGGTTGAAGGCTACTGCTGTTGGAGAACATATTTAGCCTGAAGTCTTTGTCATTAGTTGCAAATTCTAGTTCTCATTAATACAAAGTAAATACAAACAGTATTCTTCCATTGCAGAGAGGTATTGGTAGTTCTGAGAAATTCAGTTTATCTTTAGTGTTGCTGTGGCTTAACCCCAGGCAGCAGCTAAGCCCCATGTAGCTGCTCGCTCACTCCCCCACCCCAGCAGGATGGGGGAGAGAATCCAAAGAGTAAAAGTGAGAAAACTGGTGGGTTCAGATAAAGACACTTTACCAGGGAAAGCAAAAGCCACGCACACAACCAGACCAAACCAAACTAAGGAATTCATTCCCACTTCCCATGGGCAGGCAGGCGTTCAGCCATCCCCAGGAAAGCAGGGCTCCATCACGCGTAACGGTGACTTTCACGCGTAACGGTGACTTGGGAAGACAAACACCATCACTCTAAACATCCTCCTGCTCCCTTCTCTTCCCCCAGCTTTACATTCTGAGTGTGATATCATATGACATGGGATATCCCTGTGATCAGTTGGGGTCCTGGCTGTGTCCCCTACCAACTCCTTGTGCACCCCCAGCCACTCACTGGTGAGGTGGTGTGAGAAGCAGAAAAGGCCTTGGTTCTGTGTAAGCACTGCTCAGCAGTAACAAAAACATCTCTGTATTATCAGCGCAGATCTGAAACATCTCTGTGTTTTCAAAATTTTCAGCACCAATCCAAAACAGAGCCCCACACCAGCTACTGTAAAGAAAATTATCCCAGCTGAAACCAGCACAAGTGTATCCTCCATTGTAAAAGGCCACTTTTTGAGCTGAAGAATGTTCCTGAAAACTAGTCTTTTTCTTCTGCAATTCTTTCTGCAATGCCGTGACATTTTTAAGCTGCAGATCCCCAGTGTTGTTTTCCAAGGGGAGCTATTTCCATGGCCCAAGTGAGTGAACTGTGCAAAACAGGCCACAGAGCCGGAAAGGGAGAACGAGCGTCCGAAGGAAAACAACCACAACTATGAACAACAATAGCAATGAATGAACTGGTGGAGCCTGAGGTTTTGCCACTCTCTCAAACTAGCCTTTAGAAAGCAAAAGTGGATTCAGGTCACAAACATGTTTACTTGCTGGGACAGTTTTGTGATGTGTATTTTCCTTAAAGTCTCGGGCAGGCAGTTTGTGCCAAGAGGCGTATGACAGCATAAGAAATGTCCTAGAATTTCAATTACAATTAAGGATACCCACAGTGAGATTTTGTTAAGGCAACTAATCACATTGTCCAGCAGCAGATCTAGTGGCCTGGATTCATGTGAGTTAAAACCCTTCTGAAGTCAACAGGATTATTTGCTGGGGTGGACAAAACTCAAGAAAAATGAGCCATTGATTCACACCCTGTACACAGTGTGCAGCCTTAGGTAAAGCTGGTGTTTGCCCACACTGTATGGTATGGCATTGAGAGGGGTCAATCATTGGCTATGAGAATGCAGCCACAGGAGTGTCCTCCTTTACTCACATCTCTCCTTCCTCACTCATGTCATACCATAGTCATAACTCACTCAAGGACCAGCTTACAGAAGTCAGTTGGTAACTGAATAACCATGAGCTCCAGCATCTCTCCAACGATTTGCTCTGAGCTTTGTGGAGATAGATCCATGTTCATATATAGGATCATGTCTGCTTGTCTAAAGAATTCTGTTGTAAATCTAGAGAGTGGTTGGCAGCAAGTTAACAATGAGCCAGCAGTGTGCCCAGGCAGCCAGGAGGGCCAACCATATCCTGGGGTGCATCAAGCACAGCATTGCCAGCCGGTCTGGGGAGGTGATTGTCCCACTCTACACTGGAGTTGGACTTGATGGTCCTTATGGGTTTCTTCCAACTAGATATTCTATTATTCTAGGATGCTATGATAAGTATTTAAACCATTTTTATCTGGAGAATAGGACCATACTATTCAGTTTCTTAGTGATTTGTCTAGTCCACCTGGAATGGATTCAGGTGATAGGGATTTCAACATTTTCTTTGGAAACTGGTAAGAAATTCTGCTATTAGGAGAGCTTTCATAATATTACACCTAAATTTTGGCTTCATTATGTCTGCATTTCTTTTGGTTATTTCCACCTATGACTAGCTGAAACATGGCATTGAGGCAGAACAACAAGGGGAGAGAGGACATGAATATGGAGGGCACGGTGAGGAAATCCCTGCAGAAGTTTAAGAACTTGACTCCTTTGGGTCTACAGGAAAAAACAGTGATGGTGAGCAGGAGGGATATATTTTAAGTGCTGGTCTGTTTGCTTCCTCCTGCCATACAGGCTGACATATAACACTGTGAGATTAAAAGAAAAGCAGGAAAAAGATGTGGCATCTCTGATACAGTTGCATTTGTGGACATCTGACTATGGATATCGTATTTGATTTCCATTGCGTTAATATCAAAGCACTGATTAAGTGAAAGCAAGTAAAAGTCAAGGTGTTAGAGGACAGAAAAGAGTCTGAGGGGACACTGAAAACAACTAAAGGTGTTTGCTTCACAGAAGATGTGGTAGTTATATTGTAAGAAAAGGATTTTTTAAAAAAAATACCCCCATGTGAGCTTGGTAGTCTCAGTTCTAGCAAAAATGCAAGAGTAGACTGGCTTTAAAAGAAATTGAAATGCAATAAATCTAAAACTGCAAAAAGAGATGCCCTTTTCCATTGCACATAATTACATTTTAGAACACACCACTTCAAAATGCTGCTGCATTAAGGTACTCAGTAAAAGTCCAAAAGGATTATTATTTTTTGTTATGAATACTAAGGATCCCATCCTGTTACATTTACTAGAATAAAACTCTGTTGAGCCCACAATTTGTGTTTGAATTTTAGAAAATGCTGTTGGAGCCAAGAGCAGGCAACTTCTCTCCAGTGATTTTTTCTTTCTGGGCTTTTTTTTTTTTTCTACTTGAAACTGTTCTATGGGTAATTTTTATTATGATTTGAAAGAATGGCTACTTTTAAGTAATAAGACTGCTGTATTGCCTGGGATGGAAACTCTATCGCCATGCGTACATCCTGAAATAAGTTCTCTTTTTATATTCCTTGATCATTTTTCCCCATCTTTTGGATGTTCTGTTCATCAGATAGTTACCTCTTTAGATTTGGGTTTGATTACAAACATTCACAATATTCCAAGAGCTTTTAATGTTACAGAATCACAGAATCACAAGGCTGGAAAAGACCTTTAAGATCAAGTCCAACCAATCCCATCCTAAGCTAAACCATATCCCTAAGTACCTCATCTACCCTTTTTTAAAACACATCCAGGGAAGGTGACTCAACCCCTTCCCTGGGCAGCCTGTTCCAGGCCCCGACAAATCCTTCAGTAAAAACTTTTTTCTAATTTCTAATCTAAACCTGCCCTGGCACAGCTTGAGGCCATTTCCCCTTGTCCTATCTCCTGTCACCTGGCTGAAGAAACCATCACCCACCTCGCTACAACCTCCCTTCAGGTAGTTGTGGGTGGTAACCTCTCCCTTTAGCCTCCTCTTCTCCAGACTAAACATCCCCAGTTCCCTCAGCCGTTCCTCATATGATTTGCCTTCCAGCCCCTTCACCAGCCTGGTTGCCCTTCTCTGAACTCTTTCAAGGACCTCAATGTCCTTCTTATGGTGAGGAACCCAGAACTGGACACAGTACTCGAGGTGCGGCCTCACGAATGCCAAGTGCAGAGACACAATCACCTCCCTAGACCTACTGGCCACATTATATACAAGCCAGGATGCCGTTGTCTTTCCTGGCTGCCTGGGCACGTTTCACATTTTCCTAAAGCCCATGGATTTCTAGCATTTGAATACTCTTGTCTAGACCTTCAGATGTTCTTTGTTACTGGTGTTATCCTTCATGTATGTCATGTTAGTAGCAGTGACTCCAGCAGAGATGGGGCCTTCGTTGTGTTAAACGTGTTATAATCAATCAACACGATTTAAAAAATGTATTTATCCATGCATATAGAATGCAAAATTACCAATTTAATTTGTAAGTTACAAGTTTTGCCTTCTCATGAGAATCTGCTTGTCGTTTCCTTTGTCTCTGAAAATCACTCTGAAATAAATGGAGGGTTTGTCTCTTTGGTCACAGTTTTTGTTCCACCCAGGTTGGGTTTGAGCCTTGCTGCTGGGACAGGGGTGTTGCACCACTTGCATCAGCATGGGACAATATGGTTGTATAGCTTCTGACGCTTGAGTTGGCGAGTTTGGAGCAAGCACAGGTCTATCTGTCTGGTAGGACGTCAAGCTGTGCAAGAATAACCTTTCTACTGATACAAAAAAGATTTCATTGAATGGAATTATCAATAAGTAATTATAGGCCATGTTCAGTAATAAGGAGCTGCTCATTTTAGGCACACACGCATTGGCCCTTCTATCATCACATCACAGGAGATGCATGCAGCCGCATGGCTGTGTAGCCTCCATTGGGATCGTTGCCTCCCTGGCCTCAAGAAGCCTCAGCTTCTGCTTTCCTCTGTTTACAAGGTGCACTCAGTTTTCAAAGGTGCTCAGCTCTCTGCAACGTCAGACTGGTTTCGCAGGGCAGGACAGCCAGCCTTTTTTCACACATAAGATCTTGAAGGCAATGACCAGTTGGTCTCTGGCATGGCCAGAAGAACCCACATATGTAGTCTGCTGAGGTCTGCATAGGTCATTAAGGATTGGGTCTCTATGTAGGAGTGACAGAGTTTTTTATAAACTTCAGAAGAATGAAGGTTTCCACAAAAGCCCAGAAGCCAGTTTCACTGCACACTAACAAAAAGTATATTATATAGTTGACATTTTAATGGGCTTACTATTTTAGACAGGAGGATGAAAATGATGCAGTTCTTCCATTTTCCCTTTTTCAGGACTTGCACTGGTTACACTGTGGTAACCAGTAGACCAGAGCCTTTTCTGTGTAAAGTGGTGAACATTCAAAGACCTACCACATGAAGTCCCAGTCCTGCAGACACACGGGGAGAGCTTCCCATGTGTCCAGAGGCCCACTGCAGCCAACAGAAACATCAAAGATCACTTTTGAAGGTACAAGCTCATAAACTGAGACAGATTTACTTTGATTTTTTTCCTTCCATCAAAACACAGACATATTTTCTATTTCTTTTTCCATTCATCTCTTTAATTGTTAGCACTATCAATTATTTAAAATGTACAAACGCTTCCAAAATGTGACATAAGTGATATAAAAATGTATTTTAATTCCTAATACAGAGAATTATAATTATGTGATTCTATGATTATTTTTTTTTCCCCTTCCCTGATGTTTTCCAGAATGTGCTATAAAAATACAAACTTACCACTGTCTCCTGGCATGTGGTAACATGGTACTGGCTTGCTTTATTTTTCTTTTCCGGCCAACTCAAAGTCACTATTTTGAAAAATCAAAGTCTTCTTATTTATCTTCCTCTGGATCACTTTGTCCAGAGTAGGTGTCCAATATCAACAAAGAAGAGACGTAGTAACTTAGCGTGTCCCTTTGTTCCCTGTATGAAAAATGGCTGCTCTATACATCTTTGCTCCCACTGGCTGCATGATTGTCAGGCATCAGCATACCAGCGTTTTTGGAGTAACTTTCTCAAATGTGGTTCATATTTATACAGACTAATTTATGTGTAACAGAGGACTCTTATAGCAAAGGAAGTAGAGCTCCTGAATAAACCAGCATCTCCTCTCCTGCAGAAAGCTGGAAGCAGGAGTTAGCAGAGACTTTGTTTTTAATCAGTGTTATCTTATAGAAAACAACATAAAATTAGAACTAGCAGCTTGTGTTTATTGATATCTTCCTGCTGGCTAGGTGTGGAAAAATCACGTCATTTCAGAACTTTGGGGACTTAAAAAAATGTACATATGTTATGATGACTTCAGAAAACGAAAGGAAAAACAGTGCTACGACCACTGAGTGAAAAATGATATGGTGTAAATGTCATACCTTGCAATATGCCTTACAGTAAACTGCTACATACCATGCAACCCCTTAGAAGATGAGACTACCCTCTTCATCTTGAGTGCCTGAGCGGTCTGGTCTTAATGACTGCTCACATTTCTGAGTCACCCTAAACCCGGAAATTTGGGTGGGCCTGTGCAATGCAGTACACATGCCTAATCTCAAAAAGACCTGCCTTCCCCAAAGAACTTCCCATTTCAAAAGGTCTGAATTTGCTGTTATGGAGGGCTTGAAATTCAAATGCTTGATTAAGTCACTAGCAATTACACAGTAAGAGGTGTTGTAGGAATGGTAGCATACCAGTAAGCCTTTAGGCTTTAAGTATATATTTGTTTTATTATACTGTAACTAATTTACCATTATGTTTCCTTCGGACAGATTGTTTTCTTCCCTGAGGGACACAGCCACTGCTAATATTTCCATTACACTAATATTCTAAGGGCCAATTATTGATACTGGCATTGCAACCTTTTTGAAAGAAGTACCATACATGAGTCCACGCCATTAATTTTCCTAGAATGAGTTAATTTTTCTAACATTAGCATGTCAATTACTTGAGCATCTGCTGATTAGCCAGTTCCTGTGGATACTGCTGTTGGTCATCCTTGCTGAACACTGATTACTATTCAAGAGCCAGTTATACCATAGAATATTTTTGTAAAACCAAACTGGCTTGCTTCAGACACACAGGACCTAGGAATTTGCATGGCCAACCCCAGTCTCCAAGAACTAAACAAACCACACAGCTGAGCTCAGATATGGAAAACCCTGCAAACCAAACAACCAACTCAGTATATGCAGCGAGCCAAGAAGTCTCCCGGAGCCAGAGCCAGGCTACTGCTGAACAGGAGAGCATGCAAGCAGCAGCTACTTAAGCTAGCAAAAAGTAGGCAAAACTATTTAGGATAAAACAGGGCTTAGCACAGCAGTGACATAGTCTGAATGACTTGCTCTGAAAAATACTGGGCATTGTCAAGATGCTGCTTCTTTTCCCCTCAGTGCTCATGGAGCAGGAATTCTGTGGAGGGGTTAGTGCAAGGTGTGAGGTCTCAGGTGGAGATGTCCCCCAGGGATTAACCACCACTGCCAGGAAGAGCCTTGTTTCTCTCGGTTTTAGCCCCAGCAACTCCCAGCAGCAGTTAACTGGCTTCCTCACCTGCTTGGCCCGAAGCGGAACTCAGTGTTCTGATATTGGTGGTCACCTGGAGATAGAAAAGCTGGGGTCCAAATGAAGATTAAGATGGCTAGAGTGTGTGAATGACTGCAGAGAGGGTAGAGAGCTGGATTAAGTGCTGCCTGTTACCTTGAAAAGCCTTGGAAGGGAATGGTAGCAAGGATTAAAAATTAATGTGATTATTTTAACAAATGATGGTTTTGAGAAGAATAACAGGGGTAAGGTTCAAGCAGAAATGTCTATGAGATTGTGAAACAATTTTCAAAGTAAAGAACTTTGAAAGTTCCCAAAGATCCCTTGTTAAGAGTTATTTTAAACTGGTTTGGACAAGATGCATATAAACAGAGAAGAAATAATCTATTAAATAAAGAAAATTGTTTTTTTATCTAGTAAAACAACTGTGTCAGATTGAAAAGAATATTCCCATTTTGAGATCCTGTGCAAGTGAGCACCTTGAAGCCCCTTTCACAGATGAATAACCAAGGTCCAGAGATACAACAAGTAACATTGCCAAAAACCTGTAAAACACATCTTCAAAAGCAGGTCATGCACCTGAGGAACAAATCTCAGAATTGTGTGAGCTGTCAGCTCCTACTAAAATAATTGGGAATTATGCCTGGGAATACCTGAATATCGTAACCTTGTTAGTTGAAAATGACTAGTATCATCACTTACAAGTCCATAATGAGAGGAAAACATAAGTGCCCGGTTCTGTAGACAAACCATTGGGCATTTATTTTCCATGTACACTGGAAAAGGATGTTTGTGTGCTTCAGAACTGGTGTCTTCATGCCTTTTTCAGTAGTTTGTGCCTCTAAAGCATTTTAAGAAAAAATAAAACTTCAGGCCCATATGTTCCTTAGGTGCCTCTGAGGTTAAGCTGTAGTTGAGCAGGAATTGGCAGGATTGCAGACTTGGTCACAGGTACTTAAAACCTCCCTAAATTCCATTTTAATCACATAAGCCCTTTTCTAGATCTAGGCTTAATGTCCAAATCCCTCTTGGAAATTTTATCCTAAGAGAATGTCCTGAGGTCATGAAAAAAACTTACAAGAGAAGGAATTGAAATTAGGTAACATCCTCAGATAATGCTTTGCCTCTGTATATCCCCCAAAAAAATTGCTTTGTGTCTTCATATGCTAAAGGTGGTTCTTGGTCCTCTAAAATATGTCAGAAAATTATTAGGAAGCTACTTATTTTCAGAGCAGGTGCAGGATGACTTTCAAAAAGGGGTCAATATTTACATCCCAAATGTTTTGGGTTTTTTTCTGTAGGGACAGCAGGAAAATGCACAACTGCACATCATTTAGGACACATTTTTCTTTACATGAAAATGACAGTTAAAAGGCCGGATGGTATCAGGGGTGGATTTAGGATGTCTTAGCATGAGATGCTTGCTGCGGCGGTCACAGAGCACAGTGGCAACTGCGAATTACAGGGAAGGTGAGAGGACTATGTGGAGCTAGACAGCAATAAAACGGATGATGACTTCCATGGCACACATGGCAAAGGGAGTATAGAGCAACATTGTTCCCCTTGCCCCAAACAGGAGGCATGGCTGAACACAGAGAATGGGCAGAGTCACTTGCCATAATTACAAAATATATTAGATGTGGTTTGTATATCCTTTCAACTAAATTAGTGTGGCATTCTTAGTGCTGTATGTTAAGAATGCATAAATGATATAGTCCTTCACTGAGGACAATACAGATGTGGCACTTTATGTCTTTATAGGTAAGAAGTTGAGAAGAAAAGCCGTGGACTCTGCTGATGTAAATTGTTCCTGCCGTAATGAGGTCAACAAATGGTGACAGTTACAGTGCCGGAAGATTTTCCTTCTCTTTCTAAATAATCTGTGTTTGTGAAAACAGATATAAATCTGACAGTAGAAACAGCTATCTATCCCACTTAACACCAAGCATTTAGAATTCATTGGTTGCAATGCTGTATCTGCATAAAAATGGTTAGTTGTCTAGGTAGGTTTCTAAAACTTATCACTTGATGCTTTATGATCAGTTAATGCATCAAGTGATAAGTTTAGATTTTGCCAAACCTTCATTAGGTTCAGATAAAAGCTGATGCTAAGTAATAAAACTGTATAAATTAAAAAAAAATAAAATCTGCAATCATGTTATTTAAAAAAACCCAGGAAATTAATTTATTCTCATATTCTTTAGTAAATAAACCTTCTTAAAGTTAACCTTTAAATGTAGCCTTTGGATTTAATACCTTTTAATCTTACATCTTTTACTTCCAGTCCTGTGTATGAAGCCATAAACACTCTTTTACTGGAGGGGCAGAGGGAAGTGAAAAAAGGTGCAGTTAAAGAAGCCTTCGCATGCTTGTTTGCTCTCAGATCTCTCAAAAGTAGCTTTTAAAATAAAGCAGAAAATATGGCTGTCTGACATCCAGGGAAGATTTATCATACCTCAAATACATTTTAATGAACATGAAGGGTTTTCAACTCTTTTTGTCTGACTGTACAGCTTGCTGTTCCCTTTGAAAGTGGTTTAATTTCTACAAGCATGCCGAGGCCACTGAGACTCTGAGACTGCTAGAACAATTACAAACATACCCTGACTTGTGACACTACAGGGTAAATAAAGTCTAATTTTACAAGGAAATCTGTTCCCGTATCCAAATTTTGTCTTCATTAGTTTCTTATTGGATGAGATCACAGGTCAATAGACTCAGGGACCAAAGCAAAAGCTCTCTGCTCCATGCTTCACCTGGTATACTATTTAAAACTTCAAAAAGTTGCATACTGAACACATCACAGATTGTTTTTTAATACAGTAAGGTATATAATAGAGCTTTTGTGTTTTCTCCCAAAAGTTAATAAGCATCCTGAACTTTTAACATAAACAAAATCCTGACATTCATTCAGTTGAGCAAATTGAGCAAATCCAATGTTGTGGCATGAAACAATCTCTTGTTCTCATCGGATGGAAATTAATACCCTGGTATTTTAGGTGCAGGAGTCTGAAAATGTCACAGCAGTTTATGCCCATGGAAAGATATCGGGACAAAATATCATTAATAAAGAAAACAGATGGATTAATACCACACAAAGTGTTTTATCACTTCACCTTCTTTCAGATAAGCAGCAGTTCATATGTTGTACAGGCTGGCATCCCAAACACCGCATGCAAAGTGGGACAGGGCAGTTAGGAATGGTGGAGAATATCTTATTGCACTGCCTCAGGTTTGCTGGTGGCACACGATTATCCAGCTGACATGACATGTCATCATGACAAGGCATGTACATGGGTTGACTGAGTGAACGTGAAGAGGCTTCCCCAGGAGACCGAGAAAGCCCCACGGCTCCATCTGCCACACCTCCACTCCTCCTCCCTCCAGCCACAGGCGGGGGCAGCTGAAAGCTTGAAGGCTGGTGAAAGATGGGTTTCATGTGAACAGCTTGCAAGGGAAAAGGGACAGAGTAAAATTATGAGAACTACATTTAAGACATCAGAAGTGCCTCTGCTTCAGCCTCGTCTAGCCTTCTAGTTTGAGAGGGGAAAGTTAACAAAAGTTCCATGCCAAAGTTCACAGATACTCTGAGCCTGACCTTCCCATACTACTCTGGCAATACTAAGGAGCCTTAAAATTATTCACTCACTGTACAGTGCATTAGTGCAAAACAGAACTGTCTCAGTACTGCACTTAGCACCTAACCTTAGGACTAAGCCAGGTGTCCAAGATCACAGCAACACAAGTATGTAATAGAAACAAAACAGACATCAGATAACTGAACGTGACAGGTCCTTCCAGGTAAGAGTAACTTTAGCTGCGACCAGAGAGAGGGAATCTGCCATTCAACACAAAGAGAAATAATTCTTTCACATTTTGGGTCAAGGACCATACAAGCTTTTGGCAAGGATAATTGAAAAAAATTGGCCAAAGGAAGGAAGTAAATAAAAAATCAAAAATAATAAAAGCAGGGAAGGAATGAGTCACCCATTAACTGATGCTCCATAAATGTTTCTCTCTTGTTCCTCCAAGGTGATTCAAAGGATATGCCTTGAAATAAAATAAAATCCCATGTTCTTCTGACCCTGGCTGCTTCTTTCTTGTCCCACATGAATTTATGAGAGTGCTTGTCAAACAATGAAATGGGTGGTGGAACTGGTGCTGTTAGAGGTAGCCACCTCTTCTGAATAGTTGGGCTTAACCTAAGCAAGGTCCAGACCTTCCCACAAAGGCAAGAGTTGGAAGGGGAATTTGTATCTCCAGGCAAAAAGGCAAAACTTTTCCTCTTGCCGGAAAGTGCCAGGGAAACTAAGAGCCTGTTACTGAAGTTAGCCCAATGCAAAAAACTTAGCAGGATTAAAACCACAAGAAACAAGTTTGGACATTTACATGCACAATGTATTTCTGTATAACCTTATGAGCATGATTTTTTTTTTTTTAAATTAAGTAGCGAGAACTTTAGAACTGCTGACTCTTTATGCACCATCCTTAGCAAGTAAAAATGAGAGGTAAATGACCTGCAAAACCTTGTGGCAAGTATTTGTGCATCTTCCTTAGAAGCAGCCAGTCCTGGTCACTGCTGCAGAGCAAACCAGTTGATCCCATATGACCAGTCTGAAATTTCCAGCTACAAAGCCCAGCTGCCATAGGTGTTGTGATGGCAAATGTTATATGGTGCGTGCCCATGCATGGTGGTATTCAAATGTTCACGTTTCTGATGTTTCTGAACATTGAGTATGGCTAAAAATGAGCATCTAGGAGAAACTGCAGATCTGGCAAGAAAAGTGGTGATCACACTGTCCAAAGGGAGGTTGTGTACCTCACCTTCCTCCTTACAAATGGAATTGCGGTCTCCCCACAAATGCCTTGCCAACTTGCCTCCCAGTGACGGCTCAAAAGCTTACTTGGGCTTCTCATCTTTACCAGTTTTGACCTTTAACAAAGCAGGTGTCTCTTGCAGTGCATAGAAAATGTATTTTTATGACCCTAGGAGGAACTCTGTCACACACACAGATATTCAGGCAAAATTTGACTGACATTACTAGCAGATTTTACAGAAATGTGAGGTTCCTGGCCCTGCTGCCACAAATATTCATTGCTTCCCAATGGCCTCCATATATAGATTCATTGCTTCATTTAAAAACAATCCCAACTATAAAAACAAGGGTGGGATAGAAGCAAAGAAAAAGAAAATGTAGTGCAGCGATAAAAGACCAATGAAGCACAGGGTTGGGCAGTGAAACGGTTAATTAGGAAACAGTTACAAAAAAAGACCTCTGAAGTTAAAGCAAGCTCAAGAATGACTTCATTCTGAAGGATGAAATTAACTTGAGTTAGACCATCACTTTGATTTTACCGATCTAACTAAGGAAGAGGTATTATTATTTTCATAGTAGGGGTTGATCTACTGAATTACATATTGCTGATCTGTCACTCAAAATGACAACACAGACAAGGGATCTTCTTTGATCTCGAGGCAGTTGAGGTTTCAGACAGGAGTCCGCAGGGAAGGCAAAGTTAATTTTTCAGACCCTGAAACTCAGAACATCCGTGGCAAAGGGAAGAGGATATTACAGAGTGTATTTGTGAGTCATCAGTGAAGGCCATTGATTCGCCTCCTAATAGGTATTACGATAAGAATCTGGTAAAGCTTAGAAGCCAATTACCAATTGCATTACTACCATTAGATCGCAGTTTAACTTAATTTACCAACAGTTTAAAAATAAAACAGTTAATTCTTCACATAGGTTAGTCTGGCCAGATCTTCAGCTCGTTCATACCGTGGTCTTTCGCTTAAGGTGACCGTAGTTATTCTCATTTACAGCATTTGAGGGTGCAGCCCTCTTGACTACACAACACTGCACATGATGCTTGAAAATATAGGGGCTTATTCAAAATCAGAAGTAAACACATTTTCCCACAAATGTTTGGACGATAAAGAGTAAATGAGATTGTTTGGAAACGAGGCAGCAGATTTACCAAGGCAGTCCATTTAAAACACTTGGTCAATTTAGCCTTGGATCCTGATTCAAAGCATCAGGAGTCCCTGTGTAGCTTTCCGTTCTGCTGGCATTTGCAAGCAAATATTTATATGAGAGCCTCTTGAAGTGTGAATGCATTACTGACAGCACATAAAATAAAATAGAAACTACCTGAACTCTTGACGGTTGGGTTTTTTTCACCTAAGTTTGCAGAATATTTTTAACCTGGCATCTTAACTGTCAATTTGATTTTCATAATGTAAATAGCAGACAATGGAAGAAGCGCAGAGCCCTGGCTTTCCACATAGGATGTGTAAACCTGTTTATTCCCTGACCGCTGGCATTTCTGTTTACCTACCAGCACAAATTAGTAATTGTAAGCATGTACAATCACTCACATTTACATGTAAGCTTTTACAATTGCAGTATCCAAACAGGTTTACCCTATCCCAGTGCTCACTTGCGGAGACTTTCAGCCACAGTCTGGCTCCCAGGAGTGAGCAGCTGGGGCTAAATCAATGAAAAATCAGTGTTTCTGTTCACGCCCTGAGCTGTGCATGAGGCTGTCGCACTGGTCCAGGGTCTCAGCAGCATCCCTGCCCAGTCCACCTTTTCTCCATGATGTGCGCTGACAGTCACTGTGAAGCAAAGGGGATCCTGCTAAAGGTCACTTTTCATAAACAAGGAGAGGAAATCTGTGCAGAAAATCACAGAATCACAGAATGATAGGCGTTGGAGGGGACCCCAGGAGATCAAAATCCATGCAAGAAAACCTGTGAAATATATTAAAATGGGATAAAAGAGAAAAATAGTAGAATGTTGCTGCATATTTCTGTACCCTTATTATTTCCTGTGACGCTCCTACCACAAGACTGGAAGGATATATTTTGAACTGGTGTTACCAGGCTGCGTTTGAGTAAATGAAGAAATGTATTCTTTTAATTCCAACATACACACTGCTAAGCCACAGCTGCACCAATTCAGTGTGAGAAAGCAAAGACTGCAGGAGTACAGAGGTAGCTTTTTCATGCAAACCGTGCCCTGGCTATCCCAAAGGGTGGAAAACTTCCAAAAAGACAGACCCCAAGTTCCATAAACTCCAAAGCATTTTCTGTTAGATTTTTCTATTATTTTTTTTAACTTTCTGCTTAAAATGAGGATTGAGCTGAGCTCTGCACTTTGCAGTCCTGGCCTCACACCTGAAGAGCACCAGCTTCTCCCACCCAGCCTCTTGGTCCCTCAATGGATGTAATACTCCTGCTCGCTTTTCTCCTGTTCTCTGGTGCTGTTGGTGGCTGAACCCAAACCTTTTACCTGGATCTTCAGTCATCCCATTAGAAGAGATTTAAATATACTGTAGATGCAGAAATGTCTGTTCCTGGGGAGGTTGACAAACATCCCTCCTGCTGCTCTGAGCCAAGCAGAGGGTCTGAGGACCCCACATCAGTAGGACTACGGGCCACAGGCCTTTTCCACTTCGTGTGTCTGCAAAATAAAGAGCCCCTTCACACTCACTGGAGAAAACTCTTACTAACTGGATGCGAAACATATTTTGTTTTTCTCTCAGAGGAGTTCAGTCTCAAATGAGATAAGTCAACATTCACATTTCTTCTGAGTTGTAAGAGGGATAAAAGGCAGTATTTACAGCTTTTGCCATGGAGCCAGTAAAAGACATGAAAAAAATAAACAGTCACTGGTGGGTGATGATGCCTGGATGGATCCAGCCTGTGGATGGGGATGAGCAACCAAAGGGCTTCTTTGCCAGTGCTCAGTTTTGCTGGAAGCCAAAAGCCACCATCCAGGTGGGAGGCCATGGCCTGAGGTGAGTGAGGGCATGCAGGCAGTGTGAGTAGAAGGTGCAGTATCCTGGGAAGGGTCCTGGCTGCACGCTTCCGCCAGCGTCCTGCTGCCAGCTCATCCACAGAGTGGCCTTGGCAGCGGGCTCGCGGTGGTTATTTGGGTATGTTTTTGTCCAGGATAGAGATGTTATGATGACAAAATAACAAACTTTGCTTTGCTAATGATGTCAAGAGGAAATGGGAAAAAGCAGGACAAAATAGTAAATGTTGCTTTAGCAGAGGGAGGAAACAGAGCGCAGAGCACTCCGCCTCGCATAAAAAATGTCCTTCAGCATCCCAAAAAGCAAATAACGTCCCCTTTTCTGTTTCTTGTCCCAGAAGAGATATTTGTGCCTATTGCATTATACACTAGTGCACAACTCGCCAATAAAGCTGGGTCTGATTTGCAAGTACTGTTGATGGGATTTTCAACAGCACTCAGTTTTTGCCAGTGCTGTTCCCTCTGACGCCAATGAGACTTGTCACTCTAACGAGGACTCCTCTTAACTTCTGCAGGAAAATCATTAAACCAGGAGTGAATACATTGGCAAAGCCCAGCTGCTAATACTCCACACCCGTTAGTTTTTTATTTAGCAGTGAAGAGGCATAAATCCCTCTGCTGAAACTACCTAATCATTTTTCCTCACTCATCTGGCTGATTTCCTTGGGAAGACTATCCAGATTTATGTTGGTGGTTAAGGGAGACTTCTGTGTTCTTTGCATCCAAGCAAGGAGGCAGGGCTTAAAGCCCATGAAATTACTTTCATTGCCACATTAAATAAGAAAAAAGCATTGCAATAAATGGGATCTAAAATGCTCTACACCTTGATTCATCTCCAGAATGAAGAGTGATGTTTGACCTCTGTAGTTGCACCCAATGTCTTTCATAATAGAAGCAGCTATTTCCGTGCTGCTCCCAGATAGGTATATACTTACTATATTCTGGTTTAACCCGCTACAGCCAAGAGTGATTGAGTGAGTTAATCCTCAAATAATATGAGTTTTTTATTTGCTGTGATGTTGAGAATCATCTTTTAAAAAAATGAAGATCTGTGTTATCATTTGACTTTTTTAAGTACTTGAAAATCTGTGATAAAATTGGAAGAGTTAGCAACATTATTAGCCCTCTTTTAATGTGAAGGCTTCCATATAACATATTGAAAATTTAAGCTACTAGAAAGAAGGTAAGCTTTGAGTTCTCCCACTGCCCAGTTTTGCATTTCTGAACATTTTAAGGCCTGAGTACGGTTCTTCCTTTTTAATAGATTACACTAAGCTTGAATTAAAACATCTCTGTATGCATTTTGGGTATATGCTGGGATACCTTGCTGGGATTTGAAAAAAGAGACAAATATCTTTTATCGGTGTGATCCAGCAGTCCCATGTGCTTGCTTCACCTGCCGTGCCTCCTCAGGAATTGTAATGAGATCTGATGAGATGCTTCCTTTGATCCAATGCTGCAGCACAGTGGGGAAGATCTTTCCGAGTGCTTTTTGTGGACTGTCCTATGATATCCACTTAGAAGGCAGGATAGCAGCTTTTGCAGGGAAAGGTCTCAGCCCTGTGGTTCTCCTGTTGTTCTTCCATGCCTCGTGAGTGATCCTGAACTTCAGAGAACATTATAAGCACATGGTTTTTGCTCAGCAGTTGTATGAATTCATAGATTGCTGATGAATAAGATTTCCTTTCGGTGGTAACGATGCAAAAATCTTGTACAGCCACAGGGACTGATTTCTCTTTGCTTCTTTTAAAAACCTACAGGCAATCATGAGAAGAGCTAGACCAGACAGAAATCCTAAATTCATGTGCTGGAAACACTCAGCAGTACAAGCCTGCTAGCGCTGCGATGACCTGCTGCGCAGGGAAAGCCAGAGTGAGAAATGCCAGGGAAGAGACAAAACAATAGCATTGCACAACGCAGCACTGGCACAGGGGTTGAGAGGAATGGATGGAAGAAAGAGTGCAGAAAAGATCCCGTGTTGTGGTGGGCAATGCAGACCTCCCGCAAGAATCCTGCTCAGGGAAGGATGCAGGGGGATGTGGTCATCCTCAAAGCAAGAAGCCCCTAACACTGGCAGGGGTGTCCTGATTTGGCTAGGGTATAGTTGACTTTCTTTCTAGCAGTGGGTGGAATGCTGTGTTTAGGAGTTAGGATGAGAGCAGTGCTGATAGCACACTGATGTTTTAGTTGTTGCCAAGCAGTGAAGGACTTTTCAGATTCTCATGCTGCCCTGCTAAGGAGAAAGGGGGAGGGGGAGCACCCAGGGAGCTGGGAGAGGACACAAGCAGGACAGGGGCTATGACATCATACCAATGACATCATGCTCAGCATAAATGTGGGGCTGATAGGGGAGGAGTGGGGCAAGTCCAGAAAAGGAGTCTCAGGGACTTTCCTTCCCTTCACGAAGGGGAGTAGTACAAGGACAGCAGCAGAGCTGACTGACCAAATGTATGCACCAAAAGGTTGCCACAGCCGGTTCAGGCAGGGAATTGGCAGAACAGGAGGGAGTTGCACTTTTCAAGGACTTGGATGCAGGTCAAATGTAATCACATTAATCTTGTAAAACTCTTCAGCCCGTGGGATGTGGTGCGACGATGGGGCTCTTGTCCATGGGAATGTTCCTTCTAACAGATGCCGGCATGTGGCCCCAGACACAACATGGTGTACATTCCCAAACCAAGTGCTATTCCCCCCACGAAGGGCCCCTCTTCGGTGTGTAACCTCTGTGCTTGCACACGTCTTCTGATGGACCCCTGGGAGAAATTTTGAGTGGGGTTTGAGCCAGTGTTATTCACTTATTCCAGGAGGAGCCTTGAGACCTCTGCACACCACACTTGTTGGTTCCCACAATGGCTGGCAGTGGGGTACAACTGAATAAATGAATAGAATTATATTTGATGAAATATGATATGACTTCTCATCACTGAATTGATCTGCTGTCCTTCTGAGTGGCTCTCTATGCATTTTTATAATCCCTGTACACTGTTTAGATATTACAGTGACAGACACTTTTTGAAACATTTCTAGCTAAATCACAGCTGGGGGTCATGGCACCATGGTTCTACTTAATGAAGTGCCTATTCTTATTCATGAGAGCCTATTGTTGAGATTAGCAGATTAAAAAAAAAAACCCCACAACTTTTCTGCCACAGTTTCTACTAACCAGAAATTTTCCTCTGAAAAATCTTGTGACCCTCAGCCATCACCTTAAAAAGATCCTCACTACTTTGGAAAGTTTAGTTATTTTATAGGTCCACCTGTTGGGAACTGGGACATGGCAAAGGGACTTCAAAAAGTCCCCTCTAAAAGATATCTCCTAAGGCCCTAAAAGGTAGTAGGCCTCACATGGCCCTGGGCTGAAAGGTGTCTGGTGGGGACTTAAGGGTGCTCTGGAAGTTAACCTGTTCTAGGGTGCTGCAACCAGGCTTCACATCCCAGCAGCAAGCTGAAGAAGACAAATAGCACCAAGATCCTTTAGAATGTCCTCATCCACTTCGTAATAAAGTTTTTCAGTTGCATTTCTGGCTAAAAACAACAGGAATTAATACCGTGTGATTTCATCTGGAACAATCCTGGAAGGGCTTGTTCAAACAGTGAAATGGTGCCACGCATACCACTTAAATATAGCAGAGAGTTTTTCTCCAGCAGCACTGTCTGAGAGTCCTTAGGAGAGGAAAAGAAGAATGGCTGCCCATTTTGGAAGCAAAGGGTGAATCATTTGAGGTAGGAAGGGTATCATTAACCAGTTTGGGATATGTCCAGCTCTACGTGTATGCAGTAAGCCACCGTGCAAGGCAAACAGTAGCAAACTACGAGCAGGAGGAAAAAAGAGGAAGGGGGGGAAAGAAAAAAAGAAAGAAACTGCTGGCTGAAATATGGACTCAAAATAATAAACCAGAGATCAATTCGGTACACAGGAGCAGGAAGGATTTGGCACAGAGAAGAGAACAAATACTGACTTGTGGACATAAAGCCAGCTCCCTGCTTGCCTTCTGAGAAAAATCTTATGTAAGCTGAGCTCAGCACCTACAGGACTTCCAGCCATTCCAGGGAAAACCAATCCCTCCCTGCACATACAAACCCTTTCTTTACTCAAGCATTCAAAAATGCAATCATCATGCTGTTGTCAGGAAAATGCGGAGCCGCTACCGTAGCAGCTAGCAAAACCTTTACCCCCTGTGACACATCAGCAGCACGTACACTCTTTGTGTAATCATATCTTTGAGTCAAATTCATTAAATACTACAGGCATTTAGGCTGTGTGTCAGCTGTGCCTGTTTAACAAATCCCCCAGTCAGGCGGCTGTGCGCATGGGTGATGGCAGGGTGCCACTGTGTTCCCACAAAGGGAAAAGCAGCTATTTTTAAAGTGTGTGAGATTAAAAACTCCGCATTGTCATTTTTGGTAGCACCTTATTTATAAACTTTTCAAGTATAGTGAGTTCAGCTACAAGGAAGGATTCCATACTGAAAGAAAACCGATTAATACATTCAAAACCCTTCTAAAATAAATATCTTTATGCATGTATACCCAAGCATACCCCTACATATATAATATAATCATATAAATAAAAGTATAGCTACCTCTCAGGTTAAAGGCATCTCTGACAAAGTCTCTGGTGTCCTTCAGATTTCTTAGTTGCTTGAAATTGCTTTTCATGGCAGAAGATTTTTCAGCCCATAAGGCCACAGCAAATAGGCAACTGACACAAGTATTTTGAATAGCCAAAGAGAATTTCAGTATCTCTGACACTAGTGAAGTTGAGCTCACAATTTGGAAATCCTATCACCGAGTTAGAGAGTTAGGTTTTTTTTTAAGGCCACCATTACTCTTCCAGAGTCAGTACGGCTGTGGTCAAGAATGTAACTCAAATGTGTTCCCGAAATACCCAGGAATGCAAATACAGGAGGGTGGATGAGTGGCTGCAGTGTTACACAGGGCAGTGCTAAACCATCACTAAGCCAGGTCGTGGGTGTACCAGTGTGTGCTACTTGCAACTGCGTGTGCAGGCAGATTAAGCCTTCTGTAGGAACCCCAAAGTAGGGCAACATCAGATGTTGAAGTCTATGTGTTAATGAGGATCTCATAAAATTGTGTTCTGTAGAGGACAACAAGCAAGAGAAATCACATTGAGAAATGGACTCTGGCAGACTGCGAGTAGAAATGCTGAGGTTTTTCATCTTCGTGTCCCTACAAGCTACAGCTGGCAGCTCAACCGATACGAGTTTGTGTGTTCACGTGCATTGTCAAATACAGGAGCAAGCAGTGCTGCAGTGTCATTTCCAAGGTAGGACACCCACCGGAGACAGATGCTCCGTGTCTCTTTGTCCTACTACTGCCATCTAGGGCAGGATCCAGGCGCCTAAACCTAGTGCCAGGGAGATGCCTTAAGGGAGTCAAGACATTTGCCTATGACAAGGAACATCATGTAGCAAATCTGCAGCAGGTTCCTACTAGTAATGTTTGTTTCTATTGGGTCAGAGAGACTCTTTGCAACAGGGGGAGGGGGTACTTCAGACAGAAACCAAATTTTGGAAAGAGTTTACAGCTAGTTTGCTCCTATACCTTGCAGTACCACAACCTGACTCCCTTCTGCTCTCAGGACTCTGCAGCCAGTATGTGCTGGCGTAGCCCTCAGCAACCCCCATCCCTTCTGTGGCCCACAGTCCAAGACCTCCATCAGTTCTTTCTGGCCAGAGACGAGCAGAGTCTGGTCTTGCCCAAGGACATGTCACCAGCTGTTTGGGAAGAGGAGGGAGGATATTAGTGGGATTTATGAAGATGAGATGAGCTTTTCTTCAGAGGAGGCATATGTTATCTTGCAGTAGGGAACTATCAGTGAGAGATGAAAATAAATAGTTTTTTTTTCAGGCATAAAAACTGTTGGTGCACTGGGAATCCAGTGCGGGATTGATGCTGTGGTGGCAGAATGCCATCTTCCTGGTGGAGGCAGGGATGGTGGGACATCTACACGGTCAATCCACCGGGCTCTCTGCCCGTACCAGAGAAACTGAAGAAACATGCTGTGCCAGGGAGCAAAAACTTAAGGCATGGAGGCATGGGCTCTGATGTGCTCTCACAGGAGGTGCATGCTGGTGGGCTGGAGGTGGCTCCAGGCAGGGAGGCTTGCAGCCATGGGATCGGGGAGCGTCTGTGGGTGCTGCAGGCTCAGTCTGCATGCAAGGATGCAAAGGAGCATTACTCAGTGTGGATACCTCCCATACCTCTGTCTATGTGGGCCTGCTTTCATGATCACTGCTAAGGCTGAGAAGATACATAACTGGGGAATATGTCTGTAAGTGTGCTCTGGTGGGGGGGTCAGAATGGCAGGGCTGCAGACACAAGCCTCCCTCCCTAGCAATCAGTAGTGCAACTAGCTCTCAGCTGCAACGATGTCTGGAACTAGGCCCCTGTGTAAGTTTAGTCTAGCAAGGTGCTGATTAGCTCACGCTAGCTGGGAAAGCTGGCAGGTTTTGATGGGACAGGTGAGTTCTCTGATAATGACCTCTTAGAGAAGAAAGAAATCCAAAGTAAAGCACAGCAGCTGTTCCCAAAGCACTGAGAACGGAGACACTAGCAAGTAGCTGTCAAGGACAAATTCAGAAGTGCAATTAGTGAGTAGAGAGAATGCTCGTCAGAGGAATAACTTGGAGATGCAGGTAAAATACGGACTTAATGTAACATTTCTGCAGAAGCAAAATTTTTTAAAAGAAGTAATATTTGTCATTCATAGAATACCAGAGCACTCCTGCAAATCATGGGAATAATGTTATTATCTTGGCATAGTAATGGGTATGTATTTCTGTAGGAATCAGAGAATTAGAGAATCAGAGAATCGTAGGGGTTGGAAGGGACCTTGAGATATCATCAGGTCCAACTACCCTGCAAGAGCAGGCTCCCTAGCTCATATTGCACAGGTCGGCATCCAGATGGGTCTTGAATATCTCCAGAGAAGGAGACTCCACCACCTCCCTGGGCAGCCTATTCCAGTGCTCTGTCACCCTCACTGTGTAAAAGTTCTTCAGCATGTTGGTGCGGAACTTCCTATGCTCCAACTTGCAGCCATTGCCCCTTGTCCTGTCTCCACAGACCACTGAAAAGGGGCTGGCCAATTCCCCCTGGATCCCATGCTTAAGATATTAATTAGGTACCCCCTTAGTCTTCTTTTCTCAAGACTGAACAGTCCAAGCTCACTCAGCCTTTCCTCATAGGAGAGATGCTCCAGGCCCTTAATCATCTTCGTAGCCCTTCTCTGGACTCTCTCCAGGAGATCCCTGTCTTTTTTATACCAGGGAGCCCAGAACTGGACACAATACTCCAGGTGGGGCCTGACCAGGGCAGAGTAGAGTGGGAGGATCACCTCCCTTGACCTGCTGGCTACACTCCTCCTGATGCACCCCAGGATCCCATTGGCTCTCTTAGCCACCGAGGCACACTGCTGGCTCATGGCCAACCTGTCATCCACCAGGACCCCCAGGTCCTTCTCCACAGAGCTCTTCTCCAGCAGGTCATCCCCCAGCCTGTACTGATAGAAACGGTTGTTCCTTCCCAGGTGCAAGACTTTACACTTGCTTTTGTTAAACCTCATCTGGTTTCTCCCTGCCCAGCTCTCCAGCCTGTCCAGGTCTCGCTGGATGGCAGCGCAGTGTTCCTGTGTGTCAGCCACTCCTCCCAGCTTTGTGTCATCGGCGTACTTGCTGAGGGTCGAGGCTATTCCCTCATCAAGGTCGTCAATGAAGATGTTGAACAGGACTGGACCCAACACCGAGCCCTGGGGAACACCGCTAGTCACAGGCCTCCAGTCAGATTCCACTCCACGAATCACGACCCTCTGGGCTCGGTCCGACAGCCAATTCTCAACCCACCTCACTGTCCACTCATCTATCCCATGCTTTCTCAGCTTTGCTATCAGGATGTCATGGGAGACAGTATCAAAAGCCTTGCTGAAGTCAAGGTAGATGACATCCACTGTTCTCCCTCCATCTACCCAGCCGGTGATGAGATCGTAGAAGGCTATGAGATTGGTCAAGCACGATTTCCCCTTGGTGAATCCATGCTGACTACTCCTCATGACCTACTTCTCTTCCAATTGCTTGGAGATGGCATCCAGAACAAGCTGTTCCATCACCTTTCCAAGGACAGAGGTGAGGCTGACTGGCCTATAGTTGCTAGGATCCTCCTTCTTGCCCTTTTAAAGACTGGAGTGACATTGGCTATCCTCCAGTCCTCAGGCACTTCTCCTGTTCTCCAAGACCTGTCGAAGATGATAGAGAGCAGCTCAGCAATCACTTCTGCCAGCTCCCTCAGCACATGTGGATGCATCCCATCTGGGCCCATGGATTTGTGTGCATTAATCCCTTTGAGATGCTCCTGGACCACCCCCACCTCAACCAGAGGGAAGCTCTTCATTTCCCAAACACTCCTACTTTCATCCAGTGTCTGTGGGTCCCGAGGGGCCTTTGAAGTGAAGACTGAAGCAAAGAAGGCATTCAGTATCTCCACCTTCTCAGCATCCCCCATTACCAGGACACCCGCCTCTTTCAGCAAGGGACCTACATTATCCCTGGTCATCCTCTTACTATTCACATATCTAAAAAAACCCTTTTTATTATCCTTTATGTCCCTTGCCAGCTTCATTTCCAAGTGGACTTTAGCCTTCCTAGTCGCATCCTTACAGGCCCTGACAACATTCCTATGTTCTTCCCAGGTGCTCAGACCCTTTTTCCACAGTTCATAGACCTTCTGCTTCCCTTTGAGTGGTCCTTGTTAGTTAAAACAAGGTCCAGCACCCGCCCTCCCCTTGTAGGCTCCTGCACCATCTGTAGCAGGAAATTGTCTTCAACACACTTCAACACACTTCAACACACTGCAGAAATTGTCTGGACTGCATACGACTGGCTGTGTTGCTTGCCCAGCAAATATCTGGGTAATTGAAGTCCCCCATAAGGACCAGTGTGGAGTGTGGACACCAGGAGTATGTCTTACTTTGAAATACCAACTGCCAAGTCCACCGTTTACAGCAGTGCTGTGATCAATGTGTGGTACATCTGATGACACAAAAGGCCTTTTCTCCGTATTGGAAACACTGGGGATAATACCCTGTTACATACTCCACCAAAGCCATCCCTAACTGAGGTATCCATGGACAGCAGGCATATTGACATGTGGGAACTGCCTCCCCAGTAATGTAAGCTCCCCTGTGCCTTCTGCCAGCAGCTGTAAATGGGCACTGAAATGCCATCACATTAAACAGTGTCAAGTTCAGTAAGCATGCCCGAGGAGCACAGGGTGAGTCAGTACGCCTGTGAAATGTAGTTTTCTCTCATTCTTGCCATTCTCTAACCCAGAACCCCCTCGTTCCTTAAAACTGCAACTCAAGAAACTCAGGAATGTTTAACAAAAGGATTGCTGGGGACTAAAACCAGAAAAATATCCCACGGGGTTGAAGGTCCATGCTGCCTACCAGCTTCAACAGCCGGTGATACTGGGAGGAAGCATGGGAACCAAGATATCAGGAGGTATGGGTGTGGCACGGAATTGTATGGATGTCCTTTGGGGAGAGGTCAGAGTGCGCTAGCTTGGTCAGACAAGTCTTTGACACTCTGCTTGACCCAGAGTAATAGTGAAGAAATTCCAGGAAAGATTTTTCACTGAAAGGGAAATGTCATCTCATTCAGAGCCAGGGATCCACAAGAAGAAAGATGTGACCCAGAAGACAGCATAAACTGCCACCACGCAAGATCATAGCAGTGCTCTGAATTATTTAACGCTGGAGCTGCCACCAGGTTTAAGCACCGTATGAAAGCACAGTAAATAATGGATCCAGTCTCAAAGACATTGCTGCTGTTTGTATTGTGTCTTAACGCGTGCACAGTGGTTACCAGACAAATAAAACTGATATGGTTTCAGCCTGAAGGAGTTTTTTATTAGACGTAGCACACGGCATTAAATCGCAAGTCAGTAGGGGGCTGGGATAGATCAGGGTTTCAGCAGACTCTGCAAGTACTGGGAGCGTTATTCCCCCGATCCAGCACAATCAGCCGTGCGCTCCAAAATAACGATCCAGGAAATGTCTCGGGCTATAGGACATCTACAGCTGTCTTCACCACTTCCATTTCAGAGAATGCCTTCTGAAGAGATGGCAACTCGGGAAATGTTTTTTCTCAACAGGAGGAAAAAGTAAGATTAGCAATTGCTGGCCTGCCAGCCCAGTGAAATAGCCAGGAGCCTTCATGGCTACAAGCCCGACAGGTCAAACTGCTGTAGTGCTGCAAACGGAGAATTTTAAAATGAGAAAAGCTAACACTTTGGGGAAAGGATCCAAAATGTAAGGAATTTATTTTATTTTATTCCCACTAAGTAGAATCCCAGTGAAACAATTTTCCAATCCCTAAACCAGCCTCCAATCCCTTTTTACTAATAAACGCATCCCTTAATGTTCTTTATTGCCTAAAATGTCATGGAAGTCTTTATATGTATTAAGGGTGTGTTATTGTCTAAGTTGGAGAAGAAAATGCATTTTATTTTAAAAGAAAAGCAAAAATTCATAAATGGATTCAACACTCTGGGCATGAAAGAGTATCAGAAGAGACAGGGCTTTTGTGCAAAAAAAGATCTGCAAATAAAACCAGAAGAGAGGAAGGTTTTCTAAGAAAGTGATTTGCTAAAAATACGTGTCAAGCAAGTATTTTTAAAAACATACTTAGATGCTTTCTATTTCTCTTCAGAATTTGATTCTAGGAGCGTGCTTTCTCCTGCCTTTGTCTATGCATATTACTAGCTGTGCAGAAATACACTTTAGAATGGCTGTAAGGTTAAAAATATATATCAGTAACCTAAGGGTAAAGAAATTGCAGCTATATCAACATTATCTCAAGCCCAATTATTGTGCCAATAGAAAAGTATTAAATAAAATCACACTTAAAAATAAATTTGAGCTACTCAAGATTAAAAAAAAAAAATTACTCAAGTAAACATCTAAAAAACCTGAATTGTCCTTACAGACGCCCTGTGCAATCAGCACACTATTAAAACATTTTAGTAGTGATTGGTCCTGCTTCAATGACTTTGATTTATTACAATATTGTCCTTCAAAAAGAAAAAAAAAAAACCAAAACAGAAGGCTCACCTTCCTGGTACCTTACTCTGCCATAATCATTATTTTCCCTTCATGTTTAGAAACACAGATTTGCAAACAAGTAACAAATCCCATCTTTCTTTATTCCTCAACTGTAATCACCACATGAAGTTGGCTTATGAAGCCCTTCACTAAAAAAAGATGATTAGCTTTTACTACAAAAGAACCTCTTTGAAATTTAATAACATCTTAATAGTTCTGAGAGGGAAGTAACAGAAGCTCGATTGTTTTAGCAGAAAAACCCACCCACAATGTCTTATTTTTAGTGAACCTATTTTTAGCATTCTAAAATTAGCATTAGAATAACAAAGTAGTAAACCAAGGTCCTAGACTACTTCATTATCTTAGTTATTTAGCCTGACAGCCTAAGTGAGTCGATTAAACATCAATGACAGAAGAGTAGAAGGGTTTAAAGGTCAATAAATACGGTGATAGGAATCCTTCGATGTAGCCTCTCGCTACAGACTTCTGGGGCTCAAATGTTGACAAGCTAATTACTCTTCTTCCTTAATTAAGCAAGCGATCAGCTGGTCAGTGAACAGCTGATCACAATTGCTCGTTTTGAAGTTCATCGGGGTCTAACCCAACCTAAATTAAGCTTGTAAACAGCAGAAATGAAAGCCAGATCCCAACTAGTTGATGTTCTTAATTGAACTATTGTTGAAGAAAATTCTACTCCCAAGCTACAAAAGCAGTTATATCACTGAGCTGAATACTAGTACACAGTCACATGAGAATGAGCCACCTCCATCCAGGTGGATGAGTCTTGAGAGTATGAAGACTTGGTATGGAACATATCAAAGGAAACAGACTTCCTCTGTCACCTTCTTCCATCTCTCTTTATCTCTCTACTTCCCCCATCAAGCAAGGATCTATACAGTTACCCTGAAAGACATAATATAAATCCTCTATGAAATCAGAGGGCTGCAGGTAGAAGAGGGCAGATAAAGGTGACTCTACCACCTCCATAGTCAATGTACAACATATTCATCAGCCCGGCTAGTTAGGAAACATTCATTCTTAAGGCATTCTGCTTTGGCTATGGTGTACCAAAGAAATGACTAGGGTGGAAGAAATCTCCTAGTCCTCTCATCCCTTTTCTGTCAGGAAAGGATTTGAATAAAATCCTAAAAGCTTTCATGGGAAGCGTGAAGCCCCTTCAGTTCCCTGCTAGCCTATTATTAACACCGTTTGTCTCCTATTCCTGCCATTAATGACCTTGCAACTACCGGTATCAAAAAGCAGTGTATTCTTTCATATAGATGTATGTCCTGTGGTGGCTTTTCAATAGCTCTGCTGGCCATTTGTGCTAGCTGCCCCTCTTTTGTATAAAGGGAATTTGAAATGATATTTACATACAAATACAGCTAAGAAGTAGAAAATGCAGCAGTCATAGAAAGAAAATGAGCCATATGTAAAGGAAAAATAATTTTACATCCATTTCTCCGAGCTGTAAGGCTACACGAGGATTGGTAAGCACAGGGGAAACAGAAAAGCAAAGAATACACTGTGCAGACTGGGACAGGACATTCAGGCATTGACAGAAAGAAAGGGATCCTGGGGATGCAAGGACAAAGCAGTGTGAGGGAAAAGATAAAAACTAAAGCAAACACCAGACAAGATCCTGGATGGAAAGAGATAGCAAAACTTTCTCCCTGGTCTCAGCCAGAATTATCCCTACCTCTTTGCAGTTGCTCTTCAAATGCTTCCTATGGTTTTTCTGATCCTAGCTGCATTGTGGCTCACTTTCACCATGCCTGTAGGTGGTGGCTTGGATGGAAGAGCTTCCAGCTGAGTACTACAAGGGAGAACAAGGCTAGAAAATTACATATGTGCATGATAGGAAGAGTCCAAGAAATGTATCAGCCCAAATAAAAGAAAAATTAGGATGTTAGCTTCAGTGGGAAGGTTGGAGGACTCCATTTGGGCTGCTGAGAAAATAATTTCCTGATGGAGGTAGCTGTATACTAGGGTTTGATGGCATTGTCATCAAAAGTTTGATGCTAACCTGCACTCCATCATCATGAATTCCCCTTCTGTAGGTTCAAACATGTATCAATCAGAACTGCATGCTGAAAAATTAATATATGTCTGGGGACAAGTGGGTTTTCCACATTGTTAAACTGATTTAGTAACTGAAATGGAAAAATCCGAATGTCTCATGTCACATGGATTTATTCCAAAATCTATGCAACAATAATCTAGTGCTTGAAGGTGTGGGTGAGTGGCTGTAAGCATCTACTAAAGTATTATAGGCTCAATCTCTACCTCGTGAAAGAAACCCAGAAACATGGCTGAGTGCTCACAGGTGGCAACATTTCTCCACTCACAACTAGTGAGTCCAGAAAGAGAAGAAATCAAAATCTTCCTGGCATAGGGGACAGCAAAGACTGAAAAACAGCAGTATGGTAGTAAATTGGAGCAATCCTTCTGACCTCCCTATCCTTGTCTCCTGGCTGTGGGTGGCTGCTGATGCTCCTCCTCCACAGCTGGACTGCAGCTCCTTGTCTGGACTTGGTTATTAGTCAGTTGACATTGACTCTGTCCGTACTAATAAATTAAATGGCACTGAAGAATGTTTCCAGGCCCTAGAAATCAATCATTCATCCCTTTAAATTGTGTGGGAGGATGGACAGTTTAATAGCACAGACACAGGCCATCCCATGCCAGCCTGCCTCAGGGCCAGAACAGCCCTGGGCACATTGACCATAGGTCCCCAGCCCCTGCCCCTTGCCCCCTATAGACAGGATGAAGCTAAAACTCAGCTCCTGCTGAGTTTCCAGTTACTTGAACTGTCGCGGTGGTGTCCTATTTACCACCAATTGGGGCATTAAGAGTCAAAACAGGTGCCAGGAGGTCCCAGGAAGCCCCCAGCTCCTCAGTAACATGTGCCAGCTCCCTACTCTATTAATGCTTGAGGGCACTTGCAGTCCCACTCTCATACACACGTATTTACCGCTGCACAAAGATGAAACGTGTTTTGCATACGGAGAGTCTCAGTGAGGTGCTCTGGGGATCACTCAGCCAGGAACATGGAGCTGTGGCTGTCTTGGCTGCCTATGGCTGCTCTTTGTGACCTTCTTCATCGCAAAGCCTCAGGCAAAACTTTTTAAGAAACTGAAATGCACCTGCAGTAGACAAGGGAAATTATAATTTCTCATGTGAAATGTAAGAAAGGGTATAGACTGGTGGAATTACCAGTTTGCCAATAAATATTTGGCAGAAGTGCTCTTTAGTTCTCGTACAAAGAAAATGCAGGGGTTTTGACTGTCTTAAATCACAGCCCAACTCTGTTCCACAAATGTACCTAAGTAGATGAAAATGTATTAATAAGACACCATCTCTCAACATAAGGGTCCTTTGGGGAGTCTCCTTCTCTGGAGACATTGAAAACCTGCCTGGATGCATTCCTGTGTGATCTAGTCTGGGTGATCCTGCTCTGGCAGGGTTGGACTAGGTGATTTTTTGAGGTCCCTTCCAACTCCTAAAGTTTTACAATTCTGTGATTTTCTGTGATTCTACTCATCTTTTTCAGTGTTCAGAGACACAGATGTGCAAATCTACCTTACCAGAAAGAAATTTTATCCCACCTTTAACTGCCCCACAGACAGGTCAGTCAGGTAGTGACCCTCTCTTCTGGGACTGCCTCTTCTTTGCACATGCAGCTGTGTTCAGTTCCGGACCCAGTTCTCTCTTGCACAGGCTTGACCAACTTATCGCAGCTTCTCAGGTGCAGAACCTGAGTCAGCAAGCTGTAGCAGCATAATTTCAGTGCTGTTTGTTTGGCTCAAAGATCAACAGCTGGTTCATTTCTGTCCTTTCCTTGGTCATTCAACCACTGCTTAGCTGCTACGGCTGTGATTCCCCCGAGTGCATTATCGTAACTTCCACAGCACAGCAGGAGCAATTATTCTACCCAAAGTTGCATCTCCTTCCACCTGGATATATCTTAAATACATGACCAGAGGGGACCACCCCCAGCAAAAAGATCTTTCTAATCTTAATATCAGACGCCTAAACCTCTTCCCCAGGCACTTCATGAAGTGCTTCAGCTTGCCAGAAGATTGAGATGGGAGCAGCACTATTGGCAGAAGCTTAGCTCCCTTTGATACTGATCACTTCATTCACATGTGTTCTGCACTCCAGGACAGAAGAATTATTCTCCTGGCAAAGACAGGGAAGGCAGAACAGGTATCAGCATCATTTCCAGAAAGAAGATGTATGAGGAAAACCTAGACTGTTCCAACTAAACCCAGCAAGCCAGTAATCCTGATAGAATTTCACCATATCCTCCTGCTGCGTGTTTATGGTAAACATGGTGAGTAAAACTATTCATCCTTTTTAAGTCCTATCAGTTTTGTGGAGAGGAAAGGATAAGTTTTGCTGCCACAGTCCCTCAGTAGTGCAAATTGCAAGTTAAAAAAATCAAAAATTAAAAAGGGACCTCCCCAAGCACAATATTTTCCAGAAAGCGTATCACTTGTAGAATCACAGACCGAGTTTAAAAATCATCCGGCCCGTTGCAAAAGAGTACTGCAACAATTATTTATATATATATATATATATATACACACACTGGTTTTTTTATATATATATATATATATATATATATATATATACTGGTTTTGGAAGTTGGTATTTTGTAAGGAACAGGCTCTGTTATTGTTTTGACAGCACACGGACATTTAAAATGGAAGCACTGCTGTGTAATTCAAAATTGTGTGTTAACACTGATTTTTTGGGTTTGAGTAGGAATTGCCAGCCAAATGCCGATTGAGGTCTCACTGAGAATCAGTTAATCAGATTCCATGTTTTGCCTGCTGAGGGTCTGAAAACTTTCAAGCAAAATATCGACTCGTGTTCTCAAGCCTGGTTGAAAAAAAAAACCCCAACCATTCAATCTGACTGTCTATAATCAAACAAAACCCCAGTCTGTTTTCTTCAGGAGCTGTTGCAAAGGAGCATATGCAGCTGTACTAATAGTGACTAAAATTTTATTTGACAACCAATAGGGTAATTAGTAAATTAAAGCTTGTTTCTTTTGGTGTCTGATTTACTTGAGTGACATTGGGATTTTCACTCTAAACTAACTTTTTTTATAATTCCTCACCCACTGGATTTTATTCTTTCAAGTACGTTCCTGTGGAACACAGCTCTGCTTCCTCCTGCTACAGAAGACCAGCAGATGTAAATCAGATCACGGTGGGATTTTGTTTTTCTCATTTCTCAAAGAATTCTTGTATTTGTCAGTTTGCTTAACACTAAAGACTTCAATGCAAAACCTGACTTCAATATGTCAAGGGAAAGTCTACTTATGGAGGAAGTAAAGTTACATAATCTCATTTTCAATTACGTTTCATTTAGGGCATATTCTCATCATCACCCACTATTAAATACAAAGATTCTTGACAAGGAACTCCTTGAGGAAAACATGTCATGTTTAAGGATATATAGCACACATGTTTTGTAAAGGGCCAGAAACCTTGTTTAAAAGAATCCTAACAGCTCAGTGCTTTAATTATCCCGGGATGAGCTTCTGCAAACCCACGACCTGCACACAGCTCCCATTAGGGGAAGTCTGGTGATTATTGCCTGGATGCAATCTCGCTTCCATGCCAGGTGTTAACTGCAACTTCAGGGTGGACATTCACAAATCCAATGTCCTGTTAAGTGATGGGTGTGTTACAGTCAAGATTAGATGAAGCTAAAGGTGACTTCAGACAATCCCAAGTTTCTGATGTTGTTTAAGTGCTATGGGTTTAATTTGTCTCTGATGAAGGCCAGGGAGAGTTATTGCTAAGATGAACGTACACAGCTTATTCTTGCTAAACACAAACACATCCTTGCATGTGCAGCAATGAAAAGCTGTGTTAAATGGACATATGTAAGCGCCATCACCTTGCTATTCAAAGCAAACGTGGCTTTCTTGAAGTGTAATCTCAGAAAATTAGAAAATCTCTCCCAAAACTGGAGACAGACTTCCCAGCTTGACAGGTCAGGTTGTTGTCATAGCCAGGCTGGTGTCACGTTCCCCGCAGAAGAGGAATGGGTTGGAGATAGCTTCCAGTTATCTCCTCTGTGCTCTGCTAGCTGCAGTGTCACCCTGCCTTGTAGGAGATGGCAGAGGGTGAAGTGCAGAGACTGCTGGCTTTAAAGCCAAACTGAAGCATGTATAGATTAAGCAGGATTTTAAAGCACTTCGGACTAAATTAGTCTCTGGTGGAAATTTGCTGGTGTTTGTGGAGTAACGCCCTGGGTGAATCGGGTTCTCTGGCATGAGAAATGAATACTGCCTGACTTTTAAATAGTGCATGAGCTGTTTGCAGTTGAGCCAGGCTTGTTTCCTCTTGGAAAAAATTTTCCTTGCAACCTTTGTACCCAGTGATTTTGTGTCCTTATAAATGGGCTGACTGAATGAGACAAAAAGTAGTGGGGTACCACGCTGTGTGTATATGACAGGCAGACTAATTTAAAGTCCTAACTTATGAGCTGGGTTTTTCCAAGGCCATAGATTTTCATTAGCTATTTGCTGTGCTAATAAGAGACAACCACAGCAACAAGTGGTACAAATGTTAGCTTTGAAATACAGAGCACCTCTTAAACCAACAGAACCAGCAATAAATGGTGTGTGTATATTTGCTCATTTGGCAAAGGTAGACATATACTGGACCAAATTCATCCCTAGGGCAACTCCATCAGCTTCAGAGGAGCTGCTCAGGGAATGAATTTGCAATTTTTCTCTTAATGCCACTTAATTACAAACATAATTATTTTTTCATGGGCTATTCAATACGAACCAGCTGATACGACACAGAAATGGGACTGCAAAGTCCTGTAGATTGTTTCTGGTTCTTCCTTTGTGCCTCTTTTGCAATTACTATTTCTAATGTATAGCCATTTGCTCCACACACTTTTTGGGGAGCAGGAGCTCTTTCTTAACATTATTTTGCTTCCTTCAAGACTTCTAAAACTAATAAGGTGTAAAACCTGCAAGACAATGCCGGTTCTTTGAAAAGGTAACAAGGTAACCTGAGGAATGGTGAGCAGAATTAGTCCAATTGTCCCTCCTGTGTTGGGTTTTGCTGAGGTTGAGGCAGCTGTCCCTTCTTCGTATCTATCACCACAAAACATAGGGGATACAGATGAAACCAGTAGGTAATTCCATGATTTTATTCTGGTTTTGCTTTCCTGCTTTAAAAAGTTGGACACATCTTGGCAGGCATGGCAAAGTCCCATCTGGCCAAATCCTCCCTCATTCATTTTTCCTTTTGGCTCAGACAGAAAATGTACACATATAAACCTGAATACATAAATCTAACCTTCCTGTGAAGCCCCAGGAGGGCATTTACTTATGTGCTACCACTCTCTTTGATCATACACTCCTGGGAGCCGGTAGATAATACAGCTGCTTAAGAGCAACGAGCAATTTGGTGAACTGAGGCGCCATTAGGAGATGGCTGCTGAGACCTGAGCTGTGGGAGGAGAGGTCTCTCTGCACCTCTGCAGATGTAGTGAGACTGCAAGACCCATGGCTCTCCCCATTAGCCAGACTGGAAAAAGGAGGCAGGAGTTGGGTGGTTTTTCTTATTCACTTGACCCACAGAACCTGCCAAGGAGGTGTGCTGGCAACCCAGCCAGAAGTACAGACCCACCAGTGAAATCATTGCCGGGGGCTGTGGATTTCACCTGAAACAGAAAAATCTGGTACCTAGTGACATCATAAGAGAGAGAATAAAAATATTACCCAAAAAACAACTTCCCTTTCTGAGAAGAGCTGCAGCCCCATCCTTTCTCTATAGGTGCTTCCTCCTGCCTTTATTGTTTGGGATGCAAAAGGTCTAGTTGAGCTGCTCTTGCATGAAGGTGGGTCACTCCTTTGTGCACAGCTCTCTGTGGCTAGTGCTGGCGTCACAGCACTACCTCCTGCCTGTTCTTTTTCAAATTAGGTCTTTAGACTGTGATTGGTGAAGACCACTGAATAATTCACTAAATTTAATGAAACTGGTATAACAGCTCTAGAAGTAATTTGGGAGTTTTAAAATGAAAAAAATTTGCTATAGAAATTGTGTAATTTATTCAATTTCCATTACAATTTAATGCATGAAAGCTCAAAGAAAATGAATTTATCATCTTTTTCTGTTATATATTCAGTCCTGCACGTTCAGTGTGTTTTCCAGGTACGCCTTCTTTAGCTCTGGTGTCATGCCACTCAGTCTGGCAGGAGGTGAATCCACTTGTTTGGTTTTTTTTTCCCTGAGGAGTTTTTCAGGCTTTGTGTCTTCAGAATTGAAAGAATTCCTGATTTTCTGCCTATTTTCCATCCCTGTGGGACACAGAGTTCAGTTCTGCACCTCTCAGGGGACTGCCTCAGCCATGACAGATCTTATTTGCCCTGTCCAAGCTGCCTGAAAGGTGAGGGACAGGGGCAGCACGTCTGTTCAGTCTGATACACTTGTCTTTTCAAAAGTCTTAGCTCTGGTGGTATCACAGAGAGGGGATGTATGGACGGAATGTATGGCTTGGAGCTGTTTGCTGGCCGTGTCCTGCTTGAGTTCTGCCTTCAAAAAAACATTACATTCCTTTCAAAAATTAATTCCAAATAAAAAACATTAGTAAATGCAGTTCCTGAAGCTGGTAGCTGAGGTTTTGTGTTAGTCATGTGAATATGCTACCGGCAAAGATGACTTTTGCATAACCTGCTGCAAATATGTGACAGACAGCTTGTCAGGAAATGCTCGGGATAGGCAATGATTTGGGACTAATTTCATGGATGTTTTCCAGTTTCTATTTTCTTCCCTCCGCCCCGATCCTCCTTTCTCTTTCTCTGAACAAGAGGGCTCCTGAAATTTCCTGCTTAACATCTTTCACTTTGAATAAAGAATACGCTAAACATCCCCCCTGCAGCTGGTCCTGCCAAAATTGCTCCTCTGGAGGGACCAGCAGATGATGTTGGCGGATTTGAGAAGGTCCAGGCGGGAGGGTTTAGCCCCCAGCGCTGCCCACACTGAAGCCTGCAACCTGAGACAAACCCCCTCCCCTCCACTGGCGCTCCCCACCTTCCACTCGCACACATGCGTGTGCGCGCGCACACACACACTCACATGCGGAGGCAGGCAGGGACTTTAAATGAACCCAGATGGCTGGCACACAGGGAGTAGGCATCCTGGAAAAGTGCCCCAGGGTGCTCTGGTTGCTGTCATCTTATTCTACAAACCAAGTGCCTTCAAGATGTCTGTGTTATTTCTTAATCGGAGCTCACTCCCGTTTGGGCTCTTAGTCCCTTCCTGTTGGGAAATGTCACCGAGGCATCAGAGAGATACACAGAGATTGATTTGACTGAAATCAACCATTCCCTTAACTCAGAGGTTGTAGATTATTATCCTTAATAAAGACCATATTGTAATAAAATCCAAATCAGATCCCAATTGAGAGACTGTACTTTCCCCTCTCTGGTGCATGTACTGTTGTCTGATTGAGTGATTTGAGTCTTGTGCAAAATAAATTAATTGGCTAAGAGTAATAGAAAATGTTGATGAAAAGTGTGAATGTAATGAATGCTGATAACCCGTTTCAATTCTTTTTCCTTTTTTCTTTTCTTTCTTTCTCCCCCAGTTCAATCAAACCAAACACATGTTTCCCCTCTTTATTTCTCAATAAAAATATGCAAACAATTACCTGGCTTTGGAGACATAATTACAAAGAGGTTCATCTCTAAAAGGTTATTATTGATTTATAGAGTTCTTTACTTTAATGGAAGACAGACAAGAATAAAAAGAAACTTTCTGCTTTTCCTGCAAATAATAGATGAGCTGCAAGGGAAATGTAAGATTTAGAAGTAATTTTTACAAGATACACAAGCTGCATGGTTCAGAGGGATGGTTCTTGTACACGCACTGTCATTCAGAAATGGTAATGCAGTGAGGCTGGTACAGGCGTCTTCCCCCGCGAGTAATTTGGCGTGAAGCATTTTGACAGGCTGTGATAGCCAGTATCCCCAGGTAACAAGACAAAGTGTATGGGGTAACTTGTAATGCCAGGCCTGGTGCTGGATTTTTAAGGTGAAGTACATGAGCAGAAGTGCATCTAAGAGGCAAGTCAGTCAACTTGTGGTTAGTAATGGCCAGGCAGACGCTTTGGGGCTTTACATTTTTCTTTAAAATGTGTACATTTTAAAATAAATGAGTGTGGGAGGATGGAGTCTGGATTTGGTACACCTGACTTTCCTCCAGCTCACCTTGGGCTCTCAGGGAAACAGCTCAGTGGGGTGGGTGGGAACAGGACCATGTGGTCCCCAGGACACCACCTTCAGCATTCTAAGGGCTTTGAGCTCTTTGCAATGTGATTTTTTGGCATGGCTTGTGTCTGCTTTAAAACTCTGATGCCAAGACTCCTTCAGAGCAAGGACTGCTGTTTTGTCCAGTGGGCACCCACAACCTGCATTCTACATCAGAGCACTGGTGGCATCTCCCAGAGGTCTGGTGCTGGGACCTCAGTGATGATGTAGCCCTGTGACCTGCTCCCCGCCTGGGCTTGTGCACTGATTAACCAGCAAGCCCTGCCAAGGGAGAGATGTACATGCCACAGCCATGCTGAACAGCTGACTTCATTTGCTCTTCTCCATAAGTATTCGGACAGAGAAAAGCCTAGTTTGTCTTATTTACTTGCAAGCTGGATTTGCACACCCTGCAACAAATGCTATATTTACGGTGTTGCAAAACTATTCACCAGTGAGCGTTAACGCTACATATGATTCACCCACTTGGATTTAAAGAGAGCAAAATATGCCTGATTCCCATTCACTTAACATCCTCAGTGGTTTCCCCATCCCGGCCTGTACCCCAGCTCCCAGGTACATGACACCGCCAAAGCTTGGGGCTTTTGGGAAGAGGGTGGGAGATCTCCTGAGCCCCTCAAGAGCCCTCATAGAGAGCATGCTTCTGCTGCCTCTGCTTTATAATTAGCGTTGCCTGAATCTGATAAAACAGCTTGTAAACAAACGCAGTCTGAGGCAATTTTAAAAGAGAAACAGATTAAATCAATAGTGCATCCTGTGTGCGCTGTGGCTCTAATTGCTCTTGATGGCCGTTCATTTGTGTGGTTGTTGTTGTTTTTCTGTCTATAACATGGAAATTCTCGGAATAATGGTCTGTTGTTCAGCAGCATTGCAGAAAGAGTCAAGAGCTCCAGTCTGTCAGCTCTGGGCAGCCCCAGTATGGCCCCAGTATGGCCGTGCAAAAGCTGCTGGCACCTCTGGAAGTTACAGAGTCCCTACAACCTCTGCAGCTGTGGCCCAAAGCAGCAGGACAGTGCTAGATGAACATGCCCTATTTGATTTTATTAATTCTATTTTATTGTGGGTTGCCCTTTAGGAAGGTTTTCTATGAGCCTGAACAACTGTCCTAGATGAACACCTTCCAGATCTCCGTACAAGCAAAGGTGCAAAGGCCTTTCATGCTGTTCTTGTCTCCCAGTGTCCATCTTTAAGCTCCCTCAGTTTAACCCCCTACATAGATATAATTTCTTGCATCATTCTCAGCAAAAAACATTCCTTACTGCTCTATGCCTTTTGTCAACAGTAAGCAAGTGCTGCTGCTGAATATTATCATAATTTAACTTTGGGGTTTGGAATGTAGAAATAAGAAGTGCAGGATTATGTTTCATTTTATATACAATCTTATAATGAACCATAATAGCCTCTCAGAGATTTTGCCATATGAGAAAATAAGACAAGCAACAAGTTTGAATGAAGAAGTCTTTTCCCTTATGTGTCAATATTGAATTACTTCTTCACACCTGATTATACTCAGGTCAGTCACGATTCTTAAATGTGTCAGGCTTCCAGATCCTTCTCAGAAACACTGAAATCAACTGAAAGTCATAGTCCATGAATAATATTTAATTTTTTTTAAAACTGACCATCTAATCCACTGTCAGTACAATAGTTAATTTTGGGTCCTATAGTGCAGAAGAATCAGCTGTAAGAAGCACAAAATCAGGGACACAAATTAAAAAAAAAATTGTCTTCATTAGTTCCCAAGCCTTTTTATTTTCTTTTTTGGCCAGGCACACCCTCATCAGTGGCAGAAATATCACAGCAGCAGTGGCAACAGGTATGTTCTGTTTAAAGCATCTGACAAGCCTTTGATGGTATCTGTATCTCAGTACCATGGTACACTTACTGAGGTATGGGAACCTGGGACCTACCAGAACATCACCTCAATTCTGCCTCTCCAGCTCAGCTTAGGCAGGCCAGCGCTATGTCCCTGTTCCCTCAGTATCCCTGCTTTGGCATGCAAAGCTTCTGCAGACGGAGCTTGAGCATCTTGGTCCACGAGCTTGACCGTGTGCTACTGTCGGTAATAAAAGCCCCGTTTGTTACTGTCATTTAAACCAGGGGAAAATAAGTCTGTTTGAATGAATGCCTACAGGGTCCATCAGAGGGAAACGTTTGAGAGCCCCGAGTGGCCCACAGAGTCCTATTCTCTCCAAGTAGAGCTGAGCTGCATTTCCCTTTATTGTGCAGCCTTAATAGTGATCATTGATCATCACAGCTAATGTTATTTAATTTTATTTAGGGCTCATTTTCAGATGGGATTGCAGTTAATGTTTTGCAACTTATTCATTCTGCATCTCGTACTAATAGAAGGAAGCGACACAACAGACGTGAGCGGTGACACTGTGCAGTTGACACAATAAAGCGAATTAACAACAACTAATATCTGGCAGATAGCAGCAGATCAGTTGATGAAACAGCGGAAAGCTTGGCGTTTGCCATCCAGAAACTCGGTATGTTGCTCTCATCTATTCTCTAAGAAATGCTTCAGGGAAACAAGAGTACTTTTTATCCCTTTGGTCTGCTAAAAAGCAAACACGAGGAGAAGGTGACAGGTTTCCCTCCAGAGAGCTGATGTTTAGGAGGAGGATGGGAGAAAAGCCTGGATTCCCTAGCTGATATTTCCGTTCCTACAGGGAGAAACTGCAGGATCAGCTCCAAATTTTGGAAGAGACAACTTCTCCCTGGTCCTTCCTCTAGAACCTCTAGGGTGCCTCTAAAACCGCAGGAGGAATACTACAGCCGAAAAGAATGACTCAACTATTTAACTCCTTCCTTACACGGAAACCGTTCAAATACTTCCTTCATTTATCTGTCCCAGTGGCGTATGAGAAAAATGGCTTGTGGGCTCTGCCTGGTGCCACAGAGATGAGAGGACGCACATGGCTCGCTGCTCCTCTCTAAGGATCTCTTTGTTCCCCTCAGTCCCCAGGGCACATGTTCCATGCGAGGCAATGACAGTTTTTGTTATCACGCAGACCTATCGGTTTCAGCGACAATCACTCCTTTTTCAAAAAAACATTATTTCTCATGATTGTCTCCCTCTTGGAAAATGTGGCCTTTAAAGGCAGAGAGGGGGCGGAAAGAAGAATGAAGGGGAGACGGCGAATGTCCTGGCGACATGGGAGTTAAATGGTGTGTTATGGGACAATCAGTGAGTTGGCTTGAAGGGGTCTTAAATCACCATACTGCAGGCAGAAAGGACACTCTGGGCCTTGCATCGTGGAAGAAAGAGGGACCGTTCTGTTGTGCCTGTGCAGGTTTAGCAGATGGTGCAGGGGAAAGAGCTCATGCAAGAAGGATAAAGGGAGGGAGGGAGGTGGGGGGACGGAGGTGAGGGGCTCACTAATAGCAACGTGTTTTTTCCTTCCTTCCTAACTCAGTGGCACATGTGACCTCATGAGGCCAATGAGTTATGAGCATCTGATGTAGAAGTTCCCCCCAAAAATGCTCCGTTAGCAAAGACCACTGGGTAAACCGTGTCACAACTAATTTCTGCAAATGCCTTGATTTAAGGCAGGCACGGGACCTGAAATTCACACCAGTTCTTTGTGTGCTGGAGTCATGCAGATACCAGGCTTGGTGAGAAGAAACTGCATACTTCCTATTTTATTTCACCACTGCTCGACCTGCTTTTCCTCAGACTTAAAATCATTTGCCAGGTCAAAATAAACTCTTCAGAATCCCAATGTGAAAAATGTACCTAACAATTCAATCCTTGTAAGTTGGGAATTGGAAGAGAAAGTGCAGTGGAGTCTAATTAAATTATATAATAAGCAGCTTAACTTGTGGTTTCATTTTGGTTTCTGTTATTCTTATTATCATAAGCATTGTAGCTGGCAAGGAGCTATTGAAATATGCAAAGCAGAGATGACCAAACTGGAGATTTTTTGGGTTTCACAGGAGCTTGTCTGTCAGAGCTTGGTTTTGCAAAGTTGAATCCAGAAGGGAGGTCAGGCCAATTCTGATTTAATTCAAAATTTTCCTCAGAGTTAGCAATAAGTTCTGCGTTTTGACCTGTCTCTATTAAAGACAAAAATCAAAGGAGATTTGGATTTACAAATCCTCACCTGTCAGGTCCTGGTTTGCAAAATGAAAACCAGCACCATCTCAGATTTGGCTGAAGCTGAGTATATAATCCTGGCTTAGCTTTCTCTCATTAACAAGTTAGTTGGTACTGCCCAGAAGGCAGCATTTCAAAGACAAGATGATGCCCCTGACACCCTCACAGTCCTGTTGGCCTGTTTACCCCACTCCGCTGCTGGGAGGTCACACCGTGACTTGTCAAACTTTGTCCTTCATTGAAGCCTGCAGTTGTGCCCAGCATATACAGGACCTTGATAAGCAAAACTGCTCATGGCACATGAAGTGAGTGAGGAAGAGCCCAGATAAGCTGCCACCGGGAGTTGCTGGCAGGGGACACTGCAACATCTTAAACCAGTACTATTTTTTAAGTAGTAATTTATGCTCTGCCTAGCACGGATATGCTGACAGAGATTTACTCCCTGCTTTACCTTAGCAGTCAGTAAAGCTGAGTACTATGTAAATACAGGTGGGCTCCTTCATAAAGCAAATGCTCATAAATTTGAATAATCAAAACAGAGATCTTTCCAAAAGTTTGGTACACATGCTCGGCCCGCTATGGAAACAGGTTACACCGCCCACCAAAATCCGCATCTGGGTCTAGGGCTTCGGTTTGGCACCATTTCTAGTTTTGAAGACTGTCTCATGCAAGTTTCAAGTAAGAATAATTTCAGTCTGTTTAGTGGTCTATAAATCCAAGTGTCCCAAGTACAAATGAATCACTCTGTTCTCTGCCCCAGGGGTTTGACTATTACAAACAATGACTGAAGTCATCAGCAAAAGACGAGGTCACAGGCTGAAAGAGGAAAATATGCTTTTTCATTTCTAGTATAAAAAAATTGAATGCATTGTTTGAAAATGTCAGTGCATGAACTAGACTAAATGGAAGCAGACTAAGTCGGGCTCTGACATCTAATGCTTCCTCCTCCACTCCTAGTTTGTTTAATTTGACAGCCACTTACCAAGACACACAAGCTCAAAAATTCAAAATAAGCTGTAGAGGAAAAAGTTTATAGCACTGTTCATCCTTTTTCCTGGCATTGTGAAGTCTAAGGACTTCAAGGGACAAGGTGGGAAAGCTCTGGGCTTCAACCGGGACATTGCTTCCATCTGCCGCTGCAAACAAGGCACTTGAACCCTCTGCCAAGGCCTTTCTGTAGCAGTTACCTGCCTTGCAGCGGTGAGGTGCAGCCTAATGAACAATTATTACTTGTGAAGCACTGTGAGATTCACAGAGCAAGAGCTGAGCACAGGGTGAGTTACCAAAAAACATACGGGTTCATCAAAGGTCGATGATCTCCAGAGTGTGCTGAGGAAAAAACATTCACCATGCACAGCCAAGTCTCTGCTGATTCTCAGGCAACCCCACAGGTTCTCAGGGTTGATTAAGAGAAAATAGTTGAAATCTTATTTATTTATGTATTCATATATATATATATTCATATATATATAAGTGAAGGCAATCAATCCAGCAAAGGTAAACCACTTTAAAATACTTCACACATACCATAAAGTAAAAGCATGAGAGTGGCACACACTGCAGATCAGGAGTGACTTAATGTCACTTACAATAATGACAGTGTTGTTTACCTTGTTGGCAAATCAAATATAACCCTTGGATCTTAAATCCCCAGAGAATACCAAAAAATGTCATCTTGGATGTAAACACACTGTTTGCCAAAACTTTCCAGCATCATTCAAGGCCAAAAAGGTTTAAAACCGCCAACCTTTCTGTTTAATGTATGACCTCCCAATGCTACATGCAATAAGTGCTTTTACTTTAGGCTTTATCCTATAAATAGGAAAATCCCAGCCTTACTTGTCAACCTGTGTTAGGAGACGTAGTGTTAGAGATCAGTCTGAACCAAACCTCAGATGAAACTTTGGTGCCGGTGAAGTGAAGGTGTGTGTTTTCTCAGTGGCTTTAGCGGACCCTGCCCATCCAACGTCTTCCTCAACCTTAAACCTTAAAACACAGACATGCTTCTTATCAGCAGCTTGCAGAAATATGACTACCCCCTATAAACCCAAAGGTATAAACACATTCTGGTCATAATGCCTCTAACCTACTTTCAGTTAACAACTTTCACTTCAATGCCAGGAGTTTGAGCCTGTTTGCTGATACAGACTCTGTCACGTACAGCCGTAAGTGTGGGTGCCAAAGCTAAGTTCAGATCTACGGAGCACATTGCACCTCATCTGATACGCTCTGTCTAACCATGTAAAAAGAAAAAGAACAGAAGAAGATGGTAGTCCCAAATTAGGTTGTTTCACCCATGTTCAGGCACTAAGAAATCTCTGTTTCCCTCCTGTAGATTGAAGATCCCTCTGTTACATTCTTGTGCTTGAGATTTTGGTAGAAGCTTTAAAAAAGTGCAACAACCCATCTATTTATTTATTTGTTCGTTTGTTTTTACCCTAACATCATCCAATTAGGTTAAAACAACTCCTGCTCTGGCCAGGAATGGTAATTCCCAGCCTTAAATTCCTAAAAGAAAAAAATAATTCAAATACAGAGCCATGACACTCACCTTTAAATGGAGAGGAGAATGTTTTTCCCTCCATCTCATTTTTTTTCCCTTAATATCCAGCAATATTGGAAATCTTGCAGAAAGGAAGATAAAGGGAAGCTGGAGAGTGTTTCTGCATTGAGCAGAAATTCCTGCACTCGGTTAAAGTACCTGCAGGCACAATTACTTTCAAACATCCATCCTCTGTGTGTACGTAGGCAATTAGCTTCTGTACCCTTGATACTGCTCTGCTTGCTAAAACTAGCAGCAGCCTTATACACAGACTGTCTCCCTGCCTAAAACTGTCAAAGGCAAAAATTTTTTGCAGAAATTTCTGACCTTTGATGAGATTCTGTTTTGAAACAGAAAAGAGAAAAAGAAATCTCTCTACCCTCTTAGAACACAGCATTTTGATTTCCCAGAAAGATGACTTTTTCATTGCATATTATAACAAAACAAGTTTAATGTTTTTTAAAAAAACCCAAACACACCTATCAACTCTGAAATTTCCACTTCTGAGAAATGCTTTGGGTTTTGTTCTATTCTGGAATGATCACATTTTTACATGTTGACATTTCAGCCCAGAATGAAAAATCTGGCTTCACACCCCCACCCTCCCCCTAAGAAACCCCTCCTCTGTGTCTCTGGCTACTTATCCCAAGCCTCTAGAACCTAGATATGGAGTCTTAAATGGCACTTGAAAAGTGGTTGAAGATACAGCTGCAAATTTTTGGGGGCAACCAACTGTGTCAGCAGTAAAAAATGCAGCCTTTGGTAACATTAATCTTTCTTCAGGTTTCTGAAGTGGATGAAAACACGAGCAAGAAAGTGTTTAGTTTGTCTGAGGCTTCTTCTATGTTCTGTGCTGAAAGATTCTGAAAACAAAACTAAACAAAACAAAAAGGGGACAAAACTTTCCCTTTCGGAGCTCCACCCTTTTATTAGGGGTGAATCTGGCCCATTCTCCTCAACTCATGTAACTCTTAAACCTCAGTTCACGTATTAAACCTTCGACTGATTTAGTATTTAAATGATATACAGTAACCATCCTGTTAAATGTAAATTAAATGCACACTTACTCTTTAAGACAATTTAAAGTGTCACCTTTATAGCTAAAAGACTGTGACATTTCATGAACTCACAGCCACATCTTCCCACTGATAATGCCAAGCTGAACTGACTGGGCTAAATTCAGCTGTGGGGTAACCAAACGCAACGTTCCTGCTGTCAGTGGAGTTATACCCATTTACACCGAAGTTGATTCCAGGCTTTAATTATCTACACTTAAACCTAGCATAATTTATTTAAAAAATCAGCTGAGAATAGTAACTTTTCAGCTGTTATTCACACTATAGGCACAGTGTTCCCTAGTAACGTACGTTGGCTTAGCTCCTTTGACTACAATGGAAGTACCTTGATTTATGCTGGGTGAGGACCCAGCCCTAGCTGAAAAGCAAAGACAAAGAAATTTCACCTAAACTGACTTGTTCTTGGAGAACTAAGTGGAATCATAGAGACTGATGAAAAAATTAATAGCAATTAGTATGCTCTACCAGATGCTAAGTTTGCAAAGCAAAGGCGTTCAGGAAGATGTCCTTGGAGAGAGATGCCAATCCTTCAGCATGCTTCTGGGTAAGGCTGAAGCATTCATCCTGGGTGGGGATTTGGATACCAGAGCCCAGATTTCGACGAATTCAGGTGCCCCGAGACATAGATTGGCACTTGGCTAAGGGCTGTTAGTTTTCTTGGTGTCTCTGAATTGGAGAGGTGCCTATGAGCATCATTCAGCCATGCAACGCCTGGGGAAATCAGCCTTTATGGCAATTCAAATAAGCACAAAAGCAGCATTGGGATCAACTGTGATATGCATAAAATATTAACATAAGCAGTTAGCGTGGAGTTCATCTCGTGCTATGTGCAGTCTTCTCCCTTGACAGCTCTCCCAACATGGCTCCCTCTCTACCATAGTGTCTTTGCTTACAGGACCTCCTTAGAGGAATCAGAAGCTCTCATGTTTTCTTCTGGTAATCCCTCCATTTCACAATGAATGGCCTTCTTAATTACTACATAGAATTTAACTGAAATATTATCAGGGCATCTTCTGTACCAGCATTTAAAATCAGAAGTTAGCATGCATTACTAAGTTTGATGGCATTATTTCCCCTCACCTTAGTCTCCCTTGACTGAAAAAAACCCCTGCTTTTCAGTGTCGAGTGTTCTAAATAAAATGCATTCATTGTTGTCAACATGTAGAGCTGGTAAATTGACAAATTCATCATCCCATTATAATCCCTGCACCTGTTCCAGTTTGCGGTCTGCGGTGTGTTTTAGCTCATGTATGGTGAGTGCATCTGCTTAACAAGGACAGTTAACTGGCAGAATTTGTTTATAAACCCAGTGAAGAGCTAAATGAGGTAAACTGCATTATCTTACACGTTAATTGTATTTCATTGCAGACAAACATTTATCACAGATGCAGACAGCACACCATACATTCTAATTGTGTTTGCACCCATTTCTGGTTTTACCCTGGTTTGCAGAATTTCTTTCACCATCATATTTTAAGGTTTTGAGAGCAGCCTGAGATACCCCTTAAAGAGACCTTCACAGCAGTGCCTGACTCACGCACACGCGCAGGAGCTGGGCAAACCATTCGCAGGAACAATTTAATAGAAGGATGCTGCCATGTTCCCTTGACTGGAAAACGTCCCTGAAGAGACACACATTTCTGAGGATCTGACTATCACTTTGAAACGATGTTATGAATATGATCTGGGCACAGTTTCCTCGGTGGTAGGGACAGAATTCCCTAAGGTCCCCACCTCCTCATCCCTGCTCCCATCACCACCCTTCTCTAACATCAGTGCAGGACCAGGAATCACACAATACCTGTCGAAGATCCTGCATGTCCCATGACACATACAAAAATTTGGTACACTGTTCCTCCCCGAATTGTATATTTTCTCAACTGACTGGCTTGGCAGCAGGACTGAAATATCGATGGCCTGGACACAGCTGCTTGTTTTAGAGATTGTACAAGCAGAGTAGGATGGACTTGCTGCAGAGGTGCTATATGAAAGCAAAGGGTCACCTGGGGGTAGGTGTACCGTTCTGCAGGCAAATAGCTGTTGAAAAATATCATTCACCATTTTCCTACTGTACACTGAAGTCTGTGGGACTGAAAAAAGAGACACAAAAAAGGTTTACATTTTAAACTAAGCAACTGTGATGTGGAAATGCAAGAAATGTGGAGCCCCTAGTCCCACAGCTCCTGGGACAGTTTCTTGGGGAGCCACCACACCGACATTCCTTCCAGGAGGGTGCTGGAGCCCACCACCACACCCCATGTTCCTGGGTGCTGCCCCATTGTAAGGCAATTAAAAACCACGGCAATTTCAGAACTTGGGCAGGCCCCGCTGGCGCTGCCGGGGGAGATACATCTGGTCTTGGTTTGTTGACTTTCGCTTTTGACTTTCCTTCAAAAGCGAAAGGAGATGGGGATATTTTTGAAAGATGGAGTTCACTGGTGTTTTTCATAGGCACGTAAACATCTGTAGGCAGCAGAGCAGCCATTGCTTCCTCACTGGAGGTGCACCCAGGACTCACCACTGGTGACCAAACACCCAGCTCCTTGCCAAAGGTGAGGCCAAGTCCTGGCGCTGGGGGGTCAAGCATAAAAATACAGGTCTGATCCCTGCAAAACTTGAAATATGGGGTCTGAATTTACAGCTCCTCTAGGGAAATTGAAGAAAAACAACGTTATTGGAGAAAGAAGGGTGCTGAGAATGAAAGAGGGATCCTGGCCAGAGGGTGGGGGGTGAAAAATAAATCTACCAGGCTGAGAAACTGTGTAGCATGTGGCTCTCATCCACTCTGCCTTTGCTTCATATGCAAAGAGGCTGCAGAATTAGATTCCCTAATCCAAATACTTTAGGACTGATTCTCTAATTTCCCTTGGAAATTCATTAGTTTTTTTTAAATGAGTGGTAATGCAGCTTGCATTTTTTGGTTATGGGAAGATTAAATGAAGGAAATCTTTGCCTAGAATAATCATCGTTACTTAACCTAAATTTATTCCATTCCTCTGAAACCTTGAAAAAGAGCAGCTCTTTGGTCCCTGAAGTTACACTGGAGCAAAACTCAACAGCTTGCTAAAATATTGCCATATGAGTAGAAATATTCAGCACTGAGGAACTGATGTGGTGGAGGAATAAAAGGTTGTTTGTTAGTGCTGGCTGGCACCAGGTTTTAAGCAATACCATGAGCCTGCCAACAAGAAGCTGATAACAAGACTTTCTGAATATCTTCCAAAGCTCCACAGAAATACTTGCTTGCTTAATATTTTACACTTAAGCTCTTAACAGTTTTCCAGGGAAAAGTGGCTTTAGATATATGCAAGCCTGTGTATGCACACACAGGAGGAGGAAAACTGACAATGAACCAAGAAAATGTTTAACATGTGCAGATTGAGCGTAAACAATAGGACAAATGTTTCTCGTTTGCACTCTTAATTTTTCCCCCTTAGCACACAAATGGCTTAACACCTCAGTTGGATTTAGGCTCCCGGTTGCCCCACACTTATGTTTTAGCTATTTCTCAGTGTCTTAAACCAAAGGAGAACTTGGAGCATGATGCTCTTCTGCTTCCCTTCCTTCCTTGTAGTACAGTTTTAGTTTTGCACTAAGAGCTTTTTCATTTCTGACTTTGTGTGAGGTTTCTGCTTCTTGCCAGCTTAAAATTTAAGACAAGCAACTCTCTCTACACAGCTCTGCAAAGCTCCTGATGCTTTTCAGCCTTGAACTGTAGCATCTCTTCTGTTCTGGTCTGAGCTCTCCAGGACAGGCATTATGCTCCCCCAAAATTGTGTCTGTCTAAACACAACAAATGTGAATGGAGGTGGGACCAGAACAAGATCTTTAGTCCTACAACATGAATTTGAACCTGGATTTCCAGAAGTAAATATCTACTGTACTCAATAATCCCCCAAATTGTACTATCATGAACAAAATCTTTCTTCTTATGATGTTTTGTTGAAATGCGGGGTGTCGTGTCAGTAATAAAGGTCCTGTTGTTTCAGTCAGCTCCTTTATTCCATACAGGAATCAATCTACCTTGTCCCTCGATGGCATTTCCAGACTGCATCCAGCTAGTACGTGCACAGTGCATCCGATTCAGCGTGGCTGCCAGTCTGACAGCACTCCCAGATGTCTGGAAATCCCGGGTAGACATGGGCAATTCCAGAAACCTGCCCAGACAAAAGCTCTGGATAGAAAAGGAGGAGATGCTTGGAAAGCCCAGATGTATAGAAATGCACCTTCATATAGCTCAGCATTGTCTTGTGGAAGGCAGAGAGCCTTCCACCTTGTACCTGTTTCTGATTTGTACACAGTTTAAATGGCTCACATTTTTTTTAAATTCAAATGTAAAAAAATGTAAAGCACAGCAAAATGTCTCTGTGTGTCCTGTCAGGTAAATGAACCCCCCTGAATCCAGCTAGTCCTCAAGACCACAGAAGTATGGAGTGAAGCAGCACCAACTGTGCCCAATTTAAGGGATGCCCCACCTATGCCTCTTGTTGTTCCCCAAAAACAATGTGGTAAGAAGCATTATGAGGCTTCAAACCCAGAACAGGCAAAGGAAGGAACCATACAGAGATTACTTTGCACTGAGACCCAGAGCATGGTGGCATGGGGTTGCTCCACTGACCCTGGCAATATTCAGCTGTTTCAGCTGTAGCACATGCTGCCCCAGAAGCACAGGTAGAGCTTCTCTTCCTTTCTACTAAGGGGAATAGCATTGACATGATGAGGATTTTTCACTGCCCAAGGAACAGTTTCAAGTAACGCTGCTCACAGGAGTGGAAAACAGAGGAATACGGGTTTGTCTCAGGCAGTGACGCCGTATCAGAGTACTGAAAGAGGGGAGAGCTGTTTCTTGAAGGCGCCCGAATTAATTTTTTTCCTCCCCTTGCGAGGTCAGTCCTGCCAGCTGCTCATCTCTGTGACCTGTGCCATCAAACTACCCGAGCTCAGTCAGACTGCTCTCGAGTTTGAAGAGGCTCACAGCAGCAAGCCCAGCACCTCTGAGAGCTGAGCAGAGAGAAATTATTTCTGTGAACTACATACAGAAGCACCAGTGGAAATGCTAAATGAATTTAAATGTCTGAATTTCTTGGTAAGTGAAAGCTGCTGCTCTGGAGGCCAGGCGAGAATGGTGCCTTTTCTACAGCTGTGTCCCCAGTCACGTCCAGAGACAGACATAGCAGCAGATTTTGAAAGAAGCAGTAGGAGTATCACAGTGTCTTTGGGCTGACAAAGGTGTGGGAGATGAAAGATTTCCTACCTACCCTTTGCAGAAATAAGCGAGAAAGGAATTTTAAGGGAGAAATAGAGCCGGGCATGCAAATGTCCTTCAAAATGACTGTTTGAACCAGGGATCATTGCTGGGCCCAGGGCAGTGACCAGGCAGTGCCATGCTCGGAGCATGGGCTGGGGTTTAGCTCCAGCAATCAGCACTGGCTCTGAGGGCTGCAGCAGAGACAGTGAACCCCACGCGTGAACTCCCGGGCCTGATTTCCACCTCTCCTGCGGGGACTACGGGCAGCACAGTTGCAAAACTCCTCTAGAAAGAGAGAGGAGAAAGGGACCATGAGCAGAAGGAGCAGATGAAGTTTGCTTTCTACATCTGTTTTTTATTGAGGGAGCTATTACTGTGAGTAAAGTCAGCTGAGACATCCCAAGTCATTGCAGCTTGAATATTTAAGCCAGGCTATAAATATCTGATTTTTTTTTTCTAACAGTGATTATTGTTTATGCTTTCTTCCTATTTACTCTCCTTTGATTTACTAGTGTGGGGAGGTTTGTATCACTTCAGCATGTCAATTGGAAGCAGCCGTCAGCGACGTTACAGATAACCTCCGTGAGAGGGTTTGTTTGGGGCTGTGCTGTCCGTCTCCCCTCTGCGTTGTGACCCCAGGTGGCTCAGAAGTACTTGGGGTCAAACTTATTACATACTATTCACTATCCCAATAAACAAGTAGCGTGTTGTCACATTTGGAGTGCTGCGTATTTTTCTAGTAATTATGCCTTATTATATATTTACTATTCAGAAAATGCAGGTGTGGGCTGTTGAACTGGGGCCAATGAGAATTCGCCGAACTGGCAGCAATTCCTCGGTGAGTCATGTTTCACTGTCTGTTGGTTTTATAACTGTTTTCACTACTAATTTAGCTCTGCGATGCAATATGCAATTAGTTCTATTATGGAAGCAGCTGTATTCAGTTTTACAATGGCACTTTCCCCTTTGGCTTGTACCAGAGCCTGTTGTGGTTCTGCTGATTTGATGACTGAAGTTGTAAAGTGGTATCTGGATGAGCCACAGCGAGCCATGAGCCTCATACAAATATGATTCTTGCTTATACACCACTGCTCTAATGCTATTTCTTACAGCCCAATTAGAAATGTGGTCACAGAGAAAAGCTGTTTCTTGCTACAGTAAGTAGTATTGTCATGCAGCAATTTGTTGCTGTACTGGTATCACCTCTGGAGTCTTGCAGCTTATTATAAATAACATTTGGTAGCCAGAATGTTGTGGGGAGGGGAAAAAACCCAAAAAAAAACCAAAAACCCACTTTTGCTTAGAAATTAGCTTTTCCAGGCTTCAAAAATTAGTTACTAAGCTACAGACCCCACAAGGTGTCCCTGGGAATGAAGAAGGGACAGGTGGGGATGGCAGCAGGGTGCATGTTCTGTGAGGTTTTGGCCAAGCCCCGGTCACTACTGCAACAGACTGGGGTTTTGCGGGCTTGCTGAAACCTACTGTGGTCCATGTTCATCCATAAAACCCCTTGTGCCTGTGGCATGGTTGCTCCCCATATACAGCCCTTGTATAGCAAGCACAAGCAGCCTCTCTCCAAAACTGCACGAGAAAACAGCAGAGAAGTAAATACAAATATCAATTACGCTAATTAGCTGCCTTTACTGTCAACAAGGACGTTACAGAAATCAAATACATATTGCTTATTAGTTTAGTGTGTACTAGAGCTACTCTGTTAGAAAGAGCAGGGTCTTGAAAAATCACTGAGAACATTCACTGCATTTTTTCTGCTGTGTTATTACCCGTTTTCACACCCATACATATGTTCTGGTTTTGTTGCGTGTCACACAAAATGGTAATTTGGTGGTGAAAAAATGAGAAATCATGACATTTCACATGTGTTTTCAGTAAAACAACAATTTTCCTCCTAAAGGGCCCCAGTTTTCTTCCTCAGAAATAGGGCTATTTACAATGAAAACGTTCCTGTTGCGGTGGAATAATGACATGAAGAAAGGCACCAGGCTGAATGCTGCACGGCGAAGTTAAAACGCTGCCATTCCCAGTGCTTTGAAAGCCGGGTGAGGTGAATTGCAGCCTCTGAAGCACCTCACAGATAACTGGTGCTCACCAGCAGCAGTGGAGCTGGCCCCAGCAGAGCCCGTTCGCCCCTGGGATTGTTTCTGACCACCACTGCCTGCAGTCATCATTCTGGTCCAGCCATTACAATAGAAACTATTTTCGAGAAACTTTTTGCTCTGAGAAACAAAGAAAATCTCTGCCCTGCAGAGAAAAGCCGTTCAGGAGAGCTGGACTGATGGAGAGTTGGTAGCTTGCCCAGAGCTTATCGTTTTCTATCCAGGGGCTGGCTTTATGCTAGAGTAAACAGCTGGAGTTACGCACCATATTTCATCGCAAGCATGTAAAGCAATAATGAACTTTATGGTTCTATAAAGATTTGCAAAATTATTCCCAGGTCTAAAGTTTAATTGTTTAATGTCACCAAATGACTTTGCTATAACTGAGCACTGTGGAGTGGCAGAAGTTAATCACTTGACTGAAGTGAATTAAGATTTTCTAAAGCTACATTTATCACTGTAATTTCAGGCTAATTTCATTTTCCATTCATAAAATATGATTTTGGTTTCTGTATCTCTATGAGCTGTGGAGAAGGAACGTGCCTGTTTTATAAAACATGTTTTTGTCAAGCAATGTCAAAGATGATGTACATACTGATAACAGGAAAATGCTAAGCTTATCTTGGTGCTGCTCTGCACATGCTTCCGCACTGGAGTTCACGTGCTCCTGTCTCTATTTTGAAACTCAGTGGGCCAAACGTTCAGCATTTGCTTTGCTTTATCTGTTCTTCCTGACCCCCGCCTCATGGAGTCAGTGCAGCAGCAGCCTTGCATGAAACAAGAGATAGCCAGGACAGAGTTACTTTAAACTAAAGCATGTGAGAAAGAAAGGCTTGTTTCCAGGGCTGTTTGACTCTTAAAATAGGTGAGGGATGCCTCAGTGCCTCCTTGTTTGACTTTTGCTTTCAGGTGCCCAGAACAGAATCATAGAATTGTAGGGGTTGGAAGGGACCTCGAGAGATCATCGGGTCCAACCCCAAACAGGATCCAGCTGGTTTAATTTTAGCCATCTGGAAGTAACCAGAAGTCACATGTAGTTGTGGAAAGTTGTCTAAGCAATACCAATAGTCAGTGGAAAGAAACGGGTGTCTGTTTGGGGTGCTTTATTCCATTTATCTCCATTGGCTACATCAGAGGCCAAGACAGGTAATAACAAAAACACCTACGCCTGGCAAGGTGAAGTTAAACCCATGAACCACACCTTTCCTTCTCAGCTCGGACCCCATGGCACATCTCTCCTACTGGAGCCATAAATCAGTTTTCCCTCCACCTAAATCCACCTAAATCCCTCCTCCACACACTCATGGGACAGGCCTCATGCCAAGGGCAGTGCCAAGGGGGCAAAGGTGGTTCTCTATCCCATTCAGACATATCATCATCTCAACATTTTTCTTCTAGTCACTGAGGGCAGCGGGGGCCTGATCTGCCTCTAGCATCCAAGGGGTGTCTCCCTGAGCTCAGGGTGAAGCTGCTGGGTGAAGGAGAAGGAGCAGGAGTACCCATAGATCTCCCAAATACACCTTGAGGCCACTGTCACTATAGCCTGGCTGCTGGCTGGTCACTGGGAGACAGCACCTAGCAGCTCCCAAACTTGTACCTAAAACTGGGATCCAAATCAAAGTAGCTGATTTGGTGTTTTCACAGTTTTTATTGAAATGAGGATACCACTCAACATCAATTTCCTTCTCTCTTTCTTGTGTAATCCCCTTTACCGTGAGGGAGGTAACAGGTACAGTAACATAGGTGGTAGGGAGACGGTTGGACTAGATGATCTTGGAGGTCTTTTCCAACCTGAGTGGTTCTGTGATTCTGTGATACTTCTGTTTTTCATGAGTAGTGAACCTGAGTGTGGGTGGCTGTATCACGGTATGTACATACACAAGGGTTTGCACTCCCCTTCTACACCGAGCATGTACTCAGACAGTGTACACACATGTAACATGCTGTCCTGGCCCCAAATTGCTTCCAGGTTAGGTGGCTGCTTCTAGCCCATTTCCCCTGCTTTTTCTCCCTCACGTTTTATTGGCCTGGTAGAAATTAGCCACAAATCCAGTCTGGTTTTCTTGTCTTTTGCACTCATTTGTTCCTATTTTTTTGTACCCCCTGAACTCTTCCTCTCACACACATACAATTTATTCCCACACATGGCAGGCATGCCTGCTCATGAATTATTTATATACCTTTGGTAACTTCTACTTTTCAAATAATGAGAGAATCAAATGTTTCCAGTGTAGGAGTTTAATAAGGGAGAAATCCAGGCAGGCTGGTGAGCAAGAAGGTGGTAAAATGCCCCAAGTTAAAAATAATACATTGCTTTTGAATGGCTGAGGAAACACCACGAGGTCCTTTCAAAGCAATCATCTACCTCAGAAATACTGCTGGGTGGCTAAAATTAGGAGCTGATATCCGGCCATGACTAAAGAGGCTTTCATTTCCACAGTTTTACCCAAAGGTTGGGTGGGATAAACTCACCATTTGCCTAATACACCAACAGCAGCATTGCCCCCCTACTTGTGTATAAGGGAGAAACTACCCCTTCCTCTCCTGAAATGAAACAACACCGCTTCGCTGAGAAGAACAAAATTAATAACACATACCAAGGCAAAACACACTATGTGACACAGCTGCTGTAGTGCTTTGATCTTTTCATTGTACTGATAAATAGAGGTAGGCTCTGCTTTCACTTCCTAAATGCAGCCAAGCACACAAGGCAGGGAGTGCAGTATCTGATAAAGGTACCAAGTTTAGACAGAAACGTGGTAGGAGTTTGAAAAAATAATTCAATTTCACATGTGTTTTCAAAAAATAAAGGACTCCGATGGTAACACCGAGAATGAAGGGCTATGCTAGCCCAAGGAAGGAGTGAGGAATGAAGCGATAAAATGACCTGTTTTACATAGACTTCACCCCAAGTTCGGATAGGAAGGGCAGAAAAGAAAACCTTGTGAAGGGATTTTAATGCCAGCAGCTCAGCACACAGGGAACCAGCTACTGCATCTGCAACATGCTAGCACACCATGGCTTTGAGCGAGGTCATCCGCCTGTGTGTTACTGCCCTGGTGCAGAGGGAGCAGGGTAGCACTGCTGGCACACGCTGCCCGAGATGAAGGCTCACGTGACAGACACCTCCTGTCACTGGGTCTGTGAGGTCTGACGATACAGGTATTGATGTACTTTCTGGTGGGTTGTCGTAGCAACAAGGAAATAGGCAGATGGAAAATCAACAGCACATGCCTGCTTCCGCCCGCCTGCCTGCATGGAGGATGTAGGGGAGGGTGCCTGGGGGATACGGGAGGGAAGCGGGGAAGCGGGACTCAACATCTGGCAGGTGAGAGACCCCACCTCTGTTGACCTGTGTGTCCTCTGCGCATGGACAGCCCCAAATCCCATTGTTCAGAGGTGTTCCAACCTCTTCTTCAGTAGGTCCAAACTTGGTGTTTCACCACTTCATGGCTGATGAAAAAGAAAAGAAACACTGAAATATGATAAGAAAACTGATTCTTCTGAGAATTCAGTAGGAATTAGTTGATTGGTAAATGTGATGATAGCAGCAAGCTTTCCAATTGTTGTAAAAGTGTATCAATGCCATCACTATACATTCTTCACTGGGCTACATAAAAAATAAACCACATTAATAATGAAGACTCCTAGTTAGAGCTTCTACTTCTGCCCTTGAAATGCTTTGACATTTTCTTTTTGCTGTCCCAGAGCAGTTCTTTGAGACTTGGTCTGATATCCCATCAAAGTCTGTGAGAACTACTAAGCTCTGTTTATCCTGGAGCCAAGTGACGACATTCTACTGCATTTCCCAGCATTTCCCATTTCTTCCTGCCCAAAGACTGCCACTTTTTCACATGGTCCATATTAATTTGACAGGTTACCTGTTCCAGCCTAGTCCTTTCTCCTTGCAGGTTTTCTAGAACCCAATACTATGATGAACAGGTTTCTGTGATGATATTAAAAAAAAAAAAAAGTGTATTTTTCTGCAGTCCTTCCCATATTTTAAGAGCCAAAATGCCACCCAAATATCTTTGGTGTTTCTTCTCACTGTTTGTTTTGGAAACTGTTGGATGCTTCAGCTTAAGTTCTACACCCTGAGAGAAATCAGCTACAGACATGAAAACATCAACTCAAATTGTTTAAGCCTGGCAAAATTATAAGAAAGTGAAAACAGCCCTGTAAAGGGTGAAGAACCCACGAGTTCACCAGCTGCATATCCCAACTAGACTGTTCATTCACCCAAGGTAAAAATTGACAAGAATTCAGAAAAGAAACATTTTGTGCTGCTGAAGTTAATAGAAGGAGACTGGGGGCCTAACTCTAAAGAAAGGAAAAGTCAGGTTTAGTGGGTTACAGGAGAAGGAAATCAGTGCTGTAACAAACCCTTTGGTCATGGGGTTGCATCGGTTTTGTGGTGTTCAAAACAGGGCTAACACAAAAGGTTAGTGTAACTGTTCCTTACTGGGCTTTGGACTAGATGACCTGAAAGGTCTTTGTCAAAGCCATTATCAATGGTACTGTGATACCTTTATAAGGCAGCTTTTGTACTCCAATAACTCAAAAATGGATGTTCTTTTTAGAATGACATTTCACAGCCTGCAAATCCTAAAATGGACTAATGGCTTTGACTTTTTGGGGTAGAGAGATTGGTCTGAAAAGTAAAGAGCTTGCTTGTGCTTGAAACTTTTGAACCTTTATTTGTTGGGTGGGAAATGGCTCTCACACTTCCCCTATCAATAATGATGGTTCAGAAGATGTCATTAAAGTCGAGAAGGTCAACAATTTGTGAGCCACGATTTAAGTAAATGGAGTTTGAGAGAAAACCTTTGAGCCAGACAACACCATGGTGGGCTGACATTAGGTAGACAGATATATTTCTTTGGAAACTATAGGAATACTCAGATATTTTCTCACAGACAAATTTGAACTCGGAGGTGCATCTTCTTATGGGTTACAGTATTTCTATGAGTATTTTTTAGCAGAGACTAAGACTCACAGGCACAATTTGTTGACTTGAAAGGGGACCCTTCTGGCTGCACAGAAAACCAAAAAAGATGACTGGAAATGAATGTGATTGTAACCCATACATTGCTTCTATCCCTAGTGCTACAGGCACTGATTTTGTCTTTGGCTGCACTTAAGATCAGCCTCATGGCTTCTCTAATACACACCGTTTGAGATGCATCCTGAGTCTTTTTTACTCAGCACTTCCCAAGGTGCTTCCTCAGGGCTAATTCTTAAGAACTTCCCAGAAAATACAGAATTATTCAGTGCCTCAGCCATCACCAGCTTGATTATATTATTCCCCCACCCTTACAAATGATCAAATAAAGACCCATTTGTAACACTGCTAGTTTGTGTACAGGTTCTAAGAAACAAGAGTGGTTGGAAGAACAAGCAGGTGTGGGTTAGCCTGAGAGCTCAAAGGGTGACTAGCTCCTCCAGCACTGCATAGTGCAGCATCCATGTAACCCTTCAGCAGCAGCTTAAACAGAGCCCCATCCAGCTCATGGCGGCATCTGGCCCAGAACAAATAGCAGCTGTACAGAATTTGTGTGTATTTTTCTGTACAGTTCCTTTGACCTGAGTATTTGTCTCGGAGAATTTCAGGCAGAATCGAAAACAGTTTTTGCTGTCAAGGTAGGCATACCACACGTAGCCGTGTACCTAATCCTGCATTCCTCCCGCATTCCAGGCACCCACAAAGTCAATGAGAATTTGAGATGCAGAATGAATACAGGGCCAGGCACATCATTTGAATATTTTAAGGAATGTTCTTGGATTTTTACAGTTGATGTCATGTTTTCTACCCCATCAATATGGATTAACAATGGTCCAGAGCAGCAGGAACTCATTTCCTATTCATGTATGCTAATTGCATGGTGCTGGATAGCAGGGATTTCTTCCTAAACTTAAAAGTTTCTTATTTTTTTAATCTTTTTTTTTTTAATGGAAAACAGAAAGAATGTGGTTATGAAATATAGAAGTGAAGAGGATTTAACACAAATACTGAAATATTTGGTGCTTCTACATATGTACTCCATACTTAAAAGAAGCAAGACCTGCAGTTCCTTCTTCCACATTTCGCATGGATGAAATCCATCCTTCCTTAATCTGAACCCCAGCTGACTTTGAGGTAAGTCTGTTAATCCTATAATTTATTTTTCATTATTGTTTCAATATGTTATTTCATTTTTTTAAATCTCTGTGGAGGTAATTCGTTAATAGTTTCCTAGTTACATATCACCACAGTATCTGGCATCTTAGAATAATGCATGAAGTAGTGTAACAACCACTCGCCGTCTGATACAGAAGTGTACACAAAGTGTGTCTTGTCTGGTAATACCGCTTCTGGATTTAATGTTCCATGCTAAAACACATTTATTTTGGAGAAGACCTGGTTAAAAGGTGTCCTATCTCTGCAGTAAAAGATAAGACCTGAGATGCTGGTCCTTTATTTCTGCCAATCTCACCTTGCATCCCATGGACTAGGCAGGGTTGATTTCTGCTGGCTACAGTGCAAATTTATTTTGCTGATATTGTTTGTTGATGAGAAAATAGGCGTGAGAAGGGTTGTTTCTGTTAGCATAGGCCTTCAGCAATTATGTCTTAAAAGGTTTGGAAAGAGGGTGGTCAAATGCTGAAACAGGCTTTCTAGAGAGGTGATCAATGCCCTCAGCCTGCCAGTGTTTAAGAGGTATATGGACAATGCCCTGAATAGCATGCTTTAACTTTTGGTCAGCTCTGGAGCAGTCACAGAGATGATTATTGTTGGTCCTTCCAACTGACATGGTTCAGTTCTGTTCTATTCTATTCTATTCTATTATTTTCTATTTTCTGTTCTCCCCTCCCCTCTCCTCCCCTCCCCTCCCCTCCCCTCCCCTCTCCTCTCCTCTCCTCTCCTCTCCTCTCCTCTCCTCTCCTCTCCTCTCCTCTCCTCTCCTCTCCTCTCCTCTCCTCTCCTCTCCTCTCCTCTCCTCTCCTTTATAATGTCTTTTTATTTCCTAGTTTATGTATGTCCACCCAACCCATCTGCAGACTTAACAACTGGAACTCCAGAGTTCTGCAGACAGATCAGCGTATAACTATGTTATTTACATTTTCAGATAATGCACAAAATAAACCTGGTTTTCTCTCCTAGTTACTGATGCCAGCTAGGAACATCTATCATCATTTTATAGGTCATCACATCATTATATGGATATAGAATCTGTTTTTCACAAGCTCTTTGATTAGATTACTAGTATTAGATTATGGGGGCTTTGCTGATGCTAAAAGCCTATTTACTTATAATTATGAAAATAGTGCCAGCTAGCTACTACCTCTCTCCACTCTTTCTCTGCACGCTCTGAATTCAGGACACATTCCAGTTGTCTGTTCTTTCGTATGGTGTCTATCACTTCAGTGTCATTCACAGAAGTCACTGGAAATTTGGCAGCGGCTCTGGCCTGTGTTCATCCCACACATGAAACAAAGCTTACAGAGCTGGCAATTGTGTTCACCTTCAAAATCCCCAACGTATTTCAGGCCAGGCAGGGGTCTTTGTTTTGAAGACAAGCCCAGTGAGACCACAGGGTCTGGGAAGAAACCTAACCTCCTGCTTCCCCATAGCTCTGGGACGCTACAGCTCACCTGAGCAGTGATTGAGACACCCCAACCCCTCTGCCACATCCCAATTCCACACTGGCAGCAGCAAAGGCAGTGAGATGGACAGCAGCCAGGCTCCTTCTGCATGCTCAGGAAGTCTGCCATGCCGGAAAAATCCCCAGCAGGAGACTGCTGTGTATTTTCTGCTCGCGCAGTGTACGACGTGATGTTGGCATAGGAATCAAAGCAGGGTAGAAGGTCTGTCACAATACACAGTCCTTTAAACAAAAGTAATTGTGGGACAAAACCCTTTTTAATATACATATAGGTGGAGACAAAGAGAAGGGGAGAAGATGGTGTTTAAAAAAGAAGGAAATGTGTTTATCTCCTGCATAAGAAACATCTCTTAGTATAGCAACATGGAGAACAATGTTACTTTCGTGCTCTGCTAAATAATCAGAACAACAATTGCAAGAACAATTGGACTTTGAAGCAAGAATAAGATAAGAATGCCAAATCTACCACAGCAGCTCAATAGCACCTGTGCCTGGTTACGGCCGTCTCAGTGTGTTTGTAAATGAGCGCTTGTGTCTCTCCGTCTGCACGTACGGCATTTATATCTAATCCTGCCCATTTGTATTGCACATTCTGCATTTCCTGAGATTTAAAGTAACTTCCCTTATAACTTCTGAGAGATCATTAGATTGTGCTTTTCAAAAATTGTCAACATTTTATAGTAAAACTCCTTTTGACTTGGCTGAGAGCAATACTATCCAGGGATCAGGCACATCTGAAAATAATATCCAGAAATAACAGCACCTTTTTGAAGATGCAAATTGATTTTTTTTTTATTGATATAATAGTTCTTCTCATTCTAAATTCTTCACAGATAGTCGGTAGATAAGTTTCATATCATGCCTGAGATGTACTTATTTGGCACATTCAAGCTGCAGAACGGTAATTCTGAGAAAATCAAAGGTGTTTTTCCAACTCCTTCCTTTCCTTTGCCTTTACTCCACCTGATCAGCTCCAGTCTTATGGTCAATATCTCTCCTGCATGAAATATCAGTAGCTCCCACTCCCTCCTTAGCGATCATTTAACTTGTTTTGATACCACCAGACCCATTTGCTAAAAGCCTTGTCCAAACCCCTGTTTTCCTCTGGTTCTCCATCTTTTCAGCTCTTGTCACTCTTTCAGGGTTTTGTTATGACCATGCAGCTCTTTCCCTTCCCCACAGCAGAGTCTGCAGTCTTCTTTCTACGTCCAAATGGAAATACTGTTCTCATTCTTCAGATCCATTTCAGTGAATGCAGTGCTCTTTAAACACAGCATTGTTAAATGGTATGGTGTCTGGGCTGTGAATCCTCCAGCTTAAAATTAGCAAAAACCCACACAAATTTTGGAGGAAAAGGTATGAATCGCATTGCTTATTTCAGGTGCAAGCATTTCAAATCACAACACTGATACACAAAACGTTATCATTGTTTACATCATGATTCAGAGCCTCCTAAATCTTCCTAGAAGCCTGGGAGACTCAGACACATAGGTCTTTTCCATTCCTGGCCCAAATATCTTTGAGTGTTACTTTTTGGAGAAAATACAATACATTCCCACATCTATTATAAGGACATTTTTGTTGGGGATTTTTTTTTCATTTTTCCCATTATTTCTTTTTGGGGGGCTGGGGATGTAAGATTATATTTAAGATCTAGTTGGTCTTTAGCAACTAAAAGTTGTAAGTTGTAGACAGACATCCCTTGTGGTGGATCCCACGGGCTTACTTGGTATCACTCTTGGTGTAGAGAGGTTCCTTTGGAGCCAACCTTAAGCACTCCTGGTTCAGGAGACAGAGCCCTTCCTATGACTTCTGGCAGGAGGACAGTGTTCCTTGGCTTCTGGCTCACCACTGATTTTTGTAAATGCTAGTGAAAGGTTTGTGTTTCTGCTGCATGGGCTTGAGGGTTTTACCCTCTGGCCCCACTGAAAAGAATGGCCTTGCAAGAGACCTCTTCTGCTTCTATGTTTTCTGGAGAGAAACTTTCCTCTGCTGCTATTTCTTCTGAATCCAGAGACTTCAAGGGTATTTCCTAAGAAGAGATACCCAGAGACCAGAGAAAGTTATGCTCCAACTGTATTCTCATCTTCTCTGACTTTCTTTACATTGTATAAAGCTAGTAGCTGCAAACCATGTCAACAACTACGGAAGAATGGTTGGGATGGACAGGATTAGTGGATGTGTCACACATTATTGAACACCGTGCCTTCTCCTAACACCAGAAATGAGTCCCCACTCCTTGCTTTGGCTCAGGTGCCAAGGGTAGGTCAACTTTCCCTTTGCCCTGCAAAGGATGAGTGAGACCTACCAGGTACCATGGCCTGGCATAAATGTTCACCACATTTCTGATGGTCACTGCTGCCTCCCACTGCTTGTGCCTGTTTGTTATTGTCTCGTGGCACAGGACTTTTCATGTGAGCCACTGCCAGGAACCAGCCCAGGGGATGTCACAGCAGCACCAGGCTGCACTCTGCAAGCCAGCAAAAGGGAGAGGTAGTTCAGCCCCCCAGATACATCCCAACACATGGGAACCATGCCTTGAGCAGTTTGTAACAAAACAAGTCTGGCTACTCTATCCCTAACAGGCCAACAATCCCAGATGCAGGAATCAGTTCCCATTCCCTGCTGTCAGTGCCTGTTGCTCACAATATTTTCATACCTTTGTAGTTCAGTTCCCCCACTGGTGTTTGTTGCACTGCCAGCTACTTCTGGTTAAGGGTCAATTCAGACCAATGAAATGCCCATGAATGAAGCATCTTGTCCTCCCTTCTCAGGTAGGGTGGGAAATGAGGAGTGTGACTGATGGCGATGATAAAGGCCCACACATTTGAAGCACTTCAGCTCAGTGGTGCTAGTCCTACATCAGCCTTTTCCATTCAGCACTTGGTATCTCGGTCACAAATGCCTCCCACTGACCTTTACAATTACTGCAAAAGGAGCTGAAAACAACATCTGAAGCAGAGGAGAGTTTGGAGCCTCCAACTTTGGAGGCTGAACCGCAGCAATGTGACAGGCCCAACCCATGGTGGGAGCAATAGTCATGATGTGTCTCTCTGAGGCTGCTTATGGTACTGAGAAGGGCGGGTAGGCTATCTACCTCCAGTTCTCCTTGGGAGGTTCAGTGTGTGGAAGGTGGTCTTTCTGGAAGCCTGAATCTGTTAAATAAGGAATTGGTGATGTCCTTCAATTTCTGAAAGATCCTCAGGCACCTTTTATTCCATGGAAACAAGTCTGACCACCCATTTAAAATTAGAATTATTTCTGGAGACAGAGATGCTTGCTTGACTTTTCCTTCTGTTAAAGAAAGAGTTATGAACACCCTTGAAAGAGATAGTAACACCAGAAGAAGCTTGCTGCTTCTGCTGTGTTAAGTTTTCATTCATTTATCTGACAACAAAAACCCTAAAGAATTTCAGTAGAAAAAGCTTTTCTTATAAAATATCTCATTTTCCCCAAAGGACATTTACATCCACAAGCCAGTCAGCCAGCCCGGAATATAATTTTAGCAAATTGTTACACTTACCTCTATTTTAAGACACAAATCCTTTGCTGACCTCAGTGGGGTTCTACAGGAAGGAAAGTGCCCATTCGTGGGAGACTAATTGTAAGAAAAAAGCCCTAATGTGAAAATACTGCACCTGCCATCTGAGTATAGAGTTCAATGGCTGGTGAGGTTTTCAAAGGTGGTTTTGTGGAACTAGATTTTCAGGTAATGGTTCTCCATCTGCAATATCATGTGGACTTGCTTCTTCCTGAGACTTCTGGAAAGTAGGGCCTTCACACTTTGATCTACACATTTAAGAATTCTTTCCTGGTGAAGCTGCACATTTTTTATGAAATGGAAAAAACTCTAAAGCAATTTTTATTTTACTTTAATATCTGTCAAAAAAGCTGTGCTAAGTCTTTCTTCTCCAAACAACCAAGTTAAGGCTTCCAGCCCAAGTTTGGCATCTTAACTTTAATGTAGGCAAAGTGTATGAGAAAACTTGTACATAATTTAGCAGTCTAATGCACTTGTTTAAAAAGGAAGAGCAGGTTTAATTGAGCATACAACCACGTCAACTTGTCACTCCTGGAGTAGGTAGTGTCTGCAGACTGGGGTTGGTAAATGTTGTTGTAGCTGTCTGAATAAATCCTGAATTTTCAGGGGAAAGGGACCAATCTGGCATTTTTCTGACACCTCAAGACCCAATGGATAATGGAGGACATTTTGGGATATGCAGTAGATTCAAGCATGGGGACATGTGATTTCTGGATGCTGAGAGTTACCGGTTTATTAGGATATAGGGAAGGGAAAGCAGACCGGCCCAACTCAGTATTTCAGCCTTGTTGATGCCATTGACTTTCTGCATGGTGACTCTTGACGGGGTCACAGTTAACCTGAAGGAAATCGTTTCCATGGGGCAGCAGAGATCCCACTGAGCAGGACTGCTTGTAAAAATCAGCACCTCAGTTGTTAAAAACCGAGGATCGGGAACACTCATCAGACAAAGTGCATCTTTTGAGGAAAGAAAGAGAGGGTACTGGATTTGGTGATGATACAGCTATCTAAAACAGTGTAATATACTTGTCAACATAATTGCAGTTGTTTGTCTGATGATCCTATTAAGTGTTACAATTTATTTTCCCCTTTTTTTGTTTTAGGTAATTTTGGAGTGTGTTTTTTAAGCAATTATATATGAATTATAAAGGAAATAAGTAAGAGAAATTATAATCTAAGTACCATTTTGAACTGGCTTTTTAGACTGTAAGCAGCTATGTGTACCTTACACATTCCTCCTACTTGTTTAGAAACACTAAGGGTTCATATTGTTAATTGCAAAAGCAAGAGAGGTACACGGTATCAAGAAAACAACATCCATCTCTCAGAAAATCATGTGATAGAGATTGTTGCCCATCGCACAAAGGCTGCTGTTAGATCTAAAAAAACTGGGGTCCCGCTGCCTACCTGTGGTGAAAGACCAGCTAGACAAAATTGGCAGGGGAGAGGGGCATGAAGAGTCGCGGAGAGGTGGGGTGGTTTTCTGAAGTTGTTCAGCCTAACCAAGAAGCAGAGCTGTACAGAGAACAGAGTACTTTGGCATAGTACCTCATCTAGCAGGCTCTCACCTTCCTTGTTGACGTATATCTAGCGAGCTTATGAACATGGCACCTGCTGCCAGCCACAAACCAAACACCTTTTGTCCAGGAGGTGCCCTATTCTCCAGCTCTGTGGCAGCAGGATGGGCTCACCAGACATCCCAGCCCTGAGCTCCAGCATTCCCAGGGTCACCAGCAGCCTTGCAGACTGTGGGTGTAAAGGTAGTTTTGTGGATCTGACACTGCTCCCTGTCTCTTGGAGGGTTGGAGCTGTGCTCCTGGTAGAGCAAAGGGTCCCACCGATAGCAGGAGCTCAGAGAGAGCTGGGAAGGAGAATCCTTCTGCTGCCATGGAGACCCAAGGCGCTCAGGGTCTGGCAACGTTTCACACCCCGAAGGATCAGACTTTAATATCACCAAACAGCAAATCATTAAGAGATTTGTGTGTTAGCTTGAGCACTGTTGCAAATACACTGGATATTACACATCATCATCAGACATCAGTTAACTTGAAAATCCCATCTCGACTGGGCTTTTGGGGGGAGAGGGGGCTATTAAGGCATTTGCATATTTTTAAATACAATCACAAAATAGCACACCAGCAGTTTTACTGTCAAATAAATACCTTGTAAGTACAAGGATTTCTTTCCCCCCACCATCACCACTCCATTTATCTTTTGCTTAAATCCTTCCTCTCCAGAAATAATACAAATCAAGCCTCTGGGGCCTGTTTATATAATGGGGATTTATGTCATTTCAAGACAAATGGCATTTGCTAAGTTTCAGGGAAGCACCTGTATTAATTGTATTTCCTGCTCATGTGTTGCTTTTGTTTGCAATAAAAGAATTCATCTCAGGTGAGTTAACCTTGCTTTTAGAGAGGGCACCTGCAGTTATCTTAGTGCTTATTGTAAATCAAAACATGTTGAGCCTTTAAAGCAGTGAAATAAAAAGGTGCTGACAAGAGGGTATGCCAATAGGATTAGGAGCTTTTCTCACCACTTGTATTATCAGGATGGAGAATTGAGTCACGTTAAATTACAGGGGGAAGAGATATTCCCAGAAATTCCACAGATCGGAGATTGACTTGCTCCTTTGGTAAGCCTATGGATAGGAGGGGCATTCTGTGTACGGTGAGATTAAGGTAGGGAAAAAAAAAAAAAAAAAAAAGGGAGAAAAAGACACCTCCCTTTTAGCCTCAGGCGTCTATAATTGACCAAGATTTTTCTGCTTGTGATTTGATCCATCCAAACCCTGTTAGAGGCACTTGCCCCCAACTGAGACCAAGGCTGAGGTGAATAAGAATTAGGTGACTCACTCATATGTACTATACATGCATTCACATCTATTAGGATAAATGACATGTCATTCAATTTAAGCACAGGCAACTGGAGATTGTCATATTTTGAAAATGACAACTGTTATTTATTTATTGAGAATATTTATACAGGTTCTTCCTCGGTACAGAGAATGCATTTTTCAGCAGCTCCTGCAACACCAGTGAATCAGGTGATTACACAAAGACCAGAAAGACAATTCCACCAACGGAGAAACAAAGCCGGTGGGCTACTGGCCACCAGGATCAGCAGAGCTAAAGTGGTGCAGGACACCACCAACGTCATTAGCAGAGCAGTTTTCTGTGGTCATTCTTGAGGGTGCTGATCGTTATGCTCTGACCCCTGCGATACTCAGAGAGCAGTATGTTCGGTGGCAGCAGGCAATGTGATTCAGCTCAGCTTTTCAGGATGCAAAGAGGAATTAGTCGGATGCTGGTTTCCTGGATTTGAGGGCAGGAAGGAGATGGGAAGGGGAGATTTGCCTTTCCTTGTCCTCAACCCTGTGTAACCTTTTCCCTGCAAAAAGGCTGATGTGGTGCTTCCCAGGCCACATACTGCTGTCTGGGGGTGTTTGTCCCCCTTGTCCCTGTTTAGATCAGGGTTTTCTGTGTCTATCTCTATTCCCAGGCTGTGAGCTGCTTGTTCAAAAAATCCCATATCATTACTAGTCCTGTTAAATAAACACTGATCAAAATTATTTCCATCTATTTCCTGTATTTTTATTCCTTATTATATAGGTAGATTAAAAAGAGAAATCCACTTGGTCATAAAGAGGCAACATTTACAAGATGGCTAGAAGTTTCCCCTTCTTATATCAGTACAAACTAGGATTATCTTTTACATCCATGTACAGCCATGAGGTTGGACACAGCTCTAAATAATCACTGAAGCACAGCAGGACACCCTCCAGAACGAACACAAGGAGCTCAGTTTGGTATTGCATTTTTTTTCTGGTTATCTTTTATTACTTTCATTTTCCAACATGTTTAACTTTCTTCAAAGAATCTAATCAGTAACAAGGTTTCTGAGTCTCAGAGTTCTTGTCTTCTTCCCTCTAGATTAATTGGAAATCTTCTTTTTCTTTCCGCAACTCTGGAAGCTGATCTGTGCACATGGCATGGGAAGCTAGAGCTCTTTGTCATTGGTAAGTGCAGCTGATATGCATTCCTGTGTCTGATGGTTCGATTACATAGTGATACAATTTGCTCCCATTTTAAAAAAAAAAAAAAACCCAAACCACATTCACCCCAACCTTCATCTTGTTTGGTTGTCCTAGCACTGCACGAATTCGGAACACTTGAGAGAAAGGTGCCGGAGCGATGTGAATCATAGACTGCCTCACACAGGAGAAGAGGCTGATCAGCTGTTTGGGGACAAACTGATTATTTACCTTGCACCATAAAACACTGAAATACAGCATCAGAGAGCACCAGGGCTCAGCAACCCAAACAAATATCCAAAGTTTCTGCTACTCCTCTCAAATCAAAGACGCAGCCTTTCTGAAAACTAGTTATGAGTTGGAATAAATGTGAGCAAAAGCACCTCGAGAGAGACGGCCCAGCTTGGAAACCCTGGCCTGTCCATTTTAATGCTTTACATTACTGATTTTCCTAAAGATGTGCTTTGCAGTGCCTGGCACCACGACAGGTAAGAACAAACTGAAGACAGGACTGTGTGAACATCAGCAGACCTGTTTTGCTTTCTCCCACCCTGTGCTCTCCCAGTCAAACACTTGTGAGAAGGATTGAAGGAAGGGTAAGAAAACCAAGACACTGGATGATCGAATTTTGTCTCTAACCAGGAAAAAGCCTCAGGCCCTGACAGGGCAAGTCTGCTCCAGCTCACCAGGCACGGGAAGAGGTTCATGAAGATGTTTGGCCACACAGTTGACTGTGTATTGAGGAGGACAGGGCTGTGGGCCAGAACAGCCTTTCCCACATCAGATGTCCCACAACGCACACTCCATGTGGTGTGGTACAAAAAACTGGGGGGAGGAGGTCACATCCATCCTCTTGTCCATACACTGGTATGTACAAATAACCTGCTCTGCCAGCCAGAGGCAGGATTTGCAGAGTATTTTTTTTTTAATTCCTTTTTTTTTTCAAGTAAACTTGAAAAAAAATTGTTCTTCAAAAGGAAAGATGACATTGAGATCCATGTGGTTTCAGTCCGCCTGAAGTTAGTCATTTCTGAAACCCTAGGCAGGTATTTTTACCAACATGAGGGGAAAAAAATTAATTAAACACTCAAAGTTACATTTTATTTCAGAAAGTCAGAGGGTTTGTAGAGGAAAAGGTTTGGCTTTTCGGAATCATTCCCTCCCTGTGTTATGATGGGTTGTGTGTGTGAAATTTCCCCTTGAATTAATATGGAATTTACAAATCCTTTCCTTTGCCTAACGCTGTATGGTTTTCAGGGAATATATCAAAAACCTGAAAAATCTCATTAGTCACCTCTGCAAAAGGGACTGTAGGAAACTGTTGCAGGGGTACAGGCCCCTTTTCCTTTTCTGTCCCTCAGCCAGAGTCCTTGTGTTCCCAAGAGGTGATGACCCTCACTCCTGCTCTGTCTTTGCACGATAAACCCCAAGCAGCAGGAGGCCACGAGGATGACTTTCCTCTCCCATCCATTTCCCACAGACCTTGACAGCACACAACCCATCTGCTTGATTTGACATGAGGAGATACAGGGCACTTCTAAATTGTCTTCATGGTTCAGACACACAGCTAATGCCCCTCCCTCAAAACATGCCATGAGGTACCCAAGCAGCAGCCAAGAATATACCCTGGAAAATGTAGGCCTTGATGGCACAAGTAAATCAAAAATAGAAGGAAAATGGAGCAAGACCCATCATGTGTGTCCCTTTGGCTCACCAGAGAAACTGGGGAGGCTGAGTGTGTGCACTCTCCTGGGAAACTGCAGCAGAAAACAGCTTCTCATGCTGTTTTTCCAAGGTTTTAGCAAGGATAATGCAATTTCTTAACAGAGTTAATATGAAAGTGTTAGAAATGAACCAATAAATGCTATCACAAAGACACTTCCAAATTGCCTAGTTAATCATGGGGCTGGCAGAAGTTATGCAGACAGTCAAAAAAGATAGTTCGATTACTTGCAACATTTACTGAAGATCAGCAGCCTTCGATTACAAATAAGCAGCTCGCTCAGAAGTATCAGTTGCAACAACAAAGGTGCTTGAGTTGATGCAGGAGTGTGTGTTTGTACAAGCCACTTAGTGGTGCGAATTAAATTGCAGTTCCCTGCCCCATCCTTCAAGTTTTTCTTATTTGAGAAACCTGATGGTTTCCCTTTTCTTCAGGGATGTGTTTTCTGCAGACAGAGGAACTGATACCATCTCAGCTGATGGAAAAGTGCTTACATCACTTATTAAAGTTCCAAATGATGGACAACGTTTGTCTCAGACTTCATGCTTCGAAAAAAAGTCAAATTTGTGGAAACTTTTGTGGAAACTTTTGTGGAAATTTTTGCAATACTGGGGTTTTAAATCTTCTGTACAATTCTTGGGCGTAATTGATGAAATGACCTTTAATGAGAAGTGAATGCCTCAGGAAGCAGTTCAAATTTAGCATCCTTTCGGGAAGCATTTTTGCCTACCAGGTTTTGAGGAATATGTATTTATTAGTATCCTGGAAACACTCTTATTATTTTATTCTATTATGAGCAATGCTTGAACAAAAATATACTTTTTAACATCATTAGTTTCTCAATAAATCCCAACATCTGCTGTCCGGGCATTCGATCCTCAAATAAACTTACTGATTCCTTAAACATCAGTCATCCTCTTACCATTGGCATAGTTGCTTGGGTATTGAATTCTGCCCTTCCTATTTGCAGCTTTGTGATGTGATTACCTTAGTATCACCCAACTGTGATACTGTTGTGAGTTGATGTTTTGTGATAATATCATCTGTTGATAATATTTAACCATCAGAGAAGATAGGCAAACTTTGTGGTCTCATACACATCATCTACGTAAACAAAATGATGGAATAATTGGGCAAAACCGATACAACACATGTATTAAAACATTCCTTAACAGAAAACTACTTGTACAAGACTCACAGCTTCTTCTAGAAAGCCTTGCTGTGGTCTTTCTGTAGATCCTGTTGTAAAATCCATAGTGCAGTTAATTAAGGAGTTTATCAGAAGCATCCTAGCTGGGAGTCCTTCAAAGCACAGCTGATCTTAAAAACCATTTGGCACAAAGCAACCACCTGTCAATATTTCAATTACTTCCCTTCCCCACCTGATCACACTTCAATTGTTTTCCAATAATTATTATAATCATCCACCATGAGGGCAACTAGTTGTTTCATGGTTTAGGTGAAAGGCAAGGAACTGGAAAAGAAAAAAACCCAAACCAAAACACCAACCCTCCCCCCGCCCCCAAACCCACCCAGTCATTTGTACAGATCTTTCCTCAGGGCAGCTCCTTATTTTAACAGCTGCTGGTGAGGCAGAGATCAGCCTCAGAGCTGAGCCAAGCCTGGATAGCATGATGCATCCTGATTTCTGGGCGGAGGGGGTAGGGTGTTTGTTGTTGTTGGTCCTAATTTGAGTCCTGCACATGACCAGCCTCTTTCCCTACTGGAAATAATTTCTCTAAATTAAAGGTTGCTGCAGTGTTTCAAGCCTGTCAAAGATCTCTCCTTGGACAGGCTCCTTCAAAAAAAAAAAAAAAGAAAAAGAGTCAGTGTCTCAAACCTAAGCCCCAAAAGCCAGGTTTCAAGTGATGAAAGGACTGGAAAAATAATTTGCCAGTCGGGATATTTTTCTCTGTGTAAATTGCATGGGAAGAAAAGATTTAAGTTTTGGTTTTTCTTTATGGGAATGAATTCTTTTGGATCTCTTGATATCTATGTGCCTTTATTCTCAGAAAAAGAAGAACTCAAACACAGCCACCACAACTGAAAATCACGACCCACCCTACTAACGCTACAAAGCTTGCTAGCTGAGGTGGAAGCTAGTGCAAGGTAACCTAGAAACGCTGAATATTTTTGACCCAGCCTCTTACAGTTTTGTACTGATTTCATGCCGGTGCAGATTCATTAGGCTGAGTGGAACTCTGCTTTCCTTCTTGGAGCTGCTGTGAGTTTTGAGGTGACATCATAAATATTAGTCAGGGCAAACCCCTGAAAATCTCTTGAAATTTATTAGGATTTCACTGGAGCCAGGAATTTGTATTTCAGGATAAAAATACTACGGAGCAAACATGTAAGATATTATTACGCTGCTCAACTCTGGTATTAATATTAATTGTTATGCATGGGGAAGCCAGTGGGATTGTGATGCTATTAATAAATAGGATTGTTTTGTAACAGAGAAGGAAAAAAACACACATTGGAGTACGAGGAAGGTGGAAATAGTGGCTCTTACATCCTATAGCATTTACACCGAATCTAGAGACAGGAGAAAGCGAGACAGGCACTGCTGCTGACAGCTCAGGGAAGACTTCAGCCTTATGTGCAGCTACAGCCCAAAAGCAAAGAACCGCTCTGCTGTGCAAGGAACAGCAGGCTTGGTGGTATGGAGGATACTGCAGAGCCTTTGTAAAAAGCAGTAAAGAGCACCATCTGCAAGGATGGGCAGACCTCTGCTTCCTCCTCAGAAGAGCAGTAGATCTTTCTGGCTGAGAGACGCCTGCTGCATTGGACTGGCAAAACTCTCCTCTGGGGAGAGAAAAAAATGGGGTCAGTTTTCAGTAAGAGACAAAAAGAGGAGCCACAAGAAAAGTAGGTAATAGAAGAATGACTGCATGAGAGAAATTACAGTGGGAAAATCTGCTTTCTCCATCCCATAATAACATAGAAAAAGAAAACTTTCAATTTTGTTAATAAGGGAGAGTATTGAACTAGAAAACGCAGAAATGCTTATTCCACACAACGTGCAGCCAGTGTGCAGAGCTCCCTACCATCTCCACGTCCAAGGGATGTTACAATACTTCTATTTCTATGGATATGAAACACATTCGGAATAACAAGAAGAGAGGATAATAAAAACAAAGAGAGAACAGATCTCTTGGAAGACAATCCAGGTCAGCAGTTAATTAGCAGAGCAGAGGAGGAGGCTTAATGCAAAAGAGTTCTTCTCTGAAGGCTGTGGAAGACAATCCCTGTCTGGTAAAGAAGCAGCTTTCCTGCCCTGCCCGAGGAGAGCCTTGGGCTGGAGGGTCCCCAGGGCCCATGCATAGGGGCAGCAGCATCTCTCTTGTTGCTAACCTCTCCTCCAGCTCCCGAATCCCACCCTTTTCTTACTGTCTCTCGGGAATATTTCCATGCTGAAATACTTGTGCTGCCTTCACCATCCCTTCCTACCTCCACTGTCCCAGTGAAAGAGCACCTTCTCTGCCAGTGAGATTTAGTATAAGCTTGCTGCTTTGGCTGCAGCCACCCTTTCTCCAAGGCATAGCAGTAAAACTCTCCAATCAGTTTTTCACTCCCTTATCCAGAGGTCAGCTTATTTCTTTAGCTTGAATATTGGCAACACAGATGATTTTCCTCACTTTTCTCTTCTGCTACTTGCATGGCATCCTTCCACTACACAAGCCCATAATCCAACTGTGGTTTTTTGCTTGACTCCTGCCCTCAGTGCGTTACAGGTACTTAAAATCAGTCACTCTCTGCCTGACTTTCAGGAGATTAAATGCAAGGCCTGATCGCTAGATGTGTGTATGGCCCGTCGAGGGAGAAATCAGGAGATTTCTGAGAAATCTGAGCCCAAATCAAGGAATCCAATGACCACAAGCAGTACTTTTTGGAAACTTGTTGCCTGTACAGAAGATGACTGGGAGCAGACTACTCCACCAGCGTTTTTAAAGCACGCCACCACGTGAGGTAGCCCCAGGCATGTCAGATGCTAGTGTACAACCGGCTCCTGGATTTCACCAAATGCTCAGCTTTGTTTCTTCTGTGGGATTAGGGGTGGCCAGCAGGGACAGGGAGGGAATTGTCCCTCTCTACTCTGCCCTCATGAGGCCTCATCTGGAGTACTGTGTCCCAATCTGGGACCCCCAGTATATAGAACTGTTGGAGAGGGTTCAGAGGAGGGCCATGAGGATGATTAGAGGGCTGGAACACCTCCCCTACAAAGAGAGGCTGAGTGAGCTGCACTTGTTCAGCCTAGAGAAGAGAAGGCTGCAGGGGGACCTCATTGCAGCCTTCCAGTGCCTGAAGGGAGCATACAAACAGGAGGGGATTCAACTTTTTAAAAGGTAGACAATGGCAGGACAAGAGGGAATGGACTAAAATTAAAGGAAGGAAGGTTCAGATTAGATATTAGGAGGAAGTTTTTCACAGAGAGAGTAGTGAGGTGCTGGAACAGGCTACCCAGAGAGGTGGTGGATGCCCCATCCCTGGATGTGTTCAAGGCCAGGTTGGATGGGCAACTTTGTCTAGACCATGCCTGGAGGTTGGTGACCCTGCCTGTGGCAGGGGGTTGGGATCCTTGGGGTCCCTTCCAACCCAGACCATTCTATGATTAGGCAAAAAACATTGGCAGCAGTGACAGGATATTTTTGAGAGAAACCTACGCACCAATACCTGTCCAGAAAGGAGCTCCGTGGTGGTAGACCTTTGCAGAACTGACTGTAGAAAAAACATTTTCAATCCAAGTTGTGTTGGCAGTGCATAAACTGCACATGATAGTCTAACAGCGTTCTTTTGCTCAATTTACAATTTTTAGGTTCCTCTTTTTAACGCATAATTGTATTTTTTTCAAATATATATCAATATTGTATTTATATCAGTTGACATGTAAAATCTGGGTTTCTTTACATAAATTGTGTAATTTTGTGAAGTGGTGCATTTAGCAGAAGTTGTTTAAGGTTATACCATTAATTTGTGAAGTTAAAGTGCATCATATGGTAAATAGGTTCCAACCCTCGTTGATTTGCAGCCTACAAATAGGCCATTGAGAAGATTCACCATAATCCATTTGTCATTTATTATAATAGCTTATAATTTACTCCTATTGCTGCCACCTCCCTCCTCTGCCATGTTACACTTCACCTGACCTCTGCTTGCCTACTTGTTGTCTACTCAGAGCCATTTTAAAGTTTCCCTCTGCTTCAAGCCCCTGCTAAGCGATGCTGCTCTGTTGAGCCATCCTTAGATTGCTCCCCCTTTGATGGTTTCAAATTGGCTCACACTTTGCACTAGTTCTGGTTGAAAATTAGGTAGCTACTTAAGTGCTTTGCTGAACTTGGATGTCCTTTGTGTAATTCGGTTTAATCTTTTCCCTGCCTCACAGCCTTCCCTCACTGCCTTGCTGTGATTGGTACTGTTCTCTGATACAGGCTCTTCCAAGCAATGTCAATTTTGCAGTTACTTTTCTTGTTGAACCGGTAGGGAAAGGTCATTAACTTGTTGTCCACAGTCTATTCACACTGTTCCCACAAACCAAGGGTCAAGAGTTGCCCCTAATGATAAGCCCCTGTGCAGGTAGCTGCAATCTCCACGCTTGTCCTACACCATCAAGTGTAAATGTACACCTGGCAGCAGGATAATGACACAGAGCCACATCCGCAACTTCCATCGAGATGAGGTTTCAAGGACTGAAATTAATAGCTATTGCAGAAGCCATCAAAATTATATTAAAAAACACAGTATAGCTCTTTCTACTTAGGCCTTTCATCCAAGGATCCCAGCACTTATTACAAACACCATGCCAGGCACTTTCCACTAATGCTGCTTCCCTCTCCAAGGTTTCCACCTTTAATGCCACCCACCTCTCCAGCACCTCTGATTTCTTTTATCACCTTTACCACTACTCTATTTCTTCCAGAGCTTACATACCCTTTCTTATTCTTGCTCCCTCTTTGTAAAAAGTCCCGATTTCTGTCACTATCTCTTGTTTCTTCTCACGCTCCTTCCCCACCGCAGGCCCTTCACCGCTGATCATTTACTTCAGCAGCCCTCTGACTGTCACTGCTGCTTGCACATGCAGAGAGCACATCTCTTTTCCACGGCCTGCCCCATTAGGCAAGGGAGCCCCTTGCTTCGCTGCAGGTGCCAGTGGTCCCCACTTCACTGGTGAGGGGCTCGGGTCTTGCTAGGGGTGAGCAGGGGCCGAATGTCTACGCTTGCGGGTAAACCACTTCGCCACCTATTAAGAGCTAGCAAATTTCCTTGTGTAGTGGAGGCGCCGAGATGCTCTGTAAGTGGTTCCTATAGCAACTGTATCCAGGTGAAAACTCCTACAAGAGCTTCCCTTCTCTTTTCTTTGCAGTGCTTTTTCATGGCAGGGGGTGAGCAAAAGGGATGCTAACCAGGCGATTTCCCTGCCTTGGGTTACCCATGCGAAACACATGTTAAGCGCTGTCACTGGGAAGCAGAGCTGTGAGCCCACATGATACATTGGGCAGCTCGTTGGCCAGCCAGGTATCAGTGACCACAAACAATCAATATGAATGGACTGAGGAGCACCTGCATTTTGTGGAAGGAGAATATAAAATTATTTTTAAAGCTTCGCAAAATTGTTTATCTGCCACCTTCATTCTACAGTACTTGCCATCTGGGTACTGCTCTGTGCAGAATTCACCACCTCTCTCTGCAGCAAAATTACAATGGAGTGCTAAGGAAGGGAGTCTAAAAGGTCTCCTGAGCACAAGAAAGGAAATTCTCCAGAATAAGTTGTTACAGCATCCAAGAGGGGAAAATACAGACATCACCTCCCTGCTGTGAAGGGAGGACAAGGCCATGCCTGTGTGAAGAGCTTCACACTAGAATTCCATACAGTGGGTGCAATGGCCACACACCAAGATCCTCTTTTGGGTCTGCTGTGCCCATCCTGCCGTGTGCAGATGGAACAGACTCCAAGTTATTCTGAGTTCAACAAGCAAAGCTGACTGGGTAAGAGCAAATCAGCATCCTCAGACTTTCATAGCGGCTAGCTGGCTTTGCCGGAGACAAACTTAAGGAGTGCCCAAGCCCTTTCCCTGGCAGCACAGCTGGAGGACAACATTCAGCAATGCAGTATGGAAACAGACTGCTCTTGGGATGGGGGCACCATCAACAGAAAACAGATTTCACAGCCATATTCAACAGTCAGAAAGAGTCCTATAGGTGATAACGTAGCTTAAGAAGAATGGAGTTCAGCTTGGCCAAAATTAGAAGAAAGGAGATAACCCATAGGCTATGACACACATCCTTTGCACAAGTTATTGGACCTTGAGATTTTCTCTAAAGCTATAAGGGCAGAACAAGAAGTTAAAGTTATGAAATAACAAGAGCAGTAGGAGTTGTAAGTAGAATGAATAGTTCCACAGCCACAACAAATATATAAAAATTGGCAACACTGAGTTTGTTTACATATCTAATCAAGTCCTGATGAAATCAATGAGAATCATCCTCTTGTTATCAGGGTGTTTCCCACAAACCCAGAAATTGCTTTCTACTAGCAATCACAGCAACTATGTAGCAGCTGTAATTTCTTGGGAGCAAGAAATCACAGCTGTATTGGGAGCTGCAAAAATCACCAGTATCATGTCCCACTGTGGTGGTTCAGCCCCAAGCAGTGGCTGAGCTCCACATGCCGCTTGCTCATTCCCAGAGGAGAAACAGACAGAGCCTCTGTGGGTTGGGATAAGGACAGTTACTGACAAAAGCACCATGAAAGGGAACAATAACAGCCCATGGCAAATTTCACTCACACCTGGTGCTAACACAGAGTGCCTTATCTACCCAACATAACACAGAATACTGTACCTACCCAACCGAGATTGGTGGACCAACCCTATGCCCCAGCCACACTCAGACTACCCTGGAGAAAAAGAGACTGTGTGCCAACACACTTACCTCTCATGGGGAGAGGGATGGATCAGGGGAGGGAAGATGTGGAAGGAGGAAACCAAGGAGCAATCAGGGAGACCATGCCTAAAACTAGATCAAAATCATTGGAAGTGGCTCTTTGAATCTAGGGGGGAGAAAAAAATACCAGATCTCTTTCCTTTGGAGTTCTAAAATTTGGTGCTCTGAACACCTAGCTTGCCATTGCATGTGTGGAGGACAGAGTCCTGCTGCTCTTGTTTGTGAGAGGAAACAGGAAACAATTGATGCTCTTGACTGCAGAGGGAAAATCTTGATCAGAACCTGTAGAATATGTAAGGGAATTACTGAATGATCTTTAAAACTACCTGAAAATAATTCAAAGTCTCTGCTGATCTGAACTATGCTGTCAGCTTTCCCGAGGGACTGCCACCCTTGGGGTAATTGTGATATATCACACGTTGATTGTCATGCCATCGAGCAGGAGGAGCAGTGCAGATGCCAGAGGCTGAGGACCCGATGCCCCAGACAGGGAAAAGGCAGAGTCCTGAGGCTTTTTTAGGGATCCCAAATATAAAAGCCAGAAAATTACTCTGAAAATACCTCGGAGACCTGTGGCCTAGCATCTCCAGCCTTTCTCCTGCCATGCTCAACTCCCTGCTCTACTTTGTTGTGCCCCACTGACAACTCCACAGCTGCCAGCCTCACTGCTTCAAATTTATTTTTAATGCAAAAGGTGCTGCAGCAATGGAGACGTTGCAATAAACTCGTTGCTGTCACAAAGTGAGGGACAGCTCTCCAACTAAGTATGGCTTTACAAGCCAGACTTAGTAAAGTCACACTGTGGCTGAGAAGGAGATTTAGTAGAGCCATACTATGGCTGTAGAGTCCCAGCATAAGTTGTGATCTGAGTAAAACCAAGAAGGAATCTCCAGGTGCAGCAGGAAACATGAGACAACTGTAAGCAGATGGTCTGGGAATCTTGGTTTGCTATAACCATTGAATATCCCAGACATGGGCTGCTTTTCACATGAGCCAAACACCCCATGAGCCAAACACCCCACAACTGCTGCTCCCCAAAAGGAGCTAGCGCAAAACCTCATCCTCCCTGTCACCAGACTCCCCTCAGTGGCCCTTGCCAAAATGGGGCCTTGAGAAGACAGAGCGAAAGAGAAGCACCTTTTTATGGCTAAGACAGGAAACGGACTCAGCAATCACATGCCTTTGGAAAGAAATGCCGTTCCAGCAATGATGCAGCTATACAGACCCCCTAGCTCTCAAGCAAGGTTGGACAGCACGTGGTGATTGGCAGGAGGGGAAGGTTACAACCTCTCTGCTTTTTCTACCTAGAAAAATATGCCGGCACCATTTTCTCTTTATGTGGGACTAGCAAAGGGAGGGCTGGTGAGAGGGGAGAAGGGGGCTCTCGGGAAATGGAAAACAGCGGGAGATCTGGATTTTCTTTGCTACTCTATGCAAATAAAGCAAGCAAACACGACTCTGAAACTGAGCTGATAAATCTGATTCCCATTTCTCGAGAAGGCTCCTTCCTACCGACCTGACAATATATACATGAGAGAAATTACTCTCTGCAAATGAGAATCTTGCCAAATCATTTTTATAACTTACCTGCCTCCTCTCCACCAACACATGATTGTTTGACAATTGAATAATGCTTAGAGATGTGCAAATAAATGCAAATAAAAGATGTCAAAACTCCCAAAATTGAGGGATTGGCATTTTTTTCTTCCACGTGCAGCAGCCAAGCTGGTGCCGCCAGATTCATTCTACACAGCGGTGGTCAGCAAGAAACTTTGCATTGCAAGGGGAAGAAATAACTTACATCTCAGATGAGATGTACCGTGCTCATTTCCCATGCGAACTACGAGCCTGCAAGAGGAGCAACATTTGGATTCAGCTACGCTGGAAGCCAGCCACAGCTCAGGGAAAATGTGTGTGAAATGGCTGGAATCAAAAAAGAGCCTTTAATGTACCTCAGCTTTTCAACACATGTATTTTTGGTTTCGGAGCTGAGCAACTTTATCGGCTTTGAAGAGTATACATAACAGTTCTGACATGGAGGGAGTGGAGAGCGAGAAACAACCATAAGTGCAGCCAAACATTCACTGTTTCTGAGCAGTTAGCTGTGAACGCTCCCAAACCTGCCAGGACACAATCGGGGAGACGTTCTCTCCATGGCACACACCCTGTCTAGGTGTTTGCCCAGCACGTTGGGAGCAAAAGCCCCGCTGGCTTTCCAGCCATGATGCTGGAGATTCCTGCACCCACCCAAGAAAGCCTGAATTCTGTTAAGGGCACGTGGTCGCAGTTTCTCACTGAGCTGATGGATTTGCTGGCCCTCATTCAGTACTGGTAGATCAGTAATGTTTTTTAAGCTTCCAGGTGTCTTTTAACATCACTGTAATCTTCCTTATTCAGTTCTCTTCCATCAAATCTACCTCCCGTGGATTGAAGGTTTTGCTGCTGCTGCGCGCCTGTGCAACAACACCTGCTGCTGCCAGGAAACCCAGAGAGGCTGCAACTGAAACAGCTGCCAAGGCCACCAGCTAGCCATCGCTCCCAATTCGCGGGCAAGTGCCAAGCATATGACTCAAAATTCCTCTTTGATTTCCCTTCCCACCAGGGAAATACCACTGTTGCCTCAGCCTTAGAAGGCAGCTTTCCATCAGGCCTGGCTCTCACCCAGCATGATGTCCCAGTCCTTGGGGGAGCCTTGCCTCACCTGCTGGCGGCAGGCACTCTGCACCCGCACTGGTGGCAGGGCCCATTGCAACAGCTCCTCAGAGGAGGAGGTTGGCTCAGCAGCACAGCAAGACCTTCAGGGGAGGTGGTGGGACATGCAGGTGGGGACATGCATGGCTTGGTGGAGGACGCACCGGCTTGGTGCCAAGTGCTTGCTCTGTGACTACATGGACTCAGCTCGAGGTGATTCACATTGCCATATTTCTCATCTGATATTAGAAAACTGAGGAGATAAAATGAAAGAAAACTAAAATTTAACCTTATTTTTTGAGTTGCACACAGCACCTTTTTGATTTCCACTTGCCTTCTCTCTCCTTCGTTTACTCTGGCATTAGCAGCAGCAATACCAAACATCACAAGACAAATTGTTCTCCTGATAGTTCAAGCCTCGAGGGCAAGACAAAATGCTGGAAATATGGCAAGGAAGTCTGCACTATGTCATATTCGCAAATTAAGCATCCCCCATTCAAAAGAGTGCTTTCCTTGTGCCACAGAAAAGTCCGTGTTTTCCAGTGTCAGTTGTCCTGGCTATAAGTTTTGACCCAGATCCAACACATCAAGTTTATGGAAAAAACCTCCACACAATTCCTTATATCCAGTTCCAAGGTACTCTGCATCACATACAAATCAATTGCAAATTAGTAACTATTTGGCATGGAACCTTTAATTATTTTAAGGGAAAATTTGCTCAATTTAAACAATTTAAAGGGCGTGGGAATAATGTAGATGTTTTTAGGAAGCATGGAGCTTACTCAACATAAAGTATTCTCAACATTTTCTGAATTCTCACCCATGTTGAGAAACTGTGGGTCCTTCTCACAAAAGTTTGTAAGCATGGGAGGTAATACAAAACGGTGATAAAGCAACAATATTATTGGAGGAAAGTGGCGTAAATCAAAATGATGTATATGCTCTGCAGTTATCCATGCTCATCAACTAGGTTTCTATGAACTGTAAGGACAGTCCTTGGCTCAGATAAAATATCTATTAGTAATAAAAAATTGTTGTAGTGCTTCAAACTCACACATGCATGCACACACACACACACACTGAGCCTGGGCTCCATCCCTCGAGGCTTAATGGGCTTTTCCTTTACCCTTCTCTGTAATTCCGGTTTGCCTTTCTGGAAATTGTGTTTTCTTTGTAAAAACACAGATGTGGTACAGATAAATAGACCTTACAGGGAGTCACCCTTCACCTGTCAGATTAAGCAGCAGTTCTGCTTTATGAAGTACACTCTGTAAATGTCTGTATGTATGGAAAAATAATTGCCTGTGTCTATAAAAATCTCCGATGTGACAGCAGGCCCAGACTACAGAAGACAGTACCAGTCCTAGGATTAAGGATGCCCGGCTACAGTTAGGTAGTCAGCTTTTTGTTGAATGATACCCAAAACACCCTATAGTTGCAGCTGTACTTAGCAAGCAGGCTAGAGAAAGCTTTGGTCCTTGAAAATAATTTTAATGGAAATTATTTCAATTCTTCCAGAAATGAAAAGCAACAGAAATTAATATTTCCCCCCCACACTGAGCTCACAGTTATGCGACCGCGGTTTCGCTAAATGATCGTAGTAATGCAGTATGCTACAGCATCTCTGGAACTACCTGGAATGCATGATACTGCGAGTACTCGGTAAGTACAGCACAAAGGACATATTCTCTGCTCTTCATCTGAAATAGGAGAGCTATTTAGTACTTTGTAAAACATGTTAAATGGAGTTTGCTCTCTCTTGGAGATAGCTATTTTTTCTTCGTTCTGTGCGGGAGGAATGTTTGAAAATTGCACGAGACAGGCAATTTTGGCACTTCAGCTTGGAGTACCAAATGTTAGCAAATCATCCTGAATGGATCTGAAGTTTAAGGCTGCAATGTTATTCTGTGTGACAGTGGATGCATTTTCATTTTCACCTATTTACATATTCACAGTCAGAAATGCGAGGTAGTTATTGTGTAAAAGTGGTCTATTTAGGAAGAAGAGGCAGATACCATTTTTGAAAGCCGTTCTTCCAGGAGTGTATATGCACCATGAAGTGTACAAACAAGCTCTACCCAGAAATGTTTGTAGGAGGACACAGAGCTGGACAGGTGCAGAGAGCCAAAGCAGAACAAAACCAGAGATGGTCAGGTCGTCAAGGGAGATGCCAAGCTCCTGTGGGTCAATAGAAAACTGCACATCACGTGGAAAGCTCTGTTTCTCAACAAGTCCACACTGCATTTGCTCAGGAAAGCAATAACCCACTTCAGTGAGCACAAAACATCCCATCCAAGGGTCTTTTTAGGTCCTTCCTCCACCTCTGTGAAGACTTCAGGCCTGAGAAGGAGTTGGAGTTGCTGTCATTCTACAATTTGTGCAACATAAACATAGTTAGGCAGAGGGTTGTGACTGTTATTATTTCATTCACGTTGGTACTTCTACTCCTAGCTTCTCCACACAACCAGCTCTGCTGCTTTTGGAAACAACCTGGTGCCTCTCTGAGTGCAGTATCTGAGTATTGCCAAAGAAGTGTGCAAGGAGAGCTGGTTTCCACACCTTGGTGGCTCAGGCATGAAACAGCAGATTGTGACTATAAAATGACAGGATGAAATGAAAGTTGTTTAGCTAGGTGTTTTAGTGGGGGACTTTTTTTTTTTTTAAAAAAAAAATTCATTCTGCTAGCAGTAAATGATAGAGATTATGGCAGGGACCACTCAACCACCCAAGAGCACTGCATCTCCACAATGGCTCCAAAAAACAGCTCACAAACTTCAGTACCCAGGGCAGCGTGCTACAAACCCAGGCTCCACATGGGGACCCCTCCTACAGGTACCACGATGGCACCAGGACCAAAGCAGCTACCCAAGGGTGATGGAAACAGCAATAAAAAGGGCACCAGAATTTTTGGGTCAAAATCTAATCTTAAAGGAGTGAAGAAGTGCTTTTGATGGAGGTAGGTGGTATATTTTCCTATCACCAGCTACTTAGATGTCTAATAAAAGGTCTAGCAAGGATGACTCCCCGAAACAAGCAGAGTCATCTGTGTATAGGACACCATCAGGCAGCAGGCACAACTCACGTGCCTAATTAACCCAACAGTTCTGTTGTTGGCCCATGTGAGGCAATATTTCATTTCCCAAGGGAAAGGTTTGCTGCGCTTCCTCTAGCAGCATTGCTTGTCGACCTCAGCTTCTCCCTTCCAGCATCCCAGCAAGCCCAGCTCGTCGTCCTGGCTGGAAAGCCACAGACCATTCGTTCTTCTAGTTAAGAAGTGATCTTGCTTCAGCAAAGTCCCAGGTGCTCTTGCTGAAGACTGTACTTAATACTCAGAGCATTACACAAATTGGTGTGGGTGAGTTTTGGAAGAAAAAGCATTTGAGTTTGAATGCAAAGGCCACTCCTGGATAAAACCAGGGTCTCTGCTCATACAGAGCCACATCTGCGAAAATCAGGGCTGAAAGGGAAGCTTTAACCTCTGGGGTTGATGGAGACCAAAATGATGAAAGGATTTTGTAGGTGTGAAAAGAGGGATCAAGAGTTTTACTAAATCCTGGGTCGGAGGGAAGGTTGAAAATTGCCTTTGCTCTGAATCTGGGACATTTCAGGCTGAAGCAGGTGTGCCTCACGTCTTGAACGTTTCACGTGTTTTCATTTCATTCTCTCTATTTTCAATTCCCACTCCCTCAGATTTTATTTACTTGTTTCTTCCAACAATATGATAGCAAAAAAACAGTCAAGCCGCAAGGCTTCTCTCTAAATGCCTGATTTAAATAATGCATCCATTAATTTTTGCACCAATAGTGGTACAACATAAAAAAAGTACATTATTTTTCAGCATCTGATTCTGCAAACATTAGACCATTTGACTAAAATATTCCTAATGTATAAATAAAGTTACTCTTGTGCATTAGTGTTTTCAGGCTCAAAGCTTTAATGTGCTGTTTAAAATACAAATATTTTCCAAGGTGCAAAATATAAATGCAACTATATTTAAGTCTTCACTGAAATGAGGCATGAAAAAAAAAAAGAAAAAGTGATGAAGGCTTTTCTTCCTGCTGCTGAAATAGAGGACTTTTACCAATTTTAACAGAACATCCTTAATATATACCTAGAATATTATGTGTATAGTAGGTTGTTACTCTGTAATTGGTTTGACTGATTACAATGATTACACTAAGTTGGCACAATAGTATAGCTACCTGGTGAAAGTGCTTCTGTAGAGCCCACAGAAATCTGCTCACTGCAGACCATACTGTGTGTTTGGAGGTCAGAAATTCTGATTTTCACAGATGGCAGCTTTTTAATGTTGCTTACATTTATTTTTCAAATAAAGCTGACTATTTTTCAAGTGCTCCTTAAAATAAAATGATAAAATAATTTCCTACGGACAGAAATATTCCATTTGCCAAATACTAAGAGATTGTTGTTATCTCTGGTGTGGGCTAAATCCAAGAAAGTTTGTTTCAGAACACAATAAAGAAGTAACACTTTGCTTTCTACATGGAAAATGGGAAGCATTTCACACCACTGAACTTGTCTGTGATCTGGATAGGGCATTGCAATGATGATTGCCTTTGCTGGAGCCATGCTCTTCCACAGAGAGGTTTTGCTGCCCAGCTTTAGGTATGCACTTAGGAAAGCAGGAGGAAGGACTGAGAGGTGAGTTCACACCAGCGGTCCCCACCACCCGTGTGAGGAGCAAACCTAGAAACCTCTGTCCTCAGATATCTGTTTCACACATAGATGCAAATATCTGTACACAGATGGACATTGCCAAGGTGGGGCTGGACTGGCTTCACAGGCTCAACATCTCCATATACCTGAAGGGAGCATAAAAACAGGAGGGGAATCAACTTTTTAAAAGGGTAGAAAATGGCAGGACAAGGGGAATGGATTAAAGCTAAAGGAGGGAAGATTTAGATTAGATATTAGGGAGAAGTTCTTTACAGAGAGAGTGGTGAGGTGCTGGAACAGGCTGCCCAGAGAGGTGGTGGATGCCCAATCCCTGGAGGTGTCCAAGGCCAGGTTGGATGGGGTCTTGGGCAACATTTTCTAGATCATGCCTGGAGGTTGGTGTCCCGGCCTGTGGCAGAGGGTTGGAACTCTGTGATCCTTGAGGTCTCTTCCAACCCATACCATTCTAAGATTCTAGGATTCTATGATCTCCCTTGCAAGCTGGTGAGGGGTTGCCCAGCAGGACCCCAGCAAACACAGGGACTGAAGAGTCCCAGCAGTGCACATAGCTGAGGACAGAAGTCAGGTCTTCCTTGTGAAACCTTGTGCCAGGTGGATGGGGTGGATGTTTGCCTCAAGGGAGGTGGGAGGAGGATTTAATCAGCACATTTCAACACGCTGAATAATAAAGTCTTGATGCCTTGGCTCTTCACACAAAAAAAGAAGCGATGCTGCATAACACCACTTCCCAACACACATTCCTCCCTGGTATCAAGTGCAGCTTGTCAATGGCTGGTGAAGCTGCTGTGAAAGCCATCTCTGCCTGGAAGGGCTCCCTCTGTGCAAGGGGGCGGGGGCAGACATTGCACCCCTTTTTAGGGGCTGAATAGCAGGTGGCACAGAGCTGCTGGCCACTGCACTCCCGGCTGCATGCTGGCACTGGCTTTCTGTCGGCAAGGGGGAGAAACGCCCTCGCTCCATTGTGAGGAGTATTAAATGCTTTTAGCAAGTAATGACCACCTTTAATGATTTCCAAGAGAGGAAATGAACCTCCAATCAATTATGACACTTGATTAGGTTACTTAAATTGCTGAATCTCCAGCAAAATCAGCAGTGCCAACTCCCCGACACCGTGTGTGTGATTCGATGGCCCTTATAGTAATGCAGCTCTGCACACCTCCTGTTTTATGTACGTTCCCTTTGCGGTTACTCAACTTCCATCTCATTACCGGGAGCACAGGTTTCCACCTCGTCACTTCACAACCTTATTTGAGCATCGCTCTGATGATTGCCCAGTGATTTCTAGGCCTTTTTTTTTTTTCCCTTGAAATGCTAATGCATTCCCAATGAAAACAAACACAGGCCTGTGATTGTAATATTGCCTTTGCTCAGCTTTATTTCAAATGAAACCAAAATGCAACTTCAAAGCCATTGAAGCAATGGGTGACTATCATTGGCCTCTGATAACATGAAAGACTGCTTTAATAGGAAAGTCTTAAGGGAATTTCTAGAGATCATTAATAGAATGTAATTCATTTATTTGCTAATTATAGGAGTGCTAGTGGTAGTAGCTGATTGGAATACTGAAAAAGACGTACTCTGTTATCACAGCACTGACCCCACGGAGGAGACAACATCCACTCTGCTTCCCACCCCACTGCTTTTTCCCCTCCAAGGTGGCAGTTGAGGGGAGCCTGTAGTTCCCCTCTGCTCTTTGGTGTCACAGAGCCCTGTGCCCCTTCCTCTGGCCCAATACCCCCCCACAGGGTTCACCCCATTTCTGAGCAAGAGACAGGTTTTAATCCTGCATGCTAGAAATAAAAGGTCTGTAGGCAACTACATCTACTAAATCCCCTGACTGAGGTGGAAGGACAGATGGCAGGTTGGAAGATGCAGGGTCCATGGGAGGTGAAACAAAATACAGACCCATCTGGGTCCCAGGGAGGATAGGGGTTGTACTGAGGTCGAAGCTCTCCTGAGATCTGTAAACCTGTTAAAAAGCAACTCCAGCAACCTAAGCAAGCCTGGTTTTGCAGGGAATAGCAAAAAAAAATGAGGTACCTTTTATGAGAAGATACACATTTCAGATACATAGGCCTTGGGTAATTGAAAAGAGTGAGAACTATACCGCTATAAATTCAGCAGGTTTTACCAGATAAAAATGACCAAAAGTGTCTCAGGCTGTGAGTTCCTTAAAACAGCAGAAATATTCCTGAATAGGTGGTGCAGGAACAGTTCAAAGTAAGCAAAACCAGAACACCTTCCTTCTGGAGAACTATCTATCCAGAGGAAAGTTTCTACCCAAAGGACATCCACCTGGGAGCTTGCCATCACTGTATAAAACAGGTATGCTGATAGATACAGAGGCACAGCCCAGGCCCCGGTGCAGCTCTGCATACTGGACACTGGTAAAACACCTCCAGCACTCAGACACAGGGATGAGACACAAGCATTCATCCTCATGTGTCACATACCTTCCTGATGACTGCCAGATCCTTTGGTTCTGAGGTGGTCCCAGCCCGAATTCACTATTTCTTACCCTCTTCAGCTCAGTGGCTGTTGTGAATTTTAATGTCTTCTGCATTTCCACCTCTATCTTGGTGTCTCTACAATTACATTTTTTCTTTCCTCATATGTTTTTCCAAACGCACTAATATAATATTTGACTTATCCTATCCCCTCCCAAACTAACCATATATTTGTGGTCAAGATTTTCCAGCAGTAGGTTGAAGAGATTCAACTCCTTTCATGAACGTCGGGCAGTTTCTCCAATCACTTGAAGTCTCAGTGAGAGCAATCAGAGGTGACGATTAATGGCGCTCACTACAGAGCTGATGCTGAAGTGCCTCAGATGATCACTGTTGCTCATCGTAGCAGTAAAAGTCACCAGCTTGCACCATGAATACATCCTCCCATGAAGGCAAAAATGCTTCTCCATGACCATTTCCCCACCCAAAACAGGACACGCAGTTAATGCCAGTGACATTTCTATGACAGGAAGCTTTGGCCATAGGGATGCTCCTCCCAGCCTGGCTCTCCCAGCAGCTGACCCCTCCAGGCACAGAGCCTCTGGTCTGACTCCTTACAGCTGCTCTTCAAGTATGACAGCTTCACTGTATTAAGGTGGTTAGTTTCTACTTTGACACTTTCCTCTGAGCTACCTTGTGAATATGTGGAACAGGAATATATTTACATTTCTTGCTATGAGGAATCTTCTCTTGAATCTGTGATTCTTTCCTGCCCCTTTCTCCCATCTTTGAAGCCATTGTGGAAGTGGCACAGGTGATACCAGCATGAGACTCTTCCACCTACTAGAACTGACTTCAGCAAAGCCCAAGAGGACGCTCCCTGAGTGCTCTTGCTGATATGACTATCTATGTCTCCAATTTATAGAGCTGAAGCAAGTGGCACAGTTTCTACCAGGATGGACCCTAGACATTGGACTCCAGCCAGTGCCCCTTGGAAACACCAAATGTTTGGGAATACGTACACCTGGCTCGATATTTCAAAAGTTTGTGAGGAGTTTCGATCTAATTAAGATGTTGTGTTTAAGTCCCTGCCTTATTTAAGTCCTCTGCAGTCTTCTGAAGGAGGAGCGAAAGGGACCTGTGTCCTACACACAGAACACTGCCAGCAGTCCAGGGGTGCCCAGGAAGCAGCTCCATATGTACCACAGACAACCCTGCGGGCCTTCCTCAAGCCCATGGCTGCAGTCCATTTTTAATCCACATTCTCAAGCTCCAGGCTGTGATCCCACACTGATGTGAAACCAATACAAGACCTTTGACATCAGTGGAGCCAAAGCAGGAGAGAAGAACCTGGCAGGCAGACTGCCTGATTCAGTGCCTTCTGCCAGAGCAGAGGTTAGAGATGGAGGTACCATACAAACTCACATTGCATATTATTAATGCACAGCAAAAATCACTGCAGCACCGAGCAGGAGAGCAGGAAATCCATTATAAGAAAGGACTGAAATGCTCATATGCACTTATCCCCTTTAACGTGTCTGTATTTCCATACTGCCATTCTGGCAGCACACCTACACACTCTTGCTCAGCCTTCACAAAGCACCAAGAAGCCTAACCTTGGTTACCAGCTCCGTGGTAGGCAGACCACTACATCTGAGAGAAAAATCTTTCAATGGTTCAATTCAGAACCTGCTGTACAAATGTACAGCCTAAATTTGTCCAACTCAATCTCCCAGTCTCTGTCACACAGCCTTCACTGTGAGGTTAAAAAGCCATCTCCTTATGGGACAATTTTCTTCTCCATAAAGGAAATCAAGAACTATGATCAGATCACTGTCTCCTAGATAAAACAAATTGCCCAAGTTCCCGATGTCTTTCAGGTATGCTGTTCTTCAAGCTAGGGAGACTCCTCATTTCATGTCAGCCTTCTGAATCCAACAGCAACTTGGATCCAGTCCATTTTAACCTCTGAAGCTGAACTAGAATGTCCCTTGCTTCATCCTAACCTCTTCACTCAGGAGACTCTTCTTTCCTTTCCTCTGCCTGTCCCCAAACATCCATTATTTGTACTGCTTTACCAATGGCCATCACAGCCCACTCCATCCTCTCTTGCAGCGTATCCTGTGTGTTGTTTCTGTCTCACTGAGAGTCTTGGAGCAGGGGGGCCATGTCTGATGCTGTGTTTGTAAAAGCACAGGGCCTGCCTGGTGTGACAGAAAGCTACTTGATAAATTGTGTATTTTCTCAATAAACAGTGTAACCTGCAAGCCCCAAATACCTGTATAACATCAAAGTTATTTTAAAAAAGAACAGCAATTTCTAAATATGCCAGTGCCACTGAAAAAAAAAAAAAAAGAAAAAAAGGAGGCTATTTATAACTGTAATATATATATTCTATTTAAGATGAGTCACGCAGCTTCTGTGGCTCCATCAGGTTGCAATCATAGCATACCCATCGGTTTTGTAACTACTCTTTTAACTGCTGTAATACCTCTAAGGCTTACCCCATGGCAGACCCTCTGACCCTCTTTGTGGTACAGACAGCAAGCACCTACAAAGGGGAACAGACGGTCTCTAACGAGGCAAGCTTCAGCCGAGTAATGCCTAGAAATGACATCCTGGGGAAGATGCACAGTACCGAGGTAATCACACCTGTGCTCACAGGCAATGAAACCGTATTTTGCTCTCTTTACTAATGGACATTGATCACAGAGTAGCCGAGCAAGGCTCAGAATCCAACGTGCATTTTCACGAAATCCTTTACATTTCTCAGCACCTATTAATGCTTCATCTGTGAAATGTCAAGTCAGAAGCTGTGAGAAAGCCACGTTCCTAGGCTGAAGCCAAGGTTCCCAGTACACAACACTGGGCACCCGTCTCGCTGCTGCATCTGCACAGCCCATGCCTGCTCTGCAGCACCAGGGATCGGCTGCAGCCAGAGCCGGGCTCTGAACAGAGCCAGAGCCACCCGGTTGTATCACTGAGCGCTCAGGAGATGGGGCCTGCAGTGGGAGAGCCTGAAAAATAAGCTCCTATCTGTGGGATGAGGCCTTCTTTGTGCTGCACCCTCTATGTTTTAAAGTGACCCAGAATTTTATTTTTTTTTTTAAAAGCCCTAAAAAGCCACTGAAGCAATAGTCTTGTAACAGATCCCTCTGTGCTACTAGCTACGTTAGAGGTCCTGCCATTCCACGGGTGTAATTGGGAGTGAATCCCTCTTTACAGGGATTCCACAGTTGTGCCATGTGATGTGCTTGCATACCCTCTCAGAGGCTGATTTCTGCTTAAGAATGATTTCCATCCTTTGTCATTTTAACCTGCAGGTAGCAAAGGGTGTTTTTAATCTGATGACCTCCAGGGCCCCTTGCTGCCACAGCTTCCTGTTGGTCCCACCATCCTGCCGGGATCTTTCTACGTGGTAAACTGCTGCCCAAAAACACACGGTCAGGTCTCAGCTCTGCCAGTTTAGGCACCAGCTCATGCTCACTCGCACACAGGGCACAACAGACAGTGTAGGAAGGGAGAAGGAAAGCTAATGTCTTAAATACTTTGGAGTCAGGCTGATCAAACTCTTCTGCTAGAGCTTTTGCCTCTTTTTATGCATTTTGACCTCAACCAGTTATCTTTGATGCAAGAAAGCAGTACTGAGCTAGCATGAATGGAATTGTTACACCTTCGTTTTCTGGATTTGCTGGTACCAGTCAGGCACCCCAGTGCTCTCCCCAGGGAGAACTGGCTGTATAGCATCAGTTCATTACTAAGGTTTTGAAAAACAAGGCCCCAACAACACTGCCAGCTTGACAGCATCGCTGAACAGCCCCATGACTGGGACAATCCGTCCTTTTAATCTTTATGGATGTTAGAGGCTTATGTTTTATAGTTCCACTGCATCCTATCTGGTCACAGCAAACCAATACCACAAGAAAAGGAAACAGAGTCCACCACCCACCCTTCCCAACTGCCCTAACTTGCTTTTTACATCTCACAGACTACCAGGTCCCTTGGGAAGAAAGTGCATTCATTTCATTCATGGGAGGAGGAACCCAAAGCCGGTGGCTGGAGTATTATTAGCAGGGCTGGTTTTACATCCTCGGTGAGTCACCGAGCTGCTGTGCCTCCATCAGGTGCAATGTAAACCCAGTCCAGTGCCTGTTCCTTTTCGTTAAGAGCCTTGAGCTCACTGCAGAAAAAACAAAAAGGGCTGGTCATTATCCATTTCATATGACCCATTCACTTGCTGATGGGCTGGTTTTCATCTCACTGACCCGCCTGTAGGCAAGCATCCCCCAATAGCCTAATCTGCTTTTTTTTTATTCTCCACCATTTATTTTCCTGGGGGCCTTGTCAGTGGAGTCAGAAGCATTAAAAGGTTGCAGCTCATGCTAACAAATTCCAGAAAGTCTGATGGTTTATTATGAAGCCAGCATAAGAAGGATAGGAGAAGAACACGATGTAATGAGAGAGCTGAGAAGATACGGAGCACAGCCACATCCTGGAAACGTGCAAAGGTGAATGGGAAGGGGAGGCGGGGAGCGTTTGGAAGCCCATTAAATGAGGGCTTATCATCCGATTTATGTAAATCACTTCAAATGCCTTCATTTATTAAAAGTATTAAGCTGCATTACTGTTTGCCTTTGGTCTCCTAATTTGGCTGCTAATGTCTGAGACAACTGTTGAAATTAATTTGAAATTAATGTTCCTATATAATTACTTAATGAATCTCACATTCACTGCCCTTAGCTCTCAGCTGACAAAGGATCTCACCCACTGCATGTAAGAGGTTGGAATACTGACTGTGATTTTAAAGCGGTTGCTAAATTATAGTTTGCAAATATTTTACATTTATATCACACACTTCATCTTGAAGGATCTCGGTGCGTTTGAAATGTTACATAACATTAATTCTTTAGTAAAATTCCATCACAAAAACTTTCTGGGCATCAATCTTCTTACTTCCCTGCATGTCTTGGAATTAAATCAAATTTAGCTGTATTATTATGCAAACACAAAATCATACCTGCATTAAAAGATTATTATTATTAGGGCTGTAAAGTCAGACACTTAAAAGATAGGAAATGCTGGAACTGTAACCGTGCAATACAAATTCCTTTTTCCATACATATGCATTCTTGTAGACTTCAATTTTACAATCATATATTTTCCTATACTCACCCCTCCCTCAGGGGACTTATTAGTCCTTGTTAGTGTTCAAGAAAAAACAGGGTTCAAGAAAAAGCTAGCAGGGGAAGGCAGCAACTTGTGGAGTCCTTGCCTCATTCCTTAAAAAGCTGCAAAGGTTGTAATGCGTGTTCCTCCTTTTCTGGGTGGCTGACTTGATACCCCATAAATCCTGATGGGCAGAAACGCTGAATATGCACAGCAGTAACTGAAGCTAAAGAAACATTCAAACGTGCAGAGCATTTTACGTACTACCGAATTTGGTGAAACATGAGGTCCTGGGGTCTCACAATGAGCACTTCAAATTAGTGTACACTTCAAAGAGGGGAAAATGCTTCTCTCTCTCTCTCTCCCAGGGGTGGTGGAAACCATTCGCAAAGAACACAGACCACAGCAATATGGAGACCCAGACTTACTCATTCTGTACAGCACAGAGTGGACACTGTGCAATAAGCAGGGAACAGGACACGCTGTGACCCAGGAGCAGGAAGTGTGTAGGGAGGCTGTTCATGCTGTTGTGGAAGCTAGTGGAGGGGCAGGACCCAATGGACTTTCCTGAGACAAAAGGGCTAAATTAAAGGCTTTCATTTACCTGCTTTCCAGGCAGCTTTCATTTGGACTGCTTACCGTTTTGTGTGCTTATCTGCAACTCTGCATCTCTTCTTACATATGCATAGTTTCCTACGGAGCAAGGTAAAGTGGGAGCACCAGACTCCTTAGCAGTCAGGGACCCTTCAGAGCTTTCTAGTTAGCTCAACAGTGCTTTGCCTTGGGACACTCTCAGCATCTAGGCCAGAGTGAGTCAACCTTCCTCACACTGCAGAACGCCACCTCAACTTTCACGTAGAGCTGAGAGACACACACCGTGTACCCCAGCACGGCTCAGACTGACACCGTACCCAAAGGTCTCACAGCCCAGCTGAGGGGCGAACTGGTGAGGATCGGTACTCAAACTTAGAGTGATGACAACCTCTTCGTGACCTGAATCACCGGCTGACAAAGCACTCCCATCTCCCCCCTTCACACATCCCTCAGCCAACAGGGATCACTGACTGGCACATCTTCAGGAGAAATCTCCAAAGAAAGCCTCTCCCAGCACGTGGCCAGCCTAAAAACCTCAAGCCTCCAAGCACATGGGAAGATTAGTTCCGTTTAATGTTGTATTGCAGGCAAATTAGGGAGAATTGCTATGGTGACATCCTGGTCAACCACCTCAACTTCCCTCTAGAAGACCAAAGCTGTCAAAGATTAAAAAAAAAAAAAAGTGGGTGGGGGTGTGAGGAGGGAAGTCACTAGCTTGTCTCAAACTGAGCCTTTTGAACAAAAAATAGGAAAAAAAAATAGCCAGTCTGAAATAGTTTGGTTCCCATGCTGTTTTTATACTAGAAGCTTAAGAGGATCCATATGATCATGCAATAAACCTGAGGATGAAAAAAAATTAAGACTATAGTGGTAATTATATAGGCCAGCAGCTTCTATCAGTGCTTGATTTTACAGTAAGCTACATTCCCACAACTTTTCTTTACTCATTTGCAAATCTGTTATGCAGCCAGCATTACACAACTGTATCATCCCACTGACCTTCCAAGCAGATTGCTTTTTTTCCAGCTGCAGGTTATCACTGCATGAGCGCAGCACCAACAGAAAACCTCAACTGGGGCTGGCCTTCCAAATCTGCTTTTGTGGACAAAGTGGAAAACAATGCTAACACAACTGCAGCTCAGCAAAAACTAACCTTTCTTGAGGTAAAGATGCTTTTCCACCCCCACAGCTTCCTCCTGCCGCTAGCAATTGATGGGACAGGGCTGCTTTAGCCAGGTTTCCAGAATCCTTGTAACAGAAAGCAGCTGTTCCTATCCCAAGATTACACCAGGCAGCTCCACAACTCTTCTGCCACCTTCTTTGGTCAGTTTTATCATTCAGCTTCTCAATATCAATATGTTAGTAACACCAACAACCCCAGAACTGTACCAAACATACTCTCTTCTTAAACTCCCAACACTACCTCGAGGATGCTCACAGTGCTGTTTGCCGCTCAACACACAGACTTCTTCTCATCTGTTACTCATCAAAGCAGGAACTCCGGGACTTTGCATTCTACCGAGTGACACGCTTCAACCTGAACAAATCACTTACTTGAGCTTAGGGCAAGTCTGCTGGAAACTGCTTCCCTCTCTCTTCCCAAGCAGCACTTAACTGGACAAACCAGAGGTATCCAACACTATCTGAAACATTGTTTTGCTGAACCATTCTGATGGCAATGGACAGTCTGTTTTCACTGAGCTATCTGCAGAAAGCAGTACAGGTCACAGGAAGCCTAGGTGAGACTTCACCATAAATATAGCACCACCTATATAATTTGAGGAGGGGAAGCTCTCTAGCTTTTTGCATTAATAGATGCAATTATAACACAAGATACTAATTTAGTTAAAGCATTTAATACAATTACTGCATGTCCATCAACTAATACTTTTATTTTGAAAGCTAAGTAACAATTGTCTCTGCTTCTTCACGGTGAACTGCTGAAAAAGCAAGCAGCTAATTCAAGCTCCATGAGTACTTTACTGTATTTGCCCCTTTCTTTAAAAAAAAATTTGCTATCAGGCCCTACACTTGCAGCATCACTGCATCTCCCCACGACTGAGTATACCAGCTTTAACAGCTCCTTGGGGGAGGATTCATGGAATTGGTAATATGGTTTGTAATTTCCACCTTCTGTTTTCTAGTTCAGGGAGTAATCGAATCCAGTCACTACTGCTGTATCTATATGGCAACTATTTGTTGGCCTCCATGAAATGAGTTGGGAATTTGATATCCGTTCTCAGCAGGCATGTTTGTGGGATATTGATGAACTGCTGTAACTGGCAAATTGGAGGCAATTTCAGCAGAGATTTCTAGGCTTAAATAAGCATGAGAACAGAACTTTTCACCTCCAGAGAGGTCTCCCCTTTCACAGGTTTGAGAAATGACAGGACAAGTTTGGAGTTTGGATTTCTGCTGTTGCAAAATGCACTTTAAAGTGGGCTTTATCTTCCGAGCCCATCAGGACACCCGCATGAAACCACTAACAAAAATAAAAGAAGCCATTATGAAGTAAAAGTAGTCTTGAGGCAAAAATCAGCTTCTTTTTACCTCTGCTGCATTTTAATTGAAATACATGAACATTTAATTTCTTTTTGACACCTCCGCATCCCCTATAAGGAAATGTTCACTGATCTTCATTCTGCTAATGCTTATTTCCTTCCTCATGATGGGAGCTGGTGCAATACCCATTTGCCACCGACAGATCACGAGCAGCATTCTAGGCAAGTCCATGAATTCTGTCACACAAGGCGTTTCAGAGCTGAAATACAAGTCACCAGGTTAGTAGAGGCTGAATGTATGACCAGGGTAAGATTAAAAATTTTATTATTTATACAAAACAATAATAAATCCAAGCAGATAATGAACTAAGTGTGTCTTCTCATTTTCCACCTTCTCTTCTTTTCCCAATACAGTCTATCCACAGTTCAATGTTCAACGACTCCATATCCAGCAAAAACTATGAGGTTTCCATCTTGTATCCATGTTTTTCTAATTCAGCTCTGCACAGAAAGAGAGGTATATTAAAACACAGAAATAAATATTGTCCAACACTTGTGTTTTAAAAAAATACACTGCACAACATGTAATTATTTTAGGAATAATAGGAACATCACACTACTTTCTGGTTCATAACAATAACCTTAACCTCACCCAATAGTTTCCGAGCTTCAGCTTAGTGTCTTAGACCACCAAAGGTGAATTCTAAGCAAAAAATTCAAGTATTTGTTTGAAACAGTTATTGTCCTCTAACCCACTGCAGCTGGTTTACAACTACATGGCACTAAACAACACCTGTGAGCCTGTAACAACTCCAGATGCATTAGAAAAAAAATCAAAATATTGTCTTATAGCAGTTATTCTTAAGATCCCTTTAAATCAAATGATCTCACTAATCTGAGCAATTTAAATGCATGTACTTCCAAAATAGCTTTAGCTTTTTTCCTCTTTGTTTTAAATAAATAAAAAAACCCTGTACTGCACTATTTTTAAATCGTGGTGCAACACACCTTCCAGTGAACAATTCTGAGGGGGGGAAAACCAAACTTGCTTTGCACCCCTTAGTTGTGGCCAGGACAGCAAGTCAGCAACTGCAAACACACCAGCCAGAACCACGTCCTGTTTTATCTCCATAGCATATGTGTATCTAGATACAACTGTCCGAATCTCAAAAAAAAATTCAGCTTACATACTTAACAGAGTAATTTTAGAAATGGAGGACTTCAGCAATTCCTAAAGATGAAATAAAAGCATACTGCAACCAAGCAACATTACACACCATTTTAACACTAGGAGACAGCCATTGATGCTACAGCTAAGACAGTTACTTAAGGTTTGTCAAGATCAACTATGTTTATCAAGAATTATGCTATACCTTCAAAGACTTTACTACATATCAACTTATTTTCCAACATTACAGTTTAACCGCCTTTCAGTCTTATAAGAACTGACAATACCAACAGACTATTTTGGTATCTTATACCTCAAGGATCACTTTCACCTAAGTACAAAAGAGATCAGCCCAGGAACCATTCAACCAAGCTGTACTGCAAATATTTTGCTCCTCACCTAACATACCAAGGGATTAATTATAAAATGTGACTTTGTATTGATGCTTGAAACAATTTAAGTTATAACTATGCATCAGTAAAAATTAAGTGAAACTGCAAGTGACAAAGAAGATTAAACAACTGGATTAGAGGGACCAAATTACTGTCACTTTTCTTAACACGTGATAAACAATTACTTTGCTAATGTTGCTCATCGACAGTGTGCTCACCACACACCAGAAGGGAAACTTAACACTAATATATAACTGATGTCTAAAACATGTGTCCATTTGGACAAAGAACAGCTATGCTATTTGAAGATACAGAAAAGTTTCCTAACACCGATACTACATGGTGTGCAAAGTGTGAAGAGACCATCTTGGATTCCTGCAGGGCAGAATTTTCACACACGTGTAGAAAAAATTTTTTCCATGTCAAATCAAAAAAGCCTGAAAGTATCACAATTCAGAGATGTTTGTACTGTTTAAGTTCTGTAACACAGCAGAAGCCTAAACACATCTATGACATTAAGCATACTTCATGGCTCACGGTGCAATTATTAAAGGATGAAATGCTCTTCAGTACTTGTCTGTGCTGTAATCCCTTAAATCTGGTTCCAAAAGGTTTGAGGCAGAAAAGCACAAAGCAGAGCTTGTATTTATTTCAGTATCACTCTCCATTTTTTGAAGTAATCAGATTTCAAGCTTTCAGATATAACTAAATATTTTACCTAGAACAGCAAGGTATAAATAAAGTTACCTTAACTGGTTGGAGAAATCATCTTCTACATTGTCATCATCCCAATTGTCTTCCCAGACATGCGCATCTTCATCCTCATCTAAACCAGTCCAATCTGAAAACAAACAAACGAGAGGTCTAAATACCGTACACCGCACTGCTTTGGTCCTGTGTATTTCTGACAGGTGAGCTCAGCCCTCGGGCAAGGTTGGCTTTTGCTGGTAACAAATTTCTCTCTTTAACAGATAAGTCTAGATCACATTTAAATGTTTATGAGCACAGAAAGATCTAAAAAAAACCCACATCGTAATTTCTTGAAAATACAACTTGGTAAAAAGAATAATCATTACACACTTCACACCATGGCTTACAGGATTACGTATTTATAAGAGACATTTTGCATACAAATAGACAAACTGGTATGCTATCATAAAGAGAAAGCAATACTGAGTACTTGACTCCTAAAAGCTCAACACAACATGTGCAATTCCACCTTTGCCTTTAATTATTTTTTCTGATTGAAAAAGTAAATATATCTAATGCATTTGCCAAAACATGCACACAGATTCTCAGCTGACTCAGATCAGATGCAAACAGTTTATGCATAAATGCCAAAAATGTATCTGTCATGCAGAAGCAAAAACAAATTGAGGGAGGCATCCACAAGCAGCAGTTGCTATCTGTCACCCCTAATTCTGGGTCCTCAAAGCAGTAGAAGCTGTTTCCTTACAGAGACAAGACACTAAAATTCCACTTGCTAACCTAATTTCTATTTTTCCTATAACAATATGGCACATCACACTTGACAAATTACTGATTGCTCACATAAGGCATCATTATTTAAAAAAAAACAACCCCAAAGTTAACTACCTAGTTTAGAAAAACAACATGAAAATGAAAAAACAGGAAGGCTCAGAATCAGTTTGTAAATAATACAAGTCAAATAATACTCCACTGGGGAACAGAGTTTCTCAGTTTTCTTCTACAGACAGACACAAAGTTTTTTTTAATGTAACTAAAATAAGAAGGATGCCAATTTTGACACCTGTGACCTTGTATTTCTTAAAAGTCTAGTAGTAAATTTAAAGAGATAACACTGCTCTTCCCCTTAAAATTCAGTAATCCATCTGCTGCCTCCCCAGAGAAAGCTTTGAGGACTAATGCCTCAAGTAGGGTGAAAGATTAAAAGCTAACTCACTGTGAACAACTAAATTCCTAAGAATAAAGGTTGGTCCTTGCATTTTCTCCTCCTTTTTCTTACACTGACAGGCAACAAAATAAATATTTGAGATTAACCAGGACAGGAAAATCCCTTTGTAAACAACTAAAGACACACACGTAGTCAGCATCACAACTAAAATTCCCTACTCAAATAAATTACATAATGGGAGTAAATATAATAATAAAACATATAATGAAGGCATACAGAAATCCTACTGGTCCTAAAGACAGCAAACGAAGGAACTAGGACAAAAAGGTGAAGGAAAAAAATGCAGTATATAGAAAGATCAGTATTTTAATTTGGCTGTACTGCAAGTTGCTTGAGGGGAAAGATTTTATTTTGGTACTATCTACAATAATCTTTGTCCATTTAAATGCAATAGATTTCTTTTTGTCAACATAAAATTATCTGTGCTTCAAAGACAGAAAGAGAAAACCAAAGCTCAAAACAGTTTAAAAAAACCCCAAACAACAAAGTCAAACTTTTCTACCTACTAAGGTACAAGTAGCTCAGGCAGATCTAGAAATTTGAGAAGAGTTATAGTAACTCATATCCAGCACAAGAAACAGCAGCTCCAATCACAAAAGGCAAGTTGGGGAGACTGCAAAACCAAAAAAAAAAAAAAAAAATAAAATCACACTGAACAAAGAACCCCAAAAAGGCAAATGTTATCTCCCATGCTGAGAAGGAGAGAGTAAAATCTAAATTATATTCTGATCACTGCAGCTACAAGACTGTACAGCATCTTTAAGTTGACACTATGCCCCAGAATTGCACACTGAAATTATTGTTCCCAGCTACATCATATACCTGCGACTAAATAGAAGTAAAAAAAAAAAAATTAAACAAATATATAGTATTGTCTGGGATTGAAAGTATTATGAACATTTGAATGACTGCTACCATTAAATATTACTAATATACAACAAAACTACAAAATCAACTTTGATAAGCTTGTCATGGCCAGACTGTTTAAAAAAACCAAAGCAAAATAACTGATTACCTTCAGAGGGGGATTAAAAAAACCAAAATCCTGTAATTTTATATATGCCATTTTACATTTTGAAATGTACCATACAAAAGGTTTGTAAGTGACCAACACATACTTGAAACTGTCACACTATACTCTGGTGGACTTCAAATAAAGTGTCCTATAGAAACAGGTCACATCATCTTTCAATACATAAATCTGACTTGATAAATTATATGAAGAAAAACTCTGAGTATGAGTAAAATAAAATCCCCCAAAGCCAGTGTTTTTCTTCAGCAATTTAAGTTTGCATTAGCTAATTTCCTTTAAAACACAGTTTTGCTACTGCATAGAAAGTGGTATTTTAATTTGAAAGAACAATTTGCCATTCACCACACAGTTACAATTCTTTGCTAAGCACTGAACATTCCAAGTGGTCTGAACGTTCTTTATAACATCTCAGACCCATTATCTTGCTTTAAGATTTAAACGGTCCACTCTAGATGTTCTTAGTTTCTGCAAGACTGATCAGCAAGAATCCTGATTGTGGTCACTCTTTCTACCCAGGAAGTTTGCACTGCACTTGGTTTTAGTAGCACGGCTAAATTCAAGTAGAATCAATTTCACCTTCTGTAACAGCAATTGAGTGCTTGGACCAATCCAAGGTTCAGAAGCATGCTTCAAAGACTGCCTTCATCCCTACTGGGAATACTTAATTTACACTAAATAAGATAAACATTTATTTGCCTGTTTAGGAAGCACATATGGAAAGAAAAGCCAGTCTTTTTAGCTTAGCTACCATCTCAACTATGGTAAGAATTTTTTCTGTCAGTAAGTGCAAAGATACTGTTTTTACTGGTACTGAAGGATTCTGCACGCCCAATGCTTGTAAGACCACATAAGTCTCATATAATGCAGACATTACAGAAAAAGGAAACCACCCTGACTTTTCATACATTGTGTTTTATACAATTGCTCACATTCCACAGCTTGAGACAATTCCCAGAGTTACGGGCATAGAGAAAGCAATCATACTGAACAGCCTTTCAAGACTGCATCTGCAAAAGGCCACTGAGCAGCCTTACTTAAGTCCAGATTTAACTTCCTCATTCATTATACCTGCACCTATGAAAAGCAACACGGAAACGTTTGTGCTTCAAAAGGTAGTGAGCCTCAGAGTAACTACATCGCCCGTGATCTTTCCACACGTTTTTCCACTCCATTTCCAGCTCACATCCCTCCTGTCCCTTGCGATTCCTATGGCGAGAGCAGAGGCGCAGCAAGTTTCCCCCGCACTTGTGCCCGGCTGACTCGCACAATGACACAGCACCTCGAGTGTCCTATGCCCGGCACCCTGAAACCAGCACGGCCGGGCACAGGCAGCACGCTCGTGCTCGGCCCTGACTCGCGACAGGCCCGGAGCCCCCGCATGACCGGGGTGGGGAGGCAGGAACCGGCGGGGCACCAGGAAACTGTAGTATCACCCTTCACTGAAGCGGTGATGAAGCGGAGACGCATCGCGCCGCCGTGTAGACCCAGAGGGCTGCTCTGCGGGCGGGGGCCCACTGACAAACCGCGCCCCGGCCCTACCGCCCCGCTGCCGCCCGTTGGAGGCCGCGCGCTCCTTCCCCGCCTCAGCCGACCGGCCGGCCCAGGCCGCGGCCTACGTGCGGAACCGTCGCCGCCACCTCCACCGCCTCTTCTCCCGTCCCCAACCCGCCCGGCACCTTCCGCCGGGAACTCCTCAAACTCGTCATCCTCCTCCAGGAGTCCCAAGTCCACCGGCTGCTTCTTCTCCGACATGCTCGGCCCACCGCCCCAGCACCGCGTCCCGCCGTCCGCGGAGACTGATGGGACACCAACAGCCACCGCGCCTGCGCACTGCCGGCAGCCGGCTCTAGGTCTCCCGCTTCACTCCGCCCCCTCGCACCGCCCCGCTCACGGAGGCCCCGCCCCCACCGCCCCGCCTGACTGGGCAGCCTCACACCGCTCCCCGTTTCTTCCTCCCCTCCTCCAGGTTTTCCGCAGGCCTGGCCTGGCTCGGCTCGGCTCGGCTCGGCTCTCCCCGCCCCGGGCTGCCTCCCCGCCTCTCGCCAGGGTCCCCTCAGGACGGTCTGCCTGGCGCCGGTCGGGCGCCCTGGCCCTCCGCCGGCATCCGCGCTACCTCAGAGCTCGGCCGCGTCAGCCACCGGCTGCCGGCTCCGGCGCCGCTGGGCAGCTCCGGCTGCAGCCGTGCCGCGGCCTCCCTCGACCCACGGGGCGCGGTAAGGGAGCAGGTGCCGGAGAGCTGGGAAGAGAAGAGGCCATAAGCCGGGATATGCGCCAGCTGCCGCCTGTACGTGCTCCCGGCCTTCCGCAGCGGCTCCTGCGGCTGCCGAACCGGAGGGTCGCCGGTCGGGTCTGGTGGCAGCAAGATATATCACTCCGGAGCGAGCTCGGGCTCCCCAGAGCTGGCTGATGTGCCGCACTGGCCGAAGCTGAGAAAATACGCCGTGTGCGGAATGTATTTCCAGTGCTGCGAGTAGAATAAATCTGCCCGCTGCAACGTAAAACGAAATTACACAAGCCACCACTGCTACCCAACACATCTGTTCTCTTTATGTTCTTTCATTATTGATTTATATTCAGGCAGATCAAGTATCAGCCTTCCGTCCTTCTAATCTAAAACCTGTGTTTGCTGAGGTGTTGGTGGTTTTTTTTTTACTTCTGGCATTTCAACGTTGTTTCAAAATCTACATCTAAGTTGCTATCTTTTACATTCCTTGTCCATCACATCAGAGAAACCAGGAAGCAGGTTGAAGGAGAAGTTATGGCTATTCAGCAAGAGTTAGGATCTTACGTGAAAAATAGAAATGCCTTAGTTTTTTTAAATATTTCACTTAATTCTAGATTCTGCTGATTTAAACCAAGGCAAAGTTCAAAGCTTACTAGCCTGGACAAGTCTCTGCGTGTGGTGGCTCCAATGGCTTCTCTCTAGGAGATCACCTTAGAACAGAACTGCTTGTTTGTTGGAGAGGTTGGGTTTTTTCCCTCATTCTGTGAGAAGCTGATTCACAAGCCAGTGAATTCACAAGTACAGCTGGGTTATACCGTGTCTTCTATTTAAAGTCAGGGAAGCAATGAACAAAAACTTGGTATGGGAATTCATATATAGCTCAGTTTTAGCCCAACATAAGCATGTACAGGCACACAGCCACAGTTAAAGCAAGGTGGGAAACGAGCCCTTCTGGCAGATGAAACGTCTGATCGAGGGGTGACAGAAGGGGTGACTGACACTGATGATTGTGAAAATTATGACAACTCTGGTTTAATAAATCAATATGTGGAATCTAGTTACAACTTGGTTGGGGTTTTTAGCAAGCCATGCATTTTGGAGTAACAGATGACAGGTAAAGTCATAAAGTGGATAGGGGTCTGTTGTAGGAGAAGCTTGCAAAGATCCATGATCGTTCAGTTACTAAGGCCCTTATTCATGTCCTCTGCTTTTTGCTTTACTTAGAACTAAACTATGGAGTTTGCAGTACACTGGGGAATAGTGAGATGCTCAACTACACCTAGATTATCTAAGAAAAAAATGTAACTTGGAAACTCCCATGGACAAGGAGCTTCAAGTAGCCCTGGAGTGAAAAGCAGCTTGAACTTGTTTTGGCGACTTTACTTATTTATCTGTTGTTGAGAAAAGATCTATCAGTCCTTTCCACCCTTTCTTCTTCTCTGCGAAGCTGGTGGTTATGAAGCTCTTGAGTGACAGTGGAGAGAAGAATCCCTAGGGGTACTAGTACTTCCCTAAGAGATATGGCCAGCCGCTGTGCAGGGAAACAAGGGAAAACAGGGACTCCTGAAGAAGTTTCTTATGTAGGGACTGACTACAGTCAGTCTCAGATCTGAGTCCTCCTTTGCATTTCCAATCTGGGGAGCTGTGTATTTTTGTATCAGCAAGTAAGCCAAATTTAATCTTATGTTGTCACAAAAATCTATAGTGTCAAATTCTCTTCTTTTTATTATATGTCAAATTCTCTTCCTTTTATTATAAAACTCAAAAATTTTGTTGGTTCTCTTAAATTTGTGGTTTCTGGAGTTTTGTGGTTAAATAAAGAGCTTCTTGTTGAAGACAGAGAAAAATAAGTTACTAGCACAGCCAATTCAAAATGAGCTTGAAAATAGGAATCAGCTTGATCAAAAAGTATTTCAGATATAGCTATTTTACTTGTAAGACTGTTTTAAAGAAATGGATTTTAAAAAAACCTAACATAAAATCCGTTGGTTTGAATCACATACCACAGGTTTTGGAAGCCTGGAATTTACATTACCTTCTCTAGGCTTTCTAGCAGATGAATGCATGGATGCAGACCTCACTGTGATTCCTCAAACTCTTTACCTCTCTGCTAGTAAGGTCTACAAGGGCATAGGTATCTGCCATGTCATGTTTCTCTCATCAAGCCCATCCTATGATGCCTGAAGGAGCTGATCTGTGAGGAATTCTCCACGCCAGCCCTCTAGACCTTGGTCAGTGGGCATGGTAACAGGCTTGCCTTCAAATCTCCACTGTGTCCAACACTGATGTCAGAGCCAAGTGCCACTAGGCTGTTTGCTTGGTCTTTTTCTCTCTTCCAAAGTACATTAATGTATTTTCAGTCATGGTGGAGCAGATTTGGCCAGTAAATAACTCAGTCTGCAATACCAAATAGCTTACCAAAGAGGAATTCTCCTGGGAGCTGGTTAATGTGGATGACATACCAAACCCCAGATGCATGCTCTTAACCACCAGACTGTACAGTAAACAAGTAGAAGGACCTTATCCTCCTATTTGAAAGCACTGATTTTAGTGCCAGGCATGTGACTGTGATTTCTTAGCAGAGGCATGGTCTTAAATCATATTTTCTTAAGGTTTCTTACTGGCATTCTTAGGTAGCTTCCTACTTGGTCTGTAGTCTTTGTATATCCCATACTTTACTGCTCCTAGGAAGCATGTATAAGGAACTTATGTTCCTCTGCTGAGAAAAGACATCTTTAAATTCCACAAACCATCACAGCATCTATAATTTTGGTGATGCAGTTTATAGTACTCAAGCCTTTTGTTGGACCTAGCCCCATTAATTCTTTAGAGCAAAGTGCATAAGGATTCAGTTGTCCAGAACAGATTTTCCAGTGTGAAAAGTTATTTGAAAAGTTGCAGCAGCATGCCCAAGCCTCATGTGCGATTGGAGTTTGATGGTTTCTAGATGGACTATCAAGAATAAGAGTTGCCTGTCAGCATTTACCCTATGCAGTCAGAGTGGGGAAAGGCACTGGTATCTAATCAGAACATACTGCCATTGATTTTGGGTTTGTGCTTCCCAAGTTGCAGTCCCAAGACCAGTGGCAGTCACCAAACCTGTATCTCATGTGGACAGAGGACACACAGAGCAAGGAATAGTTTTGATCAAATTAGGGAAATCAGTCCATACATTCCCAAAATAGTGTAAATTATCTGCTTTCTTGGAGCTGCAGCCCCCGCACAGCACAGCGGCTACATGCTGGATAGCTTGATCTTCCAGGACCAACAGCATGACACTATTGGGTGCTTCAGCAGAGAGGTCTACATGCCTGTTCCATGGAAGTTGAATTTAAATAAATCCTATAGAAGTCAGTGATTCAGGATATGACCATCTCTATTAAAACCTTAACTTAAATACACCCTTAACTGGTAGCATGTTTAAAATAATTGAACAAGACAATCCTGAGTAACTCATCAGTCCCTCTATTATTCTTTCCAGAGCTGCACAGCTTTACTCAACATGATTTGGTTTAATTTTTTTTTTTTATTCAGCATGTTTTATGCATTAGTATCAGAAAAGCCTGTCTTTCTCTTGGCAAATGTTACTGCAAGTTGTCTGGCAGGGAGGTGAGATTATGTAGATTTATTTATTCAGAGTGTAATTTACATAAATGAAAAATGGAAATAGAGCATTTTTTCTGAATTGGAGCCCTTTTTTTCTTCAAAGTAGAATAAAAATACATATAGTGCACTAGTTTGGATTTCCAGATTTTTTTTTAGGGCAACTATCTGTCATTACGATGGCTGGGCCCATTTTCTTCAACTTGGACACTTTATTATCTAAAAGCATGTTCTGAGGAAAAGCTAAAGAAGAGGAAATAGAACAGATTGGAAAAGAATTTGCTTATAAGCAGTTAAAGGTGTTCTAGTGAAAAAAAAAACAATCTGAAAGTTGTGTGAGAGGTTTTAGACACCCTGTTGGTTTGGAGTTCTGCATGGTCCCAGGGTACCAAGCAGTGCTTCTCCATGGAAAGCCTGTGCTGCACAGAACATTGACTTTGCATGTGTTAGATCCAGCTGGCCTCATCAACATAATGCGAAATCTGTGGGCATGGGCTCTATATCTAATGGACCACCAGTTCAGATACATCTGGCTCAGACCAGCGATGTCCACACCATTTATCTGGATGGGAGAGGGACTGCCTTGCAGTCCAGGCTGTTGGACACCCAGGAAAGCACCTAGTTCCTCAAAAAAAAAAAAAAAAAAAAAAAGTCAGCGTTCTCTGTCTCAGGACAGTGCAGCATTTCATGCTGTAGTTTTTTTGATTAAATTGGAGAAAAAAAAGCATATCCTGCACCCAGTGCATCTGGATGTTAGGAATGGATTGCCCTGCTTCTTTCAATAGCTCTGTGCAGCTCAGGATCCCCGGTATTATTTCTGAGGTCAGTGCCTTTGGTTTGCCACTATTTATTTATTCATGTCTGCAGAGGTCCTCTTTTTCTCTACAGCTGCTCCATCATTCACCAGCACCTCCTGGTAGCCCACCCTGCTCCCACAGCCCATCCCTTCTCACAGTTGACCCTCACTGAGGTCAGGATGTGATTAGGTGGCTGGAGATCATAAGGAGTATTAATCACGAGGAACACTTAGATGTCGCTTTACAGACTTCCTTATGTGAAATACACTGTGGCAAGCTATCGAGTTACCAGTGGCTGAAAAAGAAACAGTTCTCTCTTTACCCTTGACAGTCAAAAGAAAGTTTGATTTATTTTCTCATTTTCAGTTAGTCTAAAGGCAGCTGGGCAGTATTGCTACAAAGCTCTAGCTGTGTGTCATTGTAATAGGGGCAATATGTTTGTTCACTTCTGCTCTCTTCCTCTGTCTAATTGTTCTATTGTCTTTCTGTTTTCTCTCCACATTTGGGCTGACAAAATGTCTCCTTGGGTTTAGCCCTCTAGCCAAAACTTAACGGGCTCCTAATCAAGAACTAACACCACCAGCAGGCTATTTCCTGTCTTTGTTTACCATTCCTGGTATCATCTTTCTTCTCCTCTCAGTCCATCCTAGCAAATTTTCACCATTCTTTTCCTGTGAATTTCCCTCCATACAGGGTGCAGGAACCTTCTTATATATTGTTCCTCTTTCATTTTCTGCTCACTCAATCTCTGTCCTCCCATCTCTACATCCTGAAAGAGTAGCAGATGTGCCCAGAAACAGATTTTAAAAAGCCAAGTAATCCTTAGACAGCCATATATTCCACATAGCTGTACCAGCAGAATCAGTATTACTGAGCCTCAATGCAAAATGTATTGATGTTTTGAAGCTGGAAGAGGTAATCCCAATGTCATTAATTAGGAGGTACTGTTCACAACTTGCATTTCCATGCAGATATCAAGACCTTCAGGGTACGATTCAGTTGCCTAAATAAAGGTTCCTAACGTGTTGAGAAGCTCTAAAACACTGGGCTGCCTGATACAATGTGAGAAACCTTGGCCTTTCCCAGATGGCAGCTGGAGATGAGCCAAAATACCCCAGTGTTTCCAAAATGGTACCAGTCACCTGTGTTTAAAGAATTGAACGGCACTCTTAACTGTATGCTGGAATAGCTGCTGGTGGTGCTCAAGTGTCTTTTTCATGCTATTGCACAACTGTCTTGGTTTATTTCTGCAAAGTCTATGAGATTACTACGTTGTGGTGATCTCAATGTGAGATATTCACTGGACAGGTTAGTATAAATCGTTAGGAAGACTTTTTTTTCCCCATTTAAAACATCCTTCTACCATTATGTATCTAGGTAGTGGCTAAGGTGTGGCCAAGGATGAAATTTGACCCAAAGAAAATAAAATGCTGTAGCCTAGGAAGAATTACCAAGCATTATTTCTGATGTTTTGCTAGGTACGGAGAGTTAATCCTCCTTACTTGTCCTGACAAGCTGAAGGACTTCTCAATACCTAGACCATTTGAAGGACCAGAATCAGGCCACTGAACTTCAGCCCGCCCTCACCTTCCGTGGCTTATTTAGCCAGACAGCCCCTCTGGACTCTCAGTTCAGAAAACAGAGATAAATGGGCTCTTCCAGGTGGAGGTTCAGAGCACCTGGGTTAAATATCAGCCCTGAAATGTAATTTGAAGGGACTTGTCTCATCTTTGACTATATTAGAAGCCTAGGAAGACTTGCCCCATAATTATGTGCTGAAAGTCAGGGGATGTAAATAATCTCTTACAAGCCTGCCTAACAGCAGTCACCCTTCTTGGTCACATTTTCTCCTCTGGCAAAGTTCCCCCAGGGCATTTTTAGCCCAAAGTGTATCTGTTTAGCTTGCTTATCAGCTCAGCTCTCCCTGCAGGAGCTTCACCAGTGGAAGCTGGCAGTGACAGTTACATGTCACTCAGAGCTTGCTGCTGCATGTTGGCTTTTCCATGCTGGTAGGCATAGCATCCTCACTGCCCTTCCATCCCCCTGGGCTTACTTTTCCCCAGCCCCGTCTGTCTCTCAGCTGTTCTGCACTTTCGCAGGCAACACAGTCTCAGCTCAGAGAATTTCACTTAAGTTAATTAACTGTAAATTAACACAAACTTTTAATTACGGATTAGGGTATTGAGGGAAAAGAAGAAACCATATACTATTGAGCAGACACTCAGGGAAACGCCTTTCCTCGAGCTCACCTTGAGACAAACACCTCTCCTCCCTCTTTCCTCAACTCCCCTCATTTTCACCACCATTTCCCAGTCCCTTCAGCGATATGATGGGCAACGCAAGCAGTTGGGATGAAGGCACTGTGGTTTCTGTCCGCTGCCCTTTGCAGTTCACTCCTTGCACTCTGTTGCTCCTTGCTTCTCACTGCTCCTTGGCATGGGTTACCCATGGCCTGTGAAGAAGGTTGGTGGCTTACTTCCTAAGCTTGAATGCACATCTTTGTTGTAAACACATCAGAGAAGGGAGATGGATGCATTTTATCACATAGACTTATGCAGGAAAGGAATGTCAGGTGTCTAAGATAGGTTTTGATGCTGAAGCCATGGATGTAGCTCCTGGGAGATATGGCACAAGTGCCAGCAGGGCAGGGCCAGTGCAGTGCACAGGCAGGACCACCACATTGGCCACCCCAGCTCTCACGCAGCCAGCCACCATGCAGGCACAGGGGCTACAGGACCACTCTGGCTGGAAAAGCAGATCGTGGCACCTGTGATGTTACCCAAAGCATTGCTTTTTATTTGCAGAAACCCACAGAGACTCAAAGCTCTTTCTCATCTGTCCTGAAAAGCAGAGGCTACCTTCTTCCTCAGAGCTCCTGTTAACCTGTCATGCCTCCTTTAGCTTGCATTGAGATTTTGATGAACCATCTTGTGGTTTTCCACAGAAACAAATGCCGAAGTGTTATGCCACTAGCAGAGATGTCAGTTCATTTTTTAAAAAATGAGGACAATCTTGAGAGCTTATTCAAACTCTGCTTTTATCTTAAGTTACCAAGTGAAGTTGATGTGGCATGGCACATCAGAACCACGAGGAAAGATCTAGTCGAGTCTTGATCTTAATCTGACTCATCCAACCCTCTCACATGAGTGGAGCCCAAGGCCGACTCTGGACTGTTGTACATACAACCAGGTAAAACTGATGGTCCTTTTCGTTTCTGTTAGATAGCAGTTTATTCTGAATGGTATTTTAAAGGAAAGCCCAGACAACAGACTCTCTGTGCTCCTGACTTGGTTTCCAAAGCACATAAATCTTTTGTAACTTTAATTCTTAGCCCCCATAGTAAATGCGATAGCACCAGTGACAGCTGGAATGCTTATAAAAACAGCATCAGAGTAAACAGTGAGCAGAAGTCAAACCGACCTGCAAAACCAGTGGTTTTACAGGAGGTGTATATACATAAAATCCTTTTGTCCACATTATATATGTGTACATAAATGCATATATTTATGTGTACGGTACTTATTAAACAGCAACAGGTAAACTGTATGATTAAGCAGGCTCCTGTGAAAGTGGTGCTAACTATTATTCTCAGGTACAAAGTAAATTAAAAGCAGCATCACCTACAGCAGTATATTACAGCAAAAAGAGAAGTTAGATTTGAGTACGTTGTTGTTGAGGTTGGCTGAGAAAGAAAGTAGAAGATCTAAACTGATTGTCATGTGAAGGAGTGCATTAGGAAACAGCGCTCTCAGTTTTACTGTTTCTGGCTGTATCTTTTGTAATACACAATAGGGGAGTCTTTTCTCTGATTTGCTTTTAAGGCTTTAGTACAATCAAAAGCTGGAGGTATTGTAAAGAAAATCTGCAAATAGCATGAAAATGTCTTGTGGTGACATTCTTATTCAGGCTCCGGGCCTGATTTTGAAAGATCCTGAACACCCAGAGATGCCAATGCTAAGCACTTCTGCAGATCAGATCTTTGAGGTCTGAAAGATTGTTTTATAATCCTGTTTTCATGCTCTTGCAAACCTACAAAGTCATTTTTTCCCCATGTAGTAGCACATATTTTATTAAAACCATTCAGAACGCATATCTATGTTTTAAGGCAACAGTTTTCTGCTGACTGGTGAGATAGATAACTTTAGTCAGTAGAAAAGTTTCCCTCCTTTCAGGAAACTGATGATATATTTTAAGTTAAGACAACATTAATTATTTCAAAAAATGAAGTCTCTGCAACACTGGGACTTTTACATCCTCCCCATTACACCGTTCTGCCTGGCTATGGCACTGTCTTTACAGAAGTTCTTGCACACTAATGGCAAATTTTTATAGGCCATATAAAAAGCACATTTTAAAAAAAATATAATCTGTTCTTTGTCTTTAATTGCCCTGTCATCTGTAGGGAAAAGTCCGTATTTGCCACTGTGTCTTCCCTCAGAAGTGGTTTGAGGTGGCTGCACTAAACCAAAACAATAAGGTTTGAAATTGTATGTTAAGTGTTTATGCAGGCTGCATGTAAACCACGAGGAAAAATAAATTTAAACAATCACAGGCAGATCTGAGAGATGCAACTGAAGCAATGGCTCAGATCCCATAAATATGACTAAATTTAGAATTTGATTTCCCAACCAGTTATCACACGCGTGGTTTCTTGGCACAGTGTAACTGAACACATCTGCCGAGCTCTTGATTTGTGTGAGTTTAAACCCAAAGATGAAAAGGGAATTGAAAAATGGGGTTTCGATGGGACCTCTCATTCTTTCAGAGAGGTCAACAGATCTCACCTATGCTGTCAGATACTCAGAATTCTTAACTAAGATATACAAGTCTATTTAGAAACATCATATTTTGTCATACTATTAATGAACTTAAGGATCTCCAAATATTCACCAAGGACTCCTGACAGCTACCTTTTGGTTATAATGGAAAACCATCTTTTCTTAAAAGCACAAAGCAAGCTGTGTTTGCCTTTAGTTCTGCGTGCATACTAAAGTCCAATTTTTTTGAGGTATTACAAGGTGGGTTTCACCTATCTGGTGTTCACAGAGTGACTCCAGGTTCCTTAAACTTTGGCCTTCAGCCTACTCATTTTACACCTCTTCTTAAGGTGATTCCACCTTCTCTGCATTTTCAATGACTTTCAGAAATGCCCTATAATATAGTTATTTTTCCTCAGCATATAACATGCTGATTGGATTGACAGAATCATATAACCTGGTTTATTTTAAACAGAAGGAATATCCAATCTGTTTGAGGCATATGTAAGAACAAACAAAAACTATGAACACACATTTGGTAAAGCAGTGTGGCTGCTAATTGTAACAAAATTTAATCACTTTTTTCTTCTATTCACAGAGGTAATTAGGTGTGTTATATACATGCATACTATATTACATATATGCTGCAGATGGTCCTTTGCAGCTTTGCATAAACTTATTTAAAAAGCACATCTGAAAGAGTTATCGCATTGAGATCTTGAATTGTATATTATAAATAATGATTTTCAAATGATACATTATAGTTTTCATTTATGGCTGTTACAGATTTATATTAAAGCTTCACTGAATTGGACAATTTTTCAGTAGAGTTTACTTAATGTCAATCTATTCATTTGAGGGTAAATGAAGAGTTTAATGGTGAAGTGATGTAACTAGAATATAGTCTCAAGTGCTGTGTTAGGTTTATCAATCAGTGAAAATTGTGCACTTGAGTGTAAGAGCACATGTCTATCCATACGATTTTTGCTACCTCAGTTAATTGAAACCCTTTTTCCACCCTATTATCAATACTTGAAAAATAGCTCCAACCACGTCTATTAACCAGTGTCTTAATAGGCGCTTTATCAGCTCCATATAAATTGCATGTATTTCACTAGAAAGCAATTTCACTAATACAAGGGTCAGTTCTACGGTTCACTGGAGATATTCACGCAGGAGGTGTTGGGGCACAACTGGATGGATCGCTAGAGGTAGGTAGAGCTCTGAGCCTGGTCTTCAATCCACTGAAACACTGTAGATGGTTGGAGTCAATCTGATTGACACTCTCAGTCCTCATTGATTTTTAACAAAAGCAAAGTATGCTCATGATGAAGACTAGTTAAGCACCACCACTTCCACTGGGAAATCTAAATCAGAATAGATATAGGCACTCTTAAATTTTCTATAAAACATTTTAAAAAATTAAACTAGTTTAGACTCAGAAAATCAGAATTATACACCTATACTGAGATGTCCTGAACAGCTCTGAAATGAGAGTTTCTCCCTTCCAAGGAAACTTCTCCAAAGTTTTCATTGATATTGATGCATATCCTCTCTCCCCTAGATACTGGCTTTGAATGAAAAATAAATACAGATTTTTTTAAGCAGCTCAGCTCAGTGCTTGTCTCCCAAGATCATGGACAACTCTAATGTTATTTATTGTGCTTTAAATAAAACCTAGGTACTTCCATCTCGCAGGCTCAACATACAAAACATGTTTCTGAGCTTGTCCCAGCCTAATTTTGCTGGTGGAAACTTCTTCCACATACCAGTCCTTCTACTTTCTGCTCCTTCCTCTTCCTTCATATGTCCTTTCTCGCTGATCTTCATGTCTGCTTTGCCTCTCGGCCAATTGTCAACCTCAAGAATTGACAGCAGAAGGAAAACAAAAGCTTCTGCAAAGCAGGAAGAGGGATCTGAGATGCTCAGCAGTGTCTGACCAAGTACTGCTTTAAACTCTCTAGAGATTTCTCTAATCTTTAAAAGCATTTTGGACGGATCACCCCACAGGCCTCATGCTCATTCATGACAGATTCTGCTTTCCTTTCTGTGGCTAAGCTGTTTAATCAATTCCAACAGATATGAGGGTACGAGTTGTCCAGGTAATGCTTCTCCATATTGGAAGGGGACAAATGAGTGGAAGGAAGGGAATCTCTTGAAACAGTCCTCAACAGGGAAGGGGTGTTATTAGTGCATTGCCTGCATACCTTTGAAAACACATAACCCCCTCCCCTGCCCTTCTGCTCAGCCTTGGGGACACTCTTTCTAATGGTTACTTTGTCTTCCCACTCGTTGCCATCACAAAGAATAGAGATTTACAGCGTTGAAGGATCTGCTAGAGAGCATTAGTATCTTTTTGGTTACTGTTATTCCTTTGGGTAGATCTGTCCCAATGTTCTTTGTCAGTGACCAGTGGGCAAACCGGTTAGGAGAATTAACACAGTAAAGATCTATACACAGTTGTATTCAGAGCAATATACTGAGATAATTTGCACTACAAGTGAGTAAATAACTTTTCTTATAGTCATAAGGCACAGTTTTATAGGACTGCATGATATGCAGGAAAACACAACTGAAAATGGCACATAAAGTTAAGTGCTTGTGGCACAACTAGTCCTAAGTAGGGAAAACAGAGCCCCACATCACAGCCATCAGATCTGAGCTATGGCTCTGCAAACTGGCCAAGGCAGCATAGAGCTCAGTGCAACACTAACAAACCTGGTTTGCATACAGGAAATTAAGGCTTGACCTTACCTAAAAAAAAAAAAAAGAGAGAAAAGAGTACAACAAAGATCAGTGCTTTACCACTGATGTTTTCATTTTCAAGACTTAAAAAAATTACTCTGCAGTGGGCAGACAGGGCAAAACCGTAGCTGAATGCTAACAGAAATCCTTTTTATGCAATGAACTTCCTTTTACGGCGTGGTTTTCTTCACTGAAAGCAGATCATTGCTATAAAGAGCAGGTATTTATCAATTTTCAAAGGTCTTGGCCCATCAAAGCTAGTGTTAGATTTGGAATTTAGCTTTTGTTGCCAAGGTGACAAACACTTATAAATATACCACATCTTCTAATGTGCTTTTAACTTAGTATTTTTATGGCTTTTAAATCAGATACCATTAGCAAATATATTAGGTAATTTAGCTGAAAGACCATTTTCTACTAACACTTTTTGTTACATTTCCCCAGGTACTTCAGTAAATGTCTGTTGTGACATTGCAGTCCTGCCAGGCTTCTAGCATGTAAGGATACGTACAGTACATCTGGCAAGAATTAACATATTACCTTAGGGTTTTCTATTTTTTTGTATTGATAATTACAAGTTGTATAAAAGAAGACAAATATTAAGGGTTGGATCCTACAGCCCACTGCCTTCAGCAGGAGCTCCACAGAGGTTGTGACTCCACGCTTGGCCAGCGCCTGTACTATGACTTGTCTTTCTTGGCTCCCGTCTCCCCTTTTAGAGGACAGCAACCAGGCTGAGCATGAGATCATAACGGTTCCATAGCAGGGCCCTTCCCTCTGCAAAGGAGAAAGCAAAAAACCAAACAAACAAAACCTGCCTGGGTGTTTTCTTCTTTTCCATAGACACGAAGGCGCGAGGACACCTTTGCTGTCTCCCTGCAAGAATCCAAGCCAGGAACTTCCCTTGTGGGACATGGGTTGGTGACCATGCTGGCCATGTCTCAGACAGAGCAGGCTAGGAAACACTACTGACAGACAGAAGGTGGGTGCTGGAGCTGGGTGGCCATGAGAAACAGCTGCGCCACTGGGAGTGGGTGCTGCAAGCACCTGTGGTGGAGCCTTCAGTGAGCTGGGCAATGGGGATGGAGATGGATCGGTGAGTGAAGGCAGCCTCAGCCCCCATCAGCCTGACTGCAGAGAACCACAGGCATGGAAGTTGTGCTTTCCCTGCTATCCTGAAATCACATCTGGAGGCAGAGGTTGGGCTGGGCTCTGCTCCCAGGATCTCCATCTTGCAGCAGGAACCCCATCCTGCAACAAGGGGCATCCCAGTTGGGCATGCAACCCTTTGAGCGCACAGGGCTGGAAGGGTGGGGTACTGACATAAAGGAACAATCACTTCTAAATAAATTTTTTAAGAATTTTGACAAAGCTTGCCATCACTGAGGATTAAGCGCAGTTCATAAACCAGTGTATAAGCTTCCTACAATAGCAATGTGTTAGATTGGGTGGAAAGGTCTGATGGAGAAGCATCCAGGAAACATCTTTCATGCCTGCATATTAAATTTAATCTGCCACCCCTGTCTTTTAAGACTCAGCATTCATCTGCTGGAAAAACAGATGGTGATCTGAAAGAAAAAGTGGGGGGAAGGAGGGAACCCAGCCCACTATAACAGTTTGCTTGGCAAAGTGGGAGAGTCTTAAGGAAAAATTCATTGAGTGTGAGTTACAAAGAGCCACCCCATGCTGCACACACAGGGCCTGTATATGTCGCTCTCTCCCCCAACCCAGCACTGTCCCACTGGCCTCTTCATTCAGCACAGCTATCTGTCATGAAGAATTTAAGCTTCATATTTTCATCTGTCAGTTGCGAAAAGGCCTGTCAGCTGAAGCTTACACTACCGTTTGCCAAAAAGCCTATAACCCATGCTGACAATACACCCTTACATTTGTGCTTCCAGGCTCCAGATAATCCCCTCACTTTCCTCCTCAGCAGTCCAGTTATGATGAGGCTTAAATTGCATATTTTGGGGGGTTTTAAATCCAGATTTTGCTGATAAATGCTATCAGCAGGAATGAAATGAAATACAGCGCAGTTTAGCTCTTATTACCAGCATAAAGCCTACTATGAGTATTTTGTGAGGGCTGTAGAGACAGTATTCAGATTAAGCAGGTTAATGTCTATAATGTCTGTAGTCACAGGAACTAAATGTTGGAATGTTAATATCAGCTTTTATCTACATTGTCTGTTTGCCATCCCTGAAAAAAACTCCACCCATCCTCCAAACAGGACATTTCCCAGTTTGTTTCTTTAATTTGATTTACAAAGGGAAATATAAATAACCAGCTCATTACAAATCCACAGATTATTATTTTTATGCTTCAAGATGCCACAGAACTATTTGTATGATGCCACAGAAGGAAGAAAGTGTCTAAATCCCCAAAGTACACTCGCAACCCCCAACACTTTTCCTGCAAGACAGTTGACGAAAGTACCACAATAAAAGAGGGTTTATGTGTTTATGAGGGTAAAGAAAAATACAAGAAGCTAATCTTCACACCTGTAAATTTAGGGCTGCACAGCTTTGATGCTGACACCTAAAATAACAACACAGCCAAAAGTAAAATTGCTTCCAAAACTCCATTTCATCTGAGGATTGTCGGGGGACATAGCACAGTAACCCAGGTTAATTGTTTGCTGTCTTGTCTCTAAGAAATTGATTGTCTAACCATAATGCAACCACAAAGAAATCACATCTTTAACTCATTAAAGGCTTTTAAATTGTCTAATCGATTATGACTCAATTACATTTTTCTGAAGTCAATATTAGATTATGTCCCTATGAAACAGATTTCTTTGGTGAAACATAATTTTTTTCCTGCAGTTCTAAAATATTCTACTGTAATATACTATTGCCGGGTGGATTTCTGTTTCATGGCCTTACACTGTCATTTGGAAACTAACTGCAGAACAATGTTTTTCAACCCATGATCTGAGTCTGGAAGGAGAAGGGACTGCTGTAGGGAATTCTGCAGAAACCCTTATGAAATTAAACCTTACTGTTAGTAGGCTTCAGCCTAATCTACTTCTCCCCTGGGAAGGGTTTTCAGGTTTCTACATATTATATTTAAAAAAAAAAGGTTGAGAGCTGGTGCCTTGGAGTGTCATTTCCGTGAGAAGCGAGGTGGGAACCTGCCTACCCTGAACTGACTCACGTTCAGGAAGCGAGGGCAGCGGCGCAGCAGTGTACAGAGCGACTCCTTTCTGGCAGTGCTTCTGCACGGCTTCACACCTGCAATTGGAACAACCTGTGTGTGCAGATTTGAGCCAGTAAGTGTCCTGTGGGTCAGAAACTGATGCAGTCATAACGCTGCTTGAAATAGAGAACTGCCCTGGATGTCCTAGCTAGCGGGGTCCAGCTGTCTTCTTCTACTACAGCCAGCTGTGGCAAGTAATCCTTCTCCCGATGGGGTCAAGTTCTCACCTGTAAAATAATTTTTTGCCCCCATTATATCCTTTTGCTGTGTCCCACCAGTAGGTACAGAGCAACCAAGAGAAATGAAGCTGGGAAAAAGCACTGTATCACAGTATGCATTTTTGGTTTATTCATTTCCCTATATTAAGATTTGAACAGGGTCCTGTAAATAGACAACAATAGCTGACAATAACAATACGTTAGTAGTATTATTAGCACCAGCAATAATTATAAGACATCCAGTAAATTATTTTTTTCTTCTTTTTTTTTTTTTTTCTTTCTGTAACGGTGATGAAATATTGCCAAGAAAACAGCAATGGAGCATTGTCTGTTCAATCCCTGGTTCAAAGCAGAAGGTACATCCTGCCCCAGAATATTCCCACAGAATGACTTTTGGACAAGAAGGGTGGGAATTAAGGTAAATAGGGATTACTCTGAAAAGCAGGGGAAATGGAAACAGTAAAAGCTGGTGTTGAGTATGAATTTACCCTTGGTGTATGAAGTAGTTGGAGATGTCTCCAAAGCTAATCAGTGCTGGAGGATAGTGATTTGTGTCAGCTACCTTTTCTGTCCAAAACATCAAAATATCTGAGGGACAGAAGTCTTGTGTGCCTCTGTGTTACCGCCTGGAGTGTTTTGGATCTTGCTGTGTTCTTATTGTTTTAAACAAGAATTCTCTTAGTATCATGTATGTGTCGACAATCTTAACTTTCTTTTTTTTTTTTTAATAGAAATGAAAAGATTAAAATATATTTTGTTTCAGGAATAAATTACTCCAAGAGCTGTAGCAATCGATTTGATCCCCTAAACCATAAAGACTCTTAATGTCTGAGTTGCACTGTCTTGGGCTAAAAATTCAGAAAATAGTTTCACCTCACTGAAAAGCAGGATTTCACTCTTGAATTCCTGGGAAGTTCCCACCTAAGCTAAGCGCCTTGTGTTTTCTTGCCTCCCAGTTCTTTTGTCTCTGGGGTTACTCATTAGGAGCAGGCTCACTGCCTCATTTAAAGAACAACAAACCAAGGAGGAAGATCAACATTTCTTTCTGCATTTCATTTTACCTGCAGCTTGGGAACAGCTTTGGTTAAATCCGGGTTACCCATCTCCACAGACACGTACAAATCTGTCTGAGTGTGTCTGGTGTATTTGTAGATGAAAAAAGGAGGGAAAATTGCTCTGATACAACACATCGTCTTTGCAAGTTAGAAATGCTGGCCTTTCTTACTAGGCTGTTTTGGGCAGCTCCCTCCTTCGAGTGTTGGCTTTTAGGACTCTCATTCCTCGATGCTGAGCATCTAATTTTAATTGCTTTAATTTTTCTGAGAAACTAAGCCCTTACCCTCTGCATGGATCCTCAGCACCTAACGGGGGGTAATAAACTCATGCAGGCAGCAGGATGCTTAACCGCCAGGCATGGCAAATACCTCCCAAGCCTCCTTTGGAGATCCCAGCCAAACCTTTCTTCCCTTTGCTGTTATTGCTATTCCAATTAATCCTTCTTCCTGCCCTCCAATCTCTTTGAAAGGATTTGTTTGATTATTAGATGTGTTTTTCTACTTTAAGCAGCAGGGTTTGACTCGACACACAGGTAGATGCCAGGAAAAATCATTTCCGTGGGGTGCAGAGCTCAAGGTAGCGACAGGAGGTCTCATCTCCAGCCAGCACAGTAATCCACTGGCACCAGCACAGGAGCCACTGAGATGAAAAACCCCGCACCCATCTCCCTGAAGTCAGTGGCTTTCTTCCAGTCCGCTTGGTGGGAAGCATTAGGTGCAGTGCCCTGGGACTTCTTGGAGGAAGCCGGTAGGACTCTGCATCTTTGCTTAGTTGGTCCTGGGATAAAAACAACTACATCTAGTCATGCCCTAACGGAAGCATAGCTTGCTTCCACCAGACTTGTTGATAAAAGTCCTGACTTCTTCTTCCAAACTTCTTCAGGCAAAATTCACATTTGGACCTTTGAGTATTTTGTTGACATGTCAATAACATTCCTCAGAAACTCAGGGTCCTTTATTTTCATTTTCTTGTTTGCTTCACTAGGGAATAAGAGAGCCAGAAGCCAGGCATTTAAGTTAGGATCACACTGTTCAATCTTTTCATGGTGTGATAAAGTTGTCATGGTCAGCTCTGGGGAGTCATCACCATTCTAACCATTAGGGCCCATGTTAGTTTTGACCTGGCATTGCAGCAATGAACTCCCTTTGTTTCCTTTATCAGCAGGATGGTCCGTGCCTCCAGAGACAGAAACACCCCTCCCAGAGTAGAGACACAGGGGTCACCGATAGGACCTGTGTGGGAAGCAGCGGTAAGAGCATTTGTCAGATGCAAGACATTATCTCGCTACTTGCCCTCGCATCTTCACCAGCAGTCGTGTGGCTTGGGGCAGGCCAGGCTGTGGGAAAATAGTGAGAAAAAACACAATAATGTTTCCTTTTTGAGTTACAGTATAATAAAACCAACAGCATGGGGCTACTTGTCCTGCTCTGTGAAACAAATAGGTGGACTAAGGACAAATAACTCTGGTCCCCAGTTGTTCATCTTCGGTTGATCCTGGATATCAAATGGGATGGAAAAGTAAACTGGGGTTTTTTTTTCTGAGTTGTGTGCAGCAGACAGAGCCTAACATACATGAAAGTACATGAGTGCTGTGGAGCCAGAAGATTTCCATACTACTGCACTATACATCCACATTCATCTACTTCGAAGTCCTCACTTCATGAGATGTGCCGAGGTGGGGGAATTCAGAGACCCCAGCTGACAAAAAGTGAAGAAATGGACTCATACCTCCCCCAGACAGAATGTTTATTATGTTCCTCTTGCTTTGTTCTTTGAATTGGTATTTCTTCACAGTTTTTAAACTACACATCTTTGTAAAAGCCACAGCTTCCCACAATGCTATTAATTTCAGTTTGAGAGGATTGAAAGAGCAAGGGCACAATTAATTACACAGTGTGAAATAGTTAGATTTAACAGGAAACTGTAAAGCTTTATTTTTTAAAATGTTTCTCAACTTCAGCACTAAGTGAAAGTGTAAAGGAAAAGATGTTGGATTTTTTAAATGTCAAAGTAATTTTGGCCTATCTCCGGCCTTTTTTTTTTTTTTAAAAATTTCTTTCTGTTTATTTCATCCTTGAGACCGAAGTAGTATCATGAATGGAAAAAAAAAAGAAAGAAAAAAACAGTAATCATTACTGAGTGCTGGTGAGGCCGCACCTGAAGTACTCTGTTCTGTTTTGGGTCCCTCACTACAAGAAGGACATCAAGATGCTTGAGTGTGTCCAGAGAAGGGCTACAAGGCTGGTGAAGAGTTTAGAAGGCGAATCTTCCAAGGAGAGGCTGGGATTGTTTAGTCTGGAGGAGACTGAGGGGAGACCTCATCGCTCTCTACAACTACCTAAAAGGTGGCTGTAGTGAGGTGGGAGTCGGTCTCTGCTCCCCTCAGGACAAGGGGAAATGGTCTGAAGTTGCGTCAGGGCAAGTTTAGGTTGGATAATAGGAAAAATTCCTTTACTGAAAGGGTTGTTAGATACTGGAAGAGGCTGCCCAGGGAGGTAGTTGAGTCACCATCCCTGGAGGTGTTTAAAAGAAGAGTAGATGTTTTGCTTGGTGACATGGTCTAGTGTTGGACCTGGTAAGGCTGGATAGACAGTTGGACTCTATGATCTTGATGGTCTTTTCCAACCAAAACCATTCTGTGATTCTATGATTGCTTTTCTTGTGGATTAAATTGGTGTTGGGCTGCTCCTGACACTGACATCTCCTTTGAAAAATCTTTGTCTGAACAGCAGTTTGACCCACAGGTTGTTCTGAAAGTGTATTCTCATTTCACATTGGCTGTTTCAGAATGAGTCCTGTTCAAAGAGCGAGCCCACTTGAAATATACCCACCTGTTTCCCACATTCCTATAATAAAATAATTTTGATTCAGTACCACCTAAGACAAATTACAGTTGCTTGCTTTTGACAGTTTCAGTTATCTTTTTTTTTTCTTTTTTAGTTTCTCAGTTACCCACATCTGCTATTCCCTCAGCATTTTTATGGAAGAGACATGTTGGCTGACCACTTTGCCACACTTCAGGGAACTACACAGCAGAATAATTCCATGAGAGATGAAGTCACAACCTGGTTGTAACTCTTTATCATGAGCGAAACAGCATATTGCAAAATGAGACTGAAAAATACATGAACTGTACCTGAGTTAAGAAATTAAATTTGCAAATTCCATGCTTGCTGTATTTGGAACTGTTTCCTTGTAACAGAAAGTTCCTAACCAGCAAATTATATTTACTTCCTCAAGAACTGCCAAATTAGAACCTTGCTATGATGTCATATGTCAGGATGCATTAGATATGCTTGCCATGTGAACTTGAAAAAACATGTGCAATCTTTGCCCTTTAGTGTTTTTCTGCTTACATATGAGGCTTATGCCAATCACATGACTAAAATATTTTTTCTCTTCATCACAAGATTTACCCAAAGTAGTGATGTTCCTAATAAATCTTTGTGCTGGCCTTAACTGAAAAAAGCGTTCCAAATGTCATTGGTTGAATAATTAAACAAAGCCCACTCTGCCCAGGACTCTCTCCACAAGAACAACTGCAAAAAGTTCATAATCTTCAAATTAAATATATTCCATAGTGTAGTTTATAAAGGTAATTCACAGAATCACAGAATACCCCGAGTCAAATTGGACCCACAAGGGACCATCCAGTCCAACGCCTGGCTCCACGCAGGGCCAGCCAAGCCAGAGCATGTGACTGAGCTCATCGTCCAGTATCAGGGACAGTGTGGCCAGCAGTACTAGGGAAGTGATCATCTCTGTCTGTACTCAGCACCTTTAGTGCTGTGCTCAGTTTTGGGCCCCTCATTGCAAGACAGACACTGAGGAGCTGGTGCGTGTCCAGAGAAGGGCAACATGCGGCGAAGGGTCTAGAGCACAAGTCTGATGAGGAGTAGCTGAGGGAAGTGGGGTTGTTTAGCCTGGAGAAGAGGAGGCTGAGGGGAGACATAACTGCTCTCTACACCCTGAAAGGAGGTGATAGTGAGGTGAGTGTTGGTCTCTTCTCCCAACTAACAAAAAATAAGACGAAACAGCTTCAAGTTGTTCCAGGGGAGGTTTAGATTGGATATTAGGAAAAAATCTTCACCATAAGGGTTATTGACCATTAGAACCGGCTCCCCAGGGAAGTGTTTGGGTCACCATCCCTGGAGGTATTTAAAAGACATGTAGATGTGGTGCTGGGTTAACGGTGGGACTTTATGATCTTAAAGTTCTTTTCCAACCAAAATGATTGTAGGGCTCTATTTGCCTGGCCACCCAAGAGTAATAAAGTAGATGAAAGACCAACAGTGAGAACCAAAACCACCATATGGAATTGCCAGGAGACATGATCAAGAGAAAGTCACATGATCATAGAATCATAGAATTGTAGGGGTTGGAAGGGACCTCGAGAGATCATCGGGTCCAACCCCCACATTAAAGCAGCCCTGTTACTCCGTAAACTTCATAGTCTCAGTGGGGATACAACATGGCATTTGCCAGGGCCAGCTTTAAGGGTAGGCAGAGTAGGCAGCTGCCTACCCTCACAAGGAGATAGATGCAGGGGGGCAATAAAAAGCACAAATTCACAAATATAAAACATTGTTATTTACCAGTGGTAAGTGTCTCCCATTCAAATCGGCCAGAGAGAGAAATATAATTATTCTAGTATTTATCAGGGGATGAAGAAACCCAAGACGGGGAGGACATTGAAGAGTCTTCCTAACATAAAAGGGGTGAAAGCTGGCGCTGGCACCCGCTGCCCAGCCATCTGAGGGGGCCTTTGGCAGCGCGTGGCTGCAGAGGCTGGTCTGAGCAGATCTGCTAACCCCACAGAGGGCAACACATCTAAACATGCTCGCTGCTATGGGAAGGCCTTGCCTCTGCAAGCTACTACTTTTGGAATAACTTTAGAAGGTCTTTGTTCAAAATAAACTGCCTTGCAGCCATATGCAAAAGTTGGGGGTTTTTGTTGGGTTGGGTTTTTTTCTTTCTTTTAGCCAGTCGGGTGTTTTGCTCCACATCACCTGCAAAATGGGCTGAAGCAACTATTCTGGGGTTTTGAACTGATTTCTTTTATCTTTGCAGTTACTGTACTAGAGAGAGGCACTGGCATTTTAGGTTTCCAGCACCTGAAAACTGCAGTCTTGCAAGCTGGAGTCTCTTAAATGGAAAGCAAGAGAGAAATGGCAGTGGCTCACAGTGAAAGAATGACTTCTGGTACCAGATACTCGAGTCTCTCAGTTCTAGATCAACCAAGGAAATTAAGGTAAAACCCTAAGGGACAAATATACTGCACGGATCAGCTTGGGAAGCATCCTTTTATAGAAACAAACAGGGAAGTAAAACACTGTGCTTTAAAAGTGCATTAAGTATACTTTATTCCTCAGCTCAGAGTTAATTCAAGCAATAAACTCACAGATTTCATGGATCCTAAAGCTTCCTACAAATCTCACAGCCAAGTTCCTTACCAAACCTCAGGGGAAGCTTTTATAACGACAACTCCCTTCCCCCACCTCCAAGCTGACCTGGAAATGCTTAGAGAATTGTGCTTAGCAAAACTCTCCTCCTAAGACTTTTTATTATTACCGTTCTTACCTGTGTTTTTCCACTGAACCATGTATATAAAAGAGAGGGGATTTCCCCTTACACCAATTAAACCCCAAATCTCACCTCTCCTTTCTTCCCCCTCAACAAGAAGTTAACCCCTGCTGAGCTCTTTCCCCCAAGGCATCTATAAAGCCTTGCAGGTGAGCTCACTGCAGCCTAATGAGAATGAATCGGCACTGATCTTCCAACAGATAAACACCGATCTTTTATTCTAGCCACCTGGCTCTGAGCTTATCGGACAAGGAAAGGGTTATGGTTTGAGTTAGGTGGATTTTCTTCTTTTTGCAGTATTCTCCCTTTTGTAGTTTCCTTCTCTTAGTGTGTGCTCATGGGAGCAAAGATCCCTTGGAGCATCTTCAAGCTGGGATTTTTCTTTTCTAAAATCTACGTCCTGACACTTCTTGTTGGAGGAGATTACCTTGGTTTGTGTATGCTCCATCTCCTAAAGTCTTTTGGTTGTGTCAGAACTCTCTTTTCACCAAGTCCTTGAAATAAGAGTTTGTTACACCTGGACAGTATTAATATGGAAATATTTTCATTTCAGTCAAGATTTAATTATAATTAAGCCTAGTTGTTATACCTCAGGGAAAATGAAAAGATTTCTGTGGTTATATAGGTAAATTTGTCTTGTCTCCCTGTGGTTTTGACCATAAGAATGTAGAGTCAAGAATTATAATAGTTCAGTAAAATATTTTCTGTCCTAGATGTGCATGAATCATATAATTGTTTTCCTAATGAAGCTCTTAAGAATAACTAGAAGAAATGAAATGCATTAAGGAGTCTAACAGGAGAAGGGGCCGTAGTGCCAAATTACTTTGAATTTTTATGATTGTTCTCAAGTAGGGAGTAAAGTGGGAGGATGAGAAGACAATTCTCCAGTTCAATTTCTACCTCTTCACTCATTTCATGTTATAAATAAGTGGCTTTATTATCTGGTTCTAGCAGACAGGTGCTGTTCTGTTGCCTTGTATTTCACCTTTCTCTGTCCATCTCGTAAGCTTTCAGGAGACCATCAACAAATACTGCTGAGTCCTGTTTAATTTTTATAAGTATTTCTGAGCAAATACCCTTATTTAAAATTTACAGTATGAATTTTGGGCTCTGCTGCTGCCAGCATTATTTTTTTTCTAAGCCTATCACAGGATAAAAAATAAGGAGTCCATGTGGTAAGACTTTTAAATGCCTGCCTTTTGTTTGCTGCATTTTTACTTTATCCACACTAAAGGAACAGTCTTTCTGGGGGGAAAAGAGGGAAGAAAAAAATACCAAAACTGTAAAAATGTTTACCATCAGTCTCGTGTGCAGGGAGGTTATTTACACCAGATAGCAGCAGGGATGTAATAGTTAGAGTTCATTTTGGGTTAAATTCTGGGAAAGCCACAGAAGAACAAGCCCTCTGTTTAACTGGCATGTTGTATCTACAAGGGAGGTTGTGTTGCTAAAACCCAGGCAGGGTAAATATCCCTTGTGTTTAGCAAACAGCAATGGTAACAGATCTTCTGCTGAATTTGTAATGGCTATAGGTGATTTACTGATCCTGTTGTGTCCCTTACCGGTTAGAATGTATTTAGGTACCTGTATTTCTATGCATGTTTGTTAAAATCTTGCTTCTCAAGAACTGCATTTTGGGTTCAGTCTCTGCCCATGGAATATTCCCCAGAAATGGAATGTTAATTGTGTTGGGGACAATAGATGCCAGATTCTTTTTTATAGAAATAAACATTACTAATTTATACATAAAGCATTTTTTGTTGAAGCAATTTTCTTTCTTGTGGATTTGAGGAGAAATATAGTCCCATTTTCTTGCTGGTGACTTAAATAAGAGTATATAATTCTTCTACACTGCACTTTGTGTGGAAAGAGAAAGATGGGCAGAGACACAGCTATGTTATTTATAATAAATAAGAATTAGAAGTAATTAGCAGAACAGCACAACTCTGAGGGCTGGTAATTGAGTCCAGAGCCTTTTTTTCTTCCAGGTGTTCAGATGCTGGGTAATGAACATGTCATAAATACCTCCGTGGCGAGGTCACCCCTTTCAATGGGGTTTGTGTAAGGGCGCGGAAAGGCATTAGTTAATGTACAAGCCTTGGTCACCAGGAGAATGCGCACCCACTTCTGTCTGTCACAGAGGGGTGAGGATGGGACTGTGTTGTTTGGGTTCACGCCAGCCCCATCGAGGAGGGATCCTCTGCCAGGAGAGGCTGTCGCCACATGCCCTGGCATCGGCTGCTGCTGTTTGTGTTAGCTGTGCTAGGAGGACCTCTTCGACCAGAGCACTTGCTGTGTTTGGTCTGTAACTTCTGCTGGGTTTTCTTTGCCTCCTGTGGCTACGTACCAATGTGATGGCCAAAGGTCCTTAACAGCCTTGTGTGCTGGAAGCAGCAAATTATGGCTTATTTTGTGCAGGGGGTGTAAACTAGATGATTGTGCCAACTCCAGCCTCACACCACAGTTCTCATGGTCTGTTTGCATCTACAAATCCTTAGGTAAAGGAAATGCCCCACACAGTCCCTACGCTTCTGGCCCTGGAGAGGAGCAGAGTTGGATTCCAGGTGTGCTTTTCTGTTTGAAAGCAAAGCTGCTCACGGGCTTGCTTAGAACAAAGACCAAAACTTTCTATTTGGCTGAAGATTTGTATGAACATCATCAGAAGTTTAGATGTTGTTTTGAGCTTTTTCTCTTGAAAGCAGCAAGCAACTTGGTCGGATGGCCGTGGTTTTCCAGCACCAGAGAAAACAAATTCATTTTTTAATATGTGGAAAGTACAGTCTGTGCAGCTTCTTAGGACTGCTCAGAGCTGTGTGAAGAGAGCCTAACGCTTGGGGCTTAGCTGCATATACCTTTAAGTATTTCTACTTAAAAAACATAAAGCGTTGTTTTCTCTTGGAAAATCAGTTCCCACTTTGGATTTAGGAAAGAATGCAACACTCAGATAATCTCACTTTTCCCATCATCATCCTTTCATTCTTCTTCACTCCCCCTCCCCAGACACAAGGTGACATATCCAAGTACTTGTCCTTCAACAGATTCTTCAGCAAGCAACAGAGCAGAAAGCCCTAATATCTATTCATTTGTAATCTGTCATTCTTAAAGTATTAAGGACAATTGACTTCACATGTCTCAGGTAATTAGAATAGTCATCCTTTGCTCCAGATTTTTAAAGTAAGTGTCTCAAACTCTTAATCAGTACATTTATTGATGTCTTTCAACATATCTGTTTCTTGTCAAGTGTGTGTTAGATTTGAAAAAAATCTTGCATACTGAATTGTGCATAAGAATTATATTAAAACCTTTTTCTATTGCTTTTGTAATCAAATAAAATATATTAGTGACAACGTGGTATTTTCCACATTCAGAGTAATCAATCTCTTTTTTTAATATGGAAAACTGCTCAAAAGCAAATTAATAAATATAAATGTCAGGAGTTACATTTACACAAATGTTTTAGTACTTGTTTTCCCAAGTTTATATTTCCACATCAAGCAATATTAACTATGATAATAGCTAATACCATTTTACAAGCTCTGAGGGGCTCATAAAAAAAGGTTGTTGGATTTCCTCAGCTGTTACTGATCTTAGTGAGAAAAAGCAGCCATTCCTCACCTCAGAAACCTGACTCCTAATTTTGGCTACTAGCACAAGTCTACGTAATTTTGTTAGTTACAGATACAGGAGATCTCCAGGGACAGGAAGACCCAAGTTGAGTGTCCTCAGTGGTCTCTTGGAGCACGAGGACTCTCGATAGATAGCACTCTCCAGGTCTGGCAGATCCATGTGTGCAAAGAGGGATCCTTAGGGCTTGCTAGGGTACTGCCATTATTCTATAGCCATGAATGTCTCTGGGGATAAGCTAACAGGTTTTTTTGGTCCCTTGATGCTTTAGAGTAGTGGTTACTCAAACCATCCCACAAAGGAGACTCAGGCTGACTTCATGTGCTGGGCAGGAGAGAAAAACCCAATCTGGAGTGTTTTTTATTGATCTGAAGGCAGAGTGGGGAAGCAGCTTGGTCAGCTGGAGTTGCATATGTCTCTCATTGCCACACCACACCAAGAGCAGGAATGTTTCTAGGGCAGGGATTTTGCATGGAGAACTGGAGCAATGAAATCAGACTAGTGAGGAGATCAAAGCTTGTCCCTCCATCCCTTTGCCAGTGTGTGCCCTTGTGCCCCTGCTCTGTAAGACTTTCTGCGTTGTACGATGTGGTATGTTTGCAGTCCTGTCCAGGGACTGGTTTGAGCTCTTAAGCCGAGAGTCTCTTCGCTTGGGTGGTAATTTTTTTCAGTATTTGGCAATTATTAACAAAGGATGGAGAGGGATATATGGGGGTGAAACAAAAGCTTAGGGCTAACTTCTTGTTGTCAGCATGTTCTAGCTGCCCCACACACACAAGATATTCCTCAGCATCTCCCTGGGGAATACTCATTGTAGACAGCCTAGGAACCACATGTAGACACATACACCTCTTAGACATTGTGCAAACCTTCTGCACATCCAGCTTGGTGGAAGAAACAAGGATGAGCTCTGGTAGCTCTTTCTTACATTGTCACTCTCTTTCCTGTACATCATCTTCCTCTTTCATTGGCACTCTTTATCCTGTCCATCATCTTCCTCAGCTGTGCAGCCTGTACCAACAACAACAACAGGAGAGTAACTTGAGCAGGTGTGGTGTAATCCAACCTGAGCCTTAGAGCAGCCCCATGTCTCCTGGGAAAGCTGCTTGCTCATTATTAGAGAGAGTTCTTTATACATAAGGGTTGTGTACATGATGTGCTACAGGGGATACAAAGGAATATATCTGAGGTGTGCTTATGAGGACTTGTCCCCTTTTTGGTGAATTTCTCCTCTCTTCCTTTCATTTCATTTCTCTTCAGGACTTGGTGTGAGTTTCGACAGGGTTGTGAGGATGTGGATTCTTCCTTACTGAGGAAGAATCTCATGAGTTTGTATATGCTGTGCATGACAGAATACCCTGCAGGCTTCAAGTGAACCCCTGCTTTCACCAGAGAGTGCAAGACCCATGAGGTACAAAGCAGCTGGCCTGCGAATGGTTATCTTCATCAGCTGGATGTAGCCCGAGACTTCAGCATGTTGGGTACCAAAGTGATTCTGAATTGTAAACCTTCAGTGCCTCTTTGTTCATAATGGGTGGATTCTCAGATTGACCTTACTTCTCTCTCCTTAAGAAATGAATTGGTTCTGTGTATATATAATGCTTTATCCTTTTTATAATATATTACCCAACGTGGAATAATTAGGAATGCAAAGGTTGCCCTGAGCAGAGGAAGGACAATGCTTACCTCCTACTGAATCATTTTTGTCTCTTTAAAGGATTCATTTCCCGATTAGTGAAATATTTTAAACATAATATTTAAACTTCACCTTCTTTAGTTTGCATGCACATTAAATAAGCTGGATAATTAAGGGCTGTTGCTACACCTTGGAAATTTGGAGCCCCATTCTGAAAACCATTACTCTTACAAATTATTTCAGTGGAATAATTGATGTAAAAATAGCTGTGATTTTAATACATAGACGAATGGATTTCAAATTTTGCCTTCATTCATTTCATTGGAAGGTACTTATTGCATCCCTCTGACTGCTTTGACATTATTTCATGTGGGTATCTAAACATGCACCCAGTGATGCATTGCTATGTTTAGCACTGCTTCATTTCACCAAGAGCCACTTCAACTGAGCTGCACATACAAAATCTTCCCATAGGAGAGGCTAATTGACTTGTCCTTTTGTGGATTATGGTGTCACCAAACCCCTTGACACAGTTCTGGCTCTCTGTTGAATGGATGCTAATCTATTCTTTTTCTACCTATCGGCTTAATGTCGATATAGCAATCTATCAATACTTCTCTTTCCCAAGACGACATTCTATAATTCAGTTATGAATTGTATCAACTTGAAAAATGGTGACTTCATGGAAAAGCAATGTTTTAGTGAAGTTCATATATATTTTGGCTTTCTAAAACATATAATACTTTATCAAGAGGAAAAATATTGATACTGGCTCTATTCAGACATTTATCTCCGGATTGGGATAAAAAAAATGGTTTCATAAAAGTGTCTAGGGCAATTTTATTGTTTATTAAAACCCATAAAATACATCTAGATTTGCTGTTACATTATAAATCATAGGCTTTTTCAAAACTCAGATTACGTAGACTGGATCTCTCTTTCTTCAGTTACATAGTCATGAAAATGAGTTATCCCATGCACTACATTTTGTCAGAGTTCAGATTTCTGTGAATCCAAGAACCACAAAGGGGCCAAAGTGGAAGCCAGGGATAGAGTCAGGGCTTAGCTTCATCCCAAAGTGACTCTGTTGACTTAAGAATAATACTGCTCTAAAGCTTAAAGCCTTAGAATCTGAACCCCGTCAGATGCAGGAGTTTTTCCACATGGAATTTAGGAAGGAGATACCATGTGAGTTTGAAATCTTCCTTCTTGGTTAGGGAACTGGACGTGTCTAAACTGGAAAAGGAGGCTGTTCTCCACTACTGGTTCAGAGGGCTGAAATGCTCCTGAGAGAAGCTACTTGGGGTAAGATTTTAGCTCATGGTGGCAGAAAGCCAAAAAGGGCATTTGCTATTCTGACTTCACTCCCTATCGCCTTTCAACTGGTGAGTACCTCTGAAGCAGAGACTGGAACAACAGTCCTAGCTCTGAATCTGAGCTTTATTTGACCCAGAAATTGGTTTTTAGGCTAAATTATAGTACTGTCCCTCTGGCCAAACACAGGTCGTGTGGTAAAAGTGAGCAGCTTGATGGTGTGTTGCCATTCACATTCTTGCTGGGGCGGATCCAGCTGGGATGTCTAGAAAGCACAAAGCACGCCGGAGCTGTAGCCACAACAAATAACGAGTGGGCTGGTGTGAACACTTTTATCTGCACTATGTATTAATTGTTCTTTACTTCCTGACAGGAGAAGATGAGCACATCTGAAAAGAGAGGAATGTTGGGGTATGCCTGGGAAAATGTGGGAAACTGGCAACGCCTGATGCTCTTAATAACCATTATAATAAATTAGCATAAGATACAAATAATGCGTTGGAAAAAAAGAAGAAAAAAAAAAGCCCACAACTGTCTTGTAAAGCAGGACATAATTCTGCGACATGTCTACTGTCTCTAGATAAAGGTTTGAATGGTTTTCCCAAGAAGAAGCTTTATGCAAATGCATACTGTCATGTGAATCAGATTAAGTGAAGAAAGACTATTTATGCATAAAATCCAAATATGCTTCTGGGGAAAGAAGAAGAGAAATAAACCCTTTCTTTCACCTCAAATACAATATATGTGCAATGACTAAAAAGAAATGAATGTGTCACCTCTGTTACTGACAATAAGTGATTTCCCACTAACAATTAGCATGAATCATAGTGATGAAAATCTGAGAAGGAAAAGACCTATTAGAATATCTAGTCCATCTCCCCGTAAATACAGGAATCTGCCCAAAGATTTCTATATGAAGGAGCCCACTGGTCAAGAGTTTGTGTTTTCATCAGTGTGACTTCACACGGGCAGCTGCTAAGAATTCTTTATAACAAATAACCACCTCTGTGCTTCACCCAAAAATAGAATTACATCATTTCTGCTCTTCAAGATTAGTGTCCTTATGGAGAAATTTTTGGTCCTATGAGGAACCTGGAACTTAAAATACATACTGTTGCTTTACAGCTTTAAATACAATGAATTTCCTTTGCTTTCATGCACCACAGAAGATGTACAAACTGTTCATTCATTCAACAGCAGCACAAAAGGAAATGCTTGGTTACAGTGAAATAAAATAATGCAGCCAAAGCATATTGGATGACACCCAACTGGACTCAGCTAAGTGGAGAAGGTGCCTATTTTGTGGCTTCTAGGTTTTGGGGCTTGTTCTGCACCACCTTTACCCCAAAGGTAGGTTGGAACAACCTTAGGGTTGTTCAGATTCTTCCCATCTTGGAATGGCCCACAGAAGACTTTGTTCCTGCACACTTTTCTCCCTACCGTGTCCCTTCTGCTGGGCTGCACGGAAGGCGACGGCACATGCCTGGCTGTGCTGGTTCTGCTCCCTCCAAGGGTCTCTGAAGCACAGGGCTGCTCTCAGTCAGCAGCACAGCACCACAGACACAGACCACAGTCAGTGTAACCAATGAGCCAAGCTTCAGTGGGATTTTAGGACCAAGTTTGGCACCCATCCCTTTTTAATAATAGAGACGTACCACTAGAAACAGAATTGGCTGGGAATGCCTTTGAAGGTTGACAGCATATGAAGCAAGCCACATATGCAGCTTGACTTGAAAGTTGGGGCAAGTAGGTTCATTTCAGCGCAATCTAGGCATCCCCTGCCTGACTGCTTGTTTGTCTGACTTGGTAGCTGTCTGTGTATTGCATGCTCTTGAAAAGGGCCTGACCAGGTTCTTAGCGGACATCGATTGATTCTTCCCCACTGTTCCCCACCGACAGTAATGTCTCATCCCGAGCACTCTGCATGAACCTGAGAGGTGAGGCTGGGCGTTTTGCTGATCACCCCCAGGATGTGCATCACTAGGCTGTGATTCAGTTCCTACCAAAGTCGACTGGAAACTTCCTACCAAACCCACGGGCTGCTGAGCAGACCCTGTGGAAATCAAGGCTGTGAGTGAGCGTGGAGATACAGAGCCAAACGCTTTTGTGTGAGGTGGCTGTGGGATTTTTGGAAGGGGTGTGTGGTGAGTCTGTGTTTGTGGCATCCTCCCACATCCCTGCAGAGGAGGCAGCGGTCCTGTGCAGTGGAAGCTGCCGCTGTCCCGGGGAGGGAGGAATGGAACAAACCCCCTCTGTGGGTTACCTCAGCTACAAGTTTTGTGTAGGTGCCTGTGGCTGAACGGCGTTCGGGTGTATGCACCCTGAAACAAATGTGAAGGCTGATCAGATGATCCCAGGCAGATAAATTTTTAAAGGATATTGTTCCTCTGAAATGTGTCAATTTGCCCCACATCAGCTAAAATAATTTAGACAAAATTGATCTGCTCACAGTTCTTCTGATTGCTTGTAATGATTTTTCTGAATTACAGTGGTCTTTAAATACTACTTGTAAGAGCAGCTGTTACAGAATTTTCAGTCCGAAATCCAATTTACTTTTTATTTAAAATAGATGATGGGCATTTAAAAATCAAGAGTTCCTCAGTCCTGGCACAGACCCAGTCATGGGTGTCCTGATGGGTAACACAGCACAGATCAGTTTAAAAACAAGAAGTTTGCTGAACAAATACAAGCTTCCTGCAGCCCAGCATGTCTGTCCCTACAGACCAATGAACCTCCCTGTGACTCAAGATATTTTTAATTCTGCTCTGGACTTTCTCCAGGAAATCAGTAATAATTACTAATTGTATTTTTGTAAGCTAAATGAAAGGATGCATTCTTTCTTGAAATTCTCCCTTAGCTTTTGCAATTAATTATGTTGCTCTTTTGTGTGATTAATCCTTGTCTTTGTATTACAACTTCACTTAATCAAATAGTGCTGTGTAGCATGCCAAGTGTAGCATGTTCTTAAGTGTAAGGTATTTTTCACCTTTTATATTGTCACTTTTTTCTTTTCTTTGCTACTCTTCTAAACTTTTAGCAGAGCGATGTTTTGCTAAAGAACTAAAGAGTTCTGAAATCATCAGGGGGTGTTTGCATGAGGCTGTTGTAACTCAGCAAAGCCCCCCTGCCACGTGTGGAGCTACAAAATGGATTTTTACCAGCTGAGGATGTGCCCTTACATCATCAGCACGTACTAAGGCACTTTTCTGATAAAACTATTCCAATGGAAGGTCACTCAGAACCCCTAAGCGACCTATGGGTTTTTTTCTAAACCTTTACTGTATGACATATATTAAAATAGACTTACCTGACCACTTTAAATTACATATTAAAATTATCCTCTTGCAGTATGCCCACACTGGAAATGTCAGGCAGAAAGGAGCTGGTTTTGAGTGGTTTCGAGAAAGTCTTAAACACTTAAGTTGCTGTGCAATTTTGTGGCAAATCTTACTTCTTCCTTTGCAGCCAGGGAAAGTTTTTTTTTCCGTGGTGGAAGTGGAGGATGTCTGTCATTCCAGTGTAGCATGGCTGCAATATTGCCAGCATTAAATGTTTAAAAGTCAGGAGACTGGTTTACACAAGTCCCTACTTTAAAATAAATAATTTTCTCTTCTAGTTTCTTATTTTTTTTTAGTGTGCTCTATGATCATGTTTCCAAGGGCCCTTCTCTATCTTAAAAAGAATAAAAACACGGACAAAATCAACTTCAGGAAAGGTGGCAACCTCATTGCTCCAGCATCTGGGGCTTTAAGAGCAAGATCTTACTACCCTTACCATGGAAAAATCCAAACCGGTTGGAACTGCAAGGGAGATGCAGACATTTTATCAGCGTAGACGTGTCAGTGGGTCAAGAATGAGTCTGAACATCTATTACCATGGAAACTCTCCCCTGAGCATGGCAGAGGATGGGCATTGCCCATTGGAGCCACTGAGGTGAGCTGGGCATTGCCCAGCAGGACATTGACTGTTAGGAAAGTACCAAGGAGGCTGCTTACCTTTCATTATGAGATCATTCTCACAGCTTAATAGTTAAATAATAAGTGAAAGCAGTGACTGAAATGTTCTGTGCCAGTGTAAATATAAGCAGTTAGTGAATAGATAAGATGCTAAAAGAAGCAGTTAAAATACACAATGGCATCACTGTGGCATGAGTCAAAATTTTGCTGGTGAGTACCACAGTGGATTCCTCTCTGAAGCTTTTTACACAGAGTTCCTAATTGCAAGGAGAACGAGCAGACAGAGGAAAACAGTAAAAAAATAGAATTGATATCTTCCATTAAGCACTTAGTAAATGCTGAAAAGCAGCTTTCAATATTCAGGCAACTGACCTGCATCAGCAGAGCATGGGGGTGCATGCTTACCCTAAGCATAGTTGCAATCTCATGGAAATAAAATGAAATAAATAACAAGTATTGTGGAGTTGTATGGCCCTGTTTGCATGAGCAGTGCCAGGGATCTGCTTCTTGAACCGGGTCCTTTATGCAAATAACAAGTCACAAATGTGGTAAGGATTTATTTTATGTTCCTTCAAATGAAGATGGGTTGGCTGTATTCAGTATATTAAATCCTTCCTGCTGCTAAGCTTAAAGAAACTGATTCTCTTGTAACATATTTTGATTTGACTACTGTAGCTTCCAAGTGCTATAAAGCACTAGAGTAGTTTGCCTTGGCCTCACACCTAGTTACAGTAGTGCTAACTTTAAAATTGCTGAAGAAACCCACATCTGGAGTCAATTGAGTGAATTTTAACCAGCCTTGGTGGTAATATGCAAGTAATATTTCATCCTCGTGTGTATTTCAATCATCTTATAAAAAAGATGCCTCATTCCAAGATTCCTAGACATATTTCTTTGCTGTCTCATATATCAAGAGTATCAGACTAAGCAGACCGCTTAAAACTGGATATGTCCAAACACTCTCTTATCCTAAACAACGGCAAATATTTTTGCCAACACTTCCATTTCCTGCAGTGGAAAAAAAATATATAACCCCAAAGCCTTGGCCAGATCCTGCTTTCCTTGAAATGCATGGCAAATTTGTCAACAAAACACTCTCTGGCTCGGTAGTGGGGGAGAAGTTTAACAGCTGGAATTAACCAGCAGGAATAATGTGAAGCAGGCTGAAGCTTCGGATTAGGTTTAGTCTGATGCTGGGGTTCAAGGCTGAGCTTGCGTTCCGATCCGCCTGTGCCAAAATCATGGAAGCGACATCCAAAACCAGAACCAGAGAGCAGGCCCTTTCAGCTCTGGATTTGGCCCAAAGCCAGACCAGGGCTGCGGGCATCGGTCCAGGAATCCAGCACTGAGACGCCCGCAGGCCCCAGATTCAACGGCTTGAAACTCCAGCTTTCTACCATCGAAAATACTAGCCTGATGCAAGGAAACTACTTTTATTTACAAGAATGGTGTAAGCATAATTAATTCCCATTTGCCCGGACTCCGTTTCCCTGAGTGTTTGCAGGGGGTGCCCAGCCATGTGGGAGACAGGCATTAAACTAAACAAGACCCCAGACTGGTTTTATTCTTTTTTTTTTCCCATTTTTTTCCTTTTCTTTTTTGTTTTGTTTTGTTTTGTTTTAATCTGAAGGGACCACCACTGGTGCGAGGCTCGTTTCTCGCAGTGCCTCAAAAAGCTATTAAAGGCAACTGTCATGCTGGACAGTCTGGGAGTTGAAATATAGAGGTACCATCCTATTGGTGCTCCCAGCATTTGCCTCCTCCACCCCTCTCTGACATGAATTTAATGCAGGTGCAGACACAAGCATAACATCAGGGAGCAATTTTCTGATTCATTCATGTAAGACCCCGAGGGAGAGTAGGAACAAGATGTACAAAGGTAATGTGGCATTGTTAAAAAATTAACTTTGCTTCCATTTTATGGAGCCATAGTGCCGTGTTGCTTGGTTACATGGATGAGAAATTCAGCTGTAAACAAGGTATTTCACTCCTTGGTCCTAAGGGTTTTCAGCTCCCTTTGAGAAGATGTTAGAAATGTGCATCTTCTGGCACAGCCTTGGGTTGTTTCTTGCCATTGCTTGTACCCTTTGTGGCTGCCATTGCTGTTCCAGCAGTGCTGGGAAATGGAGGTGGTAGCATCTGCGCTAGCGTGACCACTGCTGGGCCAGAGCCACGCTCCCCTCTGAATGCTGCACTTGTTTGGAGACAAGACAGACTGATCGTGACTTTTGTTTTGGTTTTTTGTTTGCACAAATCCTGGCTGCACAGGTTCCAAGCATCGGGATCTTGCCGGTTGGACTATGCAGTTATTCAAGCCATTAGGAGTGGAAAAGGGGTTAATTATCCTGGTATATTATTACATCACCAGTGGAAATTCTGGTTTTGCCCTCAGGATCTCCATTGCTGTGTCTGCTCAGAGCGGTTAAATATGACAAGGTCACTCACCCTTCTTTAGAAACAACGAGCACTAACAAATTTTGGGGGTTGCATGCACTGTCGTTGCTCAACAGGGCCGCCCCTGTAGCCATGAGTGCTGCCTGTGCCTCGTGCCCAGCAAACCCCACAGCGAGTCAGATGTCAGAACACACTGCATTACACTGGAGCCTGTTTATAAGGACACAGTAGTGACACACAACTTCCCTGCTGATTTCCATTCTAAGCAACATTAGGCAGCCAACAACTAGGGAGAAGATGGGGAGAGGTAAGTGATGAAGAGAGGTTAAGAAGTGCGGCTGAAGATATGAACAATACACTTTAATTGATAAGGCAAACTTTCAAAACATTTTTCTCCTCCCTTTCCCTTCTGGCTCTGTAGATGGCTGGGGAGAATCTGTCTTTACAACACCATGTACTGAAGCAACATGTACTTTTGAAGTTTAGTCACCCACTAATTACTAGTCTTTCATTAACAGCACTGAGACACAAATGATGAAGTACTTGCTTATATCCAGTAGTCTCTATTGTTGAGGCTTAAAAAAATAAATCATTAGCTACATGCTTGTTAAGCATGCTAAGACTGTTTATGTAAACTCCCTTGCTCTTGTTTTGGCTCAGACAGATTGTTAAGACACTTCAGTTAGTATTTCTTAGTTTAAAGAGAGGAATAATTGCCTAAATGTCAGAAGTGCCAAGTATCACTTGTCTCCGAGAGAATGGGAATGTAACGTGGGCACAGTTCATCACAGATGTGGGTTGCTGTTAGGGATTTGTTGTCTGGCTACCGATTTGTAAGAACAGCATCATCACTACTGAAGAATACCTCCGCTGTGGCCACGGCCATGCAGGTCTCCCGAATCTCATGCTATTTAGGGGCAGTTTTGTGTTTCTCCGCCGACGGTGCCCTTCAAGGGAATATCTGAAGGCTGAGGCAAATGTTAGCAAGCAATGCACTTGTTTGGTTAAGACTTCAGCCTTGACCTCCATCTTTAAGCCCTTGTTCATTATTAATCACGTGTTTCCTGATTCAAAGAGAATATTTTTGGAGAGGGAAAATTGTTCTGGGACTGGAGCGTTACACGCCAAACAGACTTGCCCAGATGACAAATAGCCTTCACATGATAGCCAAGGTTCATCCAGCTGCTCGGCCCCGTACCAAGTGATTGATGGTGTTGATGTTCTAAATAGGCTTAAGATATGCCAAATATCGGGGCTGTAACAAAGTCCTTCAGATATATACTGTAGGTAGGCAAGAAGGCATGTTCCCAGCATATGGCAACTCTGAGAGTAGTGTCAGGATTATAAGTAACCTCGCAGGGTTTGTCTGGTTTCTTTCGAAGTTAGACAAAAACAGTTTTCTGTGGCGGAATGAGCAGGGTCACGCGAGGTCTGCGCGAAGCTTCCGATTACCACCGATTTTCTCTGTAACTGGACACCCTTCAGAGTTATAACATTTGATTTCTTAGCAGAGATCAATAAACTGTTTTTCTACCACAGTTCTGAGGAGGAAAGAAGAATAGGATGTACTCAGAAGTTGCTGTCAGGGGGTTTTTATGTCTTAAAGGAATGGGAAATTCACACCTGAATAGTTTTATCTTGGTAACACAACAGTGCTGGCTCTTTCTACTAATCCACAAAAGGCTGTTCATTGATATCCCGCAGGATCAAGCAGCTGCACCGCAGAAGCAGCGGTTCCATTGATCACTCCTTTCCCCCAGAGAAACTTCTCTGTTTTGTATTTTCCCTCTGCTCTGCAGTAAATGCAGTTTCCCAGACTGAACGAGGCTGTGTGCCTGCTAGGAGGGTGGCAGAAGCACAGTCTGGGAGATGCGGGCATACAGCAGTACGAGCTGCCCTCTCCTCTGGCTGCGGTACAGGCAGAGGTTAGAGTCAAGAGTGGTAAGATTTTTCTCTGCTTGGTCATCAGGAGGTGAAGGTTAGCCTGCCATTCAAATCTTTATCTGCCACTGAGCACCAGTATCTCTCCTGGGATATGTGTGTTCCTGGGCCCACAAACACTCCACACAATGCCGTAATCTTGCTTTCTAAGAGACAAACCCATCCTGGTTTCAAGCTTGTGTTTGAATGGTTTTCTAGGAACGACGCTGAGGAAAGCATCTTTTGTGAAAAGGCCTTGATGGTGTAGGCTATTTCCTGGATAAAACCATTTCCTTGGTAATTAGAAGATGACTCAGGCTCACACGTGCAAAACCAACTTCTCCACTGAGTCACACCGGTTTGGGGCCAGCAGATCTCTACTGGATGCTGCCATGAGAAGTGTCCAAGACAGCCTCTGCTGTGCACTAGGCTCATAGTGCAAATTAGCCATGAAACAGGATCGAGTGACTGTGGGGCAATAGAATTCAGCCAGACCATACCTGTAAACTCAGGATAAGCGAAGCTCTGAGACACCAGCAACAGAGAGTGGTGTTTCATAATAACCAGCTCAGTTTAGGGCCACAGCACAGAACAATTGGCCCATGTTCCTTTTCCACCGGGCCTGGCTGTAACCAGCTCCTTATGAGATCAGAGGTTTCAAAATTCCCCTTCCTGTCATCCCCACGGGCTAGCTGGAATCAGCCAAAATCCCGGAGTCCGTATCTTTATTTATTGCCGACTCACTTCTTGTTGGCAGTTCGCACGTTGTGTCGCCTGCCTACCGAGCCAACAGGCTGTCAGTGGTGATTAGCAATTAAATCTTACACCGTTCAGGGCTCTGTGGTGCCTCAAGTGATTCTGTTTGCATCTGTCCTGGAAGTGGAACAACAAGCCAGCTTTTAATTCACATTGTAATTTAAGAGCGAGCCTGTGTGTGGATGTTCTTTATCTCTGCATGCTCTGTTTCAACGGAGCTCAGGTGTGTTCAGTCACTCAAGTTAAATCAAAAGTGAGAGCTTAGAAAATGAATGGAAAAGGAATAATCACACAGTTACCTTCAACTAATTCAGTATATAAATGAAACCAGAACTAGCTTTTCCAGTGAGTTCCTCTGCACAGGTAGCCCTCAGTGTTACACATCAAATGCAATCACATCAATGTGAAGAGTAAAACTGGTCACGGTCGCAGTCGTATTCCTGGCTTTCATATAATCTGCTGTTGGGGACATTAAGGCCACAGTGGATCACCATGGTTATTTGGTCTGACCTGCACAGGACAAGTCATCAAATATTACCTAGTAATTTGGGCTTCAGACCTACAACTTCTGCTTGAAATATAGCCTGCATTTCAGAAAGATGGACACTTATGACTCAAAGGCTACAAGTTTACTGAGGCTTTACCACGTTCTGATCCAACCTGATCCAAGGGTTCATTACTCTCCTTAAAAGAAGTCCTATTTCTGTTCCATAGCCTTTTCTCCAAGTGGCTTGTATAACCACCGGTAAAGATGATGAACCGTGATATTCCTTACTTTTGCTGATTTTCAGGTGTGGGGCAAAAAATTATCATCCCTGATTTTGGCTGGGCTGACACAACTAGCTAATTCAAGCTGGATATTCCCATTCATTGAATAATTTCAGTAAAATTGCACTTTGAAGCAGGAAAGCTAGGTTTGCCAGACAGAGGGTCATAAAAGTTGTTCCCTTTTTAGCCAACAACCAGGACACTACTCCAGGTTGAATTGAACCCAAGGTCAGTTTCCATATCTGTCTGAGAGGGTTGCGACCAGCCCTCCCCTGGCGCGGCTCTGCCGCAGTTGTGCTGTGTGTCTAGCTGGGTGCTCCAGCAGTCCTTTCTGTTGCTTTTAGCATGAGATGCTGATGTGGCATTTAGTCAGAAGGGGTGGCAGGTGGACATGTGTCCTGAGGCTGGAACATCTCACCTCAAGGGAAAAAAATACAATATAAGCATAAAAAAGTGGAACAGCGCCAGGAAGACAAACTGACAGGTTCCTTTGCCTCAGGATGCTGGAGTCTGGCAAATAAGCAGTCCCCCAGCTGTGGCTCCTGGAAAGAGGACTATTGGACCCCCTTCAGTAGGAGCAATTGGATGAAAAGAGTTGGCTCCTTCTCCTTCCCTGTGACTTTAGTCTTATATACTTCTCTCAGAAGTGACCAAAAGGAATATTGCATACTGAGCAAAGCAAAATATTTTTTCTTCCATATAGAAGAACTGAAACATTTTAAACTGTCATTTAAGCTGTTCCTTAGGCAGTTACTCTTAGGCGGCTAAAACAGAGAATCAGAAATGAGGTAATAACTCCAGATGAGGTTCTCTTTCTAGGAATGACTTGTGAATAGGCTGTACAGAAGGAACGGCTTATCTACATGGCCTTTACTGTAAATGAATTAGAAGGCTTTTTTTGTTTATCTTCTTTTCGTGTACACTGATGCAGCTGTAGTTACATGGGTGTAAAATTGATGTGACATAAGTTCAGTCATTATTTCTACTATGACTTGCATACATCAATATTAACTCATTGATCCTCCTGGAGCTTCCTTCAGCAGTTAAAAAACTGAAGACATGATGGAAATCTGCTGCAGAGCTAGAAAAAAAATCAAGCCCTTTGTGTTTCAGTTCCGTGCCCTGACAACGCTTTCCCTTCTTACTCCTTGTATGGGTATTGCAGCGTTTTTATTATTGTCATGCTTGTGTAATTCAAATCCCATTACTTGTTCTTCTGGCCTTGTAGATTAACAAGATCAATTGATCCCTGTCTTCCTTTCTGTATCCAGCAATATTTTCTCACTCCTCTCAGCTCTTTGCCAGGCTGAACTTGCCGTGTCCCTTGGGCTTTTCCCACATGTCAGGTTACACAGATGGCTCATTCTTGTTGCTTTCCTAAGATCTCCCCAGGTCTCAGTCCTTCAGGAAGCTCAGGATCCATCTCATCCTTCCTTTGCTACAATGGAGAAGTTTTCGGACATGTTCTCACTACAGAGCAGATTTGAACCAGACCTCCAGAAGTGAACAGCTGCACTGGGCCATTGAAAGGACAAAGCTGGTTCCAGTTCTTGCAAACTTGCAGAGTTTTTTAATGCACCTAATGAAGGTTTGGCTTTGGATAGCCCCTGCCTGCGAGCATTTGATCTGCTCCGCAGCTTTGAGTCTCCCAGTTATTTACAACTAGCTATTTGTATACTCAATGGGCTGCACTGTGTGAGGAAACTGTTTAAAAATACATTTTAAAGAGATTATTTCACTTCATGTGGGTTTTTTTGCTAGCAATGTGGTTTTAAAAAATGTTTTTTAAAACCTGTGTAGCACACTACTATGAAGCTGTACCTTAAAAGGTGAAGCAGAGCCCTTCACTTGCCCAGAGTGCTGAAGGGAGCTGCTGTTGGAGCACATTGCAAGCCCTGTGCACTGCTTGAAGGCTTGGTGGGATTTTTACTTCCCTGTGTAGGGAAAACAGTGATAAGGTTGTGCAGAATCAGGCAGGAAAGGTTATTTAAAAATTGCTTCAATATGTCTCCTGCCGTATTATCTGAATTGGCCTGGATATTTAAAAGAGAATTAGCCATAATGATCTCGCTCTGTCAATTTCCCTTTTGTTTCTACTTTTCCCTGAAAAGAAAAAAACAAACAAACAAAAAAAATCGGTTTATCAACAAAGTTCGTTTGGGGTTTCTGCCTAGATATGTCGTGTCCAACCTATCTCTCTGCCACATCCATGATTGCCCTGGGAAGAAGCACTAAGGGCACTCGCAGAGATGGAAAGCCATGTCAACAAAATCCTTCCCATACAGCCTTGCTGTGTCTTGATTAATGTCTGCTACCTCCAAAGAGGTGAACTCTGTCAGGCGGGTCCAGCTGCAAGGGGAGCTCAGCACACCAGTCTGCCCTGTTCCTCAGTGGCTTCTCTGTTAGGTCGAAGCAGCCTGCATGGCGATCCCGCGGACACTGCGAACAAAACAGCAATGTCGGAAGGCTGAAAATTATGGGACTTGAGACAACAATCAAGCCCTATAAATATGTTTGCTTGTGGCTCTACCTCCGAAGCAGTCAGTGTATCACATTCTTCAAACAGCAGTAGAATCTCGCTTTACAAAATTTATTTTTGATGTGTACGAGACTCAAGATTATTTTAATAGAACAGCAGGCCTCTTCCCCCCGTCCTGTAAATTAAAAGACATTTTCAGCTTGAAGCAATATTTTTGGTCAAGCTATAAAAGAAAAGTAAACAAAGAAAAATGTAGATCTCTTATGGAAATGCAGATAGCAGTTGCTATAATCCTCAGCAGCAGACCAGTATCTTCAGTTCTATCCGCGCATACCTTGTATGTACTGCAGCAGTAATTGGTGGCTGAGCCCCTTGTTTTTAAATGATGTGCTAAAAGCAGCTTTCTGGCCACAAGACAAGAGTACTTAGAGTTATTCAACTTAATTTTGCAAGAAGCCTTCCTACCCTGTCATAAATTCTCTTTGCAAAATGCTGCGACAATGAATTCCTTAAAAGCAAGTACAAGTGGCTAAGCTTTCCAGGGAGAGTTAATATCTGTTATTTGAGCAGCTGATTTATCCAAAAGCATGTTTGGGGTTTGTTTTTTTACAGCCAGATATCTTGGCTTGAATTTGGTCTGTAGAAAATCTCAAAACAAGATACCTATTCAAAATATTCATGATGAATTCAAAGGTTTTTCAAATAATCTCGAGCTTGTAGAATTATTTTTTTAAAATTATAACCCTCGGTGGTTCCTGCTGAATTTTGTGTGTGCTGCACTGAGCAGAATTAGTTTTATTCTTTTTCCCTATAGGCTTCATCCAAATAAAATCTTCCAGTTTTGCATTTGTCGTCCAAAAATCCTTTTAGTCTCCTTCTTCTCTGCCTTAAAATTTCACAAGTATTAAATTCCATACCAAAAAAAAGTTGTCTTCACACACTTCCATACAATTTGATACCAAAAATGTTTGGAAGGCAAAGACACATTCCAAATGCTAAAAATCATTTGAAAGGGAACAACCAATCGGCATATGGAGCTTAATAATTACTTTTTCCCCCCCAGAAAAATAACTCTCACACACTCCTTAAGGAAAAAAAAAAATGGATAAAAAATAAAGAAGCTAGAAGTGGCTGGAAAAGATCTTCTGAGGAGTGATTATTTTTTCCCCCCACTAGCAGAAGAGGTATGGAAAATGTAAGTACGCACAGCTGTGTTTATTCCAATGATTAGACATTCTCTTTCTCTGTGACCTCTCTGCATTGAGCTGGCAAGACACCTGGCTATGCTTAGAAGTGTCTCATTCATACATTTACATTTACTCAACTCAGACCTTTCCTTCTCCCTCCCGTACCCTTTTCTTCTCTGAAAAGACCAAAGGAAAAAACAAACAGGACAATCTGTGAGGTGCACTCCCTCTTCTCTATTTCTCCCCCCACCCCCCATTTGCAAGGTGTTGGTTAAGGCTCTACCCTGTGCCTTACACATTTGAAATTAAAGCATTAGCACTATTTTAATAGCGAGCATAAATCCTTCTTTTTTCATGGCTTTTTCCAGGCTGGATCAGAGGGAAGGGGTGGCTGCAGTGTGTCACGTAATGTGACCATACACATGCCGTACTAAGAATGCAATGGAAGCTACAGCTGCATCTCTGTGCTCTACACCTGTGCTTGCATTTTATTTCTGCAAAACATATATAATCTGGTCTATCCTTGCCCTAGTGCCCAACAGCTCTGCTTGATACTCACTGATGCTTAGTTGATGTGGAGGGGTTTGCTTGTAAGGAAAGGAGGTCACCTCACCTCAGAAAATTTGCGATCCAGATTGTGTTACTGATGTAGAAGTGAGACCAGGAGGGTTTAAAGGGTTGCTTCGCTGTCACTGAAGAAGTTTGGTATGGAGCTGAAGTTCTCCTTAGGTCTTCTGAGCCTCAGTCCAATGCCTTTCCTGCAACTTCAACCTGCCTCTGCAAGTATACATCAGGTTTGGAGGCAGGGCTTCCTTTATGGGCATCCAAGCTCCAAAACCATTCCATATTTGTCTCTCTTCTATTATCATTGAAGTCAAATGCAGAATTTTTGGTAAATTGAAAGTTGCCAGATCAATTCAAGACTGATTCCCTTAAGCTTATTATAGTTGCCTCCCCTGCTCCTTTGGATACCTAGGTATTTGAGAGCACTAAATACTGACTGTAAATCCAGTGCTTCTTAATAATGGCATCTTAACATATTATTGGTTTCCTTAGAGTCACTATCAATTTAAGCTGAAGAAATATGACTATATAGACATAGAATTAGAGTAAATGAAATGACAATGAGAAGCATCTGTACATAAGGCACTCATTTTCCTTTCATTTCAAGCTATCTGGATTCATTAGCTGGCCTTCACAGAGTGTGCTGTGTACAACACAATGCGTTGTACCTCCTCTGCTCTGTCAAATTAGATTTCTTTTTTTTCTGCTTCAAAACCATAACTCAAAAGCTCTGAATCGCTATTGGGTATTAGTCAGAGGTGTGTTTGATTTGCTGGTTTGATCATTTTTTACAGGAAATCTTTAGATCTTGATCTTTACTTTGTACATTATTAGCATGGTTTTGTATTTACGATATTAGTTGACTTTTCTAGGGGTCAGTCCTGCATGGGGCTGAGTGTCCAAAGCTTTCTAGTCAGGTTGGTAGCACCAGAAGCTGCTTAGCATCCATCCAGAGTGCCATTCCCATGCTGAATCAAGCTTCACATTTTCAGGATGTATTTAAACACTATCTAAAGAGAAAATTAATGGGAGATGTCCTGCACCCTCACTCCACACCAAGTCTGTAAGATCCTGAAACTCAAATACAACCAAACTCAGCACTGCAAAACCAATGGTCTGCTCACGTGCTCCCAACATCATCCTTCAGAGCTGGGGAAATGTAGGCAGGTCGAGAAGACTTCACAGCAGAACAATTTTCTAATTAGATTTGTAGGAAAGTGTAAAGAAAAGATGTAACTGTGAGATAAATGGGTTTCTGTGTATTGGTTTGCCGCCCTTTGGCTAGCCTGCTAAAGCACGGGAATCTACAGAGCCAGATCTACACAGTCGGGTTGAGGAAAAGGAGATAAGGAACTTTGGCACCACACAAGTCGGAAGAAAGGGAGTAAACAAGAATGACAGTAAGGAATAGAAAGAGCAAGGCTGGAAGGGGAGAGGGAGGAAACAGTCGAGGGAACGCAGCATGAGATCTTTTCTTTGCACTTCAACTGGAAGACCCTTCAGGTGGGACATTTAATATGAAGCCAGGCAGACAACTAGCTTGTCTGTTACTGACCTTGTCTTTTACGAGAATGAGCTGGTAGTGAACGGGTGTGGCATGGGATAGTTTCCTCTGGTGGCAAAGCTAATTTAACAGGTTTCCACCACCTCAATTAAATTATTTGAGCTAAGGAAAAGAAATACTTCTCTTTCAACTTCTAATATTTGTAAAACTTGGATTATCTTGCTTGTCTGTTTTTTGATGTTGCCATGAAGAGCTTGTCCTGCTGAGCATGTACTAAAGCACCCCAGTGGGGACAGCAAGCTGGGGGTGCTGCAGGTGGCAGTGGTAGGGGACATCAGAGGGAAACATTCCCATGTCACCAGAGAAGCCACATGCTCTAAGTATCCTCACCAACTTCATAGGGATTTTCCTCTGCTGAGCAGAGTGAGAGAGATGGGACAACTCTCCGGGTTGACTGTCCTGAAGTATCCGAATTGCTTAAGCACCAACCCCCAATGAAATGCAATGGGCAGGGGGTATCTGAATACTTCAAACACTTTGGGGTCCCACCTTGGCGGAGCCCAAGAAAAGCATCCCCTGGGATGGGATGGGGTAACCAGGACTGGGAGCCCAGCCACCTTGCTGAGCAGAAGCAGCAGAGGCCACATCAAGGTTGGGAGACCCAGGGAGTGCTGGGGGAACAGGCGTATGAGGCTCCTTTGAGCTCAAAGCATTTTCCAGGGGGTGGGGAAGGGCTGCCTCCCCAGACCCAGGTTGAAAGGAGGGCTGGAGGGAAGGGGTGGGAACTGGCAGCCTTCTGTGCCCTGGCCTGGGGCAGAAAGGTGGTATGTTTGCCGCCTTCACCACTCCCACCTTTCAGCCACATTAAAGCCCAATTATTCACGCTTGATGTCAGCACGGCAGAACCCTGCTACCCACTGCTCCCAGATCCCTTCCCTGAGGGGCCAGATTACCCCAGTGTGCACCGGCCCCTTCAGGGTGGGGTTCACAGTGTTCCAGGGCAGGCAAGGACCCAGGGCCAGCACCCTCAGCCCCACACGACACTTGCTTCATCCAACCCATGTCCCAGTAAGACATCACTCCATTAGCCTCCAAGGGAGGCAATGGCTGTCAAGGAGTGACCATCCCTCACCCTGTCTCACAGGCTGTGAGCTCCCAGGGGTGATGGTTGTCAGCCAAGTGGGAGCCCTGAGCACTGCTGCCACACAGAATCACCATGGGCTCATCGATCACGTAGACTATGCTGCTCACAGTAATCAGCCCTGGGACCAAGAGACAAGGAGGGACACCTGACTGCCCCACTGAGTGGCTAGGGGCAGGAGAAACAGACTCAAAATTCAATAGGAAGGAGAGAGGGAAGGGAGAGGACTGAATTGACCCTTTTTTCCCCTCACCATTCACATGCTTACAGATTTTTATCAGGCTTTTTAGCTGCAGGGCAAAGTGTTCCTTTATAGTTCCTTCCAAAGCTTTGCTGCCAAATTCAGGCTGTGGTTGCAGCAGCTGTAACCCATCCCCCAAGGTCTGCACACCCCTGGCCTGGGAGCAGAGAGCAGGAGTGGCTGAGAGCACTTGCATCAGCCTGGCGGGGCTCGGTAGCCTCCGAGGCCTCTGTGCATGCAGCTCTGTGGGCATTTTGTAAGGGCTTTTCCCAGCTTTTGCAAAAGCACTTGGCCAAAACATACGTGGTCGTGGCAAAACCCCACCATTGTGCCCTTGGGGCATGGATGCTGTGGAGACTGGGATAGAGCTGGACACAGCGCAGCACGTTTCAGGGGCACCCTGGGTGCAGATTGCATTCCTCTTCCTGGGATGGGATTTACCAGCCAGCTGAATGGAACCACAAGTTGGTGATGCTCATGTGGAACAGGCATGCAGGTGGAGGAGGGCAGGGTGTGAAATCCACAGCGATGGGCACCAACTCAGCACTGCTCCATCCTCTGTGCCAAGCCCAACACAAGCTTCACCTCAGTGGCATCCCCAGGAAGGGGCTGTGCAGCACCCACGAGTGGGGAGGGGGCATAAGCAAACCAGCACTGAGCTGCCCTCTCCCAAGGCTGACAAGGGGGTCATGTTCTTGTGGGCAGAGTTAGACACTCTTAAGGGTTGTCTGGGGTTAGTTTCTCTCTCTTTCTTTCTTTTTTTCCCCTTCCTTCCCCAGTGGAGACTTGCTCATTTTTAATAGGAAGGTTCATTGTTTTCGTATCTGATATTTCTTTGATTACTTAAAAAGAAATCCCAGAGGCTTGTTTCCACAAAATAGTGATTGCATAATTGATGTGATTATGATGTATTTTGCTGTGTCACTGCAGCTCAGTTGATTATTTTGAGAAGCTCTGAGCACTGTTAACTCGGCCATGTGTTGCACATGCATGGCCTGGGCTTTCTTTCCCCCCCCCCATGCGTGCAAGAGCTTTTCAAACAGCATTTGACTGTGCAAGACCTTCCTCCATGCAAGGGAAAAGATACAGGCCCACAAATAGCTAATACCAGCAAAATGACAAATGCTGTGGGGCGAGCTGCAAAGCTTTGCTCTGGTTTAAATAATGACTTGTTGGCATGAATACTCTCCCTAAAATCAGATTCATCCCGTGGGTGAGTGCAAAAAGTAAAATCACTGGGACAAATTCTCTTTCATTGCCTAAAAATGTACAGATAAAGCAAATACAGACCAGTCAGGTGCTCCGGGAATAAAATTCTCCTGTATATATAAAAGCGTAGTGAATCATTAAAGTTAATTGTTAATTATAAACTGAAAATGTATCAACTAGCTGCAGGTAGGAATATTTAAGAGCTCACCCAGGGAAGCCTTGAAAAGAGGATTGCCTTCTCTTTCTTTGGCTAGAGCTTTTTAATTGTTTTCAGCTTCAGGCTGGAGACAGTCCTAAGAGTCCTTTCTTTCTCCTGGTGACTGGGGTTTTTTTTATTTAATTTCTATATTCGCCTTTCTTTTCTTTTCTTTTTAATTCAGGGATGAAACACTGACCTCAGTAAAGCTTCTTGGCCAAATTTCCAGATTTCTGAACCTTTTGTTTTTCTCAACATGTGTGCAATTTTCACTATTTTTGTCCAACAGTGACCTCTGGAATTCCAGAATAATTTTCCCTCCCCTTCCTCCCTTCCTGGTGCCCTCATGTGACCCAGGAACACAAACATCTGAGAGACCTCTGGGCATCTTCACATCTGCTGGCATATAAGATCAGAGCCATTGTGTGATGTATTTTTAACAGCAGGTGTTGGGCTTGGAGAAGGGTGTGTTGGGTTTTGAGGGGCTGGGCAGAATCTGCACTTAATTCTTAGTTCCCAGGCTATTTAGGAACAGCTTAAAAACACACTTAATCTGTTTGTACAAATTTAACATTGTAAAACCACAATAAGGAATTGCTAATCAAGTGCAAGCCTGGATTTAGTTTCAGCTTTGCATCATTGCTGTCCTAAAAAAAGGAAAAAAAAAAAAAACCCAAAACAAAAAAAAACCCAAAAAAACCCAACAACACAACCCACCATCAAACTTTAAAGCTGAGTCCAAGACTCTAGTTTACAACTTATTTCCACAAAATACTACTGATTGATTACTCAAAGCCTGTTAATTATTATTTAGTCACGGTTTTCAACACAAACTCCTTACAGCAGCAAAACAAACAGTGTGGATGTTTTATCTTTTGCCAATTAACACAGTTTGAACATGACTTAAAATAGGCTGATCGCTCAGGGTCTGATTCACCACTGCATCTCTCCCGTTTGTGCTGCTGTAATTCCATTGATTCCCATGGCACTGGGGGAACTTGGATGCGAAACGAGAGAACAGCCTCTTTTCCACTGACACCACCACCCCCCACCCCCCACACCCCAATATGTAAAGGAACCCAAGGCACACTAAAGCCTGGCGAGTGACTCTCTTCCATGGTCCATTAGTAGAGATATAGCATCTAAATTAGAGAAACAGTGCAAGCAGAGTGTTTTCCCAAAAATATAATTGAAATCCTATTTTCACAGAAATCTCTCTCAAAATTTTTTATCAGACAAATCTAAAATGGTGCTTAGCGTTCAGTTATCTGCCAGGTATAAATGGCATAAATGGGTGATTACTTTAAATACACCTTCACTGAGGAGTGAGTTATGGGACCTCACAAAAGCATCAAGCTGTGACTACTTTCAGGAAATCACTTAGAAATAAATAATATAATAAAGGTTGCTTGCAAGTCCTTAGACTCTCGTTGTCTTTTTAGGCTGATATTTGAATTCACTACGAGCTGTAATTCCTTTCTGGTATCACCAAAGAACAAATTATTTATTTTTTGGAAGAAGAGGCTGAGTGACCTGACAGGTCTTTTCAGTCACATCATCTATGACTGCAAATTCTCACAGCGTCCATCGCAGGGGTGTATCCACATGAAAATAAAGAGGGAGATTTTAGCCTCGTTGAAGCTGGTGAGGTTTTGATGGTGGTGGGTTTACCAGCAACATGGTTTCACCTGTCCACTTTTATAGGCTACTTTTGAATTCTACCACATGACTTTGACTGGAGTTAGAATACCTATTTCTGAGTAGTTATTTTTAATATTTAATATTTGCTTTATTTAATAATTTTTAATAACATGTCACATGTGGGTACTTCTGAAATGCAAGGCCCTTCCTGCAGATTGACTCAATCTGCTCTGGATTCATCACAGGTGCTGGGGATTGAATTTGTGTCCTTTGTTTATCCTCCTTTATTCCAAATTTCATTGTAAAAAGGACCTGACATCCCATGAGCAACCCGAAATGCCCTGCCTCCTCCCAGCTGCCTCCTGCTGACACAGAGACAAGCAAATAGCAGCCACACACAGCTGTATGTGCCTGGCTTGTTGCACTGGTCAGGATCCACATCCTGTTCTCTCCTCACCATCTTCATCCACATTGGGCTACATCAGGTGAGAATGTGGGATGCCAGCTGAATCGTTCTGCCTTACACCCAGCAAAGCACAGAGATGTGGCTTTCAGATGACCAAAGCAGTTTCTTGAACTATTGGATGCCTGAATGTGAATCCTCTTTTTTATTATTTATTTATTTATTTATTTTAAAGATCTCTATTCTCTAATTGAGGAAACGGCACTGTTGACTGTCTTGGCATATGTCAAGGTGTCATCCTTTGGGCTGTTGGACCTCGTGGTGCTGCAAATGCTGTTTCCAGTCCTGCGTTCTGCATTCCCAGAGTGACACAGGATGATCAGGAAGGTTTCATGGAGCAACTATGTGAAGGGCTGGAGGGAAGAGGACCTCTGAAGGAAGGGCAAAAGCATCAAAGTTTCTTAGCTTTAAAAACAAATGCTAAGTGGTGACAAAATGAGTCTATATCAAAGACTGCTGCAAAGAAGAAGGGAAAGATTTTTCCTGCATGTTTGTAGGGGTAAAGAAAGGCTCAGGCTTCAGTGGGAAGAATTCATGAAGAATAAGGGTATCAAAGCAGCACAGTACATTGCCTGAGAAAGCTATGAAGCTCTTTAAGAAGAGCTCAGTCAAATTGGCTGACAGTGTCAGTCCATTCTGCCTTGGTTGGGGTATCTCCAGAAGTCCTTACCAGATATATGGGGGTGTTTTGGTGATTCTCAGAAGAATTAGAGCTTTTTCATTCACTTTAGTGCAAGCAGAATCAGAAACAAAGTAGAGGAGGTCTCTACTTCAGTAGAGAAGTGGTAGAGGATGGTTTGGGGAAAGCTTCCCTCCCACAGTGGGTGGGAGCCCACATCCTGCAACCATATACAGCAACAGGGATCTTCCCCAAGAACATCAGAAACCCATCAACATTTTGCAAATACCACTATCTTTAATGCAGTTAAAAATATGATTTCTATGTCAATTGGTTGTGTCCACAAGGTATTATGAAAGCCATAGTGATTGTGCAAATTTGTTTTACACTAAGACTTGCTCCATAACTGATCAGAACTGATTGGAATGATTTTAAAGAAATACCAAAATAATTACTGCTTTAATTCTGGAGATCTACTCTTGTAGACCTCTGTCCTCACATCTTTCACAGCACAATAAGCCTAACTAATAAAGCAGAGGAGCTGTGGGACAGCTATCCAGTTGAAGTAGTGGGGAAGTCACAACGTGCATACAGGCCCCTTTCATCTGCCCTGTGATGTTTTTATGTTCTTGGAAACTTGCTTCATTCCACTTAGAATTCAATTTAGGTTAGTCTTCAGACACTGAGGATGCTTTCAGCTAGTACCCAGCAGCCTACATCGCTAACCTGAAGGAACAGAGGCAACATTTTTTTCCCCTTTCACCATTCTCAACTGATGAGAGGCCAAATGTCTCTTTCTGTCCTCTGCCAGGCTTCTGCAGCTGCCAAGCATTGGTTCTCTTGCCTCTTCTCTCCAAGCAAAACTGCCAGTGCTGATACAGCTGCACTCCCCACTGGCAGGATTTTAGTCTCTCCGGATTTTAGTACAAGCATGGGATATGCTGACAGGTGATGGGGCAGTTAAAATCCCAAGTAGTTCTAAGAGTTTGAGTGAAAGACGAAGGATGGTACGCACAAGCTAATGAGAGTTATTAGGTAACAGTGGATGCCCTGTGTTCTCATGAACAATGTTACAGAAGATCCTCTGATGCTCAAAACCAGGTTGTGGACACCTGACAAGCCCTACACACACTGTCCTGACACGGAAGTGTCCTGTGAACGCACAAGTCCGTTCTTGGACACTTCAAGCCTGGCTGATGCATCAGCTGAGGCACATGGATGATTTCCAGAGGAGAGTCAAAGGGTCTCTGGTGGTGTAGTCTACTGGAACTACAGATCTTTATATAACGTACTAAGGCTGTTGTGCTGAAAAAAGATCATGCTAAGCAAGCAGAAGGAAATGAAAAGGAGATAGTCTTGTCCTTCCAAAAGAGTTTCCTGTCCTGTCCAAGTTGGTAGATGGCTCATCTCTTGTCTTTACATCAGCAAGTCTTCTCTTGTACAGTTAATGCCTACGCAGACCCTTTCAGAGGGGATATGGACAGGTAAAAAGGAAAGCTCTAACTTCAGTTCAGTAAATCTACCACTAGCAAGTTCATCCATGCTGATTGCACTTCATTTCTCTCCTGCTTTTCTCCCCTCTTGGCCCAATGAGTATCTCCTGGTTGGCCCATCCGTAGGGGCATCTTCAAGAGCAGGTGCACTTTCAACCACAGACATTACTTGAGACTAAAATCTGTAAGACAAACAGGGTCCCCTCTCTCAAGGGGGGTGAACCTCATTTCACACATACTGTACAAGTTCCTGACCGCTGAACTGATTCACCACTGTTTTTCTTATTGAGCTTTGCATGTTGCCTGATCTAGAAGGTGTGCTCTGAAAATACATGTCAGGTCAGGTCTGGCAAGTGGGGGTTAATGCTTTGTTTGCAAAGCCCATAAGAGCTTAGATGTGATTTAGGCGCTGGGAGGCTTATGCTGTTAAGACCTTGGCAAGTTCTGGGCTGATATTTAGGAATTTTTCTGGCAGAGAAATAGACACCTCTGGGCATATGCAGCAGCTCAATGGGAATGCAAATGGTGGTGCTGAGAAGTACAGTGTCAGGTAAGCAGTGTTGGGTGAGCAAACCTTTTTGTGAATCCAGTCCAAATCCACTGCATGTAAATGAGGATAATATCTGAAATGCTGGAATGGTGATCTGAAGGAGATGCAGACTTGAAAAGGAGGAAGCTTATAAAACCAGGAGAGATGTCACAGAACAGAAAAATTCTGTTTAATGAGCTCATCCGGTGAGGGCTGTGTAGCAATATTTAATTCTCTGTCAAAAATGAGGCCCTCTGCATTGGTAGCTTACCTTGAGTTACAGAGAAGGGTGGCTAGGACCTGACTAGCAGAATGGATCATGTCCCGAGGGTGGGCTGAAATCTTACACCCTGTTTACTTAAAAACACAAGTGCTTCTTGCCTCCCTCCAACCTCGATGCACAGATTTGCTTTGAGTTGCAAGCTGGCTAATTAATCTGCTTTGCGCCTGCTCCTCAAATCTTTCTTGTGGTAAGAGCATTTCTAGCCTTTTTAAGTGAAAACCATTTTATTTTGCAGAAAACTGCTTTGTGTTTCAGATTTGGCATTATCCAACGGGATTTTGGATAGGAAAAAGGCAGCAGCAGCAGCATCCTGCTCATTTGAGGGCCAGTAAGTGGTGCCTCCCGTGCTCGTCTGACATGGGGTGTGCAGATGGATGTGGTACGTCATGGGCGTTCAGCCCTGTCCATCTCATCTCTCGTGGCATTGTAGGCACTGCTCTCCTAATACCTTATGGGCTACTCCAGCCTGGCTGCCCCGAGAGCTCCTAGTGTGGCTGCAACAGGCCTCCTCTCCACCCGCCTGACCCAGGCTTAGGGCAGCCAACATGGGCAGGCATCCTGCTCAAAGGCTCCTTTGAGTTTTGGTTCATGCAGCCAGCATCTACTCTAAGTGCTGTGCTGGGAATGTTACGCTTCATACTTAAGAGTTACCTGAATCTGAGCAAAACACTTTATCTTATCCATTGCTAAGAGCTGAGCTGCCTTTGTTGCTGTTAGCAAAACATGTTTTTCTTCTTGGCCTGTCTTTTCTTTTGTGTGGCATCTACATTTTGATGTGGAAAAGATCTTTTAGCATGCAAATGCATCTAACCTCAAACAGAAAGGTTGGCCTTGTTGCGTGCAGTATGTTTGCACAGTGGTGTTCTGGAAGAAAGCAGATTTTCCCTATGATGTACAGATCGATTCACCTTAACCCCAGAAATGGGTGCTATTGTTGTTGCTTTTCTCTGCACACTGTAGAGGAAACACAGGGGAAGAGCAGACATGAAATAAATTTTCTCAAACAAACTCCAGACAGAACAATAGATGAAATGAGTCTCTTCAAGGTTTTGGTGTCATCAAATGTTATTGTTGACACTCTGAATGTAGTAATAGTTGTTAGGCTAATTAGAGTGGTGTAGTTCTAAAAACAGGAACTGTGAAAATACAGTGTCTAGAAGGTACTAATAATCTTTTGATACCTGTATTTTTGCCATTCTTTATTACTATAATGAGAACGTTAATGTGCAGGGGAGAAATCGTGTGTGTCCTTAATAAGGAATGAAGCAGCACAGTTGTTATCATCTTGAGTATCATATTCATTTAAAATCAAGTAGGCAACTCAAAGGTTAAGAGGTTTAATGTTCCTGAACTGTACAATTGAAGCACTATAGTCCAGGTTATTGTTAGCAATTATTCAAAGTGCTTGGGGTTTTTATTAGAAACTTCATTTTCCAGAAGAAAGTCCCCCACAATTTTAGCCAGCATTGCAGGGTGACCATTTAACAGCCAGACACTTTCTGCACAAAGTGCATCAGGAGGTGTTGTCATGACATAATTTGCTCACAGCTATTTAAATGCTGTTAGATAGCCATCCTCAAACAATCTTCAACCTCTCTTAAGTTTTCATGCCACATATCTTTCCAGTGGGAATCAGAAAGCTTAAGAAGCTCCTCTGTATTTAGAGGTTAATGTGATATTCTGCGTGCAGTCCTCCCAGCCTGAGGAATACGCCACTTACTTGCAGCATTTCCAAGCACAAGAAGCAGGCAGGTGTACTAAAACACGTACCAGTAAACCTATCGGATTGTGTGATATAAACCAGTGAGCACGGGTGAATATTATGGAGCAGAAATGCTGAAGGAAACCAGATAACTAGAGGGAAGAGAGGAAGCCTGGAGAGGAATTACAGAAAGTTTAAGGCTGTGTTAAATGCAAAGCTGAACTCCACATCTTAAGCATGGGCAACCATAAAAGCTAATTAATACAGATGTGGATGATTACAACATAGCATCCACAATTAACCTTTTAAAATAGGGTCCCAATAGTAAATGGCGGAGGTGGTGCACAGGATGGAAAAGATGTGTACAAGGCTGGATCAGCTCAGGAACAGCAAGGGACTGGAGAAGGACATTTTTGCAGGAACACGACAAAACATAAGAATGTACTAAAAGAGAGGTGACCATTTACTGAAAAGCAAAGGGTCTGGCTGTCTTGCCTACTTTTTATGTCTTTAATTCCTATGGAATATTCCAGAAGCAACAAAACTGCTGGATGTTCTGTATTGCCTCTCTTCCACTTAATCAGTCACAGTGGTGGTGTCTTCCTTTTGTCCCTCAAAAGAGGTTTATTGGCAAACACACGCAGCTGTGGGATGATTGTTCCCAGGTAGGTTCTCAGACTCACAGCCTTCTACTCGATTAGCTAATCTACAGCCTCGTGCCTGCAAATTGAGACCTGTCAACAGGGAAGGGAAGGGAAGGGAAGGGAAGGGAAGGGAAGGGAAGGGAAGGGAAGGGAAGGGAAGGGAAGGGAAGGGAAGGGAAGATAAAAGAAAGAGAAAAGAAAAGAAAAGAAAAGAAAAGGAAAGAAAAGGAAAGAAAAGAAAAGAAACATAAGGAAAGCCTGATGGAGAAATTAGCCATCTGTGCTCCTCTAACTAGGTGGTTCCCCAACTTCTGGTATGATCCTATCCTTGTCTAATTGACTCATAACCTGTTCTGCTCAATCCAAGCCACAGCTGCATCAAGGCACACTGAGATCCAGTCAATCTAGTCTGTGTTTCATGACAGTCTGATCACTGAAGACTGTGCATGTTGAAATATTTTCCCTCAGAGTTTCTAATAGCAGGATTATATCAAGGCAAATGGAACCAAAAAGGGACTTAGCTTCATCCACAGCCTTAGGAGCCAACACAAAAATACCTCCTGTGTTGTCTCTGCAGTGAGCATGCATATTTATGAGGCCCCCATACTAGTCATGAACCCTCCACCTTGTGCAGTCATAGTGGCTCACAGCTGAAATGGCTGCATTTTACATTCTTTTCATCAATGTCAGTGATGGGCTAAGTTGGAGGACACAGCCTAGAAAGATAGTCAATCTCACCATCCATGTCAGCAGGGATGAAGAAAAGGTACCTGACAGTGTGAACTGATGGCAAATGTACCATTCCCAGGGCCCAGTTAACTCTGGTGGAATCAGGAATTAGTACTGAAGTATTCAGAGTTAGACTGTAACTAGGCCAAGTGGGAATGGGGGCAGAGGAACAATTTCTAATCCACTGGTGCCTTTTTCAGATTATATTTCTGAATGCACAGTGCCATATTTTCCTCCACATCATAGTTTTATACCCCTTGATAGTACAGGGCTCAGGTGACTCAAATTGCTGTGTTGAGATTCACCAAAAAAAAAGCAAAATGGAGAGATAGTAGAATCAAGTACCGAACACTGCTAACGTGGGGCCTGAGGGCTTTCACCCTGCACTGGAACAACCATCCTGAGGCACTTTTTCACCCTTTTTGTTAAAAACATTTAATCAAGCCAATATAATTAATGCATACCACAAAAAATTATCCACTACACAAGTAACACTGCTGTAAGGAAAATACTTTTTTCAATGATGTTATAAAAAAATATAGGTCACTGCGCCCACCAAAGTTATTCTAGCAGAGCTATGTTGTTAGCACTGGAACTAAGCCATGTTTTCATAGTCAAATGATAGGCCTTTTCTAAGGTCGTGCCCACCCAGTACAAAGCCCACTAAGTGCTTCATTGAAAAGACTAAATGGAATTCACACTTCCCAGGCAATCGTTTCATTATGATCAGTATGAGTATTCACAATGTAATTTTTAAAATCTCAGAAATAAAGCAGGCCAGTATCTAAGAGCAATCATGTTCCGTGGCATGTTGAAAAGCTTGTGATTTCTGGCTTTCACTTCCAACATATAACGTACCGTGCAATGAAATGAGGGTTGGTTACCTTACTCTGGCCTTTCAATCACATGCTTCTGGCTTACAGTTTTGCAGAGGAGGAAAAAAAAAAAAACCCACTTAAAAATAATAGAAACCAAGATTTCACTGTTTCACACTGAGACCTACCAACAATCATGTAGCATTATGCATTATGTAAGTGGCATGGCGCCTTTAAAGAAGGGACAGTGCATGGGTTTGGCATCAGAATTCATTGGGTGTTTGGTTTCTAGCACCAGGTTTAGGTAAATCTAGACCAAAACATGGTGCATGGATTCATGAAACCAGACTTCCATTATCCACCGCAAATGGATCCTGTTAGTGTTGACCTAATCAATAGATAACCCACTTCTGGTGGCACTAGGCTGGACTTCTGCCCTACCCCTCAGCCTCTAGATATCATCAGGGTCTCTCTGCAGGAGACAGCCTTCATGCCATCGTGATGAATAACCACTGACATCCTCCATGAGTTTGTCTAAAGCTTTTCTGACCCATGGATGCCTCACATCTCTCTAACAGCCTGAGCCATGCATTCCACAGCATAGCCACACAGGTATAGAAAAGGGCAGAAGGCTCTCAGTGAGCTGGTATGTTCACGTGGTCTGGCAGGGCTGTCCAGCTGGACTTCAGTAAGCCTTTTGTCTCCTCTGTGCATGGCATTCTCATAAGCAACCTATGGAGAAACACCAGAGGGCAGGTGTACAGCTGACTGGGTACTTCACCCAGGGAAGAGTTCAGTGTTTCAACAGTAAAATATAAAACCAGCTCCTGCCAGGTTCTGTCTTAAGCACACTGCTGCGCTTTTTTCCCCTTTTGTGAGCTGGGTGATGAAGTAGAAAGCACACTTGCTACAGTTACAGATGATATGTTACTGCAGAGATTGCTGGCAGATTGGAGGATAGGCTTGAATTCAAATTGATCTGGACAAGCTAAAGAAATAGGCTTGGAAGAAAAGGGGGAAATTTAAGAGAGGCACATGCAAAGTGCTAAATTTAGGTAGCAATAGTCAAGCAAAAACACAAGGTGGACAAAAACTCAGAAAACGAGACAAGCATTATAATGTATCACAGGCAGAGCGAGTCAACCCTGTCACAGCACTGCAGAGAGGTCAGACTTTGCATCAGGTATTTGCAGTGTAGTCCCGTACAGGAGCACAGTTGCAGGGCATCTGCAGGTGTCCTGCTGCTCCACAAAGCACTAGTCCAGCTTCAGGTGCAAGGACATGCTTAGGTTTGGCTACTGCACATCAGGGAAAGTGAGGAGTTCTCAGAGACATCCCAGAGCCAAACGATCTAAGGTGTCCTTTGAGGAGGGACTGAGAAAAGTATCAGAAGGGACTCTGAAGGAGAGCCATCCTCAAGAATGTTAAAGTCCATTGTTGAGAAGAAAACCATCTGACCTCTGTTTTGGTAGTGTAAGGAAGCAGTAACATACTTTAATTATACACAGACAGACTCGAGCTAAGCACTTTAGGAAAATCCTCCTTAACACTACAGATAGTGAAACCCTGGGGTTCACTGGCTTGCTAAGCAGTGAAGCACACATCACTGTAAATCTTACATCCCAATTTGACAAATGGGTCCCAAGGACTGCATGGATATGGTGAGTTGGCTTTCCAAGCTGCTTCCTGTCTTTCCTGTTGATTAGCTTGGATGGGGCATCGTGTCCATGGGGACCTACTTAATGTAGAGTCTTTGCAGAACAGTTTCTTGATCTGTCCTGTGAAAGCAGCTCCGACAAACAGGCAGCAGGATTATTCCAAATAGGTCCAGCTGGGACAAAAATCACCTATGAGGGACAGGAGTCTTGCCATTCAAATGGGCTCCTGGTTTGGTTCGTCCTTCAGCCTTAGCCCACCACTGGAATCAAAGGCCAGCTTTTTTAAGGACTTTTGTGGTATTACAAATGAGCAAAGCCCCTTGGCTTTCCTTTCCCCCCCCCCCAACACTGTAATTCTCCCACCCTGGTGCTACAGTCCACAGGCTCAAGCTGTGTTGAACATATCAGTATCATCTTCAGATGAAAACTTTTATTGTTTAATGTTTAATTACAGGAGAAGTGCCTGAGGACTGGAGGATAGCCAATATCACTCCAGTCTTTAAAAAGGGCAAGAAGGAGGATCCTAGCAACTATAGGCCAGTCAGCCTCACCTCTGTCCTTGGAAAGGTAATGGAACAGCTTGTTCTGGACGCCATCTCCAAGCAATTGGAAGAGAAGAAGGTCATGAGGAGTAGTCAGCATGGATTCACCAAGGGGAAATCGTGCTCGACCAATCTCATAGCCTTCTACGATCTCATCACCGGCTGGGTAGATGGAGGGAGAACAGTGGATGTCATCTACCTTGACTTCAGCAAGGCTTTTGATACTGTCTCCCATGACATCCTGATAGCAAAGCTGAGAAAGCATGGGATAGATGAGTGGACAGTGAGGTGGGTTGAGAATTGGCTGTCGGACCGAGCCCAGAGGGTCGTGATTCGTGGAGTGGAATCTGACTGGAGGCCTGTGACTAGCGGTGTTCCCCAGGGCTCGGTGTTGGGTCCAGTCCTGTTCAACATCTTCATTGACGACCTTGATGAGGGAATAGCCTCGACCCTCAGCAAGTACGCCGATGACACAAAGCTGGGAGGAGTGGCTGACACACAGGAACACTGCGCTGCCATCCAGCGAGACCTGGACAGGCTGGAGAGCTGGGCAGGGAGAAACCAGATGAGGTTTAACAAAAGCAAGTGTAAAGTCTTGCACCTGGGAAGGAACAACCGTTTCTATCAGTACAGGCTGGGGGATGACCTGCTGGAGAAGAGCTCTGTGGAGAAGGACCTGGGGGTCCTGGTGGATGACAGGTTGGCCATGAGCCAGCAGTGTGCCTCGGTGGCTAAGAGAGCCAATGGGATCCTGGGGTGCATCAGGAGGAGTGTAGCCAGCAGGTCAAGGGAGGTGATCCTCCCACTCTACTCTGCCCTGGTCAGGCCCCACCTGGAGTATTGTGTCCAGTTCTGGGCTCCCTGGTATAAAAAGGACAGGGATCTCCTGGAGAGAGTCCAAAGAAGGGCTACGAAGATGATAAAGGGCCTGGAGCATCTCCCCTGTGAGGAAAGGCTGAGAAGATTGGGACTGTTCAGCCTTGAGAAGAGAAGACTAAGGGGGGACCTAATTAATGTTTACAATTATCTTAAGCAGGGGATGCAGGGGGAATCAGCCAGCCCCTTTTCAGTGGTCTGTGGAGACAGGACAAGGGGCAATGGCTGCAAGTTGGAGCATAGGAAGTTCCGCACCAACATGCGGAGAAACTTTTTCACAGTGAGGGTGACAGAGCCCTGGGACAGGCTGCCCAGGGAGGTGGTGGAGTCTCCTTCTCTGGAGATATTCAAGACCCGTCTGGATGACTATCTCAGTGAAATGTCCTAGGGAGCTGCTTTGGCAGGGGGTTGGACCCGATGATCTCTCGAGGTCCCTTCCAACCCCTACAATTCTATGATTCTATGATTCTATGACTCAAAACAGTGTGATAGCAATTGTGCTTGTTTACATCAGTGCATGTCAGGGAAAAAGGGAGGGGCATAACTTGCAATGTTCTCATTATTGTTTACACAAATCTCAGGTTTTGTGGATGGGAAGTATGGAATTTATACAGATAAATGATGATGAGCCATCACTAAAAGATGACAAAATAGTTCCACAGTCCCTGGCACTGTGCATTAAGTGCCAATAGTACATTAAGTCTGACCCAGGAAGGGAAAGGTGAAGTCTGCCTTCTCAAGAGGGCTGAGGAATTTAAAAGAATCTCACCATCTAAAAAGGATCTTTCCAGCTGGATGTGCCAGTTTTCTGGTGTACACACAGATCAAGGGAAGGCTGTGACTCCACGGCTCATAAAGCACTTTTTAGAAACTTCTTAATCTCCTTTGCTTTGGGAAGTACTAAGATCTGGTCTCCTTTACTGTGCTGCCTTTTATTTATTTATGAACCGAAAGCCTGAGTTCTTTAGAAAAGGGGGAATTTTGCTTTGAATTTTAGATGTAGAAGCAAACCCTGACCACAAAAATGCTTTCAAAGGGTCACAGCACTGTCTGGAGATTGAATCGTCCTGGCATTTCCTAATATTGGGGATAAGACAAATTCTTTTTGCCTTGATGTGAGATATTGAACTTACTCAGGTTTTATGGGTTAAAAATGGTATCCAACTTTGGGACAACTTTTTCCTCTGTTGTGTTCTCAGCATTTCTACAGGCAGTTCTTTTTCCATTTCATTGTTATTTCTTTTTAACAATTGGACTTGATGGTATTCAAGGTCTTTTCCAAACAAACAATTCTATGATTCTTAAGCTCTTCCTCAGCTGTGGGTATGTAATGTACCCCTACATCTCTACACTCAGCTAGTATCCAAGTGTGGATATGTAGGGCTACGCTATATATCCATAGTAGTATGGATAGGTAGTGTACAGCTGGATAGTATATATCTAGCATGTAAGTGTGGATATGATGTACATATGATGGCACAGGCTAAAAGGAAGTTGCTGACAAAAGTATTAATGTCTTTTAATTCCAGGGTACAAATGCGCCTGAGGAACCAGATACCCAAAATCACAGTCACAGGCTTCTGTGTGGCTTGATCACTATTACTTAGTCAAAATTATCTAAGTTTTGACTTTAAGAAATTCAATCTTTCTTCTTGATATATTTTTCACCATTTCAATTTTTGTCTTTGTGGGACATCCTTCATAGGCTCAGCTGTGACGCTACCAAACATTAAAATGAGTCATGTTTCTTATCACAGTTTAGAAAGAAAAGCATTCCATCTTACATGACAGATCTTAAAGCCTGACTGAAGATCAACCCCAAACATTGTTTTTTTTGATAAAGTACAAGATTTAAAAACAAAAACTAAACACAGTTTGGTTTTCTGCTTTCAAGTCACCTGCTCCAACTAACCTGACACAGCAGAGGGAAGGTGGGTTTCTGGCCTGGGTTTCTCTCTCTCTCATAAATAAGGAAATACTCTCAAAGTTCTCTTAAATAATGTTCTTGAGCTTCCAAAAATCCTGTTCGCGTTTTCCCACTGAACAAGTGGTGTTTAAAAAGCAAGGTTAACCACGCACTCCATTCCTCTACAGCTCCCTGCTTGCTCCCAGATAGAAGCTCCCCTCCTGCTGTGCTCACCCACAGCCACCCCACAGCATCTCCTCCAAAGGTATGGTCCAGAATATGTTTCCCTGTGTGTAATTTATAGGCTCTCAGATTCCCTGATCAGGATCCTACAGGGTTAAAAAGATATTTGGCTGTATAGGAAGGACAAGGTAGAGAAGGACATCCAAGTTGGCTGGAACCATTGCAGACAGGGAACCTCTTGGTACATTCCCAACACAGAGTTTCCCACATGAATGACCTTCCTCCTGAGACTGCCCAGGTGCTCTACCAATTGCAGAGTCAAAAAAAAATCACCATTTAAATGCAACCAGTGGACAAGAGTGGCAGGACCATGGCAAGATGGGAGGATTGACACCTGCTTTTGGGTGAGAAACGCCACATGGTTTATCAGTGTCCACAGGAGGAGGGCTGTGGTTTCTGGAGTTTCAGATGGGCACCCAAAGGTGCTGTGACTTACATCAGGGAAGACTTTGTTGGGCTGTGATTTGATTGCCTTCGGCATGGAAACCCTTGTTATAGTGGTTCTGTATTTTCATTTGAAGGTATATTAAACAATTTCATTATAAAGATCTACCAGATAAATAGTAGAGCAAGCCTTTGAACATGCTGGTGATGCATACTTTAGGTTACTTTGTCTCTGGGAATGGGCCAAAGTGGTTTCTGTCTCTGTGTGTGTGTCTGGGTGATTAGCCCACAAATAGAGACACAAATAAAACTAACTAGGTGATGAATGTAAATAATCAGGGTCACAGTACTCATCACTCTCAAAATGTGATTACCATGTGTTGAGAAGACACAAGGACTGTACAAAGTTAGAGGAACCTCACCTTTCAGTTCAGTCACTGAGAAAAGTGGGAGAACATAGATACCTGTCTAAAGAGGAAAGTGAAACAGAAAAGCGGGACCAATTTTCACTCGCAGGGAAAGTAAACCCAACCTGCCTAGGACAGTAAAACCAACATCAGAGTGTAGTTGGAAGTGGAGAAGGAAGGCCATGGTTTGCAGAGGTTTCTGGTGTGGAAGCACCTTGTTGCCTTGGAAGACCTGGCACGGCAAGCGGCTGCACTGGCCCTCCAACTTCCTGACCCAAGTTCACCAGCCAAGGAGAAAAGCCAATCTCAGGTCACCTGCTGCTAGAGAAGACTTTTTATTCCACCTGTCTGGACTGTACAGGTGAAAGTCTGGGGCCACACTCAGGCATTCAGTCTCCCATCCTGGATGCTTCAGGGACAACCTAGCCCCACAAGCTATGCTTCAGTGGGCTTGCACCTTGGGTAGTGCCTGCAACATTTGGACATACCTTCCTGGAGCCAGCCAGCCCTGTGCACACAAAGTGGCCCCCAGTGACCTCCACCCAACATTTTTTCCCTTCCCTGTAACATGGGACAGTCATGGCCGCAGGTGCCTCTGCAGTGATGGTGGGGAGACACTTCGTAAGCTGGTCTTCAACCTTCCTGCCCTTGTGTCACCTAGCATGAACCAGGACCCACTGCGGCACTGCAGACTCCCATGGTAGTCCCTGCTATCATCACTGGAGTCATACCGACATCCGTAATGGAAAAATTCCAGGGGGAAGCCTGGAGGGCAGTGTCCCAAGATACTTTCTGCAGATGCTTTCCCAGAATGAGACCGGTTTCACAATGTTCAGCAGTCTGTTCCTCGTTGATCCTGATACTGAGGTCAGAGGAGCGGTAGGCAGCCGCTGCTGGCACGCCCGGGCAATGTCGCAGTGCCACATGCTGATGGCAGATGTGAGGGAATGGAAGCACACAGACATATTATGCTATCAGAGAGAACTATGGCTGTAAGAATTATTAGCGCAAGTTGTGAAGCTGACAACAAGTTGCAAAATAAATCAGAAGTGTGTGCAAACTGTAAACCTTTCTGAGGACAGTTGGGATGAACCCTTGTTAAGATGTACCACAACAAAGGACAAACATCACAGAAATTCCAAACATCTCTCTTTACTGGCCTACGCTGCCGTGTTGATAGCACAGGGATGTTTTTGTTACTGCTGAGCAGTGCTTACACAGAGCCAAGGGCTTTTCTGGAAATGGGCTGGGGTTGCACAAGAAGTTGGGAGGGGACGCAGCCAGGACAGCTGACCCCAGCTGACCAAGGGATATCGCATGTCATATGGCGTCACGCTCAGAATGTAAAGCTGGGGGAAGAGGAAGGAAGGGGAAGATGTTTCTCTTCTCAAGTCACCGTTACGCGTGATGGAACACTGCTTTCCTGGGGATGGCTGAACACCTCCCTGACCATGGGAAGTGGGGAATTAATTCCTTGGTTTCCTTTGCTTGTGTGTGCAGCTTTTGCTTTCCCTGTTAAACTGTCTTTATCTCAACCCACCAGTTTTCTCATTTTCAGTTTTCTGATTCTCTCCCCCATCCCACCATAGGGAAAATGAGCAAATGGCTGCATGGGGCTTAGTTACTGCCTGGGGTTAAGCCACAACATGTGGTTAGCCTTGCCTTTTCTCCAAACAGTAAGCTGGAGCCCACCAAGGAAAGGAACCCCCATATCTTTCCTGGCTGCTTCTTCCTCTGCTATTTTCATCCCCTTCAGCTTGTTCTGCACTGGGACGTGCTGCTTCTTTTTGGATCCCGATAGGAAAGACACACACACTTTCAGGACAGATCACTATTAATACAGTCACAGGTAAGGTGATATGGAGTTAAAAACTCAATGCTCCATCTCACAATGGAGAGCCCACAATGATGGGACAGGCTGTGGCGAGGGCACAGAGCTCTAAGTTGCCAAGTGTTTCGGCAGTGCCCAGCTTGCTGTACAGGTGCAACCATTGTTCACAAGAAGATAGGGTGAGTCCATGACCAACTGGATGAATTCCTGACCAAGCTGTTTTTCCACATATCTCATGTTTCCACAGCAGACTGTTTCCTGACATCAGGAATGCCATAGAAGTCATGATGTGGCCACCCTGTCCTGCTGGCTGGAGAAAGTCCCAAGCACAGAGATGCTGATGTAGTCTTTCTGAAGCAAATATCTCTATTATCTCTTTCCATGATGTGATTCTCAGCCCCATCCCAAACTGGGTAGCAGGGGACACTGTGAGCCCAGCAGATCCTGCCAGAGGACAGGGCTGTGCGTTGCTCATGGGCTGCTCAGGGAATGCTTCATCCCTAGCGCGTGTGACGGGAACGGTGCTGAAATCCCTTTGCATCCTTTGTCTGTAACAACCTAGCATTTTTCTGTAAGAGACAAATAAATTGATGGGAACAGTCAAAACCAAGCCAGAATGATGAGACATGATGAGTTCTAGGCTTTGAAACACGATCAGTTTAATCAACATTTCTCAACTGCAATGACATTGGGTCAGTCCAGCAGTTCTTGAGGCTTACGTTGAGCTGTAGTTGTGCTTGGAAACATCACTGATGGGAAAATGGACTTACTAATTCCTGAAAGGGAGAAAATTACATTTTCCCTCCAATGAACACCTCCAAGCTCCAACACATCAGGGAAAGGCAGGTTGGAAAAAAGAAATCAGTTGTGCCAAGTGTCCTCCTCTCTCCTTTTGCCCCTGCCCTCTCCTATGTTTGTGCTCCCCAAAGAATGTACAGGAGCATCCTGCAGCACTTTTCCACACAGTCACCTGCTTCAGGAAGGGGATGCGTTTCGAAGCAGTCACTGCACTCAAGGCAAAGGTTTTCATCTGAAAGGACAAAGGAGTGAAGGGGATGCACAAAGGACACTATTCCTGCATGCTAGCATATGTGTGTGCACATGAGAGAAATGCAGTAGAGGTGATGCCACTGGAGCACAGGAAATGTTTGGCAACATCAGCAAATGTTTGCTACTGACTGGACATGGAGGCAGAGTTCATCTCCATTTGCAGAAGTCTTTTCACCTCAGAAATTACTGATCCTTCTTTTCATGCACAGCCACAGGACCTATGTACTCTGTCTGGTTCAGAATGGTGCCTGCTCACAGGCCAGAACCATTCGTAGCATCACATCTGTGCAAGCCCCTGCCTCCAGTCTGTGCTGCGATACTATTCCTGATTACCTGTCACCTCCTTCCCAGCACTCAGCTATGCACACTGTAACTTCTGAGGCGTGATGAGGGATGTGGATTTGTATCCTGAGGCAAAAGTGTTGAAGGTCTCCATTTGTACTTACCACTCAACATCTATCCAGTTGGTCCCTGGCAACATCCACTTCACTAACTCAGGTGAACAGGGAATCACGGGTCCCCAGTGTGACCAGGGCTGCCGGGCTACACTGGGGTAATCCTTCTGAGCACTTGCTTGCAGAGCCTTGTGCAGTGCTTGGGACCCCAGACAGGGCAGGAGAACACAAGCCATTGACTCCACATGTGTGGTGTGACTGGATATGCTGCACGTCTGATGTTGAGTCCTCTGCACACATTCCAATGGACAGATAATGCATCCTGGTCTGTCTGGCAGTGAACATGGGAGCTGCTGGCCAGGGAGGGTCATTTATGGGTGGATACCTGGATCTATCCCCACAGGTTCACTCCTCAACACATCTTGACTGCCAATACAAAAGTAGCTTGCCATCTTTTCCCACTATCAACTGCACCATCCAACTTATAGTGCTTACTAAGCTAATTTATGGACACACATTGTATCTTGTGTTCTTAGGTGTGTGACCAGCTTTTCTGACCATAGATTATTCAGGAAGCTTTATAGATGGTGGCATCTGAATCATTGTTATTTGATCATTTTAAATGCTAGATATGGTCAAGCCTTAATGTCATGATGATGACAGAGATATGTTATTGTTCAGTGCATTACCATTTAAGTAACAATAAGATTTCATCTGCCCATCTTCTAAAAACTTTCAAAAGAGAATTATTGACAGAAAGGTAACTATCCTCAAACGCTGCAAATTTACCCAAAGTATCTGTGTACACTTTACACTTAATTTCACAGCCAACTGCAAGTTGATTCCGAATCAATAATCGAATTATTTTTCTACCCATGTTTGCAGAAATCATATGAATTAGTGGCTAAAGGAGATAAGGGTATATTAGTAACATTTTACAAGTCCCTGGTGAGAACTTATCTCAAATGTTCTATGCTACTTTGATGTTTCCCTGTCACAAAGGGGCTGGAGATGGTGCCTATGACTGAGCAGAATCAGGTTCTGTGGCCCTGGTAGGATCTTACCATGTCCTGTTGTCCTGTGTGCCAACTGATGTATGAGCTGAATTAATGTCATTTATGTCACTATTCAAATAATTCCAAAATCACAACCTCACTTTAAAGCATACAGAAGTGAGATTTAGCTGCAACTCTGGGACATCTCATTGGGGCTCAAAATACCAATCAGAATGCAGGAAAGGACAGAGCTGGGCTTCCAGGATCTGACACACTGGCATTTGAAACCACAGTGCTGGTGTCTCAATGAGATTTCTCAGCTTCACTGCATCATTGGGACTTTTACTAGTTTCAGTGAGGCAAGATTATCGCTTCTAGAATTAGTTTAAATCAGTGGAATTATCCATATGTGCAATGACATTGCTGAGATCAGAATCTGACCCCTGTTCTCTTTCTTGGTGAACTATCAGATTTAGAAGCAGAATCTTAAATTCTTCTAAAAGTTTGTCAGGCTCCCATCTCCAGGCCCTTGCCTTCAGCACTGCCCACTGCTCTGTTGAGCATCTCACCTCTCCCAATGAGAGTGGCCCACTGCCCCAGATCCTCCCATGAAAGGGCTACTCCCATCCAGGCTGGAGCACGTTCTCTTGTGCTGGCTGGTCTGTGGTAACCCTCCACCCCAGGATATTGAAGGCACATGTTCCCCTCATCGTGCTGAGGGAGGCGGCAGCTTTGGAAAAGCAGCAAACAAGAGGCAGTTTGCCAAGAGGGATGCAAGGCATGGGAGTGACAGGCTCCCAAGGACCCCAGAAGCATTTGATCCAAAGTAACCACCTGAAGTTGTGTGTGACTGTGACTGGCTTTCCTCTTTTGAGGGTTTGGAGGCAGGGGGGTTGTAGTCTGTAAGCCTATGCATCTCACAGAGCACCCACGTTAGAGTACCGGCTATCCTGGCCACAGAGACAATGGCTCCTCCTACGTACCTATGGCTGGCCACCTGTCTTCCAGGCAGCCTTCCCACCCCAGTGACTGTGCAGGAGAGTGTGCCTCTGCCTTGCTTCATCACCTGCACTGCGTGCCTCAGATTGTTTTGCATGTACCCACGCGCATCTCTTTTCCCCTTTCCCCTCTTCCTCTTGGGCCCAAATGCAACCATGAATCACTACGGGAAGTGCACTTGATGATCTCAGAGCCACAACACTAAAACACAGAGCATCACCAAGCAACCTCATGTGAGAGCTGGGGACCAAGCCAGCTAAAGTCTACTGGTCAGATAGGCATATCAGGAGTTTTACCCATTTTCACCGTGTTTTCCAAGCAATAGTTGTTCTTTACCTTATGAGTTTGACAGACATTCAGATTTTGAAGTGGTACGTAAACATTGGCATCTGTGATGTCATGTGATGTGTCTAAAAAAACTGAACTGTGTTTAGAGAGATGGGGAGGTTGTTTACAGTTTAAAATTTGCTTTTAATCTACAGATTTACCTGCCATCAATTGTAATAGACAAGTGTAGTATGAGCACAGAGCAGGAGCATGAACTTTCGCTAGCGGTGCTCTTTGTGCCCCATTAAAAAGGATGGAGAAACTTAGTCACGACGGGAAAAACAGTCACAAACACCAGCAATATTTCAGTGTCCATATATGGATGCATGGAGATATATTTAAATTGGCAGCAGCAGACGCTCCATTTGCAAGGAATAGTCGTTCTGGGCCTCACACATCAGTGAACACTGTGAGAAGTTTATGTAAGGAACTAAATCCATCTCACGCCACTGAAAACACACAGCTAAGGCTCACTGCACTCTGGCTTCACATCTCTGTGGTCAGGGTTTTCTTCTACACTCTCCTAGGCAGGAATAGCATTTCTTCCCATTTGTATACATTTTAAAGTCATGCTAGAAATTATTTTTAATAATACAAACACTGCCCTGTACGGGAGCAGAGCTCTCAAGATGCAGTTGAGGGCAGTAAATCCTATTTTCTACAGAGATGAACAGGTTTTGCAAGCTAAACGTGCCTGAAGGCAGCTGTATGCTACACACCCAATTTTTTACAAAACACAGCAAGACAGGTTCATGTCTGGTGTAATCCCTTTGCCTCCAGAACATTTCCATCTTGGCAAACTGGCCCTAAAAGAAAGCTGCACACTGCAGTTTTCCACTTGGGGGGCAGGTTTTTGTTCTGTTTTCCCTAGACCACATCAGTTCCCTGGGCTTGGCCATTTTCTTCAGAGGGGCAGGACACTCTACAATGTCGGTTTGGAGGAGAACATGCAAGAAAAACATAACACAAATCTTCCTTCAGTGGAGAATTGGTACAAAAATCAGAGTTGGGCAGGACACAGTGGTATAGACCTCATTAACAACCCCTATATGGAAGTGGTTTTGGCTGGAATCCCACCAAACAGCTCTTTTCCTTGTGGCTTGGAGCTCCCACACCTTTCCACTTGCGCAGGCGATCTCTTGTGCATCACAGGGTGGTGTGAGCCAGAGCTGGAGCCTCCCGCTACTTTCATGTGGCAGCAGCAGGTTTGGATTCAGTATGGGATTTGGAGCATTAGTTAGGAGTTCATCCACATGAAAACACGTCCGAGTTCACTGCTGCTTCCCTGTGTCCCGACAGCCCTCGTTCATGGCTGTGCATCCACCTCACTTCTGCTACACCCATGTGAACCGTGCCTCACCACAGGAAACAAGCTGATCCAGTTAAAATTCTCCTCTCTCCCTGTCAACATGCAGAAATGAAGACAGAAACTGCTGCCTCCGTGTTGCTCAACTCGCTGGGCGTTTGAAAGGGCTTTTAGGTGAACGTGGAGCCAAAGTGTCTGTCTCCACCCACTCTCCTTTTGCCAAAGAGGCAAGAGGGGAAAAAAATATATATATAAATATATAGCCCTTGCCGTTCTCTGATTTCATTGGGTTGCTGGATGTGTGTGCGTGTGTCTAGCAGAGTTTCTGCTATAAAACACCTCCCTGTTTTGGAGGGGAAGAGGTTCTTTTCTGTGTGCACAATTGACTCAGAGACTTGTTGGTCCTGCAGGAAGAGCTGAAGGATTAACTTTGAATACTTTGATATTGAGCGATGAAAAAGCTCACACTGACATAGGGATTTGGGGAGGCTCAGAGTGTTCTTCTTTCTCGCTTTTTATACACCTAGAAGCTGAGCATGATTGACAGATTGCAACTTCAGACCTGGAAATAGCCTCTTGAGGCTTAATCCAAAGGGCAACAAAGGCATCATGAAACTCAGTCCCGCTCTACCTAAAATCAAGCAGCTGGCCGCAGGCACCAAGACTCCAGTGATCAAATTCGCAGCTCTGAAAGGCTTCAGTGCCATTGGCTGGAGCTGCCAGAGGCACACATAAAGTCCTTCTCCCAGGCAGCCAGAAGATGTACCTCTTGGGTGGAAGTTCACCCTCCTCTATCGGTGCCTGATTCAGCAATGAGGCAGAGTGACTTGGCTGATGCACACACATCTCTGCGATGACAGTAAAGGAGAAGGAAATGCTGACAGCACCAGCCAAGTGCTCAGTCAGGAAAAGAAAGACCTAGACCCTGGAGATTGCTCAACCTGAGAAGATCCAGATCCACAGCTCCGATCCGATGTAAGCTCTTGGGGGCATCTAAAGCATCCCAGGGGACTGTGATCTAAACACTAATTAAGCTACGTAACAGGCTGCATAATGTGCTAACTTGGATATTATCCCTAACTTCCAGTTTGTAACCCATAAACGCACTCAGAATCACAGATCAAAGCTGTAGTTCTCTGACTGCCCCATGCTGAATCAAATCTCTCCAGGAGGGATGATGAGAGACGACGGAGCAGCCATGAGGCAAAGGGTGGAAAGGAATAGCATGCATTTATTTCACACAGGCAAGAAGTTGATAAAAAACTTTGTCAGTAAATCCTCACATCAGCATTCCTGATACAAATAACGTTCTGTAATTACAGATAAAGTATTTCTTCTTGGAAGCAGAGGAAAAACACAAATCCAAAAAGCAGTTGTTGCCTATTGCTATCTAAGAGGAGCATGGTTGCTACAGACTTTCTGCTCTAACCCTTCCAGGAGGACATCCACACCTCCACACACACGTGGCATGAAACATGTGAATGCAAGCATTGCCTCTGCATAGGAGCAGGGATAGGATTCTCTGAGGCTCTCAGAAGCAGCACACTGTATATACACACCAAGCATACAGCTGTTATTTTTACTACTTACTTACCCATTATTTATTTCAGTAATGCCCTCCGCTGAGCTCTCAGTATCAAAAAGTATCTAACACAGATGTTCTCAGGACACTGAAGGAAAACGATGTTTCTCCAGTTGCCAAACTTGTGGAAAATACAGGACTGACCCTATCTCAAAATGAGTTTAATTTCAGTGAAAGTAATCAGTGTAACACCAAAGAGAGCAAATTCTCAAAATTTTTTTTGGTCAGTTTTATTTACATTAGACCTAGTTAAAGAGGTTAATGGCATAATTGTCTATAAGGAGGCAGGCATGCTGCAGCATCTTACATTTCTTGAGTAAGCTGGGGTTTGTATGCCTCTGTAAGCTCCCCATAGCTGAGACATGAGGAGTGAGTGTTACAAGTCTAAGGCTGCACTGCTGTCCTACCAAAGCCTGGTGACACTAGCAGATCTTTAAGGGCAATGGGAAAACAGACTGACTTCAGCTAAACTTCAGTGACATCAGCTAATGGTTTACCTGTCTAATTTTAGAATATGAAACATTTCAATGAGCCAGCACTGGTAGAAAACTGTTGTGTAATTTTAAACTCTGGTTTGAGTTACGCCATTCCCAAGGAGTCAATGTAACGCCAACAGCTCAGGGTGCAGGATGGCCCATCCTGGGTCTGAACACAGTGATATTTAGAAGTTTGTCCTGCTGAGGGCTTCATTCCTCCCAAGGAAAGCTGCACATTCACCTTTAAAATATAACTGCTATTGGGAAAGTAAAGGAATGGCATCTGATTTAAGAAATGATGGACTAACTGGAGCGGGCAAGATTTTTTCATCAGGATTCTTCTGCATGAAAAATGCAGATATGTCAATACTGAAGCTTTCTAGGAATGTTCCCTTTCACCAATTTATTTCCACGCAAAAAAATGAGGAGAAATTCACTGAAAATTAAAATCTTTTGTTGTAACATTCTCAAAATTAAGGATTCAGTGCTTCTTTGCAAAACAACTTTTTTGTTTTGAAATGCCTTTCAATTTTCTTTGAAATAAAATTGAAAACATTTTTTTAAATCTCAGTTTCAAAATAAAACAGTTCATTTGGGGATCAAACAGAATATTTCATTTAAGTGGTCAGAAAGGCTTTTTATTCTTTGGAGCTGCTGATGAATCAGAAAAACTCCTTCTTTCCACATCTCTGATATATGCTGTGTGGAAGCTGCTTTGATATTTGATATTTATTACCCTAATCTTGTTTGTGCTTTAACATTACTGGCTATAATGGCTCCATCTTTGCCTGATGTTAGAAGTTTAAATGATGTAGGCCTGAACAGGGCTGGGATGGAAGCCCACTCAGGGATCACGAGCAGTGTTCACATAAACCAAGCAATTGTGACAGGACTGCTGACCTGGTAGAGAAAAAAAAAAAAAAAAAAAAGAAAAAGAATAACCATCTTGGTCACCAACAGTCACAGAACATGGGTGTAAATAGAGGATATGACAATAGTGAATATTAATTAGAGGAGAATATGACTGTAGAAAAATCAACTCAAAAGAAACCGAGAGATCTTATTCAGATTAACTTTGAATCTATTTCAAATTGTATCTGATGAACAAAGTGTCATGTTTTCAATGACTAATAAAAGTAGTCTTGAGCCAGAACTGATCTGACTTTAGGTATTTTCTTTCAGCAGGTAACATATGTTAGTGCTTTGAATACACTGCCTTGTGACTACAGGAAAGCTGCCCCTCTTCTGCATTTTATGAGCACATCTCTTTTTCAATGCTAACACGAGGGAATGTTGGTCTCTGCGTGGCTGGTTTTCAATGCATTAAGAAAAATACTTTGCGGGGCGGGGGGGGGGGTGGGAAAGGAACCTTTTGCCACCAGAAACCCCAAATTATCACAGCTGGCTTCTCTGTGAAGTTCAAGTGAGTAGCATGGATACAGGGAGTTATGTTTAAACTGAGAAGACTATATGGGTTTGTACTGGATATTGTGTTTCTCTTTTTGGCTTTTAAATAGCAGCCATTATCAAAGTATCTCCTGTTGCTTAGGGAGGTATTGAGTCTCATTTTCAAGGAGAAAACAGTTTGACTTGAGGAGAAAGCAACTCCCTGAAGTTCAAATGTTAGGAAGGGAATCAAGGTCTTTGGACCTCCAACATGCTGAGATAACCACAAGTCTGTTCCTCCTGGCAAGGGCCATCGCAGTCATCAGTGATGGAAATCTTAACATTTCTCCCGACTTTTGACTATAGGCAGCACAAGGGCAGGACAACTCAGGAGAGGAACCAGTCATGAAATTCCTTTGCAATCCTAGGTCTGCATCCTGAAGCTGCCCTCATTAAGCTTCACAATTCAGATTAAAGCACTTATTTTGGGGCTATTAATACTTACACAATGAAATCTCAACACATACCAGCTGAGCTTTTGAACTGTATCCCTTCTTCTTAGGGGTGTAGTAATCTTCCCTTGGTAAATACGTTAGATAGGGTGATCACTGTTAGAGTAGGTTCAGCCAATTCCACGTGGAAAATACCTTATGTTGAGATAGAAATGCAATGCCTGATGGCAGCAGGACATTATTTTTGGAAACAGGCCTTAATTCTAGCTACAAGGACAGCACAAGCCCATATTTCAAGTGATACAAATGGTGGGGTCAGGTTCTCATGGCAGAATTTCAATTATCTGCATGTTAACTCATACAGGCAGCTGAACAAATGGTTTCAGAGCAAACATCCACAAAGGACACAGTGGGCATGAAAAAAGGAGACCTTTCTTCAGTATAGTGCTTCTTGTGTTTGGTTTTACTATTTAGATGACAATAGCAACCTTCCTTCCATCTCCTCGTCAGGAAACAATGTTTATACTCGGAAGTTCTGCCAAAATGCTTGGGTTTGCCATGCAGGGCTCACAAGCAGCTCAGCTCCTGATGGAGAAAGGGACATATTTTGGGTGCATCTTCATCCCACATCTCCACACTCCTCCACACAAGCATGGAAACATCCCATGTTGTCCTGTCTGTGCATGAGCTTTTAGCACTGCTACAGGATGCTTGGCAGCGTGGTTCAGAGTGACCAAAGACATCAGGGAAGGTGAATTGGTGGGTGATCTAGGTCACCCTCTGCAAACACAGGAGTTTCGCCTGACGTGTTGTCCCCATAGCATAGGCAGCTCTGGTCAGGTGCCGCAGGCAAGTGAAGAGAGTCAGATGAAAGGTGCCTGATTTGGAAAGCCTGTGAAATTCCTCACTGTTGTTGTGAATGCTGCCTGTTTCAAGGTATCTGGTAGATACTTTTGTCATCGTGACTAATGACCTGCCAGAAGAAAAGGAATAAGACATATAAAATGGAGCTGCATTCAGAAGTAGGTGGGTGTGCCCTGCCCCTCCAATCCCCCCAAGTAAACTGCGTGGGCTTTCCTTTGTGAAGAAGCTCTTTGAAACTTCACATTAAAAATTTGGCATTTTCCTTACAGTATTATTTATACAGTGGTCATCTGGAAACAGTCTAAAGCTTTACTTGTGCCCCTAAAAAATAACCCAGACTTTATTTTAGAATGCATCTTCTTATCAAGAAGACAACCAGTACCACTAGCATAAAAGTAATTTGGTTGGATGGTAGCTGTTTGAAACAATGGTCTGCTCTGAGTTTTTCCTAGGCAAAACCCAGTCTTACTTATAGGAGCCTGTACACCAGGCATGGCCCTTCCAGACAGACCCTTCAAAGTTTCTTACAGAGGATGCAACTACCAGTGTCTTCTACAGAGCTAAACACTGAGACACAATGGGACTTGCCCAAGCTGAATATGAACCCCAGTTTTTCTGAGAGCCAGGCCACTGAGCAATCTGACATCTTTCTCTGCTTTACCCACAAGAGAGGGGAAGGCAAGGAAGTAGTAGTTTTCCCCCTGTCACATCCAAAAGCCAGTTCTGCTCACTCTGATCTCTGCACATTACAGTTAATTCATGTCCATGTGGAGTCAACTGCAGGGTATGTGGCCCATAGTTCTTTTGGAACAGCCCGCTTGCTGGTAGCTGCAAACAGCTTTGTTATCTGATAGACAGATATCTACATCTATATCTATATCTAAATCTGTCTCTCGTTTTCCTCTCGGGTTTTGCAGCAATAATTGAGCCCTTTTGGTTTGTCTCTAAGGAGGGGAAACTCAATGACTGATAATTACCTTGCATGCCATTTAATGAAATTGAAGGAGCACAGTAACATCCATAATCTAACTCTTCTAGCTTGTTAAGCCCTGGTTCTGCATATTTCCAAGTGTTAATGTTCAGATATAAATGGAAAAAGGTTAAAAGGATTCAGTGAGTTTGTAACAAATGTGCCCTTTGTATATATGAATTTTGAGTTATCTCTACTGGACATGGTGCATTGGTTAATCTTGCTATGAATACCAAAATTACCTCCTTGTTAGCAGGACTCATTGCTGTTATTACTGAAGCCCAGTGGAAAGGGCATTGACTTAGGTGCTGAAAGACTTTGTTTCCCACCACATCACCCCTACTGTGCTGCCATTTGTACTAGGACAAACTCCTGCATCTATTTATTCCTCTGTCTCTTTTCCTGTCTCGTGCTGTCTTGTGCATCTGAAGGTGAAGCTTTTTGGGACAGAGAACTCCATACCTGCTCAGTGTCAGCTACAAGGGAGCCTGATCTCAGCTGATGTCTTAATGAAGTAACAACAAATGCCAACCAATTAAGTGTTAAATAAAAAGAAATTCCATCTAAATGAGTGAAAACACTCAAAACTGAGCATACTCCATATAAAGTTTAAGCCAGCTTTATCAACTACAGTTTCAGCAGGTTATCTAGTGCAGGAGGTGGCACATTCTACAGCAGCTTCCCCTTAGATATTAAACATAGCAGCCTTTAATAAATAAGCATTGAACAAAAGCCAACACAGATGATCCTGTGCTTTTTCAGTTTTACCTTTCTTCCAATCATCCTGCTTTCATCCTGCCACTTTCCATACACAGCAGATTTTTGCACTGAAAATGAAAAATGAAAACCCAAAGGGAGAAGTTATTGTGGGGAAAGACTGAGAGGTGATCAGAGGTTACCTGAAGTGAAGGTATAAAGTTCTGCAGCTGTTTTGAGAGAGCAAGCGATCAACAAGAAAAGAAAAAAGTGGGGAGCGGAGAAGAGAGGCAGCACTTTATTTATTAAGTGCCATCAATGTTTAAGTCATAAGGCAGAAATTCCTGAAACCAGCAATTCATAGTTTAAGTGTTAAATTGTACCTTCAAGTAGAAAAAGCCCACACTGAGGCCAAGAAACTACTTACCAAGTTTTCTCAGAACGTTTTCCAGCAACACTGGGGTCTGCCTTCATCCTGCTTCACCTTCATCCCTCCCTGGAAAAGGAGGGTGTCTCCATAAATTACATCTCCCTTTGAGCTGGCGTCACCCACGCAGATACCCTCTGCTCCCTCCATGACTGCTGCTTCACCACCAGAGCCATGTCTCCACAGTATTCCTCTTGGGAAAGAGTCAGCAGCAAGAGAAATGTGACAGGGCAAGACACTGACAACTTAGCAAAGGAGTGAAACCACAAAGCCATACCTCCCTCGTGAAAAGGGCCACAGTTTGTAGGCAGCAGATAATAAGAGCATAAGGACTATTAAGGAATCCCCATCATCTGTAACTAAGCTGTCCTCTCTCCAGCTGGGAATGTCATGCTTGTGTACACCTTTTCATCAGAAGATACCCACTCTTCTCTGCAGTGTTGATGCTTGAACATTGTTACTTTTCACTGCTTTGGTTTGGGGTTTTTTTCATTTTTATGTGTTTGGATGGCCTTTATGTCATTTGAACCCTTTGTGGTCCCATCCCATCATGCCCGAACACCTAAGGGTTTCTCTGAAGTGCAACAACTTACAAAAGTGTAAGGAAGAGCTTGTATTCCTGTCCTAAGGCCTGATCCACCTTACACAGGTACAGCCTTACCATGGAGGACTTATTTTGCCTCTGTTTGTAGTGAAAAACTGCTTTTGTCATCATCTAAAAGCACCAGCATGCATTTGAAGCAGAGGAAGGAAAGAAAACTGTGACCCTGTAAGCTGCAGAAAGGTAGTGAGCCCTCCAGACGGAGCTCTTGGAAGCCTGTTCTCCTACAACAGAAAGCAGATAAAATCTAGCTCAGGACAATCATCTTTGGCCTAATATGACCCCTGCACTTAAAATAAGATTCAGAAAGAAATATGTAGCCTTGCAAGCACAGAGGGGTATTAAGGCATCCACCCTAGAAAAGGCCATTAAGCCAAAAAAAAAAGGCTGCTGATTGGAGGAGTTTGTTTTCTCTACCCATATTTTTCATACCAGGAAATGTAAGACACTTTGTTGCCTTTTCAGAAAATACCGAGGTCTGCCATGCCAGAGCATGAAACAAAAAGAAAATAAGAATTCACTTCTGGTTTACAGCTGTTGTCCCAATAGCTGTATGTGCACCAATAAAGGATTACAATGGTCCAGAGAGACTTACTTGCCAAGCCACAAGCACATCATGCTCCAGAAATAAATAAGGGCCAAAAGAAGAAAAGTCAGTCCTGTTGGAACTATGTTAAAGGACCCTCCTTAGCTCAGTTTGAAACCACGTGCGCTATTGCCAATCTTGAGATACTGTAAATTGTTTGTCTTCCACCCCAAAACCATGAAATTAAATATATCTGCACTAGGCACTATTATTATTATTTGCTTTCTGCAAACCCCAAAGGCTGCAATGTCCAACCTTCTCCCTGCCATCTCTAAAAGCACAAGCATGCATTGGAAACAGAGGGAGGAAATAAAACCAAGACTCTCTAAGCTACACTAGCACATTTCTTTTAGAACAAAAACTGAGATTAACATGTAATTAAGACACTCTAGAGCTTTATTAAAAAATGCCCTTTGCGAGATCACTTTCAAACAATGAAATGCTGCAGTGAGAGAGCCAACAGAGAAAAGTGGGGCACAGAAAGTGGCGCAAAGGCTCAGGTGAGAGTGGCTGAGCAGGGCTGGTGACAGCCTCAGCTAACCCATGGCAAGTGGGGTCCACCCCGGGAGCCCCAAGGAAGAGAGCAGCAAATACACAAACCTCCAGCCTTGGCGTTGGGCTGCAGCTCTGCTGCCCTCGATCTGCAATTCCTCTGGGAAATCCCACTGAGATTTTTGGCTGGGGCTTTGGAACAACTGGAGAGGAAACTTCACCGAGCCCTCTGTCTGTTTGGAGAGCACTTTGTAAGTTTATGCTATGCTGACTGAACACTTCTGCAGTGCAAATACCAGCCATCAGACTTCTAGCTTATAGGCACAGCCATCAAGGCTCTCAGGAGGGCTGCCAGTAAAAGACAGTCCGGTGAGCTGGGGTGTGAGCAGGCTCTTCCTGGCTCAAACTTCTGCGGATCTTATTCTTTTGCTCTGCCACTGCAAGTGGCGGTAGTTCCCCAATGGGTAGATGGAATCTGTTGTTTTCTCTCAAGAGAGTTACTAATCTTTTCAGCTACATAAATACACTTCTATTATTGTCTGAGTAAATTGTCTTAGAAAACTGTTTCTTCAGGAAAAAAAAAAACAACTGAAATTACTTAAAAGGAAAATGTCAGTATATTTTTCATAATTATTCCAGGACTTTTTTCTACCATTGTTTATGGTAAAATCCCAGTACTTCAGAACTAGCAAATAAACTGACATTATCATACCTGCTTAAGAATCTGAGTTTACTCGATCCCAAATAAAAAGTGAGGCTTGTGCATCTCAATCTCCCTCGCACCTCTGCAAATCTCACCTAGATTTCTTCCCAAATTATCACCTGCCTACAATTGTTTGTTATGACAACATTTCTCTTGGATGGCAAAGAGCTCTGAAAAGAAAATGATTATACAACCTCACTGTCGGCATCGCACTTCAGTGCTCACATCCAGCCCTTCCCAGAAAGATTCCAGTTCAGCAAGATATTTATCCAAATGCTTAATTCCGCACGCAGCAGTCTGCACTCGCTCTGCCCCCTCCAGCATTAAGATGCACTGAGGGGTTTGCTCTGGCAGTCAGAGAAACGAGGCATTATTTAACAGATATGGATATCAAGAGGTTGGAACTCCTCAAAAATGGGGACAGAAGCCAGAAGAGGGATCTGCTTTCTTTTATACACAGCATTAGGTGTTCATAATGATAGGACTGGAATTAATAACTCTTTCGATACTTAACACTAGCCAGCCCTTTCAGTAATTTCTTTTGTAAAAAGAAACTATGCAACAGGCACCATCTAGATGTAATTTCCAAACAAATCTGCAGTGAAGTTTTACCAGGAGGCTTGTAAGTAGGCAGGCAGATAAGTCCAGAGCAGACTTTTTGAGATGCCTATGGACATCTGTCAATTCTGCCTTTACATTGTAAGGGTCAAAGAAGAACCCATGTCTGAGAAGAGTGAGCTGGAGAAACCATAGGCAAATCTCTACCTTACTCATGTTACTGGCTTTAGTATCTGGAACAACACCTGAGGAATAATATGGCCATTTAATGGACACAGCAAGCAGATGCAGCTTGGATCTGTTCTCGACAGGTACGTCTGTTTGTTATTGGAAGGCTAATAACATCCTAACAGCAATTCGGATGGAAAATTCCTACCTCTAGCTGCAGCTATTAAAATCATAACAGTGGAAGAGACTGTAATAATTTTTGAGTCTGATCTTGAAATTACCTGCCCAAACAGCCGTTGTACATACCAGATCCCGTTTACAACCACAGGGCCAGAAACTTTCATGCAGTTCCTAAGAAGCTCGTGTACTTGCCAAATTGCAGCTGGGTACGAATGTTTTGACCAATCCGTGGACCTACTTGTGCTGTGGCCCTGAAGATTTTTGTCACAAGCTTTGGGATAATTTGCCCCATCAAAATCCCAGCTCCTGGCAGAAGCAGTCTGGCAGAGTATCAGTTTTCCTTTGTTTATCTTTCAAAGCTTCAAATCACCCTGGCTAGAGAGCAAAGCTCAGCCATGTAGTCTTCTAGAGGCTTCAAAATCAGAAATCAGATAAAGTCCCTGTTTTCTAGATCTGAATGTCTCCTGATTTCTAAGCCAAGCTCATTATTCCAGGGATCTCAGCGCTGGTTCTTAAATAACTGGGTCTGCGATACCAATTGAGGGGTTCCCAGCACCATCAACAGCACATCTCTCGTGGCTTCCAGTGGTAGTAGGTCTGGCTTGATATCAGCAATTTATCTATCACTTAGGTTTCAGCTGCCAGTGTTAGCAAAAGGCAAGGGAACGAGAAGCAGGTGTTATGTTTTAATAGAGAGGACTGTGTCTATTTACTTAATCATCTAATAGTTTTAGTTTATAGTTTTAAATTTCACAGAAGGCTGTCACAAAGCCATTTATTAAGTAGCAGAGGGAGCAGCAGCGCTCGGGCAGGCAGCAGCCGCTATCGCAACAGCAGCATCTGACCAGAGGCTACTGTGCAGAGCCCGGCTTTCCTGTGGCCTCGGGGACCTGTCAGCACAAAGACACCACGGCTGTCCTGCTGCACTGATAAAAGGGAAACGCCAAAAAATAAAGGCCATGTTTGCATACCCCAGTCAGCATTTTGTTGCAGTAAAAGGTGCCAGGAAGGGCCTGGGGCATCTGAGCCTCAGCATCCCCTGCACTCTTTCATGCACACCCCAGGTTCCTTCCAGGCTTTGCTGGGCATCCCAAGAGCAGCTGGAGAAGCCTGACAGCTTTTCACTGCAAATGCTGCATCCCAGCTACTTGGCAGCTCCCAGCAGTTTCTGTCCTGCTGTGCCCATGGGAGCTTTCACCCTATCAGAAATGTGGGGTTTGCTGGGTGGGGACAACAGTTTCCCCAAAGGAGGCATTGCAGGGGGATCATGACCCTCCCGTGCTCCTTCTGTACAGTCTTGACACTTCTGGGTGTTCCTCCCCACTCCCAAAAGGAAAACTTCTGCTGTGATCACGAGGATTCTGTTCCTCCCGGGCCAATTATTACACCTTTTTAGCCAGGGTTTAAGACAGCAAAGTGACTCCAAGGTGCGCAGTGCCTGCAAGAGGAGGGGGCCCCTGTCCTCTCTGCGGGAAGGGCACGGGAGGCAGGCCCAGCAAAAGCAGTGCAAGATCAAGCCCTTCTGACTTTCTTCCAAAAAAAATACTTGAAGAGAAACCTGGAATTATATATAAGTAAAGTTGCCTTTTGATATTACCACGTAATTTCCACTTCTGGCAAAGAGATTTTTTTTTGCCCAGGCTAATTTGGAGACATTTCCCTTCACCACATTGGCACCGCCGTGTCATTTTTGATAGAAGTCTCATTCATCGGGAGAGCCGGGGCAACCCGCTCGCCTCTCGCTCCTGCAAACAGGGCTGTTTGTTGAGCCTCTTGCAAGACTGTGCGAGCAGATAAACATGCTACACATGAAGTGCATTAGGTGGAGGTGAAATACAGATGATTATATTTAAGGGCTTACAATAGTCGTTAAGAGCTTCTAACCACAGGCCCTGGCAGGGCTGGTGCTCGGCTTGCAGTGCATGTCTTGGCTACATCCTCAACCGACTTTCTGTTTCTCCCCCTTGAAACTGGGCCAATCTTGTCAGTCCGGTGGCAATGAATAAAAAAAAAAATTTAAAAAAGGAAAAAGGAAAAAAAATCAACTCTGTTAATAGGATTATAAGATTTGGGGAATATAATGTTGTTGCAGATCATTTATTTTGAAAGCTGATTTCATTTTAGTGAAAACAAGCTCAGCCCTGCACGCTGGGGGTTTGCAGCCATTATGCCAAACACAATCATTGCTGGTTTGAAAGATGTGATTGCTTTTTAATGTGGAAATTTCACAAGGTTACAAAAGAGGAAAAAATTAAACTCCTTTCTTATAACAAAGTCACTCTGGGATATGCGCTACAATGCCCTGACAATGTCCAGATACTCTGACCGCATTACACATCAGAAAGGTGGATGAGTGTGATTTACACCATTTCGCAATTGGGTGGTTTGGGGTTGGTGTTTTTTTTCACACAGCTGAAAAAGCCGAAGAGTTCTGGGCAAAAATAAAAACAGTGCTTTGTAAAATGCATTCGGAATTGCACAAACACAGCCCAGGGGTCAAGGAAGTAGAGGAAAGAGTCCAGAAGGATAAATGAGGGGATAACGTGATCTCCCCCTCTGTGCCTGATAGCTCTGGACCCATGGTGGCAGTCCACTCAGCGTACTGAAAACTAAGCTCCTCCTCGGCACAGCAGACAATCTTTATATTTGTTAGACATCAGAATAAAAAGCAATAATCAGCATCCCTGGCCTTTTCAATAGCAACCTCCCAAAGGGCTTAAATATATTCTAGAAATAATGGCTAAGCCCCATTTTCCTGGGTGTTAGAAGACGTACTGTCACCATCTCAGAAGAACCATTGTTGTGACAAAAGCCTCATGGCACAGCCCGGATGGGGCTGAACAGGGAAACAGGCACCAGCAGGAACGTCCCAGTCAGAGGAATTCATCGGCAGAGACCAAAAGGAATGAATTTTTCCAATATACTCTTAAAAGAGTGATGAAGGGGGGAAAAAGGCTGCCCTTTTGGGGGGGATGGGGTGGGGAGGGAAGCACAGTATGAACTCGTGGGCTCTCTTCTCCTTTGTAGTGAAGATGCTGCTTTTCATCCTCAGTGCTGGAAGAGCTCTCCCCAAAGGCGGGGGTGAGGGAGGGAGTAGATCCGCAGGGAGACACAAAGGATGGAGCTGAAGCACTGCCTCATAGCCGGGGATTGAAATGACATGTGCGCCACGGAACCTTTTTCTTTTCAAAGCAATTTGCTATCATTATACTGCCCGTGCATTTCCAATACATGTCAGCCTGTTCTCTTTTAACTTGGCGGGAGGGGAAGGTGCTTTTATTGCAGGGCTCCTTGCAGAAGCTCGCCAGACATTGCTATTATTACATCTGCCGGGCACAGCACAGAATGATGCATGTTCATTAAAGGAATGGGGTTTGAGCAAAGCAAATTCGTTCAGTCCTGGTTAGAGAACACTTGAGTGGGCTTGGAGGTTTTCAGATACAGGAATAATCCAAATTCTACAAGTAAGGCGGTTTGTAACCCTGTACCATCAGTTTGGATTCTGGCTGGCATTACTGAAAGCATTTAGCTTTGTTTGCCTGGATCTTGTCAGCACTGAGAATCCAGGAAACTGCCAGAGCAACATTTATTAAGGATTTCATAAAGTTGTACACAACAAGATTCCCATTAACTGTTTCAATCAGGATTCTTCTTCTGCTTTAACCCATGTGCCTCCCTAACTGTCCGGGGGCAGTGTGCGTTACATATCCACAGGTGTGGGAGGAGAGGTGGGCCAAGGTTTGAAACAAAAATTCTGATTTCACTTCTTCAACCACCCGCTCTCTCATTCATGGGCTGAGGGATGGAGCTGATCGTTGCTCCGCGCAGCACCGTGCCTGTGCTGGTACACTCAGAGGCTTAGCAGCGATGGGCAGCATCCACAGGTTATTGTAGTCTCTGTTTCTGCATTTCCAGCCATTCGTACAGGGGAAACTAGAGCAGAACAATGTCATTTTGGCTCACTCATCTCTTTTACCCTGGTGTTGCTTCAACCCCAAACTGCCTGAGAATGACTGGGCCCTTCCTCCAGGCTTCTTTTCTTTCTGTTCTTGCATGGGAGGTTGGTAGCTGGAAAGGTCTTTTTGGTGGGAGCACAGCCAAAGCCAGCCAACTCTGGCTGTCGAGCTTTGGAGTCAGGATTCCTAATGGTACAGGGAGGCTCTGCACATTCTTTGGTTTCTTCTGCAGAGTTACGAAGATTACATCAGTCACCTCCTCCAATGATGACCAAGAGAACAGAAGTCCCATCCACTCAGACCCGTGACCAGCAAGCATCAGCAAACAGGGGACTTCACATTGCCAACACTTGAAATCATCCTGATACATGCAGTGAAGGAGCTTCAGAAAGGAGCACCGACAGTAGCATGATGCCAATTTACATCACCCTTTCCTCTCTCTTGGAGCCATTGACAGGGCACACGAAAAGGAAGGTAATGCTGCTGGGTAGTGGTGGTGCCTGCAATGCCTCTCTCCATAGTGACAGCCTCTTAGAGTGCTTTAGAAGGACTGGTGCAGTGGGACAAGAGGTGGGCGTGGGAGACAAGAGGACCTGCAGTCCAATGTAGGCTCCTGAAGGAGTCTCAAACCGTGAGGAGTCCCTCTCACTTGCTCGCTACCAGTTTGGTCTTTCCACACAGAAGCCCAACTGGCAAAATCAAAAGCACAGCTTGAAGCAAGCCCACTGCACACAGGTTTTCTCCTGGTATGACAGGCTATTGCAGCCTTAATGGTAGGCTGCTAGACTAGAAGCAGTCTTTCATTGAGTTTGTCTTACTGAGAGGAAAAACTGCTTTGTGTAATAACTTTATGGTAAATGTTGGCAAAAGATTTGCACTGCATACTGAAAGAGAGACATTTCTGACCACAGCTCATGAACCACATTTATTTACTCTGGCATTTGTCCATTATTTGTTCATAGGCTTTCTGTCTCTGCTAAATGTGTTCCAATTTTGGGAGCTAAATCATTGCCAGTAGTTTCCAGGACATTCCGCTAGGCTAAGCAAAATTGCCCTAAGCAGTTGTCAGAAACCACTGGAGTAGTATTTTAAATACAGAGTATTTGAAGAAAATAAAAGATACCAAGCATCCGATCAGTCCAGATCCTGGATCCCATGTGTTGTAAATGTTAGGGAACAGAAGCAGGAGGCTTAAAGCAGTGTCTGTCTTTCCTAAGCCATTTTCCATCATTTAATGAACCAATATGGGTTTTTACACAAAGATGGTAATTAAAAAATATATGCATTTATCAGCAGCTCTCCAGACAGAAATTGTGTTCAAACTTCAGTCTGGAAAAATCCTACTTCTTAATAAAAGTGAATTACAAAATACAGGGGGAAAGCCATGGCTGTTAATACTGCCGCACAATTGCTATCAAAGGGCCTTACAAAAAATATATATTTATATCTTAGCTGGGACAGTAATATGGGAGTTGCTCTTTTAGACCAGCCCCTTGATCCACTGTCCTGTATCTGATAGAGCTCACAGTAACCTGATGTGTTACCTGCCCTGACCATGTTCTAATGAAGACTGCAGAATAATCCAAAAGACAGCAAGTATGAGTTCCTGATTTTTCCTTTAATTTATTTTACTTGCATTAATTATTTTAATTGCAGATAGCTTTATCATCCAAGAGAAAGCTCAGTGCTTCTTTGGACTTTCTTGAATTCCTGGCCTGCATGGTATCCTCTGGCAAACCAGTCCAAAGTCAGCGTGAGCCCTGAGGTAGCAGGAAACTTGACCACAAGTGCTGTGGGATTAGTTGCCTTTCATTTTCATCAAGTGTCTGCTTTTTACTGTGTTTGAGAGGGTACAGTCATTATTTCCTCTACTTCTATCATGCCCCTTTCTTTTTCTCTCCATTTCAAAGAGAAAGAAATCCTGGCTTTCCAATTTCTCCACCGATGACTCAGTCATTTCTGAGCTCATTCCCAAGCACCCTCTCTTTCTGCAGACAGAACAACCAGTCACACCTATGCAGCGGCAGAGAAAGTGGTGGCAATGCCTTACGTAACAGCATTCTGCTGTCCTGTTCCTTACCCATCCCATTAAATCCCCACCAGGGTTTTAACCCAGTGCTTCACATTAATCAGGCATCCTTCCTCAATGAACAGCCAACTAGGATTCCCCTCTAAATGGGTGCTTAAGTTTCTGGCTCTTTCAAAAGAGGGGGTTTGCTCCTTTCAATATGTGTATACAAATACTTTAGCACCACTGGATGTCAGACGTCATTTTATTGCTTGTTACACTGTTCAAAACCACATGAACCTCCTCAAAATGCTCTTTTTTCACAGTTAAAAAAATGCTGTCCCCTGTTTATTTTTCATCACAGTGCCCACTTGTATAAGTATAGTGGTAATAATAGAGTAATAGCAGTATACTAAGTAATGGCACTGATCCTAATTAACAGAGCATCTCAAAGGTAAACCTTTTACCTTGACAGAAGCTAGCTGTACAATCCCTACATGAGCAGTTGTTTAGTCACTAGGTATAAAGAGTACTTTGCTTCCTATTTTCTAGCTGATTTTGATTGATGGAAATATTCAGCTTAACTTGCATCCTTAGCTTCATGCGTGTGTTTTGTAGAGGCTTACTGAGATTGTGGAAGGATGGATGCCTGGTTCATTTCTGCCCACCCCCCGAGCATGAACAAATATTCAAAGACATCAAAGAGGTACAACTTGACAAAATCTGCACCAGACCTTCTCTGCTCACATATTCCTGCTGCTATTTGTTTTTTTATTTGGCATTTGAAGTGTGCAGATAGAGTTCCACTGGTCCACTAATCCCAAATTGTCCTTCTATTTTTAAATACTGGTAGTCTAAGCACTACCCTACTACTATAAATCTAAAGTCTTCCATCTCCTAGAATTTCTCCTATTCCCACCATTAATAAGGAAACAGAAACGTTATCCTATCACTTGACAGTGGTAGATGCATGCTGAATGTTAATTAATTTGCTTTTAATTTACCACTTTTCTTCAGTGACACCTTTGTTTCATGTTCTGTACCATCATTACCACTACTAAGAAAGAGAAGGTGGAGAATAGGTGAACTTTCCAAAACCTTCCAAAGTGTTCCTTAGGTCCATCTTTAATTCCTGTGAGCCTAAGCAATGCCATGATTCCCTTGAAACCTTGAAGCTTGTGATATATTCAAATAAAGCATTCTTACTCTGTTTGAGACATTCAGTTACTTGGGCCTGCAAAAACCTACCTTGACTTCCTATTTTTCTTCTTGCTAAAAGGCAGCACCATTATCATCCACTCATGTATTTAGACTATATTTTCTACACACCACCCCACTTCCCCCAAAAATAGGACTAAGGTGGGAAAGCAACAGCATCTGGAAAAATCAAACAATGTGATTTAATACATTCTTTGTGGGCTAGAGGAAGCAAGGGAGTGAAGGAGTGAAGGAAGGCCTTTGGATGTTATGTTTTACAATACCTCTGGAGGCCCGAGCCCCACCATAGGCTGTTTTCTTCCTGCCTTTGGACAAGCTGAAATGAACTGGTAATAACGTACAATTAAAAGCGCGTCTGCGTGTCTGTGTGTCTGTGAAGGTGTGTGTGTCTTTGCTCTAATTCCACTCCTTCGGCACATTTTAACTTTCAAACCTAGACAGCAGAGAAGAGGAGACAGACAGGTATACATAGCAGCCACATCAAAATCTTGGTGGGGCAGGGCAAACATTTGACACCTCCTTGTTTCAATGCCCCCTGTCTGTTTTTAATTTCACTAAATCACTCCCATCTGGGGATTGTATATTTTCAGTGGCCTCTCCCAGCAATGCCGAGGTGGAGCATTAGTGTGCCAAACCCCAGCTATGCTCAAGTGTGGGGCTGCAGCTTTACAGGAGGCAAGAGGGGAGGCAGCTCTCGGGACCGTTCACCGAACTTAACTCAGGTCTAGAAGTGATGCCAAGCAATCTCACTTGCCCTTCTCCCTTTATAGATATCTCAGGAGAGAAGTGGTGTATGGCCTGAGTAACAAATTGGCTAATAGACTTTTTACATCACACACATCAAAAGTAGCGTCAAGATCTATGTGCCTGAAAGGTCCCTCATTAGCAAGGGGATACTGTGCTATGGCTGCTGCTCAGGACAGCAAGGACTTTGTGGTCTTGGGTAGGAGGTTTGATACTTTTTAAGGGGCAAGCAGGATCTGGTCCTGAGCATCTCCAGGGAAAGCAATGACTGGGAAGGGCTATTTGAGGAGGATTTCAGCTGTAGGCACGGCTTGGGTTCCCATCCTTTGCCGCTGGAGGTTTTCCTCCTGGTTTTGTTGAGAGAAAGCTCAGGCTCAACACAGAAAGCTTGTGTAACCTCGGGAGGAGTTGCCTCATAGCAAGGAAAATGAGCAACAAGACAACATTGAATAGGGAAGAAAGAAGAGCTCCTTATTCAGCTGCTCCAAGGCTGAAAGTTACCATCATAGGACATAACCCTGCATCCCTCCTCCTATGAGCATCTCCCTGGACCAATCCCCTCACAAGCACTGAATGATGAGGAGCAACTTCAGATACAGAAAAAGAAACAGAACCGAAACGTATTTCATACATACATGTATGGAGACATGTCAGGATGTAAAGCAAAGGCATCCCCCGAGTACTAGTTTCCATAATTCCTGGAAACTCATCTTTGTCATGGATGGGGGCATGGAACAAGGTCAGTGTGAGGCAGGCTCCAGGCATGTGTGGTTGCTGGGGGAAGGGGGACAGTGGGGAGTTGCAGAGCTCTGTCTCTATGAGACAGGGCGCTAAAATAACCCTCAAGTTAAAGTCAGCCAAGAGACACCATGAAATACTTCGACCCACTGGAGCTCCTTCTGCAAGGAGCAGGATTTGGCCTCAATACAGGAAGGAAGCCAAGGTAGTAATAGGGTGCAGAGAATGATTTACACAACAGGCTAGTGCGAGCATGAAATGATAAGATACCTGAGCCTGATGCACTAGAGCTTCATTACATAAAAACACACTTTTTTGAGATATGAAGGATTCCTTTTTCCTCCCCTGCCTTCACTGAGTTCTCTGTGAATTGAGCATTACAGTGGCTCTGACTGTAACCATTATAATCATTTTCCAGTGCTAATGTTGTGGTTTTAATGAAAGGAAACAGCAAATGGGGTATCGACTCATATACACAAATCTGCACTTCATTTGCACAAAATAGCTTCTGGATGGCTTTCCTCCATGTTTTTGGTCAACACCACTCTTTTTGAGAAATGATCAATGTCTACAACTGTTTGCTCTTCCACAGATAAAGCAGATGCTATTCATTACTGCCTTTGCCATGCATATATTGCTACTTTACCCAAAGCAGCCGCAGTGGGTCATGTGTTTATTTTTCTTTAAATCCTTTTGTTCTTCAATCATTCCACTTTTGCTTTCAGGATACAATGAATGATTAATGCCGTAGTAGCAGCATTATTGAATTAGGAAAGTCACTGGCAGCTTCCAAAATCATTGAGACAACCAACAAATAAATACAAACCACTTCTTCAGAGTCAGATATAGTGCAGCAGTGCGATGGTGTCGAGATAAGGAGAGGTGGTGCTGATGAGAGCACTTTTAAAGCTGTAGGACAGACCTGCAGTTACTGACATGTAAATCACAGTAGCTCTGATAGCAATGCAGATGGTTTGAACAGTCTTGCATCGAAGTAATATAGTGGCAATAAAAACGATGTTAAGGCAAACTCAGAACTAGTGTGGGCACTGGGAGGGAATTCTTTTCTCTAAGAAGTTACATGATCATAAAGAAAAGAATTATTTATGGTTTTACGGTTTGGGTTTATTTAAAGAATAGAGATTTGGAGTCAGATGTTGAAAGGTAGGTGTTCAGCACCTCCCAGGGATTAGAGCCAACAGCATGAGCAACAACTCACCAGGAAAGTAGGGAGATTATAGATTTCTGGATTAACCCTTTGCAGTCACCACTGGAATATCCGCCTGGTTTGAAAGTAAGAGTCAGCCTACTCTTTGTAGTGGTACTAGAGAATGTAATATTGTAACATTCCAGTTAAATGGGAGCTTGCATGAAACAGGAAAGCAGGATTAAGTTTATTTTCCTACATCCACACACAGAAATTTCTCTGCTGGCTTCCAAACAAAGCCCATCAGGTTTCTATGCGGCCCTGTCCCTTGTGTTTCACCACAGCACCCTGGTGAGGTCAGCACTTGCATCACTGAGCCTTTGAAACTCCTTTACACAGAAGTGAAGGACTGAAAAGGCTACGGGACAGTGGAGAGTAAGCATGTCCAGCTCTCTGGGTGAGCAGTCTGAAGGGAGGAACCTCTGTGGGTATGGCACTGCTGTGTTTTTGGACAGCAGTAATAACCATAGCTTTCCTCACCCAGGGCTGCCCCCAAGCACACTGCAGAACTTTCTCCCTGACTAATTCTTCTCCCTGCAGCTCTGTTTAGGATTTCTATAGATACCAAGAGACTCATATTCGTTACTTCAGCGCACTCCTGAAAATAAAGTGCTCCTTTATTGAGTGCTATAGTGCTATATACTTTCCTGGCCTTAAAATCTTTTTTTTTTTAAATATACTTTTCTTGTTCCTTATTAAAACTGGCTACAAAAATGGTTTCCCTGCAGAGCAAAATATCTCAGAGTTTCAAGAAGGTCCCTGCTGCTCTTCTACTTCAGGATGCTACCAAAGCCTTTCAAATAGGACCTGCTCAGGGCAGTCAATCAGGGATTAAGTCTCTCACTGGAGCTGTTGGAGGACTGGGTTTAAAAAACCCATTTCTATATAGAAATAAGAATAAAATCTGCTGTAGTCCAAGATCAGCTCAGTATGCTGGAAAAGGGTGGGGTGCTTTTGCTTGTTTCCCTGGCTGACGCTGTTTCACTCTGTACAAGTAATGACTTGTCAATCGAAGAGACCTGGACTTCCATCTGCTCCTCCCAGCATAGTGATCTAATTCCTGGAGGACCTGCTCAGGTTCTTTCTCTCTTTTGCCTAACAATTGTCTCATCACCTATGTGAACTGGAGGATCTCCAACAGGAGAAAGCCCACACTGAAGCAGTCAGCAGCCAAGAATGCGCCCAGACTGTAGGGCGCTGAACTTCATGTCCCTGGATCAACTTAAAGAAACTATAGGCCTATATGTGATCTCCTGTTTTGGATCTAAATAACCTACTCAGGAATTTCTGGCAGCCCTGAGGCAAGTGAAGGTCTCTTATTTTGATCAGAAACTCATCAAACCAGTAAACGTCTTCCCATTGCAAGGTCTGGGTTTGACAAGTCAGCATTTGAGGACATTATTTCAAAAACTCCCCTTTACCTGTAGATCTTCAGTAGGCTTCTCCACCTGTGAGTCTTCACTTTTCTAAGAAGTTTTCATTGATTCAAGGGAAAACGCTGGAGACTACATCATCAGCTTTTCTGCAGCATAGGCTCTGATAAGGTTTTTTTGCCATGCTTTCAATCAATGTGTAGTTATGCTCACCTAGGTGCAACCTTAGAGAGTTCTCTCTTTCTTCATTCCCCGGATTGCTGAAATCCTTGGCAGATGTTATGCACTTTACACCTCACCAGCTGAGCAGGGGTACCTGAGGTGTTATGGGGAGAACCTGAAGGTCCCTTCCATCCAATTAAGTGAATCCTAGATGAGGGGAGACAGTGAGGACTGTCATGGGCAGAGATGAAGAATGGTCCTGGCCCCTTGAAAACCACATAACCCATAGGAGAATCAATCAAAGTCTTGCCCCTTAACAGACTTGCCCACCCTTCCTTTATTTCCTTCCCTCACATGGCAAAACTTGGACTTGGAAGTCTTTGATTTTCTCATGCCTGCTTCAAAAAGGAGAGCAGGCGATGCTGGAGCAGGCAGCGTGCAATCACATTTCCCCCTACCCCATCCCCCACCCTCTCCCTCTTCAGGCTCACAGCTGTTTTGATGCTCCAGATAAAATCTCTCTGCAGATTTTTTTCTCCTCAGAATAAAGCTTCCCACTGCTAGCCTTGGGAGACACAGAACATCCCGCCTGGGCAAGAGCTCTTTATGGATATTCCTAGTGCTCAGAGGGAGAAGTGGGGTGGGGGGAAGACAAGAAACTGCAGCAAGTTTACAGTAATTGCTTTAATGAGGCAAAGCCCTTTAGAATGCAAACACGCTCAACAATACACAAAGAAACAATAAAAAAAAGTGTTTTATACAGGCTGTTTTATAAGAAGGTAATAAAAACAATTGTATGGCACACTCAGTTGCATAAACAGGCTCACCATGGAAGGTGTTTGTTTGAGAGCAGGACTATGAATACTTAATTGCTTCCATTATTCTCATTTTCAGTACAAAATACTGCAATCAAAACCTAATCTACTGCTTGATTTTTAAATAAAAAGGTTATATTCCAGTTCTATTGTTGTAAATATAATAAAACACAGTCTTTCCGTTAAATGGTGTTTCATTTCTTGCTGCTTGTAAGGAGGTATAACAGTGATTAATATCTCCATCCCTGGCAATTTCAAAACCTTTTTCAAAGGCAGGATCATTGTTCCTCTTCATATGGAAGGTTGAAGACCAAAATGTTCAAAAGACCTTTGTTAACGGCCTGTCTGCAAGTCATGGAAGCCTTCTCTGAGATCCTTCTACGGCTGCCAATCCTCTCCGAACCAAGCCCCGAAACAATGCATTCTTCAGACCTGTTTTCATTCACATCTCCTCTGACAAACCCAGTGAGTACAAGGAACGACGTCAGGAAATATGGCTGTGGGGACCTCAGTGAGTTGCAAAGTACAAAACGGAAAAAAACACCACCCATTTCCCCCGTATCTCTTGTGAGGGCAAATTACTCAAACAAAAGGTTTGTATGAGTTTGGATAGAATCTGGTGTGCCTGGAATGTTGTATTGTACATATAGTCATTATTTTTTTAAAAATATGTACTGTTAGACTTGTGCTATAGTGTAATCTGGCCCAGAGTAAGTTTCAAGTCCTTAGACAAAAGAAGTCTTTTTTTTTCCTCTGGCGTTTTGTTTTAGGAAGAGATACTGAGCTGTCAATGACTTGCTGTGCACATAACCCCAGTGATAGGTTTGTAACAATTTAGGAAATAAAATTGCCTTATAAAAGAAAATTAGTATCTGGATGAAAGAAAAAATATATATGTATTCATTACTGGTGCGTACTTTGTAGGATGCAAATAACATAACAGAGCAATACCAAGAAGACCAGAGTCACTCTCACTGCAAACAGATGTCCCTAGAAAAGCAGTGATGATTTCTGGTTTCAAATTAATGGCAAAGCATGACTTTAAACTTGATATCTATTGCTCATACACATCTTAATTTACATATTTAATTAAAAAAATGTTCTACTATATCAGACATCAAGAAGTATCATTTCTCAGTTCACTGTGACTACAACAATCTTTAGCCTTAAAATCATCTGACTGTTAGACTTTCTGTTATTGCTACAGAGCATCTGACAAATAGAAAATGTCTTTTTTTAATTTTTTTTTCACCTTTCTCATCTTTATCAATAGCATAATGCTTCCAGGAATCAAGCAATCACCCTTAAACATTTCCTGCTCACAATTTCACCATCACATTTTAATAGATTTCATCACTAATACCCAAAACCTGTTCAAATGAAGCACAAAAAAACCAAAACCCCGAAATTAATTTAGCACCTTCCATCTCCCTAAAGTAGAACTATTCCCCACGAGAACAAAGGGCACGTAACTAAGTTGATGAATATTTTAAGCTGCCTATGACTTGCACAAAGAGTAGAGACCACTTGCTTACAGTCAAAGTCAGATCACAGCCTTATGGCAAGATCAGCCTTTCCACACAGCTATTGTCAGGGTGGCCAGGGGACCAAGAACACCCAAACACCAACTGCTGACTTTTCAGCAACGTATCTTACCCTGTTATCAGATGCCAAAACCAGATTGTTTGCTGGCATCCATCAGTCTTCAACCATTGAAGGCAAGAGGACATATCAAGGAGGAATGTATATATGTATGTGGGTGTGCATATAAGAAGGAATTTTACATATTTATAAGGACAACTATGTACAACTTATATGCAAATAATGTATATAAGGAATACCTGTATATTGCACATGTTTTAAGAACAGGTATGTATATTGCACATTTGCTGGCCAAAAGAGCTTTGATGATTTAGAACAAATATCTCAATATACCAAACAGCTGCTTTGAAGCCAGGCAAACTATCATTTCTAACCTTCTAGTATATGTGTCTCCTTCGTTAAGAACCAATTGCCAAACAAAGATTATAAGCATACCATGGTCCTGATGATCTCATTTCTCCTAGAAAACAATGTAACAATGGTATTCAAGACCAAAATTTTGCTTACAAAGTAAATGGGTATTTAGGTTTGGATTGCATGTTATGCAGAAAGATCTAGTGCATTCATTTGAAACTTTCAGAAGGAATCCAGACCATGCTTTCCTCTTAGTGTCAAATTCTTTAAGGTTCAGAAAGCATGCCTGCAATCAGAAATCCAAACACGCCAAGACGATCTATAATATGCTACAAAAGTGGAATTGAAAAGACAAGTCATTCAGTCTGATGAGGTAGATGGGTATCTGGAGGCATGCTGAATGTCATCTGCTAACAACAGCCATCAAGATCAAGGAGTCAGGCAGAGGCAGACTGAATTGATTCTGAAGTTACTCATGAGCTAACATCTGCTTACAAGGACGTGTGAAGAACAGCCAGGAAGTAGGAGTGAAGAAATTTTAGTAAAAACTAATCGGAGAGTCTTGGTAACTAATCGGAGAGGCTTGGTGAGATGCCACCATATGATTGTCTGACTGATCCTAAATGTGTTGGCTCTAAGGTCCTGAAGTAGAGCTTTGCCAATGTATGTTTGTTGTCATAAAGGAGTTGTCATTTTTTCCTCCTCAATTCCTCACCAGAGGTGCCTCACATACAGAAATCAGGTTACAGTGAAGGCAGTTGTAGGTGAATGTAGTCCTAAATAAAGCATACACTGTTCCTTTGATGCTCTCCTTGTTTGGTTTCCCCTTCTCTAAGAGGAAGCTTTCTGTATTTGGAGTTCACTTGAGTTCCTCCACTGGCCTGTCTTCTTCTGCAGGATATCCACCTAAGTCACCTAACAACCTTGGAGGGGCCTCCATCTCTCCAGCCCCGTGAACACCCTCACAGCGATGCTCACAAGTGGCAGCTCCCCAATATCCACACACTGCAGAGACAAAGCACTGAAAGCCATGCAGGTAACTGCCACGGGCAAGCGTGCTGATGGGCGTGTTGACCGCAGGCAGCAAGCAGCCTGCGATGATGCTGCATTTTTAGTAAGGGCTTCAAAATAGAAATAACATTTCAAAGTAAAATATAAATGCTAATGTGCTGAGTTTGGGCTTGTTTTGTGCTGCGGATTACGTATGTTAGAGAGTAGATGAAATAACGCTTTCTGGACATGAACCTGCTGTCAAAACAGGATGCTTCACGATGTGATGTAGCGTGTTAGTGACTACATCTTGATCTCATGTAAGAACTCTCTCATCCTTACTCTGATAAAATCCATGACAATGACTTTACAAAGCATAGTGATCCAAGTCTTTGGAAGGTGTGAACAGGCTCAGCAGCTACAGTCAATCCTCATCTCCAACAGCACTGCTTCTCTCCCTCTGTTTTTATCACAGTTGCATTGGTAAAGTTGATTACTGAAGAAAGAAAGGCGGCTTCCACAGAATAAATGTTACCCAAGAGCAGTTTACATCAGATACTATCTGGAAGCTATTCTCTGCAACATTGTAATAATTGCTTTTCCTGGACTGAGACACTTACTAGTAGCAGCTAAAGTTAACAGATTGGAAGACTGCCTGAAGATGATGGATGGATTTTCTCAGATTGTAGATTTCTGGTCATTTTCCATGGCAGCTGTAAATTTAAAAATAATATAAAGTTAGGCATTGGTAGAATAGAATTCACAAATACTACACAGCTACTGACTTGATCATTAATCATTCTAAATTAATGTTAAAGTGTTACGTACGATGGGCCAGATTTTTGCCCCAGGCTGTATACAGAAGTTTCTCATTGATTACAAACGGGGAATGGCACATGTATGTGAATGCTGAATTCAGCCAACTGCTTGTTTGCTGAAATTTTTTTTAATTATTACTATTTGAGAGAGGTGGAAACATTTCTTTTTTTACAAATCCTCTTTCATACTAGTGATCTGGAAGAAAACAACCAAGAGCTACCATCTGATTTGTAGTCAATATCCCAAGTTACTGCAACAACATCACTTCTTATTCTCAAAGCTGAAGAGCATCAATGCGCTCCAGAGTTCAAGAGCCATTTGATCTGCCTGGTGTCCAATTTGAGGTGGCTACAGTCAAAAAAGGGTTTGTTATTGGACAGAATTAAGATGTTTTTGTTCACGACTGACATTCTTTGTAGGATAAAGCACCATTTTTCCTATACTTTGTCCTTATTTACTCCATTTTTTTTTTATGAAATCAGGTATTTAAGTGTCGTCTTCAGGTGAGCAACCAGAGAGAAGCTGCCAGAGATACACGTGTAAAAAAAAAACCCCAAACACACAAACCAAACCAATCCTCCTCTCCTTGCCCAGCAAATCAAATCTGACACAAATGAAGGATACCTTCACTCAGAAATACAATAATGATTCGTCACTTTCTCTGCAGTATCTGGAGGCAGAAAACCTGTTACAACTTCATCAAGGTCATGAAGATACACAGACCTTTGCCTTGTGAACATTTCACCCCTCTCAGCTCCTTTTGCACTTAACTAACACTGGTATACAAATCACACATTAGTTACGCTACATTTAGCCATATTTATGTTAGACATACTGTAAGTATTAACATATATTAGCTACAGGACCGCTTTTTTCAGCATTGCTAACTTAGTCTTGTATTTAATGTCTTTCAGACTCCAGGTACGTTACTCTACCATAGTTGCACTGAAAACAACTTATTTGACTGCCAACTACAGAATACTGTTATCAGCAGGTTTTCTTGGGGACGATTTACTTCTGTTTATCCACAGGGTTTGGTAATAAATACATGTATTTTGGGGCTTTAGGTACATTAAACATACTGAATAGCCAAATCTTGTAGAAGCTAATTTCCTTGTCATGCATTATAGTTAAATTGGTTACGCACGTCTCATTCAATTATGCAACTTCAAGAATACCAACAACATAGGTTCCTGATTTCAATAGTATATATGCTGGTTTTAGCACTTACAATGGATCAGCTTTTAGCATGAGACACTAAACTCATCATGCTTTGAAATTCGGAGCCACAATTTCAAACGTAATATTGTCTTGGTTTGTATGTGTCATTAATGGCTTTTCTTTTTATACTTTCTGGATGTATACTATAATATTTTGTTCAAATCAAAGTGAAGACTGGAAGGTAACTCGCAATTACTATCTGCAGTTAAGCATGTACACCATCCGATCCTCTACTGATAGCAGTTTAGTCAAGTGGATATTCAACCAGTAACAAAACGTGATTAACAGTCAAATAAACTATTTGCTGTTAAATCCCAATGTAGGGAAAGTGGCAGGTATACTGTGGAATCTCTTCAACAGGACTTCTTTAGCAGTATTTATTCTATATAGAAAGCGCTCGGCTACTAGTACAGAAGGAACAAGGAGAAAGGAAGGATTAAATTAATATCCACAGAAAGTGACACACTATTATGATTTTAGAATTGTGCAATAGAAATAAAGCACATATCAAATGGATTAAAAACCGGCTGACAGATCTCAAAAGCTAGGCATCAGCTGGGATTTCAGACTGAGTGAAGGTTCCCAATGTTCCCTTGGGTTCCTCACAAGGCCTAATATTTTTTAGCAATTTCACCAACGGTCATGTAAACGTATCCCTAACTACAATCTGTGAATGACATGAGTTTGGCAGGATGGTATACAATGATGAAGACTGGGCAGTCAAACAGGAATCGGGAATGGTACAGCAAAGAACCACAAAATTATTCAAAGGAGAATTCCTTGCAGTAAAAAAAAAAAAAATTTAAAAAAAAAGAGTTCTATCTTTTTAGTTTACCAGCAAGAAGATGGGAAGAGGTGAGTTGTACATAAGTAATTACCTAATTAATTCACAGAGAGGGAAATACCAAGGAAGAAGTTATTCTTCCATCTCGCAGGAGAACCATGGGCTGGAAACTTAAGGCAGATAGAATGCAAGCAAGGTGCCTTTTTAACAGTAAAGATGCCTATCTGTTGGGAAAAAAATTTCTCCAGGGATATACTGGAAACATTTTATGGTCTCTTAAGGCCAAGAGGAAGACATTCTTCAGCCAAAACCAGAGTTTTTTGTTTAACATAAGAATGGCTGGAGATAGTAAAGACATATAAGCAGACAAATTGATCATATTCTTTGAGTATGAATGTATGCAAATTTACCAGAACCAGCATTTCCTCATCTGCCTGTGGTATGTCTCATTAAGACAATTGCTTGTTAAGAACCATCTTCTAAGGAGGTGGATAATCATTGTTTAATCTTACCTTAAGGGATATTATGAAATAAAAAGCTTATCAAACATTTAGAAAGTGTAATGAAGTTTACAATACAACTTGTCATGCAACACTACAAGTTGCTGGAGAAAACAGCCCTTTTCTGTGAGATGCAAACCTGAGGTAAAATACAACAAAGGAATGGAACTCATCTTAGACCAGCAAATATTAACAGGCTAACCCTGAAAACACTGCCATCACATATGCTTTGTACTACATGGTGGCATTAAGTGTGCCTCAGTGTTATTATTAAAACAGTGAGAACCACAATACATCTTCAGATATTTTGTGCTTTTATCAAATATCAAAAATTAATAACTGTTAGCATCCTCCCCCAGATACCTCCCAGAAACATGAGCCAGTTACATTAGCAAAACCAGAGAGTAAATCCATTCAAAACAATGTGACTAAAAGCAGAATCTGTCTTTTTGCTTTTGCATTGTCAGAACAAAATGTTCCATTGCTGCTTTTACAGCTAAATAACATTTTTTAATGAGCTCCGAAATTTTGGGGAAAGTCAGATTACAATGTTGGTTTAACATCAGACACTCTATTGTTTAGATGTAGGACCACTGCGATGTCCAGTCTCTGAAAACTTTGAGTTTTTCTTTTGATGTTAAAAAGGCCACTGAAGTAATTCACACAGAGCTGGGGCCTGAGGAAAGAAGTCTGAAAACCAAACACTGTTAAAGATCAACCAGACACGATTATGTGACTGACAATTACATATGATAACAATTAAACTGATCTGGTTCCAACCACATGGAACCTTAATAGAGCAGATTCCCAAGCAAATAACGTGTCACATAACAGGTTTTGATTGATGTTGTCAGCAGCCTTTTGAATGTTACAGATACCTTCCCATCAATGCCTCAGAAATCAGTAGAGACTACTGACCTCATCCTACACTGAAAGTATTTGCATGTACCTAAACACACTGGTTATAACTGCTCGGCAACATCAAATTCCTGTTCTACTAGATGATTAGATAAATGCATACAGGGTGTCCAGCTGCTTGCTTCCAGTTGTAAATAACCTAGCTAATATATGCATTAGTGGTTTGAGTGAAAACCTTGGATGGTTTCTGAGAGGTCTTCAAGTTACCTGCCAGCACAGCTCTGGGAAGATACGTCCGATTGCAAGCCAGACGAAGCACTCCAAACAATTGCTGAAGCCCATGTGTTGCTTGGCAAACGGGACCTAACCAGAGAGCATAAAGGAGCTGCCAAGGAGCTGCCACTGAGCAGCATGAGCCTATTCTACTGCCGACTCTAATTTGTGTTTAAAAAAAAGAAAACAACACAGGGATGAGTTAATGATTGCTAAACCAACAAATCATCCTCCTATTGGAGGAGCCCCAGAGGACATTCTGCCTCCAGTAGTGATACAACCAGTAAGCAAACACATTGTCACGCTGCCTAGAATGGGCACACAAAAAGCAGCGGGGATCGGACCAGGAATTTGGAGTATTTTCATGGTGCCAGTCTCCACACATGTTCTTAGCTCAGCCTCCAGCTCCTTATTTTCCTCTAGACCAGCATGAGGGCACAGTCCCAAAACTACTCTTCAGATCTATGATGCAAGTTTTATTGTTTCCTTCTGTATACTGTTAAGTAGAAAGAGAAACATAATGTCTTAAAAACGAATTGAGGAATAATACCATATATTTGTTAGAAGGACAGCTTTTGCTACCATTGTTGTTTTAAAAAAACAGCTTTTTCTACTTTGGCAGCTAAATTATGATTGCAACATCACAGCTGGAAAAACAGCTGTCTCTTCTAACCATGGCTGCCATGAGCACAGTTCTTCCACTGTAAGCTGCGGAGTCAAGAGTACATTGAGAATTAAGATATTGCAAGAGTTTTGTCAGTGTTGTTGAAGGTGAGCAAAAATCTTGTTGTTTTATTCACATGAGTTTCACTGGTGTGACAGAGTATGTTATCCAGCCACAATGCAAGATCTCGCCTGTGTTACAAATACAACCCAGGCATTGTGTTTCCTCCCATTCTTTATAACAGATCTCACAAAAGATCAAGAAAAATACGAGGCAATAAAACTCCTGAACAGACAATGCAACTCAGCAGTTATTTTGGACACCTCAGTCACAAATGTGTTTCTGTCCCGAGTTAACAGTTCTACAACGTATGCACAGCTTTATCTCAACAGCCTTTCCAGTAAGCAACGGTCTTGGCTTGCACAGTGGATGTCATCTTACTCTGAAGGAAGTACACTGGTTTTCAAATAACAGAGGAGAATTATCTCTCGAGTCCATGCTAAATTGGAATCACTTCTCTGCAAGAAAAAAATGCTTTTGTTCTATTTATGCACCAAATGTGGCTATCACCACAGAGGACCAGGTTCCCCAGAACACTGAAGCACCAGCTCGTGGCAGTACTCCATGCAGGATGAAAACTCTGCGTATCCATATAGCTCTAAACTTCCGGCACCAATCAAACAATCACATCCCTTGTCCTGAACTGCAGAGAACGCTCTCCAAATCACCACTGATGCCAATCAAGTCACATAATTCTCAGCCTTTACAGAGATGAGATCTTGTTGTCATGCAAGAATGCATTAGACAGAATGTCCAAGTCATTAAAGAGCCATCGGTAGAGACATGAATAGAGTATGCAAACAAGTCAAATTACAGAAAAACAGATGTAGCCATGCATCCACAAAGATGTAGCCATAGCCAAAGACCTGGGAGGACAGCAGGACAGAGCTGATATGTATTTCCATCCCTGATGTCCAACACTGTACATTCAGAGGCTACTTCGTAAGTAAATGCCTCTGAGGCTGAAGCATGATCAGAGGTGATTAGCATGGGAATAGGGCCTCTCGTTTTCCTCATGTAGACTCAAATACAAAGGGACTTTGATCTTTAGGGGTATCTCTACCACAGGGGAAAAAAATAATGATGCGGATAACGCAACAGTAATAATAGGTACAGATAGCAATGCTGACCCTTGAGCACGTATCCATTATAAATACATAAATATTCAGTTGTCTACTATAAGAGCACAGGTCATGGACTCCTTAGCTTCATTTCCTTCCTACACGGCCAAAAGCAGGCAGGAAAATTATTGAAATATATTTATTAGCTCATAAACACTATATTTTTGAATTGGCATGACAGGAATTTGGGGAGTTGAGCACCTAATGTCTCTCTGAGAATTTAAATAATATTAGAAGCAAAAAGAATATTTGAGTTGTGGAAGAATCTACAAAAACTGCCAAAACAGCAGAGACTTTCTTTCAAAATGGGACAGGAAAGGATGTGATGCACACCTACATTCCCTGCAGTGTTTTGAAAAACTTAGCTCGTACCAACAAATCAACCAAAGGCCTCAATTCTTCTATTGATTCTATATATCTTCTATTATTATTATTATTATTATTATCATTATTACTATCATTATTACTATTATTATTATTAACCTTTAAGAATAAAGGAGAAATACTCAACCTACGGCCTCTCGGCTAGCTTCCAAAGGGCAAGATAACTTCTCCAACCAATAGCCATGTTGTACTGTCACATCCTTCACTGAAGCCCTGAGTCTCAGGGAAGCTGCTAAATCAGAAAAAAGGTGGCCAGCAGCTTGGTCTTAGTATCTTTCTTCCCAAGGCCCCATGGCCTCTACACCATTACAAACCAGGAACTGCACCTATCCTAATTCAGGTATGCCCCCAGCACAGGATGAACAGGTGGTACCAACAGCCCTGTGATAAAAGTACAAATGAATCTCAGCCTTGAGGCAGGCGCCACTAGAACCTCCTCATTTATTGCCAAAATGAGCATTTCCTGAAGGAAGAACTTGCAATTTGATTTTCTAATGGACATGCCTCTCATCAAGCCAGAGGTAAGGGCATATGAATCCCTTCCTAAAAAATTACACACGCCTTTCATACCAAAGGGCTGAGATTGACACAAGGTATGTGGATTCCATATTTATGGAGTAAACACAAGTATTATTTCTTGCCAGATCTAATGTAATAGAACTTGGCTTTGGATATATGTAGCAACACTTGGGCATTTTTCCTAGATCTTTCTGTCACGATGATTCACCCATGACAATGAAAGCGTATCGCAGAAGAAGAGCATCCCTGCCATGGGAAATCAACAGTCCGAGAACAGAAAGGCAAAAATAGGTCCAGAGAGTAAAACCTTCAGAAGGTCAACAGTGAGATTTTTCTGCAGATGTCATAAGAAGGCAAATCATATGTAGATGGAAAGTGGAGAAGGTGGTGGCCTGGTGAAAAAACTCAGGGATGCCTAATAGTACCAGTGGGGCTGCATGGAAGAAACAAAATATGTTAGTTTCTGATCAAAAGGAATATACTGAACTCCAAACTCACTGAAAAGTGATGAACTGGTGCTTCAGAGAGGGGTTGAAAGCAAGGAGGTGGGGCTGCTTGCATAGTTTTCCTTGGCATAGTTTTATTTTTCGCAAAAATGAAGAGAGAAAACAATATTCCAAAACTCTTCTAGGGCAGTTATTAATTATTTTTCTCTCTTGGATTACAACACCCACAAATATAAATAACCCTTTTGGTGATGTTGCTCTGGAGTCCTGGCCAGGCTTTCAGTGTGGAGCTCATAAGGAGCTGTCCCACTCTGCGTGTTGAAAGTGTGTCGCCTTGGAAATGCATTTGGGGTGGTGCCTTGAAGTGACATTTGAAACCTGCCCATGCTGCTCTGCTTTCCCTCCACCCCACCCCCCTTCTTGCTGTCAGGCTCATCATGCTGAGTCATATCTGCAGCTAGATCATAATGATTATCCTGAAATGTCAGCAGCTGCTCTTTTCACCCCCATATGGTGCCAGATTTAGGATGAGGTTTCCCTAATGCATAAACAATGACTATAATTGTGGTTTTTGACAACCAAGGTATCACAGAGATGTTATTCTGTTGTAAAAAAACCTGCGTTTCAACAGTTGTAATGAAGGGGTGGGTCATACTGACCCATATGTTTCTTTGTATTTCTCCCCAAAGAAAGTCTATGACATAAGTGAATCCCTGTCAGTGTGGCTGTTGGATATCAGATGTTGTCTGACAGGGGAAACAGCTAAAAGCTTTAGCAGTTAATATCTTCCTAACTGTGAGAGCATTATTTGCCTAATTTCAAAGATGATTGTTTGATAGACAAAAATCGGGTTTTAACTTCTATTCTCTTAATTTAGATGTAATTTCCTTGTGGTTCTCAGATAGCTCTGTCTTCTTCACTATCGCTTAAAGCTACCGTGTCCCTTGAAAAGTCAACAAAAAAAAAGCTGAGGTATTGGAAACCTCAAACAAGGCAAACCAAACCAAAATAAAAAGCCTAGGACAAGTTGGCAAAACTAACAAAAAAACAAGACTCTTATCTCTCCTTTCATTTGTAGATGTGCATCAAAAGTAGCTCCACTATCTAGTATCTAGAGATAGAAGGTAGTGACTGTGTCAGCAAGAGAGGTATCTGGCCCCAGAACCTTCATGCAGCGTTTTAATGCCAAATAAAGCAATACAGACATAAATGAAAGATAAGCAAGTAGAAAATCCTGTAAGGGCAAAGGCAGGGTGAACATGATGTATTATTGTTGAAGACTGGGAGAAGCATCATTGAAGCTGATGGAAGTAACCACCACCCTTCATTTGAGATAACAGAGCCAAGTAAGTTCTTTGATGAGGTAATACAGGTTCCTGAGACAAGGCAAAAGCACACTCTAAATCCTGAATAATGTGGGCAGGTGTTACAGCTGGTTATTGCTTTGGGTAAGGGTGTATCTGTGTGTATGCATGTACAAGAAAACAAGCTAGCTGAAACAGAGAGAAATAAGGCTCTAAACACAGGGGCTAAAAGGAAGCTATCCAGGCATATAACGCCTAAAGGGAGAGCTTATCGGGGTGCTGAACAAAAAAAAATGTGATGCTATAAGCAAAGATACTGTCTTTGGTGGTTTGATTGCATCTGCAGTCAGGGAAAGGGGAGTGTGCGAGGTCTCTGTAAACAGGTAGAACTGCATCCAAGAAAGGCCTGACTCCATCAATGGTTTAGCCTCCTAACCAGAACAAGCTCTGATTCAAAGGAAGGAGTGTTACAGGTAACAAAACAGACTAAAGAGAAGACTACAGACAAACCTACGCTGTCCTGAGAAAGCTAAGGATGTTGTAATATAATAAATCTTTTAATTAATTAAATTAATTCTGTTGTAATGAATCAACAGCCACATGCACAGAAATTACTGCAAATGCAAAATGCTTTAACAGATAGAAATGCTGACACTGCTTCTTTTCACAAAAAGAAACTCTCCTGGCTCTCAACCTGGCCCTCGGGACTGAGCGTGAGAAGGTAACACTTCTCTGCAGGAAAAGAGGTTCAGGTTCAGTGAGACCAAAGTGGGAGATAAGTTCCAGAGCAGTGTCCTTCCATAAGAACAAAGTCCTTTCATGTTCAATATGTAGCTGCTTAGGCCTCATCCTCAAAGCTGGCTTAGATAGATAAGCCCTAATTAGGTGCCTAAAGTCCCATCCCGTCCTTCGTCTGAAACAATCAATGAGACCAAATTTTATGTACAAAACGGTACATAAACAGCAGACAGGGATCTACCTCATTAGCTGGTTTCAACCCCACCTGCACAGTCTTTCTGCTGAACGTATCAGATGAGATGAAAACTAGCTGGTGAGATGAGCACAGGGATGACCTCTGCAGTACCTGAAGTGTGCATGTTCTATTCTTCCCATTGCATCAAGCAGTGCCCGTCACCTTCCTGATGAGCAGTTAATTTGGATGTCTAGTGCCAAAACCCTACTGCACTTCCACAGACATAACAGAAAAGCAAAACTGGTCTGATTGGAAGCTATTCTGATCCTTCATAAACTAAGCACACGAGAAAATCTGTAGGATGCCAAACATCCAGTCACAGTTGGATTTTTTTTTTACACATCTTTACTTTCCTGTGTAGCTGGTTCCTGGGCATCTTGTTTCATCCACTTATATGATATCCATCTCCTCAGATTTAGCTGTCTAAGACTTGGGTATCTAGCATAACTCAGTTGTGTCTGCCTCCTTTATAGTCATGGAGGTAGAAGTTCTCTCCCTGAAACATGTCACCAAACTCCACCAAACAAACCTCTGATAAACAGCAAAGTCCATCCTTCTCCTTTGACTGGAGTCTAGCCAGCTAGTCAGCCTAAACACATCACTTCAGGACAGCACCAGTCAAGTGACACAAACACCAGTTCTTGTGTATTGGGATATGGTATGCTGTCAGGTCTTTCACCAGCGCATCTGTGGTTACTGACGTAACCTTTCCTGTGTGTGGCAAAAAGGACACTGTCAAACAGAGAGAGCATATGAGAACAGAAGATGTAAGAAGAGCTCTCAGAGAAGAAAGCCACTCTGCAGGCTGCTTGGGTGTCTCACCTGACAAACAAACCTCACGTGGCTTCTTTCCATGAAGAAGTACTACTTGTCATTCAATATTCCCCCCTCACAAAAAGTTGTGTGTGGTGGGAAAAACAAAATGTCCTTCCCTCAAAAAGGTGGAGCTTGTTTAGGAGGCTAGACTTGAGCGCTGTGTCTGTCTGAATAGGGAGCAGTACGGAATGAGAGCGTTTTGATCTGTCTGCCACTCTGTGAGGGGTAATAGGAGGTTGTTTTATTGTTCCTCCAGCATAATGTGCAAGGATGATTTGTAATGAGGCAGAATCTAGGGTAAACAGCTCTTGCTATAATACTTTGCCTTCAGATATCATAAGAGGTAGTCTGCGGTGGGTATGCTTGCTGTAAATCAGAGGCTATGTCTTTGCATTTGGAAGTCACTGTTATTATGTTAAAGGGTGTATGCTTACACAGTTCAAGTACGGCATTTGGAAAGAAGTCATTTCACCTCAAAGTGGAAGTTTCCCTGGGGCACAAATCTTCAACAGTGAAATTTTGTATGTGTACTTTGACAAACGCATGCCCAGTGGGCATGTGCCAAATTATGCCTTTGAAGCCATGGATGCCTGGCTGTGGGAACCTAGAACCTTGAAGAGTTTCTCAAGAGAGGAAGCAGAGCCAGCTGGACTCATTTTCTATAGACAGAAATTTAATTGCTAGCTAGTAGCTACTACATAAGAAGAGAATAATTTCAGAAACCTGGAACATGCTGGTGTGAAGCCCTTGTTAGAGGATCTGGGTGACAGCCTGACTGTGACCTGTCCAGGTGCTCCTCTTTGTACATTCTTTTTAACTCAAATATTTACCGTCATGATATAATGTGATTGTAATTTTAAGGACCAACACATAGTTGTCCTTACTCAGCACCCAAGAACAAACTGTAAATATTCTGCTTTTGACTGCAAACCAGCTCAGCAAAGAGGAATTTCTCTAGAGCTAATGCATATCAATGCAGCAGACTTGCAGACATGAAATTAAATCTATGTAGTAAAATTGATGTACAGCCTCTTCTGCACGATGTGGTTTGTTCTCACAGCCCAGTGGTGGCTGGGTTCTGCCTTCCTCGGTCTCCAAGACACAACCTTGCAGCCCCTGAGAAGCAGGCTCCTCTTTGAGGTACATACCTGTCTTCTGCACCACAAGCTATTTTTTTACTTCTTTAATGTTCTCAAGTAGATTCCAGGTCATCCTCAACTCACACGGACAAATACACATGCAATATTTTGTCTGTCCACCGAAAGAGGTAGAAAATGGTACGAAAGCGTTGCCCTAACAGCAGGAAGTGCGTGTGTGTGGTGTATTCCTGCAGTGACCTGCACTGGGGAACCAGTGGAGGTTAAAAATAATGGGGGGACACAAAACCACAAAACCTCCCATATTTTAAACTAGATTATCTACCTTCTCAGGAGTACAATCTCATGGCAGCAGAGTTGGTTGCACTGGATTAATTTGCTCATGTAAGTACACTTTGGATCACAACAGCCCATGTTTGCCTTGGGTAAGAGTGCACACAAGGACAGTCACTGCTCTTCAACTGAGACACAATAGCTTGTTAAATTGTCATAAACTTATCATAAGTCTGAGTCCCAAATGGCTTACCCGGGGTCACCCAGCAGTTTGAGACACACCCAGCGACTGAACAACATCTCCGGAGTCCAGCCTAGTGTCAAATACAATGGCACTTTTCCTCTCTAATTGGGACCAATTGTCACTGTCTTCTGATGGGTGTAATCAGGAGAAAATGGACATGGGAATGAACTGGGACTGTCCAGTGAGCCCTTCCAGCTTCGGTTGAGGCATGCTGGCAGGGCCTCAGCAGGAAAACTCTATGGGTCCACCAGGTCCTGCCTCTCCAAAGACAACAAATGGTTAGACATTGTTGAGTAACCCAGAGAAAAGTTTTTGTGATAAGTGTAGGTGTTGCTGCCAGACAACACATTTCAGGGGGACTGAGCATCACTTGCAGAAATAAAACCCATTTTTGACACTAGAGAAAGTTGTTCAATTCGCAGAGCCTTCCTTTCCTCCTGATCCTTTCGCATCAGAGCAGTGGAGCACTACAGTTAGCACTGTGCAGCACAGAGTTTATTAGCATTATATTGATCTGAAAAGCAACTAACATGGGAAATGTAAAAATGAAATAATGGGGCAGAGGGATCCAGTGTTGGAGGAACGCTGCTTTCCGCAAGCCATGTAAACCCTAATTAATAGACAAAGGGCTCTATTCTTCGCCTGTGTTTAACTCCCTCCCTCTTGTTTCTCTTCCCTTTAACCATACTTCTTTTCCCCCTCCAGTTTGCAGTAGTGTACACAGGGCCTGATGAAAGCCCACACAAATCAATGGCAACACTCCCATTGACTTCAATGGGCTTTGTAACAAGCAAAGAGAGAAAAGAATAGGTGATTATTTTTCCTTTCCAAATGACTAAACCCCCCCAGTAAAACAATCCATATAGTAGTCATAAGTGCTTTATATTGTACAGTGCATGGGCATAATTACTCAACCTTCTAAACAGCTAGCAGCAGTTGGTCTCTCTAATGCTTGGAAAATTATTTCAAATAGACTTCATATCTACAAAATAGGATTTTTTTCAGACTGTAAATACCTAGGGTCAGACCTCAGCTGTTGTTAGCACTGTATCTGCACTGACTTCAAAAGGGATAGTCAATTCCCATGTACAGAAGAACTGGCCCAAACCAGCATTTGCTGCACAGTCAAAATCAGTTTGATATCCATGAGCTGTTCTCTCAAAGCCATAAATGTAGAGTCAACCCTACCGCTGATGTTCAGCCAATTATCCAGGCATGATCTTGATTAATGACTCGCCTGGCTCTTCTTCGAATTCAAGCAGACTATCATTCTGTGTCTCTACAGCATCTCCACCTTCCCTGCTCCTCAGTAAGGCACGAAAACATTCTTTCACCTCTTCGTCTTGATTCATTTATAGGACTATGAAGAGTAAAAATCCCAGGTGTATTTTTAGAAGTTATTTTCCCTCATAGCTGCCTGCAAGTTGGTCTGTTTAACAAAGGGTTATGATACAGGAGGAAAAAAAATTAAATCTGTCATCAATTTAGTGCACTAACATGGTCTGGACAACTGAAATATCTTTGTTCCAAAAAGCTGAGTTGGTTTTTTTTTGGTTTTTGGCAACACTTGGACAAAAATGATCCAACTGTATTTAAGTTTAGGTCATATGCAAATTGCTCCTATTCAGAATTGTGTATGGAATACTATCTTTCTAATCCTTCCACTAAAATATGATTTGTGGCTGTTCTTCAGAACGTCTGCTTGATTAAACATCCTTGAAAAAAAGAAAAAACCCATGCATAGGATTGTAATAAAGAAAAGTAAAAAGATTTCTTTTAATCAGTAATTAAGTAGCAATTAAGCATAATTATTACAATTTGTATCTAATTTATAATATCTGTAGAATGAACAGATGTAATTTATCCCCCAACAGTCAGCAGTGTTTGGCTTGAGCAAAGCCACCTCACACTCTGCTTCACAGTTGCACCAGCAAAGGGCACTGTGGCTGGTGAGCAAATGTGCCTTACCCGAGGGGTGAGCACATTCGGCTGTGGGGTAGGAACCGCTCGGTCACCTGGAAGCATGGGAAAATACCTGTACAGACAGCACAAAGTTTTCCTACTGTCTTCAGCAGAGGAATCCTCCCTTTAGGTCAAGTGATAAAAATCTCCAGGTTTCTAACCTGGAGCATGAGGAGCTCTCATTTTTGTGTGGCTGGTACAGTAACTCTGTTCCATGTTGCAATCAACCCTTTGCAAAATGTACCCATAAGTTGGGTTTTTTTCTATAAAATACAATTAAAATCGGTCATTTTCATGTGGGGAGTTCTTCATTAACAGGCTAGGAACAATTTCTTAGTTTATTGAGTTACTGAATCACAGAGAAAATAAGTTTTCTTCACAAACTCTAGGTTAATTTTCTTTTAACTCCAGAGTTCTTAAATACTTAAGAAACACAGGCATGATCTTGGACTGTCCAGAGGCAGCCAATCTGACAACTCTCTGAACCAGATGCTTTCAAATAAAACTGTTATGAAATTTTCTTTGTTGTCTGACCTTGCTTAAGGTCCATCTGAGCCATACAAAAATCAGCCTTTACATACAGCCAAGTACCACGGAGACGTGTTCTGAAAGTCAGGTGGTGGTTGGCTAAAAAAAGCACCTGAGAGAAAGTTCTCTTGAATCGCTCAGTATAAAGCAGATGCATTTACAGACCAGAAGCTTTTGTCTAGCGATAGCAAATTCATGCAACAGGCCTCCTGCAAAGGTGACCTCACAAATCTGGTTCAAGAAGAGGCAACTGTACATCTGATGGATCCAGAATGTCCTTCAAGCTCAGAAAGCAAGGATGTACAGGCCCTGCCCTTACCCTGACGCCTTGCCAGGCTAAGAGAGATCTGTAAACTAGAGATCTTGTGGATTTCTTACCCCTTGCAGGAACAATGTGAGTATGTTAAAAAGATAGGGCAAAAACATCCACGGTTTTTTAACTGAAGTCGATGGTTTCCTGATGGAATGTGCCATTAAAACCTGTCCATTTGAAAGTGGTAATAAGGAGACAGATGCATATTCAAATGTTTAGCTCTTTAATTTTCCAACACCTAATCTCTTAAACGAGTAATCAGAAAAGGGGCATTCTAATTCTCTTGTGGGGAAGAGAAGGCGCCAGAGATCAAGTGATAACCAGGCTGTGTCTCAAGCCCTTCTCATGAGACTTTGGCTGTGTCTGAACCCAAATTGGAGAGAAGAGGGGGTTTTTTAGGTACTGTGTCTGCCAGAATTCAAACAGCAGTCATGCTTCTGCTCTCATGGCACACATCCAAACTGTGGACAACCACCGTTTCAAAAAAACTGTATAAAAAACTCACGCTTGCTTATTTTGCTTTGGTTTATACTAAGATCTTTCACACAGACACACACACACACACACACACACACCCCCTTGAACCTAAAAGAACAATAAGATTGTGAAGTTAGTGACTTAAAAGGTAGAAAGTGCCAGATGTGAGGTTACATATGCAACCCAAATTCAGCTCCTTATGTAAGCTCGTGATTAGACATGTCTTTATGGCATGGCCACATACACTTTTTCCACAGGACAAAGTGGGAGCTCAACGACTTAGAGGACAAAAGAGTAATACCATGTTCTGTGCTGGATAGTCCTGACAAAAGACAGAATTACCAGGTCTGTGTGGCAAGAAATGGGTCAAACAACTCAGCTCTGCCCTGGATGGAGGAGGTGGGAGGCTGTGAAACACTCTGCTGCCATGTCAACAGGTTCCTTCCCTCCACTGACATGCCAGTAACCTCCTGCACAGACATGTGAGGAGAAAGGGAGGAAGGGAGGTTGCAGACCAGGACTGCAGCAGCGTGGCATGCCACACACCATCAAGGGAATCTCTGACAAAAAGGGGCAGACTGCAGCCAAGGTTGCTCCCCAGCCTATGACCTGTTTTTGTTTTCCGTGGCAATCTGGTTCACATTACAAGTACAGTACTGACAAAGTTGGGATGGTGGGGTTTGTTGTTTTTCTTTTTTTTTTTTTTTTGGTTGTTCTGGTATTTGCTGGCAGTTCCGTGGCTTTTGTCACCTCTTCTCTAAATATTTCTTTGTTCAGCCTTGTGCCTTTGAAACTTTATACCGAGGTCCAGCTATCTTTGCTTTTCTAACCCTCCGAACAAAGTAGTCGCTACCTTGTAAGTGAGGACTCATCTAGGCCTGAAGTTTTCTTAAACAAAAGACCTCTAGATAATTGTTATGACTCTAATCATCTGCTGCCGGAAAATACACTAGCACCCTCTGAACCGCAGTGGGTATTACAGATATTTGGTTTGACTTCCACAATCACTTCAATGTGCAGGCGTTGGCTTTCTTGAGCCCAAGTCAAGCCACCACATTAAGAACGGTGGGGGGTGGGAAGCCCAGACAGAGGCTCTCATCTCCCAGATAATAGCGGGAGACTGGGCAGGAGCGGCTTTAATCTCACCTCTCGAATCACAATTTAGCCGTTTCCATTGCCAGTGAGGCACCTGGCAAGGGAAGCACGGACTCCTCTGAGGGAGCCCCCGCAAAGCGCTCACTTCCCCGTCCGGGGCGACCCGAATTCTCCCGGGATTCCCAGGCTGGCATCAAAGTGGGAGTCATGTCATTTACACACACACACACACACACACACGCGCGCGCTTGCACCAGGCGCGACAAAACTCGGGGCGGGGGGTGCATAGTAAACAGGCGGGCTGCGAAGACTTCAGGAGGCTTCAGTCAAAGGCGGCCCGCTGCGGCGGGCAAGCCAGCCAGGCCGTGCAGCGCCGGGCACGGCCCCCTGGGACAGGGCCGGCCGCGGGAGGCCCAGCGCAGCCGCCGGGGCCGCGCTGAGGCGGGGCGGTGCAGCCCGGCCGCCGCCGCCGCGGGCGGGGGAGTCGGCACTTTCCCCGGCGTGGCGGGTTTCCGCCGCCCGCCAGGCGCCAGGTCCGCGGGGCCCGGGAAGTCCCCCCAGGTGCGCCGCACCGGAGGCCCTGCAGCCTGGCGGTGGGGAGAGAGGGCCGGCTCCGCGCCCCCGCCCGGAGCCCGCCTCCGGCCGTCGCGCCCCCGCCCGGCTCCGCTCGCTTATTCCTCACTCGGGTGCAGCCCCCCACCTCTCCCCCCAGGCCCCGTGTTGCCCCCCGGAGCGGGGCTTCGGCCGGGAGCCCCGGGGACGGCGGGCAGTGGGGCGCACGCACCCTTCTGCCCTCCCGGGCCGGACCCCTTAGTCCGCTCCCGGCCGTCCCGCCGGCGGACAGGTCGCAGACGAGGAGGGAGCAGGGCTACCGGCCGAGACGGCGCGGAGCCGGCTGGAGGGGCTGCTTCCCTAGGCGGGTAGAAGAGCTGGGCACGGCTGGGCCCTCGGATCCCCGCGTTTAGCCTAATCTAATAGCAGCAGTGATTAGAGTTTATTATTATTTGCGCGCTGATCTTTTCGGCTGAAGGGAGATTTAAAAATCAATAGTGAAGTCGCATGCCTGACTGCTTGGGCACTTACAGAAAAGCCGTTGGCCAAAGCCGATAAATCAATCCTTTCTCTTTCTCTGTCCTGTTTGTTTCTTTTCTGCCTCCAGAATTTTCCTTGCAGAAGGGGACCACATCTAGCAAGGTGCCACTTTGAAATACATCATGCTTGAAGCCAACGTGCTAATTATAGATTAATAAGAGGCAAGACTCGGTTGAGGTGACATAGTGAAAAAGAAAAAAAAATCCAGGCTGATCAAATTTAGAGTGTCATCAAATGTATGATGGTGGCTGAAAGTCGTGTGTTTAAGAGGACGCTGCATAATCTGCTGAACCCCGTGACTCCCTGCACCGGCTTTTGCTCAGGGAACTGAAGTTAGAACTCATTTAAAGCTATTTTGTGGTAACCGGGCTCTCGCACCTCTGAGAGTTTTTACAGCCCCAGTCAAGGTATGTCCAGTATTTCCAGCCTGACACAGCAGCAGCCTACAGACCGAACAAGTAAATGAAATGGAAGTGTTTAACAGGCTTCACACGTTCCATTTATTTGGATTTGAACTGAGGAGCTGAGCTGAGCCTGGAATCACCAGCGAAGGAAGAGCATAATTACTTGTCATTATATTCATTCCGATTTATAAATAATGTTTCTGGCTTTATTTTATTCAATGCTTGATTTTAAAATAATGATTAAAAATTAGCCCTTGGGCTACGTGCTGGATTATAGCCAGATGCGTTATTACTTCTCCTTGGGACTCCGGAAATATCTAAATGGACTGGGAGGGAGAAATGAAGATTTCCCAGTCAATTAGTTATGATGGAAGGACTGTGCTATGGCTTACGCATTTCAGATTCTAATTGTTCTGAAGCGACGAGGTATTTCACGTAAAGGTTGGGAGAAACCGCGCTTGCCGAAAGGTGACGGTGCGTGTCTTTGGTATCCCCTCCACCTCTCACAGGGAAGAACACGCAGCGCTGCGTTTCTGGGTCTGTCTGTATGTACACACACACGTAAGGAAATCGTAGGTGGCTGCATATCTGCACACACTCGTAAATTTCTCTAATATGTTTATATGTTCAGTGGCTGGAAATAAGTGTTCCCCGATTTAGAGCACTTCCCAGGTACTGCAAACACTGATGAACCAAAATCCTTATGTAGAAAATGAATAGTTCCCGCACACATACACACACCTCCCCCCACCCAAAAAAAAAAGGAAGAAAAAGAGAGAGTGAAAGAAAGGAGAGGAAAGGGGAACTCGATTTATTCTCATTTGTTTATCTCTAGATTTTTCCCCCTTTCTGCAAATTCATTTGAATAGCTTTCAAGCTGCAAAATGGAAATGTGGCTCCTGCCCTCTATTTCAGCAGCAGCGTCCTGGCAACAGAGCAATTTTCTATCATCAAGGATAAATGGCATCGAACAGAACATTCTGATAAAAAAGAAAAAAAAAGCTTTAGCCCAAGAAGCCCATGATTGCTGCCCTTCCTGTCTGTCATCCCTTTACAAAATCCTCTCCTCCAAACCTGAGCTGCATGCTGTCAGAGCTAATAATGTCTTCTAAAGAAAAGGGGAAGAAACAGCATTCATGCACAATGTTCCCATTTATTACACAGAGTGCTTATTTAAAAATTGCAAATATCTTTGTTTGGTTCACTGCAAATTAAAACCAAGATGTAGGAAGTTACACGATGCAACAATTATTCATGTCACAGCAGAGCATCAAACCCTCGTATCTTGCTTTTCTATTGGTTAATATGTGTGTTTGTGTGCGTGTGCGTGTGCATGCGTTGTGTGTATGTGTGTAACGCGGGGAATATCCCTTGTTGTGAAAATAAAAACCACTTCAGGTAAGTCTGTGTTTTGTTGTTTTAGAGCAGAGAGGATGGGCGGGAGGGGAGAGGGGGAGGAAGTCATTACTGCCAGGCAGCAGGGAGAGGCTGTGCATGTGCTGTCTTTGCGGTTCCGCGGGGGTTAAGCCCCAGGGCTCCTAACAAGCCGGCCAGGGGAGGCTGCTCTGGGCGTGGGGTGCCTCGCTGGGGCCGCGGGGCTCTCTTAGCTGTGCCGCTCCTCGCCCCGGCAACACCCCCGAAAAAGTGCTGCCAGCGCCCGTGCGTTGCCGGTGGGTGCCAGCGCCGGGCAGCCGACGCGGTCTGACTATGAAAGGACCCCCTGATAATAAACGACGCTGCAACTATCAGAGGTTATTTGGGGTGGGGGGAGGAATTACGGAGCTGTGACGAGAATCCCCCGCCAGCCGTTGCCAAGGATGAGGGACAGCATGGCGGGAAGAGGTGGGCACAGCGGGGCACAGCGGTGGACACAGGCCGCGTAGGGGCAGGTGACAGCGGCACCCACCACCACCCGAGCGGCGGGGAGGCAGCACTGGCCCTCTCCCGCGTACCCGACGGGCCAGGAGAGGAGGGAAGGTGCGAGGGCCGCCGACAAGCGCCCGCACCCCGGCACCTGCACGGGTTGGCGGATGGGAACAGCCACAGCGGGAGGGCTGCAAACCGTCCTTCGGACCGGACGACTTCATAGGGTGCCGCACAGATTCGGGGCTTCTCTCAGCCTCGGCGGGCAGGCTGCAGGCCGGAGGCCCGTCGGGGGACCCGGAAGGGCGACGGGGGTGAGTTGGGAAGCACTGCGCCCCCCGGCCCGGGCAGGGCCGGCCGCGGGAATCGCCGAAGCTCTTCGCGCCCGCCCGCAGCAACAGTCCCTCGCAAGTGGCCGTTAGGGCCGTTGAGGCCCACCGCCGCGCGCATGCCCCGCGCCTCGGTCACGTGCCGCGAGGACGGCGGTAACAGCAGTCAGGAGAGGCCGCCGGGCCCCCTCCACGCCAACCCGCTCTGAGGGAAGCGGCGCGCAGGAGGAGGCCGTCGGAGGAGTCCCGGCACACGGCCCGGCCGCGCTGCCCGGTGCGAAGGGAGGGGACCCGGCCCCGAGGCGCCCGGTGGCAGCTGGGGTGCCGGTTTCCCCTCCCGGGGACGACCGGGCCGGAGGCCTGAGCATCGTCTACAGAGTGCGGCTGTGTGGTCCCCGGGGCTGCCGGCAGAGTCCTGTGTGCTTGCCCGTGCCCTCGACGTGTACACGGGGACGGAGGCACGCCGCTCTGGACGCCGCACACGCCTCTCTGCTTCCCGCGGCGAAGCCACTCGGGGTGGTCTCTTCGTCGGGCGCGCCCAAGCAGCCCTCTAGAAACAAACACAAAGGAGCCCCGAAGAGCCCGGCTAAGAAGCCCGGGGTCGGGTCTCATGCCGGGGCCTGATTTTCCTCCTTGCCTTTTCCTCATGCACACGGGCTGCAATACCCCTGGCGCTTGCTCTGCGCGGTGGAAGAGGAAGAGCAATCAGCCCCCGCCCGGGCAGTGAGAACCTTTGAAGTTTAGATTAGTGTCCCAAGAACTTGTCACAAACTTAATTTATCCACGGGCCACAGGCCACCTGGAGAAAAGAAGTCCGAAGGCACCAAGCATGAATAATTTCCCTCATTATTTTTAATTTTTAAATCCAGGTCCGTGCATATATAAAATCAGGCGAACCCTTTAAACTTCCATTTTAAACGCGGCAAAGTCCATGAAAGACTGCTTGCCCTATTCTAGCTGTGGGCAGCAGGCAGACCATTTGATTTATTTTTATTTTTCAAAGGAATGGAGAAAGCCGTCCGATTAGCAGCGGTATTATTATAATCTCCATTCTTAAACCTTGCAAGACCCTTGTAAACAATCGGCTCCTTCTCCCAGCCCGGTTCCCACCGCCTCTCAGTAATGACTGGAAGATTAATGAGGCTTTTTTAGCAACACCTGTCTTTTTAAGCTGTCGACACAACCAATTAATACTTTTAATTACCGCTACAAGGAAAGTAACCAGGACCTTTCTGATTTGATTTGACCGATGAATTTCATCCCCCCTGAAACGGAGCAGTCCCAATGTGAAGCAGGGCGGCCGAAGGGGAAAGGAGGCGGGGGGAAAAGGCGGGGGGGGTGTGGGGGGGGTGTTTGTGAGGTTATTTTGCCTCGGGCTGGATGGGCGAGGGGTATTTGTTTGGGGGAAAAAATTGTTTTCGGTTTATTTCGCTTCGCTTTTACCCCGCGCTTTTGGAAGTGTTTTGCCACCCCTTTCGAGAAGAAAATAAACGTGCTTATTGACAGGACCCCGGGGCGCGCAAGCCCGCCGGCTCCTCGAAAAGCAGCCTCTCGCACCGGCGATCCTGGGGACGGCGGGGGAGAGGCTGGACGGAGCAAGCTACCGCTCAGACCTAAGGAGCATTAGCGCGGGGCAGCCCGACCCGACTCGCACCGAGTTCAGGGCAGTTTTTACGAGTTACTTCAACTAAAGAGCGAGTCCTGCGCCGGCGGAGTCGGGAAGAACCGGGGTCAGGCGGCACCCGAGCCCCTCAGACGATGGGACGGCTCTCCGCTCACCTCGGGGCCGGGCTATTCCCTTCCTGCACCCCCGTTTCCTCAGGGGTCCCTGATGGCCATTTCAATAATCGAACAGCCAAGCATAGACGGGGCAAAGAACGGAGAGTGTGTTTTCCGTTCCAACGGCACGGAGGATCAAAAGTTCAGAGGCGCCCGTGCACGGGGCCCTAGGGTGCCATCTTCTCCAAAGATCCCTTCTCAGTCATAGGGGGGATGGGGGGAGCTGCCTGCCCGTTCCACCAGCCCGAGGAAATCCCCCCAACCTTCTCCTGGAGGGGTGGGGGGGCGGCAAAGGATGTGATCAAACCTTGTCCCCCGCACGTGTTTCCCAAGGCGACGTGAAGTGGGCAGCAGCATGCGGAAACGAAGCGGGAGCACCCAGCTCTGGATGCTTAACCCCCGGCCCATCCTTGGTGGGCTCCCCCACCTCCACCCCCCGCCCCTAACTGCAGACTGTGCTTTGCCGGGAGTTCCTCCGATCGAAACTCGGGAGCTGGCAAGCGGAAAGCGGTGAGCTTTAGGTTAAACAGACACCCCTCCGCCTGGTAAAGCACCCTGTACTGTTCCTGGTCTGGTCTCCTTTGTGTTATCTCTCGTGCTGCCCAGGCCTCGCAGAGTTATGCCGTAAAGGCGATGTCCCACATTAAAACAATATGAATTCGTGGACGGATCCTGAATATGAATGAGGTATGTGGTCGTATGACTGCTTTTAAGCTGTACTTCTCCGAATATGGCTTTAATTAAATGTCTTCCGGCTCTAAAAGATTACATGTTGCGCAAAATATATCCTAGCATGAAATTTACTTCCACGATACGAAATTAGGTTACTTATAAATGTCTTCATTTTAAAAAGAAAATCGCTTCTCCTCGTTCTGGTTTCTGTTTTGTTGAATAGAGAGCTCCAACGAGGAAAGAGGGTTGGGATAATATATTTATAGAGGCACGTGTAACAAAACCTGCCAGAAGCGGAGTGGGCGAGGGCTGCTTGCTCAAATTCAGACAATTCACAAAATAGGCAAGTTAATCCAGATCTGATTTGTTTCAGATCCAGCTGTCAGAACCCCGGGATACCTCCCGCGTCTCACGCTGCGGATATCTAATGTACTCTCACCGCCTCCACCACCCCGTCCCTTACTCCTGCGTTGGTTCCCTGCGAAGGATGCTCGGGGCGGGGGAGCAGGGAGTGGGGAAGAAGGGTAGAGGGGTCAGGGCAAACAGGTGGAGAAAGGTGAGATCTCCACTCGCGAAAATAAAAATAATCCCTGGCGGAGTGGAGGATAGCGTCGTGGCGAGACTGGGACCAGTTAATTGAGCAAAGGAGTTTCACTCCGCCGGTGAAATCTCGCTCGGTGTAAAGAGCTTTCCCGCTCCGGCCGGCGGATGCAGGCGGAATTCAGGTTCCTGGGGGTGATGCCCTGTTGGTCTGTTTCTTTTTACGCCCTCGGATACGGGACCTCGCCTAGCTGAGTTTCTGTAGAGAGATCAGATAATGGATCCCTCCGGATTACCTTTCTAAATTAACTTTTAGATTTGTTTTTATAGTCCGCTGAGACCCTGACAGAAGAGGCTGTAGCTAGATACGGATACGAGATAAACACATAAGGCAATCTCATTACACGGGAATGAACGAAGAACTCTCCTTGCAATCTACTCCAGATAAGGAGGCTGTCTGAAGAAACAACTAAAGCCGAGATATTTACTTCTTTTCCTATTAAATAAACCTCAATAACTGCATTGACTTCGCGCAGTGTTTACTACATTTCCATTCAATGCTTGGGTAAATGCATCCCTAAAGGTAGAGTAAATAATTGCACTGATCTCAACAAGGGAAATGTGTAGGCATTTGAAGTGTGCTAAAAATAAACGGAGGCGAAACAGTCTGAAGAGAGAGGACATCGCGCTCGTTTGCCGCAATTAGAGCCTCTGCTTTCGCTCGCCGGAATCCAAGGCTTCCCGAGCGCAGCCGGGGTGACACGTTCCCCGCGGTGTCACCGGGACAGGACCCGAGCGGCCGTGGGGAGGCCCCGGGGAGCTGCGGCTCGACCCGTCGGGGCCGGGCTGAGAAGGACTCGGCGCGGCGCTTGGCTCGGGGGAGAAACTGGCCGCTACCGCAGGAGAAATTGCAGCCTCTCCGCTGACTTGAAAGAGCCTCGAGTTTCCATTCGCCTCTGAGCCCTTCCAAGATGAGCACTTAAGAGCGGTGGGGTTTTCTTTTTTTGTTTTTGTTTTAATTGGATGGCGTCTTCTTCTTCTGCCAGAAGAGGGGAACTTTTTTTTAATTGTTGTTGTTTTTTCTTTCATTCGAAAAGAAAACAAAACAACAAAAGTCCCCGCTAAAACCAACATCTCTATTTCAGCAGCATCCGAGCAGGCGGGAATGCCTGCCAAGTAAAAACCTCACAGGCGGAGGTCTGCAAACCTACGGCTACATTCGGGGAGGTTCTCCCCCGACCCACGGAGGGGATGCCCCCCTCCCCCCGCTCCCGCCGCTCCCACGTAAGAGTCCCAGCGGAGGGGCGAAGGAAGCAAACCCACCCGCTCACACTCTTGAACGGGGATCCCGCATGCCGGGGCCGAGGTCACCGTGTGGGCAGCGCGAGAGCGACCTTGTCCTCGGAGTTTCGGTACGGCGGTGAGGATGCACACCTGCCCAGATGGGGGGAGAGGCGGGCGGCCAGGCCCTCCGCGGGAGGAGGGGGGCGTCCCCCAGCCAGGCAGCCACTCGCCTGAAGCCTAATGCCATTTTACAGCAGATATCCAGCCCCACACCCCCCATCAGGGAAAACAACCAACGACAACACTACAAAACATTAACCAAACAAAAAGCCCCGACCCTCTGCAGAGCCACACATTGAATGAATCTGCCTGTAAGGTTTTAATTACAGCGAAAGCTTCGCTACAAATCTGTACAAGAGACAGTGGCTGGTTCCCTCTGGATCTTTCCCCTTCTGACTCCTATTATTTTGACCCACGCTACAACATAGAGCGCGGCGTGTGTGATCCATCTGCGAGGCTGGGCTGGGGTTTACCCCCTCCCCGCCTCCCTGCCACTTCCTTCACACGCGCGGTATGGAAAGCCATTGACGCCTGCCTGTCTGTTATAATGTTAGTGGGTTGAAATCCAGAGGAGCCTCCGCTCCGCTCTTGCTCTCGCATTGGCAGCGCTCAAATTCCCCAGTCTATCCTTAAAATAGCCCGCTTCCAGCTTGAGGAGGTGACCTCCCTTTGCGGGAGCCTTTGCTCACCACTCAGCTGCTATTAAGACGATGGCAATATGACATGCTGGCAGAGAGAAAGGAGGCCATGTGTTTTGGGGCAAACAGGCTCGAGAGACTGGGGGGAAAGATGCCATCGGCAGAGGTAAAGCGAGATCCTTGGTTGTAGCCTCTCTGGGAGCTCCAAGTAAAGCGGGTAGAGCCGCGCTGCCAGGGCGGGACGGCGGGTGCTGAGCCGTGCCGTGCCGAGCAGCAGCCTCGCACACCCGCGGAGAGCCCACGACCGCGCGGGGCGGGGGCGCGAGTTCGGCGGCCGCCGCAGCCGCCCTGCAGCCGGGGAGACTCCTGTGCCTCTGCGGAGGGAGCCTCTCCGCAAAAATGCATCTGGAGCGGGCCGCCGCCAGCGGGAATATTCTCCCGCTTTCCACTTCTCTCGAGATTTTCCCCACCACCACGCTGGGGGAGACCCCCACTCTCTCCCGAATGCCTTACGACTGCTTTGCGCGTCCCATTCTGTCGCTCAAAAACCCTCAGGGCATCCCGCACTAACCTTAACCTCTCTGCCCCTTTAAAAGACCCCGCTGCAAGATCCGCTTCATGAACATACACATGGTATTCCCGAGGAAAACCACGCGCACTAACATAATGCCCGAAATAAGCTTCTCCCGGACTTGCCCAGACACGCTGGTCGACGTGGGACAGAACACACGCTCCGGGACTCCGGTGTGAATTGAGGGGACGGGGGGGACATATGGGGGGAGGGCGAATATGTGCTCCCAGAGAACAGCCCTAGTCCCCTGCGCGCTCTTTCTGCGAGCAGGAACCCTACGAGAGCACCTTGGGGGGTGGGGGGATGCTCGCTTTATATACGCCATCGCCTATCACAGCCCCCCTCCCCCCAACAAACCACCAAACAAGGAAAGAAACCCCAAAGAGGGACTCCTCTCGCAGAGCCCACCCGTGCAAACGCCAGAGCAGGACTTCCCGGGAAGGAGGGGATGAGAAACGGAACGGGAATGTTTGTTTTCCCCTGTTGTTATTGTTGAAGCCATGAATGAATGAATGAATGAATGAATGAATGGAACAGAAGGTGCTCGAAGGCATATAGGAAGCCTCTGGCCGCTTATATTAACTTCCTATTATACCCTAAAAATAGAACCCCGTTTCCTGTTGTTCGTCAGCTCCTTCCAACTGTTGTGTCTGCTGTGTGACATCTTTCGACTCATAAATGTGACTTTAAACCACGCACTCACGCTTCGGTATTTTGCAAGTACTACCCGCAAACATCATTAATGCGACGTGGCTTAAGGTGACACTGAGGACCGGCAGCACGGAGTCACCGAGTCCTGGGGCATGGAGAGCCCGGTGCGCGGTGCCACGCTCTCCGCCCGTCACCGCGGCAGCAGAGTGGGGGAGCATGGGGGGGGGGAGGGGGAGGAGCGGGGGGAAAGAAGGGAAGGCCGAGCTGCCCCCCGGCTCTCAGCCAACCTGGGGGAGGAGAGGGACTGGCCCTAATCTTGCTCGGGGTGCCAAGGCCTCCCTGCACTCCAGGCGAGGGAGGGCGATTTGAGGTGCACATCCCCGGGCAAGGTTAAACCGGGGGGTTAGGGGAGGAGAAACCCGGCCGGGGATGCGCGGACAGAGCGCGGTGTCGTCCGCTGTCCGGAGCGGGCAGAGCGCTGAGCAACGCGCAGGTCGCGTCCCCATCACTGCAGCCTCCGTCTCTGAGAGCGCGGGTTTGGCCGCGAAAGGACCAGAGAAGCCGGGCAGGGGGGTCGCAGGTACTTCATTTCCCCGGGGAGGGATGGGTACTCCACAGCCGCGGTGCGGGAGGGCTACCATCCCTGGGCAGCCCCCAAGCCACCCCCTAAGTCGCACCTTGCCCCAGCCGGCCCGGCTCTCCGCCCGCTCGGCCCCGCGCAGCTCCCCGGGAGTTCGGTTGAGGCCAGGCAGCCCCCCCGGGTGGGCTCCCACTCCCACCCCCACTCCACAGCTCCGCGTCCCGCTCATGACTACTACCGGCTCGCGTTCGGCGGCACTTCAGGCGCTCACTAGGAGGTGCAGGGTGTCCGGCCTCCCCTCCCCCTTTCGTGAGTCACCCACCATGGAAATGAGCACCCCATTGCTCCGGTGAGTCCAGAGCTATTGATTCAGGTCTAATTTCCTCAGAAGGAGGCCGGTAACGGAGCTCGACTGCACGTAAACTGGAGCGGGAGAGGGCCGGTGACCTACCGGCCGCCCCGGAACCCCCTGCCCCGCTGCCAGAGAGTGGGCCCGGGGCCTGCCTGCCCCCGGGCAGAAGAGAAGAAAAACCCCTGCAGCTGCCCAGCCCTGACGGGAGACGGTCCGGGTTCCTATTTCCCCTCCCAGTAGCCGTCCCTTTTACCCTCCGCTCGCCGGTGCGGGTAACGGGAGGGAGTCAGGGCTGCGGAGCAGCGGGCCGTGGGGCGGCTCCTTCGGGCGGGCAGCGGAGCAGTGCCGAGCCGTGCCATTACAAACCCTGCCCCTGCCGGTGCCGATGCCGAGCCGTGCCGTGCTGCCCGGCCCCGCCACCCGCCGTGCCCCGGCCGCGCCGCGCTCCCCCTCCCCGCAGGCGCGTATCTTTCGTGCCAGAGGCCACTGGGAAAAGGGGGATGGGGGCGAGAAAAAGAAAATAAAACAATAAATATTGACAAGCAGCGTGACTCTCTGCAGCCGAGTCATTAACATCGACCAATCACCGGCAGCTTCATACCGAGAGATTTGCCTAATTAAATTGGGGAAAATTATCGGTGTGAGGCTGGATGGAGTCAACTGTCCTGACGACAGACGAGGATGTCTGAGCACGGCGGGGAAGAGCACTGCCGGGTGCCCAGCCCTTCCCTGGCGCACACCGACGGCTCGGCGGGAGCTCCCGCACCCCACGGCACCGCCGCTCCCCCGGCCCGCACCGGGAGCTGTTGCCTGTCCCGCGGGCGCGACATCCACTTCTCCCCACCGCCAGTTCGTCCGCCAGCTAGCCTGAGCGAGGGATGCACATGTATCTCCGTTTGCTGCCTATCGAAGGAAGCAGCTCCTCAAGACTCGACCTTTTCTTCTTCTCTTTTTTGTTTCACGCTGCCTGGCTCAGCCGCCTTATCCCCCTCGCTAAGGCAGCGGCATCTAGGTATTATTGCAAACCGGCCTCCTCTCCTGCCCAGCTTTTCCCCGTTGCCGAGTTAGCATCCATTGTGCGGCTTGAATTAGTTCGAAATAAGAAAGCATCGCGTTGCAAACACTCCCCAGCCCATTTTCTGACACCTTTTGTCATGCATGCTCTTACTGATGGAGAAAATGCTAGTATGTGCACCTGCGGAAAAACGCCTTCATAATGTTAACAGCAAGCTGGAGGGTATAAAGCAATAAAACTGCCAAATGTACCTGTTCCTATTGAGTACATTAACTACACCTATGAATAAAGGGTCCCAGTAGGAATTCTTTACCTTCTCTTTCCCTTTCTCTATATTTTTATTCATTGTAGGTTTGTAAACGCCTGGATCGGGTTACCCTTTCGCGTGTTAAAGTGGAACTCTTGTTAAAGGCAGGAGAACAAGGCAAGACACTTACAACTGCATTCAGAGTTACTGAACCGACTCCAAGGGCTCAAGAAGTGAAACAACGTGGGGGTAGGGAGGGGGGTAAGGGGGCACAAAACATCCCAGCAGCACAGGAAAAAACGCACTACCACCACCACCCGACATGAAGCAGCTGAAATAAGCGCCGAGAGACTGCAGGTAATGCCCTGCCACCGATCAAGCATCGCTTCTCACCCACCATCCCCTCCTCCACCCCCCATGGACTGTGCGCTATGCAAACAGGGGAGCTCGCATCCCCCTGCTTCCCAGAGCTAATGACCGGGCAGGGGAGAAACCAAACTCAAAAAAATAAACGGAGAAAGGAGGGAAGAAAAAAACAATAATAATCCCAGAAAGCAAAAGAAAAACCCTCTTAAGTATGTCCAAAAGCGACGTGTTAAGGAAAAAAATATATATAAAAATAAAATCAGATCTGTAAAATCTAGAAACCCATCCTCAGGCAGCGTCGCTGTGAGAGGCAGTGTCAGGACCTGTGCTCGGTCTGGGGGTGTCTCTGGGCTGTGCGGGGTTTTGCAATCGGCGGCGGCTGGTGCCGGTGTTGGTTTTCAAAGCCCGAAGCCTCCAAGCCCATTTCCCCATCCAGAGCAACTTTCAGATTTCTCTAAGCTCAGCGAGTTCCGCCGGGTCCTTCCTACCTCGGTACTCTCCGGTGGGATCTGTCTCTGGAGTTCATGCTTAGCTGGACGCGAGGAGATTTAAGCGAGGGAAAGGGGGAAAAAAGAGAGAGGGAATGAGAGAGAGAGAGAGGGGAGAGAGAGAGGAAAGGAGAAGAGAGGAGAGGGGAAGAGAGGAGAGGGGAGAGAGAGATCCTCCGCCGCGCTGGATCAAACTTAATGTCTTTCCCCAGTCCATCTTTGAAAGAGAAGTGGTAATACCACCTGGATGTTCGGATATAAATCCCCTTGCAAATAATAAATGGATTAATAATAACAAGGTATGAAGTTCTTTTTATAGAAAAAAGGAGAGAATTGAAACTAAATGCGGCAGTTAGACAACCATTTTGATAAGAGGATAATTGAGGCGACACTGGTGTATAATTAGAGGATAATTTATGCTATATCCACTTTTATTCCACCTCCCAAAATAAACCCAGTCCATAATCATTACAGGCAAATTGTTCTGAATTTTATAGCAGCAATTTGAACAAAGTACTGCAGTTAATCATGGGAGATTTTTGTGTATTCCTGATTAGAAGTCTAATTGCCTCCTTCCAGAAAGTAAAAATAACTGTAAAACGACTCTATTTTTATCATTAACAATGTTGACAATAAAATAAAATCAACTGGAATTGTAATCTAAAGACAAATTTAGGGCGCAGGCACTTTTTTTTTTCCTTGGGTCGTTTATATCCTAATCAAGCTTTTGCCAAAACCGCCAACCGCACGTAGCCATTTGCATATATTTGAAAGCGATTACGGGAGCTGCTGCCGCTGCTTCCAGCGGGGGGAAAATGCGCTGCGCGTCGCTTCGCCCCAGCGAAAATACCGCGCAAAGAAAGAAAAAGAAGGGGGGGGGGGATGGGATGGAGGGGGTCATGAAGTGTGGGGATGCGTGATTTTTGGGGGGAGGGGGGAAGAAGGGAGGATGGGGGCAGGTGGTGCCCTTTTTCCCCACCCGCGCGATGGGCGCGGAGCGGCGCGCTCTCCGCGCCCCGCGCGCGGGTGGGGAAAAAAGAAAAGGAGGGGGGAGGAAGGCGGGGGGGGGGGGGGGGGCGGGCGCGGGCAGAGCGCGCGCTGCCGGCGCGGCGGGGCGGTGACGTCAGGGGGTTGAATGACCAATGAGGGAGGCGCTGCCCTCCGGAGACGAACCATTCGACTTGTGCGCGTCCCTGCCCTTCAAGTCGAAGCGCCGGAGCCCCAACTTTCCCGGCTCCCACCTTAAAACCACCCCCCCGCCGCCCCGCTCCGCTCCGCTCCCCTTCTACGCCCGGCCCGCCCCCCTCTCCCCCTCCCCAAAAGGAAAAAAAAAAAACCCACCAAAAAAAAAAACAACCCACCCCACGCGCCGGGGGGATGAAGGGAAACAGCGGCGTAAAAAAGCGCCGGGAGTAGCCCGCCCTCCCCCTCCACACACCCCGCACACCGCCCTCCCCTTCCTCCCCTCCCTCAGTGAACGAGGCCCCTCGCACAACGGCTCCTTGGAGAGGAGGGGGGTGAAGGAAAAAAAAAGGGGAAAAGAAAAAAAAAAAAAAGAAAAGAAATTAAATTAAATCACCGCCGCCTCTCCAGCGGTGCCGCGGCGGGTAAGGGGAGCGGCGGTGGCTGGGCAGAGAGGAGGCAGAGCGCGGGGGGCGAGCCGGGGAGCGCCGCGCTCTCCCTCCCAAACTTTGATGATGACCATGACTACGATGGCTGACGGGCTGGACGCGCAAGACTCCTCCAAATCCGCCTTCATGGAGTTCGGGCAGCAGCAGCCGCCGCCGCCGCAGCCGCCGCCGCCGCCCCACTCACAGCAGAGCTCGCCGGCCATGGCCGGCGCCCACTACCCGCTGCACTGCCTGCACTCCGCCGCCGGCTCGCACCCGCACCACCAGCATCACCACCACAGCTCGCCCTACTCCGGCAGCGCCGGCTCCTACAACCACCGCTCGCTGGCCGCCTACCCCTACGTGAGCCACTCGCAGCACAGCCCTTACCTCCAGTCCTACCACAACAGCAGCGCGGCCAGCCAGACGCGGGCGGACGATGCAGGTGAGCCGGCACCGCTTCCCCAACCCGCTGCCAGCTTCTCCCCACGCTCCCTCGCCCTCCATCCCCGGGCCTTTTCCCGGCCACCCCCGGCCCACTGCATAACGACCCCCGCCGTGCTCCCCGCTCCTGCCGGAGGAGATACCGGCCTTGGGGTGCGCGGGGCGGCGGGGAGTAAAGGGAAGGGGGATGTTACTTGTTCCTGCGGCCCCTCCGCGGGCCTACCGCTCCGGTACCGGGCGGCGGGGCCGCCGCTCTCCCCCCACCCCGCGTCAAGCCCCGCCGCCGCCGGCTACCGTCGGTATCGCGGCGCTGGGCACCGGCGCCTCCCCGGTCGCCCCGCGGCCGGCGGGCAGAGGGCTGCGCTCGGTGCTCCTTTGTTACGGCGGGACCGGTTTCAGGCAAAATTCCTGCTAACACCTGAGGAGTGAAAGTTTCCAGGCGAGCGGGTCGCATTCCGCTCGGGGGCCGTTTGATTTATGTATTTTATTTTTTTTTCAGGGAACCGCTCATTTGTACATATTCATCCAGAGGGGCACGGCGGGAGGGGGGTGCTCAGGGGAGGGGGGAAGCATTGTTAGAAGTCTCGGACCGGTGATTCATTGACCACCAAACTGGCGACGCGAAGTCAATTAGCTGGGTAAACCCTGGATGGTCCTGGAACCAGGCATCCCTTCACCAACTCAGCTGCACTTTTTTTTTTTTTTTACTTTTTCGGGGGGGGTTTTCCTTCACCCCCCCTCCTTTCCCCGGGGAGAAGGCACCGTGCCCGCGATGCCCGCACAGTTGTTTTTCCTCCCGGTATCACCCTGGGGGCAGCGACGTGTGTGTCGCGGCGTGGCTTTAAGGAGCCGGAGCCCCTGTGTACGCGATGCGGTTGAACCCGGCGTCGGGGTTTTCGGGAGCCGTGGCTGCCAAAATGCCCGCGTTAAATAGCTACGGAGGGTGATGTTTCAGCTGTGCTGTTTCGCTTGCAGATCAGCAAAAAACCACAGTGATTGAAAACGGTGAAATCAGATTCAATGGAAAAGGGAAAAAGATTCGGAAGCCTCGCACCATATACTCTAGTCTACAACTCCAGGCTTTAAATCATCGCTTTCAGCAGACTCAGTACCTGGCTCTTCCAGAGAGAGCTGAACTGGCAGCTTCATTAGGACTTACCCAGACACAGGTAATTACTGGGAATCCCAAATCGCCGAAATCCTACGCGAGCAATAAAGGCCGCGCGAAGTACGATGCTCCCTAGGCGTTTCAGCCTCTGTACGGGAACGATAGAAAAGGTAACGCACACGGTCCCCCATCTCTGTGTGATAGGACTTATCTAATGCACGACGGGGGAGACCGCTCTGCTGCAGAAGGAGCTGAACGCGCCCTTCCCTCAGCCGTCCGGAGAGCAAGCGCTCCTGGGTTCTTGGGGTTTGGGGTTTTTTTGATCCCGCTGATACGTTTTTAAAATTGCCTGTGTTTTCGGCGAATTCCAGCACCGAGCTGCAATTGCCCAGCCGTGGAAAGGAGAACAAAGCAAAGGCAAGGAATCGCTGGGCCTGAGGTAGAGCTAAAAGCAGAGCGAAGCTGCCTCGCAGCAGCCTATAGGTAGCGAGGAGGCAGGAACACGTTAGGAAATACCTGTAAAATCAATAGTTAATTCATCCTGGATGAGTAACGCAAATGCAGTGGTTACCCCTGGGCAAAATGTACAAAAGGTGATAATAGATCTGGAGATCAAAGACAGCCGTGTACAAAATTATAGCAGGTTAAGCCATAGTTAAGTGTGGTTGGAGTAGCTGTGCCATTCTGCTAATTTAAGCTTGAAAGACACATGAAGCATTACAGGCTTCCCAGGCTGGGGTTTGTGGCGGAGTGCGTGGATAGATGGGATCAATTCGGGTAAAATGTAATCACGCGAATTTATGAGCTTAACAAATAACTTCAGGATTTTATCATCGCCATTGATAACAGTCGCTTCCAGCCAGCGATTTTTAAATACTCGGCAAGCATTAATCATGGGAATAGACCCGATGTTTTTTACAATGGGATCTGAGTATCCTTAGCATGCATGCCCTGCCTCTCCTTTGCTGCCTCCCTTTCTCTCACGCACACAGAGATTCTGTTTTTAGGTGTCCGATCCTGAACAAGCACCTAGACAAGCACCCCTGCTTACGCCTTAGCATTACATCCGCGAAGTCTGCAAGGCCAAACACACACATGTGGGAGTTGTTTTCTTTGTTTGTATGATTTTAAGACATGTGTGTAGATGTATGCCTTTTGTACGTGTCATGCCAACAATAATTCTGATCTGCCACGGTGGGCCCGATCCTCGCACATCTCAGCTCCCTCCTCGGGATTTCTGCTGGATTAGGAGCAGGATTAGACCCAAAGAAATCACGATAGCCAGTTACTCTCCGAGAGGAGAGAATTGTCTCTTCTTTTAAAATTACTTTAAAAATAAAGCCACAATCCTGGTTCTATTGTGCCTCCTCCCCGTTCACATCAGCAAGGACCGCTTGATCGTGCCTGGTTTTGGATGCACGATTTCCTCGTAAGATGCCCTTTGTCTATTGGCTCCTGTCTCCTGGCACAAAATCATATGATTGCCTGTGTTTGACAACAGTTTGCCCAAATGATCAAATGACCTCCAAAATTCTGAATGAGGCGTTAAAGCAGGAGAGCTCACAACATGTACTCTGCTTCAGCTCCATCAGTCTGGCCTGCCCGAGGAAAATAAGGTTCCAGGTTGAAACCTGCATCCCTCTGGCTTTCCAGCTCCGCTCTACCTCTCCTGTTCTCTCCATCTGCATCTGGAGCCCAAGAGCAGCAGCAGCAGCTGCTCCCCTCCTTTCCCTCTCCCCATCCCCAACCCCACACCCGACAGGCGCGGGCTCTCAGACATTCCCTAGAGCAAACCCCGCGGCCCCCGGGGGTCTCCCCTGCCGTGCCCTGGGTGCTGACGGCAGCCTAATATCTGCTGCTTTTTGGTTTGCAGGTGAAGATCTGGTTTCAGAACAAACGCTCCAAATTCAAGAAGCTGCTGAAGCAGGGCAGCAACCCCCACGAGAGCGACCCTCTGCCCGGCTCCGCCGCCCTCTCCCCTCGCTCTCCGGCTCTGCCTCCAGTCTGGGACGTTTCAGCTTCTGCCAAGGGAGTCAATATGCCTCCCAACAGCTACATGCCTGGCTATTCTCACTGGTATTCTTCTCCACATCAAGACACAATGCAGAGACCACAAATGATGTGAATTGTCCAAGAGAAATAATCTCCCAAGAACGCCTCGTCTCGACATGGCAAGAAGTTCCCCTGCTTTGCCAAGCCGTGCCAGCTAACAGGCTCTGTGTGAACTTGTAGATGCGGCAAAGAGACAGAGTGGCTTTACTTTATTTTATTTTTTTTAAGTAACCTCAGCGATTGATCTTGAACAGAAAGACACAATTTTCATTCTGGCGCACAGAAGACACTTCTCTTTAGGATATTTTCCTTTGGACTCCAAGGCACCAGCCTCTTTCTCTGTGGAGTATACGTCAAAACAAACTTTTTACAGACTTTGCCCACAAGAAGAACCTGAATCTACCATGGCAGCCGTTTTTACTTGTTTAATGATCTAAAGACATTACATGATGAAAGAGACACTAGTCAAAGCTCCTTCATTTTTATTCACCAAATCCGGACTGGGGAAAAAGAATATACTAAAAGAGCGAAGAAGGGATTTTTAAAAAAAAAAGAAGAAAATTAAATGAAAGAAAGAAGAGGGGAAAAAAAGGTCGAACTGGTTGAAAATTTGAAAATATACTGTAAGATTAGAACATTACCCAGAAGCAAAACCTGCATGCTTTCTCCAAATGCAATTGGGCTGCGGCTCAGAAGAAACCACCGTCTCTCCCGCGAAGAGCCCCCTCACCCGCACCCGCACACACCCGCACGCAGCCGGACAGACTCCCGGAGACGAGCAGGAAAGACAGAGCGAGGGATCCGCGGCAAGCCCCGCCGCCGCGGTCCGGGGGAGGAAGGTCCAGCGCTGCCTGACGGCAGTCTCACCAACTGAGCGAGAGGGACCCCTCCCCACGAGCAACCTTTCTGTATATATTGTTGAATTTTAGTTGTACATATACTTTGTATGTTTTTGTCTTCTTTCATATATAGAGTAAAAGCCACAAAACGCCCGCCTGGCTCCTATTCCTCCCCGCCTTTAGCGGATCCCCACCTCCCCCGACCTGCCCCCCGAGTTTATCCCGGGCAGCTGGACGCTGTCCCCCCGCTCTCCTGCGCGTACAGACACCGCTACCTGAACATACATCTGCGAGCAACGACAGAAAAGATATTGGGGGGAGGAGGGGGGGGGAGGAAAGAGAGGGGGGGCGGGAGGTTTGTTTAGTTTTAAGGCTCCGACTAAGACAGAAGACACCGAGACCGCAAAGATAAGCCTAGAAGAAGTTTCTAATCACCCAGCCATTTCTGCTGCTATTTCACTGTGCCGCTGCTCAGCTGAGCTGAGATTTCTCGCCTAGGCAAAGCTCAGAGCTTTGCCTTTCTTCCCAAAGGTTGGAGACTCCAAATTATTAAGAAAGGAGGCGCCCTCCTTTGTTTTTAAAGAGCAGACAATGCAAGCTGAGGAATGTTTTGCAAAGCCCTGAGAGGTGCCCAGGCACACAACACGCTGTCCAGCCAGCTCCAGCCTCACCAGCTTGTGGAAAGCACAGCAACTACTGACAATGAAAAGCCCTTTCCTCATCCAAGCTGGGTGCCCCATACTGCGAGAATTAGTGGCTAGAGACCTGGGCATCCTTCAAATTATGAACCTTGAAACCACTGAGCCATTTATCAGAAGTCAATAGAGATCCTCAGAGTGCTCCATATAATGACAGCTACATACAGTCGTGCAAAAGGACAGTCACTATAATTAGACACAAAGCAAAGACTACTTACCAATATACCAGTTTTTTGGGGGGTGTTTTTTTGTTTTTTTTTGAGCAACTTCCACGCTCAGTCAGTCTTCGGAGTGGTTTAAAACCGATCAGTCTTGTCATTTTCTACCATTCGTATTGTTACATTAGGAAAAATGTTTTCTTTTCTTTTTTTCCCCTTCCCACTGTGAAACTTTGGGTTCAGAGCTCCCCAGGATCAATTCTGAACAAAGCCTCCAGCTGCAGTGCCATCCAATTTGAAGCAGACATTGGGGACAATTTAAGGTTTTTATCCACAAGAAGGTTTTTTTCCATTCTCTTAAATGCAGCCATAATTAGAGTAATTTTTCATGTAGCCCGCTGATTACAGCGTTTTTACCGTCAAAGATAATTACCTGTAATTTTCTTCCACTTTTAATACTAAAAAGCCATCTTTATTTAGATTCAGGAACAGGAAAGGCGAAACAAAAGAGGAAAATTATTCTGTTATTCATACACAAATTGCAGAGACGTAGGGCCTAAAATTGAAAATTAACCAAAATTATAATGCTGAAAAGAATGGAAGAGGCTTCAGAAGTACAGCTGGTAGTGGGGCTCACTGAATTATTCAAATGACACTGGAGGGAAAGCTACCATACATTTAAACCAACAGCGCCTGTGTGCGCCTGTGTGCGAGCCCGTGCATCGCTCAGAAAACCCCGCTTCACACCCCCGCACGCTGGCCCCTGTGCAGGATCACCCTCGCCCCCGGAGAAGGGCGGCGGAGGCCCCGGTGAGCGAGCCCCGCAAGCACGCGGAGCCCGGCCCAGCCGAGCCGAGCACAGCCGAGCCCAGCCCGGCGGGTCCCGGCCCCCCACGGCCCCCGCAGCCGCTTTAACCCTTTCGATGCAGTCCCCGAGTGGGAACGGCGGCGGGCGGTTCCCCACACCCCTCCCTACACCTCCGCCCCCCCACCCCGCCCCGCTGGCGGGCCCGGGAGGGGGTGGGGGCTGGGTGGCAGAGGGGGCTCACTGCTTTCTCGTGGGCTTTCGGGGGGTTCCTCCTCGCCTGCACGCCAGCATGGGGGCCGGCGCGGAAAGCCTCTCGGGTGCGTCGTGCCCTCCTCCCCCGCTACTGCTTTCTCAGACAAGCTTAAAGAAAACCCAGGCAACAAGCAAGCGAGCGAACAAATGCATTATAATAATAATAATAATTAACAACAACAACAAAAAAAGCGAGGGGGATAGCTTAGCAGAGTGGGAGAAGGTGCGAGAGGCAGGCCTCCCGAGAGCAGGGTGGGAGCGGGTGGCAGCAGCGGCAGCGCCGGCTCCCACTCGCGGCTGCCGCCCCGGGAGACTCTCGTGAAACAGCGTCATCTATGGATGGAGCGGCGGCAGCTCCCCACGCCCGCCGCCAAACCTGCCGCCGCCGGGCTGACAAGCGCCGGCTCCGCCACCGCCTGCCCGCCAGCCCGACCGGCCGCCGCCGGGCTCCGCCGCCTCGGGGCCGCCGGGATGGGCGCCGCGGAGAGCCGCGGATAGGCGCGCCGTCGCCGTCCCCCTGCGGGACCGGGCGGACGGGGCTGGCCCCGAGGTCCGCGCGGTTTTTCCGCCTGTCGCCGACGACCCGCGCCGCCCCTCCTGGAGCCCGGGGGCGCCCCCGCCGCTTCCCCCTCTTTTGCTCCCCCGCCCCCCCAAAGTTCCGCACCTCCCGCCGCCCCCGGCAACACCGGGGGTTGGAGGGGTCGTGGGGGAAGGGACGCGGAGCTGCCGAGGTCCGGCCAGGTGATGGAAACCACCGGCACAAGAGTGACCGCAAAAGCGGGGGGACGAGAGCAGACGGGGCGTACTTCGAAGGGGAAGGCGCGAAGCAGCCACAAACGGACCCCAAACCCAAGCGATCCCCAAAACTTACCCCCTGTGAAAATCTGCTAAGCAAGGACCGGGGTCTAGAAATCTATACTGAACAGAAGCAGTGGAGAATATTTTTCTGAGTCTCAGGGCAGAAGCTCTTTCTCTATATTCTTGGTTGAGTGAGCACATCCAGGTGTGAAATTGTTTGCACACCCCAGCACCTCTTATATTGCCAGCAAAATTAGCTGTTATTACTGTCACTGTTTAGTGATGGTTAGCTTGATAAAAAAAAACTGCTGTAATCAAGACCTGGCGCATCTTTGCAAATTACAGATAATTGTAAACGTCCAGATTATGATAATAGCATCCTAATCCAGCCTGCAATATAATTATTACAGAGTGTTACATCTGAAACTGTCCAGTAGGGCTAATTCAGCCATTATTTAGACCCTATTTTTGCACTGCAAATGGGTTGCTGAGTTGAAAATGTACGATTGTAATTTCACGGGGCACTCAATGAGTAATGGTATAGGGAGAGAAAAATACAAAAGTGAAATGTGAACAGTAGCGATCAAATCAAACTCTGAAGGACAAAAGACTGTTTGATTCATAGGGAATGAGAAGAGCGGGAATTAAGAAAATAGCAAATCAGTGGTCTGCAGCGTTACGTGTCCAAATCTCAACGAGTGCGAGCCTGATGTGCAGGCAGGGGCTGATGCTTCTGGCTCCCGCCTGCATCAGTCCGCCTCTCGGCTCGGCTCTTCCCGGCAGTCTCGCCCCGGTACCCGAAGGATTCCCGGGCTCCCCACCCAACCCCAAAATCCGGCTTGCCCTTGTCGTGTGCCTCCTCTCAGGTGACTGAACGTCACTTTCGGGCAAGAAGCCTCGTAACCGGGCGGGTGGTGGGATGTGTGTGTGTGTGTGTGTGTGTGTGTGTGGGGGGGGGGGTTTGGGGGGGGGGGTGGGAGTGGAGTGCGGGATGCGGGAAGCCGGCGCCGGACACTCCGCGGAGCCCGCGGCCTTTTGCGCTCCCGCGTACCCGCTGGACGTCAGGGGTCCTTAAGGAAATTATCACGGAACCGACTCAATTGTAATTAATTAACCAAAAGAGCCTGGCTAACAGGACTACCTGCAGCTAGCGAGGTTAACTCATCGAGCTAGTTCACTTTCGACTCCTGATTAGCTTTTATTAACCCTGGACACGACATACACAAACCCGCTTCATTTTTAATGGGCCAAATCATCAAAGCGCGGTTGCTGCCCCGCCGGCAGGTATCGGCGGGGCCCGGGGGCGGGGGGCAGCGCCCGGCGGGAGGGGTGCCGGCCCGGCCTTTGCTGGCCTCCACCCCTCTGCAGCAGCACCTGGCAGCCCACAGCCTTCATCTGCGCGCTTTTCTCCGCGGGAATTAATAAAAAAAAACGCGAAGAAAGGGAAAGGAAGGCTCAGTGGATACCGCGAAGCGAAAACCCTATAAAACGCGTTATATGGCGCGTATCGAGGAGACTGTAAAGGTTTCCTGGGATGGATGGATGGATGGAGGGCCAGCTCCGCAGTGAGGCAGACAATGCCGCTGCAGAGCACGGAGCCAAGTCAGGATTCGGCCCGGCGAGGCTCGCTGATCACTGCTGCAAAGCCCGGGCCGAGGTTTAGGCAACCTCTCCGGGACTGCCGAGGGGCAGGCAGCTGCGGGAGGAGAGCGAGGAGCCATCCCCAAGCTCCTCCTTGCCAAGTGCTGAATCAGTCGCAGTTTCTGACCAGACCCGGCTTCCCGAGCCCCCACCTGAAGGGAAATAAGGAGGCGAGGAGGCCTGGGAGTTTTTCCCGCGGCCTTGGAGGTCGTGTCCATGGAGAGTGTTAGCATAGACACGCGGGGGTGTGGGGGGTGTGTGGATGCGTGTCGGGATTTATCAGGTCTGTATTCCTGGCTGATAAACCATTGCTTATCCTCTCAAATAGCGTTTAAATAGATGCACCGCCGAACAAAGAGCAGAAACATTTAATTGATGTAACACAGATTCTCCCTAAAAGAGCAGAAAAAAAAAGAGATAAAGAAATGGAGGCTGAACGTAAACTCCGCGGTTCCTATTTTCACGGTTCTTGTCTGACCTATAAAACAGGTTATTGCGTTACTGCAGGCAACCGCTCAAATGACTAAAAGCAAGAGGGGCTTCCCCCTCTCCCAGCCTCCCCCTCCCAACTTTTCTGAAGCAATAGATCTCCTTTCCGTAATCCACAACCGAAACACCTAAAGTCTGTCAGTCGCGAAATTGCGTGGTAGAAATCTTTAATCGATGCCACATGTGCGATGCGCGTTCGGGATGCAGCGCTGCCTGCGGCGGGGCGGGCAGCGCCCGGAGGCCCGCGCCGGCAGCGGGAGCCGCGGGGGAACGAATTTATGGGGGAGACCAAGGGGAGCGAGAGGGCGACAGGAACGCCTGACGAGCGGGCTGCCTTGACGCGGTGACAGGTTGGAGGGGGTGGGGTTTTTTTAATTCCTCGGGGGAAGAGGGGGAGGGAAACTAAATCGCTTGGTGAGGAGGCAGCGGTCCCCCGGATGGAAGCTCTTCCCCACCGAGCGATGCGGAGATGCCCGGGCAGGGAGCGGCAGGAGGGGTTCTTGGAGGGGGGGGGAAGCTGGGAAATGGGGGAAGGTGTTCCCCTGGTGTCCGCAGCTGGGGGTTTGCGCGGGTAGCCAGCTGTGCGTGTTTAGGTGCGGGTGTTGTGAGTGTGCGCCCGATCCGGGGAGAGCGCGGTGGGGAGGTGGATCTGCTGTGGGTGGGAGATCCCCAGGGGCGCAGGCGGTGTCAGGAGATGTCGAGCTGGGGCTGTTTTCTCTGTGTGTGTGTGTGTGTCTGTGTGTGTGTGTCAGGCCCTGTGGCTCAGCCCTGGAGCCGCTCGGCACCCACAGGAATGTGGCTCCTCTCGGCTCCCCGAGCTGCCCCGGCTCCACATGGAAGTGGCCGCCAGGAAAAGAGAAGGGAGGGGAAGAGGGGGAGAAGCGGGGGGGGGGAGGGGGAGAAAAAAACCCCCAGGGCAAGCCCCGAGCCAGCAATCCGCCGAGCCCAAACCCAGCGTCAGACAAAGGACAGTTCATCCCATCCCTTTCCCGGGGAGGCAAAGGGGGAGGCCCTGACAAGCCAGGCTCCCTCCGCCGTAGCCCCCGGGGTGCGCCCGGGCGGGGAGAGAGGCGCCGGGGTGTGTCTGCCTGTACGTACAGGGACAGGAGCATCCCCTCGTCCCAGGGCTCTCATGAAAGGGCGGGCAGCTGTAGATCCTGTGTATGCATCTGAGCCGAGGCTACGGCGACAGGGAGCCTCGGCGAGGGGCATTTCCTAAGCGTATCTGGCTACCCTCTCCCGGGAAAAGGTGCCATGCTCTTTCCGATCTGCCCTGAGCTCGGAGGAAGAGAAATTAAGCCGTCAGAGGGACCGACATGGAAACCAACCCGAGCTGGCTCGGCTGGCTCTCAAAGGGGGAGCAGTGCCAGAGCGCAGGCTGCCCGGCCAGCGCCGGCAGTGTGAATTCCCAATCCTGCCCGGCATCCTGCCTGCCGGCACCTCGCCTGCCCGGAGCTGTTCCTGCGCTGTCCGCCCGAACCCTCCCAGCCCCGGCAGGCTACCCTAACCAAACAGCACCCCGGCAGTTCCTCAAAGAAAAGGGTGGGTGGACCGACCTGGGAAATAGACTTCCACCTCTTGTGTCCAAGTCTTTCTGCAAAGGGAATGGACCTCGGGGAATGGGGAATCTTTTACCGCAGACTGAAAAAAAAATAATTAATGCTTGTCTAGAGGAAGCGAGGAAAAAAACGGGAGAAAATGAAAGGTCGGGTTGCCTTTTCTTGTGGGTTTGTTTTTGGGTTTTTTTTTTTTTCCACAGGGTGGAACTTAGCAGAAGAGACAAAGCCGAGCTTTCCAACAGGGGCGGAAAGTGCCTGAAACCTTGCGAGTGAAATCAGCGGGAGCCGGCTGAGAGGACGCGGGGAGCGCCGGGGCACCGGCGGCAGGGCGGCCCGCTAGCCGGCAGCGCCCGCCCGGCAGCGGGCAGGGGTGGGCAACCGGCGGCGGTCCCCGCCGCCCTGCCGCCGGCACCCACACACGCCTCCCCGGCTTGCAGGGAACAGCTTTACCGAACAGACTGGTCTATTGTACTGCAAGCCATTTACCAACCCCCAAACCTGTTACAAAACAGGAACCCCGGGCTTCTTTCTTTGCGGAGAAGAACACGCACACTCACACACGCACTCACGCTCAGGCACACGCAACAAAACATGGCAGGCAGGAGCGGAGGGAGAAGAAAGGAGGGGAGGGCAGCTGGGAGGAAGACTAGAGACAGGTAAGTGCGCCCCAGGGCAGGAGCGTGCCTTTTCAGGCCTCCTCTCCCGGCCCTGCCAGCTCTCCCCACCATCCTCGGGTGACAGGGGGTGTTTTTTATCATCTCGGGGATCCTTCAAGCGACGCCTTTGTCACATGCACCGCTGCCGGCTCTACCCCTCACGGCCGTGAATTCTTAGGGCGGCTCCCCCACGACAGCCCGGGCGAGGGGAGGCCCCCCACGGGAACGTGTCCTGGCGTGGGGTTCCCAAGGGCCGGCTGCTGCAGGGGAACACCCGGGGTTTCTGCTGGCAGAGAGGCCCGCACTCGGTACGGGCCGGTGCCCCGCGCCCGTGGACAGCTCTCCGGCCACCTCGAAGAAGTCGTGCCCCCATCCCCCGCCTCGGTGCACCGGGCAGCGCTGGCGATGGCTCCGCCGCCCGGCTTTTTCCCTAAATCGTTTAGATAATAGATTAAAACAAGCAAACAAAAAAAAGTACCTCCGCGAAGTCCCTTCTTCAGCCGGACCCGCCGCAGGCTTTTACCAGGAGCAAGGAGAGCCGGGCCCTCATTTTATCCTTTTCTCATATTTAGTGGCTCCCTTTGACGGAAACGTAATTTGTATAATTAGCCGAGCGCACACGGGCGACTGATGGGCTGTGGAGTGTGCAGCTCTCGACGCTAATTGCTCTCAGCAAAGGATTCAGGACGGCTTAGGGCGAGAGATTTGCTTTCTAGCGTTAGGATGGACAGCTTTCCCTTCAGCTTAAACGGATGTGCGATAAGGTGCACGCGATCTGGCCAAAGCCCCCTTTCCAGCGGGGATGAGAGCATCGCCGCCCGTCGACTCGCCCGTGGGGGACCTACAAAGGTCAGGTCCACGCGGCTGTGTTGGCACGGCACGGTTACCGAGTACGAGCCCCCAGGATCGGGCCCCTCAAATTCCCTCTTTCCTCACTCGCTCTTGGCGAGCTAATTGCCATTATTTTATTTTCCTGTTTGTTTCCTCCCTTGCTAACAGAAGAAGGGGTAATTTGGAAACGTTTCTCGTGGTCGAAATAATTTTATTTTATTCAGAATATACAGTTTAATTCCTCTATCTACAATTATTTACAGGGTTAAAATAACATTGAAAAAAGTCTCTGGAAAAGTTGAGGTCATAGATTTCAAGGCACCATTGACAGTGTCCACAGCTGAGCCAAAAAATGTCCGTATTGTATAAAAAAGGGGTTCCTTTGAAATGCAATAAGTTACATGCACAAGCTTTACACATTTTAATCTTTCTGTTTCTTTTCCCTTTTAAAAATCCCCCATATGCATTCCTTTCGTTATTATTCCTTAACAGTAAAACACAGGAGTCCAAGGAACAACCAAAAAAAAAATATTAAAAAATAAAATAATAAGGGTCAGACTCTAATAAATTGTCCCAGAGGCCAGCGCTAACGGGTGCTGTAGGGAGCCGTGGGGTTGGAGGTGGGAGTTGATGGAGTTGGCAGCGGGGTACCAGGAAGCTGAGCTCTCCAGGTAGCTGGATGCAGGGGACGGGTTGGAGTTTGGAGGGTGACCGTGTCCGTGGGCATGGTGGCTGAGGGAGCGGGATGAGCCCTGAGGTTCCCAAACTGCAGGCGACTGTGGAGAATTGCAGGCCATGGGGTCGCTGGAGCTGGGGCTGTGTTCCGGAGGCATCTCGCCGTTCTTCATGATCTTCTTGATCTTGGATCTTTTATTCTGAAACCAAATTTTCACCTGGAAGGGGGTGGGGTGGGTGTGGGAGGAGAGGGAAGGAAAGAAGGAGGGGGGAAGGGAAACCAACACCGTTAATGCGCGCCCGGCAAGCCGTCGTTTCGCGGCTGCGAGAGACCCGCTCCCCGCCGCCCTCCCGGCCCCTCCGCGGGCCCAGATCCGGACCGTCACGCCGCGCCAAGGGAGACCCGGGGCTCAGCGCCCCGCCGGCCCGGGCCAAGCCGAGTCGAGCTGAGTCGAACGCGGTACCTGTGTTTGCGTGAGCCCCAGGGAGGCGGCCAGCTCGGCCCGCTCGGGCAGGGCGAGGTACTGGGTCTTCTGAAACCTCCTCTGCAACGCCGCCAGCTGAAAGCTGGAATAAATAGTCCGGGGTTTGCGCACTTTCTTTGGTTTGCCGTTCACCATCCTCACCTCGGGCTCCGCCACCTCCTTCTCTGCACGGGCGCAAGGGCGGGAGAGAGACACAGACGCAGACGTTAAGGCGCGGGTCACGGCTCCGCTCCGCGCAGCATGCGCTGCCGCCGGCGGCGTCCCGCCCGCGGGCCGGGCCGGGCCCGGACGGGTAGGGCAGCGGCGCCGGCCCGACGGGCCCCCGCGGCTCCCACCGGGGCTCCCGCCGCCGGGCGGCGGCCCCGCGCACCCTCCGCCGGCTCCCCGCCGTGAGGAGAGCGGGGTCCCGCTCCCTCCTTTTCGTGGCCTTGGCCACCCCCGGCTTTCCTCCGCCTCCCGCGACCGCCCCGGGCATCCTCCGCGGACGGCGGCGGCGCCGCGGGCATTAGGCGGATTATTGGTGCCTTGCCGGGAAGAGGCCGGCCGGGAGCCGAGACTTACCCGGGGCACCGGCCGCTTCCCCCGCACCCCGGCGCCTTCCCCCCCCGCCTCCGCCGGCGTGTCCCCAAGCGTCGCCGCGGCCGCGCTCGTCCAAGCCAAGCCCCAGCCGCCTGGCTTGGCTACGGGCTTGCTTTATTTTTCTTTTTCCCAGTCTCCTTTTCCACCTCCCCTCCCCCTCTCCTTCCCCCCCGCAACAACTTACAAAGAAGTAAATGCGCTAGAAACGCGGCGCTTTCTGGTAAAAATCCCTCCCGGCTTCGCAGCCCCACCACGGCTGGGCTCCCCCTCCCAGTCTCCTCCCCCGCCCCTCCAGCACGGGGAAGGAAACTTTCTTTGCCACCGCGAACCTGAGTTTGAGACACGCAACAAGGCTCGGCTGTTTCCCCCTCCTTTTCCTGCGGGGAGGAAGAGGAGGGAGGCAGCCGTGGGGGCCCGGGGGCAGCTGACCGACGTTTGCTTCCCTTAAACATTAGTCCTAGGATTTGCGTCTTAGATCGTGCGGGATAGTCAAGGAAACTGGAACAGTTTTCCACTTCTTTTTACTTTTTTAAAATTTACTTTTAAATCTTGTTTTCCTTTTCAATTTTTTTTCTCGTCCCTGTGCTTTAGGGAAAGCAGCATCCCCGCGGTGCGCGGGGCAGGGATCTGCCGGGGCGCTCTCTCCTAGGCTCCCCACCGCCGCGGAAGCTCCCCGCACGCCCCCGGTCCTCGTCTCTCACCTGGCTGGCTGGCGGAGCTCTGTACGCGGTTATAAGCCCCGCTGTACTGGTGGTAGGGGCTGGCGTAGCTGTAGTCTGCATAGGCTTTGGCAGGATAGTTCCCAGCAGATCCGTTCATGCCGTGGTACTGATACTGGTAAGGGTTGAGCGCTTTGCCGTAGGAAGCCGAGGTAGGCGAGCAGTAACCGTGCGGGGCTCCCCCCGCCGGGCTGTAGTAGTCGGAATCCGTAGCCGAGGACTCGGGTAAAGTGGGAGATTCCTGGGACGGGTGGTGCATGGCTGCGGCCGTCTGGAAAGGAGCCTGGAAGTCGCCGGATCTGATGTTGGGGACTCTTCTGTCAAATACTCCTGTCATAGCTCGGAGCCGTCGGCTGGTTGGAGCTGGCTGCTGGGGCTGCTCGGGTCTAAGCAGACATGTCTGGGGGAGGAGGCTGCGGCGCTCTGTCTGTCTCCGGCAGACTGCTGGCTGGGGCGCAGCATAGGCTTGGTTAAATCCTTAATTGCGCTCTTACGCACAGCAGGGTGGATCGGGTTCCATTGGCCAGAGCAATCGGGAGCAGCGACACCCTAACTCGTCCAACTAGTTTAGCACAACAAAGCTTTGGCTTAAAAAAAAAAAGGGGGAAAAAAAAAAGGAGGAAAAAAAAAAGTCCCATTCAAGCTCTTTTAAAGTGAATACCAACAGCAATCTCCTAGCCGAAGCGTCGCGATCGAGAGGTTTCCGGCTCCCCCCTCCGCCCCCTCCCCTCCCGCAGCCGGTGAGGGGCTCGACCGGCCCCGCGGGCGCGCAGCCCGGTGCCCCCGCACTTCTAGCCCGCAGCGCCCCGGGGGAGGGCTGCAGCCACGCCGCTCGGATTTGCCGTCCGGTCCCTCTTGCCTACGTTGACGGCTCGGGAACAACGCACCGGGCGCTCCTGTTTCCCAAAACGATCTCTGATCTGGTGGCGATAACCATTAGCGTCTAACTGGGGTAGTTTCCTTGGGATCGTCCTCCCTCTCCGGCGGCCCGCCGCCCGGGTCCTCCGCGTTAAATAAAGTAAATCACACTCCCCCCGCCCCCCAAATCTTGCATTTTAGTTACATCATTTCCTGCGCCGAAGACCCCAGCGCGGCCCGGAGCCAGCCGGGAGTCTCCCGGCAGGACGCCCTGCCGTGGGGGAGCTGCTGGGGTCACCACACGGTGCCTAGGGGGGCCCATCCCGGAGGGTTCCCAGAATGGGCGGAGAGCCCCTGGCCCTCCCCAGCCCTCCTCGGGGGGGGAGGAGGGAGAGCGCCGGTGCTCCTTCAGGTGCACCCGTGGCCGCACCCTACCGCCCCGGGGCGATGTCACCATCTGGTCCGGCTCCGGCCCAGGGTCAGATGCCCGTCACGAGGGGAGATCAAATCACCCTTACGCGTGGGCAGGACCATTGAGAGGCCGCCTCGGGGCTTCCACACTTGGAGGCCGTCTCAAGGACCCACTTCCCGGGTGACAGTCCTCCAGAAGCGGAGGGCTTTCCCCTCTTCTCCTCGCCCCCCGTCCACCCCTTCCGCAGCACCCTCCTTCCCAAGCACCCGCTTTTCCGCGCCCGACTGCGCACGCAGGTCCCGAGCGATGGGCTCCGCGGCCGGGCCGGGGCGAGCCGCGGGTGGTGATGCCCATCTCTCCCATCTCTGGTAATTTTTACATCAGCGCTGCAAAAAGAGAAAAAAAAGAGAAGGATCAGATTTTACTAGACACTAAGGAAAACAAATAAAAGGCTGTTTTCAGTGACCTGGAGTTGTAGATTTTTCTGAAGTTGTTTACTCTCCAGATTTAGCCTGTTTGCTCACCGAAGATCCCCTAGCCAGCTGGGTAACACTTGTAACACAACCATGCATGTTGTACTTGAACTTATTGTTTGCTTTGGAAATGTCCACAGCTCATATAAAATCACATTAAACAAATCCCAAAGCATTTCATTATATGAATCACTTAAATACATTCGGAATATGTCACCCTCCCCCCCTCCCCCCCCCCCTTTTTTTTTCTAAGGAGAGGAACCGGAGAGGGATATATGTTTACGACTGGAAAATGGGGAGGGGGAAAGTAAGTTTATTAAAGCTCCCAATTTGCATCCAGTTGGAAAGGACGGTAGAGATTTTAAACAGATGAAGGGGGCGGGGGGCAGAGAGTAGGGGAGAAGCCCATTTGTGTCATAAATTCCAGGGCACTGCACTTCAACACGTCCGGGCAGGAAGGTGCCGTTTGAAGGGAGAAAACAGGAGAGGAGCTGGGCGCTGGTATCGCACCCAGCCCCGGCAGCGTCCGGAGCGGCGGCGGGTCCCGGCCAAGCCGTCCTGACAAGCTGTTTTTGCAGCTCACCGGGCAAATCTGGGTCGGTTCCCTGCAGCAGAGAAAGTTGGCTCTTGTTTTATTCAGAGGCAAGGCACGGAAAAAAAAAAGAAATCAAAATCCCCAAACCCTCAAACCATCAAAACTTTCGATACTAAAAGGGATAAAAAAGAGACAGAAATCCAGCAGATAGAACCGCAACCCCCCCAAGCTGGGTTTTTTTCGAAGCCATCCGCAGCCGTCGCAGCCCGTGCGAGGATTTACCGCGATGAGGGAGTACAAATCCGCCTGTTTGCGGGTTTCCTGCCCCCCGTCCTTCCCACCCCGAACCCGATTTTCCTGACTTTGTGCTGTTCTTTTCCCCCAGCGGTTTTTATTTAACACATCCGGTGGGGACCGAGCGTTTCGGAGGGAGCCGGAGTCTGTTTTCCATTTCACAATATGGTCATTGTTTACCGGCACATGCCCGCCGCCCCGCCTGAGCGGCCCCCGCGTCCAGCCGCGGCCCTTTCGGGCCCAAACCCCGTTATTCCGCGGAGGATGGGGGGGGGTGGGGTGAGGGGGGTGTGTGTGTGTGTGGAGGGGGGGGTGTGCCGAGGTTGCAGCCGGTCCCGGTGCCGAGGGCGCCGCGGCCGCGGACACGTCGGAGGCGCGCGGCGGCGGTGCCCGTGACAAGAGCGCCACGGCGTGGCCGCGCGGGGCCGCCGCGCTACCTGCGCGCCGTCCGCTCCCCCCGCCCAACGCTCCCCCCCCGCCCTTCCTCCGCCGCCGCCCCCGCCGGGGCCAGACTGAGCGGCGGCGGCGGCCGCGGAGCCGGGCGGCCCCGCCAGCGCTGTCCCCGCAGGGCACGGGGACCGGGGCGCGGGAGCCGCCGTGCCGGCGGCCGCGGCCGGACAACGCGGCGATTGTTCCCGCCCGCCCGCGCCGGGGAAGCTGCCGCGGAGGCAGCGCCGCGGCCCCAAACCGAGCCCCACGGCGGGACGGAGCGCCGTGTCCCGGTCCGTGCCCGCCGGCCGCCCCGCCCTGCTCTGGTCCTGGCTGGGGAGCATCCCCGCGGGCCGAACCGTCCTCGCTAGGCCTGCCGGGGAGCGGGGGCTTTGCAGAGGGTTCTCCGTCCTCCCTCCCCTCCCTTCCTCGCTCGGCGGTGCTTTGTTTCCAGCCAACGAGCGAAATATTTCGGGTGAAGGCTCTCAGACTTCTTGGATGAAATCTTGCAATTGTTCAGAGCGAATCTTTCACTTTCTGGATAAAATATTCTCGTTTGGGCACCGAGTTTTCGCTGGAAACTTTATTTCCATGGAAATCGCTGGCAAAGAATGAAAGGAATTTTTTTTTCCTTTAAAAAAATCCCCCAAATCACCACCAAACAGCCCTTCACAGTGGAAACGTGGATTAACTCTTGTTCTACAGTATCAGAAAACAGTGCTTCCCAAACAACTTCAACAACAGAGGGCTTCTCCCGTGCTCCAGCCCACTGTCTCAGGCTTAGGACTTGTTTACCCAGGAGACTATTTTCAGAATGGGGAGGCAAAGGGACTGAAAGTCCTTGTGTTCTCACCTCAGGCTGGGCAAGAAAAAACCCAACAACATCTGTTTCAAAATAAGAATCTTGTCATGTATGGGCAGGAGCTAGTGGGAATCCAGTGGGGAGGGCTACCAAGCTACCCAGGAGGATCTTCACAGGGCAGTGGTAAAAGGGAAAATGCAGGAGAGGATTTTGGGAAAAAACTTTTGGATCAGGGGAGGAGAAATAAACCCGATGGAAAACCCAAGGAAAGACTCTTAGGACTTTTTGCTCAGATTTCAAGTAGGTTTCTGCAGAGCTTCCAGCTCCGGGTACAACTGGTTCAGAGAGAGGAAAATGGGCATTTCTCCACCTAGGCATGGCATACTCTGCTTTGGAGCACTTACATCCCTCCAAAAGAAAAGGAGGTTTTGTGTTCCTGTGAAGGTCACCATTCATGTTCATGAAAGGATGCACATGTGGCCTTGGGATCGAAGCCTGCCTGGTCTCTTGAGCACTGGGGTAGGCCTTGTTTTTGCCCTCCATCCTGAAACGTTCACAAAACTCCAGTCGTTTCCCTCCCCTGGAACAGCCTTTTCCTCTTCCAGTCGCTTGCTGGGCCTCTAGCTAACGAAATGAACCTGTCACTTCGGCATTTCCACGGCTGATGGACTCACTGCCGGGGTTGGCTGCAGCCTGGGCTCTGTCTGGCCTGTAAATTGCACTGTGCATAAAAACCATGACATACAATGTTAAGAATTAGAATTTGCCTCTTAGGGCAAATTGTGGCTGTCTTCTTTACTTGCCAAAGAGCTGGCTTGAAGAGCTTACACTTGGACCTGTCCCCTATGAGTTGTATTGATACGACTGAAGGGAGAAGCCAGGGCTCCCCATCAGTGTCAGCTGTAGCATACTGAGCTGAATGTGTGGAACAAGATGATGCTAAGACAACCCTGGACACACAAGACTCCTGCCTGTGATCCCCCTTCCCTCCTCTCTTGGGGTGCACCTGCCAGGGTCACTGAGGTGTTGATTAGATGTTTCTTCATGCATCATAACCTTCTCAAGGCAGGACATTGCCTGTCAGTCCCAGTCCAGCCATATTCTGCCCCTCCGGAATGGGAAATACTCAATGAACTCACTTACTCCCCCCGCCTTGGGGAGAACAAGGAGCTCCTGTCTTCCTTTGGTTCAACGGCTCAGCATGGATGTAACCCATCTTTATGAACATGGAGACCTGCTCTGGGATAGGCAGTGTGTTTGAGGAACAGCTCGTCCATGGGTTTCCTCCCCTTTCCAGTCCATGTACTTCCATCATGGTGTAACATCGGCCTCTTTCTGAGGTCAGGGAGTTCAGCATGGAAACATCATCAGAAAACCCAACTTCTGACTGCATTGTTCTTCTACCTGCCTTCTCCTTGCCTTCTCCCCAGGTAGCTGGGCGTTGTTATTTTAGGAGGTGTAGATACTTTGATTGATGTGAGGCCTGAGGGTTTCCAAGAAAGACAAGACACAAACCACATGGAGCCATCTTTGCATTAGCAGTTTGTGTCACCAGCAAGAGCTGCAAGATCATGGGTCCCCATGCAATGACTGAAGTTTCCACAACCGATGTTTGAGCATGGACCTGGAGCCTCATGGGCAAAACTGCTGCTGGAGCTGCTGCTCTGATGCAGAGCATGAGCCAGCACTGCCAGGGATTTGGATGTAAAAGCTCTCTTTGCTGGAAACACCCCAAGAAAATATTTTGCACTACCTGCCCTTGCTGCCTGGTGCTGTGGGGAGGGTGCTCCAGAGGTCTGGCATGGCAGTTGGAGTGGTGGTCCTTCTGTCACGCAGGGAAGGGCCTCCAACCAAGAGAAGAAGAGGAAGGACCCCAGCCTTGGCGACAGGAGGGGCAGGAGGGAATGACTTCAGGAAATCCAGTGTTCTGGATGAGTGGGCAGCTGGGCTGGATGACTGTAATGATCTTTTCAGGCCTTAAAATTTATTACTGCAGCTTTTAACTCTGAGTAGCCAAAGGCAGTTGCTCCTTGAGGAAGAGTGTTGATTCATCTCCAGGAGAGTGGTTCACTCTGCTTATTCTCTCCTGCCTGTCACATCTCCTTCAGCCGTAACTCGCTTGTCGGGCCTCTCAGATAGGAGCAGAGCCGCTGCCTCTCTGCGGGACTTCAGATGTGAGATAAATCCCTTTGCATCCCAATGCCACAGGAATGCTTTCCCAGCTCTCTGACATCCCTGTTAAAAGATGACCGGTCAAAGAATTTGAGGCGTAGCTCTTCAGAACCCTTTGGTGTGTTTTTGGCGGCGGAGCAGGGCAGGGCAGAGGCTCGGGGACGCCTGCCTGCCGGGGCTCTTGTGCAACACGTTTTTTCCCCTACAAACCTTGGGAATCAAGCTTGCAGTTTTTCTTTTGCTCTTTTAATAATGATGTAATATGTTGTTACCCTACAGAGGTCAGTCAAACGTTTATAATTTAGACGTTGAAGGATTTGTGGATGACGGCGGAGTTAGGACAAGCTCTTGGAAACTCCTGTTTAGCTAATGCCAAGTTTAGTTTGAGGTTAGCACGCCCATGCGATCGGCTCGAAGCAGGCAGCATTAAACTGTACGGGTAATGCAGAAACGCACCGCAGCAGTTAGGCTGCTCGAGCAGTGACCACAGGAATTGGCATCCAACAAGGGACCAGGACCCCTCGCAGGTTAAAGATCAGACCAGCAGAAGCTCACCTCTTGTTGTATGGTTTTGTCCTTGTTACTGATGTTACTTGGTCTGCCTGGCCTCATTGACAGCATCTCTGCTAGCTAGCAGTAGGTAATAGCTAGAAAGTGACTTAATAAGTTGCATCCACCATAAACTCCACTTAATGTTCAGTTATAGCTTAGCTGTATTATTGTTATTTCTAAAATAAATACATGCCAGACTTTCCCTGTGACTGCAGTCCCAGGGCAGTCCATATTCTGCCGTAGCTTTTGTGTCCTTGAGTAATATGTACGCTGCCAGAATCAAAACTTGTTCTTCTAAAACTTTCCTGTGCTGCACAGGGGAACCTTCTCCTCCTTCATCTTTCACAATCCAGCCTGCAGCTGTGAGTGGCCCCACAGGGAAGCTGGATGTCACTGGCTGTGTTGCCAGTGCTGTCTCTTCAAGGGGCTCTGTAAGGTCACCGTCATATCCATAAGCACAGAGGAAAAGAGGTTTTTTTCCTTCTTTCTCTGGTCTCCATGTTTGAATTACATCTTTGTCCTTGAAAGAGGCCCCGCTGCAAGAAGCATCAAGATGCTCTGCTTTAAGATTCATTTTACATTCTTGTGAAGTTCTTCATTTATTGGAAAAATGGAGGTTATTTTCTTCTTCAGCTCAGATTTCTTCTTCACAATGTTCTCTAGTCAGTGGCTGAAAAATAACTCTTGGGGCTGTATCATTTGTGCTTCTGCAAGCCTGCTAGTTCTTTTGTTATTAGGAAAATGCCTTGGTTTGGGAATGAGAAATAAGGTGTTTTTCTTAAGAGACTTTGAGGCAGGGACATACTTTGAGGTAAAATACCACCTGGGTGAATACCTAAAGAAGGAAAAGAAATTTCATTAAAGATATTTAGCTGAAAATACATTTGAATTAGAAATAAGATTAGTTTTATCTTTTTCTTTCTTCTCCCTCCCCCTTCTTTCAAAGAGGAACTCCAAAGGGTTATGCTGGCTTCTGCATGACTTGGACTTCTTCATGAAGGTGCATCCCTTTCCAAGGGATGAATTGAGCAGAGGGTGAAAGAATGATGCAGACATGACCAAATGAGGTTGTATGGCTTGTTGTGTGCTGGGAATCAGAGCATATGATTGCTGTGGTCCCTCCTGGCCTTCAAATCTATATACTTTCAGTAATATTTCTGTCAGTTTCATTAAAAAATCCACATTTTTCCTCACGTGCCTGCAAATAAAGTCCTCACGGTGCATGTGCCATCACCCTGCTTTCAGAACCCTTCTTTATTAGAAACGGTGGGTCTATGACAATGCCTGGGTTTGGATTTGGGACTTTTCATCACTTGATGGACCAACACTTAACCCCAGAGCTCTTTACAACGAAGCATGCATGGCTACCTCTTCCTTTTCCCTGATCCACAGGCAACCTGCCTGATACAAACCACCAGCATGATCTAGGTCCTGCTAAAAGTAATAGGAAGGGTTCCCTTTGGCTTCAGTGGGGATAGATGGATGTTCTGCATGCTCACACTACCTCTCCTGGTTCAACACCTGGAACAACGGATCTGTAGCTTCTGCCTTAGCCTACCAGTTTTGGTAGCTGTGCTTTAGAGGCTCTCAACTGCCCTCTGTCTTCTCTATCCCACTTTGCTGGAGGCTTCTGCGGTGATGAGTTGGCTGTGAAATCCTTTATTCCTCTGGCACTTGTAACTGAATTTAGGCAGATCAGAAATCCTCACCATGCTTGCTGGTGCTCTCTGCCCCGACGTACCTACCATCTGGAGAAGGTACGGGTGGACAGGAGAGAATAAGCCATCGCCCCAAAGCCTGTCCTCGGCCTTTTTGCTGTGTTACACAAGAGATGACAATTATCCTCTCCTAGCTTTGGAAAAGAAACTAGATAAAATGTGGAGATTATGAAGGGAGGCAGTCATATTACAACAATTCTGGGCAGCGAAATAATAGTTGTGGATGGAGTGAAAGGATGGTACAGTGTGATCCAAAGGCACGCTGGTGCCAGTGCGAGTCTTTCCAGCCACAGTCAAAGGAGCTTTATGTGGCCCTTTGTGCGCTTACACATCGTAATAGAAAAGATGAAATCTTCCACAGACCCAAGTGGCCAGGACATGAGTGTTACCTTACATAGGATTTCAGGGGAGGTGGCTTCGGATGTTTGCGGGCAGAGTTTGGACTGAGCATCTCTATCGAAATCCGGTTCTTCTTTTGGTGGAAGAACAGGCAGTGGCGAGTGGCTGCAGCTCAAGTGGAGCAGAGCTTTCTTTTTGAGGGCTTCACGTTTAATCTTTTCCCACCAGGACTTCAGAAAGTAATGGTGTGTTAAAGAAAGAGAAGTGACAATCGCATATTGCCGAGCATTTTGGTTTTGTGATTGTAGTATTATAGTGCTCTTTACTCAACCAGTGGAAGCCCTGTGCTCTTGGCAAATGCTCACGATGTGCGAGCTCCGAATTTACTCGGCAGACTTTGCACACCACAGATGAAAACGCTTCAGCCTCATTTAAATAGGAAATAAAAGGGATTGCATTTCTCTATTTCTTTGCAAGTTGGGGAGAGGAAAAGAAAAAAAAGAAAAAGGCATTGTCCTCTTTCAGAGTTCAGATTTCATTTTCTTCAAGTGAAGTCGTGGTGGTTGGATTTACAAAACCTCTGTTCTTTTTGTTGTTTGCTTGGTTTTTTCCCCCCTTACAGATCTGCAAATTTCCTATCTTTGGAGTGTTTGCACAGAGTCGGAAAGAAAACAATAGAAACACAAATCTTCAAGCCCAAAGTTCCGAGCTGGCATGAGAAATGGCGAGAACACGGTTTGATCACTTCTTAGCACCAGTGTAACCACGAGATTACTTTAAAATTCCTTTTCTCTGAAATTCTGTATTTTCTTTATCGGGGCAGAGCAAAGCATAAACCAGAAAAGACATTTCTAGAGACTGCCTTGGACTGCTTAAAGCTATATCTAGAGACATCCAGACTGTAATAGAGACGCATAGACTGAATTATTATTGTGTTTTACATTTTGGCATTTTTGCAAACTTCCATAATTATGTCATTTTAGTACATTAAAACAAACAGCAAGGAAATAGAAAATACTTCTTCCACAGCTGTGTTTACTACCTTAAATGTGTTTTTTTTCTCAACCAGGCAACCAGTCTGAGATAAGAGGTTTCCCTGCTGTGTAACACAGCATAATCAGAAGCACACGCAGCACCCACCTGGAGTATTCCAACATACAAGAGTAGTGGAAAATTAAAGCAGTAGAATGGAAAAGTCAATAGCTTTTTCCAGTGAGACACATTTAACATAGTAATAGCCTTACTTTTTAAAATATGTGAATGTACAGAGGAACTCTGAGAGTTCCTTTGAGTGAAAATCCTATTTATGCAGGGGAAAAAAAGGAATATTCAACCTTCCTCGAAGAAATCAAAATTTTAATTGAAAGGCTTTAAAACATATCCCAGTTTTACCACAATTTTACAGTATTTTACAACTGTGGGGGGCATATTTCACACAAATGAAAGCCTAATGATCCATTCCTAGTCAAAATGGAAATATCTTGTCAAAATTGCAAATATCTGAAGAATGTTATTGAGTCAAAATCAGCAGCACCTTCAGACATTTCCTGAGGACTGTTTGAATAACTATTTAGAAGTGAAATGGAAACTTTTCTTCCCACCATCTCTATAGCAGAAATAAGTTGCAAAATCATAGCAGAGAAGTCTATTTCCCTTGAATTTAGCAACATCTCTTTCCGGTTATCAGACACTGCTGATACAAGATTACAGCTTTTCAAAAATTCCAGGCATTTTATGTAGGATTTTATTTTACTGAAAACTCTCATGGATCTTTAAAAAACTTCTTTTGAATGATCACCTGATAATTATTCTGAATGTGGTAGAAATCAGAAAGTCTGACAAATTTTTCAGGTCATGTAAAACATACATTTTCCTTGACCTGAAATTAAATATTTTACTTCGGCTTCGAGAGTCTCTTTAAGATTTCTGGTTCTGTATAAAGGAAATGAAAAGAATTTTGTAATCACAGAAAGAAAATGTGTTGTAAAACATCAGCATGGACTTTTTAGTCTTCCACACTATTTTGTTTTCTTCTCAGTACAGATAATTGAAGATAAAATCCTCTCAATTCAAGTCATGGAATATTTTTGAGTAACCAAATCTAAAGTTCTTGTTAGAAGACAACTTTGTGTCAAAAATAATTAAAAAAAAAAGGCATCACAACTCACTGTTTTGTTTAGGTCAAGCACTGAAAGACGGAGCTTAAGCCCCTACAGCAGACAGCTGAAATCTCAGCACCCAAACTTTCTGGCAGCTTCTTTTGTTTTGTTTGAAGGTTTTAGCCATGATCATTAGATGCACTCTGGTTGGTAAGCTTCATTCACATGGTCTTTCTCTGTGGGATGCAGCTCACTTATTTTAGCCACCTGAAATCCAGATCTCAGGCCAGCACCCTTCAGTTCCATTACTGAGGTGGAGAATGATGGATGTGTCTTGAGAGGGTGTCACTCGCTCCTTGGAGAGAGATCATGAGTCACCTGTGTTACTACATCTATTGCTTCTACCAACAATTCCGTCAAGCTCAAGTGTTTAGGATACCAGTAGATGCCAATGTGAGCACTGCAAGCTGTGTTAGACTTGACAGAGGACTTTACAGACCATCTATAATACAGAGCATTTAGTACTGCGACTGCATGAAATCCAGGAGATCCACCAAGAACCAGGAGATAGAGGTGGTTTTGCCCTGTATGAGTGTATGCCATGAGTCTGAAGTCCTCAAACTGCTGGGTAACCAGAACATGCCCTGGCAGCTCTGCCACTCCAAGCACTATGGCTAGGTGTTTCAAACACAGGGACAAGTGTAGTGTGGTCCCAGGAGAAGCTAAAGTCAGAGTGCTCCCGAAAGAAGTGATACAACTTTTTAATAATGAAGGTAATTAATGAATGTAAAAAAGTTAATGGCAAATTCATCACTATTGGCAAACCGAGTCAGCAGTATTTGGGAGTCAGGGTGCTCCCATTGGTGCAAGAGGATGTTTACCATGGACATCCCCAGAAGCAGTGTCAGGTCAGCAGTGAACCTTTGCAAATCCTCAGCTGTGCTCTAGCCTAGTCCTTGGATGGGGCAGGGGTGAGCCACCAGCTGAAGTTTTGTGTTTGTGCTGCAGGAGATGAGGCTGGCCGCTTGCCTTCCATCATGCGGTTTCAGCCTTTGCTATGTCCTCCGCAGCACTTGCCTGTAAGGAGGACTTTAGAAGTATTTAAGAATAGTTTTGGTCGTGACATATATGATGTGGACTTCATAAGGTGAATGCAAAGTGTTACTGAAGCTTGGGAGGTCTGTGTTTTACTCAGTGGTGCTAACCATTTCATCTCCCTGGTGGGGTGGCCCTGGCCAGTGGCTGGGAACGCAGGCTGCCACTCAGTCACTCCCTCACTTCCTCCACCCAGTGTGACGGTGGGAGAAATAGGACGAGCAAAAGCAAGAAAAGTGGTGTGTCAAGATAAAGGCAGTTTAATAGAATCAGAATATCCTGAGTTGGAAGGGACCCATAAGGATCATTAAGTCCAACCCCTGGCTCCACACAGGACCAGCCAAGTCAGAGCAGGTGACTGAAAAAATACTCTCCAGTATTTTTATGTCTCTCTTCTACTGTGATGCCCCAAACTGTGCACAGTATTTAAGGTGAGGCCGCAGCAGCGCAGTGTAGAGCAGGAAGGAAAGAGAAGAAACCAGCAAGCAAAGCAAAGGTAGCCACTCACCACCTCTCACAAGCAGATCGATGCCTAGATGGTTGCTGAACCTTGGAAGCCAGCTCCTTGTCCCTCTTTCCATCTTCTTCTGCCTCAGTTTTTGTTGCCAAGCATGGTGTTACATGGGAATTTCTAGGCACTTGTAACCATTACATGGTAGAAAAAAATAGGTACTGGCATAGGTTTTTCCTGCTGGTGGTGCTTAGAGAGTTTGTTCTTTAGGATGGTGTGCCAAACATGGGGATGTGGATTTTCTCAAGGAGGATAACTGGATGAGGGGTGGGTTTTATTTTCTCAAAAGAGAAATGAGCATTTATTTAAGCAAACAAGGCAACGAACCTTCCCATTCCGTGTCAGAAGAAACTTGGAGTTGAGACTACTTAAAAACCACTATCTGCAACACAAAGCACTGTTCCACTCACAGGGACATTTATAGAGGAAATTAGCACAACTTCTTGATAAATCTGCTGGATCAAAAAGTGATGCATCTGGCAAACGCAGTTTCCCTTTTAAGCTGTTTGAGCATTTCTGTCATAACAAACATTGTCCCCAAATTGTGGCACCCTTTCCTCTCACAAATTTTTGAGCGGTGCTGGAACACACTCTGATATGATTCCCTTTCATTTCTGACACCGTTATGTCATTTTATGGATTTGCGCTGACAGCATTTCATTTCGACATCATTATAGCATCTCAACTGACTTTCCACACTGAGCACACCAAGAGAGTTTTCTGATGATACTGTACTAAGAACAGCTAGAATGCAAAATAACTCTGCTGAAGAGCAATTATTATGCTTGAACATGATCAGGTTTTCTTGCTTAAATTCTCAGCTGGTGGAAAATTTGGTATTTTCTTTCTTTTAAAAATGGCCAAGAGATTCAAGGTATAGGTAAAGCTGGAGGGTGCAGAGCTTGCCATTAGAGAGCTTGGCAGGCTGCACAGCCAGCCATTGTGGCTAGCAAAGGTGGGCACAGTGCTCACCAAGACTCAGGAGTCAGTTCATCATCTTTAATCCTTCAGAAGTCAAGTGCCTGAGCTGGGCAGTGAGGTGCCTAGGTGCCTCAATTCCTGTCAGAGGCAGCAGAAGGAACCAAAGGGAGTCTGATCCATCAGTATTAGACCCATCTCTTAAGACGTGATGAGATTTTGTGGGGATGTGATGGTCCCAACTGCAGAGGGAGCCTGGAGAAGTGAATTTGCCTCCCTGCCTAACTTCTATGCAGTTAAAGTTAGGAGAGCCTGGTTGCACCCAGAGGGGTGAAGAAAGGCAACTGGAGAAAAAGGTCATGGTAGATCTCCCCCGCCCCTGGCTCCCAAGCCATCACGTTTTATGGCTTTAAGTACCGTGTCTTAGAGGTTCATGGCTGTGCAAGGCAGGGTGTGCGGTGAGAGAGCTGCCTCTGTGGTGTGCAGAGGAATCCCAGGTGACATGTCTCAGCCAGGAGCCTCTCTCAGCCTCTGTGATGAAGTGGAACCGATTCCACCAGAGATGCCCTTGCAGTGACATCCACAGAAGCCAGCAGAGTGGCTGCTCCAGGATCACCCATCTCCCTGGCAACTGCAGAGGGTGGCTCTGGTTCCCTATCCCTTGCTGGAAAACCTCCACCTGACTGTTCCCGTGCTCAGATCTGCTCTAAGCAAGGAAAGAAACTCAACCTCATGCACAATTCCATTAGAAATTAAATAATATTAAGCTAATGGCAGCTCAAAATACATCAAACCTTGGATTTATCAAAATGTGCAACATTCAAAAAGTCTTCATGCATCTCCCTTATGGAAGTGTGTTCCAACATGGGCTGTTATTTTATCATCAAATACTATTTTTTAAAATTGGACCATTGGTGTTGGTGAGCTTATCCAGGGCACGCTTAGGAAGTGAGATAGATCAGTATTTCTACTGTCATTTTTAGATTAGTGATTGTCTCCCTCAGCCACTGCATTTGTTACAAGCAGAGTCAGTCATTTCTTCAGGCTCTTCTGCAGTCATGGGAATTCTCCGGTCTCTGTAGTCACTTTTCCTCAGGTGAAACAAACCAGTGTTACCTCCCTGGTTTGAGATGAAAAAACAGGACAAAGGAGACTTGCTGGAGCCCAGATTAAAGTCAGCTCTTTGGGCTCCCATATCCACCCCACCAGTGTCACCGTCTCTCCGCCTGTGTGTGGATGTCCTCAGGCAGATACAAAACCAGGGCTCTGTTTTCTTCTCCTACACATTTTGTGTATGTTTTACATACTCACGCTGTAGTGAAGTAGTAGGTTGCCTGAAAACAGCATGTACCTGGAAGTGGAAAATGTCCTGGTGTACTTTTATTCAGTTAAATACCCAGTTAAATGTGCCAGCAAGCCCTGTCTGAGTGGGTCAAGGAGCAGGAGTGTGAAGAATTGGATGGGGAAGCACTGATCTGGGAACACAGCTTTTCATGTTTCTTATTTCATATTTATGGCTCAGCTAATGGAGATCAAAAAAAGTTACCTGAGGGCAATTCCAAATTATCTTATTCCGATGACAAATCCCAAGTAAGCGTGGAAGTCTGGAAGCATAGCACTGGGAGCTCTGCAGCCCCAGACCAGCCTCAGTGGAGTAGCACAGAGTTTCCTCCATGTGCTTTGGAGAGCGAGCAGCAGTAGGATGTATGGCGTGAATGTAGAGTCGCATGTGGGAAATGGGTATGTCACCTATAGCTGGACCCATTAATAGTGTCAGGCTTATATTTTGTCACACTTTTTGAATAAGGGATGAGGTTAGAATATTGTTACAGACAAGTTCTGCACTGTGAATAGCTCCTGTGTTTGCAAGTGAGTTTATCTGTGAAACAGCAAGTGCTGCTGCTGTGATCCTTCATCACCACCCGTGAGTCTCACAGCCCAGAGGAAACTGCTGCGGTACCTATGGACCACCACCAGGCATCCTTCTTCTCATTCAGAGGGAAGGTTTGGTGGGCTAGACAGCCAAAGGGGGCCTCAGTTTACAGGGTCTCTCTCTACCTACAGCATCTGCCCCCATCTGAACTTGGAAATAGCCCTATTTCCCATCTATAGGTGTGGATGCCCCATTGCTGTAAGTGTTCAATGTCAGGTTGGATAGGGCTTTGTGAAACCTTGTCTAGTGAAAGATGTGCCTGCAGAGAATTGGAGGGGATGATCTTGAAAGGTCCCTTCCAACCAAAACCCTTCTGTGGTTCCTCCCCATGCGAGAAATCTCCCAGGCCAGAAAGGGGTTTTGGTGTTTTCCGTGAGCAACCAAGAGGATGAGTCACCTTCCTCGTAGCATTTCCCATAGGCATTGCAAGAAAAGAACATCATTTATCACAGCGTCCTCTCAGGTTTTTCCTGAGCTAGAAAAGCTTGAGCGGAGAGAGACTCATGAGATGGAGCTCGTCCTTTCACATCCAAGCCCGTGCCTCTCAGCTGCCTCACCCCAACACAGATGTGCTGCGCCCAGCCTCCAGAAAACCTGATTCATGGCTTCATCCACAGCCCCTTGCCAGCAAGCAAGATTTCCATTGACTTCACTCAGTTTTGTGGAGGGCCCCTGGGACTCAAAACACATTGCAAAAGGCCAGTTCTCTGGTGAATTTGTCAAGGGTCTCCTGTGTTGTCTGAGCCAGCAGAGCCTTGCTGGTTGCTGCCAGCGAGGAATTTGGCCTTACATGCCGATTCTGGATGTCGCAAGCTGACTTCACTCTCTGCTCGTCCCGTGCTTCTTCTTTAGCCTGGGAAATGAGCTGTAATTGTGAATGCAGCTTTTTAGATATCACAGCCCGTTTACGTTTGTTAAGTTTATGAAACGACAGTTAAAAATAAAACCTAAAATGATGTCTCTTGAGGTTTTGCTGATAAAAAATAGGTCAGACTTTCTGGAAAACCCTACCTCTGGGATGATTGCCAAGTGTTTGCTTCTCTATTGCTACCATATTTTGACCTCAAATAGAACTTTCTAATTACATCACAAATATTATTATATCATGCAAATTAGGAAGCTGTTAACATAGTCCAGGATAAAATAGCTGAAAAATAACAGGCCACAGCCACTTCTCATTACACTCCCAAGGTCTAAAAAGTTCTGAAGTATAAATCCTCAATTCTGCCTCTTTGAGTGCTGAAGAGCAGATGACCTCAGAGCAAAGCAAGCTGGTTCCTTAAAGAAGCTGGCTAATCCATGAAACAGTTTTTTTTCTGTCCTCTTCTGTTGGCATCTTTTGTAATAGTTTATTAACAATGATTTGTGTCCTGTTGAGTAAGCTGTGTTTGTATAACACCATTGGCATTACATTAGCTTAGACCAAACTTAGACTAACTGCCTAGTTAGTCACAGATATCAAATGCTCAGAACTTAATTTTAACTCTTTTCTGGCTAAGCATCTTTAACAAATATTTCGCTGCAGGGTAGGAAAAAAAAGAAGTCCTAAATAGTCAACAGCATTGTTTGCAGGACTGGACACGCGCTTGCAGCCAGATGAATATGTTTGATGTGCTCTTGCGATGGAAACACAATGACATCTGCTGGCCAACGCAGATGGCTGTAGGAGCATCCTCAGGAGGACTGAATGCAGAAATCGGCGCAGGCTCGACTCTGAGAGGAAGGGGGATATCATCCTTCTGAGAGGTGGGATGATACATCAGGAGCATCCACGGATATCTCAAGTAGTGCAATGCAAAACAGAAAAATATATGGTATTTTACTTACATACTGCTTGTATGGTGTTAGTTGAAAACCAACTGAACAAGCAAAACACTGGCTAAATCCTCTGAAGGTGCAAAGCCTCCCTGTTGTCTTCAGTAATGGCTGTTAGATGAAAGGAGGACTTCAAGCAACTCACACTGGGTGTAACCAGCTGTAACCCACCAACAAGATCCAAAACACACAAAGGTGCCTCCTCAGCTCTTGAAAAAGAGCTACATGCAAGCAGGGGTTTCCGATACCCTAACATGACATGGTCCTGATTTCTGCGCTGCTATTAGTGGATTTTTCTCTTAATCTGAGGCAATCTCTGCAAGTCTTGTGCAGAAAATTATACTTAATCAACCCCAAACACACGGTGCTCCAGCAGTAAGGTATTTCTCTTGCAAATAGTGTTATTAAAAATAAATAGAGGAGGTAATCAAAACATGTCTGTTTCTGAGAACGTGAATGCTAAGAATAGTGAAGAGAATAAATTTCTTACCAGCTCACACTTCTTATGTGCAAAGTGTATAATTTTGAAACCCCTTGTCTTCCATCAGCTCTGCTCCTATAATTTTTAGTTCTGTTGCCTCAACAAGATGATGCAGTTCAGCAGAACCAGCACCTCTGAAAATCATCATACTCACTTTCTGAAATGGGTAGCCTGGGCCAATTTACTCAGTGAGTGGCACTGGGCTAGAAATCTTACAGTGTCAGTGTAGCATCCAGAGGAGGAAGATGCTGAGCTGAAAGGAAGATTTTTTGGCTCCAGTTGGTGGAAGCAAATCGATCGAGAGCTGAGGGATACAGCATAGGCTAGATGCAGTCTAAGATTGTATGAGCTTCTAAGTGGTGAAAAGATAATCTAGGCTGTCCAAATTGCAGCAGACATGGGTGATGCGTTGATATAAAGCTCTGCATTAAAGGCGGTCACCCTAATCCATGGAGGCTTGAGTACGATTGCCTGCTGATGTTAGCGGGAAGTCAAGAATGTGCTCAAAGTGAAGCATCATCTCAAAGGCACTGTTTATAGCATAAGCAAGCGGGTCCAAAATTCTGCACAATTTTGTGTGCTACTCTCTAACTTAGGCTTCATCTCTGAGAGAGCAGCAGAGGGAATGTGAGCAAAGGGATAGCAGATTGACCCTAATGCCACAATCCCACTCAACAATGATCTTTTCACAGCACTGTTTGCAAGGAAGAAAAGGGGAGAGGGGGAGACAGAAGGAGAAAAGGCAAAACACTGAAAAGAAAACAAAACCCCATAAGGTGTTAGTAGTTCAGTCTGTGATTATAAAGATCTAAAAATGGCCTTCCTCGTAGCAATAAAACAGAAATCTGTGATAAAAATCATCTGACAGTCAAAACACTACAGAAAGTTCTTACCAGCACACACAGCAGATGCATCCTTCTGTACATCAGTTTAGACTTTCCCTGCAGGGATGCAGGGATGCTGGCAGTGGGACAACTGTGGGCTGGATTTCCCTCCGCAAATAATTTCAGAGCATCAGAATTGGCATTTGATTCCTGACTGGCAGCATTCAGGATGCAGGACAAAACAGGAATGTGTGTATCTGCACAGCTGCTTGTTTGGGTACGACATCCAGAGTTTTGGTTCTGAATGGCTACATTGTACTGAGGGAAAAACCAAACAACCAAGAGCAAGAAAAATGTCTTCCATATTTTATGATACACATAACGTATTTAAACAGAGCTATTATGGGATGTGTACTTTCATGTTAAACATGGTGATGTCTAATAATGAATAAAAAGTAAATCAGATGCAGATTTTTGGGCTTCTGTCCTGTGTTACCACACCATCCGTGACTTCTGCAAGTGGTCATGTATGTTACTGTTTTCTTACTGCAATGATCAACTGAGGTGTGGCCTGAAACGCCAAGTGTGACACTCATGTGCCCGTTCAGTGTGTATAAACCTTCTGCCCTTTATGTTGGCAGGTGAGTGCACATGTGTATGTGTCCACATGTGTGTTCCACGATAGTTCTGATTAATAATTAGTCTCTGGAGTCTATGCAGTTATTCTCTTCTCTTGTTTGACTTTTACTTATATTTCCCATGAACTTGGTTACATAGAAACTGTTAAGAAAAATATTTGTTCAGATAATAAATGGTGGAGGGTTTTTTGGTTTTTTTTTTAATCCAAACCCCAAAAATCTGCTGATTGTCTTGAACAGTAACCTCTGCTCTCCCTCCAAAAAGCATTGCACTGCCTGGGTTATTTATTTAAAAGGACACTGTGACGTCAAGCTGGGGCCTAAAGATAGTAACTCTAAACATTTATTTTTTTTTAACAAACCAAAGACATGTGAAGATATTTCTATGTTTATAATTTCCAGTGGATACTGGGGATTTTGGTGTATCTTTATCACAAATAAACATGTTCCACTTGCATTGGCCAGTGCATCCCAGACAATGCAGCCTTATGCTGATGCATGGGCGTCTGGGAGAGAAAATGATGAGAAATTCGTTACTTAAACCTGAAACGAATTCACTGATATTGTCTGACCGAGTTGGGAGAATGAGGAAATACAGAGAGGGACTTAAATACTTGAAAAAAGTGGAGATGGAAGAACATCTGCCCTCAGGTGTGCCAGATAAACAGAGTGAGGAAGGGTCTTTTACATCAGTTTTTGTCTTCTTGACTTCAATACAGAGGTCTGCTTACAAATGTGGATGCATGAAGATATGTCTTCTTCACATCAGTGTGTAGAGATGACCCAGAGTGCTTCACACACAGAGAGCTGCAGTCTCCATCTAGGCCTGTTTCACAAGCGAGATGGTGTTATTCACCTTTGGGTGCTCACTGTGACATATCCTGAAAGAATCTGCTTTTTGGGAGCACATGGCCTGTGCTGTCTTTTGGTCACTTAATTCAGACACCAGAAGTGATGAACACTGTTTCCAGCAACTTCTGTCAAGCCCAAAGACAGAACTTCTTTGGGACACACAAAACTGGACAGGAGAACCACCCAGGGGAGGGGTGAAGCCAGGAGAGGGAGCTGAGGATATTGAGGCTGCTCTTGCTTTGACCTCTGATCCTGGGCTGTTGGCCCCTCTTTTTCTTCGGCAAGCAGGCAAAAAGGAGACATTCACTGAAGAAGGGATGATTACTAGGTAGTGAATGAGTAAACTGTGGAATGGGTAAACAGTATAGCCGGGCTAATTATTCTTAGCAGCTTTTAGTCCTCATCCCCTTTTAAACATGCTTTTTTGCCCTGTGGCAGCACTCAGCTGCCTTCCTCCGGTCCTGCAGTGTGGCAGTGCTGAGATTTGACTTACCACCATCTGGAGGTGAGAGGGACGGAATATAAAACTTCTTTTTTTGCTAAATGAGCAAACACACGCAGCCGCCTTTGGCTCTTTCCCATCCCTCTCCACCCTGAAAAGACCAACCAGAGAACGGAATAGGATGCATATAAAATATCCTTAAACCTGTGAGCATCTCCTGGTAGGTGGTGTTCAAATGACTTTTGAATGTTTCAGCATATCTTTAGTTCTCTTTGATTCTTCTGAGGTTATATGGGTGGTTACTGGCAGAATTATACAAATACAGTCTTCACAGCTCAGCAATCCTTGGATCCAGATTTGGAGTTCAATGTGGGTGGCATAGGAGTAAATGCCAATAAGAAGGCTAGGACAGGGTTGTTACTTACAGAAACTAAATGACTCAGTATAGAGCCTTTGCAAGCTGCAATTAAAGAGCCAGAAGAATATTTTGTAACTACTAAAGTGTAAGGGGGAAACCTCACGTTTTTGTAATGCTGTTTTCCCCTCTTTAATGAATGTTTTAATATTGCCTTAAGACACACTTCGTTACTCAATGTCAGTCAGAGACAATCGGTATCTTTCAAGTCGTTCGCTGCTAGGGGCATTGCAGCTCTACTGTGGGAACATCTCCCAGTTCATTTTAGGGTTAAGACTTCAGATCTCAATACCTGCATGTTCCCTTGTCTACGGTGTACACAGAAGGAATTTACTAAACTTCCCATAGAGGGAAGTGGGTAACTTATCACATGATGACGAGATTTTGTCCATTAAGTTTTTAATAAGAGCTGCCACCTTGACACGGTGTAGATTAATACCAAGTAGTGCAAACCTCAAAGGCAGTATGAGCTATTGGCTGCAGCACCGAGTTGGGATTCAGGGAAGTCTTAAGTTATTGGACTGTCTCTGCCATCGCCTTACTGAACTCCGGGCTTGCGGGACATCTCAGATTCTCAAGTTTCCCATCTGTTGAATGGACATGTAGTACTCACAGGCAATCTTGACGTAGCTGAAGGCACATTTTTAAATGCAAGCATGCAAATCAATCGGTGAGTGTCATGTACACATGTGCAGGGTACACTTTATATTGAGGGAAGTACTGGGGTGAGTTACCAGAAAGAAAAAAAAAAGGTGCCTGTATTAAAAACCTTTAAAAAATCTGATTACAGAGTAAACCAGGGAAATATGGTTTGGGTATGCTACTTCAGACCGCTAAAATAACGAAGCAGTTTTGTGTGTACTCATGCATGCACATGTGTGTGCACATGGGCATCCATATGTGTGCTTGGAGGGGCACGTGGGCGTGTGTACATGGCTATACATTTATATAAAAACAGGTATATTCATATATACGCACACACTAATCACACAGACAATAGCTGAGCAGGAATTGAAAGCATTTACTAGGAGCAATAAAAATGATATTTGTTCTAGAATCAGAAGAAGAATTTTTTACTTTGTTTGACTCTTTTCTCTAAACAACCAGTAGAATTAAATATTTCTCAGCTGTCTGTTTACCAGACTTTGGTGACATCAGTTTGGTCAGCTGAATAGCTGAGCTCTGGATCAGATTGCAATATACACATATTTCATGGGATTTGTATCTTCAGAGCTGCTTTTGAAAAAACAAGAACCCAAATCTGCTATAAGGGAGAGAGGAATTACTCCAAATTTGCACTGTGAACTGTCCTGCAATCATTGTCATGGCTGAGTTTTCAAGACCATCTTCACATCGCAGTGGATTTCAGAGCACATTAAATGCAGTCTTCCTGGGAATGTTGAAAAGAAGGAGTATTATCTGAAGACCTGCTAGCCCAACTGACTTCAGACCTGCATTGGTAATGTTGCCCCTGGCTCTGATGAAGTATAACAATTTTGAAAACATGTTGGAGATGCCTGTGGATTTGAAAGCACTTTGAAATCCAGGTCTTAAATGAGAAGTTTTGCTCCCAGGGCATAACTTTGAAAACAGAGTGCAGGAAGACAGTAAATGAGTCACAGCAAAGCCCTCTGGAAGCTGTGAAGAGCACAATTTTTGATATATGAAGCTGAACAACAGAAGAGATACACTTCTTCTCCTTTTGAAGATTTTCTGAAGTATTGATCCCCTCCAGTACAGCTGATGGTATGCTTGCACTCCTCCACGCACAAAAAAATAAAACATGTTCCCTCAAACGCAGTAAGACTTGCCAGATATTAATGCTGGGATATTTTTTAAAGGTGGGCTTTATTTGGGGTATCCATTTCTTAAGCAACCTGACATCTGAAACACAGACTGTACCCTAGACCTGGACGGGGTTCTCTTAATTTTTCAGTGTGACACATGAAGCGCTTGAAAATCAGAGCTTTCAGGAAAATCAGCTGTCCTACAGAATACAGTTCTCACCATAAGCTGTACAACACTGCAAACAGTGTACTTTCAAGACTCATTGTCAAAGTTTTAAAAATAGACATTATTCTTTAATATTAATTAATATAAAATAATTAATATAAAATTAATTAATAAAAAAATGTTATACCTTGCATATGGTGAAAAAAAGTAACAGGAGAATAAAGTCTCCAACTTTTTTCTTGTGAAGAGTTTGTGTCCATGCTACTATCTGTGGTGTTACACTGAAACAGTTAATTTTTTCCCCTAGGGCTTGCCTTTGCGATGGAAGGGCTTTGTGCTTCCTGTAGCACCTGGAACTGCTACTCCTTCACAGGGTAAAGAACAAAACAGCATTCAACATCTCAGCGTAAAATCAAAGCAGTAAAAAACCCAACTACTGCTTTCACAAATCAGTGTGGAGTTTGTGATCGCTAACTGACTTGTTTTTCAGTCTAAAAATTATTCCTGTGGCACCTTGTAAATAACTTTTGTTTTGGTTAGTGCAAAGCCATAATTCATGAAGCAAACAGCAATAAACTCAATATTAAAACCCATATTTCACAGAAGTGATCATTTCAATGCAAAGAAATGCAGCATGCCTTTTGATCCTGCCTTCAGGTGGTTTGGGAAGGGGGCGGAGGGAGGACTTGATGAACAGTGATAGTGCTGTTGGATGAAACATGTTTAAGGAACCTCGAGTATTTATGTTAAAGCTACCCCTTTTTCATGTGGTATCCTATAGTTCCATCCTGAATCTCAGCCATTAATATGTGATGTTATATCAAGAAACCACAAAGGAAAATCCTGACTACCAAGCAATGTAACCCCAAATATTACCAGATCCAGTGAATAATAAACCCAGGATGAGTAACCATCCTGATAGCCCCCAGCCTGCAGTCTGGTGCCGTATTTCAGGGTAGGGAATACAACAAACTGACACAAGCAGTTACAGAGGTACACAGTTTTGGTTGGATTTGTTTTCCTCATTGATTAAAAGATCAGAAATTGGATAGAAACAAGAGATCCAGTGCTTCACACCAAAGGTGATGCCAAGCGTTTCAATGCAAGGCCAGTTAAGTATTCCCATACTTGGCCAGTATAGTTGTCCTGGTCAGACTGGACGCATACAGAGGGCTATCAAAGGGCTAGGAAGAGCCTGAGATGGGACACGTGCTTTGCTGATTGGATATTGTTTATGACAAGATGATGAATGACGTTGGGTTACATGTGCTTCATTTTAAACAGCAGATGATAACCTGGATTCGTGAAACGTTAACTGTTTTACAGCAAAGCCTTGAACCTGAAACTCGTAGCCTCTGAGGAAGTTTAACATCCAAACACCCTCAAACAATGATAAAATTTATGTTTGGCTTCAAATATTGCATTTCATCTCTGATTTCTGCTCTGAAGCGTGCAAAGCAAGTGTGCACCTCCCACAACCAGTGCAGTCAACCGCCCTGTTTCTCTCCCAGTGGAAGGGTATGGGCTCTCACACCAGTGTGACCAATACAGCTCATGCTTCACTCATGGCATGTGGTCTGCCATCTATATATCTTAAAAACCCCACAGAACTAAGAAGGGATTTCCAATTGATCTGAGACAGGTTTACTTGGTGGAGGGAGGGAGAAAGAGAAAGCCATGTCTTCTTCCCAGTCCCCTTTGCCACAGTACTGCTGCCAAAACTGAAGCAGCCACACAGAGAGCTGAGGAAACTTTAAAAACTTAATTAGAGAAGAAAGCAAACAAAATAATACTATAGTGTGCTTACTTAGAGCTGCAATGCTGCCAGAGAAACCACATAGCTTGCATTTGTAAGCTATGCTTTTCATATAAAACATTTAATTAAAACAGGAGACAGGACAACAAGCTTTCTTCTAACTTAGTTTAAACACATGTTTGTGTTGTGTTTTAAATTCCCCTTGGGTTAATGTGAAGCTGGGCTAAAAGCTTAGAAGTGATGTAGCCTAGCTAGTTTTATTCTCTCCATTTAGACTTTGGGGGCTGACGGCATGTCATCTGGAGCTCCCAGGATCCATGGATGCTGTTGTGCAGAAGGGGTTCATTTGTGCTCTCCTCCTGATGTTCCAAGGCTGAGCCGTGGTTTTGGATTCACACACATATGGTCTTTTCTCCAGCTTTAAAAAAGTATTAATTTATTTAGGTTGGCCATCTTCCCCCTTGTTCTGGTGCAACCATCTCCCTCTGTTACAATCATCAACATAACAATTCCTGTGCTCTCTTTGTGTCCTTCTGGAAGGAATTTTAATGGGTTTGTGGAAGCATCTTTGCACAGCTTACATGCTTAAGTTTTACAGTGAAAAACCAGAAAACAAAGCTTTACCCATGAATGGTGCACACTATATATTGTATTTAAAATAACAATAAATGCTCTCTCAAACTGTACTTTTGTTACTTAATGGAAGAATATTGCATCTTTTGGAGATTTTTAATGTTGTTGAACAGAACAACACATGTGGCAGAGGAACCAAGTGGATTAGTAGTGTGTTTACCAAAAAGATTGTTCATAAAAGGAGAAGACACACAGTGATTCCAAATATTGACATTTTGCAATTTCTGTTTGAATTTTCAAAAGTAGAAAAATTGTTTTGTGCTTTGTGTTTATGTGGCAAGGTTTTGGTTGTGGTGGTGGTAGTGGTGGTGACTACAGGGGTGGTTTCTGTGAGAAGCTGCTAGAAGCTTCCCCTAGGTCCGACAGAGCCAATGCCAGCTGGTTCCAAGATTGACCTGCTGTTGGCCAAGGCTGAGCCCATCAGCCATGGTGGTAGTGCCTCTGTGATAACATACTTAAGAAGGGGGAAAAAACCTGCTGCACAACAGCAGCCAGAGGAGAGGAATGAGAAGATGTGAGAGCATCAAGTCTACAGGCACCAAGGTCTGTGAAGAAGCTGGGGGATGAGGCGCTCCAGGTGCCAGAGGAGAGATTCCCCTTCAGCTCGTGGAGAAGACCATGGTGAGGCAGGCTGTCCCCTTGCAGCCCATGGAGGATAATGAAGGAGTGGAGATTCCACCTGCAGCCAATGGAGGACCCCACAGAGGAGCAGATGGAGGCACATGAAGGAGGCTGTAACCCCGTGGGAAGCCTGCTCTGGAGGCTTCTGTTTTGCTTGGTAATAAATTAGATTTTTTTTTTTCTAAGTTGAGTCTGTTTTGCCTGTGATGCTAATTGCTGAATGATCTCTCTGCCCTTATCTCGACCCATGAGCTTCTTGTTATATTTTCTCTCCCCTGTCCAGTTGAGGAGGGGAGTGATAAAGCAGCTTTGGTGGGCATCTGGCCTCCAGCCAGGATCAACCCACCCAACACATTTTGTAATATAGACAATCTTTTGGGTGTTTTCTTTGAACATTGAAAACATTCAGGCTTAAGGACAAGAAAGATTTCCAGTTCACTGTCTGACTTGGCACCATGGCCTATAAATGAAAGTGCAGGATTTTTCCTCTAAAAATACCTTACCTGTCATTACACTGAATTTTGATGCTCTTTAATCATTCACTGAGTTGAACTCTTTTAGCTGAATAGTAGATGTTTCTGAAAGCGAGATTAAACCCTCACGGGTTCTTCGTGATCCTTCTCCCTTTCTTTCACAACCACTTACCTGAGAAGTGCTGGTGCCTCAGTGCTTCACAATCTGGCACTGGACTAGGGAGAGAAGACTTGCAGAGAGGAACATGGGGAGATGGTGAGCAGGAGGGTCCCCATATGAGGCTGGCGCTCCTCTGGCGTGAAGCTGCCTACATTTGGCTCACTGCAAAGCTCTGCTTGCACATGTTCAAGCAGAAACTTGATAGAGTTTGGCAGCTAAATTCTCTGAAGATTTCCAATATACTTGGCATCTTTCAAGTTTGCAGGAGGCAAGCAGAGCTTCCCCAGGAATTGCTTCTTTTGACTGTCAAAAAAATGTGTTTTGGATGATACAGATCACATGCTTTAGATGAAAGAACAAGAAATCCTGCAATGAATGAGCAGCTCAAGCATAAACTGAAACAAAGCAGAACTTCCTTTTAATGTCCAAAAACTATCAGCGTGCCAAACATGCAACTGACTGAAAGTCCAGAACCAGCTGGCTGTCTCTCCTTCAAAAATCATCACGTATTTTATTTATTGCATCCTACTCTGGGATGCACCCGTGAGTACCTGAAGCCATCTTGATGAGTTACACCAAACAGCGCTTATTATGGCATCTTTTTTTCTCCCCTCACTGAAATGGAGCTTCTAAATGAAAACCTCCCACTCTGCTCTCACTGCTGTGTCCTGCTGACCAGCCTGGTGCACCCAAGCACAGCCTGTGTGAAAAATCAGAGTCACAGAATGACAGGGGTTGAAAGGAACCTCAAAAGATCATCTAGTCCAACCCCCATGCCAGAGCAGGATTACCTACAGCAGACTACACAGGACAGTGTCCAGGCGGGTTGTAAATGTCTCCAGAGATGGAGACTCCACAACCTTTCCATGCAGCCTGTTCCAGTGCTCTTTCACCCTTACAGTAAAGAAGTTCCTCCTCATGTTTAGGTGGAACTTCCTATATTCAAGTTTATGCCCATTGCCTCTTGTTCTGTCACTGGGCACCACTGAAAAAAAGACTGACCCCATCCTCCTGACATCCACCCCTCAAGTATTGACAAGATCCCTCCTCAGTCTTCTCTTCTCTAGGCTAAAAAGTCCCAAGTCCCTCTTCCTCTCTTCATAAGAGAGATGTTCTAGTCCCCTAATCATCTTTGTAGCCCTTTTTTGTACCCTCAAGAACCCTGGTTTCACCTGGGCCAGGTATGGACAAGCAGTGATCTCTGCAGCCAAAAGCAAACATGGTCAGTATCTTCATCAGCCTGTATTTCCCCCAGTCTGGGGGAAAGAGCTGTCCATGTTTTAACAGCATCCATGTATAACAGTTTGTATGTCCAACTTTTTTGCTAGGATTGATCTTGCTCCTGTTGAACCAAGGACAAGATTCTAGCCCACTTTGACAGAGACAAAATCATCCTGTGGATCTCTCAATTACCCACAGTTTTTTCTAAGTCATTTATGGAACTATTCATTTTGCAGTTGTTTCCCACAACGAAGGGATTATTCCATGTCTTTTTACTTTATGAGGCACACTGGAAGATGCTGCAAAATATTCAGCAGGCAATTTGTGCTGTCATACCAGATCTTTGGCTTGGATTCTGAATCAGAAAAGTCTGCCTTGGTCCAGAATAGTATGCAAAAAGGAACTGCCTTGAATCTATATAAACATATACAAAGTTTATTCAAAACTTCATCATTATGAAGAGATGCAGTTTTGTTGTGATCTGCACAATACAAAAAAAGGAAACACAGGGCAGGATTATATATATACGTATTTTAATAACAGAAAATTAGACTGTACTTTAACATTTTCCTGCAGTTTGGAGAAGAAGATTGCAGAATATCCTGGGTTTTTAACAGTTGACAATACAATTTAGCTTTGTCAGGACTACCAAGGGTTCTGGGAAGGAGTATCACGTCACTGCATTCTATATTTAATCATTTATTTTGATTCACAAAAAGAACTCCTCTCAGGATGCTCTTGATAATTTTAAAAATTACAGCAATTATAAAAGCTCAATAAATACTTCAGCTTCATCTTCTTTAGTCAACACATTACTGATTAAAAAAGCCCAAACAAACCCAACAGAAATCCATGGAAATATTCCTCCTGCCTCCCTGCAGTTGGAGTTAGGACTGCAGCAAACACCACGGTCACTCTGGCAGATCCACAGAGTCAAGGTCTGTCTTCTACTTTTTATTGATTCGCTGCTAGCTCAGAAGGATGGCTAAGTGGACAAAGCACGTTGCACCTGTGCTTTACCACAGATCTCTTGTGTATCCGAGGGAAAAGACTAAGCCATGTAGATAAAGATTTAGTATACTGGCTAAGCCACTCTGCGTGCCTTTGCGGTGCCTTATGGTGGAACTGATACCACCTCCCCAGACCCAAAGGCACTATGGAGTATGGCACAGAGATACTCTGATATCTTTGTGGGATCCACGCTGGTTTCAGCATAACTAACACCGAGCCAGCACTCAAAAGCCCAGTTGGATACAGAGGAAGCCTTTATGGAGTATTTAAATCACATATACCCCAGTGCATCCTTCCATTGAAAGCTGAGAGTAAGTAGGGATCAATCACCTCCACTTGTCTAAAAGCAATGGTTTGAATCCCCCCTCCGAGGTGCTGTTTCTTTGGTGCAAGCTCTCTCAGGCCATGGAGCACTGGGGATGGCAGCACAGATGCCCCAGTACCTGGCACAGAAGTAGTGCTGCCTGGAAGCAAGGGCAGGCACCTGCAAGAGGCAAGCGGAGGAGTTTCACTCATGCACGTTAGCTAAAACTGCAGCTGGACTCAAGCTGTGGCAGAGATATTTTGAGTACTGATGATTGGGAGGTCATGATATAGAAATAATACCTCTAAGACCTTATTATATCTTGAGGTCTGACAGCGAGTCCTTTTGTGCCAATACACAAGGGGAATGACATTCAGCTGACTCTGCAGCCTCGCCACATTCTCTGAGAGTCCAGAGGCCTTTGAGGACTTGGGGATTTAAAAATTGTTAACAGGTAACACCTGACAACTTAGCCTGTTAGTAGACAGCTCGCTGAGCTTATAGCTCTATCTGCTGCACCGTGGGGAATTTACTGGCAAATTCCTCACTCCTTCAGCATCACCTAGGGAAGGTGCAAGGAGGAAGCTCAAGACACGCAGCTGAAGCAGCCCCAGAGGTGCACAGATGTGGGAATCCTCCTCCACCGGGTAGGAACCACCTGCCCCAGAGGATGAGCAAAATGGGTTTTGATCACTGCAGACAGAAAGACAAAGGTGTAAAAAATGTTGACAGTCACAGGCCTGGCTGATGCAGCCTGGTTAGTGCAGGAGCCACAAAGCAAGCTCCCAGCAGAGGGTTTAAACAGGCCACAAAGGAAAAGGATGAGTAGAAACCACCACACAGGGTGGAAGGAGCAAGCAGAAAGCTCTACACATGCAACTGAAGTATGGTGGTCATTTTATAAAGGAAGACTTTGATAAATTCTGTAAATGAATGCACCCTGGGATGATACCAAGGAATTGCATCACTGAGAATAAAGTTGATACAGCAAATGAGTTTTTAAAGAAATCTTTTAAAAATTTTAACATATTGAAGGGCATGGGGGTACACAAAATGCATTAACTGCAGAAATCCTTCCTCAAATAAATGTCTGCAGAAAATACAGTTTGAAAAGAGAGCAAAAGAAATCAATTTGAGGATCATGCCAGCCCTGCCAGGGCCTGTCTGCCCACCCTGAAAGTATCACAGGCAGGAAGAGGACTAGAAGCTGCCAGTGAGGAAAAGTGAAACTATAGCCTTTTCTCTTTGTTTCTTAACTTCTCTGTTACTGGGAACTTCAGTTTTCAATCAGTGAAGTGCTTGGGAGAATAAATAAACATCGAGAAATACTAATGAACTAACATGCTGTAGTTGGGTCTTTCCTTTCTTGCTCACATATAATGACTCAGACTTTTGACAAGGCAGTACATTTCTATGACACTTCTGAGCATCCTGGAAAAGTTTAATGCTCCCTGGCCCTATAGAAATGTTTCCTTTTCATTATCAAGTGTTAATGATTTGACTAGATGGAAGGAGCTTAACAGGCACCTGTGATGAGGCAGGGCTTTGGCCACTGCTGCCACCGCCTGATTTTCAAGACTTATTTTCCAAAATATCCACGACTGTTGACATTTGAAGATTTTTTTTCCATGTGGGTGGGTTGGATGTGATGTTAGACGGCTGAAAAAGCTTTATGGAGACTGGGGGAACTGCAGCTTCGGCTCCAAGTGGGAAAGCACAAAGCCGGGGCTTGGTGATAACAACCTGGCATCACAAAGCCCTGAGCAGCCCCACAGAAGCCGTGAGATTTTTTACGACGTCTCCTCTCACCCACACGTAAAACATGCAGATAAGTAAAATTTAAGGCCATGAATCTCGGGTTTAATGAAATAATTAATCCGCACCAAATTCTACCCCGGTAGAAAGGGCCCAGCTCTTTGCTTTCTGCCATATAAAGCAGACGTTTACTTTCAACACAAGATCCGGCCCTGCAGCCGACAAGCGGTACTTCCCTCCCGGTGCCGAAAAGCCGCGGCCCGGCGCTCGGCCCCCTCGCCCCGCCCCCGGTACGGCCGCCTCAGGGCTCCGCCGGGCTCCGCTTCGCCACCGCCATGCCGGGTGGTGTGCGGGCTCTGTACCGGCGGATCCTGCTGCTGCACCGGGCGCTGCCTGCCGCCCTGCGGGCGCTGGGGGACCGCTACGTGAAGGAGGAGTTCAGGAAGCACAAGGCCGCCGGGCCCGCCGAGGCCCAGCGCTTCCTGCGGGAATGGGAGGCAAGTGCCCGCCGCCCCGCGGGGGTCTGACCGGGGCGGGCCGCCACTCTCGGGTGGCTCCGAGCACGGCCCTCGATGCCGGCCAGCGCTGTGAAGCCGCCGCCTGCCTGCCCCGGCCCGGATCGGAGGGATCCGCCGGTGCGCAGGGGAAGCCCAGGCGCGACCCAGACTCCCGCCCTGGTGAGGGGGAGCGGCCTCTCGCAAGCCGCTCTTTAACCGGCGGCCGGACCCTGTCTCGGCGTGTGCCAGCCCTGCTGTTCTCTGCCAGCTGCCGCTCGCGTCGGTTAAGGGTGTGTGTATGTGCCGTAGCGAGGGAGGTGGAAAATGCCTGGTGGCTTCTTCGCTGCTGATTGCCACCGAGGTGATGATTTCTGGTTCGTGTGCTCGGAGGGCACGCGCGTTTCAGAGCGGTAACGTTCCTTGTCTTGCTGCAGGTGGTCTTTTGCGGGGCTTCCCTACTTGCCTCACTTACCTGTAAACACCCCCTTATGAGGAGAGACTGAGGAAGATGGGCCTTTTTAGCTTGGAGAAGAGGAGACTGAGGGGTGATCTTATTAATGTTTATAAATATATAAAGGGTGAGAGTCAGGAGGATGGAGCCAGGCTCTTCTCAGTGATGGCCAGCAACAGGACAAGGGGCAGTGGGTGCAGGCTGGAGCATAGGAAGTTCTATGTGAATATAAGGAGGAACTTTTTCACTGTGAGGGTGACAGCACTGGAACAGGCTGCCCAGAGAGGTTGTGGAGTCTCCTTCTCTGGAGACATTCAAACCCGCCTGGATGCGTTCCTGTGTGATTTAGTCTAGGTGATCCTGCTCTGAGAGGAGGGTTGGACTCTATGGTATTTCCAGGTCCCTTCCAACTCCTAATGTTCTGTGATTCTGTGTGACTGTACCTGTGCATGCACAAGGGTGCATAACAAAATGGCAACAATTATATCATTAGCTATATATGATTATAAAAAAATGTACACACAAGAATATCTGTGTAATATAATTTGTAATAATGCATTATATAAAATGTGTGTATGTATATAAGTATATGCATAGCTAATTGTGTCATTATAACTAGCTAAATACACAGGTAAAAATAGCTTCCCCAAGAACTTGTATTTAAGTTTGAGTGACATTTTTTTCAGAGTGAAAAACCCCTGTGAACATTTGTTTCTCAGCTCACCCCTCAGCCCCGCACTGCTCCTCCTGAATGCAGTGCTTGGGCAGAAATGCAGGTTGCTCGCAAGCGATTTGGATGTAGCAAGTTTCAGAAACAGCAGAAGAGGAGGGAGACTCTTGAGGTGCCTTCCTCACATGCCTGGACTCCAGCAGGTGCTAGCATATTCATAGACGCCAAAAAATCCACACAGATGTTAAAGGCACTTCACAGACAAAGAGATTTCAATTAGAGCGTGAAATCGCCTGCAAGAGACAGATCTATGGACAAGCTTCCCAGCAACGTTCATTCTCGCTGAACTACTGGTTTGGTAGTGCTTTAGAATCTCAAAACTATTTTCCTTTCTGTGGAAAGAAATAATATTTTTTGCCTTGGAAGCTGGAGGTGTCCAGTGCTTCCGTGTTTGCAGATAGAAGGGTAGCAGGGGGAGATCTGACCCACGTCTTCTACCTGCTGTAGCTGAAACCTTGGGGGTAAAGCGACTCCATTACCCTTGCACTGGGGTGTCAGGAACCAGCAGGGAGAACACTGCTTGGTGTTCCCTTCAGAGGAAAGGGATAAATGTATTTTAATTGCTTCTTGCCAACTGCTAGATCCTGAAATCGGGAAAATTTTTATCTGTGTCTCAAATACCTGATGATACTGTAATTCTCAATTGCCGTTTACTTGATGTTGCCAAAATGTTTCCACGTCGCTGCTTCCAATTTTGATATGATCTAAAAAGACAAGTTACAGGTTACTATTTTCAGTGCTAAAAATCTTAAGATAGTTCTAGAAAAGGAAGAAAAGTTTTTACATAGAAATATCTTTAGCCCTTTCTGTGAAGTAAAGAAATAGTGAACATGTCTCTCAGTTTCAAAAAGATTATAGGGAAAACTGGACAAAAATTTACTACAGGGAACAGAAGTCAGATTTTGAAACCTGAAGTTTAGTACTACTGGCTGTGGTGTTCAAGGAAAGGAAAGTAATAACTGAGTGTGCATGTATAAAAAACTTCGAAAGCATGTCTTCTAACAAGGTGCTGGGAAATATTAGCAGATAGTTAATGTGGCTTGTCTGATCTTTAATTTTTGTTTTGTTCTGGGTTTTTTTTTTTATCTCCCTGAAATAATAATCTGCTTCAAGGGTGGAATTTAAAGCAGACTTTTACATTTTTGGCCTGTGACGCTCTGCATCGTATGCTGTGCTGTGGTTCCCAGACCCTTGAAAACTCCAACTCGATAACTGGGGAAAGTGGACTGTAGACAACTTGGATTAGGTAACAAAGGAGGAGGCTCAAATTCTTGTTGGAGTCCTCTTTGTGCCCTCCCTGGGCAGCATGACACTCTTCTAATAAGAAGTAGGCTGGAGGCTCTAGAATGGTTCTTCCAGAACATACCAGCATACCTGCAACGTGACCAGTTCTTGACTCATGCAGTTAGCACTGCGTGAAGCTGTGATACGCTGCTTCACGTGCATGAACCTTAACTGCACATCTTGTCTCCATATCTGTTTTTATGATTTTACCAAACAAAAATCATGACAACATTAATATAAAATGATGTTTATATTCCCTGTTAAATTTTAGCCATTTTAAGAGGAAAAAAATAGAAAATGGTAGCCCCGTTAACAGTATTTTGGCACGTTGCACATTTCAAGTGTTTTTCTTCCCCGTTTGCTTGTTCATTAAGGTACATGTTTACCTTGCTGGATACACTTTAGTGTTGTCAATATCCAACTTCCATCAGGAAAAGTTGTTTTCTCATGTCTTCTCTTGTATGTAGGGTGTCTGGTATGGAGTGATGGGATGTCTAATATTACAGAAAAATTGTATTCATAATTTTATATTTAAATAGTACATCTTAATGTATATTCACTGGAGAGTAATGATTATGGATATGATATTTCATTACTTTGAATAAGGGCTTTAGTATGAAATTTAATCTTAATAAGCCACCCCACATGCTTTTTGAATGAAAATTTAACAGCATGACTTATTTTAACATGAAACTACTTGACTTTTGTTAAAACTCTTCAAGCTTTTTTGGATAGTCAGACCTTCTTTGTGTGCTTGAATATACTACTTCATAGCCTGTGTTTGTGGTAAGCTTTCTTGTCCTACAATTTGGTTTCTATTTACTAATTGTTTAGTTAATAGGCCGGGCATATTAATTATATTATGGTTGTGCCAAATGATTTTTTTTTCTTCCCTTGGTCTTTGAATCATGCTGATTCGATGAAACTGGGCGCATTGATTGTTTATCAGACAAAATAAGCTAAGCAAATTTCCTTTATTTCTTGTGCAACGTGGTGAAAAACATGTAGGATTTTATTGTTAAGACCTTTAACAAGACCTCTTAAAGGAACCTTAAGTTTACAGAGCATTAGAGCAATCATAGCTTCTAATTTGTTGTATTTCTTTAATATTAGGTTCTGTCAATGGCTTTTGGAAGGAACCTGAATCTCAGTGCAGGAACTGAATGCTCAGCCTAATTCTCAAACAGGCCTACAGGCATTTTGAATATCCTTAGAGTCCACTAAACCACAGATGAAATATTAAAGAAAGATTTCTAAAATTAACTTTAAAAAGAAACAGGAGGTGGGGGGTTAGGAGGGCTAGAAAGGTTCCCATATTATATTGTTTTAGTATGTGAACGATTTGTATCGTTTTCATGTAGAGGAGATGAGAAGGGATCCCCTTGTTTGCAGTGCACAGAAATTGGTGCTAGAGCCCAGCTGCATGGATGGCTAATGTCATTTTATGGGAAACCTAAACTGACCCATTTGCATTTACAACATAGGGGGACTATCCTTTGAATATTCTTGGAAGGGTTCTTAAGTGAAAATGACTGCTAGAAATAGTCTTCAAGTATGTATGCATCTATATAAAAGAAGAGCGACATCATGATTTTCCTGTCATTGGTATTAGATGCATGCTTCTTGAAACCCACTGGAGAGTATTAAATGGGGGTTGCAAAGAAAGCAAGCTTTGTTGTTCAGGAATTAGGGTTGTTCAGGTAGATTAAAATTAAGTATATAAATTATTAATATTGGTTCCTTTCTATTTTCTAAATATTTAATATTTTAATTAAAATAATTGGTACTCATTTACAGGAGATGGCTGATATAATTAGATTGATAGTGATTATTACCTTGGAATGCCATTGAATTAATGTTGACAGATATGATAAGTGAATTAGTTCAACAGTCTTCTAATATGGTAGCTAATATGGTATGCTTCCTTATGAATAGGTAATATTAAGATAATATTGATTACTTTATTCCAGCTTACAGATGATATAAAATGTAGAATATTCAGCTGACTAATTTCAGTAATCATTTGTTTTACACCATTTAAGTAAATTCTTCTTTTAATTTTGAAATTGACCATTTTGTATTTAGCTTGTTTAAAAAGTGTGACCCTGTAGACGGGAAGGTCTGGACTACCTTGAGATGAGCAGAATTATTGAGCAGGATTACACAGCATTTTCTCACATCTAATAAATTGAATAAATTGCCTTTGAAATGCTTTGGCCACTCTTGACTCTGAAAGCCTTTTTATAAGCTTTCAAATGAACTGAGACTGATTCTGGAGCTGGCTGTTGTATACTCTGAAGAAAGGTGACTTTTTTTTTTCTTTTTCATTCCTGATAACAAATCTGGGCATTATATTGGCAAACTTAAGGCAGAACTGTATCTTTCTGGCTGGGGAACCCGGTCATGTAGCCTATCGAGAATGGCTATTTTTTTGCATCAGTATGGTCTTTGATATGATGCCAGTAATTGTCATCAAATTTGTTTTCAATTGCCTATGTCACTTGGAGTAATTTAGTTTGCTGGGATGACTGTGGGATGGTCTGATGATATTTCCCAGGACTTAGTTGTCCTGATACATCTTTTTCTGCTCATGAGTGGATACACTTACAGAACTTTTCGCTTCTCAATTCTTTGGGCCAGTGTGATCTTCCATCTGCTGCTTGATTTATTTTTGAGCTTCTGGCATTCAAAAATACGTTGAGGTGTTGAAAGTAGAATTTGAAGAGCAAATGGCCAAAGAAAGTTGGACGGGTGGAAGAGGAAGCTGTGGCCCTTCAGCAGATGCATAGGTTGTGTGAGTCCAAAACCGCTGCTGACTTCTGTATTCCGCTCTCAGTTTCAGTGAAGTATGTTATATAAGTGATTTTTTTCTTTGCCTGACAAAGAAATACATTTTTTGGAAGTGAAATATGACTTTAGGGTTTTTGCCATTTTATGACTTTTATTAAAGTTGTGAAATAGGATTTAAGAATAGTATTTCATTGTAACATTACCGGATACGTTGGAATTTGCTTTTAGTGATTTTTATGGCTATCTGGATGAAACCCTTCTTATTAAGAGTAAATTCCTTCTGAGACTCAGGTATTTAGCCCCCACTTAGGGTGTTCACTGGGTATTAATTTGTAAGAACTAAATTGGAGACAATTTCCTCTATTTTCTTTGATATTTCTCAAAAGGCAGGAAAGAATTTCTCACTTTTCTGAGAGCTGCAGAGTTGTGTCTGACAAATTGAAGAGCATGTGGGATTGGGGTATGACCAGCCACAGGAAATCAGCCGCCTGCTCTGACTTGGTGTTCCTGGTGGCCTGCTTTGCTGTAAGGTTGGAAGTCTACCTGTGTAAGATGGCAATTTTGGCTTGGTACACCCATGAGTTGGCGAATTTCCTGAAGCAGCATTCATGTGAAATTGCCTCTTTGAAAAAAAAAAAAACCCAAACAATAAAGGCAAAGGTTGACCACATGGATCTGTATAGCTAAGATTCTTGGTAGTAACATACTTTTGGTCCTCCATCCTTTCAGCACTCCTTCAGATTTGGTTTAGGAAGGAGGAGCTGATGTCCATTCATCTTGCATGGAGAATCCAGGTGGTCTGGGAGGTTTCTCATGCAGAGAGACTTGGGATAACCTGATGGATACCTGCTGGCTTGCATGTGGTGTACACCTGTCATGGGAAGGGACATTCAGTACTTGTCACCTGGGAAGTGGCATCCTTCTCTTTCAGATTCAACTGCCCACCGCTACAGCCAGTTTGGGTGCCCCTTCTCCCTCCTGCCCCCCCCACCCCATCAGTGGTGAATGTTGTGTGTAAATAAATACACTGCTCCTTTTTTTATATTTTTTGGTCTTGTTCATGGAAATTAAGACCTAGAGGCAAATATGAAATTCTGTTTTAGACCTTTACTATATTTTCCAAATAACAAATTTCATAAGCTGTGGCATCAGTACTTTCAATAATTCTGTTGTGTTACTGTGACAGTTACCTCTGTGATAACTATGATTGCATGTAGCTGGTTAGGTGGCTGTTCTGACAACTGTGCCTTCAGGAAATACGATCTGAGTTGTTGGGGTCACATCAGTTGGTAATGTCAGTCGCTTGTGTATGTCAGCCACCTCAGGTTCTAACACATCGCATGGAAATTTCCACTGAAGTGATGGAACTGTGTATAAATACGTGGTGTGCAAATAGGTGTTAACATTTCAGATGATTTGATCATTGCATGTATTGGTAAAGCATAGAACATGCCTTTGATAGGTAAAGTGTGGCATTAATTAAATCCCAGTTGAGATTTGTTTGGATTCTACAGCAATTTTGGTTAGTTATGACTTAAATGGGGAAGTTTAAACTGCTGTAGAAGTGGGATAAATCTCTGATACGGCTAACATTTTATTCCTTGCAATGAGTAGTGCTGGCTTGGGAAATGAGCAGGGTGTAATTATGTTAATGCTCTCAGCTTCGAAGGCACTCTGCAAGTTTCGTGTATGCCTGCTCATGGATACTTTCCTAATGAGTAGAGGTTTGTGACAGCCAGCGTGTGACTAGATCCTTAAATAGGAAAATGGGAATGGTCAGTTGCGATAGCAGCAGAACCAGAGATGGAGCAGTCACAGCGTTGCCGGTTTAAAAGGTAATTCAGGTTTCCATCTAGTGGTGGTATAAAATTCTGTCCAAGCCGTGGGAGACACAGCATAGACATAACCGTGCTAGCTGACATACTGCAGTACTAGTGCACGCGTTTGAAACTCAGGAAATCAGAAGCCTTTATTATGTATACATTAGATCTGTGACAGCGCTTAATTCTTAGGGCCTCCAGATTTTTTTAAAGTTAGAGCTATAATGATGAGGAATCTGTTATTTGGCAGTGTGCATTCAGATCCCTGACTACTCTTTGAATCCGTTTGTCTTATTTGCTGCAGCTTAGCCTGATTCTGCTTTTCTTTCAGTGTTTCTTAACAGCCATTTCAAAAGGTTTAACTTGGTACAGGCTGCAGGAAGAAAACTGGTGTCTTAAAAAGTTGTCTTTAAGTTGTATGTCTCTAAGCACGTGCCTTGTTAGATTTCTTGTTCCCCTTAGACTTAAAAAAAAAGAGGGGAGCTGGCTTTTGTGATTGCTTTGCCCCCATCTTGGTGTTCCAGCACTGTCCATTTTTTATTATTTAAAGTATTTTACAGTAGAATTTAGAGAACCTTACCAGGTTTGATTTTTCAGACAGAGGTAATATCGAGGTAACTAATCCACAAGTCTTTTGAACTTTGTTGTATTTTAAGACAATGTGGGGGATCAAACAGACAAGTTGACTATGAATCGGAGTTGCAGATTTGTAAGGATTTCTGCTTGTTTGTAATTTATTGACACCTTCCTTCTAGCAGTTGTTTGGTACTTGTGTGAATATTGTTGGCATGTAGTGCTTTGTAAGCATGGTAGGTTTTACTGTGTTTTCAGTGCATTTCCACTATCAACACTGTAAACACTGCCAACTTCCCACAAGTGCTGTCAAGTACCATATTTTGTAATTACCGCAATAATGAGTGTTGTAATTGCACAGGCTGCGTAGATGTGCTTTTTTGTCCTGTGCAGACACAGAATGGATATTTTCTGCAAGTTAAAATGAAATCTGGAGCACATCTAAATAATTTGTTTTGAATTTTTTTTTTGGCCCTTCTTTCAGCATACCGTGAGGTGTCCACACAAGTAGCATTGCACAAATTGGAGGATTTTTGTAAAGTCTCAGATGCGTGTGCCTAGAATCTAGAGCTGTACTTAAAAGGCTGTATCTGGACGCGCTGCTATGTTGGGACCCATTGATGGATTAAGGCCTTTTTTTTTAATACAGTTCACTAATACTTAAGTTAGTTAATCAAACGTGTTTTCTACAAGAAGCCGAATCTCAGATTTCAACTTCATAGTCTTGTGTTTAGTAGCATTTTTATCAATTGTCTTACTGATTTGTCTGTATTTTCCTAGTGCAAACAGCTATGGCTGTTGCAAAGCAGAAGCCAACTGTACCTGCAACCAGACATCTTCTAATTGATATCCTGCTGTTTATGCGGCTCACTCCTGAGTGAAAATTTCTGAGCAGAAAAGTTCTGCTGAAATGTTTGTATTTCTGGATTTCAAAGCCACTAATTTCAAACAGCTTTTTTTGATAGATATGACTTGGAAAATATGTCTAATCACGGTGTCTGATCAAATATTTGAATTTATAGGTTTTTGAAGGTCATTTCCAGAAGCAATGTTAATGAGATATTTCTAAAAAAGCAGTTGTAGTACTGAAAGTAAGTTAGAGGTGATACTAGATGTAGAGCTACTCAGTGCTGAGTTTTAGACTTGGTGATATATGGGGAGCTTGAGTCCTGTTTATGTGCTCCTTTTTTGTTCTTCCAGGGATATTAGTGAGTGACAGAGCAGACTGAGGCAAAAGAGGGTATGAGGCAATTCCTCTCCCTGCTGCAGTAACTAGTTAAATCTGGACAACACTTTTTCTAAATTGATCTTGCAACCAGATTTCAAGACTGGCTAGCAGCTGAGCCTTAAATGTAGATGCGTAGTGCCTTGCTCCATGGGAATTCTTGAATGATGTAAAATTGATAAACTAGTTTTATGCTATTTTGTACCACTTTTTTCTTCTTCCTGGAGTATTCAATAATTTAGAGGAAATGATGAACAGATCACTCGGTCACTACAACTTTTTCCTTTTCCTGAATCTGAACCAGAATCATAGAATCACAGGGGTTGGAAGGGACCTCGAGAGATCATCGGGTCCAACCCCCTGCCAAAGCAGGCTCCCTAGCTCATAGTGCACAGGTCGGCATCCAGACCGGTCTTGAATATCTCCAGAGAAGGAGACTCCATCACCTTCCTGGGCAGCCTGTCCCAGGGCTCTGTCACCCTCACTGTGTAAAAGTTCTTCTGCATGTTGGTGTGGAACTTCTTACGCTCTGAGTTGCATAAGAAGCAGCTGCATAGAAGGGTTTGAACTGAAGACCTCATAACCATTGCTTCTTTGGAGATGTCATGACTGAAGGTATTGAAGTGTGTTGGTAGTATTGATAGCTGTGTAGAATGAACCAGAACAAGTGGTTTATTTTCTGTGGATCGCCAAATACCATTTAGCTCATAAGCACTTTCTTGCTTTTTATGATTGCATAGTGGAAGCATGTGGTCTTTGTAATGGAGTTTGTATGCTGTTTGATGTATGTGCAGCCTGTACGGAGGCAAGAATTCACATTACATCAGCAGTCTTTGAAACTTCATCATCTTCTAGCTGAGGTCTATAATGCACTCTTGCGTTGTCTGAGAGCTGATTTTTTGACTTGATAAATGGAGGCTCTTTCATGTATCCTGCAGTTTTTGAAGTGAACACACGATGGCAGCAAATACTTAAGTTGAGGAGGCTTCTTCCCGTGCTAGAAACAACTAGGCTATAAAGACGAATTTTCACAGATTCTATTCTTGTTGAATTATTTATTAAGGTGCATGCTGAGATTTCTTAATGCACTGCTGCAGATGTTGAGAAGACATTTTCATTGAAAAACTTGACCGTGGTTTCCATCTGGTTGAGCCCTAAAGTTTCCATAATGTGCTTTCTGGGTTTGGTTTGCATAGGGGTAGTTTGCTACCCCAGAAGCAAAAAGCAGCAGCTATCCCTGTAGTTTGCATTGTTTAGCGTGGCCAGCCTTTGATAACCTCGCAGGGAAAAAGACACCTACAACACTGTTAGCTCTCAAAGTGTTGCCCTGGCACTTCTGGTTCCACAGTGGTGCTGGGGAATTTGCTTTTCCGATGCCCATTTTTGTTTTTCTGTATTGGAAAAATATATTTAAATCTCTCTGATATATCTCATCTCTCTGATTTTATGTAATATCTCTGTTTTTATGTGCTCCTCTTCACACTTTCTTTTTTTAGAGTGCTGATCTCTCATTTTGTGATGATTTTTACTCAAATTGCTTTTCAGAATTGGGTTTGTAGATGAATCAGACCTGCAATGGAGAACTAGCCTAAGATAAACACCCTGCACTAGCTTCCACACTATTTAAAAAATAATCCTAATCATAGTCTAGGAACTTTATATAAACTGCCAACATATGACTCTGTATTTTTCAGCAGATATTGGCAAGATAAATGTCCCTTTTTTCCTGCAGTTGGGAAGTTTTTGGAGTTCTTCAAAATCACAATCTTGTGATTAAACAGTCCAACAGGATAGATTTTTCTCTGTTCATTCCTATTCAAGCTTTCTTCTCGCATATTCATCAGCTTAAGTACTTTCTTCTTCTGTACTCCTTAGTAGTTTATTTTTGATGTACTGTATAGTATATTGTTCTTTATTTTTCCTATTGCAGTCTTTCTTTGCAAGTTCTCATCTTGTAAGCTAGATCAGTAATGTAAATTTTCCAGGAAGCATTCTTGGCCCAGTGAACTAACCGTAGAGGCTCCATCAGTGATTGTGCCAAGGCTGCATCTCAGGCTCTGCACTGAGATGTGCGCAGCAGCTCCCTGGTTTTCCATTTGTAGCCTTCTCATGTTGTGGGGTGGGAGTTGGGAAGTGCTCTGTCCAGGTCTCCAGTGGAGTGATGAGGACACCAGCAGAGTCAGCCTGAGACCATGGTTTGTGCCTACCAACAGAGGTCTCCCTTAATTGTTAGAAGTCTAACAATTGGATGATTGTTGATGTTTCAGATCAACAGTGGATAATGGTAGTTGGGTAACCAGCTGGTTCTTTAATTGTTGATCTGATGTCAGATGTTGTGTATTATACATGACATAAAAGCACAACACTGCTTGATACTGTAGTATCAGGAAGGGAGATAATCATCACAGTAGCTTTCTGCTCTGGCTTTGTCTGAGTAACCTGGCAGCAGAGAAGAGTCATTACAGAATTCTGATCAGCCATGGTAGGCCCAGTAGAGCAAAGAGTCTTGGTATTTAGGCACAAAACTATCTTGTTTTAAAGTTGTGGGTTGTTTGTTTTTTTTTTCCCCTAAGCTTTCTGTTAGGCTTTCAAGTGATTATAAGTTTGAAAGCATACAGTAGTAGCTCAATAGGCATTTTTTTTTTTCACCAAAAGGAAAAATTTTTATTGTTGATGATGCCGTATCTTAGATGCTGTTGCAAAGTACATTGGTATTGCACGGTGCTGTTAAAAGTAGATTTTCTTTAAAAATGAAAATATAATATAAACCCACATTTATTCCTACTTTCATTCCTAGACATGGCTGGAACATTAAAGTTGAATCTCTCATTTTTCTGCCTCTTCCAAAATGAATATGGCATGTGCTGGTCACCCAGCATGATACTTAAAGCCAAAAAGCTATCATCTGCTACAGTTACATGAACTATGCCTTATAAGAATAGCACCTCATGGAAAGTGTAAGTATGGTTTAGGTACAGCCAGGTTGCTCAAAAATTAAGTGTGTTGTGGTTTGTGTTGTATGGACTTACTCTGTGTATGTTAATTTACAGGAAGTTAGATTTGATTGATTGTTTAGAATTATTTTTAAGGTGTATGGCAGCAAATCATGACATTTGTTGTTTTCTGGGCCTCTTGAATTGTTATATCCAGTTGATTGGTTGCAGTGAAACACACTGGTGAACTCTTCAACATCCATTACCATGAGTCATTGTAAGAATTTAAGAGATCCATGATACAAAGAGTTTTAATTAAATAGCACATGTGTATTATGTCCTTAGTGATTTACAAAGATGAGGTCTTACATAGTTGTGGGTTTTTTTCACTAGCTTTGTTGCTTGTTGACTATAGGTAGCACTGGCCATGTCATTCTAGTTCACGGGCAGTTCAGTACCATTGCCAGAACAGAAAGGAGTTACATTGTTAAAAGAAACATCATCATCCTCTCAGCCAAGAAGCAAGTCAAAGTTGCTTTTTGAGTAACGAGAACTCTGATTTTCCTTTTTCTCTCTTGTTAAAAATAATTTAGTGGTGAATGTGAATTTTTGTGGAGCTCCTGTTGGCCAGCAGATGCCACTCTTCAGCAGCAGGCTAGTTTCCCAGACTTGACCAGATAAGAGGAAAATAGTTGTGGTAGACCTTTGTTTTTAGAAACACTGATGGCAGTTTGCCTGGGATTGCCTTTGTTTTCCTTTATAAGAACAACCTATCCTATAAACAATTAAATATTTATCTTTTACACTGGAGCTGCTTAAAGTTTTGTTTCCTGCTGATGCATTAAACCCCAGGGCTGGAAAAACGGCAGTACATAGCATATGATGCCTTTGTTCTTCAAAATTCTGTGTAGAGCAGTATTTTAATTGAATAGAGTTTGACCCAGAAATCTTTTAGGACTCAGGAAGCTTCATTATGGAAGGATTTTGGGTGGTGGAAAAGCGTCTATATTGGCATTGTTGAAGAAGTTAACTGAAGAGGATGACAATTTAGAAGCTCAAGTCTCAATGACTTGCAGTAGGACAAGTCCTTATAAAGATGTTAGGGATATTGAAGAATAGCTGGCTAATTTGTCAGTGCATCTGCCAAGAAAGAACTACAAAGCTGTGCAGTGAAGACTGACAAAGGAGTTCTGGGCAAGAATATTCTGATGTTTGTCTCTTCTAAATTTTGGAAAGACTTTTTCCTGTGATTTGCTGTCCTGGGACACCTTCCCTTTGTGTGGATCCAGTCTTCCAGTAATAAAAGGCTTCTTGGTGCAGCCAACCAATTGTGGATTTTTGTGTGTGTTGTTCCAAAGGGTTTCCCTTTATGTTCATTGTAAGACAATATATATTTTATATATATAAAACACCAGAACCCCACACACTTTAAAAGTTACATGGTCCACTTTCTTGTTGCTTTTGGGAAACCTGTGATGAATGAGGATGCCATTTGTAGAATTAACTGTGAAAAAAGCCATTTGTGCCAGTATCATTGCATTTCTGCATGTTACCTGGGAAAGGCCAGCTTTAAATTCTTCTACCATTTGAGTTCTGTTAGAAAGGTGGCCCAAGAACTTGCAGGATTGGAGCAGGCTGTGTGTCAGTGTAGATGTGGCCCTTGCTTGTTCACTGCTGCCTGGTCCTTGCTGCTGGTTTTACAGCACTGATGCCTTTGGCTTTTCTGGAAGAGCCTAATTGCAAGATGGGAGATGGGAAAATACAGAAATAGTTTTTCTGAACTATTCTGTGACTGACATGTTCATCAAGCTTTAGAGGTTGGCTGTGTATCAAAACTTGCATTCCTCAATAGGATTTAGCTAACGAATTGGTCAAAACAGGAATATCACCATCACCGTTTTAAAGCTAAATGAACTTGCTATCGTTGTGTGATTATTTGATGTGTGTCTAGCTTGAAAGCCTATTTGAGATTTTTAAAATCAGCATTTGTTTAATAAAAACTTCACCAATAACCTGTTTTCTTAGAAGATAATACAGAGTTGTTGAGGGTTCTAGACTTTGCCTTTATATTCATCAGTTCTTCCTACAAAGTTTTATACTCTGCATTTTGCTTTATTTGTGTTGCTTTCACAAAGAACTTTTTCTGATTTCATTTGATATTACAGAAGACTTGTAATAGTGGCTCAGATGGCTCAGAGCTGTCCTGAAACCAGACTGTCCCCAAAAACTGTGCACTCCTCCCCTCAGTAGCCCCCCTTTATGCTGAGCATGATGTAATTGGTATGGAATGCCCTCTTCGGATGGTTTGGGTCACCTGTCCTGGCTGTGTCCCCTCCCAGCTTCCTGGGTGCCCCCCACCTTCTTGTTAGCAGGGTAATAGGAACAACTGAAAAGTCCTTGATTGCTTGGTAACAACTGAAACATCAGTGTGCTATCAGCATTGCTCTCATCCTAACTCCCATACACAGCATTCCACCCGCTGCTAGAAAGAAAATTACCTCTACCCTAGCCAAACCAGGACATCTTCTTAAGGATATTTTCTGTGGCATTCACTAGAATCAACTCTCTGGTGTTAAGAGGCTTATCACAAACTGAATTTTCTGGTTGTTAACAACTTCCAACCCTTTAGGATAAGTTTGGTTTATTTTTTTCTGTATACATCTGCACCCCACTATATATATGGTGTATTTCAGGGGCTTGGTGCCGTTTACTTCTTTGAGTATTTAATGGTTATGACCTGCAGCAAAGCTTGTTGAAGTTACAAGATGATTTCAGTGGGTTTTTCTGAAACAGCAGATGTGCCAGGTGGTCTTTTCAGTGGACAGTAGCAATGTTGTGCTGCCTCCTGTAGGCACCATGTGGTTCAGCCATGGCCTCCAGATTCGTTGCATCCATCACATAAAATTGGGAAATGTGCCTTTTTTTCCCCTGAGTTGATGGCAGCAGGATTGTCTGTCCCTGAGAACGCTGGTAAGTGGTTTTGGTTGTAAGGCAGCCAGTTTGTGGTGATGCCAGTAGAGGGGCAGCGAGTGAAAATCGAAGGAGCAAAATAAAGTGTAACAAGATGTTGGCTACCCTGATTATGGGATAGTTCCCAAAGGAAACAGAGATCTGTCTGAACAGCTTTTAGGTTAGTAAGAAGGAAAATAATCTTGAAATTGCTATACTTAGAGCAAAAAAAAGCATGCTGGACAAAGCAGTCAGCTTTCCAACAGGCTGCAGTTTGTAACACTGTTAGCTGAGATAGAGGCTGGAGCCTGGAGTGCATCTGTTCAATGCTTTACAGTTTTCTTGCTGTATCATTCTGATTTTGCTAAATTGACATACATCACATTTTCAAACTCTGTTATTGAACGTATGCTGGCGTATTGCAGTGACTGACCTTTCTGAAGCCCACTGGGTTCTTTTTACAATGTACTCTACTACAAAAAAACTTGAGGAATTTTGTTGCCATATCGTCGTTAATACTTGAAAGTACTTGTATTAACAAATAAAAAACAAGAATATGAGGAGTATGTAAGATACTCCTAAATTTGGGTTTTTTACTAACTAAATTTTGGGTTACAAACTAATTTTGGGGTTTTTTTTACTAAGGAGAACTGGAAATTTTCAAATTGAAAACAATTTGTATTTTGTTTAAGGAAATACTGGTACCTAAAGGGGAACTACAGGGAAGCTGGAGGGGGTTGTTCAGAGGATCATGGAATGATAGGACACATGATAATGACTTTGAACTGAAAGAGGGCAGGTTTAGATTAGGTATTAGGAAGAAATTCTTCCCTGTGAGGGTGGTGAGGCACTGGCACAGGTTGCCTAGAGAAGCTGTGGCTGTCCCCTTCCTGGCAGTGTTCAAGGCCAGGTTGGATGGTGCTTTGGGCAACCTGGTCTAGTGGAGGGTGTCCCTGCCCATGGCAGGGGGTTGGAACTAGGTTATGTTGAAGGTCTCTTCCCCCAAACCATCCTGTGGTTCTATTAAGTAAAATACTACTTCTTGTTGTTGTTGTATTCAATTCAGCAGTTTTAAACACCTTGTAACTTTTATCTAAAAGGGGAAGGGGGAGAGCAGAAATTCCCATTTATTATAATACAATATATTCAGTATTGGAACATTTAAAAAAAATAAAATCTGGTAGTCCTCAAAACACAATGTCAGATTTTATCTTGTATTTGAAATATTTTCTTTTTACTTGGGCCTAGTCTTTAAAATATAACTTGGATTAATCTTTGCTTTTTAATGAGTAGCATAGTAAAGAGGTAGCGTGGAAGACCGTGGCTGGGAGGGAGGTGTGGAGGTCCAGCCCCCTACTCAGAGCGAGTCTGTCTTAGATCAGGTTGCCCAGGGCTTCATCCAGTCAAAAATCCTTGTGATTTCTGCTCTTTGGTGTTAGAGGATGTGGAGAAAAGGTTTGCTTATAGTTTTTGAATGTTAGCTAAGAGAATTCTCCAAATTTCTGGTGTACAAGCGAAACCAAGTACAGTGCTAAAAGTCAGAAAATCATAATTCAAGTCAGTGTTCACAGCTGAGCGGTACCGCGGCACCAGTGCTGGCTGGGTACTCTGAAAGCATGCGGCACTGACACACGTCCATGTCCTCTGTGGTATATCTAATCGCCTGTTTTCAATCCAGGAACCAAAAATCATACTGTGTTGGGTTTTGCCTGATAATTTGTTCAGTTTCTATATAAATATAGCTGTGTGGGTGTGATGCTGGCTATGTGTTTGCATTTCAGCAGTGTGTTTACCGTGCGTTAGTTTATCTGATTTTTGTATCGAGACACAAGCCAGCCATACGAATTACATACGTGGCTTAACTGAGGCTTAATGTGCCAGGCAGTGCCAGTGTGATGAAAGACTTCGCAGCAATTAGCAAGGGCTTGGAAACTGGTATTACACCGGGTATGAATGCTGTCTACATCGTTATTAATTTTTATTGTATTGGTTTTAATGGACTGTTTGCGCACTTACTTGCACAAATGCACCGTTAATGCTCAGTAACAAGCATAGATGGGAATAAATTAAGTATCTGAGTTTGTGCAGATTTTTATGTTGAAAATCAATTCTGCGGTGTCCGAAAGCCTTATTTCCAGTCTTTCATGGCATTACAATTCTAGGATGCATTAGCTAGATTGATATCTAACAGTGCCTCACTTGAATTTATTTAGTAGTCTAGCAGAACGCATGCAACAGTGTGCAATGGATTTAATTGCAGTGTGAGTGAGCACTTTGATTTGCTTTATTTGGCTTTGTCTTTTTTTTTTCCCTTCACCTGCAGCTGTTGAATTCTGTTACGTGAGATGAAGTTCTCATGACCTCTTGTACTATTTAGCATATTCCATTTGTTGATTAAAGCTTTTGGTACAGTGATACATCTATCTCTGGCATGCGTTACTAAGTTACTTGCCAAAGGTTTCCCTTTTCACAAGTAGTGGAACTCTTTTTGTCTGTTTTCATTTGTGATTACATTGCTTGTAGGCAGCGTTTTTGAGGGAAGATAGGATCCTAAAGATACTTCAAATACTATGATAATTTTGACAGCTATAGTGGCAGAACTTTCCCAGGGAAATTCTCCACCCACCTGATGAAATAAAGCATTACTAAGCTGTGTTCTGCAAAGGAAGACGTTTTGCAAAGCTGTTGTTGGTAAAAATCACTGCTATAGTGGGTATAGCAAGCAGTTCAGTGAGGATGAGGAATGTTTTTCTCATAAGTAAATGCAGTGGACTACAGATGATCTCATTGTTTCCCTCCCTGCCCTACCCCTTGGTTACAGCCTTGTTTTCAGTGTTTCCCTCTTCTAAGAAATTAAAAATTTATGTTAAAAACATTATGTTTAGACATAAAGAAGATATTTTATTCTGGTTTTCTAGGGCAGCAGTTGATAGTAAGGGTTAGTCCTGCGTTAACAGCAGTTGGGCTTCATGGTTGAATTCAGGGCAGCCCACCTGCCTGTGGGTCAGAGATCTGCAGGGAGCCCCACAGGGTGGGCTGGGAAGTGCAGTGTGGTCAGGACACCAAAGCAATGCCTTGGCCATGGCCCTGGGATCATCCTGTGCAGATGCCTTCAATGTCTTGTCCATAGGGACAGTTCAGCAAGCAGCACACACGTGGGGTTTGGTATAAACGATTGTTTATTCTAGTCTGCCTATCTTTTCTGTGACAGAAATGGGGCGTATGCTGGGATGGTCCCAAATGAACCCTAGCAATCTGGTACTGTCATGTGCAGGGCCAGCGCTCAGATTTGTGACCTGCTTCATCTGTGTGCTGTGCTCTCCTTGCTGCGTCTTCATGATACTGGCAAGCTGGAGGAGTTCCCACCATGTCACTACGCAGATTTAGTTTGAGTAGTCTCAGGTCTCCACTGGACTGGAGACTTCACAAATGCAATGGGATTGATTTTATGCTAGGGGATCATTACTGGTTTTTTTTTCCCCATTTAGGGAACATGATTTTTTTCATAGGCACATGAAACATTCTGCAGGACAGCACAGCATGCTAATGTTCAACCCCTACCCTCCCCCAAGACTAAAATAAAATCCTGCTTATGAAGACCCCACAATTTACCATCAGTGTGGTTCAAGGGTGAGTATTGCTGTGTGGTAGGTGATGTAAATGTTACTCAAGGTTATTCTGCTGGTGTTTTCAGGCAACTTATTTGATCCTGTTTGCTGTCTTGGCCTAACTCTATCATGAATCATGTGACTTAATTAAAAAGCAGAGTAGCTAATTGGGAGATTACATTAAATAGGTAGCTCTAAAAGCTGTCTTGCAGAGTGGAGGGTGAGATGAGAACCGTTCTGATTCTTCTGTAACTGCCTACTTGTGGGCAGATGTACACAAGACTTTTTCCTGTTTTGTCTTGGCTAGCCAGCAAGACACATAAATAATCAAAACTAATTAAAGTTTTTATTGTTCATGCAGCACTGCATTGCTTTAAAGAAGTTCAGAGTAATTTTAAAGAGGTAATTCCTTAACGTTGGAAAGTCTTGAAACACAAATAAAACTCAGATTTGGTATTCTCTGACTGGTAGAAACCTTGAGGCAACCTGTTTATTCACATCATCAATGGATGGCAAGCACAGACTTTTCTAGAACTTACAATACAGTCTGTTTGAAAACTCTTCCTGATCTTATACAATAGAAAAAGCACTTGTTTCCTAAGACAGTATAAACACCTGATGCAGCAGTTTGACCTTGATGCTGATGATCAGAGTATTGTATTGGTGTGGAGGGAGCATCTGAGGGGGACGGGTGTGCCACACCAAACCAACTAAATCGTACCACTTAATTCAAAGCAGAGGCAGTTCATCTCAGGGGGTTTTGACATAGAAGTAGAGCTAGTATGTTACACTTCCCATTCTTGTTATCTTCTGTACAGGCTGGCTGCTTCTGCTCCGAGTGTGAATGCTTTACCTGTAGCTGAATTCTGTGGAACTTGAGGCTGGCAGCCAGAGCACAGAGCTAAGCTGGCTTGACCAATCTTAATGTGGTGGTTTTGCATTTCCAAAAGGTTGCCTTGATATATTTTCCTGGCTCTGGTGGTTTTGCATTCTTTTAAAGATGCTTTCCTTTAAATTATCGAAGTAAATTAGCTTCTTTTCCAGTCCAATGCGTATTTTTTTTCTTGGGAACGAACAGCCTGTGGTTGCACAGAGAGAGGCTCTAGGTGAGCGAGAATGTTTAGGAATAAGTAGGCAGTATGGATTTTTGTTGCAGAAGCTTACGTTTTTGTACAACTCTAAGCTGTTTGACTTGATTTACATCCCTTTATTACTCCCCTACCTGGTTTTCCCTGTTATTTACTAATTCAAAGGAAGCCTCCTTTAATAGCTGGAAACCCTCCAGCGATAGTGGAAACAAAGAAGGAATAGAACAAGACTTTGAGTTCATTTTGTATTTGTTGTATAGATATTACAGGAGAACGTGTTCAGGCTTGAAATTGATACGTATTTGATCTCCCTAAGAGAACAGTATAGGCTATTTCATGGAGTTTTTCAGAAGTGCTTTCAAATTAGCTGTCTCTCTTGAATTTTGAAACTTGTTCAGCACATTGGGGAATCTTTCTTTTTCTTTTTGTACTTAATCTCTCCAGTCTTATGTGACAGCCCAGCCCATACTTGCTGTGTTGTGACAGATGCTATAAAAATCTTCTTAAATGTCAGAGCTGTTGGATAAAGGGATAAATAGGTAATAGTGATTTGCAGATGATGACAGAAGGTTTGGTGTTTTTCAGGTTTGGGGGCTCTGATGCAGTCAATAGTGCTGCATGCTCCCTTACAGCAGCTCTTGAACATACTGATGACATGTTTGTTTTCTTTAGTTAACTTCAGTGGCTATGTCTAAAGTAGTTCAGAGATTGTATAAAAATCTGCAAGTTAACACCCCTGGTAAGATAGATGAATGCGTAGGCTTTAGACTTTTTTTGACCTTACAAAACTGCTAAAAACAATCAGTACAATTTTAGAATTATGTTTAGAATGGGAACTTTTAATTTCTCTGTCTTTTTTTTGTCCACACCATTGTATCAGAAGACTTTCTGGCTGCATTATATCACAATATACCTGATATCACAGTATTTTAGGAAAATAAAAGCAAGTGAAGAACCTCCTGTTCTAGTTCTTGAGAGCAATACAATTAAAGAAGAAGGAAATACTATGATTTTTTTGGTTGCTTGGGGGATATGGGAGTATTTTTAAAACCATTTATATTAACTTCATTTGACAGAGAGGTATACAAAGTGTATGTCTGCTCTAAACCATGGACATAATTTAGCATGTTCTGCTGCAGCAACAAGAACTTTAAACATTTACACTGGGTCTAGCACAGAGACTGAGGAGTTGATCTTTTTTTGCCTTTTATTAACCAGGTATTAATTGCAGTAATAAGCTTTCTTTACCATATATGTGTTTACAAATAGCAACCACTATGTTAGTTGTCTTAAGGAAGATGTCAGTCACGTCAGTGTGTGTTTATTTCCATAGAGATGCCATCTGGCTGCTGTTTAAAAGCAAGGAGGACTGAATTGTAACCAAGAGATTATTGTCAGATACACCGAGTTACTTCTATAGAGTAGGACTTCTGAAAGTGCCAGTCACACTTAGGTAAGGAGCACCCTTGGGAGGATTCACTTTTATTTCCCAGTGGTAATTTATCTTTTAGTATTGAAAGCATATGAGTCCACGTGTACATAGGCTGTGTTTATCTACGGCCAGCCTCCTAGGCTGTATGAAGAGCACACCTCAAAATGTTTACACTACTTTGAAGAAGCAGGCAGATGAACTTTAATGACTCCTTGCTTGTCCGTTTTAAATGCCTCCCAGGTAGGACTTGTCTCTCTCCCCTGATACTAGAGGGACCGAGGTACAACTGATGGAGAAAATCAGCCTTTGATTTAGTGATTTCTGTTGCCAAATTTCCTTTGCTGTAACTGGGAATGCAGAATATGTTCACTTAAACCTGGGGAAGTTTCTGTCTGTCCTGAGGGATGGATCTGACTTACACTAATGACCTCCCGGACTGTTTATTAAGTATTGCCTGTGACTTTTTACTTAATTCATTCAAGCACACTATTCTGCTGAAGGTTCATTAAAGTAAAAAATTCAGTGTACCCTCAGCAGAAAGGTTATTTGTGGTGTCAGTGAAATCAATGAAAGATGCCTATTTGCAGATGAAATTTTTGTTTATACTTGAGGTTTTCTTAATTACTGTATTAGTTTAAGATTTTGGCTTCTAATGAGCATATAGGAATATGAGTAATGGAAAAATAAGAATACTGAGTCTCTTCTGGATATGCTTTATGCTTAAAATGCTTCATTGGGTATAAGCTGAGCAGAAGAACGTGCATGAAAAGTCTCTCAAGTGTCATCATCTGTGATATGTAATCTTTTGCAAGTTCTTGCTTAGTACCTAGCAGTCTGGAAACTAATGTGGTTGTCTTGGAAACAGGCTTTATTTTCCTTTTGTGACTATCTAGATGTGAAATGATTGTCTTCCTTGAAAATCTGGAAGTAATACTTCTGAAGAAAATAACAACAAATTTAAGATCCTTGCCCTCTATTTAAAGAATTAATACATGAGTCTGTAGTGACGTTTGCATTGTGTGCTTTAATTATAGTTGTGTGTTTATGTTGCTAAAACAGTTTATAGGGTTTTTTAAAGTAAAATGTGTGTACTTAGAGCTGATATTTGTCTGGAAATTATCTGCAGTGAAGTACTTTGCCAATATTTCCTAGCTCAATATCTAATTAGAAATATTACAGTATAACTGAAGAAGCATAACTTCTGCATTGAGGAAGTCAAGTTCCTAAAAATGAACTGATACTGTTACTTCTAGTCTTTTCCCTTGCCCTTCTTTAAATTAACAGCATGTGATACAACCTTGAATTTTCTGTGAGACTGTAGTGTAATATTTGCCAGACAGAAACATCAGCAGAGAAAAGTATGCAGTACAGCATTTTGTTAGCCAACCAGCTGCCATGCACAGCATAAAACGTCAAGGTGAAGTACAAACTGAGTCAAGAAATAGCTCTCTTTCCAATTTCTGAGGATTTATTGGGATTTGTTTGAAAATATGAAACAATGTTTTTGAAAAAAGTTTAACTTTACTGGTCTGTAGCTTATTTTTCCAGTCACAGCAGTCTTAGAGTTTGTTATTAGTACCAGTGTAATTTCATCATCATTTTTACAGATAAAGGTCCAAACTGAATAATTTTCTATGTTTTGTTCTTAAATTATTAACTATATTAAGTTCTGATGAGGGATGGCTTTAGTATATTTATCTTCCAATAATTTTTGTTTCCAGTACCAATTCAAAAGCTTCTCAAATACTGATATTTACTTCAGAGAGAAGGATTCTTTCTTTCTTTCTGTCTGCCTTTTTTCAGGTGGAGCTAACTTTTTGAAGGCTACAACCTAGCCGAGAAAAGAGGACCATGGTAGCATCTTGTTGAGCTGTTGGATCCCATTCACCGTCTCTTTCGTTTTGCCCTGTTTCTTGTGCTGCATCTACATTTCAGATTGATCTCTCTTTTCAGAACTTAATTGGTCATTTTAGTTTTCTTAAATTATGTTTTTCCTATTTTTTCCCCTGTTCTTCTTCCTTAGAATGAGCTCCAGCTATTTAGGCTTGAGATGAAGCTTATTAACATAAGTGGAGAGGATCTTAAAGACTATCGTTGTTATCAGATGGTGCAAAAAGCTTCTAGTGACCTAGATTTTGGCCCTGATGTACAATACCGATGTAAGTATTGTGCATCCAGAAAGAAATAATTAATCACAGCTTGTTTTTCCACAAATGACAGTAAAGTCAGTGATGTACCATAATGCAGTTGTGCTCTGTTTTGTACTTAATGGCTTTGGTGTATGTTTGTATATGTTTACCTTGACGGTCAGGCCACAAACTTCCCACTTCCACCTCAAATTATGATCTCATAAGGCTTACATGGAAAAAAAAAAGACATTAAAATAACATGTTATTTAAGCTATAAACAAGGCCGAGCTAGTCCTTGAGCTCTTTTCACATTCCTCTAAATAAATGTCATTTCTCCCAGTTTAACGATATTAGTAAACTCTGTTCAAAAAAAAAGTAGCCCAGTTATACCTTCCTGATCAAATAATAATTCTCTGTGTGGATTACTAAGTATTACATAATTATATTCCCTGGCTCCGTTTTAGCTGAACAATTTTTCATTGTCTCCTCCCAAACTGCAGACAAGCAAACAACCCAAACCTGCAACCCTGTTACGGTAACAGCTCTGTGTAGTTGTGGTATGTGCATCATTATCTGACAGTGATCACTACCCTGAAATTTGGTCCATAACCACGTGTTCTAGCATCCTTCCTGAATCTCCTGGGAAAACATTAATTTAGTTAAAATTCTTGTGGCTTTTCCTTTTAGATTACCTTCAGAAAACTTCTTTTCTGTTTGTTCCCATTCTTTATGGTCCAGTGACCTTGTCCTGGAGAAATCTGTTTTACCTCTGTGTATTGTAATTAGACATGTTGACATGGTCTTGTCATCCTCGGAAGTTCAAATATACATAATTCAAAGTCTTGTAAAGATTATCGTGTGTTTCACTTCAGGATGTTGCTGGATCTGACTTCAGTGGGATTACCCAAAGAGAAAACAAACTCCAGGGGAGAGATTATAGATTCATTCAAGGAAAAAGGGCGTTTTTCTTACATTTTGTAATTAAAAAAAAACCCCTACACAAGTCAGCTAATGAACACTAATAAACTGTTTTGTTTTACTGTAACGAAAGAAGGAAGGTGGTTGAAGCCAGTCATCTAAAGCCAGAGAGAGAGACTTTGGTTTCGCAGTGATGAGACCCCTGTCTCTGGGGGACAGGGTATCCAGTCATATTGTGCTTGACACAAGTTCTTCTCTTTGATGCTCAGCACCAAGATGCCTTTAGCTTCACTTAGACATGTGACATTCAGGTGTGGGCAATCCCATCCTGAGTGTTAAGCCCTGATGAAAAGATTTGTAGAGGTCATTTCAGGCCATCTAATTATGGACTGAAGTACAAAATGGCTTATCCACGCTACTCTTCACACAGCTTGTTTTTAGAGCTCCTCATTAATTACAATTGAATATATTTGTTAGAAAAGGGATGGTTTTATTTCATGTACATTCTTTTCCTTTGGGGTTAGGAGATGTATCCCGTAGTGAGATGGCTTCCCCACACTCTTGTCTTGAAGGAACCAGATTGACATCTGGGAAACTGTATTTTTTTGTGCCTTCTGTGTTTTCTGTTTGTGCTTAACTGGACTCTGTGTGCTGCTCTGCTGTCCCTATTTTTCCTTCCCTTTCTGGAGTGCCCCTGTAGTGGCTGCCTCGGCAGAGGGATAGGGACAGTGGCTGTGAGTTACCAGGTCTGGTTTAGCTCCAATCTTTCTCCCTTTGAGGATTCTCCAGCTGCCCTTCTTAAGGGGTGGTGATGCACAGGGGAGGAACAGGGACCTTGTCCTGGGCGGAATGCAATTTGCACTGTTGCTGGGCCAGGAAAAAATGCTTTAAAAACTTATTTTTGTTCTCTCACATAATCTGAATTTTTCAAAAATTTCTCTGTATTGAAATATGCTTTCCTTTTAATTTCTGAGTGTATATATATATATTTTTTTTAAATAGAGGGAGTAATGTTTCAGCTTTAATAAAGTACTCTTTCTGATACCCTTTTGGTTTTTACTTAGATTTGCTTAAGCTTTCAACTCAGTGTCCTTATGACTGGTGATGTAAGCTTCTGTGTTTTGTAAGTTTTCATGTTTTTATACATAGTAAACCTGTAAATAAAGTGTACCTATTTAATATGTTGCATCCTACCCCTGCTTAGCTGAGCTCTTTTGTTGCTAAAAGGAAATATCAAGGATGGCTGAAATTTGAAATGTACAAGAAATGGCAGATTTTTTTAGTTTGTTTAAGGCATCTTATTCTTTATGTCTGAAAGCTGTCAGAAGGTGGTAAACAGATCTCAGAACAGCAACATTTATAACCAGATTGCTCTCATGAAATGTAGATAAATCATACAGCAGAATGGCTAATTAAATCTGTAGCCTATAGCATCGTCTTTGGTATTCCATCCATTAACAACCCTGGTGCTCCACTCAAGCCAAACAGCGTGAGTTTACAGTGTAATTTGAGTGACACAGGTTTGTGTGTGAATGCAAGGGGGCTCAGAATATTAATTTCAGTGGTACTTCGAGTTAAGGTGCGGTGAGCACAAGGCCTGAAGAGCATTTGCTTGTTCACCTCCCTCGTGTCAGCCTTTGCTGCCGGCAGCACGGCCTCAGGTCTCTGCGGCTCTGGCTACCTTAGCCCAAACCACCCTGTTGAAGGGGTGTTCTGTGGCTTTCTTCCGTGTGTCCACACTGGGGAAATCTTCCTGGTTTTGAAACCAGAAAAACTGGTGTCACTTTGCACAACTCTGCCTCTTGTAGGAGATACTGAGCGCTTTGCTGATGAATTCTGTGCTGTGTTATTGGTGATGAAGGAGATGCTAGAACAAGAAAGCATGAGGAAAAACATTGGTTTCTATCATAAATAAGCTTGCTGCTAATTTATTCTTGCGTGTGCTTGTTAAACTGACAGCTTAACCATATTTTTATGAAGATCAATTTGCTTTTAATGCTATATTTAACTGGAGCATGATGCTTTAGAGGCTTTGCTTTTGCTTCAGAACATGAGTGTTGGCTGCTGTGCTGGAGCCAGAGTGTCTATTTGGCCTCATACTTCCTGGATGTTGGTGTTTTCCAGGGTCACACGTGAAGCGCTATAGTGTTTTCCAAAACGTGAGAGAATAATGTATATTTCCCTCTTGTACTCACATGAGAGTCAGTAACTCTCCCTCTTGTACTCACATGAGAGTCAGTAACTTTTTTTTTTGTAAAGCCACCCAGCACTAGCTACTCACCCCTCTCACCCTCCATCAGTCATGCTTTCAGCAGGAGGCGAAACTGTTGCATTCATGTGAGTTTTTCTCACCAGTCTCTGTTTTGCTCTTGTATGCACGATGGATGCTCAAGTGATTTAAATTCCAGAAGAGAAAGTTGTTTTTTCACCTTCTGTCAAGACTTGTAGTAGGAGCTGGACATCTTTATCCCTCAGAGTCCTCTGCTGTGCTGGCTACCTCAGAATGAGATTCCCATCTTCATTGTTTAGCCTTTTCCCAGAAATTACTATTTAATTTTCCATGTAAGAAACTCTGTTAATGCCAGCCATACATCATTACCTGGTATCCTTCAAACACCATTTGATGGGTATTTTCAAAAGCAGGAGGAAGGCTTAATCCTTTATAGCGTATGTACCCCTTATAGTATATTGACAGATTTTTTTCAGTGATCATTGTGTGTCCTTTAAGGTGGTTGGAAATTGTCTGATAATACGTTGTTCCTGTTTGAGGATATGTGACTTCACAGGGCTATTTATTTTGATTAGGTAATTTGTTTGACAGTATTTGTGTTTGAGGTATTTTAAGTGGTCTCATAGAGTGAAGCGTTGGTTGTTACGGTTTTAACGTGTACACAAGTGTGTGAAAATACTCACTGAAATTGTGCATTAAGCTGAGCATAAGTGTGATAGAATTTTCTGGGCTTTGTTACTACATTTTTAACTGCACTTGGTCCTCCAGGTAAAATAAATGAAGATGCCCTGGAATTTAATGAAGTGTATCTCCCATTAAAAAATTACTTCTGTGAAGATTTTGTCTTTTCACAGAATGACAGATTTGGTTTGGGTTGGAGGGGACCTTAAAGATCATCTAGTTCCACTCCCTCTTGCCATGGGCAAGGATACTCTGCACTAGGCCAGGTTGTCCATCTAGTTTAACAAACAAAACAGTTTTGTAGTAAAAAAATACTGTGCATGAGTTGCAGAATTCTGTCTGGCCGTGCATAAAATAATACATTCTGTGTGTATCTGCACAGTAATCAGAACAGGTTGTTCCTTGCTGTGCTGTTAGTTCACAGTTGTTTCTTCACGTTACCATCCTAACAGCATGTGTTTGATTTTGCTCCCGGTAGCAGCAGAAGAATTTGAAATGCTGCAATTTGAAGTTAACTTCCAGGGAGCAGCAAGGTTTGCCTGTCACACCATGCTTGGCTTTTTGATGTCACCCTGAGAAAATCAACTTGAATAATTTGATAACACTTTTCAGTGTCTGACTGTGCCCTGTTTAACATGTCTCAGAGCAGCGGCTTCTGATCTGGCCCAAATAACGCTGTCGTTTAATCAGTGTTATTAACTTGACTGTAAGTGGAGATAATATTTGTAATCTGGAATAGGTGAATACATGAGCTTTATATTTTATCTGCTTATAACGTAGAAAGGAGATTAAAATTTTAGACCTTTTTAGATAAGATCTGGCAACAAAGTGAATTGTACAGGTAGCTACTGTGGAGAGAGATATCCATTCTGACTTTTTCTGTCCAAGTTAATGACAGTCTTTCTGAGATTTTTTTTGAGCAGTTGTTTAAAATGTAACATTCTGCATAGTAAGCCTACCTTTGAGGGGGATGCCAAAGAAAATATAAGCCATGATTACCATTCTTCCCAGTGAAAATGGGCAAATGGGCTCTTAACCCATTTAATCTTATGATTAGATTATAGATATCAGCATTTTGTATTTGCACAAGGGATAAATGTCTGTCAGCATGCACCAGAACAGATAGAAGTCTATACATCCGGTAGTCAGAGAATGGGTCTTTTGTTTGTGTGGGTTTTGCTTTTATTTTTGTACTTAATCATTTAAACTTTGAAAACAACAAGACTGACATCTCTTTTGTAATGTGTGGTATTTTAAAACCTTAAATGTCACCCATCTCTTTGCCCTTTTTGATGAATTTGTGTGTTCCGTGAATGCTCATGATTCAGAGAGCAGAGGAAAACTCTATTTACTTCAGCTAGTGAATTTAAAGTGAAAACCTTGTGGTTATTGATTACAGCCAAATACTCACCTTCTGTGTTTTTGTAGAAATCACTTAGAAGTTCAAGTGTTTAATCATGTCACAGGATTTTAAGAGACGCCAATGGCCGGGTTCAGCTCGCATGCTGTAGGCGCCGATGTGGTCTGGGCGGAACCGGGATCTCTGTGGAGTGTGGTGGAGCATTCAGGTGAGGTGTATGCCTCTCTGTGTTGATGATACAGAGAGTTTTGGGTGTCTCTGCCATTGTTCATAGTGTTTGTGCAGGGACCTCTGACTCTTGCCCTCCTTTCAGACTAGGGTGGATACTGGGAGGAGTGGGACTCTGAAGAATGGTCAGCATGCTGGGATTGAATATTGGGTAAATCAGCTGTCTTTTGATGGTGAATGGCCAGGAAAAGTTGTCTTGACTTGGACTTGATTCTGATTCTCTTTGTTTCTGTGGCAGTCACATCCAAGGGGCAAAGGTTTTACATTCAGCTGCTGGCTTGGGTTTTGTTTGGATTTTTTGGTGCAGGTCTATGGCTGGTATAGGCAGGAGACCACTGCAGTAAGAGCTGCTTACAAACAAACTACCAACCAGCCTAAGGAAATCTACGACGCAAGCATTGTCCCTCATGCCTGCCACATTTGGCCACCCATGGAGGAGAGTGCCTGTGTGCCTCTGCCATCCTTCTGTACACTGACCCTGGCTCTTCAAGGGTGCAGGTTTAGCTGCCTTCTTCCATTTTGTGTCTCTGGTTCTGTGAGCAGAATGTGAATCGTAGTTGTAATAAGATGCCCTTGAAAACCTGTCAGGGATTTGTGTCATGATTGACACAGGAGTTTTGTTATATTTAGAAGAGGTAGTTACATGTAAAATAAAATGAAAGGTAGGAGCGAAGTAATTTTCCTTGTTTGGGAAAGCTAAGCTAAAGTTTGTGTCTGTTCTGCTGGTAGGGAAGATGACAGTCGGAAATAGTTCAGTTCTGTGTCTATTAAGTTTTAATGAATACTAGAGCATACACAAACACGCTGTTCCTCCTCGTTGCCTGTGAGGGACTGTGATCATCATATTTTGTGAGCAAAGGTATATAACTGAAAGGAGAAATATTAACTTTTTAATTTATTCCCAATTAAAGTTTTATCACGCTTTGAAACCTGTTTCTGAATTTGGAGTTGAACATATTAAAGCCCGTGTGCAGTTAGCAAAATGGTGCATTTTCTGTAAAGAAGCCAAATCTTAAATTACAGAACTGCTACCAGCAAATTATGGACTACCTTCCCATAGATCACAGATCACATAATGACAGTATGAATTTCTGAGGGAACAGTAATGTGTTAAATACTTAAATATCCCAAGCTTGCTTTGTTCCTCATCTGGCATCACAGGCAGCAAAAATGAGATATGCCATGTGTTCGATCTTTTTCCAGCACTTTTGTAAAGGCTGAAACATACTTTCTTTTGTGTCGCTGCCTTTTGGTAAAAGAATGAGAAAGTTCCATTTTCTGTCGTGAGCCAACCAAACCCAGCATTTTGTCAGGGGCCGATTTGGAATTTTTGTTTAATTACATATTGATGTGAAACGGTAACTACTGAGGCTGGCTGGCTTGTACCAAGACATTTGTTCATCTGGAAAACGAGTGAGGGAGAACGAGATGACGTGTCCAGACAGGAGCACCTTAGAGTGCTGTGGAGAGGAGCACGTGGCATCAAGGATGTGTGAATGTAGTCCATTGCTGCGTGTCTGGATGGAGGGCGTCTGTGGGAGTGGGTGTTGTGGCTTTTTTGAGGACCATCGCTGCAGACATTTGGATTCTTTAATGCTGGTGCTTTGTGAAATGGGATTATTTGATGCTAGATTTAAAAAAAAAATTGCAAATGTTTTATCAGTAATTAATTTTTTGGAAAGCATAATCTAGTCACCAAAGTTCATAAAAATTATAAGCTGTCTTTAAATGGGCCTCAGTTACATCTCGGTACCACAGCCCATGCCTGCAGGAGTAGGCTCCAGCTGCTCCCAGGTGACTGATCACGAGCAGTGGGGAGGACTTTCCTCCCACTGTGGAACCTGTGCTGGTGGGACATCAGATGGAGGGGGTCTCAGTGTTTGTACATTTTAGTCAGATCTCTTGAGAACACATGGAGAGTTCTGTGTTGTTTGCTTTCAGTATTGTTTCTGAATTACGCACTCTGGACATTATTGTTTGGTATAATGAGGATTTCTTTCTTTGGACTCCAGAATCAATACTGATTGGATTGTTCTGTGTAGCAGTTTGAAGATAGAATGGGATGGAATAGTGGATATGTAACATGCTGGTGTGTTACTGCTAGTCTGCTGTTGGCTTCAGAGATTCCATTTGTCCATCTGCCTTGATAACAATTCTGTAAATCACAAAGTTGAAGACTTTTTAACCCATTATCCCTTTTTGTCTTTTCACTGTTTGATTGTTCAGTCATCAGGAAAAATACCTCTATTTAGTTCTTCCTAAACCTATGACCACTACCAGACACAGTACCACTGAAATGTAGGATTACTGCAGGGATTAACAGTAGTGTCACTATCCCTGAATGTGTATAAAAAGGGGGGCAGCTGATGTGGGGAAGAATCCTGGTATGATGAAAATTGTTATTTTTCTTATGAGGTAACTTAAACACAAAGTTCTGCTGCTACAGATCTCTCTAGAAGAAATGAGGAATCAGCTTGGTTCAGAGTCTGTATTAATATAAATTAAATTTTTTTTGCCTGGTTTTACCCACCTACCTACCTACCTACCTACCTATTTTTGTTAAATAACCATGAATTAAGCTTTGCAGCAGGACTGGTAGGATCTTGCTGACTTCAGTGAGGCCTGACATGGTCTGTAAACAATGCAATGGTGTACTTAGGTTAGCAAATGTTGCAATTTTGAAATTTATCACATGCTTGTGAATAACATTCACAATCCACTTCTCTGGAGTTATTAGACATAGAGCTGCAGTAGTGGCTTTAGTAACTGCTGGTAATTGGATAAATAATTCAGTATTCCATAATGAGTCACCTTTCAGCTGAAAAGTTTAAATGAAAAGAATGCTTACATCTCATTGCCAAAATTCCATGCTTTTGAATACTCCTGATACTTAATCCTTTTTATATATATATATATATATATATATAAAAGTCACCACATATAACACAGTCATTATTTTAAGTTATTCAAAACAGAGGTTTTTAAAGATCAGTTTCTTATACTATATTCAGAGTGGCCATTGAAACTTTTAAGGGTACTTTAAAGGATACCTTACCAAAACAGGAGAGAAGCCTATACGTTTTTCCAGTAAAAATTAGGTTTTGATATTAATTTCTTAATTGTAGAACTTATTTTTAATTCCTCTTAAGAAAAAAGAAAAGTTCAGACTCCCTCCCAAGCCAGTGTTTAAATGTGGGCTTGACTTTTAATCGTCCAAGCAGGCTCTCTGACTTCAGTAAGTACACAGCCCATGAAACCTTTGACAGATTCAGTCTCTAGAAGTTACTTTGAGAGCTGCTGCAGCGAGGCTGGTGCTGGTCAGAGGGAGCTGGGGTGTGCCCAGGAGCCCTGCCGATGGGCTTTCAGCTCGGTGGTAGCTCTGCTAGCCAGGTTAGCTTCACAGAACTGCTGCCCCTGCAAAACCCTTGAGTAGCTTAGAAAAGCTGTAACGGTCAATGATTGCTCCAAAGTGGTGAGAAAGCAATTTTCCAGCTATGCCCACGTTACTGAGGTAACATGTTGGCCACTTCCATTTTCCTTTTATAATGGCCCTCAGCCTGATATGGATGTAATGCAGGCTGATCACTTTGCCTGTGTGTTGACATAAACGCTGTTACATAAGGAAACACAGTCCAAATGCTTGAAATTGTCTGTGCAGACTTATGTTCAAAACAGTAAAGAGGTGGTTCTTTTTTTTGTTTGTTTGTTTGTTTTGTTTGTTCCTGGGAATGGGTATGCAATATGGGGGTGTCTGTTCTTATTCTCCCCAACTTCAGATTTTTGTAACTAGATTTTTCCAAAGCTGGCAGAGCGACAGAAGCTGCTGAATTCCTACCACCGTTGGAGGAGCCTAGAGCTGGGTGCAAATGACCTCAGTAGTTTCTAGAAATGCAGAGAGCTGACTAGGCAGAAAGGCTTTACGACATTGCCTAATTCTAGATGTTACTTTTTGTAATACATATCTGCAAGAATAACACTTTTCCAGATGTGTAAGTTTACAGTGTAATCCTATCGCTATCCTGCTAGATAGAAAACATGTATTTTAATAGTTACAACTACATACATATATTTGATATAGAATTAATTTTTTGTTTGTTTTCAGGAATAGTACATGATATGACAGATTGAAATTAATCTGTACGTAGAGGAAACACATCTTAAGGTAGCTACTTAAACTTGACTGTACATACTAGAAATGTCTTAATAATATTTTCTTTCTTACAGAAAGTATTTTTGGTTTTGTTTGGGTTTTTTTGTCATTCAGTGTTGATTCATAAGCTGCTGTGGAAGGTTGAGTTTGATATTATGGTAAAATGTATTTTAAAAAAAGTTGACCTGAATCCTGCATTTGTCATTTTGGTGACCATTATATTCCTTCCTCATTAGAACTACGTAGCGCTGATACAGCAACAAATCAATGAGGACAAAGAAAACTTGAGAGAAAAGACTCTGTATGGAATCCAGCTCACAGAAGAAAAGCTTAATGACTTCCGTGATGAGCAGATTGGGCAGCTGAAGGAACTGATGGATGAGGCTACCAAACCTCATAAAAAAATCACCATTTCTAAGGACTCAGAACACAAAACATAAAAAGGTTTAAAAAGTCTTTTAAGCATTTTGATACTTCCTTTTCCAGTTGGAATTAAATGTGCTTTCTGTGGAATAATGGGTGCTGCTGATGCCGTAACTTGTCTGAAACGGATGTCTCTGGTTACTTGGCTTTCCATGCAAGAATAAATATTAAAATGGAATAATCACAACAATGTCATGTTAATTGCAGTATTTTTTTACTTCCTAATGCGAGGTGGGGTCTTAAAGGATTTGGTGATAGTAAATAGACATTTTCAAACCAGAAAGTTTTATTTTTGTATCCTTGCAGCCATCGGACACAACTTCTTACTGTTTGTATGTCATCCTCTGCCTTAATGGAAAGATGCAATTAACATTGTATTCTGATGTAGATTCAGTTGAGAAAGAACAAGATCATGGTCCTAGAGTGGCTTTATTTCAGTGAAAAGAAATGAGTCATGTTAGAATGCATACTGCTGTTGAAATTGAAAGTTGGTTTTCTTCTTGAGCTTTATTGTGAAATGTATTTTAAAACAAAAGTTGTAGTTCGTTATTAAATTGGCCGTGAAGGAACCACTGGCTTATCGAGAAAATTCTGCACTCTTTTCAAAGCTAGACTCAAATTATTGTTAGTATCTAAAATAAGATAAAAATTAAAAAAAAAAAAAAAGATGAGTTGGTTGTACTGCAGTCGGAATTCAAAGGTTCTGTAAAAGCTCAGTGTCTCATATTATTCAATAGTTGTTACAGCGACCTGGATTTTTAAAGTCCTCAATCACAGAAATGGTCACATTTGTAATACTGAACAACAAACACCTGTAATTTATATGCAGCAGGTTAATCCTCAGCAGGACGGTGCGTGCCAGTCGTAGTGCTCATTCTATTGTGACTAAAAAAAATAAATTCCTGCTTTCTTTTCCCACTAAGAAAACCCACCCCCTTTCTGTGCAGAAGACAGCTTTCATTTCATATTCCAAACCTAGTCTTACATTATTAGCCCTGTTCTATTTCTGGACCTTTCCCTGTCTGTTACCTGCAGCGTGCTCAAGACAACATAATTTCTTTCCTCTTGGGGGATAACAGCTCTGACAAGTAAGCACTTTTCCATCTGTCTCAAGTTGTAACAACATGCTGTTTGCCAGAGGTACGCTCCTGGATCCTAACTGGGGGCAATTTGGGGAGCAGCCTGCTTCTCTCTCCCTTATCTCTCTTTACATTTTTTTGCCAGGATTTTAGGCGTCAGGTTGTTAATTTTCATTATAACATCTGTTGGGAGACTGTGCAATTTACAGTTGCTTTGCTACATCTTCCTCTGCCACAATGCCCATTCCTTTAGCCTCTGGGCCCTGATCCAATAACATCTGGACTGCAGGGTTGAGGTTCATAAGTCCTGGTTGGAGAGAGCAGTGGCTCCCTTCTTGCCTGCTGCGTACCCAGGTCTCGCTGCAGCATCGAAGCAGGAAGCTTGGGTGTGCATGCAGGGAGCTTGAAAATGATCTCCGATACTGCCATTGACACATACCTAAAGCTTTTGTGCTTTTTAAACCTCAAAGGCTGTAAAAGTCTAATCCCACTCCAAAGTTTTAGGGCATAAGGATGCAGTTAGTTGCACTTCTTTTGGAGGTACAGTCACCGCTGATTTTTGTCACTAGATCTATTCCCTTTTAATATCAAAAATGGTGTTTGACATCAGACCTTGTTTCCACTCTTTGACTGCTAATACATGTGTGCTGATGTTCCTGTCCATATCCAAGTTGCTTCCAATTTATTTCAAATATTGCAATTTAGGGCAGAGTTATTTTTATCAACACGTTAATGAAACTTGTTAGCCCAGTGAAACTAATTAGGATACTTGTTCTGCATCTGTCTGCTCAAGCACGTACCTAGATAACGCACATTTCTAGAGGCTGAATTAATTTATAATGAAGAATTGTTGCTTGGTATGAAAAAAGTAAAATTACAATGAGATGTAAAGTGGTCTGGAGGTGAGGGTAAGCACCTTTAAATCCACACCCCCTTTTCTAAGTAAATTTGACAGACTTTTTCTTTTATTCCCAGTGTCAGTTTGTATTTTGCACGTTTCTGGTTTTGTTTAAAACAACTCTTTCCCACAGCAGAAACTCGAAAGAAGCCTCTTTAAAGCTTCTGTCCATAAGGCAGCCAGTGCCAACGGCAAGGTTTCACAGAAACCTGCGCTACGACACATCAGTGAAATGCTTTGATTTGCAAGTGTGAATAATGACAGCCAAGCTGAGGGTGACAATAGGCATCTCCTCCTGCCCACAGAAGGGCTGAGTGACAAATATGCTGTTTTAAATTTTTTTTTTTTTTTTTTTTTTTTAAGGTATAGGATACATTTTGGGGAGGAAATTTTATGCGAGGTTGGATGGAGAGAGAACAAAAGACAGCATCCATCAGCGTTACTTCAAAACTGCAAGCAACTCAGCTTGTGATTTCACTGACAAAGCAGTTGCTTAGGAAAAAGATAGTAGTCACCTTACAACAGAAAACAGCTTCCCATTGCTATAGAAATGAGTACAAAGTTGTAAGCTGTGTTCTGTGCCTGTCGGTATGGATTGCTGTTAGCAACTAAACACTGAAAAGCTTCTACCACCCTTGAAAGATCTCTCGTCATTCACCTGATCCGTTAAGAAAGATCCTTTGTATGTTTCGGTGCTTGTAAATTCATTTGGCTCTCCAGAACCAGAAGAGACTGATAGAATTCACTGGTTGATTTGACTAAACTGTCTTTATCTCAACCCACAGGTTTTTATATATTTTTTGTGGGGGTGGGGGGAGTGAGTGAACAGCTATGAGGCTCTTTTACCTGCCAGGGGCAGTTAAACCATGACAGGTAGGAACATCTGCAGTTTCAGCAGCCACAGCTCTACTTTGGGAAGGGACTTGGGAGTGCCCAGTTCTCCTGGGTTTTTCAGTGGTTTGTGTTGACCAGTGAAGGCACATGAAGATGGTAGAATTTGCTTTTATTTGGATGCAGCCATTACGTAAGTAGAGTACAAAGTGTTCTTTGTTCATTGAAATCGAGAGCTATAAGTCAACGTATAGATTCAGTGCGTGAATTCCCAAGAACTGCATGTCTCTGCCACTTGCAGCAGTGTGTGTTATGAGGAAATGTCAGGTGTTTCAACAAGCCCATTTATGTGATGTATCATCCTGCGCAATGGATGCTCATGTCTGGGGAGTTCAGAGTGTTTAATCTGCTCTCCAGCAATTGCAAAGCGAGTACTTGAGACTATAAGCCAAGAATCCCATATTCAATAAAAATGACCTTTAGTTACTGAATATCTGTCAACTAGTTATAAATGCTGAGGAACATTGAGATGAGTGTGTATTACTACTGTAAAGCCCTTAAGAAGTGGTTTGTTCAAATGCCATTTGGAACATCATTTCCAGCCCAGATGAGCCTTCTGTTTTATGCCAATTACAGTCCTTGAGGGATGAAGTGAAATCTAAATCTTCTGTTAAGTGAGCTAACATATTTACCATTCCCCCCCCCCCAAAAAAAAAGGTTCCTATTTCTCATTTTGACTGGAAAAACGAGTGCAGGATCTAAAAAAGTGGTGTATGTTTATCCTGAGAGATTAACAACAAAACCAGTAAAATATTCTGTCTGTCACAGGTTCCATTAATTTTTCTCCTGAGCATTCAGCAGTTCTAGCATTGCACAAACACATGGGAGGTGTCAAACCGCAGAGCTGCAGGAGATGGCTGGCAGTGGCTCTCAGCTTCCCTGAGCTGGAGGGTGTGTGCAGGCTGCGTAGCTGCAGCAGGGGCGCAGCAGGAAGCTGGGACAAGGCAAGTGCTTGGACTGTGGTGCAACTGTAGCAACACAGCCCCCTGTTCCCTGTGGAATCAGTGTGCTGTTGCCTTCCTGATCCCACAGCAGCGGGACGGGCAGTTTGAGGAAGAGTTGCCCTCTACAATGTTGTATTTTCTCTTGTCCATCACTTTCTTTGCCATAGCTGATTTGTGTTACAGGAGCGTGCTTCTCCACATGCAGGTCCTACAGAGAGAAATACACTGTTTCCTACCTGCCCCAAGCAGGGAAAGGCAGGTAGGAAAGCCCTTCCCTTCATTTGTAAGAGCACAAGTGTGTTCCCTGCCTAAAGGGAGCCGGGGAGAGCTATAAGCATGAAATACGGTGCTACCTGTGGGATTCAGTTGCTGTTTTCCAGTAGCCACGATGATTCACAGCATATTGCTCTAGCACAGATCTTTTGGGAACAGGAGGCATAATGCGTAGCCATGATTTACAGCTAAAACCACATGCTCTGTCTTTCATTGGGCATCTTTCTAAATGAAGTATCACTGGATGTCACACCCCTGCAGCATTCCCTGGGCCCCAAAGGAGTGCTGCTGCTGCTGGTGGGACCTGGGGAGTGTCCCCACTCAGAACAGGGTGACCTGTCCCCAATGCTATTCACCGCAGTCCCCGCTGCCAGTACCTCCCTGGGTGGTGTCACCAGCTTCAGGGGGCTTGGGGCAGCCAGCTCCATCCACAGCATGGCAGCAAGGGGTGTTTCTGGTGTGGCACAGAAGGTCACGGAGGTTGTCCTGTGGGGATTTGCCCAGTGTCCTCAGTGGGACAAGGTTCAGACTGCAAAGGGTTCCCCACCCTGTGCAACATGCCGACATAGCATCTCCTGACTGGTGGTGTGCCCACAGCCTGCCTTTACCTAAAGGGAGAAAAAAACCCCAGAAGAAACTGAAAGTAGCATCAATCCAAATCCAGTCCCAACTGTGTTTGTTCTATGTTTTTTCCAGTCCCGAGGTGGCATTTCCTTACCAGAATGATTTGCTTTTCAGTTGGAAAAAAGAAAGACTGTCTAGAAAAAAAAGCCAGTCCTTACCTGTACCCTGTTGCAGGTCAGCAAATCTGCTTAAAGTTTGCAAACCTGCTTAAGATTATCCAAATTGGTTGCATAGAGCAATGTCTGAAGCTTCAGAGAACTCAGGACCCACTGCACTGGACTCTGCACAAAAGGTCCCCTCTGTCCAAATGAGGAGTAGCCTCCAGTGTCACTCAGAGGGATCTCTGTGGCTTTTCTGGCTTATTTTTAACATGGCACAGAGGGGATTAGAAAGGAAACTTTGTACCGTCTGTCTGTCCTGGACTGCAAGTGACCTTTTTGGGGACGTACTCAAACTCTGTGGTGTGCATGAGCTGCTCAGATGTTGGTTTCCTGTGAACTGTTTGTCCACCAGCTCAGAGCCCAATGTACTATTGCTGCCTCTCCTCTGGCATTCGCAGGTTGCACATCAAAGATTTCCAGGTTGGGGTCTTTTTTCCCAGCCTCAGGGCACTGTGTAAAGCTTGTACCATCAGCTTTTTAAAGAGAACAGCCTTAAAATGCCACGGCTTTAAATAAAAAATGAACGTTTTAATGAGTGCTGGCAATAAGCCCCAAAGCAAGCTGGTTATTTTATTTTTTTAGACACCATTCTTAGTCCCTGTGCCGATGAAAGGAACTATTACTTGTCTTGGAGCAAGTACCAACATCTGCTGCATAAAAAAGCACATCTGCTCAGCAGGGGGAGAGTGGATAGGCACTGACATCACCCCTGGAGAGCGTGGTAATAGGTGGGGATGCTCTCCGGGCATCGTGCAGCAAGCACTGCCCCATGCAGCTCCTGGTTGGCCTCCTTCAGTGTGAAGGAGAAGGCTTCTCGAGCAGCAAGGCTCATCACTAGGCTCGTAGCCTCTGCTGACAATATGGGCTTTTCCTGTTTTGTCCATGACATTCTGCCTAGCTTGCGTGCCCTGAAAATTCAGAGCTGCCACAGAGCCACGGGCCTCGCAGTGCCTTTGGTGTGCATCATGCTTTGGTGGCCTCTGGGAGCGGCTGCAGGGAACAATTTATAGTACTTGGCATCTTTCTGTGAAATATTTATAGAGGTACTATATTCCAGTGAATTTTATTGCTGGCTCATGCAATTCAGATGATAAAAATGCCCTTTGTAAACTACGGAGAAGGAACCCATCAGCATTGCAGAAATAAGATTTGCAACCGGCAGCGTCACTGACTAGCTGGAATCCAGGAAATGGGAAGCGCTATTCCTCCAATAAATCCCAGAAGGGCAGAAGGTGGCAAAGTTCACTTGCTCCCGTGAAGCTGGTACTGCTCATGCCAGTGATGGAGGTGGGTCAGTGCCTTGGCCCAGGGGTGAACATGGGCTTCTAGTCAAAGCAGCAACAGATTGTGGCCGGGGAACAGCGTCGCTCACCCTGTGTAGAAAATCCCCCAAAGCTGCAGACAAATTACAGTGTCAGGCTCCTCTGCTGGAAGACAGAAATTGCAAGGATCTGTTACGTCTGTCCAGAGGCAGGGACAATATTTCATTTGGTTAAAGGGAACCTTTGCGTTCCCTGGGCACAGGCATATATGTTGGTGCTCACAAAAAAAAATGCAAACAAATGAGTTTTCATCAAAAGCAAAAGTGAGCTATGAAATTGTGTTCAATATAGCCATGATTTTCTCATTTCACTGCAGGTCAGGACTCCAAGGGATGCAGGACAGAATAGCTTGAAATGAAAGTCTTCCTTTTCCCTGGAGATTTAATTTCAGTTCTTCCTCTGTGCCTTATTTTCCTTCCCTGAAACATGTTGTCATGCCAAAGTCCCTGGCACTGCCCTGACAACCCCCATCCTGGAAGAAAATTAGGTGACAGTGAATCGGTCTCCTCCCTTGCTGCTCAGCCCGACCATGAGCCGCTCCCAGAGCACAGCTCTAGGGCAGAGCTGGCTTTGGGGGAGATGCTGGCTGCAGCCCCAGCTAGTCCCCCATGTTGGTCTATGAGGTGTGGGGTGGGCCACCTCCCTTTTGGAGATGCATTCTGGAGAACCTTGTGGGGATGCTGTGGTTGGTGATCTTCTGGTCCAAACCACCTGTGGCAGTCACAGATGTTTGTGCTCCTCAGTGTTCAGTTGGAAGCAGACCGAGCTCTTCCAACAGATAGATTTGCCACATTTGGAACTTTTTGGAAATATTTTTATGCAAGCTGAAAATAAATCAGGTACTTGTAGAAAGCCTCAAATGTCTAAGTTTGACTGGCCTTGTCATCCAGGTTAGAAACCAACCATCATTTGGAGGGGATGGGTGAACCCAGCTTTGTCTGTGGGGATCTGTCAGTGGGGATTTTAGGCAGGTGAGGTTAGGTTTTGGGAGTTTGGCAGGAAGGTCTGTGTATTGGGAATGCAGCACATAGTATGGGATGGAGGTGGTCAGCCATTGGTCATGTTGACAGGGATCTTCTGCTGTAGTCCGTGCACCATTACCTGTGGCTGTCACTGAGGGGGCTACAGCTCCTGAGTCCTCCTGGGATACTGCTTCTCAACAGCTGTGAGCCTCCTGCATGCTTCTCAATTTGCCATTAGCTCACAGCAGCTGCATTGGCTGGCTTAGCAGTGATAGCAGCCTTTGCTTCAGGACAAAAGTGGAGTAAGGATCAGGTATGGAGGAGCTGAATGAAGTGAGCTTTGGATCAGGGGAGATGGCAGAGGAAAGGGTTGGAAACCCAGACCATGTGCTTTGTCACAGGACTGCCTGTCCACATGCACACGGAGGGCAGGACACTGCTGGGTCCACCAGAGAGCATGAGGTACTCCAGGCAGGTGGGTTGCTGGGGAGTCAAGCTGCCCTGTTTCTGCTGGGAAGCTACTTCCTGTCTTGCGCTTTTCCTGCTTTGAGGTGTTAAGTTCAGCCTTGGTGAAACCAGCGTGCTCCCTGCCCTAACTGGTTTTCTGCACCTTGAACTCAGGCAGTTCAGACATACTGGGAAAGGTCTCCGTTTCCTCCTCTCTGTGTTCATCTGAGTTTTCTCAGCTGTTGGTGGCATGAAGTCATAAGTGACATTTCCTGTTATAAGGCTGTTTATAAACAAATGGGCAATAATTTCAGGATCATCCTTCTTTAAATGTTGCCTTACACAGCTTTGTCTTCGAATCCTCTGGATGGCTCATTCATCTTTGAATCCCATATAAAAGCACGTGGTGATTCATCACTGAAATAATGTTCCCTGTGCTGGCTGCATGCAGCTTAATCTTTCAGCAAATAGAGAAGTGATTGAAACTTGCTATTACCAAACCAGACCAAGTTTCTTTCAGAAGAAAGTAATTCTGTTATTTTTATACAAATTGGTATAATGAGCTGTCTGTGTGCTGTTATCTCTGAGCCTTAACTGGCTGTGTTATGCAGGATAATACTCAGAATAATTATTACTTATCTGCATGTACGTACATTGAGTAATAAAATAATTAGACCTTTTAAAGCAGAGGATAGAAAAGATTCCATTTACTGTAATTCTGCCTTTCTGATTATAAGGTTGGAATAAATAATGTGATGTTGTATCAGTGTGTCAAGCCAGTAAATGCTTGTGTGGGTAAGATACGTATTTTGTCATGCCCTAGAATGAGCAGAGATTTACGTGTGGATGTGGAGGGTCTGGGCTGTTGCAATTCAGAGGTGGCTGAAGGCTGCTGAGAGCTGCACAGCACGCTGTAGGAACGGTGCGCTCTTGCTGTGTGTGTGCAGCTCTTGCATTGTGGCGCACAGGTTCGCAGCACGTGTCCCATGGCAGACTGTGTGTATGTGGAGAGGGATACACGGGAGCTCCTGCAGAAGTGGAGGCTCATCTCTGGGCGCAGGGCTGGTCCCTTTGCTCCTGGTTGGTTGAACTCTTCCTGCGGCGGGGTGAGCACAGCCTGGCCCATGGCTTGGGCTGACTTCTCATGCAGGGTTAGCCCAGCCATTGTGTCTCAGCAAAAGCTCTCTGGGCTCTTGGATGCCACTGGCACATAGGATTCTCCTGGAAGAATGCACTTCTGCAGAAGCTGGTTACCTGAGGACCCTTTGTGCTTTGGCTTTGAGCTGTGCCTCAATCTCCCACCTGTATGATGGGGCAGCTGTTGTCTTCTGCTTCATATCTGTTCTGGGATGACAAAAGTGGTGATTATGTTAAAAAAGGTGATAACCACTATACAGAAAGATGAAGAGTTCCAGGCCCGGTATCCTGGCAAAGCTCCAGACAATCCTTCACACATGACCAAAGACCTCCCTGCTCCTCACAGGAGAAGGGTGGATGTGACCCCACACTACTGTCAGGGCCTATGGGGTGGCTTGGGGCAAACCTCTCTGTCCCTAAAAGGCTCTGACATAGGTGGGAACCAGCTCACAGCTATAGGGCAGGGGTTGTCTTTTAACATGACTGCAAAAGCAAACAGAGCCTGGGGCGCATCAGAACCTCCTTCCTGTATCGACACAGGTGAGGTTGAATTGGTGGGACATGGATACTGCAGAGGACAAAATGCTGTACTGGGGAGGGTATTACTGGGTGGGGAGGAGGGGAGGGAGGGCACGCTTTGAGCTTCACCATTTTGGCTGTTGCTCATTATTTTCAAGAATTGCATTTATATATATCATAGGCTGAACGCCCTCTCTTTCTCACACACTCCTTCAGGAGCAGGCTGGCCTGAGCCAGGCCGGTCATACGTTTCTTCTTGGCCTGGGATTGATTTTGTTTTGTTTGTTGTCTCTGGAGCATGACCTTCTAACTTGGATATGCACTGCACCATGGTCCTACGGTATGGCAGTCAGTGCTCTCTGTTGCTCAACGGATAATGATTTTAGGGGGGGGATTTGTTTGCTTGCCTGTTCTTTTTTTTTTTTTAGGGCACCTTAGGAATAACTGAACAATGTCAGATAATGAAGAGAAACCAATTCATCTCACGCTCTCTTGCAAATCCCAGACACTGGGTTAATCGCACAAGTGATTAGGAACTCGAAGCAGACTGGTGGAAGATTTTAATTCTGTTTGTTGAGAGCTGTAAACATAATTGATTTACATTTTTCTCCAATAAGTTAATTTGAGAGAGTGTTCCCATTGTGAATAGTATCAGATCCAAGGCTTACAAATCTCAGTGACTCCACTGGAGAAAATACAGATCACTCCTTGCTGCAAAAGGATCAAAAGGATGAAGACTAATGACTGGTAAATGTTGGCTTCCTGTAAACAGAAAATTACCAAATCTGACAAATGCTATACATTAGGATTGTAACACGAGAAGCAACATGCTCTCCATTATCTCTGATAAGTTAATGGATCAGTGCTGAAATTAAAAAAATAATTAAAATCTTCCTTGGAAGCAAAGTCTGCAGCGTGATTCAGAATAATTTTGGGTTGAAAAACCTCCATTTCCTAGAAATACTACAATTAACTGAAGGTTTAGTATATGTAATGTTTTTTCTTTGTGAAATATAAACTGGCTGAAGGTCCCTACAGAAGACATGCCTTTAGATAAAATATTTTGCATTCATTTTGGTAGGGTCAGAGAGAGGGAGGGAACGAACTGCGGACCGAAATGCATCAGACCCAGATTCAAACTCCTGCAGATGCTGCATATCTCAATCTTTACTGCCTTATCTGTCTAATGTACCTTTAGTTTTTCCTTTTTTTTAATTTTTCCCCCAGAAAAAAAATCTCCATTGAACCAGATGTCATTTGATTTTTGATTTTGTTGTTTTTTTTAAACAGAATTCTTGTTTTGTGGCCAGCTGCCACGCCTACCTCCACCCCCCAGCCCAAGAAGGCAGAGGAACTTGCATGCCATTGTTACCGGCTGTTGGTATGGCAGAGTGAAACAATCCACAGACAAGAAGGGCTCAGAGTTGAGTTTCATTAAAAAAAAAAGCAAAAAATTCCATAACTAGCAACCCGTGCCCCCCTACCCCATGCCCCTGGCAGCCCCACAAAGACTGGTGGAACAAAAGCACCCTTATCAGCATGGTACAGACAATGGGGTGGAAAGAGCAAGAGAGAAGGCCTTGTCTGGAGTTGAAATGTTTAATTAAACAAGGTGTTAAATCATTTCAGTGAATATTAATAATTGCAGGCGTGGAAAACATTGTTCCTCTGACACAGCCTAATCAGGGCGATGGGCCAAACAGTCGCCCTCCCTAGCGTGATTAATGTGGGTCAGGGTTCGCCATGAGCTGTTGTAGGCCTGGCTGGCGTTAGCCGCACGGAAGGAAGGCACGCACAGCGCTGCCCTTGCCAGCACTCATACAGCTCCCCTCAGCGCTGCGCGGCTTCCCCAGGCTGGAGGGCTTGGCTTTGCTCACCTGGACAGGTGAGCTCCTCCTTGGGTACAGGGTGCCTCGGGTCCCAAGCCTGTCTTCTCAGGGGCTAAAAAAAAAAAAGGTGCTGCTGGTGAAAACATCTGAGGAATGCTCTTTTTAGCATCAGAGTTTGAAGATGTTTCTAATTACTGTTGATCATTAGCTTCTCATCAGTATTGCCATGAAAGCTTCTCACCCCGCAGTACATTTAAAATATCCCTGGTCATCCTAACCCTCTAAGAGTCCAAATTTACAACCAAATCCCTTACATCTATTATTAATAATTGAACCACAAAATGATAATTTTAATGAGGTTATTACTAAGATGTAATTAACTACCACAGTGGCTAATTTACTGATTCTTTCTGGACTAAGACTCTGAAAAAGGAGAAAAATAGTAATTTTGAAATGTGTCTAAAAATTATTTTCTTCTCTAGAAAAGACAGGCTGGATGTTTTCTGCCTCATCCAACGAATTTTAGGGATGCCACTGTGGATGCCACCTTGCCGTTAAGAGGCTCTAGATGGAAGCCGTGCAGGTGTTCCTGGGGTAGGGCCATGGAGGGTGAGTGGGTGGCCTTTGCCCCTCTCGTCTGCCACAGCTGCAGCGAGAAGGATGCCAAGTTCTCCAAACTTTCATGGAAAACACTTAGGACTTCTTAGCTCAAGGATCCTGATCAGAACACCCTGAAACAACACAGTATGGCCTGTCATGAGAAGTGGATGAATGTTAAAAATGTTGCCATGAAATGCAGATTGACATAAATGAAATGTAATAATTTTGTTATGAAAGAAATGGGAAAGTACCTTGTACTGTGAAATTGCACCTAAAGTCAGTGCTGAGTGACCACTAATCATGGAGTTAGACAGGGTGCAGGTACTAATGGTCATGGACTTGTCCAGTATTGCTGGCCTGAGGCAGACACAGGCCCTGTCCTTTCCCATTTCCTAGCAATCCCCTGTGAATTCTTTCTAACCTTTACCTTCTCAGAAACACAACAATAATTACCCAACCATATAATGTTTTTATAGGGTCCTGTTTACCTCAAAAGAGATGGAGAAGATTCTCCAAACATGCCGCCATCTTTGCAACATGAGCAGGATATGTTCCATCCTGTTTTTCTCACTGTGAGTTTGGTGGCGCTCGATCTGTACAAAACATGCCTCAGTCTTTAAAGGCATCGTGTTTTTCCCATTTCGATCAGCTTTTCAAAACCTGCTTTACTCATGAAACGTATGACAATGTGCTCTGAATGTGTCCCTGGTAACCAGATATCAGCTCTGCTTCCGGTGAGGAACGTGGATCTGACCCAATTTCCTTTGTGAGATCTCATCATGCCCTTGGAAAATACGATCCTGGCTCCATATTGATTAGCTCTTTTAGAAACAGGTTTCCAGCCCTTTGCTGTGTTTCACAGCCCAGAACTCCTGATGTTTTTTCTTATAGGAGCAAATTCCTTTCTTTTGCACTAGAGGATTTTGATGGCTCTTGCAGCACACTGGCTGCACTGGGAGCAGGTGGCTTGGCTCTTCTGAAGCTGTGCCAGCTGGAGGCTGCTCTGCGTGCTTGTCTGCATCGAAGTGCTTCAGAAGTGCCCCAGTCCATAGATTGGCTTGCTAAGGCTCACATTGTGTTCCCTGGGAAAAGGCAGATTCATCTCTCTGCAGAGATGGGTGATATCCAAAGTAACTCATTTATCAGAGCTTTCTGATGGGACAATATTTCATTGACAGAAAAGAAAAACATTTAAAAAACTGTCCTTTGCAGGATGAGCCGTGACCTGAGACCGTTCATCACAGTGATTTATCACAGCTTCACTGCTTTTGAGAAGTACTCACACTGCTGCTCTAGACCACTCTGTACCGGTATGTCTCATGTGGGGTGGGCTGGCTCCGTGGGCAACCTGGCATTGGTACGATAGCAACATGTATAAAGATGTGGATTTACTGATTACCTTCCCCCTCACATTTCAGATGAGTTTGTTCAGACACATGAATGCACACTGTGTGTCTTTTAAATCAGTTTCACACAAGTGTAATAGTTTTTTGTGGCTAAAAGTACTGTGTTTGCTCAAGCTTGCACAGTCCAAGATCAGCTCCAGGGGATGCTGGCTCTCACAACACTTCTGTCTGCAACCTATGCCTCAGGAATGCTGGAAATATGGTAGTTAAATAGGTATCATAGTTGTGCTTTCTACAGCCCTTCAGTATCCATCAGCATATGTCCTTTGAGGTCCTCCACTGCTTTTTATCCATAGTTTTACTAATAACTTGAGGCAGTGTAACAGGAGCTCTGGAAACAAGAGCTGGGAAACTTCATGGCTCTTTGCACAGTTCTCTACAGCTTAGCCAGATGTAAACCCCAGAAAGGACTTAGAAAAAAATTCCAAAATACCCATGCTGTCATCCCTTCCTCCTGTCTGTCATCATTTGCTTACCACTTGTAAAGTCAGCCTTGAAGTTTAACTCTCATGGAGAAGTGCTGAGGGGTGGCCAAATCCCAGCTAAGTCTCTGGGAGCGTCAGCACAGGCATCCAGAGCTGGGATCAAGCCTCTGAGGGAAAAAAGAAGTTCCACCTCCAAGCTCACCTAGTCACCACTTCCTCGGCTCAGCTGGCTCCTCCCTGTGGTGCTCGGGGAAGGGAAGGAAGGGAAGGGAAAGGAATGAGTCCTTGGCCACAGGAGCTTTTGCAAAAGAAAATCATTTCTATTCCCACTGGTGCACAGACTTTCCTCAGTGCACTGCAGCTGTTCATGTCTTGTAGTTAGCTTTGGTCTGCGAATCGGTTTTCATTTGGAACTGCTGCCTGTGTTTTGAATGCATGCATGAGAAAATAAAGGAGGGTGGAAAGACAAAATGATGCTCAATGCTATTTCAGTTTCTCAAAGGAAAAAGATTTCATCTACTGTTCTGATGGTTTGCTTGCACAGCAGTTCCTTTAAAGATTTATTTGGCTAATTAATTTTGATGGCATCTCGCATAAATAAATAAAGCATTTTCAGACTTTCCTTTCACTATTTACTTAACTTACAATTTTTAAGGAAATCCAGCCTGGGAATTAAACAGGACACTTAATTTTTGGGTCAAACAAGACCAATCTGGAAATCAGATTAGCCAAAACTTGCCTGGATTTTTTTTTTTTTTTGCATTTCAGTTGGTGGTCTAAAAACTTGTACAGGACACACTGGGGATGTTTAACAAGATTTATCAAACCTGTCTGGTTCTGATAACAACAGACAGGGTAAACATCTGCAAGCTGCATCTCTCCTGTCTGATTTTTAAGTATAGTGTTTTATGGAAAGTCTGTTCTAACTTATCTGAGAGACACAAGGCAAAAGCAACGGGCAACTTTATACAACCTCATCTGATTAGCTCCAGTCGATGTGCCTGTGCAGCAAGAAGTGTGTCCTCTGTCCTGAGACAGGATTTTTAGTGGCTTGTCTTATCAGTTCATAAAAGCAAATACAATTTACTTAATTTCATTAACCAATTGCATTATTTTGATCAGAATCTAGGAAATAGTATTTCACAGGTAATTTGACGCCACACAGGGACATCAGCATGGCAGATATGAATGTTGATTTAAGTACAATTAGAAATAATTCTACAGGTGCTAGCTATAGATTATGTGAGGATTAATTATACTACGCCAATCACTTCTGACTAGACAGCTTAACTGTGTGTCCAGAGAAGAGCAATGAAGCTGGTGAAGGGTCTAAAGCACAAGTCTTATGAGGAGTGGCTGAGGCAACTGGAGAAGAGGAGGCTCAGTGGAGACTTTATCGCTCTCTACAACTACCTGAAAGGAGGTTGTAGTGTAGAGGGGCTTGGCATCTCCACACAAATAACAAATGACAGAACAAGAGGAAACAACCTAAAATTGTGCTGGGGAAGTTTAGATTGGATATTAGGAAAAATTTCTTTGCTGAAAGAGTGGTCAAGCACTGGAACAGGCTGCCCAAGGAAGTGGCTGGGTCATCAAACTTGGAGGTATTTAAAAGATGTGTAGACATGGTGCTTAGGGACACAGTTTCTATGAGGACAGGCTGAGAGAGTTGGGGTTATTCAGCCTGGAGAGGAGAAGGCTCCAGGGAGACCTTAGAGTGGACTTCTAGCATCTGAAAGAGCCTACAGGAAAGCTGGGGAGGGGCTGTTTAAAAGAGCAGGTAGTGATAGGACATGTGAACTGAAAGAGGGCAGATTTAGATTAGGTATTAGGAAGAATTTTTTTACAATGAGGGTGGTGAGGCACTGTGACAGGTCACACAGAGAAGCTGTGGCTGCCCCCTCCCTGGCAGTGTTCAAGGCCAGATTGGATGGGGCTTTGGGTAACCTGGGCTAGTGGAGGGAGTCCCTGCCCATGGCAGGGGACTGGAACTAAACCATCTTTGAGGTCCCTCCTAACCCAAACCATTCTGTGATTCTATGGTTTAGGCAGTATTAGGGATATGGTTGGACTCGATAATCTTAAAGGTCTTTTCCAACCTAAATGATTCCATGATTCTCATCTATGATTATAGCACCCCTTATTTGCAAAAAGATTACCCCATTGGATAACAAAACCCATGGCATTCAAATTCTTAGCTTTTCTCTCATATATAAAATAGATATTTACATGGTATCATCATCTCTAGTGACAGGACATGTCCTGAGAGGAGTGTGCAGTTCATACTCCAGGCAGAGTTCTCTGTCCTGGCCATCAAGAGGAAACCAGGATCAGACTGATCTATGTGCATTGTCTGCAGAGTCCTTGTGTCACCTCTTCCTCTCCTAACACCCCAAGGCTGGATTCGTAGCTGAATATATACATGAGAGAAAGGGAAAAGTCTACTGGGCATTCAGGCTGATGCAGAGACAATGAGGTGAGAGGTGCTGCAGTGTACCTCGGTCTGGATGAACGGGTTATGGTTACTCTAAAATCAATGACAAGAAATACAGCCACAAGATAAATGTACACGGTGGAACCTGCTCGTGGCAAGTCTGATATAGAGGAACCTCATCTGCTGTTGATAAATGACTTCACTAAATTGGAGTTTTACAGGAACGAGTGTTTCAGGGAATTTATCACTGGCCTAAGAGTAAGAAACCTGCCTCAGTGAGGAAACTGCTTGTAACATTCACAGGCATGTAACCAGCCTTGGAAAACTGGTGTGTGGAGCCAGGCATCAGATACCAGAGCGCAGCCACGTGAGAACAGCCTTGCTGTGATCTAGAGGGGTGAGTCAGTTACCTGCAGCCTTAATTACCGATCACAGAATCAACAGCTAAAAATCCTTACTTGGTTTTGCTGAAGACAGACACCCACCGACTCACAGCATGACACACATTCCTTTCCCTCTTGTTTCTTATATTTTCTTAATAAAAGAAGAAGAAGAGACCAAGAGTTCCAGAGCTCTTGCAAAGTGACCATTCATGTCTGCCACTCAAAGGTGCACTGAAGCAGGCAGCTCCAGCTCCAGTTGTTTACTTGCTTGAAGTCAGTAAGCAAAGCCAAGCTGCCATAGGTTGTTGCGGTGATTATCTCTGGGCAGCTCAGTTCTGAAGAACCTGAGATTAATTCTGTTTTCCAGCACAATGACAATGGTTATGTCCTCCAAAAATGTATATATCTATAAATTTTTTTTTTTAAGATAATTGCATTTCTTGCTAATCATGAGCTGAAGTAAGTAACCTGCAGGATGCAAACTATGCCATATATTTAATAAAGTCTGAAGGAATAAATAATAGACCTTTTATGAGAGGCTACTCTTGAGTAAAGAAGAGATATTAAAGTGATTTCTTTATCCAATTTCTAAACAAATGGTAGCTATTGAAAATGGAACACATCCTTTTAACCTAATGCACTTTGATACATTACAAGCGGAAGAGTGCTATGTTTTCTACTGCCAGATAGTGCTATATAATGGCCTTAAAAAAAATGTGAAAAAAGGCTTTAATTAAAAAATCTTGGAAATATTGTGGGTCGTAGTTACAAAATCTTTCTGGTATTTAGTTGTTCCTGCATCCAGTCTCTTCCACTCAGGTTTTCTGTGGGAAATGGTGCTTTATGCCATCATGAGAAACAATATTATCTTATTCTTTAATAGACAGCTACCTTTTAGATGGCTCCTGGCAAGATTTACAGACATGGACAGGAGGCTGCTCTGTATTAGGATCCTTGATTGCATATGCTTAAGCTGATGTCAATAAACACTGGATATTAATCACTGGAAACTACCAATTTCTAACTGCAAAACCTCATCCAGATAAAGACCTACTGAATTAAGTGGGACTAAAATCTGTGCTTGATGTAAAACATACATTTACATCTGAATAGGGATGGATTACAACCCATGCTTAGGTACCTTCCTTGAGTATGACTGGGGTACTGATGTGTAATTTGGGGGTTTGCTGGAAGCAGTTGTCCCAACTCTGACATCCTAATTTACATTTATTTTAATATCATGTAATCTCTTGGTATTCATTAGTCCTGTTTCTGAAACAGTCTTTTTGTTGTTTCTTCTTATATGGAAGAATTAATAGAATTAGTATCTTTTGTAAATGGGGAAAAAAATGATTAGGAAAAGCACCTCCATAGGGGTGCAAATTTTGTGGTTAAACTGAGAGTAAAACCAGCATGTCCTGACTCTCAGTCACCTGTATGGGCCTGCTTTAACCTTGCTCATCTCCAAATCACTGCCTCACTCCAAATCAGACGCATATTTTGCTAGTATCCTTGCCACAGATTCATCCTTTCCCCACACACTGTTTCCAGAAGTATCAGCTCTATGTGAACAAACCCAGTGAAAGTAAAACCAGGGAAAAACATTTAACTGAGGTGAAAAACCCCATCTTTGTGCCGTGTTTAAGGATTAGAAGTGAAAAGCAATGCCTTCTAGCCAATGTGTTATATAGGGTGAATATGAGCATAACGGAATAACTTGGGAGACCTGTGACCCCATTTGCACATGCCACAGGAAGTGTGATTGTATGCTGTTGCATTTCACACCAAAGAAGCCCAGAATACACTTGGAGACCTTTCTGTCTTCCGTGAAGTCCCTGCATATTGTGTCCTTTTCACCAGCCTGGCCAATCATCTGTTTCACTGATATGCATGGAGCAGTGCTTCTGAATCAGTAATTTTCCAGACCATTAGACACCGACCAAGCACCAACTTGAGTCTTTCAGAAGATTTATTTGTAAAGATTTTTCAAAGCAGCAGGTTCTACTACATTTAAAAATAATAAAAGAAAATCTTACATTGAAGGGCCTAATTTACACTCTGTGGGACTTGCATTGCAAACTCAGAGGTCTGAATATATTCTGAAACAAATCTTCATGCACTTACTTCACTTTTCTCCCCCATACCGGGGCAGGAAGCTTTTATTGTGGTGAAGCACAAGAATCTCCATGAAAACAGGACTGGATTGTCTTCAGGAAGAACCACCTTGTAGATTGGGACTCACAATTAGGACTATAATTGTTAGCTTGCAAGGTAGTAGAGCAGTGGAGAGAAAAGGTCGAACAATAGCACTAGTGTCATGATGGCAGGTGATAAGTTCAACCTTTGTGTGAATGAGTTCAGTGAGAGTAAAACCCTAAAACTCCAGAGCGAAATGTCTATCACTGGTGCAACTGGTACTCCGGTGGTATGTGATCTTGCTGAGGTCTTTGAGAAGAGCCAGGAACTTTCAGAAGGCCTCTCCCCAAAGATGTGTGGTGGGTTGACCTTGGCTGGATGTCAGGTGCCCACCAAGCTGCTCTATCACTCACCTCCTCAGGAGGATGGGTGGGGAGAAGATAAGATGGACAAAAAAACCTCATGGGTCAAGATAAAGACAGGTTAATAAAGCAAAAGCAAGGTTGCATGCAGAAACAAAGGAAACCCAAAATATTTATTTTCTACTTCCCATGAACAGGTAATGTCCAGCCACTTCCTGGAAAGCAGGGCTTCAGGATGTGTAGCAGTTGCTCTGGAAAACAGATGTAAATAACGAATGCCCCTCCCCCCATCTCTCTAACCTATATCTCTGAGCAGAGATCATATGGTATGGGGTATCCCTTCAGTCACTTTGTCCCCTCCCAAGGTCTTGCCCAACCCCAGCCTACTGGTGGGTGGGATGTTGGAGACCCAGCGTGATGTGTGCCAGCACTGCTCAGCAGTCACCAAATCAGGGGTGTGTTATCAGCCCCCTGGTCACTACAAATACACAGCAGAGTGCTATGGGGCTGCTGTGGGAAAAATTATCTCCACCTCAGCCAGTCCTAATACAAGATGAGAGGCTGAGATCTGTGGATGTAAACCTAGAAATCAGTTTTCCCTGGGAGATGGGCTCATAAAACATGGAGAGATATATTGGTCCTATGGGAGTAAACAGAAAGGTGCCAAACATAAACAGACAAAACCCCCATAAAATTAATTTGTTATTGCACATCAGATGAATAGCTCTGCTGCCTTCAACTATACAGCATGGAAAAGTGTAGTATGAATTGTTGTGGTCTCATTGTAAAATAAAATGTTTCCTTAACTGCAAACTGTTTGGCCTTTGGTATTTCCCCTTAGCATCCATTAATGTGCTAGAGTTTTTATTTGTAAGTAGTTGTGATTACAGCTAATAAACATCATTATATTGTGTGTGAGTAAATTAACTTCTGTTTTCTTACTGCTCTACACTAAAATGATAGAAAGATATCACATAACATGTAAACTCCCAATTAATGTAGTTTGATTACCTTTAAATCACCATGGAAGTACTTTAATTGTGAGGCACGTGGATTACATCAGCTGGTGATGCAATGATACCACCAGGTGATGTAATGAGGTTTACTTGAGCATTTCTGTCTACCTAATGGTCTGAGAATGACACTTTTCCACCTGATGATTATTATTTATTTTCTGCAGTGGTGCCACTGGTTTCCATGAAATTTTTTTTTACAGTTCATTGACTTGAACCTGAGAGTCCGTCCATCCTTGCCAAACACACAGCTCTGGTGGGCTAAGGCAACCTCTGATAACATTCTTCACCTGACAGAAATTTCCCCACTCATTAGGTAAGGAGCTTTTCTCACTGAAGAAAGATTTCTGATTTTGGCCCAATGAGAAGATTCCTGCTTCTGGCAAGAAACATTTAGAGTGACAATAAGCCAAGACAGTCACAAAATCATGATTATCTGTAGAAAAATGTTTTTCCAAACAGTCTCAAGACTTTTGATCCTTCACAAGACACTAGAAATCTTGTAAAAACAGCTTGCCTTGAAGGATTACATTATTTCTAACTTAATTTGAACTTGTAAATTCAGAGATGGGAACATTTTGTAAGAATAAAAAGACCCCAGCCCTTTCACACCTAAGAAAAAGCCAAGGCTGAGTTCAAAATTAGGTTTCTTAGAGACCTTTCCATATCCGAACTGCTTAGTTCCTGCTCTGAAGTAGGATTGTAACTGCAGCTTTTACAAGGGTAGCTCCCAACCCACACCCACTTGTGACAACTGAGCATGTGATGGAAAGCCCAAGAGAAAGGGAAGACAACTGTTTCAGGTGATGGAGCTCCAAAGTAATGATGAAGAGATAAGACTCCCTGTTCTGCTGACCAACAGATAGAAGATGTACAGGAAAAAGGTAGCAAATCATGACCTATAACAGCACCATGTGTAAAGAGCTATCAGACCTGGAAGTGCTAAAGGGGCTCCCATGTGTCCTGAAAAGCACTCAGTGCAATATCAAAACTGATATACAATCTGACAAAATCATGTCTTGTCTTTTAGACCTTGCAGAAATCACTCAAAATTAAAAGAACAAACAAATAACACCCCTCCTTTCTGGAAGAATGCCACTATTTGGAAACACAATACAAATTGTTCAATGCTACGCCATGTTTTCTTTGAAGATAACACATATAAACACTGTATTAAGTAAAAAAAGATGTTCCTCAGTCACACAATGACTCATTATATATCTCCAGGTCTGTTTGAAGTTTCTTGGCTTCCTTAATGGCAATGAATTAAGACTTCTGGAGCTTCAAAGGGTATGAGATGAAACCGCTAAAAGGAAAAGAAAACCTAAGTGGAGAAGTGTCCTTTGAAATGTATTTCCAATCTGTTGCTTTTCTCCTCCTGTTAGTCAAAGGTGAGATTTAATCAAGGGATTTAGATAGTTTGCTATATACAACATAAATCTCTTTTGATGGTTTCTTATTCTTCACAATTTAAACAAAGAATACAAGGTTATGAATTCTTTGTACTGCCTTGGAAATAGAGATAATTTTATTTCCTGTAAAAGCTGGAGAGTTTTGCATCTCCTATGATGTAAATTAATGTCTTCCATAAAATATATTTAGCTGCAAAATGCTAGTCACTTACCTTCTCTACAACATCTGTCACCTCATGTCTCATTTTCTTACTTGCCTTGATGAACATGAAAAATGTAACCAGCTGCCACAATCTAATTTCTTGGAGGAAAGAATAAGGAAAGCAAGGGGAAAAAATGTCATTGATCTGCAAAATTTTTCTTCCTGGGTAATATCTTAAAAGCAGGATATATTTGGGACACTAGCTAGGTTCCAGTGACTAATACATGTGTTGCTGAAGCCTCAAGGTGAGGCTGAAGCTGTGGAGAACAGGAAAGATTCTGAAGACAGCAGAGATCCTCAAGGCTTTTCTGCCATTGCCTATTGCTTGGCACAGCTATGGAAACAGAGGTTTAGGGAAGTATATGGGGTTTGCCTAACGGGAACAACCCACTGACCTACAGAGCAAGTTTGCCTCTCCCCTTATAATCTTGCTGCACGAGGATTTGGGAAGGAATGCTGCCATTGTGATAAAGTGCTTCCTTTTTTTGGAAGGAATAAAACCAGAAACATTCACATTAATTATTTCTGGTCCCTTGTTTTCTGATGAGAATTGTTACTTAAGTGCCAAAGTGTGGTCACCAGGTTGGAATACCTCCATACAAGCAAACTGTAACAGGAGATGTAATAACAATCCCAGCTCAGAGAAGCAAGGAGAGAAGGAGAGTCCTGCCGTGATTTTGGTTTGCATACCTGTCTCCTGCGGCTGGGTGAATGGGGCCCAGAGGAAGGATGCTGTGTTCTGGCCAGGATGTATTGAATGTGTTCATCACTCAGGGTGGTCCAACCTCACCCAGGGCTAGTGGAGGGACGCCATTTGTGGTGACTGTGATTTATAGGTGTAAACACCGGGCCACAGGCAGCTGCTAATAGCTTTTTGGATTTTACCTGCAGCCTCGACAGGTGGTTCTCTTCTCCTCAGAGCCAAAGGGCTCATCATGAATGGACTCCTTCCATGAGCTGGGAGATGCCCACAGCCTTACTGTGGGACCACCCTCATTTTTTTCACTTTCCTAAGGCAATTGCACAAATGTTTCTGAAGTCAGCCATGGAACAATAAACTACACAGCACGGCGAAATCTCTTCTTTGCAGTTCAGTGGTGCCTTCCAATAGCTTGTAACAAAGCTCAGCCTGGAGAGTGTCAGGCACAGTGAGACCTGTGCTGAATGCTGCTTTGCCGCCCTTGGCTTCCACATCAATGAGAGCAGCACGGCCTTATTCAGAGCACGCTGGAAGGGGGCAGTGGGTCCTGACTGACCTCATCTGTGAGGATGCTACAACAATGCTGTGTCTGTGTCAGTGGTACAGTGGTTTGTTACATCCGTCAGCATGGTTATTTTGAAACCTTTTGAGAGCTGGTGGACTTCACCTTCCACATTAGCACATTGATTTTAAGACGTTTTGTGGCCACCAGGTATTTGGGAAGAAACAGTGCTACAGAGAAGGCAGGTGGGTTCAGAGGGGTTTAGGTGTTAGTTGGGCAGTGCATAGAGATCTCAAATATCACCTTGTTCAGGTATGAGAGTTACCTGAATGTCTCAGAACACTGAACTGTCCGATGCAGGACAATAACATTAACAAGGTGGATCCATACAAACTTCTGGTTTCCTTCTCAGAGAAGATGGCGTGCTTAAGCATGCAACTCTGGTGTTCTACGGCTTCCCACCAAGTTTGGGTATAGGATCATGTACTGAAATATATGTTAGTTTTTCAAATAAATATAGAAATGTAGACATTTTCTGGAATATTTATTTTTAAAGAGTATTCAGGAAAAAAATAATCAGCTCTACCTCGCAGCTAGGAAAATCCTGTGTTCTCCTCTCCCACCTTTGAAACCTTGTTGATTTTTGCTGTATACAAGACCACAGGATACTGCAACCATGAGACATACTGCAAACTCTGAAGTTTGTTTGGCATCACTAGTCTCAGTGAAAAAAGAAACACCCAAGAAAAACCATGGGACCAAGCATTTTTCAAATATGACAGGAAGAAAAGAACATCGTTAAATATAAATTGATTTTTTTGGGCTCTCAAAATTAAAACTTGTCATTGATAATGGGAACAATGATAAGAGTTGAGAAAGAGGCTGATCTCATTAGCAGTATTGCTTAATATTGAAACAGCTTGGCTCAATTTGAAGGTGCCAGGTATACTGTGAATAAATTGTAGACCTTTGAGAGCCCTGTAATATACAATAACATGAGACAAAAAAAGAGAGTGTAGAAATTCTGGCCCTTGATTTTTAAAAAATAATGAAATCCTTATTTTATCAATGCAAATGGATACTAGGAGGACAAGGGCTAGATTAGATTCATTAAATTGTCCAGTTTGAGCTGGACAGCCTGGCTTTCCCCTCACAGTCTCCATTCAGACTGCCACCCTGGGTCTGCTCTGGTTGCACAGATGCTCTGGTTGCACAGCTTGTCACAGCAATTCCTGGGCAGACCTAGGAAGCAAAACTAGCCCAGACAGCAGATCCAACAAGTCTAGACCAGATGCCGAATTATTTCCCTAAAGGGCAAAATGGGAGTGCACCTGCTCATCTCAAAGAGACGAGGTGCCACACTGTGCCCTCTCTCACTGTTACCTCCCAGTCACCTGAATACGTACTGCTGGTTTTGTTCACTTTTGCCCACTGTCATTACCCGTGCATTTCAACTGCCTTCTCATTATCAAGACACCTTAAGGTCTATCTGTTGTTTGGGGATTCTGGAGGGATTATTTTTTCTATCTCTGTTTTTTGGTTTGTTTTCCAGGTGATATATTATTTTATCAAAAAGCAGAGATGGTCTTGGTAACTTGCATAACCCAATATGTGGCTTTGATTCAGGTGAAGGCAATGCAGAGGAATTTTCTGCAGGATTTGTCTGTGTTGTGCGCTGTGACAATTTGTATTCTTCATTGCCTCTGGTTTCTCTCAGCAGCAAACATTTTTCACGTTAAAATGGTTCCTGTCTAGAAGTATGATTCTTTGTGTTTCAGAAGAATCTAATCGACATCCCTGAAGGAAAAGACGTGAGGCCTAATGGAATCCACTTAGTAACAGAAGTTAGCAAAATTTCTCACTTATCTCCCAGCTTCCTCATCTCATACCCAGCTCAGTAAGTGGATGTCAACATTGGATTAGAGTACAACGATTGGCTCAGTTGTTGCTGGCAGTAATGGAGGATTTATCCAGACAGAATAATATCTTTAAATAAATCCTTGAGTAAACGATTTGGTGCTATGAAAGGGAAAAAAAAAAAAAAGAAAAAAAGAGGAGAAAAAAGATCGCACCAGTCTGATCTGAAGATCTGATTCCAAGCCTAACCTGCATCCTCTGGGGAAGCACGTTTTGTCCTTACAGGCTCTCAGCTCAATATTGTTCATGACAAAAACTCTCATAGAAGTTTAGAGAAAGAATCAGTCTTCCTTCACCCGAACTTGGGCTAGCAGGCAGTGCACTGTGACAAAGTGCTTTTTAGGTCAAGTGGGGGATTGTACATCATGTCAGAAATGTCACTGTCACAGCAGAAGGTCTGCTTCAACAACAACTGCTGTCACCTCACCAGGAGACAGAAGCTCAGGGCATGTGGAAGGATTAGCAAGCCCTTTAGCTGCCTGTCGGAGGAGCTCGGCAGCCCTCAGCGAAGAGGTGGAGTATGATCTTGAGCAACTGCTTTTCCTGCTACTTAGCTTTCCCAGCTTTATTTCAAATAAGAAATTCTTAAATTGTTTGTGTAATGTGCTTGTTTGCATAACATGGTACAAATCCTCACAAGGTTTACACCTTCAGAGCCAAATTCGATTCCTTCGCGCTTGTCACAGACAGGGTGAAGCTGGGTTTGTGGCTGTCTCGTTGGATGTGCACAGGGGAATACAACTGTCACTCTGTATCCACTGAAATGAGTGATAGCTATACCACAGCATTTAGTATGATCCATGCTGGGCTGAGATACTGAACCCCTCACAGCGGGGGATGTGCCCTATCTCTGTGGATAATATTCATGCTTTGTTCTTTTTGCTGGACAGTTCAGTCATCCGGTGTTCTGACAACATCAGAAGGAATATGCAACAAAATACACCAACCAGGTGTATGATCGCTTGGAGGTGCCAGCACCCTGGTTTTATAGTGTATTACAGAGTACCCTCAAAGCTATCTGAGTACCTTCTCCCCCTTTGTATGAGGAATCCCCTTGCTGAGATAATGATTTTTATTGTTGCAGTGAGTTTTTGGTGGTGGGAAATTTTATTTTGGTGATGCATTCTTGTTAAGTGGGATATGGTAGAAATTCTGTCCAGAGATACTACAGAACTGGCTACACTCAGTGCTGGAAGAAAACTGTTATTTCACTATATTAAGTGATGTTTTGAGTTCATGTCTTGGGAAGCACATTGTTAATGAGGTGATCCCACAGTCTTTACATATATAATTATTTTTTCCCCAGAGTTACTTGCTTCTAGGGAGACAATCTCCCTGGAGTATCGCCAGAAGATGAAACTACCATTCTTCATATTTTCAAGCTTCCCAAGCAGGGTACTTCATCTGCTGGACTTCTTGTATATCCATATTCAACCTTCTAGTGCTTTGTACTTTAAGTAATTTAACAAGATAATTTTAACTTTGGTTTATGTAAAAAATATTCCTAGGCAGGTTAAGGTATCAAACACCAGGAGAAAGGGGAAGATATTTTCCACAGAAGAATCATAGAATCATAGAATTGTAGGGGTTGGGAGGGACCTCGAGAGATCATCGGGTCCAACCCCCTGCCAAAGCAGGCTCCCTAGGACATTTCACTGAGATAGGCATCCAGACGGGTCTTGAATATCTCCAGAGAAGGAGACTCCACCACCTCCCTGGGCAGCCTGTGCCAGGGCTCTGTCACCCTCACTGGGAAAAAGTTTTTCTGCATGTTGGTGCAGAATTTCCTATGCTCCAACTTGCAGCAGAATATATAGTATGGAATGAAATGTCAGAATCCTGACATTTCATTCCATACTATATATTCTAGAGCCTTCACAGCTGAATAGCTTCCAAGAGAGCAAGAGAGAGCTTGAATTATCAAATTTAAACTCACACAGAGGATTTATATCCCACACAGAATATAGGAATGCATTTCTGTTTTGTAAAATATGCCATGGGTTTAGTAAATGAAGACTAATCTTCTAATAAATAAGTCTATAAGAGCCTGACTTTAAAAGTCACCTTCTACAGCGATAATATTCTCTTGAAACAGTGGAAAATTTTACTAAGTGGCAGAAATAATGGTAAGCTTTATTCATTGCATATTCATTAAGTCTGGTTTGTTTTCAAAAGAGACATTCAGTGCCAAGCCCATCTGACTGGAGCATGAATCTTAGGCTAGCCACTAACTGCAGCTGAAGAGGAGTAGGATTCTTTGGTTTCATACTAAGTATTTTACATCTTCTGTCTTCTCAAACATCATCAGACCCAGAGGTTAAAGTCTTGATAATCGATGTTTGCATTCAGAAATTGTAGCAACAGTAAAAAAGGAGGTTAAAAAAAGTTCAAAGGCTCAGTTACTCCAGTTCAGATGTGGAACAAGTTTTGCTGTCATACACCCAAGCTGGGCACTGCAGCCCTCCTTGGAAAACTGTATTTTCGATTTGGAGTGAGGGAGCCTGGGTCCATGGGGATCTCAAGGACATCATTGTAGATCCTGGCCCCGCCAGTCACACTCCAAATTGCAGGCATCATTTTGTCTGCTGAGGTCTCTTATGAAATGTGTGGTAGAAGCACAGTGAGGATCTCATCTCATGATGGTGGTGTACGTGTGCCTCGGTAAGACTCAGTGTCTAGTACAGACAGATATCCACTGTACCAATGATCTGACTCTGAGTTTGAGTTCTGTTCTGCTAGAGAGAGAGTTCACATTATTTTCAACCTAAAAGTTATAAACCCCTGTAATTCTTGGCATGAAACCAACTCTTAATCCTTTGAAAAATAGAATGACCAAAAGCACGTTGTTTTTATGCATCTTACAGTGAATTAAAAGGTAAAGATCTCTTTCTACCAAAAGAAAAATCATATATTTTTCTCCCTACAAGAATGAACCTGTCACATTCATGGTCACAATAATTTATGCTATAAAGGGGCAAATCTATTTGGAGGCAACAATGATTAATGTGAGCCTCTGGCCCACCTCACATCCCTGACCTTTGCAGCAAAGGTGATTCTCTGGGGACTTGAGGACTCTGCCTTCAGAGTTTGGAAATATCTAGGATATTATCAGGAAAGTATTTTTGGTACTTTTCCTGTAGGACATGCTGTGAAAGTCAATTAGTCCTACTGGTTGATTAGTGAAGTGCCAACTCATGCGTTTAATTCAGGTTAATCTTAAAGAAGGTATCTCTCCAGCAGTGCCACTGAAAAGCTTAATCTGCGTCAAAGTTAAATGCAGTAGAAATACCATCCTGCGAGCCAAAACCAGGGTAGAAGAGATGCCAGCCAAGACCAGGCTCACATCCTCATAGAAGGTCTTGGACCCACAGCTCCGACAGGCTGGAGAGGACCACTCAGCCCCTGTGGTGCCCACATGGTGGGGAACAGAGTCTGTTCTACCCATGCCTTCCAGCCATGGCACTCAGAGTCATGCCCAGGGATGGGACTGCCCCAACTGTCCTCTGGCTACCTTGGTCCTGGCCAGGGTCGTGGCTTGGATCCTGGACCTCCAGAGAGCCCCCATGGCTCCAGGTTCCCAGGGATCACTCCAGCTTGCATGGCGCTGAACACCCAAACTCTGTTCAACCTTGCACGTTTCCTCTTCTGGAGCTTTTTCTTGCCTTTGGGGAAAAAAAAAGTTATGGCAGAGCAGTTCTGATTCATGACTAGATATTAATACATTCATGTCGGTAAATATTTGGTTCTCTTCAACTCTGTGGATAACAATTAGGTGATGAACAGATTGTGACTAAGTACAATTAATAGTGCCAGAGCATACCTTCACAGGGGAATAAATACAACAATTAGTGTCTTATTTTATCAGTTGTGTAGGATTGTTTCTAGCTGTAACGGCATTCACAGAGCAGGCTAAGATTGCACACAAAACGTCAGCTCCTCTCAAATCCCAGGACTGTGTAACTTGGGAAGAACAAAACCTACTTTGAGACTGAAACTTTTTCCAGGCTGGTGTAAGCTCAGAGACCATCTTTGCTTTTTAGAAAGCCAGAGGATAATTGACTGAGGAAATTTTTGAGCTCTGAGCCATGTGATGGTGTGCTCAAATGACTGAGCTGTGATGGGAGTTGAGGGGTGCTTGAGGGCGCATGGCACCCTACTGACACAGCTGTGGGGCTTTCACACCAGCACCAGCCACACATTTCCCTGCTGTGCCCCAGGATGGAGATTGGCTTCCCCTGGACTCTTGATGAGTAGTACGGGTGTCGGGGAGAATAAGATAGGATATGGATAAGCAAAGGTACTGCATTAGCTGCTGCTGCCATGCAGCTTCCTAACATGTTCCCTCAGTGATGTGCAGAGCTCCAGCCACTGAAGTAGGAAATGCCACGCGACTGCAAACAGCTCCCAGTTGGCTGTGCCTTATGTCCAATTTTAAATTACAACATTGAGCTTCATTTGGGATAATTTCTGTCAACTGAAGCTTCTCAACTCTGGGTGAACTTGAGCAGATCTGTTAGGGGATGGGAGGAGACTTATCCTTCCCATATACAATATCCAACCAAAACCCATAGGAAAAGCTGCCTGAATTCCCATAACGGGCAACCCAGCTCTCAGGAACGGCTGTACCATTTTCATGACAATTTGTCCCCTCCTCCCGCCTGTAAAAGCTTTGCAACCTATTGGGTGAAATGGCTTGGGTTAGACTGAGATACCAACACCTGAAAACAGACAACTATAATAGAGGATACTGGAGAACCTCAAAGGTATATTTCCAACCTCTACATTAATAGTGTTGGAAGGGAAAGTTGGTCAGTAGTTGGTCATACATTGATTAGCAATCCCTTATCAGGTCTTGATGTCAGTATACTTGTATGTTTGAAAATCGAGGGTCTCTTGGCTCTCCTTTATGAAGACAGAAAACATGATAATTTCATGCTCTCCACAGCTCCTGGCACTGTCACAGCACACGTGGTTGCATTACTCAGTCACAAATGGATCCCAACTTAAATTGCTCTTGCACTTTCCTGTGCATTGTTACAGCACTCAAGAATTACTTCAAAGGTGCTATTGTTTTTCTAAAACATAGCTTATTATTAATAAGAGAGCTGAGGTGTTCTATGCAAATGCTACTATTCAGCTTTTGCTTTTAGCTTGATTGTTTTGAAGCAGGTTAACCAGTACTTTGCTAACTTAACTAGTGTTCACATGTAAATAAAGCCAGAGTTTAAGTGGGTTGGGGGTGCTTTAAGCTATAGACCATTGCAACAGACCCTCAACTGCAGTGTCCCTGCTGCACACCCTTACAAGGTCCAACTGTGGAATTTGCTACTGGCAGACTAAGCAGCAATGTGCCCTTGTGGCTAAGAAGGCCAATGGCATCCTGGGGTGTATTAGAAGGGGTGTGGTTAGTAGGTCAAGAGAGGCCCTTCTTCCACTCTACTCTGCCCTGTTGAGACAGCACCTGGAGCATTGTGTCCAGTTCTGGGCCCCTCAGTTCAGGAAGGAGATAGAACTCCTTGAAAGAGTCCAGCACAGGGCCACCAAGATGATGAAGGGAGTGGAACACCTTCCTTATGAGGAGAGGCTGGGGGAGATGGGCCTCTTTAGCTTGGAGAAGAGGAGACCAAGGGGTGACCTTATTAATGTTTATAGGTATGTAAAGGGCAAGAGTCAGGAGGATGGAGCCAGGCTCTTCTCAGTGATGGCCAGTGATAGGACAAGGGGCAATGGGTGCAAGCTGGAGCTTAGGAAGTTCCATGTGAATATAAGGAGAAACTTTCTCACTTAGAGGGTGATGGAGCACTGGAACAGGCTGCCCAGAGAGGTTGTGGAGTCTCCTTCTCTGGAGACAGTCAAACTCGCCTGGATGTGTTCCTGTGTGATTTAGTCTAGGTGATCCTGCTCTGGCAGGGGGTTGGACTAGATGATCTTTCGAAGTCCCTTCCAACTCCTAATGTTCTGTGATTCTGTGAATGCAAGTGATGTGGTGTACCTCTCCCCATACTCACTCAGCATGTTAACAGCTGGAGTGGGGAAAGGGCTCTGGAGCCCATCCTTCCCATGCTCTTGCCCTGAAACCAGCTCCTCATGGGACCTGGGGCAAAACGCAGGCAAAATTGGATGGGCCCATCCTCCTCCACCTGCCACCCTCTTTCTCATGGTGGTGATTCATTGAACATTGAAGGAGCACAGCGGCAGAAAAATATCAGATGTGGTGTGAGGCAGTAACAGAAAACACAATTTAAACCAAAAAACAAAGCTTCAGAACAACTACCAGAGGTAGAAAGAATATACATGTGCGTATTTAAGGATATTTTCTATATACTGTCATGACTCATTCTGCAAGATCCAGTAATGACTTAAGTTAGTTCTAGACCCCACAAACTGCCCCCCTTGCATTATATAAAACTCTATTGTACCAAAGGTGATTTTCAAGACTGAAAGCTGTTGTTCAACCAGAAAGGACCTTTTGTAATTTAAATTGGTCTGAATATGCTTGAAAAAGCATATATTTTAAAAAGTCTGGGCTTGGATTCTTTTCTTAAAGGCACACAAAACTTCAGCTGATTTAGTTCAAGAAATTCAGAGTTTTTTCTAAGGCTAATTTTCATGGAGACAATCTACAGCCCTCTTTCCTCCTCCAAATAAGCTTTTATGAATCTTCAAAATGGTTATATTCAGTCGTGTTTTTTGAAGTCATTACACGTTTTCTTTTCCTTATGAAGACTTACAGAAGTTTCAATGCAGTGCATTTCTTGGACTTAAATTGATAGAAGGTTTTACATTTCAGATGAAATCTTAATGAACGGTAAAGTTCTTTTATTTCTACAATAAAAGCTTTTTCTGCTGCTTTCTTGAGGCTGTATGCATGCAACCAGTGCTCTAGTCTTAAACTTTTTTGTCTGTATCAGCTGGGAAAAGAACTTTTCATTCTGCTTCAGCTCTCATTAACCAGAATTTTAAAAAAATTCTTAAATTGTCTTTCCTCTCATTGATTCTAGAGTGTGGATTACATTTATAGTGATGGTAATGAATGTATAGACTAAGACCAGACTTAATCTTTGCCATAAGCAGGGACACCCTTCACTAGCCCAGGTTGCTCAAAGCCCCATCCAACCTGGCCTTGAACACTGCCAGGGGTTCTCCCTGCCCCCCACACTGTGGGGACAGCCACAGATTCTTTGTGTAACCTGTGCCAGTGCCTCAGCACCCTCACAGGGAAGAATTTCTTCCTAATATCTAACCTAAATCTGCCCTACTTCAGTTTAAACCCACCAGCCCTTTTCCTATCACCACATCCCTTGCACACAGCCCCTCTCCAGCTTTGCTGTAGGCTCCTGCAGATCCTGGAAGGCTGCTCTATGGTGTCCTTGGAGCCTCACCTTGTCCAGGCTGAGAAACCACAACTCTTAGCCTGTCTTCATAGGAGAGGGGTTGAATCCCACTGACTGTCTTTGTGGCCCTCTTCTGGACTTGTTCTAGCATGTTCATGTCTTTCTTACACCGGGGATCGCAGAGCTGGACACAGTACTTCAGGTGGGGTCTCATGAGAGGAGAGTAGAAGGGCAGAACCACCTCCCTCGATCTGCTAGTCATGTTTCTTTTGATGCATCCCAGAGCACAGTTGGGTTTCTGTGCTGCAAGTGCACATTGCCAGGTCATGTTGAGGTTTTCATCAACCAACACCCCCAAGTCTTTCTCCTCAGAGCTGCTCTCAATCCATACTCCTCCCAGCCTATAGTTGTGCTTGGGTTTGCTTCAACCCACATGCAGGACCCTGTACTTGGCCTTGTTGAACTTCATGCGGTTTAAATGGGCCCACTCCTCAAGCCTGTCAAGGTCCCTCTGGATGGCATCCCTTCCCTCCAGCATGCTGATTGCACCATGCAGCTTGGTGTTGGCAAATTTGCTGAGGGTGCACTCACTCAATCCCACTGACCATGTTGCTGTCAAAGATGCTAAAGAGTGCTGGTCCTAACACTGACCCCTGAGAAAACTCAATCCACTTCAAAAACATCTCGCATGCCTTACATCTCTCCTATTGCTGGCTCCTTAGAAGTAAACCACCTGTAATCCTTTTAAATGTATCAAGCAAAAACAAGTCATCAATAGGCTACAAGCATATTCTTTATCAAACTTCACCAATGGAATGGAAGAAGCCCTCAGTCTTCTTTCTTTCTGGTCTCCTCTATAGTGGTCTCAGGTGTATGTTGTGTTTAGACAATTCTATTGGCTTTGGTAGAAGCTAATTCACTATAGTACAGACATAAAAATGAAAATAAAAGAAAGATAGATGAATTCCAGATTGTTTCCCAAGCCCTTGTTTATTACTGTCATACACAAACACCCTGAATGCTTTGCCCATTTATGACAGCAATTCCCATCACCTCCTGGTGAACAGGTCTTTCTCCTGCCAGAAGTGATTTTGTGCTGTTGACCCAATGTAGCTATGCATGAAATCTTGAATTGCAGAGGTCTTCTGCCTTCCCAGGGTTTATAGACATAAACATTTAAAAACCATTATCTTCTGCAGAGCTGCCCTCCTCTATTGTCAAACAGCCTTGGGCAGCCAAGATTCATTCTGCTCCCCTAGGAACAGCTATTATGCCAGCACAAATTCATTTGACTTCAGTGAAGTTCTTCTTCACTTAGACAGGTATTTAGCAATGTTTTCCTTTGTTCCTGGATAGATAGCATATCCAAGGTTTAATTTAATAAAATCAGCATATCTAGCATAAATCCGATGGACTAAGGTTTGTTGACAAAATGGGTGGGTTATTTTCAAGGACACTGATTCATGGTCTTCCAATGAAAAATAGCATTTAACAGATTTATTGTTGTTGAATAAGCAGCAGAGAAGCTGGGGAAGGTCGATTTACCTAATGTTATTTTTATAATTTTAAAAGCCTTTTGCTGGGTATCAGAATACATTAGGCAAAAAGCAACCCTTTTGTTTATTGCTTTTTAGAATCAGGGAGGCATGTAGGCTGGAAGGGAGGCCATCTTCTTCAAGCCTCTGCTCTAAGCAAGGTCAAGGTTGCTCAAGCTGTGGCCAGTCTGTCTTTGGATATGTTCAAGGAAGGGGATTCCACAACTTCGGCACACCTATTCTCATTCTACATCACCCTTGTGGTGAAATATTTTTTCTTGCACAGTTGACCTTTCCCTTTCTTCAGCTTGTGACTGATTCCTTTTTTTTTTTTTCCTTTTCACTGTGTGGCTCAGAGCAGTCTGACTTAATTTTCTCTGTGATTTCCCATTAGGCAGCTGAAGAGACTGGTAAGACATCTGCTCTGCCTTTCCTTTTAAGGCAAAGCAAAGGCAGATCGCTCAGTGTCATCCATAGTGTCCCAGGCCCTCTAATAATTTTGGTGGCCACCCACAGGACTATCTCCATTGTCAATGTCTTCTGGGGAGGACCAAACTGCATATTTATTTCATTTTGTTTCATAAAATTTTACCTTGTTCCTCCCTGTGCCGCCAAAGCTCACATTTCCCAAAGTTATGCCACACAAACCCAAAACAGTTTAAACCAATAAAAAGGAAGGTTGCAGTTCCAAGCAGGTCTTTTGCCTGAGGTTTGTTGGGTTTTTTTTTCTGAAGTCAGCAGGGCAGACAAACCGCTGGGACTTCTTGCCAAAGGCATTTTTCTGAGGGAAATAGCAGTCATCCAAGAGGAGAGGGAGCTGCGCTTCTGTTTCTGTGGTATCTCCACAGCTTTGTTTTGATGTTGCTTTAACAAACAAAAAAACCCCCTAAACAAAACTCAGATTGAAGTCTCTTGGAGAAGAAAATTCTGGAAAAATTTAGTTTAGATCAGTCAGAAAATTTCCTCTGAAACACTGAGTTGGTTTCCTTTCCTAGCTTTAGTTATGTTGCAAGCTTGTGTACATTAGAATGAAATGGTTACCACTGCAACAGCAGTATCAACTTTGGTCAGGAGAGGTAGATGAAGTACTTCTCCAATTTGTTATGAGAGCAAAATCAGGAGAAATATCACCTCTTCTCCACCCTTATGAGATGCAGAGAGGATGTCTCCAGTTCATGAGACTGAAGGGCATTTTTTTCTCCTGCTGCTCAGTAGTGTATCATCTCTCCAGTGTTCTTGGCCAGGCTCTCAGGGGCTGGGAGTTGGCTTACTCATGGGGTTCTTCTTTTAGGTATCGTCTTAGGATTGTCTTTAGGCATTACACATCTCTGTGGCTGTATGAATATACACAGCTACTTGGATGGTGGCAAAGTGAGCTAGGGCAGTCATGAAGAGAGGCTGGGACCCTGTGGGGCACCCTGCTACAGCTTTGACAGATGACCCTGGCTGTGAGCAGGCACACCTCTCACGATTAAGTTATAGGAAGGTAAAATGAGGTCTTACCACAGCAAAGGACTTCACGAGTTGTGTGGTGGATGGTATTCTGCTCCCTGCCTGCTATTGGTACTCATGCTGCTTTTCAAATATAATACTGATTAGACCTTTATAAGTAAAAGACCTAAAGACCTTTATACAAACAGAAGACATAGTATTCTACAGTAAAAGGTTGATGCTCTTGAGAAGGAGAGGACATTAACATCTCTGCTGTTTTCTTAGGTTGAAGACCATCTCTGAGCACTGGCAATGTTATCTGAATTTAATATTCAAGCAATTTTAGCAGTCATGATATTCTAGAAGCTCTGTCTATGTAGAAGACAGGCACTTTGAAGGATACTATTTGGTGGGTTGGCCCAGCTTCATCTGTACAAAATAAGCAGCAGCTAGCTTTGAAATACTATGTTAAAACATCTCTTTCCTTTGCTCTGTTAAGGCAATTTTAGCCCTTGCATATCAAAGTGCCAAATCCTGCTGGCATCACTTGGCATCACTGGGTTTCTGCCATGAGAAACAAAAGGCAAGCCAACGCAAATGATGTCTGTGGTATTCACAACAGGAAAGAAGTAAAGAGTACATTCGTCTTTCCTCAGTATTAGTTCAGCCACAGCAGGTGTGTTTTAGTGCCATGGTCCTGATTTCTCCTTCTTTAGCTCTCTCTTATGCAGGCAACTCTATTGATTTTGTGAACTGAGATCTTGAACTCCATCTGCTCAAACCTACAGCAGAGGCAAGGCAAGATACTAACAGAGAGGGTGAAGTGCCTGCGATGGGGAGTGCTGAGTTTTGCGTCAGCTTGATCAAAAGCAAACTCCTCCTCTAAAACATTTAATAATTGTTAAAATATATTTTAATTACTTATGAAAGGGCTTGAAAGGGCTTTTGTGAAACAAAAACTGACAGAGAAGTGTCAGTTTTTAGAAGCACTTAAAACTCTTAGAAACCCACGCACTGCATAAATGCTTTCAACACATATACATATATATATTAATAGAGCGTTGAAAATTAGCATCCTTCCCACTCTAGGGTTCTCACTATAACCATTTCCAGACTTTTGCCCACAAGACACTCAGACGTTATGGAGCCAGTGCTGCGAAAAGACCTAGGCAGAGGGACAAGTTGACAGTTTTGCTCCATTGGCTCGAGTTCTTGCCCAAGCATCCTCTCTGGGGCAGAGCAGCAAGGCAAGTCCCAGGCTCAGTGGAGCACTACATCAAGAGGGATGTGGTCTGTAAGCTGGGGAGCATGGCTGGCTTTTCCACGAAGCACAGTCTACATCACCATGAGCGATACACAGCAGAGAAAATGTTGTGCTCAGGTAACTAAGAGCTATGTCATGATGTGTCCAAATGAGTCTGGCTTTAAGCTACATTGGCATCCTTAGCTGGCGTTCTCTCATTTCTGTGTGCTTTGCCTTGTAACTGGAGCAGCACGGGTCTGCTGGGGGAGATTTTATGGAATTGACCTTAATACTTGATCCAAAGGCTCTCTGAGGGATGTATCAGAAAGCAGAACAGAAAGTCTGACCCAAAGTACTTTGAGGAGGTGGCTGTATCAGCTCTTCCTAAATAAGAATTATCAAGAAAGTATGGCTAGATAGCCATGCACGCTTGGGTTTTGAAAGAAAATGAATATAGGAGAGAGATCACAGACAATCCTTTCTGACAGAGCAGCTCACATTCTGCTTTGTTTTGCTTGAGCAGCCTATTGACCAAAAATGGAAATTCAGACAGGTTAAATTGTAGATTCAGCTGGTATTTCTCATGGTGTTTCAACCAGAAAGAATGAACCAAAATAAAAGTAGGCAAAGGCAGGAAAAGCCCAAGTATTTTGTCTTGTGTTTCTAAAAAAATGAAGCTACTTACTGTTGCTTATGGAAGAAAACACTGGAAAAGAAAAAACTTTTCTGGCTAGTGTCCCACCTGGGATCCTCACAGGTGTCATTCTCCCTCTGCAACTTTGCTGTTGTTGTAGACCTATCTCTAGATGAACACAAAGATATCTCTTTCACAAAGGAAGACACCATGTCCTGGTTCTGGCCAGGCCAGAGTTAACCTCCCCAAGCAGCAAGCACAGGTGAGCTGACTTAGCCTGGGCTGTTTCCCATAACACCTGACACCACTTCCCCATAAAAGCAGCTGGTTGGGGAAAAGTATGGGCTTCTTGCCTCCAGGACAGTCTGAGTGGGGCTGGGGTGTTGGGTCAGTTGGTCCTTGCCATTGGGCAGCACTCTCTAATCCTTGGGTCAATAGGGCACTCTGTGTTAGCACTGGGTGTGAGTGTAACTGGCCATTATTGTTCTACATTCATGGTGATTTTTGTCAGTAAACTGTCCTTATCCCAACCCATGGAGGCTCTGTTTGTCTCTCCTCTGGGAGTGAGTGACTGGCATGTGGTGCTCAGCCACTGTCTGGGGCTGAACCACCACACACCATTTCTATGCTGGTAACATTTTGCCATGTGTATTGTTCCTCTCTTGTTAATAGTAGAAAATTATCCAGGTTGCTTAGATCATAAATGCATTTCCCTCTGCTGTACAGGTTAATGCTTTCATCTAGGCTGTGGAAACCTTTGTGGAGAATCCTCTGTGGGGGGACACAAAGTCTTCAATAGCTTTTGGATCAAATTCAAGATTTACTATATGATAAAATGTTGATTTTATTGGGTCATTTGTATCAGATATGCCTGTAGTCACATGGGGACATACACTGATGTTGGAAGTGAGAGCAGTGTTTTGGAAAAATGTTTTCTTCACAGGTCAGTAAAAATTTCTATGTCAGGACCAGTTAAGTTTTAAGGGCATTTCTGAATTAATATGAAATTTGATGTTAGAATATGAGCAGCAGCAGCACTATATAAGAATATTTACTTCATCATTTTCAAATAAGGCTGTTTGGCTGTTTGTTTGTTCCCAAGGTATTTAATTTATTTTTAAAATTCCACCTCAAAATTGAAAATAACCCAACAGCCTTCAATCTGAGGTTGAACAAACTGTTTCTTCAACCTGGACAAGCATTGTAGAGAGAGGGAGGATGCTGCCTATTACAAGACATAAAAATAAATTATTCATACAGCTTAAATACAATGTATCAATTATTTAGTATCACTCTGGTGTTTCAGTTTCACATCAGGCAGATGGCAAAAGTGGAGAAAAAAAGACTGCCATTCTGTGAAGGATAATACAGGTTTGTCACGTTTGATATCATAGTAAATGATGTTTGTCTAATAAAGTGGTGTGCCACAGATCTGTAAAGGAGAACAGTTAATTGAAAGTGCTGTGTGGGAAAACAGGAGAGTTCTGCCTTGTAATCCCAGAGAAGGAGCATTTCAGACTTCCTGAAGCGGGGAGCTGCTTGCACTGATATTCATGCTGTGAGTCCCAGGCAATTCTTTTGACGGGGGCCATTGATTTTCCTAAAATGCCAGCAGGCTGACTCCTGCCTGTCTCTTCTCTGTTCTCCCACAAAATGCAAGCCACAGCTCCAAGGAGGAGAGGAGAAGCCATCCCAAGTTAGAGGAACTTAATGCACTCAAAGGGACTTTCACTTTAGGGAAAATTCCCTGAAGTCTGCAGAAGAGAGGGCATGTTTGAGGGGAAACTTGAACAAACGAAAGCACGAAATGTTTATAGTCTGATTTCTGTACTGAGTCAAAAGAAAGGCAAACTTAAGTAACCATCTGCTGAGATTTGCTCTCTTCCTGCTTCCAGATCGGAGGAAACAACTGAGCTCCTCAGAGCTCGGTTCCCAGTGGAAATATATACCAACAGAAGAGGAACTGGTTGTCGGATTCCCTGCCAATCCCTGTCTTTAATCCGTAGATGTTTTATTATCTCTCTCACTTCTCTTTCCACAGTTGCATTCAATTCTCCACAAGCACTTTCATGCCAGGAAGCTAGGCACACACAGAACAGAAATGCTTTGTTACATTTTTTATGAGGGTCCTTAACCACATGCGTGGAAAATGTTTATTTTATAAGTGCAGAATTGTCCCCTGGGGATGTTTTGCTTCACAAATGAGCCTAATGAGCATTAGAAGAGCAGTTTTGCTCAGGAAAGTGGTAGGGTTTTTTTCTTCCTTAATTTTTTAATTACAGCCCCCGACCTGAAGGACTAGCACGAAACTATAAACAAATCAGGATTACAAGCGACATGCGTTTTTCATCAGTGCCACCGAGGGGGATGCTCCGGTGTGTGTCCCCTACGCTGTGCAGGGGTGACGCAGGGTGAACTCCTGAGCTGCTGAGACCTTACTGCTACCCTCCCTCCTCTTCACTCTGCCCTCACCCCCCTTACACATACCCCCCACCCCCTCCAAATCCCTGTTCGCTCCATTCTTAGTCAGGGACCTGCTTGAGCTCAGAGGCATCTCCCTGACATGAGCCCTGTGTAATACTGACACTGGAACGGGGCATGTGTAAACGGATGGATGTTGCCTCTCTGAGGAAGGGAAACATTGTCCACACTGTGCAACTTACAGTTCTCTCACCAGACAAGATTTGGGGTTAGTTGTAAACACAGATTTGCAAAGTAGAAAAAGGTGAAAGAGCAAAACATGCCCTTAAGGTTATATTTAAGGAGAGAAACTCATCTCAGCCGGCCAATGGGCTGTGGCCAGTGCCAAACGGGGTCACTCATCCTCCCCTAGCCTGTGGTGGAAGGAAACTTTCCTTTTCTCCCTATCATTTTGCCTTCCTCTTGTTCCCTCTGACCAAACACAGGAACAGTACCTTATTTTACCCTGGATGACTGTATAATTTTCTTTTGTCCCCCTTAAGGTTACTTGATTAATGTGCCTGTAAGAGTACTATAAACACATTTTTCCTGGCGATGTAGAAAACTGATCAGCACTCAAAAGAACAACGTTTTTTTATCCTCAGACGTAGTGGTAATTTCAGCCCACAGGTACCATTAGGGCAGCCTTTCCTTTGCACCACCCCCAAACCACCTCATAGGTGCTAGTGCAGAAAGGTTGGCCCCTTTGTCTGGGTACCACTATCCTTTTCTAACAGAAACAGAGATTGCAGAGTCAAGGCAAAAATGAAGCAATTTTTTTTTTTTCCTTTTTAAACCATTCTTGGCTTTCATATTATTCTACTAGAAATGTACCGAGTGAACCAGATATATTAAAAAAAATTAAGGCCCAAAAAACCTCTGGTGAAATCCACATGCAAATATCTACGTGTGTGTCTTGTTTGGAACACACAGGCACAGGGTGAGGATCACCTGCAGCTCTACCTGATGTTCCCCTTGTTTAGTTTTTCATGCTAGGGATGTGGAGCTGGTGAGAGAAAAGTGAAGTGATTGTGTTCAGATGGGGATCGGAGGGCTGGCTTTTGAAAAGACTGGAGCCCTTCTGTCACCAAAACCATGGTGAGAGTAAGAGCCCACGCCAAGAAGCAAGTATGCATGCCCTGCACAAGCAGTCGTTATCGAGGGAGCATCAGATTTCTGCAGTATAAATCCATAAAAAGGCATTTTGAAAATGGAAAGCTAGATCCAAGTATAATGGCAATTTTTCCAGTGCCTTGGGAGTTCTCTACACTGTGTATTTCTGAAACCAGCCCATTTTATCCTAGTAGGAGTGTGTGTTATCCTCTGCTGACTTTGCTCGGTGCTGTTTGCCGAATAGATGCCTTTTTGTTTGGCACTCACAGAGTATACAGAGCGCGGGGAATGGTTTAAATTGTACCAGCTGTTAGCAGCGCCACGGTAATGTATCTGTTGCTTAACCTAGCAGAAAGTCCCGCAGCCCTCAGTGGTTCAAAATGTTCCTATTTTCTCTTCTACTTCAGTCCTATTCCCTTTCATGATCAAAACATCCTAAGCTGGATGTCACAGAGGAGCTCAATAAGATAGTCTGATTTCTGCAGAGAAAATCTTAGCTTTATAACCTAAATAAACTTTTTGTAGGACTATGGTGCAGTGGTTGCTGGGTCACTGAATCCACATACACATCCCCTTTCCAAAAAGACAGTTTCTGCTGTGGCCATACCATATTTTTTTTGCAATATTTTCCTTCTTCACTAATAGCAAGTGGGAAAGCATGTGTTTTCCCTTAGAAAAAAGGAAGGTAGTTTCCACAATGTTCTCCTTTCTTTGCTCAGAGGTAGCTGCTTGTAGCAGCTCAGTCCCTTTTTACTGTGCTGTTCTCTGGCATGTAGGTCCTGCTGGGCCCCAATACACAGTAAGAAGGCAACTATTAAATATCAGATGCATTATATTTGAAATAATACAAGCTATTATGCATTAAGAAAGAAGAGCAGATGATAGTTTTTTAAAGAACATTTGTTCCCTTATCTCAGCGGTAATTTTTGCATATTTTTGTTTCTTACAGGTGAAAATCCTCATAAAAAGGGTCAGGTATTAACAGTTCCGTGTCTTAAGTGCCTGTTATCTTGCTTATACTTGAGCGATGGCAGGAACTTTCATTATTTCTGAGACCTCCCCTGCTGTGAAGCAGTTAATTTTGACATTGTCAAAGAGGTGACAACCCCTTTGAACAATGAAAGACTTTTGATTCAGTGAAGCGATGGCATTACTTCGCTACACAGCACCAAAGCGTGAATCTCAAGGTGAGACACATTTAACGCAGCAGGAGGTCTAGCTGGGATATTGGTTGAAAAAAACCCTGTTTGCATTGTTTAGAGAAGAAAAGGTTTGGGGAAAGAAAAAGTGAGGAACGTTAGGCAGCCAGGATTGCTTGTTACCTTCTGACCCTCTTGGTTCTGTTGCTTCTGAGACCTTGAGGGACAGTTAGTAAAGTACCTTAAATAAATGTATATGCCACCTGTACATTTCTTACAGCGCTAAAATCAGAGTCATGTTACACACACGGCTTTCTCAACCTTCCATTTCATTTCATTTTTACCTTGCCTCCATCATCATGTGCCTTAACAGTGTGGCACATGCACACTCATGCTGCAAGTCTATTCATTAGAGTGTGTTTGGAGAAGACAGCATGAAAATGCCATTTAAAGCCTTAAAAGATCAAAACAGACTTGTTTTCTCTTGGTTAGTGAGATCAGTAGTTTTCTGCCTGGTTGCTTACAGTGGTTTTGTATTCCAGAGGGGCGCATGGGCAGCACGTTTGGTGGCTGAAAGCTGTGGTGGGCTCTTTCTCCCGAGAAGTAGCTGCGGTCTCCAGGAGAGGTTTGCAGGCAGCTCACACCTGCCATGTGCTGGGGTGCTCCCGGAGGCAGCTTGCAGGCAAAACCTGAGGAGCACTGTGGATGTGGCAGCTCCACAGTTGCAAGGTGTTGCCCATTGCACTTCTGAAGATGCCTGTGCTCCTTGCAAACTCGGTGTTCACTCAGTTAACATTTCGCGGAACAACATTTGCATTGGCAATGAGAAAAGGAATAACACAGCCTCAAAGTTCAGCTACTAGGTGTATGCTCATCCACTGTTTTCAGGGAAAGAAATTATGGGGCATTCAGAGGGATATTTGCACTTAGCACTTAGTCCTTGGCAGTCATGAAACCTTCTGCCATCCTGCAGACATTCCTTCAGCAGGGAGCTCTGGGGCAAGAGCTAAAAGTCAGAGTTATGAACACTGAATTCTTTTGACTTTGGTCCCAATGTCTGATCATTAGAAGCAATACGCTTTCCAAAGAAGGAACAGGTGCCCAGGAATACTTGGAGAAAAAACCAGCAAAGAACATTATGATTGCCATGTTAACACCTTCTGTCTCTATTTCTTAACACGGGCTGTGACTTACAACAGAAAATAAGGAAAATAAACCTCTACCGGGACTCCATCTTGCCTTCATCAAGTCATCCACAGCATTTGTGCTCAGCAAAACCAGCACAAAGGCAAGTAGTGAGAACACATAAGGAACCAATAATATGTCAGCGAGGAAGACACAGAAAGATGAAGATACACAAGAGGACCAAGGACAGACAGAGCTGGTGAGAGGCTTCCATTGAGGAAAGTCTTGATCATGGGAATCCAGCATCTATACATCATCTGCTTAGGTTCCTCTGCCTTTTCCAAAAGAAATGTATTTCTCAAACTCTTCTGTGGCCACTCCTCATTTTCTATACCACCCTTGCTCCTGTTGATAATGCACTTTATTTTTCAGTCTGCTCATTTGCATCCTGGTGTTACTAAGGGCTCTGAACATGACTGGGGCTCTGTTGCACAAGGCTGTGCACAGGGACGGAAAGGAGGACAAGCACAAACAAGTAGATACACAAATTGTACCTTCTCCCACTTTTTGGTCCTCTGTAATTTGAATGGATACTCCCCATGTTACAGAAGCTTACCCGTTTTGTAGGCTGTCACCATATGGCACTATTCAATTTTAAAGGATTTCTGCAACTGTGCAGAGCTGCCTCATTTAGCAGGGAATACCTAAGAGTGAATTATCCATAGACTCCCAGGCAATGATAATGGGCAAAGATCTGCTATGTACACATTGCCTGCCTATCAACAGAGGATACCCAAATACCACACTTTAATGTTTTGTTCCATATAGTTTCAAAAGCCCCAGAGAGTACTGCTTTGTGGTGAAAGGGAAATCACTGAGGATATTTTCATAGCCAACTGCTCCCTTCATAAGATCATTCAAAGTGTTTTCTGCTCCGGGGATGCTGTTAGGAGAAAAAGCTCTTTGTAGTATTGATTCAAAATATTTTATGCCTTCTGACACTAGGCTGGAAATGAAAAGTAATCGCTTCCACCACTTAAAAAGGTGCTCAAGGTGAAGCACAATCTCCAATTAGGTGATGCAGAGAAATTAGTGAGAATGTCAGAATTTCAGCTAAATAAACTTAATTCTGTTCTTATATTTAAAAATGATGAATAAAGCCCCCTGATGCAATGTGTTAGAGGCGGCAAAGGCTTTGGAGAAATAAAGTATACTGAGCACAAAAATTACACTAGCTTCACTGCGAAGCGAAGTTCAATAAATTATTTTTCACTTTTGAGGACATCAAACTGAAATACAGCCTTGCTGGCATCTTCATCTGATATTCACTGAGAAAAAACCTTTGGAAGAAAGGAAGCTCAAGAATTTAATGTACTAAGAAAGTATTTTGTTTTATTTCCTCATGTCTGGGATTTTTATTTCCCTTAAAACATGTTCTAAAAGTCTTGTCATTGCTGTATTTCATTGGAAACAATAGAGGCACCAAATTATTTATTGTTATCCTGATAAAACCATTACCTGCAGAAGAGAGAGATATTCATTATAGCTTAGTGCAGGGAGCCAAAAGTTAGGAAATCCTGCTCACCTCAGGATACCTACTCACGTGGTGTCAGAGAATATTATCTCCTGAAAAACAGTGCTAGTGACATGTACCTGCTCTGAGGTCATCGTGTCAGGGAGCTGCTTGCAGCTCAGCCCTGTGCTTCAGTTACTGCACGCTCACACGCACACACCTCTTCCCTCAGCCAGTATGTGTCCTTTTTGAACGACTGCTACTTGGAAATAAATCCTCACATGGGAACAAATAAATGGATGCCCTGGTAGAGGGATGAGGCTGTGGAGGATCTGCAGCAAGGAGGCGACTGAGAGAAAGGAATCTGGCTGTGTTGATCTATCCAGAAGTACTGCAGAGACCTTTTTTCTATAAAAATGACTGGTGAGCATGTGCAAGGAAATGCAACCCCCTCCTTTGCTCTGCTCCTGATACAAGGCATGAGCCAAAACCCATGTGCAGTCTGGGGTTCCCAAGGCTTCACAAGGTTCCAGCTCTCCTCCTCATTGCTTTATTTCAGTTCTGGTGATATTTCCACAGCAGGAGAAATATTAATTAAGCCAATGAACACCTAGGTACAGTGAGTAGGAGTGATTCCTCTGGGGTCTCAGGTTTAAAAAGGAATACAGAGAAGATACTTCGAAGGTAAACAAAGCCCAGGGATGTGTTGACTGACCTCCTCTCCACTGTGCTGATCCTGATGACACAATTTTGCAAAAAGAGGACAGAAACATGACCATGGCAAAACAGAAGCTGTGTTTGCCAAACTTTCTTAGACCTCAGAGTTTTAATTTAGCTTCTAGCTTTGGGCAGTGAGCAAGGAAGGACAGATGGTTAGCACCCAGACAGGAAGAAAGAAAGAGAAGAATTAGCCTCCAGGAACTAAATCCACTTGGAAACAGTTCTTTACCGAGTGCTTCAGCACTGAGATGTAAGTGCATGAATGTAGTCAGCATAGCAGTTTCTCATCACATTAAGGACTCAAGGTTGCTATAAGGTCTAGTTATCTCTAAGCTCCTTGTACCTTTGTGCTCTTTGCGTCAGAGATGTGATCACATGAAATGGGGGGGTTGTGTGTGCTGTAAATGCGTTTTGCCCCATTTTCCTCTTGCCTTTCCTAGCCTACTTCTCAGTCACCCCCCTTTACTGTGTCACAAATGTCAACAAGTTTTGCTTTTTAAAAACACAGACATGGATTGTGTCTGTTCTTCCAGGTGTGGAAGTCCATGAATGCACTGAAGGGAGAACACATGGAGGCAAACAAGTGCTCCTGGGGGTAAGCTGTTTGTGTCTCCTCTCTCTCTTGTGATGAAGTGCCTTCTAGACTCACTGACTGTGAACAGATCTGGCTCTGCTAAGTTTGATCCCACTGTGGTTTTGACCCCATTGCTTCCACATGACTGATGCCTTGCTTGTGATCATGTTTTCCTGCAGCTAGGATGAGTTTGGCAGTACAGACAGAGTCCCTGGATCCCTTTGGTGAATGAACAGGGAGCAGCTCACGCAATAGTGTGACTGGGATGCATTTTCCCCTTAACACTGAGCTTCAGGAGAATTAAAAACAGACTGAAACACAATAATGATGACGTAAGGATCAGCATACAGTCAGATCCATTTCTGGGTTTGTGGGCATCTATTGAAAGATAGATATACAATTACAGTTATAACAATTTTGTTTGCTGTAGTTATTTCCATCTTAAAATGGAAAACCTTATCCTATTCCATATTTGAGCTGGTGGCTCTGAGCATTGATGAGCTTCAGTCCTGGTACACTGAAGACTTTTGCAGAAAGAGCAGATCTTTAAACAACAGTCAAGGACATGGATTAAGCCTAATAAGCTGCTTTTCTCCTTAGTAACCTGCTTAACCTGCTTGTGTGCTTCCCCAATAAGCTACTCTATGCCTTCAAACGCACCCTTCTAATTGTATCTGCTATTTAGGCCTCCCCCTTATTTTATTTGCAGCCATTGCATTTAAATGCTTTGGAGCTGGTCCCACAGGACGCTAGGCACCGCAAAGTGCTCTGCTAGTGACTGACAAGGCAGGGTACTGAACACTTGAGTACAACTCAGGGCAAAGGCAATGTGATTTCAGGCTGCTTGGGCATTTTGGCTCTTGAGATATGTATTTCATAAAAAGCTGCACAGATTGGAGTTTATTTCCTTTCCATTATTCATGTGCACTGGAGACATGCTGCCTGAAGGAGGCTTATTGGACAAAACTGATCCCCCCGATGTGCACAGCATAGGAACTGTCTCCCAAGTGACAGAGGAATATACAAATAAAGGCTTGGCATTAAGCTCAATTTTCTTTGTTTGTTCACAGGGAAATAAAATGTGATGGGCTAAGATGCTTTAGTTTTCTAAACAACAGTTTTAGGGCATGCTGATAGAACTACCCTTTCATTTTTCTTATACTTGTTGTTGTTGGTCACCTAGGAAGCCAAAGAGATTTATGGCAGGACAAGATAATCCAAAGTAGTGAAAAAATACATATTACTGCACCAGTTTCACTAACATGAATGGCAGTGGCCTGCCCAGGGCCATGCAGAGTAACCTGAGGCAGGGGCAGCTATTGGCTCCTGGACATGGCTTTGCTAGATTATTTGTGGTTCAAACTAACATCCTTAAATCATGTTGCTTAAAGACAGAGCACATAGTTTCTTTATTAAGTTATTAAGAGTTATAAACTCTTATTAAGTTTCTAAATAATTTTGAAACTTCCATAAGCCTCAAACCAGAGAAGTTTAATTTCTTGCAGCTTCCGTTAATTTCTTTTGGAAGTGTTCACATTCAGCAGGTCTGAAATCCAGGACACTTTTAATTAGAAATCAACTCAGAAGCCTAAGTTTAGGTGCTCACTTTGATTCCATATGATACAAAGGACAAACCTCTCCCTAGAAATCCCCTGGTTCATATTCAGGTGAAGCCTGTTTCACTAAGTAATTTTTTTCTCCATAGAGGTCCTCCCTTTCTGACTAGAACTCTATACAAAGGGCAGGCACAAATGTAAAGCATTCCTTTCTCTACATCAAAGTAAATGTGACAAGAGAAGCCAACATTCAGCCAACAGTTCTGGGTAAAAGATTTTCTTTACTAATTTGAGCATGGGCATCTTCAAGCCTCCAGCAGAAATTCCAAATTACATATTATATTTTCTACATAATATGGCTTAGAAAATATCATCAGCAAGTCAGTAGGACCTGTTATTCAATATGATTTTGTCTGAGTTGCATGCACATAAGGTTTCAGCTTCTAGGCCTCAAAATTCTCTATGGGTGATAATCTCTTCACCAGTATTTCCAGCATTTTCTGCCCAGTACTTTAGTACAGCTTTCTCTTGTCTGTGGAATACTTGTGTAAAGAAATACCAGGTTTCAGCCTTGCCTGTTCATAATGTTGGTAGCAACAAACAATATGTTCTTATAAATTGCCAATAAAGTGACTAAATTGTGCTCTCCGATGTGCACATGAAATTACAGATGCAACTGGATTAACTCTGGTCTGGCTCTACCATCTGCCACATTGAAAATTTAAATTTCCAAAGCCAGTCCAGCTCTCTTTGCTCAGTAAAGAGTATTTTAAGACTTGACATCTGAGTCACACAATCCTCTAAACCAGACACTTGACTCAATGGGAAGATGCAGAAAGTTCGAAGATGCCAGCAGGCTTAATTTCTGACCCAGAGATGATCTTGACCCATTGTTTTAAACTTAGATGCTGAGGCTTTCCATACATTTGGTGAAATTTGCTCATCTGTTTATTGTCTTAATCAGACTTATTTATCCATTCATTCACACAAATTCCCCAAATATCAAGTTACTGGATTGGAGCAAAAGATTTTAATAATTACAGCTACATAACTTACTTTTTTTTTTTCTGATGTAATGGCTGGGAAAAAGCTACAAAGATCAAAAGGCCAACAAGGACTGAATGTAAACTCCATCGTTTTCAAAAGTAACTGAAGCTTTTGTTTGGAAAAAAGCTTTAGAATGTTTGGGCGTGGAAGCAACGCCAAAGTTTCAGCTACAGTAATTTGGAGTACCCATGACAAAAGAAAATACATTTCTTATCATATTAATCTATGTGAGTAGCAAAGTCTGGGGGAGGAAAGCAACACCCACAATAGAAGATAATTAAGTTAGGGACCACTCAAACAAATTAGATATGTATGAGCCCATGGGATCATCCAAGAATGCTGGAAGAGCTGGTCAATGTCAACCTGAAAACTTTCTCTATTATCTCTGAAAGGTCACGACCATCAAGGGAGGGTTCTGATGATGAGGAAAAGGCAAATGCTACATCCAATTTTGAGTAGGGCCGGAAGGAGGTTCTATAGACCATTCAGCCTAACCTCAGGTCCTCGAGAGCTGAGGCACGCAGGACAGACATGAAGGTAATTTGGAAATCAAGCACTGATTTATCAAGGACAAACCATCCCTGAACATCCTGTTTGCTTTCTTGGCTCTGGATGAGGGAGAGCAGTGAATGTTGCATATGTTGACCTTTAAAAGATCTTTGACAGTTTCCCATAATATGATTAAAGCCTAATCAGTGAAATAAGGCCTGAATAAGTGGCATCCCTCAGGCACTGATACTGGGGCTTGTATGGTTCAAAATCTTTATCACTATTCTGGATGAGGGGATGTAGAGCGCTATCAGAAAGTTGGTGGACAAGCCAAGTCTGGGGAAGCCATGTGCCCTGGCCACAGGGGAGGCCAATTGCACACTGGGCAAGGGTGTGGCCAGCAGGTCTGGGGAAGTGATTATTCCTCTCTCTTCGCCGAGTGAGACCACACCTGTAGCACTGGGTCCAGTCTGGGGATCCCCAGTGTGAGAAAGACATTGTCACACTAGGGCGAGTGCAGTGGAGAGCACCAGCATAGGTGGGGGCTGCAACACACAGAGGATAAGCAGATGTAGGGAAGGTCCCAGCCATTGTAAGAAGTGGCAATGATGGGAGCTTAGACTCTCTTGAGCTACATACTTTGAGAAGACATAGAACATGGAGCCAGGATCTTCCAGGAAGTGCACAGGACAGGACAAGGGGTAGCAGCAAAGAAAGTTCCTGTTAGATACTAGGAAAAATAACAATTTGCCATGAGAGTGTTTGCACAGTGGAACAGGTGCCCCCTGGTATCCACATCTGTAGAGACATCCTTGGAAATACTCAGAACTTGCCTGGACACTGGCCCAAGCAACCTGATATAACTTCACATTTGACCCTGTTTTGAGCAGGAGATTGGGCCAGGTGACATCCAGAGCTCCCTCTCAAGGACAGAGTTCTGTGATTTTATGTTCAGCAGCTCCTCAGCCATCCTTCCATGTCCAAATACACAACACAGCATGCACCCTGAGACATTCATGTTTTAGATGATGTGCACTGACCAGTACTTTAATACCTCATGTCTACTGCAAGCTCTTTTATATATATATGGATAAATATACATATATCTATATGTAGACATGATATTTTCTGTAGCAATTAGTTTGTCACCTCAACCATGACTAAGAGATTTCCCTGATCAGGCAGCCCTTCTCTATTTCTCTGTGCTGAACCTCCTCTGATTGCATGAACAAAGCCAGAGGGGAAACAGGTAGCTGCTGACACACGTATTTTGCCTGAGAATAAAATCCAAAAATCACTGCAGCATTCTCACACGTAAGATGTGTGAGCACAGTTCCGGCACTCTCATAAATATACATTACTGATTCTTGGCCACGCTAGGTAGGGACAGGAGGTATTCTGATTGCTGGAATTACTAAATGATAAAGGGAGGGGAGAGCCCTTGTGTGTTCTCTGCTTGTTCTCTCCTTGTTCTTTATTCTCTGTTGGCAAATGGTTATGATTCATAGTAAGCCACATCAAAGCTACGACTCCTAGACAATAGATCATTGCTGTTAGCTTGCGAATACAAGATGACATTGTCTCTGAAGGCAAGAAGCTGCTGAGGTCTCAGCCTCCACAGTTTTGCTGTGATCTTTTTGCTAATAGCTACACTTTAACTTTTTGCAACCAGGAAAAATATTTGCAGAAATCTGTGGCTTTTTTCACCTCCCATTGCAGTGTTTGTATCAGCTGCCTAATAAATGCTACTGAAAGCATGCTAGGGAACAAAACACACAGCTTCTCTTTTGCCTGAGCACAATTGGCAACTTTTAAACCTGGTGCAATCCCTGCTTGAAGATCCAGCTTCTGTATCATGATCCTGCTTCCGGGTCACGGCCATTTAATCAGTGACCCGTAGCAGGGTGGGTGACCCGCTGAAAGCAGCCACGCCAAATTCATGAGATATTTCACCTGTGCTGTTGATTATTCACGAGAAGACCCTTACAACTTGCCTGCTATCCAGATCTCCTCCAGCCACATAACGTTTCCTCGGTGTGAGGAAGGTGTGACAGCAGAACAGGACACTTAAGATGTCAGTTCCCTGCCACCAGAGATTGAGCAACAGCTTCTCAGAGACCATCTAGGTTTAAATTATACTAGATGAGATGACCTCTGAGGATCCTTTCAGTTCTTTGCTTCTGTGAGAAGACATAACCTGTTTAAAGCAATTGTTTGGTCTTAGTGGTGTAACCCAGCTGCCAACTGTCTGAATGCTTTCCGTCCAGACCAGCTTCTGTGCTTGTTTCTAGCTTTCTTCATCTTCATTCTTCAATTTTTTGGCTTTTCTGCCAGGTGTTCCCCTGAATGCAACCTTCTCTGCACAGTTGATGTTTTAACCATTGTTCAAAATAGGAAAATATCCAAACCCATACAAAACTTAATTTGCAAAAGGCTAAATTTCAGCAAATATATTATTTTGCCATCTTCATGAGATGCTGAAAGGCATGGCATTGGGAACTTAGACCCTATATAAACATATCCTCAGAACCTCTGGATAACCTCCCCACACTCCAGGACACCATTGACTTCTGAGCCATGAGGGCACACTGCTGACTCATGGAGAGGTGGTGGTCCACCAGGACTCCCAGGTCCTTCTCAGCAGAGCTGCTTCCCAACATATCAACCTCTAACCTGTACTGGTGTCTGGGGTTATTCCTCCCTAGGTACAGAGCCCTAAGTGGAGGATTTCCTGCACTCTGCCTTCCTTGTCTAGACTTGAAGAGGAAATTAAAGTTCTGGGAGCCAGAAACAACCCTGCATCCTTCTGCCAGCATGGGTGGCATTTAGTCTTCCAAGGGGAAGATTTTAAATTAGTAGAAATCTGCCGTAATTAAATTTTCTTTCGATCTGGCTGCATTTTTAATGCAAGTGAGCCACATGCCCTTTCAATACTCCAGTGGGAAGCCCCTGAATAACACTCCTGGAATATATCAGAGCCCAGAGAGGTTCAGCAGCAGAGAGCAAATACTGAGTGTGTAGCAACCCTTCCTTAAGCATCTGGTAAACAGGCAGGATGGTTCAGGGTCCGGCTGGTTCCCGGGCATGCCTTGGCTTTTTGATGCCATATACTTCAGGAGCAGGATGGCTGCAGGGGCGCTGGCGGGACAGTGACAAAAGCAGGACTCTAGCAGAGATTTCTTCCTCCCTCCTTCTCTCTGTAGGGGTGTAACCCTGAAGGAGGTCTGGGGAGGGAAAGCCAAATTGCAGCTGCCCGGCGAAACGTCATTGCTCAGGAGGGGGATGCAGGGGCCTGGAACAGGCAGAGCGGGTGACGAGCAGGGGAGTAGGCAGCAGGGAGGGCAGCCTGGCAGCTGGCCTGACTTTCAGCGGCTATGGAGGCAGATCCGGCAAAGCCTCCTCCAGAGGAGCCCCGTGGATAGTTGGAGTGGCTCACACCTAATACATAATGCATACACCCCCTCCCCAAATGAGTTGTCACAGTTATACAGCACGAGTGATTTTAATTCTTTCAGGCTATTTATTACTATTGTTTCAAAGCCAAAAAGCTTTTTTGTTGTTGTTGTTCCCCATCACAAGCACCTCAGAAGGCTGCAGGACCGAGAACATACTGCTGGAAATTAATTCTGGGTATTTTCCATGAGCTGTTGGGTGAATCTGCATGAGTTACGTGTCCTTTTCTTCCTCTCATTCTCTGTGTGTTTCTCTGAGCTCTTTCTGCTAGGGATTCGTCTGGCTGTTGAGGTGTTGCTAGTTAGCCCTGCAGAGCACATTATCATAAGAAAAATTGTCTCACTCTTCCCCCTTACCACCACTGCCAAGGTGAGCACTACAGGAGGCAGGTTTCTGTAGAAGCCCTTTGGCACTGGGAGTCTGGAGAGCTGGTGTCTAGTCCTCAGCCTGCCACTGGTGACAAAGGTGACTTTGGTTCATCACAACTGCATGCAGTGCACTAACAGAGATTTCTACCCTGCGTACAGTGCTGCCCACTGCGGAATACAGAAAAAACCTGCCAAAGTCAGGAGTACCTCAGGTGAAAGCTTTTCTGTGTGTATCGGGACACACACTGGGGCCCGGGTACCAGTGATCCCATGGTAAGCAATCACTGCTCATCAAGTGGAGACGCATGGTGGTGGCAACCTGCTGCTGTGCTCCTGTAAGAGCCTGGCCGGAGGCAGCAGTGTGAGGCAGGAACAGTCCCCTGGCACCCTCCCGTGGAAGGCAGATAAAACCATAGCAGCAGGTCCTGCCTGGGGGACACGGGAGGACGGCGGGGGAAGTGTGCTCCTGGTTTGGGATGCTAGACTGCAGGGTAAAGTAGGAGGGAAGATAGGACTTGCTAGAGGAGATGGAAGGGTAAAATTTCTGGCAGATGCTTCCTCTTCTGCCTGCCATGGAGTTAGTTCATTATTAATACTTAGAGCCTTTCTGTTTAATTAAACAGCAGCTAGAGCTCAAGGCGCACGGCCTCCTGAGCATGCATGCAGAGCACCAGCCTTGCACGGAGCCGGAGGGCAGGGCTGCTGCTGAGGATGATGCCATAGCAAGCGGAGAGGTTTTAAGGACTAATGCAGCCTCATTACTTCAAAAACAGCATCCAGACTGGAACTGATGTCAGCACTGAAGATGTTCTTACCCCTAAAATAATTAAAATTGAGGAATCTGTGGATAATTTTCTTTGGAAATTACCAGCATTCAAGACCATGAAGCCCTTATGAGCACACCGAATCAAGAAGACTCACTTCTGCAGAGGAATTGCACTTTTAGAAATCAATTTCTGCATTAAAAATGAACAAAACTGGGATGACCAAATAATGACTTACTGTGGTCTGGGTGTCCACCACTGATTATTGTGTTGCCCTGAAATAAAGGTGAAGCTGAGGGATGGAGGAAGCTTCACTGAGTCTGCCAGTCCCTAGGGCACTCTCAGAGTTTCAGCTGAGCTTTGCCCCAGCCCATCAGCAAGTCCCACATGATTTATACCTGCAAAAGTTTCTTACTACTACAAAGAATAATCTGAAAAGGATAATTTTTGTGTGGCTTAAGTGTTTTCAGTATTGTACCTCAACCATGATAGGTAGGCAGGCATAAGAGAACAGTATCTGTGATTTGCATCTGTAATTGTTAGTGCAAAATAGGGGCTTCCAGGGAAACTGGAAATCATTGTCAAATGTAAGAGCTTCTGAGAGATGTAAATAGGCTTGCTGGGAGGAGACTATCCTTGGCATCACTGATCCTGGGGCTGTGACTTCTGCGAGGAGGGGAAGGTAGTTATGGCATGGGGTTAGAGAGGTGAAACAGCACGGACAACCCTTCTGACTCTTGGTGCTTAGGGGATCGTGTTTCTAAACGTCTAAACGTCGACTTTACACCAGCTGACCTCTGCTGTGCTGGTGATGCTTCTAGACTGAGGACAGAGAGAACACAGGTCATGGCTACAGGTGCTGTGAGAGAGGATGACAGTGATGTACCCGCTGCTGCACCTCCATCTCCATCCTGGGGCTGCCATGACACATCTCCATCCCAGATTGCTCTGTGAAACAGCCGGGTTTTCACTCTTGTCCCTCACCAACCAGTGGTGGTTATTTTTACAAGGAGATCTGGGGATGTCTATATGCCTAGATCCTATTGCTGAAGTATGTCTGAAAGGCTGGCTAATAGGATTTGAAGCAGCTGGGACCAGTGACTGAGCCCTGATAAAGTTAATGCAGGCAATGTGAAGCACCTGAAATACGTACAGCAAGTTCTTCCTCATGAAAATACCTATTTTCATGGGAAAAACAGTATAAACATCAACATCTATGGTGCATAAGTGTATTTGACAACTCAGAAAAGAGACATCCATATCTAGGAAGGATGCACACACATTATTTAAAGTATTAAAAACATAATGGATATCCAGAAAAGTCCCAAGGCTGTATGTCTGCATGGGGTTAAAGGTGACTGTGTAGGAAAACATAAGAACCATGTAAAAATGATAGAATGATCCATGCAGGGAATCATAATGATAAAGAAAAGAGAGAGAGAAAAAGTATTTTCTTCTGCTTTATTTAACTTTCAGTCAGAAACTCAAGGGTTTGCAGAGATACATCCATAATTCACAACTCATGAGGATAGTTCAGGAAAGTTTTTGTCTACTTCTTGAGCAGGAAATGTGATGATGCCAGAATGGATTTACAAATAAACTGATCAGAACTGCTTCCTGGTTTCCAGTCTCTCTCACATGGATGTAGCTTTTCCAGGCTCACTACAAAATACTGGCTACTTTGAGAGATAACCATTCTGCATTTTGTATTCCACTCAAAGCGATTCTTAAATTAATTGGTTAAAGCAGCAGTTCAGAGTGGTTGCTCAGAGAAAACCATGTTTTTCCTATTCACTTTTGCTGTTGTCAGACTTTGTAATTTTTAATTTTTCCAATATCCACACGAGTTATTTTTTATATGTTTGCACTAAACATGCTTAGCATTAGCTACAACTAATATTTTGATCAGTGGAGGAGGAGGAGTATTTCATCCCAACTGCTTTGTGAAAATATCCGTCTCCCTTCCCAGGGCAGAAGAGGTGATTGCTTTTCCCTTGGCCATGGTTGGGTGAGATGGCTCCTGGCTGGTAGAAGCAGTTCTGCCAGGGCTGCTGTTGGTGGGTTGTTCCAGTGCAGCCATGCTCAGCACCAACTCCTACCCTTGGGGTGCAGTCTTATAGCTCATGTGGGACAACTGCCTTAAGGTCATTTGCAGATGCCCTGCTACTGTCCTTATGATAGACTTCGATGTCTACTGTGGCAATAGAACTTCCAGGAACCAGTGGTTTAGACAGTCTGCCAGGCAGAGCTGCCATGCTGCATGTCCTGATGCAACCACCTCAGCTGCAAAACACAAGAAAGAGTTTATCTTCTTTTAAGCCCTAGTTTTGAAATAATCCGCTCCCTCACAGCATCAGATATAAGACCAGTCTTCATTGCATCTGCCAAGGGTTATTCTCACTGCTCACTGATCATCAAACAAAATGTTTCTTGATTTCTAGTTGATATACAGGATAGTTCATGGCACATGAGGTCATACCCACTATTATTTTGATGACGTTCTCAGTATGACTGGCTGCCAGATTACACAGTGCCCAAGTAAAGTTTATCTAGGTTCATTTTTAGGTTCAGTCACTCATCAGCCACTTTTGGAAGATGATGGGTTCCTTTTGGCACGTAGTCTGGCACAACTTGCTTTACTGCTTCTATCAAAACAGCTCTATCCCAGGAAGGCACAAGAAAAAAATATTTTAAATAGTGTTTAATGTTTTTAATACCAATTAATATTTTTATTTTTTATTTTCATTATTAACATGTTTAAGGCTGACAACTTATCTTTGAAGACTATTTTCAACAGTCAGTTGTTAAATGTAATTGCCTTATTTTTCACTATTTTGTTTCAGATTTGGATAGTGCATGTATTATAGACTTTTTTCAAATATATGTAAATTAAAAGGAATTTATTTTGATGCTTTAAAACATCTGCTAAAGTTCAAAAGTTTCTACTTCTGAATGTTCCATTTAATCTCTAAACAGTCCACAGCTACATGACCCCAAATTCTCTTCTGCATAAAATCTTTAGGGAAAAAAAACCCAAAGCAGAAGAAAAGAACAAAAAAAGACCCAAAAAACTACCATAATAGCACAGAAACAACCATTATGTTTTAATGATGCATTGCCAGTCAAATGCTATAGACAAGAAAAGTAAAAATATTTATTGTTTCTGCCTACAATTCCTTTTATCTGGGTAGATATGAAAAATCAATCTTGGCAGAACCACCCAAGGTCAAAGGTTCCCTAATTTAAAGGCAGGTATTACATGACTGAAAACTGTATTCCATCTTTTGTCTATATAATGCTACCTCTGCTGTTCTTAATGAAAATTAGGTAAATTAACATAATTTTTTGGATACTAATGCTATCTCAGAGAGGACAGCATTTCAGGTCTTAATGAAATAATTGACAGTTTCTCACTAGTGAAAAATCTTAAGACTTAACCACAGAAATAGTCCAATAGTCTAATAACTTTTAAGTGTGCCTGATACATATGGACTGGAAAAGTTGCTTTGCTGCTTTGACATTTCCAGTCAAAGGGCAGTTTTTCCTCTAAAAACAAACACTCAGGAAAAAAAAAAGGAATGATTCGCCAACAGTCACTATTTTCTGCTAATAAGAGAGGGGTGGGGGGATGTGTTTTAAGATCTGATTTTACTTCTTATTATCCAACTCTGTTTTCACTGTGTGTGTAGTGTAGTGTAATAAATTAGTTTTCTTTCCTTTATTCTGTGTTGAGTCTGTTTTGCCCATGATGCTGATTGGAGAATGATCTCTTCCTTGCCTTGTCTCGACTCCTAAGCCTCTCAATATGTATTTTCTCCCCTGTCCAGCTGCAAAGGGGAGTGATAGAGTGACTTTGGTGGGTGTCTGGCCTTCAGCCAGGATCAAACCACCACAATACATTAATTATATTTGATTCCCTTTTAACAGGGATAGTTAAGGTTGATAGTTGACCTAGTCCCTTAGTGCTAATCAAGTGTAAACAGTGTGAGGTTTCATGGGTCTCTTTTGCCTAATCTTAACAGTAAAACATATTTTTTGCCTAAGATAGCAGTTACTGAAATACAGGAAGTTGCACATATTTGCAAAGAGATTGTTCAGACAGATTTCTCACTGTGATTCAACTCTTCCCTAGTAGCAAAACTGCTTTCTGTCTAGAGTTACAATTGTTTCTGGGGGGGTCAAAATCCTTTCTAATCATTGTGTATCTCACACAATAAAACCTTTATTATCCATATGTTACATTTCCTTGGCTTCCTTCTCTGTCAGCCTGCAAATGTTTTTGGTTTCACTTTTTGTTCTGTTTTCTGGAAGGTGCATCCCCTTCTAGCTGACCATGAGTCAGCAGCGTGTCCTTGCAGCAAAGAAACCCAATGGCATCCTCACCTATGTTAGGCAGAGCGCTGCCAGCAGGTAGAGGGGAGTGATCCTTCACCTCTGCTCAGTACTGGTGAGAAACATCTGGAGTGCTGGATCCAGTTCTGGGCTCCCCAGAACAAGGGACATGGACATGCTGGAGCGAGTCCACGGAGACAATTAAGGGACTGGTGCGTCTGTCCTAAGAGGAGAGGCTGAGAAAGCCGGGGCTGCTCAACCTGAAGAAGAGAAGGTTTGTGGGGCAGGAAGGATCTTATCAGTGTGTATAAATATCTGATAAGAAGGTGTAAGGAAGGTGAAGACAGGCTTTTCTCAGCAGTGCCCAGTGACAGGCCAACAGGCAATGACATCAAACCAAAATACAGAAAAACCCCATTTAAATCTAAAAAAAACCCTTTTTCACTGTTAGGGTGATACACAGATATCTGCATCTTTGGAGATACTCAAAACCCCACTGAACAGACCTCAGGGCAATCTGCTGCAGCCAGCAATGTTTTTACTTAAACTTCTTCAGATGACATTGATAAATCTTGCAACAATCTGGAACTGCAACATCCCCCCTCTCCCCGCCCGACCCCCACAACAATTCTCAATCTTCATTGCCTTCAGATACTGCAGTCTGTTGTCCAGACTTTGGCAAAACAAACATGAGAGTGGCTGTACCAATGCATCAAAGGTCTAGTTAGCCCAGAGTTGAATAATGGCACAAAAACATGTGCAGAGAACAGTGTAACAGCAGAACAAGTGTACAGTACATCTACTGAATTATATCTACTGTCACAGAATATTTAATTTGAACAGCTGGCTGCTCGGTGACTCCTTGTTTTGTTTTAGTAGAAACCCATAGATTTCTCTTCCACGAAGTTCTCTACCCCAGCTCCATGAACTCCAGAAACTCCTAAGGCAAAAGGCCCCACAAGGTTAACTAAGCATTGTGGAAGGAGCCACTCGTCTCTGAGAACTGAAGCACAGTAATAAGAGTAACCCAGTGATTGCTGAGCTGAGATTCTTTCTTAACCTTATCGAATACAATCTGAGTGTCAACATGCATTTTCTTATGATATATTATGGTTTCATCTTGTTTCCTCTTTCTTTCTTGGTTCATCCCTCTGTTCTTCATTATACCCATCCTATTTTGAACTGGTTGTTTTCTCCTGTTCCACTTTTTTCTTCTTATTCCTCCTTATATTTTTACAATAAAAACATAAAAGCTATTGAATTATAATTTTCAGTTCATATTGTCCAAAATTTCATCTGAAATCAGAGAGAGAGGATGACTCACCAAAACATCTGACAATTTTTGCTCTTTCTTTTGCTTTCCTTAGCTAATGAGTTTATTCAGGAAATAACCTCAAGTTTAGGGGCCTTCCACTGAACAGGAACTTCACTGTAGTAACAAGTACTATACTGAGTTGTATTAGCAAGAGATCATTTGCAAATCAGAGGAAATGAGGACAAAAATAAAAATAATGGTCATACAGTTACTCATTATTGTTATCACAGAGATAGTTGGATCTAACTCATATCTAACTAACATATGTTTAACATATCTATTTGGCTTCTTCAGCTGACATTCATCCTGGTTCTCCTTCAGTGTGTACCAGTGATTTGGTACTGCCTCTCAGGTAGTCAGCCTGACATAACACTGCATGTCAGTCTTTCACTTTGTGACTCTTTGAATGCTTGTCCTAGAAAACAGATTGACTCAATTGGAATAAAAAATACCCTGGAGTAAACAACAAAACTAGTGGCCATCCATTGTGCAACATCATTACAGAATTTGGCATGCAAGGTACTACCAAGGTTTCATCGATTTTCAAGATTCCTTATTCCTACAGATAGAAATTGTCAGAACAAGCCCAGAGGCGTGTAACTGGTCTTCCGGTAGGCTGGTCAGAGAAATGAAAAATGATGAGTTTGCTGAAGGTTTCCATTAAAATAAGGAAAAAATTATTTCAACCCTACCAACCACAGAGGGGCAAAGGTTCCTGTGGGGCCTGAAGGGTTTATGGTGATCTGCTGGCGTGGCTCACGTAGTTCCTTTTTGGTTCTTTGTATCAATTATATACACATACTAGGTAGGGCTCATGCTTTTGAGATGACTTTACAGAGCTAGACAATATTATGATTTTAAATGGTATGGATTACCTATTTCAGTGAGATTTGATCAGAGAGGACAAATAATTCAGGGATGGAACCTTTGGTTAGAGCTTGATGGCAGTCCTTCAGAGTATCCAGAGTATTGGGAGGACTGGGGAGGAAAGCACCTCCAAACCCTGAAGCACTGTGGTCTCCAACAGATTTCAAATTATTTGTAATCACGCCACCTCAGACAGAGGCATTCATCAGGTCTGATTTTTGGCCCTAAAATATGAGGCTGGTCTCATCAAATTCCATAAACAATCAGTGCAGAACAAAACACACTCTGCAGGGATGCACAGGACCCCAGTGTGCAGTTGTCCTTAAACCCCCATGGAGACACCCCTCTGACCCCCAGGAAGGGCTACTGCTGGCTACCCACCTGGGCAGGATTTCCTTTCAAAATGCCCTTCCCAAATCTGTCCTCCTCCTTCCTGAGACCCTACTCTTCTCACTTTTCTCTGCAGAGCTGAACAGGCGGAGCTAGCTGTGCTTGTGAGAGCCACTGGGACTAAAATCAAAGTAGCCACGTTCATGGATTGAAATAATGAAATCACCTTTGTTACCTTAGTTTTCTGGTATTTGACTTCTGTTCATGTATGTGTGGCCGAGCAGCTCCTCTTCCATTCAAGACACTTGTTTTTCCTTTGATGTTTATCACCACTGATGAAGTTGCCAACTTGGGTTTGCTCGACAGCATCCGTAACGGCTTCTGAAAGTACCAGACCCTCGTGAATAAAATCTGTGGAAACGTAGCAAAACTTTGCAGTTGCAGGCTGGAAGGAAAAACATACTCTTTTCTGCTTGGGAAGGAGGGATACATCAAAACCACCGTGGTTCCAGTGGGTGTAATGAGACACCCCAGGGGATTATCCGTGTGACTTGACACCTAGAGGAAATGCTGGATAATTGCCACCCACAAATTTGAAACGATGGATGACTAACAAACTCAGCTGCCAGTCAAGACGACAGTTCTGTGGGAAGGATGATTCATATCTGAACAATATCACTTTTTCTTCTTCTTCTTCTTTTTTTTTTTTTTTGGCCTACCAACGAAGGTGGTAAAGGACAGGCAAAATAGTCACTAGTAGCCAAAACAACCATGAGTTAGAAAAAGTCATTCCTGTCATTCTCGGTTGCTGCTGGTTGATTTACATTCTCACCAAAAAGCACAGAAGCTTTGGGAGTCCTCAAGTGAGAGCAGCAAAAGCATGGAGCTAATACAGTGTCTGATATTTTGTTTGCTTTGCTAAGGACCCATATGATTTTAGGATGACCACATGCTTCCCACGATGCATCTTTACTTCACATTGTGGAGGCTCTTTGTTGTTTATCCAGGATCAGGTGCTGTGGATTTGAAGAAGTCACTTCTGTATGAAACAGCTACACCAACAGCCATAACTAAAACTGGAATAAACTACTACTTCTGATTCTGAATTGCCTTCCAACTGTGTGCAAGAGCTCTCAGCAAAGGACCAAAAGTGGGGCTTGTCCATGTAGGCAGCTCCCTGCCTAATCTTTTCCAAGATTAATGTCAGTCCATGTTGTTGACTACAGGAACCTCACCACAATCTCCTAAAAACCTTGATGCTTCGTGCCTGTAGCAAGGGCTGTTTCATTTGGAGTCAGCTTTGCCAACAATTCTAAATACTGGGGTCAAAAACTGGAAACGTATATCCAAGCTGATACACTGCAGTAAATTATGGTCTCTGTGGCTGAGAGGAGTGTAACTCAAAAAATCAGGTCGTTCTTAGAAGGTAAGAAAAATTCCCCCAATTTTAGCAATCTCTAAGTGAGGTGTCTAATCTAAGCTAAGTGTCCAGGTAGGAGGAGCTGGCTGCCCATTTCTGCCTTGACTATAAAGAGTTTGTGTAACAAATTACATCAAACACCTGACCTGCAGTAGATCCCTCTCACTTTATCTACCTTGTAGGCATGGGGGTGTTTGGGGGATACGTTTTGAAGTGTTGATTGCTGCGTTCAGCTGCTGCAAGGCAGTAATAGAAAATAATATGTTTTAACACATTCGCAGAATGTATCACACTGAAACAACAATATTCCCTCTGGCTTGCTGTCACAGCCACAAGATTAACTATATCTTTGGCACCAGCTGTGACCTCATTTGGAGTATCATTTCCAAGTGAGGAGCCCCCACCTGCCCTTGTAGCAATACGGGATCAAATATTTCTCCTGTGCTAGCACGCACACAAGACAGATGCTTTATAACAGACTTTTCTTTAGGAGCCATAGTCAATAAAAATGGTGTAAGACATAACATAAGAAGTACATTCAGGCTATAAGTCGTCAAAGGATGTTAAAATGGGAAAGGACCTCCACAACTCTTTTTTTTAACCTAACTTTTATTATGTCTTTCAGATTTATGGGGGTCCTACTTTTTCTAAGTATTATAGTCATGGCACACGGGGTTCTGCTTGTTTTCTTGCAGATTCCCTGCCCACCATCTACTGATCTCTAGGACAGAAGTTTTATTGCTGTCTGTGACGCTGTTGTGTTTACAGTTGGACTCAATGATCTTAAAGGTCTTTCCCAACCCAAACGATTCTGCGATGTTATGTTTCCACCCTCAGGCTTTGACCCACACAGCAAAAGAAAGACAATACCCATATTTCGGAGGCCCCAACACCTATGTACTCAGCTGAGCATCAGGTTCCAGAGTATTCTTAAAGCTATGTGAGACTGACTTAATTCTGAAGTGTCTTTCTGTACACAACAGATTAAGAAATCCATCATGTGATGTAACTATTACTGATATCTCTTACAGTTTTTCCTAGTCTCTGATCCCAAATTCCTGTATTTGCTACCTTTCCTCCAAGTGAAATATCATCTCTCAATTCAATGAGGGGATGTCATTAGAATGGGAGTCTGGGAACCTAATTTCTACTGAATTTCAATTATCTCTGGTACACAGCCAGATGCACAAAACCTGTTATTGAATATAAACACGCTATTCATTTCCCTCTGCCAAAATTATTTGCATCACACTCAGAAACAAGAAATCAAGTTTTCAAATAGAAAAGTGGGTCTCCTAAATGGATGTTTTAATTTTAATTTTGATGAAAAGCCCCAAAGAACTACAAGAAGTGAAACACTCAGCACTATAAGACATAAAGAACCTTATTCGGAAGTTTCTATATTTTTAGTAAAGCAGGGAAGAGTTTTCATTATAGTCAATTTGCATAAATTGCTTGCTGAGCAGATTGTTCCTCACTACTGACTCTGGAAATAAGGATTCTTCACAATTAAAGCGTTAAATTGCCAGTTTAGGAAAACCATTAAGTGTATGGCTAAATCCAAGTTCTCAGACTATATCCATGTAAAGAATGGATTAAGAAATATTTCAGCGTAGGGTAAATGATACATTGATTTAAAGCTTGAAATTAAGATTTAACATCCCTATTTTGAAGTTAGCTATAGTTTTATCATTATTAATATTTTTTCTCACAGTATGTATAAGGTTATTTCTGCAAGCCTTAAGCCATAACGTTTCACTCTTGTATGACTTCTAATATAATTGTTTCTCATTATACACTGCAAGAACTGCTCAAATACATAGATAAATTTGGAGTTAGCCCCTGTTTATTTCAAGTATGACATATGCAAATCCCACCTACCTGTTTGGCAGTGCAATCTGTTTGGTAAATTCAGGGTGATATGATACAGCAATTGCATAACAAGGACTCAAGCTAGCACGACTGTCAGGTTTAGGAGAGACAAGGGAGGAATGACAGAGTCACAAATAACTGTCCTCAGTGTGGATTTTTTTTCTGAGTTTCAGTCTATTTTAAATCTCTCAAGTGCCATGAAGAAAAAGGCGAAGGCTAAAATAGGAAAGGCTCTTTTATCTTCACTGTATCTAAGCTTGAAAGGTCCCTGGCATCCAAAGACCCAAGTGCTCTTGAAGGAAATTGCAATTCAAGGAAAATTTGAGCGTTTATCTTGTCTAAGTTTAATTGTATTAGTGCAAGTCATATACATTTTTTAATGTGGCACAGAATATATTTCAGGATCGAAATGGGACTGTATTCTGGTGCCAATTTTTTTTCAGTGCTTGAAGTAAAATTATCAGCTGAATGGACCATTTACCAGGTCACTTCCATGGTAATGTTGCAATTCTTAATACAAAGTGGAAGGAACTGTATTGTTTCCAGCACCCACAGACTGATGAGAGTAATGGACTGGCAGAAAAGAGAGGATGTTAGGGATTTGGCTCAAAAGGAAGGCACTTTCACTAGGAAGGGATCATCAACAACAAAGTGCATGCGTTCGCCTATGCATGGTGGTCCACAGTCCAAAGTCAGGTGGTCCCTCCAACCATCCTTACTGTAGGAGGGGCAGACATATGGATTGAGGAAGATGAGACATTTTTGCACTCTTTAGTAAACTGCTGGCTAAGACTTTATGTTTCAGAGTAACAGGACCCCTGCAAGCCTTTCCAGATGCTCAAGCGATAACAGGTTCTAGAGTGTTTTCTCAAGTGAAATATCTTCCCTTCATCTTACCCCTGGGTCCTGGTGATGCTGAGACCAGTGGAAATGTGCATGTAAACCAAAGATATACAGTTGCATGGTACAGGCTGCAGGAAGTCATTTGGCTTCTCTCGCAGTCATATAAAAGTGAAGAGGAAGGATGCTGGCTCTACCCCTGATAGCCATAACTCCCCCTTTCTTCCTTTGGGATGTATCCAGTGATATTAGCTGATTCTAACCTGCTGGGCTGAATCTCTCCCAGAGCGATAGCCCAGAAATACATATTTGTTGCTGAAGAAACAGAACAAAACAATTACTAGAAACTAGTTTATAAAAAAAAACCAAAACAAAACAAAAGAAAAAAAACCAGGGAAAGTACAGGGAGCACAAAAGAAAATTTGGGGTTTTTTTTCAGCCTGCAATGCCACTGTGAAGTGCTTTGAAGTCATGCAGTGCCTACTCCCACCCCATGTGGAAAAAGATGGACCCCAGAGGGACTTCAACAAAGGTGGGTTTTTGTTATTGCCCATGGCCTTCCTCCCGATGGGCTGGTGCTTGGTGAAGCCACTTTCTCAGCTGAGACTCAGCTATCTCTAAAGGGTGGCAAGGGACAAGCTCCTTTCCCATTCCAGAGTATGAAGGGCACTGACATGGGTGGCTGGAACTGAAAACATCTTTTCCTGCACGTGGGAGATGAAATCATGGATGTGCTTTATTTTCAATATGAGAATCAGGTAGAGCTCTGGGAGAAGACAATCATACACCGTGTACCACTTGCATTTGTGATCTGAAGATAATAAAACTGTTTTCTTGTACTTCTCAGAACATCTTCTCAGAGAGTATTTCAGTGCAGTGGGAGCCAGCTGGCTGATGTGTTGTGATGGCGTGGCACGGATGGAAGAACTCATACGGCACCAGTTACATTATGAATTGCAAGTGTGCATCTGAATGCACTTTGTGTAGAGCAGAAACATGGTTGTCTGGCAAAAGACACCATCAGGCAGAAATATTTTGCAGACATAATTTGTTAGGGTTTAAGGATCTATCTATTAACTTCAGAATCTAACTGTACAATGCCCTGGGTGATTTTATATCTTTCCTAAATTGCTTTCAGGCACTTTCCCTGATAGTTACTGTATTTCCCAGACTGAATTATATTACACAGATCACTGATTACTTGGGGGCTTTTCCCACCTCAGGGAAAACCATTGTTTGAACAGTTTCAACATGCAGAAATGAAAGTGAAGTTAAATAGTCCAAGTTCTATTAGAACGTAGCTGTATGATTTAAAAACAACCATTGTGTTAAAATTAATTAATAGGTGACTTGCAGAACTTTTATCCAGTGAAGGATGATGCAGATCAGTGTGACTTTAAATTCATTCAGGTCTGGTAGCTTGGCCAAAGTGTGGGCAAAGTTTGTGAACTTCTGATTTGTACAAGTTTCAGTCAAAATTCTCAGTTCTGATATTGTTTGACACTTCTTCTTTTGACATGCAAAAGATAGGAAAGTATGGGGATCACACACTTTCATTTAGTATTTTAATTGCAGAGTCTAAATTTGGCAGTGTCTCCACCTTAATGGAACTTAATGGTACAGTAATTGCTCGGTGGTGTCACAGGGAATCGATTCCTGATCATGTTCAGGAATAGCACTTTCATGTCTCAACTGAATTCAAACACAGAGACATTCCTGCTAGTGAAGAAACATGTGACAAAACACCTCTTCATCATCCCTGATGATAAACAGTGGCACTAATGTCTTGATGATAACTTTTGTCTTTTTCACAACAAATATCTTATTTATATTTTAGCACATTTGATTAAACTGCTCTCTGGGGCCTGAGAAGCAATTTTATGTTTCTATTACAGTAATTAGCCTGCATATAGTATTAAAAATTATGTGTGCTTGAGAAATTCTTATCTTTATTATAATGTACGTAAATTATGCTGTACTGTTATTTTCTTTTAATGACAGTGATTGCTTATGAAACCAACTGTTCTAAATTAGTGTTGTTCTTTCTGGAGGAATTGTCCCACGGAAAATGCACTGAGATTTGTTACACAGCTGACAAGGGCAAAGGTCACCGCTACCAAGAGGAGACCTCTGACTCAGAAAGGCTCTGAAGTGTTGTTTACACAGAGTCATATATTTGTTGGCTTGCCTGGGGGCATTGTGCTGAATCAAAACATCCTCAAGTGCAGTCAGGAAAGGATTCAAGCATCTGAAAGCACCCTGAAATCTGAACCATGTAGCATTAATGATGCCCTTGGTGTTGTGTTGACATTTCTAAATCAGCCTCTTTGTTTGCAGGGACATGCAGGTTCTCATTGGGTCCCTAAGACATGGGAGAGTCTCGCAGGCTGCCTCCTTCCCAGTTACCAGGTCCTTTCCTAAAGAAACACAGGGCATGGTGTTGCTGTCATCCTCTCAACTGCTTTGGCTGGGAGCAGGGATGAGCTGCCTTTGTGACTTGAGGCTTGCTGTTGCACTGTTACTGTACCTGGCTCCTGAGAAAGCTGGCGACTTTTCCTGCCCACTGCTATGTGTACTGGTTTTGGCTGGGATAGAGTTAATTTTCTTCACAGTAGCTACTAGGAGGCTTTGTTTATTTGTGCTGAAAAAACACAGGGATATTTTTGTTACTGCTGAGCAATGCTTACACAGAGCCAAGGGCTTTTCTGCTTCTCACCCCACCAGCGAGTGGGCTGGGGGTGCACAAGGAGTTGGTAGGAGAAACCGCTGGGACAGCTGACCCAAACTGACTAAAGGGATATCCCATACCATATGACGTCATGCTCAGCATATAGAGATGGGGTAAGAAGAAGGAAGAGGAAGATGGCTGGAATGATTGTGTTTGTTTTCTCAAGTAGCCATTATATTGATGATTGACATCTTCTGGTTCTGGGGTCTGGGAGAGCCACAATCTTGGGTTCTCTATTTCTCTACAGCTACTGCTCATATCAGAGAAATCAACCCCTGAAATTAGAAGCCAAGACAGGAAAAAAGTAGGTAGAAAACAAGTTTCCTTTCCTTTTCGCATGTCAGGAACCAGACATGTGTAGGCCAGGTCAGTTCCTCATGAATAAAGTGGTTCTTCAATGATTCCAGAGCTCTTGCAAGCAGCTGAGATCCTGAAATAACTTTTAAAAGGCAAAGCAAACTGACATTGCAAGTGTCACAGTAATACGTGCAGTTCTGACATGCTTTTCCTTGGTGATACATCTCTGAGAAAGGGAGATAAAAGATGGAAAAGAACACAAAATCTTGTGTGAAATGCTTCGTGTCCCTGTCTCCTGTGGCGATCTAAAGATGTGTTTGATCATTTTGATAAGACCAGTAACTGAGTTCAGGTGCCTCACGTGTTGAATGAAAGAGCTAGAAATTGTCACTTCTCATGAAGCCAGCTGACAAAGACCCATTCTGGTGTGATGATCTGGGAGTCTTTTAGCACTCCCTGTTGGAAGCCTGCTGTTTGACTTCTTGTTGAAATATCTTTATTGTCTTATCTTTTCAAATGCAGCTTTTTGTTCTCTCATGGGACATTATCTGTCAATCATCCAGGCTCCGTGCTGCTTTGGTAATTAGCTAGTTTTTGATCAGAGGCCAAGAAATAAAAGGGTGAATCCTGCTGTGAACTGAAAAGAGGAAGCTGAAGTGGAATTAGAGATGAATGTTGGAGATCTTACTCTCAGCTGCCTGCGATGGCTCCAGTTTCAGTGCTAATGGACATTTTCACCTTACACTGACAGAGAAGCTGGTCCTTAGGCTGAGGAGGGAAGGATAGATGGAAATACATGGGAGCTAATTTTTACCTGGGTTAAGGAGCACTACAGATGATCATTCAGATGGTCTCTGAAAAGAACAGGATCATAGAATGGTTTGGGTTGGAAGGGACATTAAAGGTCATCTAGTTCCCCTTCCTACCATGTATGTGATTGTGTAGAATTCATCCTTTAGCCCTCTGACATGAAAATGGTCTTCTGCTTCTGACTACCCTGTCATTGACATCTTTCCTCCTGTGCTACAGGATGTTTAATTCTGCTGCAGCCCAGACATCAGAATTGCAGGATGATGTCCAGCATCTGTCCTTGACTTTGGTCAAAACAAGGGAGACTTTGGTCAAAACAAGGGCGAATCTTCATACAAATGAAGTAAATGAGATTAGTCCTTCTGAATGAATTGTAGTCAGACTCTTTGATCTAAACCTAAGCTTTCAGTTGCATATTTAGCTGTATCATTGAGAAATTGATGTCTCTAGATCCACAGGAATCTGGGGGTCAGTTTCTCATTCCAATAGAGTTTATTGAATTTCAAGGACTGAATTTACTCTTGGACCAAATGGAAGTAATTGAAGTTACTTCAAAGAATGAAGGAAAAACATTTCATTTAAAGCCAGGGTTTTAGTTGGCAGAAGAGAATAAGGATAGATCACTTCTGATTCTTATACTATGTGGTATTCAGAGCTTTTTCATTTATTACCATTTCAGATTGTCAAGTATTCCAGATGAGCAGCAAAGTGAGCTGATAAAAAATTATATTCTCTAATTCACTCACATAGTGTATGTGCATCTACAGACACATTTTCATATGCTTATTCTGATCATTGGTTGCAAGTATTAATATAAACCATAATGATAAATTGTACACTTATTCCAATTGTATATTTATTCCAATCCACATGTGGATGGAGAAAGAACGCCTTCCCAGTAAAGTCCCCCAGGGATTATCAATTGAGTTAACTCCAGTCTACCCACCTGGAATGAAATTCAGGAGATGCAATTACTTTGCAGATGGTGATTCAGACTGACAGTCATGGCCTTTTTCATTACTTTCATGATATGTAATTAGAACACCGAGACTGAAACTGTGGGTCTTGTAAGATCCTCTTGTGCAGGCTTCTATTTCTTAGGATGGTATGCAAAGTCCTTTCACTATCTCATAGCTTATTTCTAGTGCATGTTTTTTTTTGAAGTGGAGGAAAATTCATTGTTATATCCTTGGATCACAGTGTATTTATTGTGTAAAGTATTTTTCAATGGAACTTGGAACTCTTACAATGGATGGAATTGTCCCTTGCGAGAGCCAATTAAAGCCCCTGAAGCAGATTCTTCTATTGACAGAATAAAAGAATCTGCTTCTCACAGTAGTTCCATTGTGGAACTGTTAGTGCAGCAGCTAATCTTGAAGAAAGGAAAGTGTACACTGACTGTCCCTCTAACTCTACTCAGCTATACTCTATTCTAAAGTTGCTTTGCTCTGCTCTTCTCTGCTCTGCTCTACTCTAAAGCTGCTCTGCTCTGCTGTGTGCTACTCTACTCTTTACCCCTTTGATGCACTTCAGGTATTCTTTTTGATCTGAACACATTCTCAGCTTTAGAATCATACCAGATCTACATTCTCTTTCTGAGTATTTTTTCCCTGCTTTTTCATGTTTTAGCCTGCATGTGTGAATCTGAGAATGGTAATGAAACATTTTCTCATAATATGTATATATATTTTATTTGTCACCATTGGAAAGAAAGGGAACATTTGCAAATGTACCTGCAGGTGATCTGTCAGCCTGTCTGTTTCATACTCAGCAGGCAAGGGTTAGTACCATCCTTTTTCTACAGGTCTCATAAGTCTTTGGGAGAGTACATTTTAACGTACCTGAGTTGTCAAGACAAAATTTACCCCATTCCTGCTTTTTTTTTTAATGTTCTTGGGTGAATATGGGATTCTTGAGAAATAAACAGGATGTTGTAAAACATGCAAAGCTTCTCTTTTTTCTAGAGAAATGCTAATAATTTAATTAATAGTCCATTGCCTGCAATGACTTTGAGTTAGAAAGAGCTGTCAGTGTGCAGGAAATACCCCTGTGTAGTTGTGCTGTTGTAATTTACCAGAGATACATAATAAAGACTCAGCAAATGCTTTTTCGTTCTCCTACTTCTGTATCGCTACAAGCTGCAGAAATATCCTAGAAATGATTAAACTCAGAAAAGTAATGTGATTCCTTTCTGTGGGCTTGGTCAGTACTGATAATTTAAGAAGTTGAAGTACTGATTTGCAATTAGTGTTGAGTAGAAATCCTATGCCTGGACCTACATTTTAATTACTAAAAAATAATCGTCAAAAGCTCACATATATTTTACACCAATTTGTGTACAATGGATATATATGCAGGACTTGTCAATATAGCTGAAAAGTGTTTAGGACACCAAGTAGCTTCACTAGTGAATATTTGTTAAATGAGGGAGATCAACTAATGCTGAACATTAGTCTTTATGAAAGTTCCTTGATGCTACTCTTGAGAATGTATCAAAACCAGCAAATCTAGTATAAAAGAGAATTGTGCTTCAGTGCTTGCTCAGATGTATGATGTTGATTACAAACTACAGCTGGACAATTCATGGACAGCCCATCAAATACACATTTATGAACCCATCTCCTTGGATTTTACTGCAATTGAAGAAAATACATACTTCAGTCATTGCCTAACTTCAAGTACATATAACATCTCCTCCAACCTCAAACAAGCAACTCTTTCTCATTGATGGGACAAAATGCCTACAGGTACATTATTGGATTTTCTCTGTGTAGATTATTTAGTCTGATTGCTGGCATAACAAGTTGTGTTGCAAGCCCAAAATGAGAGCTGGATGGAAATCTGATAATTCATTTAATAATGATCCCACGATTTGGAATGTTTCCATTCTGAAAGGCATCTGAGAAGAGAAATATTCCCCAGTGAAATGAAATGCTGAGCAAACAGTAGCAGAGCCTAAACTAAATCCTTCCCTTGAAAGGATGAAAAAAATTCATTCCAACTTTGAATTGTGTCCTGCACTGTAAAATAATAGAATCTGAAGGTATAAAATGGCCTGTTGTTTTAAACAAAGCATTTAACTTTTTCAGAATGTTCAATTTCTTTATGTTCTTTATTTGAATTAATGAAAAAAAATACATGATTCAGCAAACTGGTGCTCTGTTTTTCTTTCCTTTTGCTGTGATAAGAAATTTACCCTGTTTCTATTATGTTTTTACCTAGGTTTAATTTCTCAAGCTTTTTGTTTTAAGCCAGAAAGCTAGTCAGAAACAAAAAGCAGAACTGGCCACAATGTTGTATAATTGTCTTGCTGATGTTGTTATTACTGTTGATATTTCCCATATTATTATTGATAATGTTAATAATAACAATAGCCATAACATCAGCAATGAAATGTATCTGGACATTTGGCCAATTCAATCTACTCCGTATAAAGTGATCCTTAAAGTAATAATGAGATAAACAAAAGAAGCATTTAGAAGACCACCTGTGTTTTTCAAATCTTATCCAGACCTCTTGAGTCATCAAAATTGGTCCGGAAATATTATCAGAATATACTCCCTGGTGCAATTTGCAATCAATCCTGAATGTGGTATCACCAGTAAATTAGGAGCTTTCTTATGATAGCAGAGCACTTCTGCTCCTGAGAATGCTGAGGGAGATAGAAAAGCAATTTGCAATTAACATTTTGAGTATTTATAATGTCCATATTTTAATAAAAGACTTGGGCAAAAAGGTTCTCATTTTATCAAAATTCCATTTTTGATGGCACCTGATTTGTTACAACTGATATGATTAATATTGATATGGTTAATCTGTCAAAACTAACTTATAATGTAAACTTTTCATTTAAAATGAAGAAAACAAATAATTCTTAGGAATGTCCACTGGGCTAATTGACTTCAATTTAAATTTAAAAAAGACTTTTATTTCCTTTATTTTTTCTCAGTTTTTCCAAGGAAAAAGGTGGAAAGTCCAAATGCAAAAGAAATAGCCTTGTTTTTAAATTTTTAGTTTTCTAGTTCTTAAAGAAAAAAAAAAAAAAGAAATATTTTAAAGAAAACAACTCTGTATATTCAGAGACAACCAAGTAAATACAGCCACATATCTTACAAAGCACTATCAAAATGTTCAGTGGAGTAGATCAGAACTGAAACACAGACTTCTGCAAGGAAAAATAATCACAAGGATCTTTCTATATTTGTTTGCCAGAATGAGAAATACACCCTATATGTTAATTTAATTGGTCTCAGAACATGCATTTCCAGTTGGGGAACAACAAAACAATGTATATTTGATTTAAGAATTAATAAACCTGTGTGAGATGAGGGGAAAAATTAAAGTCTTTCATCAATAACAATGGAAGCAAATGAATGAAGCCTGGCTTTGGTGCATGTAAGGGCTCTGTTATCATAGGAGATAACATAGGAGATTCTGTTATATAAATATACCTGTGCTACATTTGGCTTTTTATTCCATAAAACCCATCACATTTTCTTCAGGCACTCTGCACCGGCTTAGGAGAAGCTACACCACTGCTAATTTTTCAGTAACATAATGATGAAAAGAGAAAGGAAAAGTTCTACTTTTAGCTTTCAACACAGAAAGAGACCTTGGCCAGGCAAAAAAACCCAATAGCCATTTGATGAAGCAGTGGTGTCCCTTGTGCTGGGTTCCTAGACAGATAATGAAATGTGGTGGAGGTCATCTGGTCCCCTTGCTGAGTCACTACCTAGCCCTGTCTGGAGCTGAGATGCTCGTCTGGGAGCTCTGCCTTCAATCACCAGACAGGAATGAGCTGAGCTGATTTGTAAGGCTGAGCTGCAGGATGGGGTTTGGGAATCATCAAAGGTTTGCAATGCACTATGTCAAGACAGTAGGCATAGGTTTCTTTTGCCTGAGTGCTAAAAAGTTTGAAATATCCATGAAGACAGGCCTTTGTGTACAAGGCTGAAGACTCGCCTCTTTTCAGGGACTAATCTAATGATTTTTAAAATTTTTTTTCCCCCCAGAAATCTGTTAGTTCATCTGCAGACAATGATATTTCTGGTGGGAAAGTCGCCATACATTTATTAGGGTGGCTTTATGGGAGTGCGTAATGGTAAAAATGTTAAAAGCCCCCACACCACCTCTGCTGCTCCCCAGGACACATGCAAACCCCAGCTGTCATCCAGGTATGCTGGTATCATTCCCAGAGATTGCTGGGGAAACCCCAGGCAGAAAGTGAGTCAAAGATGGAGGGATTTTCTGGCAAATGAGAGGTAGGAGCTGAGAGGAAGGCCGGTAACCTCTTAAGCAGTTTTGTGACATCTCCAAATAGTTATTTGCTAGATTGTGACTGTTACCTCACCATATTCAACTGGAACTTATGTGTATAGATCTTGGAAAGCCAGTCTCTTGAAACAACAATGTGGTATTTCTTAGAACATCTCTAATAAAGTTTTAATTCCTTAACTTGTTAAAATTATGTAGAAAGTTTTGCTTTCAGTAAGACTCCAAAATCAGACAGTTTCAGCATTGAAGACATAAAGACAGAATCTGGAAGGATGCGTAATGCCAGCAATAACAAGGGAATTAATGTCTCCAGGTAACATATTCCTCCTTGTCCTCATTTATCTTCAGTGTCTATGTCACCAGTATATTTAGCCCATTGTATAACACATTATCCATATTATTATGGTTTGACAAATACCAGAATATAGGAGAGAAGAAAGATCATAAGCTATGTGTCATGTTTTTAACATGTTCCTTTTTTCTTGTCAGGGATGTTTAGGACACTGTAAAACACACAGCATGGACCTCTGTGAATCTTCTTCCTCTGTGATTCAGCTCCTCCCTGATCATCTATGATCATCGCTGATCATTTATGATCTTCTCCAGAAAGTGCAATCTATAACAGTGTATTCCCTTCTTCAGACTTCCTCCAGCATCAGAAAAGCCTCTCCATGACCACCTCCTCTCCTCACAGGCCAAGAAGAAGCTGACAGTGACTTGCAGGAAAGAAAGAGAAAGACAGAAGAGATGCAGAGGAAGGCTGTGAAAGCACAAGTACATAAGAGGTCATGCTCAAAGTCCCATCTCATGAATACCTCAACACTCCTTTGGCACCAGAAACACAGACAAGTCCTCTACCAACCTTCAGAAATTACTTACCCAGGTACAACATCTTGCCATGAAGACAGCCTTGTCCCCTGAGTGCTGAAAAGCTATGGTTATTGGGACAACACCCTTGGTCCTTGCTCTCTAAGCATGGTGGTTTTGCTATGGCCTTTACTCCTACTCAGCCTGACTCCTGGGCTGAGGCAGAAAATGGACAGAGAGAAATGGCTGTAAGCCATGATACTCAAAGCTATGCCACCTGCCCACCATCTTCCCACTGTATTGTCATCTATCACTTATTTTCCTTCTAAGCCCAAATCTTCTATTTCTCTTCCCACAATTTCTACTTGTCTGTGAGTCTGAGCCTGTACTTTTGAAAAGAATAAATCCATGAACAGCTTTATTTCAGCTGTCAGAACTTTTATTGCGAAATATAAATAAAAAGTTCCAGAAGAGCACATTTTTACTTCTTTATAATGTGAGACAAAGCTGGAATGAAACAGATCTCACCCACTGGAAGGCAGAGCCCACACACTCATAATGATTCATTCAATCATCCATCGTACTTTCCTGAGAGAGTCCACAAGAGGTTACACAGAACACACTGAAATTGGCATCCCCACAGTACCTGAGAAGTCAGCTCCTGGCTGCACGTCCCTGCTGCCTGTCTTTCAGCCAGCCTGCCCTACCCAGGCTCCCCTCAGATTTGGCTGTCAACCAACATACAATGCATCCCCCACCACCTGCCTTCCAGCTACCCAAGTGTGGTTGGGAGATAAATGTCCCATTTATGTCCCTGCTTGATTGGGAGATATATGTCTCCTTCACAGACTCGTGGAATAATTTGGGCTGGAAGGGACCACGGAGATCTGTGGCCCAAAGAGAGGCTTTTGCAGAGGACCATAAGGGATCTTTCAACAAGGGACTGTCAACACTACTGGTGATCATATTGATCATGGGAGCAAGTTGCGCTCTTGACACTGAATGGAAGAGGTACAAAGGCAATACCAAAGAAAACACATTGAGAAAGAACTACAACTGGAAGCCAAATTGCAGGAAATGGCACTTTTCTAAGTGTAAAATGCAACAAACCCAGGATCCTTCAAGCTATCTTACCTGTTGTCAACTGCATCATCATCATCTCTGTATTCGGCTGTTACCTACTCACATCATCTCAGGGTCTTGTCCACAACGAAGTGCTTGTTTTTTGTAAGGAGATTACTGATATGATTGAGGGCTGAGTGCCAGGATGAGTCATTTGTGCATTTACAGGGAGCTCAGAGGGGGCTCTAACTGGTGTATTCAATATCAGCTGTTGTAAGCTGGTGCAGAACCAGCTGAGGATCCAACCTGTGAGGGACAATTAAAAACACAGGCAGTGGGGTGTGCTTTGTTGGTCCCAGTACAGCTGAAAAACCAGATCACCAAAAAAGTCAGACCAGAGGGACAAAAAGGCTTTAAAGCCAGATTCTTAGCATTAAGCCAAATGTTTATTCAGTTTGAGTGACCTGGTTTTGCTCCAGCAATCAAATGAGCCACACACTTCACACCTTTAAACAGCCTGAACGTTAATTGTCACTACGTGATTTGGCAGATGCAATAATCATGCTGACACCTCTTTAATTTATTTTACAAGATGACAATTAAACACCCTGATTTCATGAGCTGGACAGCATTCAGGGGTCTTGCAAGAAATATAGAGAAAAGCACAGGAAAGCTGATGGAGTTCCTCATCCACATCCACACGGTTCCTCCATGCCAGGTAATTTGAATGCAGTAGATAATGTCGCTGACAGAATTACAGTCAGTCTGCTTTGTTCTAACTGTCATTTTAGTACCAAGCTAAAATATGGCCTTCTTCCCCTGGCATTTGAAGCTCATAAAGATGTTGTCTGTGTAGCTGGAACTCACAGAGACTGTGTCAGTGTTTCAGCAGTGAAGCTATTTAGGACAACCAAACAGTGCTTCCACCCAAGTTGCACAGATTTCATATATCTATATTGTACAGTACGTATTCCCACATGGTGCTGTGAACTCCTGCAGCAGCAGGGTCCATAGGACAGAGCCCTGCTGGTAAGACCTTCCACCACCAACTCCAATGAGACCAACAGAGGACATATAAGAGCTTGCAGACTGCAGTGAGTAGTACCCAGGTAAGCTCAAAAGGCTTTTGTTTGATGGAAACCCCTGTGCTAACCCTCCTCATACAAATGTTTCCTCTGAAACCTATGGACCCACTTGCCCTCTGGTAGCTCTGTTGATGCTAATGTTTGCTTTTGCTTCAGGATTATCTACCTGGGATCCACAGGCTTTTCTGCTCGCTTCACAGGCAGTCTGTCTCTCCATTTCTTTTATTTAAAGAGTGCAAGTGGCTTTTTAAACAGCATTTTAAGAGTGCATACTCACAGCTAGGAGGAGCCTTTGCTTTCACGGAATGTCAGGCGAGTAAGTGGTTAAACTGGCTGGCTGGAACATGATAATGGTGCATGAGGAAAACAATTTGTTAAAACCTTATTCTCAAAAGCTGCTCACCAAAACATTTCAGCATTGTCTGCATTTTCTTCTCTCCCCTCAAACAACTTGTTGCTTTTAAACTGATTTCCTTCTTTCTTCCTACCAAGGCAAAGGTGTGCAGAAGGAGCTGTGCCCCTCTGTGGCTGTTGGACAGGGACCCCCAGGAGGACCCCTGAAAATCCTTGATGCCTTTTGCTACCTCCAGCTACTTGGCACCTGCCTGGGAGATGGAGGGGCAGGTATCCGGGCAGATATGGGGTGGGGGATGCAGACCTTGGATGAACCCAGAGTTTCACCTGGTTTTTCCAAAGAGCCCTCCTTTGGCTTTTATTTTTATTGAAAGATGAAGAGCATTAATAGAAAACTAATTTTAAAAAAGGCTCCAAAAAAACAAACACCAAACCCAACCCACAACATTTACATTTTAAAATTGCAATGTTCTGACCAGTTCTCCCAGATGGATTATGTTAATTTGTGGTGTTTTAGGGCACATTAAAAGAAATGAGAGATGTCTGAGTGGATTTTTCAGATTTCTCATCCTTCTCTCTGCTTTTGTGCTAACTCTGGCAACGCATGGAGCATGGACAGGAAAAGCATTGGAACAGCTTTTGCAAAAGTCATGCTGTCCCATGAGAGGGGAGATCTGGAGAAGAATGAAGAGAAAGGAAAGAAAGGCAACGCACAGATCAATTTAAATTCAGAACCCAACCTGACACCCAATTAAAACTGAAGCTCAGTTGTTAAGTGGAAATTACTCAATCTTCTTTCAAGTATCCCATCAAAACAGCACAGAGTGGGAATTCTGGAAATAAGAAGAAATCTACCTGCAGGCTTTAAATACAGTGAAATATTTACCAAAGCACATCACTGGTGAAGCTGACGCAAAAGATACTCTTGAAAAATGGTTATCAGAGAGAATAATTCAGAAAGCTGGAGTCACAGGCGCTGCCACAAAGCCTGAGCATCCCTGGACTGGGGAGCACAGTCAGTACTGGAGAAAGAGAGACGTATTTGCACTGGGCGTGTTGACAGCTTTGTGGGTGTATACTCTTAGAGATATTTGTGCCCTTGTGGAAGATGTTTGCAACCTCAGCAGGCAAGGAAGTTACCAGACACTGATAATGACTAAAGTTACTAGAGAAAGCAAGCAAAATCAGGTCTGGTTGCAGGAGAAAGGAGGGAGAGGAAGAGACTGGGGAGAACAGATGGATGCTGTTTGCCAGGTGAGGATGGAAAGCACCTCCTGGATCTTCAGGGGGATCACTGGCACCCCAGAGAGAAAGGCAGCTGCGTGGGACACAACTGGGGTGCTGTGGCCACAAAGGGTGGAGATTAGGGAAGTGTCAATTTGCTCTGATGATGGTGGGACTATGTCTGGGTGAAGAGCCCATGGGTGGAGATGCCTGTGTAGGGCTATGTCAGCACATCTAGTCATTAGTGGTATTTTTAATAAGTGTCTGAGAATTGCTGATAGATCAATTTTTTTACATTTTAGATGCAGAGTGGGAAAGGACAGAAAATATAATTTTACTTTTCCTACTCAGAAATTAATTTTTCCATTGAATTGACTTTAGGATTAAGGCATGAACTGTTCACTGTTTCACCTGCTCAGCTCCATGAAGCCCAGACATATTTACCTAGCAACATGCTATGTGTCCACCTCCCACCAGGACACTTAACAACTAGGATGTACCCTGAAACTCTATTACTGGTAAAAATAATTCCTATTTAAGGAAGCAGCAGGCTTTTCCAGAATTTTACAGGCTTTTGAAAACAGAATTATTTCAGAGAAGAAATATTCTAGAAGATCTGTCTCTTATCCATGACAGCCAGTTATCCCAACTCTCCCTGGTGCATGTAGTTGCTGGCTCTGGGATCTGTATCCTGAGCCAGGTAGCAAAGCTACCTCCTGGGCTTCTCCATACTCAATACAGCATTGAGTGCAAAACCAGGTAGATTTCCCCAATGGAAAAAAGAAAAAAAGAAACAAGAATGCAGTTACAGCAAAACTTTCATGAAAGGAACCTATTTCGAAGAAACACTTAGTTTCTGAAGAGGTGGCATCTCACGGTGGAAAAAGCCTAACATGGACTTCATTTAGAGCAGCCTTAACGCCCTCTCTTTCCTTTGGGAAATCATCTCCACACACAGTTGTCCCATGGTTTCAGAAGCATAACTGTAGTTTCTAGTCACCCAGGTCCTCTCCGTTACTCTTGATTTTCTTGAGTGCTGAATCAATGTTAAAATATTTAAGACTTGACCTAAATCTATTGAAGTCCAGAGAAAGACTGATTTTGATGACTTCTGGCCAAGCACTGTTCTTTACTGACATGCCAAATCCATTGTCACTTTTTAAGAAGATGCTTTTCTTTAAAATTGAATTTAAATATATTGTTGAAAGATTCACAGACCCAAATTGGCATTGATGTCACCCATAAAATATACCAATACAACCAAGAGTGTGAGAACAGGGGAGTATTTACAGTCATTCACCTCCTACCTTATATACAAATCCGGTGAACCAAGTCTCACTAATTTTATGTCTAAAAAAGAAAAGAATTTTAAATAATTAAGACAAAAATATTTCATTCACTCATTCAGAGCTACCACTGAGTATGTCTTTTCAGATCTAAATTTAAATGTGAGTTGAATTGCTTAAAATATGAATTGCTTAAAATATTAATCTGGTTTGCAGGATAAAATTTTTTTTGGGGGGGTATATATGTATTAAAACTGAACTAGCAGTTTGATAGCAAAAGTTGCATTAAAATTGATGCTATAACCGTGCTTTCTCTTTGTAGCAGTTTTAAGAAAAATGAATATGTTAAAATACAATTTACAGGTGTAGTTGTACATCCTGAGGTAACAAATGCAGCTCTATCAAGATGGATCTGTTCAATTATGGTCTATGCAAACACAGTAAAAGACAGACCTTACCCAGAACAGTAACGAAGCTAAATTAGGCAGAGCTATTTAATATCTGGGTATTGTTATCCTCATTTTTCAAATAAGGAATGCCCTAAGACAAAGAGGTATTAAGAAGCAGAATAATCAATGTATTTAGTGAGTAGTCCAGCAAATTTAATCGCCACAAACTCTAAAGTTCTGCTCAGAAATGATGTGTCCAAGGTTATACGGGAAGTCTGTGGCAATGGATAATGAATGCAGAGCAACTGGAATGCATACAGCATAGAGTTGTGAAAGACAGAGATCAGTAAATTGCAGAGAACAGTGATAGAGCAGGGAGGGTGCAGCTAAAACTTTGCAGCACCCAACAATTGGTGTTAAATAGAGTTGAACTAAAGAAGAGGAGATTTGTTGTGATTCATTATGGTCCATCTCTGGAATAATGAAAAGCAAAGGGCAAGCTGGACGGACTCCTTGGAGAGTCCTTCATAAGTCTCTGTCCTGCCATGCAAACTGAAATACCTTTACATTTCAAAAGAAGCTTAGGACACTTTTCCGAAATTATTGCTTCCTGAACTGTCTAATGAGCAGTAGGAATTACCTCCTTCTGAAAGGAGGGCACTGGGGTGGCTGTAAGGTAGAGGCATGTGGTATTTGTCTACCGGGAAATTAAACTGTAATTTAGGGAGAAATAGCTCAGCTGAACTACGACTGTGCAAAGAACCTACTTACACAAACTGCTTCTAACATGTTGGGGACATACAGTTTCACTGGTACACACAGAAGTTTTATGGGAACTGAAGTTTTCACCCTCTGGCACCAAGTCTCAAACCTTGTGCAGTTAAATACTACAGTAGAAATTGAAGGCAGGGCACCACTTTGAAGTTCTCCAATGACTTACAACACACTCAGCACACAGGCTGGCCTAGCCCTGTGTGAGTGACATTAAAAGAGGAGCAGTCTGTCTTCTTACTCCGTGTCTAGGACTTCTAGAAACACAGCTGCTCTTTGCATGTCGATCAGCGGAGCTGCTCTGTCATTCCTCCAAAGACATGTGCTCCTCCATCCTCTGAAAGACACGTGGTGGTGCGGGGTGCTGCTGAAAAAATACTGCCAGCTGACAAGTCTATCTTGCATCCTCTCAGCAGCAAGACAGCCATCAACGTCAGGCATACTCAGCAGGACTTGAGCGCGTTAGAGCAAGTGGAAAAGTCCCATTAAGTGTGAGTCATGGTCTCTGTGTGAAATTATTACTAAGGACAAAACAAACACCGAAGAGAGACCAAAGTGCACTCTTGCACTGAAGGTAAGCTGTTATCTTGTCACTGCTCCTTGCAGAGCTACCAGGGGAATGACACATAAATCATCATATTAGTAGATGAACATGAGATCCATTCTTTAAGGGAAATCCATCATTGCATCCAGCTGTCCTCAAAATGGTCATGCTGGCTGAAAACGTGCCATGTCTAGGGGCTTGCACAGTTCTTCCATGGCAAAGGGAGAAATCCTTAGGAAAGAGAGGGCTTGGCTAAGGTGGTTCAAGGTTTTACTGTGACTACTAATGAAATTAGCAACTTTCTCACAGAAGAAATAACACAAACCCATTCAGAATCTGGGGAAGATGCCTCCTTAGATGCGGAGTTAAAGATTCAACCCTTCCAGCATCTGTGGGCTCAGCTGTGAGTGGATTCTTCACTCTGGGGACAGCACACTGCTGTGCCTCTGCTTCCAGAGCAGAGCTGAGGTCACCATTCCCAATGAGCGGAGTGGAGAGTGCTGCTGGGCCTCTTCTTGTGGCACGAGAAGAAATGCCTTGTGGAAAGCAGCCAGAATGCCAGGAGGCTATGGGCAGTTGTCCCAAGGCTGGCTGGCTATTTTGTGGTGCAGCTTTGTTGCTGGTCCCAGCAGCAGGAATCCTGTCCCAGAGCTCAGCCCACACGGCTGCAGCTGGCTCAGAAGACCTTTGAGGCAAAGTCAGTCCTTGGGTCACCTCAACTGACTCCAGTCTGAGCACAGGCTCTCTGTGTGGCTGCACCTCTTGTAATATGTTCAACCAGTGCTAGGTGCTTCCAAGTAACATGCCAAGCTCAGAGGTCTGTTTCACTTCTGCATCCCTTGTGTGTGCCATCAGGTACTGTGCTCGCTTGCTGTGTGGGATGGCATCCTCTATCTACCCTTGGGGAAGATACAGCTTTCTGTGTGGGTATAGCATCTGGACCAGCAGTGATCTCAACTTTTTTCAACAGGGATGCAAAAAAATCGTCTTAATCATATAACAAATAAGCTAAGGCTACATTTTTATCTTAATTCCAATCTAAGGCTTCTCTGGGACCCTGGGTTGAAGAGACCAGTGCCCTAAACTCAGTAAGTGTAAAACACCAAGCATGTCTTAGCTTTGCCTCTATTTCTGTAACAAATTCAACCAGACCTTTGCATCTGAAGACTGCTGACTGCTGGAGAGCAAGTTTCTGAGAGTACAAAGTCACAGGACTTTCTGAATAAAACCTCATGAAAACTGCAGCATGATTTTCAGAAAAATATCTCATTTTGACTAAAGAAATTACCAATGGATTGCTGCTCCCCTAGGAAATCACTGCAAAGGTGAATTACCCTCACCTGATTAAAAAAAATGCATTTAGTCTTCTGCTCCTAGCTGTCAGCTTCTACATCTTCATTGGCTGTTTTGAAATAGAAGCCTGGAGAGCTGGTTTCAAAATAATTACAGGAATTTAATTTCTTTTTTCCTATGAACTGAGCTGAGGTCTATTGCTCTCCCCAGCAAGTGTGACTTCACAAGTAATGCTACCGCCGACCAGACATGTCGGCTCTGAAAGCTCCTTGCCACACCATCTGGCCTCTTTCTGTTCATGCACCACAGTTACAAGGAAGGTTCTTTCTGCGCGTGGCCTAACAATAATAAAAGTTGTCACAGGTTTTTTGGGAAATGTTTTTAGCATTCTGACTTTTTTCTTACCTATTTCTTACCTTTCTTTCCTTGCTTTATTTCCACATTCCCATTCATTTCGTACCGTTAGGTATCATGCAGTTAGAATTTCCTGGGGAATATTGATGCCTGCTGACAGACACTTGGTTCAGTTCACAGAGAAATTTGACTTGGTCTGTGCTTGCAATTATTTTACATTTGATTTCTGATATCACTTAAGCCAACAGGCCATGCAAATCCTTCTGTCTGTAGAAAATCCACTCCTAGCTTAACTACCTATTACAAATAAATTTAAAATAGCATACCTGGAAGCAAAATTTCAAAATTTGCCGTTTGTTGGTTAAATAAAACTTGTACATTTGTTCCTTCTAGTGTCTTGCTGTAATAAGATTTGGTCTGGCAAAGTACCTACTATATTTTAGCAGGACAGGGCTCTCATTTAAAATTGAGCTTATGCTAGATTGCTTTGCTGACTTCTGAATCATATTAAAATAAGCCCAAAATATTATTTTAATGCTTTATCTATCTTTCCCTTATGCTTAACATGGTTATTATAGACATATATTTTTCATTTTAAGAAATTAAGGTTCAGGACCAAAGTTGGATCTTCTGGTTTGATCTAAGGCACAGAGGACAGAGAACTCATTCCAAGTCTCAACCCGCAGTGCCCACTTTATGACAGAAAAAAATCTGATCGTATATCCAAGGCAAAGAACCCACATTAACTCTTCCCTATTTCTTAAAAATGTGTGTTTTACTCAAGTCAGAAATGCTGTGTGTTACAAAGCATAACACAGCCAGAGATGGAACATTCTGACAGATAAGTAATGGCTGGAGTATAATTTTCTGTATTGGTACTAACATTTTTGCCCTTAAACAACTGTGGTTACAGGTATTTCTATCCCCTTTCTGTAAAGAATATTCCAGAATAGCGAAGTTTTGCTGTGAGGGAATTGTTCCTTCTGGCCAGCTTGCAGGGTTATTTGATTACTTTGCCACCTGCTTTGCCTCCCCGGGGTGCTGGAGCCAGCACAATGCTGCGGCGTTGGGCAGGACTTGCTGGCTCAGCACTGACCCTGCTCAGTTTTCTTGCCCAAATTGCTCATGCCCTGTTAGGGGACTCAAGTGACTGGGACTCCTAAGTCTCTCGGGCACTTGTGACATTTTCCTGCAGGTCTGTCTGAGACAGATCGGTCTGTGAACAGCAAACTCGACGCATTTGCTGTGGCTGTGATGTTACTCCCTGTGCAGAGCGGATGTATTCAGTGCATCAAGATCTCCATCTAATTGGATCTGGTTTTCCAGAACATCAGTTTCTCTATTGATCTTGGTAGCCCTTGTTGTCATAAGATATTAACATCACCTTTTAATGCATAGTAGCAATCACATTTCCTGTACAAATATCCTAGCAGAGCCCGTTCGTTCTTTCACTGCTGGGGAAGACAAGACAGTCCTCTGAATATATTTTTTTCATGGAAATGCAGTGACACTCACTTTGAGAAAGATGTGATTTGACTCACCATGGGGTTTTGCCATGGATCTACTGACAGAGTAGCCTGTGGGACATTGTGAATTGATTGATTTAGGTTTTTTATAAGAGACAAAACCTTCTCAACTTTTTTTTTTTCTCACAGTAAAAGACAAGGAGTTACTTCAAGAAAATTGAAGAACGGGTATGCTTTGAAATCTTCCACATGAGATGCTTCTGAGTAGCTCAGATAGCACTGCAAAGCCTCCTGATCCCTTAAGAAGTGAGATCCCTCATGTGGCTCAGCAGGCACAGCTGATGCAGGCAGAGTAACAAGTGCCCTCTGCTCTATACGGTTACCATCACTTACAGCTGACTGTGCCCTATATCATAGCTGATGGGAAAGATGCTCAGTTTTATCCAAGGTGTTCACACCTGAAGTAACAATGCACAGAAACATGCTGTTTTCAGGCATGTATCTCTCCTGTCACTTGCAGTGGTTTCAGAGGGCTCAATACTTTGCAGAACCAAGTCCTGGAGCATTAAATCTTCATAGAAGAAAAAAATTTACAATTCCAGGAACCTATTTTACATTGTGACGTTCTCCAAGCTGAGCCCAGCCAGACTGCAGAAGTGAGATCTGCAGGTATTATCTCTTGGTTTCACTCTTGTTTCTGATGCCCAGAATGCCTGCTGTCATAATCAAGGAAAGAGAAGGAATATGCAAATTTCCCTGTAACTCACAATCTTTGAATAGTGATAGATACCTAAACCTGCCACTGAGAACTTTGAATTTCCCAATAGATGTCAATGAAAGGAGGCACTGGGAAAATAAAGATTCACAGAATCTCAGAATCATTAAGGTTGGAAAAGACCTTCAAGATCATCTAGTCCAACTGTCCTCCTACCCACCAATATTACCAACTAAACCATGTCCCTAAGTACCTCATCCAAGCTTTCCTTAAACACGCTCAGGGATGGTGACTCCACCACCTCCCTGAGCAACCTGTTCCAATGCCTAACCACTCTTCCTGAGAAGAAATTTCTCCTAATTTCTAAACTGAACCTCCCAGGTGCAACGTGCATACACAGATGGTCAAGTCTTTTGTAAGATGTAGTATGGAGAATTGCTGCTGGACTTCAAATTTCACATTATAATGGACACTAAAAAAAATCTACTGTCTTTGAGCCGGATTTGGTCTATGCTTATAGAAAAGCATCAACAAAAAATGTATCAGCAATAAGATATCTGGAATATTTTTATATTTATATTGGAATATTTAGAAGAAATCTGAATCAAACACATCCTTTAAAAATATTTTTTGTTTTATTTCTTTTATATGTGTGAGTTCTTTCTGGTAGCAACAGTAAATATGGGAAGATACATTAACTCTAAAATATCTCTTATCAAAGATATCTGATGGTCATTCAGGAAACCATAGTACCAAGAGATTTATAATAGATTCAGGACACCGTACAGTTTAGTAATCAGGCAGCAGATCTCTAGGAGCACAATAATTGCATGGATTCTAATTAATTTATTCATATGAAATCAAATAGAATAACCCCTTATGAACAGATCCTTTTTCTTCAGTCACGTGCCATTCTGCCAGCATTTTTCTTCTGCAAAACATGCTTATTTTAGCACCACCATTAAGCAACCTTCTGAAATGAATTCCATCACTCAAAATAGCATAATACACTTGTCCAAAGGTAGGCTGTAGTCTTCCGGTATGCTTAATTGAGGTTTGATTTCATTAGAAGTAATAGATACATCAATCAGCTGACAGGTTAGGTGCCTTATGCTGTTTACATTTTTAATCTCAGAAACATCTGACTGAAATGCCTGATCCGTTTGTGCCTGTGCTTCAGGAAAGACATCGGTGACCTCACTGGCTTTGCGTGGGTGCCTGTGTCGAGGTGTGCCCCGGGTGCCGAGCGACAGCCCCAACAGCATCGGCACCAACTGGGCAAAGGCATGCAGGGAAAGCCTCCCACAGCAGGAATTTCTCTATGGGCTTTGCAGAAAACTGGGTTTTCATCCCCAAAGTGACTGAATAATCCATGTAGTAGGGTTTTGGTCTCTAAAGTATAGACTGATGTTTGGTATCAAATAGCTCAGAAGATAGATGGTGTCAGAGATTTTGATTGGATTCTGTGATATTTATGTTTTGGATAGACTGCTCTCTCATGAATGACAATGTTGGATTATAGCAGTTTTAAGTCTGGTGAAACTTAGATGCATTCAAGGTGTTCGGTGATAAAATTATAAATTTTTAAGCTTAGTTCTTTTTTTTCTTAACATAATAACTAACAATGGCTATGTGCAGGTCCTCTCCCTCCAAAAAATTAGTATTTTTTGTGTGTTTGAAGACCTGCATTATAGAGCTGTTGACATAATAGTTTCTTTAGAAACTAAGTGTAGCTTAACCTGTACAGCTGCAGCAAGTCAGATATGTCTTTCCAAAGAAAACCAGGGACCTGATCCACAGCCCACTGAGTAATGTGCTTGGCAGGAGATCCACAGACTCCATCTTTTATATTCTGCCTCGGTCTCAAAATGCACCTTTTGACCTGTCTGTGGCCCAGCAGCCTTAGAAGGTAAGGCTTGGATGGGAAGGTGGGCACTGGATGAGAATTTCAGGAGATGTGGACATAGATACACCCATCATGGTTCCAGAGGAACAAAGGTCAAACAGTCATTCCAGCCAGCAAGCAGAAAGAACTACACCGAGGAAAATATGCTGTAGGTACACATTGGCTGTGGTTGCTATGTATGATGTCAAAACTACCAAATTTTGGAGGGGGATCATGTGCCCTCTGCCTACTGACTCAAATGCTCCAAATGCACAGTAGAAGAATGTGTAATACTTAAAAGAGAAACAGCAGGATGGCACCTGAAAGTTAATAAACTACAGGTGTACACAAAAGTTTAATATTGAGTAAAATAACCCATGGGTCCTCAGCTTGAAAGGGTCAATGTTTCCTTTGCCTAAGGGAGGAAGGGAGCTGGCACTTGCCTTGTTTGGTTTTGCTTTGAGTACTTAGTGTCTTCCTTCTTGATTTCTCTAAGTTTTGCCAAGAAAATTTAGGGAGAAGGAAAAGTGCTTCACATTCAGACTAATAATAAAAGAAAAAGTAAGCCTGTGATTCTATGATTTGAAAAACATTTTTCTAATGTAATGTCTCCACCACGGGCCCAGCCAGGGGCTCTGCCACGTGGCAAGCATGTTGGTATTGAAACCTTGTTCTGTAGGAACTGGGAGCAAAACCTTCACTTGAATCACATGTGTTTTTACGGAGATGATCCTGATGATTACTCCTGACCAAGACTGTCAGTAGCTTCCTGCAATCTTCTGGTCTCTTGTGAATGCAGTTTAACTCCAGTCATTCTTTTCCCTGCATGTGGTGCATTTGTGAATGGACTGATTACAGGACAATTTCACCTGACAGATTGTCACTTCGTGGAAAGCCGCTTTGTGTTGAAAGGAAATAAATTATATTCTTGATGCCTGATAATAAATAAAAGTTTAAAGAAGCTGGTAATAGGGATTGCAGTAATTAAATCACAGCCATAAACAAATGAGAAATTAAACCAAATCATTTCCGCACCATCTGTGCTATACCTACAAGCTTATATCTCCAGAAACAAATGTACTTGTCACTGGGCAAAAGCAGACTGTGCAAATTCTGCTTAGCAATGCAGATTTGTGTCAGAGATGTGTCTTTATAGGAAATAACAGAGACTCTCAGGCACAGATTTCCTGGGGATGTCAAAAAGACCAAAGACCACTTTCCCGCTCCTCCCTCCTAAATCTTGCCCAGTTCAGCACATGTTGTCATCTGACACAGGAAAATCTGGGAAAACACAGTGCAGCTCCCTGCCCTTCCCATCACCCTCCACCTGCACCCACTACATTTCTGCAGGACAGGGGAAGGCACACACTGACTCAGTTAATGGCTCGAGCAGCAATGATGGAACCAAGTTATACAGCAGAGCTGACAGGCTGGCTGTTTCTGTTTTAAAGGTGTGTAGATTCTATGCAGGTTGGATGCAGCTGTACTGCGGGAAGGGACAGGGTTATATGATCCAGTACATATGTTTTGCCCCTGGAAGGGAGCTAGCCTCACCAGCTTTAGACTCATCCCCTGCGTAGATGCAGTTTTGTCATGAACCCACCAACAATTATGCTCTTCTAAGAATTTCCATAACCACAGTCTGTACCACAGGTAGGATCTCAAAACCCTCTCCCGTATTTTCTAGACATGCCTGTAGCTAACACTGCATCCTGCCTAACTATGAAGTCCTCTAACTATAGTCAGCAAACCTTCTGACGCAGTTTGCTCAAGCAAGGGTGACCCTGCAGGGAAGATGCCACCACACAGTGACCAAATGACAATTTGGTTTCTATGTCTCCAGCACTCCCTTTTCTGCTGCAACACAACTAGCTGACTCACTGCTGAAACCCTTGTAAGAAAACCCAGGAAAACCTCTGCCTTTGGAGGTATCTAAAGATCTGTTTAGCTTTTCCCAACCAAAATATTTCTCTATAGAATTAAAGAAACTAATCAGTCTTGAGCCAAACCTTGTTTACCTGGAACTGTCAAGCCTCTGCTCCATGCAGGTTTAGACAGTCTGCCAGGTGGAGAACAGGGTTATAGGAAGAACAGTTATCATTTTGGATAGACATGAGACAATGCAATGTTTGGGTGGCTCTGATTGTGCCTGTCCTGCCCTGTTCTGGCTGACGGACTTGTCTCCCTGCACCTCCTGTTAACACTTTGGTCCTGGGTACCATAGAGATCCCTCTGCCTGGCATGGATCTCTTCCAAAGCAACTCATTTTGTAGCATTTGTGTTGACCTCTGTCCGCTCCAAAAGTCCAGCTTTCATGGAGCTGCTGGCTGCCTAGGGATTACATTTTGATTCTCTTAGCTTTGAATATCTAAATCCCTCAGAGAAGGCAGCCCAGCCTGGAGAGAGAGAGGCTGAAACAAACATCTTTTGTGTAATGAAAAAATGAGAAAGAGTCTGAGAGCAGCTTGACAGCTGCAATTGCTCAGAAAATAGATTTTTTTTCCTATTTATTTTTCTTTCTCTAATATATTCCTAGCACAGGCTATTGCTATTCAATAGTAAGAAGGCCAGATTGACTCATTAAATGGAGCCACTGCTCATTTTGAATTTTCTGAGCTATGAGAAACCACTTCCTGCCCAAGCAAGACTACACATGGCTGATTTTTACCCCTCTTTGTGCAGCAGAAGGCAAACCTAATGACAGGCAAGCTCCCAAGCCACTATACTCCACCATCTTGTTATGTTTGTGCCCCTGCAAATTTTTGGTGTACTGGATAATTTGCCAGACAGCTGATAACTAGTAGTCAGTTTGCAAGCTGAGAGCTATCAGGTTTAGAGATAAAATTAGTTTAAGTTTCTGGGTAATGATTTCTGGGAGTGCCTAGGCTGTCCTGCAGACACATGGTCATCCTGTTCTGATGTACCAATGGCACTGCTACACGGGGCTCAGTTGTCTTGGGTTGGTTGACCAAGACCTTAAATGTCTTGGGCCCCATCTTAATATTTGACAAGTGTGTCCACATAAGGAAGGTATCAAGTGAACCTCCCTATGCAGAAAGCAGGGACCAGGATTGTTCTTCCTTCCCGTGGTACCCTGAAGCAGCTCCAACCCAGAGCTGTGCAAATGCAAAGGAGTTGTGGCTTCAGCTGCTAGGTACAACTCTTCTGAACCAGGGCCAGGAGAACACATTCTGATTAAACCAGACTGGCTGATGAAAACCAGCTCTGCTGGCCTTGAATTAATGAATCCATTCTGGAGGGGTTTTTTTCCTTACAGAGGTATCCTTTTCTTTGTTTGGAAAAAACCATTTTTCTTGGGGAAGCTTAACACAGTTAAAACAAGACTTCTCTGCAGCATTTATCTTCATATTTCCAGAAAGATTCAGGTAGACAAACCAGCTTTTTCTGTCTTTTGTCCTCATCCCTTCAAAACCAGTCTATTTCTCCCATTCCTAAGAAAGAAGCACAGGCTGAAGAAGCATGGCTGATGCAAAATCTTGGTGAAGGAATATGGTCATAGATATTTAATAGATGAAGGGAAGAAAGAGTTACCAAAATCACTATGCTACACACACTTTCACTCACTTTTCAGTTAATAGCCACATGGTTTACATTATGTGGCCCTAAAATGAATGGTGTATGATTTTTAGTGATTACACCTGAGGTGAAAGTATGGGAGCTAGATGGTCTTGACCCATGTCAGAAATCCCAGTGAAGACGTTTGCTCTCTTTTTTTCCTTGAGTCACCCTGTGAAAGACACTGTTACAGACCTGGGTTCTTTCCACGTATGCATTCAACAGTAGCCATGTTTGTATGATATCTCCTACAAAACTCAACAGGACCGTTCCCATGAGTGCCCACCACATCAGCACCATTGTGAGAACATAATTAACTACTCTTTCTTCAAAACCCTACTGCTTTCTGAATGTAAAGTAAGTCAAATTATTTAGTATATTACAAATCTTTACTATACAAAGTTATTAGTGTTTTCAGAAAATGTTGTATATAATTTTTTAATATTCTAAGACTAATGATGAAAACAACACAAAACATTAATAAGTTCTATATAAATCTAATATTCTAGCAATATTCATTTTATTGTACAGATTAAACTTGCAATATATTGGTTGCTTTGTACATAATACTTGACAGCACTTATTTTTCCCATTGGGACTTTAATTAATGGCTTGTATTAGCAACTGTGTATCTGAGACACTTAAAACAAAGACTCTCTGTAATATTTGGTGTAGTTTTATATATATATTTTTAGCTGCCCAGTATCAGTCTTTTCCAGCTCAAGTATTCCTGATATCCACCACCAGTAACCTCTGCTCCACTTTCTGCCTCAGTGAGCCAGTAGGAAACAACAGGACTCCCCGGGGCTTACAGTGGCTAGACACTTTATTTACCCTTTTGTTATTAAAGAGATGTGACTGACTGTTGCTAGAGGAGATGGAGTTCAGCTCTAGTAAGTGCAGGGAGGAGTCTGAATTCAGAGTATGAAACAGGCTGCCAAATTGGATGAGACCAGGGAATCACCTACTGCAATGCCTGAGAATCGGTGGCACTAGGTGGAGATACCAGATGCTGCCTGCTGTGCTCCCCATCCCCAGAGTCCACCTTCCCTTCAACCACACCATGTCTCTACAGTATTATGGGGCAGGAGGTTTGACATGGAGAGAAAAATAGCTTTGTGCAGCGTCCTGTCCCATGGAAGAGTCTGGTGCAGTTCCTGGCGTTGCTTGCATCTTCTTGATAAAATTCCATGGGAGACAGTCCTTATGGGCAAAGGTGGCCAGGAGGGATGGACATTCTTCAAGAAGAAAATCCTGGTGGCACAAGAACAGGCTGTCCCCATGTGCCAGAAAAGGAGCTGGTGAGGGAGAAAACCAGCTTGACTGAGCAGAGATATAGGTGAATATCAGAGAAAAAAGGAAAGTCTATGAGCTTTGGAAGAAGGGCAGGTGTCTTGGGAGGACTACAGGGATGAAGTAAGATCCTGTAGAGAGAAAATCAGAAGGGCTAAAGCCCAACTAGAACTCAGATTGGCCAATTCTGTGAAAGATAATAAAAAATCTTTCTACAGCTACATCAACAGGAAAAGGAGGGCCAAGGACAATCTCCATCCCTTACTGGATGCAGGGGAAACATTAGTGACAAAGGATGAGGACAGGGCTTAATTCCTTCTTTGCCTCAATCTTTAATAGTAAGGTGAGACATTCCCTGGATAGTCAGCCTCATGAGCCAGAAGACAGGGAGGGAGAGCAGAACAACACTCCCATGGTCCAGTAGGAAATGGTTAGAGACCTGCTAGGCCAATTAGATATTCACAAGTCTGTGGGGCTGGGTTCTACCCACAGGTATTGAGGGGGCTGGTTGATGTGCTTGCCAAACCCCTTTCCATCATCTACCAGCAGTCCTGGCTGACTGGGGAAATTCCACTCAACTGAAGGCTGGCAGATTTACAAGAAGGGTTGGAGGGAGGATCCAGAAAACTACAGGCCTGTCAGTCTGACCTCAGTGCTGTGGAAGATTGTAGAATGGGTCACCTTGAGTACTATCATACAGCACATTCATGACAACCAGGTGATCAGGCCCAGTCAACATGGGTTTACAAAAGGCAGGTCCTGCCAAACTAACCAGATCCCCTTCTATGACAAGGTGACACGCTTAATGGATGAGGGACAGGCTGTAGATGTAGGGTACTTGGACTTGAGCAAAACCTTTGACACCGTGTTCAGTTTTGGGCCCCTCACTTCAAGAGAGATGTTGAGGACCTGGAGCATGTTCAGAGAAGGGCAACCAGGCTGGTGAAGGGGCTGGAGAGCAAACCTTACGAGGGGTGACTGAGGGAATTGGGGTTATTTAACCTGGGGGAGGCTGAGGGGAGACCTTATCGCTGCCTACAATTACCTGAAAGGAGGTTGTAGAGAGATGTGTTGGTCTCTTCACCCAAGAAACAGGTGATAGAACAAGGGGAAATGGACACAAGTTGCATCAGGCCAGGTTCAGATTAGACATTAGGAAAAAGTTCTTCACTGAAAGGGTTATCAGGCACTGGAACAGGCTGCCCAGGGAGGCAGTTGAGTCACCGACCCTGGATATATTTAAAAGATGGGTACATGAGGTGCTCAGGGATATGGTTTAGTAGAGGATGGGTATGTTGGACTCAATGATCTTAAAGGTCTTTTCCAACCTAGTGATTCTGTGATTCTTACAAGAACAGATGAAATCTGTCTGAAGGGAAAGGATCCTTATCTGTGAGTTTCTTCTTCTGCTTCCCACCCCTGTCTGGGCCCATCACAGCATGAATCTATCACGTTGTGAAGGTTAATGGAGGTTATGGAATGTAATATACCCACAATTTATCCTAAAATTGCAAAAAAAGTAGGAAGAATTGCAAGTCTAAAACCCTGTCTATATATAGTCTGCTGCTGAAGGATGATAGGAAGGAGCCATTTGAATTTTTCCAAAGTATTACTCTTTTCTTTGGCTGTCCATAAATTATGTCACTTCTGCTCCCTTCCCTGACATGTCTTGCATATAGTGGAATTACTTTCAACTGCCGTATATAAGCTTTTCTAAATCTGATTATTACAGAACAAAGATGATCAGAAAAAGAACCAAAGGGTCAACTTTTAACCCACAATCCATGTCTGACATTGGGAACATGCTTTACCTTTGTTACAGTCAGTCATTGCTCTTAATTTCACTTAGCATAAAAGACAATTCTTAAAAGCATTCATTTTAATTCCCCAAATTTAAAATGTGGAACCTGTCATGTTTCTTATAATGCAGATAACATTAAAGTATAAAAATTGCCCTATGATCCTTAAATTATTTTTTCTTGAATAATTTTTCTCTTGGTTGATGCCTCTTCTAAAAGGTTCACAATGCTTGGAAAAAAGGAAGCAGAAAGAGCTAATTGTATGCCAAGAAATCTTCATAATCACTTATTCCAGCCAATAAAATAATTGATTCAACTTGGCAAGAGTTTCACACTCTAAATTTGCACCCAAAGTGAGTGATTAAGTGCTGTGCTTTCCCCTAGACACATTGACTTCCAGCTATAGCCAGCAAAATGGGCCGTGTTAGCTTGTTAGTACCTATTGCCCTCGCTGCACAGGAGAGCCATACATTACGGCACTGCTGACAGCGTGGCCTGCAGAAAAGGAAGTCAAGGGCACAGGAGAGATGATTCTGGCTGTGCCACTAACTGAGAGATGGTCAGACTTGGGATGGGATTTGCAGAGTGTGGAAGGGTTTTAGAGGCTTCTGTTACACTGGGAAGCGCGCACACATGTCTGTGTTGGTTGCTGCCTTCATCTGGAGCAGGAGAGAAGAGGTCAATGAGGCTACAGAGATGCTCAGCCCCTGCCTTCTCTGTGGCAATCAGCCCTCTCCTGAGAACCTGCTGCACTTGGGACTGGAACTATGAGCAATCCTTGGCCAACAACACTTAGCCCAAAAGCAAAGAGAAAGTTGGAGGTTTCCAGAAAGAGGCTCTTGTAAAATATGTCTGGGACCAGGCTCCTCCCTTGCAAGCCCAATCCCAACCAAGCCTTCAGGCTCAGGACTGGGCCTGGTTCCACACTCTAACCACTCTGTGTGGAAATGGACAGGACTAGTCAAGTGTGCTGGAGATGCCACGTTGACTTGCTTCAGCCCAGGCAGTGCTCTAGGAGTGTTGTAAAGGGACACGCCATTGGCTTCTGTGCCCAAACACCACACCTCTCCTGCGACCTACAGTGCAAAGACAAACTAAAAAGTCACATCTAACACGTAAGGGCTTGATTTAGCATTGAACAGCTCTGCAGAGCACTGAACTAATTTAAGTCTGGTTTTCTAATATTTTCAAAACACCTCTGTGTATAGTTTCAGGGACTTAGAAGACCCAGATAAACAAGCAGTCAAACAAGGTTTGTTAGGCTGGTAGAAAGACAGTTTCTTAATCTCCCATTAACAAAATTAAAGCCAGGACCATAATTCTCTCTGGCCAAGGAACAATCAGTAGGTACATGGCTGTTAGCCTCTGTTAGCTCTACTTGTGCCATTTCATAGGGACCAATGATACCTTTTTCCCTTTAGGTGTACTGCTGCTGGTGCTGCAAAATCTCTTTATTAGCTCTGGTAAATTATTTCTTCCCAGTAATGAAGCTAGAGATATGGAAAGAGAAGAGGAGGTGAGAAAAGAAGGAAGCAATGCAACCCTACTGAGTGTTGCAAATAGAGAGAGAAGACACAGCCTCTCTGCCGAGGGCACTGGAGTTACAGCTGCTTGCACCAGCCAGCCTCCTGGTCACCAGCAATTAATCATGTAGGTAAATCAGTTCTGGAGCCTACCCTGTTTCTTTTGCCTCCTAATAATAACAGGCCAGAAGCTGGTAAGGATTTAGCACAGATCTCCTTGGTAAGCTGACAACACAGCAATATGTGGTAGGCCCAGCGTAAGGGCTTGCATTTTTGGTAACGTAGCATAGCTAATACAGACAAAGAATAATTCCACTTCTGTGGGTTCAGGCTGCTCATTTCTGAGAATCACAGAATCACCTAGGTTGGAAGAGACCCTTTAGATCATTGAGTCCAACCACAGCTTAATCCTGCCTAGTCCATAATCCTGTCCTTAAGGACTTCATCTATATGCCTTTTAAATACCTCCAGGGATGGTGACTCCACCACCTCCCTGGGCAGCCTGTTCCAATGTTTGACAACCCTTTCAGTAAAGAAATTCTTCCTGATATCCAACCTCAATCTCCCCTGTTGCAATTTCAAGCCAATCCCTCTCATCCTATCAGTCGTCATCTGAGAGAAGAGTCCAACCCTGACATCTCTGCAAATGCCTTGCAGGTAGTTGTAGAGAGCAATAAGATCTCCCCTCAGCCTCCTTTTCTCAAGACTAAAAAGCCCCAGCTCCCTCAGCTGTTCCTCACAGGATTTGTGCTCAAGACCCTTCACCAGCTTCACTGTCCTCCTCTGGACATGCTCCAGCATCTCAAAGTCCTTCCTGTAGTGAGGGGCCCAAAACTGAACACAGTATTCCAGGTGTGGTCTCACCAGAGCTGAGTATAATGGAACCATCACTTCCCTACTCCTGCTAGTCACACTATTCCTGATACAACCAGGATGCCATTTGCCTTCTTGGCCACCGTGGCACACTGACGGCTGCCAACTAACACCCCCAGGTCCTTCTCCTCCAGGAAGCTCTCCAGTCACTCTGCCCCAAGCCTGTAAGACTTCCTGGGGTTATTGTGACCAAAGTGCAGGACACGGCCCTTGGCCTTGTTGAACCTCATAAAGTTGGCCTCTGCCCATCAATCCAGCCTGTCCAGGTCCCTCTGCAGAGTCTTCCCACCTTTCAGCAGATCAACACTCCCACACAATTTGGTGTCACCTGCAAACTTACTGAGGGTGCACTCAATCCTCTCGTCCAGATCATTTATGAAGATGTTGAAACAGAACCAGCCCCAGCACTGAGCCCTGGGGAATACCACTTGTATCCTCCTTCTTTCTTCCTTCTCCCTCCCTAGAAGTCAGGATTTAAACTGCATGCTCTGTTCAGAGGGAAAGCAATGGCACAACCACCCCATGGTCAGTTAATCTTCTGCTTACTTCCCTAACTGCTGCTGAGAAAGGTGTGTGTGGAGTGGCATAAATCTTCCTCTCCAACCAAACAAGCTGAACAATAAGTATCAGGCCTTGGAAGCAGGGTGGGGGTTTCCCCACAGCAAGATAAAATATTGTCTTCCTGTTACGGCTGCAGCAATTCAATCCAGGCTTGAAGGTAATGAAAGAGCTTCATTCATTTAATCAGATATTGATTGATTGCTATAATATACTATGTCAACAATTCCTGCAAGGGAACAAGGGCTGGTTGAAATAAATCAGATTCCAACAGACTCAGAAGAAGTAAAAATTATGTCAATATACTAGATGTTTGATTCTGGTCTGGTACCAGAATTGTCCATTGTTAATTTTCAGTACTACTAAACATTTTGTTTATCAAATCCAGTACTACACATTTGCAAGAGGCAGCAACATTTTGATTTTGCTCCCCTATTGTCATCTTAAAAGCCTTTAAGATGCCCTTGTTTTTCATGTTCGTTACAAAGCACAAAAGTTGGAGCACAAACTTTTTGTCTTCCAGGAATAAAATTTCACAATATATTGTAGTTGTATGCAAATAATCTGAGATCAGTTCTTGGGGGTAAACCTGTTTCCAGCTATGCCTTCTCTTGTCTACCAATCAAGTATGCATAACTACAGTCCTACTTTTGTTTCACTTTGTGCCTATGTACCTGATAAGTATTTTGCATGAAGCTGTACATGTGAACACATCTGACACTGCACAGTTTCAGTCCTCATTGCTCTTAGGAACGACCGCAACACAGATGGCTAAAAATAATAATATCCAGAGGGTTTGCAATGGAAATTTAATGGGAAATGAAACAAATAGTAACATCAATCTCTTTCTGCACTTGTGCTGTGTAATAAATTGCTTTAAGAAAAGGTTACGCTTTTCAGACACTTTGTGAAATGATTGAAAAGAAGTTTAGTGCAAGCATTTTAGAAAGTGCCTAATCATTCATTTTTTAGTTTAGCAAAGAGTAATGCAATTATTTATCAAAATACAGTTCTTTTAAATAATGCTTCTTAAGAGGTAAGCTTCATAAATAAGCATTAGTAACTTTCAGTTCCATGAACTTAAAACTGTTCTCTAAAATTTCTCAATTGTGAAACTTCAGCTTTACTTTGTAACACTTGGATGTATTTGTCTTGGATTTAAGGCAAGACGGCTGTAGGTTGCAAGCAGGCAAAACCCCTCTCCCTGAGCTTAGTGAATTGAACTAGATGAGAATCTGTGAGGTTGAGATTAGCAACCAATTTATCCTCAGGTTCATACAAAAACCTTCTTAACAAACACAGGTTCCTGCATCTGAGAATATCTCAACTTTCTATGACCAGGACTAAGGTGGTATCTTGAAAACCTCCTTGCATTACTTGCGATACTATTTTGGTTTCATTATCATTCTGCAGTTGAGAAGAGCTAATAGGAAGTATCAACCAGACATCAATAGTCTGTTCTGCTGATTTCTTCTGTGTAAAAATGTAAGGAATGAAAAACAGTGAAGTGTGGATCTTTTATCTGATTATTTAATTGATTAAGTGGGCCCTTGGAAGCACAGAAACAGTCCCAAATGTAATCATTTGGACTTGTCATGACTACCTCTGTCTGAAGATGAACCCTATGTTTTTCTGGGGTGGTACCTGTGGGGATGGGTGTGGTTGAAGTGTCATTGGAGCTGCCTTAGCTTGGGAAGAGACCACAACAGAAATTGAAAGTTTCTACTGTAATTTTCAAGGAACAAAGAGGCCAGACATTATTGTCCCAAGAGATATAGCAATTATCAACTTCAAAAATCCATTAGCATTGTCTTGACTAATTTTCACATATTGTGGTAGTAGATATCATGATACAACTTTGTTAGGCAGGTCAGATAGTTGTAAAAAGACAGGATAGGAAATTTCTCTCTGCAAAGGTATGTGAACAAGAAAATGTTATTGAGAGAAATTAATTGGAAGCTATCATTGTTACAGAACTTAATATGTGAAGCAATGAAAGAGCTTTCCTAATGCAGGATGAGATGAATTAATTCCCCTCAATATTCTTCTGACCGCACCAGGTATCTTTCAAATGCAAATGGAATTGAGATCTGACATACTCAGAATATTAAATAAACTGTAAGGAGAATCGATGTGCCACTTAAATACTCAAGATGACAAATGTCCTTTAAGCAATGTATTGAGCAGCATTCATTTAGCTGGTTTTGAGAGTTTCCCAACTATCTGAGATGATGTATTTTCTTTCCAGGGAAGTTCTCAAGAAGGAGAGACCTCCTTATATTCCCCTTGCTCTGACAACATGTTACCTGTAGCTACTATAGGTTTTACAGGCTCAATCCTAATGTAGATTGTAGGGGAAATGGACATGCAAGAATGGTACATACGTGCTTATATGAACACCTTGATTCCTGGGATTCTCCTACTGGAAGGTGGTTGGTTGGCTATTCCATCCAGATCTCTTCCCTCCAGTGCTTCAGCCACCTGTATCTCAACAGGTATTTATCAGCAAAAAACCAACAACACAAATGTCTATGTCTGGAGCCTTCCAGGTCTTTACTGGTCTAAATATTACCCCAGTACCATTTAGTTTGTGCAGCAGTTGGACTGCTTTGGGGTGGGACTGGTGCTCTGTCCAAAGCAGCAAGCCCTGGGTTGGTGCAAGACAGAGACACATCCTTATGGAGTGGCATGCTGTGTTAGCAGCACAGGGCTCACAGGAGGGCCAGCTACAAGACGTCTGACAGCAGCAACAATGCTAGAGAGTGGCTGAGATATTGGTTGGGTTTTCTGTTTGCGATTTCTTTTTAATAAGTTTTAAGACATAATACATCTATGCATTATTTTAAGAGATTTGTAAATTTTCCCTTTCTCCCCCCAAAACATCTCCCTGTGGACAGAAAACGGTCTGGCTATATGATCTTGTTAGCATAAGTACAAGAGGCAGATTCAGGTTTGCACTATGTCCTGAGCAATGTAATTCTCAGTGGTTATGCAAATCAAGACAAACATGAGACCTTGGTAAAGAACTATCTATTCTTGAACTGAAAAAAGCCATGTAAATTGAAAAAACACTTTTGCAACAACAAAAAAAATTACAATTTTTGAGTGGGAGTGGATTACATGCATTATTAATATGCATCCATATGAGAGACTGAAGAAAGAAATTCCAGCCAGGAGATGAGGGCCTGAACTGTCAATATTTGTTTGACTGCCAAAGAAAAGCAAATAACAGCAGCCAAAGGGGATGCGTTTCTTGAATTACAGCACTTTTCATTAGCTAATCCTCAGGAGGATTCCTCTGGATGTGCAGAAATGCTAACTGTGATCACATGAGAGCAGGGAATCAGAGAGAATAAAGTCTTTATGAACACAGTAAAATGTCACCACCAAACAGAGGACATAATTTTGTGCCCTTTCAGATACAGAGGGATGTTCACAAATCAGAAAGAAAGTAGTGTGTGATGGTGATAAAACTTTTTCCTTGAACCATAATTGATTAAGCTCTGAAATATATTATTTATTAAAAAATTAACACCATTTTTTGTCATCTGCTGCCTGTGACTGCCATATTAATTTTTCTTTCTGTGGAGTCGTATGTGATTCATTGCAGACTCTATTATCTGCTAGAGGAGAAAATGATGCCTCCTGTGAAAATATATATAGATGGTACAGGCTATCTGGGCTCTGTGCTGTCTGCTATCAGTGAAATATTTCAGAGTGAAATGGAACATGATGCTGAACATGCTGAACCTGTCAATGGACATGATGCTAAATTGTTAGGAGGATGTAATTATTGATAATCCAGTTATTGTCAGTCTTCCCTCATCACTAACTGTTATTATTTAGCAGAAGCAAGGCTTGAGGTGGAATTTGAAAAAGGAAATGCAGACTCTTTCCAAATACTGTGGTGGGATCCTTGAGCAGTAGGAAACGGGTGACGTGAGGCAACAGTCTGGGCAGAGAAATGTCACTGCTCAGAGAGATGTGAATGAGTGCAGCTGGGAAACAATATTGTAGTAGACTTTAGAGATGAATGTGAACAGCCTGAGTTTCATCAAATCAATTTATGTATCAAGAGACTGCATGAATCAGAGTGTCCCTTTCTCTACATTTCCCATGTTTCTCTGGTTTTGGCTACAACAGTAACACAAATCTGTGCATTAGTAATTCAGTGCTTGTTCAAATACGGCTTGCATCTCTTCTCTACTATGTGTCTTATTATCCATGTGTATTTAAATTAAATCAGTGATTTGTAACTAGTTTATTGCTCCAGAATAAGAAAATATGGCTATTCTTGCCTCACCTCCGTGAGGTTATTTTGCTAACTTGTTTACAGGGAATATTAATAATCCTTGGGAGCAATCCTGCTTTGTGGATTTGTTTAACATAATGCTCATCTGCTCAATTGATTTGTGTTTCCAAGTCATCTTGCACTTCAACACAGCAATTTTGTGCTTGTGCTCTTCTGTTTGTGGTATTAAATAATCATTATAAAGTCTCAAAGGACAAGCAAGTAATATGCTGCAAACTGCAAATTCAGAACATACGGTATTATGGACAAGGGAATAAATTTCTGAAAAACAAGATATGAATCTTAAATTTTTTCCAAATGCTAGGTAATCCTTAACAGAAGGAGAAACTAATTGTAATAAATGCTAGTAACTTAGAACATGACAACAGCTATTCACAACTATCAAATGTAAATGAAATATTGGATACTTGAGTCATCTTCTTGGGCAAGAAAAGCAGAGCCAACTGATTCAAATACAAATTGCTCCTCGGATCATATGCTGATGCAAAGCAATGGCTGGTAAGGCTTGGGCACCTATCATTTGACTCTTCTGGGCACTTTTTCATCTGTGAAGGAGGTCAGGTAGTTGAAATAGGTGCAAACCCTGTGTTATTAAGTTGTAAAAAGGCAACATTTAAAAAATGCAAATATTCCATTCCACACTGCTGAGAGGCTTTCATTGTCCTGGCTGTTTCTTATTCTAATTGCTTGGTTTTACAAAAAATGAGAGAGGGAGGGAGGCTGTGATGGTTATTTGCTGCTGTTCATTTTCTAATCATACCCTCAGTTCTCAGAATTGTCCATTAGACAACATAGGAAAGGAATGATAAGAAAGTCCCTGCTGCATTCAAGGCACCAAGCACTTCAGCGGGAGCTATGATTTCTTGGCATTGTCAAACCACAGGGGAATTAATAAGCACAGAGACAGAAAGCAAAGTTTCTGTCATCTCCTTACTTGAGATGTATGTGCCCAGAATAGTATTTCATACACACTGACTTAAACTCATGTTTTCAAAGCTTTCACACCCTTGTTTTAATAAAATTTGTAGCAGGTCTATCAGTTGCTGTATGCATGGGAGTCATCTTTTCCTTCTGAAGAATAACGACCATGTTATGCATTTTCAGGAGAGGAAACTCACAAGTTAGAATTAAATGAATGACATGTTCACAAATTAGAAATCCCCTCTTCAATTTAATACATATAATTTTTTTCTACTTATTACCTTCTGACTAACTGTATACCACTGTTCTGTTTTACAGTTAATAGACTTTAAAAAAAAAACAAATTCCCTGCATCTTCTGCATGAAATCCAGATTGGTTTTCTAGAGAGTGTGCATAGAAGAGGACAAGAAATATTAGAATTGCTGCCTGCTTTATTAATGAGGAGAGCAACCTCCAGAATTACTTTTTTTGTATGAGTGCGTGTGCATGCGTGCATTAAGGCGGAAATCAGGGATTTGCCTGAGGGACACTCAGCTAGGAGATGGTAGTTTCTTAAAGTGTGGTAAGTGTGGTAAGTCAACTGTTTAATCTAGACATAATTTTCATGAAGGAAGCCATTTCTGGCATCTGCAGTGTATTTCTGAACAAGAAATAAAACAAAAGGAAGAACAAGAAAAAAGAATCCAAAATAAGTTGTAAAACAAACGTGGTTTGCTCCTGCACAGGCACATACGAACAGCTTATGTAGGGGAGGAATATGTTGGGAAACAGCATGTTTGAATTGTACACCAGAAGTGAATCCCGCGTGTTTTAAAGACATTAGAAATGATTCATTTTGCTGGAAAGATGTTTATAGACATATTACATTGTGGCATTTTACTTCATTGTACCTCTCTTCTCTAAAGGTGCCAGTCGTTTGAGAACTTTATAGTAAAAGCAACACTGACTAAGACTACTTTAAGTCTATTCATTCTAAATCACCATTTTTATTTGTTTTATGAGTTTCTGGAGTGATCACATAGTGTGGTGAAACCTGTCTTGTTTCATTGTTGGATTTTAGTTTTTTGTCCTATCCGCTAAAACCTTTTTTGCTCTCTGGGATGACTAAATAGCTTTTTTCTATCCATGGATTCTGCTGATTTTTAGTAACTTACATTCCAAAACCAAGCAAAAACCCTCCAACCCCCCAGGGTTTAAAGCTGGAATTTGGCTTGTATGTATGTTATATGGAAGAGATGGAGAAAACAGCAGCTGTGCAAAAAGACAGCATGACTGAGAGATGCTCCCAGCCCAGAGCCCAACAGCCAGCACCAATTAATAGAGTGGAAATCCCAACAAGGAGCTATGGCTTTTCTGCGGCAGAGAGCCTCCATGCTGCTCCCCACTTTCAGCAGAACGTGTTTAACACTCAGCTTTCTCATTCATCTTCTCATCCTGCAGTGCCTTCCTTTTGCCATCACATCTAGTCATATCCAGGCTAACCATAAGCCTTGCTCATCTCATTCATTTGCATATTATTTAATATTAATTATTTTATTGTGCATATTTCTTACTCTATCACATAAGAAATAGTTCAAATACATGAAAATGTGTCCACGTGTATGTATGTCAGGAAGACACATTTTCTTGACCTGTTTATAGCCTGCTAAGTGTTAGTTCTGGCACAAAGAGAACGGCATCATGAGCATCTGTCTACAACATGAAGGGAACCTCTGTCCAAGAGGGCAACCAGTAATCTAGCAGATATCAACTCATATTCTCCCTAAACCATCTGCCAAAACCCAGGGAAGTCCTGAAGGTGAGCTCACACTTCGCCCCAAATAATGAGAAGTGAAATGATGAGAGATGGACTTCGTCTGCAGGACTAGATCTCAGTTTGGGGAATTGGGTACATCACAGCAGGAATTAGCTTGATCTGTGAAAGTCCTGGCTAAAAGGTGCATGGATTCTGCCTTGAAGCCAAACCAGAGTGTGAAATACCTAAAAGGCTCTTTGCTTCCATACATAATAACTGAAGAATTAAACTTGACACTTGTAGTGGAAATTTGGAATAATTTTACTTGCACTTTGAAGTTTGTCTTGTCCTCTTTGTCCTCAGTGGTTTTTTCCCCCTAAGTGTGTTTCATCTGTATTCCTAGCCAGACCTTTGATATTACGCATCTCTCTCCAGAAAGCACAGAGCAGTGGATGTTCCCTGGTCCAAGTCCCCACATTTGCATATGTCTGTGTCATTATAACGGTCCCATTTCTGTGCATTTTTTTGGTGCCAGATTCTGCTCAACAACAATTCAAACATCTCCATCTTGGCCAGCCCAGTTCTGCACCTGCACATGGGTGCTAGCTAGCATCAATACTAATTTCCGTCCCTCATTAATTCCATTGAATGACGTGGGAATGTTACATCTCCAACAGCTTCACATTTGGTATTTTCCTAAAAGATTCTTTTATTATAAGAAAGCCATTTTCCTACTTTTGCCAGCAACAGCTGCAAGCTGTCCATTTACAATGATTGTTTTAGGTGTCTTCTATCCCATCTTACTTGTGACCATAGTCCTGATCCCCAGCTAGGTGATCCCCAAAGCATAATAGGAGTGTTCCTGGATGTGGGTGAAAATGGCTGTAGCTTTCACTTAGTATGACACCGACCGTTTTTTGCGTAAACCAACCTTTCTCCCACTGGGCATAAACATTTGGTTGCAACTAATTCACAGTGGTGTCTAGCTTCCCCTACAGAACTTAGCCCTCTTTGCTGTATTATTCCAGGAGCTAACCCTACATTTTGCCTTCTCACATTTACAATCCAACGTCAGTCCCAATGATTTCAACAGCAGTGAGTCATATTCTGTACCAAATCATAATAAATTATTATATCATGACTCAGAGATGGAAGGGAGTCACTTGAATTTTAGTGGGGTACTGATTTTTTATACAGCAATTGAGTTGAAAAAGGTCTGTTATCAACTTTCCTTCAACTTTGCTTAAATCATGAGCATATATAAAAAATTCTGGCACTAAAATGGACTGGACATTTCCAGGGATGTTAGTGTAGGTGTAAAAATATTCCTTCGAGGTAATCTGTGTTCTTATCCTGAAACCTAGTCTTAGGGCAAGTGTATTTACAGTGGGTTTCAACAATGATCTGCTGGGCTACATGACATTGTTTTACCATGCTGCATTTTTGGCACTGCACATGCGGTGACATACAGTATCTGTGTTACTGGGGTATTTACAAATATGGCCTCAACAACCGCAGCCTTTTCAAACCCATCTTTTATATCTCCTGATCATTCTCTTCTGGACAGAGTAGAGCTTTGGGAAAAAGGAGCTCAATAACAGGTATCAGGCTGAGCTCTTTGCAAAGCTTACAAAGACAGCTTAGCAAAGATACAGGCCTGAAAAGTGTCATCTCTTAAGCACTCATTCCTGGTTTCTGTGCTTTGTAAGATGACCCTATTGCCATATGTCAAAGACCATGAAGTTCAATCACAAAGCTCTTGAACTTAACCATATCTTTACTGCTGACTAAGGGTCCTCTCTTCTTGGAGCCAAGTCTCTTTTTCAAGAGTAAAAACTGCTCGTGCCTTTCAAGGCAAAAATGTCATATTAAGGCATCCTAAATATCATTAATCATTCAGAAGGTAGGAAACGCCAGACATTGAAAATGTGACCTTAGATCTGCTCCTCTCCCTGTGCATGTTCTGCGTCATAAACTGTGTGGTCATATACTTTTCTTAATGCAGCACGGTAATTTATTTGAGGTCCCCAGACTACTGGATATGTGGAGGTATGGTACCAATTACCACTTGCCGTGTGCTCCATCTCTCCTATAAGTATGTACATTTTTCTGGAAATCTGCTCATTTTCTGCAGGCCTTCTTGGGCAGATCTTGCCCATGCAGCTTCAGTTGTGTTATAGAAGTCCCTACACTCAAAGAAACCCGACAACAGAAAAATAAATAGGCAATGGATGGGACAGAGAAGGAAATACTCTCAATCTTGTCTTTGACCATCTGTTCAGGGGCATGGATGAAGTTGCCTCTAGTGGAGACACTTCGCTTCTGAATTCCACCCTGAGGTTTTTGTGAGTTTGTAGCCCTCTATTAGAGCAGCCTTGCCCATCTTACCATGTAGTGTGGCCAGACTGTCATGGGGCAGGGTGACAAGGTTTGCTGAAGACAAACATACTGACGGACTCAAAATATTTCTACTTCATGTCTAGCATTACAAGAAAACTGACAGGGAAATGTCTTACTTGTACAGCTCACAGACGGCATACAGGGTGACTAGTGAACAACCAGTCTGAGGTCCTGCCTCTGACACCACCTTATTTCAGCATGACCCTGGTCTGCAGAGAAAGGGACACAGTCTAGTTTTTAGGTTCCAAATGGGAGAGCAGCCACACTGCTGAAGTTTAACACACACTGTATTTTACATAAAATGTGTAAAACTACTCTGTGCTTCCAGCCTGGGATCAGCATGAGGGATCTGTGAGCAGAACTGGGAAGGGATTTAGCTTATCAATTGGCATTAACTTTTTGCTGCTTGATGGTTGCACTGTTATCTTGTTGATGTGTTGTGTGGAATAATCAAGGTTAAAGTGTGTCCACTTCATGGAGAGAAAGGTCTTATGAACTCTGAGTTGGAGAAAGAACCTGTCAGTCCTACTATCAGCAGCAGCTTGACCTGATACGTTACTTTCTAGCAGAAAATAAGTGGCCAATATATAAAGCACTGGTACACTCTGAAGACTAAATCTAGGCCTGTAGATGTGTAGTTTGGCAAGAAACAAAAGGGTCTTCTGGAACAACACTAGACCAGTGAAGAGAAATCCAATGTAATAAACCCAGCAAAGACATGGTTTTCCCATTGGTTCCTGCAGGTCTGTCTGTGGTATCTAACAAGCTTTGTGTTCTCTCCCATCTAAATTGTTGTGTTGCTATTGGATTCAAATGGGAATAATAAAAGATCTGGAATAGACATTGATTTGCTAGCAATGATAAAAAGTTGTAGAAACATTAGAAGTTATTGAGAAACAAGCATAATTATATGAAAATTCATGCACATGAGCCTTGGGCTTTGGTTTTTTCCTAATAGCAGTTAACAATAATGGCATATCAACATTCTCAATGGTAATTGTATCATTGTGACAGCAAACAACTTTCAGAATCTTCCATGTGATGGAAACAGTGGTAAAACATGTATAAACTTTTTTAGAAAGGATGTCTCTTCCTAAAAGTGTTGTATTGTTTACCATGCTTGATACAAATACTGTTGACTGTACAAACAGTAGTAAAAGCTGCAGCATGAGCATATGCAATTGGTAATGTATGGCCATCATTTTATTCTGTTGGCTATTCTCATTTGAATTCTTAAGCTTTTTATACTTTATCTCACTCTCCTGAATGTCCTTGTTCACATGCTTACAAGGTAAAATGTCTGTATTGTTAACAACTTTGTTACTGTAATTAATAAATATTTTATTATAAGCAATTTATACTGCACTTTACCTGTTAGTCTTACCCTATTGTGTAGGTCTTATCTAACTTTTCTTTGGCAGCCTTTGATTGCATCCTTTGAAAGGCTGATTTTATGAGTTATGTGTCTTTGAAAGCCCTTGATGAAGGTAGCAACTGACTAGTTAGAGAAATTTTCCATAACACTCAGAAAAATAAAAATAGCCACAGCCCTCTCAAAGAGTTTTATGTCTCTACTGTGATAGATGGGATACAAAAGCTACCTCAGGCAAAAAGAAGTGAGGGCAGCCAGTGCTTTCTTTGAATTAGTCATCTCTTGCTGCTTCACCTGAAGTCCACTACATAGTGAAAGTGTCTCACTTTGTACACAGCACTTCAAATGCATCATCCACGATACTTGTCTATACACCAGTGAAAACAATGGCAAATAAGCAAGTCTTTGACTTCTACTGTGCAATAAAGCTGCTAAAGAATAAACATGATAGTGTCTCTTGCCTTTGAAGTAGAGAGATGGACAATGAAACCATGGACATCAGTAACTGACCTATGTGCCAAAGGCTGTATATGGTCAGCATATAAAATCTTACAGGGTGAAACCTGCAGGCTCAGCTAGGGCTTGAAAGATAACCGTGCCAGGGAGTTTTTGAGTCCCAGATTTAATGATTTCCTTTTGCTATGTTTGATCTAGTGGTCACCATCAGAAGCAATGCCAAAGGAAAATGGAAAAGTTCATGTTTCAAAATATCTCCTTTCTGGTTTACATTTACCAGAATATCCTCTCTGTGAGTCTCCTTTTAAAGAAATCCTGGAATGATGCTCCCATTAATGTCCTTTCCTTTTTATATAAGGATTTTTACTGTGTCCATCACTACATTACTATGAGGTACTTTCAAGGGACCTGGCTAACTTCTGTAATGTCCTTGCTATCACCTCCAGTCCTCAGGGAGAAGAGTGTGCACGTTGGAGACCTTTGTCTTAAATGTTTTTGAGATAGAATATCACAAAAGTGAATATGTATATTTGTGTGTCTCAGAATTTCTGTTAAATGCTAAGGTCATAGAAATGCACATTGCACCTAAGAAGTGGGAGGTTGTGAGGGTCAGGGGAAGGTGAGACAGTGGAAGGATGGATGCCAAGGCAGAGTATCAACTTTTGACTCAAAAGTTAAAATACCATTTTAAATGTTCAAACCCCTAAATTATGTGAGTGTACTCAATACACACTCTCTGGGATCAGTTAACAATATTTTCAGTAATTAGTTGCAATTTACTTTCTAAAGCCATTGACCATGGAGATCTGCAGCTGATAGTGAAGTACTGAAAAGATCCAATGCACGTTTTAATGTGCGCTGTTTGACAGACAAAGGTGATTTGTGGTTTAGAGAGTTAAAACCCCACACATGATACATTTCTACTAAACTGGCTGGAGAAACAATTCCTCAGAAACATGACTTAGGCTTTCTGTGGAACTTTACTGTAGGAGGGTAGGACACGCTAGCAATTTAGAAATGTGTAAACATAGAGATTAACTGAAAGAGCGACATCCAGACCGTCAGCGCTGACGCGGCCGGGTGCCAGATGAGTTGGGGACACGGGAAGCACAGGAGCTGTCAATTTTTGGTTCTCTTTGTTGCGAGCTTATTCTCACTTCTGTCTTTGAAGCTATAATTTCCCGGGCCACAGTCTGATGCGGAGTGATTTGGCAGAGACTTTCTAATGAGAAATGTTTAAGCACAGGTCACTGTGGCAAAGGGCTTCTACCCTACAAGTATCTTGCAAAGTGAAAGTAATGTTGCAGAAAAAAAAAGATTTATTCAGACTTTACTTTTCCCTTGTTAACCAAGAACAAACCATTTGGACTCTCCTTTCCTAGGAGACAATCAGAGGGACGCAGCTAGCAAGACTTGGAGGGGTGACAGGAACAGCCCTGGCCCCTGCTGCCCAGCTCCCAGCTATAGGAACTGCTTTTTTCCCTACAGTGGGAAAGAGGGTGAACACTAGAGAGGTTTAAAATCAGAAGTGGTGCAACATGAGGATGTTGATCAGCGGTGTTACTTAACCACCCTATAGTACTTTGTATGCTGCAAATGGTCCAACTCAGATTGAAAGGCAGTTTAGGTATGATTTGAAGGGGTTTGGGGGAAGCTTGATTATACACACAGCTTTTTGCATTTCTCCAGTTATAATGATTGGACTTTTTACCTATCCTGAGCTGTGCCTTGTACAGAGGGAAAAAACACAACTAGAGACCATGGACTGGAGAGGTCCATCTCATTGATGAGAACTGGCTGCGCCAAGGAAGCCTATCATGTCATCCTTCCCATGAGCTGATTAAATTCACTCTTCATTTATTGCTACCCATCACTCTTCCTAAGATCAACCACTCTGTTGACTAGAATGTACTGCTAATTTCCAGCCTAACTTTATCAGTTGGCAGTATATTATTATTAAGGAAAAACTTTAATAAATGGTATAAATTATTTTTCCATGTATGAAGATATTATAGCTTCACAGTCAAATATCTCTCCAGCTGGATTGGAAGTCTCAAAATTTTAAAGCTATTTCTTTTGACTGAAAAAGAAAGAGAGGCCTCCTTTGCAAATCTCTAGCATTCTCCTACTTGTTGTTTCTGAAATGTAAATGGACTTTCAAATCCGGTTCTAATGCTGTGTACTCAGAACATCTTCCCAACTGACGGGCACAAAGTTTCACCCCAGAGATGCTGAAATATTTTAAACCAGCTTGGGGCAGAGACAAATGTGCTCCTTTTCTGCTTGCAAAAGCAAGTTTACAAGTTGTGATGCTGAAGGTGACATGATGATAAATTGATCAAACATGCAAAGTAAAAGCTACAAATAAACTACAGCAGCTTGTTGCAGACTGAGAAGGAACTTAGCTTCTCAGCCACCATAAGTGTCTTGAAGATGTGTGCGGTTTTGGGGTCATTGTCCAGTGTTTATTTTTTTTTAAACTAATGTTTTGTGAGTAAAATAGTGACATTAATATGAATTTCTAAACTGGGTCCCAGGGCTGGGCCATATTAGCCTTGAGTATCATTGAAGGTACTGTGAAGCCTGAGGACACTGGAAGTTTCACTGCATCAGCTCTTCAAAAAAGTTGCACTGGGAGATATTGCAGATGGGGATGTAGCTAATCTTACAAACCCAAAAACACACTGAGAGGGAAAAAGAAGCTTTGTGACTTCAGACAACTTTCAAGTTTTTCAGTTGATGTCAGTACAGAAAGAGCAGTCAGTCCCAATGACTGCCAGGAATATTTAGCTCCTCCACGCAAAGTGACCTGCTGTCTTGCACTGAGATTACTGGCTTTTCTTTCTAAGCCAGGACTCTTTAGATCTCTGCAATTTAAATATATTCATGCAGGACCCAAGTGGGCATGTGCAGGCAGTGCCCATTTTGGGCATGGATTTGAGGGATTTCCTGAGGACAAAATCTTGGAAGAGCTGTTCAAGTGCCATGGGCCCACCAGTCACACCCTCCACTGTGGCTCTTTGTGCGCACTCCATGAATTCCAAAGTCCTTACCTCCTAATGTTTAACACCCAGTTAACACTGGGGTAAATCCTTGCATGGTTCAAATGGGGGAGGGGAAGGGGGTGATGGAATCTCATGGCATCAGTGGGAATTTGGTTATTGCTGCACTTTAAGGGAGATGGGAGGAGGAGGTGGGAACTGTGGTTGGACAGATAAGACCAGATGGGCTCCTCCCCTCCAACACTGCTTATCTAAAGGCTGGGATCCTGTTTGGGCCAGGCATCTGGCAGTAGATTCCTCTGCCGTCAGCAGAGGAAAGCAGGTACCAATTCCATAGTGACAGCAATAGGATAGATCTGATCTCCCCATGAAGGTGTTACACTTCCTCAACTGGTTAGAGAGGAAGGCAAAATATCTCTTTCAGACTAGGGTGTTAAATTTTAGGAAAATGTAGTTATATGAGATGGATCACACCTTTATGGGTGGGCAGTGGCCTTTGCTTGTCTTCTGTTGTTGCCCCTATTAGTACAAAGTGTCTCTCTGATCTCAATCTGTGTTGCAGAGACCCGATCTCTGAAATGGCATCACTATCCATACCAAGATCAGTAGAGTTGGGAAGTCTTTCCCAATTTCTTTAAAAGGAAAAACCAGAATCCAACTCTAGCCCCAAACTCTGTAATAGGCTTTCAACAAGTACTAAATCAGGAAACTACCAAGGACACATAGGAGGGCATGCGACATGCTGGGTAGGGTCAGGAGACAAAATACTAATGCCAGTAGGGAGTGTCTAACTTTAGCCCTTGTTCCATGCTAACTAGGAACAGAGACCACTGAAAATCTTGCAAGTAATTGCAAAGATTCCAAATCAGTGTCCCACACTTGTGAAATTTGACTTTATAAATGAGATTTGAATAAGCACCTGAACAAACCTATGGCTCTCCAGAACTACAAAATAGAGTGTATTGCTAGGAACTGACACACCAGGGTTATTGATCTCTTCCCACTTTCATTTTATAAGTTACAACATGACAATTTAAATGTAATGAAACTTCTTAAATTCATTGGTTAAGAGGACAGTAAATGTCTTTCTCCTCATCTACTGTATTCTACCCAATATTTGTCTTTGTTCACATTCAGCCTACCATAAACCACATTTCCAATAAACTGTTACATGGCAGATTTATTAGTTTCACTTGACTTGTATTACCAGAGTAGCTACTCATTGGTATGTCATCACTTGGGACCCTTTTTATTAGATTTCTCTTTTCCCCTCCTTAACTGCGAAGTATTGTCTTTAAAATATTTTTTCAAAAGGAATTTTATAACGTGAAAACAACCTCATAATATTTTTTCCTTATATTTACTTTCCTTCCCCATATTCACTGCATCAGGTAGCTTAAATAGTGCTTACTGCATTGATATGCTCATATAAAAGTAATTTGTATTTATTTGTTGGTGCCATAGATACGAGAAGATCTCTGTGTGATACCAACACCTACTGCATCCCTTGCATCTTATTGAAATGCCCTAAAATAAAAGAGAAAATTACATGCTACTTCACCTGTAGGTTCAATGAAAATGATTAAACTTCCAATGTAAGAGTAATGTGTGTCCATAGATATTTTGTGTGCATCAATGCAGAAATTGCTGCCAAGTTCTTTTAATTTATTTCACCCATTCTCAAGAGGAATTTTAAATTTCTTCATCTGGCAGGAATTTGTCATTTCCTAATTCAGAAGTTGCATCAGATTAAAAATGCCCAAATTAAATAGGCTGAAAAGGAGGAAATAAAAATTTAGTGAGACTAAATATCAAGAAAGCAGGAAGATACATAGCAAGATGACTTTTGTTTCCCAAGGAACAGTGTAAGCCTCCACAAGATATTTTAGAAGACCTGGCTGATAGAACACCATTTCCAGGCCTTGATTGCACCACTCTTCTGTGTTCCAAGGCTTCACTACTCTTGTGTAGGGTCTGGGAGATATTAAGTAACTTAAAACTGAGGTCATCATGAAAAATACTTTAGCTTGAATTTGCTGTATCTCTGTATGTTTCTTCCAGAATGAGCAGCAGAATCTGCATCACAACATAGGCTTGTGATCAGTGGGACAAGGTGGGCTGTGTCCCCTGCCCAGAAACAGTCCCAGCTGGTGGCTCATGACATGGCTGGATTCCAGCACTGGAATCCCTCGAATGAGTGCCTACTTCTGAGAAATGGCAGCAAACAACATGACTTTCCACTCCCATCGCTACACACCCTCTCTTCCATCAGAGGAAGAAAAAACATTTCATTCAGCTTTTTACCTATTACTTTCCCAAAACCACGTCTGCAGCAAGCCACACACTTTCCCTGTGTTTATGCAACAAATACTTAGTACTGTCCCTACTCTTGCCTGAGCAGGGACTTTACCCGACAATGGGCACATTATAACCACCACTGCTTGCTCTGCAGTTCTAAATATACACACATCCAGGAAAAGTGGATGCCTTCTTGCCTGAGCTTTTCTCATTAAAAAAATGCAGAAAACACTTGGGCAAATCCCCACATTCTAGTTTGAAAGCTGCAGGGACCAACCTGAAAAAGAAAATAAGCACCTCAATTGCTTGGCTGCAGCAGCTTTTCTTCGATTAAAACTGCAGCTTGCCTGGCTGCCAGTGAGCAGGCAGCAATAAGACAGATGCTGCCCTGGCTCCCGTATGTCCACTGTACAAAATTAAATCCTGGCTCTGGCCAGCTAGCACTGAACGGTGAGAAATCCTGTGCGTTGGAGTCCTCGGTGGACCCATTTACTTGCCTGGCAGCTCTCTCATCAGGAGCTCTGCACCTGCCGTACGACTGCAGGAGGAGCAGGACTGCTGCCCAGCTAGAGCCATGCCCAAAGGCAGCATGCTACAAAACCCACCCAATGGCACCCTTCGTGCCAAAAAATGGGCTCTGAGAAACAGTCGGAGGAAAGCAAGGGAGGATAAAGGGTTTCCTCTTTAATCCTGTGAAATACTCCAGGTTTGCACTTGTGTTCTCTGGCTTGGATCTCAGGGAGCGGCTTCTCCTTCCCACTGAACAGAAAAGCGTTGAATGGAATACAAAAGAGTATAATTTGGAGGCCTTAGGACATGTTTGATGGCAGTACAGATTCCCAATAGAGCAATGGCATTAGTTGCTTTAACAGAGTGCTTCATACCCACCCCCAGTGTGCTGCAAAACTAATGCGAGAGCCTCCAGAGAGCCATCAGCTAATAATAAAATTGCCAACTATAATCACAGAGCAAGAGGAAGGGAATTATTTTCTTTCATAAATTGTTTTGCAATATTAAAAATATTCATTTTTTCAAAGGCTCCTTCTTGCTGGGAGCAGCTTCTGTGCAGGCATTTAGAAGAGAGTACAAGCCTGTGTTTGCTGCTGGAGTAGGCAGGGACAACTGCTTGCAAATACCAGGGCCCTCAGGAAAAGCAGGAGAGTAGAAGCCTGGAAGGTTCAAAGAGGTTAAAATCAAGTCCCTCTGATGGCATTTTTTCAAGACAACTCCACAGATGAAGTAATTTGTGCTTCTGTTGCCATTATTAAAATATTTTTTCCCCTCTTTCACTTCAAATACCCTTCACTGGACAAGTAAATGCTGTAAATGTTATCTTTATGAAACACATTTTTGACAGCCTTTTAATTATAATAATTAAAAACTGTTTACAAAGTCAGACAAAAAGGAGGTTGAGTTTGCCCGGCCTGTGACTTTCCCTGCCTAAAGGTTCCTGGTGACAGAGCTGGTAATAGTTTTTGACTGTGAAAAAGTCTTACCTCTATAGCAGCTACAGCCATAGCCTGATGGAGCATTTTGTGTCTGTGGAAAATTCCGACATATTATATTGTCATACTCATGATAGCATAAATGACCTCAGGCTTCAAATAAAATACAGTAGCTGGTGTATCTGTTTAAATGATTAAGCAACGGTCTAGGGACAAATCTCCCCTGTCATTTCTGTGTCTGCCTGCTGTGCCAAGTACACAAAGAAAACACGAAGACATCAGTATGAGATGCATTTTCAGTATGGGAGCTTTTAGGGAAATTACAGGGTTCTGCAGAATTTCATTCCCCATTAGGGCTGACTAGTGTTAAAGTGGAAAAGGAAAGATCCCTTGTACCTTTTTCCCCTCCACCAATCTGCACGCTATGCCTAGGCAGAATGTTTTATCTAATTGAGAATAATTAGTCTATAAACCCAAGCCTGCCATTTCCTTCTTGTGGCAATCCCATTTTAGTCTACCATTAATATGCACAGAGTAAACTATTGCTGTGACATTTTGTGCATAGTTTTAAACACTGAGAGGATGTCCCTTGCTCTGACCCACAGAACTACAACACAAATCATCGTAATCACAGAATGGCTTGAGTTGAAAGGTACCTCAAAACCCATCTAGTCCAACCTCCTGCAGTGAGCAGGGACACCCCCTCCCACTAGCCTAGGTTGCCCAAAGCCCCATCTAACCTGGCCTTGAACACTGCCAGAGAGGGGGCAGCCACAGCTTCTCTGGGCAGCCTGTGCCAGGGACTCACCACCCTCACAGGGAAGAATTTCTTCCTCACACCTAATCTAAACCTACCCTCTTTCAGCTACTTGATAAAACCTTCATCTCAAAGCAGCTCTTTACCCAAATAGGGCACTACATGGATCAGATTCGCTTTTGGTAGTGTCCTCCTCCTTTGCCAGCTGATGTTGCACTGAACACAGATTTTTCGGGGGCGGCGACACAGATGGGGACGGGACACAGGATGACACAACACAACAATGGGACATTTGAGATACCTGGATATAATAATTACAGAACATTTGTGAATAAAAAGAGTATTTTAACATCCTGAATTTTCTTGTCTATCCTTTCAAGCTGGTCAGTGTACATCGACCTTTATAAGCCAAAATACTTTTGGTGGACACTTCTCCAGTTTCTAGCAAGGCTTACTGGCCCTTGAAAGATGCCTCAGCAAAGACTCTGCCCATAGAACGGGGAAAATCAGCACAGCTGTTCCAAAGGAAAAGAATTTAAAAAGCAAAGCTCCCACCTCTATACTGTCAACATGCACTGTGTGATGTATTAGGAGTTTAACTTTCGAGAATAAACTGGCAACTTTTTACAATACAACCAAAGAAAACACAGACGATAATTATGTGGTCTATCATTTAGAAGTCACGTGCACTGACCTTTCTCATACAACCAGAAAAATATTGTAGTAATGGCCCCCAGTCTCTTTCTTATACATCTATGGCTTTATATGGCAGAAACCCTACTCCTTTATCACTGGTCCCTCCGCAAACACAGCAGTGAGAAATCTCCATAAAAGCACTCTATTGTCTAATACTCCTAAACTCTCTATCACCTTCCAACTTTTTACAGCCTCTGTGGTGGTCAAAGGATGCTTTGCTCCTGTGGTGATCCAGCCCCAAGCAGTGGCTGAGCACCACATGCTGCTTGCTCACTCCCAGAGGACAAACAGACAGAGCCTCCCTGGGCTGGGATAAGGACAGTTACTGACAAAATCACCATGAAAGGGGAACAACAACAGCAAATTTCACTCACACCCAGTGACAGCACAGAGAATTTTACCAATCTGATGATAAGACAGCACTGCACAAGGACCAACCCTATACTTCAGCCATACTCAGACTGCCCCAGAGACACCCAGACATGCCCCTCCCCGACCAGCCCCTTTTATGGGGAAGTGATATCAGGTGGTGTGGAAACAGCCTGGGCTAACTCAGCTCACCTGTGCTGGCTCCTTGGAGAGATTAACACTGGTCTGGTTGGAACCAGGACTGCTCTCCCCTCACCAAATGTACTACAGGGAAGGACAAATCCAGACAAGTGCCATCGACTGTGAAAGCTCAATCTCCCTGATTGTTAGCATACAGTTTACATGCATAAACCTTGTACTGGGAAAATTAGGAATGGTATCAGTGACCTTGTATCTCCTGCAGTGGGATGGTCTCAACCATTAATACTTCTCACCAGCCAAAAGAACCCCTTATTTTTAAGTCTGTCCCTGAAAGCAGCATGGAGGTGGCTTAGACGGTATCCAACATAATATGTGTGCCAACTGACCTATATGGCCTAGAATATGGGAACCAATTATCTATACCATAACATTAGAAATATGACCTATTATTCAGGATGTTAGTTAGCATCCTGCCCCCAGCATGTGGCTCTGTGGTTTACCCTGTGCCTCATAAATGAAGTGAATACAGCATGTGGAGCCTGGTCCGAATGCGATTTTCAAATTTACTGAGAAAAATCTGAGAGTCCTTGAGGATGAAAAGCTTCAGCTTAGTGCAGGATGTTGCTGTGTTCTATGCATAGACTTCATTAGTATTTCCATTCACTTCAGATTTCAGTAAAAATAAGGTCCTTTCAGGGGCTATTTTTCTGCTTGCGCTCACTGGTCCAGAACTTTCTCAAAGACTGTATTTTGGCCCCTCACCCTGGTAAACCCCTTCCAATGTGGACAGGTGGACAGAAGCTCACAGTCTTCATACATGTGCTTAGCATCTGGTGGTGTGAGGTCAGGCATCTGCTGTGTGCAGAAATGCTGCGTACAGAAACAACACATAGCATTCACCTCCCCCTGTAAAAATATGCCCACTCCACACAGAAGACAAAGTATTTAGCTGTCAGTGAGAAGCCTCCTGAGTACTGTTTTCACTATTCTGTAGGAGAAGGAGATATTTTGCAAGGATCAAGGAATATTTACCCAGTTCCTACACACCAAAGGGACTCTCCTTCCAACTTTTCAGTGAAAAGTCTTTCCAGAAATAAAACCCCAAACTTGGACTGTTTCCCAAAGACAAAGTGGGCTAAAAAAAAAAAAAGCTTCTCCAGTGGGAAGAATTTATACTCTGCATCACAGCTTGACTGGTCTTGACTGATGCATCTGTTAGCTGTTAAACTAATGGTACTACAGAGGGACAGGTAGGAAGGGAGCTTTTATCAAGGCCAACAGCTTTGAAGTCAGATTGCAGAGCAGGACTTGCTGACAACACTTTCCTTGATGGAGGAAGGTATCATCATTTACTCATTTCTCACTGAAAAAAAAATACCCCAGGAGCTCTTTCTTTCTTCAGTCCTCTTGAAGCACTGGGGTGTCCCCTAGCTCCAGCGGGCTGTCTCTCCTGCATGCTGGAAACCTCTTCCAAGCAAAACACACCAGTTAAATCAATGAAAGTGTTGCCTGAATGAGTATCTGGCCCTGTAGATGTTAAGCTGAGTGAAAAGATCCTCACATGATTGATTTCTCAAGCCTCTCAGCATCAGAGTATCCTGTTCCTGAATCCTCTGCTCAGGGCCTGAGCCAGAAAGCAATTATGTGCAATCTCATCAGCGCTGAATAGGAGGAAATAACTCCCTCCCAGTGCAATGTGTGATAATGAAGCTCACTCAGGGTATGTGCCCTGTCCACTGCCATTGCACCAGGTGGATAGTTATGGTTTCCTGAGGTGTTTTTCAGCAGTGCTATCGCTCAGAAAATACCTTCTCACCTTGTATGTGGGCTTTCGGTGCTGACCTTCAAACTGGCTACTCCTCAGCTTCATTATATTCACCCCAGGATTGCATCGTATTTAATGTTTTGCTTTTATTTTTGCTAGTTACCCTGCCCTGCAGAGCAAGAGAATGACTCACAGGTATCACCTGGCAAACAGAAGTGCCATGGAAACTTCACGGTTTCCCTCCTTTGCCAGGATGGCCTAGAAAGGACGGTGGAGAGTAACCTGAACAGGACAGCTGTGAGGAATCAGCAACTAGAACCCATTTTGATGCTGCAAATGCATTTCGTTGCTTGTGCCCATGAAGCAAAGGCTGCCTTGGTTCAAGCAGCTCCCCAGAAAATCTTTGTAATGATGAGGGGGAAGCTTTCTGCTCCTGCCTACAGAAAAGGAGGGATGCTCCAGATCAGTCTGTCCAGATCATCCTGAGGACTGCAGAGCTGCTGGGAGAGATACTGAGCTCCTTCTGCCACCTCCTAAGATGATGAATTTTTTTCCATCCTTACTGGTACATGACATCCCACTGCCAGGAGAAACCTGTTCACACTCTCAAAATATAAGATTTTTTTTCCCCAACTGGGTCCCAGAGGGGATCCATTTTCCAGGGGATTTTTTGACATAAGAAGAAATTCTTCCCTGTGAGGGTGGTGAGGCCCTGGCACAGGCTGCCCAGAGAAGCTGTGGCTGTCCCCTCCCTGGCAGTATTCAAGGCCAAGTTGGATGGGGCTTTGGACAACCTGGTCTAGTGGATGGTGTCCCTGCCCATGGCAGGGGGTTTGGAACTAGGTGATCTTTAAGGTCACTTCCAACCCAAACCATTCTGTGATTCTAAGATTCCTGCTGCAAGTAAGGATCACAGGACGCTTGTGCATCACTGCTGCTGCCACAGGAGAGCTGCAGAGTCAGCTGGGGCCATTCAAGGGAGGTAACTTGTAACAGTAGCACAGCAGATGGTACCAGGAGTATTGCAGCACCAAGTGGTGGCTGGAAGACCAACAGAGGCAAGAGGAAAGCACAGGCAAAGTGCAGATTGAAGAGAGTATTTCCTGGGAGATGGGCTATATATATAAAAAACTTCTCAAGAGAATTTTTTTCCAGCACCATTGGCTGGTTTCTGAGGAAGCCCACACTGCCTGGGCGCTTCTCGACTTGGTAAAACTTACTTGAGTTTTCTACCTCCTGCCAGGTTTGCTTTGCTGTTAGTGGGGTAGCAGTGCTGAATGTTCTTCAGCACAGGGGGAAAGCAGTTGGAAACCACTTCTCTCTTCAGGCTCATATACATACTACTGTTGATAACCAGGCTTTTTAAAAAAATTGAAATGGTTTTGAAAGTAATGTCAACAAAGGAAAACTTTGGGGCTTTATAAAACTCCTCTCCACCTTGGTTGTGAAGGGTCACTTGAGCTTGTTGTTTTGTTAGGATGAGAGGAATGCTTTGCTATTGCCAGGTCTTTTTTCTTCAGCATGGTAGTCCTGCCCCAAACAGATGCAAACATGAGCACAGGCAGAAACATCAGCCATCTCTGTCTGCTCCATGCCACTGACCAGGCTCAGAAATGTCCTCCTCACTCAGACCCTGCCTGTTGGAAGTTATCCACAGTCATTCCGAGGCAACAACTGCCCTCCCTCATGACGTAAACAAAGTCTGAATTAATTATTCAGTGTGGCTCAAGACATTTTAATAATTGAGCATGAAAGCCTAGGGAAAAAAAAAAAGCTAATGCTGTTGGTACCTTTCCCAAAAATCAGGCTTGTGAAACAGAAGAATTGTGTGGAGAGAAGATGATTCCTCTTCTACTTGCATATCAGAAGTTGTTACAGAAGCTCTGTATGGGGCTGGTAACCAGAGTGCTTCTGGCAAGTCTTCCATGCTGCTTTGCCCCACACTGCATTCAGGGAAAGAAATGAGTTTCCTCATTTCCAATAGTTTTCCAAGGGCAGATCTACCCACTCCCTCAAGCTCAGACTCAGTGCTGGTGTAGATCAGCATCTCTGTATTGCAGACATGTGCTCTGAATTGGGCTTGTATGCTTGCAGCCCTCATTTTCTGGGCTAAACATGCAGCCTGCAGCATAGGTTTTATCTGAACACCAGTTTCCAAGTAGCTTTCTGCAGTCTAGATGGTCTTGATAGCTGTCCTGTGCCTTCCTATAGTTTCTTGGCCCAGCAATTCTCACCCGCGTGTCTCCTCCGTGCCTACATCCTTCTGTGGAAGTAAAGGAGACAGACCCATCCCCAGACACATCTGCAGACACAGAGAAGCTGTCTTGTTTGGCATGTTGGTTCCCGTTGCCCAGAGTGTGTTTTACTTTACCAACAAATTATACATTTGGCTGATGCAGTACATCTGCAATGCCTGTGAGTGGTTCTCAATAAACCCTGTTTTTGCAATGCTAACACTATTTCAATTGCTAATACATTGGCATGGTTTCCAAAGCATTGTCATGAGAGGAAGAAAAGCCAAATAGTTGATATTTATACTACAGCTGAGCTCTAGACCCCATTTTCTCATCACTGTGCCCTGTTTTCCAAGTAGGACAATAAACAGAGTACATGCTCATGCCTTATTTCCTTTTAATACCTAGACTTGAGCCCCATGGTTAGGGGTGTATTTGCTATGACTACAAATTTCACGTTGCACCTTGTGTAAGTGACTCCTTGTTCTGCCCTGTGCACCTCTGGGAAGAGTCTGGCTCCCTCCACTGTAACTCCTTTGAGAAGGTAACCGAAGGGAGCAGTGATCTCCCACCATTGCCAGCTCTTACAAGGACTAGAAGCTTTCCCACCTCTACTGATCATTTCTGTGCTGCAGCCCCCACCTATCTTGATTCCCTCCACTGGACTTGCTCCAGTGCAACAGTATCTTTCTCATACTACTCCAGGCATGGTCTCACTGGGCAAATAGAAAGAACTGCTTCCCAGGTCCTTCTGTGCTGAGAGGCTTGCTTTAGCAAAACGAGTTCTCCACTCACAAAACCCAGTCTTGTCTACAACTCTGCACTGCAGTCTGTGGTATTCTTAGCCCTGCTGCCCTCAGCACATCCTTCTGTTTTGTCACTCCCCTAAACATGGCAGACAAATTAAAAGGACAAAAGAATATTCATCATTGAAACTATTGACTTTGCAACAAGGTGCCAGTTTAGTTCAGAAATGGGTTTGATCAGGAGCCAGATCTAGCAGGACCCCAAAGACAAAGGTCACCATGGGAAAGCTATGGAGCCCATGCCACAGGAACCTCAAAGTCTCTCTGGACCTACAGCACTGCTAGTTCAAGCCTGAGAGGTAAATGGCTACACAGATTTCATCTGTCCTGGGTGCAAAATCTATCAACGCTTATGTGTATATGATATGTGACCTGCAATTATTAGATACACCCTCTAAACTGCCAGATTCCAAGCTATGGCCAGTGTGACTAGCTAACATAATAAAAGACAGTTTAACTCCATGCATTACAGGCACTGTCATAGCTACTTCAGTGCAAAACTGTGATTTGTGCTGCTTGATGATCTTTTTCTCATCTGTCTGTTGCTGGTTGAAGGGTGCCTTCAGTTTGCATGGCAAAAGTGTGATCTGGTAATTGAATGACAGACCACTGCAATCAGCTTGGTGGAAACTTACATCCAAATATTCACTCACTGACGTATTCAGTCCTCAGCAACTCTATTATTAGTTTCATTAAGGTTATTTAAATGCAGATGTGAGTTAGAGCAAGAGCGTGAAAGACAATAATTTCCCACTCTAAAAGGAGCATGAGTTATGCAAAGCTCATAAATCTGATGAAGACTGACTGAACCAAAGCAAATGCTTGCACATCTTCTGTTGCCAGAAGAATAAGAAATCATGGTGTCATGTCAAGCAACTGAAACTCTCTGTGGTACAGCGTGTTGGTTGCAGTTGTTGCCTGAGCCACCACACTGAATGGCATGGTGGTGGTTGCACCCAGGAATGCTGTGCTGGAGCCTGCCCCAGCAGCAGGCAGAGACCCAAACCTCTAGTGAAGGTCAGGAGCCCTGGCAAGTGCCTGGGAGCAGGGCATGGCTCTCAGCACACCAGCTCACAGTGCTTCCCAGCATTGTGCAAGTTGGGTTAAATCCATGGCTGCAGTGGGACCGTCCTCCCTGCTAACCAGACCTCCGCAGGGTCATCGCTTATGTATTTTAGAGGTACTCAGGTTTTAAAGTCTGGCTCTCATTGCAATATTTCACCAAAAAGGAGAGATGAATAAATTAGTTTTAAAAGCTGTGTTTGTTGCAACATTTAATTAAACCCATCATGTTTCCTTTTATCTTTCAATTTCATGGAGGAAAGTGCAAGGAATTCCTGAGTCTGATAATGCTCTCTTTTGGTCCATTTTACCCCTTTTCCAATCTCTTTCCTCCTGAGGCATAATTTCCATGCTCCGATTCCTCTGTCAGGATAGAGGGATAGTATCTGAGATGTGTTCAGAAGTCTTCTCCTTGGTGCTAGAGTGGGTGAGAGACTTTGGGAGCAGTTGTGATTACGTTGCGGTATAATGCAAAATGTTCCAGTTTGTGGGCAGCATTATAGTGTCTGGTAGTTATCTTATTTATCTTGTCTCTCTGAGTCATAGAATAAACAGAAATGGTAATTGAGGACTTCCAGTCAAGCCAGTGCTATGTTGCCTTTTTTCTGACCAACTCTGTTGGGCTATGAAGGACATAGAAGTCCTTGGCATAAATAGCTATAAATCTGTTCAAAGCAGCTGCTTGGTTGCTTTTATCTGCTTGTTTTATCCTTTGGTAATCAATGACAGATTTTAGCTTTGATCTGTCTGCTAGTAAGAAACAAAAGGGACGTGCTCCCCCAAGTGAAAATCACTACACCAAATTGCAACTAAATGTGAAAGGATATAAGGGAAATCGAGGTCGTCAGGACTGAAGAGAGTTCTCACTTACTCAGCTCATGGCTTTAACATAACCTATCCCATTGAAAAGTTTTCTGAGCATGGTACAAAGCAATGTATGAAAGAAAGTTTTATTTTGTGATGTGAAGTTGTCTTAATCAATCAAACCGAAGCCAAAGAAAAGTTGGTGAATCTGAGAAGTTCCCACCTCTGCAGTACATCTGCGTTTACCAGCTCCCTGTCTTTGCTGAGCCCAGTTTTGCTTTCACAAGGGTCGGATGCTGTTCCAAGTCTGGGAAATGGAAATGTCTGACATTGGAGGTATTAGCCAGTTGTAGGAGAGTTTATTTGACTGGAACTTTTAAAGTTCATTTTGAAGTCTTTTATTATCTGTGTACTGAAAAATGCTAAAAGGGCTTCAAGTGATGTTATTTCTACTAATGGTTCCATCAGTAGCTAATGGCTTTGTTTAGATCCTGTTACAAACTCCTCATAATGCTAATATGAAAACACTGCTTAATGACACTGTGCCCTTCGTTTATTACTTTTCTGATATACGTGTTGTTTGTATGAACAAACTTCTTTCACTGCAATACCGGGGGGGGGGGGCAGTATTTCATAATACTCACTCTTTGTGTCATCAGGAGAAGAAATTTTTAATAGAAACATCAGTTGTGTCCAGCTCATGCTGCCTCAGAAGCATCCCTTCTCTCTGCCAGCACTACACAAAAGTCAGGCATCTTCATGGACACAGATGCGCCGTCCCTTCACCTCATCCATTAAATGCCAGTAACACTGCATGAGGCTGATTGCTTCCTTCTCTCTTATTTGGAAGGATGGATTCAGTGTGACTAGCGAGGCGCCTGCTTCGACCACAACCTGTTTCCTACAATTCAGTGCCCCTGAGAATTGCAAAGACCTTACTGAGCATTTGAGAGAGATAATCATTAGTGCAAGGTGGACTCCAGAATTTTCATTTTTACATTAAATTTTGCTGTTTTGAAGTTTGTTTTCATTCTGAAATAGAACAAACCATCACGTGAAAATTCTGATGAAACAAATAGTTGAGGAAAAGTCTGGGTGGGGAGGTAGGTAAGGTAAAATGTTCCACTTAATTTTGTCTTCTCTTTCCTCTCCTCCCAGTATAAGATTCCCTATGTTTAGAAATGACAAAGTCATTTCAAAAAGAAAGGAAAAGACAAAAAAATTCTCAAAGAAAGAAGTTTAAACCATCTCATTAGTAAAATGAAATTCTTTGTTACACGAATATCCAGCTTTGCCTAAGGGGTGTTTTTAAATGAGAGAATATTACACTGCAGAGAATTTTCCACCTTTCCATGACACAGTGCAATAGGATGCTCTGCTGCAGGGATGTTATGTACCGAAGGGGAGCAGGAGAGGTGGGGAATATTCCCTGCCTTTTTGCCCTCTTTGGGTGCTGCCTCTTTTCTCCAGGTCTTGTGTACCTGTTTGAGAAACAACCAGATGGATCCCATCAGTAGCCTGGCACGATGTGGCTAGCAGCACAGTTCTGCTGGGGCGTCAATAGGGAGAAATTACAGCCTGTGGCCAGTCAAAAGTTATAGGTAGAAAAAGGCTCCAGAATTTGTGAAAGTTTGGGAAAGAAGGATTTGGTGATTTTGTAAAAGTTCAGCTTAAGTACTGGAGGCTGCAAAAAAATCATTTTGCTTTTTCGTGTAAAATTTATGAATGAGTTGGATATAAATCAGGGCACTGTTCCTCTAAAGTTATAGGTTTTGGCCATGAGCCTGGCTTATTTAAAACATGATCTGATCAGTTGCTTTGTGCCCTTGCACAAACAGATTATCAAGGAGAAAAATGTCAGATTTTCAAAGGTCCTGAGCATTTGCTGTTCCTACTGAGCTCTGGTAGGAGTGGTGAATGCTCACTGTCTCAAATCATGCTAAAACATTGTGATTTTCCTCCTTAATTGGTGATGAATATGAATTTAATAACAAATTATGGCTGTTTGTATAAATGTCACACACTGATGCGAAACAAGAGAGCCTGGAAAAAAAATGAAAGAAGGTTGTGTAGGGATTGTAGCTTTGGATGGGAATGAAGAGGTGAGTCATCTTTTGTGTTCATCTTTTCCAAAATCTTTAGACACAGGCGCGACGTTCCACTGAATGGGAAACTTGAGTACCCAGAGCAGAGGCACAAGCAGAAATAAATGAATACAGGATATGGGGAACACAGCATCAAGCTGGACAGAGGTCATTTTGCAAGTCCATGCGTCTTTCTGCAACAAGAACTGCTTGTCCATCCTTTTAAAGGGGGTGATACTTTGTCATTGTTCCCAGAATAAGTCACCAACATCTGACTAGTTACTTCTCCACCCAGTTTAAGCTTCTGCAGTCCTTTGAAGTCCATAAGGAAATACCAGTTTATAGCTGCCATGGGTCTGGCCCAAGGTTTCTAAATAAGAATAGACATGTTAATTACATATGGAAACAGCCATCAATTCCAGATTGCGTTGAGAGCCAATGTTTTTAATTTAATTGTAGTTTTCCATTGTTCATGACAGGCCATGACATCAGCAGATTATTTAATTACAGCTTGCTTTCTCAGCCCAGGATTATATGTTATTGCTCTCAGGAAAATTAGATGAAATTAATTAAGAAATAAGGTGTTAGACATTATCTCAAGATGAGTAAGCCCATCTAAGAAAGTACTGAAATATTGCTGAATGTCTATCAAAAAAATCAGATGAAATCACAGAGGCATCAAGTTGATGAATGAGAGACAGTTTGTTCAAAGGGGGAGATTGTTTGCATTGTCCCCCATTTATTTTCAGTTTACCCCAACAGCTCACTCCTTCTTGAAAGACCTGAGGGGGTACAAAAAGTCCAGCCAATTTTTAATAGGAATTTGTCTTGCTCTTCAGGCTTCCACAAGCCTATGGATTTATTAAGGCACTAGACTTCAGCAAAGGCTTGCACCTCTGGCTGCACAGTAACAGACCTATGCAAAGCCTTAATTAGAAATATGTTGGCATTCCACATCAAGAAGCAACAGACACACTTTTTTTGGTTGCTTTTTAATACCCCTTTGTGAGAGGCCCAACTATGATGTATTGGTCACCCTCCATAAACAGTAGCATTGTGCAATTCTGGAGCACCTCTCCTAGGCAAATAATTTTCTTCTCTGAAGATCAAACTTAATGCATGTCTTCCTCCACCCTGGCAAAGTGCACCCCTGCCATTTATAAAGCATAACCAAAAACTTTAAAAGCTGTTAGCTGAGTAAAAGCATCAACACACACTGGAACTAAAGGTTACCTCAAAGAAAACATCCCTTCATGCAGTATTTGCTAGGAGGAAAACAAGACCTTTTTTAGCACCCCTTTGTTCTTCACCAGCTGCCTTGCAGGTTTTGTTCCTATTTACAGGCCTCAGAGAACAGGACATTTCTGTTTTCAAGCCTCCCAGCAGATGTTTAACAAGTTCAACTAAAGACTGTGCTACACCCTGGAGCACAAAGTTCAGTGTGAGCAGAGATTGCTGGCAGGTGGGACTTTACTTAATACTATTCAAGACTTCTCCAAACTGGTGGGGTCTGCATGGAGGCAATAGAGGAACCTTCCAGTTTAAGTAATTTTTGTAATGATTTTTTTTTCCCTGTATTGGCACTGTATGTCTGGTATATATAGAGAATCCAACAAAAGGATCCTCATAAAAGAGTGTGGTGGGTTGATATCAATCATCTTCCAGACACCCGCCCAGCAGCTCTCACTCCCCTGCCTCAACTGGACAGGGGAAGAAAATGGGATGAAGAAGGTCATGTGTTGGAATACAGGCAGGGAAATCACCTGCCAATAGCCATCATTGGCAAAACAGACTTAACTATAGGAAAATTAATTTATTGCCAATTAAAATAAAGTAGGATGGTGAGAAGGAAAGAGAAAAAACCCTCCACAACCCTCCTTGCTGCACTGTATCTTTTTTCCCAGGCTCAACTTCAATCCTGCACTCCCAACTCTACTTCCCTACCTGAGCAACATCTCTGCTGCTCCTTCCTCCTTGCCCTTTTCCCTTGAGGGAGCATGAGTCCTCTCCATGGGTTGCAGTCCTTCAGAATAAACCTGCTCCAGCCTTGTTCTTTCCATGGGCTACAGGGGAATCTGTTCTGCTACCTGGAGTACCTCCTTCCCCTCCTTCTCTTACCTTGGTGTTTGTGGGACTTTTTCTCACATATTTTTTTCTTCACTCCTCTCTCTGCAATGTGGTATTTTGCCCTTTCCTAAATATGTTTCCCAGAGGTGCCACCAGCCTCAGTGATGGGCTCAGCTGAGCCCTGTGGTGGGTTCATTGGAGCCATCTACTGTGTCCAACATGGGGCACCCACCCTGCTACCAAAGACTTGCTGCCTATGCACAGTGCTAGAAGAAAAAGTAGGCATTTTCCTAGCAGCTGCTGTTCCATATGGTATCACACTTTGCCCATCTTTTGAAGTGGGGGAAAGCCTCTGCAGCAGCTCTTGGAGCAGAGGAAGCATTGCCCCAGGCCTCTAGACTGATGCTTCCTTAAGTCCCCAGCAACTCTGACATGTCTGTGCAGTGCTGGCCTCTTCCACAGTGCTGGTTTGTCAGGAAAAATTGGCTGTTACCAGGAGAAACAATAGAGAAGTAGATCTGGAAGGTCTGAAATAGCAGTAAACCATTACCAGGTTGGTAAGGAGGACAGAGAGATCATGGTTTTCTCCTTATTCTTTTTTCCTTTCAGTCCAACCCTCTGGGCATTCAAGAATTCCCAACAGGCATTTGGGATTCAGAAGCACACTGGGAAGGGACTTGGGCTGCACCTGCAAACAACAGAACATCTCCTATCCCCAGCAAGCAGCTGATGCTGATGATTACTTCAGCAGGCATTCTAAGGATGGAAGAGCAAAAGCTAACATCATCAGATTCAGGGTATTTATTTTCATGCTGTCCTGAATGTAGCAGGGTTTCCACAACCTGTGATGTTCCCAGAGATGTATGATCCTATCTAAATAAGAGAATTAAGGGCTCCAAAAGTGTAAATGTGGTCCTGACAAAAGCTTTTGCTGTAGCGAATGCCTTGTGGCTAAGGATGACAGTCCTCCCTTAAAGAAAGACTACCCTGAGGGCAGAGCTACAGAAGAAATGTAGCCTGGTAAGACACTTTTTAAAAGTCTGAAATGCTGTACTCAATATGCTGGAAACAGAAAAGCAGACAGGAAAATAAAATTCAATTATTTTTAATTTTTTGAATTTTTTTTTTTGTTCCAATCTTGTTTTGAAAAGGATCTTCCTCAGACCCATCAATTCCTGCCTAGTCTGACAGACTTCCCCTTCCCGTTACCACACTATCTTACCATAGCACAGAAAAAATTGGAATCTCTTTTAGCAAAACTAAAACACTGAGGGGCTTCCAACAACGGTCTTTCCTACTTTCTTTCTCCCCTCTTGCTTGCTTACATACATCTCGTGGGCATTTTTTGGCACGCTAGAACATCATACCCGTTCTACTCTTTCATGTGGGCTCTGAGCTTGTTTTTTGTCTGAGGCTGTTGACAGCCACCGCCAGCTTTACGGATATTCTGGGATAGAGTGCCACTGTTCAAGCTGAAGCTGATGCTTACCTATGAAATGTGCAGTGGTAACTGCAAGGACAGGGACATGCTGGCTCAGGGGCTGGGTGCAGCAGCACTCTGTATTCAAGAGTGTCATTAACATCTCAAAAGAAGCCTGTCAACCCGAGGAGGTGCAAGTTTAATTAAAGGCATTTTATCACCCAAAATTCTTCAAATACATTTGGCCTTTTGGAGAACAAAAGCTGTAATTGCTGGATTGTCTCTTACCCTTTGTTAAAGAAAAAAAAATCCTTTTTGTTCTTTTAATACCTAACTATAGGCCGTGAGACAATCAGTGTCATGCTCTGAATTACATACCATCAGAGGAAATTGCTGAAGATAGGACTGTCCTGGTGGTATTAAAAATGGAACGGGCTTCTGCTGCAAGACCTGGTCACAAAGCACCTTCTGTAATTTAAAATAATAAAGCAAATAATAAATGTATACTCCCATACAACTACATGGGTCCGTGTCTGACATGGACCCTCACTTAGCACACTTGCCAAGATGCTTTCTAAAGCTTTATCTCTTCTTTAATTTGTGAAAATATCTTCTGATGTAACTCTGGATCTTTAAAGGGCAAAACATAGGCTCACCTCTCATTGCTGTTTGCTTCAGCTTTTAACTGTGTGCACTTCTTGGTGAGTTTCACTCTTGCAGAACACGAAAGGTTTCATAGATCCATCTATTTCAGGACCAGAATACCTTGCACTTAGGGCTTGAGAAGGCCTTATATTAGGACAAGGCATACTCTGCTCTCATGAGACCCCACCTGGAGTACAGCATCCAGCTCTGGGGTCCCCAGTACAGGAAAGATCTGTTGGAGCGAGTCCTGAGGGGGACCATGAAGATGATCAGCAGGCTGGAGCACCTCTCCTATGAAGACAGGCTGAGAGAGTTGGGCTTGTTCAGCCTGGAGATGAGAAGGCTCCAGGGAGACCTAATTACAGCCTACCAATACTTAAAGGGGCCCTACAGGAACTAGGTGATCTTTGAGGACCCTTCCAACCCAAACCATTCTATGATTTTGTGTTAATTTTTTTTGTTACAAATAATAAAATGTACCACTGTATGGGATGGAGGAGGAACCTCTCTGTGGATGGAATCTGCACAGTGTGCCATGGGAAAATGCAGCCCGAGTCCATCTGGTGCTGCATGAAAGTGGGATTCCCAGCATCTGAAGGGATATAAGATTTGTTCACTATCTATATTCTTCATTTTATTCCACCTAATTAAAACACTTATTTTATTACAGCATCTGTAGCTGTGCCTTTCTTAGTAAAACCCAGAAAAATCCTGCAGTAGCCACTGACATCTTGATGCAGAACAGATACCTGCAGGTATCCCTGCACAGTATCATGTCACAGTTTATTGAAATTCTCATCTATCTCAGTTATTCTCATGTTAAAATTTTGCAGAGATGATATCATATTTTAAAGACAGCTTCTAAGACTTAGCAGGGAGCAGTGCTATTTGCACTGAGGTTTATTTTATAGGAGGAAAATCTGCAGGGATGAAAGAACAATATTTCTCTTGCTGGCACTGTGGTCCTCATCACATGACTGTATGAAGCTCTGTAAAACACTCTGCATCCCCAAGGAGACTTAATCCCTCCTCCTTTCTGCAGCCAGGGTCACTGATGGCCCCATCTGTGGTGAGATGTTGTTGCCCTGGGAAGTTTCCCTCCCACACTTTCCACTCATATGCCCTGGGCTTCCCATAGGACTGCTTCCCTTGAGCAATGGTCACCTCATTGCCCTGCTCTTGGCAGCCTCATGCCAAAACATCACTGGCTTGCTTGATGGCGTCCCAGGAAGGGTTAAAGAGAAATTACATTTGGTGGAAGAGTTTTCAGTAAGTCCTTCAGAGTAAGTCTAGAAATTTGGCTTATGAATGCCTTGCCATATTGAAGCAAGTTTTGTCTTGCTTACACCTTGCTACTGTGCAGCCTTGTGCTCAACAGGCACACTTTTTCTGGAACACACCGATGCTCTATTGTAAACTCCTGGCACCAGCCAGATTTTTCTCTCTCAGTACAAGGTACACTTCTCCATCCAAAAGGTGTTTCCACATCATACCTGTAAGCGTCATTGCTTTTAAAATAACATATTACATTGTTCCCTGACACTAATCAAGTACAAAGATCATTTTCATCAGTCGTTGTTCAGCTCTGTAGTGTCTGGTATTATGACTGAAGCAAAGGGATTCCTACTGTTTCCCAGCCTGTAAGACACTGCCTGCATTTTTGCATTTTAAGATTTTCAAGGCACGTATTTGAGAGGCCAGAGGCCATTATGTTTATAAGTATATTTGGGAGGGGAATAAACTGCAAGTTGTACAAAAAATAGCATACTTAATATAGACTGAAAATAAATACTTCTCTGCAGAGACTGACTTCCCTAAATAAGATGTGCGCAATGAAGGTCTTCTGTAAATAAAAAACACCACCCTCTATAAAATTACACTGCCTCTGGGGATATCTCACAAGTAATATGTTTTATTTTGTTGTAAATTGTTATAGACTAGATTTGACATGGAACATAAACTCTCCTAGATTCAGTTATATAGGTCCCGGCTTCCATCTTGCTACAGAAGTCACAGCCATGACTGAAGTACCTTGTACTCTCCTTTCTCTATACAGGAAGCACAGGTTTGTGAAAATGAGAAATCAGGACTTTTAGCTGAGAGTCATCTCAGCTAGCATATTAACAATGAAGGTATCTTCAAGGCTCATCTCTTTCCATAACAGAGACATCTCACCTGAAGATGGTATCTCATGCCCCTGAGAAGCTGGGACCACACATCAGCCTGTCCTATCTTGGCCTGGAGGAATCCCAGACATATATACAGACTGGGAGAAGAGGTCCTTGAGAGTAGCCCTGCTGAGAAGGACTTGGGGATTCTGGTAGATGAGAAACTTAACATGAGCCAGCAGTGTGCTCTTGCAGCTCGGAAGGCCAATGGTATCCTGGGCTCCATCAGGAGAGGGGTGGCCAGCAGGGACAGGGAGGTGATTGTCCCTCTCTACTCTGCCCTCGCGAGGCCCCATCTGGAGTACTGTGTCCAGATCTGGGACCCCCAATACAAGAAAGATGTAGAACTGTTGGAGAGGGTTCAGAGGAGGGCCACGAGGATGATTAGAGGGCTGGAGCACCTCCCCTATGAGGAGAGGCTGTGGGAGCTGGGCTTGTTCAGCCTGGAGAAGAGAAGGCTGCAGGGAGACCTCATTGCAGCCTTTCATTACTTGAAGGGAGCATATAAATGGGAAGGGAATCAACTTTTTTAAAGGGTAGATAATGGCAGGACAAGGGGGAATGGATTATAGCTGAAGGAGGGAAGGTGTAGATTAGATATTAGGGGGAAGTTTTTCACACAGAGAGTAGTGAGGTGCTCGAATGGGCTGTAATTGCAGAGCTCACAGCTAAATTGAAGCTTCTTACTGCTTCATTGGATTCAAGCAAGTAGCTTTTAAAACTCTTCCCATCTGCATTACACAAGGCCTGTAAGTTTACCCCTAAAGATGGGTGAGTTACTCATGTCATACCACATCACTGCTTGTGAAAATGTCAGTATTATTAAAGGTTTCACAACAGTTTAACTGTTGGGGAAAATGTTTGAGATTTTGCAATATGCCAGACTTCAGTCTTTCAAACTGCTTAAACACTTTTTCTGTAAGATTTTTATGTTAAAGTGAAAAAAAGCTTTCCTGGTCCTCTACCATTTAATGTAGGATAGCATTTTGTTCTTCAGTACTGAAGTCATGCTATTTAGGGTATCTTCTTTCCTTTCAGAATAGAGATATAATGCCCAATAAAACCTCTCCAAAAGCCTTTAAAATTACTTTTTGAAGGAAGCACTCAGAGTTATTCAAGCCCATTTGTCCTGAGGAATTTGGTTTTAATTATCTGTCTCAAGTACAGCTGTAATTCACATATTCTTGATTCAATTTGCAGTTTAACAGGACTAGCTGATCGAATTTATACATTTAGAGTAAATTCAAAGATCTGATTCTCTCTTCAGACAGCTGAAGTAAACGTTCTGCTCAAGCTGACAGGAGTTGTGCAAATGTGAATTGACATAAATTAGACATAAATTACCTGGTTTTCTTTGTTTGTAAAGATTAGTTTAACCAATTTTATCACATGGGCACTTTCTAGTGCTGAAGTATTGAAAGAGGTTTTTCACTAATCTAAAATTTGGCCCATTTAAATTATAAACAAAAAACACCCAAGAATTTAAACCGAAAAACCTGCATTCATTTTCTAAAAACTCATTTAATCTGTGTTTCATTATGAGTTTACAAAATTAAAATAACAATTAAAATCCTTTCCCAGAAATCCTGGCTTTCCCACTTTTTTGTCAAGCAGCTCAGTAGCAGCTTTTCTTTCAAGGTGCTATCTCACTTGGCACCATAATGTTTTGATGGCACCAGTGTGTAAAAAAGTTGTCCTTAAAAAAGATGGAAACCACAACATTTTAGCCTCAGTTTAGTAATATTGCCTTCGGAATGAGTAAGCAAAGTTCTCAGCTACCACACTGTAGGCAAGAGTCTTCTCAGACCTCCCTCATCATGAAATCAGTCTTCATAGAATAAGAAAAATGCTTTTAAAAAGCTCTCTGAGATAAAAGTTGCTGCAATCCTCCAAGCACTACTTTGTCTTCCCCAGTGGACAAGTGAAGAACAAGGGCTTCATTATGGCAGTGTTTACTGAATACATCATTCCAGAAGAGTGTACACCACACGGAGGGTAGCAATTACAGAAAGACCGAGGATTCTGAATATCCTTAAAAATGGGTGTGGAGACCTCCAAGTGGAATGGAAAGCTTCTGACAGAGGCTGCTTCTTCCAAACAACAGTATGCAAGTCAGCCATGCAAGTCCTCTCCTTGTGTCTTAGCAGCCTAAAGGATCAAAGTTATCTGTAGTGGGAATAGTCCAATCCACCATGCAGGATACTGCCAGGAAGCGACTAGAATCCCTTCACGCTCACCTTCCATTAACTAGACCACTCAGACAGCACTATTACAGAGTGTAACAGTTGCCTCCATACGGGGGGTACAGAAGTCCTTATGTCCACAGTTGGTGCTCTTCAAGGTGGTAGCTGCACGGCACCTCTGGGTACATTTCTTGGAGCTCCCCTGAGCAGTACCTTGGGGGAGATTTGCCAAAGCTTTCCATGATCTCAGAGGGTTGTGAGGAAAGAGGAAGAACTCCAGCTTTCACTCTTAGAAAGAAGACCTGTTTGAATACCTGCTGCTTATAATATCAGAAATGCAAACTTCTCATGGTGGCACAGAAAATTGGTCACTGCCCATCCAATGACAACCACGGCCCTAGGAGGTGTTTGGCCAATAGCTCTGGGTACAAGACACTGAGGCCATGCTGCCCTGGGGAAGAGTGTCTCCCCAGTGACCCTGCTACATCTCCCAAAGTTGATGGGAGCTCTTCTTGCAGAGAGTGAAAATAGAAACAGGAAAAACATTATCGACAAGCATTTCTAGCCCGGACCAGCTGGGAGCAGTTGCTGTGCTGTATGGAGGCTCATGTTACCCAGTTCTGACCAGGATGGACTCAGACCAAAAATGAAGCAAGATTTTGTCAGGTGCATTGGTTCTGGATACCTGAATAACAAAATTCTTAATAGTAATGCTGGCCTATGCTCCTTTTCCTGCCACAGATGTAACCAGAACAATCATGGTTTTATCTCCAGCCACATCCTTCTCCCTCCTCTGCAGAGACTAGTTCTAGCAGGATTTCTGTCCCAACTGGTGCTTTGTCACTTCTCTTCCCTAGTTTGCTGTAGCAATCATTTCCCCTACAGCAAGAATAAGCTACAAGGCAGATAATGTTTTCTCACCTAATGCTGAAATTTCTTGAAAGTAGATTTAAACTGACCACCTAACAAACAGTGAGTCAAGGAGTCCAGGGGAAGGACCACTTTAAGGAAGAGGTTTTAGTTGTGAGGGTTTTTTATTTGCTACGCATGCTGAGTCCTCACACAGTCTATTTTCTTGTTTTGGTTCCTAACACCTTCCTAAGGCCAGTTGTTTTCTGAAGTGCACTGATTGTTCCCATCACGGCAGGTCTGCTTCTCTCCCTGCTGGAAGGATGAAGCCCAATTAGGTCTGAAAACGATTTCTTCACATAAGGGCACAAAGTTCTTGTATTAGTGAGTCATTTTAGGGCACACCTGTGGATTTTTACAATGAGGATCTGCACCTCAATCTATGGCTGTCACCTTGAGAGGGAGATTCAAGATGAATTAGTTCTTTTAATGCTTATAGTACTTACAAGGATGAGTTTGGACATATTAGCTACATTTTGCGTTAAATAACACATCATGAGATCATCCAATGATCCTAGAAGTTTTATACTAGTGTGAATGTCAGGGACTGGCATGGTACAAAGAAAATTGAAGGCAAACTACCAGTCCATGCTGCAAGCTTGCTCTCAGAGTTACAACAAATTTATTCATGAAACTGCTAAGTTCTTCTGTTCAAACAGCACTCCTGCCTTCTTGCTGTCTCCCCTTGCTTTTACAGTGGGAAAAAAAAAACAAAAACCAAACAAAAAAAAAAACCCACCCCATACTTCATTTTTATTTTACAAAGCTACAGGAAGGAAAAAAATTCTCTATGCAGCCCCATGGGAATGTCTCTGTCAGAGCAGAAGGTCCCAAGCTATAGTTAGTCAGCCTACTGCTGGCGGAACAGAAATTATCTCAAGAAGGGTGTGTGATGGCTGTAGTGGAGGGACTTCCCTGGCAGAGACACACAGGCAGCTACTGATGCTTCCTTAAATCCTTCTGTGCAGGATCTGCCTCCTATGTGAGATGTCATAGGAGGGGTGGTTGTCCTAGCACAACATCCACTGCAGGGATCCTGCTGATCCTGGCACTTATGTCAGCAGCTAAGAACATAGGGCCAGACCCATGGGGGCAGAGTACGGACATGTGGGCATGCTTAAGTGTCAGTAAGAACAGTTCTGGGGCTCTGAATGTGGGCCAATGGGGTACAGCTGGACGACATACATTGGTCTGAAGTTCTAAGACTATGATTTTGCTTTACTGAAGGGAATGGAGTTCACAGAGTGATGACATTAGAGAATTTGTGGGCTAAGACATTTTTTTATTTGATATATGCATGTCTTCTTTTATTAATGCCTTTAGGCTCTTTTAGTAAGTGTAAAGAACAGAAATAACAAGACATGGTTCAGTCTAACAACATTTTTTGTTTGATTTTGTTTAGTTTCCCAGTTAATCAGCTGACTTTTAAATCAGATGAATCATATGCTGTTTTCCATAAGCAATAGCAATTTTATCTGCTCTGGAGCAATACAATGATCCAACAGTTCCTTTTAATGTATCACAAAAGGAAGCTGACTAAAAATCATAGTTCACTATTAAATATAGAGGACAGACCTAAAGAACTGCATAATACTGAGGAACAGGACAATTCTGCAGAATGAGGAATTACATGACTTCTTTTTAATGTGGTAACTAATACATTTTGGGCATGCATTAACATACTTAAATGCGGTTTATTCCCTAAGAAAGGACATATAGATTATCCATCCACTGAAAGAGTTTTACTGTACTTACCAACATCATAGATTTGGATGAGAAATCATCATTTTGGCTGAAAATCTTCTTAAGAAAATGTCCCTTTTTTTTCTTTTCCTTTTGTCAGTGCACATCATTGGCAAGCGACAGAAGTGCTTTTTTTGTTTTTTTTTAAATGGACTGAATTTTCTAAGTGGTTCTTTCTGGGAAGACTGCAGTTTTGTGATCAATTATTCCTGAAATCAGCATACCCTAGCAGACATTTTTATTACAGTGAAACAAATTTATAACCTTGAACTCTGAAAGTCACCAATAGTAGCAAATGTCCTAACACATTAATTAAATTTGTAGATCAGCTAAGTGAACAATCTTATTCTACCTCTAAAAAATATTATCTCTCTCTATAATAATCTATATCTCAAAAATATGATCCCCAGAATCATACTGGAAAGTGAATGCGGAAATTGCAAGCAAAGTGTTGGTGTTCCTCATCTGACTTTAGTGACCAGATTTGAGGATGCATTGGGATTCTGGCACATTCTTGGTAGTTAACCCACTTCCCAGGATCTGTGTGAATGACTTACATACCCATCAGGACACAGCTTGATTATTTATTCTTTTCTTTTCAAATATGTCATCCAAAGTATTGCTGTTTTCCTCCTTGTGATTTGTGTGTGTGTGTGTGAACTGGGCCTGATTTCAGGTGGTTCATCAAGTTCTACTTTCATTCTGTATGTATAGTAATCGCTGCGTAGCAATGTGTTAAAGTATCTCAATGACTTGTCCCAGTCATGTGTTTTTGCTCTCCAAAAGGATGTCTTGTTTAAAGGCAAATATAGAGTGGGACACGACTCTATTTACAGCCCTGGAGGACAGGGAGATACACATGGTAATATTTGTGCAACACCCAGGAGTTGCAACTGTTTGCACGAATGTCATTTGCAAGGCATTAAGGAACACACAAAAAAGAAGAATATATTATCAGTAGTAGCTACATAACGTTACAATGAATATTCATAAAGCTACTACTGCTTTATTTTTTATATTGCTCCATTAATGGCAACGAATCTATACCACAAATATGTACCTTAGTGATCACAAAAACACATCTTGGAGGCGTAGAGAGGTATTAATCACCTGGTAGTACATTGTGTAAAATGTACTTCTAGGACTGTCCTTGGCTGGACAATTGGCAAATAAACCAAAGAATTAAAACACAAAAGACATGGGTTTTCATTATGTGACTGAACACAACTGCCTCTGCCTTCAGCAGCCTGATACTATTGCTTTGCACTAAGGATAAATCATTTATATGGGAAGTCTCTTGAGTATCTCATATTATGGGATGCTATGGATAACGTTGAATGAGAGAGTGAGGAAATTTTTCTTTAATTTCCATAGAATTCAAGCCTTCCCATGCACTCTTCTTTGACTGGAGCATGGTCTTGGATTTCAGTTGTAGCAGTGGCTGGTGAATAAGGGCTTGGCTGTCAACACAGGCATATGAACACATTCTTAATTATTCAGTATTTACCTGTTCCCCAGGAGGTTGTTGTTCACTTTTGTGTTGTGATCCACTCTCTCCTGAAGAACATAGTGCCTGTGGAGGCTGACTGCTCAGCTGTGTGCTTCTTTGCACAGCAAAACTGTTATGTCCTGCACAAGACTGCCATGTTTAAGCAAGGAACCCAACTTAGCAACATAGAAAGACCTGGGGTTTAGGTTGAGTCTGTAGTACAGAAGGACAGCAAGGAATCACCCTGGAGCAATACACTCACAGTGGTGGGCCAGGTTCTGCCCTTGGGAAAGCCAAAATCTAGTATTCTCTGTGCAGTGATATTTTAAGCATTACTGGAAAACAGGCAGTAGGCATCACATTCACCTTCACCTACTCACAAAACGATGATATGGCTAACAGCTAGAAATAAAGTGCTACTTGAAAAAATCACAGCAAATAAATGATTCAGACCCATGAGGAAGTGAATAAATTACATCTGCTTAAAAGCTATGCTAATGAGTGTATTGCCTTTCTACACTGTTGTTTTTTCAGTGAACATATATATTATATGCTTATCTCACTTTGATATTCAAGAATTTTATGTACACCTGCTGCACATAGTCAAGGGGATGTCTGCCCAAAAGAGACACAAAAACTTGTACAGCTGTTAAAAACTGTAGAAAATGCTGCTGTTGTTTAAATCTCACAAATTATTATTGCAGGTATTGATTTATCCTGCAGGAAAATACTGCTGACAGAAGAGAACTCACTTTAATGTCCCTGTATTGCCAAAAAATTACACTATCTGATCTCAGAAAATAATTTTTTGTTATTGTTTATGATATGTTGGCTTCATTAGAAACAGAATAAAGAGTCAAATGAATTTTGTCTGCTGCAAACAGATTTCATTTTCCTGCTCCGAAGAAACAGTAGTGAAGGACAGAGTTTTCAATGCCATGAGTTTAGAGAAGGCAAAACCTGCCAGATAATTAATTAAAAAGTAAATAAGGAAAATGAAAGCACCTGCTTGAAAATGAAGACAAAAAGTGAATAGAGGCTTTAACTGAGGGACAAGGAGGGGGGAAAAGCAATGTCATTTGGAAATAAACTGGAGAGGTGACAGAGGATAAATCATCCTCTATGAAAAACTTTTCAGCTCATTGAGTACTTCAAAATTATTTGTTATGAGCAATACCCCATCCCCTTCCTAAGATCTGTGCTATGTGCTCGTGGCACTTGGAGTAGTAGGAGAACTCAAAGGCCTGACAGCTTGGCCAGTTTTCCTCTGGCCACAGGTCTTGGTGACATGCTGAAGCACCAATACACTACTGCACTGTTCTTGTTGATGGTATGCTGACAGTCATTCTCATCTCCAGTCCTTCAAACATCTATACACTTGCTTTGCTTTCTGATGGATGTTTGCTAAGCCTTACATCTGCAACATACTTACCCTGTGATATGCTAGACGAGCAAACTGCAGCTGTGGGTGAGATCCTGGCCTCACTGGGCAAGTGGTGTTTCTGTCAGCAGAGCCAACATGTGAGTGCACACCTCTCCAATCTCCTCCACGCATGTAATGTTGTGTGATGGACAGAGGCAATGCAGAACTAAGCTCAAGATGAGTATCAAGCTACCCAACAGAAGGTTTTGGAGCATGAGTCTCCCACCTGGAGACTCACTCCCCAGCTGCAGGACACCACCAAAGCTTTGCTCCTATTCCTGACTCTTCATCTCAGACCCAGCTGGGACAATACAAGAAAGAAACCCCAGTGCAGGCACCAAGTGGTGATGTGAGATGGCACCTAAGTGCCTGATACCTCATTTAACAGATGTAATTCCCTGCCCCGCACATCCAACAGCCTTTCTTCCTCTCATCATATAAAGGGATGAACTTGTTTTCTCAGATTGAAGATTAATTCTTCCTGATTATTTAACTGTTCTCTGCTGCTCCCCCTATACATTTCTTAATTTAATTGACTGATGAAGTAGCTGTTGGTACTTGCCTTGGGAGGTCTTCAAACAACCATTTGTGGGAAAATTTCCTTCCTCCCTGCTTTGACTCCACCCTCACTCTTTGTGAAAGAGCCACATAATTCTGAAGTGTGTTTGAGGTTCACATATGTGTTTTACACGTCCCTTTATCTAAGGCTGGGGTAGGGATGTACTACCAGCACAGCAGGATGCCGTAGCACCTGGACCACACTGAGCTGTAGTTCAGACTACACTGAACCACTCTGTCCAAGTGAGCAGAGAGCAGCCCTGAACTGAGAAACCCGGTTTGTTCCTCGCACTTAAACCTTCACAGTTATGTATCTACATTCTCTATCTCAGTCCTTCTGTTAAGTACCAGACACTTGTAACAATACTTGTTCTACTATAAGGTTAGCTAGTGCCCCAAAATTCCCTTTTTTAGAAAAGGAAATTTTTTTCTAAACCCAGGAAGAAGGGTGGGTGGGTGGGAGAGCAGATTCTGCTACATTATCAGTTTGAAAGCAAAAGTGTATAAAAGGATGAACACTAGTAGATTCTGCATCGCTTGCTCACTTTATGCATTCTAATATATTAGTGCCATAAAGTCCCTGAGAGCTTAAACATCATTTCACTACTGCAGGATTTGACAACATATCACATAATATAGGGGGCACTTGAAAAGATTTTGGGAGTGGGCGTGGTTAAGAATTGAGCAACTGAGGTAAGCGGAAAGGACCAACCATGCTGCAAATCCTTGTCTCCCTGCAGGGAAAGGGCATCACTGGTCTCTGAACTGCATTTTGCCCCTTTAACAGCATCTCCAACTTCTGCTGAGCTCATGATACCACTCTTCAGCTCTAAATTGGAAATGAAAGCCTCTCCAGCCAGAGCACCCTTGTTAGGCTGCAGATCTCTGTGTTAGGATATGAAAATTTAAACACTGAACTGATTCAAAAATGCAGCATCTCCATTTCTGTAGCGTTACACATACTGTAGAGCAATCAATATATCTGTAAAGGTTCTGTGCGTGCATTTAATAGCTAAATCTGGAAAGCTTAGCTCCTGGTTTGTTGTTCCTTGCAAAGAAAGATGGATGAAGATGAAGTTGCTCAAGTGAAAAATCAGTGGGCACAGTACTATGCTGGAGCCAAACTGAAGACATCTTTTCTAAACAATATTACAATGAGATACTTCTTTCAACTCACAAAAATTGAAAAGAAAAATGGTGATTGTAAGAGGCAAGACTCAAATCTGATGCTTAGAGAAGAGAGATTACGCCAGCATGGTTTTTTTTTCTGCTAGGTTTCTTTTATGCAAACCATGGCTTATTTTAAAATATCTTGAAACTAGATTTTTTTCTGGGTTTCTGTCTATGTCTTTCAAAATATTAAAAGGTGGGGAATGGGAACCCTTTACATGAATTCACAGTCTTTTGGGGTCTGAAAAGCATTTTAAAATTGTTTCAAATTGTGGGGATCATGACCAAAGTCTGCTTGTGTGCAGAATGAAGAGCCCAGGCCTCAGCTTTGGAGGCAACGAAAAGGCTGTGAACATGAAATAGAGCTCCATTACTCACTTTGTTATTCTGAGACAATTAAGAAGACATCTGCCTATTACCACATTTGTCTGCATAGAAGCCAAAGGTGAACCACTTTTAAGAGACCAGAAATACATATAGCCAAAATTATAATAGGTAAGGAAACCTACTTTGCCCTCACATGAGTTATGGCTGTCCCCAGATCTGTATTCCAGATTCCCTCCAGTCATTCTGCCTTACATGGTTGGGGAATGGACCATTTAACTTTTGACAGAGGAATTAAACCGTTTTTGGGGAGAAGGCATGCCATCTTCTGGAGGTACTGGGTTGCCCCCACTGAGTACAAAGGGACTTGGAACGAGTTTGGACTAAATATCTGACTGTTAAATAAAGATACATGAAATGAGTCCTAGTGTAAAATTAAAAAAAAAAAAAGCAAGACAAAGTTCTTATGGGACTTTCTTACTTTTTTCCTCCAGGGATACAAAGCAGAGTGGCAACAGAGTTCCATCAGTTTTCCAGAGCCTGTTAACAAAAGGAATGTTTTTGTGGGTTTGTCTTTAAAGTACAAGTAGGAAATGGCGAGTCTCTTGTTCCAAAACTCTGTGGAAACCAGGCTGACCTAGTATCATGCTTTGCTTGACAAGTGTCAATTTAGCCAGACTAAATGTTCTGAAAAAGATTTTTAATCCTAGGAGGAAAATTTCTTAGGTTGCCTTTTCTTTTATAAGCTGGGGTTTCCCCACCAGACGAAGCCTGTTGGCTTGTAAATGAGTTTATGTCTCTAATAAAGCAGTGCGTATGTCCTGATTAATGTCTGAAAGTTCATTAGTGTTCTTGTTCCCCATGCCTGCCCCAGATATTACTGAGAAGTTTTGTCTAGACCTTAGTTTCAATACAAGGAGATTAAATTATTGCATTGTAGTGATACATTTAAAATACTTTTTATGCAGATGTAATTGTTGGTTATGTATCAACAATTTGTATTGATGTGTTTTAGTTTGTCACATTCATCAGCAATATCATCATCATTCATGTGAGTGTGTGTGTTTCTATGTCTAGATATGTGAAAGGGAAAAATTTGCCATCTAGACATTGCTCTTTGATATAGCTCCATGAATAGTCTAATACCTTAAACTAAAAAAAAAAGTTATACCTGTTTATCTTTACATAATGCTACTGTGCAGGATCTCATTTCTAAAACACTAATCCTCATTTGTTTTTCCATTGAGGTGTAGTTGCTATTCAAACTGATGATACTTTTCTTCTCCAGATACTACTAGTTTTTTTCCTGTCCTTTTGCTCATCTGTAATCATCTCCACACCAGTAAGTTCATTCTCACAGTGAGGCCTTACAAACACAGAATCACAGAATGATATGGGTTGGAAGGGACCTCTAAAGATCATCTAGTCCAACCCCCCTGCAAGAGCAGGATCACCTAGAGTAGGTCACACAAGAACATGTCCAGGCAGATTTTGAATGTCTCCAGAGAAGGAGACTCCACAACTTCTCTGGGCAGCCTGTTCCAGTGCTCTGTCACCCTCATAGTGAAAAAGTTTTTCCATATGTTCACATGGAACCTCCTATGCTCCAGCTTGCACCCATGACAAAACACATCTGCCTGCTCCATTTCCTAATGCCCAGCAATAACTTTCAGGGGAAAAAAACGCTCAAAGTGGGGTCTCCTTCATATTTAGAGTTACATGGCACTGGATAAAACCATGTCCAGCAGGTATTAGCATTCTTCATACAGGTTCACTTTCAAGAGTTGAAAAAATGCCTCTAGATTTTATTTAACCTTTAATCTGAGTAATATGATTACGACTAACAGCCCTCTGCAGATTATAACTATTCTCGTGGATTAACTGTATCTAAGCACCACTAGCCCCTTGCTCATCCCTCCCACTCCCCCAGGGAATAGGGAGGAGAATGGAAAAAAACCTCATGGGTTCAGAGAAAGACAGTTTAATTGGATAAGAAAGGAAGAGAATAATGATAATAACAATGCACAAATGCAATTGCTCACCACATGTGAAAGGAAAATAAACCAACCCTCATGCCCAGCCTGTTTCTGAGCAGCGAATCTGCTTCCCAGCTAGCATCTCCAGTTACATCCTGAGCATGATGCTATATGGTATGGAATATCCCTTTGGCCACTTTGGGGCAGTGTCCTGGCTGTGCTCTCCCAGCTCCTTGTGCACCTGGCAGGGTGTGAGAAGATGAAAAGTCCTTGACTTAGTGTGGACACTACAACTACCTAGTAACAACTAGATACGGAAGTGTGTTACTAACATTATTGTCACACTAAATCAAAAAACCACAGTTCTATACTGTCTACTAGAAAGAAAATTAATTTTGTTTCAGCCAAAACCAGGACAACAATCAATCATTAGTAACACACAGCTCATTTCTGTGGAGACACACTTTTCTGTATAAGAGAAAAAAATGGACAGAAGTGGTTGTATTTTTCAATGTCTATTTGCTAGAGAAAAAGAGTCTTTTTCTCTACCTGACTATCCCTATAACCCATTTATCTGGAATGCTTAAGAATTTCTTACTGCTAATGTAATTTGGCTCATTTAATTAGAATGAAACTTGACCTAGGGGATGTTATCATTTTATCTATATGACTGAACCTTTTTTGGATGGAGAATAGGAATGGTAAACAACTAATATTTTTATTCTTATGGAAGTATAAGCCTTCCAGGTTGTATGTACACAAATACGTAGAAGCGCTCGTCTTTCAGGCTAGATACAGAAGACTCTTTCTTAATGATTCCCTGGGATCAAAACCCTACTTGCAGACAGGAAAGTAGAGAGGCATGAATGTGGTCAAATGAAAAGTAATGTACTGTTCAGTCCAGTGTTTCCAACTGCTCTCATACACACTATTGAAGCAATTACCATCATTGCCAGCCTGCTTCCATAAATATAGAATAACTTTCTATTTACTGTTTTCTAACCATCAGGACAGCTATTTTATATGCACCTAGTACACATCATAGTGTGACATTCAGTGATTGTTTAAATTATCAGGTTCAAGCTTTCAGATAAATTATGATATTTTATTTTAAAGGGTGCCAATGAAAACTGCTGTTTCCTTCTGATGGTTTAGTATCTTGATGCGTGGAGAACAGGTGTATTCCCAGTTGCAACTGGACTGTCAATGTTGTGATAAATTATCAAAACAGCCCCACAAACTCTCTCTCATATAATCTGAAGCTGTCACCCAAATGCAGCAATGTGGATGGGTCCCACAATTAGTACTTGATGTACAGACCACAAAATCTGAACTCAAAATCTGAAGACCATCCACACTGCATTAGCCCAAAGATACATCCATTCTGATGCACCTTCTTCAATACTTACTCAGCATGGAAGGACAGCCTGATCAGGAAGGTGTTTTTTCCCAGGGTCAGGCTTATCCTTTGCAATGCTGGAGTGCTTAATTTTCCAAATGCAGGAAATTCAGCGGCACCATTTGTGGTTGACTGAGACATGTTCACTCTCTTCCTGTGAAAGACTAATATTAAAAATAATTTAATGAAAGGGGGGACAGGGGAGGGAAACAGTAGAAATTGCTGAAACTCCATAAGACCTAACTGTGGCAACTCTGGTGTGTCCTCCAAGTCACTCATCAGTTCCCTGCCTGCATACGGAAACAGTCTGAGGAACACAGGAATTAGCAATGTATGGTGAAAGCTGTGCAACTACTCAAATCAGCTGAGTAAGTGTTAATTCATATTTTCAGCCTTCCATCATTCCCTTTTTTCCTAGTACCTCTTATAAGAGGTACAATTACTACAGGCTCCCTGGATGGTGCTTGGACCACAGACACCTTTCTGAGAAGATAGCATACCCCAATCACCTCTCCTAAAGAATGCAGTGGACAGTGTGCCACTTAAAATGGCAGGAAAAGAGCTTGAGCAGTTAGAAACAGCTGATGGTGCAAAATTGGGTATCCTGCCTCCAGCTTGTAAGGAAGGGCAGCTGCTCTCTGGAGTGACACCTAGACACCCTCAGATGTCTTATGTAAAATCAGTATTTTGAGTGTGAATAGATTGAAGAGGTTTGTCTTTCAAAAGCAGTAAAATTATCAATAAATACATGCTACTGTAACTAATGTTGAAGAAATGTATATAACATAAAGGAAAGGCATCCTATGAAAAGTAAAACCCAAACCCCAAAACAATGAAGCAAAGGCCACGCAAATGGAGAGAACTGATAGCAACACTTCTGAACACTTCCTCTGCCCCTAAACTTGCATCTCAAAGACTTCCTAAGCCAGGAAGCTCTCAATGGGGTTTTTTCTCCCCTTTGAGTGAGAAGCATGGCTGCTTGTTAATGAACCCAAGAAATGCTTTTAGTATCCACAGCATCCCAGGGAAGGAGCTCTGTAACTTGCCCCTGTACTGTATGCCATCTTCTCCTGCCTGCTGCCCTGTAATGCCTCCTGCTCCTGGTACTGGGGTAGGTGGTGAAAAAACAGTCCATATTCACCTCTCTACAGAAGACCATCATTACATCCCCTTCAGCTAGCTCTTACAGCTTGAAAAATATCCAGGTCCTCTGCCTGCCACCCACCTGAAGACCCCCAAGCACCACACGTCATTATCAGCTCCATAGCTTCAAACCAGACAGCAAAGGCTCTGCATGTGTTTCTGTTGTACATAGAGTCTGGGGTGCAAAGACAAAAATATGGATAGCTTCAAGTAGACAAGCTGTTCAGTGAGCAGGCAAATAGAGGACTTTATTTTTGTTAGGCTCTACCCTATTTCAGCTTTCCTCCACCATATCCTGTGGTCTTCTCTCCAACGGACAGTGGTTGTTTCAGCCCTGTTGTTACAAGAGGCAATCTGCTTTCCTGAAACTTGAGGGAAATCTTTTAGATGTAAAGACTGTTACTAGATTTGGTGGGAATTGTGACGATCATGTTGAAAAATGCTTAGAGCAGGCTGAAGGACTGGCGAGGAAGCATGCAATCTTCGTGATGATATAAGCCTTATTTCCTAGGTAGCCAAGCTGAAGCCTACATTGAACTAATAAATTATTACTCTTTCCAAATCACATTTTTCATATAATCTATTCTTTTATGAGCAGAAAGGAATATTAGGCCTATAAATCCTTCATTCATTGACAAGATAACAGACCTGCTAACATAAAAGCATTTTTATTTTACATATGAAAAGTAAGTCTTTTATCCAATTTAATAAGAAAGCATTTATCTTCTTTTTTTTTCTTTTGTTTTAGCGATTCAAAAGCTGTGAAATCCTGAATTAAATAGAGAAAGAGTTAGTTAATAAATTAATTATCCTGCATATTATTTTACTTTGAAATATCAGTGCTGATCCAAAGCTGGCAAAGAGAATTAAATTCTATAGATAAAATGTTAATATGGAGAGAATAATTGAATCAAAGCGAAAGACTGATTATTTGGTGGTGGTAGAGGTGGAGGAAGGGGGAGGAAAGACCTGCCTGACCCCAAATTTAAATCCTTGTTAAATGAAACCAGGTCCAGCCTCGATAAAGCAACCTTAAGCTAAATACTGGCACATTTGGCACATTGTAAATTATCGCACCAGCATAACACCACTCTGCACTCCCATTTCCAAATATCATTCAATGGCTTTAATCCAAAATTGCTTGCTTAATGCCTTTGTACGCCTTCTTTATCATGCAGATACTCTCGATGCATTTGCAATGAGTTCCCATATCCTCCCTATTGTTTCAGACACAGCAAAGCAGCTCAGGTGCTTTTGGACCAGTATGGAAGCTGTCCATTTTTCTTGTCTCATGGCATCATTTATGTTGAGCAGCTCCTGATCTTGTCTGCAAAATATGATCTTGGAAAGATTTGTTGGAGGTTGATGTTTTTCCCTCTCTGCCTTAAAACGCTGAACAGTGATGGCAGTTAGTTGAGACACAGTGATGACACTGACAGCTTAGACACTGTGCACAGATCATTGCTGAGACGAAGAAACTGTAACCTGTTTTAGGAATGGTGAATGTAGTCTTGGAGATCAGTTGACTTTCTCCACTGAGACAGATCTCTTCAGTGGAAAAATCCCTGGAACATATTTCGTGCTTCTATTATATTGTTTTATAATGTCCAGCCACAGCACATAAACCAATGTGCAGTTTATCTAACAAGCCAAGCTGCTTAACATTTCAAGGGCCTTCTTTTTTTCTTTCAATTTTTCACCTGCTCTATTCAAATAAAACCTTTCCAGTGAGAATATCCACCCGATCCTGCTTGTGTGAATTATTAGGAGGACGATCCATGTCAACAGTGTAGAAAAATTTATAAAAGCCTGCCTAGTGAAAGTGTCACAGGTGCAGTTATTTTACAAGACACACACTCTTCTTAGATTAAAAACAGGGTTTCTGACAGGGTGATGTAAAATACGATTGTACTGGAAAGCTCTAGTTTCTAGCAAATCCAAATGGAATATATGATGGATAAAGGTTTCAGAACTAACAGGATCAAATTCTCATTCCTTTTTACCATGATTTAAATATCAGTCTGAGCTTGCTTCCCTTTCCAGAAACCTGAAAATCCTATTTTACAGCTCTAAGGGCAAATTGGCCAGGCAAAGGAGCATTCAGTAAAAATGGGAATATGTCGTTTACCTCCTTTGAATACTCAAGATGCAGCTGCTCACCAATGTTTTAGTGCCATAGGTTACATGATCTCAATTAAGATGCCTATAAAATTCCTAAAGGAGCCTTGGGATAAGATAAATGTTGTGTGACTATATCCATATAGTGTTCAAATATAGTAAAATGCATCCATGTAGGTAATGTCAGGAATGTCTACACAATTCCTGTGCTTGGAATGCAGACAGATTCCTGAATTCAGATGCATAACTTAGCCACATGCCAACTCTGACTGAAAAATGTATGTGCCCATCACCAGGATGTGGGAGAGGAATCACAGAATGATGCAAATAGGTTCCTTTTGTGGGTAACTGGTGGAAGTCCTGTGGCACGTCACAGTCTGCATCAGAAGGTGACTCAAGGCACAGTCTCTGGGCTTCTGGGGAAAGCAACTCATCCCTCATGTCATAGGATGAATCTCACCCTGGAGTGTCCTCTAAGCAAAAATAGTTCTAAATGCTCAGCTGCGAAATAGAGCCACTCAGAAGAAGAGGATGAGAACTAAGAAGGAAATATGTATAATGGATCTTGAAGAAACCAGAAAAGTCTATTGCTCTATGCAATTATAAATATAATAGCTCCTTTTTGGAACGGAAGAAAAAAATCATCATGTGTCTGTTATTTTTATATTACCCTACTGCTATATATTGAGTTACATTTAGACCATCTACAGCTTGAATGGAATTACTATGTTGTAGACAGTGATGAACTATGCAAATAATCTGTTTTCCCCTTGTGAGTACAAAGAAATAGTCACTATAAGCGTTCCTCTCTCTTGATTGTGCTAGCAGCCCTGGCCCAGCAATAGTCCTTTCCTCTTGAATAAATATACTCCAGCAGCCCAGATCATTAGCGGCACATTTATGTGGCCTAAGTCACAAAGTGCAAAAATACTCACTGCCCTCCACCTCTCCCTCTGCTCAGGAAGCACAGCAGTAGCTTTTTTGAGCTCTTTACAAGTCCAGTCTTCATATATCATCTTCCAATTTGTAAAACAGCCCAACCTAACCAACTTGAGTTAAGAGGAGTTTCTTGCACGTGGGAATGTTAAGAACACTGATTATCTGCTGGAGTGCCAAATGTGTTAAGCCAAAATCAAGCAGCAGACCATTATCACATCAGACCACAGCACCAGTTCTGCCTTAGCCTTGCATCAAACAGAGCCTTTGGCCAGACTGTGGTACTGACCACAGGAGAGCCATCTGGGTTGAAAACAGCATGTTCTTCACTCGGTGGTCATCATACCGACTGGGACATGTGGGTACAGGTGAGTAGCAAGAAAAGAGGGAGTTAGAGATACATTTCCCAAACCAGCTCTGCTTGTGTCACTGATTGTGCCATTTTTCACCAAGCACATCCTTCTCCACCACAGAAGAACTTAGGCTGGGATGTACTTCCAGAGGTCACTCAACCTTCCTCAATGCCAGGATAACTTCAAAGTTAAATCAAGAGACAGCAAGCACACTCTGCACTTCTTAGCCATGGATAGACCGAGCGTACATGCTATTGTGCTACTCAGGCAGTTATCTGCATACCACTGTGGGGAAGGTGATCATCTTCTACAGCAGAGATACTACCCAACAGACTGACTGGGACACTGTAGTTTCTGATTGTGGAATCAGCCCAAGTCAAAACAACTCTCAAAACTTTTCTCAAAGTCCAAAACTCTCCTGTTTCCTGCAAGGAAGCATTACCCTCTGCACGCAGGCCTGAGCTGCGGTTCTGCCTTTAGCTTTCAGCCATTCTTGCCCTACTTGTTTCCTCCTCTTCTCCAATTCCTTTCACATTCTTGAAGGGTGGGATCCCATCTACCGTTATGAAATCAACCCAATCCAAGACCTGGTCCTCAGGACTGGCCATGCAACTGATGGTAACTTGAAGAAGTGTTTTCATCTATAGGTTTTTTTAACATTTTTGTGAACTCTTACCAGCATCTTCCTCCCTCAAGAAGCCGATAAAAACTTTCAGAGTCTTCTTGCGGGATACACAAGATATTGTCTGCACAAAGGACTGCATGTGACTGCTTCATGAGGATCTTTGTGCTTTAATTCTGTTGCCACCTCCTGCTCCTCAGGCACAGATGTCACCTCTTTTTCCACAGGTCTTGGAGGCACATGGGGAGTATGGCATTCAGTGAAGATCCTTGGACCCGAAAAGACAGGAAATTGCTTGCATTATCACAGCTTCTGCTCTCCATGTGCACCTACAGCAAAGAATTACAGACTGATCTCCATTTAAGAGAAGGCACCAGATAATTTTATTTGTGTTTTCACATCAAGGGGATTAAAAAGTGGTGTTTCTGCATACCTGGGACCTGGGGTGCTCTCCTAATTGCTGCTTTACTTTTTTGAAAAGTCACACCAAAATAACTTATTCTCTAAAAAAAGGTATACAGGAGATAAAATGCTTTGACAGTAGAAGTAATAGTGATGACGGCAAAATTAGTCCAGCCCTTAACTAATATGTTTAATGACTTTTTTAAAAGAAAAGGTTTTTGTTCAGCCGCTGTTTGTTTTCCATGCTGTACACTTGGCTAGGAGTGTAGAGCTTGGCTGAGCATTAATGGAAGGATTGCAATCACATCACAGTCTACCAGAGACAGACCTTTGCTTTCAAAATTTAGTATAAAAAACACACTACAGAGTTTGACTCAGAAAGCAAATGCTGCCACACTCCATCTTTCTTAAGCAAAATATCAAGGGAAAAGTATAAAAAGTAGGGAAAACTACTAATGTTTAATGAAATAGTTGAGAACATATGAAAAACAGAATGCATAATGTATCCTGAGGTAATAGACCTCAGATCTATGAGTAATACTTTTATCTTTGATGTGTCCAAATACACTTAACATGTTTCTCTTCATTTGCTGCACAAAACTTGGGGTAAGCTGCTCAAACTTAGAAATACCATAACCAGTGTTTTTATGAATTATATATATAGGCACATTCATGTGGAAAGATGTGAACATTTTACGAGCACAAACTAGCTTCATTCTAAGATGGGGAGGAAACTGTCCAGCACTCTAGCTTATTCAACATATTTCCATAGGTATCTTTAGTCTGGGGTAGAGCTTATATTATCCTGATACTATTAATGAAGATGTCTATTTACATATGGATTAGAAAGGCTGCAGTGGAGGTACTGATGTGTCTGTGAAGCTTACTGGCACTGCTAAGAACAACATCACCTTTCAGTCTAGTTTCACTAACCTGAGCTCTAACCAAAGACTGGTGCCTTCATCCTTCTTTTCTAACCCAAAGAATAAATAACTCAGCAATACACTGGTTTTTTATGCAATGCCCTGTGAGTTCACACCAATTATGGCAAATCTGTGTGTAATGTACTTCTTAGATTAGATTAAATAAGAAGCATTATTCCTGCCATTTTAAAAGGCCGCAGCAGTTCCCCTCAGCCCTTTAGCAGAATGGCTGTGGATCTTTACTTTCAGGGATGAGCAAACAGCTGATGAGATGCCTAACTTGAAGATGGGCAGGATAGGTGAGCTCCACACTTTCTACTGACTAAGCCTAGGCGCTCACAGATTTTGTTCACTGGATGTTTGAACTCTGTTTTCAAGCATCTAATTATTCCTGGTGGTGGGCAGGAGAAGTAGGAACCTGAATTTCACTCCTTTATGTGCTCTAATAAGCAGGTAAAAACTTTGGGTTTTATGTACCTAAATCATCTTTAAAAACAACAACAAAGTTAGTGATTTTATATGAAAATATAGGCAGGCTCCCACAATTGGGAATACACGCGATGCGTGCGATGCAGCTCCATCATTTGGAGGTGAACACCATGACACCTGCGCTCTGTTTTCCCAAATACCCATTCCTCCCTCGTGTTCCTGGCTGCAGAGGAGCAGCGGTGCTTGCGGAGTGCACAGGCGATGCACCCCGTTACGTGTGCAGCTGTGGGTGCAGAGAGCCAAGCAGACTTGCAAGTTGGCAGGTTATGTGGGAGTTAGCACAGCTGCAAATCTGTTCATCATTTCTGCCTGAATTTATTATTCTGGATGTCCTTGGGAAAATCAGCCATCTGGGAAGCCGCTCAGGGTGCCTTTTCATAATTAACACAAGCTATCAAAAATACTTGCGTACAGAGACTACAGTGCATCCAGGAGGGCCCTGGCACTGAGGCAGAGCACAGGACCTAACGGTCAGTCTGACAGCAGTCCTTGTGCATCTCTTGATTAGCCAAAACACGATGATTCTGCCTTAGCTGAAGAATGCTATGAACCTTGGTGAGACCCACCTCTTACTGCTGCAAGTGAGGGGGAGGAATTCAGCAGAAAGAGGAGGAATTCAGCAGAAAAGGAGATACCTGCTAACGGGTGCAAGCGTGTCTGGATTGTGAGCAGAAGCAGGTCTTGGGTTTGGGAATGACACTCTTCTGCTGCATTGATGAAAGCTTTTGTTTCTAGACAAAGGATGACCCAGTGCTGTTTTCTCGCAGGTATACGTAAAAGACTGAATTTTGTCATCTTCTGAATTTGAGTACTTCTTATAATTAGTTTCCCCTTTATGACTGGCTGAATTGTTAATCAGGCTGCAACTGGCAAGCAATATCATTTCAGCTGACTGCAAGTCAAGCTGAAGTGATGACTCTCTCAGAGGCACAGGTGCTTCGAGGTTAATGTCTCATTTACCCTTCTTCATTGGTCTCCAATGACCAGAGGGAGAATCTGGGAGCAAAGTCACTGTAGAGTGTGCGATGTGAATGTCTGGAAAGAGAGGATGAGGAAGAGGGCTCTTACAAATCTCTGACTTTCAGGCACACACAGGGCACAGCAGCCAAGGCCCAAACACTCAACAGGGAATCCCTCCTCCTTAGCCCAACTCAAGGCTGCGTGATGCTCCTGCTCTGTCCTCCAGCCCTTCACAAATGCTCTTGAGTCTTTCATCATGCACATCAAAAGGAATTCTAGAAGAAACAGATGCAAATAATCTAAACATAAATCCCACCGTAATGCATCAAGCAGCGGGGGCAGCAGGGGGAGAGAAGGCTTTTTTGATTTCCTCGGGCATGGAGGTGGTCCCCCAAGACTTGCTGTGAGAAGGTGTCCCCCTGTCTTTCTGCAGATGAAGGCTAGGCTCACGGCTTGTTAAAGCATTTGCGTCAGATGTGGCAAGGTTTTAAAACTGCTCAGAAGTCAGCGCAGAGTGAGTGGGAAAGGATGACAGTGAGACAACGAAACCAAACAGATAAAGTAATCTCATATACAATCTGATGAAAACATCTCAGGTTTCCATAGCATCCACCAGCAACTCTGTCACCTTCCTCCTTAGGACACCCTTTTGAGTTCTAGCACAAATAGCCTTTCTTTGGTTAGGCAGCTACTTTTGTAAAACTTCTGAACTTCTGTGTAATAAACAATCCCCAAAAATTCATTTCACACCTCTTTTTTTTTTTAACCTTTCCAGCTGAATGATTTGGCAGGAAGTGACCTACTTAAAAGTGAACTTGTCACAGACTTGAATTTAGAACTCGAGAGTTTCAAAAAATGAATATATTATAAGATTCAAAACTGGAAGAGAAGACAGCCAAGCCACAGAAAAATATTTTACTTCAAGTGATTACCAAAGCAAAATGAAAAACTGCCCTTTGCTCGAGCATCTGAACTCCTTAGATCTCTCACTAATTTAATCCTCAGGCAATTTGTTTTTATTTATTTTACTTTTATCTCACCATACACGATGCTACATCCAAAACTGAGTTCACTGGTGTTTGTTCCAGAAATGCCAAATTGCTTTTATGCGTTGTTGCAAGGTTTACAAGGGCTTTGTATATGGATTAAGGATTTAGAATGAAGTCTCCTAAAAATTGTGGATCAAACAAAAAGCAGAAAGTCATAAAAAAAATTTTTTTCAGGACTTCAAAGCCTTCCAGAGATGTTGTGAACTTTCATAGAATGTATGTGAGGAAAGAGAGAGATATACTGAGATACAAGAACTGCAAGTAACAAAGTAAAATCTATTTAACATAACTACCAAAAAAATGGTAGTTGCAGTAATATTAGAATTCATTTACATTTTGCTGGAACTGTAACCTTTTATCCTGCTGATTTCTGGATCTGTTTTTCAAATGTGCTGTGTTACTGAGAAAAATATCAATATTCAATGAAGATATAGCCATATAAATTACCTAGTTTCTAAAAAAGAGTAAAAAAGAGGATGATTCACCAGTGTTTGAGCCCAAGTTAAGAAACTGTTTCAATTAAGAGCTGATCGTAGCAGCTATGAGCAGTATTAATCCCTTTCTGCTGTTGTGATGAACATGGGGAAGCTGTGGAAGATCAGCAGAAGGACCCAGTGCAATAAGAAGCCTCATCATCCCTGCAGAAGAAGGTCTGGAAGTTGGGGTGGGAAGCAAGGCTGCCCAGCCTTGTGCCCAGGAACTGAGGGCTGCTGTTGCATGTCACAGGCTTAAACAGAAAAGGAGAAAAAGCACCAGGGACAGTCGCTCCAGCATGAGCAGCCCCCTCCACCGCCACCAACTGCAAGGGGAGCCAGTTGGTGCTTGGCACAATGAAGATGGGTTCTGGTGGCAGGATCAGATAGACACCCGAGTGATGAAAACCAGCCAAGGGCCTGGCGTGGATGATCCATCTGCAAAATTTAATAAGACAGAGGCCAGTCTTTGAGGAGTCTCTGAGAAAAGACTGTCTTTCCTACAGACAAGATTTACAGAAGGTGTGCTAGAGTTAGATGAAAATCAGCTTTTTGCTCTCACCTGATGATGAAGTAAGTCTAAACCCTCCCTTTAACCTCACAGGTCACCAGGAGATAGGTTGCGAGTAAGCTTGGACAACTGAAGCAAAAAGCCTTAGAGAGAGAGAGCTCCAGCCTCTGAAGGTTCAGTTTGAATCAAATCAACCAATTTATAAATATATTTGTAATCCAATAAGTATTCAGGAGACAAACAGGGTCTCTGCATCAGAACAAAGCGATGTCAGCAGTTTTCTTTCTAGAGCGATGAACTTTGGTTAATCTGAAGCGTCTGCTCCTTGGCGGCTCTGAGCCCTTTCCATTGCAAGGGGAGTTCACACTACAGTTTTTTCTGGTCAAGTGCAGAGCAGTGATGCTCACAATCTGCCTCAGCTTCCTGAAATATTTTGTGGCCTATTTTGTGGTTGCCTCTGGCCTTTGTGTTAGTGATGGTCAACATGGAAAAAAAAAGAGTTTGTGGTTAAAAGAGACAGATGCTGTCTCTGTGAGGAAAACACCATCTTGTATTTGCTATTAAAATGTGTGTTGGAATGTCATTTACCGATGATTTTTTTGAAAAAAAAGGAGCAAAGATTGCATCTGCCATGTTTCTCATGAAAACTGTTTGGAGACTTACGGTAAGACATCTCCAAGTAGCTGCAAGTCCACATCTTGCTTTTGTTTTGAATGAATACAGACGTAGAAATGGCACAGAGGCTTTGACAGATGCTCAGCCACTGGGATGAGGAGAGCAGACATCTCGGGCTGTCAGACACCTACTCTCCGTCCTCCTTGCCAGTTGTCCCACAGCTTTTGCAAATGCAGACATAGTTCTGCAGGGTTTTGCTTCTCTCTCTCTGAGACCTCCAAATGGTTGAGAGGAAAGGTTTTTTCTTCTCTGAGGATGTGCTCTCTCAAATAACTCAAGAACCTTGACTGAACTGCATTTATTCCTCATGCAGCTGATTGCCTGCAGAGGTACTAGGTTGAGCAGATGGCCTTGACTGCAGTATTTGCATTATATGTTTACATTCAGCATCTTAATACCCTGACATTTATCATCATTTCAGTTGGTTTCACATTCCACCTCTATGTCTAATAGCATGGATGAAAAGGGACCTCAAATTGGGGTTTAAGAAGCTCGCACCAGCTAAGATGCAAGTGGTACTAGTGGCTTGGCATGATGGAGAGTGGTGATCGGAGTGTAAAAGGTGACAGGGATCAGAAGAGTGGACAAACCCATTAACTTTTCTTTTCAAAATGAGAAACAAAGACCAGTATTGCATATCCAGCTCTTACGAGGTGACTGAGTAAGTGCAAGATGAAGCCTTGCTTCTGCCTGTACCTGTGCAGGAAAGGCATTCCTATGGCTCCTCACTGCTCCCCTTCTTGCCTGCCTGTGAGCACAACATGACTGAACCTACAATGTCTGGTTTCACGGATAGAAAAATAATGTCTTTATGGATGGAGAGGAGGAGGAAGAGGGAGAGATATGCATAATTAACACATATGCTTCACATGCATTGATATGTACAAGCATATGCTCTGAAAAGGTAAACCTTCATTAAAGCAAAAATTAAAGATGACCAACTTGTAAATTTTAAAATACAGGTGAAAGTAATTTACTAGCCTGGACATACTTAATTAGAAAATCAGGATGCTGTTGTGAGTTCTGCTGATTTTTCTAATGTCACTTGGATGATTTGCCAATGAATAATCTTACAGTGTCAAAATCAATCACTTTGTTACCAAGACTCCTCATGTGAGATCGAAATGGTTCTATTTCTCCTGCAGACACATACCTATGAAAAATTTAAGAGGGCATCATTCATGGTCTCTCTTTACAAGGTGTAGAATGTTGTATCTTTGAATAAGAACATTTCCAGTGTTCTTTTCATGATTGAAATCAGAGCTGAGGTCTGGTATATTTGCAGACAGGATCACTGTGCTTTGGGTAGACCGCATGTCATCCCTAATTTTTTTTGAAGTTATATAAAAGAACTGTTCTGGGGCTGTCTCTGTTATTTGTCCCTGGTAAAGGGATGAAAAGAGATGTCAATATATGTATGAGAATTAAAGTCTAGATTTAAGCATATAGCATATAATTATATAACATAGGGCCACTGAAGAACAATGCCAGATGCTTTCATTTCATGTCATGTGCTCTGAAACTGTGTATAGTGGCCCAGTTCAGATTTGCATTCTGCACAAAATCTTACACAGTCACATATAATTTGCTATTTACCCACAGCACATTAGCTGCCTGTTGATGGTGTAAGAATCCATTGACAACCACGCAGCAGCCAATGTGTTTTATCATTAAACTGTTGGACTTTTTACGGGAAACCAAAAACATCATCATAAAATTCAAATAAACATTTCATGGGGATCATCATGCAGGATGTATCATATTAAACCAACTGAAAAAGCAATTCTCTGAGGTATGTCTCACAGGCAATTGCTTCCCAAATACTTTTCCATTACTGTTGAGATTTTAGCCACAACAAGCACCTTTAATCCAGTTCTGAAGCTTGATTAGTCAAATGTCTGGATAAGAACTCCAAAAATGCTTTTCTCTGTCACTTCCAAAGGGAAAATCAACCCCTATTTGGGTTACCTTGGGTCTAATGATCCCCTGATTCATGATCAAAAATCTTCATGCTTGTTGTTAGAAATCACACAGTGTAATTAACAGGAGAGTGGGCTCTGTGTCTTGAGCATGCATAGAGCAGGGACGGTCAACATAGAGCCCTTGTACCTGTCACTCTCTCATATACTTTGTGCAAAGCAAACCATAAAGTCATTAATACCTCATAAAGATTTAAAAAAAAGACTTCTGAGGCAGAGGCAGTTTTTGGCAAAATTGAGGAGTTTTTATTTACACAGAAGGGACATTTTGCCATGCTCTAATGGAACCCTAGGGCAGGAACTGGGAGCTTCATCTGCTTCCAGGTCAAGATGTAGCTCTTGGTCCCTTATTTGAGATCTCTATCTCTTCTTCATGTGGAAAAAAATTAACTCGGATAGTCTTCCCATGAATCAGTTTTACTCATTAGCCATAAAACCTGCTCACTTCCTGAAAAGTCCATAGTGTAATGTCCAGGTATTGCAGATCAAAGGAAGATTAAGCAATTTATTTTAGAAACTGGGAAAGAAAAATGAGTTTGACCTGTTAGTAATTCTTTTCACTCCCACCCAAGCTATTAGATAAGTCTGAGATAAGGTACTTGAATTCATTAAAATTCCTGAGGAATAGAAAGGACCACTTCTTAATTTTCCCTCTGTTGCTCTTAAAAAAGAAAAGCCCCGTAATTTCATAGGTCAAGCTATGATTACATCCATTTTGATAAAATGCTGAATTACAGAACAGATAGGACATTTAAGTTCAAATTTATCATACTTATCATGGACTCCAGGATGAAAAAAATGAACTCCAGAGGAAGCTGGGAGTTTTTGGCATTTCTGTAAAACATGAGCTTCATCAACACTCACAGGGCTGGCAAGCCTGGGTTGATATATCAGACCTGTTGGTCCGTTGTCGTTGCAGTAAACAGAAACAATGTAATGAAAGATCACAGAAAAACAATTTTCCTTCAGGGGTCTTCAAAGTTCACACATCATAGGGAATGCTACAAAGCTGCTGCACGAAAATCTGATGCTTTGAGTTCCCGGAGCTGTTGAATGATCTCATTTCTGCCAGCCTGTTGATAGGTGGAACGAGGAGCATTCACACCACCCACACTGGAGGTCTCAAAAGGGGTGTCCACAGCAGGTGCCTGGGCTGACAGAAGTACCTAGACCGGCTCCTGCAAACTAGTCTTTTTCTCTAACCACCCTCTCAAGCAGTCCTTGTTCAGAGGGACCCTCAGATCACCAGGCCATGACCTTTCTTATTTATGTAGAGTTGTATAGACAACATGTAGGCACCGCCAAGAGCTAAGAACAGGCTCACAACCAGCTATACTGTGGAGAATACTCTGGGATCTGAGGAGCAATTCAGGTTAATAGGGAGTGTGGTATTAATCATGCCTTTCTTTAGCAAAGAACGTGCCGGTTCCCCCTTGGGTCCACAGTCACATGCCAATGAACAGTCCTTGGAGTGGAGGTTCACCACCATCACTGAGGCTACTCTAATGGTAGCATCCTGGAGCAAGCAGAAGGGTGGTACCAGAGGGCTGATTCCAGCTACTGAGCACTCTCTAAAAAGAAGCACTATTACCTCTTGCTAAGCTCTCTGCAGAAAGTGCCTGATTTAGGCTGTGGTACCATGCAGCATGACAACACAGGTGATGAGGGACCACCAAGGTTAACTGAGAAGTCTCACACACAACTGACCTTGGAGAAATAAGATGGAACAACTGTGAAAGGGAAGATAACCTAAAATCTGAGCCGAATGCCAGCAGCAGCGCAAAGCTGTCCTGGAGGAAGGGTGGAGGCAGGGATGCGCTGCTGGAGGGCCTGGCCCGTTTCCAGGGAAGGCATTTGCCCCATCAGAGTGGCCAGCCAAGCTGTGCCCACCAGCTGCCCTGCACTGGCAGCCCTGCAGCAAGCACACAGACACCAGCCCCGGGTTGCCCGCTTCCCCAAACACTGTACCCACCCGGCAAGGCCCTCCTCAACTTCGTACATCACTCACTTTGGTCCTGCCGCTCTCCCCCGGCGGGCCGGGGCTGCCTTAGCAGCGGCACACGGAGGGTAGACCTGAGGAGGGAGGGCAGGAGCTCGCCCAGCCACGGGAGGCGACCCCGCTGCCGTGCCCGCCGGTCTTCACTCCCTGTCCCCCGTCCCCTCCCGCTGGTCGTCCTCCCCGCGGTGCCTCTCGCTGCCGAAAGCTGCTCTCTCCTCGGTGCGGAAGCCAGGGGCGGCGGGGAGGGAGGAAGGGAGGGGGGGGGGAAGACGAGGACCGAAAAGCGTCATCTGCACCTTTACATCCTCTCGCTGTACCCGCACCCTACATCCGCATCCACAGCCACACCCCGCACCCGCCGCCGGGACACGCCTTGGCCCCCGCCGGGACGGGGCGGCCCCGGGGGCCCGGAGCGGAGGCGGGAGGGGGTAGTGTGGGGGGAAAAGCCGCTCGGCCGCTCCTGCGCTCCCCGGCCCCGGTCACCTCCGTGAGACGCCGCGGGATCGGGGGGCGGGGGCTGCTCGCCGGGGCGGGGGCTGTCACGGGGCTGGGACGATAAAACCGGGGGTAATTGCATTTAGGCAAATGAGGCTGCCTCGGCCCTCCCCGTCTCCAGGTATATAAAGTGGAGAGCGCTCCCGCGGACGGCCAATGCGCACGGAGAGCAGCGCCCGCCCTCCCCGGTGTAGACGGTGCGTGTGCCGCCGGGACCCTGTCTGTCTGTCTGTCTGTCTGTCTGTCTGTCTGTCTGTCTGTCTGTCTGTCTGTCTGCCTGTCTGCCTGCCCGCCCGCCCGTCCGTCCGTCCGTCTGTCCGTCCGTCCGTGTGTACCTACATGCATGAAGGTGCGCTTGCCTATGCGTTTGTGAGGGTGCGTGCGTGTGTACTTCTATGTGTCTGTCGGAGTGGCATATACGTGTGTGCATGCAGGGGGGTGTGCCTATACGTGCTGGTGTGTCCGCACGTGTGTGCCCGTGTGTGCGTGGATGCTTTGTGCCTGTCCCGGTGGGTGCATCTGGATGGCCGAGGGGATGTCTGTGTATCTGTAGGCACATGTGTCCCTGTGTGGAGAGCTGCAGCTACACGTAGGTGCGTGCACCTAAGGTGTGTAGCTGTTCGTCTGGGGCTGTGAGTTTGGAACTAAGTGTGTATGTGCCTGTGGAAGCGTGTGTGTGTGTGTGGGGGGATGTATCTGCGCGGGTGTGTATATGTGTGAAGGTGTGACTGGATGTATATGTAGGTGTGAGGGTGTGTGTATGCATAACTCTGTGTGTAAATGCCCGGAGGGGTACCTCGGGGTCCGTGTTTCTGCCTCTCTGCTGGTGTGCACATCCAGCTTCACGTGTCTGTATGTGCGAGGCGTGTGTGGTGTGTGTGGCCAGAGGTGTATTTACCAGTTGAGGGTGTGTGTGTGTAAGAAGGTGTGCGTAGGGCTGTGCGCGCGAGGGGGTGTGCATCCAGGTGTGCCTGACTGCGCCGGCCCTCCCCCGGGCGCAGATGCCCGCGGCCGCTCGCCCCGCCGGGGCTCCGGGTGCCGGCGCGTCACCCTCTGCCCTCCGCAGGACGTCGAGGCGGCGATGAGACTCCCACTGGCTTTCGCCGTGCTCCTCCTGGCCTCGGCGCAGGCGCTGGCCGAGGAGATGGGCGCCACCGACGACCTCGGCTACTGGTCCGACTGGTCCGACGGCGACCAGGTGAAGGTGAGCCCCAGCGGCCGCCGCTCCGCCCGTGCGGAGGTGGGGGGTGTGTGGAGGTGGATGTGCGGTGTCGGTTGTCGCTTCGCGGGCGGGATGTGTGTGTCGGGGCTGGGGGCGGGGAGTGGTGTGTCCCAGCTGAGCGCCGGCGCTGTCGCCCCGCAGGAGGAGCTGCCGCTGCCGCTGGAGCACTTCCTGCAGAGGATGGCCCGGAGACCCCGGCCCCAGCAGTTCTTCGGCCTCATGGGCAAGCGGGATGCCGGTGAGCAGGGCGGGGGGCTCGGTCCCACTCGCGCATCCCTGCATGCCTCTTCTCCTGGAGCCGCTCCGAACTCCACAGCGGTTGCCGCTCGATTTTCAACGCGTTAAGTCCTTCTCAAAAGTTGCTCCGTGTTTAGTTTGTTCGGGCTTGTTTGTTTCTTTAAGTTTAATATCGGATAAACCCACCAACTGGAAAAGAGTGGGCTTCACATTGAAGTGCTGAGTGTGCACCAGTTACAGCATGCGAATACCAGTAAGGACTCTCACGATAACGTGTCACTGAATTGCCCAAGTCTGGAAACGGGCTGTGTGTACAGTTATTGCCATGTTTTCTACATATTTACTGATCCAAGAATTGATCTAAGCAACCAAGATACAAACAGATCTAAACTGTGTGGGCTTAGCTAGTCTATTCAAAAGAAATGCAGTTGTAAATGAACACCTTAATTTTCCTTAAGTGGAATATGCGTAGGGTAGTGCCTGTATTTGATTTTTCAAAGCATTGCAGCAGCATCATCTGTATATGACAATCCTTTTTCAACAACTCTTTTCCTTTTTTTTTTGTTGTTTTTCCTCTTCCAATCAGGATACGGCCAGATCTCTCACAAAAGTAAGTTTAAACAATGCAAATATTTTAAGTACTTATTAGAATATACTCAAATAGGGAATAGAGTGTTTTAGGGGGTTAGTTAGAAGGTGACTGGGTTCAGCTAAGGACTGGCAGCACCAGTGGTGGAGAAATGTTCTGTTGGAGGATTGAACCCCCCCAGTGAAGCCGTGAGCCTGTACCTCATCTGAGCCGCCACAGGCTTTGAGATTTCAATCCACATTAATGTGTGGATGTTGTAGCTCTCTCTTATTTCCCACGGGGGGATTCTGTGAGCGTTTCTCATAGGCAAGGCAGGCTTACTGCCAGGCTCAGAGAGGAGCAATTAAGATGGCAAAATCTGGAAAATTAGAATAGCGAATTCCCAAATCCCCAAGAACGATTCCGCGGGAGAGCCCATGTCAATGCGTGTGAGATTCGGTATCTGTGCTCTCAGCGTCGCCTGGGTGGGAATCAGACCCCTGCTCCCAGCCAAGGCTGATCGACGATCCGCTGCCATATAAACAAGTGTATTTTGTCCCATGCCTCATTTTGCTTCTGTGCCACACCGAGCAGGAGATGGTCTCTGCAGTGTGGCATTGGCTTGTCCTGCACGCTGATAGTTTCAGTCTCTGAATTTATCCGGAGATGCTTAGACTGGAGCCGGGAGACTATTAACAAGTAAAAATGATCTTATATTCTGTGAGACCTCCTCTGTCCATAGAGGTCAATAACTGTCCTGGTGTTCTGTTACCCACAGGATTTTATCACTAGGATTATGTATTGGAAGACCAATTAAGGAGTCCAATACAAAGGTCATGCCAAATAACCTGCTGAATAGAGTAAAAAAAAAAAAGCTTTATGAAACTGCTTCAACTTGAATCAATACCCATGAAGTCTGGGGATAGTTTTTTCTCAATTTGTAGATGAACCAGCCAAGTAAGGTTCTTTCCAAGGAGACATTTCTAAGTTTGTCTTGAAAGTCAGCTAGAAGGAAGAATGTCTCCTTTTCAGTCCTTGTCTGAAACTGTAGCTACCACTATATCTGCTGCATGCTGTAGGCCAAAACTTGGAACAATTTATCCTTTACACATCCAGTGCCTCGAGGAGTACTAATGGGACAGGAAGGTAATATCTGAACTCATAAATATTCCAAAAATAGAGCCAGACTGTCTGGCTCAGATGTGCCCAGACATAGAGTCCCCTTGGCTTCCTCTCCAGCAAGGGCTCTGCCTGACCTATGGTGAGGATTTTTTTTCTATGTTACAGAAGAAAACCCCATCATTAAGTAGAATAGATGAACCCTACAGGTGCAAGTTATGCCAAGATACTGCCTTCTTGTGCATTTTTCAGATCAGTAGGACTTGTACTGGGAGAGGAATAAGAATCAGGTATTGGCCATTCTTTTTCCATTATACGTAATAAACCCCAACAAAACAAAACAAAAAAATCTATCTGAGTGAATGAGATGTCCATTAAAACTGGCCTGTGCCTTAGTCTAACTAGTTTAGCCTGACTAATCAGGCTGATGGTTGTCCTCCATTGCCTGAGAGTGGTGTGAACAACTAAGATATGAGATGAACAGTTTTGGAGCCTGTGTCTTCCTTCCTTGTGAGAACATTATCTTAATAGCCTGCCTACTGAAAATGTATTAAAACACCCCCATTTTTTTTTTTTTTCAGGGCATAAAACAGACTCCTTTGTTGGACTTATGGGCAAAAGATCTTTAAATTCTGGTATGTATATTACTAAATCTGCTACTCGATAACATACAGCCTCCTCATTCTGCTGCCTCTTTGTTCTCTCACAGTGTATGGAAGAAACAGACTTTGTGTAGCGTAGACCTGGAGCTCTCTGAAAAGGGGTCAGGATTTTCTTTCTTAACCAAGATATTCCAGAGTCCACTTCACCTCAGTGCTTGAGGCAATCAGGCTGCTGAGCTGCCACAGTGCAAGCAAGGTCAGGTGGAAGTCCCCAGGTCAGTTTCCTTACAGCATTTTCTGCTGGTTCCCAAAGTGCTAATACAAGAAAAAACTAAATTTTACCAACATATGAACAAAAATTTGGAGTTTGAAGATGTAAAGCTCCTTTATACTTGTGATCCAAATCCTTCCCAGATAAAGGGATACCTCTGTTGTCTCTGCAGATCACTGATCCTCAGACTTGAGGAGGAGGTGAAAGAGCAGAGATCTGCCACTAATACTGCCTCATTCTGCAGATCAAGCTGTTAAGCATTCCCACCCTCCTCAGGCTTTTCATGAATCTTTTTTAAAAATAGCAACAAACTTTTATGCTTTGAGCTGATACTGTGGATTTTTTATTATTTTCCCATAGCATCTGCATAGAGCAGAATCCTCCTCCCTCATGCGCACAACTGCAGACTGTCAGTAGCTCTACCTTCCCTCTGCTGTAGGGCTGCGATGAGGAAATCCCTCACTGTGAACCATAAAGTGTCAGTTAATTCCCCAGAACAGGGATGAAAAAGAAGAAAAACTTTAAAACCCTAATGCATATTTCACGCTTCTGAAATAGTTATCACTGTTTTGTTAAATGGATGATAAAAGTTAAATTACTAGCTGACACCTTTATATTATGTGGATACACGCTGTGATCTATATTCTGCAATTATGGTTGTCAGTAACTTTTATTTTCAATTAAACCCTGTTCAGACTAGTAATATTGTTCTCTGCATCGTTTTGCAAATTGCTATGTATCATGAATAATTTTGTACAATTTTGTCTGTGGTGGCAATAGCTATTAAATGCATAATACCTGTAAATATATCTGCTATCACAAAAGTAAATAGCCTGGAAATAATAAATCTGGCTCGGTTTCCACCGGGATTACATTTACATTAATACGAGAAGGTAAAATACAGGCAAAGATTTCATTGCCCTAATTTTGAAATCACTGGTATAGTCAGGATACTGTTACATGGTGTTCATAACAAAGGGGAGTAATGAAGTTTTGCCCTGTCAGGCTGTGTAATACCTGCCTGACAGGTAAAACTAGAACTCGGCTGCATTTCTGCTGGACTTCCCGAGAGGAAAATGGGACTTGTCTCTGCTCCTCTGGAGAGGAAGACAGGTCCTAAGGATTATGCACTTAAAGCAAGACTGGGAGTATGTGCTAGGGCAGCCCTTCCTTCTCCCTACTGAAAGATGTTTAACTGGGCAGGACCTTTCCTCGGTGCTGTGCTTCAGTGCCTTGGTTTTATTCTTCTGTAGGAAGCCCCAGAGTCCCCTGGCACTGTGTAGGAGTTTACACCACCCCGCTGCTGGGTGGGAGCAACATGACAATTCAAAGACTTGCCTGACTAAGCAGGGTACCTGGATGTGGGTGCCTCGGGCCCTGGTTTGGTAAAACGGTCTGATGCGGCCTGCGTCCCAGACTGTGCAGTCTCCTTGGTGAGTGCACCAGGCAGAAGCAAGGAAAGAGTCACACATACAGTAAAGACACTGCAACAATCTGTGCTGGGAAAGAAAACTCAACTCATTTTGCTTTTAGCCTGGTGAGGATGGAAGTGTTATTAGTTTAAACCTTTCACTCATCCAAAATGTCAGTTCCTGTCAGAGTGCAGTGCTGAACCTGCCCCCACCCCTCACCCCATCCCCACCCCGCTCAAACTAGCTCTGTGTTTGCTTGTAATAATCAGGCATCTGTATGCTCCATGGAAGATTCCTCCAAAATGCTTCCTCCCTTTGGGCTGGAAGCAAAGACGATTTGGGTGACCTGCTACTTCATCTATGGTGGGGCTCTGCCCAAGAAGGGGTCTATGGCTTCTCCTCTCATTTTAAAAGAGCAAGGAGAGATCTACTGCTACTAAATGCTGAACATGTTACTGAAGATTATTTTAGGCTGCAGGGTAGTCTGAAATTTGCTTAGCTCCTGCTGCAGGTTTTAGTAGAAGGTGTCACTGTCTGCAGGCCTCGGGCACAGGGAGGGTTTAAACCTGGCAAAGGCTGACTGCGGGACAGGAGGTGGACATGTCAATTCAGAGACCCTCTACCCACAAACTGATCTGAGTGCTCAGACCCATCAGTTAGGTGGAGGACTCAGAGTTAAAGAGCCTCTGAGGTTCTGAGGTTATGGTGCTTCAACCACTGGACAGACAGGAGGCAGAAAGCACCTCTCAGATCTCCAGCCTCCCAGAGATGGTGCAGTCTGGGAGGCAGTAGGGCCAAATCAAAGCACCTCGGGGTTGGGCGGGGAGCCCCATCTAGGTTCCAAACATGTCAGTGGAGTCTGGTGGTGACCCAGCAGGTGTCTGACATTTCCTTGTGCTTGCTGGGGTCTGTGCAAGGCTGCACTGTGAGCCTCACTCTGCTTTGTTTTTTTGCAGGATCCTCTGAAAGGAGCATAGCACAGAACTACGAACGGAGGCGTAAATGAGACATTCTCGTGCATTATTTATTAAACTTCATTTGTTCCAATGGCCAATGCAGTGTAATATAAACTAACCACTGTATGGAATAATTATTTATTTAATAATAACTGATGGGGTTTTGTTTGGTTTGTGTTTTTTTGAGTTGTACATTCAATAAAATTATTCTTATTTTTCATGTTGTAGCAGTGATACATGTTGTGTAGGTGCGTTGTGGTTCTGAAAGGACCAGCAACCCTGGCGATGTCTCACAACAAAGCACATCGTTTGGTATGACCCATAAAGTTATGCCCACCAAACAAAGAAAATACTCTTTTGTTTGTTGAAAGTGAGTCTTATCAGCTTCATGGCCAGTGCAGAACAGAGCTGATGTACAGTCTAGTGCCTCAATTTGTTTTCATGGTTTATAATGTACTGTAATTTCCGTATTGAAAAATATATTTGTATCATTGCAGCATGTTTTATGTTTTGTGGTTACGTATCTATATATTTTAAAAAGGGGGTGGGTATGTAAGTTTTCAATGGGAATTCAAGGTCTTCATTTCATAGTCTGGAATTTTATGACAGTAATGTTTTAAATAAAAACTACTCTGGGGGTTTTGCAACATACTTTTCTTTGGTGATAGTGATGGAGTTATTTCCCAGGTTGGTCTTGAATGAGGCTCGGGTCCAAGAAACAGTGGTCTGAGACTGGAAGGAAATACCAAATTAACAAGTTCCTCTTGAAGGGAGGCTGTGAGCTTCCTAGTGCAGGTTTGGTGAATGTTGTGGAGATCTGCTACTGGACATTCCCAGGATTGCTCTGGGTCACATGAGGTGCCATGTGACCCAAACACAATGGAAATCAAGAAGTGTGTCAACTGAAAATGGCCCAATGTATCCGCCAGCTCCAAGTGGAATAATTTGCTGGGGAATTTATCCACTACTGCAGGTTTATTATTTCAAAGCCAAGCTTTTAATAAATTCTAGCCCTCGGATTCACAATTAAAGCACCTGTTGGCTTGAATCTGTGTAATATAAGAGGGGGAAAAAAAGTGCGTGTAATTATGTTTTTAATTAAAATGTCTGGTAACTATATTTCCAGGACACTCCCAAAACACTCCATACATCTCACCAGATGCCAAGGCATCTGGAGATCTATATTATTTCCACCTGCTATCACACGAGCTTTCACCACAGGTGAACCAGCAGTGGAAACAGCCAGTGTACACACACCAGATTTCAAAATAAGCAATAAGAAGCGACTGACAGGCTGTTGTTTTCTGTGTTAAAAGTGAACTCAGCAACCTCCATTTTCAAGTTCACCTGAGGCATCCCCACAACTGCACCCATTAAGAGCAAGAGGATGTAGAACCTCTCTCCTGCTAGGTTGGGAGGAGCACCTAGGTCTGGCATTGCTTAGAACAGACCTCACTTCCAACTCCAGCGAGGTGGGGAGCTACATGGTGGGAAAACTGAGGCAGGCTTGCAGTGGGGACCATGCATAAGTGAGACGCGGTGGTTGCGCTGGCGCTCTGCCAGCGCTTCTCTTGCCAGGGCTAATTTTCAAACTAATGAACGTCTGTGTGGGCTCCTGCTGAGCTCAGTGAGGGGGGAGCAGATTGCTGGGCTTACAGCTTGGCAAAAGGACTGCGGAAATGCATGTTGAATAATGCTCAGTGAAGGGTAAAAAGAAAGAGAAAAAGCTTTCCAATGTAGATCCCCAAACCTGGAGACTCACAGTGCTCCCAGAGCTCACAGCCCTTGTTTGTGAGACACAGACAGGGAAGAAAAAGCCCAGCTGCAGCCTGCACTTCTCACAAACCTCCCTGCAGAAGCAACCACTACAAACATACTTGCATCCAGAGAAAGCCACGCAAGACAGAGTGGGCTTTAAGTGTTTGTAGGATGTCAGAGATATCAGTAAATCACATCCAGCAAAGGGCTGGGATTGAATTTTATGGCAAAACCATAAAACCATGGAATGGTTTAGGTGGGAAGGCACCTTTAAAGATCATCTAGTCCAACTCTCTGTCATCTGCAGGGGCATCTTTCACCTTATCAGGTTTTTCTAAGCCCCATCCAACCTGTCCTTGAACATTGCCAGGGAGGGGGCAGCTACAGCTTCTCTAGGCAACCTGTGCCAGTGCCTCACCAGCCTCATTGGGAAGTATTCCTTCCTTATATCCAACCTAAATCTACCCTCTTTCAATTCAAAACTGGTGCTCCTTGTCCTGTCTCTACAGGCCCTGATAAAAAGTCTCTCTTGGTCTGTTTTGTAAGCCCCCTTTGTATATCGACTGGAAGGCTGTTCTAAGGTCTCCCTGGAGTCTTCTCTTCTCCAGGCTGAACAAGCCCAACTCTCTCAGCCTGTTTTCATAGGAGAGGTGCTCCAGCCCTCTGGTCATCTTCACTGCCCTCCTCTGGACTAGTTCCAATAGGTCCATGTCTTTCCTGGATGCAGTACTCCAGGTGGGGTCTCACAAGAACAGAGTGGCAGAGTCACCTCCCCTGACATACTGGTCATGGTTCTTTTGATGTAGTTCAGGATATAGTTGGCTTTCTGGGCTGCAAGCACGCATTGTCAACTCACGTCCAATTTTTCATTCACCAGTACCCCCAAGTCCTTCCCCACAGGGCTGCTCGCAATCCTTTCAGCACCCAGCCTGTACTGATACTGGTGCACTGACCCAGGTGCAGGACCTTGCACTTGGCCGTGTTGAACTTGATGTAGTTTGCACACGCTCAACTCCTCACCCTTGCCAATGTCCCTCCGGATGGTATCCCGTCTCTCTAGAGTATCAGCTGCACCAATGCCATTTACTCCAGAAGGAAAGGCAAACCCTCTGGCATCAAAATTTTCTCCTGTTACATTGTTGACTGATGAGTGGTTTTAATTTGGCATTTGAATCAACTCATTTTAATTTCTGGTGGCACAATAATGTCAGATTTGTGCTAATTTAGGTTTTGAACAAGAAGATGAAAACTGGCACTGATGTATATGTTTGTACAGGCGTACGTTCCAAGCTAGAAATAAACCACATCCACCCCAAAAGGCACAGCCTGGAATGTTCCCACTGACACCACCACCAATACAAAAATCCTTCAGCATGTTTCAGGGCTTGGGCTGAGCTGTGCTGCATGGGGGCTGTGGGGCTGTGCCTGCCCAGCAGGTCAGGCCAGTCAGAGGCCCATGAATCACACACAACTCCAGCCATCCATCTCAGCAGTGGCCTGTCCCCACCGTGAGCTCAGTTCCACCAGCCTCCTTGCCCAAACCTTTGTCCTCATAGGCATCCCGGGATCCTGGAGGCTCCAGCAGGAATTCTTACACTTCCCATTTTTTGAGCCTTTTGCAGTAAGTGATATAGCCTGTAAACTGCTGAGTGCTTCTGAGTACTTTCTGTGGTCTTTAATCTCCATTTTGAGGCTCCTTCAAATTTGGAACACTTTTACGTGTTGTGCAGCATTGCTTACAGCCCCAGGCCATTTGTGCCTTGCACTGCTGGGCGATTCCAGCTCCACTGCAGGCTTTGGAGAGGTTTTTGCTAAATCCCCTGCAGTCTCTGCAATGCGAGTGTGACACAGACTTAGCTCCGTTTTGATGGCATCAGTCTGACATCCCTCAGGCTGCGTAAGCTGATCGATAACACTGCAGCAAGGGCATCTGTCAGCAAAATGCAAGTGAGCTTTAAATAAAGCAATAAAAATCTTTCTAGGAAATCAGCAGAGAGAGCAAACCCAGGCTGACACTGGTGATTGTCCCCATGGGGACAGGCAGCTTGATATTACAGCCCGCCTCCTAGATGCTCTGCCCGCTTTGTGCTTCTCTTTCCCCCCAGAAATACATCATTCATCTGCATCATGACAGGCGGCTGCGCTTCTGGTAGGGACGGTCTCCCTCACACACACGGACACTCCCCTTCCCCCAGATGAGGGATGCTGCAGTCAGGCTCTCAGCAGCCTGCCCAGCCCAAGCATGACCCAGAGGACCACCAGCTCCATCCATCATCTCCAGCTCACTGCTGTTGCGTGGACGATGGTTCTCCATGGTGCAGATGCTGCCAGACTTACCCTGGGGAGCCAGAGCCACAGGGTACATACCCCCCACAAACTGAGGAGCTGGGAAGTGGAGGCTGACCCCTTTATGCACTTTGCCAGGGGAGCTTGGGGTCTGCAGTGCTTGCCTGCTCTGCTGCCAAGAGCCAGTCCTTTGCTGGGTTCATGTCAGAAGCCTGGTATTTTCCTAACCAAAAGGAAAAGAAGAATCTGGAAATGTCTGGGCACAGAGATCTTTGCAGAGAACTCAGCCCCCAGCCATCGTTAGCTAGAGCAGAATAACATCAAGAGGTTTTCTTCAATTATTAAAGTAATTCTTAAAAATGCTGTTTATTCAGAGTATGGCAGTAGCAGCTCCTTCAGAGCTAGAAAGAGCCATTATTTAAATGCAGACTTTGTCCTCATACCTTCTTAAACTACAGCATAGATAACTGCTTTGGCGTAAAGAGATACCAAACAAGCCTCAGTGCAAACTTCAATAACGGCCAAATTTTGCCACGATGAGCCTGAACTGTTCCCTTGGCCATCATATCCCATCACAGACCGCGTGAATGAATGTCTCCTAGAGCGCCAGGATGAGAGCACGCAGTGGCTCCTTCCCTGGAGTTGTCCTGTGTCAGGACGCAGCCACCTGCGATTCCGGGTCCTTCCAAATGCTCCGCGTCCTTCCAAAATGGCTTGCTTCCCTTTACAGACAATAGCTGCTACTGGAAAAGTAGGTGGGATTTTGGTTTCTTTTTGGGGTTTGTTTGACTGCTAGCAAGTATACAAATGTCCTGAAGCCTATCTACATCTTTCAGGGAAGACAAACAGACTGTCTTCACAATATTCTCCTCATGTTTTTGAAAGAGCATAGACTGAAACATTTGTTAATGGGAAAAAACATCTAGGCTATATGAAATTCATTATGATATTCATTAAAAATTATCACTGCTCCATCCCTGATAGATATCTGGTTTCTGTCAGAATAAACCAGAAACTCCCCAGCTCAGAACCTCCCTTTTTGGAGAGTTACACAGAGCACATGAAACAAACATCACCTCTTGTTTTCTACATCCCTCTCCCAGTTAAACAGCATCACCACTTGCTGCATGCAGCAGAAATGAAATGTGAGCAGACCATTAAAAGGCCAAACTTTTTGTGTCTGCCATGGGGCTCCATGCTCTCTCACGAAGCCTGGAGGGAGGGAGCTTCCTAAAGCGAAGCGGCTCATCCAAAGGTAGTACCAGCAGTAGCAAACAATGCCCTGTATCCAACCAGTCCCTTCGGCAAGGTGCTATCAAAGTTAGGAAGAACTGTAAAAGACAAGGATGAATGTTGATAAAATCTCTGGCAAATTAATAATTTTAACTCATTAAATATTATTATTAATTTTATTAATTTAAAGAAAATTATTAACTTCATTAATTAAAAATTTAAGATAATATTTTTTTAAAAGCTTTTTTCTTCCTTCTGTCTAAACCATTTCTTACATCATCACGTAGCTGTGACAGAGTTAAAAGATGTACCTGCACCAACATCACATACTTCTAACATTGCTTTCTGCAATAGATACTGTGTATTGAAAACACCTAACTGAGCAACAGAAGAAATCACAGACATTCATTTCTGGCACACTGTAAAACCTTTTATCTTCACTGTTATAATCCTCAGGAAACAATAGGAACGTTGTAATTCAGTGTACCAGAGCATTAACATCCAGGCAATACCCTCAGGAAGCAAACTTTGCCTGGAGAAGGCACACACATTAATTGCTGAAGGAATACACACATACAGCCTGGCTACATTAAGACTGTGTTTAAATGCAAAAGTTACAAGTAAAATCCTGTCAATAGGGAACCAAACAATGGTGATGGATTTTCTGCAGATCCGTGTGAGAAACAGGCTGTGTTTGTCTCTGCAAAGTTATGTCTGAGAAATGAAGTTTTTGGTGTGATAGGAAAGAGATATTTTAAGAGCTGCATATACCTGCAGTTGCCTGTTTGCAGATGAGAAACTTTGCATATACACTTAGCCCCTCCCCCTTCTTTTAGTTGCTCGTGTGATGTACTGATGTACTCATGCACTTGAGTTGGTTTGAGTAGAAGCATACTGCAGAGGTGAGGAAATAATGTTGTGTGCTGTTTCATTTTCTAAAAAGACTTTATTTTTGAGATCACACCCCGTGGTGGGTTGTCTGTACAGAAGTACAGACGCTGCATTTACTTAAAAATAAGACCTTTGGAGCATCCCAGTAAAAACAACTCTGTTCCAGTGCAGGTCTATGCTGTCTGTCACCGAGAGGAGGGCTGGGGAGCAGACTGAGTTTGGCAGAGCTGGGGGAAAGGTGGCCAGACAGCCCTCTGGAGCAGTGCCATAGGACCATGATCGTACCCATAGTATGGTCCCACATACAGCTCAAAGAGTTCTGGGCCCCAGGACCTGCTTCTCTGCACGTAGGTCCTGGTGCCACACCGGCTGCTGTTTTGAGCGCCCTTGTTTTATGGAAATCCTCTGGAAAAGAAGGTAGAACTGCACAAAATATTTTCTTTTTACCTTTTTCTGTGCATGCAGTTCCTGGAAGAGTCACAGTGCATGAGCTGCTCAGAGGGGACATAGATCAGCAGATAGGAATGGGTTTTCAGGCACTCTCCAGCTCTATTAAAGTGAACACTTCTCTGTCCGTCTGTCCGTCCGTACGTCCATCCAGGAAATTCTCCCCCAGCAGCAGCCTTTGACTGCAAAGGAGGAGGAGGAAGAGTTGAATTTCTAGCAGGGGAGCGGATCATCCCTCTGTCCCATGCACCCAGCTGTGCCAACAGAAGTTACGCCTGCTTTTTCTTGTCTTTGAGTCAGCCGCCACTGTCGAATATGTGAGCAGCTTAGTTTTAAAGCTCCTGCACCCTTTTGGAGATGAGAATCTGAGAGGAGTTTGTTCTTTTCAAGTGTTTTCTGGAGAAACAAATGTTTTACCACCACTGTTAGTACTGCCGTGGCTCAGATTGCCACATATAAACATGTGATAATATGAGAGTCTCAAATTTTAGACTGAAAAAGAAATAAAGTTTCCAGGCAATGGGTTAAGCAGAAACTTTTGAAATTATTCAGAAAGGAAAAGGAAGAGAGAAATTCCAGGTACAGTCTTTTATAAAGCTTTATGGGTTTAATATATGCTTTTAAAAAAAACCAAAACAACAAACTCCAAAACAAAAGAGTGCCTGGTGCTGTCAGCACTCCATATGTTTGTACATTCACACTCAATCACAGATTCTCCAAACCATCAAAATGCTGTTACCAGGGGGACAAGTGTCACCTTGTGTTAGTTACTCCCTTTCTCTGCAACTTTACAGAGCACTGCAGCTTCATTCTGTGGAATTATTTCTGCACCACAGAAGATACCCCTTAGTGTGGAAACCCCCGGGAGAGCTGGCACTGTGCCCTCCTTGGGATCTTCACCCATGCCTTGTTATTCTGTTAATGGTTTCATCATCACAGCCATGAGGTGCTGCCATGACAACAGTCCCCATGCCATACTGGTTTGATCCAATGAACCCAAGAGCACAACCAAAGACAGGTAGGAATTGCCTTTTATCAGAGGCATGCGCATAAAGAGAGGTTCCACCTTTGGAAAAAAAACACATTTCACATGAACATTGTTGAAAGGAAAGTCTTTTGTCCCTAGAAGGACTTTCCTAATGATATTCTCCATGCTTCTTTCGCTTTGAACTTTCAAGTGTCTGGTCAACTGTTAGAACTAACTGTAAAGAGAGTTTTCACCTTCCTGACACAGAAAGAGGGCACAGGAACTGCCATGGGGTATTGTTTCCGTCATCTTTATTAGGTTTCTTGGTTTAATTCTCATAGCGACGTTAAGGAAGAGATTCTGCGGGAAACAAAAGACACACATTAGCAACTTTGTCCAAATGTGGCATTTCAGCCATCTGAGATTCAGAGCAGCCAAGCCACAGGCTCTCTAGCTGTCCAAAAAGAGAAAAATAGAGAGATTTAAAAAAAAAAAAAAAGAAGGTGCGATGGGCTACATTATATCATTATATGCTTTCTTAAGAGCTATGCAGGTTCTTAATGTAAGCTGTTAGTAAGGGACCCCCAGCACCACCTGGCAGCTGTAGCCCTTTCTCTCAACCTGGGGTGCATTAAAAGGAGCGTGGCCAGCAGGTCAAAGGAGGTGATCCTCCCCCTCTACTCTGCCCTGGTCACGCCCCACCTGGATTATTGTGTCCAGTTCTGGGCTCCCTGGTATAAAAAACCCCAGAGATCTCCTGGAGAGAGTCCAGAGAAGAGCTACAAAGATGATTAAAGGACTGGAGCATCTGCCCTACGAGGATAGGCTGAGCAAGCTGGGGCTGTTCAACCTTGAGAAAAGAAGACTGAGAGGGGATCTTATTAATGTTTAGAAATATCTGAAGTGTGGGACACAGGGGGATATAGCCAGCCCCTTTTCAGTGGTCTGCGGAGACAGGACAAGGGGCAATGGCTTCAAGTTGGAGCATAGGAAGTTCTGCACCAATATGTGGAAGAACTTTTTCACAGTGAGGGTGACAGAGCACTGGGACAGGCTGCCCAGAGGGATTGTGGAGTCTCTTTCTCTGGAGATATTCAAGACCCATCTGGATGCCGACCTGTGCGATATGTCCTAGGGAACCTGCTCTGGCAGGGGGGTTGGACCTGATGATGTCTTGAGGTCCCTTCCAACCCCTATGATTCTGTGATACTGTGATTCCACAGACAAAACCATGGCTGGAAACAGAAGCTACTGCAGAATGAAACAGCCTGCTTAGCAATTCAGAGCAGCACTGCGGCTGTATTCCTCACGTATCATCACACCTTTTAAACACACCTCAAAAGACATAATAATCATGACGCCCCCAAACATGTGCTTTATCATTTGATCCAGCTGAGGCAGCTATTGTAGCATTTAAGGGTGATTATGGCAAATTTCTAAAGCTCAATATTTCTTCAAACCCCAGCTCTACTAAAACACTCTTGAATCTTTCTATTTTTGTCTCCTAAGAGCAAAGTTATAATGGGGGGGGAAGTGCCCTTGAGTAGCTGCAACATTGTTTTAAGATAACTTAATTGAAAAATCATGATTGATACTTCCTACGCTTTCATTTTTGATATTGATTCCTTCAGACTTATCTAAAATAGAAACAATTAAACAAGCCAATAAAAAAAAAAAATCCTGAGATTTAAATATAAGCCCTGAGTAATAGGATGCTTTTTGCAGAGCATCCTGGGTGGAGCCATGTATTTCTTTCTGCCGAGAAACATTATCAGTTCAGATAAATTTGCTATTTACCTATCACCTTTTGTGTTTGAAGGAAAAAACCCTCTTGTTCCACTTTTTGCCTAGCGTTGCGTGCAAAGGCACCTCTCTATATGTTGAGGCACAAAGCTCCAGGGAGCAGAACTCCTCTTCCCCGGCTACTGGAGCTGCTGAGGAGAAAACTGCCCCATTTCCAGTCCCTCCGCAGCTCTGCAGCAGATGCTCTTTCTGATCCTTTCTGACTCCCAGGATTTAGCGGGCATCAGCCAGCACTTCAAAGGCAGAAGGTAAATAATGTTCCATTGTCAGTACCCTAATGATAAAAATACTTATCCTGAGCTTAATCTGGGTGCCACCACCCATTTCCTGGTCCCATTCTTAGAGACCACTGACACCCCTGTACAACACCAAGTTTCTACAGAACTGCAGCTCTCTCGGCTCTTTCTGTCAAGCTGGCTAAGCTGAAGCCTTACCACATGTGTCTGTATTAAAGCAACACCTCTGCCACCAGATAAAGCCAGAAAGTTTTGTACAGGGTGGCAGCGGGTTTTCCATTGCACAGACTTCCTGCTCCAGCAGCAGTGCAGCAGTGCTTTCAGTTCTACCCTGACAGACAGCATCGCCTCCAGCTCTGTCATTCCACATCACACCGGGCCAGGCAGCATGACAGTTCCTGTACAAAACGACAAGGTTTTCCAACCATCAGTCCCCTGGATGCAGAAATAAATCCCGTATGTGATCAGCACAGGCTGTGATGGGAAGGTATTAACTCTGCACGACATCTTCGTATCCCGGAACCGCTACAAACCCGACGTGTGCGTGACCTGTTCCCTGGCACTGAGAAATTAGCAGCCAGGAATTACCAGGGAGTCAGGAGGCTGCAAATACTGCTGTGCCAGAGCAAGCTTTATTCACAGGAATAATGCAAGCATCTCTCATTCCCTCCTAGGAGCTTTAATAGAGCCAGGTCAGCACTGGAAAATATTTGCATATTTAAATTGTTTCATTATCTCATAAATGCCTCTAATCAGTCATTTGCATGCTAAAGGAAGAAGAATGGTAGCAAAACTGAAGAGGCACAGGAAATTAATGCAAATATCTCCTCACAGTCTCGTGGAGCAGAAAATGAAAAAATATGTATTTATGAAGAAAAAAATGAACAAAACTATAAAGAGTCTGTTTTGGCCACGGTGATTAAGAAAATTACACCATAGTATTAGCTTCTATAATAGACTGTTTCAATAAAACATTTGTGTGAAGAACACTTACATTTCTACAGAGAGCTACTTACTGCATTTATCTCTTCTATTTCAAGCAGGGGCAGTAAGCCATGCTTAATTTTAAACATGAGAGGAGGACTGTCTGACAACTCCAGCTGTTTTAGCTGTCTTCTGCACCAGAGCAAAAATATCTATGAAGAACTCTAGATTAATCACCCTGAGCTATATTGAAAGCAGTTAATTCTTTAACAGTAAAGGAGGCGTGACTTAAAAATAAATAAATCACACTGAGAAGTCTGAACAAAATTCCTGTAGCTTAGCATCTTCCATAAGTACTACCTAGAAGATACCAGGATACCAAAGAGAGCTCAGATCATCATAGATATTTTATGTTGCTTCTCTCTATATGGACCAAGGTTGCTTGCAGTTCAACCTAACTCAGGGCAGCTCACTGTCTACACAGACCTGTAGAGCAGTGAACAATGATGTTCCTACTTTAGCCCTAATCCACCACAGTTAAGCTGGAATGAGAAAACTTTGTCCAGTGGACCTTGCCTAAAGCATGCCAAAAGCAATAGGAATCTTGCAGTGATTTCAGCCGGGTTTTGACAAGGTCTCAAAATCACAGAATCACAGGATTGTAGGGGTTGGAAGGGACCTCTGGAGATCAACTAGTCCAATCCCACTGCCAGAGCAGGATCACCTAGAGAACTCTGCTCCCATACCCTTGGGCAGCCAAACTCAGCAACACGTTGCTCTCTGCCACATAAGTTTGGTGACACCCAGACACCACTGGGCACTATACATTCTTTAATAGGGACAGAGATACTGAGCAGCACCTTCTGGCATACAGCACAGTGTGGGCTCGCTCAATCTGCGTGGGCAGCTGCAGAGCTACACTCGAGTTCAGAATCCCATCTTGTTTTCCTTAAACACCATGTTTAAAGCTTCAGACCCCCATGCTTTTTTCCTGCAGGAGAGAAGAAAGTCTACCTTGTCACTCAAAAGTCTGAGGAGATCATTTCATCAGTAGTTGGGAGGTTCACTGTAAAAACGGGCCAGAACAAAAGTGGCCAAGAAGGAAGCCTTGCTAGAGAGCAGCAGGCTTGACCCTCTGGGATGGCACGCTCCAGAGAGCATGAAAGACAGGATGAAGGAGAACACACACAGCCATCTGAATCCCTCAACTTACCTTCATGGCATTCTTTGAAGAGTGGGAAATAGCTGCTGCACTGGAGAACACAGAGAGGCGTAAGCGCTTTTTTCCTCCTTGTAAAAGAAGTTTTTGTTGGAGAGAGGGGTTGAACATGTTTTCCATTGTCTTAGAGAAGTAAAGATGGTTCAGGAGCTGTGCTTGGAGTGGCATTTCACCATGCCTCACAGTATGACATAAACCACAGTATTTCAGAAAATAGGGCTGCTTTCCTAGTACATGTGCACATACCCCCTTCCCTAATGACCTCTGAGCTGTTAACACATCTTGTCCATGAAGAACTTAATGCAAAGAGCAGGCTGTCACACCAGGTTTCTTTCCATGTCACACTGGAGCATGGTGGCAGTGATGGGGAATAGCCTGTATGAAATGGTGACAGACACAGCTGAAGAAGTACATGAGTCTAGACAGGGAATTTGAGGACGCACATGGATGCTCTACACCATATCCTTGACTCCAGTATGCCTGCTAATGCTGGTGGTTCCTTCCACACTCTTTCTGCAGAAGAGGAGGCAGGAAGGATTTGCCAGGGTGGAGAACCACAGGCAGCAGGAACTGGGAAAATGAAAAGCTTGGTGAGAGAGTAACCAACAGAGATGTAACAGCCCATTACCCTGGAGAGCATCACAGGGTGTCATGACAGATGTCTCACCTTAACCTAGGAGGCTGTCTCATGTCACGTGAGTAATTGATGACACCCAGCATACCAGCTGCTCTGCAGCGCAAGCGATCCTTCCCGCTGGCTGGTACCTCTGCCTTCTCCTGCACCAAACATTTTACTGACTTTGGAGAACACAAACATCGGAATTCCCAGACACCTGCTCTGCATTCAGTCACCCTGCAGCACGGGCTTCGCAACTATGGGAAGGAGAAAATTGTCACAGTCCAGGGACATTTAAAGCAGTCTGTATCATTCTGAAGGGACACGGCAGGTCTCTCTTTCACGAGGTCCCAGCATTCACAGCTTGGATTCCCATGGCACCGACTGAGCCTGGGCAGAGCACACACCCTGTGGGCACGAGTGGGGCCAGTCCACCCAGCAAACCTTACTGAAATCATGCACAGGCACAAGACAGCACATCATATAGCATGCTCTTGGAATACAGCACGATGAATTCCGATGCCCACGGATGATGGCCTATTTATCCACAGCACACCTTCCCCACTCTTCCTTACCAGCCTCGTTTCAGCCAGAGGAAACAATCAAACCTTCCTGCCCTGCCCTCCCGGCCTGCCAAAGGAGTTCCAATTAGTGTCAATTGGGATAATAGCTCTATTTGCATTTTTAAGCTATTATTAGCAAGTTGTCAGTCAGCCAGTAATTTGTATCACTTTGGTGTAATGAGTATTTAAATGTTTAAAAAGAGAATGTTCCTTTCTACCACCCCCTTCCTTTTTGTGCTAAAATAATAATGGTTTTAATCAAAAGTAATTTGTATTAATATACATTTTGCCCCAGGTGTTAAGAGCAGTCTTTGAGAGCAGTGGTGAGAAATGTTAAGTAATAGAGTTTGTTAATATAGACAACTTCTTCTACCCTCAATAGCAGCAGAAATGGAGGTTGCTTTTCCAACAAGAACACTGGCTCTCCTCTTGGCTTCTGGAAGATTATGGTGTAGGAACCGAGGTCAGTACCAATAATTTTATGTACCCAGGATTATAGTTTTCTAAGAAAAAAAACCAGCAGAACACCTCTCTCCAGAGCAGGTGAAAGGCTGTGTTTGTCCAGTGATCATCCAGCCAGCTATAGCTTGCCATTATACTACCAGTGGTCACTGGGGGATGTTTCCTGGCACAGCTGGGATCTTCATTCTCAGGTGCACACAGCCCACTGCTATTCATCATCACATGGAGCTCACAGAACAACTGGATCATCCCATTTACAGAAGCAGGAAATCTTTACAAATCTATACAAGGAACTGCATTTTATAATGTATGTATATGTGTATGTTAAACCATGCTTTTGAGAAAAACCCCACAGGTATGGCCCTAAACCTTTCTGATGTACACCTGTAAAACTTCCTAGCAGGACACACAGATTTTTCTCTGTATGACTGTCCTGTGAGCCACACATTAATCACGATGAAAATAGGAAAACTAACCCCTAACATGCTGAGAGGCAAATCCAACATTGTTTATCCCTCAGCCCAGCATTACTTCCACCTTCCCTAGGACTGGCATTTCATACCTCATATGTAACTGACATTCCTTTTTTTTTAAATTTCATATCTGATTTTTAATTACTTTCAAGTTGGCTATTGAATGCATTATTACAGATGTGGAATGCCTTCAATACTAAGGCATTCCACGCCCACTTGCAGCGCCAGCATGAGAAGTTCTGCAAGCTATCTTGGCAGCAACAGCAATTAAACAACCTTTTTTCTTTTCGGGTTGACTTTACCCCCATTCTAACACAGTACTTTATTAAATTCCCCTCCACTAAGCTCACACAGGAATCCTACTGACAAGCTTGTGTGGAAGAACAGGCTAAAGGCACAAGGAGAACATTCCCTAGGGATGCAGGGCTCGTTTCCACAGACACGCTAACTGTGGCTGCCATCTGCTGGCTAGGAAGAAAAATGTAATATTTCAAAAATCACGCCTACTCACTCTGGGTTCAAGCTTTGGGATGCTCTTTTTGCCCTGCTCTCTGCTGCGTCAGACACAGGCTGTGTGAGGATGAGCAGGCCGCACAAGGGGTAACGCTGCGACGCAGAGCCAGCCCTGGCCCAGTCACGTGGGAGAAACCCAAGCGTTGGGTTGATTCCAGTGAACCACCACCACCTTCTGTGGCAGCCCACAGGACACTTGAAAAATAAAAACCTTAACACACATTTCAAATCCGCCCCCCCCCCCCATCCCCCCCGGCTCTGCCCAGCTAGGTTTCCCTTATTGGAAGAGTTTCCAGGCAACCAGAAGATGTGAAGTGGCACTATTGAAAGGGGTGGGTGAAATTCCATAAACAGATCTTAAGACACAGCATGCACAAACCCTGTTTGTAACACCTCCCTCAGTAAACAGCTTTGTAAATAAAGATGTAAAGTTACTAAATTTAAATAAACCTTTAATAAATTCCAAGCTTGTGCGTTACCTGCACCCAGTCAGGTTCATTCACAGCCTTTCAAGACTTTCCCAACTGCAACCTTTCCATCAACTACAATGTAGCCACCTGTCAACAAAAACAGTAGCCCCTGAAATCCCAAGAGAAGGGGCACTAAGTTAACAGGCATCATGGGGATGATGTAGGGAGGTTGCATAGGAACACGCAGCTTACCTCGCTGTGGAAAGGGGCAGGTTATCCTTCACTTCAACCCCTCTCCCTTGGGCTGCTTGTTCTACAGCCAGCTCAAACACAGGCTTACCTTGTTTTAACTATCCTTTAGACAACTCACCTCCATCCATCAGAACAAAAGACTGAGCTCCAGACTCTCAGAGTCTCAACAGAATTTTTGATATTCTATTTTTAATCACAACTTACCATATTTCACCTCAATTCTGAGTGGAGAAACCTGACCACCTCTATTGATATTAACTCCATATCTCAATAAATTTATAAACTCACTGAATAATTAGCTTCCAGAGCAAAGCAAACATAGGTTCTTGTAGCCTAGCTTTTCAGCAGCTTTTTTATTTAAAAATTAAGTCATCTTCACCTTGTACATGTTCACCAAAAGACATTTCTCACACCAAATATTCTCTCCAAAGACTCTCCATATTCTCATCAATAAAACAGGTTACTTGTGATTTTAAACCATTTCAAACATTTTGAAGTAATTTGGAGTAATTTGAAGCCATCTCACATAGAAATCTCTGCCAAGGGTCCCCAAAGTCCTGTCCAGTCTTTCCTGGCTGTTAATGGTTTGTACTGGGGATCTTCTCTTGAACACCACTGTCAGAGACACTTGGATTTGGAGACAGAAGCTCTACATGAGCCAATGGACTGGAGGTTAAAATAGCAGGTAGGCTTTATTAAAATGATAAAAGACACAGGTGTCACTGAGCCACCTTAAGCAACTGTTTGGTCCCACACCATGCAGTGGTCTCCCTGAAAGATAAACTGTTTATTTGTCCTTCCTCAAGAGGGAAGGATTGCAGTGAAAGTGTTGTTCAACAATTTAATCAATCCAAAGCAAAAAAAACAAACACCCAACCAAAACAAAACCAAAACAACACTATCCACTTTGCTAGAACTCTGCAGGTTCTACTCCTGCCCTCAGCAGTTCTGCAAGCCAGGGAGTTATCCATCTCCTCCCTCCTAGGCAGATCACTAATTCCGCACCCCTACCTCCAACACATCACTCAAACCAACCTACTCCAGCTGTCAGAACAGTCCAACCCAATTTTCCCCCAAAGAAATGGAGTGAGAAAAAGAGGAAACCACAGCAGAATAAAACAAGTGGAACTGGACAAGACAGCATTGCACACTGGATCTGCATCCCACTCCTTCCTGTGGCAAACTACAAACATGTCTGCACCTAACAGATGATCCAGAGTAGCTGCTGTCATAAAAAAAAACCCAAACCCAAAAAAACCCAAAGTATGGCTTGTCACAGAAGCAATAAAGGTTGTAGAATTTGAGTCTATACATGGAGAAGGAATGAATGGATTTTCACCGAGACCCCATGCGTTTATAACTAACAAGAATAAGGCACCAAACATGGTATCCTCCCTCTGCACATCAGTAAAAAGCTAAAATAAGATAAACAGGATCACCAGCCTTGGATCTTGCCTCACCACATAAACACACAATGTATCAGGAATTAATTATGAAGGTGGATTTCCTTCAGTACCTGAAAATGTTGCAGCAGAAAGTGCATTCAAGCAACGACCCCAAAATTTGTTGAGTCTCTTTACTTCAGGCAAATGGTGTTTTCTTATCATCTCAGCCTGTTAAGTTTATGGAGTATAGTACAGAGTAAGTATATCTTATCTTCACACATCAGTACCTAGTCAACAAACTTCATATTCCTCTCAAGTCAAAATACACTTTACTGCTTCAAAGTAATCAAGACAGACAAGCACATGGCTCTTAAGAAGGCTACAGGAACATGTTACCTTACTCGTCATATATTTATAAATATCAATATGTGCAAGTTTATGTCAAAATATGGCCACTCCTGGCCACAGCTGGACAGTTCATGGGCTCTGTGGTACCACTGAAGAGGTTCAGTAATGTTTCTGGAATGGAGATTCAAACACAGGATTGTGACAATGATAATCAGTCATTTTATGAAGGCTTTAAACCAGAATTGGTTATATGTTTTCTTTTAAATAACAATTGGCTTTGGTTTCCTAGTCAAGGATAAGCAGCTAGACTTCAGTCTTCATAAAAGCTATGATGCTAATCAAGTCAATCTGCAGCACACACACAGAGATATATTTTGACCACTCTTACATTTAAAAGTTACCTTCAAAACAGCAGCCCCTATGTCTAAGTAGCTAACAGAAAGTTATTCTGGCTGAAGAGTCATTTGTTTTTCAGTAGGGTATTTTAAGTTGTGGTTTCTGGAGCAGCTTTTTTTCCATTTTTTCAAGTAAGGTGTCTGATTCCATTGTCTTCAATGATGCTTTGTCTGACTGAAATCTTTTGTTAATAGGGTTGAGTCCCTACACAGTTGGCCACACACAGTTAGGCAGCAACAGGGTCTGCCTCTTCATACAGGTGGAAAAAGCTCTTATTAGAACACTTTGTCACGCAACTTCCATCAGACTGATACAAATCACACAGTTAACGCTCTGTTTTCAAGAATAAATGCATTTTAAAAACGATGCCCCTGAGTAAGAAACAAAAGCCATAACTTGGTTTCTCTTGCCTGTTCCACACTTTGATAACAGCCACTGTTATCTTCAGGCTGCTAGTGTATTTACAAGATTCAAACCAGCCAACTGGTGGCTTTAAGGAAACAATTAAGATTCCCATTGCTTTAAGTAACACCCAGCACCACCACTATTATGGACTCTAGTAAGCATCTCTGCATAGCTACAAATATCTAAATACCTTCTGAAAACCAGACCAAAGTTCTCAGGAATGCTCAGAAAGACATTCAGAACAGAACAGTACAGACAGACTACCCAAATCCCACAGCCAGGAACAGAAATCACTAAACAGCTAGGGTCAGATTCCCCTCTGCTCAGGGGGGCTGCAGCAGTCTGCATCACTTAGGCTTATCCAAATCCTCTAAACAGAGCCCACATTAAAATATATTAAATGACTGCCAGGGAAATTAATACAATCGAGGTCACATAAGAAACAGAGCTGCCAGATAAGGCAGCTTATTGTCCAGAAAGAATTTTCCTGTGAATTACAAAGTTTTGGTACAGCAGGGTGAATTTTTAATAGTAGACTAACCACAGAAAGCTCTTATTTCCAATAACATTGTCAAAATGCATCATAAAGACTGTTTCAGCTTTAGGTTTGCATAACTCATTTTGGGTTGGGTATTTTGTGGTTTGGTTTTGGTTGCTTTGTTGTGGTTTCCTTTTTCAAAGCAACGTGCATGCAAATCGCTTGCAGCACTCGCGCCTGGGGGACTGCTTCAGCAGCCTATTCTTGGGCAGCTGACTTGTAATGTTTCAACGTGCGAGCAGAAGGATCAGTAGCTTTAACCCATCTTGGCATCCAGTAGTGGGGCAGCCAGTTGCTTCGCCCTGGGTAGTGCTTTTCAAAGATCTGGCGGTAGTAATAGCTTTCTTTTGTTTTAGGAGGATTGAAAGGGTATTTCTCTGCTGCCTTTTCCAGCAAAAGGTCATCAACCTAGAGACATAAGCAAAACTCCAGTTAAGCTGCAAATAGATTCAACATTTACAATTCAATTTGCTGTAAGTTAAAGACATACAAGGATTCACCAACCACTGAAGACCCACAGGTTAAATAAAAAGTTCTATGCTAGAAGCAGAGGTTTCTGACAGGTGAAGTTTTGCCATAGGCTGCCTTGATCTTCACGAATACATAACTATATTTCCAGTGCTGCTAATATTTCTCTCTGTATTATATATGGAGCCCCTTTCTCCTTGGGTTACAATCACCTTTCTTTATAAGCTCACAAAACCTTCTTTGCTATCCTTCTCTTTGTTGTAAATCAAGCAGGATAACTTGAAGCAGTCTTTCTGCCATGTAAGTGGCTTGCTTGTTTTTTTTTTTAATTTCCAGCTCACAGAGAGAGCTGTTGACTCTGCTTGTATAACCAAGCTCTTAGCAACAAAGGGGACGCAGAGGCAGACACCTGCAGTTGCTAAGCTGACTGAGAAAGGGAGGATGAATAGTTAGTTGCACCAGTTGAGGCAATTTCTAAAGCAGTTAGCTTGCACTGACAACACGTTGCCTATCTCCTCACAGCCATGAAACAAACACCTACACCACCAAAACAGTCTCCATACAGGCAGCACAACACTACTGCCCAACCCAACTACTTCCTTGCCTGTGGATATAGAAAAAGAGAATGGGAAACAAGGAGTTGGTGGTAGGACAGAGAAGCACCTGTCCACAGGCCTGACTGCAGACATTTCTGTAGAGCAGAGCTCTGGTGTGAACTGTGTGTGTTCCTCCTTCTTGATGATTAAACTACGTCTGTACACCAGAGATGACTCTCCTTTGTCCAAAGCCAAAATACTTCAGGTCTGCATTGGCTGGCAATGCAAACAAGACACTTTGAAAAGCAAAAGGGCTTAGCTAGGCATGGCTGGAAAAAATGAACGACATAAAGAAGAAAGGACATTATAAAGTCATTATGCTGCTACTCAGCTGCAGAGTAAGTTCATGTGAGCTGAAGCAGCTGCTTTGTGTGTAACCCAGAAATTGTGTTTGCTGACACACAATCTAATTTGGAATCTAGATACTTAAGTGATGCTCATTTCCTTGCAGAGTCATTTCTGTCAGACTCAAGCATTTCTTGGTATCTGTGATTTCAGACGCCTTTAACCCACTCGGATAGCTAGAAGACCGTTGAGTAAGGTTTATCTTGCTCCTCCACCATGAAGCTCAAGTTACTGTGTACTAAGATTTGTTCTCTCAGCTAAGCATGTGAGCTGCCTCCCCTTGGCAGCTATATCCAATACTCACAAATGTGAAAAGACAAGATAATCATAATGGTACTGCACCTGTTGATCAATATAGTCCTGAAGAATAGAAAACCAGGATTTCTTTACTGATGCGATGCCATCACTGAAAGCTTCTTTGGGTCTCCAGAGTATTTCTTTGGGAAGCAAGTTGGAATCTTCAAAGGACTGTCTTAAAAGATATTTTTCAATTCCATTCTGTTTGAAGAACAACAATGTCATGAGTCTCAGGAACTGCAGTACAAAGATCTGGTTTTAAACAGAAGTGGTTCCTTTCAGGGAGTCTGCTCAGGAAAGGGTTCCCTGTAGTCCAACAATCCAGCAAAATACTCAAGAGCGTGCTTCACTTTGGGTAGGGGGCTTAACCACCAAATTCAGCAATTTGGTCATGCTTAAAACATGTATTGGTGAATTTCTAAGCTTAACAGCTGGGTCCAACCCTAGCTTTACATACCTTTGGGATCCGCAGTTCTGCTGGTAGCGATAAGTAATATGAAGTAAACCGATGATCCAAAAACGGGACTCTCAGTTCAAGACTAAACAGAGGAAATAAACAGAAAAGATACCAAATTAATCCAACAAGTCACCCACTTCACAAATTCTGCAACAGTTAAGCTTTCCCTGTCTTTCACATAAACACACTGTGTTCTGCTTTTACTTAGAAGAAATTTCACTTGCATTTCATGACCATCTGCACAGATTAAATAAAGATCTTGATTTATGATGCCATCTGCTGGATAACTTCTAGTACAATGAATTTTAAGACTACAGTTTTACAGGATTTGCAACAGCTCTTGCTCTGCATAAGCAAAAACACACTGGAAAAAAAATCCTGTTGCCTCCAGGGAGCTACAAAGTTGCTCACCGGGGTTTGCATTAGCATTTGTAAAGATGTCACAGAAACAAGAAGGGATTTCTGCTGTCATTTCTGAAATCCCCATTTATTTTTCTTTCAAGAAGCAATGGAAAGGAGCCTGCATGGACACCATAAAGCTACTGACTACTACTTGTACAAGTTCTCACCTATACCTGTGGCAGATACACATTATACAGTCTTCCTGCTTACACTCTCTTACATATACTGTGACATCTAATGACACTGAAGGCAACAAATAAAATCACAGTAACTGTGTCTGTGGTAGAAAGACCCTCTCAGCGTGTTTCCTCAAGAGACATGATGCTGCCCAGCTCCACAGTCAAATGGGGATGCTATACTGCATTCTAGTAATCTCACTGTCTCTGTAGCTTCCCCTCTGATAAAAAGCTTCAACTACTTCAGGTAATACCTGCTGCAGCAAAAAAAGAAAAATTGAAAAATTAAAAAGCATCATCATTGAGCAGTCAAGTACTGAGGCCCAACTTCCACACATACTTGCAAGGCACTGCAAGTCTTCCCCTATAGTTATTTCTTTCTAACAAATAGTATTTTCATCCTTTCTCCCACCATTTCCTCTCTTCTGTTAATCCCTCACCATTTTCTCCATAAATGTGAACACCTTACATTGTTTTAATTTATTAATACATGGGTTCTTTCTTTCTAGCAGTGCTGTGAAGCTGACCCCAGCTTCTCTTCAAGAAATGGCAACTCTCCAAAGAGAAGCCAAAGTGTGACCTTGAACAGCCTTGAAAATGTGGCCAAACTTTTCAGCACAAAACAAATTATGAGGCAAATGGCAGGTCTCCTGCAGCCTGTCCATCTTTTATGTAGGAAAGAGAAACATGAGAAGGTTATAAAAACCTGGGCAAATAAGTTTCCTGATCACTAAGTTGTTTTGCCAAAGGTACTGTCTTGCTCCCATCTATAGCCAGCTTCCCAACAACATTTTCCTTTTAGTTCTTTTATTTCTTTGGTAAAATATTGTTATTTTCTGCAGCATACAATTTGGTGGTTCTTTAAAGTATCAGTCACAGACTGTATCCCAACACCTCTTTATTACAGTCAGTTGCTCAAGTCAATGCACACACTTTTCTCTTTCAGTAAGGTTTTTAATTCTCTATATGCACACTGATCACCAGGTTCAAGAGCCTTCTTTGTCTAAACCTCAAAAAACCTTAAGTCAGGTACAGCTTTGCCTTTCTTCCTTAACTCTGAATATTTGTATTTCTAATCCACTGCTCCTGTAAAAACCAGTAAAATCCCAGACAAAGGATATTTCCTGCATCAGTTGGTAACACAGTGGGCTCTGCAATCACAGAAGATGAGATTAAACTTTGCAGTGTTGCTCAAATTCCTTCAGGCTACAACTTCAATTTTAAAATCATAGAATGATTTAGGTTAGAAAACACTTTTAAGATCAGAGTCCAACCATAACCTAGCAGTGCCAAGTCTGCTGCTAAACCGCGTCCCTAAGTGCTTTAAATACCCCCAGGGATGGTGAATAAACCACTTCCCTGAGCAGCCTGTTCCAATGCTTGATAACCCTTTCAGTAAAGGCTCCTCATAAGACCTATTCTCTAGGCCTTTCACAACCTTTGCTGCCCTTCTCTGGACACACTCATGCACCTCAATGTCCTTCTTATAGCAAGAAGCCCAAAACGTAACACAGTCCTTGAGATGAGTCCTCACCAGTGCTGAGTACAGGGTGACAATCAGTTCCTGGCCACACTGTTTCTGGCAAAATCAACACAGGTTCAACACAGGGAAGGTCCTGGTTAACTGATATGAGACCATTCTATAGGGTCACCCACCAAGGAGATGAAGGTGGTGACTAGTGTAGTTTTTCTGGATTTTAGTAAGGTTTTTCATACTGTCCCACACAGCGTCCTTCTAGACAAGTTGTCCAACTGGAGGATGAGCGGATTCATGGTGCACTGGGTGCAGAAGTGGCTCAAGGGGAGAGTTCAAAAGGTTGTAGTGAATGGGGTGGCATGTGGCTGGCAACTGGTCACCAGCAGTGTTCCTCAGGGTTCACTTCTAGGGCCATTTCTGTACAATATAGTTATCAATCACCTGGATGCAGGACTTGAATGCACCATTAGCAAGTTTACTGATGATACTAAACAGGAAGGTGCTGTGGACTGTCTTAAGGTCCCTGAATGCCTTGCAGAGGGATCTAGATAAATTGCATCACTGGATTATGATTAACAATAAGTCAAAAAGCCAGATTCTGCACCTGGGAAAGAGTAACTCTGGGCACAAGTATAAAGTGTGAGAGGGCTGGCAGGAGAGCCACCCTGCAGAGAGAGATCTGGAGATGCTGGTGGCAGCAGCTCAGCAGGATGCAGCCGCATGCCCTGGCAGCCAAGAGGGCAAACCACATCCTGGGGTGCACTGAACACTGTATAGCCAGCTGGGCAAGAGAGATGGTTACCCAGCTGTATTCAGCGTTGGTGCAGCCTCACCTGGGGTACCGTGCACAGTTCTGGGACCCACAACTTAAGGATGCTGAGGTCCCTGAATGGGTCCAGAGGGTCACAAAGCTGGTGAAAGGGCTGGAAGAAGTGTCCTGTGAGAAACTACTGAGGACTTTGGGTATGTCAAGTTTGGAGAAAGTCTGAGGGGCAACTTCATCACTCTCTACAGCTTCCTGAGGAGAGAAAGTGGAGAGGGAGGTGCTGAGCTTTTCTCCCTAGTATCCAGCAACAGGATGCATGAGAATAGTTCAAAGCTGCCCCAGGGAGGTTTAAGAAGCATTTCTTTACTGAGAGAGTGGTCCAACACTGGAACAGGCTTCCTAGAGAAGTCGCTGATGGCATGTCAGTGTTCAAGAGGCATTTGGACAATGCCCTCAACAATATACTTTAACTTTTGGTCAGACAGTTGGACTAGATGACCATTTCAGGTCCCTTACAACTGAAACAGTCTCTTCTATTCTACACTTCTGATACAGGCCAGGATGCTGTTGGCTTTCTTGGCCACCTAGGCATGCTGCTGGTTCATATTCAGCTGTCAACCAAAATCCTCTGGTCCTTTTTGCTAAGCAGCTTTCCAGACACTCTTCCCCAAGCCTGTAGCATTGCATGGGCTTGCTCTGACCCAAGCACAGGGCCTAGCACTGAGCCTTGTTGAATCTCATACAATTTGCCTTGGCCCATCAATCCAGCCTGCCCAGATCCATAGGTAGAGCCTTCCTATCCGCAGGCAGATCAATGCTCCAGCCCTATTTGGTGTCACCTGCAAACTTAGTGAGGATGTACTTGATCCTCTTGTCCAGATCATTGATAAAGATGTTAAACAGAACCGGCCCCAGCACTGAGCCTTGGGGAACACCACTTGAACATCTTTTAAATTACACAGGTCCTCAGCATCCAAGCAACGACGTTTTACCCGTGTGCTGCCGTAGTTCTGTCTGCACGAAGCACATCAAACAGGTAGAGCTCCTTCAGAAGCCTCTCGCTCTCTTCTGCGGCTTCTTCGGGAGACGGCGCCTGTAACCAGACACATACATGTAGCTCACAGACATAAAATACAGCTGCACTGAGGGAACCATTACTTGCAGTCTGGTATCTGAGTTGTAAGGACTACAGTGATCTCAGGACTACAAAAAACTACATACAAGAAATAAGAGTCACAGGAAATTTTGTGGGATTTTTCAAAAAGTTATTTTTCAAGTGATTACATTGAATCCCTTGGATTTTATGCCACCTCAGTAGAAATTATCAGCAAATATATGGCTGTGACAATTCTCCAAATTCACACCTTGAGGACTCAGTAGATTTTCTGTTGAAGGGGCAAATAAGCAGCTCATGAGCTTTCTGTGTAGTGAATGTTTACCTTATGGAAATAAATGTATCCTTGTGTCAGCTCATCTGATCCTTCTCCTGAAAAAATGACCACACTGTCTGTTTTCTTCCGTATATATTTGGAGACCAGATACATACCTTAAAAAAAAAAGTTATTAAAGTAGTTGCATGTACAATGCTATACACAGCTAGTAGAGTTTTATATTTAGCATCAGAGAAGTTCTCTCCTATGCTTTCTTCTCTAGCAAACAACTGCAATATACAAAAATGACATCTCATTTATTCAAAGCCATCAAAAGCCACACAAAGTGCTGCAAACACATCTGAACTGTGTACTTATACTTTAGCCCTCACAATATCAGAAATGTGTGTGTCTGTGATCCTGGGAATTCTGGAGAATTCCTATGGGAACACACATGAATTGCTCTAAGTTTGAAATTAAGCACATGATTAATTCCAGCACAGTCTTAAAATAAACCTTCTGGCTTTGGAGAATGAAACTACCAGTCATCAAAAGTTGCTGCTAAATTCTCTGCCGCTGTGGGTTGAACTGGATGAAGCCCTTTAATAAATAATTCTTTAAAAAAAAAATAAAAATCAGAATTATGCCTTCCCCTCACTGCATCTTTCTAAACAATATGCTTTTATAACAAAAGTATAGAGATCTAACTAAAAGGATCTAGTTCATTGCTTCTCATACTAAGCAACAATCACAACAAAAGATGACAGATAAAAAGTTTGCTTTATTTTTAAAGAAACACTTTCAGTATTTCAAATTGTAAAGTCCTATCTTCACATACCAAATTCCACTCAGGGACCTGAGTTTCCAAAACTGTTCCCTATTTGGCTTTTTAATTTCTTTTACAATGTTTCAGGCTGAGACAAGATTAAGTGGGAGCTGGCACAAGATAATGTTTGAGCTGGCATTACACAGAAAGTCATATTGGATTACTGTTTTTCATTCTTATCAGGTTGGCAACCCTTTGTAAGATGCTTCTGGTGACTTCATTTCTCAGGATCAAACATACATTATAAGAAGTTTACATGGCTTGAGTGTACACATGCCACTAGAGCATGACAAGAAATACTTCACTTTAGTATTAAATTTATGCAAGCAATAGAGTAATCATAACCGGTTTGTTATCATAACATTCAGTACCTCAGATAACCTGGTCAATTTTCCCTCTTCCTCCACAGTTCATACTTAAAAGAGCAGAAAGCCTAGACATGTAACTCTAACATTTCTCCTTCACGTAACCTTTGTTTTTCATCCCAAAGCTTCAGGAACAGCTCTTGCTGATTGTTTTGTCCAGTCAGTGACTTTGAAACTTACAGCTGGTTTTGCCTCAGTGGCATATCACAGGCAACACTGGGGAGCAGAACTTGGGAATCCCAGTTCCAAGGTTCCATGACAGCTAAAGGATCTAGTAGATGACGACCTGATTTTGCATAACATTTTATTTGGTGATATAAAGCAAAGATTGCTATTGAAAAAATCTTACCGATTGAAGCTCGTATTGTTGTTATATCATAGGTTTCCAAGGAGAAGATAACTTCCTCTATTGCCTGAATTCCTTCTTCAGAATTAAATATTACTTCATGATGTTCACTGCCTATGTGTGTGGCCACCTGTTTGTAAAAGGTCACAATAATGTAGGGTTTTTTTTCAATTAACTTTTTTTTTTAAACACCCGTTGTGCTTAAAACACACACACTGAGTGAAAGCACCAGCTCCCTTCTGCCACAGCAATCATCATATGACATCAGGCCAAGAACAGATGATTCTGTAGCAGCCCCCTGACTTGTGGTGGTGCATTTATCACCAGAGGGAACACAGTGTCCCTAATTACAGGGGTCGATCACAATTACAACAGGCCAGACAGCAACAATAACAGGCCATGCCCAAGGCATAATAGACTCTGTAGAGCCTCTAAATACTCCAGATATTTGTCCTGAAGAGAAAAATCACCTCAAAAGCCATGACAGCCTGGATACCTAAAGGGTAAGCCAGACACCAAACAGTTCATACAAGGCTCTCAATTCAGTAAACTGAGGATTAACTTAAAATATTTAACATATATGTAAATATCATATCATAGAAACCACAGTATGGAGATTTACCCTGAAAACCAGGAGCAGAATTAAGACAACTCAAAAGCACTGTCCTTTTGGTAACAATGCAGTGGGAGGCTGTCATGAAAGTCTTCCAAATGCAAGAGAAAACAGGTAAGGCTCAATTATCTCTTTCATAAGATCTAACTAAGCAGTAAACATTGTACTATATTTACTGCAATCTGATTTACATGATAGCAATAAATGAATATTCAGTATTACTATTAATACCGTGCCATGAAGTTCCACTGTTAATATACACTGTTGAGCATCTCAGAAAAAGCTGAAAGCAACACTTGCTATACCTTTCTGGCAGCCAGTAAGTCAGGACTGTTTTCCATTCCAATTGCAAAGGTTTGTAATGGATAATTGATGTTGATTTCTTTCATCAGTTTCAGAAGAACAGCTGCAACTAAGCTGGAATCTAAGCCCCCTGCCAACAAAGGAAATTATTTGGTTAGGTGTTTGACTGCTTTTTTCTTTCCCCTTAAGGACACAATCTCATGAGCAGGCTTAATTTTTAAGCTGTGTGAACCCAAGGTACTTCTGTACAAGCACACGTTTACCCCTGCTTAACAAGAGAATCAGGCAATTTTAGTGGAACATCTTCAGTTACAGTTGTTAGTATTTCTGGCATCAGAAGCATCAGTGCAAATCCTTCTTTAAAGACAGACAGAAAGTATTCTGAAAATATTGTTCCACTACAGAACATGCCCCTTCTCAACTTTGCTATAATGGGATTTATTCTCCATTTCAAGTCTACCCTCTATTGTCTTCTTACCTACACATCTGATATTCTACCAACAGAACTATACACATTTTTTTTCCTTGTTTGCTGTTTGAATAAAAAGACGTAAGTAAAAGACCAAAACATTTAGTTCTGTTTAGTGAAATCCTTAACAAGGACTCCACTCTTACCCAATCATTTTTTAAAAGTGTGTTTCACACATTTTGAGTGGAAGTAATTTTTTAAACATCACTTCAAGGTTAAAAGGTTCACTACTGACACTGTTAGCTTCCCTTCTCCTCTCAGAGGCAGCCAGTTGAAGGACTTGAACAGCTTGGAAAACAAAGAAAGAAACACAAGAGATGAATAAGATGCCCAGATATACTCTACAGGTCCACTTTATTCTTAAGAGCTAGTTTGGCTAATCCTTGAGTACTTCTACTTGCTGCTCCCCCTTGAAGTACTGAGCAAAACACAGTACCTGTTGCTCCACACCTGCCTGCAGTTCTAATAAACCTGAGGCAAAATCCTCTTCACTGTTTTCTACAGCCTGCACGTGGTTTTTCAGCCAAGTGCATTATTACCCATTCCCAACCTGATCCCCTTTCTGGGCATGTTACCTTCCAAATATATTTCCCTCTGTAAAAGTCACATGCAAAGCCTGAGAAAAGGAGAGCACAGAAATCAAACTGAATGCTTGGGATGTGGAAATCAGGGAAATCAACACCTAGGTTTCCACTGTGAAGTTGCAGAACTCCCTCCATGACTGGAAACAAAAGCACTTCTCCCAACAGAGCTGCTGCAAGCATACTCAAAATTGTGAAGCACTGAGATTCTCTGGTATCATACCAGCACAGACACTTAGTTTCTCTACTATTACACTGCATGCATATATGAGGAGCTGCTGACTGCAGGTACCTTGATATCTGACAATTGTGTTTTGAACATGCTTTTTACTGGGGCAGGGATCTTCCAACTCTGCATATTGCCCTGTTTCGTTTACATCTCTCCTACTTTCTATCAGGCCACAGTGAGGAAATGGCCCAACCGTACCTCCTAGTCAGCCCTCTCTCATTCAAACGCACATTTAATAGCATTCATGATCAGTGAGTGTGATTACTGATGTTCACTGCATGCATGAACACTAGCCACAAGTAAAGGGTGGTACAAAACCACAGTAAATATAAGATGTCAGTCCTATGACTACAAAACCTGGTTTCTGCAAGGCATCTCTGTAACACTGCTCTGGTAACACAACAGATCACAACACTGATCAGCCAATTCAGCAAACAACTTCCTGTACCATAAGCTACAACCTCATCTGAAAAAAACCCAGCAAATCATTTTGGACCAGACACTTCCCTGTGATTTGGTAAATCAAGGGCAGTCTAGGATAGACACTAAAGCCAAGAAGGTGGCAAAAAAGAACTTCAGTTCCTTCCTGCTAGCTGAAAATGCCAAGGAGTTTTTCATTTTCACTCAGTGCAAAGTGAATGAAATAATTAAATTTTCTTTTTATACACCAGCCTAAGCACAAATCTTTCATGTTTAAGAGTATATTGGGTGATTTTTCAATAGAGTACTGTATTTCTTTCTTCTTCATTCAAGATGATCAGTGCTTAAACAAGCCAACATCCCATCCCACAGTATGCTTTAAAAGCATAAGACTTTCAGGGTCCTTGGAAACCAGAAAAGTAGCAAGTTCTTTGTAACTAAAAAGCAACTGAAAATTCCCATCACTTCAGGTACACTGCAGCAGAACGGGCAGCATAGTTTCCTCTCATGGGCAGCCTGTGGCCAGGAGAGAGAGGATACAAGAATTGTAATTCTTGCTACTTACCTGACAAGAGACAGCCAATCCTCCTGTGAGCCATCAAACGTTTTCTAACAGCGTTTTCAAACAGAATGCGGATGTTGCTTTTCACTGTTTCAAGATCAAAGCCTGTCCAGAAAATAAGAGGGGGAAAAATCCCCAAAGCAAGAAGTGCTGCTTAGATTATGCAGTTAGGAAAAGAAAGATATCTGTCTGGATTTCCTTTGATAATCAGCATATGCAAGTTCAAATATCTTTATACATGACCACAGAAACAATTTTCAAATTCCCACATTAAGAAAGTTCTTCCAGGTTTTTCTTTAATGACTTTTTTTCAAAACAATCAATAAAAATTTTATATTCAAAGATTATTATTATTTCACTTTTTAGTCAGAGTAAGTTTCAAATGCTTTCCCATGCTACACTATGTTACATTTGAACTTAACCAAGAGGCCAAGAAGCAGCTTGCCAGTGCCTAACGGGGGCCTACAGGAAAGCTGGAGGGATTGTTTACAAGGGGATATAGTGATATGACAAATGGTAATGGCCTTAATCCGAAGGAGGGTAGGTTTAGATTAGATGTGAGGAAGAAATTCTTCCCTGTGAGGGTGGTGAGGCCCTGGCACTGGTTGCCCAGAGAAGCTGTGCCTGCCCCCTCCCTGGCAGTGTTCAAGGCCAAGTTGGATGGGGTTTTGGGCAACCTGGGCTAGTGGAGGGTGTCCCTGCCCATGGCAGGGGGATGGAACTAGATGTACTTTGAGGTCACTTCCAACCCAAACTCTTCTATTATTCTATTACCTGAAGGCAGATTTTCTACTGTATCACAGGCAGCATGGAGTGGTTCATCCTTATAGCTATGAAATTTTACTAATTCCACCGATGCAACTTTGCCAGAGGGTTTTAAATCCAACACTTCATAATGACCAGGAAGAAATGGTTCCACTTTAGAACATAAGGATGTTGAATGCTTTAAGTTGATAAGTCCTACAAGTAAAATGGGGAGAGAAAGAAAAAGTTAGTTTTTAACCTAGGCTGGTTAACTTATACCTCACTCTACAGCCTATGTACTAAAATAGTGTAAAAATATATTCTCCAGATCCTAAATTTGGTATTAAAAAAATATAATCTTGAGTCTGAGACTGCCCTGGATTCTGCTTCTGGCAGGTTGCGCACATTGATCTGAGCTCTCTCTCACTGAGGCAGACAATGGAGAAAGAAAGAGAGCAAGTTTTACTAATTGGTAAGTACCAATTTATTCCTGTGAGCATTAAGAGGAGCACTTTTCTAAGTAACTACATGATGTCCAGGTCAAGATGTAACATGCTTAAGGGAATTCAAATGGCACTTAATATCTCATTTTGTGTTTAAAATTAAAAGTAGTCAAACTAGCAAGGGGTTTGCAATAAAACTACATCACTGAAATGACTGCTTAATTGACATTGAGCAGTTTCATAACTCATCAGTTCCAGACTGATTTGTACTACTGCTCATGAACATCAAGAATCAGACCTGTAGCAAAACCTCATTTCCATTCCTCTTGTTAAAGAGGATGTTTCTGCACCTGCTGGTGACCTGGATGCCACCCAAGGAACTCCACAAAAAAATTCTGAACTGCTACTAGAGAGGGACCAGTAATCCACTGCGTCGCTTATGGGGTATAGTCCCTAAAATACTCACTTCCCTTGTTCCTGCCCAAGAAGCAGTGCTCATACAGCTCTGGTGCTACTCAGTACTACTACTAGAGGAGTCAAGATACATTGGAGTGTCATAATAAAATTGATGCATAGGAAAAGGGAGAAACACAAGTAATCATGAAAGTCAATTTTAGCCAAAGCGCATTTTAGGCATCAAAGTCCCTTTCAGCACTGTTTGGGTTTGTTTCTGCAAGTGTTATGACTAGAGATAATTACCCCCCAACAAAAAAGTAAAAGAAAAGAGAAAATACAGTGGATGTATCATCTCAAAAGAAAAAAGTTGTCCTCAAAATAAGTGAAAATTAACCTAAATAAATGTAAAAATAACCAATTCTGCAGGAAACCTTAGCGGAATTTTAAAATTCTTGTCTTTTACAGATTAGCCGTTCTTGTGGCTTTATTTCCCTGCTCACCATAGAACTCCAGGAACAAATACTAATATAATTTATTGTAACTTAAATCTATTCTAACTCTATAGACTAATTTAACTTTAGGGAAACACAAAACATTTTTTGACTCAACACTACTATGATTCCAGAACACAAAAAAATTAGAACATTAATTATGCAAATCATTTTATAGATATTAAGGACAATTAAACATCTTAGGGGTTTACCCTCTGTGGCTTCTATTTTAACAATGTGTAATTCTTATACTGCTAAAACAGTTTGCTTATTACCAAACTTGCAGTTCACTTTCACACTTAGAAGAAAAAAATCTGACAGAGAAGTTTGTCTCTGACAACAATACCTAAAATTATTTAAGCACTAAACACAATGGGTATTACCTTTTGCCTCTGAACAGACACCCAAAAATCCATCATCAGTCAGCACCTTAAACAGTGGTCTGACTCCATAGGTATCTCTCGCCAGAAACACTTTTCTGTTTGCAGTGTCCAGAAGGATGAAAGCAAACACCCCATCTAGCATGGATGCTGTTTGTTCTATTCCTCCTCTGTTGTAAAGGTGAAGGATAACCTCACCATCCACTAACGTCTGATATTCAAATCCAAACTGCTTCTGTAGCTAAGAAAAAACATAGAGAAACATGAATTTGTAAATGCTGACTGCTTGTTGAGAAAACACCACCAGTCCTGTAGTTGTTTAATAAAAAACCTAAGATTGTAAAATCACAGTTCAAAAGTTATATAAACTTTTCCATCAAAGAAGGAAATTAAACTGTTGTGTTCAAAACATTACCCAAGATTACCTCTCAGACAAGGCAGATTGCTTCTGCAGTCTTAAGCAATTCACAGGACAGCACCTTTCCAGGGATACATTTCTATCCCAGAGCATCAAACTGCAAACCCATGACCCTGGTCTTCAGAAGCACCAGCCTCACCACCTCCCACAGACAAAGGGCAGAAGTAGGCAGAGGCAGTGCTTCAAGAAATCACCACCTCAGAACAGGACCAGAAGCAAAGACACCATTTACCGTGGTCTCAAGTAACTCCGTGCCACTTTCGTATCAGAAAAAAGACAGACACTTATGTAAGCCTCTCCCCACCCTGAAACATATGGACACTGTTAACATCTTTGCAGAGCAAAATACTTTAGAAACTCTGGTTTACTTATGCAGTCACTGCAATTCCTCGGTGGTTTTTTTAATACACAGAGAATTTCCTGCAGCCTAATCTTCCTCCATTTCTCAAACTAACCTTTTCACTCTGCCTGTGCAGATGGAGTGGGGGAGGAAGAAATTAGCTGTCAGACTTGAGTCAGGCCAAATACTCTTCATGTTCTTGTAGTGCTACTCTTTAAAGTCCTTTCAATATCTACCAGACAGGGGGAAGAGGGAGCTTCAATGAAACACTAAAAAGCAAAAAAAACACCCACAAAACCAATGCTTTAGCATTTTAATTTCTTTGGTTATAATTGTTATTTGTGGGGCAAAGTCTTAGATCAAGTTAAATCAATACTATAGAAACTAAGTCATTGCCCTAAAGACGCCTGTTTCACCAATGATCCTTTCCTAGATTTCAGGTTTCAGGCACAAGCTTGGAAGAAAAGTCTCTACAGAGAGGCTACATAATGCAGGGAGAACAAACGAACAAATTCCTGCTGATGGCAATGCAAGTTTTGCATAAACCAATTCCCCTCAGGATTATGTGTGTAGCACCATAGAGTAACTCTTTCTGCTCTCAACAGCAGAAAAAACATAATGCAAAACACAGCAAGTATTACAAACTGTTGGTAAAGTACGTATGTATTGTAGGCAAAGTATATCTCACCTTTCAAACAGCCAGATACTTGAAGATTGGGGGGAAAAAATTAAAATCTCGTGCCTATGAAGTCAAATTCCCAATGGCATTACTGATGCTACTGACATCACTGACAGCAGCCTGACTCTGCTTTTAAAAATGCAATGCTAGAAGTACTAAGACATCTCCAATTACTCACACATTTCTGATACTGCCACGCCATTTTAAGCATTCAGTTTGTTATGGGTTTGCACAAAAATCTTTTGGTAGCAGTGGGGGGCTACAGGGGTGGCTTCTGCAAGATGTGAGAAGCTTTCCCCAGGTCTGACAGAGCCAATGCCTGCCAGCTCAAGGATGGGCCCGCCGCTGGGCAAGGCCGAGCCAAGCAGTGACAGCTGCAGTGCCTCTGTGATAACAGAGTTAAGAAGTTTAAAAAATAATAATAATAATAAAAAAAGCAGCGGCCTTTTGAAAAAGAAGTGAGAAGATGTAAAAAACTTTGCAGACACCAAGGTCAGTGAAGAAGTGGGGGAGGAGGGGCTCCAGGCACTGGAGAGATTCCCTTGCAGCCCATGGAGAAGGCCGTGGCGAAGCAGGCTCCCATGGTGGAGCAAGTGGAGACACCTGAAGGAGGCTGTGACCTGGTGGGAAGCTCGTGCTGGAGCAAGCTCCCGGCAGGACCTGCAGCTGGTGGAGAGATGGGCTCATGCAGGAGCAGGTTTGCTGACGGGACTTGTGATCCCATGGGGGACTAGGCTGGAGCAGTTTTTTCCTAAAGGTCTGCACCCCACAGAAGCAACATTGGGGCAGTTCATGAACTGAAGCCCCTGTGGGAGAGACTCATGTTAAAGCAGCTCATGGAGGACTGTCTCCCATGAGAAGGACCCCAGGCTGCAGAACAGCATGAGGAATCCTCCCCCTGAGGAGAAATGAGTGGCAGAGGTATCGCATGATGAACTAACCACAATCCCCATTCCATCCCCAGGAGGAAGAGAATTAGGAATTAAAGTTGTGTCAGGGAAGAAGGGAGGGGTGGAGTGATCAGTGTGATTCAAAACCAGTCACAACTGTAATATGCTTTACCCACAGGTGGCACAGACATCTCAGCACAGGGACTGAGGCACACAGACCATGTTCATCACCACTATTACACCCATCTGGGACATTCAGACTCTTTAAGAAGTTGCTGCTTGTTTTGTGCCAAAGAGACTTAATTGGGTGGCTCTCAAAAACCCCACAAGGCATCTGTGTTAAGCTGCCAACACCTAAAGACTTTGGTGACATACTAGAAACATTAATAAGTGACATATCCCATCTAGGTTGATATGCAGAAATAAAAATGCAATAATGGCTTGGAGAGCAACCCAAAATAACTGAAGAGCAAGGCAATCTAAAGGCATTTGCATTATAAAGAGAAAAGGGGAGAAAAAGGCTTCGAATTCCCCTCTCCAGGAGATAAGAAGAATGCATCTTTATTTAAAACTGGTCAAAGCTGAAGATACAAATACATATTGTCCTTCTTTTCAATTAAAACGTGATTTTTCAGTATTAAAGACTTAGTATGTTACTAAGCCACCACAGATTCACAGCTCACTGTGACGATTTATTTCCTTTTAAACACTAGTAATTTCATAACTTCTATGTTTTTTTCTGCTGTTCTAGTCCACCATGTTTTAATCGTTCTCTGAATATCCACTAGTTTTGAAATTAAAAAAATAATTGAAAAAAACCGCAAGAAAATTCCCTATGATCCATACACAACACTTACCTGTTTGAAGTTGTAGATCTCTCCATTGTAACACAGCCACAGATATGGGAACTTCTTCACCCGGATAGGCTGCATACCATATAACTGATCAACCACAGCAAGGCGGTGGAAACCAAAACAACAGTTGGTGAATCCATTGACGTTCTCAAAACGAAATGCATCAGGACCTCTGTGCGCTATCTTCATGGCACTTAGACACTGGACAGAAAGACATTCATCGCTCCCAAACAGGGCCCAGATACCACACATGGTGAGGCTGTTGATCTACCTGGAAGTAGAGAACCTGTTCAATAAAGATACGAACATTATAAGCAAGAGCCGATACCTAGAAAAGACAGATAACGAACAAAGGCTATTAACCAGCTTGGCAAGAGAACAGCAGACTTTAATAACACACAAAACCCAGTTTGCCTGTAGTATGATAAGCAACAAATGACAAATCAGGTTTAAGTTTACCTTCAGGTGCACCGAAGCCGTATATAATTTTTAAATTTCTTTTTAATAGAGCACAAATATAACAAATCATTACTGGGCATCGGGTATGGGCTGTTGGAGTAACACATTCCCCCAGCAGAAATGTTAACAGTCCTTACAGTTTGCAGCCTTTCAGTATCTAAGGAGGCTTAGTGATAAAGGAGAGGCTTTTTACCAAAGCCTGTAGTGCCAGGACAAGGGGCAACGGTTTCAGAGCGAACGAGGGTAGGTTTCCTCAGCCCTGTGCCGGGACTGGACTGTGCCGGGACTGGACTTCCTCAGCCCTGTGCCGGGCGCAGATAAGAAAGGTGCGCAGGGTGCAGCGCTGGCGCGGTGCCGTGCTCCCCTTGGCATGCCTTTTTCGGCCAGGTGTCGCTGGAGATAGGGGCCTCGGTACTCTGAAACCTTACTGAGGTTTCCCCGACCTCGGCCTCTGTCCCAGGCTGCTGTCAGGCTTCAGACCGCCACAGCTCCGGAGACGCCGGGGTGGAAAAGGCACGCCAAGGGGAGCACAGCGCTGCACCGACGCTACACCTTTCTCACCTGGACGAGCGATGGCGCTGGGGAGCTCAGCCTCAGCACATGACGCTGGGCTTTCCTACCAGCTGGGGCGGCTGCCGAGAGCCCCGCGGTCCCTGGGCCTTTTCTAACAGGCATCCACAGGCACTCGGGGCGCGGTTTCCTTCCGCATTCGCCCGGTACTTCCCGGGCCTCCCTCCACGCGGCTGCGGCGCATCCCGACCCCGCCACCCCCTCGCTCGCAAGCCGGGGCAGCGGAAGGGAGGCCAGGTGCAGAGGCCAGGTGCTGAGGCCGGCTCCCAGCACAGCTGCCCTGGGCCCGCAAGCCCGGCGGCACCTCCCGACCGGCTCCGCTTACCGCGACTCCGCGGCCCAGACACCACCACTCGCACTGATGCCTTACCCCGTCCTAAGCCGCCGGCGCAGAGAAAACCGTCGTCCTCCCCGCGGCGGGTGGTGAAGGAGGCGGCTCCCGCCGGTGCTGGCTCCTCCCCCGCCGCCTGCTACTGTTGAAACCCGCCGCGAAGTTTCATCATGCGCTTTCCCGCCACGCCGGCCTGTCTTGGCTGGCGGCCCGATCCCCGCGGGCCCTCTCCTCGCACGCGGGGAGCCTGGCTCCCATCGCGGCCTTTCTCTGCGGCCCCGGCTCGGGGAGCACCCGGACAGGGCATGAGCCGAGTCGCAGGCCAAGAATCCCGGGGTCTGCCGCTTCCCTGGACCGTTGTGAAGAAAAGCGCCCGCTGCCACGCACCGCCAGGCTCCTTGGGCTTAGGGGGCAGCTTTCAGCCATCAGAAATCCAGACCCCGCAGATCTGCACCGAGTTGTCACTTGTATCGTATAAAGCAAGGAGAGCTCAGACATCTGCAACGTGCTTGCCTTAAAGCAGCTTTATTTAGTTTGAAAGATTGCTCGCAAAGTTTACACCTTTGAAGGTGTGTACCGAGGGCTTCAGGTTTTGCTATGCAAAACTGCTCTGAATGCTGTGGGTAAAAAGGGATTTTGATGCCTACCAGAACTTGGAGAGTGCTAAAGTAAATGAAATTCAACTCTTAAGACCAGGATGTGAAGTACTAAATATAAACCTTAATTCTCCACACATACTTCAAGAGAGTCATTAGCGGCAATTTGCATGCAGTGCCTACGGTACCTTCAGCCAGCTTTAGTTAGCTTCAGTGGACGTGGTGTCAAACTGCAGTGCTGTGCAGAACGTTCTTCAGGTTATGCAGATAGTCAGCACTAAGCTGGTCTCTGCATAGAATTTTAAAAGGACTGTTAAGAAGCTGTTAAAAGAATATTTTTAGCCTTTAGAAAGAAAAATGTATGTAAATGGCCTATGCACGAGAAGTAGACCCCAGGGCTGATAAGGAATAGATACAGAAGGTTTCTGTTCAGTACAGCTTCACCTGAACACAGCTTTTCCTGAGAGGAAAAGCTTTTCCTGAGTACAGCTTTTCCTGAGAGGAAAAGCTTTGGGAAGCCTGCAGATGCCATGTGTACAGCCCTGCTCTGGAAGGGCAGAGTGAAAGCGTGTGCAACGGCACAGAATCACCGCTCACACCTTTTGCCCTAAATGTCACAAACTGTATTTTGAAAAGCTACAAGAAATAATTGACAAAACCATTAACGTAGGTTGGAGATGGGGGGTTTTTGGTTGGGTTTTTTTGTTTTGTTTTGTTTCTTTTTGCCAGAGTCTTCTGTAAATAGCTTTGCTTTACATCTTTTCTCTGCATAGGGAAAAGATTTTTGGATGAGTCTGCTTAGGCTTAAGTTGTTGTCTGGACATTCGTCGTTTTACGAGCAATTCCTGGTCCATAACTAGATCTCATACACTATGGTAAGTCACCAACCACGTCGTAAAGCAAGAACCTTTTCATGGCAGAACTGAATCAGGGAGGGTGAGAAGCAAACTGCAGAAAGCAGACGGGTAAGGCTGGGCAAGGACAACCGGGGAAGAGCAAAACAAGCTCTTAAATCCTCATTAATGTCTGCACCCTTAGGGCACGCTGGGTAACAGCCTCGTACTTATCCTCCCTGTTACTTCCCGCTCTTAAAAACTGAGGATAGCTAACTATGTCTTGCTTATTTAATCCTGTTTTATGACGCTGTTACAGATGAGACTAATGGCAGAAATACCATCCATATTCTGTTTTTAAACATTGACACTGTTACAATTGGATAATTACAGCAGCTCAGGCAATAACTGATGTGTCCCTCCTTTTCTAGCCTTTCCTCTCTTGTTGCCGAGTAGCCCCTTACAGCCCCTTTACATTAAGCGTCATTCTGCACTGTCCAAACATATCTGCAGACAGCACTAGATTACACCCCAGTCTCACAGCTCTGTTCTTTTCAGTCATTTTCCCTCTCAGTTTTCTCCTTCCTGCAGACATTATCACGTGTAACTTTTGCCACAGCAATTTCTTACCCACTGTAATCCTATAAAGCTGGGAGAAATTTAAATTAATGATGGCTGGGTGGAGAGAACATGCTTGAACGTAAGTAGCTAAGAGACTTTCTACTTTGTTGTATCATCTGTTCAAGTGCCTCAGAGTAACCATCTGGCCACAGGCTAAAATCGTTTAAGAATGGCTGAAAAACACTAAGAAAGTTCCTGATTAATTAATTAAGCAGTACTTGGATTAGTTTTGTTTCTAATCACCTGAAATTAAAAATTAAGATGTTCCTCCGAAGGCAACAGGTAAAATGAGTAAATGAAAGTTCAAAGAGAACAGGTAAATAAGCATGATGCAGAAAGAACTCTTTCTTGGCAGCTACAAGACTGAGATGGTCACTGTCAGCTCAACTCTCCGACAGCATTGGTCAGAAATCTGGTCACACTAAATCTTTTTCCCACTAATACCTTTGCTGCATCTGTCGGGTGTGGTACCATCAGCGTGCCTGGAAGACGAGAAATGTCTGAGATCTGTGAAACCTGTTTGGAGGAGACAGAACTGAGAGCAAATTGGAGAAGTCAGAGGCCGTGATTAAGAGAGGCATGCAGTGCTTTCACTGCAATGACTAACCAGTTAACCTGTAACGCCTGGGGGGTTTGCAGGGAGTAGTCTCCTGAAGGTATTCTTTATAATTCGTGCCTTTTTGCATGAACACAATTCAGCTGTTTTTGTGATGGTGGTTCCCAGCTTTATGTTCCCATCCTTTGCTCTCACCAGGCCTACGTGGGAAAACCAGATCTGAACAATGGCCATGCTCAAATATTAAAGACTTGCATTAAATGCATATACTCTGCGGTTTCTCAGAGAGGAACCGAACACCTTTTGTTTGACAGTGAAGGTTGCTGCGAGTAGATTCATGGGCTGGATTGTTATGACAAGCAGGACTGTAAAACATCAGCAATTCTATTGATGCCTCAGCTCAGCCTTGCAGCTGCCCCTTGCAAGGCAATCGAGTAGCTGTGGAACACAGTCCTTCCACACACTGCCAGACCATTGTCATGGACTATTAAAGGTGGTACATCACTAACAATTTCAGAGATTATAAGGATAATGCTGAAACACTTTATATTATTGACAAATGAGAGACTTTGGTTGTGGGAAGGAGGGGGATGTATCTTGTCTACATTTACTAATGACTCCTTTTGAATTCAGCATCTGTTTTAGCTGGGCCAGCCACTCTCCATCGGGTATTTAACACATCCCAAATTGCAATAGCAATACTTTTTTATTTTTCCTTCTCCAATCCTAACTTGTGTAGTAATGGAGCCATGGGAATAGGCGGCTTCATGTTTCCAGAGGCCTCAAACTACCCTTTTCTCATCTCCCAGTGACTGAATGTTCGTGATGTAAATTGGGCACCAAGAATTCTGTATGTTCCAGTTTGAATTTTTTCCTTGATATATTTGCTACACAAAACTTTGCCACATACGGAACAGGATATGATACTATTGATTTGCTTCTTTTATCAGTGTCCACAAATTACTTTGGTGTTGAAGTCTGTGTGATTCTCTTTCTGGAAGCAGCTGCACACCTGCATGTGTGTGTATATTTTACATATATGTAAAAATACATGTACATTAAGCAGGCAATAGTTGTAGTGCCAGGTGTTCTGGTAACATCTGACATCTGAAACATACAGCTTGATATCAGAGGTACATGTCAGGGAACAAAGGCCTTTTCCTATTTTGTTTTTTCTTCCCCAGGGGAATAGTAGCATGATGTGCTGTTAAAGTTTGAGTGCTTGCACTAGAGGTCTCAGGCAGAACCATACTTTAATTCCTGTATCTGACTGGGGAGGGAAGTGAAAAGACACACTGTCAAATTCAGAAGCAGTTTGGAGCTGTGGAGCTTGAAGCAAGGTATGCTCCTTTTTGTATCACTTCGTTTGCCTTTTACCCCGCAGGACTGCACCACATGGCACTGAGCTTTCAGCTCTTAAAAAACTTAGCAACCTAACAGAGCTGTTTGTTCATATAATTTTGTATGTATTTATTTTTCTTTTTTCATGTCTGTTCTTTTTGATTGCTTTGGAAGACATTTAAAGGACATGCAGACTACTTTTCTCTTCTCCAGACAACTCGTGGTATAAAAAGTAGCTGTCTTTCACGCTGGGAGTTCCTATTGCTATAGTGTCTCATATTTAATCCCTTTTCTTTTCTCTCTGCTTAATTATGTTAAGCTTCAAAACAAATAAGACTTGCTCTGACCTCAGAGTTAGAGGTCACAGCACTGAAACATTGGAAGAAAATCTTTTCTAGAGCCCCGGCATTCAGAACTTCGGTAAAGTACCAGGAAGGCATGTCTAGTGCAGCGGGGAGAGAGAACACAAAGTAAGGCGATTTGTTATTGCTCCACAAAAGACTTAAGCGTTTTGCACTACTGCCTCATCCCTTTTTTTAACACCCCAGCCCTTCCATTATCCCCTGTGTTTCTTAGCGCAGACAAGAAGGGGTTGTTGAATGAGCGGCGGGCTGTACAGCCACATTGCGGGTATGGCATATGGCATACCAATGGCTCTATTGTCACCGGGCCCAAGACCACGGAGGAATGAAACATTGCTGACTTCAACTGAATAGTGGTCTTGGCTAATGAGAAGGAATTCTGTGTAATTTATTCCCTTGTCCTAAGGGGTGGGCGACAGTCGGAAACAAACCACAAAATTATTACATGTATGCTTTTTTTTTAAAAAAAACAAACACTTGCAGAATAAGAAAGTAAAACAAGTTGTCTGATATTGATTCTCTAACATAAAGCAGGATAGTTCTCTAGAGTTTTCAGAGCCATAATGGTAGGACTAATTTAAAGTCTCATTGTTTTTCATACAGTAAGAGAGATTGGGTGTCAGCTGAATTAGCATTTAAACTAACCGTGGTAGTCAATACAGCAGGATTAACTGCAAATTACAATCTTCGATTCACTTTTTCATTGTAATTTGCCCATTGTGAAATTTTGCCCGGTTGGGTAGGTGTTTTGTTTAATACAAACAAGATCTTTTTCATCCAGAGTACAGCTAAATTCTGCTGTAAAACACATGGATAGATGGTATAAAGCTGTAACAGCTAAATCTGTGCTTGAACATATATAACAGATTTAAAATACATTGGAATGTATTTTTTCAGATGGAATAATCGAATATAATTTTAATAAGGTTTTGTTTTGTTTTTTACATATCAGCTATGTTGCTTTAGTCTTTTAGAGCACCCTACTTAATTTTTGTGATTTGCGCCTGGAAGATATCAAAAATATCCAGTGAAATGTGCTAGATACACATATATGTCCTCCTAAATACAATTAAGAATAACAGAATAATAACAATCATTGAACACTGCATGAGGATCTTAAAAAAACCAAAAATTAGATGGTCTTTGGTTTGTAAAACCAAACTGAGAAACTACTATAAAACATGTAACTGCAGGTGCTCTTTCCCATCACTAGGTCGAGCTGTTACCTCAAAATGAGAACCCATCACCCTGCTAGTACTCTTACCAGAAATAAGGGGTGTAGAACAGAGGCAATAAAGGTCTGCAATGGAATAACCACACTGGCAAATATAACCGTTTGCAGTTTGGACAACAACTGTGCTATCACATAAACGAAGCCAATTATTTTCCATAAAAAGAAAAAAAAATAGTGATTTTTTCCCCTGTTTTCTCACAGACGTACACGCTAAAGTAGAGCTCACTTCACAGTATGTATCAGTGTCTTACTAATGCTGTTAAATTAAGCAGTATCAACCCATTCGAATTATTGCCTTGTTTCTTCATTACAGTTACTCAATCTGCTTTTTTTCTAGGAATTAATTCTGAATTCTGCACAAAGGTTAAATTCTGTTGTTGCTACTGCTATCATATAAACAGTAAAATGGGACATTTCTACTCCCAGTTCTTCCTTAGCTAGAAACTTAACAACAGACTTTGTAAAACTATCTTTGTCCTTTTACATATTAAGATGAGAAGAATTCTTCTCGGTGAGGAAAAGAAAACAAAAAAGAGGAGAAAACCAATTCTAAAGGAGCTCAAAATGCAGTATCAATTCAGCAGGATTATGAGAATGAAACAATGATTGCAAAGCAGAAGAGGAGTTAGCTCTGCATTCTAATTCTTACTGAACAAAATCTCATCTCTTATCACAGATGCCAGATTATAATCTGAGTATTTCTACTAATTTAACAGGATAATTTTCAATATTAATTCCAACATTTTTACTAAGCTTTTTTTTTCCCTAGAGAAGAAAAACACAAGCCAACTAAAATCTTCTATCAGTTCTCATAGAAGCAAAATTATACAAGAATGATACTTTATAGCAGCATTACTTTGAATCTCATTTTAGCTGACAACTGTCCTCTGAACCTCTGCTTTTGACAGGAACAGGTACAAGATAGGCAAACAAAGGACTGTATCCACAGGTGTTGGTTACACCTCAAGCTTTTTCTGAAATACATCTTTTAATGAAATATATCTGAGTACCTCTTTTATTAGAGGTTTTACTGTTAGATAATTTATTATTTTATTAGTATCAACTAGGATTTGACAGAGAAAATATTTGCATTTGCCCTGGCTAACTTTTAAGTTGCATGCATGTGTAAAATAAACGGAAATACACTTATCTATACAGAAATATATCAGTTACAAGACTAAAAAGAGATGTATTTTTCTTAAGTGCTTAAGTAGGTTCTGCAAGGCCATTTCTATAAATAAATCAGGGCCAGAAAGTCAATTCAAGTATGACAGGCTGACTAATTATTAGCACACTCCTCTGTGTGATTTATGTCCATGCCAAGTAGCATTCCTTGAAAAAACCTCTGGGCAGGGTTTACAGAGTAACACTTGCCAAGAGCTGTTTCTAAAGAGTGGTAGGGACGAGACTGAGGTTTCAGTCTATCCACAGTGGAGTCCTCTGAGGGAATCCCAGCAGACTTCCTGCATACCTTCCCACCACGTCCCACAGCACTGAAACTGAGCGTTGGTTTCTCAGATTTGTGATAGGGAAATCTCATCCTGGTGGGCTGCAACATAGCCCTCCACTTTGAACTGAAAAGTTGTGAAATAATTACATCAAAGGATGGTCCCTGGCACTCTTCCACCCATAGGAATACGGATGCAGTCCAGAGCATCCTGAAGTAGGCTTGGCAGCAGGTCTGTAAGCAGGACGGAAATATTGCAGGAAGTTCTTTCTTGCAGAATTTCCAGAATGATAGTTTATTACATTTCCCCTGATATTTCAAATAAAAATACAAAGACATTTAATATTCTTTAATTTTTAAAGCCGCTTCACTTAAGATTGTTTTTTAATTAGTATATTTTTAGCAAGATCCAGCAATTAATTCCTGAATCTGCCACTCAAAATTTATCACTCAGGTTTTTGGCACTCGCCAAATACTAATCTGTAAATTCACAATGGCTTGTTTTAAGTCAATTATTGGTTGCAAACAGATGTGGTTAACACAAATAGGAGCGCAGAGGCTGCACATTGTTTAAAAGCAGACATTACTTCTACCTTCACTGATCAGTAATGTGTATTATTGTGTGGTGATTGCACCATTGTTTGTGCAAGAAGTATAGTAAAGTTCCGTATCACAACAGGATGTCAGACTTTTAGCCAACTGGCGTTCTTAGGAATAAAAGGAAGGTGTGGCAACATGCTCCAGTGCAGGGAGCCCTCTTACTTCTTTAATATATTATAATCCACTTCATCTGACACAGTAATCAAACAGATTATAGTAATTAAGGTAGTTTTACAGCTCTCTATATGGTTCTGACTGTTCCGGGACACCACAGCACCAAATTAGTGTGTCCTGTAGGCAAAGGCACGGAGGTAAATGGAAACTGTTCACTTTCCTAAAGGCCTTTGTTCTGCTCTAGGAATTAGGGTAGGCATGGATAATACTTGTTCTTGGTCTGGTCCAGTGTGCCTGCAACCGCAGTTTCTGGGTTCACAAGTTGACACAGAACGGCTGATAAGTTCTTTAGACAAGAGTGGCCTCACTGAATCTGAATAGTCATGTTAGTGGAGTTTTATATAAATCATATTAATAAGGCATTGCATTTAATCTGGTGGTCTCTCTGACCAAAGAGGAGGGGACAGAGAACGCAAAAGTAGCTTTCAGTCAAAATACATGGCAAGTACTCGTAAGTATATGTTTTCAGCATCTTGCTGCTGATCCATAAAAGCAGAGGCATAAATGGAGTCAAGAACATTTACAATTGAATAGAATGTTAATAAAAGAGAACAGTGATCCATGGAAGTATGTAGAATTTGATCTGGTAAACCTGGTTCCTTGTCAGATGTTAGCATGTAGAAAGCTGCTCAGAGAAGGAAATCACAGTTTCACCACAGGTGTTTATTGGATATTCAATTAAATATTCAAAACTTATGTATGTAGTCCATGACTGCCAAATTGCACATCCTCACAACAGCTGTAGCATTTTGGCTGGTTTGATGCAGTTGAGAGCAGTAGCTCATCTGTGAGTGGGCTTTTATGGCAGGCATGTACTCTGGAGAGCTCTCCAAAAGGTTTAAGGGTGAAGATGCCCAGCCAGGTAGCTCATGAAGACCTACCTAGTGATGAGTTACGGGCCTGTTACCCTGCTTTTGCTCTGCCCCTTTTGGGAGCATGCAGGAAACAGTCTTTACATTGAATATGCCTAGCCTTCCTAGATAGGGAAAGATCTCATTCTTTTGTGTATACTGATATAAATTCTCAAGTGATTTATATTCTTTTAAATTAAACTACTAAAAGCATTAACTTCTCTGTCATTTGTTCCCAGCCACACATGACAGAAGGTAGGGACGTGAATCTTATCGCTGTGTTACCAGGACACTGGTGTGTCCCCCATTGCTGCTGGGCTTTCACAGTAGCAGAGGAGAGGCTCCCATAAAGTAGCACAGTCATCAAGCAGATCTGTGCGTCTTGCAAGCAAAAGAACATCAGGCCTGCTCCTCCTTCCAAATTGAGAGCAAGAGAATCGCTTTTCCCCTCTACCTAGCCACCCACAGGCCATTTGTCATGCACAGCACAAGGTGTGGCAGTGCATTTGGTACCATTGCACAGCAAGGACAGCCCTTTGGAGGGCCACATTTCCTTACTTTGATCCACCAGAGAGATCTCATCAATCCCTGAGTTTAAAAAAAACCACCAAACCATACAACTAACAAATGCCTGTATGTGAGGTATGTAAATGTCTTCATAAAATGTTAAACAGCCTTCATAATGCAGCCAAGCCAGTCACTTTAGTTAACGTAAACTTTGCATACACCAATATTATTAGGCAAGCCATGATTCACTTGTTAAAGTGCACTCCATCTTATCTTTGAAATTTCCCTTTCAAATTAGCCTAACAAATGCTCAGTGAACATATCTGTATGAGAACATGTACCCCTTCACACATACATATACACATTTGTATGCCACAGACCTTGACAATAGAATTCCCATGACACCAGACCAGGCCTTAGAGTTTGCCAATGAAATCTTACATTCAACTCAATCACACTGCATTATCTGTAATAGGAGGCATTTTGAAAATGTAATTAAATCTATTTCAGAATTTTAAGGCATGCCCTGGACATTGGTAGACAGAACTCCTAATAAGATTTGGGTGTGGAAGGGAACTGAGAAGACATACACTTTATTTTTTCCAACAGCCTTTGCAGTTTGTTAATTTTTTATAGCTGAATTTCTTAATGCCACTCAGAGTTCCCTACAAGAAATGCACTCACTTCACTTCTGCCCTTCTCTGATGACACTAGCTCAAGGAGATACTGTTCACCAGGCTGCTTGCAATTATTTTAAAGGGGGAGCAAACTGTGGGACAGGGCACAAGTTTGAACAATGACCTGGAGCCATGTGGGTCATGGGAGCTTCTTAAACTAGTACAATAGCCAGTATCTCCCAAACGATGGATCATCCAAAGAAATAAAAATAGGGAATGAAAGGGCACACCACCAAGGGGCAGTTGTTTTGGAGGGAGAGTTGTTTTGTCATGAATAGGCAAAACTATGGCTTGACTGAAGCCCAGGACAGGCTGGACGAAGAACCAAGGGCCATGGGGAGATAGATCCAGAGTAGTCTGCACAGTGACCTCCATTTACAGAAACACTGGTGGCCCTCAGCACAGACCAGTTCTTGTTTGCACGCACCTGCACCCCAGTCCTTTAAAAAAATCCCAAACAACCCACAAACCTCTACCTGTTAACTGCAGAGCTCCATTAACTACCCGCTGTTTGACGAATGCCATCCTTCGGTTACATTATAATGTAAAGCACTTTTTAAATCCATAATCCCTCTTCATATTTAATAGATTTTTCCTAAGGAAAGATATCGAGGGGGAAACGTCACAGATGTTAAAAAGGTAGGCAGCATTAGCACAGGGAGATAAGGAATGATTTCAGAGGGTTCAGTTACCTAGCAACGTCCCTTGCAGTTGCCTAATGGTATTTTGGAAGTGCAGACGCTCCAGACCGGCTGGAGTGAAGGGAGCGGGGGGGGCTGGAAAGCCGCGGAGCTCCGCAGCCCGGCCTGAGCACATCACACGGCCGCTTCCAGGCAAGACCAGGCAGACAAGAGCAAGGTAACGCAAAGAAAGGGTGGAGGGACGGCCCTGCCCGGGGCATTCCTTTCCTAAACGTGTCTGAAACGGCAGAGGCGTCCAAAACGCCTCACCGCTTACAGCCTTCAGTGGTCAAGGGGAGCCGAGGCTCCTTGCTCTCCCGTCCCTCGCATGCCTTCCCCTTTCCGCCCTGTGCCATTTGTTCACCCACACACTTCTTCAAAGCCCCGACCAAGCCACAAAGCGCGGCAGAACGAGCTGGCACCCGACCTCACGCCGCGGCTCCGGCCCGGGGCACCCGCCTTCACCCGCCGCCGGTCCCCACTCGCGGCCGGGCCCGGCGACGTGGCAGCGCTGCCAGCAGACAAGGGAAAGAGCGGGCAGACGGACGCCGGTCCCCAGGAGCAATGCTCGCGCCGGCCCGGGGCAGAGCGGCCGGGCGAGACGCGGTCCTCCCGCGCCCCCCACCGGCAGCGGCCAGGCGGGAGCGCGAAGCACCGAGCGACTGCGCTGCCACGCGGCGGGGCTCACGCGGTGGTTAAGGGTTAAATGCGCGTGCCGGGCCGGCCACGCCCTCCCCAGCGCTCGCCACCCAATGAGCAGGCGGCGGTGCGGTGCTGGCTCCGCCCCGCTCCGGGGGTGCGCAGCGCGGGGCAGCGCGATGATGCCCGTGGTGGCGCGGGGCGGTGGCCTCCCCTGCGCGCGGCCAACGGGTGTTTGCAGGTCGCGCGGCTGAGCGCGCGCCGCGCCCCGCCGGTCGACGAGGTGAGGGCAGAAGAGGAGAGGGGAGTGGAAGGGATGGAATGGGATGGGAAGGGAAGGGAGAGGAGGGGAGGACAGGGCGGGCCGGCCGGCCGGCCGCGGTACCCGAGCGCGCTGAGGGGGCGGTGGAGGCGGGCCCCGGGCCATCTTTGGAGAGGGGGAAGGCCGGCGGGCAGGCCCCTGAAGGCAGTGCCCGTCTGGGGAGGCGACGTGAAGGGAGGTATAGAAGGTACCCCTCTGCGGTGACGGGGCGGAAGGAGGTGGCCGGGGCGGTGCGCGTCGCTCCGGCGGCGCCGAGAAGGGTGCCCGCAGGAGCCGCGGTTTTGGAGACAGCAGGTGCCTGGCTGCCCGTCTGGAAAGGAGAGGCTCGGAAGGAGGGGTCTCCTAGGAAGACAGCGAGTCCCTCGGGGCTCCAACGGCGGGAGCGAGGTGTCTCCTGGAGGGGGAATTGCTCGAGGCCCCGCGCCCATCCGCATTCTGCCTCTTGTAACGGGACTTCCTGGACTGACGTCGCAGTTCTCTGTAGTCAGAACTAGGTTAGTGGAGGTCTGGAAAGCCGTGCTTTGGGCACGGTAACTTGTTGCTAAAAGACGGTGTCAGCGTTTGGTATGAGGAAGGAGATGAACGAGACTTTCTTACCTCTCGCCTGTGCTGTGTGGGCTGTTACACGTCCTGTGCCAGAGCGGTTGTTATTGGCCACCTGTTCCGAAATAACCTTGCTTCTGTTCTCTGTATTTTTGGATAGAACAACCAAAAGTTTTTGATGGAAAAAGTTGCTCTCCAAATAAATCCTTGCAACATTAGATATTAAAAAGAAATAAAAAAAATTTTGAAAGCGACAGCTATACTCTGGGCAGTTTGCAGTAATCCTTGAGGCAGGCGACGTTAGCAAATGTACTGTTTTGCATATAGCTTTGTTTTAGAAGCATATGAATACTTAGATATAAAGGTTTTAGAAATAATTGGACTTAGTGATAGGAAGACCTACCTTGGGCATTGCACAGCCAACTGTGTTTTCTGTATTTTGACTAATGATTCTGCTGTGTTGGTTGACTCTTGAGGATGTGGTAGCAGAGATCAATTTCATTGGTAATTACGCAGTTCTCAAAGGACATTTGCATTCTGTTTCATGCTGAGGCTCAGAGTTTCCTCCTCTCTTTGTAAGTAGGGGATATAAGGAAGAGCTGCTTGTGTGAGTTGGGTAGCCGTATTTCTCACAGTTGTCAAATTTTAAAGTGATTATGGAACGATGCTGGGAAAAACATATATTAAAATATCTAAAGTTATGTCATAGAATCGTAGAATCCTGCATTCTGTAAATTGAAAATTCCCAGATTATTTTGGTTGAATGTGTTTACTTGTGAAACAAGTCCAAAAAGTTACATGGTCAGAGTTTCCTTAAAGTATTAATTTTAAAGGTGGTTGAGTTTGGTTTTTTTGGAGGGTGGGGATGGGGCAAGCTCTGGTATCATATATTTCTGTTGCATGGGGTTTCCATAAGTTTGCCTTGGTTTAGGAAGGTGACCTTAATCCTTGTCGGAAGAGCTATCAGAATGAGAACAGTATTTTAGATTAATGCATTAAAGGGTTCATCACCAGGACTGCACAGAGGCACAACGGGGTGAGGGGACCCCATTGATCTCGTCAGAAGAATCAGTCCCCAGTTCTGTCACTGGAGAGCCATCAGCCCATTTACCCAGGTTTGACACCCATCAAGATAAGTGACCAGAAAGGCTCTCTGAAGCAGTTTACAAGATTGAGGGGTGTAACTGCCTGCGGAATATGGGGCATCTTAGGGGTTGCAAGAGAAGAGGATCTTGTGATTGTACAAATCTTATTATGGGATGCTTAGGGAAGGGACTAAAGGGAGGGAACAAGATGATTTAAGGGGTACAAGTGTGGGAAAATAGAAGGCTAAAGGGATTAAGGGCCTGGTCAATTGTAAACAAGTGGCTCGTCAGTATGTTTGGCCATGCCCCGGACCAGATTACCCACAGCCTGTCTGTCCTCTTTTCATCAAGCTGAATTTCTGTTTTCCTGGGCGAAGGGACTCTACTAGATTCATGTGTACGTACCAAGGTGTAAGTGCCAGCAACTGGGGTAGTACCATAGGTTTTAGGGCCCTCTGTGTCTGGTGTGAGAGAAACTGGAGTGAGAGTCTGAATGTCAGCAACTGGAGATGGTAAATCATAGAGGCTTGTGTGTCTGGAGTGCCGGTAACTGGGGAGACGGGCGTGCATGCATATTGTTTTGGCCAGTATGCCAGTTGCTAGTGAATGTCAATCAGGGCTAGCCAGTGAGTAGGATGGGAGGCTTGGGAGCCAGGATTTGAGGTAGATTAAATGTGGGACAGGTACTAGTGAGATCAGAGGGTCTTCATTGTGGCAATATGAAAGTCCAGGAGGTCTAGGCCAGCTGCTGGAGGGACTGTTTAAGATCTGGGGGTTGTTTTTGAGGCTCATTTGCATGTGTATCTCTGAGAGAGGCAACTGGAGACAAATAGTTCAAAGGACCAGTTACTGAGTGAACCAAATGTCTACGGTCACATGCTGGGGTATCATGGTATACCTGTGAGGGGCTGCGTGTGTGTTTGTATCCAGGTGAAGAGGTCTGTACCAGCAACTGGAGTGGGACTCGGGAGGCTGAGGGTTGGTTCACAGATGGTTGAGTGCCTGCGGCCAGTTACTGGAGGGGTCCACATTGTATTTATGTGTATATTCCCCACTAACGGACTTTTGTCCTGGTCAGCTAGGGTGAAGAGCAGCGTTAAGACCAGGCTGTGTTTGTGTTTGCATGAACACTGTTTTTAGCTGTGTTGATCTTGATCTGTATGGTCAGCCATGCGTATATGCATGTTTGCATGTGCAGCTATGGGAATACATCTTCAGCCTAGTCACTGGCCAGGCCTGGAGACATGGATTTGCAGCAGCCTTGTCTCCATTGGGCTGCCAGGTTCAGCAAGCTTACAATGCAGAAAAATTACTTTTTCTATAAGTTTGGAGATACAGAAATGGCTGACTCACAAGACTTACATTTGGAGCCAGATCTACAATGACTATTAAGCTGTGGTAGAATTTTAAAACATTTTTTTTTTTGTCTGGTTGATGTGAATAGGGCTACCTACATATCTAAATAGTTGTATTTGTTTAAGCTGCCATGACAGAGTAGTGGAGCATAAATTAAATGTAAAGCTAGGTTTTTGTTGTAGGTGGTGTCATTTTGGTTTTTTTAATCAATGTCTGTTTTTCAACTTGAGAGCAGTAAATATAGAAATAGGAATAAAAGTGGGGTTCTTGTAGTGACCTGACATGTTCTGCACTTGTTGTAGCATCACAGGATGGTTTGGGTTGGAAGGAACCTTTAAAGATCATCTAGTCCAGCTCCTTGTCATGACCAGTGGGCATCTTTCACTAGATCAGGTTGCTCAAAGCCTCATTGAACCTGGTCTTGAACACTTCAATGTTTTGCATGTCTTTGCCCTGCATAAATCCCTGTATAGAGAAGAATGCCAATGAAGAGTCTGAGTAGGAATGTTTATCCTAATGAGAATAGAGCTTCTGTTTTTAGTTTAATGCTATAGCATTGCTATTTTTGCTGGCAAGTTAAAAGACTCTACTTATGTCAAATACCAAGATAATATTAAAAAATCAAGATGTGCTGTTTACTGCTGGAGTTTATAAATATATGTATGTATGTATGTAGTGGTCCAGTCTGTTGATATCAAATTGGTAGAATGATGAGCAGATTATTTTAGATTGAAAACTGTAACCAGAGGCATTTCATATAAAAAAATGAAGTACAGCTTCAGCATCTGTCCCTACCTGCTCCCAGAAATCCTCTTTGCTTGTGGAATACTGCCAAATCAATTTCTGTTTTCCAAATGTGATAAATATGCTTTTTTATCTTTTTACGTCTCCAATACACACATTTTTTTCCCCCTAAAGAATCTGATTTAACACAATTTCATAGTTTAATAAGAAACAGTCATTTTCAAGTAATTTTCTTTCTTTCTTTTTTTTCCTCTCCAAGCAAGAGCAATTTTAACAGCTGTTAGAGCAGATAACTGAAATTGTATGGCAAAGAGACACCTAATATTGGAAAGTGGAACAATGATGACTTTTTCTTCTAGAAAGTGCTGTAGCTATGCTGTGTGCATGCATCGTTTTGTTTTTTTCCCGAAGAAAGGGATTGTTTCATTCTGGCCCTATCCCTTTGTCTATTGCAAATTTTGAGGGGTCTTTGTGGTGGTAGAGGAGGAAATAAAAAAAAAATAAAAAATTTTAGTACAGTGGATGCTTTTCAGTGTCATAGACTGCTTGTGCATACAGCCTTTTCCAGAAATGTTTTGGGGTTCTGGCTTTTCTTTTTTTCTTTTTGGAAGGCACCTCATCTAAGTCCTCATGTTTTCTTCCCAAGTTAGTGGCATATAAGACAATAGAAATAAAGCTGGAAACCAAGTTATTTTTTCAAGATCTGAGTCACAGATGATAATACAGTCAATTTTATACTTTAAGATGTGATGTCTAAAGGCACTCAGTCTCCACCAGTGTGTAGTACTGAACTGAGGGATGATGACGTATGATTAAAAAATTGTGCTTTTTTTCATATTAAAGAACTGCAGTTCTTTATCAGCCATAGTTCTGTGAATTCCATACAGCCATTATGTCTCTGGAGTTTTATTTTGGGCTTCAAGTTGTGTTTCCAGTTTTCTTTCCTTTTTCTACCAACGTGGAAAAAAACCAACATCACATGTTGGAGCTGCTTCGCTCTCAAATGATCTAGATCTACATATGTGCAGTAAATCTGGTGGCTTCTCAAAGTGCCAGCTTGCTTTCTGTGCTCTCAGCCTTCCCTTCAGGAGAGAGCTCAGGCAGAGGGAAAGCTGGTATTTGGAGCGCGTGTTGCTGCACAGTGATTCATGCCGCTTGCTTGGGGACAGTCTTTTTTTCCAATAAACTCTGCACAGCCACTGAGAGTCCTGGGTGCTTAAATGAGCTGCTGTGGTGGCTGCAGCTCTTGTCTGGTCAATGGTTTCCATCGATGCTGATGCCTCTCTATGCTCTGTAATTTTCTTTTTTTGGCTCCCTAACTGAGTAAACTGGGTTCTGCCCAGTGACGTTAATAATGAGCCTCATGGAGGGAACATCATCAACAACATCAAGGCTCGGGCTTGAATCCAGTATGTATTTAACAGTCAGTGTTTTTGGAGTTTAGTCCTGAATTATCAGAAAATATCTCAACCCTTTGTTAAGATGAAAAGGCCTCAGGCCTCAACAGCCTGAAACTGGTTTTTCAGTGTTTAATGTATAAAAATTCACACTTGTTTCAGATGCTGGGTTTGTTCTGGGTTTGTTACATGTTATAAAAATGGTCAGCCAAGTCCTTTAGTTTTTGAGGAGGAAGGGTGTGGCTGTGGTCAAGAGTGTTTTTATTACTGAAGTACAAGGGTTTTATGTGTGTAGGAGGCCTGGAGGCTGATGGGTTTTATTCTTTTCCTCCAAATGCTATTTAAAAATGGGTATTTCTGAACGAAAATTCAGATGTTGTCTTACTGTTTCTTCTGCAAGGCTAGGCTTGGTACTTACTGAAAGTGGGAGGGAAACTGCCCTACTTTGAGCATAGGATCGCTATTATGACTCTTAAAAAACTGCTTGTATTTGACATCTGTTGAAGAATTCCTGTAATATACTTACTCCTGGAGTTAAAGTGCAGCTCATGACCATATTGTATTTTTACATGTACACTGCCTTTGATCATAATCTTTTAGCTTCATAGAAGACTTAAGTATTACATTTTAAAGCACAGATTTCTTGGGCAAAGAGAACAAAGAAGTGAACATATATTGCAGTTTTACAATGAAGATACTGCACTTTAAATGTATACATTCTTGTATAAATGTAATGAATATTTTTGTATGTACAGTCACTATTGTGATTTGTGACTATCCTTTATAATTTAAAGCTAAAGGTTATATGATGTGTCCTTTGCACTAAATTTATCAATGGTTGTACAATTTTATACAAATATTTGTATTGTTCTTGTACTTAAACTTCCATGCAGGTCCAGGGGAGCTGAATCTGAGCTAGAACTGAAATTCCTTCCAGATATTTAGTCCTTGATTTCTTCCTATAGTTTTAGTTTTGATTTCTGTGTTAAGCAGCTTTAAGTTTAATGTGTTTTTCATTTGGTTTTGACAGTGAATTGCCTTCAGGAGATGGCCTCTTCTAAGTCTTTGATGAACCTTCTAACCTTCACTTTTGGATCAGCAATAGGATTTTTCGTGTGCTATCTTCTGTTTAGCATTATACTAGAAGAACAGGTTAAGATCCAGCCTCACATCCTTCACAATGATCCACATGGTCAGCACTCGGCAGATACTGATAACAATGAACTGCAAGGACAAATGAATTTCAATGCAGACTCTGGACAGCATGAAGGTATTTTGTTACAGCTGACTGATTACATAATGTGCCCTCTTGTCATGCATTGCAAATTGCTGCTTTCCTCACTGCTAGGAATGTGTATTAATCCTTCTCTTTCACTTGCCCCATGTTCAGGTTACAGGTAAATAACTTTGTCCTCCTGAGGTCTCCTGAATGGGTGGTTTTCATTTTTTACATTTTAATTGTGGTATTGATATCTTACCTTAGAGCCCGACTTTGCTCAGCTTCTGTACCCAGACTTGTTTGGAGCTGGAACTTCTCAAATAAGCGTGGACATCAAGTGGTGGTTTTAGCCTCTTAGATATAGCTGAATTTCCACCCCCTCCCCTTTTTGATACGATTAATAAAACTCGGAATTGGGGTGGATATTGTTTGCCAAGCTGATTATGCAGCAGTCTAACCACAGGTTGCTCTACCAGAGCAATTCTGTTGCACTACGATTAGTTTGGTTTGGTTTGTTTCTACAAAGAAGGTAGATCCTTCTAAGATTACAGGCATACTTTTAAATTTGACACACCTCATAAAATGACACAGATAGTATCTGAGTTGGGACAGTTTGGATGAGAAAAAAATGCACTATAATGCATTTGCTGAAGATGTTAATGGATAATTTGCTATTTAAACCGCAAACTTTGTAAGTTTGTGAGTCTGTCACTTACAATTGCAGAAAAGTGTTACAAAGAAATCTGATCTACACTTGCCCAAAGTGTAAGCAGGAACAGTTAAGCAGATCTTGCTCTCTCATTCTTTCACAAGTTAAAATCAGGCCCTAAGTATGAAGTGAAAATGTTTCTTTGAGACAAGTGAATGCTTTGGCAGCTTGGAAAACACTGTATTCCACACCTCAAATAACTGTATCTGTTTAGTCCATTGGATTATCTGGAAATAAAAACATTATAGCACAATGATGATACTTGTTTCATGATATCCTAAGTTATTTAATTTGGGTTGTTTGTTTGTTTTTTTTGTTTCCCCACACATAAGATTTAAATTTATTTCCTGATAAATTCTTTCTCTCTGGCTTACCATCTGCTTTTTCTTTCAAAAATATGTTGCTTTTTTAGAAATATTTGGTAGGCTTTGTTAGTGTGTGTGTGTGTATATATATATATATATATATAAAAAAGCTAATAAACTCTATTTTTTATATATATACACACGTTATATATATAATAAACTCATTTATATATATAACGTGTGTATATATATAAAAAATAGAGTTTATTAGCTTTTTGACTTTTCTGTGTTGTAATCAGTGAGTTCATTGCAAATGGCAAAGTTACTCAGCTGTTTAATTTTCAGTAGTCCTCCAATACCATGAAGAAGTTGCTTCTGAACAGTTTTAATGCACAAATCAGTGTTTCAGAGCCACACTTCCCTGAAGATATACCTGTTTTGATATGACTCTTATGCTTGCCTATGTCCTGTGTTAAGAATTTTAGTTCATTTGGTTTGGGAGTCTTGTTTGTTTTCTTCCTCCATATAACATTAATTTCATTAACTGGTACATTTGGAAGCAAGTGCCTCTTCTCTCTCTGTATATACTTTCTAATCTAGAAACAGAATGTCTGGGAGGAAGGTTGCTCTTATGTTTGTTTTGCAATTGAGTGGAATATTGGTTTGGAACTTTACTCTTTTTTTTTTTTTTTTTTTTAGATGAGAATAAAAATATTGCAGAGGAACTGTATCAGAAGGTGAAAATACTGTGTTGGGTCATGACTGGACCTCAAAATCTAGAAAAGAAAGCCAAGCATGTTAAGGCCACTTGGGCCCAACGATGTAATAAAATACTTTTTATGAGTTCTGAGGAAAATAAAGACTTCCCAACTGTGGGCCTAGAAACCAAAGAAGGCAGGGACCAACTGTACTGGAAGACTATTAAAGCTTTTCAATATGTATATGACCATTATTTTGATGATGCTGATTGGTTTATGAAAGCAGATGATGATACATATGTTATATTGGACAATTTGAGATGGCTTCTTTCAAAATACAGTCCTGAACAACCAATATACTTTGGAAGAAGGTTTAAGCCTTACGTGAAACAGGGCTATATGAGTGGAGGAGCAGGATATGTTCTGAGCAAAGAAGCTCTGAAGAGATTTGTTGCTGCATTTAAAACAAACAAATGCTCTCACAGTTCCTCAATTGAAGACCTAGCGCTAGGAAAATGCATGGAGATCATTAATGTGGAAGCAGGAGATTCTAGGGATACAAGTGGTAGAGAAACCTTTCATCCCTTTGTTCCAGAACATCATTTAATCAGAGGATACCTACCAAAAACATTCTGGTACTGGAATTATAATTATTATCCTGCTGTAGAGGTAAGTCCTTAGGAACCTGGTACCCATTTTATGAACTATATCTTATGATGCATGTGAATGGGAATGATGTGTGAATTAGAAGTTGAATGGCAGCTCGATATATTTTAGAAATGATGGGTTGGTTTTTTTTGGGATACACCTGTGTTGTACATTTTTGAATATGCTAGTCATCAGCTAGCAGTTGATACTAAGAACTTCATGTTCCAGACGAGCTAGGGAATCTTAAATTATTACTGCAGATTTACTGTGTTCTGTGGACAGCAAAAATGATGAAACTTTTATGACAAGTTTGGATCCCTCACATCTTCCACACAGTGTCCCTGGCTTCCTCCCCAGCCACCCAACTACCAGAATGCAGTGAAAAGCAAGACCACCGTGGTTCGTTCGAAGCCACGTGTGCTGACCATACAGAGCCAGGTCAAACAGTATGACCTAGCTGCACTAAAGCATACTGAAAGGGAAGGTGGCACTGATACACCTTTGTCTTCTGCCCAGCAGCAAGCTTTGCATGCAACCTGTAGAAACAAGAAATTTTGAGACTTGCTCGTGACTAGTTGGCTCATACTGGCCAAGAGATTCCCAAGTTACTGGAGGAGCCGCTTGGTAATGATATGTGTGACTGAACTCCCTGCAGGTCTTTTTCCCTTCAAACGCAAATGTGCTGCAATTTACATCTCTTATCACTGATAACTGTGTGGTGGCACCTGGCTTCAATCCTGGTAGCTGCCCTGCCCTCCCCTCCTCTCACTTTTGTTATTGAAGGTTGTTAAAATGTACATGCAAGTGAATTCCATTTAAAAGATTGTAGAAGAATGAATGTTGCCTAGAAGTGTAATAAAAGCATGATCCAAACAAGGAAATACAATTAGATATCCTTATGTAGTTGTATTGGGCTCCTGTCTGGCTTCTGTTGGAGGTAAGCACAAGAGCTGGCAAAGCTACTTTTAAATTGTGTTGTTGTTGTTTTAGAGACAAAACTGGCATTTACAAGATTAAACATTCTTACTGCCAGAATTTGAGATTGTCATTTGTGTTCCACATCTGTAATCTTAAATTTAAAAAAAAAGAGGGGCGGTGTGTGAGGCACAGGGGTGTAGAATTAAGGTGCCACTTGAAATTCAAGCAATCTGAAGGTACTCTGCATTGTAAGTTTTGATGATCATGTAATCTGTGATGTGACTTCTTGTTTAGGATTGTGATCTCATTTTTAAAGGTATTTTCAGCAAGCTTTGAGATAGCATAGGTGGCCAAAATGAAGGATAGGACATGGGATTTTTTACATAGTAAAGCTGAGGAAAAAATGTCTAGTTTTTCAGGAGATTCTTTTCATTATAAAACATCCAGTTTTATACTTGTATTCAGTGGCTGGAGCACTTCTGTAGCTTAAACTAGCTACGATACTGTATTTAACATGTCAGGGTGCAGCAGTGTTAGTTGTGGTTCCAGTTCACAGCTGGCTGAGATGTGGACAGCTACACCCTTAGCTGATGCAGTGGTGGTGGGGATCCATAATGGGAGATGTATATTTGATCCTGCCCTATCATCTTTGTGCTTGGATAAAAACTACTTTGTTTGGTATCAAAATCAAGCTGTATTGGTCAAGCTTTGTATTGAAAGAATAACAATTGTTCTCTTCTGTCTCTTTAAATGTCAGATCTTAGTTCCAATTAGGGACAGAGTATTAGCAGCTCTGCAAACAATTCTGATGATTCCATGCCCCACCCACCCCCAAAAGATACCACCCTATCTTCAAAAATGTGTAATGTGTGAACAAACACCGGCATGTACACACACTTGACTTATATAGCCTGGATGGACGCTGTCATGAATAACAAGCACATATTGCTTCATATATACATGCAATGAATTTTCACTGGCTTGCTGCTCCTTGGCTTTGTTTAAACACTAACATTAAAAAATTATATATGGAAAAGCACAAACAATCTCTGATGTTGATAAGCACAGCTAGTTTCTTCACTGGCTTGATTACAGAAGCAAAAGCCTTTGTCCAGCTTTATTTTGGAAAGATGCTTTGGCAGATATGTCTGATACATTTTGCTTGCCTAGCATTAAGTTTTGAAATACATGAAGGATTGGTAGGAGTGAATTTCTTACTATGAAGTTAAGTACGTGTCTGAGTTATTCCTGGCTCTTTAATCCAGGACATGCTTTGCAATTCTTGCTGATTATTTTGACTGCTTTTGTATTTTAGGGTCCTGGGTGCTGCTCTGACCTAGCAGTTTCATTCCACTACGTTGATTCTGTGACTATGTATCATTTGGAATATTTGATTTATCATCTCCGTCCATATGGGTATTTGTATCGGTACAATCCTGATTCGGCAAAGGATCCAGAAGAGCAGAGCAAAAACGAAGCACCGGAGGATAATCAAAAGCTAAAGCAAAAGATTTCTGAGAATTAATTGGGCTTTGAAGAAAACAAAGAGAAGCCAGCACAGTGAATCAGAGTCTCCTCAAACTCCTGCATGAAGCTTGCAGACTGAGATTGCTCATGGTGATTCTTGCGTCAACAACCGCTTTGGCAGTACTTCCTGTCACTGTCTGTGTACAACAGGGGCCGGTGCTGGCTCTGAGTGTTTGGGATAGTGTGACCTTGTAGCCCTACTTGTGAAGATTTGGGGCCCTAAAGCTGTGAAATGGGAGGTTGTTCTGGTACACTGATATCTGCAAGAATTTTTATAAAAAACGTTACAGTGGACAGGTTCAAAGATAATCATACAGTATTCCTGTTCCTCTTTCTGTTCTCTGTTTCCTCCAGATCTTCTCTTGGGTCCCTTCTAATGTTAGAAATTGGGTGCTGCTCAGTCCAGTACTTCATGATGGCTTTCTCTAGTATTCTCAGTATCTCGAAGCTACTTTGTGTACCTTGCCCTGTAGGAAGGGAGAGTCTCAAGTCTGCATTGCCTTAACAACAGACTGGCTATTATGAATAGGGAGAGATCCACCCACAAGGTTAATCCAAATTGTTTCAGAAATGAAGTTCACTGCTATGAATTATTTTTAGTTTTTTAAAATCTCTATTGTGCAAAATAATACAAACTTGGATCACTGCTGTTTTAGGGAGAAACCCAGAAATAGTTACTATTGTATAAATTGTGGATGTGATGTAAGCTGCTCATGTATTTGCCTGTGGCTTTTTTTTTTTTTTTAATTAATTTGCCCTGTTGCTTGAATGGATATAAAAATTCACCTCAGAATTTCTCAGCATAAGGTAGATGCTTTTTGAAATAGAAGTCCCTTTTCCATCACACCTGCCATATAAACCAGTATCTTAGTGAAGTTACAGTGGCGTTATAATAATTTGGCTTCGGCCAGTATTGTAATGAGTTTGTCTGAAGCTCATAGTGTCACTACACTTTGAGACTGTGGAGTTACCTTATTTATTAAAACTTTACAGATGGAAAGAGGTTCTTTTTTAAAACTGGAGCAAAGCCAATTTGGCTTCTTCCCTACACATCTAGTTTATTTGGCTAAAGTACTTCATTTCAAATTTCTGATAATCTTTTTTTTTCTCCATATTTAAAATTTCTTCTGTGTCTGTTTCTTGTTATCTTTCAGAACAAAGTGTTAAATTAATCCTTAAGTATATAGCTATTCAGGTAAGCCAGCCTGAATGCAGCAATCTCTCAAAAGTGCATTAACTTTACTACTTTATGACTATTTCTGCCTCTTAACTGAAAACACTTTCTTGGTGTGGGGCAAAATTAGGTGTTTTAATGACTGAAAAGTTGTCAGAGGCCAAGCCTGTGTTTTATAAAGTTAACATAAAGCTTTCTGGTTTTCTCTTTTTCAGATCGAGTGAATAGTAATTATGGGGGATGAGGTTAAGCTTGACATGTAGCGTGTCTTTATTCCACACTTGAACAAAAGTTTCTTCATCTTTTTATCACTTTTCACCTTCATCATATTGATGAATTTGGACATAACCTAATTACCTCTTGTCATTGTTTTGGAAAGGGCACATGCTGGTAGCAGACAGCCTTATTTACTACTGCTGTCCTTCAGGATGTTCCTGAAAAGGATGTTACCATAAAGTACTAGAATTTTTTTTCCAAAGATAATTCTTGTACAGATTGGGGTTCTATCTGTTATCCAAGAGTAGAGAGTCATGACTTTCTTTCTGACCGTTGTTCTGCAGCATGATGGCAATTACTGGTAGATCTCATGGAGTGGAAATACTATGTGCATCTTTTCTGCCTGAATGTAGTCTGGGTTCATGTATGAAGTATTAGTTAAACGAATAGTTCCTGCAGGGCCTTTTATGAGCAAACCTGCCTCTCAAGTACTGAAAGGGACACGAGCACTAGTTTATTTTAATTGAATTAAGTAAATATTATAACTGCATTTCTTTAGAAAAAGAAAAAGTCTCTGGTTTGCTCTAGGCAGAGGGATGCTTGTCCAGAGGAGAATGGATGGTAGCATGCCGAGAGGTGCTTCCTTCTTTGAGCTAAACGCAAATGATGGTATTATGAAATCCATGTAGTATTGATAACTCCAGTGGCGTTGTTCAAACATGCAGTTAAATTTTCGTAGAATGCTTCAGGAAGTTACAAAAATTAAGTCAAGATCCCAACTGAATCTCTTTGTAAATTCAGCCCAGTGTAGAAGATCTACTGGACTGCTGTACAGTTCCTTTATTACTGTTTTGCCTAAATCCATCTGTGGGGATGTTTAAAGATTTTCTTCCACAACAGGCAGAAGTAATCCTGCATATTTTCTGCAGATTTTTGTGACTTTTGTTTGCCCTGTGAGGTATCATCTTTTCATCTTCCTTACTATCCTGACTGTCCTGTCTTTGGGTTTCCAGTTTCATCATGTGCTAAGTCTCAGGTGGATGAGAGGAAGCAGGTAGTGAGGTATTTGAGCTCCACACGGGTTCTTCCCTGTGGTGGCAAGTCAAACCAGCCACTGCTGAGCTCAAGGGGAAGCCTTTTCTCAGCAGCAATTCTAATTTGGTGGGTTTAGCAGTGCTGGGCAGTGATGTCCCTTTCCACAAAACATGCAGGTCCTCGGAGGGTATGGAGAAACAAAGGAACAAGTTTTGTTCCTTGAGGGCATAAGGCTAGGAACAGGCTACCTAGTGATAAATGGGTGGCCTGTCTGGAGAAATAAGAGTAGCTTTCTCTTCAAACATCCATTCTTGCTTTGGTTTAAAGTGTCCTTGCTCTTAGGCCTCCGAATCTTTTTTTTTTTCTTTGCCTTTCCTACAGCATTGCAAAGATTTTATTCCTTTTTTTCCTTCCAGACAATCTAGAAAAGTATTGGGGTTTATAGTCTGATTATAACAGAGAGGTGGTTTTCTCTACTGAATTGTGTTGACGTAAGAGTGAGCTGATACCTCTGAAATAATTGGTTTGTTATCTCACTCCCTTCCAAAGCTTCAGTAGCCATAGCTGGAATGTGAACAGTTAGTATCATTTTCCTGTACAACACTACTATTATTTTTATTTTTTTATTATTTCATTCTCAGGTGTTTGTGCTTTGAGAAAGTATTTATTGAGTTTTGAGTATTTCTGCAGCCCGAGGAGGCTACTGCACATGAGGTGGATGGACCTTTCTGAAGCACAGCAGCATAGGCTCGCTTATGCTGTACCGGTTATTGGTCTGGGGTTTAGTTTTGTTTCTAAAGGAGAGGTCTTAGTTTTATGAAACCCAAAAGCCTCCGTTGGCGTTGTAGTCATTGAAATCACCCATCTGACAATGTTGAACTAGTTTTCTTGAGGTCAGTAGGCGGTAGGTGTTTGCCCTTGGATGCGGGAATGTCACTTCATGTAACAGAGTAACGTTTAACCTTGTGTTAAGTGGTTTTTAGTTTGGAAGGAACCAGAATGCCACTGGTGGCCATTTTTAATCAGAGAATAGTATCGATCTTCATTTGCAGGAAAAGACCAATTTTTAATCTCCTTTCATTTCCACTTAAGTTTCACAGCCTATACTGGTTTTATTTAAGAGGGTAAATGCTGGTGATGGTAGCACCATCTCTCATTTTGCAGAAGCTTTTTTCCCCACTACTTTTTGCCCTTAAAGATGCTTTCTTTTGCTTTGGTGGGATTACGTATTAAAAATCCCCTTTTCTTCACATGTTGCCATTTATTCTGTTACACTTAAGGAGTATAAATGTTAGTGCGACCTCTCATGAGCAGTTTGCTGTCTAGGCAGGGGGTTGTATCTTTGTACGACAGAAAAGCACGAGTTATTTCTCTGATGTACCTGCTACTGATGTTGATAGTGCACGCACAGGTGAAAATAGATCCCTCGATACAGGACCACTTGGAAAGGGAATTCTGTCCTTTTTCTGCTATGAAAAACTTCTGTGTAACTCCTAAAGTGTAATTTACTTTGTTTTACCACATTGTATTTAAAATATTCCACAAATGTTATTAATGCTCTAAAGGAACTGAATACGCTGCTGGACAGTATGTTTCACTTAAAACCTGTGAATGTTTCACTTTGCAGCTATAGGTAGTCGTGTCCCTAATGGCAGGTATAAGTCAGTGACTTGTCTGGAATGATCACCATAAGGATTTGTTTCTTAAATACCTTCTTTGAAGTGCCTTTGACCGATTTCTAGCATCAAAATTAAGTTGAGAAAGTGAATAAATAAAGTAAGTTATCTCATACGTGGTTCAGGTCTCTCTTCATTTACCCCTCCTGTTCTGCTAGTAGTCTAATAAAAGCATTGTTAACTTTTTTTGCTTGAGTGAGTACCGGAAAGTTAGAAAGCTTCCTGCCCTTCCTCTGTTTCCTGATGTTATATTTATGCTATGAACAAAGAGCAAGACACCTGGAAAACAAAGACGGTGGCTTTTTAAAGTGTAAAATTAGCCATAAGTGCTAGTACTGGAGTCAGCTCGTAAGCGGGCTGTTCTTTCTGCGTTGTCCTGATTTTTCAGCGTCCCCACCCTGTTACAGAGTCCTGAGCGAGCTGGCTATAACTGGTACCTCCAGGGTGAAGCAAAACTGGTCAAAATTAACCACCTTTAAAAAAAATAAATTTCAGTGCATCTCTTCTGAAAAAAATAAAAACCAAACCCAAAAAGCCTCGAAACTGTGAAGACTTAAATGTTGTCCTTGCTCATGTGCTATTCATGCAGAAGGATCTTCAGCAGTAAAGGAAATTCCCTGGAGGCAGGTGAGCTGTGTCTTACCCAGGAAGTGTTGGTTGTTAGGCATGGTGGGCACCCGCAGGGTAAGGCAGTGCTTGTGACCTGAGGTCTGTCATAGATGTCATTAATAACCCGGAGTAATTAACTATTTCATTGCTTTTGACCAGAGCGCCAACTGCAGGAAGTGTTGGGTGATAACCAGTAGAACTGTGCTGAAAACCTAGAATATTTTGGCAGAAGGACAGCAGCCCATTGAACAGGTGATAGAAGCTTCTCCCTGAAGTTTCCCATAGGTTTTGTTTTTATGCGGTGCTACTGCAACTTGGGACTGTGGGGATCAAACTAGATCCAGCAAACTGCAGGGCGATGTGGCTGCTGGAGCAGAACAAAAACTACAGCTCCTACTCTGGAGAACAACGTTTTTTCAAAGTGTGGGTTTGCTTTGCATGGGGCTGGTTGGGATTTTTAATATGTAACAGACTTGGCATATTTAAATGATTACCAGAACTTGTAGACACAAGTGAGTTGTCATTAGATGAAGGTAAGCTCTCAGAACCTGTTCGCTCACAGAAAGCATCACTGCCTCAGGAGGATTTCCCTACGGTTCTCTCTGTGCCAGCACGAATTGCAGAGAAATTTAAGTAATTATCCTGCACGCAGGGAATCCTATGGTTGCTCTAAGCTGGGGTGGGGGGGCGGAGGGAAGACAAGCCTGCCTATTGCTGGTTCCAGTTCTAGCCACAAAGTATTCAGCAGTCTTTTCTCCTTTTTGACAATGTTTCAGCTGAATGAGAAACCTGGTAGCAAGATACTGACAACTGTGTGGGGGTAAGTCAGGGCATCAGAGCCCTGCAGTGAACTTTCACTGTTCTGCACGCAAAGTAGTTTAAGGTGGGCATGGGAATAGGGCTGGGCCAGGGGATCTCACTTCTGGGAGGTTGGGTGGTACTTGGCCTTTAGAGAGGAAAAATGGTTATTTAATTAGGAAGCACAGCCTGAGCTCTGCATTTTTTCCTCAGTCGTGCAAGACTGCCTAAAGTGCCGGGCGTTCAGGTTTGTGGCTCTGAGCCATGACCCACAACTTTTCATTTCAACTCTTCTTCCCAGACTCCTTTGGCCCCCTGTTCCATCGTGTATCAGTTTCCTCTGGTGAAACTACAAGTCGTGTAGCGCGGTCCCGTCTTTCCTCCATCCCCCAAATGCTCTTCAATAACCTTTGTTTTATTTAGGGGTGGTTGAAGCCTCAGGTGCTGGGGTCTGTCTGCATTGGTACTGACCAACACACAGTGCAGTGTCCCTGTTCCACCTGGGTCTTCTCTGGCATGTCAGACAACTCTTAGGATGAGAAATTGTTGCTTCTGTTGCCTACTCCAGTTGTTACCTTCTTTGGAAGTGTGATTTGTCATTTCAAAAGATTCCCATCTTCTAGAGGCCCTACCAAAGGAAGAGTCAGAACAGTCAGTTTTCCACTGAGTTGCTACAGTCCCAGCCTTAGGTTTTGTTTTTGCACAAAGAGGTGAACAGCCTCTTACCAAGCTGAGTCACAATGGAATTGCAAATTTATTTCTGAATAGAGACAGGAGTTGCACTGGCATGTTTGGTAAATGAAAGGTGGATGTGGGCAGCTTGCTTATTTCCTTTCATTTCAGCCCTAAACCTTTGCTCCAGTCGGCACCCAAGTCAGCAGTACCATGCGTGAGCTGTGCAAGGCCGAGCTATGGTGCGTGTGAGCCCATCGCTTTGGCATCCTGGAGTCAAAAAAGCTGGTTTGCTTTTTTGGATCTCTAACCTGGCTTCCAGCAACTCCTTGCCCTCTCCTGATTTCATTCCCCTCCTAGGACAAAATCCTAACCTCTGCAAGGAAAGGAGCTTTGTCAATAACTTCAGTCACCTGAAGAACTGGATAAGCTCCCTGCTCCTGCTGCTGCTTCCTGGCTCCACCCTGATTTTTCAGTTATCCCCAGCAGCTCTGGGTCCTGCATGGTCTCAGGTAGCCAAGACCTTCACTCCTCCTCCTCTCTGTAAGAGCAAAAAGACGTAGAAATTAATGTGTGTTAGTTCCCTGCACTTTTAAAACCTTGGCCTATGATTTATTCTTTTCCTTTTGCTGTTCCACATGAATCCTTACCTAGGAATTACCCAAATGTTGTGCTGTGTGACATGCCTCTGGAGATGGAGAGCATAACATGTAACACAAATGTTAATTTAGATCTCAATCCTGTGTACTTGGTAGAAACGGGAACAAGTAGATGTCTCTATTTTTCTAACGAATTTTGTCTCCAAACTCCCGGTTCTGCTAAATTAGGGTGTATGACAATGCTAAATGTCTCTTCTCCAGGTGTTCTGTTGTAAGTGGAGGAGGCGGCTGGAAACTGGAACCCATGTCTGGCCTAGATCATAGAATCTCTTGGGTTGGAAGGGACCTTCGAGATTATTGAGTCCAACCACAGCCTAACCCTGCCTAGTCCACCTCTAGACCATGTCCTCAGGGACAACATCTACACGCCTTTTGAACACCTCCAGGGATGGTGACTCTGCTGCTTCCCTGGGCAGTCTGTTCCAGTGCCTGACTACCCTTTCAGTAAAGCAATTCTTTTTGATATCTAACCTAAATCCCAGTGCAATGCTGTATACCCTAGGTGAGCACCCCACAGGGATTAAGCATGTGTCGTAGGAAAATCCCACCTGAGGGTCAGAAATTTTCCTGGCACAGGAGGATGCCTCACCAGCACCAGTGGTTCGGGCCTTTCCATTGAAAACAGCCATTTCGCGTATTACGCTGTGGGTTCTACAGCTGAAATACAACGAGTGTGTCAAGGACAGGTAGGGAAATTGTGTCTAAAACCAATTTCCAAACACTGATTAGAAAAGCAAACTCTCCTGTTCAGAAGTTGGCAGCGCTTCAACACGAACAATGAGGCCTTTGTTGCGATTTGTCCGTGTTACCCCGTTTATAGCAGAGAATAGGCGGTGTCTGTTTACCCGGATTAGAATATCATTTGTCAGGTTAGCCAGCAGCATCCTGCTTTTAAAGCATTTCTGCCAGCTAGCTTGGTCTTTATGAGCTTTATCTTTGCCAGCTTCCAAAGGTGAGTTTTGTGCATCTTGTTCAGACATACTCATGTAAATGATACTCAAAACGCATCGGACATCTTCATTTTAGGTAAAGCTTTGTGCTCTCTGAGTGTACAAGTTGTCTTATCAAACATAGACCTGAATGTTCACAAATTCACCCCAGTCCCAATGGGGGAAGTCTCATGCATCAGCTGTACCTTCTTGCTCTTAAAGCATCTCATCCAGTCAACACCTTCACCACAGGGTTTCCATGGTCAACTGCAATGCTTTGTACTTCCTGCAGCCAGACAGCATCTTCTTGGTTTAATACCTGCCCTGGCCTTTCCATCTGGCTGTGCTGACTGCCCTCAGGAGCTTTGGGCTGTTCAGTGTGATCAGGTTTGAGGATGAGCCTCACTTTCATAAGATATTTGCATGTACACAGGAGTGTAGAGGCTTGAGTAACCTAATCTGACCTTGTTTACTCTCCTTTGAGTGGGGAACCCAGATGAGTGAGCTGACTTCCATGGTCTTTTCCTACCTGAGTCATCCTGCAATCCTAAAATGTTTTGTCAGCTTTCCAGGGAGATGTTTTGGCACCTCCGTGTTTTCCCTTCAGCCCCTCCAGTTCCTGCTGGTCCCTGGGGTCAGTTCTCCTCCTCAGGCTGGAGAGCCCTGACTGCTGCAGGGCTGGTGTTGTGCCCCCTTCATCCCTCACATGTTTTTGCTTTCTCCTTTTCTTTCCAGAGCAGTGGCGGTTTTGTGGAAGTTCGGCTGATTGTTCTGAGTAATATGTCACAAAACCTGTTTTATGCCCCATTTGATGGGAGGGTCCTTAGACTGTTCTGTTTTATCTGGATGCTAATGTGTCCTATTTCCTTAGCGTGAGCAAGGGGCTGTTCTGCTGCTCTAAGAGACTAATCGTAAGTTGTTTGCTCTCCTGCCAGTGCATTCCTGGTTAATACACTCTGGGGTTTATGGGTGCCTCCTCTGTTCCTGTGCAACAGTCGTGTCTGTTGCTTGCTGAACTCAGAGATCACATTTCCTTGGTATGCGGAGCTAGAAGGTTAACCCTGGTGTTGGCACAGTTCCTCTCTCTGTTGCAAAAGCTTCCAACCTGATAGCCAGCAGGTAACTGCTATTAAAGGTGCCATAAAAAGTTATTGTAGGCAACGGGAGAACAGGATCCAAAACATTTTTCCCCATGCAGAAGTTGTAAAGGGGACCAGGGCTGCCTGCAGCACCTGTGTCTAAGCCCAGTGCTGAAGAATTACGTGTAATCCTGACAAAGCAAATCCATTAAGAACAGGAAACCAAAGGCAGGAAACACTCCCCCTTGATGTTCGGATCAGCATCACTATAGGCTCTCCAGAGGGGTGTGGAGTTTCCTTCTCTGGAGATATTCAAGACCCCTCTGGACGCCTATCTGTGCCACCTGTCCTAGGGAGCTGCTTTGGCAGGGGGGTTGGACCTGATGAAATCTGGAGGTCCCTTCCAACCCCTACAATCTGTGATTCTGTGATCACGCCGATAGTTAGTGTTTCACTGTGGTTTCACCTCTGCCCATGTTGGAGAAGAAAGTGCAGCTGAAGAAGCCCAACCAGTATCAAAAACCTTTACACCAGGACACACAGAGGGAAGTGTCCAAACAAATGTCTGCCACCCTGTGGTAATCAGCTGGTGCCTGAGAACAGGTGGAGATGGAGACCAGAGTGTGCTACTAACATGTCCTGAAAGGTCAGTGTAGACCTGAGACTGAGAGTGATCCTGATGCAATGGCTGGAACAAGGTTTATATGACAAATGACTTGTAGATCTGATGTTAATGCTGCCCTCTCACGTTGCTGCTCTTTGATGAATAGATGCTGCTCTTCTGAAAGCTGGAGATGGCTCATTACAGAACAGGATGCTACAGAAAGCAGCTAAGATGCATAAAAGTGAAAATATTTCTCTGGGCAAAGTATGCCAATTAAAAAAAAAAGGAAAAAGAGACTAGTTTAGTGAAATGATGTTGCTCTAATGGAGCCTTGTCCTCAGAGTTGTCACGTGAGAAAGCTTTCCAGAGAACAGATATTTTTGGGCATCTCTAGGCTGAGCTGACTGGAGGGGTTAAGGTGGTAGCTCAGCTTGTACCCCAGGCTGTGTCTGGGAGGGGTCATGCCGTGTGCATCGAGGCACCGTCCAAAAGCAGAGACTAAAGGTTTTACCTCTGTCTCAGACCTCCTGCACACCAGCTCACGAGCTCTGGAGCCCTTAACCTCAGGTTACTGGGCCAAGTAGGTCAGAGTGGAGGCTGCTTCTGTGTAACAGTGTCACTTACAGTATGACGTGTCTTCCACGTGGCTTTGCACTGTTGGTGGAGCCTCTGGCTCCTCACTGCCTACCACTGGTACCCTGCTGAGCCCTGACTTCCCTGGGCTCTTCCAGAAAGCTCTCCAAGACCCAACCTTTATTTCCAGATGTAAACGTGCTAGATTCAGCAGCATTGCAGGGGTTAGGGGTGAGGCGGGGTGCTGCAAGGGGATCCATGATGGGGTATGTCATGCTCTGGTACAGGGTGTAGGGGCACCTCTTATCCCTGTGTTCCTGCTTCAATGTAAATACCTTCTAAGACTCATCCCTGCAATGCTCAGTATCTGGTTCACTTGACATCATGTTTACACACTGTTCAGTTCAAACATCAGCTGTAAGACAGGTGATGTTTGTCAAAGAGACTGAGGAGCACATGGTAGCTACGGCAGCCAGTAGGAACAGTAATTTTGTGAGATCGAATAAGAGGTGGATTAAAGGTCCCCAACCAGCTTACTGCTGCTGAGCTGAGTTTGAGAAGTTGTTCCTTCGATAGGATTTGTAAGAACCTCTTGTCTTGTCATGTTTGTCTCACGGAGGCGTTTTGTTGGTTTCCTCCTGGTGGCACTATAGGATAAAGCTGTGGTCACTGGGGCGCTGTACTGCAGCCACATCAGTTAAGACGCTGGGGTTTCTTGCTGACCTGACAGGTTCTGGGATACTTGACTTGGGGACCGGTACAACCTCTTTACTCCACGTTAACCTAAACTACTGACTTTAACTTACTTCGGGGCACTTTTGTTTGGTGTTTTTTCTCCTCTCAGACAGGAAAGCTTCAACCAGCTTGCGAATTCTGAATTCATCTCGTGCATCACTGAGCATGCCAAAAAAAAGGTCAAAAAAGCCTGACCTAAGGACTGCTGAATTCTCAAGGATCTGGCTGGGATAGCCGTTTCCACTCACCCAAGTTCACCCGTATACCCTGGAATGTCCTGCGAGAACTGGACTTCGGGTTGGCTGTACTGTGCGGTTCATTCCTGTGTGGGACGTTCCCTTCAGGCAGGGCACAGCCTTGCCCCCAGCGCTGCCCTCATCAGCACGGTCTTTGCTTATTACTGCAGCATGTGTGTTTTGGCAGCCTGTGCCTCGAGTACCTTAGGATCTGCACGGTTCTGTGGCGTGCAGCCTGACGGACTCACGGCTGTAGCTCTCTGAGGGTCCTTGCAATGAATATATTAACTTTCCAAACTGGATTTGTATACATGAATCTCATTGTTCTTGAATTAATTGGGAAATACAGCCTTTCTGGTCAGCCAAAATTTATTTTACCTATTATTTTCCAATGTATTTAAAACTGACAAAAGCTATCCTTTGAGAAAACATGCACTAGGGAGTTGCCCTGAATGAAACAAGAAGCAGATGAACTTGCCAATTATGTCATGATGGTAATTCTGAAGAATTACCAGCTCTCTGCTTTCCATGGGGAAAAATCGCTCCCGAGCGTCCCCAGCCCCGCTCTCCGCACCCACGCGTGTGCTTGGCAGGCAGCAAGCAAACCACAAAATCCCTGAAACCCTCCTTTGCCTTGCTGCTTTCCAGGCACTGAGCACCTCTCCTCCTGCAGCTCCTTGTCCCCAGCCCTGCTGCTGAAGGGTGATGTACCCAGGGCTTGTTTTTTTTAAGTCTCCTCAAAGTTTTAACCTGCTGAGCCCAACCACTGCCAGCGGTACCCAGATTTAGCTGTGCTTGCAGCAGTTTTAAAACTAATCCAAAGCTCTTATTTTTTTGGGGGAAACTGATTACTCACATGTTGAGCCTCATGAGTGCCAGATTTGTTCTTGTCAAAACCCTTACCTACTGCTCTTTTTACAATAAGAAATGGTTTTCTTTATGTCTCAGGGTAAACCGTGCCAGATGTTGGAGACACCCCTTTTGCCAGGCCAATAAAAGGCAAAAAAATCTCTCTTCTCCCTCCCTTACAGCTGCTGAAAGCTGAGAGTGTGAGACAAGGACAAGAGCTGACGAGTTCTTCCCTTTGGCTTAGAAATTGTTTTCAAATAGGTCTTACATACTGTTAGAAAGTCTCGATGCATGGCGGTTTAAAGCCTTATCCATTTGGCTGAATTTCAGCATGTTGCTGGTTAGAAGAAAGAGCCAAGCTTAGGGAGAATTTGGGTCAAAAATCTGAGTTTCAAAGCTTAGACGTGATTCTGTCCCTACTAAAAGCTGTGATAAAACTCCTGGAAATAATGATACTGGTATTTAGGGCTGTCTCAAGTCAAAATGTACTAGCTGAATATAAATCATAGTTCTTTCAGGGTTTTGCTGCTTAAGCACAGATTCAGTTATTCAGTCTGGGGGAGCTTTTATTCCTCTGTTTGAGCATCATGAAAGAACATTGTGATTTATAAATTATAGCGATGCATTCCACACTTGTATGGATAGTTACAAAATTATTCTCTCTCCAGAATGCTGATTAGCAACTTAGTTATGGGGTTGTTCTGAGTGATTTGTGTCACTGGGTTTACAAGTTAATATTTATGCTTTTTTTTTTGTTTGTTGTGTTTTCCATCTGACACTGTTTCCAAAGTCTTGTGGCTTTTTGTTTTGTTTTGTTTTGAAATCGGTTGGAAACATCTCGCAGTGCTGAGGTACTGACAGGCTGACTCCTGTTCTTACCTCTGCCGTCAGAGTGGTTCCAAAGAATGTTTATCAATACAGTGATAGGCACTCTCTCTATATAAATATATATATTTATATATTTTCTGCATACTCCCAGATTTTAAAACTGTTTTTGCTGATGATTCAGTGTGTAGCTATAGGGTAATGGCTTTCTTAGGAGTTTACAGCATAATGTAGGTGATACCTTTCTCTAGTAGGTACCGTTTTTACTCCTTTGCTGTGATTAATAAGAATTAAAAGGCAAATTTTCTGTATAGGTTTTTGGGCGTGGTGGTTAGTTTCTTGCTCCATGTTGTCTTAGAGATGTTAATAGTCAGTTAAATAGAAAGTCTTCTTGTAATACCAACATTATTTCATACTCTCATTCCCTATCCTTTGTACTAAAGAAGAAATCAAATCTGTGTGCTTCTGCTCATGCACTGCTCACTTCTCCTGACACTTCTCCTCTGCTTTGTGCATAGAAAGTGTTTCTGAGCACAAATGGGACCAGATAATCTGCTGACTTTTCAGTGTCTTTTGTACTTTTTCAAGAATTGGGAGTGTTCTGCATAGGTACATGGTGACTGCTGGAAAAGTTCAGAAAATATTTGTTATTGACTGGTGGATCTCTATGTAAATAACAACAAATATTTTCCAATGCTTTGCTAGTAGCTCTGTTTATAGTTTGCCATTCAAATACCTCAAGCAAAGGAAAATCTAGATCTGATCACTTTACCCTCTCTCCTTTTATTTTTTTAATTTTTGGCCTCTTTGCAAATGGCCACACATGGTTGTCTGGTGAGCTACACTACAGCGGTCATGGCAAAAAGCAGCGTTCCCCACAGACCTTTTATCGCTACCTGAAACACCAGCAGGCTCTGTAGAGAAGGATGGCCTGCTCAGTGTGTTCTCACAACTCTCTCCTTGTCCAGGCCGGTGAAAAGGGTAGAAACCATAAAACACATGCAGTCACTCAACAAGATACAGGTATGTTTGGGAAGGAGGGTTTGTTAGCCTGTTTAATAATCACCAAGCAGAGTGATGAGTCCTGTTGAATTTGGCAGGACACAGGTCATTGCTGATGAGAGAGCAAAGGTACTGGTGGCTGGAGGCAATGCAGGATATCACCAGGCAGAACAGACCACAGCTCTGACTGTTTGTTTGTTGGGGTTTCTTGTTTTTGAGAGGGGGAGAGGTTTCTGAATTGCAAGACCCTCATGATGTTTCGTTTAGGTGCTTTTGGGAGAAGGCCCATGTTTGTGTGCTCGTTTTTAATCCCAACATTTCCCACAGAGAAGTGTGCTGAACCTGGATGCAAATCACTGGGGAGAGAGGTCAGCACAGAGGCATAAGGGACAACTGTAATTCTGCCCTAACTACGATGGGTTTTGCCACTCTGTCTGTAAAAGGAGCTGGGTATATTTTGTATGCAAACCTGAAAATAGTCACCATCATAGGCTGAAGATATTCTCTATAAATGGAGCTGTGTGTACAGGAATGAGGCTGTACTCTACATTTCAAAATGGATTCTGACTTCTGTGTAAGCAAAAAAGCTCCACTAAATTAGCTGTCCAATTAACTAGTGTGAGATGAATGCAAGGGTGCATTGTCTAGCTACCAAGCGTGCTAGCTGAGATAGATCTCTGCCTACATTTGCAACTTCAAAACCTAGACTGCTGCAGATTCAGCTTCAGCAGCAGCTGGAAGCTGTGCGACCTGACAGGTAAAACGTAGGTCTGAGGAGATCAAGCAGATTATAAAGGAGATGTGATAAGAAGCTGCAGGAGAAATAAGAGTGGATAATGAGAGTGTCAAAGACCTCAGGGCAGGAGCTACTGTAGTCATGTGTCAAGAGATCTTGGGAAAGTTGCTGTACTTGCAGGTGGATCTGGGGTTTCACTGGAGGTGTGTGGGGGGAAAGACTATTTGGTTTTCATAAAAGATGTTTAAAAATTTGTCAACTTACCTGTGAGAACTTGAACTATGTGAGCTGGATGTCTTTGCAAGTGTATGCTGCACATACAGATGTGTGGTGGTTTGACCCTGGCTGGAGGCCAGATGCTCACTAAAGCTGCTCTATCACTCCCCTTTTCAGCTGGACAAGGGAGAAAATATATATTGAGAGGCTTAGGAATTGAGATAAGAACAGGGAGAGATCATTCCTCAGTTAGCGTCACGGGCAAAACAGACTCAACACAGAATAAAGGAGAGAAAACTCTCTAATTTATTACACTGCACACACAGCGAGAGTCAGATAATGAGAAGTGGCAACCAGATCTTAAAGCACCTCCCCCCACTCCTCCCTTCTTAGCAGACTTCACTCTAGTCATGATTTTGCTCCCTTCTTCCCCCCCCACCCATTGTGGCACAGGGAGGGGCAGGGAATGAGGGTTTCAGTTGTTCCTCACAAGTTGTTTTCCTTCTTAGCTGGAGGGGGCATTCCTCACACCCTTCCCCTGCTGCACAGTGGGATCCCACCCACAGGAGACAGTCCTCCATAAACTTCTCCAACATGAGTCCTTTCCCATGGGGCTTCAGCTCTTCACCAGCTGCCCCAGTGTGGGTCACTGCTATGGGGTGCAGTCATAAATCATAGAATATGTTTCAGTCTTTCAGGCCCAGACTGTTCTAGCCTGGGCTCCCATGGGGTCACAAGCCTCCACCCAGCAAACCTGCTCTGGCATGGATCTTTCTCCTTTTCATCTCTGTGTGTGTGTCTCTCTCTCCATGGGCTGCAAGTGCTGGCAGAGGCTTGCTCCAACGTGGGTCACAGTGTCTTCTGTCTGTCTCCCCCTGCTCCAGTGTGGGGCCTCTCCACAGGCTGCAGGTGGGGTCTCGGCCTTTTCCATGGGCTGTGGGGGGACACCTGCTCCACCCTGGGTTTCTCCATGGGCTGCTGGGGCATCTTTCTCTCTGGCACCTGGGGCACCTCCTCCTCCCCCCTTCACTGGCCTTGGTGTCTGCACAGTTTCTTACATCTTTTCACTCCCTTCTTTGGGGGCAAAACACAGCTGTTTGTGGGGTTTTTTCCTTCTAAATGTGATTCCCAGAGGCGCTGTCACCATCACTGATGGGCTCGGCCTTGGTCAGCAACAACTCCAGCCTTGAGCCGGCTGCTGTTTGCTCTGCGGGGCCTGCAGAGAGCTTCTGGATGCTTCTTGCAGAAGCCACCCCTGCAGCTCCCCCTTCACCACAACCCAGCCACACAAATCTACAAGAAGATAGCAGCAAGAGAGCTAAGAAAGCAGCTAAGCAAGAAAGTGCAGGAATGCTGCAATAAGTCTTTTCTGTCCCAAAATTTCTCTTTAAAAAAGTGGCTGCTGGTCTCAACCATGCAATCAGTATTTTCTTTTTTGATTTTTTTCCCCCCTAAGGAGTGTCTTTGAAGGCAACTTGCAAATGAGGGAACGTGGTAATCAGTTTTCTAAGGATGTTAAAACTGCAGTGCAGGAGATATTGTGTATCTTCAACCAATTTAGGGGAGCAGGGAAGAATTTTGAAGACGTAGAAGAAATGGAGGGAGCAGACAGCAGAAGAGTGAGTGTTATTTAACAGTCTGAACAGGCCCTAGGGACAAGTAGTGACTGAACTGGGTTAAGGCAAAAGATGAATTCAATTGAATAGTTGTTAGCAAGAGACTGGTAGAGCTTCTCAAAGTGAAAAACTGCTGCTGTTCTACAGTGAGCAAATGTGGCACCATTTTTTTGTTAATCTTCTGAGTCTTTTTCTGAACTGTTGGAAGCTAGGGTCAGAGAAAGAATTCACCTTAGAATAATCAGTTCTATAGAAAAGCCTCTGTTATTCTCAACCGTTTTTGGGGTTTTATGGTGTATAGCAGTTAGCCTGGTGTAGCAGATGTAAAGGTTTAATGGTTAAACTAGACTTGCTTTTAAAATTCACCCGTGAGGTAAATAAAGGGTTGGTTTATTTGCCAGTGTTAACTGAAATGCTTTCAGTCAGTAAGGGAGTTTTATGGTTTTATCCACTCAATTAAAAAGGAGCGGATGTGTGACAAGGGGTGCCCTCTCCTGGTATCATGATCCAAGGCAGCCTTGAGGATGCAGAGCTGGGTGAGGAGACACGGGAACCAACGCTGCCAGTCAGTGCTGACACTGATGCAGAGCAGAGTTGTGCTTCCAGCTGGGATTTGCATGCACGGTCATGGTTTAGTAAGTGTCAAAAGATACCTTCAGAGTTTGCAGTTTGGAGATTCACAGAAAGACCTGAGCAGAAAAAAATCCCACCTTTATAGCCTTCACTTTTGTTTCTTTGCTACAAAAGGTTTAGTCAACTCCACATGGAAGTGGGAAAGAAAGTGGTGACCTGCTGGATCACACTGGTTTGATTGTATCTAGACGAATCCATGTTAAGCAAATGGTGTCGCTAATTGTACTTACTAAAAATTGTCAACTTTACCAGAAAATTTTGCACTAAACTTTGTGAAAGATATTATTGTCGACCCATAACTTACATCTCCACATTTATTCCCAAATTCATTACCCTGAATATTTCTTAGACAGGACATATCTCTTTGTTAGGACATCTGAGGCTGAACACAACAGCAAATGGCACCCGGAAGCAACTGCCCAGGCACAGAAGATGAGAACAGACTTGAGAGAGCCTGCAGATACCAAGGCTTCCTTGCAATTCCAGTGAGCTTTGCTCCTGTGGCTTTCCAGGAGCAGCCAAACCTAAAATACTCCTGGGCAGGAATGAAATGATCTTGGAATCTGATACACTCAGATTCAGAGGTTGTTCTTTTTGGTTTTTTTTTTTACAGCCATCAATAATCTACAGTAGAGTTTAACTGTGCAAGTTTTTAATATTTTCTGGATTAAAAGATCTTTCCTCTGCATCTTGATCTGGATATGTATCTCTACCCCTATAACTACCTACTTACTTTCATCCTATCTCTCTAATAATCTACATCCATCGACATCACCAACTTAAACAACACGCTTGCCTCTCTCAGTGCAATGATTATTCCTGCTGAAATGGAGGATGTCACACTTGCCGTTATCAACTCCAGGCTGCTGTGGGCTGAGAGTCCTTTTAGGATGGGGACAGATGCTGGGGCATTGGGTTTTATTCAGATAATTTTTTTTCTTCTTCTGATGGTTCTATTTTTTTCCTTACAAATGTTTGCACTGCCTCTTTGTTTTAATATTTCTTACTCTGCCTTTGTCATCTAACTGAAATTAATTCTGGGACCTAGTGTCGAAAAAAATTCTCTCAAGATATATTTCACATTTGACAGAATGTAACATTTTAGTATGTTTTATATTTCAAATCCACTTTTCCCAGATGATTCAAAAGCATCATTGGGTTTGTCCCACTTGCTTTTCTTTTTTCCTAAACTTTGTCTTTATTCCCCTCTTGTTTTGGGCTTCTGTTCACTACTAAAGGTCTCCAGTGCATAGATACTCTCGATGTGATAAGACTGGATTTGCCACTGAAGAGTAGTTTAATGCTTTCCATGATCTTGTTGTGCCACAAGTAGACAGCTTGTCTGCTCAAAACCTTTTACTTGACCTTTTGTTTTATTTGCTGCTTATGTCCAGCTTTGTATGGAGCTGGTTTTATTTATCGCAAGAGTCCAGCTACAGCATTTGTAGTATACTTTGAAGCAAAACCCTACCAGACTTACTAAAGGTTGTGTCAAATTTTTACTTCTGGATTTTTTTTTTTCTCTGAAAGGAAACTAGTTCTTAATTTGGACAGCCTGACCTTCGTTCTAGGCCATTGAGTCTATTTGTTTACAGGATATCACAGGGTACACAGCATAAGGTAATGTCCTGGAGTTGTGCTGGTCCATGTGAAACAGAAGTTAATTGTGCCCTCAGGGTTAGTTTTTTTCTGTCATCATCATGAGCATAGTAAGAGCAGGATGTTTTTCTGTGGGCTGTTGTCAGTTTTTTTGTTTTCTGATTTCAAACTCACTAAAAGGGAACGAATTTTGGAGAGAAATGAAAATGAAAAGCCTTTAAACTGTACTTTAAGCATGTCCTTCCATAGAACCTCAAGTTTGCATCTTACCTGCTGTAAACAAGTTCATTTCACATGTTACCTGTGATCATTTGCTTATGTGGGGGGTGGGAGGAATTGTGCAAGCAGCTGTTTAAACAGACCAAGACTTGTCCGTGCTGCCTGTGTAGATACTAGTTCTGTGGTCTGGAAAGAAACAACACTGCAGGACTCTGTATCAGGCATTGCTTCCCGTTTTAATCACATGCTCATCATTTTCAGTTTTAACAATAGGTTCATAAAGCTTTATGGCTAAAAGTTGAAAGGCTATAAGTAAATATTTATATACATTTTTCAGTGCTTTTCCCTTTAAAAAAAAAAAGCATATATTAAAGTGAAGTACCTTTTTTTATTATTTAACACAGAGGCCCTGAGAAACTGAAGTGTTCTGACTACCCTAAAAGACATGAAGAATCCTGTTTTTCATGTACCTGTGAATGAAACTCCTACCTTTATAAGTGAAAAGATTATATTGAGGTTAATCCAAATATGATTTAATGGGACACCCTCCCCCCAATTACTTATAGCTGCGGTATTTACACTCCAAAGAGGTACTGTAATTAATGGAAATCTTAATGTATGTCTCTAAATGCCATATTAAGTGAACTAATTTCAGGAACCACTTACTGCTGTTTAAAACTAAAGCATATTTTATTCACAGAATCACAGAACATTAGGGGTTGGAAGGGACCTCGAAAGATCATTTAGTCCATCAGGACCCCCCAGGTCCCTCTCACCTACCTCTCACTTCTCTTCTTCCAAGAGAATAGGAGACCTCTATCATTAAATGCTAAATGTAAACACTTTTGACATTTTAACCCTAAAACTAGAATTTCATTATTGTGACATGTAGTAGTAACAAGTTAATATAAATTTGGAGGGAAAAGGTATGTTCCCCTGTGTGTGTATGTGTGATTGTAAGTTACTGATACGGTGTTGCATGTAACATATGTTATACAGGAATCTATATGAATAGCATAGTGGGGAAAGCAGTAGAGCATGGTAGTAATATATTCACGTTAACACCTTGTTTTGGATTCTTCTCAGTTATTTCTTCCTCCATACGTTTGAACGCTCCTCTTTAAAAATTCCTAACAGCAGGCATTCCTAGAAGAAATCAGGAATTGATTAATTCTCTAGACATGTTCAAAGAGACCAAACACGCTGCAGCTCAATGCAATTTGCCTGTACCGAAAAACATTTAAATAATTTGTTGGGGATGCTACATGGCTTCTGTAAAGGAAGTTATCACTACTCATAGGCAAGCTCTCTGATGTCCACGCCTCACTCGCCAAACATGAGGACTGAAGGCAGTTAATACAGTCCACATGGATTTCCGAAATCACAAAATCACAGAATGGCATTGGTTGGAAGGGACCCCAAGGATCACAGAGCTCCAACCCCCTGCCACAGGCAGAGACACCAACCTCAGGCCAGATCTACACAAGGTTGCCCAGGTCCCCATCCAACCTGGCCTTGAACACCTCCAGGGATGGGGCATCCACCACCTCTCTGGGCAGCCTGTTCCAGCACCTTACTACTCTCTCTGTTAAAAACTTCCCCCTAATATCTAATCTGAACCTTCCTTCCTTTAGCTTTAGTCCATTCCCCCTTGTCCTACCATTTTCTACCCTTTTAAAAAGTCGAATCCCCTCCTGTTTGTATGCTCCCTTCAAGTAATGAAAGGCTGCAATGAGGTTCCCCCGCAGCCTTCTCTTCTCCAGGCTGAACAAGCCCAGCTCCCACAGCCTCTCCTCATAGGGGAGGTGCTCCAGCCCTCTAATCATCTTCGTGGCCCTCCTCTGAACCCTCTCCAACAGTTCTACATCTTTCTTGTATTGGGGGTCCCAGATCTGGACACAGTACTCCAGATGGGGCCTCACGAGGGCAGAGTGGAGAGGGACAATCACCTCCCTGTCCCTGCTGGCCACCCCTCTCCTGATGGAGCCCAGGATACCATTGGCCTTCCAAGCTACAAGAGCACACTGCTGGCTCATGTTAAGTTTCTCATCTACCAGAATCCCCAAGTCCTTCTCAGCAGGGCTGCTCTCAAGGAGCTCTTTTCCCAGCCTGTATCTATGTCTGGGATTCCTCCGGCCCAAGTACAACTCCTTACACTTGGCAGTGTTGAACGTCATTAGGTTCACCTGGGCCCAGCTTTCCAGCCTGAAATATAAAGTTCCCTCCCCAAAGGAAGGTGACACTGGTTTGAAAGGGGAAGCCTTCCCATTTATAAGTAAGTGGTGAAAAGAAGAAAATAAAGGAAAGGGAATATACGGTCAGTGGAGGATGTGTGCTATGGTCTGGCCTACTCAGTGTAGTCATAAGTGATCTATAGAAGGGAATAAAATGTGAGGTGACAAAAGTTTGTGACCATACTGTGTTGCTCTGAAGTAGTAAATGAAAGGTTTGCAAGAAACCACAGAAGGACCTTGTCATATTGGCTGCGTAGGCTCTGAGTGGCAAAGAAAACCTGTGTTTCTAAGTATTCTAAATTGACATATGTAATGGATTCTCAGTTTATCCCATAGATGAGGTCTTGGGATTACGATCTATTAAAAAAAAATCACCTCTGGCCCAGAATACCATAAAAAATCAAATACAGTGTTAGAAACTGTAAGGTAAGGAACAGAGAGCAAAGTAGAAAACCTCACTGAGTCACTGCATAAATCAGTGACCACCAAGTGCACTTCTGGTTCCACTGTTGCAGAAGAGTTCACCTTGTATACCGTGATCGAAGGTACAGAAGACAATACAATATGCATGCGTAGTATGGGAGACACATAAACACACTAAATCTGTTTTGCCTGGAAAAGAGGTGATTGAAGGAGGGCCCCGTGAAGGCAACTTACTTATTCACCCATCAATGCAGATTTCTCGACATTCTTTTTCTGTCTCAAATCTGTTGTTGTTACCATTGCAACCTCCATACCAGAACTGGCCACAAGAATTGCCATTGCTGTCATAATACCATTTCACCACGTAGTTCCGACAGTCCCCTGGTTTCAGAGGTTCAAAACACCTCGGATCTGAAAGCAAAACAGTAGGAGTTAGCTTGGAATCTGGGGCTAAGTTGCATTATTCTAGAAGAGCCTCCTTCAGTAAGGAAAACACCCCACTTTTTTTTTTTTTTTTCTCCTGTAGTGCCTGTGAATATATATGTCTCTCTTAAATTTGTATTCAAATTCCATTTCTATTAATTGAACAAGTCTAAACAAATACAAGGTTAGTTTGAAACAAGACTAACTAAATCCTGATCTAAGAACCAAGCTTATATTTAAATACCAAGCACGCAATTGGTATACAAAGGGTTGTCATCTAGGTTTGAAACTCTCACACTCACTGTGCATAGTACCTGCAGCCAGAGCATCCAGAAAAACAAAAGACAATAAAATCTAGTAACTCTATTGGGGTGAGGGAGTGGGGTTTGCTGGTTGATTATTTTTGGTGCAGACTGGCTACCCAATACCTGAGGACAAGCATCTATTACTTACCTTTTTGGCTTGTTGCTACCTGTGGTTGCAGTACGATTAGGTGGTGATCTTCAGCAGCAGTTACATTGAACAAAGGATTGATAACGGGACTCTCAGGTCTGAGTTCAGATATCTCATAAAATGGGGGAAATTTTGATTCTCTGTGAGCAGAGGTGGTTGCAGTGTGATCCTGAGCAGATGGCAGCGGCTCAGTATATCTGTTCTGTGGTGGACTAACCTGCAAAAAGGGTCAAAATCTGCTAAATTGAAATTCTATCTGGGCTTAGATGTTAAAATGAAAGTTTGAGAGACTATGTAGGAAATTAATGCATGTTATTAAGCAATAATGACAGGTGGATTTGGACCTCTTCCTTGTAATTACTCAGTAGGTGACCATAATTGCAATAAAAGCATTTTCTGGCATGAAGAGCTGAGTGAAAAGAAGGCTAGGTAACGCTTTTTCGTTTAGTCACTAAGCAGAATTAATTACTGAAGCAAAATTTCAGGCATGACTTGGTCTGTAACAAAAAACTGCAAGAACTCTGGGGTAAATCAGTGCTGCTTAACTTCTGTTACGCTCATTGGGAACGATCTGACATCTTTGGTCTGTCAAGAAACAGAAAACAGCAGGCAGGAGGAACATGGCACTTGTTCTACTATTGATAGAAAACCATATGTACATTATGGTCCTCCAAAGATCTCTGTAGATGTTTAATCCTTTGAGTACAGCAAAACTTTCCAAAACGCGTATTACAGGAACCTAATAATAACGTTGCCTCATAGATGTACTGAGCCAAGTGGTAAATTGCCCCTTTCCCCATTTCTAGCTAACAGCCAGTTGCTAATCAGCAAAATTTCAGAGTCTACCTTGATAAAAGTGTAAAGAAGGCAACACAGCTCTTCAAATTAAGAACATTGTGTAAAAAAATTGTGTTGCTATGTGTTTTAGTATATTCAAGAAGATTTCCGAGGATCTTATGCTCATACAGTGTACAGAATAGCACAAATGCCACAAATGCTGTTAATCCCACACATTCATTACCTACTGATTACCTATTGAGAACAGGAAGGGATTTTATACTATTTTGCATCTTCCCATTTACAGGCCACTACTGATGGACTCAGATAAGAAACCTCTTCAGAGTCACTGGGACTCTGAAACTCAAAATCTGTCTGAGATGTAAATGCGCCAGCAGTTCATCCAATCCTTTTGCGTACTGCTTTTCTTCTCCAGGTCTACAAAAAAGGGGATGTTTATTTCTGATGGCAATCCAGCAGCTATTGCAGAACCCCAGTGCAGGGCAGGAGGAATTTAAAGCTGGAGAATGAAGAGCAACATGAATGAGGACGCCTGGAAGTAAGGTCCAACATGAAAAAAAAACAGTACTGAAGGCTTGATGACACCTAGAGAGTGCAGACCACAGGAAGCAGCTTTGCGCTTGCAAATCAGCTTGCACCTAAATAAATGCCTTACATACTATGTATCTGCCTGACCAGAGGTGTATCTGTAAGAGTTCCAACCCCATTTATGATGAATCAGAACTACAAAGAGCATGACAATTGTTGGAATTTACTGCAACTAAGAAATAGTATCATCCCCTTTATTTTGTCAGCTCCTGTTTTAAGCAACTAAGTTTTGTTCAAATTTCCTCTCCCCAAATTACACTTACTTGCATATTAGAAGACTGGTGAATGGTCAAATAAAGAGTATCTGAACTCAAATAGAGACATGCATCTTTTAAAAACATTTGATAACTGTTACTTCTTTACTTACTCTATAACTGGTTTCTTCTGTAGGGAGCACATAAATCTCTGAATTAGGCATTTTAGGTAACTGGCTATTAATAACTTCACTTGAAATTTTAGATTCCAGACTTGGAGATGAAGATAAAATGTTATCTTTTCTGGTGTAGACTTCAGACACATTCTCACAGATTTTTTTGATCAGCTGATTTTCAAGAGCTGAAAAGATTAACCAAATAATGGAAGTTATTAAATGGAATCACAGAAAGTCATAAAAATTCACCACAAGTTTTTAGTGCAGCATTAACACAAAGCCTTTAATAATAACAACTTGTGAAAGACCATCTTCTAAAGTTATATCAAAAATGGAAACAAGAAGTAATAAAGTATTGCATTTTAAGACCCTTTTGCTCTTTTAGGAAGAAACAGATAAAAATACCACGTCCATTTTTAAAGTAGAAGTAGCAGCTCAACATTGAATAAAAAGAAACAGAGCGAAGGAAAGGAGAGGTGCCACAGTGTGAAATACACAGTATACTATCAGACCCAATTCCCTTGCATGGTGCTTCACTACTTGTCTCCTAGAATCAGGAACCATATGAAAGAGAAAGAGACAGTGATGTTGTGTCAAGGTAGAAGGATATCTGCGCCTCTCTGGGATGTCACTGTGGCCAAGCACAAAAGGAGTGCAAAGGAAAGCTGATGCAAGCTCTCACAAAAAGGAACACCCCAAAGAAGGCCTCATCTGGGAAAGTGCTGTTCATTGCGTTTTATTGTTTCTGCAAGAGGTAAAAATTTTTATCAAAGAAGAAGAGAAACAGAGGAGCTGCATTCAAAAGAGAAACGTAAGGTGCCATTCAGCTGGCTGCCTTGCCTTCCTATGGGAAAGGCCAAACTCTCCTACATGCTTATTTCAAGTTTCCTCTTACTAAAATAGTTTATTTTACCTGAAAGTGTCATGAAGTCATCTATCTGGTAGACATGTTCTTCATCAGGGTCTGTTGCAATGAGCTGCATTTCTTTAAGAAAATCATCATAATGAAGATCAGTCCTTTGAACAATCCCTATGACAAATATCTCAATATTCGTAGCGTGTGCCTCCCGTACCACAGCCTCCAGTTGTACTTTATCCCGAGTGTCTGCTTGTCCGTCTGTTATTACGACTCCCACTTTCCTTACTGTCGGGCGTGCTGCCTGAAATAGCTGAATGGCCTCTTGGATAGCAGAAGCTGTGTATGTGCCTTCTCCTAAGTAGGGCATTTTATCAACGGCTGATTTTAGGTATTCTTTGCTGGCGTATTGCTTCAGAGAAGACACCAACTTGACTTCATGGCTGAAGTTGATAATGCCAATGCGGGTAGCAGCATGGCTGGCTGATAAATCATCAATGACTGTTTTCATAAAGGCTTTGATAATATTGAAGTTATCTGGTCCAACACTTTCTGAACTGTCAATGACAAACACGACTTCCAGCGGTGTTACTCTACATCTGATACCACAACCTAGAAGAATAACCATTTCAGACATTGTATGAGAAACCACCTTCAAAAACATGAATTCAGGTATCAGATGTATAATCAGTTAAAGCTCAATTAGTGAATTAATTTATAGTTACTGACACTGATAAATAGAAACAGAGCTGGACCAAATCACTTCCAGTATAGCTCTGGCAACATAGTGAGCACTGTTTTCACATAAATGGTATCCTTACAGACCAACATGCAGAGGACAAATCCATCCAGTCAATATAAATTTTATGTGTTTTACTACACTGTTTTCTTCCATACTGGAATGCTTACCACATATTTCATTGATAAGTCTGATAACTTCTTCTCTCTGAAAAAGAGTATTAGTTAATTTGCTGTTTGCTATTGTTTTAAGAATGCCCCATAAACCACCCCATGTAACATCATATAACCTTTATTCCTAGAAATTCTTTTAAATTAACTCATACTTACTGAAAGACCGGGTTCACCTTTTTCTCCCCAAATTCCCTAAAAACATGAGAGTGAGATAATTACCAAAAGGAAAAATTGTCTTATTTGTATTGTGCAAAATTAAATAATATGAAAATCTATTTTACCTTTGGTCCTGGAGGTCCTGGATCTCCAATCTCTCCTTTGGCACCTTTTCTCCCTGGATCACCTTTGTCTCCATAGTCTCCCTAATTTGAAACAACCATATGAAACACAATCAGTAACTCCAGTTTTGCTGACATTCAAGCTGGAGTTACGGTTCAATGAGCTCTTAAAGCTAATTTACTGATGGTTTTATTTTTGTGTGGCTGGATTATCTTTTATATATTATGAAGAGACCACCTGAAAGCAAAATCTTGGAGAAAGCAAGATGGGCAGTAAAAACACCTTAAGAAACTTCAAGGAAAAACTACCTTAATACAGGAGTGAGGGGTAAAGACATCTTTAGGTAAATGTCTGGAATATATGTTTTTACTCTGCTTTGATTTTCCTGAACTCTAATGCAATGTTTATACTGGACCTATGTTGATTCAGACCTATGGAGAGATGAAATTACCTCAGATCAGCCAATGTGATGAAACTCACACCGGCTTTGCATAGAATGCATACGAAAAACTGGGAACTTGCAAAGAACAGAGGAAAAGGCATGCTTGGACTGTTAACAGCCATTGGAAAATAAGTAGCTTCACATTTAGAAGCAATTCTGCGCTTGCTTCCTCAAATGACAAGATTTTTTTATTTCTAAAATGAGAAAGGGTTCAACATCATGGTGTTTCAAGAGTTTTCAGATAATGCAGGCTTCAAAAGGTTCAGGTTCTCAACTAGACTTTTCTTCCAAGAATAACATTGAGCAGGATAGTTTTTTATTTCTCTCTGGAAGTCACCGACCAGCTCACATTTCACTTGAAACTTTAAACCTTAGAAAAATATTTAGATCACTGTCCTTTTTGATATTATTCCTTGACATTACCCAGCCAATGGAATCCCATAGACACCACCTGCTTGGCAAATAAAAGGACATTTTTTAATAGCTGAAAAACAGATAACTGAATGCATAAATTCATCAATATTATTATCCCTCTAACAGGTATGACCTCATTCTAGCTCCTGCTTCAGACCCTTGTTCTTAATGACCATTAGGATTTTCACAGACTCCGAAGCTGACAATAAGAGGCAGGCACTTACCTTGTGTGCTACACAAGGCATTTCTTTACCTTCTATTTATCTTTAAAGACCCATCCTGCCAAATAACCAATAAAGGAAGAAAAAATTACCTTTTTTTTTTCCTTATTGCAAATGTAGGATTTACCTTTGGTCCGGGAAGGCCAATTCCTATTGACCCCTTTAGTCCAGGAACACCTTGATTTCCTTTTTCTCCCTGAACAGCATATGGAAAGGAAGTTTAACTGAGAATTAAAGTAAAACCTGTGCTTTATCTATTCCCTTTATAACATTCTGCATCATATTAAAAAACAGGTATTTTGATTATGCAATGAAGCAGGTTGTTTTCAAGAGTGAGATGGCCTGGAGCTGGAGAAGTAAGCAATTGACTAGGATTCAGAACACACATAAGTTTTATGAAGTATATGATGAAGAATTTATTCCTGATAAATTAAATGAAACAGATGAAAGACAAAAGTAACCCCACTGGGGCCAAGACTCATCCAGTCTACAGGCAGTAAATCAAGGTCTAACACAAAGGTTCTCTAGAAGCACATGCCCAGAATCTCTGCAGGGCTGACAGTTTTTCTGATCTTAAGTAAATAAAAAGACATGTCTGCTTTTCACAGTGTGATACTTCAAAAGCCAGTATCAGCACAGACATGAAGCTCGAACTTGTTTATAATGATTGTTACACGTGCCCTGCTGAAGGCACACGGGCTTGAACAGCATGTTCATGCCAGCAGTGTGGGCATACAGCATGTCGTAAAGCACAGCAGTTATAAAATACATACAGAAAATCCTTCACTGCTTCTGTCTCCCAGAGACTTTCCTGCTTTATTTAAGAGGGTAACACAATTATTTTTTTCAGATCAACTGCTGTATACATTTTAAACACAGCTAGAGGCAACTGTATTCCCTGGTAGCCTCTTGTCTCTGTAAGCAGAACTGCCCCCCTTCCCCTCTTCCCAGTTTTCTACAGCAGCAAAAACTCAGACACTGTGATGTAGGCTCTGGAGACTGGAAAAGAAACATAGCTGATTCCCAGGGTGGGGGTGAGGGGAGAAAAATGTAATTTCCTGCAGATAGGAAACATTCCTAAGGAATGGGATGCACAAGGTAATTTATTTCGCATTGCTGTAGAAACACACCGTGACTATTTGATCTAATTTGCTTTAAGTCACTTGCTACCAGGGTCTGTGCTTCCTGGGTCTTTTGTACAAGTTATTAATGCAAATGGCTTTTCAACATAGCATGCAGGATTGTGTTGGTGCTTGAGGTCCAGCACTGGGACCGGCTATCTGTCCTGTCCTGTCCACACAGCTTCCTGACTGACGCCTTTGCAGATCTGCAGAGCACATACATGTGAACTGGACTTGGGATATGCTGTGTATTCCTTCACTGATAATAAATGTCAGATCCAACAAAAGTACAGATTTATTGCTGCCATTTGTCACAGCCCATTTGACATCGCTAGGAGGGGGTTCAGGCAATGAGAAATGAATGATACCTACTGTTCTAACAAAGTTCATAGCTGCACAGCTGACATTTCTCACAGACACACACATATGAGTTTTATCCTTTAAAATGTCAACTGCAAAACCAAATCCTGCTTCCACTACTTATGCAATCAATCAACATATGAAGGATTTATCACAGATACCATAACTGAACTGAACATTTAGTAAAAAGCAAGAATTTAAAAATACTTACTGCTTTGCCAGTTCGATCCCTGTACATGATTAAATTCAAACTTGACCATCAGTCTTATCATAAAACTTGAAGTGGTGTGCACTATAAGGATGCAGACCCTTGGATCCCTGACCCTAATATCCTGCTAGGTTACCAATCAATAAGCAGACTTCTATGTAAAAAAAATCATTTGGTGAATTGAGTGCAGATCTGAGAATGTCTAGACTGTGGTTTTGAAAGGAAACCAAGCATAAAAAAGAAGACCCGTGAATGTAGCTATCAACATAAAGTTACTAAAAAAACCCCTCATTTTTGACTTTCTGTTCTTACCATAGTCATGCTGAGCTCTATACATATATTAAAAAAAAATCCTTGGAGTGATATTGATAGTTCAAATACAGGAATATAGTAGCTTTAAGCTGATAAAGACTGACATGGCTGTGAAGAGATAAAAGGACACAAAAGAGACAGGCAGAAGCTCAACAAGCATCAGCAAATGGAGGAAATAGGTACCACAGGAGCAAGACAGCAGCCAGAGTTGTCCAGAAAGAAGTAATTCCTAGGAATTTTATAAAAATAATTGTAATTTTAAAAAGTGATTGTTAACGCAAGAAAATTTAAATGTCAAGTCTGTACCTATAGTACTCATGGAATGCTCCAGAAACACCACCAGCTGAGTTTGATCCACCCCATCATTACAGGTTTGGATTCAAACACAAGGACAAAGACCTTCCATAGCCAGAGCACATGTTACTTTCCTAATTACATCCCTAAATGTTACTTTCCTAATTACAGCCCTAAATTCCACATCCTTACATCACAAACATGCCTTTGTCAACAGTGTGTATCAGTGGGCCATATTCTTCCATTTGAAAACTTCCATGAGTTCTCTACACTTCTAAAATATGCTTTAGATATTTATTCATAGCAGTGCCAACATAACATCCCAAACTCTATGTATCTGCATAGAGATAGATAGATTCATAGATAGATAGATAGATGTGTATGTACACACCAAGCATCTTTTGACTAACATTTAGCTTTTCTCAGGAACAGAAAAAAATATTAGATTAAAAATATATAGAAGAAGTATTAGATTCTGGAAACACATTAGGAAGGTCTATTAAAGGCAGGCAGGAATTAGTTTTCCTCTGCCATAACGAGAAACAGAGATGGCAGAATTTATTTGCAGAGAGCAAGGAACCCTCAGAGATTCAGCAAAGAAAGAAAATAAAAGAAAACAAGAAGTTCCTCACATTAAAATGTGTAATAGCTTTGTGTTTGCTGATAACAGGTAATATAGAAAAAACTGCATACAAAACTGCAAACAGATCAGAACCAAAGGTCTATATATACAGTCATGAACCATGCAGAAAACTCTGTCTAGGAAAGTCCTGAGAAGAGATAAACCTGTTAAAGAGAGATATACAATAAGGAGAAAAGAAAGAATGTAGTAAAGTATGTTTTTATGCTGTGAAACACCTCACAGTGGAAAAAGGAAGGGCTGTTTCTAGAAAAAAAGGGAAATGATTGAACATGAGTATAAAAATAGAAGACACTGAAGCTGGAATCAGAGCAAATACTGAACAAAAATTCAGAAGGAATTGGTGTTCTTCTGGTAAAGTCTGTATGAACCACACTGAACCAAATAACAGTTCTCCTCTGAAACATTTTGTCAACAAGGGACAATTTAATGATTTTTTTGGTCAGTTTGTTTCAGTGTGTCTATTTTCTAACAAATACCTATTTTGTCTAGAGGTGTCCTTGTGGCTTTAGTAGCTATAGACAACAAAGAGGCATCTTTCCTAACCCAACTAAAACAGTGCCCTCCCTTACTGAATCACTGGTGGTTTGATGATCTAGAGTTTGAGAGTTCAGCACATTCCTCCTGATCCTGGGAAATATTTAATAATATGCTTAACTTAAGGGAAACTGATTTAAAAGAAATAGGAGAAATTCAGGTTGCTCTTCTCTAGGGCCTTCAGTTTTAATAATTTTCTTCCACACACTTATGAAAATGCAATTTATTAACTGAATGCTCAGAATACGTTACCATGTTTGTGCTTCTCCTTATGAGGAGACAAGTAGTGGTTATGGCTGGAACTGAGTGAATAAAAACCTGATGAAGAGTATGTGGAAGACTGGGTAATTTCTTTTCTACCCCTATATGTGGCGTTTGACTTATTTTGACATGGCAGATCTCTGTCACTGTCTTTTACAAGGACATCCAGAGAAAAACCTGGATGTTTTCTTTGGAGCATCCTGTAAATCTATGTATATCAGTGAGGTGTAGCAGAGATTAGACTTTTGTCCAGGTTAAATGTATTTGCAGTGACAACAATAATAGGAGTGATTAGGTGCCACCAATACTGAAAACTCGACAGTTAAAGTAAATATTACATACCTTATGAATAAGAAACTTAAAATATACAACAAATGCTCACATGAGTTCACTGACTCAGTAGCAAGGAGAAAAGCAAACAAGGAATCTAAAAGACAGTTTTGAGAAGGAACTGGACAGGTACCACATCCAACTGGATTACCTTGCTTCCTTGTATGCTGTCACCAGGGAGGCCAGGTGGACCCGGCAAGCCATCCCGTCCCATAACACCCTGTAACAGTCAGCGGGGCAAAAAGAGAATTAGGAAGCAAACTCTGTTCCTGGCAACAGCAAGGAAGTCATCTCAAAGTCTCTGCATGCAAAACCACGTCAAAGACTCTAATTCTGATTTTTCTTTATGGTTTCTCACTGTGGGCCTACAAAGGCCACAGAATTTGTAATTACAAATTCCCAGGAAAGCAAAGGAACAATTAAGCTGAAAATAATTACAGAATAAAACTTGCCTGTGACACAGTGTGATATTCCCCTCTGCTTTTTCCCACGTAGAAACCAACAAAAAGAATCTCTATACAACAGCTTCATGCAATCACCCCACACAAGAACAGCACAACGGCAGAGGCACAAACGACCAGAGCGCTGAAACCCACCGCAAGTAAATCTGCCAGGCATGTTAGCTAGTTCTTGTGCACTATGTAGGTAGGCCAAGCCCCTGGGGTGCCACAGTGTCTGGGAGCACCAGTCATTCAGCAAATTGTAAATGGGAGGGGAAGAGAGAAAAGCCAAAGCAGCACCCGCTGTTTTGCATCCATACAGCCAAAGCCAGGTAAAGCCCTCCTGCTTCAGAGGCAGGCTAATCTAACATTTCAAAGCAACGACTGGAAGCATATCCCTTTGATTACATCAAGAGGAAATGTTTGCTCCCTCCCCACCCCCTAACCTCCCTTTATTTTTGGCTGAAAAAAAACATTGAAATTTGGCCAAGCTTCATAAAAGTTTCTGTAGAGTTCAGGTTGGATTTTTGATAACTGCCTGAAATAAATAATCACTGTGCTCAAATACAGCAAATGGAATGCACTCAGTGGTATGAAAGTTACCCACGTTTTGCATAAGTTGATTATTTAGGTAAAAATATATCAAAACTTAATCATCATTAAATAGAAAAATATAGCTCTAAATATTTAACTTCTAGATATTAGTGATACTTTAAAAATTATAATCTCATCTGTATAGACAGAAAGCTTGCCTAAAACTTTGACAGAATGTCATGTGAAAAATACTGCTAATCTATGTATTTATAAGCAGGGATTCACACAAAACATTGTACTAAACAGTGTATCTCAAGAACTAGATGCTACAAGCAGGTCCTCAGCCTTGAAAACAAAATATTGTTTCGCCATAGGGAACATATTTTTCATTCTCAAAGGCTTTATGGAAGCATCACGTAGTGTCACACATTCACATGGCTGATACCCATTCCAAGCTTACTTTTTATAAACAGATTGTGTCTACATGATTTACCAAGGTACCAAAAGTGCTGCAGGTTTCAGAAAGCAAGGCAAAGCCAGACACATCTGAGAAAATGTTAAGTCCCTGCCAGTCACTGCATTTGTGTTGGCAATAGCAATGTTTCTGCATTCAGACACTAGTTTATTCAAAATGGCAGTGGAGACTTCTGTTAATCTCTGCTAGAGATATCACAGAAAAAGTTACAAAGGTGTAAGATGTTTAGGTTAAAGTGGAGGAATACACACAAGGTTTCTCTTCATTGCCTTTGTAAAAATAATCGATGGACACACCTATAATAAAGACATCCAGGCACGCACTGAATTCATTTTCTTACCAGTAGGTCTTTTTTGAATTATAAACCACTTTAGTGGAGGGAGGAAAAATTGCCCAGACATTGCATGCTGGCTGCTTATAGAATTCTGTCTTTGCGTGTTTCTTTCCTAATGGTATTACTAATGAAATCAATTGGACTCAATTTAATTGAACAAAAATCAGAAACATAAAATTCACATTTAATGTATTTTCTGGCACAAAGGAGTCTCTTGGAAACAGAATAGATACAAAGAGAAGAAATGCATCATGTAGATAATTTATCAGCCTGATTGTTCTGTTCAATTTCCAGCTGCAATCTCATAAAATTTAGCTGAAAATGCAGTTTTCATCCAGTTAGTATTCCTTCCTAATCCAGTTGGTAGCAGTGCATGGTCAGAGCCTGCGTTCTTAAGCTTGCTTTCCCCTGCAGTTGCAGCAATGGAAATCAATACCTGATGAAGATACTTTGGTGCCTGAGAGAGCAGAGTCTGGCAGCCAGCATTACAAAAGAGCATGATAACTTCAACTTGAATTGTACCAACCTTGGGACCAACCATTCCACTCCCCCGTGGTCCAGGAGGCCCAGGATGTCCTCTCATGCCACGGTCTCCCTGAAAGTAGTCACAGAAATGTCCATGATTTATCACCTAATAACTCTTCCATCTTTCATCCACTTACAAAGCAAGTCAGTCAAACTACTGAGTTTAAAAAACAAACCAAACCAATGTTACATACATAAACAGTTGCTTTACAGATACATATTAAAAAAAACCAACCAACCAAACCAAAGAAGAGACATGTACAGAGGGAACAGGCACACATCAAGCCCATGATCACTAGAAATCTCACACCAGTTTGCAAAGGAAAAAGGAATCTGTAACTGGTAAATTATAGACACAGAACGTTCTGAATCAGGTTTAGCAAATAGGTTTAGACCTATGCCTGAGCAGGCAAGTGCAAAAGAAAGAAATATTCTGGATAAGCTATTGATTATCTGATATATTAACAACTGAGCCAAGAAGAAACTACCTTTCTTTTGGCAAAATAAAAACTTTCATTATAAAAACCTCTGCATCGTACTTGGTTTTGCACTCGGAAGAGCTGTAGGAGAGGCTGAGCCTGCAGAGGGAGCATTCTAACTAGGAGAGAGGTGCAAGCATGAACCACACAAATCACAGATGACGTTGAGTTGTGGTAGGTGAAAAGAAACAACATATCAAACTGATTAAAGAGTAAACAAAAAGTACAGAATCTACTAACTTCCTTTACTTTACTGGAGGAATGCGTGCAGTCATTTGAAAGACGGCTTTTAGGTGAAGTGCCCAAGGTTCAATCTCTAGTGAGATATCACTCTAATCTATGGTTTTTATATATGGCTGTGATATCATGCTAAGTCCTGACGTATGTGCTATCTACATAAATATATTAGGGCCATGTTCTGTGTTCAGGTTTGATGAATTTGGAGAGGTGAGAACTCTGAATTCACAGGCTAAGGCTAAGACAGAGCTTATAATGCTTTCCTTCTTGGTTTAATGCTTGTCTTCTGAATTTATTTTAAATCCCTTCTTCTTCCCAAGCACTGGAGAATGGCCAGGAAAAATCAGGACATAGACATGGTACATGGATGCCTTTAGCTTTAAATTGGTGTGTCAAGTTGGTTGGGTTGCCAAGTCTGGATGGGAGGAGATTTCTCCCTCAAATTTCTCAGAGGGGAGGCTGTTTTCTTCTAGTCTGGTTTGGAAAAGGGAACTAAAGAGAAAGCTACTCTTCAGCAATGTTCTTCAGATGGCCTGAGGCTTTTACATCACACAGGCTACTGCAAAGAGAAAAGATATTGGAAACGCCCTTGAACTTGTTGCCTTTCTTTTTCTTTCTTTTTTTTTCTTTCCAAATTCTAGCTATAACCTCTTAATGGTTATGATCTGAAGTACTCAAATATTGTAAGAACTTTAAGTCTGGTACATGGTGCCAGGAAATCCCCCTCTTGCAGTGGAGTGATTGGTAGATATTCCTGATCTTGTAAAACAAGCCTGTTTTCTCAACTCCTCCTGCAACACATTTTCTTACAATTAGCATGAGATTGTCATAGTACTAAGAAATACTGAGAGTCTAGGCAAACATAGTCATCTTTCTACTCAGTACCATTTACTATCAAAGGAACAATTTTTGGTCCTCAATGTCCCCACAAACCATAATACAACCTTAAGCTGTTTGTAGGAGAATTTTTTACAAGCAGAAGTTGCACAGAGCAGCAAACCCTTCCTGCCCAAGCCTCTCATGGTGCCAGAGCCAAGAGGTGGATATACAGGTAAGATTTTGCATTGTAAGATCCTGGGCTGCTGTGAGCTGTGAAACAGCCTGTAAGCTGCTGTGATGGATGCTGAATGAGAGGTTACCAAACGAATAAATCATTCCTTATGGCCCAGTATAAAATATACCTACAACCTGCTATTAGAGCAGCATAAAGGTGACTTGAAGTCATCTGTCTCTTCCTCCCACGGGTAACACATTCTTACATGGGGTCGTTGCAGGTGAAGGATCAAATTTTAGAATCACATGCTTAGTTAGTACCAGATGCCTCACTGAAAAGCTCTTTTGTAGAGCTTTATAGTAATCCTCAAAGTTTCTGTGTTTCTTGGCTTAGAGAAAAAGACTTTCATTTTGCTTTATGAGCTGCGAAGTGGAGCAGTTCTTTTTTCCAAGGTGTGACACTAAACTGTCCTCCAGGGGATTAATTTCAAGAAAGATTAGTGCTGTTCTTTGATGAGCTCTAATTTATTTCCTGTGTTGTGCTTGTAGACGAGCTTGTCACTATCAGCAAAACAGCCAACTTGAAACAAGAAATAAAGAGCTGAGTCAACACGGTGTCAAGTATGAGATCCAAATGTCTATTCCATACCAGTTGTTCTTGAGAATTCATTAAATGACCAAATGGTCACCTGAAAAACAAACATTGGCTTCCAAATACATACAGCTCATTTACTGTGAAGCATGTATATTTGATACTGAAACATAAACCAGACAGTGTAATATTCTCTTTAGTGACAGCTAGTGGCTACAATGATATTTGTAAGAACAACAGAGTTTAAAAAAGACACCACATCTCTACTTTCCACATTTTATTTCAAATAGAAAGGAACCAAGCTGCAAAAGTTATTTATATTGCAACTGGATCAAGCCCAAATGCTCATGCACTAGCGACTACACTAGGGGTTTTAATAATCCTTCTGCTATCCAGTTACTGAGGATGAAGCTCACTTTATTGCTAGTGCTAGGCTTTTGAATGTCTCTAACTTACCTCCTAGCTGGCAAAAGTGCTTTTAAATCAATTTTTTATTATATTCTGACATTATGTGCTTCTGTTTTAATGCTACAGAAAATAGGGTGCCGCCAGGATTTGAATGCATCCCACATGTTCCAATTTTGTTTTCACGTGAATTTGACCTCTGATACATAAAATTCCTATCTAGCAGCGTGCACATATGTGAGCCATTTCTGAAAGTGGGGAGAACAGAGCTCTGATTCAGCTGAGTGGAACATTCCTCTATAATGATACTCAAAGGAATTTGAAATTAACTAGTGTGTAAATTTATGAGTCTCTTTTATCAAATAAATGTTCTTTTTTATAGGCAGAGATTGTTGCTGTTCTTCTTATATTCATTTTTTTTATGTGAAAGGGATGAGAGGTAGCCGGTGCATTTACATTTTATTTGAAAAAACATTAGATTGTCCATTATATGAATTAAGTTCTGGAGGAATTGCTGCAATTCAAGTGAATTGTTTTTTCTTGTGGCACCTTTGCTACCAGGACTAAGATTCAAAACTTTATACAGGCAAACAGGAGCAAAAATCAGGGAGGGAGAAGAGATGTTTACGTACTTGTGGGTTTTTTTTTTCCCCCAGTGTACTCCACACCATGTCTAGTGTGGATGCACAGACCTAAATCGCAGATGTGGCTACCTGGATAACGCATGCTTTGGTGCAGCAGTCCTACACTGCAAATGCTACAGCTGCTCACCATTACAGAAGCAATACACACTTTCCCCATAGGATTAATGCACTGATCTAGATGCATCATTGAAAGAGAAGCATAACTATTTTAAAGACTAAAATGAAATGGGTTTAGATATTGATTTTTGAAAATTTGTGACAGAGACTGCTAGATAAGCACTACTCTGAGCGGCCAGATTTGATGGGCAATATCACATGGCAACACAATCAACATGCAGATCCATGCAAAATTTTTCATTCAAGCCTTGGTGTGAGCGTGATGTACCCTGATGGTGTGCTACTTGGAAAGGCAGCTATCCTACAGGCTCCTCCTAGAACAGGACACCACTTCTCCATAACCCATGGATACTGAGCATTCTGAATCTACCCCACAATTGGCTATTGTAAATAGCTTGATTGGCAGCGTCTAACTCTATGTGTCCATCAAGAAATAACGTGCCAGGCCCAATAGTGGTGAATTTGCAGCCTGATGTTTGAACTGTGTGCAATGTGAGGAGACCTGGCTGGTCTGCTCCCGTGGACCGATCACCTGCTGAGGGTAGAATTACGGTAAGAGCACTTCCAGATCAGATCATCCAGTTTAGCTTCATCTGAAGGAAATCCAGTTGTGGGCCCTCCTTTTGGTCTAGAACCCAAAGCACAGCGAATGGGTGCAACTGAGAGATTCACTTCAACAGCAATTTTCCTACTGGGCCTGAAATACCCACGTAGATCACCCAGGAAGATGGATTTTGTATGCATGGGTGCTGGAACTGGACTGGCTGCACATGTGGAGGCCTTGCTCCTGCAGTGGGAGGCCTGCTCCTGCACCTCACACAACCACAACTAACCTGAAAACACAGCTTCCTTTGCATCTGTGTTTTTCAACAATTGGTTCTTAGAATCAAGCTACCTAATTCTGATAATTTTTTGCGACAATGGAAATGACTTCATGGATATGAGGAATGTACTTTTAATTTACATAATATGCCTGATCTGACCTAAAATTGTCAGAAAACAAATGAGAATAGTGATAACAATTTATCACTTTGCCTTTACCTAATCTTTTGCTGGCTTCTTTATAGATAATAAGCTAGGATAAGAGATTCTATTACAAGATATTCCGTTATACTATTTCCTGTTTTAATGAAATACAATTAAATTATAAGAGCATCAACTCTTGGTGACAGCTTTTTCATTTTTACTCAAATTCAGACTAAAATAGTGGGCCAATTGCCAAAATCATTACTAATTGGTAATGTTTGACCAGTGCACAACAAATCCTGCTCCTCCAGAAAAAGATATTACCATAAACCTCCTTTACTAGTACCACGGATGAACTTCAGCCCACAGATCTGGAAGGATGCAAATACTTCTGATGGCATTCATGGATGAAGAGGAGACTGACAAGTAAGGATTTGATACCTTTATAAAAGAGTATGAACAACTCACTTCAACTGGCAATGATTTACATTGCTTAGAATTGAAAGTGAAAGCTTTAAGTACCAAAATAACTAATCTGTAGTTTAATTAAATATATGTTATTATATCACAAAACTTACAACTGTTTAAGAATAACCATGAGAAAGACACTAGATTCCATTTTTCTACTGCAAAAACTGGATATATTTTCTTCTACTTTACAGCTTCTACCTCCTCTCCTCTAATGCATTTTGTGACACCATATTGTACTTCCATCATTCATGATCTGGGTTGGAACATTCCTAATCATTATCAGCTGAAGAATTGTGTGTCCCAGCAATTACATAAATTCACAATTATATGAACAACAAGGAGCAACCTGATGTAGATCCAGGCCTGGTGGTTGGTGGCCCTGCCTGTGGCAGCGGGGTTGGAACTCTATGATCCTCACGATCCCTTCCAACCCATGCCATTCTGATTCCGTGATTCTATGACTTGTGAGCCACTTTTTGATCTCTCATACAAGCCAGGCACTATGATTTTCCTAAGTGCATTTCTGTATACCTTGTATATTTATGATACTTTTCAGAAACACAACCACAAACATTGATTAAAAAAATTCCATTTGTGAGAAAGATCACTGCAATTATTGCAGTGGTTTCCTTTCATGTAAAAAAAGAATAAATTTCTTTACTATAATTAATTTTATTATTATATATTATTACATGTTATTAATTTTATAATTAACCTAAATTATTTTTATAATAATTAATTTTATTTCCATTCTGTATTTAACTCAAATTTATTTATATTAAATCCCTATATTCCTACTGAAATTCTGATTTTTATTTCTGGGCTTTGTTATCTTTCAACCATTACATCAAAGTAGATCATCTGATTACTTTAAAGAATTACACACTTATAAGAAGAGAGGGGGAGTTCCAGAGATAATGTTTCCCCTAGACAATCCGTAGTCCTGTTAACTACATATTAAACTACATATTTATCAATATCTACTTTGACAATTTAATACAAGATTCTAGGGGCTTAATGAAATGTTCTTCTGTAGTACTAAGAGAAAAGTCTTATAAGATACCTCTGTTTGGAAAAGATACAATCTCAAATAAAAAAATCTGATTAATTTAGCCATACGCATTTCTGTAAGTCTATATTGAATAACAAAATTGAAATTTTTACTACTTTACTTCTGGTCATGGACCAGACCTTGTATTACTTTATGTGAAATGTTTTGCATAGGTAAGTGATAATTCAGATTGGAGCATGAAGCCAGGTTTCCCAGATCCCATTTTCAGGCCATTCTGTGGTCATTCTAAGGTCAGTTCCTTCTAAAGATGAATGTCCTTCAGTTTTTCCTTTATTGTGGATATATTTTTAAGTAGTTATTGTTGTTTATTTTAAAAGGGAATTCTCATGTTCTGTGGGCTGAAGTTGAAAGTACTTTCTCTTTGGGAAAAAAGATTGCTTGGGCAATATTTATTTTGCTTTCTCCTGCAACAGGCTGCCTGTTTCCTATTTCACATATGTAATGAGGAAATCATTCATAAAACCACTCTGTGGGATATTTTAAAGCAACTTCTTGTATCATTTTAGTCTTAAGTCTCTTTTTCCAACCTTTTATAACATAGTAGTTATGATGTAACTTTTTTTGTGAATTACATACTGCTTAGAAATTTATAAAACTAGCTATTCTATGTTTTATGAAAAAAAACCCCAAATTTAGAAGTGTTTCAGTGTTGCATTTCTAAACCCTTTATCAGTTTTTCTTTGTTTTTTTTTAATTGATGAATTTTGCCTCTAGACCAATATTAATTTTAGATTAAAGTTTATTGTCTTCTCTTAGGAACCCATTTCTAGGATATTTTTAAATATCTCACTAGGTCCACATAACTTCTGACTGCTCTGGAGCCCCATCCCTTGTACTTTTGCAGGAGAAACAAAGTGCATAATTATTAGGCAGTCCTCTGCCTATGTTGAATTTTGACTTCTCCACGGAAATTCACATCTAGAAACATTCTGGGTCTTAGATGTATGGAAAACCTGGAGATTTGCATCAGATCTGGGGATAAAGCAAGAACTGGTTTGTATCTATCAAGGCAGAAAAATATATTGTAAGCTTTTCCTCTCACTTAAATGGAAAGTAGGAGATGAAACCACAGCATTTTGTCATATATATGCCATTCTAATCTAACACATTTTTTTCAAGATGTTTGTCTACCTTGTTTACTAGTCAGATGAATGTACTACCAGTGTGCAAGTACCTTTGGTCCAGCATCTCCCACACCTTTTGGGCCTGCTGGTCCTGGTGGGCCTGCTGGTCCTGGAGGTCCCTGGTACAGCAAAGGAATAAAGCATGTCAGTAGTTGTCCTAAATGAACTTGTGTTATTCAACAAAAAAAGAGAATTTCAGCAGTAGTTACTAATCTCTTTGGTTTTGCTGTATTTTGCCAAATCTTTCACATTTCTGAGGTGTACTGAGCAAGTTATCCTCAGTCCCAGGTGGAAACCTGAAAAGACCACCTGACTGGTGGAAAAAAAAGTCCAGCTCTTGTCTTAAGAAGATGAGAGCTGTTCTTAGCTCAGAGAAACCAGTGAGAAAGCAGACATTTCTCCATGATTCATACACCACAGACACTACATATCTGATATACCATAGGTAACCCATCTAAATGAGGTGGTTGGATAACCCTAACATACTTTGACGTGTTTGTGTTTGATAACTTATTCTCCTGAACTTCCCACTCAACCCATCACAGCCCCTTCGGAGGAATCCCCAGCTTCCCTTTCAACATTCATTGGGCAGATGTCTTGCTACAGAGACATAGCTACGTAAGTACTGTCCATGTCTGCCAGTGGTTTACGAAGTTAGTCTTTTCAGGTCATGGGACATAGAAAGGTGGCCTGACAAGGGGGAAAATGCATGCTACAACACAACAGACCTTTCACACATTTCAAAGACATGTATGCATGTGGCAGTGAGAAACCCAACCAGCTTTTACTGAAGCCTGAGGCTGAGTTGCAGAGAACTGTGACTTTTATGGCAGCTGTGGATGGGAATCATAGAATAGATGTGATTTCAGGAATACTACTGCAGGACAAAGCTCTGGTTTTTAATTGTCTAGTCACTGCAGGAAGTGTACATGCCTGTTTGTGTCCTGTGACTGTGAGACTACAACCAGCACTGGTAGTTTTATTAATCAGTGGTTAGCAAACCAGGTCTCTCTTGAATTTTTTCATTAACTAGAAATGCAAAAGTTTTCGGCTTCCCACTGACCTCTTTGATTCTGTATCTATTAATAGTTATTTTTCATATAAACAAGTATCTTAAGTTGCAAAGCTTAAAACTTCAGTTACATGAAGCATTTTAAGGCCTACTGAAAGTTCATCAGTCATCTACTTGCATCACTGCCTTCTTCACAATTGCTTTTGCACTTGCTTTCTGGTTTTATCTGAGATAATGGTAGAGTTTTTTCATATGTTTGCATGCCCTCTGTTACTGGCACTCCTTAACCTTCCAAGGAGTCCTGAGCTGGTCTAGTGCCGCTAAATGCTGTGAAATGTGTCAGGCATATGGCATTTCACCAGGAATTCTGAGTGAATGCCTTTTGAACTAATTTAGATCCCAAAGGATCTTCCCAGATTCAGTTTGAATGTTAGGAAATTGGACCTGAGCCAGGACTTATTTGGAAGCACTCAGGTCCCACACCAGTGTATTTGGGAGTGCCTTTGTAGCTGTAGTTTGAAATAAGGACAGATTACAGACATAAAGAAAGTAGTGCTAGTGGAAGTTTGAAGGATGGTAGCAGTATTTTCACTTTCTAGTGAAAGGTCGATCAAACATGTCTGTGTGGCTTTGGATGACTGAAATTTAGGATGATATGCTCTCATAACAGAATGTGCTGGCTGGAATACTCAGGTATGAACCCCTTCTGGAGCTAACCATCAGAAAAGCGAAGGGGAGGAGGAAACCTTCAAAAATGAAGGAATTGAAGATTTGGCCAAGCAGATATTATTAGAGATCTTGAGCAAAGAACAGTAAAGAGACGGGAAAGAGGGAAGGGGGAAAAGAAAAGAGTTCAAAGCAGTGAGTATATTAAACATGTATGAGCAGCCATGAAGACTTTTATGGAATTACGTGGTATCCTTTTCATGATGCTGAAATGAAGAGTTTATACCTGGTTCCAACTACCTGTAGGAATAGCACTGTATCTAAGACAGGAAAGGACTTCAAAATATATATGAAAGATTTAAACTAGCTGAAGGATGAAAGAGAAGATTAATTGCACTTAGTAATTAAATATTGAGTTATCACATGGTAATTTTTTTTTTTTTTTTTTTAAATAACACAAAGCACAGAATTGGAATTGTACTTACAGCTTCACCTTTGTGACCATCACCTTTTGCTCCACGAGGCCCAGGTAGTCCAGGTAGTCCCCGGTTACCCTAAATGCAAAATAATAAGCCAGGCATCATACCAGTAACTGGATCATCACAATCACACTGTAGCAACCATTAAGAAATATGTAAGGAAACTTCAATATCCTTTTGGAAAGAATGAATAGTGGTTACAAGTTCTTGCAATTTGTTCACAAAGCTCAGAAATTTTTGTGGGGTTTTTTTGTTTTAATACTCCTCTCAGCAAGAAGAATAGGAGTTTGTGTTAGTAAATCATTAGTTTCTAGACTTGAAGTTGCAGAGAGAAATCTCCAGAACATTGACTTTATCTTCAGCCAATACAAAATTAAATGTGTTTCTTTTTAAAGTTAAAGGTTTTATGATATTGAGGGTAAGACCTGGCATTTGAACAATGAAACATAAGATGCCAGCCGTAAATTATCATATGTTGCACATGTTGCACTTCCAGGTAATCACATTGTTTCTCTCATACACTACAGCAAAACTGCTTTCTACAAAGGAAAGGAATAAAAGAAAGAAATACAGCTGGCTATAAAAATAAATAATCTCTCTTACTTAGTCTCTCCTAGTTTAGCCTAAAATGCTCTGTATCAGGAGACAATCACTCCTTCTGTTGACTCTTCTACTGACTCCCACTGAAGATTTGTGTATTTGCAAAACCTCAATGCTTCCTTTCATGACCAGAAGAGAAGCAATCTTTTCCCTCATTCCAGTGATCGTTTTCCCAACATTTAATGAGAAAATTAACTGAGCTTGCAATAGACTATTCTTCACAGAACCAAGAAATGAAATGTATTGCTTTGAGGTACCCTCAAGACATGCTGGCAATCTGTGATGACAGGAATGACGTTCATATGACAGCACCACCAACTGGAAATCCTTACTGATACCTCTAGGTCACAAATTCACTCCACAATAGTATGTGTATGGCTGTATGGGGAGAAGTGTACACCCTTCACTCAGACCCAAAGACACCAGACATGCAAAAGGACATTCCCATAGAGTGTTGGAGGGTCAGCTATTACCATACATACAGATAACATCTTCTGGAGAATAATTACATACAAATAGCAAGTATTACCCTCTCTATTCCCATAAAAACATATAGCTAGAAAACAGAAACTACAAATGACTGAAAACTGTTCTTTCATCAGTGCACTGAGCTTGGAAACATCTGCAATAACATAATGCTTTGAGAAACTACGAATGGAGTCATCATAGCAGCTCAGATCTCAGCAGCTGGTCTGTCTGAATATAGTGTCCATGACTGGAGAACAAACTGACTCATAATCTAGTTAGATATCCAACAATAAGAGACTTAAGGTCCAAAATCCATGTCCCATGAACATCTCTACCATACACACAAGTAATCAGACCTTCTTAACTAATTGAGCCCTTTCAAGAAAAAATGAAAGCACTGCTTTGTCTCTCCTATAGACATACATCAGAGGAGGTTAGGAGGCAAATGAACAAAGAAAGAAAAGGTAGGCTCAATGTTCTGGATAAGATGAAACCCTTAAACCACTTTAAGATGGAATCTGGAACATGGATGCAAGCATATCTTATGCTTAAAGAAGATGGTACATGGTAGGTCACTCCTGTATGAATCTCTCTTCCAGTCCAAAGGGATAGTTTCACTGGAATACTTCAAACACAACCTGACCACCAGATGCAAACTGCATGTTTTTTCATGTTTCCTGATTTTCAAGTAATGGAATTCTGATTGAGTTCTGTTCTGTGAAAATTTAACCAACAAATGTGCTTCTAGTTCATAAACAGATTTATAATCATACAATAGTTTAGGTTAGAAAAGATCTTTAAGATCATCAGGTTTAACCAAGAACCTAATGCTGCCAATCTATCAGTAAACCATATCGCTAAAAGCCACATCTACATGTGTTTTAAATACCTCCATCTTCAGGGATGCTGACCTAACCACTTCCCTGGGCAGCCTGTTCCAATGACTGATAACCCCTTTGGTGAAGAAATTTTTCCTAATATCCAATCTAAACCTCCCCAGGACAACTTGAGGCCATTACCTTTTGTCCTATCACTTTTTCTTGGGAGGAGAGACTGAGACTCAGCTCTCTACAACCTTCATTCAGGTAGCTGTAGAAAGTGATAAGGTCTCAGCCTCCTTTCCTCCAGGCTAGACAACTCCAGTTCCCTCAACTGCTCCTCAACAGACTTGTGCTCTGGACCCTTCACCAGCTTTGTTGCTAGAAAGCCAATGGAAGGCCAGTTTTAATTCCTCCTCAATATTAATATTCATAGTTTTAAAATTGTGGATAAAATGGGAAATGTTTTAGAAATGTTTAACAACATTTTTTTAAAATAAGAAAGGAAACCATAGATCATGACTTCATCTCTATTCCAGTACAACAAAAAAGGCCAAATAGATGATTTCATTTAACCTTAGCTGACCACTGTAAATACCAAATACATGTTAGCACATTTTCTTCTGAAAGCAGTGGGGTTTCATCAGGTGGCTGGTTTTGCCATTAGTAACACAGCTATAAATCTACTTAAGTCAAACCCACAGCCAAATCTGCTATAAGAAACAGTTCTCTAGTTCAGATTATTTGATTTTTTTTTTTAATAGCTGCATCAAAAATACACAAGAGATGGCCTAGGAGTAATACCAGGAAAAGACAATCACAGTGCCTCACTCTAAGTCAGTGCACCGACAAGGCGGGTGCCATTGATGTCACAGATGGCATGCTGAATCAATTGATCTACTTTGTCTACCTTTCCAAGGCAGGTTTTAAAGCAATTTTCTGAAGCATTAATATATAGATGGCTGCTTCTACAGTTTTTCAAAGAAAAAAGCCCAAAAACCAAGACCAGAATATAAACAATCTTGAGTCCATGGTCATTGTTAAGAAAAAAAACCCCAACTGCCATAATCAAAACCTAAATGATTAATGTAGGATTGGACAATTAAGTCATGTTCATAATTTCTTTTTATAAAAAAGCAGAGCAAAGTAGCATTCTAGATAAAAGACAAAGTCAATAAATGTAGAGGTTTTGAAGATTCAAAAAGAAAAGCTACTGAATACATGTGAATCAATGTGCTACTCAGCATGCTCAGGTAGGTGTACTGGTAGAAGACTGTCACACCAGAAGTAAAGCATCACTGGTATCTTAGGAATACCAGTAATGCTTTACTTCTGGTGTGTATCACAGAAGTTATTGCCTAAATTGCTTTATTTTGAAGTACATTGTACTAGGTACACGTAAACTAATTAGTCTCTGAATTTGGGTCTAACAACTATATTCCCCAGGAGTGAAACAGTGGAATTGAGTGGAACATTTTAGGTGCAGACATGATAAATGTGGAGAAAAGAAAGACGTTTATTAAGAAGGTTCCTAGTTTTGGTCTGTGAAGACCACAAGAATGGTACCTTTCCCAAACACTGAAGGGAGTCTTCCTGAACTATTCCCTTATCAAAAGTGGCAGAAAGCTTACAGAAACTTTCAACCTAGATCATGAGTTGACAGATGTACAATATGATATCCTGTCTTAGAGGGAAGGGGGTGAAAGCTGCAAAATAAAAGTAGACATGGGACCTGTTGTAGGAACTTCACTTTTCAAGTTCGTTGTTAAATAATGTAGAAAGGTGAGTGGCACTGTTTTCTAATGATGCCACATTATTCTGATTAGTTAAATTAAAGGCAGTTCCAAGGAATTGAGGAAAACTCCAACTGAAGTGTTTGAGTAAAGTATCAGACAAAATTCCATGCTGATAACTGCAATGCAGTATGCAAGGAGATGAAGCAGTCATAACTTCATGTGCCCAGTAGTCATCTTGAACTAGTTCTTACCACTTAAGAAACAGGAGACATAAAACCATTCTTTGAAAAGGTCACTTCACTGTTCAACAGTGATAAAAACTCAAAAATTTCATCCTTTTGAAATTAATCTACATCCTTTCTCTCTTATCCACTGGCAAAAGGATGGTCTTTGGTCTCACCTTATTCTTCAAGCTGCCTTATGATGTCAGCTCACATGTGCTGCAGAAGAGAACTTTTCAGTCTCCCACTTATGCATAGACTGCAATCTCTGTGCTACCACTGAACTTTCTGTTTTATCTGTGATCTTTCACTTGTGTGTTGATCTTTAGTTAACCAGTAAAGGCTCAAACAGTGAGCAGAGAAATCCTACAACAGACAACTGTACTCCATTCTCTGTGTTGAAGTTAAAACTGTAGAGGATATAACCTAGTAAATCCTATTCTGTTACCTGTATACAAATAAGTACTTCCAAAAGATCTATTTTTTAATTCTTTATTTTGGGTCTTACTTATGTTTTTGAATGTGCACAGCTGGTACTACTGAAACACCACTGTTAAAATAACTAATGCCTCTCAGTTTATGCTCAGTAAAGGGTATATTGCCCACACAGAGGCATAAAAAGACCATGACCATGAAAGGTGGAGAAGAGCTACACTGGAGAGATTATTTAATCTATTTTCTGTTTCTTCTTTGAAAAGACAGTAAGTTTATTTTTAAAAATAGAGCTAACCTGGAATGATGGAAAAGTTGAAAACTTTCCTGAAAAAGTTGTTCAAGTGGTTTCTACATTTTCACAAGAGTTTTGCATATATCTCATGTTTCTTTATTTCCCATCTCTTCTCTAAAAACTCCAACCTACCGTTGGTCCCATTATTGAATTTCCAGGAAGTCCATCATCTCCTGGTGGCCCCTTGGGTCCTGGATCCCCCTATCCAAAAAAAAAAAAAACAAACCCAAAACTATATTCATTATTTTCATTTTTAATTTCCAAAGTTTTACAGAAAAGAACAAGCATTCAATTCTTTCCCACAGTCGCAATTATTGAGCTAGGTAGTATGAAGCCATGAATTCTAGAGGAAGCTTTTACCACCTTGATTCTGACCACTCTTATACTTTTGCTTCTCTGCAACTGTGTCGTAGAGTTTCGTTCTACCTTGACGACTAACTCGAAAGCCTTAGCTTTCAACTGAAGGTTGAACATCACGGTTCAGTTTCAGTGCATTCACCTGTGGCTTCAGCCTGATCTGTCCACACAAGCAGGGCTGCATGACCCTGTTTCTGCTGGAGCACACAGAGAACAGCAAAGAAATTCAGACAAGTGCTGACACAGAGTATGTTTAGACAGGCTACGGTGCTGCATTTCAAAATCAGGAGTGCCACAGTCTGAAGAGCCGTGAAGAAACTTGAGTTTTTCCTCAAATATTACCAGGGACAACTGTTGGGTGATCTTAGCTCTGACAGGGACTTTCCTGGAAAGCAACCAGGCTTAGAATTCAAGTTCCTCATGTTATCTCTTCACAGAGCAACATTTGGCTCCTTCTGGTAATTAGTCTGTGGTAACAGATGTTTTACTTTACATTAAGGATCTCAAAAAGCAAACTGCAATTTTCAATTAAACTTTTGCAATTTTTAACACTATTGAGAAGGACAGTATGTCAGGAGACATTCACTAGGGAAAGTAGATCAAATGTGCTATCAAAACAACCGAGCAGCTGTAACCATGAGAAAGGAATATGAGAAAACCAGCCATCTAATGTTACTCTATCCACATAAGTAACAGCATAATGGTTGTCAAGGGAAAAAAGATTTCTAGTCCCCAAACGTGGGTGTAGCTTAAAATAAATAAATTTCCAGTGGACACAACCATGGCTTTCCAGCAGTTAAGACCTCTAGCAATCACCCACTACTACATCAAATACTTAAGAGATGTACTAAAAAGACCTCAGACCATGACAACTCCCGAGCTTTGACAAACATCCTGCTTCCCTGCATTAGAAATTCATGGATTCACTACTGCAGATACCAGGATGTTCCAGGAACAAGATGACTAGGAATCATTGTACTTTCCACAGTGGAGAGAGAAAATGGACCTGTGTAGCTTGCTAGATTAGGAACAATTATTGGAAAAATAGCAGATACTTGTTCAAACAAATAAATTTTTATGGACCTAGAGAGTCAAAGTGTTGTGTATTTTCTAAAAATCAACTAGAATTTTATAATTATCCAAAATGCTTGGGTTTTAGCATCAGCAGCTGCACATAAAAAAGCCCTCATCTAAAATTAGTGAAGAGTTTGGAAAACCTTCTCCAGTCTCCAATGCATGTTGGATTATGGCTGCTCTGCTATGAAACTGGTATGAATTGTACTAAGAATGAAATCAGAATGAAAATGGTGAGAAGGTCTACAAAGTTCTTCCAATATGAATTTGATCAGTAAACAACTCATTTACTGGTCATCCAAAAATGTCACAGTAACAAGGAAAACATGAAGAAGGGGGACCACTGCAGCAAAACCTGTCTTCATACAAGTTGTGCCTCATGTATTTTCCTGGCATAAAGTTTGGCACATTATTGTGGTTTTAAACCAATATAAGAGATAAGTTCACAACACAGTCTTCTCCTTTCTCTCTTCTTTGTGATTGTGGTTTTATTCCAGTGCACACTGAGCTTTTTTGCATTCCCCTTTTCCTTCCTCCTCCATACACAAACAAGCCTAAACCACATCCCAGGCCCCTGTGATACCCTGTTAGTGGGCTGAGGGGAACACTGTACATATAATACCTACATGCGTTTGGGGGGGCACATATATTTTTAAGGAAGAAGAAAAATGGGGATGAAATTACTTCAGAACAATAGGATGTATATTAGTGATTTCTCTAACCTAGAAATTATCACTGAAACTGAAAAGCATCAACTAAAGTTAAAATTAACTAACATATAATAAAAACAACAACTATTTTATTCTTAAAATAAAAATGGTAGTGAATTTTCAAATGTTTTTGAAACCTTCAAAGTTAGCTTTACTGTTGCTGAATCTGCTTATTTTACTCAGCACAAGTCCCATATATTTTAGATACATCTTCCCCATAGTGAAAATGAGGTGGGTGTAGCTCTAGCTATCTCATTTATAACATTTCATTTAAATAGCATCTACAGGCCAACTGTTCACTTGGAAACATGCACATCAAAAAAATCTCCAAACACATTCCCAAAAAATCGCCAAGTTCAGCAATATAACTCCCTAGAACTACACATAGGTACATTCCTGCAAGGATTTACTGGCACATTCAGGAAACCTTTAGTCCAAGAAACACAGTGCATAGTAAATTTCAACCAATCAACCAAAAAAAAGACTTCAAACTTTTTAATTTGCGGGGGGAGTGGGGGGAAAGAAGGGAACAACAACACAGCAGAAATGTAATAAGGAATTTAAAAAAAAGATAGTAAGTGGCTTCAGGAGGCAATAACATGTAGAAAGTTCAGCATCCTTTTAAAACACCCATAAACACCTTCTGTCAATTTTTAGAACTTTTCAGTCCTTATTTCTAAAATTTGCTCATCATTGTTATTACAACAAGGAATTTTAACCTCTTTATCTTCTATTATTTTAGTTTTGACAGAAATGTACACCAGAGATCTCTCATCTCCCACAAACACGTATCAGGCAATGACCTTTGGTCCAGCAGGTCCCTGAATAGATGATCCAGCGACACCAGGTGGTCCTCTCTCTCCGGGTTCACCCTGTTACAAAATGGTATCATCTAGATTTAAACAGACAGTTTCATTTTCTGCACGAGTAGCAAAAAGGTTTTTTTCAATGCTTTATATTATAAAAATGTCTACACTACAGATCTATCAACAAAATAGCCAGTATTTGGGAAAAAACATAGATTTGCTTGCTGTTCTTGTGAAAGCTGGTCCAAGTTTCATGCTTTAAGTGACTATTTGCTGAAACATGTATTTGATGTTTAATGCTTTGTGTCTGGCTTACAAAGCCAGTGGAATAACCAGAACATTTGCATTATTTCAATTTCTTTAACATAGAGAGCACCACTTAGAGAGTGATTGCTTACAAATATTGTAAAAGAAATTCAAAGTTTCAATACAAAAATTCACTATATGCTCATGGTTAGAATAATTTGGACAACTCCAATTTAGCTTCTCAGTGCTCATGCATAACTATAAGGTCTGCAATTACATGTTTACCAATTCTTTTTCTCCTTACGACTTTTGTGTCATTCAGGACAGAAGATGGAAATATTTCTGCTTGGTTTTTGTTAACTCTCCAAGTGTCAGATGCTGGAGAAATCTGAACATGACATACATTTCATAGATTCTTTTATAAAATTCAAAGCGACGGGTTACCCTGTAAGAACAAGCTTACTTTTGGTCCAGCTGGGCCTTGTGGTCCTTTATAACCAATCAATCCTTGGGATCCTTTTTCTCCAGGGTCACCCTGACAACAACAAATATTTTTTTTCAATCACAGTAAAGATTAATTCTCAACTGAGAGATACACAAATAACCAAATGCATGACGATAACGGTGTCCGTATTTTAGATGCTCCAATCCAACTGAAATCCCACTCGGTTCTAGAATCTGCCCCCAAATGCCTTAAATTTAACTAGGTGGGAGATAAAAGCTGTCTGTCTACTAATATGTCTTTCCAAGCATTTAATTTCATATTTAGGCTTCTAACAAGTCACCTCCTTTCTCTTAGCTCCTACTCTCTCCATATCAGCATACTGAGATAATTTGCCTCCTCCTAATTTTGATGAAAACTCTGTACTGAATTTTTAGGAAATCTCTACTGCTCAATTAGTTTTAGGGTCCATGTTTACAGTCCAGTTTTGCCACACTTGTTCAGGCTCAGGAACACATCACTCTCTTAAATCCTTTCAAATCATCAGTGAAAATACAGTTGCTACTTCAGATATAGTGAATGAAAAAATAGGCCAGAATCTGAACTCTTATAGAAGTTTGTAGCATTTCTCCAGGGTGCATGTCAAGCCATACCTTTTGGCCTACATCTCCTTTTCCAGGTGGTCCATCCAGGCCTCTTGGACCTTGGTCTCCCTTTTCCCCCTAACGGAGATTAGATGGTTAATTAATTTTCATGTAGATAATTTTACTGAATTAATAGAATTATGAGAACCAATGCTTGCATAAACACTTTTTGCAAAACATGTCAGTAAATACCAGGTTAAATTTTTTTTCCTGCAAAAAATATTCTGTCGCCTTAAACCCCTTCTACCCCCTTGCATTCATGTTCCTCATCTTCACAGGCATCTGTAACTGCGCCAGTTGCAACTGCATCAATCTTTCCTAGGAAGAATTCACATGAGGAAGAGGCATTGCCTGCAGAGTTATCAGAAAAGGTCTGAGAATGGCAGGTTTTAAGAAGCAGTAATTTTAGGCAAGTCTGTAGCCAGAGGCCAATGTAGGCTGCAAATATTTGTCAGAAACATTACTTCGCACAATTCACACATCATCCACATAAAACATTTTATTAAGGAACGTTATCTACAAAGTATTTATGCATATTATAGGTCAAATTAGTATATCAGAATGACCACAGGCAATTCAGTAAATAAAAAGCAGATTAAATCATTTCTGATTTCAGCTTTTGATGGAAGTGACATTACAGAGCCTGCTGCTAATAGGCATCAGTCTGGATCCCACTTCTGTGAGACAGCTTCCCACCTGCAAATAACTGCCGTAACATCATCATGTTACTCACTGCAGGCATCAAGCTGTTTTCTGCACTGCCCTGAATACCCAAGGTACCTGATCAGTACTACTATTTTCACTTATAATGAATTTTAAGAGTGAAGGTGACAGCGCCAAGTTGACCATCAGAATAAAGGCAATATGTAAGAGAAAAAAACCCTACGACAGCAGCACTCCCACTTACTTTTGTAAAGCCACCTGGAACTTTAACCCATCATTCATTCTTTATTCTGATGTTGCACTTCTGATACACGGGTATCTTCATTTTTGAGCACTTATATAGTGGCAATTTAAAAAAAATGAATTAAGTAGCAACAGAAGTGCTGACTGCTTTTGCACAGTTGAAGGCTTACTGCCTCAGGCTGTAGCTTGTCAAACTGGTATTTACATTACACTTGTAGATGAAAAAAATGTGAAGCTGCATTTATAATAGATGTTTATTACAGCTATTCAGATATTTTCTGATTAAAGACCTGGAAGTCAAAAATTGCTGATTTGCTTACTCCAAACCATTTTCGTTTCATCAATTCTACGTTGGCCAGCTGCTACCCTCATTTAAGAGCTGCACAGTAGCAGAGTTTGGACGTGCCTGGATTCTCAGCACCCATTCAACAATCAGCCAAAGAGCTGAATTTTGCTCACTCAGCAGCTCATTCTATTTGGAAGGAGTAAAATTAAAAGCCTCCATTTAACTTTAACTATTTGGGGCACTTTGCTTTGCACCCCTCTAAATTTCTTTCCACTATTTTGAAGCTATGCTTCTTTTTCCCAGTGTGGCAGAGTTTCCCTTGGAAACAAGTAGCCCTGGCTTCAGCTGCTTGTGAGGGATTCTGTACCAGGCTGACAGGTTTCAGCCACAGCTCATCACCCTGATACATGTGACCCAAAGTCACATGAATTTCAAAGTGACTTCTTGGTGTCAGGAAAAATCTTCACAGGCTGTGAGGAACAGGTAAAGACACAAACTATTTGTTCTCCAAGAAGATTGTGAAAGATTGTGTTAAGAGCACACAAAAGACAGGGCAGCCAAATCATTTGCAGATTCAGATGATAGCCACTGTTAGTATACTAAGTTTGTTGGAAACATCTCAACTAGCCTCATTCCTTTTCCCTGGCAAAAGTACTGGCACATGCCTTCCTCCAGGATGAACTCCTTCCCATTGCATATCTGCAAAGAATAGTTTGTTCTTTCATTACACAATTTTAATGCCATAAAATGTATTTCCTTACCTTTTTCCCTGACTTCCCAGGATCTCCCTGCACCCCTCTCTCTCCTGGGAGTCCTGATAGACCTATATCTCCCTTAAAGAAGAATAAATCATTAAATCTGCATACTTCAATAAATTCCTTATTCTGTAATATGGATCTAACAGCATGTTAAAATATTACTTAATGATATACCATACTTTTGCTCAATTGCTATGTCTATAAAGCCAGGAATCTTCTCTACTCATGCAACTTAAAATGAGTGTTTTAAATTTCTTTCCAAGCTCCCCTCCTACTTCTTAAATTATTGGTTTTTATTAAATAAATTTACATTTATTTAGTGAGTAAAAATGTGATTAAGGGCTGTTGATTATTCTGTGCAAAAAGAACAATATGATACAAATGTAATTTACTTGCAAAGTCAAACACCTGGGACTTAAGAAGTGGTCAGCCAAAAATGCCAAAATGAAATTAGTTGTTGACTGGAGCTGTTTACACCTCATTGGTCGTACAAACTGGTCTAGGCCCTACTTTTAAGACTTGCCACAAAACTATCCACAGGAACCAGTCCTGCCAAGTGCTTCTTCAATGATCCTGGGGAAAATTACCAAACTCAAGATGTCTATGTCACCTTACCCTACTTAAATAATTAAGGACATAGTATACAGTCTTCAAAACGGCAGCTGAAGTCAAAGCTAAGTGTTTAAAACTCTTCTAAAATGCAGACAGTATGACCACAGTCTGTCACACAGTCTGTCTTGGGGTTTTTTTTCAAATCATTGCAGAGGAACAGAGGTAGCAACATTTCTAGCAGGCCTCAGAAATAGCACAGTAGCTTAGGAAAGATGGGGGAAAATTTTGTTCCAGTTATGGCTGGAGTAATGATCTTAGGAGAGAGGGTGGGAGTTCTAGTGCAGCATTTTGAGTTTAAAAGCTAAAACTGAAGTGAGTATCTGTCACTGAAATACCTTCTAATTTTGATCATAGTCAATTTATACCAACAAATCTTACACCTAGTTTATCAGCAACTAGTGAAAGAGTTAGAAGACCCTCCTAAGGAGCAGTTAAAAATAAAACCAGGCTCACTTTAATTCCTCGTACACCAATTCCAGGAAGTCCAGGTTCTCCTTTTTGTCCAGGCTCACCTGGTTGACCCTAGTAACAAAACATCTTTTGTTTAACAGAAGAACACAATTTAGCTTCCTTCATCACTTGCACAACTCCACTAACTACTTTACCCACTTTATGATCTTTATGGGTCCCTTCCAACTAGAGATATTCTGTGATTCTAAGTGCTGAAATTTTCAGCCAAGCAGTTTTTTTAACTGGAAAAGTCTCTTTAAAAACCTCAGTAATTTGTATGACTGCATCTATGTTATTTAACTTTGCAGTGGACAGCAGGTTACTAAACAAAAGGTGAGTCCAAATAAAGAAATATCAGAACTTCAGAATAAGAGAAAGTTTAAGCTCACAAGCCTTCCTTCCAGTAGTTCTAAAACATAAATAGGAATTCCATTTTTCAATTTTATTTTAAAAAATGCATCTTCACACTAGGAAAGCTGTCCTCATAGAAAACATGTTTCACAGATACCTAATTTTCCCCACATACTTAAACACTGCTGCTGCGACTTGCTATTTACATGCCAAAGTAATCTGTACGTGTGCAGAAGAAAATTACTTTCTCCCTGCTTTTGCTACAGTGACTAATGTCTGTCTTTTGTAAATCAAGGTGATTACAAAGCTCACTTCTGCTGTCATCAGTTCGTTCCACTTGCTCTCTTTAGTATTTCAGCAGTTCTCTCTTTCTCCCCTTGTGGTGCACACTTGACACTTCATCATTTGAGGCTTGGGCTTTGACAGCAGTAATTAATTTATCCCACTTTCCTATTCTCTTCCTACTTTCCCTCTTTCTGTGGTACAATGTCAGCTCCTAAGAACACTTTAGATCTTTTTTTCTCTCCTAGCATTTCTTTCCATCTTTGGGTTTGGCTCTTTCTCGTGGTGTCCTTAAGGACAGGCTTAAGGAGTGGTGGGACCAGCCTAAAGTCTCAAAACCGTTACTGGATTGCAGCTAAGTTTTTCTGTAAAATGCTGTACTTGAACACAATGTCTATGTAGCACCAAACTCATTTGTTATAAAGAGGTCTGAAATATGCTTTGTTTAGAAATTTATGTTCATTGAGAACCTAAAATCCACATTCACAAAGGTTAAGGGTTGATGCTAAGTAGAAGCCATATGTTTCCTTTGGGAACACTGTGATAATAGGGGTGGTTTTCCCTTGAGGATTCAAAAGTGAATCGTTATGTCCAATGAAGACTTACATTTCCATCTCATCAAACACACTCTTGAAAAATCCTGGGAAAGATACAATGCTTGTTATTTCTTGCTGGTGCTATTTTTAAAAAACAGTGTCAGAATCAGTACCTTTGGACCTGGCAGACCAGAACCTTTAGATCCTTTTGCCCCAGGGTTTCCTTGTGGACCCTGTATACCCTACAAAGCAAAATAAATTAGTGAGTGCATTATACTCTCCCACATATGAAATTCCCTATGTGCCCATCTTCCAGCTGACAATTACTTTATCTCATCTTTAATAGAAAACAATTTGCTTGTCTGTCTTCAGGCTTAGTTCTGAGGTCTTTATTTTATTTTCCCTCTGTCACTATCCTGTAGATTTCAGTGATGTATCCAAGTGTAACACGAATTAGTGTTTAGGGAGAAAAAATTGGGAAGTGTCTTAGTATCTGCATGTAAACCCCTGAGTCACTGAGATAGTATGGTGGAAGCATGAACTTTTATCTTCTTTCAAAAAAGTCCAAAGAGATCTTTTGGGATGTTTCAGTTTTTCTGTAGTTAACTGTTAAAGGTTGTGTTCAAGTTTCAAAGGGCTTGAAATTCAGAAGTGGTGGATTCTTATCAAGTAAAACTTTTATCTATAGTATATCATCATGCAAGCAATGCATCTGATTTATCTCCTATGCAAATTAATATGCAGATCAGACAAAATTCCTGTTTGCTTGACTCTAAGACCGTTCAAATTCAGTTGAAATCACTTATTTGATTTCCAAGCTTTGCCTAAAGACTAGTTTGATACTTCTTAAAATGAAAAAGCACTGTGATATTTTTAATGTCTTCACATCAAAATTAGACACATGATAAAGCATAAAATGAAAGCTACATGCAAATGCTTATTATGTGTCCAAAATATAGACTTACCTGGCTTCCTGGATTTCCTATTCCTGGTGGTCCTGCTGGGCCCTGTGGTCCTACCTGGCCTTGTTCACCCTATATAAAAAAGTATTCCCAAGAGCTAAATTGGAACAGTCCATGCCAGCTGGACAATACATTTAAAATAAAACCAGGCCAATAGTCCACATGCTTCATTACCATGAAGTTTGCTGATTCTATTTGAGTTAAATGTGTTTGGATACCTGAAAGACTGCCTTTAGCACTTGGTCTAATAAAAATAATACCCCTTCCTACCTACAAGGTAGGTAGAAAGGAAGGAAAATTATGGCACTAAACCATGAGAAGGCAGATCTTGAATCACTGCCTCAGCTCTATATGACATCTGGGCATGTAGCATCAGCCACTCAGACTATGCATAAGACACAGGCTGGAAGCTCATCAGGCCTAAGGAACTGGAATTGCTCTGGATCCCTCTTTGGGGGATTGGACACCAAAAAGCTAGGTTTCAAAAGCCAGAGTGCCCCTTTGCCTGTTCCAAGTTCATTATATTAGAACTCAAATATTAGAACTCAAGCAAAACGTCAAAGGGTTTGCTACATTTTAAAAAATATTTACATAAAATTTAAAATAAATTAAATACAGTATTTCTGAAATAAATTTTGGAGGAAAAAAGTCCATTTCTTCCCTCATGCTCCCAGCTGCAGAGAATACAGTCCTTAGTGCTCTCAGTCAACATTAAGAGGTTCAGCTACTTGTATAGACAAATAGGGAGCTGCATAGAATAGTGTAGGATAACTCCTCAGGTCCCAGGTACAACATACTTTTGTATTGTTGTGATATTGTGTGACTAATCCATCATTAATTTAACTATAAATATAATTAACTACAAATACAACTAGAAAAACACTCCGTGCCTCACCTTGTCACCTTTGATTTGTTGACCAGGCAGTCCTGGAGGACCAGCTACACCTTCAGAGCCTTTTTCACCCTAGAAATATGTTACAGTTTTGTAACTGCATCTGGGAATTTATAAAGAATGCCATCTTAGACAAACTGGTCACCTCAATGTGAATGATGAGGAAAAAGGTATTTCTTCACAAAGAAACAAGAAAAATAGTCAATGTAGTTACCACTATTAGAGAAAAGCAATTCAGTTACAATTCATAACACACTTCATATGTGTTCACTGTGTTGTTGAACACAGGACTTCAGAAGGAGAAAATAAAATACTAGAAAGAAGGAAGGTATATTTTGAAAAGTTCATAATATGTTCATTATTTCAAGAGAGCAGTTCAGAACTTGGTGCAAGGACACAACTAACATCTTTCCCTTAAAAGGAAGAAAAATCTTTGCTTAGTAGTTCAAGGCTCTTGAGAATCTTGAAGCCACTAAGAATGAGGGATAAATTTTGATGGGAAACCCAGTTGTGATTTAGTAATAAATATTTGACTGCTGTACTTATTTTTTAAATAAGGAACATCACTGTCCAGAGAGACTCATACAACCCACCCTTCAGTTTCGCAAAATGGTATGACAGAATGAAAATAGTTCCTGAATGCTTTCTTCCAACACAGCTAACTAGTCTTTCAGAAGACAGTTTATCTCATTAATGCTACCAAAATAATATATCTTATTAAACACATAAAGAGGAGAACCGTTGGACCGAATGACCTTTTTTATAAATAACTTGATAGATTTTCTGAACTCAGAGGGATATTCAGAGAGCACAATGTCTCAGAAAGCCAAGATCCATCAGCTAACATTTTATACCAGTGGAATGATCAGTAATCTTAAATAACTTATACAATACTGCAAATTTGGCCCACAATGTTAAAAAAAAAATAAAATTCCACAAAAGTACCTTTTGGCCTTGAATGCCCTCTCCTGGTAGACCTTTCTCACCTGGCAGACCATCAGGGCCACGTGGTCCCTGTAAGAAAAAAACCCTCTACATTCAGACTACATCAACAATTCCATTTTTCATTGACATTTTGTTTAACTTGCTAGTATAGGTTCTTGCCACTTTTATGACACTGGTAAGTGAAAATGTTTCCATTACAGCTGGCTGAGACCAAGCAATTGAAATTAAGGTAGCAACCCTTAATTTGAGGATTTATATTAGAATAAGATAATGCTGAGATGGTGTGATTAATGTCTAAAGATTGTGCCCTTAAAACTCAAATGAACTTGTAGATTAATTTATAATAAATATATTTACTGCTGTGAAATTTATTCCCTATAGTTTCATAGGGTTTAATTATTTTTCATAATGCAAATCATTAATTTGAACTTAGCTGTTTCATACTCAATGGCAGGTTAAACATACAAAATTAGAGAGTGCAAATTTTGTTTTAAACAAGTACAGGACTCATTATTTTTGTAATACTTTCTCTTCTTCCACAAAATTCAGTTCTTTCATTATTAAAAGGTAATAAAGAGGTTTTAATGATGGTCTTGATTGGGCAAAAAAGTTCCTACATTTTTTGGTGAGAAAAACAACCACAAAGTGACTTTCAAAAATACTATTAGAAGAAATCTAACACCCAGAACATTGGTGACATCTTAATTTAGAATGCCTTTGGGATTTTTAATGAAATACACACGGAAACCACACCCATTACACAGCTCAGGAAGAAAAAGCAGCCTGTGAGCACGAACTCAATGTCACACAAAGCTTGCTGAAGTTCTGTACTTCAGAAAATACATATAGTTAAAAACATATCATTTGGATCTTTGTTTTTCAGGCAACCTAAATTACACCCAGGAGTTAAGGAGTGTTTCAGGTCTTGGATTTTGATCTTCTTAAAACCTGGTCATAGACAATTTTTAAAGAATATCCTCAACTCAAACAAGTAGGGGTACAGCTCTTTACATCAGCTCCATGTCTTCCTGGAAATTGGACTCTGCAATCCTGCTCACATGGACCAAGCAATTTTTTTATTTCTGCAAAGTTTGTCTGGACCTGGCTTTATTCTCCTCCTTGGACAAGCCACATGCAATTACTGCTGCAGCCAAACACAGTTCTGCTGCTCTTGAAACAAGGTGGTTTATGGCATCAGTGCCCATGTGCTGCTTTTGGTTGAGAATTTTCTTCGTAGTAGCTAATATGAGACTATGGTTTGGATTTGTGCTGGAAGGAGTGAAGTGCTGAGTGAACTGTTTGTTTTGCTTGCTTGTGTGGGCAGCTTTTGCTTTGCTTATTAAACTGTCTTTATCTCAACCCACGAGTTTTCTCACTTTTACTCTTCTGATTCTTTCTCCCATCCTGTTGTGGGGGTGTAGGTGAGCGGCTGCTTGGCGCTGAGCTGCTGCCTGGGGTTAAACCACTACAAGCCAACAGAGCAGCTGTCACTCCTTTACACTCACTAAGACTTATTTTACTATATTTCCACTTTCAATGCATATAACAATGACTTACCGGTAATCCTGGCTCACCAATTCCAGGAGGTCCCGGGAATCCAATTTTACCTTCTTGACCTTGAGCACCCTTGTGAAAAAGAATATTAGAAAGTTCAGTCCTATTTCCACTTGATGCTTTAGAAAAGCATAACATTTAAATATAGATGGCTTAATGATGTCTCCAGAAAGGTCTGAAGTCAGGTGTGTGAAAAAAGCTGGGATGACAATTTAGAAACATTTGAAAGTACTTTTCAGCTTGTACTTGGAACACTAGATCACATTCCAGCCCTCATGCCAACAGCAAAAGGGTGGTATCACTTTGCATAGGAGTAAATGCTTAAAAGTGCAGGACCTAAGAGATGACAGGGATGAGAGAGCAAAGTCAGGCTAAATTTGGTTGCAGTACAACTCAACTGTGAAGCAGGAATGCTCAGGGGGAGGGGTGCTCAGGGCAGCATCTATCTACACACTCGAGTTGAACTGAAGCTCCAGTGGAATATGGGTTTGCGTGGGAACTCCAGGAACTCCATCATTTCTGTATCTTCTATTTATAAGGTGTCATAACCTTCACAATTCTTCCTGTTTACTGAGGATTATGTGCTTCAAAGAAAAAAGCACAGAGAGTTTTTTTCTCTCCCCAGAGTAGCATAGACACTGGGAATGACATTCCTCCTCCATAAACTATATTTCCTTCTGGAATGACTCACTACTGTTCCTTTTTTGCAAATTACTAGTTTCTGAGCCATATAAACCCCCTCTATGTTCCAGGGGGTGCCCTGCTGCACAGAAAATATGACACCTGCATTTGACTCCAAAAAATACGGATGAAAAAGGCATAAAGTAACAGCAAAGGCTTACAAGCCAGAAGAACTAGGGGGAGATCTAGTTCTGCCCTATTTAGATTTATTCTTTGAATCTGAGCTGTAGGTCTCTGAAAAAACTCTCATAAACTAAGTCAGTCATGTTTCCTATGTAGATGCTTTTCCAGTTTCCCAAAAGGAGCTCTGGCTGGCTAGCACAGGCAGAAATGACTTTTCAAGATCAGCAAGACTGGATTCCACCTTTTGCAATAAAACAAGATGGAGGAATTGAATGCTGCTTGAGAGAAGAGAATTTTATAGCCTGTAAGAACATCTGTTCCCCAGTGAAGAAATAACAAGGCAAATCTGTCACTTGACTATGTATCACTGTGACTGACCTGCTCTATGCCTTGAAATATGGTTTACTCATTAGTGCAAGCATCTGCTAGTGTTTGAAAATTATCTCACATATTTAACCTCCATTTAAATGGCATTATTCCTGGCTTCTGTTATATCAATAGGATCATGATAAAAACTTCAAGAGTTGACGGAAAGGCAGGTTTGTTATCTCCATCCTGTGCAAATACATAAACCCGTCAATATCGTCACGGTTTTACATGTAGAAAGTAAAAGTTTGAGTTCAATAAAAGAGCAGGTGAGAACTCTGATCCAAAAGAATGACAGTTAGTACTTTAACAGAGATATTACTGAGAACTACCTTGGGTCCTGGCTCTCCAACACCAGGGAGTCCTGGAGGACCATAGGGACCTAAAGGGCCTTGCTCTCCCTAAAGGAAAAAAAAAATGGAAAGAAACTATTAATACAAATTGAAACTTAACCAGATTTTATGAGATTGTCTTTGCACAGCCTCATTTAGGGCTGTGGAAATAATGTCTTTAAAGTAAAAAGAAAATTAAAAAAATAACAACCTCCACTCAAAAACTCCACCTGTCTTAAAAGCAAATATTAAATCCCATACAAGTTTCACAGAATCACAGAACATTAGGAGTTGGAAGGTACCTCAAAAGATCATCTAGTCCGACCCCCTGCCAGAGCAGGATCACCCAGGCTAAATCACACAGGAACGCATCCAGGTGGGTTTGACTGTCTCCAGAGAAGGAGACTCCACAACCTCTCTGGGCAGCCTGTTACAGTGCTCTGTCACCCTCACAGTGAAAAAGTTTCTCCTTATATTCACATGGAACTTCCTATGCTCCAGCTTGCACCTGTTGCCCCTTGTCCTGTTGCTGACCATCACTGAGAAGAGCCTGGCTCCATCCTCCTGACTCTTGCCCTTTACATACCTATAAACATTAATAAAGTCACCCTTTCGTCTCCTCTTCTCCAAGATAAAAAGGCCCATCTCCCCCAGCCTCTCCTCATAAGGAAGGTGTTCCACTCCCTTAATCATCTTGGTAGCCCTGCACTGGACTCTTTTGAGGAGTTCTAAACTGAGGGGCCCAGAACTGGACACAATATTCCAGGTGCTGTCTCAACAGGGCAGAGTAGAGTGGAAGAAGGGCCTCTCTTGACCTGCTAACCACACCCCTTCTAATACACCCCAGGATGCCATTGGCCTTCTTAGCCACAAGGGCACATTGCTGGCTTATGGGCATTCTGCTGTGCACCAGGAACCCCAGGTCCCTTTCATCTATGCTGCTCTCTAACCTACACTGGTACCTGTGGTTCTTCTTTCTAGATGCAAGACCCTACACTTGCTCTTGTTAAATCTCATTCAAGTTCTCCCTGCCCAGCTCTCCAGCCTGTCTAAGTCTTGCTCAATGGCAGCTCAACCCTCTGGTGTGTCAGCCACCCCTCCCAGTTTTGTGTCATCAGTACTCTATTCCCTCATCCAGGTCATCAATAAATAAATTCAATAGTACAGGTCCCAGTACCGACCCCTGAGGGATTCCACTAGATACAGGCCTCCAGCTAGACTCTGTCCCATTGATCAAAACTTGCTGGCTTCTTCCCTTCAACCAGCTCTCAATCCACCTCACTACTCTATAGCCCAGACCACACTTCCTCAGTTTAGCCATGAGGATGCTGTGGGAGATGGTGTCAAATGCTTTACTGAGGTCAACTTAGACCACATCTACTGCCCTACCATCATCCTCATAAAAGGCTATTGGATTAGTCAAAAATGACTTCCCCTTGGTAAAACCATGTTGACTGCTCCAAACAACCCTCTTATCTTTGGTGTGGCTAGAAACAGCATTAAGGATAAGTCTTTCCATCACCTTTCCAGGGATGGAAGTAAGGCTGACTGGTCTATAGTTAACCCAGGTCCTCCTTCTTGCCCTTTTTGAAGACTGGAGTAACATTTGCTTTCCTCTAGATTTTATAGCACACCTTCTTAATCTAATAAATTAATATGTCAATAGGAGGTAAGTCTTAAAAGGCAGTGAAAAAATCAGAGAAAGCTAGTACAACTCAGCAGAATAGTGCATGTATCTCCACATGGGGCACCAGTAGGGTGTTAGCCACACTGACATTGTTTTAACATGGATTCTGTGCACGTAGCTGTTGCCAGAAATCAGAATATAGCAAGTTTACCGTATTCCTAGGTAGACCTTGCTGTTTGGGTTTCCTAATAATATTTTCACAAAGCCTTTGGACAGGTGGTTTCACACAAGTAAATTGATGCACATCAAGATTATCATAAATGCTGCAATTTGTAATGATAAAAAGACAATTAGAAATCAACCTTTTTTGTTCATAGATGTTTCCTCCTGTGTTTGTTTTGAAACTGATCAGACAACAGCAACAATTCCACGAATGGCCCATCTTCTAGATGTCCTCCAGTTCCCTCATGGGATTAATTTGGCATTGAACAAACTGTCCTTTTAAAATCTACTGAACAAAAATAATTTTTTATTGTTTCTCATCAGCAGGAAATTTAGGGAAGGCCAAGAATAATACAACCAAAAGTCGTGCTTGTCTCCCCTTTAATTCTCTTTACAAATTCTCTGTTTTAAGTACTGTTGTCTTGTATGCCAACAGTTAGCTGAATTTCATGGCTTTTTGGGCTTATTCTTTTAGACAAGTAGAGGAAATATGTCAGGAAATGCTTTATTCTATTTGTTTAGAAAATAATATATACTAACAGCAATCTTTTCAGAAAGGTTTTAGTGACTTAGAAGCCTCCATTGCATTTCCAATGATAGTAATTTAGGCTACTGAATTTAATTGAGAACAGGTTACAAGCATCTAAGCATCAATGGAAGTTCAGCTTCAGGTTGTGCATCAGTATGTCGAAGTGCACTGGGAGAATGGTAATCAGCAAAGCCACAGTGCTGTTTTTACACACACCCAGCCCCGTGGTGTGCTCTGCTTTCAGGGCAAAATCAACCCCATAGGAGCTACACAACTAAAACTGTTTTATTAAGGTTTCAGTAGAAAGTTTTCCAAGGACATTTCTATGCTCCCTCAAAGACAGAGATACTTCTGCCAACTTTACCCACAGCTGTGCTTCTGGCAAAGCTGCCCAAAGCGCACAAGGCATGGGTTTTGGAAGAATGTCAAGCCAAGCACACCAGCCACCAAGAAGCTCAACCAACTCTTACTTCAATAGCTCTCCACTTGACAAGCAACATTAACAGACACAGGTTCACGTAGCTTCAAGGCCTGGAGACAGTCTAGTTAGGGATGGATTTCCCCACTTTAAGGAAGAGGTTCCTCAGTGAGAAAAATTAGGCTCAGGCTGCTGCAAGGCCAGGCAGTATGCTAAATATTAGCTGTTCAGATTCACAGCCCTCATTTCTTTCATGGCAAAGGCAGCCTGGGATCTCTGTTGTGCCATGACGTATTAGCACACCTCACAGGATGAATGCAAAAGATATGCAAAGTTGAAAATATATTAAAAAACCACCCTACCAGATAACAAAAGAGCAATTCAGCAGCATGCAGTACCACTATGTGTAAGTAGGCTACTCTGGGCACAGCAAATGCCACTAAGCATGTTGGCAACTAAACCTCTGAAATGGTGTAGGAACTTGTTCCACCCTGAAAAATGACATTTGATAAATGCAGGCTCATCTCAGCTGAAACAATAAACGAAACCCCTTTGTTATGTTTGGAAAATCTCTTCCAAATGTTTTGTCCTGTTGTTCAAATGGACACTGTGTTTCGTATCTATTTCTGACAGCCCCTGACATAACTTCCCAAGGACAGTAGCTCTGATGTAGGCTTCCCTTCCTATCACAAATCATTCACTCCTTCACAAGTTCACCCACATGACAGAGCTATGCTAATATATGCGTTGCTTTGATTGCAGATGGCAGTCCTGCTGTAGTTAATGTCTTTCCAAAAGCTCTTTTATTTAACTATGATAAAAACGTTACACAGATTTCTTTCCAACGACTGGTGTCATGTCATCTGCCTCATGGCAGCTACACTAGTAAGTACTGCTGTAAACAGCCCTTATGATAAAACACATGCAGGCTAGCATGAAAATTTTTCTGTCAAATGCTTTCTCACTGACAGCAGAGGATCCCTGAGCACTAACAGAGAAAGAACCCCCACCTTCTACATGCAAAACTTGGAAACAGACTCTACAACCTATTTTAAAGACTGTCTATATTTCAAACTTCACATGGCTATTTGTAAGCCTGGCTTTTATCTGCTATGGTCTTGGTGCTACAGATAATGTGGAATTTATTAAAACCATAAAGTGTCAGCAATAATATCATTATCTTGATACGTAGAAGGAAAAGTTTGCTTTTCAAAGGAGCTTCTTTGTAATTATTTTCTTTGTCTAACACTCTGCTCAAATTATTTTTTCTTTCCCTATTGGGATTTTCCTTCAGGTGGCATCTAATATCAGCTGTAGCAATGGGAAGGAAAATTACTCTCAGAATCACAGAATCACAGAATTACAGAATTATCAAGGTTGGAAAAGACCTAGAAGATCATCCAGTCCAACCATTCACCTATTACTACTAGCTCCCACTAAACCATATCCCTCAATACAACATCCAGTCTTTCCTTGAACACCCCCAGGGTCGGTGACTCCACCACCTCCCTGGGCAGTGCATTCCAGTGCCTGACTACCCTTTCCGAGAAGTAGTGCTTCCTAATGTCCAGCCTGAATCTCCCCTGGCGCAGCTTGATACCATTCCCTCTAGTTCTGTCACTGCCTACACGGGAGAAGAGGCCGACCCCCAGCTCACTACAACCTCCCTTCAGGAAGTTATAGAGAGCTATAAGGTCTCCCCTGAGCCTCCTCTTCTCTCGATCTGAGCTTAATTTTTTTACATATTAAAACTGTACTATTTTAAGCTTGGAACACAGAGTGTTAACTATGTACCCAAAATAGTTCATTATGTTATGATGAGTACCAGCTAGTGCCAGTATAAATAATTTCTTTACTTTTATGAAAAAACATACATACTGCAAGGAACACAAAGATTCTGTATTTCAATCTCTAATGCAATAATAATTAAGCTATAGTAAAAAATAGTATTTAAAATATAAAGATTTTATCTTTAAAGTAAACACTGGTAACAACAATGAAAGTAGATATAGATATTTTAATGGGTGTTATTGGTATTTTATATTTCTAAGCTAGTTGAGGTACCTAGGAACTATACTTCTTTACAGTGGAATTGTGTTTTTCAATCTCCTGGGAAAGATGTAACTTGCCACATAAATAAGGAAAGAATTTATAAGTCATCAGAAAAGAAGCAGCATCCTTCAGCAGTTTGTTCTGGGATATGTTTTTAGGAAAACACGCAATGATGGATTTTTCAGATGATTATCCCAAGATGATTTTCTGGGAATAACTGCTTTGAATACCCACATTCAAAATTAACTGTTTCCTTAAAAGGTTGAGACCATGCCTGTTCATTGCTTCTCCAACAGTGTAACACAGGTCATGCCCACTTCCTGATTTTACGCCCCAATTTGATAATCTGTAACCATATCAATCTGTTTGTAAATGGTCACTATTACTCCCCTCACTAACAAACACATTTCTTGGATATAAACACTCCTGTGGAACCTTACTGCTGTGGTATAGAATATGTTTGTTGGGTTGTTTTTTAAAAATAAATATTAATTAAGCATTTTAAAGTAAATTCATAAAAATAGACAAAATGATGCCTACTATTTTGAATAGACGCATGCGTGTTGAAAATTTGTTTTTATCTAACACAGAGAATACTAGGGGAAAGTGCACATTCTGCATTGCTGACCTCAGTGAGATCCTTTAGCTTAGTGAAAATGTAAGCAGCAGAACCTTTGGGCTGAGAAGTGTCCTTGACCAAAATGAATGGCAGTATGTACATTTTTAGAACTCTGTTTTCCAGAAAAATCATGGTGACTGTTCCCTGTTTAGAGAGGAAATTGAGGTACATGAGGTCCTTTTGTGTTAGAGTACTTGTATTTTTCCTGTTCTATTGCTACTGAAGGGCAGAGCTCTCATCTAATGAGAATATAACAACATAATGCATATAGTAGTAAATAAACCCAACAAAAGCAAATGCAGTAACCAGTTAGAATGCTATTTCATTGTATTAACCAATGCAGTTAAGAGTTGTCTAGAACCAAATATGAAAATGACAGAAAATAGATTACTGAGAATATTGGGTGATGGGATTCTCACTGGGTAATGTTTCTGGATGCTACTGCTTATGCTAGAATACGTTACATTTATAGAGCAAGTAAATATTTTGTTTCTACTAATAAAGAACATTGACTTTATGTCTTGTGTCCCCTTTTGAAAACCTTAACGTGATCTTTGAGAAGCAAACCAAAGTAAAAGCAACCACAACTGATGCAATCCCCAAACCACTTATTAACTATCCATCTAGCCAATGCCTGGCCCTCTAGACAGGCATATGGGACATGAATGGAGCAGAACCAAGGGTAGGATGGCTTTACTCTTTGCCAACTTTCTGCCTCTGGTACTTTTAGTAAGTACTCTCTAAGTGAGATCCAGTCTGCTGGGTTTTTGGAAATGGTTGCATCAGACAGCAAAATCACCTCTCAGGCCATCCTTGCATTCTTAGTGAGACAAGAAACATGAAATCAAGGTTCCCTGCTCCTATAAACTGCAGATTAACAAGAAATGAGTGACTCTTCCTTAGACACAGGTTATGAATTGATGTTCTTAGACCCAGGTTATGAATTGATGTTCTTAGACCCAGGTTATGAATTGATTAATTGTGCGTGATAATTTAAAGAACTATATATTTTTTTCCCAGTGGGATTTACGTAATTTTCTTTACATGTTTTGTAGCTGAATGAGATACATGGCACACTTTGATTCAAGTTTTTGGTTTATATTAGAATGGAGATAATATGCAGTGGCTGATGAAGCTGAAGAATGCCTTGAAGTGAAGTAAACATCTAAGAAAATATAAAGCACAACTGTGAATGTTATTTTTTCTTGGTATTTTAGGTTAGTAAGAGAGTGAAAATATTGTAGAATTTGGCTTTAACAATAGAATTTTTCTTTTGTAAATTTAACATCTTTCTTCTGAAACACTACGAATAGGCGACGGCAAGTCTGTAAAGCAGAAAAAACCCCAGAAGAACCCTCTTCCCCTTTGCTCAGGACGTGCTTGGGGAACAGGACCAAGTCTGCTTCCAAAGACAGGAGACACACTGTGAAAATCACCAGTTCCCAACTCCTAACTGGGAGGGAAGTGTCCTGTCACTTTTTAATGTTTTTCTCTTAAAGTTATTATGTCTTGTTCTGCATTATACAGGTCTACTGTTAGCATGCAAGCTCAGCATATGGTTAAACAGATATATATTTAGTTAGGTAAATTAATAATACTATGAGTTAACATTTATTTTTATAGAAGTGGAGCTCAAATTTGTCATTTTAAATGCCTCAGGCTCTTTATGGAGAAGGTTTGTACATATGGTAATAAAAATATGTAGATGGTTTTGAGATGTTATAATTTTGCAGAAAAATAAATACAGAAAATTTTTTTTTAAAGTTTTCTTAATAGCAAAACTTGGTTTTAGTTAATGCCACACTGAGCTCCATTCAGTGCATGGTGTAGGTTTTTTGATGTACTCATACATGACTTGAAAAGAGGGTAAAAGTAAAGTGACAAAGTCTGCTTGTATATTAAAGAGGTTATTAAAGATAAGAACTGATTTGAGAACTGTATTGGAAAGCCTTTAAGAGGTTATGGATGCGATTCAGCTCAGTATGATCACCCCTAAGTTTAGGTGTCTAGATGGAAACAGGTTGGCTGAGTTCCTGTTGTGGAAAGGTGGTCAATGCAGGCAGTGGGATAATGACAGTGACTGAAATCACTACTGGCAATACGCTACAGAGGTATCATGGAAAGGGATAGCAGTATTGTGCAGCCAGTAAGACTTCACACTGATAGATTAGCCAGCAGCATAAGAGAGAATATGGAAATGCATCTGTAACAAAAGAAGTAAGGTATGAAAGCTCTTTTAAGTAATTTCTTGGGTGATGTTTCTGCACTGCATGCCACCTTGCTTCAGAGAAATCAAATTAAATTAGTTGAAGCTGCAATGCTGCCAGCCCTCTCCTGCTGGTGGCTGCCAGAGCCAGGGGCATCCAGACAACACACAGACGATGCTGACCCCTGCTCAGCAGGGCAGGGGAGAGAATGGGTACAGCACTGTCTTAGAGGTGTGGGAGGGACTGAGCTGGCCAGACACACGAGTGAACTGTAGACTTCAAAGATGAGGCCCAAAACATCTGTAGGCTGAGCTTGATCCGGAGTTTTTATTTTGAAGAACTGAATCTCCTCTTTCAAATCTCAACATGGCCCACTAACAATGAATAAAAGTGTTCAGTGGCGGTGTTCTGTGTTATGTCACATTGAAACTGATGCCATGCCACTGACTCTAGCTCTGCAAAACTAGGGTGAAGTCACTAGTTCAGCTCAAAAAGCAGAAAGTATTAGCATGGAAAGGCCATGGGTGTAAGGAACTGCACTAAGAATAGACTTATTTATTTTATCCAAGGCAGTTATAAATAACTGCCACTTTCCAGAGATATTGTATTATGTGTCATGAAAACTAATTTTAAAAAAGCAATTGAATAATCCTTCTGTAAGGACAAAAGATATTGGAAAGACTGCTATGTGCCTGAACCAAAAGAAAGGCCTTGACCTTTACTAGCTGAATGGGTGTTCATCAAGCTGTAAACAACCACTGACTATTGGACTGATCATTAAAATTTTTTTCATTCTTCTCAGATAAGCTCCAAAATGCGAAAGGTTAGCTTTGGTGCTAGGTATGGACAAGAGATAACCTCTAAAGATACATAAATTTCTATAATATGCTAAGTAAAATTACCTAAGTCTATTAATTAAACGTGTCTGGCAGTATTTCTATGATGATAAAAGTCTGAGTCTGGAAAAACCTCGACTGTAGACCTTAAACAACACGTGGCAAAATAGGAAGCTGAAAAAAGAAGGAACATAAAATCTGCAGCCAAAGTGTAACAACATAAAAGTATATAGAAAAATTATATCCAGGTAGATGAGTTCTAGAGACAGCTGCATCTGTTTTACAAATTTGAAAGCGTATGAAGAGACTGACAGGAGGACAAACTACATTCAACATATATGGCTTAGTGTGTAATAAAAGTATCTGGTAGTACTCTCTTGGACTCCTCATTGTCAAATGACAGATATAATAATTACTGTCATTTGCTGTGCTGAAGTTGAAGAGAGGCATGGCTTTTCCACCACATGCATGAATAGCTTCTTTCAGACCACTCATCCTCTTTCATTCCCCTTTTCTGAAATATTCTGTAGCGTCTTTCCCAATCAAGCATTTTGTTGACAAGATGAAGGAATAAGAAGTATGAAAAAGCATTTGTGAGGAAGAGGAAAATCACGATGGATGCCAATATTCCAAACTTTTTACCATAGACATTCCCATATCTAAATTTATTTCTGTGAATCTTGAAATGAAATTGTTGCCTAAGAAACAAAACATGGGTGTTTAAAGTATTGCATCTTTGACATTGCTTTGTGGGAATGCAGTTGCCTTGTATAACTTAGATATAACATTGCTTGACCCAGGCTGTCCATAATCCTGTGGTAGAAAGTCCATGTCATTAGACCCTGCATTTCCAAACTGATACATGAAAGATCTTTCTATACCAAAGAATGAGGTTAGTGACTGTCCCACAGGCAAAACAACTGTGTTCACATGAAGCAATTTCCCCAAGGTCTGCAAACCAGAAGACAGGCTAAGTTAATCAAATACGTTATCCAACGGATTTTGCTTGACAAGCTGTAGTCATGAACTCTAAATAATCTATTTTATATGTAACTAAGGCATTGTCATCAAATCTTACACCTCTACCAATTCCAGAGCTGTCTTGAGTTTTTACAGTATACAAGCAATTAACAATTACTTTAAATACTCAATCTAAAGATTATATAACCACCATCTAGAAATATATAAAATCTTTAAACACAAGGCATTTTACTCAAAAATATCATAGAAAAAACTTCCCAAGTGATGACAAAAGCCAAGATACATATTCAGGTGGTTTATATTCCAACCTAAGTGCTGTGGCTCTAGGCAGGTCTTTGGCAGCACCCTATTGGGACCCTACAAAATGCTCTCAGAGACCCAGATGAAGAACTGGCTGTACATGCCCACAGTACAAAGCCTTCATAACATGACAGCACTATGGTGCATCAAGCCCGTGGTGCACATGCCTGGTGTGCTAAGGACATCACTAACAAAGAACTATTGAGGAAAATGTAGAATATAAAGACTCTACACAGTCTCTGCATCTTCTCCTGCTGTACAAATAACATCTAAAGATATACAATTACATCTTACCTTGCTTCCTTGGATGCCTTTTGGGCCTGGCTCACCCGGAGGTCCACTGATACCCTGCACAAAAATCAAAGTATAAAATGAGTTGCCTTTGAAGGTGCATGTAAAGTTTCAATTTGGCCTAACCAGGTGCAGTAAAATGTACACAATGCTAAGCTCTAAAAGACCAGGGTTTTCTGCATCACACACTGTGAAGTGCCCAACACGTTGAATATTGTTAAGCCTTGTGGAGTTTAAGTGGCTGGAGAAAGAAGAAAAAATAAATCATGAGCTTCAAAAAGGATAATACAACAAAATTACAGTTTATTGTTGTAAAAATGCTGGGTCACACACGGATAATATTATGCTCATAAAAAGACTAAAACTGGCCCAAATCCAAATGTATTGGGTTGATCATTAGCATAAAACTGTCTTCAGATTGTGTTCATTCCCTTTCTTAAATATGATAAACTTCAGGAAACACGTTACTGTCCAAAAAGAAACAAAAAGAATCCCTTTCAGCTACTATCCTTAAGAGCTATAGTAAAACCTCCAAAACATTGTATTTCGGCTCACAGACATGAACATTTTGCAATAGCTGTGATTTCCAGTCAGAAAAAAAAATGAAATTTGTTATACTCTCCTTTCCTTTTTCAGCTTTTGCACAAAGCATGCAAAAACACAATCACACATGTAAGTAACAGTTACATGACCACAAATCAAAAACTGGGGGGAGAGGGGGGAAAACAGTGAATTAAGTGAATATAGTTAATGTTCCAAATTATGCTCAAATGAAAAATGTATATACTAGGGAATAGCTGCCTCATAGGCATACAGTGATGTCCCAAGTGCTGTATTGTGCACAAACTCAGTCCTTGGTTTATGCATTTTCATAGAGTATTATTTACTGAAAGGAATCCTGCAGTTCTGTTTGTTTCAAAAGAAGCAAACTCTATTTTATTCTCTTAGTATCTCAGTGTCATATAAAGAAACAAAGTATTTTTAAAAAATCTCTTAGTACTTGAAAATAATTTCCATAAGAGACTTTGTAAAATCACATTTTTATAAGCTGTTCTTCCCGAGGAAAAAAAAAATGATCGTGATGTGAGATGGGAAAATGTCCCAGCAGCAAAATGGCAACATGCTTGAGGCAGGGTATGCTAACAGAAATACATAATATACTCTGATTCATCTTATGCATTTGTATTAACATTCTCAAACTCACTGTATGCTATCTTTCTTTTGGTCATTAATCTGTTTGTAGTTCCCATGCTAATTACTTAACTCTCATAGCTCAGAATTACAGTAAATCCTTGTAACCACTGATTAGTCCTCTTGTATAGTGGTACATTCATCTGTTTCTGTTCTCCAGCAGTGAGGACTTCTTTTTTTGTAATTAGCCTTTCAAACCTAAGCTGAATGTAGATCATTGTACTATATGATGACATGCAATGTTAAGCTCAAAGCTGGGATAATGTAGGAATAGTTTCAGTGATGTTGAGTATGAAAAGAAAAGAAATTAATTTTGCCTTAAAATACTCAGGTTGTGTCGTTGTACAAGAATTTAGGGATGGCTTGACTTGCAACAGCAGCTGGTATTTAACATAGCGCACACCACTGAACATACACTGCATGGCAAGCTGAAATTCTGTAGGGAAATGCTGGTGATTTGATTTGTCTCATTATCTCCTGTCAAAACTGGCCAAAAATCTCTTAGTCTCCACAGGTTTCTATTTTTTAATAAGGAAGAACAAATAAGTGACATCTTTACTAATTGCTTACCAGAGAGAATTTATGGATCATAAAATAAAAAGTTAATAAAATTGTAGCATTATTGCATTTCCACTGCCAAGCAAAAGGAAAGTAGAAAAACATAATTTAAAGACAACAAAAATTGTAGTTAGGAGCGAACGTTCACACCTTAATATTGTGTAATAAATTTCTATAACTCTATTATGCCCCCATTATGTTTTCCTTCATATAACCCAGGCTCAGTCAGTAGAGAAGCAACTGGGCAAGTGTTGCCCATCATCATTCCACATCACCTATGGATCTACTAGGAGACTGGCATCACTTCTTGAGATACCTATTCCATCCAGCAGCAATTTTTTGCCTGTCTAGTACCAATTTTTTAAAGGAAATTTAACAGGCTGTAAGACGAAGAAAGACAGCAATAACCCTTTTCAGCAACTCCAAAGAGAGAAAAAAAGATCTGGACTTCCAGACAGATAACAAATAAATGATCATTGATCTGAGAGTGGTAACAATCTCTGCTCCTGATAACATGGAGACTTTCTCTGCTCATTTCTCAAGTTCTTATATAATTACTGCAGATTCTCTCTCTTCAACAAAATTCAGTCTCTCTGGCTGCCTTGCATTCCAGGAGGACTGTGTACAGCTTTCCACGATACAGGTGGATGCTGCCATGTAATACAAGAGGAATTCGGCAAGTAGAGGCACGTTTGTACTCTGATGGCAAGAGGAGAGCTCTGCAGTTGGAGAGCCCAAGGGGGCCACACACCTTGAGTAGCTTTAAGCAGCAGCAGCTGCCAAGATTTTTCCTTGAAAATTATTTCCAAAAGACAAACATTTGTAAGACTCTGTTGTTGCCTCATGTGCCAAACATGCTGCTCTCCAAAGAGCTGACAGGTTGTATGTAGATGAAATTTACAGAATGTAACGTGTTGTTAGCTTTATTTTATTGGGTAGCTTTCAGTTCCCTTACCTGAGGTCCCCGGGGTCCCCTAGGGCCAAAAGGACCTTCCAAACCCTGAGGAAAAATAAGATTCGATTATCACATTACTAGGAAATTGCTATTATCTGCTTTCAAGTACTGAAAACCACAGTGTACATGTAATGACTCATATCTCTGTTCAAGCATCTTCTAGGGAGTTTATTCTCTCTCCAGAGTACTGCTCTTCTCATTCTGTGTTCAGTAATTGCCTGTTACATTACATCCTCAATATTTGGTTAAAATACTTTCCATATACAACAAACATTGTGGATGGTTACTTAACATGTTAGCTATTTGAATAACTAGTCATTTGCTTCAGCTCTTTAAATTCAGAAGTAGATTAGATACAGAGTTCTTTAAAAAATGCTACAGTGCTTATACCAGAATAACTTCAAATAACTTTGACTCCCTACTTCAAACTTCTGACCAGTAGCACAACTGAATCATGCTTAATAGTTCACAAAAAAACCCCCCACATTAAAAACACATTTAAAAAAAAAAAGTACGTTTTTATCCCATTAGCTAACATTTATCCATTCAATGAGTTCTCACCAGTTTCTACCACTGTAGATTGTTCACAAATCTTTCTGCTGCACTGGTTTTAATTCTTTCACCAGAATGCATATTCTATGGGGTTTCACTTCCAGTTGACTCAATACCCAATTATAACTTATTTCTAAAGCAAAAATAGCTTCCACCTAATAGCTTACTGTTCTTTTTTTTCTCTTCTCTGTATAAGCAACATCTCCACACACAGAGGCACTGTCAGACTGCTGCATTTTTCAAGGCACGTGTCACATTTTGAACATCTAGTAGCCTTGACAAATTGAGCAGTGATACCTACGCAGCCACATCCCATCAACTGCCTTCCCTACATCCCATCGACTGCCTTCCCCTACAGATAACTTGCATTTTTTTAACAGTTCTCTACTCGCTGGCATTTGCTCCCAGGCCAAGCATCAGCCACCAGAGATAGCAGAAACCCCACACAGCTCTAGCCCATTTACAAAACTACACAAACAATGATGGCACAAAACCCAATATGCTGATGCGGTGGTAGCTGCTTTTGGTAGAATACACACATGTGACTGGAGACAGTTTTGATTTCCAAGGCAAATGCAAACTGTCTAAATTTCAAGCCTGAACAGCTTTTGGAGAAACTCAGGTTCACAGCATCAAAACCTCTGCTGGACTCAGTCTCATTTATGAGACTTGAGAGCAGCAGGGAAAAGCCTCAACATTTTCAAATCAGACAACACTACTGCCAATCGTGCTTCAATATCCATTACTGCAGTTAAACATCCACCTTGGAATATTGGATTTACTTCTCATACATTTGGCCATGTTTGTTCTTTTTTGAAGATTTTGACTAGTGTAGACTACTTTCATAAAAAATAATATAATTTTGTTCCGTCTTCTGCATTTGTGAATGTGAAGCTGGAGATTTCAGAAGTGATTGTCATTCTCCTTTGTTCACTAAGTTTTTGAAGCCCAGAATCCACTACAATCTCTGATCCTCTGCAGATGTCAAACCTCTTTTTTTCTCTTCATTACTGTCCTCAACAGAAACAAAACCAGCAGATTTCCAGCAGCCCTGGAGTATGCTTTCTCCATCCAGATTTCTTGGCTGCTTTGATTATGTTCTTTGCCAACTTCTGAACAGCTTCCTTTAATCTGGCTAGACATTTCACATAACCTTGTGCTACTTCTCACGTATTGCCAGGATAAAGATGTTATGATCTTTCTTTCTTTATTCCTTTGAGAGATGCAGCTCTTTCTCCTTTTTCACTGATATTTCAGACTTTTCTGACTCACTCGCTGCCATTTTGAAGTCCAGCATCTCACAAGACACTCTCAGCCTTTAGATCTCTCTTATAATGCTCTTTTTATTTTGTGACAAATACTGCTGTTTTGCATGTTTCATAATTCCTACCTGAAATTCATCACCAAATAACAGGTTCCAGGAACCACATACTTTTCAGGTTGGTCTTTGAAAAAGGTAAGCATAACACGGATGTTAAAACTGAAGAAATGTGCTTTGATAGAACGATTTATTGCAATCTAGTTGGTAGTACCTAACAACTCTAACTATAAACCACTCATCTGTAGTTCTTATGCAAACCTATTTGCATGAACTCAAGATACATGATTGTCTCACTCGGGAGTACATTATCCTGCCATCTTTCAGAGTATAAAAACCAGGCAAAGTTGTATATTCACTTCTTATCATTTCTGCACTTCAGGTTAAAAGAAGAGGAGGACTGGATAGAAGTGTGAATGTATATCGGCGCAGATGGGCTGATAAACCTGGAAGTTGTTCAGGTTGTGCAAGACCTGCTTCTGTTTTAATATAACTTCATACACTTGAAGAAAAATTAACATTTCAAGGGACAAAAATGGTGAACACCATAACATACTACTATGCCTTTGTAAGCAGGGCTTGGCATTGGTCAGGACAGATCTTATTTGATTACATTTCTTCTGCAAAATGGAAAAAAAAAGAATATGGTGAACTGTGGATTCAGTTTCTAAGATACACATTTCTACTATGAATGTATCTCTATTAATAGGGAATTATGAGATGTTCCAAATGTTCAATAATCTTTACAACTTATGTTATGAATATGGTACATGATTTTCTAGTAACTTCATCAGCATGAAACAGTTCAAATAAATATTATACTTACTCTTTCCCCTTTCATTCCTGGGGATCCACACTCTCCTCTTTCACCCTTTACAAGAAATCAAAATGTTAAGAGCTAAACAAGATGTTTGGATTACATTTCATGCATTAAAGGCTGTGCAAGCAGTTCAGTAGCACAGGAGGGTTAGTAGATTCCAAGAACCCGAGAGTGGCATGGGGTGCTCTGCTCAAGATAAATACTTTTTCTCTCAAGAATGTCTACAAATTTTCCAGCCTACATTGTAAGAGGCTAAGACATTTAACATCTAGTAAGTTCTGCTGTATTTTTCCAGCTCACTGTGCTGCCTCCAGAGATCCTCTTTATATTCTAATTGCATTATTGTGATGTCTGAGATTTTCCTGAATAACAATTCTGAGATTGTACAAATGGAATGAGGAAAGAGAATTACTAATGTGTTCCACTGATGATTTAACGTATCAATAGACACATGAAAATTAGACCTATGAGCCTACTTTTCCTATTTCCATGAAATGTTTCCATAAAAACGACTGAAGCATTTTTCTAATGAATACAAATATTCAGAGAATCACTGCTTTTATTAACAACCCTTGCAGGGAGATAAGTGCCCAAACCAAGCAGTCAAAACGGAATTCTCTCTGTTTCTGTTATGGCTGTGATGGTCCAGTTTGAAAATAAATTTCAGCTCTAGAATCTCGCAAGTCATTGCAGTGTGTAATTTCTTTAGCTCCTTGGAGGGCTTATCTTGAGATTGTTCTTTGACAAAACATTAGAACTCAAAAGGTATAATTAGCTTAAAAGTGAACTTCCTGGTGGTAAGTATTTTGAAAGCTAATGACTACCACATCTATTTGTGTTTGTAGTAAACAATTTCACATTCTTTCTACTTAATCCCTTACTCAACCCTCAACTTTCTGTTTCCTTCCAGAAGCTTTATTTCTGGTCTTTGACAGTTTTCTATTTGGATTATGTTTTCTGATTTTTTTTTTTTAAATTACAACAAGTAAGTCTGCAAAAAATTTACATAAATGGTGAATTTAGTTCTAGGGATTGCATTAGGAGCTCTCATGACAAAAAGATAAGACAGGTTCTTCTTTCCATTCTTTTACTTACACTGTCAGCAAGTGACATATCTATTTTCAGACAACTATTCTATAAAAATCTTACCTTGTCTCCTTTGTAGCCAGGAACTCCCTATTTGAAAGTTTACCAAAAAAAAAACACAACACAAGGGAAAAATTAAACAAGAGAAAGCAAAGGTCTAACAGGGAAAAAGAACCCAAACTCAGTAAAGAATTATATTTCAGAAGTTTAACTATTCAAAAATAAAAATATCTCTCAGGAATCATTTAACATATAATTCTCTGCAAATCTGCAAATCTCTGCTTTTTCTTCCTAACAGTAGCTGTAAATGCATGACTTGGTTTGCCAGCCCCTTGGCAGATATACACCACCATTTAAGCAGGCCTTTTAAATGGAATTGCTCTTGCGCATGGAGTACTCTTAATCTTTCTACTGAGAATCAACAATAATTCCAGCTGAGAAACATCAGATGTCAGAAGCTACTGAAGAACTCTCTAGATGTTTTTAATGATGACATTGTCAGTTCTATGCTTGGAATACGGATAATGCAAGTCAATACAAAACCACATAGCTTCAAGAGCTCCTTTTGGCAGTAGCATCCCATCTCTACGCCTAAGCACATGGTTAGACTGTTTCTCTAAGGATAGGCGTTCCTCCTGATCGGAACTTAGTTTGGGTGCTCTAAATAAGTGAATAAAGTAGATGTATGAAAAATGGAAAACATACTTTCAGTTCAGTGGAATTAACTGTGAATTGTGTCCTAGAAGATAATCTGAAAAGCCAGATCTGAGTTAGCACTGCAGTAGTCACCTACCCCTTCACCTTTTTCTCCATGATCTCCTTTTTGAGCATCACCCTATTGGAAGCAAAGAAATACAACTGAAATATGTATTGCTGTTTTATTTATCACTATAACACTAAACCAAAGAACACTGTTTAAGAAGCAGAAGCTGCTTTTTCCCATTTACAAACATCCACATTTCTTCCTCCCACAATCAAGGAAACACAATTCCTGAACATTAGCATAGAAAACTCCACTGCTGTTAGTAGATGAAAACTTAATCACCAGAGCAAGCTGCTCTGCTCAGGAGATTTGTGTACTGTTAGAAATCTCTGTGGGGCTTAGAGAGACTTCAGCTAGGTTGAGAGACCTCTGCTGTCAGACAATAAAATGGAATGTTAGCTAGTGTGTACTTGGTAGCGGTTTAGTTCCAAATTTCTCCCTCGCTTCTAAAGCCCCTTCTAAAGCAGCTGACTATAAACCTCTCTCAGCAAAAGACAATCTTTTGGATTATACTTTAACTTATGTTATAATGCCTCCTATGATCCAACTTAAACTAGATAGAAATTTGCTTTATTATGAAAATTCATTTTACCTTATTTCCTTTTGGTCCTGGCTCACCTTTTTCCCCTCTGTAACCAGCACTGCCCTGAAACAAAGCAGGAAAATGTTATTACCATTTTGAGGAAAATATTCTCCAGTTTCTCTATGATAATATCTTTGGGGCAGCCCAAAATCTTTTGGGAATAGAGCTTAGGTAGAAACCCACGCTGATTCAGCTATTGTGCATGTGACACTACTTGAACTTAGCTAAAAAGATCTGGCCTTATAAGTTGTCTCTGATTTTTTTTAATCAGTATTTAATGATAAATGTATTTTCTACATAAAATCAAACAAGAAGGTGCCATGGAAAACCTATGTATATGTGTGTATATAAAAGAAAGAAATATAATAGATTACATCCAATAATTTTGGATAAAAAAAAAACCTTAAAATACTTGGGTCTTGAATTTTAAATTGCAAACAGGGGTTTAGTTGCAGGTGCACATTACCCAGAGCTGAGGGACTGGATGATAGGCCCTGCTGTCATAACCTTCTACACATATGGTCAACCAGTTGCTTAGTGTCTAAGGAGAAAGGCAAAATCCTCTGCATGTACCTTGGCTGTCTCTGGGGGAACTATTAAGGATACAAAAGGGATCAGAGAGGCTCCCACTTCTCTCTTCTTTACCAGAGCCAAGAAACCTCCATGTAAGTGTCACGCGAGGAAAAAAGAGAGCGCAGGTTGCAGAGTTTTAGATCTTTCTTCATATATGCCATCACCCTCAATGTTTTGAACCTTTATCCCTTACACACATAGAAGCTGCTGGTGGAGTTAAACCTTTGTCAATTGACCTTTCCTTACCCGTTGCAAGATTCAAGAATAAACCTTTTGATTGGGGCTTCAAAATCACGTGCCCATTTATCCACTGTGTTTTGTTACCATATAGTATAAATATATTTCCCAGATAGTATGTGACAGATTTTCTCCTGTGCCATAAGTGGCCTTTCACAGTGATGTGACACATCACTTCTTTTTGTAGTACAGCTAATGTCCTGCTGTTTACAGACATAATAAACAACTAAAATACTGTGCTAATGTTCTCAATGAATCAAATTTTAATTCTGGAAGCTTTTCAAATGAACACATACTTACAGAATCACCTTTGTCTCCTTTTACTCCCTTTTCACACACACAGTTCTTTGGCATACACTACGAGGTTAATAGAAACATTAAGGACATTTAAAAATGTAATATTTCAAAGTAAAAAAAAAACCCCAAAAACCTTCACATGCTCTGTTCTTGCCTAGCAACAGACTAGAGAACATAAAGGTGAAATAACAGGAAGAAAATAATCTTATATATTTCTTACATAATCAGCATTACACTTCTGTATAGCCCAAACAAAATCAGTTGCTTGAGTTATTTATAACCAAAGTAAATAGATCTCTTACTACTTTAACTATGAATGTTTAATATAGTTTATACATAGTACACAGCACCATGAAACCTTACATAATTTTTGGACCATTTTGACATTGATATTGTTTTCTAATGAGACCACTAATGAACTTCCATGAGTTGTATTCCACTCTCACAGGAAGAGTTCTCTATGTCTTACCCTTGCTACTACTCACTAATGAACAGAAGTTGTAGATTTCTCAGAAGGGATGGAAGAAATGGATCAAAGTTAAATTAAAATAAACCATGTTTGGAAACTTTCCCTGGGTTGATTAAACCCAAAGTATTGCTGCATTATAGAAGAAGCAGACATCAAGAGGATCTAGTATGAATATGAGTAATCATAACACACAAAAGTTAAAAAACCTACCTCCTTCAGAAACAAGGCTTCCTGCAAAGAAAAGAAAAATATTACTTTCATACAGATTTAATTTAACAGAGTACTAATGTAACCATTTTTCCTCTCTAGTTTAAAGAATTTCCAAGGTGAATGGCGAAGAATATGAATACCTTAATCCCTTCCTCACAGCGGGAAGAACAAGTTTGTGGATCTGCTTGTATGATAAAGGGTTCTCTGGCAGCAATAGGAGGTCACTTCGTCTGACCCATAATGATCAGAAAACAAATGAGATATAACGGGACAGCTAAATAGACAATATTAATGAACAATCCTAATGACTGCAATATGAAAAGACTTCCTAATGAAAGGCCTTATTATACAAGGACACACTAACAAAATATATAGGGGAAGGAAGGTGGTGATTTTATCAGCCTCATGCATGAGAACAAGTTATCATAGAAACAAAGAATCATTAAGGTTGGAAAAGACCTCTAAGGTCATCAGGTCCAACTGTCAACCCAACACCACCATCCCTGCTAAACCATGTCTGGAAGTGCCACAGCTACATGTTTTTTGAACATTTCCAAGAATGGTGAATCCACCACCTCTCTGATCAGCCAGTTCCAATGCCTGGCCACTCTTTGAGTAAAAAATTTTTTTCCTAATATCCAATCTAAACCTTCCCTGGCACAACTTGAGGCCTTTTCCTAATCCTATTGCTAGTTACTCAGGAGAAGACACCAACACCCACTTGGCCACAACCTCCTTTAGGGTAGCTACAAAGAGCAATAAGGTCTCCCCTCAGCTTCCTCTTCTCCAGACTAAACAACCCCAGTTTCTTCAGCTGCTCCTCATAAGACTTGGTTTCCAGATCCATCACCAGCCTGGCTGCCCTTCTCTGGACACACTCCAGTACCTCAATGTCTTTCTTCTAGTGAGGGGCCCAAAACCAAACACAGTACTTGATGTGAGGCCTCACCAGTGCCAAGTACAGGGGGATGATCACTTCCCTATTCCTGCTGGCCACACTATTTTTGATACAAGCCAGGATGCTGTTGGCCGCCTTGGCCACCTGGGCACACTGCTGGCTCATGTTCATCCAGCCGTCAGCCAGCACTCCCAGGTCCTTTTCTGCCTGGCAGCTTTCTGACCACTCTTCCCAAAAAGAAAGTTAGCTTCCAAAGTATTACCATACAGAGACATGTACTGTGTCCTGGAAAATACCCTGTCCCTCCATCAGTGGTCAGTGCAGCTGAGCTATTATTCATCAAACATGCAACTCCCCGGAGAGCAATTGGGAGGGGGAAGTTCCCTCTGTCCCGACTCCTAAGGTATGCACCACAAAAACCTCTGCACCGCTTTCAGGACAGGACCAAGGTTAAATGAAATATGCCATGGGTAAACAGGTGACAAGGTTAACATCAGCATTACTTACCAGTTCCAATGCCACATCCACTATTAGGTTCTGATCATCCAGGCATAAGACATGTTTAGAGGACAAATCACCAGATATCACACGCAATTTTTCTTCTTGGACTTTTTTCTTAGAGAGGCAGATGGTAAAAAAATGTATTCCAAGACTCCTAGCTGCTGTGGCTATACCCTGGACATCAGGGCTGTTTGGATGATCCACACCATCAGTCATCAAAAAAACCACTTTCACACTTCTCTTACGGCTTTCAGTTTTAAACAGCTGAGTGGCATTGGAAATTGCATAGTAAGAGTAGGTGCCATGGCCAATAAAGCCCAGGGATTTGATTTTGTCTCTAAAATTCTGCACATTTTTCCAGGCAGTAAAGGGATGATCAATGCTGACCGTGCTGCTGAACTGCATACCTGCCAGTCTGACATTATACTTCTGAGACTTAACTGGCTTCATCTGGAAAACGCTGTCACTGACGTTCTCAACAAAATTCTTCTGTAAATCAAACAGCTGATTTTTTGCACTTTCTGAACTATCCAAGATAAAGACTATATCAATGAGACACCTGTCACCTGTAATGGAACAAGAAAGTTAAATCTATGAATGATGGGCACACCTGCACAACAGATCTTAGGTAAATCTCTGCAACAATCCCAATCCTCAAATCGTTTCCCCAAACATTCCTCTGTCACCCCAGTAAATCTTCTAAGGGTAATTATCACTGTAAAAGCCAAGAAACTCTACTGAAGCCAACTAAATTTAAGTTACTTTAATTCATACCAGTATTATAAGAACAGCCTAAAGACAAGAAACTGTCAAATTAGGGTCCTGATGAGATTACTTTAGCATTTTGTTTGATTTGTGTATATAAAATTTTCTACATGTAACTTCAAACTACAAGTTAGGCTCCTTATCATTTATCTTAAAAAACTTCTGAGTGTCAATGAAAATCATAAATCAAACAAGAGTCCATGACAAAGTAAATGTCACCACATTCCAGGAGACATTTTCCAGACCTGATAATCAAAATAAACTATGTTCTATAAATGCATACATAACTTGTCAATTACTAGCTAATTATCTTGAAATATGCAGAGACATACACCACAGTAAATCAGAAATATTAAGAAAATGGTTTTACCCTCATCTTTTTGCATGAAAGAATAAGAATTCCTTCCTTTCTTTCTGGTTTGCCCATATGCTATCTGGTTTGTTGCTATTGCCAGAAATAAAATGCAAAAGAAAAAATGTTTTTTCCACATAGTGACTTTGATCCCAAATTAGATGACTTCTCCTTCCTGTAAAAAAAAAAATTAAAAAATCACACCTGTAAATACTTCATTAATAGATGTAATTAAATAAATATAGATTAATTATATACAGAATACACATTTGTTAGAAGTTCAATTCTAGAGACAGTATTTAAAAAACAATTATAAAACGTCACTGGGTAGGTGATTTAAGCATAGCAACCAGTATCATCCCAACTGTAGCTCACAAGTGTGTTAGAACCTGTTTCATTCAAGAAGAAACATGGGTAGAACAAACACAGGGGTCCCTTTTCTTTCTTAACAACAAAAAAAGCCAATGCTATCTTTAGCTTTCATTTGAACTTCTAACAAAGAAAGGTGAAAGGAATTGTTACTGATTTATATTGCTATTAACATACTTTGTTATTAAACTTACTATATTAAACTAGCAAAAATACTACAGAAAACATAGAATATAATTTTTTAGGAAGCAACAAAGAATATAATTTGTTAAGAAGCAATAAAGACCTAGGTGTTTTGGAATGCAGATGTATTACCTAGGTCTGGAGCATCCCTATGAACAACTTAATTCTTCAAAGAAATAACAGCTTAGTAATGAAGTTCAGTACATGAACATTACAGGATGTGTGCAGTACTTTTCATAAAGACATATTCTAATGACAATATACACTAATAAAAAGAACCTATATACAACATATAAGTCAGCAATTTAACATTTTTCTAGAGAAAACCGAAGTCCATTACACCTGATTTACATAAAAGCTTTTGTTACAATAATTGATTTTAAATTTCATTAAGAACAAAGATATCCTTCCTAAATCCTCTTTTCAAGTCCAGTAAACATTTACATACACAGAAATCAGCAGTGCAGTTCTCTAGGAACAGAAAGAAAATACCATAGCTTCTTAGCTTCAAAGGCATTCAAAAGTAAACTGCAGACTGAATAAGCTGTCAGTGCAGAAAATGTGTCCAGTAGGTCATGTTTTATACACAAAAATAAAGTAATCTGTAAATAAACAGCCTACCCACTTGTAATTGGCTCTACCTTGCATCTAGATCCTTTATGGTCCATTACTGCTGTTTAGTTGGACAAAGTTTAAGTGAAGATAGTCAGGCACTTAGCCAAGGGCTGAGTGGGAGACCAAGCCATTTTATTAAAGGGACAGTGTCAGTCTGGGAGCACAAGTGCTTTCCTGTTTTAAACAACTGAACTTTTACATTAAAAGCCTCACTTCTAGACAATCTGCATCTTTACCCATCACTTTGTCAGGCACACTTCTTCAGCTTGTCCATCTTAATGCTGCAGCACTGGCTAGATCAAAGATGTGAGAGTAATACATTATTACTTGAAGGCTAGAACTAGAAACTACCAACAGTTTGTGAGTCTGTCAGGACCATGAATATGTCTCGAAAGTGGAAATAAAAGACAACTTTAAGAAAAAAAGTCTTCCTGAGTCATGTTCCTCAGAAATTCTGATCTTAAAATCATCTGGGGGATCAGACACAGACAGGATATCTAAAACGGGACTGACATTTAGGTATCTCTCCACATGCTGCATGCAAATGATATTTGCTCTGTCTAATGACAGGCTTCTTGTATTGTCACAGTGTTAAGTTAAAAAATCCAGAAAGTATGCCAGTGGTATGTCTCAAGGGATCATGAGATGCCTTCAGGGAGTTCTGCACAGATGCCAAGCAGGTCATCGCTTAGGCACTGCCTACCAGGCAAAATGTCCCTCCGCACCTCGGTGCCAGGAGAGAATGGAGAGCTCCTCTGCATGGTGCTGCAGAAGGGAGAATCATACAATCGTGGAATGGTTTGGGTTGGGAGGGACCTCAAAGCCCATCCTGTTCCAACCCACACTTCCAGGTTGCCCAAAGCCTCATCCAGCCTGGCCTTGAACACTGCCAGGGAGAGGGCAGCCACAGCTTCTCTGGGCAGCCTGTGCCAGGGCCTCATGGGGAAGAATGAGTCAGCCTTCATCACTGGGATGAATCAGGCCCCTGGACTGCTATAATCTACCTAAATGCCCTATAAACTGCACCCTTTAATTTTTCTTATGACAGATTTTCCAGACTTGAGATCAAATTGGTGGCTTATGTCTGGGATACTACTTAGAAACACACACCCCAAAATTAAATTAAATATCTAATTCTGTAAGACAGTGATGTTGTCTATTCGCTGGTGGTTTTGTGTGTGTTCTTTTTGTTCCAGCACCTGATGGAAGTTTCATGGTGAAATTAATACCTCTCATTAATCAGAAGACACTTGCAGCAGGGTAAGTAGTAGACAAAGCTTAGGAAGTGTTGCCTTACCAAGAAAAATATGAGTGCTGGGGCTTTCATTCTCTGTGAGTAATTTCTGCTCTTTTTTTTCAGTTCTGTAGGTAGAGCACTTCTCAAAGATGAAAAGGCAGAGTATATTTGATTTCTAAACTTTGATTTTGATATTGAAGATTTAATTGGGTATTTAGTAGAATCAGAGTGAGTAACATGTTTATCAATTGCCATCGGTATGTCTTTCTTGAAGGCATTCAACTTTCCAAGAGATGCTAAAGCACATCTGTTTATTCTGCAGGAAGCACAGCTCTTTCACAGCATGCCCTTAAGAAAGCTGCTAGAGTACAACATGGCAGAGGGCATATACTTACTCTCAGAGAATTCCTGGTCTCCTGATCAAAAGATTTAATTAACAAGGCCGATGATTTGCTCTGATCCAGATTTTATTATGGGAAAATAGAGAAACAGAAAGTAAAAAACCAAACAACAACTACAAATCAAAAGATTAGCATTAATTTTGTTTCATATGCTAAGCTAAAAATGCAAAATGGAAACGATTACAGCCATTTAGAGATTCCCTAAGCCTAAGGCAACAAGAAGGGCTTCTAGAAGTACACAAGTAGCAAACACTGACCTCCTGTGATTATAAATCCAGTGAACTATGCGTGCAGAAGCCTGTCTACTACACCCATAGAAACACAAATCTATTGAAAATAATGGGGAATATTTGACCTACGACTAAACAAGGTGGGGAAAACAGTTTTTCCCTCTTTCAAAATCCCGAGAGCTTCTTTTCTAACTCAAGTGAATTTCATGCAATCAGCCTTTGAGTTCTTAGGCTACTTTCTATGGGATTTAAAACAGAGATCCAAAGTTTGTGCACCTTTAATAAGAAACAGGAGCCATGTAGCGAATGCAGCACTTGGTGGCATCTACTACCACCAGCCCCTGACACAGACACACAGGGCAAAGAGCAGTCAGCCCTTACCTGACTTTCCTCCACCGGCTGCTCGGTCCAGATGAATGAATGAACTTGGCAATCAGAGCCCAAGGCTGCAAACCAGGCACATCATTTGATAACTCTTACCAGAACAGAGGGAAAGATGTGGGCGGCTGGTAGAGGTGGTGGGGGAGCAGTGAGGACAGGGAAAGGGAATGAAGATAAAGAACTTAAGTAATATGGAAAGGAAGCAAAAGTACCACAAAAGAGGACTCCGGGCACCGGAGGAGACCCAGGGTACAGTGCAATAAATAGAACTTTTGGGAAATCTGATGTTACTGTTGAGTGTAGGGGATGTAGGACTAAAGAAAAACAGTTTTAGTTTCAATGTTTATCAAACAACTTGCTGTTCTAGAAGATTCATCGGATAAATATATGCTTCTGGAAGGAAGTTAAAGCAGTTACGAGCAGAAGGGAAAGAAGCAATCCATTCAGAAGAGTAACATTCTAAACCTCAAAACTCTGCAATATGAAAAACTACAAGGAAAAACTAATTAATTACTTAAAATGTACTAATCAAATTACCTTTGTAAAAATATATTTTTGGTGCAGTTATGTATCCTAATAGCAATATATTAGAATGTTTTATAGGGGAGGACTTTTATAAACCTTCAACAGTTATTGCAGTGTTTGATCTCTCTGGCCACAGACACTGAAGAAAGTGGAGTTTGACAAAACATTGCTATTATAAAATGGTGCAGATAACCACACTTTCTTGTCTCTCTTCAGTTCCCTTGCAGAAAACTGTACAGAAACCATGTCTGCTTTGCTTGTCATTTATTGTTTAAATAACAGCAATGGAATATGCCAAGCCTTAGAGTAAGCAGAGTACCTTTCCTGCTGATACCATCAAATTTCTGGTGAAGGGGAAACAACAGGGAGAAAATAATACAGTATCACTGACCAGAGAGCAGAAGCATGTCTCTGCCTTCATTCAGGCAAGTAGAAGAACTCTTCATCTAGCCTGGGAGCAAGGTTTCCTCTATCGTTAGAACATTCACTTTCTGCATCTCCAGTGGTAGATCCGTTTTAAGAAAGGCAGTCAGTTAGAAATCATACCTTGCCAAACACCCACAACCTACTCATGTGTGCTGCGAGGCACAAGGATGACAGCATATACAACTTACTCATTTAAAGAGTGAGAGAAGAAGTAACCCTGTAAGGTTACCCTCTTAGCAAAGTTTGAGACAACCCTCCTCTGGTTGCATGGGAGCACTGTACATCAGCCACATGAGTGTACATAGTACCATTCCTACGCAGAATTGTCAGTCTGGGCATGCTTTGTTAACATGAAAAGTGCTGGAGGAACATGCTGCTTCCAGAAGAAAACCATATGTGCACTGCTGCTTACACTAGTTCCCCCGTGTACCCAAGGAAGGATTAGCTCCCCGTGTACCCAAGGAAGGATTAGCTGTCCCAGCAGCTGCATCCTGCTGCTGAAAGGCCTCCTTCCTAGAAAGCTCTACATCATCTTCTGTCAGGTGATGTACAAGCTTGGGCAACTTCAACTGAGGTTAACTGAATTCATTAAAGAAATGTTGCCTTCATTATAAAAGCTGAAAATAGAGAGTTTTAATGGAATACAATATTTCACACCAAATATTTGTTAATGTTATATATAAATGATAATGGCTGGCAGCATCCAGCATCTATTTGATCATACACAAGGGTCATGATTAACAAGCATTTTATTAGTAACAGATCAGTCACATGGATCACTCATACCATTTACATACTTATTCTTACGCTTATGCATGCTTAGATCAAGACTTGTAAACAGCCTATCCATCCAGAAACAGATCATCAGCTATAGAATGCTTTTTCCAGCAGTCATCAAGGTTTATCTGCACTATGTGCCAAAACAGAACCGAGTGAATGGATTTCCAGCTGTGTTCAAAGATTTCTCACATTTTTTTGGGACCTGCAAAAATGAATCTCATCTGGCTGAGATCAGAAAATGTTAACAATTTATGATTTCAGACATAACAACCCCTGACTAGTCAGATACACATATAACCTGGTAGTTCTCATAGAGGTCAAGCTTGATTGTATTTTTCTGGCTAGAAAATCTGTAGGTCTGTTACATACTACGAGTACGGAAACAGCCTAAGCTCTTATTCACTACTCACCATACTTTGGAAGTACAGTAAAGGTCTTGACAGTTCTGTTACAGGATTGCATATTTACAATTCAGTGCTTTATTTTCTTACTAGTCTTGCCAATATGTAGTTTCATAGCTTTACATTCACTTAGAAATGAAATCTGATGGAAGTAATGCCTCCAGATTTACAGCTGTGCTTTTAACACCACTAAGACTTCTTGTTAAGCTGTTTATTGCAGCAGTGGTTCAATGGCCCACACGCTCTGAGCTACAGAACATCTCGGTACCTCTAGCTCCCAGGACTATCCAATCTGTTTAAATGCACTCATTACGTGGCCATACTAAAGCTCTGGTTTGCAATAGACTTTTATCTGTTCTATTGAATTTTGAGTTTAAAAAATACTTTAGTTTCTGCATGCATGCTAAGTCACCTCTTCTACTGGAAAAAATCATGTATCAGCTTTATTTCCTGGTACAATACCTATCTTCCTTGAATACTTCTTGCTATTCTCTTTACTGCAATTCAAAAATGGTAAAGAAAAAGAAAAATAAACAGAGGGGGCTGACAAAGACAAGAGATAGCTTCTGTAAGAAGACAGACAAAGTAAATTATCACCCTGTAGCTTGGAAAGCCACAACCAAATGCAAATGTGATACAGATCTATTAAAGTATGAAAGAAGTGACTATTCTATAGTTAATGAATGCAATATGTCAAAAGGACTTGGATCAGTTTGGTTTATGATATTAACCAAAATTGACTACCATAAATCTACATTTTCCCCCCAGAACGCTCTTCACTCAGTGAGGATAGCAGAATAGTCACCATAAAGAATGCTAGGGTTTTTTTCTGGCTAATGGGTGCAGCTTGCAGTGCATATTTTAAACAGTTTTTTAAACCCACTCTTCTTAATACTAGATGTGTCTTAAATCAGTGCCATTGCTATTCACACACTGTGTACATAAAGGCCTTTCTAAAATCAGACTGTGATAAATGTATCAAAAGGATCTTTTAGTTGCTGATTTATCTAAGCTATAAAGATATTTATGCTATCTAAATCCTGCCCTCTGGTGTAGCTACACGATAATGCATAACGACAGGACTTGCTACTGGGTGACTCACTCAGCATTTAATCAGAGCACAGCTAGCAAATGATGCTACTGCCTGGCCAAAACATTTGTCCTCTTGTAATAGGAGGTGGAAGCTAAAGACTAGGATACAGTGCTCCAACAAAGGAGTATATATTTCCTGGAAGAACTGGTTTGACGACTCAGCTCCTATCTGATCCAATGGGAAAGCAAATTCTCATTTCACACATTTCTCTCCTGCAGATACCCAGGCTGGGTGACCTGGGCCCTGACACATGGATCTTCCTAGCACTGCAAAATCAAGGAAAGCTGAACGTCATCAGCGAATGTATCAGCAAAGTAGTATGATTGGCCAAAGTAAGCACAGCTCGGGGCTTTCAGAGAATCCAGATGACAGCCTTGCTGTGTCACTCTGGAGCACATGTAATACAGGCCTCAGAAATGTTCCCCATTAGTCTTAAGGTAAATTATTACTTACATTTTTAAGAAAACAGAGCAAGGATTAAAACAGGAACTGTTTCAAACCAGAATTCCTTTACTTCCCAGCAGTCTAATTCCTGAAAATCCTTTGGACCAGACTCAGCTTGTTGTCTCTGCAAAAAAAACCCAAACCACCCCCAAAAATTTGCAGTTAGATTTTTTTTTAAATGAAATACTCTCTGACTTTCTGACAAAAGATGACAGAAGTTTTTATGTGCTGTGATCACATCACCTGTTATGTAGTCACAAAGTGGCTGTAAAAACTAATTAGTTTGAGGAAGTGCTTTGGTCAGTCTCAGCAATGAGGAAACTGATGATAAGATGGTGTATTTCATCTTCAAATCCTTTAACCCTTGTAAAATGTGTACACTTAAATTTATTTTTGTAAGCAAAACACTTTCCAAGAAGAACTGGAATTTTAAATGTATAAAAAGATTCGTTCTCAGTCACATAAATCCATTGTTCTATCCTTTTAAAATCACACTTTTTGTTCACAGGTTAAATTTGGACCTTGAACACCCAAACCTTGGGATCCCTTTGGTCCAGGTATTCCATCAGGACCCTAAATCCTTTAGATACCCTAAAAAGATAAGATAGGAGATTAACTCCAAACCTTTCATAGATAAGTTTTTCAATTAATATAATCAATTACCTTCAAAAAGAAAGTCTTGCAGTCTTTACTTCAAGTCCCCTCGCTCCCATTTCTATACATCTCTGTGAAAAACAAGGACAGCAACAGCTGATAATGGAACAAATGAAGCTTATCCAACCCTATGCAGTGGCATAGGATGGTCTGCCTTCTGAAAACATTCACCCCCTCACTCAGGAGCCTTAACATTTTGAATGCTTCAGTTAGTGAATGCTCAAGATGAGAGAGCTGGTAGAAGAACTGGAGCCTCAGTACCTTTTTCACCCTGAAAATATTTTATTGCAAATCATGCTAACCTAAGCAGCAAAGAGCATGTAGATATAGAGGTATGGTTGCCAGCCATCCTTTCCTGCCTTGCTTCCTGAAGTATTAGAAGTGTTTTGGAATCATTAGAACGCCTCAGCCTGAAATTTCCGTGACAGTCTAAAACCAAAACCGACTGATATACCAGTGTTTGAAATGCCAGCTGACTCAGCACTAGTCTTTGCTGATATCTTAAAAAAAAAAAAACCAAAACAAAAGGATGATACACCTGAGGTAACTGTTCACAAAGAAATAAAGAATTCAATTTATGAGAATTGAATTGGGGTTTAATTACTTTAATCCAGCTACATACTATAACAAGCAACAGTTGTATCACTGAAAGTACAAGTCTTAGTAAACTCCATATTCCAGACTAAGATCTCTAAGTTATTCCTTTGTTCTGGAAAGAGTACAGCATTCTTGCTGAACTCTTACAATTATGGGGAATTCTAGACGCAGCTAAATGATCCATGGGACCAATCCTAGAGAGCATTTCTCATGATCAACAAAACAAGCCTTGTGCTCCCTAAATCACCAAGGTCAGAACGTAGCAAACAGTTTTTTGCCATGTATCACCTCTGGCCAGTGCTGGAGGGAGTCTCACATGCCTTAGAAATAGTGACAAGTTTCCCCACCAGCAGTGCTAACTGCATGCTATGAATTAGAAGTTGCGGCTGTTTTTGTGAATTATTAGTGTCTTTTTGCCACAGTTCTTGGATCTCTACATTGAACCCTCTCACTAACAGCATCAAACAAACCATTCTTTGAACAGCTGAGTTTAAGAAAACTATTCATTTATATCCTCTGTGTAATTTCCTCCCCCCAAACCAACACTGGCAGGGATGGTACTTTCTACCTCTCCTCCCTGCTGACATGGATACACATTATCATTGCTGGGCAAAAGGCAACACATGTTCTTGACAGTTAAAGACTCAGATGTGCTAGCTGGATAGTCAACATTCAAGTACAAAGTGGCCATCTGGTAACAACCAAACAGGACAAGTAAGGCCTGAGTTTTCCCTGTCTGCCTCTTCTCTACTAAGGGTATTAATGAGGTATCTTTATTTCCCACTCAGTCATTTTCAAAAAATGGTATAAACGTTAAGTATCTTTGATACATGCCCTCTTTCAAGTTTCACTGATGTTAACCCTGAAACTAAGAACTTGCAACATAAGACAAAGTGACAAACAGGCAAATAATTACTTGACCTCCCCCACTGCTTAGAAACCTAAGCTAAAATTTAACTGCAGTGCAATTACCTTCTCTCCTGGAACACTTTCTCCTCTCCACCCTTAATAGTCTTTCAGACCATCAGATCCAGGAGGTCCCTGATGATTAGAAAACAAACAGACCCCTGCTTCAAACTCCAAGGAAATCTAAAGATCAGGTATTATGCAGCAGTGATGAAAAGAATCATCTAGGTATGGCCTTAAACCAGAACTTATTATATCTATATATTAAAATATATTTATATTTAATATTATAAACACAAATTTATATTCTTTATAAATAAAGCCACTACTATTGGACAAAGGTGCAAATATAGAGATACCTACAGGAAAACTAAAACTGGAAAATCACAATGTGGAAAACAGAAGCAAAGATCCAAGACTTTAAAAAGCTCAGAACTTTTGAGGAAGTCACAGCATCACTAAACAGTTACTGCCCAAACATTTATTTTGAGATCAACATAGGAAATACAATTTCTCACTAGGGTAGAGCGATCATTTATAAGACATGTATGCCCCAAAAGTTCATGTGATCTAGTAACTGTGACACAGTGGCCTCTGAGGAGGTGAAGTTCTCTTGCATTCTAAAACCCTGAATAGCTCTTCTGTTAAACTTCCTTGGTACCTGTCATTAGAGTAACAACATCTTTTGGGTCAAAATACAACTTTTCATGTCTACATTTTTCTGAATCTCTCTTGTCACAGAGATAGATACACCAAAGGCCCCTTCTGTAGCTTGTGTATATATGTCAGTAGTGCACTTGGACCATCATTAAGGCTCAAGAAATGAGTAAGGTGTCAGGTATTTAAGCTGCTGCTTCCCTACTACCTAAAGAACTTTCTCTTAAAATCAAATTCGTATGATGTGATTACTGCAAGTATTAATTAAACTCATGTTCCCTACTTGCATATGGAAAAATGTTAGGAGCACACAAATGAGGTTACTCTGTTATAAAAAGCACCAGTAGGTGATTATTTGAAACAGATGTGAAAAAGTCATTATGTGCCACTCCAACAGTAGCAGAGGAAGTGGAATGATGAAAAATTAAAAAAATAAACATGAATCTTACCTTTGAAATATGATATATTACTATTATTGAATTTCAATTTTTCCATCCAATTTGCCCTACTTTATTTATCAAAACAATTGCTGAGTTCCTAAAGATTCTCACTATTAAGGAAAAAAAATACTGGGTTTACAAAGAAAAATGCTTTTAAACTGGAAGGAATATTAGAATGAAATCTAAGCCAACTACTTATTGTACCATTAGACTACATTTGTGGCTTAAATTAATAAGCCCTGTTAATATATTATACACCTGAAATTATTTATTGGATAATACAAATACACTATTTGCTGTTACAGTGAATTACTGGATCAGACCTCTGTTTTGCACAAGTAGCCATCTGCTTTTACTATTAAGCAGTTGTTTGGTTTGGTATGAGAAGTCTGTCAAATATAGGTGGAATGTAGACTGTAACAATACCCAGCATCAATGCAGGGCTTCAGATACAGAGATTATAGAAGCTATAATCAAAATAACTAGTACATACTCAAAAGGAAAAGCTAATTCAATCTGGCCTACTTTCACCTTACTATCAGGAAATGACATTGTCCACTGGAGGGAAAACTGAGCAATACTGCTTTAAACTATGCAGGATGGAATTTAGGACTGAAGATGCTTGTTCTGACTTGAGTAAACTCTCATTAATTCTCTACTCTCCCAACCTCAACTCTGTGCATCTGTGGTACTCTGTATTTGCTGTACTCTTTCATCTACTCCAGAGATGCTCACATCCTTGCAGCTGCACAAGTAGAGTAGGAAAACTGGTCCTCACTTTGTCAGCATACAGAACTAGCAATATATGACAATGTTTATGAGATCCCTGTCACAGTAAGCAACTCTCTACAGATTCCTGTCTCTCCTCCAAAAAGACTGTAGAAGTTAAAACACCCACCACCAGTAACTGCCAGAAGAGTCAGGGACCTGCCACTGACAACAGCAAATGGAAAAAAAAAAATTGCTACCAAGAGGACTCTTCCTTTTGATTTTGCTCTGAATCAGCACGGAGCTACTGAACAATCACAGCCCTTCTGAGACTGATGGATCAGTTTTGGTCTCCTTCTTTGCCTGTTGGAGGAGTTACTTTGCCAGTCATTCTGGGACACTGCGGAAGCTGCCACTTTGGCTACTTCAGTAGCCTGCCAGAAATTCCAGCAGCAGGGAAAATGAAATGGCAGGTCCTAGGTGAAAGGTGGTGTAGTTTTGCATGGCTGGGTTCTGGTGAAGTGGGGGCTGCAGGGGTGGCTTCTGCAAGAAGCAGCCAGAAGCTCTCTGCAGGCCCCACAGAGCAAACACCAGCCAGCTCAAGGCCAGAGTTGTTGCTGACCAAGGCTGAGCCCATCAGTGATGGTCACAGCGCCTCTGGGCACCACATTGGGAGAAAAAAACCTGCAAGCGGCTGTATTTTGCCACCAGAGAAGGGAGTGAGAAGACGTAAGAAACTGCAGACACCAAGGCCAGGGAAGAAGGAGGGGGAGGAGGCGCTCCAGGTGCCAGAAAGAGAGATTCCCCTGCAGCCCATGGAGAAGCCCATGGTGGAGCAGGTATCCCCCTGCAGCCCATGGATGATGACAGGGAGCAGAGATCCCATCTACAGCTCATGGAAGACCCCACGATGGAGTGGGTGGAGACACCTGAAGGACACAGTGACCCTGTGGGAAGCCCATGATGGAGCAAGTTACTGGCAGCAAAACTTGCAGCCCATGGAGAGACCGATCCATGCCTTAGCAGGTTTGCTGAGGGAATTTGTGACTCTGTGGGGGACCAGGCTGGAACAGTATGGCCTGAAGTTCGGAACCCCATGGAAGGGAGCCACGCTGAGGCAATTGGTGAGGAGATGATGCTCTAATAGAAAGGACTCACGTTGGAGACATTCATGGAGGACTGTCTCACATGGGTGGGACCCCATGCTGGAGGAGGAGAAGTGCGTGAGGTATGCCCCCCAACTTAGGAAGACAACTCAGGAGGAACTGACTGAAAGCCCCATTTCCCCATTTCCTGCCCCTCCCCATGCCACAGTACAGGGGAAAAAGGGAGCAAAACCATGACTAAAGTGAAGTCTGCTAAGAAGGGAGGGGTGGGGGTGAAGGTGCTTTATGATCTGGATGCACTTCTCATTACCCGACTCTGGTCTCACTGGGTGTGCAGTGTAATAAATTAGAGTTTTCTTTCCTTATTCTGTGTTGAGTCTGCTTTGCCCATGACACTGATTGCAGAATGATTTCTCCCTGTCCAGCTGAAAAGGGGAGTGATAGAGCAGCTTTGGTGGGTGTCTGGCCAAGGTCCAACCACCACAATGGATAAAACATATCATAGCACGTACCATACAGAGGGTTTAGCTGAACAGCTGATTGTACCAACACGGCTCTCTGCCTTGTGCCAGGTGTGCAGCACATTCTTGGAATCACCAGAATATATTATTTTTTGTCCCCAAATGTGAACCATGTAGCAATAAAATTAGACTATATGAAATACAAAACGAACTCTGAGAAAACTATGCCAGAATACTTTTAAACTTTATGTCCACAAAATCCTTTAGGGCCAAATGGACCTTCCAGTCCCTACATATAATGAAGGACTAAAATAAAAGATTTTTCTTTAGTAATTGCTAATATATAATCCCTAACCATTAGCTTAATAAGAAATTCCATTCTAACCAATGTGCCAATATTCAGCACTGAAATACCCTGAACCATCCTCCTTCATGCCAAATGAGGCCTTTTGTTGCCCTTCATAACCCCTCCTTGTACACTGTAGTTTCTGATAGACAGCAAATGCTTGTTTGTTATTTTTTTACAGGTTATCTAAAAAACCTTCATAACCCTCCTCAAGAGATTAAATGTAAAGTTTTCTTTGATACTCTTTTTACATTCAGAAAGCCTTCAAAACATGCTCTGAATAACTTCCTTTTTATTTTTTTTTCCTGGCAAAGCACTTTGGCTTTCTAACAGCTTCTTCAAGTTTAAGAGATTTTATGCCTTTTTCACATGACATACGAAATTTTCCTCTCAAATGATGTTTCAACCTTTGTTTTCCCTGTTAATTCCCTCATTCCTGAGGAGATGTTACAAACCCCAAGGGTGACACAAAGTTTCCTGTGCTTTCAGAATGTTACCATACCACAAACATACTATTTCCTTTGGCAAAACTTCTTGCTTGCCTTTGGGTTCTTTATTGCCATACTTTGTTTACTGCCTGCTTTCTAGGAATTTATAAACATTTCCATTTTGACTTTGATGTAATGTGTAGAATGTAAGGGAAACCACTCAGAATTACCATTGATGTGATTTAGTTATGATCCATATGATAAATGTGTGCGATTGCAATGATACATAATCATAATCTACAAACGATGTACAGTGCAGCTGTTCACCAACCAAAGCCAATATGCACTTAGTTCTCCAGTCAAACTGCCTCCTGCCCTACCTCCTAGTTATACATGGAACATGATGTCATATGGTATGGAATATCCCTATAGCCAGTTTGGGTTACCTGTCCCAACTGTGTCCTCTTTGGCTTCCTGGGTGTGCCCCACTTTCTTGTTAGCACACAGTACAAGAAGCTGAAAGGTGCCTGACTGCTTGGATTATCAACATGCTTCTCACCCTAAATCCAAACCACTGCACTACTGCAGCTGCTATGAGGAAAATTATCCCAGCCAAAATCAGAGCACTCTGCCAGAAAACACCGAGTTTCTATTTCCAGCCACCAGCCCTTGCAACGTCTTGATCTGCAGGTTTAGGAAGCACCCCAGTATCAGGTATTTCCTCCATTCATAGGTAAGAGATGATAGGTCAAGAAAATACTTTTTCCATGCCACAAATACTACTTTTTAGGTTTGTTTTACTTGTTTTGTGAAGATTTCCAGCTTCCATTAACAAAACACCACTGAGGGATTTTATGTCATCACCTGCCCTGTTCTGACTACAGAAGCAGCTCTGCAGTGGGCTTGCACATCCCATTATTCAGCACTCTCTACTCCACATGGGTGAGAGGTACTTCTTACTTGCAACAACCTGCATTGCAGACCATGACCAACACAAACCACACCTCAACGGTGTCTCCAGCTGGAACAGAAATATTCTTTCTGTGCCTGTAATACCTCATAGGAGTTCCTTTCCGAGAAAGCAAAGCTGCTTCTCGTAAAGTTAGTGTTTCAGTTAGGAAGACAACTGAACTCCCGGCCAGGAATTGTTTTAACAGAGTTTCTGATCAGCCCCACCCGACCAGTGGCAGCCAGCTCTTCTCCTGCTCGCAGTACTGGGTTTATCGCAGGCGCACGGAGCTGCCTGGTGGCCGTGTCACTGCTCGCTTCCGCGCGGGAAGGGGGAGCCAGGCGGAAAGCAGCGAGGCGGCAGCAGGCTGCAATTCGAAGGAGATTCTCCTGAGGCCATCCCAGTTCACACGCCACCCAGTTCGCGTCTCCCTGCTCCCGCCTGCTCCTTCCGCTGGCGCGCGGGGCCGCCCACCCCTGTCGCCGCCTCTGGGTGATGACACCAAACACCGTTACAGACTGCAGGTAAGAACAGTGACGGCGAGCGCCGCGTGACCCTCCCCGCGACGTGACGCGCGCTCACGCAGCGCCGCGAGCCTTCTGCCAGCCCCCGCTTTCCGATTTCCGCCGAGCCCCCAAACCCAGCCTAGGCGGCTCTGGCCCCGCGCGGCTCTGGCCCCGCACAGCTCTGCGCATCTGGCGTCCCTGCCCCCTGACAGTTGCCTGGCCTCCGTGTGCAGCGGCCGGCTGTGACACCACCCCAGGCCGGCGGGAGGGGCTCTCGTGAGCCAATGACAGAAGCGCAGTCCGAACGCGGAAGGGAGCGCCTGGCGGAAGGCGCTCCGCGCGCCGGAAGCGCGACCGCATTTCTTCCCCCGCGCCCCGGAAGTGTCGGAGTTTTTCCTTCTCCACCGCCTCGCAACCGGAAGTCTTGGTGCGCAGCCCGTTCTTCCCTGCAGACGGTGGGGCTGGCCGCCGCCTCCTCTCTGCCCTCGGGCGGCTGTGATGTTGGAGAGCCCCGTGGGGTGGGTGAGCTGCTGCCGCGCCCGGTCGAGGTGGGGGGTGGCGGCTGCCCGCGCTCCGTTCTGTTCCCGCCGCCGGCTTGTCCCGGCCGGCCTCGGCGGCCTCTTCGTTCCGCGGCTCCTGCGCTGCGCTGCCCCTGGGCGGGGAGCGGCCAGGCGGGCCGGGCTGCGGCCAGGGACCCCCTGAGGCACGTCAGGGCCGGGCTGGGGGTAACCGGCAGCACGCAGAGGAGGTGCGGGGGTGTGCAGTCCTCTCTCCTGTGACACGGGAGGCTTGCGGGAGCTGCGAAGTCTCTGTGTACAGGCACACGTAACGGTTCTGGGCCGTGCCTGCTGTCAGTGTTAGTGGAGCTCAGCAGTGGTGTACGTGTACGAGCCCTGCTAGGCCAAATGTGAACAAAGGGAAGGTGATATTGGGGCAGGAAGTGGGCGTAGGAGCTCTGGGTAGGATGAGCGGGAAGTTGTATATCTGTAGGAATCCCCGAAGAGGGCAAGCCTCCCTAGGCTGTAGGGCAGGCCTCACAAACAGGTGCTGGTTTTTGTCAGTGTAGCTCAGTAGGCAGGGGAGTTTTCATCTGTGTGTTTCAGGGAGTGGCTCACCAGCAGCACACCCATGTATGATGCCACATTGTGTCTCATCTAATGCCTTCTTCTGTAATGCTGGTGTGGAGTTTGTAAACATGACAAAATCCTGCTGTCAGTTTGTGGGTGGCTTTGTTGGCTCTGTCTCCAGAGGTATATGCCAGCAAACCCAAAGTGTGCTGCGGAAAAAGTGATGTAATGCGGGGAATGCCTAAGGTTTTGGCCTGAAAAGTGGAAGTGTTAAACCCTTGGGGTAAAAGTCGTTTGGAGCTGTGTGTTTGTTTGTTTAAACATGACCTCAGATTGCAAAGGAACTAGATTTTGATAACATTCCTACAAATTATTTTCTCAGCAGTTTCCACATGCATGGATATCACCCGAGTCTTCTTACAACTTCTTAAACTGTGTGTAAACTTACCCTAACCATGAGTGGCTCCAAACCTGATATTCTGTGGGCCCCACACCACGTTGACAGATTTGTGGTATGTGATTCGGAATTAAGCCTTTACCACATTGACTCTGCTGTAAGTTCAGAACTCAAGGCAGGCTCCTTGCGGTTATCGGAGGAAACTACAGCTACGCTCCTGTCCATAAACTCAGATACACCATATATGAAATGTGTGGCTTGGTATCCAAAGTATGATCCCGAATGCCTCCTTGCTGTTGGACAGGCCAACGGTCGCGTGGTACTTACTAGCCTTGGTCAAGATCACAACTCAAAATCTAAAGATTTAATAGGCAAAGAGTTTGTTCCCAAACACGCACGGCAATGCAACACCCTTGCGTGGAACCCACTAGATAGTAATTGGCTTGCTGCCGGGTTAGATAAACATCGGGCTGACTTCTCAGTATTGATCTGGGATATCAGTAGCAAGTACGCCCCAGAGACTGCAGTTGCTACAGAGAAAGTAAGACTTTCATCAGGAGATCCTGAAGCAGGACTGGTAGTAACAAAGCCACTGTATGAACTGGGACAGAATGACGCGTGTCTCTCTCTCTGTTGGCTTCCACGGGATCAGAAGCTTCTTTTAGCTGGAATGCATCGAAATCTGGCTATCTTTGATCTGAGGAACACAAGCCAAAAAATATTTGTAAACACCAAGGCTGTCCAAGGAGTGACTGTGGATCCCTATTTCCACGATCGTGTAGCTTCCTTCTATGAAGGTCAGGTTGCCATATGGGATTTAAGAAAGTTTGAAAAGCCAGTTTTAACCTTGACAGAGCAACCAAAGCCCTTAACAAAAGTTGCATGGTGTCCAACAAGGACTGGACTGTTAGCTACTTTAACAAGGGACAGTAACATCATTAGACTGTATGACATGCAGCATACTCCCACCCCTATTGGAGATGAAACTGAGCCAACAATAATTGAAAGAAGCGTCCAGCCATGTGAAAACTTCATTGCGTCATTTGCCTGGCATCCCACAAGTCAAAACCGAATGGTAGTAGTGACTCCCAATAGGACCATGTCCGACTTCACGGTTTTTGAAAGAATTTCTCTCGCCTGGAGTCCGGTGACATCCTTAATGTGGGCTTGTGGGCGACATTTGTATGAGTGCACGGAAGAAGGAAAGGCTAGCTCCTTGGAAAAGGACATTGCAACCAAAATGCGGCTCAGAGCTCTGTCAAGGTACGGTCTGGATACTGAACAAGTTTGGAGAAATCACCTCCTAGCTGGAAACGAAGATCCCCAGCTGAAATCGCTTTGGTACACTCTGCATTATATCCTTTATTTTACTGTAGTTTGCATCTTAGAAGTAATATACTTTTATATAAAAAACAGTTACAGAAAATGCATGAGAATTTTAAATATAATGCAACACCCTGTAAATATTTTGCATGTGTTAATAGAATGTGACTTTAAATTAAAAAAAAAAAAGTTTTTTACATATTTGGGACAAATTAGGCTTCCTATACATGAAAATACTTATGAAGCAGTATACTGAAGATATGGATCAAAAACTTACAGGAAATAAAGGCCCCTTAGTTTATGCCGGCATTAAATCAATTGTGAAGTCATCTTTGGGTAAGAATGTTCCAACTTAGATTCTGTTGTAGTATGTTTAAGAATGATGCATTCAATTTAAAAATTGTGGAAAGAGGCTATTTAAAATATAGGATTAAGGTATTTCTGTTTGTGTTTTAATACATGTAAGTTGACAGTTTACAGTAATTTCCAGAATTCTCAGTATTCTTGGAAAGTCGCTAACGGTAAAATGAAAAGTGTCCTCAGATGTAAATTTGCAACTGAACTATTTCAAACATTTGGGTTTTGACTATGGCACTGAAAATTCTTTCTTCCCACAGAACGAATGTATTCTTTGAAGTTCCACGTAGGGCTGTAGTTCTAGGAAGCTGACTTTACTGTAGTCGCTGCTAATGTACTAAGTACCTTTGTGTAGCAAGAAATAAGCTGTCTTGTCCCGAAGTGGTAATCACCTCTGGCGCATGACATGACAGCTCTCATGCTCAGTGAAGTTTTTATTAGTATAATCTATTAATGGAATCTTCCTCCCCTTTATTCGTTATGTGTCTTATTAATATTTATGTGCCTTGGAGCAAAAAAATAACTCTTCAGTGGTGGAAAAGCTTCTAGCACATTGCTGCTTACTAAGTGTAAAACTAGTAGAGCAGATGCTTGTCTGTGTATTACATATTTTCAAGTTGAACATAATGGTAACTCCTGTCAACTCTTAACAAGAACCTCAAAAATCTTAGGAGGTGGAGGAAAGAAAGGAGACTTAGCAGGGGATGTGTGTCAAGTTTAGATGGGTGACTTTTAGCAGATCAAAACAACTTTGTGTATACTGCTCCTTACCATGGAGTTTTTGGTGACATTAAAAGTATTAAAATGTAATACTCAGATACTCTTTCTGATTGAAATCAAAGCATTGCCTTGTGATTGCAATTTAAATTGTGATTTAAGGATAATTTACTGTACTTCCCATTTCTAGGAACAACAGAGAACCTCAGGCACAGCAGGAGTGGATCTGATAGACAGGCAGATATTATTCAGTATCTGAGTGAGGAGCGATCCTTGGCTTTGCAGCTCTGTGGGTGGATAAAGAAGGGAACAGACTTAGACGTGGAACCCTTTTTAAATTCATTGGAACAGGAGGGGGACTGGGAGCGAGCTGCTGCTGTAGCACTTTTCAACCTGGACATACGGCGAGCAATACAGATTTTAAATAAAGGGGCTTCCTCGGGAAAAGGTGTGTATTGTGCTTAGCATCTTTTTTTTTTTTGGTATTATATTGTCTTAGTAGATTTTTCCTGTAAAAACAATTATGGAAGATAGTGTGGAAAAGATACTTGTTATCTTATAACCACTTCAAGTAACAGTTTTATATTTGAGCCTGAGAATTGAACAAATCCTCATCTTTTACTCCTCAGACTATCATATGCCTTACTGTCTAGTTGGAATTGATTCTATGTTTCAGAATTTCCCATTGATACATATCCCAGGAAGTGTTACACTCAGAACTAGGGGGTGGGATTCTTTTATATTGGTAAAATTGTATCTTGGCTAGATGTCAGGTAGACCTGCTTTTGTTGGGGTGTATGCAGCTTTCTGCCAGTGCTGTGGATAAACTGAAATTTAATGTTCAGGGTCTGCATAAAACATTTGTTTTAGAGTAATATTTGCTAAGAGTTTTAGTGCATGAGGTAATTAAGATACCGGGCCCTGGAGGTGGGGATTTTTTTTCAGAGCAGTGACACGTTATCTTGAAATTCAAAAGTAAAATTGAATTTTCTGTCAGAATGAACACTTCCCTGGCATCGTTCAGGGCCAGTTTGGATGGGGCTTTGGGCAACCTGGTCTAGTGGAGGGTGTCCCTGCCCATGGCAGGGGGTTGGAACTAGATGGGCTTTGAGGTCCCTTCCAACCCAAACCATTCTGTGAGTGAAGTATTTACATGAAATAGATGTAATGTTTTTAGGAAATGCGTTAACCTGAAGCTGCTATATGCAGTTGTCGTCTTCCAGCTAGGTCTGTTAAGCAATGGTTATATACAATCCTGTCTTTTTGCTTTTTGTGGATATGAAATAGGGTAATGTCAATCTTTTATGTAGAGATAGGAACATATTTAGTGGTTTAAAACTGTTTCAAAAATACCAGAACTAACATAATGTTGCTTAAATTATAACAAAGGCTGTCATGCATGTCAGCTTGTGACTTCTATAACTGCTTACGTACCTGAGCAGAGGCATTTAAAGCAGAAACTAATAAATGCTAGTGCATGCACATTTATTTTAAGTATTGTTAATTCTGCTGCATTTTGTATTGTGCCCTGAAAAAGCAGTTTCAAACTGATGCTTTCAATTACAGTTTCAATTGGATTTTTTAAGTTCTTAACTCGAATGTTGTTTTACTGATTGTTTCTAATAAATCAGGGGATCTGAACCTTAATGTAGTAGCAATGGCTCTATCAGGCTACACAGATGAGAAGAACTCACTTTGGAGAGAAATGTGCAGTACTCTAAGACTGCAGTTGAATAATCCCTACCTGTGTGCTATGTTTGCTTTCCTGACAAGCGAGTCTGGTTCATATGATGGTGTTTTGGTGAGTAAATTTCTGTTATGTTAAAATTCCTTGAAGTAAAATGTGCATATACATAGACACACACACGTAGGGGAAGCACTATATACTCTGATAATTAATCAGATTAGAATGTATTATGTTTTCTTTAAAATGGCAGATACCAATCACTAGTATGAGATGTCTTTTTAGCAGAAAAAATGTTATGTTGGTGAACATGCATAAGCAGCCAAAATACCCAGTGTAGCTCACACTTTTTTTTAGAGGAAATGTTTCTTGGTGTGGAGTTATTAAACCTCTAGAAATGTGGTGTCAAAATTATCTAAGCAGAGGGGTAAAGGGGAGAGAGGTTAATAATGGAAATGCACTAAACAAAGTACAGGGGAGTTTACAGAACTTTCATCAGGCTAAATTTGCATTGAATTGTATATTTTTATTTGTTTACCTGTTAAAATAATTTCACTGTGCCGGAACAGTAAACAGAATAGTTTCACATCTTTTGTAGTTGGTATCAAATTGCCATGTGAAGAGCAAAATAAATCTTTAATTGCAAAACACTTTGAGCCTTTGGAGGAGTAACATATTCAAACCTTGGTTAAAGAACACCACAAATATATGATTCAGTAGGAATTATTTAGCCCAAGGAAGGACTCCTGTGATGCAACAGGGTAACTGGCCTAAACCTGTTGAATACAAAGTTGTCGTAATACATTCCTTTTAGGGTATTAAAAAGAAAAAAAATCCCAGAGGAGATAAACCTGAGTCTTCCCCTGCACCCCAAGAGAGAATGTTCTTGTTCTGTGGGTATTGGGTAGTAATTTTATAGATTGTAAGGTGTGGGGTTTTTCTAATTTTAAGTTTAACTTTTGTGAGACGTGTTGAAGATTTCCTGAAAAAGATTCTCCCAAGCACATCTTGTTTTGTCAATCACAACTTCAATTGTGAGATATCAGGAGGGAAAAAATAATGTTCACTGCTATGTACCAGAGTTAATTTAATCAAGGATTATTTTTTAAATTCAGTGTCACATTGAGTAAAGGGAATAAAAACCAGAAATATATTTCTGCAATGTTGCACCTTGAATGCCAACGTATTTTTGAGAAATCCCTGTTCTGGGTATTTGGACTGAGGTTTTGATTGTTTAACTTTCAGTTGTGATTTTAGGAGGGAATTCAGTGGTCAGGCTGCTTATTTTGTAAATATGGTAAATGAAGGTTGGTTTGTTTTTCTTGCCCCTGTGAATTGGTGAGACTCTCGGCTGTATGTGCTAGAAGAGTTAAACCCAGCTCTACATGATTTGCAAAGCTTCTTTTTCTAGAGTTTTGTAACCATGTAGGATGTGCTGTACCAGACTTTCCTGCCATTTGAGTAGACTGTTCCAGTAGCTGCAGTCTTGCTCTGATACCTGTATCCGAGTATAATCAATTAATATATTTAGTGTTAGCTTTCTTCAGATGTGGTTTTCTTTGTGCATACTCGGTTCCATAGTATTAGTTATAAAATAGTGCAAAAGTTCTGACTTTTACAAATGACTTGCTAAAAAAGTGGAAACTTGCATGTGATGGTGGTGTTCCCATTTTTCTCTCCCAAGTATGAAAATAACGTAGCTGTACGGGACAGAGTGGCATTTGCTTGCAAGTTCCTCAATGATGCTCAGGTAGGTTTCTGTTTGCACATTTAAGCAAGCTGTTAAGCTGGGCTTTAGAAGCAAAAGAAACTCAGGTGGAACCAATGAGTCATGAGCGGTATGTTTTAATCTCACCGCAGTAGGATGTGGTATAATCTGGTCTTCAGTTTGTACCTTCAGCTTGAATTTTGCCTTTGTTTGTTTTTTATTAGTATTTGACATGTGAGCTTGTTAAATGCTGTTGCATTGCCTATATATCTGTTTTACTGGAGACTCTTTGTACTTACTCAGTATTTATTTCCAGATGTTTACATTCTCTCGAATTAAAGCTTGGTTTTATAGCAGGAATGTTTTCTTTCAAATGCACTCAAGTATTTAAAGAACATGTAACGTCTCTCTTAGCACTTCCTATCAGGAGGCTTCAAGTTTGCTTAATAAATACTTAAACACTTGTGATAAAATGGATATAGGCATATAAATTCTGTGTAATAATTCTTGCAATATAGTGGATAAAACTATATAACTTCTTCTGTAACATCTGGCAGGCAGCATATTCTGTTAGCGGCAGACACTCTTAAGGAAAGCTTTTCAAATCCTGAAAAGTTCTGTCATATGCCAACATAAATGAGTTAGAGATGAACAGATGGCAAAAGTTAAGTAGTTGTTGGGTTTTTTTTTTATAGCTGAACAGATTCATTGAAAAGCTGACAAATGAAATGAAAGATGCTGGAAATTTGGAGGGAATACTGTTAACAGGGCTGACAAAAGATGGAGTTGACTTGATGGAAAGTTACGTTGACAGAACTGGAGATGTTCAGACAGCAAGCTACTGCATGCTACAGGTTAGTGCTGTGCTCAAAAAGAAATCTTTATAGAGGAGACCTAAATGTAGTTTGTTCAGCAGTGTACTTAATCTTGTGAACTAAAAAGTAGTTTCTATTATAAATTGAGGTTGTATCTATCATGCCTGTTTTGCAAAATTATCTGAAAGAGTGTTAATTATAAACATGTATCTTCGCTCTCTCTGGTGTAGATAGCTTAAGGAGATGGTAAGGGAAAGAGGAAAAAACAGTCCTTTTCACTAGCTGAACTGGGGATACCCACTGCTCTGCTCATTGCTGGTGTGTTTCCTGATGGGTGTTTTTGTTTTGGTGTGAGGTTTGTTTTTTGTTTTTTTTTTCTTCTAGGATTTTGAGAACTGAGGTTTTTGTTTAGGTAGTTGGTTAGGGTTTTTTTTATGAATTACTTGTTTTGACCATTACACAGTGGCAGCTCTTGGTAGCACTGTGTTAACTCCGTATGTAATCCTAACAATAATACAGACTGTGATATGGGATTGAACTTTACAATCCTGTATCTGACAGGCGTTGAGTTTCTAGGACATGGCACTGTGGGTATTTTCAACCAGAGAGGCAAACTGAAGGAAATTTTTTTTTACTAAACTTCGTTACAGTTTAATAGAAAATTAATCTTTTTCTGGAAAAATTACACTATATAATGTAAAGCCTTTGAAAAAGTCTGTACGTATTTTTTATGTTCAGTGTGTGTGAGATGTTCAGTGTGTGTGAGATGTTTTTTCCTGTCTGCTTCAGGGTTCTCCATCAGATGTACTTAAGGATGAGAGGGTTCAGTACTGGATTGAGAACTACAGGAATCTTTTAGATGCTTGGAGGTTTTGGCATAAACGTGCAGAATTTGATATCCATAGGAGTAAGCTGGATCCCAGTTCAAAACCATTAGCCCAGGTAAATGTAATTCTTGAATGGGTATGACCTATCTGAAAAGGAAGTGGGATGGTACTTCTACAGAAAGTCACTGGCTGCACCTTGACTGTCATGAGAATTCATGTGTAAAAGGAAGATTTCAACTAAGGCTGCCCTAAAAAAGTAGCTGTGGCTTTGCTTATTTGTGTTTTTTTTTTTAAAAGTAGTTTTCTAGAAAGGCCTTAATTGTTTTGCTAGAGAGCACAGGAACATGTGTTCCCTACCTTTGTATTTGTGGTCTCTATTTTTTTTTTAACCTTCTTATTTCAAATACCATGTTGTCTTTCAGAAACTGTAACTTTTCAGCACTTCTGGGGATTTTTTTTTTCACCCCATGCTGAAAAACAAAATCAGGTATTAATTCATCTGAATTTTGCATCACAATGAAAATGATTCTGAGCCCAGGGAACTGAACCAAGAACCAGTTTAGATTGAGGTTTACTTCAGTTAAAAAGGACCCACAGCTAGTTTGAAGCCCTTTAACCTTAAACTGAAAGTTTAAACAGCAGCAACGTTCATTATCAGTTCTGAACATAAGCTAAACCAGAAGCTGATACCCTGTCCAAGCGATATCTACTTAACATCTGGGAGCAACTCTGGCCAACATGGTCTTACCATAGCACCCTCCACACTCTTCTAGGAATGTGCATTACAAGCCTTAGGGCCAAAGGGTTTCTAAGGCAAGCTATTTTGGAATTCATGTATCCATCAGCTGTTTAAGGAAAGCTGCATCCAGCTTCCTTCTCCAAGTGGGAGGGAAGTTGTTTACTGCTTCTTCCTTAAGTGATCAACATCAGTAGCCCCTGGAGGGTTTAACATATGGGCTCACTTGTATCAAGTTGTAACTTATAACAGAAGGAAAATCCTCATGCTGGGGACTGTAGAGTGGGTCACCTGACTATAAGGAGGGAAAGACCAAACTTAATTAAACATTTTTTTCATTACAGCAAGTATAGATTTTTATTATCTCAAATAATGCCTTTCCAAACCTTACCCATTATGCATGTTTTTATGTGCTTTTGAGGTAAGTGGGCATCATTAAGGCCTACTTCTCAGGACTGTGTGCCAGATCTATAAGCCAAGATGTTAGGAACTCCTTCACAGGTAGCCTTGGCCTTCCAGGACATTCTCTAGAATATACAATATGTAAGTCTTGCTAGTTTGAACAAATTCACATTTGTAACAAAAATGGAGCCAACAACAACAAAGGTTTTTTTGTTCTTTTAAGGTGTTTGTGAGTTGCAATTTTTGTGGAAAATCAATCTCCTACAGCTGCTCAGCTATTCCTCATCAGGGGCGAGGTTTTAGCCAGTATGGAGTTAGCGGTTCACCAACTAAGTCCAAAGTTACAAGCTGTCCTGGTTGCCGTAAACCTCTTCCTCGCTGTGCCCTTTGTTTGATAAACATGGGAACACCAGTTTCCAGCTGTCCAGGTATGTCTAGTTATTCAGCTAGAGTACTAATTAGAGACCTAAATAGCAGTTCCTGTTGGAAGACCTTCTGTTTCACCTTTTTCTGTTTGCATTCACACTATAAATACTCCTATGTATCATTTTGAGGGAGACCATAATAAAAAAATTTAAATTTTTGCTGCTTTTATATATGCATGTGCATGTGTGTGTAATTTTTCTATATTTATAATTACTGCAATAAAACAGGTCAGTAATTCACTGGAACATAAATTCACTGAAACATAAATCACTGCTGAAAGACATTCTGTCTTAAATTTGTTTAATAGGCAAGTTTAACATGTCTGTAAGATGAAAACAACAGCTGAGCAATATAATTCTTGTTTTGGCTTTCCACCAGTTCTCCGTTTAATAATTTTACTGGCTTCTATTTTAAAGCCAGGCCACTCTTTCACGATGTTTGTAATTTCAAATTTGTTCTAATAGCATTACTGGGACTGAAATATAAATGAAGCATAATGATTTACGTGTGTATTTGTGGGGGTGGGTTTGCCTCTGCACAGGAGGATCCAAGTCAGATGAAAAAGTGGATCTTAGCAAAGACAAGAAGTTAGCCCAGTTCAACAACTGGTTTACTTGGTGCCACAACTGCAGGCATGGTGGACATGCTGGGCATATGCTTAGCTGGTTCAGGTAAGTTGATGTTAATTTCTCTTATTTAGTACGCATGTGTTTGCCATAGTGAGTGAGTAGGACATGCCTCCTTTGCTGTATCCATCATTACAGTGTTTCGTTGGTTTAGAAGGTAGGCAAGATTAACTATGATGCTGAGTTTGTCTGAGATACTATGTCCCTGTGCCTATCTGAGTGTATCTATAACAAAAATCTTGTTAAGTCTTATTTTATGTGGTTTTTTCTTTTTTCTGCTATTGCTATCTAGGGACCATACCGAGTGCCCGGTTTCTGCCTGCTCTTGTAAGTGTATGCAGCTGGATACAACAGGGAATCTCATTCCAGCAGAGACTGTCCAGGCATGAATGCTGTTGGAAAATGTGAGGCTCTAGTGGATGCCCATCATAGTCCAAGCATGTATTTTTAGACAAAGGTCACTTGTGATTTACTGACTGTGAAAAAATAAAGTGCTCTCACATTAGTAAAACGATGTGTGTGTGACTGCTTGGTAGAAACTAGTAATTCCTGACATGAGCCTCTGGGTGTACTCTCTGGTGCTTCTTCAGAGGATTGAAGCAGTTCAGTTCAAAAACACTCCTGGAATTGTGGACTCTTTGGACTTTAGCAAACCCGAAGAACTTTTTAATAAAGTTTCAGGGTAATGCTGATCTGCCCTTTAATTTGTTTCCTGAACAAAGCAGCGTTTATATGCCGCAAAAGCGAACCTTCAAAAAGCTGTCTTCAGCGGACTGCAAAGTGACGCTGTGGATTTCTCTGTTCGTTATTGGATCACCCTTTCTTTTATGTAAACAATCGTTTCCTTGTAAGCTCAAAGTGCCACTGCTAATTGTATTCTAAAGAACTGTATTTTAAAGAAAAATCCGTTTATTTGTTAGTAGCAAAGCAGTGTCTTTGCAGTTCAGGGTCTTTAGTTTACCTAGCTGATGTGAATTGTAATGCTGAAGAATTCTGGGGTCTTGTCTCCTAGCCATGTCTATATCCTAGGGAGGAGTTGCCTGAAAGATCATATGTCTTGTTTCAGTGCAGAGTGCAAGCAAACTATAGGAGGTTTCACTTGATTGATTTAAATGTAGTACTGTGAAGATCTGAAATCTTAAGGATTGGAGACTTGTAAATACTGAAGTTTTAAATTACATTCTGGGTTTTGACTACAAAACCATTTGAAGGCTTTTGGATTATCAGCTTTTCCCCATACTTCTATGCTGAGAAGTGTAAAATCCATCTCTCTGTAGGCTGTACTATTTAAAGGTCACTAACCAGAAGTAGTTCTAGATATGTTACCAGCTTGAATGAAGATTAGTTGCGAACTTGAGAGTCAATGATATTTTGCTAATACTGTGCTAGGAGCTAATGGGTATTGTTGTCATTGGTTTTGCAGGCAACAAAATTCACACAAATTTGGGGAAAACCTGTTTTAAGGTATGTGATGATAACATCAGTTTACTTGGTGTGTGTTTATTTACTAGTAGAAACAGCATATGTAACACTTGGGTGCTGTGAAATACTCAATGGAATGCTAGCAATAAACTGGTACTGTATTGCCAGGACTGTGAAAATTGGTGTTTTAAAAAGAGAATATATTGTAATACACCACTAGTTCTAAGTACTCCAATGTAGTTGCAACAGGGTGGAATGTAGAAACATTTTCTGTAGATGTACATGATTACATTCAGGACTGGGTAATATTTTCTGATTTAGCATTAATGTTGTAATACTTCTGCTACATTTATTCTGATCTAAAATTCTTGCCTAATTGACAAAGATCTTTCTAAGAGGTACTTGATATTTGTAGGCATGGGAGAGCAGTTGATTTTTTTTTTGTTAAAAAATTTTTCTTTACAGTGTTTTTGCACACTTCATGTTGCTGTTGAAGAGTTCTTCATAACGTTCTCCCTTTATAAATGTAAACTGGGGTTTAGTGTGTGATATACCTGATGTACATAATACAGGCAATAAAACTTGCTTTATGGAAAGGAGGATTCCTAAGTGTCAATTTTATGTTTTTATTCCTCTGTAGTAATAACACTTACTAAGTTTTCCTAACAAATTCCATTTCCAGGTGAATGCAGCTACTCATTTTCAGTGTCTCATTTTAAGTAAAGAAAACTCATTTATAATGTTTTCAACTTGACTATGTTGGTTTGTGTCAAATTCTGTAACTTAATTAAACTAGATGCTTACTTTGATACTCAGCATGTTTTTGAAAATATTTGGATTTTAAATGTGGAATTGAAATGTGTGGCACAGTATAACTCTGTTGGCTGTTGTAATTGGTAATAACAATTTGCAAAATTTAGAGAGATGTTTGGATTTTTTTAATGATCAGATTGTTTTTCCTTGTTTTACTTTTAAATTAATAGAGCTGTGATTTTGGGGGGTTATTTGTTGTCTTCTAACAACTTTCATTAGCCGAGATTGCTTTTAGAATCTTGGAATCACAGAATATCCTGAGTTGGAAGGGACCCATAATGATCAAGTCCAACTCCTGGCTCCCCCCAGGACCAGACAAGTTTTTTTCACATTTACTGTTTTCTGGAATTTGTTCAATTCTGATAGAACTGACTAGCTGAAGGTGGCTTTGCATGCTAGAATTTTTTGATCCTATGGTTTCATTATTTTTATTTCATTACATGTCTAGCCTCCACTCCCATCCATGCTTAAGCACAACCATTTTCTCATCCTCCTCCTCGCAGCCTGCTTACAAATGAGCACAACCTATGAGCTGTGGATGTGGTCTGCTGTGCTTGAGGGCAGCAGAGCATGGCTGGTGGTGGTGACCAGGCTCAGCTGAGAGGCTGTGTCTGTTGAGTCCATAGTGACACCCCTGATGAGGCTTCTCTCTGCCTCCCCTCTGCATTGAACTGAATTTCCCCAAAAAGAATGTTCTAAATTACAGTCTGTTCATTTCAGACTCAGGTCCTGCTTTCTGGACCTTAACCAACTGGCACACAAACCCACCCTCCTGCTGGGCTGTCAGAGTGAGAGGAAGTCACAGTAGCTAGCATGCAGGCCTACATGGAGGGCTTTTCCTAACTTTCTCATGTGGGTGTCCTTCTGTCCCACTGTTAGAGGGCTTTGTGCATGAGTGATGTGGACTGCCATGTTGATCACCAGGGTCAGTAAGGAAAAGTTTGGCTGGAAAAAGTGGGGGGTCCTGGATTGCAGCATGGACTTTGTTACACTGGCCATGTCCTATGGGCTATGGCTGTGCCACTGCCCTCCCAAAGCATGATACTGGGAAGGGTGCTCCAGATACTCTTGTAGCAAGGAGAGAGGAAAAAGGTGCCAGGTCCCAGAAGCCAGTCAGAAGTGTGGCAGGAGCATGGTAAGCTTGCTGTCCTGCTCCAAACGCCTGGGAGAGGAGGTTCCTGTCACCCCTGATTACATCACTCTCTTCATACATCTCTTACCCAGGTTTCTACCCTTTAGTGCTATGATGTCCTCACAAAGAAACTGCCAGGTCTTCTTCACACCTTCCCTTACTGGCCTTGGTTTTGCCAACATCCCTCTTTGCCTTTATGATATAGCTGCCCTTGTGACCCCTTTGGTCACCAACCCACAAAACCACAATTTCCCATTTTATTATCTACAAGGTCTTTATCTTGTTAGTGCAGTTCTGAGGGTTAGCAGGGCCTGTGATTATTCCTTGACTACCTGCAATAGGCTGGCAGTTTCCCACATTGCTAACCCATAAGGACATATATGACCCAAGCATTATTTTTCCTTTAATAGCAAGATTTTACAGTTCCTTGCATTGCTGCTTTTAGTGTAGTTGTTCAGCTTTATGGCCAGGGTTAGGCTACTGATTCACACACCTTGAGAGCCTGTAGGAAAGGGGATAAAAGAAAAGCATGTAGTGGAAACTTCTAGTTGTATACGATTTGCCTAGCCACATCTCATTGCTGCTGGGCTGGATAAACAAGAGTCTTGACTGGCAGAGGGAAGCTGTGGCATTCCCCACTCAGGTGGGAAATGTACTCAAGAGACCAGTTTCCCCAAGATGTGTGTCTTCAGGGGAAGGTTCTATAGCCATCTAGTGGCAGACTGCTGTCTTAGGCCTCGAGAGTTTTGGCACGTAGCTACATGCTTTACAAGGTCTCGACACATTCATAAAGCATGAATTTTCTAAAGTAGAATAGTACAAAATACTTTTAAACTCTAGGAATACACGTGTGCAGTTATTAAGAATGACATTTTGTTCTACTGAGCACTAAAATACAGCCATGATAGCAGTACAGGACAGAGCATGGCATCATACCACGTGGACCTCATGCTCTTGGTGCTGTATAGGAGACTAACCCTTACTTCAGAAGCCCCCTCCTTCCCAGTGACAGTAACTTTTTCATTGCCTGTCTTCTAAGGAGAGAGGAGAAACAAAATAAATCACCTGTTATCATATACCCAGCCTGTAGTAACTGATAAATAGGAGATCTTTAAAACATAAATTTCTTGACTGAAAACAGAGATGTCTACAAATAAGCACAACACTAGCAATCTTGTTAAGGCGTTAAATCTAGTTCTTAAACCTGAAATCTGTTTGCATTAAAAATTAATGAACATGGCTAAGATTTATTTAAAATACTTCCAAAGTTAGATTTTACTTTGGCTGTGCTGCTTTAAGAGATGTAAGGATTCTGCTATGTGCTCTGAGTAGCTGGGATAGTAACAAAATCAGGAACTGTCTGGAAGCGTGTATGATTAGTCATGACAAGCTGTTTGAATCTGGTATGTCTGCTTAGACTCCCACCAAGAATGAAGGTTGTGATGGGAACTCAGTGCTTGAATTCCTCAAGCTGCACTAGACATCTTCCAAGTTCACCATCAGCGCAAAAGGCACTTTGTTAAAATAACCTTAGCTAGGAAAAACCAAACAGAAGTCACCACATGTCACTGAAACCAGCACTCTGTGATGCAATATCGACACAAATAGCTAAGTGTAGTCTGATCTTTTTTATTGGAGAAGAGACTGTTTTCAAGATGCAAAATACTTCCCATATTCAGTAGGTTTATATCAAAGCAAATGAAAAAAAGCAATCTTTACATTAAAACACCACCAAATGTCTTTAATACAAGTTCCCTGCAAAGTATCCTGTAACCTTTATGACCAACAACAAAAAGGTGCCTCCAAAACTTCAATTTCTCACAAGTACAGTCCTTAAGGAAAACACTTCTCATGGCCACAGAAGGTTTAAATATATACAGTGAGATACCCACAGAAGTGTTCTCCTTGCTGAACAAGTATACTTTCAAAGTTAACATTATTCACTTGCAATACATTGCACATGGAACAGCATCTTTTCGGTGTATTTGCTGGAAATAAATGCAACTGTTACCATGCTGTCAGGAAAGAAAGCTACAGAACTGTTGTCCCCTCTGAAGCTCTAGATATATGCCAAGAAAAATCAATTGCTCCTCCCAGTACCGAACGGGAAGTATTCAGGGAATTCATGAATAATTTTTAGTGCTTCATTGTAGAGTTCCAGATCTGAAAGAGGTCAAAGAAATTGCTTATGATGCATAAGCTAAATTCCCCAGCAGCAAATGACAGCGTTAAAAGCATGGCTTATTTTCAAGCTGTATAGCTGAGCACTCCCAGCCTCCCTCATCCTCCCAGTTTTTCCAAGGCAGCCACACTCCCACCGCTTGCTTTCTGCAGGTTTATTTTTGGGCCTGCTAGGTATTCAGCCACACAAGGTCCAGGGCAAGGCAAGAACCACATGGCCAGGAGTGGGAGAATGATCAGACCATGGCAGTGATCTAGACTGGCTCCTGCTTTGAGCCAGTCCCTACAGTTTGACAGTAAACCAGTGTATTCTGTATAGATTTTTTTCCCCTGACACTCCCCTTTTCTACATTCTACTCATACCTGGCAGTCTGAAGAAACAGCTTGCCTGTATGAAAAGGTAACCAGGCTCTCCCTTCTTACTTATCGAGAAAGTGTTCAGAACTCAAAATTAATTTGTCTTAATGTATATTCTTACTTACCAAAAGGACTTTTATCTTCTCTGAACTGGACATATGACATGCACATGATGGTTGCCTGATTTGTTACTCTTCCAACTACTTCAAGAACTCCTGAGATCTCTTCGTCTAGCTAGAAAACATGCCAAATATGAAATTAGTATCACTAAATTAGCTGCTGTCTCTACTGGACAGCACTTAAGCTACCAACTCTCCACAACTGTGGGCTTGTTCATGATCGATTCTGTTCCATGTCAAATGGTACAGTACTACTGAGCAGCCCTACCTTCTCCCCCCAAAAGACCACAAGAGCCTTGAGCCACTTTACTGATACACAGTTTTTATAACAGCCAATTTAATGCCAACACAAAAATTTATCAATAAGGATCAGAGGAAAGATACCAGTTTAAAAGCATATAAGACTGTGTCATTTCACTGCTAAACAGACATTGGCAATAACTGCTAAACAAACATTGGCAATAACAAGCTTTTGTTTGAACAAGGGGGGAAAAAAAGACTAAAAATTTTATTTTACTCTAAATGATATAGCCTGAACATGTTTTCTTTCTTTTTTAAGATACTAATTTTATGATTGCAGTACTATTTCAGTAATGCTCTTCCAACATCTAACTGTTCCTTTATACTTTCCACTAAGTCTCCTGGAACACAGCAATAAATTCCCTCCCCATAATTTTGGGTTTCTCCATTAAAAGGATGAACTACACACATGCAAAACAAAGGAATCTATTGGGGGGGGGGTAGCTAGAAAGCATTTTGATTAGCGAATCTGTAAGTTCCTACACTAACATGAGGCAAACCAGAGAGATGGACCTGCCATGTCCTTTCTGCACACACCAGTTTCTCCTACAGACTGTGAAGCGCCCCAACGTTACAGCTATATATTTACGAAATTCGGCTGTTTACTCCGCTATGGGAAGTTGTGGGATCATTGGTCAGATGCTGACATCTGAAGTTTTAACAACCCAAGGCAGAAGACCTTTTCATGAACCCAAAATGGAGTTAAGAGACAAGCAGAACTTATAGAATACAACATTTGAAGATGAAGTCAGCAAACTTTACATTTATACCACAAAACTCTTTGCCAGATCAAACTTCATTTTTCACCAAAAAAACTCCCGTCTTGAAATTCAGAGTGTACCACGTGCAATTCTCACACGTGGGAATAGCGACATTTCACAAGTGTTTAAGAACTCGTTCAGAAAAAAAAAGATGTAATGACTACGCACATGCTCAGTTAAGCTAGAGTATTTGCCATCACAATGAAAATAATCCTTTAATTACAACATTTGCTAGAGGGTAAATATGTTTAAAGACAGAAGAGAATGCCAGGATGTTATTCCTTTAGTGGCCCATGATAACAAAGGAAGCAATATTTTTTGTGCAGTAGTTATAAGCGTATCTTATACCCACTGCATTCATTGCTTGACTTTTAATTTTTTAAAGAAAGTATGCTTCAAGCTAACTACAAAGTTTACTGGAATGCTATGACAAGTATTGTAAGAGCATATAGAAATGTCAACTTGAAAGACTCCTGCGTATACCATATTTGAAGATTGTGGGGTTTTATTATCTTCACAAAATATTCTGTTAGGCACATAAAGGCAGTAAGAAAAAGAAAGTGGAAAAAAAGTTAATACATATAGTGGAATATATTATACTGTAGACACAGAAGAGAGTAAAGGAAAGTAGCCAGCCACGGATGTGTCTGACAAGGAATGAGTTCTCTCTCTCAACACCAGTGGAAAACTGATGAAGACTTGCATATGAAGACTGCATGTTAGCAAGATGATATAACAAGATGAGGTAATCAAACTTAGGAGAAGAGAGAAAACAGGGATTTTTTTTTCAGACAAAAATACCCACAAAGTATGCACGGATTTCAGAAGGGACAAAACCTCAGGGGAAAAGAAAAAAAAAGTTTTTTTCCCTGACTAAACTCTCAGTACATGCAAGGCATACCCAGGTTTCATAAGGAACAAAACCTCCGCTATCCACAAGAGGCAACACCAAGTATTTCCAAAGTATTCCTTAACTTACAGGTTCGCTCAGCTCCACGGTCGTGTGTTTTCCTTCTCCATCCGAAAGCACGAAAAGCTTCCCGGTAGGGTGAATCTGTACAAGACATGGGGCCTGTGAACTCAAAAGGCAGCTGGCTGTACGTGCCACAGGCTTAACCGCCTCAACCAGGCGCGCAGAAGGACTTTCTCCCACAGATCCGGCCGCCTCCTGCCCTGCCCCCAGCCTGCCTGGAGCCGCCGGCCTCCCTCAAAGGAAGCGGACACTTCTCCCCCGCCCACAGGGCCCGAGCCCAGAGCGCACACCGAGGCAAGGCCCTACCCGGGGCGACCGGGGCAGCTACACCTCCCGAGGCCCCGCGCCGCGTCCCGAAGAGCGCTAACCGACCGCCGAGCCGATCACGGACCTTCTCGACGCGGCCCACGAAGCAGACGGGCTTCCCGATGTGCTGCGCCAGGTGAGCAGTAGCGATACGCGGCCGCGGCACCTCATGGACATCCACCATCTCGGCGCGATTTCCCGCCCTTTTACGGAGGGGAGGCGCGCCGTTACCCGCGGCAACGGGAGGAGGGGAGGGAGAAGCGGCGGGGGCAGGGGGGAAGCAGCAGTGGGGTGGGACTTCCCCTTGGCCTGACGCGATCCGGAAGCGGTGGCGGCTGTTGGTGAGAGGATGCGGTGGCGGCACCGGGCGGTTGGGCCGGTGGGTGACGGCGGGGCGGGTGTCGCCGCGGCGGGGAGGACAGCTGGGGGGTAGAGGGGTGGGCTGAGCCCCGGGGAAGCCGGGCGGCTTCCCCGGGGCTCAGCCCCTCCTCTTCCCCCGCGCCGGCTTCCCCGTCGCGGCTCGGCTGGCCCCTTCCAGCCCTATCCGACGTAGATTTTGCCATTTAATCCCTTTTCTCTTAAATTATCCCGTGTCTCCCCTCCCCGAACGGCCGTTTTCCCTCTCCCATTCAGGCGTTGCTGGGTCCCCTAAGGTCACCGCTGCCAAAGCCAGGCATTCCCATCACCGGTCTCTTAACCCTCGCTCGTTTTGCAGGGTGCGTTTGACATTCAGAAGGCTGCGCGTTACTGCTGTGGTACCCACGCATTCCACGCAGGCGCAAGGATAAACTGGGGGAGGAGTGGCAGGACAGCCGCCCTGCAGAGAGAGATCTGGGGATGCTGGTGACAGCAGCAGTTCAGCAGGATGCAGCCGCACGCCCTGGTAGCCATGAGGGCAAACCGCATTTTGGGGTGTGTCGAACACTGTATAAACAAGCCGGACAGGAGAGATAGTTACCCAGCTGTATTCAGCATTGGTGCGGCCTCACCTGGGGTACCGTACACAGTTTTGGGACCCACAACTTAAGAAGGACTTTCAGGTCCTTGAATTGATCCAGAGGAGGGCAAGAAAGCTGGTGGAAGGGCTGGAGTGTCCTGTGAGGAGCTACTGAGGACTTTGGGCTTGTCTCATTTAGAAAAAAATAGGGGTCTAAAGCATGACCTCATTGCTCTCTATAGTTTCCTGAGGAGAGGAAGTAGAGAGGGAGGTGCTGAGCTTTGCTCCCTGGTATCCAGTGATAGGACACGTGGGAATGCTTCGCTGTGCCAGGGGAAGTTTAGAGTGGACCTTAGGAAGCATTTCTTTACCAAGAAGGTGCTCAAACACTAGGACAGGCTTCTGGAGAGGTGGTTGATGCCCCAAGCCTGTCAGTGTTTAAATGGCATTTGGACAATCCCCTTAGTAATATGCTTTAAATTTTGGTCAGCCCTGAGTTGGTCAGGCAGTTTGACTAGATGATTGTTGTTCTGTTAATTTAATTTTATTTAATTTCACAATTAAAGAGTTTACATACAATCCCCAGGATTACAGTGACTGGTGAACAAAAGACAGCTAGCATCTGGACATGGCACTCTCACTACACACTTTGCCTTCTTCCATGTGTTTTTCCAAACTGTCCCTTGCATGGAGACATTGTTCCCAGTTGCCTTTATGGCAAATATGGCTAACAGTGTCCTGTGCTGCATTAGGTGTAACAGTGCTGCCAGGCTGAGGAAGGCGATCCTTTCCCTCAGCTATGGTGAGGCCACATCTGGAGCGTTGGGTCCAAGTGCTGGGTACTAGAGATATGTGGACATACTGGAGAGAGTCCAGTGAAGGACTGCAACAACAATAAGGGACTGAACGTCTTACATATGAGGAAAGGCTGAGAGAGCTGGGGGTGTTTAGCCTAGAGAAGGCTCAGGGGGATCTTATTAATGCATATATATACTTGAAAGGAGGGCATGAAGAGGATTGAGCCAGTGATACTAAGTGACAGCATCAGAGGGAGTGGCCACAAACTGAAACACAAGGGACTCCTTGTGAACATCAGGAAGTACTTGTTTTGCTGTGAGAGTGACAAAGCAGGGGCACAAATGGTCCTGAGCAACCAGTTCTAGGAGGCCTTCCTTCAGTAGACGGGGGTTGGACAAGATGACCTCCACAAGACCCTTCCAACCTCAGCCATTCTGTGATTACCTTTCCACATCCAGGACTGGTGTTTCAGGAAATACTTGAGAGAATCTAACTCTGCCCTGGCTTAAAAGGGCAATCCCCAACACCTGCTTGCTGACTGTCTCTTCTAACCAGTTACGGGTTAGTTTAGCTTGCTTACCAGCACAAAGTGGGTTTTGTTAGTTGGCTGGGTTAGTATTGACATGGCTCTACAAGATGAATCAGCTTGCAACAGAAACAAGGTACAGCTAAAACTCCAGAACCAGCATGTGGCCTGGGAGTGCTGTGGGATTGTATCTTGGATGGTGTGTAACTGGTTGTCATGTCCTCAATGTCACTGTGCCATTCACCTTTTCAGTAGTTTATTATCAAGAAAATACCCTCATTTCCTTAGCATATTCTCAGTGACTTTAAAGGAGAGATCTCATAAACATATTGGAGCAAGATGCAGCAGCCTGCTGCAAAGTGATTCTTGTAGGGCTATTTGTCTACCATGTTTGAAGGGTCGGCTGTTAGAAAAATACCCTGCAGAAGTTCATACATGCAGCTGTATCATGCTCAGAACCTGTTGAAGGTTTGCAGTCAAGAGAGAACCGTTTTCAGGGAAAGAAGTAGGTTTTAAGCTATTGAGTATTATTGAGCACCTAGCTTTCTATTTTAGAATTTTCTGTCACCTACAGGGTTTTGAATGTTGACATGTTATTTCACTCCTGGCTTTGCCTTTGTCAGCTATGCTTTTATTGTCTGACTTGATTGTGGCTGATTTTTTATGATTCAGCATGTTAGAGTATTTTTATACTGTGGTAATTTGTCTTGGTATTTCTGCTTCCCTTAAATTTTACTAAAACTTAAAAAATAAATATTCACATTTTATGTAAGTCAAAAAGTCTTTATTAGTGTTTTGTTACATGCATATCTGGGGTTTTTTTTTGTATTTGTGTTTCTTTTGACACTTACCTTCACCCTGTTTTCAAGAAGCACAAACTAAAGGAATATGACTAATGTTAATGCCAGATAAAACAAGTTATATGTTGTATTTTTTCTTCTTCACGTAGTAACGTATACTAGGCCAAAAGCTTTTAAACTGTTCTTTTGGTGTCGCAGAGAAATCTTTCCAACATGCATGTTGTTGACTCTTAAATCGTTTGTTTTCATGTCATAAGCAGGGCTGTACAGGGCTGTAAACATCTTGCTCTTTTTCTGATTGCTGTTTTATTGGTGAATCACAGCAGATGCTAACACGGAAGACAGATTCGCTTTGTTTTCTCCTTGCATAGATTACATAGCTTAAATTGCTAGATGTGAAATTATTCTGGTTCTTTCTTTAAGGCCAGTTTTATATCTTGTTCTGACCTCATTTCATCATTTATGTAATTACAGGCAGTGCCACTGCAATTTTGCTCTGCTGTATTCCTTGGTATCCTCTCTTTATCTTACTCTGCATCTTTGGTGGTTTTAATATTAAATTACCTTCCTCCTCCTGTCACTTGTGAACGTTCAGGGAAAAAAGCTGAAAAGTAATGCTAAACATGCTGGATCTTCATTGTATGGAAAAATTTATTGGATTTAATGTATTGGTTTGGCTCAAAGGTCACCCATACTTCTTGTCAAAGGAGACTGACAAAATGCAGGAGGAATAAATTAACCCCTTTGTGCAGCTCTGTAACCCATCTTTGTCCAATCCCATGTATGTTCTGGGAGCCTCACAGAAAGAGAAAATATTTTCTGCAGCCTCACAGAATTGCTGTAGTTCAGAGTTTATTACTTGCTAATGACTGAAGCGGTGCCAAAAGCATTATTCTTAACTATCAGCGATTGAGACGGAAGAAAGGAAAAGTTGTGTTCACTTTTTTGGTGTGGGGGAAACATGAGGAGAAGGGAATTTCATATTCCTACCAAGGGAGATTTTTATCTTTAGGCAATGAATTCAATTTCAGGTCTCTAATAGAAATAAAATTAATCCCATCTGGAAGGGAAAAGTGCTGTGCTATGTAGGAGAAATTACTGCAGGAACGTGGTGCTGTGGCTGAATGGAGGGTGTATTTTCTGTGATTTTGTGCTGACAGCTTTTAAAAAAAAAACCCGCAACCACATTCTTTATCCTATAGTCTGTGTGACCATGTATCCAGGTCCACAAACTTCAAATTTAATTTTTGCTCTGTAGTGAGACTCGTGTGGAAACCGGTTGTTCTCAGCTTTTAACTGAAACCTCATCTTATCTATAAGTAGTAAAACTCCAGCCTGACTCTGCAAGTGCTTAAACGGTGGTGTTATCTTCAAGAGCTGGAGTGTTTCCAATCCCCTTATGTGTTTCTTTGTTGGACAGGGGCTTTGTTCTGGTTTTAACATCTAATTCAAGAAATTTAGTGATTGCATTTCCTGTTGCTTGAGAGATTTATGTTTCCTTTGAAGCACCACAGTTGATAAAATTCTTATGAGAACAAGTATCACAAATGTCCCAGCACTGCCTGTCTGCAGTTTTCCCTTTACCTATACCATGCTGTATACAGGTCTACTTTTCGTTTCTGTACCCCCTTCTATTTTTGTGTTTGTTCTTTGTTGTTTAAACTTAGTATTGTGTTCAGCAAAAGTACGGAAATAGTACAAGTAGTAGTTCGTTGAGCTCCTTCCTCCGTATCAGTTATGCAGACATGAGATCTACAAGCACAAGGTCTGTTTCTAAGTGGTGGATGTTCAGAGAAGTAAAGATCCTCACTGACCACGTTAGTCTTTTCAATACGTGGATTCCTTACCACATCCCCGACAAAATAAAACATACGCTGTTTTCTTACTGCTTATTTTCTTACTAATTTGGGGCCTGAGTTTATGGGGTGCCTTGCTTGCTTTGTTTTTCAGCTTCAAGCAAGAGGATGTCTTTTCGGGTTTTTTTGTTTGCTTGTTTTGTGTTCTGTTTGGGAACCACTGACAGCAGTGGAATTAAGTTAATGCTACTTCAGAAACTGAAAACCACAAGGTAAAGATCAAGCCTCACGTATGTAGATAAAATCAATTCTGTGGGTTTTAGAAAAATGTGGGATATTCAGGCTGCCTTCTGTCAGTGGAGGGAAAAAATCTAGCATGTGAGAGTGCTTGTAACATTAATTTGGCTAGATAGAATTGTACAGATTGTTAATTTACTCTGAATTGAAACGTCAGTTTTCCTTTCAGCAGTGAAGTTTAGATATGTTAAATATGCAGGATTGAAAAGACGACAAATGGCTGGTTTCCTGCACAAGTCTTCTGTGCCATGTATATGCCTATTGAGATGCATTTCTTTGTGCAAGAAAGAGATAAGTATTTGACGGAGCTGAAAACTGTACAATAATGCAGAGAAAAAAAAAAAGTGATAGGAGCAATAGCAGATCCGGCACCTGAAGGGGCTGGCTGGAATCTGAGCCTTTACCCAAGCTATCTGTAAGATTTTACACATCAAGTGGATTTTGCTTCTTCTTGTTGGACACTTCGGATGAAGTTAAAATTGCATTTTAAACTGTTCCACAACTGCCTCTCCTTCATACATCATCGGAGCAGAAACCCGACTCTCCAGCATTACAGCACAGGTTTTTACCACTTGAGCTATGGGACTGACAACCCTAATTGGTAGCAGGAGAAGACTTATTCCCCGAGGGCTGAAAAAGGAATATGCTGCTGGCGCCATGTGTTGAGCCTGGGTGTGGGGGAAGGTAAGGAATAAATGAGGTAATTAGGAGTTTCTACTGTGTAATCTCCACAGAACTGGAAATATCAGCTTTTCATGCAGTAAGGTAGGAAAGCAAGCAAAAAGGAACAAAGTGGAGAGAATTTACTTTCTTTTTTTATTAGTATTACTTTCTGCATATATGGGGCTGTTCTTGTGTACATCACTGTAGTGTATTTGCTTGATAGTAATTGCACTGTGTCAGCATAAGCAAGCAGTAACTGGCCAGCCTGCGGGGCGTTCAGTCTCAAGTCTCAGGTATCAGGCCACAGTTTGAATCGCTGCCGCTTTTGCCATGTTTTATTTATATACTGTTCCTTAAAGCTGGTGCTTACACATCATATAGGACTTCGTGTGATCTGGACTCTCTGCTATTGCTTGTAACAGAAGAGTGTGAGGCAGTTTGGTGAATAGTCAGCTGATTGTGCAGGTCATTGCTACAAGTCACTAGGACCAAAAAAAAAAAAAAACCAAAAAAAACCCCAAATATATATATTGCTTGTGGTACCATGAATATTTGGGTGGGCAGTGAAGAATTCTGGCAAATAATTGATCCAGGATTTTTATCTTAGTAAAAAGTGCATAGTAGCACTCTTATCTCTTTTCCACCTTCTAAAGATTCTTCTTTGTTAAATTTAGTGTGAAATAATGTTACTGAAACTTGACATGACTCTTCTTTAGACTGGACTCCTTTACTCTGTTGGAGTGTGTATTAGAAGTTGCTACTGGTTTGCCAGTCTCTTCTGCTTTAAACATCAGTGTCTGCAAAATAAATCAGGATTCTGCTCCTCAAGCTACTTGACGTGAAGTTACCTTATTCAATTTTTCCAATTATATATTGGTATTTTAGCAGAGAACAGCTTCATGTACCTTTCATTAAACCTTCTTCCTCTGTGTTTGGCACACAGCACGTTTCAGCCAGACCACAGGCTGCTCCATAGGGCAGCATCGTCCAGTGGTCCAAGTTCAGACCTCAAGGGCTGGAGGCCAGTGCGTCTTCAAGGGGTGACCACTGCTGGGGTGCCTCTTATTGTCCCAGCACTATGGATGGAGCTGCTGTTGCGGGAGGAGGCTGGGGAGGCTCTCAGTTGCTGCATTCGTGTAGAAAATACGGAGTAGGTGGTGGTACATGGGTAGTCCACTCCATAAACTGAATTCGTGTGTGTATGTGCTTTCTGTGCTTCTCCTGGTGGTTCTTCACATGAATGATGCTTCCTTATCAAGCTTTTCTTATAACTTTTTTGGAAGGAGAGAAACTTCCTTGACTCTACATCTTAAAATTCAGAATAGTTAGAGAATTTGTTTAGAAGAATGTTTTGTCATCTATCCATGTTTATGGGGTGGTTCAAAGGACTTAGATTTGTAGAAGCTGGTCCAACTGCTTGTCATTTGGTTACTGTGTTCTTGGCATTTTAAATATGAATTCACCCTTTTTAAGCTATTCAGAATTGGTTTTATGTAATCTTCAAGTCTTGATAGAGAAGAGACACTGAGCATAAACATTTTCAGTTAATGTTTTTATTCCACTGGTTTCCTTGTTTTCTTCTAGCTGTTGTGAACTCAGAGTTCATAGTTTCTTTTAAGGAAATCAGTGGTAACTGTTAAAATAGACACTGCACTAATATTGTGCACGGATGCTTAAAACTGAACATCTCTAATGCAATTTGCTTCTTCCCACTATTCCTGCATTATAAAGCTGCATTTTCAATAGGATCCTATTTTGGACTTCAAAGTTGAGATGCTTGAGAACTAACTCTGATGAGAAAGTCTGTGCAACCACAGTTCTAAGTAGCAGCAAAATATGGAAACTCAGTAAATGCTGAAGGGAGTTTCCTTCTTTCAGTTTCTTTTAGAAGGGTTGAAGTTTGTTTTGTTTTTCATAGTTCCACTCCATTCCTAATTTAAGAGGAAAGCCTTTTATACTTAACTCTCTTTTTGCCTATTGAAGTCAATTGCTACAACAACAAGGTAATCTGTCTTGCTATATAAATGCCTGATATTTCAAATCTGGTAATAAATATTAAGCTTAATATCATGTACGTGGCCACTGGCATGGTGTGGACTTCTTAGGTTAAACTGTTTTATTTATTGACCATGTTTTGTCTTCATTTTAGGTAAGGACTTAGAAGAAAAAAAGAAGGGATGTTCAGCTTCTTCCGAAAAAGTCAAGATTCAAAAAAGGTTACAGTGCCAGAGAGAGAAGCAGATGGATTTGTTATTGTGGGTAAGTGATGCTTCTGTATGAAGTGATTCTTATGTTTGAAATGTAAAAATTTATTTGAGTATGCTTGGATCAAACAAAATGTTAAGAGAAACCATGATAAAAATTCTTCAGAATTCTTACATTTCCTGAAGGAGTTACTATTCCTACTCTCATTATTTGGACTAAATAGCTGAAGTTTAATTGACATAGGTACAAACTATTATTCAAGAGCACTGAAAATGTGGGTTCCCATTTTCCTCTCATATTGTGAGCAAAGACAAGTTATATCCTTCCCAAACAAGAATGCCCAAAGTCGAGTAGCTTTATACCTTGAGTAGCCTTATGAGTTGCGAGAAAAGAGTAACTTAATGCAGTTGTTAAAGGAGTGTTTCTTTTCATGTTCCTGCCTTTTAGTTTCACCCCAAAGTCTTTTTATATTGGAAGCCAAGAAGCATTTGTGTATTTCCAGACAAATGCCGAATGTAAATGTCTCAGAGTCTGACTCTTGCTGAGTTTGATGAAAATCAAGCAGTTCAGCATTTTTAAAGTCTTTTTGTTCCTCATAAATTAATATGAAGTGTACTTACCTGTGAAATGGCTAAATTTGCAGCTTTAATCAAGCTCTTTTACATTCTTGTAGGATGGCTCAAGCATGCAGAAGATAAAAAATTTATTGCTGTCATGCTGTAACTGATCCTTTTTCCTCTTTTGAAAATTTGTGTTTTCCTCCTTGTAAATCTGTCATCATCAATATTCAGCTTCTGCTGGTCTGATTTACAGACTTGTTCTTATCAGGAATCTTAGTGTTTCTCTATTTAAGTGATACTTGTTCCTGAGCTTTTTCAAGTTATGAAAGCCTCTGTATTACCAATATCTAATAATAGGGATTACTGGAACTTGTTCTAAGGAGAACTTGCTTACTTAGATTCTTTGTAATAGTTCCCTATTAAAACAAATATCCCCAACTACCTACCAGTTATTACAAGAGATTTGTTTTCACATCTGTGACTGTATTGCCATGTTTAATGGTTGTCTGCCACTAGATTTTTTTAATCTGCACTGGTTTTGATGGGTACATCAAATCACTTCAGCATCCGTGTTGTGGAAGGGTCGAAGGAGATGCTTTGTTGTCCCAAAAAGTCTGGAGACCATTTAGAGTTTCAAGTTCTGTAACAGGCAGGGAGGTTCTACACCCAAATATTGCTTATGTCCCACAGTTGCCAGTCATCATTCCGCATTCAGTTTAACTTTATTCCTTTTTCCTAAAGTACTGTCAGTGACTCAACTTTGCTTATGTAAAATCATAAATTAATCTGTTAAATATAAACTTTAAAACTATCAGTTTTGCTTGAATCTTTGGTTTTGATTTCTTTCTTTGTGTTGACAGAAGTCAGTTTAGCAAACTGCAGTGAAATGGTCTGTAATTTCATTTTAACTTTTACAGGGCAAAAGAATTGCCATCAGCCTTGTGAGTGGCACATATCACTATCTTGCTAGATTGATGTAAGTTGCAGAATTACAGGTCAGCACTGAAGCAGATACTTACCTACAAGTTTTATTTGTTTAGGAATAGTGGCAATCCAGAAAACTCACAAAACCACAACACCTGCCTACTCTGCTAGCTACTCTTTAGTTACTCAGGTGGGTGGCTCTGAAGCTTTTTTTTTAAATTTAGATGTAAAATATTCTAGAATACCAGCACTAAATGGCTAACAAATCTCAGGAGGATTATAGGGCCGTTTGTGTGAATACTGCTGCAGGGTGTGAATGCTTTTGAAGGGAATAAGAACTTAATTTCTTATGTTCAATGTTGGTTCCTAAACCCAGTCTTTTATTCAAAGCATGTAAGAACAAAAAGCCCAGTTCCCTGACATGCTGTGGACATGGGAAGAAGTGCTTTTAATTTCTTTCCCGAATTCCACTGTTGTGGTCAGAAGAGCTTGTCTGTCATAAATGCCTTGCAAGATGGTTCACACCATGCAGCATTGATAAGGGCAGCCAGGAGTCTTGCTGGAAGTCTGAGTAAGACTTACGGAGAGAGCAGCAGTGCCATGTCTGCTAAAGTATAGAGTAACTCTCTTCAGAAATATAGTGAGAGTACTTAGCATCACATTTAAATGTAGATAATTAACTGTGATTTTCCTAACAATATTTGATTATTTTAAGCTCTTTCTGTATCATCTGATAGTTGAAAAAGGGGGAAGAAGTTTCATCACTTTGAGGAAGATCCACCAGAGCTATCAAACCTGTCAGATCTTGAGGATCTTTTTTTCCTGTTTTTCATAACCCTTCCAAAGTCCTGCTATATATTGAGATATTTTAAATATACTTTTGCTTGTAGAATATAAATGCATTTGGAATTTCAGTATCTGAATATCTATTATTTGACTAGAAGATGATTCATAAAGGCAGCAACAAAAACAATGTTGGAGCATAGTAGGTGAAAGAAATTCTCTGTTTTGGCTTTTGGGACAAGTACTGCATGTGTGAGAGTCAAGAAAAAAGAATTTGTAATTTATCCTCTACAAAATAAATACAAAATGTAATTTTCTACCAGGGACTGAAGTACCACTTCACACATTTTCTAGATATGGGTCATTTCATATGTTCATGAAGCTGTAAAAGTGGTGCTTGTTCTGTTAGAAGCAGAAGTATTATTCTGAAAAGGGAAAAGAGGCTTATGAAATATGCACAGCAGATACAATTGGTTTTGAAGAGTGAATCAATTGCAGAAATACAAAGAATGTTTCATCTTGCCTGATCATCACAAAGTGGTTTTGAAGTTAGTGTTCTGAACACCACGATTCAGAAAACAAGTAAGCTTTCAGTTAGCTTGGGCTTCTCCACAGCTCTTTGCCTGGACCTTGATGGATATGCTCAGGTTGCATGTGTCAGTGGATGGCCATACCCCCTGGGGCTGTGAGCCCAGTGGTGCCCTGAGGGCTGAAGGGCAGGGATGACTGCATTTTCTCTCACTGGTGCCTGGAGGGAGCAAGATTCTCTGAGGAGCTTTTGATCTGACCCTTTGACTGTGCCTGCTTTCAGGTCTGCTTTGCTTATTTTTAAATTGTATTTCTTAAAAAAATCTGTTTTGTGGATTTAAGAGTTGTTTGGTTTTGGTTTTTTCTCAGGGACCTTATTATGTCATAAATTGGAATGGAGTAAATGGCTTAGAGAAGCAATTCAGTTGCTGCCACTGATAAACCTGATTGATAAATGCATGTGGTGGGTTGACCTTGGTTGGACATTAGGTGCCCACCAAGCCATTCTGTCACTCCCCCCTCAGCAAGACAGGGAGATGGGAGGAAATAAGATGGAAAAAAACCTTGTGGGTCAAGATAAAGGCAGTTTAATAAAGCAAAAGCAAAGGCAATGCACAGAAGCAAAGGAAAAACAAAGTATTCTCTACTTCTCATCAGCAAGCAATGTCTGGCCACTTTGTGTGAAGCAGTTTCCGTACATGTTGTGGTTTCTCTGGAAGTCAAACATTGTAAATAACAAATGCCTTCCCTTCCTCATCCTTTCTCTTAGCTTTTCTTGCTGAGCAGAAATCACATGGTTTGGTGGAATATCACTGAATCATGGTGGTGTAGAATGGTTCGTCTATGCAGGCCTCCTGGTGTTTTTGCCTGCCTCTCTTTGTTGGAATGCATCACTCTTAAGCTTGGAGGTTATCCTGGAAGACTAACCAGCTTTCTTGGAGCCCTCTTCCTTCCCTGCCTTTGTCCCATGGTACTTTACCAAGCAGAGTAAAGAGGCCAAAGTCTGCTCTTAGAAAGTCCAGGGTTGTGGGCTTGCTATGCTCACTCCTCACTGCCCTAAGGATCTTGATCTCCACCTTTTCATGGTCACTGCAGCCAAGGCTGCCCTTAAGCTTCACATCCCCACCATCCCCTCTTTGTTGGTGAGTTTGGTCAGTTAGTCCCTTAGGTGAGTTTGGGTCAGCTGTTTTGTCTGTGTCCACCAAGGTCTTGTCCACCCCCAGCCTCCTGGTTAGGGGGAATGTTGGAGAAGCACCCTTGATGTGTGCCAGAAGCAGTAGCCAAAACACTGATGTGTTACCAACACCTTCCACCCTACTGACAGATAGCACAGTGCTATGGGGGCTGCTATGGGGAAAATTAACCCCCATTTCAGCCAGACCAAATACAGTGTATTTAATTTCTGTTTCTTCCTTGAACTTAGGACAGCTTCCTGTTTAATTATTTTAGGTGTAAATTAACATGGATTTTCTACACTGGCTGATGCCAATACTGGCATTTTCAACAATGGCTATTGCTTCAGAGTTCTGGTCTCTGTCTCAGGTACAGATCTCTTGCAGCTGGTAGGGAGTATTGTTACTGACTTACAGAGAGCACCTCGGTGTCACCTGAAGGTTGTTTTCTGAGATGCAGCAGTTTTGCTGTAGTTTTTTTTTAAAGAGTAAGTACCCAAGGAGAAATGGACAGGCACTGGATTCTTCTCAGTGTGGAGTGTCACAGATGTAGGAAGGCTGTGGCCAAGGTGAGAAAGGTTGGTGGGAATTTTATAATGAAGATATATTCCTGCTCTGTAAGCCTCCTTTTTTTTACTGTGCTTTCCTAGATTTTTGAGTCCATCTAGAACTAGTAAACAAATGTTGGATTAACACCTATTTATTATGCTTCACACTATTGGAAAAAGCATGATTTTTGCCTGTTCTACACTGCACTGGTGCGACCTCACCTTGAATATTGTGCAGAGTTTTGGGCACCACAGTACAAGAGAGACATAAAAATATTGGAGAGTGTCCAGAGAAGGGCAACAAATATGGTGAAGGGTCTGGAGGGGAAGTCTTATCAGGAGAGGCTGAAGTCCCTTGGTTTGTTCTGCCTGGAGAAGAGGAGGCTGAGGGGAGACCTCATTGCGGTCTATGGCTTCCTGATGAGGGGGAGCAAAGGGGCAGGTGCAGATATCCTCCCTTTGGTGACCAGTGAGAGAACCCAAGGGAACAGTATGAAGCTGCAACAGGGGAGGTTTAGGTTGGATGTCAGGAAGAGGTTCTTTACTGAGAGGGTGGTTGGGCACTGGAACAGGCTCCCCAGGGAAGCGGTCACAGCACCGAGCTTGACTGAGGTCAAGAAGTGGCTGGACGACGCACTCAGTCACATGCTCTGACTTGGCTGGCCCTGTGTGGAGCCAGGGGTTGGACTTGATGATCTTCATGGGTCCCTTCCAACTCAGGATATTCTATGATTCTATGACTTAACCAATGTGTACCTTCTGTCTCAGTGCTGATGTCTGAAGAGAAGGAGCTCCACAGAAAAGGTGTGGTCAGGTTTACACCAACATTCAAAACCTTACAGAAAAGGAGGTGGGGAACTACAGTTTTTCATCCTGTGAGATGAAATAAACAGTGTAAGGCAAATACTTTCTTATTAAGAAACTAGCAGAGAACTATTATCAGGTGATACATGGGCAAGTTCAGGATTTTTTTGGTGAGAAACAAGGTTTTGTAGAATTCATCATTACTACATGCTGTGACAAAGCCAGTAACATAATGGGATGCAAAAAGACTACACAATGAGTTTGATAAATTAGGATAGCAGATATTGGTGGCCAGGTATAACTTACTATTTTAAACTAGTCTCTGCAAGGCATTGGAACTTTGGCTTTATCTTAAATGAGGTACTTGAACCCCCCTCTGATGTATTCAGTACATACATTACCGAGGTAATTTAGTATTACAACTCCTCTGTATTGGATCATCCTCACCTATAGGCAGGAGCATCCTCTCTTGGCTGTGAGAATTTGAAAAGTATGATTTATAGCCAACTGTTTCCCTTTATTAACTGCAGTTACATTTCAAAAGAACATCCCTAACAAATCAGAAAGTCTTCTGTACTGAAGATGAGAAAAAGTAAAATGATCAATAGAAATCAGTCTCTGGTTCTGGTAATCTTGACTGTTTTTCTGAATACCAATTTAAATATATTGTCCCCTTCTAACTTCCCCTTTCTGTTTTGCCATGAATTTGTAGCGTTTTGGGTGCTTTTTATGGTGGAAAAAAAGAATTGGATAAATTGCATATTTGAATTAAGGGACACCCCCACTGTCATCCAACATGTAAAAAGGCCTTAAAATTGATCTTATTAGTACAGATCTCTACCTATATTTTGATGAACTCCTTAAATGCTTGCTTCTGAGAAAATGTGCAATTTAAAACAGGGGTGAGTCTTGTTATGAAAGGGAAATTTAATATACTTCCCCCCCCCCCCCAAATCAAAGGATTGCCCCCATTCTAGTTTGTTCCTGCAATTCAAATACATTTTGATTTCTCTCCTCTGCACACACACCTCAGGGATAAAATTAATCAAGAGATACATAAAATCCTAGTGTTAGTGGTGCTGTTTGTTTTCTAGGAGTCAGGAGTAATATGTAGTAGATTCCTGTGAATCTCTACATTGTTTTTTCATTAATATTTAAGGAGCTTTTAGTGCTGCTAGTAAGGAAGGCTGGGCTGCTGCAGTGTTTTAAAATATACTATTACATTAAAGAAATGCACAAGGCTTTGTGCCAGTTGGGAAAAAGGAATGTCTCAATGTCCTTTCGCTTTCTGCATCAATGGGCTTATATTACGTGGTTTTTTATAACAGTAAAGGACTTGTGTAGTTACTTCCAGCCTTGAGGTTTCTGAATAACCATGCTGCTATTTCAGTGTGGTGTTTAAATTTAAAAATACTTATTACTAACTTCATAATAATCTGAGATTTGGGAAAATCTTTTAATATTGTTATCTAACAAATCCTTCAGATGTGTCAGCCTGTGCCAATATCACTGAACACTTTTGACACACACCAAGAAGTTACTGCATTAAGTGACCTGTTTCTTGAGGTGCTGCTTTATGGGTTTTATGCTTAAAAATCATTAGTAGCTCATTTGGGCATTGGATTTTGCAGAGTTGACTGAAAAGAGAAGAGGAGGAATTCAGAGGAAACAGTTCTCTGCTGTTACCGATCCTTAGTTGCATAAGGAGGTAATGGCTACCCTTCATTCAGTAATGAAGTCAAACTAATCCTCTTGGGTACTAATTTTGCACAAAAACAAACTGCATTTTTCAGTAGTGCCGCTAGATGGGGATTTCTCTTGTATTCAAGAGTTGTAGGGCTTTTCTCTCCCTTTCATGCACATACACGCACACACACAAAGTGGAGTAGTAGTAATTATCAGTGCACCATTTTATTAGACTCTAGGTTTTCAACAGATTTATAAAAAGCTTTTTAAAGCCTAATATCAAATCTGTAATGGCATTCCAACCTAAAAAAAATAATGAAGCTTGAAATGTTGACAGCATGTATCTCGGTGTTGGCTTGTAATTCCTTCCAAACAGATCTGTTGAGGCCCATGTGGGACCTAAATAACACAAAGAAGTAAATTTGCATATTTTACAGCAGGGGGAAAAAACAGAATGCAAAAACATGAATAATTAGGAGCACAAGCTTCATGCTATATTAATACTGTTGAAAAGCATGTGTTGATTGTATTCTGAAAGCCAGTAGTGATTTGGTTGAGTGAACTCAGTCAGCATCTCTTATGCAGATTAAAGGAACTGGGTTACAGAACAACTGAAATGCATTGTTTTGCTGTATAAGGAGGTATATTTCTTAAAGGATTCCTTTTTTTTTTTTTTTCTTCTTCTTGGATTCTGTACAGCAGCACAGGGAATCTTTCTTTTTAATGCCTCATCAAAGCATGTTTTTGTTGACAAAGGACTGTGCAATTCTTCACTTACTTGTAGACCTCTAGATTTTAAAAGCAGTTCTCTCAGCCACAGACCAGTTGTTAGTATTTTTAGCACTCTAGTATACATGACCTACTTACTTCTCATTCTGTAACTTTTTTTTTTCTTTCTAAGGCTTGAGCCCTTGAAACACATTCATGATGCCTCCATACTATGAATTTCATTATTTAAAAATTTGCAGAAATGCCCTTTTTAAATGTTAGGATACAGGCCATTTTAAAATCTGAATAATACAAATCAGCTTTGGCTTCTGTTGACTGCAACATAAGATGTACGACATGCTTCTTATGAAAAAAGTTATATACTTGAAAATGGTAAATAGTGTTAAAAGAGATTTATTAATTGCTTTGGATGAATAATGGTATGGCTCGTTAACCAACAGCTGTCTCAAAAAGTTACCTGGTTTCGAACGTTCAAGGGAGGAGAAAAGAAGATGAAGACTTCTTGTTTAACTTTTGCAGCAGTTTTAATTCTGAGGAGGAAAAATAAGTATCTGCTGCTGGAGTAGAGAGGTTTATTTTAGGGCTTCAAGACACACAAAAATGCACAGAACTGAACATTTTCAATTTGTCTTTTAAACACATCATCTTAATTTGCATAACCAAAGGAGGAAAATGGTAAAACGCACCAGTCTTTTTAGAAATTGATGTAATTGTAAGAGGTTAAAGAGGCATCTGGCAAAAGGTTGTTTTGAGGTCACACATGCATCTGACAGTTTGCTGCCAGCCCTCTAAGAAAATATTGTTTGGAGTTACGTTCCTGTTTTTCATATTAACTGCCTTCTGACTTGATGTATAATAGTCATTTTCTGCATGTCCAGATCTCCAAACTGCTCCTGAGAGGTTTGGTCTTACTGATTTTAACTCTTGTAAATAGCGATGGAAGTAAAATATGCTGAAGTAAGAAAATACTTCTTTTTTTTCCCCCTAGAAATTTATCCTCAGAAAAGATGAAGGCATTTCTTGATCAGGACTATTCTGCAATTATGTGTTTACATAAATGACATTATGTTCTTTAACCTTTGCTTATAGTAGGGTGATTGCTTTTGACACCTGGGTTCTGGCAGTTCTATTCCCATACATAGTAGTTTGCTCTCTAATAGTAGTGCCTTAGTCTGTTGGTCCATATAGCATGCTTAGGGCAATTTGCACATGGAATTTAAGAAAGGAAAATTCTAAAAATAGCAAAATGTAGGGTAAAAGTAGGGATTTTCAAGTGCTGGTTGTAAACTTTGTTTTCCGGAATATGCTGGTCATAAAATCTCTTTTAGAATTTTAAGGTGCTTTCCTTTATGATGCAAAGAAAATGGTCCAAGGTATGATCATGTATTTTTAGCCCAAGTCTGATTTTCCTTTATAAGGTGAACACTTAGGGCTAACTGAAAAACAAGAGGTGGAAAATGTTTTGTTGGAGTGCAAATTGCCATTCCGGCAACTGGTAAATTCAGGTTGAACCCCCTCTTTCAGCATTTTACAGAAGTTAGAAGATGATTCTTTGCAAGGAGAGCCCTAACCATTAGCCTATGCAATTGCTGCCTGTGTGGTTAGAGTCATTCAGACTTCTACAGATGTTAATCAGTGTTAATTTTCTCTGAAGGAAATGTTATGTTGACCAGATTTTACACATCCCCCTCCCTGTCTCTGACAAATAAATAGGTTTTGTACATTTTTTTTCGGTGGAAGAAGAAAAATTACTTTGCCAAAGGTACATTGTTTTGTTCATTTTTAATTATGACAATATAAAGAAACTCAGGAAGATTAGGTTCCACGTTTCACAAGTGTTTAAATTTTGAGTCAGTCACATGGTAGTCCTAAATATGAAATAGTAAGGTAAGTGTAACGCTTTTCTTTATAACATGAAAGATGGCTTGTCACCTTGTGCATAAAGGTGTTTTTTTTCTTAGCTGCTCTTTCTAGATCTACTGGGTTAAGTACCTTTCAGTAAGGGCCAAAGAAATTAAAGGACATAGGTGATTTATCCAGTCAATTGTTTCGCACTTCAGTGCTATTTCATCTACTTCTGCCATAACGCATCTTCGGTGGTTGCCAAAAATGTAATGTGCTTTCTGATCTCTGCTCACACAGCTGAATGATCTTCATCTTTTTCACGCTGCTTTTCCCCCGCAAATGAGGGCTGCATGGAGTCAGTTCTGAAATTGCCCTCTCTCTTCTTTCAGTCAAAAATAAGCATTCGCTCGCAGAATTGACCATGGCTTGCTGGGGAAATTATATAGTACTCATTTTTTGTGACCATGATCCCTTCACTTTGTGCTTTTTTATATCTTTTAGTAAATTATTTCCCTTGTTGTGGGGAGAAGTAGTGAGCTGCTTTGTTTGCACAGCTTGTTTCTTTAATAATTAGTGCACAATTTACTGTTATTACAGTTAACCATGTACATCACAGGATGTAATCACAGGCTTAACTCTGTATATTGTTTCCTCAATTTATGCATAGTTATTTGCTACAAAAACTGTGTATGAAGCAAAAATTATAATGGACAGAAAATAATGCAAAAACTTAAGTGAGTTTAACTCAGGAATATTGATTGATACAGTGTGAGTGTTCCTCTGTCTCTCCCCCTCCCAACAATTGAGATAAATGTGGGACTTCAAATAGAGTCAGCAGATGTCTGCAGTCTCTTCACTTCTGTTGTCAGGGTGCCTAGGTGAAGTTAGGGCAATATGGATTAGGGAACTAGAGATTTTTTATTTTGTTTGTAATATCATGAGTACAAACTATAGAGGAAGCGCTCACAGCCAGTAGTATTAAGTTGTCAATGGTGAAATTAATTTGTTCTGGTGTTTTTTTGTATTTTGTTGAGGTTTTTTTGTCTTTCAATTACCCCCCAGATTAATGAGCTCTTTGAGCATGTGACTGACATTAAACATGTACAATATACAATTTTTTTTTTTTCAGTGAAAGTAGCAAGCTTCCTTAAAATGATCCAGCATGCATCCTGGACTTTTCCTGAAACAACAACAAAGTTTTGCTGCTAGACAGTATCATTCTAAATCTCCTCCCGTTGAGACCTGTGTAGGCCAGCAATATACTGCAGTTCCTCAGGAGTTTAAGCACATGTTTTTTGTATTCCAGGGTGAATAAGGGAGAGGAACAAACAACTTAAACCCCGTAAGATTAATTGTTTCCCATCTTTTAGTTTGCATGAAGCTTCAGGTTTTTTGAAAGGGAGGGTATTTTATTTTTTTCAGTGGGAACTTGCCTACATCATTTCTTCTGAATGATTTCATCCTTAGGTCTTACAGGAAGGGGAAGTCTATGACTACGGAAGATTTGATTTACAAAAGCATTAGCAAAGCTATTCTACCAGAAAGCAGCCAATATTATCCTTAAAACATGGCTATTAAATACACATACCAATGCACCTTTCATTAGGAGAGAGAATTAGGGGAAAGATTTTGGGGTTGTTTGAACTGTTTTCTTTCACTAACCCACAGGTTGTGTCAGTGCTATTACAAAGACATGCACAAAGAGCTTTCATTAGATTTAAACAAAATTTAATATATTGACTGCAGTTGAATATAAACTTCAGTTGGATGTGCTGACTCTTAGGAAAATTTATTCCTACTTTACCACTGAGTGAAGCAGAGGTGAGACCCGGAAAAGAAACAGTTATGATGTCCAATTTGTGCGTTGTGTTTTCAAAAAATATGAGAGAGTAAACCAAGAAGTAGAAGTAAATGTGTCTGAAATTCACTTTACAAAATGTATTTTGAGCATATTTGTCTAAAATGACCCACTGGCAAAAGTGGAGACCGGCAGCAAGCCTAAATTCTTGGTATGCTCTGGAGCTGAAGTGTCTGAATCAGGCATGTCTGTCCACTTGAGTCAAAACCAAAAGCTGAAGTTACAGCATGTTCTTGAAATATGTTTGGTGTGTACTTGTGCTTATTCAGGCATTCATCCGAGAAGTGGGAGACCTCGGATCTGGTTCTGCATAAGCTTAGTGCAGGCAGATGCACATTTCCTTGCATCAAAGTCTAAAATAGTCCAGTTGGGAGGACCTCCATTGTTTATATTGGCTGCACAGTGGTTCTACTTCAATAATGCAGGATGTAGGAGCTTCTCTGATACTGCATTAGTCATTGAACTACAGTGACCTGGGAGTAATGAGACTGGAATACTGGTCTTACTCCCTAGCCTAGTGTGTGCTCTGGGTTTGTGCGCTGGGTTTATGCTTTTTTTTCTTAAACTGACATGACTAATGGTTAAAAAAACCCCACTACCAAACACCCCCACCCTTCTCCACAACCCAGTGTTGCCAACTCTTAGGCATCAGGCTCAGTTACTTTCTGATTTGTTTTACCTCTGTCCCAGGCAACCTTTCCTTTTTGGTTGAACCAAGTCCAGGTTGAAAAGGGAGGGGAAAAAGACTGCCCAAGTAAATTAAAAAAAAAGAGGTCTCCCCGTGGGAGGCAGGAGCCTGAAGACCTTTGGACTACAGGGCCCAGTTCTCAGGCCCATTCCTTCTCAAGTGGGCTAGTGGGAAAAAGCAGAATCTGCTCTGGTCTCCCGTTTTAATTTCCTGGGAAAAGGTGCCTGCTCTGCCTGGAGCATGCTGTGGGGCAGGCGAGGGGAGGCAGGAGTTAAGCTGCTTCCTGATCAGATCCAGGACGCTTGTGTTCATGTGCAGAAGCGACAGCTAATGAATTTAGATCCCTAATGCATTTTGTGTCTTCTGAGACAGCTGCTTTTTTAGATTATTGTTTCGAGTATGCCTTTCCAGGCATCATACCCATTCTAATCTTGATAGCAAAATGTGTACTGTGTGAAGATAATGAGTCGTGGTTTGTTGTAATATGCTTTTCATTTTAAACAGCATTAAACAGCAGTCAATTCTATACTTTCTAGTCTTTGCTATTAGACTAAATTACCTTTTTAGAAGTATTAAGAAACTATTAGAAGAAAGAAGGGGGGATCTCTCAGAAAAATAATTGAAGGTCATACTTTCGGGTGATATTCAACTTGGCACAGCTGCAAATGCATTCATTATCTGTCAAAAGTTGATTAAAATAAGCTCTACTTTGTTGCTGGGAGGTGTGTTGCAGGCGCAGCTGTTCGGCAGAAGAGGGTGCGTTTTGTTTGTGCCTGCTCCTTGTTTGGTGTGGTGATCCCCGTGGCGATCCCTCAGGCACAGGCCTCAGCCCCCCGGCGGCTAGGACAGCCCACGCTGGCTGCAGGAAGAGATGATGGCGTCTTCTGTGTAAAAATAATAGTAAAAGCTATCTGTCTGGCACGTTCTGATTCCAGGTTTGATGAGAAGAAGCTATTGAGAACTTCAGATTAGAAAATGTTTTATAAAATTTATTCATGTATTTATTTCTTTTTTTAAACCTGAAGCACACAGTGCTGCTGTGGAAGTTGGTTTAAAGTTGTTCAGGGCCATGGTGAAATAGTGCTGGTCTGCTTTTTTCCCTTAGACCCTGAGATAATTTGTCTTGCATTTTAATTTCCTTTTTAAAAGACTCCCCTTCCCCACAGTGTTCTCATGATACCTTTTACTGGTTAAGCAATACAGGTATCATTCAGCTGCATGTCTTACATGCTGACTTTCTTAACAGCCACTCTTGAGCAAGAAATGCGTTCTTTTCTAACCTCTGATGAATCTGATGGAAAATCTAAGAAACCCTGTGTTGCTTTTGGGTTCTTATTTCAGAAGGTATGGTCGGTTTAAGCGGACTTGTCTACTACTTACCTTCTCTCTTTTTTCTACCTTACTCCTTGTGTGTGCCTAGTGAAACTTTGGAATCCTCTGGGTTTATATTTCTTTAAGTCTTTGCACATTCCTGGCAGCGTAATCCATCTGTTTGCTTACCTTCTGTGCCTAAAGTCAATGAATTTCTTGTGCGGAGAATGAATTATGAAGTTAAGACATACCTGGTGAGAACATGTCTAGGCACTTTTGATCTTGACTCAGGAGATAAGGCTTAAAATGGGCTGCATTCTTAGAGGCTCTTGCTTTAAAACTTTTATTTTCATTCTAATACTGATGACTTTCCACATGTATACCTTCCATTACCTTTGCCAACTGGAGAACAACCAGCAATTAATTTCTGTTGTCTGACTGTGACTTAAAGTACCCTAAATACTCTGATGTCATACCTGTAGTGTTAAGGACGAGTCTACTGATGTAGTGTTTCAGAAGTCCAGTGGATTCTGCCCTTTGTGAGAGGAATGAACCATGTGCTATACTGATGTGGTTCAAGCAGAAGATGGCAGCTAGTAGGCTATGGGGATATGGTTTGACTTCTGCTTTTAGTTTTACTCTGCAAGTGTGTCTGGGATGCTCTTTATTACTGTAAAACTATGCAAAAGAACAGAATTAAAGTCGAAATGAAAAAAGCTGGCAGTTTTTGAGAGGTCAGGGTTTTGAATGTATTCTTCAAGATAACTAGATAAATGCCATATAAACTGCCTCCAGAAATCTGAAGGTCAGAACATAATGTGGCATAGTCCTTGTCCTTCTTTCTTCCCTCCAAAACAATGCCACTTCTGACTGGGAGCACATATTCTGAACTATAAGTTGAATTGTAGGAAACCTAGTTGTGAAGTACAATGTGCAGATAAGTAATGTGACCTCACTGCTTTAGGAACGTGCTGAAATGCTAGTCAAGCAGAGGCAGAAATATTCTGAAATGCATCTACTCTAGCCAGTTGTTAAAATCCTGTCTACTTTTAAATATTCCTAGCTTCTGATGTATTTATTAAATAAAGTAAGATAGAGTCTCAGCATGTACACTTGATGGACAAAATATATCCAAAAGAAGAGCTCTCTGTATCGTTATGCTCCTGACATTCTAGTGAGATAATAACTAAAGCAAAGCAGTTTTTCTTCTTAAATGGAAACATCCTCTTCGTACATATTACTAGTCACTCTGAAGCTAAGCATGATGGACTCTCTAAAGTGATGTGGTAAAGAAGCTCAGGGGCAGTTTGTAGATTCCCTTGAAACCTTAGATATGTGTTTGGAGTTCTATCTGTGGCCTTTCTAATTTCCCAAGGCGGACTGATACACAGTTGTTTTTGTTGGTAAAACTGTTGAGGTTCTCTTGCCAGTGAGCATAATCCATGCTAAAGTCATGGTGGAAGTGTTTGGATGTTTTAGAAATTGATGTAAACTTTTATGTAGATAGATCAAATAAATAAAGTTTGAATAAACAAGGTTGCGGATGGGGAGGCTTTGTTATATTTAGTTTTTGTAAACTGAGTGTCTGGTTACCTTTATTCTCTGTTAAGTTCTGTCCATATTTTAGCATGGGAGGGTAAACTTACACAATGTAGAGGAAATACTAGATTACGGAGTTGATCCTTACGGATCATTACTAAAACTTTGCTGCATATGCGCCACCTGCTTCTGAACAAAGAATTTCATAGCATACCATATGCATATACTTTTCTATTGCCAATGAATGATTTTCTGAACAGCAAATTGAAGGAATAGCCTTTGTTAAAATAGGCGTGTGCACCAGAAGTAAATTCGGAGTAAATTCACTTCACATGTTTTAGTATCTTCTGTGGTCATGCCCTATTGACAAAGGGGAATTTCAGGATGTTAAACACTGCATATGGTGGAACAACTGCAAGTAAATCCTCTGTCACTGCCTTCGGACATGAGCGGGACCAAATATGTCTTTTATTTACCTTTGAACTAACTGATTTCAGGTGGCCTGTCCAGTAAGTCCCTCCATGTAAATTAGAGTGCCCTTTTGACCCCAAAGCTAACAAATTTTAAAGTGAAGAGGTAGACAGATAGAAAAAGCATAACTTACAAAGGCATGATGCAAAGTATTAGCTGTTCCTTTCAGAAATCAGCTTCTGTTGTTCATAGGACATATATCTTACAGAAATCAATAGGACTTGGCCAGTTTCCAGACACTTGGGGGAAATTTTAGGTTATACTTAGGCTTTACAGCTTCTTTAAATTAAAAAAACCCCGAAAACACAATGTCATGTTGCAAACAATTGTGCCTTAAGTGCTTTCATTAAAACACATATAGGACTAATGAGAATATTTACTTCTTAAGAAAATGAGTCAAATCTTTTGGAGTTTTTATATGTGAATATATTTCTCAAAAGTGTATGGTTAGCTATACAAATTGTTGGTTTCAGGATTTGGCCACACTGAGGTTGTTTGATTTTTTTTTCCCCCTATGTAAACAGAAAGCAATGTTAGTCTACTGATAAGTATGCTTACCTGTTATTTTTTGCATTGGGTATGTTGATGACATATATTTTATATGCAGCTGTCTGTGCGTTTTCAGTATAGGAGGAAATACAATCAGTTCAGCATGACTGGATTACTATAAATAGTTCTAGAAAATACTTTCATTTCCTTTCCACATTTATTTTTGTCATACACCTTACCAACTCTTTAAAAATCTGTATGATGTAATCAGAATTGTTGGGGTTGTTTTTTTAAATCCAAAGTTATGACACAGAGTAGTGCCCATGCTCAAGAAAAGTAACATCAAAATAGAGCCCATCTTATTAAAAAAAATTGGGGCATGTATTTCTCATTGCATTTTAGGGAAGTAAAGAATTTAATTATTGCAGATAATAGTGATGAAAGCAAGAATCCAATATATTCTTGTGCTAAAAACTTATTGCAAAGTTATTAAAAGTTATTTTGGGAAGTAAGTAGTAAATTTCTACATTAAGAGGAAAAATACAGATTTCATTCCACTTTTTTTTTCTTCTAGTGGAATCTAATTAGATAAAAATAATTCTACAGTATTTCTAACTTAATATCTATGTAAAAAAATATGACATTTTAAGTAGAGTAGTTATGCTGTCTAAATATATCATCATCTGCTAAACTAATGTGACTTTCCTGCTTCTAACTAGTTCTGAGTATCATGCATTGTGTGAGCCAGATACGTGCAGGCTGCAGTAATTTGCTGTGCAGAATGTATGAAAGGAAAAGCACCTTTCAGAAGAACTCGACCTTCCATCACGAGCAAACCCCATACGGCCTGCTCTCCTTTGGCTTCACTGCTCACTAGCCCTAGCCTTCCTCCTTTATCCTCCTTTGGTGCCACCCCTTCTCCCACAAACCTCTCCTTTATCGGTTTGGCAAGGAATGGCACTTCCGAGACTGGCTGGTGTGCCGGTCCAAGGTCAGGTAGCCAGCCCGCAGGACAGTAGCAGCCTCCCTTGGATAAGCCTGATGCAGCGCTTGGCTTTGGGCGGCTGGTGAGTGACAGCTGAGTTGAGAGGATGAGCTGATCTGGTTTAACAGTTCTGTTTTAGGGACTTGGTTGAAGCTTAATTGACATGAGCCAAGAATCACAAAAGTTATTAATGAATAAGGAAGGAAAGCATGTGCCATCCAACTGCAGACGCCTTTTTTAAAAAGAAATTTTAGCTGTATGCTACTTGAAGCTTTAAAAACATAAAGGGTTTTTTAATACCCCTTACGGAAAGGTGTGTGTTGTTACTCTAGCATGTAGAAATGTTTTTCAGCCTTCTAAAAACTTCATTGTAGCCATTCTGTAAAACTTTATTAGAAGTGGAAAAACACTTAGATTTTCATGTGGAGTCACTGTTACTGTTGCTTTCAAAATCAGGTGGTTCATGAATGTATTCCTTTTTTAATATCACAGTATTGTTTATGTATACAAGACTTGGCAGATGCGTAGCTTGTTCCACAAACACAGTTGAAGCATTGTGGCAATGGATTGATACTCATTCTTTTGTTTTGGTTTTTTTTTTGATTGATACTATTTTTGTCATTTGGAATAATTTGATTAGCGCTTTCACACTGTAAGGTGGGAAACAGTTGAGAAATTCCCTGAAAGAAATGTATTGGAGTGCGTACCTCAGCACGGTCTGTCAGTATACAGAATCCTTACCTTCCCATTCCCTGCTATCTGCATCAGGTAGAAGAACATTATATTAACGTGGCAAATAAATTTTCCATCATTTGTGCCCATACCCGGGAAGGATGACAAGCCATCTAGCCATATAAAAGCTGGATATTAAGGGGTGTGTCTTCCTCTTAGAAAATTTGTTGCAATCCCTAAATTCAAAGTAGATGAAAATGTGTGCAAGACATCAAGAACAACAGAATAAGGGAGTATACAGTGAAATAAGTGTGCTGGAATGAAGATTGATCGGGGTGACTCTCTGCAGAAATAAAACTATGAACTTTGCTGTCCCTGAAAGCATCTCATTAGATGAATTCAAAGCCTGTCGATGGTGAGCTCACTCAGTTGGGTAGAAATAACTATAGGCAGCCTGTCTGAGAGCAACCATATGCTAGAAGCTGACTAAAGTGTATGATAAGCCAGTGATGTTTCACAGATGCATCTTTTCATAAGAGAAAGTTGCTTGCTTTTGCAAATCTCTATGCTAGCTAGTTGGATGGTTTTATACCTCATATTGAGTCCTTTAGAAGGGAGAGAAGGCAATACAAGAGAAACATTTAAAGAAAAATGGGAGGGGGGCATGGGTTTTTAGATGTCACACAAATTGGGAGAAGGATGCCACAGCTTTGTTCCTGAGAACACAAGGTACCACCTGGAATTGTATTGATGGTGATTGAGAATAGCTGCATGAAGTGTGGTATATAGTGGAAGAAATGAGTCAAGTCTGCAGACTTACTGCTTGGTACCTTTGGAGCTACGTAACTGTTAAAGCTGAGTGTCATCCAAAGACAGTGAATTCCTAAATTGATTGACATTGTTGGAGAAAAGACAAACCTAATGTGTGGATGTATACAGCTGCACCTGCATAGCCATTGCAGATTTGTTGTTTTAGCTTGGGTGTTTTCAACTGTAGTTCAGGTGTTTTTACTGGTATGTTAGGATGCTTGCCACAGTATCTTGATACATTTAAGGAAAGATGTTTTACAACCAAAACTTTTTCACAAATGGAGTGAAAGCAGGTTCTTCATATTGGATTTAGTAGTACACGTGCTGTGTCCCACAGTGAGTTCAGGTTGAAGAACGTAATTTAAGAAAAGAAACTTACTCTTTTAGTTTATCACCATGGTGACTTGTGAGAATGAAGCAGTGTAGTTTGTAGATCTGGTTTGATATTGAAGGAGTTCATATGCCTACATTTTCTACATTGTTCTATGTCTTTCTGTTCTGTAAACCTTGCTAAATTTTGGTGGCCTAGAAAATACAGAATAGAAAGATATATCTATTTCTGTTGTAAATTAAAGTGTGCCTGTAGTTAAGACTTCTAAAGTGTGCCACACATACTTTCAAAGTAGGTTTTTGGAAGCAGCTGAGTAAGGGCAGAGCAAATACCAAACAACTGCCCATTTCCAGAAATCTTTAGACAGAAGTTGGAAGCAAAGTAATACAAAGAAATACTCAGTATAAAAGTGAGAGCTGCAGCAGTTCATGAGATGGATTGTGTGGAGTAGGTTGAGTGTAGCTAGCTCTGCCATAGAGAACTTCTGTTGGCTGTGGCAACCAAAGCTCAATACTGGTGTCATCCACGAAAGGTTGACTTACTTGTCTTTTACTGTCGTTACACACTTCAGTTGAGGAAGTGTTCTTTGGCATGTGGACAATGGTCGTAGCACAATATTTTGATGTCTTTCAAAGGATGTAAGAAAGGCTGTTAGGAATTCTGGGCCTGCATACTTTCATGTGTTACTCATCCAGATTTCATATGGTGTTTATATTAATTACGGATATTTTTTCATACCTCCTTCCATTTGATCCTGGCCAAGTACAAACTAAATTCAATTTCTGTCTTCCAGTGCCACAGCAGATACCTATGGAGAAATCTATGTGTATTAAAATAACATTTTTTCTAGGCTTTCAGTACTGTGGGTTCCAGAGCATGCAAGTGACACCCTGACATTTGGCCACATGCTGGCCACCCTGGTGTCTCAGAATCCACTTAACTCTAAATGATCTTGCTGCTTTTGCCTGTTGCTGCATCTGAGGTGGGGATTACCTAGTAACTGGAAGACGAATGGATTTGTGTTGATTCCACAGGGGACTTTCTAGATGGAGCTGTAGTAGGCGGAGCAGCTTCCCCTCTCTGTACATAATCCACCAGAGGGAGATGAACACCAAAATTTGTTAGAAGAGGAGCATACCAGATAAGGGTTTGGCCTGGCCAGCCTTTCTGCATCTGAAAGTGCAATACCTTGCTGTCACCCCTCTGTGTCAGACTCAAGATGTGGAGTGGTGGGTTGTTTCCTGTATTCTTGAACAAAGAACAAGGCCATCACTGTATTTTTAACTTTTTTCTACTCTACCTTTACCCTGGAAGAAATCTGCAGGAAAGAGTCGTAGTGATACTGCTGTGGACTTTCTTAAACCTTTCTGCCTGGATGGCCTGTGGCTCTTGCGATTGATTTGAAGTTTTATCTTCAGTGTGTCTGGGTTTGTAGGGATGAGCCCGGTCACATTCCAGGTCATTTAGCCTGAATTCTGCAGGTTGTCTGGACGTGGGACTTCTGTAATTTTAAAAAATCCATTGGTGTTGAACAGTGCCTGAGCTGATGACATACTGAGAGCAAGGCTTTGAATACCGTGACATTGATGACGTGGTAGTGGAGTTACATTGTCTAGACTGGAGCTGCATTGACTTCTGCAAGTGTAAAAGGGTTGGCAAAGGAGCTTGTCCATTAAGATATGGCTGTATAGGCACATCCTCTGTCTCAAGGGCAAGCATGTTACTCATTCCTGTCTGGAAACCTGGTTGTTTAAAAGACTGTTGAGATGAGTGGTTCTTTAGGTTCCAGAGACCAACAGAACTTAAATAACCCACTTAATTTATTACTAATGGCCACTACAAAATGTATACTGTAACTCTCTTTACAGTGTCAGTCCAGTAAAATGTAACACAGGGAGGCTATATTTGAACCAAAGGTCATATGTCTTAGAATTTTCAAGCATGTTCCAGAAAGGGATGTCCTTTTAACTGCCTTTTTTGGCATCAGTCTTGTTCCAAAACAGTTAGTTTAATCATAACTTCACTTACATCTCTTGTCAACTGATGTGATTTTCCCAGGAGTGACTATTTAGTCAAGCATTTTAATTGAAATTGGGAGCATTCCTTAAATCTTAGTATTTAACCCAAACAATTTTAACAGTTTATTGTTTTTAAAAAGTGTATGGGATGATAAACTTTCTTCCTTCAGTTACGTGTCCCATCTTTAGAAACTGAAAGCAGAGGTGTACGTTCTGAGTTTTGCTTGTTTGTTTTATATTGCACGGTATCATTGATCGAGTGATCAGAGACAGACCATTGGATTTTAGCACATACCATTTCTTTTCCTATGCATTAGTAAACAGAAGAAATTGGAAAAAAAAATATTACATGAGGATTCTACCTCACTTTAGAGCTCTGTTTTTAATGGTAGATACTGCACATTATGTAGGCACACTACCTTACACAGCAGAGTATCTGCATGTCTTTTACTGTTCTTTGTATTTGCTCACCTGAAATCTGCTGATTTCATAGTAGTGATTTCAGCAGTTCTGGCCCACTCTTCACATTAATAGACTGTCTGGAAAAGAATGGAAATTAACATCTGAGAATGTTCAGACTTGCCAGTAAAAGAAACCATTGATTTCTCCTCGGGGGTATGTTCAGTACTTCCTTAAAAAGTGGATACAGAAACTTTCGTGATGGAGAGAAGTTGAGAAGACAGGCCTTCTCCTGCTGTGTGATTCTGCTACGAGGGTACATGTGTGCTTGTTTTTTACAGATATGTCTGTGGTTTTCAAAATACAAGCTGATTGGGATACCTAGGAATATTTAGCCAGAGGTGCTGTCATGTTCTTTAACCATTTATTTTTAACGTTGTTAACATTAAGACTGCAGTATTTTCATTTTACCTTGGTCAAAAGTGTTTCATATTAGTAGCTGACAAAAAATTTCAACTTAGAGGGAGGACAGTGGTTTTTTCCCCTCTTTTGTGTTTAACATAACATAGCAAAATTAGCTAGGTTGGCAGGACTTGATGTAGAAATCTTAGGAGAAATGTTCCATTAACTGGAAGGTCCTGTAGATGTCAACTTTAAAGGCAAAATAGTTAAAGTTGTATACAACATGTCGTAAATAGTTGTCAGGTATATTTACATCTGATTTTTGCCATGGTATTTCTGGCCAGCTGCTGATTTTAGGAGAGCCACTAAAATTGCAGATGTGGAATATTTTGAAAGACCCTTTTTTGGGTTTGATTTTTTTTTCTTCTTTATTTGCTCAAGATATACATTCTTTGACAAATAGCACAAATCTGCTCTAGTAAATAGTTGTTCAGTTTATCTGTAGTAGTTCAGTCTGTGTTTGGTAGAGATCCTTGTCTGATTCTTTACTGCTTGTTTCATATTAAGCACCGTGTGTATCAGCTTGGACGCTATGGGGGAATCCAGGCACTTACCACTAATTGTTTCGCTCTCAGACTTTTATCCTGATCAGTGAGTTTTATGTTTTGGGGTTTTTTTATTATACATTTAAATGGTAAACCTCATTAGTTTTCCACTGCATCCTGTGATAAGCATGTTTAGCAAGCAAAGAACCTCATCCTTGGTCTTTTTCTTTCACTTTTATGTTCAGCTGCTCCTGAATAATATACTAAAAATAAACTAACATTACTGAGATCTGTTGTTGACATTTGTATTCAGTGAGTCATTGTAGTGTGTTGCTATATGATTAAGATCTATTCTGGCTTTTAATCATACATCCATGTGGTGTGCTCTTGAAAACAAGTAATTGAACATTGAAAATTATGATTTCTGTCTCACCAACTTACTGAGGTCTAAGTCTCTGTGTAATACTAAACTTAGCAGCTATCTTTTGTCACAGTAGATCAGGACTCAGCTACAGTGCATTTTTAAATTGTTCTTTATTTATCTTTTAGTAAAGTCTCCACACGTATCAGCAGTAACAAGGGTAGTTTCAGTGACGCAGTAGAGACTCTGTAACGGACTAGACAGGAGTTTTCATTGAACCATGCTGATTAAGGACACTTTTGGTACTTTATGAGAAGAGGGCACCTAGAATCTAGACTTCAGCTAATTAATTTCAAAGGAAGCACGTGAGAGACGTGTTGTAAGACCTGTGGGGTTTTTGAAGTAAGACTTTTGTGCATGCAATGTTAAACTTTCTGTAAAAGCATTGTAGAGTTGATATAGGTGATATATAAATAAAATCAATACATCATTTGCCTAATAGTATATGTGTCAGTTTATATGAATTTGTATATAGCAATTACTATTATCCATGATGTTTGTCATCTTGCATGCTATCTTGGGGTAAACTGGCAGATAGTTTTTGTTGGTTGATGGTTCCATGGTTAGTTTTTGCATGCCTATGTGTGTATCCCCTGAAAAGTGGCAGCAACACACATTCCATCTGCCAATATTGCTGGTGTGGCTGCACACAAGTTGGATCAGAGGCCCGATCAACTGATCAGGTACAGGGTGAGAGTCTGGCCTGAGGGCGATGATGCAGCCTGGCTTGGATGGGGACGCAGGTGGAGAGAGGGGATTTAAGCTGCAGCTTGTACTTAATGTTGGTTGAACTGATTGTGAAACCAGTCCTCAAGGTAAACCTATAGACTATACGTGTACTTAGTATATTTTTGTAATTAAGCGTGCAGTGAGGAAAATCTAATGCTTCTCATGAAATCATCCTTACAGTTGCCTGAGTTTTCCTAGTAAACGTTGCTGTTTCTCACAGGTGTGAATCAAAGAATGTGTGTAGGCAATGCAAGGGAGGCTTGCTTGCCAGAGTAGTTCATTTTCTGAAAACTGGTCTTTTTAAAGCTCAGCATAGAAAAAACTGAGTAGAACTAAGCAGACAGTGTATTTAACATAAATTTAAGAAATAAGTTTAGGTTAGCTTATCATGATTGTGTTGATTCTACTAACAGTTACTCAGTAGTTAGATCTCTTAATGGTCTGGCTTGCTGCTCTTGAATTTCCTTGGGTTTTGTATTAGTCAGGTAATACAGAAAGCCATCAGGTTAAATCAGTGAGGAGGTAGAGACCATGACATATCTGCATGTACATTTCTGAGGGGGTTTTGAGTCCATTGGAGGGTTCTGTAGGTGCAAAATTCTGTCCTGGCACAGTTTAAGGCAAACAGGAACCTTAATTTCTTAGTATGGAATCTATTTTAAGCTGCTGCAAGATTCTTAGTATGAAAAACCATAAAGTTTTCTTCCATAAAATATCATACCAACTGAAAAGTCATGAGTCATTAATTTATGGTTCACTTTGTCACTTTATGTGTGACTTAAGTATTGCTGTTTTTCATGCAGTACCTTATTTTTTTTCTTCCTTCTTGTTTTATTATTGGGATAGAGTATCACCAAACTGGGTAAAGATCAGCACGTGCTTAAACTTCAGAACTCTTTTTTCTTTTCCTAAGCTGGTTCTCTGCAAAGATTTTAAGCCATTAAGTTTCAGAGTTTAAAACCAGAACATAGTGCTTCATAGATAGTCTTGCAAAATTAGGAAGCTGCGTGTAAAACTAACTGCTTCCTTACACCATACTTCAGAGCTGTACAACATATTTCAAGGTACAAAAAGTTAGCGCAGGTCCAAGGTTTGTGTATGTGTGTATATGTATTGTATACATGTATGTGGGAGGGTCCTCCTCATCTCAGCTATAAAGAGTTGCTGCTCTCCTGTGCCAGTGTAGTTATTTCATTACCATTTTAATTTTCTACTTGGAAAACTAACAGCATGACATCAGCTTTGTGCACGTTTCTTCGAAACAGTTTTTAATCATATATTTGCACTTTAAGGCTTTCCTTAAAATCACAAAATGAAGAAGATTCTTAAATATTAATGAAGATAGAGGTGTTCCCACACTTTTCATACGCAAGGTATTATACCTCTGTTTACCGTGATAGTACGTATGTTTTGAAGAACCATTGGAAATCAATATTTTGGGAGTTTTTAAAAAGAAAAGGATTGTCAGATTTGTCTAATTAGTTGATTGCAACTTTCTGTTAAGTAACAAGCTTTTTTTGCCAAAAACTTCTATTAAACACAGAGCAAAAATAATGTATTCCTTAAAGTTGATTTTTTTTTTTTTAATATCTATTTGACACATATAGAATGTACAGTTTTAATTGACCAATATAAAGTTTGGGGCTTCAATCTAGTCTTATGTGTGAAATTCCAGCATTCACAAAGTTCTAATCACAGAGTACGGGACTGAGTGCATGAAATAGAATTTCTTATCTATTGTCACTGCTCACTAACCTAAAGAAACCATGCAGATATTGACACCATCATTTCAGTTTTGATCAGACATGCTTCAAAGGACTGTATTAGTTTGTCAAGAATTAAATCTCACTTTGAGAAATAGCCAAACTTTAATAAATCTGTATCCGGTTCAATTTTCAGACAGTGTACAAGTCGCAAATGAAGGAAGCTACAGAATGAAAGAAAAATCACCTCCACTTTACTGTATAAACAATGTTCCCATAGAGCACCGCTCAAGTAATAAATCTTCATATTTACAAACTTTCATGTAATAGAAATACATATCCAGCTGATAAGAGTTTGTGGTTTATAGCTTCATTTATAGCCCTATCACTGTCCAGAAAACTTGGAATGTAATAAGTGACTTCCAGAAGTAGTTCAACTAAATTATAGTTTAATGCACAGTGCTGGGTCTAGTGGAGGAGTGATTAGACTCTGCCTGAACTCCCCTTCTGTCTAGTCGTTAGAGGAAGGGACATTGGATTATTCTCTGTGCACCTAGTTCTCAAGTCCTTGCTAAAGCAAAATATTGCTTCCCTTGGGTTCTCTTACTGGCTGCCAAGGAGGGGAGGTTGGTGCCTGCCCCTTTGCTCCCCCTTATCAGGAAGCAACAGGCCACGATGAGTTCTCTCTTCAGCCTCCTCTTCTCCAGGCTGAACAAATCAAGGGACTTCAGCCTCTCCTCGTAAGTCTTCCCCTCCAGACCCTTCACCATCTTTGTGGTTGTAGCTAAAATGATGCCTGTGCCATGCATAGGGACACCTTGTAGATAGCAGTGGTAGCTACAGAATTTTATGCATTGCATAGAGACTTCTAAATTACTGAGTTACTGTATTAACTGCTGCAGTAAGTTGCCAGGGATTTAAAACTGATTTTGTCATCCTGACCATCATCTCAGCAGGTTTCAGTCCCGTCCATTGCCTGAGTTTTGGGTTATCGTGCTCCAGACTATCATACGCTTGAGCTTCAAATACTGGCTTTTCAGACTGAATTGTTACCTGGCAAAGTTTTTTTTCTAATCAGTCATTATATTAAGGCCATTACTACCTTTTAAAATACAGGAAACTCAATTAGTTACCGTAGTTGTTATTAATTTTTCTCCAAACCACAGTCACAGTGCTTTCTAGGGCAAACAGGCCTAACATTTTGCTTTGAAACGAGGTGCAGAACATCAGTGTGGTCTCTTCTGCTTACTGTTCTGCAGCTGCTCCAACTGGTGTCACATATCCCCACTGAGATAACATGTGAGACTGTATTTGAGATTTTGGACAGATGGTGTCAGTTATGGAACCGAGAACCGAACTCAGGAAATGCAGAAGTAAAGGCTTGATTACACTGTGTTAACTGTTTATCTGTACACATCGTATTAACGGCTCTAATTAATGACAACAGGCTATTTTAAAATAAAACTGTTTAAGATGGGACTGTACTTTGCTTTTTGTGGGTAACAATGATCTTTGCCTTATGCTAGGGATTCTTTGCTCTAATATCTTTGAACTTAAAATTGCAGAAATTTAATTTAATTTGCCTCATATTTCAAAAGCAGATTAGTGTTTGAATATTTAGTTCAGATTTTCTCTCCCTAAACCACAGTATATGAGAACATACTTACATGTTGTATTGAAAGCTTCTGTATTTCTTTTCTTCTCAAAGGAAATGTTGAACAGTTTTAACTCTGATGTAACCTGATCTCTCAGTAATTGGTGTAGTTTGCCTTCCAGAGCTATTTTTTGATTGATTTGGGTTTATTTTACAGAATTTGTATGTTTATTTGGTAAAATGCCTTTAGACAGCACAGTTTTTGTAGGCAGAAGTAATAGCTCCTATTAACCATGAGCCCTACTTCAGGTGTGAAAATGGAAGCTGCTGCTCCTCAGCTGGATAGCATCCAAGGCAGTTGCTCAAAATGTAGGTAAACTAAATCATTCTGTGAAGAAAAGGAAGTTCATGCTTTTGAAAGGAAAGAAGGAGCCAGTGGGGTGGGAGGAAAGGTGGTAGGGATGTAGGTTTTTATGGGAGGGAGAGGTTATCAGAGGATGGGGATATAGAATTGCTGTAACAGAAAGATCTTTCTTGTGGCCACAATTCTGATGGACATTCATCAAAGGAAAGAACGGATGCTACTTGCATCCGTTGAACTACGGATGAACTACGTGCAAACCTGGAGTCAACTCCATAAATTCATTTTGCTCTCATACTTCATTTTCAAAGCTTAATTGCTTCTGGTTGTATGCTCAAGGGACTTACGTGACCCAAAGTCTAATATTTCTGTCTACTCTAGTTGATCTAATATATTACCTTTATTAGACTTTTCCCTGCAAGTGTTCTTAGACCTTTACAACTACAACAAACCACCAGTGGAGTTATTTTTTGAGGTTGCTTGTTATTTGCCCATACGCTGACAGAGTTTTTTTTTCATTCTGTTAGTTGTCTGAGAGGATGTGTCGACCATCAAGAGGTCATCTTGGATACTTACTTCCTTGCTCTTTGTTGACCATCATTTTCCATTTGACACAATGTTCTGTTTGGGTTAGGCTTGTTTTTCAGTGAGATAAGTAGTTATAATTGTTGTTATCCCAAAGATAGATCTGCTGTATTGTTACTGGGACCAAAACAAAGCATGTGCTTAAACTGGCAAGTTTAAAAGTGCCAGCTCAATTTAACTTTTCTACACTAAAATGCAGCACTTGTATTTGTGTGTTGTTTCCAAGTCAATTATATGCATATGTTTAAAAAGCAATCAGATCTGGGCTGTTAGGTCAAGATAATATGAACATAAATGCACATTCATACAAATAAGATGCCCTAAAAATATAAAGTAGAAAAACAAATGTAGTGTGAAGTGCTATGCAAAATGCAGGCATGGCATAATTAGCAAAGGACAGTAGAAATGCTGTTGTGACCTGAATAGTAGAAGTCAATTAATTTCTCACAACGGGAAACAAAAGCATTTAATAAAGAAACGTCATTTCACTCTGCAGAATAAAGACTATACAAAGAATTACAAAACTGAGACAATAAATAGATCATAAGTCATTAATTAAACAGAAGAGACTGAGTTCTTTGCAAAGAAAATTGTATCTGTACATTTTAATAATTGATCTATTTTATTATAAAAAGTATATGAATGATTCTATTTTAGCTCAAGCATATACACAAAGCACAGCTAGGTATTTATGTTGCAGTACATAACATGTACAATATTATTGTAGGCTGGATAACCTAGGCATAGCCATCATTAGTCAGCCTAACTGTAAAAAACTCAGATTATAAAGTTAGCTAGCAAGAACGTGATTAATGCTTCTTCCTTTTCCTCAGTACTAGTATAATGGAAATGATGTAAGTTGCATAAACAGAGAGGCAAAGCAGCATTGTGTTAGATGCAGAAAGAAAGCAGTTATAAAAAAATAATCAAAAGCCCAAGCTCTTGCAATATCAAATCTGATGATAAAACATTTAGAGCTTCTACTTATATACCTTCAATTGTCCCCAGAAACGTTCAGTGACAATATAAACTCACTAGGCTCATAATATCAGTACCTTCAGTGCATTCCTTGTTTTAGAAGATGTGGATGTCTGTGACAAGTTTATCTTCATGTATGGACAGTAGAACCTTTCTCTTCCTATAGTAGGCTTGATCTTGCATCACTAAAGTTAATTACTTTTCATAGGACCATGATCAAACCCCATGACAGGATACAAGGATATTTTAAGGGTATCACAGTTGAGGGGAGAAATAACGTTACCTGGAAATATTTTTTTATCTAGAATTTCTGGCTTACTTCTCCACAGTTTTTTCAGACATCACATGTGAGGGCTGTTGGGAAAGGTACAGCTTTCCATGTAGTTCTGCAGAGCATGTGGGGATCTGCTTAACAGGTTTTTTTCTGAGTTGGAGTTATTTTGAGAATGATAGATGCCATATAGATATTCAGTAGATTTTAATGGATATGTTAAGGTGGCCTGTGATACCATGGTTTTTGATAGTGCTGCCATTTACTCTTTGTTTGCTCAGTATTTTGAAAGCCCTGTTACAAAGCATGCATAATGTGGTATTACTCCTCTGGTTATTTAGGAAAAAAACCCTCATCTTTCTCTTTTTTTTTTCTTCTTCCCCATCTCCCCCCCCCCCCCCCAAAATAAATAAACAAATATATATATATAAAAGAAAAAATATATATATTTGTGCCTCATTTAAGAGAGAGAGATGAAGACTAATGTAAATTGATTCCAGAAACAGTGGTTAAGGAGGGAACAGGGAGAGGGAGGAAAACAACTTGACTCTGCATTGCCTCTTTTACCCACAGAGGAATGTTGCTTAGAAAAATATGGACTTGCTGGAAATTAAGTAAAGTGATCCTTCTTGGAGTACAAAAAAGTAAAATAAGTATGTCTGAGTTGCTGTTTTTCTGATTTCTTTTTAAATCTGCTGCTGGGCCAATGCAGCAACACAGTATTAATTAATCACAGCAATCTAGTCCAACAGTTAAATAGAGTATAATATGCTGCAGTCAGATATGTGTGTAAAAATCTTGTCCAACAGTTAATGTTTAACTTTACTGGTTTGCCTTTGGTTTGCGTGTTCACAGCTGGGTTGTTTTTTTTTTTCTTCTGCAATGTTTTATGATATTCATGCACTGTAGAAGCGCTTCAGGACTAATACTGGAGAGCAGTGGCAACATCTTGGAAATTGTGAATCCCTCAAAAGAGTTGGTAATAAAAAACTTGAATACTGATAACCTGAGGAATTACCTGAGGAGTCGAATGAAAGTGAAATTTAGGGTATGCACAATGTGACACTTCATACTTAGTTCCAAAGTAATTTGTATTGTATTGGACATGGTTAAAGTGATTTTTTTTTTTTAATTCCCCTACTTCAGCTCTAATAGTTTTGGGGTTTTTTATCTGGGGTGATACCACTGTGCCATTGCAACTTTAAAATGCCATTGGCTTCTGCTGCAAAGAATTTTAAAGAGATGTTCTACTTAGGGATAGTTTAAAAGCAAGAGGAAGAATTTGGAAGCAACTTTTCATATATGCCCCTGGAGATACCCATCACAAATATTTAATATAAAGTGTCTGACTTCCAGTGCCAAAACCAAGGTGCTTTTTTATTGGTATATTTGCATATTAAAACTTTATGCAATAACAGTGTTGCAGTATGTGTGGTAAGTGATGAAATTTTAGGGCTCAGTGAATTGCTGATTTTCAGTTATCTGCAAAAAATACCCATTAAGCCTTCACACAGACTCCTTTTCTGGGGCACACCCTACTACTAGCTACAAGTGCCATTCTTATCCTTCTCTTTTAAAAAAAGAGGGAGAGATAATTTATGAATAATGGGAGAATGATCTCATGGGGCTTTGCCCAAGAGTCTTCTACTTAAGGTGCAGATAGGACTGATGAGTTCACACAACAGATCACTGTCACCAGAAGGAGCTGGCTGCTGCTCCTCTGCACCTGAGTCAGTCTAGCCACTTGTCTGATTTCTTGGTGATTTGATTCATTTCACTAAGCTGGTGAAAAACAAGTCTAAGCTGGTGAAAAACAAGTCTCTTCCCTCCCCCTCCCCTATACTTTGGGGTTTCCTGCCTGCTCAATAAACTGAACTGTCTTGCCAGAGCACCCTCTGAACAGCAGAGACCAGCTCCTCTAGTGAGGTCTTACCTTGGCTTAGCTGTCTTAAAACTACAGGTTTGGAATGACTGCATAGTACATAATTTATAAGAAGTAGAATCATGTTACTTCAGGTAAATACTCTGCAAAATCAGTTTGAGATACCATTCTGAGGTCATGTTTTTTGCAGTAAAAATGCAAAGATGTTCTGCTGCTGTTGAATGAGAATTTGAGCAAAGGTGGAGAGAAGTTAACTAGAGCACAGAAAGGAAGTGGCATAACTGGGGGAAAAAAACGCATAGAGGAGCTTCAATAAGAGCAAAAGAAGACAGAAAGTATTGAAAAAAGGGATGGATTTTCTCTTCTGATAACAATAGCAAAGTCAAACATTGCCATCAAGAGAAGCCAGTTTAAGCTGTGTCTGATAGTCCAGAGGAACATGGTCTTCTGAAATGTTGACTCCCATTTGCCTTAACTTTCATATGGGCCCAAGCAGCAATATCACATATATTTATGCTCTATTACAAATATATCATTTATTTTAAAAGAAAGCTAACCCTTTTGAAATTCAGTAGCTTCATGTTTGCATTGCTTCCTTAGTCTGAGGAGATTTAAAGCGGTAATTGATCACTGAACAAGTGTTTTATTACTTAAATGGGAGCTTGCAGGGAGTGTTTTGCTGCCTCTGTGTTGTAGTTACTTCACTTCTCTAATCTCTAAAACTTGCGTGTGGTAAGATCAGCCCTTGCCAGTTCTCTGAAATGCTGCAGATGTAGTGAGAAGCATGAACGAAAGTGTGCAGAAGCTACTTGACCACCAATCTCAAACTGGAGAAAGGAGGTCACTGCGCAAACTGAGTGAGTGTCTTTGTGAAATTTGAAAGTGGAAACCTGTCCCTGTAACTTAAAGTCTTCACACGCAAGCTGTATTACAAAGGCACTGTGCTTTTGCTTTCCTCTACTGCCCTGGGTGTCAGTGAGTTCAGCCTCTCAGCCTTACCTTCCAGGTCTTTTCCCTGCCACTCGCAGTGCCTATTTTCTGGACTGACTTACCTTTTCAGAACGAACTTGTGTCAGTAAATGCTACCTTGAAAAAAACAAAGCCTAGGCTCTGTTGCCCTACCGTTACCAGTAAACAATGCAAGCTGTAAAACACATCCTGGCTTTCTACAGAGCCATTGCTCTGAGTGCTCCTCCAGGTTCTGAATGTTGTAGTCCCCGGTAGAACATCAATAATAAGGGAATTATGCATTATGGAAAATCTGCCACTGAAGTAAGAAGAAACTCATGTTGCTGGACACCTATCTGTGCACTATGAGCTAGGGAGCCTGCTTTGGCAGGGGGTTGGACCCGATGATCTCTCGAGGCCCTTTCCAACCCCTACAATTCTATGAAAAATTCTATGCTTTGCCATGTATGTACATTTATTCATAACATTAAGATGGTAGCATTGAAGCTAATCATCTATTGCCTCAAAACTATCTCAGTTGTTCACACTGAAAAGGACTTCCGTAAGGGGGTTTTGTAATGGAAAATGTGCTGTAGATTCTGAGTCTGGTGGTATTGCACTCTTTCAGATATCACTGTCAGTACTGCTGCTTTGAAATTACTGGAAGTGCAGATGATTGAGAACAAAGGGTTCATGTGATTTAAATGGTTTTAATCCTGGATTATTTCAGTCAGAACTCAACCTTAAAATATAGTAATACTAAGTGGGAGGCAAATGCTTGTGATTTTACTGCTTTTCATAGTGAATGAGAATGTATCTAGCTTGTTTAAAACATTTCTTAAGATTTACTTCCTAACTGAGGTTATAATAGTATCCAGTTGATTCTACTACTGCCAGGGTATTTTCTTAAAGTGGCAATGGAATCCAAACACATTCTCCTGTCCCTTGAAATACTGTTAGGTCTGCTGATTTCTGATTCTGATCTTATTTTGATCTAGACTTTGTAGGTTGTGCCTTGCACTTTGTCATAAAATCCCTGTCAATCTTAAATAGTTGGGATTGTATTAACACTGTTTTGTAGCCTTGTGATACCCAGTACAAACTTTGAGACCTCCCAATTGACTGACATAATGACTTCTGTCAATGCATTTTGGTGTTCCTGGAACTATATTGATTTTGGTTGGGTTTTATTTTGCATATCTGAATGTCCAAGTTTACCTTCCTTGTGAAGGAGCTATGTATGAAGAATATATGGTTGAAAATGTTGCTTCAAAAAGGTTTTGATGCCTTTCTTAAGAGATTTTTGACCTTAGTTTACAGGTTCCTTACTATTTTTCTTTTGAGACCTTAAGGAATGTCACCTGATGTTACTAACATTGCTGTAGTAACAGGTCTTCCATCCAAGTGAATTGGAAAGTATTATCAAAAGTAAAAACAAAAAAAAAAGGAGTTTCATAATACTCTGTTATGGTTAAAACATCTTACTTTAATTTGCATCCTAAAGCTGATTCTGCATTTCTTTCCATTCAGAAGCTCCAGACTAGATAATGTTCTGGATGAAACATTTATTACATTATTAAAGATTAGATTTTCCTTTGAGTTTATCATTCTCCCAAACTAAAAATAATCAGCTGCCATAAGAAAATGGTGACACGTACACATGCTAGGCGTTAAATGTTTTGGGGTTTTTTCATTAAAAATTGTAATGATTTTTTTCCCCTCCGTCCTCTCCCTGATGAATCAAGTGAGACAACACCTAGGCCTGTCTGTGATTGAAAAGAAGGATTCAAAATGGGAAACAGCTAGCAAATAAGTAACTTTGCCTCTTTACTGGATGGCTTGGAGGAGACAAGGATCCTAGAGCTTCTTCAAGTGGGAGAACTAGTATAATGAGAAACAATTTCTTGAAGAAATGAACAAACCCAAAAGTGAATATAGGCTCAATATATAGGTCTACTCATTCCTTCCTTCTTCCTCACCGAACATGGCTCGGTTTTCTTTTCTCATTTTTAATCTGGCCTGAAAATAGCCAAAAATTGTATTTTGGGCAGAATTCTAAACACTGCCTGTTGACTGGGTTACAGTGTTTAGAGAAGAGCATCTAATTCTCAAAATACCCAAATTTCAGAAACACATTCATGTTAGAGAAAGCTGGAGAACACCACTGCATTGGTTCCATTGACCTGGATTCAGGGAGTACCATCAAGTCTTTACCTTGATGCTTTGCCTGGCCTTCAGACTGTCAGCATCTTCCCTGCCTGCTCAAGGAACAGAACTGAGAACGAGAAGTAGGGTAGGATTCTTCCTTTGAATACTTGTATGTAGAAGAGTAAAAATCAAATGTAGATTCAAAACATTAACTTTTCCTCCCAGAAGTATGATTTTTCCATGCTTGTGTTATTTCATATGCCATTTTACTGAAGGGAGCACACAGTTTGACAGTTACTAAGGAGTAACTTCTGAAATGAAACTGGTAGTTTTGCTTCAAGTTCAAAAGTTTTGCTGAATTTAACTGCCTCAAAGACTTAAACCAAACCCAACCAAACCAAAAAAACCCACCTCAAAAAGAGCCTGGAAGTATCAGAATAACTGTGACAGGAGCTGTGGGAAGACCATTATAAATCCACATGTTTCTTAGGGTCAGAACTTGTCTATAGAAAAAACAGAAACTAAACAAAAAAATCCCCAAACAAATCAGTTCTGTACTATGAACAGCAGAGTTTACAAAGTGAAAGTAGTATTTTCATTGAAATTGGAAATTATAATTTGCAGACAAACATTCATTTTTTCTGCATCTTTCACTGTGCCTTTTTTTGCTTACAGAACAGACTAAAATGCCCTTTAAAAACAATCTACAAATCTGTTAACCTTTTCATATAGTGTGTTGGCTTGCAAAGCCACATCCACCAATTAGTTTTTAAAATACTGAAGGATTTTTTAAGAAAGGGTTAAAATATATTGTGTTTTCATCTTCTTATCCTGAGCTATGACTTTCAGACTACAGTGAAAAAAGCCATAAATATGTAAAATTTGTTTATGATCATTCTAAAACTGCAGTGATACCTGTAGCCTGAACCCAATCCTTGTTAATTTGCAGCACAAAATCAATTCTTTTCTGACCTAAAGGTAGAAGGGAAACTAAGGTAGACTAAGTTTCTGGGTTTTTTTCTCTTTTTATCCCCTAAAATTAGTAATATTCTGAAGCCACATGTAATGTCTAGTCTATACTTAGCCTGGTTTTTCTAATCTAACTCAAGTACAATAGGGAAAAAGACAAAAGAAATGAAATAGTGATAGGGAAGCTACAGACAGTACTTTAAAGAAAAATCCTTAATGCAGCTCAGCTTCCCCTCTCCCCCTTTTTATTTAATTATTGGGAAACAAGAGAATTTGAACACTTTGAAGGAGATGGTTCTCATTTTTGCATCAGTTGGCATTAGCTTAGGAAAAACTCCTGAATATTTTCATTTGAATAATTTAGTTTTGGCTAAGTCATCAAATAAATTTAATGTATCAAAATAACTAAAAACCTCTCAGAATCTAACTAACCATTCACTATATTTTGAAGTATAAAAGTTAGCTGTAAAGTGTTTCCTGGACACATGCAAGCCTGGCCACCAAGGAGGTGTTGTTAGGATATTGTAGGAAACATATGTAAGAGTTTTAGTTCTGCTTTAGCATTTTTGTGGGTGTGTTTTTGGTGTCTTACAGGGTTGGTTCTTTCATTATGAACACCTCCATTTTGTTGTGGTTATCTAGAAAAATGAGGTGACTCATACAGAAAGTGTGCATTGCAGGTTGTACTAAACATGAGTTTTATTCAAATGATGTATTATGACTTCACATGCTGCATTTTGACTCTAAAGAGATTGTTTTGTTTCATATGTTCTGGAGATATGTGTGGTCTTGGAAAGCAGGTGATCAGGAGTTGACTGATGTTTTGTCGTGATGAAGGACATCACAATTTTTTATCCTTGTGTTAATGTGTAACAATAACAAAGAATTCCATGAGTTTCCCTGTTGCTGAATACTTAACCACTGCAGTGGAAACCAGCTGATCAGCAGTATCTTGGTTTGCTGTGGTTTTTTAAAGTTAAGAATTGCAGTTCCTATTTGATACAGCTGCAACCTTGCTGTGTGTAGATGGTCACTGACAGTATCTACAGGAACCCGTGTAGTGTGTGTGTCCTTGGGGGAGGGGGTGGTTTGGGGCTTGTTTTTTCATTCGTAGAGGAACACTGACGTAGAAATCAAAAGCTCAGAGTAAAAAGAAAACACTTGTTTCCAGAATAGTGAAGACTTTTTTTTTTTCTTTTTTTTTTTCTCCCCCAAGTCTTTGAAAATTTGGAAGTAGTGTGGTTTGTTTTTATTGTGAAAACTCTTGGGACGAACAATTCAGAGTCGGTGCCATTCTTCCCAGCTGAATGGTGCCTGGTTTGTGAAATGGAGCAGCTGCGGTAGTTTTAGCTTGGCTCACAAAACCATTTGCTTTTTAATCAAGAACTTCAGATTCTGGGGTGGTTGTTCGTGATGGAGATGGCCAGCTATGCCCTGTGAGACAGCTGTAGCATAATTGAGACAGACTATGTGAAGCAAATATAAATGCTGGATGGATGTATTAAAAGCAGAATATTCACTAAACTCTAACAGAATTTTTAAAAGGATGAGAAGTGTTTATACAGGCAAGACTTTACTACACGATGAATACTACTCTATGTACAGAAGTGTTCTTAGAGACATTGCATAAAGCAGGGTTTAAGTCTTGAGCATTAGCATTCAAGTTGCAGAGTGCAGTAATGCAGGTTTTGGTGAAGTGTGTGTATAACTAGGCAATGAGAAATGCTCCATTTCTCCAAAAACATTATTACAAATAGAGTTGAGATATCTTTCTTAAATTATCTGGGATGCATTGTTTGATTGTAGGTATATATGTCACACATTCATACATGTGCTTATTCTGAGAGATAAAGAGGCTTATATTTTATCAAATGGAATAGAAAGCTACCAGAGGCATCAAGAGAATGTTGGCAGTTAAATGCTTAGAGAAACTTTTTTAGGTAGGTAATTATTGGTGAAGTAAGTGCTTCATCTTGTATAATGTGAAACCTCAGACTGACACTGGTTCAGAAGGGATTTTTCTAAATAGCAGTGTTTGACTAAACCAAAAATATCTGCTTTCACATCACAAATCAGAAAATGCTGCCCACATGATAAGTAAAAAAAAAAAAAAAAAAAAGTTGAGTTTTAACATTTTGTCATCACTTTAAAGTCACAGTTAATAATGATTTTTATATTTAAGTGGCTAGTTGTAAGTTTCATGCTGAACTGTACATTCTTTGTATACGTGACAGGCTTGTCACAGATTAGTTATACAGGTCAGAATGTGTTACTCTGACCAGACACGCTGTTCCACTCTCTTGCTGCCATTTACATAAAGTTTAGCTTAACTTTTAAAAAATACTATTCCCACACAATATGAAGATAACGGTCCTTGTGGCAGAATATGATGTTGCTCCTAGATGTTGTCCTTTGCTTTCAAATTCTCTGTCCCATTTTATGTTTCCGATGTGTGCAGTCCCAAACCTCTTTGATGCTGACTAATTGGGGGGGAGAGACACACAATGTAAAAGGGTTAATCCGTTACACTGGTATTAATGAGTCAGCTGGATCCCTGCCATTCTCTTGTTTCTGGTTCACTTAGCACCCTTTAGTGCAAATGACACTTGGTTTTGTGGGAAGCAAGCTGGGAGGACGGTAGGTAATGCAGACCTCAGATGAGAACAGCCTGGTCTCAGGTTAGTACAGGTAAATAAATCCATGCCGTGAGATAAGAAAATAATCCTGTTTTCCTGCCAGACCCCTGGAACAGAGGGTGTTGGTAGGGCTGGGATATTTTAAGCTCACACGTGGTAGATCAAAAGGTGATCGGGATGTTTTCTGAACTCTGTTCTCTGATGTGCTGCTGGGGATTCAAGCATTGGATATACTCACCTGACACCCATGTATTAGAAGTAAGAAAGAAAGTCATTATCTGCATGTTTGTGCAGCTGAGAGTCCCTTAAATCTGAGACCTCTTGTAACAAAATTTTGAAAATGTTTGATTGGAATATTAATGCAGAAGTAATGTTTCTGTGGTCTGTCTTGAGCTTTTAATTTTGAATTCTGGGACAGTAATAAAGAGAAACCAATTCTAAGGTGTATTTTATTTACTTTTGGTTGTGACTGTAAATTGATTAAAGAAGCAGATGAGGAGAAGGAAATCATGCTTCAGAACACACTTGTAGTCCAGTTACTTTTTACAGTGGGTTTTTTAATTAATTTAGAAGCAAAGCATGGCAAGCTCAGAATATCTCTTATACTTTCATTCAGCATATACACTAAAGTCCAGGTGAAGCTTTGACTCCTGTCCCGTACTGCTTCTCACTTGGATCTTCCCATGATTAAGTCAGAGCCCCCTGTTGCCACCTCATTCCTTCACCAAAGGCATCATTTCACCTGCGTGGATGCCCAAAGGAAAACATGTGCAGGGTGGCTGCAATACAGTATGGACCTCAGATAACTAAAGGAGGGATGAAGTGTCTTTTGTGCCAGAGTGTTGGGGAAGGCAGCAGACCTGCCGACTAGCGGTCTAGCTCTCTTCTCCCAAGACTTAGGCCCTGACAATATCCTTCTGTTCCCATGAGACAGGGAAAAGTTACTCATGCTCTGAGGAACTCAATAATCACATTCTCAAAACACAGCGACCTTCTGACAGAGGTACAGGCTACCCTAAACCAAGAAGCAGTTATGGGAAGGTACTTGGGAGTAACGGAACCAACCATAATAAGATGGTCAAAATAGCAGGTGTGCGGATACTTTTAGGCATCAAAGGTAAACTAGCAATATTTAGCTATAAGATATGTTTATCAGAACTCGTTATAATTACTAACCAATCAGTGTGGTGTGAACAGTGTGTGTAGCCAGCTAGTAGTTTTTTAGCTTGCCACGTTTGCAGTAATAAAGGTATATAATCTGTGTGATTTCACCTAATAAAATGGCTTCACCTAAAATGCCTATTGAATTGCGTGTTGCTCATCGCCGTTCACCACACCAGAGCAGTTTCTTTCTCCCAAAATCTTTTCAGTTGTTGGGATGCTTTTAGAGGCATGCTCACATGCCATATCTGGAACTCTACTCATTGTAGCCGAGCTTTTCTTCTGATGGCAGCCTTTGAGAACAGGTGCATAGGTTTGGTCTACTCTTCATGTTGGAGAATGGTGTAGAAGTCATGGATCAGATCATTTAGAGGAGTGTTTGACTTCAGATGGCTAAATTCAGGAGCATTTCTTCAATTTAGTCACTGGACAGAAAGATGCTTCCCTGCATATAGACCAAGTGTTTAACATAGGTGCCTCCTGGTCACTTACTGGGGAAGCCTGTTAGCAATAGCTGCATGGGGAGCCTGATCTCCTCATTTATGAGTTTGAATTGCAGCTGTTCCCCTTTCCCAATAATGAGAATTAGCCCAAAGCATTCTGCGCATTTGTACACCACACCTACATTTTAACAAATCACAACAGGCAGAGTCTTCTAACCTCCAGGTTGCTCTGAAAGTTTGATACTGGCTGGTTTTGAGGCCTTCATTCCTGATTAATCCCTTTGGGGCAGGACAGTAAAACAAAGCAATTTTTTTCTAACCACTTCAGTAAATCTTACTTTGCCCCAGCTCCAGTGTTTGCTGATCTTTGTGAATCCACTGAATTCCCTGAAAAAGATAGGTCAATAAACAGAAAGTCTGATGTTTGTTGGAGTCATGCAAGCAGGGCCATCAAGTGAGAGGAAGAGGAGTTCCCTTCCTTAATGGATTGTATCAGCTCGCATGGTCTCACAGAATGTCACCCTTACCCAGGCAACACTTAAAGACTGTTGATCAAATTTGTAGAAATAGTTGTTCTTTTGAGAGAATCACCTGTTTTAGGCCAGCGCTGTATGTAGCTGGACTGATGTTTTGTCCGCCTGACAGAGGACTGTTCCTTCATCCCAATTCAGCCTCTACACTTCTTGCCATTTACTTTCTGCAATTTTGTGAACTTTGTTTGGGTTTGTGTTGTGCTGTTCTAGTAAGGTGAATTGGGTCAAGGGGCCGGTAAAATAAGGGGAAAGACAGAAATGGGAGGTATGAATGGAGACGCATCCTTGGGCATATACCTGATAGGGAGCCAGGGCTGCTTACTAAGGTGAGAGCAAATTCATCCAGGTGAAGCTCTTCTTCCGAGGAGAGGGCTGAGTGGACACCTCGAGGGATGATGCCAGCCTCGGAATGGACGAGAGGAATGGCAGGAGCAAACAGCGGAGAGGAGAGGCAGGTCCACCCATCTAGGCAGCGTTGAGTCGGTCTGACAGCAACTACAGAACTTGTGTGTGTAAACCTCTGAGTGAGCACTAAGCCTGTGTTCCTTGCCTCTTCTCAAAGGAGATACAAAATCAGTTGTCTTCCAGGCAACTTTGGGGAAGAAAGGGGTGTCATTTTGTGCTCATGGCCCTGGATTTTATTTTTTCTTCTATCTTTTTTGCACATTAAGTTGCATAATAACTGTGTGGAGATCCCAGTGTGGAGATGTTGGGTTCTTAATGTAGGGTGTGTTCCCGAGTAGGGCACACATAAAGCAGTAACTGCATCATGGAAACTGAATTCTCTCTTGTTCTGTGAAAATCATTAATCTGCCGTAAAGGCTGCCTATCAGATACAGGAGTTCAGGTCTTTGTGACCTAGAATTTCATCTGCCAATTTCAACCAGTTGAATAGATATCTGGTAACACAGCCCTTTGTGCGTGGGATGGGTTAGTTTGTTGGCTTGTTTTATGGGGAGACAGCAGTTGAAAATGGAGGTGATAAGGAGTATGGCTAGAAATGGCAAATAATATTGTTTTGGGTCTCAACTTCACAAAATTCCTCATGTTCAGGATTCATATAAGTGTGTCTTAAGCGGAATTTATAAAAAATGGCATGACCTTACCTACTTTTTACTGCTGTACCTACAAGTAATTAAATACTTACATACAATTACTTTGCCATAATAGTTCTCAAAGCCAGTTTATGGAAGCCCTGAAAGAGCTGTCATCCAGACTAATGCTGTTTGCTTCCAGAGGTGGCTCCTTGAACTCAGCAGTTCAGCTTTGTGTAGTGGGTGTTTACTTGTCTGATTCTCTGGGGCTGCCAAACACGTTTCTCATGAGGATAAAGCAAAAGACAGAAAACAAGTTGTACTGTTGACCCCTTAGGAAGAAAACTGAAAATACGTATTAATCTCTAGATTCCTACAACTTACTGATAATAGCAAAAAGGAGCATTTCCTAATCTAATAAATTGTTTGGGTTTTTTGGTATCTTTAGGAATTTTGTCGTGTTTTTGATATGGGAGTGCAAGCACACTTTTGAAACTTTCCATGTTACTTTGTATAATGCCAAGGCTACTTTTATATTAAAAATTTTGCCTGGTTTTTTGGGTTTTTTGGGGTTTTTTTTTCATGGTGGAAAGCAAGACTGTCGCTGTGGTTGGGTATGTTATACAGGACAGCTGAGCCACTTCTCTGTCTGAAGAATGGGTCATTCTGCTTCTTGCTCCTGGAAGCAGAATTACTTTCCATCACCCTTGTGCCAGCTCTGGGGATCATTTGAGGTCTCTGATTTCACTCACTAAACTGGCAGAGAACTAATCCAGCAAGAGGGGGAATATGAATTTATCTTTTTTAACCGGTTCGGTCAGGTCAGGTGGCTCGCAAGACATCAGGAGACTCTGGGAACCACCACAAAGCAAACAGGAGCGCTGGGGCTAGGGGGAGAGGCAGGGTTGCTCCTTTTGGCAGCACTGAGCTGTTAGCCTGACTCAGCCGTGTTGTGAAAACTCACCCTTAGGTAATAGTGTTTGTGCTACAGGTTGACTGACAGATCTTCAAATAGTAGCCAGAAGGGAGTTACCAGAGGTACCGCGGTTTGTTTTTGTAGTGTGGCCTTCTCTCGTTTTGGTGTGTTGTATTTTGAAACAGATACTTATTCTATTCTAATCGTGTTGTTGCATGAAAACCTTCTGCAGAAAAATGACATGTGCAGGGCAGACCTGTTTGGGAACTTGACATTGAGCAAGTGGGTAACGAGCCACGGAACCTGGAAAAATCTGTGCTTTAGTCTCTCTGACAATCTGCCCATTGTATTTTGGAGAATTCAGAAACCTTTGTTCTTATGGTCTGCTGAACATTGCAAGCTTGAAAGCCTGAGACAGAGCGTAGTCCTTCATCTTTGAACATCAGGATGTTTTTCTTGGAAGTTCTGGTAGCTCTTGTTAACGTAGCTGACAGATCACCATGGATCTTGAGCGTGCATAAGCCCAGATTTCCCTTCAAACCCTGGCTGCAGAGTTTGAAACACACCGAGGTTCATCCCACCAGCTCCCCAAGGCCTCTGGGGAAGTGGATGATTGCCATCTCAGCAAACAAGAAATGCTCTTCTTCCAAAAAGTGCCCATCTGCCTTTGCGTTCTTGAAGCTGGCGTGATCCCACGTGGGTGGTAGTTGGGTTTTTTAGGACAAATTTAAATGCTTTAGTTTAAGCTGGAGAATGCCATTTCTCTACAGACTTTAAGGGAGGGACTGATGTACAGTGTAGGCGTAACTCAGCATAAATTGTAGCCCTCAGACAGTTCCACACCGTTAACAGCTAATGATAAAAGTTGCAGCCAGCTGTGACCTTTCTTCATTTTCTCCATGTTTGATAAGAATATGGTCCTGGCAGAATTTTTTTTTTTTAATGAATTATTCAAATACTGCAGAATTAATTTTTTTTCTTTTTGCTTTGTGGGCAGTGTAGTGTCACTTCATAGTGTATACACAAATGTTTGGAAATACCATTGAGAGGTGCAGCCAAAACCGTACCAGTTGCCCTCGTGTCTTTGTAAACAGGTATTTTTATGTCTTGTGCCTTGTTTAGATTTTGTAAACTAGATTCCTCTTCTCAGAAACTCTCTCTCATTTTTCCTTCCCCCAAAATAACTTGAACCTTCCTCTTTGGATACTTTTAAAGAATTCTGCTAATGTTTTTTTTGTGCAGCTACTTTGATTTTTTTTTCTAACGCATCTCCCCTGCTACGATGGAGAATGAAATTGAAGGTCCAGACAATGGTCAGAAAGGTTTTAATGTACTGAAGCCAGAAATACTAAAAATCTGTGAATATATAATGCTGTGTATATCATTGCCTTTAAAACCAAGCAATCTAGCAATATTATGTCAAAGTGAACATTTCCATGTTGTTTACACACAAGTCAAAAGTAAACAAAGTGTTCCATAGCATAGTTTATTCTACAAAGCTGGCCTTAAAATGAAGTTCCTAGAAATACTAAACCAGTTTACAGCAAAAAAGTAAAAGGAAAATGACACTTTAATCCTAGTTAATCCATAATATTGACCTATGTGTGCTAATAAATAAATAAATAAAATTACGTGGTCCTTTAATCATCTGCATGGAGCTGGTTATTCATGAGAGAGGTCTGATCCAAGGATTAGCTACTGTGCAGTTTCTGAGGACATGTTGAATGGATTTATGTTTTATTTTGTGAGGAGGCTGCCTACTTCTTAACTTGCTTTTTTTAGGATTTTTTGGTTTTAGATCTCTATCCTAGGATTGAGATAGATCACAAGATGGTAGTAATACAAAGGAATTCCCAATGAAAACCTAAAGTGATATTCTGGAGGCAGAGTTATTTTGTTTGGTTTATTGAAATTTTTAATATTAAGAATTTGTGTGTAAGAATTTTAGGTAAGTCTGTAAACCTGTGCTTATTAGTACACAAAATCCAGAGTTTATACCTCTTTTTAGAGGAAAACAAAATATGCTGTATTCAAGGATACTCTGCAAGCATGTCTCGGAAATGCAAAAGCAGCAGTGGATGTCACAAACTCTGCTCAGAATTGACATTATATAGATTGTCACAGTGGCATAGGATTGTCAGGCTGCTTTCTAGAAAATAACTTTCCGAAAAATGCGTGGAGGGAAACTTTTTGAGCTGCAGTATTTGCAAGCCTCATGAAGGAAGCTTAGATATTGTGATTGAACTTTCTGCCCCAGGTGTATTTGTGCCCGTGTGTCACACAGATACATATAAGTTGTGTATCAGTTTATAAGTTTGTGTGTTGTCTCTGTGTTTTAAATTAATTCCCCTTAACTTTGTTTCAGAATTGGGTGGGGGCTTTCACGCCTCTGAGTGGATGGTAGCACTTACAGTATGAAATGATTATGACTTTGGGTAAGATTTCTTGTAATTATGTCACACAGAACACTCATTTAATGTAATTCTTCTACCACAGTGTATTAACCCAGCTTTCTGGTGCTTTCAGAGTTTCTAGGAGATGTGACAAAAATTGTTCTTAATAACTAACATGAATATTGTAGGGAAGTGCTCATGCATGAAGGCCAGTTGTTGGAATGAGGTTGTATATGATCTCTACTTGTCACAGTGCATCCCACAGCAGCTAATGGGATGAAGATGTAAATGGCCCTAATATGGGTAGACTGAGTGACTGATTCACAGTTTTTTCTGTTGTATTTTCCCCTCTTCTTCATTATGTTAAAAATACTTATTTTTTAAACATACCTGAAATGTGGTCAAGATAGACTGAAGCATGGCATTCCCTGGATAGGAGTGATGATGAAGTTCAGTTTCTCACAGTCCTCCTTGAGGATCTCATAGTCCTACCCCGCCACAATAGCCCTGGCTGTTTCTCTGCATTATTATAGTCACCTTCCTCGCCTTCATTCCCAGTGACCGACCACAGCAATACTTGCCAGTGGACCTGCTAGCAGCTCCTGGGCTCTTGGGCTTTTTGTACTGTCCAGCTGCAGGTAACTATATTCTGTCTTACGTCTCCAAGAAGACTTCTCTCTCTGTGCCAGTTTCAGCCACCTTTGACAATGTTTTCCTGTGTCGTCAGAGACAGAAGATTGGTCAGGCAAATCTGATTTCTTAAGAAATCAGCTTAAATTTGCATTATTTGTTTTCTAACATAGTTTGCATTTATGTAGCAGGGTTCACATGCAAATGTCAGGTTATCTATTGGTTTCTCAGCTTTTGACAGGCAAATCATTTTATTGTGTGCTGGACCTACTGACACGTACGTCACACGGGGTAACCGAGAGACCGAGCAGGCAGACCACACTGCTGATTTGTAAGTGCTAGGAAGATCTCCGTCCTTGTCACAGTGGGCTTCAGTGTGCTGTTTCCATTCTGGACAGGATTTGCTTTTAGAACTACAACATGAATAAAACCGGAGGAGGGGAGACCTAATCAAATAGTTAAATGAGGATAGTGAAATATTCTTCATTTCATAGTGAAAAGTTGAATGTTCTTATAAATATTTACCTTTTGAGCAATACCTGTAATGTGAGATAGGTTTCATAGCTTTGATTTAACTAGTGACAAGAAAAGGACACTGCTAAAACATGTTCAAGGGGGGAGGTTGCTTGCCAGGAGTGCTCTGTGTGTGCTGTGCTATTGTCTTCAGCCGAGTTTGTTGTTGTTACTAATGTTTCCCCCAAGCTTTTCACTGCTTATCAGGAACTGAAGAGGTAAAGACTTTTCTTGTCTCGAAGTTGAACTTTTTTTTCATCTTTCCAAGCCAAATTAGAAATTGTGAGTATCACGACTGTTGTAGTCTCATCCGATGTAAAGAAGACAAGGTTAGGCAAGGGAAATGGAACAAATAAAGGCACGTAATCTTGTCTTTATCTCCCTTCCTTGGAAGAGCTAAAAGGAGCTAACAGGAGACTGTAACCATGGAAGAAAATCTAGCTTTCAAACTGCTGCTTCTTTTGCACTTGCTGCATACCAGCCAATCCATATAGGAAAGTTGGATTATGCCAAGTTATCTTTCACTACCTAGGAAGCAGATTGGAGGATAAAATGGAAAGGAAAGAGATTATAAAAATTAACACTAAACTTCTCCAGGTATCTAAGAATTTAAGGGACTCCTTGTTTTATTCTTAACCTTAAATCAGTGTATGTATTTTGTGGGATGATTGAGCTGGTCTAGATGATCATGACAATAAGCTAATATGCAGTAATTAGATAAACAATACACTTTTTAAAAAAGATATAATTCGTAAAACTTTTCAAAAAAGTAGATTAAATGGTTTACTTCCTCAGAAAAGTATGATTCACTTGGACTCATAAGGTTCATTTGTTTTGATACGAAGAGGAGGGGCTTAACTGACAGGTAATGTGAATGACAGGAAGATTTAGTGGTTCTTTAGGAATGTCAAGAACTGCAACTTACTGCTTGTAGAGACTGGCCTATGGCATGTAATCTATGTCTTCCAGGCAGTTTTGCAGGTTGAGTTTTTTTAGGGACAATGTTCATTGTAAATGCTAAGATATAATAGATATGCTGGGGGCTTATCCGCAGAACAGTATCAGTTGAACAAAGGGAGAGCAGTGAATAGTTTTGAGGCTCTCCCTGAGGCATGAGCACACACGCCCTGATAAGCACTGTTGTTGAGTCAGAAGACTTAGAGGACATGGGCTTCTCTTGTGTAGCTTTTGTTTTCAACCTCTTTCTTATAAAATGATTGAACATGTTAAGGCCTTACTTGGATCTGTACTGTGTTGGTTGCTTCAGTACTAAGGATGTATTGAGTACCTGATAAGTTGTATCATCTGCTTATTCTGATAGCAAAGCTAGGTAGGAAAGGTGCAGCAGCATCTGGAGTAATGAACTCTAGAATGGGATTTCCCAATAGCAAATTGGAAAAGTGGGAACTACTGGAAGGTAGGCTTTGGGTAGGGGGGTTCACTGTTTTTGTTGGCTACTTAGAAAGGCTGATATGTGCAGATAATGGAGGTGAAAGTAATTCTGTGGATTGATCACACCAGGAAAACAGAATAAAATTGGTCCTCAGCCTTTCTTTATGCCTGACATAGAAGTATCATAAAGTCAAAAAAACCAAATAAAAACATTTCACCATAGGAGATCCTGACTCATGGGTGAATGAATTCTACAGCTTGCTTTGATTGTGGCTGGGTACCTGGAGGTAACAAATGACAGAGGGATAACAGAGAGATGAGAAAGGCTGTGGAATCTCCATCTTTGGAGACTGAAAATTCAGCTGGACAAATACCTGAGAAACATAGTTTCACTTCTAAGTTAGCTGAACTAGAGGTTGGAAATAACTTGACCTCCAGGGATTCCTTCCAAATGAAATTTTCCTATGAAGCTTTGGCTTTTGATTGATCAGATTTCAGAAAGAGTTGGGCATCTCTTAAAAGAAAGCCATATAGATGGGGGTTGGAGGAGTTGGAATGATTTAGTCTCAGTTAAGTGCTTGGAGATGGAGTTGGGTTTAAACTCTAAGGGTATTTTGGTTTAGGATCCAGGAAAGCTTTGAAAGAAGTCAAACTATTAAGAAGTTGGAAATACAAAAAAGCACAGAAATAAAATGTTTTTTGCAAACTTTAAAGTATGTAGCTTTGGGATACTGAAACTCTACAGGAGCCTCTGATCCTCTCATACTGTTTTTCTATTGGTATCTTCCTGAGAGTTTTCATTTAGAGGCATATAAAAAGTTTTTCTAGGGGTGTTTTTGGTCTGTGGTTTTGCCTGTGATCTTGATAGTGAGGTGTGGGTTGAGAAGACCCTCGGATTTGCCAGATTTGTTTAGGAAAATGAAGACTCTACATTGAGATCACCTGCAGAAGATGGGATACCAAAATGAAACTGGGTGGCAATTTGGAGTGCCACTCCCATAATCCTTGGTGGCACGTACTGTAGTTGGATTTGCTACTCCTCTTAATTGGGAAAGGACTGAACTTTGTGGCTTCATGTCTGTAAATGCAAAAACATTCAGGTTAATGTTTTCCTCATTAAAGTTTCTCCATTCCCTTTTACGAGTTTAAAGAAAAAAGTCTTTCAGGGTTCGCACTCTGAAAGGTTTATATAGATTTTACTCATGGATGACCAGGATAATTAGAGAAGATACTGGTAAGTTCTAGTCTGGATCAAAGATTTATTTGTAGGACCCCATAGTACGCCACTATAAAAACATTGTTGAAACTCAATATATGGCTGCCAAAGACTTAACCATGTGCCTGCTTAGGCTAACACAGACCTCTGCCTTATTGTGGGCTCACACAGACTTCCTTCTTGTTCTCCCTTATGCAGCATAAACTCATAAAGTCTTGTTTTGCTGAAAGCTGCAGCTGTGGAGAATCTTCTTGCTGATATATTGGATTTTTTTTTTAGGGAGTATTATTAGCTTGTTGAAATGAAACTGCTGTTGGTACAAAAAGCTTTAATATGAAACCAGGATGAGGTGACCTGAAACTAGGATGACTTCATTGTTTTGCCAACTATACATATTCTTGTAAGGCTATTATGTCTTGGCCATGTGCACATGGAAGCTAATGAGGATTAATGTGTAGATTTTATAGCACTAATGCTAGACAGAATGGTAGTCCCATTTTTAATAAAAGAGAAGAACCATCTATCCATCAATACCCCATCTCTCCCATTGAGAGAACAGCAACTGGCCAGTGCCTCATTTGGTTCAAATGGAACATTGAGTGGACTGTTAATCACCAATGGGGACTGTCAAATTGCTTACATCTTATTATATTTTACTATAATTGTGTACAGTGTATTGAGGGTGTTGGACTAGATGGTCCTAAAGCATTTTGTGATTCTATGCACATTAGTAAATATTTTTGAAGTTCTTCCCCCTGTCTTCTGGTAATTGTCTTCATCTCATCAAACCAGTGGAAGTTTGTGTTGTGGGTGCTGCTGTCAGCGTTCCCTGGTACCACCCTATCTCAGCCCCCATCTTTCTCATTGGGGTAGGACTTGGCTGGTATGCATATTTGACCACTATCATGGATTGGTAGCCCAACACTTTTCTTTGGTACTAAACATAGGTATAGGCTCTTGTGGAAAGGAGCCAGGGTGATTGAGATGAGGCTTAAGGATGAAGCGATGGGGAGAACAGAGGGCACTTGAAGTCCATTGCTGATTGCCAATCAGATGATGCACAAAGGAAAAGAACTTTCTTCTAATAAGCTTTCAGTGGTGCTGGAAGTAAATGGAGGCTCTGAGACCTTGGCAGTAGGTGCTGGAGAAACAAGCAGGGCTGCAGAGAGACTGAGCAGATATGCCTTTCATCCCTGCTGAAGGAGCAGGAGGCTGTTTAAATGAGGCTGAGAGAAGAGAAGGGCTCAGAAAAGTGATACTATCAAACACCTTTACATGGAAGGGTGATAGTAGGGACATCTGAGACTCAGACATTCAGAGAGAAGAGGGAATTACAGTACCTCTTAAATACCTCCCAAGATTGAAAATGCTGCCACTATTGACGGACTGAAGGCAGAAGTTCTGGTAACTTATTCTGGATCAGGGTGACTTAAAATTGGTGTGCCTGGCCTTTCTTCCTTATCTCAGGGAGAGAGGGGGAGATTTATGAGTAGCAAAGAGGGGCAAGAAACTGCAGTAAAACCTTGATGTTTCCACAGAGTTAGCCTCTCCTGTTTTCAGATCTTGCTAATCCTCTCTTAAAACCTTTTTGGTTTTTTGCTTCCATGTAGAAGCCAGAATGCTCTTTGTTTTCCCCATTTCTATGCAGGATGAAGGTAATGGCAAGCAATGATGACTTAAGTAACTAACTAAAGTAAAATGGAAAATGGATGTCTTTCGTTTTTAAGTTTTGACATCTGAAAATCTGTGTATTTGGTAGCTAGTTACTGCTTCTGAGTTGCATATTCTGCACTGTCTCACAGGATTCTTGCACAGATCGGGACATACAACAATATGAGTAACAGAAGACTAAAATATATTTACAATTTGTTTTAATTTTTTTAAATGAGGCTGGAACAGACTTTGAAATGCTGTGTGTGAATCAAGAGACTACACAGCTTGAGGATAACAAAATGCTGGAAGAGGAAAGAGTATAAATAGAAACTCTACTTCCTTGTTGAGTAGAAGCCAAGCCTGTGGTTGATCCTTTCTATACAAGAGTTTCCTGAGGTCCACTTAGGCAGCTGAATGCAGATGTCATAGAGTCATAGAATGGTTTGGGTTGGAAGGGAATTCAAAGATCATCTAGTTTCAACCCCTCTGCCATGTGCAGGGACACCCTCCACTAGACCAGCTGTCCAAAGCCCCATCCAACCTGGCCTTGAACACTGCCAGGGAGGGGGCAGCCACAGCTTCCCTGAGCAACCTGTGCCAGGGCCTCATCACCCTCACAGGGAAGAATTTCTTCCTCACATCTAATCTAAATCTACCTTCTTTCAGCTTAAAGCCATCACCCCTTGTCCTGTTTCTACCTGCCCTTGTAAACAGTCCCTCTCCAGCTTTCCTGTAGGCCCCTATTAGGTGCTGGCAGTGTGCAATTAGGTCTCCCTGGAGTCTTCTCCAGACTGAGCTACCCTAACTCTTTCAGTCTGTCTTTGTAGGAGAAGTGTTCCAGCCCTCTGATCATCTTTGTGGCCCTCTCTAGACTCATTCCTGCAGGTCTGTGTCCTTATTTTGGGGCCCCAGAGCTGGATACATTACTCTAGGTGGGGTTTCACAAGAGTGGAGTAGACGGGAAGAATCACCTCCCTTGACCTGCTGGTCATGCTTCTTTTGATGCAGCCCAGGACACAGTTGTCTTTCTGGGCTGCAAGCACACATTACCAGCTCATGTTGAGCTTCTCATCAACCAACACCCCCAAGTCCTTCTCTGCAGGGCTGCTCTCAATCCATTCTCCACTCAGCCTGTAGTTGTGCTTGGGATTGCACAGACCCATGTTCAGGACCTTGCACTTGGCCTTGTTGAACTTCATGAGGTTTGCACAGGCCCATCTTTCAAACCTGTCAAGTCTCCTCTGGATGGCATCTCTTCCCTCCAGCATGTCAACCACTGGAAGGACCAACAATTTCTGAAGAAACAAAAAATTCTGTGGTCTGAAGGGGAATGTACATAGTATGTGCTGAAGACTGGACTGAGTATTTTTCCCTGGGCAAGCCCTGGCTGCAGTTCTTGGAAAAAGAAGGTTCAGTGAAATTCAGAGAATATTGGGGTAAATCCAACACCAGCTCAGTGATAGGAGAAACATGTGTCTGATCTTTCAGTGCAGCACCAATCATTTGGGCCTGAAGAGGCTTTGTGTAACTTAAAAACAGCCTCCCAAGACTAAACAAGTGAAATAGGAGCTTATCTGGACAGTAGGATAAATTTGTCTACTGCTTTCTCTTCAAACTTGAAAATATTTTCTTCCACTGATAAATAAAGGAATATTTTACAGCAATCAGTGTGATTATTTTTTCCTGATACATTTTTCTCAGTAATGTCCTGGATATTACAGATCAAGCTGCTGGTATTTAAACCATATTACACTGAATTACATGAGTGCCCTTCAGTTCTCATTCTTAGTCTCTACATTTTTAGATATATGACTTAGAATTTTTTGTTTCAATAGCAGCTTTATGAATAAAATTTTCATAGTGCTTTTAAAACAAGGGATATATGAGCCAGAATCTAATTGTTTTGTAAAATGAATATTTTTGTCTATCATCTCTTAATTAAAATACAGCTTTAAACTTGCTCTAGTTTAAACAAATTAATTCAAGAAATCTTATGGCCTGTGTTTATACAGAAGGTTAGGCTAGATGGCTATGGTGGTCCCTCTGGCCTTATCTATGAAAGTATTTGCAATTCAGATCTAATTAAAGACTTTTTTGGGGAAGTGGTGGTGGGTATTTAGTAGCCCTTTCTACTAAGGTCATGTGTTTGATTTTTTCAGAGCAAGATTTCAGTTGCTTAGTTTGGCAAAATTGTAACTATATACCTGTTTTCATCAGGATTGTATAAAGGGAATGGTTTGGAGTTTTTTTCCAAGGTCTTGGGGGAGGAGGGATGGTTTGGATGGTTGGGGGTTTTTTTTCCCCAGTAGAAACCTTTCAATCAGAATATGTAAAGTGCTCAAAAGAGGCCACTTTATTTCTTCCTCCCAAAGGTCTGTGCTCTCATGGGATGTCTGTCTATTCCGTGTTTATCTTCATCCACCTTTCTAACATGTAGGAAGGGAGGAAGAGGAGATTGCAGGGTTGCAGTAGAGAAGAGGGAAGCATTTGAAAGGCTGAGCCTGAAGAGGGAAGAGGAACTATGCTGTCCAGTTAAGGGAAGAGATCTGAATTTAGGTCAGTGAGAAATCAAGGCAAGCTGGACTGAAAAAAAAAAAGTGGGTTGGCTGAACAAGGTGGGTCAGCTGTGGCAGGCTTGGAAAGGTTGGAAACTGGTGGAGCTGGGGAGGCCCGTGATAATTTGGGCTACTATCAATAAGGATGACTAATCTGTTTGGATATTTGAGATAAGAACTGGTGAAAGAAGTACTCTGAAAATACTGATTTTTCTGTAAAACTCCTGTCCTAGTGGACATCTTGGGCAGTTTGGTGTGCAGCTGGTTATAACTGTTTTAACTCCATTAACTCAAAGAATAACAGTCTATGTGAAGATTCATGGCTTATCCTTGCAGGGCCATATGCCTGAAAAACTGGAAGGATGTTGGGCTTTTGCCATTTGCCTTTTTATATGTATTTTTTTTAAAGCAGTGAAGAGCTCTGCATTAAAGTTCGGTTTACAAAGGCAATTTAGGTTGTGAAACACTATAGATATTGCTACATCTTGGCCTCTTTAAGAACTTATGACCTCTGGGAGTTGGATGTCAAAGTTCTAAGTCAAAAAAAAAATTTGTTTCTCTCCAAATGAGCTGTTCTTATTCTTCCTTTCCTGTGAACATTTCTACATTTTTGACCTTTTGGTCCTGATTTCAAACAAAGATTTCTTTTCATCTTAAAGAAAACTAATTGCAGGGGGAAAAAAGTATATTCTGGATAACATTAACACAGTTGACTTGGTTCTTTTGTTCTTTTCTTATAAGAACTTCCAAGTGCTTTCTCCTGCACTCTATGTAAAGACAAGGAATAAAAACTTGCTTCTTGTGCTTCTTAAGTCTCCAGTGTAACTTTCTTCCCGTATGTTTATGCATACACACAGCTTTACCCAGTATGAGTCATCTCCCTGACTTCAATTAGCCTTCCCTTTGCTACTGACTGGCTACCTAGCTCGCTCTTCACACACTTGATGAGTCTTCCTCCAGCTCGCTGCAGCCCACTTGCATCTTCGCAAGTCAGTATAAGTTAGTTCCCTTGACAAATTTTAGGGAGGGGTATCCTGTGGAGTCTTTCCTCCTGCATCCTTGGTGGAATGTGGGACTGGAAGGAAACACAAAAGATCATTCATCATCTTTGTCTTGGCAAGAGTGAAACCATTCATGAGGGATGTTTCTTCAACCTACCTCTGAAATCTTTTGTAGATAGACCACTGTTTAGAGAGACCATTTCCTTAAGTTTTTTGAAGTGCTTAAGTAGCCTTATTCCTGGAGAAACAGTTCTAGCCTAGATTTGATACAATTTAAACTTGCTTGCACTCTCATCAACAATAAATGTAGCAAAAATATGTCTTACCATCCTCTTCATGTCTGTTAACCATTTTCATGCCTGCCCACGTTTTTGCAGTCTTTCATTTCAGACTGTGTTTTTGCAAGACCTCTAAAAATCTTTCTTTGCAGGCCTCTCTACTTGATTACAAATGTAAATGAATGGTTTGACATAATTTCTTTCAGTGGCTGTTCCTTACCTCTTTATCTTATAGGCCTTTGCAGACTGCTTTTCACACTATTGCGGGGTGGAATTGAAGATGAACTGACTCCTTACTTCCTTTTGGTCTACCTCCCCCTCTCTTAAGAGATGATGTGAATACAAGTGCTTTAGAGTATTTTATGTAGAGAATTGCTAGTTTAGTGAAAAGCATTTTTCAAGTTAAAAAAAAGCCTTGAGAAGCATATACATTAATGGAATCAACAGGCATTAATGACCTACAACAAAGATAATTTATTGATGATTCTCAAAGTTCACTGTTAGGAATAAAAATTATGCCAGATGACTGAGTATTACTGTTTGTTTTTATAAGAGACTTTACCAGATGTTGCATTGTACCTGGGGGTTGTGGCCCATCAGTCCTTGGGGGCCAACAACAGTGTGGAGCAAACATGCATGGACATGGGTGTCATTGGCTTCCAAGCTAACTGGGCTGGGCAGAGGCTGCTGTTTCTGGTGGCTTCTGCCAGGTACACTGGCTGTAACTAAACCTCTGGAGAAAATGGAACAGGAAAGCTGAAAACACAGGCTTGGCAAAAGAGTTAAACTGCAGTAACATGAGCCCTTTCATTTAGTATTCTAGCTGCAGGACTCTTTAAGGATACAGACTTTGGGAACAGTCCCTTACAGAGAACAGTATCAGTTCAAATAAAAATCAAATCAGAATTAGGTTACTAAGTCCTTCATCTTTCCAAGTTGTCTCCTCTTACAAACTGTTTGCTGAGTAGCACTAACAGCAGAAGGAAATAAGCCACAAAATCTTTACAATTTCTGTACAACGTACCACTGGTAAAGAAGATTTGGAGAAAGGCTAGGTGGATAGAACAGGAACAAATACTGTTTTTCTTGGTTTATTATCTTTATCTTTTTAATTAAATTAATAATGTGCCTTCTGTCTTTAAAAAATGTAAATACTTTAGTTTGTTGCTGTGATATGCCCATCTTAGATTGGTACCAGATGCAGCTTTTTGGTTAAACAGTATCATGTCGTCTTAGCAAAATCCAGGGCAGAGGTAGCCGTGTCTCTGCAGTGGGAGGAAGTTAGTGCCCATTCTCCAAGTAGTCATTGTCCCAGCATGGTCAAAACCAGGCAATTTCTCTCAGTATGTTACATTTCTCTTTCAGTACTCCTGCACATATTTCCTGTATATGGAAACAAGGTTACAAATTAGAGCAAGAGTAGCGGGGTGTGTGTCCTAACCTGGTGTTCAGTTGGGTGTGATGGATGTTTGCACCTGGTATCACGTTGGTGTGGCTCCTTTGATTGACACTTTGGCAGCATTAGAACTTAATGGTCCTAAAATGTGCATAAATAGGGGCCCTGTTTTTTTCCTGTGTCTTTTTTTTTTCCTCCAAATTTTTCTGTTTAACTACTTGACGTGGATTTAGTCCCAGGTTTTGCAAACCACTTTTCAATATTTTTCCTCATGTTCAGAATTGTAAAACATAAGTGTGGCAACAGAGTTCCCCCTTTCCCAGGGAATTATATAATTTGATTTTAGGAAGACTCAAGATGTTTCTTACTCTATATAAAATATCAAAGATTTCAGTGATTTAATAGGTTGGGTTTTTTTTATCTTGCTAGGTGATACAGTTGATGATCAAAGTAGAGAGTCAAAGGATAAAACTTCATTTCCGGAGACCAGACCGATGTACAACCAGCCTCCACAGGTAGGACACTATTTCCTAATGCACACATGATGAAACTTCCTCATTTAAGAAGCATGAGCGTCTTGCAGGAGAAGGTTTCAACATATTCATATCATCCATTGACTGAGTGCGTAATCAGCCTCCCTTGGTCATCTATCATAAAAGAAGCATTACTAGCAATTAGGTGGCAATATTATCAAGGCCACCAATATGGATTTGAAAAAGAAATTGTAAGAAAGCTGTGCTGCATGGTGTCGCAGAGTATCTTATTTTTATACTTGAGACATGCAGGCATGGAACTGTAGCTAAAATGTTAATGAATTGCATAGAAACATTAGCATGGTGAGTAGTGGTGGAAAATGTCAAACATTTACATAAGTCATTTATTTCCACAGCTACCATCATAAGTAACATGTTATAAATGTGTGAGTATAATAGACTGTCTTTATTGTGTGTTTGCTTTCTGTTTCAGTATTATGTAGCTGTAAATATGGTAATCTTCTTCATCTGCTTTATTTAATATTTAATACATGTATGCCAAAGCAGGCTTTTCAGAATATTTCTCCGTGTGAGCTACAGACATTTTATTCTCTGAAAATGTTTTTTGAAATGAGTATGATCCTGTTTTCCATTGCCATATAGTGTTAGTTATTTGCAAAATAACTGTGAGACACTTTGCTTGGGCTTTTTTTGCTTTCATTGTGATGGAATTTTTGCTTAGCCTACACTTCTCTATCTCTTAAACCTAGCCCTGGAACTAAGTGTGTCTCTGTCTCAATGCCATTCTGGTATCTATTGTTAAGTCCCTTGGTTTAGCAAAAGCATCTGTGATAATCATAGAATAGTAGAATGCTTTGGGTTGGAAGTAATCTCAAAGATCATCGAGTTCCAACCTTCCTTGAGGGGTCCTACAGGAAAGTGGGAGAGGGACTGTTCACCAGGGAGCGTATTGATAGGGCAAGGTGGAATGACTTCAAGCTGAGAGAGAGCAGGTTTAGATTATATGCTAGGAAGAAATTCTTTACTATGAGGATGGTGAGGCACTGGAACAGGCTGCCCAGAGAGGTTGTGGAAGCCCCATCCCTGGAAATGTTAAAGGCCAGGTTGGATGAGGCTTTGGGCAGCCTGGTCTAGTGAAGGTGTTGCTGCTCATGATGTTGCATCTTTAAGAGTGGTCAACGTGTGTGTGATCTGTAGTCTCATTTTAATTTCAAAAAAAAAACTGTGTCTGATTCAGAAATCTTTAACATAAGTTAGTTTGCCTTCTGATAAGAAATAATTGCAAAATTTTAGTCTGACTTCTGAATTCATGCACATCGGAGCCAGGGTGATTTGCAACTGAAGTCCTGCTACGTTGAGGCAGTGTAAGGCATTGATGTTGTGGTTGCCTACTGCACATAGTTTCCCTTAGAGTGATGTTCTCGGTAGGTATTGTGAACTGCCAGTTATTGTAGCATTAGTGGTTTGTTCAGTTCTGTGGAATTTCAGTAAAATAGGAACTTGTGTAGATTTTAAGTGTTTCTGACTTAGAGGAAAGCAATTTTCAAAATAAAATAGCAGATTAACTTTTCTGTTAAAACTCTCATATATCAAACAAATTCTGAGAATTCTGAGCACTGGACCAAGTTTTCCAGGGAAGTGGTGGCTGCCCCCTCCCTGGCAGTGTTCAAGGCCAGGATGGATGGGGCCTTGAGCAGCCTGGTCTAGTGAGATGCATCCCTGTCCATGGCAGGAGGGTTGGAAGTTGATGGTTTTTAAGATCTCCTCCAGGCCTAACCATTCCATGATTATATGATTCTATGAATTCTCAATAGAGTAACCAGGGGTCATGGAAACGAAATAGGTAATTCTGGCCATTAGGGAAGCAATGTTCCTTTTTGCAGTGGTGAGTGTATTTTTATAAAATTGTGGGAGAACTCTACAAATTTAGCAAAATTGGAAGAGCATTGTACTGCATGTTGAAGATGTCATTGAGGTGTAGAACATTAGTTGAAATAATAAACTTGTTAGTATTAAAAGAAGAATACTTCATAAACATAGTACAGTATATTAGAAGGTATTCGTTAGTACTTTCTGGTACTTGTCAAGCAGAGTTAAACAGAAGAATATTTATTTCTTCAACTGCATCTTTTGATTGAAATTTGCTTTTATTTTTAAATATAAAATATTTTACAACTTAATCAATACAGACTTTGTGAAACATGGAAAGTGCTTTTAGAAATGTGATTTAAAGAAGAATGAAGTAATACTTTGTTCATGGGTCACTTCCTTATTCAAAAGGGAAATGAGGTTGAGTTGGATTTTTCAAATAAAGGGTCTTCTGGAGTATTTTTTGGTAACTGTTGACATCCTTGGAATTTCCCATTTGCGTAGGTGCAGCTGGAATTGTTTGCTGTACAATTACTGAATTCTCAAGTACATATATTTATATAATCTTGCATAAATTATTTAAACTAATACATAAATAAAAGCTTCCACCACGATCATCTGCAGCTATCAACATGTAACAGAATCTCTTGTAGCAACTGCCATAGCTGCAATCTGCATTTTTTTAAGAGGCTTTTATATTGCATGCAGGTTAGAGGAACTGCAGATGCTTAGAAACTTGTTGGAGGAAGAGTATTTTCAAAAGTCAACCTTAGTCCAAACATGTCATTTTACACTGCACGGATTGGGAACAGAAGCTCCTGCCTTGAACTGCTATGTGGAGTATCGTTTCCATCTCTTGAGTGTGGTTGAAGGTTTGGGAGGGTCATCTCAGGGGTGTCAGTCGTGGGGAGATGCGTTGTCCGGCAGGGTAGTGAGTGCTTTGGGCCTAACCGAGCATGTACAGCCCCACTAAAGTTGCTTCAGGCTCATGAACTAAAAGTCATACACACATTTAAGTGCTTCTCTGGATCGGGGCCAAAATGCTTAGCACTCTGCAGGGCCAAGAACTTAAATTAGTCTCTTTGTGACTCTGAAATATAAAGCTTCTAATTTTAACTGCAACACCATCATAATAGAAGAGATATTACAGATTTATTTTTTCATGCTTGTGAGATTTCCATTGTTATAGTACAGTTGCCAGATAATTCATTCCTTATCTGCTTTCACTGGGAATTTAGGGTTATAGAAACTAACAGAATGGAAAGGTTAGTTTTGAGATATAAAGAGAGCTAGAGACCCTCATAATGTGATTGGGTTATTTTTGATAATAAGCTGTTGCATTGGTAAAGCAAATTAGCACAACTATGTATTTTTGTCCTACTGTGAGATCAATTATGTAGCATATCTATTAGGAGACATAAAAATATTTTTGACAGATGGTATGGCTGTGAATTAGGATTTATGAAGATTATTGTATGCCTAGTGTCCAGGACACCTGGGATTATTAAATTGATGTGAGAAACAACAATTAAAAAATTACATTTCTGGTAATAGTATTTTGTATCTCCCTACTGTCACCTTAAGAAGCAGCTCGTGTTTATTTGATATTGTGCTTCTTGATAATCTGACGTGTGCTCTTTAGCCAACAGATGTCAGCAGATTTAATGGATAAAAACAGTACCAGTAACTGTATTAAAATAAACTACCAAAAATGAGAGCTGTCTTTCAATTGTAAATTAAGATTTTTCTCTTGCTGTGTATTGGGTTGTTTTTTTTAACCTTGTAGTCCTATTTCTCCCTCGGTTACTTAATAGCTATTGCCTCCTCTTTAAGGAGCTTGTTACACATTTTCTAGGGCAAGAGAGAATCCCCCAAGGGATTGCTTAATCCACAATTATCTAATTTATATGTTGTTGTTAGAGCCACTCTTAATTATATACCTTGCTGTGATACTTACCATCATAGGACATAGTTTTCTTTATGAATTGCAGTAGGTCTGGTGTGGTGCTTGTGCCCTTTCTTTTCATAATTTGCGACTAAAAATGAGAACATAGCACAATGAAGCACAGGTTTCCTGAGGTAAATTCAAAATTATCTATGGTTTTCTGCATGTAGATACTGCTGTGCACCATTTTGGGCAAGAATCTAAATAAATTAGAAAAAAAAAATTATATCTGAATTGGCAGATAATACCCTCATTCAATTGATCCTTTGTAAAGCTGCTGTGTCAGGCTTCTGAACAGATGTAAATAATAGTTTCCTAGGCATCGGGTTAGGGGTCGTATTAGTCACTTGGAAAGACAGGAAAACTGATGTTGAGGGCACAGAGTAGGAGAGAAAAATAATTTCATTTTCTTTTTACTCTTCTAGAGAAATTAGCAAGTATTGCTGTTGTTTATAGACTTTTAAGAGACCCTTTTGAGCAGGTTCCTGATAAAATTCCAAGGCATAGATGATGCTAATGCTATCGTGTTTTCCTTTAAAAAAACCCTAAATAAATTGGTTCTTCCAGACCTATTTTTGCCCAGTTTTTACTAAATCCTGGCTATCTGGATTCTTTTTACAAGTTACTGGAAAAGGAGCTGTTGCTGATCACATCTCTGTTCAGTCACCAAACCATAGATCTACTGGAGTGAGTCCAGAGGAGGGACTCAAAGGTGATCAGAGGACTGGAGCACCTCTCCTGTGAAGACAGGCTGAGGGAGTTGGGATTGCTCAGCCTGGAGAAGAAAAGACTGGGGAAACCTTAGAGCAGCCTGCGATTAACTGAAAGGGGGCATACAAGAAAGCTGGGGAGAGACTGTTTACAAGGGCATGGAGTGATAGGACAGGGATAATAGGTTCAAACTGAAAGACAGGTAAAGTTAGATTAGATGTCAGGAAGAAATTCTTCCCTGTGAGGGTGGTGAGGCCCTGGCACAGGCTGCCCAGAGAAGCTGTGGCTGCCCCCTCTCTGGCAGTGTTCAAGGCCAGGTTGGATGGAGCTTTGGGCAGCCTGGTCTAGTGGAGGGTGTCCCTGCCTACGGCAGGGGGTTGGAACTGAATGATGTTTGAGGTCCCTTCCAACCCAAACTATTAGTTATGGTTCAGAGGGTCTCATATTTAAAATCTTGAGAAGGGTGTTCTGGAATAGTTTTATTGCATCATTTTAAATTTCCTACATTTGCTGCAGAGAAGCTGGTTTATATTTAAAAATTATTGGCCAGTGTTTGTGATTAGTTTGCTCCATTTTGACATAGTGTCTATGGGAAACACTGCTTAGACTGACTTTTTTTTTCTTAAGCTTTAGTAAGCCAGAATTCTAGTCATATCCTGGTTAGATTAATTGCTTGTCGTATGTCATATTAATTCCAAGATCTTCTTTTTCACATATAAAGCCCTTAAAGCATGTTGATCCATATTTTCTCCTTAATTGGGTATGTAAGCAATAATCACTTAATGAAATTACCCACTCTTAGAAGGGACTGCACTAAGGCTGTCTGCAGCAAGTCAGCAAGTCCTCAAGCATGTACTTTGAATGCTGGTGCCATCAGAAGAAAGATGTTTCCCTTAGCTATTGAATATGATCCTAAGCTGTAGGAAGTGAACTTTTAACATTACCTTTAAAGAAGGATGACTAGTTTTCAGTGTTTGCAGCAGATACTATCTTTCTTAGCACCCTTTGCATATATAGCTGGCAGTTCTTTGGGGGAATCCATGTGCAGCCACAGATGAGAAGTGTATGCAAAGTAGAGCTGCCATATGATAAGAAAGGCACAGTGTATGGTTGTGGTCTTACTGAGAACAAAGGTAAATATCCCAGTCAGCTAGAAAAATCAAGTATTACATCTTGCAACTTTTACTGTGCAGTAGTAAAATACTTTATAAGTCTTCATTATATTGTAAGGTTCATATTGCTATCGGATACTTGACCAAAATATTTAAGAGGTCTTTCCTTACTAGGAGGATCTCCAGAATGTATGGACCAGTGGACTTCTGTCTGCCCTTAACAGCTGGGCAACTTCGTGGGGAGGGTGTACGTACATATTGTATATAACTCTATTAGGTATACATGCATTACATGCATAGGTAAAATTTAAGCCATGCGATCATGCATTAGAAAGTTTGCTTCTGCATGTCACAAAGGATTAGTTGTGATGACCTCACAAACAACGTTTTATAAACTCTGATTTGTGTGATCTGTTGAAGAAGGGTCAACCAGTAAGACCTAGGAATGTCTTGTAAGACATTCCTTCCTTAAGCCTTGTGGGTTTTTTCACAGTTCTAAAGTGAATAGTTAGACACGGTATCTGTGTAACATGATACACAGCTGGGATTTTTTCAGGTACTTAGTAATTGTAGTGACATCAAAAATGCTGTGACAATTGTCTTTTTCTTAAAGGGAAGCGCTGTATTTTTAGATATAGGGAACTGGAGTTGGTGTTGAGAGATGTGAATTAACGTGGTTGTCACCAACTTCCTCACTGAACTTGCAGCGCTCTTACCAAGCACTTTGCTAGTGTGAAATACTGTTAAACCCTTTGTTCAACTCCAGTTGAGATTTCCTTACGACAAGAATTGAGGAAGGCTTTTACAGTCTTTTAAAATGAGACTGGAATGTTCTGTCTGGCCAGCAGATACACATCAACACAACAAATGGATTGGAGCATGCCTCCTTCCCACAGCCCTGCCTGTGAATTCCAGAGTCACTGCTGTGGTCAGTTTGTACAATCAATGAGGTCTGAGCAACAGAATACAAAATCACTGCCTGTCACTCTGGGAAAGAATGGCACACAAGCATGGTATATTTTCATTGTTAAGTGCCTAAAAATAGGTGTAAAAAGTTCATAAAATAGTAGAATTGACCTGATTGATTGGCAGTTTCTTCGTTTTAAGATCTAGGCTTTAGGAAAGGAACATACACACCAAATAATGACCAAGGGATGTGTATCCAGAAGCACAATAGTCATACCTTCCTATTTGGCTTGGGCAGAGACTCAACTCACTATATGCTTGACTTAATTACGTGCTTATTCAGTTATGTTGAATGGTTATTTATAGCAGGAGATGCTCAAATTGGGTGCCCAGATGTTCCCATCGCATTTTTAGCCTTGTTCTAATTTTGAGATCTTCTGACTAGCTTAATCCCCAGATAAAACTACTGATTATCCTGTATCTCTTGCCCAAACACGTGCGGTTGGACTAAAAGCCAGTAATGCTGGTTCACTTTGCTGCTGTCAACAAATTGATTGGTCAGTCATCTTGCCTCTGGGAGCAACCCTTCTGGGCTTTCCAAATATTAAAATTGATCTAAAATGCAGTGTAGATCATACATCACTTGATGAGACTGTGCTAATACAGCCTGATGGTACCATGGTATTTACAACACGATGCATTAGCGTAAAATGGTGGCTGAAAGACTGTAGTGTAAGGCAGCTTATTAATAATTACTCTAAGCACCAAGAAAGGAAAATAACAATGTCTTTAGCTCAGTTTCACTGCCACTTTTTGAGAAAAAAAAAGCCCCAACACCACAAAACCCACCACAAACAGCAATGGGCAGTCCATTTTAATTGAAAGGAAATATGACTGGAACACTGCCTCATTTCAGACCAAAATGCTAATATTGATACAACAGGAATATGTTTTTCTGTACTTCCCATCGGTATGGCTTGATCCTTTCACCAGAAGGTGCTACTGCTGTAATTTCAGCCTTACAGTATCCCCAAAACTTCACCACTCTTCAGTCCCATCAGACTTGTGAAAGACTCTGCGTTGGGTAGCACGTAGTCAGATTTTGTTCTAAAGCTCTTTTTAAAAAGAAAAGATAAAATGGTAACCCTGTGTTTGCAGATTTCTTTTCCTTGCTTCCACAGTATTAAAATTTTAGGAATACTTTTCTGGTACTGTAATGCAGTTAGTAGTCCTGCTTGGTAAAAACAAGTCAATTTTAAAAGCCAAAAAAGTACCCTTCTTCCCTTACATTATGGTCCGGTTATCTTTCTTACATAGAGAACCAAAGGTCAATTTAACTGAAAGAGATGAGCAATATCTATTTATTTTTAACTAATTAATCCTTAATTAATTAATTTCTTTACTGTTTTAAGTCATTGTGCTTTTATTCTCAAAACCTAAGCAGTAGGTGCTGAGGACAAGTCAGTCTCCTTACTGCTTGTAGATTGAAGCTTTACAAACTCTGGCTTGTGGTAACCTGTTTGCTGAAGATGCTGTTGACAAGTGCTCCAGTACAGACTGTGTATGGAAGTCCAATATCCGTTCTTCATTACCCTTACTGACTGGAATCTCTGTGGAGAGAGCACAGGTGGAAAGTTGTGTTAGGAGATAACTTGCCTAATTCACTTTCTAGGCATTAGAATGTTTTTAATCTGTAAATAGGACATATTGCTAGTCTTGCCACATGCTTGGATTTTAAGCAGCACAATAAAAACCTCAGAACAAAGCATTTAATAGAGCAGGTTTTATTCACATATCTTCCTGTGAATCCATTTATGTTCTTCAAGGCTGAGGAGAGAGACCTCTAGGAATATCCAGGGGTTGCGTTACCCAACAAAACTTCCGAGAGCCTGGCTGAGGGTGTTGTTTGCAGGTATCACTGGATGAAGCTTCACCTGGCTTCAGACTAGTGAAGACCGTACACTCGACTTAATCAGCTTTTTTTTTTGAAAACTGAATCCAAGGTAATTTCCTTTTCCTTTCCACTTAGTGTAGATGGAAATTGTTATCCCAGTGTTTTTCCTCTCACTGATATTAATGTTCAAGGGGGACATTTCACGGATGTTGCTGAATACCTCAATTACTGAAGGAGAGATTTCCTTTTTGTCTTGAAACAGTAACTTGTGATTTACACAGCTTTTCCCAGTTGTTGCAATGTGCAGAAAAATTTATTGACTTCTTTGTGAAACCATCTTTGCTAAATATTTTCTTACTAGTCTTTTATGTTTAATTATACAAGTTCTGTTCTTGAGTAAACAGCTTCCTTTCCCATCAAGTCCTTTGATTTTCATATGCTTAGTATGCAGTATTATCCCACTTTTTTTTAGAGGCTCTGCTTCATGGACATCTACTATCTCAGAATAACTGTCATCTTTTTTCCTGCCATAGCAGGTTACCATGTTAGAGCTTCTACAACAGCATAGGTTGGGAACAACAGGTAGAAACATGGAGGGGGATACCTAGTTTGCCCGAGCTCCTCCTATTCAGGACATCAGCTTCTCAAAATGTCTTTGGGAGATTTTTTTTTGCTTGGAGCAATAGAGAGAAATGCAGTTGTCACTAACTACATCAACCAAATGTAGCTGCTAAATGAAAATGGATTATTTAAATACCGTTTATTTCATATGCTATTAAAGTTTTACAGAAAATTAGCTTGATATATTCCCTGGCTATATTGAAAAGTTACCTGAGTTTTGTATTGCATCAGGAATGAAGGTAGCAGCAACCTAAATGTGAGTACTTTGTGCTTTTGGATGACACTGAAGTTACAGAACAAATCCATTATCAGCATTTATCAGACTTCTCTATTCATTTTGCAATATATTGACTTGTCCTTCACTTCTGATTTGTGGCTGTGAAACGCACTGCTGGATGTCTAGAGCTGCCTGCATTTTCATTTACAGATCCTCTGTCTTGCAGTTTACTTATATAGTAATTTTCAGGAACTTTTTAATCTTTGTGTGCATGCTACAGGCAAAAGAGAGAAAAAAATCTGGCCTAGTTAGTAACATTTCCAGGCACTGGCAGGAGCAGAATGAGCTGAATATTGTTCATGTTGCGTATTACAGTGTATGAGATCTTTGCTATGAATAGCTTGCATGGTTCTTTAAAGGAACAAAGGAACTAGATAAACTCTGCCTTACTGAACACACACCTCTCTCTAAGACAATTCTTACGAAAATATTCATGTTGCAGAGGGGAACTTTATCCAAAATTCACCTGTTAGGACAGTACTCAGGGTCCTCCAGAGAGGCAAAGGTAGGAACAGGAGCCCTACTACGGAGGGGCCATAAAAAACTGATTCAACAGTGCTAAGAAATGGGTTGGAATAGAAGGAAAGAGTATAATTATTTTAGTTACAGTGGGAAATTAAGACTTAGCATTTTTAGTAAAGAATCCTTTTCTACTTCCTTCTTATTTCTGGTTTCTCTTAGTTCTGCAGTCTTTCTTCATGTTGCATCTTAGCCTTGTCTGTTCATAATTGTACTTTCTCATTATAGACACCCACTATTGAGATGTTATGATTCTCTGTCTTCTGATAATTATTGAAACAATTGAATAATATGAGTTAGGAATAAAAGTAAGAATTAGGAATAAAAATATCATTATAGTTTTGGTTATATTATGTTCAATGTATTTACTCAATTTATCACCAACCCCCTCCAAATCTTTTCTGTGCCCAGTTGTTGCTGTGGCAGATTGAGTCAAATCAGAACCTTAATCTTGGTCTGGTTTGAGTTTGCAAAGTTGTTAAGCAAATAATTTTTTTTTCTTGTAGGATGAGCAGATGAGATAGTTGGTTTAGACACTAGATATGCAGTCTTTTGTGGTCCTTAAGAACCTTTCAGGCTAGAATTATAATCTGTAAGTGTTTTAGAAAGAAAACTCACAGGCATCTCTAGTATTTGCTAGGAGAATTAAACTAACACACTTGAACTGTGGAACATTTGGAATATCCACAATTGAAATGGCAGCCTCAAATTCTTCCCCTCTGCAGACATTAACAATTTTTGCTGTTTGAGGATAGTTCCTACATTAGAGAAAAAGCTAGTTCTGGATAATTACACTTTTCTAATTGCTTTAGTGCCAATAATGGTGTACATTTGTACATCGTTATTGATACTGAAAGTGAGGTTTAGCAAAGATTTCCTTACTGTTCTTTGCAGGCCAAGATACTTGGTGGGGAGATTTGCTATAATAATGAAAAACTAGAATGTCAGAGGTACTTTTCACTATTTCTTTGGAATTCTTTTTTCTTTAATATTTCAGCAGCATTAACCTGACCTTGATTTTGTTCTTGTCTGAGAACCAGCTGAAAAGCATGCTTTTAAAAAGGAAGGTGAAAAAGAAAAATACCTGAATTGCCACAAATAGGTAAAATGTTCTTAAATGCCTATTTTAAAACCTGGTTCTGTTTTACTCTGAAAAGCAATATTGATAAATGGAGAACAAACATGCTGCCTTCTAATCACACAAAATTTGTCCAGGTAGCAGGAGCTTTTTAAGAAAGACAGATCACTGCTGTATCACAGAGTGAGAGCCATAAGAAGCTGGGAAACAAGAGCCCAAAGCAAATGGGAAAGCTGATTTCCATTGACAGCCATTCTTGCTTATAAAAGCCTCTCCAAGGACTCGATTTTAGCCTGAAGCTTTCAGCGTCTAAGTCTGCCCTGTTGCAACCACTGACAACACCAATCTCAGGCTAGTATTACAGTCCCATTCACTGCCTTTCTGTTAAAGAAAGCAAGCAAGCGACCAGAAGCCATTTGGATACAGCAACAAGCTACTGCAAGGTCTCTGGCACCACTTCTTCCCTCTACTTTTGTTCTCCCAGATAGTAATTACTTTTTTCTTGAGTCCCTGGAGGGGATGTTGACTGAACTTTTGAGTGAGCCTCAAAAGAATAGCAGCTCTCACGATTCACCTGAGGTTTTCTGAACCTTCTCAGGGGCATCTATATTGTGCTTGTCCGGGTAGGTTTCATGCCTTCTTAGGGGTCTGTTAGCATATAGGTCACACACTTAGTGGTGTGCTGGTCACACACTTAGTGGTGTGTGGGGGTGTTTTGTTGTTGATGTTTTGGGTCAGGTTTTTTATGACATTAAAAAACTTACAGAGTCAGGTACACCTTTTCCCCCTGCAGCAAGGTTTTACTGATTCTTTTCTCCTAGCTTAGATTTTTTTTTAATGCAAAGTGCTGAACATTCAGGGAGCCTTAGGAGGAATTTTTCTTTTCTCCCCCTGTTCCTCTTTTCAAATGAGAACAGTAAGGACAAAGTGAGTGGTTGTCATCAATGGAGATGCTCACTCTGGAATTTCTACAAGGTTTTTTTTTAAATGCCCTAGAAAGCATGAATTGAAAGACAATTGGAAGAACAATCCCCTAAGATAATTTCCATTTCTAGATATGTCAGAAATAACTGCATATAAATTAAGATGTGTTATGATACACTATTTGCTGTAATATCACAAAATTGCCTGAAATAAAAATAGCATTTCTGTATCACCAGTAGTGCTGTACATCTCATAATTAGGATATTACTGGATATTTACTAAATACTCTGGAAGAGTGAACATACTGTTTGTTTCTCCAGGCTTTTCGTAGGTAAAATGGGTCTGCTTCTGGAAGACAACCCCCTCCTTTTTTTTTTAAACAGAAATTACAAATTTCTTAAAATGAATCATTTTTGCTAGAAAACCTTGTCCAGTAATTTGGTTGATAGTAATGCTAGTGCTGATCTTTGATTTTTCTTTATAGCACTGTAAATTCAGCTGCTCAGTACATTGTAAACTATGGGGTTTTTTTTTTCTTCTTTACAACACTCTTGGAAAACTTTATGATTAGCATACAGAGATGCAGCAAATTAGATGTTTTTAAAGGCATCTGAGAAATATGTTTTTTAAAAAAAAAAGGTCAAAAAGGAAGAATTTACTTTAGAGGATAATTTTGTACATTTTTGCTTTTCAAATAGCATATAACACCCTTGCTGTCAGAGCACAGTCAGTACCTGGAGTCCAACTACCATATGTGTTTACATAGTGTTTCTTTTGTGCCTCTTCATTTGCATTACAAACCAAGAATGAAGAAAACACCTTGCTTATTTGAATTACATTGGATTACCATATCTTCTGTAATTTTAACTGATTTTTTACTCTCTAGTGTTTGATGAAATATAAATTGTTTGGTGATCTAAGTGCATTAAATTAATACTTCTCATAGCAGGATTGTCTGTCATGCATTTGGCAGTGCTTTGTTTAGCTAACGTCTAGAGAATATGCTCTGAATAGATTGTATTCTGGATAAAAGTTAGGCATTTCAATAGAAACCAGTGTGACTAATGTGGGATATCAAATTCTCTAGGACTTGCAGTTCTCTATATGCTTGAAGAATGCATGCATGAAAACACAAGTCATTTCATAACCTTGACTTTGATTGCATCACAGAGCTTTGTGCTGCTGTTCGCGTTGTAACCAGCTGGGGTGATCTCGGCACTGATGAGTGTTTGGTGTTCTCTGTTATAGTGTCCAGTCCTTTGTTACATTACTACAGTCACTATAAAAGCTGGTCAGGTTGGCTTCATCATGGTCTTTTCAGTGGTGTAGATTGTCCAGCATATGAGTGAAATGTGTCTTAGACCATTTAAATGATGTCTTTATAATTTGGAAGCACAAAAATATGTCTGGCTTGGCAAGATCTTGCAGGAGGCCGCTATCACTGCAAGAGTTCCAGAAGCACGTCTGCATGGTGAAGGGCAGTGATTGCCTACAATGACTGTGCGAGGCAGAACTGAAGAGTTTCTTGTTCAACCTGCAGTGTTCAGGGGACAAACTTCTTTCTTTGTATGTAGATACCTAGTAGATGACATCACATATAGACAATAAGAAGGACCTGTTGGAGCGAGTCCAGAGGAGGGCCACAAAGATGACCAAAAGGTTGGAGCACCTCTCCTATGAAGACAGGCTGAAACAGTTGAGCTTGTTCAGCCTGGAGAGGAGAAAGCTCCAGGAAGACCTTAGAGGAGCCTTCCAGTACCTGAAGGGGCCTACAGGAAAGCTGGAGAGGGACTGCCTAAAAGGGCTTGGAGTGATAAGGACAAGGGGTGATGGCCTTAAGTTGAAGGACAGTAGATTTAGGTTAGATATGAGGAAGAAATTCTTCCCTGTGGTTAGGGGTAGATCCCTGGCACAGGTTACCCAGAGAAGCTGTGGCTGCCTCCTCCCTGGCCGTGTTCAAGGCCAGGTTGGATGAGGCTTTGGGCAACCTCATCTACTGGGAGGTGTCCCTGACCTTGGAACTATAACATCTTTGAGGTCCCTTCCAACCCAAACCCCTCTGTGATTCTATAATATATTCCATAACACATACGTCTCACTGTGTACCAGATAAAAGGATGGTCTCTACAGCATTCCAGCAGTCGAACTGCAAATGTGACAGTTTTCCGGCAGCCTGCCTTCAGTTGTTTCCAGGTTAACAGGATGGTGGTTTTCTACCATGTTTAGGTTTTAGATACTGCATTAATGAATCCCCAGGGTTTGTATTTTTCCCTATTGCTTAATTTGTTGAGACGCCAGTCCAATAATAGTAACATAAAATATGATTTGGAATAAATAAAAAAAGTTAATGTGAACATTTTAAGACAGTGAAAAACAGCTGGTTTTATGAGAGAGATAGTAGTGGGTTTTGTGTGAAACTGAGATAGGAAATCTCAAGTCCTTTTCTCATTTCTGCTGTACACTGATCTTACCATATTGGACCCAAGGCATTCTCAGGAGGGGTTGCGTAAACTGGGACCCACAGACCATTTGTTCTAGGATGAGAATATACTGACCCAACACTTTTTTTTGCTTTTGACTTACCTGTACTTTGTTGCTCCCAGACCTTTTGGGCTTTACTTGTAATACTGTTTTCACTATTCAGATAGTATCAGCATCTCTAGATAATTCAGAACTTTGCTGACAGTATGCAGAGGTTGAGCGCGGTAAAATTATGTTTAACAGCAAAATAATTCTCATGTAATTCACCCTTCCTTACTGCAGGCTTGCTTTGAAAAGTGCAGCGGGACTTCAGAGTGAAGAAAGCTGGGTCTTGCTCTGTTGTCAATCCATAGTATCTGCTTCATGCAGAAAGGGCTTTAATTATTTCTGGGGCTGCCCATTTGGCACCCTTCTGACAAATACAGTGTTTGTGGAGGAAAAAAGATGGTCCAAGAAGCTTTGCACCCCCCAATTTGTTTTTTTCCTCTTTGAAGCTAGCTTTGCCACATGATTGTCTAATTTGCATTTTAAATTGAGTTCATCCAGCTTGTAGGACAGTTCAGATATAAACAGGTGCTCACAAAAGTGTAATTTGCCAAACAAAATAAACATTAGATGCTAGGGATTTCTGATTATCATCTGAGCTATGGGAGTAGGACAGCAAGCGGGGGATCATTTTTCCCTGGAATGCAGGAGTAGGGGGAGGCAGAAGGGTCTTTGAAGATCTTGTTTAATTGATTCCTAGATGTAACCTTTTCCTGTTTCTCATTTGGGGCTTTCTGGCTCTGCTTTCCCCATCAGAATATAGGGCTGATGTAACACAAGCAAATGCCAGGTTATTTCTTTCAAGAGGGCACATAACAAATTCTGCAGAGTAGAAATTAAGGGAAATTACGTTTACAGCAGCTACAAGTTAAAGTGCTTATTTGAAGTATTGGGGGGTGTGTCTGGTAAATATTAACATTAATCAGTGTTCTTGTTTTTGGCAAGAGAATGTGCCTATAGCAGAAGGTCTTTATGAATTCTGTTATGATGGACAGCTTGACTCTATTTGGCCATGATAAGAAGGAAGACTTTTCTGTAAGCATTACCAGTTAGTACCTATAGAAGCTAAAATCCCTTCCTAAAGTGAGGACTGCTGATCTTCAACTTGAAGATGCTGGTGTTGATCACAACAGATAAGTGCCAGAGGTTTTAGGAGTTTTCCTGAACTTAGAGGCTTACAGTGCTGTTGCCTGCGGGTTTTTGCTCACAGCTTGGAAGGCTGCAGTAGGAGAACTGTGCAGGCAATCTTCATAACTTCTCTGCTAGCTTCACTGCCCTCTGAAGATACCAGAACCAGTAAGGAAAGCTGAAAGAAATCTTCTTGATCAGCTTTTGCCTCTGCTGTTGCACATAGCTTTCTGAAGAGCTGTTAGCTACTCATAAGAATAGAGAAATGAGAAGAGGAAAGCTAAGAGAAATGGAGTACAAGAAGAAATACCAGCAAACTGTAGCTGCAGAATAGTACAGACATGCCTGTGGTACAGTAACTTAGAACATTGCTACAGCAATGTCTATCTCCAGAAGGCTCTGAAGTGGCCTAGAAGAACAAAGATACGAGTACTCTTTCCTTTTCGGTAGCTGTAAAATAAAGTGGCTTACAGCAATTAGCCAGAAAGTGAGCTTAAAGAGGAAGGAGAGAAAAAGAAAGAAAGAAAAAAAGCAAAAGAAAAACTGCAAATCAATCAGGATTTATACTGGGAAGTGAATCCCAGCAGCTCAGTAGGAAGGTGCTTTCCTCACTTGCTTCCTTTGGAGTTCATTCACTCCTCTTTTGTGCTGGGTCATAACCAGTAAGCTTAGTATTGAGATCCAGTCCTCATTCCTTTTATTAACATTTCTTAATCTTAGGAAATTTTAAATTATTATCCTGTGACATAATAGTAACAGATCTTCTAATCATCATGAGTATAAATGAAAGATTGCAAATGAGGATCCATTTCAGGGCATGCAGCACCACTTCCGTCCCAGTAGCCTGTGGAGGAGCAAGCTTCCTCCACCACCTAACACCAGTACTGACTCTGGACTGATTTTAGATTGGCAAGATCATCTATTTCATTGTTGGCAGTTTAATGGGAGGTTTAATGTTTGTTTACCGGTCCAACTAGATGAAATGTTGGGTTACATAAGGAAGGACTAGCACTCAGGTTTTGTTCAAGTCAGATGCAGTCCTTCCTTGGAGAAGGAGATGTGGTGGTTCTTTCCTGGCTAAATGTTCTCTGTGTTACATATTCCCAGGCTAGAAAACTAACCACCCCACAAACACCCCACCACCCAAAGCGTCCTTCGGTCAGAGAGACAGAGCCTCAGGTTCTCTGTAACAACCGCGACGTGTAACCTCCAACTCCAGCACAGGTCAGATCTTGAGCAGCACAACTCCCCTAAAAATCATGGAATAATTCAGGGTGAAAGCGACCTCTGTACAGCTAGATCCATCAAACTCTTATGATCAGTTGAGCACCATATTAGTAGTTAAAGGTTTTGGTGCTCTCTCTCCCTTCCATAATAACAGTGCAAGCTTTGGATTTCTCTGGCTGTGGGCTCATTATGGAGGGTTGAAAGGAAGAAGTCAGGTCTGCAGTCAGAAACTCGTGTCTAATGTTCTTGGCTCTTGCATTGCTTGTTAAGCAATTTAGAGAAAATCACCGAATATTTCTGTATGTGTGCGTATAGAAAATAGAAATCCATATACCAAATGTCTTATTCCTAGAGATGACAGGAGAGCTATCAGTTTGCATAGCATTTTATTGCTATAAATAATAAAACCAGTTAGATTTGATAAATACAGAGTAACATTAGACGGAGAAATCCTACTAATCGTTAAAAAAGATAAATCTGTTGTTGTTTTAGTCTGAATTCAGGTCAACCTGACTCAAAGAATTCTATCGAGATATATTAAGAATAGCTGGTTTAGAACTTTCTGAACCAAACTCTGAAACTGATTTTAATACTTTTTTTTTTTTAAGTTTTCCTTTATTAGTAGGTCGTGATGGTTCTAAGTACAAAGCCTCAGCTGCCTGATTACTAGTGTCTAAATGTCTGTTCTTCTGTTCTCTTTAGGTAAATACAGGGCACCGATCGCAGTTGACTGTATCCAGTGCAGAGGTGGGAAATGAAAGGAATCAAAATTTGGAAAGCAGCCCTTTCACGTCAGATCTTCTGAGCGACGTACCCTTTGCCCTGGCACCACATGTGTTAGCAGTACAGGGCACCCATAGTGACGTTCCTGACCGATTGCTCACCTACGACGTCAGTGATAATTTGTCAAGATTTTGGTATGACTTTACACTTGAAAATTCAGTGCTTTGTGATCTGTGATGTTTTCTTTTATTTGAGGGGGTGGGGCCTGTGTCAAGGAACAAGTGTTGAGGTGAAGATAAAGACTTACTTTAATCAACTTGATATTTTGGGGGCCTGCCACATTGGATCAGAAGGATTATTATTCACAACTGTGTTATTTTGCTTAGCTTTAAGTGAACTATGTTAAATATTCTGTTTATCTCCAAAGAAGTCAAGCGAAACTGTTTCAGCCTGAGTAGGAGACTGGCTGTTGGTATCTACTTCCAGTAGGTAGGCTGCAGACACAAACATTTCATAACTTTAAGATGAAGTCTATGCATGCCTGCTCTGTTTCCTTACTTCACTCAGATACTAAACACATAGATCATGTTACATGTGTTTCTTTTAGATCACCCCTGATTTTGTACAAATAGAAACCAGTATTCACAGCAATGCAACACTGCTTTGTACGACTGGACAGACAGCTCTCCAGTTTAACCAAGTTTTTAAACTCAAGAGTTAATTATGACCACTTAAAATAATTACGGGGACGTAACAGAATTGTTTAAACTTGCCAATTTCAAAGTGAAAAGCAGTTGCTCTGCTCCCTTTCCAGTAGATGGTATTTTTGTCCACCTCATTTTGTGCCTGGAGAAGTCCTCCCCGCCTGCCTGTGGGCTGCTGTTTGTTCTCATTACCACATGTGTTCCTGATTTTAAACACTGATCAGCTTTTCCATTTTAACCTCTTTGCCCCCTGAAGGAGGAAATCTCAGGACACATACTTTTAATGGTCACACCCTTCTTTTTTTAATTTGTGTGCCAGAGATACAGATGGCAATGTTTAACAACAGGAAAACATTACATTGTTTCTTATCCAGCTAAATTAAATGGCTGAGTACCTAAACATGCCTTCTCACCCACCACTGTGTCCCCCACCACAAGCTCTGAGCGTGTTTTTCCCCGACTAAAACCAGAGCTGCTGTTGCATGAGCAGCGGCTCTCTGATGGAACGGCGTGACTTGTGATGATGAATAATGCTCCGTGCCGCACAAAGGCCTACACTTGTTTTCTCTCTCAGCCTAGAATATTTATATGGTGCCAAATGTTCCTGGATGCTTTCATATATTTTCAATGCTCTGTGATAGTTTCAAATACATATATTTCCAGACTTGTGTCCTCTTACAGTGTTTGGGATAAATACTGTAAACGATTGAGAAATTGCGTTGTGAATATGTCTTAGGTTGTTAAATATTTGTGGTTTAGATTTTTTTAAATGTATGTATTTAATACTTGTGACAGTTACATTCATAAATGTTTTGAAGTTTATGTTTCAGGGAAGGTATGCGTGCTGCACACCAATAAAAAAAATGCTAAGTAATGGTGAGTTATTTTTTTATGTGTGAGAGTAATAGCTTGGCTTCTCCTGTATTGTTTACTGTGGCTACGACCAGTCAGCTTTGAACTTGGAAATGTGTTTTGCAAATCTCTTAAAAAGGTTTGGAAAAGTATTTTAAATTATTTAAAAATCAGGGTCTTTCTAAGAGATCACACGTTCATCTGATCTATTCTGTGCATTGTGTTGGTGAGTTGAGGCAGTTCACATGGCCTCTGTGACACTGCTCTGAGGATAGTGTGGCTGTGAGCTGGGAAGTACTCAGACCACTTAAAAGGAAAAAGTCATTTCACCAACTTCTTCAGAGCTGTTTTGTGTGCTGAGTTTTCTAGTTAGCACATACCTGAAGTACTAAACTTAATTTTCATTATTGTTTTATATGTAATTGTTAAAAAAGATTAATCATTATGCAGATAGCACGTTGCCATTCAGATTACCTGTTTCTAATCCAAAATGTTTCTGCTGCTGGTGTAGAAGCAAAACACTGTTGAAGACTGGACAAACTGACAGTACTCATTCTTTCTTTGCTAGCTGACTCGGCATATAATTCTTTGCAATTTTACTTGAAGTTAGGTAATTTATCTAAAATAATTAAATCTTGTCAGAGCTGTGCTCTGTTACTCTCACGTGCATCCTTTCAAAAGAAAAGGAGAGGCAAAGGAGAAGGGGGAGGAGGCTGTACTCACCCAGGATGAGAAATGTGAACGACAGGTTAAACATTTGGCCTTCGCCCTTAATCGTGGTCTGTAAAGGGTAAATTTTACACCTAGCAAGAGTACTGGCAATGAGCAGGGGTGCTGGGAATGTGCCTCCTGACTACCCTCTCTTTAGGAAGGGCTGGGGCTCAAACCTTTCCCTCCCATCATCCATAAAAAATGGATTGAAGCCTAATGGTAACCAGACAGCAAAAGGTGAATTTCTTCCCACTGGGGTAAGGAAAAAAATACACTTAAACTGTTACAGATTAGTAAGATTTATTGATATTACCATTTGCCCACTAATAAAGTGAAGATAAATCTTTAGAAAAATTGAAGAATCAAGAGAGTCTTAGTTGATGTAAAAATGTGAATTGCTTGTGTTAGATGTGTTTGACATCATATGCTAAGTGATTACTACATAAAGTATTTGTGAGTATCTGTCACTGTCAACAAATACTGGATGATTCTGTATATTGTCATTCAAAAATTTGACCACCAATGGAGGAACATAGTTATTTTTTAAAAAATTAGGAAATATTAAAATACAGTCAATACTGATATGAAAATAGTAAGCCACCCTGGCTGTCCCTCCTGTGTGTTCTATGTGTAATTATGAGAACTGGAGTAGAACTGGGGTTTTTTATGCTATGTGATTATATGTAAACTGTTAAGGCAGAACTGAAAGATACTTCATAGCTGATGTCATTAACATCAGAATTAAGAGAGGTTGCCAACTCAAGGACTAATAATGAAGGGCTGAGGTGTGATCCTGGGCCAGTGAGGTGCTGTGTGCGCAAGCTTTGTCACTGCCATTCAAGGACCTGTCACTAGGCCTGCAGTCCTGTATTAAACGGTTTATTTAGAGTTACTTTGGTTCTTGGGAGATTCTGAAGTTTGCTTGCAGTTGTCTATGTTTTCCCTGAAAGAGATGTAATCTGCCTTGTGTGATAGCTTCCTTATGGAACTTTATAATAAATCAAACATAACAAGACACTTCTTATTTCCTCTGGAAAAGTTGTAAATACAGGCTCTGGAAAAGTCTAATTTTAACTGTAGGGAAAGGGGAGCGAAGCCCACATGTTCAAAGGTAAATCAAAGAATAATTGCATCCAGAGCTGCCCTAAAGAAGGCTGATCAGGAACTGGTCCCTACAGACAACTCCCTGGTGACAAACTCAGAAGTGGAACCAGACAGTGTCGTGCCCGGCAGGTCAGTCGAGGAGGTGGTTACAGATCCAGTTTCTGATTTTTTCTGTAAAGTGTGATCCAAACCCAGATACTCCAGTACTGCAGCTGGCAAACTTACACTTGTGTGGTCACAGATGAGAGGCTTTGACCCTAGAGCAAACAAAGGAAAAAAGGCAAAGAGCATATTCAGCACAGTAATTACAGTACCTCAAAATAACACACGGCTTACTGCATTCTTAGCTGGAGAACCTGTTGTGTTCACAAAAGCAGCCTCCTGGGCAAGATGAGTGGGTTGTTCTGAATAACAGCATAAAAGCTCTGCTCGAGAAACAGCTCTCCTCTCCTCCCCACAACCACCCTTTTCTTACGACATGATAATTCATCTTGCTTTGGGTTTTCTCTGCTCAGCTTAGTGAGCATGGAGAGGAACCAGAAGTGCAACTCCAAGGGGTAAATCCTTCCCTTCTTAGGTAACTGCCACTCTTCTACTGATGACAAGGCAATTCCAGCTTAACCAGATTTCCTTTTGAAGCTGGAGAGTGTCTCCAGCAACAGAGAGGCAGGAAATCCTCCTTAAAATCCAGAGGTAGGCTGCTGTTCAGTACCGTAGGAAGACGCAGGTTTAATAAGTGAAGTTGGGCTTGTTCAGCCCATCTGCTGCAGCTCCTCATCAGCATTGTTTGGCATTATGCAAAGTTAGAAATAGGTACATAAGGCCTGATTTCTTACCATAAATATGTCCAATTTCTTAAACTAAGGAAAATTACTGATCTCCATGTATCCTCCATTGAGACCCTACTTGTTCTTTACCAGTTAGATCTTCATGTCCTTTGAGTCTTCTAGAGAAGTACCTCTTTGTTTTCAGCATCTTTCTGAGATGAGTCTGTTTTCTAAAAAGAGATCTGGGCTTCACCGGGCAAAAGGGATCTCTTTCCATGGACACTTCCTTTGCCTTCCTTCTGCCTGAATCACAGATGTTATTTCTTCTACTTGTACAGGAGGAAAAATACATAGTAGGATTACATCAAACTGGAGGGAGGGTGGAATGTGGAGCAGTTTATATAGAACATTATTTCTGTAGTAGCTACCATCAGCTGCAGTGAAAATATGGAAACTAAATGAAGTGCCAGTGGTAAGAATGTGATGACACCATTGTATTGGTGCTCCAGGTCAGGAAGTAAGTCAGTGGTATCCATCATGCATTCACATAGTAGATGGCACAACAGTCCTAACACCTCTTTGCATTCACATAAAATAACGGGAGAGTAACGATGGATCACATATACCTGTCAACATCTCAGAGCAGGTGCTTGCTTTTAGTCTGCAGCCTTCCATGCTGCAGTCATTCTGTGAGGTTTCACCAAAAAGAGACTGTGAATATTCCATTGAGGTGTACTTTGTGGTGAGGTTTCAGGGTGGCTCCAAGAGCCTTGTGCAATCCCAGCTCAGCCGTTTCTCAAACACATCCAAGGGTCGGAGCACGCTGTGTGGTTCATACAGCAGCCCGGGAGCTGCAAAGCTTTCAGCGTTGTCCTGCAGGTCGCGGCGAGATGTTGGATGAGCCTCTTTAAACTTGTGTGGCAAAACACTGTCTAGCAGTGGTAGTTTTGATGGCCTCAGAAGGATGCAGCAGCTGTAGAACAGAGACAAGAGAGGGCTTAGTTCTGCCAGCCAATTCAATTCACTTTTCCTTGTTGCAAAGATAAAATAAACTCTTGAGATCAAAGATCTGCTTTACAAGGCTGTCCTCTTAAGTCAGTCAACACATGCGCTTCAATAACAAAACATAAAAGAAACTGCTCGCAAGCAAACAAAAAAAGATGAGCCTCAATTATAAACATCCTTCATCCAACTGTTCATGGATATCAGCATTATGGTTCGAGGAGCTACTCACCTCCCAGTATTCATGCAACTGTGCAGTGGTCAGCCTTGGGCATCCATCTGAATCTCGCCAGAAAAGAAGCCTGAAGCAGATGGGCTCAGAAAGCAAAGACTGGTGAAATGGAGCATCATTTGAGAAGGGAATTACTTATTTAAAGCAACTAATGCTTGTTAGAACTGAAAAAGTTTATGGGGCTTCAGCCTGACCACTGTGTCACCCTTGTTATGAAGCGATCTGCTATTTCTCTGTTTTCCTTAAGAAAATTTAGCAATGTCTGATGTTTTGGAAACTGTACTGTAATTTCCTTTTTCAGCTGTTTTTAGAAACTACTGGTGCATCTGCTTGGCTTATTCTGCTCTTAAAGATATTTTTAGATTCCTGTAACTCTGGTTTTGTCTATTATATAGTTAAATAGGGCTTTTTTCAAAGATTTAATATTTATCTTGCCAACTGATTCAAGGATCTTTTTGTTGCTTCTTGACTTTTATGTCTTTTGCAGTTTGGTTAGTTTTCCTTCAGTTGTCTCTCAAGTAAAACCCTTTTACTCTTTTTCCTCTACTTGGTAGGCTGGAATAGAACACATGCATTAGATTTATCCCAAAAAAGGGATAAATTTTGTTTCAAGTAGTATTACAGTACTTGTGGATATTACATATCAATCTTAGTATAATCGTGGCTTAAACCGGACATATGGGCTTAGCAGTCTCTGTCTGTCAATGTAGTTTAAGTCAAGTTGTAATTTAACTCATGTTTTGGAGGTTAGCAAAGTGGGAAGGTGTCATATTAGTGATTGATGGTTCATTTTTATATGTATACTGCATGTAGTGTGCTCAGTGATCGGGTTCAAATAACTATGCCAAAGCTAGAACCGGCCATCAGGTTTCTAAAGGGCATCAAATAAGAGGCTGTTGATTGAGAAATGGAAATGTAGTGCTTTGCTGCAGATCTCTAAGATGCTTTACGGTACAAATTACTATTAAGATTCATCTTGAGTCTTAATATATTAAATGAAATTGAAGACATTTTAAATCTTAGGACAGCTGTAAAAAATAGAGTGAATGAACAAAGATGGCTGTTGTGGTTTTGTTTAGTTAGAGGCTAACCAGCAAAATTCTCTCATTCATGTTGCAGTTATTTCCATAACACCTTTGGAGGGCTGTTGTCCTAGCTATTGATTTGTACAAATCTAAGAGTATCTCTACAAATAAAGCCATTTTCCAAGTTGATAGGTTTTGTCCAAAACTGTTTGCCTGCATATTTACAACCTGTAAGTCTTCTCCAAACTAACCCTCATCACCACCACCTCCAAAGGCAGTCTCTCCTGCAAAAGAAAATTGCATCCTGTTTTAGAAACCTCAGTCCTGGGGGTGGAGGGAAAACCCCTCAGCCTCCTCGGGGACAGTCTGCTCCATCCAGATGGGCCTTGACAGACGCTTTGCTTCTGGGATGGGGCATATCCTGGTAGACAGGTATCTCAAGGGTGATGGTCCTTACAGAAGAGGATGTTGCACAATGATACCCTGTGTGTAAAAACAGAGCAGACTTGACTGACTTATGTTCCTGTCTCTTATCTGACCGGTCACACAATGAAAAAGATGTGGCACAATTATTCCAAGCATGCAAGGTGGTGCTGAAGTCCCACACTGTCTTCTTAGCAAACAACTTACCTTTAAAACCTTTGAATTAATCATGATCATATTCTGGCGATCCACCAATCTCAGCGGATTGCTTGAGCCAAGATGCTAAAGGCTCTCTCCTAGAAGAAGTCATCCCAAGACTCATCTGTTCATCACAGACATCAAAAACAAGCCAGATGAGACTTGCTCTGTGAGGGCCTCCTGTAGAAATTGAAATCTCTGATTATTTATAAAAATATGAGCAGAGGGTCTAAAAAAATCCCTTTTGGGTGTTAGACAGGTTGGTGTATCTTTGTCTTCATGGCATAGAGTAGGAAAGATGATCGTAGTGTGTCCACTGCAACAGCAACCTTCCTGTACAAGGATTATTTTATCAAAAATACAAATAATTGTTGGTTAGGAAGAATAAAAGTCAACTAGTACACCCTTCTTAAACAAACAAGGCAAGTCAAGTGAAGGATAAAATCTTACTCGGAAATTTGCAAATAGATTATTGTGGTTTGAGATAAATTGCAATTAACTGAACAAGGCCTTTCTGGCATCTACTGCCTCATCTTGCTTCAAAGAGTTATTTTGGCTTGTACACAAACTAATATTCTGCTTCCCCAAAGGAATAAACTATGGAGATAATGCTGAATACGTTCTCCTTTGGAACACCATTTGTTTATGATATATCACTTTAGTCTGAAAATCATAACCTAGTAATCTATCGGTCTCCAAGAGAGTAGTCTGCTCTCATTTAGGACCTACTTTGAAACTGGTATCTGAACAGACAATCTGTGCAAAACCACCTCAGCAAACTAGATCAGCATAAGCGTTAGAAGATGAGAGGAGGCATCTCCACAACAGGATTTAATGTAAAGCACTGGTGGCATTAGGAAATGAAAATATCCTATGCTTTTCATTTCAATAAAAAAAAAAAAAAAAGGAAAAAGTGAGGTGGCAGCCTGACACGTGGATCATATTTTTTTAAGCACTGAGTATTTACCTTGTCATAGCCGACAGAAGCATTTTTGAGAACACAGTGGTAACCCAGTACCACTTGGATTACTCTAACTTTTCCTCCCTGTTTCTATCTGTTCATCTTAAACTCCTCTGACCTACAGAAATCCTCTTCTATGGTGTTTACTACATTATTAAGGTGATGAAATTTGGGGTAAACAGAGAAGAGGGACGACACTTATCTGAGAATTTCCTCCCTTGAAGGTTTTGTCCCAGATAGCTTGGACCAGGACTTGTAGCTGGCTTTCCTGAGTGCCTGCTGGCATGCTGGTCAGGCCGGGCCAAAAGGGCCGAGCAAGGAATTTTTCAGATCCAAATCTCGTCCCTGCTTCCTCCATGCTGATGTGCTTAATTATGATCCCAGTCATCCGTGTTTCCATCTGCTCACAGGAAAGGAAGGAAAGAGGAGCTCTTCAGCCAGCGTTAAGATGAGAGTCACCCTCTGGCTTGTCCTCTCTTCCTTTGGCCATCTAAGCACAGAGCCAAGCATGACTGCTGCTGTCAGAGATGGTTCCAGCAAAGTGCCTGGAAACGGGATGGATTCATCTCTCTCAGCCTTTTTGTCCTACTTCTCTCCTGAAGAATTACTTCTGCAGAGATGAGAGCTGCCATTAGCAGTGGAAGGCTTTATTACAAATGGGAATTAATTTACTTTTAAATAAGTATTTTGATTTGCCCAGAATGTTTTAAGTCCTGGCAGTGTGGTCTGGGAAAGGTTCAGCGGGATGTTTCTTTGCTTCAGATACAATGAAAGAGCTGGTCTGTTGCCAGCCATAGAGGGAGGAGGAGGAAATTAGAATATGCAGCATTTAGGGAAAAGTCAGATAAAAATAAAACTTTGTTCTCTCGATGCAGTTTTAGTTATGAAGTGAGCAGCAGTTCAAAGCAGAGGGATGCAGACAAAGTTAATTAATGATCACTTCTTAAAAGGGATTGAGGTGGGATGCAGAAAATGCTACGTGGTTGTAGGCCAGCAGCTGGCCCTTTTCAGACTGCTGCCCTCTCTAAATGTGTGAGAAAATGACCAGGGGCTCGTTGGTGCCTACGTCGTGTCTTCAGCCCAGATGTATTTTACACACACAAAAAAAGCAGCTCTGAAAGGAAGAAGGGAGTTTTGCACACACTTGGTTTTCAGCAAAGTTCTCACAATCCACCTTGTCACAGCTAACAGGATTTGTCCTGAAGGTTGCAGCAGAAATACGGTAAAAAGGTTGGGCAACAGAAATGTGTCATAACTGCAGATATATATACTTCTATATGGAGAATGTAGATATATCTCTGCGTATACAAGAAGGTACAGATAGACAGACACAAAAAGTGATGTTTCACAAAAAGATGCATTGTGTGAGATTGGACTTCAGTTCTTCCAGGAGAATTTTGTGCCCTTTAATTCAGATGTCAGATGCTTCACATGACTCTACTGGATGGAAACCTGGGTTGTTTTGCCATATCTGCTGTTCAAGTGCCATGTCCAGTTCTGGGCCCTCTTTATAAGAAGGACATCGAGGTCCTGGAGCATGTCCAGGGAAGGGCAACCAGGCTGGTGAAGGGGCTGGAGGGCAAATCATATGAGGAACAGCTGAGGGAGCTGGGGATGTTTAGCCTTGAGGAGAGGAGGCTGAGGGGAGACCTTATTGCTGCCTGTAGTTATCTGAAGGGAGGTTGTAGAGAGGTGGACGATGGTCTCTTCAGCCAAGTCACAGGAGATAGGACAAGGGGAAATGGCACTAAGCTGCACCAGGGCAGGTTCAGATGAGATGTTAGGAAAAAGTTCTTGACTGAAAGAGTTGTCAGGGCCTGGAACAGGCGGCCCAGGGAGGTGGTTGAGTCACCATCCCTGGATGTGTTTAAAACAAGGGTAGATGAGGTACTTGGAGATACAGTGTGGTAGAGGACAGGTACAGTTGGACTCGATGATCTTAAAGGTCTTTTCCAATCTAGTGATCCTGTGATTCTGTGATTCATAACACAGTTACCAGCTAGGCCACCTGTACAAAAAAATGGTGTGTTATTTTTTTAAAGCCCAATAAAAACCAGTACTTGCAATTTTCCCATTTGTCACTTGTGTGAAGGGGCTAAGTATGAGTGGTTATATGCACAGGTGAAGCTGCAGTTTCTAGTCCCAAGTCTTTGCTGGTTTCATGGGAACCGTGTGCCTTTAAGAACTACTCTCTATCCTCGTAATTCCTTGTTATAGGAAATTGCAGTTGGCAGCAATCAGGTTAAGTATTTAAATATTTTACATTTAATTGAGGGGATTAAATTCACATTTCTAATTTCAAATGTTTTCCCATCTTAACTACAAACCTGGGGTTTATGTTTTACAGCTTTTTAAAAATGTTTATGCTTAGTGTGGAAGTACTGGATTTCTTGAACACCAGAGAAAGCACCCTTACATTTTTCTTGTCATGTAAAGATGGACACATTCTCTGGCAGGTACCAAATTGTTTATTATTTCAATTGCCACCTTCCCTTCACTCCCCTTCTCTTCTCCCTTTCCCAGTGTTTGATTTTAAGTGTGAAATGCGGAGAAAATCCTTGTACTGAAAGAGCTGGCAGAATCTGGCCAAGAACAGCGATCCCTCTTTGGTAGGGGATCGTGGCCAGCTCAGTTTTTGTACTCTACATTGTCCTGCTATGTTTTTTTAGTCTAAGTGACTCTAGGTATTTCCAAGAATGAGGGTCGGGGAAAAGGAATCATAGTGACCTCTTCTTTGAAGTAAGATTTAAGAAAAAAAAGTTGGGGAGAAAAGTGTATTAAAATGTGTCTGCTTCCATGCTTCTTAAAGCTGTGCTGTTTGCATGCGCGATGCCTGCCAAGGAGCCCGTCCGCGTCTTGTGTGTTGCAGTCTCGCAGCTCTCGCCCTGCAATTTGCAGCTCATCTCCCTCTTTGGGCAACTCTGCCTCACCTTTTCCCTGCTCTTAGCAAATATCCAAGAAACGGGCCAGCACAGTCTTCTGTACCTTTTTCATGATGGCTTCATCTGTCGGGTTGGTGGGGCAGCTGAAGCCCATTCCTGTTGGTAGCCCAGGTGGGGCCAATGTGATGGGCTTCGGGGCAAGAACTGAGTTAATCTTGTCTTAGGCTGTTTTTCCTTTTGTAATTCTAGACAATCTCAGCCACTTAATTGTAATCTAAAAGTGCATTAAGATCACAAAGCTAAGCCTGGGAGTTGTGCTGCTTTGGGAGAAATAGCCTGCATCTGGAACATTCCCACCAAAGTGGCTGCTACCGACAGGCTCCTAAAGGCAGCCAACGTAGGAGCTGTGCTGTGTAGGCCAGCATGCTCAGCTAATTGCCTGTCTCACTGACACAGATTGGAGCCTGCAGCCTCTTGCTGGGTTCACCTGCTGTTCCTGGAGACAGAGTGATCATTGATCTCCGTGGAAGCAAGGAGATCAATTGGAAGCCAGGAGCTTTTTTTTTTTTTTCTTACCAAGGCAAAATTTTGCTCCCATGACTAGTTGTTGCTCCCATTTCCAAGCTCCTGCTGGACCTGATACCTGCTTCTCATGGATGTGGACTCCTACTTCACAGTTGCCAGTAATTATACTTCTAAACCAGGGGTTAGGAAGACTTCTTGCCTCTGACACACACCTGAATTGTATCCTGGGTACAGATCAAGACAAGGCCATGGCATCTGGTATTTTTTTCTCCACATTGCCTTCATTTGGAAAGAATGTGTGTGGGTAGAGGAGGAGCTGTGGTGCATTTCAACAGATCCCCATCTGGACCATCAGAGATCCAGGGCTCCAGGATCCCACATCCCAGAGCATCCCTTCCCTTTCAGCAGCAGTCCGATGACATTCACGAGGGGCTTTTGACCCTCAGGGTTAAATCCTTTCCTTCCCCCTCATTTCATTCAGTGGGGTATGTGTTTTACCTTTAGAGGTGGGCTATAAAAAAAGGTAGGTTTTAAGAAAAACAATCCAAGAAAGATCATTTGAATACAGTCTGTTCATAGTGAAAATAAAGTACCATTGGAAAACATATGTTTCCAGGTGTTGCTCAGAGTGAAGGATAAACTTAAGCCTGATGTCATGGGCAAACAAGTTCTACATGCTTGGGTTCACCACAGCAGCAGCTCCCTCTGTGCCTCAGGCAGGCCGACACGATCTCTGCAGGCTGTGGAAGTGTCGCTCAATCCATCTGCCACTTACTGGGGTGACCCGTAAGCTCTCTCAGGGTGGACATGGCATAAACACAGTTTCTTAACCTGCTGAGTGAGGGTGCAGTGGGAGTGGGGGGTGATGGAATCCCTGGGTTTGAAATGCATATGGGGCGGTCACGTCTGTGTGGGACAGGAGGTTTCCCAAAAATCCTGAGCCCTGCCCAGTCTCTCAAATGAACGCCGGCTTAAGGCGATACTCTGGGTATTACCCCTTGTTAATACCCAGAGTATTAACTCTTCTGTTTAGCGTTGCCCATACCATACTACCACAAGTAGTGCCACCTGAGAGGGGTGGATCCATAAAGTGAAACCCCGCCAGGCCGAGCTCGGGTTTAGCACTTGTTGTTACAAGCGCTTCTAATTTAGAGTGCCGTTGCTCTTGTCCCACAGGACAGATGTCCCCTGGACTCCGACACACATCTTCCGGCTTTGTTTCATTCAAAAGAAAAGCAGTTTGCTCTGAGATGGCTCCGTGATTCCAGGGGGACGGGGTACGTTGGGATGATCTGGAGACAGACTCCTGAGCGGAAGTGCTAACGTGTATGCTAACATGTGCGTGTGTGTATATAGGACTTCACTGCAAGAGCTTGGCAAGCCGAGACTCGGGCTGAAGAGATGCTGAACGTTCCCATGAAGTCACAAACCAGGGATTTGTTACATCAATTATGTAATTATTATGTAATTGTGACAAAAGTGGGATTTGTCATAAAATCAGTTATCCTCTTATCCTCTCGACGCGGATCAGATAACTATATTTTGATTCCAGAATCCTATCCAGTTTCCTACTTCTTTTGACTCTCTGGATATACTAAAATACCACGATAAATGACTCTGAAGCGCCTCTTAGCTCTCTGTGCCTTGCCTTTTATACACGTTACTGTTGGGGAGACAGAATTTTTTTTGTGGTTTTTGGAAGTTTAAAAAAAAATATTATTACAAATGGAAAGAAAATACATTCATCACGGAGACACATGAAAGAAGTCACTTCTGAGTTTGCATTACTTTAAACTGTAAAGTAATGTAAGAAAAAATCTATTCCACTTTCAATACTCATTTTTTGTCACAGTAATTTTGAAAACAAACATGAGCAAAATGTTGAAATAGGTATTTATAAAAACCTCTTCTTTCCTTTCCAAGTGGAAAGTTGCCAGAATAGTAAAGTGTGTGAAGAGTTTAAATTTTGATGACTATTGACTTTTTAGTGGAAAATATTCGCAGTAAAACTGATTAGTTGCTTCTTTAAAAGTAAGGAGGAAGATGATAAACAATGCTTAGTTGGAAAATGCCTTAATCTACCCAAAAGCAAAAGCAACTGTAAGATACTGAACCCTCCTTCAAGTTCTTCATAATCATTGTCTGAGATAGCCTTCAAATTATGATTGCCATGGTTAGTGAACTTGGTGAGGAGGATTTTTAGCTGAAAAAAGAAATAGGAACACAAACTCTGTTTTCTGTATGGTACAATAGCTTTCATAACTTTTTTCTAACCACACCATGAGATGTAATATGGCCAGGTAGTGCCTACTATGAGCTTTGGTCAAAAGAAGAAGCACTTTTCACCATCCAGCCTTCAGATGTAGCTTTATAAGACTCCTGTATTTATATGACTCCTTTATATGACTCCTATGTTGAGGAGATTTATGTTTTCCCTCCAAACAGAGCCATCTTCCCTAATCCATACTGTATTGAACAGTGTGAAAATAGCATTACTGGGAAGGCAGTCACCCACAGAAAGCATAATCACGTTTCATTTTAGAAAATATTAACAAATTGAATGCACTGCCTGGATCTCACTTGCCTATTTGCCTTTTACAGAAGCATATATGGGCTATGGATAATTTATAAGCAAATAGTATTATATTATTGATCACTAATCTCCATGGTTACTGGGCTCCTCCAGTTTCATCTTGGCGCCTATGTAATTAAACCTTGTTGCACACACACCGCAAGCCAGATTAGGCTGGGAACACCAGAATCATTACAAAGGACAAAGAAAAAAATTAGCTTTATTTCTCACCATGGTATGGCTGGCAAAGCTGTTCTGTCTCTGCATGTGGAACTGGGGAAGGAAAAAGCAACACTGTGCTCAAACACCAGAAATCAGGTGCTTGTGAGTAACAGTGCGCTGAAGTTAACAGCGTGCTGGTCAGATTTAGGTCCTGATCTTTGTCCATAGGTTTGTAACAGACCTTTTTGGCACTTTCCATCTGTTGTCATGCTGGGATCTGTAAGAATACCCTCAGCTTGAGCGTCACTCTGGTCTAATGTGATCATAAAGTAGTATTGAGTACTCTGGCTTATACAGTTAATTTTTTTTTTCTTCCTTCTTGCTGTGTGAAAGATCCAGGCAATCAATGGGACTGTTACTATTTTTAAATAAATAAATTAAAAAAAAAAAACAGAAAAAAAAGGCACATGAATATGCCCATACAAATATTATTAAGTACCATAAAATTGAGCTCCCCCTCCCTTTATTCTTCACTTACAGTAATCTTGGTCAGTTCTTGGAGCGACAGTATGGGAAAGTTTAAAGGAAACTTCACCAAAGCTTACTTTTTGAACAAACATGTTTTGAATACTCTCCTACGTCCCCTTTGAACTGACCTGAAGCAGGTTCGTCCTCTTCTAGATACCTTGAGTCCAAGATACCTAACTACTTTAAAAGGCAAATAGCAAATAGTGGAGGATGCTTTTGCATCTTGAAATAACTTTTAAAAATCCCTTCAAGTCTCCATTCACTTACTTTTCCTTATCAGACTGTTTCCCATTTAACTTGAGTTTCCCTGTTTCTGGATTCAATTTCCCCTGGCTTCATCATCGTGGTGTATTTATCCTGCCACAAGCTGCTCCCCGAGGCTGAGGATATCTGTTTTCCAATCTGACTGCAGAGGTAACTGCTCTGAAGGGCACGGTCACCTTTACCACGGCAGCTACTAAAGGGCTCTCCAACTGCTCCTGCTTCCTTTGGGGTTGGACCCGATGATCTCTCGAGGTCCCTTCCAACCCCTACAATTCTATGATTCTATGATTCTCCCACATCTCTGCATAGTTTCGACGTACAAGATACTGCCTGTTAGCCTGGTCAATACTTTCAGACTCTGTGGCCTCTCTCTCCCTTTTCTGTTTCTCAAAGGCCACAGGTTCCTTCCCAAATAAAGTACATTAATGATTTTAAAGGTTTTTTTTCTTGTTCCACTGTATGTTCACTCCCAAATACAATGCTTTCGGCATCTACCATATCTCTTGAGGCTCCCAATGGACGTCGGCATTCACAACCTAGCAGATAACAAAACCCAAAAATGTGATATACAAAGATTTACAGAATGTTCTTCCACATCATCCATTCTGGGCAAAGCAGCAGAAATGAAAGGGTTCACATACATAAAACCCATGAAGTTGTTAAACCAAGATGCTCAGGTACTGCTGTAGTCACAGGAGGTCCGTGAGCAGCAAAGAAAGCCTCTTTTAAAACACAAAGTATATTCAAGACCATAGAAAACAAAACATTCAGTGTGTGGAAAGAGGATTTGTGGGTGGTTTTGGCCAGATCAAATCCCAAAAGTTGACAGGAAGAGTAATTCCAGAGTTGAGATGACACTTTCATAAAAACAACAGTGAAGCAACAATATAATTCTGTGTTTCTACACAATTGCATCATTCCACCGGCAGGGTCTAATGCCCTGAAACTTTTCCCTGTCTTCAAGAAGGAAAACAGTGGCCAAGAAGTGAGCCCATATGAGTCCCCTAGAGAGGACTGAATATAGGGATTTGAGAAATGAAGTGTATGGAAAATTACCATGATATATATGTGTATTAAAAATTATAAAAAGTGGCTTTGGGAATCAAAGAGAGCAGTTTGGTATTCACTTCTTTCTAAATAAGAATAACAAATTGCAAAATCTTCAAGGCTGGATCACATTAGAGAATTCTCATAAATTATATATTACATAGTTGGACATTAAACTGTTAACAGAGGAAAGCTTCAGAGTATGGGTTTCCAATTTCCACTTTATGAAATTTTTGTCAGCACAGCTTCCTGTGGTCAGATGACGTATCCTGTCAGTGCCAGGCTATTTTTTCCCAAAATACTTAATGGAATTTTAATGTCATGCAGAAACTCACACACTGGTGTTGGGTTGAAAGGCGGTGCCAGAGCCCACTCTGGTATTCTGCCCCCGATTGTACCTTCGTGATTTCCTACTGTATTAATTCCTGCAAGCACGTCTGATTTTCTCACTGAACATTTAGCCACGTGAGCCTTAATTAAACACATCAGTAGTCGTGGAAAAATTGAAGTAAGTCTTCATCAGAAAGAATTGGTCTGCAGGGAGGAGTAGCCATGGAGGAAGCGTTCTGTGTGCTAGCACTTTATTTACGCTGAGAAAACCCAAGATCCAGTCAATAACAGTTTGCCTAAAGAAGAAACCATCATGCATCGTGGGCTGACACTAAAGTCTTCTTCTTGCCTATTATTCTTAATACACAGGCACTGTCATGGAGCTTAATCAGAATGCATGAAGCTGCTAAACCCAAGAAAGATTATTGATCTTATTAAAGATGTAAGAGCACCAGGCTGAGAAGACGGGGCCTCCAGAGGAAGGAGAAGACGGGAGCCTCCAGGGGAAGCCGAAGCAGCTCCACTTCACAGCATGTTTCATCCCTGGATCAGGAGCTTGAAAACCCGGGCACCACTGCCCCACATCAAGCACCTCAATCTCTTTACCTGTAGCTTCTAAGTATGCCTTCCTGGCCATCATCAACAACATTTTAATTGACTTTGAAGGCTCTATTCTGTCTTCAGTTAATCCTATCTAATGCCACTGAAAACAAAGGAGTGGCCTAGGTGTAGCTGGATGGGAATTTAAAAATTGTAGATTACAAGGATATTACAGATGTCCTAATTTGACTGACACAGCTGGTACTAACACAGAGAGACATCATATAGGTGTACTTTTGTATCCTGGGGTTTTTTTGCTGTATTAACTCTCTTTAGAGCACAAATTAATTGCTGTATTTATAGAATCTGTTGAGTGATGACAGCAGAACTAGAGCTGTGCAAATGACTCTTTTTTGGATCAGTTGCCAAACTGAAAAATGAAATAAAGTTTGCTTAGATTGAGCCAAAATAATTGATTTTCATTTTTCCTGATGAAAATAAAACTCAAAAAAGTCCCTATTTGAATAACTTGTTCCATTTGACAGGAAATTAGCTACCTTATTTAGGGGTAGCTATAACCAGGAGGACTCAAAGAGGTCAGTTTGCAGAAACTCAGAGTCAGGGGTTCCCCCTGCTGAACAGCTGCAGGGTCATGCTGTGTCAGGCAGTGAGACATGAGAACCCAAATTAAATTTGGAGGGATGCTCCAGCCTCAGGAGAGCTGAATCTCCCTCAGTCTCTGCTGCTTCAACCCTTCCATCCAACTTCTATATAAAATGCATAATAAATATTAGGTCAGTCAGAGCCCATCCCTTACTTCTGGCCCTCGCATCTTTTTTATCTGCCAAAGGGATGGAAAGAAGGACAGTGGAGAAGGAGAGGCACTGGTTCCAGCCTCCCTTCCCCAGCGAAGGAGGGCAGAAGAGCCTGCAGCTGGACACCTTCAGGGTGGGGACCTGCAGCTCCTCCTAACCTTCCCTCTGCCCTGCTTGTAGAGGTGCTGCTCCACCCTGGGTGTTTAATTACATACCCAAAATACACCAGTACCACAAGCAGGGACTGGGGACCCCACCCAGGAAAAGCTAGTAATATGATAATTAGAGGACTAATTTAGGTAGGAAATTAAAAATCTGAATTGAAATAATTTCATGAAGGGGAAGGTCTCAAATACCCCACACCCATGTTCTGCACTGTGCCAGGCACTGCATCCAAGAAGGCACAAACCCTTCCTTTCCCTCCTCCAGCTTTACTTATCGAGGGGGAATAAGTGAGCTGAAACTCTTTGGCAACTCTTGTCCAGATTAAAGTGGGGGTGAAACTAAACCAAATACTTCTGATAATTGCTGCAGTCACCTAATGCAGTGACCCAGCTGAAGGCCATGGTGGTATTCTTACAGCACACCCATGCAGGCAGGATCCTCAAGCTGGACTGGAATTCATTTTATCTCTCTGCAGCAGGTGAAAATTAAAACTGAAACCCAGAAGGGAGTAACAGAGGTTTCCTGGCCAGCAACCACTCTCCTGATAACAGGTGACATGCAGCTGCTCTTATCGGGGTAGAAACTACTGCCAGAGAGGTAGGAAAGAATGTTTGGGTTCATTCCCATTGCAAAAGGTGGCAGGTTGGTGCTGGGTGAGCTGTGCTGCTGGAAGGAATCCTGTCTGGCTCCTTACCCTTCCCAGAACTGTCCCTTTCCACTGCAGTGTGTCCCTGTGTGCCAGCCCAGGCAGTTCCCTGCTTGCAGGGGGTAGGGGAGACACACTTATGTCATTTAGCAGGAAGAGAGTGGGGCTGGAGCACTTGTTTGCCCTGTTTGTCCTCCAGAAACGCATCATTGCAACTGAAGAGAGAGCTGGACCGTGGCTGTGTGTGTGCTTACGGGCTGTGCTCATGCTGTGCTTGAATTTCATGCCAGTGACATAATTTCCCAGCAACCGCGGATCAGGTTGGGCTTTCAGTCCCATTGTGTTGTTCAGGTAGTGTAATAGATTATTTTTTCATCTAAAATTTCTATAATTTGTATTAACCCAACTAATTTGAGAGACTTTTAGTTGTGAAAAGGAGTTAGGGCTTCATCAAGAAGGTGATAAATAAAATGCCATCTCAATATTATTAAGCTGGATAAAGTATTTACAGAGCATGTTCCATTGCAAAAATGAATTTTGTTCTGCCTCTCCTAAATTAGAAAAACAAGATTTTGCTTCCTAGGACAGTCCTTTGAAACCAACCTTGATAGTTTCTGTGGTGTGAGGGCTGATCTCAGCTTGTGCTCATTTGTGGAGCCAAGTGCACCAACCCACATGTGCCAGGTATGTTTTAAGCAAATAATTTCATGCATACTGTCATTTAACATCCATGTCAATCTGAACAGTTAAATTCAGTGGCATTATGTATTCACTGAGCTGAGAAAACCATTTGCAGCATGGAATCTACTACAAACTCAGTGCATGCTTGACACGATAACAGAAGAGGCTGCCCAAATGCAGGCTATTCTTTTGCAATGTGTTGTGTATCACTATGCCCCTTCAAAATCCATATTAAACATGAGCATAACTAAGAAGAATTGCCAAGTGGTTTATTGTCAGATGGGGACACTGTTCCAGGACAGATAACAGAGGAGTGAGACCAGGAAGGGGGACCTCTGACGGATTTTTTCCTTGGCAAGAGGGGGACCATAATCAAGCTCTCTCTGATCTGCTGGATGTCTTTGTAAAAAGCCCAACAAAGAAAGAGACAACTTACTCCAAGGTGCAGCAGACACTGTGCTTCCACTGATGATGGGGGCAAGTCCACAGTGTGTAGAGCATATTCATCTCATGCAAGGAATGAAATATGATCTCAATAAGGACAGAGTGACAGGAAATACCAGCTCTGCAAAATAAATAACAAGAGGGCAGCTACATGGCATGCAATACCAGCAGTAAGGATACTCACAAAAAAAGACTTCAAAAGGGTGGACTTACCTTAGTTAGGAGCGCTCTGTCTTTCCAAAGTCAATGCACTGTAACCAATACCAAAGACATGCTCTAAGAAATCATATGTAATTAGGTCCATTTATGATTGATTTGGCAAAGTGTGAAAAAGCATCACACAGGGAATCCACGGACATGTTTTGTTGGTGCAGTTACACGTTTCTCTGTGTGTATCATATGCTCAGTATCACACGAGCAAAATAAGATATGCAGATATAAAACTTAACCAGCAATTCTTACTCACATCAAATTAATTACTTGTACAAGTTTCTTCCTTACACCATGAACTATATCAGATCACCCTTATTGTGTCGTTATTCTATTGCTGTACCATCTTTATTTAGAAATAGAATAACAGTAGATTGAAATCAGGGTTTCTCTTTCCAAACTGGTGATATATGACAGAATTTGGCACACCAACTAACCTCCTTGGTTTTCTCAAAACCCTGTCATGTAATTGCACTAAGCATTTCCTTTTCTCTCTGAACCTATATGAACTCATAATCATGTACTTTTAAAGGCAATGCTTTTGTTCTGAAGATTCAGGTTTCCTAGTTCTGCAGAATCCTTTTAATTCATGCACACCCATGAAGGCTGGAACAGTAGAGGATGCTATTTTTTGGAGCTGCTGCTGGTGTGCTCAGGAGAACACTGCATATCCCGAAAGAAAACAGGGGCTTCAACACAAACCTAAATGAGCTTTGTAACAGCTCATTCTGTACTTTTAACTTATACTGCTTTTCTAAAGATGCTACATTTGAGTTTAGACATAGGTTCAGCCCAGTACTGTGCTACCAAGTGTTTAAAGCTGCTGGAGGGATTGATGCACTACAAGCTATAATTTAGGGGCAGGTGGGAGCTGCCCGAAATACATGAAACTTCAGAAGTTATTTCTAAAAAGCTGTTATTACCTGAACTCTCTTCTGGTATCAGAATTAAATATCCTTTCCTTCCCTTCCCTCTGCACTGGAGTCGAAAGACGATGGGACGGAAGCAACATTATTTTTCATTTCTGTGGCTGTGGAGCTGTTCTCGCCACCGCTGGCTCAGCCACTAGCTGAGGGATGCAGCTGGGCTGCTGAGAGCTGGGCCAGCTCTGGGCAAAGCAGGGGTTCCCCCGGGGCACCCTCAGGAAGGTGGCATTGGGCTAAGAGCACGCTTAACGAAGATAATACACAAACACAAAAGGCCTTCCTGCTACTCCGAACTCAAAAGTGAGAAGGGTTTATTGACACGGCGCTGGGATGTCACAGCAGTGTCCGGGCGATGGATCCCAATGCCTGGGTCAAAGGCTCAAAGCGATCACGCTAGTGCATGCATCACAGTTTCTACATCCATTACCCAGAACACTATTGCAAAAGCTTAACTGATGAGATCTTTGTTCTCATGAACTTCATTCTTTACATAGAGACTTATACCCAAGACTTCTACAGCTGTTTAAGTTCTTGAGTGTTTCCATGAAACTCCTACCAATTAAAATTCTTCACTTGCCTCTAATAAAGTCTGGTATTTTTAGTGCTCATTAGCATAGCCAACTTGCATATATGGAAAATAGCAATAAAATACTAAAAATGAAATGTAACAAACTGTTTGATGGGAATTCGTAAATGAAAACTCCTCTTCGGGAAGTCTGCCACTTGAACGAAGAAAAGCTGTTTGATTTGGGAACTGAAACCTCCACTGGACAGAATATTCCAGCTTCTTGGGCTACTGGATGGACAAGCTGAGCTTCTAAATGTTTTCTACCCCCATGTTTCTGATGACTGTCGCTACTAAAATTAAGCAGCGAGAAGCTTAATTTATAGGTGCGTAAGAATAATAAAGCAGATACACAAGCGATGTTTAAGCAGCAGTTCTGGGTTATTTATCACAGGGCTGTTGGGGAAGCAGGGAAATGCCTGGGAGCTGGCAAAACACTCACAGTGAAAGTAGACTTCCACTTGTACAAAAAAACAGGAATAGGACTTCTGATATTTCTTTTAATATCTTTGTATTAACTCAAATGTTAATATATACTAGGGAATAGCATTTTTGAAAATGTCATCTTGTTTTCATCTACATGGGCACAGATTTCCTGAGTGGCATAAGACAAAAATCAGCTCTTTGATAGCTGCCTGAAAAGTAATTAGTTTCCACATAAATTCATGATAATATTTAAAGTGTTTTCCACCATCCTGCACGGCTGAGGATCATAGTATTATTTATACTTCAAACCTGAGACTGGAAAAAGGGTTTTTTTACCTTTTTACATTTTTGTCACATTGATTCAAATTAAGTAATGAGTTCTCCGTGTTTCTAATCTACGGATATATTTACTTTGTAAAGTATAATTCTTTAATTAACGCTCTCCTGAAATCAACTTCACACACATCTGACATTTTATCCAACTTACCAGTTCTCTCTTTCTCAAGAGAAGATCTAATCAACAAATCCACATTCTTTCTCCTTTCATCCACTCTCCCACTTTTTCCTCTCTCTCCCAATCACTGATCCTGGCAAGTCTTATCAGATTTTCATTTTACCCCTCCTCCTTTACCAGTAATCCTGTAATTATCTTAGGGTTTGTTTGTTTGTTTGTTTGTTCTTTATTTTGCTTCAGGCTGGTAGCCATCCCATACATAGAAGGGTATGTGTCCCTTACATATTTTTTTAAAATCCTACATTTGACCTCATTTTCACCTTCCATTTCTGCTGAGTCTTCCTCGTGTCCCTGACTTCTAAAATTAAAAAATGCATTGCCTGAAACAATTACCTCAAATGGCTTTGTGCCAATTTCATCTTTCCCCAAGTCGCCTTTAAGTTTGGCTGTGTACACTCCACTCAGCTCTTCTGAGGTCACTATTAATGATGTGACCATATCTCAGGACTCCTTCCCTCTCCACAGCCTGTGACATTATTGAACATATGGTGACTCTGAAATCTTGTCCTCTCTTGACTCTCTGTCTTTTCTTGTTTTCTTTTCCAAACCACTGCCAGTTCCTTAACCTTTCTCTCAGCTGTGGAAGATCTCCGTCCTAGCTTTCTCTTTCAACAAGTATCTCACCAGGCTCTACATTTACCTCTAGTTATTCTGCTTACGTGTTTTCTCAGGTGATTTCTTGTGATTGCATCAACCCAACTGTTGTCTCTACAAGGCAAGTTCTCTGCTTTTTGTTACACATACCTGGTTTCCCCTTGGGCCTAAAATGTTGAAGTCAGGATGACCTTTCTGAATTCCTGCTATGATTTTATCAGCCTGTCTTTGTATCCTTTCCTGGCATTCCCCTTCACTGCCGCTCTGAATACAAATTGGGGCATCTATTGGGCGCTCATATATAACCTTATCTTGTATCTTACTGCGCAGTTCTTTGTTCCGAGCTGGGGAGGCCATTTTCAGTTGCCCATCTACTGCTTTTTCTTCCATACACTTCTCTCAGGCTTTCTGCTAGAAAACTCTCCCCCAAAATAAAATAAACAGCCTTCCTCCCCAAGTTACCTTAAACCCCACTACTGTCGTGATGCATTGAGGAAACCAAAATCTGGCACTGGCCTGCTGTGGTTTTGGTGAGGAGTGGTCTTTTTAACTTACAGGTAGCTTCATATATACATTGTGCACTGCATTTCACAGTGCAGGTATCTAGTCTGCACTAAATACATACTCCTTCTCCCTTGTATTTTGCTTCAATTTCTCTTATATTACAAGCTCTTTTGCTATAAAAACTGCCTTCTTGGGCGCGCAAGATAACCAGTGTAACACCCTACAATACAACAAATAATACTACATTTTGTTTTCAGTCCTACTCACATGACACTGATGAGGTTTCCAAAACTCTGTATTCTCCATGGACACCTGTGAGGCAGAAACACAACCACAAGGCTCAGCACTAAATAACTTAATGTCAGAAAAAGGAATTAGGTTCAAAGATGTCAGCTGGTCTGAGATATCACTGCTGTGGCATGTCAGCCCATTTCATCACATTAATATAATGTAAAAATACAGTTTGAAAACCAAACTTATTCAGTACTGCATGGTTCAGTCCAGTCAAAATATATCCACAATCAGGATTTCACCCCTATTTTTAGGGAACCCCTATAGAGGCTCCCACTGGTGCCAGTCAGAGCTGTATATATGAGGAGGGAAAATGGGGATGGAGAAGTACCTATGGTCTGTGTACACACAATGCCAGACACAATGGGATCACAATTAACCACTAGGTCACTCAGGTGCTATGACAGTAAATAGGAAAAACAATTGAATTCAAGTTGATTAGGGAATATTTTTCATTTAATTTCTTTAAGGTGCAAGAATCTCAGGCCAGCCGTTTCAGATCAGCATATTCTAATTTAACATAAAACCAAAAAAACCCCAAAATACAAAGCTCAAGCTCACTGGATTGTGTAACTTATAAATCACCTCAAAAGAGTTCAGTGTGAAAGGTGATATGAAAGTGCAAGTCGTTAACCACCATCACAGCTGACGGAGCGTTTTGTTTATTCTCTAACCAGATTCTGCTTCAGAAGTCTGCACCACAGCTAATTAACCATAATGCTTTATAATTGTATAAACAGAATATATAATAGATCTGTATGATATATAATTAATTCTGCCCTTAAGGAAAGCTTTTGTAAGTCAAACCATGTACTGTTTGAGAACTGCTTCTTTATGTTCTTGCTTATAAGGCAGGCATAGTTCTTTCTTTGCCAGCAAACCTTGGGGAAGACTCTGGAAACTAATGTTCATTAAGGCTGGCCAGGTATTTTCTTGGAGGACTGACTATTGGGAGCCCATCTCCAAAGCTGAGGTGGCTGCAGCTACCTCCAGTCCTTCCTTATGCAGCCTGCAGTGAGGAAAGGGGCTTCTGCACAGAAAAATGTCTAGTTTTTAGAAAATCAAGCTCACTTGCTGTTGTCATACAGCAGTTGTTTGCTTCATCTTGGGTTCTGTGAGCCTCACTTTTCTGCATCTTTGTGTATATTAATTTCTAGGCTCAGCTCTGTTGCTGCTACTGCACCTGCAAGACCAGAACAAAACCCGAGACAAACAGGGTTGTTTTGTGTCTGGATTATGACCCACAGAGCACAGCCTGGTGTGGTGAGAGGATTGCCTTTCTCCCATTTGCTGTTTGATGTGCTTGTCCTTTCCGCGAAAAGAAAAAAAAAAGGAGGACATGCAGGAGCTCAGGACCTGGGGGATCACACAGCTGATTTCACTGGATGAGGGGCTGCTTCCTGGACCTGACAACAGGCAACATGCCTCTGTAACACCCACTCAAGCAAAGGTGTGGAAGTGCCACATCACCCTTGTGTGGGGACTGGAGCGTTTTGAGTCCTGGGCTGTAGCTGGTAGAAGGCTTGAAACACCAGGCTTAGCAGAGCTGACTCAGCCTGGCGAAAGACTCCACCAGACTGTTTTCAGAGAAACCCTGCTGTTGTAAGATGCTAATCAGAGCCAGCAGCCATCCAAGCACCTCAAGTTGGGAAATTCCCATCTACTTAGCACTCTGCTCATCTTCAGTTGGAGATCCATTTCCAAGGACCACTGTGCCTTGGGGTGTTGTTTCACGTTTTGGGCATCTTAAATGTAGATGATAAAATAAATTAATATGAAGATAAGCTGTTTGCTGAAAGAAAGTAAGAATTTAAAAAAAAGGAGAGGAGAGGAGAGGAGAGGAGAGGAGAGAGGAGAGGAGAGGAGAGGAGAGGAGAGGAGAGGAGAGGAGAGGAGAGGAGAAAAATCCAGTGAGCTAAGAGCAGAAGCCTCCTTGATCTAGCCACCACTGGGCTGAACAGGAGGCACAGGTACACATTACACTCCTCTGGAATGATAATCACACCCTTTCTCAAGCCTGACACACCACTGGGAGGATTATCTTTGCAGGGCAGCCGAGATCCTTCTCACTGATAAAGGTATGTGAGAAATACTTGGCAGAACCATCGCCATATGCAGAAACAGAAGAGCTGACTCTCCTAACCTCAGAGGCTTGGTATAGGGAGTAGTCTGGGTCAGCTCTTGTGCCCTCCAGATCAACTTTACAGATCACCTATGTAACTTGTAGAACAAAACACACCATTTCCTTGGGGAGCTGTGAGGTGGTTTCATTAATTGCCTTCCAAACCTTCTGAGGTAACCTTTTTCAGGTAACCTTTTTCAGGTAACAAGCTTTTCCTTCTTCCACTGCTTTCCCACCCACATCCACTTCTGAATTCAGAGCTGTCTTTTGTCCCTTTGTGAGTTGAGAAGTCACAACATTTTTCCCCCCTTCTCCTTTCCAAAATTAATTGATGCAGCTTCTCCTACCCTTGCATGATCAATGGCACTTCTTACTCCCTTTCTCTGCAGTTCTTATGATGAGTTATCTTGCATACCATCCCTTTTCCAAATACATGTTCTGTTTAACACTCGCTCTCATGTAGCAGAGATACACTGTCTGCTGGATGAGCCACTCAGCACTATAGTAGAAGACCTTCCCCTTGAGTCTTTGCATCATCACCTTATAATAACTGAACAAATTACATCAAAGAGTTCAATTTCTGCATGCTGGCACTGATTTCAGCTGTTTACTTAAATTTAGCAGTTGTACCTCCACCAGTAGTGCTAATGTAACATCTCAGGGAAATAATGAGTTCCTGCACCTACCTGGCTGGTCAGTCCAAGTTTCTACATGACAAACTCAGAAAGAATTTCTTCAAGGAATGTGTGAGCTTTTTGACAATTAAGACTATGAAGACTCTGAAGACTCTGAAGATGTACTTCACTGGAACCATCCTGATCTCATAAAGAAAGAGGTCTCTTTCTGGCAAATAACACACACAGATGGATTTGCCAAACAATGCTTTTCTTTCCAAGGGGCCATAAATCTCATAGTTCCCTTGGGAGTGATAAATGTTGCAATAATGCTGTTCTTGTTTACAAGCAAGACTGTAACAGCTCTGACCAGTAGTGATTCTATAATTATGTTTGATTACAGACATGCTCCTACTGTACCAATGCAAAGGGGTTATCTGTTGCCTTCTATCAGCCTCCTGGATTCCACTGGAGATCAAGAGCATGCCATGCCAGCATGCACAGCTTACTCAGCTGCCTTCCTCAGAGCTCTGTCACTAAAGCGTAGCATTTCATGGCAGGACCTGTGATAGTTGGGTGTGCAAAACCTTTTATGGAACTGTAATTAAAACACTATGTAACTGTATTGGGGGTGGGCACTTTCTAAGAGGATCCTGAATTTCAGCAGCTCTTGAGGGCTTGATCTTGGAAATAAAGTTTTATTTTACAGTGCAGGGGCTGAAGTTACTCACGTCTTTACTGTCTTACCATTACAGCAAGAACCAAGCTAACAATGAAAAATCAAGGGATGAAAAAAAATCAAGCTTTCTACTACTACAGAACTTAAAGAAGGAAAAGCTCCATTAAGTCAGGTGGCCTTCCCTCTATCAATGAACAATATCAACAACAAAAAAATCATGCTTTACAATTTATTCTCCAGTGCTTTGTGTATTTGGTATTAAATGACTCATGGAATAAGGTTTCCACCTCTCCCCATGGGAGATTATCCCAGCTGCTGAGACCTACTAGCAGTTCCCTTTCCTTTGTCTTTCTTTTAATGATGCCTAACTTTTGTATTAGATTTTAGTTTGGGATGTAAAAGCTGCAAAGGAAATTTACATCCCCAAACCTGCTTTTAAAAGCAACTAAGGCCATGAATTGAACCCACAAGCCCAAGGAAACCTGCAGTTAAAACTGAAATGCATCATATATTTCACTTAAATACCATGGCACCTCAAAGGTACACTTTTAAGTTAACTGCACGCTTCCTTGTTTTTATGGGTTTGTTCCTTAGTGTTATGTAAATGCACTTTTATTCTATGTAAATTAGCATTAGGTGAACTGTTAAAGCTTGTTGTATAGCTGTCACACCAACAAACAACATTTACAAGTAAATATTTGTTCTCCAAGCAGACGTATTACCTGCCTGGAAATCATAACTATTTCCAGCATTTCGTCTTGGTGCCGTGACTCCACCCTGGCCCCACAACCTGCTGGATGCACAGAAACTCTCTAAATGGAACACCCTTACTAAGAGTACATCGCTTACGGAGTAACGAACCCTCAAGTTCTTCAAGCAATGTGACACTCTCACACATTTTATTCTTACTCTACTTACCAGGCTGAAAAATCTATTTAACAAGAAAATGTCCCCTTGCTTTGAGGATGTAGGGACAGCATATTTACTCCCAGTAGTGGTTGTGGAGCCCAGAGTCAGTCACAGCTATGGCACTGGTAGGGCATTCGTGGTTAATGTGGTTCAAAGCAAACAACAGAAAAAACAGATACAGACCAAATCAAGAAATCTTAATGGAAGAATATCAGGGACTCTACTATCAGACACTTACAACTGTTTTAATGGATCATAATGGCTTCAAATCTACCTCGTTAAGGGGGTGGTGTTCACTTAAAAAGTAAAATGCCATATAAATCAAAGTACAGCACGTCTGTGCTTTCCTAATATCCTTAGCAAGGTAACTGCTTGTATGAAACCGTGCCTTTCCTTTCACTGATTACATCTGGTATGATTAGTAGTAAGTACAACAATACAAATACATTCAAATTGATACTGGTATTTAGTGACCGTTTCTATCTTTTCCATTCAAGGTACTGTTGCTGTGCGCACGTAACATCGAGTACCCAAGCTTCCCTGAAAACGTAGCATGTCTTCTCACAAATGGCTTTATGATGTTGCATGAAGGTGTTTTAGAAATACAAAGAATTACTTTTATTACATCCTTGCAAAACAAAGTATGGTGTTATTTAGCTACTATTATTGATACTTTACAGATAAGAGAGACAAGAGAAATCAAGGCAAAAGTACTAGAAGTGACCATGACTTTCTGACACCTCAGGTTATCAGAATACTTACCATTTGACACTGTTTTATTAATTTAATGCACCATATCAATCAGCTTCACTTTGGTGTTCAGCAACCCCGCAAATTTGGCCTCAAGTGTCCTCATACTGATTGGCTAGAAACAGGATAAAGGGAAAACAAACTACTCCTGTGAAAGGACTTGGGCTCAGTCCCAGCTGTGCCAATTGGGTTATTTTTTATGATGAACTGGGGAATGGGGACAGAGTTGGTGCTTGAATCAAGCGACTAAACTCAAAACAATAACGTGGGGCAGGGTTGCAGGCTGGAGAAAACTCAGCTTCTCACAGAGGGAGGGGGTAGGGGTGTGTGTGTGTACAGTCTGGCACAGCTGACTTGTTAGCTGAAGGAAAGTGTTGAATGGAATTACCTGTACCAACTTCACACTGAATGAGGAGCCTGGAAAGAGAAAGGATCGGTGATTTTTAGCTGTGAGTTGAATGTCTGCTTTTATGTTAAAGCAAATGCCTAAGGAATACATAATTCAAAGGTCCCAAGTGGTTGGCCTATTTTCCTGGAGAAGAGGATGTAGCAGCAGGTCTGATTCCAGATGAGATAAGATTTTCTTATAACAAAGGTAATGGTTAATGGGCAGGTTCAGGTTTATGTGAGCAAAGCAGTATCACAAAAAAAAGCTACTGGCAGATAGGAAAAAAAGAAATGGTATTTAATTTTCTTAAGGGAAAATCTTACAGCTCTCTACGGTTTCCTGGCTTGTCAGTTACAAAGTTTTTATATTCACAGCAACAATCCTGTGCACTGACCCCAATCCAAGAAGCATTTGACTAAAAGGCAGCACTATAATACCTTTCTTGCTGAAAATCAAAGCTAAACTTAATACTGAATTTTTCCAGTTTGTAAATATTCATAAATTTGACTGCATAGGTCTAACATGCCTTTACTTAATGCCTTTTCCCCATCTCTAGGAAAACAAAGATATGAGGAAAGGAAAACTAACACTTGACCATGTTTGGCCCTAAACTGGATGATCAGCAATGTGAAGAAAAGTCCTCAGTAGTGGGTTTCCTTTTGTTCTTGGAAAATAACTTGAGCATGTAGAGACTTGAAGATCATGATGAGTTGGGCGTGCTGTAATTGGCACTGAATGGGAAGGCAAAAGTTTTGCCTGCCTTTTACAGGACCTGTTTTGGCTCCTGATCTCCTTTAATCTACCTAAATCCTGGCTCTCCTACCCCATCCCCAAATACTTTCCTTCTCTTATGTATATATTTATATTTAATGTCTTGTCCCATTTCTCACTCCTCTGCATTTCACCCAGACTTTTCAACGCCAATGTCTTCCATGGTGAGCATCAATGAAACCGCGAGTGGGGATAATGACTTTGTATCAGCAGCCCTGGAGAATTCAAGGGTACAATTCCAAGGTAATTCCCAAGAAGCCTGTGGACAGAGAGTGCTCAGCAGATCTGAGGAGATCATATCCCTGCCATCGAACATTTTGGAGCTGTGAGAAGATGTAGTGTGCTCAACAAAGGCAGTGTCCAGCTGTCAAAACACCTTGCAGTAAAAAAAAAAATCCATATATTTTTTCCCATGACTTGTTCTAGTTAGAGCTTTTTTTTTTAAAAGACAAAACAGGACAAAAACTTAACCAACCTGCCCAGAGCATGAGATAGACAGTTTCTAGGAAAATTTGCAACTCCTGCTTCTGCAGAGCTACTCTGTGTCAGACAGCAACATTTCACACCGGGGGCCCTAACTACAGCCAGCACTCCGGTTCCTGCCAAGGGATTCTGCAAGAGCACACTGGTGAGCTTATTTTAGACCCAGTTTTATCATTTGAGAGCTACACCTTGGGTTGTATGGGGTTGTTCGAGTCTTTGGCCACAGCTAATGCTTTCTGGTTGTCTCTTCCAGAATACTACTGGGATGTAAGTACTATATACTGTTGTTTCTCTCTTCCCAAATACAATACTCCCAATTGTATATTCACCACAAATAAGTGGAATAGAGGGAATGGATCCAAAGACACGTGAAGATAAATGCACCCTTTCTCGTGACTATTTTGTGTTAGGAGCTGTGTGAAAACCTCAGAGACAGTCACAAAGGACTCGTTTCTAAGTGGAATGGGCAAAGGGCAGCAAAGAAAACATAGACAGAGGGAGATAAGAGAGAACTAAAAATAACAAAACAAGCAAGTACCTACACTGGGATGGACTTACACCCGAGTAAGTACCTAGAAACAGAAGATATGTCCAGGTTTAAGGAGTTTTTCCTCTCTAAAAAAAGGGGAAACAAACTAAGGATTAGGGTTGCACCATGTCTAGGCACTGTCTAAACCTTCCCAGTTTCTGTGGCTCATAGCGCTCTAGTAATTGACAACAGTAGGAGAGAACTGTGTAGCTTTGCTCCACGCTTGCCTGTTGTTGCCCCATTCCTTGGGTTCATTCCCTTGCTCCCACGCTCTTGCTGTGATGTGTAATTTCCACTGCTTTCAGGATGCCTCTCCCAGAAACTGTGCTAAGGACAGCCATGGCTCCAAAAGGATTTAAGTTTCAGAGGTACCCGTTACTTCCAGTGTAAACTCCCTTAAGCACACGCCGTCTGACAAGGCAGTTTCTTAAAATGGATATGAGGAATAAGAAACGCCTCTTGCGAGGCTTTTGAGAAGTTGTCTCAAGGTATTTAAGGCAAACAGGGGTTTTTGAAAGGTAGGAAGATTCCATCGGGAGCTCAGGTTTTTGCTTCACTTTCCTTGTTGTATCTCCTGCTGAATAGTACAGGGTAATGGTATTCCCTGAGGGAAGTACTCTGAAACCTAGACCAAAAACAGAATGAAAAATTCAGCAGTTGGCATACTGCTTTAACATCAGGAAGAACACTTTCTTCATCTCTCCTGAAATCCCCGTTTCCCGGGCGCATGGCACAGTGCTGTTACACTGCTGCTAATTCCAGTTAAGAAAGGGATAAAGATGGAAATAACTTTTGGAAAGCAAAACCTCTCTTGTACAGCTGTTGATGCATCTGGTAACAGTTTGACTGGAGGTGACCCCAGTGGATCTTTTCACTTGCTTTGAAGGCCATGCAGGCGATGTGCCTGTTTGGTTTGGACTGTAAGGTTATGGCACGGTCCAGAGTTTGCTTGGAAAGGAAGACTCGCTACTGATAGCTTACACTGCCATGTCCTATGGACTGGGGTGGGGGAAGGGTTGTTTTGGGGCTTGTGGGATTTTGTGTGTCACACGTTTACCTTGTCTTTATGCGTTTGTTCTTCCTGCTCAAGTATCTCACTTGTTTTGATGGGGAAGAACATGATGGAAGTACTTGCAGGGATTGCAGAATAGTGTCTAAACAGCTAAATTAATGACTTACACTAGCTCATCTTTATTGTAATCCAGTGTAACCCTGAGCACTGGCAATAGCTGCAACTCATCAGCTACTGTTCTAGCCAGAGATGCACCTTCTCCCTCAGCTGACACTAAATGATTTTTGGTCTGCAAGACATTACTGTATCGGCAATGTTACCTGACAAAGTTAGAGATACAGGAAAATGTGCTTACTGTTTAAAACACTGCTGATATTAGTGTGGGCAGACTACTTCTACAGGTGAATGCTTTCCAGCCATTTTGATCCCAGTGCAGCGAAGCAGAAAAAATACGCTAGACAGATAGACTTCATAAGCTGTGATTAAGCACAGTGCAAAATCCTTGGGGGGAAAAGCCTCTTTGCCACAGTTATACAAACAAATTTGGCTCATGCCAGCAGAAAAATTTTAAAAAACGTATTAAAAACATAGAGTGGACTAGTGGAAAAATATATGGTTGCTGATTTTCCCTAAAATTAATTTATATGAGTGGCTTTGTTGTCTGAGCACATGTTCGTGTGGATGCGAGGTGTATTATTCCAACCCTTTCTGTAACACAACCACGGTGACTGCATCACATGGTGCTAGTGCAAACAAAGTCTCGTTAACAGCCCATGAATAGATGCATTTTCCTAGAATAGAGTTTCTCATTGGGACTATCGACTGGTTTCTGGGCTACCGGGGGTAAGGATAGGTATGGACAGCTTCAGAAACATAAGAGTCGTAACCTGCAGTGCGCTACAAAACAATTGGGTGTTTATCCTATCATCAAAAAGACTACCAGGGATATAGTTAATTGTGTGACACTTGGTTGATTACTTGGAGGCAGTACCTTAAATAGTAGAATATAGCTTGTTAAACACCAACCCTCCTGCTTCTATCTGTATTCTGTGTCCTTTTTTGTTCTCCTAAAGCTTGCATGTTGAATCGGAGAGGCCATCAAACTGAGCTGGCTTCCTCCACAAAGCAAGACTCACTGCACTTTTCCTGCACCTCCATTAGCATCCTATGTGCGTCAGATCCAACATAAACACTGCTCTCCTGATGGACTCAGCTCAACTTATCTTTCTGATCTTATAGCCATTTATTTTCTTGGCTATTAAGCTGCTCATCTTAATCTTTATTTTCTTTCTGTCCCATTGTCTCGTGTTATCAATTCATCTAGTGGGAGCTCTTCTTTCTCTTAGAACAAAAGCTTAGAATCACTGTAAAACTTTTTGTTTTCCTCTTGATGTTCTCTGGAAAGTGTTTTTGGACATACATTGGAAGCAACAACCAAAAAATTCCATGTAAATACCATACAAAAATACATAAAATGATGAAACCACACTTAAGACTCTGAAGAACATCTTAATCTTTTAGCAAAAGGAAAATTATTGTACAGGCTTGATGTGAATAAACTTCGTTGCAGTCACTTTTGGCTCGGCTTCTGAGCCTCCCCAGCACGGGCGTGAAGGAAACGGGTTAGAGGCAGAGTTCTGGGGTTATGGGCATCACAAGGCTTCATTCAGGGTACCTGCTCTCTCTCCAGTTAAACCGGCATCTCCGTGAAATCAACTTTAAACTCAAGAGCACCGGGGGCTGCGGTCCTCCCTTTACACCGTCTGCTCACACAACCCAGCACTCCTGATCCACTCAGCTCCTTAGGCCCGGCCATTCCCACCGCAGTGCCTCCCGGAGCCCCCCGGCCGCGCAGTCGCCGCGCCAGGCGGGCGGCAGGAAGCTCGCAGAGGAAGCCATCTTTACCGGCCGCTTGCGGCCCGGGTAGCGCCAGCTTTACAGGGAGAAATCGTCCGTTCTCCTAAGGGAAAAGCGTGAATAAAACACAGCGGCCCCGGGCCGGCCAGGCCGCCTCCGATCGCCGACGACCGGACCGCGGGACGGGTCGTCTCCCCCCGCCCCGCCGCCTACCGCAGGGCGGCCGCAGACCGACAGTGCCCGGGCCACGTGCCGGCGGGGGTAGCCGTAACCGCCTCCGCCGCCCCGACGGGCCCGCGCCGCCCCCGGCGAGCGGCACCCCGCAGGCCTCGGACCGCCTGCCCGCCCCTCCCGCGGCTGCCACATCCCACTTCCCTCAGCCCGCCTCCCCTGCCGACGGGGCGGGCCCGGTCCTGCACGCCCCGGACCGCCCAGCAGCACTGTTCCGCCCCCCGTGACTCGGCGGCGCCCTCTCATTGGTTAACAGTCGAAAGCGACGGCGCGTCCGGGCAATGAAACCCGGGCTGGCGCCGCGGCAGCGTCCAATAGGCGTGCGTGACTGCCGCCCTGCCCGTCGCGACCGGGCGTCGGGGCTGCGCGTTGCCATTCGGAGGCAGGGCAGCGTGGGGAGTGGATGGTGCTGGCCACGGCTCCCGAGCGCTGTTGGGGGCAAGAGCAGGAGCCGGCTGCGAGCGCTTCCCCACCGCCTCATCCTACGCCCTACGGCAGCCTGCGCCCTCGTCGCGCCCCGCCGCCGACCGCCCTGAGCCGGCAGAGCTGTACGATGTGAGCGGTCGCGGGGCTCGGCAGCGCCCCCGGTGCCCACGACGCTGGGGCGGGCAGCGATGGCTAGAGCCTGGCGTAGGAGCAGCCGCCGTCGCCGATAGGAAGCGCCGGGGGCAGCTGGGCAGGCGGCGCGGAGACTCCCTCGGGCCGTGAAGCGCTTGTCCCGTACTGCCCCGCCCCCTCCCTCCTTCCTCCCCCTCCTCCTCTTCCTTCTCCCCCCACGGCCGGTGCATGCGGGGCGCCAGGGGCCGAGCTCGGGCCCCCCGCTGCCGCCGGAGCGAGTGACCCGCTGGGTCCTGCGTATCCCCGCCATGTCCTCCTCGTCCAGCTCCTCGCAGACGCCCCCATCCCACCACCAGCCCCCGCCGCAGAGGATGAGGCGCGGCGCCGCCGGGTCCCCCACTGCCGGTGGCGGCACGGCCGGGGGCCCCGGTAACGGCGCCGGGGGATGTGCGGCGGGGACCAGCCGGCTGCTCCAGCCCATCCGTGCGACCGTCCCTTACCAGCTCCTACGGGGCAACCAGCACAGCCCGACCCGGTCCCCCTCTGCCTCGGTGGGCAGCAATACCGGGCCGGGGGGCGGCGGCGGGGGTCGCGGCGGAGGCAGCCCGCCGCCGCCCAGCGCGACGCCGCCGTTGGCGGCGGGAGGCGGCGCGGCGGAGCCGGGCAGGGTGAAGGGCAGGCAGCGGCGCTCGCCGGACAGCGGCGGCAGCAGCAGGAGGAGCAGCTCACCTGAGAGACGGAGCCCCAGCTCCCCAGTTTACAGAGGTAAAGCACCGGGACAAAGCCGGTGTCCCGCTTCCCTGTATCCCCCGGGAGTGCTGGCTGGGCTAGGGCTGTCTGCCTCTGGGCACCCCCGGCCTCAGCTCCCGGTGTGGGAGGTGCGCTCTGCCCTAGCCCGAGGTAGTGGGGGTGGGAGCCCGAGGAACTGCCAGCCGGGCGGGAGATGCCCCGCTGGAGTCTCGGGGAGCGGAGCGGTGGGGGAGGCGAGGGCGAGCCCTAAGACAGCCCCCGGAGGGAGCGGGGCAGGTGCCGTGCCTGGGTTCGCCCTGCTGGGAGAGCAGCCAAGTGGGGGAAAGCACCTCGTCTCGTCGCCTCTTCCCAGGGAGGTGAGGGGCGAGACGTTAAATGTCATCCTCCTCCTCCTCGGGGTAGGTGGGGATCCAGCTTGGGAAAAACACCTCCGTCCTCCCCCCGCGCAGCCTGCCAGCGCCGGCCTGGGGAGGAAGTGCCTCCCCAGCGGAGCAGGGGCGACCCCCACCATCCCCCCTACCACCCCCGGGGAGCTGCTCCCCCCACCCCCCGACCTCGGTCCCTCTGCGGAGGGGAGCAGCCGGGGGCTCCGGCAGTGCTCCTGCTCCCTCCTGCCCTTGCGCACGGGCTCTGGGAGTAGTTGTGTGTAACAGAGGGACGGGTCTAAAATTAACCCGCTTCCCTGTCTACAGGTGTAGTTATTTAGTACGGGTTGTTAATGGGCCAGATTTATATCTGGGGTGGCACAACCCGGTTCTTAAGCATGTATTAAAACCGAGCCTCAAACGCTCTTCCTTTCTGCAGAGCTTGGTTTCTTAAAACCTTACATTTTCATAACATCATAGGCTGAAATAGACGTTTTCAAGCACAGGCTCCGAAACAGAAAGGAAATTCCCATATTGGGATGCTTAAAAACAAGTAACACGCTCTGCCTCCTCATGTTACTTAGTACTGAGTGCCTGAGACTGTAAGAAACAAAAAAACCACAACAAACCCAAACCCCAACATAGCCAAAATAGGCCTGTAAAGTTTAAAATGTAAAATTGATTCCCAGCAAGTCAAACTTAACCTGTGTCAGGTTGTCTGCTAAATTATTGAATGTATTAAAGTGGCAGTGGCCATCTTACGCCCCCCCCCTCCCCTTCCCATCACTTTAGCAGTTGAATGAATCAGACTAAATGCACTTTTTATGTTGGCCTGCTGTAGCTATCAGGTATCACACATCATCTCTTTCTGGGAACGTTTTATGTGGTTCAATACCCCTTGCTTGTCCTGTCCCTTCCTTAAGCCCTTCCTGTGCTTGATTTCTGTGGCAAATCATGGTCTGTGTTGGTTGCCAGCGTGTTTTGTAGCAGTGGAATCTGCTATCTTCTTCCACCCCCTTTCACTTTTAATGTGTGGTAAAACCTTGCAATGTGTAGTAAAACCTTGCAATCTGTAGTATTTGTAACTTCAGCAAATCTCTGTCATCAGAACTGTCCTTAGGATGTGAGCAGCATTTTGCAAATGGGTAAACTGTCATTGTCAATTACGCAGGGAGGTAATTTGCCTTGTCCAGTGCTTGTGCTTATGCAGATGACCAAATGGGTTGTGTTACAATCTGAACAGAGATACTTCATAACTTATTTCTCAAAAAGTTCATCTATTTATGCAGAAGTTTTTGCATGCTTGAAAATGGAACTGAACCTGAGTGGTTTTACTTCATTCAAGCTCTGTGTAGAATTTTAAAGATCATGTTTTCCCCACTGTATGAAATACTAAGTGTAGATTTCCATTTTTCCTACTTAGCCTCTGGAAAATGCTAATGGAGAACTAGGCAAAACAAACAAAAATCGGTGCATATGAATAGTGACGGTGCTGAATACTGTAAATTAATTATGGGAACCTGGAGCAAAACATTGTAGTGGTGCAGTGTGTAAAGGTGTACGCTTCAGGTGTATTGAATAGGGAGGAATGTGGGTAGTTACCTGCAAGCAAGGAAAAGTACTGCAAAGCTGTGATGTATTTCATTATTACGCACGATTTTCTTGTTGGAGGGGAAATTTTAATTTTAGCAAGTGGGTTCAGTCTTCATCTGTGGGCTGTTTTAGCCTTAATAAATCAGACTATAAATTAGTACTGAATGACTTTTCCGTCATTAAACTTGTTTGAGCCTGCCTCATGGTGAACCACGTTAGCAGCATACACGGCTTGATTTGTTTTAATGAGAGCAATGTATAAAATCATAAATGGTCTGTCAAGAAATGCACCCTGTAATCGGTATGCACTGCGAGGAATTTGTTCCCCTTCCTCCAGGTCAAGCCAGCTGCTGCTGCAGAAGCTGACATCCCTCTAGCAAATCCTGAATGAATGAATGAAAACAACGTGATCGCCCTAATAATGACCACAATTGCACACGTCAACAGCTTTATTTTACCGAAATACAGGCACCATTTTCTAGCAGGCAGGGTAATAAGATACCCATTTCTTTGGTTTTGCAAATGAAAAAAGGTTTTCAGCCCCTACCCCCCAAAAAACCCCGACCAACCAAACAAAAAAAAAAACCCAAACCAAATCTAAAACTGCTTTTATGCTATCTGGAATATAGTTGCATGACATGGGACAGGATTTTGTCTTTGTTTCCCTGCTTGTTCTCAGCATTTTAGTACGCGATGTATAGATCCTGAAAATGATGTTGATAATCTATATGGTGATGGTAGTATATAGAAAATTGATTGCTGAACTAGAGGACTGCTGCAGTAATAATGGAGGACTTGCGGGGGGTGTGGAAAACATGTTCTGTTTTCAAACATGGACCATCTTGCTGCGGCTTGTTAAACAATGTGCTAGTCCAGCTATTTATAGTTGTTATCAGTGTGCAAGTCTTGGGGAAGCGACTTGATTTAAGTTGGGTTGGTTTTTTTGTGGTCAGTTTTTTAAACCCATTTCCTTCTGCCGTAAAATGTGAGCTTAGGCTCTAGGTATAATCCTGTTGTTTTTCTCACCAGTGCGGGAGATCTGTTTGTCTTTGGCTCTGCAGCCTGACTTAGATTGTTTCACGAATTTGCTCGTACCGGAGACTGCATATGATTCTGATGGGTAGATGTTTTTCTCTCAAGACCTCTGCCCCTTCCCCACCTCCTTTCAACCTTTTCCAGTACAGATTCCTTGAACTGGCTATCCTGCTAAGATGCTTGGTTGTGGATATGTTAGTGATTTGCCAGAGATCCTTTCTGTAAAGGAGATTTCTGTGAAAACACTCCAGCTTTGAGCTTCTACAGGTCAGAGCAACTACCATTGCAGGCATTGACATCACTACTACATGAATGAAAGCAGCATGCTCTGTTTCTTCTCCCATCGTCATCTTTTCTTTCCCTTCTTTCTAGGATGCCATGAATGTTTTTGTTCTGCAGCAAAACCCTGTGTGTTTAGAACTGAAACTTCAAGAATTTGCTGCTATTTTATTTAAGGAAATTTGGGGATTTGTAGTACTTGGGAAACCAGGTTTCTATTTGGTTAGTATTGATGCTGCATGGATGAGAAATCGTGAACGCTGTGTACTAATTTCAGTATGCTAGAAAAGGAAAAAAGGAAAAAACCTTCTGATATTGTAGAGTAAACCTGTGATGTGTGAATCTACTCTTTTTTTTTTCCTTAAGCACATTTATTCCTTACTAGTAGATACATTTTTATAGTCTGTATCGATGCTTTAGAGTTGGCAATGTAAAAAAGTGTCTGGCTGAATGTAACAACACATGGTTTTCTTAGAGGGAATGTATCTGATACATCTCTGATGACATAAATGTAACACCAAGAGAATATGAGGCTGTGTGGTTTGTGACAAAGGATGCTTCAATAATAATACCAACCAAAAAAAAAAAATCCCTTGAACTGGTCAGGCAAAACATTCTGCTTGCTCCTGAACACATTTTACAGAAAAAAGTTGCTTGTTTTCTTGCCTTACCTGGATAAAATCAGTAGTTTCTGTTATTATGTAAAGTAGCCTATATAAATATAAGAGAGTGGGTTTCCTGCTTTGTTTTTTGGTATGGTATGTGATGTTTGGTATACAAGGAGGCTGTAAATGACTTGTGTGTGATTCAAGCTCAATAGTGTTTTTATCAAGCGCTTTGATTAACAAATTGAAGTGCTAACTCTGGTAGTACTTTAATATAACCTTCATGTTTTTCTAACTTTCACTTACATAGATTATGATGCAAACTTTTTTCTGTATCAAATTTTGGAGGCAAAGGTTAGGTTTAAGGATATCTGAAAAACATTGTAATCAGTTTGGGTGCTAGCTCACAGTATCTTTTACTTCCCAAAATAACTCCTGAAACGTCACCAACATTAGTGAGAGAAAGGAATTAAAAAGGTGTGAAACAACCGCACAGCCCAGTTCTGAGCAGTCAGTGTGTGTATCTGTTGTTGTGATAGTACATAAAAGGTTAGTGCAGTGAGGAGTGCAATAAGATGGACAACACTGCTGATCCCTAGGCTTGTAAGGGATATCAGCATTTAAAAAAGCAAAATTCAGACTTCAAAAGGCAGAACTACTTTAATATCCTGGATGCAAGCCATCGGATATTTTGGCATCATAAGCATTTATACCAGAGATCAAGAAGACTTTTATTTCTAACAAATGTAGGTAAGGAAGTAATTTTTGTGACGCTTCCTATTTCCTGATGCCCGAATAATAGTAGCATTCCCATAATTGTATGGTGAAAACAGTTTTGCTCCAGCTTTGTCCCTCTTTCTCTTCCCAAAATAGCTTTCATTGGAATATAACATGGTGAAATAAAAGACACTGGCTAAATCTGAACCAGTTGTGTTGAATTCAAAGGCTTTTTAGCTACATGTTTTAACTTTATAACTGTGAGACTAGTTTGTTAGATGCCCTTAATAAGTATGTTTCATAAGAAAAATTAATTTAGCTTCTTTCAGGTGTTTAAGCAACTGCAAGAAAGAAAAATAGAAAAGTATTTTCTCCATTGAATGCAAATGATACTGTAGCAAGTCATTAGCTATTAAGAAAGCACCTTCCCTGCTCCATGGAAAAAATAAAGCGTATGTATCTATCTTTTTTAGATCACTACCCTGCCTTTAATTTTTACTCTTTGGACCCAAGCAAATATTAATGTACATATGGCCAACCTGAAGTTACTTGCCAACATCCATGCATAATAAAACAGTGGTTAATGCTGAAATTTGGTTTCTGAAATTCATGGTTCCTGTTTTTCATTCTTGCCCAATGTGGGGTGAATTCTTAAGATGCGTCTTAAAATGTAGGGAGTGTAGGTTAAGGGAATGTATTGCAGAATCTTACCAAAAAATACAGTGTTTGTCAAGTAGAGACTGACACACAAGCTGTTGAGCTTTCTATATTGCTAAAATTCACAGTGCAAAGCTAGTTATTTTCAAAATGGGGTTTATGCTACTATTATGGAGATCAATTTAAAAAAAAAGAAATCCACCAATCTCATGCAGTAATTCTGAAATTTCAGTTCAACGTGTCCTTAGAAGAATAGTTGTGGCTATGCAAAACCTTTTAGAATATAAAGTATATGCTCCTCAGTGTTTCAGTGTAAAAGAGTATTTCAAATCCTTTTTTGATGTGATTTAATCAGTTGAGTAACTCTTCTCCTGAAGAAGGTAATTTTTTTTTTTTTGCCACAGTGAAAAATGAAGGTTCCTTTTTAAATCAGCTGGCAATATCTTCAGTGGAGAAAAGCATTGCCAACACTTGACACAATAGTTAGTTCCCCATGGATTTAGCATATGTTGAAACAAAGGGTTTAAACATAGACTAGCATTTCTTGAAAAGTATCTTGTATTGATGAAAAGGACCCTGTAGTAAAGATGTATAACTTGAAAATTTTGCTCAAGACTTGACATAGTTAACTGGGTTAATGATCATCCTTTTGCTTTAATGTTCATATTTAAATGCAGTGTGGCCTCTCTCTTTCAACACTGCCTCCCTTGTAAACCTGTAGCGCTTAAGCAATGGCTCAAGGCATTTTCAGGCAAGTAAAATAATATTTACATCTCATTGTTGGAAGGGATATATCCGCAGTGACTTGACAGCCTGAGGTTATCCCCTTTTCCTTTGTGTCACCATTTTTAAGGTACAGGCAACTGCAAAATGAAGAGAATGGGAGATTAGAATGAAAGAAAATGGGTGTTTGTAATTAATAATCTAATTCTTATATTTTGAGTGTGTATTTACTTCTGCAAGATTAGGTGTTAAGTTTTTGCCTCCTGATTTGACTCTGAAGTTCACCACCACTAATTTGTATTATTACTATTTTTTAATCAGAAATTACAGAGTGTAATAGCAATTCTTTCAAAGGGCGAGTCAGTATCTCCTTTCCAAGGCTAGGATCTCATCCATGGAAACAGTCACCCATGCTTGGAACTGAACTACATGTTCTCTCAGGGACCCCCTTTTGTGCTCTCCCAGCTGTGTGAATATGGACTTAGGACCAGTGCGAGCTGTTTCCTTACACAGTCCCCTTGGGCCATCTGATGATGACTCTGCTCAATGTCTTCTGCTGTTAGTAAGATAGAAAGGTCATGTAGCCACTGGAAGTCTATCTTATGGAAGGAAACCCAGCCAGGCCAAGCAGAACCTGTACTGGAGAGGGCCTTCAGCCTGCTGTCCTTAACCTTGTAATACTGCCTCTGCCATGATCCTGTTTCTCTTCGGCCCCTTATCTGCTCCTTTGGTGTCTGTGCCACTCCTTACTAGCTGCTGCTGTATCCTACCAAACTGTTGACTATCACCCTGTTAAAAATGGATTAGCTTTCTCTGATGACAGGGAGGGAACCTGGGAGGTATGGGTGTCTATAGTCAAGTAGTAGCTGCTTTCTGCGCAATTAATTTGTAAATAGGGATTAACCTAACCAGTTGGTGTTGGGTCCATGGAAGATGGTTTTGATGGAAGGCTTTCATTTTTTTTTGTAGTAGTAGTAGATCTCTTAATTAGCTTTTCATATTAGGTATTGCTGCTTTGGAGACCCAGCAGGTCATAAAATGCTAGGAACTTGAGTTTCGAAACCTTTATGCAAGATACTGTATTGATTAGACCTTCCTATTTAGTACTTCATGTGCACTAGTATGCATATGTCATAACTGATGACACATGTGTTGGTGTTTATGCAGACGTAACTTTCACTGCTGCTAGTGTTTAATCAAGGAGCAGCAGTTTGTAATGGATATTGTTCTCTGAGTGCAAATGAGTAATTAACAACACTGTTTTTTATATGCCACTTGTTTTGTCCAACCTAGAACTAGTTTGACCCAAATCACACTTCACCACCACCTGCAGGAAGAATCATGTTTTGCTCATAGGAGTGGTGACTCAGAACAGCGCAATAGCAGTTGCATCGTGGTTTTCTTGCTTTGCCATGAGATACATTATTATTCCAGATGAGACTAAGAGTCCCAGTCCTTGAGCAGAGCAGGTCAGCTATTTGAACAAGATTAGCATCATCCCCTTTTCCTACACTATCACCACTAGTCATTAAGCAAGGAGATTAGTTGTAGGCACACTTCTGAATTTCAGTAATTATTCGGTCATGGCAAGATCACTGGTGTTCATGCTACAAACTTGAGGCTCATTTCTGTAGCTATATGAATTTCAGTGTTGATGTAGTGAGTATAAATCTCTCTTTTGGGAATTTTTTTTGGAACAAGAAGTGCTCGGTTGTGAACTGATTAAGTGTATGACAAAATAGGTATTGTTATGTCGTGTGCCTTTTAGTCTCTGGCATTTTGGTGTACAGTGCCTGTTCTGGATTTCTGATACAAATAACTCTGTGAGGCTTGGCTAGCTGGATTACCTGTATACCTACAATTTTAAACTGGCTTCATAGTTAGAAAAAAATAATTAATAGATGTCCTTAGGCTGCAGTACTAAAATAAAAGGTTTTTTAAAAACAAAATCAAAACTTTAATAATTTGTTGACATCTGCCAGCATTTGGAAACCAAGTACTGGTTTGGAAAGAATGCATTCTTATCAGAAAATGGAGTCTGGTTATTCAGTACTCGATCGCTAGCTAATTCTATTAATCCTAGAACTCTGACAGCATGGAGGAGCCAGTGAGTGGCTCTACAAGACCTGTGGTCTCTGCAGGTATTTAACATGGTCTCACTACCACTCCATCTGCAACCTCATGGCAAAGCTCACTAGGCCAGTAGGATTAGAAGGTGCTGATGATTACAACAGGTATCCGTGCAGTCCGTGCTCTGGAAAGGTTTGGTGAGCCCAGTTCTTGCGCGGACCCACCTTAAATTCAGCGCTGTGTGGCAGCTGATCAGTTTTACTGGACTCTGGAGCTCAAGAGGCTTTGTAGTGTTGACTCTGGGCAGTTAGGTGCTATGCCTCCGTAATCCACTATGTCATATATAATTCAAAATCTTTCTGTTAACAGAAATTTAAGATACCATGTGTATCCAAACTACTGGAGAGTTGACTTGCTGAGTAAAAATTAAACCCAGATTTATGCTGAGTGTCCCGGAACAGACTTTGAACAGTGTGACTCTAAAAATATCAGCTAACTGCTGAAGAATGCAGAATAAGACTTAGGTTTACACAGTAGTTGGGAAGCTGCCAGGTTAAAGGAGAAGCTGTCTTCACAGAAGTAAATTTCAGTTGAGGTCTTCAAATTTTCATTCTTAACTGATAGCTGTGTTTGCTTAATTGTGGTAATTTATTAGTGGCGTACTCAATGCATCCTTTCTCTCATACTCTGATTTCTCTGGTATTTCACCTTCACTGGCTCCTTTGTTGTACCTGATACCCTGCCCTGAATAATCATCTTTGCAGTGTTTTCTTTGCCCACAAAGAAACTATAAAGTACATTTGAAATACTGTTCAGGGGAACAAAAAAAAAAAAGTCCTAATCTGGTAAAGAAAAATTTCCCACTGTCAAAAAATGTGATTAACTCATACTTGTTCAAAAGTAACATGTGTCTGAGAAACATCCATACAAGGAAATGACTGAAGAAACATATTCAATTTAGGCAGCTGTCCATATGGAAGATGCAGATAACCTTTGGCCATTAGTGTAAAAGAGAGACCCATGCTTTTAAACAGAGTGTAGTCCATATATTGTTTAAAATATTAATTTTGTGAAACTGTTGTATACGTCTACCTTAATTTCTTCCAGAGAAGAAAGTTGCCTATTAAGATTATTGGAGTCCCATGGCTTTATTTAGTGGCCTGTCTGTCTAATAGAGGATGCAGGTACATCTTTTGATTCCAAGAATTCTAGTAGAAACTCAGTTTGGCCGCACTGAAGATAGAAATTACCCAGTCTGACAACTCAAAATCTGGGAGAAGCAGAAGAAATGGCTGTGCTGGGACTTGTATATATGATAAATGTTCTATCAGCTAGGCCTTTTTAAATCATGCATATACAACAAAACAAAAAAATCCTACATAGAGAGATGTTCTAAAATGGATAAATCTGGAGTGAAGCTTCAGATTTTGGAAGTAAATAGTTTGGAAATTTGGCTAAATAGAGTTTCTCTGACTTGACTGTGAAGAGAATCTGTTTTAACGAAAGATATTTACAATATTGGAATATTTAAAAAAAATAAGGGAAAACTCAAGGATGTGATCTGATTGCGTGGACGCTTATCTCAAGAAAAGCTGCTTGGGAATAAGCAGAGAGCCTGCAGGAAACAACAGTAAAAACTGGGAAAAGAATATCACGTTATCAACCAAAAAGTGAATCTTGACTAAAAACTTAAAACCTGAACAGACTTGGACTTTGTATGTTTTAAGACAGACAAAAGAAACATTTAAATAGAAAAATAAGGAAAAAGTAGTTGCAGCCATCCAGTCCCAAGAAAAAAAGAGTTTAAGGATGATGTTAGATTGATTTGCTGGGATGCGTGGTTTCAAAGTAAGCTCCAATGTAATAGCAGGAAAAAATCTCCGAGGAAACGGCAGATGTTTGTCAAGTCCTTTGTATTCACCAGGATGAAGTATAAGTGATCATCTTTCAGTAAGGATAGTGATTTTCAACCCAGGAAGTTTAAAAAAAATAATTAAGGGAGAGGCTAATTTGGAATTAGAAATTACCACAGACTGCAGATTTTTATAAAGTCAATTCGGCGATCTCCATTGCAGAGTTCTAGAAAGACCTGCTCAGAAATTCATGCTTACCTTCAACTTCCTAAGGCAATCTACTGAATAGGAGGTGACACCATTTGAGAATAGATACCGAGTTAGCAGAGACTATCCTAGTGTTTTTAAAATGTGAAAAACTTTGGGTCCAGTTCTAAACTGTAGACGTCTGTTGGTCTAACTTCAGCTATAGGCGAAGCTTCAGAAGAATTTCTAAGGGATGGTAGGAAGTGGTGAGAAATATTAAAGTGCAAAATGAGCTTTCCAAATTGTGTCATGCTAACGTGGTGGTTTTGATAAGAGAACTGATTTTCTAGATGGGAAGTAGATCTTATCTGGCTAGGCAAATTTTAAAATTAGGATGATGAAACCGTTGATTAATTTTGAGAGGTTTAATTAGTATGCAAGAAGATTGTGCAACAGGAGTTGAAGGACCTTGGGAATTGAAATAATAATGTTTGGAAGTGGGATTTAAAATTAAAAATTGGAGATATATGTATGTGAGGTTGTACATGAGCAGTATATCTTTTCCTCTAAGTAGCAATGTGTAATTTGCCAGTGCTGGAGGGCAATGTTGGGTGATGGCGGGATCTCTCAACTACCAACATGAAGTGACTGAAAAAGTACTGGGCATGGGTGAGGTCTTGCAGAAATGATCAACCTGCTGCATAGAGGCCTGATGTGACATCATCTGGGTTACTGCATGCAGTTTTGGTGCTCCACAATTAAAAAAAGGTAAAATCGAATTGGAGTAGGCTCAGAGAAGAAAGGCTAGGTTAGGAGTTTAACCACACAGTGATTGGAAAAAAAAATCTACTGTGAATAAAAATGCAGCCACTTCCTCTGAATTCAAGTGGGGAGGGGGATGGAGAGGTGGGAGGGAGGATCTGTAAGTTAGTGCTAGCATATGAATGGGTTGATTGATTCGACAGTATAAACGTTTGTGGAAACTGATAAGAAGGCCTGAAACCATGAGCAAAAAAAAAATGTCTTCTGGAACATCTTTCCAGTAGGAATCATGAGGGCGAAATACCCAGGTAGCGTAAAACTGAGTTTGTAATCTGTATTTATGTGATTATACGTGTTAAGTCAGTGATGGTTGAGAACCGGGCTCCTGATTTAGGGAGCTGTTTCTAGCCTTTCATTCCCATGACTTAACTGATAATGAAACGATAATTTGTTTAATCAGCAAAGTTGAGCAGCCTCATTTAAGCAGTCAGTTTTAATCTGATTTTCTGTTTCTCTTTTTCATATTTTTTTAATTCTTGTTTAGTATAATTAGCTCTAGGTAGAGAGGGGTGATTTCCATCTCTAATCACTGGTGATCGTTACAATGGCATTGTATACCCTCCTGTGTGTTGTTTACAGTTCTTTGTGTTGTTTGATTGTGAAAATGGTGAGTTGCGCTTTCTGCTTTTTAATTTTATTTGTTATTCACGATTATGTCCAGATGCGTTTTGATGGAAAGTGGAATTAGATTAAACATAGACAAACCCCTCCCTTTTCTACAACATTTTGTTATATTGTATTAGCATTATAAGGAACAAAAAAATCCCTTCAGAGTCATGAAGTTTATTCAACAAAGGCGGTGGTATTGTTAGTTACTGAATTCATTGCATGTTTATAATTTCCATCAAGATTTTAATTGCTAATGAACTGGAAGGAAAAAAAATCCCAAAACCAACAGTGCTCTTCTTGGTTCCCAGTTAATTTCTCAATATTGGATATATTTATCATTCAAAAGATCTAATTTAATGAACTAAAATGAAGAAAATTCTCTGTACCTGCGGAAGTGCACTACAGTTAATGGTTGGTTGTTTCAGTGTGCTCTTTTTCCCAAGTACCTGGCTGCTGAACCCAAATCAATTTTGTTTGAACTTTTTAAAGTAGAAAGAGTTTTGAGGCACTTTATTAAATGATAATAAGTTTGGGGATTTGCATAGCGTTTAAGCTTGAAGTGATAACCTGATACAGAAAAATATATTATAAGAATGTGAAATATATAAAAATCCTCAAGGTTTGGAGCCAGTGTTTTGCCTTCCTGGTATCCTGTTAGTATGAGTGTGCAGGTTACAGTTGTTGAACAAGGCAGACTTTTGAGATACAAAATGCTTAGTCATTTCTATACAGGTCCTATACTGGCCAGCAGTAATCTTTGTTGCAAGAACAACTTAGTTTCAGAGGGCTGAAACTTTCTTCCTTATTGGTTGCTCACTTTTCTTACAGAGATCAGTGTGTTCGTTCTATGCTTGATCTCTAAGGATAATGTTTATTTTAAACAGGGGAGTTTTGCTATGAGCATCATCTGACTTCTGAAATATATGCGTACTCACATTTTACTTGACCTGTAGCTGACTGGAATAGGGACATGAGGCAAGAGACTGTGTTTCAACATATGTGTAAGCAACCAAGATTTTGAGTCAGTCATAGGTCTGATGACATTCCTATGACTACAGATTTGTTCACCTGTCTGTCTTCTCTGGGTGTCTATCTATAGCCTAGCTCTAAGTACCATGCCTTCTTGTGTACTTAGGTGAGTAGAGCTGTACATCCTTGGATAGTCATGCATAACACCACCTTGATGGAAGAAAATGCCTTGATCTACCAATTGGATTCAGTGATTTATCAGAAGACCTCTTTCCTTTGTAGGGAGAAGCCCTGACAGACATAGTCATGGCTATAAAAGATAATACAGTTGATTCCCAAAATCCTTACCTTGAGGTTTTGTCTTGTTTACCAAGTATAGGACTTGCTGTTTCATGCAGTTCAGTTTGAATTCTCTTGACCCCCATCAGGTACAAAGCTGAATATGCGTTGACTTACCAAACTGTGGAATGACTTATGTAGAAGACTGGTGTCTCCTTTGTAACCCCTCCCTATTTGGGTTTTTTTTTCCCCCCTTCCTCTTCTGAAGAATCTTGGCTGTAGAGAGTACATCATTTGTGGACCTGGATCTCTGGAAAGATCTTGTATCTCATAAAGTAGACTGCTTTCTGCTTGTTCATTTTGGTTGTTGGAGTGAGCCTTGGTTAGATGATGGTGCTGTTCTGTGCTTTTTGTTTGCTTGGTTTAGTGTTCTGAATAATGAGAAGTGGATTATGTTGGTCTGTTCAGACTAGTTACCTCCCTTCATTTTTAGTCATCCCCTGTCTCAGTTTCTAAAAATAGAAATTTGAGAACAATTTCTGAAGTCAGTACAACTGAATCAAAACCAATGTAGTGTACATAATAAGGACAGGCTTAACCAAATTTAAAGCATTTTTAAAAGTGTATCAGAAGATAACTTAAAATTACTATCTTGTCTTATGTCTTCTTAGAAATATCCTTTTGATAGATGAACACTGTACTGCATTTTAAACATTTGAAAAAGCTAGTATTCTGCTTCATTTCAGTTATTAAAGAGATTAAGGTGTTTAATTTGAAATTATAGAAGGGAAACTGCCATAACTTCATATTTTTTCCATTCAATTAGACATTAGGGTGTTGTGTGTTTTAAGTTGCTATTCTAAATCCTATTTTTTTGTTATTTTGTGTGAACAGTATGTGGCAAACAGTATGTTCTTTGTTGTTCTGCACCACTCTGAACCGTTAATGCAGTCACTCAGCCGGTTTGCAGGTTGGGTCAGAAACAAGTCTGTCACTCACTGGCAACTGGGAAATGTCTTTTGAGCCAATAGATCTATCCTGTGGAGTAAAACTTCTTGGGACCCCAAATCCCTTGTTAATCCTTTTCTTGAGAGATTTTGGCTCCAGTTACAAGAGAAAAGCCTTCTTGAGAGTGAAAATTGAATTTGGGTTGTGGGGTTTTTTTTAGTGGCCTCTAAATCCCCATTATTCGATCTCTTTCCTCGCAATGTCACAGAGACAGATTCTGCAAATGCACATGCACCGGTTTGTCCATCTAGCTATGTACTCAGAACAGGAAAGACCAATGAAATGTACATGCAGGAATCAGTACAGCATCGCTATATACTCACTTACAAAATAAACAGGCAAAAAAGCCTTTGGCCAGTCTCTTCAGAGAATGTTCCTCCTCTTCTGATAGTCTACTTTTTTTGTAGTCAGGGAACCATTGTTGGAAAGAAGTAAGAGCAGCGGTATCCCTTTTCATGCTTGTAGAAGGTGTAACAGACTTTTGACTATATGTGTGGGGCAGTCTGCAGCAGCCACTGCTGTGGTAACCATGTGTTACCAGTGTTGGGCTGCCATTCTTGGGAGTCTCTGTGGGTCACCACTGCTTAATGTTGAGTTTTCCATTTCTAGTCTATGGTTTTCCATGCTGCATTCCCACATACTTCGTTATTTAAGAGGCATTCGCGCAGGCACTTCTGAGTCATTGGATTTGTAGATTGTTGTAAATTTGTTGTCATCTCTGGTAGGAGTGTCCTAGAAATACCCAATACTCCTGCATAATGTGATATGTAGTCTCTGCATCTCCTTTGAGCCATGCTGCTTGAACTCCGACTTTGGGGCTCTTGAAGAGTCTTAAGCAGACTAGGATATCCCTCTAAGTGAGTCCTTCCAAGAGTCTTCAGTATTTTTTTGAGAAAACTATTTCTAGCTAGTATTCATTTCCTTGGTAAAATCTGAAATTTTTTAGGAATAGTGAGACCTAAGCTTGGGACTCATTTCACTTGTAGCTCTGAAGGTGAACCAGAAGGTTCTGCAGAGTGTTATCAACTGAACTGAAGAGAAGCAACATCTCACGAAATTTTTTTGTGGAATTTGGTACTGATATTTCATGGTGTCATGACTTGCTGTCTTGGGTAATTAGTTCAAGTAATAGATGAACTTTCAAGAAAAAAAAAATCAAGGATGTTTAGCCTTTTGGCAGGAGAGTTTCATTCAGACATCAATAATGAGATGGCGATGTTAATACTTTTAGTTTTAGGGAAGAATTCACTTTATTTTTGTTTCATGTTTTCACTAAACTTGAGAGGAATCTGTATCATCTGAGAAGTTCTTAGAGTAATTTTAGCCTTTTTAAGCTGGATACACCCATGCAAAGATGTGAGCAGAGAAGTTTTGGCCAAATTTGAACTGCATCTGCTAACTGCTGAAAGAGAGATGGAAAGAAAAGATGCTGATGGATGAGCTCTGGTGGATTTAGCTGAAGTGGTTTTTATAGTGGTACCAATGTTAGCTGTCAATCTTGCTGTTCTGCTGCAGGTGATTTTCCTCATTGCATGCATGGCAGAAAGCATTTTTTAAGCTAAAATGGACTGCGAACGTGGTTTTGAGATTATATGCAGGTTAGCTGCCACTATGTTGGATGGGAATGCAATCTCTTCATTTTAGAGCTGTAGCAGATGGTTTTATTTGAGCCCTATGTCCTTTTCAAAAGAGCTGTCGTGTTAGTCTCTTACTAAATTACATTTTGCTGGCAGAGAAATGAAAACCTTTTTTTCAGTCGGTCTAGGTGGTATAACTAGAATTCTTTTGGCGCTCAATACAGCATGCAGAACTGTAATTTCATGATTTCATGCAGTTTATTTTAGTTGATTCCTGCTGGGTGTTAGGATCATGCTGAATTTCACTAGCTGTAGTGTTCAGGTGGACCCTTGTGCTATTTTATGTAAAATCACTTGTAAGTAGAAACGTGTAGCAATAGCCCTGTAATATGTACCATTAACATTTGATGGCATATTTTAAGTAATGCATGAGGTATGTTGCTTTCCTGTGAGCACACATCTTTGGCAATTTCTAGCTGACTTTCTCAGGTAACATGCTTCTTGGATACTATGTTCCAGTTTACTTGCTCTGGAGCTGAGTTCCTGGTGAGATACATCGCACATCACGGCAAAAGAGAACAGAATTGTTCTGACTTAGTGCTGTGGTAAAATCCACTCAAATACTGTCAGATGTGCTATAGTCTGAAACTTGGGTAAAATAATTCTGTAAATTTCAAAATTTCTGAATATTGATGAAGCTTTTCTGAATGCTGTAGTCTGGCTAAGTTCAGGAACTGTTGGAAGTCCTTCAGATAGCAGATGGCACTTTCCACAGGGCTTTGTTTGGTGGTAGGTCAGGGTGTTTTTTTCTGTTTGGTTTGTTATTTTCCTTTTTTGAGAAAATTGGAACGTGATGTTTCCATCTGGCCAAAGTGATGGGGACTGAGCAAGGGTATGCAGGATAGGAGCATTAAAATCTCAATGGTAGTGAATGTTTGGGGAGAAGCAAAAGTTCTGGAGTAGCTCCTGGAGTAGCAAGAAGTCAGACTTATAATGGGGTGAGAAAAGCAAAATGATGAAATAAATCCTGAGAGCAGTTGTAATATTTAGAAAACAATTGGGGCTGATCTGAGCCACCACTGTTCTGGGCCAGTTCAGCTTGCTCTCCATGTCACCCAGTCATCTTTAAGTTCATTACTGTACAAAACAATTTGTCAAATCCTAAGTTGTAGAAGTTCCTTCAAATTTTATGCTTGCAGGTCCCTTCTCCTTTATTTATTTATGGTCTGAGATTATATATTATAAAAGGATGAGAGGCAAAACTTACTCAACAGACCTCAGCACTGCTGCAGCCCTGTTGTTCCTCCTGGCTCCTCCTGTGGTTGTGTCTGCCCCTTACGTTACGCCACTCTGCCTGTAATGGGGGAAAAAATGTATGTTCATGACTTTTATTGGGTAGGTTTTAGTTTTCTTTATGTTTAACTTGGTGAATTGCCTTAGTGGGTTCATACATCTGCACATGCTGTCACCAAGTAGATGGAGGGGAGTACAGGAAGCAATGGAATAGGGTTGATGTTACATGGAATAGGGTTGACATTACATGAGTGCTAACTTGCCTTGGCTTATGAACTTGAGAATTGGTGTCCTTGTTTGTTTCCTGTGATGCAAAAAATTTTGAAGAGTAGTAGGGACTTAGGAGCCTCTTTTGAACTTCTCCCAGCTTCAGTGTCTGACAGTGCCCTACAGTTCACTGCCAAGATTACCACAGGAAAACAGAAATGTAGTAACTTCTACATGGTGTCCGTGTCTCTGGCATGGTAGTGCTGTTATGCCAGTTGTTAATGCTGGGTTCGCTGTTGTCTTTCCTCTGGGTGTAGAGCAAGACACAAACCTTAGATCATTCTCTGGCTGTATATATTTTATTTGTGTGTTTTGGACTTGTGTTTTCTTGTGGTTTGTTGGTGGGTTTGTTTTGCTTTTTCTTACTTCCTCATCTTCACGCATTGTCTTGCAAGTTTGGCTCTGTATGGTTTCTTAACTTGTTTTAAAGAGACTTTTTTTCTTTTAAGAACATAACTACTTATGTATTCACCATATTCCTGATACATTACATGTGAAAAGCTATTTCTAGTGAACTGAGCTTTTTGAGGAGTGTTTAAAACTCGGTCTCTCTGGGAAAGTAATGTAGTGGCATAGCATGGCAGTGAAGGCTGGAAGGATGCTGTGTAGGTATTCACCCTTTAGGTTACCTTGGTGTTTCAGTGTGACTAGAAATGCTACTTTCATGTTTAAAATTTGTTACCTTTATTTTGGATTATGGGCTTTCTTACTTTTAATAGTTCAATAATATCTCTTAAAAGGCATATTTGTGACAGTTGGAGTCCTGTGAGGCTAGGTCTGGTTGAAGTGGTAGGGATTTGGTTTATAGGTATCATTGCAATCAAAGCAATTACATTATATGAAGGCAGAGTGATACACTATAATGCTTCCAATTCACAGCATTATTTAGAACTCTTCACCTAAAATTAGCTGTTAATGAAGTGTTTCAGCAGCTCTGGATTTCTCTAAAATAGTCTGTTGTAGTATTACCGTGTTCATATCATACTATAAGCATGCCGTGTTCATGCAAGCTATACCTTAATCATTGTGCTGAATGCCATATGAACCACTGATGATGGACCCTGCCTTTTGAGATCCAGCCATTCTAGCTTGACAGACAAAATGCACATGGAGGTTAGTGCCCATGTTTGGTATCAGAAGTGTGCTAGCAGGTCTGCTCTCATGTTCTGGGCAGTAAGTAGGGTTTGGGGTGGTGGGATTAGTGCATAGCGTGTCACTAACTTGAAAGCAATCTTGCTTGCAAACGTCTTTTAGTAGGGGTGAGCAAGACAGACAGTAGCTGTAATGTAGGGCTTGGGTTGGCTTATGTAAAGTCTAGAAAAGGAGTATATGAAGTAATTTTGCCTAAAGGACAAAGCAAGATGATCCAGAGAGCATGCTGTAAAACTCAGATGTGCGGAGGAACAATCTCATGAATCACCCTACTCTCTGCTTTCCAAATGAAACACAGGAAAAAGTGTTCCATGATCTAGGTGTATGGGGAGAGAAGTACAGGGAGGAGTCAAAGACTGCAGGCGCTGCGATGAGTGAAGACAAACATGGCAGCTGCCTTGACCTGAGCTGTGTCAGAGGGAAACACAGAGTCACACGCTTCCAGCTTGCTAAGGCCTGTATTTGGGATCTTGTAAATTGTATGGAGTGATGTACTCAGGAGCAAGAAATTGGATGTGCATCTTCAAAAGAATCATAAATTTTGCCATGATTTGTGGCCTAGTAGTTAGAAAGCTAAGCAAGCTGACTTAACCCCACAAACATAACCCCATACCAATACTGTGTTATTTTTTAATTTCATTTTTCTTTATCTGGCTTTCCTGAGTTGCATCATCACTGTATTTAAATCTGATGGCTTTTTGTTGATAAAAATATATCTCATAAGTAGTCCAGTTCTTTGTAGATATGAACACTTTCAGCATTGTTGTTTTTTTGTAACTGTCCCTTTTGTATTTTTTTTCTCCCTTGTCTGATGTTATTTCCTTTGATGTGATGGCATTCTTTCCAGCTTGGCAATTAGACAAAGGTTTCTGATGTGTTCTTGCCGTTGTGTGTCATAGCTAGCTTTATAACATTTCACATCAAATTTAGCCTGACTTTTTTGTTGATTTTGTTCTGGTTTTCTACAGTGGACAGGCCAAAATCCCAGCAAATCAGAACTTCTGGTACCATAAGGCGAACTTCTTCTTTGGACACAATAACAGGACCTTACCTCACAGGACAGTGGCCACGTGATCCCCACGTACACTACCCTTCATGTATGAAAGATAAATCTACTCAGGTAAAAGCTGTAAAACAAGGCAACAGAGATGTTTCATATAATTGATGTCTTCCTCCTGATAATACTTTTATCACCTGCTCTGGAATTGTAGCTCAACTGATTTCCAAAGAAATGTGGATTCACTTAATTTTATTATAAATGTGAAGCCCTAAGAAGAGGGTACAGTAGTGCTTTTTCAATCAGTGTCGAGTCAGTAGCATGGTATATGGCAGATAATATTTTTATGCTTTTAGAAAACAGTTGTTAAAAATAATTTTCTGTATGTGGGCAGATCTGTTGAGGCTAAATAAGCAGATTTCAATCTCAGCCTTGTATCTGGTTTGTTTTGAAGCTGCTATATGAAAAATTGTGCTGACTGTTACTTAAAAAAAATATTCCATAATAGGACCGGCTGATAAACTAAGAATTTTACTAAATCATGGTGATAAATCTGTAGGTCTCAAACAGTGTGTTTGGGGGAGGAGAAAAAGGGAGATCATTGTTAAGACGAATAGATCCGTTTGTTACTGGAGGGGAAATCAAGAGGAGAAAGCTGGGAGCGAGCATGCACTGTGGTCTTGAGATGTCCCCTCTGCTGCTTAGGTGCAAGAAAAAGAAACAAAAATGCTCTGTGGAGAGTTGGCTCTTGAAGCCAGACAGCAGAGCAAAAGTATTACCACCAGCTACGAAGGGAAGGCTACTGAGATAATTTATGGCCTGATACCCTTGGATCCTCTTCATGGCTCTGTCCTTAGCAGGCAGGTTAGCTGCTGTGGCATTCATCGTGCTCTAGGGCTCTTTGGCTAGAAAACCAAACATTTTCTTGTGCAGTTTCTCCTCACTCAGGAGGTTGTTGCCTACAAAGATGGTTACTGTCAAACAGGTAAAAACCAGGCAATTCTAAACCAAACCAAATTATTAACCAAGGAGTTGCATTCTTGGCTTTTCAGTAGTGTTATTAGGGTATGGAGTAAGTCACCTGAGTTTGTGGTCTAAACCAAATTGTAAACTAGAAAAAACTGCCTATCTTTGGTTATATTTTCAATCTACAGGCTGTTAAATCAGTTTTCTCTCTTTTGTGTCATGATTCTGGCCCACTGTTATCATGGGTGTCCTGCGGAGAAAAATGATACTTGTCATCCTACCTTTTTTCTTACAACACTCTTGTACCATGAAGAATTGTTTTAAGGGAAGCTTATGTTGTCACAGTGCATCTGATAGCTTTAAAATATCAAGGGTTTTTCTGTCATAACTTCATTTCTATGTGTGCAGGTTTTGGTTAGTTTACACTGACTTGTAACATACTTGTCACCCAATCTGTCACCATTGCTTACAGCAAACGCAGCAGCCCTTTAAATTGATACTAGGTTTTAGTCTTTTGTGTGCTACTGGATTTCTCAGGATGAGTTAGAATGTATAAATAATATGCCACATTTCTTTAAAATCTACTGTAGCGCAACACAGGAAGTCCTCTGATAGGGGAAGGGAAAGTCTAGAATGCCTAGGAAATAGAAAAGATCTGTCTGTATGATCTAGAAATCATAGTTAATGAATTTGGGGATCTGATGATTAAAATTATTCAAGGAAACTGTGAAGAGAAACTGTGGTGAGACTCTTTAAGAAAATTCTTTTGTAATGTCCTACTCATTCATTTTGAAACCAGCCAGCCAATTTTGGCAAAAAAGAAGAATAAGCAGTTATCTTTACTGTTGTGAAAGGTCAACATAAAAAGCCCTTAATCCTGGATTCAATTCCGAGGTGTCTTCCTTTTACAATATTGTGTCATAAAAATCTTTCTGTTTTGAAGGCAAAACATGCTTTGTAGTTACTGCATTCCTTATCCGCTCTCTCATAAAACATATACCCATATCAAATGTTGTGAATAACCTTATGAATAGAAAATTTGGAATATTTAAACATTCACAAACAAACCTTTTCAGTAGCTACAGAAAAGAGAAACAAACTTGTTCTATAAATATCTGAACTCCAAGCATTTGGCAGTAAAATTGCTGTCCCAGTGAGCTCACGTAAGTGTTTCGGTTATTTGACCTGTTGGCTGCCGCCCTTTGCCTCATTCAGAAACAGAGCTCAGGGAGGGAAAAATGAAAATAAAATGAAGTTTTACCTTCTCTGTATAATCAACTATAACAGAGAGGAAAGACAGTGCTGTTACCGTTACAAAGTGAAGTGTTAGTTTAAAGGGATGAGGGAATGGAAGCTACACGGTTTGGATTTGTGTGGATGTCTTTTAACAAGGTATTACATGAGCTATCTTCAAGTTATTTAAAAAATCAAGCATTTAGCAGTGTTTGAGTTGAAAAATGTGTGTCTTGACTACTGAGGGCTATATGGTAAAATGTAACAGGCATGGTGATTGTTACAGTGGATTCCAGGCTGTTTTGTTGTTTGTTTTTTTAATTATATGTTCATTAGGGTGGTTTATAGATGAACTTGATCATAAAGTAATTACTTGATTTATGTTTTCATTGTGTAGGGTTTATTTGAGCTCTGTGTAGTTTGCAGTATATCTAATTTCAAGAAGTAAGGATGAGTTCCAAGTCATTGATAGGATGCATGCATGGCAAATTAAGTTAAATTTAATTAGAACCTTGCTCTCTGACTGAGTACTGGTACAAGTACTTCCACCACTTCATGTTTGTTGGCTAAGTAACAGTTCAGCTCATAGGAGTTCATACAGTTTACAGTAGCTAAAAATAGTAACACCTGGTAGGTAGCAGAGTAGAAGATGGTAACAAACAAAATAAACTAAAAATTAAAACAGAGATAATGAAAATCAATAAACCATTTTTTATGTATGAGCATGTTCTGTTAGAGAATAAATTATCTCTTGTTTTACTTCTAAACTCATGAACAATGCTGTCGGTATAACTTACATTGTAGGTGGAATAATTATTTCTCTTTCAAGGGTACTTTTTGTCCCTAATTAAACATTAATATAAGATTCAGATTTTGTGCAGTTTTGTCAAGGTGGTGATTATGGCTGTTAAAAGTTTCTTAGAATTCTTGTATTTAAAAAAAAAAAATCATATTCTGTTCTTCACTGTAATCAGATGAATCTCTAATGAGTTTTATTCCAAGTCTTTGTTTCCCATAGAAATTCTTTGAACCTGTATAGTGCTCATGAGTAAAATATTTCTTCTTTCTCTAAAAATAAACCAGCATTTAAAAAGCAAAAATCATTAATATTTTATTACTCAGATAGAAGAAACAGAATTTTGTTTGTGTGTTTGAGTTTTGTTGCATCTTTGAGAATAGTAACTATTTCCTATTTCTGTGTCTCTTTTACCCACCTTGGGTGTTTTGACTGAAAACGCTGAAGAGAAGTGAGGTTATGTTTGCTTTGGAAAAATGTACTGTGACACTCAATCATTGTGACATCTACATAATTCTAAATTTGTAAGAATTCTCCATGCATTTATGCTCATGTGTACACTTATGCATATGCACACAACTAGCTGAGGAGCAAGGTTTGGATAATCAGAGGTACACCATTTTATTTAGTAATATTTTAAGTATTTCAGAAATGCAGGGAAACATTATTATAGGAGGTTATTATGTGTGTTGATATACTTGGTGATCCCCTGCCCAAGTTCCTCTACTGTCCTCTTCCCCTTTCCTTTTCAGTAAAATTCGAACTTTTCATTAAGAACATTCAAAACTCAGTATAGAATCATAGAATTGTAGGGGTTGGAAGGGACCTCGAGAGGTCATCAGGTCCAACCCCCTGCCAAAGCAGGCTCCCTAGCTCATATTGCACAGGTTGGCATCCAGATGGGTCTTGAATATCTCCAGAGAAGGAGACTCCACCACCTCCCTGGGCAGCCTGTCCCAGGGCTCCCTCACCCTCACGGTGTAAAAGTTCTTCCGCATGTTGGTGTGGAACTTCCTGTGCTCCAACTTGCAGCCATTGCCCCTTGTCCTGTCTCCACAGACCACTGAAAAGGGGCTGGCCAATTCCCCAAAAGGGACTGGCTAATTCCCCTCCTTCCCCATTTTTTCCTTCTCTGGGAACACTTGACAGAGAATTTTCATATAGCATGTAAATATTTTCCCCTTCCTAGTTTAAGGAATAATTCAGTGTTGTAATGATTATGCGTACCCTCCGAATCTTCAGAAAGATTTGGATAATCATCATAGTTTATTAATAAAATTATTTGGCAGGATCTAAATAATTTAAAAGACCTTTATAAAATGTAAAAGAAGGAACAATTAAGGATAAATACATGATGTTGATATCGTAACAGACATTGGCAGTTAAGGTTCATCCTTGTACTCTCTCTAGATCTAAATGACACAGATAAAAGAACAAATGAAATGTGATTCAGTGATTCCCTGCATGCACCACCCTACCCCAGCTGACTTCTTAAATTGGATTCAAATATGCCAGGATATGCCTTCTTCATTGTATATGGCAATTAGTACGCAAACAGAAAAGAAAGTTTGCAAAACACCTTTCAGAATTGTTACTTTTCTCTAATCACAAGAATCATGTAGAGTTATTAAACTGGAAAGTTTAGCTAAAATATGTTTCTGATCTTCTTGTGCATGGGTCAAGGCTTTAATGTAGTTACCTCTCCTAAGTCACCTGAGTAATGCTTTGTTTTCTTTTGAGTAAAATTTTGTTGTTTAGAAATTAACATCCTAAACCAGGAGGCTCAATTATATGAAGCTTTTTTTAATTGGTGAATTAGGTGTTACTGCTTTCATAAGATAATTTAACAATGTCTTTTGGGGGAAGGGACAAGGAGGAAGAGATATGTCACATAAGGATGAATTTATCATTTTAACTTTTCTTAACCTTTCTGATGTTTAAGAGGAGTCATAACCCATAGTCAAATTAACTTCTACTTCTTCAGACTGTTTCTTTCTGTAAATTTCCATAGGGCCTTTGAATGCTTTAGAAACATCTGAGCATTTAGCAGACTTTATCTTCTAGTGCTGTTGACTTTCTTTTGAACGTAGAAGTTCTTCAGAAATATTAGTGCTTCCCTTGTAAAGCCTAGACTTGTGTTCTTAATCTTTGCACCCATCCCCCAGTGTAGCTAATCTGGAACACAAGCCAGATATAGTAATTAGAGCGAAGGGCTGGCAATGAAATGTGAGATATTTAGACTAATTCAGTCTTATTTTAGGTTTAGGTAGGTTGGTACTCTGTGCAGTCATTCTGATCTAAATGAAGTGGAAAGAATGTAGGTGTATATCTCTGACATGGGTGGAAAAGCACAGCAGCCTTACCGAACGCGTTAGGAAGAAATGCTAATCGCTGCAAGGTTGGGTGAGTTAGAACAATGGTAACTGTGATTTACATTAAGACTAAAGAGAGCAACCAGATGTGGTGCTCTCAGCGTGTCCTGTCCCATGCGCATGCTTCGACTGTTGTGTCAACTGAAACTGAGACCCTGAGCCTTCGCATTTCCACATACCAGCGATCTTACTCTCCAAGCTGCAGCGTGCGTTACTCAATGTTTTCAAGGTCCTGCTCCTAAAACGTTTTAAATCTTAGTTTCTGAAGGTAGACTTGCAGGAATAATCCTTCAGTTTCGTGGAGTTCAGTCCATACTTACATGATGCTGTAAATGTGTTTCAGCTCTGAACTATCACTGGTTTCACAGATAGTGCCCATGACCTCCTTCACTCTGTTTCTGACTTGAGGTGCAACAATTCTGGTTTTATTTTTATTGCAATTCAGAAAATTTTCATTAGATACATTTATGAGCTTTTTAAATTTTTATTAGTATTTTTAAAAATAATTTTAACACATGAGAAGTACACTTTCAGCCTCAAAAGAAGGCTTCCATGAATAAACCTGTCTTGCAGAAATTGTTCATTTAGGTGGGGAAACAATTTTGATGAAATGTGGCACAGCAAGGGTGCCCTACACCCCATCTTATTTGTGATGTAAATTACAACATTCAAGTGGGGTGTGAGGGGCTCACACATGACCTAAACTTACAAAAGCAGAATTTCTCTTTGAATGTAACAAGTGTGGCATTCTTTGGGTTTTGGGGTTTTTGGTGGGTTTTGTGTTTTGTGGCTTTATTTAAAGCTTTTGTTGAAATAGCAGGATTTTGGGTTACAAACCTAAAACTTACCTTCATATAATGTGGGTTACAGTATATATGTCATGGTGTAATCCTGCAGACAGTTTAAACACCACACAGCTGCTCATCCACTTCCCCCTGGGTGGGATGGGGGAGAGAATAAAAATCCTAACATTTGTTAGGCAGTTTAATAGGACAGCAAAGGAAAATAGTAATAATGATAAAAGAATAAACAAAACAATTATGCACAATGCAGTTGCTTGCTACCCACTGACTGATGCAGAGCAGTGATCATCACCATCACACACTCAGACACATGCACCTGCCCAACCCCCTCCCCAGTTATATACTTAGCTTTGTCAGACAATTTGGCCAGTTTGGGTCAGCTGTCCTGGTTGTGCCCCCTCCCAGCTTATTGTGCACATCCTGCGAAGGCTTGTGCCTCCTTCCTGTGAGTGGTCCTCAACTTAATTGTAAACACTGCTTAGCAACAACTAAAACATCAGTGTGTTACCCTCCAGCAGCAATTTCTAGGCTTTGAAGAGGACTGGCTTGCTATAATGCTCTAGTAACTTTTTATATTGTGTGATTGTTTTAAAAAAAACCTTTTTTCCATCTGAATATAAATAGCACATTAATACAACATTGCCTGTTTCAGCTAGAAACATCATATTGTATTTGTAATCTAATACTGCAAATGAAATTGAGTGACACAAATAGTCTGCCCCCTCTATACTGATATTTGTATGTGTGTTTTGAAAGGTTGTACTTGGCTCACTTTACTAGAGATTGAAAGCAACTGTGTAGCCCTTGTCTCAAGGGAGATAGTATTTGAGTGGAAGAGAGTGTCAAAGCATATTTGAGAAAGTACGAAATTTAGTATTAAGAAAATGGTTGCTTTGTTTTTGTTTTTGATTTCCAATAAAATCAATTGCAATGTAGGGATTTCCACCTCTCTCTGCTAACAGTCACCAATGAAGCTTTTCAGAGTGTTGCTGTTAGGTTGTTTCTGACCTTGCTATCCGGATCAATATCCGTGCTTATTAAAAAATACATGCAACTCTTGCTTTCTACATTGTTGTTTTGTTTTTTAACAGCTTAATGCTTTTTGAGAAACCTTGGCTTTTTGGATGCTTGATGTCTTTTCTGTTCTGTTTTGCAAGCTGTAGTTGAAAGGCTTTGAGCTTGTAGCGATCCATCCTGCACTACCGGAAAACATTTAAGCACCTGCAGTATCTGTTTCTGCTTCACTGTGGAGTTGTTTGCCAAAACGTGGCACAGTGTTGTGTTCAGAATACAATCTTTAGAAGATAAACTTTCAAAGAGTGCTCTTTGCACTGATGTTTTTCTGGTTTTGTATGAGGGTATGGTTCCAGCTGTACTTGGGTTATAGTAAAATAATTTAAGAGTAATTTAAAGTGGAAAGTAAATTGTCATAGACTGTGGAAGCCCATGATTTTCAAAAAGGACCAAATTTCCCACCCATTTTCTCTAGTTCTTTAGAAATCTGCAAGCCACTTCAGTGTTGGAAACAAAATTTCAAAGCAATACCATGTATTTCATATAAATTTCAGGGAAGTTGTAGGTACCCAATCTGTAAGAACAGGAATTATTTAGATCACAGGTCCCCTGAAATGCCAAGTGAGTGAATGTAGGCACACATGGCAGCACGTGTGTGACAGAGGCTTTGCTTTGGGTGATGAGAGAATCGTGGATTGCCTGCCTGAGGGACTCCCATGCTTCCCTCATAGTTTTAAATAGCTGGTTTAGATCTTCACACTTGTTACTTTGCTTATTTTTTTTTCATAGCCACGTTATCTTCTGGCTTCTTCCCAGACCTGCACAAATTGAGTCATAGGATGAACACACAGAACCCTAAACTCTTATAAAGGCTTGTGCTTTGGTGTGGTGGTTTGCTTGGTTTTGCTTTTACTTTTTCCTGGGAATATACAGCAAAAAATTTCATTACTGATTTTTTTCATTTTGCTTTCTAATTTGCTGTATGACTTGCTGGGCCTTTTTTTTTCTTTTTAGAATTTTATTTTTGTGCCTTGGTATAGTCCTGGGTTTCTGTATGGTTCATTCCCCATACTCCCTGAATTTTAAATGTGCCCAATGCTCCTCTGGCAGCTGGTGACTCTTGTTCAGAAATGCTGGTGGATTCCTGTGATTTTTCATAATAGTCTTGTATTAAGCACAGGAGATTGTAGATTTGGTTTCCAGACCTTTCTCAGTCTTTGGGGTTTAACTTGGTATCTCCTACATCCAAGGACGGTCCCCAAACTTCTGGGCTTGCAGACAAGACTGGAAAAGGCCAGCTCTTCACTGTCCTGCTCGTGTAGGTCATTGCCAGAAACGATGAAAGGTGTATCAAGCCCTGTGTCAAAGTATAGTTAACAAGAGGGAATGGATGTGGGCCAGTAATTATGGAAGACAGGTGGGAGAAGTGCATCCTGGCTTTTGGTCTCTTGAGTTTGTGTTGTTTTTCTTTTAATCATGTGGTTTTTGAAACTGTTCACTAAGTGAAAACTAGAAATGGATGCCAAAGCACAGATGGGAGTAGCCAGGTAAGGGTTTTTTGTGGTTGCCAGGCTTCTGATTCCTTCTTCAGTTATGTGCACTGTCCTCAATCTTTGTTAAAGGCAAGTTTACAAAGCCTTAGTTTTCTATATATTCTTTAATGTGTTGACACTGTTACTGCTGCAGATCAGATTGTGAAATAGCAGTAATGTCTGCCAAAAGCTTTTCTTACCCACAGAATTCAGTACAGTATAGCTTTTCTTTTTTCCTCTAGACACCTAGCTGTTGGGCTGAAGAAGGAGCAGAAAAGCGATCACATCAGCGCTCAGCATCATGGGGAAGTGCTGATCAACTAAAAGAGGTGAGAAGATTTGCACAGTGGAGCGTTGCAAGTTTTGATATGCTCAAGACATTTTTTTAATCCCTATCTAAAGTCCAGGAAACTGCACCCTTTCCCTCCTCTCTGTTGCTTTTGAAACAGATTTTACATGCAATGTAAGATTATTTCGAGAGTGGCTGCTGTTTTATGCCTGTTGGATTTCCTCCCTTCCTACTACACAGTGTTGCCTGGGAAGGAGTGGCCAGAGTGCCTGCTGAGGAACCTGCTTGTTGTTGCTTACTAATTTTTCTGTTCACAGTTACTTTAGCTAGTTCTCTGTTCTTTAATGCTGCTCTCCTGACAAAACCCACCAAAAGTGAAGTGGATTTACATCAGGAGAAAGTAGAGGCAGTAAAGTGATCTCAAACTCAGCCGAAATGAGAGTATTTCAGGTTTTGTCTCAGTCAACTCTATTCTGTCAGGAGTTCATGTAACTCTAGCTCTGTCCAGTACCTAATAAACTGGTCTGTAGTCAGCCTCATGCCTCTGTCAGGAAGGGTGCAGTCTGTTTTCCAGAGCTATGCCTTTTGAGAGATGAATCTTGCAGCATGTTCCTGTGAGGGGGGCACTTTTTCCATATCTTCTGGGCTCTTTGCATCTTCTCTCCTGGCTCCCTCTTTAATAAGACATTTAAAAATGAGAAGAAACGTGCAGGTTGTCTGAGGAGGTAATGTTACTGGCAATGCGCAGTCCTCTTCTGGACAGCCATTGATAGGAATAATAGTTGTTTAAAGGAGTGATATACATTTAATTACTTCAATTTTTAAATCAGATTTGACAAATACAGAATAACCTTGCATTCCAGTGATGGTAAGAGCCTCATTGTAAGGATGAGGACCTGGGCCAAAGAGAGATCAGTCTAAAGAGTTGTCTATTCTCGTGTCATTGAGTACCTGTTATGAAACCTAGCTATAACCAGTTTATTAGTACAGTTGCCTGGGTGACTTCATCTGTGATTCTGAGTACCTTCTAGCAGCTGCAGATGAAGTGACCAGATATTACTGCAGAAGGAGTTTTGTTTCTGTTTGACTTAAACATTACCTACCAGGACAAAGGAATTATAGCAGCAGCAGGAGTAGCATCTGTATTTCCTGGATAATGTGTGAGCTTGCTTTTACTGAGAGACCATCCTTCATCTTCTGGCAGTTCCCTATCAAGTTCTGCAACGAGCAGCTTTTCTTCACCACAGGGTTGTGACTGTCAGTGATAGTGAAACCTTCAGCATGTGAGCAAGTCTCTGCCATTTGATAAGTGAGCCATTGTGCTAGGTTGCCATCCTCTTTTGGACTGACTACAAGAGGAAGATAAGAAATGTGCTGCTGACGGGTCTCGTGGTTCCTTTCTGATAGAACACAGTAGCAGAAAAAAATGGTGTGGAAAGGAGTTGCTTCTATCCTAATTTTGCAATGGCTGTTCACCCCAAAACCTGCTCTTATTTTCTCCAGCTTGTGGTTCTTTCATTTTTTATGTTTTCCTTTCTCCAGCTTCTAAACCAATTTTTCTTTTTGCCTTTTTTGTTCTCTGGGTTCATGGTCCCAGTATCATTCCATGTGCATTACCCAGCCAATTCTCATATCCCTCACTTGAGCTCTTGCTCAGTTACCTTCCATTTTATCCCTTTCTTTATCCTGCCCCTCAGTTGTAAGTCCTGGTTCCAGCTTCTCTGGCCACTTAATGACTGTGTGGTGAGTGTTAAGAGGTTATTTAATACCAGCAGTATCTGTGCACTCAGTTTCCTTCTGCATCAGTTATCAGCAGTTTCTTGAAGGAGAAACTATCTGGGACAGTTCTGTTCAAACTGTAAAGCCCAACAGAGACAGAATTGCTAGCAAAAGTAGCTGACACTTACAAGCATCTTTGTTGAACGTACACACACGCACACTCCTACCCACCCACCTGAAATTTTTTGCTAAAGCTTTTCCAAATGTAAAGGTTTTTCCAAGGTAATAGAAGGGGCACATTCCCAGCATAGATGACTCCCAGACAAATGTTTGCCTTTTTCTTTCAAAGCATTGGACCACAGAGTTTTCCAGATAAAAAGCTATGATAATGTGTTTTAGCACATAAAACAGTAAAATTATTTCCATTCTCCTTTCATTTTAATCTCATTCTTAAAACAACTCTATTACTTGAACTGAAATCTCTGATGGGGAAAGGGTTAAGAGAGCTGAATTTTGCACGAGTAGACTTCAGAGAAAATTTGACAAAGCTATAGGCAGTTGAAAGCAAGAGCTTAAGAAGTAGAAATAAAAGTATTACCTCTCCTGGGCACCTGCATTTCTTATCAGTAACATCAGTAACAGTAGTTCTGCTCAGCAGTTTGAATTGTTTCCCGTAGCATCTGACAGTAAACAAGTAGATGGCTGCTTACGGTTTCCTTGTCTTCTCTCAGTAGTTTGGATTCATGGTTTCTTGTGTCCAACAATTAATGATTTCTAGCATCTATTTTTTTATTAAGTTGATACTGTAAACTATCCAAATATCTGTATGCATGCTTTGATTTGGGTTTGTTTTTAATTGGTTTTTTCCTAGGTTTGCTTGAGACCTATCATAATTAAATTAATTTAACAGAACTGTGAGCTCTTTAAAAAAGATTTATATTAAAAAACCCCTAAAAATTAGTGTATAGACTTTGGATCCAAAGCAAGCAAATTATTTCTGTATTACCATATTAAAAAAAACAACTTTACTTTGGGTAGTTGAAAATTATTTTGCCCTTAAATTGAAACAGGTGTCAAGATTGGCTCTGCCTAGCAATGAACTAGGCAATGCTTGCTTTCTTCTTGTGGGTCTATTAAAAAAAATGACAGTTCCCCAGCTCTCAATATGAACTTTGCAATGATAGAGTGTACCCTTCTTATCTCCTCTTAATCAGATTTACTTTTTGTTTTTTAATTTCAAAGGGATCTGCTTCTTGTTTTTGTGATGTCTGTGACTATAGCTTGTTGTAAGATAGTGCCAGGCAGCTTTAACATTATTTTAATACACATCTTGACTGGGAGATGGAAGACTGCTATCTGAGTCTTTGTACTGGACACAAAGCAAGAAGTGGTTTGAAACACTGGTATTTTTTTTCCTTTTCAACCTGAATAGTTAGTTTGAAATTCTGTTGAATAGGGACAATTGCAGTTATAGCTTACTCCAAGCTGGGAAAAAAATGGGATTTAAAACAATAGTTTCCCGTTTATGAAGTTTTAAAAAGATGTATTTCAGATAGCTGATTTTTCACTTCCCTTAAGCACCTCCATGTGCTGTAGCTGTTACACTGACACCAGCAACCCCCGTCGGAAGATCCCTTTTTCTCCAACAGAGTACTTGAAAAGGCCCTTGGAATAAAAGAGAATCGAATACAAGAGCTTGCACTTTTGATGTGCTTTCATATACCAACCAAAAGGTTGTATTCAATGGTTTAGGGTGAATTTCTAATGCTTGTTTTGCTCTTTGACCTACTGGTTAACTTGTTTATTAACAAACAGTTTATGAATGAGTTAGAGCTCGCTCCCATTAATAGGGAGTTTGTGGCTTGTTCAGCAATAGAAAGTTACTATGTTTTGTAGCCTGCTTTGTAGAAATAGAGCCTGTTAGCTGCTAACTATTAATGACCATTTGGACAGGAATAGTGGGATGTGACATGTTCCTTTATATTAGCAGTCTGCACCTAGGAATCTCAAATGAAAAATTACCAGGATAGTCATTTTGTTCCAGTGTTCTAAAGAACAGACCTTATTTGCTTATTTCTCAGGGTTGTGCCATCACTTATTTTAGACTGTGTGCATATTACAAGTGGTATAGGCAAGATTCATATTTATTTCACGTACACTTCTAGCTGTAAAATATTTGGCAAGAAAGAAAAAAACGGGTTTCTTTCCTAACCTTCCTTAATAATCTTTGATGGTTGTTTTATAGTTGGCTGAATGACAGTAAGCTGTCAAGGCAGGACTGCAACTTTGTGTCCTGAATGACTTGCTGTAGGTTTATTACTGTTATGCTGCACTCATCGTTGTGGGTTTCTTGTCTGTGTGGTTTTTTTGTTGGGTTTTTATAAAGAACTGTAAAGGACATCAAGAAAGAGTCTGATACATCAACAGTATTACAGGGAACAGTCACCTGAAGGGCTGAAAGGTTTCTAAATTTTATTTGAAATGTGCACAGATGTGTGCTTTGTGCTTCCTTCCCATACAGGCATGTGAGCATCCTCACTGTATGTGATTACATCTTATAAAGTAGCAAAATAATTTTAAATTACTGTATCTGAACATTGGAAGTAGGGCTTAAATAGTGTTTATTCCTTCAGAATAGCGTGCTTTATTTATTTACTTGATTATTTTAATGCCTGTATTGTATAATGAAAACTTTCAGCCTACCTTCAAGCTGGGTAGACAGGGAGACACCATTGGAATTGGTATACTGAAAGCACCGTCAAGTTTTAGGGATCTAAGTCCTCATGTGTGTACTCTGTGCCACTGCCTGCTTAGCTTCAGAACATCCACACTAGGTTTTCTGTGCTGGCAAGCCTCTGTCTCCCATGTCTGAAGGACGTAGAAGAAATGGCAGATTCCTTTTTATATGTCATCCTTAGTTGTTTGGGTTTTTATGGGGTGGAGGGGATTGGTTGATGGTAATTACCACGTCATGGAAAGCTAGGCCTCTTCAAATTCAGTGCTAAGGACAGACTATCTGAGAAGGTGTATTTGTCTTTTCACTGCATTTCGTGTTTGGCTTAAGTAATCATATTGGCTCCACATACAGTCAGATTCTTCAGCAGATTTTCATCCTTCTCCCCAGAGACCCAAGAAGCCTTTTCTTTCTGTTACTGTCAAGAGCCTACTGACTGCCAAATTTTACACAATCTTGAGGTGAGAACCTCAGATTCCAGGGGTCCGTGATTCTTTTCAGGATATCAGAGCCTCAAGGTCTGAGACATACCATCCTATCAATGCACCTCCCATTTCACTGTCCAGAGTTTACAATGAGAGGGTATGTTCTCCAAGATTTGCAAGCTGTTGGTGACAGAAATCAGTCAGCCAGATCTGTTATAGCATGGATTTGTTATAGCATGCTCCTGAGGAAAGCTCAGAGAGCCAGGTTTCATTTAAACAAGCATGGGAATACTAAGCACAGCATCAAGGAGAGGCAGCAGAAATGAAAGATTTATACATAGCACTCTCCCTGCTTTCTGATTATTCTTGAAGCCAGCCATCTCAGTCCATGGTTGTCTTCTGATCTGGGCATCGTTCTTCTCTTCTGTTTTTAATGGGAAAGATGATTTCCTCATTCTCTAACATTCTGATGTAAGACATCAGACTTTGTAGATGTGTGACACCAGAGTGCTTACCTGCTTACTTTTTCATCTCTCTATGGAGGTAGGTTTCCTATTTCCCAATATTCCTAGGGAGAATGGGTTGGTTCTGGACAATTGTTTGTTGAAGAGTGCATCTCTTCAGACTCTTTCAAAGTTTCATTTAACATGATGCCTGAGATTAGTCTGCCAGTTGTCTAAATCTAGCTTGTTAGAAACTCAGTCATCCTGTGGCTCTGTCTTTCTTGATGTATTCTACACACAGACCCTTTTGGAAGTCTGAACTGTTTGTTGTTGAAAGATAAAAGTGTTCAGCCGTTTCTGAGTAGCAGTTCTCTGACTATGGCTAATGAGCAGGATTTGATATGAAGCCTTGAAGGTGGATCTTTCTTTGTGAGTGATACCAGAAACATCACAAAGAAAAGTCCACAGCCTGGAGCAAAGCTTCATCCAAACCTCTTCCTACTCTGACACTGTGAAGAGTGATGTGAAGTGATTCTCTACGACAGAGTTGCTTTGCAAGAGCACTCGTGATATATTTAACTACTTGGAGTTAACCACAGAGTGCATGTACTTGTAAGCTGTCACTCAGAAAGAGAGGTTACTTTCCAGCTGATGAAGTACTTTGAAATATGAATTCCATGTGTGTTCACTTCTCCTTAGTTGCCCTTCAGACTTTTAATTGTATCTCTAAGTGAGTTAAAAATGAAATGGGACTGTGTGTGCCTTGCCGTGTATGCCAGTGTGCTGAGCTTGAGTAAGAGTGGGACTTGAGCCCAAAGGAAAAAATTGTCCAATCTTAAGGAAGTGTCTGTACCTATTGTGTGAATTTGCACGTAGTCGAGTCTTCTGAGACAGTGCTTATAGAAGTAAATACTCTCTTTCATGTAGTAATTATCCAGGAGGAATATAATAAGTGGTGGAATCCCAAGATGAAATTGTTTGGTTTATTGTTAAGGAGCAAGTCAAATGGATAATGGCTTCAGTTACATTTGACCTTTAAAATATGTAACTTTTGATTAGACATCTTTGTGGCAGACAGCAGAAAAGATAATTCTGTCTGCCTGAAGGAATGTAGGCTACTTTAGCCTGCAGGGAAATGCTATTAAATAAGTTCCCCAAGATGAGTGATGCATATTGATTGGCAGTTTTTTTGTGAAGACTCTTTGCTTTTATGAAGAATTATCATTGGAAAACTTTGGTTCAGTTTAAGATCAAATAAATTAAAACTGTAGCCTTCATGGCCCCAAGTTTTAACCAATTATAGGCCAGAAATTGCAACAAATTGTCATTCTGACTACTTTTGTTTGCATCAGTTATTCCAGTGCTTGTGTGGAAATTAAGAAGTTTGGTAATTAAATGAAGCCTGCTGTCATATTCAGGTTGTCTGATAGGGCAGGTAGTTTGGAGAAAGTCTCTCATGAGCAGAAAGAAGCTTTAACGCTCATGCTTCAAGGGAAGGCAATTCCATCCGCTTGTAAAATCCTACAAAGTTTTTTTTAAATGTCTGTGATTCACTTTGTGTGAAGATTTGAGCAGCTATCCATTTGATAACTCATCATTTCACCTGAACTTCTTTCCAGCAGATTGCCAAACTGAGGCAGCAGCTTCAGCGCAGTAAGCAGAGTAGTCGTCACAGTAAAGAAAAAGAACGTCAGTCACCTCTCCATGGCAACCATATAGCAATCAGTCAGACTCAGGTAAGTAGATAGTTGCTTATATTAACAGCCCTCCTACCTTATCAGACTTGGGTGAATAACCTGCTGTCTTCTTCCTGTCTTTCTTCTGTTTGCTTGTGCGGTACGCCGAAATGCTTAACAACTTGATACCACTGCATCTTCACTGACATTTATCTGATGGTTGTCATATAATAAAGGAGGCTTGCAGCCAGACAGCAAGTGAAATAGAGTAAGAGGCTGTAAAAATTCTAAACGTGGCCAGATAAGACTGCATTTCCAGGAATACATGTTTAATTCCAAGAGTAATTTTTGTGGTAGGCCCTGTGCTTCTGGGAGGTATATTTGCTTATCAGTTTCTCAACCCAATTTCGTCTGAGTTGATTAAAAAAAAAAAAAAAGAGAAAGTGTCAAGGGTAAGCAGGCTGGATTGGCAGCCCAACAATTGATCAGTCTTTGAGCAGCAAGGAGAACACTTGTTGGCCTGTTACAAACAGACTTGTGAATCACCTTACCGTGTATTCGTCAGTAAGATGGCAATGCTGTACTACCAGAGATTTGAGGGGAAAACTAATTTCCTCATTTCATTTTTAAGAACCTTTCCATTAGTTTTATTTTTGATCAATTTCTGGCCATAAAGGCAATTTTCATGTGACATCAAGGCAAATAATATGCTTACAAACATGTTTACTTTCTAAAAAGCAAGTGATAATTCACCTTGAATTTAAAGATGACAGATCACAGAATTGTAGGGGTTGGAAGGGACCTCGAGAGATCATTGGGTCCTACCCCAAAATCCACTCAAGTCAAGATCCTGCTTGCCACAGCATCCCATCCCTGGGGACTGGTGACTAGAGGAGTTGTCACTCCACAGGATGAAAGTAATTTTCTTCATGGCTCCTATCTAGGACGTAGCTCATGGTAGTCCAGAATCATTGTCAATACAGGATCCTATCTTCTAGCATGAGAGTTTGTGGTTGCAGAGGCTATGTTACAGTACATTTTTTACAGAATGTTTTGAGAATTTCCATTATACTAAATGGAAAAAAAATGCTATCATTGCCAGTGTGTTCTGGTTCTGGGCACTGTTACTTAATGGAAAACCACAATCAGAGGTTGCATCTTCAGGATGTAAAATCAGTGGTTTGCATCTTTAGGGTGCAAAATATTATGTTCAGGCTATGTTGATGACCACTGTCATGTTGGGTACCAATGAGCATTGTGATGGCAGGATGTCTCTCAAGCCATCGGTCGAAGGGTTTGATTCCTTCCTCTCTGAGAGGTCAAGCTCAGGCTTCTAGTATGACAGCTTCTGTTTTCTGCAGTCTTATTACTTTAAAGTGATTCTGCTCACATTAACACTAGCCTGGCTAAGACAATTTTTGTTTTCAGGTCATTTTCATGCTTTGCAAAGTTACAAAAATTTGCCAGTACTCTGAGTAAATATGTATTTCTCCCATTATAAAGATGCTGATGTCTATGAAAAATAGCTTTGGACAAATTACCTGGCTGAATTACCTGACCATGAACCAGACTCTCAGCAGGCCGGAATGGACAATGCCCCACACAGTGTCTGCTCTAGCCATTACAAACTGCCAGCGAAATTGAAACCCAATTACGAGCTCAGGCAAGGTTCAGACTTCGTGAACCTTAAGCCACTTGTAGAAAGCAGTTAATCATGTCTCGTTTGACAGCACAGACATTTGAGACCTGATTAAATTTCACCTACAGTGGATCCTTAACTTGGACCCCATGTTCCTAACGGGCCACTATTTGAACTCCCGAAATGTTGGTTCTGTCATTGTATTTCCTGTCTGCCTTTTTAAATAGCTAATGCTTGAGAAAGAAGACGTGGAGCCATGATGGCTGGTCCTTTGTGTTCCTCCTTCTGTTTGGATAAAATCTCATGGTTAAAACCTAATATTGTGATGAAGACATATAGGAAATTGATATTCCTGCTGAAACATTTATGCTTCTGTAACAAAGGATCCCACTACATTTTATATAGAAAAGGGTTTTTCTTTCCATCTCAGAGTAAGCTGTTGCAGGAACCCCTGCCACTGTTCACAGTCACAGAAAAAAACAGTCTTGGACGCAGACTGAAATCCACTCAGGACATATGCTTTGAAGGAACTTTAGTACTTGGAGCTCACTTTGTCATGGCTTGTGCAGCATTTTGATTTCTTAAGAAGGTATTACCTGATGAGGCTGGTGAGGTTTTCAGTTCTGACACTACTGTGGGAAGCCATCCTTCAGGCAGTGTGTCCTGTCAGAGAAAGCCTTCCCACAAGCGATGTGCATCTCTGGAGCTGCACGTTGCACGAGGTTTTTACATTCTATTTTATGCATTATGTGATTCTGTGAACAAGAGGAAAACATGCACTGGGAAGCAAACACTGTTCATGGCCGTCAGCGTAGGTGCATCTAGGCTGTGTAGCTGCTGCCAAGGTAGAGCTTTTGAGGTTGACTGCACAAGATGCATGTGCAGTCTTGTGATTAGTTCCTCTTGGTAACAGAGCTACACTCCAACAGGTTTTTCTGAAAGCCATACTAGTATTTATTTGCCTGCTTGACTCTTAAACTTGAAACGATTTTCTTTTAAGACCTGTGACATAAAGTTCTGAAAAGCTGTAAACTTGTGAAATTAAAGGTTCCAAATGAACGCTTTGTTTTTCATTCAAAAGCCAACCAAAAGAGAGTAAAAGTGCATTAAGTGAATATTTCAGTTGAGTGGTTAAGCTTTAGGAATGTTATGAAATGCCTTTTGGATCCCAGTTAAACCATCAGCACTCCGTGTGCTCCCCATCCCCCTACTGCGTATTCTGTAATCTATACATTTGGAAAGTACATATACCTGCCTACTTACTGGTAAGTGAAGTAGTAGAGTACTTCTATTCCAGAACACTTCAGTAATGTAAAGGTTTATTTTAATGAGTTTTCATTTAAGCAAGCATTTATTTTTATTTAAATTTGCCCAGTAAAGATGGTGTCCTAGATGCCACAATTAATATACAGCATCTTTTAATTAATTTTAGTACTGGTCTCACACTTTGGTCATTACTCCATCTTCCAACTTCAAATCATATTGCTCTCTACCTTTTAGGCTTCTATTTCCAGATCAGTTCCTATGCCACTGTCAAACATTTCAGTGCCAAAATCAACTGTTTCACGTGTGCCGTGTAATGTAGAAGGAATAAGCCCAGAACTGGAAAAAGTATTCATTAAGGAAAACAGTGGAAAAGAAGAAGTATCCAAGGTAAGCTTATATTTAACATGTTTATGGTTGGTTTTTCTTCATAATCTATAAACATGTGGGAACCTTCCTTTTGGCTGAAGTAGCAAATAATTTTCTTCAGAGACCTGTTAGTTTGAAAACTCTGTTTCAGTGCTGCAGGGTGTTGTTTGTTGGTGTGGGGTTTTTTTTAAGGTTTTTTGCCAAATATACTTTATTTTGAATGCCCCTTATGTAGAGAAATTGAAAGTGTGTGACATGCAAGTGGCTGAAAACTTATGTAGTTCAGGCTACAGTAGTAAGAAATTAGAGAGCAGGAAATAATTGTATTTGTTCTATTTTGCATTCTTTTTCTTAGGCAATTCTCAGCTTCCTGTGCTATGCTCCAATTTTTTTTTTCTTTTTTTTCTTCTTCTTTAATGGTTTTCTTCCATAAATGAGTATGAGCTTGTGGTGGTTTTGCCCTGGCTGGAGGCCAGATGCCCACCAAAGACACTCTATCACTCCCCTTTTTAGCTGGACAGGGAGAAAATATCTATTGAGAGGCTTAGGCGTCAAGACCCGGGAGAGATCATTCCACAATTAACGTCATGGTCAAAACAGACTCAACACAGAATAAAGGAAAGAAAACTCTCTAATTTATTACACTACACTGCACACTCAGTGACACCAGAGTCAGATAATGAGAAGTGCAACCAGATCTTAAAGCACCTTCTCCCAACCTTCCTTAGCAGACTTCACTTTAGTCATGATTTTGCTGTCGTCTTCCCCTCCCATTGTGGCACAGGGAGGGGCAGGGACTGGGGAAATAGGGGTTCTCTGTCAGTTCCTCACAAGTTGGTTTTCTTAGCTGAGAGGGGGCATTCCTCATACCCTTCCCCTGCTGCACAGTGGGGTCCCACCCATGGGAGACAGTCCTCTATGAACTTCTCCAACATGAGTCCTTTCCCATGGGGCTTCAGCTCTTCACCTGCTGCCCCAGCATGGGTCACTGCTATGGGGTGCAGTCATAAATCACAGAATGTCTCTCAGTCTCTCAAGCCCAGACTGCTTCAGCCTGGTCCCCCATGGAGTCACAAGTCCCCTCAGCAAACCTGCTCTGGCATGGGTGTCTCTCTCTTGCTCATCTCTGTGTGTGTGTCTCTCTCTCCATGGGCTGCAAGTGCTGGCAGAGGCTTGCTCCAACGCAGGTCACAGAGTCTTCTGTATGTCTCCACCTGCTTCAGCATGGGGCCTCTCCACAGGCTGCAGGTGGGGTCTCGGCCTTTTCCATGGGCTGTGGGGGGACACCTGCTCCACCATGGGTTTCTCCATGGGCTGCTGGGGCATCTTTCTCTCTGGCACCTGGGGCACTGCCCTCCACCCCCTTCCCTGGCCTTGGTGTCTGCAGTTTCTTACATCATCTCACTCCCTTCTCTGGTGGCAACATACATCTGCTTGCACTACGGTTTTTTTTCCTTCTAAATGTGATTCCCAGAGGCACTGTGACCATCACTGATGGGCTCAGCCTTGGTCAGTAACAACTCCAGCCTTGAGCCAGCTGCTGTTTGCTCTGTGGGGCCTGCAGAGAGCTTCTGGCTGCTTCTTGCAGAAACCACCCCTGCAGCCCCCTCCTCCACCAGAACCCAGCCACACAAAATTACAACAGCCATTTAACTTCTATGAAACCGCTATCATCTGTCATGGGAGATCTCCATATGGGAAATACTGGCAAAAACAAGGTGGCTTTGCTTATGAAGAACTTTGAGCATTAGAATTGTAACTGAGGAGCTTAGATGAGACCTAAAATGTAAAATCTTGGTTTCCAGGCATTATTTCCTAAATAGCTGATGAGTATCTTCTGCTGTGGGAGAAACTACTGTTTTTTCTAATCTGTAAGATGTACGTTCTTTTCTTGTGAGTGATCATGTAATAGCAATTCAGAGTACCAGTCATACTATAAAACTTTAATCAGAGGTTTAAGATTCCAGAACCTGATATTTGTAGTTCTTCATTTCAGCAGTAAACTGAAAAAGCTTTAGAATAGTCTTGGCTTCTCCAGAGACATAGTTGTGTAGACAAAGCAGTCTTAAGAATGAAATACTATAGTAGTAGATGTTTTATGCTAAGTTTGCTTTCCTAAGGCTGTCTCATCACTTTAGAAGGGGTGTGTGTTGTAACAGGGGAATAAAGAGAAAAACAAAGCATAGAAACCGAAACAGAAAGCCCAAATCAATAAACCTTGTTACACCATCTCCAAAGCGAGTATTACAGTGCCACCATTGATGTTGCTATGGCTGGGGTTGTAATCTCCTATGGTTAGAGGACATTTCATTTATCTATCAGACAAATCATCTTTGTAAATGTTGTCCTTGGGCTTTAACAGCTTATTACTTGGGATGCAGAACTCGGTCTCATAAGTTACTGAATGTACTGGCTCTGATCCAGCAAAACAGTTAAGCACATACTTAAGTGCGTTGTTGGACTGGGGCCAGAGGTGCTCAGCAGTTTACGCAACCAAGGCAATAGTGAACCCTTCCTCCAAACATCTAGTTGGGGAGAGTATTCAGACACAAAAGAAAGTAATAAATTAGATTTTGCCCTTGAAGTCAAGTCCATCTTTGTGGGCAGAGGGTTATTTCCTGCCATGTAACAGTTAATTTCTGTGAAGCTTGGTATAGTGGGACCCAAAATGGAACTTCTAGCCACTGTCTTGAGCTTACTTGATCTCATAGCTTGCTTATGTAGGATCATAAGAAGAGTAATTTACTCAATCTTGCTGCTGGTGAACTTTCTCCTAGTATGACAATTTAACTTCTTTTTAGCCTGGAGGAGTTGGAGCAGCTAGGTTAAAGGTTAGGAATTACTGAACAAAAGATAAGCCATAGGAAACCAAACTTCATTAGTTTCACTGCTAGTGAAACAATTTGTTTTTCTTTCAATTTTCTGCCATTCTTTCCAGCTATAACACTGTGTGGTTTTAAAATTGCAGTCAAGGGTAGTTTGTTGCTTTGGGAGATGTGTGAATGATAGATTATTCTATGGACTCGTAAGATTGCTGTGGATCTAGACTTTCAGCTGTTTTCTCTTAACCTGTTTCCACGTTGACTTCACGGCTTTAAGTGTTCCAACCTAATTTTTGTGAAATGATCTATCCAGTTGCAGAAAACGCTATTGTGAATCTGTATTTGTTTGTAAGGAAAGATTTGGAAAATAACATACAATCTGCTAAAAACACTGAGAAGGAGTATTATTTTAATATTAGGTGCAGCTCATTATGTGGTTTTTAATCAGCTTGGGTTTTGTTTTTGAAATTGAGGTACTACATTAGTATCTTTCTGATTTCTTCCATTTAATTGTGATAATTGGGCTCTCCCCAATAAAACAAAATTCATTTTAGTTCTGTTAACTTCTAAAATTTTGGTCTAATGTTCTTGACAATTTTTCTATTAGTCCTTCATCTCTTCAGTATAAACTTGAAATTTTCTTTTATTTTTTTTTTAACAAACTTTCTTAGTTCATGTGTTGAAATCAGTCTAGGCGATATAGGGGACAAAAATAAGCTTAGTTAAAGCAGTTTTATGGATATTACTTATTTATCTCCCAGTTAAAATGGGTAACCAGTGAAACTTTCTCCCCGGTATCATGCTTCCTTGCTTAGTCTTCAGAAACATGAATCACTTTAATTTATCTTTTAGACCTGTTTTTTCGGCTTTGCAGGGCACGTTGTTCCCTACTTCTATACTTGCTGTTTTCCCTTTTACTGAACGGAATTTTTGTAATCCTGCATCTTAAAAAAAAATGTATAAATTGATCTGGAATATGTCTTCTGTCTTCTCTCATGCTGACTTCTATTGTTTTTTCAAATCTTTTTTTAAATATTTTAATGACAGTAGAAATTGTACTTCTCTAAGTACAATTACTTGTGAAAGTAAAAAGTTATTGTAGACGTTAGTCTTGTTATTTTTGTCTTTCACAAAGATAGTTGATGATACAGTTAACATAATTATGTCATTACCTTTTAATAATTAACCATAAAGTTTAGAGGGATTGCATTGTGATGAAAACATTGCAAATATTTCATTCTTTTCAGTTCAGCGATGTATGTGTACAATTTTTTCAGACCATTTTTTAGGTGTTCTCTTTTTTCTTTCATAAAACCAAGTTAAAGTTGGCTTTTTTTTTTGTGCCACTACTTAATTGCCTCTTTTTCCTCAGATTTATTAATAAAACTTTAATTAATTTAGTAATGCCTTTATTCAAAGATCCTGAATATATTTCCCTTTCTGTTTTATACCGTGCTGACAAGCTTTCCGGGAAATTGTGATGGCGTGTCTCTGTTCCCACCATAACTTGCAAGAGGGAATGACGTTTTTACAGGCTTTTGTTATTTGTCCCAGTGTGACTCTGCAACACAAACAGTGGAGACTTTGGTACAAGATGATGGTGGGCTTACTGTAGGGAGTGTGTGTGTGAGAGGTTCCCTCTAGGCAGAGCACGTAGTGAAAATAATGGAAAACGCCCTGTAGCAGGACACAGGCAGGTTCATAGATCTCCTATTAGGAAAAAAAATATATTGCCAGAGCTATCATTCAAGTATACAGAAGTATTTAGAAATCAAGCAATTTTGATGGACTACCCCACAATATAAGTAAAATGATCAATGTGTTCCTTGTTTGATTTCTAATTCTTCTGGAAACAAATAGCAAGATGGTTTTATGCATCTATCAGAAAACTTCATCATGTAATAAATGGCGGTTTTCTAATTTGCACAGATGCAGAGAGTCCTTACTTAAATCTTCATAGCCTTCTGGTTTTTTCCAAGTGCTCCTTCCTGGAATACATTATAGGTTTTTTTGCACTTGCACCTTATCTAATGCATTGTTGACTTCATTGATGCTAGATGGGAGAAGCACTTTCCTAGGTCTGCCTGTGTGTTCCAATCTGGACAGCAGTTTTTAAAGCAAAAGTATTGAAAGCTTTGCTCTGAAGAAATTCCCTCCCAAATAGATGCAAGCTTTGTGAAGAAGAGATTATTTTTAAGGGTCCCATTGGTATGTCATAGATCACAGACTGGGTTGGATTGAAAGGGACCTCAAAGCTCATCTAGGTCTGACTCCCTGCCGTGCTCAGGGACACCCTCTGCTAGACAAGGTTGCCCAAAACCCCATCCAACCTGGCCCTTGAAAACAATATGTAAAAAGGGTGTTCAGTATACTATGTTGCTTATGTTTAATACATAAAGATTTTTAAAACTGGAATACTTTTAGTTCATATTTTAATGAAGCTTTTTCCACTTGTCAAAACTTGGATTCAACGTTAAGGGAAAGATAAATACAGAAGCACGGTAATCTGAAATAGTTGCTGGCATTCTCTGTGCCATAGAAGTTATTTTACTTGGAAAGAGTGATAAATATTCAGCCTTTTCTACTTTTGTGTATATTTAGAGCGTGCCTAAAATATAGATGATTTTTTTGTACCTCAAATTTTAATTCAGTGGAGGTTGAAATTATGTGATTTGGGATATACTTCCTGACTATGTAAGACTATGTTGTTCCTCCAGGTGTGGAGGAACATCTGTGTTATTCTGAAGTCTTTAATTATGTGATCATTTACGGGGTTTTTCCCCTCCCTGGAATCCTTGCTTTACCTGTTACATAGAGCACAGTGTATGCAGTTAATGAGCAGCTGTTTGGTGTTTTTGTCTTCTATGTCTTCTAATGTTCACTATTAAACCTTGCTTTGAAGTTTAAAAAAAAAAATCTGAATTTCTTCCTGGGTTTTTTCTTCTATATAATAGGAGAGTGTCTGAAATTTTGTTCTCTTTTTATCACACCTGTTTGGGAAGAAAGAGTAAATTATCCACACTTCATGGATGGAGAAACAAAAATCCATCAACCTTCTAAAATGTGATTCTTCAGGTAACTCAGAATATTTGCCACTATTTCAGGTGTTTAAAGTGTAGCTCCCATAGTCATCTTGTGCATCTGTGAATGCTGAAGACTCTTGCAAATCAGTCGTATATAGACTGGGCTTCCAGAAAAGATGCCGTAGCGGGGAGAGGCTGGTTCACATGGCTTCCTGGTATCTCTCAGTGCTTGTGGCAGAGACAGAAATAAAGATGCTGTTCTGCACAGTGGTTATTTCTTGGCTACATTAATTATGAGACTGTTTTCTTTCCACACCTTCAGTCTTGTTTCCTACCTCTCTCCTGCCTGTGTAAGGAATGACAGAATGCTTCAGGTCTGTCTTGTGCACTGAGTCATGGGCTGTAGGGGGTGATGGGAGTAGCGAGGTGTAGTCGTGTTGTAACGCATACGCAATGTGAAACGAGCTGTTGGAACAGACCACCCAGCTGTATCCAACTTTTCAGCATTTGATGTAGCAACTGTAATGTTCTCTTTATAGCGTGTTTCTTTGCTCTTAATTGGAATGTGAAGTGGTATTAACTGTGAGGCTGATAGGAAAGAAGGGATCTTCCTGCTCTCCTTTGTTTGCCTCCTTGTATACTTTGTGGTGGTTTTCTGGATAGGCTGTTGCTCTAAAGGGGAGAATGTATTACTTGGCCAGTAGGTTTCATGTCCTCCTTGCTAGCAAAGCATAGAATCATAGAATGGATTGGAAGGTTGGAAAGGACCTCAAAGCCCCTTCCAACCTGGCCTTGAACACTGCCAGGGAGGGGGCAGCCACAGCTTCTCTAGGCAGCCTGTGCCAGGGCCTCACCACCCTCACAGGGAAGAATTTCTTCCTCACATCTAATCTAAATCTAACCTCTTCTAGTTTAAACTCATTACTCCATATCTTATCTTATTACTGCCCTTGTAAACAGTCCCTCTCACACTTTCCTGTAGGATCCCTTCAGGCACCGGAAGGCTGCTCTAAGGTCTCCCCAGAGCCTTCTCTTCTCCAGGTTGAACAAGCTCAGCTTCCTCAGCCTGTCTTTATAGGAGGGGCTCTGATCATCTTTGTGGCCTTCCTCTGGACTTGCTCCAGAAGATCCATGTCTGTCTTATGTTGGGGACCCCTAGAGCTGGACACAGGTGTGGTCTCATGAATACATTGGAGTAGAGGGGAAGAATCACCTCCCTTGACCTGCTGGTCACACTTCTTTTGACGCAGCCCAGGGTACAGTTGCTTCTCTAGGCTGCAAGATCACATTGCCAGCTCATGTTGAGTTTCGTATCAACCAACACCCCCCAAAGTCCTTATCCACAGGGCCGTTCTCTATCCATTCTCTGTCCCCTCTGTATTCGTGCTTTGGATTGCTCTTACCCATGTGCAGGACCTTGCACTTGCCCTTGTTGAGCTTCATGCTGTTTGCCTGGGCCCACCTCCTAAGCCTGTCATGGCCCCTCCAGGTGGCATCCCTTCCCCCAGCACATTGACTGCACCACACAGCTTGGTGTTGTCAGCAAACTTGCTGAGGGAGCACTTGATCCCACTGTCTGTGTCACTGGCAAAGATTTTAAACTCTGTCGGTCCAAATACCAACTACTCACTGATCTCTCGTTGGACATCAAGCTGTTGACTGCAACTCTTTGGGAGTTGTTGGCTTGAATTTTAGGTTCTGGAACAGGTTGTTATAATTTTGGAATATACGAAGAAGAGGAAAGTAGTAAAATAAATTTCACTTGAAGTAAGAAGGAAAAAGACTTTGTTTTTCTTTTTGTAGCTAGAATATTTAAGCTCTTCTCTATAGCTTGAATACAGCCCTTGCTGAAGTGAGGATAAAAATGATACTTAAATCTTGCAGGTATTTTTCCCCCTTCACTGTTAAGCAAAACTGTAATTCTCATTTGATGTCTTAGATTAAAAGCAGTGCTGTCTTTAAGATAAAAATAATTTTCCACTGGGAAGGACAGGTAAGTAGAGCATGCCAACATACTGTGTAGACATGTTCACAGTAGTAAATTGCAGAATGGGATGCAAGATCAACCAGTGCCAACTCTGTTGATACGAGCAGGCAGTGCTTACTAGCTTTGCTTCAAGACAAAGCTTGTGAACCTTACATAAGCCTGTGCATCATCTACTTAGTTGCCATTTTGTCAGAGGTCACCTGCAGAAGTGAGGGGTGGAATGCAGCGGTGTGCTAGAGAATTGAGACTCACTGGCAAAACTTGCGGGGTTTCATTTGTAATTGTAATTCATTTGGTTGCTATGGCAATAGTATGCTGTTGTATTTGACATTTCCTACTTTCCCTTTTATCCAAATGTGATTCTGTCAGAGTACTTGTTTTTCTTTTGTAATAACAGTGACCTTTACTGAAAATCATATTACTAAGTATAATTGGAGATCTATTTGTTGGGGAAGTTTGCTTTTTTAAAATATCAGGAAAAAAACCCCAATCCCAAGCAATTTAATGGTTGCATGTGTTGAAGTGTGTGTCCTGGTGTTAACTTTGCATTAAGAGGGTACAGTCAGCTTGGAACATCTGCACATTGTCCCAGCATTCAGTGTAATTCACTATGTTGTGTCCAGTGTATGACACATCTTTTTCTGGGATAAAGTTTGTGCTTTCAAAACCAGCTTGTTTGCTGATCTCAAGGCCTAGCCTCATTGCTTGGGTTAGGAGTGCCACAGGCTGACACCGCTTAGGCAGCTGATCTCTGTAACCTGAATTGCTTGTTTCTCTTGCAGCCTTTGGATATCCCTGACGGTCGAAGGGCCCCGTTACCTGCTCACTATCGTAGTAGTAGTACGCGAAGCATTGACACTCAGACTCCGTCTGTCCAGGAGCGCAGCAGCAGCTGCAGCAGTCATTCACCATGTGTCTCTCCCTTTTGCCCTCCTGAATCTCAGGATGGGAGTCCTTGCTCAACAGAAGATTTACTCTATGACCGTGATAAAGGTGAGAGTAGAATGGCCTGCCTTTACCTATGGGAGGCATGTGATGTCCTGCTTTTACAGCTACCTTCATTTTACTCATTACATCCGTTTTTGTTTTTTGTTTGATTGTTGTGGAGGGATTAAGGTTTTATCTTAAAATTGGTTTTGTTTGTTTGCATATCTTTTTCCCTCTTGTTTGTGAAACTTCACAAACATCTTCCATAAATACGTCAGAGGAGCACAGCAAACAGTCTTAAATATTTATGAAGATTCTAATGTGAAGAATTCAGATTGTAACATGTTTATGTTTAAAAAAGGTTTCAAGAAGGTTTGTGGTAGACTATATGTTCGTCATGGGTGAGTCGCTTGCTGATGAAAATGGTGATGAAATTTTGGACTGCTTTTAAAAGTACTTTGCTTCTGAACTCTTACATCCCACTTGAAGCAATTTTTGAGGAGCTCAGATACGAGTTTGAACAATCTGATGGAGAATAATTATTTGTCTGTGTATGTTGCATAACAACCCAAAAATTCTAAATCATTTACGTGTTTATATGTCAATATCCTGCTTTTTTTCAAAGTCTGTAAAATGTATTTTGGTTTTGTCAAGGGAGTAAACTGGAGTTTCAGTAATTATGAGTTACTGACAGAACATGTAGTATGAAAATACAGGCACCAGTGTTAAAAGACTGGTTGTTCTTTTTTAGTTTTGGTTTTTTTACAACTGTTTACTAATGAAATTATTTTTGAGCTTCTGGTCAGGTAGACTTGTCTCAGCTGGAAACATGGAGTTTAGTTTGGAGGGATGCAGGGCTGGGGTAAAATGTGCAAGATAAGAATAGTAAGTTTCACAGAGGAAGATTTACTACTGAGCTAAACACAGCATTATGTTGAGGTAAAGTTTTTTTCTGTAAATATTTTCTGTTTAATAATTCTTCAAGTAGTATGGGAAAAAGATTGGGGATGGCAGTGGGACAAGTAATAGCTTTCCTTGATTTCTGAAAAGTACTGCTTTCCTATCTTGGAGTAGTGGAAAACAAAACTGCCTGCCCAAATCCTGAATTGGAGGGGTGTGTGTGTAAGTTAACCATGTCACAGTCTTAGCTTAGCATGATAGTTGGCCGTGCTTCAAAAAAATGATGGAGATATTAGGTCCCCTCTACACCTCTCTCTCTAGCGGTGTGCGTGTCAGTTGTAATGTATCGTCAAGACCGAATCACTGTAGAGGCATTCACTGAAGTATTAGGGTGCAAGGAAACATCTTGACAGGTAAACTTGTTTGTATGTGTCCTGGTAACAAACATAAGCTAAAAAGCAGAGAAATGAAAAGAACAATTCCTTCTGTGCAGTTAGTACTTAATTGTCACGGTAATTGGAACTTTACCTGCAATATTGAGTGAAGACAGTTTGAAATAGTGCATCTAACATTTTTAATGCGTTTCAAGGGGCTTTAGCTCCTCTTGGAGTGTTTATTTAACCAATAATTGGAGTAAAATTTATTGCTGAACTTCACAGTGAGGAGAAACTCACTTGTGGATTTTGGTTTCAAGGCTGGTTTTGACGCCAGGCTTGTATCAGAAGTCTGCTAGCAGTAGTGTACAGGTGACAGTGATAAACAGCCAGCTTTATAAAGTTAATACCATTGCATTTTAAAATCAGTTTAAGAAAGATAGCTAACGCTGTGCTTATGAAAGGTAGAAGCTTGAACTTCTCATCACAACTTCATTCTTTAAGGACAAGATAGGAACTAGAGAAATGTGTAGCAGTTTTCCAACAATTTCCAGCAGTTTGTTCGGAGGGTGTAAAAGTACAGTCGGAAGGGTGCCTTTTAGTCTCAGATCATTAAGATCCTGCAGACCAGTTGCTCCAAATAAAAAACATTACCTTCTAAATAATTTAATTACAGACAAATGAGGGGATATAGGTAAAATTGTAAGGGAATAACAACTTCTGAGAGACCATTTATTAATATCCACCATGGATGTTAGTTGCTTAGTAAAACAAAACTCATGAAGTTTTTCACACCTTCATTTTAAAGGCTTTTGTGGTGCTAGAATGAAACTCATGAGTTTACTGCAAGGCCTGTTAAGTATTGAAAAGTTCTTTTATGTATATGCATATATATATAAGCAAATATAGACATAGAACCCAACATATTTTTTCTGTTGCTTTTCTCAAGTTGAGGTTTTATTTTTCTCTCTACGGGAGTAACTTGGCTTCCCTATTAAAAAATATAATTATCAGCTTTATGAATGCTCCTGAGTGTGTTGCTGAATAGGAAAGGAAGGTTAGTAGTTTGACTGAGACACATAAGCAGTGAGAGGAGCCAGCACTGTGCAGACACAGCACTGCTTTACATTTCTAAAGCATCTTTTATTTCTTGTGCAAAGCTGCGCTTTGGCCTGAGGCCCTCACAGCTGCTCTTTGGACTGTATCAGCTGTTTGGTTTACATTTCTGCAAGAAGCCGCTAAATCTATTGAATTTTTCAAAGGAAAGTGAAAGCTGAATTTCAGAAAAGGCCCACAATAGTGCTCCAAATGGGGCAGCAATATTAAATGGTATTGATTCGAGCAGAGAGGGAAGGGTGGGAGAAGAAGGTACTTTAATGGCACCTGGGTTTATGATTTTGTTTTTGAGTATCAGCCTATTGCAAGGTAAGTGACTGCCTTGCTGCATTAAAGCTGCAGGTTTCACTGTTTTATGAGACTATAGCTCAGAGTGCAACATAACAGACTTAGCAGCCGTGACAGAGATAAAGTCCAAAGGCATCCTGAGATATAAGCAGAGGAAATGTGTTTTGTTTTGTACAAAATTAGGTAGCATAACCTGTTTTTCAGGGATTCTGATTTAGTTGCTTTTGGGTTAGCATTGTGTCTTTCTGCTGTAGCTGGCAGGCAGTTGCAAGCAACGTGTTCATGAAGATGAACCAAAGATACTTTTTAACTTGTGGGCATCTGATTTATAGTTTTTAAAATTAAAATTGCATTTGAAGTCTGGGTAGCCTTTAAACAAAGGCATTTTTGAACCTATCAAAACAAATCCCAAGGCTCACTGGCAGAGTTTTTTGTTTCCTTTAAGTTTAGTCACTCAAAAAACTGTTGTTACAGATTCCTTTTTAGTTTGCCTCTTTTGTTGCTGTAATATATGGAAGATGAAATTTGTGGTATGAAGTCTTCTGGTTAAAAGAGGTCTTCTAGTGCTCAGTTGCAATCTTAAACATGTAAGATAACAAAATATATCCATTCTGAATACTTCTGTTTAGAAGCTCTCTGTAATATGGCTCCATATTGTCTGCTATGTGCTTATGGTAACAGAACTCACTTTAGAGGTTGCATCTGTTAATCCTCAATCATTGTCATCTTAATGGAACTTGATTAGTTGGTCGAAACACGCCAGCAGAGCACGCCCTACTGGTGGGAGCCTGGAAGATGCAGACGTGTCCTCTGACATGAAGGCTCACGTTGTGGCAGCCTCTGAGAAAGTAAAAAAAACAAAACCCCAACAAACCAACCCTAAACAACCCAAACCCAATGTAAATAGCTCAGCTGGAGAATACACACTTGCAGCTTCATTAAGGATTAATAGTGTGACAGTTTAGCACTTAAGAGCTTACAGGATACCCAAGTGGAAACTGGCCTAAGCTGTAAATTCCACTTCTTACCACTTTACCTTGTGGCCTGTTTTCCCACTAGCCTTCCGTTCTCGCACTGCTGCTGCACGTGTGGAACCAACACTGAGCTCGTACATGCGGGCCTCCTCAGAACCACACGCGATCTTCAAACAGTACTGTGGTGTGGTAGGTCAAAATGAAGAGATAACAGCTTGGTAAGCCTTAAAAGCAGGGAGGGTAAAGAGGGAAACGGAATGGTTAAATTATACAACATAATTTTATTGGTGGGGTTGTTTTTTTTTCCACTTGTTTAACAGCTGTCTTGTATAGAAATTTTCAGCCAGACAGGGCCAAATAAACCAAAAACTTGATTGAAAACTGAACTGGCTAGACAAGGACCTAGATCTTCCAAGAACTGACTTAACTTTGAATTCATTTTGATTCTTTCCTTGGATGTACTCCCCCAGTTTTCCACTATTTGGTGGAATGAACAGTAGCACATTTTGTGTCTCTTTTTTTTTTTAAATAGAAACTTGGATCTTCAATTTTAAATATTAGGAGGAGGAAACAAACTGTCTGGGTTCTGTTAATGATTTCTGTGTTTGGAATGAGCTGTGTGGGCCAACAGTGGAAAGATGCCAACAGGACCATCATGCTCCCAGCTTGGCAAATATCTGTATTGTCTTTAAGCTTTTTCAGCCTTCATACAGTTAACACCTAAAATTCTGGAAATAAAAGTTCTGTGTTCACTCTGCAGCAGGAAAGAACTGAACGATCAATACACTACTGAGGTTTACTCTCTCGTGGTAATTCTCCAAAGGCAAATGTGACATTTTGAGTTGATTTGTGTCATCTTGTAAGAGGAAGTAGAAATGTTTCAAGCCCTCTAATGATTAGCCTTTGTATTTGAGTCAGTGTTACACAAATGTTTATGTAGTTACTGTTTGCAAACTGTAAAAGACAACCCTATATGCTTTAGTGAATCCAGATCACAGTGCTTGAAACTTGTTTTTCCACTGTTGCTGAAAAGGCAGACATGAACAACAGCAGAATAAACAAAGGGATCTGAGTTTAAAATGGTGTAAGGTACCCCACATCGGTGGCAAGACTCGAAAGGAACTAAAACAAGAGCAGTTACTTCTTTCCAAATAAGGTGTGTTTCAAAGTCAGGGGTTTTGTTGACCTTGCTATTTAATTTCCTTTTTCTTTTTTTTAAATTGTAAGTCCAAGCAGAGAATAGAGCGCCACTACTAACTAGCCTGAGATAGATGTTGCTCTTTGAAGAAGTAGAGTCCACTGCAGGAAGCTAATTTTCTGTGACTAACTATTTTTCTGTCAACTTTATTTCCTTAGTGCATTGAGTACCATGTCAGGATGAGTGTTTAAATTGAACCCTTTCATAGTCCTACTTTTTCAAACTTTTGTGCTGCTGTTGTTACCAGAGTTGAGCTTTCTTCCCTGCATTTTCTGAGAAGCACAAAGAAATCTGCCTATTGCCTTGTGTACAGTATCTTCACACCTTTAGATCTCATTGTGTCTAGTAAAATACACACAGAGAGCTAGAGTTATGAGGAATGCCTATAGTGTATAGTTAGTAATGAGGAGAGAATTGAATTGAGGAAGTTGTATTTCAGATACTAAACCAACTTCACAGTTCTGAAGCAAGTAAGGTTGGACATTGTAAAAATGAGGTATCAGTACCTGTGTTACAAACAGGCTTTGTCTGCAGCTTCTGAACTCTTCGTGAGACCAATCAGGTCAATATTCCAGTGAAGAATGATGTTTTAAAATAAGATACATGCTGTATACACACATTTTCAATAACCGTGTTTATACAGTGAGAAGGTGTATTATCGTTACCACTCATAATTCTTCAGCATGTATTATGGTAATACCTTGTTCCTTTATGTTTTTTGAAGTACATAATAAAGAAGGTATTTGTTTCCAGGATCACGGCTCTGCTTTGTTCCGATTGCAGTGTTCCAGATAAAAATATCCTCCTGTTATGTGTTGTTATATGATAGATTACTGCTGCACTGAAGCTATTATTCAGAAGAAATGTGCTGTACAAGGGTGTTAGAAATAGCCTGCAATAAAGGAAGCATTGTGGTGGAAGCAAACCGGCATAGTGGCTAAAATTGTGAAAGGAAAAAAAAAGAGACATCTTATTTGGAAGTCGAATTTAATTAAAAAGCACTCTCAATCTCTAGTAATATAACTGCTTTAAATTTTCAGACAGTGGGAGTAGCTCTCCGTTGCCCAAGTATGCCTCATCTCCCAAACCAAACAACAGCTACATGTTCAAACGAGAGCCCCCAGAGGGATGTGAGCGAGTGAAGGTCTTTGAGGAAATGTCGTAAGTAATGCCTTTTATATCAGCTGGTATCTGCAAAGCAGTAAACCTGTTTACTGAGCCTATTCAACTGCAGATGAATAAACTATTCCAGCTGATGAGTTTTTCAGGAGCAAACTATTCTTAGAGTTTGTGCAGAAGAGAAGTCGAAGTGTTCACATTGGTTTGAAGAGGAAATGGAGTCTTTTATGTTTGAACTCTTTTTTGTGCGTTTATAAAAGGCAACAAAAATCCAAGCAGAAATAAGGTACATTTAATTTCCTAAACACTTATGAACCTCTTTCCATATATTTTTTTTATTAACTCTTTAAATGTTCATGCCTTAAAACAAAAATTCTCCTTGTCATAATTCTTTATCAGCCTCAAGCATAGATTACATTTTGATAAAACATACAAAATGGAATGAAACCTATGTAAAGTGCTTGCAGATGGTAGTATACTTATGGCATAGACTTTGCTCAATATTTTTGCTGAGCAAAAGAAACTGGAGATTAAACTGTTGGGCATCGTGTCTTTTTCCCCTAGACCCAGCAGTATTTGAGCACATGCTGTCGAGATTGCATGCTTAGCTCCTGTGGAGGAGAGAATTAAGGAGGGGACGTTTCTTGCTCTAACAGCATTCGTCGCCTGCTGGATGGTGAAGGAGCAATGTTGGGTTTTGGAGGAAGCCTCCAGACAAATTATGGAATATGGGAGAAAAGAGAGGTCTATTCCCTGGAGGTTCTCAAAAGGATTTATTATGACTAAACGTGTTGTTGCTGCGTGGCTTCTATTAAAGAAGAATTCGTGCCGTTCTAAATTACCGCGGCATTTTCCATGTGCATATGTACTGCAGATTTTTCTTGCTGGAAGTTGCATGTTTATTGAGTAATTACCAAGTCATTTTTGTGACCGTACTAATTTAATGCTGTGGATCAGTTAGCTGACTACCAATATGGAAGATGTTTGCCCCTCTGTCCAATTAATCCCATTCCTTGTCATTCACATTTTAGCAACGTGTAGAACCACAAAGTTCACGATGTGTAAGACATCTTCGTTGTCCAGGTATATAATCTTTTTTCTTCTTGTAGGTCTCGTCAGCCTGTCTCAGCCCCTCTCTTTTCATGTCCTGACAAAAACAAGGTTAATTTCATCCCAACCGGATCAGCTTTCTGTCCTGTAAAACTTCTGGGCCCCCTCCTTCCCGCTTCAGACCTGACGCTGAAAAACTCTCCAAACTCTGGTCAAAGCACAGCTTTGAGCAGCCTGACTGTTGAGCAACTTTCGTCTCGGGTCTCTTTCTCATCTCTGTCAGATGACACCAGCACAATGGACTCTACAGAGGTCCAGGTACAGCAACCGTCCCAACAGCAGCAGCCGCTTTTGCAAGAAATTCAGACTGAAGACCATTCTTCTCCTCAGAGCTACGTGTTGATCTAGACCAAGGTGGAGCAGGCCTCTGCCCTGAAATGAGGATTGAGGAGATAAGAGTTCAGATGCATCTGCATGAGGTGGCAACCTTTCAGAGCAACACGGAATACTTAGCAGCATTTGGAAAAAAAGAGTAAAAATCTCAACGCTGTTCTTGGCAGGGACAGAATTCATATTCAGCATTTTTTGTGAGAAAGCAGTAATGCCTGCAGAATCCATATATCATTAAGCATTTTAAGTGGAGACTATGCATTTCATAGTATGTTTGACCAGATTAGTACTGTGTCCCGTGTTCTGTTTCAAGTTCTACAGTATAAATAAGCTCTATATATATATATAAAAAAAAAGTTGCCTGTCTGAATAGAAAATGTCTTGCTGTGTTGTGTCCTATGGAAAATACTGTACTTCAGGATTATGTTTACAATTGATCCAGGTGTTTATGTTTCTAACTTCTGTAATACACACAATGCAAAAAAAAATAATAAAATGTAAAAAAAAATAAATAAAAATGGCCACAGCAGTTGCACAGTGCCCACCCTATGGCCTAGCTTCAGGTACTTCTCTCGAAGTGTAAACTCAGGTAACTTGGAATGTATATCATATGGGATATAAAATATTTTACAGCTACAAAGCTAAAGAGGGAACATCACTCTTTTGCCTTTCCTTATTTTATGCATTAATATTTCCTCATTACATTCCACTTTCTTGGAATAAGTGCATTCAGATCCAGGTGAATTGATGACCCTGGACATGGGTGAACATGAGGAGAACCAGCAAATCTGTGATGTATATCACTTTGTCATGTGCTTACAAGTAAAACAACTGTTGCATTTACTGTCATTTCAATGTATGTAAAGATGTGGCATTTAAAGGTATCAGGTGTTGCTCAGTTAATGACTGTTAAACTGTTGCAAATAAAGTGTTCAGTACTAGGCTGTACATGAGAAACATTCCACGTCGTGTGTGAGAGGATTTTGAAAGACAAGAATGTTTTTGTTTGAGGACAGAAATTCTTTCAGGTTTCACAGGGGGTGATGGGGATTTCCTCTCATGTTTTTGTTGGCAGTTAAGGATGTGAAATGCTACTGTTACCGTCTAAAAGTCAAATTAATGTTTAGTTTCTCTTTTGGAAATGTTCATTCATTTGCTGGTTGGAAATAGGTTTTCAGGTTTTGTCAGGCAGTTTTAGACGAGCAGCATTTTATTTATCTAGAGAGTAATTGTGTTTGGATTAAAGTCCAAAAGTAGTGAGTGGGTGTTCTAAGAAGGGTGGGGAAGACAAGAGTTTTACGTTCATGTTACTTAATCAAAACTCCTCCCATAACTTTCAGTTGCTTAAGTTGTGTGTGTAAAAGTACTTTTCCCCTCTCCTTAAGTGTGAATAATAATAATAAAAACCCCCACTCCTTGTAAAATAATCCTGGTTTTGCAGGCTGGACACTTTCTCAAAATAGTGCATGGCAAGAACGGGTTAGTGGTGAGCTTCTCTTGTACTGGAACAAGAGGAGCATTGCTTTCAGAGATAATTTCCTGTGATACAAAGAGGACCCCAAAGGCAAAATAAACTTGATGTTCTTGCTCCATTGCTTTCAGCTCAGTGGAACTACATTTATGCTGTCTGCTCCTAAGAGAATAAGGTTCACCTTTTCCAGGAATTGAAGAGATTAATAGCCTGCAGCTACTGAGCATTTAAACTTGCTCCATTATTTATTTTTTTTCTCTTTTGAAGAGGAGGTTGGGTAGGTGGGGGGTGTGAGGGAGAGTGAGCCACCAATAACTACTCACTAAATATATGCTTTCTTTGCAGATAAAGCATGTTTTCCCTTTTGTTACCAAGGTTTTGCTAGTACTATCTCACAGTGTGGAATTTGCAGCCTGTAAAGCAGTTGCTGGTTTTTGACTCCCCTTGCAGAACACATAGAAGGAGAGAGAGGTCTGTCTAACCATTTTCATGTGAAAAACCTTCTTGAAACACAGCAGCCATCTTTAACCCTACTAATCTCAGGCCTAGGTGAAAAACACTATATATTTTATAGACAGAAGATAAAGGGGAGAAAATACTCACAATGTAAGTACAATTCCTTTTAATATTTTTCTTTCTTGATTAACATTGCAGTATGATGACCTTTTTATGCTCTGGTTATGTCCAGAGAAGAAATTGTAGTCTGTTATTGGTGTTAGGTTACTGGGGAATATGATGAGTTGTTTTAGATCAGTGATGAACTCTGTACAATATTTGCAATGCCATTATGTGTTCTTTTTATTTTTTTCCATGAGAAACTAAATATTAATTAAATTGCACATTTGTTCTTAGCAGATTGGAAGGTTTTGAACCAAATGTGTTGAAGCTAATGCCTTGCCATGTAAATTTCCCAGCAGTTGTTTATCTCAATTGTATTCTACATCCAGCTGTAGAAATTTGTCAAATATTGTTTAAAGTTTTGTACATAGTTGTACTGTTATTTCTAGCCACTGTGCTGAACAGTATTCAAGTTATCACATAATATTGCTTTACACAAGGAAATGTGTGGCTTTTGTTTTGTATTTTTTTTCGGTATAGAAGTTCCTGTGTCTTATTTAAATAAAAATTAAAAAAAAAAAAAAAAAAAGTGGGGGAACTACACACAAAAGCAGTGGTTCATTTATTTGTTTTGGAAACTCTGTATGAAACACCATAGAATGAGATTAAAGTTTAATATTGTTGCAAATTTACATCTAGAATAATGTCAACCATTGTAACTTTATGACTAGTCTGCTCTATCTTCAAGAATAAGAAAATCTCTATTGATTTTTGCATAGCACTCTTCTAAAGGAGGAAAAAAACCCTTTAAAAATAGCTGAATGCTTAAATATGCTCTGAAATAGTGTATTTTTATTTCTGCTTGAGATGGGTTTTCTCCAGAGCATAAGAAAAAAAAAAATCAGTTAGGTGTTATTTTAAACTGTGTATCCACTGCTGTGTTTGTGGTATGGCTAATTGCAAGTTATCTGTTGAAAATTATGAAAGCCATTAGATGTTTCACTATGTGAAACTAAACTAAACCCCTAAAGGATGTGGTATAAATCTACTGACAGTCTTGGTTTCATGTTGTTTTGTATGAGTCAAATGATTGTCATTTGACTTGCAGAATAATTCTTTCCAGATGGGGGGTAAGGAGGAAGGGAGAAGAATAATATTTAAATACATGTAAATCCTCCAAAGTCACTGTTTACTGAAAAGCACTATGGCAATAACCAGCAAGAATGCTTTAATGCTTAGTATCAGTAAGTGGAAATTGAAGTTTTCAGCATCCCAAAGATTACAAGGTTTCGATGTGCCTATGTAAAAAACATTAACCGAAAGAGCTGAAAGTCTGGAGCCTGAAAGGGTGTAGTGTATCCCACCCTGCTCAGAAAACGCTCCATGTCCCTCAGTCAGGAACAGCTTGGTTTCAGCCATTTGGTCACCAGCATGTAGGGCTTGCTAGGAAAATCTTTGTGACTGCCGCCTCCTCTAAATGGTTTTGGCTGCCACAGTTTCTGGCTGTCCGTGTGTGGGAGGGCATTCTCAAGAGTTACTTTGACCAGAGTGTGAGGCCTGCCCTGAAAAGATGTGATGCAACTTGTACCATGGGTAACTTTTGCACGACCCCTGTGAACCTAGGCCTCGCCTGGTTGGCTATGGTTATAGTAATGTGCTGCTTCCACATAAGCCACACTTCGAAGTTGTGTGCTTTGTGTAATTCGCTGCCTGCATCCTCCTCAAAGCCAAGACAAGCAGTCTGAACAGTGCTAAGAGTAGAGAATTAATGAAATACATTTTTGTCTTCCATTCCTGCTTTGTGACTAAAAGATCTTCCTCAAAGTGAAGGTTACATTTTCTTGCAATTCATGGCTCTAGAAATGGCCTCTTCAGAGACCAGAGGACTGAGTTGAATAAGGGAACCCTGTGGCTGTTTTACACTTGGGGGTTGTGGGGCAACAGATAGTGACCTGCTTGTTTTAGGAAGCCTCTTGCTGTCAGGGAAATGCTTTATAGCTTCCTGAGAAATCAGTTCTTGGAAAGGGCCAGATATTGGCCCAAGGGTAGAGTGTTGGTATCTTCACAGGGTTTAAAAATAAGTCTGGAATAATTCAAAATAAACACAAGAAATTGAATGGATTAGAGATGTCGGCCAACGTGGCAGCTGGAAGTGAAGACCACTGAGGCTTAGCAAACCAGCTCCTGGCCTTTACTCCATGGTGAAGGATTGATACTTCATCTGTTACTTGAGGTAAAATCCAAGCAGCTTGGAAAGGACCGATGACTAGTGGAAGTATAAATCAATTACTGTTGTAAAACAGCCTGGATTGCTATGCCAAATACAGCCATGCAAACAGACATTGGAAGCTACACAACTGGGAGGAAGTACCCATAGTTCCTGCAATATGTTTCCACAACCTAAATGCAAGGAAAAAGTGAGCAAAAGCTGGGAGAGTACATCTGTTCCTGGGATGTACACGTACAGCCGTTCATAGATGGTGCTTGGCTGAAGGAAAATGTTTGATCAAAGATTGCTGTGCAGTTAAAGTATGTGTATCTTGTCTCTCTTTGCATTCATGTAACCAGTTGTGGAAAATAACCTGGTTCAGGAGAGACAGCAAGAGGCTGGAGAAGGCTCACGGAAGAGCTGTAGGAATGAGTGAGGTACTGGAAAAAACACACAGCAAGATTTTGTTAGGAGCTCAACATACTTAACAGTTGTGAAGTGACTGAATTCTAGTTAGTAAATACCTACATAGGAAAGAAATACTTAGTAATGAGGTACTTTTATAGATGTGGAATACTCAAGCAGTTTAGAAAATGAAGGTAGATAAATTCACACTAGAAATGCAGATTTATTTCAGCACGAAGGATAATGAGGTACTGGTCCAACTTGCAAAGGTGGATTTTTTTTCAAGTACTGGTGAGTTTAAAATGAGATGATTTTGCAAAAGAATTTGCTTGAAGATGTTTTTATAAGCCTTACTAGCACATGATTATTTCTGCCTTTTTACTTTTTTTTGACTTTAAAAAGGTTTTTTGAAATCCTTTAAGCATTCTTGCCCTCACTAAAACAAAAATATGATATTTTTAGGTAGGGAATTAACGCTAAAAAAATCCTAAACCTGTCTGGAATAGCTCCTTGAAGATAACTTCTGGCTTCTGAAAATTTTTGGTTTGTGTTGTGTATGCGCGAAGTCTTCAGTAAAGCAGAAGTGCTTGAGTAGCTTTATAGTTGTTTTGATTTCAGTCATCTCCTCAATAACACCGTAACTTTTGAAAGATGGTGAGGGACAAGGGAGTAGGTGGTGTAATTTTGTAGTGCAATAGGTCACAGAAATAGTGTGTCACACAAGTGGAGCTGATAGGAAAGTGCTGATTGAGAAGGTAGAGCGTTTTCTCGGTAAAGACTGCATTGGAAGTGAGTGAGCGTGCAAATTAAACTGCTAATTCAACTGACAGCTAGAAAGAATAGCAACCAAATGAAGCTGGATAGAAAGATGACCCCATTTTTAAGAATTTGAAATTTTATCTCAGGTTCTAACAAGTTCTGATGTTAAATTGGCTGCCTTGAGCTGTAGCCTGGAAGATTGGATGCAGAGGAAACCTGGGAGAAGAGGAAGTGGTGTAATTTCCCTCTCCTCCCCCTACATTAGAGACTGATCCTTGATAATGAAACACAATTAAGCTAATAACTGTGCCTCTAGAAAAATAAGTTCTGGGTTTTTTAGAAAAAAAAAATTGTGTGTCTATGTCCGTAGTGAATTGTGTGGTTAAACTTTGCAGTTGGTTGAGAAATAGGGCATGCTCAGTGCAACGTGTGGTTAGTAATGCCCACGATAATCTCTCTTGTACCCTCATTTTTGCCTCTCTAAATAAGCTGCAAGTAAATAGCGTTATTGAAGTCCAGAGTGCTAGGCATAGCAAGTCACGGTAACTAATTCTGTGTGTCTAGCTGCTTACTGCAAGAGGAGATGAGATCTGAGAGCTCTTGAGATGTTTGTGGAAGGAGGTCCTTTCTTCAGGGAGGAGAAAGCTCAAAGAAACTAGACTCCCTGTTAAAGGTTGGTGCCAAAAGGCTGGGGAATGCAATTACTCCTAATTTCTATTAGGTTAAGAATTTCTAGTCCTGCCCTATTTCTGTGATCCAGAGGTTTCTCCAGGAGTAAGAGCCTTCCTTTCCATAAGATTGGCAGTATCTTTGGGCTTGTTACATAGGGAAGGAAGAATGTGTCCTTGTAAAAAATGAAAGTAAGGGTGTTGCCTTTGGAAACCAAGCGTTCTCTTTAGGAAATAGGAAAGAAAAAAAAGATAATGCTTGACTCTGCTTTTGTGGTTCCTTTGGATTCTGATTCATTGTACTTCCTGAGAATGTTGAAAACCATTCAGCATTCTGGTGTCAGTCACTAAAAAAAAAAAAAAGTTGCAGATGTATCCTTGCATGTCTGTGCCAGTGCAGGCATGGGACCATACTACAGGCTTTCCCTACATGGCTTTGTTTTGTACGTGGCATGTACATGTGTTTTAAGGATTGCCATCACTTTCAGAGGCTTCGTATGTGATATGAAGCTGGTTACAGCACTGGATGAGTGCTCTGTCCAAGAGAAGAATGCCAGGAGGCAGTTTAGACACCTTCTGGATTCAGAACCCAGGGAACTTCCTTCCTTCTCAAGAGGACTTTCTGATTTTAATGCTCTTGTGCAGGGGAATGCTAAACCCTGGGGGAGGTGGGGGAAAGTGAAGATGGTAGTTACAGGTCTTCCACTTTCTAAGCAATGGGAAAACAAAGGCAGCTGAGGGCCCTACCCGTACCTGACTTAGATGGTAACCTTTTATGTGAATATCTATATATGTTCTTTTGGTTAGGAAGACAGTGGATGCCTTAATACTGGAGAGAAGCATTGGCTCAGATAAGTGTCATTTCTTCTCTGTATCAGGCCATTATAGATGACACCTGTCTGTCTGGTGGCATCCTAACGGAAAGGCCGTTGAATGCAGCACTGTAGTATGGTTTGGGTTCGTATCTGGTAAGAGAAAATTTATCAACTAGGCCCTCAGGAAAAAAATCTTGTTTGGGAACCCCGTGAGTACTTCAGTCTGGAACCTGTGCAGTTTTTGCTTGTCCCATGGTACCTGTGGAAATGCACCAGGGGAAAACTAAACATCTGAAGATTTATGTGCCTTCAGGATTAGGGTCTGTTGGACCCGATGATCTCTCGAGGTTCCTTCCAACCCCTACAATTCTATGATTCTAATAATACAGTTGTAAGAATATTCTGGATGTAGATATTTGTGGATATAACCCTTTTGATCAAAAATGTTGTAATAAAAGTAGTCTGGAGCAGGTTGTTCAGGCAGTGTCCAGTTGGATTTGGAGTATCTCCAGGGACAGAGCTTCTGTGACCTCCCTGGGCAACCTGTTCCAGTGTTTGACCACACAGTAAAAAAACCAAAAACAAACCCACAAACTAATTTACTGTGTTTAAATGGAATTTCCTGTATTTCAGTTTGTGCCCATTGTCACTGGGCACCTCTGAGAGAAGTCTGGCTCCATCTTGTTTGACACCAATCCCTTTTCTCCCATTTCAAGATACCGATCCACATGGATAAGATTCTCCTCTAAGCCTTCTACAGTGCTGAGTAGGGGGAAGGATTAAACTTGGAGAAAGTCATCCTTGAAAATCAATCATGTCTGTACTCCTTTCCAAGGCTGTATCCCTTGGGATTCGTCCGAACAGGCCCCTGAAGGGACCAAAGTCCATTTTTCTAAAGTCTGTGATTATGACCCTGCTTTTTGGTTTTCCTCCTTCCTCTTAGGATTCCAAAGTTTACTCTTGGGTGGTAACTTCAGCCAAGGCTGCCCCCGACCTTCATGTTCCTGTTGGGTTGCTCTTTGTCAGTATGAGAACACAGAATCACAGAATGGTTGGGGTTGGAAGGGTCTTTAAAGGTTGTGTAACTCCAATACCCCTGCTATGGGCAGGGACACCAGAAGAGAATACATTCAGAGATCTAGCTGAGCACATTCCCTCACCAGCTTCTTGTCTTGGGAAGTTATCAGGCTGCTATAGAAACCTCATGGATTGCTTGTCTCCTGCTGTGTTTTCCCTCCAGTAGATCTTGAGGTGGTTTGAGGCCCCCAGGGAACCAGTTTTCTGAAGACGACCTCATCTACACCCTTGTGCTTAGCTGGTTTTGTAGGAGACACTCACCACAGTGTCATCCATGTTTGTGTGCCCTCCAACCCTAACCCGTGAACTCTCAGCTATGTCACCACTCATCCCAAGGCACCCACACCTTTCCACATAAAGGGCAGCTTCCCTTCCTCACCATCTTGTCCAGTTGCACCTGAAGAGCCTGTATGCAGACGTGGCAGTGACCAGTTGTGTTAAGCTGTCCCTCCACAACTCTGACTCCATTGCAGTGGTAGCCCTGCAGCTGCATACAGGCCTCTAATGCTGCCTGTTTCTCCACCAACTGTGTGTGTTGGTGTACAGCCCCTTCAGGGAGCTGCCCAGGTTACCCAGAGGTGCCAGCAGAGCTTCTCACAGTGCTGCTGTCTTGGTACTTGCTTATTTGTGCTCACCCCAAGTGAGCTCCTATTTTGTCCTCTCCTAGGTCTATCTTGACCACATCATCCTGTGCCTTCTGTGTGCTGAACCTGGACCTACCACTTTGTCCCTTGATGGGCTGGTCATCAGCATTATCTCCGTACCATCCCAGCTGCAAATCTCCCTAGATGACAGGGGGGTTGGCAGCAGGGAGCTGCCACCTCCTAGTATGGCTGCATAGCCCAGGTAGGGGCTTCATGGGGCACAGCTCCCTCGTCTGGAGATGTAGATCTACAGGTGGCGCAGTCCTCCTGGTGCCAGAAAGTCTCAGCCTTCACCATTGTGGGAGTCTCCACTTCCCAACCCGGTAAGCGCAGGCTTTGCCTGCCCCTCCTGCATGGGACTCTGCTTTCCACCATCTCTGATGATCAGGAGAGGTTTCTTCCTCCTTGTTGCAAACCGAAAGGATGTGCCCTGGTCTCCTACAGCCTTCAGGACTTAAAGCAGGCAGCTTTAAGATTTTTTTAGGCTGTGGCAGTAAGCTGTGGATAGGAACGTGATAGAGATTTTGTTGATGCTGGTGGTATGTATGTTGGATTAAGCCTTCCTTGTGGAAAGGTACTTGCTTTATTTTGGCAGTCCTCCCTGTGGAAAGGAACTTGTTTTGGTGATGCTGCACAACATGAGGACTTACTTTGGGGCTATAAAAGCATTTTCCTGTATCTTAAAACACTTTCCTTTTTTCACTTGGATAGCAGCCATCAAAGAACACATTACGTGCCTCAACCTCAATTAAGCCCCTCCATTAGATACCTCACGTGTTTATGGGGAATGGCGAGGGAACCCAAACCACTTACGGGCAAGCTGTACTGTTCATTAAAAACCACCCCAGGACAGACAGTTCAATCTGCTCCTGCAGATCACAAGTAGGAAAATGACCCATTACAGATTTTTAATGTTTTCTGATTGCATTTATTGTGTGCTAACAGGATGCATTGTTAAAATGGGTGGGGGCCCTGATGCGGTGTCTTCCTGAGTGCCTCTGTTTGCTTTTTAACGTTGTTTCCCTTTATACTTTGCTTTGGCAACATTCCCACAGCTGAAACTGGGAACTGTGAGATGGACTTGCGCTCTCTGAGGTCCATCCTGCCTTGGAAGCACAGCAATAACAACCAATGAATGTGGCACACGCTGGTGTAGCCGAGAGCTCTCCTACCTCCAAGGAGACCCGGATCACTTCCCTTAGAAATGAAAGCAAAAGCAGCAAGTGCACACTGGGGGTGGGGGAAGGAGGGTTAAGGGTGGACTAAAGGAAAATCTAACTTGATGAAGGCTTTTTGTAATGATGATTTCTTTACATAAAGAGCAGTAACAGCTGTGTCTGTATCTTGCAGGTGAGCTTGGCTGTGGTTTGGTGACAAGCAGAGGTGACCACAAGCCTGCCCAAGGTCTCTGGTAGAGCTGCTGCTGGTGTCTCCCTGCTGCACAGGCTCACTATGCCTCTTTGACCTCTGCAGCCTCAAAATTTTAGTTTTAATTTTTTTGGCCAAGTTTTTACCCAGCTCAGTGCCTTTACAGTCCCTTTCAGTTGGAAGGGCCAACACCATGGGCTGACGGTGGGAGGGAGGGTGGTAGCCCATACTTAAGTGCATTTGGGATTCTTGTGGCCCTGCGCAGGCTTCTGTTGACAGTGTAGGCTGGCATTTTGGGGAGAAAGCCTTGGATCTCTCATGTGCCTTTGGCTCCTTTGCAGCTCTGTCGGCTGCCACCAAATCCAGGGACAGCCTCACAAAAAGGTTAGATTGACCCAAGACCCAGCTGAGCCATAAATCAGAATGATGCCTCTGGGGCTTGTCTCATTCTTTGGAATCTCCATTGTCTTCTAAAAATCAAATCAAGCTACAGCCCTGCCACAGTGAAGGTCACTCTCTGTCACCAGACTGGTGCTTTGAAGTTCTGGTACTCAAGATCAAGACACAGATGATCATGGCAGACCATACAGACTGCTTAAGTCCAGGAAAACAAGTAGTTATTTCAGTGGCCCATGATTTTAATTTTTGTATTTTATGTGTCAAGGGTTTACTCTGAGGATTGTGCTTGGAATAATAGGAGGAGGAGTTTACTTTTTCTCCTTGCTCCTGCTGCATTCAGCATGCTTGTCTCCTGCAGCCAGCTGTTATCACCCACGTAGGTGGAGACAGGGTAGATGATTTAATTGTATAGCACTTTTACTTTTCCCCCCTCTCTCTAGCTGGTTGATGCAGCAGGCATGTGGCTTCCAGCACCTGTCCCAGGGCCTTTCCTGCTGCTGTAATAGCTGTGGAAGTCCAAAACAAAAGAAACACCCTACAGAGTAGGTGTTTCTAGATGAAAAGCTGCTGTTTAAAGACAAGACTGGCTGTAACTCCTTTAACAGCTTAGGTAGGTCTGCAGTTACTTCTAAAATCCTTTATCTACCTTTTTTATCCTCCTGCTTGTTTTGGTATTCATTACCCCATAAAGATTCAAACAGCAGCCAGTGTAAATATCTGGCAGGTACAATGAACCAGACCTTCACCTCCAAGCTACAGCATGCTTCTCTAATTTAAATTTTGTAATTTTTTTTTTTTAAGGCAACCAAAACTTCCCAACCTCCCACTACAGATTAGTTACAAGGTTGGGCACATCAAGCTTTCACTATGGTAGAACAGATTTAAAAGTTAATGCAATTCATTGGAGTTGTACACCGCTCCCTAGCAAATGGCAGCCTCCTCACTTAGCATAGGCTCACAGAACAACTGGGGTTGGAAAGGCCCTTTGAAGGTCTCCTGATTCAAGCCCCTTGGCGTGGGTAACCTTCAGTAGCTCAGGTTGCCCAAAGCCACATCCAGCCTGGCCTTGAACACTGACAGAGAGGGGGCAGCCACAGCTTCTCTGTGCAACCTGTGCCAGTGCCTCACCTCCCTCACAGGGAAGAATTTCTTCCTAATAGCTAAGCTAAATCTACCCTATCTCAATTTAAACCCATTGCCCCTTGTCCTGTCATTCCTTGCTCTTGTAAACAGTCCTCTCCAGTAAGGAACCCTTTAGGTATTGGAAGGCTGCTCTAAGGTCTCCCTAGAGCCTTCTCCAGGCTGAACAAGCCACTCCTGGCCTATCTTCATGGAGGTGCTCCAGCCTCGATCATTTGCATGGCCCTCTTCTGGACCTGCTCCAGCAGATCTAACATTGCAAGCTCCCATGCAGGCAAATACCTCATGTTACTAACAGGAAGATTATACTGGTTTCTAATTAGTCAATGAGGGGAAAAGTCAATTTTATGCTTAGGAGAGCACTGTTAATGAACACCCAGGTAACGGTCTGATGGACTGCACAGCCTTGGAGCTGGATGGCTACCAAAGGCCGAACTTGCTGAACCTGCAGGGCCTGTTTGGCTGCGGTACCTCTGTTAGCCTGTGCCTGTGGGGGGCTCACGCGCTCAGCGGCATCGCGCGTTCAGCACAAGCTGAGCGAGGCCCGGCAGCCCCAACAGCGGGAAGCAGCCCGGTTGTCCTTAGTTTGCCAACGCGGCGCTAGACTGTCTCAGCATTTCTGCTTCTCAGTTGAGGCAAACCCTCTGCTGCTTGGCTGTTGGCAAACCTAGTTGTTGCTCTGCTTCCTGCCTTCCCATATGGTGGCTTGTTTAAAAATAAGGCACTTGCTTACAAGGAGCAGAAGTTGTATAAAGTAGGCTAACTGGAGGCGGGTTTACAGTAAATGCTAGATGAGGTAGGGTGCCTGGGCTGCAGTGAGGGCTCAACTTCAAGTTACTTGCACACCTGTAGTGTTAAAAATAAAAAAGCCCCTAGAAACACACTGGGTCCCTGGCTGGCCATGGATTAACTGTGGCAGAAGTCCAGCTCCTGCAAGTACTCCTAATGATGACGTGAGCAAGCATGGCTGCAGGATGCCAAGCCCGCAGCACAGAAGGGCCTCCCTGCGATGCACAGCTCATCCTTGCCCACCTGCACTGGTGCATTCCTGCCAGGGAGGAGAAAGCAGGTAGGTGTTGGACCATGTGGGTGGAAGCAGTATTTGCTTTCTGGGCAGAAGAGGAGGGGAGCTTAAAAAGTGAAGAGTAACCCAGCTCTGGCAGTTGCACCTTTACTGTCAGTGTCTTGTTGCTAGTGTGAGTAATCATCTTTGGAACTGGCATTGAGTGAAGATAGGACCTTCCGGCTTGTCTTCCTGTGCCCTGGGGGCTGTTTCACCCCACATACGTTCAGCAGCCATCCATTCTTCAGTATTCCCTGGCATCTGCAGCAGGATGTGATGGTAGATGGCAGATGGCAGTGGTGGAGGCCCAGGAAAACTCAGTGTGACACACAGCACCTGGGTGCTGTGTCCTCATGTCAACCTCCTGCTCTACTGAGCCTTTCTAGGCTCAGATCCTAGAGCTGTCAGGGCCTGTAGGGCTGCTGCTATTCCCACTGGGAGCAAAGCTCCTGCTGCTTCTCTACTCCATCATCCTTGTTCCTTAGGTGGTCCTATTGTTTGGTTTTGGGTTTATGGCGGGTTTTTTAGTACACACCACCCCTAACGTTTGAAGGGCACTCATCCTAAAAAAGGTGTTGGGGAAAAGCAGGTGGCTGCTTGTGGCCGAATAGTCCTGCTCTAACATATATCAATGTCATCCCCAGACACCACTGGATATGCAAATGTAAAAAGGCAGCAGAGTAAGTCATGTTGTACTATGCTGAAAGTAAATTCTCATCATGTAAGACCAGTAAAGTTACTTGAAAAAGTTTCTTCTTAGTTTGCCCATGAGGTCTTCAGCTCCCAAGGCACACACTCCCATTCCCCTGAAGCAGCTGTTCTTAGAGTTGTAGAAACCTTGACTCACCAAAATCAATTATATCAACTTTAATAAGCTCCCCAATAAGGACAGTTAATGACTTACCACTGTTTTCATCTGCCACAGGGGTTCTGCAGCTGTTTTCATTTTCAAGCAATCCACACTAAATCCCAACATGCAACTGGAATTATATTAAACCAGGGTGAAGGTTATATGTGTAGAACAATCGATCTCTAATTTTACCAAGGTGATGAATGAACCTCTTGTCCCAACTACTGCTGAGCCTGTGTGCACACCACAGAAACTCCTCTCATGGCAGCACTGGGGCTCACAACTGCTCTGCAGTCCAGGCTGTGCACATTATTAGTAGTAGGGAAACATTGGTATTAACTCTGTAATTAAGGTTTTTGTGTGAAAAATGCCTGTTTGCAGGGTGTTAACTTTCTTGCTCTAGGTCTCAGATTCAATACACGTTCATGGCAGTGATGATGCATTGTACATAGGGATTTCAACTGCTGCTCTTTAAGCAAAATTACATATTGCAATAAATAAATACAGAATTTGAATTAATCAACAGTGCAGTTTTGAGGGGAGAAGGGAAAAAAATCCCCAACCCTGCAGCTGTGTAAAGGGATGATAATTCAGATTATTTTCTACATAAAAATATGTTGAGGATTCAGAACATCTTTAGCTGAACCTGTGCAATGCCTTTAATTGTGCTAGTCAAGACAGAAGACTTTTTGGGTTTTTTTAATCCTGGAAGTCTAGAGTCTGTGCCCCAAAAAGCAAACACATTTTTCTGACTCTTAAAGAGCAGTTAATTATCTGTTTTGAAGTCCCTACACCCTACTCTTGCTTTTATCCTACCTCGCTGTTTTATCTACTAAAAATGTTAGAGGGGATCATCCACAAGTATTTTCAACACCTAGAGAGACAAACAAAATCCAGAGAAGTTTAGCAACCACAGACTTGCTTAAAGTTGCAAGAATCTGTTTAATGATTTCAGTGGTAACCAAGTTGGGCTGAACATGCCAGCAGCCTCTCTATCTCCCTTGAGCTCCCAACAGTGTTTGGCATTGCAGATAATTACAGTTTGAGATGATGAGGATTTCGAGGAAAACATCCTGTGTTATGAGTGCAAACTAATACTCATAAGTGTAAGTGTACCCTGGCATAAACCGTAGGTATTTCTCAGTTAATCCACTTTGCAGATGCCTTATTTACAGCCAGAAGCTGCAGCCCTTAGTTCAGTCAGAAGAAGGCCAGGCCATTCTTTCCCATTATGTAAGTGAAAATGTGCTGCCTAACATCTGAAGAACAACTCTGGCAAAAAATTGAAAGTACCTTGACGCTTGCAGGATATGGGGTGAGATTTTGAGCACTACAGTTTTGGACAGAGCTGTTTAAAACCTGTTGAGAGTTCAGCCAGATAACTTCAGTCTGTCCAACCCCCCTACCCCACCTCCACTGATAGCACATAGGTTTTTAGCTAGGAGGTATCAAATGCACTTGAATGCTGCTTGACGGGGCCTCGAAATGATTTTCTGTTGCATTTGAGAAGCAGCAGCTCAATTCAGTTAAGTTTCATACTTCTATAGCTACCGTCAGGCTTCCAATGCAGGTGCTTAGTTATCTGACAGACCAGGAGGCACAGATCAACTGGGCATATGGTGAACGGACAGGGAAAAGCTTCAACAATGGAAAAGGAAAACCAACTGGATTAAAAAAAGGCCAAATATAACAAATTACAAAGCAGGTCCTATGCAGTCTGTAGAACTCATGATCTTAAGCAGCTACTGACACGTCTTTCTTCCTCTCCTTTGCTGTACAAGGAAAGTGGACGCTGAGTGAGTTCAAATTTTTTACTGTCCTCCTGGCTGACTGTTCAGAAACAGCGTGAAAGGTTGGGGACTGTCTAAAAACCGGTCATGTGTTTTGCCTTCAGATGCTTCTTATGGACCAATTCAACAGCACACCAGCATTCCAGTGTGAATAAAAGGTCTTTTTTTGTCAAAATCATTTTATTAAAGAGTTAATGTCACAACAAGCTCATGCTTCAGAAATTAACCAGATGAAAAATACTCAGAACGGAAATATGAATGTAAAGCATCAGTGACAAGAAACTTCTGCAAACAGAATTCTGTTGGTGCAATGGAGAAAAGAACTCAGAAAAGAAGCCTGCTGGGCATGAGTTCTGTTTATGTAGTGCAGTTTGTCTAATAAGTTAAATCAGAAAGGGCACAATTTCCATGGCTGCACGGACCCAAATGTATTTCTTCAATAATTAGCCCCAGCACAGGTTTTTCACTGTGAGTACTAACAAAACAAATTTAGTTGACATCTTAACATAGCAGTAATATATACTATATATATCTATATATGATAGATGTTTGACTCATGCAGCCTCCTCAGTTACATGATTTTTTTTTTAATTTACTCAAGAAACATTATAAAAAAATAGGTTTGCAATTTGTATTTCACTCCAGTGTTAGCTCTGCACCACCTCAGGCAAAAACAGTGTTTCAGCAGATAATCTAATTTGGCAAGAAATCTGCCCTAATTCTTAACCTCTTTTTTGTAAATCCACGTAGAAAATAAAAGTAAACTCTTTATACAAAACATGAGCAAATAACTGTACCTATATAAAAGGGGATTCATTCCCTTTAGTTTTATTATCATGGCACATACTTCATAGTTTCACACAGCATATTAATTTCTATTTAGTTTGTTGTTTGTTTATGTTTTGTTTTTAAACCCAAAATAGTGTTGATGGATGGAAGATTGTGAGTTACCATAGGCAGCTGACTCATGCATTAAGCAATTCATGTTCTTTATCAGTTTTCCCAACAGCATCAGGATTGGATAACGGGTCAAGGTCAGCAAAGAGACTGAACCAGGCAGTCAAGTCTTTTGGATTCTTTGCAGGTTCTGGAAAAAAAAAAGAAAAAGAAAGAGAAAAAAGTAGAGACTTGTCAGCTATTTTATACAAAACTGGCTGAATGTTAGACTGAGGTCAAACAAACGCCATGCTATTGTTTATTACTAAGGGCACTTCTGACAAGAAAATCAGAATGAATGATGGCATTTAAAAACACTACTTTTAACAGAATGTGGAACTTTAGTAAGAAGGAATGTTTTACATCTGTTTGCCTGTGTATTTTATATGGCTTCTGCGTGGTAAGTAAAGGAACGCTTTAATTAAAAATAGAGAGAATCTCGCTCTGCCTAGCTGTGCTTCATGAAAGGTGATTTACTTGTGTGTGTGCCTGCCTGCCTGCAAAAACAGTGAAAGAACAGTGAAGGCAAATTTTACTTTCAACTTCTCTGACACGACTGAATTCCTTTGCCTAAATCCAGGTCATGTGACTGTTCTGTGCCCACTGTATAGGAGCACAAGGTCACTACTCATCTGCAGTGAAGTTTTAACGGGAAGATATTGGCTGGAGACAGGGGAGGTACGTTTGACAGCCAGTCCCAAGTACAGCTTCTAGTACTGGGGTGTATTTTTTGGATGGGTATAAAAAAAATGTGAAGCAGGAATATGGTCCAATAGCAGCTGGGCTACTGCACCTATGTGTCTATATTGACATACAGATGTCACAGAGGTCTCCTGTCTCTTCTTATGCCAAAGGGCAGATGTTCAAGTCAAAGAGGAGGTGAATTTGGCTGAAGGTACATTACCGCTTGCTTTGGTTTTTGTGACCCGTGTGCTTAACTTGTATAATATCGAGTGTGAAATATTTCTCTCCACTCAGAGTGGCAGCACTGCATAAAAGCATTCTCTGTGAAACAAGGAATTCTTAATTCTAGGATGCAGGGGAAGGAACACACATCGCTCCTTCCTACTGCGCTGAACATCAGCGACGTAGCTTCTGTCTGAACGTGAACGCACAGAATAGGCTACAGAATTGCAATAAGGATTCAACGTGTTTCTGGCTCACTTTGCCAGAAAACCCTAGTCAAAATCAGCAGGGCTTTGTCTCAGTAGATGGCAGGACTATGCACTCTTGGCTCAACTTCAAGAAGTGAATTAAGTTTCAAACAGATGATTACAGATATGATGTATATTATCCACAAAATCTACACTTAGGGCTCTTCTGCCTTATCAGCAGCCTGTATTTTAGCCACAATGTCCTCCTAGAGCCTCAAAACACTGTTCAGCTTAGACAAAGTGCATGCAGATGCTATTCTGTATGACTCAAAATTAAAGTAGTAAAAGAAACTGTAGTTTCAGCTCCCCCTTAAATAGTAAATTATTCTTTTGACATACTACTGGCACTGAAGCCTACCAAAACCATACACATACATGCATATATACACATAATCAAAGCTGATACAGAATAATCCTTTCAGGAGCACATGACTCGTAACAAGTAGTTACTACAAAACTAGGTTTTGTTATGATAGAGTAACTGAGAGGGCTGGAAAGCAAAAAAGGAAAAGCAAAGTAACTGAAAAAATACACGACTGTGTCACCTTTCATGGGCGTCTTGTTTGCATTCACATTCAGGCTGTTTGGTTTCTGTGCTGGCTGTGGTATAGATGGTGGGCTCACGCTGTTAGCTGCCCATCCTGAAAATCAAAAATACATCAGCATTAGCATAAGGAATTACTTAGTTAACTCTGACATCCTTCTGTCTGTTCATCATCTCCAGATTCAGGCAAACGTACCCTCTTCAAACCTTAACCTGGAGAAAAAGTGTTTTTTTCTTGTTTCTTTTATCCACTCACAGTTACTACTTGTTCAAAGAAAGGCCAGTACAGTAATCAAGTCGAGGACAGCTGTAGGGAAAAGAATATCACTTACATTTGGGCAAAAAACTCACACATACTAAACATTTTTTCCACCTTTCTTTAGAGTCCCAAGGACTTTCATCAACTGTTCCAGAAAAAAAACCCAGATTCAGAGACCCCAGATTTTCTAATTAATTTTGGAATTATTAATTATGAAAAAAATAATGCCTTGCAAAAGTTTGAAGAATTAAATTCAAGATGCACCACTCTTGAGTTAACTTAAAACTAGGTTTTAATGGAGTAGTTTTTCTTCATTTGAAAGGATCTTCTCAGCAGGGAGAGAGTGACTATGCAGGAAAAAGTAAAACTGGTTATTCACCATTTTTTGTTCTTACACGCATATTCCATAGCCACAAAAGTCATCATAAATACAGTTAATGAGGCCAGATGAGATAGGACAGCAAAATGAACTAGGGGTGGTGTACCACAAAAATATATTAGGAAAAAATGGAGCTTTTTTGTCTCTGATTTAAGATACTTAAATTCTTATGCTTTATTACATTTAGAGGACCAAAGTCCTATTTCTCATTTCAAGAATATCTTCTTTAAGTGTGGCCTGATTGATTATCCATACATCTCAGGGATCTAGTAAATCTAATTCTGCAGTATCACAAACAGGATATTCATCTGGGCACACAGATAGAATTTCCTTATTTGGTCTCTTTTTTGTACAAGTTCATGCTCTCACATCCTTTACTCTTTGTTCTTCCTCCCCTTACTTTCTCCTCTTTGGAGATCCCTGTCAGATACTGGTGCCCAGTGTCCTGAACAGTTACTATTACAGCCAACTAAGTCACATAAACCCTTCCTCTCTAATAGATTATTCTCATCACTCCATGAATTTACCTTGACTAGGTCTAAAGGTCTGAAGCTCAAGCTGTGTCATTAAGGCAAGGAGAGTGTTTCTATAAAATCACATGAATTGGGAAGGAAATTTAAAGCCACAAACATCCTCTGCATCTCTAAATAAGCAAACCAAAACCTTCAAAATCTGGATGCAGAAGGCTCACATATATCCGTTCTAGGCAAAGGTGGTAAAAGCTTATGAGCTAGCCTGTGCCGCCTGAAAATGAGATCTGAGAGTTTAATCTCCCAACTAAGCAAATCTGAATCACAAATAACAAAAAGTCTGGCATTAAGACTTCAGAATGACATACTTTTGCAGACATTTTCTCTGCCTGTGTCACAAAAAAGAATGGCAGACAGCATTACATACAATTACAGAAAACTAATGCTTTCATCTGTGTAGAGATGTGCTGCGAGAAAGTGTTCGAGTAAGCCAGGGGATGGCAATGGACAAACTGCGTGGCTGAGGCACACAGGGCCAGCTCCCAGTCTTACAGAAATGAATGGGAGTGCTGCCTGGAAACTTCCCGCCCGAGTCCCACGGACTTGAGTGAGATCAGGAGTTGGCTCCCGGAGATGTCTCTGATGTTCCTTTACACTGATGTGACTGGCAGACCACAGAGCAGAACACCGCACACCAGTTAACTCCTTTGGATCCTTCTTTGGAGCCCCTGGACTAAGGCTTGGAAATTAGCACATCCCAGAGGGACGCTGCAGTCCCGTTCTCTGTTCATTAAATCACAGGTAGCTCAAGTACCACTTAGCAAACAAAAAGAACGTAACAACAAAAACATCCAACCAAAACAATGCTCCACAAAATGTGCCTTTTGACAACTACAGTCTATCAACTTGAAAGCAGTTGTTGGCCCTGTTATGGTCTGCCTGTTCACAGGCTGGCTTCATTACGTGACTAGACAAAAGATTATCACTGAGACAGCAAGGAAACCAAATGGCTTGCTTTTCAGCTAGCATCTTCACAAGCATGACCACAATTAAATTTAGAAATGGAAACGGTAAACTTGCACATTTTCTTACCAGCTAGAATATATGCACATGGAGGGAAGATAAAGAGAGCCCGTAGTGGTATGAATAAGTAAATGAGGCCCTAAACTTCATGAAAGAAAAAGTGGGAAGGCAACCGAACTACAAAGCTGTATCTGAAAAAGAATCTAAAAAATTTGTTTCTAATATATATATACACAAACACATTTATATGTATTTTAAACCAGCACCTGGTAGTCCCACAGCTATTCAAAGTCCCATTGTGCTAGATCCTGCCTATAAATACAGCCAGAGAAAACTCTGAGCTGGGAATTCCTGACCATAACAGTTTATAACCTGCATAGCATTGTGCCTGTTTTACAGATTAAGATCTGAGGCAGAGAGAAAACAAAGCCCCAAAGATTTATGAGCGTGCTTAACGTAAAATAAGTAAGTAATCCCACTGAAGTTAATAGAAAAGTTAATGTGCTTAAAGTTAAGCATGTGAGCTTTAAGAATCTTTATGGTCTTAAGGCCAAATTCACACAGGAAGTATGCAACATCGAGGCTCCAGTGTAGCACCTCACACCACATCATTATTGAGCAATCCTAGCAATTAGGGGGAAAAAAAGTATAGGACATGTATCACAAGCACTTACAAAAATATCCATAATTCATGTATTCTAATATTTCCAACTTGTATGTCTAGATAGGTTTATACTTCAGTTAGTATTTTGTTTAAATAAAGAAAGTCTCTGTTCCCAAACTTATTGAAAAGGTCAAAGTATGAAAAAAGTGCTGTGAAGTGAAATGAAATGCAGTTTTAAGATTAAAGCAGAGATTTCACAAGATAGAAAAATTGGACAGAATTTCATCTTCTGTTAAAAAAATAAGACACAAAAAACTTAAAGTAGTCTATGAAAGTTAGTTTAAATGATGCATTTTACTTGGCAACTAGAGTCAGCTGGGAACATGCTGATTACCAGATAAAAGCATTCAGCTGATTAGCCCTGGCTTTTTAAATGCCAATAGATCAATTAACACAATCTTCAGCCAAAACCTTGGAAATCCACTTGAAAAGATCAACATTTTTTATCCTTCCAATACCTATTTATTCTTTTTCTTATTCAAAAATATTTTGGGATACCACGTACTGGAATGGGTTTTCCATTTCCAGTGTTCCTTGAAGGCAACATACCAGAGTTCTGATTTTACAGTGCTAACGGGGCTGATGATGTGAGTACCTTGTGCAAATGACAGCAATAGGGAGAGCCTCAGAAAGAACACCTAGCTCTGTTTGCCATTTACACCTCAAAAATATTTTTCCTTCAAAAACATGTTTACATTTAAAAACACATAAATGCTGGAAAAAAGTCTATCCATATTTCTGTTGCTATTTTCAATAATTTGCTTAAAACCTGTTTTTGTCTCTGATTCAAGAAAGGTATTTTTCAGTGTTTCTTCTTCCCCATCAATAGATACTGCTTCTGGTCACAAACTTTAATTTGACAGTGCAATGACTAAACATCATGACTTTTTAAGCTTGTATTTTATGAGGTCAAGCTCTACTCTTTTCCAGCCCCTCTTCACTCTAGCAGTCATACTCATACATGCATATACCTCACCATAAGAATACACTAAAAACTGCATCATTGCAAATACCACTATCCCAGTTTCCATCTCAGCACTGAAGTCAGTGAACCCAAATATCTTACTTCAGGGGCAGTGGTGGGGGTAACTGTATTAACTGTAAGGTAAATTTTACTTTCTCATTCATGTGAAAATGTCACAGGGCATTTTATATCATGTATGATTGTACCAGTTGCATGAGTTCCAAGAAGTAGTCTTCAGGATGGAATCAGTTTGCTAGCATTTCCTACATCACACTTCCCCAAGTGAGATTTAAATGATTTAAGACAGAGCCCAAAAAGGCACGTTCCTCCCTCCAGCTTGCAAAGCCCCAGGAGAAACCTAAGTGGACTGTGTTGAAGGTGAAGGTAGTTCATGATGGTTTGTGATCACCAGCCCACCTTCCTTCTCCTGTTCCTCAAGACCAAAGCAGCAGCAGGAAAGCTCTGCTCCAGTTCCTCTCTTTCCTTTTCTCTCCCCTCAAGCCTGGAAAAACCACAGAAAATGGACTGCACAGAAGAAAGGTGAGAGAAGGAGTTGTTACCTGCATTAGCAAATAACCAGCCTACAAGACGGATCCACCTGTATGGTTGCTAGCTTGAGACAACCCATTCTACCTTACCCATATTCCTCCATGCAGCAGTATGAGATGCATCAGGGGAAAAAACCCCAAAAATAATACAAAAATTTTGATTGTTTTTTACTAAGTTATGTAAAAATATAATTCCCAGACAAAATACAGTAATCATTTTTAGTTCTCTGGCCCCTTAACAGAGACAGCAGTTGTGTTTTAAACAGTAAAACCAACTCAAACATGTTTTCTGTTATGGGGAAAAAAAGTCTTGCAGGCTTTCAGAACATTTCAGGAAGCTCAATGAAAACATTCAAGACAGTAATTTGGAGGCTTTGGGGTACTTCATTCAGAAACACTGAATGAGCAGAGATACTCACATGTTTTTCTCCAGGTCACATTCTGCTTTAACCCCAGGGTTTCTGCAGCTATGGCATAACATAAGCTGTCACCACACATAACAGAACCAAAACACACCTAAAACCAAAACACTAGCAGAACAAGATGAGTTCTCACCATGTAAAGATGACTGCAAGTCATTCATGTTTTGGTCCAACAGTTGTGAGGGTAAGTAGCCTGATGGTGTTGCTGCCACAGATGATGAAGTGCTCTCCACATCTCCAGCCAAAGAGTTCATGGGGAGATCAGCAAGTGCAACCTGTCCAAAAACAGCTGTCCACTCCTTGCTGAATTCCCCCTCATCCAGGGAGGAAGCATTGAGGATCTCATTCAGTAGTACCATGTCATCCTTATCACCAGATTCTGACTCCAAGGACCTCACAAACTGATCCTTCGAAGCTGTCTCAGAACAAGAGTCAAGATAAATAATTTTTTAGATAAACAATGAAAAGAAGGCACCTTTTTAAGGCATCCAATCTAGGCTTTGTATGTTAAGAGAAAGGGAATATTTTTGCTGAGTATTTGTTGTTTTTTTAGACCCAATTCTCTTGAACATCTGGGCTTGCAGCTTATGCAGCAAATAATTCCTTGGCTATCTTAGATAACCTCACTGCTGTTAAAACTAATTTCTCATTAAAAACAGTAATTATGCTTAAAAAATAAATCTACTAAACACCTCACCACAATCACTACATAGTCTAGTATTTGAAAACACTGGAGAAGACTAGTTTTATGTTGCTTTTTGGGTATCATCAGGTTGCTATAAATTGAAAATCAATAAGAGATGGGGATTATTCTAGAATTTTTGTGAGAACTTAACTGAAATGACTTTCTGGCCAGTGCTTACATTACTGGGGTATTTCCCTATGAGAACAGGTTGCTTTATACAGAGTGAGATTTTTACACTGTTCAATTTCCTCTCTGCTGGGAAGTAACAGGCCACTGTCCTTCTGATTCCCCTTGCTAGCTTTTCTAGCACCAGAACTGCAACTGAAGGAGCTTCTAGATCACTCATGGCATTATTCCTTAAACCCAAATTTTCCTATTTTAGAAATGTTAAATAATTATATAAAATACATGAAGCTTGTAATCTGGATTGTAATTCTTTCTTCTAGTTCACAAAATATTTGGAGAGTGAAAGAACCGTCAAAGAACCCCAAGTGTTATTTTACTTGGAAACAGTATAGAGCTCCACTGTGGCAGTATGCAGAGGACAAACTGGTGGTTAACAACACTGATAATGTTATGTTACAGAAGCCCAAATCGATTTATCTTAATTTTGCTCATTTCCAACTTGTGGTAAGGCACAGAAGCAACTTCAGTTTTCCAAAATTTGGAAAGGTCAGCTGAGCTCTGTGAGTTGCATGCAGCTTGCCGAGATGCTTTTAACCCATTTGGGTTGGGAGAAGAGATTGGTAGTTGCAAAGTGGTTGCAACAGGCCATTTTATTTAAATGCAATAGCTTTCTCAGGCAAGTTCCCTTTTAGTAGCTGTAGTAATTTAAAATGAAATGGCTGCAGTTGAGTCAGAGGAGAAAAAAAGCACAAAACTGAGTTTTAAAATAGGCTGATGAGTCAACACACACACCTACGTACTAAGAAACAAATAAACCAACACATAATATAAGCATTTTATTCATTACTGAAGTTAGCTCTGAAATTCAGCTCCTTTCTAATTCACATTTTTATATACCTCTGCACTTCCTGACAGGGCCCAAAAATTGGAAATAGAATCTCAATTCTGATGTTCTCCCTAGACTCTAACTGAAATACCATAGAAAACAATTTGACCTCATGAATTTGTAGGCTCCTTTCCCCATCTTCAGACAAACAGCAAAGAATGTTAAGGTTGCCCAAACACCTACAGTTCCACCAAGTCTCTCGCTATTCAGAAGGTGAGGTGGAGATGTAAATGCTTCCATAGGGAGAAGACACTTGCTCTTTCAAAGGCACTTAAGAACTCTGATCTCTATGGGGCATGACCATCTCAAAGCTGCTTTCAGGAGGCCCCTCTGTGAACTTGGAGGGTTTACAGGGAAGATGCAAAGAGAGCATCATTAGTAACAGATCTGCTAAGGCATACTGCCGACACTGTACCTAACCACACATGACATTTACTACAATGGAACAAAGGCTTTGCAGCAACACAGCTCAGAGCAAAGCTCTGCTTAATCTGGGTATCCCACTGCAGTAGTTCCATTTTTACTGGGGAAGAAAGTACATCATACAGCTTTACACCTGTAGAGGAGTTAGGTCTTGCTGTAGTGTTTACGGCCACCAAACACCAGAGGAGCGAGACATTTCTTGTCTCTGCAGTCTTTTTGACCTTCCTGCTGGGGCAGGGGAGGACAGGGTGGTGCTTATGCTCTTACTGCCTTGAATAAGCAGCAGTAAGTTCCATTCCTGTTTGCAATAAAGGTTATTTTGAAACCAGTCTTGCTTACTGAGATATTACTCATGTGGTATCTCTGCTAGATTACTAGAATGATACAGACTTTCTCATCTCACCCGTAAATCTCCTATTCTTCTTTTCCTGTTTCTCTGTTCTCACTGCCCGTTTTCACAGTCAAAAATCCTCTTTCTGTCTGCACATACTGCTCTGACTTTTTCCCTGAAAAAAGCACCCAAACTCCCAATAGAACCCTGAAAAACCAATGGCACTATATTCTTCTTTGCAGTTGTTTGAATAAGCCTTTAACAATTCTCAAATTCCTTTGCATGTATGCCTCCTTTTGCTGTCATTAAAAAAAAAAATTAAATGTGAGGAGAAACTAAAAAGGTTTATAATGAGACATGATTAGAAACAGAGGATAAAGATTTCCTCTGAAAGACATACAATAGCGTACTTTTAACTGTGCTGCTGCACTTAATACAATATTCATCAGCCTACATGGAGCTAGTGTATAAAATTAGGGTAAATGGCTGATATTGTAACATTGACATAATCATCCCTATCTGAAGTAGCCATCCTACAACTGCTTTCATATTGACTAAGCATTTGACTAAAAGAATTAAAAATAGCCTTCTGACACAGCTAAACTTGTTTGACTAATAACTGTATGCATTATCTTTATCTCCAACAAGGAATGGAACTCAGTAAGGAGAAAACCAGAAGAAAGAAGGCCACTATCAGACATATGCTGACATTTTCTATTAACCACTGAAAAGAAGTCATCACTACTTTATCTATCCACACTGTCCACAGATTAGGGCTGCTCCTGCGTAGTCAGCTGAGGAACTTTCCCTGTTTCTGCTTTCATGGGTGATTCCCCACATGGGTAATTTCCCCAGAGTGCAACAGACTGCCTGAGGTGAATTCAAAGTCGAGGTGTTTGCAAATGCTCTCTACCCTATCTGCCATGAATGTAGTGCCTTACATACCCTAAATTATACTCTCAGTCTGACTAAACCACACAAAGGGATTTTTTTCTTTGCTTCTTCACATGCTTTTTGAGTTGTCACAACCGGTTATGTTGTTGTGGAAGTTTTTTTACTCATTCTTCTGAGACAGGCGAATGGAAAGCAAATGAGAAATGATGTGCAATACTCTTACTGCATATGAACGCTCAATATAAAACTTTTAGCCAGGTCTTTCATCTGTTACATGGTAAAACAGTACCCTTTGGAAAAAACCCCAGCACATCTCCTTGAGCTGCCACTGATCTAACAGAAGCATAACGGTAGAAGTAGGGTCTGAAATGAAAGATTGCTTTCTCATGCGTGTATGAGAACAGCACAGCAGACTTAATTAACCATCTGGTTGAAAGAAGTCACCAATACTTACATTTGTTTCGATACATACATTTTTTATATAAAATCTTGTGGTTACTAGTGTAGTGTGAAGGGCTGTGACACAACAACTAAAGAACCAAAAAGAAAAGTTTCTGAAATGTTACAGGAGGGGTAAGGTTTACAATGGAACTTACTTCAATGGGGCAATATGATACAGATTGGTATACCTAACCTTGAATCATCTGTTACAAAGTGTTTTATCCCCAGGAAGGTTTCCCTCACGTTGGAATATCAGGAATAGTACCTATGCATACATATGAAGTGGAGTTGCCTTTATCACTGTTTAAATACTGCACCTGAACAATCTCGTTCAAGCTTTCAGATTATGAAACGAGATCTAAGATTAAAATTATATTTGGTGCCTGTAATTGAAATGCAGAGGAAACACACATACACAAATGTTTCATACCATTTCCTTCAGGTTGCAGGTCTAATAAGTCATCTATGGCACCTAAGAGCAAAAAAGAAAAAAAAAAGGAAAAAAAAAAGAAAAGCAACGAAGGAGGATCTGCAGTACACCAACAATCAGCACATATACATCTACAGTTAAGTCTCTTCACCTGAGTTCTGCTTGTGGTTACAACTCCCTTGTAACGTGGATATGACATCCTTGCCATCGTCAGCTGTAATCAAGATCCATAAACATGTCAAAATGCACCTGGCACAGGACCATGCTTATAAACAATGTCACTGTAAGATCAAAATGCAATGGCCATTGGTATTTATGTTTGCAATGCACCTGGTCACAATGGAAGAAAGGCTTAAGCTGTAAGCGTTTCTAAGAAGTGAGGATAATTTCGGTGTAACACCTGGGAAGGATCTTCCTTTGAATCACCACCTGCCACACCAGCCCATCTCCAGGCTGAGTGCACTGACCTGAAGCAACTGCAATAACCAGACAGGTCTTTGCTTTCCTCCAGAAACAGAGAAACTTCTTTTAGAAGCTTGTACTTACACAGGCCAGGAGAGAGAACGAAAGTGCCCAGTACCTCATCGCTCCCTACACTGCCTTCCTTGACAGTATGTTCTTGCTCATGATACTAATTCTGGGAACAGGAAATGGAATCTTCCTCCAAAACAACCCAGGTCAGGATATAAGGAACAGCACCTCTTCTCCTTCAAGAAACTAAATGGGCTAAGACCCATAGGAAGGAAAAAGTAGAGCTGAGGGTTACAGGATATCAGAGGTGAAAAAAACATCCATCACTGTGCCCTAACCGTAACTACCTTAAATTCTGAGCAAGTTTCTTAGATTAGACATTAAGTCAAAACAACCATCTAGATTCCGTCATCAGTGAAGAAAATGACACCTCTCTCAGGTGCTTAATTCCATTTATGTAGCAAAACAGGAGGAATGAGTTACTACCTGCTGAACATGCCTTTCTCTCTCCATTAAACACTGAGGAAATCTAGCTTCTAGACAAGGAAGCCTGTAGCTCTAAATGCAAATGAAGGGGTTGGTCACAGTAGTGCCAGAAATGGAAGGGAAACCTGCTGGAAGCCTAAAGTTTGAGGCTGGAAAGGAGAAATAAAATTCTCTATAGGGGAATAAAAGTTGAAAGCCAAACTCTTTCAAGAGAAACTTCAAAGTATGTTCACAACTAAATGAAACAGAACAGCTTGCTGCTTGAACCATGATTTTAACAAGGCTTTGCTAGGACAATGGCAGAAATGTGCTACCAGCACTAGAATCAGCTGGTCATTTAAGGACCCATGCATGATCACATCTGATTACACGGCTACCTGATGCTTCCATAAAAGGACAGGGCACAAAGCTAAAGGGGAAAAACCCAACCCTAAACTGACTGGCAGAGGGAAAGGAAAAAAAAAAGGTAAATTCATGAAAGGTAAGAATTGGATGGCCACAATTCTGTAATGAGAAAAGTAAAACTTGCTGAAAGCCTGCCTTAGTTCAGTGGGAAGCACAATGGAGTCAATCTTAAAAACATCCATACTATGTTATATTAAGGGACAATGCAGAGCAAATTATTAAAAAAACCCTGAAGTTATGAAGCAGAAGTAGTTGATAAGGAAAATTAAGAAGAAACACAGCTCCATCACTAGTAGTACTACATCTGTATTACTTCAGTATGTACAGAGTACTTTAAGAAAAAAAAATCATCTCAGTAATGGCACAGACCCACTAGTGTATGGAGATGGAAAAATTTAGCTGAGCAAGCAGAAGCATTCCAAAATACTTCAGTTGCTTTTAGGGGCAATGGAGAAAGACACAACACGTTAGTTATAAATGAAGGTGAAATATTTTACACCCTGTAAGTAACTGAGATTCTAGAAAACATCCGCTAAGAAAATATAAAACAGATTTTTTACCCAAGAATATTAAAATATCTTGTCAAGGAGGTATCTGATCTAATTAATTTCAAAATGTGTGACACTTCAAAACACTGGAAAAGTTCTCATATTATGTCATTATTACAAAAACATCTCCATAACAACAAGAAGTTACAGGGTGACTCAAGTTAATTGTAGGTAACCATGGGCTGGTAGCTCACCATTACTCCCAGGCAAAACATTAACTGAATCCTGTTCAGTATGGGATTCAGAAAAGGAATATGAGCATAATAAATGCTTCTATAATAAAAGGTGTTTTTATGGAAAGCAGACCTAGTTAAAACACCCTGACTAATTCTTTGATAAAACTATGAACTTTCTTTGGTACAGATATTTGTTTAGAAACAACTTGATTTTGCACTGTGTAGCCTTCCAGCTAAAAAGTTAGCACTGCATAATATCTATAATGAACATATTGAATGGATTAGGAACATGACAACTAACAGATGTCAAAAAGCAGCTGTTAGAAGAAATAGCTGCAGAATAGAAGTGTTTCCTAGTTTAAATCTGCAAAGTTTAGTGTTATATCCATCACTATTCAATTGCTTTAGCAGTCACCTGGAAGTAAACACAAAATCACTCTTGAAAAAAGTGCCCAAACAACTAACAGACCATTAGAGGTGGTAAGGAGGTTCCTGTAGTCAGAGCTGGGAGAATTTAATACAACTAAGTTGTAAGTTTTATCTCCAGGAATAAGGAATATAAACTATACTGCAAAAAGGAAGAATGAGTCCTGGAAGGCTGTGACCAAAAGGAACTGAGTCTTGATAAAAAACCAAATTCAAATATGAGCTTCTATCTTGATGTTGCAGCAAAATGAAATATCCTTATTGCATAGAGAAACAGGAATGTGATTTTGCCTTTCCATGACCGGAAAGATCAGTATCAGAAATGTCTTGTCTGGTTCTATATTTCCCATTGTAGGTGGATGTTGGAAAGTGGAATAGAAACAAAAAAACTTAAGGGACTAGAGCAATCTGGCTAGCCTATCAAAATGAAGATAAGAGGTGTCTCCATTTTAACATAGTATCTTTTAAGTACCTTCATGGAGGATAAACGACTACACTTTAAAGGGATTCAGTAGAAAAAGGCATACTACAAACCGTAGCATTACATAAGGCTGGGGATGAACTCTGGGAGTTATCTTGTCCAAGCTCCCCGTCAGCGTAGAACCAGCCATGAAGTTAGATCAGGTTTCCCAGGGATGAGTCCTGCCAAGTCCCGAAGATCTCCAGGGATGAAGATTCCACAACCCCTCTGGGCTCTGACACCCTCACCATGAACATAATCAGAATCTCCCTTCCTGTCACTGGTATCCATTGCCTCCCAGTCTTTCACTAATTAGAGCCTGGCTGTGTCACTCTGACATAACCACCCACCAGGCCACTGGCAGCAGCTGAGTATGACTGTCTGGCTTTCAGGCAGAAGTTCCACTGAATTCATCAAGCTTTTAACAGAGTAAATGTTTAATCACTGGAACAAACTAGCAAGCTAAGTGGCATACTTTCCTTATTCCGACACCTACGGCTATCTGTAGATCCTTTCCCTGAGGACATGCCCAACGTAGGAATTCTGCTCCGGAAGACAAGTCATTTGACCTCTCTGAGAGTCACTGAATGAAATGCAGTGGGATAGAATATATAAGAGATTAGGTTTATCAGATCTTCCTGGCCTTGTTTTATGTGTTTGTAGGGATTTGGTGGGTGAGGTTGAAGATACATGAAATAAACAAAAATTTAAAAAACCCTGAATATGTATTACAGCACTTATAAAGTTATGAGAACATGAAATAAAATACCTGTATAGTTTGATTCGCTGGTATGGCTCTCCTCATCTAATGAAATCAACCTTAATATGGAAGAATTAGAAAAAAAATTGAGAAAATAATGCATTTTTCTCTTTTTGGTAACATCATTACAGAATCATATCAATTAAAAACCAGTAATTCAGGTGGACTCTTGCACTCGCTGTACATGTTGGTTTGCTGTTAACTTTTATTCTTTCACTAGCAAAGTCTGTTAGAAACAACAATGAGATTGAAGGCCAGCTAACAAAACTTACCACCTTTCTATTTCTAATCTAACTAAATCTCTGTAATGAAAAATAGAGAATAGTCTGCTTTTCCAGATTTGGTCTTTTGTAACTATAAGGAAGGAGACACTACTGTTTCAAAAAAAAAAAAGCCCACCCAAATAAAATACCCAGAACCAACCCAACCCCACTTTGCACTTCCTCTTTTTAGCAACTAATTAAGTATCAAGTCAGGTGAGTTTTGTCCCATGTCAGCAGATTTCTAAAAAAATAATATTCAGTGGAGAAGATATGCTTTCAAACTGCTACCACTTTGCAAAAAGCCATTCAACATGTAGGGAATGAAGCAAACACATGGTGTGGTGGTGAAAAGCACTGTTCAGGCACCTTCCTCCCATCTTCTACTGACAGGATGGGAGGATCCACCTCCCCTGCTCTTGAGGATAAGCTTGTGGGGAGCAGAGAAAAATTAGATTCAGGTCAAGTTCAAGTATAATGAATGTCCACAGTGAATGGAAAGTTTGTGAGGATTTTACAGCCTTTCATTTGTGCAATTCTTCTAGAATTTTAGATATTTGTTATGGTTTGTTTTAGACAACAAAATGGTGACTTTTTTCCCCCTCAGTTTTATGACAATAAAGCAAAAAAAAAAACTCCAAAAAAGCACAAATAAAAAGTACAAAGATGACATGGCATTGGCTGATTCATTGGCTGGTAGGTGCCAATGCACATCTTGCATAAATCATGCACCCATTCTGAAATTTTGTATTCAACATTGACAAAAAAAAATTAATCTCTTTATTATTGTCACATGAGGTGCAGCAGATTCAAGGACCTGCTGTGGAGACAACCACGGGCCAAATGGTATTTGGCTGAGTCCTTTCTCATGCTGAAGAGCACCAAATCTGACCAATTTATAAACTGCTCTGGGTTAGTGGTTCTGAATCTAAACAAATAAAAGGCCTGGAAAATGGAAAACTTTAAAAATCTATTATTATAAATAGCCAAGCAAAACCCACTAATTATCAGCCAAGCTTTTCTCTTCTTTTTGACAACTGATCCTTTGCTGGGTGCTTCATTTAACCAGGGACAGTCAAAACAACAGGTGGCAGCAGGATTATATCAGCTCTGCATCTCCTCGCAACCAAATCCTGATGGTCCCGTAGGGCAGGGATCACATCTCGTTCTCCTGTTCTCCTCTCCCCACAGCAGTCCATTCATAAGTCTCTCTCACCTCAGAGATACAGGTAACTCAAACCTTGATAGCATCAGCTCACTTAGATGTACTTTTTACTAAATACCTACTGCTTCATTGGATTACAAACTGGTGCTGTATACATTACAAAAACTAATCGCTGCTCAAAGCAATCAGGAATCCATATCCTATTCCCAGGTGAAAGGAGATGCTGCTGAAGGGAGAAATACAATGCTCACGTATCTTCTCCCATGTGTGGCTGTTTACCATTTCTTTTACTAAAGAAAAATGAAACAACAGCTGAAAAATAAAGAGAAGGCTAGGAAAGATGAAAAACATATAAAGGTTTAATGGATCTTTTTAAAGCTTTTAATTTCACCATAAAGTTTGTTAGTTTTCATGCGCACATTACAGTGTTTCAGGAATTCTTGTATTAAACTTGCTATTAGCTAGTGTGATCAGACTGGCTGTGTCTATATTTCCATTTATAAATGTTTGGTGACTTTAGCAATCAGAAAGCAGATTACAAACAAAAACACTTTATGTATATATATATACACACACACACACATATATAGGCCATGTGACTTACTGACTCTGCTGATCTTGTACTGACTCGGTGCTCTCAATCTGCAGGTCCTCCTTTTCTGCTTTTTCTGTTAGCTTATTCACAGGGTCTTGTAAGCTCTAGATCAGAATCAGAATATAAAGAAAGAGAAGATAATAAAACAGAATCAGGGAAGCAAAAGTTTGTCACTTAAAGCCAAACCAGACTACAGAACCTACATTAATTAACAAAGAATGGTTTTGAGCTGTATCAAAACTGTATCTAACTCAAACAAGCAAAATGAAAAATATTAGAAGATGCTCATTCAAACTAAGTTATATGAATACACTTTATATAGGAAGGTAACTCTTAGCTACTTCTACACTCATGTTCTGTTTCCAATATTTCTAAGTAAAACCATCTATACCATGTGCAAAGTAGGCACTAAAAGCATGTTTCTCTGTCATTTTGAGCTTTTGATGCTTTTTCTCTTCTTTTCCTCCTTTCTTGGCTTTTTTTTTTTAATAAGATGAGAAAAAATAATTCTTCACACCTGTTTGCTCCTCATATACTGTTTAATTTATTCTTTTTTTTCCCTGACACTATTCTCACAACCTTGTTAACTGCAGCACAGTGGGAAGCTACTATTTGCATCCTGAATCTGAACACAAGTTAAAATCTTGGATGTTTAGTTAGACAGAGGCCAGCTATACCATTAGGAAACTCTACTGTCCCTTTGCAAACTGAAAGATCATGCTTAACAATGTTTCGTGGTCAGCATTTTATAACAAAAATTTGGATGTGCAAACAAGCCAACACATAAAGCATTATAGACTGACTCTTTGAGATTACAGAGGTAGTAAATATATTACTGGTTGTCCTTGTTATGCACTGATTAGAATCTCTGTATGGAAAATTAAATAACTAAGGATTGCAATTAAATTATAGCAAATGTTAGCAATGCGAATGTTTGGCTCTACCAAATGGTTTTGCTGTGAAGGTGAAAACATTCCTCTTTCCAAAGTTCAAAGCAGTTTCTGAAAAATAAAATGATGTTTCATGTGACTAGTCCTGACTGCTTGTAATTATGTTTATTTGTGTCTCACTGATATTCACAGTAGTGCATCTCATTCACCTTCTCCCCTTGCCCCCAAAAAGCTGAGCCTAAACCAAATAAGCCTCCTTTTATGCAAACTTAACATACACAGAAAGGTAGTGGTTTTGCATCTGAGGTTTTAACAAAACGGTAGTATGTTTTATCAGAATTCTAAATGCAAAAAAACCCACCAATCTTTGTGGCCACTAAGCCCATCTCATCTATGGAATCCAAGTTAAGAGTTCCCAGCGCATCTGTTGTTACAACAGAAGCATTCCAAGTCCCACATGCACCACCTTGTCCACCGGGACAGACAAGTCCCCAGAAGGGGCATTCCTGTTTCTGCGTGGCTCAGTACTCGTCAGTCTGAGGAAACATCTCCTTCAGTGGTTTAAAAACCAAACTAATGGTTTACTGAAGTTGCTTTTTTTTTCTCTCGGTAAATTAATTTGCCATAAGCACTGCAGACTGCAAGTGTCAAATAGATGAGGGATCACAAACCCAACAATAACAGAGGCATTAAAGATATTTATCTTACTCTGTGGTTGCCTGGTTTTTGGTTTGGTTTTTTTTTTTATATTGTAACAACACTACCCAAAATCATGTGTAAGTGTACTTGGATTTTGAATAATGGACAGTAGCCACCTCAGCTAGATCACCTATGAACCAGTATGTTACCCTTTAACTGCATTTGTACTTGGTATTGGGGTATTGATTAGACTAGTACTTCCTGTGCTATTAGAACTGATGGGAATTATACCATTAATGCCAAGAGGACCTGGATTAGAGTTCAAACCCTAACCATATGCAGTATACCTGCACAAATTTTCAGTGTGGAGAAAGATATCAGAGCTTTGCAATACTGTGCTGTTCCGGCTACTTGAATCACCTTGGATACATTCACAGTAGGACACACAGTTCACTGTAAGCAGGAGGTGATGATGTAACAGTATTTGTGCTCTGTCTGCCCCAAGTATAGCAGCACAGAGCCTGCCCCAAGAAGTATGTAATGGTTTTGAATAACAAATACAACTACTTTAACCACTGCCTAACTATAGAAGTTAGATAAAATTATCAGAAGTACAATTTTCTGCATCTTCACCGTGAAAACCATAGAGAATCAGCATCATTCTTTAAGGAACTATATTTTATGATGCTTCCTTCATAAGCATTTCAGGAAATCCATATTTAAAGGACTGTGATCAAATGACGGAAACAGCATATAGAAATGGAGATCACAAGTACCTTGGGAAGGAAACAGCATAATAATGGCAGTTACTATTTCCTGTATTAGAAAAATAAACATAGCTCTGAAATACAGCTTCAGTTTCAATGGAGATTACTATAAAAATTGTTTAAAATCAGCAGCTGTATTTGAAGGCAATAATTCAATTCAGCAACTTAATTCAGACAATATTCCCTCAAATTCTATCAGCAAATAATGAAAATTTTTTCCTCTCCCCGCCTCTCTCTACTCTACAGCTTGATGGTTACTACAAACTGAGAGATTTTTTTAAAAAGATCTTTTAAAAAAGCTAAAGAAATGGTATGAAATAAAACAAAACCAAGTGCTAAAAAGTTACTGTCAACAATTTTCTAAAAATGACCCCATGGTGATGTGATCACTACTGCCAGCATATGTAGAAATTAAACTATGATATTGTCTTGATTGTTTCAGTTTACATCAGAAGAAGGGAAGAAGTCCTGTCATCTAGAAAGTGTAGTGACTAAACACAGCTGTGAAGACACAGAGTGAGTTCAGACAAAAGCAAGCACACTTCAGTCAGGTGTATGAAGTGTCCTGACTTAGCTGACTCAGAGAAGACAAATGCGTGACTTCACAGCGCTCTTCTGGGTGCTCACACAGACTCGCACGGGCTTTGTTACGAGTTAGAACAGTATGTGGCTGAGGGTAGGATTCTCACATGAGAAAGGCATTTTTCTGGCTTTGTCATTTCTCTTTTACTATAAAAAACAGAGTAAGACCATAGCAGAACAAGGTCAGAGCCATTCCCTCTGTTTATCTTGTCCATCTCTACAACCAAAAGTCACCCAGTGCTATTTTGCTTACTCAGACTAAATATCCAAGCTGACAAGGGGCTCCTCCGCTGCAGTTAACTCTGGTTCCAGCTCAGGCACTATTCCGAAGCTGACCGCTGCTCGCTTAGAAAATTCCTTCACCTGCATCTGGGCTACTTTCAAGTCAAGCCAAGATCACCTGGACTGAACACAAAACCTGTCTTCTGCAGTTAAATCACCAGAGTACTGACACCCAGCTTGCCTACAGTTCCACGAAGTGCCTTGGACAATTAACACACCCCCTCTCGACTGAGAATAATCAAAGCCACACAGCAAAGGGCAGCTCCAGCAGCCAGGGATACATCCCAGGATGTCATGACACATATAGAGAAGTGCAACACCACTGAAGAGACAAAAAACTTGGATATGTTTCATGTGAGGAGAGAGCTGAAGGGGAAGAGGAAAAGCAGGTAGTCTCAGAATTTCCTCACAGATATTCATCAGAAAAAAACAAGCAACAAACCCCACAAACCCCCCCACAAAACCCCTAGAGATATAGAATTGTATGTAATCTTGCATATGAGTACATGGTGCAGCAAACAAAAACAAGAAAGGATACCAGACCACAGCAGAGATCTGGACAGAGTTCTCCACAGTGTTGTAGGACCTGTCTGGACAAAGTTCTCCAAACCATGCAAGGAACACAGGCAGTAGCACTCCACTTTGTAGAGAAATAAATGGATGCACCAAGATTTACACCTTTCAGGACTATTACTTTTTCTAGGCTCATAGGAACTCTTCAGGAAGTTTAGTATTATAGAATTAAAATGCAAAAAATTCAACTAAACAGTCATAACAAAATATTCATTAAGGGACTTAGGCAAAAAAAAATATTACAAATTAGAAAGAGAGATTGTTCATGAAAAGTTGCCTCTGAAATAAATTAGAATTAATTTGATATATGGTAATTTCAAGACCATGAAACCTTACAGGCTTTACCAAAACAGCAGCCCATATTCTTTCATATTCCAGCAATGGATACAGTAACGGATATTTTTACATTGCGATACATAGAGCTGTTAGCACACTAATAATAATCTTCCATCATGCATAAAACTCATAGTTAGGAAATACAGCTGCAATAGCACAATTACACTACTCTCAGCATATACCCTGAAGCAAAAAAACCAAATGGGCTGCTTTTCATTAAGGGAGTTTGGCAAACATCTCTAAAGACAATGTTTTCTTTCCAGAAACAAACCCAAGAGACACTTAAAAGTCTCTTTCCTGAAGTAAACCTGGTACATGAATAAATTCATACCACAAAATTCAAATAGTAATTTTCCAGTACACAGCACCTTCTAAATTTTCAGATAGACAATCTATGTGTAAGTTAAATATTAACAGTTTCTTTAAATTCTTGCTTTAAAGTAAAACACTAATCCTATACACATGTATGTTAGGTTTAATCCAGAAGGATCACTTGTATGTGTAAAATTAAGCTGCTAGTATCAGAACTGGAATCATAAAAGACAAAAATTATTTCCAAGCACCAAATCTGTAATTTTCTTTTAGGAAAGATCCCTTTTAAGATACAAAACAAAGAAAAATATTCTAAAAGTGGTAACTCCAGATTAAATTTAGAAATGGGCACATTGAAATATTTTAAGTATATTTTAATCAATTATATATTCTGATTGTATGTTTTTAATGCATAAAGTCAACAGAAGACAGGCATCTTCACTGGGTATGTTTTTAGACCAAAAGTTTCTCCATCAGAAACTACACTTACCCTAGATCAGTTATAGCCATTTGTAATACTACATTAACAAAAACCAAAACACCATGCAATCTCCATGTAAAACTAGCTTGCAGGTCCTTCTTAATACACAGTTACTCTGGCACGAACATACGATATGCCTGGGAGGGATAAACCATCCATTGTTACTCCACACCCAGGCCTAGCAGAGGAGACAGAGGACTTGTGGGAGCCCCACACCCTTCAGAAATGACAAGCAGAGGTGAGGTGATTTACCCGAGTGAGGCATTTGAAATAGCAACAGGGATATAGTCTCTTAGGCAACAGAATCTTACCTGATGCAACCACCCGGTTTTGATTTAATTTCCTCAGCAATCATTTAATGTAAACAAACAGAAACTACTAATTGTGGGAAAAGAGTTCATGGAGGAGACTTAACTTTGGTATAGAAAATAATCCCACACTCTGGAGACCAAAAGAAAAGTGGACAGTACAAGGCAGTAACACAGTCTTATTCCCAAGCAGCTGTTTTCAGGAAGCACCGACTTCCATGAAATTCTGTGGTATAAAACTACCTCCTGATTAGCACTGTTTCTCAGCATACATATAACTGCAAGAACAGGAAATCACATCTTTTCAGCACAGGAGGCCAGCAATAAAAATGGTTAAGATCCACATTACAAAATTAGACTGCATCCTAAACACATTACAATATTCAAAGCCCCTTTTACAATTTTTGCTTTAAGGGAGTGCTTGTCACACATGTGTGGACTCAGTATAGACTGTATTTCTTCATCAGATTCCCAAACTAATGTCAAATTCAGATTATACTAAAATCTTTCACAGGAGGAAGCTCAAAAGACAACCATCCACATCTCTCTCTCATCCTCTGTCACAAGGGTGCTTCTTAGTCCAGAACAGATGCATTTCCTGTACAAGTTTCTCTCCAAGATGTCCAAATGTCACTATACATTTCAAAACATCATATATATCATTCAAATAATAACATTTTTAGATACAAAAGAGAATAAAGAATAAAAATTCAGCAACAACATAGGCTGCCTACACAAATTAGACTGAAATTGGTTTGTATCAAAGCAAAGAGAAAAAATTCGTCGGAAACCTTCTAACATGGTGAAGTTGGTAAGTTGGTACCCTGGTTCTTCAGCTCTGCTAAACCCAGGCAGTAAAACTAGACAATGACAGGGAAATAAAAGGGACTTTCTTTTCTGGTTTGGAGTTCAATTGGTGAGTCTGTAGGCAATTACTAGCAATGTCAAGGTAACTATGCCCAACTGTCTCTTGTTGATATCTGGATGTAAATTCTGGCTAAAATCCATCTCCATGAAGTGGACTATGCAAGAAGGAAGCTGAGAGTTATGTTAACTTCATAGTAAAAGAGGACATCTGCAAGACTGGATTCTTCAGAGGCTGAGTAGGATAAAACTGTTTATGAGCCTCCTTTTTCTGTTGTCCTTGGTCAGGAGAGACTGTGCTTGAAATTTGTTTGTTTGTTCAGTCTGTTGTGATGTAACAGAAGCAGTAACAGTCTCCACAAGCTCTTTATGCACTTCAAGGTTCAAAAACTGCTCCCTCCCCACACCCCATTCCAGAAAACAACTTTATAGCAGAGTCATGTACAGACAAGTTTGGTAGTCTGGGGTGAATTAAACCTTATACCTTCAGATACTTCTTTTCCAGGAGCTCTGGGGTAGCCACAGGCTGTATAGCCTGTGGGCTATGCAGCCCAACTTCCACTTCTATGTGCCATATGCACAAGTGTTTCATGGACTGAGGCTATGACTTGCAACTGTTTTCAAACTGTGGCGTTGCCACAAGATGGACCCTTCTGTCCAATCTCCTTCAGACAAATGTGATTTTGCTCCCGTGCTAATCACATGAGCCAATCACACAGTGATTACATTTTACAAAATAACTACAGGACAAAGACGTCTATGGGGATAACTGGAAAGTTAATGAGTTTTTTCACTGTTTTCCTATTCCTCTACTGAACCTCGAATTGCAAGGGGCAAAAGCAACTTCATATGCAGGCGCAGGCATGACCAGGAAATATACAGTGCTGAGTGATAATTTTTAGATATTGCACATATCCCATCCTCAAAGATTGCAAAGGATCAGCAAATAACACTAGTCAAGCAAAAGAGTATTTCCCAGAGCAGTTAAGGGTGAAAAAAATCTGGTGTGGGAGCCCTGACCATCCACATACTCATGTTCTGTCCGATAAGGTGTTTTTAATGAGTGTGAATTTCTAAAAACAGACACAAAGGCAAAATGGTATTAATTGTCTTGCAGGATTTTGCAACAGAAATCCCTAGTTGTGCTGGATGTTATAACTCTCTAGGAATAATCAAACTCAATTCCAGTTAGCACTTAAACACATGCCTCAGTGCAGCCCTGAACAATGTCTTCCTTTGAAATCGTTTCTTAGTCTCTGCCCTATACCTGCAGTTTCTGATCAGACAGAAGTACATTAAACAGAAAACCTGTATTTAAATAAAAAGAAAGGACCGAGATAGCATTTTCAGACAATATACAGACAAAAGAGGAATCTGTGTTTTCTACATCCTTGTATGATCTTTTCTTTAGCACTGGGCAAACATATCTATGTATTCCTTACCTTTAACATAGTGAATTCATATGGCTGATAACCTTTGAAGCTTTCATGGATGGCGGCCATCGTGTGAGAAGTTTTTTCCCAAAAATGAAGAAGTGTTGTCTGTAAGGTAGGATAAAATTTCAATGCAATGTTTGCTTTAACACCAACCTGTCTTCAGTGCAAACTTCACATCTCTCTTCCAATACAACTTATATATTCTTACAGTCGAATATTGCCATGGTAACCTCTTAAACATATATTAACAGGAAATCTTTCTTTTGGAGGTCAATATATTCTTTGGATACCTGATATGTTGTTAACACATGAGAAAGGAGGTTGCATCTGCTCGCTCCCAAAAGATCCACCTTTTGACAGACATCAGTCTTCAGTTTGTCGAAGTTGAGTTTTGCAAGTCGGACTTGAGCTTGAACCTTCAAACAAAGAGACAATTGTTTATGCAATTACTTTGGTTTTTCTGTTTTTCTACTCCAGCTTTATGAAAGAGGAAACTAATACAATTTTGGGTGAAAACAGACAACTGTCCAGACTCGGAAAAATTTGTAGAGCACTTTACTGTAACATCAATCCCACTGAAACTATCATATGGCAGTCTGATATATACTAAAATAAGGCTCTATCCTCTGTGTTACTATTTAAAACAAAATATTCTGTAAAGAACATTCATTTTCTCACCCCTGTTTATAAGACTGATATTACTACTAAATACAGACTAAAAAGATAATAATTGGGAAATATACTCATTTTGATATGTCTTTACAGAAATACCAATTCAAAGCCTGACCGACAAAGTTAGAACAAAAAATTTACTACATAACAGAGGTACACAGGCAGAGATGTCTCTGTACCTACATAAGAAACAAATTACACTGACAAACTTTAAAGATGATCTGTAACTCCTGCTGACAATTTAAACACTGCAATAACTTTGAACTGCTACAGAAATTTCACTCATTAAGTCTTCCTTCTAAACAGGAGTGTTTTTCCTGGTGCTTGGTGTAAGAAAAATATCAAGGCTCCTTTCCTTAGGAGCAAACAATTTCAGTTTCAAAGGGTTTTAGGTTTTCAAATAATTCTTCTACCACCTGCTAAGTTTATACAAGACACAGTTTGTTACATAAGCCGTACATAATTGGCAATAATACCGGTATTCTCATAATCAGGTATCAGAGTAGGAAGTTGATGTAGGCATGTAGTACTCAAGAGCCCCCATTTTTATGACAGCTTTGTACACTACCCTAGTAATATTAACAAAATCTTTGTTTATAACAAAATTTGTATACAAAATTTAGTTTTCTTCCAAGGAAATGTGAAATGATCAAACCACAAAACATGGTGATTTTCCAATGGCTCTTTCACGTAATAAAATGTCTAGCCTGAAAAACGTTCACAGTGGAAAAACCCCAACGGATGGAAATGAAATACCCTTCCTTTCCTTGACTCCAGAGAGTAAACTGATCCTGTTCAGAATACACAGAATCAATCAAACAAGATCTGACAAAGCTGTAAGATCCTGATCTTCAGAAGCAAATCTAAAACACTGCAGCAAGTGCCTGTGCTTCTTGTGCAATAAGGAAAAACACACCTCATAACACAATCTGAAATGTGTGGGTTACCATATTTCTGATTTCATTTTCCCAAACTCAGAGTTTATAAGGCTTCTGAACAGGCAGAAAACCAGCAAAAGATTTGCATCACAAATTCATCAGATGACCTCCTCATGCAATTTGTGGAACCCTTGGGTTGCTGTATACATGGCAAATTTTTTACTGATCAGATAGGCTCTGCGTAAGTTGTATAACAGGGTTGCACACATCGTAAGTCTGATATATTCATAATGAATAAACTATCAAAATTAATAATGTCTGATAAGGGCAGTGTCTCCCAAGTGAGATTTTAATTGTAGGAAAAGATGACACCTAGAAAAATTTTTATTTTTATTTTTGAAAAATAGATAAACAGCAGCAATACTCTACCTGTATAAAATAGCTTTGTACCTAGTGCATTCATCTGGAAAGGGAAGTCTTCCAGGATAATTCCGGATATTACACCACGGAATCAATGAACAAATCTTGAGTTCTGGTAATAACAACTCATTTCAAACTTCTGACCTGTTCCTGTGCTCTAACAAGAAGACTATGGCAACTTACTGATGACTTGCTTTGGTTGGTTTTTTTGCATACTGAAGAGTTTCAAAACAGAGGCGTGTTCAGAGCTGGAAGATTTCTTGGGTAGTTAGGAGATGTTTTGGTGAGGTGGAGATATATTTGAATTCCCTCAGGAAGGAGGAAATTGCTCCCATGGCTTCCACTCCTTAGGCAAGCATGACAAATGCTAAGCTAAGATACAAAAAGCAAGGAGTGGCTACTGCCAAGATATCTCCCTCTAAAGTATGGTATTTTGTGAATACCTGTTCAGAATTACACTGCCATGAGCTGAGGCCACCTCTTAGTTTGGGATCCTCACGGGTCTCTACTTCTTTTAGCTTGTGCCTGGTAGAAGCCTGAGCGAGGCACCACCCTATCTGTGCCAGGCGTCCCATCCTGTCACAACTGTCTAGTTAAAACAGCAGGTGGGTTAAGGGCTTACAGAGCTCCAAAATTAATCAGCAATGGGAGGAGGATGGGAGCAGTATCAGGAGGAGCGTGGAAGCTTTATCCGGTGCTGGATAAACAACTTTTTTCCTGCATTAGGTCTTCAAACCCTTAATTTGCTTTAGCCGCGAGTGACCCAGAGCACAGATTTACAACTTCTGTCTAAAAAGAATTGTGAAGAAAATAATGGTTTGAGCAATAAAGAATTTCTAACTGAAATCCAAACATTAGATTACCTACAGCTTTTGTTGCCAGCAAGAATTGCTACAACAGAAAGGTATTTAAGTAAGAGATGTTGTAGGCTTGGCTTTGAAAATCCTAGAGAGATTTGACATTAAATTCTGATCTCCATTACAGCCATGAAAATCCAGAGAAATGTAACTGATGTCAGTGGAAATGTGTCAAATATAAAGCTGTATTTTACAATGGTGCAGCTGAGATCAGAATCCTTTTCCTATTCAGTATATCATAGCACTGGTGAAAGAACAGCTGCGTCTGTGTAGACTGATAGTCCAAGTGAGCAAAGAACATTAGTTCTGGGTAATATAAATACTCTGTCAGAGGTGGTGGGCCACAAAAAAACCCAACAAAAAAAACCCCTGTGCTACAAAATGTAATTATTAATTTCTACAACTGAATTCTGCACCAGGACTTTATACTTCAGACTGGGATTTGGGTCTAACTTGTAACCCCAACACCCTTAACAGAAGAGAAAAAGACTGCAGAACACAAAAAACCTGTAACATTTGAGTCGTAGTCTTCCTGCATACACCCTTCTGGGATAGTTAGCAAGAAGAAATATCAGTACTTAACTAAATACCTAACTAGTGTCTCTATTAAAATCTGAAGCATTCATAAAGACAGAGGTGATCCGCAACACAATGTGGAATACAAGCCCATATGCTTGGCACACTTTAGAGATGACTCAAAACATTTAATGCTGTGTTACCAAATGCCGCCACACATTTCTCTTGCCACCCACGGAAGAGGAGATACTACAAGAACTATTAAACTAAAGATGCTTTTTAGTTTTTTTGGTATACTGAAAATGTACTGAGCAGACATACCTCTGCATTTTGCAGCAGTGGTGCAGGACAGCTGATAAAGAATATCAGCACGACCTTTTGAGTTTTATGTGTGCCAACAAATGCATTTTCAATGCAAATTATTATTAGACATTTTTAAAGATTATTTGTGCCTCAGGAATTAGGTATAAAACCTTAGTGCTTACAAAGCATAATCTACTTAATACCACACAAGCTATCAGAATGAACCTTTGGGTTTTTTTCCTCAAGGGAAAGCTGATGTAATACATACTAATCTTCGCCTTTCCCTGCAATTACTAAAACATGAGAAATAGGACCTCATTGTTGTCTCAGCCCAACAAACTTTATTCCCATATTTAATGTCATTAAAGCTGAACTTAACAAAAGTTCTTCAAAACCCTGGTCTGAAAAGTGCCAGGATTTTAATAACTAAGACAACTGTGTCGATTCAAAAGCAACTTGGACATTTTGCAGTGAAAGAGCTCCTGAGCATCTGAAACTGTAGGTGCTGGTTGTGAAGTTTATGGTGTGTGAAAAAATCTTATGGTACTACTGACATACTCTTCATCTTGTACTTTTTGGAAGCAACAACCTGGAGCAACCTGCTTTTAATTTCCCAATGCAAACATCCAAATACAGTATTTATGGGAACAGAATTAGCAGAATTCTTTGAATGGAGCATGTAAGAAAAGGTAAATTTGGAAACCAGTATCATATTAAATCATAATTTATATATTAAATCATAATTTATCATACTAAATCATAATTAAACCAACATAATTTTAAAAGACTAAAATAAAACAAACCAAAAAAAGGTAAATGTTTAAATCCTAAATCCAAGCACCCTGAAAGTCAGGTTCTGATATGGTTCATTGTAAGGGTAAATATTTGATCACACAGGTTCCTAAACCTATATTCAAACAGAAAAGTCCTAATCTTAAAGAGTTCTAATATTAAAAAAAAAATGTTGACTCAGTTCAAATATCCTATTGAGTACATTCAATTAAACCACAGATTTCTCATGTATTTTCAAGGAATCTTTATGTTATCTACAGAAAATCTGTGTTACTAGTTTCTTTTAGCCTACCATAAAACGCAAAATCTATTTTCAGTAGTAGCCTATTTTCAGGGACAATTCAGCTATATCATCGTCTCCAAAATGAACTTACATCGCATAAATGCACTAATACACTTTACATATAGTATATTTTTGTCTCAGCATTTCCAACGTAGAAGCAGAAACAGATGCTTCCAGTCCGATTTGTCACCCAACCTCTCACTTACTCGATCTAAAAAGCATGCACAGCGTGTGTATAGGCTGGAAGGAGGGGGGTGTGTGTGTAAGTAAATCGAGAGGGAAAAATGCCTGGAATATAGCAAACTTTCCTGCTGGGGGCTCTGGGTAAACTCTACCAGCAGATGGAATCCGTACAAATCTCTGCACTAAATAAGCAGAGGACCTTCTGGCATACCTGATTGTTGTATTGACCACATGAAACTGAAGGAGGCTGTAGTCTGAGGACAAAATGTTTAGTGCACAGTGTTCCTTACAGCCTTTCTGCATATAGCACAGGAAGCCTAAGGAATTGGATTCTTGGTTCCCACAGAACTCTAATAACTTCCTAGCTTGAGTGTTGTTAGGACAAGGAGCACCCATTACACTTTTACACAAGCATATATAAGCACTTACTGATTTATCATTATTTTTTAAATTAAAAATTGATGCTAGGTAGTCAGAGAACAGAAAATGTAATGTTTTATACAAAATAATGCCTGTAACTAAACTCTTCCATGTGCAACATAAGGACTTCCGACATCTTGCAGCACTAAACCTGATTCCAGTGTGTGTTGGTATGTTCTACATTTTGCAGACTATACTTTGACTCAAGAGTTCCCTTGGGTTGGAGTAGTATTTCTTGCGTTCATTAATCTCTGCTCCATCAACTTGTAGGAATAATATGTAAGAACAATGGTTAAAGAAGAGGTAACATGCTTCTGTTGGTCTGCTTCAGCCCTGATTATGAAAAATCATCTTTTATGATTTGATGAGAAACACTGGTAAAAATTAATTTTAGAAAATGAAATTTATAAAGCAAGAAATGCCTAGCAAAAAGGAAAACTACATGGGCAGTACAATAGATCCAAATAATCTCTCTCAGGTCTGAAGCCGAGCAGATGTACATCAGATTTGTTCAAGAAAGCAAACTGTTCTTGAGATTGAGTTTAGGTAACTTAGAATACATAATGTGTTCCAATGATACATTTTTTCTTAAATTACCATTTTGGACTTAATTAATGATTGTCTGCACTTGTGCACACATCCCTGTGCACCTCATCCTGTTAAGCTTGATTAAGCAAATCTGCAGTCACATTTGAATTCATATAAAAGATTTAATTACCATTGTATGTCTGCTTGTCTCACTCTGGAAAGCAACCAAAGTACTGTCTGCCTTTCTGCCACAAAAGAACAACTGATGCGTCAGCTCTGACAGAGAAGTTATGTTGAGAGAAACAAATGCAGGTACACCTGCTGTACCCACTGCTGCCGCCGCCTTCTCCTATGCAAGGACCGCAGAGTGGACTCTGATTCCCAGTTCCCTGTGACTCAGATTCCCAGTTGAGGCAGTTTAAAAGTATCAGCAAATTCATGTGAAAAGACGGTAGTTAAGTGAAAGCTGAATTAAACACATATTAAGTTAGCTGTACAGGAAACTGGAACAACTTTCTAGTATCCAAAAGCAGTAGAAAACTCTGGTGACCTTATTAATGTTTATAAATATGTAAAGAGAGAGCCAGGAGGATGAAGCCAGGCTCTTCTCAGTGATGGACAGCGATAGGACAAGGGGAAATGGAGCATAGGAAGTTCTGTGGGAATATAAGGAGGAACTTTTTCATTGTGAGGGTGACAGAGCACTGGAACAGGCTGCCCAGAGAGGAGGATCTGTTCCTGTGTGATTTAGCCTGGGTGATCCTGCTCTGGCAGGGGGTTAGAGTAGATGATCTTTTGAGGTCCCTTCCAACTCCTAACATTCTGTGATTCTGTTATTCATTACATACTGACTTGATTAAGGCCAGTCTATCATGCCACCAAAGACCATTATTCTAATGGCTGAAACATTCATGGTGAGAAACAAACTAAATATTCAACAAAATCAGTACCTACTCAAATAATTACAAATATCTACTAGTGAATTGCCTTCCATAATTACCCAGAGATTTTAGATTTAACTGAAGCATCTAATTCACACGTTCAGATTTCTCACTGGAGGCTGTGCATATTCATGACAATCCGGGAACTGAATATAAGAGATAGAGGGAGAGTACTAAAGTGGAGCAAAGGAAAGAAAAGGGAAAATGAAAAAAAAAAAGAAAGCAGAAGCAATACTGTAACACTCCTTAAGAGAAATACAGCTTAATATGGATTGGTGTAGCAGTAGCAGCACTTCCCTGTATTTACTGGGACTAAGATCAATCACCTTTCTCTGCCAAAGAACTTGATCTGAAACCTCAATTGTCTACAAACAGAATAACTATAAAGTCATCATATGCTGGTGCTGGTAATGTTTTTTCTTTTAACCAACACATTTTTTTTTTCCTATCTAAATAATCAAATCTCCAAGTAGCCTAGAGAAAAGAAGCAGTAAAACATCACAGTATAACTGAAGCGTTATTCCCCCATACCAGGCAGCTTTCACACAAAACTTTTGTCATTCAAACCAGCTACATTTTAGCTATTTTCACAATCCTAACCTATTTGAATTTGCATTCTTACACTTAGTTTTCCTTCTAAAAAAATAAGATTATTTAGTCAAAACCCCAGGATTTTTCATCCACCTCTGCAATCAGAATGGGAGACAAAGTAACAGCTAGATTGGTTTTAATTTGCACACAAGAACAATAGTCTCTGATGGTAATTCACAATTTCCTTTGAATATGTGACTACTGCCTTTGATTTCAATAGTATTACTCGTTATTATTTAAGATGAAGGTTTCAATAAGACTTAGTCCCACTGTTCCTAACCTCAAAACCACTAAGCAATTACAGGTCTGCCCCAGAATTATGGGATGCTTCAGCACAAGCCCAAGTATTTGAAGGACAGGGGTCTTCAGTTAGGATTGTGCTGGGAATACAAGCCCTTAGTGGCTATCCACAGGGGTGAGTGACTCTTGCCCCCACGACAGCAGAGTCTATTCCACCAGAACACGATGACATTATAGCAGCTACTTGTCCTGCTTTGCAAAATATAACTTGCAAACATGACCATGAAGAGCCTGCAGCACCATTCTGTCATTTGTGTGGTACAGTCCTCTTGAATCTCCACTGCATACACGTACAGAGGCACGCACACGCACAGGTTTACTACAAGCCTACTACAAACCTTTCTAATGCAACACCTACCAGTTCAAAAGCATTAAGAGCTGCCACAGGGTGTCTGGATAAAACACATTCCAGCCAACTTCAGCTGTTCTCTGGATGTGAGAATTCTGAGAGTTTATAGGACTTAGAGAGTTTTTCTCTGTTTATACTGATTTATAATAAAAATATTAAAATATCCTGACTGGTATGAAGATAAAATTGAATTCTTTACATAAAATTCCAAGTTTTGTGGGGGGCATTTTTTTGTGATTTCTCATGAGTAATGCTGTAGGATTTTAAACTTCTTTTTCCTTTTTTTTTTTTTTTTCCTTTTTCTGTCACCCTCAGGAAGGGCTAATAAAGGTGCCATAGAGAAGGAAATATTTATGTGCCAGGTAAGGAAAGGATTGTATGACAGAACTGAATTTCACATGGACACTTTATACCGACACATGATAGCTTTGATACAACCACAGCTCTAAATTAGTGTGCAGCATGTAACTGATAATTCAACAGAATTTCTCAAGTCCATGAAATAAATAGAAATAAAAGAACATCGCTGCCGTCTATTCCCACCTGATGCTGTATTATGCCATAGAACAAGTTGGGGATTAATTATTTTTTCATCATGACAGTGATCATACTCTGATTGCTCTTACTTCTGTCTCTAACATGCAGTAAGGCACTGAATAAATAATAAATCGAAAAAAATTCTAAAATTAAAATTGATATAGCTTTTAAAAAAAGCTGTATTAAAGGAATTTTGGCAAGTTGCATTACTTAGATCCTGAACTATATATACATACATTCACATATATAATTAACATTAGAGTATCACCTCCGAGAATGGAACAGAACAACATGAAAATCTTTTTTGGTTGGATGATAATGTTCTGTTTTAATGGACAAACTGTTGAGATTAGAGTTTGGTTTGTGTTGCCCTAAAAGAGTGTGTTCCTCTCCACTGGACTATAAAGGGAATTCTTGTTGATTAAAGCACAGATATCTATACAACAGATGTCTGAAGTTAGGTTTGATAAATCCTAACCTAAGTGATGCCCTGTAATAAAAAATCTTTACTGCTAATAACAACTCCATGTATTTAAGTATGGCCCTTATTTACCATATGAATTCATCCAGTATAAGTGTCCAAGCCATGATTCTTGATAAATCCCTGGTGCATAGATTGAAGAGCCTTAGCAACTTATACCATGGTCAAACCAACTCTTCATCTTCTCTTTGTTAAATAAGACAGATTAACTTAGAAATACCTCATCTTAATTAATTTCCCCTTAGTGTTGAAGTCACATCTTACACTTTTTGATACTCCCCTATTCCAGCTTTTCAAGAAAGATGTGGACTGTAATCTGTGCTCACTTAAACTGTATCATGAGACTCCTGACTCTGGCTGCCAGCTAAGCTGGGAGGAAGCGTTGATCTGCCTGAAGGTCGGGAGGCTCTTTAGAGGGATCTGGACAGGCTGGATCGATGGGCTGAGACCAACAGGATGAGGTTCAGAGTCCTGAACTTGGGATTTACCAACCCTGTGCAGTGCTACAGGCTTGGGAAAGAGTGGCTAGAAAGTTGCCTGGCAGAGAAGGACCTGGGGGTGTTGGTTGACTGCAGACTGAATAGGAGTCAGCAGTGTGCCCAGGTGGCCAAGAAGACTAATGACATCTTGGCTTGTATCAGAAATAGTGTGGCCAGCAGGCCCAGGGAAGTGATTGTGGCCCTGTACTCAGCATTGGTGAGGCTGCATCTCGAGTACTGTGTTCAGTTTTGGGCCCCTCACTACAAGAAACACATCAAGGTCCTGGAGCATGTTCAGAGAAGGGCAACCAGGCTGGTGAAGGAGCTGGAGGGCAAATCGTATGAGGAGCGGCTGAGGGAGCTGGGGATGCTTAGTCCTGAGACGAGGAGGCTGAGGGGAGACCTTATCACTGCCTACAAGGAGGTTGTAGAGAGATGTGTTGGTCTCTTCACCCAAGCAACAGGTGATAGGAAAAGGGGGAATGGACTCAAGTTGTGCCAGGGCAGGTTGATTAGATATTAGGGAAAAATTCTTCACCGAAACAGTTACTGGGCACTGGAACAGGCTGTCTGGGAAGGTGGTTGAGTCACTGACCCTGGATGTACTTAAAAGATGGGTAGATGATGTGCTCAGGGATATGGTTTAGTAGAGGACAGGTATGGTTGGACTCAATGATCTCAAAGGTCTTTTCCAACCTAGTGATTCTGTGATCTTTCTAGAATATATTCGCAAAAACTGTTGCGGAAACCTTGTAAATGTAGTTGCAGAGCTGCAATTAGCAATTTGATGTTGGGAGGAGAAAAGAATTACATATACAAAAGAGATGAAATAGTGATTACGTACATCAAAAAAGCTCCTTAATCTAAAACTCCAAACATACACTTTGTGTTGTTTGTATCTCCTGTCACTGGAGATGCAGCCATTGTGCTCGGGACACAAGTATACCCCAGCAAACTACTACTTCCATTCTTTGGTGTCTTTCTTTGACCACAAAGCCTCAGGCTTTTCTTTCCTCCTGCCTATGTAACTTTGTCCTAATTTCTAGTCCCATCCTCATCCTCTCAGTACTTTGGGTTGGATGTGTGCCTTTTTCTTCCTGGTTTGAAATCTGTGTCTATGGTTCTGGGTCAAGGAGGATGTCATGCTAAAGAGCAAAGTGCTTACTGAGCATTGCTGCATTGTTTTTTCTTTAAGAGCAATATAAAAATATAAGATAAGATGTTGTTAGGTACATTGAGTTAACTACTGTTATTTTTAAATTGCAATAGAGGATTTTTTTGTAGAAGATATGCAGAAACCAGATTTACGGAACAGCCAGGTCCTGGTCATGCACCATGACTTCTTTGTGCATTTTATTCAGTAGAATATGAAATTTTCTTTTTGTGACACATTTATGCCACCCTTCTTAAGTTTTTCAGTACTCAGCCTGTAAAAATTTTACTGCCTTGAGCCTGTTGGCTCTCACGCCACGTAACTGCAGCCTGGCAGTAATAAGTAAGCCATGGTCAAAACTGCTTACTTCATAACCACTGACAGTCAGCAGATGTGAGCAATTCTCTGACCCTGTGAGGATATAAGGTTATGGCTGGCTTGAATATTCTTCCTTTTGTTCCCTCTCTGAAAAAAAAGTTGTACCATCTTCTGATACATTCCATGACAGTTATCACAGAAACTGAATCTTACCAAGTAGCTTTCCCTCCCTTCTTTATGCAAACACATGCAAATTTATCTTACTCCTTTTTCTCTTTTTTTTTTCTACTGCCACACTTCCTTCCCAGCCCCATGTTTATTCCTGCTGCTTTATAACACACCTTTTCCAACTCTCTTGCGTCTCTTGAAGGATGGGGAAAAATGAGAACCTCCTTGCACATTATGCATGTGATTCCATAAATATTATACAATGAACAAGGGTTTTTTTCCACTCTATATTTTTCTTCCACCCAAAGCCAAGTTGGATCTGCAAGAGCAGATCAGTTCAGGCTTAGCAATATGGAGAAAAAAAAGGCAGGGGAGAACAAAATGTCTGATCAAAGATGTAAATTAGTCTCTGGAAAAAGAATGCTAGATTGGGATTTTCCAGCCCAGAATAAAGAGCTGACTAAGGAAGAGTATGAAGGAAGTCCATCATACCACACAAACAAAAGTTGTAAAAAAAACCAGACTTTGGCCAACACAGGGACCAGAGGGCATTATACCAAGCTAGCTGTTTGAACTCAACACAAGTGGACCTTTACATGACATCTGTGTCAGTAGCAGAGCTCTCTGATCACGGTGCTGTTGTGATGGACAGAATTTACATCGGTTCAAAAGGCAACTGAACAATTTCATAGGAAAAACCCAAACACTACGTCTTCTGATGCCTCCACTGGTCACAGTACTATAATGCATTTGCTCTATGCAACTCCCTGGTTGCTAGCATTGGTCACCAAGAAAAACAGATGATGGACAGACAGTGGATTTTTATTTGAACTATCATGTTTATCCTTAAAAGTAAGGTAATCCTGAGGCATGTTTACAGGTCAAGGTGGGTTTGTCAGTTTGCTATACTGCATTCAGACTACCTCTGTACCTTCTCGCAGCGGGAGAACTCTGTTCTGTGCTCTATGGCAGCATAGATACTTGAAATGAGCTTTTCCAGCAAGTAGAGATCGCTAACAACAGATTTTCCATTATCAAAATTCAAATGCAAATTGTGTTATAGAATTTTACAACTGTAAGAGTGCTCAATTTGAATTGCCAGGGTGTATTCAAGCACTGCCTACACCCAAACATGTCTAAATAATAGAAAGCACATAAAAATGCTTCATATATCATAACTGTATGACAGTATGTAAGCTTTGCATTCACAAAGATTAATTTGGAGAAGGGTGAGGGCAACTTTGAGATGTTCCAACATTTCTACAAATGCAACTACAGTGCACAGAGAAGCTCAGATCTCAGTACTTTATTTTCATAAAACAGTTGTGCCCCTTTGTACAGAAGTCTATGTATATTTTAAGACCTGGGGTTTGAATTTTGGAAATGGATAGCCCAAACCTGCGGGAACTACCTGGACAGGGCTAGCTTAGCCTCTAACATCCACTGCCCAAGAATGCAGGCAACACACCTCCCCTCATTGAAGACCTAGAGGGTTTTCTGCTCAGACAATCTTTTACTGATGATATTTAGAGAGGAGTGGTGCACTGAGGAGTGTTATTGTCTACATGAATCCTCTGGGAAAAAGTACATATAGCTAATGTTTTTTCCTTCCCTCTTTTTTATTTTTAAGAAGGTATTTTGAAAAAAAAAAACAAACCCAAAACTTAGAGCAGCCCTACTCCTGAGTTAGATATTTAATCAGACCAGGCCCATCTATTAGAGATATTACAAACTCATATGCCAAAAGTCTCCCTGCTATTCAAACAAGGTATCCTAATTGAAGACATCTCAAGAGAACGTGGTTTTCTTCTTTGCTTATTTAACTTTTTTGACTTGAATTGGGCATATTTTCCTCCCTGCTGTCAGTACTATGGTAGCACAAAGACCTGGATCCAAACGTGTCTTTGCAGCAGCAAAGTTTTGTTAAATCCAAATCAAATTTCCCCGAGACATGAAAACTATCTGTGGTAAGCAATATTGCTCTCTGTGCTAAATAACAGCTTTTCAAACAGCTGCCCTAAAGCAATAAGAATACACTCTCTCCTCCAATATTAAAAAATAATTTAGTCCCTTCACAAGAAAAAACCCAAAACCAACAGGTTGAAAGGTACTATCTAACAGGAAAAAAACCCAGACCTCTGAAGTTGTTTTTCTTCTAAGGAATTACCAGGAATTAAGGAGATGTTTTGTTCCTTCTCAATTTCTGCCCATTGCAGGCAGACATGGGATGTCATTTGGTGAGAGTGCAGCCTCTACAAAAGCCTTTCCATTTACCCAGCAGCTGGACACAGCCCTGATCAAAGTTACATTTCTCAGCACAACCCTAAAAGTTCACCCAGCCAAAATCCAGACAACAAAATCTTTAGCTTTAAGCCTTGCAACAGCTTTCATAAACAGAGCAGCACAGAACAGTTCCAGAATATGAATCCGGCTGCACTACTGGCAATGAATCCATTGCAACTAAACAAAAAATGGAATATACACACAAAAAAAATTAGAATTAAAGACAGGATACAAACAACTCTCAAATATAAGATGTAGATTGCTTCCATAACTCCAACCACTATTTACTGCAAAATGAAGGAAAGTTGTTTAAATGTAAAGAAGCTAAATACAGCAAGCCTTTGATTTTTCAAAACCTCACTCAAAGTCATTACTGAAATTAAGATTGTAGCACAACACAAAAATCTGACAAACAAACAAAAAAAAATTACTGAGTTGCCCCATCCTAAATGTCTCAAGAGCCTCAAAGCCCACAGCCCTAGAAATGGAGAAGGTATGTTACTGTTCTGCAGCTTAACTAAGCTGTTTTAAAAATTGAATTAAACAGATGCTACACGTCTACACAAGATATTTCAAATTAAGAGTTGTTTACTTGAATTTATGCTGGGGGAAAAGACATTTTTAAGCTAAACTGATAGATGCTAGTTTCAGAATGCAGCAAGTGTGCACCAGTTCACCTCCATGTAGGCATCACCTTTCAGAAAAGCAGCATCTCTGCACAGCCATACACCTTCCCTGGAAAAAGGGGCTCTTCCTTTCAAAAAAAAAAAAAAAATCATCTTCATTCTTTAAATACATAGCCCTGTGCTCCTTACACGTTACCTATCAACAACCCTATATCCTGCTTCTACAGAAAGCAAGCTCCAAATGAATGTGTCCACACAACATGTAGGGAAAGGTCCAACCCAAGAAGCTTTGACACAAAGAGCTGGAGCTCTTTCTCCAAAGGAGGCTATAGAGGGAAGCAGAGGGCTGCAGTCAGCAACTACATCCCAACTGACACCACTGATGGCTTCATGAGGATTCTTCTCTATTTTCCGTCAGCATAAAGACAAACTACTTCTGGTTAATCTGTTTAACTTCAAACTGCATCAAAGGACGGAGTTGTCATGCAGTCAGAAACATGACAGCTGAGAGCTGGAATACACACAGCTGCTCCTCCCAACTCATTCACATTGGTTCTTCAGAGGAATAAACTGCATGAGAGCAGCTATACCCCTCATAGCTTACACCTTCTGGCTACTCTCTGATTACCAGCCAGCATAAAAATATAGCTCAAGCTATTAAGACAGAAAGGTTTCTCACCATAATTTTATTAATTTTCACAGCTCAAATCAATGCACAAATTATTTTTAAAAGGAAACAAGCATGAAGTGACAACTTAAATAAAGAAAAGGCAAAAAATATATAGTTTCTAGTCTTGCTAGAAGGTCTGTTTTTTAAAGTTTAAGAAGCCTAGATAATTTCTATTGGTAACAAGTTTCAGTATTAGTCAGACTCAGGATGTGTGCTTTACTAGGCCAAAAGGAAAAAAACACAATGACACTAATACTAGACCTTGAAGCAAGGACACACAAAGAAAATAATTACGAATGATTTTTCCACTCTTGTGACCAGAAGACTCTCGAAACGTGACCAGGACAACATCTAAGTAACACTGCTTCAGATCTTGGGATACATTTCTACACTACATATCCCAAATACAGCTCTAGCAGTGAGCACGTATCTGTCAGTCTGCAGCTATGATTACAACACCAGCACACTTGGAAATCTACTAAACAGCAAATGAGTGCACATTTTTCTGCATGAACATACATCCTTTTTAGGGAAGAGTTTGGGCCTGATCACTTAGGATACCTCCCCTCCTCAAATAACTACAAGGGAAATGATAAATTCCATCAGTTCTTCGCACAGACTCAAATAACTGTGTATAGCCTGAAAACAGAGAGTCAGATTTTGTTAATATGATGAAAGCCTAAGTGTTGCCAAAAAAAAAATGACTGCAAAGATTTGTAGCAAGAATCAGGTCAACCAAAATAAATGGCAAAAGCAAAGATAAAAGCTTTCAGGTCTGAAACCAGAAGTAAACTAGACTTAACACTCAGAACAATTCTCAGCACTTTTATCGTAACTCAGTTGTGTTAATCGCATTAGACAACCTGAGAGCAAAGGATAGTTGGCATACATGTGGCAGGGGAGACGCTAGCAAGTGGAGAGCAATGCAGACAGCCCCTGCAGGAAATGGAGAAAGGTAATTACTACCTTTGAACACTGAACTACCAGAGGGACAATGTAAAGAAAAATCATAATATAGCATAAAACTGATCTCTTTAGTATGTCCATGATTTTATTGAACTAGTAATTACACAGTTCAGTTTATCTCATGTAGTAAAGATATTCAGAGGTCTTGAATCCTGTACATGGAACATCCTCATAGTTAGAAAATGTCACATAGTTTTCATTTCTTTCATCCAAATTCAATTCTTCAGGGCCTGAGCAAGATTGTTACTTGACTCTGGATCCCTTCTGAGTAGGCAAATGAGGGGCATGAATAGGCTGGAATGAGATAAAGGGTTGTGAAAAGCTCAAGTTCAGCTGCAGTGACATTTTCCTCAGTGAAGGCCCCATGAAACAGTTAAGCTGGCCTGCAAGATCCGCTTGGTCATTGCAAGGAATGGTGGGATGGGCAGATGTCAGGGAACAATGTTGACACATGGGCTGCAAAGTCCAGCTGGATGTGACACAACACTCCAAGAAAGACACCTGCACCCATGATGACCAGGTTGCTTTTAATATTTAGACCCTGTATGTTCTTGCTATCCTGAGCACAAAGCCGCTCTGCCTACCATGCTAATGCAGGACTAGAAGTCCTGGAGTTGAGTTGTTGGGTTTTGTTTTCTGTTTAGGCTCTTTCAGCACAGAACACGAAATGGCACGCACAAACTAATCATGACTCATTTGTAACAGAGAGTCTGTTGTACATAATCCTGTGTGTGGTTATTACTCCAGTTTGCCAGTGATAAACACAACTAAGTTATGTATCACCTGAGCTGAAAGTGCTGTTAAACAGAAAAATAAATACGCCATGATTAATAAATTTCCTAGCTGGCATTCAATACATAAGTACATCTTATTTTCCTCAAAACAATTATATTTTGTCCACTCACAATCTGAGAAAGATTGTAATAATAATAGCACCAAATCTTGCTGTAGTGCCCTGCAGACTTCACAGTGTGCTATCACAGCAGAAATAACATTTGAAATCTAAGTAAGGTTCAGGTAGAATAACCCTAAAGCCAGATGAAATGGCATATTAGTATTTTTTCTGGTTAGAACAGTTTGTTGGTTTTTTTTTTTAAATTCTACCTTCAATTCAGTTTCATTAATGACGAGGAAACATCAAACATAGCATCTTTGTAATCATTCAGGGCCTGTATAGCACAGAACTGAAGAGCAAAGGCCTTATGAAGTAAAAGCAGATGTACTACATTATGTATGTGCCCAGGCATTTTAGGGAAGTATAAGAAAAATTCCTGGGCAGTGGCGACCATAGAAAAACTTGGTTCTCTTGTGTAAACAATGTTTTCCCCAACAGCTGTATTCCCCTTCCTGTTTATTCTTCTCTCCTGCAGAATTCTCTGAGTTTGGCCACATCTGCATTTCATTTATTTTTAAAAAATATTTCTTTAGTGATCCTTCTAGCTTTTTCAGATTATTAAGGCTGAGGGAATTTTCCAAATCTCATTTCTCCTTTCACAACCTATTCTGTTTACATTTTTACACTTCATTTAGGTTCTGAATTCATGTAATGATCCACAAGGTTTAGGGGCTTTGCCGACACAGACCAGTTTGCAAGGATAGAGTCTTCATGTGGGCAACAGAAATTGCCTAGGCAATCATCTTTTCTTTCTAATTTTAAAACAGAAACACAACAGAATAATTAAGTGAAAAAAGTGTTCATTTTTTCCTTTTTTTTTCCATTGCAACATTACATTTAATGCTTACATACACATTTCTGTAATTATTAGACATGAGAAAAATTCTTGGAAAAATTTTTTGTAACATTACATTTCAAAGTGCATTTTTAATATGGGGGATAATGATTATTACATTAAAGTTGGACTTCACAATAGTTTTGATTTAAGTCACTTTAAAAAAATATATATATATATATATTTGTTGTGTTCTGTTGAAGCATTACAAGTTCTGCTAACTATGTGAACAGAAATTTTTTAGGAGGTGCCTGACTGCCTTTCCTTGCAATGAATACAAGCCAAACTGCAAAACAATTAAACTAAGTCTACCTTTTCTTTTTAAAATTTCAGCTAGGTTACATGAAACAAGGTTGTTAAAAATATATTGTGTCTGAAATATAACACTTCGTTTTACTCTTTTTTAGAGCCATTTTGCTGAGTCTCACCTCAGACTCTTCTTTCTTAAAAATAACTGAACAGACGATGAACCATCTCTCAAGAGCAGGCATCAGTGTCTGGGAGCAACCATGTTCTACAAGCAATACCTCTCAAGATGATGTAATCTGTTCCAAGAAGCCTATTTCTATTTTTAAGTGGCATAGTCTTATTATGCTTTTAAAAGGGCATCTTCATCACAGATTGTTACTTTGCTTTTAACCCAGTAACAACCATCAGTGATATTTAATATACACGAAAGGGCTTTAGAAAATGAGTGATTTTATCTTATTGCCTCCCCTGGTTCTTACAAATGGTACTTGAAACAGTAATTTAAAAGCTTTAACACTATAAAATGCTTACACTGTGCAGAGCATTTCTGCTAACGGTCACATTTTCAAAATAGGTGCATCTTTCACAACTACTGTAGAATGATTGAGCTTTTTTTTTGTGTGTGTGTGTGTATATCAAGTATCTTGGAATGTTTCAGTTTCTCCACATATTGACATTGGAGAACCTGGAAATAACATTACTGCAGAAACTGCACAGAGAAAACACTCTCAGCACTGAAACTCCATCTGCTTTTAAAAGGAGAAAGAATAATGACAAAGCAAATCCTATAATTTTGTATAAAGAGCACTTTTTGGTGTTTTGTTTTGCACTGACATCATTTCCAGGTAAGTCATTAAATATAACATTTCCAACACCCTATGCTTTCCTATAAAAAAAAAAACACAAACAAAAAAAATCCCACTTAAAAATAATGTCCTTACTGCTATTCCCTCTCAGGCTGAAACCAAACATACTCTTGGTGGCACAGGCATGTCACAAGAAGCGATATGTGTAGGTGTTGCTTATCATCATATTGTAAGAGCATGCTGTTATCTCTTTGTCTCTGCCAGCGCACTGCCACACTAAGATGTGGATCTCAGAGCGCGGCGTGACACCATCTTACTAATTTTAGAGTATGCAGCTATCTTGATGCAAATCTTACTGGATCTCCTGGAATATCACCTATTCATCTAATAAGCAGCAGCAATCCAAATCAGCAAGCATCAGGGTTTTGGTTTGGTTTGGGGTTTTTTTTTTTGTTTGTTTGTTTTTAAAGGAAGATTTTGTATCAAAAGCAATAAAGATGGGCTATCCAAGTGATAGATTTTACCATCTCACATTCCTAATAGACACTACGAAACTCAGCATTTTTTTTCCCCACATTATAGTGCCACACACCGCTTGTCTAATGAACAGTTTACAAAAGCTACTCAGATTTTTCTGACAATTCCAGAACACAACAAAAATCATCTGCTCCCTCACATGCAAAGGTCTGTATTTTTGTCACCTAAAGGCAAATACATAAGGTTTTCCAGATGAAGTTAACTTCAGAATATAGACATATCACCTAAAAAAAAACCAGAGGCAACTGCTCTCTGCACCCCTGATTTGTTTCTTCGTGGGTTTTTTAGTGGTGTTTTTTTTTAATTTTTAAAAAACAGTTACTATAGTGGCTGGCTCTAAACTTAAGTCACTTACAGTGTTATTTGTAACTATGGCAGCTGAGAGTCTATTGATTACACCACTGTGACTGCAATGGCCAAAGTAATTTTTCTTTGAGCCATTGGTATCCTTTGCTACTTGGAAAACCAAGAGACTTTCCAGCTCAATATCCTCTGCAGATGTAATTATCATCAGCACATTTTCTTTTGGTTGACTTCTAATAATTGAACTAGAACACCAACAATATCCACAAAGCTTCTAAGAGAGTCACCTTCAACTACATATTTATTAGATGTTAAAAACCACTTGGAAAAATATGACAATTTTGTTCTGGCAGAAAAAGAGCTTAGTTGATCTTTAAAGTATTTTCCATCTTTTTACTCTGTGACCCTCTGAAACTTTGTTTGGTGTCCCTCAGCCAATTTCCTCAACTCTCAGCTTCTCAGAGCTCTTATTTTTTTAGCGAAGTTAAATTAATTTTTCCAGTAATCACTCAAAGAACTGCAACGATCCAGATTTGCAATTTTTTCCTACTAATTTAATAATTTGATTAGAAATGCAAAATAACAAAAAGAAAAATATGTAATGTTATTTATAGACCTATGTTGTTCAGCTACCCTCCATTTTGTTGGCCTCCAAATGTCTACAGATTTCCTTTTCATTCTTTTACCAAAGACTGAAATTAAGTTTACAAGGATGGCAACTGCCAACTCTATTCTTGTTTCAAAGACCAGCATCAGATTTGGTTTTCCTCCTTTCCCAGGATTTCTGAATTTTCTGAGCTCTACAGGAGTTTTCGAATAGTAACAGAGAATTTGGGGGTCGGAGGAGTTGGGGGGAATCCTCCCGCACAGTTGCACAGTGCCCCCAGATTTGCAGGGCTGTTTGCAGTTTATGTTAACAGAGAGGTGAGAGAGAGTAGCAGATGATGCTGTAAAATGGTACAGCATCATACAAGCCAAAATGCACTCACACCAGGCAGTGCTAGCAGGGAAGGGGGCAGCAGGGGAACAGAGATGTAGATCCCAAGGCTTCTCTGCAAGGCTGCAGCAGATGTATCTTATCCATATTTGCTGAGATCTTTACCATGAATACATATACTTCAGTGTTTCCCTTCTGATTTATTTAGCTCTTCATTATTATCCAGCTGTCCACACAAGCTTTAACTTTTATTTCTTAAGACATTTAACAGAGAACTTGCATAGATCAGCCACTCCCTACATCAGCACATTGATAAAAACAACAGTTTAAGATATTGTTATATCATTACAAGGTCCTTTTGTTGAACTTCCTTCTTCTCACCGATTTTCTTTTCCTCTTGCCACATTTATCTTTAACATGCCATTTAAGGGCATTAATTTTCTTTCAAGTATATAGAGTGCTACAACTAGAAAGAACTCAGATAAACTGTGCCCAAAAACTCAGCTGCAAGCGTGCAAGTTTCTCAACAGCTGCAAAGTAGCAGCTAGGCATTAACGGTCCTATAATTGTTTAGGAGTTTGGGGGGAATATTCCAACATTTCTCTTCCGTGGTAGGATCTATTTCACTTCTTAACACCACTGAAGCAGTTCAGGGCTCCACACTGTGGGGTAGGGCCCTTCTAATCTTCCAGAGCAGGGAGGCCCAGCACAAACCATGCTACTTGTTACTCCCACTGATTCCATGTAATTATATTGACCAAAACCCAACTCTTTTTCCAGACAGTACCCCATCTAATACGTACGGTTCTACAAACCCAGATATTTAGTGCTGTAACATCCAGTTACCATAGAGACAGATACAGTACTTGTACTGTATTCCAAGCAGATGAATCTCACTGCATTTACAAAGCTCAGTGAGGACTAGCCAACAGGGAGAAGTAAGAATCCAACCCTCCAGGTACCCCGCTCTCCGTATACCACTGTAGCGCAGCTTGCTTCAGGGATCCCAGCATGGCCACTGGCTATTTACAATACTACTCTAGTTTTCGTTCAAACCTGAACCAAAAAGTGAAAGCAGAGGAGTAGAAGAATGAAGAAGTGAAAAACAAATATAGAAAGGATTCATTTGCTCTATCAGTGTAGCGTGATAAATATCTGCCATGTAACACCTGTAATTTTTCTTTCGATTAGGCTAAAGGTCAGCACGACAATTTCTTCAGTTCTCACTTTTCACCTGTTACCAGTGACACAGTAATGCCTAAGTTTCATGAGAAAGCCTGTATTGCACTCTGTAAGTATCTGAGGTAGCTTAGCCAACTAAAATTGAACAGCAGAGCCTCTTTGTGTTCCTGTAGGCTGCACATGGGAGGGTGCTGCCTGGTGCCACAGCCTGTCACCCTGAACACTGGCATGCTCCTTCTCAGGAAATGTGTGGAAAAGGTTAACTTTTTCAAAACTGAAGGAAAGACACTGGGGGGCTATCAGCACTTGGGCAATTCAGTCTGTATTTTTACAGCATCATGGCAGAGCTCATGCTACAGTGTATAGTCACCAGACAGATAAACCATCCTGGACTGAAGAACCTTAAAAACCTGATCAGGGTGGAAAATTTGATAAAGGGGTATTAACATTGAAATGCTTTAAAATATCACAGTGTTGCCAAGGCGTTGTTTAGATTCTCTCAAGCAACACTTCAAACCTGAACTTGGGATGGAAGACCTCTATATATAGAACAGTACTGAAATACCCATAAAACCTGTTAAGAGGGTAACAAAAAGAATGGAGGTACATAGCATTTATATAACTCTGCAGGCAAAAGTAAATACCTCACCTGTTCCCTTGTTTTGACTCAAGTAGCTACAATCACACGGATATCTTCAAATAACAATGTAAAAAAGCTGTGCTGCAGTGTTTTGGGACACTTTGAGAGTGCTGGTATTGCTGGGTCTTGTATTTAGACTGATGCCTTGAGAACAGCATTAGAAAATTCTTTCAAGTACCTCATTGTTTTGAAAGCCTGCTAAAAAAATGCCAATGTTTTAACTCAGATTTTATCAGCTCTGAAAATACTGACTCAACTATTGATCTTTTAGCCTGAGTTATTCTGAGGGAAGGTATGAAAAACCCATCTGGATTGATTTAGTTTTGGTCTCCAAAAACACGTACCATATCTGTATGCATAATGATACATTTAGGATTACATTATAAAAGGCTACATACTGGAAAAACAGTCTTATAGCTACGTGATATAAATACTGCTGATGCACTAGGTGTGGTAAAGATCACTAAACCAGTACTGTTTACTTGAAATAAAAATATGTGTTTACTGAAGTAATATTTTGATTTTTACAATTTGAAGCCTGAGGAATTATTTCTTTCAAGCACTCTGACATGATCAGCTTCATTAACTACCTACTAGTGTATCACTAGATATGCAGCTCCAGATCAGACTCTCCTCTCCCACGATGGTGTATTTTAGAACTAAAGACCTTACATCGGTAATCATGTTATCTTTCTCAACACAAAACTAGCAGGACTTCTTAAATTGTTTTCACAGATCCAAAATAAGCCCCAAAACCCCAGCATTACACTGCCACACTATGGCACAATTAAGATCTGCAAGGAAGAACGGGGTGTGGGGGGTGGGGAACCACCGACATTGCAAATAATTCTTCTGCTTTAATGGGCCTAAATCATTGGTTTTGTTTTCCTACTGCATTTTTAAGCACTAAAAAGAAATTGCTATGTCTTGTTCAGCAACAGCTATCTAGATATGTTATGCTTTAGGATTTTATTTTTTTAATGTAAGTTTTTTTTTTTTTCAAAATGAAAAAAAGTTTACTTTCTTCAAGTCTTGAAATCTTCAAAGACCAGTTTGATAAGCCTGTTGCACAGATGGGATATGTAGGGAAGTGGATACCATGGCCATTTCTTTACTTTGTTGGCTACAAATATAGAGCTTTTTGTTCTCTCTGTTACAAGGTGATCTGAAAGTTTTTCAGCTAACAGCCAGTCACAGGAAAGAAAGGTTTAAATGACCTTCTCCAAGTTGTTTGGTTTTGTGGTTTTTTTTTAACTATTTAAGATAATGCAACAGAATTTTAGAATTTACATTCCTTATTTCTTTATGTCAGAACACAACTCATTTGAAATCTAGCATTATTTAAAAATACTTAGTACATCTGTTTTTTACTGCTAAGTTTTGTGAGAGCATTAAAAAACCCTAAAATTTTAAAAAAAAATCTTATTTTTGCTGATCTTGAAGCATAGCAACCCAAGATGGCTGAAATTTCACATCTAACCTTTTAGCTACAGCAGCTCACCATACAAAGCATACATTATCTTAATTACTTTGCCATTTATATAATTCATACCTTCCATAGCATTTGTTTTGCAAGAAAGCTATAAATCATTTTGTATGACCATTACCAGTGCTGCTTTATTCACTCTAACATTCCATTTTTTAAGTGTTTTTCTAATAAATCAAACATTATACATAAGCAATTGGCTGAGGCCAAGACCATACCAATTATTTTACCTGCAAGAACTTGCCGTTATAAACATTTCCCACAAGGCATAATAAAATACATGTCTGGTGCCACAAGACTTTCAGGAATATCCTGTACCAAAGCATTAAATAAAGATTAGATGACTAGCTGGGGTTTCATTTGTTCCACCCCTTCCTTAATTGCTATTGTCACCACTTCAGTTTACAAAAAAAGGCATAGCCTAGATGCACGCCAGTCCTTTCCTGCTAGGATGCTTTAGTCGAGCTTTTAAAAGCCCGAATTCTGTATCTTTCAGTCATGGACTGCTTATGCCACCGACAAACAGGGATTCTCTTGTGTACATTAGCCATCTCTAGGCTGCATGCGTACATGCACGTACCCTTTGGTACAATGCCTGTTACTAGGCCTCTGCTTTCAATTATCATACAATTTCTGTCAGGTTTTTTAACTGCCTTTGGTCAAAGCACAAGCTTTGTTATACCCAGAATCCTAATGCCTCCTGCTAGTCAAGATTTATAAACAGCAACACTGAACAAAATTGGCTTTAGGACCTCACTAGTAAATGTGAGGTACTCATGAGTGGTCCTTAACTGACTGGGACAGGATCAGTCCAAATCTGTACTAGCCCCTGGGAGCAGATCCATAGACTACCACCGAGGACTCACAACTTTTGGAAGCCCTTTAGGGAAGTAGGAGTGTATCAAACTTGAGTAACACTGAATGAAGACAATTTTTTGTAGAGTGCATTCCCAGCAGTTTTAGTGTTTAATATTTGCCCAAGAGTCATGCTGAATTGCACAAGGAGCTTAAAAACAAATTCCACATTTGCAACTCCTCCCCAAAATCCAACAACAGCCAATTTTGAAAATTTTGGTCTTTAACTGCATCCAAAAATCTAGCAGCAGATACTACAGCATTCCTGTTTTAGCTCCAAAAATAAATTTTCCCTTTCCCAGTTGACAGCAGGCGTATCTTCTTCCACTAGTCATTCAGGTATCACAACTGAATATTTTAAATTAGATAACCCTCTTTAAAGTATATAGTATTTGAATTATAAAAATTCAAGCTGAAGTTGAACAGAATACTGAAAAACGTTGTTTCTTACTACCATCTCTTTGCTTATAGCCCACTCTGAAGGATACTGTATTCAATATCAGATTAACTGGAGGTCTGTCACAAGGAAAAGATTAGTTACAATAAATTGCATCCTTCGTGCTGTTGAATTATGTCTTCCTCAGAAGAATCAAAACCATACTTTGTTGCCATTGATCAGGCATCCCCTTCTAGGAAACTACAGGAAACTTCATACCTTCCTGAACTTTTCCATCTGCTTATAAAGATCTGGATCCAGCTCCTGAGACACATCTTTCATCCAGAGTAGAGCTCCCCTGTATTCAGTCCGATACTGTTCCATTCGGTTTACTGTCAGCCATGTGTCTGAGATCGCTCTATATCTGAAAGTCTCTACTTCTTGATATAATCTACTCAAAGGAGTACGCAGTGCTAATCTGTGGAAAGGCAGAGGGAAAGAAAGGAAAGAGGCATGTGTTAAAGAAGCTTTTCTATAAAGGCAGATTAATACAACTAGTTACACTAGTCATATCAATAAAAAAAAAAATCAAATCAAACCCACATGAAATCAAAAAAATAAACACAGCTGAAACAGCTCACTTAAGTGCTGCTGTATGTCCAGGCAGTTCTGGCTGGAGGTACAGATAAATGGGGTAATTTTGCATGAATGTTGTGTTTGCAACTTTCCTATTCAAGTAGTGACTTACCACTTACACGAGTTGAAAATGAACTTTTGTTAATGCTTTTAGGTAGTCAAGCTTCTTATACATATGCTATTAACATTCCTCTTTGCAAGTTGTATTTAACAACTTTAAAAATGTACCCAAGGTAATTTATTACTGGATACATACCACAGATGTATCAGGATTGTCACGTTAAGCCTCAGAAAAAGCACTTCCATTAGCCTTTTAATCTTCAAATGTACATGTAAATAAAGAAGTCATCTGTCAAGTAGATACTTATCTGATTTTTTTCCACTTTTTTTTTTTTAAGGAATCTGAACTATTCCTTTGAAGGACATTTATCTTTTGGAAGGATTTAGGTATTTTCTTAAATGTTCCTCCCAGCAACTACACATTGAAAAGGCAGTAGGGGACACTGTTGTCTTCCCTATGTCATCACTTCTGCTGTTAATGGGATCTCAGAACTAGACAGAATTACTCCCACTTTTGCTTTGCTTCCTCCTGCTGCTTCTCCTTTCCTCTTGGTTGCCAGCAACCACCTCACTGGAATGGGTTCAATCAGTTCCACACCAGCGTAGATTTAGTTTACTGTGTTATTTAGGGACTGCCTAGGCATAACAATTTCTACTTTCAGTCCCAGTAACCAGCAAATTGCGTCTTCCTGATCTCCAGTTACTGAGCTATCTATTGGCATACAACAAACATGAGCTCAAGAGAAGAAAAACAACTGGTTTTATCTTTATGTGAGTTGATTTAAAAAGATGATTTAAAAATGCATTTACTAAGATACATAAGAAAATGTGAATTTCTTCATATGGCTTCCCCCTCTCCCCCTATTTTCTCCTCATTCTATAAATACCTACCCAGACATTTAAAGAAAAATTCAGTTTATGTAGATACATCATACACTGGGATTTCTATAAACAGTTAAGCTATATAAAGAAGCCTACCATCAGTGCTTTTGCCTTACACGTGCTTCAAAGATCCCACTCATGGCTGTTACTGGATGTGCTAATGACCAAACTCTAGCCCAAGATAAACATCAGAACTCTGTATGTGATGTTTTATTTTGAGCCAAACAGCTGCATAGTTACACTAAAGCTGGAAAGTGTCACAATAAAGTTAAGAGCCAAAAAAAATTCTGCAAAATATGGAATAAAATTTTGCCTTGCAAATGATGATGAATGTAAAGCTTTCATAGTCCCAATACAGTTTAAAAAAAAAAAAGCAAGCATCATAATAATCATAATGCCATCAATACTTAGCAACAGTAAGCAAAAGGTACTGTTACTTTTAAACTCTGTGAGACATCAAGGGCTCTGGGCAACAGCATGTGTTTGTGTGGCCCTCTGGATTCCTTTCCTTGTACTGATGCCCTTCTACCCAACCTACATGAGCTCACTGGGGATCTAAGATGATCTTCTGGCCAACTTCACAGTGTAAGGTTAAAGCAGAAAACAGCATTCAGAATCCTCCCTTCTCCTCCATCTACTTGAAGTATGGCAGTCCATGGCCCAGAAAAAGGCACTCCCTTACCCACTTCCCTGCCCATACAGAATCCAGGCAACTCCACAATGAGCCTGCTCTAGCACATTCCTGCAGAGTGAGAAGTGCCACTAAGCAGGAGAGGAACCTGGTACCAGCTCCTTTATAACCCCACTGCTAGAGAGGCTGTGCAGATGCACCTGAACAGCTTTGTAACTGCTGAGCTGAACATGCACGGGTAGGGTATCTGGAGATACAGAGACATAGCAGGTCCATAAGAAAAATAAAAACAAAACCAAACAGGATCAGGCAAAACAGCACAGAGCAAGCCCCTAATACTGCCAATACTACAGCAGGTGTGGTCAGTAACTTTTCTACCATTTGGTTCCTCATACATTCCAAGTGACGAATGATGCCAATGGTGAATCAACTATCATTATCGCACGTACTTTGTAAATCAGACACAGATACCTTTGCTGAGAAGAAAAGCAGAGGGCCTTTCCTGTGGCTTGCATCATTTTTCCTGCTCTTGTTTTATCCTGAGAACCCTGTGATCGAAGAAATTTCCCCAATTCATTTTCTTCCTGAGACAGAACTAACAAAAAATAAACGAGCCGTCAAACATGTTATTTAATATGTTCCTAACAGCTTTAAAACTGGCCTAATATCAAACAGGTTCAGTCACTCTAAATCAAAGCAGCACAGCAAAAAAAAAAAAAGTTCATGGAATTCCTGCATTTAGTAAACAGAAGACCTGATTCACTTGAGACATTTGTTGACATAAATTTAAGAATCATGATATCCCATCAGTGCTGGACTGCCTCGGCTGATCTCCGGTGGCACACTGTCACTGAAGCTGATTCTGACCCTCTACCTGAAGCACATTCACTTGCTTTCCTCTTCCCTTCCATGCTTCACGCTTGGCTACAAAAATGAATTATTCATGTGAAAAATCTAGTACTTCATTTTAAGGAACATTTATATTCAAACTACTCTGCAAGACTGTTTTACAACTTCAGTGTTCTACACAACACAAGCACTATTTTTTAATTTATAGTTCAAAATTAACGGATTGTTTCTTAAACAAGTTAATGATGAAGAAAAAACAAAGTGCTTTTACACTGAATTGCTGACTAGTTCCAAACTAGGACCACGGGTCTTCATGATCTCATGTCTTACAAAAACATTTCACTATGGCATCAACTACTGGTCTTCCAAAGCACCTGTCTCCTATAGTACCAATTTCTTCTCACTACCAATAGGGAGAATGGCCTAATTTAATGTAAGATGATCACTTTAAGTCCTCTGGTCATTTTTCCAAATGTTGACAGCTAAATCCAGGGCAGACTCATAACATACTCCAGCAGAACATTCTGCATTGTACATCTTTGCATCAGGAGACCTGCTACTGAGGAATAATTTTTTGAACTCAATACATGCAATTCTGTACTCTAATTTTACCTCCAGATCCTGACATTATCTCTGACCCTCTTTGGACAAGCAAAATAACAAGGAAAGGCTTGAGAAAATAGAGATAACATCCAACAATAGAAAGGAAATTGAAAGCTGGCTCCGAAGTGGGATTCTCTTTTCCAGGTCAGAAATCACAGCAATGGAGAATGAAACAGTATTGATAGCAGAGGTCATTTAATAAAACCTGCTGTTTGAAACTTCCCAAATGAGGCCGCCATCTCTCACTAATGACTACCACTAATTACTGTACACCTGTTACAGCCAAAGTCAGCACTATCAAATCCATCGTAATAGCATGGATTACCTAATTAGAAAACTAGTAATAAGCCCAATATTCTTCACAGTCAATCCTGATTAAAAAAGTTAACTGTTCAGAATGAAGTTAAAATTTCCAGACATTTCTGAATTTAAGCAAGCCAAACAAGAAATAGGAAAAAAACCCCACCTTAAAAAGCAAGCTCTTTCCCATAATTATTGCTACCTACCACTGCATAATAGAAAAATATAAAACTTAAGAATGAGGAAATCTTCAAATAAGCAAATCCCACCAGCTGTCTGCAAGGAATGTTATCTTTATGTACAGGATGGAACTAATAGCTCCCCATTTTCATTTTTATTTTTTACTTGTTTAATGATTCCATAATACAGACCTCCTCATCATTTTAACTACTGTGTTTTATCATACTTACAACAAATCCTTTTTTGATACAGTTCAATTGCTTTCAGCAACTCCATACACGTTCTCTGAATAGAATGGAACAGCTGACATTGAAACAAAATACAAACAAAAAAAGTAAGCATATGCAAGAAACACTGATGATTAAAATACAAGAAAGAGCTTAATTTTTTGTAGAAATTATTAGAGATCACTATTTTCTTCTTGAACAATGGGTAATCTTTCCAGCTTGAATGTAATTTTTCCTTAGCCATTGTGCTTTTCTTTGAATTAAGATGTCCACTGAAACACAGACAGACCAATCTTTATAACTTACAAAATGGAAATAAAGACAAAAATAATTTTGGAAGCAGATCTATTTTAAACAGCTGACAGTTAACTAAACTATGCATGCTGGGTTTTGGTTTATTTTAATTGTCATCTTTAGATAGATATGAAGATGTACAAAGCTTTATTTCTAGTAAAAGACAGTAAAGTTATCAAAATGTCTATCATGTTTATCATGTCTGGCAATATGCACACAGAATTTTTAATACTGCAAAGTCTAGTGAAACAAGCTTGCATCAGTATGCCAACATAGAAAGTTACTGATTTAAACTCAACTTCTTAGTGGCACAGCTCCAGTTTTCTAACTAAACTTATAAAGCAACATTTTCCAAAGGAAACTGTGGGGGAGAAGGGGAAGAATAGAAAAAGTCAGTCTTGGCTAAGTTTGGAGAGTCTTTTTAGGAAACAGAAAAATTACTACTCTTTTTGTCTGTCAGTCTAAAACATCCAACCTGTAATTTAAACCTAAACTCCAGTGTATCAAGCATTACACAAATATAAGCAGAATGGGTGACTGTCACAGTAACTGTCTTCTTTTGCATCTGCTGGATACAGTTCACATGGGTCTTGTCTATTAAACTGAGAGTGTGATTTGCAGTTGAGAAGTTGTCCAAGTGAAAACGTGTTTATAGCTTTTTATCTGGTAAACACAAGTCTCCCTTTCCAATGCCGCCTGAGCTAACAAAGCGTCCTTCCTGATGAATCTGCAACACAGCAAGTATTCTTCCAGCTTGTTTTATATCAATCCTCTTGATTGATAACCCATCATAAAGACTCCATAGCTACAATTATCACATTGTAAGTTACTGCTATTATAGCTGGAACTAAAGATTTGTTTCCTGTAAAACAGCCTCTTGCACTTCAGGTAAAATACAAATAAACAGAGAATCCTACTTCAAAATTTTTTCTAAGAAACTGCAGGAAAACAAGTAAGGCAAAACCTTTACCTTTTTGTAAGGTAACAGTACTGATAAAACTTAGCTGGGTACTCATTTGATTATTACACTTTGGCAGCCTCTTCTCTGTCTTTTCCTTTGTGTCAAAGATATATAAAAATATATTTTTTTCAGTAGGGTTGAGGATACCAACAGTATAAGTTTAAGATAAGAATAACTGAAATAAACACCAAGGACAATCGCTGTCTTGCCCTTGCCAAGAAAAGGAAAACCTGCTCCCAAACCTGAAAATAAATGTTAGTGATGTTATGTTGCATGTACAATTCAAGGTACACAGTTTTTGTGTTACAAAATGCCACTACAATCCCCCTATTTACATAGTTGCTTTTGTAAAAAATGGAAATATTACAGATATATACAGATAAATGCATATGTGTTATTATATATGTGTACACATATTAGAAGTTTGATGAAAATGAAAACAATTTAAAAATTAACAGAGAATACATACTATGTAAACATTACAAACCTCTAGTTTTGCATCCAGATCTGCATCTGAAGCCACAACATGTTCATCTTCCTTTTTTCCTGTAACTTTTATAAGGGTTTGTTTTGTTTTCCAGTATTTCTGTTGCATTTTATTGACCACAGATTTTTCTTGGCTTTGAGCATATTGGTCATAAAATTCCCTTGGATAATTGCTATAATATTAAGAAACAAAAATCAAAAAACTTCAATAGGATGCTTTAAAAATACGTCTGACATGCTAGATTAATAATTTCCATCTAAAGTATTGCATTTGCATGCAGACATATATTCTAACATGCATTTCCTTATTATGCATCAATAACAAAACAATTAGTACTATATTTACCATCCTACTTTATTATTCTATATAGTATTAAATTAGACCCTGCTTTCAATTTTAATGTCTCTAGCATGTAGTATTGCCAAATAACAAGCTGCAAAGATTTCTTCCCAATGCATTATGGTATTATTTTCATATAACTAATATGAAAGCTCCAAGTGAACTAGCAAAGTTGCTTAATAACCATGTAGCAATTTTCATGCAATTTCAGCAGTGACAGGATTTTTACCAAGTTCATTTTATGAATGGAATTAGATTATTTCTTGCCCTTCCTTTTTTAACAGTTGAATAATGAAGGATTAGAAGAACACTCATCTCTCTCGAGCATGCTATGGGAAAGGTAGATAGCTCATGCCTTTCTTTACACAATGACTACATGACAACTGTGGGTGCATAACAGGTAATCTTTTTTTCAAGGATTATTTTTTTATTGACAGATGGTCCTGCATTCCTGCAGCAGACCTAATAAAAAGTGCAATCTAAAGGCAAACTACATATTTCACAATATTTAAACCATACCAATATGGCTTAATAGAATGAAATCTTGATCTCTTTCAGGAAGTATAATTCCATCATTAATTTCTGCAGAAGTAATGCCTTTTCCCCTGCTGCAGTGATTTTGCAGATCTTTAGAAAGAAACAGTCACTAAAACTTGCTATATTAAATATTCCAGAAAAATTAAAGAGATTGAGTTTATTTTGAAAAAAAGATACCTTCCGCTTGCAGAGTGACAAACTGTGGTTCATTACTGAGATACCACTCACTTGCTCTTTTCACAACACAGACAGCTCACAGATGCTACCCCAAGAGGTCTTCAGAACCAACATACCCATCAAGTCATGTATTGAGACACACATACGTAATATGTGTGCGTATATACAGGCTTGCTGCAAAATACTACATAGAGCCTTTCTGAAATAAGCCACTGGTACACCCTTCCCAAAAGGGTGGCACGTCTGCCCTACATAGTCACTAGTGACACAGTTTATCCTGAAAAGGAAGTTTGTTTCAAAAGGGATTTGTTACTTGCTTTAGTTATTTTTAATCAGTGACTGAGGAGACAGTACCTTAATCACCAAAGAGATTGTAAGAAATTAAACTGGAAGGGAGCAAGAACAAAATTTAAAATGCACTTATACACAGCACTTCTTGGCTTCTTCCCCAAACTTTAAAAGCAAAGATATTTACCCATTTAATTCTACCCAAACATTAGTTCCAAGAGTGTAATTTATTAATTCATTAAAATTAAAACAAGAGCCTTTCTGGTGCTACAGCACAAAATAAACACCACATGCAAAACACACCACATTTCATGTGGAATTCTGCACAAACGAGCCATTATGTTGCACCTTTAAAATACAAAAATCTACAACCTCTAATAAATAACAAGAAGATTCCCCTGCGTTATGAGAAAAGAATATGATGGTCTAATAAAAATTTGCATGACTTTTAAAAATAATAATTAGAAAAAAAATCGCTCATAAGATAGTATAAAGGCTGTAGGTGACTGGCTGGTTGTGTGCCTTAACTTCTGCTACAGCTGTGCAAATAACTGGTATCTCAGTTCAGCGGGCAAGTGAAGAAAACAACATAATTCATCTGATGTCAACCAGCCTTAATATCTACCTCACTGGAGGTCACTAGAAATTCTGGGGGCGTGTTGCAAGGAATAAAAATGAGTTACTAATGAAGTCATTAGAAAAAAAAAAAGCTGGGATGAATATACATTTCTAAATTAGAGACTGATAAACCAATTGAAGGAATAAGAGTAACACAGTCTTCTACCACTACTCACAAACTCAGCTTCTAATTTCATTTGCAGAATTTACCGCCCCTGTTTATGCTTTGGATAGTGGAAGATTTATAATCACAGTACAAAAACCTTCAGTGGGCAATGTTTACTGGTAGACACTTGTCAATACCTTTTAAAATAGATTTTGTGTCAAGCAATTGTGAACATATTTAGGTATTGTTAAACAATCAGAAAATACAGCTAAAAGAAGAATGTACTTTATTCTGAAGTTGACAACCTCTTGAAATATGATAGTTCATACACTTCCTTCCATTAGGCAGGAATTTGGTAACATGCTATTTTTCTGTGCAGTCAATTCACTTGTTTTTTAACTCTTTGGCAGTTTTTCATTTTTTAATTTTTATTATTTTTAAACAGAATGTCTACCAGTGACTTCATATAAATACTAGATGCCAGAACATACTGTGTGATAGACTCAGGCAGTGACAAATCAACATGCCAAACACCACGAGCTCTTTAGAATAAGAAAAAAAAAAATTAAAATCAAGGTACTTACTACTTATGACCTTCCATGCTTCTCGTTTTCTTCAGACACTTAAATAAGAAAGAAATTACCAGTTAATACTAACATCTTTAAAGCATAATTTTCAGGTTAGAAACTAGAAAACACCTTTTCACAGAGAAAATTATTATGCTGTAGCATTGAGTATACCATGTTATGCCAGAAAACTTTTCAATCTGTGGACCAAATGCTTTCCTCATGTAACACACAATTCTCACTTAAATCTATGGCAAACACATTTCAGTGGGGCTGCTGATGTTACCAATTACTACATGTTAGCAAGTTTTCCATGCAAAAGCAAGTTTACCTGGCATAAAACCTTCCATGCTAGCAATCTTCCTCAGGCAAGTTTTTTCCCCAACGTTTTAGCCACAACAAAGCTCAGCTGCTTTTTCACCCATGTCAAACTGATCTATTTTTTAACACTACCTACGTGATGCCTTGAGCCACAGATGTGATATTTAACCACCAGGTGTTCGTTTTAGATTTCATAAATTAGCATCTCCAGCTTGGATACTCAAGTCTCCCACTATATGCTGAGTGGACCAGATGGCTCTTACATCACTTCCCACCAGTAACAGGGTTACAGTCATAAGTGTGACCTAAACTTGTTTGCTGAGATGGATTTATCAACCTCCGCAAGCAGTTGTGGCCTTCCAGGCCAAATTTACAAGCAAAGCCCGGCAGTCCTTGTAAACAAGTACCTGCCTTCCCCTCTGCTGCTTTCAGAGAGGACTCTATTCTCCAGCACACAGCCAGGATGTGAACAGAGGCACTGCAGCACGATCACAAACAAGACCAAAAGAAGCTGGTCAAGTGGTGGTACTGGGAAATGGCCTTTGGTAAGACCAGGCACAGAAGAAACATACCGAGAGGCTGTACTAAGATACAGAGCTGATGGACTGAGAAAAAAGTAATGGAAAAAGAGCTAGGAAGGTAATTGTGCTGCAACTGAACTTTGGCACTAATCTGGGTGAGAGAGAAAAGAGGCTGCAATGGGTAGATGTGACACTGGAAACTTACCTAGCACGGTGCTGCTCACAGACAGCACAGTTAGCACTGGAGTGGCAAAGGGACTGGAACAGATTGTGGGAACAAAAACAACAGAACGCAAACAACCGGAGTGCTTCCTGCGGCCGTGAAGCACATGCACTTCCATTTAGAGCTAAATGGAGAGGAATCCCAGATTTCCTATTCTAACCTCTCTGCTGTCAGTACCTGTGAAACTTCCTGGCAAAGTTCCATGAGATGCTGCAAGATTGTATCAGAGGAAGAGATCTTCCTGAACTGGAACTTTTGTGAAGTGCTCCTAAGCACCGCGGGAGGGACCATGAGAAAATTCTTAACTCTACATTTAAACTCTGCTCTGAAGGCAAGGGCCAACAGCTGAACAGCAAAGAGGAGGAAAGAACTGTTCCTGATTGTTGCTTGCATTATAACACCTCCACGTCAGACAATATACAAAATGGACAGCATTGGTCATGGCTTTGCTGCATTTTCTAGGGCCATGAGGCACAGACAACTGCAGTTTTCTAACACCTTTATGCCTGACTTTGCTGTTTTAATACTGGTCCTCCTTAAGTCAACTTTGGGTGTGTGCGAGTGAGATAAGAACACAGGATTTAGCTTGTATACACACCCATGACTCAGTTATTCAGCAGCACACTTGGTTTGACAGGAAGCAAACAACTAGATGGAATTACATGAATATTACATGGAAAAAAGAGTAAGTGACCAACACAGGAAACAAGTATAAGGCACTGACTTTACACACTATACATATCCACCTGACTCTCCTGGAAACCAACTTCCCAAAAGAAAAAAAGAAAAACTTACTTAGCTTCATGGAAACAGTTCTTATTTGCAAGGAATAGCTTGCCCTAAACATCTGACCTAATATTTTGACTTTTAAGATCTTAGTCATACTCCTATGAGTCCTATTTAGCAGCCCTATGTCCTTAAGATATTATTTGTGAGGATTTTTTAGTTCAAATTGAGGACTATATCACAGCTCTTAGGAAAGTGTTTTCATGGTATAAGGGCATACATTCGCTATCCTGCTGTGTGACATGATGGGATCTGGGGTGTTTGAGGCTACAAGACCTACTGGGATAACACTGTGTGACTTGATTGCACCTATAATGTCAATCAAGAAATGTTCCTGGATCCCATTCATTCCAGATGCTGTTCAAGGCACTTTCTTAAAGAAAAGTCATGCCTCAGTTTCATCTTTCTCAGTCACATAGAACACTCTGGATAACCTGGATGTCCACTACTATTATGCCATTCTTTTGGCTGTTAATTTAGTTCAGAAATCTGCATTTGGTTTGGGTCCTACTCATCCCAACAGTACCCTAAAAGATTTCCATTCACACAGACCTTGTTTCAAGTCAGATATATTTGTGTAACATTTGCAGTACTGTAAACAAACTTGTATCTCATGTTTCAGCATCACAGTTGAGCCTTACTGAAATGGAAACAGTATGTATTAACATAGATACTTAAATCAGAAACAAAGGTAGATGAACATAATAAAAGAATATTTACTTGAGCTGAATGTAGTTGATGTGTTATTACAGTATTTTTCATGTTTGTGTACAAGTTCCACTGGAAGTGTATTCATTTCTTGCTTGTAAAGTTATGGTTTTTCTCTCAGGAAACAGCCAGTCTTACTAGAGTGCTCATATCCTTAACTGGGTTTTCAGGAGCTCAGGACATCTGTGTGATCTTGGAGGTCAACTTCCTCAAACCACGTGAACAGCACATTTCTATGGGCAGAAAGCTGAGCACCTGTGCCCAAAGGCCAGGATAGATTAATTTTATGAACTCAAATGCAAAACTAATGCATGTAGAAGATGGAGGCAGGGACAAGTTACTCAGGAGAACACAAAAGCATTGCATGAATATGCAGGAATAGAGTTTGGAAAGCCAAAGGCACACTGGGATTAAACCTAGCAAGGGATGCAAAGGGCAATGAGATGTGCTCTGAAAAAACAATGTCAGCAAAGCGCAGGCTAAGGAAGCCACAGGCCCACAGTATGACTGAGAATATGGCAAGGCAGAGGTACAGAGCCTTAGCTTCCACTGGAAGGTCTGTCCTGTGGCTCTCTAGTTCTCTGAGCCTTTTGGCATGGTCTATGGGTATGTAACATTAGCACCTTGGAGTGCTAAGGGAGCTGACATGTCACTGCAATGATGTTCTCTCTGTTCTCTTAGCAGTTCTGGTGCTCAGAGGTGGTGGCTGGTGACTGGAGAAAGACAAACATCATGTGTATTGTCAAAAATCACAGCAAAGAGAATCAGGGAAACTTCAGACCCACCAACTTTACCCTCAGTTCCTGAGAAGATTGTTGAGAACCTGGAAACTATTCCCAGCCACAGGAAGGACAGAAAAGTGAGCAGAACAGCTGGCATGGGTTTATTAAGGACAAATCATGCAGACGCAACTACAGTTTAATATGAGGTGAGTGTCTTCGGTCAATGAGGGGAGGCAATGGATGTGGTATACTGATTTTGGCAATGCCTTTGTCGTGGGGTCCCACAGAATCCCTACAGCCTCTTGTGGGACCACATCTGAAGTAGTGTCCAGTTTTGGGTGCTCTCTAAAAAATAAGACAAGCCCAGTCAAGCACTAGCATACTAGAATGGGTCTATAATCTATTTGTTCCACTGTAAGACCAGACTAACAGGAGGCTTTATTGCCATCTACAACTGCTTAATGAGAGATGTAAACAGTCAAATTCTTCCAAAAGATGCACACTAGGAGGACAAGTGGCCATGGAAACAAACAGGAGCGTGTTAAGTTCCAATAAGAGAGGCAGAAAATTTCTCATCATGATGGTGATCAAGCACTGAAACAAGCTGCCCAGTGAAGCAAGTGCTGGACATGGCCTCAAGCAACCTGCTCTAACTGGGCCTTGTTGTAATTTCCAACCTATGTGATTCTGTGAAAATGTGCACAATGTAAAAGATGATGAGATTTGAGTGCAGCAAGTTTGCTGCTACCATTGGTTTAATACAGAAGACTTTCTACAAGAGTGGTGTAAATGAACAGCAGAATAACACGGCACCATGACCATTGTAGCTACCCCCCAAAACAAAACAAAAAAAGGGCAATACATTTTCTAGGGGTTATTTACAGTATCTTCAGCTTTTAGACACATTATTTTCATTCCTAGATGAAATTTCTAGCATTTTCATTTCTCATATATTGCTACATGTACAATGTAAATAGTCCCTGCATTCATTTAACGGGGTCATTATTTATTTGTTTTCATAATCTTTAACTCTGTATGTTGTTACTGTCTATTGCAAGCCCAGGAACCAAAGAGGGTTAAGATATTGGTTCAGCTGTAACAAAAGACATTATTAAAAGCATCTGGGATAGCTGCAAGCAGTGAGTTTTGAGGGGTTTTTTTAAGCAATCCCAAACTCATAAGTCTAGCCACAAAAAGTGAGAGATGCTAATAAAAGGGGACTGGAAACAGCCTGGGGAAGTATCTGGGAATTAAAAGGAACCACATAACAAAGAATCCCTACAGTCATGAAATGCATCCCTGAGGCTGCAAAGAGACAGCAAGAAATGAGTATATAACCTGTGAGTACTTTAGGTTTTGAACCCTGTCTGCTTTCTAAGAACAAGACATAAATGTCCCAAATAGAGGTATCAAGAATTGCTCTTTGGGAAGCCGACTGCCATGGAAGCATATGACACTAACTAGAGTTCAGCAATACCTTCCACCAAAATTGCAGTCAAACTTAGAATTAACCTATGTTATCATACAGTTTTATACATAAAAAGCTGCTTAGCTTTGCCACATTGAGTTGATATAAAAGATCTTCCCCCTTCTTTCAAGAAATTAAAAAAAAAATAGCAGCATTAATCATCACATCAGAAAGCATTTGTATAGGAAAGTTTCCATTATCTTTGATGATAAAGAGTTACCCAACACTTGTGATCTCCCTGACAGCCTTTATCTTGGCAAACAAAAGGTAGGGATACTGTAGATACTAGTGGGGGAAGCAAACAGTTGCTCTATAGCACACTAGGAAAAACAGTGCTACATTACAGCTGACTGTAAGCAAGTCCACATTTGTTGTGGTACAGTGTGCAAGCTGAGGTGTCCTGAAGGGGACCACAATTGGCTCCCATAATTTTGCAAGCATTTGCCAGTGCTGTGAGACATACAGATGCCACCCCAGTTTCAGCATTAAACCCAAGCTGGTCCTATTCATAACAAGTTTGCCCAGAACACAAGGGACCACAGTGCTGAAACAGCCATTCCCATACAGAAACACATAAGCCCTGTTGAAATCTTGAAATTCCCAGGCAGGCCCCCTGAGAAGCCATCAAGGAGCCTTGGCATTGTGTTACACAAACACCCCTGTTTGCAGACACCAGAGAGGACTGGCACAGCCCATCGGCCTGGACACAGTGAAATAAAGCTGAACTTCCAGTCTCAGCCTGCTGTGTTCACACAGCGTTCTGCCACCACTAATAAAACATGCTGGAACCAAGATGGACCTGCAAAGAGCCAACTATAGCACCTCTGCATCTGTGGCAGAGTTTATCTGGGTTGTAGCCTATTTACCCACAAATTATTACCGCAGGAAGCCAAGATAGCTGGAATGCATACAGAACATCATCATATTTCTGGCATACCGCATCACTCTATCTGCATCCTGAGATAGGTTATTTGTCATGATGCTGGAATTAAACTTCATGAAGGACATTCATTAGCAAATTAAATTTCTCTTCCTATGGAAAATCCTCTGATTCTCTGTATTCTCCAAGATTGCTTGAATTCACCTTCTACATTTTTTCTGTGCAAACAGGAAAGTGCTTTCATGACGTTTTGAGTGATTAAAACTCCAGCACATGCTAGGATTACCTTCCAGCTCATGTTCAGAGCTTTCTTTTTTTAGCTTTATTATATATTTTGCTGCAGCATTAAGTTGCTCGATTTCCCAAGAGCTGAACAATTTTATTCAAGTAGTATCTGAAGGTAATTCTGAAGGTGGTATGAATGCCTTCTCACCAGCAGCTAAATTGATAATAATCAATTTTGTATATTAATGTCACTCAGATAATTTTTCTTCTCCAGTGAGAGTAAATATAAGAAGTGTCATGTAGCAAGGTGAAGTTCAGAGCTATCCTAGGTTATAAGAAAATGCTTTTTTTTTTAAAAAAAAAAAAAAGAATCTTTCCCCCTTAATTCAAATCTCTCTCCTTGCCTGAGCACTGGTTACACAGCTCTTACTGTGTTCTTAGCTTAGGTAACATCTGACAAGCATGCAGGAAGCAACCAGAGGCAGCAAACATGAGCATTTTCAGCTGTGAGGGTCAGTATCTTAAACTGTTGATCTAATCACAACTTCTCAGAAACAAGAGATTTACTGAAATCCTTGGGAAAAAAAAAGATATAAATACTGATCTACAGATCAAATTTAACATTCAAAGATGACCTAGCACAATTATGTAGGAAGGCAGTAGACTGAACAACACGTTCTTTTGAGATGCACCCAGAAACAAGAGAAGGGAAATGAATGAGAGGCAGAGCAGAATTCAGCAATCCTTACATTAAAGTAATGTATTAATCAAAAAAGACAGAGAAGAGTCTGCAGTTTGACTGATAACACTGTGCTTGTGGTTTACCATTCTTTCAAAGCATATAATACATGCTGTGGTTCTTCAAATCTCAGCAGACTCTTGCACCCTAAAAAACATGACTGTAACTTCAAATACAGCAGAATCATGAATCACAGTTCATCTACTTAATATAAAAGTTTTATTAAAATTAGTAATTTTCTAAGATGCTTTTAATACAATAATGGCAGCAATGCACTACGGAATAAAAAATTAGAAGAACTTTAAGGAGTTCTATATGTAAAAGTTAAGAGCGATAGTTTCACTTATGTGAAATACTCTGAAAGGAAGAAAATGTGCTTAGGTGAGGGAATCAATGCCATCTGTGCCTCCAACAGCTCTTGGCTGACAACCTCTCTCCTCCACTCTGCTCCCTGGAAACAGTGATTGAACTGAACCAAGTAAATGGGCCTCCAAAGCAAGCAGCAGTCTCACTGCAAGAGGAAGTGAGGCAGGGCGCAATTGTATCTTCCCTGGTCTGTCTACAAATCACAGACCTGGAGCTTCACAAAGATCAAGTCAACTGTTAGTAATCCTCCTCCAAAAAAAAGAATTTAGTGTCTATTCACTACTACATGCCTAACATTATTCCAAAAACTATCAAGTCAAATTTATTGATGTAAGTGATGTTTCTAGAGCATCACATTTATTTAAGTGACACTTGGACCTGGTGCGTTTTTTTGTTTGTTTTAAACAGTTGAATGACAAATTCCTAAAAATGGTGGTTTATCACAAAACCACTGATAAGAATGGCACATGTAGACACAACATAGTGCATGTAGTCTCAGAGCAAAATATTTCAAATAAATGCTAGTAGACTCACAGCTGGAAAACTGATGAGCAAACGAGAGCCCTTTCTAGGTAAGCTAACTTGCATGTTATATAGACACAAATATTTAATTACAAATAAAATTCACTTTAAATACCTTTTTCAGGTTATCCTGATTTCTCAGCTGCTATAGTGAAAGAATATAAGAACAGCACATAGTATCAGTTTGCCCTCAAATAACATCTTTCACTTGACTATTAGTGTTCTCCTTGTATTTGTGAAAAACACTGAGTGTCCTTAAGGAAAGAGCCAGGGAAATACTGTAAGTACTACGTGTGTTTTATGAAAGAAAAATAATTTGGGTATAAATTGTCAAGTGGCAGGTCTAACTTCATTCTGCAAATGAGCAAAGCTGGAGATATATGCAATCCAGTATTTAACCTCATTCTAAATGCAGATTTGCTTCATTTCTCTGAAATGACTATCAAATTGTTTTGTAATACACATTTGTTCTCTTAGTTTAAAAACAGTATTTTTAAACGTAGTACCCGAATACTATTGAAGAAAATGCCATATGGGACACCTGCTGTGCATAGATTATAAAAGACAATATGAAGATGTTTTTTGTGACACATTCTACCCATAATCAGTCTAGAGTCTTAATCTTAGGAAACCTCCCCTTTGTAGAGCCTACAAGAAAAGCAGTGGATGGATGTACAAAGAAAAAAAAAGCTCTCTCCACATATATATTATAGTAAATATGAAGAAATACAGTTGCAGAAATTCAAACAAATGGCTCTCATATAGATACCCTAATTGCTGACACAGTCAACACTCTAAAGTTTCCTCCTCCCTATTCATCTACAGAAGCAATGCTATTATACCCAAGGGAAAACAATGCCAGGGAGGGAAGTGTGTGTGTGTGGGAAATAATTTTCTCTAGATTCCCTCAGGAGATCACTTCACATTCATGGATAAGAGATTTGATTAACAAAACAGTTTTAGCACGCACAACAGCAACATTACAGGGTGATCTTCTTTCACCACCCTTTGAGTAAACACACAACCAATACAGGCTGTATATTCCTGATAGATGCATAGTCCACTTAAACTTTTACATTACCATTCTCAGATCCTTGCACACCAGCTGACTGTTCCTAGAGCAGCAGTGATCCCTATGAAGCTACTGGCAAGATGGACCTGAGTACTTTTTCAGTGACTCAGAACAGAGAGTTCCCAAGGCTGACGCAAACAATTGCATAACCGGTCAAAATGCCCCTTGTTTTGCCATGGCTAACAACAGCCAGAGGAAAAACTAACCTGAGATTATTATTACTAGCAACATGTAAAAGGTCAAATGTGGCTACTGTTCTTGACAGCTCAGCTCTTTGTTTAACATTCTTCACTCTCCAGGCTTTTGTTTTTTAATGCTTCTGCATCATGTGGCATAATTTTGCCTTTAAAGTGATTTTGTGGTTGAGAAGTAGCAAAACATCTTGAAGAATCAAGTATTTCAGAGCAACACTGTTGGAGGTTTTGAAAAACAGTATTGAAAAGTCTTTGAGGACATTTCTTGACTTTTAGTTTAGCTGAGATATTAACACATTTTTTGCTGCCAACTCATACCAACAGCTTTCAACACTAGTTTAAGAGTGAAAAACTGTTATTATTCATTTCTTCCAGAAAAGGTGATTTAGAAATTCATCAGAAAAATTTAGCAGCCCTGTAGAGTATGGATGGCAGAGAAGTAACATGGGTGGACTTGAAACTCTACTAAATGGAAAAAACTCAACCCTGTAGTAAGGTTCAACAGGAATTTTACTTTGCACTAAGTGATTCCCTCTACATCCTAACAATATAATATAATATAATCTTTTAAGAAAAAAAAGTTCAAGAAACCTTTTCCCTTCCATACAGTCATAACAAATCTTCTTGAGCCTGTTAATAGTAAAGTGCGTATTTGAATCTCAGCTCCCAGAAACATGATGGAATATATCACCATTATCTAAAAAGCACTTAATTCTTTCTCAATTAAGAAGGTGGCAACTTGCAATTACCAGCATCTAACTCTTGAGTACACTGTGGTTTGCACCTTTCTGGAAACAACAATGTTTTACCCATGAAGATTTTCCAGTAAAGAAACTCCAGAAACTCATTTAGACTAAGGTTTGGCAGCATTTAACTGCCACATCACTTTCCAGTAGAGCTTGACATGGGAAAAACGTCACTGGTTATACCTGTTACGGCAGTTTACTACGCTAGAGATCTCTCTGACTTTACGCTGAATTCCTTCTTCAGTGGTATTTAGATAAATCTTAAATCATAAAGTTACTCAGTTTAAACCAACAGACTACCCTATTTGAAGAGCAATATGAAAAAATGCTAGTGTCTAAATGAGACGATACTGGACTTCATGCTAAGTACCACTAAGAACTGCAACTCCTCAATCAGTGCCAGGTAGGTAGCACTGTCAAGTGGTACTTCATTCACTCCTTGGGAATCCTAGATGACTAAGTGGAAAAAGACTAGATTACCAGAAAAATCAGATGAAAGACCATAATGAAATGCAGCCTGCGCTGCAGACGCATAAATCAAGCTCACCATTTTCTCTGCCTAACACCCTGGACAAATAAGCAATAGAGTTTTTCCCTTATAACAACAGCCCCAAACTAGACCAACACACTGAACAATTTATTTCAAAGAAATCTGCTTCAGAACAAGAGGCACAGTTGCTTTCTGAGACCCAAATTAAATAAAATCCATCCAGAACTGAAAGACAGTAGCAGAACGAAACATGGGACAGTGGGAACCCCACCAAACAGGTGCTTTTTGTAAATAAAGTCACCTTGGTTTAAAGCCAGGCTTGCAGGCAGGGGCAAAAAATTACAACCAACCCAACAGACGAACAACTCCAATGCCAAGCTTTCAAAACATCCACAAAACAAAACCTGCTAGTACAGGATGTGTCCCTGAGACGACCCAATTAAGTTTTGCATTTATAAATTGGAACTGAATTACTGATCTCAGAGGGCCCACACAGGACCTCGAGACCATAAAGTCAACACAGAACAGTGTGGAACTCAAGATGCATTTACACACGACCACACACATAATACCAATTAATAAAAAGCACAGTGCACTTTTATCCTTTCCTCTCACTAAAAACTGACTTGATGTTTCAAATAATTTCCTTTCCCCTCCCCTTCTTTTAAAAGAATTGGACAGAAACAACATTCAAGTGCCAGGCGGATGGATACAGATCAAAGCTGATTATCAAGACCAACCTATCACACAATATAAGCTTTAAATCGGAAGTTTTTTGGGGGTTTATATTCTGATTTCACTAGCTGTTAATGGCTCGGTGACTGGTTTGATGACTAACGTTACCCTACCACAAGAAGCCCCGCCACCCCTCTTTACCCATCCGTCTCGAAGCCCACAGGTAAAACCAAGGGCCGCCGCCCCGATAGCGGCACACACCGCAGCCGGACAACCTGCGCCTCAGCCCGGAGCCCGGCAGCCAAGCCGGAAACCGCTGAGGAGAAGCGGCCGTTTTTCCTCCCCAACCTCCCCGCTTCCAGCGGGCAAAGAGCCAGAGAGGATGTACGGGAGGAAGGGAGGCAGAAACGGATAAATGTAATAATCATGGCGAGATAACCGCACGGCGGGAGGGGGAAGACAAAGCGAAAAGGAGGGGCAGATGCCATTTTGTGCCTCGGAAATTTCACCCCTGTTAAGGTCCGGCCCCAGCTACACCCGCCGCCGAGCCTTGACGGGCACCACCAACGCCTCGGGCCCGGCCGCCGCGCCGCCTCCTTCCCCCACGAAGCGGGCGGGCAGCCGGCGGGGGAGGCGGCGTCCACCCGGTGCTGCCCGACACCAGCCACAGCAGCTGCTGCTCCTGCTGCCGGAACCCGTTTTCCCCGGTAGAGAGCCCAGCGAATGCCCCCTTCCCGCACTCACCTTGCCCGCGGTGGAGGGGAGGGCCGAGCCGAAGGCGCCGCCGCCCCTCCAGGTGTTTCAACGCCACCGGCGTCACATCAGCGGACGGAACCGCCTCTGCCGGAGCGGGCGGCCCCCGCAGCGGGGCGGAGCCGCCGCCTCCCGCCCGGCCCCCCGAGGCGGGAGGGCGGTGGCTGCCAGGTTCGCGGCACCCGGGGCCGGCGGTTTCCTGGCGCTGGTCACGGCCGGGCCGCGTTTCCTTGTTCTTCCCCGGCCGCGCTCTGGGAGAGGCCTGAAGGGAGAGCGGTGGAAACGTCTCCCTGTTTTGGGGTCCTTCCCGGGGCTCCTCTCACCGCTTCGACCAAAACCCAAGGCCCTTCTCAGCCCCAGCCTGCTGGGGACCGCAGGTGATCGATGAGGAGCATCAGGGAAATATTGAAATGTTTTGTCTGCTGTATATGGGCAGTTGTCACCAAGGAAGCTGAAACTTGGAGGAAGAGGCCCTTTGACATAGCAGACAGGTGGAATCAAGAGTCTTGGTTTTGAGTTTGGTTTAGAAATGGGTCATTTGGGATTTTATGAGAGCTGTTTTGAGTAAAGTACTTAAGTTGGATTTTAAGCTGGTTTCAAAGCTTGAAATGAGGGGGAAGTTCACAGGTGACATTTGGAAATGGTCTGTTGGATAGATGGGAAGTAGAGAAATGGAGCAGCAAAATTAGGGGAAACATCCCACTTAAATGGGGAAGTATGAGCTTTCTTATGTTGCATCTGGGGAGAAGAACAGGTTAAACACAACAGGGGGAATGACAGCAGGAATGAAGGAAATGATGAGTTGGTAGAGCCCAAGGAGAGGGTTGAAGAAAAGGGGGCTGGAGGGAAGTCAAGAAAGTGGAGAAGGAAGAGAGGTGTGGAAACGAGGGTTGTAACGGGTCATCATTTGCTGAATCTTACAAAGGTCTCAGCTACTCATGTCAGTGTCTGGACATTTCTATGAGGCATTGCTGAACCACTTCACTGGAAGTTGCACATCTAGGAACAAGAATACAAGATGCTTGCAGCAACAGGGACTTTATTGCAAGACAGTAATTCTGAAAAAGACTTGGGATCCCGATTGGTATGTAGCTAAGCATCCTAGACCACTGAAGAGGTCAAAATGGATATTAAAGCCTGTGTAACTTGAGGAATTTCAGGTAAGATTTGGGAGGCTGTATAATTTCCTGATTTGGCACTGGTGTGCATAGTCCACTCAGGTCATACCTGATTTTAGTGTACATAGTGCAGATCCTGGGATGAAAAACTGGAATGAATTTGTGGCAAGAAGTGTGGGACTGCTTTTCAGAACGGCAGAAACCTTCATAGGATAGTCTTTGTATTTAAAGACAGTAACAGAGACCAGATATCTTCACAGGAGACAAATCTTTTACTGGGGTCCTCAATCTTGCAGATAAAGGTATATAGCACACATAAGCAGTGGAAGTTTAGCATGCAGGCAACCTGATGTTAGATACCTTTAGATGTTATACTGTAGACACTACTGAGCCATGTTGGTTATCTAGACCTCTATTTAGAGCAAATAGAAAAAAGGGTACGTTTTAGGGTGTGTTTTATCTGATTTAATTTGGTTTCTGATGAGATTAATAATTCTCTGGATATGAGTTCTTTTGACTATGAGAGTGTGACAGCCTCAGATGTAAATTACAGGTAGTACCGTTACCATGATTGTCATTACAGGTATTACTGGAATTCATTTGACTAATTGTGTATTAAAATTTTTAAGAGAAAAAAATGTTCATGGACTTACTTACATCTCTAAAGGGAAGTGATGGCAGCAAGTGACAAAAGGTGTCTCTTAGTGCATGAAGATTTGGGATCCCTTCAGCTAGATCTGGCATTGGTTTTTGGTAGTTTTTCTTTGTAAGTGGACCTGAAGAATGCATTGTGTCTTTTAGTGGTATCTATGTGGGCAAATTTAGAGGAGAATGAAAAAAGAAAATCTTACAGCATATGAAGAAGTACTTTACTGCAGGAGCAGAACCAAGACACAAAAGGAGATTTTATTTGATAAATTTAAGAGTATTATTTTTCTTAGTAGCATTGGGATAAGGTACTAATTCTACAAAGGTAAGGTATTAATTCTACAAAGTGTTATGCAGTCATGGAACTATTTTTACACTAACAGGTATGTATGTGTGTGAATATATTCAGAATCAGGGCCACAAGCTAGTTCATTTCTAGTGTACGAGGCCAACGTTCTTCAAGTTACAGAAAGCTTCTAGCATTGACCAGCTTAATGTCTTAAAGCATTAGCCAAGATTACTATATAACATCAAAAATTACATTTAAACCTTTATTCCTCAACAATAATGCAGGCATTTCTTAATCTTTTATCATGTTTCATATAGTTTATCACCAGACGTGTACATTATAAATATAAGCAAGTGCCATCTGGCTGTTCTAGCACCTCTCTTATCTCCCATGGAGGTATTTTTAGCGCAGCAGAAATACATAACTACAGAAAACAGTTATTACAAGTGATGCATGAAATAAGGAAATACGGTGTACTTACTACTTTTCACAAGCTTAGTTCTTTGGCATAGCTGCCTGGATGCATGAAACACCCTGAAGTGTGGTGCTACATTCATTCTGTTACCAGCATTTTTTCCCCATTTGGGCAAAGTACTCTAGTTGCTTAAATCAATTAACCAGTTGGTCTGCTGACTTTTTAAAAAATGGGGGAATGCGCATTTTTTGCTTTCTTATAGAATACCACATCCTCCTGCAAACAGATTCTGTGGATGACAATGTCAAAATTGCAGTAAGATTCAAGTAAAGATAAAGTACAGCCCTCTGAGGTGTAACTGAAACACACCACAGCTGGAAAGGTCACATTTTATGGGCAGAGAGCTGACTTTCCCAGCTCTCAATCACACAAACGTAGAGGTTGTGAAAGAGTGAGCTAGCAATAAATATTGGTGCTCTTCTTCTAAGACCTTTTCTGCATCTGAGCCTTGTGTTACGCTTTGCCCCAGCTGCATTTAATTTGTGAAAGGACAAATAAAGATTGGAATCACACGCTGAGTCAGTGAGATTCACCTTGCAGTCACGTTTACTGTGTCACATTGCTGCTGCTGCTGCTGCTGCATACTAGGGGATATGCTCCACTTGTCACTTAGTTTGGTACATTCTCTTGTATTCTGTGCTATCCATATAATCTTAACAAATATGTAGAGGTGTCTGTTGTTTTGTGGTTTGGGTTTTTTTTTCCCCAACCTAGGTTATTTCTTTAAGTAATAAGACAGAAATTCAAAAAAGAAAATGGGAAACCATCAGGAGGGAGAGTAAACTGGAACAACTTGAAATACTTCAAGTATTTTGGAAGCTGAGTGGTAGTAAGCTGTTTGTCAGTTGAAGCAATAGGAATGATATTTTTTCCTTTTGTATGTTATTTCCTGAAGAATTCTTAAGATTGTATGTGCTCTAACTCTATCACCCATTTAGAAGTATCTGCGAATTAGTTACCTGATACTATGCAAATTTCTGAAGTATCTCAGAAACAACACTGAAGGTTTCTTATCTTCCCTGAATTGTAACATTGTTATTTGATGGTTGAACTTTCACAAATTTAGATGCTTTTCAGTCTTCCCATAACAATTCACTTGCCCTGTGTTTCTCATCCACATAAGGAAGTACAAACTTTTTATTTCTATAGTTATATAATTTAGCTCTATAAGGCATTTAGTTTGTAATTTTTATGGGACAGACCTGTAGATGAAAAGCCAGTGGAAAGTAGAGCATGTGATTTTGTGCATTAACATATGAAATGATGGAGCCAATCCACACAGAATGGAACAGCCTCTAGTGTGCTACTTTCCTACAAGCAGATTAACGAGAGGCTAATGTAGACCAATTCTAGTCATCAGTTGTGGAAATGACGTTAATATAAGGACTCTTGACTACTTGTGCCTGTGATAAACATGAAAAAACCTTTAGCCTTGTCCTGGTTGAAGGCTTCAGAGATTTAATTAATTAATCCTTTGTTTCTGCTTTCATAAGCTGGAAAATACTTACTCGGATAGTGAAGCTGCTGAAATGACAGCCAGGTTTAGAATTAGAGGGCTTCAGGTTGGAGTGGTGCCACCATCTCTGACTATTAAGGTAGGACCAAAACTTTGCAAAACAGGAGTCAGCCTGTAATAGTGGCTTTCATGATGTTCAGTCAACATTACTTTGCTATACTTTTGTGGACCGAAAATGAAACAGTTGTAACCACAAGGACTTGCCTGGGTATTTCTGTGTGTGGGACAGGTTTCACCCTAGTTATTGTCCAAAGTCCTAACTTTCAATGTTGCTGACCAAGTAGAGATTAATACAGTCTTTTGGGCAATTCATAATCAGCAAACTGTAGAATACTTCTCTTTCCTCTTGTCTGGTTGACACTGAACTTTGTTGTTGCTGTACTTTCTTCCACTATCCTACACTGTTTGTCTGTCTTACCGTCATTACCAAACTCCTTGGATAGTCCTGCAAACAGCACACAAAGTACTCTTTCCTGTCTTGTACTTTTCATTTGAGTGGCAGGGATGGAGCATGTGGACTGATTATCTATTTTTCATACCTGACATTTTGAATCAAAAGAGCTGTGTTATTTAGATGGAGTTAGTGTCTGTGGAAATTCACCAGAGAATTAGCAAGGGATTCAAGCAAGAACCAGGTTCATCCTTAGTAAAGACAGTTAGACAGTAGGAAGATAAGAACTGACATGGTGGCAATTTTCACTCATTTCTCTCTCAGAAAAATAATAATAATTAAAAAACCCACTTTTTTTTGTATTTACATGAAAATATTAATTTAAACACACACACAGCCTGCAGTCATCAGTTATATTCTGAAATGTAGACAGATTTGGATTGAGGTATTCTTCATCTGTTGTGGACTTGAGTAAGCAATCCAGCTCCTGCTGTATGCTGTGATTTTATTTTATTATAGTCTGCAACAATGTTATCAAATAATCCCAGCACAAACCCAAACCCTGTCATTTTGGCCACTATACACACATGTTGCAAATAGTAATTTCCTTCCCAGAGAGGTTTACAAGCTGAAAGAAACTGCATAATGGGACACAGAAAGAATCATTGTTTCCTCTTCATAAATGAGAAATTGAGACACAAACAGATAGAAATTGTCAAAAAAAAAAAAAAAAAGCTTATGGCAGAGCTGGCCTAAGGTTCTTACACTGATTTACCACTGTTTGTAACCATGCCGTCTTCCTTTGGGTTATTTTCATAGGCTAGAGATTCATAAGATGTGCTTGCCTTTTCCACAAGGTTGGGGATGAGAAGGGAGCTGGGTACTCACAGAAACTATGTTTCATAAATAAAACTTATTTGGATGAGGTTTCATCAACAAAGCAGTTCTTTATTGAATAGATTTGCATGGTGGCAATAGGAGCCAAATGGCACATTTTCTATTAAGTATAATTCTTTAGATGACAATAATATAGTGAATACAGGCTGAAGCTCCTGGATCTTACCATCTTCTCTTTTGTTGCACCATTGAAAAAAAGAAAATATTGTAATAATGATATTAATAAAATCTTCTTGCCTGTTAAGAACATGAGCTACCTCATTTTTAAAGCTCACCTGGAGCCATTTCATGTGTTAGGAGGCTGCGAATCTATTAAAAAACCCCAACAAACAACTGTTACTGTGTGAAGTCCAGATACTGATTATTCTCAGAAGTGTAAGAATGATTCTACTACGTAAAAAGTTAAATCCTGCAGCACATTGACTATTGCAAGCAGCTAAAGAGATTGATTTATATTCAACCACGCATGTATTGTATAAACACTTCTATATTAAAATGTATACTGACTGAATTTTCTGAAGCTACAATTCTTAACAGTTATTTGTTGCCAAGTAATGCTGCCGCTTGGTATCTCAGGTTCTTACTGAGCACCCAAACTGCAGATAATTTAAAATACTTGATTTTTTCCAAAACACTTTCATTTTGTAAAATATTCTTATGTTTGCTTGAAAAGAAATTAAAATTATAATTGTGCTTGATAAACCTTTGTCACATGTGCCAAAGAACTCTTAGTGACAAAATGGAAGGAAACCCAAGTATCATGTTTTAAATAATCTCTGGGATTTTCACAGGTTGAATCCGATCCTCAAGTACTGCATCATCTCTTTGCCCTCCAAGGCAATCTGATCTGGCTGCCTCAAGATGACCATGGTGAGGTAGAAGATATTTTTCAGTTGCTTATGATACAAGGACTTTATGTTATTTTTATGGTCTAATAGAAAAATATATAGCATTGCTTGAAATTGAGAAAAAGAACATTGGTGAAGTTTCATCCTCTAATATGCTGAGATCTCCTTCCTGTCTGAGGGAAATATTTATTTACCAATAATTGTCTTTTTCTTCAGTTGCCCCAACAGTAGTTGTGGAGGCTGCTATCCTGAAAATACTGTTTAACCTGACTTGAGTATATCTTTGCATTTGTAAAACAAAGCACTGAATTTTCTGAAGTGTGAGGTGGATTTTTTAAAAATTGATGGGAAATATCAATTCTTACTGAAAACTCTATTTTCCAACCCTTTTCATACTATGCTTTTGAAAAGCACTTCACCTCACCATAGGAATATTATTGAGCTGAACTGAGAAAAAAAGGTTGACGTGTTCTTTTAAACAGAGAAACTATTCGTTCTTCAAAATACTGCTGCATCTCTCATTGAGCAGTGATATGCCCCTTCTCCCCTCCCCCCACCTCTTTTGGGAACAGCATGGATCATTTGTCCCAGGAGACAAGCTGTACTCGCACAGATACTCAATATTTTCTGTTTGTGCTGTTCCTCTTTGCTATCACATACATGTATATTCCACAGAACGAAAGATGAGCAGGTTTCCTGCGTGTTGCTCATGCGGTTATCTTCAGTCTGATTCTATGAGAAGCTTTTTGATATCCTCAGAATGTTTAACAAAGGAGAAAATGCTGTGGGCAATTAAACCATTTTGCTCACTAGGTTGGTGTGCTGTAGCTCAGCTCATCCCTGCTGAAGAGAGATCAACACTTGCTTCAAACAGACATAAACAATCTTGAGATTCAGCTTCTCTCCTAATGCAGGGTCTAAAAAGGGGTCTTAAACCCCACAGATACTATTAGTAAGAAGACTTAAATATCCATGTAATTTTGGATAAATCATATAATTTTTTTTTATTGTGAAAGCACACTAGACTGATTATTTGTCATTTTGAGTTCTCAAAAATGTGGATCATCTTAATACTTTTCAAGATAAAGCCTGCTAATATTTGCTGTTTTCTCACGATCCGCTCAGTGACTTGTACCACAATAGTTTACTTACCGTGCTGAACTGTTGTAGTGAAAGATCTGTCAGCTTTTCCATTATCACATCCTTTTTGGAGAGGACCCTAATTTGTTCATTTCAATTCCTGTCAGGATAAAACTTGGTTTATAATACATATCATTGGTAGTTTTAAATTCGTTTGCATTTGGAAATGCAAAATATATCATATTCTCACAGTTCTATTTCTAATCTGTTGTCTCTACAGCAAAAGAATTCATTAGACTGAATTCTGGACAATAAAATATTCAGGGTTAGACTGTTCCTTTCAGCACAGCTTTGATCCATGAATGATGTGCAGTCTGTGCAGCTCAAAGACATTGTGCCTTTGAGACACTCTCCTGTTGTGTATTACAGTCTTGCTTCCCTCTGGTCTACACCAACAGCTCATTTTAACTTTCCCTGTAAGGGGTGGTTCCAGTTCAATGGAAAGAAGAGAGAGTTCTATCTGTTCTCCTTCCCCATGAATATGAATAGTAGAGAATGTGGTATTTACTATTTCTGTGTGCTAGAATACAGGATCTAAGTAGCCTGCTCATTGCTATAAAGGCAAACCTTTTCCTAGCTGGAGACCTAGCTGCTCTGATAGAGGAACGTAATCCCAATGTTAGCTTTTGTTTTTGAAAATGCAATTAACAATTTTTCAGCTAGTTACTTTTTTTTTTCCTGTTTGTCAGTATATGCTGTAGGGATAAGAAAGTAATAGGACTGTGAGAAATTTCACTGAATAGATTAATTTTAGCTAAATAAAAATTTAGAGTTTTAGCCTCTTAAACATCGTTTTCAGGAACTACAGGTCCAATCAAAGTCTTGATGATTTCAGTGACTGCTGGTCCAAGCTCCTGTAGTCCTTCTGTTTATGTAATTTTAGAATCTCCAGTGACCTCTGTTCTGTCCTTCATCAATGTTGGGTTTTTTTTTCAGGATTTCCTTAAAACCATAATGAATGCAATCTAAATGTTCTAAACCAAACATTAATACTATAAGTCAGACTAAAACAAGATACATTTATGATGCCTACAACTTCAGCTCTCAAGTAAACATTTCTCTTTTGATCAAGGAAAAACAATGCAGAGCCAAATATTTAAGTTGGGTAATGTTGAAGATTTTGAGCCATGTAGCCATATCAAACATGAACTACAAAATATTACCAGTTAAAAAAAAATCAATTAACCTCACACCTCCCTTCATATTTGTTTTATACCTACTTTTATAAAGCTGTTTTTGAGAGATCCTGAAGAATGTATACAATTGCGGTGTCTTTATTCGTATGTTTTGGCAAAATCTGCTTGCAGTCCTCCTTGTGCCTGGTGACGGAATTGCAGGGAGGGAAGTGCTACCCGTGGTAGCGAGAGGCTGGGCTGAGGACTACTTAAGCATACTGAACATGCACCAGTTCATTGGAGAGGTTGGGATGCTGGCTGCTGTCATGGAAAGGGTGCTGTGTATCATCCCAGAGAGGCTGTGATGACTGGGCGAAGTTTCTGATCGCCAGAGAAAGGCAAACATCATATCTTTGTTTTGAAAGGGATGTAAAAGTGATCAGGGAGGTGCAGCCTGCTCAGCCTTGCCTCAGTCTCTAGAAAGATTGTGAAGCAAATGCTTCTGGAGGCCATTTCCAGGCACATGAGGGAAAATAATATCATTAGGAACAACTAGCAGTGATTTGCCATGGATAAATCACCTCTGAACAATTTGATAGCTTTCTGTGATGACATAACTAGCCCTCTTAGTAACTGGGATAGAACAATGGATGTTGTATGCCTTTAGTAAGTTTGTGTCAAAGTCTGCCATAGCATCCTTATAACCAAATTAGAGACATGGGTGGATTATATGGTATCTAACCAAATTAGAGATGTGGGTGGATTATATGGTATCTAGAAAGCTGGATTAATCACTAGGCTCAAAAAGTCAGTGGTTTAAAGTGTTTTAATGTAGTTTAAAGTGTTTCATGTAGTCTCTAGTGTAGCTCTTCTGAGGTGGGTCCTCAGGTAACATTGTTTAGTGTCTTCATTCTTAACGATGGGGTGGAACACCCACACCAAATTCATGGCTGCAACCAGATTGGAGGAAACCACTGACACACTTGGGGGCAAAAATGCCATAAACTCCACTTGAAAGAGTGGGGAAAGGAGGATGATGTGCTGCTGAACACACGTGTGTCTTAACTAGCAGATGTATATACATAGACCTACCCCAGGACAGATATACAGGAAATGTCAGTTGTCTAGTCTGCAGTATGATTAATTATGATGAAGTGCTTTAAGTGTCGAAGCATTATTCCTGTTTAATAGAGCTATTAATCAGTAACATGGTTTGAATCTCTGCTATGCCTTGCCTGGCACTGAAGATATGAAGCAGAACACCTGTCACATAATGCATCTTAAAATAGCTGTGCTGCACCCCTGTATAGTCAGATTTGAGAGACAGGTTTCCAAAGAACAGTAATGTGTCTTTCCACCATCTTCAGTCATGCCAGGATTTTACTTCTAATAGAATGGTCATGTCAACTGGGTACAGCCTTTGGAGAAAATAGCACAAATTTACCTTGTATCATGTTGCTCAAAAGCACCAAACAAATGTTATCATTAAAAACACATATATTGCAGTGTTACAGACATGTGTGAACACTGCTGCTTGCTCTCACTTCCATCACATCAAAACCAAATTCTTACATAACATTGCTATACATGAAAAATGAATAGACTTAAGTGTTTCAGGTATGTATTTCTACCTGAAGCCAGAATTTGACCCATGAGGCTAGAATAGTCAACAAAACAGTCAAAAGACATTCAGTGATCCTTAATATGTCAAGCAAATGACACAAATAGGGGGGACGAAGGGAGCAAAATCATGACTAAAGTCTACTAAGAAGGGAGGGGTGGGGCAGGGGGAGGCAGAGGTGTTTTAGGATCTCGAAAAGGAAAACAGTTCATGAAGAAAATGACCGAAACCCCCATTTCCCCAATTCCCTGCACCTCCGTGTGCCACAATGCGGGGGAAGAAGGGAGCAAAATCATGACTAAAGTGAGGTCTGCTAAGAAGGGAGGGGTGGGGGGAAGGTGCTTTAAGATCTGGTTGCACTTCTCATTATCTGACTCTGGTTTCACTCTGTGTGTAGTGTAATAAATTATATAGTTTTCTTTCCTTTATTCTGTGTTGAGTCTGTTTTGCCTGTGACACTAATTACGGAATGATGTCTCCCTGTTCTTATCTCAATTCCTAAGCCTCTCAATATATATTTTCTCCCCTGTCCAACTGAAAAGGGGAGTGATAGACCCACTTTGAGGGCGTGTGGCCTCCAGCCAGGGCTAAACCACCACAAGCTCTTTTGTGGAGAATCTCAAAGTGGGCAGCAGATCTTTCTTTTATAAAGCTCACACTCAGTATTTTTCAATTTCAGTACAAATTGATTGAAAGAAGTCCTGATACTTGGCAGACATGGGAGGCAAAACTGGGTGCTTTTTTTGTGGCATTACAGCCAGCATATCCTCACAACATGAATTTTTGTTTGTTCCAAATTAACTTCTGTGACTGAGGAAGGAAACGTCATAAGGCTCTGGTTGCCAAGAAGAAACAATTGTTTTGTGGTGAGGAAATGACTGCTTTATATGGATAGTTTTCACCACCTCTTCTGGAAAAAAAAAAGTTTTATTTAATTGCCACATGTAAAAGAAAAAGGAGGGTTATTTATAGAATCATAGAATGGTTTGTGTTGGAAGGGACCTCACAGATCATCTGGTTCCATGGGACACCCTCCACTAGAACAGGCTGCCCAAAGCCCCATCCAGCCTGGTCTTGAACACTGCCAGGGAGGGGGCAGCCACAGCTTCTCTGGGCCATTTGTGCCAGCACCTCACCACCCTCACAGTAAAGAATTTCTTCCCAATATCTAAGATAAATCAACCCTCCTTCAGCTTAAGGTCATTACTCCTTGTCCTATCACTGGTAAACAGTCCCTCTCCTGCTTTCCTGTAGCCTCTCTCAGATGGTGGAAGGCTGCTCTAAGGTCTTCCCAAAGCCTTCTCTTCTCCAGGCTAACAATGCCACTCTCTCAGCCTGTCTTCACAGGAGAGATGCCTCCTCTGGACTTGCTCCAACAGCTCTATGTCTTTCTTATGTTGGGGACCCCAGAGCTGGACACAATACTCCAGGTGGGGTCTCATGACAGCAGAGTGGAGGGAAAGAATCACCTTCCCTGACCTGCTGGTCATGGTTCTTTTGATGCAGCCCAGGATACATTTGGCTTTCTGGGCTGCGGGTCTGCAGGTGCACATTGCTGGCTCATGTTGAGTTGTCTACTAGTACATCCCATTTGATGATGAAGCCTCAGGGCTTCATCATCAAATATGGACAGCTATTCTGGCCTTGTTTACACTTCTTATTTTGTGTACTTTTCCAGAAAGATATGCTCTGACCCTATCTCTAGAAAGCAAGAGAATATCAGTGTGAAACAATCATTCAATTTTCTGCATATTTGCTCTTTGAACAGAAGTAGACTATTAGTATTTTGCATTAACAGAGACTTACATTATAGTAAAACTTTATCTATAATGACAAATATCACATCTTGGATATTTCCAAATAAGATTTAATCATTTATATCCATTTTTTCCTGTGGTTGGTATTCATTAGTGGAGCTCATAATTTCTAAACTCCAGTCTGCTGAAAATAATGAAATTAGATCAATAGAGTTGTGTTTAATGGCTTGTGCTATGCAGCTCATCTGAAAGAGCTCTAAACGTACATTTTCATAAGGTCTACATTACTCAACTCATTGACCAGAGTGTGGTGATGAGCTAATGCTGTTATTTTTAGTTCATGCAGGTTTTATCCAAGGCAATTTGGAGATAAAGAGCTAGTAGGAGTGACTGCACTGAACAGGGAAGCAGAATACATTATGAATGACTTTAAAGTTCTGTTTTTCAGGACTGAAAGCTAGTCAGACTTGGGTAGTGTTGTAACTGCAATTTCCTTAATGTAATGACTCCAGTTTATAGGTGTGGGAATATGTCCATCTCCACATTTTCATAGACTGTGTCCATTGGCCAAAGGAGCAAAGAAATTGTGCTACTGGACGAGACCTGTGCTATCCTGTGTCTAACCATGGCCAGCTATAGGGAAGTTGCAAAAAGCCGTACAGGAGCTAGTCGCAGCTCACATCTGGATCTCAGCCTGAACCCTGATCCCTCAGTTTTAGACAACAGGCATGCAGTTTTCTTACTTCTACCTGTTTTTTACTCATATTGACCATTATAACCCTGATATCACTGGTATGTAGACATGGTTATCATTACTAGGAGGTAGAATTGAGATGCCTTTACTGTAACTCATTTGTTAATTTCCTTTGCAAGAAAAGCTGTATCTGTCTTTTCAGTTCTTCTTTGTATAACTCCTCCCTTTCAATTTTTTTCATTCTTCTCTGAATCCCCTGTAATTCTGCAGTGGTCTTCTTGAGACACTGTGTATGATCAGTTGCACACCCAACAGAGAGACAGGCTTATTTCTGTTGCTACTCTACCAGCCTTCTGATGTTTGGTGATTTTCTTTATCCCTCTCCTCACACCACCTGCTAGTTTGTCTGGTCTTGTGAGAAGAGGCACACATTAAATGAAAGCTCACCTTTTTTTCCCTTGCCATGAAAGCCACTTTTTTCTTTATTATCTTCATTACCATTGTGCTTTAAGACTATCCAGTTGTCTACTTTGGTCAGAATTTCTTAAATGTCCCCATCACCTTCTCTGGACTTCATTAATTATAACCATGTTTCCAAAATGTAAAACCCATATAATTTTTAGATTGACAGCAGAGTCATAGAGCAATACCAGTTTGTAGTGCAGTGCCTTGGATTCTTATATGTAAGGTACAACACAGAGAAAATGGGAAGTTATAAAGTTATAAAAATAGGTAGCTGTGCTCCTTTTCTATTTGGAAATCTTTAATTCGCAAGAAATTGTGAATGATCCAAAGGAAATCTGGTTTTCTAACATTGTCTTTGCTCTTCCTACCCCTGTGTTTATAAAGATGCTTGAAATTTACACGACGAACCTGGTTGAGTGCCTCTTAATGAACACTGTTGGCTCAGGTCCAAACTGTTTTAAATAACTAAAAAAGTAAATATGGGGCCCCACAGGATATTTTCAAAGGCACAAAGGACAGTTAGGTAACCAGCTCCCAGGGCAAATTTAAGGCTCTCTGCAATTTAAGCTAACAAAAAAAGCCCTCCACCTACATACCTTTACACAAGCTGAAAAATGTGGTCCATAGATACCATCATGTTTCTGCAAACTAAATCTTGAAAAACATCTAATTAAAAGAAAAGAAAAGAAAAAGAGCTGGAGCAGTAGATTGTGCCAAGATGTAAGATTCATAATTACAGCTCAGGAAATGGCAGGAGATTATGAAAGTCTTAGGCCTGAAATGAAGTAGCAAAATCTCTAAGCAGCTGGTTAAAGAGGCCTATTAGCAAGTGCCTGAATTCCTCCGGACCTCCTGTGTTATCTTATGTTGAGCATTTTCAGCTCAAGTGAGTGTAAGGCAACTTTGATTTCCTTTGATAAACAGTAGGAAGTGCTATTAATTGTCAGTTTGTATTTGTTAAGCTGGTACTCCACAGCATCAGCCCAGCAAAACCAGTTTCTTTGGCTATGTCTAGAAAGCACAGCATTTCTCCCAGTCTGTATCTATGTCTGGGATTCCTCCGGCCCCAGTGCAACACCTTGGCAGTGTTGAACCTCATTAGGTTCACCCAGGCCCAGCTTTCCAGCCTGTCAAGATCCCTCTGGATGGTTTCCTTTCCTTCTATGGTGTCAACCACACCACTCAGCTTGGTGTCATCTGCAAACTTGCTGAGGGTGCACTCAATTCCATCATCAATGTCATTGATCAGGATGTTAAAGAGCACCAGTCCCAAGACAGACCCCTGGGGGACCCCACTTGTCACTGGCCTCCACCTGGACACAGACCCATTGACCACCACCCTTTGTCTACGTTCGGTCAACCAGTTTCTTATCCACTGGGTGGTCCACCCATCAAATCCACATCTCTCCAATTTAGAGATAAGGATGTGGTGGGGGACTGTGTCAAAGACCTTGCACAAGTCCAGGTAAATGACATCGGTTGCCTTCCCTTTGTCTACCGATGGATGGAAAGGTTGGATGAGGTACTTAGGGATATGGTTTAGTAAGTAATATAGGTGGTAGGGGGATGGTTGGACTAGATGATCTTGGAGGTCTTTTCCAACCTTAATGATTCTGTGTTTCTATGAAGGCAAGTCTCTCAGTCTGGTGGCTTGTTTTTTAGTTTAATCTGTCTCTCAGATACTTCTTGATCCCACCTAACTGTAATATCTCCTGATGAAGATTTACAGAAGCTATTTTTAGTACTTGTGGTTACACAGGAAACCTTTCAAATTCACAGAGTTGTGGTAATAAGGAGGCACTATTACACAGACTCAAAGAAAACCACGTTTTTCAGAGATCATATAGATATATGATGACACTGATTTACTCATGACAGCATTAAGCTTCATGTTGAGTATATGCTTACTATGAACATCTACTTTGACCATATCCTGTGTGACACAGGGTATATTGCTCTGCGTGATGGTGGTACTTGTTGGCTGACCTCAAAAATATGGTTAGGTGTGTATTTCTATAATTATCTCTGCTTTATTGGAAATGAGGAAGCCATTGAATTTCCCTCTTTTTAACGATGAATAAAGCAGTAGCAACTAGTGTTAGGCTGGACGCAACCCAAGTAGATTTTTAGCTGGACAGCCAAAGGAACTTCCCTCAAAATTGACCACAAATTCAGGGACTAATGCATCAATTTGGTGCAGTTGTCTGCCTAATGATAAATAGGAATAGAAAATAAAAATAACTAGAGAACAAGGAAAACTCTGAATATAGTCCTGGGTTGAATTCTGGTGAGAAAGAGGGAAGCTTATTTTAAACCAACTATCAAGTGAAAATCCAGGCTTGAAAATTTGTGAGTGGGAAACCCTTCCAATATATATGCATAGCAGCTTCTGTAAGTTCTTTGTATGCATTTGTTATACAAAAGTATAAGACCATAGAAATCTAAGTCATGTATTACATTTCTTTTCAAATGGGAACAATATGGCTTGGGTATTGACTAACATATGAAGGTTTTTGTGGTTGAAGCAGATTAAGGGGTTTTAAAGTATGGGACCCAAAGGACACTTTTATAGGAGGATATGCCAAAAATTTTTTGGGGGATCTTGGAAGAAATAACTACAAGTCCCTATGTCAAATTATGGCATGACTTAAAGCAGATAAGAAAATGAAGAGTCAGGAGTCTTCCATAGACATTTTTCTGCTCTATTCTTACAAGTGGTTCCTGTGGGTTACACTGTACTGGGGGGTGGGGATTGGGTTTAGGAGTTAAAAAAAAAAAAAAGAATATCAAAAACAAACAGGGCTGTGTGCTATACCCATCTGAGTGACTGACAGCATCCCTGGGAATTCTGAGTGCTGTGGAAATTGCAGCATAGGAGGAGATATGGAGCCTTTCAGAGACTAAATTGCACAAGGACTGGGCTTTTTAGACCCTGAGCATACAGTGTATATTACAGCTCTTTGTCTTTACAAAGCCCTATTTTAAAAGTTACATTCCATGCATTTTTAATAAAGGAAACACTATATTTTACTCTCATGTTGTGATGCAGCAGAATGGTCATTGGCATTACAATACACTACCTGTGTGATATGGATGTGGTGAATGAAACACTACACATCTGTTCACCAGTTAGAATTTGGTATGAGGGAAATAAATGTGTTTCTTGAGTGAATGTCTTGAAAACAGGCATATGTATATATAAAAACATGAGGGAAGCATATTATGGGCACCATTTCCCTTTTTGGAGAAAAACATCCATGTAAAATGCGACTGCCAACTCAGAGGAGATGCTATGTAGCTTCTGCCTACAAATACTGGCATATTAATTGAATTTCTCATCAGGAAGTTGTTCCGGTCTCCTCATTCACCTAGTTAAAATCCATCTGATGCAGCAGTTGCTATGGTAACAGCTGTTTCACATTTTAACCTATATAAATATTGCTGGATATAGACTTCTTTGATAACATAGTTAACTTGTGTGACTGTTACTCCTCAGAAGAAAATTACCGTCAATATTAATAATCGGATCAAACAATCAGCAGATTTGCAAAGCATTTGCCTGGGAGCCGTGGAGAGGCCGGTTGTGTAAAGCAAGGCTGACACCTGCCGGCTCCTTCTTGCGGGCACACATGTATTTTCTGCATGCGGGACACGTCCAGCTTTATTTAAAATAGCCTCTTCAATTCCCTCTGCATCGGGAGAGTTTTGGGTTTCTAGCATCATTCTCTAGTTCTTATTTTATCCTTTCCCCCCCCCCCCCCGCCCCGGATGTTGCCAACAGTGCATCTCTAGGGCTTGTAGCTCATGTCACAAGCTGTAGGTGTGCACCTCGCAAAACAGGCTCAGAGTGGGGGGTTCCCATTCTAACTTCCCAGGTAGCTCATTCAAAAAGTTTGACATTTAGGAAAAATTCAGTGGTGTAAGTTGACTAGTTAGGCATGATTCGAGGCTGAATAAGGGATTTTATACTCCTTTTAAAATACGCTTTGTGATTTTTTTGAGGCAGAGAATGAATGAATATGTAACAAATAATCTCTTCCAGGCAGAGCCTATCTGAAGCTTATGTCTTATTAAGCACCATGCGCATGGCCAGTGCTTAAAAATACCATAAATAAATCCAGCAATAGGACACAAATAAATCCTGTGTGATACCTATTCTCAGGCACTAGCAAGGGCACAGCAAAATCAGCAGCGCTGGTAATTCCTGAAAGCGTCGTGCCTGTCAGCTCTCAAGGGCAGACGGAAAGTCTCAGTGTCACAGGAAGGATTTCTACAATGACAAGTCGTTTGTATGTCTCCTTTGTGGGGGGTATAGCATAAACTCCCTCTGTTTAGTTTGGTAACTAATGTGAGAGAAAGAGAGCAGATCTTTAACTGCCCTCCCTTCTGCTCCACTTTCCTTTGAAAAGTGTTCTGCTGCTGGCATTATTAACTCTGAAACTCCCTATACAGCTGTGGACTGCAGGGACTGGCTCTCCTATGCAACCGTGGAAGAGGCACAAAGGTTTCCTTGTGACCACTCATTCTTTTTGTGTCCCTACAAAGGGCCAGTCACAATGTAGTATGCTGTTAATAGCTGAAGCGCAAGATGTGGTAATGTAAATGAAGCCTGAGCAGCTGAAGCTAAGGTTTGGGGGAAACTAGGGCCTAAATGACTGTGCTTTATCATCTTTCTTATTAAGTCACTGCCACATGACTCTTTTGGCTTAATCCCTTCACAGCATTTTACGCAGAGGCACTCTGTTCAGATGTTTAAACACAAATTCATTATATGCCATGTATGCTCAGATATCCTTGTGTGAATATGGCTTTGTTATTACTCTGTCCTCGAGCATGTATTTCACCTGCCCATGTGAATACCATGGTATTTTGGCAAAAAAGTGCATTATTACAGGGCTGTACCTCCCACTCCTTGAGCTAACATTACGCTCTTCTCATTAGCATGTATGAAACTACACTTTCTGGTTTAATAAGGGGTTATTAAGAATCTGCAGAATACCACTGTGGAAGTGAAGAAACAGCATCACTGAAGCTGTGCATGCACTAGGGACACAAAGAGCTCTGGCTTTTCAAAGAGAGGAGAATCAGGGGTGTGAGAGAGGAGAAGCGTGTGCATGCCATGAATGTCCCTTCTGTTTGTTAGCTCTGCAGCGCTGTCAGAGAAGCTCCTATCTGTGGCAGGCAGATGTGACAGCCAGCATTGTTTTTGCTGGTTTTATTCCTGCCTCATCTTCCATTTGAGGTTCATAGATCCCCATGTCAGGATAAAGAAGGACCAAGTAAATGGTCTAACGGGCTCTTCTAGGACTCAGGATTCCAGAATGTGGGTAGTAGATATAATTCACATTTTGCTGGCAGGGACTCTAACATGAAAGTGAAAGGTGACATTATTTTTTTTGCTAGGAGGCACTTTGAAGATCTCAATCTATTTATAGATAAAAAAATAGGAGGCCCTCCATGGGATTCCTAATTTGTGTACTTTTATGTAACAGTTTGCCAAGTTGAGGAAACAGTAGTGGTACAGGCTGATGCTAGAGAAGCTGTGAGAAAAGAAAGTAAGAAAAAAGTCAGTCTTGTTGGTGCTGTGCAAAAATCCTCATGAATTCATCATCTGTCATTGCAGAATTATATCGTTTAGGACACCTCATACCCTGTGGGTTATTTTCAGGCAAAGAATTTCTGTTCCTTACCTGATACATACTGCTAACCTGGATGTTCATGACTCTTACACTGGAAAGCTACTGAACAGAAGCATCTGGGGTGATGAGAGCCACAACAGATTATTATCGTTACAGGAGTGTGAGTGTGTGAGGCTGGTCTTATGTTACTGGAGTTGTGATCTCATTGCAAGGAGTCATGCACAGTAAGGAAAAAGTACAATGGAACGTTTTCTTCGCCAAAGAAAAGGATGTCTCAGTTCTCAATGTCTAGTGTAAATTGATTTCCTAAATCCCTCAGATGCCCTTGAAAGCCCCACTGCACAAATTGTCTCTCCCTTGCTTCCCACCCCACCCAAAAAAAGTCTCTTGAGAACAGTTTCCTGAGAAAACCTGTATATAACTACACGTAAAGTTGGAAGATCTTTGAAAGACACACAGATACATATGTGAGTACTCTAGTTCCAAGTTTCTGCTGCCCTTCTTCAATTGAGGGACCTTGAAAACTGGGCTAGAGCAAGCAGAAACACTAACTTTGAAGAAATTCATCCAGCACTATGTTCTTCATTAGCAGTTCATAATTAATAGTTTTGAATTACATCTGTATCCTAGAGCAGCTCATAGTTGCATTTTTCTGTCTGCATGTCCATATCAGCACCTCCTGTGTTCCTTCAGAGAAGCATATGTTTTAAGCAAGCATCCCATGTGTTGATACCTTTCAGTTACTCACAGTAGAGTAGCCATCAACTTATTGTGTAGAGGCGTTCCTGAACTCACTGTATCAGAGTGACTGAGGCTGGGAGGCACCGCTGGAGACTGTCTTGTCCAAACCACTGCTTAAAGCAGGATCAGCTGGATCAGATTTCTCAGGCTGTATGCAGTTGGGTTATGAGTATCTTCAAGGATGGAGACTTTACAACCTGTTCCATCATTTGACAACCTTCACTGTAAAAAAAAAAAAGTTTTCCCTGTGTTAAAAATGCAATTTCTTGTGTTTCAGTTTGTGCCCTGTTCCCTCTTGTCCTGCCACTGGAACCAGTGAGAAAAGTCTGATGCTGTCTTCTTTACTCACCCCCAATGGGTACCTGTGCAGTCTGATAGGATCCCGAGGAGCCATCTCTTCTCCAGGCTGAGCAGCCTGAGCTCTTACAGTGTAAAGCAGGCAGGCTGGGATCTCAGAATATCTGCAGTCAGTTCTGGAACCGACAGTGTCCAGCAAATCAAATCAAATGTGTCCTGTCTCTTGAACAGAAGCACAGAAGTTATGACCCAGAAGGAAGGTAGGTTAAACTGCCTTCAAGACACTTTTGTGCTCCTTTAACCTTGGATTGCCCTGTGGTCTAGTGAAACCTCTAGAGCAATCTGTTCAGCTCAAACTCTGGGTCCTCTGGAGTGTCCTATGGGGATGTGAAATAGGAAATGTCATGCCTGAAATAGCCATAATGCTGTTCTTGTCCACGCTCCAAACAGTAGCGTTGCTCCTCACACAGGACCTTGAGAAAGGACTTGGACTTTATTTCATGCATTGGGCCTAGCAGAAAGAGGGCCATTTTATTTCCTGGGGATTCCTACCAGTGCTGAAAAAGTAATTAGGAAAAATAAGTCAAAACCAAAACACTCTACTTAGTATTAGGTCATTTTACTTTTTGGGAGTGGAAAGGGCAGGGGGCCAGCAAATGACTCATTTTCTCTTCGTTGACTTCTGGTTATGAGGACAAGTTCCAGAAATGTCACTGCAGTGGCAATGTAAGTCCAGACCTCTGCAAACTTTCCCTTAACAGCTCTCTGCTCAGAGACTGCTATGACAAGCTGGTAACACTTTCCACCCCACGCTCCTCATGCCAAACTGCAGTTGCATCTTCATGTCCTGATAATTTTGATGCAGTTTGCCTTGGCAGCTGCTGAGTTAAAGGAGTGATAAGAGAGTTACATAATCTTCTAGCTTCTTCTCATTGGGATACTTTTTGCTCTTTTTGCCAAATGACTTTTCCTTAAGATAGTTTAATTTAAACAGAACAGCACAATAACAAAGGCTTTTAAACCTTTCATAAAGTAGTAGACTTCAGCTCCTGGAGTTTGCTTGTATGAATGAGAACTATTTAAAGATCAGTATACAGGTAGTGAGAAAATGAGGATTTGTCCTTGACCTGGTGACGTGTCTGTTTCCCTTCACTTTTTAACAGTAATATATATAGCGTATTAAATGTTACACCTTCACACACTTATTCAATATTTGTCAGTATTCCCATTGTTATTCAAATTATATGTCCTACTCATGTATTCATGCAGCAGTTAAAATTGTGATTGCTGGATTATAGCAGCCTTTATCATCATAACTGACTTTCTTACCTTGATTTAACTCAAAAACTTTAATGCTCCATTAATGTACGGTATATTGGATATAAGACAGATGATGAGATTTGAATGAGCTCATATCTCTTGATCTTTTCATCTCTATGCATACAGTCTTGAGGGCAACAAAAGTTGGAAAGATAATGGAGAGTATAAGTGTATTTGGAAATATTGATTTAAGTATCTGGGAAGGAAAATATTTATAAATTAAAGTATCCTTGACATCCAGTGGTGTCAAAAAGACAATAAACACAGACAGCAAAAGAGAAACAATTGGTAATACAACAGTTTTGGAATTGAGATTGTGATCTCACAACAAATAATTTCATTCATTTCCAGTTTAATCAGAAGAAATACTTTTCTTAAGTGACACTGCAGACAGGTCTTGGTTCTCCATCTGTGAAGGAATTCTGTCTTCTCTGAGGATGGAAGAAAAATTCAAGGGGTCAGTTAGGAACTATGTGAACTGAAACCACTTTGGAATTTTTTTTATTTTTTTTTTAAGCCTAACAACTCTGTGACAGAATGGGAGAATCTTTAAATTCTGGTAAAAGTAGTTCAACTCTGCAAATCAGAGATGACAAATGCTGTCTCATCTCTCCATGGTGATTATGAGCTACACTAGAAATGATCAAACTGTAATTATATTACCTGTCTCAAAAATTGTTTTATCATACAGGAAAATAAGATTATTTTGTACCTTTCCTTCCTAGGATTTGTCACTAGCCTGTAACAATTTGGAAGGCCAACTTTGTCTTTCAGATTTCATGTTTTAGCTTTTGCACCTTTAACTCTTGGAATGAAATTAAGTGACCTTCTTGCACTTTGACTAAGCCTTCATCTCTGGTGGACAGTGACTAGACTGAGAATCCAAGGTAGTGGTTAGAATAGAGCAGTCAGAGAAAAATGTTTTAAAACAAGTCATTTAGTCTCACCAAAATAATGTTTCCTTTTCCTAAAGGCAGGGCAACCTACCTTCTTCAACCCCCACCAGCCAATATCTGCCTACATATTTCTAGCTGCCTTTTCCTGGCAAAGAGATATTAACTTTTTGTGTATTCAGAATTGCTTTATCTCCCATGTTCATGGAGGACAATTTGTGGGCTCACAAATTGAGACTGAGACAGTCCTCCCAGGGCTAGTGAACCTCCTGTCACCCAAGTGTTTAGGTAGAGGTGTCTGCCTGGTCTTCTCACTGACTGTCCATGTTGTTTATTGTCCAAACATCATATTGTTTCAACCCCACATAATCATGGTGGAAGTGTCTTATGTTTAATGCCCTTACTAAATGCATATGAATCAGGGCAGCTGTAACTTACCACTATGCACTGTCAGTTTGGTCAATACAAGTCATTCAGGTAAACCAGATTTTTCTAAAAGATCAGGCTCATCCACCCCTGAAGTAAACTACTTTTTTTTGAAGACATACCCTAAGAGTTTGTTTTAAAATTCAAGGAGCGAGGATGACATTTGATTCGCCCTCTCCCGTTGAGCTGGTGTGTAGTGCACAGCTGGCAGACCTGTGAGGAATTGTTTCAGTCCTCTCATTCTGATTTTTTCAGGCTCCTTGCAGTGATATTATAGTGAAACGATAGTCTTCGTTTTCAGTCTATTCTTTTGCAGCTTTGCATTGAGCTTATGACCAAAGGACCAGAGTGACATGCGGCAGAGCACGTTGCAGCACAAGGAACAGCTGGTGTATGTTTGTTCTCTCCCCCTCTCCTTGGGGGGATGAGTGTGCACAGCTGAATGTTTTCCTTTGGAATTATTTTTAATACTGTGCTAATAAGAGAGAAGGAAGAGTAAAAGCAATATTCAGAGTACAAGCAGTGAGACTGGTTATGACTGGTTATGTCCTTATTTTCTTGCTTACTCCAGGCATTGAGCAAGCCTCCAGGATATGCCTACTCTACGTCACAGAGAGACTTTTCTCTTTGGAGAGAATATGTTATGGATATTATCTCTTTGCTGCTCTAGGGAGAAAAAATGTTGAATTATTTTTTTTTTTTGTTAGAATAATCTGAAGGAAAGCTCGAATTTAATTTCCCTGTCTCCAGCTCCATAGATGGCTATTTTTCCAAGGAAAGTGGATGCTCCTAAATAGAGAAATAGTGCTGCTCTTTCAGTGAAGCCAATGAAAATTGGGCTTATCTATGGTACAATCTCTGTGTCTGGAACAAAATGAAAATTGGACAGGAAGCAGCAGTGAGGATTGTTCTTTTGGAAACGAACTTTAGAGCAGTTACATATTGTCCATGGCATCCTGTTTAGAGCAGTAGAAATGAACCAGAATGAGATTACTGTCATTTTATTCTCAGATATTTCTTTCTGTCAAAGTACATTTTCTAAGGTAAACCTTGTCTTTAATCAGGCAAGATTTGATTCCATTGTCCTTATATTGTATTGCTATGGCAACAGAACATGAAATGGAATTTGGGCAGACTATTGCCAAGTGTCCGTCTTCACATCCAGAGACCAGCCTCTGTTACAGACTCTGCGCTCCCCTGAGTGCAGGGTCTGGTGTCTCCCGTTGTCTCTAGCAATGCTAGCTCAGCTCTGTGAAGGAGTCTGTGATGAGTCAGAATAATACCATGGACATTTTGACATGTTTATACTTCCACAGGCACTGGGGCACATCAGGGCTATTAGTCTACGGTAGCAGCATGCAACACAGAGCAAATGATCTGCGGGCTGAGAGGAGCTGCGCCGCTGTCATCGTCGTTGTTGCTGTCATTGCCAATGATGGGCAGGTTGTGCCTACTTGAGCCTCTGTCTTGACTTACCTCTCGGGTCCAGTTTTCCCAGTTTCCTCTCTGGCCACTAAGTGCACAGCACTGAGCCAACACAGCCTGGACTAATTTTACTTGCTCCTTAACAAATATGCTTGTAAACGGATGTTTTCTACTCTAGAAGGGTAAGAAGGATTCTTTCTGGAGTGAAACTTCATCCGTAGCATAATAATTACAGTGAATTAGCTGGGGGTACCATTCCGAGGCAGCAGTTCCCAGGCATTTGCTTTGAAGAATGTACCTCTGCAAATGTGAGAAGGATGGTCTCTGACAATCCGCTATTGATTGCAGAAAATTGTTGAGTTCTAGTTTCACCCTCAGACATTTGTGTCTCTGCTGCCTCGTTGTGGAAGATGAAGCGTCACAGAAACCAAACAGTAGGTCTTATTGATATCGACTCTTTTTTCACCTAACAGCTCGTTTACCCCCTTCCTCTCTGCCTGCCTCCCTCCCTTTCCTTTCCTGGCTGCTGCTGGCAAGCTAATTAGGCTGCTCCCTCAAGAAATATTCATCCAAGGCCATAATAGCCATATCAGATGGAAGCTAGGATAAAACTCTCCCCAGTATAGCCTTGTAAGCGCCTCTCAGCTTGTCATAATGTTTCCCTAACTGCTTTCTTTTTATTCCTTACTTTGTAGAGAGGATTCAGTCATCCTGTGTTCTATGCAAGTATTAGGTAAAGCAATTAAAAGAAATTATGATGTGTGTTTCCTGAAATATGCTCTTTTATTTCCTTTCCCCCCTCTTATTTATATGTTTTAAGTGCTGAATCTCAAGCTTTGTCCAAAAACCCCACATTGTATATTTCTATATCTTTCCTTTTGTAAATCCTTAACCTTCTGGTAGACTCATATATTAAAATTCTTCAGACATAGAGTAGAAATGTTCATAATCTCCAGTTCATTATCTTAATTAGATCTGTCTTATATTATCCCACAGTTTATTCTCATTACTTTAAAGGTGATCAGCCTTAGAAGGGAATGTGAGCAGAATTTAGTGAATTCTATTGTGGCAACATTTCTCTGATCTGGCTTTGGATCTTTCAGGTGCAATAATGATAATGCTGCTGGTGCAGTTAATTAAAAATTGCATTTGAATGGTATGAATATTCATTTTGGGGAATGAACACAGGATTAACTCAGGGGGTAAAATGTCTGCAATGGCCCAAGGATGTGAAGTGAACCTGGATCCCCATTAAAACACAAATGAATCATTAAAAATGATGGAAATTAAAAATCCTCCCACCCTGCAAACTATTAGCAAAGTATTGCCTGGGTTGAGCCTGTCTCCAAAGGTGGCAACAGACGTTAATGTTCATCCTTCAGTAACAAATTATACGACATATACTTGACATACAGCTCTGCCCAGGAGCTAATACCCAGTGCTAAATCTTCATTAAATAATTAAGAAGAGCTACTGGCTTTTTAACATTCTCAGGTTAAAGTGCTGTATCTACAAGATCCAGGTTACTTTCCATAGCTTTCTGTGGAAGATTAAAATTGTTTTCCCAGAAAGTGATTTTGACATCCAGGATGCTGTTGGGGAGGATACAGACAAGAAGAACTGCTGACACTTTTGATACTGAAGCTCTCTATACCCAAATAATCTCTCTGGCAAAACCCAGGACTTTAATATTCTGGGCAAGAATGTTAAAAATGTATCGTTTCTTTGTCTTGTGAATAGCACCACTGAAAATATCAAAGTGGTGACTGTTTGGGTTTTTTCTCCCCAAAATTTATTTGTTGTCATTTTTTTCTGAACAAAGGAAACATCAAATAATGAACAGCTTTTTTAAAAGCTTATCTGGTACTGCAGGATGCTTAAAAAAAATGAGTCTACAAACTAGAGATAAAGCCTCTTTGGTGTAGGAACATTATGTGAAGTTTAATGGGCATTTGCCAGAGAATATTTTGCTGGCTGTTAGCTAGTTGCCAAGGGGATTCGCAGGATGCATGTTCTAGAATAAAATGCTCTGTGAATAAACTGGGGTCAATTAAGGTAATTTGCATGGTGCTTTTGACTCAAGCACCAGGGTCTGGGCTTGCTGTGCAGTCAGAGATAAGTGCACTGATGTGGGTCCTCTCCTTACATGTAAGTCCTTCTTCTGTGAGCATGATGGAGACACTTCTAGTTTCAGGTCTGCACTAGATATCTGCCTGGGAATGCCCAAACCCACTCAACACTTACCCCATGCAACACAGAATTTGGCCTTCCTCGTGCAGGAAAGAAACGTTGTGTCTTAGTGATCCAGGCTAAATAAAGTATTTAGTATCACTAAATAAAGGAAGGGGGGTTTCTCCATGTTCCCCTTCATCCTGTTCTTCTAAGTAAGGATAGAAAAAAGTAGAAGGTTTCTCCTGACTCCTGTGTTTTCTTGCTTATGCTGAAAAGGAGATATGGTCAGCCTTTCTCTAGGGACGATGTAGCAGGAACATAGATAGCCTTTGAGTCAGATTCTTTTTATAGCAGGGATCTCCCAGCTAAGCTGCTCCTCTTTGACCCAGTGGGGTAGGAGAAGGGAGTACTCTCCTTGGCCTTGCAGTTGTTTGTATCCAAGTGGAGATGCTTTTGCTAGTCCCATGGCTCCTTTTGGATTGAGCTATAATTTGAAAATAGTATTGTAACGGTAAATAAAGATCAAAAATAACAAAAAGGTATAATAATAATTTATCTGATTTTTATTAGCAGTGTTATTTTTTATATATTAGATTGAAGAAATGTGATAAAAAAACTCAGTGTCATTATGTCTACATACAGCATACATAAAAGACAAAAATCTCTTCCTTTTGATTTACAGGGCACATTTAATGTTCCTAAGCATTGGTGTCTGGTGTCATTGCAGATGCTGTAGGCTATGTCTGCCTGGTGGCTCTGATATGGGGACCACGGTGGATCTACTCTAGAGCTGCAACGCTGATTCACCCTGGATTGTCTTTAACATCTTAGTACTTGTACAGAGAAATTACCTGTGTGTCAGGACACTCAGCCCTTTCTGAAATCAGATTCCTTAACATCTAAATACTAGCAGAGGGTCACTTAAGAAAATACTGTAGCACATTAGTGCAAATGTATGCCACATGCAGGCTCCACTGAACGGAGTAACACGAGGGCTTAATTTGACCCACTAATTTGACTTAAGAAGGAGACTGTGGACAGACAGCAGCTGTGGGAGGAAAGAGTGAACAAACTCAGACTCTTTGTTCATCTGGTCATGCTTTTCATCTTTGTTTAACTATCTGGCAGTTACTGTGCATATGCTTGTGTTGTTCTTTAAAAGTTATCCTGCAAGTGAATGCAGATAGTGAGAAACTGCTGTTTCGTTCCTCCCCCATGGTCTCACCCCACTGTGAAGGCCAGGCTTAAGGTGATAGGGTACCTGGCCTTGCATTACTGCCAACTGTTTTCCCTGGGCTTCCTTTGGCGGAGTAATCACATTAATTTATTCATGGAATGTCACGGTGCTCAGTTCCGAGGAGGAGCGTGCGCTTGCCTTTTGTATGCTACTTCTGTTTTGTATATTTTTGTAGAGTCCATGTGTCTGCTGCCTGATAGTTAATCCCACTGATAGTGTGATTTAATAAGAAGAAAGAATGATATGGCTGCATCCTGCCCATTATGCCCTTAGGAAGGAGATTTTTATTTGCTGTCAGATGTCACTGATGGAGCATTTGGTTTCCTTTCATCAAGTGACAATTGCAGTTTTAAGAGTACAGTGCAGAGTGCCACTTTAAAGCCAAACGTCTCAATTCACCAGTGAGGAAAGGATAAAGTTGTGCAGCTGGAGGATGCGATTTCTTCTCGGCAGCTGTCATTGAAAAGGCATGTGAATGCTCTAGATGTCAGGTGTCATAAATGCTCCATCCAGCATTTGTCACGTGCCTGGTAATATCATGTGAAGTGTTGGAAACAAGTCTCTGTGCACACTAAAATTCTTCTCTAGACAGGCTTTGCCTGATATTTGCAATACTGGATTTTTAGAAGATGAGAAATTAACATAAATGAGGTCTGCAGCAAACTCTCCACATTTTACCAGAGTTGCAGAGTCTTTTTATGTCACTCAGTTCAAAATGTGCAACTTTGGTAGGAAAAATGTCCATGAAAGTTCTGTGCCCGTGCCCCAACTCCTCACATCCTTAGATGTACCTACAAGGCAACACTTATACCTTCTAGGGACTGATGCATGTGGGCAGTGATGGCCATGAATTCAGATGGAGAAAAAAAAGCATTCCAATGTAAGACGAGACGTTACACTAGGAAAATATTTTATTGCATGCTCTTTGTATACTATACTTCAATTCCCAAATTTTTCTATATACAGCTTTTTTCCTTTTCTTTCCCCTCCTTCACTGGGACCAAACTTCATCCCTGGGATAGAAGAAAAGAAAAACTGAAGCTGCAAAGTGTATCCAGGTCTTTTTCACTTGGTTCTCACTCCTGCTTTCTCCTACCAGGTTCTTGCTTGGAGGACTGCAGCTGTTGAAAGAGCTGATGTGTGTAGGTGGCTCAGAGCTCTGGCTGTATGAAAGGTCCTATGTCTCAGGTGTGTGATGGGTACCTTAGGTACTTCAGGTTGCCTGTGGAGTGGTTCCCAAGTTTGCATAGATTTTGGTCTCCAGAAAGTGGATGGGTGCTAAGTTACATTATTTTTGTCCCCTCTATTTCTAGAATGTATTCAGTAGGATCTATGCTTGACAGCCACTGCACTATCCACATATAGGAGCAATATGAATCAATGAAGAAAAACATGAACTTGGCAGTTGTTGAAGTCTGATGCTTGGTGACAGCAGCAGCTAGGAAAGGGTGACGTTTAAATCTCATTTAGTGATCTGTTTGACCTTGGACTCTGCTGTTAACAGACAGGTGCTCTGTAATGTCCTGTTCTCTTTCAGTTGGCACTGGTTGGCTTTCTCTGTGTATCAGTTCTGTCAACTGTTGAAATCAGAGTGTCTTTTCCTATTCCAGCTGGCAGTTGCCAAAGCTATGTGAAACAGAAGTAGAAAAACAGAACACTTGCATTTGTTGTTATGTCAGGTGAAGATGTAACACTGGGAACATAGGGATTTTTATTGATGCAGGAGTCATAGGCACTGAGTGCTGGAATTCTGTTCAGAGGAAGCAAGTCAGATGGGAAGAAAAAAGAAATCCCCAGCTGTCGAGTGTCACATCATTATAGGTGAGTCTAAAGAATAAGAAATGGCATCTTCTTCCAGTCCATTAGTGCCTCTAAACAAGGAATACTTTGATGACACATGCCTGTAATTCATCTAATCAAAGTTTAGATAAGGATAATGAAAAAAGTTACATGCAGTGTGTCTCCCTGCATTGAGTTTGTGTCAGATTTATGAGGTAAGGCATAGCTGGCCCAACTATACCTGTTTCCTTTCTGTGCTCATGAGCATAAGAAATTTAAAGAGTTTAGATCAAGGCCATCAAAGAGAGTGAGCTATGGAAGTACCACTGACATCATCATTTTGCATTGCAGATGCTAAGCGCATGAGTTGTGGATCACTGGAATAATCGTCTGCATGGAAGTCTCTTCTGATTTCACTCAGTGCCTCAACAGGATACAACAGGTTCATGGTGCTGGTATAGCTGCCTTGGTTTAGATCAGAGAGGGATTCAGGACTGTAGCTTTTTATGATAACGATCTGTGTACTCTAGTCAATACAGAAAGACCAATTTGGATTATCATGAGAAAAGCTGAATCTGTTCAGTTTACCTGAGGTGCTACTTGTTGGTGGTTCAGAATTTAATTGATGAAAAAGGAGGTTGACTGGAAAAAAACCCTTTTACATTCTATAGCTTCAAAATGTAGTATAAATTAATTTGGCATTTGTTTAAAGTAATTTGGCATCAAAATAAATTGGAAAAAAATATGGGTTACAGCAAAAAACCTTATGAAGCAATCACATTTTAAAAAAATAATTATTACTGCTTTGGGAATCTTAGAAGTTGTAAAATATTTGTTTATGTACCATTACACCCATTAAGTGCATTTAAAGAAACACTACATAAATATTTTAAGTGTTTTGGAATCATACAGAATAAAATTAATCAACATGACATATTTTCTAGTGACAGCTGCCTTTATGCCAATGTGTTTCCATTAGTAGTAGTTCGGGTTCTTTTTTGAAATTGGCCATTGATTTTCAAGATGTTCAGCTTTGGAGGTAAAGATGTCAGAACTAGGCTTTGGTTGGCATTCAGTCAATTCTGGAGTATCTGAGGAGAAAAAAGACCTTCTCTATTTTTAATTTGAGGTTCAGTGGAATAATTTAGAACAATTAATTTATCGTACATGAAGAATCTTAATATCATGCATAGTACCTTCCAAGTGACAGCTGTTGAAACAGGCAGATGTGCAATAGTTGTAGCCTTGTTTCCTGGGAAAATGGTTTCTTTGTCAGTCCTTCTCTACTGAAATAATAAATTAACCTGTAAAGTATTTTTCTAGCAGAACATATTGGGGTTTGTAGACTTTGAGAAACAGTATCTGCTGACATAGATGATGATTTTCTTAGTGGTCCCAAATGAGGTTGCACACAGAGCCTTATTTTGGACATTTCCACAAGCTGTTTTATACCTTATAAATGTTAATGCAGTTGTAATGAAAGGTAGATACTGCATTTAGATTTGAGCATAAGATTTGTTTCCCAATTTATATGAATGGTAAATAGTGTGACTGCTTGACCGGGTATCTGGTCTTCCAATTTTCTGTGATACGTTTGTATTGTACATTGAGCAAAATGTGTCTTTTTAAGATGAAAGTATTGTTTGATTTTCATACAAGAGTAACAATGACAGGAAGAAAGTGATACAGAAATGTCAGTCTTTGGAATATAATGAGAACAGGCTACATTTGTATTATTTCCTGTGCTTAAGTTTCATTGCAGTAATTTTCCCAATGAATATATTGCATAGTATGCTATTTCCTCTTCTCATTATCATCTTTGTCATGGAGAGGAGGTTATAGAATCTTAATGATTTAGTTATTTAAACCTTTTTGATAGTGTCTGTATTTTGAATGACCTCTCTGTTTCACCTCTTCCCTTAGATTACTGAACTCAAGAACAGGAGTTGCTTTCAAATCAAATTGCTCAACAAGGAGAAGAGCAAGGTAGTTCACATTGTCATTATCGCAATTACAGAGATTATTGCAAGGATGATGAAAAAAAAAATTAAAAAAAGAAAGAAAAAGCACAGTCAGAATTTTACTAGCTTTCCACTACAAAGCAGAGCAAACAATAGTAATTACTGTATGTGATTCAGATGCAAAGCTCACTGGAAATCACAGATCCCCGCATACCATTGCTAAGAGATTGCTCAGGCTTCAGACAATATCAAATCAGTTAGTGGTGGATTTGGGGTCAAAAATCACAGTCCAAAACATTGATAATCACCTACACTATGATGCTTCACAGACATCTGAGATACTCAACCAAGAACATTAAATGATAAAAGCCGAGATTAAGGGTTCAGTACTTTCTAGTGTCATTAAGACCTTGTACGTGTTCAGAGACCATTCTAAATGGTAAATACACTTCACAGGCATATGCCCTGTGCTTTCTATAAAGCTTGTTTTCCAACAGTGGGCAGGGATATTGCATGAAAGACTCGTGGAAAGTGCACAAAGAACAAATATAGGCAAAGGATTTATCTGCAAAGAAATTTTAGAGTGTAGGGTTGCTGTATTTACTCACATTCTCCAATCTTCATCTGAATAAATAAAGTGGTGTCATGGGACATGCTGCAATACTGATAATGAGTTTTATACTCATTCAACCTGAGAAGTTTCAACAGATACAGTTTGCCTATCAAATGGATTTAAAATTGTATTGTCACTGCCTTGCTTTCTGCGCTGATTGCTTTTGTATTGCAGCTCCATGCCTCAATAGACACTTTGATTGTCTATATCTGCCACTTTGTTCACATGAGTCTCCCTATAATCTGTAATATGAAACCCTTCATTTTAATACTAAAACTCAACATGTGCTTCTACAATGATTATTAACTTAGGGATACAAGAGCCAAAATGATATTTTGCTTTCTGTTCCCCGGATTCTTTATTTTTTTCTTTCCTGTGTATCTTGCATGGTAGGCAACAATCCACTTAGTTCAAGAGCTTGGCTTTGTGGAGGAAGCATTTCAGAAGGGATGTTGTGGGTACAGCTGCAGACATTTCCATGCCACACACAGCGATAATAATAAACCTTGGCTACCCTTGGCTTAGATATTATTTTAAATTCATAAGATCTGAATCGTAACTTTCAGCACAAAGTATGACTGCAATTTAACAAGTCTTTTAAGCTTGTAGTCCATCTTAAACACATTACCTTAAGAATGAGTGTTAAATGTTTTGCAGGACTGAGGTTTTAAGAGTTGGTCTAATACACTCTAGTCTGATTTTTATCAGAAGTGAATCTATCTTCCTGCAATTTGAATGTTTATTCTTCTTTTTCTTATACTATTTGAAGTTATTTCAAACAAATTCAGCTCAGTTTCCTAAAGAAAGGACGCTAATGAAATCATTGCTGGATTAATATGCCTATTTTACTGTTCCTTTCTCTCATTACCTTGTAAACACTGAATTTCTTGGCCTGTTTCAACCAGTCTGAGAGAAAAACATTAATCTCAAAGATACATTTCCCATCACTTTATGAAGTATGTAGCTGGATGGAGGCAGAAAGAAATGTCTTCCTCTTGGCCTGAGGAAGGGCTGCACTGTGAGCATAGTCCTGATACCTGAAAAGATACCACACAACACAGTTGTAGCTCCTAAATCTGTAGGAAAACATCTATACTCTTGCTCTTTTTCTGTTGTTTGATTGGGTTCTAAGAATGACTACAGTTTCTTTTGGAAGGTGGTGAGATGGTGATGGCAGATGTTTTCCATTTAGAGACTCTTAATAAAAACAAGACTATCTGAAATTATTTCAGTCCAGTATGAAGAAATCCATCAGTGGACTGTGCCTATGATATTCTAATTTCTGGAAATAAACACTTTGCAACAGATGAGAAGTGATAGGGACAAGGAATAAAAAGAGTCAAAGGTAAAATTGGACTAAAAGTGTGAGTTCACAGAATGAAGTTTGACTTTTGTTTCTTGCTGTGTGGGTTTGTTCCTTAGTTCTTTTCATTTAAGAATTTAATAATGCTTTATGAAGGTTAATTACACCTTATATCATGCCACAATTCTGACTTCCAACCTGCCTTCCACTCTGTCAACAAAAAAACTGAAGTACAGGGAGATTAAGCAGTTGACTGAAGGCTCTGCTGCAGGTCTTGGGCTATATCTCCAGAGCACAGTGCTCTGAGCAAGCCTGCTTGGGTACCAGAAGCACCACAGTCATTCTAATAAAACGGTCTTTCTAAGATTAAATTACCCTCAGCAAGTGACTTGAAACTGTAGTATATTATAGATAGGGGATGAGGATAACAATCTCTGATTACAGTATTTATACCTTAGGTGGCACCTTGGAATTTTGCCATTTCTTTAAAAGAAGACCAAACTTCACTTCTTGTCTGTCAGAATACACTGGCTTATTGTGCTAGCCCTTGAATATAGGTTTTTAAATATGTACAGTACAAGAAACTTAACCCTAACTCTTTGAAGAATGGTGCTATGTGAAGAAAGAATCCCATACACTGAAATGGAAACAGAAAACAGAAACCATATATTTCAGATTTTATTTCTTTTTTGGGATGTGATAGCACCACAATAACCTAATTAGAAAAAAATAATAATTAGGGCATATTGTTTATTTGTAGGCAGACTGAAAACCATTCACATTTCTTTTTGTGGTCATTAGGTCTTCTGATTTCCATATGCTTCTGAGCATCCACTGAAACACCAGAGAATCAGGTTTTAACATTAGGCAAACATATTCACGTTCAGTAAAGCAAAATTGTAAACTCTAGTACTCTCTATGGGTTCCTTTAAAATGGGAGCTTTGTTAGATTCCTAACAAGAAGACCAGGAAACAAGTAGAATATCAAAGAATCATTTAGAAGGAAGATTTGCTTTTCCAAACTCCTGTAAGAAGGGGCATTTATAATTGTTAATCCTTTAGTGTGTCGTGTCCCATTCCATCCCCCTCTTCATGCTCCACCCGCTCCCCCCCCCCAATTCAGTCATCTATTTAACTCACACTTCAGAATTTGCATTTGAGCTTGATGGCAATAATAATCAAGTGAGATAAATTAAATTAATATCCTTGCTGATACAATTAGTTTAATAACTTTGCCATTTCCATTTCTTTTTTATCTGCATTATTACAATTCGATAACGTACCTCAGTAAACTAATGCTGCAATGAACTTCTCTGTGCCCAGCATGGAGAGATTAGGATTTCTAATTTTATTGCTCAGATTGTCGTATCTTGCTTTATGTAGCCCCTTTTATTGCAAAAGGAAGCCAGACACTTTGATACCAAGAGAAATGACATTTCTCAGAGTTGATATATTTGTACTTCTGGGGTGGAACACAGACCTTTTTCACAGCCACAAGCTGTATAATACAACCATTAAAACTGAATGCCCAGAGAAACTGGAACTGGACATGATAGTTTTTATGGGATCTTGGGCTTTCCAGGGCACACAGGACATGTACTGACATGCAGATACATGAATATTCACGTATGTTCAGGGGTGTTGACACTTGATACTTATACTCCCTAACTGAGACCTGTTCTGCTTTTATAGCCTGAGTATTTGGACTTTGGGTAGATGGAATATGGATGATCTGCAGAGGGAAAATCTGCTTTTTAACCCAGGGCCACTGAGCAGGAGTGTGAAGCTCATAGTGCAACCATTCCTAACAAACTGCAGCCTCCATGCATTCTCTGTGCTGGAGTTACTGGATTTTAGCAGGGAAAAATCCCACACTTTCCAAGATGATCTTCTATATTAGATGACACAAAAAGCTTTTCTGTGATATTTTTTATATTTCTCAATGTGAATGAAACACCAATTATTTGCATATATATATATATGTACATACACATAAATGCTCCCTTCTTTGGGGTTTCTTTGTGGTTTCCCCCCACCCCCAAATAACTGATTTCTGTCTTTCTCATCCAGTTTCTGCAGGATGCAAAGACCCTGCCAGGATGTCCTTCTCAGCAGAAAGGACAGATATCTGTGGGAGTTGTGCAGTAGTAATTGTGTTGGGTCAGCAGTCTATTAACACAGGCAGTTTAAGCCACCATGTCCATAATTGTCCTCTGTATGTTTTCAGGAAAGACTAATATATACACATACAAACCCTTCAAGCCCATGTGTGGGCTGGTTAATAGTTTACCAAGTGTTATCAGCTAGCTTAGTCCTCCCACTTACCCTTGCTCCTGCTGCCGAGCGCGCCTGGAGCAGTTTGTAGTGGAAGTGTTATTCATTATATGAATAGCTAGTGCTTCGGTCCTCAGGGTTATTCCAGGTGCACTAGAAGGGAACAAGCTGTTTGAGGGAAAGAATTTCAATCCCTCACTCCATCCCAGATTTATACATGACCTTGGTCAAACCTTTTATACCTAGCTTTTCATGTATAGTCAGGCTCAGATATGAGTGTAGGCTGGCTTTGGGAGTGGAGTTGACAAATTTGAGTTAGGTGCCTAATATGTGGGAAACTTAAGCTCCTCAGGTAGGTATTGCTTTTCTTTATCCCTCCTTGTCAGCTCATTAGATCAGATAATTAAATCATTACTTTCTTTGCAGGAACATAGAACGGATAGGCAGAGCAATAGTTCACATCTCTTACGTAGCAGTTGAGAGGTGAAGACCTTCCATCAGGGACTAGAAGATCTGGCTAAAGAGATTTTGTAGGTATTTATAACTTTTTGTCTTGATGAAACATAGCAAAGACCCAAAATAAGTGTGACAGTAATACTTACCTAGAAAGCTGGACAGACAGTGGTTTTCTTGTCATTAATTTCAGTCATTTTTCCCATGAGTGCAACGTCACCATTTATTACTTTTGGTGTAAGTAGGCATTTTTATTCAGCAGTAAGGGGGAGGGGACATACAAAACTTATGTACAAAAGCACTACAATTTTTATTCTAATATGATTCCAGAAACATTTGCCTGTTGCTGTGCTCATGTGCCTTCTGCTGAAATAGTTTTGGTTTCATCAAGGCCCAAAAGAAGAGCTCTCCTGAGGTACCTCTAACAGGTTATTTAACTCTGCAGAGCTTGGTGACAACTGAAGCTAAATACATTCAGCCTTTGCAAAAGAGCTTAAGCATACCAATAATGAAAGAAATAGAAAACAAAGAAGATTTGTAGACATGAAAAAAATATATTAAAAACTGACACAAATTCCATCTTTTAGGAATTTTTTAAAGGGTCATTAATATTGTGCTTAAGGTTTATCAGGACTTCTGGGTCTTTCTCTGCCAGACCCTCTTTCCTCTTCTAGTTTTTGGGTTCTGTTTTCTACATTTATTAGAGTGTTGCTTGTGAAATACAGTATTAGATATCTCCTCCTCCAGGAGGAGACCTTCCTCTGTATTGTTTCCATTCTCCATCCCTTTTTTAACTTGCTGGTTGAAATTATTAAGAGTTAATGGGTCAGGCAGTGATGTCCGTTATTTTGCAGTGGAGAAGCTGTTCAGGGCCCCAAGGACTCATTTCTGTCTCTCAGGCAGGGTCTCTTTTTGCATAAATTTATTTCACATTGAAAATAACATTATATAAACAGAGTTCATAACTTAATGAGAATTCATAAGTCTACTGAAAAATATTCTCCAGGCCATCACACAAGACCAAAAATTAGAATATGAAGAGTTTTCAAAACTCTCTGTAAATTGATGATTGACATTAGAATAAACCCCAGGATTCTCTATTGCAAGCTCCCTGCAAGATCAAATACCACAATGATTTGCTAAAGTAAGTTATATGAATACATCTTGACTTTGCACGTGTTTCAAAACTTTAAGAAATAAAAATACTTCAGCTTGAGAGGAAAAAAAATGTAACAGAATTACATTAGACTCTGAACTTCTCCTGTCCCAACTGTGTGTGGCTTAGAAAAGTTGCACTGTTCCCAAATGATAGTAATTTACCATCTATCAGTTGCCTCACAATGTGTGATCATTCAAGGAAACAAGTTCACAAAATGAGCAATGGCTTGATTGGTAGCTCAGATTATTCCTGAAGAGGTTTAAAGCCATAGGCTCCTCTCATTTGATCCCATGTGAACCTATTGATCTATATATAGCCATTTTTGAGCCTCAATGGCCTGAAAATATCAAGAGGGTCAATAAGAAATTTATTTTGATTTGGATGACACTCCTTGGCGACTTGGCTAAGTGAGTTTCCCATCTATCTGACATAGCCTAAGAAGAAGAATATTTGGACACTTAACTGTGGATTGTCTAATGCAAGGTAATTACATACGTGTTGCAGCTTGATCATAGACCTGAGCTCTTTGAGCTCACAGACCTCACCAAAATCCCTTTTTCCTAAGGTAAAGGAGAACAGATAACTGATAGTAGGTATTAAGTGGCAACTGACACAATGGGATTGCTACTATGAACACTGACAGCAGGTCCCAGCAGCCCCAAATTTCTGGAAAGCAGTCTCAGAGCCTAAGGATCTAATGAACAGAGCAGAGAATCAGGACCCATGAGAAAAAACAAGTGGAAAGGACCAGAAAAACAGGAGACAAAGAAATATGTGTGGCATGACTGAAGGAAAGCCAAAGGGGGAAAAAAAAGCAGCTTTGGGGGCAGAATGATTGTTAGAAAGACAGATTTAGGATGCTGAAAGAAAAGAAAAAAAAAAATAGGACATTCTATTGCTTGTTGCTGCTGTATCAGGGATTTATGCTTGTTCCTGGTAAAGAAAATGGGTTGTACCAGAGCAATCACAGACTCTCTCATCAATTTATCCCCCTAATGAAACAATTGAGAAGACCCCAAATATCTGGTTAACTACTTGGATAAGACGAATAAGGATATAAAAGAAAGAACAATATTTCCAGCTGTGGAATTTGCTAGATAGGCAGTGAAGTGTGTTGTTCAGCTGAATTTTGCATAAGAAATACATTTATGTTGCATTTCTAATGCAAATTGCCCTTATTTTACATGGACAGAATGAATCCTTGCTGGCTTGATCTTCAGCTTTTCAAATCAATAGAAAGACTCTAATGTATTTTCAATAGACTTTGGAGCAGGCCCTTCCTCCTTGAACTCAAAATGACTTACAATCAATTTATGGCAGGAATCCACTTCAGAAAGCCTGAAAACTACGAATATGCAGTTTCATGGGGAAGCTAGCATCAGTTGCCTAAAAATAGACTCAATTTCAATATACTGATCCAGATGCCTGCCTGTGAAGAATTTACTCCTTGTGCATATGCTATCTAGCTTTTAGTGGTTTGAACAAAAGAGGCAGAAGACTATGTTTAAGGAAGAGATGACAAGTGCCTCTTTTTATCAAATGTTCTCTGCACCAAAATGGAAATACTCAAGGAGTTCATTTTGATGACATGTTATTTCTTCCCCCCAGTAACTTGTCAGGCGACTGATAGCAGAATTGTTACAGAGAAACGGATCAGCCACTTACATTCATACAGAAGGGTCTGTAAAGAACCTTTTTATATGGTCTTTTCTAATGCAGTGGGGTTTTTGGGTTTTTGGGTTTGTTTTTTTTTCCTCCCTGACTATATCTATACCTTAGGATTTGGGAGTGTTTTGCAGCTCCTGACTTTGGAGGCATGCAAGAGCAGTGTCCCAGCTCCCTGTTGAGCTAACACTTAGGAGAAATATCTCCCTCCCCTTGTGTCTCAGTGTCCATGCAAAAAAAACCCCAAAAAACCCAAAAAAATCCCTGTGCACTGGCTGGAAGTGGGGACAGAGGTTCTCCCAAGAGGTCTGCTGGCCCGAACAATCGGGGTATGAGGAGAGAAGACATTTTGCAGAGTTCATGTCCCCAATAATATAAATATAGACTCATAACGCTAAGTTGGGGAATACAGCATATACACTAAAATCCCCAGAATTCCTTGTATTTATAGAGAGGGGAGGACCTGAAGGAGTCAATAAGCAGAGAGACTAACAGAAAAAGATGGACTAGCAAATGCAAAAAGGCACAGAATATTTTCAAGTTCAAAAGTAGGATAAGAAAAGATAATTAGCAAAGGACATGATGTATTGCTCCAGGGAAGCAGATGGGGGAGTAGAGAAAGAATAATGGGCAGTTCAGAGTAGAAAACTACCTGAAGTAGTTTGTGGATAGCAAAGGAGAAAGTGGGTGAGGACGAAGGATTAGTATTCTGTGTTAGGAGCTGATAATTTACTGTTGTGCATCTCACTCCTTGTTGCAATGTGAAACAAGGGAGTTTGGGTAGTCCTGATTGGGGTTGAGAGGGGGTCATGGGAGTCTTATGTTACAACAATGCTTTTCTTTGCAGTTAAAGGACATCAAAACAAAACCCTATCATGAACAGCCAGATGGGACAGCAGCAGAATTGGTAGAGATAGTGATTAGAAGGTCCCTGGCAGATTTTACTCACTCATATTTAGCATTGTAAGAAAATTGCAGTCTGCAAATATCCCAGCTCAGGGAAGAGCAGGCAAAAGGACAAAAGTCTTGATGTTAGTCAGCCAATGAATCCTAAAGCAGTCATGAGACAGAGCAGTGCTGGGAATCCTAACTCTGCCAAAGCAAACGGCAAAACTCTGGACATAGTCAGCCCCACTGTGACTGTAAGGGAAAGTGATGAATTTCATTGTGAAATGCCTGCCAGAAAGTCTTGGCACCATGAGTACTGGACCAGATTCCCGAGCATCAGTCCTCTAGGAGACAACTCAGCCCAGCAAGGAGGATGTCCAGAATGATGATGAGAGAGCTGTGAAGGTACCACACATTCACACAGGTAGCCGACAGTGCAGCCAGCGAGCCAACTCTGGCAGTTGATACAGAGAATGTTTTATCCCTTGCAAACAATAGGAAGACACTTCTCCTCTCCCTTTGCTTTCCTAATATAAACTCAAGATTTCTTCAAAGTATCAACCCAACAAAAAGGAAGCTGAAATATACCCAGGCATTTGTATACCACTGCAGAAGCTGCCAGCATCCTGGTGCTCTAGACGGGGATTTCATTGAGTCAGTGGAGGACAGAGCCAGCACCTAACGTGAATGCACCTGCTAGTAAGGGCTACCTAGGATGACTTCCTTCCTTTTCTCTCCCTCTGCCTCTGTTTTTAAAACACTCCCCACCGTCTCCACCAACTGCTGATGAAGAATTGTCACTGTTTACATCCTCATCCCTCCAGACTGTGGGAGAGGCACATGAGGAGATAGCTCCCAGCCCACAGACAGGGTGTTCCCCGGCATTTGCAAACTCCTGCTGTAGAATTGCAACCTGCAAAGGGTAGAAAATGTTGCACCAAGCCGGGGTTTTAGTGGGATTATGTCAAAATAGCAGCTTGGTTTGTGAAAGGAATAAAGACAGCTAGTTTAAAAAATAAAATGTTGAGGAAATGACTGTGCATTTATACAAAGGGAGGCTTGTTCTCAATATCCTTTTTTTCATCAGAATACAAGAATTTTAACAGGTCAGCAAGAATGTAACTTCTAGAAAATAAATACATCGGAAAAGGAGTTTTCTGTCTATTCTTTTTACATCCCATTTCATCCCTAAATCTGTTGCTTCTAGGCGGTGAATCCTGGCATCCGCTGCCCCACGAATGCATGCTTTGATGCTGATAGTTCAGCTCTGGACTTCTCTTTTCTTCCAGACCAGATGTTCTACTTCTCCCTGGTAATGGTTAACATGGCACAACCTCATTACACACCTCTCTCTGGAAATTATGCCAGTGCTACTTCAGCATCAGCCAAGAGCCATGCTGAATCAATGAGACAGCTGGTGCCCTCCCCAGGGAGGGAGTGCTTTACCTTTTGGATTCAAGCAGTCACTGTGAGCTGAGATCCAGGATGCCGTGAATGATTTTTTGTAGACAGGTGAGAACAAAGGAGCTTTGAAAACCTAATTCAATAGAATCTGGAGACATGGGGCTCTATTGATTAAAAAAAAAAAAACAACAAACAACCCACACCAAACCTCATACACAGTCCAGTTGTGTTTTCATCTTAATTGATTTTTGTATGAGATGGTGGAGTGAATTCTGTCGAATGAAAGAGTCCATAGAAACCTTTTCTTTACATACCATTAAGTAAGTAGATTTTTGCATGCACAACAGCTGTGTTGTGTTTGCAAAAATCAAATAATTCCCTTATAAAGCTCACAAACTGTAAATTGATCTCTTTGATGTTGTCCACAACATATGCTAATCCTCAAATATCCAGGGAAGAAGGGGATGAGATAATGCAAACAAAATAAACACCTGGTTAATATAAAACATTTGCAAACTAGGGTTTGAGGCCAGCCAGTAGTTAGTATATTTACTTTGGGAAAAGGAAAAAAAAAGTTAATACTTTAAAAGGAGAGTTTAAACAGGAAGATATTTTTTTTGTTGTTCTGTGAAGTCTCATTAAACTGCAAGTTGGAAAATTCTTCTGAAAATAAATGAGAGTAGACTGCAGTTAATTTTCTCCCTACAGTGTGTATACCTACTTTCACAGGGGATACTTGACAAAACCCATCAAGAACAAAGCCGACACTTTCTCCAAACACTGTGTGACTGAAATAGACTAGAGGATTCTCAAGGCAATCCCTAACCTTACTTATGACACTTCCTGGCAGATTTTCATCATCTAGTTCAAAGGATGCAAAGGAGCACTCTGCACGTTGTACTGCTTTCCCTTCCCTCCGATGCTATTTAATTTAGGACTGTAAGATTAGGGACTGGTCTTTGTTACTACTTGAAAGTCTCTCAGTCATGTTAGATGCCGCCAGAAACAAGGATTAATAACAGCCATTAACCTTCCAAGGCAGATGATCCTCCGGTGTTGTAACAAGAGATGTTTCTGATGTCTCCCTCTGCCAGGGCTGCACGGAATAACATCTAACCATGCTCTGTCTTTGCTAAGTTTGTTGAAATCAGTGTTAACACTCAATTTTAAGCACATTCCCTTGTTTCACCTCAAGGGGTTATTTTTCTCACATGGCAAGTCTCCAGATCTGCAAAACTCAACAAAATAGGAGTGAGAATGCAAGGTACCAGTGAAAACTAGGCATCTGCCATCCTTTTTGTGAGGAATTGCACTGGCTGTGCGACTGCTGACAGAGATCTCTCTGTGCGTCTTTTTTCCCCCTTCCTTTCTTTCTTTCCTTTTCCACCCCTTTGGTATTCAAAGCAAGCACTGGTTTTGCTGAATAGAAAGAAATACAGCTGAGTCACATGTCTTCAAAGTGGCTGCAGGAAAAGACCTGAAAATGCATAAATATGACAGCTATCCTTCACAATAGCTTTTATGCATCTGTAGCCATCCTGCCTGTCAGAGAGCAAGCTATTTCCCTTAAAGAAAAGCACCATCCTTGTTTTTTCTTTCCCATCTGGATTATCTTTCAACTGCTTTTATTTTGCTTAATCAAAACCGACTTCTTCCTCTCAAAAAAAATGAAGGAAGGAACTGAAAACTCAAACCCCAATGATCTTTATTAATCTCATTTGAAATTTGTTGATTCCATGTAAATACACAAGTCATCTCTGTACACATGGTGCTTTTTATCTCAATCCTCTTCCAAAAAAATATAAAATAAAGGCTTAAACTTCACAACATTCCTGTGAGGCGGGTAAATCTTTTCATAAAAGGATTATTTCACCCTTTACTGAGATACAGGCACCTCCAGGGTGAAACACTGTGGTTGTTTAACTGCCTGTAGCCACACAACACAAGAAGTGAGCAGACAGGAAATGAAAACCATCCTATCCAATTTAATTTTAAGGAGAAAATAGATAGGCAGAATGTAAGATTCACAGCTGGGATTTCACCAGAGTAGAGGAAATACTACACCTTAGAGAAAAGTGGCACAATATCTTTAGTGACTGCGAGAAGCAGACTCTTGGTTTTACACCTTATCTGGAAGACCCTCTGCAGGGAGGTCATTGCTCCTGCAATATCAACCTGAGAATTAGTATTAGAGGGGAAAATGCAAGCTATCAAATTACCAATTTCCCTTCCTGAGGAATCTAGATACTCCTTAGAGGTCTGCTGTGCAAATACTGCCTGGGCATCGCTGATGAGTTATGACATTATCACAGTGCTAGGTGGTGGGATGCAGCAGATGTTTGAAAGTGCCCCTGAAGAAAAATGCCAGAGGAAAGGTTATCTACCAAAATGTTTATTCCTTTTCCCTAGAGTCCTACAACCCATAGCTGCTTGTTTATCCATAGTTTCATAGTGATGAGAAATGTTTAGATTCCAACTGGGAATGGGCTTTTGCATTCGAGGTACAAGCAGATGATGAAGAAATGAGAAATTACTTTATAGCCCTGAAGGGGCTCAAAGGTGTAAGTAAAAGTAGCAACGATAGGAATGAAAATATATAGTTTGGTCATGTTTGATTGAAGTGGAAGAGACTAGAAGGAAGGAAGACAGGACAAAGAGTAAACGCTGCATTTGGATTGTGCTATTTTTTGCGGAGTTGCTGTGAGGTTGTGGGTGCAGAGTGAATACCTGGTTCTGCTAAAGAGAGAAATAACCGCAGCTCTGAGCAGAGCCTCTCTGATGGGGAGAGCCTGACTGCTGGCAATGGGGTGGGGTGGAGCAGAGAAGCAGAAACAGCCAAAGAAATCCTGCGCCTATTACAGTCATAGGTGTTTAGTTTCAAGAAAATCAGGATTTCATACAAGATAAAACCTGGGAGGGGGGATGTTTGTTGAGGAGGCAAGATATTTCATTCATATTTGTGCAGTCCATATCCTTTTCTTCCACTGGATGTGCAGGAGGCTTCTTCAGCTTTGAATGATACAGTCCTTTGATAAGTTGTTAAGGCAGTGTTTTGGACACATTAAAAAAAAAGGAAGAAACCCATTTATGGAAACTCTGCTTTGTACCTTTTCTTTATGAATAAGTATGAAAGGAAACCAGGTGTCTTTTTCTGTAAATGATTCATCAAGAACCACAACAGCTACGTTCAGAGCTCGAAGAACCTCTTTCTGCCACCTTTTCAATAAATTCTGCATTTATTTCTGACTTCCCTGGGTAAACCCAGGCTATCTGCTGTGCTGTTTACGAATGGCCTTCATGCCTCCCATGTCAAGTTACACCTATTTCCAAGCTTCCCCAGGATGTGAGCTTCTTAGGTTAGGAAGTCTGTGGTGCTGCAGGGAACCATGGTGAGAAGATATGTGATGTATCGCACATGCGGTTTCTATGTGTTCCCAGTGAGAGGAAATGGTTTGAAATAGCGTGGTCTGCCTTGCTTTGTATGGGCATAAAGCTGTAAAATGTTCTGCAGTTTAAAGAGAACAACAGCACTGAGAACTGTGGAGATTTCAAATAGGTATTGATTCCCAAGTCACATAGAGACGAGTCAGTGTTATTTATTTCCCGATCAAAAGAAGTGGGAACTGAAACACCCATTGAGTGGTGAAAATAAAGACCCCTGAGGATGCAGACTCAAAAGACACTGACCAGGTCGGCTTCTGTTCTGAGGAGGAACATCCAGCTGGTGCCCACAGCAGCAACACCCACTGCAGCGCTGTCAGCTTCCCCAACCCAGGGTCAGTCCTGCAGCAACAGAAAGTGCAGAGGGCTAGATCTGACCCTGCTTCAGCAAAGCAAGCAGAGCTGGGAGAAGCAATGGCCAACTTGGCTTCCACTTGTCAGCAGAGCAAGCCTTCACCTTGCCTACAAAATGAGAGGCAGATGAAGATATGCCAGGAGAAGGGGAAGAAAGGGAATGGTTCTGCTGATCTCTGCAGAGGAAGGAACAAAGATGTGGCCTTGAAGCAGAGATGATACTGTGTTTAACCTGGTGGAGTGTCCAAGATGCACACTTTTCACAGGATTGCCAAGAGATGGAAAAGAGAAAGATTTGGAAGATGATATGTGTCATCTGTAACTCAATTTCAGTATTATATACTAGAAATTAGTGATGATACAATAGCCAAGAAAAGGTCTCCAACTGGCAGTCCAAAAAAAATTAACTTACCTGTTTTTCCTTTTATTTCACAAATGCCAAAGTCTAGTGTACCATACTCTAATAGTTAGAGTACTTCTTTTGAGTCCATGATCTAATGTACAGAGGGAGAGGAGTACTCGAAGTCCAGCAGCAGAGACAGTGAGAAAGGAGTCGGTTTGCATGAGAAACCTAAAATTATTTCAGTGGAGTTTTGCAGAATAGACCAAGCTGGCGTCTCTTACAGATTAGTCAAGTGATCCTGGACTCAGCATGAATCAAATCTTTTCACAATTTCTTTGATGTATAGTCCCATCTCCTTCTCTGCTTGCCTACTATGTGATCTTCTTTATCTCTACTCTGTCTGGTACTTTGTTTGCCTTCTCTTTAGAAAGAGAGAGAGGAGAATGGTCTGTGGACTCATTACTTTATCCCCAAGGCAACACTGGAATGAAGACAAGGGACATCATTGTTGAAAGACAGTAAAATGATGGGATGTAATGAGAAATACACTCAGGGAATGCCAGCTAATGCTCACAGCCTTCTCAAGACAGTTGTAGCACAGAGCATCTTGCATTTGTCACAACCAATCATCCTGAAATCATCATAGTACTTAACTAACAAAGAGTTTATAGCGATGTGTATTTTATTATATGCAATGAAGAACGTGGAAAGAAGTACTGCAAAGGCAAAGGAAATTTCTGATTAAGATCAATAAAAAATTTAGAAAGTCAAAAAAGGACTCTGGATAACTTGAGATGTCATTTCCTATGAGTGTCATTTATTTGAGATAATGAGGTCTTTTGAAGCAAATTTTACCAAATACTAGCTTGTTTAGGAATTTTATAGGTCACTTGTTGCCACTTAGTTGTTCCCAGGTGATTATACACCTACTCAGGTGCTGTTATCAAAAGGTGTATTATGGAAGGATGCTGTGATGTAGTAGCCTGGACCCAAAGGGAAAAGACTCAGCAGAGGCCCACTGAGTGCATTCAGCACAGAGTATCTTACATCTGTGCAAAGATACATACACAGACACACAACTCAATGGGTATTTCAGATTATTTCTGAATTTGGAGCAGCATGGGAACCTGAAGGATGAAAAGCACAGAGCTTTTAGTCCTGTAAAGGACAGAGGGGGTCTCACCACCCTTTCAGTACAGCACAGAAGTAGCTAGCTGACACAATTAATACATTTTTTGTAAGGTGCAAACACTAGTGACATTTCTGTTTTCTTCCCATTATTATTCAGAACCATGCTACCCAGCAGCTGCAGCTTGCAGAGTCCAGCTGAGGCTCAGCACTATGAACTAATCTCACTGTACCTTCAGGCATCGTTTTAGCTAGCGTCCCTCATTCTTTTAGCTTAGCTAAGACAAAAGACTGTCTTTGGAGGCTGGCTCCCGTTTTATGTGGGCAGGAACATGCAGGCAAACTTAGACTTATGAAGAGCTGCATGAGTAAGTGACAGGATCTGCACGCACTCAAGCACCTGGTGTTCTGGCAGCCCCTCCTGCGGGACGAAAAAGGAGAGGGGGTGGTTTCGGTCAGACTTTGCAGCTCTGTGGTATGAGGAGAGGGAGGCAAGAGAAGGCAGCGATCAGCAGGCTCCCCGAGATGGCCTGTGCATCCATTCCCCACTCAGCATTCTGCCTACTGACAGTTCCTCTCCCGTGTCCCTTTCCCACTCACTTGCTCACGCAGCTGCTTGTCTGAGTTGACCTACTAATGCCTTACTTTTTACCACTGAGCTGTCTAAGAGGCAGTACTGACATTTGTACAACTTCATATATTTCAAAGACATTTCCAGTGTTGTTTTTTTTTTTTTTACTACTTGTTACCCTTTTTTATTTTCTTACCTTCTTACTCTTTTACTGCTGACTACTCTTGTTCTTCTCTTTGGTTAGGTTTGAAATGAAGCTCAGGCAGACACCTTGGCAGCAGCCCCTGTAACAAGCTTTTGCACAACTTCTGAGCCCATGCAGTCACCTGTGACTCCCTGAGCCTTTCTCCAATAGCCTGGCATACCTTCTTTCCATGGTTTCACAGAATGACCAACTCAAAGCCACCACCTCTCCTCACTGCCAGCATTGTTGGAAACATACTGCCCATCCACCCACATCTTTTGTGAAACCACAAACACCCCCTCACAGGCTGGCTAGACAGGAGTGGTGGGTTGAATAACTTGTTCTTGGGAACATTGAACAAGCTCTTGCCCCTTGACTTCTGGCAGATCTTGCTCAATATCTATTTTTGCAGTGTGCTCTGGTTAACAGGTGACATTTTCATACAGGGGTGCAGAGGAAGACACTTTGGTAGCACTCACTAGTTCTTTAAGCGGTTTGGCAGCAATCTCATACATGCTCTAGTCTGTTCATTCACTTTTTGTCCTGTTTCTCCTTGAGTAATATCACTTCCACACAGTCTTTCACTAACAGCTCACCTGGCATCAGCTGATACACAGTAGTACACTATTTCCATTTTCAAGAACCTGTTGCTGTACGTAATAGGAATCCTTTCATCACACAGCATTCTCTTTCATCTTTGTCAGTTGCTGATTCCAGTCCAGTGACCTTTTCACTTCCATTTACAATAAGCCTGTTTACAATCATAAACCATTTCTTGCTTTCATCTCACTTGCCTCATCCATTTCCAATCTCTTCCTTTGTAAGGACAGTGTCATGTCACATCTCATCGCTGCGTGGTTACCTCTTCATTTGGAACTGGTCCTGGATTTCTTTTTTCCTTTTCCATTCGCCCCTACACAGTGGTACCTACAGTAGGATCGCTGGGAAATTCAGAATTTTGGCACTTCTCCTCCCAGTAGAAGAAAGCACAAAGTTAGAACAATTGAAGCTCAGCCAGCACCGTGCTTTCACTGCAGATTATTGTTACAGTGTTTGATCCAGTGAGATTCTTTCTAAGTCTTTTGCAATGCCCTCTTGAACATGCAAGTTCGGTTTTGTGGAAGTGCTAAATACAGCTGTGACTTCTTACTGCTCCTTTCAGTCCTAAGCTGTATGTCACTCATCCTCGTAGGGCAAAAAGGAGGTTTCTGATTGAGGAGTAGCTCAGCATGTTGTTCCTGTAATTAACACAGAAGAAAACTCAAATCTTGCTGCAGAAATGCTCGAATGCCTTCAAACACGGGGATGGTCTGACAGCTGGGTATCCAGTGGGAATTTTGGATAAGAAATAGATACAAACGGAGTCATTTTTCTTCAGGCCTTTGCTAATGAGAGCAACGGATGAGTGACACGGGCAGTGTATAACCCAGCCAAATAGTACACAGGTCTTTTATTTGTAAGTTTGCTTACTGGCAGCAGTAAAGCTTGGAGGTAACATTGCCAGCAGAACCACACAGTGAATATTAATCTATTAATCTAGTGATCTATTCCTCATCTAGAAGGGGTCCGATGCTACATAAATTTGAGATGCTGATCCACCACACTGATTTTTGCCATTTTCAGACTGTTTGTCATGGCATCCATTTATTTTGGTGCCTACTAGGGCATCTCAGTCCAAGAGAGTGGTGAAGGCCCCAAGACAGAAATCCAAAAGTAGGAGACTTCCAGGTACTGGCTTGCTGCATGGATAAAAGGTGTCATCAAGAGTAGGTGTGTAACTACAGTCTCCATCCACTGAAACCTTTGTGTTAAACACCGAATGGGAAATTGGTTTGCCTGGAATTACAATGGCAAAGGTACCCCTGAAATCATTATGCATTATATTGTTCATTTATTTTTAACTGAGTGGCTGAGGTGGGCTTCTCAGCGGAATAGATTGCTGTCCCAGGGAGCTTATAGAAAAGCTGCTTGTTTACATCAAGCAGCATGTGAGCAATTCCACTGCTGAAAGCATCTCGGCTGTGTTTGAAAATAACTGCTTCTGCCTGACAGCAAATGTTCCCGGTTCATTCCCTTTATACATGTGGTGATATTATGTAGATGCCTGTATCTGAGCAAGAGCTTTACATTATGCCTTAGCTGGTGACTGTTTAATATTTGTACTGGAGAAAAAACCAAAAGGCTTTGAAAGTTGACCTTCAAGGTGATATCAGAGATTGGCATTCAGACCATTTTATTTTATTTTTATTTTACAAAACAGCTTCTGATTTTGACCATTAAGTAATTTAGACTTTAAGGTTAGAATTTTAGTGTCTGGATAATGTATCTGGAAGCAAAGTCAGGCGAGGGGTTGCCTAGATATCACCATTTAAAATCCACCATTAATGATTCCAGCAAGTTAGAGGACACAAGACACAGGTTTTGTTATTTCTAACTTTAGCTGTCTGAAAAATAGAATCTAATCTATGTTGGTGTCTTCCTGCAGCCAATGGAGAAAGATGGTATCTTCAAAATGAATATGCCCTGACTAACGTAGGTGCCTAATCAGTGTCAAGAAGGTAGCTCAAATGTCAAAGTACTCTAAAACTTCATGTCCAAGTTAGGTGGGATGAACTGCCCACTGGAGTTTCCTACCTTGGTCCTTTGACTGTTATGCCAAGACAGCCAGCTAAGCCTCCAGGCTAACTTTTTGATGGTTAAGTGTGATGAATCCCTATAGGAAATTATATGTATGAAAATACTGCCCAAACTAGATCAGTTTTGTGTTTGGCTTTCTGTACCAATACCACTATTTCATAGTGAGGGATCAGCTGAAAGGTCCCTCTGAAAGTAAATGCTCCTAGTTCATGCCCAAAGCACACAGAGGGGTGGGGAGAATATCAAGCTGTCATAGTTTAACCCCTGTTGGTAAATGAGCCCCACGCAGCAGCTCACTCACTGCCCCCCAGCAGGATGTGGGAGAGAATCAGAAGAGTAAAAGTGAGAAAACTGGTGGGTTGAGATAAAGACAGTTTAACAAATAAGGCAAAAGCTGCACACACAAGCAAAGCAAACCAAGGAATTCATTCCCCACTTCCCATGGGCAGGCAGGTGTTCAGCCATCCCCAGGAAAACAGGGCTCCATCACGCGTAACGGTGACTTGGGAAGACAAACACCATCGCTCTGAAGATCCCTTCCTTCTTCCCCAGCTTTGTATGCTGAGCATGACATCATATAGTATGGAATATACCTTTGGTCAGTTGGGGTCAGCTGTCTCCTCTGTGTCCCTTCCCAGTTCCTTGTGCACCTCAGCGCACTTGCTGGTGGGGTGGTGTAAGAAGCAGAAAAGGCCTTGGCTCTGTATAAGCACTGCTCAGCAGTAACAAAAACATCCCCATGTTATCAACACTGTTTCAGCACAAATCCAAAGCACAGCCCCATGTGAGCAACTGTGAAGAAAATTAACTCTATCCCATCCAAAACCAGCACAGAAACACTTTGCTTTGTATCACAAGGCCAGGAGAATCTTTGGAAAGTAGTTCCATTGCAGCATCTGTCGGCATAATGATGTCAGCATCAGCTTAGTTGCTTCCAACAAGTACAAAGCATGGTTTAACCTTGAGGCTGGAGCTGGTCATAGCTTTCTGTTGAATAAACTACAGTTTGTTTTTCTTTTGAGATTAGAAGATATTCAAGCCCATGCATTTTCCAGCTTGCAATTCCCATGCATAACCAAACTTCTCTGCTTCAGTTATTGTTGTGAGAATGAGTTGTTTAATATTTGTGAATCTCTGTACGTGCTGAATATTAAAACATATGAACACCTCACACAGTGGAGAGGGAAGCACTGTGCATTATTATATAATTCTGTATTTAAGGTCTGTTAAAGTACTGTCATATCACAGACATAAATATGCTGAAAACTGTCAGCTGCAACTGCAACTACATCCTGAAGGTTACATTTTTCAGCAAATTACTTCTGCAGAGGATTCCACAGTTTCCATAGATTGGTAAATAAATAAAACCCAGATGCTACTACAGTTAATCCAGGGTGTAGATACAATTTTGTTCATTGCATATTTGCCCAGTCAGCAGGGCTGTAAGGATGCGCAGCCTTCCTTTGGTGTGAAGACACCAGAAACGATCTGGGATATGAAACATTCCCTTTTGGTCTTACAGAGCAGTCTGTGCAGGGTCATGAAGAGAAGGAAGTATTCACTACAGAAACTACAGCAGCTGAGTAGAAAACAGCATTAAGTCAGTTTTTTTGGGGAATCTTATCTTTTAACAGCACCTCAGGAAAAGAGGATGTAGTTTGTCCACACATGGACTGTTTCATAGTGAAGGCTTCTGCAGAGCATTTAAATGTGTGCCTAATTTAAAGAGTGCCAGTAGTACCATTGATGCATGGCACTGCTTAAGTGAACAGATTTAAAGCAGATTAAACAGGGATATAATAAATTTATTTCTTCACACATAGTTGTACTAGAGAATTACATGTTCTGAGTGAGTCTGCAGAAACAGCCCAGAACTGCCCACCAGCATTGCCTGCAGGGTCACAACAAACCCCACAGGGGCAATTTTTAGCTAGAAATCTTCAAATCCAAAGTGCTACCAAAAGCCAGCCTTCTCAGACAGATAATGGCTAATTTTAAAATAAATTATATTGCTTTCCCAGCTCTCCATAAACAGGCTGATGTGGTTTTGGTTCTGTGGAGCTGAGCTGTGTGTTTGCTGGGTGCGTTACTGAAGAGCAATCACTGCACACAAAATTCTAACACACAATTAAACTTTGAATATAGTAATAAAATGGTTGTTTTTTACTTTCTTTGGTTTGTCTTTTTTTTTTTTTTAAAAAGGTGTTTTATTTTTATAGCACTCTCTGCTCACTTTTTTCTTCTTTTTTTCTTTGCAACAGTGGCCTTTGGGATGAGGCCTGAATCCTGCTGTAGTGGATCTTCTCTTATACACTTTGCATTAGCAATTTCCTGCTTCACTGCTCCTCCACTATGAGACAAGCTTTAAGATTTAGTGATCGTATAGCAGAGTTGAATAACAGCACTTCCATTTCCTTTTACAAAAATTGCCAGCTCTCTTGCCTTTGGAGAGACTTACTTACCCAGATTCACCTAGACAAAAATGGCAAAATGGAGAAGGGAAAAAGTGGCATCAGACTTTTTAACAGTGTCTCTTAGGCATCTGTGTTTTTAGGAATATAAGAGCAAACAAGTTCATGCATTTGCATTCAAAGGGGATTTTTTCAGCCACAGTAGTTTGGAAAAAAATACTGGAGGTTTTTTGCCTTCCTCTCTTGAGTAGGCATCATCTGCTTTTTGCAATGCTGTTTTACTAGAGAGGGATGCTGGAAAGTGATGGTGGCTTTCATGTCCCCTTTTCTCTTCTGGTAATTCACTGCAGCTGTGTATTTTTGCCTTTTACTTTAGGTTTTAAGCATAGGGGAGATGTTTACAGCCCCTGGGGACTTCTAGATCAACAGATCCTTTCTGAGCCAGGGAGCTGCTGTTGGAGACGTCCTTCTGAGGACTGGACTTGGTGGTTCAAATGTTTTCTTCTAGTCATGTTTTGTGCACCTGTGCTACTATAATATAAGGATGGCTGGACAGATAAAAGATCTGTTTGACCCAAAAATCTGCCTCTCGCTGTAAGGAAAGTGTATGAGAACAGTTTCCCAGGTTCATGTAACCAGCAATTTAAACATTGAGCTAGAAGGTTGCAGCTGGGCTATTGCCACTATTTAATAGCACCAGATGGTTTTATCTTCTATGAAGTTGTCCCTTTTTCAGTCCTTTCAGATGTGCAGCCTCCATGTCCTTTGGTCACAAGCTCCAGAATTCACTTACACCTTGACCTTCACTTGCCTTTAAAATTGCTACCTTAGTTCACCGGGTGAGCATTTCTTCTTCTGTTGAGAGAAGGGGTGCAAAATCATTGTCTGCTTACCTTCTCCACATCATTTTATTCCTTTGCCATTGGTTTCACTCACAGAGGAATCTGGTTTTTAGAGGCTGTCCTTGTGTGGAAGCTGTAACACTGTGGTGATTGCTCTTATCTTTCTCTGCAGCCTTCCTACTTCTGTTAAAGGTGTTTGTAGATAGAGTGAGCAGACCTGTGCACAGTCAACGACGGGGACACAGCAACCATTCGTGAGCAATGTACTCATATTTCCTGACTTGTTTGCTCTTTAAAAAAAGAAAACAAATACTTAAGATCTATTTGTCTGTGTAATTCCCACTGACTGCAAAGCTGATAGCTTAACAGAACTTCCCACACACCTCTTCCCTGCGTGGAAATAGCCAGTTTAGATCACTGTTTAAAATAGGGGGTGGTCTACCTCTTAATTAACCGAGCATCATTTACATTTTATTAGTATATTACATGCAAGCCACTCTGTAAGTGAGATCCCTTTGCAACTCCTCACCACCATCTTACTTTTTCCCTATTCTGAATAATTCCGTGTCATCACAGAGTGCAAACCTTGGCACATCAGTATGATGTTCCTTCCAGACCATTTGCAAATCTGTTAAGCACCACAAATGCCTGCACAGATTCCAATGAGCCCCATGGCTAGATCCCTCCATGGTGAAAATTTTGAATTCACAGCAGGACCTTCACCTTCCTCCCAGGCAAGCTTAGTGTTTTCACAGCCCTTGTGGAGAGAGTTCGACACAACTTTTTAAGGATACACATACGCCTACTGCACTGCGGTACCCTTGTTTACATATTAATTGACTCTTCAAAGAAACATAAAGGATTTATGAAGCATGACTTCCCTCCACAAAAGTCACGCTGGCCCCTCTCCGACGTATCATGTTTATTTCTGAGTCTGTAGATTTTGTTCTTTAATAGAGTTTCTACCAATTTGCCCACGATGGAAAACAGATTTCCTAGGTTCATGTCAACTACTATTTAAAAAAATTGGCATCACACTTAACATGTCTGGCACTGAGGCCAGCGTGTATTTTAAGCTGCAAAATGAAGTTGGCTCTTCAGCAGTTTCATACATTAGTTCCTTTAGAACCTCTGAGTGCATGTCCTGGAACCTGGTTTGTTACAACTTATTTTATAATTTGTTCTGAAATCTTCTCTTCTGATACTTCAGTTTTAGACTGATCACCATATTCTTCCCCCATATAAAGCATTTGGGTGCCTGAGCCTCCCTCAGATCCTCCACCATGAACAGTAGTGGAAAAATTCATTAAACGTTTTCAGCCTTATCTTCCATGAGCACTCCTTTTACATCTTGATCATATATCTGCCTGACTAACTAGCTGGCAGGATTCCTACTTCTGAGGTGTTTCAAAAGAGTTTTTATGAAACATTTTTATGCCTTCAGCAAATTGCTCCTAAAAATATTTTGGGCTTCCTTGTGGTTTTCTTTAAACTTGCCAGCTTTTACGATCTTCTCTTTTTGTCAGCTGGATGAAACTTTTTTTGTTCTTTTAGCTTTAGAAATTTTTCTTCACCCTGTTGTTTACTATAACTGACTTGTGACTTTGTTCCTTTTAAAGTCTTTTGTTAGCTGTTACTGGCTTACTAAAAGCCTCTAACATGACACCTTAAAACAATTTCCAGACCATACCAAAATTTTTACCCTTTTGCCTGTTCCATTTACTTTCCTCTTCCCTGGCTTCCCTGGCTTTCTCTCTCTTTTTTTTTTTTTAGGTAGTTGTCTTTTTTGAAGTCAAACATTGTTCATATTAATTCTTTCAACTCTTTTGCTCCTTTGGGCATAGTTGCTGTGCGTGTAATATAAGGATAGATTATGTTTCTTTTGCAAGATGCTTTGAAGGAGGTCAGTGCCTGGATCCGAGTCAATAATGGCTTTTTCTCATGTGGGCTCTTTGAGCCATTACGTTATGCAATCATAAGCAGGTAATATCTATCATTTTTTTTCTAAGGCAGTCCTGAGGACAGGACACAGGAGGCAGCTCTGACACCCTTCTGCCCAACAGCAGCCCCAAGTGACCTTTGTCAACTACTATTTAAAAAAATTGGCATCACACTTAACACATACATTCTATGGTCCCATGCTGCCACTGTACTGCAAGGGTCCTGCTTGACTTATCCACCAGTATCTTGCAGCAGAATGAGGGCAAATCTGAAGTGAATAGAAATTCAGGAGCTGGCATCTTTCCCGAAGTTATTTAGTCCAATGAGGAAAGAGTTGTCATCACATGCTGCATATTTATTCCTTACGAATCCTTACTAACAAGGAATCCTTGCTCTTTATTTCCCTAGCTATGGACCATGAATAAAGAACAGATCCCCTCAGTTATTCCTTGAGAGCATCCCGTTTTCAGGCCTTGTCTTGATCAAAAATATCCCAAAGCGTTGGATGCTCCAGCTCCCAGCCCGTTTCAGGATACTTTGAAACCAGGCACTTAGCAGTTTGCTCTGAGCTGTCAGTTCTGGAGCTGGACCTCATGTCACAGACAAGAGTATCTGCTGCCTGTGGAAGGATTGGGGAATTACAGATACTCTGGATGTTCAAATGACCTTGACACGTTATCATGGAGGTCAGGTAGCTCTGCCTCCAGGGGTTCCCGTGCATATAGTGCTTTCTTAATGAGAATGTAGGAGTCCTCTGCAGGACAGAAGGGAGAGAGCATCCCTTCAAATAGCACAGCAGTTAGCTACACCTGAGAAACTCAGGTGCCTTGCCAGAGCAGTGGAAGTGGTGAAGAGAAATGCCATTTGTCTGGATAGAAGAAGTATAACAATACAAAGCACTGGCAAGAGGATGTGCTTTTCCACAAGTGTCGATATTTCTTGAGTTTTATTTTGAAAGTTCCCCATAACTGTTTAGATGGATCAAAGACTCAGGTCTAGTTTGGTTTTGCTTTCCTTCTTACATAGATTTCAGCAATTCCAATTATTTAAAAAAAATAACCTTTTTGCCTTTGCTGTTTTCTCAACCATGCTTTCCTCTGACACTTGAGGGGTATTGCAGAGTACACTTCAACCCTCTGTCTAAAAGATTATATTTCCTTTTCTTTCTTTTGCTTCTTCCTTTGACACTGATACTGTCATGGTGCACAACTACCATATCCTCTTTGACATTGTGTAAGAAACTGTCTAGGGCTACGAAGATGATTAAGGTCCTGGAGCATCTCCCCTGTGAGGAGAGGCTGAATAAGCTGGGACTGTTCAGTCTTGAGAAGAGAAGACTAAGGGGGGACCTAATTAATGTTTATAATTATCTCAAGCATGGAATGCAGGGGGAATCAGCCAGCCCCTTTTCAGTGGTCTGTGGAGACAGGACAAGGGGCAATGGCTGCAAGTTGGAGCACAGGAAGTTCCGCACCAACATGAGGAAGAACTTTTTCACAGTGAGGGTGACAGAGCCCTGGGACAGGCTGCCCAGGGAGGTGGTGGAGTCTCCTTCTCTGGAGACATTCAAGACCGGTCTGGACGCCGACCTGTGCAATATGAGCTGGGGAGCCTGCTCTGGCAGGTGGGTTGGACCCGATGATCTCTTGAGTCCCTTCCAACCCCTACAATTCTATGATTCTATGATTCTAAGCCTTTAGAGGTCCAACACTTTTACATGTAGCATACAAATCACTGGACAGTTTTCTGTGGCAATGGAAACTGGATTTTCTGTGTGCCTGATGACTGAGTCTTTCTACAGTGTATTATCTTTGCATCTAAGCTAGATTCCTTATCCCCTGTCAGATAACCTTGGTGCAAAAGAATGTATCCTACGATTCAGGAACCCACAACATTCAGGAACCCTGGAAATGTTCACTCTTCAGATGGATGCTGCCCTGCCGTAAGACTATTTAGTAGCACAGGTGGTGTTAGCCGACAGCTGAGACTATGCTGTGATGCCTCTGTGAATATTGGTACTGCTCTTCTGTCTCCCCAAGTTCCTTCCATTTGTCACATTTACCAGGGCCAGGAGCTCGGTTGCTTCTAGTGCACCCCATCTGCTCAGAGGGCAGATAATGATACAGATGATACCTGTGCATTAATTGAATCAAGTAGCTTCCGCTCTCCTTCTGGTCTCATTAGATAGTTTGCTCCAAGCTTCTACAAAGGAGATAGTTAATTAAGGGTAATTAATCTACCGTTGCAGTGCCCAGCACTCAAATGGAAAACAAACAGCTACCTATTTATCATTCTCTCAGACTGGCTTTACACTAGATCCAGTTAGAAATTGCCAAATCTGTGGATTTAGCTCTCAAACTATGAGTTTAAACTACTGTGCTCAAGGATTTACTAAATTTTAGTCAGCAAGGGCTTAAACTGTGAGTCTGTTTTATCTAAGTACACGCTACCATGCTGGCAATGTTTTAAATTTAGCTGAACTTAAAACCTAATTGAACTATGCAATCCCCACACTGCCTTAAATTTAAATGTAATGCCCCCTTAAGACTAGCTGATGTCTAGAATCCAAATTTACTCAATGTATTTTACTGCAGTGCTTGAAACTAGTCAGCTCAGACAAGCAGATTGTATTCTAACAACAGCCCGTTGTTACTGCAGAATATACATTGCATGTCTGAATCTGGAAGTACCCACACATGAGAAAAATAGTGCATCCAAATCCTGACATGTACATAGATGCCTTTTTAGTTAGCATGTATAGAGAAAGGTATCATCATTCATCTTAAGACTGTCCTCCAGATATGTAAAGACAAAATGAAATCTGCAAGCCTCAATTTACCTGGGGAGCTGAAGTGATCATGGCCACCTTGCTAGATTTAAACACCATTGCTGTTTAAATCAGGCCTCTGTCAGTATCTGATAGTCTCCTTAAATCTATGTGTGGATATAAAACCATGGACACATCTTATGTCCTCAAGAGGAAGATGAATCTTCTGAAAACGTGCTTCTTACAATTATGTTTTATGATCCTATTACCTTATGAGTGGTACACTACATAAGCTCAGCACCTTTGAAAACGGCATAATATATACTATCGACAGATGACATGAAACAACAGATTTGTCAGCACAAGTCTGTAAAGAGTAGAGCCTGAAAAATAAAAGATGGATTCACCAGCAGGGTAAATGGTTGATTCTCCCAAACAGGAATCCCAGTTTAAGGCTTGGTATATAACCCTTAACTAGGATTGTATCATCATCTGAGACATAATTAGCCAGGAGTGATTTTGATCTTATTAGGCAATTCTGCTTTCTCAATCTGGAGATTATTTTCATACACTTGTCATTTGTGAGTTTCATGGATTTCAGACTCATGGAAAGCAACCCACTCAATTCCCCTTGGTTTAATTTTTTGTATCTTCCAAATGTCTTTGCCATCACTGCAACTCTTGTATAGCTGAGACTGGCAGGATAGGATACGGGGTGAGCCAGCCTGGGGAGCTGGACTGTCCCATCCGTGAATCACAGGTCACAGTATCAGTCTGAGTGTGAGCTGCTTGACAGCTATTGCAGGTTGTCACTGCAGTTATCACCAATGTGCCTTTGCCTTGTACATTTTCCCTTATCAAATATGTGCTTTTCCTGTTGAAAAACGTTATGTCCTCCAGGATATATGTCAATGAAATGGATCTATTTTTTTTCTGGATTATGTATGTCTTCCCTTCCATCTTTAAAATGTCCACTTATATGTTGGTAGAAAATGCTTACCACCAAAGGTACTTACAATGTATGTGTGTGCAAGGTGTTGTTCTCCTGGCAATGTGGAAGGGTTCTGTTCAAGAACCATGATGACATTGCTGTAAGTATGATGTGATAGACTTAGACTGCAGCAAGGGAAATTCTGGTAGGCTTAGGAACACAATCTTCACAGTGAGAGTGGTCAAGTACTGGAATAGGTGCAGCATGCAGTGATGCCTGTGTGGCACTGTAAAAGAAAATCAGTGGTGTAAGCCAAAAAGTATATCCTTGGGGCTAAATTGAGTGGTGTAGACATGGAGCAGTGCTAAAGTACGTTGACATGACCTGTTGCAAAGCCTCCCTGGGAGTCTCGCTGCTTATTGCTTTGGGTTGCATCCTTTGAGTAACACTCAAATAATAGCATCAGGTGTGATGGGTGCAACTCTGTGCCAGAAAAAGCTCGCATTTTGTGGGGCTGGGGAAAGGCAGAAAGTTTTTCGATATATAAGATGAAAAACTCTCCTCCTGGTCTCAGTTTATTATCTTATCTTGTTGGAGTGCTGCATGGATAATTGGCTGCTGATACTTCGAGAATGTGAAGTTTAGCGGTGGATGTATTTTGCAGTATTATGCTAAGCCACAAGGTGGCACTGGAAGATTGTAATAATACAGTGTAATTAAGCCTCCCACCCCCAATAAATCTTTGACAGAGAAAGCATGCATTTTTACATTAAATTATGTAAACCATGAGAATAGGTTATTTCTTTTTCTTCTGATTGTTGGCATCACTTCCCAGCAATTTTTAGTAAAGTTTTCTCGAGAGTAACATAACATGGAGATCTTTCTGTGTGCAGTATAGCTATTGCAGTGTCACAACAAAGTATGTGGCATCAACACCCCTTTGTTTTTAAACATGTATTCATTAATACTGGTGATCCTGACAGCTGTCTCTCTCTTTGTAGCTAAGTATTCATACCTCAGCAGCAAGTGTATGCAAAAGAAGGAATTTCATTTCCTCTGTAATTTCTTTGATATGTTGCCTGAAGCTTTCTCTTCCCTTCTAAAGTAAAGATGAAAACCTATTTCAAGTTTTCATCAAAGGTGAAAGTTCTTCCAAGATTTGTCCATTTCTAACAAAGATTTCACAATACTCTTGTCCAAAATACCTCTCTTTGTTTTAATATCAAATGTAGGCATAGGTAAGCAAAAGCACTTAATTCAGTACTGCTATTATAGATGAAATTTGACACATTTTCAGGTTTTAAAAAGTATAAAGCTTCTTCCCATATTTTCAAATCTCCTTTATATCCTCTAAACACTGAAAATATCGGGGGTAGTTCGTAGCTGAGAAAAACAAGAATAAGCTGTCCATTTGAGTGGGTTGATGTCTGAATGAAGAGTGTCATTTATAGCTCTGAATGTCTGAAACACTCAAAATGATAATGAAGAAGTCTGAGGAAATCCTGGGTTTACTTTTGCATACAACAAAAAAGCCCTAATTACTGTAGCTGCAGTATAAACTCCTGATCTTGAGGTACAAAAGGCCTTAAATTGTTAAATTGTTTTAAAAGTATTCCTTACTGTCCCAAACACGTGCCCACATGAAATAATTTACTACATGAGGGGCTTAGACAAAGCCTGTTTTTAAAAATTCCTGTAATTGCAAGAGGTATCCGCACAAGACTTCTTGCAAAGGTTCAGCTCCACCTCATTTGAAGGAAGTTTCAAAACTTCCATTTATCTGAAGAGGAACAGAATGGCTGCCCATATTTAAGGGTCTGAAACACAAAAGGCAGAGGTGTTTCTGGTTTGTTTCCTGGGAACTCATTTTTCCCTGCAGAAATAAAGATACTAAGCGATATCATTATGAAAGGTAAAATATCCCCTCACTCGGGTTCTGCTACTCACCAAGCTCCTAGCAAAATCTGTGCAATAGGTAGTTTACAAACCCAGTGCAAAGTAAAAGCAATCTGAAAGGATGCAGAGCTCCACATGTCTTACTGAAGACTTACCCAGGAGCCCATGTCTTCTTAGCTATAGCCAATGGCGACAGTGTTTGGCATGAAGAGTCTGGTATCTGAACTCAGCTCTCAGGCTCTTCTAACCAAGATCATTTATAGTTTTATCAGCTGCCTCCTTAGTAGGGAATACACTTCCTTTTGGACACCAGCCTTTCTAGTTATTCACCACCTGTACTTCCCTTTCTGATGTCAGCCATCGCCCCAGCCCAGCTCCCCGTGAACAGGTGACCATGTAGCAGAAGACCCAGCACCACTGCCTGTTGCCCTTGCTTGATGTGCTTGGCACAAAACCCAAGGGATGGAGGGCCATGAGGAAGGATCTGCCCTCATGGACTTTGGCGTGGCCACTGAAGGATCAAGGAAAGGCCAACTGGCAGTGCAGCCTACCGCCTTGCCCTTCCTGGCTTCTGCTGCAGCCACTCTGCAGAGACACGAGTAAATTTTGTCTTTGGTTGTTGACCCAGCACTGCTGTTGAGCATATGCAGAGGGGACGACACCAGGCGATCTCCCTTCAGCAACAGCAGAGCCGTGTCAGGGACTTTATTCCTGCTTACAATATGGTGAATGGAGAATAGGTGACTATGCTGCTTCAGAATGTGCAGTTACATGGTGTCATTTTAGTACATGTGATGTAGAGCCAGGATGTCCTACCCTGGTAAGTTTTCAGGCAGAAATTCTGCCATTCTTCCTCGTTCTCTGTGAAGCTGCCTTGTTCCCCAAATGGTTGGTGTTCATGCAGCTTTCTGGCCCAAGCCTTGAAGAGCAATGTGCTCCCAGGAGCCCAAGAGCAGCTGCTTCGATGTGCCCTGGGCTGCAAGCATCCCTCTGCCATCCAGCTCTGCAGACAGTCCAGCCTTTGGGGACTTCCCTGCTTTTTTCCTCACCATCACACAGAAACAAAAGACAACTGGCCTTGTAGATTCTCTCCCACATCAATTCCTACTTCAGAACAATTTACGTCTCATATTTTAGCTTTCTTGCATGAAGCCTTCCCAGCTGACGTTATATACATTGTGTTATTTTGCAATTAAAAACCATACACATACACATAGAGATTTTAATAAAACTTTTGTTATCAAGTTTTATTTTTTCAACAAGTGTGGCTGTCAGCTAATAATCCCTAGAGTGGCCATCATGAAGTATTCCAATAATTGGATTTTAATTAAGAAATTCACTTAGTCCTACACTATTTTTGAAATCTAATTATGTCTTCGGGAAACTCACCCAAATTGTGTTATTTTCTGTACAATGAACACTGCACTGACTCAGTGCAGACACCTTCCATTACTTTTTCTTTTCTTTTCTTATGGGTATTACTAAAATTCTTCTCTTTCCTGTAGTGCCACTGTAGAAAATTGTTGAGATCTAATGGATGAAATAAGCGTGGAATGCAAATACAAATCTCTATTATACACATTATGTTAGAAAAGAAGCTCCCTATGCAAAGAAGTTTAGAAAGCTTTTTACTTGCTACATTCATGATATTGAGATCCCCCCCATTGGATTTAAAGACATTATCAATGAGAAAATCCTATAGGCTGTAAATTTTATTCATATGGACAAAAATATTTGTCTCACCTCAAGTATTTTGGAAAAAAATCCTGAGTATGTATGTGCATACTGAGTGTCACCTGGAATAAGTCTAGTGAAGCCTGTAGGCTTGCTCATATTTATATCACAGAAGCGCTGAGCGATCCAGACACTGCTGTTTGTATGTTACCTTTTAAGTCTTCTTTCATGCTGAACGTCACATCTCTCTCCAACATTGTGTGAGTCCTCATGACATAGTGACAGGAGAAATAATTAAGAACACCATGAATTCAAGGCATTTCTCTCAAAGTGGTTGGAATATTCCTGTATTTTTCCACGTGGAATACAGAGTAACACCACTCTGTGGTATGTCTTTGGCTTTAAGTAGGCAGAAATCAATGTAATAAAAATAAAAGTCTCACACAGATATTTTTATGTTTAGAAATATGAATGGTACATACAGTCGTATTCTGACCTTGAAAGAATGGAAATAAAATGTGACAAGGGACTATGTTTGTAGTATTTATACCAACCATAAAAATACTCTGTTCAAACATGAAGATTTCCTTGAAACAAAAGAAATCTATTTCAAATGTGAAGAGGGGAAAGGATAGGAAGAGAAGGTCTGATGAATTAATGGTTGGCAATATGAAGAACGTTTCAGTAAGATTATTTACATGAGTGATATGAGGCATCTGGCCTGTACCCTGTATAGTACAAATATAGAAAAGCTGTGGAGGCCATAATCTGTCATTGTAGTGCATATGCAACTCCAGTTGAATTCAATAGTACTTCAACTTGCATATAGATGAGATGGTATTTGCTTATAGCACAGGCTTATTTTTTATCTCAAGACAGCCATTGTTAACATTTTAATATATTCTTTAAAGAGATGGGACAAAACTCCCATTGACTTTAACAGAGACAAAATTCTCAACTGAGGTGTTGACTGTAAACCTGAAACACTGAGAAAAAAAGTTTGATTAAGAGCAGACTGAAATACGGTGATTAAGCTGCATCGGTTTTTCATCTTCTTAGACTTGCTTCAGCCCTTAGTACTCTGGCCCATCTTTGCCTTCTTTGCTTTACTCACTTTTTTTCCAAGTGGTATTTACAAAATAAAATACAGAGTCTGTATGAATTGTATAATTTACTATTTTTATTTCACATACGACTGTCCATGTTTTAGGCAGGTCAGCTACATTGCACGATAATTTTAGCACAGTCATTTGATATTTATCCTTACAGCACTGTTTTTTCTTCTAGTGCCTCAAGCAATTAAACCATGTGCCCATCTTCCGTTGGAACCTGTAGCAATTATTAATCACTTGTCATTGTCTTGGATTTTCTGTTTGTTCTTTCAGTTCTGCAAGCCAGGAAGCTATCGTTGCACTAACAGGGAAGATGTCTAAGGGTTAGAATGTATATCAAAGCTTTGAAAATACTCCAATTGCAGTTTGAAATTTAATTGGGGTTTTTAAAAATTCGTTTTTAAACCCAGAATTTGTGATGCTTTAAAACTTCACTACCTGACACTACTTTACTGGAGACCTTATTGCTAAGATTACATAAAGCATCCCAATGGTTGAAATTAAAACTCACTTTAAAAAATATCTAATATTCCACTTAAGCTGCTCTGCCAATATTACAGAATCAGATAAAAGTCAAAAGACTGTGTCCAAAAATCCTAAATGTCAGATTTTCATAAGCATTGCATTACCTTTGAAAAAGTGTTGTGTGTTCACAGCTGGAATACTTTAAAGCCTTTTTTTTTTTTTTAAACAAACAAAAAAAATAATATCAATCCTGGCTCCCATATGCTCCTTGCACCATTCTTCTGGAGTCACAATGGAGGGAAGAAGCAGTCCAAACAGCATTTCTGGAGGGAAGCTCAGTTCCACCGTAGCTCTAGAGTTTGTCCCAGTGGCCTTTGGTTGAGGAGGTCAGCTGAAGAACAAAGCAGCCCGGAGTGAAGCTAATGGGACCTTGAATCAGTCCCAACCTGACAGAAAACAGCTTTGGCTGTTCTTGAGACCTTTAACTCAAGAGCCCGATGACAACTCAAGTAGATAGCATACATTTTGGGCTGTTCATAGAAGACCTTGCTGAATTTACAAGGGGAGGAAATTTTAGTGGTTTGAAGAGGAGCCATGCTTGTGATTCCAACGAAGCCAGGAGCTCCTCCACAGTACTTCCCTTAATGATATACAAGGATTTGGGTGAGAAAAGCCGTGAGGACATTCTTCTATTTGACTACCTAATGAAATATTCTCCAAGGACTATGTCCTTGTCACCTCCAATATGAAGACATTAATGATCAGATCTCGGAGAAGCTGAATCAAGTTACACAGACCATAAAGTTGAATCATTCCTTCTTGAAGAGGTGATTGTTCTGTCTTGAAGAAATAATGTCTTCTTTGGGAACATGACCCACTGAAATCTGGCAGACTTTGCATTTGCTTTTCCTCATATCTAAGGTAAGAGTCTTATTACTAGGTCTAAATATGCAACAGCAGGTTATTGTAAAGGTCAGCAGTATGCTCCGAGCAGTTTATGGCAAATCTGTTCTATGCCAAGAGAGCAGGATCCATCCATCCATCCATCCATCCATCCATCCGTCTATCTATCCATCCCTAGCTTGTGCAGACAAAGCTCCTCATGTTCAGGGATGTGATAGTGGAATAGATAGGAAGGAGGGAGTTGAAAGAGAAAAGTCAGCTGTGATTTTTTTTATTTGTTATCCATTTGAAACGTGAAGTCCCTAGGCAGCTTTAGCCTGCACGGTAATGCAGAGGCTGTCTGGAGGGGCAAGATGACAGTATGATTCCTCACAGGCTGTACGCTTCTGTTCAAAGCTGTGACGTGAGCATACCACATGTCTAGCAGAGTGATGGTGCTGGAGACATATGGAGGTGTCCATCTTCCAGGTGTTTGGAGCAGAAATGGCCGTAGGGGAGGCTCCGGTGCACTCTTTCAAAGAGTACTTATTACCTTCCCTCTCCTTTCCCCGCTCCCCTTTTATTACAGTGTTTCAAACTCAGACCCCCAAATTAAAACAGTATTTTACAGTTTGGTATTGAAGCCTTAGATTGTTGATATTAATTACCAGGATGTGCTCTGAGGGAAGCAAGAATTTGGCAGGACAACTGAAGCCCTCTTTTCCTCCCATTTCCCACTCTGTGCAGCATGCTGGCTTGCTTCTTGGTTCTCCTTTGGGAGGTGATAAATCTGAGTTCTGCTTGTGAGGCTGGACATCTGGTAAGGCTACCCCGTGCTGTTGGTATCTTCCCTTTTACCCTGTCCCAATGTCAAACCGGTAATGGTACGGTTTGGGGGATGGAAGAGGGCTGGGGGAAAAAAACCAACCCCATGGGACTCCTTGTAAAGAAGAAGGAAAACAAGGTCGATGAGACCTTTCCAGTTGCATGACAGCTGGCGGGATTAGTCACAGCACCGGGCAGGGATGAGCTTTCCAGCTTCACTGCGAGGGGCTGTCCAGCCACAGGTTCCTGCTCGCGGGGGAGAAACAAGACGTTAATCCCAGAGTTTGGCTCCCGCAGCCGTCACCCCGCTCTGCTCCAAGATCCCGCCGCCTCAGCGCCTGGTTAATCAGCGCTGTCGGTGCACGGGACACCCCCGAGGGAGGTGGAAAGAACTAAAATGAAAGGAAAGGAAGAGGAAAGAGGTGCTCTCCCAGGCTCCTTCCAGGCGCCGGGCAGGCAGCCGGCAGCGGGCTGGCGGAGCGGGAAAAGGGCTGTGCCCCGGGAGGCAGCACCGGCACCCCGGCAGAGGCAGGCAGCGGCGCGGGCGGGGCGGGCAGGACAAGCAGCCCGGGCAGGGCAGGCGGAGCGGGGGCGGCGGGGGGAGCAGTCAGCGAATACAGGGCAGGCAACAAGGCGGGCAGCGCGGGCAGCGCGGGCAGGGCGGGCAAGGCAAGCAGGGCGGGCAGCGCAAGGCAGATCGCGCCTCCCGGGGAGGGTTCTGATTCATCACCCCGTTCAGAGGAGAGGATGGGACGCCGCTAAACTCCCCTTTCTCCCTCCTCCCTTCCCCCCTCGCCATGCAAGCCCCCCTCTCCTCCCCCTCCGCTGCTCTTTCTCTCTCCCCAAGCAGTGAGGCTCGGACAGCGCTCGGCTCCAGCGCTTTATTTTAAGATGATCTGCCAAGGTCTTTGCAGATAGATTTTATCTGAAGTTAAATAGCAGGCGCTCGCCGCTCCCTCGCCAATAAGTCATTTTTAATAGAGACAAATCGCCCTGGACGCCCCGGAGCGCCGGTGCCGCCGCTCCTGCCCGCGCCCCCCGCCGAAGGCGAGCGGGCAGCCCGGGCAGCTCCCTCCTCCCGTAAGTGTCCTGCTCGGCGGAGCCGGAGCGCGGCCGTGTGCGGAGAAGGGGAGGCGAGGGGGGAGAGCCTGCCAGCCGCCCCGCCGCCCTGACAGTGCCTGCGCCGGATGCACAGCGGCCGCGGGACACCTCGGTGCGGAGCGCGGCGAGGAGATGCGCAGGGGCGGCGGGCTGCGCCGCGGCGCTCAGCCCCTCTAGGCTCGCCCATGGAGCACCCCGCGGACCCCCGGCAGCCGTCGGACCCCCCACGCCGTACGTATCCCCGCCGCGGCCCCCCGCGGCAGCGGGGCTGTCCGCGGGGCGCGGGGACTGAGGAGGGCTGGGGCCGGGAATGGGGGTCCGCGCCCGTCGGGGCGCCCCGGGGCGCGGTCCCTGCCCAGGGCGCGGCACGGCGCGCCTTAGGAGCGGCGGAGGGAGGTGGGCGCTTGTGGGGGTAGGCAGAGCTTGCTCGGAGGTCCCGGAGGCGAAGCTCTTCGCCTTCGCTTTAAGCACCCAGGGGCATCCGCTTTCCAGAGCGCTGCCGGGGCTCCGCGGCCAGCTGCCGGGCGGCTGCCGCCCGCTCCCAGCCAAGGGCGCGCAGGCAGGCAGGCAGGCAGGGCAGAGCTGGCGGTGGCACCCCCGGGCCGTCCCAGCCCACACCACAGGGCTCTCCCTCCCAGTAAAAGGACGGAGCGCCGGGGGAGCGCAGCCTACAGGCGCTCTGCAGCCAGCCCGGACCGTGCGATCACTTTGCTCTGACGCTGGATTAACTCGATTTTAATCGGTTTTTGTTTCCCCCACCCCCATCCACACACCCCATCTCCTCCTTCTCTCCCGCCCCCCTTCCCTACACACCTCTCTTCCCCCCTTGTCTCAAGCCTAACCTTGTCTTGTGGTCATGGGGTCTATAATTTCATTTTTGTCTAGGCTGGTGAGAGCTCTGCTTGTTCTGTAAAGTGGATGTCAGGTGGATCTATGTTCTGGAAGGAACAAAGAGGCAGCGAAGGCAGCGCGGGGGAAGTTTGAGCGGCGAGGATGCAGGCTGTGTACTGGTACGCGGTCCTTCTGCTGCAGCCCACCCTCTACCTGGTGAGTGCCCCCGGCCCCTCGCACGGGCCGTGGAGGGGGAGCTCGGCGGGGAGGAGGGCACCAGCCTGGCAGAGAACAAACAAACTCACTGCAACTGCCGGCGCCCCGCAGCCAGCCCTGCCCCGTTCTCCCGGGGTCGTGTCGGGGCCGGGGTTCGGAGGCGCGGAGCTCGGCCGGGAGCTCTCGGCGGGGCGCGGGGAGGAGGGGATGGGGCGGGCAGGCAGGTGAAGGGGTACGCTGCTGGGCGAGAGTAGGGTCGTGGGCTCCCGGGCCGGGTTTCCCGTTGCCTGCGGGGGCACCGGAGCGCCGCCGCGGGGGCGCCCGCCCAGGCTGAGGGCTGGAGGCAACTTTTTGCCCTCTGCTCCCTCCGGAGGGCGGGAGCCCCTCCGCAAGGGAACCCCCCCGGCGTGCCACTACGGGCGGCGCGGCACAGCACAGGCGTGCAGGCAACTGGGTGACGAGCTCAGCGAGTATTTTCCGCGTGAAGTGTCATTGACTTTCCTGGCAAATCTCCTTTAAGACTGCCGGGGGAGCACGGGTAAACAGCGGCTTTATCTCCTTTAGCGCACACTTTATTCCCTCTACGATCGCGCGGAACAAAAACAAGGCAGGCTGCTCCATTGCAGCCCGCACCTTCGCTCGCCTGCGATACTCTAAGCAGGCAACCGCTTGGCGGGAGCTCGTCCCCTCGCGGCGGGGCAGGGAAGGAGGGAGGGAAGGAAGGGAAGCCCCTTTTCCAGGACGGCGGACGAGACAAGCACCCCGGCGCCCGTGCCGGGGGAGGCGACCGCCCGGCTCCGGTTCCGCGGCCACCGGGCGCCGCCTGCGCCGCCGCTTCCTGCGCTGGAGCGGACGCACCGCCTGGGGGCGCTGCGGGGCAGCGCGGCGCGGCCGAGCGCGGGGCAGCCAATCCCGAGCGGGCTCTGGCGGGGGCGGGGGCCGCGGGGGGGACGGACGGGACAGGCAGGGCGGTGCGTTCCTCCCGCGGCCGCGCAGCGCCCAGCGCTGCCGCCCAGCGCCGGGGGTCGCGCCCGTCCCGTCCAGTCCCGTACCCGCCCAACGAGGGTCCCGTCTGGGAGCCCCGGCCCTCGCCAGGCGGTTGCCACGTCTGCCGCGGGCGTCTCTCCTCCCCGCGAATTTTATAGCCGAGGGGGAGAGAGGGGGTGGAAGTGCGGAGGAAAGTGCGCGGCAAATAATCTATCAAAAAGCCGGAGCGAGATCGATACGTCGTGTTAAATTTTAAATGTGTTTGCTGGCAGTTAAACTGCTCTCGACTCATTACAACAACAGTGCTGGATTTATTCTAATGCGCTGCAGTCTGAACAACAAGCGCATTAATTCTCCTTTAATTGTAAACTGGGAGCATTTGAAAACCATTCAGTGTGCAAATTATGCTGATTCAATTACCGTTTAGTTACAGACTTCATTACCTGAATTCTTTTTTTTTTTTTCCTCCCTCTTCCGAGAGCTTGGCATTTTGCAGAGTGAAGGACACGCTTTTCCAGTTTCTTTTGAAACAATGCGAAGTGTAATACCAAAAAAACCACCCCTAAACCCCAAGAAAACAAACCCCAAACGGGAATAAAAGGCGAGCTAGGGAGGGGGAGGGGATGCGCTCTTTGGCTGGGCTGTGTCTTCTGCCAAAACACTCGCAAGGGGGGGTGTGTGGGTAATCCAAAGGATTTCCCTGTCTAACCCGATTCTTCTTTCTGAGTCGATACTTCCACGTTTATGCCAATCTTTCCCTATTCTCTGTGTTCAGGGAGCGCCTCTGAAAGTTCGCATTAGGCCAAGGCGTGATAATAAGCTGTTTATTAGCATCGAAGCACGAAGTTTTGATCAGAGCTTTATCGCGGTGCCACAACCCAGCAAGGTGCAGCACTGTGTTTTGTCCCTACCCCGTGTGTGCGCGTCCACGCTCTGTGTGGACTTTTGCAGTTTCAATTAGGAATTTAATTTTCAGTACCCAGCCTGTTAGGAAAGGCAAATGAAATGTCAGCGGAACCAGCTTCCTGCCGGGTTTGTTAAGAAATCTTTTTTTGCGAGGGTTTAATAATATCGGGGAGAGGGAAAACAGCCCGTTTCCTCCTGAACTAGGCGGTGACCAGCCATAGTGAGCAGCGCAGCAAGGCTGGGCTGCCTCAAAACTGCTCGTGTACAGACGCTCGCTGGCTTGGAATTTCTCTTCACCCAGCAAACCACCGCTCTTTTCTTTTTATTCCTCCCCCACCCCTCCATTAAACCTCTTCTTAATGAAATCTTGGGGGAAGGAAAAAAGAAAGTCCTTCTGCTTTTCTCCCCCTTTTAATAGAGCCATATGCCATCCAGCCTCATTGCCTGAAATTTATAGAGGTCACGGCCGACCAGAACGAGTAGGAATTTTGCTGGGTAGAGATGGTCCACCGTATACTGTTTGCTGATAAGGGCATTAGTTAGCCTCTGCGAGACATGTGTTTTCTTCTTGTTTCAAGCCGTGCACTGTATTGAAAATGTTATATTTGATTTGCTGTGGAAGTGCATTTCCTTTGGCCTAAACGGATAACTTAGTACTTATTTGGTAGAATTAGGAGTTAACCTTTGAGGGCTTGCAGTTACTTTGTTTCTTCAGATTAAGAGACCTGCGGAAAGTATCTGATCAGCTACACTCGGTGTTATTTACGACAAGACTCCACCGCTGTTCTTTCGAAAGCATCTTAGTCCTATTTTAACGGGTAATGTTTTCTTAACTACCGGTGCTCAAAATCGTCATTAAGACACAAAAGACCACCTGGAGATCGTAGACTCTTCTAGGTTTGAGCTTTTCCTGTTTATAAAGACACAGGGGTTTTACACCACTCCCTTAACGGAATCCTTCTTGTTTAATTCCTGCCTAGATGCCGGTGAATTTCCAGTCCGACACCGTAGGACAATAGCACGCCAGGCTGTTTCCTTTAATTTCTTTCTTCTTCTTCTTCCCCCCGGGTGGAAGCAACATGCTGTACAAGCTACTAGAAAACGCGCGGGCTGCTGGCAAAGACGGCAAGGATCCTAACTAGTTATTTCTTAGTGGCACCACTCAATCATGGCCTAAAAGGAGAAGGCAGTTCGCCTCCGTAGCGGCTGCTGAGGAGTCCCTTCTCGTGGGTAGGACCGGCGGGCTGCTGGTCGGAACATCCCGGCGGCGGCGGGCGCTCGCCCCATCCCGCCGCTCCCCGGCCGCCGGGCAGATGCTGCGCACCCCTCCGGCAAACTCGGGGCGCCGGGTGGCAAAATACCTTAAATACCTTGCAGATTGCAGGATTTTACACCACCTCTCTCCTCCCCTCCCCCCGCCCCCCCCCCCCAACACTTTCCCAGGCTTTGCCTTTGCATGTTCTAGGGGAAACTTCCCGCACGGTACAAGCAAGGAATGATGCGCCAGCTTTGCTGGGATCACCCTGGCTTAAAGCGACTTCAGCTCACCACTTAGGTACACCTTACCCCGAGTAACGGGTACGGAACTAAAACCGGTCGGAGTTTTCCATTGCATGCTGCCAGGGTAAGGAACCCTCCCTCCCGATTCTTCCCACCCCCCAATCCCCCCCAACCCCCACCCGATCACCGTCTTTTCCCAACAAAGTGTGTTTTTTTTCACCCGTGGGTTTGTAAATTAGGATATACATCAGAGCTGACTGGCTGAGCGTTTTAACTCCGTGCGGAATTCAAGCAGCGCAAGACCAAACGGAGGGGTGACTTTTCACCCCCCGACGAGGGCTGCGAGCAGGTTGTTTCGCTGGGGAGGAGGGGAGGAGGAGGAGGAGGGAGCGTTGGGGAGCTTCTCTGCGCGGCACTTTTGTCAGAGAAGTACAACTGCGGAGCTCCCGGGGAGTCTTGTTTTACAGGGCGATGGCATTGGCACAGGGTCTTGGAACAGCCTGCTAGCCTCCTCCCGTGCCGGGCTGGGATTTTAAGGTCTGTTCCACACCGCCACTATAGTTTGGAGGCCTTCTGACAGCCGAGCAAAGCTTTCCTGCAAAACTGTTGTGAATAATATTGTCCTCAGCGGTGGCACACTTGGTGCGGTATTTGCTGAGGGGGTAAACAGGGGGTTGGTTAGTGGCTCCAGAGTTTGTGTACATTTAATTCTGCTCTGTGTCGCACTGTTTGCGGTCATTTCACCCCTGTTAATGAAAGCTATGGGGAACATGTAGAGATAATCACGTGCCGGCGAAGATAAGTTGCTTTTTTCCTTCCTACGTTCCTTTTATTTTTTTTCTTTAAATATAGTTGGCGATTGTGTCCTACTTTGTCATAGGAGGAAAAAACCCAAACCTCTATAGGCAGCGAAGATAAAAGATAACAAAAAATAAAGGAGAGAGAAGGCGTTGTCCTATCATAATCACCATGCACAGTATTTTCTCAGAGGCATTTGGTGCTAAAAGCATTGGGGTATTGCTTTTTTCCCCCCATATAAGCAATATCTTACAATTTTCAATTTGTGTTGGAAAACGGCGGGGGGGGGGGGGGGGGGGCGGGGGTGGGGTGCAAGGGGGGAAAGCGCTTGGTACGGAGGGACAGAAGTGGCTTTTTTTTTTCGGGAGTTTGCGTAGCCTTGAGAGGATCCCGCTCACTCTTTGTGAAGCAGTTTGAGACGCTTTCGCGGTGGTGTAGGGGGAATAATTATCCTTTCAAAAGGTAAGGCACGGAAATAGAACCGGAATCGGAACTCGAGTAGGAGAAACGAACTTATCTGCGCTCTGTGTGGCTTTTAAAATGTTTTTCAGTGGAGGACGGGGCATTCTTTTCGGGGCTTCCTTCCTTCTTTCCTAACAGCCAGGGTCCTGTGCTAGGAGTTTAAGAAGGGGTTTCCCCGCACTGAAACATGTTTTTCTTGGTGCTTTGTACACCCTATTTTAATTTCTTAACTCGCTGGAGAAAGCAGTCTGGAACAGATTTCACCTTTTAGGGAGGCATCTGAATATAATCCGCTATCCCATCTCTCTTTGACTAGCCAAATCTTTCAAGTCGGTACCTGGAGGTATCCATTTTAAGCTGTTTAATATCTCTCTGCATCTCTAAACCGCCATTTTAATTAACAAAAAGCCAATTTCCCAGTCGTCTTGGAAAGTGCGGTGAAGCAGGTTAAGAAACCAATTGCTCGGAATAGCCAGCACTTGGAGAAAATGAATGTGTGAGCTATCCTTCCCTCTTTAGGATTGGCTTCTGTTCTCCCGATTGGGCTTCGGTGAAGTTATGCTGTGATTTATCAGATAGTTTAACACCCAACTCGCTCTTCTTGTAAGTCAGCATTAAACCACCTCCTGGGTGCTTTGTAAATACAGCTTTAGCATTTTTTTCATGTAGCAGATTGACATGTTGACGATTCTGCTTTAAGGAATGTGACAATAAAGTGGAAAACCAAAGGCTGGCAAGCACTTCATCAAGGATAAAAAGGTTCTGCTGTAAGGATGTCACTCAATTTATTGTGAAAGTCGAATGAATTACGTTTAATGAAAGTGCTCCCCAGATGAATATTACCAGCAATTTCCTGAGTTGGCTCTGTCAGATTGATATGAGGAAATGCCAACCCATATCAAAAAAGATCTCCAATCTCAATTACTATGCAAGCTTTCGAAGAGCTCCTTTTTATTGATATGATATATATTGGCGGGTTCTCAATGCTGTGGAAACTGCCCTCTGTTCAACAGGACAGCACATTTCCTAGTTTATTGTTTAACCCTGCGTTTTTCTGACTGTTGTTTAAACTTCAGCGAGTGCCCTCCTTTTGGAGGGGAAACTGCCTTTCATCCTCTTTCCATTTCTGTGACCTAGAGAGACCAAGGTTGTGTGTCTGGCAGAGAGCAGGGGTGATGCTCATTGCAGGAAGTTTGTTCAGCCTGGATGGACAAAGCCGAAGGTCAAGAGAAATAACTCGGCTGGGACAATGGCGTTGGATCCCCTCATTTTCGGTGTATTTCTAGACGACAATCCAGTGCAGGGCAATATTTGTTAGGACTGGCAGTTCCACTATTCCCGCCCTTTCTTCCTCATTCCTCTAGGGCTTCTTTGGGCAAATTAGAAATTCACTAAGCCGGCGGAGAGAAAGGCTCTTATGTCGCCTCATCTACATAAGAATTGACTTTGTGAGAGGCTTTTCTGTTCCATTTTAACTACTGTGACACCGGTCGCTTCTTAGGAATACAGTTTTTTGGGTTTTTTTTCCCAGAATCCATCTTGCTGGGCTTGTTTTTGATTAAAGGAGGGATTCAGTCAGCTTTCTTCTACTACTTCCCCCTCTCTTTCAATTTTTAAATCGAAGAGGAGAGAGAAAGAGACGGTATTGAAGGACGGCCGGGAAGTGCTTGGCACTCTGCAGCAAGGCGGGGACATGGGCACCCTCACACGTGGAGCTGCGCTCCCTGCATGCAGCATGAAAGAGGAAGCAGAGAGACTTTGTCTTTATCACATGTCGGGTTAGTTTGGGTTCCCATTTTCCTGTTTGTTACTGGATCCGCGCCTAAAACGTTCTTCAGCGCGCGATTAATCCATATGATTTTAAATTTTTTATAATTTTTTATTATTATTTTTTAAAAGTGAGTTTTTCCCCTCTCTGTCGGAGATGCCGAAGGTTTCGAGCCGCGGAAGGCTAGTGCAAGCGCTGCGGGGACAGCAGGGCAAGGGCTTGCAGACGGTCCGGGACAAGGTTGGCTTTGAGGGGCCCTGCTTCGCCGGGCCCGCTCCGAGCCTCGCCGCCTGGCCCAGGGCGGGCGCTCTCCCTTCGGCCGCCCCCGGCGGCTCCGGCTCCATGCCAGCGCCGTGGGGCACTTCGGAGAGCTCCCGGGACGGGCCGGCAGCGGCGACAGCACCGCGGACAGCGCCCGGGCCGGCCTCGCCCCGCCCCGCTCCCCCGCCGCGGCGTTCCGCCCGCCCTGCGCTGACGGGGACCACGGCGGCCCTCGGGAACTCCTCTAGCATAGACGCCCTGTCTCGGGATAGTCAATGTTTCTGCTACTCAGACCTCACCCGAAACCCGCTCTGGACCTGGGGTTCGACTGCCTGCGTTGGTTTTCCTGAAGGAACGAGTAGACGGGCAGACAAGTAGATCCTTGTGTTCCCTGTTGAGATGACTTTCTTTTAATGATGGCAGAACAGCCCCTTTATTTTCTGTGCAAAAACTGACCAGAGGGGCAATATGGGACTGCAGAAGGGAACGGGGATGGGCTCTTGGATTTAATTATCTAAGATCTGTGGCAGGATGAATCTGGGGCTCAAGAAAGCTATGGTTTGCTCAGGTTTGTCTCATTCCATCCTAGGACTTCAGCATCCTTTCCTTTTGGAGGGAGACCAGAGACATTTGAGAGCATCAGAGTCAAAATGGGCTGTGAGCCTCATCTGACACTGAGGCGTGAGAACAGGGAGTGATTAATTAATAATGACACTTCCTATCTCCTGGGTCATGGCAGGAGTGGCTCTCAGACATGGTTGATGTCATTTTTGGTGTAGAGTCACCCTGGGACACCTTGTGAGGGGCAGCCAGATCTTGCTCCCTGAACTAGCTTGTGATCTGACAGCCAGCACTTGGGGTATCTCCCAGCTCCCTCCTTGCTTTCAAGAGGAGATAATTGCAGGCAAGTGCCTCCAACCCTGTAAATCCCCACTCACTATCGACAGAGCTGTTCTCTAGAGGTCTGCTGCCTGAAAAGCACTTGTCAAAGAAACACTGACTTTTGACAAGACAGGTGTAAGTGGATGACTGATGGAGAGTCCTTCAATAAAGGAATGTGATGGGAATTGACTGGACCAAGAGGAAAAACAACCCACAGTCCCCACCAACCCTCCAGACAAGACCATAAGCCATTTATTGCTGATCCATATTATCCCGTGAATACCAGTAGCGATTGTAATGCTTTTGCTAGATGTGAACATTTTCCAGTCCCTTTTGATTACACCGTGTCCTCATGCATGGTGCCTGGAAACTCTATTGTCTGCTTCAGAGATACTGCTTTTATCTCCCAAATGCCACCCTCATTAATGTCAGTGTCTCGCAGTCCAACTAGTGACAAATGTCTCGGGGACGTTCATCTGCCTTGCACACTGCATCCATCTCTCCAGGTGCCCTATCTTTTCCTCTCCAAAGAGTGTCTTAGTAATATTTTCTTCCTTACCCCCTGTGTCTACTGTGAAATGATTTCTGTACCAATTGGTCTCTGTCCTGTCCATTTATGTGTCAGTTTTGCCAGTGCCCTCTGGGATATCACCTCTCCTGTTAATTAATCTGTTTCATCGTTTTGATGGTAGTTTGACCAGTGCATGTAAAGCTAATCGGCTCTTTCCATATCTGCAGAATATTGGGGGGTGGGGAAATAGGGTATTTATTTGCTTTCTGGCGTCCTACCAAGTTATAACCATACTAGAGCCCTATTTTCCTCAAATTTCTTTTTCTACTCCAGTCTTGGTGCAAAAACTAAAGGACAAATTGGATGTTTCTTTGAGTGTAAAGCCTGGTTGTTTCTTATTCCATGCACTTGTGATGGTTCTGTTTTTCTGCTGAACTTTGAAAAAACTGATAAGCAAAATATGGCTATGCTATTTCTCTGTATATTTCTTTAAATTTTGGTGATAGCTGGACAGGGTCCTTAGGCCCAGCAGACTTCTTTTAGCTGACAACCAAAATAATACCAGAAAATAAGTGATCTAGTAACCTCAGTTCTTGGAACCACCTGTAATTAAAATAGGACATATATATTTACATCTAATTTGTATACATGTATAAATTAGATATATTACATTATATAATTTATTTAGGAAGAAAAGTAAAGAGTCACTTAAAATATAACCACTGTAACATCCTCGGCTGAAAAGCAGAAGATGCTATTCACCTTCCTAGTTTGCATATCTCATGTTTTGACTAAGACATACCTGTGCTCAGTGGTGATTTCTGACAATTCCAGTCATTTTGGATCTGGGCCTATGAATATAGTGATTCTATTTGATACTGTATACCTACGTCAAAAAGACTGTAAGTAACATAGCAGATGATTAGTGACTAGCATGTCCTATGCTCCTGCCCATCCTGCCTGCCCCTGGTCAGGCCTGCACTATGTGGGAGTGAATTTTCAGCTGGCACAGTATTTCCTGTGTTTGTCTTAGAGGTGCATATGAGCCACTGGGTTAAAGGAAAAAGAAAAAAAAATAAAGAAGACACACTCTAGCCATAAATTGAGAGCACTACTGAAAGCCAATGGGTACTAAACAGCAGATCCTATGGCTTGACCCTGAATATCTGTGTAGGATTCCTATGTAGATCGACGGTTTACTTGTTTACTTGTGCGAGGAGGACAGATTCTGCCTCCTATTGAATATTAAGTAGACCATTTCTATTGCTGAATATTGCTTGTCATTATTCAGATGCCACTTCAAATTGAAAAGGTAATTGGCAACTCTTAAAAAAATTTACCTAAGGGAATTTCTGTTATGGATAGTTCAGACCACCTGTACAATAATATTTATCTGCACACTCATTTTTATAAGCCATTCTTGATTGAGCTTTAGAAAAACAATTCTTCGGCTAAGCTATTTTGTCAAGAAATGTTGTCATAGGCCTTCAGGTATATAAACCTCTTTATATAAAATTAATGGACTGCTTTTTATATTTAGAATCTCATCCATAGCATTTTAGGTCTTGCAAAAGATGGTATGGACTTAAAATGGAAATAATATTAAAATGGTGTGCTCGTGGTTCTTGCACAGTCAATAACAACATCATAAAATATTGGCCTGTCTAAAATCAGAATGTTAGGCTGTAATTTGACTCTAATTTAGAGTAATTTCCATTGTCACTTTCTGCAGCTACTCTGTATTGCATACAGATTTTTTTTCTTAATGTTTATGTGGGGAATGCTTTCCACCTTGAGAAGATTTTGTAAGCAATATTGCTAGGTAAAACATAACAATAATACTGTGGCTTTATGGAGGACATTTGCTGAGTGAACAGTTCTTTAAAGAGCAGGGAAATAAGAAGGAATGCAAATAGAGAGATGTGACATAAAAGATGTGCATAATAAATAGTACATCAAAATCTTCACCATTAAAAATTATGAGCTCCATCCTGCTGCCTTAATGCGTAATGGATATTACCTTAACAAGGCCCACAATTTTCTGTTCCTACTTATTTGTTCTTCCTGCTTTCACAGACTATCCCATCTGTTTCACTGACTTGCTTTAGGTAGATGGTAGCGTAGTACATGTTGCAAATGGAGGTGCAAGAGTGAGACCCTTTGTTAACACTACTTTCTAATATCTGAACTACAAAACGTCGGGATTTTGAGCAGTGAGTGGTCACTTGGAGTAAGGAACAGTATCACCTGGATCTCGATTAGACAGTTCTTTCTGAGAAACATCTGCTGTATCTTCAGCTTCTTTCTTCCCAATCAAGCAGTGGTAACTCTCGCCGTGTACCTTCTTACTCTGTGAGCAGCTATGCTGGCTCTACTAGCCCTAGTCATTGGAATAAGGTACTATTCCACAGAGTTAGAAAGATATTGGGATGTAGCTTGTGTTTGCATCTTAAATGCACAGAATATTTGCCAGCTAGAGCAGAGTGTGAGTCTTGGAAAAGTTATTGGGCGGATTAGCAGACTGTGATGATATGGTTCAGTCTTACAGTGTAATGCAATCCAAATGAATATGGAAATGTATGACTAAGTACATTAGAGGAGGTGTGAGTGCTGCTTTTATTCTTTACAATTTATAGAATATTCTGAAATTGTGGGGTTGTAGCAGACACTTCAGAGTAGATGCCAATGGTTTGTAACTACTTTTTAGAAGCAAAACACAAGCGTAACTGAAGTCAGGAGACTCGCTCACATGCGCTTCAGTGCTTTACTGAACTAGGACCATAAGAAAGTGATTGTTATATGGTTTTCACATTTCAATTTTTAGGATATAAAGTTTTATTATTCCATGAGAGAAAAGATCACACATCTCTATCTTTATGAATGTTACAAAGTCATATTTTTGCCAAGAACTTGCTGAATTTATGCCTGGGCTACTTAGGATCTGTTACAGTCTTATGCTAATAAGCAAGCATTACATTACCCACCAACCCTTATCCTAACCATATTTTATTTCTTGCTGTTGAATATTACTTAATTGGATAATAAAAATTGCATTAATTATTGGATAATAATGATAATAATTTTCTTAATTCTGAATCTTTGGAATCATGATTTGTGACATTCTGAATACTGATTCAGTTTCTGAATAGTCTGCAAAATAGCTTTATCTTTGAAATCAAACCAAAGTTAACCTTTTAAGAGATTATTCATTTGCCTTTTTCTTCTTTTAATCATGTTTTTGAATTGTTAAGGCACCACCACTTACTGCTTCTAGAATTACAAAGGGACATAAATGGTGGCATATATGAGAAAGCCATGTGTGGCTTGCATGCAGAATTTGTGCTCCAGATCTGAAGTTTAACTGCTATTGATGCACAGTTTTTGCAGATTTTTTTTTCCTTTCAGAAGAAATATGTGCTTGAATGGTGACCACGTAAGGCAAAAGAACCGTACCTTTATTTATTCTTCCAGAAGAAACTTGCGTGTGGATTCAAGACCATTCAGACTCATGAGAGCTTTGCCATTGATTTGTATGGTCGTAAAATGGAATCCTTAGCTTGATAAATATTGCTGTTTTTATCAGGTATTTGGGAATGATATTGCATTACATTTTAGCTTGAGTTGCTTTGTGTGAATCGGTTATTCATAGCTAGCACAGGAAGGAAGAAGTAAGCATTTGTAATAAATGTGAAAGAATATGTATGCATGGCTATGTGGTGTTCATAACCTTTGGTCTGAGCAGCCTAGTCTCCTGTGAAGCTACAAAGAGCTGAGTGCGCTCTGTATGCTTTCGTTTCTAGCATTATTTCTGTCATCGTATTATGCTTTGGTAAATTTACCGAGAAGAATGCCATCCCATCTTTGGTCCGCCACGAGACCCTTCCTTTAGAATCAAGTCCTTTTGTCCCCTGGCAGAATGGCTCAGTGGCTACAGTACTCCTTCTCCTAGAGTAATGACTACAAGATTTGTCCCTAAAGTTTTATGTTTTGTTTTATCCAAGTGGCACAGGGTCAGTGATCTATGTCTGGCAAAAAACAAGAATCTGTTCTGCCAGCCGTTATAGGTGGATGATTTGCTTTAGCTCAACAGGTGGAGCTGTGACTTCACCAGCCTGTTGACTCAGGCTAGCATTCAGCTATCTGGACAGGTCCCTGACTCAATTTGACTCACGTATTTTACATTCCCTAAATTTGCACCTACATTTCCGTTGCTCATGGAAAGGTTTTAACCTCCTGACCTGTAAAACACTTCATGTAATGAGAGGCATATGTGCTCATGTCTTCATCAGGAAAGGGTGTTCATTGGTGGGAATGGGATGGCTCTAGGGGGCCACTATGGAAATTTTTTTCTACCCCACCTGCCTATTAATGGAGAAATTAGACTGAGTCCAAAACAGTATTTCCACTTAGACCTCTTTGAATATGGTGCAGCTTGCATGATTGATTTAAGATTAATGCCTGAATTCTAGGACTTTTCTGTGCCCTGTTTGGAATAATTCTGTCTTCACCATGTTTAGAAAAGACTAGCTACAGTAGATTTGTGTTAATAACTTAATGAAAATAAAAAACTCATTGCTGGTACCTACAGTAATTGTCTTTTCGTAGACTACTTGCATCTCTTATGGGTCATACTCCATGTTGTCCTTTTGTCCTTGCTTTAGCTGCAGCTCATCATGTGGTCATTGGAGTAACAGATGAAGGATCATTCTGTGTTGGGAAAACTTACCACAGGAAAACAGGAGAGTGGCTTGAAATGAGTTGGGGTGATAGCATGAGGATCCACCTCTGAAAGTTCTCGCTCCTCAGAAGCCTTTAATTTTTCAATATACACCTGTGTAAACTTCTTTTGTCTGATGAATGTTTAGAGAAGGGTTGTTTCCATATGGATTTGTGCATCCCTTGGTAATTCAGTGATTCAAACATAATACTAGATGCTCACTAATTGCATCAGAAATGTTCCTGATACCACACTTACAGTGGTGAAGTCAATTAGGGGAACAAAAACAATACTAACTGAAGATTTCAAGTCACACCATCTCCAGTAAAGAAATAATCATTGTGATTAGATGAAGCAAAAAGCTCCCAAACTCCAGAGTAAAATATGCTGAAAACAGTCACTGAATGATTATGAATAAAAAACCCCAGAAATCAAAATGGGAGAGGCTATTTCATGAAGAGAAATGTAGGGTAAATTAATCAAATAAATTGGTTGCTATTAATAATGTGACCAGCTACAGTCAGATTCCAATAAATATGCCCGGTGGGGATGGAAAATCCACCCAACTGAAATTACACTGATAAATTTATCCCAGTTTCCAATGCCTTCTGAGTATGCATTTGGGAAACAAAAGCTGTCATAAAGATAGCCTGACAAAAAACAGACTCAACTTTTTTTTTTTTTTTTTTTTTTTGACGTAGTCCTTTTTGACAATGGAAGCATGGATCACAATATTGAGTGTATCACTGCTTAGGTATAGAATTCTTAGCAGAAATGTCAGTATAAAAGTGCTCTGCAATGTTTATAAAAAATAACCTTGAAGTTATACTCCTGTGTTTGTTTTCATGACAGGTAAACATGATTAGAGAGCTTTTTTTTTTTTTTAAATCACATGGTTTGACGTATTTAATGCCTAAGGAATGTTTGCTATGGTCATCTATACTTTTGCCAGAGGTATATTTGGGAATGGTAAGGAATGCATGGTATTATCTCTCATGCTCGGAGAAACAGGAGGTTCATCTTTAATGAGATGCTGTTGGTTCTAAAATATGAGTAACTGAAGTTGCATAGAAATAAATACAGTAATCAAAAGACAATCCCAGTGCAAATTCCTTCTTAGAAATCAAAACAAAATCTCAAAGAAAACAACAGAATCTGAATAAAGATTCATCCTCTTCCAATTTCTTAATTTCCATGGTCTTTTCTCCTTTGATGTCTATTTCTAAGAGAGCCTGTCCGCTTTAAGCCTGAAACTCTTCATTTTTGGCTACTTAAGAATTATTTACACAGCATCTGGCAATACTAGTGACTGAGACAGTGTTACCCACAAACTACTTTAGTCACAGGCTTGGTTTGGGGCTGAATTCTTCAGTTAGGGTTTTTTTCTGCTCATAACACTATTACTGCCATTGAGCACAGTACAAAAGCATTGCAAAAATCCAATGAAATGACTGTGCAGAAAGTTTCTTTTACATGGAAAATTAGATATTCTTCACCTTTATTGTTTTCTATCACAGCTTCTAGCATTAATTGGTTAACTACTTCACATTCAATTACTGCATAATTACTTCACAACAGCCATGAATTTTAAGTTCTAACTTTTTAGTATGGTGATTTCAGTTCATGATGCTCTGAATATCATCTTTGGACATTTTTCAGTGTGCATGTTGTCACTGTACAGTACTTTTTCCATGGCTTATATAAGTCAGACCATAGCAATCTTGTTTTGATCATCCTGGGCTCAGCTGTCAGCTTCAGTCACACATTCAAGCATCCTATTAGTCAGTTGTAAGAAGCTAACAACATGCAGCTAAGCTCTTCTCCCAGATAAATGACTGCACCTCACATTCAGCTATGACTTACAACAGAATTAGTATCAGCTGTGAGACTTCTGGGTTATTTCTGAGTTTAAATGCCACCACTGCAGCCTAGAATACCATAACATCTCTAGTAATCATGTTTTTGACTTAGAGAGGCACATGAAAGCAAAAAAAAAAATAAAAATAGGGTGGTACTGGCTATTGGGAAATAGTTCTGGCTGGGTCTGACACCCTAGATTCACAAATATACAGTAAGGTCACAACACTTTTCCTTTGTCCCTCACCTGTGGTTTTTTTATCAACTCAGTGGCTGAAGCACTTGTTATGGGCTTAAGATATTAAATTTCTTCCTCTGCTTCAGAAAATGTGAACCCAAAGTCCACAATTCTGAGATATTTTTTTTAACCACTTGATTTTTGTGTATTCATTTTATTCTGCTCGGTTTAATACACTTTTTTCTCTCCTGTTCACTCAGGAAACAGGATCTCCTCCTAGGTAAGTTATGAAATGTTTTTGCTGCTTGGCTCTATGTGTATGAATTCATTAATAGTGGAAGCACTCCAGATTTTGAGCCCTATATAAAAAAATATAAAACAAAAAAAAAAAGCTTTATTCAGATGTGAAAAAAATTCTTGAACCAGAAATTTCATGTTGTGTTGCCTTGCTAGCTCTATCCATTGAGCATGCTAGCAACTGTAAAATAAGGTGGCTAATTCTAGGAACAGTTTATTCCTCAGAAATATTGGAAAACATTTATGTTAATAACTTATCTTCCTTTGTTTGCTTAGTTTGTGCTGTTTAGTAGCTTTCTGTGAACTATGCTTTTGGAAAACTTCTCCTAGTAGTGATCTGGAATTATGTAATTCCAGATTAGGAACTCTAATAGGCCCCTGAGACAGAGAGAACAAGAACTTCACTGTAGTCATTATAGGCACCTTCTGGAGCTAGCCTAGGAGATCTTCCAAAGTTGCTCATGCTAAGCATAAGCAGTCTCATGCTTTCCTGACCTAGTTTTGCTAGCTGGTTCTCCTTTTTCTTCCTAGCTGTACTTAAAGCCAATTCTTATCCTTGCATTTTAACACACTCACACACATATTAGCCTGTTATAGTACAGTTAATTACTTCTAGAAAGCTGTTTATACACCCAAGCAATTCTCATGGTTAGCCATGGGTGTATATTGTTCAGCTGAAGCAAGTTAACAGTTTTCAGGCCACTACCCTCAATCCTCATCTATTATTTTTAAGCTTATGAACTGGCCTTGTTTAATGATTTGTATCTATTTCTCTCCATTAAAAAAAAAATCTACAAACTACTACATGCTCTCTTTATGTCTAGCTGCCTCTTCATCCTCATTGTACCAGCAGGAATTATAAGTAAAAGGATAGGAGAACTTGGCTCCAGAGTCTTATCTTTCTGTTCTAGGACATCAGGAGCAAGGGTTGCAGGGATGTTGTAGCTTGGTGTGTCTAGCTCAATGGGATGAAGAAAGTGAATTCTATTTTGCAGGGTAATTCCACAGAAATAGCTCTCAGGGTTGAAGCATGTAAAGAATATTTGTGAGTTTTAGCTGTAAAAGCTGAGGTGTTTCTTGGAAGAAATAGATTAAAAAACACCCAACAAACTACTCTGTCTTTGAATGGGCATTTCAGGAATTCTAAAAATTATATGTGTCAGAAAAGGCTGCATTCTACCATAGTTGAAAGGTTTTTCTTTCTCCAGAAAAGCAGCATTAGGACTTCTCAAAGAAGAACTATTTTTTTTTTCCAGAGTAACATATATTTTCCTGTAATCTTGTTCTCTAAGGCATTTTGAGTTAAACTTTCCATAAAGACTAAAAAAAACCACTGAGGCAGATACCTTGCAGGGAAAATTTTACTCCAAATGGTAAGAGTTCAGCAAACTTATAAGCAACTGTGAAAAGGTCTTATTATGGGAAGTTTCAGGGAACCTTAATCATAGCCATTGCTACCAGAGCCACCTATAATTTATAAACATGTGTACCCTCCTAGGTGTTCTGTGTGACAGTACTTTCCAAAGTGATGTTATCCTATAAATACATTTTGCTTTTTAAAATATAATACTTTGGAGACACTCAAAATGTTACATAGAATGGTTAGAAGAAAGCACTTACTGTTACTACTTCAAATTTCTATGTAACACTGCCTCCTGTATAGTTGTTACAGATCAGAGTTTTAGTAATAAGTTTTTTCATCATGAGGTGCTTAGAAAGTGCAGAGGAAATATTGGGATATAATGGATTGATTTTAATTTTTTTTTTTAGATTAAGAGTGGCAGACAGCTACATTTAGTATGCATAGAATGAGAAATGCTGTTCTTCAAATACTTAAATGTGCAAATTGTATCAAATTATACATAGATCTAATTATTTTTGAAAAATACTGTTCTAGAAATATACATATTATAGTGCTTTTTGTCCTAAGAGGTGCAATATATTTCTTTTCAAATAAGGCTTTTTCACCATGCCATCTCTTTATGGGTAGACATTTTTAATCTGTACAGCTGAAACATGTAGCTTGTTAAAGCAGCTCAAGCATAATTAGTGATCAGCTAAGGGACAAAAGAAACAGTGTCTTATTATTTCTTATTTCTCCATCTTGAAATAAGGAGATTTTTCAACTGGTAAATGAAAACAGATCACCAGTGCCACCAGATCTGGGTGAAATGTACTGGTAACATGATTGAGAAAGTCTTGCTTCATTTCAAGCTATGTGTGACCTTGGGAAAGCTCAGTTATGCCTTGGGACAAAAAAATTTAATGTTTCATTTTGTAGCAGTACCATCTTTCACCTTTATGTGGATTTAAAAATGTAAATAAAATTGCTTTCTGTCAATGGTATATGTGAAGGTCACAGTCATATTCACCACGAGAATTCAAGCTGCCATTTGACCCATCATTGGTTCAGTAGATAACAATACATTCTATTTGCTTTCAGTAATCTAATTTGTAAGCATTTTATAGCCCAATATTTTATGCCTAGTTGCTAAAAAGTAAGAAATAAACCTTTATGGACTTCATTGCAGAGTTATTTACGGAATTACCGTGTATCACATAGAGAAGATTTTTAGATGCCAGGACATCTTGCATTACAGTGTAACTTGCAGAAATGGCAAGGCTATGTACTCTAAAAGATAGGAGCACAAGAGTTCAACTGCTCTCTGGTAGTTTTACTTTTAACTTCTATGTGCTTGTCTCTTGTCTGCTTGTCTCTCACAGATCATCTTGGTGCAGCTTTGGCATAAGTTGTATTCTTCTAAAATTGAAAACAAACTGTGCCTGCTGATTAGAGGTGGGGATGGATAAAAACATTTTGAATCTAGACAATATAGTATGAATGGTGTTTTTCTAGTTTTGGCAATGCAAGACCTGGGAATAAGTGTGAGGTTTGTTTACCATAATGCTGACTACCCAGGTGCCTGCGGGTTTCTCTCTGGATATCTGGAACATTTGTTGGCCAGAGCTTTAACTGGTATTAAGTCCGGATGGTTCCCTTGATCTGGCCATATGCGACTATACATACCTTCTGCTGTAGCTTCTGCTCTTGGCTAGCAGATCAATTGTTCTGAAAGTATGTAAGCTGTCATGCTTTGAGACAGAAACCAACCTTTAAATGTGAAATGCTGGCATCAGACTTTTCTACATGCAACTGATTCTGCATTTTCTCAGTACAAAGAATAGATATTCCTTTCACTACAATGTGGAAAATATTCTTAACTATTTCTGTGCTGCATTGTTTAATGCTCCCTTAGGAATACCTGATATTTGCCATTGGTAGAATCAGGACACCAGATTAGGTGAAAGTATTGGTCCATTCCTTTTGCTACAGGAACAAAGTAACTCACTTAATACACATTACCATATTATCTCCACCTAGGTGAGAGTAACTGGTGAAAACTAACCACTGTTAGACTCAAGAAACACATTTTGGCAATAGAAGTGTGATAGAAACCAATTCCCAAACTATCCCTGGAGATCTATGGGTCTCTAACAAGATCTGACTTGTATGATGACACTGTGATGTGACAGTGATGACACTGGGGGAATGAAGTTTTACAGAAATACTAAGTCTTCTTTAGTGAGATTTTCATATAGCTACTTATATTAGGAACAGAAGGAGTTGCCACTATGGCTCATAGTGGGGAATTCAGCACCTCTGATAAAACAGAAGTATGTGAAGAGTTACTGTATGCACTTGTATCTTTTTCTTAAAACACAGATGCAGACAACTATGTGCTTGGTTAGCCTAACTCAAAACACTGAGTTAGGAGAACTGGAAGTATCCCTAATCTGGCACATATGTAGTTGAGTTAGGAATGTCAATATCTGGGCGAAGAACTCCTGCCTCTTAGAACTATTAGCACAGGTGTAGCTGTGCACAGATGTAAATGATCTTAGTTTGGAAGTAGCTCACATACAGGTAAAGAAGTGCTCTTTAGATGCCCACACAGATACTTTCTGGGTGAGCTCCGTACTGAACCTCAGCATAAATGAAGAAGATTTATATTGTATCTAAGCTCTAGGAGTAAAAGATCCATCTTCCCGAAATTGTCTCATCCTTCCTCTTGTCAACTACTTTTCTTGATCTCTGCTTACAAAGGTATTTCTAGCCTCACTAAGGGATATAATGGCAGTGTTTACTTGTGGTGTTCACAGTAAGTGTCAGCTCGAAGGAAAATATGCGAAAGCAAGCCCATGAGTCTAAAGGAAATGTTTCTTGTATTTATTAACTAAAGGAGGATATTTTTCAGAATCGATGAGTTTAAAAGGAGTACCCTGTTAAACCAAATGAGATTTAAGAATATGTGCTGGCTATAACTAAGATTACTACATGGTTTGGGGAAGTAAAACTTCTTTTGATTGTCTGTCTTTTTTTTTTTTTTTGCCTTTTAACGTCAGCCCTTTGAGGAAATATACAAGCAGAAGAGAGCCCTAAGGATTATAAAATGTACTCTCAACATATTGTAAAAAGCAGTAAATGTGTGAAGAAAAGTATAGTAGTTGCCTATACTAGACATAGTTTGATCCAAAGCCCATCAATGGAATTCAATGAAATAACCAGGCATTTTTCCCACTGCCTCCAGACAGGTTTAATAAAATCTTCCACCTAAAGGTTTTGTAGCTTTCTAAAAAGTAAAAAAAAAAAATTTAAAAAATTTTCCCTCTTCCTAACCCCACTACCCCAACAACAACAACAAAATCACTGCAAGTCACCAAATTGGAAGTACAGGGAAATAAAAGGTGTTATCCATTTTGATTACTTTGAGTTTTAGATGTCCAAAGCCAAACATCTACATCACTTGTCTGATGGACTAAACCACAGGGACACTGGTGGTAAAGTTGGAGGTGGAAAGCAGTTCTCTGCAAGTCACAGTCTAACTGCAGACACTCAACATGCTGGATACTGAGTGGGACATGATACTACAGCTACAACATCTCTGTGTGAGGCAATTGTCTTATCTGCCATAAACAAATGCATTCATTAATGGCTAGGAATATTCCACAAATTCAGTACAATTAATGGTATGATAGCTCAACACATTTAATCATTAATTGAAGTTGCAGAACTTATGGAAAAAAAAAAAAAGTAAGGCAGAAATAACAGAAAAATATATTGATTTGTCAGTAATTGATTTTTTTTTTTTTAAATAACCGCATGAATCCTCTCATTATGCCATCTCAGATTGATGTTTTGGGATATTACATGTTTTTGCAACTAACTCATCTGTAATAAAAGCCCCAGAGCAGAGAAATATGACTCAGAAAAGGATTTAAAAGCACCAAACAGAACTGAACTCCTTGAGATGCCTCAGAAAGCTATTAATAGCTCATCATCATTGATAGAGGCCTGGCAGAAGCACAGTGAACCATCCCCCTTCGTGCTATTAGCAGAGCTGTGCCATAATCTTTAGATTCCAAAAGGTTTTGCTGTGTCTGACCCAGTTTGAATAGCTGGGCTGAGCTCTCAGCAAGTCTTTGCATGTTACTTATGCCCTTTATATGTTATTTTGAAGATAATAGCATGTAAACCAAAGGTTCTTTGCACATGTGTCCATTGTATCTCTGAAAATAAATCTGGGCTGAGGTTTAGTGTTAATAATTAATTGTTCTCTTTTATGAAGAGGAGTTGCTTGATGTCACTTTTCCTGATATGGAAACTCTGTTAGTGCCAGTCAGGAAAAACACCAAGGCATGGGTAGAAGTCTGAATATGCAACACAGGTTGCAGTGAGACGCTTCACATGTTTGCATTTACTTCCATCCTCTGCTGGACTGAGGTGCTCCTACAGGAGCACCTCTGAATACTGCAAAGCTAGACTTAAGGCTAAATTCCTGTACTACCAATGAATTAATACTAAAAATGTGAATCTGAAGACTGCATTGTAATGCCTTTCGTAATATAATACTGCCTCAGTTTTCTCCACTGTGAATCAAAAGCTAAATCCTTGAGAATGACAAAATTTACGTGACAAACAACTAGCTGAATTGTTTACAAATCTTGAGGCAATAGCCTGAGGATATAAATTAGAAAATAGAACTAACAAAGATAACTGTTAATTATTTTATATCGTGTCTTGCATCTTTGTGACCTAGCTTACTGATGTGTATCTGATCAATGAGGTATAATGATGCATGGTATGAAAGCTGAGGGTCTTTGTCCTTTAGCAAGGCCCACAGAAGGTTTAGGTACTATCAAAAGCGTAGCCCAGATTTGCCTACCAGATCTGTTGCAAAACCTTGACAACAAACAGTTACAGTGGCTTTTGGTGGTCAGCACAACATACATAAGTTTGCATGGCATCATATATTTTTCTCACAGTTACCACATGGGTCTGTGGCTGCTTCTGCTTGGTCCTGCCTCTACCTTCCTCTCATGTCAAACAGTGGAACCAGTCCAATCTTTATCTATACATGTACCAGTGTTGTCTGTTGCCAGTCTTCACCCACACTTAAGTAAAGTCAATCAGGGGCTTGGCTGTACCTCCCTGCTATGAATCCTGCCCAGCTCCCTCCACGTGGCTCCTCTCCTCTGTTCCTAATACTTTAAAAAATATGTATATGGAGTGGATCAGTTAGATAAAATAGAGGACACTTATGTGGGGGGTGAATACATTCCACATGTGCATATTAGTATGAATTTCCAATGGCTTTAGCATAGACACTCATGCAGAAGGCAAAATGTGAGTGACACCTGGAAAGATATGTGACCTACTTGATCTATTAATGATGGTTTACCTAATTATACAGAAGGTTCATTGTGATGATGGCTTCACATCTCTGCTTCTATGCTTATTCTGGTGTCAGTTATCCTAGCATGTTCTCTGATTTGGCATCCTGGATTATGGCTATGTATCTGGCATACGCAATGTAACCTGTGAAGTATCAGGTATACTTCAGTCTTCCAGGTTCTGCTTTCTCACCATCTTCTCTGCTCATTCTTTTTGGAGGTCTATCTATTGGTGCTATATGTGGGTCTCCTTGCATAGATAAATCTATGGGATGACATCCTCTCTTTCATTGTTGGAGGGTGAACACACAACTGAAGCCATCCAATCAGGATTCATTGATTCTGCCGAGTCAGGTGATTGCTGTCTTGGGAGCAGGCATGTGAAAAAAGGACTACCTGTGGAGGTGACTCAAGCGCAGGGCCAGTCTTGAAATATCTCAGGGAATGAGTGTTTTGACCGTTGGAAGGACATAGTGGGCAAATACAGAGGCCAGTAAGAATGGCTGTGTAGCTTAATAAATGTGTTTTCATATGATGATTTTTGTTGGTTGTGTTCCTATTGGTATGTGGGCTGCCTTTTATGTACTATGCATGATTGCTTGGTCAGATGGTAAACAGCTTTGGGTCAGAGATCTTCCAGGGAATACAGAGAGTAGCCTTCTGTGAGTAAAGGTCCATGCTGCTTTGTATCAAAATTAAGTATAAAGAACACATACCTACACATATATGAATACATATAAATATATGTATGTGTATAAGCGACAATTAACTTGGTCAACTTTTGTGAAAGTCCATACCAGGAGAGGATTCCATGTTTCAAAATATTAGAGGGTGGGATAAGGACAGGGTCCTTTGCAACAAGTGCCATATTTGCCTTCCAGATGAACCAAGTACAAGGAAAAGCACTCAGGGTGCTGCTCCTTGAGGCAGGGCTGTCAGAATTCATTCTTTGTGAAGAGAGCAAAGTGTGGAGTGAGGTGAATGAAGGTCTTTTGTCTTGGACCACAATAAAGGTTTTTTGAGAACTAAAAGTAGTGTGACTTGTTTACATGTAGCTCATTGCCTCCCTGTATGACTTTATGACATGGGAAAAGAACACTGGCCTTCCTAGTATCTGTTCTCCTACTGTGTCCCTATCTTTTCCTCTGCACCCAAGACAGCTGCATGCAATCTTTTTTTGTGTGTTTTGTCCTGTGTGCTGTTTTGGTGTGGTTTTTTTGGTTTTGTTTTGTTTGATCTTGATGACCTCATGATTTGGGATCTTCTCATTGGGAAGATCGTTTCAGTATATCCCTGTATGAGTTATATCCAAGAAAATTATGCAAGCAGGTCTTTGTGCCTGCTGGAGTGCTTTGGCCTGCGTCCTTGACAAAACAGGTGCTTGTTTGCTACCCATCCTTCTTGGGCTGCCAGCTACAATGTGCACATATGCCCAGTGAGAGGCTGATAGCCAAGTCCAGTTGCTGGTCTCCTTTTTATTTAACTGTATGTTAATGAAGTGGTGAGACTCAGTTCAGGCCAGTTACGTTGTGTGGTTGGTCCCATGATGCAGCTGTTGAAGGCATGAAGAACTCCAGGCAGGGACTTGTGGGAAGACAGCTCAAGGCCTGTCCACATGTCAGAACGTGTACTGTGAGCTCATACAGTGTGGGCAGGAATGTGGATAGCTGCTGACAGGGCTGTAGTATGGGTTGCCCTTGGTGGGAAAAATCTAAGCAAGTGAGGTGAATGGCATCATGGAGTTCAGTTCCAAGGCTGGGGGCTACTGATTTTAATGGATTTAGTACTGCAAGACTGCCAAGGTGTGACTATAAATATAAAGGTACTTCATTTGCATGTGGTCCCATTGACTGGAGTAGCTTAATGCCCATTGGAAAGCACATCTCATTATACTCCTTTTAACAGGAATCACACCAATACACTAACCCTTATCTGTGAAATGTTTCTGTGTGGTTTTTTTCTCAGGATTTGGCCTTTGGTTCACAGAAGTCCAGTTAGTTAGATGATCATAAATAACACCAAAATGTCTATTTTTTAAAAGAATCATAATTTCACAATGCCTACACTTTAGATAGAGCTAGTATTTTTATATTTCTACATTTTGAAAGGCTGAAAGGCCCCACCGCACTCTTTTGAAAGTCAAAGGGAGATTGCCACTAGGCAGTAAGCATGATAGATGGAGAATTTGCGGTTACATCCATTTTCTGTCTAATCTATTTTTCTCTCTTGCTATTTAAAAAGCAAATGAATGGGGAGATCAGAACTACAAAGGAGTTAACACACCAGTCTTGGGTAAAGCTTTATCTGCCTACCAGGCTGCCATAGCTCACAATAAAGTGAAACTTCTTTTCTTATGCAGAAGGTTTTAACACTTTGGAAACCTTTGTAGGCCAAGCTGTACAGGGATGCAAGTATTGCCAGGCAGAAATCTTAATTTCAATCGTATGCAAGGCCTATAGTGTTAACATTCATAAGGAATTTATGAATAGGAATCAAGAGGAAATTACCTACTTCTTATCAGTAGTCACTATTTCCTCTGTCAAGAGGGTTGGAGGAGAATATTTGGTATCTTTATTATTAAAATGTCAAGTTATTTCTTTTGTAGACTTTTAGAGTGCTTGTGTTGTGTTACAGCACGAGTTCATGTTCTCTCTGCACAGGGAGCACAAAGTCTATTATGCTTTTTAATACTACTGTTATGTGGTGCGTGGAACAGAAACAACCAGCATTCTTGGCTTTCTGCATAAAGAAGAATTGCTTACCTGTCACTAGTCCTGTGGGGGAAGATCAGGGAGTGAAGTACAAGGTGTGCAACGGAGAGATTTGTTGGAAGCCTATGACTGCCTACCCATAAATGGCAAAAGGAGATGATGGGCACTGGACTCTCCCTGTCCCCCACAGTGATTACTAAGTCAGGTTGTTAGCTAGGACTGATTTGCCTTCTATAGTCACTTTAGAAGCATGCAATATGCATAAAGTGTCTCATGACTTACACCAGTAGAAAGTAAAGGAGATTTTGACCCCTTATACCTTCTTGAGATCGTCTGTGTTCAGGGTTTTCACACCACTTCTTGCCAAGGTTCATGAATTTAGGACACACATGATTTTTTACTGAAATACATGTAGCTGTTGGCTTTCTGTACCTTACGCTGTCTGATGTGAGAAAACGGACAGCATTTTCCAGAAAGACTATGTTCTAACTTGAGGAGATCTCTGAACCATGAAATGGTTAGAGGTTGGAAGGATGTTCTGAGGAAATGTCATTACAGACTTAGATCCTCGTTCCTATACTTGTCACTAATCACCTTTTGTTTGCTGGTGTTGAAAGGAGACCTTTGGTCTCACCTATCTGCTTGTTGTTGTGTACTTATATGAGTAGTGGTAAATATGCTTCATGTGGTGTTAGCCTCCTCTGGTGGAGGAAGGAAAATGTTTTTCTGAGCCACATCCAGAGACAGAGTACAGCAATTGAGTCTTCTGATGTCTGCATCCATCCCTTGAAGCAGTAAAACGCATCTGAGCTGCTGCAAGTTAAGTATAATCAACTCTTTGCAGACAATTCTCTTTTCTGCAGCTAAAATATGCTCATGCAGGTGGATAATCTAATGCAATTTGACTATATTTTCCAATCTAAAGGGACCAGGTGTCTTATCTAAGAGACATCTGCCTCTACTCCTGAGATTAAATATTCTGGTTCAGTTGATAGAAAATAAAATTGGCAAGCTCTAAAAAAATTAACATTTTTCTATGGCAAACTTGAGCTTGAGATCGGCCACCTGAAATATGAGAAGCTCGTTGGGACTTAATATTCATTTACCTTGTTTTTTTGCTGTTCAGTCAGCTTCCTTTCCTTAAAAATATTTTTAAAATGTGTATTGCTGAATATTCATTGATTCGTGAATTACAATTATGTACTCTATTTTCATACGGCTTCCAGTTCTGATATGATATGTAACAGATCTGCATGGTATTTACAACCTCTGTGGATTTCTGAAATCACTGTGGGAATTCTGAAATACACAAAGTTCCATTAAAAATCATAAGATAGCATCTGGATTTCAAAACTTGAATTGAAATTTCAACTGACTTCCTGAAGAAGTTTCAGTGTGTAACTTCTTTCATGACTCTTTCCCTGTTTATGGAAGAGGAAATTCCCTGTTATGAAGAGGAAATTCAACAAAATAGAGAAGATACCTATTTAAAAATATTTATTTGAAATGTGTCTTTAATGACATTAAAATAGATGGACCTGATCTGCTGTTTTACACCAATGCTGACTTATGCCTTTGACCATAACAATGATTAGAAAAACATCAGTGTATTCACTTATTTGGTGTCACCATAAATGACTATCTGAAGCGCAGAATGACAAATCAAGGTCAGTGCTTATCATGCAAATAGAAGACTAAGGAACAGCTGGTCACCATGATTGAGCTTAAAATGAAATTCCTCAGTCAGTGTTTAAACTGTTCAAGTTGTAAGAGGTGGTGACACTCCAATATCTCCCATTTTGCACAACAGATACTTATGGGTGTTTAGTAATTTTGAAATGAAAATCATTTATGCCATTACCTTCTAAAATCTCAGACTCTCTAGGGATTTCTAAATTTATACTCTATTTTTGTATTCTAGTGCTCCTTGCAAATAATGTATAGTCTTAGAGGCTATTTTTTTATTTTCTAAAAAGGGAAAAAAGTTGCTATTCATAGCTGTCCTGGTTTCAGTCAGGATAGAGTTAACTTCATTTGTAGCAGCTGATGGAATGCTGTGTTTGGGAGTTAAAATGAAAGCAGTGCTGATAACACCCTGATGTTCTTAGTTGCAGTCAGACAGTCAAGGACTTTTCTCAGCTTCTTCGTATTTCTCTATTCATGAGAAAGGGGGGGCGAAGCCAGGACAGGTGACCCAGATGGGCCAAAGAGAGTATTCCATGTCAATTACGTCCTGCCTAGGATAACAGGGGGCTGTTGGGAGGAAGAAGAGGGCCAGGCGTGGGACGCGTGCTGCTTGGGGGGACGTTCGGGTTCCGGGACAGCTCTGGGTGGTACGGCCTGAGTTGTGTGGTTCGGGGAGAAACTGCATTGGGTATCAATAGTTTCATATTCTTTTGCTCTAAAGTCCTGTTAGCATTGGTATATTTTATCTTTCTGTTATCTTAGTAAACTATCCTTATCCCAACCTACGGGCCTCTTATTTTCTTGGTTTTAGAGTTATTTGCCCCTTCCTTTTCCCTTCCCTTGTTTCCCCCCCTTTTTCCCTTTTCCCCTGCTCTTTTACTTTAAGAAGCAGGCAGCTGCGTGGATCTCAACCCACAGCCGGGGTGAAACCACGACAATAGCATGGAATTTGTTTTAGTGGACTGTTATTTTAACGCACAAAGAATAAAAACTTTATGTTTCAGGATAATGCATGTGGATATGGCACTTGTACGTGCAGTATCTATTTGCATTTCTGTGCATTTAAAGATCTGTACTAGGAAAGATGTTGAAAATAAGAAAAGGAACAGAATCCCTGTAAAGGTGGACAGAATGAAGTCTTAGGATGTGGTTATTTTTGCAGTATTGATAGTTTATGAATATAAGTATTAGTTGCAGCTATTTTTTGAGTTTTTGATGCTTCTGCTTTTTGAAGGCAACCTTAAAAACATGATTAGTGTGTCTGTAAAATGCTTCAGGCTTAACAGGATGATTTGCATGATCACAGTATTAATGTGCACAAGACTATAGAAGAACCTCTGCATTTTCAATGTTGGGTCCCTCAATAAATGTTGCTCCTGTTCTGTTGTCCTAGATGAAGAAACTGATGTGGAAAAGATTTTTCTCCTCTCTTTGTCTCTCTATGTAAATGAAGAGGTATGAGAGGGAAAATATTGATTTGTATAATGTGTACAAATTACACTTTCACAAATTAAAGTAAAAACACTTCATGAACATTGAAGATGTGACAAACCTATTTATACTCCATTAATTTATCTCCATTGGGTTGAATCACAGATCTTGAGTAATAAGACACAGAATCAACTACGTTGTTCAGTACTGTAACTACATCTTTATTACCAGTGACAACAACTCACAGTCCTGGTGTTTTCACAGGGTGTTGGAAACACAGCTTTGAATTTTGGGGTCAATTCTAGTAATTTCGTGTTTACTGTGAGAAGAACAGCAGTTGTCACTGCAGCAGTAGGAAAGGTCAGGGAGAGGGAGGTGTAGTTTTGGATGATCAGTGGGTTTGTGAACAACATTGAATGGGAACAGGGAAGATCTCTGGAAGAAAAGAAGTGAGGTGGTGTGGGTTTTTTTGTTTGCATGTTTGGCATCCAACTGTTCATTCTAGACACAACGTGGCAGGCATAGAAGATGACAAAGAATATTATGGTACATGTTGTGTTGGAGACCTTCATATCTTTGACCTGATTGCTGAGTAAATTCATAGAAAGATGTGTCAAGAATTTAACAAGGGAAAATGATCTGAAGGGTTCATGGAAATGTATGTAATTATTTCCTTCTTGTATAGTCTCTATCAAATCTGTGAAATTTAGGGACAATTCCCTAGCTTCTGGATTCTTGTGCATGACCTGGCTATTTTCTTAATTCTCTTGCACTAGTTTCATTATTCCTCTTCCTCTGCATTCCTATACCTTCATTTTCCTAGGAAGAAGGGCATATGAGCTTTGGGGGAAGTTTTGTCAGCTTTGGGTATATCCCCAACTGATTGACTGTGAACAGAGACTGTAAGCTGCATCCTGAAGTGCATTCATTGCAGTCTGTATATAGTCTTTGATTGGAAAACTTTGCTTCTTAGCTGAGCTACTGGGATGAATAACACAACAAGAATGGGAAGTTGTTTTAAAGAACTCATAACCTCCTGTAGCTTTGGCAGTTTCATGTTCCCCTGACTTCTTAGTCTATCTCCACAAGGTCCCCAAAGGCCATTGTTTAGTTTAGGGATGACATTTTATCCTGGTCTTTATCCTATTAATTTCTTTTACTCAGGTTATGAGAATAGGCTAGGCGCTTTTCCTTGTGTTTCTGAAATTCCCCATTTTTAGTAGTTGCCACAGGAGAAGACTTGTGGTGTCTCTAGGCATGCTTTGCACTGATGGTGTGGCAAATGCTGTTCAAGTACAACCAGGGATCAGGACCATATGCTAACTGTCAGATGCGATTATTTTTCAGAACTATACCCACAGAAGTGAGTCCTTTGATCATATCCCAAAGGCAAGAGTAAGAGGTTCTCTCTGGTCATATTAATGTCATGCTGGTTTTAATTTATTTCTCAACCAAGTTTTTTTCCTTACTATGGTGAAAATCCTCATAAATAAATCATGGAGCATTAAATACTCAGTATACACTTGGTATTGAAAGTATTTACCTTTTAATTTTAGAATCCTTTAAAGCTTATTTTAGATGACTCTGTGCTGGTATTTTATCAACTGTTCAGTGTTTAACAGCTGTGGCATTTCTGCTGTTCCTTGTCTCTGCTGAGGAGATGCCTGAAACAACACATTCCTGGAGAATTAATTTCCATAAAGAAGGCTGCTTACTCATGAATACCTTCTTCTAGGTCACAGTGTAAATCACCAGCAGATCAAAGGGGGAGAACTTGTACTTTAGCTACCTGCAGTGAGGTTGACTCAAAGACAGATGGTGTCTAATTTTGGGTATTATAGTATAAGTTTTCCATGACTGAGAAAGTCCTGAAGTGGAAACTTCGCTTGTAATAGATACAGAAGGAAATGACTTCTATCGGGGAAAACATGGTGCTGTATTTAACATTAACACATGTCCTGTGATTGCCCCAAAGTCAATGTCACTAGTAATTTTGGATTAAAATTATGATGTTATGAGTAATATATACCCCAGTTAGTGTGTTTGCTTTGTGTAAAGTCTGGAGATATGGGAGAATTCTTTGTTTACTAACACAGTCTTTTCTCTCCTTGAAAGAGAAAAGAGAAAAATATGTAGTCTGAAGGTAGTAATGACTAAATAATATGCCTATGTGGCTGCTGAGAAAACAAACTCTTGGTGTCTGTACTTTGAAATGGCTGCCAGCAAGTTAGTTGGAGCAAGTTCAAAATCTATATGCAGATGCAGTCGTGTGTTCTGACTGTCTACGTAGCTTTGTTGGCTAAATACATCTGGATGAAATGTTTTTCCTTGTAATTAAGATAGGTGCATCACCAAGAAGGCATCCAGAAGGCAATGGGACTCTGGGGTGGAGAGAAAAGTGTCGCAGCATTGTAGGTGGGATCACAGGTGTTGAGGTGGGTTTTCTTTTTTGTGCTGGGGAAGAAGAGATTAGGACAATCACATCACCAGAAATGGTGCTTCCACATGAATATGGCCCATCAAATAGAGAGGGGAACTAAACTTTAGTCTTGGAAATAACTAAACATACCTGCACATGCAGAAGTGCTACCAAAATCAATGGCATAGAATGTAGAAGCCTATGTTCCTTAATTTCTGTGAAATAAATGAACTGTGATGGGTAGCATGAGCCTCTAACAGATTAGAAACCAGTAAGACAAAAATGTGTAACTGTTAAATCTTTGTATGTCTTTTTGTTTGTTTCACTCATTTTAATTTGGAATTTGTTCATATTTTCAAATGAGTTTTACAAGTGTTTCATATTCTGTTAGGATAACTTCTTTGTTCTCCAATTTTGTTTTTGCCCTCTAAAAGTCTTTCTGAAGACTTTCTCTCCTAATTTTATTGCTTTTGCTACTATTTCTCTTTAACATTTTGCCCTCTTTTTTCCCTAGTGTTCCTGTTTCATATCTATGTATTTCTTTTGGTTGTTTTTGCTACTGTTTAACCATTTTCAGCCTGTTTCTTTTGCTCACACTTTCTCAGTCTTATGCTATTCTCTTTTCTATGGCTTTTGTCCCATGTTTCACTATAAGCGTATGAGAAATTGCAGAAAAACAACATACAGCAATCACTGCAAGCAATCAAACACATTTTTCTAAGAATCCATGTATTTCAAGAGTACAAGCAAGATAATTTTATATTGCAGTGAAGAGAGAAGGAATGCTTATAAATGTGGTTTGGAATTTTTATTCTGTTTAACAAATAACTTTCAAAATTTATAGCTGTTATAGAAAGAGTAGTAATTGTGTACTAAAGCATCTAATAAATAGGATTAGCTTGATCCAATTGTTTAGACTTACAAATTGCATTAGCATAGAGGAGAATGAGACGTTTTTTAAGCTTAAGGAAGAATTGCCGATGAAACCCCTTAATGAGGTTTGAAATATACATTCTTCTGATTTACTTTACTCTTGCGCATTTTTTGCAAGGCTGGTTAGGTGTGAACTACATCATTAGTCTTTAAGAAATGGTCAATTACTGGGAACTGCAAATTAGCTCTACCTGTCAGTGTCTCCAAAGGGAAAGCTTTGCTCATCTGCAATATGGGAAACAAGAGGGGAACTGAATGTCATGGGAATCTCTAAATCAGCTGTGACAACAAGCAAATCTGTCTTCAAAGAAGATAAAGCCAATAGCCCTTCCTGCCAGAGTGAGGAATTTAAAAGGGAAAATGGGCAAGTTCAGAAGCAGCACTGTAGGATGAGACTTTAATATTAACAGGTCAAAGGAAACAAACTGGTAGAAAACAGATGCATTAGGCAAACTAGGAGAACAACCTAACTCATAAACTTCAGCTGAACCACAAGTTGTATTCCTAAATTTTTGTTTGCCATTTGATTAGCCATTCTCCCAAACATCCTTGAAAGATCCATTGCCCTTTTCTTCCCCACACTGTTGCAGATTGGCCCATGCAGTACAGTGGCTCTACCTTATGTTTGGTATCATCTGGAGGAAGAGACAGGATGTGCTAGAAAAATCCTAGGGTCTTCTCTCATTATGGCAACCTAAAATACTAATTCTAAGTGTCTATTTCAGTTTGGGAAGGATTTCCTGAGACTAAATCTCTGTAAACTGTAATGAACCCTTAGATATTTATCTCATATGCACAGACCTACATAGATTCCATACTACATTGGTTTACAGCAGGCACTCTGTGGGATTGCTTTTTTCCTCAGTAAACAAACTGTCTTGATTGTGACCCATGAGGTTTTTCTTGCTTTTGCCCTTTTGATTCTGTCCTCCACTGTTCTGGAGGGACAGTGACTGACTGACTAGGTGGGGGCTTAGCTACTGAATGGGGTCAACCCACCACAATTTCTCATCATGGCATGATTGCTGATTAATATTGAGTGGGATGTGAGCACTATTCTTCTTCTTTTTTTTTTTTTAAGTGCTGTTTTTTTACCTTGGGTATGCTGCAGCAGATTGCTTCCTCAATCACAGATAATGAAGAAGTGTACTAGGAGCTTCAAATGCTGGTAAAACAAGGTCTGTCAGGATAAGGCTTTCCTTTACCCAAGAGAAGTGTCCTGCAAACCCCCAATATAGAACGGTCCAAGTAATGATTGGCAGCGTAAACCTGTCAGCATGCTGGAGAAACACTGAAATTGTATACAATGACCTATGGGTGAATATAGCATATAGCTAATGGCATCCTTTATGAAAAGACCCCCCATATTTCTGACTTTCCTTTTACTGTTTTGATTTGCAGTGAATACTGTTATGGTAATGGTAGTAGTTGCTAATATGCATCTGTTTCTAGAAACTGGTTGGGCACCTCAGTAGTACTGAAAAGAAAAAGCATGTGAAGAGATGGTCTCTTTTTTTGCTGACAGCTTACAGAGTCAGGCTAGGCTTGGATTCCATAGGAAAACATAAGTATCTGAAAAGACGCAAGATAAGACAAAAAAGGATTAACGTACCTAATAGTAGTCCTTTTCCTTAGGATAGAGAGTCTGGAAATTTCCCTGAACACTTCCTCCATATGTGAAAGAACATTTTTACGTAGGAATTTTAAGAAGTTTCTTCTCTATAGTAGCTTGTCATTATGCATTTCTAATGTGTTGGGTATCTTTTAGCTCATCATTTTATAGCATTATGCTTACAGGGTTCCCATGTTAACTTCCTGTAGGAATGGAAAGCTAGATGTCATCTTAAGAACCTTAAATTTCCTGAAAGGGAAACTTCCACCACTTTTTTTTTTTTTCTTCTCTGTGACACAACTAATTTCTATTGAATAGATATGGAAAATGAGTCTAGAAAGCTAAATGTCATGGCCAAGGTCAAACAGAAAAGAATGGTAGAGCTGTTTAAATCTAATTCTCTCCCAGGTGTCTTAACCGCAGATCTAACCTGCCATTATTTGTCTTAAAGGTAATTTATTTTGTAAGTCAAATTCTCGGTATATTACTCCTAAGATGAAGCAGGGTAATAAAAATAATTAAGCAGATGTTCAAATCACTAAATGTGTGTCATTTTTTGTTTGAAGGCTATCCCAACGTGAACTCAGATTTTAGTCTCTAGTGAAAATGTTTGATATAATGTTGGGTTGTAACATGTTACCAGAGAGAAGAATATTTAGCTGCCTTCAATGTATTCAGCTATTTGATTATTTGAAAGGCTCAGCAGTCAGCGGACATCTCATTAGCCACTTCACATAGACATGCTGTGACTATTTTGGATCATGTATCCACAATTCAAATTGACGGTAAAAGTCCAATTAAAAAGTAAATGTATTTTCATACATTGTAGCAATGGTGTTGTCGTGTGGCTTGGGTTTTTCCTTTTATTTTATTCCCAATTACTCATTTTAATGATGTGCTCCTGAATGTGAGAAACTAATATTCTTATTTTGAGCTCTGCTTAGAGAAATTGTCAGGCAGCCTTTCCCATACTGTTCGGCTCAGCTGCTGCGAAGTTGTGTACTTTGACTACATGTGCAGAGGTTATTGTGCCAGATGGTGTGGTTGTTTCTGGGATGTGAAGAACCACAGAGAGACCCCTGAAATATATCCCTTATGTCATAAAACATCACTTTAACTGGCTTTTCAGAGATGAGTCTTATAGGTAAATTAAGGTGTAGAGAGCTAAATTATATTTAACACTGAATATCAAAAAGGTCAGTTGATACATTTCCAAAGGCATTCAATTTATCCTCAGTATTAGACTACTTTTTAGGAAAATGTTCTTTGCTCACATGAATTTCTTGCTTTAGCCTGTTTTTTAAAAGACAGAATGTTAATTTATCCACCAAAATAACAGTTTAAGTCTCTAAATGATGTATTTTGTTACTTGTTGTACATGATGTAGAAATTATAGCTTGAAGTACTAGCAAATACATTTTAGATAGAATGGTACAGTTCTACTAAAGTAGTGCAAAGCTACCACAAACAAAAGTTTAGTCTGAATTACATCAGGACCAAAGCAAACAATTAGGGAGCTGTGGCTGGTTTCCTACCTAAACCTCCCTCCCTTTCTCCCAAGGAACCATATTAAATTTTTCTAATAGCTTAGTGTCTTAAATAGCCCTTGGGTTATATGAAGCAAGTATCAGTGCTGAAACAAAGGAGTGGGCAGGAGAAGGGGACTCTTTCAAGTATAATCATCAGTTCTGTTTACTACAGTCTAATATGTATGTAAACACTCCCCTGTCCTGAGTAAGAGCATGCAGAGGGTACAACATGCTTGCTTGGATGGCTGGTGTAGTTTGGGGAGACCTAGGATGCTGCAAGTGCCTTTCCAATTAATCCAAGGGTAGCATCTGAGCTCACTTATCTGCAGGTGAGTTCTTGATCATCCTGAAAGGGCTTAATCCTGAAAGTCATCCTGAAAGCCACAGACAAGGTCTCATTTCTCCGTGAGTGCTTGTGTTCCACCAGGTAGCAGCTGAGCTTTGGGATACCAATGAATTTATTTTCGTGTTGGAACTCTTCTTGCTGCAGCTGACCACAAACATTCTCTCTCTCTATAACATTCATATATATAATTTCCTTTTCTCAAAGGCTCTTGGAACAGCACTTAGCCATGCCTGCTTATTGGCCTCCAAGAATACCCAGAATAGTCAAATGATAGGGAGGTGAGCAATGAATCTGACTGTGTTAAATTCATATACATATGCATATACATTTCAGTGAATAGCAGCTAGCATCTGATGTAAACTGCAGTTCCCAGAAACTAAGGTAGATCTTTATTTAATCTACCTGCTCAGTGTGTGAACTTCAGCATTCCCTTCAGCCTGTGTATTATATGAGGGGGAGAGAAAAAAAGGAACAGAAAAGATTTGCCAGTGACTGTAGACTTATGAGTGCAAGCATTTTAGAATTTGTTCTGAAAAGTAAAGCTTTTTTCCCTGTGGCAGTTTGTAAGTGTGTATAATTGAAGATCCTCACATTTAGATGTTGGCAACATAGTCGGTACTTCAGTATTTTTGATGTTTCATGGTCAGCTTCTTTCATCTTCAGCCTATTTCAATTACTGACAAAAATGGCACACAAGTGCTTTGAGTAGTAAAGTTCCATTTGTAAATCCCAACACAATGAGGATATGAACATGGGTACTGTGACCAGAGTTTAATGAGAAGCAGTAGACTGATCCATTCACATCGACGCAGACTTTTGAAATTCATCATTCAGTGTCTAAAACAAGCATTTGACTAACTAACTTGATATATAGATTAAACTAAAAGGTTATTTTGATTAACTTTTTGTCATTTGTCATTTTGTCAGGTGAACTAAGAAATTATCATTTAAATTCTTCAGATGTTTATTAACATCTCAAAACTTACCAGATGGATACTTTATTTTTCTGTCACATAATACCTTTCTACTTTGAGGTGCACTGACTAGTGATTCTTTTGTGTCTACCCAGTATTCATTTAAGTATCATTTATGCTTTGTGATTAGTAATCAGATCTGGATAACAGAGATAAAACAAATGTAAAAATATTCCTCTGCCTCTGAATTATTTCTTGCTTTTAAGGCAGAGGAAAAGTAAAACAGGTCATCAAGAAATTAAATACATAAAGATCAGAGGTGAGATAATGAGCTCATTTGCATTGCATTCAGGATTTGTTTTGAAGTTCAAAACATGAGATCATAAACCAGTCAACATTTATATACTGCCAGCTATATGAAAGACTAAATCAAATTTTTTTTCAAATCCTCTAACAATTATTCTCTCACTGGATATTTTCAGTCTTTCATTTGATGGTCTCTGAATGTGAAGTTCGGTCATCATACTTCATTTAAAAACAAACCAAACCACACCACAAAACACAACCAGGAATAACCCCAAAAGTCTACTGTAAGTAGCAGTCAGTGGGAAGTAGAAGAATAAAAGATACATTGGACAGGAAACAGATGACCAGGTGTTGGGTTGTTCAATAAGCTGCATTTAAAAATATTTTTCTTCTGATCCAGTTCAGGGCTTGATTTTGGGCAAAGTCTTTTTGGAGAAGAGAAGGCTCTGGGGGGACCTTATAGCATCCTTCCAATACCTGAAAGGTGCCTGTAAGAAAGCGGGGGAAGAACTGTTCATGAGGGCGTGTAGCAATAGGACAAGGGGTAATGGTTTTCAACTAGAAAAAGGGAGATTTAGGTTGGATATTAGGAAAAAAAAATCTTCAATATGAGGGTGGTGGATCACTGGAACATGTTGCCCAGAGACATAGTGGAGGCTCCATCCCTGGAGATATTCAAGGTCAGGCTTGATGGGATTCTGAGCGAATTGATCTAATGAAGATGTCCCTGCTTACTGCAGGGAGGTTGGATTTGATGACCTCTAAAGGTCCACTCCAACCTTACGCATTCTACAATTCTATGAAATGAGACTTTTGCTACATCACATAAAAAGAGAGGAGGTAACTGACGCCAAATACAGTTTTCCTGTTCATTAGAAGATATTTTATAGGCCTTTCACAGTGGTGTTTATATCAGTTCATATTACAGACATAATGTACTATTTGGACTTCTGTGAAGCTGTGAAGCTGAAGGTAAAGAACCTTTTCTTCTATATTGTGGCCTTATAGTCTGCCACAGAATGGAGAAAAAATACAGGACAGCTGTTCTTGCCCTTCTCCAAGAACAGATCGAAGGACAATATGAATCTGGGTTTAGGATGGTGGAGTATATGTTGGCACATATGTTATATTCTGCCAGTAAGTTTTCAATCTTGGTCCTATTACTTCCCCATCTAAATTCTTTGCAGGGGATAAGATACTTCACAACACTTTACTGATCAGATTATTCATCATATCTTTCTGATAAGGCTGGAGGTGGGTTTTACATCTCTTAATTCCCCTTGCCCAATTACTTAGATGAAGCCTTCTTGCTCTTCTCACAGCACAGAAATTCTTATTTTCAGCAGAGTCAGGCAAGGACCTATGGCTGTATCAGGACTTTCTTTTCATCTCTTTCCCTGAACAACTGGCCAAGGCTGTGACAATTTTAGCCCCCTGTGCTAGGTGATAGATCACCCAGATCATGACTGTAGCGAAGGAGACAACTTAAAGAAGTAACCTTTCAGGGGTGCATGAATTTGCTCAAATAAAATCAGGAAAGGGCACTGTATTTCCCACTTCCCCCCACCCTTTTTTTTTTTTCTTAAATATCTGAAACTAGCCCATGCCCTAACTACCACATTACTGTAAAGTCATTTGCTTTTCCATTATCTAGGTCATCGGTTCAAATTTGGTCCAAGATGTCACTTGGCCCAATTTTCTGTAAATTAGACACAGTTGACTAGGGGTACAGTCAGATACTCAGTGACCAAAATTACATTTTTGCTTTGCCAGTGTAAAAAAGGAGACAGAGACAGAATACATAGTGATATGAGTAAAAAGCAGCTCAGGTGACTTTTTGCATAAATGTAATGGAGTCTCCAGTCAGCCCCACCGATAAAGCTGCTATTCCTGCTTGCAATCTATTTTCCACTGAATATAATCAGCCAAACAAACACAAAATAATCTTGTTTGGTGCAGACTGCTGTGTTGGCACCTGAACAGCACCTAATGTGCCAGCTGCTGCTTTGTTTTGTTTTGTTTGTTTGTTTGTTTCTTGCTGTATTAATGGATTTTACATCACTTTTATTATCCAGTGAAAATATAATAAAGACCATTCAGGATATGTGGATGCCAAAGTGGTTTTGTGGAGAAATTTGGATGCATAGCATCTATTTTTGGAACAGGCGATCTTTGTATATTTTCACTTGATTACACCTGCACAAAATGTGTGGCCTGTTTACTGCTTCGAGAGCACACTAGAGGTTCACTATGTATTTTGTAAGGGTGCCTGTATCACATACCACATTGGCTTACAGCAGGCACTTGGTGGAATTGCTGCCATCACCCTAAAGAATAGAATCATAGAATACTTTAGGTTTGAAAACACCTTTAAGATCTTCGAGCCCAACCATTAACCTAGGCACTGCAAAGTCCACTACTGAACCATGTCCTTAAACACCATATCTGTGCATGTTTTAACCCTGCCCCCAGGGATGGTGACTCAACCATTTCCCTGGGCAGCCTGTTCCAAAGATTGACAACCCTTTCCATCAAGATTTTTTTCCTTGTATCCAATCTAAATCTCCCTTGATGCAACTTTAGTCCACTTTTTTCTTGCCCTGTTGCTTGTTACTTGGGAGAAGAGATTGACACTCACCTGGCTACAACCTCCTCTCAGGTAGTTGTAGAGAGTGATAAGGTCTCCCCTCAGCCTTCTTTTCTCCAGGCTAAACAACCCCAGTTCTCTCAGCTGCTCCTCATAAGATTTGTTCTCTAGATGCTTCATCAGGTTTGTTACTCTTCTTTGTACACAGTCCAACATCGCAATATCTGTCTTGTAGTGAGGGGCCCAAAACTGAACGCAGTACTTGAGGTGTGACATCACCTGTGCCAAGTACAGGTGGGATGATCAGTTCCCTAGTCCTACTGGACACACTATTTCTGATACAGACCAGGATGTTATTTGTCTTCTTAGCCACCTGGGCACACTGCTGCCTCATGTTCTGTCTATAGACCAGTGTCCCCAGGTCATTTTTTTTGCTTGGCAGCTTTCCAGCCACTCTTCCCCAAGCCTGTAGTGTTGTATGGGGTTGTTGTGACCCAAGTGCAGGACCTGAAACTGAACCTTGTTGAACCTCATGCAGTTGGCCATGACTCATCAATCCAGCCTGCCCAGATCCCTCTGTAGAGCCTTCCTATCCTCAAGCAGATCAACATTCCTGCAAAAATTGGTGTCACCTGTGAACTTACCGAGAGCGCACTTGATCTCCTTGTCCAGATTATTGATAAAGATGTTAAACAGAAATGTCCCTAGCACTGAGTCATGTGGGACACTGCTTCTGACTGACTGGCTGCCAACTGGATTTAACTCCATTCACCACAACTCTATGGGGCCAGCCATCCAAGCAGTTTTTTTACCCAGCAGAATACAGTCATCCAAGCCATGAGCAGTCAGTCTCTCTAAGAGAATGCTGTGGGAAATGGTACTACAGGCTATGTAGACAATATCCACCGCCTTTCTCTCTGCTATGTGGCACACGTGGTCATAGAAGGAGATCGTTAGTCAAGCAAGACCTGCCTTTCATGAACTTATACTGACTGGGCTCGATCACTTGGTTATCCTGTACATGCCATGTGATGGCGCTCAAGATGATCTACTCCATAACCTTCTCTGGCATGGAGGTCAGACTGACAGGGCTGCAGTTCCCCAGATAGTTCTTCCAGCCCTTCTTGTGGATGGGTGTCACACTGTCACACTTCTAGTCAAGTGGGAACTTCCTGGTTAGCCAGAGCTGTTGATAAATGATGGAAAATGCCTTGGTGAGCAGTTTTTCCAGCTTTCTCAGTACTCTTCGATGGATCCCATCCAGCCTCATAGATATTTGTATATTTAAGGAGTGTAGCAGGTTTCTAACAATTTCCCCTTGGATTAAGGGGGGTTTATACTGCTCCCTGTCATCCAGCTTAGGGGGCTGGGTACCTAGACAGCAACTGGCTTTACTGATAAAGACTCAGGAAGAAAAGGCATTAATCACCTCAGCCTTTTCTTTGTTCTTTGTTGCTATGTTTCCCTTGTATCCAATAAAGGATGTAGACTCTCTTTAGTCTCTTTTTGTGTCTAGTGTATTTATAGAAATATTTTTTCATTGTCTTCTGCAGCTGTAGGTAGATTGATTTTTAGCTGGACCTTGGTCTTTCTGATTTTCTCACTGCATAATGTCACAATATCATAGAATCATAGAATGTTTTGAGTTGGAAGAGACTCCAAGGATCATAGAGTTCCAACCTCCCTGCCACAGGCAGGGCCACAAACCTCCAGGCCTGGACCTAGACAAGATTGCCCAGGGCCCCATCCAACCTGGCCTTGAACACCTCCAGAGACAGGGCATCCACCACCTCTCTGGGAAGCCTGTTCCAGCACCTCACCACTCTCTCTGTAAAAAACTCCCCCCTAATATCTAATCTAAACTTTCCCTCCTTTAGCTTTAATTCATTCACCTTGTCCTGCAGGTCTGCCTCCCAAGGGAATCTACCAACCAGTCTTCTAAACAGGTTAAAGCTTTCTTTCTGGAAGTCCAAGGTGGCAGTTTTGCTAACCCCTCCTCCTTCTTCTTCAGTAATACAAACCTCTGTTGTTTCATGTTGACTATGCACAAGATAGTCTACAGTTGTCACATCACCCACAAATCCTTCCCTTTTCCTGAAAAACAAGCCCAGTAGGGCTCCTTTCCTAGTTGACTCACTCACCAGCTTTGTCAGGAAGTTCTCTCCAGGAACTTCCTCTCTACTGTATTGTATTTCTAGAATCATTCTATGTCTCTTGTTATCCTCTGTTCCTTTTCCTAAGAAAGCCTGATTTCCAGCAAGCTAAAACTTTTAGTGATAAACTGAAAGAAGAAAAGGAGGTTTGAGATTTTAATTGCATCAGCATTTCAGATCCATTCTTTTTTTGTTTGCTTTCATCTTCTTAATGGGCTATCTTAAGTATATCAGTACCTTCCATTCCTGGATAGTAGTAGTAGTGTGGCAAAATGAAATATATTATTTTGACCCATAAAAGGTTAATAAGAAAAAAAACCCCCAATTCATAAATTTGAAAGCCAGGGTATTTAAAGTTCTGTTAAATTTAGTTGGACAGGCTTGTTTAACAGGTCATTTACATTCCCAGCTGAAATTAATGCTAATTTCTGAAGCAGGTAAAGGATGAATTTTGGGATTTAGGATTTTTTTCATAGTTGTAGAGGAAAATATCAGAGAAAATCTCAGATAGCAAAGCACTAGTTAAGGCCCTTTGTGCACAAAATAACCATTACTTATCAAATAATTATCATAACCTTCATATATATAGTTAGCATAGATCTTCACATACCTCTTAGCATTTACAATATCTGTGGTGTTAAGAATGATACCATAGTAATATAGATGGGAAAATTTGGTTTATCTTAGTTTTGTGTATTGCCCAGAGACCATGCCTAAACCAATAATTTCATATTTCTGATAAAAGCTTCATGCAATATTTATGGGCTTTAAAGAGTTTTAGACTGGCAGTGTTTACAAAATACTTTGGAAAATCCTTGTTTAAAAATATTGGGCTAACAGCTGTCTGAGAAAACACTAATGGTGTTAAAACAACAGCATAACATTCAGCCTATTTTTATGCCTGGTGGCCTAAGCCATATAACTTAATCACAGCTACCCCAACCCCTCATTCTTTAAATCTTTAAAATAAAATACATTTTGGGAATAAAGTATATATATGTGGTTTATGGTATGTGATTAAACATGAGCACATGAAGTGTGTAAATTATATAGTGCACAAAAATATATGCAGTGGTGTGTCGACACAGGAAAACAAATAGGCATTTGAGTGCATATTCATGCATGTTTTTTTGATATATCAGGACATGGAGCTTTAGAAATCATTACCACCAGTGTTTACCACTTGCTTGCTTTCCAGTCTGCATGGCTTATTACATATTATAATTTGAAAAGATTATCTTACCAGGGTAATGAACAATAAAAATTTGTAATTCATCCTAATAAGCTTGAATGGTAACCCACATGCCTTGGACATTTCTAGCCAGGCATAATTTATCCACATCTTTGGCTGTGAAACAGTGTGGATCTTCTTAACTGAGTCCCTGACAGATGGTTTAAGCTTTTTCAGGACTACATTTCCAATCATTTTGCCCATATTGCAAAATTGGCCTTGAAAAAGGGTAAAGAGTTGTTATGCTGCATTAACATCTTTTCTGAATTGCTTGCTGTGAAGGACATGAAAAAAGAAGGAAATCAGAAGAGCAATGTTTAAAAATATGCTTTTGAAAGTTACAAATATTTGATATACTGATGATAAATGATATTCCTTACCTCAATTTAAATGTGAATGTGGTCACATTATGTGTGATAATGAAAACACAACTTCCGGTTACCTAGTTACATAAATGATTCAGATGGCATTCATGGTATAAGAAGTGTTAAAAGGGCTGTAATTAGAAAGACTTCCTATAGTCTTAAACCCTGCTGATGGATAGTGCAATTGACTGCTGTTAGATGAACAAGGATTTCTGTGGCTCATTTCAAGATTTTTGCTGCTCTGAATGGAAAAGCTCAAATATCTGCATTCATTGCTGCATGAAACATGGATTGATCATGCGTACTGTGCCAAATTTTCTTTCATTTTTTTTTTCCTTCAGCTTCAGCTGACTGGCTTCTTCTTATAAATTGCTGTTCTTTTCTTCTTGCCACCTTTTAGTTTATGATAAAAATCAATGAAAGCTGAAGCCTTCCACAGTCATCTATAAAATGCAATTACTGTATACAACACACAGTAAAACTCCTGTGGTGTATATGTTGAGACGTAATTTATGCCACTTACCTCCAGAGAGGTATTGATCCTACTCTGTGAATATCTTACAAAAGGGCTGTTGAATGCAAGCTCAAGGAAATATGTGGTTATTTGGTCTGATCTATAATTTGATTAATAATGACCTATTTCTTGAACTCTGCTCCTTACTGCACTGTTTTCTGTGACAACCTTTTGTCTTTGACTATTGCCCCTTTTGGATCTCCTTTAGAGGCCTACCCTGTCTCTCAGGCTTGCTGCAGTCTCTGTGATTCCCCACCAAAGGAGTTGTAGGAGAAGTCTGAAATGACTTGGCAGATTTGGCTATTATTTTATAAATGGCTGGCAATCTTTGCTAATCCTGAAAGTGGCAGTGGTCTACCACAGCCTGCACCCGTTCTGTGATGGGATCCAGTTCTTATTTCCCTGCTGTGTATAGGAAGGAAAACCAATTCTGAATAAATAGTCCAGTAAAGATTGTTCAAGGTATGGCATAAAAAATCCATCACTTAGTTTTAGGTCATGGTTTTGAGAGCTGCAATCTAGCATATAAAACACCGAGAAAATCCCCCAAGAATGATAGAAAATAGAAAGTGGGTGGATTTTATAAGAAACCTTGCAGCTTTATGGTGGTGGGGTAACACTTGCACAGCAAAATCATGAGGCTAAACTCCTTCTGTAAGAATAAACCCTTGTTACAAAATGTCTCAGCACCTTGTCTCAGGTAAATTCCTGAAATAAAGAATTGTTGAATGGTGTCTCTGACCTGACAGTTTCCATTTCAAAGTTCACATTCCTTGAGACACTGCAAGAATGTTAGTAATTTGCTGTACTATGTGAAAAAAAACTCCATTGTGTATTCATAGAATGAGAGTTCAGGGTAGTTTAATTCACTTTGGGCAGAGACCTGGGTAGCAGGGTAAGCTTCTCTATTATATGATTACAGGAAATAGTTCAACCTTGTTCTGACATAAATGCCCTGTTTTGGGATTTGACCGAAGTTAATTGCTTATTGTGATTGTGCTGTAGTTGATGAATGACATAGTGGGCCATGACAAAATAATATTTATTAAAAATGAGAAAAATAGGCTGTTAAAGGAATAGTAGCAATATAATCTAGGCCCAAATTAGCCTAAACTAGTTCATAGCAGAAATATAAATAATAAGGGACACTATCCTCTCCATCTATCTATTTGGGGGTGGGTGCGCTTCAACGAAGCATAAGCCTATTTCATTGGTCCTGTAAATATAAAAGTGGCGTTTGAATAGAAACTGAATAACAAAACAAAATAAAGCACAATAGCCTCATTATACATACTGACACCCCCCCCCCACCCCGCCAGACTAAGAACATAGAAACAGAACCCAAACTTGATTTTAAAATGCCTTTTGTTTTACTAATCATGTTATTGTGAAAGGTAGTGTCAGAGAAGTCAGTGCTGGTCTATCATTGCATACCTCAGAGAAAGGATTACAGCTGTAATTTCTGCAGTCACTACTTTACCAGTTTAGGCAAAGTCTCATCATGGCTTTCCTGTCTCAGTTTTCCCATTTACAAGAAACTTTATATCTTTGCTTGAAGATAAAACACAAAATTGCTTGAAAAATTAGCTATTGAGACTATGAAGTTTGATTGTCTGTTTAATAAGAGTTAGAAGAGTCACTACATTTGGAAGCAAATCAACTAGTCAATTGTCTTTGCTGATTTAATATTTTTTTCTCACAGTGTATTTTGTAAAGTATTATCTAGTCATGTAAGAAAAAAGGCTGATGATGTGAATAAAAGAACAGTAAAGTTCTTGATACAGAGAAGTAGTCCAGCCCAGCTATGGAGTGGAAGTTGAATCTATGCATGGTTTTTTTTCTTACACCATCAGTGAGCTTGACTTTTCATTGTTTTTTTGAAAAACAGAGAGGAAGGGTAGTGAAGTGACCATTTTTAGGAGTCAGCGACTGCATTCAGGAACTAATAACAAGAATTTATTTTATAAGCTGGGGAAATCATATTTTAGAAATTGCTGAGGGAAAGGAAGCTTGGTTGAATCAAATGATCACAGATTGACTAACATCTGCCAACACAATTTAGCCATGAAAAAGGTCAAATGTTCCTGAGTCAAGTCAGGTGAGGTACTTCTATTGAGATGTGAAATGATATTACTGGTACTTTATCTGGAAAATTATATGGAATTTTGGTCATTCATATTTAAGGAAGAAAGAAAAAACAGGTACAGAATAAAGGCTGCTAAGATGACTTTCCTAAAGTCCAGGCTCTTTTTTGAAGAAGAGACTATAAAATGGCTTTTTTAAACACAAGGGCAAAGGTAACAGTTTCTTCAGCTAAATGAAAACATTGCTGTAATAATGTATGTGATTGCCCATGAGTAAGTTCAGGCTATAAGTCATGTAGCCATCAGACAAGTGGAGTCTGGAGCATCTGACCAGTTGGAAGAGCTCAATGAAGACCCTAGCTGGTATTTAGGTGGATTTTGATCCATTTCTGAAAGACATGATGGGATGGGGTGCCTGTAATATCTCGTCAGGGTCATTATTTTTAACGATGCCTTTTGACTCATGTAAGCTAAATACACCTATTTGAATTGACCTAGTGCTGCTGACTGCAGTTTCACTTCATAGCCATGTAAGTGTAGCAGTGCTTTATGTAAACTGTAATTGATGCTCCGCAGAGAGACCAAGAGACATTATAATCAAGATTTTTCTAGACAGGGCTAGTGGATTCATCTAGATTTGCTATGCTTGACGAAGGCCTAAACAAGGGTCAGGGAGCTATCTGTGATCTTTCTGGTGCCAGATATTCAGCCAGAGAAGCCTGAAGCTACAGTTTCTCAAAGGTACATTAGACGAACCAGAGTTTGGCAAAATGCAGTCACGATGCTTCAACAGTCTTTTTACTTACTGTGCACACTGCCCAGGTCATGCAAGAGGGAGTGTTGTGGAGACTATAGCAGTATTCTGTTTGGAGATTTCCTATTAATGGAAGATCTGTCAGGAAGCTGGTTACCTGTGCTAGCTTTTCATCTTCTGGAATGAGATCAAATTTACAGTACTTGCCTAAGTATATTCTAGTTTGGTAAGTTAAAACCCACCCACCCAACAAAAAGAACCCACAAAACACAACACCCTCCCCCACCTCCCCCCCCCAAGATGTTATCATTACACAGTAAATACTGAGCACTGTTTATTCACCTGACAATTTGGCTCTGTAAGTTTTCATTCATTTGGATCTGAGTTCTGTGGTTATCAGCTGAGGCCAGTGTTACCGTGATACCAAAGCATAGTTGGGTCTAGCCCGAGTGTCCCAGAAGGGATCAGACAACCCAAATGGTGTTTATCCTCAATTTGATGAGCAGCTTATCAGACTGTGCCTGGTCACTGGCACACTGTCTTGTCTGTGACTGAGATTTGATGTGCTTGATCTACAAGATCATGACACTGAGAGAATGAACCTTCACATTATCTGACCAGTGTGTGGCCATCAAGGGGTATTGAGCAGATAATTACAATTCCTGACTGGGAAATTAAATCTGATGGGGAGTAATGGTTTATCTACAGCATATTAAAACTTCAGATGCAGGGGGATAGATAAATGGCTGTTTTGGTCTGTCATTGTCCCTCTACTTTCCCATTCCCTGTTTCTTGACTATTACGTTGTATTTTGACAGAGGATTTGGATGGTGAAGTTGGGAACTGGCACTTGAGGCATGGGAGCAGTGTCTGCCAGCCTTGAATCTGTCATGATTGGCCCTGGGCAGAGGAAATCTGTACACAAAGAGGGGGACTTTGGTGGGCTTTGCATGCACTTTGCAACTTGAACTTACCTCAAAGCACATTAACCCTGTATTTTCATGCTGTTACTTACAGATGAAATACAAAGTCCGTGAAAGCATACTAATGTTAATTAATTTGAAATCTTTGCCTCAGAGAGGACTTAGCTTTGTGACGGTATTGGGTTTGCATGGCAAGGTTTTGGTAATGGGGGGCTACAAGGATGGCTTCTGTGAGAAGCTGCTGAACGATTCCCCTCTGTCTGTTAGAGCCAATACCAGCCAGCTCCAAGATGGACCTGCTGCTGGCCATGGCTGAGCCCATCAGCGACAATGGCCTCTGGGATAATATAGTTAAGAAAGGGGACTGACCCCCCCCCCCCAAGCACAATTGCAGCCAGGGAAAGGAGTGAAAATGGAACAAAAATTCTGCAGACACCAAGGTCAGTGAAGAAAGAGGGGCAGGAGGTGCTCCAGGCGCTGGAGCAGAGATTTCCTGCAGCCTGTGGAGAAGACCATGGTGAGGCAGGCTGTCCCACTGTGGCCCATGGAGATTAACAGTGGAACAAATATTCACTGGAGCAGATGGATGCCCAAAGGAGGCTCTTACCCTGTGGGAAGGCCATACTGGATCAGGATCCTGGCAGGACCTGTGGCCCTGTGGAAAGAGGAACCCACACTGGAGAAGGTTTGCTGGCAGGACTTGTCACCCCATGGAGAATCCGTGCTGGAGCAGTCTGTGTCTGAAGGTCTGCACCCCATGGAAGAAACCCATGCTGGAGCAGTTCATGAAGAACTGCAGCCTGTGGGAAGGACTTACATTGGAGAAGTTCACGGAGTACTGTCTCCTGTGGGAGGGACCCCACATTGGAGCAGGGAAAGAGTGTGAGGACACTTACCCCTAATGAGTAAGGTGCAGCAGAAACATGACATGAACGGTCTGCCACCCCCATTCCCCATCCCCCTGTGCTACTGTGGGAGGAGAGGGCAGAGAAATTGGCAGTGAAATTAAGCCCAGGAAGAAGGGAGGGGTGGGAGGAGGTGTTTTAAGATTTGGTTTTACTTCTCATTAGTCTGATTTGTTTCATAATAGATTAAATTAAATTTCCCAAGTGGACTCTGTTTAATTTTCCCAAGTGGACTCTGTTTATAATTTTCCCAAGTGGACTCTGTTTTACTCTGTTTTACCATTGGTGAGTGATCTCTCCTGTCATTATTTTGACTCACGAGTCTTTCATTATAGCTTCTCTCCCCTGTCCAGCTGAAAAGGGGAGTGATAGCATGGCTTTGGTGGGCATTTGACGTCCAGCCAGTGTCAACCCAACACAGTTATCTAGGAAGCACCTGGCACCTGCTTTGAACATTTATTTTTTAAAATTTCATAGGCTGTATATATGACACAAACTTAGTCCTTTGCAGGATTTCTTGGAGTTTCATGATCTTATTCATATTGCTTTACGTTCTGTCAGTTTCCATCTCCTGTTCCAAGTGTAAAATCTGGACTTAGAGAGTTTTCTAGTGGTTTATAACAACATGAGTTTGGGATTTTGGTCTGCATTCATGTAATGGCGTTTGACTCATCTGGGTTTAGGGTACTGATATCGTCAGTTGCTATGTATCTGCTGATGGGTGATAATTCATCAGAATCTTAATTTTGTTACTTTCAATTTTGTGACTGTATATCAGATATCTTCTGTAGAAACTGGATCAGAGAACAAGGCAGGTATAAAAATTCTGCCTTGTTCCTAAAGAAAAGGCTCAGCAGCGCAATGCCTTGTACATCTCCCAGCCCTATTGTGGCAGATGACAGTTCCTGTGGGTGTTTAAAAGTGTTGGGCCTGTGCTTGCCTTGAGTGTAAGATGCAGCCCATTGAGTTTGTTTGCAAGTGTAGCTGCTCCTATGAAGCGTATTTTCTCTTATCAAGGATGACTCAAAGGAGAGCAGTGACCAGTATGTGAAGGAAGTCTAGCAGCAGGCTGGCCCTGAACCAGCGTGAGAGCTCCTGCATGGCTGGGAACAGAGCCAGGGCAGAGGCTGGAAAAAGGGCTGGTCACAGATCCAGATGCCAGTGCTCAAGAAGTATAATCTGGAACTTGACAGCTGCCAAACTAGCCCTCAAAGTGACAAAACTAGTTGACTTTTTTTCAGAGGAGATGACACAAAGTGGCCAAAGGGACCAGTAATGGCAATTCTCCAACTGCAGAACTAAACCTAAGCCAAGCGAGTGTGGTGATTTTACTGGTGCTTTTGAAAGGAGTGGTACTACCAGCAGAATCCTAATTAGACATTCCCTGTTGCTGCATCTGCACACCCTGAAGGGGCTGAGATAGTAAGGAAATAAAAAAGGAACCTTCCCTCCCTTTTCCTAACTCCATCCCAGTCCAGGGCAATGGCAAAATAAAAAAAAATAGACACACCAGTTCCCCAGATCTCATAATCCCTGAAGTAAGATGGTCTCAAATTAGCAACTTCACCTTGACTGTTGGACAGCTGGGCAGTGGCCAGATGTGTCACTCCCTTTAACAGATTTCACTTGCTATTACACAGCATAAGGCAGGAGGTGTTTTAGAAGCAAACTGTGACAGCTCAACACCTCTCTGGAGTTGGTATTAAACACTGCTAATTCTTAGAGACCTCCCTTTGGTCTGCTGCTGTGCCTGGTGCCCACCACTGACCTGGCAGACTTCCAACCTGCGCTGCAGACCAACCTCTCTCACCTGTGCTGTGGGAGGTGAGGGGCAAAGACCTCTGTCCTCAGCCTGAACACCTCTGGTAGCATGCTCAGCTAATAAAGCTCCTGAATTGTTGTGCTGCTTTCCCAAGAGGAAGATTGACTCCGCCACCCTTCCTCAGGTTTAGCTGGGTTTCTCTAAAGCCCTTTGATACAGTTAAGGGTGAGACCTTGTGCTAGGGATGAGGGCAAAAAGAGATAGAGAGACAGACAGTTTGAAGTTAAAGAGATGATGTTTTGGAAGTAATAAAAAAAAAATCTGGGGAACAGACCAGGAGAAAGATTTCATATTTGAGAAACAAATCTGGTGTGAAAGGAGATTGATTTCTGGGGGAAAGGCAATATGAAAGCTGTTACTAGAATTGCCTTTTATACAATACACATCTAGTATATCTGAAGAGATTTTTTCCACTCTATACACTCAGGACCATGTGGTAAATTACAGAATCACATGAGAGCTCAACAGATCATATTCCTGTGACCATCTTCTATCACATGTCCTTTGTCAGGCAGTTCATCTTACAATTGACCCGTCATCTTAACACGTTAAAATTAGTATAGAAGGGAAGTACTTACTGCTTCTTCTCCAAAATATAGAGATTACTCCATAATAACCTCAACCAAGCACCCAGGATGAACAAGATACAACAATATTTTTCTATATGCACAAATGATGTTTCAAATCTTGAGTTCAAAGCAAGCAGTCAGAAAGCTGAGATTCCTAGTTGGTGGATCATCCACTCCTAGCTGAGGAGACAATGAAATACAGCTTATGTTTTTATTCTTTAACAAGTAATGTGATTCACTGCCTAAACGTATCTGTTTCTTTCCATTGACTACAAAGGGAGCCTGCTATGATGGGTTCAGTTGAAGATGTTTACTTTGTAGACATCAGTAGGTAGATCAGGCAGGGCACACTCAATGGAGTCTTTATGGCTTGATGGGAGCCTGGAGTTGAGACCCAAATTACTAGCACAGTTCTTTTCTCAGGGCTTGCCTACGGCTCAGTAAGTGGGAGGCTCAACTACTTAGAGACATTGTTCTCATTGCTTGAAAAAGTGGAGTGTGTGTTTTCCCTGTCCATATGTTTTACTTAGAGGGGAGCTGCGCCCTGGGGTTCTTTGTTATAAAACACACAGAAGAAGCATAAGGTGTTATTATTACAACTGTTATCACAGAATCTGATAAAACATGTCTGGAACCTATTCTTAAAAAATCCTATGATACGGATTTTACAGCCTTTCCAGGCAATCTGTTCTGATGCTTTGCTCCCCTCGTGTTAGAAAGTTTTTCTAATGCCTAATCTAAAGTTTCCACATTCCATTATTTCTTGTTCTAATCCCCATGGACATGGAGAGCAATTGATTCCAATTCCTCAGCAGGATACCGTTGAAGTCTGTTATGACATTTCTTCTTAAGTGTTTCATTCTCCAGACTGAACAACTCTGATTTTGTTCAATCTTTACTTGCAGATCACTTTTTCCAGCCCTCTAATCCACCTTGTTGTTGTCTCTGGACGGCTGCAAGTTCACATCTCTCTTAAAGTACAGTGCCTAAAGGTGCATACAGCACATTGGCCGCTTGCTAATTCTGTAGTATCTACAGGCAAATCTTACACAAGACGTTGCCTATACAGCCTGTGCAATAGTTTTCGCAGGGAGTGAGATTGTTTATTTCTGTTCCGCTTGTGATCCCCCATAGACCACACACTGTTTCCTACCAACTCATTTTCCATCTTCTATTTGTACAGTTGATTACTTCTACATAAATGTAGCACTTTCACTTGTCCTTACTGAATTGCATCCTATTGATTTCAGACCACTTCTTCAAATTGTCAGGTTCATTTTTAATAGTGAAAAATGAGGTCTCCTACCTCAGAGCCTGTCTGTGCATAGTTCAGCACGGTAACACAGAGTCAGGAAAAAAATCACAGACTTTCCTCCACTTGCATTCCTATGGGATGGCAAAACACAATGAGTGCGTCTCTACTGGCATGAGTCCACGCTTTGGGATAGGAAGAAGTAATCATCTTTTGTTACAGTACAGCCTAAAGGCAAGAAAAAATTACCCTACTGTTAAAAAGTGTTTTCCAGTGCTTCACATAAAGGTCCTCATTCTGTTACTTCTTGTCTTGGAAAAGGAGAGGGAGAAAAATTTAGTACCATTCTTCAATAGGAGGACCCTTTTTTAAGTACTGCATTCACATGAATCAGTAAATGATTCCCGCCTTGCTAAGTTTTAAAACCTAAACAGAAGAAACAAGGAATGGAGTCAACACTCTTAATGGGAAGGTGTCAAATGGTACCTTCAATTTTTTTTACTCTTTCTAGGGAAGGGCTTAGTCAGATGTTGGTGGGAGAAATGGAATGCAAAAATGAAAGGGAGCGACTGTATTTTTTCCTTGCTTGAGGGACACTCCCTTCAGGGACGCTTGTTATGGTGAGGTTTCAATGCTGCCTCCAAAGCATGCTCCTTCCATGCACCTTTAAAACTCTTTAGCTCAGTGTCTATAAAATTACGGCCTGTTTTCAGTTGCTGGCTAGCTCACTGTGTATTAAAATGGGGTGTTCAGAAGGGTAAAATCAGACCCATTTATAATCTAAGATCTCTCTCTGTTTTTTCATTTCTTCTTACTCCCCTCTCTTCCCTGACATAATTGGGGCACATTAGCTTCACTGTCTCAGTTCATTAGGTCATTTCTGAAAATTGAAAATCACAGTTTTGTGTTTATTGGTGTCTTCACTTGTAGGAAATAATTTGCAATGAAACTACTTCTAAATTTCCCACTGTGATGAAGACTCTAGAGCTGCTTGCTTAGACTTCATCAGAAGAACTGCTGGAAATAATAGCTCTGAGTTAGGGAATGATGTTGCCCAAGGACTCTAGCTTTGATAATTAAAAATGTCAGTGTTGAAAAGCCTTGGTTCTCATGGGCTGCAGAGGGTCTTCAGTTCTTTGCAACATCAGGACCTAATTGTGAAGTGTAGGGTAAGCTTTTCAGGATATGCACAAGGGCAAGTTTATTTCTGTTGCAGTGTTGAAAACATTGCAAGAATAGTTAAATGGTATCTATGGGATATCCAAGGGTAGATCTTTTAACTAGGCTGTAGCATCGTAGTATGTTCTCTGCAGCCTATGGTATTTATAACAGCTAAGATCCAGTCTGTTTCTATTTACATCTGACAGAAAATAAAAAGGATCAGAAACCGAAAATTTAAAAAGGTGTCCTGTAAAAAAGAAAAGAACTTACAGTTTGCCTGTGAGGGGTTTTTATTGAATTTTTATATGGGCTTTACAGAGGAAGAAAAAATTCAGGATTATCTCTACAGGAGAAACAGTCCAGTGATTTATATGTTAGAAGATTACTGGTAAAGGGGAAATCTGCTCATTTTGCCTTTCACAGCCTTTTTACCCCAGCTTCACTTCACTCACTTCTTTCTTCTTCAGTCCCTCTCATCCCTTTTCCTGTCAATGGTATCTCTTCTTCATTCTTCCAAATTACAATTTAAAATGTCAGCCTAACCTGTGGGAATAGTAAGCCAATTTAGCCTATTTTTAATGACATCTTTGAGTCCAGAACAACTTTTCTTACCCATTTTTTAACTGGTTGTTCAAAGATATTCGCAGGCACTGTGAATACGCATGAGAGGCTGTGAGATTTGCTCTTGAGTAGTAAGCTTTTAGCTAGGGCTTGAAACTGAAGACTATTCTGAACTTTAAATGTGCAAATCACTCTTACAGAGTATTTGCTTTTTATTCTAAAGTCAGTCCTTGACTGACTTCTAAGACTGACTTCAGCCTGAGTAGGAACTGTATTTGATTGCTAGATCTGACTTTGAAAGTAAACACTTTCATTAAGACTTCTGTAATGGGCTTAGAAATCTTTTAATCCAAAGTTTTGCTACTGGGACGATAAATTGCCTGTGCTCTAGCCTGAGGGAAACTGCCACAAGGGAAAATTATATGAAAAATGGATGTAAATGGAGAACTGTACCACTACCACTTAAAATTCAGTTCCTCATCTGTGACATTTCTAAAGAATACAAATCATTTAAATAAAAAAAAATAAAATTACAATGTGCAATCCATATCAGACATAATAAACTGGGACTTCCTAAAAGAAAGAAATTTTAAAGATAATTTGCACATTTTGTTTGGTCATTCATTGTAATTTTTTTTTTTTTTCCTGTGGGAAATTTCAGTGGTCTCAGCAGTTCAACCTAGACCCTCTGTAAATGTGAAATTCTTATTCCTGTAAAACCAGGGGATGTGTTTTACAGCAGGAAATTCAGTTGTTAGTCTGAATCAGTCACTTACAGGGTAGTTGATGACTGGGGGGTTATGTGTGACAGGTATCAAAATGGTTTATTTCCTGAATGTAAATAAAGTTCTGTATAGACATAGGAGACTTTTCTGTCCAGAGTCAGAACTTGCATGGCTCTGGAAATAAGGGAAAAGAGTGTTTCAGAAATTAAAATTAAATTACTGGGAAAAAAAGTGCACCTCTAAGCAACAGTGTCATGAAAGGTATCCTGGTTTACCAACACATGCAGCACAGGGAAAGTATTTGAAATCTCAGAACAGTGATGGGAGAACTGATGTAAAGACAAGGGATTTAAATGTACTCAGAACTTTAGAAAGTTCTGAAGAGAAAAAAACCCCTACAGAAAGTGATGCTTCATCTTTGTCTAAAAGAACTAAAGTACTACTGCAGGGAACTGAGAATGTTTAGGGAGATTATATAAAGTGGGAGCAGGAGAAGGCTGACAGGTGTTAAAGAGTATTCAGGTCAGACAAAGACATCTGCCAAAGACATCAGTCATACGAGATAAGGAAAATTACAATTGAACTAGGGGAGGAACAGGTGCTGCTCACAAAGGAATATCCTGGAAAGTTAATGGTATGTCAGAACACAAAGTTAAATAAAAGAACCAAAAAATTAAATAAAACCTATATATCTCTGTGCATAGCTGAGAAGGCTAAGTAGGTGAATTTGATTGCCTGGCTGTTTGGTAAGGAGACTCCTGAAACATGGAGGCATGAAAAGGTAAAATTTACAAAAAAATTAAATTTACAAAAAAATTTGGCTTCAACTGTTTGTAATGAGTAGCATAAGTCATCAAATGGTTGAGTAGTGCTACACCTGAATTACTCTATATTCCTCAAGGAGTTAGTTACACTTTCTTAATACATGTAAATGCCTATAGTAATACTGGCTTTATCTCAGATAATATTGCATTTATTGCATTACCAGCATCCTGACCAAACTATTTTAGATGAAATAAAGGAAGGAGATCGATGCCAACTGGTTAAAGACAGCATAAGAGTTGACTTTGGGTGTCTGGCTCTCAACTCCAAAGAATAAAACATACTCTCTTTATAACATATGAGACTTTGTCCAACTGGAAACAGCTGAGATGCCAGATGTGACATTGATATAATTAAGCATGATTTATTAAGTGACCGTGGAGTTGGAAGCACAGAATTGGAGGCCACTTTGGACAGCTCACTATAAATCTCCACAATAATCAGCAAAGAGAAATAATATAACACGGAGGAAATAGAAACATATAATGCCATCCCTTTATTAACTCTATACTCTGGACGAAGCCATATACATATAAACGAGAAGAGGCCAATAGCTACACTGCAGAAACGGATATAAGCATGAAGCAATTTTAATTCCAAGAAAGAGGTGAAGTAATGAATTTTAGAAAAGAAAAAAAAGACACAATGAAAGTATATGAGATAGTGAATATTAATAAGAAGCTAAATCTGAAGCGTCTATTTACTTTCTAAAGATTTCATCAAAAAGGGAATTTGGTTTGAAATTGAAAGCCTCTGCAATTAAAACTGATAAAAGGAAATACACTTAAAGATAATACTTAATTAACCTGTGGCATTTATGGAGACAATGCAAACATCGACAGTACATTAAATAGGAAACAACAAACAAAAAAATAATCAGAGACTTAAGCCCTCAGATGTCAGTGTGTTTGCCAACCTGGGGAAAAAAATCTCCTCCTTGGGCAGGCTATTTTAAAAACTTACGAATTTTTTTTTATTTTCACTTTCTCTCATGCACCGGATGTTGTCTAGGTTACTGGATTATCTGTTGGTCATTGGTTTTAGAAAAAAGATGAAAAAGTAGATACAAAAATCCTTCTGCAAAAGCTGCAGTAAATGCTTTGACTTGCCAGGTGCTCTCTGAAATCTCAGATTCTAAATCTTATAGATGAAATATTTTTAAAACCCTTGTAAACTCATATGGGAAGGATATTATATACTTAAGTAGAATTTTCTTTACTTAAAAATAGAAAATAGTTTGCTATACCAAAGTCAGAGACAGTAACAATAGGCACTAGTTGGTTTGTTATCTGTTTTCATCATTTTTGTGTGAGATGAAGGATAGAATGAAAAAAGAAAAGCCTATGCATATTTTGTGATTTCTATGGGAAATGTGCCAACAAGAAAAAGAATAGAAATGATGGCCCTGAACCATCTTCACTGAATCTGAGCATTGTTTCAGGTTTTGGGGTTGCAGCTCCTGTTAAGGAGGACTTGCTGGGCTTGTGTGGTTGAAGCATACCAATAAGAGGCAGGAAGGTGATGTGATTGGTATCTTATCTTTCTGTCCTTGAATTCTCCACTCCCATGACCTTGTCTACATTCACATAGACTGGCTGGGGAAGTGTGTGTAGGAAAGGCAGGAGAGATTATAGCAGAAGTCCATAAGGAAGTCGACTTATTTCAATCACAATATCAGGATGCTCTGTCCACTCTGCTGTGTGCCCTATGATGAATTCCCTGGTAAATGTCTTTTCGTATTACCTGCTGGCTATGGCTTATTTGCATATCTCTTAATGACATTTATGGTTAAGAATGCATTTTTAATGAGTTTTTTAGTACCACATTAATTTTTCACATCCAAACCCAGATTGCCATTTTTATAGATAAAAATACATATTTTAACAACTGTTCTTTCAGATTCAGTTCACACCCTGCAAACTTACTTCAGAGATCACACACAATGTACTTTAAAATCACATCAGTGTAGGTCATCATTTGGCTCTGCGAGGATACTCAGAGGGTTAAGGCAGTACAGGAGCCCATGCCCACCTCAGGTATGGTGGAATGGCAGGCACTGGGGACTGCTACCTGGGTGTGAACAATCTGAAAGTGGGAAACCTTGGCTCTTCCTCAGAGAGAATCCGTTTGAAAAATGTAACTGACAGGAGATGTGTGTGGGGAGGGAGGAGAGGGGTGGAAGTAATCTGCATCCTCTGAGAGCTGTCATACCTGAGATGGAGGAAAGATTAAAAAAGGAGCTGTGTGGTATCTCCACTGTAGTGGAGATAGAGCAGCTAAGATTTTCCTATCCACTGGGCATGTGAGGTAATTCTCATTTTCGTCCTTAACAGAGTATTTTTCTTATGAATATATTTTCTTAGTGCATTCTCTGAATGCTTTCAATATCAATAATTACATGCCCCTGCTTTACGAAGCTAATAATTTCCTTTCACATGGGGCACTCTAAGGCGGACAACAAAACAGTGGGGTGGGAAAGATCGGAGCACTAAGACTAAGGAGATTATTCAGAGACGGCGCGGACACAACATGGAGGAAGACTTTTTTTACATTTACATACATTTTATGATTGCTCTACACTGCTAAGGTAGTATAAAAAGGCCTAATCTAAATGAGTCCAAGCTATGTGGGTAAGTGGTTAAATAGGTTAAGTAAGTTTTAGCTAACACAAGTTCTTGTAGCAATCATGGCAGAGTAATTTTACAGTGGCTGAAATCAGCCATAATATTGGCTTCAACAGCCTGGTTTGCTATAGGTGCGGACAGCCTGGCTGTCAAAAGGATTTCCTCTGAATATGTTTGAGACTACCACACCAATTCACAGACAACTGTCCTCCAAGACAGCTGATGACTGCTTCAAAACCATTAGTCCCATGAGGCTTCTGTTACCTTGGATGCTTTGTGGGAGAACATAGCAGAAGCCTGCTGAGTGTGAAAATGGGACATATTTCCAAAACATCTGTTGACATTATATATGCCGAGTAATTGCATTTCAAAATTGTCATGTTTTTCAACATAGGACATCTGCGCTGGAAGGCAGTATCTGTGAAGTGCAAACAAAAATGGAATTAAATGTACAATAAATATGCTTAGATAAATAATACTTTTCAGTAGAGAAGCAAACATTCAGAATAACTTCTTCATCAGCTATTGCCTTTTCTCAGGGAATGCACTTTCTCTGTTTAACAGTCTAGCAACAGACCAATATATAGGTTACAGGCCCCAAGCAATTCTGGGAATATCACAGAATGTTAAGGGTTAGAAGGGACTTTGAAAGATCATCTGGTTCAACCCTCCTCCCAGAGCAGGAAGCTTTCTTGCCATGTAAACCAAATTTATTATCCAAGGTCTAACTTTTACACAACTTGCTATTTGATCTTTGCTGATCAAGTTGAATTCATAATGCCAAAGTTTCCCACACATGGAGTGAGGTGGGTTTTGTACTTAGTCTGGGAGTCAGAAAAGCTCATCTGCTAGGTAAGTTACCCAGTAGGTTATGCCAAAAAAGAGAGGTGTCACAAGCTGCACTCCTCTATCAAGCCAGGAATCAGACCTTGAAATTGTTGCGTGCACTTAGGTGTCTCTGTGATGCAAGATCTTGACCTCTCATTGGTAGGACAGTTTCTAATAAATAGTATGGTATTGCTATGCTTTTATGGAGTCATGAAAGCACTTGCATTATCTCTGTGGATTTTTTATATTAGGCAACCTTCAACACCATTGTTTTGGATGAAAGTGCTCTGTACACTTGCTGTTGAAGTTTAGCTCCTGCTGTTGAGGCAAAAGCTTCATACATTCAGCCACTCTGTAAGAAGTGAGTAGCATCCATTGCCATGGCTTTCCACACAAGTCAAAGCAATCTGAATGAGTTAAGTTTGATCAGAGTACGTCTAGAAATCTAGGCTCCTCTGAGGTCTCAGACATTAGTGCATCTTTCTGAATCGTTAATGAGAGTTGACTTATCTAGGCAGCCAGCTTAGTAAAGAGAAATATGCCACTGAGTTTCTCCAGTAATGCAGCTATAATTAGCAGAGAGGATTTTCACTGGAACCTAAGTGGTCTATGTAGGGTTTTCCTCAATTGCTTTCCTGATTTTAGTACCTTAAAATTTATCTATGTCACACTTGAAGGAAGTTTGTCCATGTTCCATCCAAAGCCCACGTTCCAGTTATTACATAGTGCCTCAGCAAAGAGATCACTACTGAGTGTGAACAGACAGTTCTCAGGGGCCTATGCAAAACTGAGGGGTTTTTGCATCCATACTGGAGGTTTGTCCCTGCCCTACTGTTATGCAAGAAGAAGAGGAACTATGAAGAAGGGCCAGAGCAGGAGGGAGGTTGAGCTACAGAGAGGATGTTGAGCTACAAGGAGCTAAGAACTAAGTTTACTGATCTTGCTTTCACAAGCAATTGCTGAGGTGGTGGAACTTCTGCCACCAATGATGGGTACTGCACAATGTATTCCTGCTTGCCCTTCTGCAGCAGCAGCATGTAACAAGTTCCAGGGCTCAGTAATCAAAAAATTAGAGAGGTAATGGCTGGTTCTGTTGCTCCTGCCAGTCTGTTGATTTAAAGAAATTTCTGCTTGGCCTCTGGGTAGAACAAGCCTACCTTTGACATAGTAACACATTTACTGAGATGAAAATAAAAATGTGTCCAAAACGTCATTGTTTTGGAGGGCAATGCACTTTTTGGAAGTAAGCCTTAGAATTAGGACCAATTTGAAAAAAATGCTGAAGTACTTACTTTATAAGAGCATTTGAGCAAAGCTTTTCTTTTCCTTGTGTTTGTAATTCTAATAAAATATTATATATAAAAAAAGATAAAGAATTTCACAAATCCTGTTCTGACATATCTGAAAAACAGCATTTTAACTTTACCCTTTAAAACACTAATTTTAGCTTAGAAATTTGTCTTATATCAAATAAATGTAAAAAATAAAAGTCCCATTGATGTCTGTATTTAAACATTGATTGATGAAGATAAATGGAAAAAAAAAAGTTCTATCTGGGAAAAGATTTCAAAATTGTACTTTCTTGTATGAATTAGGAAGTTTGAAATTTTATGGTATTTCCTAGGCTGGCAAATAGAGTTTACTCCTCACTTGACTTTATAGCACAGAATTAAGAAAAATTTGCCTGACAATTGAAGGATTAAATTAATTTGTAATGAAACCACGTTCTAGCTAGGTGTGCTGGCTGCTGTGCTGGAAGTAATACCTTTAATATCTTTATTGACTATTTGGATGAGGGAATTGAATGCACCCTCAGTAAGTTTGCAGATGACACCAAGTTGGGAGGAAGTGTTGATCTGCTAGAGGCTAGGAAGGCCCTCTAGAGGGAGCTGGACAGGTTGAATTGATGGGAAGAAGCCAATGGGATAAAGTTTAACATGGCGAAGTGCTGGGTCCTGTACTTTGGTCATAACCACCCCAGGCAACCCTGCAGTCTTGGGGCAGGGTGTCTGGAAAGCTGTACAGTGGAAAAGGATCTATGGGTGTTGGTTGACAGCTTCCTGAACATGAGCCAGCAGTGTGCCCAGGTGGCCAAGAAAGCCAATGGCATCCTGGCTTGTATCAGGAATAATGTAGTCAGCAAGAACAAGGTGGTGATCATGTCCCTGTACTCAGCTCTGGTGAGGCCTCACCTCAAATACTGTGTTCAGTTTTGGGCCCCTCACTCCAAGAAAGACATTGAGGCCCTGGAGCATGTCCACAGAAGGGCAACAAAGCTGGTGAAGGATCTGGAACGCAAATCTTATGAGGAGTGGCTGAAGGAACTGGGACTGTTTAGTTTGGAGAAGAGGAGACTCAGGGGAGACCTTATTGCTCTCTGCAGCTACCTGAAAGGAGGTTGTGGTGAGCTGGGTATCAGTCTCTTCTTACAGGTAAGTAGCGATAGGACAAGAGGGAATGGCTGCAAGGTGTACTAGGGGAAGTTCAGGTTAGAAATAAGGAGAAATTTCTTCTCAGAAAGAGTGGTCAGGCATTGGAACGGGTTGCCCAGGGAGGTGGAGTCACTGTCCTTTGGGTTGTTCAAGGAAAGGTTAGATGAGGTACTTAGGGACATGGTTTAGTTAGTGGTAGAGTTGGTGAGGGGATGGTTGGACTAGATGATCTTGGAGGTCTTTTCCAACCTTAATGATTCTGTGAAATGGTTTGAAAAATATAAACCAAATATTTTTCAATTTTTTTTCTCAATCAGCGTTGGAGATCTAAACATGGTCAAATGATGAATGAAGCAAAAAGAGCAAGATATCAGTCTTTAAGCTTGATTTTAACAACTTGACTGATGCCACATAAAGAATAAATCACATTAAACACTGAAAGTGAAGCTGATACTTTGGAACTGATTTCATCGTCTAGCATTAGAAAGAGCTTGAAACATCTTTCACATTGCTAGTGCTTCAGCAGTTTCTTTTTTGTAATTTCTTTCCTGTCCTTTAAAGGGGTTACACTTGAATGGACACACTTTTAGCTAAGCTGGATAGGAGTTGCATCCTGTTTCTTGTTGTGGTGCTGTGGTTTTCACTTGCAGGTGAGTATCAATTGACTTGGGACTCCCTTTTCTACGTCTCTTCTATCTCCTGAGTTTTGGGTGTCATTTTCCCATTTTTGTTACAATTCAACAAGACTTAGCAGCAACAGTGATAGCCAGGTTAGTAACTTTATTCTTATTTCAGCAAGCGTTATTTTTTTCTGTTTCATGTGCTCTGACTGTATTGTAATAACTAGCAGATACACACATATGTACTGTTTAATTTTTTCTTTTCTCTTGACTTCACAATACCACTATAGTATTGAGAATAACAGTTGAGAAGTTACTGGTGGAAGAACAGGGTAGATATTTCAGGTCTGTTATCTTTGTAATCTTGTGCTTTTACAACTTAATTTTATATCATGGAGATTGTCCATTTCCAGTGGAGTTTCACTGAATTTCACTGAGAGATAGGGTTCACAGGACCACTTGGACAGTTTTCTTGACTGCTGTGCTGAAATCCACTCTTCCCTTTTCCCGTTCTCTCAGTTTTTCCCCAAATCCAAGAGATAACACCTCACTCTCCAAGGCAATAAAAGCTGCTTTTAGACCTGCATGTTTGATCCCTGATCCAAGTGAAAACTAAGTACAAGGGTTATACCTACAGCTGAGGCCAATGGAAAAGGTATTAATTTGCTTGTCTGACCCGAAGGGCTGTCTGTTAGATAAGCTGTGAAGACTGAATGTTGCAGATGTGTCTTCTTTCCTTCAAAAGAAGGCCTTGTTGTGGATTCATTAACCGTTTATGGAAATTCACAGACCATGGGAATCTGGGATTCAGACCCTTGCTTCCTGTCCTTCCTCAACCATGCACCCTTCACCTCTTCAGAAAGGTTTTGCCTTCAGTGTCTTCCCTTCTGTAGATTTGGAGGATGGCTTTGTACGTTGTATTCCATAGAGCCACATTTACCTTTGCATTGTCTGGGGAGTCTGGGTTCCTTTGGACTGTGGTAGGGCAGCCAAAAAAGTAGGCAGATGCTTAGACTCATGGTGGCTATTTCCTTTAGTAGACCTGAAATATTAGCAGAATATTAGCAGAAGTACATGAAACAGAAGTTCTCAGCTTGTGGCTTGTTCTACAGTCCCTGGGTATGGAGACTTGCTTTCTTCCACAAAACAGCTTTTGTTTTCTTTGTTTTCTGGTTTGTTTTTGTTTTTAAACTGTTGTCACTAGCTTATTGCTCTGTTGTAAAAATAATTGCCCTCTGGAAGCAGTGGGAAACAGCTGAAAAAATTTTAACAGAAGCCTATAACAAGGAGTGTTTTACTACTTCTTAAGAGAGGCAGGCATGGTGATTTAGATACGGTATGAATAGCTGAGATAAGCGATGTTTCTCATCTGAAGTACCTGCACAGCTACAAGCGCTTTGTTAACTTGTGCTATAAAGAAGCCTTGCCACTAGTAGTCAGGGAAAGTTTGGGAAAAGTTATATTTACCTTTGATAGTATAAATGTCATAGACTGTGCTTTAAGTTTTCTGTTGCCACTGCATAAAAACATTTACATTCCAGATCTGTTCTATTACCTGCAGTTAGGATCATCCTTGAAAATATATTTGTTAGCATAACTCTGTGGTGTACTGTATGTCAGGTTTATTGATGATGAAGAAAATGCCCTTGATGTAGCATTTGTTCCAATTTGTTTAGGTATCAAATCAGCTTGGAACCTTATGTTCCTGATTTGACAGAAATATATCTGCAGATATTATAGAAATGATCCTGAACTTATAGTTCCCAGGAGTTGTTTGTGATGCAGCCTGTTCTACAAACAATATTTGGCTGTGAGGCATAATTTATTTGGTATAGCGAAGACTTCCATGCATCTTTCACTGTGTTATGCTATTCATTGATAGTGTGAAACGTTATTATTGATTGCTACAAGGTATTCTGGTAGAGCACTGTGCAAGGATTGAAGTTTACAGATTTATTATGGTATCATGCAGTACATTTATTCTTGGCATAATGTCTACTAATCGTATATTATTTAGAAGACAAATATTAGTTTATGAGTGTGAAACAAGATATTGCTTCCGAAGAATGCATATAAATCTTTCTATGGAAGATACTAGCTATGGGTTTAAAAGGGATTGCTTTTCATGCATTCTGGAGAAATGATGTTTATCAAGGATTATTAATGTTGAAAAATCAACCCTTCAGACTGGTAGGAAATACCAGATTATGTAAATACTTCCAAAGACCTTCAGTCTTTTTAGTATGTTTTAATAAACCATGGTAGAATATACAGATATGTTATAGATGGTTTTCACTTCAGGGTTCCTTTGAATTTTGAGATGGCAAATAAGTCATGCCCAAAGAAAAATAATAATTCAAATGTTAAAATGGACTCACCACATATTCAGATCCTGTTCAGATTGTTCATATTCTGGAGTGACCTGTCTTTACACATGTGGGTTTTTTACCTGTAATGCCATGCAGAGACTTAGCAATTTTTCCCCCAGTAATGGATGAATTAAATATGTTCCAAATAAAAGAAAAAAAATCAAAACACACAAAATATTGATGAGAAAGGATATTCAGACATATAAGTATGTGAAAAAGAATGGAGACCAGAACATCTTCTGCGCATGAGAATGTGTGTATCTACTTATTTTTACTGCTCACCAGAATAATGTAGCAAATTATCTTCAGATGCTGGAGATCTTATGATATGTTCTCTAGAAATAGTCATTTATGGATAAAATAGTAAACAAATTTCTTATATATAGTAATGAGGCTTTTTATCATTGTGACATTTCTTGAAAAATGTGAAAATATCTTCGGCAGTGATATGCTTATGAAGATCACAACACTCTCATGCAAACATATACCCTGTATGTAACTAAAATAGTAAATTTGCCATCTAGTATTTTAAGGATTTAGCGTAAAGTGTTTTGAAGTTTCAGCATATTATTACTGGAAACTATTTTTGGCCTCACGAGTTTTTCTTCAAAGCTTGTTAAAATGAAATCCTCTTTTCTGACATGTCTAAAAATAATTATAGGTAAACACCGATTTTCTGAAGGTCATGATGAATGACTGAAATCCTCATAAAACCAGGGCTAGTTATTAGACATTTCAGACCCAGTGCAATTTTTGGTTACAAGGATTGCTATGAATTTTGAATACCAAAGGCGTTCAGGGCTTAGCTGCATTTTCTTCCTCAACATGAATAGTAGTGTTTATTGTTTATAAGGTGAAATTATTGTGCTTTGTCCAGTGGGTTTTGCTCTGACAATAACTATTATAAAGAAGACCCAGGCATTTCCATCCCCTCAGCAGGCACACGGTGTCTGAATAGCAGCAAAATGTATGTGACTTTGCTGCATGTAGTGGTTAGGGAATAGTCAACAGAAAGCTCATGCAGAGATGGAAGTGAGGGTCATGTGTACTTAGAGCTGTGCTCTTAAGGTCTCTGTTTATCACTGCAGAGGGAACGAGGGCTTTAGGGACTGGGAGAAAATGTGGTGAATGCAGATCTACCAGTTAACCTCCTGACAGTGAGTGAGTATATATGGAGCAGTTGCTATGCAGGATTTAATCATAAGCTTCCAAAAGAGTGTAGCAGGCATTTTGAAAGCAAGAGGAAATTTGGGGAAGAATTCAGTCTAAACAGAGGTGGTTGGAAACGATTAGAAAAGAACAACGTCTGACAATGTTTGCTTGGCTTCTTCAGTGAATTACTGAATCAATAGATAAAGATGTGACCATACATGCTGTTCAACTGTATTTCTGATAAGTGTTTGGTGGTGTAGTAGAAATAAGCCGATCTGTAATATCAAAGCATATAGCTTGCATGCTTGAGTTGAAACAAAACATCGTCGTGTGGAAAAACCAGGATGAAAGAGTGTAAGTGGCAAGAAATTTTGGTAAATCTGCTTTGGGTTGTGGTAGAGAATCTACATTGTCATAAAGGTCATAAAATGTACTTATATAAACATACTTTGAGATCAATTAAAAAAAAGTTTAAATATCTGGGTAGTTAATTTGATAGAATGAGTACTTTCAGGGTGCTAGTTATAAATGGAGTGTGTGTATAAATATACATGTAAAATGGTGGTCAGAAAAAACCTGGATAATCTGAAGTGAGTACAACTTGGCACATATGTCTGTGGTTAATTGATACCTTTGATTATGCATCAAATACTGGGTTGTAGGAAAAAATTGTGATCTTACTGAAATGAGTGGCTCCAAGATTGAGCCTCAGGCACAAACTCACCTGCCTGCACTGGAAAACTCTGACTGGGAAAGAGTGTTTAAAACCTTTCTAAGGTTCTATAAAACTACTGTATGGGCAAAAACCTCTCCTTGATCATTGAGGAGCAAGGCTAAGTCATGCCTAGAGCACAGATGAGATTTCTAGGAATTGAAATTTTGGGATGTAGACTTCTCCATGTTTGAACAGAAGCAGCAGAAATCAAAAATTACTGGGAGGTAACATAACAAAGGTTAAAAAAACGTTAGGACATGGCAGACTAAGCTTTAAAGAAAAATAAGTGCAAGGATCTTAAGCAATGGTAGGAAGGAAGGAATCAGCATTTGATGAAGAATGTTTTGAAGTCAGATATGAAAATCATCTGGTAGGCAATAAAAACTACTCTGGAACACTAGATATGAACCATGAGCTGATCTGGAAAGTTGGTCCCAATATTGATACTGTTTTTCAGTACAGACCAAAAAGGTAAGGAAAAATGGTTAGCACAGAGGAGACCTAGAAGTTTCTTGAATATTCGGTATCTTCTGGTTAAGTAAAGCAACAGGGGAAAAAAAGAGTATTGGATAAGAGACCATTTGGAAAACTTTCTCATGTTTTATTACATTTCAAGGGATTCAGCTATTGCTGCTTGAGAAATTCTGAAATTTATAGGAATGACATAAATCACATTTCAGTATCACATGTCAAATGATTGTTTTTAGGAGCTGATCAATCAAGAGGAATTACAAGCTTCTACTCAGTAGCTTATGCTGCTGCAGAACGTAGAGCCAGAAAAATGATTGGATTTCCTAGACTTGTTTTTGATACCTATACTTATTTGGTGCCAGCTATTTGTGTTATCTAGGGCTCCATGAATCTTGAAGAAGGAAGAGCAAGGGATTACATGTATGTCATACCCTAGCATAGCTAGAAACAAACAGAAATCCCCAGAAAAAATCATATAGTTAATATTCATTTAAACCTGTGTTTTTAAAATTAACATCCATGCATAGATGAAGAAAATTTTCACAGGGCCTTTTTTTTGAGAATTAGATTATCTCAACGCAGCAGAAAAAGTACCTGTTCCTTATGTCTGAGGTGTATGATGAGCCCTGTATGTATAAATATGTATAGTACTCATGATGAGAGAAAGGGGTACTAAAATGATGAGAGAAAGAGATACTAAAGTGATGTATGAAATGCCTGAGATATGTGGAAATAAATTAAATTTATTTCCCAGAACCAATAACCTGTGCAGTAATGCAAAAAGTAAAAGAAATCCATTTCACTAAATATTGATACTGTGAAGATTGCTTGTGAAGTGCTTTTTATAAATGTGATGCAAAATAGGAAGGCACATCAGGAGCTCCTTCTGAAAGGTTCATTCCTGCTAAGGAATAAGTAGAAGCAGAAGAAGTGAAAGAAGCAGAACAGAAACATTTCATTGCAAGTACTTGGTTTGGTGTATGTGGACTGTGCAGATAATGCCCTAAATGGCAGAGCAAGATACTGTACAGGGAAGGAGGTGGAGTAGTGGAAGTACCTCTTTGATGTTCGTGTCTTCATTTAGAATTGGGTTTGATTTGTTGCTTGGAGTGGGAAAACTAAGCCTATGATTTGCAGAATTGTAAAATCTATACTATTACTGGACTGTAATAGAAAAAGAAGTCAAACAGGTGGTTCTCCTCTCAGCTGTATATAAAATTAGTTTAATTTACATTTTATGTTCCTTCCCATTTAAAATAATGAGAGTTGCAGGAAAGCTGGGCCCTAGAAGAGGAATTTGGCATTGGACACCACTTTGGGATTTAGTTCCAGATCTGATTCCTAAAAGTAAGTGTCTGCTTGTCAGCCTGCAGTCTAAGTTTCCAGTAAAATCATCAGGGTTTGATTCAGTTGCTTAAACTTAGTTATTCAGTGCCATCTGAGACTCAGACTTCCCTGCTGCAAGTTGTTAGTCCAGAAGGGCTTGTGCATCTTATGTCACATTCACTATGTTTGTGCATCTGGACAGCCAAAAGCACCAATTTCAGATGCCTGACCTTAGCCTGCAGTAATTACAGTTTCTGTACACTAAAGATGGATTGTGTCCATTGGCTAGAGGATGTCTGGTATTGCTGCCTAGTTTTACTAGTTCTCCTTGACTACAACAGGACCCTGGACCAACCTAGTTTGCATGTAGACACCCGAACCCCTGTGTTTTAATTCCATGCTGAATCCTACCCTACATGACTGGAACAGTGATTAGGGTCTCAGTTCAGTTGCCTACACCAAGATGCCTAGTGCCACTGGAGACACTGTGGGCATCTGCGATATCAGTGTGGCTTTGGCAGAGATGGCACAGGACCGCCAGTACACCCATGCCCTTCTGGAGTGGCAGCTGGATGCAAGGCAGGAAATCCTAGGCTATCCCAGTGGCAGTAAATACCTGTTTCTAGGCAAATGGATATTACTTTATCTGTCACAACCAGAACAATAGGTTAACAAGTACCCTAAAAATACTCTGTGTTAGGGAGCTATATGATTTTCCCCTCTTTCACCTGTTCCAGAACACAGCCAAGTTGTTAGGATGTGCCATTTCTCCTTTTTAAAAGGATCAGTTTTGTTGAAAGATTTAAATGACTTTCAGATCTATTGTAAAGGAAGAAAATCAATATAATAATAAGTGTACTTTCTAAAGACACAATGATTAAGTCTATACAAAAAAAGGACTCTGAAGACAATCACTGTAACAAGATGCAGCTCCAGAAGAGAACTGTAACCAGAACAGCACAGGTTCAGTCAGTATCAGGGTTAGAAACAGTTTTGGATCAACAACACCCAACTTTGAAAGGGATTTAAAATCAGATATATTTTTAAATGGTGGAAGCACTGAGAAAGCAGCTGTTCTTGGGGGGAAACGCTTCTATTCTCCTTTGCTTAAATCTTGGCAAAACCCCCATGGTTTTACTTTAATGAGGTATTAAACAGAAGGAGAATTAATTCACCTTCAAACTGGCACTTGGCTTACAACCCTAGAGTGGGTTCACACCTAGGCATTCAGAACCAGTAACCCTGCAATGCACCAGGATGTGGACACATTTAAAATTCTGGAGCTGGCCGATTCCTAACTCTGTCATTTTATAACCTATTAGCATTTGTAAGTGTGTTTTGTAACAATAAAGGATAATGCTGAATTTTTAAAATTGATGTTGCTGATGCTGAGGTTGTAGCTCATAATTCTGACATCATTAAATTCATCAGTCAAACTTTGCTCTGTATATGATATAAATAGAGAAGTTTGTGTCTTAGTCAATGCCTTAAACAGTGGTGTCATGACTATCTTGTACATGTGGTAAAATTTGCTGCCTTGCTCCACATCATCAAAGCTCCAAGACATATGCTGAAATAAGCATTAATACTGTTATCTATAATAATAAAACAAAATCAAATGGATAGCTATAACCTTGCATGTATTAAAACCCACAGCATTACATTTGTAATGAAGTTTCTACTGATGCCGAGATACAGTATTTTAATGCTATCAAGCTTAAGGAATGTGCAAAGTACATCCTCTTATCTCTCATTGCTAGGAGAAATGGCACTGCTCTAAGATCTCAGAAGGTGATTGCAGGATATCAAGTACGCAAATTAAAAGGTGGGAGACAGGCCAAGTTGAAAAGTCTTCAGAGGTCCCTGCTGTCAGCATGCGACTTCCAGATAAAGTTGAGAGAAATGAAATCCAGTGTTTTCTGTGGATATAAATCCAAATTTCGTCTGATGGCAATTTCTTTTATCAGGTGGCTTTAGCAGCTTGCAGACCTTGGTTCAAGGAGAACTGAAATAATCTGTAAATTATGCTGTAGCTATTATGGCTATTTATTCATATGGTAAAAAGGCAACATTATTCTGTCAGTAGATCACAGCATTCTAGAAGGGATAGAGAAGACCTTGAAAAAGCAAATGCATTTTCAGGAAGAATATTTCTCTTACTGTCCACAATAATCAATAGGTTAATTAATGGCCTGTTTAAAAGAGTACAAGGATTCTATAATAATGATTGTTTTCATAATTAAAACAAAGCAAATTCTAAATATTAACAATTTTTGTGCAAACGGCTTCATTAACATGCGGCAGAGAACATACGCTTACATTGTTGATACCATTTTTCTTGTTTAATCCATGGCAGCTACGCAAACTGGCAGCACTTAACATGATTATGTCAAGATTTCACACAAGTTAGCTCACAGCCAAGGGCTGACATGTAGAGTCAATACGCCAGGGCTAATTATGTTGATGTCAAAAAGTTACCTTTCTTTGTGCATGATAAATGTTTCACATAGATTAAAGCATGTTTGTGTTCTGTGAGTTTTACCCGAAAGATTGCACCAAAAGGTCAGCAATCTTTGATGCAATTAATTACAATATTGTTGATTATGCATGCCTTGTAATCTGATACTCTGATCAAAGTCAAGTGTGGTATGTGGGAAAAAAAAAGGAAGGTATGTATTATGACTTTTAATCTTCATTTCTACTGAATGATTATGCCTACAAGGACTAGTACAGCCTGCAAGTTAACCTTTGAAATGAATGCTTCGACTACATCCATTATATTTTGGTTTTAGTAGCTCACAAATTGAAGACATTATCATATCCTTTTCTGTGAGATTTTGTGCAGACCATGGCATGTAATTGTGAGGAGGAACAGAGCTCCCAGAGATCCTCTTACAGGCTCCAGGTACAAACTTTTTATGTTTTGTTGTAGTAAAAAACCCGTCCAGAGCTTCCCAAAGTTCCCTTACTGCTAATGGAATGCATATTGCTCATTTTACAGTACTTAAACTCTTTCTTCTTCTCCTCTGCTACTTAATAGTTTCAAAATGAGCAGTTACTTGGTGCTGCAAGTGTATAGCTTAGCTCCTGGGAAAAGCATAGATACAAGTGCACCAGAGGATGAACTCCTGCCTTCATTTGCCTGGTTTACATCAGTGTTCTTCAAAATTGTACAGCTTTTTGGCTTACCTTCCCAGAGGGACTTTCTCTGGAGCAAGATAATCCATAACCTTTCCATCCTCCTCTATTATCAGGAAGGTTGCTAGTTTATACAAATTATAATAATAAGAAGAATCCATATAAAAATACATTGAACATCCCACAAGTACTGTTCAATTTTTTCTTAATCATGTTTTCATTGTGAGGTAGGGATGGAATTGCTGTAGATTCATATGGTGCAAAGTCACTGATCCATCTCCTTATTCTTGCTGTCTGCTAATAGTGCAGGCACAGTACTGGTTTCTTCTAGGAAAATGTTTGTCAGAGGTTGGCGATATGCACGCTGCCCATATCTTTTGCTTCTATTTTTTGCATATGTAGTGGAAAGGGATGCGCATACCTGTCAGCTGGTGTGCACACCTTGAGCTGTATGCAAGATAACCAGTATTCTAGAAAGAGAAACTATTCTATATCTATTGTGAGAGTATCAAAACAGATTTATGAACTATTTTTTCTTTCCATGACTTGAGAAACCAACTTTCTATCTTGTCTTGATGGGTAAATGTATTGTGGCACAGCTGAATTCTTTAATCCCTCTTTCCTTTCCTCTCCCTCCAAGTATGTTTCTTCAATAATGACAGTTCACAGAAAAACTCTCCAGAGGGATATAAAATCTTGGCATCTGTATTTCTTTTTGGAAGCAAGTATTCTGAAGAGCTATCCTTGTTGCCTAATGAACCAAAAGCCCAAACCTTGGATTTCATTATGGTTATGATTCCTTAACCCACTAGAGTCTCTCATCAAAATGTGGTCTCATTAAGTGAAAGAGCCACTGTGCACCACTCCATTAAAATGTGCTAAGCTAACTTGTTGTCTGACGTGAGATGAAATGAAATATAATTATTTCAGATCTGTTCCTGGTGGACTGTAGCATACATCATAAACTAGAAAAATATATGTCAGTTTTGTATTCTTAGTTCCCGAGGCCCAAATCTGAATGCGTATGTAAAGCAGTAAGTCCAGAGAGGCATGGTCTGCTTTTGAGTGAGGAAAATTGAAAGTCTGTGTCATAGTCCAGATTCAGTCAGTGACTTCTGTTGCTTTGGAAAAAAAAAATCTGTGCAGTTTGCATTTTTCCTGGTGTTTGCACACATAAGCAGGAGGTGAGGGAGCATGGAAACTCTTCATGTACATATCCCACACTGGGCCTGAGTACAGGCTCTAATTTCTTCCACATGGAAAGTGTGTTCCTTGCTAGTGGCAACTTAAAGGTCTGCAGAATGATTCTTGTGCTTTTGCAAATAGATCAGATGAGCTGTGCCATACTTGGGGATACTAAACTCGTGGTCTGCCCCAAGGAAGCTGTGTGAAAAGTTAAATGCTGAGAAGGGGAAGAAAATACTTACAGCAGACTCACTGAGGTACTTTGGGAATCTGTTATCAAGGGAAAATCCAATAAAGATCAGATTTACAAACAGCAAGTCAAGGCTTTGAGCATGCAATTAAGTACCTAATTTCAATGCAGAATTTCTGTAACTGGGGCATGTAAACTTCACTCATAAGTGGGTGTTCAGCTAGCTATCTACATATAAGCTTTATCAATATATAGATATTTGTAATACCTGCAAATGCAAATAAAAATTATTGTTCTAGACCTCAAATTTATGCAATGCAAATACAGCTTTGGATTTCTGCAATGTGTTAAAACCAAAACTATTCCTTCGTGATTTTTTTTGAACAATTCTCTGAAAAGAAATCTTGTAAATTACTTGGTGGGTTTATAGAGATGCATTAATGATAATAATTGAAAGGGCATAGTAAGATGAGGTCTTTATATACAACTGCTTCTGTATCTCATCTGGGAAGATGATATCTGAGCATCATACACAATAATTAAACTTGTCAGTTGAAAGTCCTCTGTAGTTGTGAATCAGCATGTTGTTTCTGTTGTCCTGTGGTATGTTGCACATACTATCAGCAAGGTGGGGAAGACCACCAGAGCATATGAGAAAAAAATTACAATAAACATTAGAATTAAACAATCTTCTTTGGACTTTGCTGCTTGTCAGAAGTCAGGAAAACACGCAGGACTTCTCTGTCAAGAGTGTTCATGTTGACCCAGGCATCCTACGGGTCACTGAATGCTTGAATAATTCTTGAATATTTCAGCACATTTAAATCCTCAAATGCCACTTTAAACATAGTGCATAAGGTTGATACAGCTGCATAGTGAGTTTGCTTTTTTGCTCACTCCAAGAATTAATTTGACTCTTCCTGTGACTGAAAACAGTACTCATGTTTGGCTTAAGCTCAAAGATTTGCAGAAGAGAGAGCAAACTAGAGAAAAGGTAATGACTTGTAGAAAGCTATAGGAGGTCTGAGTCCCAAATCCAAATGTGACGTTGCTTACAATTACATAAATAGTGTTCCCATGCATTTATCCCAGATATAACCAATAGCTAATAACAAATTATAGAGGCCCAATGTGATTTACACACAGAGGTTTCTATACAGGACTTTGTGTGAATGAAAATTACTATTATTTCTTTTTTCTATCCAAAGAAAAGAATCAATCAAATTCTTGTGGAGAATATAATTTTCTTCCATTTAGTTTTAAATAGCATTAGCACAGCAATCAGATTTTGAGGTGAAAGATAAATACTTCTGGACCTGGGTCTGAAAATGTACAAAACATTAGACAATAAAGAGAACAACTCCCTTGCCTTTGTATTTCAAAGGGCATTAGCATTTTGCTGTATAGGCGGATAGCTTCTCAAACTGTTTTGCCTCTAAGTGACCTGTTCCATTATTTTTAAACTGTGTTGTATGACCTCTGAATGTTTACCAAAAAAGACAGAAATTAAACATTAAAATTTTATCATTATTTTAAAGACTCTTTGATATCACAGTTTAATAACACTACTAATTGATGATTGCTTCTATCGGTGCTGTACCTTCCACAGTTGAAATTTTAGAGATTTCTGTAAATGTCTTAACAGTATGAAGAAAACAGTGCAGCTCTGTCAGACAAAAAAGGATATGTAATAGCATTAATCCTTAAACTACATTTGAAAATACACAGGGAGACCAGTGTCCTGTAATTATAAAAGGCAGCAGCAATGATGTGACAAAGACAACCCCAGGCAGTCATCTCTGGTGCTTAGAAAAAAAGGAACCAAGTAAATAAAGGCAGCAATCCAATTCTCAGCGGTGGAGGAAACGCCTGCCCTTGCATGCATAGACAGGGGAGGAGGCAGTGAGGGCAGGTGAGGAGAGCATCGAGGGGCACCCGCAGGTGCCTGTGTGCGGAGGATGGGTAACAAAAGGAGAGGAAGGGAAAGTCTGGGCATGGGAGCTGGCTGCAGTAGCCTCACACGCTGTGCTGCTGCAACTTTTGGGCTCTGAATGCTGTAGTGTGGACTTCATTCACCTCATTTTGTAGATGGAAGAAAGATTTCCTTTTTAATCAGGGCATGCTGCAGAAGCCAAGATGAGATCATGACTTCTGGTTCACGAGTTTTATTTTCTAACAGAGAAGGTTAACTTGTTTCTTTCTCATACTAGGTCAGAGCATGTAGACAGTGCCTCATAAGTCAAATGGCTTTAATTATCCTTCTAAAAGAGAGTGATTATAAATATAAAGCAAATAGGGTTAAATCTTTGGGCTGCTATTCAGGTTTCCCTGGTCTTTCATTGGATAGATTCCTCTGATGGCCGTGAGAATTTGTCTGAGTAAAAAAATGAAAAAGAGCTTTTGGTTATAGCTTTAATTTCAGAACAGAGCTACAGGAGAAATCAATGTCACATTCATTTAAATGTACAGGGCTGGAGCATGCTATTGCCCTCGCTAAACCAGTGCCCTGCCTTTGTTAGCTGTGCAGGTCTGAGAGGATCTTGCTGTATTTTTCACTATTTCCTTACAGGTGGATTGCTACAGTTCCAAGTAACTGCAAGATGTGGCAGCAGCTGCTGTTGTTATTGATAAATGGTGCAGCCGGTTTGACTAGGGCATGCTGAGGTGCCTTTGAGGTGGTGAAATAAGAGGATTTAAAGGCGAAGCCCTAGGTAGAGTGATGTGCGAAGTGCTCAGCCTGCCTGGTTGTGGATTGTTGTGTTAGGTTGACAGGTGTCCTATACCATGTTCGCCGCAATGTGTTACTGGAGGCACCACTGCGTACTATGAAATGTCTGCATCAACAGCGTATAGCTGCACCCCTCCTCAAGCAGACCTTAGGGCAGTATCTCAGCTGCTTTGCTCCCATTTTGGGGAAAAGAGAAGCTATTTTTTAATTTTTCAGGAAATAGCTTGTGCCCAGTGATATTGTTGCTTTGGTTTGGTCTCCTCTCTTTCCCTCTGGCTCTGCTTACTGGGGTTAAACACAAGGAAGGCTCTTCCTTCTCTCAATAGCACCACGTACACAGAGCTGTATCATATCATCTCACTGGGATCCTTCCTCCGATGTTCAGACTTTGTTATGGGTTCTTGCTGCCCTTTTCCTTTTCTGTCACTTGCAGGTAGATGTTTTTTCTTCAGTTTTTATGGTTTTGTATCTGAGGGGAAAAAATCAATAAAACATTCAAATAAAAACACAGTGAAAGGGAAAGAAGGAACCACACACAGAGCCCAAGTATGTGCTGTCTCTTTTGGTTGTAATGTACTTGAAAGTTCTTTATGTTTCTGTGCAAGAGGGAATGATTGCTTTTGAAGGTATATTCAAGGATATTCACAAAAAATGTTCTGTGAATATCAGTGAACACTTACATTTATAGTAGTCAATGACAGAAAAAAAACTTGACACAGAAACAACTTTTCAGCTTACTCGAGTTATGAAAACACAGTGCAGTATAAAAACATACTGTCACTATCTGATTCAGAAGATATGCAGGGAGGAAGCAGCTAGCCACACTGAAAAGGCAAACATTAGGATTAATGATTAGAGAAGAAGACTCTGCCATTTTGCTAGAATACCCAACAGGCTAGTTTGTTTGCATTTGGTAAAGCAAAACCTTTTGCTGATACTGTCACATTGTTTTTAGCTGACATTTTGGAGTATGCATCCATGATAAACATGTAGGGGAAATAACCTGTATTGAGATGACAGGAGATATGATTAGATCATGAGAAATCCAGATCCCTCAGCAGAGAGATGATATTCAGAACAGAGTAAGATGCAACTAGACAGGTTGTGAAGAGATTAAGGTTTGCATGACACAAAGCTGTGAGCTCGTTTCACAGCATGATATAGGCTTATAAAGCAGACTTTCCTCCCTCCTTCCAGGAACCTTCAAATCACTCACCCTGAAAGGAGATGATTGCTGAGAATTTAGGCAGGGTGCCTCACACGCCTACGAGGTCATGGCTGACAAGTGGCAGAGCAGAGCACGATGTTACAGCACATGGTGGTAAAGTGAGATGCAGTGGGATGGAGAAAAGGAAGTTACAGTGGGCTCCCTAAACACCCTAAACACGCTGGATATCCTATTCTGATGGTAGAAATTGATCTGGCTCATACACTGATTTATAGAGGGCTTGCTTTGGAGGCATGACAATACGTGCTTGATCCTCCTCTTTTGAAAACAGAACACAGATGTTCTGCTGAGTTTTGGGGACTATAGCTTTTACCATGACCCATGATGCAAGGTACAAAAATGTTTGTGGTCAGTATTCCTCTATCATCCTGAATTTAAATGTCATCTAATACTTTCCTGCTTTGTTTCTTTCAACTATGCTCAATGGACTGCTCCTAAGAAACATTAAAAAAATCATCAGTTCTCTTCTATTGCAGGACGAGTTCTACAGTCTGTACAACTATGTTTTGTACCCCATCTTTACTGGACTGAAATTTCAAGTTGATGTAAAATTTGTGCAAAAGCAGATTGAGAGAGACCTGGCATTTGTGTTTACTTGTTTCTCAAGTGGTAGAGGTTTTTTCGACAAAAAAAAAATCCTGACTTTCTATCGCTATTTGAATCTTATTTCTCAAATCCGTAATGTCTGTAAGAGAAAAGATATTACATTTAGTTAAACATACTTCAGATAGTGAGAACCAGTAGGTTATCAGATGATATATTTATAATCATAGCAATCTCATCTCTGAAATGATTAGGTCGAATTGCATTTTAAATGTAGGGTTCTTTGTTGTATTTTGGTTTTCATGACTCTTCGCTGCCATCTCCAGATGTCTCAATAATTGGAAATAGAGTAGGGATTTCACATCATTCCTACAGGGGACACAGATGAAAGGATCAAGGCTGAAGGGATAATACATGAAAAGAAGCAGAAGGAATTATTATTGCCAAGTCCAACAAGCGTTCAGAGCAGGGTGTCAGAATGGATTGACTTCAATATAAAAAAAAATTGCCCTAGTAACAACTGAGTTAAATGTATGAGTAAGGACCTCAGGAATTGGACTATTGTTTGATATTTCCACAATCACTTTGCATGTCAGTCAGCATTAGTGACTGTCTGGGAACCTGACACTGTTGGAAATAGTTTGGTTGTTAAGTATTGGCGATGGTCTGATTAGCCTTGTTTTGAAGAAGCATTTGGGGTGTAGATTACTGTCTTTATCCTTGGCTTGCTGACTGCTGTTCTGCTATGTCTCACACTTGTTGCAATCCATTTTGAAGTCTGCTTTGAATATGAATTTGTGGTAGTGTCACCTTCCCTAACAGCTCTTCAGCACACTCCAACCTCATTCATAACTTCTTTAATGATGAATGGAAAACATCAGTAGTACTGGATGTAAAATATATTTTTGTAGGTCTAAGAGGGTGTTTGGGCTTCTGTAACTGATAGAGTCTGAAATTATGGAAAACCCACTCTTGAATATTATGAGTTTCTTAACCCAAGTTAATTCTTTATGAGCTGCACACCAGGAGCAGGCAAGTCAGTAGGTGGCATGGAAAATTTTGCTTTTTGTTAGTGTGAATATGTAACTATAGGGTCTCTGTTCTAGTGCAGTTGCATTCTGATAAGTGACAATGCAAAAATATTACTTTCATAAACATGTTTCCACTCTGCACAAGCTACAGATTTATTTATAATAATGACATCAAAAGAAGGAAATCTTTTCTAATGGCAAAAGGGAGTGCTTGAACTAGGACAAGTGATATATTATACCCTGGTGCTGGGATTTCCCTAAGCTTGAATAAGGTTTGACAAAGCGTTAGCATCTTTCTAAGTTTCTGGACCTTGACTGTATATGATTTCAATCCCTTTTTTCCTCCACCACTGCAGCAACTTTTCCTTACATCAGAGGCCACACAGGACCTTGGCTTTGCAGCCTACTCTGGGTGAAGGGGTGGGAGCAGGGTGCTGAGAGGTAACCATGTCCCCTCACTACCAATCTTCGCAGCAGCATTTGTTGACCTATTCTGTTTTACACATGGCTGTTCTGTGGAGACAGCACCCACTGTTGTTTTTATCACTAGACTTAAATAATTGGAAAATCTCTCTGTTTTGTAAAAGGTCTTATGCCATCCCTCTGGCAAAGAGTCGGCTGTACCAGGGGAGAAGGGATGTGACCAAAGCCCTGCTAAAAGCTGGGTGCCACAACCTGCGCTTCAGTCTGGGAGTGGTGAGGAATGCTACAGCAGGACCTAATCTTTCACTTCAGGCCCCCAGATGAAAGACCTGCAAAGAGGATAAGAGAATTTAGCTGGACTTTTGTTGTCATGTCACAATTTTTCATGGAGCTCACCATGATAGAGCATTTAAGATGATGACATGAAACAGAGTAGTGATAGTAAACCCCAAATCAGTGCATTAGCTGTGTAAACAAGACAGCTCTCCTGCCAAAGTTCATTGCTGTTGAACTTTGAAGAAGCAACAGGCAATAAAGTGCCCAGCCATGTAGTGATTTAACTCAGAGTCATGGTGCATCTGATTGCTATTATTGGCAGAAATCAGGAAAAAAGCCCAAACCCAACACTGCCCATGATAACATTGACCTTCTTGTGAATCTAGCCATAAGCACCATTCCCTCCCTTGTAGCAGACCTAATTATATGGGACAAAAGGTACTGTTGGATAATTAGCTAGGCTGTAAAGTAAAATGTTGTGTGTGCCACCTTGTTCTTGTTTTCATGCCAGATGGGTCAGCTCACAGATGTGAAATGTCTTTTCAGAAGTTACTTATCATCTGTTTCCTTTCCTTTTCTGGATGTCATCGATCATATTCTTATTTTAATTGATGTTATTTGAACTACAGGTAGAGGTTAATTAAACAACGACACAAAACCTAAAGGAATTAGGTGCCCAAATGCAAACCTGTGTCATAGAGAACGTCTCTCTTCTAGGCACGCTTAATGTATCACAGCTCATATTTCACCACGGCGTTGAAGAACACATTCCATGATTCTGTGTAATTGATAGATATGGAAAGAGGAGAGGGACAGCTGGAGTGTTGGACAATATGCCCAAGGAGGTATTTTTCTGGGGAGAAACATAAATCATTCCTGCTATGATTCAGATTATGTAGGCACTCATACTGGCCAGTGTCCAGCTTTGACACACAGTGAGGTACACATATGTAAACTGTAGTGTACTTTATATATGAAATTTATTTAAAAAATAAGTCTGATTTACTGTTACAAGAAACAAGGACTGTGGCAAGCTCCCTCACATCCTTTCTTTTACAGTAGTGCTATATTTTTCTGCTGATATATCAACACTTGCATTGAATTTCTCAGATTTTCAACACAGTTTGAAAAAGAGCTTGCAAAAAATACCAGAAGAAACAGAGTAGCACGGACTCCTCTGGTTTTCCCCTTTCTCTTTCTGTATTTTTATACCTGTCTCTTCCATTAACACCTTTTAATCTTTTTTTTTTTTTTCGGAGGAGGTAATGGGACTTTACTGCTCTATGCAAGCCCCAACTCAACTAAAAGGACTGCAGTGAAATAGGGACACCTATTGGGAGCCTCATGTCCTAGTCGCGTTTTATATGTTGCATCCATACGTATCAGAGCAGAAAAGCTGTTGCCTTTTCAAATTGTGCTTTAAATGTTCCCATACTGTTTCAGACATTGTCAGATATCCCTTTGGTTCAGCTCATGTGGAAGGTAGACTCTCAGTAAGGCTTCAACTTTGGATGTAATTGGTGGAGACAAAATTTCAACAGATTTCAATAGCTTCTCGGTTGTTTGTGTCTGTACCAGTTTTATCTGCTTGTCTAGCACGTTGACAAAACCAGTCTGGATTCTGGCAAGAGAAAAAACATCCTTTCTTAATATTTGAAAGCTCAGAAAAAATCTGAGGTGTCCTTGAGTAAAGCAATATAAGAATTAAGAGGAAGCTTAATGAGCTTCCTTAGTTAGAATATGTTTTTCTAAGTTTCTTGGCATTTCACAATACCCCAGAACAAGTTGAGATGGACCTAGGTTTCTGAGGCTCTCTTTATGGAGATGCTTTAGCAAAGAAAGGAGACTAAAGCACTCATCTTTCAGTATATTATCCCCCTCCTTTCCCTGATAAATCTGTCACTGATACGAAAGTCATGCACCTACACTTAAGATGTTATTCTGGTGTTACCTATTTTCTCAAAGCAGATGAACTCATCTTTGAAGCTTGCAAACTGACAAATGTAGCTTAGAGATTTTAAAATATAATGAAAGGTGACCGTATTTTCATTGATATTTATTCTGCAGGTTTGGGGGGCAGCAAAGAAGACAGAAAAAACAGTGAAAAATAAGTATGTCTTTAATAGTAATTTTTTATGGTACAGGATGTATTTAGTAAATAGTATATGTGAAGATGTGACTTTCATTTTTTGAAATCTAAAACTTGGATAATTTGCTACAGTTGTAGGTAGTGACCGAGGCAAATGCTGTCTGGAGCAGCACGAGTGAACCGGTGCGTTTACAGAGTGGAGCTGTTTTGAGCGCACTGCTGCAAAGTGAGCTTTCCATATATGTGTCACCAAAAATCACAATTCAGAACCTGTGATTGCTGGTTAAGTATGATGGGTTAGTAAAACAGGCCAAAAAAACCCCCCAAAACCACCCAAGAAAAAATAAAAGAGAATGTGATTGCCTGAAATCACTGTTCCTAGATAATGGCTTGCAGTTGCTGAAGAAAGGGGAGCACAAGAGCTTCCTACCCCAACGGTCCTGCAAGCCAGGGCTGGAGGGAAAGATAGGGCAGAGCCCAGGTACCATGTGAGCCCTGGAGACAGGATAGGCATTCCTCAGTGAGCATCACTGGAGGCTGGGAGGCTGGCCTCTTCAGTGCATCCCCTGTGGCTGGGCCACCTTCTGTGAGCAACTTGGCTGAAATGGCTGAATTGAGGTCAATCTTTCATTTTCCACATGCTCTGGTTCTACCTGGGAATTTACTTTGTTATTTTAGCTGCATCTCCAGCAGAGAGGGAGGATACACTCCCAATGCTTGAACATGGGAGGTAAGAAAGGGGCTGAACACCTCTCCTCTCCATAACTCTCTAGGCAGTTTTCTTAACGCCACACAACGCCTCCTTTATTTCACCAACCCATTTGCCACAGAGCTATTTGTTAGTGGGGAGAGACAGCTCTCTCTTGATCTGCAAAAACATTCACTGCTGCTCTGATAAACATTGCATTTCAAATGAACTTGAAACATGAGAAGATGACAGTTTGGGAAATGTAAAATTGAAATATGAATGGGTTATATGCTACTGTATGTGTGGGGGAGGGAAACATGATAACCGAGCAGTTTAAATAGCAGGGTTCCCCTCCGTTTCTTTTCTTCCTAGTGCTTGTGGTAAATTACGGGCTTAGTACTCAGACTCCAGTGCATATTTTACCACCTTGTTTCATAAGTCTGAATACAGCATTTAGTGGGAGGACAGCCTGTAATTATGTTGTAAGTTATCAAACAAACTGCAGATGTATAAATGTGAGGGTAGGCTTAACTACTTTGTTTTGAAAGGGAACTTTAATATTAAACAAATGTGTACTTATTGGAAATGGCAGTGTTGAAAGCTTGCATTGTGAGTCTGACTTAATAAACCTAATCTTTCCCTAAAGCTCTGTATATTATGGAGAAGTAATAAGGTATCTCGACCAACTTAAATATTTCCTTTCATCTTAGAAAAAGGACTCCATTCCTAGAAGTAATTAATTGTCTGATTTAAAGCATCCTATAGACATGACCAGATTTTCAATATTACCTGTACAGATTTGATTAGTTGCAATAACAAGGCATGTGCATGCATAGTAGCTAGATAGAACATGTAAATTTAATATTTGTGTGCTTTTGGAGAAAGAAAAAGTAATATTTTCTTGCACATATTTTCAGAAATCCTCCTTGTAAGAATCATGCTTTGACAAACAGACCTAGATAGGAGTAGGTCCACCAAAATCTGCAACCAAACCTAGGGCAAATATTTAATATTTCTCATGAGCTGTGCTTTGTATTTCTTTTACTTTTTTCTGCCTTCTCTTATCCTTTTTTTTTTCACCCATGACAAAGCAGAAATGGGGCAATACCATGATATGCACATTTAAAAAGAATTATTCTAATCCATCTTGAAGGATGATGTGTCCTGAACTTCATTCTTCAGTACACATGTGTCCTGAACTTCATTCTTCAGTCCACTTTTGTAGACACAGTAGGTTTGGGTCACTTGTACAGACAGTAGTTGAGCATGTGGATAATGGACACTTCTGTAAACCAATATGAACTACTCTCAAACCTTTTCAAAGTTTTCCTGCTTTTTACTGCTAAATATGAATGGGGTTCTGGTATAGAGACTGCAGGATATGTGATATGAGGATAAAGGTTGTGTTCGTTGTCTCATGTAGTTTAAGTGGATGAGAAAGAACAGTTAGTCAAAGTTGGCCCCTTCTGATTACCCAAGTAATGATAATAAAAAGTCCAGACATTTGAAACTTATTTGGTATGGAGAAATATGCAGTTATTGTCAGCAGGGACAAAGAGGAATCAGCATGAATTAGCCTGACTTGGTGATATGGCTTTGAAATCCAGTTCATTACTGTTCCAGTGGATTTATTTATTGTTTGCTATACATAGTTAAGAAGCGAGGAAGCAGAAGAGAGTTGTGAAGATAAGTTGCCAAGAAGCACCATATTTTTCACAGCCCTGAGGAACAGAATAAAAGAATGAGAGAGAGAGGAGGAGGGGAGCAGGGAAATGAGAGCCTTCTAATTCACATGGCTCTTGGTGGGGACACTGTCTAGAGACTAGGGGTAGTGGCAGATGGACACAGGGATTCCATTCACAACTTGTACTTGAGGTATTTTTTTTCTGCTGCAGTTTGACCTTTCCTCTGAATATGTCAACTCACCTGCTGTGGAACCAGCATCCAGAGCTTGCACAGTCCATAAGGCTATGGATATTTTTTTTTCCAGAGCAGACACTTTATACATTGTTTAATACATAAGTCATGCAAATTCTCATTACAGCCATCTGCAAGTTTTTGCAAAGGTTAATGCCTTTGAAGGAATTTTCTTTTTTTTTATTTATTAATACATGCTACAGCAAATAATGTGACAACAATTTCCTGATGCAATGTTTCCAATGCTGTTGAAGGACTGCAATGAACCGGGATAAAGAGCTCTCATATCTTCTTCTTTTTCTATTAGATAATAGAGAGATACAAAAAGCCCAGTTAAGTAGACTACTAGTGCTCTACTTCAAACTGTATTCATTGTTTGCAAAAGCAAAGAGCTAAGGACTTGCCACAACAGCAACAATTTATAGGGAGTAACAGTTGCTCAACACTTCAGCTCGAAAGTAATTCTATAAACTGGCCCTTTCTCAACAGATCAAACAACAGCTCTCAGGAGATCAGGTGAGTACTTTATTCATGCTGAATTCAGAAAAAAAATGTATTTTAATAGACATATATGATTGCTTCACTGGTCAGACCAAGTTTCACCTTCAGTTCCTGCGGCCATGGAATTTGCCAAGCCAACAACACCAGGACAATTTTTCTATGAAGGCCTCAGACCTTCTCCAAAGCCTTTGAAAATTCCCTTTTCCAGTATGTGAGTGATATATCAGAGAACACACTTGAAAGCATAGAAATATTGAGAGGAAAGAGCACCTGGCCCTTTCCTGTGTGAGAATTAGAGTGTGCAGCAAGGCAAGATGTAGCAGGAATCTCAGCATGTAAGATCTGATTCTGGTGTAATTTGTGAGTCAGATTCACAGTACAAGTCTTTCATATCTCAGGCTGAATTTGAGGGGCTGAAAGGTTGTGAGAGAATAACCATTACATTCATGTTAATAAACCCAGCTGCTGGGCTTTTGATAGAGCAAAAGAACAAGACAGCAGAAATATTTTCATTGAAAAACTATGTCATGTTAATTTTGTACTTAATTATGCTTATTCAGTTAGGTCCTGTGTAAGTTAATGCTATAGCTCCAAAAGTTATCTACAGGCTTTGGATTGAGTCCTTGGGACCTGGTCCTGATCCTGCATGCTTTAGTGATCAGAAGCCATAAAAGTCATCTGATCAACAGGCACAGCTGGCAAATATGTTCTTAATCTACCCCAACTGCAAGATAATGAGATTTACATTAAAACTCAAGGAAAGTCTAAGCTAGTGTCATTACATTGGATTTGAGGTAGTCTTAGAGAGTGCATGATGATTCAGGTGACAGCTCTTAACTTTATAAAGCTTTTTTAGCTTTTAGGTCTTAGGTCTGAGCCCTTTGGTTCAGTAAATTTTTGTAATTTTGTAGATATTGCACTTGCCTGGAGTCCTGTGTAAGAATAGGTTGGTAAAGTCTGCTGCTTGTTAAAATGTGCTTGAAAACAGAAACATAGGGCAAAACACGGTACTGCTAAAAAGATCTGCTGTGCATTAATATTTGTATTTTGACAGAAAGTAGAGATCTTGGCTCTAGAAATCTTTGTGCTTAGTGCTGTCCATGAACATGGTGTGAGACAAACTTTGTTCTGAGTTACCGTGTGATCAAAACACCTGTTTTAGTAGGAAAACTCTTCATTGCTTTTAAGGAGAGGGCATAAAATCAGATATACTACAAATTTTCATCATAGAGAACATTTTAACAACTTCCATCTTTAGCGCATGGAATGTGAAAATGTCCCTTGAAATAGCTTTTCTATTATTTTAGTGGCAGCCGTGCAGTAATTTAGAAGATGCTAAAAGTACTACTGTATCTTTTGTTTCATTAATAGCATGTGTTTATTTGGCTTTTATATTTTTAATTTATGAAGATTTGGTGAAAGGAAGACCAGGAGTAGAGAAATTAGGAATTAGTTTTTTGTCCAGAGTACAAATTGTGGACCAAAATGTATTGCAGACGTGAATCCATCAGTGACGATTTAATTGGATCAGGATGTCTCTGAGTGCACAAGACTGGCGACAGCCGCCCTGTTCACATTCATTTCTAACTATGCAGATACTGAGACACAAAGAAAGGTCATTTGCAATCCACACATCCCTCAATGGCGACAACAAAATTGCATTGATAACTTTAACCTCTTTCCCAGTAATCATGGAGATATTTCCCATATGGCCAACTTTCAGTATGAAAATTCTAGTAGTAAATGTCACCGACACTCTCGATAAGTAATAGGCTAGTAACATGCAGATGCAATAACAGACACCAACAGAGACAATCTCCACTAAGTAGTGAAGAAGAAAACTCAATGGACATACCAAATGTGTTCCTCAGAAGAACACATATTCCTGAAAATATGGAAAAAGAGAGAAGGCTCACTGAATGAAGGCTAACTGAATGAACTGAATGGAAAGCTATTTGTGCTATGACATTAAGAGACAGTATTTATTATTCCTCTATGTCACAATCTCTGATAGTAGCAAGGAAGACAGCTATAAGCATAAAAATTCAATGGGGTCTGTGCCTTGTAGCATCCACCCACTATTGTTCTCAAAGAGTCAGGGAGAGCCGATATTGCAAAATAATAAATGGAGAATTTGCCTCTGTGGGCCAGGAGGGTTTAATTCTACTCAGGGGTCTGCAGGGCACAGTAACCAGTGTATTGAAAACTGCTAGAGATGCACCAAATAAGCATTTTTTAAAGTCAAAAGTATATGGGGAAAGGAAAAAGATGTCAGTCACTGTGATGACTCGGCAGCTGCCCAACAACCAGTAACTAGAAATGTGTGGATCAGCATTTGAGAGAAGTTTGTGAAATGAAGTTTTATTGGCTCTTGAGAAAAATTCATCTTGCCAAAATAGTTTTCTTATTTACTTCTTTTGAGAAAGTCAGTACTTTGTCTGTATCAGATCCAAAAACGATTGAACCCAGAATCTTCCACAGCTGAAGGGCAGTAACTTTTAAAATCAAAAAGTCCCTCATATAGTCCTCTTTCTGTCCAAAATCAAACTGGTTGCTTGGAATCCAATCCATCCAAACTGGTTGCTTGGAACAGCTTCCTAGTGAGAATGCTTTTCTTGCTTCTCAAACATGTAATATCTTTCCACAGAGACAGATTATGTAATCTTCAGACCTCAATTAGTATTAAGTCCCTGTAAAATTTAATTGGAGTTGATAGGAAATTTGGTCTTGGTTCTCCCTCTCTGAAGTCACTGAAAGATTTGCTATCCCTTTAGTTCCTTCAGGTGCCAGAGATCTTCAGATTTTAGTTTGAAGCAATAACATCACAGCATGTACAAAATCCACTAGAAGGAACAAAAAATTCCCACATTTTTGCAGTTATGCAATGTAAGTTTGTAAATTACAAAGTTCTTTTGGTTCAAAGGAATTTAGGTAAAGATCTGGGCAAGGAAGTGTTGAATGTGGGAAGATTGCCCAACCTACTTCTGTGTACAGTCCATTTCTTTCTTCTCTAAGATTCAATTAAGTTCTAAAGTTTGTAAACAGTTCACAATTAATAATAATTTGAATTCAGAGTGAATATTTTTTATTTATAAAATATTCAATAGAATGCTTATCTTTCATTTATAGCTTAGAATAAAAAATTAAAAATGTAATCTTTACATTCTGAAAAATCCTCTGTAAGAGTTTGATATTGGTCGTGAGGCCGTTACATCTGACTGATTAGGTAACTGTGATTGATTTGGAAACTGGCATTCCACACACATTTTTGCCAGTACAGCTTTGTTCATGATGACTTACAGAAGGAAAGCACAAAAAAATAGAAGTAAAAGGATTTAAAATATTGAAAGAAAATTAATAGTTTTGTGTATGTCTTGTCTGCATCCATCCAAATGGTTCTGGGAGACATGGGGGCAGACCCAATTTCAACTTTTTGAAAAAACAGAAGAAGAGCTTTGCAAAAATAGGGAGAATTGTGTGCCAAGTACTGTATTACTCAGATTGTGTCTCTTGAGTTTTGAATTTTCTGTGGGTAAAGGAAGGCCGTAGCACTTAATCAAAAACTTAATCAAATGCTAATCCCTTATCTGTTTTTAGTTTTCTCCATCAATATCTAGATGATTTGTATGATTTTCACCGAGATTAGCTTTTCTGTCTCCTTTGGCTCTTATTAGAATTCCACCTTGTACATAACATTTCACATATCAACATGTGCTGTGGGTCTAGTTCTATAGAGTGCTTTCAAACCGTAAAAACCCCATATAATCCCTAGCACCATTCCTGGAGTCATCAGCACCTTGTCATACTAGGTGCTTGTGGTCTGACAGGCAAGTTGTGTTTTAAAAGAAGAGAAAAGTGCCTCATAAAAACAAACACATTTGATCTTTTCAACTATTTTTAGTTTGTGTCAATCTTCTATGGCCCTGGGCAACATAGGCAAAATGCCAGCCTTGGCAATCTTTTCAGACACTCTAATATGCCAAGTTCTGTCAGCAGCACATTTTTATCAGAATTGTTTTCCAGCCTCAGTAAACTGCTTCAAATGCTGGTGTGCCTGTTATAGATATGACATCCGTGGAGACCACAATGATTGCAATCAAAAAGTAGCGGAGAAAATAGAAAGAGTTAGTGTCAGTTCTGATTCTCACTATCCCCTTCATCATGACAATAAATTAATACGGCTCAGCTTCTGCACTGGTAAGCCTTTTCCATAAGAACAAGGTATTAGAATCCCTGTGCTTAACATTCACAGTGAAATATTCTGGTGTTACAAATGTAGTGGAAGTGTAGTATGAAATGCAGAAAAGTGTGTCTGTACAATGTCATGATAAAACTGTACATGCACCGAGGAGTCAAGGAATTCAAAGTGATGATTCTCACAGGAATTTTAACTTAGTCCCCATTTACCTTGCAGAGGATTTTCTAACACTTCCTTTGGCAGCTATTTGCAGGCCTCCATGCAGTGTGGATATTACCTTTGCCACAGGAATCATAACTTTTTGCTTTATGTTTTGGTGAGCGTGAATTTCTTAACCTAATTCTTTCCTTTCTTTTAAAATCTAAACATGTAAAAGGCAAAAATAGTAAAATGATGCGTAGTATAATATTTTAAAGAAAATGGTATGGTGTTTGTGTTATTTTAATGACTAGTTGACTGTGTATTCAGTAACCTAACTACCTCTGCGTTTGCATAATGGTAAGGTTTGATCAGAAGCACTAAAAAGACAAGAAAATGATTTTGACTGTATTACACATACTTCAGCACTCCCAGGATTCCAGGATGCATTTTCTATGTGTTTCGTACCTGATGCAATACCCAGAGACTGCTTGTTAACTTCACAGAACTGAATTGGTATCCGAAGCCTCAACTTTCTAGTACCTTAAGCACACTTGTAGTCCTTTTGCATTGCAGCATTTAATCAGGTTTATTATTAACATCATGTTCCACATAGATGCGGCCATGACTTATGTTCTAAGATATCTTGTCTTTATGTGTTAATGCATTTGTTTCTTATCTTCTACTTCCAAACTCAGTCAAGTATGAAATGTTACCTTTGACTATATGCATGCAGCATTTGAAGCTTGCCAGATAACTCTTTTTGGACTAAGCAGTACGCCAAAAAAAATAATAATGACAAGGACATTTTCTTTAAGGTACAAAAGGCAGTTTTTCATGAAAAATAGCCACATTTAACTTTATTCATCATGAAAGGTGGTAAACCGCGGACTGAGCACAAAAATGAAAAAAATCAACAGAGACGATATTTTTGCTTCAGAAAAACAAAGAAGCAGCACTGAAAATAGGATTTGGCACAAAATTGCCTCTATGCTTACATTTGCTCTTCAGTTTGCTATAAAAATATGACCTTTTCAGTGTTTTCTCCTTGGTAGGAGGCTCTTATCTCCTGTTTCCTTTCCAAAGGAGATTAGTGCATTAGTACTAATGCACCTTTCCCCTTAAGAATCCAGCAGCAGGACCAAACGTGATTTCTTCCTTCACCAATCAATACAGTGGTACCATGCTATCAGCTGGACTCAGAGAGACACAAGGTATTCTTTGCTCCCTAGGACAGTAGTCTCAATGAGGAAACTGAAAGATAAAAGTGGACTACAGAGCCCACCCTAATACACTGCAAGGTACAAATGTCTAATTTCTCAAATGAGGCTTGGCCAACAAATTTTTTGGAATTGTTTCTCTAGGAATCAGTAGACAAGGAATAACATTCTCTACTCTAGTTTCAAGTATTGGTTGTTGTTCCCTTGTTGTAGTTATTCGTCAGGGGACTTCAACAGTGCAAGATGAATGGGCCATCCACTGGTATTCTGCTTTCATGGTGTGGCTTCTTTTTCCTTGAAGGAGAACGTCTTGATCCCATAGAAACATGCAAAGTGAAAGAACAGTATATCTGGAGCAATAGAATACAGGACAAAACCATGCAGATTTACATTCCTTCCCCCCCAGCCCCCCCAAATAAAAAAATAGTAAAATACTAATGCACTGTCATATACCTCTACTAAAGCTGTTAAATGTCACAAGTAGGTGAGGTGGGTGGTTGTTCTCATTTGCTGTGTTGAGGGAGGAATAGAATATTGTCTTTGCTTTTCTTTGCTGGTGAGCTTTTGTACATTCTCAGGTGTTGCTGACTTGTAGGTGACCTAATTTATTGTAATACAACACTTACGGCACGTATCTGAAACTGTTACACTCGTTGTATACTCCCTATCTACCCTGGAAACTTAATACTTGAGTAAATTATTGAAAACAACTGACACGTTCTGTGCAAAGGTGTTTTCTCTTGGCTTTGCAGTTAGAACTGGCATCATTTGGCATTTCTCAAACCTGCTTTTAAGATGCTGATATGACTTGTCATAATCCTTTGTCAGATATATTGACTTCAAATATTCTGTCTGACCTTAAAGACAGAATTAGGGCTTGATTAGTATTCTGGGTATGCTTTTCTTTTTGCATTTACAAAATTAAGGCTGTAAGAAAATCTTGAAATAGAGTTTTCATAAGAAAATCTTGCAGCAAATAAAAACAGACCATAAAGGAAATAGATGTTTTGAGTGTCAGAAGCTTCTCACTTATAAAATACCTTTGAAGTCAACTAATAGTGAACAACTACAACAGAAGTTTCAATTATCTCTTTATGGAGAAATTCTCTTTAGTACTTACAGACCAGTCAATTTTAACCCAGCTTCTGCATAGCTGCCATTTTATCTCTGGACGTGCTATTTCTGCAGTACTTCTTCCTGGTGGTTTAGAGCAGATTATCTTTACTGTTCTGTCTGCCCATAGCTGACCTAACATCTGTCCTGGCTAATCTACATGGAGCTCTACATACATCTTTGAGTCTGAACTCTCCAATTCCCACTTTTTGCAGATTGCACTGCTGCCTTATAGGTCTTCAACAGAAAAGCAAACAAATATGTTGTTTTCATAGTTAAATATATTTCACTGCTGCAAGTAAAGAATTTTTAGTTGCTAACTTGATGTGGTGTAAGATGAGAAACAACTTTGCTTAGAAATTCCTCAGTTTGTGGTAATGTCATACTTCAGTGAAAAAAATGAGGATTAAGTCTCAATGGGGCATTTGGGATAGGCTAAGGACATTAAACCTGTGTACTTTCCCTGACAGTTACTAGTACAGGTCAGCTGCTCTTGGGACTCTTACTGATTTTCTTCTACAACTGAAATTGCTCCATTTGAGTTATGGTGCAGTGCAGGTTGCAGAGGGCAGATATTAGTGTGAATCGTAAGATGCCCAGCCTCTGTCATACATTTTCATGTTGTTTTGCAAGGAGAAGGAAAGTTTGTGTTGGAAGATACCAATATTTGCACAAATGTGAAAATCCCAACACTGATGGACTGAGAGCTTTCCTGACACTGGCTTGCTGGTGTTCAAGTGAGGATGTACAGGTCTTCACTGATGTCTTAGTTTTGTCTGGGGTAATAACTTTTCTTTCTAGTAGCTGGTACAGTGCTGTGTTTTGGATTTAGGATTAGAATGTTGATAACACACTGATGTTTCAGTTATTGCTAAGTAGTCAAGAACTGCTTCTCCTAGTGGCCTGCCAATGCAGAGGTGAGGGGTGCACAAGGACCTGGGACGTGACAGAGCCAGGACAGCTGACCCAAACTGACCAAAGGGATACTTCTCACCATATGATGTCATGCTCAGTATATAAAGTGGAAGTAGTTGGCCAGGGGCACCACGGCTTAAGAACTAGCTGGGCATCAATAAGCAGGTGGTGAGCAATTGAGCTGTGTGTTGCTTGTTTTGTTTATTAATTTGTTATTATGATGATGATAATTATTATCTTCCTTTTCTGTCCTCTTATACTGATTTTATCTTAACCTGTGAGTTTTACATTTTTTGATTCTGTCCCCCATCCCATTGCGGGGGGTGGCTGGGGTGGTGGTGGCAGGGAGTAAGTGACTGGCTGAGTGATTGTTTTAGCTGCCTGCTGGGTTAGACCACAACTGATTTTGCATATTTTGTTTGATTTCCTTACGGAGTTCCAACAATCCTTTCCATAGTCAAGAATTGGGATTTTGCTGCCTTCGATGAAACATGAGGAGATCTTCCTTGCCACACCTGTGATCCTCATTTTCCTTCATGCTGTGCAATTTTACCTGGAAAACCTAAGTCTGTATCTCTGCAAAGAGGGTGAATAGTTTACAGTGAGCCAGGGTACTTGTCCTCCTATTGCAGAGGTGATGTATGGCCCACAGGGGTTTAATAACTCTGCCTGCCAGAAAGAGCAACAGTCTTCAGCTTACAGAATACTCTTGATTCCTTCTAGTGTTGTTATTGCAGGCTGTCTGGGTTTTCCTATGAGGTGGCACTGACTGCTGAAACATCAACAAACCCATACATGTGAAGTGTTCACATCTTTTGCCAGAACTATTCAGACACAGAATATTGCTAATATTCCACAGCCTGCAGGAGCACTCAACTTCTGTGTCTTTCTGGGTCTTCACCCTAGGAAAGAAGAGCTGTTTTTGTCTGATGGATGAACTCTTATTTGAAGCTTTCTGAAGTTATGAGACCCTTTTGGGCTCCGCTATGTGATCTGGGCATTTAGCAACAGCTCAGCTCCTCGAGGTTGAGGAACGACAATCAATTCTAATCATTGGGTGATGTAAATACACACTTAGTCCTGGAGGATCTAAGCTTCTGCCAGAAATTACAAGCATTTAGTAGTCCCCTGGCTAGTGTAAATACTTGCAGTTCATAATTAACAGTAGCTTTTCACTTCCCTGCTCTGGGGAGAACTGAACTGCTGCTAAATACCAGTGCTTCTTGTAAGGCAGTAGTGCCATGATCAGCTTATACTAGTCCTTGACCAACATGAAGAGAAGGGTGGTCCTGCTCTTCCCTCTAGCCTTCCCTGCTTGTTTTGCTGGCACTAGTGATTGTGTAATGGCTTACACTGGAAACTAAATGTCAAAAAGATAAGTTTTCCTTTGGGCCAGTAAACTGATGTGACTTGTTGCATGGCTTCATTTAGTGCTAGAACTGAGGAAAGGGAGGAAATGGCAGTCTAAGGGTATGGAAAGGGGGATCATTCTTTTTGACAGAAGGGCAATCTTGGTTTGGCTAAAACCAACATGACATGACCCCTTCAGACCTTGTGATCACCTCTGAATCATTTCTTGGCTTTGAAGGGACACACAGCTCAGTTTTAGAGCACAGTCAGGGAATAGAAAGGAACAGATGTGATATGATGCAAAGGAACAATCATAGAATCCCTTGGTTTGGAAAGGACCTAAAAGATCATGTAGTTCCAGTGCTTCACCACTCTCATAGTGACAAATTTCTTCCTCATATCTAATCTAAATTTACCCTCTTTCAGCTTAAAGCCATTATTCTTTGTTCTATCACTACTTGCCTTTAAAAACAGCCCCTCTCCATCTTCCCTTTAGACCCCCTTTAGGTACTGGAAAGCTGCAATAAGATCTTCCCAGCCTTCTCTTCTAAATGCTGAACAATGAAAGCAAGAGTGTGTTAGCAGGCATGTGTAGTTTAATTTCTCCTTGAGAATCACCAGTACAATAAGCATGAACCTGACACTACTTTAACTTCTGCGAACTTACCTCCAGCAACCGTTTAAATTAAACTGGTGGATAAATGATGCATGTTCCTCACTCTTTCCAGCCACTTCCAGTCTCATGGCTCTTGTTCTCAAATTCATTAATTTTTAACCAAAAAGATAATAAGTAATAGCTACAAGGTTTGTTTCTAGTAAAAAGTAACTTCATTTATAGCTTATGTGTAGCTAGTTTCTGTACTGAGGGCAGGTTGGCAGAGCAGACTGACTCATTCTAACAGGAGATATTTTTCCTAGAAGAATAATATTTATTTAATAATGGAATTTTGGCTTGATGATTTTTCAAGCCAACTACCGGAAAGAGTTAAAGTGTCTTATCTCTTGCATTCTTCTACAATGTCTGACTGTATAGAACATGTCACTTGTGCAGTCTTTATTGACATTCATATTGAAGGCAAACATTAATTTCTGTTTTAGTGTCAGATTGGGCAGATACTTTGAATATCTACCCAGTTATCCTCCAAGAACTATCTGGATGTTTTAGTTGATCTAATGCATGTGTCAATCTGCTAGCCAGCCCTTTCTTAATATCTCACTTGTGTTCTCTTAACTTGGCTTCAGAGAACGCTACATCATAATGAATGAGTAATACCTACCATACCTCCTCATTGTACAGATGTACTGATTGATTCACTCTGTCTATCTGGGCCTCCAGATCTTTCACAGAGTCACTATTTTTTAAAATAGCTCTGCATTTACTAAGTAATTCAGGATAATTTTTGCGACTGTTGCTGCAGGCATATCTAGTTTCATGTCACCTCTCATGGCCATTGAATTTGTGCTGATACGGCTTTCAGACTTTCACCTGTCACGTAGTCCTACTGTATGGTATATTCATTGGATGTAGTTTCTTTTATAGGCTTTTGCCTAACTTCTAACAGGTGGAGATCACAGTCATTCTTTTGATAGAAGCTTTGATTCTGCTTCAAGAAGTAATAGTGAAGTCAGTATTTCATCTTTTTTATGTTTGCAAATGTGGTTTTGGTGTGAAATGAAGAAACATGTATTCCAGTATCAGAATGAGGGTCTGGATGTCAATCAGGCTCAGTTAACAGAAACCACTTTGTTGTCTTCAGAAAATCAGTATCTGTAATAGGGGATTAATCTTATGGCTAGTAGCCAGCTGAGAGAGTTGAAACATACACTAAGCTGAATTTTGTGTGTATGTTTATGCAGTATTCCTGACAACACAGAGTGTACGTTTCTTCAGAGCAGCAGTATAGGTATCTTTTTCTTCCTTGGTTATTCCCCAGACATACTTCTCTCTACTTGGCTTCTGTTATCTTCTTTGTAGCTTCTATCGCATTTCCCCTTCACCTAACATGCCATCTGTACTTAGAGCTGCAGATGATATAGCCTAGTGTCCTTCCATGTGAGATAAAGGCTTTTGTCTTCAGGTTATTCCCAGATGGATGGGGGAAATAGTGAACCGTAAATCAGCTTCGAAGTCTAATTAAACTATTAGACTTTTTGTCTAATCCAACACTTTGCATTTTGACTCCACAGATGGCTAAATAGTCTGGATTTATAATTTTCTCTAATTTGGCCTAATTTTATATCCTTAGAAATCACAGCATATTGCCCATTGCACATTTATGTGGCCATTTCTCCAGTCTTTGTACTCCCATGCTCTAGTGGAGATCTCAGTGAAGGTTCTCAATCCAGCTGTGCTTCTATCAGTGAAGACGGCCTGTGGCATTATCTTGCTTGGCAGCATTTTGAATTGTCCACAGCTTTGTGTTTAAATATGAAGAAGTTGTGTGCAGAATGCGAGAATTTACTTTTACCCTATCCTACAAAAGCAGCTGCAAAAAAACCCAAGCAAGACTACCTTGACAAACATTACACTAAAATACTCTTTAGTTTAACAGAATGACCTCTAATTCTTCATCCTCGATTTTGATTCAAGAAATAACTGTAGCTGGAATTTTTCATCTGCAAATAATTGCAGCTACATTTTACAGCACTTAGCCTGATTACAGTTCCCACAGAGCTGTGGTGAAGTGTGAGTTGCATGTAGCTCTGCTTCCATTACAGGGTCTGAGTTTATCCTGCATTTTTTTCTGATCCAGCTGATTCTGAAGTATTATACTGCTCAGGCATATATTCATGAAATGGTATATCATAAAAAAATACCAATTTATTGAAAACAACTTTTTTTTACAGTAATGTAAACATTTCAGTAAGCCTCATTGAGAAGATTTCTTTCCTCTAGGGTTAAACTTCTGATAGAAAATAGTGAGATAGATGGAGAGAGAACTGAAACTCAAGAGAGCTACTATCTCATAGTGCATTAATGTGGGAATATGAAAACGAACTAACAGCCGTATTGGTGGCTGATCACTTTACTTTTCAAGATGTGAGCTCTTCTGGATGCTCTATGCTCACTTGTTTTCTTTCATAACCTCCCCCCACAGAGGAACTACCTCCCATATTTTGGAAAATCATGTTCCAAAAATGGTGGGGCTGAAAGAAGCAAGCTACTCCTGCTCATCTACATTTTTCATCTGTTTTAAAAATGAAAAACTTGGATAATGATAATGGGGAAAATACCAATGAAATGCGCATTGGCATTTTGGCAAGATATATTGGCAAGCTGGGAAGGAACTGGGAGGAAAATCAAAAACAAATCCTGGCCATGGTTCCACACATGTTTTAACGCATCTTTCCTCTGCTGCTTAGTTTACGTAATTTAAGAACTCAGGGTTGTAAAGATGACATGAAAGTCATCTAGAATCCTGAATTAAAGCAAATGGAATTAGATTCACAGAAGCTGATTTCTGTTGCCCTAAACCTCTTTTTTCTCTAAGCACAAAATAGGCTGCTAGATCAGCAGTCTCCAAAACCAGGAATAGCTGTTACAGTTCATAGTACCTCCATTCTGCAGCTGAAAACTGTAACACTAATAATAAGTTTTGTTTTGTTTTCAAAAGAGCAATACTAAGTGTTTAATGGTTAGAGTATTTGCTGGAGTACCATATTCTTTTCCATTTTTTGAAGTTCCAACAGTATTACTTTCTTGAGAAGGTTATGAATTATAGGCTACTACAGTTTTATTTTAATATAACACTAAAATTTTTAATTAGTTGAATATGTAACTGGAGGAAGTTTGTCAGGAAACATCAGGCTGCTTTTTTTTGTGTCCTGTGGTCTGCCCAGAGGTTGTGGAATTTGATTTTTTTAGTATTTTTTGTGGTCATAGGTGGTACTTTTTTGCTATAAATGTTCATGGCTCACATGACTTAACAAAAATGAGAAAGGAGAACATTTGCTATTAAAATTTTTGAAGAAGCTCCTTCACACTTGGCTGTGCTCACTTTTCAGTCAAATTCACTACTGTGGCACACTTACTTAAGATGGCTTCCTTAGCTGAAGATGATAGATTGAGACATTGTCCTCCATTCAGATAGTTTATATGGATTGGAAAATGAAACTATAGTGTGACAACTTTTCCAAAATATATTTCTGAATATAACATGATGCTGATGATAGATTCCAGGCATACAATTGTGCAGGAAGTGATTAGTACGAATGTTCCCAAAGATCTTTTCAATCTTATATTACAATCTTTATCTCTTGCCTTCCCTTCTTAGTCAATCCAACTCAGGCAATGAATGCTCACAAAGTCTTTGGTAGTTGGGTTGCTGTTTCTGATAGAGTTTTTTTCTACTGACTGGATTTCTGTTGAAAACATTCAATGGAGTGCTTTTTCCTGACTATTTTTTTCAGACTGATGGTCACATGTTGTCTTTGAAGTAGTAACCATTAAAACCTAGCATTTGCCATAAAGAACTGTGAATTTTATAAAATCATCCTAATTATCTCTGATGTAGTAAGTCATAATGCATAAGTGAGGATTTGGTTCGGAGTGATCTGTTGCATGGCAGGTGCCACGGGAATGTACATATTGGTATGGATGAGAGTCTGCTCCATCAGTCTTTTGAATGATGAGCTCTCTAAGCTCAGGGAATTTCTGATATCAGAATGTTTTATCTGTTTTTATCTTCAAAGGGACTTTAGTCTCAGAAAGCAAGAAAAATTTTTACTGTCTGGGCTATCATTTCTGGCATTCAGATGCTGGGGCACTTCTGATGTTTTATGGTATATGAGGGCAAATGTAGATAATTTAATAGGATGCTCTATGAATATACCACATAATTGTCCTGCAGGGTTCTATGTTAATACTGTCCATTACCTTGCACCTCAAATTCTTTCCAGATGTTGATTGAACAGTAAAAATTCTTTTAAGATCTGTGTTTGAGACTACCAGGTCTTAACATATACTTAACGTGGTTGCATTGGCTTTTCATACATGCATATCTTACAATGGTGAATATTGACTACGGTCTTCAGCTCTTCACTCCATGGTGTTTGGGTACCAATGCGTGAACTGCATTTATTCTGTCTGACCTGTTTTCTTGGTAATTACTGGCTCTATTAACACTGTTTTCAGGAATTCTTTGGGATATGTGGAAACAAAAGAGCTATATAAATGTATACAAGTGTAGTATGGTGACACTGCTTATGTGTTGCTTTTGGCACAACAGCATGCCAGTTGGGGGAAGGCAAAGGCTAATGTTCAACAGATGGCAAAGTCCTAAACCCTATAATAATGGCTGCAGTTATTTTCATTACTGTCATTTGATGACACATACAATAGTTGGAAAAGACTTGAACTGGGTAATCACAGCAAATATACTCCAAAGGACCAGATGCACTTCTAGCTATCAAAATGGTGATGGATGTTCAGGCTGAGTGCCTCTTCTGTCCATATTCCAGGTATATTTACTGCTGAGGACTAGAAGCCACATTGCTTGCTGTCATGCACAGGGCTGGCATTTGCCCTTCTGTAGTAACCAGGAACAAAACATAAAAATTAGCATCTGTTGTATGTAGAGAAGTAATTCTATATAGCTGATATGTCTGTGTAGTGTTATCAAATATATAGTGACATATATTAGTTTTAAAATTTTTCAACATGAAGATCAAAAAATTAAAAACCAGAAAAGACTTGTTGTGGAAGCCTAAAGAATTCTAAAAATACATCATAAGCTTCTTTGAATGTTCCTGATAAAAATCATAACAGTTTATGGAAAAAAAAAGCATCAGACTATTATACCTCAAAGTTTTACAAGGTTAAAGTTATTTTCGTCCCTCTTGCTAGAGAAACCTGTGAACTTTTCATGATTAACCTTATAAAAAACTTCCATTTAATAATTTTAAGGTTTTAAAAATTATTTAGTTTTTTATATTTTTTTCCTCAAATTTGAATGATAAAATCATGATCAACTATATTCTGGCAGAAAAAAGACTGGCTTTTAGAAAATTAATTAGATAATATTTGAATATTCATACTACTTCTTTGCATCTGTGTAAAAATAGTTCTGTTGATTGTCTGGAGATTTACGGGTGACCTACTATGACCTAATTAAAAAAAGAAGTTCAACAAAGCAGGCCTTTTTCTGAGCTATTCATTACAGCATCTACCACATGATACATCCACAGGCTTTAACTCAATTTGTGTTAACAGGGGCAAGCAGTGATCCCTTCATGTTTATTTTATTTTTCTAAAAAAAGAAAAAGTAAGTAAAATGCTGCTTTACTTAACAATCCCACGAGCCTTCAAACATTACAACAAAGAATATTTCACATCTGCCATCAGTGATCTAACACTTAATATTAAGACAGCTCCTACAGTGACACATTTTAAACTGTTTCTTCCCTCTGCTGGGCTAACAACATAATAGGGATCAGGAAAACAGTTCTGAACATGGCATTGCTAAAATCTCTGCAAAAAATTCTGGGTTAAGCCTTCTTTCTGACCCTACCTTCTGTAATTGGTGCAAAGCAGATTGAGAGAACCTGCAGAAAGAATCTTGTTAAATCAGACTGCTGTTTTGTCAGCTGACGTTGAGCTACTTATGTCAGGTCCTCGGTGCAAATCCTGATGTATTCATGGCTTCTAAAAAGTGGAGCATTTAAAAAGCCATAAACAAAAGGGGAATTCAATAAATCAACCTGAATAGGTTTGGGGTTTTTTTTAACTCTTCAGCCTTAAAATTATATGGAGCACATGCATCCAGAAAGGATTTTCTTACTTTTGCAAGCAGGCTGTGTGTGTGTACTTGCTCTGCAATATCAAGGCCACTGACATCTGTAGGAAATCACTCCCTAGTGGTTTCAGTGCATCATAGATCTAGCTCCTTTAATTTTAAGCTCTCTGCAGGATTAAGCTGGACATCATCTGAGACCAGCCTTTCAAAGTGATTTAGAGCCAATTGAGATAGATGATATCACAGCCAAAGGTACGGGATCAGGACCCAGTAATTTACCATTTGTTTCTGTGATGTCCCATGTATGCTGGAGAAAGTATATTTCTATACACCTTCGTAAATCCAGGCACACCTCTGCGATGCTGGTGCTGGAAGCAGAGACCAGCTTCTCAGTCCCTGACTGCTCCAGGGGCACATAGGGAAATTTTTCACTGATAGGAAAATTAGGGTATCTGTTGCAAAACAGAGCTACAAAGACTCAGTTTTCCCAGGTCTGAAAGGGTATTACTGAATGGCCTTTACCTGCTTACTTGAAGCAGTTTACAGTTTATGAGGAAGTTTTTTTCTTCCTTCAAAACACTGTGGAAATCTACATGCCAAGTTTCAATTTTCATAAATCTGGATGCAGTTCTGCCACTTTTACTCAGTCTGGGTGGTCCCACTGATGATGCTCTGTGATGCTACACTCAACAACAGGAACTAATGGCAGTTCTGTACCGAACGCAAGTCAGAGTCGAGTCATGTGTCTTTCATCCTTCAGCAGTGCAACATGATAAATGATGCTCCCTTAATTTTAAAACATTCTGAAGATGTACAAATGATTGCAAACTGCTTGGCTATTAAGGGACTGTGGTCTGTGTAAAACAAACAGACAGCCAACCTGACACAGAGCAGCACAATCACAAAAACACCAGCCAATCATTCAAACAAGCCTTCCCACCCAACTTATCTGAATAGGTCTGAACCTCAGAAGTGTTGTGGGCAAAGGTTATGTTCACATTTCATCTGAACTCTTTTTTTCCTGGACTTAATGAGTACCTTTGAGCATTGCAGTCAAGAAAACATTCCATCTGGTGACAGCTTTTGTACAAAGGAGAAAAAAGGACGTTTTAAGTAAACTCAAATGTTAGGGTAGAGTATTTTTGTGGTTTTGTTTGTTCGTTTCATACTCATCCGGCTTTGTATAACTTTAGAAACATGGTTTTATACTGTACAGGTCCAATACAAATTAAAAATGGTCATTATGCTATTAAGAATATATCTACTATATCTGCTTCTATTGGCTATTTTCTCTGTTAAACTGAATGTTTTTGTATTACTTGGAAAGATCCATAAGGACTCTGAATGTATAAAAGCTTTAATAATATTTCATAATGTTGTAATGAAAACCTGCTGACCTTTGGTCCTAGTTTTTAATAGATTGACATAATTGCAAAATTCACTTGCTGAATCAGGCACAAAATTAAAAGCACAAGTAATTGTCATGCTGATACTGGAAACTGATGGCTGAAAGTGCAAACTTCTCTCTATCCTTTTAATTTGTATTGTTGAATAGGATAAAAATCAGATTTGTGAGCAGAGGGAATGTGTGGGAACTACACTGAACTGATCCAGAGAAATCAGCTTAGATTCTCAAAGGTAATTAGAAGCTCTAAGTCCTGTTTTGATGATTGCAGGCTCACTGCAATCAACAGGAGTTCAGGAGATTGGAGCACTGTTGTGGAACTGGTTAATTTGATGCAATTTGATTCTGAGCTTACTTCAAAAACTGATCAGCTGAAAATAAACTAATACAGAGGCTGTGCATAATAACATAATCTCTCTAAGGCAAAATTAAAGTCTTGAAGCCTGGGCCATCAGACATTTTACAAAGCCAAAGAAAGTGTTGTATTAGTAGTACTATGACCATGCTATTTTGTGGTGAAGTAGGTTGAACTTGTTTACCAACAATCCCATTCCACCCTTCCAGTGCCCATAGCCCTGAAAGAAGTCCTCTGACCTGTCCTTCCACTCTCTGTCCATTTTGTTCCTTTTCGCATTTCCTTTTCTCTTTCTTTACTTCATGTGGATGCCAGTAGTGACAAAAATTTGTGACAACCAGATGCTTCTTCCTGTGACTGGATGGTGTTTCAGCACATTTATGGGTTTTCATCTCCATATGAAATTGAGAAGTGAATGAGGTCCCCAGGTCTGTGTGTAACCTGCCTCTGGATGTCTCATGAGTTGGTTTGATGGAACTACTGATTCTGTATGTTTTTAGTTTTAGAAGTACCCAGGGGCTTCAAATAAGATTGACGGCCACAATATACTAGCACTTGTGTAAATAAAGGCTAAGAGACAGTACCCACCACACAGAGCTTGAAGTCTAGACAGTGTAAGACCAAAAGGGGAAAGCCAGTCCCCCTGAAATGTTGAAGGTTTTGTATCTCAGAGTAGACAAGTTGGAATTACTTTCCCAGTACCCAAAATTCAGCCTTTCACACCAAGAATCCTCTGACATGGGATGAATGGATTTGATAGTCCAGGGACTGAAACAATCGACGAAACCTCATATCTTATCACCTGACCTGTGGTTATTGCCTGTGTTTACTCTAACCACAGTAATGTGGGTTTTTCAGTCCTCTGTCATTAGATCAGTATCTGGTTATTGTCTCTGAGACTAATGATACCTGTGGAATAGAGTAAATGAGGAACTACTTCAATTAATTTATCAATAGCTTTCTCTTTTTAGCATCCTCTGTAGGATGATCTGGTTTACCATCTACAACTATTATAAATCTGTCTATAAAAGATTGATTTTAAAATTCCAACTCAAACAACCATCAGCTTTGTTACATGAAGGACTTTTCCTTAAAACTAAGTAAAATTTTAATTAGGAAAATCAACCAAAATTTTAATTGAATTACAGCACATATACCAGCCATGAATATCAGAAAATATCTATTTCAAAATGCTACATCTAGATAGAGTGGAATGTCAAACCTCCACAAAATAAATAAATAAGTAAATAAATAATGAAAGTATTTATAGCATTTCGTTTTCAGTTGCATCGCATTTGCTTTCTGGGTTTCTGCACTGATGATGCATCCTGTGTTTGACATATGTAGACAAAAGATAACACTTTCTTCTTGTTCATTTAAGCTATTATATTTACTAGAAGGGATAATTTCTACTTTTTAGCCATTTGTGTGTAATGAGTAGTGCTGAACTTCATGGGAACCTGTCCAGTGACAACTAGAGTCTTTCCTAACTAGCTGAGGTAAAGTCTCTAGATAGGCAAACCTATCATATAGGGTGCCAAACTTCTGAAATTTCTGGCTCTTTCTTGAGAGTCAACTGGGAAGTCTCATTTAAATCTGGAAAATAAGTCTCTCAAAAATAGGCTCTCAAACTGATCCATTTGAAATCAGTAGCTACTCTTAAAAATTTGCACCAAAAGTGTAGTTAATCTATATGGTACACTACAAAAAGACAAATTAGGTGTAAATGGATTACATAGATTTACTAGAGTGTAATCACAAAGTTAAGAAATAGAAAAATGTTACTGTTAGTATAGCATTGTCAAATTAGGTGGTAAGATAGTCATATCCTGTATAGTTCAGTGTAAATAACTTGCAAGTGGAATGCAGGCTCTGTAGGTACATGTTGTCTTTAGAAACAGAATATATCTCTCTGCATCTTTATATTGTACAGAATATGAACCTGCTCAATACTTGTTTAGCTCACACTATTTAGAGAGTTTAGAGTTGTCCCACAAGGAAGCAAACAATTTGCATAAAGTGATAGGAAAGAAATAAGAACAAATTATTTCTCTGAATAGATAGATTTAAAATCCATTGTTTGAAAAGCTCCTTTATCATCAGCAGAGTGATGGATTATTTCTTTAAGAGAAAATGGCAGTAATTAGTTATAATACCTGAGAGAACTCAATAAATATTTGCTAAATTAAGATTATTTATTATTTGTATTCCAGGAGTGTCTAGAAGACTCCTATGAGATCAGAGCTCCATTGTTCTAAGAGCTGTGTAAGAACAGCTGCTATCCTAAACAGCATACAGTCCAAAATAGATGGCAGCGCAGACAGGAAAGGAAACAGAATTGCACACAAACAAAATTAATTGCCTGAGGGCACAGAGTTAACAGCAGAGCTAAGACTCTGATCAGGTAGGTCTCTTCAAACCCACCCTGGAGCTTTACCTATTGGAATAGGTACCTCCCTTTCTTATCTGGTCCTCTTTGACTTCCAATCCTCAGTGCAACAGCCAACCTCTGATACCTTCCATCAAGGCCTTACTTAGCTCCACATCTTGCAGATACCTTGAGCCAAGTCTTTTATAGAACATTTCTGTTTTCTGAGTATGATAACCTGAATTTCCTTTGTGATGGTTCCTCTGTCCACACTCACAACTCAGCCATTACACTTAGATAGAACAGAAAGTTTGCTTTAAATTTCTTGGTATTTCTCACTTTTTTTGATCGCTGTTTATGCATTCCTTCTTGTGGTGGTTTAGCCCTGGCTGGAGGCCAGACACCCACCAAAGTTGTTCTATCACTCCCCTTTTCAGCTGGACAGGGAAGAAAATATATATTGAGAGGCTTAGGAGTTGAGATAAGGACAGGGAGAGATCATTCTGCAATTAGTGTCACGGGCTAAACAGACTCAATGCAGAATAAAAGGAAAGTAAACTACCAAATTTATTGCACTGCATTACATACACAGTGAAAACAGAGTTGGATAATGAGAAGTGTGACCAGATCTTAAAGCACCTCCCCTCACCCCTCCCTTCTTAGCAGACTTCACTTTAGCCATGGTTTTGGTCCCTTCTTCTCTCCCTTTGTCACAATGGAAGGGTTAGGGAATGGGGGTTTTGGTCAGTTCCTCCCAAGTTGTTTTCCTTAGCTGGATGGACATTCCTCACACCCTTCCCCTGCCCCAGTGTGGTTCACTGTGGTGCAGTCATATGTCGTAGAATACTTCTCAGCATCTCAGGCTCAGACTTCTCCAGCCTGGTCCTCCACGGAGTCACAAGCTCCACCACCCTGCCTTCTCCCTTCCCTCCCTCCCCCAGAAACCTGCTCCAGTGTGGATCACTCTGTCTCTTGCTCATCTCTGTGTGTCTCCCTCTCTCTTCATGGGCTGCAAGTGCTGGCAGAGGCTTGCTTCAATGTGAGTCACAGCGACTCTGGCCTTGAATTGGCCCCTGTCTACTTTCTGGGGCCTGCAGAGAGCTTCTAGCTGCTTCTTGCAGAAGCCACCCCTGCAGACCCCACTTCTCCACCAGCACCCAGCCATGCAAAAGCACACCACCACTTCTACCTAAGTTTGCCACTGTATCTTGCTAGCACCCTATACTTTTACAGGCTGTTACTATTGCCCACCTGCCCCGCTGTTCTTGGTCCTGTATAAGTGCATAGCAAATTTTGAGTCAGCTAAGTTTGCTTTTCACTGATGTTTTCCAGACAATACACTGCAGATCTTTCATTATAAGAGTAAACTATATTGTCTGCCCTTTTTTATTGCTGATCTTCTTCACCTTCTGAGCAGAAAAAAGACATCAAGTTACCAGCAAGTTAATATATGCAAGAAGGAGGCAAATCCACGTGGAAGCCCAAGTTCTGGATAGTGTCCTCTGCATTCTGTTTCTTATATATATATATCCCAAATTTAAAAGGAGTTTCCCAAATTACTGCTTGAGGAAGTTGAACTGATGAAGTGGTTTGGGGCAAAAACAAGTGGGTACAGAAAGCCTTTGTGGGAAGCTCAAGTGACCCTGCTCAGGCAAGAGTGATGTTCTGCATGGAGTTACTTCATCTTGTGTAAACATAATTTAGGAAGCAGTAAGACGGTGTGGGGAGAAGAGTTCTGGGGACAGCAGCCCTGTCATGTTATGAATCTTCTGCATTTCCCCCACCATTTCCTCTTAGTTTATACATCTATGTGAAAATTTGTCTTTACTTCAGTTATTGCTATGACATCTTCCCTTCTGCATAGGCTGCAATTCTAATTTCTGAGACCCTTTGGTTCAGATATTCCTTGTGTTCAGCAAACATGTCCAGAGACTTGAAGTAGGCAGTGCTAGTGGAGGAATCTTTCTGAGAGCACCCAATGACCAGGACCTTCCCTAATCCAGACAGCAGCTGAAACACCTTTTCGTGCTGTTTCATGATTCTTTCTCTTCATCTTGCCGTTAAAAATAGATCTATGGGTGTTACTTACTTAAAGTTATACACTGATTGAGTTATGCAGCTGATACCTTCAAATTAGCCTTTTATGTGCCACTTCTTCAGGATGAGTTAAAAAGTGAAGTGATGGCAGCATTAACCCCAAGGTTTAAGGGTTTTGTTTATGTTATAGTGGTGCATTACCTCTGTTCAAAACTGAATAATACAGATATGCTTAGATGCTGAAATAATTAAAAATGGTTTCTGTTATGAACGTTCCCTGCAGATGGCCTGCTGGAGACCCTGACTAGGAAAGACATTCAGCATAAGTTTCAAGGGTTTGCTCCAGTTTCATCTGAGCGCTGTGGTTTATCTGTAGCTGTAGCATGTTACACGTTAGGGATTGATCTTGGTATTATCTAGAGAAAAAGCTTTTGTGAGTTCATAAGAGAGAGATACATTGGCAGATAAATGTTTAGACTTTTGCTAACAGGTCAGCCTTACTGATTTGAGTTTTTCTTGTAGCCTTACATGTGTGAGATACTGTTTCTACCAGGTAAACTGCAAGTTGAAATGTAGAGTGCTGTCTCGTGACAAAAACTGATAGGAATCTATTTACGATCGATTTACAATTGAGGCAGCATCCAGGAGATTATAGAATGAATTTCTCCAGCTGAAATAATGACATAAACTGGCACTGAATGGATTTCCAAGATAAATTTCTCCTTTTTAAAGATCAAATTCTCAAGAAGGATCATAGTTTCTGTTTTGACAAAAAACCCCAAACAAACAAAAAAGCACCAACCTTGGGAGCTTTAGAACTGTTGATTTGTTATGTATTAGATCTAAAGACCCGTAAGTGTCATCTATTCATGACCCAAAATAACTCGTAACTGTTCCTGAGAGGACCAGGTCTGTAACTGAATCCCTAGACAAGACCAGCTGGATTTCTCTATAGGAATGGAAATATACAGTCTGTCATAGTTAATTGCAAGATCAAGACCCATATTAATATAAACAGCATTTGAACAGACAAGAATCACAAGAAATAGTATGGGAAGTGTTATAAGCTCACAGTTATTTGTAATGATTTTCAAAGAGTTTATTCTCATCCCATATTCTATCTTTTGTGTAGTGGTAATTTCCTTCTATGTTGTCTTGAACAAATGATTTTGAACTAAAAAGACAAAAGGTTTTTTTATGTGTTTAAAGGTTTAGTTAAGTACAGAAGGATTATCAGATGTATAGGTTCTCATTTTCTTTTGCTTTCTGAATTCACATCTTCACACCTTAGTGCACAGATAGTTTTGAAAATTAAAAAATGTCTGGTAAGCTAGAATCTACTTCTTTAGATGCTTCAATAGCTTGACAAACTTGACCATTCCCAGCTGTGAAAAACCAGTTAAGAATACTTTGCATGTCCCAGAGGTGTTATGAAATGAAATCCACTAAAGATTTGGGGTTTTTTAGAATGTGTAGCAAGGACAACCATGTTAGGATGGTGGAATATAGTTGTTATCAGTACTACATAACTCTCTGTATGACCTCGTCAGAGTTTGACATGCAATTTAACCTCTATATCAGATTTAGAAGTAGAAAAGAGCTGTGCTCTGATAGACTAGTGCATAACAAAGTGCTAAAATTTATATAGTTAACTTGAATGTGTTCCATTCCAGGATTTGAAAAGTCATTGTGGATGATTAAGGACTGGGTCTTCAGCAGTTTCTCTTGGGATTCATGCAAACATTTCCCTCATGTAAATGCTTTGAAATCCTAAGCTGAATCTCGTGGTCCAAACCTCATGCCACTTCAGAATGAAAACAGCTGAAACCTGTAAGGACTGTGGAACCGAGTTATATGTGAGTTTTCCATTTTTTTAGTGAAAGTGTATTAGGACCAGAGTATGAACAGTGCTTACCGGAGAACATTTTACTCCAGTGTCCTCCATGCAGACTTAGCCATAAATTACACCCTATGCTCAATGGTGTCCAAGCACTTCTGCCTTGACCTGCCAAAGCAGACAAGGAAGTCCAGGACATCTGAACACTGTAGTGGTCTGCAAAGCTTGCCGAGCTCATAGAGAACTGTGTGCTGTATTATTCTTTTGTCAGTCAGAGTGGCCTTGCAAAAAGCTTGGAACTGGGAAGTAAGCTCCATCTGAACTTCATTTGACACTTTGATGACAAGCTAAATCAAAGAAAGTTTGGAGCCTTTCCAAGCTACATGAGATGTTCAGTTTTCTGAGTCTTCCTAAATGCAGAGCCTGTTTTGTATAGTTACCAAACCAATGATACTATTTCTTCTGGTGTATTCGCAGAAGCAATATTATTTGTGCATTATACTTATTTCATTTGGTTTGCATATGTGTAGGTGTGTGTACACAGTTATGCAAGTATAATGAGGTATCTTCTGTTTCTGTCTCTCTGGGGAAGTCATAGCTTCAGGTGATATGGTTTTATGATGTGGAGATATAAGTAGAAAATAGATATAAAGAAAAAAATATCAACTAGCAGGCAGTCACGGTCTAAATTTTGAAGTATACAGGAAGAAAAATCATATTGTGACAAACAAGTGATTACTCTTCATAACTTAGACACAACTAGCGTTACTACTCAGCACAAATATTTGACAATATAATGAAATTACATAGTGATTGCATAGAAAAATAGAAGGTGGTGTTGTAAAGGTACATATAAGGATTCTACATAGAATGTGGTATCAGTGGTTTTGATATGATTGTTTGGTTTTTTTTTAAATCCAAGTTCTCAATGCTGCCAGATGCTCTGAAAACTAGGTAGACTTTTCCCAAATTCATATTAGACTAATAATACAGCAATAGTGTTATATTTTAGGTGATCTAATAATAGATATGTGTAATTTAATACTGTGTTTGTTTATAGACTTGAAGTATACATTTGAATTTCTTCGCTTTGGGTAGAGGGAAACCTCTTTACATCAAATCAAAACAAAAACCTTGAATGGACACAGAAACTGTTTAAAACACTGAATTCCTTTTTTCTTGGCATTGTCACTATCCTCTAGTACTTTGAACAACTACCCTGTTATGTCACATGCCTTTTTTAACCTGTTTTGGAATAGCTCCTTTAAACAGTTTCCTGTTTTAACTGATTCTCTCAAGAACTCCATTTAACCTTTTTTCATAAATAGCGCTGTTCATTTTCAGGTGCAGTTGAGTTTGTCTATGTAGTAAAATTAATGTTTTTATGTGTAAAAACTTATAAAGCAATATTTCAGAAAATGTAGAATTTCAAAGGAAGAGATTTAATTGAGCAATTCCTGATTTGAATGCTGAGTGATTAGAAAAATCTTACTGATACAGAGTTGGATTCTGATCTCTTTTTTTTTTCCTCTTGGCACAACAAAGACTAGATGTGTTAAACTTTATGGCATTCCATAAGTTGATCTAAATATTCAGTATTTGTTTTAAGAAAACACTTAGAAGGAGCTGAGTTTTATTCTGTTATTTCCAAAGACATCTCAACTCTTTCCTCAGCTGTAATACTCAGCTGTTATTTTCATAATACAGTAGCCAGACATTAAGGTAGACAGAAACAGCAAATAAATAAAAGAACCAGCACAGAGAGCTTTCAGTTGTGACACTGTATTCAGGAAACATTTGTAAATTTCATTATGTAGCCCTAGATGAATGACGCTATTTTCAGCTAATTTTTCTTGATTAAAAATCTATTGATGATCTGTGAAAGGAGAGCGGGGACAAACTACACCTTTTGAAGAAACGATAATAATAAAAGGATACATGATAGCTCTGATTTCTACATGTGATTCCTTTTCAAGGTCAATCACCTATTTACCCTTCCTTTGGCTCAGAGATGCCAATTCGCAGCTTTCTTACTATTAGAAGCTGCCTATTAAAAAGGAATATAAGAAATAAGAAATTGTCCATAACAAGATATGCTAATCTCCAATAAGAGTATCAGGTGCTGCTTTGGCTGATTTTGAAACAACAATATGACTTGTCAAATCAAAACTAAGAAAAGAGCTCAATCTAACTGGATCTAACAACTGCCTACAGCGATAATTACTAGATAAAGAAGAGGGGCACGAAATGGTCATTGAAAGCAAAAGGGAAGGAAAAAATGATTCAGGTAGGTAACAAATTAAATCAAAACAGAATAAAGACAAATTACAGTTGCATCATGCACATGAATATTAAAATCAGCCATCAGCAAAATTTTAATGTAATGAAGTACAGTATCAAGTCAAGTCTGACAATAATTCAGAAACATACTTCATACAAGGTATGACTCCAAGGGCAGGCCATAAATAACAACCATAACAAAGGAAGCTCTAGATCAATGGATAAACAGAACTCACTACTGAGGTTGTACTCAGTCTGACTCACTATTGAAATTATACTCATGAAACTATCAATTTCAGTGAAGGCCACCTGTTATAAAACTGGAATATCATAGTGATTAATCAAGCTCGGATTCTCATTTCTCCTCTTTCATCACTTTGACATTAAAGATTCTTAGCAGTGTTTGCTGTATTTTTCTGTCTTCTCCTTGGTCAGCATTTAATGTGGTTATATAATAGTAGTATAAGAACGGTTTTCCAACAGACTTTTGACTGGAATGTTTTTTCCAGGATTCTGACTGTATACTTTGCTACTGAATTTGCTTGAGACCTAAGTTTCTTCTACACTACGTTCTTCATAAACTTCCTACAGGTTCCTGTCAGACCTTTTCACACATAGCTTTGCCTTTCATAATCCTATATTTCTGGCAAATTACATGACATAGTCTACTTTTCAATCATATAACATACAATTATTAGTGTGCCACACTAATAATTTTATCAGGCAGCTCTTTCACTGCAGTACAAAGACCATGTTGGAAAATGCCATTGCACCATTCTTAAAATCTATTTAAAATATGTATGCTGGTCATACTACAATTTTTCTTTTTCACTGAAGCATTGAAAATGTCTGATACATACAGATGAGATTTATGAAATGTTATATATGCCTGGAAACACTTGCATTCTTCTATTGTTTGTTGCCTGTAAGGGCAAAATCTATATGAAAGTCTTAAAGCTAAGATTCCATGAATCATAATAAGTAGAGAAAGCAGACTGTCTCTTTACATTTTGTCTTCCTTTTTGAAATTAGTAATATGCCTGCTTACTTCAGCTCCTTTAGCATTTTCATAGACCTTCATATCAAAGAAATTATTGGATGAGGTGTCTAAGACTGTAGCTTCTTGTTTTTAACATTTCAGCAGCAACACTGTCAACACCTGGTGCTTGTTATTCCTAAGAATTCTGATTGCCTCTTGAATCTCTTCAAAATTTGGCTCAGCTGCCTGGAAACTGGCCATTTGTTGTTAGCTTTTTCATTCTCTTTATGGAGCTTGTCTAGGTACTCCTACCATGTTTCTGTTATAATAAAATGATTTCCATTTTTATCTTTTATCAGACTTTCTCGTTATTGGTATTCTTTCCTTCATGCATTGATACTCTTGTAAAATTTTTGCACTGTCTTAGACTCTCTAAACTCAAATCATCAGGAGCAAATTCTCTACATACTATAATCCTAAAAATGGACCTGGTCTTGCCTGAGGAACAAATGTAAAATTTGCCAATGCTCTCATCACACTGCAGTAAGTATGTCCTCCAAAGGAACCACTGAAAGCCTTGAATTACCCATAATATATTTAATCTAGCACACCTATGGAAACTGGGGAGGGGTGTTGGTAAAATTGAACAAGAATGTACATTTGAGTGAACGCCTATAGAAAATGAATAATGGATATAAACATTCAATTTCCAATGGGAGAATACTTTTCACAAAATAATCTTCCCTTTCTGTCCTTTCAGGCCCGTTGCTCGGTCAAGGTATGATATAGCTTCAAGAGAAAATATTGGGAAGCAAAATTTCTAATGACACTGCATCCTATAAAGCAAGCCCTTATAGTCACAGATTTCATGGAACAGTAAAAGTGTATACAAACTTCCTTACTTTTCTGAGATAATAATCAGATAATACTTCTGCGTTTCACTGTATCACCTAAAATCTTAGTAAAATTCTTTTATTTCTCAGTAACAATTAATTTTCCCTTCTTAGACTTTTTAACTGGTTTTTAATGTATCTAACTGGTTTCGATCTGTATTTAAATTTTCAATTTGTGAATCTTGTTTCTTAACTGATGTATGGCTTGTGTTCAGTGACTCCTTTTCTTGATACAAATTTTCCTAGAAAATTTTCTTCATCCTCTCTATAGCTCCCTTTTAGGTAGCAGAAATCTAGCAATTGGGTCCTTCCTTAGACTTTTCTTCAGATTGAACCAAGTTTCTTCAGTCTCATGTCATATGCTTTAACACCTTAGCCAGCTTCATGGCCCTCCAGTAGATCACCTCCAGTTTGCTGACATCTCTCCTGTACCAAAGAGTCCAAGAGTGGACATAGTCTGCATACAGTTAATTTGAAATCACAGCGCTACTCATGTTTATTCTGATTCATTATCTTCCTGAAGTTTTGTGTTGTCTTTGTAGATGTGGAGCTCTCCTTCAGCATTTTCATATTCTTCAGTATCACAGTGATTACACAGGCACACTGTCTCTGTTGCATATTAGTCTAGAATTAATCATTTAGAGTCTTTGGTATGTGGACCTATTTCTGGAAGCTGTCCTTCCTTTTGCTATCAACACATCTGCAATTTAATATAGCATATTCCAACATTTTGTTCTGAACTAATACTTCATATTTGTGTGCATAATTTGGATTATCTAAAGTGTCTTATGTGTATACTCACACATTTTTGGATTTTCTCTACTATGTAAATTTTTTTTCTTACATTTCTCTTACAAGAGAGTGGCATGAGTTACAGTTTCCTCCTTCTAGTTTTTGATGCCAAGAGACAAAGATTTCTGTCTTAGTAAGTGCATGATCAGTCTAGCTGATAGTAACCCCATCTGTGCTATCATGTAAATTTGTGAGTAGTTGTAGCTGAAAACACTTTAAAAAGCCTGTTCAAATTAATCTAGCTTCACCATCATGAAACACATATTCTTTCCTTTTCTATTTTACTTCTTCATTTCCTGTGCTGAAACTGTAGAAATTTTGAGACACCATACAGCCGTTGAGTATATTCAAAGCTTTTATAGCATAATAATCTTTATTTTTCTTCAGTGAAGGGAAATATATTTGTGAGGTCACTACTGAGTTATCTCCTTTAAATCTTATTTGTATATTTGTCCACTAATGACTTCAAAGGTATTTCTGTTGATAACATATTTACCTCCTCCCATTAAATGTCTTGTAGTCTTTCTTCCATTGTCAATGTAGATTCTTCAGTATTTCTTTGTATCTTATCTCCGAGAAAGCCATGTTGTGTGCACAACTCTGCTTTGGTTGTACCACAACAGTTTGGGGTACTTTTGGGGTAAGACCACATGTTCCACATTCCTTACTCTTAGTCTTTTCCAGAGCTGATGGCTTTTACTTGTATTATCATCTGTTTTTTTTCTGAAGTTTTTTGGGATGTCTCCTTAAAATTCTGCTCTGCTTTAGATCAAAGAAGCTGCTGTTAAATTTCTGTTTCCCATATATTTTCTTTTAAGCTGCAGATCAAATAATTCCTAATCTTCTGTAAAAGTATTGAGCTCTTGGAGTATTTAGCTATGAACAGATCTTCTGATCTGCTAAGCATGCTCAAGGCTCTTCTGTGAACTGAGTACAGTTTATCAACATTTATTTTGAAAAGTATACAGCAGACTGACATGGTAAGTTCTCACATTGCTTAGGAAAAATATACAAGATACTATTTCTACACTTTTCCCTGAAATTTTCTTTTCCTTGAAAATTCTGAAAGATGCAATGGTGATAGGTTCTTTCAGACAATTCAGTCTTGTCTCTACCCAGTGATTCCAGGCACTGTAGTACATGGTGTGATATAAGATTCTGACAATTCATCAAATTTATATTTTTAGTTGGGCTGTAGAAAATGTCTTTAATTGCTTTTGCCCAATTTATTAAACTGTCCACTGGATTTGTATAGTCCAGTTATGTATAGGTTTCCTATCTATTACTTCCTTCAAGATATGAATAATTAAAAGCCTTTATCGATGATGGCTTATGTTACCTTGTAGGTCAGTGATAGATGCTTGTAAACAATGTGGGACAATATGACCTGCAGGTTGCATGTCTCAGGTTTAGCATAAATATCTTGTCTTGAACAATTTCTCTAAGTAGCTACATTTCTTTCTTCTCTTTATCCTTTATTTCTATTGCAGCAAAGCTCAGAGTAAAATCCTCAAAGGTAATGATCATTTATTTTAAGTTAAGGCTACATCAGGCAGTTTGACATTTTATACCTATTTTACCTTTCCTCAACTAAATGAGCACCAGTAATACATGTATTTTGTGTACTGGAACAGGTCATGTCCCTTCCTGTCACAGTCCACCTTGTTTTGTGATTGTGCACCCTTGGATGCATAATGGAGACATGGCCACTTGTGCATAAAGAAACATAACTTAAATGAACTGTAAAGCTTTGTGCTTTATTGGACAGCACTTTTGGAACCTTTTTTCCCCTGAGTGAATTATTCAAAAGATCTTCGTAAATGGTGCATAGCTTTAAATTGGATCCATAGACTGTAGATCAGGTAATTGATTGTCCTCCTTAACTTCATTTGTTACATGATCACATTTTGCTTTCCTTTTTTTGATGATTTTTAAAATTCATATTGTTGCACAAATAATCTAAAATAAGGCCTAATATCTTAATCCATTGTTACTTTAAATTTCTTCAGCTCACTTAAATTACCCTTCATGCTGTCTTGCAAGGTCATTTCTTGCTAAATCAGAACACAATTTCAGGTGAAGGTGTCTGGCTGAATTTGGAGAGAGATTGAAATTGATATTGATATGAGACACATTGAAAGTGATATTAGGAAAGTGATCAAAACCCATTGAAGAAAAGCAGAAAAAGTTAAAGAGGAAATTCTGGAAGATTATTGTTTCGTATTGTGGGCTTTTTAAAAAATTTCTTTCCTTTCTCTAGGAACATTTGAGTATCTTCTTAAAGTGGCTATTGTGGTTTAACTCTGGCACGGTTTAACCTGTGGTTTAATTAAGCATTGCACAGCCTCTCTCTCACTCCCCCTACAGTGGAATGAGTGTAGGGGAATGGAATCAGAAAAGTTGTAATGAGAAAACTGGTGGGGTGAAATAAAGACAGTTTAATAGGTAAAGCAAAAGCCACACATGCAAGCAAAGGAAACCAGGAATTCATTCCCCACTTCCCATCACAGGCAGGTGTTCAGCCATCCCCAGGAAAACAGGGCTCCATCACATGTAACAGTGACTTGGGAAGACAAACACCATCACTCCAAATGTCCACCCCTTCTTACTTCCCCCAGCTTTATATGGTGAGCATGATGTCATATGGTATGGGATATCCCTTTGGTCAGTTTGGGTCAGCTGTCCTGGCCGTGTCCTCTCCCAGATTCATGTGCACCCCCATCCCACTCACTGGTGGGGCAATGTGAGAAGCAGGAGAGATATTGATGCTGTGTAAGCACTGCTCAGCATTAACAAAAACATCTCTGTGTTATCAACACTGTTCTCAGAACAAATCCAAAACAGAAACATATGAACAATATGACCTCTACCTCAGCCAGAACAAGCTCAGCATTTTAAGATGAAAATTTTTCCTTTGGGTAGCTTTCTGAAGTCATATGGACTAAATCAAAACAGTTTACTAGCAAGATTTGTGTGAGAAGAAAGTCTATACAGTGTGTGTCATCAAAGCTGAGCTTCTGCTGTGTTTATAACACATGAACATTTTTTGTATGTAGTGCATGAAGTGAAAGTCCATTGTTTTATAATATGTATCTATCAGATTTGCATAGCTGTTAGTAAGGGACTAGCAGGTGCCGAGTACTGGAAACAGAGCTTCCTGATAGGGTACATTCTTCATTATTATTTTTCCAATAGGTTTCTGATGTGAATGTGGTAGACTTGAATTTCTCTTGAGATAATAATTTACAATTAAATGGGGACTAGTTGGTCAGACTTGACTCACTATTGTCAACATGAAATCAAAGGAGGGACAGTACATTTGGATTTGCTGTCTTTTTAGAGTGAGACTATGCTAACAGTATGGAGCTGGTTTACTCCCCTGTGAGCACAAAGAAAGAGTTGTGATTCTGAAATGTTTCTTGAAGAGGTGAAGATTACACCTACTTCCTGTTGTCTCCAAACTACTGTGGTAGAATAGCCTCTGGGTCTGCTGAGTGCTTGAGCTGCAGTTCCCAGTTTACCTCCCATGGATGTGCTGTGGGATTAATGAACTACTAAATCTCTGTGACTGCTTAAATTCTCATAATTAAACTGTTTTTCCTTAACTCAGATTGATTAAAAGGATAGAACGCCACTTAGTCTTTCATGAACATAACTGATATGACTTGTCAGCTCTTTGTTTACAAAATGGAAGCGGAGGAGAAATGTATTATCAAGTTTTCTGAATGTCCTATCTTACTTAAGCAACACAGACTCCATGACTTTGTGTGGTTCTGTCTGTAAAGAACATACAGATATCAAAACTGACTGCTTATATGCAAAAATTAGTGTCTGCTGTATGATTTATTGATGTTTGTTGACAAGTTGATAGGTGTATAAATTTATATATTTTGCTCATCTTTGTATCTCTTGTTAGAAAGGTGCTAGAGTTCTCCTCCAAGTGATACAGTTATCAGCTGTACATGTTCATGAATTGTACTTCTTTCTAAAGTAATTTCTACATCTCTACATAGTATCCATAGTGATAATTTGTCAGACTGAAGAAATAAATACCTCCCTTGTGAACAGGGGCCATTCCTTCAACAATGCATTAGACTAATCTGGTAAAAAGGACAGGAAGGGACACAGTGTAAAAGGAAAAACATAGCAGCTAAGGACATACTATATATGTAGAGAACTTAAAAGGCAAACTGGGAACATCAACCCTCATGGTTATCCTGATGTCCATGTAGAGGAGGTTCATTCATATGAAGGGCTCCTTTCAGTGCAGGTAGAGAGCTACTTTGTGTGTGCATATCATGGAGGATTACAAATAGGTTTGATACCTATAATGCTGAGCTGAGAGGCTGTGAAATGTGTGATGTGAAGAAACATTTGCTTTTCATTCTGCTTTTCATTATATTCTCTGTCATCAGTGGGAAAAGATATTCTTTCCCTTCCTGAAAGAAAACACTTCCCTTTCCATGGGAAGTGCCAGAGCAGGAGCGTGTGCCTTCAAAATCAGCAGGACTTGGACAGTATCCAGTAAGCAGTGGCAGTCAGGGAAGGAAGAAAGGAAACTACTAATCCATAGAAAAGACCTCATCTTTTCCTTGAACACAATCCTGTTTGTTCTATCCTAAAGAGCAGGAACAAGATAGTGAGAAAATGGGGTTGAACTTCTCTGCCTTGTATGGGAAAAAAAATACTGAAACATTAGCTTTTCCCTTACCCATATTTTTTCCTTTTTTTTCTTTTTTTCTTTTTTTTCTTTTTTTTTTCTCAATAGAGGATGAATTGATCCTTCACATATGTGTTCTGTTCTGAAAAGAGAGAGCGGACTTTGAGATTATATTACAGTGCTTTCTATAATTACTTGCTTGAAAGTAACACAAAAGGGAAGTGTGAACATGTTTTCAGGAGCTAGCAAAGTATAATGAGAAGAAGGAAAAGCCTTTTATTCTGATTATTATTTATATTATCAGCACCAAAGAGCTCTAAGTCATAAACCGGGGCCACATGGGGAGGGTATGATTCAAATATGAGATAACACATGGATCCAGACAGCTAGAGGAGCACAAGGAAACAATGAAGCAATGTTGGTCAGTATGAGAGAAAGCATCTCAGTGCATTATTAGCTTAAAGAATTTCTCTTTTTTTTTTTTTTTTTTTTGTAGGCATCACAGCAAGAGAGTTTTAATGAGGGATTTGAAGGAAGATAATGAGGTTGTGTGGCAGATGCTAGGAAAAAAAATCACACAGGAGCTTGTTTAAAAATATCTGACAAATGGGTGATGGAAGGCAGCATTATGGTCTAACTGGAAACAGAGCTCACTGGAGATGATAGGTAGGATAAAAATGAGAAGGAATTTTAAGATGAAGGCAAATAGCTTATATTAAATTCTTTGTAAAATTATAAGCGGGCATTTGTCAAAGAGGTTGACACTTTTGTTCCATTGGATGTGAGGGGATTGGAGTACAGCAGAGAAACATATGTTGTGGTGGAGATTTAAGGTGGATTATCACAGACTGGACAAGATCTCTGGCTTTGTAGGTAAATATGAATGGGCATGCATTACAGATGCTATGCAGAAACATTTACACAATTTAGGCTGAAGTATATCATAGGACACCGACTTGTTTCAAAAGAGATTAAGTGATGCCAGTTTCTAGAGGCATGTGAGAAGTTTTGTATGTAAAAAGGAAGTACTGGCTGGTGTTGAGAGGAAGCTATGTCTGTGGTACAGTCTGTCCATCTTTTGTAGTGTGGAAAACTAGGAATCTTGTCTGAATGAGAGCAACAAAATAAATAAATAAAATAATAATAATACACATGCATAGAAATGCATGAGCTTGCATTAAAAAAACCAGTGTGAGTAGTAACAGTTGCAGAAACTCACTTCTGTCCATTTTTGCTGGACAGACACTTATGTCAGCCCAGTACATTTTTTCAAAAGCTTTAGCTGGTTACTTTGAATTTCAAGTAATCGTCACCATTAAAAGTTCTGCTTCAAGACCAGCTACATCAAAATGCTTGCAAAAAACCAATTAATTTCCCTGAAAATCAGGGGTTTAATACAAGCCAATTGCTACATGCTACATTTGAGACCAGGTAGTTAATGAGAGGTTAAAGAAAAACTAGTGCACATGATAGATTTCTTTTTTAGCTTTTAGAAGGTGGCAAATACGTGTTCTTTGTGGGAAGCCTAAACCTATAGAAAGCCAACATGGGAGAAGACATGCTGAGCTATTTTCTGAAGTAATTTTAAAGTACTTTCTATGAGAAGTCCATAAATGTAACAGAAGTAAGAAACTAACATATTTAATGGACAGAATCTTTAGACATTAAATTGTTGGTTTGCCATAACATTCACAAGAGAGTGGGTGACAGATGCTGGAAATTGATGCAGATTTCCTAGGAGAAGAAATACTGAGGGAATTCAGGACCATACCTGAACAGATGATCAGGATATCAGAATGTCTAAAGACTAGCAAAAATTCAGGGGCAGATGAGGTCTGTCCCAGAGATAAGAAACACAAGAACTTGAGCAGGCAAAATCATACTATAATATTGGGGGGATATTGGTGGTATTAAAAGTGATGACTAGAAACTGGGTGACAGGAAATTACTGATATTTAAGCATTACTTCTGCTCTTGGGGAAAGCGACAGCTAAACATTCACTTTCAGAAAGGTATTATGTGGTTACAGTCAAAACCCACTCAGGGAAAGAAGACATTTAATTATTTTAAGTAGTGGTCTACCTCAATTAGATTAAAAGTTAACTAGCTAGAGGTACACAAGGATATAAGTACCCATGATTTTAAGAAGCTTCATCTACAGCACAGTCTAAAAGACAGACCAAACATTTAAAAGGTTTTCTAGGCAGCCAAGATCTCTTTGCATATATGTGCCCCTGGGACTGGGATCACATATATGCTGGTGACCCCTTGCAATGTGCTTTGGGGCTTCAGTGATGCCAAGAAGGCTCTGTACCCATCAGATCCACAGTACAGCTGATGTCTGGCATAGATCTTGGTCAATGTCAACTTCAGCAAGCACAGAAAAGTTCAGCTTCTTTGTATAAGAGATGATTACCTTCAGGAGAGTTAGCAGATTAGAATAATAGAATCATAGACTGTGTTAGGCTGGAAGGGACCTTTAATGGTCATCTAGTCCAACCCCCCTGCAGTAAGTAGGGACATCTTTACTAGATCAGGTTGCTCAGAGCCCCATCAAGCTTGACCTTGAATATCTCCAAAGATGGAGCCTCCACTATGTCTCTTGGCAACCAGTTTCTGTGATCTACCACCCTTATATTGTAGAAATTTTTTCTAATATCCAACCTAAATCTATCCTTTTCTAGTTTAAAACCATTACTCCTTGTCCTATTGCTACATGCCCTTGTGAACAGTTCTTCCTCAGCTTTCCTATAGTTACCTTTCAAGTATTGGAAGGGTGCTTATAAGGTCCCCCTGGAGTCTTCTCTTCTCCAAGCTGAACAAGCTCAACTCTCTCAGTCTATCTTCATAGGAGAGGTGCTCCAGCCCTTTGATAATTTTTGTGGCCCTCCTTTGCATGCACTCCAACGGCTCCATGTCCTTCTTGTGTGGAGGGCTCCAAAGCTGGACACAAGTATACCAGGTAAGGTCCCACCAGAGCAGAGTGGAGAGGCAGAATCACCACCAGAGCTGGCTCATGTCCAGCTTTTCATCCATGAGTACTCCCAAGTCCTTTTTCTCAGGGCCGTTTTCTGGCACATCATCTCCTAACCTGTATGGATAATGGGGATTGTCCCGACCTGTGTGCAGGACCCTGCACTTGGCTTTGTTGAACCTCATGAAGTTTGCCTGGGCCCACTTCTCCAGCCTGTTCAGGTCCCTCTGCATTGCATCCTGTCCCTCTGGCACATTAACTTCACCACACAGCTTGGTGTCATCAGCAAACTTGCTGAGGGTGTACTCAATCCCATTGGGAATATAATTAATTAAGATTAAATAGCACTGATGCCAGTATGGACCCTTGAGGAATACCACTTGCCATTGTCTTCCATCTGGACTTGGAGCCATTGACCACCATCCTCTGGATGCAACTATCCAGCCAGTTCCTTATCCACTGAACAGTCCACCTATCAAATCTGTATCTCTCCAACTTGGAGAGGATGTTGTGGGGGACCATGTCCAAGGCCTTGCAGAAATCCAGACATATGACATCCATAGGTCTTGCTTTGTCCATTGATGCAGTCACTCCATTGTAGAAAGCCATTAGATTGGTCAGGCAGGACTTGCCCCTAGTAAAGCCATGCTGGCTGTCTTGAACTACCTGCCTGTTCTCCATGTGCCTCAGCATAGCTTTTAGGAAGATAAGTTCCATGACCTTCCCAGGCACAGAGGTGAGGCTGACAGGTTGGTAGTTCTCAGGGTCCTCCTTTTTACCTTGTTTAAAAATGGCTGTAATGTTTCCTCTCTTCCAGTCACTAAGGACTTCACCTGACCACCATGACTTTTTAAATATCATGGAGAGTGGCTTGGCAACTACATCAGCCAATTCCTTCAGGATTCTGGGATGCATCTCATCAGGTCCCATGGACTTGTGTATGTTCAGGTTCCTCAGATGGTCACAAACCTTATCTTCACTTACAGTGGGAGGGACTCTGTCTCTGTCTTGTGGGCCATCAACTTGAGAAGGCCCTTGTTAGGGCAAACACAAATGAAAGAGAATGTCTTCAGCCATTTTGCAAGGATTAACATAGTGATAAGTGTCATTAACTAGAGTAACACAAATAAGGAGAAGCATAGGTGAGTAAAATGATGAGAAGTAATGATTTGCAGATGTGAAGAAACTGGCATTATAATGCAAGTAAACAGAATAATTCACAGTTGCCTGATATAGCTCAGGTAGAAAAATGCAAGAGAACTGTAGGAGGAACAAAAGAAAAAATATAAAAATTACTATTCCCCCATAGTCACATGCAAATCAGCATTAATCAGGAGGATGCTCTAGATGAAAGAATAGTAGGCATACAGCCAATTTTTCTACGTAAAGTGTAATAGCAGCAAACAAAGCAAGCAACATCAAGGACATATAAATACAGCTATTGAATAAAAATTATTTCAGCATGCTGTATAATAATAATGAAATCTGTGATGCAAAAATCTCCATTGTCTTTGTCATTTTAAATCTTCTATAAATATCATAGAGAATGCCCATTAAAAATATATGGGCTAATAAATCTGCAAAGGAAAACACATGGATATGTTTTTATTGTAGCCACAGTGTTTATTTCTAAAATGAAAATAAAAACACTTGCTTACCATCATTCAGGACAACAATCAGTCAAAATACTTGGTGGTGAAGAGAATGCCGTTAGTTCCATGATTAATTTGTCATCAACCTGCTTTATTTAAATATAAAACACTTTATTATAATCTAGCAACTGAGGTATGCCTGTGAATACTTCCCCATAGCTTTTCTTGTCTAGTGGAAATATCAAGATTATATTCTTTGGTCTCTGTTTTTCTGGTATAAAACCTCTCTACAAGAGTCGTAGTTCTTAACAGTGCTGATTAATGACTTAAGACCAAAGTATATCAAAGTTAATGGAAAGACTTTGTTGTCTTTTTGATTAATCCATCTGTCCTCTGGCATTTTGGACTTGAGGCTTTTCCATTCAATAAGAAATTATTTCAATTGTTTCCTGTTAACAGAACAAGGGCGATTTACTTTTAATCCAACTTCACCAGTGAAGGATTTGTTTCTCAGAAGACACAAGCCCAGTTTTCAGAGTCAAAGAAGATTTTGAGGAGTCTGGGGAAGAAGGAGGAAAGACCTTGCTAGATGCCTCAGGGAATCTGAGAGAGAGCAAGCTGGAAGACCTTCCTTTTTTTTCTGTTTCAGAGTTCTGGAATTTGAGGGAATAAACTGGGAGACCATGGGCTTTCTGAGGGAGAGGTGATAATATATCATAAAACCTGAAAGCTACAGAGTCAGTGGGAACCATTGGAGAGATTGTTTTGTGCTGTTTCTTACTGATGAAAAAAAGGCTGGAAATGCTGTGGTGGGTTGCTGGTGACAGTGCAAAAAGTCTCCCAATTCATGAAGAAGCACATTGTCCCTAGAGGAGAACGTTGGTAAAAGCCAGCTACCCTGTATCCCTTAATGGTTTTGGTGTAGACATTTCTGCTTCTGCTGTTGAATCGTTGTAGTAATTTCCTAGAATAAGCAGAGACTTTTTGTCATCCCATTGTCATAGCAAACATCACCGCATCACTGATGTCTGATTTGTGCCCTTTAAATCTTCCAAGTCAGGCCTGCTTAGATTGCTGACAAGAAGAAATTTCCCCATTCAGTACTGTGGAGTCAATAAAAATGTATCTGTGGCAGAGCAAGGTGCATTCTCTTCTCCCTGATGTATCATAATCATCAAATTGTAAGCTAAGATACAATTCCAGAAATAATGTTGCACATAATAGTTGATGTATGAAGCAGAAAGAACATAGTTAATTTGCAGATATGAATTTGAGCTTTTATGTCCATCAGACAGGAAAATCTGGTTTTGACTGAAGACCGAGAACATTTTAAATGGAAGACACTTATGGAAATACACATGGAATGCGAAAAAGTGTTTGTACAGTCAATTTTCTATCCAGGTGAACCTTCTTATTTCTTCCTGTCAGCTTTACTGGGACTTTGTATTTATTTTCTTGCTGTTTTTTCTTGTACATTCCTCTGATTGTAAATTTTCTCATAGTTTCTTGTTTTTACAGACATATTTCCTGCTGTGCAAGAAATGGCATGTCTTTAATGACTTAATATTGGGGTTACCACCCGAAAGACAAAAGTGTGTAACACTTTATGATACTACATTTGTAATTCTTTCTCTAGTCCATTTTACTGTATAGGTCTTTCCTCAGAGAAACAACTTTTCATTCAGGACAACTCTTAAACACTAAATTTAGTCTTTAATTTTAAGATATCTTCAGGAACCGTATCTTAAGCTGAATCCCTGCTGGCCAGCTAGTGTTATTTTGAGATGTAGAAAGTTTATTGCAGTGGGAGTTAAGGTATGATCTTGGATATTCTATTACAAATATTTATGCTCTTGCTTTTTCCCCATGATAAGTTTTATTGTTTGTGCACAGGTGGCCTTGACCAACCATGAATTTACTACATGCTAAGGACAGGGGTGTGGGCTCTTATGATGGTGCAGCTGAAATATGGTATCTTAATCCTTTATGACTACTTGATTAAGTTCAGGCTGATCACATGAGAAACACAGCTGGGATGCACCTAACACGTGGCCATGCTTCACTGCAGCTTAGATATTCATACCAAGACATGCCACAGTATCTTCACCTGGTACTTTTCTTTTAGCAGGTGTCAGGATTGAGTCCTGGCTAACTGGCTTCGCTACCCTGATACCAATTTTCTTCACATTTTTCAGAAAAGGATATACTTGGAAAGGGTATGTTTAAAGGTGGTTAAAGGTTGTTGTCCAGCAGTAGATTTCAGAATGGAGTAGGCTAAGAATTTCTTGCCAAAGCTCTTCTTTATCAAGACTGAGAATATTCAAAGAAATTGGCTTGGTGAGTTTAAAATTTTCTTATCACATTCTTTTTGGTTCAGAAGGAGCTGCTTTATTGCATATAAATGAAAGAGGAAAACTTTTGGATGCAGGGGCAGGTGATGCTGGAATGCCAATCTCCATTTACATAGTTGGTTATTTTTTGTTCTCCCAGTACAAATCGACTTAAATGTTGGCCATAAACCTTGGCGGCATTTTAATATTGGCTGTGTACTTGTGATCTTTCTCTACTGATGCTTAAAAAGGGCACTGACTCTTCCTTTTATTTGATTTCTGTCTGCAGTTATAAAATTAATCTCCCAGACTCATGCTGCAATGAGCTGTGTCAGTGGAAGAGAGATAAGTTTCTTTTTTTTTGCCCTAAAACTTCTTCCAAAGTTACAAGGAGTTTAGCACATTTACTTTCTCTTTTCAATTTCAACAAAGCCCTTGTCTTTTTTCCTGCATTTCTATTTTATCCATGTCATTTTGGTTCTTTTGTTTTATACTTCACATTTTTTCCACACTCTTTTTTTCTTCCCTTCAAGCCTAGTTTATAGTCTCTGACAGGATTCTTTCTATGCTATCTGCCAAAACATCTGTTCCTTTTCTGAATAAAAAGCTTGTTTCTCCAGAAAGTGTCACACGGGTCCACACCAACTATAAACCTTCATTTTTCTCTGTGACTTTGCCAATGATGGACCAGCACTGGGAAGCTTTGTATTCTTGTCTCTTTTGTCTCATTTTTCATTATACCTAATTCAGGTAGTTTACTGGGGGAGTAAAGAATGCATTATTTGGATTTGAATGTATACATTCCTTTTCAAAATTTGCTATTAGTTATTTGTAATTTCTATTTTTAATCATGCAATTATTTCCTGAATTTCTGATCAAAGCAGATATTTATTAGGTTTCAACTGATTCCACTTAAACAGATTCTATTGCCTGTTCTTCTCTGCCACATTTACATTAATACCCTCACCAAAAATGCAGTGTAACTGTCCTTGATTATTCTTGGATTGATTTTTGGTGATGCTACAATTTTGCAGTCAAAGCAGCATTCAGAACAATTTTGAGTTCCCTTGAGGAAGTTGTGTAACTTTCAGTACTTTGGTTTTGCCATTTATAATTTTTAATGATTATAATAATTCTTATATAGTAGACAGACTTGATTCTGTTGAAAAGTTCTTTGACATCTTTAAGGAAAAGTGGTGTATTTTTATATTGTGTTCCCACAGTATAACAAAATTAACGCCAAGAAATATTTTTCATGTCACATTTTATAAATGGTCAGTACTAGCAATGAATCATTTAAACATTTCCCCAAAATACAGAAAGGAATAATTATTGCTTTCTATGTTGCAAAGTAAGGGAAAAAAGGTGGTTTTCATATTTATTTGTCTGTTTCATAATTTACTGTTGATACTTTGCTAAGATCATTGTCTTTTGAGTATATTGATAACTGAGAAGAAATCAGTTTCCTGGGGAATGGTTTTAAGTTCCTGAGAACATCTGAGCCTTAGTCTGGTAAATAATATGAGAGAACAATGGATAGAAATTTCCCCTTGGAGTAACTGTAGCTGTTTCACTATTTCTGTCCCCTGAAGTTCATTAATTTTCACAGAAATGACTAAGGCCTTTTTTTTTTTTTTGTTGTTGGCAGAAGTTTCTTCATCGTCTTCCCCTGAAAACCACATATTTCCCTTATAAGATTTGTACAAGTTACTTAGGGGTTTCCATTGTCAATCTGTTATGAGGAAACACATTCTGCTCCATTGTTCTCTCTCTCTGCTAGACACAAAGAGAGTTTCTCTAGGTGGCAGAGGTTTGATAAATGCTGGGAAGCTCTGTAAAGAGAACTGCTAAGGAAATTGAATTCAACCCCTCTCCATGGCTCATTCTCCCCTAGAACAGGTGGCCTGGCATGTTGGCCACAAGTTCCTGTTGACTGAGTCCATCCAATACCTCAGTCCTCTTGTGAGGGGATTTGTTTGTGGAAGCTGGCAAGTTGCCTTTCTGGAGGAGCTGCAGCAGCAGGAGGAGGGCTGGGAATGGTTCAAAAGTCCTGAGCCTTTTCATGGCTCTTGCTGTGTTTTGCTGATTCTTTGAAAGGACAGATCAGTGGGTTATATGAAAGTTTGAAAATTCCTAGTAAGGAAATACTTCCAACCCAACATGAAATACATTTTCATTTCCTAGTCAAGGAAATATTTCCAATACAATATGAAACGTGTTCTCAGTTAGCTTTCTGTCAGGACTCTTGTGTGTTTCTTACTCAGATCTTTGGGCAAGACTTGTAAGAAAGATTTTTTTTTTCCTTTCTTGGCTTAAATTGCCCAAAATATTAATTAATATTTTTTAATCTATGTAGACCTGTTTGAGTATGACCAACAGAGCAGGAAAAGCAAAATGTTCCCAGTCTTGACAAACATTAATTACCTCTTTCAATAGGTGGATATTGAATGGGCTATGCATAACTGTGGGGAGCAGATTGGAACATTGGTCATGCCAGTCTAGTTCTGGAGTAACTGCACTAAAATGTGGTCAGCTCATACTGTAATTCATTTTTATTTGTACACTAGAAAAAACTCTTTTTGTACCTTGAGGTGAACCTGAGGAGGTGATAGACCATCAAACTGGGAAGTATCTGTCAATGTGTCACAGTGAGAACTACTTACCACCTGCCAGTCATTGTGCAACTGGATTCATGAGGGACTGCCCTGAACTTGGTTCACAGAAGAAATGACCCACTCTGGTGAATGCATACAAATACTATGATTTGTTTGGTTTTGGTTTGGAGGTTTTTTTTCAAGATTTACATTTTTTTCAGTGGATAAAAAATGAAGGTAATCAGGGTTCTGCCAATACTGTACAAAAAATACAGTGCAGACCTCTGACCTAGGATGGTAGAAGCTACCTTCTGAACTAGAAAGCACAGAACTACATTACCCTAACACAGTGCACAGTTTAATAAGGTCTGCTACCAGGTGGGTCTAATTAGCTTCTGTACAACATCTTGTCCACACAGTTTGTCTGGTCTGAGGAACCTTCCTAGGATTTCTGTGTGGGATATTAATCAGTACAGTCTCAAGGCTGTATTCGGATTTGCAATGATGATGTGCTCTAAATATTACAGAAAGGGAAACATAACCCATATAGAGAAATCTTCAACAGGTTTAAGCAGAAAGATTTGCAATAGGACCCGAGTTCATGGTAGACCATATTGCCTTTATGTTTCTCCCTTCTCAGTTAGTAAATGTGAGTCTGAAATGTAATTGAATGTAAATTTGAAAATAACCAAGGAAAAAGATTGATCTGGAGATAAGAAACTTAGAAGAAGCAAATCATATTCAGAAAAGAAAAGAAACACAAACCCTCAAAGAAAATGCTCTTCATGTTATAACTTGAAAAGGAAAACCTTTTGTTCATCTCTCTGTTGTATGATCCTTTTTTACAATGAAATTCAGCACAAAGTGAATCTCAGCTGGTTTGGGATTATGTTACCATCTGGGGAAGATTTTGAAACAAGCCAAAACTGACAGATTTTCACCCGGCCCCTTAAGAATTCTAATTGCCAGGAGTTAGGCATTTCTTAGGAGCAAACTGACAGTGCAGTATCATGAGTCTGCAAGATCTTCTCGGCTGCAAGATCTTCTTGGCTAGAGATGCTTTTTGATTCATGTAGAATCACCTAGAATTCAGCAGATATTTTTAATGTTTCTAGTTAGACAGTTTCATCTATGCTTCATCTGGAAACTATGGCAAATCTGTAATTAACAGTGTCAAGTGTAAGCATATTCTTGATGGTGTTGTTGGTTAAAGCCAATGTTGAACAGAGAGGGTCAAACTGCATGCCTCAAGGGCTCTGTAGTGTACTTTAGAGTCCCTCAGTAGGGATTAACAATTAAGTTACTAGTTCAAATCCAGGAAAGGTCAAGAGTGATTAACACTCTTTTGTTCCATTGGTTAGTGGGAAACAGATGTAAAATGAAGTGATGATCAAAATCCAATTCCTAGTAGATATTTTACATCATAAACACCAAACTCCTAATGATCCCTTGCTGTCAGTCTGATTAGAATGGTCAGTAATTGAACAGGCACAGAGACTGCCATGAAGCCCTTACTGCCATTCCCTTTAACAAAAAGTACTGTCATTTTCAGGCTGAAGGACAAGCTGGAAAATTGTATTCTGCCTGAGATTCTTGTGTTCTGTTGATATATTTGGAAATCTTTCATCTTGAGTAAAATCAAGTAATATTTTGGACTACAAATATACCTGAAGATTATTTTAAGTTCTCTCAAGGAGAAAGAACCTGTGATTTAAAACTGTCAGGTTTTGCTAATTATAAATATATGTGATCAACCCTCAGATGGTTTCATCTGACATGGATCTGCTGAAAAATTACTTAAGTGGTAGTCAACCATACTGGAAATGGATCTGATTCTACATTATGCAAAATATATGATCATAATTGAAAAAGCATGGGTAGATTCAAATAAAGTATATCATAGCTAAATTATGTGCATTATACATACAACCCCTGTCCATTTTCTACTTCTTGGGTACATGGATCCGGCCTGCCCAGCTCCCTTTGAAGAGCCTCCCTACCTTCAAGCAGATCAACACTTCCTTCCAGCTTAGCATTGTCTGCAAACTTACTGAGGGAACATTCAATCCCTTCATCCAGGTCATTGATAAAGATATTGAACAGAACTGGACCCAGGACTGAGCCCTGGGGGACGCCACTTGTGACTGGCCTCCAGCTGGATTTAGCTCCATTTGACACAACAACTCTTTGGGCCCAGCCATCCAGCCAGTTTTTTACCCAGCAGAGGGTGAGCCTGTCCATTCCAGTGGTAGCCAGTTTCTCAAGCAGAATGCTATGAGAAATTGCGTCAAAGGCCTTTGATCGTCATAGAAGGTGATCAGGTTAGTTTGGCAGGACCTGCCTTTTGTAAACCCATATTGACTGGGTGAGATGTTTGTTTGCAGTAAGTTTATAAAAAGTATATCATTAGAATTTTATCAAGTAAATTCAAAACGATGGAAAATATTCTTGTTACTCACTAGGTAGCTTATGGGCTACTCAGAGCTGCTGTTGACTGATGGCTGAAGGATAAAGGCAGAAATGAAGGATTTGTGTTTTAGAAGGGAGATTGTCTTTGTATGGTTACTTTCCCTATCCTTTTGATCAGATGAGGAAGTCAAACATTTCTGACTACTGAAGAACTGTTGGACTTGATCTTAATGGTCTTTTCCAACCTAAAATTCTATTGAGGGCGGGTATCCCTGGTCATGGAGAGAAATGGTACCTCTTAAACATCTATGAATGGGTTTTAGGCTCTTTGATGGCATTACACAACTCATTTCTGAGCTGACTTGGTTTCCTTGATCCTGTATTTTTTTAAAACATCTTAGTAGCATTTTGTATATCAACCAGTTACTGGAATCAATCTTTCTTGGACATTCTGGATATGACATTGGAAAGAAAAGTCCAGAGATTTGTACTAAGCTTTAGCTCTGCAATTAATTTAGGACATCACCAATATTTCTTCTTTTAGGTTTGCCTTTGCCAAATCTGTTTCAGTAAGAAAGCTCTCAAGGGCAGAGCTATATATAGTTTCTAGTAGACCCTAACCCTGACTACAGTGTGGTCCATGAACATTGCTGTAACAGTAATAATATGTAACACTAACTGTGAGTTTGGAAAGGATGCCTATTCTGCAAACGCATTTCAAAGAAATACAAGCAAAAGTGTCATTTACTCCCTGAAAACTGGAACTGCTAAGCATTTGTATTTAAATTAAATGCTTTTATGAGTTCATTGAATGTTATTTAGCAAGTATATTACAGTGAAAGCATGTTACCTATTACCCTCAAATGAGGATTTTATTGCTCTTTCATAGTTATCTTTTGTATCAGCATTTGGCAGGTAACAAATGAAATTTTGCTTGCTAAGGTTAAATTGTTTTGTGCTGCTGCTCAGCCACACAGCTATAGAGGATGAGACAATGGAAAAAAGTTATTTGCTTTTTTTGGGCAGACATAGGAATATATTAATATATAGTGATCTTGACCTGTCTTTGAAGAAATGTTTATTCTCTGAAAGGCAAAAAACTTAATTCATGTCTGAATCACTCCATTGAAATCCTGCTCATGCAGGAGGCTGTGTGAATGGAACTGCAGATAGAATTGCCCCCCAAAATGCAGTGTGATTAAGGTGGTGATGCTCGGAGCAGACTGAGGTCAAAGCATAATGAACTCCAAGTATCAGTTAAAAAAAATGAAGTGTTTCTGGATCTTGGTATGAAAAGTTCCTGTTTCTCCATCCATTTTCAATACCACAGCACTTCCTGACTCATGAAGATTTGGGAGCAATAAATCCAGATTCTCCCTGAACCCTGAACTTGTTATACTTTAAGAATATGAAAACATGTTGCTAGGTAAGTATTAAAGCCCAAATTTGCAGGGATTCCAGCCTAATTTTTTTGACTGTGTTTTTTTCTTTAAATTTCAAAAAAACTTTTGCTCTGCAGGTTTCCCTTTAGTCTAAGTCCATTTTGATAGGCTGGTTGATTTTTTTTTTTTTTTTTTTACATACCTGAAAAGTCCTTGTGATACAAGGTCAGAATAATAAATTTTATGTTTTTTATTCTTTATGTAGGAAAAGTAATATAATGCCATCACTACTTTATTACTCTGCAGTCATTCTGTTACTATGTAACTTAAAATACTTCAGCCATCAGCATTTGGAGAAAGTTCATAGATGTAGGGCACTCCATTATAATTTTCCTTTAAAGACTACATTTCTTCTAGTCGCTCTGCCTAGAACTGCAGTTATGGATCAAGACACTGAAGCTAGTTCTGAGGTGAGCTGATGAGATAGCAAACTGAGAATGCACTGTATTTTCACTAGTGCTTTAGGGCTCAGTATTTCTCCTTATAAGGTGAGTTAATATTTCCTAATAATTGGAAGTGTTTGGACCTTTTCTGAGGATTGAAGAAGCTCTGAAAGTTTTATGAAATTAATACTCAAGTTTTGATTAAATAAGTCTTTCTGTAATTTGAAGGTGCTCCACAGAAGGCAGCAGGCATAAAATAACCCCAAAGATATCAGCTTACTAGACCTTGAACTATCTTGTATTCAACTTGCTCCAGTACATCTTAATATGAATTTAAATCAATGATTCAAAACTACTGTATGTTACAGAAGGGGACTCATGGTCCTCCACAGACAAGCTCACAGCAGTGCTCGTTATCCTAGAAATCAGTGTGCTGAAAAAATGTTCACATATTTTCTTCCCAAGTTTTTTGTTTCAGTGTGAAAAACTTAGCAAAGAATAACCTCCTTCAACTTATGTGTCAATGCCCAAAGGACTCTTAACTCATCTCAGTTTAAATTAATGACCTTAGTGATAGTACTAGCAATTGGACCATGGCTCTCATGAGCCAGATATTTGCATATGGAATTTGATTAATCCTGCTGGCTATTAATTTTCTCTTTTAATTAGGTATGATACTATTGCAGGAAGAAAATACAAGACTACTATAAGGCACAGACAATGTTGATCTGTTGGGTATTCTTTTCTGTTTTGTTTGGCTGCGTTAAGTTCCCTCGCAATATCTGCTTGGATCAACTCAGAAAAGTACCATACAACTAAAAACTGGTCTTTGCAAGTTCAGGGATAAGCACTGCCAAGAAATACCATACTGAATGAATACGACTAGTTTACAAGAGGCAGAGAAATCGCATTACCTGTTTAGTACCCTGTAACTGTATTCCTCCTAACACTTTAATAGGTCTCTTGTGACACCTGCATCCAGAGTCACCTAAAGACCAGATAAGTAAGTTGGGTGTAGTAATTTTTCTGAGGCTACTTGGTCTCCCTGCATACAGACTGAGCAAATGTACACTGATGGTAGTCAGAATAAATATTGTCTGGATCTTGTAAATATGTAACATGTGGTTTCTTCCAGTTTCCAATAGGAAAATATGTATTTCTTTGATATTTCAGCACTTTGGGAGCATTGCAATGGGTTTGTGTACGTCATAAGCCCTTGGCTCGCCCAGCAGAGCCAGTGCCTTCATGCTGCTTGCTGCTTAACAGACCCCTGGAAGAATTAGCAGACCTTGACAAAACCATCAAGAAAGTATCAATAAAAATTAATTGAGTGCCTTTGCAATAGAATAGCAAAGAAAAAAATACCAGAAAAACATTAAAGAAATGCACCTCTTTCCTCAGAGATGGATTTTAATAGATTTTGATATCTATTGACTGACTGACTGACTGATCAATGTTTATTAAACAAACACAGTTAGAAAGGGAATATATTGCTGCTTCTTGTTGAAATTCAAAGAGAAGAAAATCTTGCTGTCTTTGGGATCACAGAAGACTTCTGAGAAGTCAGTATGCATATCTGGCAAGGGCATAAGGTGAAGACGGCACAAATGTTAGCAGGGATACACGAAATTCCTATTGAACTCTGGAATGGCTGCTGCTGTGCTTTTAATATGCGTTTTCTGAAGTATTCCTCTGGTTTTAATAAATGTATAACTCGTAGTGAACAACAGAAAATTATTATGAAAGGAATCTGCCCTTTTGCAATAGAATTTCATATACTTGTGCAAGCCCTTTTTTGTATTTCATGAGCATCTCATGCAGATACACAATTTCTTTTTGTGAAAATGTACACTCTGGCAACATCAGTGGGAGTTAAATCTCAAAAGATATTTTTGTTCAAATTCAGTTTCTAGAATGCACCCATGAATAACTATGTGGAAAGTGACTCAGTTGCATCAACTTTCTAATGCTTTTCTTTGTAAAAATATGGTATTGGACACAGTAGCAACACAATATTTGAGTAAAATGTATTTTAAGGTTCTTAAACTTTTATATTAAAAATGGATGACTGGAAAATGTATCTATAAAATGAATAACATTAATAGTGCATGTTAATAATGCACAGTGGGTTCTTCCGTTATATAGTACCAGGATATCCTCTGTTTGATCAGTGTGAAACACAGTTGTCTTTTTCACCTTCTTCAGAAGGTATCTCTAGCCATATGAAAATGGACATTTTCTTCAGTGTTTTCTATGTAAAGCAAGCTACAGTCCATATTTTGATTAAAATGTTGCTCTGCGGCCTTTCATATAAAATCTAATTTTATTTAATATTACTTTCTACATGTATGCAGAAAATGGCAAGCCAAAATTAATAAAAAAAGGCTTATAGGAATGTGGAACGAGAACAATAGATCCTTGACAAAATTTATTTACCTAGCTAGACTTTCATTTCAAAGTTAGCAGTACTCTGTGATACTGGTATAATACAGGGGTCTTAAAACTCTGTTAGACATTTTTAACCCACTTTAATTTATTCCATGGAAGTTTAATCCCCCGCTGAACAGAGATGGGGTGAATTTTCAAAAGTCATAATCCACTGAAGTAAAAAATCTTTAATGACAACATAGGCAGCAGGCTTCAAGAGTTTAGCTTAAATTCTTTCTAAAAATGTAAAACGTAGGGCAAGAGTTAATAGGATATTTCATACAGTTATATTTCAATCCTTTCCCAAATCTTTATAAAATCACTTGCATCTCAACCATTAGAAATATTTGGACTGAATTCCCGCACTTCTAAGGCAAGAAGCAGAAAGCTGTAAAATTGTGATGTGAAGATTTTCACAGTGTGCATTGTAACTCATTTGGTCCTTCAGCTCACAGACTATTATATGGCTCTAAATTGAAAGAGAAATAATGTTTTACAAATGAAATGCTTTCCATTCTGCCTTAACTAGGCAAGAGAATGAAAACAAGCTACATATAATGCCACATGATCTTCATTGTTTTACCTCCTCTAGGATTTTTATAATTGACTTTAGCGTTGGGTCAGGATTTGGCCCATAAGTTGAACTGAGAGAGTTCATACATTTCTTGTGTATTCCAGAAATACTAGCCCTTGACTGCCACTGTTTGGGCTGCCTAGTTCTTCAAGCACCTGTAAATCACACACCTCCTTTTTCAGTCCTGGAAGCTCCCTTAGTGTCAGCGATAAACTTTCACAGCTCTGCTTGGCCTAAGCTTCCAGGTGCCAAGCTTCTGCCTGGACTCCACATGAAAAATGCTGCTACTAGATTTTGTTGTTTTGGCTTGCTGGACAAGAATTTAGGTGGCATCAAATGCAGCGAAGAGGTGACTTGCCCAAACAAACAGGAGGGGAGGGTTCCTCAGAAAGTATGATGCTACTAGTGTTGGAACTACTGGTCACAGGTTGTTTCAGATGCTGGAAATTTCAGAGATGGCCAAATTATTGTAAATGATATTTGTTGAAGGTTATTAAATTCATAGCAACAAATCTTGTTTAAGAAGTCCTTGATCTGCAAAAGTTTGAAGATAGGAAAAAAATTATGTAGAGGTTGTATATTCTTTACCTGATTTTGGAATATTTGACAAAAATAAACTTACCTAATTTTTGGATACATTGTTCGGGACTAGATGAACATTTGGTATTACTTGCTAATATTCTCAAAATTTTAAATTGTCAAATTCTATAATTTCCTTTTTTTTTCTCCAGGAAGTTACCATTTTGAAGGAAAAGCAAAGAGATTCCTTCTTTGAAAGATAAGTGGGAGCAGGATAAGTGGGAGCAGTGCTGGTCTGTACCCCTGATTTCCAGTAAAAGAGCGGAACATTTCTTAGAGCTGGCTTTTCATGACTTCCTGCATGGATCTGTGCTCTTAGTTCCTGGCTTAAAGTTGCTAGTTTTCTCCAGACACTTAGAGAAGCCTGGATGCTTAATTCCAAGTCTGATTTCCACTCTGAAAGTTTGTGAAAGAAAAAGGAAAGCCATAGGTTCTTACAGAGAGCTGTACTGCTACAGCTGAGAGAGCAGTACTGGCAGAGTGAAGCAGAGAAAATGGAGAATGAGAAAAATATCAGGTTAAGGCACTGATTCCTGAAGAAAGGTCTCCATAATTACAGTCAAAGTCTGATTGATTTCAAATGCCTGTCTGTATCTTTAGATGACTAGATACTCTCTAAAAGCCTTCCTATTAAACATTTATTTTTTTAGTCACTAATGAACAAAACAGGCTCAGGATGACTTGTTTTTCAGATTCTAAATACTTGTGAAAACTATGATTAAATCAAACTCAAAATAGAATAGAATAGTACAAAGCTACACAGTTTTCAAAAGGAAACCTCCACATGGCACATTTCCTATATCTAAAAAAGGAGGAGGAATACTAGCAAGTCTGCACACCTTGCTGTATGAATAACACAGCACCAGTTTGAGTGGGCTTGCGGATGTATAGAGGGCAGGGGACTTGACCATGACTTTTCAGAAACCATTTAGATAGAGCAATCATTGTCCTACTTCCTTTCTGCAGCCTTTGTGTTCTCTCCAGGGCAGACTTTGCACCACAATTCAGATTTTTCTTGCTTACCCGTAGGCATCTAGATAAAGAGCATTTACTCAATCATTGAAGATTCATCAATAGCTAATAGAGATAGAGGAGGTAGCTAATTCCCATTTCTCTCTCTGTATTGATTATGGAATAAACCCAGATGAATAGTTTAGACCTAAGAGCACAGGTGAGTGAGATGATCAGTGACGTGATTCCCACCCTGGAACATGGACTGGGCTGGCACAGAACACGCTCTCTTTCCTAAGTGGCAGGCCACTTGCTTTCACCAGTCCCTCACAATTCGCAGGGCTTGTGGCAGTATCACAGTCATCACGAATGCAAGGGAGAGAAGACTCTAAATTAAAATTTGACATGGTAATTTTTAAGTATTCCCATTGGAAACTAACCTCTGAAATTGTTTTATCTGTTTTATCAACCTTGCACTTCCTCCAAGTTATTTGAGACTTGCTAGTTTTCAGGCATATTTATACATAAGGCAACTAACACCGTGTAGAACACTGTAAAACTGGAACTTTTGCCAGTTATTTTTCTTTTGCAAAACAGCCCACTGCCATAATTTAATATTTTATGATCAACAACTGTTAAGAATTATAATTTCTCTAAACAAAGCAGTGTCCTCATCTTTCTGTGGGTACAAATGTTCTAATTAGTCTTTGATTCTTAGATCTCAAACAGATAACATTTTTTGTAGGCACTCTAATTTCAGTGATGTTAACTTTCATGGAATTTATATTGGCTGTCGTCAGCTGAATTTATATCAGCTTCTGGTCTTATATAACCTTTGTTCTGTGAATGATGAAAAATTCTCAGGTAGCTAGGTTTTCTAACAGGGGCCATTTGGAGCAAGCACAATAGCTTATAGATTTGGACAAGGCAAATACAGAATTTAAAGCTGAGCTGAGCATAGTTGATAGTATTAAACTGATCTTTTTCAATCCTGGAGGAGATCTACACAAAAATTGCGGTAACAGTGTAGATTAAGATCAATTTCCTAACTTAAAGACACTGTCTTTTGTCTGTGTGACAGGTTTTTTTCCTTTTACTTAAGTGAATGATCCCAGGCATTTACTTTACAAAATATTGTTGAAGACTTCAGATGCTGCTTTTTATTTTCCTATGGTCATTAATGGAAGGAGGTCACTGTATGAATTCTACAGGGCTCTGTACAAGGACCTATGCTGTTTAATATATTTGTAAATGACCTGGGAAAGGAGAGTCAGAAAATTTGTTGACACAAAATATTTCAAAGTAGAAAAGACAGGAACCAACTGAGACTAATGGCAAAAAGATCTTATCAGAATTAGTAAATGGACAGTAAATTAAGGAAAGAATTTCTGTGGTAATAAATGTAACAACACATTCCCATGTAAGCATTCAGTACCCATTAATGATAAAAATAAAGTAAAATATTCTCTCTTAATAGAGAAAAAAGAGTGAACAAATAGTAGAAGGCTATTTGCCACCATATAAGACCATGGTTCCGCCACATCTTGGATATTATGTGCCATCCTGTGTTCCTTGTCTTAATGACTGAACAGAGAGTAGAACTGAGGAGGCTTGGAGTAGGAAGCAAAGGGAATTCAAAGATATGGAATGGCGAAAGTGTAAGGAGTTATTTGTGTAACCTGGTACGCTGGTACTCAGGGTGGAAGAAGTGATCAATATTTGTTTACCACTATGAATAGATGTAGCTGAGTCTTGTACTGGTGATCTAGAAGTAGGCTTCATTCTGTATATATAATTACATTTTTCACCCACCGATATTTGTAGAATAAATCTGTGTAGTGTAACAGCAAAACATAGCATGGGAAGTATGGATAGAGACTGGACAGAATGAAAGATTCCCCAAAGGTGTCAGGAGCCAGGTAGAAAAAAAACCACAACCAACAGTAAGAGGGAAGAGAACTGTGTTCAACTCATTGTTGAAGCATGGTCAAAGGTTTACAAAGAGTCAGGGGAGGGTGGACAAATCTACTGAAGAGCAGTCTACTGAGAGTTACTGAAACATAAAACACATACACAAGACCTTATCTAACAAATGAGACTAGAAATATTTGACAGCTGGGAAGAAACTAGGGAACTACCATATCCTTGCCATGTTTTTGCTCTCCATGCATCTCTCAGAGCTGCTGTTGGAGACAGGATATTTTTCTAAATGAGTCTGGTTTGATTGTGGATAGCCACTTTTGTGTTCACATTTGACACAGTGGGTCAGCATTTACTATTCTATTTGTCAAATTCATCCGAGTTTGTACTTTTTTATTGACCAATCCATATGCTTTCCATATCATGCAGATAAAAACTTTAATGTGTCATGTTTTCCATGCTTTCCCTGTCAATCTAATCTAAAATATTTTATAACAGGTGCAAGTGCTTTCTGTGCTTTACTTCCCCCCTTCCCCCTTTCTAACAATCATATCTTCATTAACTTTCATTCTGAGTTTATTTTTTTGATGTCACATTTCTATGGAATATTGGGTCTGACTTGTCTGGAAATTATTTACTGAAAAAAATATTTTCATGCCACCAATAACTTTGTATGGTCTGTAGACAGGTTTAGGAAGACAAATCCATCAAAGTAGCATAGTAAACTAAGTCCAGGTTTTCCTTCACCCATTACATAAGCAGTGTTAATGTGGGGAAACTGGATCCAGCTAAAATTTTCTGAGTTCTGTCCTGCCTTAATAATAGCTCAGCTTATATTTATGTCCACCAGTACTCTTCTACCCATGCTGTGTCTGAGATACCTGACCAAGGAAAGAAAATTCTGAATCGTTGTATACGGAGCAACAGAGCACTGCCAAATTCTTATAGTGCTATGCCAGCAAAAATGATCTTGGGTTTGATTAGTTATTTACCTGAAGAGAGAGATTTTCTACCTTGAGTATTAGATTGTTTGTTTACATTTTCATTTGCCCTCAAGTAGTCATACATTCAGAGGAATAAATACATAATTTCTAAACCAATACTGTAATTATAGGTAATGAACTGTAATGGAGCTAGAATAAAAGGAAAAGAGTAAGAAATCAAGAGGCATTCTCTACCTCTTTGAATTACTATTTCTTTTAATCTCAAATTGTTCAGTCTTAAATTAATGTCAATATACCTGTGGTTGATTTTACACTGAGAAGAGGGCCTAAATCCCTACTTGAGGCCTTCATGGCTTCCCAAGATCCCTTAACAACTTTGTTTTCTCTGCTCTAATTGTTCACGTTTTACCCTACAAAGCATTGAAACTCAGTGCACTGAAAGGGAACTCAAAAATTTCAGAGATAAATAAACTGCCTATCCTCAGGATTACTTAACTAAACTACACATATTCATTAGAATGTATTTAATGACATTAAACATCATCATAAAAAATTCTTCACCCGCTAAAGAAAGGATAAAGAATGAATGCAGTATTCTGGTTAAATGGACTAATAACTGAATTACCAATTAATTTCTGTGTGTCTTTTTAAATGACGCTTTGGGATACTGTGCCAAATGAAACCACTGTCTTTGCTCCTTCCTAGAAGCAGCAGAAGAAATGGAATAATTCTTGTCATTATTTATTGGAAAAGAGTTACCAGGCAGCCAGGTCTTTGCACCTTTTTGATGGCAGTAAACTTTACTAGGTAGTGGAAATTCCTACTTTCTATTAAAATCACAAGACCAAAATCAAAGGTCAGTCTGCTGTGCTTACTGAGTGCTTTTCCCTTGATATTTGTAGCATTGGATAAGCACTTCTAAATCTCTTTGCTCCTTACAATTGTTCTATACGGACACTGTTGACATCATAATAATTCAAAATTGTAGATATGCAGTCACAGAGGAAATTCCCCTCCTCAGTCCTTTTGTAACTTTGATATATTACACTGTAGTTGTGCTGTGGATTAATCCCAGTGGGCAACTAAGCACTGCACAGTTGCTTGCTTAATTCTCACCCCTTCCCCAGTATTACAGAGTAAGAGGAAAGGAAGGCTAAAAGTAAGAAAACTTGGGGAAGAAAATAAAAAAAGTTTAATAGGTGAAGCATAAGAGGAAGAGCAGAGAATAAAACAGAATAACTGATGCAAAGGCATAATCCACCACCTACCCTGGATAGAGTGATGCCCAGACATTTCCTGAGCAAAAGACGATTAACAACCACACACCCCCTCCCCGCACCCCTCCAAACTCCTCTCTTTTCCTTTTAATTGCTGAGCATGATATTGTATGGCATATCTCTTTGGTCAGTTCACATCATCTGCTCTGTTGTGTCCCCAATCTATTGCATACCCCCAGCTGCCAGCTAAAATACTAGTATAATATCAATGTTTTGGTCAAAAATCATAGGAGCACCATATGAACTGCTGTGAAGAAAACTAACTCTATCCTAGCTAGGCCCAGTACAAGTGTGCCAAAATATTTTATCTAGGAGTAGTACTAGGCTGTGGAAAAGAAGGCAACTGGTTATAGTGTACTAGCTGGTAAGGTAGAGCATGCAGGTTTCTGAATTACATGGAAATATACTCAGGGGTCAGCCTCTCCCTCCCTACCTCCAGCCTAGAATTTGGGCTGCTTGGTGTTTTATCTCTTCATTAGCCATTTAAAATTGGCTCTTTTTTTCATGCACTGCTAAAATAGGTCTGTTTCAGTGAGCTAGTTTTCACACCACTGAGTGCAAAATCTCATGTATTTGCATGATCTTTTCTGTGTTATTACAGCCTTGTGGTTGGAAGGAAGAAAGACAGAAGTAAATTGTGGATCAGTTCATGTGAAAATAACTGCTGCATTGGCAGAAATTCTATTACACAGCAATGCTCTGTATTATTGGGTGTGTGAGTCTCTGAGGATACATATAGCTACTTTCTATAGCACATAGTATACTAACAGTATATGAAAAAGCAGTTGGCTGGAAAATGTTAGTGAAGAACAATGAATTCTAGAGCTTTTTTATTAACCTTTGTGGGCTGTTTTTTTCTAATGCTTACACAGACACTTGACTAGGGAGGGCAGGTTCAGGCATTTAATCATGAATGCGGCCACTTACCCACACTGAAAATCACAAACAGAGGTCTCGGGGCTAACTGCATGGCCAGAGGTCTTTCAGGTATTACAGAATTGATGACAGTAACAATCAATTGTATTTATTAGATCAGGTATGAAGCAGTATAGCGTGCATGGAATCCGAATCATCCATTTCCATGTAATATGCTGGCTTTCAAAAAAGCACATGTAATGGATCAGTCAGCAACTATTTCAGAAAATACCTGCTTCCTTTCATGGGTGTTCAGTTTCATACATCTGAAAAACAGAGACCTTCTCTTTTAAAAGGCTTTTCTACTGTTACATCTTGTTACATGGAACTTGTAGTGTAATCTTATGAAATGTAAATCATCAGATGCAGAAGGGAAAACAAAGGAAAAACAAGCTGTGAGCAAAGAAAAATATAGCGGTAAGAAATCTCTATCTTATCTACAGATTGCAGGTATTCTAGTTATGCTAGCTAACTGCTTATATACATAGCAGGTTGCCAGATTCATGCTAGAAAGGGACATTTTTTCTTTTAACCACATTTCTTCTTATTTTGTACTCCTTCCCCATATGCCATTTTGCAAAATTATATTCTGAGTCTCTTTCTCTCTCCCTGTGACATCTTCATTGCTGCTTCATTAACCAGTGCACCATCAGTGCATTTCATTACAGTTTCTCTCCTGGCTCACTGTGTTGATGCTAAGATACAGCTGCAAACTGGGTATCAAAATGCTATTCTATGTTTTAATCCTTCCTTCCATTCAAAAGAGGAGGAAATCATCCTGTTGCACAATCCTAAATAAAACCCATCTTTTATGTATTACCCTTACTGGCCCGCCAACCTGAAATGCACTGGGGAGGTATAGTGTGGGATGTGACAGATTTATTTACCTATTTGTTTCCTGTAAAAGGCTGGGGGCACACCTCCTATGTGATCAGTGTATTAAGACAATTTAGGCTGATTTTATGTATGTTCTTTCAACTGACCTTGAAAAACTACTGAAGTTAATGAAAGCAAGCTTCAATTCCATGATTGTTTGGAAACGAAAAGGCCATGCTGTGATAGATATCCTCTGTGACATATACCTCCAGTTCTACCAGCAGGGAGGAGCCATGATTTAAATATTAGTTGGTTTCCAATGGATTTCCTGGGTTGGGAATACACTCAGTTCCTTTTTAAGCGAAGAGAAAGATCTAACTGCACTTATGATAGGAGTGTGTAAATCAGTGCCAGGACACAGAGGAATAAAACAGACATTCAGAATCTTCCATGTAGCCATAAAAAGGGAAATAAGAAGGTTGATGGCCTCTTCAGAGAGGCCCAAATGTTACAAAATGTGGCAGCATGTCTGGTGCAAATTTTTAGGGGGAATGGGACTAAGGGTGCTGTTCTTTACATCTACCCTCTGCCCCCTGCCAATTCCAGTCCTCCCTGCTATGCTCCGTCAGAGCTCTCTACCACTGCTGCATGTTAGACAGCTGTGAGTCTGCATCTGTTCTCTGTTTTCCACACAATTAAGGCAAAGAGAAAAAAATACAAATAAGACAAATTGCTCTGACACTGAATTATTGAAAAACTGTGTCTGAAGTTTATGATTTTGTAGAAACTTGGTGTAAGATTTTATCTTTCATTGAATGTGATCTTTCTGGATGTTAATTACTACTTTTTACAACTAATAATAAGTGGTCCTATTTTTCTTGAAAATACACAGATGACTTTCTGTCTTGTACAGTTGGCTTTTTGATTTGGGGAGGAAGTTGTGAAAAAAAGAGGTGGTAAGGAAGGGGAAAATGCATGTCATGCTAGATACAGACAAGGCAAATCAGAGGCTACTCTGTATGGGACTGTAAGAAAAACCTGTGATTTCTCTTTCATTAATTGAGGTACAGCACACCGTATGTACAGCTGTCAATGCAAAACTCATTAAAATTTTCATTATTCTATTATTTATATTGTAGTTGTGACAGAAGGTCCCAGCTAAAAACACAGACCAATGTGTGTTCATAAAAGGAGTAGAGAAATTATATTACTATTATTAGATCTATAATGACATGGATCTGTGCATGGTCAGGCTGGCACCACCAAGACAGCACCTTGACAATGGACTCCAGAGGCAGCAAAAATAAATGAATGTGACTGTGATGGTGGAAGACACAGTTTTTGCAGAGAAAACATTCAAGCAAGAGTGCTTCACTCTGAGATGGGAAATGGCCAATGAAAGCCCTGCATGGAATGAAGGGTGACACGGCTTTGCACCTTAATTTTTTCAGTACTTCATTACATAATTATCACTTAATAGGTGTCATAACAGAAGTAACTTTCAGTCTGAGGATTAAAGTGGATGGCTGGGATTAAATCTGAAGGCCAGTGTAAAAGGAGAATTAAGTAACAGATGCTTAAAAAGCAGAGGAAAATAGGCATTTCTGTTTTGTTTTACTGAGTGCAGAGATAGAATTTCTCCAAAAAAAAAAAAAGTCTGTGATTTTGAAATCTGATCATTTTGGTTTGAGGTGTGAATGATGTGTTTTTCATTACAAATCTCAATATATCCCTTCTTTCTTCTTCCTTTCCTTCTTTTTCAGGTTACCTGTGCAAATTTAACAAATGGAGGAAAAACAGAACTTCTAAAATCAGGAAGCTCCAAATCCACACTAAAGCACATATGGACAGAAAGTAGCAAAGACTTGTCCATCAGCCGACTGCTGTCACAGACTTTTCGTGGAAAGGAAAATGATACAGATTTGGACCTGCGGTACGATGCCCCAGAAACTTATTCTGAGCAAGATCTCTGGGACTGGCTGAGGAACTCCACAGACCTGCAAGAGCCTCGGCCCAGAGCAAAGAGACGGCCCATCGTCAAGACTGGGAAATTTAAGAAAATGTTTGGCTGGGGCGATTTTCATTCCAACATCAAGACTGTGAAGCTAAATCTGTTAATAACAGGGAAAATCGTTGACCATGGCAATGGGACATTTAGTGTTTACTTCAGGCATAACTCCACTGGTCAAGGGAATGTATCTGTGAGCCTAGTGCCCCCTACAAAAATAGTGGAATTTGACTTGGCACAACAGACAGTGATTGATGCCAAAGATTCCAAGTCCTTTAACTGTCGAATCGAGTATGAAAAGGTTGACAAGGCTACCAAGAACACACTCTGCAACTATGACCCTTCAAAAACGTGTTATCAGGAGCAGACCCAGAGCCACGTGTCATGGCTCTGCTCTAAGCCCTTTAAAGTAATCTGTATTTACATTTCCTTTTATAGTACAGATTATAAACTAGTACAGAAGGTGTGTCCTGATTACAACTACCACAGTGACACACCCTACTTCCCATCAGGGTGAGGACCAACATATGTCTGAGACTGAAGCCTGGGAATAAAAGAGGCCGTATGACAGGGCTGTAACCTCAAGGAGGAAGGCCACATCTATTGCCTGGAATGTGTCTACCTGCTGCTGCAGATGTCAAATGGCTGCAAATATGTTAGTGGAAAACAATCTAATGTAATTTTTTTTTTTGCCCAGTCAGCTCCATGTATCAATCTAGTTGTAAATCATTATGGATTTGAAATAAAACCATACACATACACAGAGACACACACTCTTTTCAGCTCACATCTATCGAGATTCCTGTTAAGAGAGCTTTCATTGTGTGATATCTAAGGTTTCAGGATAACCTATCATCAAGCAAAATGGATTAACTAGACAGAGAATGGTTTCTAATGCAGACTGTTATGGAAATCTCTTTGAAAGTCCGTTGAGTACACGCCAATCGATAAGCCCCACTCATGCATTCTACTGCTTGGAGTAGCTGTACTGGTAAATAATACTGTAGGAGTAAATACTCGTTAAAATGGGAAAAATGTGTGTCTAAAGTTCAGTATTTATTATATGAACACAGCAAAGCATCGTGACTTTTTTCCAGCATACAGTAGGCACATTCGAGGTGGTGTTACGTGGCTCTTTTTCCATGGAGCGAGCCTGTTAAGAGTAAAGATGGGCAAACATTTGGAATTTACATGTGGGCATTCTGGTTTCGTTTCTCTGAGTCTTTAAGCTCTGATTCTTTAAACCTGGTTAAGTTTAGGCCAGCTAAGCTATTAAAAAACTCTCAAACTGATCTCTAAGAAGGGAAATGCTTGGCGGAGGACATGTAAGTTATAAGTGGCTGTCTTATCTTTATTACAAAAATATTGTAACAAATTCAATATCCTAGTCTTCATTTGTATGAATGGTTTGTATTGTATATAATTTAACCGGTGTTATTTGAGCTGCTTATTAATATTAACTTGTAATTGTCTCTCTGCTTGTTATTGGTTAAAAGCAATCAAGGAAATGAGGAATCCATTTTATCAATGTAGATGTAAACTCCATTAAAGACAGAACTATGTACAAAGCATTTATTCAGCTAAAGTATTGTTGAAAGTTATACATATACAACATTACAGTCTGTCTGTATTTAGATATTTTATTTCCAGAGGAAAAAAACGAACTGTACATAAAAATAAAAAGTCTTAAAGTTGAGTTTCAGTATGTACTGTGTAGATAGTAGTTTAAATGGTTCTGGCAAGCGGATAACACTCCAAGTCTGACATGGTTTTCAATCTTGTCTCTTTGCATTTGTAAATATATACATATATTTATAAATCTTTCTGTGTGCATGCTTGTGTGTGTGTGTGTGTGTATGTAAATGTGTGTGCGTGTGTGTGCAAATACTTACAGACATATGTAGAATATATAAAAATTTATCGGGCCCTATTCCTAGCAAGCAGATCTCGTAACTGAAGGGTCTGGCTAACTTGAGTGGAAATCCCCACTCAGAGAAGAAGCTACAGGAACAGGGCTTTGTTTGAGATGATTCATTATTGTTTAGAAGTGGGGAAACATGGAGCCACTCTCTGTATACACAGGCCTGCCTTTGCCTTAATTCTAGCCTTCTATGAGGCACTGATCTCTCTTATGGAATGAAGAGATCCCTTTTTATGGTATGAGGGAATTTTCTTCCTATAAACAAAAGACCACAGCTTTTATATTTTTTTTGTGTGTGTATAGTGACATACTTTATCCCCAGCATCCAGATAACCAGCAACTATAATAAGTTTATACCTAGAAGAAGGCTACCCAAAGACGACCTCAGTATTTCATCTCATATCTTTCAGAATTATCATTCCTGGCAATGCTGTCTTCCCCTTTTCACCCTCAACCAAGGTTCTGTGTTCTTGTGTCAAAGCTGTGAAGGAAGATATGGGTCAGCTTCCAAACATATACAGCACCATGAACAGCTTCTCCAAAGTCCCAATCCACTAATGTTTCAAGGAGTGAGAAGTTTGAAACAGCTTCCAGTTGTGGATCTCTCTTGCTGAAATGGGCAGAACCTAAGTAAGAATGAAACAAAGCACACGGGAAATACTACTGACAAGTAAACCCTTTGCCATTGATATATGAGTAGGAGAGGAGACTCATGTATTACTATTGCTTTGGGTCCTTTGAACACATATGCTTGTGGGAATTTCTTCATTATATATGACATTTCCCAGGACAGCCTTGGGATCCTGGACCCTGTCTATATTTGGAGAAAGAAATGGTCCAAGCCATACAGTCCAGATTCTGATCACATTCAGGAATATGTTGAGATATGATTTTTTTTCTTTGACAGTAATTGTGATTATACTGTTAGTGTTTCCTCATTTGTGCTCTATGGAAACTAACCATTCCAATTATAAACTGTAATTTGTGCTACGACCAAGAGTAAGATCTTGACTCTATTATAATAAACAGGACTTTTGCTTTTGAGTTCAGTACAAATTTCCATTTCATAGTGTGTACAATTCCAGTGTTAAATACAACTAGCAATCTTAGTGATGTGCATTATGATTGAGCATCACATACTTTATATTTTCTTTTATCTTTCTGAAAAATTGATGTGAGATAATATTACTGGTACAGCTTCATTACTTTCTTTCTTTTTAAAAACTTTTCATAAATATATCAAGCATATATTTATTTATCAACTTTTCAATTAACATCAATACAAAAAGGAATTATTCATCATACAATGGTTTTGATACTTTTAATTGTGGTAGCTGGTACTTTATCTGCATCTGTTGCAGTCAGTCATTATTTTTTAGTCTTAAGCCTTTGAAGAACTTGCTAGTCTTCATAAACGTTCTTAATTTTGAACTTGGAAGAGTTCTTTTGGTGGTCTAGTTGTGAAAAGTGATCTAATATATAAAAATAACAATGTGTTACTTAGGTGCTAGTTAATTGCATTTCATTCAATTTCTCTGGGAAATATTTCATGTTTGCTAACTTTGTTAAAGAATGGTCTTGATTTTGCTGTTTGAAAAAGTAATTTAATGAACATGAATGTGTTAATTCAGTGAAACAATTTCTGTATGGATAACTGGCTCTTACACATGAACAATGCCTTAATGGAGCGCTAGGCCAGGCAAATGCTGCCTAACTATAACTTGCTAATTTTAGACGTAATAAAGATGTATATCTCTGAAGGTATATTTTTAGGATTAAAGAAGGTTGGAGTTATTTATTTTGAAGAAATGAAGAGACTGGGTTTGTTCTTTTTTAAAAAAAAATTATCATTATTTTAACATTTTAAGCATGTTTTGTGTCTTATTTTCACTACATAGAGAAGTCACAAATAGGGATATTTTAGTGAAACGAATTAGTTCTGTTGCAAAAATACGAGTTGTGCACTTGAGTAAAGATCAATATATTAAACTTGCTGTGGATGGGTCAGTGATAAAACTTTTATGTCAACTTCTCTGCTTTACAGAATAGGAATTCAGATGTAGGAAATGGGTGGTTTTACATTCAAAATGTCACTGATTAAAGTTGTAGAAAATGATGGGAAGCTGGGCACTTTTACTTGTTTTATCAAAATACTTCAGCATGGGACAGCAAATATTCTTTCTTTCCTCCCTATGAAGCCACTCATAAAGTTTTATACATTTCTCCCCTTCTACCAAGTTTACGTGGATAATATACAAACTAATAATTTCATGTCTACAAAGCCCTTGTCTTCCAAAGTTTCTGTTAAAAATTATGATGTCACAAACTCTTGAAATTTACTGTGCTAATTTACAATGAACTAAGAAATGTTCAATCTCCTTTTTTGGAAATCAGAATGGACATCTTGTAGTGTTCTGGTGCATGTTAGACAAGGTTTTTTAGTCAGAGGACAGGTTTACTATGATTAAATCATTACATCCTCAGGCATTCTCAGTCCTATGCTGTAACTTGTTTTGTAGGAATACCATAAACTGCTACGAAAATGATGTGTTAGAGAATTATGGAAGAAGACAGGGATTATGAAATATCTGCTACTTTTATAGCAAAATCAACCCAAAACTTAGGCATCTGATCTGAAGAATTATTCTTCACCAGAAGACACTGAACTGTAATTTTAGCATCCAAAGTCCTCCAGGTCCTTCTGTCGCAGAGGTGGCAAAATTGTATCTGACTGCATCTAGAAATGGAATTAAATATTGTCTCTAGTGATCTGTAGTTGTCTGCATCTAACAAAGCTGGAGCCCTCAAATGTTTGAAATAGTCTATTGCAGAGTTTTTGTAAATTATGTGTGTATAAATCTATTTTAAAAAATAGACACAGTTTGCAAAAAAATAGGTATTTTTCAATAATCATATGCACATCAGTGAAATTCAAGCATTCCTGACCCTTTGCAAAACTTCTGACTCCACTGTATCATGGAATCCATGATAAGTGAAGCAACTGGTTCATTTTGTGCAGGGATTAAAAAATGGAAACTTTTATTGCCATTTATACTAAAACTTATAGACAAGTTACCATGTTATCAGTGTAGGGTCTGAATATGAAAGCTATTTCAGAAACATATTGACAGTGGAAGTACAGACTATTGCCTAATAAAAACTATTTTTTTCTTCTTCTTTTTTAAAGAATTAGTGAAATTATGTTAAATTCTCCAAATTAATTACTCTTCTAGATAAATTTGAGAAAGTTGGTGTCTATGGATAAGGTTAACACTTTTTTCTGGTTTTGAATGGAGAACTCACTAAAATTAAACTGTCATTTGTAAAGATGCAGAACTGTGGGAATATAGTCTTTCAATGGATAGTATGCACCTGATAATATGATCTAATACTGATAGCATGATTCCTCCAAAAGAGTTGATGCATCTTATGGGTAAACATTAAATCTTTTCATTGGTTTTTATATTTCCCACTAATTAGTTAATGTGCTATCATTAATGAAACTAACAAGAAGATTGCTTTATTTTGTACAGCAGTTTATTTTCTTATTAGAACATATTTATGCAATTTTTGTATTCTGTTTGAGGAGCACAGCTGTCAGGTCTCTGCTTCAGCTTGGGCTTATGTCCTGTACATGGTGTACATGATTTTAAATCCTTTATCTTGGTTTGCTTTTAGGATAAAGAAACAAATGTGGCTTTTTTTGTAGGTGCTTTAGATCAGTAGCAAACCAATGACTCACTTGAACTTTGATTATGAGAGAGCTTTAGTCGTTTGTCAAAGATAGGATTTGAGAAGATGGAGCATATGTGAGACTTATTCCTACTTCAAAGTGTACCTCAGCCATGTAGAGATATTGCTATGAGGGAAGGCTTTAGTGTTCTGTGAAATGAACTTCTGCCTGTTGTTAACAGGAAATTAGAGGGACCAGAAAAATTGTATAAAGTTGAAACAGTTCATACAAATCAAAGAAGATGTGGAAACTAGCTATTTCAAAAAGTAAAGCAGATTCTTTTCCCAGCCTTTTATGGAAGCACTACTGAGTTTCTGGGAAATGCCTTGTGTACTTACAGATCTGTCCATCATAGAAAATAAGTAAAACCAGAGTTGGCAGAAGCATAAATAACTTGAGACCTTCAGTTTGTCATCTGGGTCACAATATATATAAAATGAGATGAAAAGCCTACTTGGAAACAGGTAACCTGAAGAAAAATGAAGTCACTTCCGGAGCATGAATAAAAAGTAATGCTAGTTCTTACAGTATACAATAACTATAGTTGTGAAATATTTTTATGCCCTATTTATGAAGTGTCTTTGAAATTCTTGGGTGGAACTAGAGTAATTAAATTAGTTATAGAGCAGGTAGGTCTTGAGAATAAAGATATTTTTTTTTTCAAGGAAAATTGCAAGAAATTACTAGTTACTCCCTCCCTCCAGTGGCAAATACTTTGGACACCATTTGTGATGGTGAACAAAACAGAAATAATACAGCTGACTAGCAATGACTGTGATGGTCTTGCATTCATGACAGTTTTATTAGAATGGCTTATTTTGGTTTGATTTTTTGGTTTCTTTTTGATTATTTTTCTGGTTCTGGTTCTGGTTCTGGTTTTGTTTAAATCTATAGGAAAGGCAACCAGTCATTTTAACCCTCCAAGTGTGGAGTTTGCTCATGAATGTATAAAATGGACTGATATATAGACTTGTGACATTAAATTAGTCTTTTGCTAATGACCTGTAGGTTGTGCCCAATTAATAATGTGGGTAGTCAGTAGCAACACAGCTTGTGTGTCAATAAGTCTTTAACAATGAGATTTCCAAATGAATATTCTATGAATTAAGGACAATTAATGAAAACTGTTAGCTGATGAGCTTCAGTAAATTAGCCCTTCAGAAAACAGGAGCAATAATCTCTATTGGATATTTGATGCAAATTTTGGACTGTGGTTTTCTCAAGAGCTCACCGGTATTTTCTAGTACCATCCCATATTTTGGAATGAAAATATCTCCTCTGCAAATTAGAGTTTTTCCTTATTTGCCACCATTTCTTTAATAAAAACTACTACAGTGAGAAGCATTTTCATAAGTAATGTCTCCCTATTCCAAAGAAGTATTTTTTTTCCTAACATTATTTCTAACATTTTTTTTGTAACATTAATTTACAGGTGTTGAGCAAGTTAGTACTTTTTTGTTTTTCTGCAGACTATACTGCTAATGAATTTAGACCCCTGAAAGAAAATTTTTTCCCCTTATTGAGAAAAAAGCATCCCTTTCCTTTATTCATGGGAATCTTAAAAATATCCTCCATTTAGATCGTTTTGCTAATTTCACAAGTATTACCTGTAAAGTTGCCTTTCATTAACCACTCCAGAAGAACTGTGTTGGTCTTTTCAGGACAAGTCTCATTTCCTCTGCCTCTATTACAGTTAAACACTAAAAATCAATGCAATATTTTTGATGGAATCCTAGTGATAAAGGGTCTCATAACTTCTTCTAATGAAATTTCTCCACATTCATAGTTACAATGGTCTCTCTCAGATCTCAAACTGTAAAAAATTTACTTCTAATGAGGTCTTCACTAGTACTTCTAATAGAAATGGCAAGCCTTAATTATACCACTTTCCAGTGTTCTTTCTCATTTACCATTTGAGTTTTGAAATAGCAATCTTCAGATATCTTAGTAGCTAGCTTCCTACACCACTATTTTCTGCAGCACTACTTCTTTAGGCCCAATTTTAATACACTTCTATATGCACAGATTTGTGAATCACCTGTGAACTTAATTAGCAAATTCCTTAGACCTACTTCTACTTTGGTGCTGTGATTTCATATATAAGAAATAGTTTCTTGTTTTTTTCTGACTGTTTTCTGGTGTGTCTTCTTCCATATTTGATGTGTTTTTTCTTTCTCTACTTTTTGTTTGAGTCACGGTTCCTGTTTCAGATCACATTCAAGTAGTGCTCCACACTGATGTCTTTTACACGTAGGAGTGGATGAGAAACATCATTACTTATTTTACAAAAATTAAGCTAAGGAGATGATTACATTAACTCATTTATAAACACTAAGACCACGTGGTAGTGGTACTGTAGGTTTATTCTGTTCCTTCCACTTCCTCTCCTTCTCCCCCACCAGATATTATTAACATTATTTTTAAAAAGGCTTTACATTGTGTTCCCTTTGCTACTTTTATATGGCTTAGAACATCTGAAGACAATTAACTTTCTGCTACCATAGTTTCCCCTTTAACACCCTGAATTTTCAAATTTCCAAAGCTTTTAGTTTATCCAGCTGGCATACTTTAAATTTACTCTTTCAATGATTTTTTTCATCTCCCAGTTTTAGATCTTTTCCATCTGCTATCTTTGTGGAAGAGAAACTCAAAGACTTCTATTTTTAGATTATTTGGGTATTGAACCTGTTCAATGATGCAACTAATGTGTGGATAACCAGGGGGGCACTTACAATGCAAACAACTAATAAAACAACACTTGTAAATACAAGAAAAACATCTTGTTTATTTATTACTCTTCTCAATTATAAATGTGACTTTATAATATCTTTTTACAGAGAAGATAGGTTAGATGATGCTGAAAAATAGGTGGTAAATGTTCAGATATAAAATTAGAGTCCCAGTAACTTGCTTTCAGGCTTCAATCAATAGATGTTGCTGCCTTGAAGCTAATTGCAAAGAATGTATTTGACCCAAATACAGGCCGCTAGAAAGTCTACATTTTAGTATGACTACTATAGATTAGAAGAGATGAACTAAAGGGAGTTGCAAAGCTGGCTAATTCTGAGCTCCTGCCCAGGAAAAGGTTCAAGAATGCCTGGACCACAGTTACAGGTGTTTGTCTAAACCATTAATTGCTTTCAGGACTATCTAGCATGCTTCATTCCCTGTTCTAAGTAATCTGTCCCAAAATCCAGCCATTATTTCTCAAGCCAATTAATCTTGTGCCCTTTGCCCTAGGGATGCTCCTCTCTTTCTCCCTCACTCTTGCTCATTCTCCTTGGACTGTCATGTCTTGGTGTTACAAATGGAATTAATAAACCCACTAGTCCTTGCTCACATTGTTGACCTGCTCCTGTACCCCTCAATGCTTCCAAAATGCTATTATTGAAGAACATCACTGCAAATAAAGGAATTGTTTCCTTCCAAATCCCTTTGGACTGGAAAAAAACCCCAAACAAAAACCAAAACACCCCTTCCTCCCCCCAGAACCAGAGGTTTCTTTTACCACATTCTTTTACATCTTTGAAGGCCATGACCAGCCTCAGCCATCCACCATAGTTTTTCTAGACTAAGCAGTTCCCATAACATGTTAGACTGCATTGCTATGACTACTCTTAAACTTGCCTACTTTCTTAAGTGTGGAATCCCAATGAAGACAGACTATTCTGGCTGATGTCTTACAACAGTGAGCAAAGCACAATATGTATAATTCTCTTATGTTCTTATATATTTATAACAGTGTGTGTAATACCAATGTCATAGTTATTTTCCATTGTTTATCACTGACTATGCTGACTACAACTCACTTATGCAGTAACGCTGCCTAAACATTTTCTATTTGTGCATTTGATTTTTTTTCTCCCTAGGGGAGTATTTAAACTAGTAAATTGCAGTAAGATAGGGTACAAATTTACGGCACACTAGCTTCTCTGTGCCAGCTTCCCCTGTGGATACTTGTAGCCTCCACTAATGCCGGCTCCATGCAATGTGTGAAGTAGACAACATCACGCATTTACTATTTAGCAAGAATGTCAGCATGAAAAGTTAGGATACAGCGGCGAGTGTACTGAAAATTCATGCTTTAGTTTGCTGTACTAACAGGCTTGTGTAGACAAACCCCAAGTGTAATACTCTCTACTTGTCTCTATTGAATTTCCTGTTATTGATTTCAGACCATTCCCCCAATTTATCAAGATGATTTTGGTATTCAATTATGTATCCCTTGCCTCCCCTTTTCCCTTTCAAAGTTACAACATCAGCTCTTCATAGGCTTTAATGATATTGTAAATCATTGCAAGATGGCACAGGTGGGGTCTTAACATTGCCAAAATAACCAAGATGGCATTTTTACAGTTCCAGTTTTTAGACTACAATCACACAAATTTAAAGAAATGAATATTTGGGGACTAAAAAGAAGAGACAACCAGATTATTAACCAGAAGAGATAATTTTCATGTGTTGAGTGAGGGAATGAGATGCTCTTATCATTTATCTGCTTTTGGGAGGAAGGAAGATCATAAAGTTTAAATCTTAAATAGATTTTTGTGTGCAAAATCAAGGCAGAAAAGTGTTTCTCTTTGAACTACTGACAGCTAATAAAGGCCTAATTCCTTCTCATATTAATGAATGAAATAAATCTCCAGAGAAGGATATCTGTAGTCTCTTTGGGATTTATGCTGACAATTCCTGATATATTAGAATATCGATTACCTCTGGCCTGCTGGCATGTATGGGTTACAAATACGATCTCTGCCTGGATCAACAGGTGCCAGTTTGGGGAAACAGCTTTTGTATAACTCTAAGACAAGCTCCTATATTCTAATGCCTAAGAGAAACTATGCAAGTTTGAATTATATGTTAATACTCCCTCTCATGAAAGTATGGATTTAACCTTTATAAATATTATTTAATTTTGGTCATTTAGTTTTAAACATAAGTTGGTCCTTCTTTATAAAATTTTAACTACAAATATTTGGAAGACAAACCTCACCTGTGGCTACTCTTTACATTGTTTTACTATTAGTTGTCAGCAATCCGTTACCTCTGCTTCTAATGTGGCTACCGTAACATCTGGAGTAGCTTCATGTGAAAACAAAGGAGCAGGTCTGTTTGGTTACTTGCAGGCAGAGACAGATTTTGCCAGTGCTCTCATCTGAATGGATATGGGAAGGAAGCCATACAGCTGTATTAGCACACTCCCCTATGCTAATAAACCTCAGTGACAGGTTTGAATGTGAGAGCATCACTGAGGTGATGCGGTTACACAGCTTTCAAGCTGGAAGGAGGTAAGTTCACGGGATAAGTGAAGTCAGTTCAAGTCTGGCTATAAAAAAAGTACATGAACAAATTTGTGGAGCCAGCTGGAGTCAAAAAGTGATTTCAGTTAACACTAGTCTCATTTCTGCAATTGCTGGTAAAAGAAGCTTTCTGCTTCTTCTGCCCTGTCTTGTCTCCAACACAGTCTTTCTCTCTGAATCAGATCTCATGACAGCTGTAGTATGAGTTGAATCAGACCTTTCTTTCCTTTGAAGAATGGAACAAAGTTTTCCCTTTGAAAACAGAAATGGTTAATACTAACCATTCCCATGAGAACCATCTGGTTACAACACATACCTAGAAAGTGGGAGATCAGAATTCAGTTCTCTGAATTCTCTTCTGAGCTTAATATTCCCCTTCTTTTCTATGTTCTCTAAAAGGTCTACAAGACTGAATACCTCCAAGGATTCAAGAAGAGAACTGTCTCAGGCTTAACCATATGTTAGGTATTCATTGTGGTCAGTACCTTAGCAGAGTGGGAACTGGAGTTTTATTGTTAAAAATTGTGAGAAATGAAAATTTTACCCCTTCTCCTGACAGACAACAGAGGAAAAAAGGCAATTTTGGCCTGAAGTCTTTTGGGGAACTTGGTCTGCTATTTGAGGTAGCTGGGGCCAGTCATCACTCAAGCAAGAGTTTTGTGAAATGTTGGGTTCAGTGTCAAAAGGACAAGCTTGATGAGCTTCAGGGTGCATTTGTCCTTTTGTGAACCTGACTTCTACAGTTTATTAAACAGAGGAAAGACCATTTATATTGCAATGGAGGGCAGTCTCTCTCTCTCTATTTACTTGTTCACTGATTAGTCTATATACTCAGCTTATTTGCAGTATTGTTCACTATTAGAACTAAAATACTAATTATTCTCAGTTGCCTCACAGCCTGACCAGTAAAAATTGCCTCATTTCCTGCAGACATTCTTTCAGAAACATGTCCTACCACTCTTCAATTTTTTTTGTATTTCTCTTGCTATTAGTCCTGTTACCTGTCAACCTAAGTAGATGACAGTGTGGAACCTTGTCTTTCCAAAGACTATGCCACTGGAGTAGACGACTGATGAGCAGCTCTCATGTGGGTCACCACATCAGCTCTTGCATCCATACAGTTTCTTCTCACTCATGCTGCTTCCTGCTCTTCAAGGAAGGAAGATAGATCTGACTCCTTTTCCTACCCATGGCTGTTTCTGCATGCCTTGTGTGAAGATCATCACACTTTCCTCTGTTCCCTTCACCACTACTCTAGACAATTATGTAAGAAAGGGCCTTTATCGCACATATTCCACTTCAAGAAAAGCCATTCTGCTGAGAGATGACAACATTACTTCATCTACAATGACGGGTCATTGTTTTGAAGTTTCTGAAAAGAGCTATATCGAAGAGCATCATTATTGCCAATCATTTCTTTGTAAGTTTGAACTATTGAATGCCCTTAATGCATTGAAAAAACTATGTACAGATGATCTGAATCATGAAGAGTAGTTTGGAAGGTCTGTGGACTGAAAATAAATTGCTGGTTAGAAGAGATCTGACTGCAAACTCTGTCTGCCAATCATTTGAAGTAACCTAACTGGACACCATTGCCAAATAGGTCCAGTGTGTTTGATTGAAGAGTTGATATTTTATTTCTTTTCTGTGTATTTTCAACTATGGAATGAGATATCATGGTCTAGTATTTCACTGTTCAGGCAAGTCACATTGCATCATGTTCTCAGAGGTCATAGTTACAAGGTCAAATTTACAGTCTGATGGATTCAAGTCTTCTAAGTATTCCCATTTGGTCTACTTTTGTTCTGTATGTCCTGTCATTCTTTGCTCAAATAAAAACAGTGACATGATTTGAAGTACTCAGCTTTGGAGCTGTCTCAAATGGATATCTGAGTTTTTATGTGATACCAAACTTCAAGCCCATTGAAATCTGTGTCAAGATTCATACTGCTTCCACTTGCTTTTCTGTTTGAAGTTTAGTAAATACTACCACAACCCACAGTTGTCACAGGCTACCTAAAGATGTAACTGTCTGATAAACTAACATTGAATCTTCTCAGTAAGATGGACAAAATAGCTGAATCAGACTTTATCTGGTTTTGAGAGGCAAGATCTGGTCAGTACAGATATAACTTTGTGGCTTGTGTTCCTCATATTCAAATTAAACACCTCTTCATTCCACTCCTGGGGAATGTAAATAGTGTGGTCTTGATACTGCAATGGGAGCAGTTCGATAAAAGGTTCTGTCTTACTTCAGACCATTGCAAAAAAGAGGAATGGAACTGGCACTTTTTGACATCTGTCATCTGGACCTTTATTTGTTGCTTCCTATTTGTTACCACTATTTGTGTAATGGAATCTGTGATCTCAGCCACTTTGCATCCACAAACACAGATAGTCACTGTCCCAAAAACTAGATAAACTGAGATGGGAGCTTGAAAATGTGTATTATGGATGATGAAAAAAAACGTTAGGGAGGAGAAGGAGAAACAAAGATATTGCTTAATGCCTCAAAACCAAGTGCACCCTATTGTCTATCTCACTAGTATGCCCTGGACTGGTCTTGTCAAATATGATACCTTGTAGGCTTGTAAAATAAAAGTCTCAAGGACAAACATAGGGTTATACAGTAAAGCAACACTCAAGAGAAGAGCAATAGAATAATTGTGGGGGAAAAAATGAACCATGAGAGCAAGATAGAAAAAGAATAAATCCCACCGTCCTATTCCAGTAACTACAGGGTGTGTGTGTTTCTGTACTGTACTGCATTATGTAGTCCAGATAGATCCTTGGTTTTAAGCCTCTCTTGGTTTCCACATTTTTTTCTTCTCTGTACCTTATTTACTAAATGGCCTGATCTCATCCTGACTCAAAGCTGAACATAGTTTTGTTGCAATAAGGGACCCCGCAGAACACTACTGCCCATATTCTATTCTCTCTATCACAGTATCTGGCAGTCATGCAATCCTTTTATGAGATGCTTAACCATAATTTTGCATCTAGCTAATATGGGCCTTCTTGACACCAAAGTTCCCTAAAGGCTGCCTTAAGGTTAGATATTTGCTCTGTTGAGCACAACAGTGTCTCAGGAATTGTCTAAACCATCAGAGGCTATACATTACCTTTCCCAGTGCTCTGAGCTGGTCAGAATAGCTCATACCAATAAATCCATTTGAGAAGCAAGAGGTATTGTTAGCAGGGACAGAGTCACATGCAGACTGTTTTAAATGGCTCTAGAGTCTCAGCCAGCTTTGATGACTCTGGCTTGGAGCTGCTGTCTGCCCATGGAGACTGGCCATAAATCCTAAAAAGCTGGACCTAAAGAATTATGCAGTTGAAGAGCAGAACTTGAAACATTATCTTCTGAAGCACCTTCTATCAGCTTCTCTCTGTCATTACCTGGGTGAGATACTAAATGCTCTCATTGCCTTAAATTCCAGAGTTGCGTTTAGTCTATAGGTAGTAAAAGAGGCTGTGCTACATGAAAGCACTTATGGAATTCTTTTTTTTTTTCCAGATAAGATATCTGTACCTAGTCTTTTTATTTTATTGACAGTTAGAAGCTGCATGAATTGATAAGCAACTTCTGTACCCATGAACTGCTGGATGCTATGGTTCACTGACTACTTGAGTTATACTTGGGCAATTTGGCATATATCATGTAGAAAACACAGTAAACTGCTCACTCATGCTTTTACTAGGATTTTTTTTTTCCCAGAGAAGTGTAATTTTCTTTTCTGAATTCATTCTACTTACACTAAACTCGCTGTCTATTATCCATTGCAGTCCTTGTGATTATCTGAATTTTTAGTACATTTTGTGACAGAAACCATTACAAAGCCTAAAACCATTTCCATCATTTATGTATATCTGGACAATTTCAAGTGATTTTCTTCTAATGCAAGTTTGCTCTTTCATAGCCCTGAAGAATGTTTGATATGCATTTGACAACATAGTAATTTTAATATGTAGTAAAGAGCTGCTGTGACTGAGCACACTGTCAGTTTGGTAAAAACATTCAGCACAGCCCATATTTGGACCTGGGTTTTTTTTGATACACTGAGTCTAAATACTCTATTCCATTGAAAATCATCTTTAGAAAACATATTTCAGTTCATTTCACACTGTGTTAATTGTGTAACACACTGTAACCATTACCTTTTACCAGCCACAGTTGCTCATCTAATGGGAAATGATGACTTTAACAAGGAATTATTAGATCTGTTTGATCTGAAAATGCACATGTGGACAATGGGGGCTGCTGGCTGGAACATGCACCATTTTCTCCCCCTATGACTGCATAATTGAATTACATGTCTCATTTTAGGAAGAAAAAAAAGTGCCAGTAAGCCTTATGTTTTGTAGCTAGCCCTGCTGAGTGGCAGATTTTATTTAACATTACTAAATATATATGGGGCATTTAGTGTTACATCCAGGCCAGTTTAAAATATATCAGATTTTCTAAATGGAAAGCAGGTAGGCAAAGGTATTTATATCATAGGTTAGAAAAATGTGGACTGTTTTTTTCATAAAATAATGCTAAAATTTTAATATTTAATACTGGGTATCAACTTCTCTGAGTTTTAGTACAAACACATACAATTATCAGAAAGTAATGTTTGACACTCTGTATAATGAGAAAGACTGGGTTTTTTCAAGAGTGCTACTTTAAATAATATGTTTCTGGTTTTGTTGCCTGGGGGAGTGAGAAACTTAGAGCCTTGCTGTGAAACATGTCTCATGGGAAGGTAAGCCCTGAATGTATCATACTTAACTCAGCCATTGCCATCTATTCTTTAGAGGTGGAGTGATTATTATTTACTAGAAATTTAGAGAGAGAAGTGAAATTCCACTCTAAAATGACTTGTGAACCTGAAGTTCAGTTTTCATAAGTCACTGAGAGATGGTAGTTTTGGGATATTTACCCTTCACAGCTGTGAGCAGAAAAGATAGCTTGCTTTCCTAACTGAAGTTTCTTCCATTCAGCAGTTATACCAGTCTCAGCAGGGTGCTTAGTCCAAGAAACTATCCCTTTCTGAGAAGGTAAATACATTTATTGGAGTGGACCTAAACTGATGTGACTACTCTACCTCAGGACCTGCGATAGTACATCTGTCGAACATCCCATCACAAGCCATAGCAGTAGCCCTGTCTCATTGACAGTCTAGGGCTTTCAAAAGAATTCAGCCTCCCAAAATAACAGATTGGTGCTTAGATTCATCATAGTGGCACTGCTGCTGTTTTCACAGCTATAACTACAGCCTAACCTCCCAGGTGTCCAATTCAGTTATGTGTATAGTCTCTTGCAACTGGCATCTTCAAAGCAACCAAAGCACATTACAACTTCCTTACTGATTAGTTGCTTAGATCACTAGCTTTGGCCTTGAGGCCTTGAAGATGGACTATTACAGAAGCTGGGAACATCTACTTTGTGAATGACATATAATTCACATAAAGTGTCTAATGTTTTCTATCCTGTATACTCTGTAGCAGAAGGGGCAGATTAAAGTCTCTAACAGCTGGAACATCTGCAAAAACAACAGACAAGTGGCACCAGCTGTGTCTGAATAAGGTACTGTAAATGGGAAGAGAGACTGAGAAGCCTAATCTCATGTAAGATCCACAGTGGGACAAGTTGCCTATCTTTGTGCCATCAAATCCATTTCCCTGCTTCCACTCTTCCCATGACCTCTGTGTGGTAGATCTTGGATGCCTACTTAGCAGCTGAATCAAATCTGAGCATTTTACAGAGTCATAGAACAGTAGTGGTTGGAAGTGGCCTCTGGAAATCATCTAGTCCAACCATGCTGCTAAAGCAGGATCATGAAGAGCAGGTTGCACAGCATCATGTCCAGGAAGGTGGGTTTTGAATATCTACAGAGAAGGAAACTCCACTGTCTTTCTGGACAGCCTGTGTCATTGTCCTAGTTTTGGCTAGGGTACAGTTAATTTCTTTCTAACAGAGGGTGGAATGCTGTGTATGGGAGTTAGGATGAGAGCAGTGCTGATAACACACTGATGTTTTAGTTGGTGCCCAATAGCCAAGGACTTTTCAGTTGCTCATATTGCCCTGCTAATGAGAAGGTGGGATTGGGGTACCCAGGAAGCTGGGAGGGGACACAGCTAGGACAGGTGACTAGAACTGGCCAGAGAGGGTATCCATGCCAATCACATCAGCATAAACGGGTGCTGGCTGGGAGAGGAGCAGGAAAATCCAGGACACATGATTTTGGGGATGGTTTCATTTCGTGATGGCTCTGAGCTAAACGGCCTGATTGGTGCAGTTCGGTGAGAAACTGCATTGTGTATCGCCACTCTCATATATTTTGCTATAAATTCCTGTTGTTGTTGTTGTTGTTGTTGTTGTTATTATTATTATATCTCTCTGCTATCCCAGTAAACTATCCTTATCCCAACCCACGAGGTTTTAGTCTTTTTGGTTTTCCTTTTTTCCCTCCCTTCCCCCTCCCTCAATTCCACTGCTCACTACTTCTTAAAAAGCAAGCAGCTGTGTGGTGACCTTAGCATCATTCCCTTCTCTGGTGGCAAGAAGTGGCTGCTAGTGGTTTTTTTTTCCTCCTAAATGTGATTTCCAGAGGCACAATGAGCATCGCTAATGAGCTCGGCCTTGGTCAACAGCAACTCTAACCTTGAATCAGCTGTTTTTTACCCTGTTGGGCCTGCAGAGAGCTTCTAGCTGCTTCTTGTGGAAGCTACCCCTACAGCCCCCCTCCACCTCCACTGTCTACACCAGTACCAAGCCACGGAAAACCACAACAATATCTAAAATTAAGCATTCTGACATGAGGCCTGGGTTTCAGTAAATCAAGGGTCTCACATGCTCTTTGTGACCAGTGTTGTAAGTTGCTGATCTTAAAAATCCATGCTGAACAGTACAAAAAGAAAGTACCTAACATTTCCATATCAGTGAAGGCAGCAGTTAGTGCAGTCAAGCTTTCTCATTATTCTTCCCTTTCAAGGCTACTGTGCTTTTTTTTTAATATAAAGACAATATAAATTCATTCTGAATTCAGTAAGATATTGTATTTTCTTCTGAAATTGGTATTATTTTGGTTCCTCTCTCACTCTCTGCATTGGCTTTGAGATTCACTGCCTCTTAGAACATGCTATCAGAAATGGCATTGCATTTCTGAGCAGCTTAATGGAAATCTTTTTTGTAGCTTTGATTTTTCTTCATTACACTGTTATTTATTTAGCTTATATGATGGAACACCGATAAATTGGACTTCACTCATATTGCATATCACATTGGTTTAAATTACAAACCTCCAAGTAAGGGAGATTACATCTTTGATAAGATTACAATCCCCTCTTGTAAGTAATATTAAAATTGACTCTCTGAATATAATCAAGAATTTGTCCGGTTATCTTTAATCGATCTCCCTAGAAAGATAGTACAAACTGCAAATGAAATTTCAGTATGTTACAAATCAAAGCAATAATATAAAATCATAGAATAAAACAAAATGGCAATTTGTGCCTTTCTTGGACTTAAAAGTTATAACTTGTCTCTAACTGACAGGAGAGGTCATCTGTTTATGGAAACAATGAGTAAAGTGAGATATATAGGACAAGACAGAATGATATATGCAAATTTAAGATGTTAAAAAAGGTTTTATTCTTTGGGGGAGTGGTTACATTTAACAAACCTGTAAAGAAAATCTGGAACAAAAGTAACATCTCTGTTACCAATTACAGTGCATTCAATATGCTTAAATTTCTTTTTTGCCTTTACTTTAGTTCATTCCAGTACTCTAATTTTAGACTCCTGCAGCATTTTCTACAAGACAGGAAGCTGGAAACCCAGGCTCCAGATATTAAAAAAGTTTAAAATCTGTTGCACCAGTGGCTTATAGGTAGATGTTTGGAAAGTCCCTCAAGGTCCCTTCTTTTATGAGGTTCATGCGCAGTCATGTAGTCTTTGCACTCATCACCTTTCTGTCTGTGGTCCAAGATACACAGTTGGTTGTTGATCCTAGCATGTGCTGGTGACTTCACAGATTTGACCAACTCTTGTTCTCAGTTCACCATTTTTTATACATTCAACAGGACCTTTGGTCACTGAAGCATACCAGGTTTTGGGAGACTGGCACATGGTATCTTTCAGCATGCCTTTTTAATCTCTTCAGCCTATGGTCTTCTAGTTACTATTTCTTCATTGGTACCCACAGATGCCTATAGCAGTTATTCACACACTTGTACAGAAGGAGTGATACTTTTTTCTTCACTAAAACTAGGCTACTTGGATAAGTGCATGTGAGGAAGATGGTGAAGAGAGGTGGTGAAGAGGTTTTCTTTTGCAGCCTGACAAAAACTGATAATCGTATTTATGAAATAAATTTCAACAGTACTGACTCCTTCTCCAGGTGCTCTTTATGCTGAATCTGTCCAGTGAAGTCACTGACAGGTTGAAATATATATTTACAGGTAAAACTGGCTGTATTTTTATGTTGATGTTCTTGTGACTGCATCTTGGTAAGTCTTTATTTTGTAGGTTATGAGTTGGGTGCTTGTGGTGGTTGAGCCCTGGCTAAAGGCCAGATGCCCACCAAAATCAGTCTATTAGTCCCCTTCTTAGTTGGACAGGGGAGAAAAATATATTAAGCAGCTCAAGAGTCAAACTCGTTAATGACGCGGGCAAAACAGACTCAACATAGAGAGCAGAAGAGAAAGTTATCTAATTTATTACAGAAAATTTATTAAGAGAAAACAGTGAAAAACCAGAGTCAGGAGTGCAACCAACAATCTTCAAACAAATGCAACCAGGCAAACACTTTTTCCCCACCACTCCCTCCTTAGCAGGCTTTAGTTAGAAGTTTGCTCCCTCCTTCCCTCCTGGTCGCAGCCCAGGAGGGGCAGGGACTGGGGAAAATGGGGGTCTCAGTAACACCTTCCCCCCACCCCTCAGTTCTAAAGCAGACTTCCTTTTAGCCATGATTTTGCTCCCTTCTTTCCCTCTCCTGCTCGCAGCACAGGACGGGGCAGGGACTAGGAGATGGGGGTTTTAGTCAGTCCCTTGCAAGACGGTTTCCTTCTCGGCCGGGATGGGGGCATCCATTCCACACAGCCTCCCCCTGCTGCACCGTAGGATCTCACCCATAAGAGCCAGTCCTCCACGAACTTTCTCCAAGGCAAATCTCTTCCCACCGGGCTTCATCTGTGCTATGGCTGGCAGCAACAAATCACAATGTCTCTCAGTCCCTATCCTCCATGGGGCTATGATGCCTCCCCCAGCAAACCTGTATGGCTCATCTCTGAAGGTCACTTGTGCTGACAGGGGCGCATCCCAACAGAAGTCACGGCATCTTCTCTATGTCTCCACCCGCTCCATCCAGCGTGGAGCCTCTCCATGGGCAGGTCGGGTCTCTGCCTCTTCCATGGGTCCTCTCCACTGGCTACTCCAGGGGCTGCAGGGCCACCTCTCTCTCAGGCACCTGGGGCGCCTCCTCCCCCAGCCTTCCCAGCCTTTTGTGTCTGCCAACTGCTTACATTTATTATGCAAATATATCACAATGCCTTAATGGGCCAACATTGTTGGCACTCAATTCTCTGGTGGTGGCAAAAATGCAGCTACTTCCGAGTCTTTGTCTCCTATATATGATTCTCAGAGGCGCTATCAGCAGGCTGGCAGAAGATTCCAGCAGTCATTTTCTGCAGCCCCTGGTCCTCTCTCTCTCAGCACCCAACTATGCACAACTGTGACAGTGCTTCAATTATTTCATGTCTTTGTCATATGCTGTGTGGTGATCTACATGTAGGTATATAAGAGCATACAGAAATATGTGTAAACACATGGTGAATTCCTCTTTGATTAGTAGTACATTTACAATGATTAAATATCCTGTCTTATTGTCAATAAATCAAAAACCTTAAATACTTGGTGTGTTATGCTTAATATTATTATTTGTGATCTGCAGTACGTCAACACTTAAATTCCCCAGCCCTGGTCCCCTAATGCATTAGGTATGGTGCAAACCATTAATTCAGCAGTAGAAGAATTTTCTTCTTTTACCTGTATACTGTCAGTGATGTTTCTCCATGGATAAGGAGAGGAATATGTGTTCAATAGATGTAAAAATAATTACAAGTGCAACACAATACAACCACACAAATAGCTCAATATTACATTAATTTCCATATTTCTGTTAGATATGGGATTTAAGGATCATTGCAAAAGTTAGGATGGAAGGTGCTTTTTGTTCATGGTTAACTATGAGCTCAGCCCATGATACTCAGGCTTTACCCAATTGGTTCTTGAAAATCTCCAAGGACAAAGATTGCCCAACCTCTCTGAGCAAACTGTCCCTTCTCTTAGCTGACCTCGTGGTTATTTTTTCCCCCCTGCATCTAGCCTGAACCTCTGTTATTTCAATTTATGCCTGCTTCATCCTTCCACCATGAACCTCTGTTAAAGGCCCTTTATGATGCCCTCCTTGTGGGTTCTGGCATTCAGGTTCCCCCCAAAGTGGTCCTTCTCTTCTCCAGGCTGAACAAGCTCAGTATCTTCTGTGACAGTAAGATGAATTTTCATTAGTAGTCATGACATTCTTGTACAGAAACCTGTAGAAAAATATAGTTTTTCTATTATTTGGCCAAGAAGTCAGTTTTTGTTTAGTCTGTGTATGCCAGGTTGCTATTATGTTCATAGATACATTTGATGCAATGTGCTGAAAGGTCAGATGTGTTAAAATAAATATTTGTCTTTTTTTTTTTTTTCAGTAAAAAGAGAACTGAGGGAGAAGTCTAGAGTGGTGAGAATGGTGAATTCTTTGTTTTATTACTTCTTATGGTTATGAAAACCATGAAATTAGATGGTAGCATAGCTGACAGCTATGATTAGCATACAGAAACAACAAAGGGATTGTTATAATACTATTCTGAGTCATAGGAAAGAGGTGAAATCCATACCTGAATGGCTGACAGTCATTGCAGGTCTGTGAAGTCCTAAAGTCTCTATGATGGAAAAACTCTTTCTATATGCAGGAGATACCATTTGCCACAGTTCCTCCATAGAGATTTCAGGAGAATTTTGAGACAAACTGCAAACTTTTTGAGTTCATTTCCTGGTTTGGGCTAGGACAGAGTTAATTTCTACAAGGAGCCACCACAGGTGAGCTGAGCTGGCCAAAAGTGTTTTCCACACTACCTGACATCATGCTCCCCTTGTAAGGGGGCTAGAGGAGGGTCTGGTCCGAGTGTAGGTGGAGCAGCTGATTGGTTGTTGGGTCTGTAAAGTACCTTGTGTTACCACTGTTTGTGTATTCTGTCACAGGTCCTCTTGTTGTTGTTTCCCTCTCCCTATGCTACCCCAGCAAACTGCCCTTACCTCACTCCATGGTTTGCCTTGTCTGCCTGTTCTCCTCTCTGTCCCGGTGGGGGATGGAAGGGGGAACCATTGGTCCCTAGTGCTCAGCTTGATCAGGACAACTGCTCAGGTTCCTTTCCAAATCTTTTTAGATTTTGATCTAATGTGATTATTCAGCAAATTTAGTTATTCCTTTCTGGCTCTCTAACAGACGAGCTAACACTGGTTATCCAAATCAATTCAGAGGTCTTTAAAATATTTTTGAAACAAATTACTTGATGTCTTAAACAATTTTTACTCTGTAAAAAATACACAGAGAAAACAATCTCTGCCTTGAAGAGGTCAGGATCAAATCTAAGATGGGTCACAATGAATGCAATAAACAAGAAGGCAAAGAGAAGCAAAAATTGAAAGGATAAGGGTGAAAAAGCTTAATAGTTTCACGGCTTGCCACACACAGAGAGCTTGGTAGTTATGCAGCACGTAGATGTTTTGTCTTGCTTTATATTCCTGGCTATAAGGTGCAAGAATCAGAATCTCCAAAACCATAAATACCATTTAAATTAATTGTCTTTATGAAAGGTAAATTTGCACTGGAAAATGTACAGAAAAGGCTATCAGGAGGAGAAAATCCACCATCAGTCTACAGCACATTATCAGAGCTTGGCCTGTTCAGTATGGAAGATGAAAAGATGCAGATAGAAGAGATCAGGATGGGGATTATGTTTCATTGACCGTGCAAAGTATTTGAATGGCAATCAGGTATGCAAGAGAAACAGGAGACACAAAGGGTTAGTACAACATTTAGGACTGATTTCAGGTTTGATTTGACTACATGGCTATACTGAAGGATCCCATGGTTCTCCAGATGGAGCTATTACAGTGTCTGCCCTGAAAGATCTGTCAGGCATTGGGTCATCCTTAGTCTTTGGAGTACATTTGGATGGATAAAGAGGCTCTTCTGTTTTACTGAGTGAGCTCACTTGATTTTAGTTAATGTCCTTGTAGAGCCAGGCTAACATATCTGAGGTCATGTTAATTGACCATGTTGTCATGTCCCGAACCCTGATGTTCTCTCCTGAGGCTAACTGTGCCTGAAATGCAGCAACCTGTTTTGTCAAGGGCTTTTTAATTGGCTTAAAGTCTCCTGAGGAAGCACCACTGAGCCTTTCACTTCTAGCCTGAACACAGGCCTTAAATAATGAGTGCAGAACTTTTGTAAACCTTTTTGTAGTGAATGAATTTCCCCCTACAAAATACCCTTCTCAGCTAAAAAATTAAACATTAAAATGGGTCTTCAGCTGATTAATTGTATTTTAAAAGAGCTAGTAAGTTTTACATTGGTTTCAAAAATCAGGCTTCTGAGGAGGGACTTTGATTAAATCTCTAGAAACAATAAATCAGCTATACAAATAAGCAAAGCAAGACAGATATTTTTCCTTATGGATGCCCTCTTGTGTGGGAATTAACACGGAAGTAATATTGGCATAAAACAGAGAAATAGCACTTACAAAATTACAGTAGTACTTTATGAATGCATATTAAAATAAATCAGTTATCCGTTGCACTCTGAAAATGCCAACACAAAGAAAAATTGTTCCTTTAATTTCAAGCAGCATTATCTTTAGCAACAATAGTTCAATGATTTTGTTCTTATTTTTAAACAGCCAAAACACATGGAAAATGATTGGTAATGCAGATAATGGAAAGATATTGTAAAGTGATCTCTTCATTTTCTGTGATAGACCAGCTCAGAGGAAATGCACTTTTGGAATGTATCTAGTAGTTAGCAGCCGTTTTCAGTTGTATCTAAATTAAATCATGTGCCTTCACTAATTTCCCTGTTAACCATTCAAAATTAAACCTGCATTTTCTGCTAGAAAACCGAAGTCTGGAATCACCTGTGAGGATTTATAAAGCTATTCATATACTTTTTATTAAAGTCAGAATACTCTTCTGCTCTAATGAGAAAGATGACAACTATGGATAAAGTAACTTGCTAAATAGTGCAAGAAATGTATTTTGTATTTTTGGTTTCTGAAAATTACTTCTCATTCATAGTGTTTATTAGGACATTAAATGTTCTTTATCTGCATTCAAAATATACAGGATGTAGGGTGAAATGAAGAAAATAGTTTATTTCGGTTTTCAGATTTTTTCCTGTGCTGGAACGGGATGGGTACAGCATGGTCTAGGTCATGAGCAGAAATTGATAGGGTCTGGGAAAAGTTGTGGTGAACACATAACAATCATTTCTAGAAGGGAAATTATCTAAGAAGTATACAGCACAATAAACATGTTGAAATCAAGATAAATCTAAATATTCATATTTAAGTAAGTTTATCTTTTTAACATTTCTTGGTATTTGAAACTAGTTTTTTGTTTGTAAAAATTTTTGATTTTTTTCTGTAATCTTTTCTATACTTGCCTAAAGTACTGTTATTCTAGCCAAACAGGTTTGTATCTAAGTAATTTATAATTTTCTGGGAAAAAACCCTCCTGTCATTTCTATGCCAAAGGCATTTGTATTACCTATAGCTAAGTCTGTCATATCAGCTGAAAGGAATAAGGGTACCATAAAAAGTGATCTCACCAAAACTGACAGGCTCAGTGAAATTCATTTACATAAGTGGAATTGAGGGAAAAATTTCGTCTACTAAGAAATGGAGAACAAAGATCTAGAGTGGACTGGAAACAAGGACAGAGTAGAGATAAAAGAATGAGATCATTAGGTCAAGTCCTTCAATCAGCTAGTCTATTTTTCAGACCCAGGCTAACTCACTGACAAAAGTACATTATTACTCTTCAATCACACCTCAAGTCTGCAAGCCTCTTGATGTCTAGAAACTTTGAATTGTTTTGCATGATTTATTCAGTCACATTTCAACTTAAGAACTTTAGTCTGCTCTGCAGCCATTAACTTACGAAGAAGTAGATACTAGGGTTACAGCCAGACCAACATCACCCTATTTTTCACATAGATTTTTACTTTAATTTTTGATGTCTAATCTCTTTGTAAAGAGGTACTATTAAAAATGCTATGTGAAAAAATTATGTAGACAGAACCAAATCTGCATAACCAAATTGAATTAATTAGAAAAAGCCTTTATACCCTACACTACGATTTAATATGACTTTGAGGATATATAATCTCTGAGAGATAACATTTTGGAAATTAGGAGGATTTTCTAGTTTAAATGTTTAAAAATGTTATAAATAACTCCTGCCACCCCCACAAAATGACAGTCAACTAAATGGTGATATATCTGCACATGCAGTGTGGTAGAATGAGAGAAAAAGGTCCATCTGCAGATCCATTGTCCACTCCCATTAGTCATCTCATTTGGCAAACTGAATGTGAATCATTTGTGTCTGGCAGCTCTTATGCAGAAAAGATCACAGCAGTAATATGAGTTGTTGAAATGCTAAAAAGTCATCCTCCCAGGAGGGTTTTGCCAATTAGGAGAGAACTGAGAAACCTGTGTTACAAGAGGTAACTCGGTATGGTTCAGGATCAGAGACGGGCAAGAAAGGTGGGAGGAGGAACAAGAAAAGAAGCAGAAATATGTAAGAGGGATTTGAGACAAAAAAATTCTAAAAAGCTTTCAACACTGGTCTAGCTGGTTGTATGAACTGAAGTGTGGAAGCTGGTTCTGAAGACCTTGATCATTGGGTGGCTGCTCTTTGTGCAGCTGTGCAGTGTGGGGATTGGGCTGATGTAAATCAAACACTATGAGTAAAGACATCGAAGAGAGGAGCCCATAACAGGAGTGTGGTGTTGATCCTTTATCGAACGCTCTTTCATATACTACTACTGGCAGCCTTGCATCCTAATGCTTCAGAGTGTTGTGTGGATTATCTGTTAAATACTTTTGAGGGAGGTAAATAACATTATTAACCCTTCAGGGAAGACCAATGCAGAGAAAAGGAAAAGCTAATTGGTATGTCTAAGGACATAATGACAACCAGTGGCAGAGCAAGGAACTGATTTCTAAGTCTCCTGCAAGTCTCTTGCTTGCTTCTCCAGACACGGATTGTTATCTTTTTCTGGATTTTCTATCTTGTGACAATGAGGTAAATCTTTCAGAAATCTGCATTTATGTCTGGTTTAGAGTGGAAGATGATAACGTACTCCAGACAATAAAATTATTGCTATTGAATTTTAGTCAGATTTTTAATAGGTTTTTTTTTTGATAGTGTGGAGAAATTTCAGTAGGATAGCAAAAAAATTTCTTGTGGATGAAGCTGAATAAGGATTCAGATTAAATGCATAATAAGATATCTGAGTATGCAGTCAATATATGTTAAGCTTTAGACACCAAAAGCATAGCACTTTGGAATTCATTTCTGCATTTATATGTAATTAGAAGAACTTCCCTGAAGCAGTTGGAATCTGGACAGACCATGGTGACACAGAAAATAAGCAAGTTGCATCGTGTTATGCACCAGAATAAGAGCAAGATCAGGGTAAAACTCAGGTACCTCTGAAGACCCTAAGATCATGCTCCTTTCTTATGCAGTCTTCACAATGAATACAGTAGCCATGAAAAGATCTACCGTCTTAAAAAATATGATTGAAATTAGTGTCTAAACAGTGACTGAGTCCTCAGCCTAGAATAGACCAGCTCCTGGCAATTCTAGTCAGCCTGTATGACTTTATTGTAGCACTGACTTCTGTGTGGATTTGGACATTAAGCTTATTTAACTATGGAATTCTTGACTACTTTCAAATTTGATTTACCTCTTAAATATTTTCTTTCAAAAACTTAAGCATAAAGGTTATGCGTCCTTCTAAAAGCCAGTGTTTCTTTCATATTGTTACAAAAAGAGAAAAGTATTTCTCCAAGGACTCAGTTGTGCTTAAGTACACAGTATACATGTTGCTTTCAACTGCTGGAAATACCCTGTGTTCCCTTATTTAAAAAAAGATATCATTCTCTAAGTGATAAAAGAGAGCTGCAAAATAGAACATTCCCTTCATATGAAGAAATGCTTTGGAATATTTTTGTGAATAGTTGTTGTATATTTCCCCTTACTGTGTTTGTATATGTATTAGTATTTAAAAAACCCCCATCATTTTCCCCATGAAAATATTGTTAAATCTAAAAGCTAGAGATTAATTTCAACAGGAATATTCCCTTTTACATCCGAGAAATATTAATCTTTTCTGGTTTTCATTTTTAAGTTCCCTGCTTAAACTTTTCTGTTGTCCATTCAAGGAGCAGGAACTATACCAGGAATCATGGATGAAAAATGATTGTGTGGCAGAAACAATAATACTGTTCACACTAGATACTATTACTGTTCAACTATACATTGGATGACAGTGTTACATGTAAAAACATTTTTTCAAATGATTTTGAACAGCAAGCACACTCTGTGAGACCAGGATAGGTTTACATGCAACTCACAAAACTCTTGCCTAGGCTACAGCCATGGCTTTGGATTACACTACCTAAGCCTATTGCCATTCTTGCTGTAAGCTCCCCTCCTTATCTAGCAGTAAAAGCTACAGTCCTTCTGTGCTGCTTAAACAGTGTGTTAAGCAGACAGGGAATTATTTGGGAATGTCAAATGCCAGCTTTTTCTTCAGTGCTGTAATACTGGGAGCTTACATGTAGCCAATACAGAAGCAGAGTTTCCCTCTTTGTGTACATACAAGCACAATGTGCACTGCTGCTTGTGTAATACAAGCTCACCCTCTTATGTGACGTGACATTAAGCTGTATGGCTGCCAGGTAATTTGACAAAACCATGTTTTCCCCTCACAGGATGGAAGCTGAGAATACGGTTCCACTGGATGTGGAAAGGAAGGTCTTGGCCCTTGCACTGACTCTGTGTCTTTGCGATTTGAAGCCTGTGATCTGGCACTACCTTCCTTAAGGAAAGCTGGCAGAGCTTTGTACATCACACGCGTAGTTCAGAGGCTTCATTGAGTAGCTCTTTTACAGACACAAAGCCTGATGAAGACAGAGCAGATGAAGCTCTGAGCTTGACACACCCAATTCTTGTTTTCTTAGTTTGAAATAAATCTGTCCCATATTGTTTTTAATATTAAAAAAAGCGCCTTTAAGTTACGTATTTGATCAAGCTAGTGATCTGTGAATTAAAAAACTCTCTTAGCAGTATTGTTCTGATGAATTTCAGTGACTCCCAAGGCTCTGCCAGTGGATCAGCTCATAATACTGCAGATAGATCTCTGATTCTCCAAATATGTCTTGCAACAGCTCATTGCTGTAGTCTCTAAAGAAACTAGAAAGTTAGTCTTCTATCACAGATGAAGAGAGGTGCATTGTCAAGCATGACCGATACTACATTTGTTTGTCTTGCACATCTTAACATAACATGTGTTGTGTTGCACATGGGACATAACAACCCCATGCAGTGATACAGGCTTGGGGAAGACTGGCTAGACAGCTGTCAGGTGGAGGAGGACCTGGGGGTGTTGGCTGACTGCAGACTGAATGTGAGTTTGCCCAGGTATCCAAGAAGGCTAATGGCATCTTGGCATGTATCAGAAATAGTGTGGCCAGTACATCTAGGGAGGTGATTGTGCCACTGTACTCAGCATTGGTGAGGCCACACCTCAAGTGCTGTGTCCAGTTCTGGGCTCCTCACTACAAGAAGGACATTGAGGTCCTTAAGCCTGTCCAGAGAAGCGCAACCAGGTTGGTGAAGGGGCTAGAGGGCAAATCATATGAGGATTGGCTAAGGAAGCTGGGGCTGTTCAGCCTTGAGAAGAGGAGACTGAGGGGAGACCTTATCACTGCTTACAATTACCTGAAAGGAGGTTGTAGAGAAGTGGGAGATGGTCTCTTCAGCCAGGTGACAGGTGATAGGACAAGGGAAAATGGCACTAAGCTGCACCAGGGCAGGTTCAGATTATACATTAGGAAAAAATTCTTCACCAAAAGCATTATTGGGCACTGGAACAGGCTGCCCAGAGAGGCGGTTGAGTCACCAACCCTGGATGTGTTTAAAAAAACAGTAGATGAGGTACTTAGAGATGTGGTTTAGCATAGGACAGGAATGGTTTGACTTGATGACCTTAAAGGTCTTTTCTAACATAGTGATTCTGTGATTCTGTAACTGATATAAAAGGATACAAATTGTATATATTTAGTCCTGGTTCTGCTGTTTGAAAATGGGAGCTGTTGAAATTGTGTAGAATAGGATTTTAGGGAAAACTTGCATTTTTATCTCGAAACGAAAGAGAGTATTTATAGCAAAACACTCAAATGATCTACATTTATGGAGAAAAAACCCACAACTTTTAGATCCCTAAAAATCGGATGTTTAACTAAAGCAGTTGAATCTCATTTATAGCAAATACAAACATGAATAACTATTCCCAATTAACCTGATACCTCTATGCCCATTTTGGAGACTTAAATGATTGTCTAGAGCTGTCTGTTTTGCATCCACTGGCTTTAGCAGGATCTTGGGTTGACTAGCTCAACCTCTGAAACAAAGGTTTGAGTTTCTTAGTAAGGGAGATAAATCCTCCATATTGATGACTCCTTTAGCTGATACCCTGAATGAACTTCATAGCCTTCATAACCTTCTTCAGGCTCACTTGCTACTGCAAATTGTAGAACAGTTAACTTAAGTTGATTTAGCTCAATTCCATAATGTTGAAGCATCATATTTGATCTTACTCTATATTTAATCTTACTTACTGGAAAGGGAGGAACACCCCCCCAACCCCCAGTTGTTACTTCTTTTTTTTTTTTTCTTGATTTTGGTTTTTTTTTTTGCAAAACAAAAATATTAATTTGAAAATAAAGTTATAGCAGGATAAATTTTTCATATAGAACTGATGTAATTAACTTAAAATGGCAGGGCTTTATTCTTTTGGAGTTGAAAAGCTGATGTCCAGTCCCTCTTTTACCAGCAAATAATGAACACCCTAACTGGCAGCTATGAAGACTTACTTTGTTTTTTAAAAATCAAAATTTCAGTCTTTCTGAGGGGATCAATGCAGAGGATTCTCTGATCTCTCATGGAAGTAAAACCAGAGAAATATATTTAAGATCAATCTTTTTCTTATCTAATACTGCTACTCAAAATTATCAAGAAATACCTCTCTACTTAAAATTAGGCAGCAAAAAAGAATGAAGAAATGTGTAACCATCTTTAACAGTCATCATCCTGTCATAAATTGCCTTGCTTTTAGAAAAGAATATAGTTATTTATAATTAAATGTTTGCTGGATACTGAATCCATAGCTGCACTTGATTTTCGAGCAAAACTTAAAAAGCAACAGTCCTTGTCATATTAAGGGAACTTGCAAGCTAGTTGGCCAGATCCTGCCATTTCATCTTTGCTTTATTGTTCTTTAGGTGCCAGTTATGGTCAATCCATTGTGTTTAAATTGTTGGCCATCACTGTCTCCCTCTTTTTCAACTGACAGCACACAGCAGGAGAGAATTTCAAAATGTCTGGCAAACTCATTACTCTTCATAACTACTGCTGTGCTCAGCTAACTGGAGTTGTGGCAGCATAAGCCTTAAATGGCTGACAGCATACTAAACACCATATTCATTAGCTTTCTTTTTTATCTTTTTTCACAATTTTTTTCTCTTTTCTATTAAAAACTGTTCTCAGAAGAAACTTTCAGGCACTTAAATGGACAGCAAATCAAAACATAAGGTATTGTAAAGGAAAATTAAGGTCACAGAATTTTCTTACATAAAAAAATTCTCTATATAATATGTTGCATACTGTAGAAATATATTCCTACACTGCCAATTTATTTCTTCCCAAATGCTACACAACACAAGATTAACAAAACTGCCTATGCATCAGATGTGGGGATAATAATAAAGAGAAACAGCCTCTCCCTATTGTGATTGCTTTATGAAGTGATGTTTGGCTGATGCATCTTGGATCATGGGATATATCTATAGAAGGTGTATCAGGATTGCTGTCCTGCTGATACACCAATATTCATTGCATTAGTTAGACATTCAATCTCTTGTTTGCTTTTTTCCCAAGAGAGGGCTGACTATACAAAAAAGACATTGGGAGTGCATTGTACATGTTTTCTATAGAGTATTTTCCATGGAGTCCTAACGTAGAGATGTTTTGATCACTGAAGACTGCAACCTGACTATGAAGATGGAATGAAGACACTCTGAATCATCATCAAAAACTGCTAATGTGATCATGGAAATCGAGGGCAGATTTGTGGGAACGATGAATTTTCTGTCACCTCCATCTGTTGAAGACACTTGGAGTCCTCTGAAGATGGGCCCTTCGGTCAGCAGCAGAGAGATCTGGATGGACTAATGGTGATGATGATGCCTTTATCACATCATTCTTCCTAAAGGGGATTTTCTATTGCCTCCATCATGCCTCAAACATTTAATCCTTTGTGGCTTTATGTGCAATTCAGTAGTTCTGAATTTTCTTTTCTGCGCTCCAAGGTACATTGCTTTTCCCAGTACAGAAAAAACACTGAGGGAACTGGATGTCTCATGGTTTTTTCCCTCTGAGAGACCAAGATTTAGTAGTGCAACTGAAAGCCCTGTGTTAGGGCAAAGAGAGAACAAAACATCGTTTGTTTAAGTTCCTTTTGCTGACTGGGTATATTAGCTTAGCTTGAAGGATGCTCTCAGCAGCGGGGTTAAGGAGACACTTGAAGTAATGTTGGTTTTCCCTTTACTCCATATTACAGCAGAACTGTTATGACCTTTAAAAGTGATGCTTTGATGATTCTTTTCCATTTTGGAAATGGTTGGATGTTAAAATATCAAAATTTTAATGTTAAAAAATGCTAATGGAGAAATTCCATGAAGTTCATTACAAGTGAAGATACCTAAAAGTAGATAAAGTAGATATAGATATAATTTAGGTAATTGGAGATTGATATGATGGGAGTGCTTAGACTACTGACAAAAGAGGACAGTTATGGGCTTTAAAACAAAACACCAAATTCAGTCATTAAAACACTTATGTTTTATGCCAATGGTTAGTTCTTGCAAATTATTAGTTATTATCACTGCATCTACTCAACAGCTACTCTTTAAAAAATGTTTTGTAAATTAGCTGTGAGTGTCCTTGTATATTTGCCATTACATCCTGCTTATTTATAGTCCATTGCACTTATTCAGTTTTATGCTTACAATTTCTTGTAACCTGGATCCTTCCTATATTCAATTGCACACATCTTTGTCCCTTTGGTGTCACATTGCTCACATACTCATGTAAAGTACACGTTCAGAGCGTTTGCCTATGCCATTAGTTTTAGAGACATTGTTTTGGCTGCAAGTTGAATGAAGGGGCCTTATTAATTTACCAGCTAGTTGAAAATTAATCAGATTTCTTCTGATGTTTCTGTTTATGGTTGATGTGACCCTTTGTTCATCCAATATCACCTCAATTTTCATTAACAGCAAGAAGTTGCTGCCTCTTATTGCACGTTTTTGCAAAACCACTATGGGAATTAATAGAGAGGTAAAAATACTTATTGATAAAATAATTCATTTTTTTTTTCCTGGGAGTTTCTGCTAAACTTTTGCTTGTGTACTTTCTGACTTGAAAAGACAGCTTTACATACCATACTTGAAGATATTGAATATCATGGTATATGTCCTGGTTTCGGTTAAGATGGAGTTAATTTCTCTTCTTATACTGGATAGAATGCCGTGTTTGGGAGTTAGGACGAAAGCAGTGCTGATAGCATCCTGATGTTTCTAGTTGTTGCCAAGCCATCAAGGACTTTTTCAGTTGTTCATATTTCCCTACTAATGAGAAAGGAGGGGACGCAGCCAGGACAGGTGACCTGAACTGCCCAAAGGGGGTATTCCATGCCAGTTATGTCATGCTCAGCATAAAGGGGGGCTGGCTGGAGGAGGAGCAGGCAGCTCCAGGATGCCCGGTTTTTGGGAATGGTCCAGTTTTTTGGGACGGCTCTGGGCTGCATGGCCTGAGTTGTGTGGTTCGGTGAGAAACTGCATTGTGTATCACCAGTTTCATATATTTTTTGCTCTAAACTCCTGTTATCATTGTTATATCTATCTTTCTGCTATTCTAGTAAACTATCCTTATCCCAACCCACGGGGTTTTGGTTTCTTGGTTTCGGGTGGTTTTTTTCCCTTCCCCCCTTCCGCCCCCCCCCCCCCCCAACTTCCCTCCTTTTCCTTTTAAAGAACAAGCAACTGTGCTCGTTTCTCAGCTGGGGCAAAACCACGACAGTATATAAGTATGATTGGGCAATCTGTGCCAATTTATTGAGATCTGCAGTCTAACTAAGAGAATGTTAAAAAACCTCATACTTCCTGTCATTCACAAAAAAAAGAAAATGCTAGGGAAGATAGTACTTTGTCATTCAAGAAAGTGTTTACTAAACATGCATATTTTTCTACAGATTTTAAAAACATTTCTTAGAATTCCTTTCCTGATTTAGTTTTCTGCAGAATTTAGCTCCATTTTAGGAAAACGTATATGAACTTTGATTGTTATGCTTTTTACTTTGCATGAAATAATTTTCAGAAGTATTTGGTAGTGGGTGGTGTGATTGCAGGAGTGTCCTCTGTGGGAGGAGGTGAGAGATTGCCTCATGCTGGCAATAGACAGTTCCAGCCAGGTAGGTCCATGGACATGTACCTACCACAGGACACAGTTGAGCCCCTCAGTGAAGCTGGCAAAACCTCTGTGAAAATATATTTAAAGGAAGGGCAAAAGTGCCAGACAAACAGCAGTGAGGAAAAACAGAAGCAGCAGTATGGACATGAGGGTCAGAGAAGGAGCAGATGTTCCAGGGCCAGAACAAGAGATTCCACTTCAGCCTATGGAAGAAACCACTGTAAGGCTGGTATTTTCCTGCAGCGCATGAGAGGACCATGATGAAGCAGATATCCACACTGCATGGAGGAATCCACATTGGAGCATGTGGATATTTCCTGAAAGGTGTGGTCTATGGAGAGCAGGTATATCCTGAAGAACTGCAGCCCACGGAGAGGCCATCACACTGAAACAGGGAAAAAGTGTGGTGGTGAAGGAGCAGCAGAGAGAACTGTTATGGACTGACTGTAACTCCACTGTTCCTTATCCCCCTGTACTGCTTGAGGCAGGGAGGATGTAGACAACTCAGAAATGTAGGAAAGTTGAGCATCAGAAAAGGAGGGATGGAAGGAAGGTATTGTTTTAATTTTGTCTTTATCTCCAACCACCCAAATCTATTTCAATTATCAATAAATTACTTTCCTAAAGTCAAGTTGTTTTTGCCCATGATGGTAATTAGTAAGTGAGGTCACTTCCACTTACCAACCTTTCACCACTTTTAAATTCTTTATTTTTTTTCCCAGAGAAAAGGGCACATGAAAGGAGGAGGAATGACAGAGCAGGTGGCTGGGTATCTGGTGTCCAGCCATGGTCAAACCACCGTAGTTGGAAATGACAGGTTATAAATCTATTCTCCACTTCGGTCAAAAGACAAGCAGATCATAAAGTCATACCAAAGAAAATAATTAACCTTTTAATATCCCAGATGATCTCAAAGATAAGTGTAAACTTACCCACCCAACAAAATGAAAGTGACTGAACAGACCAAACAAGAAAAAATACATTTGTTACAATAATTCAAGGGGAACATTCAGAATAAGCATTATTACTGGGTATTAAATCCAAGTCAGTTACCAGGCTTTTTCTTCCTTCGTCTTGTCTGTCTTTGATGATAAAAACTCATTTTACAGCATAATAAAAGTCTTAGTTTAAGCAATTTTTATAAAAATGCCAGAGGATTTAAATTTTTAGACAACACTGATTGTTGGGATAGGTTTTACAGAAACTCATTACTTTTAACTTATTGAGGTTCTTCCTCTGTTTGGAACTTTAATTGTTTCTCAACTATTTAAGATAAGTCTCTTTTGAAATTTGTAGTTAAAATACCATATGTCTAAATGTAAAGCATTGCAAAATACCATCCTGATTCCCTTGCTGTGTGAATAGTAAAAAAAAATTGCCTACAATATTACGAGGCCATCTGATGGTATAAGTGTAAAACAAAGTCAAAAGCCATTTAAAGAAAACAAAATACCAAAATAACAACCCACTATTATTTTGGGAATTAATTAAGAATCTGGCAACACTCAAGCAACTTCCTTACCATACTAAGGACAATACCTGTCTTTTGAAGATGAAAGGTAAACAAGAAAATAATTATGTTTCCTCAGTTGTCCATTTAAATGTAAAAAAGCCCTTAGGAATATATAATTAAAAAACCCAAACCACCCTCAACCATTTGGACAATAGAGAAATTAAGGTGTTTGGATTTATTTGAAACAGAAATTCAACTCCTAATAGGCCCTGGGGAAAATGAAAGGAAATATAAAATAGACTAAATAAAAAGGCAATACCTCTAACTTCAAAAAGATTGTCAGAACTTCCTGCCAGATACTCTAAGTCAAAATGCTGTACTGGTGAAGGAAAACTGTAGCCCTACGATGTAGATCACCTTGTTAACAAGGCAACCTAAAAATGTTAAATGAATGAAAGCATGACAGCACTTAGTTCTGAATCTGGGGTTCAGACTGAAAGAGTCTTTTCTTCTTCCCTGAATATGGAACAATCTGGTTCCATCTTTAGTTTCACAATACTCATCACAACTGCTTATTGCTGCTAAGTCTGACTCACAAACAACCACAAATGAGTTTATAACAAAGTGCTGCTAAATACCATGAAAAGCTGGGAAAACAATAAGACTTTGCTTATATAGTTTTGTCGACACATACTTTGGCTGAAAATACAGTTCAGACTTCAGCATGAATTGGCAAAATTAATGTGAAAGAGAAGTTCATAGTATTAGGTTCAAATGCACTTGAAATATGTTTCTTTTAAAGCTGTTTATGCTAAATGTTGTAAGTGAAGTAATCTTTGTTTATTGTCATTGCAGCTAGATTTTGTTTTCATTTTCTACCCTTTCTTAAGCATAGATAGACTTGTCAAACTGAAAATGTAGAAGTGCTAGTATTCAACCTCCAGCTGTTGTAGATGAAAATGTGTCTATAGCTATTTTGATGCTCTAAGAAATGCTAGTGTGACACACTCTGTCAGTAAGTACATTTTGATCACTGGCCATAGCCCAGCTTTGAATGTGAACATTGGTCAAAATTAAGACTGGTCACTATCTTTAGTGTGGTGCTCTCAACATCCAGTAAGTGATCTCCTTGTGACTGAAAGAAGAGTAGTTTTTAAAATGACATCAGAAAATTGTAATATAATTTCCTATTTCTTTAGACTTCAGTACATTTCTACAGAAAAGAACTTGGCATTCAGCATACTGGAAAACTGTTTATCATGTGGAGTGTCCTTGTCCAATTCTGTTGCATCTTCTCTAGTTGCTCATCAGAAACTCTTGGAGTTTCAAAAGGATGGGTTCTCTTTTCAAAGTGTCTTTCAAGGTAACTACAATAGATTATTAGTTAATGAGAGAAAAATACGTTTTTTTTTCTTTAAATTCCAGAATCCTGTATTAGGAGCTTAGATAGGAACATGGTTAAATACCCCCAGACAAGATCTAGGATGGTTAGTTTTCTTAGCTACCAAGAACTGTTTGGGATGAATACAGAATTCGAGGTACATCTGTGACTCTTCAGGGAGGTTATGGATTAGGGCTAATAAAAATTAGAATCCCTACTTATTTGATGTACTTACCCTGTGGCTCTTTCCTAAAGATAGGTGCTTATATCTTGCCATATAGGTGCTTATATCTTTTTTCGCATTTCTGTTACAACTTTTTCACCCCCTTCCTCCTTCTCTCCCCAACCATTTTAGGTAGCTTTAGTTTAGAATATGCAGATGCACGTGGAGACTGGAGTTGGATATGTAAATTGCCATATGTATTAACATCTCTTTTTGAACCTGGAATCTGCAAGAGTTCCTTAATAAGCAATAGTTGAAATCCAGAAAATAAAGATGACAGACAAAACTTGGCCTAAATTTCTGTTAAAAACAGTTTTAACCTAGGTGTATCTCTGTCGAAGTCCTGTGGTCCTGCACTATATTGATAGAACTTATGATATTTTAGAGCTGAAATAAACATATTCTTTTTAAAATTTCAGCTAATATAACACCAGTAACTTGAATTTTCTCTTTATATTTATTTGCAGAAGAAAATAATTGTCTGATTGATGTTTTTTCTCTATCTGTATAAACTATGGATTTTACCACTCCTGCTTAAAAAACAGGGGCCTGATACTGTTCCTGCCTCAGACTTTTTGCCCAGTGTAACTTCACTGTTAGATGGATTACATTCACTAGATTAATGTACTGGTGACTGAAGCTTCCAAAGTTAAAATGAAGCTATACAGATTATTATATTTTGAAGGACTGTAAAATAGTGTTAGTACTGAACGCATGTTCTTTGGAATTATATTACAGATTAAGAACATCATACAACATCTTCTGGTGGTCAAATGCAATGTCATATCTCTAACTGGTATAGATCTTCATATCTTCAATATATATCAGCAGTATTATTCTGCTTCACACCAGCTGAGAATCCAGCTGCTGTTTCCTCATGATCACATAAGGTTTTCTTATCTGACCAGAACACTTGTCTAATTCCTATTCAAAGCCAAATGTGCAGTACATTAGAGATGAACTGGGAGTGGATTATACTTCAGGCACCTGGAGTTGCCTTTTCTTGCTACTAAAAATTCTCTTTACTCATTGACATTACAAACAATATAGATCTGCCATGGTTTTTTACCTAGCTGCCACAAAGTTTTCATTGCAGAAGGGGATATTGCGGTAGCATATATGTCACAGAGTAGGCTAATCAGCAAAGAGCCACTCTGTGATTTCTTTTCCATAAATCTGTTTTATACCACAACACTTAGGAATTCTGTAATTCAAGATGCTAGGGACTACTGGTTCTGGGATTGATTTGATGTTTAAATGACAATTTCATTTCCTCAAAATTTTGAGGTACTGCACAGTGTACAACTTAAGCAAACAGAGACCTCAGTCATCTGGTGTTTTGTCATGGCTTTCAGTGGGAACAGTGTTAGCCTTTTGAATCAGTCATTCTTTGTCATTCTTTGTCAAAGGAAATCTGACTCTTGTGTTTGACAGAGACACACAGAGTCCCGCAATTCAGTTGTCAGGGAAATTAAGATCTGTTGCATTCTCACTTGGTAATTTTGAGCCTCAAGTTCTGTATTTTATACAGCTGAATAGAAGCAGAAGTGTGCAAAAGTAGAGATTTTGAGTTCTGTGCTATATGTGTCAACTGTATCTCAACTTTATGTTTACGTCTCTTTTACTTTGAGAAAGTATTAGTTTCTGTTCCTCCAAGGCCCATTTGTAGGTGTGTGCTATAGGGTATACCTTATATTAGCAATTATTTCCTTGGCTAATCCTCAAAAAGGGTAGAAAATTACTTAAAAATTAGCGACCTTAAATTTGCCCCTCCAATTGCATTCTCTATGACATTTTAGTCTAGTACTATATTTATATCCTCTTTTTGATTTTAAGTTTTTTTGCTATATAGTATTTTAAGTTTAATCAAAAGTCAACTTAGAAAGGCCATTCTGCCTAAGGGATATTTTTCCATTAAGTATTTGACATATTGGTGGCCTTGAGGGATTATTGGTTTTTGAAGAAATATTAACAGCTGGAAATTTGCATTTTAATACAGTTCTCCTCAACTACTCAAGCAATTTTATTTTTAAGACCTGTGACAGGCTTCAAAGCCTTAGTTCTAAAGCAATCTTGCCAAGTAGTAGCTAACAATTTTACAACAAATGATTAAGTTTCCTAATAGGCTTTCCTTTTCAAAATCTTGTTTGAGGTGTCTGTGAAATCAATACCAAAACTTTGTGATTTGTACTAGAACTAGCATTGCTAATTCGGCTGAACTAGGGGGAAGTGGAAAAAGAACTGCCCTCAAAATTCTCAAGCCCGAAGAAAAAACACAAAATGAAAACTAAACCCAAACATCACAGTCATACCATAATTATGCTCTCTGAATCTAAAGTAGGATGAGTACATATGTAAATTGGTATCATTGATGTGTTTGTTAAAATTATGACTATATGAATAGGCTATCATAAACATTTGTGTTGTTTGCTGATACCTGAGGATTTAGGTGAATTGGATGCAGGAAGAGGCATCTACAGTAAAGTTGGAAGAGATTGCACACCATGGAACTGCTGATACCATCACTAGGCACGTGGTGTCTGCCCCCACTGCTATTCAAGGGAAAATGTCCATTGACTTCATGCACTTTGTGTCAACCCAACAAAGAACTTATGGGTCAGTGACAGTTGTGAAAATGGGTTGGACTGAGTTGTCTTTCCTGACATGATAGCATTGCTGGTTGAAATTAAACAGATCCAGTTTGATCAAATATTCATAACTTAGAGTATGACAGATTTGTTTTGAGAATTAAATTACAGGGGGAAGTTTGGATAATATAGGAGTTTAGCTAAATCTTAAAATTTGAGAATATAGTTAAATCAAAACTGGGTCCAGTTGCAAAATGGAGAAAAAAGGCATTAGCTGGGAAAAATCGTTGCTAAAGTTTTCAGTACATCATCAAGTCTAGTGACACCATTATTTCCAAATAACTCATTTCAGAGGAAAACATGATGTAATTTCTTTTTCAGAAAAAAAGAAAAAGCATTTAAACCTGATCAAAATTCCACCCTAACTGTTGGGACCCTTTCCATTGACAGTAGATCTCAGAACAAGTCTGAAATTTATTATTAGATCCCAAAGTCTTTTAAACAGAGAAAGTAAGCTTCTACTTCCTTTTCTGGTTTCCACAGTAATAAAGGCTTTTATTCATAACAGTGCAGATAACAGTCATACTCTCACTGCAACTGAGAGTCTGTCAACTGACTGCTATGTTGAGTAGTTCATATATGAACTTTGAGGGTCTTAACTGGATATCGCCATTGAAATTCTATTGGATATTTTTTGGAAAAAAACCCACAATAAAATAGACCACGTTACCAAGCCAGAGATTCTTGCGTTTAGTTCCAAATGAGAGTATAATGAGAGTTTTTATTTTTAATGAATGCATTTATTGTGTGCTTGCCTTTTGGTTTCTGAATTTTAACTTTCTATTTCTGATATGAGATACTTAACATTATTTACTCTCCATAACTTATGTATGTGGTTTCCCTTTCACTGATAGTCCCTTTTCCACATTCTTTCCCAAAACTGTCAAATGACTTCAGGACCCAAAGGGAGTCTAGTCTCTAATTCTATCCCAAAGCTCTTCCACACTTAAAGGCCTGTGTGACCTTCCACAAAGGAGTGCAAGCCTAAAGATTAATGTTGCATTGACTGCATCTTGCCAGGCTGCTGGCTACCTTCTTCTAATTCACATATAGACTGAATTTCAGTAGTGAGGTGAAAAACAAATAAGGAAGTGATTTTTACTGTGGTTAGGATGCTCCTAATCTTACTGGTCCCATATAATGATATTCCCTGGTAGAAGCCTGTCTCAGATTGTGGCTGGAATCAGATGCCTTGGAGGGATGGGTGAAGTACACTGCAGAAATAATTTGGATTAACCTGCTCATCAAGTCTTTTCTTTCATATGTCATCAAAGATTGTTTTATATCTAAGCAAAAATGCTTCTTTTTCTATTCTACATATGTTTCTACATCAATAGAAATTTTTTCAAACTGCAGCAGCTCAAACGGTGATAAAACTGATTTATTCTTAGATTTCAATGTCTTTTGGATTCCATAGGCTAATTCAGAATTGTTAAATGATAGGAATTATAAGAAGTGTTTCTTTGCCTTAGCTTTAAGTGAATTTTCTCCTCTCATTTGTGTATTAATTTCAAATCCAATCACACTACCATTACTCAGAGCAAGGTCAGAAAAAAAACCACCTCTCAATTATACAGTCAAAAATTGTTCTGAAGACTGAGTGGAGATGAGAAATTTTAGGATATTTGGCAAACTCTCACCAATTTAGAGAAAAACTAATTTAAGTAAGTAGAGGTGAATACATTTGATGTGATGGCCTATAAAGTACTGTTTTAAAATAAATATGATTGTCTACACTATCCTGGGCTCAGTAAAAAGTTTTCATTCATATAGCATGAGTTTGTATGGGGAGACAACAATAGTAATTTCAAAATTAGGTACATATCCCTTTGGTATATTTCCTGAAAATGAGTAAGTTTCAATGCATTAGTAACTAGATATATCCCAAACCCCAAAAACTTCCTTTTAAACTGGTAATTATGTAACAAAATATGTATTTTGTCAGACTTGATAAGACCAGTGTGTTGATTCAAACACCTCGGGCAAATAAGATACACACATAGGAATATGATTACAGCTAGAAGCTGTAACTTTATTAGTTTAATTAACATAATGATAACTGGGGAGATGCAAAACAGCTATTTCACCCAATATCACTACCTAACAGGAGTGCTCCAGAGTGCTTTTACTAAGGATATATCAATCAAGTTAATAATAAACCTGCAAACTTAATTTACATTCCTCAGCAGCTGACGACCAAACCCTTTCTCATTTTCTTATGTCAGAGACCAAGGTGAAAGGTGCCTTAGCCTATGGTTAATACTTTGCCATATACTGGGGTAGGTTGGCCACTAACTTGGAAAACACTTGAGACTACATGAATTTTTTTTCCCTTGAATCATTTTGGACCTTGTACTATAAGGTCCTGTTTTTCAAATAGGCAAAAACTGCAAGAAAAACATATTCCAAAGCATTTGCCACTATAAACTTCTCTGAGCCTGCTAAGTTTCCTGGATGTGTGAAACACAAGAAAAATTACAATGCAGAAAACCAACTAGATACAATTAGGGACATACTGTATGCATTATGGGGGTTGGACCCAATAATCTCTCGAGGTCCCTTCCAACCCCTATGATTCAATGATTCTGTGACTACTATCACGAAACTTGAGAATCATGAAAGACTGGCTGTAACCTAGAAATGCAGAAAGAACTAGACACTAGTCAGATTTGCTTAGTAAAAACTACAAATTAAAGGTAATGTTGAACCTATATAATGGTATAGTTTGCAAATGTAGAAAAAGTGGAGTTATGACTGATTTTACTTCTATGTAATGAGTGATAAGTTTTATCTCTAACTCTAGGCTTTTTTTGTATTAAGGATATTCTTATTGAGGAAGACCTTTATAATGTACTATGACCAATTTTATTGGTTCGAACCCTCCAGCAACTGAGTAACAGAACTTATAAAGATTATACTAGAAAATGAGATGGTTTTGGTAGAAAATCCTGAGGCATCAGAAGGGATATAAGTACATGCTTATACTTAAATGTATTTGTTGTTTTGTTTAATTTTTTTAAAATCTGGAAAGATTTGTCTTATTCAGCATTTAATTTCTGTCCAAACTAGACAAAAAGCAGTCCTGTCATTGCCAACAGTTACCCATGCAGTGACAGTATGAAAAAACAGATCTTATATATTTGCTCTGATTCATTTGGGAAGAAGGACTTGAATTTGCTCACAGGGTAGTGACACTTACTACCTCTTAGTGCCTCTTCTGAGGAGAGGCTCTCTATTCTTTCAATAAAAACTCTTCAGACATCTCAGTTTTGGCTTGATATGGAGTCACCACAGGCTTAAATAGTAATTTCCAGTTCTTCAGTGCTCATGCCTTTGAATGGTATTTACCAGCACTTTTCCTTAAAAACTAGCTAATATTTGCAAACTTCTTTCATAGTGAGTCTAAACTCACAGAGTCAGTGCAAGTATTCTTGGATTTAAGACCTGGTGACACAGGTCTAAGAGGTTAAGCAGGTTCTGCAAACGTAGGTGAGGATTTACTTTTTCCATACATAGGGAGGATAAGTGCTTTTCTCTAGGAGAGTTTAAGCCATTTTGTCAAAATGTTCTATCCTCTTCACCCACGGTCACTGTAGCCATGTTCTTAACTGCCTTCTTTGTGTTGGGACTGATGGTCATATGATCCTGCTGAAGAATCTAAACAAGGTTAGTAAGAAAACTAAACCTGCAGTCAGAAAAAAAAAAATAATTAGCTGTTTGTCTCCTTTTCTTCACTGAGAAGATTAAAAGTGGAAATCCTGCAAAGGACTCATCTAGCCAACCTGCACAGAATGGTTATGGATTTTCTCCAAGATTTGCTGAAAAATTTTAAGACAATTTTGTTGTCTAAAATAAGAGTCAGTTAACTAAGCTGTCTCCTTTGTCTTCTGCCATCTTGTTCTGGATTTAGTATAATTCACTGGACTTTCTTTATGACTGAGAAGAATCATTTGATTCAGATAAGCTTTTGGATTTTTACAGTCTTTTATGCCTTGCCATGAGTTTGAAGACAATAGAGTATAGGCTTGTGACTATGAAGTGCATTTTTCCATAAATGCTAAATTCTTTGATATTTTAAATAAGTAAGGAATTATCTTATTATAGATTTTTATGACAGTTATTAGTGTCATTCTGGACAGTTGTCACCTTAGATGTCACAATCTACATCCATTAAACATACTGCTGTTTTCAGTCTCCTCACCATCTCGGTGTACAAAAGTAGTTATTTTTTCATGGGATGTAAGTACTTACATGCTTACAATTATTAACATAAAAGTAAACAATAATTACAAATATAGAAATTAATTCTGCTACAGAACCTGACTATTCTTAACTCCTGTCCATTGCACACACTAGAGAGGTATAACTTTCATGTTTTTATTGTGAGTTTGTTTTTACAATGCTTTTTTAGTTTGAGAACCACAGACTTACTGGAAGTCATATCTGTGATTCATGCAAGACTTTTATTTTAAATTCTGATAATTTACAGTACCTTTGGAACCTGCTTAAATTGATTCCATGTGTACATGGTAACACCATTCTGTAAATAAACATTCTGTAAACTTAAGAATGTGAAGTTTCCCAGAAATTTTAATCAAGGTTTATTGAGATCAGTAAGTGAATTCTGACAACCACAAGTGAGAGTGTGTCTACTGCCAGTTCCTGTGACCAAGTTGAACAACATAAAATTAGAGTTCTCTCTCTCCAGAGAGTTGACTAGAATTACTCTCTGTGAAAGGAATGTAATTCAAAAATTGAAAATTTACTCCAGTTTGATTTTCAACATTTCACAGTGCAGATTTTGGGAATACCCAAGGGAGTTGGAGGCATAAATTCTGAACACAGCAGTCACTCTCCTAAATAATTCAGTTGAAAAATATCCTTAATGCTTTTGGTGAGAAGAAAGAAGGAATAGACAATCTACCACTTCTACCATGTCCATAAGCAGCAATTAGACATTAGTAGTCATTATATGTGATTAGAAGCTGGCTACAGACTGCTTATAAGGAAAACACGGATGATGGCTTATAGAAACAAAAGTGAAGTATGTTATTTTTTCTGATGAACAGATTAACACTCTATCAAAATATGAAGTATTACAGGAAAAAAAACAGGTAGAAAAAGAGATATCTTCAATAGACATTTTAAAGACATTCTGAGAATAAGACGCATAATTCACTGCAGCCTCAGGGTAGCTATAAATTATATTCAGACAAATCACTGTTTGCTCTGTTATTGTAGTGAAAATTTCTCCTAGCAACTACTGTGCCTTACTGTATCTGTTAGTTAATATACAGAACGTGTTTTCTTAAAAGAATGTATACAAATGGATGACAAAGACCTTTATCTTTTCTGGCAAAGCCCACAAGGTTAAATAGTTAATTTTCAGTTGAAAGAAAAAAATAAATCTTTTAGTTTCTCTAGATTACTTGAATGAAACTGTGGAAAAGTAAGATGTAATGTGTGTCAAGAAAAGAAAGGAAAGGGCAAGAAAAATGCTAAAACATCAATAGAAGAGAAAACATAACCTAGGTGAGAATTAAAATATTTAATAAATGGAATGAAAAAAGTGAAAATAAAGCCTGAAATAAACTATTTGATTCATTATGTAGAAAAATAAAAAACCAAACCAGTACTAGTTAGATGTATTATATACCTTGGAAAAATAAACAGTTACGATGAAGAAATGATTGTGAACATTTGTTATAGGTCATCTGGCTTAGAATGGAAAATTCCTACATCAAATTTTGAAGTGTTAAAAACCAGAAGCTAGTATATTCATGAGGGACTTAACAATAACCATTTTGAAACCCATTAGGTAATGAAGACAGTAAAACATGAAAGTAGTTCCTAGAATACAGAGAAGACAGTTTTATGATCCAGAAATTATAAAATCCATCTAGAGGAGAAACTGTCCTGGATCTACTTTTTCAATAGGGAGGAACTAATTGGGAACGTGAACATAATACAGAGCTACTTGCATTGCTCACCATATGTAACTGATTACAAGAAAATAAATCCTGTTGACTAAAGAAACAGAAAAATTATGGCACAGCGGAGAAAGAATGTGAGATAGACTAGAATATGTCTGTGCCAAAATATTAACCCTGCCTTCAATCCTAGGGAAATCAAAGTACACAAGCTTTAGAAACACACAGAAAGTTCTGCTGCAAAGCAATGACACTTGACATATAGCTGATGAACCAGTACTGGTGGTCACAATTTACCTACTGAGTTGTTTCTCTCCTGCAGTCTGCAGCATTGTGTCGATATGCTAAAGTTACCTGGAAGTGACTTAAGTGGCAGAAGACTAGTCACAGCAGAATGGAGCATGATGCAAAATAATTTAACTAGTTTTGTTATTTAAGCTACCTTGTTCTAAAATAATACAAGATACATAAATCTATACAACACAGAGTGCAACATGGAAATGGTTCTGCTGTTGCTTGACCCTCAGCAGAATGCAGGTTGGAACAGAAGTGTAGTGTCTTGAGCACTCAAACTTCTTTGGAGAAGGATCTTCTCCAAGAAAGTCCTTAGCACTGTTTCCAGTCTTCAGTGCATATTTGACTGGGTGGTCTCCATCCTAACATGTCTGTTTTCATCGACACAAAACCCAGCAAAGTAAGACAGGACAATGAAGTACTAAGGACAGTACTTCAGTAACCTTGCAGTACCAATAACTAACATAATAACTAAGACCTTTGACAGAGTGAATATTCTCCAAATTAAGATATAAACTAGCCTTTATAATGTAGTTGTGGAGATTGGCAGCCCAGCTAGTCAAAGCATCAGGAATTAGTTTGGTAGTCTCCTCATTCATCCTTTATAACTATTTTGTTCTCACCAATAGCACATATGGTTTTCATCTGTTGCTGATATATGGAGGTAATCAATACAGGCAGGATAGCGACAGTGAATTCAGTGTATTTATTTTTTAACTGATTCCTCACAGGAAATTCAGTTTGGAAAGGATCTCAGGACATTTCTAGTCCAACCTGCTGCTCAAAGAGCAGCAGATCAGAGTTGGGTGCTCAGGGCCACATGAAGTCTTGAAACCCTTCACGGGTGGTGCCTGCACAGCTCCTCTGAAAAACATGCTCCACTGTTCAACTGACCTCATGGTGAAAAAAGTTTATCAATACATCATCATTGAACTTTCAAATTATGCCTGTTTTTCTGTCATCCACCATGCACTGCTCTGAGAAACATGTTTCCCTTCTTTGTTCATTCTTTGTAGGTCCTGACAGATGCTTTAGGATCCTCCAAAGCTGTCTTTTTCTCCAGGATGAACATGTTCACCTTACAGAGTTTCTCCTCACAGGGCAAGTGCTCTAGCCTTTGACCACTACAGTGGCTATCCTGTGAACTTGCTCCAGTTTATTATTAATGTCTTGTACTGGAGGCACAAAACTGAAATACAGCATCCAGACATGCTTTAATGAAAGCTGAGTAGAGGGGAATAATCACACCTCTTGAGCTACCAGTTGTGCTCCTATCCATGCAGTGCAGGACACTGCTGGTCTGCTTTGCTGCAAGGGGTCACTGTGAGCTTGTGTTCAGCTCATTGTCTGCCAACTCCTCCAGGCCCTTCAGTGAAGCTGCTGCACAGACTGTGTCATTACAAGGTGGTCTCTATTCCTGTGTGTGCATCTGTGTTGAATTTTGTCAGGCCCTTGTGGCCCATTCCTCCAGTCTGTATGGGTTCCTTTGGTTGGCAGCCCTGCCCTTGAGCCTGTTGTCTTCCCCAGTTTGATGTCATCTGCAAACTTGGCAACATTTTTTTCTCTTCCTCCAATCTTCTTTCCTTTGAGCAAATTCATTCAATAAGGGGCTGTCTCCTTCATGGTATTGAATGAAGTGAGCGGCTGAGGGATTTTAGATGGCCATCTTCTCAGAAATTTGAGGGCTTTCCTGTTACATCAAGAACGACTGTATTGGGTGGAGCACCTATCACCCACTTGTATGCTGAAAACTCTGTGGAGAGATCATGTGAGAGCTGTACCATGTTTCACTTCAAAGCCCAAGCTAAAGCAAGACATGTCGAGGCTGGACTGAGGAAAGAATATATTCTGAGGAACTAAATACAGTGAAATATTAAGAACAGATATTATTTATTACTCTAATTTTGCAACAGACAACTTCTGTAGACTCTATCACAGTATCTTATTTGAAAAAAAAAAATTGAATAATTTACTGATCATTAGGGCCATGCTGCTTTCTTATTTAAATAATTTACTGTTATTACCCCTAACCCATGGTGTTTTAACCCTGTCAAAAATTTGACCTCATTATTCAGCTGGTTTGACTAGCTAATTTGGAAAAGCAAATCTAGCAGAAAAAAGTGAAAAAAAAATCAGCCATTTTTCAATTTTTGCCTCAAGCATGTAACTATAAATGATTCATAGGTCTTCTTACTCTGTGACAGATTCATTATTAAAAGTTTATTTAATTATCAATACTGTGCTCTACTCTATTAAGAAAATCATATTTTATATTGACTATTACTTGTGAATGAAGTTATCAGTGTCATTCAATCCACTTGGAATCCTGAACATCTGTTTCATTAAGCTGATAGCGTTTGTTATCGACATGTTTAATGCAATATATTTTCCAAGGGCATATTGGCAGTTTCTCATGTGTTAAGAGAACTCTCTGGTGTAAGCTAGTATACACGGTACTGTTTGTTGCCTTCTGGGCGGTTGGGGTATTTTTTAGGCTCAAAGCCACTGTGAGACTGAACTGCAGTGCCCACTTAGTAGCGCCAGATTAATTTATTTCATTGCTACATGCATCGCAAATGTGTGACAAGGAACACAATGATCTCAGCATGTAAATTATATCTGGACATTCAAAATAAAGGGATTTATTATCTGCTGTTAATGTCAGTTGTTTCCAGTTTGCCTAAATACATTAAAAACATATTATGATAGTATGAATATTATGCAAACGCTAGCATTAACATATTCTAATGCAGGCTTCTATTTTTTCTTATTCTATTTCAGATTAATATCCATTAACATTATCAATGTTTTATCTCTTTTGTGCTGGAAATTAAATTCTGCATTAGAGAAGGTGGAAAATGTTTAATATGAAAATTAGAAATATTCCAAAATACAATTTTTTAAATTTTTTTTTAGATTGTTTTCATGATCAAATAATATTTTCCGCTTGTTTTCATTATTCTCAATACTTGTGTTGGAAAATACTGGAGTGAATAATTGGAATTTTCTACATGGAGTTTCCACAAAATTTTTTAAAAGCTTGTGATACAATTACAATGGAATGTATGAATTTATTTTGGATATACAAACTATGGGGACATCAGTGATCTTTTTACCCACTTCAATTGTCTAGGACTTGCACTGATTTCTGTTGTCAAAATATGTTACGTTATGAGGAATCAATATTCTGTCTATATTTAACATTGCTTTCCAGACCAGGACAAAATTTGTATCTTGCCATTAAACATTTTTCTCTTTCAAAGTTTACACATATAACTGTGGCATAGGAAGTCCTGTTGTAAAGTCGATGCCACTTTAGAGAGAGTAAAATGCAGTAGAGAAAGTATTAATGATATTTACAAATGTTTAAATGTTTCAAGTAATCTGAGGTTTTACGTGGTCTTTTTTTTTTTTAAGGTTATTTTTATGGTATTAGCTTTGGAAAACACACCCTGTTGCAACACAAACCAAGTTAAACTGAGGAAAACTCAAGTCTTGATATTTTAATTTTTATTTTTCTTCTGTGAAGGATTTGTCTATTAACAGGCAGAAACATAAGGCTTTGTTTCTATGCATGACTATGTCTTATGAATGAAATGACTGTCTTTAAAGTATAAAGCATTGTTTAGAAACAGTTATAAATTTATATGTGGTCAGAAACACATACGCCTTTATGTCTTATCAGTACAGGCTTGCACAGTAAAAATCAAGCAATGATACTTACAAGACTTGATTGTTCTCCCAGCTAGAACTTTCTATGAATTCTCATTCTAGCTACTAATCAACCCAAAAGTTCTCAGTTTGGTATCTGCCTCCAGATAGATTTCTGTGAATACATGTGGTTGTGTGCATGTGATAAAAAAAGATCCCAAATTACCATATATTTTCAAAGCAGTATTAGATCAATCAATTAATGATTAGTCATAAAACAAAGATCATCACACTAGCTAGCAACTTTAAGGCATGTATTTTCTGATTTCTCAATGCCTTAATACCATGTAAAAATTTAAACCAGAAAATAGAAACCAAAATAGTTCCCAACGTCACAAATTTTATAGTTGAATTTTTCACATAGTATAACAGAAATTAATCTATATGATGATCATGGAATGATAGCAATTGATATTGGAATGCAGTATCTTAAAATACTTTCCTCTACTTCTCCCTCCCAAAAAGAAAATTTTCAGTTCAACTCAAGCTTGCCAAATTCATCACAAGAGCCTAACATCCAGCAAGCTAATGTCATATGGGACTAGACCTTATAAGAGCAACAGTTGGCAAACCTGTCCATTGAAGCCAACACAGTCCCTTTTCTGACCATCCCAAAGGGAACATAAAAATTCATGAACAGAACATATACTTCTTTCCAGTGGTAATTCTGTGTCCAATGCCACATTGAAACTATGCAGGTGAAGCAAAGCAATCACAACGTGCCCAAATGTATGTGCTTGGTCAACTAACACTCAGTGGGAGAAAATTTTTAACAAAACAGTTGTTTCCTAATCTATTAGTTCTGAGGCTTAACAGAGAACTAAAAAACTAAAGCTGCAAAGGTAAATCATTAAGTTAAAATTATACTTCTGAAATACACTGCAATTTATGGACCTAATTGTGATACTGTTTTTCAAAGACATACCAGTCTCCTGTCTTCTCTGGTTCACACTTCATTATTTTTTACCTGTTAACTAACTAACAGGTTCAGACTTAAAAGTTCTTCTAGTTGCTAGTTTCAAAGTCTAGATCGCTGACAAACTATGTCCCTTTCCTCCACAGTATGAACTCTCTGCTCAGCTCTTTGGTTCCTCAGTTGTTTCTGCACAGAATAGTAATCCTCCAAACCCAATTTCCAGCCTCAGTAGGTTGTTTCATTTGTTATTCATATTTCTGTGTCCTTTCAGATACTTGCATAATCTTAACTCATTTATTCACCAGTAGTATTTTTAAGAGAATTTTCACAGATATCAAGGCCTGGATGTGCTGGATGTAATGGAAGTTGATTTTTTTTTCTTCTCCGTGTGAACTTTTTGTCCTCCTCATTAGACTTTGAGAGGTGGAACTCAGACACAGCCAATGAGAGCATTACCTGTGTTTCAAAATAAATAGACTTTAGAAATATTCTTTAGAATTTTCCTGGGAAAAAAAAAGTACCAATTATACATTTGCATCAGTATAAAAAAAAAAATCCCACATGAAAATATGGCCCCCAAAATAAACATTGTATAGAACCTCCTTTGTATGCAGAATTTAAGAAAAAATGAAAGATTTTCCTGAAACAATCTGAATTTATCTTTCAAGTACAATTATTTTCCATTTGAATTAGCATAAACAACATCCTTATTTTTATCTGCTGCAAATGAACTATAAATCACTCTCTCACTCTTCTTTAGTACTAAAATGTTCTTTACATATAAACTGTTAGCACCACTGGAACTGGTATCTTCAATTACTTTCAGATACAGCTATGCTTTACTAGAGCAACCTATGGTATAGTCTGCTGATTCAGCAGAGCATGTAGGGTTAACTAAATGTTTTGCTTCAGTACATTTATACTTATTAAACCTTCAGTTATTGCAGTGAGCCTTTTTTGATTAATGTTGCTATTTCTGTTTGATGGCTTTGCCGCAAGCTTCTCACTATTTCATGAAATATATTGCTGCTTAAGTTTGTTTGATCGATCAACTCCCAAATCAGATAGTTATGACAATTTACAATTAACTTTTATTTTGTACTTTTAAATATAGGTGATGTGTTCTTTACAACAGGTGCTTAATCTGTGAACTTACTGTCACTTATTTTCTAAATATTGACTTCCTCATGTTATTTTGGGAGAAATTAGGAATACAGTACAGTGCTAGGAAAATGTCAGTTTAATTTTGGGAAACAATTCAAGTTTGTTCTATACTTTGTATGGTGAACTACCACACATTGCACTTGCAAATTATTATAATGAATTAATAATTGATCTTTGTGATGAACTTGTGATCATACAAATTCTAATACATATTTCTGGGGAAAGAAAATAACTGATGGAATCCAGCAAACAATAGCAACATTATTCACTAATCTTACATAAAAAGGAAACTTTTTTCAAAATTTCAAAATGACTGCAAGGCAGGAGCATGCCTAACATACTTGTGAATCTGGTAATTTTAACAGAGCTCATCAATATATTAGCAGAAGTAACTGAATCACTTTCATTCGTTTCAGATTCCCTAACTGTATTATAAACAACAGAAGTGTTATAAAATCTTGCTGAGATACTCAAAGCCTAGTTCAGCAGCATCCAAACTACAAATTGACAACCTGCAGAGTTAAAAATTCATTAATTCCCAGAAAGGAAATGTCATCTCATTTCACTTTAAAAAATGGGGAAAGTATTACTGCTTCTTATGGAAGTAAATGATAATTTCTTGAGTAATTAAAAATGGTTTAAAAGTGTATGATATTAAAAAAAAAAAGACATTAAGACACAAATCTGCCACTTTACTTCCCAGAGAAAGTATGTCAGTTATACACAAATACAGATGCTAACTATAACTATCACAAATATCTTAGAAATAATTTGGGAATAGACTGATAGTGATAATCAGTATCGTTAAGTCAGAATCAAAGCTGACATGAATAATTTCTTCCCTCTTCTCCTTTCCTCCAAAACGAAAATCTTCGCCACCTTTTTTTGTTTCATTTGTTTCTTCTGAAGGTAATACATTAACTGAATGAGCTGATAAGACTTTCAAATACTAATAATGGAGAACGTAAAGGGTTTTTTTCAGGATCTCATGTATCTGAAATAGTAAAAAAAAAAAAAAAGAACTCCTATATACATTTCCCCAGGTGGTTTTCATTTTTTGCATTCAATCCATGAAGCTTAAGGGCCTTTCATATCCTTCCCCTCAGCCTACATGATTTATAACATAGAAACATTTAGGTTAGAAAAGACCCTCATGTCCAGCCAAGACCTAACTTGGTTTCCAACTCAACAGCTGTTTTAATGTTTTCTTGTTTGCACTTAGTCAAGCAAATTTCAACTAAGGTATCAGCTGAGCAATGCCGATGCCCAGAATAGCCAGTGGTGGGTGTTTTGGTTTTGGTTGATTTTGTTTAATTGGATTTCTGGGGGGGCTGGAGGGGGTAGGAGTACTTTTTCTTTTCCCAACATGACATACTTCTCTTAGCTTAAGAGGATACCACAAGCCAGAGATACTCTTATATTCTGTGTTTCTCATGCTCCTAAAGGGAAAAATGCTTTTGGCTGGTAAGTCTATTAGTAGACTAATGAGCACATTTATGTTAATAGCATGTATTGCCAAGGGTTGAATAATCTATTGATTTCCCTCAGTAGAACTACTTATTTTTCCACTTACATCTTTTACCAGCTCTGTGTCCTTGTTTTTTATGTTGTTGTCCATGCTGAATTGGACCCAGTTCAGAGAGTTGATCCTTGGAATGACAATGAAGTTGTTGTTAAGGGGAAGGATTACTCAGAGTAGGGAGCTGAGTTGCAGTGTATCCCCAGGTGAAATTTCAGTCTACAATTCTGGTTTATTAAGACTCTTTAAACACAGTGTGTCTCATTTCTAGGGGATTCCTGTAGTGTGGGAAGTGTTTCAGGGTTTGCGTAGTTACCTCCTGCCACATAGGAAAGGGAGGCAAAATAAGGTGAGAAATTACCTTAGAGTTGGTCCTGGCCTCTTAGCTGTGGGAAATGCTGCCTGGGTCTATGCTGCAGGACACAGGTCCTCTGAGGCACATCCTGAATTCCTGATGATGAGAAGAGAAACGCTGAATTCCTCAGTCTCTCTGATTTGCTTTGTAAGGAATGTCAGGTATACATGCAGAGAGGAAAGAAGGATGCTCTATGGAAAGACCCATGGAGGGACTGAGCAGAATGTCTTGGGAAAGCAATTACCTTGTAAAAAAAGTCAAAATCACAGTGAGTGCCACTGCTTGCCAGAGGGCATTATTCTTCCTAGAGATTTTTGTGAGACTAGAATTTGTCAAGTAAGTACATACATATTGACTAATGTTCAGCTGCTTCTGCATTGGTTTATCTGCAATTATGACCTCCAAAGCTACCAGTGTAGTAGATTTTAAAATAATATTCTGAATTAGACATGAGACTCTGGCATATGAGCAGGGTACCTGTAGACATTATATTGGATAATTAAGTAGTAATTGCAATTAGACAACCTTCATGGAGTGTTTCAGACAACAAAAGCAAAATGATACTATCACCAGGATGTTAACATAGCAGATATACTGTTTAGAAAACAGTCTCTTAATGCTCTTATTTCTTGGGATGGTTGACAGAATAACACATGTGACAATTGGTTTGAGTGATTTTCTGAGAGGGCAAGCTATTATTTTTCTTATGGCATCATGGAGGGTAAATGATTTCTCTTGTAACTGCAGGGCAGGTTTTGTGGAGATACATGACCCAAACCATAATGAGACTCAGTGAAGGACATCAGTGTAGGGAATAGAGGCCTTTATTTTCCAAGTTTCACTGGATTACAGATGGCTGGATTAGAAACTTTCTTTTGATGCGATACTTACAGATGATGGGTTTTACTTGCTGTGCAATGCATGGAGTGAAAAGACAGATTTGTTTTTTAGTGTGGGACACTAAAAGTGATTTCATCAGTCTCAAAAGTTGTGAATTACTTCGAACTCCTAGAGCAGAAGTCAATGCAAGGCTTACCACTTCTGTTTTTTCTGCAAAAAAGAATGACAAAGAGTCAAGATTGAAGAACCATGGCAGATGATAGTAAGATGTCTTTACTATTAACATGCCTCATTCTTTTCTTTCTTTACAAAACTATCATATTGTTAAATTTGCTTTCCTAAAAGTGTATTTTAAGGCCTAGAAATTTGACATTGTTCTTAGACTGGTTTTAAATTCTCAGGTTAAATGTCTCTCTATAAGATATTACTGTTGTTTGTTGCTCCTGGTTTTCAAAACATTATTGTTTACCTTGCTAATTTTATTTTCAGTCTGGTCAAGCAGTGTAATACTTATTAGTATATTAAAACCATAACTTTGAAGCTGTAAATAAGTCATTTTCCCCCCAAACACAGATTAAAACAATATGATAAATCAAAATAAATTATGCTTTGAGAAAAGATGTAATTTGCACAATTAGGTGATACAATAGACTGTTCCATAATTATGTGCAATGCAAGTGTAACCATCCTTAATATCAGTAGTATGCAAGCCTTTCAGACTTCATTAAAGAGTTCCATTGGAACACGTGAATAATAGGATTAATATAGCCATGGGCACTGCTGGGTCAGCTGGCAATAGATCAATCCAAAATGTAGAGCATATTAAAAGGATTATAGATTAGCAATTAGATGGCTTTTTCATGAGCAAGGAATAGTTCCTCAAGCTTTGCCAAAGGTTAACAGAGATAGGATGTCGATTATTCCAGTTTATAATCCAGTAAGAGCCTTAAGGTGAGGGAAGTTATGGCATTTTCAGGATGATAAGAATGATATGAACGAAACATAACAAACCTTTCAGGATCAGTGGCCTGGCTTCACAGCGAAACCGTTCTTACGCAAAATGTACGATATAAATATGTACTGTTAATAGCTCCATCTCTAAGAAAGGAGATTTCAAGTGAACTATCTGAGAGGTCAGAGACAGTATTTAAGCCCTTATCTATAGCACACAGTTTGAAAACATTTGTTGCATTTCAGAGAATACATAAGTAAGTTCTCTAATTCAAACTCTACAAATCAATGTTTAGTATTGCTAACACTATACACCACTGGAATTATAGTTTGTCACTTACTTTTAGCTTGTCAATAATACAGATATCTAAGATTTTTTTTATAGCTTCCTGATGAAATACTGGATGGTGATATTGTTATGTTTTCAACTGCATAAAGAGAATGTAGTATGTGGAATCGATATATATTGATCACACTGGGAGCTGAGTCTCAACATCTCTAAAAATCAGGTCACTTATTTGGATGCCTCAGTGTGCTTTTACTTCAGATGTCTAGCTCCAAAAAATGAGCTTTTGTATAAAAGGAGGCAGTAAATTTATTAAAAAAATTGAAATGGACATTCAAATGGATAACAAATTGAGTATACCTGGAAATAAAAGAATAAATGTGAACAATTTATTCAACAAACTTAAACAATTATGTATGCTATGAACATGTTTAACTCTTTTCTTATTCAATTGCCTTGTTATCTTTCTGCAAAAATTTTGGGACAGAGGTCTGACTTAATATTTTGCTGTATCTATTTGTTACTCTCTAAGAAATGTGTTGGTGAGTTTCTTGGGATTAGAGATAATCAAATTGCAATAATAATGCAATGTCTGAATAATGCCTCTGCTAAGGAAAAATGTTTAAGTTTTCAGAAGATTTTTTTTTTAAGAATAGAAATATTTGCAAATTTTCTGCAAAAAGAAGCCTAGGAATTTCTTGAAGAATATATTCCTTTTGAAAGATTAAGTCTCATGGTTGTCCAGGTTATGTGACATTTAGACTAATTAAAAATACCTCTTAATAAATGAACAAAGCCAGTCGCAGCTGCAAACCTTTTCAGAAATTGTGTAATATTGCTATAACAACAGCCCCTGTAGAGATTCTTGGGTTAGATGAAAGGGTTAGAACTAATTCTCCTTCTTTATTCTGCCCCAGACCAGTAGCTTTGTGGGGTCTGTAGCTGAACCAGGTTGTTCTGGTTCATTCATTGCTTTTTAATAACAAGAATTTTCTGGTGCCTCTGAAGACCTGGTAAACTATGATGCAAACTCAGTCCCTGATTGTGAATCTTTCTTTAACATGTCTACTGCATTTTATTGTTTCTATGGTCAATGCCTACACTTTATAGAGAAGACTATTAAAAAAAATTTGAGTATTATATGTAATAAATACCTGATTTTAAAAAAATAACCCACTTTATTACATTCTACTACTGGTGATATACAGTAATATTTTAATCTCAGCTAACTTCCATTTTACATAATCACAGCCAGAATTCAGAAAAGCAGAATGGGCAATATTTTATATTAAAAAAGTGTGAAGACTGCATTTCTAACTGAAATCTGTATAATTACTACTTTGACTTTAGCTAAAGTACACTGGAAATTCTATAAAGTAGGAATTTCTAATTACAATTCTTTTCAATTTAGTTTAATTGTGACAGCTGCTCTGATTTTGACAGACAAGAAACTAAGTGTTTGTGATGCAATGACAGCAACGTCCATGGCACTAATTGCAACTTTTGTTGGAAAATGTCATGAATTACATTTCAAATAGGATCCAAACATAAGGATGGTTCTTCACTCATTTTACTTTGCAACAGAACTCTGGGACATGAACATTATTTTTGTCTTCGTTAGACTAATAATTCATTGCAGCAACTGTAGACACTGACACGGGTAGCAGCTATCACTGAGCACTGAAACAGTACGGTCATCTTACTGGCTTTATCAAATGTTGTTTGGCAGTCACTACTTCTGGGTGACCAGAAGAATTGTGTTATATGTCTAATTATTTTCTTTGTTAGTACAGCAAAGTAAGTGGTAAGAAGCAAAAATGCCTGTATAATCTGTTCCTTTTATGACTGTTTAAAACATGAGATGAGGTTGCAATTATGTCTAAAACTGAGGCAGTTAAATTTTTTGTCAAAATAAAAAATTGAAAGTTGCTAGAGATGGAATTTTCTTATGCTTATAAATAACAGAAAGCCTGCTGTTTTTTTCCATGCAGTGGGTGTGTTGTTCTAAATTCCCTTCTGTTCAGACTTTTTAGAGTGTTTAAATACCGAGAGAGATTTATTTTCACGTTTTATGCTTTTCAGCTTAGGTTTTTTTATTTTAATCCACCATTAAATTGGATGCTTTTATAAAGTTCACTATGAATCTTACTCTTTCGTAGGTGCTCACATATCCCATATAAATACAACCCTCATAGAAAATCCTACCTGGAATATACTGAGGTCTTGCGCAAGGGAATTAAAAACATTAAGGATATACAGCTTCCCAAGCCCAATAATACTACTTTGGGGCTAACTGATAGTTCCCTATAAAGTCGGAAGAAGTTATACTGTCCCAACTTCATAATATTTGTTGACGTGTATATAATATATTCCTGCAAAAGAATGAGGTTTGGAAAACATTCAGAAAATGGAAAATTGAGATTTTAGCTGTTAAGAAAATGTATTTGCATTGGAATTGAATTTACAGAGCATTTTCTTCTTGGGAAAAATGAAGTTGGGGAAGGGGAGGCAAGGCTGACTTCCTGAAACTGATACAGAGATGCAGAGGTAGCTTTTACCTAAACCCGATAATCAGTGTATTCTTCTGACGAGTGCTATGGCAGGTCTCAGTACTTGAGAGAATTTGCCAAACCTACCTCCATATCCCCTAGTGTCTAAGTACACTTCATGGTGAGCCCCATGTTTTCTACCTAACAGAAATTCTGACATTATGACAGGCCACGGTATTAGTATTTTTCCTGTGCTACTTGGCATCTCTATATGTCCTGACTGAATCAGGTCTTTCTGATTTATGTCTTCTGTAATGAATTGAGATTGCCATAGCTGCTTATTGCTTAGCTATCAATGCTTTATATCTCAAGACCTCTTGCCTAGTTTCATCATTTTCTTTCTCACCAGCTCACACAAATGTCTTTTTAATCTGTCACCTTGCACATTGTCCAGAGTTTACACTTGCGGAGGTCAGCATGGAAAACTCCTTCTCATCCCTTCCTGTATCCTCTATTCAGCTGGCAAGAAATTGTTTTTTCCCCTCTTCCTTTTCAAAGTACAACTTCTGTCCTGTTGAAACCAACGAGCTAACATTGAATAAAGTCTAGACCCTTATACTCCAGTATCTTAATCCACACCACAGCAGCTGTAGCAGAACTGTAAGGTGAAGTGTACAATTATTAATTTGTGGACATGCAGAAACAGAAAAACATACTCCCCCAGTAATCAGCATGTTTCACTGCATAGATGACAGTTTCTCACTGAGGCTAACAATTCTTCCTTCATGTATAAACTTTATCTAATGGAGTTACAGTGACTAGCCTTCTCCAAGTCCTTTTCCACCATCATTTTCCTTAGGGATGACTCCCCTTTGCATCACAGTGTTCTTCAAAACCCTGACCTCTATCTAAAGGTCTTCATGTCCACATGGCATTGTAAAGTGGCTGCTTCTAGTAATGTCATAGTAAAAAGTTAGTTCTGCTCAGGTTGAAAAATCCATAATCATAATCCATAATGCTAATAAACAAAGGCAATGTTCTCCTCTGAAAACTTGTTCTATAAGTGGGAATAATCAAGTTAGATTTTATTTGTGTTTTGCAGTTGGATTCTGTGATGTTTAATAAGGTGAAAATGGCAGCCGCAGCACCTACATTTGTGAAGCTTTTAGTGAATCTCAGCCGAACAAAATTCCAGGGACTAGAAATAGCTGAGCACTGAAGCAGCCCTTCTGTCAGTATTCATTGATGCTGTCTTTCTCTTCTGTTAGATATCTTGGAGACTCTTACCTTCTGTTCCACATGGGTGAGATTAGCCAATAGAATTGAAAATCATTACTGAGGAGTCCCAAATATCTTTAGATGTAAAGGCACCTATCTAGAGTTAATTTTTCTTTCTAGTAGCTGGTATAATACTGTGGTTTAGATTTACAATGAGAACAATGTTGATAACACTATGATGTTTTTAGTTGTTGCTAGGTAGTTGTAGTGTCTACACCGAGCCAAGGACTTTTCAGTTTCTCACACCCCAACAGGTGCACAAGGACCTGGGAGAACAGAGCCAGGACAGCTCACCTAGAGTGACTATACAACTGGGGCAGTCAGCTGGGAGGTGGAATCACTGCTCAGAAGCAGACTGAGCATTTGGTTGGGTTATCCTGCATGTAATAAACTATTGCATTTATGTATCACTTTTTAATTATTATTGTTATTACTATTATTATTTTGTTATTATCTTCCTTTGTTACCCTATTAAACTGTCTTTATCTCAACATGTAAGGGGTTTTTTTTTCCATTCTCCCCACCCCTTGTGGGGAGGAGAAGTGTGTGAGCAACTGCGTTGTGCTCCGTTACATGCTGGGGCTAACCCATAACTGAGTTATGGGTCACAAATCTCTTGGTAGATCCTGTGGTAGAATACTGATATAATTGGCTGTATTCTATTTATCTTCCTTTTAGAATATATCTCCTTTGGGAATAATTTCAATTTATGCATAATGTGAAAAAACCCCCCACCACCCTACTCTGTCTTCAAAAAAACCTAAAGAAACAAATACAAACCACAAGAGAAAAATGTCAGTTATCACTGGAGGAAGTCTAGTGGTGGCTGTCCTTTTCTTTAAAGACTCTGACTAAATATTTCTGCTTTTCTATGCATTTCTAGGCTGATTACAATGTGCTGTCTGTATGGCGCCCTTCTACATATCCTTGGTGAGTTGTATTTTTTAGCTCACATGTTAAAAAAAAATAAGCTCCGTGTGTGAAATAACAGTAAAGATCTGGACAGGGATCAGGCCAAAGCACTGTATAGTGAAAGCATATGAAAGAGCAGGGTGGTCATTATTGGTAGCAATACAGAATGTATATGGTGGCAGCAGGTTATCATAATTCCTACTTATTACTCCAATATAGGATTAAAAGGGGAGGGGATTGTATTAGTGTTGAGGCTATCCCTGGAAGAAGATAGAAGTTGCATGAGGGAATTCTCCATAGTGGTTAGAGACATGGACAGAAGGATGGAGTATTGCTGTGGGTGTTTTACGGCCTGCTGAGCAGCTCTGTAGCTCCTCTGGTATGTGAGAGGCTGGAAGTGCTCTGAGGAGAGCAGGGCTGCAGGTGTGTGTTCAGCGTTTTCTGTTGTCATTACAAAGAACAGTGCTTTTCATCCTTCAGTCTTAACTGCCTTTGCTTCTCACCTGCTTGCTGGCCTTGTTAATAATCAATCACATTTTATTCACTTAACCTTTGTTTGCCTGCCCCCTGCCTTCGTGCTTCTTCATGTCACAGTAGATGGCACGACTTCAACTGTTTGTTGATTAACAAATGCACACGGTATGTGCTGCAGCCATTTTAACTTCTTCACTCAGCATCGTGCTGTAGCCACTTTAGCTGCTCCTTTGCATATTGATTGAACACTGCTTGCATTGAGTATTGACTGCCACAGACAATGTTCCTCACTTACCATTATCGCCCTTGTTTCTTTCTCCCTCATCACCATTCCTGTAAACATTGATGTTTATCCAGTTTCTCCTGCCCTTATATTTCTTCACCATCTGCATCTTTGTTTCATTCTCATACTTGTAAATTATCCACATACAATGATTTCTTTTCTTTTTCTTTTTTCTTTTTCTTCTTTTTTTTTCCTGTTGTCTCTGAGGAACATTTCTCCTAATCATCAGTTTGGCCAATCTCAGGAGTTCAGCATTCAGAAATCATGAGTCAGCCTCCCTGTTCCCTCAGATGAGGATACTGATCTAATACTGAAAAAAACCCCTTTCTTATTTTTAATTTGTTTCCTAGAAAATTTAATACACACATCTAGCCATTTAAATTGTAGAGGGAACCTACGTAGAAGCATGAAGGTATTGTTTAGAACTCTCAAGAAAATATTTTTTTCTTAATAATTAAAAGAAGCAGTTATCACTAAATAGCATATGTCAAGGCTCTGGAGATAAATATCAGCTAAGATAAATATGGTATGAGGCAGAGAGGAATACAGATGCTGTCTGATGTGGCAGAAGATGATACTGAGGATACCAGCTCTACAAGCCAGTGGTCATTTAATAGAATGTAACCTTGGGAGCAGGGAAAAAACAGTTTTAGGGATAAAAAGAGAACAAAGAACAAATATCCAGCCTGTCTTTGGTTTTCTGGGTATTTTAAATGTGCATGTAATATGGAGCTGAAGATCAGTGGAGAAATGCCTAAAAAATTAGGCTCAAGCATGAAGATGTAATGCTATCCAATACCTTCTTTAAATAGTTATACTGTACAAAGTGGGGTGATATACGAGACAGCAGAAAACCTAGAGTACTTGGTGCTTTGATTCAGTCTATCATGGGTGTCTGTAAACCTGAAGGTGATAAGTGTCTGAATGAGATTTACATATATGAGTGTAGATTTCTTGATTCTTGGCCTTTGGCAAGAATACTATGGGAATAAACTTAAGTAGGTTTGATTATAATGATATGATGACTACTTCTGTGTGGTATGCGTGCTAAACTACTTAATGTATATTGGCACTTTTATATGCTCTTTCCCATGCACCACCGTTGCACTGAATTTTCTTATTTAATTTAATTTTTCTCAGACCTAACTGCTTTTCAGAGACTAATGGCAGATTTGATAAATGCTCTTTCTAGACCAGTTAATTCTTAGGCTGATAAAAGCTATTTTAATAAAAAAAATGCAGCTTCCGGCTAGAGCCCAGATTTTGAAAGATAAGTACATCTAGTTTCCCTTCTTTTCCCCCTGAATTAGTTACTTTAGTTTAAAGATATTTTTTTCTAGACTGATTAAGAAGAAAGACTGAAAAATTGAACTTCAGATTTACTCTTTCACCAGACTGATACAAGAAGCAGGTAATGAGATCAACTCATTGTTAGTCACAAAGAGGTTTCTTTGAAATGAGACTTGTCAGACATACTTATCTCTTTAACAGTCAGAGAGATCGACACAAACAAAAGCAAGGCACTTAGGCCTAAAGTTCTTTCCTTAGCTGTTAAGCTGTGAAGATGCAGATTAGTTGCTTTTCAGATCTGCTGCTAATTTTGATGCCTATTTGTACTATTAAAATTGCATTTTTTAATAGTCAATTGCCAACATTGTACTGTATTTTGATTTTTTTGTATTGCTACTCTTTGATGGTGTGGACCTTTCTTCTAAATAAGTTAAACATCAGCTCTGATTTTTCTTGAAGTCCAGTAGTTTTCTATGTATTAAATGGAGGGGTAGAAAAGAAAGAAATAGTGGGGTTCAGTATTCTGAAGTATTCCAACTGATGAGCCAGTTGACTTTTCGTGTGAGCAGACAAAGTTTAAATGTGTTGGTGGAATGTGTGCCTTTACAAAATTCATATTCAGTACTGACCTGACACATTTTAAGATTATACCCCCACATAAGGAGTTGAATGACATTGTATTAATTTCCCAAATTCCTTAAGAACCCCCAATCCTGGTATGGGAGGAAAGCAAGTGAAAGGATACTGTGCATAAACCAGAAAGTTAATCAGGCATTAAAAAGATGGAGTGGGAAGAACTAGTTGGCGGATAATGGTTACTATTGATATGGATGGATAACAAATTTTAAGAGAAGATGCTTCATTGAGGCTTCTTCTGCTACAAACCACATGATTCCATGCTACAGGAAGGGTAAAGGTGGTGGCCAGTACTTAACAGAGAGAAAGAGGAGAGGCTATACTAATTTTTCCACTATGAATCATGGATAGAATCAACACTCATATCTCCTCCTCAGTCTCTCTCCTCCACACATGAAAGATGATGTTCACAGCTTGAAGGAAAATTCCAACAAAAGCACAAAAAACTGTTTACCTACCAAAACCAATAAATTTAGATTTTGCGTGTGAAGTATCTAATTTTACTATTTTTTTCTGGTTTTGTTCTACCAAAGAATCTGTTTTTTTCATCCACCAAGTAATCCTTCCTCACCTAAAGGAATGTCCACTTTTTATTTTGTTGGTTTGTTTGGTTTTGTTTTACTAATTTCTGCCTCTGTCCTACTGAGAAAGCTTGCTTAGTTTCAGTCCTTATAGTACTCATGTCTCTTTTGGGTTATATCAAACTCTCACCAAAAGACAGTTGAAGTTACTCCTTTTTTCCAGAAGAAAGAGTAAGAGAATCAACTCCAGCCTGTCTGAGACCTCAGAAAAACAGGACATCTTCTTTACTATGTATACATTTACAATGCCCTTCCAAAAAATGTATTACCTTTAGCAGTTGACAAAAATGTGCTGCCCATGAAGAACTTGGGGAGCAAAGTTCAGATGATGTAGTCAGTTGTGGGTTTTTTGGGTCCCCTTTTACAGGTGTTATTCATCCAAGTCATCTTTATAACCATGAATTAACAGCCCATCTCCTTCCAGTCCTAATGTTGTTTTCTTAATATATGATCAGTCCTGCTATGGGATTTAGTGACACTGCCCATTATGTCAATATTCACATCTGCTTTGCTCCTACTGGGACCATCATACAAAGATAATTCCCAGTGGCAGGTATACAGTTCCTTATGTCCTCCCTTCCAATGCAAAACTTTAAAAAGCCAGAGGACAAGAGAAAATCTGACTCAACATCACTCAAAATACCCTTCCTGCTTTCCTCTGCTCCCCTGCCTTTTTTTTTAAAAGCGAGTAGAGTGTTCTTTTATTTCTATTTTGGTATGAAGCAGTCTCTGTTTCCCCCAGGGATCAGCTGATTTCTCCTTCTTGCAGTCTCTGTAACTTATCTCAAACAAAACAAGAAATGCCAATATGGAGTGAAAATCCACCAGCTGCTCCTATGTAGATAGTCAGTCTGAGTATTTCCAGCCCTCCCCTGCAAATTTTGTGTTCCAGATATCCTGGCAGTCGGCTCAGCGTGTTTTTACTTCAGGAAAGTACACCTAAAGTGACGCAGCACCCAAGGCACTTGTATGATGTTTAAAATTGCTATGAGCAGCACAATCTGATAATGCTATGTAACCATGTTGTATTATGTGTTATGATGTGTTTATCAAGACTTCCCTTCTTCTTCCTTTTTTTATGTAGAACACAAGATTTTAGTGCTCTATTGGAGACGGGGGAAGGTGAGAAGCTGCTTTTTCTTAATTTCAAAAGAGGCAGAGATATAATCAAAGAATCGTATCATATCAGAGAATCAGTCTTTCTACTGGCAGCAAACTCAGATTCCCAGTGATAAGCTATAGTGCATATAGCATTTGCAGACAATGCTGCTATTTCCCTCATAGTAAATAACTGCTAGTAGACACTAGCTTTGGTGAGGGAAGGAAGGAAGGAAGGAATAGTCCTAATTTACATGTATGCTGGAGTTGATGAACAAGGGGAAATTAAGTGGTTCACTAAAAGTCAAAGATGAAGTGTCAGTTGATATGCCTCCCAGGTCCGAATCAAGTCAGCTAACTTAGCCCTTTCCACTAGCCAGAACAAGGCAAGGAAGTGCAAAGGGCACATTGCTGCCTGGGGAAGAGTAGAGACACTGAACTCCTCACACCAGAGCTGCTGAGGTCACTGTATGTACAGACCAGAGAAGCAACTTCTGGGGCAGCTGAGAAACAGGAATGACAAAATTCTGCTTGCCTTTGCTATGTCTTTATCAGTGTTTCAGTTCTGGAAAGCTTATAAATTTCTGCAGTACCACATACCACCGGGTATGTGGGGAAATGTAGGACCTGCCTCTTAGATTTGTAGAATCACAGACTGGTCTGGGTTGGAAGGGACCTCAGAGATCATCTAGTTCCAGCCCCCTGCCATGGGCAGGGACACCATCCACTAGCCCAGGCTGCCCAAAGCTTCATCCAACCTGGCCTTGAACACTGCCAGGGAGGGGGCAGCCACAGCTTCTCTGGGGAGCCTGTGCCAGGGCCTCACCGCTCTTGTGTCTAAACTAAATCTACCCTTTTTCAGATGTCTGGTCTCAATTCTCACCTTCCGTACCACTACAAGGAATGCCAAACCTGTCTCTTTGGCTGTTTCTTTCCAATGTACATAGATTCACATCTTCTCTATGCCCTCAGATGTCTGCTAAGGCCCCAGGTGCTAGAATAAGGAGCATTTTTGCACCAGTAGACGCTTTGGAGCAACAAAATTGAGTTTGACTATACTGCTGAGAAAACACTTTGGGGGTCTCTGCCTTAATGTACTGTAATTCTTTAAAAATTGTAAATATTTTTACTGCCTTTTCAGAAATATTTACATGACACCATTATATAAATTATATTTCCTTGAATTGGAACTTTTTTACAATTAGAAACATTTTCAGTTCATTTTTTAATAGAAAAAGCAACTAAGATCTGAAATAAAGATCTCTCAGATAAAACCACATAAAAAAGAATCATTTGTTACACAGCTTTTGGAACAGAAAGGCAGGGTAAACAAACCCTTTATTTTCTGATGAGTCAGTATTTTCACAGAAAATAACATTCCCCAGACAATTTCCTGAAGGGTTGTAGTCTTGGCTAGACTGTGGATTCAATGAAATAGCCATTCCTGAGTATTTCACTACCTTTTTCAAGCCACACATTAGCCATCAGAGTTATCCCTGTTTAGCTGTACAATTAGAGACTTAGAAGGTACTTGAATAGGAGTTTCCTTGTTGGATTTGAATGTGTCCTATTTTCAGCACTCTGATTATAGGACCTTGTTTCTCTAAAAATTAACCTGTTACTACTCAGGTCTATACAAATGTGAGTCAGTCTGAGGATGATACAGGCTGGTGTGGTGGATAGTGGTCTCCCCATTGCAGCAGTCTAATGGTTGTCAAGTGTTTCCAGTTGTTTCAGTAAAGGAGAAGTTTAAAAAGTGGCAATGTCTTAAGCATTAGACACAGGTTGGAAAAATTCAAAAGCTTGACTCTAAGTGACCTGGTTTGAACAGAGAGGATGGACAACATGACCTCCAGAGGTCCTTTCCAACCTCAGCCATTTTGCGGTTTGTTGACTCTCTGACAGTAGAAGGGTGGGCTAATCAGGAGGCTGGGGTTGAAACTGCCATCTGTTTTGGAAGGTGTGGGCACAAAGGAAATAATTTACATTAAATACTGTGGAGAATGGGGAGTTAAAGGTGGGATTAAAAACAGAGGTATTAGAGACAAAATGATGGCTTTAGGAAGTCATCTTAATCTAGCGGAGTGGATAGGGAACAGATTGCTGGAGAAACTGCATTTCCATGAGTACAGAAGTAGCTATGGCACTAAGGACTTTCACTCTACTTTGGGACATTCAAATTAACAGAAGAATTTTCTGTAGACACTTCACAGAAACATTTATAAGCAAAGCTGATCTAAATAGTAACAGCTCCATTGCCTGATTTTAATATCTGTACAGTACCACTATATATTTGAAGTTCTCTTCTGTATATATATATATGCTGTATTTTGAAGTTTTGTTCTAACATGAATAATTGCATATGGTATGGTAATACATCTATCTACAGATATTACTCTGTGACAGACATACACCTTTTTATTCAACTCAGCAAGCATAACTGTGACTATATGTTTAAAACAATAAAAGAAGAATTTAAGTAAGAACAAAAAAATCAACTTGTTCCTTTTCAACACTGGAATGTAAGTAATGACGCAAAACTGGCTTGCTGTGTCACCCCTTTGTGCTGGAGGCCTGATAGGATGCCATGATGGGCTTGCTCTTTTAAGCCTAAGGGCTCAACATTAGCAGCATATGACAATATTCTTATGAGAATCTCCTTTTCAAAGCACACACAGAGGAGGAAGTGGACTGGATGCTGTCATGTATGGGATGGTGTGGTAATTAAGCACACTGTTGAAGCATGGAGATAGCAAAAAATGAGGCTTTCGCTGTTAGGCTTCTTACATGATCGCAAAACATGCCAGTGCAAAGCTTTTTTGCCTTGCAATAAGGGGCTTCTTATTTTTGAAAGAAAAAAAAAGTGCAGTTATTAAACTCAGCATGGAGACAATCTGAAACAGGATCTTCATCAATCAGATTAACTACTTTCCAAGATGAAAGTAGACGAGGCACAGTGTGAGCCTGAGAAGATATTTATCAAAACCCATATTAATAACCACTTTCAGCCTTCTCCTGACAGTTTCATCTTAGCTTCCATGTTTAACATTTGAGTATCATATGTTTTTGTCAGGATGAGGCTGCTAAGAGCATCAATTAATTAATTCCTCTGAAGTATGGTTTGGAAAGGTAATAAAGTAACATTCCCTAAGGCCAGGACCAGTAATGGTAAGCAGCATTCTGGTGCTGTGCAATTTGTTACTTCAGAAAGAAATTAAAAGCACAGAATCATTTCCACTTTTAAAAGCAGAATATAAAACCTTTATTTTAATAAAATTGCTGATAGGGATCCATTTTTAAAAATAATATTTTCAGAGCAGATAAAGAATGTCGCTGCTTTTTATTTGTTTTATTTTAATGGGAAAAGTAGAATGCCTCTGGTAAAATAAAAGGCAAAAAAGAGGACTAGAATATGTCCCAATATTGTTATTTATTTGTTATCATTATTATGATTTGCCTTGTTATTTGAGTCTTACTTTTCTGTTCTGGAATTTTCGCTGTGGGGTGAAAGAAGCCTGTTGACAGCACAGAGAAATTAACCCTCTCCTTGTTTCTACTGCAGCCACCTTTACACAGGGAATTTTTAGTATACCATAACTTGATCATTCTCTCCTGTGTTTAAAAACAGTGCAACTCTTGGTTTGTTTTTTTTTACTCTGTAAGAAATGGTTTTCTGTTTTGTTCTTGTAAGTAGTGGAAGAAAAGCAAGAATAAAGAGCTGTTTGGTGACACAGGAACACATCAAGATAGGTTTTTTTTATATTTTAAAAACAATAAGCAGATAGTGGTTGAATCTGGATACTTCAGTCTTGCAAAATGTATCAACACTTTGCCTCCACATCCCTTTAGTCCTGCCACAAGCAAACTAATACTTCTATGCAAAAAGACATCTTATATATATGTAAACTGTTGATGGCAGCTCTTTTTCTCATTGCCTGTAGGGAATGTCAGCCTATATAATTAGTGTGCTGTAATGGCTTCACAAGTCAGATCAAAATACGCTGCTCACCAGTGACTAAATAAATGTCTTTACACATTTCCTATGAATGTATTTCATTCTGATCTTGTGAGAGAATAAGATCCAGGTGGCTATACTCTACATCTGTATGTGAAGTGTGTGTAAATGTGTGCCTGTGATACATTTGCTTACCAGTATGTAACTTCTGAGTACTGTAATCACCCTGAGACAATTTGGGATTGTTCTGGAGACATTTAGGTTCATGGGGCCCTCACTATAAGGAACACATTGAGGCCCTCATGAGTGTCCAGTGAAGGGCAATGAAGCTGGTGAAGGGTCTGGAACACAAGTCTTATGGGGAGTGGCTGAGGGAACTGTGACTGTTTGGAGAAGAGCAACCTGGGGAGAGACTTCTCTCTACAACTACCTGAAAGGAAGTTGTAGTGAGCTGGGGGTCAGCCTTTTCTTGCAGATAACTAGCAATAGGACAAGAGGGAATGGCTGCAAATTGCTCCAGGGGAGATTCAGGTTAGAAATTAGGAGAAATTTCTTCTCAGAAAGAGAGGTTAGGCATTGGAATGGGTTGCCCAGGGAGGTGGTGGACTCACCGTCTGTCATGGTGCTTAAGGAAAGGTTGGATGAGGTACTCAGGGACATGGTTTAGCCAGTGATATAGGTGGTGGGGGGTATGGTTGGACTAGATGATCTTGGAGGTCTTTTCCAACTTTAACGATTCTATGGGAACTAACTACACTGCCCCCCAAGAGAGCTAGAGAGATAGTAAATCACTGCAGAATAACGTTTTTTTGGAAGTACTCTGATGATTTATGTTGTCATACTACATTCTGGGATTTCATCTGGACACCATTTTTTCAGGGATAGCAGACCAAGTGAGCCCCGTGTAGCTTCTTTACCCAAGTGGAGGCCAGAAACCTACAATCTAGACTTCCCACCAGATAGCATATTATCATTTCCAAAATCAACTTGTTTCTTAGGAATATAGATATTTTTTTTTTGTAAAAAAGTATTTGATCAACAAATATCCATCAAAAAGGTTGCATTTTACATGGCAAAGGCATAACTTTGATGTCCTCTGTGGAAGAATTTGGCATTTTTCCTCTTTCCAGAGAGGAACCTCTGTTTGCTTCATTTTTTGCACTGTGAGTGAAAATGACACAACCATCCCCTTGCTCAACCATAAAACCAAATTCTTGGCTCTTAAAGAAGCTGGAAGAAAAACGTCATATCTGTATTCAGCTTTTTTTTTTTTTTTTCACTTATACTCCTACAGTGCATGTACCCAGTTCTCAATGATCCATTCTGAAGAGATCTTACAACATTTTCAGGATAAGCTGAAAAGATATTGTGGTGTCTGCCACTAAATTGCTATGTCCTGACTCTAATAAACAGCTGAGCAAAGCATTCAGCATTTACAGCAGGAAACTCACACTGGAACAGATTACCTCTGGCAAGTAGGTCTCTGTGTCAACTCCCTTGACCATGGTCAAATTTATGATGTGATATAGATGTTGCTTGTTCCTAGTTTTCTGAGAGTTATTCCCAAGTGGCCTGTGGGTCCTCAGGTTGCTGATGTTCATCAATATTTTTTGTTGCCCTTGGCATGGCACACATCAGTAAATGCAACAAAGGGGAAAAAAAAGTTTGGAAACAAGATAAATTTAATGCAGAATTTTCTTACAGAAAAAAGTTAACTGTTTTCTGAGCTGTTGACATTATTTCTATTTGGCTCTCTCATTTTTGACTGATATTGATAAGGATTTATGCTTCTTTAGTGAAAAGGAACAAATCTAAAATTTTCCAGGTAAAATAAAGAAATAGCCTCCAAATTTACAGCTGGACTATGCTTTTATTCAAGATGAAGAGTGAGAGACAAACAAAAGGGTGTTCCCTGGCTCATTAGATTAGCTGGTATGAATCAGATCCAAAGTCAGGTAGCATTCCTCTTGGCTTGGAACCATGCTCTTCTTCACACTTAAGAATACTATATGCGTGTATTAAAACCTAAAGATCTTTGCAGAAATATACAAGTTTGGGGTGGCTTGGTTCAAATTCCTTGTACCGCGCTCTTTTCTAAATTTTAACATAGCTGTAAGTGATTAGGGAGCATTTGCTGTGTAATGTGAGGGGATTTTAACAGGAGCATGAGAAGACTGTTTAGCAGCCAGAGAGAATCACCAGCTGAGGTCCCTTGATTTGCATTCAGAGGTTACATAGCGTACAGCAAGAGGAAGTATTATGGAATTCAAAGGTATTAGGCATGGACAGTCTGAGTTTATAAGTACTGTAAAGGAAACAGAAAAATCTCAGGGAGCTGAGAGTTAAAACAAAACTAGTTTGTCATAAATTCTAATTCAGCTTCAGGGAATTAAGGGTTGATCTCTTTACTAAAACTCAGAGATTGTGCCTGAACTCTGTGAGGATCAGGAGATCTACTGTTAGTGACTTCCCTACCAGGGTGATTGTTATTGCTGGGTAGTGAAGGTGTAGATCAAAGCAGAAGAATTACTCATTTAATACCACTATACTCATCTGCAATTCTGCAATGTTAATTCATTAATCTGGTGTTTGCAACTATGGGAAGTTAACATTTAGAAAGGCACAGCACTTCTTGCTAAGATATTTAAAGAAACATCAAACTAAGTAAAGCCCCACATGCTGAGCTGACCCAAAGCTGTGTGACCATGCTGAAAAGTAAATTTTGCTTGGTAAGGTATGTGAGGCACTAAAATGAGTACACTGTATCACTACAAAGCTCTACTGCAGACCAAGAATAGACTTTACACTCTGAAGAGGGTTAACACCCTGAAGAAGCTTGGAAAAAAACCAGCCTACAATTTCTGCTACAGAATCTTGGGAATCAGAGACCTTTTTAAACAAATATTTCCTTTCATGAAATTTTGTGCTGTGCTCCACAGTGTCACTGGGACAGGTCAAAAACATGATCACAAATATCTTCTCTGTTCCTCTTGCTTTGAAAACATTTTCTGGCTGTTTGCTGACAATCAGTTCTGGTTACTTTGTGTTACTCCTAAAGCCTGAGGAATGAAACTGAAGATCAGCACAGTGCTGTTAAACACACAAAGACAGACAACTGAAAAAAAATAATAAAAGGAAAGAAAATGAAGCATCTCTCTGTTTTACTACTACCGGTACTTTGAGGTTATATGTATATTACATGAATATGCACATGTGTAGCAGCACAGTATTATCTCATGGAGCTGTAATCCTAGGACACTGAATATGATTATGATTATGGTCAGATTGGTCATCATTCCTGAACATAAGAATGTAGGCTCTACTTTAGACTATTGAAATGGAGTCACTGTGGTTACATCCTGTGGAGGTCCACTGACATTCGGTTTCATTGGTCTAGTGGTATTTGTATACTCTCTTAGCAGTTAATTTTCATTTGTGGTGTTTTCAGTTCAGGTCAAGTTACAGTGTCTGTAATGTTGGGTGAGACACTTAAGGTAGCCGAAATGTCAATAAATATTCAACTGTTTTATTGTTATTCTGAAACAAACTTTCTGCAAACAAGGGTTTGGTAACATTAGCATATAGCCTAGGATACCTGCCCCATTGGATTAGTTCCCAGGTGGCATCCAGAAAAAAAGGTCTTCACTCTTTCCTTACATTTGCATGGAGCTGTTTTCAGTGGTCATGTCCCTTGGCAGACTCTTAGGTGGAAGAGAGTAAGTCTAGCATAACAGGACTGTTTTTGTGGATCTTAGGGGGTTTTTGGCAGCTTTTTGTTCCTCCTTGACTATCAAACTCCCATTTCTGCTTTTATTTTTTAATTTGCTACTTTTAATTTCAGTTCTCAGGGTAGTCTAAATAAACCACTTGGCCCAGCTGTAACTCTATATTATGCCTCAAAGGAGAAGAATTAGATGAGGTCTGTATCTATGTATTATGATTATTTTTAATTGCTTGATACGCCTTTTTTACCTCCCTATGGTTTTGAAAGCACAGATGGTATGAGTTTCTTTTTCCTTTTGCTTCTTGCTTGCATACTGACCAAAAGCAGTTATGCTTGTTGATAACTACATGATCAGAATGACATGAAACCCTTTTCAAAATGACTTAGCTATTGGACTACACATGCAAATTTCATATATTCAGCTGTACAACTACAAACAGTCCCCTTGCTCCCATCTTATACATGAATTAATGTTGTCCTATGGATTTTGGGGAAAAAGTGTACTGCTGCTTACTTTTATGAGTACATAATATATGCCCTCAGAGGAATAAAATTTTTAAAATCAGGAATTTACAGACGTATCATCAGCAATGAAACCAAAATAATATAATTGCAATAGCCAATCTGTAACACCCATGAAACCTATAATGTCCTAGAAAGCAGTTATTCTGTATTTCTGAACTTTTGGAAAAAACCTACTGATTATTCCTTGTTATCTATTCTGATGGGAAGCATAAAATGGAATGTCCCAGCTGGTCATTAGAAATTGTATTCCTATCAGTTAAAGTATTGAAATTAGACTTAGCTGTATAAATGGGTTTTTTTAGAGAATCTATTGGTCTCTGTTAAACAAACTTTAAAGGTAGGAGACTATTATTGATATGTCTTGGCTGAAAGTGTTTCACCTGAAGGAATGAGTCCATGCTCCTTGGACCCACAATTATAATGCCATCTGGCAGATACGATTTCAGCACCAAGTTCTTAATGAGATAAGGTCGAGCTAAACATAGATTCAGGGTACAAAAGAGTTTAATAATCTTTTATTTGTCATAGTGAACATTTGCATATAATTTATGAGAACAGTTCTTGTAAGAAATATTTCACCTTCTACCATTCTTTAAAATATTCTGGTGTATATCTCTTTCTGAAACATACATTTTTATTTCTATTTTTTTCTATATTTATATTTTTATACTCGTTTGTGATTCAAATTCATGTTAACTACATTATGTCACACATAACTAAACATATTTACCATCTAAGCAAGTAATAGTGGAATACTGAAGAACAAATGTTCTCATTTCCAAACAATTTAGGATAGAACAGTCTAATGTTTGAAAATTTGAACTCCTAAGTCCAGCTATCCCTTGCATTACTGAATTTGGTAAATTATTATAAACAAAGAAACCGTTTGGTTTCCAGAGATGCATAAATATGTATATTCATACACACATCAAAGTCATTAATCTGCTTGAACTTAGACAGACTTAGCATTGCTAAGATACAGCAGTTCTTTTATGCCGTGTCAGACAAGGAACAGTGGTATCAGCAACATGTCTGAATGCTCTCAACTTCTTAGCCGTGATGATGACTGAGGACAAGCTTCAGTTCAATTTTCAGGTGAAACAAAAATAAATAGGTAAAAAGATCTTGTGCAGTCATAACGTGTACACTGTCTAATGCAGCTATGGACATTCTCATTACCCACATAATGGAAAGGTTCTGGTTAAGATTCATATTCTCTTGCTTATACGTAATGCATCTGGTCATGTTGGGATTAATTGTGTAAGTCCCATTATAGTCAATGGAGATATAGCCAATACAGTCACTGGTGTCTAGAGAGCAGTTCATCTTGTCCTAAATTTGGTCAGATGAATTGTTCTTTAAACTTCATTAACCGTATTGATTAGCTCTCCAAGAGTATAATAGAGTCTAGACAGTAAGTCTGTGGTAGATGGGCTAGATGGTAGACATCTAGCGGATGAAATTCATGCCCTCTGCTGTTCTTCACTGCTATGAAATCTGGTTGAAATATTAGCAACTCTGGTGTCTCAATGGCAGTTCAGTACAAGAAGAATACCAGGTTACAAAATAATTTTACAGAAGAACAGTAATTTATCATCATCGTTGAGAACTGTAAGGACATTGCCAGGACATGCAGAGATGCAGTTTGAAAAGCAAAAACTCAGCTCAAATTGAAATTGGCCAGAGATGTCAAAAACTACAAGAAAAGGTTCTTCAAGAATGCAAGCAACAAACAGAAGCAGAAGGATGATATTGGCCCACTGTTAAACAGGAGAGGTGAATTGGTCACCAAGGGTGCTGAAAAGGCAGTGGTTCTCAACACTTTCCTCACCTCTGCCTTTACCGACACTGTTGGGCCCTAGGCTTCAGGAACATAAATCCAGGTGAATGCAAATCAATGAAGAAAGGTTTGGTATGCAAACTATTTCAGGAGTTTGACCCTTATAAATTGATGGGACTTGGCAATATCCACCTTAGGTTGTTAAGAGAACTGGCTGATGTCATTGTGAGGCTGCTCTCCATAATCTTTGAGAAGTTGTGGAGATTGAGCAGACTAGAAGGTGGCTAATGTCACCCTCATCTACAAAAAGAGCTTAAAGGAAGATCCAGGAGATTATAGGCCCATCAATCATATTTCAGTCCCTGGGAAAGTTATGGAACAAATCTTCTTGGGGGATATCATAAGGCAAAAGATGCACGTGATTGGGAAAACCAGCATGGATTCACCCAGGGAAAACTGTGTTTGACAAACCTTCTTGCATAAAAACCATAATCTAGGATTGCAGCACACACCGGGATCCATCTGGCTGGACAGCAGTTCTGTGGAGAGGGATGTGAGGGTCCTGGTGGACATCAATATGATTGAAGAGTGTGCTGCAGTGGCAAAGAAAGAAAACAGGTTGCATCAACAAAGGCATCACCAGCAGAGGTAAAGTATTATCCCAGTCTACACAGTGCTTGTCAGGCCACACCTGGAATACTGTGTTCAGTTTTGGTCCCCACTGTGCAAAAAGATGGGATGGGCTGGAAATGGTCCAGAGGAAGGCTAACAGGAAGATCACAGAACGGGAAGCTTGCTGTATGAGGAGAGGCTGAGACAAATGGTTTTGTTCAGCCTTGAGAAAAGAAGGCTTAGGGGGGACGTCAATGGTTCCAGTTCTTAAAGGGTGGTTACAAAGAAGATAGAGACTCTCTTTTTACAAGAAGCCACATGGAAAAGATGAAAGGTAATGAATGCAATTCTGATTGGAGATTCTGATTGAGCACTAGAGGGAAAGTTTTCCAATGAGAACAATCAGCTGTTGGAATAATTTCCCCAGGAAAGTGGTAGATTCCCCAACATAGGACACTTTCAAGATTCAGGTGAATGGAGTGCTGAGCCGTCCTGTCGAGACATCGCTTTTGTCTAGATGGAACTTTTGTCAAGAAAAGTTGGATAAGATGATCCTTGAGATCCCTTCCAACGTGGTATTTTTTGATTGTATGGTCACACCAATGGCTGCCTAAGTAACAAACGACATTGGAAGAAACTGATTTCTGCTTGTTCTTTTGGATTTGTGGGAAGGCCCACAAGATCCTTTTCCCTCCACAATGTCATATGGATGTTTAGGCTAACATATACTCACTCTCAAACTTGAAGGGACTTTGTCTGCTATTTGAGTATTTTTCCGGGTCTTGTTCAGACCAAGTAGAGTAACACTGTGAAGAGCTCAGTAGGTCACTCATGCAAAGCTAAACCCAAACATTTCATTGTCCCTCTGTACTGACTTGCCTTTTCATATTGTGTTGTCTTCATAAATTCTGAGCTTACAGACCCCTAAGAAATTATTGTAATCAATTAATCAGCCCTACTTACAGGCTTGGTTGTGAGATTTCCCTGAACAATAACTGCTTGAACCTGGATGACATCTTGATTTGAAAAACAAGCATTGGTGAAAAATCCATCATGGTCATCAGTAAATCCAGCTAAAATTTCCCTCTTATTTCCCGTATGAACTTTTCTAGCCTTTATAGTGATCAAACCAGTGTGATATAATGGAAAGCTCTCTATTCTCATGATTTTGTTCCTTTGGCATATAGTGATAGATGTAGCAAGATAAGCAAGGGCTTTCCTGGGAACTAGATATGTGCAGCAGCTGCCAGAATAAGTGCCTTTTTCCAAAATGTCTTATTGGACCTGTTTCACATCCGATAACTGATTAAATATTTATCACAGCGGGGGCTTTGGTCTCTGTTTCTTGTTTCTCAAGGGAATATAATGAACACTGGGTCAGCCTTTCAGTAGTTGGCCCAATGGATTATTTATGCAGAATGTCACAGTACTGAAGAGAAGGTGGGATAGATCCTCTTTCTACAACCAGGATACTCAGCTGGGATGTAAAAAAATGTCCTTGCCTGAGTTGGCAAAGGAGGACCTTAGCTAAGGACCATTGCATGTCATGTAGCTGCACAACTGCTGAGTTATGAATACTGTGGGTGGGGTATTTTTTGTTGTGACAAAAATTTCAACATGTACCTAAAGACTCATTCCAATACAAATTTAATTCCTGCTGTGTTCATTTAAAAAGTTTTGATTCAGGAGGAATAACATTTGCTTCCAGAAGAATGGCTGTTGAAAAATTTTCAACCCGTTGCTTTCAAGCTATTGCTGTTGATAACAATCCCCTCTTTACATAGAACAAAAAATTCAGTTGTTTTGCTGTTATCTTCCTGGTCTTGTTTCTCCTCAGATTGCTTGCAAGAAGACAGATCAGAGCAGAGTATTTATTTTGTTATTTTCCAGTCACTTCTCACAGGGATGTAATTCCTTCCCTTTAAGTTTGTTACTGCTTGTCTCTGAAAATTTTTGTATTTCCAACGGCAAAACAACCCTTCCTTTAAAGAGATTTCAAGAGAATTACTTCTCAGCGGAATATATAATGAGAAGTTTGTGATTAAAAGCCTAATGCCAACTTACATGATTTTTAGATACTGATTTCCTGTACCAAGTTTTTAAATGCATATTGATATTTTCCCTTTTGGGGGAAATATTAATATTCAAAAATCCCATTATTTTTCCTTGGAAATGTTTGTACAGTTAAATGCTGATGCTGGAACAGGCATAATATAAAGATATGGAACCACCCTTTGCCTCAAAGCACTTCCAATTTCGACAGATAAGAGAAACACGAACCTACAGGGACAGCAGTATGCTAAAGCATGTGTAATTATGTGCAACTATGTGCCATATTTTGTACTATATTTTACTTTGTATAAATACACATAACTGCTTCAATGCTCAGGCATCAATTTGCATTGCCTTTAAAAGAAATGTGATACCTTCACTGCCGCAGAATTAGGTATCATGTTGGGATCTGAGGGAATAAAATGTAGTAGTTTTTGTTTTAAAGGGAACACCTTGGAAGAGGGTAGCTACAATTTATCTCCCTGTCAGCTTTTGCCCCGTGCTGCCTAGCTGAAGCCTGTCTGCCAGTGGGGTACCCAGGAGGGAAGGGACACTGCAGACTTCCATGCAGTGTCAAGCACCTGCCTGCCTTTGTGGCCATGTTCCTGGTTGCAGGGAGATGGGGCAAAAGGAGGTGCAGTGCCAATAGGTCAACGCTGGCCTTCTGAGACCAGGGCTTGGGCTTTTCATGGTCATCATACTTAGAGACATGCTTCTGAGGAGATCAGGCCAAATGCAGAGTTGTGGCTGCTGCTCTGAAACCTGGAAAGTTTGCCTCTCTGTCATTGTGTATCAGGTTTACCATCTCCTGGACACCTGATTACCTTCAGCAGGTGCTTGATTTGCCCATACCTAAAGCTATCTTCTGCTCAGGGTAATTTTTGTGAGACTGGGACCTGACAAATACTTATTGACCATTAAAATGCCTTTATTGCACAAAGTATTGTGATTCTTTGCAATATTCAGTCCCACATAAATAAGTCCTTTCTCACTTTGCAGATTATATTGGAAAGAACAGCATTATTTAACTTTTTAATTTTGGACTGGGGATAGTTTTAGTGAAGCTTTCAACAAAGACAGCTAGTACATTATTGCTCCTGATACTGATGATCTGCATCTTACATCACAGTACCCTTGCCTGCTGTGATTCCCTTGGTTCTCCATCCCCCCAAGATATTTCCAGCACTTAGGTTCTCTACTGCAGCATAGTCCTGGATAGAGATTTCTATTATTCCAAAGAAAAGCTTAAAGGGGCTTCTTAAACTTTATATAAAGAAGGGTAGTCATTACACCCCTCAGTGTCTCTGCTGGAGAATGAATCACTAAGAAAAGTTTCTAGATGGACTTCAGGTAAATTTCAATTACTACTGTATTTTTTTTTCCCAATTTTATAGTTAAAGATAACTTTTGCATTTTTAAAGGTAGTCTTTGCTAGTACATGGCATTAAGAAAAGCACTATTTATACTGTTTATTTCAGCCTTAATTTCACCTTTCTTTAAGTTCTCTTTATTCTTTTTCCCCTTTTTATAGGTCTGATCTATTTTCATTCTATACGAGTAGTTCTGGACAATACAAAAGATCCCTCTGGAGCAGATAAGACCACAGAAGGATCTTTAAGTCTCAGTTTCTGCATGTAGTGAGGTGGCGTTGGGAGCCTAGCAAAACTGGGGCCAGGTATCTTTGTTCAGTTATCTGACTTGGTGACAAGGTGTGAGGATGGAGGACACATAAAGGGCTCGGCTTTCAGTGGTAGTGATGACCTCTGGGACAGAATGGGTGTTGAGGTTGAGCCTAAAAGCAGAAAAAAGCAGTACAGAATGAGAAACATATAGACCCTTGCAACCTAGGTTGATCATGAGAAGAGCTTTTGTGCTGTGTGGATTCCCAATATTTTATATGAATTAATAAACTATGAAGAAAGGACATGAAAAGAACCTTCAACGTGATGTTCCCCATTCCTGGGCTATGGGACAAAAGAGGAGATGCGTAACTCTGTCTAGAGTTCCAGAGTTAATCAGAGAGGGATTAAAGGAACAATAAAGAAATGGCAGAAACTTTTGGAAATCAAAATGAAGGAAGAGTTCATGAATACGTGATGAAATATCCTGTCCTGGTATGTTGTAGAGTTAACCTTTCTAAACCACTGGAGATCTATTCTAGTTGGTTAAAATTGAACTATTTAGCAAAGCTTAGAGATCAAATAACTAACATTACCACGGAATACCATTTTTAAACATGCAGCTTGAGGAAACAATTAAGTTTTTTCATATTTGTGACATTTTGCCCTTTTGTCACTACTTTGAAATTGCAGGAACATACCAGTTTGTATTAGTTGTATTATCTAGCTGCTATTTCTTTTCAGGGTAATTCTGCTTCTGTTGATTTTACCTCCATTAATAGTTTTGTGGTCTCTGCTGTTGTAAACTGAGCAAATCTCAGGCATTGTCTGCTTAGTAATTTATACACCTCAAACTTGAATACCACAGTATTATATTTTAGCAATAACTAACCAGTCCACCGAAACTAGTAATTCTAATAGACACATTCTAATGATTTTAAATTTTTTTTTTCCTTTTAATTTTCTGTGACCTAATAGAACTTCACGCCAATGTACAAGCCTTCAACTTTAGTTAATGAAGGTAATATATTAATGTAGAATAAGTAGTTATTTAATAATTTTTTTTTAAAGTACTATGTTTGGTATATATACAAATCTTTTTTGTACATGCAAGTAATTTCAAACCCATTATTTAACACCTTGATGTAAGAAGAATCTATAACTTTACATCTCTGCAGATTTTGACCAGACATTACTGTGGCCATACAGAGCAGCAGTATCAGAATGTCAATATCCATTGTGATAATGGGCAGTGCTAAAGTGTTACAATGATGTCTACATATGGTTAGTCAGCTTTCAGTTCTCCAGAAAATGAGGCAGACTTTTACGCATTCGAGCAGGATTACACATCCAAAGGTCTAGGTAATATTTACAAGGGATCAGACTTGTTTTCTTATAGCAACTGTAACTGAGAGGATTACTAAAGCACTGAATTGGTGTTAGGAGACTAGGATTTATTCCTTACTACCTGTATCACTTTGGGCAGTTCACTTAATCTCCAGTACTTCAATTCCCTGCTCAGAAATGGGGACAATAACGCTTCTTACCTTACAGGTATTTCAGGAGGACACATCAAGTGGGCTTCAGTCCCTCAGACACTAGAAATGCATGCAGTAAAGAGCACGCCTATGTCTAGGCATTCACCTCCTCCTAACCCTTAGCCTCTTCCTCTAACATTTTCTAAGCTGCTCTTAATGGATCTATGTAGCTAATTGCCAGTCTTTTCGCATACGTATGCACTTACAGCCTCATGTTGTACCACAGAGTAAATTGGGTTGAGGACAGAGAACTCCTAGGTGACTCAGGTCATGTAGTGTGTCTCCTGCATTAGGTGTAAAGTGATACACACAGCTCCTGAACATCATCTATTATCACAGAGACATTCCCACAACCATGTCATCCTTCAGAAACCTCATAGTCTTATTTGAAGTCAGACTCTTAGGAGCATCTGCTTTAGAGATGTTTTCACCTTCTGATTGCTGAAAGAGAAAGTGCACAATCAGATTTCACTCAAGAGTACAGCTAAAACATCCTGGAAGGGGGTTCTTTAGACAAATGAGTATCACATAGCATGTTGTTGCCAAAACCGCGTCATTATTTTTAATTCATCTGTCAGTAGACAGGAGAGCTAAAAATCTCTTAAGGTTTACACAGCCAAATTAACTGTATGAAAGACTTTTACACTTATCTCATAGAGATTTTTTTCCCTGTAGTGTCTTTTAAATGAATTGCAGTATATTTTGTGTCTAAATCCTAATAAATGTCTCTCCTCTCTTCAAATGCCTCATTGGTTTGTCTTTTCAGTAATGCAATAGGCATACTGAGGTCTTCTTTGGTAAGGGTCCTCAAATTACTGGATTGAAATAACCTTTTTTTGTTATGGTTCTTGTTACCACTTTTTTTTTTTTTTTTTTAATTTCTTCTGTTTCAAGTATTTGTTTGCATCTACAACTTTGTACAGCCTTTGTTTTATCTCAAACTAGGAGTTAACTCAGAAGCAAGGTCTGCATTGACATTTTCAGGGCTGGAAAGTACGGATATTTTGGAACGGAGCATCCTAGCAGTAATTTCTTTGGCAGTTTGCTATTTCTTGTTGATATTACTGCATTTGTGAGTTTACTGATACTGGTCCAATTAAGTACTTCCTCAATCAAAACTCCTACTTAAGTCAGTGGGAGTTTTATTTAAGTTTATAGTGAGTGGGAGTTGTAATCAGAGCTTGTGTTACTTAGAATATGCTTCTTTTGAAAATACACAGCGTTGTCTTGTTCCTTTCCTCTTAAAAATAATGATTGTATAGACTGAGAAGAAGAGTAGCAAAAATATAAATATTTAAGTGAATTTTGAATTTGTGTTTTAGGGGGCAACAACCTACAGAAGAAATCTGCAACCTCAATATGCTACACACTCAGGAGGTCAAAGTGTTGGCTCATCTTAGTAAGATGAGCCTGCATTGCCTTGCACAACAATGGGTACATTCTTCCTACTTGGATATTCCCAGACAATGGATAGTTATGAACATGGAGATTTCTTAGCTGTCTCCTTTAGATCTCTCAATTTGCCTCTGAGTTGAAAGGTGAGATGCCATACTTTTGGCAGCCTGTTGAGCAGAAGAGCCTCAAAACAACACAGAAGATTGTTACTGCCCTGGCAATGTATCTTTATATTGTTCCCTTTAATGTAATGTTAAGGTAGAAGACCGTGCCAGGTTACTATGCCTTTCTTTCTTGGTGAATCCACAGATCAACATGGAAGAGGGAAAGGGGCAATAGAGGCAGGTGAGAGCAAGTAAGAAAGGATAGTAGTCTGAGATCTGATAATTCAGAAGCTTTGAGAGTGAATGAACCAGGAAATGAAGGGATAACAGCTCTGTGGTGGTGTCTTATTGAAAGACAAGACAGCATAACATCCCACATTTCCTCTGGAGCTGGGTGTCCAAAGCAACCCTCAGCTGCTGTTTTAACAATGGGAGAAATTTACAGAGACTACTCAACCTCCTGTCCTGTGCTTTTTGTTGAATCATAGAGAGATCTAGGTTGGACAGTCCACTTATGGACCTGCAGAGAACTGTGATTCAGTGAACTCTGCACAAGGCAGGGATAATTTGTACTGCTAAGTTTTCAAATCTCCAGTGACAGATTTTCACAGTCTCTCTGGGCATCCAGTCTACAGCTTTATTATTGCCATTATAAAGGAAAAGAAATGAAAGGAAAGGAAAGGAGAGGAGAAGAGAGGAGAAGAGAGGAGAGGAGAGGAGAGGAGAGGAGAGGAGAGGAGAGGAGAGGAGAGGAGAGGAGAGGAGAAAGGAAAGGATCCTTATTTCAAAATACTTTAGAAGCAATAGCAGTGAGCTTGCCCTGTGCAGTTTGGGACTGTTCACTGGCATGTCCAGAGATATACCCTCTGGGCATTTTGACTGTTACAGTTCTTGGTGTTTAAGTGCAATGAAGCTCATAAATAGAGCATAAACACACACCCCCTACCCCCAATAACAACTGTGAAATCTTCTTGTCTTTGATGATGCAATCATGTTTAATGAGGAACTGCCTGCCAGAGAAAATGTGGACACAAGACTTGCAGATGGAATATGTATGTTTATGGAGATAAAGTGTCTTTGTTTCACTGTAATGTGAACCTACAGCTTCTTTCACACAAAGGCAGTACCTATAAATTGTGTAAGTAAACACGGTTCTTTAAAATAAAAAAATCTTAAACAACTGGAAGTAGAGAGCTGTGCTCACAGTTGTAATTACATGTAGGATTTGGATGAACACATAGCACCAATCAGCAAAATCTTTTTCCCATGTGTTCATACAAGAACCTTTGGCTAACTTACACTAATTTAATAATCTGTCTGCTTTTGGGGATGAGCATAATTGATATCCTTGTTAAAATATTTTTCTTAAAACGCACCAAGCACTGATGCTTCTTAAAGATTGTTAGCTACTGGAATTTCTGACTTACGGTGATTGATGTCACTGTGTTTCTTTTGAAGGACAAGAATTTAAGTGGAAGAGTGAATGGCTTTGAAATGATGATCTTTCCAGTTGCTGTGCTTAGAGGAAAATCAGACTAGAAAGAGCAGCATTGAGTGATACATTTCCTCCTTACCACCTCCTCCTTTTCTTTTTCCAGTCTCTAAAGTCCACTTTGGGGATATGTTCCTAATTTAAAAATACTTTGATATTGGTAATAGAGTTAGTTTTTTAAAAAACTGATTGCTTTTGATCTGATGTCATGTTATAAAAATGGACATCTTGGCAGATTGCCTAGTCTATACAGTATTGTATATTGGAGAAGATGATGGCTTTTTTTCCCAGAATAATGGGTTAGGAAATGTTGTCAGAAGTTTATGTTCATTCTCACTGCTGTTTGTATGTCTCGTACATCAACAAGAAAGCAAACAGTTTTTCAAAGTTAGTAGTTCAGCTGAAAGCTGGGTGACTACCTAATAGACCTGTAGAAGGCCATGCTCAAGTGGAATTTTTGATAGGTCCTTGGTTTTATTGGTGAACACTCTGAGAAAAACATGCACACACTGTATTTCTAATGGTTTTTATTTTACTTTTTACTCATAATTCACATTTATTAAAGATAAGTAAGTTGGAATATGCTCTGATTTTGAAGGAAATAGGTTCTGTAGAAAAATAATTTTCACCCATTCTTTCTACTTTATTTATGAAATGAAACTCATAGTAAGTGAAATCTAATTGGCTGAACATTTACACATAATTGGCTTTTCAACAAGAGCACTAAAGAGTACAGATATTCATATTTCTTTTTTTCCTTTATATTTCTCAATACATTTCTAGTGCATTTATGCAGCAATAGCTTATATCACAGACTGCGGTAGTTGTAGTGCATGTAGCCTTCTACTAGTGCTTAAAGAGCTCAAATCAAAACTGTAATAGGCAGGGTCATAGTATGTAACCTATAAAAATTTGCACTGGTGGTACATTTTGGTCATCAGGGAGAAACATGAACATTTTGGGATAAGACAAAGTTCAGAATCTCCATGTATTAAAGAATATATTAAACATTATATATAGTATCTCATGTACATATATACTACATACTCATATGTAGTATAAAAGAGTTGCCATATAATATGGAATACACAATGTTCAGCATGAAATGCAGGCAGCTGAATATACTCAAATACATAGTAGTAAACAGCTGCAGAACTCTGAGATCTAGACTGGTTTTAACAGTGAGAAGCATTATATTTTTATCTATCACCTCTCCTCTACCTATGGTAGCTATAAGACGCCTGATGTACTGTTGTAGGGATCATGGTGCTACTGTTCAAGGATACCTGAAGGAAATGGGAAATGACTTTGTTCCCTTGCACCTCTCCACATCTCAGGTGTAGCTGGCTGGAAGTGGGGTGAAGGCATGCTGGAGTACCTAGAGGAAGACTGAGAACTAATAGCATGATAATTCTTGGAAGCACTTAAACTCCAGTACTGTTCCAGAGATGAAATACCTGTTTATAACACACCTTCTAGTGTGAGTCAACACTTTCTGTACCTTAAGCTTTAGGGACAAACATTATTTTTGAAAAGTGATTGAAAAACAGTGAACTCCAATTCCACTCACCATCAGGAAGCATGTATTCAAGGTCTATGCTTACCAAAACAAACTTGGATTCAAACAAATTTGAACAATCTTCTCTATTATGGGTATAGACTTGGCTATCGGATAAGAACACATTGCAGCTATATTGAGAATACTGTATGTTTGTTTTTAACATTTTATTTTGAAGATAAAATTTGTCAGTAAGCTAGTCTGCAAATGGAGCAAATTGCTCTGGGATGTATCATAATACACTTGTGGGTTGCTTCCAACACTCTGGATAAAATATTAATCCTTTTTCCCTTTCATTTAAGATTTTAATTATTTTTGACACATTTCAGTGCATCTATTAGGTTAAGGGGGAAAAAAAAGGAACAATACTAAAATGAACTCTAATTGCATAGATGTGACTATCAAGTAAATACTTTAAAATACTCTATGTGGACTCTTTTTGAAAACTGCCATTACTCCCAATTCATAAAGAATATATGCTTGAATGATTAATTGGATGTGAGATCCAAAGATTGTTTTTGGTTTTTTTTTTCCAATTTGACCTCTGCCTACAAAGGGGCCAGGACACTAAACCAATAATGGTCAAATTACAGCTACATTATTTATATAAGGTATGGCATAACTGATATTACAAACCAGATGTCAAGACATAAAGTTATGAGGCGTATACTGTATCCTTTTTCAAGCTACACCTGCAGTTAATTCTATATTTAATTCCTCTAATATTAAATATTTGCAGTTTGATACAATAACTGTAATGACTCTTGTTCTTTAGTAAAGTAGCAGTCTCCTCCTACCCATTAAATGGCAACTTTTATAAAACTAAGCTGTTCTTGATGACAAGTTCAGTTCAATTTGAGGTGATCCTTCAACTTCTCTAAGCTCTTGGTACATGTCATATTTACATTTTGATGACTTGACTTTTACAGCAAAATTCTTAAGGCATTGGTCACATCTAATTAACCAGACTGGAAAAAATGCATTAATGAAAGATGATTGTTTTTTTTCACTGAGCTTTAAGTAGCCATTGTCATTTTAATCAAGAGATAGTTAGGGACACTTTCTACTTTGTTCCTTGATAAAGGATAAGTTTAGAATATGAGAAAATATCTGATTAAAAAAACCCAAACCTCAAACAACACCACTCCCCCAATCCCCAAAACAACCAACAACAAAACCCCTCAAAAATATGAAAAGCTTATGAATGAAAACTCATGTTTTTCCAGAAATCAGGTTAAAGAGTTAAATCCATAGTAGATATGGACAATACCATTCTATACAAAATAATGTCTGAAGGTTTTATTGCAAACTTCTTAAAACTGCTGAGTCATACCAATTCTGAGCATTCAGTCTGAAGTAGATAGTTTGCCTTTCAGGACTTGCTGATGACAGAAGAAAGCATTAATTTCCATTGAATATACCTTTCTATACTTCTACACTATCAGTTTTGTTCTGCACAAAATTTATAGCACTGTGCATCCTACGTGCCATGAGCTGCTACTAAAGAGAGAGCAAGTATGCAATTCTAAGTATGTATAATTACCGTGAGTAAAGTTTTATTTTGTAACTACATTTATTATTCCTCCAGTACTTGAAAGCGGTTGTTAGTATGGAGAAGCTTAGAAGATATGATGGTTTAAAATCCCCTGCTTCTCTCTATTTATGGATTACATTGGTGAAACAATTAAAGTATCATTTCAGAATTTACAAGCATATCTACAGATACCTGGATGTGTTAATTCCATATAGTTTGTTTTAAAAAATGGTTTAAACATATGATATACATATACATTTAAATATACAATTGTCCACATGGAACTGACAATGAAAGTTGGCAGTCTGCTTGGGCATTTGGGGTTGACAGAGCTGAAGTGTTTTTTCCAAATCCGTCTGAATTGCCCAATCCTTTGAATTATTCTGTCCTCCAAGAATGGTTATCCTAGTTATACACCAAGGATGCAAATATAGTATACCCTGTATATAAGACATAGTATAAATGCATGTATTTGCAGTGGGATTTCGTACCTGGTTGTATTTTGACAAACATATTTCAGTTTTTCCATCATATACCTTAGCTTCTCACTTGAGTTCCTAGAAAAATAGCTTTCTCCAAACAGAGATCACTCTAAGGATTTAAGTGTCACAAGGAAAAAGCGGGTTCATACACCTGCTTTACTTTTCCTCATATAAACTGAAGAGGCTGGGCATAAAGCTTCATTTGGTCTTCTAACCAGTAGTTTGCATGTCCACATATTCAATGGTCACAATTTAAGTATGGCAAATATGTTCTTCTGAGCAAGGTCCAGGGAACTTACTGCAACATAAGCAAATATAAGTGCAACTAGTCATGGAAACCACAACGCTAGTTAAACTATAGGATTCAAGAACTGTGGACATTTTGTTATTAGCTTTGTTATCTGAAAGAATGGATTATAACATGTACAAGGGAAGGCATCTGCAGACTGAATATCCACTTGTAATTACTATCCACATAACATATATAGCAGCAAAATATGTTCCCAGTAGTTTCATAGGTCATATAAAACAAATTAATGAAGCAGATATAACAAAGACAATCATAAACCCAGTTAAGCTGCCATGAGGGTTACAAGAAGACTCTAATTCATTTGATAAACAACCATTATTTTGTGACTAAAGCAAGATGGAGACAGAGTAAGAAATATATACATTATTATAATAGTAGAAAAACTTTCTCATTTCTGTCATCAGCCTTTTTTCCTTTGTTGCTCTGGTTTTCTTCTGCTGCTTACATACTTTATCTTGCATATCAGGTGGGATCCAGTTGGCTGTTATGACTTGCTCCCAGATGTTGTGCGGATAGGTGCCCTAGAATTTCAAGAGTAAAATAGTAGATTTATATCTTTGCGACATTCAGGCTGTATGTGTTGCTAGACCAGGGGCAAAGGAGAATCTCTAGAACAAATTTCATGCTGGAGTTAGTACAGTTCTCTGCATAGTTCAAGTCCCTTGCAGTTTTTCTACAATTTTGGCTAGCAAGCAGGTGTAAAATGCAGAAGGTGATAAATGCTTTCTTTTCATCAAGTTGTCTGCCTTTTGTGGCCACCAGGAAGCTAAGTCTGAAGACAGATGAACAGAGAACATGATAGGATCTCAGAAAATGAAGAGCTGCATTTTTGGTCGCCACCTGGTGGCTTCCTGTACAATGGCAAGTAATTTGGGAAAGGATCTCTTAATGGCAATTGTGGTGCCATGAGATTATTTTTAAGGATTGTACTAAGTGCAATAAACATCGATGCAAATATTTTACTGAATTCCCAAGGTGGTGTGTGTGTGTCACTAGTCATGAAAGAATAGCATCTACTAACTGATCCTAAAACACATTTTTGAAAGTCTATATTACAAAGATCTAGTTCTCACTAGTTAGGAATTTCTTCTCTTGCTCTCTCTGTTAAGTACTTGGTAGCAGTGTGAAATTACACCATATTTACTACTATCTGAGACAACACACTTTCCTGACAAGCCCTATTTTTGTGATCATCTTGAAGTATTTTTCCACATATTGCCTACTATTTTTTGCTTCATTTTATAGAGATCTTGTCGTTGACTGATTTTTCCTTGTGTTGAAATGATTTCTTAAGGTCCCTTCCCTTATATTTTTATTTTCTTGTGTGAATGTGCATGCATGGTGTTTTACAGAAAGTGTTTTAAGCAGAAAGGATGCTTTGTTTTGGAGATTGCCTTCTCTGTTGATGTTGAATAGGACAGCCACATTTCTAGTCTTTAAGAACATGGTGAAGCCAAAGGGCGACTGAAAATCCTCTTTTCTTATAGGCTGAGATATGCAGTTAACAGACCAGTGCATAATCACCAGTTGAAATTTTTACTGGACTTTGAGATCTTGGAATTGAAGAGAGCGTGCTGTCTCTAGTCAGTAACTACAGTTAGGTATAACTGTAGTTATGGCTAACATAAGAGTGAGCCATAGCTAGATTATTGATTTGCAGTCAATATAAGTAGAATAGCCATTCTTGTCTAGTAGAGATGTTGAGGGAAACCTGGAGGGGAGGCAAGCTGTTAACTGTTAAGCTTAGAGATTTGGAATAGCAGTAAGAAAGATGTGACAGGTCTGTGTGGGACATCATTCACCAAACTGGGAGAGTTCAGATAAGCTCTGGATTCAATACACAAGCTAAGCAGTGTGAATCAGAACAACATTTAACCACTCCCAGGTAGGAAGTAATGTAGGCAAAGCAAACATACACAAAGCCAAAAAACCACTGCACAACCCAACTGCAATCTGCCAAAGAGCATAGTTTCTTCAGATATTGCCAGTTATGATTTTAGACTGAAAAAAAACCCCTTCTTGGACATACTGTACTGCCTCTGATTTGTGTACAGACTTTTTGGTATTGGTACTCTAAAGCAATAAAGATGGTTGTGAATTAACACAGTCGCATAATGTGAGAATGAAGGGAATGTTATTGGGTTTTGAGAGAGTCTGTTTATTGTCCAAGTATTTTTGTATATCATTACTGCAAGACATTATCAGTGTAAGAAGTGGAGCAAATAAGAAAAAAACCTACATAGACATATTAGAGCTCTGTGTGTGTTTCTTGCCATCCATTATCACAAATAGCAAGAAGCTTTTGAAAACAGAAATATTTGCAATATAACATAGAAAATCTATCTTTTCCTAAGTAGGCATTTTGTGTAGTATCAACATACATCAGGCTTGATATGATTTCAGTGGAATGAAGATGTATTATTTAATGATTTTTATGATTGCTCCTTTTGCATCCTAGCATAATTTTCCCTTGAAATTATTTTCAGTCATAATTTATTGAGAGTCCTAATAATCTTTAGCTCTTTCACACTGATTCTAACAAGGTTCTGACCTGAATCCTCATGTGTTCCACATCATTTCCTTCTGGAGATTACCAGGCCAAGCCGAAGAATAAATGAGTTGTAAGGTCAAGAGATTCTCACTGTGAGACAACTGCTGAATTCCTGGTAGCTATGATTGCATCTTTCTATTACACCTTAATCACTATTTGACAAATTTCAATCAGAGATGCATAAATTAATGTCTTATTTTAATTAAGGCAATATGTTGCTTCACTACAGGAATATTAAAAATACACAGACCCTGAAAACAGTAAATATGTCTTAAAAGGATGGTAAAATGAAAGAGTTGTAATCATGGGTGTCTTCTACAGATTTAATCTCTGATTTAAGAGTGGGTACAAATCATCACCTAATAGTTATAGGAGAGTGAAAGTGAATTTGAAATTAATCCCTTTTATTTATATAATATCCAAATACTTTTAAGCCTTTAGAAATAAAATTTAAAAATAAAACCAAAACACAAAGGAGAATTTAATGATTTTACAAACTTTACTAAAAATATATTTAAAAACAATGACTTATTTTAATTCATATTATTATACTAAGACTTGAATGTAGTTTATGTGAATAGCTGTGTTCTCTCCAGGATAATCTCTTTTGTTGGCAGAATAGTCTAGGGACCAAAGAATCAGATTCAGACCCCTGTACTATACACATTATTTCTGGCATTTCTATCAATTATGTCACCTTTTTGGTAGCAGAATCTATCAAAAAAAGAGTAGTACAGTTTTTGTATCACTAAGATTCTTCAGTTGGTGCGAAATTTTGTTTGGACATAAGGAAACACCCAGACCAATATGTTTTCACCTGCACAGCTTCAGTGAGGTTTTGTTAAGACACACCAATTTCTATAACAGTGCGAAGGAGAAGGACAAGGCTAATACTTGGAGGTCATTCTGAATTATTAGGTATTATTCATTTAACATTTGGATTTGGCTATGGAAACAAAACAAGTCCGTGACTCCCGCCTCTGTATCATTAGGAGGAGAGTATAATCACACTTTCATCACCTTAAATGTTCCTTAAAATACTTATAATTTCATTTGCCTGTCAAAGCTATGCTTTATATTAAGACCTCAGATTTTGCTGAAGCCTTAAATCAGTTTCACAAGCCTCACGATCAGGCAGAAAAATGTTTGTTGTTTACATCTTGAAGATACAGAAGGTGAAATATAATCTGTACCCAAATTCACATGGCAATGGATAGGAATGCAAGGAATGCAAAGAATATGCTGTCTGGTAATACTTCATTTTCACAGAAGGATAAACAGTGCATTTTCTAATGCAAAGAAACCACCTTAATGAAAACTACTTGTTAAGGTGTTCAAGGCCAGGTTGAATGGGGCTTTGGGCAACCTGGTCTAGTAGAAGGTGTCCCTGCCCATGGCAGGGGGTTGGAACTATATGGTATCTGCGGTCCCTTCCAACCCAAATCTTTCTATGATTCTATGATCCTTGTATTACAAATAGAGTTGATTCAAAGCACAGGACAATAAAAAGATCTTACTCAGACAAATAGCTGTAAATATTTAATATCTAAGGTAAAACTCTGTTTACTTTAGATGAAGACAAAGAAAGGATTTCTTTAATGCTGTCAGACTTCTTGAAAATCCAATGAGCTGGTGAAATAGTTCTACTGACAATATACACTATAGTATCAATTTTCATTCAAACTTGCTGTAATCCATGTTTACTTTAAAGATTATAGACATAGTTGATGTGGGAATCAAAGCCCAAGTATAGGTCAGATGATGATTTAAGTTACTAAACCTCTGTGTATCTCTGTCTATCAAATCCTTCAGTAATATGTGAACTCAAACATCTATAGATTCTAGTACAGAGGTTGAAAATTAATCCTTAAAACAGGTAGGCCTAAGATTGACTTTGATATAATTTTAGAAGCAGAGCTTATTTGCAGATATGAATATGATTTCAGTGATCAGAATTCACAGGACATCCCACTTAAAACTGGTAGGGAAAATGAACACATAGAACATAGTTGGAGGAAGATAGTTAAAATATGTTTTGCAAAATTTGCTGATGGCAAAAATGATAGGGGAAAATATATAGAACAGAGAAATGTGGTGCCTTTAGCACACTAAATTCATAGGCAGATGACTGATACAGAAGATCTCCATGCCAAAAGTAAAATTATATGGTCCCAAGAACTATAAATAAAATACGGACATTGATATGTTAACTAACTAAATAATAATAAAAAAGCTCTATTCACATTCTTACCCAGGATTTGAATCAAACTGAAAATACCTTGTTAGGAAAGGCCAGTTGAATCCACTAAATGGTGAAAATGAAAGCATAGTATATGTCAGTACTACATGCATTTTTTCCCTATATTCTGCACATACTAGATCACAAAAGTTTGCCAGGCAAATTGCAATTTTCATGTCTATTTCATAAAATAGTTCATGTCCAGCACAGTACACTGTGAAATCTTACTGAGAACGGCTCAGCACTGTGGTGGATGAGGCAACACTGTATCTCAGTGTTAGCTGCTCTGGGATATGTTTACACTGTAAATGTAGACTCAGAGCATTTCCCTGCTGAAATGGCCTTGCAAGCACAGGTCTCCTTGAAACAGGGAATGCACAGAGGAAACCAGTGGCAGATATTTACAGAACAATTTACAAGTACTTGATAAACGGTATTAGTGCTCTGCTACAAAGTCACTCGGTGTTTGCCATATTTGCTGTCTCAGGTGGTTCAGCTAACAAACTGCTGAGAGATTCTGCAGTCAGCAAAGGAGGACGGTCATTCAGAGGAAGATGGAAAAGAGATGAGAGGCTGAGAGGATTTTTCGGGTTAGACAATATTATATTACCTTCTTAGGGAATACTAATGATTCTGTGTTCAGTGCTGTCAGCTCTTTAGTAACTGGTAAAGTGTTAAAACTCATTGCTTTGCACATACCCTAAAGACTAGGATTCTGTCTATGATCACAATGAGCAATTTAAAACTATACAGAAACTGTGTTTATTTTTCACTACCTGATCAGTCAAGGTGACAACTTATGATACAGAGAGCAAAGGTCAATATAGCTGGTATACTGGAACCCAAGGAAATAAGCAGGACTAATCCACATATATTGAAATGACCCTGACTTTCGTATGGCAGAGCTGGAATGGATTGATCTGATGCTAAAGTATTTACACTGTAGGTCTGAGGTTGATGATGCTTTCCTGGGCTGAGGTCAGAGGCACAAGGGGAAGAAGTACTTATGACTTGTTTTAGTGTTTTAACAATACAAATAAAAAGTTTAATAAGGACTGAACGAAGACACTACACTTTTCTTCATTTTCCCCAGTTGTGAATGCTACAGCCAGCAATATTACAGCCAGCATGGAATCCGCATTGTGCATCTAAAAATATTTCAACAAAATCAGCATTTAGACAACTGAATGTAGTCTGAGACAGCTGTTTTCCAGATACAGTTAGTTAGGAGATGCCATGGTAGTTGTAGTATGAGATACAATCACTTTTCCTTGTATAAAGTGCACAATAGAAACATCCTTAAATTCTTGAGTTACTTTTCCTTTTTCCAGATGATAGAGTGCTGCACTATGTCATGATATCAATGCACAGACAGACTGAAATTGCATTGGCTTCCTTTTGCTGCCGTATTTCATACTCCTGTCTAAATTGCTTTCCACTATCACTCCCGTCTTGACTGTCTAGGTTCCTTTCTGCTTGGAAAATTTATGGTTTATGTTATTTTGTCCCCATCTAATTGTATTATCCCAAATTCTGTTCTGTCCATGTTTCTAAATCTTGTACATGTGGTTTTTTTGTAGTTTTGTCCATTCCCTGCCCCCCAATCTTCTCCTTTCCAGTTCTTTATTCCTGTCATAGGCTCATATTTTTGGTGGAGAGAGGTAAAAAATTCTTGTACAATATCATTACTGAGGTTCAAAATAGGAATTAATTAATTCATTTTAAAGAATTAATGGGTACATGAACAATCCTGAATTGATTCAGTGCTTCTTAAAATGTAAATTATAAAAAAGTAGATCTGCAGTAAAGAACAAAGCCTGAGAAATGGAAGAAAACTTTTAATGTGATTTACTGAGGAGAAGACCCAAAGAGTTTGACCATGTAGGATGCCCAGAATTTTTTAACTTTACTTTACTTTACGGTAAATGTAAATATTTTCTAGATTTTCTATTTCAGACAGAAGACAATAAACTGACAAAGTATAAGTAATAAGTAAAGAATAAACAACTCGCACAGATATTCAGAAGAAAGTTACAGCCAGCCAAGTAGTTGGGAAAAGAATGATGAACAAAAGAGCTCTTTTTGAAATTAAGAGAATTAAGGAATAGAGTTGAACTAGTAAAAGCTAAGGCGTCTTCTCAAATAATAAGACATATTTCAGTGTCATAATTAAAAAGATAAAAGGTGAGGCCCATGGAACACAATCTGAATACCAAGGACGCATATAAGACTAAAGAAAATCTGTGAACCAGAATGTAAGTGAATAGTTTACTTACAGTTTTAATATGGATAGTAATGTAAACATGGATGACTTTAGGTACTCATGAAATTGCACACTGAGTGATGAAAGCTGCTAAATCTGTGATGAAAACAGCATTTACACTACTACTTAGTTAAAATTTAACCTCTGTTTGAAAATAAGAAGTTTGACTTAGGACATTGAAAGTTACAAACAAAATACCAACCACAATATATACTTTTGGGGAAAAACATGCTCATTGCAGTCTGTTATCCAAAGGATGCGTTTGTAAATGGAAAATAAACCAAAATTTACAATGATTTTATCAAAGGTACTTTCTATCAAATAAATATAATATCTGTTAAGATAACTGGTTTCTTTGAAATACAGTACATTCATGAATGTCATATAGCTATGTTTAAGAAAAGGCATGATTTAATACTTACAAATAATCATTGGAGATAATGTGATGCATGGAGATTTTTGTATGGTGAGTGTAAAGCTGGCTAAAAGAGAGATGACAGTTCATTGATACTAGAAGAAAGGAGGTATTTTCTTTTTATGCTTGTTTGGATTTTTTTGTAACATCTGTTTACTATTTTCATTAATGAGCTTGGTGATATAGAAAAGTAGAGGTGATACCAATCCAAGCCTTTATGCCAATTTGGGGAAACACAAGATAATAATTTGGTGTATCTTCAAGGGATGAAGTGACAGCAATGAGATAGGTAAGATCAAGCCCAACATTGTGCAGGCTGGAATGGATATCATAGCATTTGTTTTAAGCTTAAGTGGTTCATCAGTTTAATGCAATAGAACAAACCTAAATGTGCAAAATGATGGTTAAACATAAGCCACAGAAAAATGTGGCAGTTTTGTAGTGTATAATATGAGATATTTTCAGGAGAAATGTTATAGCTGTATAGCAATTTTACAAGGCTATAAATAGGAGCACAGTTAGAATACAGTAATACTGTGTTAAGCAATCTGTGTTTAAAACAAACTAACAAAATCCGCTGAGACTGGAACAGGAGCAAAGGAGTACTACTTGTATAAGTAGAGGAAATGGAAGACTTATCATATATAAAGAGATTAAAGAGAATTGGTTTGTTCATCCTAGCAAAGTAAAAGTTGAGAAGGGTATGATTATTTTTCATTGATATATTCAGGAAATAAATGCAAAGGCATAAATACCGATAAATAGTACTTACAGAAAATTACATAGATACAAATGTATAAATTTAAACTAGAAATTAGAAATAGTTTTCTAATCAACAAAGGAAGATTTGGAAAGGCTTACATAGCAACAAAGGAATCTAAATTGCTTCAAAGCTTGATGAAGTTGGTGAGTTCATGGAAGGTAATTGTAATACGAGAGGAATGATTTTGATGTAAAAAGAAAAGATTTTTTTTTTAATGTGGCTTTTTCTCATTAGTCTTGCTTCGCTGAAAATACTTTTATTCCATCCAATATACTAGCTGTTTTAACAAAAAAAGACCCTAACAAAACCCAGATAAAATCATGTGAAACCATTTCTTGTTCCTCTTTCAAAGCTGTCCTAAAGTTGTTCTATCATGTCTTCCCTGAGTAGTAGATATAAGAAAAAATTACAATTCTAATTAAAATTTTCATTAAGATATGAATGTGTCTGAATATCTGCATGCATTGCCTTTTTTTTTTCAAAATGCCTTTAATCCTTATTTACTTTTCTGTTTTTCAGCCTGCTCTCAGTCCTCATGTATTACAGGCATAATATTCTTCACTGGGAATCAGATATACAGGTAAATAAAGTTTCAAAATAAATAGTTTTAGTATAGTGACCAAAATAAAAAAAGAAAAAAATTGCATAGTAAGGTCTGATACTTACTTAGGAGGGGAAATTCAAGGATTTGGAGGATTCTTTCAGTGATGTCAGATCATTTTGCATGACTGCTTTTGATAGGGGAAGACAGAGAAAATCAAACCCAAAAGAACACAATGAGAAGCAACCCTGAAAAAGCACCAATAGTCATGGCAGTCCTCAACTGCATTTGTATTTGCTGGAGCACTGGCAACTTATAAGTGCCAGGGATCCAAAGGAGAATTTTTACATCCACAAACTGAAAGATTAAAGAGGTAGCAAGGTAAGACAGCTATATAGGACAAAGTTGAGATGAACTTTTCAATGAGCAAAATACTTAGGTATATGTGTTTGTTGACGAAATAGGTTAGGAATGCCTAGGTTGTGGGTACCACTGAGGAATCATTTTGAGTTCTGCACCTTGATAGTTCCAAGGTAGTTTAACATATATCCATCAGAAGAAATATAAGTAATATGAGAGCAACATTCAGAGGTAACTGGGGGTTTTGCGTATCCAAATTTTGAATATTATGAATATTAACATCTAAGGTCATCTAAGTCCCACTGCTGAAAATCAGATGTTAGATGATTTGTATTTTGATTGTTTTGTGAAGTTTGGACTTTTTAACATGATAGATATACTTTGACAATATACATATAAAAGACTGCAGAAATACAAAGTCAATATTTTTAGATATTCAGCTATGATGATTGCTTTCTGGAGGAAAAACAAAGACAGAAGGAAGAAAACACAGTACTTTACCTAAGAATAAAATTGTCCCGAAAACAAAGAGGAAGAAACAGTAGTGGTCTGTTAAACTACTGATTGAATGATGAATTCTGATCAGGGAATTCATAAAGACATACTTGAAATCAGATAGGTTCACCTTTACTGACCTCATTCTGGGTCTGGGACCTTCATTTGTATCACGATGTCTTGTTGTGCCTGTACGTGGTATGTGAAAACAATATAATCTTAATACTACTGTTTAAGCATACAAGTTTGACTACACTTGCATAGTCATGTTGAGTCCTTATTTGCAATTGAGTGCATAAGGCAAAGGCTTGTCACAGTGTTTGAACCTGACATTTTGGTACAATGCAATTTCATCGAAGACACTTCTGAAGTGTCAGACGTGTGGATCAGTCATTTCCCCTATTAGAGCTGACAGTGCTAAATAAAAGGCTTTTGCACAAATCTTAATCATGACAAAACCCGCAGCAAGAATACGCAAGGCCATATCCTGTCAATAAAGATAATAGTATCTGAGTTGAAAGTGGTAAAGTAGATACCCACAATATTACCTATCAAACTAGCACTGAGAAATGGTGTTTACTAGGAAATGCAGCCTTGTCTTATTTTTATGGATGCAAATGGGAGCTTTTCTAATGGTATCACGGTCATACTGAGACCTCAGTATCACTGACAAAACATATATGGAAACATGAACAGATTCATATAGGCTTCTTTGTTGGGTCTTTGTGTCTTTTTCTTCTGCCCCTCAGAATGCAGTGTTTTCTTTCATCTGGTAGAAGCAGTATAATTACTTAATGGAAAATATGCTTCCATGTTCTTTGAAAGCCTAAAGCTACTTGGAGAGAATGAATATAACTTTGAACATATGGAAATATGGGGTTTGGAAATCTGAAATTATTAAATATGGTTGTCTTTACAGCAAACTGTATTGCCTTGAAATAGTGTGAAGCTTGGCAGTTTTGCTTTACAGGGGTCCATAAAAACATTTTATGTTGCTTTGATACACTTAAATAACATATGCTAATTTAAATTTGTGTTTTCTGTTGTCTCAGTAAAATTCTGTCAGAACTCTGGGATTTCTTTCAGTTTTACAAGCCATTCACGGAAAACTACAGTTTTGATATGTTACAAATGCATAACACGTTCTCTCAGACTCAGACATTCATGAGCTCCGAAGAATGTTTTGTTTAAAAAGAGGAGTTTTACATTGACAAATTGACTAAAAGTTGGAAGACATTTTAGTTTAACTTGCAAATGTTATGCAGCTTTCTGTTATGAAAAGGAAAGGCCAAGCTGGTAGAAAACGTGGGCACGAAATTATTTTGAGGCAAGATTAAAATTAACACTGATTTTCAAGAGTCTAGGTAAGATTAGGGACAAAAAAATCTTAAAAGGACAAATACAGTAAATCCTCACATATGAAATATCATAGAGGAAATTAGACAAGACAAGCTAGTTATATGCTTTGGACATCTCTAATTAGGGAATTCTAGGTAACTTAGCCTACAGCATCATTGTCCTCATTAGTGTACTGTCACCATCATCATCATCTCCATCCTATCTAACATGAAAGCCTGAGGGATTTGCCATCACACCATTGGGCATCCCATTTCCTTGATTCTTAGACTGCTTTGAGACACAGTGAATCTCAGCTGCTAATCCCCAAGGAGCCTATTTAAAAAGCAGAGCACAGGAGCAGTAGTCTGCTGTTGGCAGCTCTTGTGACTTACACAGATGGTCCACAATGTTCAGAGCCCGCTGCATCTTTTAAAAGTTGGTTTCTTTTCTCCATGCAGAAGATTAAAGTACCAAAGTGTCAATCACAGATGTGCAGATTGCCAAGTCTGACTGGTTTTTGAGTTCCTAGGTATCAACCACTCAGGCATCCATAATCAAAGAAAAACTAATTGGCAGAGGATGTATCTACAACGTGACCACACAGACCCTAGAAAAAGAATTTTGAAGAGTGAAGAGCAGAGGCACCCTTGCTTTGGAAACAACATCTCAGCCAGCCTGGGCCCACAGTCCTGTGCTCAGGTTAATAATGGCCTCAGAGTGTTTTTTTCACTGAGATGTGATGGAGTGAAAACACATCCTGGCTGTGTAAACTCATTGGTTCTTCTGAATACTGTCGTAGGAGTGCAGCACCTTGTGCAATGTGCTACATGCGCAGTGTTGACTTGTTGCAAAGTTCTTTTATACACTCCAACATGCAGCACTCTCAGGGTTCAGGGAGTTCCCTGTGTATATTGTTATTGATATAGAAGAGCAAATGCATATATGTAGGAATGTCAGAGCTAGTGGGTTACACATTTTTTAAATGGTCAGTTCTAAGGAATTTTCCCATAATACTGGAATTTGAAATACATCTTTCACCCTAGATTAGGACTATCAACACAGCTAGTAGTGGTTTTGTTTCCAGTGAATTTTTAATAAATTGCAGGAATTCCTCTACTGGAATAATTTACATTGGGAAAAGGTTCATGCATTCAATAAAATCAACACCTCTGCATCAATTTCACTGGCTTTTTTTTTTCCTAGAATATAATTAAAATATTTTGTTTTGATGTGGCTAGAGCAGTTATATTGGTTTATTACTCTACACTTCTACTGTGAACTCTTTTCTAATGTCAGCTGCAGCATAACAAAAAAAGAAAAGGTGAACCAAATAATATTGGAGCCTTGTTGAAGCAGCATTTGAAGTGAACATATTTTTGAGTATTTATATGAGGGAGGACTTGCCATCCATTTTTATTTATTTTATCCCAATTTGGGGAGAGAGCTAGACCAAATTGTTTATGAGAAATTCCTTTTGACCTGCTCTGCTACTCATGGAGTAAATGAATGCTCTAAGGGAACAGTGACTGTGGAGCCAGTTCTTTCCCTCCTGTCTTTGTAATTTGTACTTAGCCATGTGTAACCCCACACATTATGGGCAACATGTGATGTCAGCAAAAGCAGCTGCCTGATTAAGTACTACCCACTGCAGATACTGGGCTCTAGGCTATGATTTGTGGTGCAGTAGTCATGATAGTTAGATAACTACAGTGTTTACTGTAACTTGGAGGGCATACATAACATTTTTAAAGGCAAGGAGAGGAGGAATATATGCCTCATTAATATCTACTTGGTAAATTCCTGGAATATATATCCATATAAGTTTTTGATATATCTCATCCTGTTATCTTCAAAATGCTCCTAGTTTGGATACAGCTCCAACTTCACTCTGGATTAATAGGATAAAGCTGTATTTCAAACCTACAGTGTCATGAGAGAGTTGTTTATTTCACTTCAACTGATATAAAACCTCTCCGGTGTCACCTGAGATATGAAAAATAGCTGTAATGGCACGTTTAAAAAAAAAAGAAACAACGCAGAAACATCTTTTAACTAGGAAAGTGGTATATAGGATGCTGTTGCTTCAAATATGTGATGAATTTCTGGTTTTGCTCAGGAGCAATGGTGATTTTCTGAGAATTAAAGCACAAGATGATGGCAAAGTTTGCGTGTGACAACTGGATAACTTTCATCTTAGTGTTTCAGCCTTACTCCCTGCAGCAGGCAATTAGACCCACTGAGCCAAGCAGTTTTGTTGCCTCTCTGCTTCCTGAGGTGTGCTTCAATGAACCTCCTGGGACAGGAAAGAGGGTTAAACCTGTCTCTGATTGTTCTTTGCCCTCCTTCAATTTCCTAGTTTGTAAGAGGCCAGTGAGGCAGCAGAAGACATAGAGCCTTCTGATAGTGTGCTGCTTTATAGCAGACTCAGGGAGACTGCAGTCATCTGGAGGAGATTCCCAGCTACCTAAGGAACTGTACTTTCCGAGAATGTGGTTCCAGTCCAGGTGAAAAATGCTGGCTGGGTCAGGACTCAGATGTTGGTATCCATCCATGATAGGCACAAACACACAGCTGGGTGGCATACGTCCTGCTGAAGACTCCCTGGTGCTGTTAATGAGGGAAGGTAGGCAGATCAAGGTGGCACAGGGGTGACTTAAGGCATCAGTTAATACTTGTAAAAAGCATGGGAAGCTAGGCATCACAATTCATTGTTAAGGTGTCATCAAAAACTTCCTTGTTCCAGTGACTTCAGACAGTCTACACCTTGAGCAGGTACAGCAACGTAACAGGGTCTTAGTAGCACAGGGTGAAAAGAATATCTCTCATCTGTTACCTCAATATTTACTAACCACTCATGTGCATTGTATGATGTTGATTTTTGTTCAATCTGCTAAATTTTGGAGATTTTAAACTCTGACCCAAAAACTTCATACATATGAGTAATCTTCCTGAAGTCTGGTTTCTGGGTACAGAAGACCACAGCATGTTCTTTTATTAAAGAACCAAAAACCCCACAAATCTTTTTGAAATACTTGTTTGAATAGCTGCCAGAGCTGTGGCACTCAGAATCACTGCTGCTGTGGTACAGCAGGACAAGAGCCTGGGTTCCATGGTTCTACTCATGTCCATAATGAGTGTGGCTCATGGCAGCCAGAATGATCTGACACAAGACCCCAAAGGAAAAGTCCTGGTTATAACCTGCCTGAGAAGTAAGTCATATGTATTAGGGGACTTTTAGCATCAATCCTTGTTTACATACAAAGCGGAGAAGAAAACCAAGTACTTCCATTTTTGAAAAAAAAATGAGAGAAATATCACAGCTTCTTTCTGCTTTCATGAGGTCTACAACAGAACTCATTGATTTCAGCTGGAAATTTTGCCTGCATATGGCTTGCACTAGCCATCAAAGAAATGATGAATACACTTCCACTGAGGCAGTTTGCGTATGGTCCATAATGTAAACACTGGCCTTCGGCCTCACAATATTTTCCCCACTCAGTTCTGGAAGTTTTACATTTTCTTGCTTTAGAAACATACTTTTTAAAAGAACTCTAAGAATTTGTCTGCCATTTTTGTATTCACTCAGCCTTCTGTCTGTGAAAGTCTACTTGCCTTGAGAAAAGATGTGTAATGGTTTCATATGGGATATGAAATTTCTCTCATAAATGTGATATGATCTAATAATTAATGAATGCCAGAAGACAAGCTAGAAAGCTTGAAGTCTAACAACTTCTTTCTAAGTTATTCTATCTTTTCACTTCCCATCATCTCAGACTTTCAAATAGGTCTAGGGTTTATAACTAGGTAGATATTAAAAGTCCAAATCTCTTTTTATTGAAGCCCTATTTCTCCCTTTACGTTTCTCTCCACACATAATGTAGCATCAAAGCAAGGTAAATATAATGTAATTTTTTCCTACTTTAATGTTCCTTAACAGTGTAAGAATGGCATACAGTGGTATAGGTATTACTGCAGAATCTTAACATATATAAAAATTAAATTTAGGCCAATAATAATAGTAACAGTAATATTTATATATTCATTTACAGATGCCTCTATATATATTTTCTTCTGGCATGTCTGGGGGAAGGGAATTGTAGGTACTATGAAGTATGCAAAAGTTTTCTGAACAATAAAAATGGAAAAGGTTATTTTTAAGTTGAATCAAATATTTTGTTTGACAGAAATAGGATTCTTTATTTTGATTAAGTTATTTTAGTTTATATTTTTAATTAGATTGATGAAACCGTGTATGAAAAAATGTAAAAATTTTAACATACACCGAATGGATGGAAATCTGCCAACAGAATTTCATAGAACATAGGGTTGGCATATGGTCCAAATAAGTTTGCAGTTTTCCATGATTAGCTGAAGATAAAATTTTCAGAAGTATATGAGGGTATCAGACAGGATTTTTAAAGCGTTGTGCTTCATAGAGACAGATGCCTAACCAGATCTTAAAGCTTATAATGGGGCTACCACACCTACTAGCAACTGCATAGAGGTCTGTGCATATTGTCACAACACAGGGTATCTTTTGTGTTTACATGCTTGATGATAGCTTTTTGCATTTTACTATAATTAATCTTTCTGTTTCACACGTATCATCTCCTCTGCTATGATACATTTTTACCTCCGCTCTCTTTTTTGGAGCACCTGTGTATTCTGTTTTACCTTTCCCTTCCCAGCCATTTTTCATCTCATTTTTTCTATGTGGAAAGAAACCATCATGCTGCTACAACTCCAAGGGAGACAACATATCATAGAATCATAGAATCATAGAATTGTAGGGGTTGGAAGGGACCTCGAGAGATCATCGGGTCCAACCCCCCTGCCAAAGCAGGCTCCCTAGGACATTTCACTGAGATAGGCATCCAGACGGGTCTTGAATATCTCCAGAGAAGGAGACTCCACCACCTCCCTGGGCAGCCTATTCCAGTGCTCCGTCACCCTCACTGTGTAAAATATAGTAAATATAGTAAATATAGTAAAATGATTCACTTAGGTAAAGGTTGGCAAAATTGCCAAAAATAATGTCCCTGGTCAAAAAAACCCCCAGCAATAATCAGGGAGATTTGCAGTTCACCACACATCTTTGACTTTTTAAGACCATATATAACGCAGCAATGAATTTCAAACTCATTTCTTGTATAAGGATAAGGCAGTGGAAGATACAAAACCACTGAAAGCATGCATAAAGAGCATGCATCACCTCTAAATCCAGTAAAGAAATGCAAATAATTAACAATAAAGTAGAGAAAAAAATGTGAATCAGATTTTCAAGCCTGATTTCAGTAAGGTGATGTCATTAATACAATTCCATTCACTAAATTGAATTTTTTTTCTTCCTAAATGCCCATACTACTTCTAAATGTATACTTAAGTTCTTATTCTCACTGGAAAATAGAGTCCAAATCTTCTTTTCTATGGAAATTCAAAGCCAAATAAAATGTTTTTACATAATTTTAAGACAGAATAGGCATTGCAATTTTTAATGAAAATAACTGAATACATAGGTGTAATTTTAGTAACAATGGGTTATCAAATATATGAATATACCAAATAATTGGTTTAACAGACACATTTATTTATTAGTGTTCTTTTTTTAGGACTCAGAGAAACATTCAAGACCCATTTGCTTTTCTTTCTTTTGAATCATAAATCAAAACTGGAAATTTAAAGCTGTAGTTCTTGCAATGAAAGACATTATTCAGATAAATTGAGACTCATTGGTTTCCTTTTTAAATACTGTCTAAATTTTGTTGTGGATATATTTATTCCCCATTAAGTGAATAGAAAACTAAGATAAAAAAATATAAAATGATGCATACAAACTATATTTAGAGTAATCCTAATGTAATTCTCAGTTGCTGAACTGATTTGATCTCCTTATCATGGGGAGAAATTGGACTCTGAGATATTATCAACAGCTTCTAACTCCAATCTGATTATTGCTATAATCCTGACAGTGATTGATTCTGAGTAATTATCTTAGAAGCAGAATTAGATTAAAAAACAATATTCCAGATTATAGAAGACTCCAGTCCATTCTTGTAATTAGTTCCATTTTAGAATGTATGATGCTATCACATTTGAATAATTTAAGAGTGAGTTATTCACAAGCAGCCTCTTTGCCTATGCTTTAATGGGAAAACAGACAAACAAGAATAATATTTAAAGTAACATTGCATTGTAAATTATCAGCCTTGTCGCAGTAAAGTTTACTTTGCAAGTATTTTCAGTTTGCCATGTAGCTCCTAAAATATTACAGGGTACTAAGCAAGAGCCCAGTGCTACAATAATCAGTAATCATGCATTGAAAATGATGATTTATGATTACTGATGGTGTCATTATCATTATAATTATAGGCTATGAATTAATTTTTCACAATTGGCATCTGAATAATTTTCAATCACAAGCCTTTTCTTCATGAGAAGTATTACTTGCAGATAATGGCCATAAGGAATGGACTCCTGAGAATGAACCCAAACAAAAAACCCAAACATATTTGAAGTTCTTGAGCAACATTAAAATATTATTTTGATTAATTTCTGATGTCCTGGACAAAAAAATGATAAAGTTTTATTGTGCTAAGCACTTTAGACTACACTGAATAAATGGTCTCTGTCCAAAACACAATAATAACAGGATCTTAAAGAGAGAAACAGAAAGTAGTCTGTCTTATGCATAGTAATTTATGGAAAGCAATGTCCCTAGTTTTTTTCTCCCTTCCTTTCTTTCTGTCATTATGATTAATTGAATGAGTGTACACAAAATATTACACAGACCAGACTTATTTTGAAGATCATGATTTCTGTGGCTTACTTGGAGCCAAAGGTGATCTGTTCTGGGCCATCTCTTTTCATCAAGTACCTTGAGATTTGAGAATAGGTATTTTGTTCTCCAGTGCTGTGCTGTTGGGCTGGTGTGATAGACTTTTGACAAAGACACAAGAAGAAAAGTTATTTCATGTTGTTTCCAGCCAGATCCAGGGAGGTGTTGAGTCAGAAAGGAAAGAAGGAATTTAATTCAGTGGTGAAAGAAGCAGAGACAATCGGTCACTACATCATGTATGGATATGTCTTACAATTCTCAATATCCTAAGCTTTGATCCTGAGAAGATTTCAGTCTCTCATCCTTTTGTTCTCATGTAAAGTTCTAGTACATGTTGTAAAGGAAGGTGATGCAGAAAGGGAGAAGGTGATGTCATGAAGAGAGAAGTGGTGATCAAGCTTGAAGGAAGAAAAGTTGGACAAGGATAAAAGAATTGACAAAAGGGTCAGAGAACAAAAAATCTTGAGCTTAGACTAAAACTTCTGACCTTTTAATTTTTATGCAGATTTTTTTATGAAGGCATCTTTTAAAATGCCAACAGCTTATGATAGAAGTTATATTAAGTATTAAATGTACATACAGTAATCTTGAATATGCGATGATATCAGGAATTAATTGTGAATACAGGAACTTTGAAGGCAGCTTTTGCACTAAAAGTAATGGTAGAGTAAAATGAATGTGATTATTAATTTAAAAATCAACTATCATTCTGATGCTTAAGCACAACACAAAATTTAAAAATACAAAAGATACAGCATCTCTGAACTGTATAAGATTAGTGAACCTTCTATTTGGATACATGCAGTTTAAGGACAGTGACTTATTTTGCTAATAAGATATTAAAACTGTGTTCACTGTATTCTTTAGCACTGGTAAACAAGCAATGTAATGTCAACACATAACAGATGAAGGCAGTAATATTTTATGAAGTATGGGTAAAAATTGCTGCTTTTCTTGTAACTCTTGATTTTCCCACATGGACCATGTATACTTTGGCAGTTAGTGAAGATGCTGATCTGTTCTTGTTTATTGAAAATTCTTTGGAATAAAAAAAACACTGGTGTATTTAGGATAGACACTTGAAAACAGTAGATAAGTTTAGTGGAATAGTTCTGTCATGCAACTCCCAATCATGTGTGGTTGTGCATTGAGACTTCCCTTCTATTATTTTTATGCACTAAATTTTTTTCTTTCTAAATATAGTAACATATTTTCCTTTTCTACAGTACTTTGAAATAAACAAGTAGAGTTCATTATAGTAAATATGTTAACTCACCACTAATAGTATTCTGAACAAAACAAAACAAAAATAAAATTACTGTGGGTCACAGACAGAAGTACAACTTCTCTGAGCTTCTTTTACAGCACCAAATGAAAAATTCCAGGCACTGAAAGTTGGCATTTTTTATCACTTCTATCCTGATGACCTCTGGAGTTGTATTACTCCCTTCACTGTCACATTAGTTTTGTTACTGCATTTTAATCAAATGTATTGGCCATTTTGATTATAACTATATAAAGAACAATTTTTATATTCATATCAGTTAGATACAAGACTAAAAGGTGTAGAGAACATCCCTTAGTTCAGCTTAGAGTAGCTGAACTTTAAGGCTTTAATTTAAAAGGATATTTCTACTTGAAGAATTGCACCTAATTAATTTCTGTGGTTCTTAACACTGGTTTTGACAGTGTTGGTTATGTCAAGCTCACTTAAATGCTGCCTGTGGGTAAACAAAATTTGCTGCAGATGATAATATATAGCTAACTTTGTTATTGAAGCCTTTAGCAGTGAAAATACTGCAGAAATGTACAAACAGCAACTGAGGACGTAGGTTAGTGCAGCTCCCTAAGCTATTAACTGATTGAATAAAGCAGTCAGGTCTGCCATTTTAAGGTATCTGAGGTATTCTGCTGATGGTTATGGACTTCCAATCTAATTAAGCAATTTATTTAATTTACAATAGCACCATGTTTAAAAAACAAAGGAAATAAAGATATGGGGCTGTGCCCTAGAAACCATGGTTTAGAGTGTGTTGTATTTGTAATTATGCAAGGCAATATGTAACTGTTGATGCATGATTCAGAACTTACCTTTGTATTGTACAAGGGTTGTTTAACCTTTTTACACTGAGAAGCATGCAGAAAAAAGGCTAGCTTGTGATCTTCCAGCCTGATAACAGTGAAGCATGATTTGTTTCTATATTTTCAATGGGTTTTATATAGTTTTTATCTCACCTATAGATGTCGGCTTCAACGGTTACAGAAGGAGAACTGACTGCAGCTATCCCTGCTTTTGAATTAATTAACTAGCAGACAAAGTCCGTTGAGCATGTTTATCATGCAGCAATGCAGACTGGGACACATGGCTCAAATGGACAATGCTTCAGATATGTGCTGAACTAGAATGTAGAATGATACTGGCTACACAGGATAGTTTATCAAGAACATCCTAAAAGTTTGAATTGTTTGCAAACTTAAAAAATCTTTTATCTGCAAACACAGCAATTTGAAGGAAGCTTTGTGACAAAAAATTCTTACCACACATGGATCTGAAAAGTTTTATCTTCACCTAGTGTACTCTCAGTTTTGAAAGTCACTGACAAAAGAAGAACTGCTTAGGTAAAAGTAATATGTATCAGTTACCTGTGAAACTGGATTTCTCCTCTGAATCCTTTCAAAGTTACCCTGAGTGCCAGACTATGGTTTGAGTGACATCTCATGCAGTAACTAACATTCATACTTCTGCCCTATGCTTTTGGCCTTAGTACAAATTATTTTAACCTTTGGCCTAGGTTCATCAGTGAGTAGATGCACAACCTCATCACTGAGTAGGTGAAGAAAGACTGAGAATATATTAAAAAAACCCTTTCTTTCACTCTCTGCACAAGACAAGACAAACAGCTGAGATGACACGTATGCTGTAGGCCACTTCTGCTGGCACCAGCAATGTACCACTAATTCCATGAAGGAAAGGGATTGACAGGGAATGATTTATGTCACAGACGTGTTTGTGCCATGATACTCAGTGTTTCTCCTGAGGTGACAACTTTATTGTAATTTTCTTAGCCATATACATGGTCACTAGCTCAAGGCAGTTCCTGGAGATACAGACCAATCCCATTTCATTTGTTTCTCATGTACAGGGCTCAACTGCATCAGGTACGTTTATCCAAGGAAGAATGCCATCCAGAAGGAAGAACGCCATTCAACTGCCAGAAGAAAGAATGCCATCCAAGGAAGAATGCCATTCAACTCTCCCCAGAGTTGAGTGACAGACTAGAACATTGACTGCATATTTCCAGGAGAGAAATACTTTTCAGATTTTAAGCTGCCTTTAAAAAAATCCTACTTTTCTAGTATTTCAGTATAATAAATCTATATAGCTCTTATTTCCTGTTATTTAAGTGTATAGCAACCAATATAGCTCTTATTTCCTATATTTACTCTTTTATTATGTTCTTTCTAACAGGAAGGTTTCTTTACATCATTAAAGCAAATAAAGAGATTCCCTAACTTGTAAGCCTCCTTCTACTGTCCCAAAACACTTTGAAATGTTTAGCCTCCTACTCCTTTTCAAATTTGCTGTTCCCAGATAAATATTCAAGCCTGTTCAGGATGTTTATTTTTAGTGAGTATCAAACCAAACACCTGTAACAACTGCCAAATTTTCTGTTCTTTTATGTTGTTGAGTGCATAGACACAGTACTGAGTAAACTCTTTCAATATTAAACCAGTATATTTTGCTTTCTCCAAAGGACAAAAAGACATTCTTTTCTGATATGGATTACTTTTTCCCATCTCCTACTCATAAAAAAATGTACCCTTTGACCATCAATGCCACTAATACCACAGCCTAATTCTCTTTGTATGTAAATCTCTATCCTTTTATAAAGTAGTTTTCTTATCTTTGTTGGCTCATCTTCATTATAACTAAACCTAATTCACTCTCTTCTGAAGGATTTATTTTCTGCTAGAATTAAGGGAATGGATTTTGAAATATTTCCTTTGGAAAACAAAGAAGCTATAAAATCTAAGTATTTAAATCCAGTCAACTTCTATTTCTGTAATGCCATTTTAGCAAATGCAGAATGTGGACACACAGCACTTGCCTCCATTTTCAAAACCAACGAAAACATGCATCACAATTCTTTTCTTGCTGCAGCCATTTCTGATATACTTATGTGATACATCCATCCTCGTTAGCCATTGTTCTTCTTTATCGGCAGACTATCTTGAACATCAACCATACTAGACCTTATACAGGGTTAAAAATAACCTAGCTTTGTTTCTCTAGACCTATATACGGTCTACCTATCTTGTCTCTTCTTCCAATTAATACCATCTTTTTCATATAATTAGAGATCTCATCATTTAATTTCCTTTGTGTTCATATATGTCAGAATACATTCTGCTACATTCTACTTATAGCTACATGTACAGAGAGTAAGATGCATCCTTGTTTACTTAATCTAGGTGCCCAACCAAATACTTTTACAAAATAAGTTCCATAAACACAAGTATTCCATAATCAAAACCTAAATATAGTACTAATATTAAAGTCTCATCTTGGTAGAATAAAAATCTTTCTATATCAGATTTAAGTTAATTGTAAATAAAGCTTTCTAAATGTTTTTTCCTTTAATATTAAATATATATATGTGTGTGTGTATATATACACATATATATGTGCATATGTTTAGTTGCAAAACTGGCTCAAATGGACAATGCTTCAGCTATGTGCTGAGCTAGAATGTAGAATGGTACTGGCTACCCAGGATAGTTTATCAAGAACATCTTAAAAGTTTGAATTATTTGCAAACTTAAAAAATCTTTTATCTGCAAACAGCAATTTGAAGGAAGCTTTGTGACAAAAAGTCCTTACCACATTTGGATCTGAAAGGTATAAGAATCTCCAAGCGTCAGTGAACAGATGTGTGGCAGATCAGCCCCAAGCAGTGGCTGAGCACCACATGACTCTCACTCACTCCCAGAGGAGAAACAGACAGAACCCCTGTGGGTAGGGATAAGGATTTCTACTGACAAAAATCACTATGAAAGGGGAACAATAACAGTCTGATGCAAATTTCACTTACACCTGGAGATAACACATAGTACTGAACATGACAACTGACACAACACCACAGCCACACCCAGACTGCCCTGGAAGCACCCTTCTCTGGCCAGCCCCTTTTATGGGGGAGTGATGCCAGGTGGTGTGGAAAACAACCCTGGCTAACTCAGCTCACCTGGGCTAACTCAGCTCACCTGGACTGGCTGCTTGGGGAGGTTAACTCTGGCCTGGCTGGAGCCAAGAAAAGCTGATAGCTGATATGGCTAAACAGAACAATCAGTAAACAAATCAACATCTGAGTAAGACAAATTTCAAGAAAGGTATACTACTCTTCACCACATATATTTGTATTTGCTATTTATTTCCAATGCCAGAGATGCTTGCAATGTTTTTCAGTTCTTTTTTCTGCCATCTGTAATTTTCCTAAAAATAAGCTTAATTTCCCTACACCTGTTTTCTTCTCTGTATGAGAACTCTTATTACTTCTGATATTTTGAGGAAGTATCTTTCTTCTGTTTTTTGTATTTTGGGCATTGGAGTAGAAAATGGCTTTCAGTTTTCATCTTTACTCTGTCACATCAATTGTAGAGTCAGTCTTCCATAGGTTTCTAGCGCATTTTCTATCATTCCTGGTTTCTATTTCTAATCCGTGGTAACAGACTCTGTATTTTGCTAGGGCAAAACACCTACATATATAACAAATATTGCTATGGAAAATTTCTCTGAAGAATTCTCTTAACTGTCACCATCCAGGATTTTAGTGAAGAAAGAATGGATAGGAAAAATGGTGTGCTTATGGCTATGTAGTTTTAGAGCTGCTATCAAATTAATCTTTCAGCATACACATGAATGTTAAACTTGGCAAGATTTAACCTAGAGTCTTTTCTTCAACTTGCTTTAATGTCTAATGGGATTCGCATCAGGAAAGAGGTATGATTTGTCCATTTTTAGGATGTTCATTTAACAAAAGTACAAGACTATGTCAATGGACTGTTTATGTCCATTTTTATCCAGCAAAGTGGTTTTACATATTGCTGTTGGTATGCTGCTCCTAAAGAATACAGTACGGAGATACCTCTAGCAAGCCATTTTAAAGTTAATTAGTATGGCACTGGGAGCTGTCTAAGCATGGTAGCAGGGAGCAGCAGAGAGGTTAAATTACCCTTCTTCTCAGGCAGTTTTTCAGTAGATTAGGCTTTAGTTCAACTGAACTGTGTGCTATTGCAGCTACTCTGATCCTGTATGTCTGGGTAAGCCAGTGAAAATCTAGTTCAGATTTCTGTAGTTTGCAATGTGGAGATGCTGAAAATGCCACTGACTAGCTCCTAGTCATTGATAGGACAAGTTGTCTGTAGTCCTATGCAAGTTTTATTCTGAAAATTTTGTTAAAGAAATGAATAAAAACAAATACCACCACTAAGTTACCATTAAATATCTTATAAGTTGAATCTGCCCTTGTGAAAACTCTCATGATGATAAACTTCAGACATCTGTTGACCAGATGATATAAGCAACTTTTAATGTCCTGTTAGAACGTGTGTCCATTTGTTTGATAGAAACAGATTCTAGTAATAAATGAGAACTATTTTTTCTGTACAGGGACATACCTTTTTGATGCAGACTGTGTCCTATTCTACTTGCTCTGTATTCACCCAAGCCATGTCACAGATGTCACCGAGGAAGGAGTAAGCCAATGAATTTCTGCAGTTTCTTACACTGCTAACACGGTAGAATCTAACTCCTTGGTTAATTGATTAATGTAGTAATATAAGTAATGTTAGCATTACTAGCTAATTTGCATCAACACCAGAACCAGTTCAACAAGAGTAGCAGCTGTCATTTTCTCCCTAACAACTCTTCCCAAGTGCTTTCTTGAAGAATACATGGAAACCCGCCTGACTTGCTAGTCCTAAGAATGATTTGACACGTATCAGCAAGGAGTGCTTCTCTGAGGAAAGTGCATTCTCTTGTGTCTAGCCATACTGAATAATTAGATTTTCATATGAAGTGAAATGACATAAATTGCAGTTATTTTATGTGGTATGCTACAACAAATTTTTCTTGGGCAAAGGTATATGAAAATTCTTAGTGTATTGCTGCTCTTCTGTAAGTAATGATGTTGGCCATGTTCCAGCTTTTAATGCTTTCTCTTGGGCTTAATAAACTCATAAAAATATCCACTAAATTAGTCTAATTTGTTTTCTAACTCTTTTTAGTGATCTTGGACTTGAATGCATATGCTCTGATCTTAGAGTGTTAGCATTGTGCAAGTTTCAAACCTTTTAATAATCATTAACTCTGTTATCAAGATACTTCCTAATTTCTTGTCTTTTTTCCTGGTAAATCTAATTTCTGATTTAGGCAAATGTTCATTGATTTTATTTGTACAGACTGTGCTTAAGTAATTGTTTAACATCCTTTCTATTTTCTTATCCTGTGTCTCTCTAATTCTGTGCTAATCACTCTTCCAAAGGTGACTTTTCCTCCTCCTTTACCCATTCGCATTAGTGGACAGAATATTCTTAGTCCTTTATGTGAGAGTGCCTTCACAGAACCATTCTTTTTTACACCTCCTTTTATGGAAGATATCTTTATTTTTTATGTGTAACTTTCTGTTCCCATGCAATTGTCTGAAATTGCCCCACTGAAAAATTCAGATATAAATATTAATCACATGTTTTTCAAGGCAAGGGAAACATTAATTCAAATCATGGTTATAAACGTTTCAGAAACTGTCCTGGGAATGCTGTATGAAGAAAACCTTATGGCCTCCTACATGATTCCTGGATTTTGTTCTAATATTTGGTAGCAATTTAACATTTTTTGGATAATTTCTTTAACTTCAATTTGGATGGCTCTGCAGAATTAAATATGGAAATATATAACATAGTAGCCCTGCTGTGTTTGTTTTATAACAATCAATGAACTTGACTCTATCACTAAATTTTAATGTTTCTTCATTTTAGTGACTTTTGTACCTGTGCTAGATAAGCTTATTCCAGGAACTGTGAAGGCCAAACCTGACTCCAGGTTCCAATAGATAAATCCTGTTGTGGGGCAACAACTGAAGTATTTGACCAGAAAGAGAAATGGCAGAGACTATATATTTGTGAAATAATAACATTACCAGTGAGATTAGTGTGAAGAAGTTAATAATGGAACAATTACTACCACTAGTATTTATATCAAGATGTCCAGGTTTCAGTGTTAACTCCTTCCTGAAGTGAATGGGACATTTCATATTACTTAACCTTGACTTGCTTTTATACTTGGTAACTTTTTACACTCTTGCTTGAAAAGTTATCTTTCAAGTTGTAAAGGACTTAAATCATTTAAAAAAAAATAAACTAAAGCAATGTCCAAAATGAATTTTGGTTTACAATATCATTATTCTAGATTAGATTTATTGTTAGGTTTACTGTGGTCATAAAATGAAATGTCTATTTTTTTTCCTTTGCATTTTACTTTTTAGCATTCATCTTAAATAAATGATTTGAATTTTCCCTTTATAAGTGGTTCTAAACTTTTTTATTAACGGACTCTAATGCATCTTTGTTACATTCTGACTATAAACTCTAATAAACTAATGATTTTTTTTCATCTTTGTGAAATGAAATAGAACAGTAGGGACGGAGTTTGTGTTGTCCTTTCTTAGGGTTTTAGATCTCTAACTTCAGTATTCAGAAAACTGTGTTCAGAAATATAATTTTTCCTTTCTATTACCTATGTCTGCCTAACACAATTGCATGTGGGTGTTTCTTAAAGATTCTTTTGATGTATCTGCTCTTCAGTAGGTGACAAGACTTCACTCTTAGGTAAAGAGCATAAAACAAAGAAGTTTAGGAGCCCAGAGTCCCTCTCTTCTGATTGTAAAATTTGTGGAAATCCTGTTTCCTTATTAATCCTTTAAGAATTATAGTATAATAGTGTAACAAGGGTAGGATAAATATAAAATTAATCTTTTACTCTGAAGTGTTTCTTAGATGAGGAGAGGGCTGCCTACAGGAGATATTGAGACAGAAGGATCCAGTACTGTAAAGTAATGAGGTCTACTACATTTGAACTTGGCTATAACAAGTTCCCATTTGGGAGTTTTTGTAAACTGGATCAAGATTGATTTCTCTTGAATGCATTGCTTTGTCATTAGTGCTCACTGGAATTTTTTCTAACGAGACATTAAAAAGGTCTATTTCTGGACAAAGAAGGTACATACTTGACTCTTCTCAGTGATGGCCAGCAACAGGACAAGGGGCAATGGGTGCAAGCTGGAGCAGAAGAAGTTCCATGTGAATATAAGGAGGAACTTTTTCAGTGTGAGGGTGACAGAGCACTGGAACAGACTGCCCAAAGAGCTTGTGGAGTCTCCTTCTCTGGAGGACTTCAAAACCCTCCTGGATGCATTCCTGTGTGATATAATCTAGGTGATCCTGTTCTCGCAGGGGGTTGGACTAGATATCTTTCAAGGTCCCTTCCAACTCCTGGGTGATTGTGATATTTGATGAAGCCAAAGTGCCCTATGGAAAGCTTTTGGTGAGCTCTCAGTAAGCCATAGGCCAATTTTTGCAGTATCCAGCATGTTTTCTTCCTATGCTTTTACTAGATCTTATGGCATCCAGCACACAGGGTTGGAGTGACTGCTTTTGGTGTCTGAGGGCCTACAGAGCAAGAACCTGAGACTTGCTGAGGGAAGGATTGGGAAGTTTGGAAGGTTTGAGGGAAGGATGGTTGGGGCTTCTAGGCTCCCTGGTTTCTGCTTTTTAGTCACTGAGTCCCTGAGAACTGCATTTTGTGCTAATATTGAGGGCATAGCAGGTTTTTTTAACTGACGATACTGTGCACTGCTACAAGGTCCCATGAGTCCCCTGTGGAGAAATACCACAAGACTGGGAGGCTATTTTAACTCCTGGGGAGCCAGAGATGGTGGCACATTTAATGGCCTAGGATTTTTTTTGGGGGGAAAAATGACAAGAATCATTTTCTCTGAAATATATATATATATATATATATAAATACATCACTTTGAACAGAAAACTATGAAAATCTTTTCAGTCTCAGTTGAAATGAAAAATTTATTTGAAAAACTTGAACTTTTTCTAAAGTGAAAATGTAATATTCTAATCCATTCTATCCATGATTGTAGCTATTCTGTTTTTAATTTGGCACTGCCCCAAGTCATACACTTGGATTACTAAAGCAATTATCTGTCCTTGATGAAACAGCTCAGCCTGGAAATAATGCTGTAAAGTTGCATTTAGTGTACACTATGGTATATTTATGTGAACTACATTCTTTTCCCTTTTTCTTGTAGATGCCCTTTGATACATTGGGTCAATGTAGGGGAAAAATGGCTGAGTAGTTACTGCAGGTAACTCCCAGCACTTTATTCTTAGTTTTAACCACTTGAGCTAAGCCTGATATGTCTTCTTGATACCTTGGTGAATTAATGCAGCTTTTCACCTCTCCTGCCATGAGTCCATTAATAAAAAACAAATATGAGTTCTGTGCCATGTAAGGAGCACATACTGATGACAAGAAAAATTTTATAGTATCTTAAGGGACTTTCACTAATTCCTTTCCTGATGGCTCCCCAAATTTATACAAGAAGGGGTGGTTCCTGCTCTGTATGTAGGTGAAATGTAACCACATAAGATCTTACAGAGGCTCTGAATCTTCCAGAAGAACTGTAAGCAAAAAGATATATCCAACTAAAAGTGATAAAAAGACAATAAGCTGTATTTACAGCGAGGATATTTTCCATGACTTTAGGGCTAATGTTTCTCCTATTACAAGGGTGGGAGGAGGGTTGGGGGGTGGGTGGGAATGGACTTTGAAGAATTTGGTGGGGTTTTTTTTAATTGCCTAATGATTAATTGCTTTTTTTGTATTAGCATTTATTGTACTCTGGTTTACATGACTCCATATTTAAAAGGAGACCTGAAGCTGACTTTAAGCTTGTTATAAATGCTTCAGACCTAGTACAGAGTAAACTGAATGCTCTTGGCAACACCGACATAGTGAATTAACAGAACCTTTTGCAGACCAGACTCACTGCACATGCAATACAGACTCTTCTGACTGTGCAAGGTGACATAAAGGCATGTAACTTTGAACCTCTACTGATATACAATAGTCTTCTACATTGTTTACTTCCTAAAGCTAGCTGGGAAGCACAGGATATCCCAGGACTCTTAAAATGATCTTAATACTATCCATGTGTCTTTTTATCACTAGTATTACCTACTGCTAGCACACATCCAATAGATGACATAAAAGTTGTCCATGGAAGAGTTACAAACATAAAGCAGGAATCCTTTAGAAGCTGTTAGATAGTAGAGTCATACCTTCAGGAAACTCACAGGAAATGAGAAAAGTTCTGGCTTGCTTTGTTTTCTGGTAGTGAAACGCTTGATTCGTGTCATTGTGTTTTGGGTGGGTAGTGAAGCCATTTCCCAAGCAGGAATTACTTCCAGTTTATTGTTGCCATTTCAATTAAACCTTAGTTGAATTGACTTGTCAGTAAAATTGCCTATTTTTTAAAATTTTTTTAATTCACCTCTGGACTGTTAAATGTTATTGCTTCAAACACAATATGTTCTGGCTACTGTTGGGCGCTTATTGCTAAGATACATAAACAGAACGAACCAAGGTCATCCCTGGTGTAATTTACTGGAATTCAGCACTGTCACACCAGGAGTGAATTTGGCTCAATGTTTTGGCATTAGCTGTAAAGGTCATTCCTGCAGTTTGCCCTCGCTATAGAAAGTGTGATCAAAAAGTTTTCCATTTTATTTCTCTTTTGATGGTCACATTAAATCTTATTACACTGTTGGTACTTACCTCACTGGAGTGTCTGTGGGTTTTCTTTATAGGCAAAGCTTTCATCCCTGGACATCCATAAATAACTCTGCTCACCACATTTTCTCCTGTGGCTTTTGAGTTATGTTTCAGAGCTGAGACAAGTGTTAGTTTGCATGTTCTGCAGATGGATTTCTGTTTTGTTTTGTCCACTTCAGAGAGGTGGCCTGTTAAGAAAGACTTTCTAACCCCGGACCCTCCATTCCAATCAGCTCCATCTGTATGTTCGCCCCTGCAGCATGCCTTTGATAGGGCACTTATCCAACTTTTCTGATTAAAGAGGATTCACCACTCTAGATACAGAGTTCTTGAAAGCTGCTGCTGAAAACTCTTTTTAAAAATTTGTTTCTGAAACAGATGCCATAATAAAAAGAGAAAAAAATGCTAACTGCATATTTTTTCAATAAAAGGGTTAGTATTTATGTACTTGGGGAAGTTATGACTCAGTTGTATATTATTCAGGATTTCTTTTGTGTAAGTTAGTTTCTGATTAGTTATTGATTATAATCAGAACCCTTGGAGCTAAATGTGCAATATAGCTAATAAGCAGGTCTTCTGCAGATGAAGAGGATCCTTAAATATAATTTTGGTGTACTTTACACTTTCTATTTATTGAACTTTGTCGCAAATAGCAAATTGCAGCAGGCCATTGAAACTAAAGGAGTAGCAGAAGATTTGCAGCATTTCTGTAAGCAGTGAAACAACAGTGTTAAAAAAAGGCCTTGTTTTTTGGTCTCCGAAGTAAAAGCAAGAAGCAGCATTTCAAAATATCCCTCAGTATCTAACAGTCTGATGCAGGCTGGATAAATCTTAGTCACTGACTGTAAGACTCTTATAAAGGGTAACTGCCTCATCAGCTCTCATGCTGGTGTGAGCTGCAGGATCAGGCAGGGGAAGAAAGCTCACGAAGGTGGATTGACATCTGCGTCACCTAGGAGGGTCCCTGGTCAGCACATGTTTACCACCTTCATACTGATTTTGTTATTATGCCACATCAAGCCACCTGAGCTTCAGATAAGAGTCTGCTAGAAGACTAGAAGCACCAGGTATTTGTCCAGTGTGCACGTCTTTTTCAGCACTGGGAGATAAGTGATTTCAGAGCTCTGGACACTTTAAAAGGCTTCTACTTGATGGGCAAAGCACAAAAAAAGAAGAGGAGTAGTGCAAGGCACAAAGGATTAATGTCGCCTTCCCAACAGCCTGTGGGAAAACAGAAGGGTGCTGTGGCACTAGTCACAGAGTGAAATGTGCTCCTTTGATCCAGGCAGTATTTCTGGGCGCTTTTTAGATGTCTTTTCATGCTTAGTGCATACTCACTGACAGCAGACATGGAGGTGAAAAATACTTACTGCTTCTGTGAAAGGGCTCCCCTGAAGTTAACAGAAGTCTGCACAGGGGTTTTGGCTTAAGATACTCTGTATCAGCAAGTTAGAAATCTGTTTTCTACCACAGGTTTTGGTCAGTAAAATAATGCTAGGCTATGAGAGATATATAAATATTTATAATGTAATCTTTCTCATGAGATAAAGTTTCATTAATATTCACTATAAATAGGAATCCTACTGAGAAGATTAGATAAAACTTTGGGAAAAGCATATTTGTTGTATAAAGAAGCCAATGGAAATCTAATCCAAGGCAAATATTCTACCATTAATAGGAGCTCCAGAATGTTTCAGTTCAATCAAAATTTATCAAAATCTTTTTTGAAGTATATGTTCGTTTTGCTGCTTTTAATTTGCATTTTCACTCAGTTGAAGAATGCAAAGTGAAACAGTCAAGATCACAGCATAGTGTGTAACACAAACAGTGAACCTGTAAATGAACATGAATTTACTTCAGGGAGAAACCGAGTCTCTTTGAATATGATATATTCTTTGATGAATTGTGTCAAAACTTTTTAGCTTGTACTGAAAAAATAAATTGTTTAATTGTTTAATTATTGCTCAAATTTTGAAATAAAATGTATGTATTTGCTTTTTTAATAATAAATACCACCAACACCTCCCATACTGTGAAAAAAGCATATGCTGCTCTAATGCAAACTCCACCAAAACTCCCACACTGGAAGATTTTCAGCTGACATTTTTTACCACTTGATTCATCTCTGTTATTTGATTCAAAATTCATGGCATGTCTTCCCTGCATCTTAGTTATGAAATTGTTTGATGACAATCATAAACCCCTGACTACTAGATATAGTATCTGCAAAAGATTTTGAAATTAACTTTTGAACACACAAGAAGAGAACAAATTCATAAGGCCGATGAAGAAATTATTATGTTTACTAAGAGCATCAGAAGTATATAGGTTTTTAACTATCCAGGTCAACAGAAAGGGGGCCATGGTGTAATGCACCAGCAAGGTAAAATGACATAATAAATTGTAAAAAATGGCTGATATATTAGATTCATATGTCACAGTGACAAAATATGGAAGCAGTGCAGTTTCTCTAAGCTGTGGATCTGGGTTTGTATTCATCTTCCTCTGCAGAACTCATAAGGCACTAACCAGTCACCCCAGATGATGAGTCCCAGACTAGATGATCATTCCACATTCTCATTCTGGAAAGTGTCCGTCTCAGACTGCCCGTGCAATTAAAATAAATGAGAGCTTTGAGATTTTAACTGTTATTACACTATGTGGACTCTTCTATTTTGTATGAGGAGGAGAAATCATGAATGCAAAGAAAAAAGTTTTCTAAGTGCTTCAATTTAATTTCGATCTGTACTTTATATGAGCCCATTTATTGGATTTAGTAGGGGTCTCATTAACTGCTTTGAAGCTGGGTTAGAGTTTTACAGTTTCTTTTCACTTTCTGAAAGCTTGATGTCTCATTTCATTGTGTCACACATTTTAATACTAACAGAGGTAAACTTAGACAACGGTCACAAATATATAGTAATTGATGGGATGTGTGAAGTGAAATATTTATCTTTCACATCCATGTATTCACCGGTGAGGATTCTTACCTACGTTGTCTGTGACAAAGCAAAACCTCTTTTCCACGAATGCCGTAATTTAAATTGCCAAATGCTCATGAGTTGACTCCATTTGCACATTCACAATTTAATGACCTTTCCACTCAGTAGGTTCCACATTTTAAAATCCCAGTAACTTTGATAAATTAGAACAATTTTCAGCAGTCTAGTAAAAGTCAAAGCTGTATCTCCATGACAAATTTGATGCATCTATATTTTGTCTAATAGGAAAGGCATATATTTTTCCTTATCCACTATTAAAAATAACTGATTGCAAGAAAGATAGTGGTCAACTGAACCTAGTTTTAGCTTGGAAAGGAGTGACATTGTTATGAACAGCTGAAGATAATCCTTTAGGAGGAGTAGCATCAGTCTACAAAAATGTAAATAAGATATGATGCTCTACAACAAATTTTTTGGTGCTATGTTCAAATGTTCTGATGTGCAATTTAATCTAAGAAAGGTTCTTGCAAAATCATGTGTAGGTCTAATTAAAATCTCAACATTTCAAAACTCTTAACTGAGATGATATGACAAGTCTTTGAAGTGATTTTTATACACTTTCAGTCCCTTTATCCTGGAATTCAGAAGACTCTGTGACAACATGTCACACAATTTAGAAAAGAATAAAATCCAGCTAAAGGGACAAAAAGAAACCTGGGGAGCTCTAATCCTGTCTAAGGTTGTGGTGAATATTCTCTTTCTGTGTGTCTGTGTGTTCTGTGTGTGTCTGTCTGTCTGTCTGTGTATATCAGTTCCAAAGCCATGACAGTTTATGGAAAAGTGTTGGAGATCAGATGTAAAAGCAGAAGTTGTGGCTAGCAAAAATCAAGTTAAATAGAAAAAATAGGTGTAAACAAAAACAAGGCAAATCAAAAAGAAAAACCAGCTCCCTCAAATCTCCTTCGAACACGGTTAAAAGCACACCCCCCCACACAAAAAAAACCACAACAAAAACAACCTGTCAACCTGCCAGAGAATCTGTAGAACTTATATACAGATCAAGATCTAAAATGAGTTCTCAAGGAGTTTGAGGACACCACAGAAAACCAGAATGAATTATTTGACTCAGTGCTCAGTTTAGAGGAGCTCATGACTATCTAGATCTTTTCTCCAAGTGGGATAGAATAGATGAACTATCTCAGCTTGTGGTGCCATCATTTAAAGTTTTATAAGGAACTGATGAAACGGGTATTGATATCTCTGTAACTAAATATTTTTTTCCCCAAATTTCTAAAGAAATCACTGTATGAAACTGCCAAAGTATGAGTCGCAGTTCGTAATTTATCTACTGAATCAGCCTTTGCACTAGAAATCAAGCAAGGTTGTAAATATAGCAACACACTGAAATGTTTCAGGGGAAAAATTAGAGAAGTGTAGGCTAATATGCCTGAAGTTTGTAATGGACAAATTGGTTGAAACTGCAGTAAATAATGGGTTCAACTGACACCTTATATAATGATAAAAAATCAGATGACTTTTCTGGAGGGAAACCGCATTTGTTAATCCACTAAAGTTCTTTGAGGAATCAAAACACATGGTAGCAGGTTTTTATAGGGTTTACTTACATTCAGAAAACTTTCGATATATTTCTAAGCAAGGAATCTTAACCAGCCATGGAGGAAAATGAGTGCTCCAAGGGATTAAACAAAATACAGGAAAGGGGATCTTCCTTTTCTTTGGAAAAAGGAGGGTATTGGAAGAATCCCAGAGATGTACTGGATGAAGTTGCATTAACAGCATTCATAAGTGATCTGATAAAAGAAAAGAATAATGAAAAAATTTCTGATATGTGTACAATATTAACATTTGAAATATTGAGATCTTGTGAATGGCTGAATAGCAGAATAATCAACCTGAGGAAACAGTCATGAACATGCATGAATGATGGTGGACTCTATCTGTTGCTAAAGAAATCTTAAGAGTGCACCTGAATTGTTCCTTAAAAAGACTCTATATTAGAATTTATAAAGAAAATGTCAGTTAATAGAACAGAAGTCCTTACACCCGTGGAAATTAGTGATGAACAAGGATTATGAATATTATGCACTATTTCTGTCAATCCCTTCTCAAAACCAACATAACTGGATTTTCTAAGTTACAGGGAAGTATAATTTGAATATTTAGAGTTATTTAACAACCTTGGTATAAGAACTCATGAAGTAGATTAGAAATTAATTTGAAAAAGAGACATGACTGGGAGGGGTATTTGATAGAATCTTTGTCATTATGTTTTGAATGCTTTACCCAAGGATGTTTGGATGCTAAAAGAATAATTGCAGTAAACAGAAATAAGGACCAATCATGGACTATTACATGAGGCAATGCAGATGCTCTTACTTATGAAGTCTGGAAAGTGGGTGAGTATATCAAATAAATTATCTTACCAACGTTCTTTCTTTTTTTTTTACACAATTTCTGTATAGCAGGTGTTGGTATCCCCTGTTCAAGTGTAATTTGGGGCTAAAAGAATGACTGTTTGGTCTTCCAGTGGCTGCTTGCACGAATTTTTGAGTGTGAGAAAGCAGAAACATTTGTATAGTCATTGAAATAGTTAGTCATTTTTAGAAAAATGTCATAGAAGTAATTATTTTCTTGAGATGCAGACAGGCATTTGTACAGATATGATGGCAGAAACTAGTGGTGGTTTTTCCCTGCATGGTATGGTACCTTGAATATTTCTGATTTATAAACAGCTCATCGTGTATTTCTGTGATGCACAGGTTGCCAGATGTAGTCACAGGAATAATGATAAATCACAACTGATAAACATTAGCCACAGGCCCAGCCTAATTCTGGTTCCTCATTCATCTTTGATGCAGAGTAAGATAGAAGTGATTCAAAATGATAGTCCAGTCTATATTGAATTTTATTCCTAGATACGATAGTGTATAAAACAGTTCAGCCACCTGGTCAGGTGTCAGGAAATCTTTTTGGTCTTCTTGTCCAGTAGAGAATGAGATCAATAGACATCTCATACTCTTTTTACTCCAGTACTAGCAGAATTATAATGAAAACATGCTGAAATGTCTCTTGGAGTCAGTGAACAGCAGCATTCATAAACAATTTGACTCTCTGGTTTATTTCAGTTAGACTGTGTAAAATGCTTAGCAAACTTAGGTAGAATTTCCCTAGAAGTACACTTTACTGTGACTTTAAAAGAATATGGTAAAATCTGCTTTCTAAAATCTTCAGCTTTACTCATTATATGACAACACATTCAGAGGGTTAATACAGAGTTATGTAATACAGTCATATAAAGTATGAACACTGATTTCGCTGATGACACCATTACAGGCTTTTTTAGCTTTTTTCATACTGAAAATGCAAGATGACTATTAAAATGTAATGGCACAGAACATCTTGTTTAAAAAAAAAAAGCTTTTTACAGTATTCTTGTTTATAGGTGATATTTATTGCCTTTGTATCGTTATGGTGTGCTTCTAAGTCAGTTGAAATGCAAGTGCTAATGAAACCTCTACCATAATGCATTCATTCTTTCTTACACCAAATGAGTCTCCTACAAGATGTAAATGACTTACATATATCTGCTGCTCAGGTTTTATTGTTTTAGGTTAATTTATTCACTGTAATATTCTTAATGAAAGTAATGACTCTTCCAGTAGTTTGTATATTCATACATTGCAATTTTATTAAATCATGCTGTGAAAGTTCACACTGGCTCCTCTAAACATTCCTGAAGTTTCATGTTACACTTAATATATAGGTGCAAACTTCTAGCATATTATCAGCATAGTATATTTTGTTATCCTTTTGCTCTTCCCAATTTGTTCACACCAGGGTATATCTAATGTACAGGGGTACTTGTTCAGACAGGGCTGTAACATTCTTGGGCTTTTTATTAGCACAAACCATTGCAAACACAGATCTAAATCTACAAAGCAGAGCCGGCTCTGTATAATATTTTTTAATATATCTTATTTTTATGGAGACTTATCATAAATTTACTGTTACAGGGGAAAAATATGTTACTTGCCAGAGCATTGGATTTTACTTTAACTACTCAAATTGAATCTTTTCAAGAGCATTTAAGAAATAAAAAAATTGGTGACTAGAATCCTTTCACTTGCCTCACACAACTGTAAAATTCTGATTACCAACCATGTGCAATGCAAACTGACAGCTCTCACTTCTTAAAATATTGTTCAAACACTAGTTACAAAACATCAGACTTCTCCTAAGAAGGAAGTATTACTAGGTTCAGTGTGTGGAATAAAACCCTGAAGAGCAAAAAGGTTAAGTGATCTGCCCAATAAAACCTTTTCTGGCCACTGGACTCGATTTAAGCCTAACACAACATATTTGAAAAGAAAATGAAGAATGTTGAGATATGAGCTTACTGCCTGTATTGCAGTTCTAGGGGAATATTATCAAATTATCTGAACATCTACCATATGATTTATAGATATGGATTGTCATATATAGATTGACACAAAGAACCCCTCTCTTCCTTAAGACACCATCAATCCCAGGATTGTTCTCCATCGTTTTCTGATATGAGGTTCCTCAGGTTTTGTTCATTTAAAAGAAAGGTATCAAGATGGTTAAGAAAAGCAAGTTTAAAAAACACAGCTAGTAAAACCTTAATAACATGGGACATCACTGACTTTTAACCCTCTAGTAAACAGCATGTTAGTTTTCACTGTAATTTCTTCTCTTGTTTGCTGTACATGTAAACCAGGAACTGTTCTGTGGAAGTACTAAAAGACTAAACTGCAAAAAGACTTCACCTTCCATTTCATCCTGTACTACTGTGAGATTGGAGAGTAATAATGTAGATAATCATGTGGATTCTGCAGGTTGTATTTTAAAATAATAAATTGATGAACTAAAACATGTATTTCTGACTGTATTTGTCATAAGGTACTCTGCCATGAATGTTAAATTTTATTATATTTCTTTTTTGTAAAATTCTTATCATGGGGTGTTGTCAGCCTCCTATAATTACAAATGTAAGTGCTTCAAGTGTAATGTAAGTGTCCATAGTGTTGGAAGAAAACTTTCACAGACAGTTTAGCATTTACACAGAAACCATTTTGTCTTTATTGCTCTACTCTTTTTTTTTTCTTTTTTTTTTCACTTTGTTGTTTTAGGTCTCCCTTTCAAGTTTCAGGTTCATAGCCAGATCCAGGAAGTGAGGGCATAAAATTTATGGTGCTACCTAACTTTTTGGTGCCAAAGTGAAATCCATGTGGATCTCTCTGCAGGGGGTGAAGAGGTCAGTATAACCTATATTAGCGTCACACACAACTAAATGTGTTTAAAATGTGTTTAAAATGTCAAGCCATTATCTCATGCTGTGGAGATGCATGGGTGAATCATTGCAAATCTGAAATGACACAATTCTAAGTTATTCCCTTTTTCTAACTATCCAAGCATAGAGACATTAGTCTTCCTTTTTAACATATATTACTACATATCAACGAATCCCCACATTTGTTATCTATGAAAATTAATGGACAATATGTGCAAAAATATCCAAACTCCACCAAAATTCATGGGAATGTTTCTGATATCTTCAGGGGACTTTGGATTCATCTGTCATAGCTGGGTTCGGGATATGGTTCTATATACTTTGTAATGGTCAGAAATATTATATCAAGACAATCACATTAGAAGTCATGGATTGTCTGGTAAGTGTGCTTTTGTCTGAGATGCAACTTGGAAACATTTTGAAACATAGAATAGCCCACTTTTTAGAAACAACACCTGTGATATAATTTGAAACTATTTTTATGCAAAATACAGATTTTTAAATAGCTTAAGATACACAGTCTCAGGTTTTCAGTCTAACTGATAGAAGCAGTTTGCCTATTTTTGTTCTCTCTCTCTGACAAAAGAACAAACACAGCAGCACAACATTCTCTCTAAATGTTGAAAGCACCTGGAAAATGTACCAGTGTGGGAAGTTCGCTCAAGAGATTTATTTAGCACATCACACCTTTGTTCAGCATGCATCCTTGTATTTTCCACATTAATTTATTTTAGAATATTCATAGCAGCGTGAAGAAAGTTGCTGTCAACAGTTCTGTTTAAGAACTTGCATATAAGCACTCCTTTTAAAACTAGGGTTTCTTTCTAAAGTTCTTCTTCAAAAAAGCATGATTTGGAGTCTGCTTTCTTTAGTTCACAGTCCCTGGCTACATCTGTGTGTCAAAGTCAGAGAGAGACAGGCTGCTGCATGTTAATTCCTGTAACCCTAAACTTGAGTTCCCAAAGAAGTTTAGGAATCCAAATCCCACTGAAATTATGTTATCTGATTTACCCTTAAATCTTGTACAACTAAGGATTTCTGGTTTAACTATCTAAGATATATGGAGAACACCTCTAGTGGAAAAAACTAGCCATGCTTTACAAAGAGCTGGAATACATATAAAACCTGAGTATATCTGAGATGGCATAAGAAATATTTTGCTGTGATTTATAATCTATTCAGAACAGGTATGTATATTTCCTAAATACCTATAGCACTTTTCATCTTCATAATTGCTTTGCTGACATTAATTAATCCTCACAATGAGGCAGGTGATAAATTAAGGTGGATGAAGAATTCACAACAATTAATTTATACAGGAAACACAGTTATTTTCCTGAATGTGAAGTGTTTGGAAGCAGACAGGGAGTTTTACTGACTTATTTGTACTTCACAAAAATTGTGTTAACACTTCATGCAAATGTAATTCAATTAGTGATTTCTTACAAAATGTTTAAAATATCTGGGTTGGATGTAGAAGCTTCAAGAAATTAGCTGTCCGATTTGCATTGGTGCTGAACCAGCAATACTTCTAGGCTCTTTGTGCATAACCTGTACATGCCCTATCCCCATTAATGGACAAAGACCTGCCTGTGAACCAGCATCTCTTTCAAAACTGGTTTTTGGGGAGGAAACCTGGGCTTGTCGGCTGTGTTGGAGCAGTGACAAACTTTCCATGGATCTTTGATGTGCAGGATTGGGGGCCTGGCCTCAGAACATGTCATGGTGCGCAGCTCACTTTCAGTCAAGATATAATGAACAGCACCCGATTTAACTGCTCTCAGATTTAACTGGCTGCTCTAGCTGTTATTCAACATGTGGAGCCTCATCATTAAAAATGAACTGACCATGTTACATCAGCCTGCAATTCCTGCTACTGCAGCTGATAATATGACATGAACTAGTGCTACTGACCCTTACACACGGCATGGAAACCCCAGCTGACAGTGACCTATGTAATGTATAGCTGCTTGCTCTACTTTGAGTCAATTGATTCCAGCTTGCTTGGCACTACTTTTTTAAATGTTAATGTCAGGAATAAAAACAGCCCAGAGATAATCCATTGCTGTTTGAATAAAATAAATATATTTATTACAGTCATTTAATCAGAGGTGAGATATACATGGAAGTGGGAAAGGTAGATTCCAGTGCATAATTTTGGCATGAAAACTTCTTTGTTGCTTGTCACAAAATTACATTGTGGGAAATGGGAATATTGTGGAGGAACCTGTAGCAGTATTATAATGCTCTGTGATTTTGTTAAAGAAAGTATTTAATCACTTATGGAAGAGTTACTCACTCTGTGATGGAGAAATATATTCACTCCCTTTAAAAGTGCATCTTCTGTAATAGCTAAGTATCATAAAATTTCCATTCTGAGAAACAAGCAGGTTTGATAGCAGAAGATTAACACAGACAGGTAAATGTTTTGCTTTCTTCATGGCACCAGGTGAATTATTTACAAAAGGGAAGCAAATAAATATGGATACTATCAAACCCTGACCATCTATCTGAGGTGGTTAATGAAAAGAAACAGGCACCTTTAAGAAAAAAAATTGCATATTGTCAACGAATAATTCTGGTGATCCATAGAGATCTCAGGCTGACCAAGTCCTGAGTTAGGAGCTTCTCTTGGGTAAGAGGTAAAAGGGTAGAAAGCCTGATTTGCTTCAAGCTACCAGAGAGCTGATCCTGACACTGCAGGATTTTGTCCCAAACTGCTGCACCATGACAGCGTGCTGCTGAAGGAGGGAACTTCTCTGCATCCTCCAAGTGCTCCCATTAATGAGAAAAAACCCCACCAACTATAAGAAAACTTTTTAAATGCTTCTTTGTCATTTTTTCTATTGTTTGTGAGAAGTAAATTGCAGTTAATTGCAATTAAAATATTGCACTGAAATCTTTGACATTCAGAACAGATCCTTTGAAATCTTATCTTTAAATGGCATTCAAAGCTTCTAATTAGCTTTTGGTTTCTCTGTTATGTGCTTTAAAATGATCAATAACATATACTTGGTCATCTTCAATATTTATCTTTGAAGTGTTAGAACAAAAATATATCCAGGGTGAAGTCAGATTGACCCTGGCTTTGCCCTGTGGTTGAAAGAAGGGTTTTAACCTAGACCAGTGCTGGTCGTTGAAAATGGAAAACAATTAAGTGTTGCCTAATTGCATTATATCCCATTTTTGAAGTTAATAAAAGCATAATCTATTTGTACCTGCCATTTGCCTTAGGAGACAGCAGAAGATAATGAAAATATTTTACTATCTATTTTCAAATTATAAGCCGTTGTTTCCAAAGAAAGTCAAAACCCATGTATATTATCACATTATTGTTCTCCGGGGACTGCAGTCACTATAGTGATTGTAATTACATGGCTTCATTAACTTTCTACATTCTACCTGTTATGGGGGTTTCACATTAAGAAAATTTGCATATACAGGAAATGAATGCCGTTTGCAAGGAGCTAATGTCATTAAACATTTAAGCAGCCTCTCTCAAGTAAACAAGGGATTTTCACTAGAATATCCTTTTAGCATGTGTTTAAAACCAATGCAGTCACAATTGTCATTTTAAAGAAAAACATAAAAACATCTAGAGTAAGCAACAGCCATCTTAACAAAATTGCTTTAAAATTGGAAATAATTCAATTACTCTCACAATCATTACAATGCATAATCAGGTGTAATATCCTTCTGTCAGACTAATACTAGATCATGTTAAGACAGTGTATGTTTGCTTTTGATAAGTTGTAAACACTGACCCATATTTAAACAGCATATGCAACTTTCCTAATTTTTACTATCAATGAAATATACATTAGAATAATTTTAAATTTTTACTTATGAGTTATAAAAAACAAAGAAAGACTCAATAAAAGCAGATACACTGTGCTGGAGCAGTAGTAACACAAATGCTTTGTAGTGTGTCACATTTTCGTGTCATGGGCTTGATGCAAGCCCACCAATGCAAAGAGGTGTGTTTTTGGGTGTTCTTTTTTTTTTTTGTTTGAGCCAGTTTGGGCTGAGAACACCTAAGTGCTGATTTCAGTAGGCACAGGTTTTAAGAAATTATTTGTGGTTTGAAGTCCTTCACCTTGTCTAGAACACTTATTGCAGCATCATGCTTTAATATAATAAATTGCCCATGTGTGCCTATCTGTTTCGAAGAGTCTGACCTGATTCTGATTTAATTCCATTTTGTTTGAGTGTATCTAACACTCTACTCATGGTTGTCTCCTTTGTCTTGACCATGATGGTCACACTTATGAGACTTTTCACTATATACCAGCCCAGTAGATAGCACAGATGCACAAGTGTTAGGCAATTAGGAGTAAGAAACCCCAGGGTCTATTCTTTCCTTATCCTGTGGATGTATATGTAAGATCGTCCTAAAATGGCCAGGTTATAGGCAAGGCATGGTCAGATGTCCTTTTGAATAATGCACTTGTTAGTGTTCTCTAGGCAGCTTGCAGCTGAATGGGCAGGTTTTGGGGATCATTCTTTTTTTGACTTAAATAAATTTTTTATACCATTTAGGGGAGAATAAAATACATGGCTGTTCTTTGTAGATTGTCCTTTAAGGAATTCAAAGGTTCAGAACTGAAGAACAGGCATTCTAGTACCTAACTTATAGAAGCTTAATATCTTTGTATGTTCTTCCTCTTCATGCTTTCTTCTTAGTATCTCTCTCAATTAGACTTTATCTTAAATTTCTTTCCTTTTCTACCTTTAGACCAGGTAGAAATGCCACAAACCCCACTTTTTTCCCCCATGGGATATTACAGGGTTTATATTTGTTCAGGTCTTCTGATGAAAATTGCTATAGAAACATAATGCACAATGAGCTGGACTTCATCCTGCCAATATGAGGAGATAAGAGAAACATGAGAATGTTCACCATGTTCGCTCTTGTACCAGTTCTGAGCACAATACAAGTATTCAGCTAACTCCGAGAGCAAGTATTATATTACACTGGCAGCTATCCATAAGAAAGATGGGGGAACAAAGGAAGAATTAAATCAAAATATTAAGAAAGGAAGTACCTGAGATTCATCCAAGAATCTAGTGTTAATGTTTGGAGAAGTTACCGCTCTTTAGTTCAGGTTCCTGGGTGTACTATCCACATAGCTAATCAAGGCCATAAATTTTGTGAAAATGTCCTGATCATCTTTAGTAGAAAATTCCACTCATAAAGATTCCTGTAATTATTCCACCTAAACTGGTTTATTTTGCAGGGAAACAAATGAGAAACACTCACACAAGTTTCAGCATAGCTGTGTGGTAAACGTTTTGGATGGTACAACTGCTCTTAAATATAATTCTCCCCAGCATGGCTATGTGGCACCTGGCCTTGTGCTGGGTCTCCCCTTTCTCAGGATGCCTTCCCACTGCACAGGAGACATGGACTTGGGGAAGGGAAGAGTCCTCCTTCTCTCACCTCCAAGTAGGTCATGAGCTCCTTGGGAGTAGAGTGAGAGGGAAATGTGCTAAGCGAGGAGTTCATGCCTCAGGAGCTACAGTGTGACAAGGTGTTATGGGTGAGAGATAAAGCCCTTCTTCCAGAGAGCATGGGACTACCTATAAATGACTTTTCTGAGTTTAGATATTGTTTCCTTGGTCACCTACGTTTTTCATCTCAGGCATGTCAGTTATTTTCCATCTATCAGGCCATTTGCTTGGTTTGCCCTAAATCACTGCATTTTTTTCCAGTTGATGCAACCAAATTATTTTCACTGTCTGATGAAGTCTCTTTTAAGTCCAGGATGGATTTCTTGTTTGCAACAGTTCATGTTAATGGTTTCTCTTACACTTATAAAATGTCCTTTCCTTTTGAAATATATTCTAAACGTACATTATGTTGTACAGAAGTAACCTTCCAATTGGATATTACAGGTACTCAGATGCAGAAATATGTTGATTTCTTGGACTACACTATTGATCTGATCTTTGTCACTGGAAGCTTATGGTGCACAACCTTCCTTCTCTGTCTCTGTTAACTCTTTTTTTCCTCCTCTATATCTTGCTTTGCTTTGCCTTACTTCCTTGCTCGCTCTTTTTTTTCTTCTCAGCAGTTATATTTCCTCTCTTTTCCTTTAACAGCTGCTCTTAAGGAACTTCAGTGTTGTATAGTTATTTGTGAGCTAGACTGTTTTACTCTCTTGGTACCTGCTGTCTTTACTTGAAGCCTCGAAACCAGTAATTGGTAACAAGTTTCTCTCAGTGGGTTTTACACACAGCTGCAAGGCAGAAAATAAACAGTTCTTTCAAGTCTACACTCTTAGGGTTACAGCTGTATACTAATGACTTCCCCAGCTTGCTAATGCAAATTTTAAAGAGATATCATCCATTTCTGTTAAAGGATTTTTAAAAGGTTTAGAGCAGGACCTTATAATGACAATTATAAGAACATGACATAAAAAAAAATCCTTCCTAATTAAAGTATCTTTCCTAATTAAACTAGTCACTGGTGTGTAATTTCATAACTTTTAATCAAAAAATAATTCACCTGCTCAAAGTTTCTTAACTTTTTTTTAATTATGGTAAGAATGCTTGTTGTATTGTCTTGCTATTAATTTCAATGCCTAAATAATAAAATAACTTACAGATTTTTTTCGTAGTATGAATTAGGTTTGTTCAGATTTTTTTCTTCATATTGTTCAAGGAGACATTTTTAAGTATGTATAACATTTAAGTGGAATCATTTTGGTTTTACTAAAAATATGTGAACACAATGTGGTCTGTAAAGACAAAAATAAGAAAATAAAAAAATCAGTGCTCAGCTTAGATGTTCTGTTTTTTTCTCTCTTAAATCTTTGAAAAAAATAGGAAAAATCCAATGCTTCTTGGAAAGCAGGGGAAGAGAAAAATAAATGTTTATTCAGCTATTCCAGTCTTAATAAGCTAGGTTGTGACTTGATACACAAAGGGGTATGTGTTTTGCTGAAAATAAAGCATATGTATAAACTCTGTTTGCATATGAGTGTGTAGATAGAGGGGAAAAATAAGAGTTTAATAGAATTAATATACCTTTTACAATTAAATTTTTTCTATTGAGATTTTTTTTTCACTTTCTAAAGAAACCTTTTCAAAGGTTCCAGAGATGATTCTCTCAAGCTGTTCCAGTATTGCCATCTAGGTTTTTTTACAGAATGAAACAGTAATACTTGCTCTTGTTTAAGCTTTTCATGTGACTGTTTCATCTCCTAGTAATACTTCAAAAGCTTATTTAACGGGTTCAAAAAATATCTTCAATGTTGTTTGCATACGTATGCAAATCAGTGTACTAAAGTCTTGGCATGCTGAGGAAATAATATAGTTATTCCCACCATAAACATTGTAGCAAGAAAACAAGATTCACTCATATTGATTTTGAATGTGTACAGCAGAATAGGAATAACCTCCTGACTTAGGGGGGAATACCACACTTGTTTCTCTTGTATTTTTCCACCCCTGCCACTGCAGCGAAATGGCAAAGTGCTCAGGGTCACATGGAATTGAGTTTGGGCTCTAGTTATGTCACACTCATTCAGGTTGTGTCTATAAAATAACTATGCTGGTTAATGGAGCAATGCACCGTGTTTCTGGGCATTTTGTAAGTACTTTGGAAAGAAGTGTAAACCCTTTGCTTCCCTATGTCAAGAACAAGAAGATGAAACCACCTGGCAGCAGCAAAGAGGTTCTGTTACCAGCTGCAATGCCCAAGTTGCTTGAGAACAGCAGGCTGTCCGTTCCAGGCTGATGAATGCGAATAAAAGGCCAAGGTGCAAGAAACCTAGTGCTCTAGCACCTCTTCACACAACAGCTATGTATTAGCTTAAACCTGAATTTCCTTTCTAAGCAAGGCATGCAAAGGCATTATTTGTAAGATGCCTGTGAACAGGTAGATCACTATATTTAAGTCTGTCCTACTGCCATTTTTAACTTCTGTTTAACAAAGACAAGGAGATGAGATTTAAAATATAAGGCAAGAATAACTACAGATATAGAGAGCTCAGAGTGTGTCTTTACAAATCTGTTGTTTAGGTAACTGCCAGATTCTGGACTTCCGTGTGGCAACCTGGAAATGACAGCTTACAGTTTTATCTTTCTTTTGAAAAGCTGTTTCCATGACTTAAGATGTTACATGAAATCTTTAACTTCCTGCCTTCTTCAGGGGACAACTTCTTATTTGACTCATTGTGTTGAAGATGTAATATGCATGGACCATTTGAGGTAATAGAAGAGAGATTTCCCAGAGCGTGAGAAGCAAAGCATGTTCTTTGCAAATCTCATTCAGTAAAAGGCTGTGAAGGGGCATTATTTTGTACTGTTCTATTAGTTCCAAGCTGGCAGGTACAGGTTTCTTTTATTTTAACTAAAGCCGTACTCTTGTAAGTACTAACTTGATGAACTGACAATGAATAACTGTGTGAGCCCCCTGCTCTCTAAATGCAGATGCAAGAGTTCATGGGATGGTGCAGTCAATGATTTTTTAATATGACAAAAATAAAAATGGAGGTGAAGAGAAACCTGGCCACAACTTCTGTAAGTGGCCTGGTACCTTTGTTTCCTGAACAGTGCATTCTACCTTTTCATAAGAAAACATCTGACAGTTTACAAAATCAGAACACAATCAGCTTGACCACATTATATGCTGTTGTACATAATAATTCTTAATGTTGTTTAACAAACGAGTTGGTTTTTTTCTTTTCCACTTTTCATTAGAGCCCCTTGTTGCCATCCAATCTTGATTTTAGAAATTAAAGCTAACAACCAGATTGAAAGAATCCGGAGAAAGACAGCATGGGGCACAGTCTCAAAGCCACAACTAACAGCATGAGGCAAAGCGAACCTCAAGCTATTCCAGCTCTTAGAAAAGGAAGGGGGAGAGAAAAAGCATTTGCAGGAAAACTCAATTATAACAACCCACAGCTATAGTAAAGCACTTGTGAATGTTGACACTAAAGCTTTTTCTGCTTAATGTTTTAATTAAATACCTAGAAGCCAACTATTCTCCTCAGTCAGTGTCAGAGCAGTATTTCTCTATGGATAAATGTTTACAGCAAAAGCTCTGCAGAGGGTTTCAGCAAACAAGTCTCAGAGAACTGAGAAGGCTTTCAGCTGAGGCACTTGAGATCAAGAAAGCACCAGTGATTAGAAACTAGCAGTACAATAACAGGACGATTTAATCCACCCAAATGTCAGTCGCTGGTTTACAAGTTGGCAATCCCATCTTCATCTTCAGACAAAAGGGCACTGGTTAGTCATCTGTTTAATTCTCTTGCTGCAGCATGTCATTTGGATGTTGAAGGAAAATCCCTTGATTCAGTCTGCCATTTCTGACAGTCTCCCTCTAGACCACATTAATAAGCTTTTTAGAGAAGTGAATGCAGAATAATCAGCAGGCAGCCTGCACTCAAAATGGAGACAGAACAGACAGCAGAAATGCCTTTTTCCCTTTGTAGTTATGGTGCACAGGTGACCCTTCTTTCACAGAGCAGAGAATGATTTAGACTAAGATTGCCTTTGAAAGCCACAACGTAATTAACCATTTTATGCATGTGATGTCTGCCTAGCTTCAAAACCTGATGCTTTGCAATGGAAAAGATTCCGTTAGATTTATGAAACACGCTAACAATACAGCAGATAGATAGAAAGGCTGCCTGGCATCCTGGAATACCTGGGGAATTTCACTGAGAAAACAAACATGTTACTCTTTAATACAGGCTCACATCTCATTATAAAATCACAAGTGGAATGAGACACACTTCGCCTTTGTAACTATGTTGCCAGGAGGCAGGTAAGTGTTGTGCTACAGACAGTCCTGCTAAGATCTGCATGATTTTAATATATTTTGAAAGCAAATAATTTGTTAGATAATGGGGGTCTTGCTGTGGATATTTCCTGTTTTTCTCTATTAATACTTTCTCTATTGCCAGCTGCAAATTGAAATTGTCAATAGCGTTGTTTAACCTATTGTGCACTGACTGTTTCAGGGTGCAGCTGGAAAACAAACTATTTCAGTGTATTCATATTTTGTTTCAGGAAGCTTTTGCTGGTAAGGCATTACTTAACCCTGAAAATGAGAGAGTGGAAGCCTTGGAGCCCTGAAAACACTTTTTATTTCAGTTGGAGATGAAGGAACTGAGTACCATTGAAATCAAGCTCAAGATATGCACATACAGACAAGAAAAGTGAAAAGAGGCTTAAAGGAGAAGGAAAGAAATGCAATCCTGTGTGATGTGCTAAGATGTAGGTAAGGTTTGAGGAGGATTTTGTCAAGCAGAAAATTGACAAAACCTGCTATTAATTATTGTGTTGATGTTATCAGTGGCATTACCATAATCAAAAAGTGAGGCGTGAGCATAATTCACGAGTCACTACGTAGCTTGGGGGTTAAATCACTTATTCTCAGGAGATTTTAAGAAAAAACATAATTAACAGTAAGAGAGAGCACAAGAATTCTTTTATGTCACCCATGTAGTCAGTAATATCTCAGTAACAAATTCTGAAATACTGGCTTGTTTGTGTGTAAAGGAATAGAGGAGAATGGAGGAAAACCTTATTTGTCAGCTGCAGCTACCAGGAAAGAAGGCTGGATCATACTTAACCAACTTTTGGTTACAGAGAAGAAACCAGCGTCTCTTTAAAAGACTCTTTTCTCTGCACTTTGCAGTCAAATATTAGCTTAAAGCCCCTTCCTGGAAGAACATATATTCTAAAGTATCAGGAATATACAAAAAGAATGTACCAAAAAGAAAAGTTACGAATTAATTGCTTTTATGAAATGCATTTTTCTTTGTTTTTTCCTTTAGTGAGGTGGAGATTATAAAACACATCAGCAAAGACTGAGACAAGCAGGCACCACTGTTTTAGAACATGTTCATTCTTAACAATAGTGTCTTCAGGAGAAAAGGTAGAAAGGAAATTAAAGCCAAGACCAGATCATCAGGTTAACCATGTAGCTTGACTCATTGCCTTGCAAATTTAAACTATTAAAGAAGCTGAGAAAAATTCAATATTTACAGTAGTTGCATGTTAACAAGTCAACATTTACCAACTGTTATAGGCAAAGTTGAATAAATAATGCTGAAAGTGTTTGTAAATGTTACTTTGAAGAAAACATCACATTCACTTTGATTCACACCATATATTATTCACACAATACAAATATTCATGCAAGCAAATCTATATTTATTGTGGTACTGTAATCTCTCAGGCTAATAACTATCTGCATTAGTATTCACTCTGAAGATAGTAATATGGCAGTATTAAAAGCTCATGGTTATTCTGAAATTCCAGCAAAGAGAAATCAGCAGTAATAATCATGTGATTAGTGATATAAGATGAGCCACAGACTGGGGTAGTGTGTTTAAGGTGAATCTCACAATTAGAAGACCTAAAGATTATTTTTGTTTCTTTGTTTAGTGCTCATGTTTTTGCTGTCAGAATGAAAACTAAACTATATACAGTATGGATTGTTGATCCCTTTATCACTTTAGGAAAGCCCACGAAAATCCTTCTCCCAGGAGAGGTTCAGAAACAGTAGGTGATGAAGACAATGGGTATCCCTCTCATTGGTAAGCAGAAAGTACTTGTTAATAGCCCTACTACAAGACTCTTTTGGCTCTGAATATTCTTGTCAGATCAACCTGTAAAGGATGTTCTCCATTTGAGAGGCTTTCTCATAGAAAATGATAACAGTGAAAAAAGGCATCAGAAAGCCAGAGGATAAAACCTTTTGTGACTTTATATGGGCCTGCCTGTAGATTTTCAAATCTACAATGCATAGTAAAGGATGAATATATTAATATAAGATGTTTATAAATCCCATAATATTCTAATCCATGCAACAGCGTTACTTGATAAATCAGATATTTGAAATGAAGAATCAATATTAAAGGGAGACCATTGAGAAATATAGGAGAGGTCTGTGTAACCAAGCTAAACATGTGAATTTGAATAGTGGAGAAAATAAAACCATTTATTTCTCATCAGCTGAAAACTGTAGGAATGATTTGGTTTGTATCAAATCAAACTTGTCAGCAGCTGTGGCCTACCTTTCAAACTAAAATATCTTATGCTTGAAATTCAGCTATGACCTACTATGTGTTTCTGAATCACTTTTGTTATCTGTATTAAAAATAATGCCAGTGAATTAATTCTGATTAGCCAATATCCAAATTCTCCTGGAAACTTTATATTTGCCCTTCAGGGGAATTTAATCTCTCTATTCACAAAAGCACCATCTCTAGCCTATTTCTAAGATTGGAAAGAACTAGTTCGATTTTGCTGGTTTGGACCCAAAATGGCCAAGAGCACAAATGGCTGTGTGGTGTTCTGTGATGTGGCATCTTAGTATATATAAAAGCAGACACTAAATAGATCGGGCAACATAATCAACTAACATTGGTGACAAAAATCAAATGAGATACATTTGATTTGTATGAGGCAAGAAAGTCTTTCTGAGAGCCTTAGGCAGGTAGAGACATCCAAATCAACCCAAATCAACCCATTCTGTATTTGTTCCAGTGATATGCGGCTTTCAGAGAATCAGTAGAAGACAGTCAAGTGTGGTGCAGGACAGCCATTGAGGGAGAAGTATTTAGGAATTTGAGGCCAAACCAACACTGTTCTTCATGGTCTGCTACTGAGTTATTTTGAGATGAATATTATGCTTCAAGCTCAAGGTTTCCTGGGCTGTTAGTAAAATTATAGAGGTCACTGGATCAGGCTCCCCTCTGCAATTACTATATGGCTGTATTTTCACATCTCCATAGTCAGTTGATTAGAGCAGTTTAGAATGAGAGAAACCACTGAAAGAGAAAACTGCAAAATCAAATTTGCTTTAGAGGCATATACCTCTAGTTAAATTAATTTTTGCCCACTTACCAATAATGTAAAAGACAGTACTAAAGGCCTGGAATATTGTATGACTCAAGAGCCATTTTTAACTTCAGGAGACTCAACCAGCAAAGCATAAAAATTTAGTCTCTTTGCTTCATTTCTGCTTTCTTTGTTACATCCAAGTTTAAATAAGAAACCATAAATACTGTTCCTGAAATAAAATGCCTCAAACAGAAAAAGCCTCTAAGTCTTTGTTAAGTCTAATATCTGCATGTGGTCATGTGACTATTCAAAATTACTCACTGAAGCAGCTGTGAATGCATATGAATTGAAAAACCTCTGTCTTATGTACGATGAATATAAAACATGCCTTTCTACTTGCTAAGCACTTAGAGCCTTAATTCTCTACTTTTTCTTACTGCTGTTTGAATTACCGTTGACAGAGACTGTTTTCTAAAACATGAAGTTATTGGCATCTCTGGCGTAGGATGAAGCTCATGTGGAGAAGTGGTTCTTTTCAACACGGTGATTAGCTGTTATTGAGACATTAACAATCATTTTCTTCAATGTGACACTGACTTCAATTAGATTCACTGAGATTCCATGAAGTTTTTTTGCTGAATTCTTCCAAACAGCTGGCTTGTCCTATAAGATCAGTCCTGCACATGCACAATTTGTTGCTACTGATGTGTTGTTATGTACAAAACATCTAACTATCTTACCTATGTGCAAAGGTTTGTCCTACATGATTGATTCTTCAACTGCAGGAACAATTTCTAATAACTTATTACAAGTGCATTATCCACATACAGTTAAGTCAATTCTACAGCTGGAACTCTGTGGGCAATTTTCTAGAATGACCAAGGTCTCCGCCCAGGAAGTTAAACAATATATTTAAACATGAAAATAGTACCCAGCAGTTGGACTTCAGAAGCTGACTGAGGGAAGATCTGGCTCTGTCTGAAATTCTCACCTGAAGTATTCTTTATAAATTGGTCAAATGTTTTGTCGTGAAGTTGACTAGGAATTTAAACACTTTAACTCAGGTTAGCTTGTCTCAAATCAGTCCACTGTTTCATCTATGCCGAAGGTAGCTGTGGAGCTCCTGGATGTCACAGAGCATTAATGAGTAAATGTGTTGCCTTGATACCAACCTATATCAAAACCGTAACTATAATGTCCTTGTTATAGTACAATTATAAGTTCCAGAGCCCTTGTTCCCTACCTGAACTGTTTGTTCAATCCAGAAGGGGTCATTGGCAGTTAAAAAGTACCCCACACTATGAGCATAAGAGCTAGATGAAGTCCCTAACATCTGAATTTACAGACACTTCAGAGTCTCAACATGCTCTTTTCCTTGCACAATGATATGACTTCCAATTGATGTACCAGTGCAGGAGCTTTGACACTACCACCACTCCTGGACCAGTGCTGCTCCTCACCTTTTCAATAATAACTTAATTGTTGAAGCATTTGCCCAGAAATATGCACCCTGACTCCAGTATTAAAGTATAAAGGTTTTCTCTACCTCTTAGAAATCAAAATTCTAACCTTGAATCCGGATTATGAACAGCCATAAATCTGTAGTGATCACAGTTTTAGTTTTGGCTTGATGACTAATAAAACAAGAACTACTGAGGAAGACCCAGACCCTTGCCTGTTGCTTCACATGGGATTTTTTAGGACTTATACTATAGTTCACATATAGAAGGCTGCTAAAGTGTTTCTTTATTTGCCTTCCTACATGTCACCCTCTAACTGCTCTGTACTAGAAGAACAATAAAACTAGTATACAAAGTTGACTCCTAATACTCTGCTTTAAATCTAGTAACACAAACCCAAAAGTTTTTAAAAGTTGTTTGGGTTAGGTTTTGGGGTTTTTGTTTTGTTTTGTTTTTTTTTTTTCTGATAGGTTTATTTTCAATCAACTCTCTTCTGTGTAATGATTTTCAGACTTCATCTAATAAATGGACAGACTAACACAGCTTCCATAATTTCAGCCATTGGAATTTCATTAGCAAAATAAGTAATTTGCTATCCTGAGTCATTAACTACCCTTAGTATCCTATTACCTCCATTTTAGATACAATTTCTTTGAATTGCAAGTGTACTTATCCTAGATTGACCTACCACTCAAGTAAGAAGCTACTCACCTGAGCAAAACAAATTGGATTTGGTCTGTGGTTTCTGAAGCAACACAGGGAGGGGAGTTCTCTCGTGTTCATCTATTTATTTATTTATTTATTTAGTGATTAGACTTAATGTTTATGAGTCTTGTTTTGAACTCCTCAATCTGCAACTGAATCAAATCAATGTTACTTGTTCAGATAGGTTCTTGCTTAAGAAACATTACAGGATGCCCCATAAAGAGGATGTCTCCCTTCTTATTGATGCTATTAGCCAATTTTGTATTAATTGATGACAGGACAGTTCATTCTGATGGTATATAATAAAGGGATTTAGTCAATTTTGTAACTGCATTGCTGTTTTTTTTTTTATCAAAGCATTTCAGATACAATGAACACAAAACATATTTATTAATTAGTATTATCTGCTTTTATTGGAACCATTTCCAACTATAGAAAAATAAGTAATGTAATTACCTTAATTCAAATAAAAAAGAAGCTAATCCTATTACAAATTATATACATAGTCTTAGGAAGAGCAAAGACTACTCTTTTGGGAAGACTGTGTTATATGTCTTGAGAAGTCTCCTGCATATTCTCAGGAAGTAATTCCTTATTTGTTATAAAAGGCATGCTTTAAAAAGACAAAGTGCAGTAAAGAATGTTTTAGTAATTTTCTCTTGCCCTTGGATATCTCTAATTGACTAAATACTTTAACCCCACCTCATAAATCCAGGAAGTATGCTGAGGAACTGACAGTGATTTTCCAAAAATCCAAATCGAAAGGAAGTTGACAGTGATTAATGTTACCTACTACCCCTTTCCCATCACACATCTGCAGCTGTATTAAAGTCATTCCCCAATGTCTGCATTTTAACTGAGGTCCTGTAGGAATGAGAAGAATGAACAAAGGTACTCATATTCTGTGAGAAATACACATTTGCAAAAATCAGTTTCTTTTATCCACATACGGGCACAGAGGCACATTGTTGCTTATTAGAATTCAAAACTCAACATGGGCCTTAACCCATAAAGATGAAGTCACAATAAAAGTTTCCTTATCAAAAGTTCACACAGCTGTCCTCAAGTTCCCATTCAATTCTGAACCTGCACATGAAGAAATATGTTCAAATAAATAATTCAATAAAGATTTGTGGAAAACATATATACACGACTACAGTAAGCAGGTGCTGTTTTTTTCCCCTGAACAGCTCAGTGTAAAAAAGTGTCCACATTACATTCTAGTGGTACACACTTCTGATGAGCAGAATAACAAACAACAGAGTATTGGCAGGAATAAGTGAATATTTCCATTTGAACAAATGCTATACCTGGAAAAAGACAAAACTTTCAGGAACAGCAGCCATCTTTCAGGTGTGAAAAAGTAGATTCAATGTAAACATAAAGTAATAAATAAGATTTATTTATTTACTTGGAGATCCATAAACAGTCTACACTTTTCAAGGGGAAACATATGCATGATGATCAAAAGCATGGTTTTCATACTTACAGAAATGGTTGCAATAGATGCCAATATTAGAAGACAGGTGCCCCCTATGTAATGTGTCAAGTTATGACCTTGATTCAGCAAAAATAGAATCATAGAATCATAGAATGTTTAGGATTGGAAGAGATCTTAAAGACCATTAAGACCCAACCTCCCTGCCATAGCCAGGGATACCTCTCACTAGACCAGGCTGCTCAAGGCCCCATCCAACCCAGCCTTGAACACCTTCAGGGAGGGGATATCCATCACCCACTTCCCTGGGCAACCTCTTCCAGTGCCTCACCACCCTTGTAGTGAAGAATTTTTTCCTAATATCCACTCTAAATCTAACCTCTTCCAATTTAAAACCATTCTACCTCATACTATCATTACAAGCTTTTCTAAAAAGTCCATCCGCAGATTTCTTGTAGGCCCCCTTCAAGTACTGGAGGGCAGCTGTAAGTTCTTCCCGAAGCCACCTTTTTTCCAGACTAAACAAGCCAAACTGTCAGCTTGTCTTCATAGAAGTGCTCCAGCCCTCTAATTATCTCCATGGCCCTCCTCTGTTCCAACAAAAAGAATGCATGTGAGTGTCTCTGAGCTGCTTGATCTTTGAACAAGGTGAACATGTAACACATTTGCTATTCTGCATTAGAGTTATTTGGGTGCTTACATGTTTACACAATTCAAAAGTAAAATTTGAACATAATATGGCATCCTGAAAAAGGGGAAGGAGCAAAGCCTGATACAGTGCTGAAGTGGTACTACAGCTTGGGAAATGCTTAAGATGGCTATTAATATTATACATTACTGTTACTATTATTTTTTTTTTCCCCAAAAAGAGTTTTTTTAGAGTGCCAGCTGTAGAAATGAAATACCTCAAGTAGAACTCAAGCATCTTTGATACTTTGCATCTTCTATATTAGTGATAAAAAAAAATAAAGAAGGTATAACTATCCTCTGAACTCTATCAGGATGGAAATTCTGCTTATCATTGTAACTAAAGGCTCTGTTCTCATACTGTATATGAAAAGGTCATAAAAAGCTGTTGATGAGGCTCATGTTTTCTTTCCTTACTTGAAAGTAGTTATGAAAGCAATATGCACACAAATTTTTAATATAAAATACCTTTTCCATTTTATAGCTAGCACAATATGGAATGAGTAGCCGTTTACTTGATGACTTAAAATGGGAATGAATAAGAACAGATTCTGCCTTTATTTTGCTTATCTATAGTATATTACAAGGCAGACAGAGAGACATTTAAGCAGATTACTGTTAATACAGGAGTACATATGCTTAATTTTCTTAACTATGGTGTACTAGATCAAGCTTTATTCTGTGATCCTTCCAGTGTGTATAATGTAATAATAAATGTGCATGCAGGTAGAAACAACTAAGTCATCTAATTCAAGCAGCTGCACAAAACTGCAAAGGGTTTTTTCCATTTTCTGAAATGAAAAGACACAGAAATTCTAACCTGGCATATGTTACTATCAGAAGGTGTTATAAATAGCACAGATCTTTTTAATTGCTCAGATCTTGGCCAAAGACCTAAATTGAGCTTGACTGATCTGTTCTGTTCTTCTTTAGGCATATTTATGAGAATACAGGTAATTAAATGATCAAAGGAGAAAAAAAATTGATGAAGAGATCTTTTCTAGCCAGGAATTAAATTTCTAGGATGACCTTTACTTTCAAAACATTGAAGTTTTATCATATTAGAAAGATGTCATGCCAGCCAAAGACAATGTGCCATTTTCAAACAGAAGTCAAGATTAGCTTTTCATTCAAATAATCTTTATTTAGAAAAGAGACCTATGCATTTTCATTGAAAGTACATAAGAATATTTAATAAATAAGGTATAGGTTCTATCCTATGCTACCAAACTGCCAGAACATGTTCCTTTGAATATATGGTCAGTGTTGTTAATGGTGTTTATTGTTGAAGATCTAGATTTTTGCAAGGTGTGATGTTTGTATTCAGGTTTTCTGGGTTAATCTGCATCTCACCAGGAATTATTATGTCTGGTAGCAGAGGTGTTTTATGTACTGATAGAGTTTCCCAGTCACACAGAAGAGAAGAAAACCTAGTCTTCTCCCTTCATGAGTACTCTAATCCCTCAGAAATGATACCAGCAGGATATCATTGCAGTAGTGCATGTTTTCAGTTCTTTTTATATTGTTGCTGAAAAAGAAAGCCTTTTGTACTGAAAGAAATTTTTATTGAATCAAATTTTCTGTGTGATGAAGATGGCTTTTCAGTAAGGAACATTGGTAAAATTTAAACTTCATAGAACCTAAGCTGAAATTCTTGATTTTGATTTTTTTAAAATTTTTGTTCTGAAAATGAAGAATAGTGTTTATTCATACAGCCTTGCTATTAGCAGCTTTATTCCACTGAAACAAAGAATAAACAAGCAATATGGAACAGAGGAAGAACATTTCACTTAGTTCTTGGTAAAAATTGTCATTGCCAAGAATTTTCAAGGAGAAAAGCAACACTCCACTCCTTCAGATGTCAGTTGCTGTAGAACACCAAGCTGCAAACACACCAAGCTAGAAATTTCCATATCTTGCTTACCTAAAGGAGACAGGTGTTGATCTGTGCCATGATATTGGATATTGTCACATAATCATCTCCTAAGCAGAGGGTGAAAGGGTAACATTAAAGGAAAGGTTAAGTTGTATTTTAACTTCAAAGTATATGGGATTACTAGGAAAACGTGTTGTGGAAAAGACTGAGGTAGGAAAAGAGGCTTCCTGATAAATTTATGTTTACACAGATTAACTACCACAATAACTGACATAACTTTTTTTTTTCTCTTTTTTTTTTTTAAATCTGGAGATCTAACTGTGCAAACCAAGTCCAACAAACATCAATAATATAAAATGCAGAATGTGTGCACCTAAATCCCCAAAACTTTGTAATAGAAAATAATCTATCATTTAATACAAGCACTTTTGAGAAGCCAAACAGTATTTTTATCATGAACTTAATAAGAAAGCCTTTCTGAAAACTTAAAATTATAAATACTTACATGTTTAACATGATTACTTGAGAAATAAGGTACCAGGAAACTAAGAAGAGGGTAGGATCTGGCCATTGTAAACAGAACAGTAGCAGCTACTTTGTTTCAACAAATATGTGTCTTGAGGGAATACCAAAAGGCATAATGTCAAAATCATGTCAGCTTAATGGAAATCAAAATACTCTACTTGTCTCCTGGGCTGTTGCCAATGTCTTTGCAAAACTTTTCTGACCATACCAGGGAAAAGAAAACCCCCATAGTGTTGTTGAGATTTTCTCCTTAACAGAACTAGAACAATTTTAAAAATAATTTCCCCTGTGCCTTTCTGAATTCTTGTAAGTGTGTGGTAAAGAGCCTGGAGAATCAGAAAGTACAATGCATGCAGGATAAAAGGGATGAATATCATCTTAGTCAGGTATCTGGGAAGCTGTTGGGGGAGAAAATGCTTACTAGAGCCTTCCAAGATAATGTGCAGTTTGCTAATTCAAAGAACTGTTGTAGAAATTTGTTTGGTATTTTAATTTTATGCTGATAAGTTTCAAGCATAAACTGTCAGGTATAAGATGAAATCCATTACCAAGAAAAATGCAATGCTCGAGTGTTATGAAAGGTTATACATCACACACTCTCTCGTATACAAAAACATTTAAGTAAACCCACTAGAACTTAAAAAAAGCAAGCCATATCAAATGATGTGTAACTCCTACAAAGAATGGTGAACGTAAAAAGAACAGGAAGCATAAGAATAGTCTGTAAAGGTAGTACCATCAGGAACTGATGTGACAGTCACATGTAGGGAATGGGTTAGATCTGCCCTTCCATGATTAATAATAAAATAGGAGACAACTATTACTGATTATTTTGCCACATGTTCTGAGTTTGACACTTTTGGGTCAACATTATACTCTGGCAGAGATCCTTCCTTTAGGGACTTCTCCATAGGTTGCCTAGAGAACCTGGCAAGGAGTTGGTATGGCTCAAGTGTGCAAGGGTTGGGGAGAGCCAAGAGCCGAGCTTCCTGAGACTGTAAGCTAAAAACAGAAGAACAGATGAAAAGTGTGTGCAGCCACAGGTCACTTCACGTCTTACAGGCAACAAGCACTCAGGGAGCTATTCTACTTCAGATTTTGTCTCAGGACTTCTTCAGGATATCTCTAAAGCAGACGATATCATTTTGATGGATGAGAGCAAAGTTTTCCAAAGTACCTGTGTTGTATAAAAAACCCAACTTTGATTATCTTGGATCTGACTACTTTGGAAAACACTCTCCTGCTTTCTTAATTTCACTTTTAATATACAAATGATCTTTGATGGACTTATGAACAGACATAAACCTACCCTGCATTTCAGGAGTATAGAGCAGAGTCTTTCCTCTTCCTTGAAGGAATTCAGTATTAGCAGAGTAAAAATACGTTATTTCAAGAGCTATTCTCAGAAGTGACACATGTAGGAAAAATAAATTATCCAAGGATAATTTTATACTGTAAGAAACCAGTCTTCTTTTCACCACGGAACAACTGTAAATCAAAAGCATATTGCAAAATAATCCTAAATCATTACATCCCCTATTTGACCTGTGTTTATTATCCAGTTACTGATTCTTTCTCCTTCTTCTTTAAATAGAGTTGTCCTGGGGAAAGTGCCATCTGCCTGATGTAAACTGCCCTGTTAATTCTCACCTGGCTACAGCTGCAAAGCAGATGAGAACAAGGAGAGTGAGCTAATGAATGAGTCCTGGTAAAGATCTCAGCAGGGTGCCTCTTCTAATTCAGACCACGTTGGTAGTTAGTATGACAACAAGCTGTTACCACCTAATGATTTCAGTTCCTTAAGTATAATGAGTCCCATGTTCTCAGTATGCTTTAGACTGGACATCTTAAGCTACTGTTGTGTTTCATAACCCCTGTTGTATGATGCAAAATTCCATGTAGAATTTTCACCGAATAAGACTTCAACATGGAAACAGCTAATTAGAATGGGAAAGTCAATTAGTGAGCTGTCAATACATTAATATGTAAAAACCAAACCAAAACACAACCCAAAACCCAAACAAAAAAACCACCAGACTATGAAAATATTTTTGGATTCAAATATCCAAATAAAAGTTATTTCCATCACTGAATATATTGTAGAAATTCTAGTTTTATACTTTACACATTTTCTTTCTGTTAAGAAAATTCTGTGTTAATGACACACAATTGTCATAATCGTATGGTATATGAAAGTTGTTACACAAAGAAAATGTCCAGAGAATTCATTCAAACAAATGCACAGAATTAACAAGAATTAGAAGATTTAATAGTCACAATGAAGAAAGTCCTTGAAGTATGGAGTGTAAAGTATGAAGAAGCTGAAACCTTCTGAAATTTAAAAGACTAGAAATTCAGTTCGTTTAGACTGAGCTATATGTGGCAATACACAATCTTAAATAAGTTCCTAAAATGATCCTTTGAGGAAGATTAAACATCCAAGTTAAAACTTGAAAAGTATTCATTTGATTTTGAACTGGTGCCTATTTTAGAAATGACTGAGGGCTTAGATATGCAAGATTTTGAAGGGGGGAAAAGTGGCATTCCCATGCCAGATGAATAATCTGTACCCTTATGCATATTCATACCATCTTTTGCTGCTAGTGAACCTTGCATTAGTCCCATATAAAAGCTGTGCACAAACACATTTCCCTCCAATTAGTTAAGCTGTGGCAACTTGTAACAAAGGCATTAGGCCCTGAATTACTATCAAGGTCAAGTGGCCCTACTTAGTTTGGACACAGCAGTGACTTCCCCTTTTACCACTCAATTCAGAAGGGTGTGATGATGGTGGAGCAAGGGAAGGACAAAAATATGTTCTGTGAATGATTTCTAGCTGCACAGGGTGGAGTTGTCATTATGGATACAACATTTCAGCACCAGATGTGAAGAAGCAGTAAGAAGCTCAGGGGCTGAAAGGAATTTGTACCCTTGAAAGTCCTAGATGGTCTGATGAGGCACTTGTCAAAAAGGCCAAAGAATGACATAGTTACTAAGGGTTAATCTCTCCTTTTGGTGAAGAGAGCTAAAGGGCTTAAGGGAAAATTTCTGTGAAAATAATGGTTAAATAAGGCTGCAGATTGACTGACTGGTGGTGGCCATGTAAGAAGAATAGGAAAAGCGTACATGGTCATATTCACACCTGCAGTTGTCACTCTCACAGGCCACATATCAAATTTTACTAGGAATATGATCAGAACAGGGAATTAGGCCACCAAAACATATCTCTGAAGGCAGCCATTTCTTTGTGGGCTTTGCCACATTCACAAGGTGACAAAAAACCCGCCAGAGACAACTATCCCAAATCTGACACTTTATCCAATTTATTGCAAAACACTAGAAAATGTGAAAAAATGCTTCTGGGTAAGGTAACCTATATTTCACTTTGAAAGCCAGTTTCTGCATGCAAATAGTTTATGAGGAATTTTTGATAAATATTTGATAGATTTGACTGTTCCGTATACTATAACTAAAAGACTTACAAACTCCTCTTAGAGACTTGTCCTTCTAGAAAGCAGTCTACTTGTGACAAATCCATTCAAGAAATGACATCTCCATGGACAAAGATGTAGAATCCCTGATTTAATGTGTAACCACTGTCATTTTCCCCTTGAATAAAAAATACGGGCATGACACTTGAAGTTCTGTGCATTCTATTTACAATTATCCTTGAGCTTTTCTTGGTGTACTTTTCTGTATGAGGTGCTACACAAAAGCAATCTTAAACAGAAGCTATACAATCCATCTTATACAGAAGTTTGGGGTGCTTCAGCCATCCCCCTTTAAGATGACAGTTCTCTCAGAGAATTTGGGGAAACTATGACATCTAGGCATTGTTGCTTGGGCAAATAAATCTTCATGAAAATTGTTGAAGGTGAATGAAATATTCTAGCGTTAAGAAATGCTTTCACCTCTCCCGGAGCTAAGTCTGCTGATGTAGTAGTACTCTGTGGCAACTCCCTCTTATTATCTAGTCTCATGACATTTGGAAAATAAATATTTTTATGGATGCCTGCTGCTTGTTTTCTGACTGGGGAATTTTCTCTCTACTTCACACATGGAGAACATTTCTTAAAATCAACCTTATTTTCCCTGCTGATTAAGCTGAACAATAAAATCCTAATTAGGAGATTGTAGAAGTTCTGTTTTTGATGTTAGCTTTCAAAGTTACTCACTACAGGAGGTGATAGGGTAGCGAGGGTGCTTCTGAGTCATCCCCAGTGCCCAAGCTGCTGTGCAGGATAAAAAAGACATGTGCAGGAGAAGAGAACTAGACGGATTTGGAACCTACTTTTACATCACTGTTACCCCTGAGATGAACTCAATTCATTAAAAAAGTTATTTCTCAGGAAGTGTCTTAAAAGGTTGTTTGAACTTAAAGCTCAGGGTCTGTTGGTATTCAGACCATACCTATTCTCTACATTATTTGGGGCCGTGCTTTGAAGTTTTCTCTTCCTCCTGGGTATTCCAGCTAATATAGTTCATTGTGAAATGAGAGCACAGAAAAATACAGTATCATCATATTATATGTCTCAGGCTTGAGATGCTACATAAAATGAAAAAGAAAATTTCTCTTATTAGAAATGAATACATAGCTGTAAATAAAATCTTGAAGACAACTTGACAGTTGTTTTAACTTAGTATTTTCTTTTGTTTTTTCATATTCATACAGTTATATTAATGAAAAATGTCTTCTGTCTTTTAACTTTGTATCCATAATTCAAAGGCAGCAGAATTGTCTGCTGCAGAATTGTCTGTCTGGAAAAACTCAAAGAAGTATGTAATCAGATTCATTATTTCTCTTTTCTGTACCTATTCTCCAAAGTTTCACACATGTACATACAGAGTAACATATTTGCTGTGTCACTCACTTTGCTGCAGAGAATGACAGGAAATTCACTGCTGGCTGGCAGAACATGCTGACTCTGCAGAGCTACCATGTACCCTCATCATCACTCTGCCCTGACCAATCCAAACAAATTTGGAAGCTGTGTTTGAATGATGCCTGGGAGAAAATTCAGTTACTTCCATCAGATTGTCCTGAGTTCTTTTCGTTCTCTCAACTGCTTCATCACCTGGCTGGTTGTTACCAAGTTTCTTAATTTGACATGATGCATGAAGTTCACTGCAGGCTGTTGAAGTAGATAGGCAATTTAAAGAAATGGTTTCACTCAAAAGAAAATTTCAAAACAAAGAAGATTTGAAATTCTTTTCACACATACAATGATTTTGATAGGGAACAGTTTTAATATAGAGATGGTGGGCTTTCTCTAGAATGCAAGAGACCTCTATGAGATCAAGAGGCTACACCTTCAGTGGTTTCTGTTGCTTTATCTTTTTTCCTAGAACTCATTGACATCTTGGGTGAAGATGGAATTTGGAGAAAACTCTTTTACACATGATGCGTGGAGATCTTTGGTGCACAGTAGGGTCCAGTCAGATGTAAATCTTCAGGTCAGTGGGCTTACTTTGGTAAACTCAATCTTCCTCCTATTTCAGTTTCCCTAGAGACAGTCTGAAATAGTAAAGGAAGTAACACAATTAGTACCAAGCCACGTTTTAGAAGCTTCAGAAGAAATTAATGCTATTTGTTTTCATATTTATGTGTCATGTGGGAAAGGCGCTTATAAAAGCACCAATGGATGTAAAACATAAAATAGAAATGGTTGTAGAACGGACTGCAAGGCTAAAGGGAACAACCATGAGCTCAGCTCAAAAGGAAGGATCTTCTTCATGAATTAAGAGCTCTGTGGCCAGTGAAAGTCTGTGCCAGGAGGTGGGTGGCAGTGGAAACGGGACAAAAACTGTCTTGTATCAGTGTCCCAGCAGTGTCTTTAAAGGACAAGTAGTTCTGATCCACAATGCAAAGCTGGATTTTGATAGCATGTGATGTAATTAAAACATATTTTACTATGTCAAAATCTGCCAAAATGTCATTTTTCTATGAAATATTCACAAGTGAAAAATATTACTTCTGTCAAAGCATCTCGATCAAGTCACTGCTCTACAGCCATATTTTTTTAAAATTAATGTCATATTTATTTTTTTAATATATAGAGATGTCTTATATTTACTGCTATACAGCATTATTTTTGAATGGATCTGATTTATTAGGATTTCCAGTTTTGAAATATTTTTGTAAAGCTCAGTTGTATTTTCAAGTTAAGGAAAAAAGTGAGTGGGGGTTCTATTTAAACATCTATTAAAATCCCTATGTCTCATCTTCAAGTGCACGCAGTGTGTTTTGAGAGGGTTATTTTTATTGCTTCTGAAATATTTGTTATTACATTTTAAGGCAATTTATATTTTGCTATTATGTGCTATAATGGCATCTGTTGCAGCAGAGTGAGACAAGATCAGACAGAAATCATTAATATTTCTTGGATTCCAATCTGAAACTCAGAAATATCAACAATGCTTCATTGGTTTGAGTGCTTCTTGTCTTACAACATTTTAGCAACTTCATACTAAAACAAATCTGCATATGCAGACACCTATAATGAAAAATTTGAAACAAAAATAAAATAAAATCTGTGTATATGTGTGCTTATGTGTAAAGCTTAGTAAAAGCATAATTAGGACAAACAGAATAATATTTCATGTACTGACTGCAATTAATAACATGTATGTGAGGAAAAGACGCGAAGACAAACTGGATGTGTGGGTGTCTCTATGTGTACAAAAGAGGAATGGAGATTACAAACTGGATAAAAAAATCCACTGCCATCAGCACTGAGGAGAGCTGCCAAAGATGCCAGCTTCATCTTTTACTGCAGCTGTGCACCTGCAAATGCCACCTGGATTGTCTGTCGCTGCAGCAGTTTCAGAAAGGTTTGAATATTCAGTCAGTGAGTATTCTCATGTTTTATCTACTAAATATTCTAATTAATTTTGCTGCTAATAAATGGCAGAGGAAAAAATGCCTCTAGAATTTGGCTCTGTGAGCAATCGGGGTTGCAGTGGTTAAGAGTAACTTAATCTACTGTGCCAACAGATGCATCAGTAAACTTCAGCAAGCAATCAAATAAGGATTAAAGGAAAAGTCACACTGGCTTTAATTTTCTTAGTTTGACTGCTTGGTGTACATTGCAGAAAATAATTAATTAAGGCCGTTTCTAACAAAGAATAGCTCCAGAAAGTTCAGTGTCTATGAACAGTCCTGCTGAAAAACAATGTCCTTGAAGGTTTCTTTATATTTTCTATCATCTGAAACAGACCAAATAATACTTCACTGTTTTTTTTTTCTCAGGGAATAGCTGTTATTATATAATAATACCATTATCATTCAAAACAAACAAAACCAGATGAAGCACCACCATTGCATGAGTGCAGCAATACAGGAGCTGCTGAATAGTAGAAAATAATTGGAGAAAGTAGGGGCTAATTATCAAATCACACAGGGTGTGGAAGCCAGTCACTGGTTTAGTGATTCCAGGTTATCTGGATTTAAAATAAATGAAGGAAAATTCATAAGGGAAGACTTGAAAAATCCTAAGACGATGCCTACATTGAGACAGCTAATTTTCACATTGCTTAGACCTTGCTCCATAAATGTCTGTAGTTCAATCCCTTGGCCATTCATCCTGAAATCTCTGCTAAATTTCTGAGGATGAGGTGAGCCCTGCTTCTTTTTTCCACTGCTTCTATTCACTGGAGTCTTTTTTATCCACTGGTCATTATTTTTTTGCAAGTAATCATAGACCTGGAAGCAGAAATAGTATGTCTACAGGCCGTGTCCTAAGCCAGCCACAGAAACGAAGCCCAGACTCAGTCTTAGCATTAGATTTATACTTTAAGAGTGCAGAGGGACGGTTATCATAATGACAGCAAAAGGTGTAGGAAGGTGCAGTGCTGAGAAGAGCCTTGAAGACATCAAGAAGTCTGTGGTACAGAGGGGAATGCAGAATAGAATGGAGGAACTCACTGGAGAATAGAATACAATAAAATCATCTAAGTGATCCTCTTTTTTTTGTTATCTCTGGTCTTTTACTGAGGGTCATAGGGAAACCACAGACACGTGGTAAGCATGATGAAAGGAGAATAGGGGACCTAAGGTTTGACCTGTGTTGAGAGACCATAAAACTACTTTTATATGTAAATAACTGGGTGATAACTATTCTGCACTGTGTATGCCTTGGTACCTTCTACGTATTGTCACATAGAACCATTTGTACAGCTAGATGATATCTGTAGCAACACCAGTTCTGGGTTCTACAGAACCGATTCAAAAAGGGAAAAAATCTACTACGGAGAATATGTTTTTGTTTCTGGTTACCCTTTCACCCACCCCAGTTACTACGGTAAGTAATAATGCCGTGTTATCAGAGCAAAGTGATAAATCTGTTGGAATTGAAGTGGAGGGAGTAGTGTGCGTAAATCTGCCACCATGGTCCGCCCCCTCCCACTGTTATACCTTTGGAAGGAAAAAATGTGGAAAAAAAAAGTACAACCGACTGCCTTTAATATCTGTTCACCTCTAACTTTTACTGAGCCTAAAACACCCCATGACGCAGTCGAAAATGTTAACCGCCATGAACATTTTCAGCTTGATCTTGAAAAGCTGGCAAACATGGAAACAGAGCAAGGAGCTGCAGCAACGGCATGGCCTGCTGTTAAAGGGTTTGCAGAATTGCCCACCCACCCCTCCGAATTCTATGGAAACAAAAACTACCAATATGAAGAATCACCAACTAAGGCACAGGGCAGTGTGGCCCCTATGGACAAGGAACCTATGGACACAGATAAGAAACCTAAGGACAGGGACAAGAATCCTACAGAGACAGGCAAGTATTGGTTTCGACAACCATTGGATCAGGAACACATCACGTGTCTATGTCCACCACTCCCACCCACAACTCTGTTTCCTGAGAGACTCAGCAGAGACTGCTTCAGAAGCCTGGGCACATAAGGTGGTGTCAGTACAGGAAAAACAGTTAAATCAGGGTATTTTGATTCCTACACAATCATGGCAATTACCAGGGAAAAATTTATGTGGGGATGAGTGGGTGGTGGAGAAAGTGGGAGGCGGAGGAAGCATGGAGACCACGGGGTGGGTCCTGGCACTCAGCTCTCCCCCCTCCCCTCCCTACGTGGATGTGATAATTCACGTCTTGCAATGTTTGTCTGATGCAGCGTTCGTTCGTTTGTATGTGCTATAGGTTCAGGGATGAGTTTATCAACTAAGAGCAATGCTTGATATTAAGCAAAAGGATTTTTGATAGCGACCATTGAAACTGAGCAGCTTACCTTATTTTAAAATTAACCTGGAAAATAGAAAACCCCATTTAGATTGATCAATGTCTGCTTACTCAAAAAACCACTTGCCCATTTACACAATTTAATACAGGAGCAACTGACTAAGGCTCATATCAAGCCTTCCACAAGTCTGTGGAACATGCCAAAATTTTTAAAGAGATTAGGTTTGTTGTTTTTTTCAGTATGCCTTTACACTCTGATGATTAGGAAAAATTTGCTTTTTCAGTCCCTACTATAAACAAAAATGAACCCATGAAAAAGGTATCACTGGGTGCGTTCCCACAAAGCATAAAAAATTTACCAACTAGGTGCCAGACTTATGTAGCTTGGGCACTTGCTACAATATGAATAATACAATCCTTATCTAATCTTTTATCATTACATGGTTGATATATTGATTGTGGGGAAAAAACTTGAACATTGAAAGTTTGATTCATGAGTTAACAGTGCATTTAAAAAGCAAGGGGTTACAGATTGCTCCAGAGAAAATTCAAAAGAAGCCAGTGTGGAAATATTTGGACTGACAGATTGATAAATGATGTTCAAAAGTTGCTTAGAAATATTAACTGGTTTAGATCATTGTGTGGTATTATGCATCAGTATTTTATTACCCGTGTTTGCAGCCACACTGAATTAACTGACTAACTCAAGGTCTAGCAGAAGGAAATCAGAGAGCAGACAGGCTGGTAGCACCGGCGTGGGCTGCTGCTTTGCACAAGCTCAGAAGTCACATGAATTTTTTTTTTTAACAATTTGCTAAGGTACTTCAACGACAATACCACTTATTGGTTGCTGAGGCTAAAGGGATGGTACAGTTGTGCCTGGATCGTCAGCAATTTACCAGTTGCCTTGCCCCTGGTGTGAATCCTCGTGGCACAGGCCCACTAGAAGTTTTTGAGAAAAAAAAAAAGTTTTAAAAAAAAAAAAAAGTCTTTTTTTCTGGCAGTGTGAGCTACTGCACAAACAGGGGAATCTAGTAAACATTCAGTGCCAGGTGTGCTCTGCTATAGCAGCACTTGAATACCCCGTGAAATCAAAACTGACAATGACAGCCCAGAATATATAGCACAAGCAATACAAATCTTCTTCTTTACCAATTACAGGACATTATCTAGGACATTACGGGGTCACCACATTTGCCTGCAGGCCAGGCCATAGTGGTACATATGAATCAAACTCCCAAGCATTTCGTTCATGAACAAAAAGGGGAGAGAAGGATATCTCTCCAGCTGATTGATTAAACAAAGCTCTTTATGTTTTGAACTATTTATGTCTGCCACAGAACAGTTTGATATATCCAATGGTGAAACATGCAGTAGGTTTAAAAGGAGGTTTGAAAGGGAATGAAAAATAAAATTAAAAAAAAGAATAAAAAAATAGACCAAAAAAAAAAAGAAAAAAGAAAAAAAGAAGGAAACTCAATGTCAGGTGTTAGTAAAAAATGAAGTTACAGGTACTAACTTGGGGAAGGAGATCTGCCTATGTCATTACAGATACGGGAACCAAGTGGATAAAGCCATGGATCCAGAAGAAATCAAACTTGCATGAACCAGGACGGGATCCTGATCACAGTAACTGAAGTCAAGTGTTCCAACTGCAGCCACAGTGGACTATGAATTTTGCTGTGGGACATTTTGAACCATCTAACAGTCTTTGAAATATGCATGTGTTTGTGGTAAATGAAAATTAGGGAAATAGTGATTTCTGCACAGCCTAAGATCACAGACTACAATTGGTGCCTGCATGAAAGTGCAACAATTGATTTTTGTTGCTGCCTCACGATGTGTGCTGCATGAATCTGTCTGACCACTCAGCATTCAGAAATTAATAGATCAAACACAAAAGATACAACAAAAACAAACAAAAAAAACCAAACAAAAAAAAGAATAAAAAGAAAAGGGTGTGGGGGAAATTCTCTGGATTCTTTGGATTGGACAATTGGTTTCATGAGTGGGGAATTTCAGGATGGATATTGTCAATGGTCAAATTTGGATTATTGAATTTGGTAATAACAGTCTTTGTCCTACTGCCATGCTTATTGAGCTTTCTGCAAAGGGCCCTTGCAGAGATCTCTAAAAGCAGTGTTTCTAACACAGATAAAAAAAGGGAAAAAAATGTCAGGAAGGACAGCAGGCCTGCCAGCAGCCTGGCTCTCCTCATAAAACACATAGGCCCCGACACTATCCTGGATTCCCATGCAACAGGAAAATTACTCATGCTAAGAGGTATTTGGTAATCACATTTGCAAAACATAATGGCCTTGAAGGCAGGTGGACAGATTGCCTTAAACCAAGTTGTTGTGAGAAGGTATTTGGAAGTAAGTGGACATGTCATGAACCATCCATAATAAGATGGTCAAAACACAGAAGGTGTGCAGATAGCTTTTAGACATCAAAGGTAAGCTAACAATGTTTAGCTATAAGATATGCTTATCAAAACTTGTTATAATTACTAATGAATCACTTTGGTTTGAACAGTGTGTGTAGCCAATTAGCAGATTTTAGATTGCCATGTTTTACCGTATGGCTTTTAGTTTATGGGATGGCTTTTAGATTTAGTTACGTAAGGACTTATGGTTTTGTTAGTTATTTTTGCCTTAGTGTTATTTTTGCTGTGTATGTCACAGTGTTTCTTTTGCAGGATGGATGGTCCATAAACAAGAAGGGGGAATTGTAGCAACACATTTTGAAAGGAGTGGGTTTCCTGGCCCATCCAGAGTATTTGTGACTCCCATATAATCAGGCCTGGGGAAGCTAGCAGAGGCATGTCAGTATGCAGTAACAGGAGAGCTAGGTGTCTGCGAGAACAGGAGGTTGCAAGAAAATCCATGAGATAACAAACTGCAAGAATGTTAACAACTGCCTTAAAAAGGAACAAAGTGACTGTGCAGCCCCAACCAATTATTAGCAATAGTGAGATGCATGTAAGGCGGGTGAACAGAGCATCTAACCAATAGCAATGTAATGTAACTCGTGCACTGATATAGAAACCTATATAAGCTGTGTGTGTGTTTCAATAAATGAGCTCAACACTTGATCATATTGGTCCAAGTTGGATTGGCAAAACTTCGGCTCCGGCAGATATCTTTCCAATTGGTCACATATAAAACCAAATTACACTTCCAGTCATTTCTCATAATTTTGCTTTCCAGTGCGTATAGCAGAAGACAATAAAACAGGTGAAAACTGATAACAAGTTGCTGTGTTTCTTTGAGGACATAGTGTGCTCATTGCATAGCCCGGAGGGGCAGCATAAAGTGGTATTTCCTTCCCAATTACTTATACTATGAAGAACTTTCTTTTAAGATACATCTCTTCCCATGGACACTTACTCATCTCCCTGTCTTCCTTTGTTTTTGGCAGAGAGTATCTCCACAATTCTTCTCATTCCTCTAAGAAGACAAACTGCTCTTGGTGAAAGTTTTGACATAAAGAAATACAAAACAATCTAGTAAATGAACTTAATTGAAAACTGGTTGGGAATTCACCATTAGAAATCTTTTTCAGGTAAAAATCATGTCCTTTACTAAAACTGGATGCTTATTAATCTTTTAAAAAAAAGTATCCACTGTCCATTTTTTTTCCTGCTTTGAAGGAACAATGCCAAGCTGGTCTGAACTGAAAGAGCAGCTCAGTTGCACCCAGTTCCAAATGAGAGAATATTGGAAGATTTGCTGTCTATATAATCTGAGATTTTCTGTCATCCATATACAGAAAAGACCATAATCAACACTTTCCATCTTAACTATTTGCAGGCAATGTGCCCTTGACAGATTGCACACATCTCTTAACTTGTATTAGAATTTATATCAGAAAAGTGTTCAATATAAGTTTGGTTTCTTTTGCAGCTTAGTAAGAGCTGGAGATTCATTGCCACAGGAGAACTACTTGTTCTACCCCAGTACCAGTGGGGAACCCCTGAACTACTTTGCTGTTCTGTAGCTAATACCTCCTCAGTGTTACTTTGAACACATTGCAGCTTTGTTATAACATTGCAACTGCATCAGGAGTCTGCTCAAATCTCCTAGATTTGGTCAACCTGTATAATCATGCAAATGAAGAACCATGGTTGAAATATTCCTGCCACAAATCTCTGAGCAAGAGTTGAGCAAAGTATTTACTTTTTATATGTACTTCTAAGATCACAGAATCACAGAATTATAAGGGTTGGAAGGGGGCTCTCGTGATCATCTAGTCCAACGCCCTGCCAGAGCAGGATCACCTAGAGCAGGCTGCACAGGACAGCATACAGGCAGGTTTTAATATCTCCAGAGATGGAAATAACCAAATATAGACTCTTTAACTTTGTAAATGCAAGCTATTAAAAAACATTCTTGGTTGAATCTGTGTGTCCTTACTGCTAAAATATGAAAATTCAAGAATTATCCTGCATAAAGTCCTGAAATGCATTGCCATATGAAAAAATATGACAGAAGAGAGTGAGTATTTCTTAAAAAAAATGGATGTGCAAATTGAAGAAAAAAAAAGTGTAAAAAAAGAATGTAAGGCATTTTTTTTATTCTACTGTTCTCTTCAAACTCTTAATATATAGAAAAATAATAAATAAATTTTCATAGTGGTTTTTTTGTTTGTTCCTCAAATATAACTTTAAAAATATTATCACTTTAGGGTGATAATCCCTCAACATCGGTCAGTTTTTGGGTCCTGTACTGTAATACTCTCAAACTCCAGTTTTGGGTAAATAGATAACGCACTTTATATATAAAGCCAATAATTCTTTATTAGCATAATTGAAATATCAACAGTCCTATCAAAGAATTACTATTAGTCCAGATACCTTATTCTACACGGAATAACTTTATCTTACTACTGCCTATAGAAAAAAATCATTACTTCTGTATATGAAGATAAGCAAAAGTAAACAGTTTAGGCTTAGCCATCTGGTCATTAGAAAAATTGCTGTTGCAGCTAAACCAAGTGAAAAGAGCAGCAGCAGTCTGGTTAAGTTCAGACAGAGCAAGCCTGACAACCCTCCATCTCGAGGCCTTGCAAACTCTTGAGAAAGCCTGTGTCCTGTGACTACCAATGTCAATATTATACCACACTCTGACTGACAGAAATGAGACATCCTTATGCCTTGCAAATGCATCTTTCTTAAGTGTCATTAAAAAAGGCATTTAAAAAAGCCAAAATTTTTGTTTATTTTTTTATAATGTAAAACTGATCCACAGATTTCTACTGTGGATTCTACAAATTCTACAGTTTACTCCAAAACCTCAGACCCTAATGTTCAGTGTGAAAGATAAAGGGTTTAAATATCATAGTATAAATTATGGAAATAAAGAATTTTTTCAGTTGGAAAAGACCTTTAAGATCAAGTCCAACTGTTAACCTAGCACTGACAGGTCCAACCCTAAAACAGTCCCTAAGCACCCCATATATACATCTTTTAAATACCTCCAAGGATGGTGAATCAACATTTCCCTGGGCAGCCATTCCAGTGCTTGAAAGCCCTTTCTGTCAAGAATTTTTTTATAATATCCACTCTAAACCTTCAATTGTGCAATGTGAAGGCATTTCTTCTCATCCTATTGCTTGTTACTTGGGAGAAGATGCTAACACCCATCTGGCTACAACTTCCTTTCAGGTATTCGTAGAGAGCGATAAGGTCTAACTTATTTTTCTGCAGGATAAACAACCCCAGTTTCCTCAACCACTTCTCATAAGACTTCCTTCCTTAAAATGCTTGCTCACTAATAACATGGTCACTGTTTGAGCTTTTGATCTAGCATAATGAAGTCTAATGGCATTTCTTCTCAGGCAAAATTTAATAATTGCTTTGCTTCCTTGTTAAGTCTCTAATTTAAATGATAATCTCCTTTCCTTAAGAAAAGAGCAGTTGGATGAAATCTTTGTAATTGGTAATGTGTGCAGTAGGGATATAAAGGTAAATAAAATAACCACTCTACCCTGTCACTTCTAACATTAACATCCACAAAGAAGGCCTTTCCTCCTCCATATAGAAACCAATGACAGCAAACATTTTTTTGTGGCTTTAAATACATGTTTATATGTTGTGAAAAATATCAATTCACTTATCTCCTGCCACAGTTGCTGTTTTCTACTTTCTCCTATTCCCAGGAAAAGACAAAAAGTTATGAGGCATCTTAGTCTGAGGGTGAGTATTAGTTAAATAAAGTTTTTCGTTTATTTTTAAAGAATACAAATGTTGGAAACACTTTCTAATAATACACTATAAACTCAGTACCTCCATTGTTAAATATGAAATAATCCTTTTTTTTTAATATATGAATATATCTTTGTTATCATTTGTTATTATTGCCATAATTAAGGCAAATAATTCTTTAAACTGACATCTTATAATAAAATTATTAAATATTTTGTGCTTATTTTCCCAATGAGGATAAAAGTAAAATTTTAAATTACACTTATTACTCCTTTTTCAAATGTTTTCCTTACCTGCTTTGCCAAGAGGCAGAATTCTGAGAAGAAACAGAAATTTAAGAGAAAAATCCTGTACAGATTTTTGCCTAGAGAACTGGCAAAAGCTCACACAGAAGTATCAGTCTCTGAAAATTATTTCTGAGGTTCCATGCCTACCACTTACATGAATCTACCAAAAAGGTTGAAGAGTATGTAAAATACATGAGCTATAATACATGCACCAGCACCTGTTTGCAGATTTATAGATTCATAGAATTGTAGGGGTTGGAAGAGACCTCCAGAGATCATTGAGTCCAACGCCCAAATTGCTCATTTTCAAGCTTCCCTGCCAATTACCTATTTACACTTCTGTCTACACTTATGATAAAATGTAGCTGTCTTTATGTTCTGGTCAGAAAATGTTGACTTGGCCTTCAGTAAATGCTTGTCCTCTTGAGTAGTTATTCAAATGGAATGTCTGAGGTTGCTGCTGCTTTTTTTACCTCTAAAACATAGGAGTAAGATAGTCTCCAAACCTATATGACACAATTTCTATTTGTCAAATGCACCCTGAGGCTCTGAGAGTGTGCATCAGTCACATCTATAGTGCAAATGGGTGGGTCTGGCTGACCATGATTGAGTAAAGTGCCAGCATAACTGAGTAAGATTGAAGATGACTACACCGATATGCTTGAATTGGCATTAGTATTAATGAACAGGACAGCACATATCTTGACATGAGTAAGTGGTCACAGCCTGGGAGTGTGGAAGTGAATATTAGCTCACATGACTTGGTATAACTCTGCACGGGTGTATGCGTGACACATGAATGATTACTGGAAGTCAGTATTGGTGGGTGGGAGTAGCAGAGTGTCACTGTATATAAATGAGCATCCCTGACAAGGAGCAATTTAGTGCCTGCCTAAAGATGTCCTGTTGGTAGAGAATAACGGAACATCTACCAGTGACAGAATATCCGCTCTCTTCAGGAGGTTAGTATTTTCTGTTAGGTTGTGGTATTTCTTAACATTTCTGAAACTACAGATATATATCACTGATTATCTCAGTGGATTTTGTTGAAAAGAGATATTGTATTTAATCTTGGACGGAATCCAGGCCTTGATTATTGTATAATTTGCTCACTTTTTCACATAGATGATATCTATTTCCTTATTGTTGAAATAATATCTCTTTCACATTTCCTGTTCAAAAGAGACTTCTGAAATTATTGGGGCATGCACCTATTTATGCATGTATCTATTTTTGTAGACCTTAAAAAATAATGAATGTGACTTTAGAAGAATTTAAATTTAGGTATGATATAAACTTTATTTCAGAGTAGTAGAGAACACTTCACCCATTGCTAAACTTAGAACTGGAAATCTGTATGTTTGTGAGAGTAGGTTAGGCCTTTTTGAAACTGCACTGGAGGTAGGTCCAGTGTAACATAGAGCTCCCAGCTTGCCCTCCAGCACTCCCTGACTTGGAACCATGTTGGTTGCAGCAAGAGGTCAGAGCTGAAGCAGCAAGGGTTAAACAATGAGGTTTGCCCAGCTGTGCCTAAGGGTGAGCTGGGCAGCAGATACTACCAGTAAGCAGCAGACAATCTCAAATACTTCTGAATCAATTGCATGCTGTCCTGTGCCAGTTCTGGGATCCAAAATGCCCGGTATGGACATGGGATGGGTATGCATGGTTATATAATTCTCCTTCCATGCATGATTTTCTTCTGTGGAAAATATCAGTTCCTTGAAAGAGATAGGAAAAGCTCCTGATGATCCTGCTCAGGGTTTGGTTCTCTCAAAACTTTTTCTTTTTTTCCCCCTTTTCCCCCAGCAGAAGGATGTATCTGCCACTCCTCTGACTCTGCCCAGGATTAACATCGATCTGTCAATTCTGTCAATCACTTAATGAATTATGTTAATTCTGTGCCAGCACTACCACAAACAGAGCAGTGAAAAGCCCCTTTTTGGATAACAACAATAAATACAAAAAGACTGCCTAATAATCAGTACAAGTTTTTCATAAAAATATGGGCTCTGCACATAGCAAAAGACAGAGAAAAATGCAGAAGAAAAAATAAAAATAAGAAGGTTGAGACCTGACACCGTCCTCACCACAAAATATAAGGATAGGTATAATTCTCCTCACTTTACTCATAAGAGAAAGCAAAGCTCAGTGTTTCTTACACACTTGAACTCTTTCATTCTTTTCCTAGCGCTCTCAGAAACATCTGTCTTTAGCCAACCATCCTTCCTGGGAGTTTCTTTAAATTACAATCTTCCAAATTCTGGAGGATTCCTATGTGTGAGGATGTAGCCCTAATTTGATTAAAATTATTAAAATGATAATTGCTAAATCAACAAAGACTGATTGAAGATATGATTCTTTTTTTCATAGTAGAAATACTGTTATACAAACAACTATTTTAAAGGAATTTTATAACCAAGTATATATTATTGAACATTTGTGTTCCTGTATTTTATTTTCTGTCAAATAAGGCTCTGAATTTATGAATACTGTGGTCTCTGTGTGTTTCTCACTTGGAATTAAGACCTTAGCCTGTGTACTTCCCACTTCCACCCTTAGAGACCCCAAATGTGTAGGCATCACTTAAATTTTTGTACTGTGTATTTTTGTTGGCTCCACTTCTGTTGCTTCTTAGAAAAGTTGCAAACCTGTACTACCCACAGTAAGATCCTCTCTAACTCCTTTGCCTTGCCTGGTGTTCACCTAGAGAATATATGTTCAGCAGAACCAAAATAATGGCCTTTTTTTAAACTTCTGGGAAATTTGAAAGTATGAATGGACATAGCACTGAATACACAAGTTTTGAAAAAGTATTATTTTTACAAAAGGTGAAGTGTTACAAATTGTGCTATTGTGACTTCCCGTTTACAGGATGTACCCTTTTACTTAATGGTAATTTTCATGAGCCATTTAAATAAATGACCTTATAAGTAAGACCCTGTGTAAATCATGAACACCATCATGCAGGAAGATGACAGATTTTATGGATTGGTCATGGCAAAAATGGCAAATTTCACAGTTTGTCATGCATTAATGGGGATGGTTCCAAAAACATAAAGTCATGTATAGCGATAAAAATGATTCTGAGAGGATTCAAGTTTTCTTTTTAACAAATATAAATCATAAAGATATGTGATAGACTATCAATGGAATTTGGAAAGATTATTTTAAACTGGGAAAGATGGAAAAAATAAAGCTGCAAATAGTGATTGTGAGGGGGTTCTTTCAGAAAGAAAACCGTAAATAGCACATAAGGATGGCACCACTTCAAATTAAATTCAATATGCTTGGAGTAGACAGTTAAATTTGCACAGATGTGTTCATCATGTTCATTGTTATGAGCTCTGATGCATAATGTAAGCACTAGAGGACCAGTGCATAGACCTTTGTTAAGCCAGTAAAAATGGAAGGTATTATCATGGAACATAATAAAAACTATTCTTACGGTTCCAAGTGTACATGAACTTGAATGAACACATTTCTGGCCACAAGAGAGAGAAGAGGTGACTGGAAAGGGTAAGCATGGATTTGCCAAGGGTGAATCACACCTGGTAAACCTGATTGCTTACTATGATGAAATTATGGTGTTTGTGAATGAAGGGAATGCAAATAATTCAATTTACCTGACTTCTTACTCTTGACATTGTCTCTTACAGTGTTCTTGTACATGTAGACATCTGGATAGGATAAAAAAAGTGATCAAAAGTTGACCTTTGCGGGGAGGAAGTAAAGTGTTGTATACTACCTTGAACCATGTCACAAATGAAGTTTGCATCTACCCTGGGACCTGTTCTGTTCAACATTTTCACCAATGACCTGGAGGAGAAAATGGAGTACCTTCTTCTCAGGTTTGCACATGATGCTGATGAATTGAGAGGGTTACTCAATATCCTTAAGGACAGGACTGCCATCCAGAGGGACCTAGAAAGGCTGGAGGAATGGGCTAAAGAAAACAACAGGATTCAACAAGGAAAAGTGCAAAGCCCTGTATTAGAGAACAATAACCCCATCAATGATACACACTGAATGGCTGAAGAGCTCCTGTAAGTCTTCGTACGTGATAAGCTGAGCATGAAAGTGCATTCAGCCCTGGCAGCAAAGGTCACCAATAGACTTTGGGGCTGTAAGGGCAGAAAAACAACCAGTATCTTGAGGGGTCTGATAATCCTCCTCTACTCAAGACTCATTAGACAATATTTAAACAATACATTCAGTTTTTCCCACTCGTCTTGTGGAGGAAAGAGATCGATAAACTGCAGTGAGTTCAGATAAGGGCTATGGAGATGGTCAGGGTCTGAAGCATTTGTCCTGTGAAGAGAGGCTGAGGGAGTTGGCATCTTCAGCCTTGAGAAGGTATGGCCTGGGGGAGCCTAACAGTAGCCTGTCCAGATCTAAATTGAATCATAGAATCATAGAATTGTAGGGGTTGGAAGGGACCTCAAGAGATCATCGGGTCCAACCCCCCTGCTAAAGCAGGCTCCCTAGCACAAATGCACAGGTCGGTGTCCAGACGGGTCTTGAATATCTCCAGAGAAGGAGACTCCACCACCTCCCTGGACAGCCTGTCCCAGGGCTCTGTCACCCTCACTGTGAAAAAGTTTTTCTGCATGTTGGTGTGGAACTTCCTGTGCTCTAACTTGCAGCCATTGCCCCTTGTCCTGTCTCCACAGACCACTGAAAAGAGGCTGGCTGATTCCCCCTGTATTTCATGCTTAAGATATTTATAAACATTAATTAGGTCCCCCCTTAGTCTTCTCTTCTCAAGGCTGAACAGTCCCAACTTACTCAGCCTTTCCTCATAAGGGAGATGCTTCAGGCCCTTAATCATCTTCGTAGCCCTTCTTTGGACTCTCTCCAGGAGATCCCTGTCCTTTTTATAACAGGGAGCCCAGAACTGGACACAATACTCCAGGTGGGGCCTGACCAGGGCAGAGTCGAGAGGGGAGGATCACCTCCTTTGACCTGCTGGCCACACTCCTCCTGATGCACCCCAGGATCCCATTGGTTCTCTTAGCCACCAGGACACACTGCTGGCTCATAGCCAACCTGTCATCCACCAGGACCCCCAGGTCCTTCTCCACTGAGCTCTTCTCCAGCAGGTCATCCCCCAGCCTGTACTGATAGGAACGGTTGTTCCTTCCCAGGTGCAAGACTTTACACAAAGGAGGCCGCTGAAGAAGTGGAATCAGCCTCTTTAGAGCATTGCATGTAAGAGTAAAAGAGACAGTGGAATTTGACTAAAACATTGAATGTTTGGACTGGATAGAAGGGAAAAAATTCAATTCCACTCTGATAACAGGACAGCAGGTTACTCTGAGGGTTCATGCATGAGCTGCATCCCTGGATGTTTTCAAGATCTGACTGCTCTGAGCAGCCTGGTCTGATCTTAAGACTGACTCTACTTGGAGCAGGTGGCCAGGCTAGAAACCTTCTGAGGTGTTTTCCTGTCTTAAATGATTCTCCCTGAAAAATGACTGAAACACTAACTAACAGTGTTGAGTTAAAGTATTTCTGAACTCAGCAGCCACCTGGTATGCTGAAATTATAGAGCTCAGAACTGATTTGTGACCTTTCAGCAGAATTTACCTAATTAAAGGAGATTCGGAATTGCAACATATCTGAAGTAAAAGCTGTCTCATCTCAGCCAGCAGTGGGACTGCAATGAAATACATAATTTCAACAGCAGCTGAACAGCTGGAAATAGAGACAAGTGAGACCAGGATGAATGGACATCCTCCAAATGGATCCAGAGATGGATTTATGAAGTATTTTTTTGGAAGTGCACTATGTTGACTAAAGAAAAAGTGTAGAGAAAGATTGCCTTTTTGTAACTCTCCTTCCAAAATATAACTTTGAAGTTTGTAAATCTGCAGCTTGTAAATTCTGCGTCTGTAAAAATTCCCAGAAGGACTTTATCTTAGCTAATGAACTCTACTATGGCTGCAGAGCAAGACTAATGTAGCACCTTCTGTAGCAAACTTTTTCAGGGGATGACATAATGGCATATAGTTAGAGAGCTTTTTCAAGAGGCAGTCAAAATAATTTGAGAATGCAGTAGGCAATAACATACTTGCAGGAATATGTTTAAGACAATGAACAGTTTGTCTGTAACTAAAAGTATAATATTTATTAGCTTTACATGCTTCATAAACATGATAAAATGTTTCTGCTAATGCTTTCAAGCTATAATATAGGACCTACACACAGTGTTCTCTAGTAAACTGGATTAATTTTTATAGCAAGGTCCCTTAATTCAGTGGTAGTACCATGTAGCAGCTTGAAAATTATGCTGCAATTTCATTTGAAGTAGAAAATAAGCCATGTAATCAGCAATAGGTACTTTTTTCTTTCTTTTTTTTTAACAATACTGTTTATTTCCTTTGCTTTTTTTACCTTTTCATAATTGCCAAATTGAAAATTGCTAGATTGAAACTGCCATTTTTTGACACCTGAGTTTGGCATCTTGTTACCCCTTTTTTTACAAGGATATCTGGACAGAGATATGAAAATCTGCCTGCAAAGATCTCAAAGGTTCATATTTTGCTAAACTGGTCGGCATTAGCATAGCTACACTGAAATGCCAGTTCTCAACATTAAGCTTCCTAGATAGTCTCCCAGACATCAGTACCAGTATGTTCACATGTCTGCAAGCAATTAAGTCAACACAATTTAATGACCTACCACTTCTCTGAGTCATGGTAATGGTATTAGCTCCTCTTCTAGCTTGTTGCAAGCACAATATAAAATTTAATTGTTTGAAATGTGGCAGCGTATGCTAATGCATGTTATTTATTGACTCTGTTAACTCTGCTTATGCTGTAAAAGGAGAACAAAATCAAAGGAAGCTTTAAGAGTAAGAACATAAAAGTAAACAGACCCAGAGGAAGTGCAGAACACAGAATTGTATGTACTGACAGCTAAAATGGCTCAACCAGCCAGCAACATCTTGCTACATTGTAGTAACACAGCTTCTTGTCATTGTGCAAAAATAGACATCTTGTTCATGTTTTATAGAACTGTCATCTGCAGGCTCAGGAAGACATTATTTCATCAGTTTTGTAGGTTTTCATAATACTCATAAGAGGTGTGTGTGAGTGTATGTTCTCCATGCATACACACAGACATGTAAAAATATAAACATGATGTGGGCTTAGAGTTAGTCTCTTACTCCCACAGCAAGAAATAGGTTCCACAGTATTCTCCAGAGTCTCAGTGTGATATAGATACCCATAATATTGAAATTGACTTGTAAGGAGAAGGAGAACAGGTCCCAGACTGAAAGGTAGCTTTGAGGAGTGAAATCATAAAAGTAATGAACCTAGTTTTAGTGAAGAACACAGACTGCTATCTCTCATTCAAAATTAAATTATTATCACCAAAATCTATTCATTGTGCCATTTTCAGTTCTCATTATGATTATTCTCAGTAGAATTAGGTACTAAAATTCCAATTTTTCATATGCTTTATAAATCATAGTATTAGACTTGAGTATTTTGACCTTTTTAATATTCCTTGGTTTGATTGGCTGCATTGCTTGTCTGTTCCATGTATTCTATTATTTTACTGCCACTCTAACCTATGGGAAAGTAGATAAAGTGGGTAGCCAATGAAGATGTAGGATATTGCAAAGGTCAAAGTACTAACATTATTGCTAAATATTTCACAGCATACTTTAAATATTAAAGCTCTGAGTGCAGATTCTTGTAACTAATGTTGAAGAAAGATCAGAAAATAGTATGAGTTTTGTTCAGTGTCTTAATTTGGTGAAAATTGAAGTAACTACTAAGGGAAACCGTAGCACAAATTACAAATATATTACTTAGTGCTAGCCCACATTATCTTAAAATTATGCAGTTTAGTTAATATTATGAGTAGGATAGCAGCATTATCCTTATGCATTAGATCCTTTTCTCTGAGCATAGGTATTTCGTATGTCTGTTTCCATAGTTCACATTTTCTGCACATGTGTAGGAACACTGAGGAATTATGAATTATTTAGAAACTCAGGCAACAAATTGTGTTGCATCTGGCTGGACTGCTGCCCAATGAGCAGTCTTTAATAGTAAAGTGTCAAGTGTGAATGGCCTGCTTACCTCTCTGCTTCTGGGACTTGAAAGAATCTGGACAAGTCCAGATAAAATGTAAGTGATTTTTTTCCAAGTTACTTCTACTTACACAGTGTACGACTGTTTCTGTATTGAATATGCTTCTACAAATCATTATAGTCCTGTTTCATGGAACTTAGATCATTTAAACAGCTCTGAAACTTCTGGATGTTAATTTGTAATGATCTGGGATTCAGAGCTTCCAATGAATAACCAGATGAATTGTTAACAGCTGTAAAAATAAAAATAAGTAGGCGCTGTGGTACACACAAATCTGTTAGTAAAACATTATAGAAGTAGTTTCAATGTTACGGCAAAGATATTTCCTTCTCAGTATGACTGGGATCACTCCAGAAAGAATATTAGTACTGTGGGATCTGCACAATCTACATGTTCCCAAACCCCCAATTTTGGCCACACTACATTTCAGTTGAAGTGTATGGTTTCCAATTATGACCCAAAATTTTAATTTTTGCTAGAGATACTGTAAAAATTTTGGTGCTCTAGAATGATTTTCATCCACCAGTGCAATCTCGTTAACTTCAGTGGTCAGAGTATATTTGTTTTGGGGGTGAATGAGCAGAACTTCTACAGAAAACTTTCTGCTGCATTGTCCTTCATCAGCCTGCTTACACTCCTTACACTACTTAAACCTTTGTAGTAGGTCATATATTATGAAAGACGAAGACATCATATTATCGTGAAAATAATCCACATGTTTAGAAATTCCTACTTCTGTTCTGACTCTTCCTTTCATCTCCCAAAATTCAACAGTAATTCCACAACAGCTCAGAAAACATAAAGTGATGTGTAATCTGGATTTTCCCCTCCGTCATTTGTCCTTCTGCCTCTGCTGTTAGTTTTACGTAATATAGTGACACTGTAAGGTAATTAATTATAAGGACATACCTGAGGTGTTTATTCTGATCTTTGCACACTTATTGAATATAGCTTAATAAAGTTCCATGACTTGAGAATCCAGATAAACATTTCTACAATGCAGAAGATGAGGAGACTGTGGCCTTTATTTAACATTAATGTGTGCTGAATTCCTACTAAAGGAGGATGATGATGAATAACTTTCAGTTCGTCCAGTGTTTTTAATGGGTAAGGATGACAGTTTGGGACTTTCCACAAGGCACCCAACAAATACGAGTGTAGCTCATTCAAGGTACTGTCATCAAGGCAAAAATCAATAAAATACAAAATGAAGCATAGTTAAATAAATAACTAGAACAAATTACCTTTTAATAAGAATCTTGTACTTTCTAAAAACAATCCTGTGCAAAAAGGATTTATCAATGCAGAAACAGCAGTCAGACTTGTATCTGCTGATGTTGATGATGTTACCAAACAACACCTGAAAAGTTCAAAAGGTAGCTTTGAAGGAGAGATCTTTCAAGGAGACCCCAAAATTATTCCTTGACATCGTGGTGTCACTGCCAAATACCCACAGGACTCTAGGACAGTCAGGACCACATAATGGCATCCCTCTTCCCTTGTATGCAGTGACACTATTTTCAGCAGTGGAAGACTGAGGTGTGCTCAGGCTCACCAAGAAGCACTCAGCTACTGTGCTTGGTTCCAGCTCAAGGGAGAGGAAATTGGCATCACTGAAGTCAGGCCAGGGCACCTCCATCTCTTTACATGTTCATCCCTGTTGATACACAAATTAGAGTCAGAAGGACTGTTCCCTTGCTTGTCTGTCTGGCAGTGTATTGTTTGAAATTGGTAAGATCCTACTATCAACCTACATCTCTCTAGACAGTTAGGAAATGGAATGAATTTTTACTCAGGGTGCATTAAGTTCAGAGACCACCAGCTGAAAGCCTGAGTTTGTGGTTTTTTCTGCATAGGATTTAAATGCATTAAAATGTATGTGTCTACATATGTGGAAAACTCTGCATTTTTTTTTGTCTGTCTGGAAAATACTTCTCAGAATGCAACACTTTTGCCTTTTTACTTTCATACTTTTATTAGGTGCTATATGTATAAGCATAACTTTATAATTAAGTAAATTGTGATAACAGACTTCAATTTCCACGTTGTAGTACCCTTTTGATTCCCTTCCTGATGTTCTAGCCTAAAAGGCATTAATAAAGATGTTCTGATGTTGAAAAGAAAAGTAAGGGAAATCAGCATCTAAAACTTAGTAAAGTCCTAGGTAGTAAAAGGCCTTTGTTCTGAAGATTGTTCTCCCACAGAGTAACAGAATTTTCTTTTAGCCTTTACAGTCAATTCTCATGCTGTTGAAATATCATAATCAAAGCTCTTTGCCACCTTGTGTTGAATCTACTGTACTTGAAATCTTTTTATTTGGTGAGAAACAGTGTTTCTACCCTAAATAATATGATGAAAGCATTCAAAATGTCAAATGAACATTCACCAGTTAAAAATATCTTCACTTTTTACTGTTACAATGGTAGAGGGAACTGCCTGTAGGTGACTGGAATGATTAAAAAGGAATGGAGAATGCACAATAGTTGCTCCAAAGGGACTGTGAGAGTTCATCACACTATCAGATGTCACTACTACTTTTATCCCCAATTTCCTAACCAGGATGGGGCAGCACTTTGTTCAGGACTGGTTTGCACCATCAGGAAAACTACAGTTTTGTTCAGACTCCTTTGTCAGTAGCTTTTAGCTTCCAGTCGTCATCCCCTCCATTCTTCCCTATGCAAAGGTAGTGTTAGCTTACAAATAGCTGTTCCCCAAAGGAAATGAGCTATTACCTTACCAGTCTGTGCACATGTCAGTCCATGGTTTAAACTGAAATTTTAGGAAAATGATAGATTTGAAAATTAATCATCTGGAAGTTAAGGGAATAATTTTGTGCATATCTCCAGTCATCCTGACATCACAAAGAACAGAATTGATTGCTAGAACTATCTAAAATAAAAAAAATAGTGAAAATTGTGAGGGTGACTGCCCCTATAAATAGGTCATTTTTTGAAACAAGATCTGTGTAAAGCCTGACATGTTTCCCTTCTGTAGGAAATAACTAAATATTGGTACTTAATGTTTTTCCTATCCTTACAGTCATTGAGAATACTGTATTTCATAATGTTTCATCAATATACTTGTCTCTTGACATATATGCAGACTTACCTAGATGAGAGATGTACCTGGTCAGAGTAGCTGTTAAGAGGAATTTTATGGTACTGCCTATTTTCCAATTGAAACACCACTGCCTTCTAAATTACTCTAAATCACCTCATACAGTCAAAATCAGGAAGTCCAGCAGAAAAATATACACTGGTATGTGGCCCAGATAAATTTGTACATCTATCTGTGATCAAATGGTGTTAGAAGATACTGGCAATGCCAGAGTGTCATTATCAAAAAGAAAACAAAGAGAAAGGATTGTATAGTTAGTCCCATTCCAAGCACTGTTTCCTCTCCATTTTCCTCTTGTGCTTTCCACTGAGACATGAAAGGAATACAGGCCTTAAGTGGATTTAATTTGGTGCATGAGGGAGGAGTTCAGAAAAGGGAAAGAAAGCAAAGAAAGGAAAGGGCTTGGGGAAGAGAATGGGAGTGAGGAAGTTTTGTCCCATGTTTTTTTAAGCTATGATTTGGCACTTAATTGTCTTGCCTATAAAAAAAAAATATTGAGAGGACCTTAGCTAGGTAGAGAAGCTATGCCAAGTCACTGGTGAACTGTGACTTGACGTAAGTAGATGGACACATCACCATCCAGCTATAGGCTGCCTGCTAGAGACTGCTTACAGTGGTGTGGCACCAGATTTGTGAGGGTACAGGATGGATTATTGCTCACATAGGTCTTCATGTTCCCAGGAGGTTTTGGAAATAGGGTCAGAATTGTCCATTACTGGTTTTGGAAACCCCTCTGGTCAAGGAAAGAAAGTGCTGAATCTTTATGGCTGGACAGATGCCAAACAACTTACTTTGCTTCAAAAGATGCATCACCAGTGTACTGGTTTTATGTGGCAAGGGTTTGGTAGCAGGGAGGCTGCAGTGGTGGCTTCTATGAGATGTCAGAAGCTGCCTGCATGTCTGACAGAACTAGTTCCGGCTGGCTCCAAGGGGGACCCCACTGCTGGCCAAAACTGAGTCAATGAATGAGGCTGGTAGCGCCTCTTTGATGACATATGTAGGAACAGGAAAAAGCCTGCTGCACAACAGCAGCTGTGAGAAAGGAATATGTGAGAGAAACAACTCTGCAGACATCAAGGTCAGTGAAGAAAGAAGGGGAGGAGGTGCTCCAGGCACCAGAGCAGAGATTTCCCTGCAGCCCATGGAGAAGACCATGGTGAGACAGGCTGTCCCCTTACAGTACATGGAGGTTAATGGTGGCACATGAGGGGGGAGGACCCCACAATGGGGCAGGTGGATGTCCCAAGGAGGTTGTGATCCTGTAGGAACCCTGTGCTGGAGTAGGGTCCTGGCGCTAGCTGTGGCTCTGTGTAGAAGAGATCACATCTGAGGTTTCCTTACAGGACTTGCGACCCTATGCGAAATGCTTGCTGGAGCAGTCTGGTCCTGAAGGACTGCACCCCATGGAAAGGACCCATGCTGGAGCAGTTCCCAAAGAAGTGCAGCCTGTGGAAAGGACTCACTGTTTGTTTATCAGTGTTGGCAAAAGCTAAAATTTTGCTCTTTTAGGGAAAAAAAATTACCATGACAAGAAAAAACCCAACAAGATAAAAACCCTCAATGCCACACTGTACTGTCTGCAACAGTATAGTAATTATTTTGGTGCCATCATTTTGAAGAAGCTTACATTATTTATTGTGCCAGCAGATAAAGTTTTATATATAATAAAGCCATTTGAAATAATGCAAGAGGTTCAACTTGAGTCAATTAAAGGTATAAGAAGTTTGGTCTTTGAGAATGCCACATTTTAGCCAAAATAAAAAGTTCTCAAATTTCATTCAATGCCCTAATATAGAATATTAAAAAATAGATTCATGATATAGAACACCAATCACTCACTTTTGAGTTTAAAAATTCCCATGGTAGCCACAAAGTGTACGCTTAGTGTGTATTCTTTGATGAATAGTATTAAACTTGACAAAATAATGAGGATGGTGAACAGCAGCTTCTGAAATGGTCACCATATTCCTAAACACAGGGGATCATAGTATTAAGTGATGCCAGTTTCTCTAAGTTGTCATTGTCCTGAAATTTCAGAGTGATGAAGTGTAACTATTTTAGGCAAGTTCTTTAATGCTGAGGAAATGGATGAAATACATTAAACAGGACTAGATTTGAAGTACAAGCATCTTTCTCTTAACAGCGGCATATAATTACCAGATAGTCTAAAGCCGACAGAGCTATTGGGTATTGAAGTACAAAGCAAATAGCATTTCCCCTGAATAAACACAATTATATAATTACATTTGATATGCAATAAAACCTTTTAAAAAGTTTTTACATTTTGTCTTTTGGAGTGTTTACATTTTAAACTTACAGACTATGAATATGTTTATCTGCCTTGGACTATACCCAAATTTAACAGAAAGCTCCTCATCATGAAGGGCCAGGATTCAGGATTGGAAGCGATTTTTCAGTTAACAGTCATTCTTTTGTAATATTTCCATTATTTTCATCTTTATCCTAAGTTTTATCTGTACCAGGTATATTCAGGCACATATTTACTTTGGTGAAGATTCTGTCAAGCTTATGCCATTAAGTAGTATGTTATTTTTAGAACACTGCCTTTAAGGGGCTTCTGATGGAAAGAATGGTTCAGTAGAGGAAGACTAGCAGAACTTGGACATCCATGTCACAGATTTGTTTCCCCAACAAAGCTGGATATGCTAGAGTTCTCTGCTAATACTTTGGGATGGTGAACGTATTAAACATTATAGTAGGATTTCCCATGCAGCTTAAGTAGTATGTGTTTTGGCTTGTTTATTTTTATCATAGCTATATCCTATGGCAATGCAGACTGTAGTTAGTCCTGCAATTACTTTGGCTTTTGTATTACCTCAGGAATCACTGAGACTAAAAAGAAATCACAGTCTAAAGCATGGGAAACATAAGCCATACAAACTGACAAGTTTTCCACAGTTGTGATAAGTACCAAGCCAGACTTATTTGTTTATGTAATTTAAATTATATAGTAATATAATAACATATATTAAATAATATAATTTAAATGTAGGCAATATCTTCCTTCTCAATTACCTTGAGACAAATATGAAAAAATGAGACACAGAAGTTATAACCAGCTGATCTATAGTAAGCTTGAAGACTCAGGATATACAAATTTCTTAAAAACACCACATACAGAATCATAGAATTGTATTGGTGGGAAGGGACCCTATAGACCATTGAGACCAACCGTCACCCTAAACTGACAATCACCACTAAACCATGTGCCTAAGCACCTGTGGTGGTTTTGGCCTGGCCAGAGGCCAAATGCCCACCAAACCGCTCGCTCACTTCCCCCTTCAGCCAAAAAGGGGAGAAAATATGTTTTCGGAGGCTCAGGCCTTGAGATAAGGACAGAGGGATCACTCTCCAATTAGTGCAATGGGCAAAACAGACTCGGCACAGAATAAAGGAAAGTGATTTATTACAACTACGACTAATACACCCAGTGAACTGGAATGAGATAAGAGTAAGAAGCGGCCAGGTCTTAAAGTGCCTTCCCCCCACCCCTCTCCTTCTTAGCAAACTCAAACTTCATCACTATTTTACTCCCTTCTTCCCCCCCCAACATGGCGTGGGGAGGGGCAGGGAATGGGCAGTGAGGTTCCGGCGGTACCAGTTGCTTTCCTTCCCCAGATCTTAACACTTCAACTTCCCCCCACCCCTCGCCTCTTCGCACCCTTAGCTTTAATCATCAATTTCGCTCCCTTCTTCCCTCCCGTTGCAGCACCAGGAGGGGCAGGGAATGGGGAGTGGGGGTTTTCAGTCCGTTCCGCCTGAGCTGTCTTCTGTCTCAGCTGGGGGGGGGGGCATTCCACACACACACACACACACACACACACACACACACACTTCCCTTGCAGTGCTGTGGGGTCCCACCCACGCGAGAGTCGTATCCACGAACTTCTGCAGTGTGAGTCCTCTCCATCCGGGAGTCATCTCCTCACCACAGGCCTCTCAGCAGGACTTCCTTCCATAGGGTTCCAACATTTGGGCCCAGGCTCCCCTGGCCTGGCTCCCTGCAAAGTCACAAATCCCCTGTCAAGCCTGCTGAGGCGTGGATCAATCTCTTCACAGGGCGTAGATGTCTCTGCTCCCCGTCCTCATCTATCGGACAACCCACTTCACCATGGTCTTCTCCACAAGCTGCAGGGGAAACTTTCTTTCCACATTCCTTCTCTCCCCATTCCCCCTTCTGGGCCTGGCCTTGGCTATTGGTGCAGCTGGTCACATCTTCCCACTCTGCGTTCCGGTGGCAAAGTGCGCCAGCCAGGAGTTTTTTTCCTCGAATATGTGATTCACAGAGGCGCTATGAATCCATCTGTGATTCATCAGAGATAACTTTGGCCTTGAATTGGCTGAAGTTTACTGTCTGGAACTTGCAACAAACTGTAACTGCTGCTTTGCAAAAGCCATCTCAGCAGCACAGCTACAGCAAACTGCAACAGTACCACATCCAACTGTCCTTTAAATGCTTCCAGGGATGGAGATTCCACCAGTTTCCTGGGCAGTCTGTTCCAAAGCCTAACAACCCTCTCTGTGAAGAAGTTTTTCCTAATAAACAACCTAAACTTCCCCTGATCTAACTTACTGCCATTTCCTCTTATCCGATCACTTTGCACTATACCTGCAAAGACCACGTGTAATGATATGTTTCTTCATAAGAAAAAATATTTACGAGAACCCTTAGTCCATCATCTCTGTAAATCCTTAGTGGTTTTACCCCCAGACATTATAAGATTTCCTTCTAGAGACTGATCTACAGGCTAAAGAATCCGCATTTCATAATTGTGCACCATGTGGAAAATGATTGGTGCTTACATTCTGCTTCATGTGATATCCTGTATCCCTGAGTTGTGTGTATCCACAATACTGAGGTACCTGGATTTATATACTCAAATAACATCTGCATTACAACACTGCCAAGGCTCATAAACTTTTTAGAAAAATTTGAGATATATTAAGCTATGGGAAAAGTTTCTATTCTTTATCCTTAAAAAGCACAAAGCTATGTCATTGGCAGAGACTTACAAATGCAAAGATGTCTCCTAACCAAGCCTGGGTGCACACCTTCAGATTAGAAAAGAATGAGTATAAATCTTTATTTAGAATTTACATTACATTTTCATAATTTGAAATTAAACAAACAAAAACCTACAACCCAAAGTACAGTTCACTTATGATTAGGCATAGTATGGCGAGGTTTGATTTTCATGGTTCTTTTGTGTACTAGTCAAACTGGAAGGGTTTATAGTATGCCAATGTTGTGATATTTCAGAGCCAGGTAATGCTAGCAGAAGGGAGAAGTTTGGAAAGGAAACAAGCTTACGACTATTTACTAGAAAAAACCCATTTCTGTTGTCTGAGAGGTCCAAATCCTTGCTGTCTTTGATGATCTGCTTATCTCCTAGGGAACACACATTTTTTTTCAGTGCAAAAAAGAACAGTTTTTCATTTAATGTTTTTAATCACCCAATTTTCATCCTAATATAAGAACACTTTCCCAGCTATGCAGGCAGTTGCTGTGACTGATTAAAGCATCAGTCTCCCAAATAGATTTGTTTAAAACCTATTATTGTTTTTATTATTACTATTATTGCTATTATTATTGTTGTTCTTGTTATTACTCTCTCATTATTCTATTGTCTCATCATATATTTTGCACCAACAAATGATCAGTCACATGTACTGCCCGTCTTGTTAAATCTGCTTGTCTCTCTGTTGCCTATGCCCTTTCTCTTTCATCTCCTCTTGCTGCAGTGCAGAGCACTGGGTTTAAGGTGCCAGGTAGGATTAAAGGCATCCCAGGGAGAATTCGCCTTTGAAGTGGCAGAGAGTAAATGCTTCTTATCAGCTGTAAGTGCTCCCTGTGTCATTGGCTTTCATGGCTGTGGCATGTCATTTGTAAGGATCTCTTATTTCTGCATGCTGTAGTAGAAAGTAATCTGTCAGCTTTTTACCAGTGTAACAATTCACTGGCAGAGGCTGCTCTTGGTGCTTTTGGATGATGGTGCCTGATTAGTGTTAAATTAGTATCATATAATATTCCCATAACAGCAGAACACATGCTTAAATATGATTTTCGAATATATTATTCAGTTGTCTGGCTGATTATGGTCTGTTGTTACAAATGTGCTGTGTCATGGCTGTGCCTCTCTTTCCACCCTACGTGTTTCACCTGATTTAGGAAGGGCAGTGATCCCAAGAGTGAGAATTTATCACCCTTCTTTGAGAGGCCTATATTACCTGTGAGTATTTATAGGTAAAGTATGGGTGAATTCTAAAAATTGCATTTTTAGTTGCCCAAGCTTAATGAAAACTTGTCTTTATTATTGGATGATAAAGTAGTAAGTCCATTGTTATATAGCATATATTCCGGAAGATATCCAATTTTATTACTGACCATTGAAAATTTTGTTCAGAGACTATGTTCAAACATTCCAAAGAGGAATACAATTTTCCAGGAGTTTTCTGACAATACACTTGAATGTTTACAGCAGGTGAGGATGAAAGGTTTCAAAGTGCAGCTGAATCATGCTTGAGTTCAAAATCAAAAGTTTCTCTTCTGAATTGTAGGGAATAAACAGGACACTCTAAACACATATTTAAGAGATAAACTAGTTATCCTCAGATCACTTCAGAGGTCATGGTCAATCAGCTTAAGAAGGTGGTCTGAGAAGTTAAATTATTCTTTTCTATGCATCTTAAGCAACATGCAAATGTAATGCCTGTTTTCCCACCTTTCACCCTCATCCATCTAACACCTCAACCTTCATACAACTCTGAATTTCTTTAATATCTGTCTATATTTTTTTCCATTAGTGGCAGTTCTGGATGACTTAAGTTTTACAGACTCTTAACTTTTCTAACTTGGCTGACGTAGTTTCTCAACAGTGACAAACTTGCTGTGCATCAGAAGATATATATATATGTTTGGAAAATTTAGTACCAGCAAACCAATAAAGCCTCTCCAGAGAAAGGCTTGCTGAACATCGCACAGGAGCAACACATCAATCAATTTCTTAATGTAGTCACTTTACTGCTTCCTTTTTTCAATCCTTTTATTTATTTATTTATAGAATCAGGCCTCAGGACATAATTATTTCTGTAAAGTCTTAACTTTAGATAACTCCTTCAGATTAATCTCTTTGTATTTTGTGTATAATTTCTTTTTTAAAATAGAGGCCTTTTTTTTTCTACAGGAAGAGAGAGGACATTTAATTCTTTAAGAAGGCATTTTTCCAGGAAACAAAAAATCCTTTTTTTTTTAAATTAAAAACTGCAGGATCTAAAAAATTCTTCTTTTTATTTCTTAAAACAATGAAAAGCAAAACCATCAATTGCAACCCCACTTTATGTCTCTGCAAATTTGAGATATGCCTCTGTAAAAAGGTAAGTAGAGATAAAAATATTTAGAAGAACAGAACTCTGTATATTTATGCAAAGTTTCTGCCAGAGATTATTTTATGAGATTTAAAGCATACATGTCTGGTACTCCATTCTTTTTCAATCAGCTTTAAAACCTGACCATAATAATGTATTCGTTTAGCTTTACATATGTGAGACATTCTTGTGAAAAGAGTGTCATGACTCTAAAATCAGGTACTTAACATTAGAGAAAATGTTTGCTGATTCAGGGTATTCTCACCTCTACAGAACAGAAGTTGATACTTACTGGTATATGGAAATAGAAGATTCAGTGAAAGAAATGTATGTGGCTGTTGATATATCTGCTAACCTGGACTGTTCTGGAAAAAAGCTGCTTGTTAATTATCACACAAAACTGTGATAATATCTCTATCATTCTGGCAACAATGGTCCAGAGAACAACGTCCACTCCAAAAAGAATTAGATGGGACTTACCAGAACTGCACCTGTATATTAGCAATATTAGTATAGAATTATAGTAACTTGAAAAGGCTGGTTTTCTTTTCCTTTCATACTTCAAGGAAGCCTTCCTAATGCCCTTTACATTCCTGATTTTGTGTGATCTTAGATCCCATTGGTAAATTAAGGACTTACTGGACAAAAAACATCATATCTGAAAGAAAGCACTTGACAGAGTGGAGTGGACTTCTAGAGCTTTTAAAATGACAGCAATAGGATTTACACCCAGATTTGTATAGACCGTGGACACTAAAAGATACCAGTATTCCACAGCAGCTGTTATATGGCTCTACAGGAAAATATTTCTCTACAGGCAAAGATGTTGGGCAATGTGAATTCTGCCATGTTTGAGATTTTGTCAATGTATCTATTATTTCAGAGGTATTGTTTCAAATTTTTGGGGAAATATCTGACACTAGGAGTGTTAATTGCTAAATAGATACAGAACAACTGCACATTACTCAAGTGATTGGGCAAAATAGTGATGGCTGGTTCAAACTGGTTCACAATGCAGATTAACAACTTCTGAAAATACTGCATCGTATAGAATGGAAAAAACACAGAAATTAAAAGTCTAATGGAATATTGCTTTCTCTCTTGTTTTGACTATGGAGCCTTTTCCATTTTTGTTTCATCAAATACAATTTCAGAGTGCACATAATATCTGACAGATTTTTGCAACTTTTCCTCATTTCCTTGCCTTTACAAAACACATTTGGTAGGCCCTATGTATGAGTCGTTGTGCTTTTGACATCCCCTCTGTATGAACACACAATTGAAAGGCAAATTTTTGTTTCCAGTTTTTAGGTTTTAGTAAAAATTGTGCTCCTTGTGTAACAAAATTTCTTGAGTAACCACATGAACTGAGATTTCTTATGTTTACTTCTTTGAATATTACTGCCCTTTGCATAATCAACTATGCAACCAGAGTCTCTACTATACATTTAATTACTCACAGAAACTGTGTTAAATCATCGGTTGAAGTAAATTGAGTACTTGAAATATTTGATACACTCTGTGCAGACAAGGTATAAATTGGTATTGTGTGTGCCTGGGAACACAGGTATAAATGACAATGTCTTGCAGGATATGAGCCAATAGATTGTTGGCTCTGCAAGTCCTGAATTGCAAGTGGCACCCTGCTAGGTAATCCATCCTGCTAAATCCTCTGAAAAGAGGAATGCAGCAATAGTACAAAAAAATCTAGGGGCATTGAGGCTCACAAGTCTACATTTGGACTTTCAATTAGACTTTCTTTATTTTAACTGAGCCTTCAAAATTAGAAACTGCATCTGCAATTGTGGTGGGCTGGCCCTGGCTGGAGGCCAGATGCCCACTAATGCCGCTCTACCACTCCCTTCCTCAGCTGGACCAGGGAGAGAAGATATAACAAAAGACTTGTTGTTAGAGATAAGAACAGGGAGAGATCATTCAGCAATTATCATCATGGGCAAAACTGACTTAACTTAGAAATAAATTAATGTAATTTATTACCCAATTGAAACAGAGTAATGAGAAATAAAATCAAATCGGAAAACACCTTCCCCTATACCTCCCTTCTTCCCAATTTTCTGCATTCTCTACCTCCTCTCACCTCCTCCCCCCAAGTGGCACAGGAAGATGGGGAATGGGGGTTGTGGTCAGTTCTTCACATGTCTTTGCCTCTCCTTTCTCTTCTGAGAAAGGACTCCTCACACTCTTCCCCTTCTTCAGCATGGGGTCCCTCCCAAGGGCGACAGTCCTCCATGAACCACAGCAATGTGAGTTCTTCCCACAGGCTGCAGTTCTTCATAAACTGCTCCAGCATAGGTCCCTTCCATGGGGTGCAGTTCTTCAGGATCAGACTGTTTCAGTGAGCATTCCCCATGGGGTCAAAAGTCCTGTCAGCAAACCTGCTCTGGTGTGGGCTCCTCTCTCTACAGGGCCACAGGTCCTGCCATGAGTCTGCTCCAGCATGGTCTTCCCACCTGGTGACAGAGTCCTTCAGGTGTCTCTACCTATTTCAGAGTGGAGTCCTCTACAGGCTGAGGGTGGAATCTCTGCTTTTCATCATCTATGTGCTGCAGTGGGACTGTCTGCTTCACCGTAATCTTCTCTATGGGCTGCAAGGGAATCTTTGATGTGGCTCCTGGAGCATCTGCTGCTCTTTTATTTTTAATTTTTTTTCCTTAACTCTGTTACCCCAGAGGCGCTACCGCTGTTGCTGATGGGCTCAGCCTTGGTCAGTGCCAGGTCCATCTTAGTGCTGGCTGGTATTGACTCGGTTGGACCTAGGGGAAGTTTCTAGCAGTTTCTCACAGAAGCCAACCCTGTAGTGCCCCTGGTACCAAAACCTTGACATGCAACCCAAAACAGCAGCTAAAGCTTTGGATTTGTTGCTGCAACCAATGTGGTTCTGGAATTGCAAAACTGAAAATGTAATTCAAATAGTTCTCATTATGTCTTGTTTTCCCAGTGTTTGCCATATCTAGACTTTATCTGAATTGCAAACATGTCACTTAATGGCAACATGTAGTAAAATTTCAAAGCAACTGAAATTTATATGCTCAGTTAATAAATAAGTTCATTAAAATTATTATTCTTGCCAGATTTAAATGTAGTGGGCTGAGGATGAATTCAATAAGAAAAGGGAACATCAGACTCTAGTTAGGGATAAATTTTCTGTTTATTTTAACAGACATACTTACCCAAAAAGATGGCAACTTTTTCCTACCTACAGAACTTATATTATTAATATTCTGTCTTGTGTATGTTTGGGAAAACAAAGTTTTAGCCACCTAGTCAGGTACTGGTATTATCTACCTTTTTCATTTAGGAATACAGAATTTTTTTCTCTGATTGACAGTTCATGAATTAATGAATTAATGTTGGAAAACTTCCTTTAAATATTATTTTGTTTCAGGCTTATATGCATATCAAGAAAAAAACAGCAGTAATAAGTTTTAATCTATCAGTAGAGTTTTATATGAATGTACACACCTAGGACATGAAAGTTCCTTTTGTGTTGATTGGGTTCATAAGACTTAATCCAGTAAGAGTATACAAAGCAAAAAACAAGATTGCAAAAAAATAAAAGATTTAACAACAAGCTCGTTAATTGATTCAGTAAAATTAAGTTTACTTCCATAGTTTATTGTCAACATATTTTTTACATCTATCAGGGGTTACACGTCTACCATTCTAGTACTAATTAATGTTAAGAACAACCAAAGCAATGTTCACGATAGATAAGGAAAAATAAAACCCGTGTTAAAAGAACACGGACATTTTTGCAAGATACATGGATGGTTTAACTCATCACTCACTTGGTACTGTAACCTATTGTCCTGCTATTTGCCATTTCCATAATCATAAGATGACTGGGAATCGTTCAATTAACTTTATTGATTATTTTATCACTATGGACAATGATGACTGTTGTCCTAAAGAAGTGTAGAGCTTACTAAGGTATTTTCTCTCTCTGTTGATCTCCTTTTCTCATCTACATGTTATTACACAAATGTAGCATTAAGCATTCGTTATATAAGACACGGAAGCAGTCTATGGAAAGCGACCACAAGACAGACTTCCTCTGTAGGTATTCTGCTTTATTTGGTATAAAGGAATTATATTCATTATTGCTCTTTTTTTTCTGGACCAAACAAACATACTGAATCCTTTTTTGAAAATTTCAAAGCTACAGCAGGAGAGTGGGAATGTGTGACTGCTTGAAAAAGTGTGGTGCCCTGTGGGGCAGAGATGCAGGCTTGAGCCCTTTCATGCTAAGAAGGACATTTTACATAGGTCTTCTAGCAGCTCTGAACTATTGTATGGAAACAGTGGAAATGCACAGTCCCTTTTGCCCGTTTTCACTCTGGTCTCAAATAAAAGCAGTTGTGCCCTCTGTGGTTTCTACAGAGATTACTACTGATGTGAGATTGGTCCTATCAGATTCTGAGGATCCTAATTAGACATATTCATGACTTTGATGCTGAACTGCTTAGGACTGTTAACATGGCAGAAGCACTTAATATTTATGAAAGTGAAGAAGGTTTATAGGCAATTTAGGAAACTCTGTGTTAGGTACTGGAAATATGCCTTAACTATCTCCAACAGAACCTTACCCCATCCTTTTTCCTCTCACCTACCAAACCTCATTCCTACCACACTGCCTCAGCACCACCTGTCAGGCTTAAAGTGGCTTTCACCAAGGACCTAATGACTATGCAATGAGCCACCCTGAGATATCAGGAGAGACATCAGGAGCCATTCACACATCAGGAGAGCATTCCATCATCAAGAGAGACATCAGGAGCCATTCACACATCAGGAGAGCATTCCACCATCAGGAGAAACATCAGGCCTTCCCTCATCCACCCTGAAGCATTCCCACAGTCAGGTGGAAGGTTGTGGCTATGCCAAGGATGACTACAGAAAGGGAGCATTCAGCCATGGAAGAGGGAACCAAGCAACCAAGGAACAAGACAACCAAGGAAACACATCACAAGAAGAAACCAAGAAGACATGGAGGCATCAAGGAACATTATCCCCCATTGGATCCGCAGAATAATCTGCCATTGGACCTGAGGTCATCGGACTGACGGGATGCTGTAAGTCCGTCTCTTCCTCTTTTCCACTCTCTCTTTCTCTCTCTCTCTCTCTCTCTCTTTTCCACCCTTTTCTCTTTCTTCCCCCCTTCCCCTGCATGTTTGTTGTGGGCCAAATAAAGCAATTTGAACCTTGACTCTATTTCAAGTCTTAATTTTGTTTTCTGAGAATTGCGAAGAACTGATCGTGATAAAACACCTAATAATTGGACTTCACCCAGGGGTTAAGCCAAGCTGCCTCCAGCCACCCAGAGTGATCTGAGGTTTGGTTGGAACACAATGGGGTTCAACCTCTGCCAAATTAGGTTTTGTCTAGGTTGTTGATTGTGACACTTTATTGATGAAAACTGAGTTAGATATAGAAGTTTGGCAGCCATCTTCTAAGTCAGAAAAAGACTGAGAGTGAGTTTAAGGGGGTTGTAACTAGACTCTTAATAAAACTGCCTTGAAGTTCTTATATACACTGTGTAAGGCAATTTTATCAAAAGGTTCATTTGTGTGCATGAGCTTTGTTTACTGCCCTGAATTACATGTTCTGCATTTCTATAACACTTTCTTAGCTTACTGTTTTTCAAAAAACAACTCACACTTTATCTCTTTTCATAACAAATCTAATAAAAAGTATTCAAGATAACCTGTTCACCCCACTGCAGCTGGTGGATACATTTCTACTGGTTTAGTTGCTTTCTACTTCTCTCACCAGCTAGCTCTCTAATCATATAACTTTATTGCCTATAACATGATAGATCAGATCTAAGATCCACTGAAGTCTATAGACATCTCTAAAATAACTTAAATGGGGTACAGATAAAAGTCTTTGAGCTTACAGTTCAGATGAAAGATGACACATAAAAAGTAAGTTTATTCTTCCACTTTATAGAGAAGGAACTTCACAGTAATATGTCTCTGAAGTCCATGCCACGATATGCAAGAAATTCTGAATGCAAGTGGTTTCTGTACTTTGTACATAGAATTATAGCACTCAGCAGAGGCAAACTTAGCTGCTGGAAAATGGAAATTAACTTTTGAATATGAGGTAACAAAATATGCTGCTCTTGCATAATTGGGTTTCTCATCCCTTCATACAAGTACAGGCAATGTTTACCAATGTAATGCTTAAGCATGCAAATATTTGCTCCACAAAAATAGGTGGGCCTTTAAAGATACTAGGTGAAGCTTTTAAAGTTAGATGATTAGGGCTTGTGGCACACATAGAAGTGCAGAGATTAGAAAAAGGGCTTGCAAACGTATTTGTAATGAGAAAGGGGAAAGGGGTTGTGTTTGGGACATGATTAGCTGGTAATCAGAAAAGAACAAACTGATTATTAGCTGTTCAATTCTTGTCAGTCTTAAGGGATTCCACTCAGTGGTCTAATTAAACTGAGCTTGAAGTCCTCACATCTCCATTCAGTGTCAATTTCATTATAATATTCAGGTTTTTGCATGAGCTTTGCCTTCTCTCTCTTTAATCATATGTTTTGCATTTGTGTAACACCTTCGTTGATTAGTTTCTCTACAGGATTAACTTCTGATAACTGCATGGCTTATGAAAGCAAATGTCATGTATAAGACAATCCAGATATTAGAATTTATTATCAACACTGGAATTAAAAAAATATTAACTAATGTAAACATTTTAAATTAAGATTTTCATCAGATGCAAAACTATTAGCTCTTAAAAAGCTAATTGTCTCTAGATCACAAAGTTGTTTGGATTGTGGTTTTTTTTTCAAATGGCTGCAATAGTCCATGTCCATGTGTTTGGTTGACTCCAGTAAGATGGCTGCAAAACTGAGTGAAGGATGTCATCACTACAGCCCAACTGAAGGACCATGTAGTGTGGTAGACAAGCAGGACTTCAGTAGAGCTGGATGTCACTTTTCCAGCAGAGGGCCTACGACACACATATCCACATATTTTACAAAGAAAGATGGATAAGCTCTTTTGGATCTGAACTAGTTTGAATATTTCTTCATTGCTAGACCCTTAGTGACATTTAGAAGAAAACATGGATTGTCTTTTACAATAATACAATTATTTTGTATTTCTGACTCATCTTTACTTTCTGTTTACTGATGGAATCCGGAAATAAAATGTCAAACAGCGATAGCAAATGAAGATTGCAGATGTATACTTAATCATACCAGATGTATGAAACATTGGAAACTTTTAAGAGAGGGCTCATACTCTACTTCTTATTTGAATATTAAGAACTCTTTTATGCACACCCAATTTATCCTGGTGTATTTTAATTTGTATCAGTATCATAGAATCATAGAATTGTAGGGGTTGGAAGGGACCTTGAGAGATCATTGGGTCCAACCTCCCTGCCAAAGCAGGCTCCCTAGGACATTTCACTGAGATAGGCAATAGAATCATAGAATTGTAGGGGTTGGAAGGGACCTCGAGAGATCATCGGGTCCAACTATCAGTATAGTTCCACTTTTTTTTGTGTGTGTGTGAAATAAGTAACAATCTAGAAGCAGAAAGGAAAAAATAGAAATCCCAAATCTTCTTTCTCACAGAGGCATAGGCAGGGATTTGGGGGTACAGAGTGTGTTCAAAGGCTGTTTTGATTTTTTTTCAATCAAGATGATAAATGTTGTTGAAATCAACAAGTTTTTCCTGTGCCAGAAGTTGGGATGGGGGGCAAAATCCGTCAGAGTCACTGCTGTGTTTACTGCCTATACCATGTGTCTGTCTGTCTGTCTGTCTGTCTATCTATCTATCTATCTATCTATCTATCTATCTATATCTTTAGAGAAGATGGAGAGGGAGAGCCTGAGAGAAATTATTGTGAGGGTGTTTACATATAAATGTATGTTATTATATGAAGTTATGTGCTCCAATAACGTGTATTGGTTAATCTAAAAGAGTACGTTGCGGGGAGAATCATGGAAGTTGTTGTATAATGTCATCTCCCAGAACTGTGAAAAGACACTGTAAAGATTTTCTTGTAAAAATTTGTGGTTTTCTTTGTGGATTTTTATTTGGTCTTTCTTTCTTTCTTTCTTTCTTTCTTTCTTTCTTTCTTTCTTTCTTTCTTTCTTTCTTTCTTTCTTTCTTTCTTTCTTTCTTTCTTTCTTTCTTTCTTTCTCTCTTTCTCTCTTTCTCTCTTTCTCTCTTTCTTTCTTTCTCTCTTTCTTTCTCTCTTTCTCTCTTTCTCTCTTTCTCTCTTTCTCTCTTTCTTTCTTTCTCTCTTTCTTTCTCTCTTTCTCTCTTTCTCTCTTTCTCTCTTTCTCTCTTTCTTTCTTTCTCTCTTTCTTTCTCTCTTTCTCTCTTTCTCTTTCTCTCTTTCTTTCTCTCTCTTTCTCTCTCTCTTTCTCTCTCTCTTTCTTTCTTTCTCTCTTTCTCTCTTTCTTTCTCTCTTTCTTTCTTTCTTTCTCTTTCTCTCTTTCTCTCTTTCTTTCTCTCTTTCTTTCTCTCTTTCTTTCTCTCTTTCTCTCTTTCTCTCTTTCTTTCTTTCTCTCTTTCTTTCTCTCTTTCTTTTTCCCTGTGTTGGCATAGTTTCCTTCATTATTGCTCCAAAGAGAATTTTTAATGAAGGTTTTAAAATGTAGTAACAGTTAATTAAATCTCAAAGCTTTCTATAGCTAGCTATTGTTGTTACTGACATTGTTTTAGCAAGGAAATTAAGGAATATGGTAAAGGTTGAATAGTGACAAAGCAGAGAGAAAAGGTCAGGAGTCCTGCTTTCCTTGACCCCATTTCATTTATACTTTTTCTGCTCCATCTGTGATTTCTAGCAGTAAAATAAGTTGGCTTCAGAAAAAGATGCATAAGAGAATTCAAGCATTTCATCAGGTGTGAAAGGAAACTCATATATGACAGCATAAATTTCCAGAGTGGAAGAACCATTTCCATTGATATGGTGGAGATCATGCTGTTGCTTTCCAGTTTTATAAAAATAGTGATGAAGTATGAAAATACTGTAGACAGTCACTACCAGTTTAGCTGCTAGTGAGACCATGCTGTTATACTAGAAACAGATAATAGTTTAACTGGCACAGAGTTAAAGCAAGACTGATATTTACTTCAGTGTAAACAAGCTTCTTTTAAAATTTCTTACCTACCACGTCCTGCATCTTTGGCAGAATGACTAGGTTCTATCTATAGACATGCTGCAGATTTTCTCAGATTTATTACTTTCTCCAAGATAGCAGTTAAATTATTCATAATCTAAATTTTTGCCATGTCCCTTAAAAAGCACAACTTTAGATGCTCAATTCTTGGCTATTAAATTCTCTAAACTGCTATTTATCATTAAAAAGACTCAAAAAGCATTTATATAAATAAAATCTCATGCTATTGCATATGCTGAAAATCTCTATTGTTTGCAGTTCTTTTTGTACAGTACATCATTCTATGGGCAAATTGATTGAATGTCATCTAACCCAAAGAAATGTTGGAGTAGATCCTCAACTGGTGTAAATCAGTGCTGCTCTTGCCCTTTCTTTTCTGCAGATTTAGCTGCAAATAGGGATGATTTGGAATGTTAATGTTGCTCCTTCTGGGAGGTTTATTGATTTGTTCTTTAGTTTAAAAAAAAATAAGGGGGAGGGGGAATGAAAACTATTTGTCAGTAGAAGAAGACAGTAAGAAGAGAAGACCCTCAGCCTTCATTTGAACTCAGCCTGAATAACTTTAGTTACTGGTCATGCACTGAAAAAAAAAAGCAGCTATTGGTCTTGTAAGAAGAGTAATATTCAATCATCACAAAGGCCCCTGTGAAACCATTTAAACAACTTTATTGATTTTACCCTGGTTGGCAGTGTTTAATTCAAACAACTCCCAAGGAGTACAAGCATCACTGCAGGCAAATTATCAAGTGTTCTGGCCTCTATCACTCTTTGACCACCACTGACACAATTGCAAGTGACAAAAATGAGCATTTCTTCCCCTTTAGTCTCTGCATTGTCCTGTGTTAAGCAAAGAAAGACAGTGCAAAGTCAAGTTTGAACTTCTGACCTTAACTTACAGTATCAAGAGGAAAATAAATGCCCGGTGTGCATACTTTTCTTGCTGGTTACTACAAGGATGACAACTAATTTTTTTAAAGGGATTGAGGCTGCCTTTATGAAATACATCCATGAATTACCCTCCATAGCAATTCCTCATTAACATTTGGAAAGGACACATCTGCTCCCCTGTACATACATAGGCATCATTCAAAATAAGCACTGAGTAAGCAGTAGATCTTCTACAAAAAGTGTTGGTCTGCCTAGCAATTTATAGGAATGAGTATAGTAAATAGAAAGTCTTGGGAACAAGCAAGGTTGCTCTATGCCTCCTTGGATGTATTATGTGTCTATTATGTCAAGCTGATTGCAACTAGAAACATCTTTTTGCCTTCACTCTGTAAAGATCAGGGCAGTGAGAATCTGTTTATTCTTACATTAGAATGTCCCAGGTATTTTCTCTGAGCAGGCAGAAAACAATGCTCTGTAGATATATTTTGCAGCCCTTAAAAGAAAAAAGTTTCATAAGAGATAGTTGATTGGGTAACTACCTTTCTATGTGCCTTTACAAGAGTAGTTTGACATACATAGATTCAAGGAGAGACTGAAGAAATGTAGGGAAGAGAATTATACAGAGCTTAGTAAATGCAAAGAAAGTCCATCTAGCATAGAAAGTCCATGAGCTGAATACAGAGTGTTAGAGAAGTCCCCATCGGTCCATTTTGCACAAAATAACAAATCTGATGAGTAGAAAATAACAGAAAACTTTCAAGCCTTAAATCTTGAAAAGATGACGATGGATGAGGGAGGCGATGATTATGATGACAATATGGTAGCCTGTAAGAATAATACGAACTTAATTTCTTCTTGTCTAAGAAAGGCAAAGAGGAAGAGTGGGTAAGGTGATTTAAAGAGGGACTGCTGAAAGAACTAAAGTTATAAAGAAACTGCTTGTGAAATGTGAAAAAGGAAACAATAGTAGAAACAGATAATAATCACTTAGGATTTATAAAGTGAAAGGAAGAAACAAACCAACAAATAGAGTAAATAAGAATCATATCAAAAAAGAACAAGAGAAGCATGTATCATGAAGCTGAACAAAACCAGGTTTATTAAGACATTAGGGCTAGAGAGAGTTAACAGATATTTGAAAGTGGACAAGGAAATGCCTTCTGTTTCAAACTTTCAGGAAAGGATTTTTTTATTGAAAAGCACTTTCAACTCATGTAAATATAAACATAAAATATAGCAATTAATGAATAAAGTTCAAGGGAGTTGGAAAATATGAACACAATAATGGCATCTATTTTCTGTGTATTCTGCATGTTCACCTGGTTTATACAGCAGGTAGCTTGGCAGTGCTCTTTGCAAATCAATGGTTACTGTTATTGAAAAACTGTGGAAGGAAAATCACTGAAAATGGAACAAAAATCAAAGTTAGATTACTACATGTCATGGTTTAGCCCCAGCTGGAAAGTAAGCACCATGCAGCCACTTGCTCATTCCTCCTTGGCAGGATGGGGGAGAGAATTGGAAGTGTGAGAGTGAAAAAACCTCTGTGTTGAGATAAAACCAGTTTACTAGGACAAATTACTACTACTACTACTACTACTACTACAAAACAAGTGATGAACAGTACAATTTCTCACCACCTTAAGTCAAAACTACACAAGACCCCCAGCTGCCGTGCAAGGCCCCAGCTGCTGTGAAAGATACCCAACTACCCAGTCCCTCAGCCCTCCCTGCAGTTAAAAAAACAACACGACATCATGTGGTATGTAATATCACATTGGTCAGTTTGGGTCAGCTGTCTTGGCTGTGTCCCCTCCTGCCTTCTCATTGGAAGGGCTGTGTGAGAAACTGAAAAATCTTTGACTACTTGGCATCAACTAAAAACATTCTTATCCTAAATGAAAAATATAACACAACATTACATACCAGAAAGAAAATTCATTCTATTCCCACTGAGACACTCCAAAAATGGGAAAAATGATCTTGGCATTATTTGACATAACAAGCAAAACACTAGTAACGCTTAGAAAAGTCTTCATCTCATCTGTTAAAGATACCAGGGCTGAAAGCTAATGCAGTAAGTAAAGAACAAACCTTAAATGTGACAATTTGACACCAAGTTACTAAATTAAAGCAATTTTGGATTAAATAAAATTTGAAATTTGAATTTAAGTTTGTATGTGAGAGTCAAGAAGACATAATTGACTTTATGATTGGAAAAATTATACTTTAAAAAGGCTTGAGTTCTGGAAAAATGTCTTATGAGGTATTACTTCTTGTGTCTTATTTTCCATTTAATTATTGTCTCCACTCTAACATTTTTTATTTACAAAATTTACTGAGTAGTGTCATCAATATTTTATTTTTTATTCTTAGGTACTTGTACATATAAATAACAAGATCTTTGTATAATCTTGCTAATTCACAAGTATAATGAGAGACCTTGGTAATTAATGCATTTTTTGAATGAACAAGCATATCAAGAGACACTTTCAACTCCAAGAACTACTCCATTTATTGCAATTAGTTTAGTTCTAATTACTTATGACAATTCTTAAAAATTTGCTAGTAAATGTACTTTATTAGTTGCACAAATGTAAAAATAATGACATCTATTGATATTTCCATTTTTTGAGAGTGTATCTTCTCTGAATGACAGAAGTGAACTGGTTTAAAAAATGGGACTTAAAATTTGAGAATTAATGTAATTCTACAATGTAATAAACGAAAAGCCTGAAATGATTTTACGAATTATATTGGAGATACTTCAAAGAACTCAAACTTCAACTTTTACCTCCTGGGCTCTCTTGAAGACAGAGAAATGTTGAGGCTTTCTTTCTTAAAATTATTTGAGCTCTTTCATAAGACCAAGTCCAACTGGAAGCCTAGACTTAGTAGTTCAAACATATGTAGGTGATGAAGAGTAGCTAGGTACATTTTGTACTTATTTTAAGCAGTGTTAATTCTTAGCCCCTGTGACATTTTCTATTTTTTTCTACTATTCTGTGTATAAACAGTATAAAAGTTTTCAATTTTCAGCACATATTACATAGCAACAGACAAAACAAAGATAACAAAAATCTGAGAAAGAGTAGGTCGCATAAACATAAAAGTAACAAATTCACCAGCATCTGAAAGACAAGAAGAAAATGGACATGGATAAAAAAAGGTATTTGTTCTCAAAATATGCGTCACACAGAAAATGTTTGTGATATCTCCTCATGATGGCTTTTAAGTGGATTTATAAAAGGAAATAGTATTTCATAGTTCAGTATCCCACAGCATTAAGTGTACTTGAAGTTCTTTTCCCACATGGGACACTTCAAGGGCTTTAGACTGATGGGCAATTTTGCCTAAAGAAAAGGCAATAATGCTTCCTGAATTAAGGATTTCTGCATGAGAAATATGGAACTTCAGCATCAGAAGTTGGAAGCATTGAGTTAAGGATAAATGGTAGAAATAAGAGAAAAGCACCTGCTCTGTTTTCTTCTCTTGCAGCTGCTGCGCTACTTTCTATTACTTCATTATGGGGAGTATTTAAGCAGACAGCTTAAGAATCATCTGGTCATTTGTAAAGGAAGAGTATTTATATCTTCCCATCTTTCAGCTTTGATCTTTGCCTCCAGGCTGTATTACCGTAATGTGCTTTATTTGGAATTACCCTTGAAAACCACTTATAGATTGCAACTCATGTTGAATGCAGCAGCATGACTGTTCAAGGACCTTTTTCCTGCAGGACTCATGCAAACTCAACTGTCTGCCTATTATTCAAGATGCCTGTTCAAGGTCTTGTGCTAAGTATTAGAGTCTTACACTATCTCTTTCATTCTGACCTCAACTTTAAAACAAGTAAGGGTTGGAATTTCTAACTGCCCACCACAAATATCTTTTCAGATAAATTCAACTTTCTTTTCAGCAGAAATGAGAAAACCAGAAGATTTAATTGCCTCTAATCTTCAGTGAACTGTAAAAACCTTGGTTGGTGCTATGACATATGAAAAGACTGTAATGGAGGTAGGGAAAGAATTTCCCCATCCTAAGAAAACCATGGGATTTCCTCAAAAAAAAAAAAAAAAAAAGGCATATTTCTATCTTTATAGGAACAACACAGTAAGAATTAGGCAAAATAGAGGGCTGTAGAAAAGTATAGAAACAATTGTGATTACTTGCCGTCTCAGAAACCGGAGTTTGGCAGAGAAGAGCATAGAAGTCATTGAAGATCCTTTCAGCCCATATAGTATTCTATCCATGTCCTTAATATTTAAGTAAACAATCTTTCTTCAGGTATCATTGTACACAGAATCATAGAACCATAGAATATCCTGAGTTGGAAGAGACCCATAAGGATCATCAAGTCCAACTCCTGACTCCACACAGGGTCAGACAAGTCAGAGCATGTGAACTGGGTGCATTGTCCAGACACTTCTTGAACTCAGTCAAGCTCAGTGTTATGATCACTTCCCTTCATCTTAGGGTTTCTTTTTTCCATTTCCAAGCTACCTTCTCTGTCAGGAGCTGCATTATTTTGTTGAATAGTCTTGATGAACTGGTCTGCTGGATGTCTGTCTAACTTCACCTTATACCTAAACATCTGCACCACACAGCAGATCCACAAAAACCAAATCAAACCAAAAAAATCCAAGCAGCTTGATAACTCACATATCTTATTTTTAATGACATATACACATTGACTCTTTTGGTCTGGAGTAGTAGACCTGTACGTCCTATGAAAAATAGCTAAGGACTTTGGGGTTACCTAGTTTGGAGAAAAGGAGTCTGAGGGGCAACCTTATCACTTTCTACCATTTCCTGAGAAAGGGAAGTGGGGAGGGAGATGCTGAGCTCTTCTTCCTTGTATCCAATGACAGTCTGCGGGGAAATGGTCCAAAGCTGCCCCAGGAGAGATTTGGACTGGAACTTAGGAGGGATTTCTTTACTAAAACGGTGGTCAAACACTGGAACAGGCTTCCTAGAGAGGTGGGCTTTCATTGTTTAAGAGGCATTTTGACAATGCCCTTAATAACATGTTTTAACTTTTTGTCAGCTCTGAAGTAGTCAAGCAGATTATTGTCTTCAAACCTATTCCTATTCTATTCTATTCTATTCTATTCTATTCTATTCTATTCTATTCTATTCTATTCTATTCCATTCCATTCCATTCCATTCCATTCTATTCTATTCTATTCTATTCTATTCTATTCTATTCTATTCTATTTTATTCCGTGCTATGCTATGCTATGCTATGCTATTCTGTTCTATCACATCCAAACCCATCCCATCCCATCCCATCCCATCCTATCCTATCCTGCTCTATCCTAATTTATAGTTTAGGACAGAAAAGATGGCATTTATTAAAATGGACAGGATGGTATTAGCTAAATTTAGAGTGTTTCTAAAGAATGTTTATCAATATGGTGACAGGTGCTTTATATATAAAAATATGTAAGAGAAGAATAAGAAGAAGTTTGGACACAAATAATGGTATAGGCTCCAAATTGAAGATCTGTTTAAGAGAGATTTGAATGTCATGATGCCTCAACAGAGACAGAGGAATTCCCTTACATCAGTTACATGAAAAATTAGATTGGCTTGGAACAAGAGATTGCTTTTTTTAGGAAGTGTGCAGCACTATTCAGTCTATTAGTAAAATGAAATATTGTTTGAGCTTCCCTGTAAAAGTTAAGCACCCATGCCTCTGTAATGATGATGATTTGATGGCTACTTAAGAAACCTCTGCTTGTCAGTATCTGGACAATTTCTGTGTTCAAATAATATAAGTAATTTCAGAAATTTCCAGTAACTTCACGAGCTGTGACAGAGTTGCAGACCATGAGCAGGTGAGCACTGTGAGGGATGCCCTGCCCTCAGCTTGTCAAGATGATAATGGAGAAAGAATAACTATGCTTTTCATGCTGGACAGTTTCTACTGTCAAATAGTGTCAAAATCTCATCAAAGTCTATGAAAGGGGAACATCAAAGGCCTAACAACACCAGTGTATACACAAGCAACGACTTTCCTTAACTGACATATAAAGTCCCTGAGAGAAATATACAGCCTTATCTGCAACATCACTGTGATGTCATTGTCATCACCATTGAGTTACTATCTACACTTCACCACACAGTCTTAAGCATGATTTTATTTCCTGCTTATATAGCCCTGTCACAGGTGGGTACTGGGTATTACTGAGTTTTCCAGGACCTATTGCAACTTTGTGTCATTGTCACCATCTCCATGGTTCTTTTTAAAAAAGAACAGCAAGCATTTACTCTTCAGAAAGGTTCCTCAGTGATCCACAATGCAAGCTAAGTACATAAATAAGAACAAATTCATTGTTGATTAAGCTGTTATTTTAATTTTGAAGTTTTTTTTTCTTCTACTTTGACCAGTGTGCCCATATTCTATATATAAAATAAATGTGTTTATTTTTTTAGCAGAATGATGATTATGCAAATAAGTGAATAAATAACATCAAGTGCATATTGCAACATTGCTAGGCAAATTATAGGTTGGCAAAAGACAAATAGCTCTCTTTTGAAAATGTAGGTGTTGTAACTCTCCTTTCTGCTTTGTTTTGGTCTCTTTTCTCCCCACAAAATCTGTGATGGACAGCTGGTCGTAATAGTTACATTGATTATAGGTGAGCACTGCACAAGTTTAAAGATGTTGTTTTTATAGATATAAATCAAAACTTGATTTTCTAAACTAACATATTATTGCCTAACATGAAAGTATCTCTGCAAAGTCTGATGGTTTGGGCCCATAGTGAGGAACCTGATATTATTTTTTTTTTGCTAGGAGTGAAATTGCACTGCTAGTACCAGAGCTTGGGTACTGGGACTAACTGCTTGACCACCTCAGAGACTTTTCACACCTAAGTTGCAGTGCTGTGCAGGATACACATTAATTTTATAACTGCAGACATCTCTTTTCATAAAAAGACATACACACTTAGAAAAGATGAAACTCCAGAAAAGCTGGGTATAGTATGTCATGGTAGCAATGACTTGGTGCTCATATTTCAAAATTATTGCTTTATCTCATTTACTTGCCCTGCTTTTTAACTTTACAATGCTGTTTGTGCATGTTATCTTCTTCCCAGTTAGGGCCACATGATCAGTTACCTCAGTTAGCCTTTACCATGCTGTTGGTAGAACAAAACTACATCTGAAGAGCACATTTGCAATTCCATATTTGCAGTTCATCCCAAGATTCTCAAAATTAGTGGTGACCAAACCCTAGATGACGCAGTGCATCTCTGCCAACATTATATACACTGTTTATCATCTGAGAGGACTTCAGCCTCACAGTTTGTCTCACTTCAGCTAATTAACCCTGTCTTTTAGCAGGACTTGTCTGCTGCTACACAGTGATGGTAACATTGTATTGGCCCCTTCCTAAACATGCTGGTCCATGTTAGCTTTGAAATTCCTGTGTCTTTTAAGTGCTGTTGATACTGAACTGTACAGACAGAAGTTCTGTCTCCCTGCCCTGAAATACACCCTTTTGCTTCATTCAGCATTTTATTTGATACTGCTCAAGTTTAATACACTCTGTGTTGTAGCTGAGGAAAACTTGTAGCCTCGTGATCTTTAACAGCACTTACTACTCACTTCAGTGCTCTGGTGAGAACAATACTGAGGTTCAGATGTTGTGAACAACAACTATTGAATTTCATGATCCAGTGGAAGCATGAGTCTCCTAAGTGGAGAATGACATCAACAGGGCCATATGCTAACAACCAAGATGGCATTAGTCCTCTGATTAAGTCTTACTTTTTCACCTTTCACAGTTCCAGGTCTTTTCCATATCATCCTGCTATTATTCACTGCCCCATTATAGCCTCTCATCCCTCTAGTGAGCCTTTCAGAAGGTGTGAGGTGCCAAGATTTGCCCAGAAAAGGATTATAAAATTTACTGCCTTTCACAAAGTTTTCACATTGTTTTAGCTTCTTTCATTCATTTTACTGTTGTTTACACTGCAATTCATCCCAGTTAGAAACCTGTTAGCTCTGTGGGTATTGTACATGAGCAATGATCATGCAAGCAGGCCATATGGGCCCCATCTGCTTCCAAGGAAGTAATGACAGTTTGACCATTGACTGCAAAGGTAACAAGACCCTGTCCTTCATAAACAGAATGCACAAAATTTCCTAAATAGGCAGCAGGTGCACCGGAGGACAGACAGGCAAAGTAGGAATCTCCAGGGTTACCCACAGGATCTGTGAGAGTGTGCCAGTCCAGTGTTTTACCAGTGTATAGTCTCCAGCTAGCTACTGCCCAGTATTTCTTGTCTAAACATTATCACTTTCATCCAATTTTTCTACTGAGTCATGCTCTACTTTTGTTATTGTCTTTATTGTGTCTATTTACCTCCTAGCATGCCACTGAAAAGCACCATTCAAATTTAATTTATGGTTCCTGACTGACCTTCATAAGTTGGTTACAGTGAAAAACTTATTCTGAAATCCTGGCCACTCATGCCAGGGAAATGGGAAATGACTGAACAGTACCCTGTAAGTTAGGGATTTTTGTTCTTTGGTTTCTTTAAAAAAGAAATAAATTAGTTTTATTATTACATTTTACAGTAGCTGAAGAGCTGAGCCCCAGTAGTAGTTTTATACTTGTAAATTCTTTCATAAAAGTGTATAATGTTGAAAAAATATTACAGAAATACAATGCAATGATGGAAGATGGTAAAACGTAAGATGTGATTAAAGACAAGTGGGAATAATGTTTGGACCTGTTCTGCTAATGTACTACATCATGAAATAACCTAGACCTTTTCTATAATTTAGATGCATATCATTAGTTTTGTTAGTCAGGTGTGGTCTTCTGGGTTAAGAACTACCAGCTAAGCCAAAATTAAAAACCCTCCAAAACTCTAACCTTCAGGCTGATGGGATATCATACCCATCTAACACCGTGTCTAAGCACTGACCCTCAGGGCAGGATCTAATGCTAATGAAAAATATTTATATGACCAGTGAAAACTGCTTTGCTAGAACTGTTTTTCCTAATTGGTTGCCATTCTTTGTGGAATTTTCTAGGGGTGTTTTACCTAATTTACTCAATTTATGCTCTGTTTCTTTTTTATAGGTTCTTTCATATTTCAGAAAACCTGGGTTTAAATCTTGTGTTTCCCATTATATAAGCAGATTATTTTTTCTTTTCACAGGGGATAGTCTACACCTATATTTTAACATATTAAAGGGATCTCTCCTTGTCTGAATAATCTTAAGCTATTAAGAGGTGTTAATTGACTTTCTTTCATTCACTGTACTGATTTAAAAACATACATACTTTAAACAGAAAGAACAAATATAGGTATGAACTGAATTTTTAAACACAAATTAACTTTTACCTGAATATGTTCTTTTAATAATCCAGAAAAAAATCTGGATATAGATCTAAATGAGTAATACATTATTGTTGAATAAAACAACTTATTTTAATGATAGAGGAAACATTTGAATTTTCTAAATTAATTACCATTGTGCTTGCAAGGCAAAACTAACAGGCCTATTCACATCAGGATTTAGATATCCATTCACACTGTCCACAGAGGTCATGATGAGGAGTAACTTCTCGCAGTTTTGCATAGTTGGCTACTGAGAGAGAGGGTCAGGTGCTACAGAAAATGGCTGCTAGAGTCTTCTGCAGGCCTGCTTATAGCGCCTCTGAGAATCACATATAGGAGACAAAGACTCCACCAGAACACCAGAGTGCCAGGAAGATCACAATTTTGGCCCATTAAGGGCATTGGGATGTCTATTTGCATATAAATGTAAGCACTTGACAGACACAAAAGGCCGGGAAGGCTGGGGGAGGAGGCGCGCCCAGGTACCCCGGTAAAAGATTGCCCCTGCAGCCCTAGCTGAAGCCTGTGGAGTAGCCGGAGGAGAGGAGCCATGGAGGAGGCAGAGACTGGACCTGCCCGGTGGAGAGGCTCCACACTTTTCTCTGCCTCAACTTCTCAGGGACTTCAAACCGGCTGTAGAGCTATAGGATGTGCTATTGTTGAAAATTTCTTGTGGTATGCTGCGGTTCATGTAAAATGTTTTTTTTTATACACTAGGCCATGTGAACAACTGCTTCTTTTCCACCAAAACAGATAGTCATGCCATGCCACATGAAAAGTTTGTCAAAGTTTGTACTCTTATTTTTTTATTCCAGTTCTTTTAAATATAATGGAAAAGTACAGTCTGAGAGCCCATGGAAATAGCTGAACTAATGACAAAAAGCTTGAGGTATGCCTACTCTTGCCTACTGTTACAAGAGAGAATAGTGGCCAAAATAACTTATCACAACATGTTGATAATACTTTTCCATATGATCAGTTTATCTAGCTGTCCATTGCATAATTAGAAATAAAAGATCACATAGTGGTGATCAGATATTGATGTATACATGAACAACCTCTGTATTTTCCTCAAGACTCACTTTATATTACAATATTATCTACCTTTCAGACATATTAGAAAAAATCTCTTATACTCCATCCAAAGGAAAAGATCTGATCAAGGCCTTAATAGTAGTGCTTTTTGACATCTTACTTACATACGAATAACCTCCCCTCTTTCTTGACTTCTTTCACTTCTCAAGGGCATTTAAAATTATTTTCAGAATCAAGGCATTTCTCTGTTCCCCTGAAGAAGGTCCTTGGTACCATTTTTTGCAGTACTGTTCTTTTTTTTAGCTCTAGCTGGATGCTTCTTTGCAGGGTTTCTCAAGTCCTGCAATTGGGTTACATCATCTTCAGACCCGTATCTGGAGCCAAATTTCAGAGCCAAACCAGGATAAGGAATGAGGATCAATAATGTCTGGGCACTCATAATCTCCTTCTTCATTTCCATTCCCCTGGGGTGATACTAGTTTGTTTTCTGCATGTTCTTGTTGATTTTTTCTTATGAAGAAACCCTTTCGTTATGCCTTCATTTAGAGGTTTCTTGTGACCATTTTTAGAAGCTGACTATTAAATGAGTGGCTTATAAACACAGCAGGTTTAAAAAGTTGTAAACTGTAGGAAACCTGTGGAGATGCACATAATGAGAATTTCTCTTCATGTACATTAGTTGAACCTGCATATCATCAAGTAGCAGATTTCTGTTTTCTAAGTACTCAGTGCTATGATGTGTACTGGGTTGGGTAGAATAGTGAAGGGTCAAGCAGATCATAAGAGCCTGACAGTTCTTACAAATTCAAGCTGTAGTCAGTAGAATCTAAGATTCACTCTTATTAGTAGAAATATCAAAGCATTAGAAACTTCATTCTAGCTTTTGAGTTGCTGCCAAAACATATAGCAGAAGGGAAAAGGGACTTTATTTTATATCTACATTTAGCTGGCTATTTTATCACTGTAGAGGATGTGCCAGGCAGAAATCCCAGTCTTATTACCTACTAAGCAGCAAACCTATGCAGTCATATTACAAACAGGGGTTTTTGCCATTTTTTTTTTCTGAGTGTGGGAGGATTTAGAAGTTGGGATCTTAAGTGTCACATGAACAGCACTTACTTATTAAAGGAAGCTTCTTGTCAAGTCAAAAGCCTTTTTCAGGGACTGTTACGTTATTGATCTCAAATCTGGGAAGGTATAGGCTGCCTGACCTTGACCCAAGGTATGGATAAGTAGGGTTTTTAATCTCTCATTACAAGTGGAGAAGTGCATTTTATGATGCTGTCAATACATGTTTCATAGGTCATCAATCTTACCAGTAAGTTATTCTATGCTTTTAACATGTCATTTTCTGTGTCTTGTCCGAAAAGACACAAGTACTGTACATTCTCATTAAAAGATTACATTTTTCTTTTGCTCTTCCTCTACTAGAAGGTCATAACAGTGATTAGTCCTCTGTCCCAGCAACAGACTGAAATCTTTGACGAGTAGTTTTTATATTTCTATACGTTGCGTTTCAGTGTTTTGTGGTTTTTTTTTCTTAAATCTACTCATATTTATTCAACATGTCTTTTTTCCTTTCTTTCTGAAGAACCATGTGGATCTTTTGTTCATGAGGACTAATGTAAAAAAGAAAATGAAAAAACAAAAGGTGCAAACTAATTCACAACGAAGAAGAGAGATTGAAGACAGAAGCAATTAAAAGATAATATTTAATATTATTTTTGAACACCAACAAGAATAACAAATTGCATAAAATTTAAAAGGATTTCTTCCGAACTCTTGGAAAAAATCAACTAAAAGCTTTAGTTACATAGTCTGCATAAAATGTCTTTGCTACTAATTGGAATGAATTCATGCCTTCCCCATTGTAAGTCAAAACTGCACAAGCTTTCTCTCTCTGATAATGTTGCAAAGGTAGCCTCACTTCCATCTATTAATGTCATCTCTAGTGTGCCTGAGAAATTTGCCAGAACTGATTAGAGCAGATATTAAATGATAATTGGACATTTAGTGCTCATCAAACAGAAAGTGACAGATGGGCCACTAATTAAATTATAGTTCTGACATTATTCACAATGGTTTATGAATCTTCAGCAGTGACCTTCATGCATCTCTTCTCTCTTTTTGGGGATAAGAGAGTGATAAGGGAAAGAAAAAAAAAAAGACTGTATTAAAAATGTTAACAAATATGTGAAAAGTGAAAAACTTTTTCCCCCTATTTGATCACTGCATAGAATTAGATAATTAATTATAAAATAGTGCAGCATATTCTCAGATTCATGTAACTCAGGTTGAGTGGCAAAAGTCAGGAAGATAAATTAATCATACCCTGAAAGAGGTATGTATGTTTTAACTAGGCTTTTATTATGGAAAAAGGGAATGTACCTAAACATAACCTGATCCTAGAAAAGAAAATACAGTGCCTCTTGTAGTATGCTCTTTGACTTATAAACACAAGATTGCATTACCTACTGTCTCTATCAGTTAAATGAAAAGGCTTTACTTAATAAAAAAGGGTAAAACCCTGAAATAAAGTCACAGCTGCTGAGCCAGAACTACATTTTCACTTTCAATTAAAAAGGAAACCACGCCATTAATTACTTTGTAATTTTGCTTTCAATAGTCTTAACTTTTTAGTCACCATTTTAAAAAGTAGCTGTAGTATCCATGGTTATCAACAGTCTCCATTTTTGCAATAATTGGTCAAATAATATTTGCATAAATAATATTCAAATAAATATATAAATGAATAGACAAAACCCCCCAAAATTAATGATAGCTTCAATATTTCCATATAGTTCTATTTCTTTATGACATTTCACAGGCTGTAGTAAAGATACTAGTATATAAATACTATGTTGCATGCACACATACAGTTACATACATGTATGCATATATTGTAAGATGTCAGACACCTGTTGCTGCAATTAAAAATGTGTAGCTCTTATTTATCCACATTATTTTTCAGATGGACTGGTCCCCAGGGCAAAAATATGTTCCTAGAAATTGGCTTGTTAATATGATTGCAGATAGGTATACATCAAAGTTTTACAAAGAACTATATATATGTATTTTTTCACAGCTTTTTTTATAGCTGTAAGTATAGTTACTAAGTCATAATGTATGTGTACCTTTGTAACTATGTATATTCTAATAGGTGCAAGGCATAATAAATGTTAAAACTGGAGCTCAGAATGAAAATTCAAAATCAGAAAAAATCTCCAAAAAACACTCTGAAACAATACATTTGTTGAATATTTGGAAATAAATATGATCCTCAACATGTTTTATTATTGTTCTTCATCACTACACCATGGAAAAACATCTGTGATTTTGAAAACATGTATGTGTTTTTCTTCATATGAACCCTGTTTTTTGGTCATATGTTTAACCTTTCAGTAATTGAACAGAAAATTTTTAGTCCTTATGATTCCTGAAGTCACACATGACTAGAGGTTCCAAATGAAATTATGTAAAACACACAATACTCAATTCCATGTAACATAAGACATTAAAAAAAAAATAATCCAAAGACATAAAATTCAGAAAGTATAAGTAAATGCCTATAGAAAGTATAGATTTTTTTTAAAAAACTGAAATTCAAGAATGTTTGGCATCAAATATAGCTATTGTAAAAACACAGCATATCCTGCCTGAATTTTAAAGCACTGTGTCCAAACAGTAAAGATTAAAATGCTGAAGAAAAGGGAAATGTTATTGTTCTGAAATGACTGCTCTCTGAGCTTTCAGGAGTCTCCTGCTGTGAAAGTCATTTGGACTTAATGGAAAACTTCTTGATTCAATTATACTCAATGGACCTTTTTCTTCTCTCCGTTAAACTGGTATAAATGTGGAGTGACTTTGCTGTCTTCAGTAGTTACTCTGGATTTATACTACTGCCCTAGTCCACCTAATCTTCTACTTCTGTGCAGTAATAGGTATTTGCAGGGGTAAGTAGCTTTGCTGGATAGTCTTCTCTACATTTATTTTCATTCTTTTTTAAGCTACCAACATGAGAATGCCCATTAATTGCTGCTCATAAGATCTGTTATATTTGCTACATTATGCTCTGGAATGCCTTTAAAGTCATCATAATCTCTGTTCAAATTCTCTCTTAGTTTCTAATTTCTACAAAGCAATAATTTTTGACTTCTAAGGCATTTTATATCTGAAAATCTTGGCCTGTTTCAGAAACACTAAGGAGATGCAAACTCCTATTCAAAACTTTGTATCAATCAACTTCCTTAGTAGAAATCAACTCAGTTGTGCCTCATAATACAGGGACTTGCTCTATCCGTGAAGTGACACAAGCTAATAAGTAAGGAATTTCCCTAATCACAGCACATTTCAGTAGTGGTGGGGCAGACACCCTGGTTTAAGTGTTTTTAAACTGGAAGAAATGCTCATATATAACTCACAACCAGTGTCAGTGCCCTGAGCTAACTTGCCCCCTTCTGGGAGTTTATGTGGATGAGTTAGGGGGTTTGGTTGGCTGAGCCCAAGGTCAGCTCCTTCACTGATGAAAGCTGTTATGAAGAAAGCTGGAAGTGAGGGCTTGCCTCTCCTTTCCCTTGGGAACTGTTTTTATGAAGTGGCTTTACTGCTGGCCCTGGCTTGTGCAGCTTTGCAGATGGGCAGCAGCAAAGTCTGTGCTTGATGTTATCCTCTCCTTTATCCATCCTGCCCTTCACCCATAAATGCTGGCTGGGCTTCCTTCCCTTCCCCAGGACCTTCCTTGTCACTATGGACTTTCTGGGAGATCCTTGCTCTGTGTCTGACTCTGATCACAGTCTCTGGACATGATCCTGATGCTGTGTTTATTTGACATTCTTGCGGACCATTAGAGATCCTCTCTCCTCCAACTTCTGAAAAAGAAAGAGAACGGGGAGGATGGTGACCTTAAGAAGAAGAGACCAGCAGGAGATGACTCTTATCGTGATTGAGGAGCCATTGACATCAAAAGGATGGAGGTTCACGAAGCCAAAACAGCAGAATGAGATCTTCAGTTTATGAAGTAAGTGAAAGCCAGCTGACCTGCTTAATTCAACCACCTAACTTGGGCAACTAAACTCAGCCAACTAAAGGAATAAATGCTCTTCAGGTTCTGACGTCCTGGTTTATAGGAAAGTGCCATCTCAGTTTTTTTAAAGAAACAACAGTGGCAACTTCTGTGTCCTGGAGAAGTGAAATATGAGACTCTTGCCTGGGAAAATATTTCATATTGTTAATCTCTGAGCAACCTTATCATGGCAGCCATAACCTCCTTTTCACTTTTCATACACTCATGGCAGCCATAGCCTCCTTTTCATTTTTCATACACTGGCCATAATAAGAATACAAAGAAGAAAAGAAAAAGAAAGAAACAGTCTCCCCTTTTTTCAGGTAAGAAGATGTTGAGCACAAAAGATAGAAAGCAAACTAAGTTGGGAGGGATATTCAGTCTTGTAACTTCTTTCCTCTGAATTTTGGTAGCTAATAGCTCAAAAGTAACTTCCCCCTACTCCCTCCTTTCCCCCTGAAACTTCTCACTGAAGACAAAGGAGGGCAAGGCAGCAGTAGATTCAGGGAAGAGAGTGACACCAAGATCCTACCAGCCCCAGAAAAGGCTTAGAACAATCACCACACCACATGGACAGGCTTGATACATACATACATATCACACACATAGTCTGGTTAATAATTTTGATTTGCCTTTGTCTGCAAGGTTTTTGCTATGTGTATCACACTTTTTCAATATGACAGTTTGGATACCATAGACATAGTAGTTACTGCTCAGGAGAGAAATCAGACCAACGGAATTATCCTCAGGTAGTGAAGAGTAAAATAAAATTAGGGCCTGAGCAGAGAGAGGAAAAAGCAAGTGATTCCATTCTTGGGTCAAGAAAGGGATTTGGGGTCCTGGGATGGTGTTTTCAAAAGTTGTCCACAATATCTGCTGTTGGAAGATAAGAACTTGTTCTTTCCATGCTTTTTTCTGGCAGGATATGGTCAAGCATTGAACTGAGATGGGGAATAGAGCTTGGTTAAGCACCTTTTTACCAGGTAATATTAAGATAAAGGGGGTTTGTTTCTGTCCACAACATATTATGCAGACATATCCAAGAGACCAGGAGGATGCTGATGTCTTTAAGCCTGATAAGGTGATAAAAGTAACAATTTATGCAGTTGAATGATCTTATGTCATACCCATGTTTTATCACTTCTCTTTTACACCACTTATGCTCTCACTGACAGCAGTCATAGTCATTTGTCAAAACTATAACAGATCAGGCAAGGTCATTGGAAAAGTATGCTGACAAACTTATGCTGAAGACCATGAAGAGAGCAAAAAAAAGCCAACAGTGTGTGAGGAGAACATATGGATGTCTGACACTGTGTGGAAGGCAGTATCTGAGGAAGTACTGCCACAAGCTGAATCCAAACTGCCAGGCAGCCCTTAACCAGATGACAAATATCAGTGTCCACTTTCCCTAGATTTGATTAACGGAATTAAGGTTTGATCTGTGTGTGTATTTCAAGTTTCTTGGAATAAGAATTGCTGTACTAATCCCAACACCCGTCCAGCATTAACATTAGTGAGTACATCACACATGAATTGTATGGTTATTCTCTAGTTTTCTTCAAACCCACTTCTCCATCTCACATTACCATATACACATTCACTATAGCATGTATTACCATATCATGGGATGCAAAGAGCCTAAGTGCAGGGAAAAGGAAGGAGAAGGAATAGGAAGCATGGAAAGTCACATTCCCTTACTTAACTGCACAAATTTCTCTCTTCTCACTCTTAAAAATATTTGGAAGGTTTCAAAGTTCCTTAGTCATCTTCTGTTATTACTGAATTCAAAATATCTTACTATTTCTAGGTGCAAATTTCCCTTTCAGCTGTTCTTATGATAGAGGCATTTCCATTTTTTCAATCTTAAATAATTTCTAATGTCTAGATCAGACTACTTGTTAAATGATGTGCATGGTTTTTCAGGAGTGCCTTCAATCACAAGAGTGCTGATGATTATGCAATATAATGACTCAAAATTAAGAAAGATGCATTTTTAATCTTTGTTCCTATATTCTCCGCTCTTCTTAATTAATTTTTTCTAGTCATGACTGATAATATTTTCAATTTGTTCAGCAAGAGGGATTCATTTGATCAGTTTCTCAGAAAATTAGAAAGAATTCAGGAGTGAAGTGCTATTGCAAGTTTGAATGAACAATGGCATTCGTTATTTTCCACAGCATCAACCACAGAAAAACACTTAAACAATTCATCTAATAAGGTAAGTTTCAAGAACACAAAGTTCTTAATTTTTTTTTCCTATTCTTTAATGGCATTTATAATTGAAGAAGAAAAAAAGTAATTTTTTATCATTAAGTTGTTTAGGCTTAAAAATGTCATAAAATTGATTAGCTTCTTTACTCGGGGGGATACAGTCACAAATTGCCTCATGTTAGACCACAATGAGCATAGCTTTTTCCTTTACCTCTGATTTGCCTGGCACTGCAAGGGAGTAAATCACTGCAGAAATGCCCCCTCATTCTTCCCCTCACTTATCTACTCTGTCTGCCACTTTTTACCAGTGATGCAGGTGATTAGTCCACTACTTTATGGTACCATTCTTACTAAAAGAACAGATGTTTTCAAACATGGGTCCACTTCTACCTTATGGGGCATGCTTTACTGTTTGCATCGTATTGACAGCCCTCTGATAAGGATAACAGGATTTTGATTTCAGTAAGCTTTGGGTTGTGCTTTTTCCTCTCACACTTGGTGGTTTTAAAGTACTTGTAATTTTTTTTTTCTTTTCAAGAGTATAGGATTTGTGAATGTACAAATATTTATCATAAAGCTTTTTAATATTTTTTGTTTTCTTTAACCTTTAGGAAGTAGTTTAACTCATTAATTCAATGCTTTTGTCTCCATACACAGAAAGAAGGAACTACCATTTTTGTTACCAGGATATCTAGGTCAGCTTGTCCCTAAAATCCTTAAAAGAATGAACTGAGTGTTGCCTAATATTGGAAGTCTCATTTTTCACTAGTCATCAAGGATTGAGGAATTGATAACTTTCTTTGGCCAACAAAACATAAACTCCTTTGTAAAATAAGTACTTGTGCAACTATACTCTGAAGTAATTACCTCTTTTCAGCAACTGCTGTATATATATAACTTTTATGTAATACTGCAGTTGGTTCTATGCTGTTCTGGTTTATACCTTTTTAAAATAAATTAATCTTATAATTTGTGGTGGTAGTTTCGGTTCCTGAAATTTAAAGTTTTCTCTGCAGAGGCTATGAATAAACCAATAAAACTTAGAAGAATCTAATACAAAAGTTAATAGTGATACAGCCTTTTCTCATATACAAACCATATTTAAAAAAGAAGTTAATATAAATGTTGCATTAGGTTATGCATGTTGATTACATCTGATGCATTATGTTATGTAGCCTGTATAGTATTACATATTATAATCGTATGTGCTGCCTTTAGATTTCCCACATCCCTCTAGGCCTGGTAAAAGGACATGAAGTGTTTAGCTCAGTAGCTAAGGTACCCATCCAACTTTTGCAACTCTGGTCTAGAGGATTGCCTCTCATGTCAACAACAATGCAGACGGGTGAGTGATTTGGCACAGGTGAAAATCTTTTTCAGGGTATAGATGCACATACTTCTGCCATGGCAGCAGCATAAATGAAGGGATTTCTTTCATCTGGCTGCTCACTAACCTTTCTACTACCTGTTGTCTCTATGCACCCAATTTTCAATTAGTTTGTAGGTAAATCAGGGAATTGACATATGTTAAAATTACTTTAGGGGAGAAAAATAAAAGCTGTGGCTACTCCTTATGTTGGCATTGTTATAAAAAAGGAGATTTCAATTTATTACAACTTATTGAAAAACTGCAGAACATAAACAAAATATAGTCAGCAAGAAAAGTGGTAAGAATGAAAAACCACCTTGATTGTGGCAGACATATAACAGAAAGAATGGAGATGAAGATATTGCGAGTAATGTTCAGTGGTATTTCATGCTGTTTTAATGGATAGTTTATTTGCATGCTTGTAAACTAAGGAAATTGGTGGTTTGCTATCAATAAATAACTCATCATATTCTAATGGATGCATTCTCCCCCATATTTATTGTGAAAGCAATAATGTTATGCAATATTGTATTGAGGCTTAGTTCATCACTGTCAGTTAATCAAGAAACCCATGTCATTATCTTTGTACATATGTGACTTGCTTGAATCACATTATGTAAGTCCTTAATGCACACAATTTGAAATTGTAGCCTGCAATTTTTTTCAGGGTGGTCAAGATGACTAAAACTCTACAGCAGACATCTCATTTTGTTCTGTACCTTGCAACTACTAGGCTGTTAATTGAAAACTGGGTCTCTATTTTGTAAAAAATGAAAGTGTCTGTTAAATTTTTCCATCTGTGAGAGTTCTTAGAAAAACCATTGTTCAGTCTGGACTCTGGTAGAATGAGTCGAGTTCTTTTACTCGTCTATCCAGCTTAACTATGCCTTTCTTAAAAGTTAGAGCTTTGGACAATTATGGTCTGTCTGCTGAATATTATGTGGCTCCTGCAGTGGGTTAACATCAAAGACACTGGAGCTTTTTCATCTGTCGACCAGAAATGTGGACACTTATTTTTCAGAGGTCAGCAAGCTTTTCTGTGGAGCTGATCATTGTAGTACCTCAGTGCTTTACACACATTAATAGATTAAGCTTCACAGTGACCTGAATTTGAACTTAAACAGGCAAAGATCTATTATCCAAGTTTAGCTGCTAAAAGTGCTCATATTTTTAAGCTACTTCTTTTTTTTAATTATGATACTCACTTCCATACTCAAGAAAATTTTATTCTGCCCATATTTCTGCTTGGTAGGATAAAAGACATGTACAAGTGAAGAATGTGAATAATCCAGCACTCTGTGGGTTAGATGGAAGGTGTGTGAAATATACTGAGGCACTAGAAAACATGGTCTGCAGAAAGAGGAACCTGAGTTAGGACTGGTAAAGGACTGGTCAATGGAGAAATTTCACTGAAACCACTGTATTTGGAACCTGAAGTAGCAGTGTAAATGCATATATTCCTGCTCCTTACTTCAAGTCAGGAAACAACTGGGATTTATGTAAGAAGTGTGAAGTGGCTAAGAAATTGTCTACATGGAAGATGTCAATTAGTTGTGTTTAAGGAAGAATTTGGGAGCTAGGAATGATTACTACAGTCCTCCAACAAACACTTTTACATGTGACTTTATTTAATATTTTCATTAGTGACCTCATCACAAGTGAATTGTACTAGGAAACTATGCATATAGATATAGCTATATAGAGAAAACATAAGCTATATATAGATACAGCAGATTATCTCACAAAAATAATAAGCAGACCTTGAGATCTGAAGTAGTAAAGTAGGAATTTAGAGGGACTAGTAACTTAATATTTTATCATTAACTGGAAATTGATCAGCTAAAAAAGAAGAAAAAAGACTTTGTGTATTCGTCAGTAAAAGGGTAGTAATAAGCACTTGATGTGTTTTAAGTGGGAAATTGTGCCTACAAAGCTCAGACTAATTTACATTTACAGGATCTTCAATGTGAGTAATCAGAATATTGCATGTTTCCTAGTGGTGTTTTTTTACTGAAGGTGAAAAGCTGAATAATAAAGAGAAAAATTCAAGAAAGGTGAGTTAGGAGCAGAACAGATGCAAAGAAAAGTCTATTCGGATACATGAAAACACACATATAGACTAAGAAATTTTGAGTTGTTTATCCTAGTAAGACATGTACAGGGCCTCTACAGGGAGAGCCTATCCAAAAGTATGTAGCAGGATGGGAAGAATTTGATAGATAATTAACACCAAGGGACTGAACTGCAATTTAAACTGAAGTACTATAAAAAATGTGAATTGGATCACATTTTCTCTAGACCCAAAAATGTGAATGTTAATTACAATCAGAGAAATTATTAGGTTCTTCCACTATTTCCAGCAGAAACTACAAGGATTAAAAGCCTTAATCTAGTTGAAGAACAAATTTGAGTCAATGAATTACCAAAAGTTACATATACTGCCATACAAGCACAGAGAAGTTAAATAGTAGATTCAAGGACACACAGTATGGATGGTAATATTTGCATATAGCATATGAGCTTATTGAATTCCTGCTCAGAGTTTTAGCCTCACATCAATGTTAAATCTTCTCCTTCCCTCAAGTTAGGTTATATTCAGCCCATAGCATTTTAATGTACCAACCTCCTTATTGCATTCCATGAGTTCTAATTGCTTCTGTAGGAAGATCTTGAGACAAAAACTCCTACTCTTAATCTTGAATTCATCATGTTCTTTACAGAAGATCATTATTAAAGATTTTTTTTAGGAAAGAATATGCATTATAAATTGCAGTTTCAGAATAATATATGAATCTGTTTCCAGGGATAACCCTTGGCATATACCTATGGATTAACAGAAACAGTTATCTTGGACATAATGGTTTACTGTCATTGTAACAAATGAAAAAACAACCCCGCAGAATTCTTAAAGTTCGTTACCCCCTTATCTGGGCAAATCTACAATATTTGTGATTTTATTTTATACTCTTCGAAATCTAAAAAGTTTGGGTTAGGCTACTTTCTCCTCTAGCAAATTAAAAAATGTATTAAAAAGAAAAGGAGAGGTAGATGGAAAATTAAAGTAAATGAAGCATTTTTAATGAAAACTAATAAAAGAACAAATTAGGCTAAAATGTCACTGTCATTAAGCTATATTTAGCAAATGTCAAATAAATGGTTTTACAGAACTTCAGAGCCTTCATGAAAGTCTTGTCTCATCAGGTAGGACAGATATTGGAAAATACGATTTTCTGTCACATACATGGCTCCTCCATGTTTAATATAATGTATTTATGCTGTCCATTTCTGTGGAGGGAACCATTACAGATCTTTTTTCTTCCTTTCAGCAACATAGCTCCAATATACACAGCTGTCATACAGTCTCATTTTTTTTCGACAAATCTAAGTAACAGCTACAATGCAGTACAGATATAAACAAACTCATTATTCAGTTATCATATATTTTTTGCTATTGCTCATCGAGAGCAGACTTGTCCACTAAGTTTTGCTGTTCTTTTAAAAATAATTTATTTTTCATTCCAAATACCTTGAGTTTAGGCAAAGAGAGAAATGCATGGCTTTTCAGATGTACACAAACTGGAGTCATTTAAAGCACATTATACTAAAAAAATCTTATTTTGCAATGTTTCAAAATATTTGAGGTAAAGAAAGTAAAATAGGATATATGGGTCCTCGATCTAAACCTCTGCAATCACCAGATATCAATGCAAAACATGCATTTATCTTCAAGAGTATAGAATTCTCAACTGGTAAATTCAGGAAAAAACCTGACTTCAAGTTCTGTAATCCCATTTGAATCAAAAGAGTTTTTTCCTTGTGATCCTCCTCCGTATTACTCAATAATATCCAAGGAGTAAAACATCAAGACATCACTATTTTAACATTTTTTAACTCCCCACTAATCATTTGAAAGGGATAAGACATCAAGCTCCAAAACAGAGGTAGACGTTACTACTTAATACAGTTTGTACTGAGTTGGTTTCAACCGTACAGTCCATCACTCGTAGAAGCATATCTTAGTGGTAAATTACAAGCAGTGAGTTCCTATTTTTTATTTTTATTTTGTTTTTCAGTAGTGGTAAAAAGATAAGGAAAGTAACAGGGAGATGTTTAGGCAATTGTAATTCTCTAAGACTTTTGGGCTTAAACACCAGCCTAAAATACAGCAAAAGGAAATCTGAGTTTACATTAATTTGTCTTTAGCTCTGAAATGGTGGTTATGGCGGTCATTTAATTAGGCACTCTATAATTACAGTCTGTAATATGATTGTATTTCCAAATTGATTCTTAACTTTTAAATGTTTTCTGTCTTCTTAGTATACTGTTGTCTGTCTGTCTGTCTGTCTGTCTATCTATCTATCTATCTATCTATCTATCACCATTCCCATTTTATGTTAAGGATGTGGCAAGGGATTCTTCTTACATTGTCTGAAATACTGAAGTATTTCCATGTTATACCTCTACACGAATTTATGATGAATAACCTTTTGAGATGCCTACCTCTTTCTATGACTATCATAGGAGCATTGGTGATTAGATTTAAATGGAACCCTAAATTTTAGATAGGTAAAGTTAAATAAAACTAATCTTAAATTCAAAATATGAGATTTGACTGTAGTACTGCAAGGTATCTAACACATTCTTTCCCCCTTGATTCATTATTGTGTTCTGATCAACTTATAGGCTCCAACCAGATAAATTACAAGTCTGCAATTTTCACCTGTTGCCCTGTTTACAGACTTAAAATTACTGATGTTGTCATAAGCTGATGTTCGCATAAACAGGCATTCACTTGTTAAAAGTGTTGAACAATGGTAGTTTTCTCCATGTAGAGTCAGTAAAGCATTGCACAACTAAATTTTCCTTTATTAGTTATTTGCATCTTACTAACAAGACCTTCCTAACATTTCATTTAAGAATGGCACTAAGTTATGCAAAAAAATATATTTGATGAGAATAAGTGATGATTATTGTTTAAAGGTATGTTTGCAAAGAGATTTAATTATGATTCAAAGGATTCTGCAAGATTGTAGGGAGTCATCCTTTAAAATTAGAACTGCACATCTTTTAAACTTTGTACTTAATTTTATTGTATGCAAATTGTTGATCAATTTCCATTTTGTTTACAGCATTAAATGTTTTTTCTATTCTTTTAGAATTCTTTCGACAGTTTTTCAGTAAAAGTGAATAACATAAAAGCAGGTTATGAGGTTTTACAGATAAACTCTCCTCTAAAATAATTTAAAATTAATTTGCCTTAGAGACTTGTGGTTAATGAAAATTCTGTCATTAAGCCTCTTAATTTAAACAACTGTACTTGATTCAATTGGACCTAATGTTTAAAAATAATTGTCATGCTACAGTATTAACTCCACACTGGACCTGAATTCCCTCCTTAAAGGTAATACAACTTTCTTGAGCATTGATTAAAATACTCTGAACAGTACCTAGTAGAGGTACCGTCTTTCCTTTTAAAAGTATTATTTTATTACTACTACTTCTTCTTTCTATTCATTTAGAAAATGCACATGCTGCTTGCCTAAATCCCATCTCTCTCTCTCTAAGGATACTGCAGAAGTCTAGGCATTTTGATGGGTTTACCCTTAACATGTCTAAAAGCTGTGTTCCTGCTGTAGAAATGTCCGACAGTAATGCTTTCTGGAAACCAAATCTCTACAAGCAGTTGAGAGGCAATATTGAGAATGCAATTCAATTTGAAAACAATTGTACAACTTTCACAATGCATAATCCTCTGTAGTCCCTGCCCATTTATACTAGACAAAATTAGCTATTACTGTCTTACAGTTACTGACATTTTGGTTTGGGGTTATGCACTGTGGGTTTTTACCACTTTTTCTGATGTAAGCAATCCTCAAAAATATGCAGGTTATGTGAATTACTTTATAAAGGATTGTCACAAATTATTCAGAAAACATAAGCTACTGTGTTCACTCATATCTGAATAGCTTTTTAAATTTATTACTATAAAACATAAAACCTTCAGTGCCTGATCTGAAAAGCAGAGAGGTTGGATTTTACGTTGGGAAATAACAGAATATTAGAGGGTTAAAACAGTCAGAACTGAGTGAATTACCCATTTTAAAAGTGCCTGCTTCTGGATTCATTGCCATTTGCAAAGCCTTCTTTTTGTTTTCTGGTGCCTTATGTTTCTATCTCCATTGATAGATTTATGTTTTATCTATAGCAATGAAAAATTGAGGCTCTCTTTCCCCGAGGGATATTTCTTAAAACTTACATGAATAAATTTCAGGTAAAACACAGCTTGCTTAAAAGACATTGCAATTTGACATTTGGGTTTGAATTTTAGGGGACCTTAGGAAGAGTCATTACCACCTTAGACAGATATTGCTCTCTATTTCTGTGATAATGAGGTACCCCATGTTTTCCACACTCACAGTGCAGATCTTGCTGCGAGGTGCCTTATTTGTATTCATTTCTATTGTGTCTTCCCAAGTTCATACAATAAATAATATTTACAAATCTTAATTTCTTTTATTGTTGGTGCACACAGAAACTGCACAATAGAAAGTGAGGTGGTTGGGACTTTTTTTCTGACAAAATATAGAATGAGTTACTAAAACAGCAACAGGTTACAGAACTTCAATTGGTGTTCTTGATCTACTAGAAATCCTGGGTAAGATGAAATGCACAAGTGTTAGGTCAAGGGAACAGAAAAGCTTTTGTGCTTTGAATATACAAGGAAAGACAAAATGCTTTAGTGGTCTTTAGAAATGGTATTTCTTAGAACTTCTTAAAGGCTTTTGGCAGCATAAATCATGGCTGTGTCATCACTGACTTCAGTCCTTTTATTTCCAGGTGTCCTTTAGAGTTTGAATTGTCTTTGTGGAAGGAACAAATTCACTCTCATAACCCTTCTTTGACCTGAGAGAGATCATGACAATAAAGACTGTCCACACATTTTTACAGTAGCAAGATTAAATATGATAACTAACATGGACAGGTTCTGTCAGATTTGTGGACTGGATTGGCAGAACATGGAGATGCCATAAGAAAAAAAAAAAAAAGTTTTAGGGGATTAGGAAAAGAAAGAATCACCTCTGCCATTACTGAAAAAAAGCACCCTAGACATTGATTCATACACAAAATAACAGAAGATCCAATAACACTCATATATTTGGACAAAAATTGACCCAACATACAGAAAACAGATGCAGATTCATAGAGGGTAAAGAGTATGAAATGAGAGACATATGTTAAATTAAAGTTTTGATATAGAAAAAAGTGTACTTATTTAACTGTTCTGTTGTATGTGAAATTGAGCTCAAGGAACACATTTCTGTAAAGAGCATTGATGGATCTAAGCAAAAAATCAGAGAATTAAATTGTGAATCTAGTTACTCAAGATAAGAGTCATCTCATTAAAATTAGATATCTAGAATTTAACTAATTACACTGAATTAATCATCCAGGCATTGAGTGTAGTATGTGGAAGAAAAAGCCAACTGAAGAGTGATTCTTCCCCACGCATTACAGCTACATATTTGTAGCTGGGATTTTGGCTACATATTTGGGGATACATTTCCTATACTGTTTTATACACATCTTTTCTGCCATTACATTTTGTTGCCTGTTACATTTTGGAAGTGTTCAAGTTCTAGGAGATACAGAGGCACATTAATATATTTGCAGAAATATTTTTAATTTGGCATTATCAGCATTATGTGCACCATCAGCAAGTGCACAAGCATACCATCCTGTTCCGTTCACCTTCTCTCCTCAAAAAGTAGACTTACAGTTCATGCATGAAAAGAAGTGGCATTGCAGTTGGACTAGTGTTTTAAGGAGAAGAAATTGAAGGGCCAAAATAGTTTCATGACTAACTGACCTCCTTCGATAACGTCAAAACCAAAAGGTTATATGCTTTGTTTTCACAATCACTTCAAGGTTATCATTTCAAGATAGTTGCTTTTCCTGATAATACAAAGAGCAAAAAGCCTTGAAACAATCAATACTTTGCAATAAGCTATATGCTTCGTAATTCCTTGGCAAATGGGGCGATGTGCTTTCCTATGAATTCTGCACTTGGTCAGTGTTTTTCTGTCCCTAACATCGTGCTGATTTAGATGGCCAACTCTTACATCTTTGTGATAGAGCCAGTCAAGTGCTACAGAGTCCTTTCAATCATCCATAGGGCACTTCAAATAGCACTGTATATTTTTTTCCATCTTTTGCAAAAATATGTCACCTGTACATATAAAAGATAAAGTGCTGACTGGACTCTTACTGCTCTTCCTATCAAGGGACATAACTGGGGTGTTCAGGAAACAGGTTTAGAGAAAAGTAAGTGACTTCAGGAAAATTATTCTTCAGCCATTCTGGGTATTGAAATCATACTTCAGGACTTCAAGTACTCAGATTTAAACTAGAGCAGGCCAGACTCTGCTTCACAGAAATATTTTTATGGCTCCATCCTGAAGACAAGGGGAGTCCTTATCAAATATAAAAGAGTGCTTGGAAATTTAAAATTTTTAAAAAATATGCATTCATAAATTACATCTTCTACCTCCAAGAAATATTTTCAATCTTACAAAAGAATAATTTCTGATTGCCAAAAAAAAAAAAAAAAGTAAAGAGTAAAAATTCTAGAATTAATTCTCTATTAAAGCCACTTTGCTAGATGACAACTAGGAATTTTTCAGTAAGAACAATCTGAGACTCTCAAAATCAACAACTATCTTTTCTTCAAAACAGTTGAAAAAATACTACTGCAATGATTGAATGTCTAGACATAGTCTACTGTGGGATTGGGATTTTAATCCATTTTTCAAATTCCATCAACAAACACTTACTTCTAAATCTTCTCTCATCCAAAATCTGTCAGAACTTTTTTTTCTAAAAACAATTTTTAGAGATAAGCTAGTGTGACCACATTTCTTCCAAACCAATAATAGAGTATGCAAATTAATATGCAATTTGTTTTTCTTTTACTTATTAAGTCTTATATAGAAAAAGGATTGAGGGAATATTTTCATTTCATGTCAACTCTACACAGGTTAGTTACAAAACCAGCCATGACAATAGCATAAATCTTAGTCTCCACAATGTGAATTTTTTAAAATCTTGAGCTACTAATTGAAGACTAAAATCTCTTGAAGAAGAGATTGGAGGATTAATTTTTAAATCAGTTTTTAATCTGCTTATTCAGTTTTCATTACTGTGCAGTGGAAAATTATAATGAAAAATACAGTACTTAACCTTTAATAATTTTCCTGTTTTCAATATACTTAATCCCACAGAGCCAAAAGGCACTTTGCATCTGAAGTGTATTCTATGGAAAATATATATAGCTCACATCACATTAAATATATTTTATTTTACAGTAAATCTATTACAGAAACTATTTCTATTCTTTATATATTTCAGTTGTTTAACGTGGCATATACCCATTGGTTTTGTAAGTATAATATCTATATGCATAAAACTAGGCAGAAAATACTTCCTTAGGTGGTATTGTGTCACTTGTGTCTGTCATGTAACACAAAGTACAAGTAAAAAAAAGGTCTTACTTACAACTAATAAAAAAAATTAATTTTTAAAGACAGCATCTGCATAGTTTCATTGATATGAATTATGCCAGGCTGAATCAGCCAAGGCCTTTATCTATCACAGATAGAGGAGCAGGGGCGAAGGGAAATTAATCTTCAGTTGTTTTTTGACTCAGCTCATGGAAGGTAACAGGAGGTTTCTTGTCTTTAAAAGGATCAAGTTTTTGTACGAAGAATGGATTGACACAAAGGATAAGATATTATGAAATGTACTTGCTTTTGTGATTGTGTGGAATTAGATTAACTGTGGTTACAACTGCTGGCTGCACAGGAGAATATTTTATGTAAAATCCACCAAATTATAATATGAACTTGCTTGCCTTTTTTTTTATTTTATGGTATATTATTTTCTGAATTAGTCTTTAATGTTAGGATTTAACTTCATGGTGGGTATGACTCTTGTTCATGTTACACACATGAGAGGAAGGAAGTATTCACTTAAGTGCAGTTTAAATGGTTTTGGCAAAATAAAGAGATTTTTGTCTTGTTTTAGAAGAAAGTGAAAGAAAGAAATGCATTTCCCTCTGTCTTCCTGGTACTAATTTACAAAACCAAAATATACAAAACTGTGCAATCAACAACTCAATGCAGAACTTTTCCTTGTCTGTATAGTTTTCATGTTGCTTTCCTTTGACAGATTAAGAGAACCATCTTGTAGTGTCATTTTATGTAGGACAGAACAGCTGCTGCCACTAGCTAGCGACTAAAAGAGAAAGCAAAGAACTTGTCATTGGAAATGCATATCAAAATCAGTATTAGCTCACAATATTTACATATGAATTCCTCTAAAAGGCTCAGCTTATTTTCATGAGCAGATAACTATATTTATTACAGTGCTAACACTATATCACCAGTACCTTCTACTGTTTTTAACTCAGTCCAGGGATTCAGAAAACCTTAATAAAGTCTTGAGGGGGTCAGAGCCAATGCATGTAAACCTGGCAGCTACAGTGCTGGCTAAAGGACCATTTCCAACCACCTGCATGGAGAATGGCTGAAGCTTATGGCTGGCTTTACTATCTCTTAGATACTTAGCTACTCCTGTTCTGCCACAAAAGCCTTTTTGATGCCCCATGTTACCCTAAGAAGCAAAAGAGACACCACTTTCTGTATCTGCATGTGTTTAATCTCTTGAGAGACCAAGGATAGCGACCAAGGAACTGACTGCACTGTCAAGCCTCTGGCCACCAGTAAGCCTGGCTAGATGTCTAAAGATTAGTGATGCTGTTGTTATTATTTTTTCCTGTACCAAATGTAAGTAGGAATTCCAAGGGGTTGAGTGAATAGCTGAAAAATATTTTAAAAATATTATATTCTAAAAGCCAGCAAGCTCTCTGCAAACTTGACCTTAAACTTGTATGGATCAGCTGAGTCTGGAAGGGACTTTTCACCATAGATAGTATTTAAAGAGTTTCATTGATTTTCCACATTGTTTCCTCCCCTCCTTCAATAGTTCTGATGCAGCTGCTTCTGATAGGACGTTGGCCCTTTCAAGGGATATTGCCCTGTTCACAGATCTCTCAAAAAGGAAAGAACTTTCTTTTCTTAACCTTAGATTGTCCTTGCTTTTATGATGTACAGTGTTAAATTGAAAGTAGCTAAGATGTATGAGCAAGGGTGACTTTCTTTTTGGAGGGGAAACATTTTTCAGAAACTGCCAAAAGCTAAAATTCACTGAAGTCACAAAAAGTCTTTCCTGTATAGTTCTTTCCTTAAACATTTTCTTTATCTTTGAACTGAGAAGAATAGCAATATTACTCTAATTCCAAATTTTAGCAGTTCATTGATACCTCAAAATCTCACTCAAATTATATACTAGAGGTGTGAAATTATCTTCCTGGTTAAAAAAGGCTCTAGTTCTATCTTCCACTGAGTCTATGTGCATAATTGCATTTAACCGTTTCATTGCTAAAACCCACTTTGAACATTTCAAAAGAACATAATAACTTTTTTTAAACAAAAATATTCAAAAAATTTGAGCACTGCAATGGCATTATTCTCTGCTTGATTCAGTGCTCTGAACAAAGAGCTCTCACTCCTTGGTACAGGATTAATCAAATGTTCTGCATGGTGGACAAGAGATACCCTACTCTCACCAGCAAAAGACATCCTTTCTTGTAGAAAATAGTGTAATATTTAGAGGTTGAGCAAGAATGAAAATCTTAGAACTATCCCTTACTTCACTGGTTTGGTAATCAGTTAGAGATAAGACTTCTGAATTGCAGTCTTCGTAACAGTGAATATTCATTTAACTCTGCAAAATGGCAAGAGGCAGTTTGATAGATCCAAAATAGGTTTACAGTCTTATGACTATATATTAGGGAATTGGAGCTAGCACTTCTAGGCTGTGGGAACATACAGGATGTTTTTTATGCTTTCTTCAGGGTTCTCTTAACCCATTCTACAACCTAGATATAGGAATCACAGAATCACAGAATCACAAAATGATAGGGATCAGAAGGGTACTTGAAAGGTCATCTCGTCCAGCCCCTCTGCCAGAGCAGGTCACAGGTCTCTTGTTCAATGTTCCTAGTTAGAAATTTATAAAATTCTATCCTAAAATCAGGCTGGCCATCAGCTCTAGCAGATCCTCTTGGAATGCAGTGGCAGAGCCCACAATGGTTAGGAGCCATTTTATAATGACTCTGAGTTTTCTTGCCTCAGTTTGCAACACAGATTATTTTGTTGAACTAATTACTTTTGCTAATCATTTCTGTGATGGTTGTAGCTTGAATGAACCTTTTTTTGAAGAAGAATGATTATACCTGTGTTTTTTCCAGGGTTGTCTTGTATGATGAATTTAACACGTCTGTCTTTTTCAGAAAAGGCTGTTACTTGCTACTTGTGTGTCTTCCCCAGTCCACCCCATTCATGTGTGCATGTGTCATTCCTATACATTTTTTCTTCCTTCTTTGGACTAGTTAGAGAGAAGTATGCTTTTGCATTGTTTCTGCTTCTTATTGAAAAATTCTTTTGGATGTTATAATCTCTGTGCCTGCTGCATTATCACTCTACTGAACCTTGTGTCCCATTCCAAAATGACTACACAAAGGACAAGCTGCCAGGCACTGTTATTCCTGTCAACTCCTAATTTCATCAAACCAAACAGAAAAGCAAGTGTCCCATAAAGGTCTTCCCAAAGCTCTACCTGTATGAGATCAAGAAGGTGAAAAAAAGATGCCATTTCTTGGAAAAACCAAATTGTTTTAAGTGGGAAGAATGGCAGGACTGTGCTGCACAAATAGTGGTACAGATGGAAATGTATTCTTAAGATAAATTCCACAGTGTCCCACAGAAATGTCTTGGCATTAAATTGTAGAAACCTTCTAAATGGAAAAATCAGTATCCAAGTACAAAGTGCTGTTCTCCATAGGAACTATGGAACAGAATTTCTCTTGTGCTAATTATTTTTTTTACAGAATCATTAATTTGTCCCATTTTAAGCATATTTTCTAAAATTAGAAGTTGCCTCTTTGTCTTTGTCCTAGTCCTGTTTGTCTGTCTCCAAATTATTTGTGTGTGTGATCTCAGGAAGAATAGTTTAAAGCAGCTTGTTTTCTGTTGCTCCTAATGAACATCTAGTCCTTTAAAACAATCTATTCTTTGTCTCATTGTATTAATTCAGAGAAATGTAGGACACACACACATACAAAATAGGATTTTTTTTAGTGAAATTACCTGCCTGCTAACATAAAGATGGGAGCCATTTTATAAGGCTTGAAAAAAAGAAATATTTGGGCCCATGTTTCTTCTCAAAACCATGCAAATTTGTCATTGTCAACATGTAAATGGATTTGGAATAGAATAAGACTCAGCAGCTTTGTTCTAACTGTATTGTACCCAAGGAGCTTTTTATCTATGTTCAGAGCTGACTACATGCATTTCACAGCAGTCAGCAGTGTATTTATATGTAGATCACCTACACGGATTCACATGCAGGGTCTTTGCAGACCTCTTTTTGACAATCTGGAGACTGTTAATATTTATTTGTATGATGGAAACAGGTAGACAATGTATTTAAATAGTGGTTGGATATTATCTGTTGGAACTCCTTCTCAATAATATTTCTCTTAATCTGAAATTTTTAATTAAAAATCCCCATAAACTCTTAAAAATTGGCATACTATAATTCTTGTTGATGTTGATTTGTTAAAGGTTATTTCTCAATAGAAGAATAGATAGATGAATGGTATTTTGGGTAATCAAAATGAGAGTTTTGCTGTTATTTAACTCTTAGCTCTTAACCTTGAAGATGGTGTGGGGTATTGTGTAAAAAGTCTGGTACTTTTCAAAATACTTTAAGTATGGGGAGCAGGGAGCTGTACCATGCTTTCATGAATGTGATGAACCTATTCTTTACTGCCCTTTCTAAGCCTCTGTTCTTGCATAACCCTCAGGCTTCTCTTTGCAGGTCTTCATGCAGCAGGTGAGATTTTAACCTCTGTTTCTCATTCATTCCTAAAACCACCCTAATTCAGTTCTAAATGGGCAATTTAGCCTAAGTAGCCAAAAGTATTTTGATAAAGTATAAATTTTATCATAGTCATATTGCTTCTTCTGCAGTGTTGACGACAATGAATTACTGTTACTATTTATCTACAGAAACTTCCAGGCTGAACTTAACCAAGCCAGCCTGGGGACAGGGGCTTCATCTCATCTAACATGGACCTTTAACAAACAGCTCTCAGGCCTAAATCAATGTGTTGTCGGTCAGCGTCATACAAGAAGGCCTTGAAAGCATTTACTGCTGTGGAAGTTGAGATAGGAAAGTCTCCATTTTACAATTAGAAAACTGAGGCAAATAAACATGAAGTCTCAGATCTTCAATGACATTTAGACCCCTAAAGCCCCTAGAAAATCCTTTTACTGTTGGGAAATCTAAAATTGAATAGAAAATTTGTAGAACTACTTCTTCCATCCTGTGAATACTGAGGCACCCTTCCCGTTTAGGCCCTCCTAAAAGAAAGAAGCAAAGCAAAGGGCTCAGCAAGGTTCTTCTCAGTTTAATATTCCACATTATTTTGTGTGAGTCTTGAGGTTTTTCAAGCTTGCGTAATAGGTTATAGTCTTGCTCCAAAGCTGAATATCTGCTTGAGGCACACAGCCAAGAGTCTTAAAACACTAATCACACACTACCAGCTGCAGGCAATCATATGGGTTTCCCCAGCTCCCTGAAAATGATAACCAGTGTTGTGGTGTTGTGTGTGTGTGTCTATTTCTGTCTGTAGAGATATGTGAAAGTGGGTTAAGAGCACACAGTACTTCTTTCCACGTGTATGTTTGTTTTCTGTTCAGTGAAACTTTCATGTAAGCCTACAGATAAAATATTAGGTTTTTTTAAAAGATCACTCTTCAGAATATATAAACATCAGTTTTCTTTTTTTTTTTTTGTCTACCATGTAAGAGAACTTCTCTGATAAGAATTTACCTTTTTTTTTTCTTACTAGTACCTTTTCCATTCAGAAAGAAATCAACAGAGAGAACCCTTTGAATGGGGTCTTTCTTCACATTCATTAGAGGGTCAATAAGTGGACCTGGCATTTGTACAATGAGAAACCCATGCTGGTTTTGGATGCATGCCTATATAAACCACTGGACTGAAATGACACTGTGTGTTTGAGTGTCCTACCTCCAACCTTTATCTTCTTCAAAGACAGAAAGAGGAAAAGAAATAAGGAGAGACAGGAAGCAGGCTAGGAGAAAGAACAGGAAACTGCTCTGTGGTGAGAGAAAATGGGTATTATAAAAAATTACCAATCCTGAGTCAACAGAATGGGTTAATGATTATAATTATCAGAATCACTATAAACAAGGATTATTTTTTACCTTTATTTATAATAAGGCATTTTTGCATGGGAATGCCCTACAAGACCCTCAACAGTAAGTTTGCCCAGAAGTGTTCTAATTAACTGTACCAAATGGTCTACTATGCTGTCAAGTTAATGCCTTCTATCTGGCTGGTCACTGGCCATCATGTATCATTGTTCAGCGAATGACAGCAGTCAGGTTATTAAAGGTGTAGATATTAAATTAACAACAGTGGTAAACATTGTAGCTGTACTTCACATCTCAGCAGAGCCAATGAAGTGGATGACACTGAATCCATGCTGATATGCTGCAATGACAGATGGGCGTCATTTAACACAATACATCAGTGGGCAACCCACGTACCACAGCTGTCCTCCACTAAATGAATTAGATCAGGGTAATTAATCTAAGGCAGAAAGTATTACTAAAGTGGGTCCTAAGCGGAATTAGAAATGAATAAAATATCCTGTTAAAAAAGGGGAAAAAAAAAGAAAAAAAAAAGAAAAAGAGCTCAGTGCAGCAGGAGTGTGGAAATGATTGCCAAATAGTTTAATCCCACATAAAAAAGACAATGCCTATCTTCTTTTCTGAAGAAGTATATAATGAACACCCTTTTGTTCTCCAATACTTTATGATAATCTCTTTTGTGACCATGTGCAAAAAGGGAGGCCGCAACAACAGTGAGGGATCAGGACAAAATGATACATTTGAAACAATGCTCTAATGCAAGAAAATCCTATCGCCTTTACTGTTTACATATCCTATTGACAGAAATATTAATTGTTACAGATCCTCTGCTGATAATTGATTGAGCTGTAAAATTTATATGGCATTTTATCTGAGGATTTTCTTATTTGTGTTTTTGACTTGGGGGTGGTGTGGTGGGAGAGCAGTAAAAAGAATTCTATACCAGTCCTTTTCCTTCACACAAAATTTGTAGTGTTTCTACATCATAACTTTTCTCTCACACCTCCTCCATTGGGTCAAAAAAAGACTACAGGAATGGACTAGAACAAGTTTGTCTCCCTGCCAGACTGGTTGGTTACAGAATTATTTCAACACTTCTTGTTATACATTGATACTAATATTCTATATGAATACACAGCAAATTGTTTTTTGATTAAAGCCAAATCAATGTTGTGATATTAGTTTGCGATGATAATAAGTTTAAATATCAAAAATTTAGACCTAGGGTATATCAATTCATCCCTAACTGTAGTCAATTAAAAGAGCAGTTGCGGAAGGGGAAGAGCAACAAAGAACTGCAGCCCCAAAAATTTCATTGTTAGTCTTGAAGGTTCTGCATTAATTCTGTTCCACTTCATTTAGTGTATGACATCTACAATGGAAAATTTCCCTGAAGAGTGTCTCTGACAATGGCAAGCATTGATGAAGCGTCATGTACTTACTTGATTCTGTCAGCTCACTTACAGCTTCCTCTTTACTCTTGTCCCTTTACCTAAGAGAGCCATCATCCTTTGAAACACTTCCTTCTCTGTATGTAGAGCCTGAGATTTGCTACTGGTTTTAAACTGTAGGGGAAAAAGGAGAATTATTTGGGGAATAGGTATTATAGTAGTGATTATATTAGACTGGTGTAATGAAAATATATGCCGCTGGTGTGAACCTACAGGCAATTCCTGAAATGTATTGATTTTTATTATAGTGAGGTTTAAAACCAAGCTGCAGTATGTGTGGGAATTCTTCAGTGTATTTCAAAGTGCATCTGAATGACTAAATACACATTTACCATTGTTTGGGTCTAGTCTCCATTATGAAACAAACCTTATTCTCTGTAGCACTGCAAACTCTTCCTGTTAGTCTCTTCTCACCAGTAAACCAGTCTTATGAAAAGATTATATTAAAAGATTATATGGCTTATGCTTGGAAATTCCAGCATAGCATACTTTGTATATGTGTTGGTTTCTCATGTGTAAGTACTTAAAGAGTGACAGAATGACAGGCCTTCTGTTATTTTTAGTTAATATCCCTACTTTTCCTACTTCTGTGTTATTTTTTCTTCTGTGATGTCCTGAAAAATGTCCATCTAATACACAGGCACTATCTCTTACTAATTAATTCCTGCTTTCATTATTGCATCCTCCTCTTTGTGTTCCTTGAGACACATTTTTGATCAGCTTTTTCCCTGTAGCCTTGAGCATGTAATGTATTTCCTCCACTTTTAGTTTCAAGACACAGCATAACTCATGTCTGCCTAGTTTAATGCTGGTGGAATTTTCCTTTGCACAGATAATCATGGTATGCCTTCCCTCACCAAAGTGACACTCCTATTTTCTTCTCATTTTATTTCTTTTCTGCTTCCCTCCTGAAAATCAACCAAACAGCAAAGGCTGAGTTAAGCAACATGTGGAGTTTTCTGATGCCTTAGAATTTCTATGCAATGTATCAATGTTTTGAACACAATCACACATGGTTTCTACAGGAGTATATCAATTTTATCCTGGTAGACCTTCCATTACTGAAGTCTTATTTTCAATTTCTTCACTCTTATATAAAAATCCTAATTACAGCTCTTTGGGATCAGGGCTTAAACACACCTAGAGTTTTAGATACAGTCATTACTATGATTATGAACATCTCCACAAATAAATAATGGACTGCAATATGAAATAAACATAGAGTATGTTGTCTGTGAATTCTGTGGAAAATAAAATGCCTTCAGTTTTCCTCTAGTACATTGTTCTGTGTCTCAGATTCCTTTATGCCTATGAAAGGATTATTCCTTCCCTGAAATTATGCCACTGATTGGGTGAGAAAGTTGCATATGTTTCTTTGTTGCATGAGACATTGGGAACTGAATGGAGACAATAAAGTCACTCTATGTAGATGATCGAAAAACTTTGGATAGCCACAACTTTATATTATTCTGTTTTGATCCCAAGTTGAATCGCTAGCTTTGAGGTAAAATGCTACAAATGTGACATTACTACTATCTTTGACTGGCCCTCCAAAAAATCCTCCACTTTTTTGCAAACCTTTGAAAATTAGCATCTGTAACAAAGTATAATCAGCTACATTGCAGAAAAATCATGCATAAACTAAGTTAGAAATAAATGATGATTTATCAAGGTGTCAGATGTCATGTGGTGATGGATGAATCACAAAAATGTAATAGTTCAGCTTGCATACTCATTGAAATGCTGCATCTTCATCAGCGATATATTCCTACAGCTTCTTTTGAAAATGAGCTGAAAACCTCAGAAGAAACAACTGCCACTTTGCATTCCCCACAGTCTCACAGTGCCCAAACTTCCCTCTTACATATTTTCTGAAAAGTCTAGTGATGGAGATTTAGTCTCCTATGCTGACTGCAATGAAATTCAGATGATAGAAGTTATATGATCTTTATTAGTTGTTCATGTACTATCTGGCATAAAGGACTCCTTTAATTACTTTTACAATTTAAGAATAATAAATAATTAATACAATAGTGATTATTTTCAAAATGAATGTTTATTCTAATAGCCTAACATGTTTTTATATTTTTTTTACAACCTAACATTGCAGTGCTCAGTCCACAAGTTCTAAACGACATATGGACATGCCATCTCAGGACAGAGGAAGATTATATTGAGATGAAATAACACAATATAGTACAGTATTGTTTTTTTCATCTTTTCAAAGAATTAGTGACACTTTTCAGCTCTGATAAAAGTTCTATATAGAAAATCTATGGATTGAATTCCTGTGTTTAACTACAAAACCACTTCACCTAAGACAGAAGCAACTTTTTAACTCTTTATATATTCCACTGAATCAACCCAGAAAAGCTTACAATGTTATGTGATCATGGAAGAACTAATCAGAATAAGATTTCACAATCAGCAGATGATAGCATCTCAAAACTGCTGACTTCAAAGGAGGAAAAATGATTTCAAATAGCACTGCTAAACTTCTGCAATCTGCCCAGCTTTTGACATTGTACTTCAACATTTTTTTCCTTCTCTTCTTCACAGTCATCATTAATTCTATTTTTCTATGTTATTTTCCAAATGAGAGAGTTTCTGAACCTGGAGTTCCATGGAAAGATATTTCTATGGCCTGATCTACAGCAAAGGTCCTCCTATAATACTATTTCCAACCTTTGCTTTAGGAGACAAATTTTTTGGCCAGCATTTTCAAAAAGGTATGAAGCATGAAGGTACTTTGGTCATTAAATCTAACTGTAAACAGTTAAATTCAGTTAATGTTGGAAATCATTATGAACTGGTTTTCTAAGAGTAATATATCACAGTTCAATGGAAAATAATTTTTTACCATCCAATTTTGACTGTAATTCATTACACTATTACAGGTGTTGGGAGATATTATTTGTTTCATGTATTTAAGTATGTTTAGTTGGAATAAATTACTTAGGATTATAATAGGGTGTGGTTCATGCTGTTTGCATAGTTAAAATTAGCAAGAGTGGCTAGATTTGCTGAAACATTTAGGCACCAATAGCAGTACTTTTCTGAGCAATTTTTCTAGTAGTTTTCCTAAAAGCTAGTACATTGCTGTGTTTAGTTTTTTAGTATGGAAAAGTATTTTGATATTACACTAATGTTTCAGTAATGTTTTTCTATGTCTGGGACCCTTCAGTTCTCCATGTTCCACCAGAAAGGGCCAATGTTCAAGGGTTATAAACCAGAAGATAAGAAGGCTCCAAACTTCATGGAAAACTATGGAAACTTCTAGTCAACAGGATAAGAACCTGCTTGTCTGGATGCAGAAGAAGAATCCAATTAGATGTTAGAAGACCCCAGACTAAAAATCACCATGGGACTAAAGGGCAAATGACAGTGTGTAAAGGGCAGGTATATGGGTTCCAAGGGTATCATTGTCCCATATTTCTTTGTTCTTGGTCCAACTCTTTGGAGGCACCCAGCCCAAGCTGATCCAGCTGCTGCGCCTTTGAATTAACTATTTTGTAAAATCAATGCCTGAGACTCCGCTGTGGGAAACATAGTGTTGAGCCTGAAGGAGGAGGAAGTATGACCAAGAATAAGTGTTTGTGTGTGTGTATGTATGACACCATGAATAGTGTGTGAACACCCAGGCAGCAGCTACTCCTTTAACAAAAGTTTCCAAAATAGCTCCCTAGACATGCGTAATTTCTTGAAATCCTTAAACTGAACCAAATCATTGGCACTATTTCAGAAGCTTCACTGCCCTTACTAAGTTCCCAGAGCCTTCTTGTATTGAATTTACACAGTATAGCTGGACAAGTAGTCCCATAATAGCATCCTGTATCAGGCTTATGTTGAACTTCAGTAAGAACTAAAAAATATCTTCACTGACTTCCAGGCAACTGCAAAGATCAGAAAACGCTTGTTTGAACCTAAATGTCTTATCAGAAGGTGTCAAGTTAAATGGCCATAAACCTCCTTTTTCCCTGACCCAGTTTGATGAGACTAATTAATGCTAGCATTAGCTCCCAGCTTTCTTTGCAATCTTAACAACTCTAAGTATGATAACGGTGCTGCAAGGCAAGTGCAGGGAGGCACGACTTTTTGTGCCCTTTTCCTTTCCTTACGCACAAGCGTAGAGCTAGTTCCAATACATCTTGCTGATATATTTTATCATCCTTGACACAAGAACTGGAAGAGTGGGAGTTTTCCTGGAAAAGAATACACAGTTCCTATTGGAGATGTATGAGTTTTCATTCTGGAAGTTTTGGTCCACACTTTTTAGTCCCCGTGGTGGGTAATCTATTTTATTATGGGGTGTGTGTGTGTGTGTGTGTGTGTGTGTGTGTGTGTGTGAATAAAGCTCACTAATTTTCTGCTGCATTGCATCCTTCTTGTTTCTGTACCTGCTGAAACTAAAATGCTGCCTGCTGGGGTAGTTTAGATCTGGTGTACTGAAGCTTGAGGAGAGAATTGTGCTGGAAAACAAGACATAAGGATAAAAATGGTCAGAAAAGATGAAAACACTAATCAGAAACAAGTACTTTAGTCACCAAACAGAGCAACCCTTTATTTATTTTACTCGGGAAGGCCATCACTGGTTTTGTCTGTCAACAATTATCAGGTCTGATTATCTTATAACTTATAATACATTTTATCTCAGATAAATCTTCAATACCAAATGTTTTGTGTTTGTGTGGCAAGGTTTTGGTAGCAGGGGTCTACATGAATGGCTTCTGCAAGAAGTTGTTAGAAGCTTCTCCCAATGGCAACAGAGCCAATGCCAGACAGCTCAAAGATGGACCTACCACTGGCCAAACCTGAGGCAATCACTAATGGTGCTTAGAACCTATGATTACATATTTAAGAAAAAAATAAAAATAGGGGCAGCAGTTTTTGCAGCCAGAGAGAGGAGTAAGAAGATGTGAAAGCCAACTTTGCAGACACCAAGGTCAGTGAAGAAGGAGGCAGAAGAGGTGCTCCAGGCACCAGAGCAGAGATTCCTCTATAGGCCATGGTGAAGACCATGGTGAGGCAGTCTGTCCCCCTGCAGCCCATGGAGGACCCCATGCCAGAGCAGGTGGAGACACCTGAAGAACCCTGTGAACCTGTGGGAAGCCCACACTACAGCAAGCTCTTGGTAGAACCTGTGGAGAAAGAAGCCAACACCAGAGCAGGTTTGTTGGTAGGAATTGTGACCCCATGGGGGACCCACACTGGAGCAGTCTGGTCCAGAAAAACTGCATCCTCTGGAAGAGGTGAGGAGAAAGGAAAAAACCCTCATGGGTTGAGATAAAGTTAGTTTAGTAAGATAACAAAGGAAGAGAATAATAACAGTAGTACTAAGAATTGTGATAAATAAAAGAAATAAAGCATAAATGCAATTGCTCACCACATGCAAAAGAAAAAAACAACCTCATGCCCAATCTCTTTCTAAGCAGTGAATCTGTCTCCCAGTTTTATAGGGAGCATGACAGTATATTGGTTGCGCTGGGTGAGCTGTCCTGGCTGTGCTCTCCCAGCTTCTTGTGCACCTGGCAGGGCATGAGAAGCTGAACAGTCCTTGACTTTGAGTAAGCACTACAACTACACTGCGATGACTAAAAACATCAATGTGTTTTTACCAATATTATTCTCATCCTAAATCCCAAACATGGTGTTATACCAACTAATGGAAAGAAAATTATTTCAGCCAAAAAGAGGACAGCACTGAACACCTTCTCCCTCTTCTTCCCAAGCACTTGTCTAGGTATCAAGTAAGATATAGTGCCTCAGCTACATGAGTGTATTGTGCTATACATCACAAGTTATTTGGCTTATCTTGACCATCAAATGCCCATGCTGCATCCTATATAACCCTTTTCCCTTTTCCTAGAGAAATTTTCACTTTTAGTTTTAATGGATGAAATTTTCCCCCCATTTCTGTAAGTGAGAGTTTTGCAGTTAGTAGTAAGCAAAAAACCAGGATTTCACTTATTGTCTGTGTATACCCCAGTTCATGTCTTCTGGCCCACATGAGCAATTCCCTTATGAGATAATTAAATGAGACTGATGAGAGACTATTCTGTTCTGCTCATTGGTTCTCAGGCTGAAATTGTCAGAGTGTAAGACCACCTGGCAGCAATACATACACAACTAGCTACTGCTCCTGGCCACGTTTTTTTTTATATGTGGTGAAATTAAGACTCTTACTGTGTGTCTGGAAGGCTTGACAGTGTCTTTTCAAGCTGGCAGTCCAGGTCTCTAGGTGCAGACAGAAGTAGCTGGAGTGGCTGATGAAGGCTGGTTACACCAGATCACCCCAGAGCTTAGCTCTGCTGCAGCTGTCTCTCACTGTGGGTTTGTAAGCTGGCTGGTGAACTCATGTACTATCACCAGACCTCTCAATCCTCTCAAAGGTGTGGGGTAAGTGTCTTGTAGTCATTCATCCATCTAAAGACTTTGAGTGCCATACAGGGAAAGTTGCCTACCCTTTTGTATTAAATTGCACTACTAGCATCTTCAAGTGCATTGTGCTTATTCCTCAGGGGAGATTTGTGTGCAGTAAAGTATTCAGTTGTGCTAGGCATTTGGCATTGTTTTCTAATGTACACACTGTTATTTTTTATGTTAGAGTTGGCAAGGTTGAAGAAGTGCATGTTGACCTGGTCGTTTCCTTGCAGACAGCATAAGAGAAGTGGCTTTTTCAGGAAACAATTACACAAGGAAAGGGCAATGGCTTTTCTGACCCGTTCTGTTAGGGCACTTCATTCATATTGATAATGGGAAGAAAGCCACACAGTATCTGTGTGTTGGTAGGACTTGCATCATTGGTGAAGATGTGGTGTGAGGTGATAAGAAAGTGGATGAAATTGATTCAAAAGAAAAATCATCAGAACACACTTTCAAAAGGAGCTCTTAGCAGAATGTTATTCCTGTATTCCCTCTTATAATTAACATCCAGTTTTTATCAGACTTCTTTCTGAAGTCTAAATAAATGCCCTTATTGTGTGGCTTCTGGCTTATCACTTGCAGAAGATACAGGTTCTAGTTCATCATTAAAAACAAATCCTAGTTTTACGAGCCATATAAAGAATAAGGCTGCCCATGGCTATAATTGAGTTACTGGTTTTTATCTCACTACAGTCTGTTGGATGTCTCTCTAGCTATAAAACAAGCAATTTTACAAAGACCCTGCGGTGAATAGAGCAAGACTTTTGGCTTTCTAGTTATTTAGTTCTCTGTTTTCTCTGCTTTTTTTTCCAGAGGTATCGGATGTAAATAAGGTTTCTAGTTTCTCTTATCTCTTTGTTCCTTCCAAAGCTGAGATTGATAGCTTTAGGGAGATCAAAGTCAACTTTCAAATGTATCCCAAATTGATAATCTCCAGACTATCATACACCTTGTACTCAGAACAAAACCCTAAAATCCATAATGACATGAGCATGGTAAATACGGTTCTTCTGTTAGACTAAGTAAAAGTAGATTATACATGTTTTTAGACTTCAAAGGCCTGTCCTTTTGGTCGGGTTTCTTTAAGGTCTTGAAGGCGCTGTGCGCTCCTTTTTGTGTAAGAATAATAAAAGACACTGCAGCACCAACTTGAGAGGATATTTTTCCTGCTAACATTGCCATTTCAAAGATAAATGGACAAAGCATTTAAAAAAAAAGAAAAGCAGGGGCATTTCTAGTTTATTTAATGTAAACATAGAAGTATAATGTGTATCAAAACTAGTTTGTGCTTCATACCTGACTGTATAAAGTGTGTTTTGTTTTAGATATCCTGGCTGACCAGGTTACCAAAATATAGATGTAAATGAGGAGACCTTATATTCCCTTCCTATGCCAAGAAAGATGTACATCTCTAAGAGAGTGCAAAATTTGCAGGTCTAATCCAAAGCCAGTTCCCACTGACACTAATGAACAATGACGATATTTCCTCCTGTCAATGTTTTGAACAGGACTACCTAGCGCAAATGAGACTACAGTTGGAGCCCACAGAAAGTTGCATGACCAGGGACACATCAAAACCGTTAGTGCAGATCACACGTGTCCATGCTCCGTCACTGCAGAGTTGTTCTCCAGCAGCGGCAAGGCAACTGGCAGGAACACATGTAGCTTACTGGCTAGCAGTCAGTCTGTAATAACTAATCCCAGGTTTAGGGAGAGGTTTTAGTATAGACTCTATGGGGGAAAAAAAAATGTCAGGAAGAGCTACATCCTTCCTTTCAGGAGTGCCTCTGATTTTTCTTTCATGAACACTTATTTTGGAGTGCTGAAAGGCAGATGTTTGTAGAAGAAACAAACATTTTATCCTTCCAACTGTCCTTCTATTCTCTTCCAAAACACAAGTATGTTTGTGTGCATATGCATGTGAGAAAAGGAGAATTATCCTATTGTTCAGCATGGATAAATACTTCTGTGATTTGTACATGAAAGTATTTGCATGGGATAGTGCATGGTAATCTCTTTATGGTCTAAGAAATACATTATTTCCACAAACCTGTCTTCCTGGTATAGCAAAGTGTGACAATTTGATCCTGTATATGCTTACAAAATAAATGTTTTGCTATTCTCTGTGCAATGCTGGAAGCTTCTGTGTGTTTCCCTCACAGGAAGTCTGTTGTGATACAACACATCTTCTCAGACAGCACTTCTGGGGAAGTATCAGAAACTCTACACAGCACTAAAGCTATAAGAAATAGAGGAGTTTGAGTCTGTTTATGCTTTGAAAACTATGAGAGAAATATATTGTGAAAATACTAGGTTGCCAAAATAATTCTCTTCATTGACTAGTAAAAACGCAGAAGCAAGTGTGTGTCCTCCTCATGTTCCTAGTTGTTTTGTTGCAGCTCCCACATTTAAGGATGAGAAGGTACATTGGCCCCTCTGATGTAGTCAGCCAACTGACACTGCCAGTAAAAGAACTAATTGTGGTCAGTTGTCATTACTTGCTATGTGTCATAACATACGTCTAAATGGAAAAATACCTGAGAAACAGTGACTTGTCCATATACACTGAAGCTGGTTGATGACCATAACCACATTTGAATAAAAGCTGTATCTGTGCCAGGCTGAAGTGAAAAACATCATCCAAAGAAATTAGGAAATCTGATTACTTCTGGAATAAAACAAGGCTCTAAAGAAAAGAGCCAACATTTTTGTTTTCAGTCCATAAGTGCATTTTAATTAAGAGGGTAAGGAAGGAGTAAAACTTAGAGGAAAATACAGCATAAAGAGTAATTTTCTTACTCTCCACCGCCTCGACATGAATAAAAGTCTGTTCCACATGGAGTCCTTTAGCATAAGCACCTCCTGTCACACTCCAGAGCTAAATAAAGTGGGAAGAGGTGGGGAACTGAACTCTCATTTTCTTACCCCAGGTCTGCTGACATCTGTCAGCAGTTACACAGGTGGGAAGAAGGGAATATATCTTGGACCTTGCCAAAATGGCTCTAAAACATCATCGGTGGGTTTGCTCTGCTGGTTCCATCTGTCTGTGCCTCAGTGCACATGCAAGGTATTTATAAGCCACCTGCTGTTGGTACAGTGATTTTTTTTTTCTTTTTTTTTTTTTTGCCAGAGTGGCATTCAGACTTGCAAGATAAAAATATTGATCTGAAATCAGTGGAAGGCTTAGTATTATCCTTAAACGTTAACTTGCCTATCTAGATTCCCATTGCACTAACCTCTGATAGGCTGGGACATTTTTTAAAGTATTCATTTTTCTCCATTGTGACATTAATACTGTAACTATGGATGTGACCTTTGATCATAGCACAATTATACTAACAATGTGGATATTTTTTTTCTGTATTCTCAATCAAGACTTGGACAGAGATGGACTAAAGGAAGATTCAACTAAGCAACACTTTGTTCCTTCTTTCTTTTATACTAGTAAAGAAAAAAACCAAAAACCTGGATGTTAACACATTCACAACAGGAATTGTGTGTTATCAAACACTTCTTGTTTCCAATAAAAAAAAGAGGAATAGAATAGAACTTTCTGTGTTTTTCTATTGACTTAAGCCAGTGTCTTGACAGTGATTATTTTGAAAACAGGATTTAGCTTTTGCTGCACAGGGATTCTCCATTCTGGAAAGCTTTTTTAGCCTTGAAGTAAATCTGGAATGTCAGCATGTATGGTATATTTACAATTATGAGTATGAAACAGAGAATTTTCTTCACTTGTAGTATTCCCTCTTCTAAATATCTTATTCAAAATTTTGTAAAAGAGGGCAACTTCCAGGAGATATTTTTTATATTTCCAAGGGAAAGAAGAAGTAAGAATGGTTTATTCCCCTGCAAAATAATCCTTACAGTGAACAAAAGCTAACTTTGTGCATTCTCTGTTTACTACAACATACAAAAATGTTCTGGGGGATGTAGATGCTTGTGTGTGCATACACATATGTCTGTTTAAATTGTTGTAGTTTTGTGTGGCTGGGTTCTGGTGGAGAAGGGGGAGATGCAGGGGTGGCTTCTGCAAGAAGCAGACAGAAGCTCTCTGTGGGCCCCAGAAAGTAATCATCAGCTGACTCAAGGCTGGAGTCCTTGTTGACCAAGTCCAAGCCCATCAGTGATGGTCACAGTGCCTCTGGGAATCACATTTAGAAGAAAAAAAATGCAAGCAGCTGCTTTTTGCCACCACAGAAGGGAGTGAGAAGATGTAAGAAGCTTTGCAGACACCAAGGCCAGTGAAGTTGGGGGAAGCGCCCCAGGTGCTGGAGAGAAAGATGCCCCAGCAGCCCGTGGAGAAACCCATAGTGGAGCAGGTGTCCCCCCACAGCCCATGGAAAAGGCCGATACCCCACCTGCAGCCTGTGGAGAGGCCCCACGCTGGAGCAGATGGAGACATGCAGAAGATGCTGTGACCTGCATTGAAACAAGCCTCTGCCAGCACTTGCAGCCTGTGGGGAGAGACAGAGACACAGAGATGAGTGAGTGAGAGACAAAGATCCATGCCAGAGCGGGTTTGCTGGGGGTAGCTTGTGACTCCATGGGGGTCCAGGCTGGAGCAGTCTGGGCCTGAGAGGCTGAGAGACATTCTATGATTTATGACTGCCCACCATAGCAGTGACCCACACCAGGGCAGCTGGTGAAGAGCTGAAGCCCCATGGGAAAGGATTCATGTTGGAGAAGTTCATGGAGGACTATCTCCTGTGGGTGGGATCCCACTGTGCAGCAGGGGAAGGGTGTGAGGAATGCACCCCTGGGACAAGAAGGAAAAACACTCATAAGGAACTGACCGAAACCCCCATTCCCCCATTCCCTGCCCCTCCTCATGCCACAATGAGGGAGGAAGAAGGGAGTGAAATCATGACTAAAGTGACGTCTGCTAAGAAGGGAGGGATGGGAGGACGTGCTTTAAGATCTGGTCGCACTTCGCATTATCTAACTCAGGTTTCACTGTGTGTGCAGTGTAGTGTAATAAATTATATAGTTTTCTTGCCTTTATTCTGTGTTGAGTCTGTTTTGGCCCTGACACTAATTGCAGAATGATCTCTTCCTGTCCTTATCTTAACTCCTAAGCCTCTCAATATATATTTTCTCTCTTGTCCAGCTGAAAAGGGAAGTGATAGAGCAGCTTTGGTGGGCATCTGACCTCCAGCCAGGGTCAAAACACCACAAAACCAAGCAAGAAAATGTAAAAATTAAATCATTACAATTTCAATATTTAAAAAATGAAATTATTTTATCTCAAAGAATTGTTATTAATTTAGTTCAATATAATGAATTGATAAAAAAAGAAAATTTGAAAGATGAATAATACAAGTATATATGAAAATATGACTGTAAGTATGAAATATTACTTTGAAATGAGATACATTTAACTGCTGGGAGAAAACAGTAAAGCATCCTCAGCACAAATAATTTGAAGATAAAATTATACCTGGGGACACCTTCTATGAAATGTTACCATTGCTTACCATAAAACTCTCCATGACTAGGCAAGACAATGTCTGCAGTTTTTTAGCAAAGCAAGTTGCTGTAAGTAACCTTAACAGATATGCTTTGAGTTTGTTTAACTTGTTAGCTAAGCGGTCTTTCTTTGTAACTGCAAGGTAATCAGGAGCCAGGAGGAACCGTGCCTTAGAGAGATATTTCTCAGCAGGTTCCAGCCAGTTACAGCTTTGATTTATCACTCAAGCTGTAAACTGTAACCCCTGTGGTACATAATCTAGCACCATGGTATCTGTGAAGACACCTACATTAAAAAAAAAAAAAAAAAAAAAAAAAAAAGAACTACAGGATTTGTAAGACTGTGTCACAGTCCTAGCCAACTGTCCTTACAGTAGAAAAACCCTTCAAAAACTTAATCTAAAGAGGTCAAGGAACATTGGTCCTGTTCTAACTTGAAGTCATGTATTTTTCTTGGTCACAATAGATTATTTATGGTTTTGGATCTCCCCTAGCACTTTGTTAGTACATGATACTGTTAGGTAGCTTACAGTAGTGAGACTCCAGAGTAAATAAACTGGTCCTGTGGTAAGCATTACAGTATAGGCATTGCTAATTATTTATTTCCTGCTGTTAAGCAGAAAACAGGCTTGACTGCCCTCACAACAGCTGCAGCATTACAATGTGTGAAACACTATGAACTTTTATGTGCTAGCTCTCCTGAAGAGCTCTGGGGGCAATGGGTATTACAAGCAGGTAGACTAGTTGTCAGAAGAGCCTTCTGAAGAGTCCTAGTGCATCAGCAGCAATTAATGCAGGTGGTATTTTAGACAAGGGAGCTAATGAGCTTTAATATGCATGCAGGTGAGGGAGTGCTGAATCAGTAGAGCCATTAATGAACCTATGACAGCCTAATTAGCTACAATTTAAAATCTATGGAATCTAATCAGAAGAGCTGAACACTGCTGCAAATCTGTGTATGAATGAGTCTTTCTAAATACTCCAATCTGTTGCTTAGTCACTGATTGATAGTAATTGCTTTTTTCCTCTATTGTGTTTAGGAAAATGCCCAATTTTGTTCTGATAGAGGAGGACACAACATTGAAGTTAAATGCCTGAGATGTTTGACTGCTTAAGTTTTAATCAGGAGATGTTTAAAAAAAAATCAAAGTAAAATTAATTTCCAGCTCTGAATATAGATGATTAAAAATACACCACCAACTTTTCATGTATTTGGCTGGCAGAGATTATATGCTAGTTAATCAACTCCAAATAGCTTATATGAAATTAAAGATAGAAGTACAGCTGAAGTGGCATGAAATACACATATTAATATAAGAACTTCTTTATATAGGAATTTTATTAAACTCCTTAGATGAATGATTTTTAATACAACTGAAAAGTAATTTTCCTATAAAAGAAGGACAATAATATCTCCTGAATGTTGTTATTAAAAACATCAAAAATAGTAAGAAACGTGTTATGAAACATTTTATTTTCCTTTTCCAAAATCACTATGAGAAAATTAATATTTAGTCAGGTATAGTAGGGAAAATACACATATCTCACTGTGTGAGATACGAAGTATTCTATATGAAGGTTTAAATACCTGAAACACTATGAGATATTACTTACTTTCAGGGCTCAGAACCTACTACTTCATGTAGATGAATTCCAATAATAATTTTTCTTTACTAGACAGCTAGTTGTCTCTGGTATTAGTACAATAGGCACATATATGTAATCATATATAAATATATATATATAAAAATATACAAAAACCTTTTATATATGTATATATAAAATATATGTAACAATATATGTATTATATATAATCTTTTTATATGTATATATGTATGTAATCTTATATATATATAAAAAAAATTTAGTGAGTAAGAAGTTGCTGAAGGAATGTGAATGCCTTTTTTGTCTCAATCCACCTATCCACAGTATCCTGTACCGAATGTGGGAACACTGAATATATATATACTGAATATATACTGACTCCACAGGAAAAAAGATACATAGCTAAAACTTTAAGCCATAGTGTTCTGTGTGACTGCTGACATTCTCATTAAATACAAATAATTTGAAAACAGAAAATGTGAGAAATAGACTTTTCAGACATAGGTGATGCCCACAAGCTTGCAATTGCTATTTATGAAGCCTGTGTGCACAGCAGGTTGATAAAGAAAAAAGAAGGGGGAGAGGAGAAAGGGGGAAAGGAGGACTTTAAAGACAATTTACACCTTAAAGATTTCTTTTTTCTTCACGTGTTTCCATGGTAATTGAGACCACCTGATGTTCTCAAGATCGCAGCTTCTCTCCCTTGCCACTCTACAGGTGAACTAGAAAATACCAGAGGAAAGTACTTTATAGTGTTTCTTAGGAGGAGGTGGCTCTGTTACTTGCTTTCTCCACTGTCTCAAAGTCACTGGATTTCAAGTTGAAATTGATCAAGAAAACCATTTTGTTAAAGATTTTAAATTTTCTCCCCATAAGTCTCTCCCATTTTAAGTGTCTGTTTCCCTGAGTTAGCATAAAGGACTGTGCTTTCAGCAAGGCAGCTTTTATTGAAAGGAGGTCACATACTTTTTCTCCAAGACTTTTTATAAAGGTTAGTGAGAAGCCATTTGAGAAAAGGCTGTATTGAGACATCTGCTACCTGACAAACTCTTGGAGATAAACATCGGCTTCAGGCCAGGACTTTGAATGGCTATTTGTATGTCTTTCAGATCAAGATGTATTCAGTGAGGATATCTCTTAACAATTCTGAATGAAAAATAATACAGAGAATCACCATCTGATCAGAGACAAATCATGGATGGAAGAAATCATGAAATTCATTGAATAAACAATTTGCTAGGAATTATTTCCTTGGCTGTAATCACCACTGCCACTCATACAAGTAATTTGCTGAAGAAGCAACATCATCTGTTCTGCAGGTGAACTTTATTTTTGGTGCTGTGTTCTTTTGAGGTCATAAAGGGGTATTGAAGTCTGATTTCACACATCCCAACTGCACAGTTTTCTTCTTTTGACACATGGCACACCCACATCTCAATAGGTTCCATTTTATACATATTTTTTCTTAGGAGTTCTAGTTATTGAATTATACAGCAAGAGGAAGAAATAAATAAACTTTGGGTCTGATCCTTAAGTCTCTATTCATGCAAATAGGGACTTTTCTTGAATTTTGTACACAGAATCCATCCCTAAGAGGTTCACTATATTTACTTTAGCTTTCTCTGAAGTAGTGAAATAATTTAAATACATGGACATATATGTTATAATAAGCACATTGTCACACAGTAGGGTGAAATTTCATCTTTCTTTTAGTTCCTTTTTTCTCTATGATTATATATATATGCACACACATGCATATATCTGTTTACATTCATGGAGGCATTTATTGTCCATAATGTGAGTTTATTTTCTCTGTTTTTAAAGTCATGCTACTTAGAAGTCTCAATTCTCAGCTCATCATTATTGCTAAGACAATAAATATTTTTCATGCCATTTCCTCTCCCAGTCTCTTTTTCTGCACACAAACAGAACAGAGTTTTTTATCAACGTTGTCAAAATTGTCTGAGCCACATCAAGAATGAGAGTCTAGGGCCTGGATGCTTCTGGTGCCAGAGGGGAAAGGCAGGGACGCCTAGAGTGAGTATTAGAGGGTGATGTCTGAGAGTAAGGCTCCCTGTTCTTACTACCATAGAAAAGTTGACATATTGGAACAGAATATGGGAACTGCTGAGAGAAGTCATAGAACTTGACTTTTCTATTTGTACAAGAGCAGTAAGCATGGTGGCTTCCCAAGATTTGGCACGGTTAAAGCAGATAACCAATTTAGGTCTGCTGGAACATGTCAGAATAATACTTTGCTATCCCAAGCCAGCTACTAGACATCAGGAAGGCTTCAGGCAGTCTAGATAGTAAAAGAATTATCTGGGTTGTCAAAGCTAGCTCACACTGGTGGGACACAAATTTTACTGAGAGACTTAGCTGGAGTATTCATAAAGAGGAGGTTAATTTTACTTGCATATGGTGAAATATCCTAGAACAAAGATTCCCAATGCTCCATCTTAGTGTGGCAAAAAAGTAGTTTGTTGTGGTTTACTTGTAAAAAACGAAACCAAACCATGAGCCATGGGGCTAAGAAATAGATCCAAGTTTAAACAGTCAATGGCAAAACCAAGTTGGTAATGAAAAGACTGACTCTTGTCATTCATCACTGTATATCAGAACCATCCTCACCAAGGTCAGTGGAATGTCATGGTCTCATAATATAATGAGGCTCCAGCATGCTCCAATCTCATCACTAGGCAATACTTGGCTTCTTTAAAGATACTGTGCTTCCATGCAATTTTGAGTACCACACTTACACACACATTCAATTGAAACATAACTGTGTGAGATGACATGCTTTGACTTGGCTGGCCCTGTGTGGAGCCAGGAGATAGACTTGATGATCCTTGTGGATCCCTTCCAACTCAGAATATTCTATGTTTCTGTGATTCTATGACATATTCCCAGTGGAAATCATGACTGGAAGAGAAACTTTTAGAACAGTTCTATCACCTTCTTGAAAACAACTTTCAAGAAACAGTATAATTTAAAATATAATTAAAAGAGATCATCTGTGAAAGATGGTGAGCTCACTGACATTTAAAGTTAAGGTAGCATGGACCTCTCATATGCATCTGTTTAAATGCATATCAGACACTTGTTGAACGGGGCCAGAGAGTGCAACATTATGAAAGATGAAGCCATTGGTGAATACATCTGTCTATATAGAGCTATATAAAACTATTTTATAAGGACTTTTTATTTTTCCTTGTTTGAAAATATTTTTATTTATTTATTTTTGCACAGTGGAAATTTTATTTTTTATAGTGTTTGCTGCTGAGGCATAGTTGAATAAATTTATTTTAAGATGGTTGGTAAACTGTTTTCTTTCCGTACATCTCTGGTGATGCATTTTTTGATAAATCATTTTTAAGGTGGCTGTTTCAGTATTTTTCTTTTTATTTCCTGCTGTGGAGATGAGGGCTTTAATAAACAGTTTTTTGAAGTGGCTATTTTTACATTTTTTCTCCTGCATCCTGCTGTTACAGTGCTGTAAGCTTGTTACATGTTCATTTGTTTTAGATAGCTGCTGTTCCTTGTTTTTTTTTTTAAATGAGCCTTGTACATTAGCCTTCATTTTCAGAATTTCCTTCTCTCCTCTAAATAAAACTGAATAGGAAAAGGCAGTGGAACAGACTTTAAAAAATGTTGCTATTACAATTCACAGGAATAACTAACTTAAGGACTTAGTTATACTAACATTTAATTATTCCATGCCACATTACAGTGTTTAATAAGTTCAGGCTTGTCACATTTAAAGTAATTTTACTAAATGTAAGTTCGTTCTAATTACCCTGTTGTAGTTCACCACAGATCGAGTCCTCATGTGGAGCTGTGACAGTTCAGCTAATCCATGGTTATGTATCGGTATGTGCTAATCCAACCATGGGTTTGAATACTGATCTCCATGTAGGAAATAGTAAATGAAGTCACAGTGAAAATATTCCTAAATTTGAGTCCCCATTGCTGGATATATTCAAGGTCAGGCTTGATGGGGCTCTGAGCAAGCTGATTTAGTAAAGCTCTCCCTGCTTACTGCAGGGGACTTTGGGCTAGATGACCTTTAAAGGTCCCTTCCAACCTAACACATTCTGTGATTCTTATATGACAATTTCTAGAGATGTTGACATGTTGTGTATTGATTTTAACAACTTTTTTGAAAACTTGACCAGTTGAGTATTTCTTTTTGTAGTGAAAGTTGTTATTTTTATCCACAAATAAAAATGGACTTAAAAGGTTGAATAATTTGAAATATAATTCAGTATTTCACGTTAAGCTGGCAATTAATATTTTGTGTAGGAATAAATAGCAGAAAAAGGCAGTATTTTTTCCCCAAGAAAAAAGTATGTCATAATTTATTAAAAAAAAAAAAAAGGCAAGACACCCTACAGCAAAATAAGAACTCTGGTATTCATTCAGTCCTACTAGAGCACTATGAGGATTCTTTTAGTAGCAGGGTAGTGCTCCCAACCCTAGAACCACTAGGAGAATGAAGAGAGAAGCACAATGAGATCATAATTTTGATGTTACAAGAGAGGCCTAGAGATACACAACTATGAAAATAAGGGAAAACTCTACAGACTTTGAAAGGTTTCAGTCGATATAATCATCTAAAGGACTGATACACAGCTAAAACTAAACATTTTTGCTCACTCTAGAAATTAACAAAACAAAATACAAATGAATCTCAGAAGAGTGATAGAGCCTAACAGTTTTGGATAACCAGCTTGAAATGGGATTATTGTTCTCCAGGAGCATCTGTCACTACAGAGAACACCTGAGTACTTAATGTTTGACTGAATGAATTTATGTGAGACAAAGCCTACCTTTTATAGCAATTGTGTGAACCTAGAGGCCTTCAATGGGAAAGAAGAGTAGTTAGAATGACTAGAGCTGTTTACAGCCACTTCTTATATTAGGTCCAGCTTCTATGTTGTGATTATATTGGTTCACTGAATATGAATGAAGCTCTTGCAATATTGAACTGGTCAGAAGCTTGAGTGTGGCTACATGAATAGTCATTTTAGATCGTTAGTCTCACTGCTACTTTCCAGTGGATAGCTTGATTCAACTAACTTCTGCTTCTCTGATGAGCAGTAGTTTATAATGGACCATAGTTTGCCTATTGAGGATGCTCAGCCTTGTTTTATCCCCTACATACATAGTTATTGTGTAGTACATAAAGCAGTCCTTGAACAGACGTGGTCACAAACAGCACAGTGATCTGCTCTAACAAGAAGTTTTCAGGCAGTAACTCTGGGCAGAGAAGATTAAGACAGAAAGGAAACTCCCTCACTGCTTGCCAGATACTACATAAAGACTTCAAATCAGAACATAAACAACAATGATCTCTGTCTTGAAGGTACAGTCTTGCAGGGTAAGAACTTGAACAAGTAGAGTTCAATTTATTGACCCCTGCCCTGGTTTGGCATTGTGTTTTATCTCTCTAAAATATATTTACCTATGGATTAAATCATACAGCACACTGAAGGGATGATACCTGTTCAAATACTCCTGTATTCATCTGTTCATACTTCACTACAGTGGGGTTTCAAGTTCTTTGAAGAGTGCAGAGAGTTGACAAAACCTCTTTTTTCTTAAGAAAAAGGTATGTTTGTGCTAAAACCTGATCACAGAACTTACTTGGGAAAGATAGCCAAAGCTTTGCCTTTTATGTACAAGCCAGACTTTATAATTGCTACTTTGTATTTGCAGAGAATTTGAAGAGTCTGTGAAAATACTTTCAGAAGCATCTATTAACCTTACTTTCCATTTTAATTCCTACAGTCATCAAATTAACTCCTTAAACTCATTTAATGATGTATGATCTGTAGGTAAACAAAAGACATTTGTCTGTATACCTGGGTCATTCATAAGCACAAAAAGTGTTTGCTAATTCAGATTGTGTGTACATTCTAGCATCAAATTAATGCAGATTGAAAAGCAGCTTCACTTGTTGAGCCAATAATGAGGTGATTAAAGTAAAACTCTAATTCAAGTTTGAAACAGTGTGAAAGTTTTTGTTTCCCAATCAATATAAGAGGGACATTTCTACTAACATTTGAACACTAGAAGAACTCGAGATGGAAGGGAACTGAGAAAGAGGTAGTGATAAGGTTGTTTCACCAGAAGACCCTCATCTTCAATAAACAAAGTGGGAAAAGGCATTTTGAAAATCAAATATTTTGCCAGGAACTTCATTAAAATGAAAGTTTAAAAAAAAAAATCCTCAATGCTAAACACGCTGTTCAGAATGGACTCCCTTTGAAGATCTCAGCCGAAATGCTGTCATTTCTTACGTGGGCCTCAGTCCAGCTGAAATCCATGTCTATTTCATAAGGAATATATTTGCAGAATCTCAATTTCTTTAGTGTTAGCCTATCTGCTTATACTTTTTATGAAATGACGTGTTAGTTACTGATTACAATTGGAGGGGTCCACAGACTATTACATATTTTGCTAAGTTATCAAGAGTTAGACATATATAGGGGATGAAAGCATATTCTTTGATCCTATAGGAAACCAAGGGAGGAAAAAGAAAAGTCTTATTGTGCAAATGGGAAAAAACAGGTGCCTGAGTTATCACTTCAGTAGGCTGTGGTACAAATGGCTAGCTGCTGGAAATCAGAGTACATGTCAAATCAACTTTCTCTGATGCTTTTAAAATTTGCTTTCTTTTCATGCAGTGCAAGTATCTTGCTTGTTTGGGACAAGATATTTCAATACCGTTTTTTACTAGAAAGAGATGTTTATTCTAGACTATATAGGAAGATTTATCAATGTATAAAAGCAACATTTTATGGGCTTACTGAAATATTGATGCTGTGACTACTTCCGGAGATATGATTAAAAATACAAACATTTTTAAAGAATGGAGCTATCATTGCAACCCAAATTAATTTGAGCCACTAATAATACCAGGCATTACCTCGTGCTGCCTTGGTCTTTCTTTTTTATTTTTTGCCTCACTTGAATGAGAAGATATCCTGTGTGATTGAACTACTGAGTACTGAAGAGTCAGCATTGCTGCTGCGTTTGAAAGAGCTACATTGAGAACTTTATTATGCACATCTGAAAAGCAAAATCAGTAATTACAAACAACTTACAGGACAGCTGAATGTAGTTAAAACATTTACTTGCAATACACCCACAATTTTCAAATGCTTTAATATCTAAAACCTATCCAGCAGCTGCAGCGCTTTTATCTAACAGGCTCTCTTAATCTCATGGAAGTTGGTTTTTTTTTTTTTAGGAAGGTGTATATGTTTCTTTATAAGCAAAAGGTAACCACAGGTGAAAGGACATCTGTCTGCTTGATGGTTGCTCTGATCATGGTTAATAGAGCAGAGAACAGTGTAACATAATGCAGACAGTGTTCTCTTCATCATCTTACAAATCACTGTAAAAAACTGCCTGTGTGATCTTAAGTGAAGGGAACAATTATGTTGTTATGTCATAATGAACTGTTGAAATAGCATTAAAACATACTGCTATTAATGGATAAAAGAAGTCTGAAGTTACAGAGATAATCAGGAATGAGTAGACATCTCTACATCTACAAATGTCTGATTACTCTGTATCTCCAGCCCTCTCTCTGTATATCTGGGCTTGGAATTTTATTAAAAGTCCTAAGAAACTGGAGACTAGCCTAACTTTCACATGGGAAAACTTTGAGTAGAAAAAAAAACCTTAGGAATGTTTTCCTGTGAACAGATGTTGATTCTCATATCACAGTTTCAATGTTTTTTAATAACATGTACTGGTGCCTTCTCTGAGGGATACTTATTTCTGTTTTAAAGTCAAGACTCTGAGCTCTTTGAAATGTGTGGTTATGCATGAAGTAATCTGCTGGAGGCTGTGAGATTTAAAGCCTGTAACCTTGGGAGATCCCACGTCTGCTTTTCAGCCAACAGTGTACTCTGAAGAAGAGCTGCATTAGCAGCTCTAAATTCAATCTCACTTTAGTTTAGCCACTCTATTCTTCTTCAATGGTAATTACACCATGGGAAATAACTATTTAAATGGAATCCTGTGCTACGATTACATTTTTCAAAAACTGATTACAACATACAAGACAGTTTTCAATTTAAACTTCCAAGTTTTAATTCAAAACAACTTTATAGTAACAATTTAGACCTGAGACTGTGCAGACATTAAAGTGAGGCAACTTACATTCCAGTTATTTGTACTGCTTCTTTATAAAAATATTTTTAGTATTTCTGAAGATTAAATTCTGCCAACCAATGACTAATAATCAGAGCTGGGTAAACATTTCATAATGAACAAGTAATTTGAAAAACTCTGCCTTTTGAATGAACTACATGCATGCACTTTTGAAATGTCTTAAACTAGATCCTGATGCCTAGATGTTAAATTTTACCTGACTTTAAAAGTAAATCCACATGGCCATACCGGTATGGTGATCTGTGAGGTAGTTTTCAACTGACTACAGAAGAGGCTTATTTTCCTGAATTGTGAGCTACATGCCCAAGGGTCAAATTATTCTATTTAGCCAAGAGACACATTATCCTTACTGCATACCCCAGACACTTGCAGATACTTTGGGAGTAATTCATAGGGGATTCACCAAAAATTTCCAGTAATTCTAGCATTCTGCTCCAGGATGAGATTAGTCTAGTCTTGTAGTTGGGATGAGGGGATAACATGATGGCATTTTCCTTACTGCCACTGTATCACTGACTTTTGGGGTCAGGTATTCAGACCACCAGAATCCTAATATGGCAGGTCATGGAGAGTTTTACAGTACAGCAGTCATGGCTTGGCTGTCCTGATACATTCAGTTAAAATGTTAAATCTGGGTTTGTTTCATCCATTTCTGGTTGCTAAACAGAGTGATATAACACACACAAAAAAAATCTGTCAGTGAATTGTAGCATTCTGTAATGTTAAGATGCAATAAATGATGTTAAAGAGGTACTTTCACTATAAAGGAGGTCTTAAAGAGTCACATGTATTGTCTTACCTGATTAAAAATAATACCTCTTTGAGTACCACAGACAAGAATATGGTTTTACCTATATATGATTATAAAAGTTGTTTCTGAAAGATGAAAAAAGTAAACCAAAATATCATTAGAGGAGTGAAAAATGAAATGATAATTGCAATCAATAACAACCACTTTCTGAGAATTTCATAGAATCACAGAATGATTTATGTTGAAAGCAGCCTCAAAGATCATATTGTTCCAAACACTCTGCCATGGGAAGGGAAACCTTCCAGTACACCAGGTTGCTCAAACCCCATCCAATCTGAATTATAACACTGCCAGGGAGTGCTCAAAAGTTCTCTGGGTAACCTGTGCCAGTGTCTCACCATTTTCATAGTGAAGAGTTTCTTCTTAATACAGATTAGAGGGGCAGAATAATTTCCTTTGACCTGCAAGTCATGCTTCTTTTGATGCAGCCCAGGACACAGTTGGCTTTCTGGGATGCAAGCACACATTGCTGGATGATGTTGAACTTCTTGTTCACCAACACCCCCAAGTTCTTCTCCTCAGGGCTGCTCTAAATCTATTCTCCACTCAGCCTGCAGCTGTGTTTGGGATTGTGTTGAGCTATGTGTAAGACCTTGCACTTGGCCTTATTGAACTTCAGAGAGTTTGCATGGGCCCACCTCTCAAGCCTGTTAAAATCACCCTGCATGTCACTTCTGCACTCCAGCATGTTGAATGCAGCACACAGCTTGGTGTCATCAGCAAACTTGCTGAGGGTGAACTCAATCCCTCTGACAACATTCCTGACAAAGATGTTAAACAGTGCTAGTCCCAACACTGACTTCTGAGGAACACAATCTGTTACTATCTCCATTTGGTCATTGAGCTGTTGACCACAGTTTGAATGCACCCATTCAACCAGGCCAATTATTTATTCACCGAGTGGTCCATCCATCAAATCCATGGCTCTCCAATTTAGAGAAAAGGATATTGTGATGGACAGTGTCAAATGCTTTGCACAAATCCAGTAGATGACATCAATTGTTCTTCCCTTATGCACCAACACTGTAACTATGTCAAAGGCCACCAAATTTGTCAGGTACAGTTTGCTCTTTGTGAAGCCATGCTGGCTGTCACCAATGATCTTATTTTTCCATGTGCCTTAACATAGCTTCCAGGAGAATATACTCTGTGATCTTGCTGGCCACAGAAGTGAGACTGGCCAGCCTGTAGTTTGCCGGGTCTTCATTTTTTTCACTTTTTAAAGATGGGGGTTTTCTTTCTCCTTTTCCAGTCAGTGAGAACTTCACCAGATTGCCATGAGTTCTCAAATATGACGGATAATGGCTTAGCGAATTCATGCCTTGGGATCTGTGGATGTATCTCATCAAGTCCCATGGACTTGTGCACCTTCAGGTTCCTTAGATGTTCTTGAACCTACAATGGGCAGTTTTTCATTCTTTCTGTCCCTTTGCCTTGTGTGGCTTGGGCAGTGTGGCTAGAGCACTTGCTGGTGAATGAGGAGAAAAAAGTCATTGAGTAACTCAGCTTTCTTACTATCTCTATTAACCAAATTTCCCATTTCTTTCTGGAGGGGCCCCATTTGTTCCATAGTTTTCCTTTCATCCCTGATGTACCTATAGAAGATTTTCTTTTTGCCCTTGACACCCCTGACCAGGTTTAATTCTATTCAGGCTTTAGCTTTCGTAACCTGATGCCTGCCTGCTCAGAGAGTGTCTTTGTATTCCTCCCAGGCTAAAACTTTCTGAGTTTAGTCATTCACAATATTACTGTATAAATAAGGTCTATAGTAGCATAGTGATGATTTTTTTTCTCCTTTCACTTGAATCAGATTACTGGACTATTTCTTGGCTTATACCACTGTGAAAGGGGAATTGGCTTGGTGCATTAGTGTTCACCATCTCATTGAATAACAATTTATTAATTATAACTGTATGTCATTTTCCAACAGTCTGGTAGGATTAGCAATTATTTTATATCTAATAAACAACCAAAAATATTTATGGATTAGATAATAGTTTAAGGATAATCTGATTAGTGAATTGCTAATCAAAGTGGTATTTGTCAAAAAAGGTGGGAAGAAGTATTTTAATTTTATAACTGTACATAGCAGAATAATATACTCCCTTTGGCTTGAATACACTGATAGATCATTTCCCATTTATCTACAATGATATGGAGACTCAGGTAAAAAAATAATGAATTAAATAGAAGTACAATGTAAACTCAAGCAGTGAGCAGCTGTTCTGTGAAAAGTATCACATACAATACCATTATCAGTAAAAAAGGTCATGGGCTCGATTCCTTACCCTTAACGGGCCAATCTGACCAGACCCATCTGTGTCAAATCCTCCAGGCAAGGATATTTTATTGCTGAATGGCATTTGTCCAGTCAGCAGTGAAATGGGTACCAGCAAGAGCCAAATAAAACAACAGGAGATCACTGATCAGATATCCTTGAGACCTTCTGGCTTAGGGGCATTCCTCAGTAGGAGATTTTCACCGCTTGCCTCTCAAAACACAGCATGCATGGGTCTATTTGTAAAATAAACACATTCATTGCAAAATCTACTCTGGGTGAAGCTGCTGTTGTATACTGTAGTAGAGAATCATCATCATCAACCCTGTTCAAGCAGTTTCAGAGAAATAGGGTTTTATAGATCATATGTAAAAAGCTGTCTTTATGGAGACTTTAATAAAGTTTCTAAAATGACATTTTCATGAAGAATTAAAAAATTTGTTAAATATCAAAATCAACAAAACTTCAGACCTCCTAACTGTACTCCATTCTTAGTCTTCAGTATGGACGAATATCAGATGTGGAGATTAACCTGTGCAACATAATTTGCTAACATATTAACCCTCTCATTCTAACCAGAGTATTTTACAGCAGTTTTTTCCCCAAAAATTCACTGCTAATGGAAACTATTTCCAATCACTTTGTACAGGTGTTCAACATCTTCACAAAGATATCGGAGTCAAATCTTAATTTAACACTGTGTTTGAAGATTGTCAACATTTATCACACAAATAATGGGGTTTGGGTTAGGCTGATGATTTCATAAACAGATTCATCATTCACTATGAACAATATTTTCTAAATTTCCTCTTTTATTCTCTCAAAAAAATGTAAAAATCTCTCTAAAGTAGGCTTTCAAATAAGAAAAAATAGAAGTTTAGATTTGAAAGAAAACAAGAGGGAAATCTAGAAAAGTTATTATAGTTCAATTAAGGAAGATGATCTAATCTGGAATGACTTTTCATTAAAATATTTCCTTGTAGTCAGAAAGGTAAGGAAGAAATAAACAAGAGGAGACTTAAATGCACTGAAGTTCAGGTGCACAATGTAATTTACTTTATTAAAATCTTATTGAATTATCCTTGTAAAATATAAACAATAAAATTAAAATAAGATAATTATGAATAAATTTTCACATCAGATTTAGCCTTGTAATAATACTTTTATCCATTTAAAAGTGAAAAGGGACAGTGATCAAGGAATTAGGTAGGAGTTCTGCAGTAAACAACAGAGAAGCTGTATATAATAATATAGTAGTAATCATACTATATTTTAAAACTTGAAATAGTTTGCATTTACAGCTGGGGAAGAAGCAAATATATATGATTCTCCTGGAAAGGAACATGGCATGCTTTAATAGTGCAGTGCTTTCCTTCAAAGTTGAGGGGCAATCCGCTTTGCCAAAAGTAAGGATGGAAAACAATTTCTTCCTCAAACTGAGGCTTCTCTGTAGCTTACCTTACACACAATGTAAAGAATAAGTATGAAAGTGAACATCAAGACAGGGCTGAAAGTTAAACTGATGTAAACAAAATTATGCAAACAGATGTACACTACAAGTTTTTATTGTGAAACAGGTGTCGGTCTTCCACTATTAAAAATGTGAGCTAATTATGGTAGGGAGTAATGAGGATGTTAACTAAAACTTTGTTGCTATTACAGCTGATTACATAGCTTCCAGCATCCTAATAATAGTCAACCCTGAAAGATCTAAAAAAATATCAAATTACCCAAATTATCCTCAGAACAATTTATCCCTTTAAATAGGAACATAACAATAGAAATGGTTAATAAAATGAAGGAAAAAAATCAGATAAAGCTGCCAATTTGAATGGATTCTCAGCACTATATTAAAAGCCATGCACACACCCCCTCCCCCCTCCCCCCCCCCATCCCTCTCACCTCACTTTAGTTTTCTTCTATATAGGAGCTGGTTATCACAATATGCTAACAAGAAGGTTATTTAAGGGACAAATGTCCTTGCTACAGATTTCTTCCCACTAAATATAAAGACGTTATTGCCCTTACCCTAGGGCAAGAGAGGATGAACAAGGATATGGAGAGCCATGCAACAGCAAAGACACAAAGGGTATTGATGATTTATAATCAATGGAAGGCCAGGTAGGAATTTGGGCCTCTCCCCTCAGAAAGGTGATGAGATCAGTAGCCCAACTGAAGTGCATCTACACCAATGCCTGCAGCCTAGGCAATGAACAGGAGGAGCTGGAAGCCATTATGCAGCAGGAAAACATAATATATTTGCCATCACAGAACCGTGGTGGGACGACTTGCACAACTGGGCTGCTGCAATGCATAGCTACAAACTCTTCAGAAGAGATAGGTAAGGAAGGAGAAGTGTTTGGGTGGCCCTGAATGTTAAGGAATGTTTGATTGCTTAGAGCTTAATGATAGACATGAAAGGGTTGACTGTTTATGTGTAAGTATCCGGGGAAAGCCAATAAGGCAGATAACTTGGTGGGATTCTGTTACAGACCAATGAACAGATCTGAAGAGGCAGACATAATACTCTATAAGTAGCTGCAAAAAGTCTCACAATTGCTAGCCCTGGTTCTCATGGGGGACTTCAATTTACCAGACTTCTACTGGAAATAAAATACAGCAGAAAAAGTCCAGTAGGCTTACGGAGTGTGTGTAGGACTACTATCTGACACAAGTGAGAGATCCAACAAAGGAAAATGCCCTGCTGAACATACAATACTTCTTAATTGTATGTGAACCTTTGCTGTACAATAAATTCTAATATCTTGTGTTGTATAGAAATAGGATGGCTGATATTCTATTCCTTAAATACAGATGCTATATTGCCTTTCTATTTTCATACAACAGGGTTGTTGACATGGCAAACATTTTAAACACCTGATACTTAATTTTTTATTTCATGTGATAGTTATTTCAGAAATCTAGTATAGTCTTCACCTTGAACCCATGCTTGAGTATATTAAGGATTTTGAACTTTCTTTCAACTGAGGGTGAGAAATTCTATTTCTTTAAACTCATTCATATTAGCCATCTCATGATGTCCCCATAAAAATATAAGAAAAAGATAACTAAACTATATTTAATATCAGCGTAATAGTCTCTTTTTATGCCTCACTTCTTCAGCTTCATTCATTATTATTCATGTGTCTAACATTTTTTTTTGTTTAAAATACTTCATAAGCTATATCTCAAAGGGTTTTTATGAACTTTATGAAACATCTTTCTTTGCTAAAAATATATTTTCCATTCATAAGGGATGAAAAAATTCTCAAGGAATATAAAGGATACATAAGTTCTTTAGGGTTTAAAGAAAGTATCAAGAGTTATAATGCAATAACTCTGATTAGAATAAATTTGAGTACCATAATCTGATTTGTATATAACTTTTCAAAACAGTGAAAAGGGCTTTAAATATTTTTGAATGAAATTAATATCCAACATGCAACATTTATGTAACTGGAGTGTTATCCTATTTGTAAATATTGCTAAGGGATTTTCTAGTGTTACATAGTTTTCTTCTTAGCTTAAAACATATTGTGATTAGTATTGAAAGGAACATGACAATTCTATTCCAAAGCAAATTTTAAGGGACCAAATATATTTTCTTCTTCCTTAGAACAAAACTAGATATTTAAATGTGCAAGAAAACTGAATTGTCTTAGAGCAAAACCACACTGATAGTTAGCCTAATGGAAGAGACCCTGAGCAAGAACATCCTAAATGCAGGTCAAGTTTGTGCTAAGCCTCATTTCCATAGCAATTTTTCATGCTAGGTTTCTCCAGATCAGACTGAGGAGAGACTTCATGAAGTTTTCTTAACTTCAGGCTTAAGCAGAATTGTGATGAGGTATGCAAATGCCTGTCTTTCTTTCAATTGTATATATCCCACTGTACTTCGTGACATGTAAATCTTCAAGAAGAGGAGTGTATAAATAGCCAAAGTCTAATACTTGTAAAAGCAATGTGGTTGGGAGATACAATTTATTGGGTTTGAACTGTTTCAAACTGAACATTTTGGGTCATTTCAACAGTGAAAAATATTCCAATTATAGGTTGAATTTATTGGAAGTGTAATTATTTTTTTTCATTTTCGGATGGTAAATAACTTTTTCCTTAAAGTGAAATCTTACAGAAAGTTTCAATTTTGAGAAAAATACATTTTCTCTTTTAAAATCATTATGTAGTGTTTTTCTCATGAGCTTTAACACAAATTACCTACTAAAGTATTTTTCCATTGAAATCAATAAGGAAATTATTAACAACAGAACTGTTATAATTTCTCAACTTTTTTTCTCCCATTAGTTTCTCTGTTGACCTTTAAACATGTCTATGTTTTTCTTCACCTAATCTTATTTATATAACAGTGATATCTACAAGTTTCAAAGTGAAACTGGACTTGGATTTTGTTGGATACTTTGCAAAAGGAACACTGAGTTTGGAAAGTTGTTCTTTATAAGGCAAAGGAAAGGGATGGCCAGGAAAGTAGGCACAAAAGACTCACTAATGATCTACAGAGTCTCTGGCAGTGAAGGGTAGAGAAACCAGATAAGGAAATCAGTATAGTATTCAATAGACTACACTTCGCTATTTGTAATGATATTCCTTGGCACAGAGAACATGCACTACCACAGGTCCTACCTGCTAATTCTTTACTTTTGCCAGGGATGAAGTGCACAGCCATGGTTGAATTCATTCTTCCCAGACTTGTTTTCAACACAGAAACTTTTTGCCTTTTTTGAAAGAGCTACAATTAGAAGGAAAAATAAACAAAAGATATAAAAAATTCTACTCCACAAGAATCAGAGGTAAGGTTGGGTCAACACTCAGCTCTTTTGAAAAATCTCTTTTTCAGATGGTGTGTGAACAAAGGAGAATTTTGTTTCTAAGATCTTTAGTAGTGAATCAAAATAAAAATGAAAGAAAAAAGAGACAAAAACAGTCTAATCACAACCAAAAGACATTTTATGAACAAAATTGGGTAGAACTGTTTAAAACAAAGTTTATAATTTCAGTAATTGTGTGCTGTAACATTTTTTTATTTCTGTTGATATGTGGCTTTAGCTATGTGCAGCTGAATGTCACTGTGCTGACCTATGTGGAGAGGATGTTAAGGAAGCATTTGATATAAACCACTTCATGCTTTTGTTACCCACCCTCCCTATAGAATTCCAACAGTAAAACCTCTGAAGTTTTCAAATGCATTAACTAAAGTAGAAAACGAGACCTACTGTGCAGTTCTTACAAAGATGATGTAGATTCCTACTGTGCAGTTCTTACAAAGATGATGTAGATTCAATGTATCAGCATAAAAAGTTTATTGCCTTGTCAGGAGTGCAATGGTTAATGTTCACAAAAGTTACTAAATGGTATGTCACTTCAAAGAATAAAATGCAGTTGCTGTGACACTCCACATTATCTTAGAGAGATTTGGATTTATAATGCTTGCCTTTGTCTTAAAGATAATATAATGACAAAAATGTGTTTCTAGTGCTCTGTATATTCTTGGTAGTCTGTAAAAATTTAATATAAATAGAGCTTACCAAGACACCTGGGCAGATAAAATCTCTGAACCTGAAATTTACACCCTGCACTTTCCAGCCTCGTCTAGCCTCCTCTCTTTCTAGCCCCTTTGCATTTGCTACTCTAGTTCTTTTTAGTAGATATTGGTAGTTCCAGCATATTTACTCTGTTTGCATCCCTCTCTCATCCCTTCCTAAACAAAGTATCTTTTAGACATCTAGTGCCTTTGTATTTGGTTATGACCCCACTGTGTTACATACATTAATCTGTAAGAAACGCAAAGCCTGCAACACTGGCTTGCTCATACACTTAGCTGCGCTAGACTTAATTTAGTTTGGCCAGCTACTGATTGCCTGAGCACAATGAGCTTTGGGGAGGTCTTGAGGTTTTGCTGTAAACATCCATTCTCTTAAGAGAAAACCTTTCTCTTCGTAATTGAAGCTACGACCTTACATTTATGACATCAAGCTGTCCTAATCTTTGTTCTCATTGTAATATGTTTTTGAAAATGAACTATTTTATGTGTTCTGTGTATTAAATTGAAGAACTAATAGAACTTTAGCATTTTTCATTTTTTCAGTTCCTAAAAGTTGTGGGCTTGTATAGTTCACACATAATAGGTAATATGTGTTTTTTGCAAAGTCAAGTATGTCACAGAAGGGAACAACAGATCTCTTTTTTTTAAATCTAAGAGATATTTCAAGTAATTTAACAAGACATAAACTTCTTTCATGTGGGTGAAAATTCACTCTCATTTAGCAATACTGAGAGTCTCTTCTGAATGTGGTGCTTTAAAAAACAACATATGCATGGAGGGGAAAGAGGAAAACCTTGCTATCTAAAGGCTCAAATGAAAATTTTGTTGAACACATAGAACACCTCTGGATGGGACTACCTGAATCCTTTCAGAACAGAGAAATGTGTTTTTTTATCGTGCTGGTAGAGTATGAGATGTATCAACATCTTTTCTTCTTATATTTTTCCTCTATTTAGTAGAATATTGTGTTCTAAAAAATCAAAATGCTCAGATAATATCAAAACTAATTGAAGAAAAATTAAAAAATGCTGGAACTGCAGTCCATCATGCAAGCTAAATTCATTAGCAGTGTGCATGAGTATTAAGACAGCATTATTTTTTCATGAAACTTTCACAGTTAAATTTTGGGAAGACATATTTTGAAATCAGAAGTTGAAACTTATAATCTGAAAATGTCAAAACAAAACCTGTCAGATACATACATTAAGAAATATTAACCAGACACAACTTGAAGCAAAAAATAGGTTGAGATGATCAAAACTGAATACACAAAATCTTTCTCAGCTCTCAGAGGGATCTCTGTACCATGACTCAGAGATGATAAAAGCCTATATTTTGTCACTAAGGCAGTCAAACTGAGTTTTTAGTGCTTTCTAAAGTACCAAGTTTTTTTCTGGTTTATACTTACACACTGACAATGAGAGCTTGACTTAAAAAAATCAAGTCTTTTCTCTGTAGATTTTTTTAATATATGAAACAATATATATTTATCTGTGTAATAAATATGGGAAGCAAGTCATATGATGAATACTATAATGATTGGGCTGTGTGATAAGGCTAATAAGGCATTAGACTTTATATCAAGTTGATATGTTCTATAGTTTTATTGGTCAAGGATTATCTTTAGGAGACATTGCAGTCTGAGTATATTTTACAAGGTAGTTGAAGTTTTAAAAAAACTTTATCTAATCAGCTTCAGATTGTTCCTACTACACTTTTGAAAGTAATTTGTATGCTATTTTATATATTTTGTAAGCTGAAAATAATTTTGTCAAATTCAGTTCTGTTTTGCATTTTTCACACAGTACTTTTTACTGACTTAAGGGAGGTAGCCTAGATGCCTTTAATGGTTGTTGCTGAATGTTGTGAACCATCTAAAAATAAATAAATACCAACACATTTCAAGGTTGCTTTGGAAAAGCTTATTAGCAGAGATACAGGGAAATGTATAGAGGTTTGGAGACTGGGGGATGCAAAATCAGGAAATTCATTCTATGTTTGCACTCAGAAAGACAATGAATCAGGCATAAATTTTGAATCCTGGCAAAGGTTTCAGATCTTTCAGGTCTTTCAATGACTTCTGTTCTACACTTCACTTTCTGCTACTTCTGGTTTGCAGAAAGTAATGGCTCCTTGTGAGCTATGAGCCACTTAGGGAGAAAACATATACAGAATAAAGGAAAAAATTACCCTTCAAAGCTACTGGAAAGGGTATCGCAGACACTTAAAAAGAAGGCCCAAAGGGTTAAGCTTTTCACTTCATTAAGTTTAAGCTGTTCCCTGCCTGAAACCTTGCAAATTTCTGATAAGAGTTGTAAAAACCAGGTGTTTGTTCTAAAACTACCCTACCATAGCAGTGAATATTTCCCAGATAAAAATTAATGAAGGGAAAACTCATAAATGTGTCAGAAGAAGATAATTATTATTTCAGATATAAGCCAGATGCTCTCCATTGCAAATCAAGTAGGAGTAGGAGTCTCAGTTTACAAGACTTCTCCAATCATGAAGAGGAAGAGTTTTCACTGGTGGACTGGTAATATAAATCTAACCAAGAAAGATCCTGCTCAGTTCTAGGATGCCATGCTGTGAAACAAAAAAACTTATTGGTGGTGTATTCATATGAGTATGCTGACATCTTGGCATACTGATTCTTGAAGGACTTCCTAAATTTGCTTCAGATCATGTTATTGTTACGTTCTTTGAACCAGAGATATATTAGCTAGTTTAGAGCCCTTCAACAGCTTGTAACTCTAGGTATTCTGCATGAATTTTATTGCCATCCTAAAAAACCAGAAAAATTAAGTTTTATTCAGTTTTGATCCAAGTGCAATACAAGTGTACTTGATTATTTATATATATTTGTATTTGCATAGACAGAATTTTTAAAAAAAATATTATGCAGTGAATTGCAACCACAGAGAGTACAGTTGATTTATTATTATGCATTAGAGATTGGCTTGATAATGAATCTCTCTACTGTCCCATTTGATCCATTTACATGAGATTTTCAAGCCTGAAGTACATGTCAGTACAAACATCAAAAGAAAGAAAAAACCCTGATCCTTTTGTATCTTTTCCTTATTGTCCCCATGTACAAGTTCTCCTGGTCACCAGTTAATCACAGAGCAGTACATGTTTAGCAAAGTGACAGCTGCCTGCCATGGCACCTTGACCCAAAATGATAGCTAAAAAAAATGGCAGTCCCTTTTGCATATAGGGGGCAGTTCTTCCTGCTGACATGGTAGTGTGCACCTGGTCCTACCAGCCAATTGCAACAGACCATTCGACTGGAAGAGCAGAGTGACCCTCAGGACAAATAACCCCTGAGACTGCTGAGAGGGGGACAGGACTTCTGCTAGAAGCTGAGGATCCAGCACCTGTCACTTCTTATCTCCTATAACCATGGTACCTACATCAGCCACACCCTGGTTTTCAAAGAGCCCTGCCCCCTGTCTGCATGCTCAACAGGCAGAACAGACTGGAGTCCTTATCAATTTCATAGGTAGTGACTGATGTCTCTTTTGGCTGTGAATTAAACCGTAGTGGTTCTCATCTTCTTCCTAGCGCTGTTCACATTGCTAATGTTTCCTTCTGCCTCCCAAGGAGATGTGGTCTACCTAGATTTCACATCAAACTGGCAAGGAAGATAGCACTTGCACTGGCAGTGCTGATGTTCTTTCTGCCCTGGAGATGTGAATTTCAATCTAGTACAGTTCCTGCCACTTTCCCTATGAACATTACAGTCAGTTAAGCATGGTAAAAAGGCATGTCAACAACTGAAACATAGCAGGAGTGGCATAACTACAGTTTCTTGGACTTTTGAAAGGCTGCCAAGAAGATTTTTCTCTTTTCAGAGTATACTAGCTCAAAACAATATTTTCAAATTGTTCATGATGCATTTTATTCTCTATTCATTATACTCACAATTCTTCCATTTATATTAATAGGAATTTGCATAGGTATAAGGGAATAAAATAAGGTCTTGTATTCGGCTGTCCTTCTCTGCTCAGTAAAATGTTTCCACTGTAAGGAGGAAAGATACTACATTTCATTTTTAAGATTAAATATTTACTTTCTGGAGGAAGAAATATGTTTCACTTACAATTTCCATTCTTAGTATTGTTTAGGAGTATAGTGTATGCATAAGAAACACAGAACAGCTTCTTGAAGAAGTTTGGGTTTATAAAATTATTTTTTAAATATAAACTCACAGATGATATGATGTTATGATTAAGTTTATCCATGACCACATGATGAAAAAAACCAACCAACCCACAACCAAAATAACACATTTATTCTGCAATGGAAAACAATGTTCCCCAACTTTTAAAGGATGATCAAGCTTGTATAGAACGAAAACCCTCAGGTAATTGTTTAAAAAGCCACAAAATAAAGTTTACACATTAATTTACCTTGTTGAATAATAACTATTATTTTTAGACATATTTTTTTCAACCCTTCTCTTTGGTTTAGAGGTAATTAATACCTTATCTTTCTGTTTGCCCTCCCCTTGTTTTGTTGAGAACAACTACTTTATCAACATAGTTTTACTGTGTCATTGTGTGTAACATTAAGTACTTCCAGAGAGCTGTCAATAGCCATTATAGGTCTCGTTGTCACAGCTATTAATCAATAGCTTTTTGTGTGCACTTCCATCCTTGCCACACAATCCTTTGAAAGGCTGATATAAAATTCTTTAAAGATTTATGACTTATCTTCTAGATGAAGGTATCACAGGCTCTGAGTCGGGTTTTATTGAAACTCAGCAAGCAAAAGAAAACAGAAGTAGCACACTATTCACAATGTAAATCAATGCTTTTCTTGATGCTGGATTAGTTTAATTTTATTTAACTTGATTTACAACCTGGCCACAAGCTGGCAGTGCATAGTAGACTCGAAGATGCCAGGACTCCTACTCACATACTACTTTGCTGATCTGTAAATGAGCAGTAAGTCCAACATGCCAGATCTCCCTAAGTCCTCTGCCCAAGTCCATCAAGTCTGATGAGCCAGACTTCCTCCTTGTCAGCACAATAATCAGCATGCTCCTAACTTCTAAGAATCAGCCAGGCCTGACTTCCTGCAGGCTACAATGCATTTGAGGATTTTTTCCAGTAACAAATTAATGTCTTGGGGCAACAGGATTCATTTTCCTTTCCTTTGATTTATTGTCTTTTTCACCTCTTTATAGAATGGGTTGTTTTAATTTATATTTAAACTCCTCTTCAACATAACTTTAAATATCTTACACAAAACTAATAATTTGTTAACTTCAGATCTCATATCCAGAATGATTATCTGAATTTTCTTCATATACTGATATAGTGAGTGTATGTGGAAAGAGATTGGTAGCCGGGGTGGCTGCAGGGGCCATCCCATGCAAGACATAGTACAGACTGACCCACTGCCCTACTCACAGCTCAGCCCAGCCATCAGGATGGGGGGACCTCTGGGAAAACGTGTACCAGCATTTTAAAGCAGTATTGGAAAAAAGTGGGGAAACGAGGACCTCCGATGTTCTAGACATAATGCACCAGCACTACTAGGCAAAAAAATGTAAGAGACAGTCTAAAAATGTTGCTATTAGTTTAGAATTTAACTTCACTATTAAAGGCAGAAGTTGCACTGAAATGTACCATACTGGTGGTGGGACCTTAAGAGAGATTCACTGATTCATCTTCTATAGCAGAAAGAAAAAAGGGTACATTGAAACTTGCATAAGTTATGTGAAAGCTACATTAATTTATCCTAAATAAAGTTCTAGTTGGCACAACGTATTAGTTGTGCAGTATTACAAACTTGGTTTTACTGTCTTCTTATTCAAGTGCTCTCAAATGGACTGACACCAACTATAGCTGCTTTCTGCTTCTCTGAAGGTCTGTCACTATTTTTTCCCCTTTTTCTTGGATGAGTATAGTAATAAAAAATGCCTTTCCTTGTAGTAGTCAATTGATAAGTGTAGAAAATGAGAACAGAAAAGGACCAGTTTGAAAAATGCCACAAATAATTCACAAGGACGACATTTTAAGGAGCCCACAGAATTTCCTGCCAAAAGGTTGTATTAGACATTAGTAACCGCACTTTGTATTTTCACCTTTTCATATGTGTTTAAGAACAGAGGATTGTAGCCTTCCCCATTCTGTTAATATTTTACTTTTTTTTTCTTGATTAACTGCGCCTAACAGATTCCTTTGTAGAGAAAATAATGATATTGCAATGTAAACAATTTATTTGTTAGTAGGTTTGGGTGACGTGATTGATCTATAAGTTAATTTAAACTACGTTAAACGATATCCCATCCTTTTCTGTCAGCTGAAAGAAGCAATCATAAATTCATACCCAGGGAATAATCAAAAGGAATTACTGTGGAGAGCTATTGCTACTTTGCCATAGAGAGTTGTACCACACAGTGAAATATTACAGAAAATTAGCACATGAAATAAGGCTAACAGACTTGGATTTCTTGGAGGATGGCAGACATGCTCAGAATGTCAGCAGTGAATAGAGAGACTGACAGCTGTATGAACATTGTAATTTAAAACACTGTCAGATTGTTTACTGCCGCATAAAGTCTGGCTTGCTAGGGCTAAAATGATAGAGGAGTAGAAGGTGATCTGATGCATGAGGGTAAGACAATTCTAAAGGAACTTCACTTTTTCTCTGGACTGTGAAGGTTCAGCTGTAATATAGTAAATTTAGAAATTCAGATTTATGCCAGAATTAGGGCTTCATGGTAGTCCGTATCATACTATCTTATCATTTAGCATAAAGGACCATCAGGTATGAGAGGTGTGAGAGGCTTGTCCATATGAGACAGACAGTTCCTTTCAATAACAGATTCAGTCCTAACCCCAACTCCTTGTATATGACAGCTCAGACTTTGGTTTCACATGAATTGTTGGGGTAAAAGAACTGAGCTTTACTAACTACATTAAATGCCTCTGTTTTTACCTTTTCCTATGATAAGTAAATTTCTGAGTTTAATAGGACTAATTAAAATGGGTAGAGAATTATGCGAATAGCTAGTTCTCATCTCAGTGATTTGGTTACTCTATTAAATTAGATCATATTAGCAGCTAATTTGTATTCTGAAAATGAGCTTGCATGACACTGGTACATATCTGCACCTTTCTAGGATAAAGAATGACAGAAAATTTCCACTCAGTTTTTACTGCTTTCCCATTCACCATACAGATGAGAAGAGAGTGAAACTGTGTTTCTTCCTTTCTTCTGCTTTGGAGAAATATCAGTCGGTGTCTGTCATGAAAACTGCTTCTCTCCAGAGCTGGAGTTACTCTCTGAGAAGTTGAGAAGAGTAGGCAGTGAGAGACAAATTCCTTTGCAGATGTAAACACAGACAATGACAGTGTAGCCTTCTATGTGATTTCTCCGTTTTCTTCAATGAGGAAGCCATGGAACACAAGCATATACAGAACAAACCTCTCAGAATACATTACTTGAATATGAGCACAAATTTTAAGCCACTGATCTGTATTGTAGGATATTTTTTTCCCTGCACTAGTTCCGTTCCTAAAATTAATTTGGTAGAATTTTTTCCTTTCGAGAAACTTGCAGTTTTGGAAAGGTAAAAGAAAAATAGGTGTTGTGTCACAATTTACTAACAAGGACAAACTGAAAGCAACATGCCTTACTCTACTAGTTAATTGTGCACCAAGGGTTCCTTTGAGCTTATATTCTCATTTTATACGAGCATCAAAAGAATATGGCACGTTACGTGGCAAAGACAGAACTGCATGTAGGGAACCAAACCAAATGTTATATGCATTTTGCAGGAATGTTACGAAATTAGCAACTGATAATTTGTTAATTTATTAGCATCTACACTATCTGGAATTTCCTTAACTCACAAAAATTGCAGTGACTCTGTGAGGTAGACTTTACAACTTTATTACTGTTCAGTTTTAAAGGTCACGAGCTGTGTGAAAGTAGAAAACCAAAATAAAATGATGAAAAAAAAAATCTATAAAATCAGTTGCCTAGTTTGTTGTCACAGTGCAGGAAAAGAATTGGAAAAGTGGCAATGAGTGGACTGAAACTCAGAAGAAGGTCTGGCAGTATCGCTATTTGGAATGATATGACTGATTTCAGTGGAATGAATCTTGGCTTTAATTTTCTTTTTATTTTATAAGATCAAATATTTCTTCCCTCTTTAACAGGGTATCTTGGCTTGCATGTGAAAGTTAGACCACTTAGGAAAGAAAATGATTGATTTTGTTTCTTCTATTTCTGTCTTATTGGTATAATTATTTAAAAACAAAATATTTTGTTGCTATAGTTAACCTATCCCCTCCAAGAAATCTGTGTTTATTTAGAATCTATGCTCTTATTTCTCAAAAGACAAAAAATCTAAAGATTAATTTTTGTATGTTACTGGGTCTATTATCCTCTGCATCCTTTATGCATGTTTTATTATTGTTAAATCAAACTCTGAACATATCGGATGTGGTATGCATATGGTTCAAACTGACAATTTTGTATTCAAACAATTTTAATTGTGGTGATGTGTTTTTTTGTCTGAAAGTCAATTTAAGGGCCAGAACTTTCCACCATTTAAACTCTACTGTTGATACTGTTGATACATATCTTGGTCATTATGACCAAAATATGATACACTACTTGCAGTGGTGATATTTTGCATATTTATTTCTGAGGAGATTAAATAACCTAGTATCCCTTTCTACATTCCAAAGCACAAATAATGAAGATTAATTCAACTCTTAGTTTGACAAAGTTTTCACAATAGAACTGTGTAACTACAAGAACAAAATCTTCAAGACGTATTCCTCTGTTTATATGACGGCAGGTTATTTTTTACAAATTTCCTAACAGAAAAAATCTGAAACTCATTACTGACATTGCTGGTACACCTTTTGCATAAAAACTTAACTTACTTACTGCCATTATGTCAAGAGCATACAAATATTGTGGTTGCTATTCAGACATTTACTGATAGCATGCAAAATAAAATGTGGTTTCATACAGAACCAGATTAAAGATGTTTAGTGAAACAACACTTGTTCAGAGCACTATTGATTTAAACATTCAGCTTTTAGAATTGTTTTTACCTAAAGGTGGACATGATGTCTGTTGTATTAAAATTTAGATCCCAGTCAAGCCACAAGATGAGTTCAGTTTACTAAAGTTTCTGTTAGTGTCAGCTGTGTCAGTCAAAGGATTGAAAGGTTTATTTCTAGTTTCATATCTGATCACTTTAATTTAAGTTGTTATTGTATTTTTCAGTCTGAAGAACTTCCTCTTGTACATTTCCTGCTCATTAAAAGATTTCAAGGATCAGGGAATGTAGGTGTTTCAGAAAGCTGTCAATCTTTTATCTGAAAGTGCATCAATGACCTTTTATTTTGGAATAAATGAACAGCCACAGTTTTGATTAAGAGCCACACACAGCTGTAGATGTAAGTTCCTTATCGATCCACAGGTCAGAGCTTCATTGCTTTGTTCTGTTTAACCCTTAGAAATAATTCAATTTGTATGACGCATGAGTCCCGGGTGTTAACAGAGAGTGTTTTTATCACTGTGTAATGATGCACTATGTGCATGAATGCCTCGACATTGGTTATTTCTAATGGAGAGATGATGGTAAATCCTTCAAGCTTATTACAGTCAGTGTTACAGAAATGAATGGTGCAACTGGGGCTTGGGGATATTCCACTCCAGAGAGAGATGCATGGTACTGATAAGTCTGCTGTAACTCTTCTGTGAACACATAGCTGGTTGCCTCAAGGGTTAGATTGAAATGCTAGCAGGCCACTGTTAGAACAGTGGTTTGAACTATTATCCAATTTCTAGGCAACATTTAGCTAGAGTTTCAGATACTGGTTCTTCTCTACTATGAACATGCATCCATATGGTTAAAAAAGAATATATATATATTAAATAAGGAAAAGAAAAACTAGTACAGGAGGACAGAATGTTCCCCCCATTACATTAACTTCTTCAGTGTAACTGTAAGTGCCTCATGCTGCTATGAAAGCTAGATTGCTTTTCCTGCCACTCACTGTTCACAAGTGTCAGGTCTTGCTGTGGTGTGACCTGTTTTCCCTCTCATATCCTTCCCTTCTGACTGCTCCTTGCTCTGCTCTGCACCACTAGGCTCTCTCCACAGCTAGTTATGCTTCTAGCTACTCCTTGTTTGATTAGCTGCTCCTGCTGGTCAATACTCAGATACTTTTTCCACTGCTTGGGTCACAATCTCTTCCTCCAGGTCTTTGTTCTGTCCCTTGCCAGAAGGAATTCTGGCCAATACCTGCAATTGCTAACACCTTCCCTTATTTTGGCTCCTGGAGAGGACCTGGATGTTAATGAGAACCAACAGAGTCTGGCAGTGCACCACACAGAGGCGTGGTATAAGCAGCAGCCTAAGGAGGGAGTCTTACAGCAGCAAGATGGCCCAGTTTTGGCTAGATAATGAAGAGTAAACAGATAGATGGTTTCTACACAGAATTTTGAAGACCACAGTGCCCAGAGTGATATCTTTTGCTTCATTATTTCACATAATTTCATAATTTGCATGATTTGCTTCATTCATTGCCTCTTATTCTGCCCTGGTGAGACCCCACCTGGAGTACTGCATCCAACTCTGGAGTCCCCAGTACAAGAAAGATACTGAGCTGAGCCATTGGAGTAAGTCCAGAGAAGAGCCACAAAGAGGATCAGAGGGCCTGAGCACCTCTCCTATAAAGACAGGCTGAGAGAGTTGGTCTTGTTCAGCCTGGAGAAGAGAAGGCTCAGGGGAGACCTTAGAGCAGCCGTCCAGTACCTGAAGAGGGCCTATGGAAAAGATGGAGAATGACTTGATCAAGGATTGTAGTGATAGGACAAGGGGTATGGGGTTTAAACTAAAGGAAGGGGAGATTTAGATTAGATATTACGAAGAAATTCTTCACTATGAGGGTGGTGAAGCACTGGCACAGGTTGCCCAGAGGAGTTGTGAACACTCCCTGGAAGTTTTCAAGACCAGGGACTTTGGGCAACCTGGTCTAGTGGACGGTGTCCCTGCCCATGGCAGAGCCAGAAAAGTTTTGTATTTAAAAAGAAAATAAAAGGCATAATTCATTGTTATCACATTTTAGTGTCCAAACAGCTTTCTATTCTAAATATTTTAAGCTGTCTTTCTATTTTATTCTTCTGTCTTCCATCCTCATCTACATGTCTATCTATAAACATAAGTATGAACTATTCAAGACCCATCCTTTTCACTATTTCATGGTCAGAGTTAATCACAGCATTATAAGCTTTTGAACTCACATAAATCTTACCTTGTGTTAATATTAAGCTTCACTTCTTTTTTTATCATATATTATTTTATCTAAAAATATGGTTTGCATTTTCACTTTCAGTGAAAATACAGTTCACTAAAACTGTGGTTTCTTTGTTGATCACATTATCCATTAGTCAACCTTCCTACCATGCATCTTTGTCTTTGCTAGTAAACTAAACAGTACCAGGGGACATTCCCTATCAGGATGTTCTTGAGCATTGAAACTATCATTTGCTTGTATATACATTTTTCTTGACCAACCTCCATTCAGGCCAAATATGAGTGTTTCGGGAAATTTCTGGGCACTGTTCTCATGTTAAGATGACCAATGAACATAAAACTAAATCTACTGATTAGTTTGGATGAAGACACCCTGTTGTAGAAAATAAAAAGATTTGATGGTATTGACACAGTCTGTTGATGTCATTGAAATAGCTCAGTCCAGGATGTCTAGGGACATCTGATGTCTAGGTACATTTACCAATGTACCTAGACACACATCTCTCCTCCATGCAGTCCATTCTGAATACTGTCTACATAGTTCAAACCTATCTTATCAAATCTACTAATTCTTTGTTGTAGATGTCCCCCCAGTATTTACATAAACTTTTATTTTTGTTTTTCTTTTTCAGCCACATAAATCTCTCATATAAAATTTTCCTTCTCCTCTTTTAATACCTCTTCACACATTGTCAGAGTCTCCAGATTCTTTCCCCAGCTGCTCTGTTTTACCCGGTTTTGGAAGTGTAGACAATCTGCTGGTGTGAATAACCACTTCCCCCATGAATACAGCTAGGAAGGCACTAAAATGCTTTAATTGTTTCATGCACTGTTTCCTAAAGGCCTATAATACCACTGATTTGAATTTCCATGTCTTATTTGGCCTTTTTTTTTCTTCTTCTTGCCATGAACCTGTGAGCTCTTTGGTTGTAATTATTATGGTGACATAGAATATGTTCACAGAAGCTACTGCATGCTGTAAGAGGACCCCTGGTGTTTGTGTTGTGTCCGTACTAGAAGGGATACTGTACAGATTTGGGTGTAATGTTTATGTGCCTGAAATATAGGGGTTTTTATCTGATGGAATGCATATCGTATAAAACAGCGCCCTTTCCAGAGCACCCTTCTTGCAATGTGAACACAAGATCATCAGCAGTCTGTGCATCTATGGCCAATGGGTGTACCTAGGAGGGGTAACTTGAACAAGTCAAATTCATCACTGATAAAGAGATCATAAGTATGGTTCTGGAACATAAGTGATCACAGCAAGTCAATCCTCAGCCCCTCCTGCTCACTGCACCCATTTGTAATGTAGTCAACTCATAGGTATCAGTTCACTAGCAGAAATCAGCTAAGAATTTTTTGCATTTTAAGTAGAAAATGTAATTATAATAGCAATTATTATATAAGCCTATACACATATAGGTTTACTTCATTATACATGACATGAGACCTAAAGAGCTGCATTTTGGGATCAAAGAAAGGTCCATTCATACCTTGTTTCCAGCAGTGGATACCAAGGCAAGAATATGTGAATACCATAAATCAAGGTCTCGCTGTTTCCAAAGTTTTATGTCTCAGGGTCTTCCTGAATCAGAGACAACTTCCTGTATTTAGCAGGTTGTGATAAACCTTTCTCTCATAAATGCTTTCAGCCTCCTTTCAATTGATGCTTCCACAACAATCTCTGGACAAAGCCTTTGCTAACTATCCCAAGGTGATCAGAGACTGTTCTTTAGATTTCCAGCAAAAGAATGACAAATTACTGTGACTTTGATTTCATTAGAATTTTTTTCAGAAGACTTAGAACCTGTCCTTGGTCTTTATTCAGTAACCTACCAAAAAGCATCTGGTACAGATATAATACAGAAGAAACACATAGCAGGCTGAAGCTTAAAGCAAAACCAAGCTGCCTTTGCAGCTAAAAAAATATTAGTGTGAACATGGACCCAAAGATGGAGAAATAATGTGTTGACATATGGTAGAGAGCAGGGGAGAAAAATTAAAAAGATGAATGTGCAAGCCAAGATTTTTTTATTAGAATTATTTTACATCTAATTTATAGATGTTTCACTATAGATGTTTCAGCAAGCCATTTCTGATTTAAACAAAAATAAGGCTTAATAAATGGAGAAAAGTTTCTTATTTTACTAATGCATAGAAGTCTGGAGCAGGTGATTCTGCCTAAAGGTATGGTACATGATATCATAATATTGACATGAAAAATGTACAGCTTGGAATGGAAAACCAAAAGTAGAAAATCTTGTTTAAAAGTTTCCTGATAGCTGTTAAGTAAAACCAGCATGTTAAGTCACCTGTTATTGCATAAAGGTCTTGAGTCTGATGTGTGTGTGAGGGAGGCACTCCTACTGAGTACAAGGTTCAGAAAAGATAACACCCCACACCTTGCTTTCTAAAGCTTAGGCGTGGCTAGCTCCAGTCTTAGTTCCAGCCTTGATCAATGTTTTATGTCTAAAGGCTGAAGATTTGAGATTTTTAATCCTGTGAATGATCTGTAGGTTCCCCAGTCCCAAATACCTATTAAAACTAATTGTATCAAAAGTACTTAATACTTGGAAAGACATCTATACACATAATGAATTTTAAATAAATGAAAGGAAAAATAGAAGCAGACTAATTGTGTGTTCTATCTACCAAAAAAAAAAAAAAAAAGAAAGAAAAGAAGGAAATGAGCTGTGAAATTTTAGCTATGTGCTAATCATAAATTTCAAATGCACTTTTGCTTACTGCATTGAAACTTCCCTCAAGTCATTTTAGAAAACTTTTTTTTTCAGGAAAAAAAAAAGTTTATTGAGTCAACATTGGAGCAAAGAAAATTGACATAGAAATAGCTTTTACAATAGAAGCACAAACGAATATTCATATGTGGTTTGTGCTAAAAAGATCAAAAGGATGCTTGGAAATAGAGTAAGACAATATAAGAATGTCTGAATAGATTAGAGCAGCAATCTGACCATTGCATAATGTCTCATCAATGACAGCTGGTCTGCTAGCGGGTGTTCTCAAAGGGGTTTTGAATACGGTTCTGTGTCTGGAGTCCTTTTCACTACTGTGGGTGCCTGGAGCCCGAAGTCAGTCATGGATCATTCAGTATTTCTCAACTGCGAGGTCGGTTTCAAAACTAGACAGAACATTTTCAGAACTATATTAAGCTAGACAGATATTTCCAGGCTTAGAGTGGTCCTGCATATGACTATCTCGGCAGAAGTGGTTCTTCCTCTTTCTTCTCCCCACATGTACATGTTCATGCACACACAGACCTTTTCAAGCATGGAAAATTAAAAGATCAGTGCAGACTCATAGACTTCTCCCTGCCCCCTGCCACCCTTGCTTCTGGCATGGGAGGGATACTTTTAATGTTGGCAGTAGCAGCAAAGATATGGTATTAGTCAAGAAGAGGACTGGAGAATGAAGATTGCAACCCGAGCCACTGAATTCAGTGCACAGCAATTCCAAACTATTTCCTTTTTTTGCAGGTATATTTATGCCCACACCCCCAAGACTCTAACTTGCGATGAAATCAGACCTCACTATCTTTTTTTGATCTGTTGCAACAGACAGAAAGATCCATGAAAATGTCAGTTCCTTATGTTTATGCATTACAAGCCTGATAAAAATTCCCAATACTCTAGAAAAAAACACATTTCCAGTTTGTGTGCTGGAAAGGGGTGTGGAAAGACTAGAAGACTTTCAAAACATTTTTTTGGTGGCTTTTGGTTGTTTTGGGTTTTTTTTCAAAAAATGTTTTCTTAAAACATGCCAAAATGATCTGTCAAGTAAAGTTGGAATAAAGGACTAATTTGCTTGCTATGTGCAAGAAAATAATATATACAGGAGACAGGCACTGGAAAAGGAAAGCAGGAGAAGTCTCAAAAGGACTTAGTGGTAGGAAGAATTTTGTTTTACCAGTAGCCTTTGAACTGAGGGCATCTGATTCACAGCCTTCGTCCATGCTCAGCCTCACACAGCGGAAGGATCTTTCCTCAAATATGCAGTGATGCACATTTGAAATCAAGGCTTACTTGTGCGTTTGGGGATATGGTCAAATGCTGAGCTGTTCTTTGCTTTGTCTCTAAATAAGGATGGAAGTGAGGTTGTCAGCTAGAATTTCACGTATTTGCACTATTCTTTCTATAAATCTTCACTAGTTCTTTCACAGTTCAGAAAACAAAGTAGGAAGAAACGCCCTTGGTATATCCAGATAGATTGATGGCCATACACAGAGAAATGCAAAGAGAATAACAATAAAATGCTCAATCAAAAACTGATACAGCCTTAATTTTTGTCTAGAACAGAAAGACATCAAATTCTCCACTTTCTTTGAAACAGTAACTCAAGTAATAACGTGAAAAGCAGTGTACTGAGGGAATGTAATTTTGAAATATTTGGAAAAAAAGAAGAGAAACAATAATGACCTTCTGTGAAAATGTTGGGTTATAAATTGGAACTTTATATTTTTGTTAATTTGATGAATTCATAAAGTTTATCAGATTAAACTGGGGAGGAGGCCTTATTGCTCCAGGTGTTGTGGTGATTGGAGGACTATTATTTTGGCTCTGAACCTTTCTCAGCCAGGCTGTAGCTTTCATCCAGGACATTCAGACAGTCCAAATCTGCCCAGTCATTCATTTCAATAGCATTCGCTTACAGCTTTATTGTACTGTTGCTGTGCTCATATCAATAAATATTTCTAAACGACTTGACAACTTGCAGATTTTTAAAGGGGCTAGTCAAAAGCAGCTGAATTCCAAATTCATTTAACATGCTATGAACCTGGCAAAAAACACACAAAGGAATATAGGTAAGCATTTTAAATTGATTTGCTTTACAGCTGTCCACTCTAGATGGTTTAAGTCAAACATAACAGCCACTAGGCAAAGTACCCCAGGATGTTCTCTAACCACTGAAGTCAACTGTTGTTTTACCAAAAGCAGGAGCTTTCATACCTGACATGTAGGAGCAGCTCATCATTGTGTTGACAACCTTAGGATCCACATCCTTAGTTATAATTTACCTCTATAGCGAAGACAAAAAATAAGAAACAGGAAAATATAGTAGATACTAGAAAATAAATACTGAAATTTAAGTGTCAGAATTCTCATTTAATGGCTAAAGAACAATTCACACAATTACAGAAAAAGAGATTTTTAACCTCCTTCTCACTTTTGCGCAAATGTAGAGTATATACTTAGAAACGAACACCTGTATTAATGGGGAAATAACACAAAGAATAGTACCATCCAGTGAGTCCCCAAATATTGGATCATGTATCCTAAAAGGATTTGTAGACTTATATTAAGAAAAGGGAATGTCTCTGCCTTTCTCAATGACTTCTAAAACCAGTTCTTTTAACAGCCTTTATCCTTCACGTTCCCTGACTAGATCACTGCGGTGATATGTCAACTGCTGATGATGTGGGAGTACTATACCCTGGTTTTATTAAAAAGCTGATATTTAAAATATAAACAGAAAATATAAAAAAAAATGAAAGAATGACTTTGTATGTTTCTTCCTAAAGCTTGTGAATCTATAAAAATAATCACTACTACTTCTAATTCCTTTTATTAAGTTGATACCTGACATTTTCTCACTTTTGGGGTATAGAGAAGTAGGATATTCAAGAGTTTCCTCTGTCCTAGTTGTTTCTTCTTTGGGTTCCTGCTCTCTCTAGATCAACTTTTGATTTCTTAGATCCAGTAATTATCATTAAAATGATTTTACAAAGAGAAAATGAAAACGGATCATATTAACCAGTCTGATGCTTAACAAACTAAAGGCTCATACAATCATGTCTTTTTACATCAAATCCTAAATGAAAACTACAGTTAACCGATGCACCTATGAAATCACAGGTTCACTTACAAGTGCCAAGTTCTGTCCCCAGAGAAGAGGAGTTTAAAATCCTGGAAACAGTAAAGTTAGGAAAATGTACTTGAACAGAGTGCTATCTCTTAATCCTGAATTGTTTCAGAAATCAAATGCTGCTGTCTTCTAAGTGATTACTGCTGTCCTGATAATAACATTTCAGTTTGTGTTTTCAGACCCTCTTTTGACTAGGGAATAATCTGGTGAGATACTTGTCATTTGATAAGTTTCTTAGCTTTCAGCTCCTGGTTTTAGGTTTAAGAGCTTATCTTGCAGTATTTTGTATTTTCCAGAAGAGTAGTTCATATAAATTATGGGGCTTTTTAAATCATTCTTCTAATCAGTTGTGTAAATGTAAAATTGACAATAGATCTGAAGAAGATGAAACAAAGCCAGAACTTGTAAAATAAAGCAGATCATCTTGAATTAAGTTTCAGAAAAAACTTAGTCTAGCAGGATGTATTTTCTTTTAAGGTGTACATTATGCAGATCACAATGATGTTTTACATTGTGATGATCATATATTTTATACCTGCCTATTTCTGTACAACCTAAGAAAATAAATAAGTTAAATTTGTAATTGTAAATTTGTTTTTTTTAAAAAGAAGTGTAGCTTAAAGTCAAGTTATAGATGAACCCAATTAATCTCTTAATTGAGGGAGAATGAGACTGAAGAGCCATAAGAAATTTCACTCTGGGATCACTCACTATTTCCTTCTAAGATAAATAAGAAGTTAAATTCTTACAGCACCATTTTAGTTAGATTAAAAGCCAAGGGCAATAAATAGAAAGTCAATTACATTATCTTTCAAAAATGTAAGAAAATTAACTATCAGTTCACTGTTGGATGATGAACTATCTTACTGTCCTGGGTGAGGTGATACCTGTGCACAGACCCATGGAATCCCTGAGGTAATAATTTTCCTTCTCTATTATTTTTCCCCTCTCTTTTTCTCTCTGTTGAAAACTTTCTTTTATTGTACCTAACACCTTTACATCAACATACATGCAAATGCAAGTTTGAATTACACCATTCATGGCAACAAATGGTTCTTTATTCCATACAGGCTGGAATACTCTTACTGTGTGGATTCCCTTATCACCAAAGGCTGTTCATAGGTGCACGTTAAGTGTGGAGAAGCATGCGGCAGCCAGTATCACTGGCAGTCATGGCTGACTTAAATGGGCAGGACATGTCAGACATCTATCTGGAAATGGCTTTCACTATTGACAGAACTTAAGAATTATCTCATAGCTTTACTTTTCTTAGCATTTACTTTCAGTGAATTCCATCCTCTACGGGACAAAACCCCTGTTATTTTCTAAAAATACTGCAACTACTTTAACGAATAACAGAATTGCCCATTCCATAAGCAGATTTTCAAATAACATTTAGGAGGTGAGGAACACTTAGCAGAAGCGTAGTAAGTTGCCTCTCATGGCAAAGTCTAACTTTCCTTGTTGTGCCATTCTCTTCCTGGCTTGTGATACACTATTATAAAGCATTACAGCATTCGGCAGGATTTTAGTCCATACAGGACATGGCAGATATTCCTACCCACTTAAAAAGCAGTTACATTACTGATGGGATCAAGAGGAGGTTAAAAAAATATGGTCTCCTTTGGTTTCTTTAAAAAACCTCACAATTATTTTTATAGTGCAGGTCTTGCAATAAAACCCTGTCAGTGCAAACATTTCAAAACCATCACCTTCTGGATGTAAATCTAATTAATAGCCAGATTAAAAATAGCCAGATAACAGATATACTCATTGAGTTATTCATTTCTAGGAGTCAGTGTAAATTGGAATAAAAAATAGCAGTGGAAAGAGTGAGATTGTGAACTTTCAGAAACGTCCAATTGTTGCTTTTTTAATGCTCACAGGTGTTGCAAACATAAACATTTATGAACTGAAATACAGATTTGGGCTAGGATGACCTTTGATCTTCTGGTGACTGTTCCCTGCAAAAGCGCTTCCAGCTACGGGAGTGTCGCGGTTCAGCCCCAGCAGCTGCTGAGCGCCACACACTGCTCATCCACGAACCAGCCCTCCCCAGGAGGGGAAGCAAACAGAGCCCCGTGGGTCGGGAACAAGGGCAGTTACCGACAGCACCGCGAAAAGGGAACAACAAAGCCCAGGGCAGAATACACACACCCAGTGGAAACACCGAGCACTGAACTGACCCGATGAGGGGATCATACAGAACATTACACCAACTCAACAACAGACCACACTCAGACTATCCCAGAGCCACACAAACCCCCTCCTTCCCCAACTAACCCTTTTATGGGGGAGTAATGTCAGGTGGTGTGGAAAACAGCCCTGGCTAAATGAGCTCACCAGTGCTGGCTCTCCATCATGGCAAGAAACGGGACAGAGAGAAATGACATAACTATGACACAAAACAATCGAGTTGTCTAAATTCCTTTTCATCTGTCCCTATGAAGCATGTTCTTGTCTCTATACTAATCAACTTCTGATGGAAAGAGGAAAAAAAAATCTCTTGCCCCTCTCTTTGAACAGTTTTTTCAGAGAAGGAAAGGTGGCTTTGATTCCCATCACCTGAGGCTATCACTGAATGGAAAGAAGTGCTTCAGTTGCAACGCTATTTTGTGTACATGCAGTCATCATCACTGCTGATTGCATCTTTGAGTTGCATTTCATGCTAGACTCAAATATTGCCTGACTGCTTTGGGGTGCACCTTCTGCATCCCTGGTGATCAAAATGGAGTCTGTATGAGAAGAGGGTGACTTGCTCCCAGGAGTATAATGTGAGTATGATGGTATGCCAAGACAGGTCTGCAGTTCAAAAAACAGGTGCTAATACATTTGTGTGTCTACAGCTCTAGGTGGTGACTTAATTCAAAGTTTAGACACCTAAATCCCACTGACATCAGTTTTGGGTGTCAGACTAAGTTTTATGTATCTTACAAGTTTTGCCAATGAATTAAAGAGATTTTAAAAAATTCAGATTTTCACAAGTAGTCAGTGTTGACCTAAATGCTACTGTTGAAGTCCACAGGAAATCCACTGTGAACGTAAGACCTAGAGAAATGCTGAATTATTTCAGAATGGCATGCCAAATTTTTTTCATTGATTTCTAACACTTCCAGTAATACAACTTTTACCAGCATTTGAATATGGTGTTATTTCTCATGAGATAATATTGATCATTTTTTATATATAATTGCCACACAGAAAGAAAGTTGAATTCCTGCAGTCAGCAAACAATGACAGCAACACAAATACCCTAAAAATCCTTTTCCTCTAAACAATTTTCTCACTCTAGGAATACAACAAAAAGAAGTCATTTAGCTCTTTATGGTATTTCACAGCAGGAAAACATTGGTAGTGTCAATCAACAAGAGAACTTAGGATATGAAACATGAACCCTAACAATAATTGAGATGTATGCCAGTATTGCAGGTAGTCTACTGGAGGCTTTCCAGAGACTACTATATTCACTATAAATCCTACTAGTGATGGGTAGAGTATCATAAAATATTCCTTACAGGATACAATGAACAAAAAGGACATTGGATCTGTCAGTAAACAAACATCTCTATCCAATATTAAAAGCTAAAAAGTTATTCAAAATACAGAAAATATACGGTAAAATAGATAGTTCAATGAAACTTAATTGGATCCCAAAGAAAAATTGTCATTTTCTGACAGTGTATTTAAACAATGACAAAACCAGAATATCCATTCTACAGGGGTGTGAAAATTAAAAGTATCGGTACATATATTTGTAGTATTGGAACAGCTATCTTTTCCAAATTCTTACGTCTTTAAATTAAAAAAAAAAAAAAAGGAAATTAAAATCACTTGGCTTGATTGCACTGAAAGGCAAAATTTTTTATTTTGACAATTTATCTTGCAACTGAAGAACATAAAATGTCATAACAAATATCTTGAAATGAATAAATATTCTGAAATGAAAAGTCACAATGTTCTGTCAAAGAAGGTCACCTGGAACATTTTAGACTTTAAGGAAATTATTTCAGCTCTTTAAAGAAATGTTATTGAAATCTAGGTGCTCAGTTTTAATGAGGTGTCATTCTTCAATGAAAGCAACATTATCTCAGAACATTTTATATGATTTCAGATTTTTTTCTTTCACATCTCAAATACAAATGTGTATTTGATATTTACATCTCACCTTTTGAGTGGTTGAACTGCTTCATATTGGTCCAACTTTGCTTCCATGGAAGGAAAGGAGGTGGGAAGAGTAAGTTACTGGATATTTTGCAAGTTACATACATGACTACTGTATCAGGAGACTTGTACGAAACAGTGATAGTGAATTTACTCCTCCTTCAGACCATATCCAATTACAGCCAATTACATATTATTTTTTCCCAACTCCAAAGTTTAAAACAGAGAACAATAAGAACACCTAGGATAAGACCCTGCTTATCACTCTATTGTCTGTATAAATTGCATGCAGGACAGCTTTTCAAAATTATCTTGCCTTTAAGAATATCCCACCACAAAAATATTTTGCAACTAGCACTGAATTAAATCCATTGTAGTTTCCTGTGACACTGATGAAGGAATTGTGTGCTATGTTTTCATGACAAACACATCATTAGTGTACATACATTTAAGCTGATTATTTCATTCAGCACAAGGGACATTAGGGTTAGAATGATACAAAAGCACAAATCACACTTGATGTTTCCCAAATACCAAGCTTTGTGTGATCTAATCAAGATTTCATCAAATGTTTTATTAAACTCAGTCACGCGAGCCATGCTGAAGCCAGATGATCTCTTATTATCAACCAGCATTACATCCATTTTTGAACATAAATTGCATTCATTTTTGGATGGAATTTCAATGAAACCCTTCCTAAAATACTTGGGAGCCTGAAGGGGGTCAACTTATAGAAATACAAAATTGCTGCTATGGTTTTTCCTAGAAATTAATTGGTGAGCAGAGGAAATCAGGGTTATAAATGTTACTGATCACAAAAAACCTGGAGGTTATGATGCTAGCAATACATTGTGTGATCATTAAAAATCAGAAGGAATTCACTTTGATTTACCAGTTCCTCCTCATTTGTATTACAAGTAGTATCCTTTTAATTACAAGACAAATAACGATAATTCCTTACTAGTGAGATAAATCACATGCTACTGAACAGCATAAAAATCACTGCATGTGTGCTCCATATTCAAGTTACGTTTTCAATCTTTTTTTATGTAAGATGAACAGGGGAAAGACTTAAATATGCTTATTCAAAAGCATGAATGAGCCTCTCATTGGGAGGGTGAGAAAGAAAGTGCTGTAAAGGGGTGTTTCTACATCAGTCCTTTCTTAAACAGACCTTATGTTGACAGTAGCATGCACTACTGATGAGTGTCAAATTTAGGAGGAGACTTCACCATTCACTGAACCCCTAATTCTACACTTGAAGTATGCTGAGTAGAGGAATGCCTCTCTTAATCTGAAAATAAAATCAACATTTCTTATCAAGAGAGAAAGGGTATTTCAAAGCTGTGTACCATGCAGTCCACAGTTGGAAATTGTGGCATAATCAATAAATTACAGATTAGTGATTAGATGTTTATATTAACTGTCAATGCATTAAACCAAGTATAAGTTCTTGGAGCCAATACTGTTTTTTTCTTTAACACATCCATAATTTATTATATTTTACATGCGAGTTTCACTGTCATTCAAGTAATGAGATTCATCAAAAGGATGGAGTAAAACTGCATTGTCAATTTAATTATTACAATTACTCATCCACTGGGAGAGTATTTAAAGATATTCTTGTAGAACTTATTGCCTTGATAACCAGGACTGCTGCTCCTCATAATCATTGTTTACATTATGTTTCAACTGTTTTACATTTCTACATTTGATATAATCTGTTGTACTTCTCAAGTATCAAAATATGTTGTACTAAGCATCACATAATGCCAGTACTTTATTTAAAACTTTAACTGGTTTAAGCTGGGCTCTTATTTGGAAATGGAATGTAAGCTATGAAATAGATATAAATAGCTGATTTTAGCTACTATTATTAATGATTACCTAATAGGCTGCATAGCCTTTACTATCAAAGTACATTCAATCATTCAAATACTGAAAAGATAGTAGTCCCTTGCTGCAATAAAAGCATTTTTAGATTCACTTGTTATACTACTTCCTACACTACAGATTTTTCTCATATTGATAACTCAGTAGGTTGAGACCTCAGCTTCTTTAATAGTTTAATATAGAAGTTACAGCAAGCTGATAGGAAAAATGGCAAGGAAATAATCATTAACTATAAAGGACGTCAGAACAGTAGTTTCCCTCAGCACTGGTTAAAATAAACAAATATTTCAGGAACCAAAATTCTTTCAGAATACAAAGAGTCTGATTAGACAGCCACATGAAGAAAGAGTCGCTTAATTTACTTTTGCTTAAAAAGTTCCTAAGAGTAAAATAATACTGGTGAGGTCCTGACCAGACAAGAGATTTTTTTACTGTTTGGGAATGCTCAAATCCTTGAAATAGTAGTGGAGAGTATCTTAACAAACAAAAAGTCTGTTGCTTTTCTTAAAATGGGACATGAATTGAGGATGTTCTTATTTCTTACTTTAAGGATTTTTCACTGTTTATAATAAAATATCAGCTCAACTGGGATATTATAATGAAAATTATAAATTTTGTTATGACAAAAACCACTAATTTAGTGTACATCCAATGATAAGAATGGTTTGGGTTGGAAGGGACTTTTAAAGATCATCTAGTCCAACCCCCTGCCATGGACAGGGATATCTTTCACTAGATCATATTGCTCAAAGCCCCATCCAATGTGAACTTAAACACTTCCAATGGTGGGACTTCTCTTGGCAACTCGTTCTGCTGTCTCTCCACCCTCACAGTGAATAATTTCTTTTTAATATCTAATATAAATCTACACTCTTTCAATTTAAAACCATTACCCCTTGTCTTGTCACTATGGGCCCTGGTAAAAAGTATTTCTCCATCTTTCTTATAATATTTTAAGTATTAAAAGGCTGCAATAAGGTCTCCCCGAGACTTCTTTTCTCCAGGCTGAACCTAGAAGGAGCCTAGAAAAAGTTTGCCCTTGTGCAATAGACTGGTTTGAAAGATTATTTTCTTGTGTTTTTGTTCTTGGGGGTTTTTTTTGTTTGTTTATTTTTTGTGGGATGGTTTGTTGTTGGTGTTTTTTTTCTGTTGTTAATTTGCTTAAAAGTTATTAAACTTAGAAAATATATTGTCAGTATCTTTTCTCTTTTATTCCTTCACATATTAAATGTAGAGGTCATCAGGAAAATACAGATAAACCCACTGTTCAATAAGAATTGGAAATTCTTAGATTTCCTATGCTCAGCAGTATTCAAGTTCAGTTTGTATTATCAGTAGAGGAAAAGGTTTATAGAATAACTTTCACATCAAGTTTGAGACTCACATGCTACTCAACCTAAGTGCTGTACTATGAGGGTTCCTTTCATTTGTTTTGAAGCAGCAAATCTGAGCAAAAGGTAAAGATAACACATTGCTACATGAAATTCTGTTGTTTGCCTAACAACATGAGAGGGTGTGTGTCATATATTTCTGAATTTCACACTTTCAGCTTGAATTTCTAGAGCATGATATTGATTTACAAAATACATAGTAGATGTGTTTTCAAGGCACAGCTATATAAGTGTATATATTTAACTATATGAGTTATCTAATCCAATAAGCCCTTTCAGTTCAGGCTAATCCAAACTTAATGATAACATTAAGTTTGAAAGCAAGAAGGTGGAGAAATGATTACTCTTTTGATAAATTAAACACTATTTGTGCCTGCTTCTTTCAACTGCATGCATAAATATTTAAAAGGCTCAACCCTTACTTTTAATATTTTATGTATTTTTCTCTTCTTATTAGCTTTAGCAGAAAGAAAATAAAATTTGGGACAGAATTATGCAAGAAGTGTTTCCATAACAATTTACTAAAACTAAAGGTGCTACAAAAAAGTTGGTTCTAGAGCTGCCATTTCTGAAGAGAAGCTTCATTTTTGTGAAGTGTAGGGCCAATGTGAAGTGATTCTAATGTGATCTGAAGTGCCACAGATGCTGTACAGGCTTCAGTAAATAACATGCAAACAACACTGATTAAGATCATTTCACTAATTTCAATTCTTTTTCGATGTTGATTTTCAATATGATATAATCTCTTTTGTAATTTATATAACCATGCCATGATGATGAGACAGTTTCAGTCATTCCCTTTTTTCTGAGGTCACATAAAGTTTCACAAGGAAATCTGTTGGGTTTTGTTGCTGTTGACAGAAAAATCTACCTTGAAAGGGTCATTTTGAGATATAAATCTATGATGTGTATGAGATCAGTGATTTATTTTATTTCATTTAATGGAATCACATCTGTGGAAACAGCAAATTAAGTAATGATGAGGCCAAGCCCCCTGAGGAGATAGAGAGAAGGATGGTTACTAAGCAAGGAGTATTTAAGAAGGAATCATGCTGCTCTCTCCATCCATATGAGGCATTTCAGACTGGTTCTGGAGCAATTGTCTCATCTCAGTGGCTGAAGTAACTATCATCACACCATAGCAGCTTCTGTTTAAACAGTAAGGTGATGCTCACAGGTAAACCCTTGCAGTGCAGATTGGCACACTGAAATGCAGTCTTAAATGTACAGCTTTTCTTCTTGTACCACTCTTGGACATCCACAGATAAATAGCTTTTCGCTTCTAAGCCAAACAAAACCTTTTAAGAATGACAAAACTATTGAACCTGCTATATGTAGGTCTGATCCTGATACCATTGATACCAGCAGGAGTTTGGCAATTTAATTTCAGTGTGAAGATTAGATTGATTAAACAATGGACATTAATAAAATTAGACTGTTATTAGTGTGGTTTAAGATTAGGCAAGTAATCTGTTTCAGTGATATAAATCCTGAGGAAACCTAAGTACTTGGGTGAGTGATCCATAAATTTAACTCCGGTGTTTGTTAAAGTACAAAGACATGTTTTTTTTCTTTGTTCAGTCAGAACAGGCGATTACAGAAATAATTCTGCTGCTTCAAAAAAAATAGCTAGATAAAGAGATGCCCTACTCCCACATTAAATTCAATCGGAATTCGTTGTGGGAGTAGTGTACATGTGGAGAAACTAAGAGAGAAAGTGAAAATACAGTATTAGGAAGAAAGATCTAGAAAGGAAACAGCACCCTTTCACTTACATGGGAGTATATTTACTTCTAATGGATGAAGTTCTGACTGAGAAGACCATCCTTTTTATAGAGAAGTATTGTTTGGATTATCTTAATTGTAAGCAGAATCTTGATCCCAACATGTGATCTCACTCTCTTCAGGTAGCCAAGCTTATAATTTTATTTCCAAATATGATGCAAGGGAAAAGATCATACACTAATGCCTAAATATGTTGATGCTCATTAGCATACACTGGCTGCCTAATCTTTTCATCAGAGCCAAATAGTTCATAATTTTGGTTTACATGGGAACTTAAGTATGGAAAGAACTGTGCTGCTGAAGCTCCACAGTGCGGTCAGACTATACTAGAAAATCTGGCTGAGAGATTCTCAGAAAAGATTGAAGTTAATACAGAGACAGGAAAAGATTGCCTTTACTGGAGTAACTTAAATCTCTAAAATATGTAAGGAAATATTTCTTTATGTGTGTCAATTATGTTTACTGGAATGTGATGCTAGACTTGTAGTATTTTGCAGTATTTATTTATTTGGTAATTTCAGCCTCATGAAAGTCAACCTTACAACATGGATTTAGATGCACCACACTTTTACTTTAAAATAGAGCAGGAAGCTTCATAGTGAACTGTGTTTCCTCCCAATCCCAGCTGCCTCAACAAAGCACATAAACACTTGTCCCTTTATTCTATGGGCCTTGCATATTTTACACAGCTCATGTATAGAAGTTCAAAGCCAAGAGATGCTGCTACTTCCTTGAGCTAGATCCTCAGCAGTTTCCAAAAAACATGGTTCAGGCCAGTAAAATTGTATTGAATGCACCAGCTGATGATCTGGTCTACAACTGGTGAGCATTAGGCTTACATGTAATCAAAATAATTCAAAAGAGCCCCTACAGATTTGATTTTTCAATAATTTATAGTAGGATAGGTAAGGCTGAAATTAATGGAGGGACCACTTCTGTAAAACTGATGGCAAAAGATTCAGGGACAAGAATTGCTATTTCCCTTTATTTGACCCATCATTTTCCATTTCGTCAGGCACTACAAGAAAGAGGCATAGGGCCTAGTATCATCAATGTACCATGTCAACAGTCTGGAGAGATACCTTACTTGGTAAGATTTAATGTAATCTGCTGTAATTAATACACTTCAGCAGTAGCAATATAGAGAATTGCCATATGATTCTCTACCTGAGAGTGAAGAAATATGCACTAAAATTTCTAAGGTTGGAATTATTATGACTGGAAATATGTGTCTAAGTGCTAAAATTGAAATATGAAACAAGGGTTAAAAGGGTTACAGGGTTAAAAACGCTGTACTGACAACATAGGGCATGTTTTCAGAACACCATTCTCAACACTAACAGTAAGAAACATATCAAGACTAAAAGGTTAGAACTTGGAAACATTAAAGCATAGATGACTGTCAGCAAAGACCCTGTGTCCTAATACCATGATGATGGCAGCAAGATTGCAGTTCATAACATATAACATTTCTTTTCCTGGTAGCTGCTGAGGAAAACAAACTACAAACAAGTATTTCAAGCATTTATGCCAAATAAAAGGAGGAACACCCCTCCACCCCCCACCCCCCAGACAGCAGGCAAGCAATATGGCCCAAGATCTATGGAGACTGAAATAGGGTTATAATTTGGCTCAGAATCTTGCTTAACAGCTGATAACTACTAAAGGTTATAGAAGATCGTCCCAAAGACTAGTTTGTTGTTACCAGTCAAGAGGACCAAGGGCTGTTGTAAGGACTCACCTGCCAAATCTCTTCCCCTGTGTAGCACAGAAGTGATCCTGGACAGAACAACTGGATACTCACATCTTGTTGCTTGTGAGAATGTAAATGTATAAAATTAACTTGCATTTTGTATATAAATATCACTGTCCCTTTCTGTAAGACCTCACATTTAATTTTATAGTATTAATTTCCGTCCATCACTATGTCTTTGTTACTGATGGGGTGTATATCAGTAGTGGGTAATACACTGATGAATTTGAATATCCCTGTATTTTTGTGTATGAGCAAACATTATGGACAAAGATGTGGTCTGTGTTAGTTTCAACCTCTGAATGATCACATTCACGACTGCACAGCAAAGATGTGCGTTTGCACTATAGAAACCATGCAAGACATAAGGTAGTACTCTAAAATCAGCATAAGCCCTCTCAAAAGCAGATCCAGCATTATTTATACTCACAGCCTCCACAGAGACAAGATAATGTGATTGATGTGTTTTCACCCCACAACCCACTCAGAAAAAACACCTCAAACACAAACTTTTGTACCTTATTCATCTATTTAGCATACTGAACTACTAAAACTATGTATGTCTCAACATATAAAAAAGCATATGACTCAATATGGGAGAGGTTGATTCTATTTGCACGTTTACTCATTTAAATTTCTATCATTCCTATATTATCATGGTTTCTGTTCTTACACAGCTGATGACCAGCTGAATATGAGCCAGCAGTGTGCCCAGATGGCCAGGAAGGCCAACAGCATCCTGGTCTGTATCAGAAATTGTATGACCAACAGAACTGGGGAAGTGATTGTGCAGCTGTATTCAACACCAGTGAGGCTGCACCTCAAGTACTGTGTTCAGTTTTGGGCCCCTGACTACAGATCAGCAGAGTTGGGTTGTGGGGGATGGGTCATCAGTCTTCTATAGAGCAATGGGCTGCTAATGGTGACCTCCGCAGCTTGGGGTGTCCTGGGGCATCAGAGAGCAACTGGAGGCACAGTCCTGGCTGCAGTGGGCCCAGGCTGTTGGGGGAGAAGCTGGGGAGCTGGAAGTGGCTGCCCGTGTGGGCAACACTCAACAACCCCTTAAGTGCTGAAACTGAGGTATGATGTGTTCAAAGTCTTGTAAGCTTCTGGGGTTTGTGTTTAGCAGGGGCAAGAAGTGGAAGTTTGTGAGTAGTATTTATTCAAACTTTAGTAATCTTAACACCAGCAGTTTCGTTTCCAGTGGTGATGGGTGGAGATTTCTGGAGCTTATGTGTCCATTGTACAAAATTATTTCCTGTTGTCTGAGAGGAAGGATGAATTTACAGTTCCCACATATGGTTATGCTAATAGTATAGTATATAAAGGGATGAGTATTCAAACAGGAGTGCAAAGAGGCTTATTCCAAGAGAAAGTGGAGGAGAAAGTGGAGGAGTCATGCAGAAAGGAACGTGGTTGGAGAGGTAGCTGAAAGGTGCTCCCTGCCAGAGAAGGTATGTCTCTGAGGATGAGTAGCCCATGCTGGGGCATGGACACAAGCAGTGCTGCAGGACTGTGGGCCACAGACAGCCCATGGTGCAACAGAAGAGCAGTAAGAAACAAGGGGCCATGGGGATAAAAAAGAAGAAGGTAGAGTGGCAAAAGGAATCTATCACACAGCAGTCATAACCTCCTGCACTCCGTGCTGCTGAACCAAGGAAAGCTGAAGCTAGGAGGAAAGAGAGGAGACATGTTGTGCCTGGGGAAGGGGCAGCAGGGAACTGATTAACTTTTTGAATATGGGGGGAATAATAAGATATTCAGGAATTAAAAGCTTATATTATTTGGCAATAAATAAAATTAAGTTCCCTGAGACAAGACTGGGACAGGCGAGGGATAAAGAGAAACTACCTTCCCTCTTCTTCCCTGCTTTCCTGGGGGTATCTAAAGCACTCTTGTCACCTTTTCTGTCTCCCTGCAGGTAAAGCAATAAATTCACGACAGTCTTCCAGGCAGGTAGCCTGTCATCATCACTATGATTTTCCCAATAAAAAACCGAGGCCTTTTAAACAAATTTGAAAATTTACTTTTAAATTAAAATATGTCTTTCTATCCGGAAATATTTATTTTACGAAAAATTAGGCTAGTTATTTTCTGTTCAAGAGAGGGACTTAATTGTCACAATATTAATATTTGTTTTGAGACTGATTGTACTCACTTTTTATCCGTGTTTTAGCAGCATTTCTATTTTACTTTTCTTTTAGTGTAAACAAATCTAGTTTGTGAGGAACACTTCGTTATATTTAGCAGAACAGTATTTTCCCTGTTGTGCTCACGTGAATGGATGAAAGAGTTACCTAAGTATTAAAACCAAATACTATCACAGGCCTACTTTAGAAGTATCATGCATTGACCTGTTATCGAACACCCTTTCACATGAATGTGGTCAGAAAAATAAACTTATATACTTGTATTTATGTCCTTCAGAAGTCTGTTTCTTATGTGTCTTCTTAATACCATGTCTAGCTTAGTGACAGAAACATACTTATCTGGCTGTCAGTATTGCCGACCCAATATTGCAGACAGACAAACTGTGTTCTGTTTTATCATGTCTATCATAAGCAGAATTTCCAGATTAATTCTCTCTCAAAAGTCCTCTTAATGTTGATATTTTAAACAGTAACAAAGAAAGCTTGATTTTGAAATCTTGGCTCTTGATCTGGAAAAGTTTTAAGTCTGAAAAAAATCATTCCTGGGCTAGGAAAATGACTGAATGAGCTGTGTTTAGAGCTAAAGAATCAAGGGCTGTATAGCAAAGAACAGAGGCTGCATCCCATTCAGTTCTGTGTACAGTGAGAGTACATGAAGCTACACACTTAAGATGATTTTTCATTGCCTTGGCTCAGCTGAGAAAAACAAGTGACACAAGGGGTTGTATATTGTGAAATTGGTTTCCATAGGAATAAATTAATATTTTCCAAATGTCGTTTAGAGCATATTAAATTAATTAACTACTATGTCTTTGGTACTCAGCTGCCCTGGCCAAATCCCTCTGCCTGAATTTGGTTAAGTCCTACTTAGTCCAGCTTCCCTGTTGGCACCAAAAAGACACACATTAGCAATGCATGTGTTCTATTCCATCTGCAGTTCAGTGAACTCTCAGTGGTGTAAGATGGTCTGCTTCTTTATAGAAAAAAGGTCTATTTTTTTCTGTGACTATTACAATGAACTGACATTGCATTAAATCAAACCAGGAAGAAGAATAACGCTTGATGTCCTACCAAAAAGAAAATAAATTCAAGATATGTTTTTATGGCTAGCCAGTAACTTCTGTATCAAATAAAGTGCAGTCAGTGGGCAAGATAAGACTGATAAACTCATTAAAAATGGATATAATGCCTTAAGTTCTAGTATTCCTAACAGAATTGAAGGGTTATATTTTCAAAATGCTTATTCCTTGGATTTATTTAGGACATAATCTGTAAGTGGCCTGCTGATTTCTCATGATAAAATGTCCTTCACATTTGCTATTGCCAACCTGGCCTATTGTCAAGTATAAAGTATTCCTTGACTGATTGATATTGTAATCTTAAAAATAACAGATGCTGTGATGTGGGCTGAGCTATCTTGACCTTAGGCAGCCAAAAGTGGGTATTACGGGTGTGCCAAGTGAATGAGCCTTGAAATGTCTGCATCTCTGAAGAAACAATAACACTCCCCCTGCTGCACCGTAGGATCTCACCCACAAGAGCCAGTCCTCCACGAACTTTCTCCAAGGCAAATCTCTTCCCACCGGGCTTCATCTCTGCTATGGCTGGCAGCAACAAATCACAGTGTCTCTCAGTCCCAGTCCTCCACGGGGCTATGATGCCTCCTCCAGCAAACCTGTTTGGCTCATCTCTGTAGGTCGCTTGTGCTGGCAGGGGCTCATCCCAACGTAAGTCACCGCATCTTCTCTATGTCTCCACCGGCTCCACCCAGCGTGGAGCCTCTCCACCGGGCAGGTCGGGTCTCTGCCTCCTCCATTGGTCCTTTCCTCCGGCTACTCCAGGTGCTTCTGCTCAGGCTGCAGGGGCAAAACTCGCGCCTGGGTACCTGGGCGCCTACTCCTCCCCCAGCCTTCCCGGCCTTTTTGTGTCTGTCAACTGCTTACATTCACATGCAAATAGACATCCCAATGCCCTTAATGGGCCAAAATTGCAGCCTTCCTGGCACTCTGGTGTTCTGGTGGAGTCTTTGTCTCCTATATGTGATTCTCAGAGGCGCTATAAGCAGGCCTGCAGAGGATTCCAGCAGCCATTTTCTGCCAGACCTGGCCCTCTCTCAGTAGCCAACTATGCAAAACTGCAACAACTTACCATACATGTTCTGCAAAGCTTCCTCTTTTTAGCAGGCTTTTCAGTAGAGCTTTTTCTGTTTTGTAAGAAGAGTGAAGCTGGGGTGGCTAATTGTACTGGTTCAGCTATCTTGATTAGCATGAGGTGGCGTAAGGGAGAGTATGGAGAAGGAGAAAAGATTATTAATTCTGTTTTGCAATAAACTTTTTATTAATATAAATGTAAAATTTAGAGACTGCTTAAAAAAATACCTGGGTGGAAATGTGAAAGAGAGGGAATGAATTATAGCCTGAAGAAAAAAAAATCTTGAAGAAAAATTGTAGGTGAGAATGTAACAAAATTAACATTTGTTAAATGCTCACCTGAGCAAGAGACATTGTCTCAACAGATCTGAGTGCTGGTGAATGAACACAGAGTCAATATAATATAAATAAAATTTTTCAGGTCAGTAAATCAAATGAGTCTTAAATGAAGTGGCTTAAATAACTTAATCATAGATGAAAATATACAAATTCCATAAAGTATATAATAAGGACCTTTCTTTCTCTGTTCGGGATCTGAATAGTATTCAGGATCTGAATCTGAGCAAGTATTGCATTGTGTCTGAAGTCACAAAACTGTATCCCCATTTACCTGCACGACTGCATTTTTGAAAAAGCAGTAGCAGATTTCAATGCATATTAAAGAATAAATCAACACAAATACACCTAAACCTTCCTTACTCAGAAGAAAAGCAGGACAGTTATATTTACCTTGCAAAATACTATGTGTTTCTCTTCTAATGAGAAATTAATTCCATTTCCAATTATTTACATAATCCCTAAAAAAGTTATTTCTAGCCAGAATGAAAACTTACACAGATCTACTAAGCTTGTATGAATGTAAACGTGTTATATTGTATTCTACATCTTGGGTTCTGGTCTCTTTCCTGAGTATTACAGAACTGTGTAAATATTTGAGTTTTTCTTTAAAAAAAATGTTTTTAACATAACAAAATAAATTATATGATATCCATTGAAATTCTGATTAAAAAGCATTTTATGTATGAAATAAAGTGAAATATAACAAAAAATCTTAATGTCACAGAACAGCCTAACAAGAAGTTAAGAATTTGAGCATTATTCAGTGTGTCCTTGTGATCTCTGGAGTTTAGCTAATGAGCTTTCAGCAAATAAACCATAATGTGTAAAACATGAACAAAATATTTGGGAGTGCTCAAAATGTGCACTTGATCATTCCATTTAATCAAAACATCTTTCATTAAAAAAATAAAATTTTATAAAATTGTATTTTGACAATAGAAATCTTTTAAAATCTAATGTTTCTAAATGAATGTTTAATTTTTTCTTAATTGATTTTCCACTTCAAAATACATATTTTTGTATTAAAAAAATATTGAATTAATGAATTCATGCAGAATATAAGCAACACTGAAACAAATGTTCTTGCCTGTTCCTTGCCTGCAAAGCAAATTCGCTATAAAGTGTAGTGTTCTTAAAAAAATTGTTCTACGAAGAAATTGAGTAAATAATATTGGGATTATTAAGAGGAAAAAGATTTAAGATAACTATTTCAAATACGATTAATTTTTCCTGAGCATTCCAAATATTGATACCTAGTCTTAGGTAGTCATCAGCATTGCTTCCAGAGTCCTTGAAAGGAGATAACATCCATTCTGAAGTGAATTCATTGCTACCAATGAAGATTTGATTTTCTCCCTCCCCAACTTCTTGGATCAGTATTTCCTTTCGCTCAAGACAAATATTCATTGCCAATATTCATTGTTATGTGTGTTTGGATCCTAAACTCGCCTGTCATGCCTGGTGCAAGACAAAGCAAACAGCAATAGCTTGTTGCCAGGAATAAGATGGAATGTGAAGTTAGGCAGTCATAATTACATTGGTTTAGCCATAGTTGTGGTCGTTTCTCAGTCTGGCCTCATCCTACCACTGCCCTTTCAGCCCTTCCCAGCCACCCTGGGGCACAGGCTGTTCCTGGTTACCCTCACTAGGTTTGATATTGACCCATACCTTCAGGCGGATGTCCTGGCATGGCCTTGGCCAGTCTGGGCAGAGGTACTTGATCCCTGAGGCTGCCCTAGCATCCCCCAGCCTGCCCTGCTTCTTTGCAGGAGACATTGACATGGTTCCTGACTGGTGAAGCCCCTGGCTGCCAGCTGTGCTGTCAGTCCTGGTTCTGCCTCCTTCAGGGAGCAGCCAGCTTTCACTGCTCCTTGACACAATCTTTGTATCACCCTTTGTGCAATTTATCAAAAATTGCTATAATGTGATGTAAGGAAAATAAATAATAGGAACTGTTCAGAAGTAACCTGGGAATTTTAAATACATAAGATGATTGTAAATGCAAATTTATTGTCCAAATAAATAAACCTAATTCTAAAATAAATTAAAAAATCAAACAATAGAGCTAAGTAGCAATTATTATCAGGATGTAGGAGTAGCTTGCAATTTACACTTACATGGTCTGTATCTATTGCAGTGATTCGATTTTGGATTTTGCACATTAATATGGAAAATTTAAATTTTTCCTTTTCATATAATACTAGAAAGAGAATTGGATCTGGATTATGTTCAGAATCAGCACTGGTTTTCTAACTAGTATACACACAAGGATTCAATTACTGGTTTTCAGTCCATATGTGAAAAAGAGAATCTATAACCACTATTTCAGGATGAAACCCTAACAAGCTTTCCTTGTTACAGCTAGAACAGAGTTAACTTCCACCAGGAGCCAGGACAGGCGAGCTGAGCTGGCCAAAGGTGTCTTCCATACCATGTGATTACATGCTCCCCATAAAAGGAGGCTGGGCAGGGAGGGGTGCTGGAATGTCTGAGTGTGGGTGGAATGTCCTGTCAATAAAGTGCTTTATGTCATCACTGTTTGTGTATGCTGTCACAAGTCCTGTGGTTGTTTCGCCTGCCCTGTGCTGCCCCAGTAAACTGTCCGATTACCCCACACCATGGTTTTCCTTTGTCTGCCTTTTCTCCTCCAGGTGCAGGGAGGGGGTGGGGGTGGGATGGAGAGGGGAGCGAGTGTTGGATAATGCTTTGCTGCCAGCTGGGGATGGACCAGGATACAGGGATATCGGCATCATGTGAATTCCTTACCTGTTTCACTAGTTACAAAAATTGTCTAGTTAGTCTTAAACATGCATACAGGAACTGCTCAGTTATCTCTATAAATAAAAATATATGCATTGGTCTCACAACAGCATTTCTTAACAACTCCATATTTCAAACTTGGAGTTTATCAATCCTCTGTCTTCCATTTTTTTTAATTCAACAGCCATAAAAAATAATTTTAAAAATCTTCCTGATTTTTAAGAAAAGAGATTATAAAGACAGATTTTTTTATTCTCTCCAAGATAGAATAAGAAATTTTTTACCCCAGAGCAGTGGGTCAAGACAGTAAAATAGGCAGTAGTCTAAGAAACAAATTGGCAGAAAATGTTCTTATTCTTAATTGTAGGGAAAATATACTACAGAAACAAGGGAAAGTTCTCTTGCATTCATTATTCTACTTCATTACTGTGTTGCATACTGTGTTTTATATTGCCCTTAATATTACTCTTCTGATAAAGAAAAATGAACACTAACACAGAAAATAGCTTCTACTCTGTCTTGGGTTTCCTTTTGCTAAATCATAAAACACATCAGAGCACTTTTCTTCGTGTTTTGATTTTTTTCCTGATATAGTTCAAGTTGTCTGTTTAGAAAGACTTCTGTCACTTGTCTTGAAATAACCAAATAGGTGTCTTGGTCAGTAGTTGGTTTCTTAAGTTTATCTTGCTGACTCAAGCTTTTCATCCCAATGGTGTCTGTTCCTGTATTATGGTTATACTCTTTCATTATTTAAAATCTGCTATTTTTATATCCAGGTATTTTACCTCTTTAATAATATGAGAATAGATACAACAGCAGTGTCATTTTTGCTGCTGCTTTTTGAATTAATTCAACTTACCTATACACTCCTAAGAATGGATCATCAAGGTCTGCCTAGTATTTTAGATGCAGTTTGCTATTCATCTCCCAAAGAGGGACATTTTATACCTTGTCATGATATAATTCCTCATTTCAAACAGTTCCCAAATCATATTGACCTTTTCTTGTTTCAAATTTAGTTTATAAACACATATCTAATTTACTGTCCATGATTGCTTGTCCTTTCATCAGTGTTTAATTCTAGATTACTATCTCATAGAATGACTTTTTTTTTCCCCCAGATAAATAGCCCACATGAGAAACCCAACTGTATCTCCATGATGATATTTTCTGTCCATAGTTTGTCTGCTTTTTGTAGTTCTGAATCTCCAAGGTCTCTTAACACTCTCAAAATCTATGAATTTAATATCATCTTCAAATTTAATTACCTTGGTGGTTTGCCCCAGCCTTAAATCTTTCAGTAGCATGTTTACATAAGAGCAGGTGTAACAGTGATCCTTATAACCCACCATTGCACACTTCTCTATGCTGCATCGTGCTAGAGTTCTGCTCTTCATTATCCTTTCTGATGTCCTTCACTACATTTTCATTTCCCATTTGCTTACAGCCAAGAGCATTGCCATTCATTCTGCATAATGCTATGTAAAAACAACATGTGTATGTATGGGACTTGTGTTACATTTATTTCATCCACTCACTTTATGAGCGAGTATAAAATGATCTCATTCATTGGATATGTCCCTGCTGCTAAGCAAGTCTTGTGACTGGAATCTCCCAAATGTTCACTTACGGGTAAATTGTAACAGAAATGTTAATTCTGGAACAAGAAACTAGCATATGACTGACTTATAAGATGATATTTACATTATTACTCTACCTAGCACAGAGAAAAGTGGTATATAGAAAAGGGGAAATATAACCCCCATTTTTAAAAAGGGGGAAAAAAAAACCCAGGGAACTACAGACTGGTCAGTCGTACCTCTATGCCTGGTAAAATCATGGAGGAGATCCTCCTGGAGACTATGCTCAGGCACATGGAGAATATGAAGGTGATTGGTGACAGCAAACATGGCCTTTCCAAGGGCAAATCATGCCTGACATATCAGGTGGCCTTTTATGATGGAGTAACAGAGATGGTGGACAAGGGAAGGATGATGGACATTGTCATCTTCCTAGACTTGCACAAGGCCTTTGACACTGTCCAGCATGACATCCTTGTCTCTAAATTGGAGAGACATGGATTCGACATTCCACTCGGTGGATTAGGAACTGGCTGGATGGTTGTACTCAAAGAGTTGTGGTCAACAGCTCAATGTCCATGTGGAGGTCTGTGATGAGTGGTGTTCCTCAGGGGTCAGTACTGGGACCAGCAGTGTTCAAAATTCAACATGAGCTGGCAGTACATGTTAGGAGTTCAGAAAACAAAGAACAGTGTGGCCAGCCATTTGAGGGAGGTGATTCTGCCTCTCTGCTCTTGTGAGACCCCACGTGGAGTCCTATGTCCTGGGATCCCAGTATAGTAAAGATGTGAAGATGTTGGAGCAAGTCCAGGGAAGTGTCACGAAGATGATCAGAGGACTGGAGCACCTCTCCTACAAAGACAGGCTGAGAGAGTTGAACTTGTTCAGCCTGGAGAAGAGAAGGCTCTGGGGAGAGCTAATTATGACATACCAATACTTAAAGAGGTCCTACAGGAAAGTGGGAGAGGGACTGTTCACCAGGGAACAAGGGGTAATGGCTTCAAGCTGAAACAATGGGTTAGATGTTAGGAAGAAATTCTTTACTATGAGTGTAGTGAGGCACTGGAACAGGTTGTCCAGAGGGGTTGTGGAAACTGCATCCCTGGAGGCATTTAAGTCCAGGTTGGACAGGGTTTTGGGTGTCCCAGTAAGATTCCTTCCAACCCAAAGCATTTTATGATTCTATGATTCTATGATATATGCTGACAGGAAACTCTTAGGTGGAAAGATCTGGAAAGAAGACATATCCCCAGGTCTCTCTGCTCTATATCCTGATAATGTAAACAAATGAACAGAGAGCAGTGTGCAGATCCACAAGAAAAGAGGGAAATTATGTTCTCTTCTCAAGTGATAAACTGGAACTGTCTTTTGTAATTTGTTTCCATCTCTGTTGCCTCTGAGACCAGGCTGGAGAGGGTAAGTAATTGTCTGTGTGTGTCTCTTTCTTCAAACCATACTATAAAATTCTAGGCTCTTTCCTATGATTTTCCTACATTTCTTACTTCATATATGCTTCCCTAAGAAATGCCATTGAAGATATAGCTTCTAATGATTAATCTACTTTTTCTTACTTTTTTATGATCACTGGTAGTTTTGATTTCCTCGAGTACTTTCTAATTCTCTATGGCTTAAACAATTGTAAGTGGTTCAGTAAATTTGCTAGCTAAGTCTCTCAATACCCTAGAACGCATGTTCAAAGTCATTATTACCTCCTAATTGTCCAAAGCTGTTTTACTCATTTTGTATAGCTCTAACAGTTTCTCCCTTTTGAAAGTTGAGTCTTAGGAGAACATGTTTGTGTTACCTATTTTATCGCCTGCCTTACATATTGATGAGCTAAATCTCACTTGTTTTCTCTTGTCCATATATAGGCCTGCAGATATCTTCCTTACTCCCTTGACGCTATTTTGTTAGCATCTACTCTGTTTTTGTTACCTAATTGATTCCAATCATGGGATATGCACTTTTCACTTCTAACAAACAGACTTTGTTAGGCCATCTAGGATTTACATTTTTCCGTATATTCTGACCATGTATTTTTATTATTTGTAATAATTGTCTCACATCTTCTATAACTTGCTTCCAAAAATAGATATTTCAACAAATATTTTTTTGGATTAAAGCTTCTGAACTAGTGTCCTGATCAATCTACTACTGCCATGTCCTTTGAACACCAGAATGAGTTACAACTTGACATCTCAATTACTTCATTTTGCTTTTACAAAATACAGTATTTTTGTATTGCTCTATCCAGGCAGAATGCTTCTTACTTTGTTAAAATGAAGCAGTTGTCACTATTTCTCAGAATCTCTACTAATCCTTCTTGAGCAGGCTAGTGCTGCCGTTTAACTTGCCAGGCACCTACAACAACCTCAGAGCTGTGTGATGCACACATGTGATGTACAAGTGATGCACAGCACAATTGCTCACCACCTGGAGCTGATATTCAGTTACTACCTGAGCCATGCACCTCCTGGCCAACTCTCCAATTCTATACTGAGCATGACAGCATATATGGTATGGAGTATCCCCTGTGTCAGCTTGGGTCAGATCTGTCCCCTCCCAGCTTCTTGGGCACCTCTCACTTTCTTGTTTGCAGGGCAGTGTGAGCAGCTGAAAAGTCCTTGACTGCTTGGCAACAACTAAAATATTAGCATGTTATCAACATTATTCTCATCCTAAATCCAAACCATAGCATTATATCTGCTTCTAGGAAGAAAATTTAACTTTATCTCTAGGGTATTCAAAATTCTCAAGGGCTGTTATAACTAGCCTGAAGGAGAAAGGGAAGGTGGAGGTGAAAGTATTCTCCACTATCTCCCCCATTGATTGGTTCTCTGGGAAAAAAAAAGGTAGAGAGCGCTAAATCCTCTCCTTTCTGGATCATAAAATTGTCCTCTCTGCTGATGCATGCTTGATTAGTTGTGTTTTTATCCAACAGCTGTCTTGGTACTTAATGTCCCCCATGACAGGTATGGTTTTGCACATCCTGGGAGATGGTCTGGATATCTTTTCCTGTTTCATCCAGCCTCAGTGCAGTCTGCAGATTTTCAATGAAGTTCACCTCCATGCTCCTTTTCTGATGCTCTTGATCAAGGTACTTCACTAACTTCTTATTTATTAAATAGGGTGGTTTTTTTTTCTTTATTGGTTAATCTACACTCACATACAAGTTAGTGTTGTGGTGAATGTGAATTACGCGAAGTAATTTATTTGTCAGTGAAAGTGGGATAATCTTCCTGATTTACTTCATACGAATAGCATGCATACAGGTCCTCACATGTCCTTATACACAGTTATAATTTGTATAAATAAACATATCTTCAGTATGTTAATGTGCTATTATTCTGGCATAAGTGGAAAGCTGCTGATCCAGAAAGGTTCCACTTAACACTGTCTATATTTTAGCAGCCTGTGGATTCCAAGATCTGCTAATTTAAACCAAAGAATGCATTTTCAGATTTGTCCTGTTTGTCTGTCAATGAGGAATTTCACTATATCAGAAGCAATGTTTTGCAGTTTCCTAATGGCTTTAGGAAGGAACAGTAAATATCAACAGGCACAAGGGCCAAAAAACTGGGAGAAGTGATACTCAATAACAGGTCCTTTGGGAATTAGTTATACCAGTTCCTGGTTCTGTCTTTCCACAGGCATTTTTACAATAAATGATATAAGATCTAAAAGCAAGGTTAAAGGTTCTTTAGTCACTGCCTAGTCCAATAAATTAATGAAAATTGAAGAAAATAGCAACTAAAAAGTCTAAGCCCTTGAATTCAAATATTCAGTAGTTTTAAGAAGCAGGTCTTCCTATTTATAGCTTTAATTTTCTTGAATTCTATGTCTCCCATGGCTTATACAAAGAATCAGAAAACATATAAAAAAAGAAACCTGTAAATGCATTTGTTATCAAAATTGTGTTCAAAATGATATATACTTTTTATAGAAATTAATGTTTCTAGTTTCTTTTCTAGTTCAGTCATTTATCCTATAAGCTTTTTCCACATATTAAAAACCAACAGAAAGGCCCATGACATACAGATACTGAATTATTTCGGTTATAATAGCCTTATAGGTCATATACTACTTATTTATCTACTGCTTTATTTTTGGTGCTTACATAGCTACACTCCTTCCACAGCATAAAACTATAATTTATTTCAGAAAATAGAAGTATCTGCTTGACCTTATGTTGCTTTTTTCATTCCTACCTAAAGATGCTCTTTGTATTTGTACAATGAGAATTTTGAGTGTTTCAGATTCTTAAAGGTTCATCATGTCTGCTTTTTATGAACTATACTGTGACATTTACAGTCAGGTGATTATTTTTCCTGTCCTAGCTCTTTGCATTCTTATGAACTAAGCTTTTGTCCACCTATGTTAATTTCTATGGAAAGCCTTTCCATTAGACAGTCCTTTAGTAGCCTGCTCTGGTTGTTTTTGAATTATATTGAAAATCTTATGCTCTATTTTTCAAGATGGAATTTTGGGCTATATTTTCCCTTTCATTAGTGTTTAAACTGGCATATATATAAAAACAGAGATTATCCTCTGAATTTGGTCATACTGAGCAGGTCAACTTACCCATCCTCTAAAATCACTTTAAATCAAACCAAAATTAGGAGACCCTAGTAATTTTTGAAGAAAGCTTTCCACTGAGTTATGGAGCCACAGAATATGTTAAATCAGAGGAGATAACTAGAAGTTGACTATGACGTCCCTCTGCTCAAAGCAGGGCTAACTTTAACACTCAAGCAATTGAATTCCTTATATTGTAAGGCCCACTGGTCAAATATTCTGTCTTCCTGACTTTCCCTGTCTTCTTTTGTCATCAAGAAGTTGGCTTTCCCATCACTGCATATGCAAAGTAGCTTCCTTCTATTTCAAAGCAGGGGCAGCAGGAGCTCAACTTTTAGCTATCTTGTACTGCTGTAATGTAAATTATGCTGCATGGTTACTCTGAGATGCAGTAGTCTTTGGAGCAGCATTTGAATTTCCATCCCAGGATCCAGAACGTGCTGTGCACAGTAGTAGATCCTGCACCAAAACCTGACCTTATGAATGTGATAAAGAAGAACTGAATGGGGAGGCAGGGTTGGTTAGGTCAGAGATTTATGTGGTTGTCATTTTGGAAGTTGGTGGGGAGTGAGTAAACAGCCATGAGATTTGATAAATATTTTGGAAGGTAGGATGGATGAAAGTAAATGGGGAATGTGGGCCTAAGTGTCATACACTGCAAGTGGGACTCACTCATTTGACTCATCTCTCTCTCCTTCGTCATAGTATCATATATTATGAAGCTGCTATTAACACTGCAAACCCAGTTCATGTGGTCAACACATAACAGATGAAACCATGAAAACAGAAAGGCATAGATTTGCATTCTTCCAAGTTGAAGGTTAGTTTCTTATGTTTTGAGCTACAGAACAAGGCATGGGTGGGTGGCTTCACAGACATACAAAGGACAGTGGAGAAAACTTGACAAATGAAAATGTGAACATCAAGATTTAAATTTTAAGCTGATTTGTATAGCCAGAAAAGTTAACAACTAGTTCTACTGAACTAACTACTCCTCCAAAACCTTTGGCTTGCAGGATTTGAGACAGTATCCAGGCTTGTTAAGAATAATTTGTGGTTCTGTATTTAATTTTTCTCTGAACCATGAATGACAGGCTCTACCTCTGCATGTTTTACAATGGTCACCGAACACCTTGCAGGAGCAGGACATTTCAAACTCACTGCTGCTCTACTGATATCACAAATACTGTCATGGCAACTAATAGCACTTCCAAAGACAAGCAACCTTTTGTAGAGACTAAAGCAACAGAACAAGAAAAAACTAAAAACTTTCTGGCAGTGATCTGTACTTGCAAAGAATGAAGACTGGAAAAAGCACTGATCAGCTTCATGTACAAAAGTGGGTACCTTTAGGAGGTGTTTGTGTGCTGTCTGTCTGTCCATCTGGTGTACTGATGTGCTACCTATAGTGCTGACAAAGTAAAGAAAAACAAAATTCTTTTAATTGGATATGATTAATAAGTACTTCTTTTGTCCTAAATTTTAGTGCATAGACTTTAAGTAGCAAGTCTGTTGCACAGTTTGGCCTTACATTGAATTGTATTATGAAAAATGTATTTTCTCAGTACTCCATGTAAGTATTTTTTTAAAACCTGACTCTTAGTTTGCATACTCCACAGAATACAGGAGGATGTGCACATCATCCCTACCACTTTACATGCTGCATATTTGTACTCTGGAGCCCAAAGATACCGTGTTTGCTCATGGCTAGGTGGGGAGAGGGAAGGATCAGGTGTGATCAGTACAGAGCTTGAAATAGGTTGCCCTTTATGCAGCATCACTTTAAAATAGTTTATATAAGTCTATATTTTAAAGGGCTGGCCATGGGTGTGTACCATTGGTGAATAAGTGGCTATTTTTTAGTGGGACAGTGCTCCCCTAACTCACATGCGTACCCAGTAGCATGGTTGGCCAGTGTGGGATATGATCTGTGACCAGCATCCTTGTTCACAAACCATAGGAAGAAGCAAAATGCTTCTTTTAGGCAGAGATGATTCAGATATGCCAAACAGTGCATTAGTTTTGCTTCACCTAAATTCAATTAGAGCCTCTGTATGAAGCTTTTAAATCTCACTGATGTTTTTTTACACTGAATTAAGTATGGCTAGGTGCAATAGTCCCAATCAGGATTTTCTGATCTGAAAAGATGATCAGACTATGCTTCATATATCTTTTATGTGCTAGCATGCTGGATTTCTTATACTACAATTATTTCTGTAATAGCATTCCTTTCCTATGGATGTGCAATGAAAATAAATTTCTAGCTATCTTGGAGCTGACATCACCCTGCCTGACATAAGCTTTTTGAGGAGTAATGATAGAAGACTGAAGGCTGTCTTTGTTTTTATCAAAAGCTAAAAATGAAGCAACTGAGCATTTTATAGTTTGTAAGCTGTAGCCCTTGGATAAAACAAGAATATTGCAGACTAAAAGCATTTTATGCTTTGGCAATTCTATTTCCACTGATACCAAATTTCCTCTCAACTCCTGCTCTAGTGTATAAAAGCCTTTCACAGAGGTAAATTACTATGGTTCTTCCAGGAGAGGAGAGGATTTCTTTCTTTTCAAGTGTTAAAGTCTCACCAGTGAAGAGACCATATGTCAAAATAAAATATCTTGATTTTAAAGTCAAGCTCATGATATTGAGGGAAAAATAAGTCATGATTTGTGATTGGGTAAGGTTGGCAGCATTAGAGAGCTGGCTTTTTGACACACGCGAAGTGGTAACTTGTAGAAAACAAGGTCAGTGTAATCTGTCGTACCTGTTATCTGTGCCTGTAATGTCCAGCAGTCTCATACCTGTGATCCATATTAAGATGTATTGTTAAAATGATTTTTCTTTACAATGCTCAAACATTAATCCAAGTTATAAGCCTCTCAATTTTACTGACACAGTAATGTGTTCCCTGTTCTCCCAGTGGCTCGTCATTGGATGTCCAATAATGGTTCCAAATTCCTTTTCCAATATGTTCTGTGTTTATTCCCTACTGATGATTTCCTATTATTTGGATTAGTTATCAAGATTTAAATTTTAACATTGCAGTAAAATATTGGAGTGCACTTGCTCTGAATGAAGGATAGATCAATAAGAAAGGATAATGTGGTGCTGAGTCACTTTAGCGTTCAGATTTCAGAATGAGAGAGAGACATGGATTTCTCTCAAAAAGAATGAGAAAATGGTCACATAGATCTTGTACACCCATGTCTTCAAATGAAAACCATGCTTTAGGAATGATTTTCAAGATCAAAACATAAAACTAGTCATGGATGATTCCAGAATGATGTTTGCTTCATCATTAAAATACTGAATGAGTTGTTCGAAATAAACATGTAGAATAAATCATATGTCTTCTGTATTTTTAAGCAGTATTAGGAAGTAAAACTGAGTGTGAAGCCCACCACCTTTTGGGCCTGGCCATCCAGCCAGTTTTTAACCCAGCTGAGGGTCCACCTGTCCAGGCCAGAGGCAGCCAGTTTCTCAATCAGAATGCTGTGAGAAACGGTGTCAAAGGCTTTACTGAAGTCCAGGTACACCACATCCACAGCTTTTCCCTTGTCCATTAAGTGGGTCACCTTGTCATTAAAGGCTATCAGGTTAGTTTGTCAGGATCTACCCTTTGTAAACCCGTGTTGACTAGGCCTGATCCCCTGGCCATCACACATGTGCTGCGTGATAGCTCCCAAGATGACCCTCTCCATGATCTTCCCCAGGACTAAGGTCAGACTGACAGGCCTGTAGTTCCCTGGATCCTCCTTCCGACCCTTCTTATATATGGGTGTAATATCTGCCAACCTCCAGTCGAGTGGAACTTCCCCAGTCTGCCAGGATTGCTGAAAGATCATGGAAAGGGTTTGGCAAGCACATTTACCAGCTTTCTAAGCACCTTGGGTGGATCCCATCTGGCCCTATTGATTTGTAGGTATCTAACTGGCCAAGTAGGTTGCTGATCATTTCCTCCTGAAACATGCAACCTTTGCTATTCTTCCCCTCCCTGTCAGCCAGTTCCTGAGGATGAGTACTCAGGGAATGACCAATTTTACTATTAAAGACTGAGGTAAAGAAGGAATTAAGTACCTCAGCCTTGTCCTCATCCCTTGTAACTAATGTCCCCCTTACATCCAATAAGGGCTGGAGATTCTCCTTGACCCTCGTTATATGGTTAATATATCTATATAGATAGAATATATCTATAGAAGGACTTTTTATTATCTTTTACAGAACTGGCCAGTCTAAGTTCCAGTTCGGCTTTAGCCCTTCTGATTTTCTCTCTACATACCTCACTATATTCCTATAGTAATCCCAAGACACCTGCCCCTTCTTCCAAAGCTCATAGTTTTCCCTCTTTTTCCAAATATCTTCCTGGATCTCTCTACTCAGCCAAGCTGGCTTTCTTCTGATGACTCCTCTTCCAACACACTGGGACAGCCTGTTCTTGTGCCGCCAAGATTTCCTTCTTGAGGAGCATCCAACCCTCTTGGGCTCCTTTGCCCTCAAGGGCTGCCTCCCATGGAATCTTACCAAGCAGCTTTCTGAACAGTCCAAAGTCAGCCCTAAGGAAGTCTAAGGTGGCTGTTTTGCTGTCCCACTTCCTTACTTTTCCTAGTACTAAGAATTCTTTCAGCTCATGATCACTATGCCCGGGTGTCCTCCAACATAGATGTTTAAATACCTTTGTAAGGTAATTTGGATATTCAGTATAAAGAGCAAGTCTGTCTCCTAGTCTTACAGAATAAAATTGTATAGAATAGAACATATGATATATATGTATTTTAGAAATGTCATGTACAGATGCTGACTCAAAACAAAAATGGTCATCCTTTTTTAATATAGAGCTATTATATTCAGTAATAGTTCTCTTTCATACTTGGTCATTACTAGTATTTAATGTATTCATAGTCCATTACTAAGGGAAATGTTCTTCATTCCATTTATTTGTGGAAGTAATACATCTGACCTAGGTCAAATATTGACTAGCACCAAAAGCTTCCCATATTTGCTAAAGCAGGCTGTGTTTGTGACACTGCTTTTCCAAAATGCAGTAATAATTTGTGGCATCGTGATATTCTTTCAATCTGAATGATTGACTTTTCAACTCTGATAATGTTCTATTAATATAGATTGTTGCTGGTTATGTTCTTAATCAGTTTTCTCTTAACTGAGCTAGGTAATATCCTGTTGACACCCATTTGTTCCGCATTCTTGGCTGGAATGTTTTTTCCATCCTATTGATGTTGGTGCCATTATTTTCTTCATTCTTGTTGGCTATTCCTTACGAATAGCAGAAATTGTTTCAATTACAAGCTTTTGAAAGAAAAATTGTGCTTTACATTATGTAAAATGTCTAGTACTTTCAGTTCAAAGAAGTATAGAAAAATCTTCTTTGAACTTCAAATAATCCTTGGCTAGAAAAAGCATTTCTCAATAAAACATTATTTTCTTGTGAAGAAAAAAAGCCATTACTTTTCTTCATGTTTTTTTTCTCCTTTGTATAATCTATACTGTAAAACTGAAATTTTACTTTATAGTTTTTAATGATTTGTTTAAGAAAAACCTTAATAAAGTAGTTTAAGCAAAAAAGATGGATTTAATAATGAACTGATCATTAAAATGTGAATCAGTCTTGTTTGTGTTAATAACAATAACAATACAGAGACATTTTAAAATATAACTACTAAAAGTTAAGCAAACTGGAATAGCAGTCAGATAAAGTAGAAGCAGAAGTCTAAAGACTGCTATGATAGATATTCAAGATCACGTACATCTGCTTTTCTGCCCCCATATATATAAAGATTAGGATATGAAAATATAAAATAAATAGAAATATTACTTCAAGTAGCATAACAAAGATATTTTTTTGGATGTAAACCTTATTTCAGTACTTCAGCTATAAAAAAATGCCTTTTTGCAGTAAAATCTGTTGAGATTCTAGAAACAATTGTAGTGTTATGCAATAATTAAAGAACAAAATTATTCTTTATCAGAAGTGAAATTTTATAAAATTGCTAGGAAATACACCATTTTAAAAGATTAATCAAAATGCCATCTTTTTAATTTTTAAGATAAAATAACTCAGTTTGGTTTTCTTCAATGTTCCAATTGTGCTTTTACTTGCAAAGACCCCTGTGGTTTAAATAACCCAGTCAGTGTACACTAATAAAAATCCCATTAAATTAAATCGCCACTAGGCATATAGAATGTCCTGTTGCAATTTCAAGAGACAGTTTATTACAAGACACCCTGCTATGTACCTTTTATTTTATGAAAGTAAAGGAGAAAAAGAAAAGGTTGCAAAATGTGTTTATTTCTATGAAAAATATGTTTCCAGTGGTACTAGGAAAAATTGATGTGTTGTGTGTTGAGGGTTTTTTTATATAGAATGAAAGAGTTGGCTTATTCCATGTCTGGTACATTTATAGCACAACCTACAGTAAATATATATAATCATCAGAATCAGTCAGTAATTGTCATCCTCTGAACTATTACTTGTTTCTTTTGGAAGGTGGCAATTGAAGAAGTAATTCCGTATATATTGTATTAGAGTAAACTGTTTTAGAGCACATACCATACTTGTTTGCCAGCAAACATTATTTCTGAAATAGGGGACGGTTTCCTTGCAGATCTTTTTCTTTCTTTCCTTTCTTCTGTTTAAAAACAAAACAAAACCAGAAACCAAAAACCAAAATCACAAAAAACTCATAGATATATTGAATACTTGTGAAAACAAATTACAAAATCACACTGGGATGAGTTTAGTACCCATGGTTCTCAACAGATATTGCCCTCCATCCTCCCTACCCAAGCAATGTCTGTGAAATTTTGTTGAAGTAGAAAGTGAGAAACAGGATTGACTAGCAAACTAATTTTACTTTATGAAATTTTATCAGAAACTTAAATTTCCAGACATCATTTAACATCCTATCTTGTTTTCCCATGTCTACTCCATCCTCATGTAAATCACAGTGATGAATTTAACATCTCTTTAAACTTGTCTCATATGTTCTGGTCCAATCCTGGTTCAGCACTTGTCTCCTTTTTCATCACTTCAAACACCTGTTCTGAAAGATACAAGGGCTCTGCAGATGCATGGAAGGCTATCTGATCACCTGATGTCTGGTCTGTCAATACTTTCTTATGTCTTCTTCTAAAAATCTACTACAAGCATCCTCATTAGTACCACTGCCATAGAAAAGACATGTATTCAAACAATATTAAATGACAATATAAGGACATATATCAAAAATGCTTTTATTAAACATAAAATAGAAATGAGATTGTCACATGTAAAGACATAGAGCCCCAATTCCTATTTTAGTCTTTGTTCTTTTATTGAGATAAAATATTGAGAGTATAAAATGCCTATAATAAGGAAAGATAAAAAAAACATTGACAGAGCAATGTGTATGTTAACTCCTCTCTCACCGATGTTTTTAATACCTAGAGGTGTTTCCAAAGAACTTTGTACTTAAAGTGTCTTCTGGAATTACAAATCAACATAAAGAAATGTCAAGTATAAGAGGTATATAACTGCTGCTTTCTGAATGATGCAAACACTGTAGACAGCTTTTCCTTTCTACCTTCCAGTTTAATATCTTGCAAGCTCTGTTATGCCTACCTGTGGTTCTGAACCCCCCCACTGATTATTTCAGTTGGCTATGATTTATTTTTTCCTGAAGACTGAATTGTCTTGACCTTGTACTCATTCCTTTAACCAGTTGCTTCAGTGAGCTCAAAGGACATTCTGCCCTCAGAAGTGTATGGCCATTCTACCTGAAGTTCTCTCATGTAGTTGTATAACTAGTATCCCATTTTCTCAGATAACAGCTACTTTCTGGAGAAACCTGTAGAATTTTCATTAATGTTCTTATAAGATTTATACTTACAGTTTAAATCAAAACACTGTCCTTGCAGGGATAGTGTTTATTAATTGCTAAATATGCATGAAATGAGCTTTATATATTACATGTTAATAGCATGGATTTCTTGTCTGCCATTCTCTTTTCAGTTTTGAATGACTTCTTGAAGTTTACAGGGCAATAAACACAGTTTTGTATTTAAAAACTCTCTTTAAGAACAGGACAGGCAGTAACACCACCATTTTTTTTTCTCAAAGATTGAATTTTATGTAAGAATTGATGGACTTTGGGTGTCTTCCCATTCCTATAGACTCTTCATGGGATTAAGGGGAATGTGCTGACCTTGCTCAGGCTCAAGGAATGACTTTACTCCACTACATAAAACTAAAGGAATTTTACTGTTACTCCAAAGCAGGCCATGTAGAAAAGTTAATCTCCACTTTGAAATCTTAGATGACAATGAAACCATTCTGGTTGAAATGTGAAATTATGTTAGACAGGTGACAAAAAAGAAAGCAAATTGTGTTCTGAAAATCATTTATGTAGATATAGTGAAATTTTTCTGAGTACATAGCATGATTCTGAGGTGCCATCATGTCATTAAGTGTTAAAGAAGCAGCAAACCAAAACTGTAGAAAGCTGTTAAACTAGTTGAATTTTCCATGTCAAGTCTTCTAGATGGGATTCCTAACATTCTTATTACTTTGAGAAAACAGGTAAAGCATGAGAGATGTGTGAGAGGGAAAGATGGCTTTCACTACTTTATTTAGTCATTTTACTTAAATATTTACATTGCATGTAAATTATGTTGTAGGTATTTAAATCATATTGTCTTCTTAACATAAACATTTTTGCCCCTTGCCCCCATGTAATTAATGTGTAAAAGAGATTACTGATAAAAGGCAAAATGCCTTCAAGATAACCTGCATTTCTCAGTGTTGTCATTATTCAGACAGAACTCACAGGTGTCTTTTAAACAATGATGAATTAGAAGGCACAATCTTTCTTTTCCTACTCATTTGTTTGTTAACTACCTCTGTGATAATAATGTATTTGCATATTTAATTTTCTCCATTGTAAATGAGCACCTTTGAACCACTTTCTAATTATTTTATTGTGTTACTGTATTCTTGATTATTCATGCATTCTATTTACCAAACAGAATGACTTTTCCTCCAAAGGACATTTGAAAGTATGATAAATCTAAACATAGATCAGTTGTTTCCAAATACAGTATTAGAAGTTCATAAGGGAGCTCTTAATATGAAGCAGATTATATATAAAAAAAAAAAGTAGAGTTCTTTATTTTGTCTGAAGTTATCTTTCCTTTGCTCTTTTTTTTTATGTGTGCAAATTATGAATAAATAGGCTGTATATGGACTGGTTGGACTAATGTATAGGTATAAGGAAAGCACCATTCACTCACAGCTTTAGGATAGATGGCAAGGAACACACTGCAGCACTCTTGGTAATGTCACAGAATCACAGATTGTAGGGGTTGGAAGGGACCTCAACAGATCATCTAGTCCAACCCCCCTGCCAGATCAGGTTCCTTAGGACAAGTAGCACAGATAGGCGTCCAGACGTGTCTTGAATATCTCCAGAGATGGAGACTCCACAACCCACTGGGCAGCCTATTCCAGTGCTCTGTCACCAGACCAGTGTCCTCCAGTCAATGGTCACTAGTCACCTCTGATAATTGTTTGTATACTTTATGATGAGTCTTTCTGTTTGCCTTGACCATACATAACCCCACTGCTGAGTCTGCACATAAAACTATCATTTAATTCATCTGCATTGTGTACAGGAGGCAGAATTGGGCTCCTACAGAGGATACTACCCAGACTGCATTGTGTTCATGCAAAAAAAATCATTATTTGGCTCATGGCTATACACACATAGTTGCCACCACCGATTTTCAGTCTTTACAGATCTTGTGAAGTTTCTTGTAAAAAGTATTTTTAAGTGTTCTAGGTGTTGCACTTACCTACCCACTTGTCAGGTACCTAGAAAATATTTTCAAGATAACATTAAGTCCACTTTGTTTTTCTGCTCCCTGCCCTTTTCACCTCTACCTTCTTTCATCCTTGGCTATCTCTTTGGAGCATTGTACATCAATCTTCCACCTCCAACATGTTATTTCTTCCTGATTTCTAACCTTCCATTATGTGCTCCTTAATCTCTCATACTTCTCTCTGAATCCTCCACACATTACAAGTAAAACCTAATCTCTGTCATTCATTTCTCTTTCAAGTGATAGTACTGGACAGCTCTAAAGGAAGCCAGCACAGCATTTCAGAGGCTGGGAGAAAATGTATGGGTTGCAGACTAGCAGCATTGGCAGTTCTACCTCAGTATCACTTCAACATTTAATCAACTACAAAAGCCATTTAATGCTTGGGATACTCCAATGCTATAAATATGATCCCTTAAGTAATTACACAGCTTTACGTCCTGTAACATATTTGGTAACACTTTAAATAAAGTGTCTTCAGTGCATTTTGATGCATTTTTAATTTAAACTGGATACAGCTATGATTGCGTGCTAGATAAATAACAGTTCAAATTTAAATGGATGCACTGAGATTTCACAACTGGCTAATAATTAAATAACTTGGGATATTGGAGTTGAAAGTGCCAGTATATTTCAACGATTAATTAATAAAATATAACTTTTATGAAAAACATCTTTTCTAGTAGTACACTATCAGCCACAGAGAGAAGTAGTGTGAAGAGACCTATTACTTTGCCTCCAAATATAGCCTGGTAGAGATTGCTTTTGGAGTGTAGAGAAAAATCTCTGTCAGCTCCTGGGTTTCATTGTCTGGATACCAACTTTTATAAACTGCAGGTGAGTTGCCTCAATCAGTTATTTACCCATGACATTCAGGATGAAATTCCCCTGGCATATTTATCTCAGGTTTGTGGAACTCTAATATTGAAATAAACAAACTGGTCTTAATTAAAAAGTGAAAGTGTTTTACTGTCACAATTTTAAATGAAATGTGTACCTTTGTATTAAAGAAGCCTGTTCACTTCATACTTCATTTAAAATAATTAAAACCCTTACTTGACTTTGTATTTCAAGATGAAATTCCAAATTGAGCTTTAGTTTTTATTAAAAAAAAAATAAAAAAGACATTATGAATATCCCAAAATATACCTTTGGAATTGCTAAAGAAAAAAAAAAAGAAATCACACTACATATTTTGGGATGGAATTAAAACTTCTCTGGCCTTCAGAGTTCTACAACATCGTAAATACAGACTGTAATGACTATAACTGAACAGGTACAAACGTACTTCACCTGTGAGTTCACTATGATGTATTTAACAATGTCATGTTTGAATAATGATTGCTTATTCTGTAATTCCCACTACAATTAAAGACTACTTGAGTACCCCTTCTAGCAGAAGACTGCAATATTGCAAGAATTCACTAACTTCCAGAAATCAAAAGAAAGGGAAGCAAAAGCTAAAAAAGACAAACCTCTTTACTAGTAGCCTTTATCCAGATACCTGAACTCCTGAAGACTAGCTGAATCTTTGGAAGAGTAAGATGCTTAAATCTGCCAGGCAAGGTACATTGGTACAACATTTCATCTTTAGTTCCAAATTTTTATATAGAACCCTGATGAACTGGGTCTAAGGTGGACATCTCGGAGGATTACTAAGCTCTGTTATGCATTACCATCCAAAGTTTAATACAGCTACTGTATTGTTTGTACAATATTTTTATTATGCTTAGGTTTCTACATTTACTCAGTAAACTTATTTACAAATGCTCATAATATTTTGGCTTTTTGTGAAGCCATGAAAACAGAAAAAAACGCCACATGAAAATAGCATTTCAGTTAAGCTAATTGTGGATAATAACAGATTATAATATCCATGTCTTTTGATATCCACTGAAAGCTGGTTACCTCAAGTTCAGTGAGAAATTAATTGTTTAAAATGGATAGATCCAATGTAGTGGATGAACCAAGCAGTAGAATAAACATATTATTTTCTTTTTTTTTCTTTTTCAAATGCAATAAATAGCAAAAATGAGGGAGATTTTTTTAACAGTCTAAGTTTGGCTGTTTCAGTGTTTTATCATCTAAGCGATTAAAAAGGAGTTTTTAGTTTTTCCTAAAAATGAATCTACATCAACTTATCTACATTTTCATCAGAACTGATAGAACGGAATAATTATATTCCATGTTCTACACAGGATACTTCTGTTTTTGAAGCTCTGATCTGCATTTCTTAATGTAATGTTTTTATAATGGAAACATGTAGCTGACTCATATTTGATTTCAAAGACATTATAACCCTTAGATTCTTCTCTGTACTCCTGTACAGGTCTCATTTTTGTATGAGTGCATTTAAATACTCTCTTTGAACTGTAGCTCTTTGCTCATGCTTTCATTTAATTTACTCTTGTCAATTTCTTGCTTTCTCTCCAATTAGCCAAGATCATTTTGATTTATGATATATTCTCCAAAGAGCTTGCAAACCTTGTTCTTTGCAGTTTCCTGTAAAAATGTCACTTTGTCATACAAATTGTTGAAACTGTTAAGTGCAACTTGGCCTATGATAAACCCTATATGAAAGAGAACCTTTCCCATTTTGGCAGAGACATATTGATAATGTTTTTGAGAGCCATGGTTCAAATTTGTTGTACATAGCCTAATCAATATGTTGTAAAAATGCCATTGATGTAACTTACATCTAGAGTGGTATTACTTTAGCTTTCTTGGTGTGGTGGTTTTGTCTGGGGTAGAGTTAATTTTCTTCTCAGTAGCTAGTATGGGGCTATATTTTGGATTTCTGCTGAAAATAGCATTGATAACAGAGAGATGTTTTTGTTACTGCTGAGCAGTGTTTATACAAAGCCAAGGGCTTTACTGCTTCTTACACTGCCCTGCCAGCAGGATGGCTGGGGGTGCACAAGACATTGGAAGGGACCCAGCTGGGACAGCTGACCCCAACTGACCAAAAGGATATCCCATACCATATGACATCATGCTCAGCATATAGACCTGGGTAGAGAGAATGAAGCAGGAATGTTCAGAGTGAGGGTGTTTGACTTCCCAAGTCACTGTTACGCGTGATGGAGCCCTGCTTTCCTGGGGATGGCTGAACACCTGCCTGCCCATGGGAAGTGGGGAATGAATTCCTTGGTTTGCTTTGCTTGTGTGGACAGCATTAACTTTACCTATTAAACTTTCTTTATCTCAACCTGCCAGTTTTCTCACTTTCACTCTTCTGATTCTCCCTCCCATCCTGCCATGAAGGCAGCAAGTCAGTGAGTGCATGATGTTTACTTCACAACTGGGGTTAAACCATGATGCTTAGGAGACAGGCCATTTTAATAACACCAGACTGTTGTTAATAATACCAAATCCTCTGATACTCACTATGCTATGTCAAGTAAAGAACCTGGACAAATTTAACATAATTTGCTCTTGTCAAATCAATATTAATTCTTTTCTCTTACTTTAGTATTTGCTGGTATTTATTTGATTATTTAATAATTTTGCCCAGACTCTTTCCAGTGATGAAAAGAAAGATAAATTTTTTCAGTCTCCCTTTCACTTCTACTAAATATACTCATAAGATTTGCTTTCCCTCCGTCCTTATGGATGACTGTAAATACTTAGAGATTGCTTCAGAAAAGCATTCAAATGGGAATTTCATAAGTCCCTAACAATTCAGACTGCATACTTTTTAGTCTTCTTATTTGGACTGTATTCCTATCCTTTGGATAAAGTGAAGTAGCTAGTTGCAAATTAATATTTCAGTAAAGAATAAAGAAACTGTGAGGCACTGAATACTTCAGCTCTTTCTACATCATCTATTATTTCCCATTTAGTAATGGAATTATTCTTCCTTCTGTTTTCCTCTTATAGTGTGTTTATAGAACCTTTTCTTGTTCCCTTTTGTGTTCCTTATTAATTGAAACTCAGTTTGTCTCTCAGCCTTTCTGATTTTTTTTCCTACATACTCATGCATTTTGTTTGCAAGCATGTGAGTTCAGATTTAATTTTTATATTCTATTATTATTATTATTATTATTATTATTATTATTATTATCATCATCATCATCATCATCATCATCATCATCATCATCATCATTATTATTGCAGGTAGGTCCATTTTAAGATCTTTATTTTAAGTGTATTTATCCGGAGGACTTTCATCTTATGCGTTTTGCGTAGAAATGTACTGAGGTGATAAGGAATAGTCATCATTTATTTCTCAAGTCACACTTCTTCTTTCCTCCTTATCTTTACTCTTGTTTGATATTTCTAGTCCTTATCGATAGTATTCTGGAAGTTGCATGCATTACTAATATAGTAACTCCAAATATTTCACTGTTATTTTTCACTGCTGTCTTACTTTTATCAGATAGAATACAAGTGAACAGTGAGACTCCCTGAGAGTAACAAGGGCTAAAGATACATGTCCCTTCATTTAATTTGGTCAGTGGAAAGTTTTCCTTCATTAGAACTTCACTAATGAACATGTTTCTGAAAACCTTTAGGTTTAGAAACCACCATAGGACATTTTTTACCCTCATTGAATGTCTTTGCAGTATTTAGTAGTTTATTACCATTGGAAAAGTAATTTGTGTGTTTTGAAATTTTAATTTATTTTGAGATTTCCACTGCATTGCAACTTCACCAGAAAGAAATAGCACTACTTTGGTCCTCATGAAGTTCTTCATGTCCTAAAGCGATGCACAACTACTGCAGATATTAGGGTGAAAGCAATCACCATCAGCTGCTACAGTGTGGTCAATGCACAATGCAAAAGGAAACTTCATAGTAGGACAGGGAAACAGGTGAAAAAATACGTGTTTTACAGGATATTTTATAACTCAAGTCAAGATGATTTTTCTGTTGGGTGCAGATTAATCCAAAAAATTGTATCAAATGAGGTACAACATCACTGGTTTGAGGCCAATCTTTAAAAGACAAAGTCAGTACATATATAAAAGTTTCTTGCAATTTCTTAACTATCTTCCTGTTTCTTTTACTTAATGTATAATACATTTCCAAAATAAATATTGCATATACCCTACCCAATCTGGTCAATGATTGTTTCTTAAGTGTTTCTATCAAGGTAAAAAATCTCAGTTACTGCCATTTAGATTGTGCCTATGTTCACTGTAGCATTTTTTATATCCAGCAGTAATCTATTACAAAAAATGATTAAATTAACCAGTACGTAACCAGCCAAACTATCAAGAAAAATCTCTTCCATTTTTTCACTGTCAAATAAAGTAAATAATTTAAATAAACTAGGAATCATCATACTAGGTCAGGACAATATTGTTTGTAACCTATCTCCAAAAATGTGGAAGAACATATCCTTTTCCTGTGAAGGCAATAATTTATGGTTGCTCTTTACTGTCTTCCCACAAAACATTTTCTCATAATCAATTGTTTAAAACTTCTTTTAATTAAGGAAAAAAGTCTTTACTGTCTTATGGAGCAATCCAGGAAAAGAAAATATGGAAGGAAAACCTCACGGCCATCCAAAAGACTAAGAATATAAAGAAGTGGATGAGTCATGTTTTTAGGTGACTAAGATTAGACATTTTAAATGTTTCTAAAAGTAAGTGTTTGCTCCTCCTGGAAACCAAAAGGTTAGCTGTCTAGAAATGGAGGCAACCGAAGCCAGTCATTTTTAATATCTTGCCCTTTTTTCTTTTGTGATTCCTTTTGCCTTTCCATTTTCCTTCATGTCTATTTTTATTTTTTCCCATTAGGAAAAGGTCATTGTGATCTAGCTGGCGATATTTCATGGAGGAAGTTACGAACCAGTTGCAATAATCAATTCTTTTTTCTTTATATGTATATTCATCTACTTTGACATCTGAATGATAAGACGAAATTAAGCAGGGTGCACATACAAAATTCATAGTGAGAACATTAAGATGAGAAGAGATGAATTCTTGAGACCTCTTGTACGTATTGCACCATCTGATACATCAAAAAAGTGAAGCCATAACTTCTGCATGACACATAATGGTGGTAATTATACATTGAGTTTTACATAGGCTCATATGGATAAGAATTTAATAAATGTGAAATCCACCAAGGTGATAAATGGAGAAAGTTTCGTAAGGGTAGATTTCCTCTTTGATCTGCAAACACAAAATCAAAATGAGAACATTAGGAAGCATAGCTTTCAAGTAAATTGCTTCTCTGATTGCAGGTCTGTAAGTAGACTTAGTGGGGAAAAAGATAAATTAAGTATTAAGGCAAATGCTCTCTTCTTGAATATTTATATGGCTTATTTTACTATTCTCCTGTCACTGCTAGTGTCAGAGAATCAGACAACTCAGAATGCTGTAATGTTTGTCCTATAAAATAGAGGTCATTTTATCTAAAAGCTTGCTGCCCAAGAATGCCAAAGCAATACAGTCAGACCTTTTTTTACTGATCATTGCAATAGAGATTATTCAGCTATTTAGACCAAAACAGGCTTTCTGAAAGTGGTAGCTTGTATTTTTGCTCTAAATTTTACTTGCAGTATAAAGGCTCAATATTTCATTGGAAATTACTGTGTTTTTTCTGTTTGGTTTGGGAAGCAGCTATTGTGTCCTGATCTTGAACTTCTCAGAAACACAAGTAAAGGAAAGACAGTCATAGATCCTTTGTTTTTATCTGCTCTTTTCTGAGGTGAGTTCTTGATAAATATACTGCACAAAAATGCCAGATACTGCAAATAAGTTTACATTATTTTGCAAATCTCAATATCAAAATTCCAACAATATGTCTTCTACATCACTACCTTTTTTAAATTAAAACTTGTGTAATGTGTCCACTTCTGTAATATAAACTGGTATAAAACATGATATATACAGATCATGTCATGCTCAACAAGCTTGGTGTTAAAATATCCTAACAATGACATTTTGTTGTCCATCTAGTAGTGAAGAAGGTTCTAATTGTTGTAGACAAAAAATTTTAAATCAATTACTATTTACAGTTTTTGCAGTAGTTTCTGTAGAAATATACTGCTTTTCCATTTTCAAGTTGAAATAAATAGGTGTATTTGTCAAACTCAAGTTGTCTTCTCACATGAGAAGCAGACAGATTAACTTTCACACAGTAGGAAGGCCCAAACTTTTTATGCACCAGTTTCCAGACATTTTGTGGAGAAGAATTATTTGAGGACTCTCTAATGTGCATAGTGCAAGCCCATCTTATTCATACAGCACTGGAGAGTAAACGTAGAAAAAAAATTATAATTTTTAAGTAACCTGGTCAGTGAGGAAGAGAGGCTACCATTTTAAGAAAATGGAGGTGATGGGTTGAGGTTGGACCTTAATTTTGGCTTGTCAAACGTTTATGTGACTAACCTTTAAAACTTCACATATAGGTCTCTTCTAAGGAGTTCTATCTGCCTTCCACTGTCTCTTCCAGGAGGGGTCTCTTCACTGTGGACTAACTAGTAAATATTTTGGTAAGACTGCTTTTTCAGTCCATCAATCTTCATAGACTTTTTGTTAGGCCAAGTTCTACACAGTGCCCTTTGAACCCTAGCAGAATCATCTTAATGTGAGATGTAGCTATATATCTAGCCTCTAGTCCCTTAATAGACTCAGTCTCTACTCTTGCTACAGATCTCCCAGTTCCCATTCTCAGTCCTGTTCTCTGCCATTTTTATTACAGGTCTCCATGACATCCTCCCAGGTGTGTACACTCAGTACTTCTAGGGAAGAAGCACTCCCTAAAAACAACAGATTCTACCTATCTCTGTGTATAAAAGGCAAAATGATGAAAATCCACTGCCTTAGTCTTTTAATAGGTCTTGCTATAACCATGTGGTATTATAGTGCAAAGAAACAAATCGCATTCCACAAAAACTTGAATGTTTTAGCCTCACAAAAATTTTTGTCAAAGTCCCAATGAACTTTTAGAAGAAATTTAGAAGAAACTTTTAGAGACATTTTAGAACTTCAATCGAGTGACTGAAAAGAACTTTGAAGTACAGCATATTCATCTGCCCATAGCAAAGCTTAGTATTTCCAAGACAAATTGAGAATAAAAGAGTCATCAATGAGAGTCATTCTTCTCATTGAATATCACCTGATGATAAGGTTCAGGATATCTCTACTGAACTCTAAAGCTGATACAATTTACTAGTGTGGTCTTCTGCTTGTAAAGAAACCTATAAGTAAAATAAAAATTAAAAAAATTATTAAGAACCCCAAAAGACACATGGAAGGAACAATTGGAATGTCTGATGTTTAAACACTGGAGAAAACTGAACCCATTGTTTTGCAATATCCAGCTAATTTGGATATCACTTTGCATTGTATTGAATTAAGCATCAATATTTGGTTTTAACTAAAAAAGATTGATGTGTTCTTATCAATAAGATTCTTTGAATAATAATAAATGGTGACTGGCAACCTCATTTCTTTTCCATGGATTAGCAGTCCTCTAGTATATTTGGGAAATAAAAATGAAAGTTTCCTTTAATGCATAACTATCTTCAAAATAGTTAAGTACAATGTTTATCCTGACCTGAAATTGCCAGGTATGCATGTGTTCTTCCCCTGATATTCAGGTATAATTAACACAACATCAAAAATTTTAATTCTTTACTAAACATACCTTTATTAAAGATATCTAGACTTCAAAAGACACAAATTCTACATTTAAACTAACACTAAAACTAACCTGCTTGATAAAGAAATCACATTAATATATATTGTGTCACAGCACAGTCCAAAACACCAAGTATAACTCCTGGTGTTAGTGACCCATTTCCTCAGGCTGGATTTGGTATACAGCTTTCTGATTTTTGGTGAACAAAGAAGTGTTTAATCCACTTGAGAGTTTGATTCAGCGTAAATTCAGAATCAATCAATATACAAAGCTCCCAGAAGTATAATTAGTTTGATTGTTGCCTCTCTCTTTGCAAGTATCTTTTCATATTTGTTTTCCAAATCAGTTGGTTGTATTTTCATTGTTTTATTTCTTAACTATGTAATTTTTATTTATTTTTTTAAATATGAGAAAGGTAAGCAAGGTGGCATGACCAAATTCTAGATCTGCAAGCTGAGATAAAATTAGAAAAAAAGTCAACTGAAAACCTCCCAAGAAATATTTTTGATTTATTTGAAGGTATCAAGCATCTCCAAATTGGGTATTTCGTTGTATCATGACAGCAGCAATTGTGAAGATACCTTACAGATCCCACAGGGCATTCCTTAGTCTGCTGAGATTCCTCTGAGGTGGGAATATGGTATGATTTTTGTAGCTTGCATCTTGGGCATATTTTAGGTGAGATACTTACTGAGAGGTAAGTGCTTTACAATAAGCCATGAGGTAATTTATTTATATTGTGTTCATTAGAGACGAATGCTCAAGTAAATGCATGGTAAAGTAAATTTAAAACTTGTATACAAAGCATCTACTTTAATGTCCTTCTGTATTATTAATTTTAAGATTTTTACATGATTCCAGGAGAAACTAAGTTGTTACTCAGCAAAAGTAAGATTTCTTTTTAAGATTGTGCATCTGCAGACTTTTAACACTAGTTTTTCTAGTAACTATGGCTTATAAAAAAAATAAATTGCAGTTCTAACAAGAACATATTAGATTTATTAGGAATATTCCTAATGTTCTAATTAAGAAGTCTTAATCCTACCCATTTTCACCCAAAGAGATTTGTGCTTGAATGTTTCCTGCAAACTATGTTCCTTATATTTGAGATGTCTAGGAGCAAGATAAAATTGGAAAAATTGACAGGGGGATTTGAGGTACTGTTGGATTTTTTAAATCATAGAATGTCACTTTATTAGGTCAGATGTTAAAAAAATTAGAAGAAATTGTATCCTTTTATTGATGCCCTTCAGCAAGCATCAAAGAGATCGTACAATAAATATATACACTTCAGTTTCACAGAGTGTAAACTTAATGAGCAGGTAATTTTAAGGGTTTTAATGGAAGATGGTAAGGATCTAAATTCATAGACGGCAGTTTAATGCTTGATTCAGTGAAGCAGTGAGTAGTCTGGCCTAGTCAAGTAAATCCCAAAGAATGCTTGTGTTTAAATTTAAGCACATGCTTAAGCACTTTGCTGGGGAAGAGAAAGAATGCTCAGTAGTTTGTAGGACCACAGGTCTAATGGGTAATTCCAGATAAATTAATTCATCAGTGAAAGCTGGTCAGATTAGTTTCTGGAGCCTAAGTGTTTATTTTCAACTGCTCCATTTCCCTGTTCTCTCTCAGAGGAGAGTTGAGGAGATTTACTTGAGCTTCTCTTTAAAATACCAAGTTGCGGCTGAGCAGCTGAGCAATGCATTTCCTCAAAGCTTGCAATCACTATCTCTATAGAGAACAGAAGCACTTGTCTGGAGCACTTGCAATTCAACTTACACCAGCCTATGCTTCATTACCAAGAGTTTTTCAAATTGTTTGTGATTCAGATGAAGATACTATTGACCTGAGAATGGATTTAGGTTTGAATTATTTTCCTCTGTTCCAAGGTTTTTGTAGTGGGATCCTAAGACTTAAGGGGTAGTTTCAAAAAAGTTTTATAAGAAATGTGTCAAAAAGATGAGTGATTATTGAATTGTTTTCATAATATTTAGTCTAATGGTGTATAATGACTTAATTTGATCTCGTAGTTCGTCATAACAGAAAGCTCCCTGTACTATAAGAAAAGTCATTTACTAATCTTTTCATGTATCAGTAAAGAGACTAGGATATAACTTCTCCTCAGCAAGAAATCAAGTCCAGCCTGACAACAACTCACTTTTCATTGACATATGTCCACCTAAGCACAAAGGAACCATTTGAGAATACCTGTAATAAGCTGCCATCTGTCCATAGAGCAGGAAAAAAATTATTTGTTTAATTTCGATTTAAAGACAGGCTCAATTTCTATGTGCCCACATGAGCTGTGTGGATGAAATAGATGAGGACAAAAATATTGTACATTCTGAACAATTACTGTTAAAATATAAATCCCCCTGTATCTGAAGATGACTCTGTGGCACTCAACACTCTGCTACTTACTGTCACATGTGTATAAATCCAGTTCTTTATAGGTCTTGTGCTTTACAGAGCATAAGGATGAGAAATAACCTTTATGAAGCTAGATAAACTAAACTATTAAAACAGAATAGTATGGGGAGATTGGCTTCTCAAGCTGTCTCAGTGTTAGTGAGCTCTTAGTGTGAAATGTATTTGGCCTAAAACCAACTTTCTACAGAAAACTTGCTGGCTAATTCAGTTGCTATAAACCTAGTTAATTTTTGCCGGAACACAATTATTTACAAAGAAAAGCACAGTCTATTAAACACCTTCATATAGCTGCAGCTAAGTACAGCCATTTTGCATTTGGAAATGAAGGTGGAACAAATTGCACAAAGGATTAGATCTGTGCTTTGTTAAATGGTAAGACAATGTTCTCATAAAATTCCTCTTCTGAAACTCTATGTTGTCCTGTTCAATTTCCTGTCACATCAGCCGTGCACTATCATGTTACAGAAGGCAATGTTACATGGCTTGACTGGTGTAACCAGATGTGCTATGTCACATCAGGATATTTCAGCCAAGAAAATTCAGGTAGAGTCTGTTTTGAAAGAGAAGCTATTGACAAAATCTGTTTACATTTTACTACAAAAGGAAAAGGGATTTTACTTTTTCTTATGAAGAAACAATTTAAGTGTATATATTAAAATTCAACTTGTAAATTTCACATTCCCTGAAAACAAAAAGAAACAAGAAATACAATTGAGTTGTTTTTTATCAATATCACTTACAGAAAAATGGAATAATTGTTTTTAAAAAAACCTATTGCCCAAGTCCCTTCCCTTCCTGTCCCTTCCCTTCATGTTCCTCTCTTTATCCCTATCTACCAGCTCCTTTCACATTGGTGACATCATTACAGAATGTGAAGATTATTTAGGCATGTCTTTCCCTCATGTATGTCTATGTCTTTAGAGAAATAGTATTGTGCTAGAAATCCCCTACACCAAGGGCATTGAGAGGTGTGCCAGGCTACCTTTTTCTAGCTCAAATTAGAGGTCAAGCATGCATTGGAATATCAACAGAAACAAGGAGATGCTCTTTTTCAAAAGTAGATGTTCCCAGTAGTGCTAACAGCTATGTCTCATCCCCCTGCAAGGGCTTTTCCAGCCAGAGAAGCTAGGATCTGCTTTCTCTCTCTGTCCTAGATGTCTTCCTAAAGGTGCTGCAACTCTTGGGCTCATTCAATCCATGTTGTGCCTCATTTTGAATCTTTGACCTTGTGATTGATTATGTTGACCCCTACTCTATTGCTCACTCACTGGCACTGTAGTGTGAACTTATGGGAGGATGTGTTGTTTATTTTTTTTAAAAAGAAAGATAACAGGTCCAGAATGCCTTATTGAAGGACTCTGATTTTCAGAAGGCACTGAATACTCATATGCTTCACCTATTCATATCATTCTGAGCACAACAGGCAAAGCACCAAAACTCACAGTCACATCAGCAATTTTATACGGATATTTTTATTATTACTAAAAATAATTTTGTATTTGACTCTTTATAGCCTAGCTGAAATTCTTCTTCCTTTTCCTGTCTCCTAAACAACAAATGGATTGATTTCATGCTTTTTTTTCAGTTTTTACAATCTAAATTAGGTATCTGTTAGACTTCTTGGAATCAAATCTGTCTGAGCATCATCTAGTAAGACCAGAACAGCAGTTTGAAAAAGAAGCTGAAATGGCAGTTTAAATCTCCCTGATTTTTAACCCTTAGTATCCCAGTTCTCAAATTCTGCTTTGTAATTTTTAAACAGTTTTTCTTATCCAATGTAAATTCCTATCTAAATTATTTTAATTCCCTAAAATTAAAATAAGGTAATCTACACACATTCCCCTTGAAACTCAGTTTTTATTTTTACTGAGGAAGCATACTCTCTGACATGTCAAATTCCATCTAATCCATGAACACTACCATCTTTCACTGGAGGATCATTTTAAGGACAGGCCATCATTCATTCTCTTTGCTGGATGAAAGGTGCAACGCCATGATACCATAAAAGCTGATAATCCACTCATGTTTACACTTTAGATATTTCCCACAGAGTACTCTGGAACAAGGGACACAGATGATGACTTGACAAATGCTGTCTTTTCATACAAATTCCCTGGATGCATTTGTACCAACCTATCAGAGAATTCTACTCCTGTTATTCATTTCAGTAATTAGATTTGGAGAGAGCAGTAGCACATGCATGTTTATGGTAATCACTATTAACCCAAATGGCAATCTTTTTCCTTTCTCCCTCTCTGTTCTTACTTGAATTTGCTGCATACTGCCATAGCATCTGCCAGTATATAAATAAATAAATAACCCAAAATACCCAAGCCTGCCACCTAACAGAAGCAAAGCCTTTGTATTTTTCCTGATTGCAAAGACAAAAAGAAACCACAGTAGAAATGAAATCATAGTAGAATTTTGGAGAAGAAATGCAAAGAGAGAAAGAAAAATAATTAAAGATTAAATGAGTGAAAAACATAGAAATGAAATTTTGAAAAAAAGCTTATTTAAAAAAAATTAAAAAGACCAAAGTGTTAAGCTGTCTAATTAATGAAATGGACATTTTAGGAAAGAAATGTACAGATGTATGAAGTTGTGCAAGATAAGGGAAATGTATAGATAGACCTCTCTCTATATATAAGTGCTTTGCATCTTTATTTTCATTAATGACAGAAAATCTATTAACATATAGCATAGCTTTGGGACTGACTCTGCTGAAAGTTAAACTCTTCTTATATTTGGATAGCTTAAATGTAAACTAAATTAGTATTAGTAGATTAATATTTTTTTCTGAACAGACTTCATAATATTTCATCATGAATGATAATGTAGGTTTTTCTTCCTTCTCTCACTGTATATATCTAAATATAATGATGACCTTACTTCCAACTTAAGTTCTCCTTCAGGAAAACCTCACATTCACTTAATAAAAAAACTGTTGAGGAGGCTTCCAATATCACATAGTATTATTGAATTGGACTATATATTTTCATATCTAGCAAATCTTAATTTAAATATTTATAATAATAGATATCATATATAATAGATAAAATTAACACACAGAAATACATATATATATGTGCATACTCTATATTGTATAGTGCACTGGTGAGACAAAATAAACTCCTTTTCAGGATTTAATATATGCACTTGCACTTATGATACAACTGCTGTTTTCACTTCTACTTCCATACATGACACAAGTAATAAAAATGCAGATGTACCATCAAAATACTTCATTTGTGGGCTGCTATGCCTAAGTGTAAAATGTTATTAATTCATTTCATTAGCTTGGATTGTATTTTTCATCCTCATCTGCTACCAGCTGAACAATTGATCATTCTTGTAAAATGAACAATTGATCTTAGTGAACTAAAATTAGATACTCAGTTTATTTTATTTATGCCATAGAATATGCATCAGATCACAGAATCACAGAATCTTAGGGTTTGGAAGGGACCTCGAGAGATAGTACGGACTTTCACTCTGTACTGACTTGGGTCATATTCAAATCATTTCACCAAAGAGAGTCACATATCTTTCTAACAACCCCTTGACTCATCAATTTTCTCATAAACAATGTGTTTTTTAATGCATTGGGAAAAAAACCCCTCCAATAAATTGTGTGTTTTTTCTGTCAACGAATCAGTTAATACAGTCATTCCTGTAGTCAGTTGTCATTTTCATTAGCTGAGCTTCTTGACATTTTAAGATCTACAGTTGAAATTTCACAGCCTATTATCTTTATTAGGACCTGGAAACCATGAACCTGTTTAAAAATCTTTTCTCTCTCTCTCTCTCTCTCTCTCTCTCTCTTTTTTTTTTTTTTTTTTTTGGCTAGATTTAAAAGAACTGAACAGGAAAATGACCAGCTGCTTAGATTACTACTCCAATCCTCTCATGAATTTTTAAAGGTAGGGATTTTCCGAGAACCAACATCAAATAAAGGATCAAATGCCTTCTATTACAGAATACAAATGTGTTGTTCAAAATCCCTAGAAATTACAGTCTTTGAGAACCATCTGGACCCACATGTTCTGCAGAAGAGGAGAAACACAAAGAAAGTACTGATTAATTTTAATGTAGGGTGAAAAGACTTGTAATTAAATGCAGTTTTATTAAGTTAGCGTTGTTTATATCTCAAGCCTTCAAAACTAGTGTCACAGCCTAGACTTCTCAAAAGTATGTATTTTTTTTTCTCGTTTTGAATACTTACTGGATTTATTGATAACAAGACTGGGCTTGTAGATATAGCATTGGTTTATTTCATGGACAACCATTCTGATCAGCACACTGTTTAGTAATTCTTTGATCAGTAATTTGCTTTTTTTTTGCTTTATATACATATATGTATCTCCTGTTTATGGCAGTTTAAACAAACTTGCCTTTTCTCGTGAAAAGATGAGCAAGGTGTTTTTACTAGCATTCGTTCAACACATTTTTCCCTATAAATTAAGAGCTTTAAATTTGATGTGGGATTCTAGTAAGTGAGAAACTACTTCTTTATATAAAATGAATCCACAACACAGAATCAGTGTTTTCAGACACTGATTCTTTTTAGTAAGAATACAGAACAGCGAAAGGGGACGAGTTTTCTTAAAATGTCATCTACCACTCTTCTATTGCCTTTCAAGTGTCATAAATTGTTCACACCCTACTCTCTCTGATCATTTGGACAGAAGATTTAAATGAGAGACAGATTTAGCTGAATGAATACAGAATTCAATTGGAATAGAGACAGCATATGACCTCTCTGCACAGGAATTATTTTTTTCCCAGAATTACTTGCCAGCCAATAAGAGGGGTACATTTGCTTTCAGTGTGCTATTTTCATTGTGTATAGAAGCTCACTAATTAGAAAAGTCTTTTTCTGATGCTTATTTTAAAATACAGAAAGTAAATAGCACTTGCACAATTTTCCTGTTTCAGATATAAGGGAAATAGATGAAAATCTCTGAGGAAAAAAACCCCGTAACTGGAAAAATGAGAAAATGTAAAAATATAAATGATAAAAATATTCATACCAGAATTTCCTATGACAAATCCATAGGAAAGAAACAAAATAATGATTCATTGTGGGTAGTTGTTTGGCAAGATACCAAGTTTGTAGTCAGTCAGTTAAGAAAGAAATAACAGTCAATATCACTGAAATAATGTCACAAAAGAATGAAAGTTTTTCAGTAAAGAGCATAATTACAGAAAAATGGGAACAGATCGGATCATAACCAGCATTATTCTCCTTCCACTTGCCACCACACAGGATGCGCTATGTGTTACAGATACTTATATCCATCCCAAAAGGTGTTGATCTCTTCTTAATGATCTGTAAAGTTGAAGACTCTACAAGTTCTTCAGGCAAAGAAGAGCTGGTACTTCATTATCCATTGCCATTATCAGGCAAAGAAGAGCTTGTACTTCATTATCCATTGCCATTATATATATATATATTAATACCTACCCTAAATTGTTGTTGCTGTAATTGAGCCTATTACTCATGATCCTGTCCACCCATGCATGGAGAACAGATTTTGTATCATTGCATCATTGTATCAGTCATTCAAAATCCTCTTAAGCACATTGTCTGCTGAAAGTTATTAAATACATGAAAACTACTTCCAATTCAGGAAGTCAATCAATTTAAAATATTTAAAGGTTGAGAAGGTTTTGGGTGCATCTTTATTTGTACTTGCTCTGAGCTTCTGTTTCTGACCGTTACTATAAACTTGATAACAAAGTGGACCTCTGAGATTTATTTCTTTTCATTCTGATTTTATGTAACTTCAAATATATTATTGTATCCCCTCTCAGACTTCTTCTTTTATTTAGGTTTAATAGTATTTTTTCTCCTCTGTATGTAGGTTGTGTTTTGTAGAACTTCATCATTCTCTTTGCTCTCTCACAGGAATAGACTGGTTCATATCTGTGAAACATGTCTCAGAAGAGAATTCTGTACTGAGTTCCACTGAGCTGAAAGAAGTGGAAAGAATTCTTCTACTCAGTAGGCTATCCTCATATTTATTCATTCTACTACACAGTTTGCCTTCTCTGCAATGATGTGGTTTTACTGTCTTGTGTTCAGTTTGTGCTCCACTAAAATCCAGATCCTTTTCCAAAGAAATAATACCAGCCTGTGTTTGTGCAGCTCATCATATTGCATTTACCTTCACAGAAATTAATTTTACTCTTTCCAGATCATCTCTTGAATTTGTTCAGGCTTTTTTAATTCTAACCCTGTCCCAAACATATTCTCATTCAGTTTGGTGTCATTTGTAAATGTAATAAGGTCATTTTGTATTCCATCAGCAAGATTACTAATGAAAATACCAGAGAGTATCTTAATTTTCAGAAGGCTGCTGAATCGTTGAAAACTTGTTTTCTGGATTGAGCTATCCAGCCAGTTTCACTGCAAACGAATAGAAGTTTCATCAAGAATCTTTTCCCACAGATTTCTTATGGGAATGTTTTCTGAGACATGAGTTAATAGATTAAAGTCACAGAATTTCTATTACTTCTCCACTATCCATAACACCTGCTCTTTTATCATGCAAGTTCGTTTGACTCAATTTGTTCTTAAAAGCTGTTCATCTCCTTGCTATCATCTATGCACTTGCAAATAATTTGATTATTTTTTCCAGACTTTTTCAGAATTAATGTTGACTGGCCTCAATTTATTTTTCCCTCCCTTTTCAACACCTGTGCTATGACGTTTTCCAATGCTCCAATACCTCACTTATCTTTTAAAAAATAAATTGTTTCTGATGTTTCAGAATTTTGAATTTTTTCAGTTTCTGTAGGACAAAGCCACAAAAAATAGGTCCACCCAAATCTCTGAAGTAATGTAAGAATTAAACTTCTGTGCCACTTACACAATTTTTTTTTTTTAAATACTCAATGTGCAGAAGTTCTGGAAGGTAACTTTTTACCTTACTCTCAAAATGACTCATGTTACCTGTGGAGATTATGACAGGATAGAAAAACCCTGAAATTGTAAATTATCTGGGTGAATATAGATTTCATCCACTTTATAAGTTTAAAGCATCGTCATTCAGCTCAGATACGTCCCTAACGCATGTAATGCAGCTCCTTCATTATGTAAACCCTATTATTTAAGGTATTTGAGTCAAGTATAAACTTCGTATAAGGACTTTGCATTCCTTTGTAAACTTTATTTGAAATACTGCAACATGATATGATATGATGTGACTGAACCTAGATCCATTCTGCAAAGGGGAAAGATGGCTCCAACCTATTCGAAGGATATTATCAAGCTGGTCAGAAAAACAGTAGGTAAACAGGAACTGACAGTTATAATTTATTTTTATTCAGAAAAGCTGCAATCAAACCCCTCATAAAAAGCTATGTGAAAATACAGATATTTTGGGATAAGAGGCAAACTACTGTTATGGATTGGATACTGACAAAATAAACAGTGTTTTCTAAACATGGAAATATAAAATACAGAATTTGCTAAATGGCACAATTTAGGACTGTTTTTAGTCTTCATTAATGATCTGGAAACAGGATGAATAGGGAAAATGAATGAAACAAAGGAAACTAAATGCTGGTTGCTTTTACAACCTGTAATATTCTCTGGGTTCAATCAATATATTAGCCATTTTTTGTTCTTCATTTTCAAGAGAAGATCATAAAAGCTACACATCTGAATAACTGTATTCATAGCAGGTCCAATTCTATTGTTCCTTCTCATAAGCAAGTTTTTATACACACACTGAAAGTAGAGATTGGCTTAGAAGAACTGAAACTACGTAATGAGTCATTGTGTTGACCCTGGAGGCATCTACTGTCTGTCTGTCATGTTGCCTGTTTTGCACCAGAACCTTTGCTTCCCAATTGCATACACGCTACAAGTATGCATTGGTGCACAGATACATATTAATTCACTCTCAGACTTCCACTATGGCACTAATCCTGAGTTTTGTTTTGGAAGTTTAGGCATTTTGGTAGAAGAGGATTGCTCTAGGTTGTGAACACTTGTGGGTTGCAGATAATTCTGCAATGTGTGTGTGTGTGTGTGCATGAATGTCTCAAACTAAGCCTTTGAATTCTCAAGCACAAGCTTACTACAGTGAACTACAACTGGTATGGGCTGTGATAATAGCTTTAGTGTACAGAAGTTAACATATGGGACTCTAAGGTGTAGAGATACTCATTATACATTTATCAAAAGAACCAGCTAGGAAGTTGATGATGCATTTTGGTTCTGCATATGGACTGTTGAGACTGGGGAAACCTTGTCCTGTGGCAGATATGCCTAGAAATGCACCAGGCATTGCTGGAGGAGGCCTAGCTAGGCCACAGTAGTAACTGCAAATGGCCAGTTTAACTTTGACCACCAGTTTAACTTTTCCAGACAAGCAACAATCTCCTTGTTGGGAGGGGACGGTAAGACTGAGTAAATCAGGGTGGTGGTGGGGGAACAACTGAGTGCATGAAATAATTGAATAAAGTAGAAGAAGTAGTCTTGTTGGTTCTTAAATAAACTTCAGTGTTCAAACCTGCTATGGATTGCCATTTACTTTCTCTCTCCTGCAATAGATATGACTTAGAGGTCATCACACAGATGAAAACTGAGAAGACCTTTAAATTAATCTTTGCATTTCTTGCTGCTGCTTTATGTTATGTCTGGACTCTGAAAAGAGAGTCTGAAGGGTACTCGTTCTGGCCCTAGCTTTTCAGGGGAATCTGAAAACACACTTGAAGATCAGCATCAACTAATGATATTTTGGTGAAACACCTTTTTTATCAAATTCACTCTTTTTGACACAGTAGCTGCTGTAGTTGGGAAGAGGACTGTTGAAAAATCATTTTATTATTCCTGTACATTTAGGCTCATCCTTAAAACAAGTTTACTATGGCTGGCTAAACCAGTTTTGGAGTAGATCTAAAACATCCTAAAGAGCTCTGTAGTCCCTCTTTATCCTGTAAAACTGAGTGGCAAATTCTGTCCTTAGCCAAGAATGTGACACTTCAAGTGATATTTGACTTTTTTAGTATCAGTTCTAACCATCCTCAATTTTTTCACTGGTATATCATGGAAAACTCTGTTTCACATATATACAAATACTGGGATGTCATTGTATAAAATCAGTAGAAAATATTTTATTTATTTTACTGGAAGCTATCACTTCTGCAAACAGATCCCCAGCTAAGGAAGGCGTATATTAGTCCACCTTTTTCTTGCAGACATTTTGAATTTTAGCAGTAAAATAGTATTGGAATTTACTGCTGCCTTCTTGTTGCATCTTCTTTGTATAGCAACAATCTTTTGGTTCATATTGCTGATTAGCAGATAAGTAGAACATGCATCTTCTCTAGATCTGTGCTTTCCTCTATCCAATATTCTTAAACAGAACCATTAATAGATGTCACTTAAAGGCTTTTATTTATCTGAGGATTTTAGTATGGGCTATTACAGAAAGGAGGCAATAGTAATAAATTCTAAGTTTCCCTTACTGTTTTTTCCTAGTGTATCTGAAATAGCCAATGACAAGAATCAGCAGAATTGAAGTTTCCAGTGCCTTGACTGTTAATCACATTTGGTGCCTCATATTGATCCAGAGGGCCATGTTTCTGCTATCAGACCTGGCACAGATGTCAGACTAAGTCTCATCAGGCACAGCTAAAGCATCATATTGCCCATGGTGGTGAAAAGTAATACTGTATTAATAGTCTTCAGCTTCCACCTAATCCGTGGCAAAAGCTGAGGGCTAAAGAGAATTTCCACTTCACAGGCACACACACCTGTAGGTGGGTAACAGTTTTTAAATGTTCTAACACCTGCACATAACCAGGTATGGTGCTCCAGGGACAATATGCAAGCTGTGCATCTGCCTGAAGCACGTTTACAGTGTGTCAACTCTCTGCTGTGTTTTGGTTCAGTTTTACCTCAATATCACAGGTGATCATCCTCTGGAGGCCGTCACACAGGGGATTTCCTTGGTAATTTCTTTGAAGCATATAAGTGCATTACTCCTTACATCTATGTCCCCACATAACTATATAAAATTATTCTGCCTTTAGCATTACACAGGGAGCAGCAAACTTTGACAAGCTGTTTGAGCAAGATACCTATTGGGGTTATTGATTTTGTGTACTCTTTTATTTGACCTGCTTAAAAAAACTTTTAGTAGTTGACTAGGTTGTGATTTCCCTTCCCCAATTCCCCTCATGAGAAATTTTAATTTTAGAATCCTAGAAGAGAAGGTGTACAATTCAAACAATGGCCAGCTTGCAATAACAGTGTGATAGGTGCTCAGTTTCTTGAATATTTTCCCAACTCTCATATCAAGAATTAAAGTGGATTTCTAATTTTTATTCCACTCATTGCTAAACAGGAACACTGAGGTCACAGCAAATAAAGCAGTATGAGTTAATGAGAACAGCTTTAGCAAAAAGAGGAGGTGTTTCTCAAACTACATCAAGTGCTTCACATATATTAAGAAACCCCAGCTGAATCGATTTAATAATGTTGGGATTTACACAATTATTAGAGAGCCTTCATTATTCACCCAGCCTGCACATACCACAGCACAAATGAACATCTCAGTCTGGTGGTATTAACATTGCCATTTTCTAACCCATTCCCAGGCCATCTGCTACATGCTGATCATTCACTGCTTTAACATTTAACAGTTACCCAACTGCAACTTAGCAGATTTGTGTACTTTTGAAAACAGCTGGTTTAATAACTGCTTCAGAGCTTTTGGATAAAGAAATTATTTTGTAGTGCTTTACAATAGACATTTTTATTTAAAAAAAAAAGCCCCTCTGAGAAAAGAGTGTAACAGTTGCTTCCACAAATTTATGGATTTTCAACTCTTCATTTTATTTCCTGTCAAATAAGGATTTTTTTTTTATTATTTATAGAACAACAATTCAAGAGAGATCTTTTACCAGTCCTCGATTATATTTTTGTCCTCTCTCAACTACGGAGGAGTTATTTCGATGCTGGGGTAATGAAAGATGTTAATATGTCTAATCTTTTGGAAAGGCTCCAAGAGCTTGTCATATAAAACATGTAGTTTAAAAAATAAAATCATAACATAACAGGAAGAATTAGTTAAATTCATAGAGAGCTTTGAACATAGTTGAGCTATAAAACTGACTTTCCAACTTGATCTGACTGTGAAAAGTGTTCATTCTTTCACTGCTCTTGATGCCACATTTTATGAAAACTAGTAGCTAGGATCAGCTATTACTTTTCTTTAATTTTTGTTCTATATATGGTAAATTATCAAAATTTATGTCCTCTTATAATTTCAAATGGTAGTCTAAAGAGGTAAAAAAGCCTTTATCATTCCCCTAAAGCAGCTGAAATCTATAAATGTGTGTGTGTCTATAAACACATCTTGTAAATAACCATTTGACTAGCTTATTGTAAGTACCCTTCAAATGCTAATTAACCCTTGCTTCATAAACATTCAGGTAGTTGTTGCTGGATGCTGACATTGATATTTATATTAGAAACCAGAATGGAAGCAGTTAAAAGGCAAGAACATAGTATTAATGTGACACAAAAGTGACAATTCATGAGGTTGTTTTTTTTTTCAAACCACCTATTCTTTTACACAGCCATCAATCAAAGTGACAACATACGTTAGATTAAGTTTGGATACTCCAGCACAAATTAATTAATCTGTCCAGTACTTCCTATCTCACTGTTTCAATCAGACAACAAATAAAGCCAATCAAGACTTCAATTCTTTGCTGATTAGCCAATAAAGCATGACAGCAGACTTGTGACAGTACTTCTGGGATTCTCACAAAAGTTTATTTATAGCATGTAGCAAGTGTCATGATCAGTCTTCACAGAAACAAATGGGTCTACATTTTATTACTATTTTTTAAAGCTAGTTTTGTAATGACAACAAATGAAAAAGTAGTACAGCATAGAAAAAAATTGAGAAGCACATCTGAAATGGAACAAAAAGTAAACTTAAACATCTCAGAAATCACAGAAAATGGAAGTGCTTTGGTGGTGTGCAATAATAGCTTTCGACTCCTGTCACTGGAAGCACAGCAGTGAGGAGTGTAAAACTGAGATATGCAATGGTCTGCACACAGCTGGCCAGCAGGTAGGTTACACTGTGGAAATGTCCTAAAGTAGGAAAAAACGGTCACATACAGTCACTCCGAGGGCTTTCTCTATTCCATTGGAAAAGTTATACATTCTAGCCACATGAGCAAGAGTGAGAGCAGGAAGATGTCCAGCAGATTGTGAAAGTCTAAGAAGGAATACTGTTCTCTCGGCTCATAATTTGTTTTTTAGCTCACAGTAATATGGTTTGGATTCTTACAACTACCTCTTTCCAAGACAAAGGCAGGACAGAGTTTTGGGAACAGTTTGTTAAGGATTCTCCCACCAAAAGACAACTGGAGCAGGACCCTTTCCCTCAAGTCTACTGTTTACCAGCACCATCCCAGCAGACTTTTCACACATAATACTGATACACAACTGTGTGTAGTTTCCTTGGACATAAGACATATAGTTCCACCTCACAGGAACAAAATCAGCATTCTGGTAACACACAATGTTATCTTAAGCACTTTAAATCAATAAAAAATTGTCATGATACCTTCTGTCTCAGAGCTAAAGAATAAAAAAGTGCAAATAATGCCAGTCTGTTTTAGAGGGAATTCATCCTAAGCAGTATGGGTATGTTAATCTGTACCACTTGACCTTGGGGCTAGGCTTGGTTCTTGATCCTCTTTTATTCAGCTGTTCAAGGATGCCTTTCACCTATACACTCTAACAAGGTCTTAAAAATACAATAAAGTGTATACTACTTCCCATTTAAAGCCAATACTGTTCTCTCATCTATATCCCAGTCTGAATATCTGGTGAAAAACTCAAGTAGCACAGCTTTTTGCCTTTTCCCATTTGAGTCGGAAAGCTAATTTTTTTTTGCATGTACAAGGTTTCTCTGCCATGTAACAGTTGTTTGTGAGAATTGAGATGCAAAACTGTGGATTACTGAACATGAATCCAACCCAGATCTGTGTCCATCACATCAAGGACGTTATGCCAAGTTTTGAATCACATGAAATCTTTACAGTTTTTGTAAAGCAAAATAAAGTTTTGCTATTGCAGTTCAAAAGATGCTTTTCAGAATTTACTGTAAAGGTCTGATTCAGGTCCTAATTAATTCAGTACCAAAACTCAGAGGTAGCAAGGTTTGGCATTAATGCAATAAAGATCTAATTCTCAATATAATTTATACATAATTTAAAAAGAGATACCCAAGCAACATAAAAAAAACCTTACAAAATAAATATGCAGCAATTCTGTGACAAAAATTCTATGGCTAATAGTAACATGAACCATTCTATTTTTGAAGTGATAAGGAAATCAGGTTACATACAGTGTGCTATTACTATAATTCCTAAGTAAAATTTGAATACTTTAAAAGACTTAAAAACAACAAAGTATGAGTAATATTGGATTTCGAATTATTTTCAATTTCACTATTACAGTTCTGAAAATAATATGCAAAGCATTATTAAAATGTCTTTTTCATTTCAACAGTTTTCAGATAAAATTAATATAATTAGATACATTAGAATTTTGTTGATGTTGAAAAGTAGATTGATGATGAAGAATAAAATATTTAATGCAACTCTGGGTAAGGAATTACAGAGAAACTATATTACAAGTTAAGCACAGTTGATTTTAGTATTATTTATTTAAGCTCAATTTTTCACCCATAACCTAATAATGGTTGTAACTGACAGCCAACTTAATATTTTCATAAATACGAGTGTATAGAAAGCCATGTGTTCCTGACATCTGAGTATTTTTGTTTTATTCTGCTCTTTCTTTTTCTGCTCTGTATGCTATGACACATCTGGTAATGTGTTATCTGACTCTACTTGAACTATTCACTGAGAAACACAACTGAAATCTAACATTTTTCTCATTCTCTCTCTAGAAGCAGCAGCTTATAGCAGTTGAAATTATTGTCATAGCTTTTTTCAAGTACGGTGTTTGTTTTCTTGTGGTGTTTTTTTTTTCTGCTATGTTTCAATAGAAGCAATGAATATGGTATTGTAAACAAGGGAGAGATTATGTAACATTCCTGCAGGTAATGATATTTTAGGCCAGGTTCTCATTTGATAAGAATGGGTGAATTCTACTTGTAAAAAAGAAATAGCATTTATAAAATGCAAGAAAATCCAAGACTATTTTTTTCATTATGCAATGAATTGTGAATATGCACATTCATCCCACAAAGACTATTAATCATTGTTACATTTGTTTGTTTTTTTCTGTGATCTGGTTCATCTCCATAGTTTTTTATTGATAGGAAATAAACACCAACAGTCATTTGAATATAGACAACCCAGTAGAATCTGCTTATTCATTTTAGTGACCATTTGATTTTGACATTGTCTGACTCAAAAATAAACTCCAAATGTTCAGTTATCATAATTATAGAAGCATTTTAATGCACTCTGAAATATTCTTTGATCACAAATCATGTACAGAGTTTTAAGGCAGCATACATTAGCTAATGGAAATAATTTAATTTCTTGCATCTCGATGCTCCTTCCTGATGCTCACCAGACCCAAAATCCTTTGACCAGTCTTTTCTTGGGACAACTGGATTTCTCTCTATGTAATATTTTTTTGTATTTTTCTTTAATATTCTTTTTTTTGTTGTTGTTGTGTGTGTGTGTGCTGAATTTGGGAGGACCTTTGGAAGTTATTTTTTGTCAGATTAATAATTCTAGAGGCTATGCATGAATTTTTGTTTATAACTTCAGCCACCCAACATATAAATATGAATAATATTGTGACAAAAGCTGCACGAAAAAAGGAGGGGTTTGTCTGGTTATCCAGCAACAGCATGGCCCTTGCAGACCTAGTGAAAATACTGATAGAATTTACTGATTTTACACTAATATGTCAGTGAATAGCCTGACTTCAAAAATCACATTAAATACTCAGTGACTGTATTTCTGAAGTTGAGAATTCATCAGTTTACATTACAAGTTAATTACATTGTCATAAATAATGTAAGTAAAAAATTTCCCTTAGTTTGATATCAGAGGCAGGGAGTAAAAGATGGAAGAAAGAATTAAAGAAATCTGTGAAATTTAGCTGATTTTCCTAGATGACATATTTACCTCTAATAACAGGCATTGTTTCTGTTTTGGAATGTCTCTCTTACAATTTAAAGATGAATACTGGTTACATATCTTCTGATATAACAAAGGCTGCAACACAGTAAATACAATTAAATGGAAAAAATATCATATTTTAGGGATTTCTTTATGCTGAAGAACAGTTTGAATGACTTCAACACTGATTTGACTGTTCTAAACACTGTGAATTTAGTTCTCCTAACAGATTGTTTCTTCTAAATTCTATCCAATATTATAATGGTCTAAACACATTGTACAATAATATATATAAATAAATACTGTGATTCAATTTATGTATAGTCAGATATTTGAAGTAAACCAGCAAAAATGTTAAAGAGTATTTCCTAGACAGGATAACATATTTTATGACAAAATATAGACTAGCAAATATAGTTACAATCAATTTAATGTGAATTTTTAGGTTCCTTTTGAAGTGTTTTGAAGTACAATCACCACTGAAATCTGATAGCCAGTGTTATCTGTTCAATGCCTGCTAATTATCTTCAAACAGAAACATATCTTGTGTCACTTGGGTCACAGTGATGTATGCCTACTGAATCCTGATCTTCTCACTTGTTCTACCATTCTTCCTACTGAGTTGCCTTCCTTTCTCCCTTTTCTCCTGGTTTGATTTGATCTTTTTATTTAATCATCTAAACATATAAAATTCTTACTTGTAGTGTGTAAGTACGGATGTACACACACACACATATGGGTGCTGTCCAGTTTTCACAGAGGCTATTAACTTTTATTGGGTTTCCAGTCAGGTTTACAGCTGCTCAAGTAATATTTCTGTCTATTAATTATTTTAAAACTGTGGTGAATGTTGTTTACATATTAATTCATTGTTCCACCTCTGTTTCTAACTTTTTCTCCCACATATAAGTCTCATTTTCTTAGAATAAGATCTGTGTTATTGTCATCAGTGTTTGGGACTTTTCTCCCTTAAAATACACCAATGTTTTTGTCAATGCAAACTTTTTCACATAGCTTTAATGCCATTCTTTCAAAATACAAAAAAAAACCAAACCAACACCCGCCCCCCCCCATAAATGTACAAACAACAAAATATTGAAAAATAATGAAGAAAAGGTGTTTTCAGTTTTCAGATCAGTGCTTTGGATTGTGACACCTTTTATCAAGTTTCACTGGTCATGTCATGTTTCATATCTTTTGTAACATCAGATGCTGTAGGCTGAAGCAACCTGATGTGTGGAACATCAAAATGTACTGTACTGTATGTCATCCAAGAAATCTTTGACAATGTTGCTAGCAAAAAAGCATATGATTCATTGAAGAAAAAAATCCCACTAAAAATACAGGAAAAATATTTCTTTGCTTTTTAAGAGTTAGGTCAGGTCACATTAGAATTGAATGAGTGAGAGAGAGTGTGTGTGTATTTATTATGGTGCATTTATAGTGCATAAATTGGTGCTAAAATAGGTATACTGTGAACAAATTTGCTTTTAGGTGCCCCATAAGAACACATATAGAGACATACTCACATTGTATCCTTTCCTATTTAATAATATATAAGGCATGCTTCTTACAATATATATCTTAATTTGGCTTCAGGAATTTCTCTGCAGATGTAAAAGATCCTGATCATCAGATAAGCTGCACAGCACTTAGTTTTTTAAATATGAAAAGAATATGAAAAGTATTTAAAGTATGGTTTCAGAATTCCCATTAGAAATAGTATCTGAAAGGAGAAATCTGCTGGAAATAATTCTAATTGCTTCTTTTGATCTCTACTAGGGAACTAACAGATAAGCTCTGGTGAGTCCTGTTGAAGGAAAGGCAGTTATCACCCCAGCTGCTTGCCTTGTTTCTCTGTTTCTATTTCCACAGCAGAGTTGACAGAAGGGAACACCTGCCTACACATCAGTAGGTGTCTTGGCTTGAATTTGTTTCCTTGGCTTAAAAATGCAATTAAACTGGGTTTGCATTAAGATGCCGGATCCTACATGGAATCACATGCACTATGAGCATGAGTTCTTTTTTGCTAAAGCTTCTGTGGAAGTGGTAAAACTAAATGCATGGATGTAGCAATTCATATTGTCACAAGAATTTTTGAGTGCCCTAAATCCCACAGTATGATCACTGGAGAATTCTGCTTCTCATTATGTTAGCATAACTACTCAATTAAATCTCAGATGATGTTATCTGGAAAACTATTTTCAGTAGCTTACTTTATTATTTTTAGTTTTCCACACCTGTCTTGTATCTTTCTGCAAAATGTAGGTTCCTATCTTGAGGATAAAAGAAAATTATTAATTAAAAAGCTTTGTTCATAGATTTTCTTCAGTAGAATTATTTGTAGAATTGTCTCAAAACTTTGTGAAAAACTGATTTTTAATGATTTAACTATATCTAAATAAACCACAATTTTTTGTAATAAATTTTCAATTGTGATTTTTTTTCCTCACAAATTGGAGAATTGGCAATAAAGATTTAGAAAAAGTAAATGGTATTTGCAGAGGAAGACTTATTTTCAGAACTGATAACTTTTTTTTCTAAGACTTTGTTAAAATACAAAGTCTATACACTGCACATAAGAAATGGCTTTCTTATATCATTACATCCTGCATAGAAACATCAGTCATGAAACTTAACTGTATTATATTATCAGTCACACTGCCACAAAACAACTTCCTCATCCATAGCACTTAAATTCTAAGTTTGAATTGAGATAATGGAGAGATACACAAAGATTTGCAAGAATACAATGCTACTATCCAGGCTTCAAAATTGGTGTGCATAATGGAGTACCAAGAACAGTTTTTCATTGATTTCACAGAAAGGAAAAGATTTAGTAGGGATGTCAAGGCAAGCTACCAAAAAGCATTATGGAAGTTCAGAAATAGTTTCTTCAAAAACCAACAGTTTTACCGATTATATAGAATCTGTATAGGCAGATTATGGCAGTATACATCAAGACTGTGTCCAGGTAAAAGTTCTGAGTACCTGTGTGTTTTAAACTGTGTATTTTTTTCTTAGTAGAGGATCTATTTACTTATTTATTTATTTATTTTGCGAGGGATATCACAATTCATGCTAGAATGTTATTTACATTTCTGTCTTAACAGGAATTCTAATGAGGCTGTTTTCCTTACAATTGCTGAATGCATTATTGCATCCAATCATCGCTAGAAGGTTATACTTTTTAAAAATGTTCTTTGATTGGCAACTAATGAGAGTTGTGTATTAAATACCTAGATATCAAAAAGCCACTAAAAAGACTTTTTTTGTTGTTTTTTTTCCTGTGGCAAACAGTTTTAGAGAGGAAAACTGTTAGCCAGTGTTTAAAAAGAAACCTGAATATTCAACCATCATCAGCATCTGAAAACCCAGGTCACATTCCTTTTGCAGCTGTGAAATGGGGATAAAACTAATCAATTATATGTTTCCACTGCTGGTTAACTTGAACCACATAGAATTTCCATTAATCAATCAGGAAATAGCAGATATCTATTACATGCAATTATTTCTTATTTAAACATAGTGGGGTAGCATCTCTTCTCAGACAATTACACATGCATAAAAGTTTTCTTGTCTTTAGCTTCAGAATGGTGCCATTGAAATATGAAGGAAATAGTTATTTGCATAGTATGAACAACTTGATTTTCAAGGTATCCTTAGGAGTATGTTTGATGAGCTGAATTAAAGTAACTTTTCAATCATATGGTTATATGGAAAAAAGTTATGAAATCTTTTTTAGACTTCTATAATGAAGCCATTTTAAGTGGCTTTCAGGTTTTATTTGCACATTTAGAAATCATTCTCTCAAAATCTATGAAAGAAAAAAGCATAGTAGCATGTATCTGAGTACAAACACCTGGAGAATCTATCTAGACATGTTTAATTTTCAATTTCAGCTTTATAAAGCTATTTCTACTAACTGATAGGCATTTCAAAGTTTGTTTCCCAACACGGAAAAATCAGGCAAAGAGACACAGAGACCTGCATGAATGAAAAAGGATCTCCTGGGCAAGTTCAAATGCAAAAAAAGAAGTCTACAGAGGGTGGAAGCAAGGGCAGGTAGCCTGGGATGAATACAGAGAAACTGTCCATGCAGCCAGGGATCAGGTTAAGAAAACTAAAGCCCTGTGACAATTAAACTGGCCAAGGATGTAAAGGGCAACAAGTTTCTATAGATATGTCAGTGACAAAAAGGAAGATGAGGGAAAATGTGGGCCCCCTCTGAAATGTAATGGGACACCTGGTTACAGAGGCTAAGGAAAAGCCTTACTTAGGTTGCCCAGAGAAACAGTGGCTGCCCCTCCCCGTAAGTGTTCCAGGCCAGGTTGGATGGGGTTTTGGGCAAACTGGTCTGGTGGAGGGTGTCCCTGCCTATGGCAGAGGGTTGGAACTAATTGATACGTGAGGTTGCTTCCAACCCAAATGATTCTGTTTCTATGATTCTGTGATTTTATTTCGACACCACCACCAATTCCTTTACTTTTCCATTTATTGCCTTTTCACTTTTGGAATACATTTACATCTCTTAAAAATATTTTGTAGTCTTTGCTGCAATTGTAAAGAATATAATTCAACAGAAACTTCATCTGCTCACTTTAAATTGTATTCTAAAGGAATAAAATGCTGTTTTTTAACAAGAAATTGAATGGACTTTGCTGTCTTGAAATTTACAATAACTTTATTTCTCTAATTACAGAGACAATATGCAAGAAACATGAAGCACTTTAATATGAGAAAGAAGAAAGGAAGTTTCTCTCAATGAATCAAGCCAGGTTCTAGGTCATCTCTTATATTATATAGTGCTCTCTTGTAATCCTACATTATATTAAATTTTCAATAAACAACAATGTATTTACATGGGTATTTATTTCATAAACTACACTGAAAAAATTCATTTTGAGAAATGTCAAAATTGCTGTAACTTCCAAGATGCCACACACATTTATGATTTTGAGTACTTAAGAAAGGGAGAGGGTATTCTCATAGAAGTTGAAGCATTTCATTTCAGTGATTTTTAGGAAGGGGGGAAATATATATATATATATATGTTGCTCTAATAACATTTCCTTTGGAAATATTTTCATTTTTCAAAGAAAGTGAAATGTGGTGGGTTGACTGGCTGGAGGTCGGGTCCCCACTAAAGCCACTCTATCACTCCAGCTCTGCAGATGGATAGAGGAGAGAGAAAATATAACAAAAGGCTCGTGGGTCAAGATAAGGACAGGGAGAGATCATTCACCAATTACCATCATGAGTAAACCAGACAAAACATTAAAAAAAAAAATCTAATTTATTACCAAACAAAACACATTAATGAGAAGCAAAACCAAATATTCCCCTACCCCTCCCTTCTTCCTGGGCTCAACTTCACTCCCAATTTCTCTACATACTCACTCCATAGTGGCATGGGGGACAGGGATTAGAGGTTATGGTCAGTTCATCACGTGTTGTCTCTGCCATTTCTTCATCCCCAGGGAGAGGACTCCTCACACTTTTCTCTTGCTCCAGCCTGGGGTGCCTCTCACAGGAGATAGTCCTCTGTGAACTTCTTCAATGTGAGTCTTTCCCACAGGCTGCAGTTCTTCACCGACTGCTCCAGAGTGGGTCTCTTCCAAGGTGTGCAGTCTTTCAGGACCAAACTGCTCCAGCATACTTCCCCCATGGGGTCACAAGTCCTGTCAGTAAATCTGCTCTAACCTGGGTTCCTCTCTCCACAGGCCCTGCTAGGAACTTGCTCCACCATGGGTTTCCCATGGGGTCACAGCCTCTTTCAGGTGTTTCCACCAGCTCCAGTGTGGGGTCCTCCACAGGCTGCAGGTGGAATCTCTGCTCCACCATCATTCTCCATGGGCTGCAGGGGGACAGCCTGCCTTAACATGGTCTTTATTATGGGATGCAGGAGAATATCTGCTCTGGAGTCTGGAGAACCTCCTCTCCCTCCTTCTTCATTGACCTTGGTCTCTGCAAAGTTGTTTTTCACATCTCCTCACTCCTCCCTCTGGTTGTAAAAGCTACTACTCCCCTCTTCTGCCCCCTCACCCCCACCCTCTTGAATATGTTTTCCGAGGTGCTACCACGATTGCTGATTGGCTTGTCCTTGGCCAACAGTGGGTGTATCTTGGAGTCAACTGGCATTGACTTTATTGGATATGGGTGAAGCTTCTCATACTTTCTCACAGAAGACACCCCTGCTACCAAAACCTTGCTATGGAAACCCAAAACATGCAATAACACCTGAAAGAAAAAAAAAAAAAAAAAAATTTCATTTTTACCACCAGTTTGAAAAATGAAGTATTCCCATTATTAATAGTTGTGACTGACACTGCAGTTCTCATGTTTCCTCGTGTTGAGGTGTGTACAGTTTTCTGAAGAGGTCAGGAGGCACATTTCCTTCTACGTTTTACTCCAGCCTGTAACATTTAATGCCTGGCTGGGGGCATTCACTGGGACTTTTGCCTTTCTCTTAAACATCAACTGCTAGTTACTGACAAAGGCAAGATGTTTTCTTATCTTTCATAGCAAACTGTAGGTTCTTTTTCTCTCCTCCTAGGCAAACAGATCTGTTTGAAGAGATAGATAGTCCTTGAAATGAGATGCCTTTTTTCTGTCATTAAAAAGTCTGGATAATAAATATGTTAACATTTAGAAATAGCTTTTTTTCTCTGAATGAGTCTTTTTTTTTAATTATTTTTTCCCAGTATTTTTATTTTTTTAAAAAGAAAGAATACTGCTTATTAAGGTAGCTCAGGGAATAAAAATATATTTTAGGCACCGCTCTTCACACCCATTTGTGAAAACACAGCACAAGTTTTTTAAGTAGGTAATACTGCCTCTGGTAGTGGCAGAGGATCTGTTTAAGGCAGAGCAGAGGGAAGGTGTTTAATCTTACCAGTCTGCCAAGAAACACCTGTTGACTAACTTCTGCTCTACAGGGATACAGCTACTCTTACAGGACTCTTACAGGTCTTCCAAACCTTAAAAATCTGCACTGAACAGAATCAGGATCTTTTCTCTCAGTAGCAGAATCTCATAGATATTTCTGGGTACAGCATTCAGCAAGACCCATGACTGGCAATTCTCTACCTGTGAGACATTTAATAGTCCTCTTCTGTAGCAAGGCCTTATCTAAAAGCTGAGAGAAATGGTAATTGCTGGATCGCAGCAATGCCTACTGAATTTTACCTTTCTAACATTTTTTGCAGCCTTTGGTAAGCTGAGAGTTTATAAACAAGAAATTACTTTCAGTCTAGGCAATAAGATCTTGTCTGGCAAATCCTTAAGATCTCTCCAAATCCAATGAATTCAGAAATTAGAATAAGATAGAATATAATAGGATAGGGTAGGATAGGATAGGATAGGATAGGATAGAACAGAATAGAATAGAATAGAATAGAATAGAATAGAATAGAATAGAATAGAATAGAATAGTTCATTTGGAAGTGACCAATAATCTAGTCCAACTGCCTGACCAACTCAGAGCTCACCAAAAGTTAAAGCATTTTATTAAGGGCATTGTCCAAATGCCTCTTAAACACTCCTCAGAGCGCTGACCACCTCTCTAGGAAGCCTCTCCTGTGTTTGACCAGCCTCTTGGTGAAGAAATGCTTCCTAAGATCCAATCTACACTTTCCCTGGGGCAGCTCTGAACCATTCCCCTGTGTACTGGATACCAGGAAGAAGAGCTCATCACCTCCTTCTCCACTTTTCCTCCTCAGGAAGCTGTAGAAAGTGATAAGGTTGACCCTCAGTTTCCTTTTCTCCAAACTAGATAAACCCAGAGTCCTTAGCTCTTCCTCACAGGACCTTTCAACAGCTTTGTTATCCTCCTTTGGACCCATTTGAATACCTCAACATACTTAAATTGTGAGGCTTAAGGTGAGGTCACACAAACACTGAACAAAGCTGGAGGATCATCTCTTTTAACAGTCTGGTCATGCACTGTTGGATGCACTCCAGGATGTGGTTTGCCTTCTTGGATACCAGGGCACGCTGTCATGCCTATGAAGCTGCTGTCACCGGCACCCCGGAGGTGCTGCAAGGTGGCTCTCCAGCCACTCATTCCCCAATTTATACTCATGCTTGCTGGTATTCCATTCCAAGTATATAATATGGCATTTGGACTCCTTAAATCTCATCCCATTAATAATATTGCAATGCTCAAATCTATCTATATGCCCCTCTATGGCATCTTCTCCCTCAAAAGAGTCTACAGCACATCCAAGTTTATTAGAGACAGTTACTGTGACACGGCAACAATATGGGAACCCAATAGAAAAACATGCAGGGTTTTAGTTCTCAGCTATTGCTAAGAAAACAGAGGGGGTTTTGTGGGATCTCACTAGACGAAAAATCTGTAATAGAATTCTAAAATATTTTTTAGTTTTGTTCTTTCCATCAAAACACAACACAGATGATTACTTTTAACGTAATAATAATAACAATAAAGTGAAATCAAGAACATATTAGTTGAAACCTTGAGAATAATCTTGAAAGAATGTATTATATGAGAGCTGTTTATTACATTTCGTGTGTTATGCTAATGGGAAAGGATAAAAAGTTTGCAAACAAATGTGAGGGGAAGGACATGGAATTAAAAAACCCACCACAATGCAGGGAAAAAAGAGGTGAAATAAACCAAATATGACTTGGGTAAAAAGAAAAAAGCAATTGTAGCAAGAAGTTAAACTGAACAAAACAAGGAAAGCTTGCTCAAAACTGTGGAAAGCTGAGATTCTGTTTATCTGTGTTTTGTTAGTGGCCTCAAACTCCTCTAGTAATAGCTTATACTACAGATCAAAATAGCGAGAGATGAGTTTAAATCATGAGGTTTCAATATAAACTTTAACTTCATCAAAGTACTTACTGGGCCATATCTCCTGGGTCCTTTTTTATTAACTAAATAGTTTAAGTAGTTTTGAACTCAGAGCATCCATGTCTGCAAATTCCCTATTTCACACTGCATAAGACTTTCAACTATAGCACTGTTCAATTTGATATGGATAGATAGGAAGATTTGTGATGGAAACTGAGTGCTTCAAGCTAAATTCTCATCTCAGTCTGGGACTCAGGTACTTAGGTGCCTATCTGCTTTGAATACAGTCAGGACAGTTATCCTATGCATGAAAATTCTTAAGCATTAGAGTACGACTGCATCCTCAATATTTAAAAGGAGTATTAAGTATTTCAAATGGCATATAAACCTTTTGTTTCTTTGTTTATCTTTCTTATATATATAGCTGATATATATTACATTCTCTCTAGGAATAATTTACATGTTTCATAAGCTCTTTTGGATCTACAAATTTGTGGATGTTTTGAAAATTAAATGCTGTTACTGATTAAATATAAGATTTGTTCCAAGCCATAAGTAAGGTCTTATGTTTATCAATAATTTAATACTTCACATTTGAGACACCACTGATTTTTCTACATACATGCAAAATTATCATTTCACTAAAAAAATGTTTTGAATACCTGACACTTTCCTTCTAGAATTTTGTATTGGGTTTTTTTGAGGTTGCATAATTACACTACCAATGAGTGACTTGAATAATTCAGTTGCAAAATCAGTAAATCATAAAGTGCAATACAGAAATCCAAGTATTGTATAAGTTTAACATGGAATTTCAATCTGTTGGTTTACATACAAGAAAGGAAATTCGCATGTATTAATATTACCTGCTCATACTTTTAACATCTTTGTTGTACAGTTAAAAGCACCATGCAAGTTACTGTGTACATGTTACTTCATGTTATTAGGCAAATTGTGTTCCAGAGCCTTTGAAATGAGGTGGTTTTATACTTCTTGTCTCTTTAATGCAATACATTTGATAACATAGCTCAATGAAGAATGGAAAATTTCCCATCATTTTAAAGCAAAACCAAAAAAAACTCTGCTTGAAGAAATGTTCAATAAAGTTGGAAATATTCCCAGATTTAAATGTTGCTATTCAAGCATTAAGTAGCTAAATCTGAAGAGTTCTGCCTAGCACAAATGCATTTTGAAGTGCTATATGGTAAAAAGGCATATGCAAACATTTATGCATTTTTCTTAGTTTTGTAGCATTTATGCTACATTTTGTTTGGAAGCTAAAGTATTTTATACATATATACACACACACACACATATATAAGTATATATGTCTTTTTCTTTGATATTGTCCAAGTTATCATCTTCTCTTACTGGATAGCTTAAAAAAATTTCTCTTACTGAAAAAAAATCGATCTATAAAATTGTCTAGTGTCAATTCAGTAGAAGGTATGTCAAAAAAATATTAAAGTGAATAATGTGTTCTCCACTGTGTTTCTATCAATGAAATGGCATAGAAACCAATTTGTATTTCATAAAATAATTCACATACTTGCATATATAAGTACTACTGACTCTAAAGTGACTTCCCAGTTTATAAAACCTTGTATTTTTTTAATGTTCTGGAATACTAATGATAGGTATTATTGTTTCAGGGTTAAATCAAGAAATGACATAAAAGTCTTAAAGCTAAGCACCATTTTACTTACATTTAGGTACTTAGAATACTTGGTGATTGGGCTGGTCCTTTAAGTGAAAGGGAAGAGTTGACAAGTCTGAGCTGCAGTTCAAAGCAACCTGGAGACAAATAAGGAGTGGATGAAAACTTGTCAGTTTGCAGAGGAGGTAGTGCATCCCCACACTAACACCACAACTGTCTTCTGAGAAACAACCTGAAGTTTGCTCTACTTCTGCTTAAGGGTCCTGGAATAAAATGAAGGATGAGGTCTCCCTCATCCTTGGTAAGGATCCAGATCAGGCATTTTCTGTTTGTTTTCCTTACACAATCTTGCACTCTTATTTTCACACATTCAGCAGAAAGCTTTCCATATGCAGCAAGGCTCATACTTGGGTGCACTTTTCAGGAAAGTGGGAAAAAATTAAATGCCACAAAAATCTGAGGTTACTACAGAAAAGAGGCCTGCTTTTAAAACTAAAATAGTCCCTGTTCATGTTACAATAGTTGGCTATCTGGATCTGTGTTGGTCCCAAAAGAGCTCCAAGTGAGCAGGTTCACTGCTTATGGGGGCACTGGTGAATGTCTGGTTTCTGACTTCTGACACGAAGGAAGGGATGGCAGTGAAGACCACTGGACCACTTGATGCAATTCTAGACATAGAGACAAAATTAGACAGCATTACAACCAAATAGGGATCTTCCAGGTAAGGCTGTTTCAGAGGAATTCTTATCAATCACTGTTTTGCATACCAGCACCTCAGTTCCATCCCATTCCTTTTAAGACACTTATACATACTGGCTCCATCTACATCAGACCTACCTGTCATGTTTTTTGCAGAGGCAAACTACTGTCTTGCATATGACCCCAAGACTAAAAGCATGTTTTCTCAAAAAGAGACTTTCTGAGGGAAAAGCCAGAGGACTGTCAAGTAGTCCTACTGAAGCCAGAATCTGTGATTGTGCCCTGAATTATGTAATTATACAGCCTTCCAAAGAAAAAAGAAGAGCATACCTTAGAAAAAAAAAAAATCTTCAGCATGTATTTAATTTTAAGACTTTAGTCTTGTTGAGTTAATGGATATTCAAAGAGGTTTCAACATGCAGTTGAAGTGCTTTGCTAAAGGGTTATCAATACCAAAAAACTTCGTGTTCTGGAACCAGTTCATATCGTGAATTTTTGGAGGACTTGAAAAAATTTGAATGACATGTTCTATGTGATATTTTTTTCCTTAGTAAATTTATGGCTAATGAAGGATCTTAATAGCTTTTGCTACTTCAGTAATAGAGATATATGTTCTATATGATTTTTTCCAGTATCTCAATTTCAACTGTTATTTAATTTATCTGTTAGACATCTACTGCAATCTTAGCTGGAAAAATATGAGAACTTCTCAATGGTACGTCATACAGTTGTATAACAGCAAAGCAATTTAAACTATATAAAATCCCTCCTATCCCTGCCCAGAATTATTTTTGAGGAAAAGTGTTTTTCCAAAAGAAGAATTTATATTTTTTTGTTCTCCATCTACCTTTACTATATTATGTTACATTCCTTTACGTTGCATTATGTATCCTAAAAGAAAAGCTAATCAAGGCTAGAGAACTTCAGGATGTGAGGGCTCCTAATCTTCCTTCCACAGAGGAAAATAATATGTACATATACATATGTCTAATATATATATTCCATGAATACTGCTTCTGCATCTTAATGCACATTCTTATGAATTTCAGTCCCAGAAGCAAAGTACTTATTCATTTCTCAATCTTACTAATATCAACATGTTTTTGTTACCACTAATACAAATCATCAAGGCTTATTTTGGCTTCATAGGTAATTTGCCTCCAGCTCATTTAATAATTTAGAATAATCAGCAGTGTTTAAAATCTTAGCAATTTTGAAGTTGTATTACAATCAAAATGCATTTAGATTGCCATGCAATTCAACCTTACAAATCACCAGCCAATCAGCACCCCCGATGTTGTGAAGCACTCTTATTTTGCTCTAAGTGTTATCTCATGCTGCTCTTAACACATTTGGAAATTGAGAACATTGACTGCCTTTGGTGCCTGCCTCTATTCAGTGTGTTTAATGTCTGAGACTTCACCACTATTCTGTTCAATTTGGTGTGGCATTTCAGCTGTTGCTATCGATGCAGTAGTCCTTTTCAATTCAATAAATGTAGATTCAATCACATTATAGAGAAATAAATTATTAAATGAATACATTTTGAAATGTAGGGACTCTACTTAGTATCTGTTTGACTCCAAGGAAATTATGGACTTTGGGATAGTTTGAAATCTGTTTAGATTTCAATAGCACGATCATCACTGCACTGCCTAGGAAGCTGGGGAATGAATATGGCTGGGTTTCTCCATTCCAGAGAAAGCATGGAAACAGTAGGAATTAATTCTGCAGCCTTCAGAAAAGCTCCTGTCTTCCAGTTTATGAACCTTGAAGGATCTGGATATTTTTTCTTTACATTGTTTTGTGTGATCCAAGATGAATTTAATCCTTTTCACTTCCTGTGAGATAGAGCAAAAAAGAATTTTTAACCATGTCTCTCTTCTGACATCAGTAACATTTTTGTTAGGTTTTTTTTTTTTTTTAAATTGAGTACATTCCTAAGGAAGTCTAGTGGTAGATTTTTCTGATTTTTTTATTGTTGATTTTTCTTTTGCTGCAAAATACTATTTTATATTTAATTGTCTGATATGCCCCAGCCTTCACCAGCAAGGGCTTTACTCACACTGTCCAGGACACAAAAGGAAAAGACAGGGACTGGGAGAATAAAAAAACACCCACTGTAGGTGTTGAGAACATCTAAGGAACCTGAAGGTGCACAAGTGCATGGGACCTCATAAGATGTATCTGTGAGTCATGAGGAACTGTGTGAACTAGGAGTGGCTAAGCTACTCTCCATCATATTTGAGAAGCGTGTCAGTCCTGTGAAGTTCCCACTGACTGGAAAAGAGTAGACATAATCCTCATTTTTAAGAAGTGAAAAAAGACCCGGTGAAATACAGGCTGATTGGTCTCATCTCTATGCCCAGCAGATCATGGAGCAGTCCTCCTGGACACTATGCTCAGGTACATGAAAAATAAAGAGATGATTAGTGAAAGCCAGCATGGCTTTACTAAGGACAAATTGTGCCTGAACAAATTTGGTGACTCTCTATGGTGGGGTTATAGCACAGAAGGATAAGGGAAGAGTGATAGATATCATCTACCTGTACTTGTGCTAAGCATTTGACATTGTCCATCACAAAATCCAGGTCTCTAAATTGGAGACACATGTATTTAACGGATGGACCACCCATAAGGATGGATAAGGAATTGTCTGGATGGTCACACTTAAATAGTTGTAGTCAATGGCTCGTCCAAACTGAGACCAGTGATGGGTGGTATTCCTGAGGGGTTAGTACTTAGACCGACAAATCTTTGTTGGCAACATGGACAGTGGGATTGAGTGGACCCTCAGCAAATTTTCTGGTGACACCAAGCTGTGTGATGCAGTTGATATGCTGGAGAATTAGGATGCCACCCAGAGGGACCATGACAGGCTTAAGAGGTTGGCTCAACCAAACTATGTGAAGTTCAACAAGGTCCTGTAAATAGGATGTCCCAGTCCCAATCACGTGCACATGGACAACCTAAGTGCAGAACAGATTGTGAGGAGTCCCGAGGAGAAGGACTTGGAGGTGTTGATTGGTGAAAAGCTCATAATGAGGAGCTGTAAATGCAGATTTGAGGCCCAGAAAGCCAACCGTATCCTGGACTGCATCAAAAACAGGGGACCAGCAGATCAAGGGAGATGCTTCTCCCCCTCTGCTCTGGTGAGTGCCCACCTGGAGTACTGAATCCAGCTCTAGTGTTCCCAGTAGAAAAAACATTAGAGCTGTTGGAGTGAGTCCAGAAGCGGGACACAAAGATGATCAGAGAGCTGGGGCACGTCTCCTATGAAGACAGAATGAGAATGCTCAGGAGAGACCTTATAGCAACCTTGCAGTACCTGAAGGGGGCCTGAAAGAAGGCTGGAGAGGGACTGTTGATCAAGTTGTGTACTGGTAGGACAAGGGGTATGGGGTTTAAACTAGAAGAAGGTAGATTTAGATTAGATATTCTTCATTATGAGGGTGATGTGACGCTGGAACAGGTTACCCAGAGAAGCTATGAATGCACCATCCATGGTTTAATGAGGCTTTGGACAACTTGGTCTAGTGGATGGTGTCTCTGCCCATAGCAGATCATTGGAACTAGGTGATCTTTGAGGTCCCTTCCAACCTAAACCATTCCATGATTCTATGATTTGGGGAACCCTACAACTTGTGATAAGATATAGCTAGCAGTACTGTATTTCCTTGAGTTCAAAGTACGCATAGCTTTAAATATTAACTTTTCTTTTTTTGGCTCACTAACATCACCAATGCAATTTGCTTTAATTAAATTTTATTCTATCTAGTCTTCAAAAACTAATTTTTTTGATAAAAAAAAAAGATTAAACACATGCATTTATTCCAACTGGCCAACTACCAGTACAAACAGAAAAAAAAATCCAAAACCTATAATATTCTTATTTCTTATTTTAAAATTTCATATTATGTCGTCCTTTGCTTTATTGCTAAGATCCCACAAATGTCATGGCAAGGTATAATATCAGAGTTATTGATATCACAGAATGGAACACTTCAGATAACTTCACTAAATGAACAAGTAATGAAATGAATAAAAAATGCCAATAATTCAAGCTAAATCCTAACCACCTTTTCTCTAAACTCAACCTGGTTAGTGTGTATATTCTCTATCTAAAGTATCATCTCATGGGTTTTGCTTTGTAGTCCAGCTAAAAGGGTAGTACTTTCATTCTGGAATTCTTTTATCAAAGGTTAAAAGAAAATTTTAATTAAATCATTTTTCGACTTAACTATCAGCCACTCCTGAAGAGGCAGGATTACTGTTTTTCTTGTAGAATACTAAGGAGATGTCCATACCCTAAATAGATGTAGGAATGTAATGTTTTGCTTGTAAAAACAGAGAAACACAGAATGCAGAGTCTATGGTTACTCTTTAACTTGTCACATTATCATAGAATGACAGGGGTTGGAAGGGACCTCTGGGGATCATCTAGTCCAACCCCCCTGTCAGAGCAGGATCACCTGGAGCAGGCTGCACAGGACAGTGTTCAGGTGGGTTTTGAATATCTCCAGAGATAGAGACTCTACAACCGCCCTAGGCAGCCTGTTCGTGTTCTGCTATCCTTATAGTAAAGAAGTTCCTCCTCATGTTTAGGTGTAACTTTTTATATCCAAGTTTATGCCTGTTGTCTCTTGTCCTTGCACTGGGTATCACTGAAAAAAAGACTGATCCTATCCTCCTGACATCCAGCCCTCGATTATTTGTAAGAATAATAGTCTTCTCTAGGCTAAAAAGTCCTGAGTCCCTCAGCCTCTTTTCCTAAGAGAGATGTTCAAGTCCCCTGATCATCTTCGTAGCCCTTTTTTGTACCCTATCCAGTAGCTCCCTGTTGGTGCCGAAACAGGGAGCCCAGAACTGCACACAATATTCCAGATGAGGCCTCACCAGTGCAGAGTAGAGAAGGAGGATAACCTCCCACAACATACTGGCCACACTTTTCCTGGTACACCTCAGGATGTCATTGGATTTCTTGGCTATGAGTACACATTGCTGGCTCATTGTTAACCTGCTGTCCACCAGGAGTCACAGGTCTTTCTCCACAGAGCTGCTTTCCAGTAGGTCAGTCCCTAACCTGTACTGATGCATGGGGTTATTCCTCCCTAGGTGCAGGACTCTACACTTGCTCTTGGTGATTTTCATTAGATTACTCCCTGCCCAACTCTTCAGCCTGTCCAGATTTCACTGTATGGCAGCACAGCCTTCCAGTGTGTCAGCAAACTTGCTGAGGGTACACTCTATCCCTTCATCCAAGTCATTGATGTCTTTCATACAGCAGTGGTATCTCTATATGGTTATGTACATTGCATTGTATAGCATACAGAACTATAAGGAAATTCAGTTTCACTCATGCTTTTCTTTCTCCAATCTATTGCCTATGTAGGCCTATTCTCTCTTTAGAAATCTCTTGAGCTTCTGGTACATCTCTCATCCAAATCCTAGCCTCTAATGAAGTCCTCAGTCTGTTATCTATTTCTCTTCCTAAGCTCATCCTACTTATGTCTCACCACAACTCTTGTCCAAGTGTCCACTGCAGCTCCTGAACAATCCCCTTCCCACATCTCTCATTCTCTTCTGGTCACCTAATTTTTTACACAATTCAAACCTCCTTTCTCAACCTTCACTCTGACCCTCCTCTTCTCAAATGGTCACCAGTCCCCCTATTCCCTTTCCTGATTTTTCTGCTGGAAGAGAGGTCCCGTTGGTGCTGGCACAGCTTGTTTCTCAACCCCAGTTTACCATTCAATACCTTCCCCTGGGGTTTATAATAATCTGCATCTCCAGGAACTTCCCATGGATCCACCTGATTAAATCAGTTTTCCACTCAAATTAGGTGCCTTTTTTCCAGCTACCTTGAGCATTTAATCACTCTGCTGTTTTGAAGGTTTGTCATTTTAGCCAAATTCAAGCAGATATTCACAAAGGTAGCAAAAGACAGATCTCCAGTGAGCATCAAAATTCTGCTTCAGGGTTTTGTAGTATTTGAGCTTGTTAAAGAAAGGGGGCTGTCAGAATTTTGCAATATAAGGAAAGCTATATACAAGTTTTTTGGCTTGTCACATGGGGTTTAACCACTTTTCACTAAAATTAAACATATCAGCCTAACACACACACTTGGCATGAAAAAAATCATTTTGATTCGTTAAATTTTGGCAGAGCTGTAAGCAGCTGAAACACAGTTCTTACAGTGGGAACTTGTACAGTCCTGAAAGATGCATGTGTGCCTATGAAATGAATGCACACATACTCACGCACATATATACATACTCCATATAGGTCTGGTATGGTATAATGAAGCATGGTGCAATTTCTTCCCTAACATGTTTCATATAAAATTAATAGTATTCTTCCCAAGGCATTCATCCATATGAAAAGCAAGCTAAAATGTGACAGAGCACAAATCTCTCAAAGCCACGTAAAACAGATCAAAAGACCATGCAGATTCTCCTAGTGTAAAATCCTAATTTAAGATAAATTATGAAGATACACATATTATTTCTGCGGTGTGGATCACTTTTGCTGCGCATGTGATTTTATTACTTACTCTGTTAAACATGGTAGCAGCTGTCCTTTTTTACATCTCTAGGGGAAAAAAAACCCTCAGAATGGATTATTCAAAAGATTTAAATCCCTTTGAGACATGGCCCTTCCAGCAATACTATAAATTCTTTTTCACTCCAAGGTTAGATGCTACGTTGGCCTTGATTTAAAACCCAGGATTCTGTGGAAAATGGCAATGATATCCAGCTCTGACAAATTGAGTTGGTCTCAAGGTATTGAAGGATGACTAATAAATCTGAGACCTGATACTGAAACTTTTCTACACATGCATTGAGTCTCTTTTTTCTTGAGATATTTGAGATACTGTTAAATATTAAAATCATGTCATACCATTGATCTATTTAATTGACTTAAGCCGCGTTCAGGATAGAACTGGAAACTTTAATGAAGTTTGAGTGAATATATCTTGCCTGCATGTTAGTAACAACTGTAATTTGCTTTTGGTTAACGCTACTGAACATTTCATCCACGAAAGCATGCATGGAAGAATTTTCACGAAAATAAGAAGGATTGCATGTCCCAGACTGCTGGCATATTTCTAGTGTTAGAGAACTTCTTGTTTCTAAGAATGGATCAATGTATATTCAGTATCCAAAACAGAATCACTGGAGTTTGACCGAAACCAGCAAGTGTGAGGCTTATGTTTTGCCACCACATTCATATTCGGGTTGTAGAGTTTTCTATAAGGACCTGCTGGTTATCCCGCATGCAAAACTAGCCATCCAAAGGATGCATATCACAATAAGCTGAGTTTGCAATGGACTGAAGATCTTAAGATACAGGAAAGTTATTTGCAAGGTTTTACTGGATACTTACTAAAATATCAATTCAGATTTTGAATTGGTCTCTTTTCCTCTTTAATTTTAGCCTAAAGTGAACTACCTTCAGGGAACTTAAGAACTTTAGAACATTGATCAAATAATGTACAGAAACTGTTATAATAATTGTGTGCACTGGAAAGCATCCAAAGATGGACAAGAAATTACATAGCAGTCACTAGCTTTCCTGTCCATCTGCACAAAATTCCAGTGTATTTTTTAGTAAATAGTTAAAATGATTTTTCCTTCCTATTTAGTTCTGGGTAAACATAAAAAAGCAGCTTTCCCCCAAGTCTTATCTTCCTCCAAATATTCTGTTTACCTCTTCTTGTTTCCTTTGACCAAGCTTGATTTTTAATGGTGCTCTGTGCCCTATCTCCTTTTAGTCATGCTGACTTTTTAAGGTTAGAAACTATCATCTTATGCACTTTAAAAATACCTAGATTGACTACAAAGGGAAAAAAACCCAACACATAAACCAAACAGTATATTTTTTTCTGAATAAAAACAAAAGGAATATCATCTTAACCTTTCTTATTTGTCTTTTAAAAGCAAAATATTGATACCAATCAAACCTAAAATAAGCTTCAGTGTAAGGAAAAAAAAATACTTCAATTTTTCCATTAACTTGTTTCAGACTATGGGCCATGCCAATCAGGTCAACAACCTTATTAAGTGAACTCAGAAAAACTTTGTCACAAAATCAGGAATCTTTTAAGAAATGGAAAAGAAATTGTCCATTTCTAAGTCACCTGTGCAGAAAAAAAAAAGAGAGCCTCTACCTTATAACACAGCTCTTCAATTAATTAAAGTTTAATGGATATAGCTTGCACGTCTGGAAATGTGCTTACAGTTTTCTTACTTTTGCTTATTTAGAGCTGCTATTGATTGTCCTGAAGCTGGTAAATTGTGGAAAGCTATATAAAACACAAGGTGACTGTTTGGCAAATGTTAATCTCTTGTGTTACCCACAGTCAGACAGATTCTGAATGTTGTTAGAAATGCAAAAGGGTCCTAAAAAAAAAGGACTCGAGGTAGACACGTTAGTGAAGCAGTAATTTACTATACGTTCTTGCAAGAGCGGGTGACCTAACAAAGTAGGCACACCTCTGGTCGGAGTTCGTGGCACTTTTATACAAAATTCTGTCCAAAATCATTAGGCTATCTCCTATACCTATACATATTCATGACCTGTCCCGCTTCGTATTAAAATGAGTCCCAAGAAGTCGTTTCCATAAACTCCTCCCAGTTGCGCCTGCGCACTGTCTTGTGGTGGTGGTCGTCAGGGGGTCTCAGTGATGAAGGCTCGAAGTCTTCCTCAGGTTGAACTTTTCACCTTCTTTCCCTGGCACATGCGTAGTTGTGATTGTTCCAGATGTGCACAGTCATCATTGGGATGCTTCCTCCTTATCAGTCCTGGGTTTACTTATTTAAAATACAAAGTTATCTTATACAACACCAAACTGTTGCATATCCCTCTTGTCTGTGCCCTTTGAACATGCAGATGTCCTGGCAATTGAGTAGTGGGGCAGAGGCCTAGGGTTGGAGGAAGTTAAAGCTCCATACAGGGTTAATTTTGAAATCTGGCAGACAGGCATTGTCCCAGAGAGATGGTATCAAGACCCCACAGCTTTACCTGTTTGCCTTGATATGGTAATTTTGTGCCCAGTATCAATTGGCCTGTTTGCTGAGCCGAATTTCCTTAGGTTCCAACCCATGACCTCAGTCACTTTTTAACTCCTTCCAGGATCATCTTTATCTTTTAGCAGAGCTATGTATTTGAATTGAACCCTTATTTGAGAGAGATTTTGCAATAATTCTTTTAACACAACTAACAGCAAAAACTATATTAACAATATCCCATCTTATTTGATGTACTATCCTAAATTCCTTACAAAGTATTTCTGATAAGGCAGTGTTAATTCCCAAGTCAGAAAAATATACAATACAAAATATACAATACAAAATTTCAATCTGCAAAAGCAACAATTCAGCATTTTCCACAATGTGAACACCTGTTGACAGAGAAATTCATGATTACAGCAGGATCACCCACAGCATTTACCTGGACAGAGTGTGTCTCACTCTTCTATTAGCCATCTCAAAGAGTCCTCGCTTAATACATATCAAAGTGTATCTGAAACATGATTTTGAATGTAGTCTCACAGTAACATTTCTGTGACTTTAGAATCAAGGCTCTGGGGATTTTGTCTGTGAAAGAGAGCCCATAATTTTACGAGCTTTGGAACCTTATTTGCACAATATAAAGAAAATCTGGTTCAACTGCTGTCTGGTTTCGCTCCCTGTTGCCAATCCTATTTGTCGTGGTTGTGCATAGTTGGGTACTGAGAGAGAGAGAGAGGGTCAGGGGCTGCAGAAAATCTTCTGCAAGCCTGCTTATAGCACCTCTGAGAATCACATATAGGAGAGAAAGACTCCACCAGAACACAGAGTGCCAAGAAGACCACAATGTTGGCCCATTAAGGGCATTGTGATACATATTTGCATATAAATGTAAGCAGTTGACAGACACAAAGCCTGGGAAGGCTGAGGGAGGAGGCGTCCAGGTGCTGGAGAGAGAGGTGGCCCTGCAGCCCCTGGAGTAGCCAGTGGAGAGGACCCATGGAAGAGGCAGAAACCCGACCTGCCCATGGAGAGGCTCCACGCTGGATGGAGTCGGTGGAGACATAGATGTGGAAAATGCTGAATTGTTGCTTTTGCAGATTGAAATTTTGTATTGTATAAAGCATACTGTTGCTAAAAGAAAGAGTTAAAACCGTGACTGAGGCCACGGGTTGGAACTCAAAAGAAATGTGGCTCAAAACTGACAGACGGTGTGGAGTCTTGATGCCATCTAAACAAAAGCCTGTATGAGCTTTTGAATTCCTTCCACCCTAGGCCCAAGACAGTTACCGGGAAAGTGAAGATAAAATCAAGTACCTGCCAGTAAGCGATTATCCCAGACAAAAGAGATGTTTAAGTGTTAAAGGCTCTCATACATACTAACTTTTCTCACTAAGGGAAGCAGGAATTTGCCAGACGTGCAATATGTATTCCATTATGTCATAAATGGGGTACTTTGGTTGAGCCAGTAAACTTTTGAAATTGTTAATCTCTAGTTAAACGGTGGGAGGGATTTCGGGCTGGAAAATGGTATAAAAATGCTACGTATTTTGACCAAAAGTGTGCCTACTTTTGGGTCACCCGCTCTTGCAAGAACGTATAATAAATTAATTACTGCTTCACTAACGTGTCTACCTCGAGTCCTTTTTAGGACCCGTTTTGCATTTCTAACATAGAGAAGATGCGGTGACTTACGTTGGGATGAGCCCCTGCCAGCACAAGCGACCTACAGAGATGAGCCAAACAGGTTTGCTGGGGGAGGCATCATAGCCCCGTGGAGAACTGGGACTGAGAGACACTGTGATTTGTTGCTGCCAGCCAGAGCAGAGACGAAGCCCGGTGGGAAGAGATTTGCCTTGGAGAAAGTTCGTGGAGGACTGGGTCTTATGGGTGAGATGCTATGGTGCAGCAGGGGGAGGCTGTGTGGAATGAAGGTCCCCATCCCAGACAATAAGGAAACCATCTTGCAAGGGACTGACCGAAGCCCCCAACTCCTAGTCCCTGCCCCCCGTCATGTGCTACGAACAGGAGAGGGGAAGAAGGGAGCAAAATCATGGTTAAGAAGGAAGTCTGCTTTAGAATGGAGGGGTGGGGGGAAGGTGTTACTGAGACCCCCATTTTCCCCAGTCCCTGCCCCTCCTGGGCTGCGACCAGGAGGGAAGAAGGGAGCAAATTTCTAACTAAAGCCTGCTAAGGAGGGAGTGGGGGAGGGGAAAGTGTTTGCCTGGTTGCATTTGTTTGAAGATTGTTGGTTGCACTCCTGACTCTGGTTCTTTTTTCACTGTTTTCTCTTAAGGGTAGTGTAATAAATTAGATAACTTTCTCTTCTGCACTCTGTGTTGAGTCTGTTTTGCCCGCGTCATTAACGATTTTGACTCTTGAGTCGCTCAATTATATTTTTTTTCTCCCCTGTCCAACTAACAAGGGGAGTAATAGACTGATTTTGGTGGGCGTCCGGCCTTTAGCCAGGGCTTAACCACCACACTGTTCTTATGAAGTATCTTCAGCAGTGGCTGATATTGGAGACAACTCTGGCATCACACCAGCAGTGTAGTAGCCAGGGAAAAACAATCCACAGAAACATCTGAAATGATTCTTCACATGCAGTATGGATGCCTACATAAATAAATGAATAAATAAATATTTAAATTAAAAACAAAAAATAAAGAAAAGACATAAAGAAATTTTGCTTTCCGAGAATGGCCAGAAATTTTGCTCAGTAGCCTAACCCATTTGTTGATAACCTGCCTTCCAGACAGACTTGAGCATATAATCCATACAGAATGATATACAGCATTACAAATATGACAACAAAATTATTGTTTTCTATTATATGTATTCAAAAATTTTAGTTTAGTTTAGTTCTTAATGAAACCCAAGTATTTTTATTCAATGGAAACTTTACAGTACTGATTACTACAACCCTATTTAATAGAGGTTATATTACTCCACAGCACCATCACTCAAAGTATCTTTGAACAGAAAAATGGACTTTGCTCTAAAAAAAAATGTCTGTTGGGTAGAGACCAAGCATGGTAAATTTCATCCCAGGATCTCATTGCTCAAATAAAATTATGAACCTCTCTTTTTCCAAGTTTCAATTTCAGTTACTTTGGTTATAATTTGTAAAATAAGTACTAGCTGTATATTTACCCTGAAACCTGTTGTTTTGGATTATTTTAAAGATTACAGGTGAATTAAAATAGGTCAAAGGAATTTATCTTGTTAATTTTAGAAAAATGCCCTTTTTTTAATAGTGAAAACTGTAGATAATATCTAAAAACCAGAATGTATTCTTCCATTAACATAGAAACTGGGAGCTATGATGGAAGCTTGTTCGTAGTCTTAGAATACATCTAAGTAGCTATGACTGATGCAAACGCTCATGCTGATGATTTACATTAGCCAGGTATTAGCTGTTAGCTGGCAGATATAATCCTCTTTCCAAACTGATGTGCATGGCAAGGCATATTAACTTAGGTACTGTGCCACTACAGTATGACTATAAGATTTTTGGACCAGAGTTGGTTTCTATCAGCTCTGTTCACAGTGGACTGAGGTTATGCACATTTGACCCTGTTGAAATAACTCTGCCTTTTATACAGTAGGCACAATTGCCTATCTGCCACAAAATAACCAGATAATGTTATTCTAAAATTACACAAGCAAAACCAACATACAAAATAAGTTGAGTGTCAGTACAGTAAGTGAGAAAACATATTGTTACTACTAAGGGTAGTAACTCAAGCGTAGAACTGACTGGAAATTGTTGCTTTTAAAGACACTGGTAAATACTAATTTAGCGAAACAGAAACTTTTTGAATAAACTACTGATTTAATCTTTTCGCCACAATACAGAATTTCCTGTGGAGATCATAGAGAAATGATTCTTAAAAAAACCAAAACAAAACAAAAAAATTTTCTCAAGTCACTCATTTTAAGCCCCAACCTATGAATTTCATATAAGAACAGCAAGTGTTCTGGTATAAAACTGTCAATCCCTCCTGTCTGAGCTAAATTCCTTCACGTAAATAAACACCTTTTCTTTGCATGACAGGCTATGACTAAAAGTTGAAGCTGTCATGAGGATGTAAGAAAGACTTGTTCACACCTCTGCTATTCTCACGACTCATCAAAATGTTTGCCAATAATTCTCAACTACCGTGTAAGTCTCTTTCTAGCGCATCTGATACTATACGATTGGAACAACTCCAGCAGACTAATTACTCCATCCAGAATAGCCATTAGCCCTGTGCTTAACATACATGCATGCAAGTACAAGGCTCAAGTTGTTTGTTGGAATTTTGCAAAGGTAGAATTTGCACTTGTACTTCCCAGTTTTGCCTCAGTCAGGACAAGATAGAAAAGGCAAAAATTCCAGAATATATTATAGAAAGGAAAACATTTGCCACAAAATTAAGTTAATGATTTCATTCTATTAATAAAATCTATTCTATGACAGGATTTTTTTACCTTACTGACCATTCCTATATATTTTCTTTCAAATGAATGCTTCTGTAAAGGAAGTGGGGGTGCATTAAAAGGAGCATGTCCTGTAGGTCAAAGGAGGAGATCCTCCCCTTCTACTCTGTCCTGGTCAGGCCCCACCTGGAGTATTGTATCTAGTTCCCGGCTCTCTGATGCAAAAAAGACAGGGAGCTCTTGGAAAGAGTCCAGCAAAGGGCTACAAAGATTATTAAGGGCCTGGAGCATCTTCCCTGTAAGGAAAGGCTGAATGAACTGGGGCTGTTCAGACATGAGAAAAGGAGAGTAAGAAGAGATCTTTTTCATGTTTATAAATATCTTATTAAAAGCCTCTTTTTAGTTGTCTGTGAGGCAGGAGCAATGGCCCCAAGTTGGAGCATAGGAAGTTCTGCACCAATATGTGGAAGAACTTTTTCACAGTGAGGGTGATGGAGCCCTGGGACAGGCTGCCCAAAGGGTTTGTGGAGTCTCCTTCTATGGAGATATTCAAGACCCATCTGGTTGCCTACCTGTGCGACCTGTTCTAGGGAACCTGCTTTGGCAGGGGGTTTGGACTCAATATCTGGAGGTCCTTTCCAACCCCTACAGTTCTGTGATTCTGTGAATCTGTGAACCTGCAGATCTTCGGGAAAACCAACATGCAATGATGAAAATTGAACAATAAAGGAAACTGAAAGAAAATATTTAGAAGCAAATGGCCCATCAGCATTCTAAAATGCATCTCCAGGTGTACTAAGCTTTGTTACTCAGAATTAGGAAGGACATTTTGCAAAAATTTATCTGGAAAAAGAAATATTATTTTCAGTAATGTTAATGCTACCACTGCAAATTTTTTTGTCAAAAAATATAAAAATGTAACTAAGGAACTGTTCTGGTAGTATAAAGAATGTTCTAAGAATCTGAAATGTGCAATGTAAGGACTTTGTCAGCTCAAGCAGTCCTGGGCTATAATGCCTTTTCCCATGAGGTACCTCAGCACTGTATTTATAAAAAACGTGTCACTGCTCAACAGTGTAAGACTCATTACACAGGGAAGAGACAAAATAAGAAATTTCATAGATTTACACCTTCCTAAAATGGTGGTTTGGCAATTTGGGTCTCTACATTCAGTTGTCCACTGGATGTATAATTTAATTAGTCATGAAATCTACTTAACGTTGTGGTTTAGCCAAGGCTGCAAATTAAACACCACACAGCCACTTGCTCACTCCTTCTCTGTGGTATGGGGAAGGGAATTGGAAAGGAAAAAGTGAAAAAACTTGTGTGTTGAGATAAAGAGAGTTTAGTAAGTAAAACAAAAGCTGCATGCACAAGCAAAGCAGACTAATAACTAACCACTTCACATATGGGCAGGTCACCTCCAGGAAAGTGGGGCTCCACAATGCATAATGGTTACTTTGGGAAGATAAACTTCACCACTCTGAACAACCTCCCCTCCACCTGTCCTTCCTCTTCCTCAAACCCCTTATGACCTGGGCATGATGTCATATGGTATGGAATATCCCTTTAGTCAGTTGTCTTGTTAGTGTCCTCTCCCAACTTTTTGTGCACCCCCAGCTATCCAGCTTTGACTGTGTAAGCACTGCTCAATGACAACAAAAGCATTTCTATATAACAAAAACATCTCCATGTTGTCAACCCTATTTTCAACACAAATCCAAACACAGCTCCATATGCTATGATGAAGAAAATTAACGCTACCTCAGCTAAAACTAGAACACTTAATTATTTACCCTCAAGAACTGGTACAAAAGTTAGGGTCATGACTGATCACCAGGCAGCATAGGCCTGTTTTCCCTCTCATACTAGGACTCCGAGTCTTTAAAGTATCAAGCAAACACAAAGCATCAGCTCATCCTACATCTTGAGCAAAAATTATTCTATTAATACATGAGTTAAAACCAGTATCTCCTTCAGGCAATACTCTTCTCCTTAGGTCTTTCAGCAAATGCCTGTAGGCATAAAGACCCTCTGTAAAACATTTAGGTTTTAGAATGTGAAAAGGTTTTTTTAAACTATGCTCTAGGTACATGACCTTCAGAAATGGGAGTGATTTCAGTCATAGTGCTGTGCTTCTTGCCACACGGTTCTACTCTGTTCTGGATCATTCTTTGGAAGACCATAACTGGACTTTATCCTTCATACTCAGCTCTATGCCTTAAAGTCTCCTCTGGGGACAATAAGGTGAAAATGAAGACACCAAAAACATTGAAGTAATGAATATATAGTTGCTCAAGTATTTTATTCAGTGGAAGTTTTATATTGGACTGGTAGTTTTTTGTTTGATTGGTTTTTGGTTGTTTTTTCTGGTGTGCAGTAGGAACCAACTGACTTTTTCTTTCTGAAGTATTTTACTCATCAAATGTCTGGAGATATGAATGGAAGAACATGAAGTGTCATACGAAAGCTGAGTGTCTGCAAGTCTAACAGCTGGTCGAGAATCAATAAAGGATTTTACTAGGCTGCTGGAATCTGAAGGTCTCATGGGATTCTTCTAGAGCTTTGATTTCAGGAACTAAAATGATGAAGGAACTAGCGTTTTATTAGAGAAAACATGTTATTTCAACCAGAGTTTTGCTTCATTACAAGGCTTCCTTTCAGCAGGCTAGTTCTCTTCCTCTGTTCCACCTGTGTTTATAGCAGTGTCATTATAGCTTTAATCTTGAAACTTCAGCTTCCATTTTCCAAAAAGTGTAAGGAAAAGACAGAAGAATTCTAAAGTTATCCCATTTTTAACAATAGCATCAACAAAGGTTTGGAACCTTAGTCTGACCACTCTTTGAATAAGAAAAGCAGCTGAGAAAAGTTTTTTTCTTTAAATCTCCCTAAAATTTTCTTTACATGCTCAAAGAAAATTTGTATAATACAACATTAAAAGAAAAATGTATTTAATTACCTGTCTTTTAAGTAGTTTCTTTCACTTTCATCTTCCTTTGAGGTAGTATATCTTGGCATCTTCTGCTTGCAATATTTGTTTGCCATGAGCAGTGCTTTCAGTCCTTGCACTGTGATTTAACCCTTTCTCTCCTAGACAAATCAGCTTCTCTTGAACAACTGACATTTTCTCAGAAATTCAATTTGTGTTCCACTCAACTAGCATAATCGGTTATTTTCTGTAAGCTGAAATTCTGGTATTGCTTATGCATTGCATATTAACCTTTTCTTTCAACCCTAGAGATCTTATTTATTTTCCAGCAGAGCAGATGAACAAGACACTATATCAATTCTAAGCAGAATTAGGTGCTCATGAAGCACATGTAGGGTGCGTGCAGTGGGCAACTGTTACAGTGTTCATAACTACCTTTTTTCTGACTATTTATACTCAGGAAATCTTCCCCTTTCCAAAGGGCATGTTTTTTGATATGGTATTCTGGATGGTCAAAGGTAGAGGGCAGATAATACTGCAAGCAAGTCTCAGAAGGCAGCTGGAGGATAGAAAGCCCGTTTGAAACCATACAGGATGCAAAAATCTTCTTTGGCTTCTCATAAGCTTTTCTAATTTCTTTTTTTTCTTTTTCTTTTTTTTTCCAAGTGGTCTTTGTTAACCTCTCCAAATTTGTAGCAAGAACAATGGACAGAACTCTAGCAACTAAAAAGGTGCAATCTTTGACAGAGTGTTAAAGCTTGTCCTAAATGGAAAGAAATTATTAAATTCATACTCCAAAACAAAACTAACCTACTGCTGTTATCAGCCAGATATGCGATACTATCCTGTTCACTGCCATCATGCTGGAGAGAAGCTTATTCTTAGTGATGAATGAAAGGGAATGACACTGGAAGGTGTTTGAATTTATGTCAATAGGGATATAAGAAGATCACTAGGCTCATTCTTCTATATATACTATTGCACAGAAATTACCTCAGTTGTTCTTTTTTCTGTGGCCAAACATGGTAGTTAGGGCACCTGCATGGTTTAGAGACAGGAGACTATAACCTACTGTTGAAAAAAGTGGTTATGTTTGCAGGAAGCACTGAAGTTTGTTGTATTGCCTTGTGCTTGCAATGTCTTTAGTGCTTGTCCCCAAGCTTCTGGTTACAGGATCCTCTGGAGAAGCAATTGAGAAAGACAGCTATAAAACCGCTTCTAAGGGCTATTTCACAAAGTGTGTAGTATGTAGGAATCGGGGTAAAAAGGGGAAGAACTCATTTTGAATGCAACATGAACCAAGGCAGATGTATGAAAGTGGTGGACCTTTCAGTGACCACAGGAGTGTGCTGTCACTCAGGCTGTGATCCAGAGCTTTCTAAGGCTACATCTAAACTACTCAGTCTGGGATGCCTCTCCTGGTCTTCAACAAAATGCACATCCCAGATGAATATTGATTCACTATGGGATAGGACACGGGTAGTTTCTTTGGCTCCTCTTCCTCCTCATACTGTGATTTCCAGGGGAAAGAAGTTGGTAACACAGGTCCTGTGGGAGCTGTACTCTGGTGCATTCAGACCTCTGTTTGAGGTGACTGCCCTTACAACTGACAGAGCTACCAGCTCACAGTCCAGATACAGCCTCAGTCAGTGGGCTTGAACATGGTGCATAACAGTACTTTGACATTATACTGTCTTCTCCTGATGTCTGCACTGCCTGTTCTAGGTGATGTCTGATGAGCAGCTAAGGTGCCATAAAATCCCACGGACAAACAGCAGCAGTGCTGAACTGGAGTTACCATAAAACATTACTTGCTCTAACAGGTCTTGTGCAGAATCTCGCTGCTAATTGCTGAGCCTTAACTCCTGGGCACACAAGCCTCAGAACCTTAACTTCTGTTTTTGTACTTTGCAAACCTGTGACTGATCATTCTTTCTGAATTTTGAACAAGCATGTTTTGCTATTGCATCTGTTTGATTAGAGAACTGCATTTTGACAAATTCAAAAACGCTTCTTTAGAAAATGTATTTTCAGGAGGAAAAACTTCAGAGAATTTCACATCACAACAACAAAAGGAATGTAAACTTCCCCTTCCTGCTATCCCCAAAGATCTGAAGGTTTCTCAGAAATTCAGAACATTCCCCCCAGGTCTTCTATTCCCAACAAAGACAGTTTCTATTTCCTTTAACATGCTGCCTAATGAAAAATAGTAAGTACCCCAACATAAAAGATTTTTAATCATCCAAAGTGGTGGCTCTGTAGTACAAATCAAGGAATTAGCAGCAGCTGATTTTACATCAGAGATAGAAGAGAAGTGCCTTGGGGCAAATCAAAAGCCAATCTGTACTTCTATAAAACTGTGAGGGTGAGTTTCATTCAGAATACAACTTAAACATGCTTTTCACAGTTATTTCACGTGTAATGTACCAGTTTTTTTGAGTTGGAATAAATAATAATTTACCTTTTGTTTTTAAATATTATGAAACTTTTCAACTGAACATTTCTTTCTTTTCTACATCCTTATTTCTATATTACACACCTATTGTATTCAGAAAATATTTGCTTGATACCAGTGACATTTTGTATTCTTTCATAAGGTCCTTTTCCTATCAGATATTAACACTGAATGCATTGCTTTGCCTTTGTACTTGAGTTCTGCTGGAAAAGGAAAAAGATCTTGAAACTGATAAGTGTTGTAGAGTGGTGTCTGTGGTTATTATGGAAAAATATAGAAAAACACATTTACATATATATTATGACCCATAGCTGCACTGAACAAAGACACAACCTGATTTTCAGAAATCAGGACACTGAGAAAAGTCTTTGTTTATGAATAAAGCATTAGAAGATCAAGAAGCAATGAGCTGTGACACGTGTGTCTTCTCAACAAAAATTAGAGAGAATGGGGCAATGTATCAGGTTAGAGGGTTAAGATTTTGTTTCCTTATTACATTGCAGCTAAACTACTGAGGAGGCTTTTCTGTGTACTCTTAAATTAAATTCATGGAAATATTTTGTTTCCCCTGTACCACCAGTCCTTTGCATCACACAGAGACATAAAGCTCTAGAAGCATTTTGCTTACTTGAACCAACAAAAATCTATCTAATTAATCCATTCTTTTAATACATGGGGGTTTTGTGATATATGGTTACTCACTATGTGGACTTTTATGATGTAGTTTCTCATCAGCATGACGGTGCCACCAATTTCATCCTAAATTACAGCTCATTTTAATTTGATTCTAAATTATAACTCCTGTTAATTGTAAAGGGGAAATAAATACAGGATAGCAGAGCAAGGACGTGGCAAGTATTAAAGAGTCCACAGCCAACACAAGACTGTGATACAGACTTGCAAACATGTAGCAAAAGACTGGGTACATTTTTACACATTTCTCATATCTCCATATTCTAGCTACAGCAACCCTGTGCGAATGTAAGCCCTTAGAATTGTAGCAGGAGTTTCAATATGAATGTGAATATTGTCTAAATTAAAACACATTATAATCATGCTGGCGGTAGTTTTAGAGTGTGTACCAATTTGGTCAAAAAATGTTTTGAGGCCAATGAGAATCAGATCTAGGGCCCTTAAAAATGTGATCACAATATAGTTAATCACATCTGCTTGTATATTCACAATCCCACATTGCAACAAAATTAGGTAATTTACAAATACAACAAATGGCTAACTGAACATGCAAGATTTACATATACAAATACTTGTACCTGAAAATATTGTGGGTAGCTATTGAGAAGCTTATTCAGAACAAACTACTACAAGTCAGGAGACAGCATCTGGAGTTATAACTGATAATTTTATGGAAACATAAAATCTTAACAGTGATAAACCCCCTGACAAATGACGACCTGAATCCTACGAGTCTGTAGGAAAGGAATAGGAGACAAATATTTCTAATTTAAGAATCCATGGTTCACCTGCATTTGAATACAGTAAAAATGCCAGAAATTATATGGGACTGTTTGTCCCACAGATAGGAATAACATAAGATAACAAAGATACATATAGGAATGACAACAATGACTGCAGAAATTATTTTAACTGTGGGATAGACTGACACAGTTTAACAGCTCGGGGTGGGGAGTGTGTGTGGAATATAATAGTAATCTGCCATTGTGGAGGGGACTGGGAGTAATTATTCACATTACAAGAATTAAGGGGCATTAAATGAAATCATATGGTAGGAAGAGTAACGTCCCTATATTTGCCTCATATTCTTCTCTGTACAACCACTGTAACCACCTCTGAAGAATGATGTAAATCAGATACTTGATAGTGCCGTTCTTACAAGGACTTTTCCGCATGCCAGTTTGATCTAAGTGTTTGTAATAAATATCTATTACAGACCCATCTCTTGTCTTGAATCTACCATCGGAAATTCAAGAGTGTGCTTTGTAAAGCAGAGCAGGATATCTTCAGATAATGCCTTTTTGAATTCAAGCTATACTGTTCTATGGGAAAAATAGCCTTCTAAGTTTGCTAGCATGAGGCAGATATCTAAGGTTGCTGAAGTAGAAGTTCATATAGCATTTCAAGAGCAACTGTGAAATTTTAGTTTTGCAATAAAAATGACTGCCATAACATGGTTTTCAACACATACACTCCCTTCTGTAAACTAAGGCTTCTAAATTCATTTTCACATTCCTCTTAAGCACTAGGTTTTGAGAATTTTGCTGTATGGACAATTAAAAAAATGAAATAAAAAAAAGGATGGAAATGCAAATTACAAGATTTTTTTATTGATTTTGCCTTCTGGATTATTTTTCTTTGTTCTATTTGGTTGTTTAAATTTTACACACCTCTCTTCATGTGAAAAATGAATGAGCATTAGAAGTGTTTATGTGGGTGTTTCATATCCCTTTCACAGTAATGCTCCGTTTATTCTTAGATTAATTCTACCATTAGATTGTCATTAAGCCCATATACTGTTTGATCTACAGTTTAAAGATGTTCTTGAATGTGAAGTTTGAAGGGAAAGGACATGCATGTTTGGCAGAATAGATTTTGCTTGGACTTTCTACAGCTATAATACAAAAAAGAAGTTTCAGAGACAAAATTGGATAAATTAATCTGTGAATGAAAACTCAGATATTTTCAAATTTGGGATGAAATCAGAAGATACATATGCTGGTACTCCCTTTTTTGAATTTTCAGGTGCAAAATTGAAGTCTACTGAAGGACTTTCAACTCTAACTAACAATGTGCATTTAGTTAATTAGATAGTTAAAAACTTTCTGGGAATGAAGGAAGAAAGCAAAAGAGCAGCCTGAATGAGGCAGAGACCTTCACCAAGAAGATCATACACTTTCTGGCAAAGAACTCAGGACACTGATAACTTGCTAACTCACACATACTGTCACAGATGCACACATGCACATGTGTGCCCATACATGTGCACACGTGCGTATGAACACACACACACACACACTCACACACATACACTATCTCTTCTTGTTCAGGAATAGTGAACATTGATTGTCAGTTTTAGGGTCCAGAAAGACGCTTGAGGGGTGAGTACAATATCACAGAAAATTATATTAGGAAATATAGCAGTTCCTGTAATAATTACAGGATTTAGCTGTTATTGTTCTTAGAGTTGGACCGATATTGATACAGGTAAAATTGGCATCACTGTGGTTGTGAATGGAAACATCTATAGCTTCTGGGGTCTGTGCTTGGCACAGTGAGGATCATCTGTGTCATGCATAAATGATGACATCTAACAGACTAAGCCCTTCTGTGGACTTGGATGGCGTTCATGCCTCCTGCATTAGCAGGCATTTAACTTTAGGGTCTTGAATGGGGGTGAGCGGAGATTTTAGTCTGCAGTGCTATAAAATATTCTTTATGTTGACTTCAGTAGAACCAAAGTAAAATTAATGACATCTACTAAAACATTTTCTGTGTAATTATTCAATATCTTCTCTGACTCTCAGTACAGCACATCATATTGTGGAGAACTTTCAGCTTGTTTATTGTAGTATCAAATATAGGAAACTCACATAAATAATTCCTTCAAAATAATCAGAATCAACAGAGCATTTACAAGCGATTAAGGTGAATTAAATTTCATTGTATGCTGCAGTCCTAAACAAATTTCATACTCACCTGAGTTTGTTTCACAGCAAATCAATAATACTAAAGACTTTATTTGAATAGACAATATATAGTTTCCTATTCCTGTTCAGTGTGCATATGAAACTATCAACCTCAGTTAATGAGAAATTTCCCATAAACATTGATGGGTGGAAATGTTTTCTTTCCTGTAAGTGACTTTGCCATCTTGCTTCTGCCATCAGCTAACAGCCTTGAATATCAAAGGGCACTGTCCAACACTTGAGAAAATGTGTCATGGTTTTCAGTGGTCTTTAGGCAAGTATTCAATGATTCAGTACAAACTAAATGACAGCCAGTCTGTTTTCAGGTTTTATTGCACAGCTATCGGTAGGAATAGAAAGTTAAAAAAAATCCTACTGCAGATATTCTTAATTATTCATGTGATACCACTACTGAATCAAGTAAAAACATGAAATATACAGCAAAAGTAATGGCATGCCACTGCTGGAATCCACACTCTTCTTGTGAATCAACATGTCTATACTTAATTTCTTTTTTATCTCAGGGGGCCATTAATTCCTGCCCATCAAGAAGTCTTCATTGTGTCAATGTTATAAAAGATTTTCTGAAAGAATAAAAGAGGCATATTAATTTCCAAAAGGTCCACAGATGTCATTGGGCAAAATAATTGATGAGGAAATACTGTAAGATTCTAAAATTTCCTATGCAATTTTCAGTGAACAATTTGAGTTTATGAGCCATCTTGTGTTTATGCATTCAAGGAGAATATTCCTAAATGTGTAGAACAATTTAATAGAAATATCTGAAAATAAAAAACTCCTCAAATATTAATATAGATGTAATAGAGACTTAAAGTATTAAAAATATGCAGAACAAATTTCCCATAACAAGTGAGATATTGTAATCTGATGTTCTACCAGCTGAATGTAATACTTTGAGAGTGCAAGGAGAAGCAAGGTGAGTCACTGCCTGAGTTTTGTTTTAGATGGATGTCTCCAGCCTTGTGTCTGGCACTGCATCATGGATAGACCCTGGCCCTGTGTTGTCCTGGTCTCCTTGGATATATGTTGTATGCAACACCTGTCTCTCTCCCTGTCTTCTTGGTAGACTTTGGCCTCGTGCTGCAGCCTTCAGTCTGGTCTCTGTCGCTGTCGCTGTCTGCTTTTGCTCCAGGCTGGATTCCATGGAAGGAAACCTGTGACTCTTGATGGGTGCCATTACTAACACATGGCTCTGCCTGCTGTATTCAGCCTATGTGGGACTGGGTTCTGCTGATGAGGACACAAACCCTGATGGAGCCACCCTTGGTTCCAGGCTTCTTTGCTGTCAAGGAACAGCTCTTCCCTTGCTGTTCCCTGATGCACATATTTGAACTTGCATCTTCCTGGAAGGGTTAGAGCACTAGTAAAGAGTGATGAGTATTTTTATTGCGATGCACAGACAAGAACAGGATTCATGTGAAGATTTAAGCACAGAGCAGTCACAGAACATCATGTGACACTTCAAATAAAAAGGCAATTTTTATATCCAGAATGAAAAACTGGAGCAGCTATATTTAATGAAAACTGATGAGCAACAGTACAGAAAAACATTTTTAAAGATAACATAATTGGTGAATTTCATTTTGTGCATATGACTAGAATTTGGTTTTTCTACTTCTTGAAAAAATAAGGGGGAGGGAATCGATTAAGGCCCTCTACTATCTAGTTTACTTTTATATCTTGGAAGCATTGGGAATTTTGAAAATGATTTTAAATTGAAATCTTTTCTAAGCTGAGTAAGAAGAAAAAAATTCGACATGAAAAATCCATTTTTTAATGTTTTGGTTTCAATCATTTCACATTAACTGATCCAGATTGGTTATTATAAACATAATCTTGGGTTTACAAACACATAACAAAATAAATTTATCTTCTCGAGAATTCAATTTAGTCTGTATGAGTTAGTTTTTTAATGGGTGGGCATAAATATATTCCTATTGTGTTCTAAACAAATAGAATTCACTTTATATCACTCACTTTCCTTCCCTTAGTAAAATCCTTATGCACCAGTACCTGCTTCTGACAATGTGAGCATGATGAAGCATGGCTGGAATTCACAGGTTAGCATAGCATTCATTCAGGAAAAAAAAAAAGGCAATAAATGAAATAGACTGAAGGTTCAGTGTGGCTGCAAAGGAGATACTATCCTGCAGTTTACTGCATTCTGAGCCAGGGAACACGGCCTTTATAGCACTATTACCAATGAATTTTAAATCACTCCAAAGTTCAAACTTCACTGAAGCATCACATTGTATGTTGAAATCAGATGACGATTTTGGCTGGCAAATGCCATCTATATTTCAGAAAACATCCATGTTCTAATCAAAAATGAATTAAAAGACACGGAAACTTCAAGCACCATTTGTCATCTGAAACTCATGTTCATTAATATGCTTCATATCTGTAACTCTGAAAAAAGCTAAGTCAATTCCCAAATTACCATAACATTCAAAACTAAACAGTAATGCATTTTAAAATGAGTGTATTGAAAATTGAATGCCAACTGAAAATAAATGATGGTACCTTTTAAAATTAAATTACAACAGGCTTTTTTCTTTGTCCTTTCCCCTGTTGTCATCTTCAGTTAGTCTAGCTGTCCAATTCTTACCATATTTACCCTATGACAAGAAGGACTTAGAATATAAAAGACGAAAGCACAACATAATTTTTCATAAATACTTCATAACCATCTTAAGTTATTATAAAAAAATCCATTACATAGAAAGGAGTTTCTTAGTTTTTCTGTTTTCTGTTTTTTCACGACATCCATGCCAATGCAATTTCACACATATAGCTCTGGTTTTATTTTTAAATTTTACCTTGTACATAAATATCCTTGTTTGATATGTCTATAAAGTCTATTTTCAGGACTTCGGGTGTGGCTTTGTAAGCTTGGTATACATTTAAAAACAAGCAAATAAAAGGAAGTTTGGTAATAACAAACTGACAGACTAATACAGTTTTTCTCTATGATTTTTATGTGTGTGAACAGGGAAAACAAAGTAATTACGAAAAAGAAATCTGAAGTAGACGATTAAATATTGGTATTGAAAATAAGCGAGATTTTTTTCATATATTTTATAATCCTTCCTTTTTTCTGAAGTTATTCTGAAAATACTAACACCGTCAAACTTCAAAATATTAAGAAAAAACCCAACCGAACAAAACCCCATGCATACCTGACAATAAAATTTAGCAAAATGAGAATGGGATTGTAAATTCTGGAAAAGAGGAAATTATAAACCAGGTTTTTTAAACTCTAAAGTTGGCTGCATAACAGAGTTATGAAGTTCCATGCTACTTTTCTACATTTTTAGTTGCTTAGTACAGCCTAAGTCTCACTAATATTTTGTGCCAATAAAGCAGTTAGTCTACAAAGTACAGACTATCAAAGAAGGAAAATCAGATATTTGTTCTTATTATTTACAAAATATTATTTTGATGACTGTCATTCTTTCCATGTTCTCTGTTTACCATTCCCATTTCTACTTAATGGATTGTATCTGCTGGTTCTAGGAGATTGGCAGATGCTGTTTGCCTGGTGTCATACTTGAACAACAATCATTTTAGACTACTTTGGCACTTTAGCATAGAACATCTTTCTTTATTTGGCATCGTTCTGTTTTTCATTGTGGGCCACATTTTTAAATGCAGCCTCTAATTCTGCACTGGCAATCAATTACAGGTGCAAGTAATTGGAGTATTTAGATGTCCAAATACCTGATTGCAGGCACAAATCATGTAGTTAAACTCTAAACACTATTGATTGTGACCACAAAATGAGTGGTTTAGTTGAAGTCTCCTTTATATGTTTGACCTAGAAAAACAAGATGCTATTTAAAATAAATGGAGCATTATTTCTTATGTTTAGAATTTATGCCTACATATTGTGAATGACCATTTTTTTTTGCTATTTTCACAGGATGCGTATTTCTCATGGCTTTCCGGTAATTCTGCCTCACACACATTTGGTAGTAGAGAGTTACTGAGATTTCATTGGCTGAATAAATATGATGATAATGCTTTCTTCACTTTGACCACAAGTCACAAAAACTACAGAGCCAGTCTAGCAAATTATCTCCAGGTAAAATTCTTTCTTTTTTCTAAGGGAATTTTACCAGAAAAAAGGACTGAAAGGCTCAGATTTTCTAATAAATACTGGTTGAAGTAAAGTATGTTTGCATTAGAAAATGTCTTTCTACTCTTTTTTGATTCCACCTTCCTCACATCACCTTCCCTGGATGTGTTTTAAAAAAGGTAGATCAGGTACTTAGGGATATGGTTTAGCATAGGACAGGAACGGTTGGACTTGATGATCTTAAAGGTCTTTTCCAACCTTGTGATTCTGTGTTTCTCTGATTCCTCCCAGTGAGTAGCTACTGTGCGCTAACTGGACTGTGAATTGTCTCTTGTTTTAGACATAAAAATGCTGTTTTGAACAGAGATTTTCAATCATGCTGGATTACATGGATGATTATCATTGTGTACAAACATCTGGGAAGAAATATATTGAGGCCAACACATTTTCCTTGTCATTTCAAACAAATGATTTGAACCCAGGCCTCCAGAAACTAAAAGGCTTTAAGTGCAGTAGCCCACTGGGTCACTGAAAGACTGAAGCAAATTATGGTGGTTACATATTTTTAACCATAAGAAATGGTAGACAGACAGTTTTTTCTGCATGTATAGTGACCATTATGAAATAAATATGCACATGCCATTTAGTAGACAAAAGATTAATGGGAGACAAGTCCCCAAGTCAGCATTTACAGGGCGGAAAAAGGTAATTGTCCAATTACAGACTTGCTGAAATGACTTTGGTCTTATGGGGCATGCCCTGGGGAAAAGTCACAGCATTGCCACAATAGATTAGCTTAGAATTTGGCTTCTATATCTTATTTTGTCAAGAAACAGACAGTGAAAATTCTGCTACTCTCCCAGCATATTGCCGTACATTCACTAATTCTGAGACAGCGATTCTGGCTCAGCTCTCCTAGGAATACCAGTGTAAAATTAGGGCTTCAATTGTTACAGATGAATTTTAGTCCTGGTTTCAAACCTTCTCCAAGTTTTTGGGATGGCAATATTTGAACTATGAATCTTACCCCTCCCTAATAAATTTTTCTTGCAGGAAGTTAACATAAAGCTCGTTACTTTCATTTTAAGAATGTTTTTTAAAAAGCACAGGGCCAGCAATTTTTTTTCAGGTTTTATTCAGTTTAAGTTTTTAAAGGTTTTTTAGATACAGTAAGCATTGCCTAGGTGGTGCGAATAAACGTGAATAAAAGTATTAATATCTTGCAAGAAGTATGATTAAAACAATCCTTATATCTCTTTTAACCTTCTTTTGTTTCCAGGATACGGGTTTTCATTCACAGTCCTTCAAATGAAACTTTAAATTATGAAAATGCAGATAAATATTATCCCAGTTATAAAAATTAATAAATCGCACTCATTAATAGTTTGTTTTAATTACTACAGAAGAACCTGCCTACCAGTCAGAATAGTCTGACACTGAGGTGTGTCGCAGTTTGCTGTAGCTGTGCTGCTTAGATGGCTTTTGCAAAGCAGCAGTTACAGTATGTTGTGAATTCCCAACAGTACACAAGAGCCAATTCAAGGCCAAAGTTACTTTTGACCAATCATAGAAGGATTCATAGCGCCTCTGTGAATCACATATTCGAGGAAAAAAACTCCTGGCTAGCACATTTTTCCACTGGAACACAGAGTGAGAAGATGTGACCAGCTGCAGCAATAGCCAAGGCCAGGCCCAGGAGGAGGTGGGGGGAAGGGAATGTGGAAAGAAAGTTTCCCCTGCAGCTCGTGGAGAAGACCATGGTGAAGCAGGTTGTCCCCTCGCAGCCCATGGATGAGGACGGGGAGCAGAGACAACTACGCCCTGTGAAGAGATTGATCCACGCCTCAGCAGGTTTGCCAGGGGACTTGTGACTTTGTGGGGAGCCAGGCCGGGGGAGCTCGGGCCCAAATGTCAGAACCCTATGGAAGGTAGTCCTGCTCAGAGGCCTGCAGTGAGGAGATGACTCCCTGATGGAGAGGAGGTGACTCCCCGATGGAGAGGACTCACGCTGCAGAAGTTCGTGGATACGACTCTTGCGTGGGTGGGACCCCACGGCACTGTAAGGGAAGAGTGTGTGTGCGTGTGTGGAATGCTCTCCCCCCCCCCCCCAGCTGAGATGGAAGACAGCTCGGGCGTAAAGGACTGAACACACACCCCCCCCCCCCCCCGCCACACTCCTCATTTCCTGCCCCTCCTGATGCTGCGACAGGAGGGAAGAAGGGAGTGAAATTGATGATTAAAGCTAAGGGTGTGAAGAGGCAAGGGGTGGGGGGAAGTAGAAGTGTGAAGATCTGGGGAAGGAAAGCAACTGGTACCGCCGGAACCCCACTCCCCATTCCCTGCCCCTCCCCGCGTCATGTTGGGGGGGAAGAAGGGAGTAAAATCGTGATGAAGTTTAAGTTTGCTAAGAAGGGGAGGGGTGGGGGAAGGTGCTTTAAGACCTGGCCGCTTCTTACTCTTATCTCGTTCTGGTTCACTGGATGTATTAGTCATAGTTGTAATAAATCACTTTCCTTTATTCTGTGCCGAGTCTGTTTTGCCCATTGCACTAATTGGAGAGTGATCCCTCTGTCCTTATCTCAAGGCCTAAGCACCCGAAAACATATTTTCTCCCCTTTTCGGCTGAAGGGGGAGTGAGTGAGCGGCTTGGTGGGCATTTGGCCTCTAGCCAGGGCCAAAACCACCACGAGGTGAAACTTCTGTTTGTCACCTAGAAAGCTCAAACAAAACAAGCAATGAGTACAGGGCAACAGGAATATCACCTAGCTTGAAATGTCAACACTTTTGCCTCAGAAATCCTACACAACTTTATAGATAATTAGAGCTGATGTAGAGGACAGATCACTGCATTTGTAAACTAAAACCTGTATGGACTGGAGGGAAAAACTCAAGTTAGTGGGGTTTTTTGTTATATAATAGTTTGGGTTGGAAGGGACCTTAAGGGTTATCTAGTTCCATCCACTAGACCAGGCTGTCCAAAGTTCCATCCACTCTGGCCCTGAAGAGTTCCATGGAGGGGGCATCCACAGTTTCTCTGTGCAACTTGTGCCAGGACCTCACCACCCTCAGAGGGAAGAATTTCTTCCTAATGTCTAATCTAAATCTACTCTCTTTTATTTCAAACACATTAACCCTTGTCCTATCCTTACACTCCCTATAAACAACCCCTCTCCAGCTTTCTTGTAGACCCCTTCAGGTACTGGACGGCTGCCTAAGCCTCCCCAGAGCCTTCACTTCTCCAAACTGAGCAAGCCCAACTCTTTCAGCCTGTCTTCATAGCAGAGGTGCTCCAGCCTTCTGATTATCTTCAGTTAAATCTTTCAGTGTAAGATCTTCACCTTCAAAAAAGTATATGCATATTTAATTTCATGCACATAAATTCTATTTCAAAGGTTTTCTTTCAAAAAGGCTATATTCACCAACAAGCAGGCTATCTTTTCACTTCTAGGAGTGATAGGAACTCTTAAATTCTATCACACAGGTGAACAAACACTGTCATAGAGACTTGCCAGCTACAGAAGCTTTCAGTGGACCCAACATGTAATTTGGTCTTGGAATTCAACTATTCTGACATTCAAACTCCTCCAATATTCCATTTTCTATTGACAACTTTATCAGTTAAATTACAGACATAAGGCTTTTGTTTCATGTTACTCCAGCTGCTTAGAAATAAGGCACAAAGCTTTAGCTGGTCAGGGGGTTCCACCTGTCATCTCAGAGAAAGGTAGGCAAACTGCCAGTGTGTCTTTTGATCTCAGACACCTCCCTGCAGAAAGGAAGGAATTCCCCACTGAAGAGGCCTCTGCTTCTCCATGAGATATCCTAGATTTCAGATATAGATCAAATAAGCAATTCTTAAGCTGTTCTCATGCAAGAATTTAAAACAAAGTGTTAAAACCCCCTCAGACTCATCTGAAGAGCTTTTCCGGGATACAGCACATTCACTCTGACTCTCAGCTGAGAAAATAAAAGTCATTAGTACCCATTGTTTGAATGATCTTTAAGCTAAATCTTTTGTTCTTTCTAATTGTGATTAACAAACAGATAGCTTCTGTTTACCTGCTTCTCTGCAGTTGCTTTTCCTTGTGTTCTGTTTCAGGTGAATCCAATTAAAACACTGATCATTCTTCTTTCAGACACCATTAATGAAGATGAACTTCAGATGAAACGAATGAAATCATACCTCACAAAAAATACAACCATAGTCTCTGATGGTGTGTTTCCCACCCCTTTAAAATGTAAAGTAATTGAAACAGAAAGCTTAAAACACCTCAATTCTCATTGATTCAAAAACCTGTGCTCAAAAATAAGCAGTGAAACATCCGCAAAACTAAATGGGAATTAAATCTACAACATATTTTGGTTGATAACCAGATGAAAGGACAAACAGCTTTATTTTAAATATCTACCTCCACCTTTACTTAGTGTGTTAATTACTGTGTATTACTCCACAGTGCAACACAGAGAAAAAAGAAAAGAAAAGAAAAAAAAAAGACACAAATTTAAAACTCTTGGCTGCAAGGAAATCTCAGGCTTCCCAGGCATGACACTTGTTTCTTTTTCAAACTCTGAGCAGAAAATGTCAATGATAACATTTAATTTCAGATAGTTTTGTGGACAAGTAATTTTCATTACTCATCTATTGAAGAAGGTCACTTATATAGGTAATCAGAATGATTAAATTATCTCCCCAGAAGTCCCTGTACTAGACCATGTTCAACAGTATTCACTTAGGACATATTATCTGCATGAATATCACTGAGTACATCTCCTGAAGTATCTTTTCTTTTTTTTTTTACAAAAATAAAAAAAGACATCCATTGGTTACAAATTGCAATGGCTGTGAAAACTTTCAAACCTCCAAGCTGTTGGACATTCACTTAACAGGCAGACATAGTAAAGGAGGACCAGAAATAGGTAGAGTCTCTTAAATTAAATTTAGTGAAAGGTAGCAGCTCCCTAGCTGCATTCCCTCTGTACAGTCACACCAAACCGTGCCATTATGCTCTGCGTATTAGTTTTAATCAGAAAGAACCTGGAAGAAGAAGTTATCAGGAAAATTCAATTTCCACAAGCAATCGTTTTGTTCCTACTGTTTGACAAAGACAAAGAATATCCACAGCTGTAGTGGCACTAGCAATGCACTTGCATATTGAAAATGACAAAGATTCCCAATTTATTTCACATGACAAGAGTAAAATAAAGCAGTCTTTAGATGTAAAACAAGCCAAGAAATGAAAACAAATTTCCCAGATCTGAGCTCTGCATGGTCATAGTCTTTCTTTTCTTTTGCAATGCCTTAAAACCTACAAACTCACTCAGAAAATAGCGCTGTCCATTCAACATGTTTTAAAAGACTTCTGTAGTATGAGTTAGGATTTAGATTGTAATTTCATGATGCAGCTTATGAATCCAAGAGAAGGTATTAAGTAGCATGGCTTTCTGCTGTGCTAGATGGCTGATTCAGTGCCCCCCTGTACTATTACATGCCACTGCTTGATACAGGGAAGGAAGAGGTCTTGGATTTCTGTTGAAACATGGCACATGAAAATTATAGAAGTGTCATATATTAAGGAATTAGAAGATTAGTTTACTTTACAAGGGACAGAAGACTAAAACATTATATAGAAAAGATGGGAAAATTATTAACTTCACAAGATTAAGTAGAAGTTTCCAAATAAATACCAGCTTTTAAATCACCTCATTCTTATATGCTTATGTTCATTTGCACTGTTTCACAATTAGTAATAGTATTTATTATTATTATCAGGTGTTTTACACTTCAGAGTGCATGACACATCTGAGAGTTATGATTTCCAGCTTTACAGGGATTCCAATTTATCATTTCTTAATTGCCTGCTTGGAACAAAATCAAGGCAATTTCCTTTCCCATCTGACCAAAATAGCATTCATCGGCCTTGATCTTCAGGATCCAGTGTTTGAAAGCAGCATGCTGTCAGTCAAAGAGCTCAACAGAAGAATCTTGCAAAGAACATGAAAAATGGTACTAGAGCCAGTTGATCTTAAATACATTAAAAAAGGTAAGTGAAACAGGGAATGAAAAGTGAAAAATCACTTTCATAATAAGCAAAAGTCTATTCTTAAAAAGAAATACTACAGGCAAATCTTACAATCATAAATATTTTGTTTTCAGACAAGCAACCCTTTAGTCTTTCGGAACAGTGAGTAAACTTAGTGTATTTTTGGAAAAAAAAATGCAATGTAATAATTATTAGTGTAAAAAATAGAAGCCCTGGGCAAAAAACTAAACCAATAATTTTAAGGAAAGAAGAACAAGAAATACAGTTCTATCATAATCTCCTATCAGGAAGGAATCACAGAATCACCTTTGAGATCATCGAGTCCAACCATACCTGCCCTCTACTAAACCATATCCCTGAGCACCTCATTTACCCATCTTTTAAATACATCCAGGGTGGGTGACTCAACCACCTCCCTGGGCAGCCCGTTCCAATGCCCAATAAGCCATTTGGTGAAGAATTTTTTCCTAATGTCTAATCTGAAGCTGTCCTGGTACAGCTTGAGTCCATTCCCCTTTGTCTTGTCACCTGTTGCTTGAGTGAAGAGACCAACACCCATCTCTCTACAGCCTCTTTTCAGGTAATTGTAGGTGGCAATAAGGTCTCCCCTCAGCCTCCTCTTCTCAAGGCTAAACAACCCCAGCTCCCTCAGCTGCTCCTTGTATGATTTGCCCTCCAGCCCCTTCACCAGCCTGGTTGCCCTTCTCTCGTTTCGCTTGAGGATCTCAATGTCCTTCTTGTAGTGAGGGGCCCAAAACTGATCATGAGGTATGGCCTCACCAATGCTGAGTACAGGGGCACAATCACTTCCCTGGACCTGCTGGCCGTGTTATTTCTGATACAAACCAGGATGCCATTGGCCTTCTTGGGCACCTGGGCACACTGCTGGCTCATATTCAGTCTGCAACACCTCCAGGTCCTTCTCTGCCAGGCATCTTTCTAGCCACTCTTCCCCAAGCCTGTAGAGCTGCACAAATGAACAACAATGAAAAAGAAAGTTTTATGTAACAAATCATTTACCTAGTAAAATGATTAACTTTGTAAAAAGAAATATCAAAAGAATTAAAATCAGCTAAGGAAGACTAATTCTTTAAGAAAATTCATATTGGTATCTACATCAAAAGAAGTACTCAGATGCTTAACGTTAAGCACGTACAAAAGGGATGTGCTGCATTACAGCTTTGAATGTCCATACCATAGCAATATCATAACACAGAGAAGCTACATCACAGTTGCTCATGATAAAGATCATGTTTTACAATGCAGTGGTGGTTTCCAAATTGTTTCAGAGGAAAACCACGAATCTGAGTGTTATATCAACACAGTTTCCAGATTAAATGTTCTCAGCCACTTAAAACTTGCAAGATGAAATAACCAGCATTATCCAGTACTAGCAAATACTGGTCTCATTAACATGACTGCAGTAACTTGAAAAGATTAATTATAAAAAGCCATTCACATAAATGCTTTTTAAAAAAGGTATATGAATAAACTTCTACAATAAAACCCCAAACAGTTGCTCAATTGTGAACTGCCTTCTGAAAAGCAGAGAGGGAGTGGGGTACACAGACACTGTGTATACTCATGAAAATAACTTCCAGTAGTGTAGTATTGACAGGGAACCTTTGGAAACCATGGCTACCAAGCCAGTAAAGACAAACAACAAAAGATGGATTGAAACTGTTTGAAAATAGCAGTTTCTTTAACTGAAAAATAAAGTGCAAACTTCTGCAACAATCACTGCCTGTGCATCATCTTAACTATCATGTGCTGTGGCAGGATTTTTAGCCACCAAAATGAACTGAAAAGTCAAGAATAGACCTAAAATCCTCATATTTTTCTCAAGTATGATAATACTAATCTCATTTTCCATATCATCCCTATAATTTGTCCAATTTCTAACCCATTTCCTTATCCTGAGGTGATACTGGAGCACTGCAAAGGATTCCGTTTAGGAAAGTACATGCCCAGAATTAATTTTCTTTTCTTTTTCGTTTGTTTCATTTTGGGGTGTGTGTATGTGTGTGTGTGTGTGTGTGTGAGCCTGCAGGTGGTAAATGTTTTCTCTCTTTTCTTTTTTTTTCCCCTTCTTCACTACCAGATTCATTATTCTGCATTAAGCTGCATTGAACTACATTTGTCATCTATTAGTCCTGTTGCTGTCTGCATTGTTCCTCATTATTTACTGTTCTTCCTAATATAGAATCACATGGAAATCTTGCTTTCGAAGGCATTATCCAACTCATTTATATGAATAAAAATAGTAGAGGACACAGCACTACTGCTTGCAATACCGGCATCTCACTAATAACTTTTGTGTGATTTAGGAATGAATGGCTTCAACTTCTCCTTTTGTCCTTTTCCAGAAATGCACTGAGTTTCTCTGCTATATTTCTAGTGTTTTTTAGAGGTTAACCTTTGAAGGAGACACAACTGTTTCCTAAGCCATGTCCTGTCTCCCATATGTAAGTGCAGAACTATATCCTTTCACTACGTGTGGAAAAGCAACAATTTTCAGACTCTTGGATAAATGTAATGCAGAAATTGAAATAAAGAGGAAAAGAATTCTGGTGAGCTAGTGAATAGAAAGATCTTTATATCTTTGGGACCATACAGTCCATTCATACTATCAAACATCATACCTGCCATTAAGCAGCCAGTATTTCCTGTCAATAGCTCTTACTAGTTTCACCCGTACTATAGATGTGAAATAAACATTTTGCAGCATATATTGTAACAATATTTGAGATGTTTATTTATACATTATATTATGTTGACCTATAAATACTCCATGCAGCAAATTTCCCAAGACAAGTTTAGTCTGACCTGCTTCATATATTTTGGTCCTACTTTCCTTTGAAGCCATGCTGTGTTTTAATTACCTTGGTCAGCAAACCTCCAATACTTTGATGGTGTTTTTTCTTACATGAAGTGAACAACAAATTCATATTAAAAAACAAACAAACAAAAAAAACCAAAATTTTTTTTGTGTTGCTTTCTAGAAATTTTCTAAATTTTAAATTTTTTAAGCCAGATTTCACAATGTTAAAAATGTCTTTGCCTGCTTGCTCAGAGGCAGCCCAAAGGAATTCTATATACAATTTCATCACTCATAAGGAGCATTGTACTTGCTTACACTAACAGCTTTTACTTAGTTATTTTGATTTCAATTATTACCTACTGCAAGCACTGGAATGTGTTTGCTTTCTGTACTTTACATGCAGCTATAAAGACCCCAATATATAGAATAAGAAGAGCACATGAAATTTATTATAAAGCTTTATAACAATCCACCCATGAAAATACGTGACATATGTGACATGTGGTTGACCGGAAAGAAAACAGGAATTACTAAGAAGTCAATAATCAAAGTCAATAGGGATCTTCAATAAATTAAAACCCTGCGAGTGTATGAGATGATGATTTCTAATCCATTTCATAAACAAATAAAAGAGGGTTTCTTTTTGTTGTTGTAATGATTTTAAAAGACCCCTCGTTCAACTTTTACCAGAAGTCAGACTTTAAAAAAAAACAAACCTCAATGGAAAACATTTTCCCCTTGAGTTCTCTTAAGTTATATGCACTCCACAGTCTTAAAAAACAGCTAGAATTAGAAACTGCTGAGAAAAAGGTAGATTTCATAGCCAGATCATTATTTCCTTGTTTTTAATGAAGAATGTTTCCAAAGCAGCAAATCGAGATCTTTATTTCCTTTAATAACTTTTATTTACAAGCAATGCTGTGACTGGGTGACATAAACAAACAAGATTTATTTACCCGAGTATTTAAACACAGCTAACAAACAAAGGGAAAAGAAGTAAAACAGAATATCAGATAAACAAGAAAAATACGTTTTTAACCTAGTAGTAAATTGGCAATTATGGATATGATGCACAGGTCAGTGTTTCATTTTTATTGTTCCCTATTGGAGCTGAAAGAAATACTAAACTATGCTAAAGGCAAAAACCTTGGCAGTGGTTAATTTCAGGTAACCAGTGAAATTCTTTGTATTAGAAAAACAAGTAACAGAACATGAAGAAGTCCTGGCCATGGCTGCGAGAAAGAGAAAGAGAGAATGAAAAAACTAAAAGAAAAAAAAAAGAGGGATGGAGGTGACTCCAGTTTTCCACTCTAGACAGCAGTAAAGCTGGAATCCATGAGAGATATTACATAGCTTTCATCTCTGAAACATTAGTTGCTTTAGACCAGTGATTTTGCCACAACTGAGGTTCCCAGCTGTGAAATGAGGATGCAAGCACTTCTCAAGGCATGGCCTGAAAATAACACTATCTTCGTTCTTCATTGTTTTATTCAGTGAGTGGTTGCACTTGCAGTCTCCATGCACACAACCCATTAAAAAATGCCATCTTTTCTCTAAAGCCTTTTGCATGTGCTATAGAGCTTGGTTGGTGTTTTTCTTGTTGTTTGGTTTTGCTTTTTTCTTTCTTTCTCAGGCTGCAAGGGATTTAAAATATTTGTTGCCTAATGAATCCAGATCTGAGAGAACTGTCATTTTTGTGGGTAATGTTGCTTATTTTACAGCAGAGGTCCCTATTCCTTAACAGCTTCATTACTCAATATCTTAAGAAAGAAAAGCTAACAGCCTGGGAGACAGTTTTGATGATGCCTGGTAAAACTTCAAGTTTCTACTATAATCAGGTCACAATAATCCCCATCCTGATGTTATATAGCTGTTAGCATTTCTAATGCAGGTCAGAAAGTTAATGTGCTGCTTTGCTTTCTGACTGGGTGAGGTCCACTTGGTGTAAACCAAAAGGCTGGTGTTCATGAGACAACTGGAACTGAAAGAACTGGAAGATTCAGATCAGTCTGGAAACTGCAAGCAGAAAATTAAATAATCAAAATGGCATTGGAAGTAGTGTCCATACTATCATATGTTAGGCTGGGTTTTTTCATTTTAATGTTTTCAGGAAGTCTTTCATTGTCATTTCCTGAGAACTAAAAAACCAAGAACAGGATATATCTTGTCTATGTCAATTATATGGGGTGGTTCAAACGTTTTTTTCTTATATATCTCTTTCTAACATTATACAATAGTAGATTATTAATCCAATTCCTTTACATGGAACTGTTTAATATTATTTTGATAACTCTTCTCTAAACCCTGATAGTGAGAATGACTGATAAATCACCAGCTGTATCGGCCACTGTTTTGACATCATCAAAATATTTATTAACTGCTGCAACTGATAATAAAATTAATTAAAAAATTGGAAGCCTATACAGAAAGATATTTTTAATACAATTTGGCCTTTTGCAGAAATATTTGACACTGTTCATCATCATCAAATAGATCAGATAGACATATTTTTGTGTGCTTCGGTGTTTTAATTTGCAGGATAATTTTGCTTGTTTTGTTTAGTTTTAATTTAAATGCATATTTAAACACAATTTGATAGAAACTAGCAGTCAGTAGTTGAGGGGTCCTGCTGTGGAGTTGGTGCCACCTGCAGTGGAGCAGCAGGTCTTGGCACACGGGGAGGTTTCCTGAGGCTGAGAAGCACCAGGGGAGCAGAGAGACCCACCAGGAGCCAGCAGCTCTAGTGGGAGACAGTAATGCAGACTAGGCTTTGCCAGAACCATAGCAGCCTCCTCCAAGCCTACTCAAGGCAGCCAGGGAGTGTGACACAAAGGAGAACCTCCAGCAGCAGGTAGCTGAGCTGCAGAAGATAGATAGAAAGCTGTGTAACTCAGGGAAGCTGAGAAGGAGTTAACTAGCCAGTTTCTAGCACAGTCTGCAGTGGACACACAGCCCACATCCAAAAGAATCCCCACCATTACATACAGAACAGATGGGGGACAATAATGTGGAAGAATGGATGCTTTCATTGCCAAGAGCCAGCAGGAGGAAGAGACTTCCCCTGAAGTCTAAGGTACCCTTGCAGAACTGCTTTGCAGACTGAAGAGGAAGGACCCATCACATCACGAGAGATGATCTGCTCCTTGTGTAACAATGAGAGAAACTAAGAAAAAAGTGGCTGGTGAAAGCAAAAAGTGACTCTCTTCTGAGAGGTACAAGGGCATCCATTTGCTGACTTGATGCACTCTTTAGAGAGATGTTGGCAGTATGCACCCACAACCCAGAAAGCCAACTGTGTCCTGGGCTGCATCAAAAACAGCATGACCAGCAGGTCAAGGGAGGTGATTCTGTCCCTCTACTCTGGGGTGCTGCATGCAGCTCTGGGGTTGAACAAAAAAGACAGGGAGATGTTGGAGCAATTGGAGAGGAGGGCTGCAAAGATGGTCAGAGGGCTGCAGGACTTCTGCTATGAAGACAGGCTGAAAGAGTTGGGCTTGTTCATTTTGGAAAAGTGAAGGCTCTGGGGAGACTTATGGCACCTTCCAGTACCTTAAAGGGGAAAATTTCTGTAAGAAATCTGCAAAGTGACTGTTTACAAGGGCATGTACGGCTAGAACAAGGGGTAATGGCTTAAAGCTGAAGGAGAGTAGATTAAGATTCAATTTTAGGGAGAAATTATTCCCTGTGTGGGTAGTGAGGTCCTGGCACAGATTGCACAGAGAAGCTGTGGATAGCCCCTCCCTGGAACTCTTCAGGGCCAGATTGGATGGGGCTCTGGACACCCGGGTCTAGTGGAGGGCGTCCCTGCTCATGGCAGGAGGGGTTGGAAATAGATGGTCTTTGAGGTCCATTCCAACTCAAACCATCCTGTCATTCAATGATTCAACATTTTTTTAGATTTTTCCTGTCCATAAAATCATAATGGTTACAATATTTCCTTTAAGACTGTATGGATTGTCCTGGTTCTGAGGTCAATTTCACTTGTCTGAAATCCCCAGCACCATGATGAACATGTCTTTTAACGATAGTTAATATATCTGCTGCCATGCAGTATAACAGTTCATTCACATTAAATGACATACTTTTGTCAGTATCTCAGCCACTTCATTGTCAGACAGCTCCAATATGAAAACTATTTATTCTCTTCTCTCCTTACTTCAAATCCTGACAGCCTCATTCTTATTACCTGAAAAGATGAAGTAGGAAGCTACTTTTCTAATGGTCTGATTAGACGGTACAAAGAAATTACCAGGCTTCAACTTGACAATGTCCTTATCTGATGTAACAGCACACACTATTCTTTGCTGGTGGACCAACAAAGCAAATAATTTTTTGAGGTTTTCTGTCTCTGGTACTTGAGACTTGCTTTTTCTTTTCGAAGCACAGATCTGTTTCTGAAGCTGATGATTGGGTTTTCCCACAAAGACCCCTGTGCAGAGTTTGAATGGGCCCCATACTGTTGCTATGCAGCATGCAATAATTTTTACCTACCCACACCCAAATATTTGAATCTCTATTGCATGCTGAAATTAGAATCAAACACATATTACTTATGAATGATATAATAAAATGAACAGCCTTTCATTTCTGTGGGCAAATAATACTCTCTCCCATTTTCAATCTAAATCAAATGGCAGAGTTACTAATAAAAATAAGTCATGACTCACAAAGTTAAGTTCTTTTGCATTAATCTTAAACTCTTCAGGAGTTATTGGAGTCTCACATCATTAAAACTAATGTCAGTGGCATAGTCTGCAGTAACTATTAAATTTACAGCTAGAAGACAAGACTCCTATAAAAGAAACATCACTTTATAACCATACTAAAGACGAATATATGTTGATACAGTTTACATTGCACAATTGAGGCAGGTAACGTTTTACAGAGAAACCCTTCATGTAGTAGGAAATCCATTCTGTAAACAGTCATTTTTTGGTTAGTTTTGGTTTTTTGTTAGGGTTTTGGGGTTTTTTCTATACATTATTTTGTCAAATAATACTGCAAGAAGCCTAATTATATTTATATATGAAATCTTTTTGTATAGGCTTCCAATTATTTTACTCATTTTATTATTGTTTCTTGCTGCAGTTAATAAATACCACATAAATTTGTTTAACAATGTACAGCTTATTTAACTGTGTTCTCCTAGACTGTCCTTAATAAACTGGAGACAAATTATAAATGTGAAATCTGTCCATCACCAAAGTACAGGTAACAAGGTATTGTCCACGGGTTTACTGTAGCTCAGGGACTGTATCAGGTTGAGGAAGGCAAAAAACCCATCTAGAAATGTGTTGAGGTTACCATCTGAAACGTCCTTTAGGAAAGGTTGCTTGAGAATCTTTTGGATGCATTAGGTTCAGAGTGTGCATAATTATTCTCTCAGTACAGTAACTCAAAAGGCATTTTTACCAGGCAGGGGGACAAAAAAAAAAAAAAGGAAAAAAGATATTTTTCTTTATAGAATAAGAATCAGCACAGGATGTTACCCCAGTTCTTGACATATGTCCCCACTCATTTAGAGACAGATTAAAAAAAAAGCAGGACTAAATTTAAGGGCACTTTAAGGTAAAAATGTGATTTAGGCTAAAATAAGAAAATGTTAAGAAGATGTTTCTTAATCATAATCTACTCTAGAAGCAAAGAAGGAAATATAATCTGCTAGATAACTAACTTTCAGTTGTTATCTAATGCTTAATGAAAGCTTCATGCTGTAAACCACAGAAAATATTTTTTCTTCTTGTAACTGTTTATAAGCAGCACTTGAAATGACTACTACAGGCTTGACAAAATGTTTATCTTACATCCATATGTTCAGTGTAGGGAAACAATCTCTTAAATTATTTGATTCAATTTAGCTATACAATAGGGACCAGTTATTTTTTTATGAATCTGATGATGCTAAACAAGTGAAGAAGCAAATAAACAAACCCCTTTAAAGAAGCCTTTACATTATATCAACATCAGAACGACTAGCATATCTACCATCTTAAAACAATTCCTTTGCCTTTTATAGCTTTGTCACTCTTGAAAATGAAAAATCTACTAAAAATGTCAATGATCTATTGAGGATTGCTGCACAAAGAGGAGTGCCATTGGGGAAGGCACTTGGGAAGACAGAAGAGAATTTTCTTTCCTTTAAACTTTCCTTTTGGAGACTGAAACATTACTTTTACTCTCTAAATTTTGGGGAGTATGTGTGTGTATGTGTGTTTGAAGTACTTACTTAAATTGAAAAATCACTATGATTATGATTTATGTTTTTAAAAAAACCCCAAAACTTATCAGGAGACATAATCTTATTTCTGTGTGGAGAACTCCTGATGTATATCTTATTGTTTTATTTTTAGTATACATATTCTTTTAGGAGCACATCACCACTGTAACCATATTTATGTTACACAGCATTACACTGTACGTATTCATTGTTTCTAATACAAAACTCACTACCAAAATTACGAGTCTTAAACTTTTAAAGAAGGTGTTAGTGTTATGATAATTTAGTGTGGAAAAATGTCCTTTCAGGTGATATGGGGCTAAGTTTATTTAGAAATATGGTAAAACACATGATAGGTCATACTTCGAATTTTGATAGCTGTCATTTCTGTTAAAATGGTCTCAGGTATATAAACGTCTTGTGTTTAAATGCGTTACTGTGATGGTTTGAGCCCTGGCCAAAGGCCAGATGCCCACCAAAATCAGTCTGTTACTCCCCTTGTTAGTTGGACAGGGGAGAAAAAAACATAATTGGGCGGCTCAAGAGACAAACTCGTTAATGACGCGGGCAAAACAGACTCAACACAGAGTGCTGAAGAGAAAGTTATCTAATTTATTACACCACGCTAAAGAGAAAACAGTGAAAAAAGAACCAGAGTCAGGAGTGCAACCAACAATCTTGAAACAAATGCAAACCAGGCAAACACTTTCCCCCCCACTCCCTCCTTAGTAGGCTTTAGTTAGAAGCTTGCTCCCTTCTTCCCTCCTGGTCGCAGTCCAGGAGGGGCAGGGACTGGGGAAAATGGGGGTCTCGGTAACACCTTCCCCCTACCCCTCCATTCTAAAGCAGACTTCCCGTTCAGCCATGATCTTGCTCCCTTCTTCCCCTCTCCTGCTCGCAGCACAGGACAGGGGGGCAGGGACTAGGAGATGGGGGTTTTAGTCAGTCCCTTGCAAGATGGTTTCCTTCTCCGCCGGGATGGGGGCATTCATTCCACACAGCCTCCCCCTGCTGCACCATAGCATCTCACCCATAAGAGCCAGTCCTCCACGAACTTTCTCCAAAGCAAATCTCTTCCCACCGGGCTTCGTCTCTGCTCTGGCTGGCAGCAACAAATCACAGTGTCTCTCAGTCCCAGTCCTCCACGGGGCTATGACGCCTCCTCCAGCAAACCTGTTTGGCTCATTTCTGTAGGTCGCTTGTGCTGGTAGGGGCTCATCCCAACGTCAGTCACGGCATCTTTTCTATTTCTCCACCGGCTCCATCCAGCGTGGAGCCGAGCCTCTCCACCGGGCAGGTCGGGTCTCTGCCCAGTCCATGTGTCCTCTCCTCTGGCTACTCCACGTGCTTCTGCTCCGGGCTGCAGGGGCAAACTCGCCTGGGTACCTGGGCGCCTACTCCTCCCCCAGCCTTCCCGGCCTTTTGTGTCTGTCAACTGCTTACATTCACAAGCAAATATACATCACAATGCCCTTAATGGGCCAAACTTTGTGGTCTTCCTGGCACTCTGGTGTTCTGGTGGAGTCTTTGTCTCCTATATGTGATTCTCAGAGGCGCTATAACTATAGCAGGCCTGCAGAGGATTCCAGCACCCATTTTCTGCCGGACCTGGCCCTCTCTCAGTAGAACTGCAACAATTACACTCCATCACTTTCCCCTGTTTAGAAGCTGTCTCTACCAAATAAATTTTCAATATTGTATTTAATGTCTCTTGTCTAGCTATAGTTGTAGATGCCTGTACCTCCCAGAAGAATCTAAAGTTTCAGAGTATTTCACAGAGTTAACTACTGTTAAATTACTCTTACTTCCATATGAAGGCCAAAATCAAGATGAAAGTACAAGGAGTCCAACACCATATTTTGCTTCATGCATCCCTCCAGAAATCCAAGTTAAAAAATCCAAATTTTTTTCCTTTTCATACAAACGAACTTTGATTTTGTTCACTAGGGCATTATATATTCTAAAATGTGATAAAACTCAGATGATTTTGTAATAAGTGTATTAAATATTTCAACAGATATTTTAAAGGGAACCATAAAACTATTTTAAGATTAGCTAGACTTATGTGTATATTAAATCATGCACATTTGCTTAAGCTACATTGAAATGCGAAGTATCCTGGATTTCACTGATTGTTATAAAAATAGTCAAGAAAGATGTTTTGTTTTCTTCATAAGAATAAGTAACTCAGTTCTATAAAATATTTTTTTCCTATTTAGAAAGGTTTTTTTAGGCTGCTTAGAAATTAAGAGAGGCAGGAATGAACAATTATTCAAAACATTAATTGTTTCAATCTATTGGTTGCATTAAGAAATAGAAACTTAAAGAACTAAAGCACATAATACATTGCATTTTTCTGAGTTCAGAGGAAGCTAAAAGTATGGAGTACCTGGAGCAATGACAGTGCTTGGCACCAGTTGAGAATGGCATGCAGAGCATCCTAAGCAATAGTGTTTATCTCACAGAGCATTTGAAATATTCATAGATTCCAACACTAGAATAAATTTATTGTCTGTTATAAGAGATATAAGAAGTTGATAAACAGCTTTTCTGACCTTGGAGAACTTTGTTGGCACATTAAGGGACTTTGATACATAGCAAGGTGCAGACATTCACTATGATTTGTTAGGTGCATTCTGCTGGGACTGCACTATCAGGTGAATTGAAAACAAACAAAATAAAACCCTCTCTCAAGAAAGCAGCATGAAAAAGAAAAAACAAACCCTCAGATTCTCCCACTCTTCCTGTGGTAATCTGGTAATCACAAAAATTCACAGTGGAGAAAATATACTTCTTTTCTTGGTGGTTTGGAGTTTGCTTTGTTTTGCTGGGTTGGGTTTTTTTTGAGTTTTCTATTTGTTGTGGGGGGTTTTATTTCTTATTTTTAATAAACTATAAACATGGACAAGGGGAGATGGAATATTTTGTTCTCATTTGGTTTACTGCTGTCTCCTTACTTTCCACTCTGGTACCAATTCATGTAACACGTCCTGTTTTGCTCACCAAGTATCGGTCTTTACTGCACACTGGTTCCAACAAACAATAGCAAGGGCTCAGAGAGTCTAGACCTAAGATCCTACTGGTAGGGAAACAAGGTCTTGGCACTCCACTGTAGCACAAAGACCCTCCAAATGTGGAGAATGGGAACAAAACTAGGTGAAGGAGAAAAAAACGTAGCACAACTTGAAGATTTCTTTCAATTGAAAAGGAGAAAGAGTGGAACTAATAACAGGCAACACAGGTCTTTTTCAGAGCATTAATACCCTCTGTTCCATATTTATGGATTTAGTCTACTTCCTCAGTATCTGAATATTTGCATTCTCTTATGGCTTACAGAAGTGGTTAAATTACCCATTTTTTTCAACCTTGGGGGCTCAGGAGTTGTAACTGCAGAGGCAGTGGCATCAGCACACAGGTCCTCCAGAGATCAGCAGTTTTTCTCACAAAACTGCCATCTGTAACTCTGAATAATTAAATATAACTGATAATCAATCAGAAGCATATGGTTAGCATAACAGAAATTGAACTGTCGCTGAAGTCAGGGAAAAAGCTGCTTCACTGAGGATTAAGAAGATTGGATTTTGGTTACCTGCACACTATATTGCATGTGAATAAAAAGAGAATTTTAGTTTCCAGTATAAGTAGTCTATTAATCCTAATAAATTCAACCATCTTTCCTACAGAAACATTTAACATGAGTTTAGTGCTTTTACCTCATTCTAATTCTCCTATCATAAAATAGCACAAAAATAAGGTAGCATTTTAACAGAAAACCACAGGGCCATCTTGTATAGGGTATTGAGAAAGATTTATTGTTTTCAGATAGAAAACATCAAGAAAAACTTAAGAAGGTTGAGGGCTGAACTGTGATCACTGAACTAATGAAAGAGAAGCAGACAAATAGATCCTGGTTCTGCAACATGTGAAAAACTGATTGGGTAAACATGAGCAAAGCAGTGATGATTCCTTCAAGACAATATATTTTCAATGAGCAACAGTCATTGTCTTTGGTACAAACAATGGACTGGGTTGTAATAGCACATTTTTAAAGTTCACTGAAAAAATACACATGGAGTCCTGTAGGCGTTTATTGTCTAGCTTGGGAGAGTCACCACGAGGAGTACAGGAATTGTTATCTAGGCTACATAGAATCATAGAATCATAGAATCATAGAATTGTAGGGGTTGGAAGGGACCTCGAGAGATCATCGGGTCCAACCCCCTGCCGAAGCAGGCTCCCTAGGACATTTCACTGAGATAGGCATCCAGACGGGTCTTGAATATCTCCAGAGAAGGAGACTCCACCACCTCCCTGGGCAGCCTATTCCAGTGCTCTGTCACCCTCACTGTGAAAAAGTTTCTCCGCATGTTGGTGCGGAACTTCCTATGCTCCAACTTGCAGCCATTGCCCCTTGTCCTGTCTCCACAGACCACTGAAAAGGTGGTTACATAAATCAGTGTGGGCGGTGGGGAAATTTAAAGTCTTACACTGACTCCAAGACACAGAGAATTACAAACTGTAACACTAGTTACAGCAAAACAGGCAGAAAAGTATTGCTACCAAGGGCTGTGGACCTTTCCTTTACAAGGTGTTGCTTGTAATCCTAGCAGCCTTTGGACACTGATGACACACCTGTATTTTGATGCTTCCAGCTCATGAAGGCACAGTTTTGTCAGCATACTGATCCATTTTCCTGCTTTTCCCTACTTTGGTTGAAAGAAGCTGCTTGACCTTTCAGCACACAACTGTTATTCTCTATGGAAGTCAACAGTCCAAATCATACTGTTATTCTAAAAGCTGTGAGGATGGATACATAGCTGGAAAAACTGGTACGCCCTACGGGCAACTAATAAGGAGCAGTATATTATTTATGTATGTAAATACACACAGACACCCCACTCCACAAAACGGTGGTTTATTCAGCTTGAGGAGTCTGTGTCCACAGGCACAGCCCGGTAATACTGCATGTTTGAGCCCTTAAGCAACTGAAAATGCCAAAGGGCTAGTTAGGTATGTCTCTGACAATGAGTAATCAGCAAGGGATTGACAGTAAGCATAGGTAATTTTGATCTAATAGACTCTCTAGGTTCACACGGACAATTCAGAAGCCCATTATACTTGTTTAATGAACATGAGGAGAGTAATAGAGATCATTCATTAATTCACTACATTAATTGAAGCCAATATTGTTACCTTTCGTCTTTGTTTAATTCTGTCATTATCTGACCCAGCTTTATATTGTTGATATATTTAATACTCTGTGAACTGTTTCGTGTTGACTCTTTGATGTATCATAAAAAATTCAATACAATTTCATTAAGAACAGGACTGAAGTGGGATAAACAGTAACTCCAGTTCTAGTGCTATTTATATTTTAATTTTCAGTGTGAAATGTTCTGCCTGACCTTTTAGAAAACTCTATTATATTAAATTAGGATCCTCTATTTCAATTGGTCTATGTTCATATCAGCATTTCTAATAAACCTCAGGAAAGGAAAATATTTATAATTTATGCTTGTCCATCAGGAGATTCATGTAGCAATTGCAGACTTTTTATGGAAAGAATATGTATCTTTAAAGTAAAAAAAAGAAAAATGGCTTGCATAACTTTATAGCCTTTCATGAAGTAAAATGAATAGGGTTTTTTAGCCATTAAGACCTTTTCTAGGTTTCTTTCTTTCTCTGACACTTTTGATTCTGAGCCTGAACTTTGGTGGCTACTGGGATAGTATGTGAACTTCCTCATTTATTCATTTTTGGATAGTCCCGAGCCCTGTCTTTGCTTAGCTGAAAAGACTGATGGCATGTTAACACTTCTGAGGTTATTTGTTCTTAAGTACATCTTCTAGGTTATATGTCATAATGACAAGCAGCCAGCATTGTAGGTGCCAGAAACATTACAGCCCTGTAGCAGGGTTACAGTTCATAGACTAAATCAGCTCAGAAGATGTATGGGTGGTCCAATGATTGCTGAGTGCTCAGTCCAGGAGTTTAAAAGAGAGAATCAATGAGCCGCAACTGTGTAAAATAGGGGTCAAATATGTACAGCTGAGGCTCCACATATATCAGATAGGGCTATGTTTTATCATCTGGTGTGTAGCATTTGCTACTGAAATATGGCTTAGAAATACCCTGTTAAAAGTAGATTGGTATTAATTAATTCAGATTACTGTCTGCTCTAGAATGCAGGCGGACAGAGTACAGTTCTGAGCCACCTTCAGCTTCTATCTCAAAATCTAGGTGTCAAATCAAAACTGCCAAGCAGATAATCAAACCTCTCTTCTGCACTGACTGCCCTTCGGTTTTGTATCAGTGACTTTCTTGCCAGCAAAATCTGCCCCTCCAGTCATGGCTTCCTTGCTTTTTCACTTGCATGACTTTCTGCTGTGTGTTCCACTGGACTGCAGAATCTATGTCAGGTCTTTATAAGTATTTCTGGATTGAAAATCAATATTCTCTTTATGGTCTTGATTCAGTTTCTTCAACATGGAAAAAAAGCCTTACACCGGCTTAGAGAAAACCCCCAAATCAGGTGGTCCAGTGAGTGGTCCAGCCTCATCAGCTCAGCAAATCCAGTTTAACTCCAACATGGGAGAGAATCAGAAACAAAAAGTGAGTTCAAGCCATTAATTCCTTTAATTCTCACACTCTGACAGCTGGTCTGTTTATTTGTGCAAGTCTATAAAATTGATTGTCTGTAGGCTTCTATCCTTCACTTCTGGAGCAACCAAAACTGCTGGACCATCCCTAACTCTGAGTTGCTATTTCCCCTACCCTAGGTTGGAGGTGGTTTGATAGAGGAATCTGATCTCAGACCTACTTTCAATACAGAAGCCATAGCCCATACCGATAACACATATTTAGGCAGAATATGGACTTTCTTTGCTATGGGCCTGCTGAGGGTGATAGTGGTGGGAAGGGTGCTTTGAGGATGCAGAACTGCGACAGTGACAAAGTACAGCTGATCCTCCCATTCATGGAACAAGGGCTAATGCCTATTCCTCTGAGTATTTTTTGAGGTCAGGTTTCTGACCCAACATTTGGGAAATTGAGATAAGAACAACCTTAAACTAAGGAACGGATAGAAAGGAGTTGGTAAAGATTAGCGTAGTAGCTACTTCTGAGTTTTAGCAAGAAAAGAAAACTTAGATAAATATGAATATAGAACTAAATAAAGGAAGGAAACCAGCAGCTAGAAGTGACTGGCATTGATAGGAACAATAGTAAAGGTAGACTATAATTTTTGAAAGGATTATATTTAATCTTGTAAGAAAATTGTATATGACCATTAATGCTGTGGCAGTCAGCTCAGCAATAGGAAGGAAGAATATGGATAAAACAGGGCTGCTGAGAAGGAACTGCAGATTACTTGATTTTAAGAAGGGCCCATGTAATTTGATGCAAATAACTATGATTATGATTTGGTTACTTTAAGAGTGAGATGTCCAAGTCTTCTAGCACTAGTTTTAATGCTTTGTTCACAGGGCAGCCATCTTAATTGGCATATGAAAGAAAATTTTACATTTAATTTCCTCTTGTTTAGTTTATAAGCAAGTTTTATAATCACTCAAAAACATGGAATATTTTCTTGAAGCTACACCCTTTTTATTCCACCCCAACTTTTATTAAATCTAACTATATAACTTGTCAACACTTGAATTTTAAAATATTCAATAATTTTTCTGCTTGATAATGGCTGAAAAACTTACATAAGTAGAATAGTCTTTTATTCTGTTTTGTTTTCAGAAAAAACTCCACAGTAAATCCAATGTACTGCAGTGTGAAGCAATACAAGGGAGAGCAGTATAAACTCATTTTATCCTACCCCCTAAAAATTCTTTAAATATTGTAAAAAAATTCCCTCATCATTAAGTGTAGCAGTTGCTATATATGTCTTCAGCAGACCTCTTTAAGAGTGTACACCTTGCTTTCATTATAAGTATTAGTACTCTGTTCAGTGCTTAAGAGCTGTATTATTATTTACAACACTAGAATGTGCAGCAGTAAATGTACCTTTTCACCCACAGTTAATCTTATCTGTTTTAGAGTAAGGACGTCATCCCACTGGGTCTGAGAAATAATTTTGAAGTACAAGAGATAGATTTTATTTTTGCTGTAGGCCTTGAAGTTTAAGGAAAGAAGCGAGTAGATAATAATTCTGCCATTAGAGTCTTTTATAACTCATTTTGTTGCTTTAGCTACTAATGACATTTTATTAATATGTAGCTTTCTACATGACACAGAAAACTATTATGCATTTTAGCATGGGGTAAACAGTCTTTCAAAAAAAAAACCAAACCCAAAACCCAAAAGCAGGTTTTTTTTTATTAAGCCAGAAAAGACAGCAGAACAGGTCACTAAATGTCAATATCCTTATGTTATTTCAATGTGATTATGCCTGTCAGGAAAGAAGAATGAGTTGTTCTATAAAGTGACTAGGGGATCAGGTTTTGACCCATAAAAAAAAAAAAATCCTTTTCCTTCTCCTGGTATGTCTCAAAAATTTAATCTGCTGCATGAGGTCTTTGTGAGAAATGTTTTCATTAGTGAACGATGAATCTTAAATGCTTAGTGAGATTTTTAGGTACTGTTCCTATTCAATAAATTGGTATTGGGATGGAGCTGGTTCGATTCACCACACGTAGCTAATAGTTGAGTAGTTAACCACTGAGTCTGAGCTAATCATTTAGCCTCCCTCTGTAGCAAATCAAGATAGAAAGATATTCCTTCCAGAGAACATTTTATTTTCACTGTTCTAAATACCTGTTCTGGGATAATGAGCTTCTGGAAGTGCTTTCCTCTATTTCTCAGTAGACTAGACGAAGCCCAGATGTAAATTAGTCAATTCAGATTAGATGCCTGACAAGATGGCTGACATTAGATGAAAAACTAAAGCCAAAAATCTTTAAGGTATTTAGTTCTCAGTAAAATCAATAGACGACAATAGGATGAAAGAACCTATGGTAGTTTCTGGACCTCAGACCCCAGTCTAGAACAGTCGTGAAAATACAAGTGTGGTCAGGGAAAATAAAATGGAAATCCTCAGGCCAGAACTGGACATCTAATAGCCGCACCATTTCCACTCTAGACTTTGTAATAGAAATCATACTGATCTTTATGGGGAAAGAGAGTTATACTATTACAATTAATTTTTCATGTTATTAGGAAAGAGATCTTTTGAAAGACTGTATCAAAAGCTAGACCTTTCTCCAGAAAACCATCTGAATACATCAGGGCATTTAAGAGTATATACGTGAAGGTCAGCGTGTGTGGGTTCTTTTCCTGAGTACCAACCACAATGAGATTCGTTTGAATTAACCCTAACAATGGGCTGTACTTGTGTATAAGATATTAAAAGCAGTGCACAAAACATATGCCCACAAGAAAACCTACCTAGGAAAAAAGATTAGATACACCAAACAATAACATTTTCCTTACAGCAAATAACCCAAATATAGTTGATTAAATAAGACAATCATATGTTGTTAATTTCTTTCACCTGTTAAAGAGAATCCATCATTTCTTCTTTTAAGGAGCAGCAGCCTTGTTGTACTGCTAGATTTAACAGATATTCAGTCATGTTCCCAGTTGGATCAATTATTTAAGCTTTGGGGTAGGTCTGAACCCAGCTGTTAAAATTCCTGCCATTTTCACCTGATCTTAACTCTCCCAAATTTCCAGTGCTGCAATTTAGAAGCACCCGATTGATTAAAATAGTTTGAGCTGGATCTTTGATGAGGACCTTGGAATCCGGCTAAAGGTTATTCATGCTTAATGAAAGGCCAACAGGCCAGAAGTTAAACAAAAGAGTCAATTTTCATGCAAACTAACAAATGAAAGGGATTCTTTTCAGATCCCAAGCAAAGATACTAATTAAAACCCCCTATTTTTCTGATAACTCACAGAACACACTGATCTTGTTGAAATCTTTGCTTTTCCACAGACTCTGAAAATTAAATTGCTATTACACAGTTTAAATATCAAATCCCATTTTATACTTAGCTGAAGTTAGAATTTGATCACAACAGCTCATTTAATATAAAAGATGTGAGAAAGAGTCACTAGCTCCTATAATCTAAAATGGTTTATAACACAGTCCAATTTAAATAATTCAGATTCGGTACTTTAGCTAAAGATTAAGTTTTATGGGACAAAAAAAAATTCTTTATGCATATGAATAGGAGTGAGTAAAGATCACTGAACTCTGCCTTTCTTTCTACAGTGGCCCTAAAAATCCATATCAGGGCTATAAACATGCTTCTTGGTTATGCACCTAAGGCAGAATTCACATCTCAGATTAATAAGAAGGTACAGGACTTAAAATTATTTCCACACTTATAAGAGGGAAATCTGACCAACCTGCTGCAGATTTAGAATAAAGGGACTAAAAATTAGCTAGGTCTGAGACTAAGAGTTAGCTAGGTGATGGAAAGGTCCTGCTCAGTGTGGTTCTGTCAGAGTCCCCGCACCTTGAGCACCTCAGAAGAACCAGGGACCCAGTCTTTCTCAAGAGTCTTGCCAGTAAATGTCTGTAAATCTACTCTGTGCTTCAGTGTACATCTTCTGTGTTAGCTGCATTTTGCAGAACATAGCAAATGTGAACGGTCCTGTACAGTATCAATTCCTCTGAATCCCCCAATTTCCTCTGCTGCAATGACTTTGTTTACAAATACAAGTTCTGGTATAACTGTAAACATGTATGTGATCATGCGGACTAATAGAAATCATAATTGTGGTAGCAGCCAAGCGGGTATTCACAAAAGTACACATAAGCTGAAGGAAACAAGCTACTCTGAAGACATGGAATTAAGGAATCACTAGTGTAGTGTCCCAAGAGGGATTCACAGAGGTTTCCCTGCTACTCATTTTCTGAAGCCAGAGAGACAAGTAATTTCTAATCCCTCTATTGACTGCCATCTAGGGGCCCTAAGAATTTTATAGTGCATATCTTCTGTGCCATCAGCTGTATTACTTTGTGTGTAGGGAATATAGAAAGGAAGTTTCCCTTTTCTGTCATCCTAACAGTCATTGTTCCAACAGATGTCTGTGGCTGAAGCCTTGTAAATGTAAAGCTAATCCTGGATTAAAAAAAAAAAAAAGAAACTGCAACACTTTTTAGAGTTTTCTCTTTCTTTTCAACCTGTGTACAAAGGAAAACTATAACATAAATGTTATTAGTATCACTCATGACATTACACAGTAATTTTATAGTACTGAGGCTTTAACAGTCAAATAAAAGAATGGGTTTTCCTGAGCTCTGCATACCCTCAACTCTCTCTGACTTGGCCACAAGTTCTGGGTAATTTCTGCTTCAGAAATTCACATCTCATGTTTTGTTCTTTCAATGTAATCTTCATTCATGGAGCTTTGAAACACCACAGAACACTTTCATCTCCTTCCCCAAGGAAAGAAAAAAAAGAAAAAAAAGGCTTGGTTATCATTTTACACTGGTTTTCTGAAGACCATTGCGGACAAACTATCACAGCTCACTGAGTTACTCCAGGAATAATTTCCTTAGATGCTAAAGAGACTGTAGAGTCCTGTCAGTTTTAGTCAAGGCCAGAGAAATTGTTTTGGGTTTTGTCTTCTGTGTGGTATATGCATGTCCACTCACATAGTTATGTATCTTGCATGTAATTTTCTTCCTCTTAGGGAAATGTCTGTCCATCTGTCATCAACTAAAAACTTCAAGTAGGCAACAGATGATGGAAGTTACACTTTAAAAATGGTATCTTAAAAATGCCAGATTAGTCTTCTATGTGCATTCAGAGTCTAAATGTGTTTGACACTGTACCATTATTTTTGTATAAACCATCTAGCCTTACAATGCTGAAACTCGTTAGACCTAATTGTCTGACCTCTTTTTTCTTTTTTTTTAAGATGGTATACAGGAATTAATTTTAATTGGTTGTTACATTGCAATTCTGCTGTGGCCACACAGAGATCTTTGTAAATAACATGTTACATCACAATGTTGTTCCCATTTCAGTCAGTAAATGCAATTTTAATGGAGGCTGTTTATTTATTTTATTTCATTTTGAGGGAAAATTAAGTGGAAAAAAGGCAAAGAAAACAGTGATGGCTTTTTAAAGATCTCATTAAAAATAAGTATTTTCTATTTTACCCACCTCTGTGACATAGAAGACAACATATTTTAAGCAAAAGACTTGTCCTTACTTCAAGTCCTTCCTTTCTTGACTAATCAATGTCCCCAAGCACGGGGCTCAGATAGATAGAAAAATTATATCAAGACCTATGCATACCTCAAATATCATTGTATTGATGAATAAGTTCTGGGGAAAAAAAAAAAAAAGAATGTGTTTTATCTTATGGCTTTCTGCTTTGACCTCGACAGAGAGTGATGGAGGCAGAAGACAAAAAATAGTACCTTCATTTTTCCTGGAATTAGTATATCCCAAAAGATAACAAGCTTAATTCTGTTGCTTTCAATTATTTACCTTGAAGCATGCAAGCCCACATTAGGACCAATGGAGCAATTCATGGAGCAAAGTGAAAATTTGCTGTGAGTGAGAATGACAGAGCCCAGCTTTCAGAAGGAAGTGGATATCTATAAGTAGGGCTGCACAAGGCACAATGCAATGCTTGAAGCCTTTCTTCAGTGAGCCCTTAATACTGGTGTGTAGTGATACAAAACGATACAAAATGTTTTCAGTGAGTCTGGAATGAGGACTGTGAAATTTTAGAGCACATCACAGTACAGAGATTCTGCACCCCAACTGTCTTAGGATATTACAGCAGCAGAATAAAAAGAAATCAGTCAAATTCTAAAATGATTTCTGAGCAACTGCCTACTTTTTTTTACATGGTCTTCAATTAATCCCCAAAGTCAGCTATTTTCCTACAACAGTAACAATGTCAAGAAAGAGAAATCTTTCTGTAAGTTACTAGAGTAGAACTAAAAATTACTATGCTCCAGAAGTGCTACAACTTGTTAGGTTGATTTAAGTGAGACACTGAAGTTTCCATCTTCAGTTTTATACCTTTAAATGAAACTAATCATACTTCTTTATAATACTTCATTCCCTGCCTTGTTTTTTCAAGAAGAGGATCTATTCCATATTATGTACTTGTACCTAAGTTAAATTCCTACCTGAAGTATGTAAATGCCACCGTAATAAGTTCAGTAATCTTAAAGCATTATTCTGGCACAGGTCATTTAAGACAGCAGAAAAATAAACCACAAAAACATCAGAATACTTTCATTTCACTTACTTTTACGGCCTAGAGGTACCTTCAGATGTATGGATAGTTATCATAACTGTGACTGTTTTCCTGTACTAAATGCAACTGTGACCAGAATCTTAATTCTTTTGGCATGCCTTATAAGTCACTTGGTGTCTGTAAATGTAGAAGGGGAGGATTAATACCCATTACCAAATTCAATCTTTCAGTCTAAGGGAAAAAGTGGTTCTTATCATCTGGTGAGTTGGGCAAGCAACAAATGGCCTCTCTCTTGAGGACCTGCTGACAAGCTACACTCTGTTTGCTTTTCTGGGCCATTTCACTTAAATAAAACTTTAAGCAGGTGATTTAGTTCCTTAAGTGAGTCTCAGAGAGAGATTATTCTGGCAGGTGGTCCTCCTTGCCAGCATGCTTGATTGGTACAGTAAACCTATTCACTTATATTTGTGGATAACTTTCAGCCTCCCTAGAGTACTGCTCTTTCAAGCACCACTTTTACACCCCCTTATGTAGATGAAATTCAAGCTGGCTAGGAGTCCTTTTGCATTCTTGAATTTAATTTTGACTGCACTGTAAATATGTAAATAGAATCCTACCCAATGATGAAGGCAAATATTCTACTCTCAGCTGCCTTAAGGGTCCTTCACCATCAACAAAAGGCAGCAGATGGGCCTGTTTGCTTGTTTGTTTTAAAGAGAGGGAGGAAGGAGAAGAGATTTTGTGATATTTTATCCTGCATAGTGTGGGGCATTTTGGGCACGGAAGTCTGCAAGAGATTGCCTCAGGCTTCTGCACTGCAAAAACTGATTGTGCTTGTGTAAAAAAATACTTCAATGGGTGAATTTTTTCTTTTCCTACAGAAAATATTTCTAGATGATTCCTTGCACCATTCCTCAGCCAATGTTTTGAATATATTGAGAAATATCTTGTCTGTGGATTGCTAAACCCTTAAAGCCTCTGATCCATTCTGTGATTGCCAAAGCTGTTTACTTCAGGTCAGTGCTCTCTGGCCCATAGTTACAAATAAAATCTCCACTCTCTTTGAGACACCAAAGTGTGACTCACCTCGAGAGAGAAATGGAAGAGTTAAAACTCAGACGTATGACTAAGTGCACCAGACTAAGTATCATTGCCTAAGGGCTGTCAAAGATTGGTCTTTACTCTGGAGTCTGCTTCTTGTTTGCTGGTTTTTTTTCCATTTATATAGTAATATTAATATTAATTTCCCCAGCATAAAGAAATTCTTTGGGATTTACTCTCAGCTAAGCTGCAGATCTACTAGTTTTGTTTGCTGATGCAGCAGATGCTTGTAGAAAAATAGAATGCTATTACTCTGACAGTGAAAATACTGGCTGGTCTATGTTATGTTATTCAATATATTTTATCTTGATTCTGAGTGTACTCAAATATAGAATCACTTTTTTGCCTGGTGTACTCCATTTTCTCCAACAGTAATGTCCATTATCAAAGGTCAAAGGCTAAATAAGCAGTAACGGCAAAATAGCAGTATCTATCTCTCTGCGTAGCCTGTAAATGTTTACTTAACTCACAGCCAGATTTTAAAGGAGCTTAAGGAAGTTAGATACTTTGACTTAGTAGTTATTCATCTACCATTTTCCACCATCTATTTTATGTGGAATCTCCATAACTATAACGTAGACTTTCTGTCTGAAGTTAAGTCTCACTTGATATGCATAGCTACGGTGTACAAAGACCTGTGGGAAACTACAAATCAAAGCAAAAATCCCATGTGCTAGAGCCGATAAGTGCTCTCTCATCTCTTTCTCTATAAAAATGTCACCCTCATATTCATTATCCATTCTTTTTCTTACTTCCATGCGAAAGACAGAACTTTGTCACTGTCCAGATGTAGTCAAGAGGCCTTGAGCCTAGACATCAGATACAGGAAAGGAGGAGACATAGATAAAAATAAGAGAAGAGAGAAGAAAATAATGAGATTAAAAAAAAAAAAAAAAAAGAGTAAAGTTTATTTGTATGAAAATATTTATTTTTACATTTTTCTAATTGAGTAAGAAGTTTTTCTGATAAAAAGAGAGCTTTCCAGAGTTTCCTTTTTATGAAAAAATATAGATCATTTTCTCTGAGATGCATAGTTTTATCTCTAAAGGAAGGGCTTTTCATGTGAAACCAAATCATAGCTATATCGTATCCTCTACTTTTTCCTCCAATGTTTTTCCTCTATGGTGAAATATTAATAGTGACTATTGTAGCTCATGTCTCAGTGAGTGACTTGCACAGTATCAGACAGGAAACATGAGGCAGAGACAAGAGAAAGAATTTTTCCAGTCCCATGTTTGGTAAGGTTATTTTTTTCTCCCTATATTTTATTGACTACATTTCTATTGACAATCCGCTCCTGGCTCAATATTACCTTTAAAAGAACAATTATAACCTCAGATATTTTTGCCCACATTCCTACAAGGATTTCATGATTACTATTTTCAACAGACTAAAAATCTTTTTCCTGCTTAGCTACAAGTTAAAGCAGAATGTTATTTCTCCTAAGATAGGCAAAACCTTTGAAGAACAGTCTCTTCTCTGGTTGTCAGGATAAGATGCTTGTGTTTCTGCCTTTCCTCCATTTCTCCTTATTTAGACCTCATGTATGTTACCATCCAAGTAGAAGATGGAATAATTTTTTATGAGAAAATTGAAAGTAAGTCATGACGCTACCATAGGAAAGTAGGGTTCAATGATTCCAGTTAGAGCAGGGTATGAGAGAGAAACAGCAGTCACCAAAGTAAAATCCTCAGCTCTGGTGTGATGATCTGTAAGCTGTGACAAAGCTAGAAGTAATCGCTGTGTCGGTAGGGAGAGGGAGGAGGCCAACGCTTGCTCACAGTAGCCTCCTCATGCATCACTGTCAAGCAGCTATAGAGGAAAAAGAAGCAAATCCTTACTGTGAAATTGTTTCTCAGATCCAAGCAGTGGCAGCAGCAATGCAGTCTGCTGCTCTTGTAGGAAAGATGTCAGCAAAGGGAACAAAAGTAGCCCCATGAAAGAAAATACTTGCTGAACCCATTTAAATTATATCATTGCAGTGTTAGTAAAACAGTTGCACAGCATAAAGATGGAAGAGGAGTATATTAAGCAAGCACAGAGGTGAGGGATGAGAAAGAAAGGCAGTGCTTTGGAAAAGACTTCAGCTAAATTTTCTTGTCTGATCTCCCATGACTGCAGCTAGGACAACGCAGCTGCCGGGAGCTGTGCCAGGTGCTGTTCAGCAGGCAAAGCAAGCCAGTGAGAAACAGACCTCAGGAGGGGTACCTGTCTGTTCTTAGGGACCAGATTATGCTCTACACAGTAAATGAGAAACTGTCAAAAGCTGACCAGCCTAAATTGCAACAATAATGATCAGTACCATGAGAAACATCTATGTTGGGCTCTGCTCAAACAGCCTGTTTGAAGTTCTCTGGGCCTCCTGAGCAAGCAAGGGTGAGGAAAGTCAGCACCAGTCTTGGGCCCCCCATGAAGAACTAATGACTAAAAAGTCTGGGCTTCTATCTTCTTTAGGTAGCAGAAGTTATTCAAAGCTGGATACCTGTATTTTCAGTGTTGTAGATATTGATGCAGTGAACCAGCTTAAACACATCTATGCAACAAAAGCGATTTTCCTAATTTAGGTGCTGCCTGCCTTGTAATTAACAATCTAGAAACAGGAATTTGTTGTGAACTTGCTGCCTCTGATCATTATCCAGAAATTCTGACTCTAAGAAGAAATAAGAATGTGATCCACTGTGTTATTCTGTGCATATAAAGGTGGCTAACATCTTTGAAATGAACAAGGCAGACTGTTTAGTCCATCAGTGTCTCAGTTGTGTGAAAGGATCATTCACTCCATGATACTGTAGGTTTTAATTTGAGTTTATAGTTCATTGCTATTTATCACTATTCAGTCACAACAACAGCAGTGTATACAAATAAAGGTAAGCACTTAAAACATCGGATCAGATAGAATCACTAACATTACGTACTTTTCACTGCCCTTTATTAAATACTGGCATCCAATAAATAACTATACCCAATAATAAAAGTAGAACTAGAATTGAAGTAGATGTCATTTCCACTGAAATATAAATGATGTGTTTATGAGAAGACAGTGTTGTCCTATGGAACAAATTATTCTATACAGTAGGCTGGAGAACAGGAATGTAAGATTCATGGGGAAAAAAGAGGCGGGATGCCTGCAAATTTAAAAAGTATGGAATTGCAAAATCTGGCCAGAATTTGTAATTAATATCTTTTTTAAGCTAATACCTTTTTAAATGTTCTTTCCTTTTATAGCTTACTTTCACCTGCTCAGCTCACCTTCTTATGCTATTTTCATTTCTTGTGGTTGGAAGAACTTGAGAGTTAAGTTTCTGACAGCTCCTGCTTGTTCCTTCAAGAAATTAGTAAACTTAAATTTCATTAAGTTCTCTTACTTTAATAAACATATCTCTAGATGAGCAATCTATACCAAAACAAATATAACATCGTAGTTTTATAATTTGTTCCCTAGGTGTTTCGACTGACTCTGATACTTTCATGACAAAATATAAGAGTCAGCTGGCTGGGAAAAATCCTGCTGTTGCCTTTGAGGGACAGGCTATTAATTTGTTTTGCTGGTTGTCTTCTCAAGAGTGTTCATCCCAGCTGGATTTTAGTTGGGTTACTCATTCTGCCAAATAACTGTAACACCCTGACATTAATGAGTTTTATGTACCTTTACATATACTTTATATATCTGAAAGAATCAAGCTGTAACTACACTTCATATATTTGTAAATACACATTCTTGTTAATAATAACAGCAATGATTTTCCCAAACACGAACCCAGAGCAAAACTATTTTTCCTTTTATATATCTGAAAAGAGAATAACCATGAACTCAAATTAAATCTGTACTAATAATGAATTTGAATAAAACACTTAGCACTCTTTTAAAAAACATAATAAAATCATAATAATTTAAACTATTATCCATCTACTTGGAGGCAAAGGAACTGAAAGAAAAAGGGGAAGTGTATTTAAAATGCAATAATTTTAAACATTGTGAACTAAAATAGACATATTTTTATCATGACTATAAAGGGTAACTGTTTTTTCCACTTCATTTTCGTCAGTGGAGGATTTTAGGAGTGAATAATGTCTTACTTGTACATTAATGCAGTCCTTATTAGAGATTTCTAAAAGCAAAAAAAAAAAGAAAATTCCTAATAGGCACAGTTTGACTGTGAGTTAAAAATATTTTCATTCAAAATATTAAGAAATAGAGAAGTACATAGCACTCAGAAATATTTCCTTAATAGCATGCTCTGTAGCTGAAAGACTGCAAAAGTACCATGTGATAAAATTGCAGTTTCCATGGTAACCTTGATTGTTTTTAATAGCCAGGAACTAAGAGACATAAAACATGACTTGATTGGCAGCTTCCCTAAGGCTGCATCAACTCCTGTAAGATAACCAAATTGCATTTTTATTTATTAATACTTAGCAACAAGCTACTTTCTGTCTTGGTACTAATTTCACCACAGTACTGACCCTTTATAAGGCAAAAAATTAAGTCTTCTGACATGTAAAAGGTAGAAATGTTACTGCTTTGGGCCTGTGTTTGCAGAAGTTGAGAAAAATACGAGTCCTGCTATTCTTTTTTTTTTATATATATATATATATATGTAATTTTTGTACTGAAGGTTCCCCAGATTCATCATCTTTAGACACAGAAAATGTTTATCCACTTTGCAGCATAACAATAAATTTCACTCATCACTTCTTGTTAGCCACTCTCTTTTCTGTTTGATCCAAGTCTCTGTTGTCCATATGGTGCACTTGATTACAATTTTTTCCCAAGGAACATTCACATTAGAGACAAATCAGTTGTTTTAATAATGGCAAGTTAATTGTTACATAGCATTGCTAAGTATTCTATGTTTGCTCTGCAAGCATATTAGACAATAAGATATATGGAGGAAAATAAATGACACAGGAATCATCAATGAACAAACTCATCTCTATAAAATCTGTCTAGTTGAAAATGCTCTCTTGATAACAATTTGAGATAGCTGCATTCTATTTGTCTTGTTTCTGGATGCCTTGATTCTGTGGGTAGACATCTCAAGACACTCCCAAAACTCTTTTTGGTGTGGTGAAGTGGGACTCCAAGAAGCATCGATACTTTCTTGTATTTTGCTAAGATATTATACCCCCCTAAAATCAGGTAGTCATGTTTTTGACTGAGCTTAAGAGTAAAAGGGAAGAAGAGTAGGAAGTGCTGCCCCTCATATACCAAAACTCCCTCTGGGTCGTTCTCTGGGCACAAAGTTAGCTCTTCTCAAAAAGTGAGTCTGAGCTCCATTTCTGCTTTTTAACTTCAACTTCAGTCTAACAGAAATTTGTGAGTCAACATCAATTTCTCAACCTGTGGTCTCTGCTGCTCCACTGGATTTCTCACATGGCTGCCCATCTGTTCTCTCCTTTGGATTTCCTATCAGAACTAATGGTGGACTCAAAGCCAGTGCTCCGGAGAGACTGACAGTCAAATGGCAGCTTGGGCAGCTCAGGCACACTCTTCCGTACGTGTGTAGTCATACTTCAAACTTGTTCCTGCTTCTGCTACTCCAAGCCTACCTCTGTGACTAGACACTGGAATTTTGTACTATTTTCTCTGTTTCCCACATGTAACAGAGGTCTCTAAGAATAATTTGTTTCCTTCTTTATTCTCAGATTACCTTATAACTATAGCTTCATGCCTTCAAAACTCCTTAAAATCAGAAGAACAGCTTTCCCATTTGAGTTAATGACATCATATGCTGGGTTAAGAAACTGTGATATGAGTTCTACACCATCTTGCTCTGCCTAATAGGGTGTCATAAAATCATCTATGTGATAGCACTTCTCTGGTTATGTTTCACTGCTTACTTTACTGTATCACTAATCCAATCAGGCCCACTCCTGCAGAATCATTGCATAAACTCTCCAGATGAAGGATCCTGGAATGAAACATCAGAATTGGATAGTTCTAGCATAGCCTTCCTGTCCTTTCCTCACTTTGCTTGGCTTTTCTCAATCAAGTCAGCTACAGCTATGGTTCACAATTCCTGTGCCATTTCATGAGCAAGGGAAGAATAATAACATATTATCATCCATACCATCAGAACAAAAGAAATTTTATGCAACACTCAGTAAGTATAATCATAAGTAAGCAAAAATCAATATAATGATGATAGGGGAAAATGCACCAAATACTGAGAATCAGAAAAAATAGGTCACAAGGAAGATAACACGACTTAAAAGATATTGAAAGACTATTTAAAAGGCACTGTTCACACTTTACCATTCAGTAACCTCAGAGTCATCAGTGTGGAGTATATATATACACAGACTAACTCATGTAGCTTCCTCAGATTTACTATAGATATACAGAGCTCTTGTGTTGGTGTATGAGCAAGAAGTTTATGACACACATATGAAAGCACAACTGAAGAAGATGTCGTAGTATTGCCACATTTATACATACCCCACACTGGTATATATTGCCAAATGAGTAAGAGTTTTTTACCCTTCTGCTCACTACTGTTTGTTAGACTATTCCACATAGCGGTGATATTTTTGGTGAAGAGGGTGGGGGATTTCATATATCATTAGAAAGTTACACTTGTTATAATGAAACAAGTTCTCAAGTAAGTTTGCCCATTGCTGTAATGCAATGTCTGGTGCTAGAAAAACCTAGTAGAAAGCAATCAGGTTTGGTCAGAAAATCTCAGGTTACCAAGGACTGTCTCAGTGTTTCAAAAATCTAAATGCGTTTTTGTGTTTCTAGTCTTCAGAGAGAGAGATGGAGCTTTCTTGCAAGATACAACCTAGAGAAGTAGCCAATTCCTTGCATCTTGACAAGAAATTGAGTGCCGTGGTTTTGCTTAGCTGGAAGCTAAGCACCACACAGCAACTCACTCCTCCATGGTGGCATGTGGGAGAGAATTGAATGAGTAAAGTGAGGAAATTAATGGGTTGATAGTTCAATCAGTAAAGCAAAAGTCATGCATGCAAACAAAGTGAAACATGGAATTCGCTCCCCACTTCCATTGGCAGGCAGGTGTTAAGTCATCTCCAGGAAAACAAGGCTCCATCATGTGTAACAGTTACTTTGGAAGAGAAACACCATCACTCTGAATGTCCTCCTCCTTCCTTTTCCCGTAGCCATTTATATGCTGAGCATGATGTCATCTTATGAAATATGCCTTTGGTCAGTTGGGCTGAGCTGTCCCAGCTGTGTCCCCTCCCAGCTTCTTGTGTACCCCCAGCCTACTTGGTGGTGGGGTGGGATTTCCTGGCAGAAAAGGCCTCGAATCTGAGTAAGCATTCAAAACAATTAAAAACATCTCTATATTATCAAGACTTTTTATGTTCCACTGGGTTGCAAAAGAATTGTGGGTTTACTGTGATCTAGGCATGGTGTTGCACACTGGTCTCCCTTCTTTAATAGAAATGAAATGCAGTCCTGGGTGGTGTTCTGGTGAACAATGACTATATCTCTGTCTAGTTTTTAACATTAAAACTCAGGGAGGGCCACATTGTGAAATTACTTGAGAATTGGACGTAGTTTCTCTCATTATCTTCTGTTTGACTTGTGCATTAGTTCATTTTGAACAGGAAATAGCGCACATGAGGAAAATAGCCACCAATTTTGTTTTATTGAGCTCACATTGACCACCACAGTATTATTTGAAAAAAAACAACTGTAACAGAAGAGCCTGTAAACAAACCCTGAACTACCAGTGAAATGATCTTTGTAGTCTAGTGTGCAGTCTGGAACCATTTCAAGATAAAATGTCTTTAAATAATGTGAACTGTCTTTTCAATTAGTTTCTGAATTTGCTTCATGTGACTGAAGGGACAGTTCCTAGGGAACCTGCTTTGGCAGGGGGTTGGACTTGATCATCTCTGGAGGTCCCTTCCCCTACAATTCTGTGAATCTGTGAAATTGTGCATTCTAGTAGTTTCTTGATCCATGGGCATTAAGTCTTCGCTAATTCTAATATTCACTGATGTCTTTGGTTCATGGAAACTTCCTTTTCTACTGAAATCTTGACATCTGTGTGCGCATACCCTTCAGTGTGATTAAGATTGTCCCTTTTCTGTAGATGTAATGGGAAATTCAGGCTCTCTAAGTTGTCTACATGGGTTTTAGTATTATGTCTCCTGGTTATGATCTCCAAACTCCTGATTTGAGAATCAAATATAGAAACATATGATGAATTATAAGGTTTAAATTCAGAAATGAGAAAAGAAAGATGAAAAATAGTGGGTGAACCAAATAAAACTTTATCAGTGATCTCCCTGGTCACAAATAAAAAACAGTGCAAGAAAACAGCTGATTAGTGTATTGGTTTATTACTGGAAAAGTTGTTTCACCACCTTGCTATCTAGTATGGAATTTCTCTCTATTGATAATAATAAATTGCAGTAGGTGAGATCTCTGTTAGTTGTCTGGGAAGCATATCTCCGTCTAGCCATGCTTTCTGAACAAAAGTTATCCTGCAATTAGTCTGCAGAGGATGGGACAGTGTGCCTCTCTAGCATATGTTGCTAGTAATTTGCTGAGAATTTTCTTTACACCTCAAACTTTTCATCATAGTCTACTATATAGATATATATGTACACTTAATATACATATATATGCACATAGACACAGACATATATTTACACACACACACACACATATATATATACACAAATTATGTTGTCTTTGTGTGTGTGTTTTTGTGCACAAAATGCACATATAGACTTTAGAGCAGTGGACTGTCAAGATCTGTAATATCCAAAGTTCCAGTGGCTTAACATGTTCCCTTCAGACACGACTATTCTGGATAAATTGACTGTGAAATAAAGAAACACGGAATTACACTTTATTCCTGAAACAAGTGACAGACTGGGGGAAAAATTGTGATTACAGTCTCAGTGTTCTTATCACCCATATGAGTTCTTTGTGCTTCTACTTTAGACCATACGACCCTTCTAGGTGTCTCTGCTGACTATTGTATCAAGGTCTTTTGAGCTTTCCAAATAGATAATGGAGGTTTTTCCCACTTCCACTTCTCCATTGGGGAATTTCTGTGCTACAGCTACAGCAACTCTAGATTCTGAACAGAGCCACTCGAACTCAATGATCCTGTTAGTGGCAAATTATTTTTTCATTAAACTTCAGTCAGGAAATATAGATGGTCCCTGTGGTCTGAGTCATAGATACTCAGACACAAGCTGCTCACCAGGTGCCCTTTTCCAACAAGTTCAGGAAGTTCAAAGCCATACTGAACTCTAATGAATCTAGTGACCTAATACAAACACATGCCAAAAAACCTGATCACTGTGGGGGGAAAATTATGCCTACTTTTTTCATTCTTTCTCAAACTTAAAATGAGTATTTTCTCATAATGTGTGATTGCCTATGTTTAAGGGATAAAAACACCCAAGAAAAAAAAAAAACAGAAAGAAGTACATCTCTTATTTTATAGAATAATATAATAACTTATGGTAGAAGACACCTCTGGAAATCAAGACCCTAGTGAATTTCCATTCAAATCAAAGCTGTCTTCAAAGTTATATCAGGTTGCTCAGGACCATTTCCAGTTGAGTATTCAATATTTCCAAAGACGAAGGCTCTGCAGCCTGTACAGGAAGCTTACTTTAAATTTTTTTTTTCTTCTATGTAATCAGAATTTACCTCACTAAAACTTCTACCCATTGCCTCTAATCTTTTCATTGAGTATATGCAAAGAGTCTGGCTCCACTTTTTTCTGCAACGAGGTTCCCTTAGTCTCTGCCCTTACATGAATACCAGCCGCCAGCCATCTTGGTTGTTCTTTTCATTATACTTGCTCCAGTTTTTCTGGTATTTGTCTTGCAAAGAGTGTCTCAAACCTGAACATTAACTACAGCTTTTTTAACTTTTTCTGCAGAAACATTTCTTCATACTTTCACTGGTATATTTCTGGTCATATAACATATAAATGTTCCTAATACAGACATTTGATTCTATTTGCTTTATTGAAAGACTGCTTTCGCATACAGGACTCACCAATATATCTCTCTTTCTCTCTCTTTTTTTTTTTTAATTCCCTCTGTCCTTAGCACACATAAAACACCCCTAATTCTCTCCCTTCCCCCAAAACCTACCAGCACCAAGTCTTACAGGCTTGTTTCTCATTACTAAACTAAAGGTTCTTTATACATGAGAAGGTGTATAGAATTTGAGTAAAGTAACAAAGTTACATGATATTAACGTTACACTGCTCAGTGAGCTGTAGAACTGGCCATCAGCCAGATAACTAATGAAAAAAATTGAGAAGCAGAGAGGACTTACTCCTGATATTGCAAAGGGAAAATAAAAAGAAAAATCTTAACATAAATTTCTTCAAAAGTCTTCTGAAGATCTTTGAAGATGCACTTTTGTGTCACACTGTATACTACAAAGTACGTTGAGGACTGAATTATCCCAAATTACTTAGATAGAAATACTATGTAAAATGGACGTCTATGAAATAATTATGTAATGAGATCCTTTCCTGCTTAGCTAGCTGGATATACGTTCTTCCTCTCCATATAAGATATGTATCTGCTTTCTATACATGTTGGTTCCTCCTAAATTAACAATAAACCCAGAGGAGTTTCAAAGACTTGAAGGCATCCTCATGAGGATGTAGGTCTACACTACACTGTCTTGGACCTTTGTTTTTCCCATGTTTTTGCTTTTAAACAGAACTCCTGACTCAGCTTCAGGACTCAGATAAATTTGCAGCTGTTTTCTCTTTTCCAGAAAAAAAAAATTATCAAAGCTACATAGTAAGGTCAGCTTCCAGGCCCATCACACATGTTGACTTTTCCATATGTCTCCCAAAAGAGTAGAATGAAATAATTCCTTTTCCATGTATCTTCAGGCTACAAAGCTGTCACGTCTAAATAGTGTTTAAAAAAAAAAATAAAAAATAAAAAAGAAAAAGGAAAAGGAAAAGAAAAAGAAGAAGCTACAGAAAAAGAAAAATAAGAAGAAAAAGAGAAAGAAAAAAAGAGAAAATTTGCCTCAAAGGAAAGCAAAAGTGTACTATAGAAGCGACATTGCATATTATTAACCAGAAGAAAGGATATAGATAGGATGTAGATAGCAGATGAACAAGATGTATTTCTTAAACAATCGATTAAAAAAGACAATGTCATTTTTAAGAGATAATTTTTTCTTAAAAACAAAATTTAAACTGTGACTGTGCTTTAAATATTTTCTTGTTTTTCTGCTTAGTACGACTAGAACTAGCTATTTTGTTCTTTCCTACTATTCTGTTTTTTCCTCTTCATCATTAAATTGGTATCTTAGTAGTAGTTGTAGAGACAGGCATTAGATTTTACTAGGGAAAAGATTTTTAATGGAAAAATATTATTTTAATAACATATTTTCCTATAAGATACATTAGGATGGCTGATAGCCCAATGTGATCCAACACTCACTTGAGAGAAAACTAGATTCAGGTCCTTGATTTACCTGACTTGTGTGGTGGTTTTGGCCCTGGCTAGAGGCCAAATGCCCACAAAGCCTCTTGCTCACTCTCCCCTTCAGCCGAAAAGGGGAGAAAATATATTTTTGGGGTTTAGACCCTGAGATCCCTGGAGAGGGATCACTCTCCAGTTGTTCCAATGGGCAAAACAGACTCAGCACAGAACAAAGGAAAGAAAAAGTGATTTATTACTACTACGACTAATACACCCAGTGAACCGGAATGAGATAAGAGTAAGAAGCGGCCAGGTCTTAAAGCACCTTCCCCCCACCCCTCCCCTTCTTAGCAAACTTAAACTTCACCACGATTTTACTCCCTTCTTCCCCCCGCACCCAGCATGGCACCAGGAGGGGAAGGGAATGGGGAGTCAGGTTCCGGCAGTACAAGCTGCTTTCCTTCCCCAGATCTTAACACTTCTACTTCCCCCCACCCCTCGCCTCTTAGCACACTTGACTTTAATCATCAATTTGCTCCCTTCTTCCCTCCCATCGCAGCATCAGGACAGGCAGGAAATGGGGAGTGAGAGTTTTCAGTCCGCTTCTCCAGAGCTGTCTTCCATCTCAGCTGGGGGGGGCATTCCACACACACACACACTTCCCTTGCAGTGCTGTGGGGTCCCACCCACGTGAGAGTCGTATCCACGAACTTCTGCAGCGTGAGTCCTCTCCATTGGGGAGTCACCTCCTCACCACAGGCCTCTCAGCAGGACTTCCTTCCATAGGGTTCCAACATTTGGGCCTGGGCTCCCCCGGCCTGGCTCCCCACAAAGTCACAAGTCCCCTGGCAAACCTGCTGAGGTGTGGATCAATCTCTTCACAGGGCGTAGTTGTCTCTGCTCCCCGTCCTCATCCATGGGCTGTGAGGGGACAACCTGCTTCACCATGGTCTTCTCCATGAGCTGCAGGGGAAACTTTCTTTCCACATTCCATTCCCGCCCCTCTCCTTTGGGCCTGGCCTTGGCTATTGGTGCAGCTGGTCACATCTTCCCACTCTCCCTGCTGGTGGCAAAGTGCACCAGCCAGCATTTTTTTTTTTTTCTCCTATATGTGATTCACAGAGGTGCTATGAATCCATCTCTGATTGGTCAGAGGTAACTTTGGCCTTGAATTGGCTGATGTTTACTGTCTGGAACTTGCAGAAAACTGTAACTGCTGCTTTGTAAAAGCCATCTCAGCAGCACAGCTACAGCAAACTGCAACAACTCATTTTTCAGCTTAGTAAGAATCACCCAATCACCGAGAGTCTCACTGCTATTTTGCCTGAATGTGTGTTAACATACAGAGATAAATTGCAAAGGAGAAAGAAAGCTCTGTATCCAGAAAGCCTAGGATACAGAGGTTATCATGGACTGTCATTCAGACATCAATATCTCAGTCTTCAGAATGTCAGCACACATTTTGTGCATTTAATTCGCACTCATATATTACTATTATGTTATTATTGATTATTAGTTAATCAATAAATCAATTTTTTGTTGTTAGTGTCATGATTTGGAATTACACAATCACATTTACACCTGAATGATTAATTATAAAACCTTTTCCATGCAGGTTTTTTCTGATCCATTATCTAACTGTCCAGGCTCAAAAATTAAATTTCATTGAATGAATCTTGGGTCTATATATCTGCTTATATCTTTGCCTATATAAGTTTTTATCTATAGCTATATGTAAAATTGGCAGATTTTAATAATCCATAATTTTTTACTGTGTTGAATACCCATTTTTGTATAATGATGCATGTCTTTAAGTTCTTAGCCTTTGTAGCTATTTATTTGAGAGTTTGAACTAAACAGAAACACTTACTAAAAGAAATGATAGCACAGTATTTCACAGATATAAGTAAAGACTGTCATGAGAAATTACATTGCAGATACATGGCATTATCTCTCTAATGTACAGTAAAATATGTCGGGGCAAGATACCTGCCTCAGTAGGTGATTCATAAACTCAAATTTAAAGCTGCCTGGATTTTTTCTTTTTAATAGATTAATTTTAAATGCAACTGAAGTTCTTGCCTAATCATGCTCATTCAGGGAAGACTTTGTAATGAAATACCTTATCAATAAGAGAATTTCTGACCAGATCTTGACACTCATTCATCATTCCAGAAGAGCCAACACCAGCAGTTATATGTAAGATCTATGTTCCCCTCATTCAGATCAGGTTCTAGAACTTAGAGGTTTGGTGTCCTGTGTGAAATCTAAACTAATGCCATCATGGATAGATCATTTTGCTGCTCTTTTTTCATGACCTTGGCACGATTGTTTGGAAAATAGACAGTATCTTTAAACTTCTAACCATTTCCTAAGTATTGTGTCCAATTTTTAAAATTCTTCTCACTTAATGTCTTTAAATGCTGGTCTGAGAGAGGTTGAAGCTCAAGTCTATTTCCTGAATAAATGCCACAGCACTGAATAGTAAACTTGGGGGAAGAAGGGAGACAAGCATTACTTCCATTGTTATGTGTCTTTAAAGTAACACTTGGCAAGAGGAGCTACATATTGATTAGCTAAATATTAACAGAGATCTCCTGCTTTTCCACTTGATGGGCAATTGAACATCTTGAAGTCTTCATTCAGAGCTTTCATTCTTGGAAAGAGAAGGGGGTAAAATAACAAGAAGATCCCCTCCACACTGCAAGCCCAGATTTTTCAACAGCTGAGGATTTTGTATTCAGTTAATACAGAGAAAAAGCCAAATCTTTAAAAATATCTCAGCTTTGAATAAGATGCCTTTCTAAGCATGTTGACCATATCTTTCTAATTTGTTCACCCAGGTTCTCTAAAGACATCCTTATCAACTTGCTGGAGTCTTTAGAAAGCCTACTCAATAAAATGAGTAATATAATTTTTTTTATTATATTCAATTTAATAATATTCAGATCCCAGATGGTCCCATAGAAAAAAGGAGTAGTTAAAACACAAAACCAGCTCATAGATCTGAGAATTGAAAGAGCCTGACATTTTTCTTTTTAAGTAAATACCGTATTTTAATTGCTGCAGCCCCAAGGTAACCATAAAGTCATGCACTGACAGCTCATGTGGATTTTATGAGGCTGTTTACTCTGTTGTTCATGAAAAGAAGTTTGTTTAGCAACTGCTGCTGCTCCTGATGCTTACATCACCTGTAAACTAGAAAGCAACTTCCTAAATATGGAAAACATGTAAGAAATATTTTACCTGCAATGAAAAACCTAAGAAAAGGAAATCTGAGTGGACAAAGTGAAGTGTTAAGAGTGTAGAGTTGGCTCCAGTATGAGTTGTTTGTCTGACTTTGTCGGTCACCCCTCATTTTAAATGTTATTTTACTTCCATTTAAGAAAATGAGGACATCCTTCTTGGGTGCACAAATGGACTGTGGGTACTTAATATCTTTTATTTCCTAATTTCTCCATTTGTTAAGTGTAATGATACTTTCAAGGCCTTTTTTGTTAGCTTTTCAGGTTTGCAGAGAATTTGGCAGTTTAATGATGTAGGCCTTGCTATATAACATGAGATCAAGACACCATTGAGTATATGCATTTTAATAAATATCTTGTTCTAGGAATTAATGTTCGTAAGGGGATCGATTACTAGACAGTATCTGTGTCATCCTACAGATTCGATGAATTATATTAGCTAAACTAAATCTCTGGTGTAATTTGCACTTTTTGTAGAAAGCAGTGGTAACTATAATATTGCTTAAGATGTGGTATAAAATCTTTATCAAGCAAGTATTTAAAAAAAGTACATGAATGCCACAGCAGCGAACAGCTAATGATAACCCAAAGTTCTGTATTGAGACATATAGATGTCTACCTGTTTGAAAAGGATTTAAACTAGGTAGTTTTAAATTCATTATGTGCTCTTCAAACTAAGATTTACTATCCAGTGTTTTATACGAACAGTAATATCTCGTTGTATCTGACTGTTTTGCCCTAGTTGCTTCTATCTCCCGCAGTTTAATGGGAGATAGATCTATTATTATTTAACAAAATAAGTACAATCCATAACTTCCCATATCAAAAAATACAAACTTCAGCTTCTCGAATCATATGAAACCACAGCCACTTATAGCTAGCAAGCTGAAATATTTTAAAGGATAATGTTTTCTAAGACACAAAAATCCAGATTGCATCCCATTTACAGTCATTTGGAATTTGAAGCCTTTCATTTATCCTTTTAAAGTTTTCTACTAATGCATATGTTTGGAATTACTAGTTCACACCATTTTCTATTTAGTCCCATGATGACCAATTAACAAGGAAGGATGTGGTAGACCCCAGCTGTATGGAATAAAGAAAGTATTGCCCTTGCAATATGAGAATCAAATATAAGTCAATGTATGAGAAATAATAGATTTTATGTTTTATTATTCTACCATCTTGTGCATGATTAAGAAAGGTATATAAGCACATAGTGGGATTTACGTACATTTCTATAATATTAAAGTCAATGAGCCATAAGGAAATCCTTAAATAAGGTTGAACAAAGGCTAACCTATTAGACTTCACTTTTTTAATTACTCTTTCAAAAATAGAAGAAAGAAATTTTCCAGACTTCAGTACTTGTAATGCTTGGAAGTTTTGAACTACTCATATAAACTTGGGGAAAAAAGAAAAAAATATTCACAACTAATTGGTCCATCTTTGTACTACTATATAATAGACTGAATAGATAAAATAAAAACTGTGGAAGTATCTGTAAGTAGCATTTAAGAATATTCTTGAGCTTAGTTTAAGTTAAGTTTCCGTACTTACATTTATTTAATATTTATTTAATTAAGCTGTATATTACTATACATACTGAGATTGGTAATCTTACAAGAAACTGCTGTCCTTCTTGAAGATAGTTATTGCCTTTCGTGAAATCTACAATCACAAAAGGTCTGGTATTTATTTGTTCTCCAATTCGCTTGAAAGAAAATTATGTTGTTATTAATTTGTGAGTTCCCAGTGAATAACCACACCGGGGTGGGAAAGAGAGCATTATGCAGCAGTACCTGCACACTTAAAGTATGGAATCTTTTTGCCTCTGGGGAAAAAAATTACAATAATAAGAAGAAAAGGATCCCTTGGAAATGCACTCTTACAAAACTCTGCTTTTAAAAGACACTAAAGATTTTGTACTGTGCTATAAATGGACATTTGTTCTATAAACTGTACCTCAACAAGATGACAGTGGTTGTCATGCCAAATCTCAACAGGCCACCTTTACTCATGTTCTCCTAAGTTAAGAAATGCCACTATAGCAAAATCAAACATAACCTTTAATATTACTTCTTTTGGTCTAGGCTTCAGTTAAATGCAAGAGAAATGTAAGAAATCCCTGACTCTCAGTGGATTTGGTTTAAGCCAACCTCTCTCCTTTAGAGCTATTGTCAGATGGCAGTTCTAAGAAGAGAGAGGTTATTTTGTGTGCCTGTATCAGTCTTTGTCAGATGAAGAAAGATAAAATTAGATTAATATATATGCCTGACTATTTTGTTGCTGTATAAGGCTAGAACTACTGCTATGAGTCTTGCATCATATTTAATGTTCCAGATTCATGTGCATGATACAACAGAACTACACTGTTCCTCAGGGACATGAGGGCCAATAAAGCTCAAGAACCACATGTCCCTACCAGGAGTCTCTCAGTTTGAAGTACCTCTAGGATTTCTGCAGAAGCCTTAGTTTCAATTCAGGAAATAAAAATCTACTTATTTGACTCATAGATCACTTGAAATTGTGCAGAGAAAGAAGCTGATAAATAACTCGTTTGTTGTCTCCTTGACATCACTTTGATGCTAAGTTCTGCTTGTCTTTCCACAGAATCTTCCATTCTGTCTTTAAAAATGGGATTGAAAGTGGAAAAACTCAGCTAATAGTTTGAAAACCATCTTCATCCTACCTGGTATTGCTTTTCTGTTCTTTCTTACAGTACAATAACTATCACACTACTTGACAGAGGTTTGCATGGTGCATCATGGAAAGGAGAGGAGAGGAGAGGAGAGGAGTGGAGAGAAGAGAACAGGAGAGGAGAGGAGAGAGGGACTATGGAATGGAATGGAATCTGGCTAGAAACATATGGCCTCCATTGTTCCTCTGTGAGATGTTGCTTAGCCAACAGAATGTCTCCCAGAAACACCTGCTTTCAAGACTTATGGGTTACAAAGAAAAGATACGTCCTCTTCCTTTATAGATTAAAAGACTGCAGAACTCAGGGAGGAGTGGAAGAACTGGTCAAGATATATAACTAGTTCTGTGAAGAATTTTTTTTTTCTTTTTTTATTCTTTCCCTCTGCTTTGTCTTCAAGACTGTCTTTTGCAAAAGCGAAAACAACTTATTTGATGTCTCAAAGAAGTTACTCTTGCTCAGACAAGTTTAGGTGTTTCCTGTTCACAGTCACCATTCACTAAGCATCTGCAAAATTTTTATCCCTGATATGCAAATCCTAACTCTAGATGTCCTGTTCTACATGTAAAAGGTAGAATGGGCTCCAGGAACTGTATCATCCTCTGCAGTACAGAGCAGCTTGGTGCGCTCATGCTCGCAGCAGGTATATCCATAAGCAGGCACGTATGACATTGTTGCTCTGGCTGCTCCTCAGCATGTTTTGAAAGCTTTCATGTGCATTAAAACCTGGACAGTTTGGCTTTTTCGGGAAGAATTAAACAGATTAATTTCTTTTTCTTTTTTTTTTTAAACTTTTCTCCCCATTATTTTTTTCCCCACAAGGATTTATAAATAGCATCCACAATCCACATGGCATGAATTGCAAATGTAATCACCAGCACTAAGAAAGGTTAAAAAGCTCAGAAGTGTTGGGATCTGCTACTTCAGCAAACAAAGCTGGTATTGTTCAGGGGACAGAAACCAGAGCAAAGGGTTTTGTTGCACTGTGGGAAAGTGCTGATCATTCTTTAAACTGATGTTAATACAATGAGCTGTATCAGAGAAGGCAGTGGACTTTTTGTAGCATATAAAACCTGCCAATACTGAATCAGAAGGGCTCTTCTGTTCTCCTTGTCATTTCCAGTGCCTAATTCTTCATTTCAGCAGCCACTTACAGATTGGCATTTGAGATTTAATTGGTACCTAGTGTATAGCTTGAATATAAGGTCTCTCTTAGTAAAATTTATTGTTTATTGTGCTCAGGAGAAACATTTTTGTAATTTACTGGGCACTTCTGGGAAGTGAAAAGATTATAATTGTCACAGAAAAGAAACATGCAAACATGTTTTCCTTTACTTAATTTACTGTTGTGATGGACAGACATCTCAATACATTTGTAACAGAGTGAGACTTTGGAAAAGAAGAAATCAAAGATGTGCAGTTCATATTTTAAAGGCAACATAAATCAATGTCACTCTGCTGATCTTAATGGATTCACACCAATCTATATGAGCTAAGAATCTGTCCCACAAACCATCTGTCACAACTGATACTTTGAATATCCAGAGGATGTTTGACACTGAATGTCCAGTTTGGTTTAAATTACATTTGAAGACATTAATTCATCTTTTTCAGACTAAAGATGTGCTTAATCTGAGACTAAATTGTAATGACCCTCAGAGAATTGTTCTTTTCACTAATCGAGAAATTTTCATTGCAATGAATACCTGATTCAAAGAACATACTTCGGAAGATGAAATTTGTTCATAGAGTAGAAGGGAGTATCTCTAATATGTTTCCATACAATTTGTTTAAATTCTTCCAAAGACTGCATTTAATAGTATTACAAAATTTTTACTAAGATTATAAAAGTCAAAAACCAAAAACATGTTACATAAATTCTACTTCTCTTAATAATATTTGGTGTTTAATTTTTTATTCTTTTGTATGAAAGTAATATTTTGCTCAAAGTTCCATATTAATTTGAAACTAGAACGTATTTTTTTCTGTAACTATTGCTTTTTCATACTTCGTAAGGTGTGCTAAAGAATATTGCCAGACAGATAATTGTCTTATTACAATGCTTTGTGTATGAAACTCCTGAGGTATGTCTTTTGAAAAAAAAAATCTAAAAATTGAAAAAAAGGCACGTAGATATTTATGTTTTGACACAAAATATTTCAACTCTTTAACGTAGTAGTGTTTATATACAGACATATAAACCCTTTTATTTGTTTTACTTAACATTATGAAAAATCATATTGCTTATCTGTGAGAAATGTTTTTATGCCCTAGTATGTCGCAGAGAAGCTGCGGCCAGGGACAGAAAAAGGGACAAAGTTAGAACTTAAACCTGTCATAATGCTGATTAATGCATCAGTTGTTTACAACCAAGTCATGTAGTCAAGGCATTCTGCGATGATCTGTGAGGCCAAATATCACAGCTCTGTGTGATACCATTACTTAATGTTCTCTTTTTCATGGCATTTTATGATTACCCTAATCCTGCTTGGAACAGAAATAAAATTCTCACTGGCGTAGTTGTTCTATTAAGCAGTCCTGAGTTCTTACAGAGGAGAAATTTTATTCATGCATTCTATTATATATGAAAATTTAGGAAAGGTGAGACTCACTGAAGCCCACCAAAACCAATTCAGTCTTCATAGAGTAGCCTCTGATCAACAAAAGAATTAAAGCAAGTGAAAACCTACTTTTATCTATTAAATCAGTGGTAGAAAAAATCTCATTTAAAGCCCTATGAATTGGCGGTTTATGTTAGGGGAACTTGCAGGTTTCAGACATAAAACCCGCAATGCAATGTAGCTAAGCAGTGGTTGATTGCTACAAGTACGGCAACCTTTTATAAACTCTTGAGTGAGTCTGCAGTTACAGATTTGGCATTGTTTGCAGACCACTAAATATTCCAGGTCCCAATAGTCCTGTATTGTCCAAACCCTGGTTTCTGCAAATTAGATTCCTAGTGCTAAACACAAAGCACAAGGTGAGGGAGGGGAGGCATGTGGCTGGAATTACAGACCTCTTACATAAAAGGAACTTGGAATGTCAACTTTTGCCTGTTTCCCAAGATCATAAATCTTGTGTTCATTGGCAGTTGTGTTGAAAAGCCAGCCCTACATCTAGTCAGCTACTTTAAATTTAACAAAGTGAATTGTGGGGGGAGGAAAGACCAAAGAATAGGAATCCAGAAAAAAGCTGAACAGGCATATAGACTTTAGCACACACAAAATTAAAACAGTTTAAAAATTGTCTTCACTTAATAGCAACCCAAACTGTTCAAAATAATCGGTGTTCAGCAACAGAGATAATGATATGCTACTTCACAGAAATATCTAATGACTTCAGCATGAAGAACTAACTATAATGGAGTGTCACATTAAAATATAAAAAACACTGATGGAAGTTGTATCAGCAATCCAATCTCTAAAGTTCCATTTTATGGGGAGTTGCAGGTTTGGTGATTAGTGATGGGTGCGAAAGCATCTTAATTCATAGCAAACCTGGTAAATACCATTGTGTGTATCCTTTTTAAATGCATACAGTGAAGAGGAAGGAGTATCAGTATTATTCAGAAGGCTCTAGTGCCAAAGGCATCTTTTTGAATGTCAAAATACAAGTAAATGCTCAAAGTGTATGAAATATTTTCTAATATCGTATCATAATGTCTTCCACCACTTTCAAAGTGACACACACACACACACACACAGAGAATGAAAATATTTTCTATGTTTTGGTTTGGGTTTTTTTGTCATTACAGATCATAGAATCATAGAATTGTAGGGGTTGGAAGGAACCTCGAGAGATCATTGGGTCCAACCCCCTGCCAAAGCAGGCTCCCTAGGACATTTCACTGAGATAGGCATCCAGACGGGTCTTGAATATCTCCAGAGAAGGAGACTCCACCACCTCCCTGGGCAGCCTATTCCAGTGCTCTGTCACCCTCGATAGGTGACAACTGATGATAGGTTCAACTTCATTTCATAGTCAGATATTGGTGACTGAATAAAGGATTCAAGCCTTTCAAATTTGTAATATAAATATCAACTGGGGAAAAATGCATTATAGTACAGAAACATACATACAAGTGCTATTTCAAATTTATATGGAGAAATGGATATGTCTAAAAGAGATATAAATTAATATTTGATAGAGATTGTGAATTTTATTACATTATAGTTAAATTATTGGAGTACATTCTTAGTGGGATTTAAAAATGTTTCTCCTTGCAATTACAGGAAAATTTTAAAAAGGGAGCAAGGAAAAGTTTACGGTAATTTAGTTTCTTTTCATTTCATTAGTGACATTGTTCATTAAAAACAAAACTAAACCAAAAAAAATAACTTTTGGTTATTTTCCAGCTGAATTTCAAGTAAACTTGAAAGAATTATTCACATTGGATTATAAATTTACATAAGAATATGTATTTTCCAATGTACTGAAATAGGGAGCTCCTTATGGTAGAAACAAAAATATTAATTCTTTCATTTGTCATATAGCGATGGGTTAATCTTACCTAAATTATAAGATAATAAGGGAATATTAAACAATTCACCTCACAAAGTATCACAGATGTCAGATTCAATGTTTCTTCACACCACATGGGCAGAAGTACGCAAAAGCTGACAAAACAGCCAAACACACAGTTAAAGAAAAAAGGAGCCACAGCAGCTCTAGAATTTTTTCTTCTTTAGAAGCTCCACATCATCAGGGTCTGAATAAGAAAAAATAGAAAGCACAAAGTCCTGGCCTTCCTAGTTGGTACTACATCTCACTCTGTATTTCCCTATGAGAAAGCAAACTCTTCTCTACAATCATCTACACTCCTCTACCATTGTGTGTGGGACTTCCTACAGTATGATGAGCTAGAGACCAAAATCAGTATCACTACTTGAGTTGAGCAGAGGACAGAAGCAGGGAGGGATTTCAAGAGGCTGAAATTTAGTTTCATTCTTTCTAGAGACAGAATTTTCAGAAAAAGAATAAAGTCTGAAAATCAGTAAATACTCATTTAGAACTGAAGGAAGCGTTTCATTTCAGCGTAACTGAAATATTTTCATGGTTTCTTTTCTAGGATAAAAGAACTTCATGTAAGTATGGGGTTTAGAATGTGATGGGTTTGGCTGGGATGGAATTAACTGTCTTCATAATAACTAACATGGGGCTGATTTGTGCTGAAAACAGTGTTGATAATATAGAGATGATTTTGTTCCTGTTGATCAGTTCTTACATTGAGTCAAGGCCTTTCTGCTTTTCACGCCACCCCACCAGTAAGTAAGCAAGTAGTTTTCTCACTTTTACCATCCCACTGTGGAGGAGTGAAGCAGCAGTTGTGTTGGACTTAATTACTAGCTGGGGCAGAATGATGACATCCAGGAATGACTACTAATATGCCGAAGTAGTCCTTGGGGGTTTTTATACAGCTGTATTACTCCACGTATCTTTTATTTGACCCCTAGTAACAAGATGCAGTTTGGGAAGAGTCCTTGTATGCATTTATCCTTGTGAGCTGAGATTCCAAGACCATGAACAATTAATGAAAGATTGTCAGATTTCCTGGCATCTATATTAAGATTTACCTTTCATACCAACATGACATGAAAGCATGAAAGCTACACTCTGACCTTCATTCATGTAATTCAGTTAAAGTACATCAATCATATTTTCTTTTCTTGGTTGAGTGGAGATTGTGTTGTTTCATTTTAGGAACAATTTGCTCATGGTATATTAAGTACCATATTATACCTCCATGAAAAGCAATATTGTGAGAAAAGAGGGACAGCAGAAGGAAATATATCTTTTTTTTTAAAAAAAAAAACAACCCTGAACCTGTAAGTGATCTTATCTGTGCTCTGCAAGTTGATTGTCTTTGTACCCAAAGACAGTACCATGTAATCAGTTTTCCCAGAATTTTATGTCTCTCCACTCTGAGAAGAAAGAAACAGACTAGTTAAAAGATGATGACTGAGATTAAAAGGAAAAATCAGGTGTCAAAGGCAAAACTGAGTAAGATTGAGCCACCTAAATCAGAAAATGGAATCTAAAACCTCTAGTTCAGTGACTGCCTGGCTTTCCTAGGCATTAGTGTTTTGAATTATGTTGTTGTTCAGATTTTAGCAGGCAGAGTCCTAACACTAGTATAGCCCTTTTTGGGATTTAAAAATAAAATGGAGGTATATCTATGCTACTTAAAGGGACTGATTTGTTGCAGTAGCATAAAATTAAGACTTGATAGCGTTCTTTTTAATCAATGTCTGTAACTGCTACACTATGAAGTAGACAAGTGTAGAAAAAATACTCTCCTCAGAGGAAGAAGATTCAAGCTCATATTTCTTATCTTCCAGTTGAAGACTATCAACTGGCAGCAGATGAGTGTGTGTCTCTCCCAGTTGAAGGCTTTATCAATGAGGCAGCAGATGTATGTCCATGTCTCTCTGTGTGTGTACAGATACATAAAAATATTTGGTTTATTCCCCTCTGTTTCCTACTAAGGGTAATATCAGAAAATGTTGTTATTAGTTTGTGATTGAAATATATCTGACATTGCAGTATTACATATACTGTTTTCAAGATCTTCTTGGTATGATTGCTTATTTTGGTTTATGCTCTTGACATGTTGTAGTCTACATTCTTAGTTATATTAACTAGATCACAAATTTACTGTATCTAGAAATTTTAATCAAAAATATTCCAAGGTCACATTCCACAATTTAACTGTTTTATCTACAGTATCTAACCCTTATCCTTCTAGAAGCTATGCTAAGGCACATATAAGACAGGGAGGTGATTCAGGACAGTCAGCATGGCTTCACCGAGGACAAATCCTGCCTGACCAACATAGTAGTTTTCTATGATGGGGTAGCTGCATCAGTGGACGCAGGAAAAACGATGGATATAATCTATCTGGACTTCTGTAAAGCCTTTGACACAGCCCCCCACGATATCCTTCTCTTTAAACTGGAAAGAGATGGATTTGATGAATGGACTGTTCAGCAGATGAGGAATTGGATGGATGGTCACATCCAGAGACTAGTCATCAATGGCTTGATGACCAGATGGAGATCTGTGACAAGTGGTGTCCCTCAGGGGTCCATACTGGGACTGGTATTATTTAATATCTTCATCAATGACATTGATGATGAGGCTGAGTACACCCTCACCACTACAAGGGTGACGAGGCACTGGGAGGGGTTGTGCAGGGATGTGGTGGATGCTCCCTCCCTGGCAGTGTTCAAGGCCAGGTTTGATGGGGCCTTGAGTAGCCTGGTCTAGTGCAAGGTATCCCTGCCTATGCCCATGGCAGGGGGTTGGAACTTGGTGGTCCCTTCCAACCCAAAACATCCTATTATTCTATGAACACATAAAAAACCCAGCTTTGATCACATGCTTTTATTTTCAATATCTTTGGAAGCTTTTCAAAGTAGTAAGGTCACAATAATGACTTACTAGATTCTATGGCTTCATTGACACAAAAATATCTGTGAGTATCATGCAGAAATTTCAAATAATAAATCCCAGATTATGTGCTTCTACAGAATGCAGGCCTTTTACCAGGTGAGAACATCATCACAGTTCTCCCTGTAGTTTCTACAATGTCCTTGTCACTGTGTTAAGCGGTAAGATTACACTGTGAGCAATTTAGAGGGGTATTGTCCATTAAATAAATGTTAATTCTTCCCAACATCATCATTCTAGTCGACTATAATGACATTAGGTTGACTTCTAAGTTGAAATGAAGAAAATTATTTTACCAACTGGTTTATTCCAAGATTTAATTATATTATTAATCCTCTAAGAAGCGCAGAAAATCCTTTACAGAGACTCAGACAACCCTAGTTGTTCATCTTGTAGACCAGAAATGATGCAATTAACATGAAAATTGTAACTCTGTCTATTCTGCCCTACAAACCTATTCTAGAGAGGGAATGGGCCATATCCATGCCACTGTAGTAATTTTTGGTGGAAAAACACTTTATTGAATATGAACAGATTTTAGACAAGAAGATCCAGCAGACTAGAGGAGTTAGTCGCACTCCAAGTTCTTTAAGTCCTAAAAGCAGCACAGTGTTCCTTATTTCTCTCTGTAAGGACTGTGTCAGTGATCTCTCCCTCTTAGTCTAGCTTTGTTAGTTTTCCTAGAACATGTGACAAGATTAATGCACATTCCCAAGTTTTTCTAAGAGAAATTAATATGGATTTGGGTATTTGTGTATTGGGTGGTAGCTTGACTTTATGATGTTAGGTGTGGATATTTTCTAATAGATATTTAATGTGGGAAGTGGAACATTAATTTTTGCTAAGAAAATATACCCTTCAGTTGTGTTTTACAGTTGCAGATGTGCTGAAACCTTCAAGATGGAATTTAAAGGGTGATAGGTTATTAAAAAAAATTAAAATATCATCTTTATTTCATTTTTTAGTTGTACTTTTTTTTTCTCTCTTATAACAATAAAACTGAATCTCTAACAGACGACGGCATGGCACAATGCTAGATTTTCCCAATTTTTCCTTCTGCCTTTTAAGAGCTATTGTGGGCTAAACCCAGTAGGCAGCTAAACTCTACACATCTGCTGCTCACATAAAAAGTAAATCTGTGTGTTGTGATAAAGACAGCTTATTAGGTGAAGCAAAAGCTGCATGTGGAGTCATTTCCAGGAAAGCATGGCTTCACCATGTTTCTGGGTAAGACAAATAGCATAACTCTCAACATTTCTTCTTCCTCCTTCTTACCATAGTTTTTGCCATTGACCACAATGTCTTATGGCATGGAACATTCATTTTGTCAGTTGGGGTCATGTGTGTCACCTGGGTCCCCTCTCAGTTTCTTGGGAACACCCAGTCAACTTCCTAGTGGGACACTGTGAAAAACAGAAGACACTGTGTAAGCACTATTCAGTAATAACTAAAACATTGGTGTGTTATCAAGAGTGTTTTCATCACAAACACAAACCAGCAGCATATGAGCTACTATGAATAAGTTACCTTTATCACAGCCAAAACCAGTACTCTATTGGATTATGATAAATGTGTCAATATGCATTAAAAACATTACTGCTGTACCTGAATCTGTGTGTTTTCCCTCCAATTCCTGTGTGCTGTAAAATTCACTCAAAAGATCTGCATGGGGGTATAGGATTTCCCAGAAGGGAGATAGTTATTCTAATAATATCCCTGCAGCCTATATCTGTGAGATCTTTTAAGCCCTGTGCCAGATCCAGCTATCAAATTAGCACACTAACCAATGACATGCAGAAATTATGGCTGGTGTAATTCTATCAACTCTATTGCCAGATGAAAAGACTGAAACCCTTAAAAGTTCTTTGTATGTGATTTAATGGAAAGTCAGTGGGACTGACACCTACTTTTAACTTCTACATCCATATGGGTCTTACTATGTTTCAGTGCAGTCAAAGTATAAAATTAGGGACAAAGCTGAATTATCTGACCTATTTTGTCTACATCATTTTTTATGTATTTTAGATATTTTCTTTAGGATGAGATGAATAGAAGCTCTTTTTATTCCCCTTTCAGAATAAAAGAAAATTTGGTGATCTAGACAGCAAACCTGGATGTAGTTGTCTACACTATCAGATGAAGCCAGATACCAGTTAAATTCTCATGAATTACTTTATTCTATTTGAGACACCAACTAACCCTTTCTTCTAAACTGCTTTCAAAGTTGAAATTCTTTCATGCACACAATGTTTTGTCCTCTAAAAATGACAAAGCTCTCAACAAATGACAAAGCTCTCAACAAAAAGCTGTCTAGAGGAATGAGATGCAGTATCCACTCACACTCAAACAGACCAGAAAGGACTTGTTTTTTCTACAATCAGCAAAACCCCCTTTTCCCCCCTCATTATCTAGCAAACATTTGAAGCCTGCAGTGGTATTTTGAACAATATTTTAAAAGCATTTGGGGGTATCTGAAATAATACATTACATTAGCAAAAATTGAATACACTTTTCAAGATCTGACTGTATCTAGTTATTCTCACTGACATTATATCATGCATTGTCCAAACCTGAAGGGTTCAGCCAAAGAGATGCTTTGGTAAGAAAGAATACCTCTTGATATCTTAGACTCAGAAGGCTATTACTAGTTAGTAAGTTGATTGTGTTAAACGGTCACAGGTAAGCAATGATGTCTGTCATTCTAGGGAAATAATCTCAATATGGGCAGTTTTAATAAGCTTCTACTTTTTGTTGGATCCGTGCCATCATATTCTGTGTTCCACTAAAGAAACACAGGGAGAGAAACTCCTCATCATTGTAGATTACCACTATTACCCATTAACCAAGTGTACTTGTTAACCAAATGCTATTAAAAAAGAAAGTAAGTTTCTTTCAATTTTATTTATGCAGGGAGAAATTCACCCATTTAAAATCCTCAGTAAGGTATTGCTTTGCACCTTGGAGATGATTTCTAAGCCCTTGACAAATATTCTGGGGAGATAAAGGATATTAAAACTGGCCAATGATAAGAGATGAGATGGGACACTGAATCCTCAGTTACACAGATTTAGTGGTTATGGACTTTACCAGAAGGGCAGCAGCATTTATTCCAGGAAATTCTGTTTCTGGGGAAAAAAAAAAAAAAAGAAAAAAAGAAAAAAGAAAAAGGCACTTCTACAGAAGATAAACTTTTATTTTGCTGTAACTGAAAAGCTGTCTCACTGTGAAAGCCGTAGCTTTCTCTTTAGGGATGAATGTTTGCTGACACAAGCACCTAGACATGCCTTGTTTCTGTAGACATTATGAGAGAGAAAAAAAGTTTGCGTTGTTTCTTGCCTATATACTGCACCTTTCTCAGGTATTATTAATGTCACTATCATGTATATTTTATTATTTTATTTTTTTGCTATTATCTTATGTGCTATAATCATATCAGTTGATTCATTAATCGTTGAAGAGCAAGCATCTAATGGAAAAACAAGAATAGATACCAAAGCTAAAAGGCACAGCAGTCAAAAGAAGAAAGCAAGATGAGAAATTGGATGGAATGTATCCAGGTTCCATCACTACCTCTAAGTCCATTCAAAATACGACTGCATTGCCTCTTGGCTTTCAGTTGTTTTCAGAATTTTGATTCTCCTGAGGTATGCCTAGAGGCCTGCAAAGATCCTTACCTTTGGCTCTTGAAAGCTTGGACAAAAGTTGACTGACTATGCAGGTAAAACCTCGCTTATATTTTGGCACCACTACACTTCTGCTAAATTTGATTTTTTTCTCTGATTTTTTTCCTGTGAGAAATTGTTAGTCCACCCCTTACATAAAGGAGAAAGACGTATCATGTGCCTCAAAGTGGCTGGTTCATTCTTCTTTCATATATTTTTGTGTTATCTGTATTCAATTCATGTCTAAACATCACAAACACAATGTTTAGAGGTTTACTTTCTTTCAAATAAAAACTGAGAATACAGAGAAACAGATAATAGCTCCAGGGAGGTCAGGAAATGATCTGTCAGTAAGTATTGGCAAAAAACAAACTGCTGTTACAACTGAAAGCGGATGCAGGTCAGCAAAATGAGGAGTGTTTTACTAGATCTCCACTCACTATAATGGCAGTTTAAACACAGATCTGAAATGCAGACAGATACTTTGGAAATATGTAAAGCTGTGAGTCTGAATCTGAATTCTTCTAAGGTGTTAATCTAACACATCTCTTCTAATAGCTGTAATGGGTGCTCAGGTATAGAGTTTAAACACAGAGATAGTTCATGAGGATATTGTCCCTAGGATTAATAGATATCAATAGATTTTTCTGCTAGAAATTTGTCTGGTCCCTTTCTTGATACATCACCAATAACTACTGCCTGGGTTTACTCTTGCCAGCAGAGTTAGATGAACAATTAATCCTTCTAGAAATACAGTATCAGCAAAGAGATTGCAACCTGTATAATGCCCTAGATACTTCTTAACATTGTCATATGATCAAAGAGATATTTTAAATAACTCTGCTTTTACCATGTACTTTACTAGCTTAACTTTTCCAGCTAACCCCCCCCCAAAAAAAAAAGTGATTACCATGTTAAGGTAAGCTTTTCATCTGATCATCTTCCACTGACTCTCTTGACTACAAAATAGTTCTCTTGAATTTTCTGAGTTTGATACAACGTATTTGACAGCTTTCATTCAGACATTCCCCTTCAACAGAAAAAGAGTATTCCACTTTTCTCACTAGCTTACAGAAACACACACGGTTGTTTTATATTATTTCTTGTATTTCTTTGTCCTCTATCTGCCTATAATCTAACTAGCTATTTTTATTTAAATATCTATAAAATAAGGTGAGATGGATTTTTTTTTTTTGAGCAGCAAAATGGTTCCTTGGATTGCTGAGTGTCTAATGTGTGTATTTACCTGTTCCTCAAAACTCTGCAGTCAGAGCTGAATAACTTACATATTTTCAGATTTATGTCAGATGCTTAGAGTTACATGCACAAAAAAGGCTGTAGCTTTTGAATTCCTTTGCATGCGTAGTCTCACAGATGATGCAAATCATCATTTGTAAATGAAAAACGTCTGAAGCATGATTTGAAGACAGAATTTTTTCTCTGCAACATGTGCTCATACTTTTGTTATATATAAAGGAATCCAGTTTCTGGAAATCCCCACTGCAGCATAATAAAAGAAAAAATGTGAGATCAAACAATATATTTTCTAAATTCTGGCATTTCTAAATAGCATGATTAGTTTTAATTTTTTTGGTGTAAATTTTGAAGAATAGGTAAGTCTGTTAGAAAATCAAGTTAGAAACAAGTCTATAAACAAGATTGGTAAGATTTCTGAAGTATGTATAATTATATGTATATACATGGCACTCTACTTAGTTTAAATGAAGAATTACATAATTTAAAAGTTTTAAACTGGAAGCACCATAGTAACTGCATATAATACAAACTTACTCAAATGCTATGGCTACACTTTTGATAAAATTTTATTGGAAAACTGCTCATAAAACTTCAATTTCTTGGAATGTAAATTCAAATAACAGTCCATAGTGATTTTTTTAAATGTTAAATTAGAAATTGCCTTGTAAAATGTAACTGCTGCTTATTGCATAATAATATTTCATTTAAAACTGCCTGTGACATGTTGTGGTAGTATTTAAATAAAGAGGAAATGTTATTAAAACAGTTCCACCAGTGTTTTATATTTTTAAAGAAATTATCTTCTGCTTAAATATGTCCACTATTTTGGCAGGGTGTTTAAAATAGAAAACTAATGGAACAGAGCTCTTCAAAGCTACTTGGAAAAAAGCCACCATGTGTGTTTAATTTCTAGTGAGTCTACTACAGAATGGAACTGACTATCTACAGAAAAGAGAACAAGAACAAGAATGAGAAAGAGGAAGAGTTGGAAAAGAGTATCACAAATTTTTCCAGGGACATTAACTGTACATATGGTAAATGATAGGTATACTATATATATAGTCCTGACTTCTTCCACTAATCCAGTCTTCAAAGAGCAGACAGTTCTGCTCTGAAGGGGCACAAGAATGTAAGAAAGCCTTAGTGTACATACAACAGAGCCCGTACAGGATGCATGCTTGGCAACTGCAGCAGTAGTAAATAAATTTACATTCTGTTCATGAAAGTATATTCTAACTTGCAAGTCAGAATGGTAAAATGAAGTTTGCTAGCGTAAAAACACATTCCCTTAAGTATTGTCCAGGTCCATAGTACTGAGAGATAATGTGATCACAGAATCACAGAATTGTAGGAGTTGGAAGGGACCTCAAGAGATCATTGAGTCCAACCCCCCTGCCAAAGCTGGTTCCTTAGGACAGATTGCACAGATAGGTGTCCAGATGGGTCTTGAATGTCTCCAGAGCAGGAGACTCCACAACCCCCCTGGGCAGCCTGTTCCAGCACTCTGTCACCCTCCACTGTGAAAAAGTTCTTCCGCATGTTGGCGCAGAACTTCCTGTGCTCCAACTTGAAGTCATTGCCCCTTGTTCTGTCTCCACAGACAACTGAAAAGATCATGATGTCTTGTTTTTGAGCACAGTTTTAGTAGAATTACTCTATGCTCCCCCTGTTTTCATTCCCAATTTCAAATTTGCCTAATACACAATCATTTATAGCTTACAGTCTACCCTAATTAACTGATTATATAAAGATGGAGCACGTGCAGGGCAGACAGAGGGTCAGAAAAAGCTCTGGTGAGGGTATGTCAAATGTCATAGATGAACTAATGACTCTGATGCACAAAACCACAGTTTCATTTATTTATTTCTACTGTCCATTTGTCCCTGAATTTGTTTTTGTGTAAAGGAGATTCAGACAAATAGTTTCTGACAATTGCAAATTAAATAAATCGCTATAATATCAACCCTGGAGGTAGGGTTGAAGATGCTGTCTCTTAATCAGTAGCCAGAGAGAAGTTTCACTCATTTCTTTTACACAAACTACTGTAAAGTAGTTTGCAGTTTCTCAGACAGCCAGTAGAAACTGTGGGTGGCTGATAAGTATCAGGAAATTCTCTAAGCTTGAACAATGTGTCAATTTTGTGAAAAAGTATATAAGCACTGCAAAAAGATTTGTGGTAATTCATTTGTCTACACTTTTCATAACTAATTAAATACAGAAACATTCTAGCTCATATATCAAATAGGGTTTATTTATTTATCTTTTTATTATAAAGCATACCAAAATCACATGTCAAAATTAACAAATGGTAAGAAATAATGTTCTATGAACTAAATCTGAAATGCACATTAATGGAGCACCAGCAAGTTTGACAAAATGCCATGGCATAATTATTTGCTAATTAGCTAGTGTAGTCAAACATGTAGGATTTACTGCTACTTACATGACTTTTCATTGTAAAACTCAGAAGAGGGAAATGATAATGACTTCATGCTGTAAAGACAATTCTTTCTGGTTTTGGTTCATCTGCTTAGGTAGTTTCAAAATGACATTGTATGCTAAAGTAACTCGTGTTTAGTGTCATCTTTCATTTCATATTGAAATCTCTCTACAATATGAAATACAAAATAACAAATGACACTAAATCGAATAATAAGTGTACGTTACAGTTGTGTGTTACTAGGTGCTAGCCAAGATACTAAGGCCAAGTCTTTCTTGTAAATCACATTGATCTATAATTATTGTGAACGGTTAATTTTTCATATTCGCAGTCTCTGGAAAAAGAGAACTGCATCATCCATCGTCAGTATCAAACGTGGTATGGAAAAGTAAACCTGCCTAGCAATGTTGTAAACCAAAGACATTACTATGAATTCTAATAGAGTTTTTGATATTTGAACCCAAAAATTATAAATATTACTTAGTTTCCTCATTCTTTAATGAAATAAAAGGTGTAAACCTTTGTTAAAAGAAAAAATCTTTTCTAAAGGCTTTTTTGAACTCTGAAAGGAGTAAACTGATGAGCCGTATTTTTCAGCTTGCAGAGCAAGACCTACAATTTCAACTCAACTGATTGATAGGGGTCAATCTAAAGATAAAAGGATGGCATCTTGAAAGGTGAATGGGTTCACAAACAGATAACACAAAAGTATGTTGAGAGAATAATAGAATAAATTCTATTGTAACTTTTTTGATCTAGAGCAGCAAAGTATTTTACCATGAAGGAAGGGTCAGATTTCTTCTAGCATGAACATTCGGAGATGGCTTTACCTTATCTTTGAACCTTTGCTTTCTGCAGTTCACTGTCTCACTGGTTAAGTGAGACTGTATCCAAAGAAAGTAGATAATATAAAAGAAACAGACTGTGGGGATGTAAGCTGGAATATTTTTTTTTTTTTTTTTTTTTTTAATGATAACAACCAGTCCTTAGAGAATGGGCCACATTAATATCTCCAACTCTACAAGAAAGCTACATATATGTTGTCTGAACACTGGCAGGTCCAACTGAACAGTAGATTGTCCACTAACAGACCTGCAAGCTGACTCAACACAACCACATCTAATAAACCCACACAGCCATAAAAGAAATCTCATATGATCCCCCTTTATTCACCTTAACAATTAATATCGCTGCACAATATAATGCTTAAATACCTATACAATCACATAAGTAATATATATCAGACCTTCTTATATCTTCCATGAAGATTGTAGGTGGTGAAATTTAACTGTCTGCACTCTGCCATCTAAATATACCTTAGTAAGCAATTAGGAATTTACCCTCTTTTAACAACATTATCTGTTTAAGCTTTGAGGCAATGTTACTTAAAGTTGTGTTTTGAATCAAAAAGAAGTTATGCAAAAGGCTTTCTGGTAGGATGAAGCTCCAAAATTTGTATTTTCAAATTTTTTCATGTGTACATGTAATATATAGTGTCTGTCTCTCTCATTCTCCATTTTTCAAAACTATTACCTTCAAAAAAGCATTGCTGATATTCAGAGTACATTTCATAGACCCAATAGAACCCTAGATGCCATAATGAAGTTAAAAAATTCATTTTGAAATGTAAATTTTCAAAAAAAACCCAAACAACCTAAAAAGCAAAACCCAACCAAGGAAAATGCTAATTCCTAATGTGACATATCTAGGTAAAGATGAAAACTTGTCCTCACCATGGCATAGAAATATGGAGAAAGTAAAGGACTGAAGAGCATGGAAGCATTTACAGTGCCTTCTCTTTTTTTCTAAGTTGAAACCAGCCTGTTTATTATTGAACTGACCATTTTACAAGCAGATACTGAACAGACCCATGTAACTCAAGCCAGGCATTCTTCACTCAGCAATAATGAAAACAGCTCAAGGAGAAGACTTAGTGAACTCATCTAGAAGATATTTCATCACCCTCATCTCTGTTGCTGAGTAATCCAGAAGCCTGAGTTCAGTGACAAATTGCATATACCACCATATTCAAAGATGCATGGTACCTATAAATTCTGTCCATATACTTTGAGAACTTCCTCTGAAAGTTTAGAAGGTATAGAGAGGGATTTTGTTTAGAAGATACCAGTTGCTTACACATTCAATGGAGAAATGACAACTGCCCTACAGGGCAGCTCACTATTTTTTAGTGCTGAGAGTCATCTGAAAGAAGATGATTCTTTCTCTTGCCTTCTTTGTGAGATTTCCCTCAAATATTTGGACGGCAAGGCCTTGTCTTAGGAAGCACTTGCAGCCCATAGTTTTTACAGCTTTCACTGAGAGAAGGGGAAGAACACATCAGTACTAGGTGGTAATTGTCATGGAGGATAACACATTGTTTGTACACAGTATGGTAATAGATTTTATCGAAATTAAAAATTTAGGGCAAAATTTTGCCCAAATGCACATATGCATGACTTCCTTTGAAATCAAAGATGGCCATCTTCACATGACCCTATGAACAGAAGGAGATTTATTTTGGCTTTAGTTTTCTTTCTTCGTAGAGAATTTTTCATATAGTAAGACCAGACTGAACAATATGTTACAATGGTAATGTAACATCTATAAAAGAGACAGTACCTATCTCTTTTTCTTTTCATCAGCACATCTTAAAATTCTAAAGGATTTTTTTTTTTTTTTTTTTTTTTCTTACCCCCCCAGGAGTTCTACTGATAGTTAAAACCATGCAAAGTTTTTGTGCACTTCAGAATTTTGATAATTAATAGAAAATAATAGGCAGCTTAAAAACATTTCTTCCAAAAGATATAAACTGGTCCCACCTGGGTGCACATAACCCTGAAGTGAACTAATTTCCTCGCTATACAATCTGCAGTAATTGACATGGTACTTAACTGTAGACAAATTGATTTGCCACTTTGTGTGAAATATTCCTTGCAAAACACCAGCGTGGTTTTAAACCTCTGTACTTTTTTACACACTGAAAGATGTACAGACACATAAACTGAAAATTACACTTGTATCTAAAGGAGATAAATAGGATTATGTCTGTCAATGTTAGCTCTGGACAAAAATTAGATAGAATGCAAACCAAATATCAGCTGATTGCCTAGGAAGGCAGTGTGATTCATAGAATCACAGAATCATAGGGTTTGGAAGGGACCTCCAGAGTTCACATATAGGCCTTTAGAAGATAAACTTCCTTAATGGACAGATTCCTAGAAGGGAAGACCACAGTTTAATTATAGAATATGTGATCAGAAATATTTTGAGGCTGCAATTATCTACAATCTAAGATTGAGGCCTAGGATATCTATATAAACAATGTTGAAACTGCTAGGCAGAGCTACCTCCATAGATTTTGGATGGGAAAAAAAACCCACTAAAAACTGAGGCAGGATGGATTGTGGATTTTTCTCTGGAGATGCTCTGTCTTTCCATAGTGTTAATGGGAACCATTACACAGATTATAAGTCTATACTTTAGGTGCCTATAATTGAATAGAGTGAGTCGCACCTTCAGTGTTTAATCATGATTTTCCCCAAAATGTTCACTAAATATATCACTCTTGATCAATACTGAAGCCTCTGAAGTCAGTATTCCACAGCACTGGACCTGAACACACATAACTTTAATTATAAAACTGTATTTTTGAAAGGATATTGTTTTATTACAGCTGAATCCAGTGAGTCACCACTAAATTGTTTTGAATGCTCTAAAAGTTTTGATAGACATCCTACTGGAGAGGTGGTCACTGTACTTGCCTTCCTAACCTCTTAGAAAATATAAAGGATAGTCCTGCTCTTGATAATGTGTTTGCATTTTCCACAGCAGGAAAATACATTTTCCTATTTATAAACTCAAGCAATTCTACTGTAGTTACTGTAAACTGCCTACACAAGTGAAAGCTTATTTCTTCGTGCTCACCATGGTGTGGCTCATTCCCTGATGCACATGGAAGGACAAGGTAAATAACATTTTAACACCCACAGCCCAGTTCATGTTGAAGCCACACAATGTATAGCTAGCCCATGTAAAGAAGAAAAAGTTAATAAATACATAAGAAATGTTACTCAGGTCTGTAATTTGCCACAAACAAGTATCACCATTAAAGAAGTGAGATAAAAGAGCTAATATTACAGGTCTTACTTTAGTCACATTGTTGCTTGTGTCCTGCCCATTTTACCAGCTATAAACAAATGTCACTTTCCTTACTTGTGCTTCCTGCTTCTACCTATGTTAGAAAGACAGCACTGTGAGCAACACACTGATTTTGATGGCAGAAGACCTGAGCTCTGAACAACCTGATCTTGTTAAATTTGTCCCTGCTCATGGCATAATGACTTTGAGCTTGATCCAATCTCCAGACCTCACTCTTTCTTTGTTGCTGACTTCCTGAAGGAATAATGGATATTAACTAATTTCTGTTTATGGTCTTCATGTCAGCAAATTATCAATGTGAACCATCTGGAAATTGAGTTACAAATATGTTTTAGTTCCTTTTAAAAGTTCTCTTGAACTAAAGTAAATAAAAGTAAGGGCAGTCCACCTGTTGGTTAGTACTAAGAAAAAGATTCTTAAAATACATCTGGCCAAGGAACAATATAAATGATCTACAAAAAGGCGGTTGTAAAATCTTAAAACAAAAATGGAATAAAATCATGGCTATTATGCAAGCTTTTCTAACCCTGAGAGAGTTGGCTCTTTACAAAATAGTTTATTTTTTTTAAACCAAAGCATTTCAATCTCAACTTACTTTTAATAGATGGCTTTAGTGACTGTATTCATGATGGCAGAAACCTTAGAGAACACATTGCACCAATGCTGTAGCTCATGAAGAAACAGGCGCAGTGTAGTGTATCATGACAGACTGAAATGGAATTCCAGCCGTGTGAAGGTAAATTTTCCAGCTGTGCTAGCACAGATTGGAATAACTCACTCATGACTGCTGGAGAAGAAAGTGTCAGTCTATATCTCAAACTGTAGCTATCAACCACTTTGTACTGCTGCCTGCAGCAGACAGGGAAAGATTCTGAAGTAACAAGGTGAGATAAATGCATTTCTGGGAAGTAACCTACAGATTTATAATATTTTTGCAATCTTTTTTCTTCCAGCAGTTTTTACTCTGAGTTTATGAACATTTAGCTTTTATATTTTTAAATGGGCATGTACTTCATGTACAGGATTCATTGCCATGATACCTTTTTTCCTTTTACAGTAGCTGCTGCTTCATGAATATTCAAAGTGCTTGGGAAAATTGTGCTTCTATCATGAGCAATTAATGAAATTAGCGATGTTCACACAAAACCTTAGAATGGGAACAGAACTACATGAAGAACATTTACATGGGAGGATGGCACAGGGTGATTGTAGGAGATTTCACGAAATGGACTCCTGAAAAAACTCAGTCACTAAATAAATAATATATTATGCTTTTGCTTTGAAAAAGAGCAGGTGAATTTTGTGCAAGTGAACTTATAGAATCAACAACACTGATTTCAACTAAAGACACTTTTTTTTCTATTTAACAGTCCAGAAGTCACACTAGTTTCTCAGCTCTTATTTCTAAAATTCATCAGATATTCAGCTCCTTGACCTCTGCTTACAGAAAATAGAGTTTCTAAATGGGTTTCCTATCTAATGCAGACTTAAAGCAGTTTGAATGCCAAGATCAGACAAATAAAAGTCTTTGAACAGGGACACAAGAGCTTAAAATGTACAAAAATATCAACAGAATATATGTATTACCATCACTGGGTTGAGACAATTCTTCTCCCTTTCCCTTCTTTATTCCTGGCATCATGATACGTTGCAATATAGGAATGTGAGGCATTATCTTCAAAAGTAAATTTCAGCAAAAACATAAACAAAACAATGTCAAAAATCTAAGGGTTCCTAAAACATATATAAGCATATGCATTGTATTATTTTCTCAGGAGTATTAACTCCTCTGTTAAAGAAGCAATTCTCTGGTTCCCCAAGTCCTTCACCACTGCAGCAGATAATTTCCCTTGGGGTATTTTAGATTTTATGCCACCCTAGAAATGACTTAATTTTAGTTGGTATCTGGTCTGTCTCTGATTTCAGTCATTAAAAAATCATCAGAGTGGTCCTGTATTAAAATGGTGGGGAAAATAGCAAGGATATAGTTGTGTTCTCACTAAATATACCTTTCCTTTCGTATGACAGGTTAGTAGTTTTTATATCTATACCAGTGCAAACATATCAGAAAAAGATCTACAATTATTACATACACATTTGCTTGGTTGTATATTTGTACCTAGTAATCAAATCAGGATATTTTATCAAATGTGAAAGCAAAGGAAAATCTTCCTCTCCTCCTATGCACGAAATACATCAAGTGCAGACAGGATAGACCCTCTGTGTCTCACAGCTGCTCCCACTTCTCTCCTTATTACCTACACATCTGTGTGTTTCTGTAATTTCCCATACAGGGACTCAATGAAAATTTACAGTGCCTTGGTGGTTAGTATCTTTCAGTCTGCCTAAAATTAAAATAAAATTCTTCTTGAGGTGTTATCATTCCTTCTGTCCTTTCCTTGTTTTTCCAGCACTCATTTCACATTGCATCAATTTCTGACTTTCATCTCGTCTCATAATGATTTTCTGTAGAAGTTTAAATCCCGTCAGAAAAACTGTGCAACCACTCAAAAATTTTGCTCCTTACTGAGCCAACCAACATCTTCAGACACCTAGAAGACGCCCCCAGAATAAGTGACTACTGAACCTCTAAAAACCAGAATCTGAACCTGTCTTTGCAATAGCATATAAAGTCATTGAACTGTGTCTGTTTAAACAACATTTATTTCAGTGAAAATCTTCATTAGCTGTTTGCCAAATTCACTCAACTTCTCCCAGCTGCAGGACTGGATAGAAAATGAACTCTAATTGGACTTTGAGGTAGCAAATTTGACACTCTACAGAAAAAGAACTATCTGAAAATTTGCAGCTGGGGTTTAAGTTTGTTTTGGTTTGCTTAATTTTGATACTTCTTTCACCACAGATGTCAAAATCTTGTGAAGCTTTGAAACACATGAAAATTATTTATTCCAGACCCAACCAGCTTTTCACCAGCTGTAGAAAAGTCAAACTGAATGAAGGAGATACTCTTTTTAGTATTTTTCTATATAAATTTTACTCAAGCATCCATGAAAAATATTAGGCTCCATTCACAGACTATTTTTAAAAAGCAGAAGGGAAATAAAAGTAAACTCCCAGAAGAAAATGCATGCCTATAAAACTGAGATCAGTGATTTAAGAGTGAGTTACAGCACCTGGTAACAGCAAGTGAGAATAACTATGTCCTGTCTCACTCCTTTATGCTGCTACTCATTATCATACAACATGAAAACAAAAAATACAGAGATTGGAAACAATTCTTAGAAGCCTGGCCACACCCATGAAATGATGTAATTACTGTGTATCCAGGTCAAAGTAGCCTAGCAATCTCAGAAGAGGAAACGTTAGGAAACCTAATGTATAGGTTCTTGATAAGATGCTGCAAAAGCAGCAAAACAGCACCTAATGTAAAAGAATCATATGTGGCTGCAAGACAACTTTCATGCCCAGCAAATGAGCTGGATGATATATATATTCTTGCACACAAAACATATAGAATTTCTACAATAACAAAAAAAAATATTCTATTTATGGAACTATTTCTAGAACTAAACCACATTTTAATATACTCTTTATAATGCTTGCTATTCTCATCTATGATTTTTCAAGTTTCATCATGACCCTCTTGAAATGGGAGCAACGAGACCTCAGTGGAAGATTCAGTATATGAGTACACTGTAATTAGTAATGCCATGGTACAACAATGTTTCCTAGTTTATGTTTTAGTTTTGGGTGTGTTTTTTTCCAAAATGCAATACTCAGTGTATTTCAGAGGATTCCCATAGTGACGCCAAAATCTCTTAAGTGGAAATAACTAATTGGGAGCACAACTCCAATTATATATATATATATATATATATACAAATCTGTAGCTAATTACACTTTACCTGACCTATTTTGTCCAATTTGGGCTTCCCCAGCAGGGCATACTGAGATACTGTGGAGAGTCCAGCAAAGGGCCACCAAGATGACTACAGCATTGAAGCACTTGGCACATAGGGACCTGAGATTATTGTTTTATTCAACAGTAAGAGAAGAGGAGCAAAGGAGATTTGGTTAGTGTGTACAGCTGTCTGATGTGAGAATATTGAGAAGATGGAGACAAACTCTTCTTGAAGGTTCATGGTGATATGACAAGAGACTATGGGCATAATTTATACCAGAAAGAATTCCAAGAAGCTATTAGGAAAAACTTTAGAATAATTGGAATAGATTGCATAGATGGTTGTATAATCTCTGTCCTTGGAGATGTATTCTAAACAGGACTGAACATAGCACTGAGAAATGTCATATAATTGGTCCCTTTTTAGATAGGTGAGTGGACTCTATGTCCTTTGGATAGGGTAGACTTAATTTCTTTCTAACAGCTGGTGGAATGCTGTGTGTGGGAGTTAGGATGAGAGCAGTGCAGATAACACCCTGATGTTTTTAGCTGTTGCCAAGCAGTCAAGGACTTTTCAGTTGTTCATATTGCCCTACTAACAAGAAGGTGGTGTGGGGGCACCCAGGAAGCTGGGAGAGGACTCAGGGAATTTCATGCCAATGACGCCATGCTCAGCATAAAGGAGGGCTGGTGGGGGGAGAAGGATGCAGCTGCAGGACATGCAGATTTTGGGGAGAGTCCGGTTTTGGGACAGCTATGAGTTGTACGGCCTGAGCTGTGCAGTTCAGTGAGAAACTGCATTGTGTATCACCAGTCTCGTATATTTTGCTATAAAGTCCTATTATTATTATATCTATCTCTCTGCTCTCTCAGTAAACTATCCTTATCCCAACCCATGAGGCTTTGGGGTTTTTTTTGGTTTTCTTTTGCCTCCCTTCCCTGCTTCCCCCCAGTTACCCCTACACCCTCTTAGAGTGTCTGCGTGGTGGTTGGATCTCAGCTGGGACAAAACCACAACACTCTCACATTTCGCTTCCAACCAAAGTCATTTTATGAGTCTATGATTCAGGTAAGAGTAATACTATGTTTAGCTCTTCTGCAATTCTAGGAGAATATTCACAACTTTGTTTATTCATTTGTCTGAAGGATGAATTTCAAGGAAACAGAGATCACCTTTATAACAATGTCCAAAACTGATTACCATTGTATTCACTCTGCTAAGTGGAAAGCACAAGGAGAGGTAAAGAAAGGGGTAGTTTGCATCTAATCAGTTGATTACAGGTATTGTACAATATGTGAAAATGAGTTATTTCTGTTGCAGTCTTTTGGAAATGAAATAATCTGAGCTGGATGCAGTATGCACTTCAACATACCCACCAAAAGATCTCTGGTGTTTGGTTTTGTTTTTTAATTATGCCTAATATCTTACTTTCCTCAATGTGATAGTCAGTCATTTTGCAATGATGTAATAATCTTACTAAACAGTCCTTTGTTACTGTGTCTTAGGGAATTTCAAAGAGAGAGCTCAATTATTTACAGACCTAATTGTGATTGCTAATGTTTATAATACAGCAGTTATCTACGATTAGTCTAATCCATTATCATTTTGCCAGTATATCTTTCTTAGATCACTTAAGTTTTAGATCAGCACCAAGTTCTTGCAGCGGTGTACTCATTCATATTTCAGTTTTGGTTGTATTGTCACTTTAGTCTAATGTAAGCCTGTACTGCCACTTAACAACTGGTTCCCACCTTGTCTCAGTGGCTCAGTCCCAGCTGCTCATGTGTGTCATAAAAATGCTTGTGTAGTTGTCTAATGAGCCAAATCAAGGAAACTAAAGACAAATCAAGATGAAAACTAACCACCAGTTTGCAGCCAGATGATTTCAATGAACTGGATCACTGCACAGAAATATGAAGATTTTGAGAGAAAAAGTGGGATTCCTCCCCCATCATGTTAAAGCAACTGCACAATGACTGCTTAGTTCCATTAACCTGAGTGGAGGCTGCCCTGCTAATATATGTTAACATTGAGATTGCAGTGAAGGTAACATATATTAGTGATGCCAGAGCCTAACATGATGACTAGTCAGCAGCCTACTGCTGCTGTAATTTTATTTTTTGCTTCAAACAGAAGAACAGATGGAGTTATAATAGCCCTTAAAGAACATGGTGGGTACATTAACTTCTGATAAAGATTCTGACTTTTGCACATTGATCGCTTCCTCCTTTCCTCCTTTTTTTCTGATATTTAAAATTTCTCCCTATATTAAACTTGATTGCACAATCAGCATTCTGACAAATCACAGTTTCTCTCTTCACTCCCTTTCATCTTATTACTGTCCATAAATAGAGACAAGCCAGGAAGTGGTGATAAGTGTATATCTATAATTGTAACAGTATAAAAACAACTCTTGAAACATATTAATCACTGACTAATCTTCCATACTAATTTATCTCACTTGTCTAACAGCAGCTCTTTCCTTCTCTGATCTTTCCTATTCTGAGATCAAGACTTCATGATCATATTCCTGAGTAGCTGATGAAGCAAATTGACATTATCATTTAAACTACAGCTTCCTGTTTCCCATTATATGACGACTTCCAACTTTCTGCATAATCAGGGAAATATACATCCTCCTTTAGGAAGGAGAAAGAGAATAGGAGAGAGTAATTTTCCTAAATGTGGTAACGCCAAAATGAAACTGTTTGTACTGCTACTATATTCTGTGAAGTATGAAAGATATCAGAGAGATTAGTGAGGTTGGAGAGGAAAAGAGCAATAGAGTTGAACATGAATATTCTTGCTTTCCACACATCCAAGACCACAGCAGACTGTATCTTGGACCCCTATACCCAGTCCTACTTCTGGCAGCAGGTTTGTTGGTTAAATAAAATTTGGTGAGTTTCCTCCTAACTAAGGAAATCTGGACTTGATCATAAATTAAAACAGTTTGAGCCCAAAAAGATAAGAAGCACTGACTATCTGCTACTCCTCCTGAACCTGTGATTAAACAAATGAATCAAGCTTGTTAAGTAGCTACCAAGTGTCAGTAACAGACACAATTCTCTTACACAGCGAGCCCTTAGTTTCTAAGTTATTTTCCTCTTTTCTTTTTTCTTTTGAAATCAAGGAAACATTTATCCTGTATAGTTTCCACTTGGTAGCTTCAGAAACAAAAGAAAAGATTGTGTGACCCACCGTTCTCTACAATGGCCCATAAGTCAAATGGATTTGACCCTTCTCCACTGCTTTTTGGTTTGTTGATCATTTATCTTGGTTGTCAGGGCTCTGTATTTTTTGGTGATGATGTGAAATGTGAAAATGCATCCTCTGCTGTGGCTGCTTTTTATTTTTTAAAGGATAAAAATAGATTGAATCTCCAGACTCTTCCAGGAAAAAAAAAAAGGGGAAAGGAACAAAATGATCCACTGTGCTTTGTCAACAGGATGTGTTTTTTCCATTCCCCCCATCCAAAAAAGCCTAGAAAAATGATTTAAACAGCAGTTTAAGCCACCAAAATGATAATGTGTTCAATCTGCTAGTATTTCACACTGGTTCAATGTGTGTACACTAGGCTGATAAAATACTGAAGGCAAATATACTACTGTACCATTGACTTCCAAAGAAAAATCTTGCCTTTGGTCAATTTGTGTACTGACTTTATGTACCGATATTTCTTTTTTTTAAAAATAAATTTGTTCCACCATGTGTGTTCCCTCTTAAATGTAGTTCATTGAACAATTTCAGCTCCACACCAGTAACTCAGAATTTTGTGTTGGTTTGTATCTTTTTCTGATTAGGAGAAACATGAAAGATTAGTCATTATCATTTCTCAGTACTTCCTTTCTGGAGGTACAAGTCTGACTTGTTGCTTCTGAAAAAAAAGCAGTAGTTTACCTAAATGTTCACTAGCATGCAATGTGTTAAATATATTTCAGTATGTATTTTTAAAAAGTTGGCAGATGCTGAAATTTCATTCAGAATAGAAAAGAAAAATATCTTGGTAGTCAGCTGTACAAAGTTAATAGACCAAATTATAGCCTCATTTAAGCTATTATAAATCCATAGCCACTGCTAGTGAATTTAAATTTAGACTAAGCTTAATGACAGGAAAATTTGGGTAATACAGCAAGGGGAGATGCAGTTCACATGCTAATCAACCGACCAGGGAGATTTTGACAACTGCTGGTTACATGAAGCTGGTATCTATAAAAGGCTAGAGCTGTGGCAGGACAGGCCATCAACACACAATCCAAAGTATATGCACATCTCCAGCTATTGAAACTTTACCCCAGACTTACAAAGTGGGAAGGAATACTATGCATATGCTCGGGATGTGATTTGTTGATATCCCCTCCTACTCCCTTCTTCCCCAGGTCCTACATTACAGTAGCTATGTTGGTGTTGCCCAACAGTCAGAATTCAGAAAGCTTGGTGTCACCTTCCCAGAACATAAAATTTTAAATTCAGATCTCCACCTTTTTCCATCAGCTTTATTTATATACTTTTCCACATTTTAATGATGGAGGATGAACTGCTTAAGGAGTGCTTTGAGGGAGCTTAGGGTATAGGCAAAAGACGTGGGTATTGTCTCTGGAAATAATGAGGAAAGGGGCATCAACTCCAGAGTAGAAAATTTGGGGATGAAGCTAGGAAAATCTCCTGTACATCTAGATCAAGAATGAAACTTACCAGCATTTCATTCTAAAGATGGTCTTGTCAGTAATTTTTTGACAATTTTTTTAACATTTTGATATATTTTTTTAAAGAAAACTGCACAGATGTGGTGCTTAGGGACATGGTTTAGTGGTTGGACCTGGCAGTGCTAGATAAATGGTTGGATATTATGACCTTAAAGGTATTTTTCAACCAAAACAATTCTATGATTCTATTATCAGGCAAATGACTGGGTTGGGTTTTTTTTTTTTCAAATTTCTCAGCTCAGTTTTCAGAATTTATACATTTGCAAAATTTGTTTTAGCAATACTTTAAAACGTCATTTTTCCTTTCAAAACAGCTTCTTGTTTAAAAATGTAAACTTGCTATGAAAAGAAATCAATATCAGCCATCAGAGAGAGATAACTTCATGGTCACATTTCTGGGCAGGTACAAATTTTGAATCAACCAAATTGTCCTGAAACAAAGAAACCATCTCTCACTCAGATTCCTACAGCCAAAGTGCTGGCTAACTTTCGATCTACTCTTTACTATAACTTCTCTACCTTTAAAAGCTAATTCTAATTAGATGCTTAAGTAGTTGTCTGGACATATCTTACTGCAGTATAAATGGGTTTTAGTACTTCATGTCTCATGATATGAAATATATGAAATGCATGTTTCTTAGTTCTGTCATTGCAGATTTGAACACCTTCACAGAAAAGGGAAAACATGAAAATAATGATAATCTGTGGAATAGTTGTATCAGATATGTATAATCATATCCGATCTAAGTAATGCAAGAGGCATAGCTAGTAATTCAAAAATATCATTTAAACTGTAAGGACATTGATATTTCCTCATGTGGATTTTATTAATTTTCTATAATGCTTTTTGTCAGTTCAACAGGCACAATACAAAAACACATCAATCTTTTTCCTGTTCTTTTCTGTCAGTTGAGTTCACAAGCTCATTTTCAGATGGAGCAGGTGGGTGTACATACACTGTGTAAACAACATATCCTTGGCAAGGCTATGCATTGCCATTATCTCTTCTAGACACCAGACAGAGAGGAAAACCAACTCCTGCTTCTCTTAGTGCCAGACACCTGTTCATTTTTCTTCCATTGCATCTGCTTCACCTTCTGCTGCTCTATCAATTGCTCTTGGTCTGTGGCATAATTCTCTTCAGCAGGAACCATTCCAAAGGGTAAGGAATTTCTCTAGGTTTTTCATCAAATGTAGCTGCGTCATAAAATGATCTTCAACTAAGGTGTAACCATACGAAAATGCCCTGGGAGAAAAACCTTGCTGACTTCTAGAAGCTGTGCTGTTCATCATATAATAAGAAATCAGAACCCCAAGCCACACAGAGGACTGAGAATACATTCCACTAATAGCTAAAGCTAAACATTTATGAAAAAAATATAATAGCTTTCATAGAATATTTAAAAATTCATGTAGAGAAAAACTTCTAACTGTACTGTAAAAAAAGACCCATAGGACAGATAAAGTATCTGATTTAACTAACATTAAAACTGTGACAACCGTTATAAAACAGTTCTTAACAAATGATTCCATCAGCTCTACAGAGGAAATAACTTTCGTGCAATAATATGGAAATTCTATCATGTTTGTGTTTTTGCAATGCAATGAAATACTCTATTTTTAATCTCCTTTCTTATGGGTTCTTGTGGCAGTGCAGCTGTTATATTGATAACTTTTTTTAAAACTGGCTGTTGTTTGATGTTTTCCTTTTAGAAAAAAAAATAATCTTCCAGCTTATTTTTTCTGATTTAAATTTGCCTAAGTGTATTGAAGCCCTCTATAGAAAAAGAAAAAAACAAAGAATAAAACAAATCCACACCAAAACACAAAACCCAAACCCGAAAGAAACCAAAAAACCAGTATCAGTAAAAACCAGCAATCTAGAGTAACTGGACTGATTCATTCCTGCGTTTTCTTTCTCTCCATCCCTTTGGTTTTCTCTTGTTTTCCCAAAGCACCTTCTGTCTGCAGCCTAGGCAGACAGGAGGAGGGGGAAGCTTACTGCTAGTTGTGATGTGCCAGGTCCAAGGCACAGGGTTGGTAGGCATTGCAGGGTAGGGGGTGGATTCAGTAAATTAACAATGAGGAGTAGAGAAATAGAGTAAGGCAAAATGAAACAAGATGGAAAAAACAGCCCAAATACTTTTGGGTCTAATTATTCTTATTTATAAAACAATCTTCTTTCCCCTCTTATATGCATATCTAACAGAGAAAAAAGATTTCTGAAGGTAAAATCTATATTGCTTGTGAAGCATTAGATGAATTATGAGTTATGAATATAATAACAATAAGTAAGCTCATAAAAGTTCAGCACTGGCCTAATACAATATTCAGGAAGTAAACAAAGCTTATAGGATGTCCATGAGTGATGTAATATTTAAAGATAAAGAGTTTGAATTAAAGTTGTAAAGCACCCTTACATTTGGCATTGCTGGAGTTCTGGATTTTTGACAATTCAAACTTCACAATGTTCTTTTAACAAACTGTATGGGGTTTTATACAATACTTAGCTGCTCTAGAATCTCTGGAAATTATTAACATTGTGCTATCAAATTGTTAAAACCACAGGATGGTAAAAAATCCTAGACAGTAAAAAGAAATAAAGCTTGACCTTCATTACAGTCATTTTTATTTTTAGCAAAAGTTCAACATTTTCAATAAAATAACAATACCCCCGATATTAGCCATAAAAATTAAAATTTAATTTAAACTCCAATTTCCATTATATTCAAAACTTGATGGACCAAGGCTGAGCAACCTAATCTGTTAGTTCTGCTTTAAACCAGAGATTGAAACAGATGAATAATATAATTCTTTCTATGATCTGTGAGATAGTTTTTTTCCAAACTAAGCTGATTGAACAGTCACTATTTCTAAACATACCTAAGTAGTGAAGACCAACCTTTAAACATTTTTATTAGACACCTAAAGTGTTCTTTGCATTGGTGCTTTTATAGATCTTGAAGATAAAGACAGATTTTTACATAATTAGTTCATAATTATGAAAGGTATCATTATTACTAGAGCAGGTTGACATCACACCAGTGACATAATTTTGTTCTCTTGTTTGACCAAAAAAAAGACGAGAAGGAAACTACTGTGTCTACTGGAAGTAGCTTTCAGTGTCTCTTCTACTGGGACACAAAGCCATCTCACTCAGTAAACAAACAGTTGGGGACAACCTGAAAAAGAATAGAGACAGCAGAAGACCAACAAAGAAACAGGAGAGATTGATCATTAAATCACTTTTTTTTTTTCCTCTGGCCATGTCCAAACCAGTGGGCTACTTTAAATATATTCTGCTTTGCATCATTTCTCCACTACAATGTAATTATGAGTTACATTAATTTTCTTCCCTTTCCATTGACCACAAGAGACTAAGTATACCTGACTGTGAGGACTAAGCCAGTCAGCCTGTGTCTCCATTACCAAATAGAGAGGCTGAAAATAAGCAGACTTGAGAGCAAAACACTTGGTGCTTGAGGACTCAAAGTCCATGCTACATATATTTTAGGGGACTCTACTTCAGACTACCTCTGACCCTGTAAACTGAATGCTCGTTAGCAGTTGCACTGCTCTCAGTGCACCCTGAGATGACACCTTCCCATTTCATTTCATCCAAAAGACACCCAGTTCATGTGCTCAGAGACCACTCATGGATGTGACACAAAGCACAGTGAGCAAAGATGATCAGGACATCATTAAAGAAGTACGTCCATACTCTGAACTAAACCACTAACACAGACGTAAACAGAAACTATGCAAGCACCATTAGTGTGGAACTAAGCCCAAGTAACAGCCTCTACAATCAGAAAGCTTTATTAGCACAGTTTCTGGCTCAGTACTATGCTGATCACATTCACCTGGCTTCTGGCCAGCATAAAGTGCAGGTGGAGGTCACTTGCCTCTGCCTACAAAATACTATATATGCATTACCTAAATATGCTTTTGTCCTTCATATGGTACAATTATGTTTATTGCATTATTGAATGAAAATTTTGCTAGAGTTTAATGTTGCCTAGAGGATGACGATTCAATTTAACAACAACTGTAGAACGTTTAAATATATTTGATTTTCTGCATTAAAATTAAATTTGTTTAAACATCTGTTTTCAGTTCGAGAAGAGGAGGTGGAAGATCTAAATGATACAGATTGTTTGAGTGAGTTAAAACAGGAATATGTATGTCAAAGGTCCCTGTTCTCCTCTATGGAGAGCTGCCTTGCTGACAAGGCAAAGACTTTTCTTCAATTTGACCCTTCTACACTTCAGCCATATATGTTAAGCAGACAGCAGTGTATGGGCTTTGCCATTTCTCTCTAAGCTCCAAAATTTAGAGTGAATGACCTTTAAAGGTCCCTTCCAACCTAGCACATTCTATGATTTTATTAATTTTATTTCATTTGTAAATGTTAAATAGCATTGCCAATCATAGCTGTTTTAATGAAATTAGTTTGTTTTAAATTGGCCCAGTCAGTTTTAAAAGAAGCCACCTTTAACAAGCAACTTACTGTTTTAATGCACTGCCCCAAACTATCTCCAAAGAGCTGAAGTACAGTGCTGCTCTATCTTCATTAACAGAGAACATATGTTGGCAGCCAATTTTTTTGTAGCTCCCTTGAGTGGTTCTGTAAGTCAGATTTCACTGATAATTGCTTTAATAAAATCTATTTTAACATAAAGGGCTTGATTTCAGAGGTGGCCTACATTTTTCTGTGTTCTGCCTTATGCAGGCAAATATTTCTACAGGCACTCTCTACACTAATGGGACTGCCCTCCTGGTTAAACAGATGCTTAAGTGCTTTATTGGGTCAAGGTCCAAAGTGTAGGTATATAGGTAAAAGACTTTAAACGTGTTTAAATTATATGTGCAAGTAGAAGAAGGAATGATTACCTGAATTTTCAGAGAATGACCAAGGTCATGTCCATGGTCTAAACATCCCTATATATAGAGTCTACTCTTCAACCCTGATGCAATTTCTCAGTCCTGTATATTAATGTATTTGTCTGGCTGAGATGGAGATAATTTTACCCATAACAGTCCCCATAGCACTGTGCCAGTAGCAAGCAAGGCTTTGGTAACACACTGGTATTTTGGCTACTGTGGACCTGTGCTGGCACACATCATACCTGCCTCTCCAATATTACCCCCCACCAGTAAGCTGGGGATGAGCAAGACTTTGGGAGAGGAAACAGTTAGGACAGCTGAACCAAACTGACCAGAGGGCCATTCTACACTATAAGATGTCTGCTCAGCAATAGAAGTTAAGATAAAGGAGGCAGGAGGGGAGGGATTAATTATTTGCAACATTCATCTTCAGAGAAACTGCTATGTGTACTGCAGCCCTGACTCCCAGGAAGTGGATGCATATCACCTGCTGATGGGAAATAGAGAATAAATATTTTGCTTTTTCTTTACTTCCACTAGTGAGCTTTGCTTTTGCCTTATTAAACTACCTTTATGCTCACCCATGAGTTTTTTCATCTTAATTTCTCTCTGCCAACCCTGCTGAGGAAGGGAGTGACAGAGAAGCTTGGTGGGCACTTGGAATCCAGCTAAGATCAACCCACCACAATTCGCCATCTTTTTATATAGCAAGCATGTAGCTAGAAAAATGTAAATGAACTCTGAGCTTCTGATATGCCAGTAACACAAGAATTAACTGTCCCCACATACACTGTTTGCTTTTGTGTCATGCTGAACTCTTGCTAGATACAATGTGAGAAGCAAATAAAGGATTCTAAGTGTCTGTGACTGTTGAGCCTGAAGAATAAATACTTTTAATCTTTCACTCTGTTAATATCTGGGGAAAAAAATTTTAAAAAAAGAGCTGTAATTTTTGCTTAGGAGCCAAGAGGAAGTGTTAATAGGAAAATGAAATAATTTCAATCAGCTGACACCTTTTTTTTTCTGACACCTTTTTTTTTCTGACAACTTTCTTTTGCCCTTACTTCTCTTCATTATGACCTGTTAAAGAGATGATAGACTTCCCATCATAGCCTGCAGTCAATAGTTGGAGGAAAATGGTTTCAGTCCTCTGTTTCTACACCTTTGACATCAGAGGCCACAACAGGGAAACCACATGATGTTAAATGCATGGAAAAAGGAGAGATGTCACAAGAACCTTCGGGCCCCATGTTGGGCACCAAAAAGGATTGTGGTGATTTGGCCCTGGCTAGAGGCCAAATGCCCACCAAAGCCACTTGCTCACTCCCCTTTTCAGCCGAAAAGGGGAGAAAATATATATCGGGAGGCTTAGGATTCAAGATAAAGACAAAGGGATCGCTTTCCAATTAGTGCAATGGGCAAAACAGACTCAACACAGAATAAAAGAAAGAAAACTAATTTATTACTACTACAACTACACACCCAGTGAACCAGAGTTGGGTAATGAGAAGCGTGGCCAGGTCTTAAAGCACCTTCCCCCACCCCTCCCTTCTTAACAGATGTAAACTTAATTCATGATTTTATTCTCTTCTTCCCCCCACAACATGGTGTGGGGAGGGGGCAGGAAATGGGGAATAGGGTTCCAGTCAATTCCTCATAAGGTGCGTTCCTCCTCTAGGTCTTAACACTTCTACTTCCCCCCACACCCATCCCTTTTTTGCAGACTTTAGTCATAAATTCGCTCCCTTCATCCCCTGTGTCATGGTACAGGGACGGGCAGGGAATGGGGATTGGGGGTTTGGGGTTTTCAGTCCGTTTCTTCCATCGTAGGTGTGTGGGAGGGGGGGCATTCCACACACACACCCTTCCCCTGCAGCAGTGTGGGGTCCCACTCATGGGAGACAGTCCTCCACGAACTTCTTCAGCGTGAGTCCTCTCTATCGGGGAGCCATCTCCACACCACATGCTTCAGCACAGCTTTCTTCCATGGGGTGCTGACCTTTGGGCCCAGACTCTTCTGGTCTGGTCCCCCACAGAGTCACAAGTCCCCCAGAAAACCTCTTGTGGCATGGATCAATCTCTTCACAGGCCGTAGATGTCTCTGCTCCCCGTCCTTATCCATGGGCTGCGAGGGGACGCCTGCTCTACCATTGTCTTCTCCGTGGGCTGCAGGGGAATCTCTCTCTCCGGCACCTGGAGTGCCTCATTCTTCCCCCCCCTCTCCTGTGGGCCTGGCCTTGGTGTCCGCGCAGCTTGTTACATCTTCTTACTCCCTTCTCTGGTGGCAAAATGCATCTGCTTACAGATTTTGTTCTCCTATATGTAATTCACAGAGGCGCTGTGACCGTTGCTGCTTGGCTCGGCCCTGGTCAACAGCAACTTTGGCTTTGAATAGGCCAATGTTTACTTTCTGGGGCCTGCAGAGAGCTTCTAGCTGCTTCTTGCAGAAGCCATCTTGGTAGCACAGCTAAGCAAAACTGCAACAGTGAGGTTAGACAGGATAGGCCATAATGACTGTTCTTGTAGAGAGCCTAAGAAGTGGTCAAGAGTCTTGCCAGGAAGGATTAAGTGTTGCAAAGGTTTTGGAACATGCATTCTTTTTTGTGATTCAACATACTGCTGGAGCTTTATTGTCTTTTGGTGGGGTAGTCATAAAGAAACAGCCAGTGTATCCTCTCTAATCTCCTGTTGGTTGTCTGGGAGAGGAACACACTGTGCCTTACAATCCACAAACCACATGAGCAGAATGAAGATTTGACGGAAGAGAATATTCCTTCCTGATACAAATAAAGCAATATTTTATGAACTTCTTTCCTCCAAAAGTGTTTTAAAACCACATACACTTAACATAAAGAGGTTTGTTCTAGAAGCGAGTCTTCTTCTCTTGCTTAGGCTTTCTTTTCATAGTTAAAAAGTATAAATAGCTCATTTTTGTTATTGCTTACTTCCCACCCCCCTTGTTCACAGGTCACTGCTTTTCCCCTCTTTCTGCTCTCCTCTCCTTTCCTCTCGCGATGTACACTCTCCCAGCCAAATAAGGCTAAATAACCTGTTCCATGCCGAGCAAACCCTTTGGCAAGCATATTGTTGGCCTGTAATTTGTTCAAAAGTGGTGGATTGCTGAGGCCCTTTCAGGCAAGCTGCATGAAAATCTTCACAAATGAGCCTATGCCATTAGTAACAAGAGCCCTAAGGGAGCCATTGTAGTGACTGAACGTATATTATGGATCTCTCTCTGTAATTTAATTCTGGAACTGGGAATCTTAGGTAGCATGTGAGGAGCTGAAGAACTGCCCCACCACCCCCGCCTCTCTTGCTCACACACACAGAAGGAAATCAATGGGAGAAATGTCCTTGCAGTACTGAATACAAATGCACATTGGCATTTATGAAAACTTGTGCTCCCTGTGGGGTGAAGAACGTGGCTTAGAGGAAATTAGAACAGTCTGACACTGGTGCAGTCTCCCACCCCGCAATACAGGTCATGATTGACAGGGCCCTTGTAAATAGAGAATTCAAGAAGGAGGAGGCTTTTAAAATTACATATAAGATGATTGAAATGACATTTAAAATGCCAATTTAAGCAAGAATGCATTTTCTGAATTATTCACTTCATAATGTGCTTTTGCATCTCTGCTGCATTTCCAGGACATTCATTATAAGCCTCATCCACTGGCTCATTTAAGGAAATCTGCAGAAGTGGGGTATTTAATATATATAATGGATTTGCATACATAAGAACAGCCTCTCTACAAAGTACTGAATTGCACAACAAATTTACATTAATATTGGATTAAATCTTTGCAGAATGCTTTTATATATAAATACAGCTGGCATATAAAGCCAAGTGCAAAACCACAAGATAAAAGAGAAAATGTTATTCCATATACCTATAAGACTAACCTGCAGAACTTCTCGTCGTTGAAATCACATGCTTCCCGAACTATGCAATGATAGCAGAAACAAGAGCAAATGAGATTAATTCCAGCAAAGATGTCAGATATTCTGTGTGAGAAAGTTAATCTCTCCTGGACTGACAACATTTTTTGTTTGTGGTAATTACAGTCAGAAGTAATAAAACCAATTTTGATTTGTGGTAGATATAAGTTATCTCAGTCATAAGAAGAAAAAGAATCCTGTACCCACATTTGCATAGAACACAATGACTCAGTATCAAATTTGCAGGGCATATGTGACAGCTTTCATAGCAGTTGTGTGTCAAAAGGTAATTTTTCAACCTGGTTTGCAGGGATTTAGATTTCCAATGTATTTAACTTGGACTATAGGTTTCTATTCACTTGTGCCACTGGACAAGCACTTGCTTAGGGGATGCAGTTTAGAACTATAGCAATATGGAAGCTAATAATACTGTTTAGAATAACTTACTTTTCTTTTAAATTTACTTTTCTTTTTAAATAATTTTGTTGATTATATTACCCCTTGATACAGCAGATATTTAGAAGGATTTTTTGTTAAACTGTAACTGTTTCATGCTGGAATCACACAGCAAAGGATGTTGTGGTCTTCAATACAGTGAGACTAGGAGGAGTCCCAGTAAACTCATGTCTTTCCTCCTTCATGTAGTCTTTGGCATTGTGTGCCATGAATAATGTGAGGCAGTTCCAACTTAGGTAATTTTTGGTAATATTTAAAATTATTAAAAGGAAAGAAAACTTGTTCCAAAAACAGTGGTTGCAAAATTTGAATGTAGCCCAAAAGAACATTCTCAGAGATACCACGTAGCTGGCAGAGCTTCACGGCATTTGGTCTGATCCCTCAATCCCCGTGATATAATCTGGACTGCAAGATCCTCCAGAGTTTCTTTTCTGACCTTCTCTCTCTTCTTCTTGATATAACTGGCATATTCTGCTGCACAGCTGCCTCTGCTCTGATTCCCCATAGCAGGCTGACACTTGCACAGTGTATAGAAAACAGAGGAAAGGCACTGAAATGCGATGAGCCTGACAGCTTCAGAAGGAACAGCCAAAGAGCATGATTGGAGAGGTTCTTGCCATCTACATCAGGCAAGCATTCTGGAAGCAAAGGCAAGGGGCAGACAGAAGCTGTCATCTTATACACACAGACTTTTGAGATTAGTAACTCATTTGCTTGCTGTTTTCAGTTTAAAAGCTCTTCATGTCAAGTTTTGACAGTACTTTTGAAAGTACTTTCCAAACCACTTCCCTATTTCAGCCTTTTTATCCTCCTCACTAGACAGAAAGGGAATATCTGATCCCTATAAAATAAACAAAGACATTGAGTAAAGAGATCCACTTAAGATATGCAAAGAGTGACTTCCCACTAAGACAAGGTTAGCAAAACTCTTGTGTTTGGTTCGAAGGACTTTTCACTTTAGTGGGTGTCTTTTGACCAGGATCAAGGATGCTGTCTGATATTAAGTCTAATCACTGACAATAGATACATCATCAACTGGATATATTTATCTCTAGCATATGGAAAAAACTAATTTTTTACTTGGTAATACTCCAATGTTAATGAATTTAACCTTATTTCATTATAAATGTATCTAATGAAAGTCATAATTAAAGCACAAGTATCATATTACAACATTTAGAATAATATATTGCTAACAGTTAGAAGATTGTTGTAATTATTTATTTTACTATTCTTTCTTTGGCTGTACTGTACACATTCTTCCTAAGTATTTTTACAGACTACTTTTTTGATTAGTATTTTAATATAACTTTGTGATCAGAGGTACAAATTAAGATAAGAGCTTTCTCATGATAGATACACTATGAAAAATGTGAAAATTTAATTCTTTTCTCAAAGAGAAGTGTGCATAGACATAGGTAAGTAAGGGAGAAAGAATAATAATTGCACAGACATATGCATATTTTTCCACATAGTTTTATTTTTAACATCATAAAATATATATCAACTCTTTACTTTGGTCTTCTAGACAGTATTTGTCTTTTCTTACATGGGTGTTTTTTCAGGGCAGATCATCAACTTTCAGAATAACAGCAGAGCTTTTGCTTTATTTCACATGACATTTATCCAGTTACAATTTTCTAAATTAAATTCAGTTCTGAGAAAAATAGCATTGGTACAATGAGTTGGTCCTACAAACAGCAGATTGGAAAGTGTAGACACACTGTAAACCAAGAACTTGAACCTTGTTTTTCTAATTATTTTTGGAGCAAAAATCTGATTTTTACATTTTGTTGCATGTAACTTAGCAGAGTACTAGAAATGTTAGATCACATACTTTCTACTAATATCTATTCATGGAAAGAAAATGTGGGACAGGTACATGTATTAACTAGCCCAGAATTGCTCTGAGGCAGAGAATGATCGGTAAGGGGTGCTACTAACAGGAAGAAGATCTGAGAGTAGCAGGTCTGAAAAAATGTGCTATAGCTGAAGCCTTATATATAACAAGTAAGATGATAGAAGAGGACAGCACGAGAAAAAAAGAAAAAGGGGGTACATGTCAAAAATTTGGGCAGAATTCAAATCAGTGAGTGTCAAACTGATGTAGCCAGGCAACTCCATATATATAGCAAAATAGTAATAGACAGGGCGATTGAAATCTAGATGATACGCATGATGCTAGAAGAGTATTCACTGTCACCCTAGATCTGACAGGAGCAAACATCTGGGAAAAGATATTTGGAACTGTGAGAAAGAATGTATGCATCTAATCTAGTCTGGACTTAGAAAGATCTTACTAAATAAACAGGACTAGTTTACTTGAAGATCTTGTTGACAATACCCAAAATGGTTCATGTGAACATATAAAAAGGCATGAAAGTGGAATAAAGTTACTTTTGTAATGACTTATGGGTTTAGGTTATTTTCCACTAGAGTGGGAATTACAGTACAACTGTAAGCTTTAAATTACAGCATATTAGTACATTACTTTCAAGGAACACTGCGCTGCCATCCAGCAAGACCTGGACAGGCTGGAGAGCTGGACAGTAAGAAACCAAATGAGGTTTAATAAAAGCAAGTGTAGAGTCTTGTACCTGGGAAGGAATAACCGCTTGTATCAGTAGAGTCTGGGGGGTGACCTGCTGGAGAGGAGCTCTGTGGAGAGGGACCTGGGGGTCCTGGTGGACAACAAGGATGGCCATGAGCCAGCAGTGTGCCCTGGTGGCTAAGAGAGCCAATGAGATCCTGGGGTGCATCAAAAGGACCGTTGCCAGCAGGTCAAAGGAGGTGATCCTCCCCCTCTACTCTGCCCTGGTCAGGCCCCACCTGGAGTATTGTGTCCAGTTCTGGGCTCCCTGGTATAAAAAAGACAGGGATCTCCTGGAGGGAGTCTAGTGAAGGGCTATGAAGACAATTAAAGGACTGGAGCATCTCCCCTATGAGGATAGGCTGAAAGAACTGGATCTGTTCAGCCTTGAGAAAAGAAGACTGAGAAGGGATCTTATTAATGTTTATAAATACCTTAAGTGTGGGACACAGAGGGAAATGGACAGCCCCTTTTCAGTGGTCTGTGGAGGCAGGACAAGGGGCAATGGCTACAAGTTGGAGCACAGAAAGTTCTGCACCAACATGCAGAAGAACTTTTGCACAGTGAGGGTGACAGAGCCCTGGGACAGGCTGCCCAGGGAGGTAGTGGAGTCTCCTTCTCTGGAGATATTCAAGACCTGTCTGGATGTCTACCTGTGCAACCTGTCCTAGGGAACCTGCTTTAGCAGGGGGTTGGACCTGATGATCTCTTGAGGTCTGTTACAACCCCTAGGATTCTGTGATCCTAAGATTCTTCTGTGTTCTTATGAAATGATTATTGCTATACTCATTCTTCACTACACGAAGAAATGATATAACCTAGAAAGTCCTAAACTGTGACTCTTTTAGATCATTAAAAAAGGCATCAGTGTTTGGATAAATACTATAACTTCATTTCCATTTGAAGTGTTTGGGCAAAATCTGTGAAACTTCTATCTATTCCATCTCATTGTTAGTTAAAGTATTCATTGTATGATATTTAGAAAAGACCACAAATTTGCTTAGTACACTTGTAAGTCACATTTTAGTAACTGACTGTTTCACTGATTTTCTTGCCTTCTGCTTTGCTCTTAGGTGGCTGGTTTCTGAAAAACCGGACAGCCTGTGGTATTCTTTTTCCTTTCCCTTATGCATCAGCTAATGTATCTTTTTTGGATTTAGCTTTTCTTCTTTTTTTTTTCAGTAGAAGAGAGTTGTGTCTGAAACTTGTTCATCTTTTTTTTTTTTTAATTCTTATGTAGAAAAATATACTTTCATATGTATAGATACTTATATACTTTCTTAGCTGCAAACTGAAAAGGGCAGGTTTAGATTAGATGTCAGGAAGAAATTCTTCTCTGTGAGGGTGGTGAGGCACTGAAATGGGTTTCCCAGAGAATCTGTGGCTGCCCCCTCCCTGGCAGGGTTTAAGGCCAGGTTGGATGAGGCTTTGGGCAACCTGAGCTAGTGGAGGGTGTTAATGTCCTTAGCAGGAGGGCTGGAACAGGATAATCTTTGAGGTCTCTTCCAACCCAAACTGTTCTGTGATTATATGACCCTAAGTACACAGAAATAATTTGTCCCTAACAGTGACCAGTTGTCAAATACCATAAGAAAAAAGTGAACAAGAAATGTTCAGTTTATCTCCTCATTTGTGAGGAGGCATCATATCTGTATGGTAGGTAATTTTTGTCTACTAATTTGTGTAACCATTCTTTTAATCCATCCAGATTTTATCAGTGAGTTCCCTAGGTTAACATCCTAACTTGTTTTTTTTAAACCTACTACAAAGTCCAGATGAAGCCTTTTATTTCTTGAATTGTTCCCTTTCTTAATCTTCTCTGTGCTCCTCCCTGTATAAGAACCTGTTTCATATTCGCCTCAGCTATCTGTTAAAACTGAAGATGATAGGTCAGTTAAACTCTTTTCTTGCAGAGAGAGATTAAATAAGTGACATCATTTTATTACCTTTGCTGTCTTTCCTTTCCCTTTTTGTAATTTGACTCCTATTTTGAATCAGGGGAACTGTATTTCAACTGTGCTGAAGATACTTGAAAGCTTATGGTACAGTTATGTTTTCAATTTTGTTCTCTAATTTTTCCATACTAATCCTTAACGTATTCTCCTATTTTCTGTATACAGAAATGGAGTTTTTTCCATGTGCACTCTTTTTCCCAAATTTACATCGCTTTTAAGTGAAATTTCATTGCCTGGTATTCTCCACAGGAGAAGTTGTATGAAGTTAAACTTTCTGTTAATGTTTGCACTAATTGAAAAGCCATCTGGAAGGAAAGGAGGGTCAGAATCTTCATTACTTGTGCAGAGTTCTCGAATCAAGATCTAAAGTAGCAGTCATTAAATATACCTAGACTGTTGGACCAGATCTTCAGAACATTCATCTTAATATCTCAAGTAAAATCCATGCTCAGTCAACGCAGGCTAAGCTGTTGTTTAAGCCACAGATTAGTAAATTGGATGATATGGATCCAGAAGTTCATAGGAAGAGATTCGACTTCCATAGTTTCACGTATATAGAAATGTAGTAATGTGCAGCATGGTGTCCTCCAAACATGTAAGAAGATCTATTTCATTTTAGACCACTCCAGGCCCCAATTTCAAATAGTCTCTTTTATTCATACTATTTTGTGCTGTTTATTTTTAAGGCTACCTGTGATATATATTTGAACCTACGCAAAAGGTACTGAAATTGCTGAGACTGCAAATGATATAGAATCAGACCCTTATTTTCTAATACAACAATCAGATACTCCATCATGTCTATGCAATGTGAAGCTCAGGCTGACTCCTCTCATTCTGCAGTACTCCTATTCTGCAAGTCAGATTGTATCAAATCTGGAAAATAGGACTGTCATGGAGAATACAAAAGGTGAGAGAAAAAATTGCAGTACTGACAAAGATAAGAAAAATATATCCTTATATACAAATATATGTGTATGTAGGTATAATATATTTTATATACATAGGGAGTAGCTACAGAATTGCTGCCAGAAATGGCTGCAAACCAACAATATTGAAAAAGTTACTTTATTAAGGAACATATGATTGGCACTCACTTTTTAAAGTTAAATTCTGATTGGTGTCCTTTTGCTAGCTTCACTGCCACCAATTGATTTCAAATAAAGCAGCAACCTAAAAATACCATTCTTTCATTTTGTTTCCAAGCAATTTGCTCCTTGCTGCTCAAACTTCTACACTGCAACTCTGCCAGATCTTTCCATAGGTTTCTGAATCTCAGAAGAGTTCCTTAATTCTCAGCTAATCTTGCTTACATGTCTCACAGGTGTTGTAGCCTCATTTATCTTCCCTTTCACTGAAGCAGAGCAACCAGGAACTGTCACACCCACCAATAAATCTAGCCATAATTATGTTAAAAAACCTGGAACATAACTTCTTGCCTAGGTAGAATCTTGGTCCTTTCCTTTTCAGTTTTTCTTCTCCCCCTCCTCTTTCTGCTAACTTCTCTCCCTTTGGAAAAATTACAGACAAGAATCTCCAGAAAACATTATGAAGATGAGCAACATGTCATTTCTCCCTCAAAACCCACAGATCTCTCAGAAGGTTTGCAATGAAGTTTAAACCTACTTATGCTTGTGATTAGAAATTAGAGATTAATAAGGATTGACGTGAACATTTCACAAAGAATCTGTAATTATAGCTGCACAAATGAACAGGGGAAAAATACAAAGGAACTATGATGCCACTCAGACCTTTCCTTTTTTATAAAATTAATGAAATGTTTCCAATTTCATTTTCTGGGCTAATCAGAAAAGTATTCTGCTGGAAAGAAAGCAAATGATGGCAAATATGCAGGATTTCTAATACAATATTTGCATTTTGACAGTCACACGGTCTCCATTCTGATTGTGTGCATTTTTTTCATTTTTATATAGTTTGGATCAAAAGGAGATGTTATTAAACATGAAAAGGCCAAAATGTATGAATAATAGCTACTTAATCAATGCAAATCATTAAGTGAACAGAGGCAGAGCAACCTTGATAAGTTTTTGATATAGATACAGAGGAAAAGACTCTATGTATATATTAGACATAAGTAATCTTTTATTTCTGGGTATATCTTAATACTCATTGTCCTTCACAAGACTTTCATCAGACTTAGATTCTGCTATAGTTGTTTGACCTCACACATTTACCACACAGTATCCTGGCAGTAACCTTCAATGTCAATACAAACGACTCTATACATCCCTACCCCCCAGCTGTCCACTGACTGCAAGGATAAAATGGCAATGAGGACTATCATCAATAAATAGCATTTTTCCTTTATAGTCACAGATTACAAAGAGAACAACGAAAGAACAAGGAAGGATAAAATAGGCGAAGCTCTCAAATTCTGTAAAAATTAAAAAGACCTACCCTCAGTCATGATAAAAGCCCATCCAAGCCTGTTTCTGACAAAAAGATCTCAAAATTCCACCATTAAAAAAAATCCCAAGCCCTAATAATCATGGGAAAAAATCCTTTTGGACATTGGAACCTATCACATTTATGTGATATTTTAAATCTCAAGCCACCTAACGTAAATATACTGTTATAAGAAGAATACAGGGATTTCATCTGCAAAATAAAGGGATTCAAACAGAATTCAATTAATGGCTTGAAATTATTAATGGTTTTGTATATTTGGCAGCAACTGCTGTAGAAACTCTAAACAGAAATTCTATGATCTTTAATGAATTATCTTTTATCCTTTAGAAAACTATTGTGTAGACAAGTACAGATTGACTTGGTGAGGCTGTGAGAGCATGTCTTCCTGATGTTCTACATTACAGCAAATGACAATTTTATTACTGATGGCAGTGGGTATTCAACCAAGTTCACACTGGAGACAGAGAGAATTACATGCACTTTAAGAAGCCTCAGAATTACATCTATAGTATTTTATATGACATTATGTTTATTTTTACTGATTAAATGAAAAAAACCCTATCATTTACAATACACCGACGTTCATACATTCTGTTTTGTATGCACTACATAGTAAGTACCTTTAAAAATTATTACGATCTTCCTTAGTACCTTTAAAAGACTGCCATTTTCAGATTTTGTTTTGTTTTGTTAGCTCATTTTTATGTACAACTATAAAAAGAATTGTGGTTGGAAAATACAACTTGAAATCACTGGAATATTTGAGTAGTGATAAAAATTTACTGCTGGGTACCCAACCATCTATACTGCTTACTGCAGGCCACTGAAATTAATAATTTAATGGCTTATGGTTAATAAAGTATTGGTATCGTTAAAAGCTAAATTACAGCCAAAAGAAAAATGATTTGTCTTACAAACATAGCTCATGTAATAGTTTACATATTAGGTAGGGCAAAAACCTATTCACTCCTGAAAGACTTGCACCTTAATATATTTTTTCCCTCAGGACAACTGTGAATGTATTTTGAGCCATTCCTACATGTCTTTTTCAAAATAACAACACAATTTTTATTATTTTTATAGTGCCAGAAGGAATTCTTGTTTTGATTGTATGTATGTATTAAACCAGCTTTTTTTTTTTTTATATTTATGAGAATTACCTTTTTGATAGCATAGCACAATCTTTAACCAAAGTTACATGGGCAGCCTCCTTGGCTGTGTTACATCTTTTCTATTTCCTCTTGAGGATTTTCTTCTTTCTTGCTTCCTTCACATTTCTTTAGCTCTTCTGACACAGTTCTCAAGTATGTCCTCTGTGGCAGAAGTTTATGTTGTATATGTAGTCTAGACTTACTGACTCATACATATATATATATATTTCTTATTTATATATTTCCTATTTATATATTTCCTATAATTCTTCTTTCTTCCATTTCTCTTTCACCCTTTGAGGATTTCAGCCTCTCTGTAGTTCTGACATCTGCTGACAGCTGCTTCAGAATACCCCTGGCTGTCCTGCTCCCTGGCTGGGGTGCAACAGTCTGCCAGGCTCTGCCCTACTGCCCCTGGAGGGACCTGCACAGTCCCCTGCTCCTGGGTCCAGGGAGCAGATACTTTCCCACTGAGCCCTGACACCAAATTGGGCCTAGAAATCTTCTGTAGCAATGGCTTTACCTCCACTCCTTTACCACACACTTCAACCTGTCGTTGGGGGATCATACTCAGGGGTCCCTGTACCAGAGAGGGTGTCCACATCAAAAGGTGCCTGGAAGCCTTGGGACAGCCACACTGGTAATGCATGCCAATCACATATATGTATGGGCACATATATCACGTATATATTCCTATCTAGACACACTGCTTATCTAATAGATAAATATAGATCTATATCTATAAAAAGTGTATCAATTATGTCATGCTACCTAACTTTAATTTTAATCTGATTTATATTGATGCCATATGGATACACACATGCTAAATAAAAAATAAGGAGAGACAATAAAATGACAGCAAATGAGGCAAAACAAGTATGGACTACAGCATTTGCTCCATAAAAAGGAGAATCTGCCAGACTTTGTCAATATTCATTTAAGAAATCCTGTAGCAGGCCATGTCAGAAACTCACTGAAACGAACAAGTCTGTGAGTGGGCTTAGCAGTCCATCCATGCTCTCTACACTGCAGGATCGATAGGCAATGAACGCTTACAAAGTGACACTATCAGCAAGGGAAGCATTTGTACTAATGAAGAGCAGAGGGGGTGTATGCAAGGAAATAGACATACTTGTTACTCCATGTAAATTTAAAATTCTTAAAGGGGCTCAGTAGTCCTGGACAGTTGCAGTGTGGCAAGCATTAGGTGTAAGAGCATAAGAACAATTTAGTAAATGCTAAAGAAGAAACTTAACTGCTTGTGCATTCTGGAGTTCATTCCTGTGCTTTTTCATCAAGAGAGAATTTTACTTTTAACAGCTTTTCTTATTTTTGACATAACACCTTTTTTTTTAAGCCTTAGCTGGGGATTCTATTCTGGCATTAGGTCTGATTAGGTTTGAGACTACACAGACATGCAATAAAAAGGACAATCCCTGTACAAATAACACAACAACCTTAACAAACTGAACCAAATAAAAAGTTCTTCAACAGTGTAAGTGCCCAGGCAATCATAGGCAAGTGACTGTTACCTAGAAAGTAATATAACCTATTTTACTCGCTTGTGCTTTTTATATATGTATTCTATTAAAGCAATTTGTCAAAGCTCCTTTACAGTAAAACTGTGGTGAATAAGAGCTTCATGGAGCTGAGCAGCTAGTCTGTGGAAAGGTTGCTAAAGAGACCCAGAGAAAAGTGAGTCTTCACCCTTACCCTGTAATGTAAATGAAAAAAGCATCTGAGAATCCTTGTATAGATGCCCTGTGTGATTAATTCGTTACTGATTTGAATGGACATCTTGGCGTGTGACTCATTACCAGGCTTGGGGTTGTTCTTCACACCTGAGGCCATGCTCCATTTCTTTTCTGTGGAACCTGACTGTGGGTTTTCCACCTGTGTGTCCTGCTGCTCTAAGGCTGCATTAGCAGTATTTCAATATCTGCAGAAAAAGGTTTTATGCTCATAGATTGGAGATGACTTTCATCTAGAATAAACTAATCTGTAGAAAATGTTATGGAGGGTTGACCAGAAATATTCAGTAACTTTTTCAGGCAGAACTGGCATATATTTGTAGTGATTTATTTTACTTCAATCATGGATATTTCCCTTCATTCTTAGCAGAACCTCAGTTGTTTGTCTGTTTGTTTGTACTTGCAGGTGATGATGCCAGATCAAAGAGCTAGTACCATCTAAGTGATTTTCAAGGTGAACACCAACTTCATTAAAATTCCTGGAAGTTAAGTTTATGCAGCTTTTATGCTCAGTGCATTCCTGTTGAAGGTGGTTTACTATTTTGCACCCACTAAGAAAGTGACCTTGGTTAACAATCTCTGCAGTTTTCTTATCTTGGTCATTTGACATTTGCTTTTTGTCTGTGGCTAAAACTGTGAACTTAGAGAAGAATTGACATCAGTTCCAAAATCCTGTTTTTCTCCACAGGAAATCTTATACAAGTTTCTCATGTTCAAACTGGATAAAAGCACTGTCATTTAAGTAATGGGCAGTACATTTCTTTTAGTAGAAAATACTTTGGGTGCCTATTGCCTTGGGAAACAAGCAGAGAAGCCACAACCAAGAATCAAACAATACTGCTGTGAAGAAGAATATATTTTGTGCTTCCTTTTTTAATTCTAAAGGCTACTAGAAAGATGAAGTTTTTGGCAAATAATTGACGTCAATCTTAACAAAATCTGTGAGATTTTAGTGCAAGATTCTGTTATGTCAGTAAAGATTTGAAGTACAACAGTTAACAATCAAGTTCTCCATTATTCCATCAAAAAAAAGCTAGAAAAATGAGCAGACAAAAAAAATCCTTAAAACAAAAAGGTCCTTTAAAAACCAGATTCTAATAAATATTGCAAATAATTTCATTAGTGAATGATTATCAAATATTAGTGCTTTCTTTTTGTATTTTCTAAGGTGCAGAACCTGCAACTGATGTTTCTATGGATCCTGCAGAAACAAGAGGATCTGAGATGAGAGGATTTCTAAAACTGATATATGAATGACATCTGTAAGACCACGTTAAGGAACATTAAAGGTAAAAATTTGGCATACCTCTATATTCTCAGCAAAAGAATAATAGCTTATATCAACACAATTTAATGTGTAGCTTTGCTCAATTTAAAGAATACAAGGTAGATTTATAGCAATTGCTTCTGATTTAATCTTCTTTGATAACAGAGAAAGAATATGTATTTTTCCTTAAACCAGACAAAGAGGAAAATCAGCTAGTAAGGAGTGCTTCTTTGTCTACACTAAACTTTGGACTGTAACAGTGAGTTACTCATGTTAGCTGGGTTATATATGTTTCAGTTAAACTCTGAGCTTTGTAAAATAGTCTACAGAGAGCTTCACACTATTTAGTTTACTGCACTTCACTGCATTGTATATCTTGAGCCAAGCAACGTAGATAGTAGACAAAGATTTATGACAGATTTTCTGTGTAGCCTTCAGGAAGTCTTTTGTAGTTTGCAGGGAAAAAACCCACCTTCGTACTCCTTGTGGCATAAAAAAATACAATCTTAACTGGTAGATATTGTTTTAACAGTTTAACAATAATAGTTATATATAGTGGTATATTTATTTATCTATACAAACTTGCAATGCACTCTTCAAATGTGAATGGTGCGGCTCATTAGTTTGTTTGCCTTGCATTCGCTCTTTCTGACAACTGCAGATGTTTTGTTATTTTGTAATTGTGACTGCATAAATTTGCAAACATAAAACCCACTCAGTTTTTGACAACTGTTTATTTGTGAGTTAGCAAATGTACAGTTTAGCTTGTAACAGCTTAAATGATTCTGGGACATTTGCTTTTGTGAATCATACCCTCAGCAAAACCTATATTACATCAAAGGCTACCACACAAAATTACCTGATGAGGGTAGGAGTTGCAGGTTGTGCTTGTAGATAAGGTTGTGAAAATGTTCCTGATGCTTTGATGTGCTCTGATGAGCCCTATTTAATACATAACCAAAATCTACAACTTTTGGAGAGGCTGCTGTAGACCTGGAGAAAAAGAAGTATCTATTCTGTAGCACTCTGTGGGTCATACTTAAACCCAGTGTGTATCTGTGAGTTGTGGTGGTGTGTTTTGCTACACTGATATGCTCCCACTGGGACGTAATTTTTATTACCAGATAACCTTAACTTCAAGCGAAACAGTGATGAGAAGAAATTCATTACCCATCCATTCATTACCCATCTCTGTCTTATTTAGTGATAGTGGCCAGGAGTTAAAAGCTTTCTTTATGCACATATCTTTACCTCAAATATAACATATTTTAGTATTTTAATTTTTATCATTTCTGGACATATTGCTTGATATCGATAGGATGATATTTTAGACTATCATATTATCCTCTTTTAATTTAACTAAGGATTCTTTTTAAAAAGTAGATCTTTACTTTTTGCTCTACCTATGTGTGCTGTTGAATCATCCTTAGCTGCTGCATGTCAAAGTTTAGACATAGAATATGTACTAGGTAGCTAACACATTAAGGGGGAAAGGGGTGAGGATGGGAACCCAAACAACTCCAAAATAAAATTATTTAATATTTAGATGTGACCTTTGCAGACTTAAAAAAGGAAGATATTTGAGCCTGATCCAACTTGGGCCTTGTTCAGCATTCAGATGTGACTCTGTAACATCAATTTAAAAAAGCCATTTGGAGTGAAATTCAGGACTACCCCTGAACGATATGCAGGCCACACTCACAAAGAGGGCCACACATAAAGGAGCAGTGATTAAAAACATTAAAGATGTGGAAGTTTCTTATGAAAGAATTGAATATTTCACATAAAGAAAGCCACAGCTTGATGAAATACCTTTTTTTCCTTGTATCTTTATTCATTCATGTGGCATAAAATTAAGAACAAAAGGGACTTCTTGATTAATGACCTCTCCTAATCATTCCAGTAGAATACACAGAGACATTTCTTATTTGATTCCACTACCAAATTAAGTTTGCGTTAATCATAAATGTCACTTGCACACAAATCACACATAAATATTCAGTGTGATCTATATTTTATCAGTTATAACAGAATGCTTGGCAGCCAGAGTGGGTTTAAACAAGCAATTAGTGAATAAGTTATTAAACATTTTAAACAAATGTGATGCATGAAACCCAAATTAGAGGAGTTCAAAGAAATTTAACAGTGTCTTGATTCCACAGGTGCCTGAGCTGGAGGCAGATTTGCCACGTATGAAAAAAAGGGATATGCATTAGACCTTAACATGCCACAAATTTTTCTTTCCATACTTTTCTTTTAATGTCTTTGACAAAGACTTTTGAAAACTTTTCTTTACAAATCCCACAAAAGCAATTTCTGACAGTCTTTTCCTTAGATTTGAATTTGTATTTCTTTTCTTCATGATTCCTCTTTCACATTGCTCTAATACCAGATTTTAATTCCTGTTTATGACCTTGAAATTTCATAGAAAAGTAGTGTAAACGTGTCCATAGAAATGCTTTTAACAGGATTTATATATATATATGTATATATATATGTATAATATATTTTTTTTTTTTTTAAAAGCTGCTTCCAAGTTAAGTTACCAAGGCACCCTGTAAACAAGGGAGTTATTTTTTTCATATTGTGACAACCATGGGGTAATGCTTTACACTTTTAATAGTGTTATTGTATGTAGATTCCCAAAAAGGCTTCATAGAAATCTGTTGCTATATAGTGTGAATAGGGGGTACAAATCTTGATGTTCTCTCAGTTACCAGACCAAACTTCAGAAAAATGGGCATTGATAGAAATTGACTCTACATGAAAACAAGATGTTATCATGTAGGATCTCAAACCTGAAGCCTTCAACTCTATATGGAATGAATGATCAGGTGTTTAATCTGGAGATTATAACATTTGAAACCTGAGAGGCTTTGAGTGCTGAAGGAGGTACTATATATCACTTCTGTGTATATGTATGCAAAGGATATTTATGTGAGAAGTTGCATTGGTTGTTGGATGTCAGGGTCTTACTGACTTAAAGATATTAAGGCTTACAAAAAGTGTAGATGGAAAAATGGCAATTGCATCTATTAAGGTAAATTGTCACATATGGTTAAGGCTTCTCTTCAATTCTCAGTTAATTTCTCTAAAATTGATACTAACCTCAGCCTAGGGCTGTTCCTGGGGATTAATTATTGACTGGGGTTATAGCCCAAAGCATAGCTTTGAGCTATCAGCTCCTCCCAGGCATTCATTAATCTCCTGGCAGTGCCTCAATGTGTGTTGCTTAATTAACATTAGAATAAATATGGTAGTTTAGAGCTATTTCAGTATCAGAATTGAGTAAAGCTGCCTGCTTTCACCTTCTGTCTTCTGGTAGATTTGTAGTTTTGTAAAAAACGAAAGCCTACAAGTGGTAACGTAGTCTGAATCTAATAGGCTAGGCTGATAAGCATTTGCTTCATATTTGCATTGCACCAACACATTTCCCCTGCTATGCCAAAGGCTGGAGTGAGGAAATTAGGTTCTAAGAGCTTATAGGTTCTTCAGACCTCTGACTAATTGGAAATAGGATTCTGGGATGCAACATTCCTGCTCTTATGATTGTTCCTATAGTATGTGGTGAAGGTAATTTTTATATTTCTTATGGATTAAGGAAAATGTAAAAATAGTCTTACATCTGACAATATTCCATGCTTAAAATTAAGAGGTAATCAGCAGTGCAAATGAACATGTGGGAAGCAAGTTTGTTTTCAGCTCTGAATAGGAATTAATTCTGTAGCCCAATTACTTGGTCAAATAGGATTGGCTGAATTTCTTGGTAAACCACTTCTCCAATATTTAATTTTAAAGTTCCTTTTAAATCTCCTATTTTTGAATAGCATGTTCATTTATAAACTAAATTAAAACTTTACTGCTTCCTTCCTTGGCTATTAAAATTATTTACAGAAAGTGAATGGGTGAATAGTTAAACTTTCATTTGTGACTAATTGAACCTACAGCTCAGCTAAGAGGATATGATAGAAGTGAAAAATACCGACTGGGGAAGAGCACTAGGACAGAGTTGTAATCCACAAAACTGGTCTAGACAGATTTTTGCCAGTTTAAACCTTTATGGATTGTGCCTATCTTAGCACAGTTATCTGTTAGCCTCAACATATTCATCCATTCTTATTTCTGTTATTGTTATTATTGCACAGTATCTCAGAGCTCAATTTATGAATTGGGAGCAGTAGCATGCCAGACAGGGAAAAGAAGACTCTTCCTGCTAAGATGAGCTAAGACACACAAACCAATACAAGGGAATACTGAAGAGGTAGTAGCCCATAAAATACTTCATGGTTTAACTAATATCAGTGTTTTGTAGGCAGCATTATAAATTCAATTGCTAAAGTAGAAATTGGACAAAAGGTCATTAACTGTTCCTTTGAATACAGAGGCAAGGATAGCATGAAAGAAATAATAAGATGTTTTGATAAATTAATAGGAAAAAATATAATCACTGCTTGAATATTTGTAGTTTTATTTCAGCATTTGTTCAGTTCTAATGTCAATATAAATTCAGAGTGTCCATGAAGGAATTCTCAAGCATAAATGGGAGCTACCACAAAGGTTTGTTAGTCTCTTCTTACACATTAGTATTGTACATGGTTCATGGTTTGTTATGTACATTGGAAGAACATAATTGATGTTGCTCCTGTCAACAGACCTTGAAAACTGTCTCAATCAGGATGTGGATAATAAAACTAATAATAGCAAATAATAATTCATTCAAATTTCCCTTCATTTATCAGATTAACATGAAATTAAATTCCAAGTAATTGTCTCCCGCATCTACTTAGCTTGAAGACTTGTTTGTTTGCTTGCTATTTAAGCTATAAAATTTTACTTCTCCTACAAATCTTTCTTAATTTAAAAAAATAAAATGTTAGTGATCATTAAACTAAAATTTATCTCAAATAATATTACCATGGGGAAGAAGAGGCTGATAGTTTGGGACAAAATTAGTATTAAGCACCTATGAATAACAGAAAAAATGCAAACTTTTACATGGGCAATTCAGGGATCTCTTCTCATATTTGTAATTTTACAATAAATAATTCCTCAAAGACTGGCTATTATATAGGTACAACCTGCAGAGGACATTGCATATGTTTCTACAGTGACCATGCATATTCTTCTGTAGAAGGTTTTGAGTTGCAAATGTTTCTCCTGCATTAGCAGACCACACATATAAAATATGTAGTCATTCTGAGCTATCATGCCAAACTGAAAATTTTTGCATGCAAAAATTTAGTTGGTGGAAGAATGCACAAGTAGTTTGTAACATCATATCTAGAAATTGTTCTAACAAAAATATTGTGAACTAGAAAAATACCAGTACAAAAACCCATGGCAATCACAAATAATTGTGAATACCTGAGGGTCCTGTTCTTTTTTCATTGAGGCTATTTTGCTATAATTGTATCTGACTGACATAGAATTAAAAAGCCAAATCGAACTAATAGATTAACCGATAGACTGTATTAAGAATATTGTATTGCAGCACTACAGTGAACAAGTAGTTGCATTTGTTCTGTCTGATACATCTAAACTATTAGTTTTAAGCAATCAGAATATTTCTTTTTGACTGAAGCAATATTTTGTCACAGTTCTGATGTGTGTTGGGAGTTATATTGGGACCCAAAGAGAAATATTGAAAAACATGCCTTGGCTTAGCTGAATACTCTGAAGTGCTATTACATGTGAATTCTGAGAAACATTTATCTTGCGTTTCAATAGAATTATTATATTCAAAGTTAAAGACTAAGAAGGCGGCATTTTGGAGGAATAGATAACTGTAACTTGCAAAACATTTCCCTATCTACCTGTATCTCCAAATTTTCAGAGCCAAACTATGTACATTCCCAGATTGTGGCTGAAAGCAAGATCCCTAACATTCCCAGTTAAGGCAGGTTTGCCAGACAGCAGAAACCCTCCTGTAGATGTTTTAGCAGAATAAAGAGCAAAACAAAAGCAAGTGAGACAGTGGATACATAATCCTGAAATAAAAAAATGTCACACAGAAGAAACAATGCACAGTTTTTCCTCACTTCTTAAACTGATGATCTTCATTGTTTTTCAATAGTTTTTGCAATACATTTTATGGATGTCACTTACACAAATCTTGTGGCGCTAATCTGGATAGAGTTATAACTAAGCTTTTTTGGCCTTCAGGCACCTTATTCTTGGCAGTCTCCTGCTGTTTGCTATCAATGTTCTACCTGCATTACTTCTGTAGACTGCGAGAAGAACTTTTTAGTATTAAATATTGCGCCTTTTTATTCCATCTTCAGAGGTTTTTAATTTAATTTTATCTAGTTAAGCTGTACTGTAAGTGGTTGATACCACAACTTTCCTTGTCTCAGATGGTTTCTTTTTGTGTGAAATAGAGTATCACCCACAGCAACACTGTAGCTGACATCTGTTAATATTTCCATATTAAACTCCTATATTCAGTATTTAATAACACAGCTGCAAAAATGCAAAAAAGAATTGACATTGAAGATGAGTCAATGGGGAAGAAGAGGCTGATAGTTTCTCTGAAAATACATTATTTCCAGTGACATCCTGCAGGTTTATATATGTTAGTTTTCTGAATGCCCTTTTTGCTTAAATGCATCTGGGAAAGTTTATGTCCAAATTCTCCCTTGAGCTTTATGTTTTTTTCTTTTTCATTGTACAGAACTTCTAAATCATATTTAATGTTTCTGGAAGACATTATGCATATATTTTGTTTCCTAAGTGGAATGAAAAATGATCAGACATGCTAATGATAAATACATCATTTAGAATATTAGCCTTCACAGCTTTATATATCAATTAAATTTTAGAATTAGGTGTTCTGCTTGTATCTAGAACACATACATGCAAGGATGGTGATGTCCATTAAAGAGTTAGGATTTGTCAAAGGCAGCTGTGTCACAGTAGCTTAGAAACATAAATGAACTTTTTTAATAGACGAAAACACCATGGCATCTCAGAAGACATAGTAGTAACATTTATCAAACACTGACTTTTCACTGGTGGACTCTTCTGATATTGAAAATATTCTGGTAAAGAGAACCAAAAAATAAACAAAGTAGAAATAAAAGAAGACCTGAACTTTTTTCTATTTTATCCACCCTGAACTACTTGTTTTGGAATAGGAGTCTTAAGGAGGCACTGATAAATATATTCCTTCTTTTTTATATCTGATTATAAGTCTATGTTTGCATCAGCTGTTTGTGGGAATAAATAATGTTTTATAATTTAATGTTTTATAATTTAATGTTTTAATTAAAATGGGCATGCAAACATTAGTCAAAGTCCAGATTGATAGGTAATAGATTTTGAAGTAAATATAAAGATAGGTAAATAAATGACATTACTTTATACCAAAACCGGAAGCCACTGAGATAGCTTCTTTCCATCCATGCCTTCACCTCTTTGTCTGTAAGATGTTTTGAGGTCAGATTTTTACATGTCATACAAGAAATTAAGTTTCCAGGCTCACTTTTGGACATGAATAAAAATAAGTGCTTCAAGAGACTTCATTTTATTGCTTGATATTTTCACTTTCATATTAAATTTTTAAGTGAAGACCTGACACTATTTAGATAAGTGAAACAACCACTGTGTTCAGATTCAAGAGAACTTATTAATTAATTTGGTGTCTGTTTGGTGTTTAAGGAGTCATGAAACAGAATTAGAGGCAAGTGACCATTCCAAATGAAAACTAAGAGTTTTCAGACTTCAGTTCTTGTCAACTAGAACTTATGTTTTTCATTTTCTTAAGATTGAAGCACTGAAGATTTGACTACACTCCAGTACAGTTATCTTTGATGAAAATTGGGTAATAATCTCACCAACGCATTCTCTACAGCTGTGTGTTTGTTTTACGGTGATTACACACAGCAAATTTAACCTGGAGATGATAAGGAAGTTTATGTGAATAAATGCTTGGTCTTAATGTTGGAGTTTTTTAGAATATCACAAGCTGGCTTCACAGTTTAGCTAAGTCAGTGCAATCCATAGCAGGCAGTTACACTGAGAACCAACTCAAATCTTTGCAAGTTTTCTGTCAGAAAACAGGTCAGTCCCAAAAAGCTCTGCGATAAAAGTAAGGTGTTAAAGAGCCTCAGGTCCAGTTTGCATAAAGGAGCAGCTTTTGTGTTGTTTTCTCTTGAGACCAAAATTGTTGACATGTGAACCATGGAGCTGTATTTTACCAGTTTTAGCTATAGAACAAATTCTAAGGAGCAGCCTGCTGGATTAAATCAATGCAAGTTATACTTCACATTTTTTCAAACATCAGCCTATGAAAAAAAGCAAAGTTTAGTAAGGTAAAACACTGACAGGTTTCCAAAGAGCTACAGGAAAAAAAATGTAATTAAAGTACAAAAATATTATTCTGGGGTATAAATGAAATATCACCTGCTCTTATCTGAACACAGAGTCAGGGAAAATCCAAATGCAGTGAATGAATTTTCAAATTTACAAGATCTCAAACAATTAAACCTAAATAGATTGGGATAGGAAATACTTAAGAAGAAAATTTCAAATTTAGGTTTTTTTAAGCCCAAATGTTTTTGGGTAGGGCTGGTAGACTGCTGCAGACTTATAGTAACAGAATACATTTCCTTCTTTTGAAAGAATTCTTCAAACACTAGAAACTGTAATTCGAGTTCTGAAATGAGAACAGAGACCATTATACAGTTGCTAGTGTTAAGCATTTTTTTTTAAAGATGAAGAATGAAAGAAAGAAAGAAAAGTAAACAGTGCCAAGGCTTCTGTCCTATTTGTGCAAAACAGTGGAACTGAGCTGCCAGATAATGATGTTTACTCTTCTTAAAAACATTATATTTTGTAAGCCTCTTCCTTTTTGGAGACTTGAAGCAACTGCACTTCACTGAAACAATCCGTTTTTTATTAGAATTGTGAATACCTTGCACAATCTAACTAGTATTTTATTCCTTTTTCAAGATATTTTCAGTTTAAGTTTTTGAAGTTTTAGCTATTACACTTCATAAAAGGTTAAATTGTTATCTAATTTCAAAACAATAAAAGGGAAAACAAAAAAATATATGAACATGAATAATTTGAATAAATTTTTTTTTTTTTTTTGTTTATTTTGTTAATTGGGTGTAACATGGGGATTTCACTGTAGTTATTTGATTCCATTAGTTTACTTCTCCAATCAAATTTTGGTAAAGAAACTATTCCTCCAAGACTGTTCATATATATGTTTTTATACTACAAACCAAGTAAAAAATTGAATGACCATCCATTAAAAAAAGAATTAGTTTATTCTGAAAATATCAGAGCAGTAAACTTTGACATTAGTGGATTAATATTTCCACCCATATGTTTCTTTCAAACAACATTCTGGTATGCTGGCATTCACAGACTGTTTTGTTTATGATGTGATCACAGACTCTCATCCAATATGCTTCCATCAAAGTGGCACTGCCTGGATTCATTCCAGATTCAGCTGTTTTAGCAGAGAAGCAGGCCCTACAGGGACCCTGTGTAGGGTCGCAGCTAAGTGCCAAGCCTTTGCCCAAAGGATAGTGAAGTGTGATTTTGATCCAACTTCTGCATGAACTTGGAAGAAATTGGACGTGTGATTGACTTAGTGGGTTTCCTGTGATCCATCATGGGATTCTTCTTCATGTCATTTCCTAAATCTTTGATGTAAGTAACATAGGGACAGCTTCAGTCTGTGATTTTGCAGATATACTTGATTTCTAATGTCAGAATGAAGCCACACAGCTTGAAAAGATGAGTTCATTTCAAATTCACACTTTTATCTTAAGAAACTGAAAAATGTTTGTACAAATAACAACTTGGACTGGTGTTTCATGTTCATTGAATGTGTTTGTATTTATTTTTTTTTAAGCTACTAATAAAGCATGTTTGAAACAAGGGTGAATCAAAGGATCACATCTGAAAGGCACAATACTGCTAACAGCCTATCAGGAACTTAGTTACAAGACAGCTCTGGAAGCAAAAGAAAAGCTGCCAATATTATCTGGAGAGTCAGCCAAGAAGCCAGATGCTACCAAAAAAAAAAAAAAATCCTCCATTATTTGGCATTTTGGGGTCTCATGGGTGCCATTGAAAAACAAAAAGATCCAGTGTACTTTATAAACAATATAGTAGGCCTCAGATGCCTCTACTGTTCTTAAGGAAAAATTCATGCTAAAGAGTGGTAGTGTCAAAAAACCCAAAAGAATCATACCTGGTAGTGTATGAAAAGGATGTGAAAGACAAAGGCAGTATTCCAATTCATCTTTCTTGTTACATTAAATTTGGGAATCAGAGAAATTCAGGTGTAGCTCAGGATCCTGGGGTGGGGAATGAGGCAAGCTAAAAACAGAATTTCATTATATCCGGCGTCCAACATTAGTTTTTCAATCAGCTTGCCACTGTGTGAATTGGATACATTTAAAAGGCAGAGAATTACTTAGCAAAGGGTCCTGCAAAGAGAAACAAATTTAATCGATTTTATTTACCTTTTATTTAGTGCTGAGAGATAAGACCAGAACTGGATATTCTTCTAATAAAAGATTCATAAGATTGATCTTGATTTGTGTTGTTTATCTATTCAAATTTTGTTCTGCCTTTATTTTAAGGATTGATTGGAGTAATACATATGTCCTGTTTAATTTTGAATTGAATTAATAACTTCAATAGATAAATTCCCTGTGCTTTTTCTCTAGATACTTCTTTTTAATTAATATCAATGTATTCTTAAAGAGCTGATGTATTGTGTTTTAGAGGTAAAATTTGTTTAGAAGTATTAGCAGAAATTACCACAGGGGCGTTTTTAAAGTTTCTTTAAATTTATTGTGCTTGCCTCAGCAAAGAGTCAAATAGAAAAATATAACTTATAGCAAATTATCATAAATATCTTAGACTATTGACACTATGTTGAAAGAACGCTTTGCAGGTTTGAATGAGTTCTGAGTTTCTGAATCTGCAAGACTCACTATCCCATTTTTTTTAACATATCTTGCAACACTATGCCTCCTAGCATCATCTTTATTCTTGAGGGGCTAATGGAATTTTTCCATTGGTTTTGTGTGAAGATTATTATTATGATAGCCTAGTTTCATTTAACTACATTATTTGAGAAGTGCAAAGATAGTTTTAATAAGCTTTTAATATTTTCCATGTAATATTAATTCTTTAAATGCAGTGAAGTTCTTTGAGTTTTAGATGATGAACTGAATTGACTAGAACTGGAAGCAATGAGAGACCAAATATCACTTTCTTTGTTGTGTGGCATAAAAACACATTTCCAAATCCAAATATTCTCTTTTAATGAACTGTTCTTCCTAGATAACTACTGGATTCCTCTGAACACCAGTGTTAGAGTGCAGACCAGATTTCCAGCTGCCAAAGTGTAAGATATTGAAAGAAGCAGCGATGTTTTGAAGGAAAGAGTCCTTAATTGTCAGAAAAGATTTCCCACAAATCTCCTCCACCCACACAAGATTTAGTCAGTGGGGTGTATTACAGTAAAATCACATCTTAAAAAATGCTGCATTTTAAAAGCATATAAATTCTGTGATAAGTAGGAAAGATTCTGGAATGTTTATTTTTTCACAATGCATTCACTGCTTTTCTCCAGGCAAGAGTTTCCTACACATCTCAGTGACTAAAATCATCATTTCATTATCACGAACATCAACAGGGCCTTTTCTGGATCCTCGTGTTTTTAAAGTGTTAACTTCAGAGACTAGAAAATCTGGGGTAGGAGGCAAAATCCTCATCCCTCTTAAAATAAGAACGTAAATCCCAGTGTTGCACAATAATTTTCCAGTTTTTCTCTTTCTGTCATCTAAAATGACTGAAATTAAATAATGCAGATCAATTTCAGTTGGGAGGTATGAATCCAGAAGCTGAGTTTACAGGTAGCAGGAAAAACTGCTACGGAAAATAGTAGAACATCCCACTTGAGTAATGACTTGCACACAATATGTTCGGTTACAGTTGAACATCAGACAGTTACAATTTAACTCTCTTCACGTCATTGGCAGCATTCTCTTTCTCATTCCATTCTCTTTACTTTGAAAGAAATCGTATGATTTGACATTCTTTTCCTGAACTGCACAATTCCGCAATAATGCAAATCCAAGCTCCAAGCATACCTTTCTGTTTTAACTTACCAATACTGTTAAACCAGTGCTGGCACTACTAAAATCTCTCCTTTAGAAAGATGAGAAAAGCAGAGTGTGATTGCAGACACTTAATGGCAGGCCCACAATTAAGGAAACAAGTAAGTCAGTAAGGTGTCTACACTGGTCCCGAATATGTCTCATGGTGTTTCAAAATAATGTGCATGTGTGGGAAACAGAGGTAATTTTGACTCTAATTTCACTTAGCACTGAGGAAACAGAAGATGATGCACTGGTTGAATTTTTGGAATTTACAACACTGGGATATGTTATGTATACCACTGTTCACCTGAAAATGTGATTTTACTGTCTGAGGGATTGTCTTTCAATAAAGTGATGCAATTCCAACAGAGCAATGCTACGTTTCTTCCAAAAATTTCTAAATCTAACATTTCGGTCAAGTGCATCCTAAAGTGTCCACTCAACAGTCAGGACATATGAAGAGACACTGTGATACCGTTTCTCCTTGTCACAAGTTGCAACTTCTCTGAATGGTACATAGAAATGGTCAAGAACAGAAAGATAGCATCTCTTTTCTGCACAGTGAGCCACTGACACAATAAAGAACAGGAAAAAGATAACTAAATGGTCTGCTACAGATGTGGAATTACATTCTGTTTGGAAGAAAGAAGGAACAATAAAGATTTCCAGGTTTCTATTCAATACCTGATGTTGTGAAAGACTTTATGATTCATCACATCATGGAAGAGCGGCAAAGAATTGCTCCAAAATATGACAGTAGGAAAGGAGAAGGTAAGAATTTATTACTTGTGCCTTTAGAATCAGACATACTACCCTGCAAAGGGGAGGAAATGTTGACTTGTTAACTGCAGCAAACAGATTGACCACACTTCGGAATTTCAGGTGAAGTAATAATTTTTCCTCCATGTTTTTTTGGTTTTGATGTGATTTGTTTTGTTTTGTTTCTTTTAAAACACAGAGGTTTCATGACTTTAAAAGGTAGCCTGGCATAATTTATCTTGACTTTGTTATTCCCATGAAAATTATAGCTCAGCACAGCATTTGTTGTACCCGTAACAATGCTGTTGACAGTGTCAGAGAAGGAACAGATAAGGTGTGGAAAACACTCTTGACAGCATCTTGGTTATAGAGTTTTATCAATGTAAGCATACTTAGAAAGAGAAAAAAAAACAACAGTATGAGTAAAGAAAGAATTTGCAAATCCTGGATCAGTGCTTAGCATTGCCCAGACTGCTTTAAAGAGACATTGTCTGTGCTTTACTGTTGGTTGAAATGAGTGGCAAGGGCAGGAAGATTGAGCAGGGTGTGGAATTTTACTTAAGCAAATAAATAAATAAATATCTAAGAGTGCAGAATCTGAGGAGATGGCTACTGCATAAGAGTTTAGTTTAACAGTATCTTTGAAGAAGCATTGCTTTCCTGAACTGACTGTATATATTTAGAATACCACAGCATTTTAATATTCTCTGAGATTGAAGAAAACAGGCTTATTTCAAGTTTTGGAGTATTAGAAAAGTGTCTATGACCAACATGAGAAAACAGTTTCTTCATGCTTTTCAATGTTCAAAACATATTGAAATGTAAAAATCCAATAATTTAATTGCAATAACAAACTCACTGATGTGTGTTTATCTTTCTTTTACACACAGGGATTTACTAAAAATCACCTTATGGAAAAGTAGTTCTATGTGCTAAAATCCAAACTCAATGGAGCACTACACATAAAAGTTATTAAAATCAAATGGTTCCCTAAAACTTTAAATTCAAACTCAGAGCACCAGCTAATCCAAAAGGAAATTAAGTGAACTGCCCCTCTGGGAAATGATAAAATTAGTGCATTCAGGAAGAAAGTTAAATGGTGAACCAAACTGAAAACAATGACATTCATTAGAAAATATGCATTTTCACCACATGTACACATATATCTGTGCACATGCAAATATCCAAACATTAAATATTCAAATTGCTTAATTATTGCAAAAGAATACACTTCTAGAAATCATGTGAGCACCTTCTAGCTTCTTCTTTTTATTAACTTGTCTAAATTCAAAGACAAATAGCTCCTTTAAACTTTTATTTGGTATTTTCTCATTGTACAAAATACAAATGTCAAACCTTTAACAGAGCAATCGTATTACCAATATATAATTCTGATTTATGTTTTCTAAGCCCAAGGTCAACTGTTAGGAAAAATCATCCTGCCTCTGACAACCTTTGTAGATCTCACACTCCATCAAAGGCACTTCCGTAATTTATAAGACATGATGATTAGCCCATAATTTCTCCATAAAATTTGAGAGCAAATCAAATCTTCACAATGTTTGTTATTGCTCTCAAAGAGGCATAAACAATAGGCAGATTTTAACAGAAATAACTTAATACAGATAAGCAAATACATTTCTATAAACAAATTTGTAGACTTCCTGGACATCTGTGGGTGGCATCCATCAATGTTTTCAGTAGCTGCGGAAACTAGGCTGTGTACCAACAGGTTTTGGATTCCTATAAATATGACTAGACCTGCCACTGGTGTGTGTGTCACCTAAACAGCTATCAATACATACATCCTCCTTCACATCTGATTCTTCACCTGAGAGCTCATTTGGTTTTCATAGCAAAATCAGATGATCTGAAGAATAATATCCCTCACCGTACAAGTAATTTTTACTCTTATTTTCTTAGCCTATCATAGGTGTAACAGCATTACCTTTTGCAATGATGGTATTATTCATTATGAGCAGGCACCTCTCAAAATGCATGCTTCACTCCAGCAATAGGGAGTGGGATACATATATAATTTTTCTTCTTCAAATAAGCATATTTAATAAACTAGTCTTATTTTATCTATTAAGAAAGAATGCCTTCATTCTCCTAAAACAGTTTTTACCTGCCGTACACTCTTTGTTATATGAAAATGTGCTAAAAATTTTACCAACAAGTAAGGGCAGTGGGCAAATTTTAAGACATTGCCTCTTTAAAGGAACTTGTTAAATATCAGTACTTGTCCTGCAAAGTACATTTAATGTATCCAATAAAATTAGTTTTGTACAACATGTTATTGAGTAATTAGTGCTCAAGCCAGAAGTTCTACTTGTTATTAGTCATCTTGATGCTCAGATTGCGTAAGCTAAATTGATTGCTTAAGGAACCACAAATACCATAATCACAAATTTTATAGTTTTATGTAGGATGTTACAAAAAAAATTGCCTCATTGTCTTCAATGTGAAATAAGATTACTTTTCCCTAAGCAATGCAGTAGAATCATAGAATCATAGAATCATAGAATTGTAGGGGTTGGAAGGGACCTCGAGAGATCATCGGGTCCAACCCCCTGCCGAAGCAGGCTCCCTAGGACATTTCACTGAGATAGGCATCCAGACGGGTCTTGAATATCTCCAGAGAAGGAGACTCCACCACCCCCTGGGCAGCCTATTCCAGTGCTCTGTCACTCTCACTGTGGAAAAGTTTCTCCGCATGTTGGTGCGGAACTTCCTATGCTCCAACTTGCAGCCATTGCCCCTTGTCCTGTCTCCACAGACCACTGAAAAGGGGCTGGCTGATTCCCCCTGCATCCCTTGCTTAAGATAATTGTAAACATTAATTAGGTCCCCCTTAGTCTTCTCTTCTCAAGGCTGAACAGTCCCAATCTTCTCAGCCTTTCCTCATAGGGGAGATGCTCCAGGCCCTTTATCATCTTCGTAGCCCTTCTCTGGACTCTCTCCAGGAGATCCCTGTCCTTTTTATACCAGGGAGCCCAGAACTGGACACAATACTCCAGGTGGGGCCTGACCAGGGCAGAGTAGAGGGGGAGGATCACCTCCCTTGACCTGCTGGCTACACTCCTCCGGATGCACCCCAGGATCCCATTGGCTCTCTTAGCCACCGAGGCACACTGCTGGCTCATGGCCAACCTGTCATCCACCAGGACCCCCAGGTCCTTCTCCACTGAGCTCTTCTCCAGCAGGTCATCCCCCAGCCTGTACTGATAGAAACGGTTGTTCCTTCCCAGGTGCAAGACTTTACACTTGCTTTTGTTGAACCTCATCTGGTTTCTTACTGCCCAGCTCTCCAGCCTGTCCAGGTCTCGCTGGATGGCAGCGCAGTGTTCCTGCGTGTCAGCCACTCCTCCCAGCTTTGTGTCATCGGCGTACTTGCTGAGGGTCGAGGCTATTCCCTCATCAAGGTCGTCAATGAAGATGTTAAACAGGACTGGACCCAACACCGAGCCCTGGGGAACACCGCTAGTCACAGGCCTCCAGTCAGATTCCACTCCACGAATCACGACCCTCTGGGCTCGGTCCGACAGCCAATTCTCAACCCACCTCACTGTCCACTCATCAATCCCATGCTTTCTCAGCTTTGCTATCAGGATGTCATGGGAGACAGTATCAAAAGCCTTGCTGAAGTCAAGGTAGATGACATCTACTGCTCTCCCTCCATCTACCCAGCCGGTGATGAGATCGTAGAAGGCTATGAGATTGGTCGAGCACGATTTCCCCTTGGTGAATCCATGCTGACTACTCCTCATGACCTTCTTCTCTTCCAATTGCTTGGAGATGGCATCCAGAGCAAGCTGTTCCATTACCTTTCCGGGGACAGAGGTGAGGCTGACTGGCCTATAGTTGCTGGGATCCTCCTTCTTGCCCTTTTTAAAGACTGGAGTGACATTGGCTATCCTCCAGTCCTCAGGCACTTCTCCTGTTCTCCAGGACCTGTTGAAGATGATAGAGAGCGGCTCAGCAATCACCTCCGCCAGCTCCCTTAGCACACGTGGATGTATCCCATCCGGTCCCATGGATTTGTGTGCGTTTATCCCTTTGAGCCGCTCCTGGACCTCCCCTACCTCAACCAGAGGGAAATTCTTCATATCCCAAACACTCCTATTTACATCCAGTGCCTGTGGGTCCCGGGGGCCTTTGAGGTGAAGACCGAAGCAAAGAAGGCATTCAGTATCTCCACCTTCTCAGTATCCCCCGTTACCAGGACACCCTCCTCATTCATCAAGGGACCTACATTATCCCTGGTCATCCTCTTGCTATTCACGTATCTAAAAACCCCTTTTTATTATCCTTTATGTCCCTTGCCAGCTTCGTTTCCAAGAGGGCTTTAGCCTTCCTAGTTGCGACCCTACAGGCCCTGACTACATTCCTGTATTCTCCCCATGTGCTCAGACCCTTCTTCCACAATTCATAGATCTTCCTCTTCTCTTTGAGTTTACTCAGCAGCTCCGTGTTCATCCACGCAGGTCTTCTGCCTCTCCTTCCCGATTTCCTGCACAAAGGGATGCATCGTTCCTGTGCTTGGAAGAAGTGCTGTTTGAATGCTAGCCAGCTCTCACAGGCTCCCATTCCTTCAAACAGCGTAGCCCACGGGATAGCCCCTATTAAGTCACGGAGGAGATCAAAGTTAGCTTTTCCAAAATTCAGGGTAGCTATCCTACTTTTTGGCTTGCTTCTTCCACCCAGGATCTTGAACTCAACCATTTCATGGTCACTTAGACCTAAGCTGCCCCCGACCTTCACTTCCCTAACGAGCCCGTCCTTGTTAGTTAAAACAAGGTCCAGCACCCGCCCTCCCCTTGTAGGCTCCTGCACCATCTGTAGCAGGAAATTGTCTTCAACACACTGCAGAAATTGTCTGGACTGCATACGACTGGCCGTGTTGCTTGCCCAGCAAATATCTGGATAGTTGAAGTCCCCCATAAGGATTAGTGCCCGGGATCTTGAGGCTACTTCTAACTGCTTATAGAATGCACTATCAACCGGTACATAAAATCAAGTATGTGAAATCATTGGTTCCCTAATGCCACTGTTCTCAGTAGAGATAATTGCTTCATTCAGTCCATAAATTCTCTTGCTTGTTTGCATTTGTAGCTCTCCTACAGAACCTCACTCCACTGATCTAATGTTAGATGTTGGTTCAGGTCTGTTATTTCTGATTGAATTATAGTAAGTTGGCAGCAGTAAAGATGGATCCAATAGCATTATTACTGGCTTTTGCACAGATCAATCAAGATCCAACAGGATTTCAGTAATTTATTTTCTCATTTATAATGTCTTAATATTGCTTCACTCTTTCTGAGGGCTTTTCTAATTTCTCCTTATTTCATAAATGAAATTTCCTACATTTTTCTACCTACATATTTATTTCTTCTCAAGAGACAGAACATATTATTTGTGAAGGAAGCCATAGATTAAAATTGGAAGAATCATTCATTTATTGTTGTAGTTAAGAAGTTACAACCATATCACTGTTCTGAAATGAAAGAAATCTTAAAGCAGAAAGAACTTCAAACATGTTATATGTAAAATTATGATTGCCACCCATTCATCTAACAGATATTTAATTGCCATCTGCTCTAACAACAGGTCTAACAGTTACTTGTAATCAATCAACTATATGTATTTAATTTTTAACATCAGAGTGGTTAATATTAATTAATATGTTGAAATAATTCTTCTTTGACTTACTACTAACAAGAATATATTTACTTAGAATTTTGGAGGCCACCTATAAGCTCAGTTTTTTCCTTTTTCCTTTTACACTGCTGCTGCATTTCTCAAGACCAAACAAGAATTTTTACATTAGAAAATTATTTATTTACTTTCACTAAGCCTTTTTTTCCCAAATTTTTCAGAAGATTGACTAATAATCCTATTTGCCTTTTTGTGATCAAGCTGTCATCACAATAATAGTTATTATTCATTTATTTTTTATAATTCCATAATCAATTGAACTGTTTACAGCTTATGCTAACTTCCACCTATCAAAACACATTATCAATTTAAAACAAACTTCTCAGTAATCTCCTGTTATGCTGGGGCTGTGTCAAGTTCAGTACACTTCACATTTTTACTGACTTAGAGAATACACATATCAAATTTTTGACTTTTGAGATCACTCTACATTAAAAAAACCACTTCATTTTCACCATGTTTGTGTCACAGAGAATTTTTGAGGCCATTTGGCACATAATGGAATAAAATGGTCGTAGTATTACCCTCTTTCATCTTCTAAATTTCTTTTCTGGGAAAAAAATATTTAGCAACATACATAAAATCGATTTGACTTATGAATTATTTTTGCATCTCTGTTCTAAATAAATTCTATTTGGAGGTCTTTTTCAATGATAAAACAGATCCAAAATTATTAAAAGCCTTTTAACATAAGATCTGCAGTCTAGTAAAAACTCCTTTTTTTATTTTATTCCCCACCCCTCCAATGAACAGTACTTTGTTAATTTAAGGTGTCTTCTGACTTGCTTTCTTCCCAAAGATTACTCAGTTTCTCTCACTATAACATGCATACAATTTCTTATTTGTACATTTCAGAGTGTCAGGGACACTATTAATCCTACATTGCTTTTCATAATTTCATTTATATTAATTCAATATAGTGGTTTTTTACTTCTTTTTTCATTTTGCATTTGATAAATGGTGGTATTCACCTACACTGCAGGGCTCATAATTCAAAGACATGGTTTTTGAGAAGGGCTTCATCAAAGTCAAGTATCTAGTCCAATGTATCATAAGTGTAGGCATTTGTGATTTTTCTTGTAAGCTTTCTCTTTGCTACTCTATGTCACAGAGTAACTTGTCCTATGGAAGTACAGGAAGAAGCACTTTCGCAAGCAGTGTTAACTTTGACAAGCTTGCAATGAGACAGTTTTCTTTGGAGAATGAAATATACAAGTCTAGCTGTATTTCTGAGGAATAATAATAATAATAATAATAATAATAATAATAGTCACTTGCATTTCTGAGGAGTACCTGAATGTGAAAAAAACCAAACGTTGAACGCATGGAAAGATTTACGAGATTTTTATATTTTGTTGTTTAAGTTGAAATATTCTGTTACTAATATTAATCTGAATCCAATATTTATCAAAAAGGATAAAAAATCCTCTACAAGAGCTGAGTAAGTGTGCTAGCTTGAATTAAATAAAAATATTGCATTTAATTCAAATTGGTTTGGATTTTTTTACTTAAAATATCTTGTGTTTTTTTTCCCATTCAGAGAAAATAGTACTGCTTAGATTTGTTTTATTTTTTCAATTGTCATGGAACTAAGAGAAGACTTATTTGAAAAGCTCTACAATCCATTTCTTTATTTTCTGTACCTAAAAGTAGGTGGTTACTATCTAGAATTGAAACTGACATAGAGAACTGACAATATTTTGTAAACTAGATGCTGATCCTTCACTTACTGGGTATTCATGTGACATTCCAGCAGATCAAAGGAGGTGATCCTCCCCCTCTACTCTGCCCTGTTCAGGCCCCACCTGGAGTATTGTGTCCAGTTCTGGGCTCCCTGGTATAAAAAAGACACGGATCAACTTGAGAGATTCCAAAGAAGGGCTACAATGATGATTAAGGGCCTGGAACATCTTCCCTGTGAGGAAAGGCTGAGTGAGCTGGGACTATTCAGCCTAGAGAAAAGAAGATTAAGGGGGGACCTAATTAATGTTTGTAAATATCTTAAATATGGGATGCAGGGGGAATTAGACAGCCCCTTTTCAGTGGTCTGTGGAGACAGGACAAGGGGCAATGGCTGCAAGTTGGAGCATAGGAAGTTCTGCACCAACATGCAGAAGAACTTTTTCACAGTGAGGGTGACAGAGCACTGGAACAGACTACCCAGAGAGGTTGTGGAGTCTCCTTCTCCGGAGATATTCAAGACCCATCTGAACACCTACCTCTGTGATATGTTCTAGGGAGCCTACTTTGTCAGGGGGTTGGACCAGATGATCTTTCAAGATCCCTTCCAACCCCTACAATTCGGTGATTCTGTGATTTCATCATAGACTACTTCTTTGGTTTTGATCAACTTCTAAATTAGCAGGTAGTATCTCCATTTTTCTATATCTATACTTTTTCTTTTTTTTTTTTTTTTAAATATATACTTTATATTGTTTCTATCTAATCCAAATGATAATTACTTTATTATTTTGAAAAACAAATATCCAAACCAGGATTTTTTTTTGGAAAAAATCATTATCAGAATTTTCAATAAACCAAACCATAACAGTCTGGGAATCTTACAGAACCTCTCAAATAGAAAAGGTAAAGGTTTTTTTAAACTCTTCTGAGAAAGGCTATGACATGCAGTCAAGAAGTAACAGTAACTCCATTCGTGGTGGCTTCTTTTAAAAATGAGTATAGTATGTAATGGTTTCCTTTCTATACAGCGCCATCTTTAGAGTAATATATCATCTCAGCAGCATCTTTTGATGATGTATTACTCAAATACATCATCAGCCTGAACAGCATTTCAAATGATTTATAAGCCTAGTAAATCATTAGAGTGAGGCACATTGATGATGTATTATTCAAAGATAGTGCCATATGGGTAAGAAGGTTTTAGAAGTGTAGTCAACAGAATAACAGAACAAAGCATAAAGCACAAACAAATTCATACCATTCAGGAGACAGCTGCCCTGAGCTTGCAAAAAAGTCTTAATTCCAAATGAGTTCCAGCAATGGTGTAACTTCTCACGTAACTCAACCTGACCACCCCTGGATAATGTACAAGTAGTATTTCTAAATAAGAGATGCACACATGAGAAGACTCCCAAGAAGGATCTCAATGGGCATTGGGATCCTGGCACTTACCCTTACTGAAATTTGTGCAGGGAAATGTGGACTTAGACATCTTATAAACCTGCCTGCAATAGAGGAAAGAGAGAAAGTGAGTCTGTGCACAGGAGTGGGTGGCTAGGAGTGTGTGGAGGGAGTAATAATGAGCTGGTTTCTGTTGATTTAGAACATAGTTCTGGGTCATCCTTTCAAACTGCACCAGAATCAGCACACTACAAATTTTCTCACCTCTGCTTGTGGTTACATGAATGTGGCAAAGCCTTTCAGCACATAGCACAATAGAAGAGTTTGCGGAAAAAAAAGGCCATAAGAATTTGATGGTAGCTAGAAAAACTAGAAGTAACTCTAATAACACATTTTGTAGCCTTTTATTTCTTGCTATTGTAAGTTACTTCCTACCCTACAATAGGCAGACAATATGGACCTAGTTCTCTTACAAAAAATGATGTCAAGGAAAGAAAAATGAGGAAGCTTAGTATGACTGACATTTTAGTTACACATGAAGGTAGCAGTTTCAGTATGCACAGCAATGCCCTATTAGGTGTTTCATAACTTCTCTAAATAAAATATACCCTATCTAACTATATTCTGTGGAAATATATATTTTTGAGGTGAGTGGGCTTATTTTCTTCCTAATTCTACAAGTTTTATTTCACATCTCTTAGTGGCCATGAAGCCCCTTGTTAGTGTCACTGCAACGGGACTAACAACTTTTGTGTATTTTTATTAGAATGCTAAAATATTAAAGTATTATTGAACTTACTAATAAATATAGTCCTTTCTGCCCATAAGATTTGGAGTGTACATGGGCACAGAGTATTAAAAAAAGAAAATAGCTGTTGAGGCAGGTGTACAGACAGCAAGCAACAGGCACACTTTACAGAACCCATGTTAGAAAATGCTTTTCCAGAGGAGTAAAGACATATTTGCAAGCATTAAAAGCTACACTAAATTTATTCTCAGTGGCATCTTAGTTTAGTTTCATTTTTTCCTCTCTCTGATGTTAACTGTTTTAATCCATTAATCAGTGACACTATAAATATCTGTTTCAACATATTTGCTTGTCCAACTATATGTATTTTATGGAAAATAAGCTTAAATATGTCTTCAACACACCAGAATTTGTGAGCAAGTGCCACATAGTACATGATTGTGCATTTCTGTCTAGGAAATCTTGGAAAGAAATACAAACTCTTACCAAATGCATTGGTAGGTCAAAGCCATGATTGTAACATGACATTTTGCAGGTGTGTTCTCAGACCAAAAGGAGAAAAGAATAGAAAAAAATCTGGATAATACAGGTTTCAAGCACATTATGTACCACCTGAGCAAATAGTGAATGTGGGCATCTTCCAAGGTAATAGAAATTTCCAAATCAAAGCTTAGCTGTGCCAGATATTTGATTTCCCCAAGCCAGATACCTAGCATTTATTGTTATTCAAGGTTTATTTTAGGAAAAAAATGTTTTCTCATGGGACCTGTTCTCTGAAACTACTCTAGCTTCTTGTGATATTTCTTTTCTCACCCCAAAACTCCCAGCTAATTCAAAATTGCATTAATGGAATTTTATGAGATAACATCCAAAGCTATTTAAGTACTCATTAGTATGACTAATATATTGATTTAAAATATGTTACCATATGAAAACGTGGCCAGTATTTAATTATAAAAGCTAATTAAGAAAAAAGTGTAGTTTTCTGTTGAACCTTGTGTTTATTTCATATGTGACATAAGGAAACAGTTAAATCATGAAATAATTGAGGAGCAAGTATCTGTTTTGCCTTCTGAACATAAAAAACTCTATTAAGTGTCCTATTTTGGTTTAGAAAGAAGAGTGAAATAAAGATATAACCTAATATCAATCCATACTTTTCCTATTTTGTTTGAGTTTATTGAATCAAAATAATTTGATTCTTCTATTCACAGCACAGCAGGAATCACCTGCTTTTCTGAAAATCTAATGGTTTTATTTTCTTTGCAATAGCAGCACCCTTCAGCACCATTACATTGATGGTGTATCATTATATAACTAACAATGCTTTAAACTATATTAGTCCCAGACCTAGAATTTGAAATCATTTAGTTTTTCTGGAGCTGCTCACATTCTGAGTTAGAAAACCTGACTCCTTATAAATACTGAGGCTCTATGAAAAACCTGGGCATGGGCATATATCTGCGTTTAAATATAAGTTGTTCTTTAAACTTAAAGAAGATAATTTAGATCTCTAGTCTCAATGTCTATTTTGTTCACCTATCTTTGATAGGTCTAATGTATCATTTCTACCTTCAAAGTTTTTCTGTCTTCTGCAGATATTCAGAGATAAGAGAAGACAAACAGGGCATGCTGTTGACTCATATTCAACCCATCATCAACCGAAACATCCAGATCACTTTCAGCAGGGCTGCTCTCCATCCTCTCATCCACCAATTAGTATGTATAACCAGGATTTCCCTGTCCCAGGTGGAGAATCTGGCAAGTGTTAAATTTCTCTATACTAGTTTCATACATTTGCAATTGTAACAGTCAAAAAAACAGGTGAACACTGAGGCTGTTGTTAAAAAGAAAAAAATGGTACCAGAGAACATTAGACAAAACAGCCAAAGACCAACTCTTTCAAAATAAGTGGCTATATAATGTATGAAATAAACAGCTGCTATCAATGTAAAAAACAAACATGAGAAACAGCAAATGCAGAGCTGTCAAGAAGTCATGTTCATTAAATTGGACTAATTTTCATTCCCAATAAGTAATGAATCATTCAGCAGTATTTACATTTCTTGATTTTCATAAGACTTCTGTTTTACTTTGAAGGCACTATTTGCTATGACATTCTTACAGGTAAATTGACAAGACAGTCTAGATGAAACTACACTAGGATGAGGAAGAAACATGCTAGTGAATGGTAGTCACAGAATACAGTGTTTTACTGTCAAAAATGCATTGGAAGATACATCTGAAAGCTTTAGTAGGTTTCTGCAAGGACATGTCCTGTGTTTGATGTTATCCCATAATTACATCTATAATGTGTGCATATTACATTATTTTTATCATTTTTAGAAGACAGCATTAACCAGGCAGGAATAAATATCATTTTTAAGGACAGGACTGGATTTGGAATGTTACAAAAAAATAAATAAATAAAAGAATAGAACATGAGCAAAACAAGTAAAAAATTATGTCAGTTCATTATAAACAGCAACAAAATATAAATTGGTTAAACACCCGTGCTGCAAGATCCAGGGATTATAAAAAAACACAGACTGAACATGAGTCAGACTGTCTTATGGTGCTGTGAAAGGGCAGACGTTACACTGTAATACATAAAAGTATTTATAACTTATAAGCACATTATAAGCACAATTTTCACATTTGGGTATAGAAGTCCAGGTTCCTAAGCCCCTAGACTGAAAGCAAGAGATAATGGATATTTGCGAACATAGAGTATATTTTGTGATTTAAATATATCATACTTAATGCAAATATAACTCACAGCTGATTTGCAGATAAGCAATGTATTGAGTACTGTGTATATCAGTAGCTGTCAAGTACAAGCTGTATCCATGGTCTTCTGAATTCTGATGGCAGTGTATTCTGTAAGACAGAATGTAATCCTTCAGTTGTAGGGGCTCAGATGGAGTATTTACGCTCAAATTTTGGCAGTAAGTCTCATAATCAATTGTAGAGAAGAGAAAGAATTAGTGGAGTAACAGCAATATTCATAATCTCAGAAAGCATCCCTTGAAAGGAAAATGTTAAACACTTTGAGTTTTGTCTAGAGACAACAATGCTGATGGGAGACAGCAGTCTTCCCAGTAGTAAAAGATTTTTTGCAAAGAACTTGTCTACTATGCATAGAAGATGACTTAATGGTCTTCAATGTTATCAAGGGGGATTTAAGTTATACATGAAAAAAAAATTCCTAATGGGAAGGACAGAAAAGCCGTAATACATGTTGCCTAGGGAGATTTTAGAATCTCCATCATTAGCCAAATAATTGTTGGGAATAATTTAAATATAGTTGATCCTACCCTGAGGCAAGTTAACAGACAAAATGCTGTCTTCAGGTCCCATCTCGTACTTTCTGTGAGGCTCTGTTTCTCTCTACTCCCCACAGTATGTACACTACAAATTTTTTGTTTGCCCTACTCCTGAAATTTGATCATGCTCTGAGCCTTATTTATCCCTTTTTCAAAGCAAGACTTATTATAAAATTTAAATACACTTTTAAAAATGTTATCTCTGCAAACCTTTAGCTTCATTCCAGCACAGGCAAAAAAAAAAAAAAGGAATATTATTACTTCCTATACTCTGTAACTGTGAAGGAAGAAAGAGACATTTGCAATGTTTTTCTTCTTGTCATGTTTTTCTTCTTGTCCAGAAATGAAAAATATCAAAATGCACTGGGAAGTACACATGGTTGGAGCACTGATTTACTGGTGTTTTCTGATAGCTTTTACCATACAGGGTGTATTATCTTTCTGCACCTTTAAAAAGACCAATTCTACCTAAAGCCTCAGTCAATACCTTTAGTGAACTGCATCCTTCTTAATTTCCTGAGTTTATCACATTTTCAATATGAAGTTTACCAATGTGCTGATTTAACCAGGCATGATATCTTGTATTACTACTGCATGACACTGAAGCACTGTTAAAAGACATGCAAAACCATTTTTAATACCCCTTTAAAAAAAGTATTATTTTTGTCAACTTAAACAATTCATATATGCCTCATTAGTAAAGAGGATCACAGGAATAGTCTTCCTTACATTTTCACTCATTGATAGTCCTCCCTTTCATTTTTAAAAAAAATAAATCCTTATGAACATCTTTATCCAAAATTTCTGGAAACGTTGAGTAAGTGGCTGATTCATTCAAACTGTCTCTGAGTAGATGACAGAAGATATCTGCACAATAAGAAAAATGTATGTCTTGTAAGATGAAGGACAAAGTAGTATGCATTAAAGCTATGCTTATAACATTGACCGTATATTCATTTTGTTTTAAGCTACTCTTCTCTAGAGACTCTTCTTTGAAAACATTTTGTGTGCACTTTCTGCTCTGATAACATATATTAAAATAGAAGATTTTATTTTTGCCTATACTTTCAGATTTTCAGATATAAAAAGGAGATTTTCCCACAAACTTCAGCAATATCATGTGTTTGGGCGTATGGTTGCTGTTTTACAATAGCTAATGACTCTTCCTCTTAAAAATTCACATCTAGAAATTATAAACTTTTGAGGGATGAATTTGATGAAACTTCTTTTAGAAGATGCTTTGCAACTTTACAGAGCTCTGATAGAATTCTTCTAGAAAATTTCCTAATGAAGAGAAACAAAGTGGGGAAAGGAAATTGCCCTATTTGAATACTTTATGATGCTTTATTTTTTCAGTTAAAATGTTTACATTTTTCTTTGAAGTTTTTATTTTAAACTTGACAAACTTCTTAAATAGAAAGCGAAAAAAAACCCTTCAATTTTACCCTGAAAAAATAACCAACAAAGGGCTTATAAGAAAATATAAATAAGATATCATTATACTACTCTTTTCTTGAACATTAGTTTGACTTTCTGCTTGGCTTATGCACTTGGGGTGGATGCAACAAGTTTTAAGAATGAAAAGGTGAAAATGTCTAAAACCCACTAAACCCACTAAACCCCAAAATGTTTTAGAATCACATTATAAAACATCATATTTGTTTCTGATCTTTTTCCAGGTATTAACATGGAATATCATGTGTATAGACAGATGAAATAATTAAGAGAATAAACAGCGCCACTGAAATGTGAGAGAACATGAAGTTTAGAGGTTAGTCTGCCTTCGGGGGTGTTGACAGAGATGGTGAGTGTTTTCATAAATTAAGGCAGGTTTTTCATCATATAAATTTTAGTGAGCTAAGAATAAAAATAACTGAATTTAAAAACATGAACTATAATGCAAGTAGGAATTCCTTTTGATTTTTTTAATGAATTATAGTAAGTATTAACATATTATTTTGAAAAATCTTTTTTATGACAAATTACAAATGTTTTAATGTACCTTGTCACTTTGAAATATTTTCTGTCAGATTATTATTTGGCTTTTGTTTGGATTTTTTTTTTCATAACCTCAGTATGATTTTTATGATATTATGACAAATTGTAGGGTCCAATGATGAGTAACTTCTTCCAATTTGACTGTAAAGTCTCATGAATACCTTTGCTGCTAATGAAAGCACAGTTATTCATAATAATAAATATCTGAACTAACTCAGGACCTGGTCTAAAGGATAATGTAGGTGATTGGATAGAAAAACAATTAGATGGATGAAGACCTCTGCCTCAGAGGAAAAAAATAAGGGAACAGGTTCATGAACCTGAAACTAACATAAAATATCAGCACTGATGAGGTAAACATTGGAGGACAATTTAGTAGATTGAGTTTTAGGGAAACTGGGAAATACTTCCAGACCTTCACTGACCAGCTGTTCTTTTTAATCAAATCTAGTTCAAAGGGACTCTGTTACGCCACCCAGTGTATAATTGAAGGAGTTCCTATTCCCTTACACTGAACACATGAGCTTTTCCTACTGACAGACAGCTTTATGTAAAAATAAATCTTGAGTTTATCTTTTCTTTAATACCACCTTTGCATCAGTTTTCTAGATCTGACTCGTTGAATCTGTAGCATTCTCCTTTACACCTTTCTTGAAAAAAATTAGGCTCCAACGAACCATTACACTTTGAAATGTAATCACCATGGTAGGGAGCATGAAGGTTTTTTTCAGAAGGAAATTATTCTCTGTGGTCTACTTTAGTAGTTCAACCATATAAGTTCCATGATTTTAATAAATAAGGATGATTCTGTGGTCAAGAGAGACATGGTCTTAATTCATACTTGTTCCAAGGACTTGCCACCTTGGGCAAGAGTTTTTTTCTAACTGTTTTTTATAAAATATATATATATATTAGATGTCATTATGGTTTTTGTAATATGGGGGACAGAGAGGATAGAATGATATCATCAGTGTTATTTCCATAATGGCTTCTTTGGGGTCTTTGGAGAAGACAGATTCCAACATTTTCAGACCTACACGTGCATGTCTTAGGATATACAGTTACATTGGAGTTTAAAAACCCATCCTTATGTTCTTTAAACTTCTCTCAGCAGAGGAATTGTGCTTCTTTAACAGAAAGTTTACTCTCACAGCTTATCTGATTTTGTTTCTGAAAACTCATTCCCTCTCATACCTCACTGAATACTGTTTCTTTCTTTCTGACATGCTTCTTTCATTCAAGCATAGATTGCTTTTTAGTAATGTGCCACAAAAGGCTCATTACCACTGAAGAGCGAGAGTTTTCATTTTACAGTCCCATATTATGGCACACTTTTCCCATTCCCATCTGCTCATGTAAATCTCCTGATAAATTAATATCTCTGCCAGAGAAAAGTTATTTACCTGATCTTTTGGTTAAGTAATTGTTGCCTCATTGAATAATTTCCATTGTTTTCTCTCACAAACAGTATTTTTCATGATGCCTCAGTTGCTATTAATTACAGAAGTGCTTCCAGGTGTCTGTGTCAACTTAAATGCTGGTTTGAAAACAGAGACTGTTTTATATACTGAGATGAGAGGCTCTCTCTGTGGAGGTAAAAAGGAGCTTCTGTATAAGACCCTTTAATGCCTTGGTGATGTACAGATAGCACTTTTCAGCAAGATAACCAAGGTGGAGAAGCTTCTTCTTTCTTTGAACTGACCTAGAAAGAACCCCAATGTACAGGAAAATGTGCATTTAATCAGCTAGTAGTATTTTTCCTATCAGGATGGAGTGTGACTGGCAAGGAGAAATTTGATTACAAAGACAAACCTGTAATTCATATAAGGTACTAAAGAGCCCTAAGGAGTATGGTACTTGCAGCAGAAATCCTGGACTCTCAGGAAAAGTTATATAAAAAACCCAACAGTTTTGATAGCAAAGCACTGTGATAATGTGTCATTCAGAACTAGTATTGTGTCTGCCATCAATGAAACCCTGGAAACAGGAAACTTGTAATCAAAAATAAATAAAAAAAGAGAAGAGAGAAAAGATATTAAAGCCCTAGAAATTTCAATGCAAAACCTAAGTAGTTCATCTATTTCAGAAAGTAATATTCTGTTTTATTCCTGGATTTTAATTTTTTTTATTCAGTTTATTTAGATAGTAAGATTTTTTTCCTCTTTTAAAAATAATTTCTTCATTCATAAAGCTAACATATTAAACACACCCCAAACTTGTTAACTACTCTTCCAGGGGTTTAATAGAATTACTGAAGTACAGCTGAATATCAGAATAGGAATTCAGGCTATGTCAGCTTTTGACTGGAGTATGTTAAGTTAACCCTTCGAGCTTTTGATGAGAAAGAACAAATATATATTGGTATCCAGCTGCATTCTAAAAATATCAGGTTAGAGGTTAATAGATAGTGTTTTCAAAATTACTCTGAAAGATAATATACCTATGCAGTGAATTGAAGATCAGAAAAGCATTACAGATTCACTTTGTGTAAAATCTAGCAACATACTGTGTCTGCAAATTAATGAATGTTTAACCAAGATGAGTTATAGAGGTACTCTTATGTAAGTCAAAATGACAGTCAGATTTCTACCAAATGAATTCATTATGGTCAATGAATGAATAGCTAATGAATTTGGAATTGAGGATCTCTTACATTAGAGGTAATCCATAGGGAAATATCCAAAGAAAGTCTTGCGGAGATTTTACTCAAAATGCAAATCAAATGAAAAAGGACAAGTAGGCTAAGCAGACAAAACGCACTGTTAATCCCTTGAGAGGCAGTGCTAGATATAACAAAAGGAAAAGAACAGTCTTTGGAATTATTTGATTCATAAACAACAGAACAGGATAGCCTGTCTTTAGCAAAAGTGAGAAGGGGAAGACAGGGAACAACTGATCCCTTTTGATTGCAAGGTATGAGGAAGTATCAAATAACCTGTCAGCCTTGGGTTTAGCAAAGACTAAATATAAGTAAAAGATCTGTGACCTGGCTTTCAAAGGTCAAAGTTTAACATTGGGAATCCAGCAAGATTATGTTTTTAGGAGCTCTATAGCTGTGTTTGTTCAGACTGACTGACGGTGAAGGAGATGAAGAATTCCCCTTTTTCCTTGAGAACTGCTGTGAAGATTAAAAAGCAGGACTTCCCTTTAAACTGAGACTATGACAAACCATTTAGGCCATCTGTTCAGATCTGCCAGTCTGTGAGAATGAATTTCCTGAATAAGTAAAGTAACGAGCATTTGTGATAGGTGCACTCATGAAAAGAGAGAAGAGACTAAACTCATGTTAAATATTTAAGACAAAGGAAAAATCCTTCCCAGGGAAAAAAAAAAAAAAAAAAGAAAACCTACACATAAAAATTGCATTAATTCTGATATAAGCTTGCACAACCACACATGATATAAAAGGCAGAAAATAAACCAAATAAACCAAATCATTCCTGTCAATGCATCAGCTTTACATGATCCTAACTAGATCTTCCTTCACTGAAAAGTGTACTGACCAATCCAATTCAGGGCTCAGTAGAAACAATTGTTTCTAGACTTAGTAAATACTGATTATTTAGAAATAAAATATTTTGCTACAGCATGTTAAAGTTAGTATCTCAAAACACTCTGTTTAAAGAAAAAATAAACACAACAGACTATTTAAATATTAACATTTCTCAAATCAGAGCATGATATTCCAGTCTATAGGTAAAAAAAAACCAAACAAAAAAAACAACCAAAAAACATGTCAAACCAAAATTGTTTGAAATCTCATGTTGAGGAATATTTTAAAGTATTTACTTTCATTTCATTTCATAGGAACGAAGGACTTAAAAGGACCTCACAAGTAGTAACTACTTCATCACAAATGTAAAAAGCTCCCTGATAAAACTAGACAGGCAGTTTCTATTTCTTCAAGTTGTAGTAGAATTAGAAGACCATTGATCTGTTTATTATAAACCTTCTCATACCCTTTGGCTAAAGTTTATTTGAGATTTCTTTGTTTCCAGTTGCTGTTACACCAGCACCATCTTTTGGAATACATCTCTGGGGGAAAAAAAAAAAAAGAATATGCATGCCTTTCAGAAGATTAGAGAACAGGGTTTAAAAAAATTCCTGGTTTGAGTCTTTAAAAAAGAACAAAGCAAAACATGGAATGAAGAAGAAATATCCCATAGGTGTAGGTCAATTAGGGTAAAATGATTACACGAAGAGTAGTAAAGGAAGTGAAGGTGCCCATAATAATTAGCTAGGTGGCATTAAATGGTTAAATTTAAAATAATATCAGATACTTTTAACAATTAGTGTAACTGAGTTTTTAACTTTCAGTTTCATTTTTCTCTTATTAAAACAAATTACAGGTTTCACCATACCTTTTCATGTCTCTGGAAGCAACAGTCTGATAATTTTCATCATTTTCTGCCTGAGAAGCTCAAACAATAATGGGATTCCCAACAACAATGCTCATCCATTGTAGGAGTCCCAGATGACTGTGCTGATGGCTGTGACATTTCTTGGACTGAAATTCATTACATTGCCACAACAGTTCAATAAATCAAAAGAAACTTGTAGACCCCAAAGTGTAGAGGAGGTTCTTTTGAATACTGTTCCAGCTGTACTCTATGCATTAGAGCCAAAGGTCAAGGTTTTCCCTCCCCCCACTCAAATGGTAAAACTTAAGGTGTCATTTGAAATAAGCAATGAAAAGCTACAAGCTGTGAGAATGCAGCAAGACACCATACAAATAGACTTAGAGGGCACAGGAAAAAGTACTTCAAGATACTTTAGCTCTGGAAAAGCTCCAGCTGAAAAGAGAGACTACTTTGTGACTCACTATATAAAATAAAAAATCCATCCTAGACTTTACAATGGATTCAGCTGTTCAGAAGTCTGCAGAAAGCATTCCCTGGAAATCACATCATTTTTCAAGTTTGGTATATTGTGCCACAATTAATCTATAAGGAAACTTAGAGCTGTTAAGATGCCAAAAATGCCAGGTGTATTTAGGTCTTTAAGGAATAGAGCATGTTTGCACTGAAACTGATGATTCCTCACTGCATTTAAAATCTCTAGAAATGCTTTATTTCAAAACACAATTGAAAGAAATTAAGCAAAGATGGGTACACCTGGAGCCAAATCCAAACCATCTTTCTTGAAGTTGAATGAAGCTTTTTGCACTTCATATATTTTGATCATACTGATTTCAAAAGCTGAATTTTTTTGTCTGATTTGGACATAAACCTTTAAGTTGTTTAATACCAGTTGAACTTACCTGAATAATCCATCAGCCTGGCACAGTTAAGAACATGTAAAACACAGAGTTCTTGGGATATTGGCTCCTGGGAACTGTAAAAACATGTTGTAGATTCATCCCAGAAAGAGCTCTTGGAGACTTTGGCTTCCTAAGTATATCAGTCATCTGTTAATATAAAGACTGAAATTTTTAGGGACCTAAGGAGCTATCCAAATTTATATCTTTAATTTAGACCTTTAAGACAGCTAGATGGTCCATCCTTTACTGTACTATCAAGAACATTCCACAAAAATTAAAAAAGGTAGCAGAACTTTCTAAATACAGACTTGTGAGACTTATTCTGACATAGCCTCCCTAGTCCTGTATTTGGAAATAACTAACCCATCCTAAAGCTTTTAGAAAAAGAAGTAAACATAAACCTGAGACAAACATCTTCCAAAAAAAAAAAAAAAAAAATCAACATATATGATCAAAACTTGACAAAGATATAAGCAACCTCTTACAAAATTTTGTAATGGGGTTGGTTAATATTAATTATATGCGTTGCTATCAGCCTCACTTATAATTAAGAATATTCCACTCTGTTTTTCAAATGCATATTCTTCTCCCACATTTATCTAAAATGAGTCAAATAGGAATAAAAATAGACCCACATTCTCAAAGCAGGTTGATAGACAAGGGCAGATGTCTTGCTATTTCCCAAAACTGAAAGACTTTTGACAAGCAATGAAAACTTGCTCAGCAACCTCTAACTGATTCTCTTATTTGACCTCTAGGACTGGTCTGAAAAATATACAATCTTTAGAAGTTTACAAATGATTATGGAGGAATAAAACTACTTTTTCTGAACTATCCTTGAGGGCATGAAAATGCACCCTACATGTGCACAATAGGCAAGACATAAGCTGCTATATTATCTATTCAAACTACTCAAAAAACAAGAATCATGAATTTCAGTTAGTTATCTGAAACTTGCTTTTAAGACAGGTATAGATCTTCCATCATATCTCCTGACATTTTTGTTTCCTCACCAACCCAGCCTTTCTAAGCCTTCCTGAATACCAGCCCTAGCCTCTGGGGGTCCCTCCCAGTCAGGAATCACCTGCACATTTGCCAAGGGTGAATTCCATCCTGTCATCCAGGTTAACAGGGATGGGAAACAGTATTGGCTTCTGCGCTGACTACTGAGGAAAGGCAGTGGTAACCAGTTATCAGCTGGACTTAATACTGTTAAATCTTAAGATAAGGACTTTTCAGGAACACAACAACTCCTTAGGAATCCATCTTCAACAGGTTGCTGAAGAGAAATTCTGCATCCCAACCTACATGAACATGTGCACTGACAATCTAATATTACACATATTGTTTCATTTTATTGCAAAATTAGGGCTTGAAATAAGCTCTCTATTGGTGTGTGGCGAGCATACTAGCCCCATTTTTTCTTCAATCCATACCTCCTGTTCTTGCATGAGTATTTTTAAACCATAGCAACTACATCTAACACTGAAACAAAATCTTTTACAAATAAATACAATGTAAGCTACTTTGTTCATTGAGACAGGTTTCAAAACTCTACTGTGGATAGACTCCTGGATATATCATCTCTTTAATTATCTGGAAAGACTGGTGGGCTAAGAGACCCCTTCGCAATGTTAGCCTGACCTGTGGTACATATTTGCTACTTGTCAACTCATTCATGACTATGTATATGAAGAGAAGTCTGATGTACAGGATTTTTTATTCTACAATATGTGACTAAAAGCTACAACATGTAAGGTAATACTCAGCTCCCTTTTGCAAATGATTAAGGAATTGGGTAGGATCTAAGTCACTATGCTATTATTATATTTAACATTTCTCTCCATTTCTTGTTCAAGGCTAAATCTAGAACTGTATTGTGTGATTAAAAGAATTTTCATTGGAGTGAACTCTGTTTTGAAACTTGTAATTAGATGCTTATGTGCATATCATCCGTTTATCCATCACTGGTTGTAGTCAAAATTATGTTGATCTTCTCTGTATACAATTGTCTGGAAACTTTAATTATGCTTTACCATCTCACCTTCAAGGAAGGCATAAATCATCTGTACAGTATGCTGCATAGAAATTATGCTGATAACTTGATATTTAAGAGGACTCAGGACAGCCCTTACTGTAATGTCATTTAAAACACATAACTGAAATTCAGTACATTTTGTGTTTCTAAGAATTTTTGTGACATCATCACAAATTCTAATGATGTGATTATACATCATATACTGGAGTCATGATTACATTCTAATTATGCAAAGAGAAGTATTTATACTAAAACAGGCAATTAGATGTAATTACACTAATGATGTAAATGTGCAAGAATTAACTGAAATTGATTTGAAAAGGAACTAGGGAAATGTATACAAATAAAACACATTTGACAGGAAAAAAAAACAAAAAAGCAAATGTCTCTGTTAAGTGTTGTCTTAATCACATATTAGGAACATCATGCAAGGAAACGTCCCAAGGTCATTTTTCCTCTCAGAGCAGCTACAAAATGCAGTTCCTTAAGGAGAAGGAGAGATTACTTTTTTTTTTTATCTGTGGCTATCTATGTGGTTATTACATAGTGCAACTAAATGACTTTCATGTTGTTCATATTTTCCCCCAAATAAGATTCATTACTCACAGGTACCTGGAATGTAATTTCTTACTTTCTTTGTCAATATTTACTTTCTAACCTGGCAACGTTCTTATTCTCAGATCCCTGTTTATATCCTTTGTTCCTTGTTTACCAAAGTTGTTTTAAGGAAATCCTAGTCTTGACCACCCCACCCATAAAATTATTTTCAGATCTGTAGTAAACCTAGCAGAATTTTATTCTATATTATTTTATTTGGATTTACCTGAAAATTCATAAATGTTTTCAGGACAGTTTGTGTCAGTCAGTTTGGATCAAATGTGTTTATGTTAAATGCTTGTTAAGAAAGCAAAGGAATGCTTAGCATCATAAAAAGAGTCTATAAACAGAATAAATGATATGTCGGCAGATTATTCAGTGTTTCCCAACTATGGGTAAATTGCACATTTAAGGCAAACATTCTAAAGTAAACAAGTACATGAGCATCTATGTGAGTATGGCTGAAAACATTGTCTATATATATGTGTGTGTATACATCTATATATACATGTATCTTTCATTCACATGGACATGGACAATCAGAAAATTCCTTCTAAGCAAGTGGCCACTTTCACTCTGAATTATCAAAGTTCCATCCCTGAATTGTCACAGCATATACTGCTTACAATAGAAATATTGCAAGGAAAATACTGCTTACTAGGATTCTCCTAGATGAACATCATCTCTATCACCCTTCTGAGCTTCTGCTCAGGTCTAGGCACAATGAAATACTCTTAAATATTATAGAATATTACAGGGAAAAAAATCTTAATGCTTTTCCAGTTTTACTTTCTTCTAGATACAGAAAAAGGTTATGAAGTCATGACATGATCATCAATTCAAAACCACTTGTAAATCTCAGCATGAACTTTTATCAGGCATTAGTCTACAAAACTGTGATTGCATTTGTCTTTGAAAAGTGTAACACAAAGAGACGTGATCTCTCAGCAGAGTTTTCAGATCTTGACCAGGCAAGGCTTTCTGACACAAAATTGAAAACTTAAGTTGCTAGTTCATCCTTAATCTCTTTCGCTGTCTTAATGTTTCTCAAACTTGAGAAACAGCAGACACACTATGGCTGACCCCTCTTCTGCACCTTTGTATTTCTCTTGTAAGCCTCTACTGCATCACACTGCCTTACAGCTCCTAGCTGTAATACAATGTTTATTCTGGATAAATACTTTGCTAAATCCCATGGAAGAACAAGGGGTTTGTTTTAGGTCAAAGGTTTTCTCCAATACTAAAATGCAACACTCTGTACACTGGCAAATTGATATGCACAGAAATGTAATAACATTTTTTGCAAAAAAGCAACTGAACTTGGCTCAGTAAGAGTTGTTGAACATTAGAAGTCCAGTTCTTTAAAGAAACTGTCTATTCATTGCCCATCTATGAAACCTTTTCTCTCTATCTACCTCTGAGCATAGTAAACAATTTCAGTGAAATCTGAAAATGGAAAAGAAATTACTAAACTAATTAAATTAAATTATCTAAAATTTTCTGTCAGCTGGGCTCATACAAGAGTCAAAACTTGTTTTCTTACTCAAAAAAAAAGGCATCTAAACATCCTCTTTTGAATATTCAATTTAGGAACCATGAGTTGGTCAATAGTTATCAATTATTCTCAGAATAAATGCCTTCTACACTTCCCTTACAAATAAAGAAGAGGAAGGCTAAGCGGCAAAAGATTTGAATCTATAGAAAGCCAGGGCACTTCAGTTCCTCTAGTGTTTCAGTACTGCTTGTGATTCTTGTTATTGGAGTTACTGTCACCTGTAATTTACCCTTTTCACGGGATTCTAGAGTTACAATGGTCAGATATACAAATATATATCTTCAGGGTAATGTTTCAATTCCAGAGCAATACATTTTCTGCATGCATTACAGAGTTTGGAGTCTACAGTTGAAACATTACAGACTGAAGGAATTTGTTTAAAGGTGTAAATTAAGACACGGTGGTGGGTTGTGCTGGCTGGATACCATATGCCCACCAGACTGCTCTATCACTCTCCTCCTCAGCTGGAGAGAGAGTCAGAAAATGTTGGAAAAAAACCCTCACAGGACAAGACAAAGGCAGGTTAATAAGGCAAAAGCAAAGGTCATGAGTGGAGCAAAGGAAAAACAGAACGTTTATTCTCTACTTCCCGTCAGCAGGTGACGTCCTGTGGTGGCAAGTGGGCCTTCAGTGTGTGTAGTGGTTGCTCTAGAAGACAAATATTGCAAATAATTAATGCCTGCCCATCCTATCTCCCCCCACCTTCCTTCTCCTTTCTCTCAGCTTTAATTGCTGAGCAGGCATCTTATGGTGTGGAATATTCTTTTGGTCAGTTTGTCCTGTCTGGGTCCTCTCCCAGAGTCTTTCCCACTCCCATCTTACTGGTGGGAGTAATGTTGGATAGACAGCTGTGATGTGTGCCATCACTGCTCAGCAATAGCTACAAAGCCTGTGTGTTATCAACACCTTGCTCGCTACTGGCACACAGCACAGCGCTATGGGGGCTGTTATGGGGAAAATTAACTGCATCTCAGCCAGACCCAGTACAGATACATAAGGGAATATACAGCATGAAAGACAAGTTCCAACCCTTTCACAAACCTCATAAAAGGGACATAGGTCAAATGTATACAGATATATTTTTCATTATTATTATTTATCTATTGACTTTCAATTTGTTACATTAAAAAGTTAAGAAAAGGATTCTTATCAACTCTGCTTTATTAACTACCACCAACAGAATTATATGCTCATGAGAAGTCACTCCCAAGGAGAGGAAAAGAGCAAATATTTCCTAAGAGTTCTTTTTATTCAAATCACTTTAATTTGGGAATAATACTTAGTAGTAGACAAATGAAAAGCAATTGTGATAGCAGAAGCTAAAGACAAAGAAAATTACTGCGTAAGTGTAAGTGGGTTTGAATTTGAAATAACTCTTTCTTCTTACTTTGAATCTGAAAATGTTCTACCTCAAAGGTTTGTTTTTCAGTGAAATATATGTCCAGATTATGGGGAGACAAAGAATATTTTATGGGAAATCAAGGATGCAAGGAGAAGGAACAAAAAAGGTGCAGTGTTTTTCCATACATGCCTCTTCTTCATGGACCCAGTAGTGCTGAAAGGAATTGACAAGCCTGTGACTCAGGCAAACTAACAGGCTGGACAGTCATTCCTCATTCCAGACTAACTCTTATTTATTTTTAAACTAAGATGATGCAATGTTAAGATTGTGATATAGACTGACAAAACAATATACTTTAAAAGTTAAGGTTAGAATCCATCTCTAATCACTTTACAGTCAGAGCTTAGTGCTGCCTTCTGACCTGCAAGTACAGGTCACAGTATAGCTGTTAAAATAAATAATCTCATCCATAAGTGGAGTGTCTAATCATTGTTATTTTTCTTAGCTGGACGAGAGTTCTCCTTCTGCCCTTTATTTTATATCTTGGCCTGAGTTACCTGGTTTGTTAATTTCATCCTAAGTTGCTATAGGGAGGGCTTTATATAATTTCCTTTATAAATGACATACATGCCTCCGCCTTGCTAAAACAGATATAAAATTGACACTACAATAAAGACAGTGAGGAACAAAACTGAGGGTATACAAGGTTACATCATACTACAAATGGATGTAAACAGTTCTGGATTAAGTTCTTGTTCTGGTATGTTCCCCTTCTTTTCTAGTCTTTTCACAGTCAATGCCCCAAAAAGATTTAATTACAAAAAGAATGAGGAGAAAGCAGTTGCTTCCTTTAGGCTTTACAGAGGTTAGGTCTAGTGGAGGGGGACATACCCTGTAGAATTCTTTACTACTTGCAATGTTGGCAATCTTTTTTTCTTCTCCCTTTTATGAACTGAGATCAGCTTTTTAAATGTGATTGCAATTATTTATTTTTTTTCCCCTACACTAAGGAATTTGGTAGTGGGATGTTGCCAGGAAGTAAGGTATGGAAAGAAAATGTCAATTGCATTTGCATTTGAACAAAAGCCATGTGGGAACATAGTGTGACACAATAGCTGACCTGTTAGAAGGGTTTTCTGGAAGTTTAGATGAGTTAGTTTTCAATTTTGCATGACTGAGACCACAGATTACCTCCAGTAAGTGCCAGCTTGTTCACTACTGTAATTTTATGACTTCTGTGCTGGTAATGCTTTTGTAGAATGCAGTTAAAACTTGATCTTTTTTCAGCATGTCTTATGAGGTATCTTATAAGGATTCCTTCTGTCATGCCTAGTGTATAACATTCTCAGTCTCAGTTTTACTTCCCAGATATTGAGGGGCCTCAAAGTCTAACTTTGGGTCCTGAAGGGTGTTAAGAATTGAAGAGCTGTAATACAGCATTTTGTCACGTTTCTCCCTTTTATGAGCTGAGATCAGCTTTTTTAATGTGATTGCAATTTTTTTTTCCCTACCCAAACATATTGGTTACAGGGCAACCCTCTCTTTCAACATCTGTTCAGCATATTACTCATATATTCAGATTTTCCTGCTCACTCAGCATGTTATAGCTCATTACAATATACTAAATATTCTTCTGGAGTGAGCAGGGGGGTTCACAGGCTTCAAGTCTGCTGGTTCCAGCTACAAATGATTCTAAATCGAAGCCTTTTAATTTTCACCACTGATTTCACATGTGGTTTCTCTTATTTGTAGTTATGCTCTGCACTCTCAGTGCCAAGATGAAGTGGGAAGTGGAAAAATAAAGGTTCACTACATCATGCCGTATGTAGTATGTATGCCTCAAGTCCTATTTAATGAGGTAATCTCCATGCAAAGCATCATTACTCAGTTGAGATAAGCAACATTCAAGATGGCAGAATGACCATTTTTAGGCAATCTTTAGAGCAGTATGAGAACAACAAATCAAAACCATTTTTCACCTATGTTTGATTTCATTTGATAAGACAAGCTTTGATCAATCTTTTTTTTTTTTAAAAAAGGAGATGTGGTCTGAAAAGTAAGTTCTTATAAGTACCATGAAAATCAGAAATTTCCAAGCAGACAAGAGAACTAATTTTTTTTTTAGAAACAGCAGGTAAATCTTTGCTTCTGAGTAGTTATAGATTGTAAAATCTGCTTGGAAAGAGCTAGTTGGCCAAGCACCATAGACAGATGGCCTACCTAGTTAACACAAGTCACTCAAGCCACAGTACACAGTACCTCTTTCTTATGTGTCTAAGCCAGGTGTCTCAGAGAAGCTGTTACCACAGCACACTATGTAGACCTGAAATTGAAGGATTTTCATTATTTTTCTTATACATTGAATGGTTTTATATATTCAATCTCCCATGTAATTTAACATAGATGTGGATTCAACACTGGCTACTTGCAGGTATTAATTAAAATGCAAGTATATTAAAACATACAAGGTGTAGACTACCAGGGGTAGATATCTGTAATAGTTTTTGCTGGAATATAAATATTTTTCTTCATAGTATCTACTACTGTGCTATGTTTTGGATTTGAGATGAAAACAGTCTTGAAAACACACAGATGTTTTAGTTACTGCTAGGCAGCTCTCACACAGCATCGAGGCCTTTTTTCTTGTCATACCACCCCATGCCACCAATTCAAACAACCCTCCTTCATATGCCAGCTTTTATTGCTCAGTATTGTATGGAATATACTTTGAGGCCGCTGTCTCAGATGTGTCCCTTTCCAAATTGTTGTGCACCCCTAAACTATTTACTGCTGAGGTGGTGTTAGAAATCCTCTTCAGTGACAAATACATAATTTTATTAGACACCGTAACAAAAAATGCACAAACCTGGGAAATCTCTCCTTTGCATACAAGAGAGTAGGATTGCACAGATAGGCTCATATCTACATACAGTGATTTTTTTAAATGTGAGACATACTGTGAAAGAGAGATCTGTGAAAATCACAGATTAGCAGAAAAGATAAATTGCATCCATTTTTGCTTATCTGTTCAGATAATTTCTCCACTAAGATATAGGCTGTAGCAATGAGGTTACAAGGCATAAAAATCACACAGTCCAAGAATGCTAGCTGTGGTCAAATGATTTACTCATCAGCATTAGACTACATATGCAAAGCTTTTGGCCATTGTGTTCCCAGCTGGCAGCTACCACTAACATCTGGGCCATTAACATCAGAATTAGTAATCTAGATAATTGTTCCTTCTATCACTTCCAGCTAATACTGGACTCCAATTAGTGCTCTTCCAAGCCCACCTGCAAAAATGTCTAACAGCTTCAAATATCCAAATGTTACAGATTGTGGAAGGTTACACGAACAGAAAATAAGATCACAGTTACTTGGGGTATTCTGTAGGTTCTGGATATAGGAATCATTCCTTCCATTAAGTCTTTAGGAAATGACTGTGGTGACCATTTCCTTAGAGACAAAGCTTGAACAATTTTATCAGACAAAACTTTCCTATGTGCAGGCCTGCAGATAAGACCAGAATCCCTTAAAAGGAAACAACCAAAACATAGCAGTTGGATGACCTCCTCTCCAAGAACCACTTCTACCATGACAACTGGCAGTTAAACAGTGAGTGGAGAAAACAGGGATAAGTGATTATTTATATACTGCTTTGCTTTTATTTAGCTAACAGCAACATAAAAAACTTAAAAATCACAGATGATTTAGTCAAGAGGACATTACCTATAAAACTGTCTCTTGCAAATGAACCCATCAGTGCTGTCCCCCTGCCCACTTACTATGCTTTTTAAGCTCATTTCATTATTCACGTGTTTAGTTTTGAACTAAATATAAACATACTGGAAGCACAGTTATTAATTTTATAACACTGCAGGGTTTAGAGACTTCATTTCTCTTAGAAATAATTAATAATTAAAATTCCAGTGTGGTGCCATAGTTGTAGGTCCAACACATCAGTAACACCACTGCCCTGCTCTTCTCTGAAAGCATTTACTCAGGTAGGACAGCTATCTACATTAAAGCTGAACTGGACTTTTTTGGTTTTTTTGGGTTTTGGTGGTTTCTTTTGTTTGTTTGTTTTGTTTTTATTTAAGGAATTCAATGTTAAACCCAACATATGTGGAGGAGTGAATAAAAGTATTTACTTCCAGAAAGTTCTGTGTCTGTACTTGTTCTAACTTTGGATTTTGAAACCATATTTTTCCAAACTTCATCTCCTTTTGTTTTTTTTAAATTTTATCTTCATTACACCTGAATCACTTAAGCATCAAGAAAAAGCAGGTCCCCTTTCAGATGTGTCTTACAGTGAACCTAGATCTCATTTTGGTTAACCAGTAGGATGAAGAAGACTGAGCTGTGAATGACGGATACAATTTATTGGACGTTTCATGATTTTCTGTTAACTTTTAGATATCCTGTGTTAACCCTGATATCAATGTTTTCCTATGCTTATCAAAAAATTAATGAACTCAAAGCAAGCTTAAGGGCATGTGGGAGATGTAGATCAGGACTGAATAAACAACAACACTTTTTTTCTTTGATATTTTTGTTTAAGAGAGATTCTTTATTATCTCTCTCTCCTCCACTTCAACACAATTTGAAAGGTTCCCAGTTGCATAAGGCTCAGACAATTACATGAAAGCTGTAAAGTAATTTGGTTTCACCTAAATAGTGGAGCTACATAACATGTCTCTCCCTCTGAAATAACAAGATACTTACACTTTGAACTTGAGACTTGAATGAAGCAGAACATCATGCTGAGAATTTGAAGTCCTGTAATTTGATTTCAAAACAGTACATTCATTTCATTTGCAAGTGTACAGAAGAGAGAACGCTGCAGTCAATTATGGTCAGATGAGTAGGAATTTGTTTCGACTGGTGAGATAAACTGTGTGATGATGCCAATATGCATGAGAGACATGTACAGTACATGTCGCCAGATGTGGTAGAAAAAAGAAGAAAAAACCCCACAAAACAGAAACAAATTCTATGTAGGAAAACAAATACACCTCTCTCAGAGGAGTCCTGATTTGAACATTCTATGATCTGTTATTCAATGGGATAAGGAAACTCCCACTATTCAGAAGAATCAAATTTCTGTTAACTACTAATGAAGGAGTCAGAAAACAGGTTGCTCCTTAACAGGGAAAACATCTTTTTTCCAACTTGTCAATCAAAGCATTCAGGACTTTAAACTGGTAGGCAAATTTAAATGGCCTCATGTTTCTTTATTTTCACAAATTCAGATATCTGATATAGTTTTTGTTCTTTTATTGATGATAGATATGTATTATTACAAAAAACAACATAACAGTAAGAAATAAATTTCCAACTGAGATAAATGGATGGAGCTTTACCAAGTCCTTTATTACTACACTGATTTACCAGTTGTTAACGTGGCTTTTTATACAGACAGTATAAAAGCAAAGCAAAAGAATTTCTATAAGAAGGTCAAGTACTTTAACTAATGACTGGCTTCTCACTAGCTTGCTTCACTACTTTGGCACACAGATTCCCAGGGGAATCAGGGCCCTATCTTTCTGAGCAAAATTATTTTGCAGGCGGACAATGCAGCATCTCTTAACACTAATTGACTGGTGCTATAATCAGTCAAATTATAGCATGAATTGTATTAATGCTAATTACAGTGGAGAAAGATGATCTTGTGCCAATAGTACAAGATTGAGAGTTAAAGAGATTCAAATGCGTTTCCATCTTTGCCACTGATTTTCTGTGTATCCTTGGGCAAGTCATACAAGTTCCGTTTAAATACATTGTGTTTTGTTAACGTCTTTAACAAAATTTTTCATTGCCCATTTTGCTGCTTCAAAGGACCAGTGTGAGACTAATTCATTGGCAGCACTTAGAAAGTGTACCACAGAACTTACAGGATTACTTGCCTCATAAGGATGTTGCACCTATGCACCACTATATGTGAGAAATAAGGGCCATCTATCAGTTAATCTATCTCCAAAACCTTCGAGGATATGTCAGTGTTGTCTTTGTTTCTTTCTCTAGAAAGATATAAAGTAAATTACCTGAACTTCAAAATGTTAAAAAAATATTGAAAGGGAAGAGGAAGGGAAAGACAGATTAATGTGCTCTGTGTTTGTGTAATTGATAGGTTGATATCTCTCATGCATCAAAATATGACATACTATCACTTTGCCAACTCCTCGCACCAATCATTTACATTCTCCTGTTTTTACAAGTGGAATATGAAATTGAAGGCTTCTTGAATTCTTCTTTATTCTGTCACATCCTAGTAAGTGGCATAATTTTATCCTTTTTATTAAACCATTACTTGATTTCCTTAATCAGTTTTTCCCTTTTCTTGTAAGGGGAAGGAAAGATGGGGGCAAGCCCAACATTAGAGCAGCAATTAACTTTTAGTAGCCTTTATTGTTGAATTCCCTAGCAGCTGAAGAGATTATTTGTGTTTCTGCAGAATATAAATTAGACTTTATATTTTATTGCAAAGAGTGCATAGCAAAAATGTTACCCTCTTTATAAGGGCCCATATACAATAGGATGGAACAACTTCATTACATTATGCTTGGTGAGCAGGAAAAGAATACTAGTGTCCCTTGGAAATGAGGTGCAAATCTCAACAGAACACTACCTGAAAATGTCGGGAACAGATGAAAATTTAAACTGCTGACTTCAGACACCTTGCTTATTTTGGGTCTGGTAATTCTTTATTTTTATTGAATCACTGTAGACGTCTAAAAAGAATTATAAGCAAGCAATGGCTCAAGCTTTTCAAGTATGTCTCATTGTGTGTTAAAATCCAGAGAAATTTTAAATTTTCACTGCAGGATCTTTCTTGAGAAATAGCTGAACTATGTCATATAAAAGAGAATATAATTCCTAATATTAAAAATAGTATCTTATACCACGGGGAATTGCCAAGTAAACCCTGAGAAAAAAGTTATTTTTAAAGAATCTCTTTCTCTAGTATGATATTATTCTGGCCTGGATCATGCAGCTTCATACTCTCCATGAAACACATAGTTACTTAATAGATGATGTCCATGTAAATATGAGAGTTGGCTTTGAAAATTCAGAGTGGATTGACATTTGCTCAGTATGTTCAAGACAAATTTGACATGTTAACATATACAGTATAGTTATAAGTATTTGAGAATTGTACTTCAATTGGAAGATTTAATGATTGCAATAGCAGTAAGAGTTTTAAGGGCTTATAGAATCATAGAATCATAGAAAGGTTTGGGTTGGAAGGACCCTTAAAGATCATCCAGTTCCAAGCTCCTCCATGAGCACTTTCCACTAGACCAGTTTGTTCTAAAAGAATTCAATCCCTATTTTGCTATGAATTTTCTCCAAAACAAGATATTTCAGCATAACGAGAAAACATAATTAATAAGACACTAAAAACCCTAAATAATTATGGTGAAAACAAGCTTGAAGATACAATTGCAAAAGCATAAAATGTCAAGATTTGCCATGCCTTCTGCAAAAAGCAAGCAACAAGAGCAACAGCTACATTTTAGCTATTTCTAATTTTCAAAAATATGTGTCTTTTTGACCAAGTGTTTCTATGCCTGGCTTCCATTTCAAAGCAAATATGTGTGAGAGAGATGGATTTACACTTTTTTGAATCATTAACAAAAATGGTCAAAGTATTCAGCCTTCAAAATTTCTGTTTCTGGAGGACATAGCAAAATACTTTCTGAATTCTTGGAATTGCAACTTAATATGGACAATACTGTAAAAAAAAAGAACATAATCTGTTAAGTTTTAGAAATCTGAATATAAAATGAAAAGGATGTGTGAATATGAAACACATTAAGCTCATTCTGGTAAAATCCATTCAGCTATTCTATTGCTATATGAGTCCTTTTTGTGCTATCACTCCTACAAGTGGATCTACATGTTTCTAAGTTAATTGGCAATGTGACACAATAGTAACCACAGATAACTACTGCTAGTCATATACCACAACATTTGAAAAAGGATGAGTTAATACACACTTTCTCCTTCTCCTTAGAAACACTAAATCTCACGTATTTCCTAACAGCACGTAAAGTTCTAAATTCCTTGATTTTGTAAGAGTCAATAAGGTTTTAGTTTGGTCTCTGATGGGTTTGGTCAGATTCAGATGCATATTCTGCATTTTATTAAATCTTTTACTGTCCTTTAGGTATTATGAACAAATTTTGGTCTGTTTTGTTCTTTATATATATATATATGGCAAAGACAAAGTAAGTTAGGTACTGATTTTACCTGCTTGGCGTCCTTAGGAGTATGAATGCTCTTTAAAGCTTGAAAATTTCTTCACATGTCTTAAACTGTTGTCTCCAAATACTACTGTCCTTTACTTAGGATGAGGAACATGGAATTATCCCATTTTGGATTTGATCTTATAACTATTTCAGTGCCAAATATCTTGATAGGTTATTGTACTGTTATGTGACTTTTGCAATTTAATTTTTTTCTGTTGGTTTTTTTGGAAGGATCACCCATCATGTAGAGGTGGAACAAGAGATTGCATTGATTATTGCTATGCATTAAAGAATAGAAAATATGAGAAAGCTTCTTCTGTGTCTCCCAGAAGTTGGTCAAAATCTTAAGAAAAGAAGGACACCACCTGATACAGGAAAACTTCCTTTTTAAATGCAAAATGGGTGAGAAAGTGAAAATTCATCTTGAAGTTAACTGGGATGTGATTGAACATTTTAGTTGCAAGTACAGTCTCAAACATAATATGTTTTTCATCAGAAATGTAAAGGAAAGATGTTTAGCTGTTGCCATGCCTCAGCTGAATTACTTCATTTCTGTCATTAGAGATGCACATGTTCTCTTTTAATTTCAGTAGAACACCTATGTATCTGATTCATTTTTCTATGTGTAAAGAAACCAGTAATGACAGTAGGTAGAAACAGTGCTTGAGAGGTAAGATACAAATTCTTAAAAGAAAAATAAAAGCAACAGCAGAGATTGCAATCTGTCAGAAAGGACCAACCAATAAATTAAAATTCTCATTTTTCCATATTCAAGATCAGAAGCTGTTTATACAACTAGCAAGAGATTCAAAGAGCCAGTGTCAAGCACCATCCAAAAATATAAGGAGGCAAATATGACTCTGAACATCATCAGCATTCAAATTGCAAAACCACAGGCTTTTTAGTTCAGACTCTCAGCGGGCTCAGTACAGCTGCCTGTTCAGTCTGGCACTTAGCTGTATTAAAATATAAGGCCATGATCAATTCAAGGTATGTGGTTCATTTCACTGTGTTGCAAGCTATATACAACAAAAACCCTTCACTGCTGCATTTCTCTGTTCTGTAAGTTAATGCACACATATGTGTACTTGCCATATGTGACTGGTTGAGAGGTATTTTTCCAATTAATTGCAAAACATAAAGAAAAAATAATTTTAATGCAAAAGGAGAAGTTACAGGGAAAAGGTGGCTGTGATGGTGTCTGTCTTAGCTATCTTTGATGATACTATATACTTGAACACCTCATTCTGGAAGTACTTTTTGTCTGAATCACTGATATTTATTATAAAGTTTTATATTATTAAAAGTCAGGGATATTTTCACAGATCATGTGAAGTAACAGTATTTACAACCTTTTCTTTCTTAATTTCTGCCTCATTCATCCACACCAATTAAATGATACTATGGCACTTTGATTCAGTAATACTCTATTATGTCTGAAGGAATAAATAGATCCCTTTAAACTGTATTTTAGTCAATAAAAATGAGGAACACTCCAGCACAAATGGTCTGGAAAAATGCTGTCTTAATCCAAAGCCAAACTAATTAGAAGAATAATGCTATTAAATATTACTGTAGGCCTTTCAGTTTTCATTCAGTTATCTTTCCTCTTTAATAAGAGTTTGTCTTATTTGTGGTGGTTTTCCTGTACCAAAGGAAGAAAAATCTCAATCACTACTCTAAATACTAAATTATCTTGAAATCCATTTCCAAATCAAGTTGTCCACTGGCTCTCCATACAGATGAAGTTTCCAAACTTAGAGTGCCCTCTATCTAATTAGCCAAGGTAACATTATTCCTTCTCTATTTGGAAATGTACACTCTGCCAATTAAAAGAGCACATCTTCCTTCTGTTAATACCACTGCTCTTAATTAGGAGTTCTGATGCTTTTCAAAAGAGATCAGACAACAGCCCATCTGTTTAAGCAGAGGTTTATTTAACATTGCACATGTAAGATCTGGACAACTACAGTCATATGATTACCAAATAACAATCACCTTAGTCAAATAGCTGCAGTGTCCTTGAGTGACTTCAGGTGACCAGGTTCCTTTTTCACAGCCTCCTGTCTACTTCAGGAAGATCCAAAGTCTTTATGTATATGAATAATTTCCTTATTCATAACTGACATTGCATATGTTAGTGCCTGTTAGCTAACTAATTACTGATCTTGCTTGCTAATTAAGTTAAATATAGGCCTAGGGTTAAGCTATGAGAATTTAATCACTAAACCAAAACTTTATGAAAAGTAAAAGCCTATTTTTCTGCCCTTTATTTCACATACCAACAGGAGGAGCAACACTTATATCACTTCATTTTTCTGCATATGTGTTGCTTTGATACAGGCTTTCAGTACTGTACTTCCAATAGTTGAGATGATACACAGAAACAACATATCATCTGTGACTCATACACTACCTTTGAATTCAAACTAATTTTCTAAAACAAAACAGCATACTATATTTGTAAAAAAATGGGGGAGGGAGAAAAAGAACAGTTATCCATTTATCAAATGTGATTACACCAACAGAGACATTGTGGACATCAAGCAGCAACAAGAGGAAATGGAGGCAAGATGACCCCTGGGTAGGGGTGGCTTTATTTTAGAAGTTTTCTCTGTCTTTAAAAAGCCCAAGCCATAACACAGCAACATATTTTCCAAGTTCATTTATAAAGTAATCCCTAACAAGTTAATAATTGTATTTAAGAATCATATATTAAAGGAGAGTCTCTAAAAGCTGAACTTGAATTATTTCTATGGGGTGTTGTGGTGGTTCAGCCCCAAGCAGTGGTTGAGCACCACACACTAATCACTCAATACTCCAGAGAAGAAACAGACAGAGCCCCCATGTGTTGGGGTAAGGACAATTACTGACAAGCACCTCAAGATGAAAAACCCAGGACAAAGTGCACACACACAGTGACAACACAGAGTACTTTACCAGCCCAAAAAGACATTAACACTGAGCACTGCATCAACAGGAGAACCAACCCAATGCCCCAGCCACACTCAAACTACCCTGAAGGCACCCAGAAGGGCCCCTCCCTAATCAACCCCTTTTATGTGGGAGTGATGTCAGGTGGTGTGGAAAACAGCCTGGGCTAACTCAGCTCCCCTGTGCTAATTCAGCTCACCTGTGCTGGCTGCTTGGGAAGGTTAACTCTGGCCTGGCAGGAACCAGAACAGTTGGTTAGCAGCATAGTTTACTTTTCACATTTTGGCTAATGTGAGTATTGATCTAATATTCTCATCAAACAACATTTATCTTAAAATACAATATTATACCTTTAGAATGTATAATGATATGAATGATAAAAATAGACAGACTTATGTGCAAAGGACAACAGCATCTTTCCATATGCATGATTCTAACTCCATGAATTTTTTAATTAATTAGACCATCAAAGCTCAATGTCTGGAAGTAGAAACAGGCCATTTTTATTAATACAAACAAACTCCTTCTGTCTTTGGAAAACAATCCTATAAGGATCAAATTGTGTAAACACACACTTCTGCTCCTCCAGATTTTGGCTTAATTAACTTTTCCACCTGCTCTTCACTGATAATTACCTTCAGTTCCCTTTATGGAAACAAGAGGTCTCTGTAAATTGTAGTTCAGGATTGTAGGACCATTATGATTGCATTTAACAATTTTTTAACAACAGCAACAACAACAAAAAAGTGCAAACTCTTTTAGGTGGACAATCTAGAATTACTCATTTTCTATTATCTTTGCATTTATGTTTGCTTTCTTACTTGTATTTGTTTTCCAGTTGCCTTCCTATTTACATGTGTATAATCCAGATGACTCCTGGTAGGCTTTGAGGAAGTATTTTGTGCTTTAAGTAGATATATGACAATGTAGAGTTATCTAATATTTCAGTATCTTAAAGAGCAAGTCTTCATTCTGTTTCATCACATGGACCAACAACAAACTGTACTAATATAAATGAGGGTGACATCATGGGTCCAGAATAAATAGAGTAGAGGAAATTGGTCCTGCCCAGAAATGTGCATATCAAAACCAAAACCCTATGGTCGGCAACATCATGACACTTGTGGAGGACTAATTTGCTAATGGATCAATAGATATAGATCAGAAAATTATATCAAAAAGCAAATTAAGAATTTCTGTGTTCAGCCATTGTCAAGAGTATTTTTCCACACAGTTAAATTTGGGATTTTAGAACCCCTTAAACCATGATAAGAACCACATTCCTCTTACTTTGGTCAGAACAAACTTCAAGTGACCTATATGGTCACTTCTCTTTCATTTTCTGTTTTCTAAAATGATAACCTACTGAAATAGAGGAAAAACTGTCACCCAATACCTATGTCCTTTGATGGAGTTAGAGCAAGGAAGTTGGTCTCCAGTTCCTAGACTTCAGTCAAGGAGCAGAATTCAAGTCCTTTCACTGTGGGCTGCAAATGCTTCATCAATGTCCATCACCGCTGACTCCTGACACCCTCATACCTTGTCAAACATCCTCTGAACTTGCCGACTAGAATGTTTAACTGTGGGAACAGAAGGGCAACTATGAAACTATAGAGACAGAAATAAAACCTGATATATTTAAAGATAAATGCAACAAAAATATTCACAACAGAGCCTGTGTCCATGAAGAAGAGCTTCTATACTGTAGTCAAGTGCTATGAATATTATCTATGAGAGTGTGGATAGAATTAATACTTCAAAAAGTCTCTCAGCATATAATCACACTGCAGGCCTCACACAGCAGAGCTTTAAATGAGTGATGTCCCCATACTGTATGGCAGTCTGCAGTGTAGACATAACCTCGGTCTGTTTATACACTCAGACTATATATACAATATTCATCAGTTGTGGTGTCCCTCTTGTCACTGTTGCTTCAGATTCCATTTTCCTTTACACAGCAGTGTCCATTTACTGAAATATTTGTGTTCTTCTATTATCAAATGCATTAACCCCATATTACAAATAAATGTAGTGCTCAAAGTGATGCATGAAAGCATCGCTAAGAGAAATCTTTCATGAATAACTTGCTTATACTGTGCACTTCTGTTGCCTGGCTCCTTTTCAGGATGATCCTGATATCAAGCAGCTATATCCTGCCTCCTGTTACAGAGGTAGTTCCCTTCAGCTCTTCTATATTTCTTCCCTTCTGATAGTGATTACATTCTCTTCCAATTACCTTAGTACCAGCTTAAAAAGACATCACGATTTTATCTCCTTTGAAATGAGCTACATTGAAAAGCATGAAAAGAAACCTATACTGACAAGACTAGGTGTTTCTGTGAAGTTTTTTTGTGAAACATTTCCACTTTTGAGCAGAGCAAAACCCCAGCCATTTAAACCTACCTATTTTTCCCCTATTTATTTTTAGAACAAGTGAAGATAAGGAATTGGTTTGCAAACCAAGTCTTATTATAAAATTAATCTCTATCTTATTCAGAAAGACACCATAAAAAGAGAAAAAGGTAACTGCAAAGAAAGAAAAGAAGCAGGGAGACTCCGAACACAGGTGCATCTTGTGCATCTTTTCTATTTGAAAGATTTTTATTAACTCTAGTGTAGGCTTAAAAATGTTTAAGCAAGTCAGCATTTCCTCCATTAAGAATTAGCAAAGGGCAAGAATGAATGAGGGGCTTTTCAGATTGATTTGCCCTGCTTCTTGTCACAGTCATAGGATATCACACCATATTTTGCTATTAGATTTTCTGCTCTTCAAAAGTTATACACATATTACTCTCCTCTGGGTTACTTGCTAATTGACTGCTACTTTTCTCCAGGACGATCAGTTTTACTGCAATTACCATCTTATTTTCTTTTGACTACAATGCAGAATTTGATCTCTGAATCCTTTCATGTATTTCTTCCAAAGGCTTCTGTCTATTTGATTTGACTGTTTTCTCTCTTCAGAACCATTTACAGAGTGTAAAATAGTACACTTAACTCTGGGAAGATCCAGGCCCATCCAAAATGTCCCTCACTGCTTTATTGAGGTTTTTTTACTTCCAGCCCCTCCAGAAACAATTCAGAGATAACACAGTCTAATGTAAGACCTCAGCTGAAATTGCATGCTTCTTTGGTACAAGTTGCTAATTGTGTAGGTCAAATCCATGTCATCTCTTTCTATATAGCTGCCTTAAAAATTCCCTAAGCTATATTTCTTATTAGTTCCTGTGCTGTAAATCAGACAGGCATAGGTTTGCTAACATGCATATTTTCTCTCATGCAAAAACTTCTCCAATACATAAATTCTGTGTGTTTGATTCTTGTGTGTATAGGTACATTCTGACAGAATTTATAAATTACAAAAAAAAAAATCAGGCATAAACATAGAAATTAGTATTCACATGTACATATATGTATGGTTATAGATGTATATATATATATGTATATACAATCAAATTTATGTTTATGGTATAAGGCATCTCAGAAGACAGACTTTCTCACACACAAACAATATATTTGGTGTAGCTCCATTCCAACCTAATTCAGGCAATTCAGAATCTGAGAAGCTACTTTACCCTATATTTGATCACTACTTATTTTACAATATTTATGGCCTCTTTTTTTTCTTCTACATGTAAACCTTTTTCCTTTAGAATGGGGCTATAAATTTACTTACAGAATAATAGCTAAATGTTAAGAGTGCTTATTAACAATACTGTTTTGTGAATGTAAACTGACCAATTAATGCTTCTATTTATAAGATCCCTTATTGTTCTCTGAGGTGTATGTAGGGATGTGTGATCTCACATCCCAGTGTACAGAATAGAAAAGTAAAGAAAAAATAATCATCAGAACTGGTTTTGATCAATGCTGTCCCTGGAGGAGAACTAGAAATATATTTGCTCACTTTTTGACAGTATCCCTATGCAGCTATACATAGCAACATTTTATTTATTGCACTCTCACTCTTACTTACTTTTGCAGTGATATTATCTATTAATTTTGAGCACCTCAAAACACATATGGATCTCATTGGTTATCTGTGCTTATTGTGCGGTGTCCTTTCTTTTTTTCTTTTTTTTTTACTTTGTTAATTTCTGTTCCTTCATTAATTTAAACATGGGAAACAGAGAAGGATGAGGGTTTGCAAGTGATACAACTAAATAACTGAAATACATCATACACCACCAACCACACCATATCCTAGAACTGGGTAGACAGGATTACAAATTGTCAGGGCAATATGGGCAATAACCCGTACAGATAAAACCATGTTTAAGACTTCCATGGTAACTCCTGTTTATCCTTCCTAAACCCTGCTGGCAAAATGCTTTCAACTTCTTAGCTCAGGCACTGTTAACCGAATGCGTAGAGTCTCAGTATGATGGACAAGATATCCTTACTTATGCATTTTGAAATGGACTGTGAAGCTTACATGTAAGGTGGGTAATGGTTTTAAAGAGATGTTTTAGTCAACTAGTCAACTACTTTCCAACTGTATGAGTAAATAATGAACAATGTGTAAAATAGATTGTTCCAGGTAATCAATGCAGATCTTACCAATCGCCTACAACAATGGAAGCTCCAAGAATTTTCATCATGAATGGGGAAAGGGTCAAACTGATAAGCTGTGACCTAGGGAGGGTCCACAGAGTGTGTGACACTACAAGCACCATCATCCAGTAGCATTTTCCATACACCAGGAGTCGTTGTGCCAGATTCTGTAGATGACCAATCAACCACTCCAAAGAGTTGTAAATTTGGGCCAGGGAACAGAAAAAATGCTGAATATAAACAGAGTGGAAAGAAGGGCAGGAGCTGCTTGTTAGATTTCACTGGTGGATCTGAGAAGCATTCTTGACTACTTAAATCCTTCGGGTTTTAAATTCAACTCCTATAGAGATTAATTTCACATAAGGTACCTCTAGAAAGAGTACATGCATATTAAGCCTAAAACACTGAAAACTGAGAAGAGATATTACTGCTTCCTATAAATGAACAAAAAACCCCTAAAATCAAGAAAAGAATATTCTTCCAAGTGAAAATGAAATATTGACGAAGAAAAAATGAGTACCAGCTTTCTTACTAAATTTCAGATGGTGCCATATAATACTGTGAAACTTTGCCAGCAGTGGGGATTTGTAACTGTAAAAGAACAGTGCAAGAACTGCTGGCATCAGTCCAACTACTGTGCTGAGTAATTAAGATTCAGGCGCAGAATAGAGTATATTTCAGTCAAACTGTAATAGTGAGATTTTTGGGGGATAACATAGGTTACTCCAAAGATCTTGTTTCCAGGGTCAAGCAAGCAAAGACTTGTTTACAGTAGTGGGGGAAAAAAATGGCCTAAACTGTTATCCCTATTTCCTAAGAAAGCTTAAATGCATGACTACACTTAGCAAATCCTTTTATATTGGTCTCATTTTTTTTTCCAAATCTTTTATAATAATGTTTGACAATGAGCTACAGTTAGCTGGCAAGAGTTTGAACCTTTTGCAATGAAACGTAGTTCAAGCATATCACTCTGTTTCCTTACCTCCTTCAGGTAAGGTTCCCTTACCTTCTTCAAGGCAGCTTGAAGAAGATGTCAAAGCAAGGAACTATGGGACTAATCTAGACTTTAATCTAGATTTATGTCTGTTAAATTATGGAACAGTATCAAGAAAACCTCTATAAAGGTATTTTACTGAAAGAGAACAGAACTGTCTGAAGTGATATAAAGTCATTGTGGAGCTAGAATAAGCAAATGATGAAAAAATCCAAATATTTCAGTGTGGGTCAGGTCTGAGCCACTGCAACACTGGCACTGCTTCTGCGATTTTGATTAAACAATAATAAATCATGTAACTTCTAACTGCTGAAATAGAGACAATCTCCATGCTTTTGCCACAGAGTATGACAACCAATGGCAATTCGTTTGTGAGCAAGATTCTTGGTACCAGTAAAACAGTCCCTGCCCTAGCTGTACTGGACTGCATGGACTCAGTTGTGAGTATTCCTGAGAGCTAAGCATGGCCTTGTTGAGACTTGGACAGGGGAAACCCAAGAAAATTTAGGTATCAAAAGGACAAGCCAGGGAATCATGACAAGTCTAGATGACAAAAATCGAGCAAACTGTATTTGATCCAGCTTGTTGCTACCAATGGAGAAAATTAAAGTGTTATCCCACCATATAGGATGCATCAGAATGTCAGCCAAGGTGTTTTCAGAACATCTGAGGGTAGTGGTGAATCTTGTCATTGTTTGATCTTACCCAAAGCCCCTGCTCACTGTCTTTATAACAAAAGTAAGAGAGAGGAGCCACAGGAAATACCCTCAGACAATGCGCAGGCAGCCCACTGGGTTTTCAGAATTTGAGCAAAGCACGCTCCATGGGAGCTGACAGGCACTGGTTTTATCTACATAAAGTAGCCTGTCTGGCCTCAAAATATGCAATGAAAATCATTTGAGCAATAATCTGTCCTGCATAGATTTCTGCATCAGTAGCCTGCCACAAGAATAATTTTGATTTGTCCATCTGAATCAGCACAAAGACCAAATATGAAAACAATTTAGACAAAAGCTCTTCTATTTAAGTTCAAAGACTTCAGTGATGTTCCTTGCATGAAAAATATTCATGCAAAGGCTTGACTTGCATATCATATATATTTGTGCATGTACATAACCACATTATGGAATGCATTTTCCCATGGTAATAACCTTTGTTACAGTCATTTCTGTAGATTTCAAAATTGTACAACATTAAAAGCCAGACTCCTGGTGTTCATGTTTTTGTAATTTGTTGTCTTAGGCCAATTCCCTCAACTTCTTCTTGCTTTGTTTTGTTTATAAATCTATAAGGTAAACTGTTAACTTCAGGTTTGGATTGGAGGTGGTTTGGGAGTCATTGTTAATACAGAAATCATTAGAAAGCCCAATTATGGTCCATTACTCATTTTTAGCACATACATTTTCTGATTTTTGATCACAGAGGGTTTGTAAAAAGAGAATAAAAGACCTTTGAATAGGTTCCTTGGTGGTACATTGTAAACTTCAATTATTTGTTCCCAGAGACTTTTTTTTTCCTCACAGAGAAGTGAAATCTCTTTTAAATGGAGCATGATTCAAAAACCCCTACCAGAAAGGTATTAAACATTCTTTCATTAATAACAGTAATCTGGAATCCCAGAGTGCACTGTCACTTTAAAATGTAGATCTTAAGAAGTATATTTTTCCCTGCAGTCCATCATTAAGTTGAAGTCATTTTATAGTTGCAATGTTGTAGCCATCACCTCTTCCTGAGAGGGAGGAGGACAGCATGCTGCTAATGCACAGCTGTCACTCACAAACCTGCCTGCAAAGCAATTGGCCAAAACCATTAGTCTGTAAAACTCAAAATTTTCTTCCCCTGTGATTTTCAGTAGATTTGCTTTTTTTGGCTTCCAAAATACAGTAACCCACCACAACCAATTCATGGTATAACCACGGCATGAAGAGGAAAACAGTCAATTCTCTTTCTGAGAGAGAAAAACAATTTTTTTTTTCACCTCAACTTTTCCTCTATCACACACACAGACTGGTGGATTCTCTCCCATACTTAATGACTTTCGACAGCCACTGATCAGAGAGGAAAGACCCTGATAAGTTTTCCTCTCTCCAAAAATGCTAGTTTGCTCAGGCAGGCAAAAGTTCACAGAGAAGCTGGCAGGCTCCTTATGCTTTACAGTCATAGTTTGTAAAGTACAATCATCCAATGTGCTCAAAAAGCTTAACTTCCCCCTCCCCCTTCAGAATACAGTCCTAGTTCTGAGACTCACAGGGCTTTTTTTTTCCTTATCAAAAAAAGATGATTGTACTTTTCACCAATGGCAGAGTGTGAGGGAGAGCAAGATGATAGGAGGCCTGTCAGCAGATATGTTGACATAGTTTTATACATGTTTGCAACAGACTTATTCTTATTTGAAAGCCATTTTAGATCTTTGCTAAATTCGACCCCTAAAGAGCTTGGGTTTGCAAGAAGGAACACAGTTCTGTGATCACACCCCCACCACACACCCACATCCACACTCTTGTAAAATACCTTATGAAAATCCTTATGCTCTATACCACATTCTTTTCTGTGCATCTCAATTTCTAGCTTCAGTGAAGACAGAGTGAGGGGAGAAAGAGAATGAGAATGAAAAGTGGGGGTGGGGTCAGCTTTAGTTTAAAATGCAGACAAATCTGCCTTTTCTGCTTGATGGCCTGTAACATTTCCATGTAGTCTACTTTGCATGGCAGAATAGCTACTAGTAATAGAATTTCTCACAGTGGAGGTTAATTACTTTTCAGCTGCAGCAAAATAAATTTCCTGTCAAGCCCAGTGACAGGAATATGCCACTGTCACCACTTTTACCTGCAGTTTTAATTCACTGTTAATATTTGACACCAGCTTGCATTCAGAGGGATGATCTGAACAGTAGGATTTCCCAAAGGAATAGGGCAAACTGGGAGTTCACTGTGCTGAATTGACAGTTCTCAGTCCTTCCCATAATCATCATGGGCCATGACGTGCCATTATCTGACTGACAAGGGCAAGTAGATCAATAGAAATATCATGGGAGCTTGCATCCATGAGTGTTTTGTGAGCAAAAAGTATAATGGCAATGCTGACAATTTAAAAGATTTCCAAAAGCAAAGAACAGCCAGAATGGAGTTTTCATCAATGCTGATTTCACAATTTCTTTATTTCAAATGAATTGTCTGAATTTCTACACCATCAAGTCCAAAAAGGAGAGCATTAGGGTGAGTTTTAAAAGTTGGAGATCTTATTCAGAAGGATGGTTCCTGTTGAAAGAAGTGCCTTCATATAGACTTGGGCACAGTGCTTACTGTGCTTAGTAACTGGGTCTCTGATAACATTGAAGACAGAGCTTAGAGAAAAAAAATGGAAGATGAAATCTGGATCCCTGATTCACTTTAAGAACTGTAAAAGGTCACAGCTTTCTCATGTTTGAAATATTTCATTTTAGTGGCAAAGATTAATTATAATCGGGGCATTAGATTCAATTTATTTTATTGTTGTTTAAGGGGCTGAATTGGAATTTCTTCTTGTTTTTTTTTTTAAACCACGGGAGGCATCAGATTTTCCCAGATTTTTAAAAACCCCTAAATCCTGTTTTTAGTTAGAACAATTGGGCCTAGTGAAATTCCCTTTTTTTAGAGCATCAGGCTCAATCTAATGGTTAAAGCAGAGATGAACTTTGGCTTAGAAACGAAGCTGGCCCAGAAGGGTGCTATTCAGCACGGTTTGAATTTCTGATTCACTTTCTGAGCTATTTGAAACTGCTTTATGTTGCTTGACTCATATTATTCACCTCCGTGAAAATCTGTATTAGTGAAATGTCAGCTCCTTTGCGGTAGCATATGGGGCTTTTTAAGGTGTCTGTAGGTTCATAACAATATTAGAACAGGCACTTTTCTCTCAGAAAAAGTTCTTATGGTACAGCACACAAAAAAAGCCCCAGGCAGCACAGTGCAGCTCGTATCTACACCAACAAAATGTTCCCACCAATGTTATTCAGCATTTTAGAATGTGTCCATATATATTTGGGTTTTCACTTAAATATCTCTTGACAACTCCTACAATGATGAAGAAAGATTCTTATTCTGCATTTTGTACTCCTTCATTTACCTTTTGCTGTCAATCATTGCTGTTAGCTTTTGTATAGAAACAAAAAGTCAGTGCTGACGTTCCAGTGCCTATATGGCTTGGAACCTCTTTGCTTGCTTTTGAAACTTTTATGAAGCCTTAAACAGAAAACTACAACATTACATAGAAAACAAGCAACATGACCAGATAAGCTCTTGAGGAATCAAGTCTTAACTGTGGAAATATACTGAATTCCATGTAAAGTAAAACAGAAGTTGTGTGAGTGTCCTACAGATGTAGGTATGTGATTTTCTTACTAGCTATTTTCATTTTCCTCCTTAAGCTTCCTCCACAGCAAGTGTTTAAAGTAGGAAACTACTAGAGAAAGATGTCATCTCAACTTGTATTGTGGGAAGTTAAATCTTATCTTACCTGGAAGATCAAGCACAGCTTCCCAAGAGATCCTGCTGTTGTTGAAAATAATTGCCTAGGCTAAAGTAATATGTTATGAAATCAGTTAAATGCATCATGTGGTCACCTAAACAGCAGTGCAGTTTACATATGTGACTTCATATTTAGTTATTCCTACAATTTTTAAATTAAGAAAACAGCTAATACATGCAATATCTGTAAGGGAATAAGGAGGAGGCACTACATAACTTGTTTACCACACTGGGCATTTAAAATCAACAAATGCATAGGTGTTTGTTTAAGAATAGAGAAAATAACAGAGACAGAGAATTCACTTTGGCACCTGTTTTATAGCTGTGGGACTATGAAGAATCAAAGGTAAGAAAATAGGCAGTTTTAGCTTAGAAAACATCTCCCAAAAGCAGTGGTTTCTATTATTTTTTTCTTTTTTCCATTTTTTTTCATTCCACAGGTTCCGATTTCTCACGTCTAATATAGCATGCTACAAAATTATTAACAAGAAACACTATCTTCTAATCTTGGCCATCTCAAAAACATTAGCAAAGGATGCCATTTATCATCATATTTCTTATTAAAGCTTGGAAGAAAGAGCACACAGCAGTACATCTTGGAAGTCATAGCTGTGAAGAAAAGCACTTTCTGCTATTTTCTCACCGATTGTGGCTAATGTTAAAATAATTACTGGTAAAGGGTCTCCCTGCTGTTTGATTGCAAAGTTCCACAGTTCCAATGTCTTCAGTTTCTTCCCTATTTAAAACTGTAGTTGGCTTAGTTCAGGCTATTTTATGTGTCTCTGCATGTTTTCAAAATCCCTTAACACCTCGAGCTCCCTGTCAGGGACTTGGCAAAATCAAAGTCTTAGAGAAAACGCATTGTGAAGGATCCTGTGCATTCCAGGGATTTTTTTTTTCTTTTAATAAAAAGGGGGAGTGGTATAGTGTGCGAGTGTTGGTTAGTGTTGATTGAAAATAAAACAGAAATGTGCTGTCTGTGGACTTCATTCGTTGTGGTGTTTTACCACAATAATCCTTACTGGGAGCACTCTGGGAGTAACACTACTTCAGCAAAGAAGGACAGCCAAAGTCCTATTTTAGAACAACCTGTATCCATTCATTTCTGTTTCTGAGAATGTTTTTCATTGTACCCTGAGGGTTTTTTTTTCTTTCCAACTCACTGTATTTGGATTCTTTATCTTAAAACCAGGGTGCTTTTCAAGTTGCTTTTCTTTGGCACTTACTATATTTATTACTACTCGTTAGCTATGAGGAAAAGTACAAGCAGCTTAAAAAAATTAATTAAGTAAATAAAGGCACAGTAATAATATTGTGTGAACTACTATGTGAAGTCTACAAAGGGTGTTTGTAATTCTAAGAATCATGCAAAGACAGCATCAATATTCATATATATTTAATTAAGGCGTGTGATGCAAATACATTTCTCCTTCCATAACTGTGGCCTGTGCTGGGGATCACCATACACAACAGTGCTGCTGGATGTTTCCTTATTGAGGGCACTGCTGCTGTGACCCTACAGCTTCTCACAGGAATTTCTGCTAAAAGAGGACACATTTTTAAAACCCCTTCACCTTCCCTCGCTTTCTAAATCTGCAGGCATTGGTAAAGCTTAGTCACAAATTGTGTGTGTCTAGCCAAGGTTACCATTGTTTATTTCAATGGGAAAAATGGCACTTTCCTATGACTGCCTGAGACTATCACATGCAAATTCTTTGCGTTTTTAACTGCACCTGTGTCGACAGCCATGTACTTTGCAGCAGCTGTTATTATTAGGTAAAATACCACCACCTATAGAATGCAATCAGCACTCCTGATATAATGTAAAGTGGAAATATAAAGATGGTTGATTATTTTGTGTTAGGTCCAACCATTTCATTCTATCATCTGTCTTTTTTCATCACCTCCAGTGTGATATCCTGGAATGGAGTTCCTGACACGTAATAGAAAGCTCTGGTGAAAACATTAATATGTTCCCTAGTTCAAGCAGTCCATGTTGTCTCAGAAGTAAATGGAAAGTCTCCCGACCTTTTCATTTACTTCTGAGACAACAGGCTTGAGAGGAAATATTTTGCCAGCTGTTTTAGCTTTAAATTACAATGCCATGATTGGTTTCATTTCTGGGTGACCCATAGCAATCATTACTTGAAACCACAAGAACAGTTCAGGCTGCATTTAAAACTCTTCTAGGTTAAAGTACAAATGTTATAATTTATCTGACTTTTTTTTTTTTTACAACAATCAAATTCACTGCTTTGAAAAATCCTGTTGTTCCCTCCAGTGTCTCCCTCTTTTCAATACATAATTACTTAGGTGCTTGCCACTAAAATATCGGCTTCTGTATCTGGTAAGAGATTAATCACCGCACTGAGGTTATTCATGTCATGTACATGCAATCAGTGGCCAGAATAGTATCCTCACTGCAAATGTGTCTTAGGCCAATACAGCGATCAACATAACTGAATTCACTTTGGTCCAATGCAGTGGATTTCAAACTGAATCTTATATTCTTGCATCTTCCTGTGTAGATGGGGCCACCTATATCTGTGTAACAGTTAAATGAATGATGAAATTAGTATAATGAATTGCCCCTGAAACATATGTTTAACTAACATCTGTACTTATGTTTGAATCTGTTGTGATTTAACTTGGTAGGCAGCTAAAACAACCAAACAGCTGTTCCCTCACTCCATCCCCTGCAGTGGGATGGGGAGTGAATTGAAAAGAAAAAAAGGTGAAACTCACAGGTCAAGATAACAACAGTTTAATTGAACAGAAAAGAAAAAAATATAATTAATAATAATAACAACAATAGCAATGATAGTAACGCAAGACTATACAAAAAAAAGTGATGCTCACCACCTGTTCTATATTGAGCATGATGTCATATGGTATGGAATATGCCTTTGATCGATTTTGGTCAACCAGGACACCTGGCCATGTCCCATTCCAGCTTCTTGAGCACCTCCCTGTTTCTCATTGGCAGGGGGATATGAGAAGTTAAGAATTCCTTGACTGCTTGGCAACAACTAAAATATTCATGTGTTATCAACATTATTCTCATACTAAATCCAAACAATAGCACTACACCTACTACTAAAAGGAAATTAACACTATCTCAGGTGAAACCCGTTCAGAATCCTAAGGGGTTTTTTCCCTAAAGCAAACTTTTTCTCCTTCAAGTGAAATAGGCAGTGTCTGCTCCTGCAGCTGAGGGCCAGTGACGTGACAAGGCTTGAAGGCTAAATTTCCCTCCCCACAAGAGAGGATGGCTTTTTCTGTATTGCCATCGGGGATCATCCCCTGGCCTGCACTGTTTCTCAAACTACACCCAGGCACTGACAACTGGGTTTCCAAGATATGTTTTAACAGTTAAATGGTACAGATGATCCTAAACTAATGCTCAAGCTTGCACACAGACTTTGCTTAGTTTCCTAGTGCAGACGCAGCCAACCAAGCCCCACTTACCATCCTCTGTAAGGCAAAGGGAGATGGTAGGATGAAAGAAAAGAGAAACAGAGAAGCAGGGTAAATTTGGTTCTAAAGTGCTGTACTGTCTAGGTAAGAGGAAACAAAGTATCATAAACCACCATTACATCACCACACCCTTAAATTTTAGCTTGAAAAAAGTAAAGTGATTGGATTAACCTACTGCTGGGTTAAAAACTGGCTGGATGGCCTGGCCCAAAGTGTGGTGGTAAACGGGAAAAAATCCAGCTGGAAGCCAGACACAAGTGGTGTTCCCAGGGCTCAGTCCTGGGTCCAGTCTTGTTCAACATCTTTATCAATGACCTGGATGAATGGATTGAATGCTCCCTCAGTAAGTTTGCAGGTGACACTAAGCTGGGAGGAAGTGTTGATCTGCTTGAGGGTAGGGAGGGTCTTCAAAGAGACCTGAACAGACTGGACCAATGGGGTGAGACCAATGGCATGAGGTTTAGCAATGCCAAAAGTGGAGTGCATGCACACGGGACATAACAACCCCATGCAGCGCTACAGGCCTGGGGGAGACTGGCTGGAAAGCTGTCAGGCAGAGAAGGACCTGGGGTTGTTGGTTGACTGCTGACTGAATATGAGTCAGCAGTGTGCCCAGGTGGCCAGGAAGGCCAGTGGCATCCTGGCTTGTATCAAAAACAGTGTGGCCAGTAGATCTAGGGAGGTGATTGTGCCCCTGTACTTGGCATTGTTGAGGCCACACCTCAAGTACTGTGTCCAGTTCTGGGCTCCTCACAGTAAGAAGGACATTGTGGTGTTCCACCAAGTGCAGAGAAGGGCAACCAGGCTGGTGAAGGGGCTGGAGGGAAAACCCTATGAGGAGTGGCTGAGGGAGCTGGAGATGCTTAGCATTGAGAAGAGGAGGCTGAGGGGAGACCTTACCACCACCTACAACTACCTGAAAGGAGGCTGTAGAGAGGTGGGCGATGGTATTTTCGGGCAGGTGAGAGGAGATAGGACAAGGGGAAATGGCACTAAGCTGCACCAGTACAGGTTCAGATTAGATGTTAGGAAAAAAAAAAATACTGAAAGAGTTGTCAGGGCCTGGAACAGGCTGCGCAGGGAGGCGGTTGAGTCACCATCCCTGGATGTGTTTAAAAAAAGGGTAGATGAGGTACTTAGGGATATGGTTTAGCAAAGGACGGGAACGGTTGGACTTAGTCTTAAAGGTCTTTTCCAACCTTGTAATTCTGTGATTCTGTGATTCCTGTCATAAAATGTTCCATGACAGAAGATCACAGGAATTATTTGAAAACAAAGGGAGAAAAAATAGTTCTAAAACCAAAACTAACACTGATACATCTTCTTGTATAACATATTAACTGATGTCAAACAGCACAGCTTGACAACAGAGCATGTGCTAAATGCTGGTTTTAATTTATTAATGTGCACTTTCTGTTTTTTTCATGAGAACATTAAATACTTTACGCTTCTACAGTACACTGGTACACTATTGTTCTAGAGAAACTCTTGCTAATGTCTCCGCCATTTCTTACCAATTACATGGAAATTTGTGAATATTCTAGTGAACTCACTCCCAATTTGCAGTACTGTATGTCTCTAAATACCATTCAGTATAATCAGCTATGGTGTAATATTACATGTCAAAGCCAAGATCTGTCAGCTATAATTTGTTCTTTAACTGAAATTTAGATGTCTCTTTAGTTAAATTGAGATTGTCCATTTCAAACAATGCTCCCATCGTAGGACACAAAGCTAATGTCAGTTCTTGCCAAAGAAGAAAAATGTTTAAGACTGACATCAAAAAGGGATTGATCAGCAAACCTCAACATAATTTCTCTCATCACATCAGCTGCCACAGCCTTGCTGTCCTAATACAAACCGCTTGACAAAGTCTACCACTGCAGTTACAGCGATATTTATAGCTGCACTGTTTATGCCTCTACAGTTAGAGCTGCATCAGCACTTTAATTATAAACCTTATTTTGCAAAGATTTACTTCTAAGCAACAACAACAACAAAAAAAATCACCCTCAGCTGCAAGTTTGGGTGTAAAGTGCTCTCAAGTCTACATGTGTAATTTGCATTTAGGATGTGACAGGCCAGATTCAGTACCTACTGAATAGTGAAGGTAATTAAAAAAGTAAAAACCTATAACATATGTATAATTATTGATGTTGTTCAATGTGAATAAAGAATTTTGAATGAAAAAAATACCATTTTTCCTTATGCTTTTGATTGTAATGTTATAATGATTTTTCATAGAAACAATCTTGATTTAATATTATTGGCATAGCTGAAATGCAAGTTAATCTACAATAGCAGCCAGATACCACACTAAAAATACTTACCATAACTATCAGTATAAAAATCACATCTCCAGATCATCTATTGCTTCGACTGTACATTTCAGAACTGAATATTTCAGTAGTTATCTTTCTGTTTATTTTTTTTCCCTACTTTTTACCATCTGGAGACATTTACTGACAAAAACATCCTAATATTTGATCTTCTAACTATATTTACAACACTGAGGAACTGATCTATTCAAGAGAAGACAAGATCTTTCATTATTTCATTCTCTTCAGTGTTCCATGAAGCATTACAAAACCTTCTGAAAAGCATAAACACAAACAGACAAAAATGTAAATGAATAAACAAAAGAACATGAATAGACATACCTCTTTTGAATGATCTGCCATGTGTTTATAGCAGAACTGTCTGAATTATTCATTAAAATAATTTATTTGGTTAATTCTGACATATAATCCCACTGAATTTCCCCCTTTTCTGGAAATCAAATAGCTGTAAGTCATTAAATTATATTTGAGATATTCTCTAAATTATATTTTCTTTTAATTGTTTAGTGGTGAGCCTAGAGTTGTAGGCTTTGTTCACCCAGTCCTGTATAAATAGAATTACTCTCCATTGAAACACTACTGAAAGCATATGTCCATGTGCTTCCACATTAAATGTTTTATAAAATAAAATATAATTTGGATTAATATTTATCTTATGTTGGGGGGAATTGGGACTGCTGAAACTGAGGGGTTTTTGATGAGCCTCATACATACTGTGAGATGTAATCAAGTAGAACTCAAGTAATGAATTAAGCAGGTCTCTGAAATTTCTGAACAGCATGATTCTACTCAATGACATAAGACAAGATCATTTGTTCACAAACTACATGTGGAAGTAGATTCTATCTACTTTATTGACAAGCATTTTCCCTTGCCAGTTCCCATATTGCCTCCTAATGTGGTGCCTCTATGCACAGGTACCTAAACAACAGAAATTTATATTATCATGTTCCCAAGATAATCAAAACCAGTATGAGTACCTCACAAAACATGAGCTCACTGCCAGGGCACCAAAGACACTTAAAAGCACCAATTCTCTTCAGAAATGATCTTGATCACTTTCCTCTAAGATTGTATTTGCAATCCATTTCGCTGGGATATGTGGCTCACTGGAATTTGCAGAAAACTCACCTTAAGTAAAATGAAAAACATTAAAACGAATATATTTGTTATATGTTAATTGTCTTGCAGATTTTGTTTCAACAATTGTCTCTATGATATATTGGCACAAAAATAGATTAGTTGGAGTCTCATTAACAAGAATCCTACATAGCTTCTATAGAACACTCGGACTCCTTTCCTAAAGCAGAATTGCATCCAAGGGCATGCAGCTGAGTCAGTGGAAAGGTTCATATCTAGAATTTATGTGATGCGCGTTCGTTGGCATGGTTGGAAAATATTTTTTCCTTTCTCTCTCCCCATTTAAAGTAACAAAGAAAATTTTCCAGGTAAAAAGAAATAATAAAAAATCTAAGCTTAAAATACTAGGTGGTTGCTCAGTTGGTGAAAGACCTTTAGGTTGACACGGATTCCTCTAGTCATTGCATATCTTTCCTTCATGTTGGTATGGCTCCAAGCTTCAGCTTTGAGTTTCAGATCTTGTGTCACTTTGTATAACAGTATTAAAGTTATTTGCTTGAAGCTCCATTTGTTTCTCTATAATTTTCTCTAACACTGCATGCAAAGAAGTATTTCCACTGTACCTGACAGGACACTTCAAAGACAAATGGTCACATAGAATGGTTAAAAGAAAGTGAAAGAGCATTATGCAAAACAGCTATTCACAAAGGGTAAAGTATTTGAATTTAAAACACTGAAGGCTATTGAATAATTATGGTGATGGATTGTCTTCGCTATCAACAAATAATACACTGATCTGCTTGTCTAAAACAGTGTGTTTGCGATACTTAATCAGCAATACTGAACAACACTAATCATCACCTCAATCCAAATTACGTTTCAGAAAATTTCTTTAGAATAACTTATCCATAAACAGATAAAATTATAAAATTACAACTTTCATTTAGTTCTTTATCTTTAAAAGAGAGAATCTGTAACTTCTTCAGTACTCCATTCACAGTACAACATTGGTAAGACAGTTGTGGTTTGATTTAGCCACCAGATAGAATGACAGAATATTTTTAAAGTTAGAATAGTCCACATACAACAAAATAATAATAATAAAAAAAACCCACACTGGTAACTGCTTAAAACATCAGGTTTTAAATTTCTAAGGAGGAACATAGAAAAGGAATTATAAGGGTTGTCTCCATTTCAAGACATTTCCAAGAAGTCAGTTTCCATACTGAAATCCCCATGGCTCTCTGGCTGCAAAAGGGATACAGAGATGTACCAGACTGAGACATAGCACTGGGAACTGGCATTATTTTACCTCAAAAGGATTCTAAGTATTAAAAGTGGCACCCTGAACCACTATGACCCCTTTTGATCTTCATCTTAGGGCTCACAAACAGAATATCCTTTAAAACGCAAAATTCTAGCAGAAATCTAGAGGTCTTTTGTACTTTCTTTTAGAGGAAGATGATGTGAAAATATATGTCAAGAAAAGACTAATCATTCAGGTCAGGGAAGCTGATAGGCTGGAGGGTGCACACTACCACTAACACCATCCAGCTTTCTGGACACTGTGCACTGTGCTCCCCTTACACATACTCTTTTCCGAGTTCTGCAAAGACATGGCCAGGCTCCCCAACTTGAACACACCCATACTGTGGGTAGCCACATACCACAGAAGTCCCAAGGAGGTTAAGTGCTTGGTAGTAAACTGCAAATTAGGCCCTTGTTCTTAAGAGGTGAGACACTGGTTTAGAATCACTGCAGCTGTGATTAACCCTACATTAGAAAATTGAAAAACCAAGTGCCTTTATCCTGCATTATGACAACAGCAATCTATTTGCTTCTTGCGTGGGTATCGATTGCTTTCAAGTCATTCAGTTACCCAAAAACCCACACCATACCTTTGGACTGTATCACTGGACAGGTACAGATGTGAAGACTTGATTTTGGGGTTACCTGAGAGCTCCCATGACAGAGTTTCTGCACAGAGATATAGAAGAGCCTGACTTCATATGGGCCCTAGAAGCCCTGCAGCATAAACTCTATCACTCCATGTGCAGAAAGCCATTCTCCCTGCTGCTCACTACAGCTGTGTGGTTTTTAGACTGTGCAAGATGCTCAGGGTTGATTTCTGGTTTTACAAGCTCCAAAGAGCTCTAGCATTTTAACTTCCCAAGAACAGGGTAGTTCCAAATTTGGATTTCTGATTTAGACATATCTAAGTAATAACTTTATTACACAGCTTATTAACCACTCATTAAAATCTATCTGGTTTAACTGTGTTACTTTAAAGTTACAGTTTTCCTCCTGAAGAAAATGGGGTGATTCCTGAAAACTCAGGATATCAGAACTCTGTGTACCATAATTGGTAATTCCACACTTTTCATGTCACAGTGAAATAGTGCTTTTATGGTAACTTTCTGCCATGTCACACTTACAAGGCAGAAAATTATACTCCCAATGCAAGGTAGTCACCCATAATTCAGTTTATGGTACTGAAGATGTTAAAATCTATATTATAGTAATGTAACAAAAGAATAATTAAAAAGTTGTTTTTTAAATTGTTTCCATAATTACTGTTCCTTAATTTTATTTTAAATAAATTTTATTTAGGCATGGGATTCATGAATGGTAAGTACACCCCAGCACTTAAAATTAAATATGCTTTGCAAAATTAAATGCTTTGCAGAAAGAGGATGGTAATGTTTTATTAGAAATGTGTGTGCTTATGAGTGCCATAATGCCTTTTTTTTCCCTATACTCAAACTAAGTTGTTACTTTTTCAAAAAAATTCAGAGTTTAGAGGTAGATTTTATTTTTTACCTTCTTATAAATCCTCAGTCAGAATGGTCTTCAGGATGTAAGGTAACCTAACTGTTATTGACATATGCTGCAGGCTTTGACAAGTAAAATGATGAGATCTTAAGTAACAGATATATTCTCTCTGAAGAGCAGTTTTTACGGTTTGACTATCTTCCAAGGAAAAATCATATAGCATCGTTAAACAATGATACTGACATCTGCCTCTCACACAAAGTCAAGGGAATCTTGTAAAGGTCACAGCACTAACTGGCAGGGTAACTGATTAAGACAAGCCTGCTACATACTGTACTGCATGCAATAGTATCCTGGGCAAGGGGAAACAAAACCAGAAAAATTTCCCTTTCAGCCATGTGCACACAGATATGCCAGTTTCAGTAAGGGCTGAATGCTAGTCTTTAGCTGAGGCTGAGTGCAATTCCACTACAGTGGCAAAAGGAATTTTAAAGAATTTTTCATGTGAACAGTGCTGGCTTTCTTTTCTAACATGTTTGGCAATGAAGTGCAAAGTTCCATGGCATTTATATCACTCCATTTTTTAAAAAATATATTTTATTAAGGTTTTTTGTATTTTTTTTTTAATTTTGTGGGGTGATCTAAACTTTTCTTCTTCAGATTTCTAGTGAATTAAAAATACAAATAGCATCACCTGTGTCTTACACTGGTACAGGTAAGAACAGCTTCAGGTCAGGCAAGTATAAATAGGGTATGTCAGGCACTACCTTGTCTGTAGCAAGCCACCCGGAGGGAGATGATGAGTTGTAGTGAGGATTTCATCCTGCCTATAGTGAAATGGATGACTTGGCATGCCCTTTTACCACACAACTAGGAATACCCAGTTGTTAAGCCTTGCACAAAGATAATAAATCTGACCATGCCTTTTGATCAGTCACTTTTAATCAGAGGAACAGAGCAAGTCTTGCATCTCATCACACTCTCAATCATGTCAAGGTACTTTTCTACCTAGAGAGAATGATACAATCTTAAACCTCTCTTCTGCCTGTAACCAACAGATAATATTCAGAGGTATAAAGGGTTCCAGATACAGAATAGTCCATAGTATTGTTAACTATTCTTCTCTATTCTTTCTTTATTCTATCCTGAATGATCCAAAAGTTCAAATCCTAGAACTAGTAGAAACTCAATATTTTAGTTTTAAAACAAATGACTATTGTACAATTTCCATTGTCCCAGTGGTAATGCAAAATAATAATAGCGTGAAAATTTTGAAGAAAAATGTTTATATCTTTTAATCTCCAAATATTTTATGAGTTTCCATGCTGTAAGGCAAGATAAGGCAAACTGCATTTGTAAGAAAAGTCCCTGAAGATGCATGTGCACTTTTTTCTACTAACACTGAAAATTTCTTATTAATTGTTTATATTACTATAGCAATAGAAAGCAGCATGGAACCCTCTGAAAAGGGAAGAAACAGCCCTGTCCCCAAGGACAGCACAGTCTGAAAAGAAATTTTTAGTTCATACAGTAGACTCTCTTTTACAGAGAAAGAAAAGTTTTGGCAGACTGGGAGAGATTTTTGAAGAAGAGGAAAAATTTGGCTTAATAAAGCCCAGAGTATTAAATACTTTAATATTATTTTCATCAGTATGGGGCCTTTTCATATTAACTGCTTCAACTAAGCAAATATTGTTCTGCAGACACATATTTTTGTACTAGTTATTTTAATTATATAGTCTGCTGGAAATGTAGGCTGAGGCTGGCAGTTCCGTGTGCCAACTTGTTTGTTTTTATAATTCTGTATTTTATAAGAAAATAAAACAAATATATGGGCTTCTAAGCATTAGTTTACATGACTCACCAGGCACAGTGCGATTTGTAGCAGTCTGGGAGGCTTGACACTGTTAATAAGTGTGGTGGTTCAAACAGTAGGGAGAAAAAAACATTTGCCTTGAGAAAAATCACAGAAGCATTTGTAAGTTTGGGTTTTTTAACTGTTGATCAGCAGCATTTTTCCATTACTTAGGGATGGAAAGGCAGAGCAGAACTCAAACAGCAGAACACAAAAAAAACCCCAAAAATCTGTCCCATTTGGAGAAGTTATTGATAGGAAAGTTGCTATACCTCCAGCCTGCCCAAATCCAGAATACAATTACAATGAATCTGTGGACAAAATTATTTTAAAGATAAAGACAATAGCCAAAACAGCAGCATCTTCTGTGTTGTTTGACTGCAACAGAGAAAATCAGCCATTAACTATTGGCACTTGCTGAAGTCCGTGGTGAGATGAGGAAAAGACAAGACTGCAGTGCCCTGCAATCTGCTGAATCCATTTGCTAGATGACAGCAACGAGCTTTAAGAAACAGGTCTATGGTGTCTGTCTTTAGGTCATTGATATCAGTTCCAGTCCTTAGGTTCTATCATGTTAACATATTTTTTTAGCGTATTGTGCAATTTCCAATAAATATTTTCACGAACACAAAGTCATGAACTTCCTCTGCTACTGCTCTTCAAATGAAAAACCATCTCTCCAAACAAGTAAGCTTAGCTGATCTTAGAGCAAGAGCTACAGGAGTTCAGAAATCATTAAAAAGTTCACTTAATTTCCAATGAAGCCCTCTCATTTAGCATTTGGAATTTGCTACATTCTAAAAATGTAAGTTGATGAATTTTTAAAGTAACCGCTTATAATAAACAGCAGTTTATTGATTTCAGTGGGACTGATGGCAAAAAGATAGACCTGTATTCTGAAAGATGTTAAGTCAATGAATGGATTTCACTTACTTGTAGCTTTAGTCCTGCTTCCTCTCTTTCAACTCCTGAGGAAAACCTTGATTGGATTATGTTTTCAGGCATACTCTGTGTGAGCGAAGGAAAAGAAATGTAAACATATCTGAAAACAGGGATCAACTGTAAGGTTTCCAATAGTTCAAAATGGGATATAAACACATGGACCTGTAAAAAAATAATAGTTTGAGTGAAGCTACAAATCTGCCGTATTCACATAATGTGCATTTTAAGGGTGTAATACTATATGGTGAATGAATGCACTAATGATGCATGTTCTCTGCAATTCTACTATTTACTGCAAAAGGTATAATTCAGCATTTTTCAATAAGGCCAAATTCTCTATGCACAGAAATGCTGTATTGATTTCAGTGCCATAGGAATTAGTAAAGCAAGATTGGTCAGCTATCAAAGTGTAGTACAGCTAAATGGAAAGGAAAACTAAAAAGTGAAATTTTAAATTAAGGAAAATGGTACATTCAGTGATTAAGGAAAATTAGCTGAAGATTTACTTTGTATTATTCCATTTAGGCAAATAACTGTTCTTTGATAACTAGAAACAAGAATAGACCTTTTTGGGATTTTAGATTTCCATCTTATTTTGGAGGCTTTGGTTTCCAGGTTTTTGCACATAAATTTTTTCAATATAGAGGAATTAATCTATTGCTTAGTAGGCATTTCTGGAAGAGAACTGGAAAATTCACAGAAAAAAATTTACATCTTACAGTGTGTCTTGGTCTTCAGCAACTAGTGAATACTCCTGATCTTCACAGATGCAACAGAGGAAGGATCCTGATTATATTTGGAATGATCCAGAAACAGCTATTTTTGCCCACTGGAGTTTTGAGGAGTAAATAAAAGTAATGAAAATAAAAGGTTAGCCTAAATTTTTGAATTATTAGAACTTTAAGGCAAAATCTTAAAAGACTTCCTCAGGCATCTCAGAGCTTCAGAGGAAGGCCATAGGTGAATTTACTGTAAAAATGAAGAAGAGTTCTATACAGACAGAGCAATTATTCTTTCTAGATTTTAAGTTTATTGAACTGAAGATACTCCTTCCTGTTTCTCTTCAAAAGACTGCCTGGCCCTTAAACAAAATCACTTCTGAAATAGGCAAGCTCAAACAAGAGCACTTCAGTTTTGATAAACCAAAACCTTTCATAAAACGTCTAGGATTCTAAGAAAGTACTATTCCTGAAAAAACAAATACTATTTCTGAAGTCACATAGTAGTCGCCAGTTTCAGAGAGCTCTCTACACATCTGCTTGAGCAACTAATTAAATGCCATGTTGGGTTTGATGGAAATTTCAATCCCTGTCTCATAGTAGCAAGCAACACACTCTGCTAATGGATGCAGACTCCCAACAGAAAAATAGAATATGCATTGTTATCCTTTCCCATGTTTACATTCTCCAAGTAAGGATTCACAAATGATCCATTCATGTCAGTTGCATTAATTTTTTTCTCATTCATCTGCAAAAGACATCAAGTCATAGTATACCAATTTCACCCATGTAATGTGACAGGTCTTAAACAACATGATTATCACCAGTTTCCCTCCATTTGCCTTACTTTTGGCAAAGTACTCAGTCCTGCTCTTTTTAACCTATATAGTAGCTCATTAATGAGTATTCTAGCGCTTTTGGCTTTGCTATCTGTAATGTACTAACACTGACTTTTTTACATCTCTTTGGCATCAAAGGTCAACAGTATCAGTTTTCCTTGCTGGGAAGAAAAGTGGAACTAAATTAACTGAAAACTGCTAATTGGAATGAGATTGTCTCTTCTGAATACATATCTTCATTTGAACAGATTAGCTATGGTTGTGTGGCAAGATGATCCTAGAGTAAAAATTGTCTCTGAAAGCAAGTACAATTATGATTTTAGGAATTCTGGTCCATTTCAGAATGTCCTGTGACTGGACAAACGGATGAGCCTGATGTTTTCCTTTTGAGACTCATTCTTTGTGCAAGCTATCATGTAAGTATCTACAGAAACATTTTTATTGACTAATTCAAATGTTTAGAAACTACAAAAAATAAGCCAGACAGGATGAAATGTGATAGAAATAATGCTCTGGGCATCTAACATTATTATTATTATTATTATTATTATTATTATTATTATTATTATTATTATTATTATTATTTTATTTTCACAAAATCTCAGTAATGTGAAATAAGCATACCTATGCATCTGATTCTGCTGCCTGCCAAGGCAACTTCTCAAAGGAGTATTTTTCTGTATGCATCAGTTAGTTAAAGGAAACCAAGAGGAAATATTTTAATATACTAAATTCAACGTTACTTCTACAATCTCTGAGAAGACTTGTTTGACACAGTTCATGATAGCTGGATTATTTGATCATAACTTTATGAATAATATCGCAGGCAATAGTATGAAGCTGTCAAGACCAAAAGGAGAAGAGCTGTCAGGTGATAAAACAGCATTGCTCACACACAGGACTACACCTTCTCTTCTTCAACAGGTCTTTCTTATTTCAAATAACTGTAAAGTAAAAATATAACAGTGATGCACTGCACCTCAGTTTGACATAAATGAGAGAAAGCAGTTCTGTGCACAAGATTTTGATGTAATTTCCTGATGCAAATTCAAACTCCCATTGTTGCCAGCTTGCAAGTTAAATTCAGCACCAGAATATTAGTTGTGGCATCTACAGAGACATGTAAAAATTTCTGGTTTGGGATGGTTTTAGTTTTCTTTCAGCTTTTGTACTCTACCTAATAATCCCCTTCTAGGTTAGTTCTTAAGAAAAATGTTGTTCACCTAACTAGAACAGTTGCAAAATAATTGCTGCTCTATGAACTTTAGAAGAAAAACATCATGAACCCATGGCTTCTACATGAGTGTTGACAATAAATAATCACACCAAACAAGATTTTCTCTTGCATCTGTTGGAACAATTACAGTAAATTCTGATGTGCATTACTTTCAAAATTATAAAAGGGGTTTAATTTGGCATCATTTCAATTGAAACCAAAAGCCAGAATATGTATTCTATGTTTACTACATAGATTTATATCTAGACGTGTGCATATATGTAGAAGACATGTCTATCTATGTCGAATATATCTATCTACCCATGTATAAAGATACACATAGAGAGAGAGATAGATCTGTACATATACATACATCAGTCTTTAAGAACCATAACTTCACCTTACACACATATGAACTATTCATAAAGTAAACACTTTGGGTTTAGTTTGTCCCAGTGTCTAGCAAAAAGTAACTTACGTGTACATTTATTATCAGATCAGCTCGGTTTCCAACTCAGTCCATTGGGTAAAAAGAGCTAGGTTACAAGTTTGTCCTAAAGCCTTTAGAACTGATATCTAAACATGTCAAGAAGTCTTGAGAGAATAATTTTCTTCATGAAAGCATTACAAGTGTTGATGTTTTTAAAAATAATTCACATTATATAGTACAATGGATGTTCAGCCAGATGTTATTACAAATAATTGACAAAGACTGTACTACTGATTACCATTTCTAATGGCACAAAACATTCCAGTCACTGCACATTTTTTACGTCACTTTGCTTGATGACTGTGTGATATATTATTAGGTCCCAAACCTTGAATATAAAATAAATTATAGATTCCCCTTTCCTATTCAGGACAACTATTGCTTTTAGGTTTTGTCTTGCTTTTTCTCTGCAGAACTTTTTGAAACATCATTTGTAAAGATATGGGTATCCATTATTGCTATGTCTTGGCCCTAATCTGGAATCCTCATCCAACAGGAAAAGTGCTTCTGTGATCATTTCCAGGGAAAAGTGTTGCAGACTACAAGCAGAGTGGCAGCAACTTTAGGACATGAACAGCTTTACACACTGGTGCAACTGAGGCAGGGGCATTAGTAATTTATTGCAGTAAACTGTATGAGTTACAGCAAAAAAAAACAAAACATCTGAGGAAGAGGGAAATAGAATTTACTCAGAGATGACATGGATAGTATGAACCTATACTCAAGTGTAAATTCCCTTACCTGTATGACTTACAGTTCTTTTTGCTAAATGACACACAGTATAAACCTGTTCACTCTACTATAGCCTGCCTGTGTCCATTTATGTTTATGTAAATGAAAGTTACTGTTATCCCAGCAAAATAGACATGTTAAAAGTATTGTAAGCTCACATAATCAAGAGCAGTTTCTTTTAAAATAAGCAATCAAGTGTTGGGATTTTTAAATCTTTGTGGAGCTTTCCTCTAAAGAAAACACATTATAATACAATCCTGAGGTACAGAATTTGAAGTTCAGTGCAGGTTCACAGACTAGGGACTAGGAGTCACTCTTGGTTTTCTAGCCAAGAAGCACAAAAAGCTTTCAGTGCTAGTATTTTCATTTCAACAACTTCTTAGGGAAAAAATAATTATTTGGGTTGCCTCAAGACCAGTCTGCAACTCAAAAAACTCATGATTGTAGTTAAACAAATGTTGCAGCAATTCAATCCATTTCTAATCACAACACTTTGCTTTCCAGACTGTAACATGAATTGGAAAATTAACTGGATTTTAACTCTTTTCAAAACAGATAGTTACTGGGAAAAGCAAGAACTAAAGAATTCACTTAATACCAAGAAAATATCTAAAAAAAGATGACCATATATATCAGAAAAATTTCTGCCTTCTCTCTTTCTCTCTCTCTCTTCTATTCCCCTGCAAATAGTGGTTCCAAATTGTTTTCATCAAGTGGCCTAAAGAAAGAATCTGAGTTTTTACAACATTATTGATATTGTAGCATGGTAATTACAGTCTTGTAGCCTTGCAAAAAGGTTCTTTCGATCCACACTAAAAAGAGTAAAAAAATATGCTTTGCTTTGCTATGCTTACTGTCTCATCATCCTACTAACCATCTAACAGTGTACATTGTGGGAGTATAATATGAAAAGTATGCAGTGGCTCCTTTGTGTATTTGCATTAGGTTAAGAATGTTTGCATTTACTTTCTTTCCCAGTACAGAAAAGAGGTGGTACATTTTTTTAATTTCCTACTCCCCCACCCTCACCCGTAATGTTGTAGCTAGTTACACACTAGTGGGAACTCAGGAGATGCATTACAGTCATTGTTATTGGATGTTTCCTAGTCTAGGAATTTTTAGGAGTATATGTTATCTCATTTTTCTCCTGTATTTCAAGTACAGGAGTAGATGTAATTTTATTATGCACAGGGATTTTTGCTTATGGTACTTCTATATGCTGGAGGTTGACTGACAAGTCAAATGATTTCTGTCTGATTCTACAGTATCATTGCTTTTGCAGGTTTATGTCATACTTTTATTGGGATTCTGCAAAGGCCAAAAACTATTTTTAGAACTTTACTAGTTAGAAAATCTAAAAATAGCTCAAAAAATTTGTTGTGATTGAAAGAGAGCGACGATATATTATTCATATAAATGTGTTGCTTGGAGATAGTTTCTAATTTAAATAGTGTTCAGGCATATATTCTTGCATCTGATCTAGTTAAAGGGGGGCTGGACTAAATGACCTTTAAAGGTCCCTTCCAACCTGACACATTTTATGATTCTATGATCTCTTCAACTTCTATATTCATCAAATGTAGATACTTGTCCATAAGGTCAAAGCTGTTGATCAACAGTCTTGATACTGTTAGTTACAGTGTGCAGGTGAGTCTCACACCCTCATTTGTTGGTATTCAGGCACTCAGACACTTTAGAGATAGCAGAGAGCACAAGGCTGCTTCACCACTCTGGAAAAGGGATCGAGCTATGCTTCCTCAGAATCAATGCACTCAGGTTTGAAGATAAGGCAGCAAAGACATAAAACTCTCTAACCAAGGCTTAAAAAAATCCTTTCTTTTTTTTTTATTGACTCTGTTCCAATTCTGCAGAACAGCATCCCTGTGAGGCTCTTGGGTATCAATGTGAATGGATGTAACTGTGACTTCCTCTGCCAAAACTATTGTACTGAAAGTCACCCCTCAAAGCAGTCTGTACAAAGATCTATGGAAGTGTTGCTGTTTCTGTGTCTCTTTTGTGAAGTATTATTGCATTTCTAAGACACTATCTAGGGATGATCACTACCATTGCCTGAAATGGACAAGTCATGTTTGAAGTACCAGAGGTATAAATGGCAAGATAAGGGGAAAAGAATAGAGTAGCTCTGCTCACTACCTCAAGAAGATGAGGAAAGAAATTTTGTCTTCAGAAATTCTTTCAAGGCAAAGGGAATTCCGTTTGATTCAGGGCCTCTGCAACATTCCTCATCCGTCATACTCCACAATCAGCCAGTTCAACAGACATAGAAGGAATCACAATGACTAGTGATTGGGGGAAATATTGTTGAAATAGAGAAATCCAATGCAGGAATTGGAGTGTGTAAAGGTGAAATAGAGGAGGAAATAGTAGTGTGTACTTTACATCATTTGTCTTTTACTGTTAATATCTTTCTTTATTTTATTTTACTTTCAGCTATATCTCTTCTATTTTTGCTCAAGCCTTTTAGTCAATCATAACAGAGCCTCAAACAGATGTGCGGAACAATAATATGATAGTAAAATCTTACATGCATGATTCAGTTTAGGTTTGCAATTTTTAGTTGAAGTCTGTTGTATTTACAGAAAATATGGCATACATCTTGTCAAGAGGTATAGAAAGGCATTATGTTTTGCTTAAAGAAGGATTATGCACATAATGCCATATCATTTCACAACAGTATTTAAAGTCAATATTAGGGAATATCTTTTAATAAGAACATGAGAGAAAGAAAGAAATTAATGGGTTACACTGTGTTGTTGGTTATTCCTCTGCAACATTATTTTCTCCTGGTACGTATTTGAAACAGAAATTGAAAGTGAAATTGATATATGCCCTTAACAATAGAATCACTTAGAGCTGGCTGAATAGCAATCTCGTTTGTGAGTAAAAGGGCTGAGTTAGATTTCCTGTGACTTCTGTGGTCATGCCCTGAATGATTTGAAAGATTGGAGATGTACATACAATACACTGGTGAAAATGTTCATGAGCCTCAAGATTTTACTGGCATCACTAGAAAAACAGAAGGGCCATGCTGGATGGAACCAAGGTCAGTGTATCTCAGTAGCTTTCCTTTAACCATAAGAAAAAGCATATTTCTAGAGAAGCATAAAAATTAACTAAACAAATATTATACTTTTCTCTACTACCCTTTGAATTCTAATTTTCAGGTAAGATATTTTGTGATTATTTTGGTTTTTGTTTCTTTTTACACATTTCAAGATCCTGAAGGATTCCTCTACAATGCAGAGGTAAGAAAGGAAAACCAATCTGCCATGTCAGGGTAGATAGTCTTTTCTGAAAATACAACAGGAATCTAATTCTAGAAATCATGTGAGAGACCATTGAATGTATCAGTAAGGACAATACACTTTCTTACAGCTTTTGAACAATAAAAAGATATTGTATTCATATATAAAGGAGTAATGAAATTATTATTTTTATTGGTACCTAAGGAAAAGTTTCAAGCACTGAATACTGGGGGGTATAAGTAACAATTTGTATCTGTGAACATGCAAACAATATGATAAATCATAGATTAAAAGGTGAATGGAAAATATAACCCTCAAATTATGTCATGAAACAATACCTGTCCATTGCTGTTTGAATAGCAGATCACAATGTGAATAAATAAATGAAAAACAGTTAATTAAGATGTTTCTGGAGAATGGATATGTTTGGCTAATCCTTTGTCGTGTCACAGATTGTTAAAATGTTTCTCTCTTCAAGCAATAATGGCATATAATTTTGCTGTCTATTTGGGGAGGAAGGAGTGACTCTTCCTGAAAACCGAGCAGGATGATCCCTTGATCTCTAGCTACCTCCTCATTTTCATCTTGCATTGCCAGCAAAATGCCAGCTGCAAAACCTATTTTGCATCTAGTTGTGATTTCAGAATTAAACGCAATGCAATTAGTTCCTTTTATATGTTTGGTAATCTTGTTAAGACAACTCATTAGGTATCTTGGCAATTGGAAATTACTAGGTTTCAGAACATGTGCATTTCCTTTGTGGATACCAATTATTCCTAAATGAGGCAATTGTTCTTAAAGGAAAAGAAAAAAGTGAGTCGCAAAAAGTTTTCTGAGTGTGTCTATTGCCCTGACCTTTAAAAAACTTAATCTGGATCTTACTTCATTGTCCATAAAACTCTAGATATCTATAAATACTGCAGTGCTTTGATGGGGTTATTTTCTATCTAATCATGTCACAACCATGAAAAATAATACACAATGTTTTTATGAGAAACATATATTTTCAGCATTGAAACATGTCCTTAATAATAACTTGTAATAACTGATGTGATGTAGGTAGGATTTCTTAATCCCATTGTTTAAACAGGCACATACTATTATATTCATTAATTATTAATTCATGTATTTTGTAGGAGAATACTATAATACAAACCTAATTAATAGCAAGTAGCTACAGCTGCAAAAATGAGACTATACAATAATTTTAATATTCAAATAACTTCTTTATTTCAAGTCTCAGGAAACATCAGTGCATTGTTTCCAGACAGTTCATGTTTCCAAACCTTTTCTTATAGCCAAGAAGCTAGGAACAAGTTGAAATTCTATCAGCTGCCCCAAAGATTCAAGGTCTATGTCAAGTACTCTGTTTTACATATACTTCAGTGCTGGCTTCTCTAAAAATAGAGGCTTTCTGCACTAAGAAAAGAAGCAGGCTTAAAAACATTTAGAAGAATTAACATGTTCAGCAAATGTAGTTGGACACCAGGAAATTTGAGAATTTCAAAATATATTTTAAGTTACAGGGTTAATAGAAAGCAAATAAAATTAATGAAGAATAAAACTGTAATTTTTAAACTTTAAGATATTTTATATTTAAGGATCATTACATTATGAGATAATGAAATAAAGACAGAGGAAGGATGATGATTGAGGAGCAAGAGTTCTAGAGACATGAATTTAAATTGCACCAGACCGTATAACAGTTTTTCTTTCAAGGGAAAATCTTGCTGTGAATCTAGGATGATTCCATTAAGCCTGTATCATTATTGATGTAGGAACACAATCTAAAAGCCAAAATAAAAAAAAAAAAAAAAAAAGAAGACAGATATTTTAAGAATATTACTGTTACAAATGCAAGTTCAGAATTTTTTGGTTATCAGTGTGAACCATGACCAGCAATCTTCCAGAATGACTAAAAATGTAAGACAAAGAAAAAAATGCACAGCCATAAAGCTTGCATTATGTTAACACAGAAGCTATGGATAAAAAAGTGAATGCTTGTCAAGAAAGGCATACCAAGAAAACTTTATTTTTGTGATTCAAATACCCAATCAGTAATTTAGTTTTGATACTTCCGAGACTTACTCTCACTTTTTTTCAGCACACCTTCTTTTTTAAATTCTATGTGGCAAGAGAATATGAAAAAAAATTATATGGCTTTGAAGAAACTATCTTCTTTCCGATTTTTTTCACTTCTGACCTGCAACACCTTCTGCTGCACAAGCCTCATCTCATTTGTCTTTTTGACTTTATCTTCTCAACACTGTGATCTTGAAAACTGCCTTTATTGCCATAGGCATACTGTATCCACCTGACCAGCAGCAGCCTAACTGTCCCTCTGGGCAGCCTGTTCCAGTGTTTCTCCATCCTCATAAGAAAAAAACCCAAAACCATCTTTCTTATACATGTCTAGTCTGAATCTACCCTCTTTTAGTTTAAAACCATTACCCCTTCTCCTATTCCTATAAATCTCAGGTTTATTCAGAAGAGGTGGGCTCCAATTCATCCATGCTTTGTCTCCACTGCATCCATGCTTTGTCTCCACTGCTGTTAGTGTAGTTACAGAGGGGAAACAAGGAGGATGAGAGGAAAAATGAGAAAGACTGGAGCAACTATCCTACCACACTACCAGTTTGACACAGGCTGTACTTGTTCTAGCAGCAAACCGAGACTCACAAGATGGGCAAGAATGGAGTCTTGCAGGAGGTGAATGGCTTCTTCCCCTCCTGCAGAGCTGTAATTGCAGAATAGGTGATAGAGTCATCAAGTCTGCAGATAACACCAAATTAGGAAGAGTGGTCAACATGCTCAAGCAGAGGGCTGCCACCCAAACAGACCTACACAGGCTGGAGGAATGGTTCAACAAAAGCTTGATTAAAATGGACAAGTACAAAGCCCTTCACCTAGGACAGAAGATCCCCTTGGAATGATACAGAGTAGAGGCTGCCTGGCTGGGGAGCTACTCTGTTATAAGGATCTGGTAGGACTGGCAGAGAGAGAGCTGAACATGAGCCCACAGCAAGCCCTTGCAGCACAGCAGGCCACCAGTGTCTTCCGTTTTATGGAGAGAATCTCAGCAAGCATCTTGAGATGAGTGATTATCCCCTTCTATTCAATACTCATTAGGCAACAATTGAATACTGTGTCCATCTTTCAGCCCCCGAATACAGGATAGTCATCAATAAACAGGAGTGAATTCAGGGGAAGGCCACCAAGACGGTCAGGAGCTGGAGCAGTTGTCCTGTGAGAAAAGGCTGAGGGAGCTGGGACTGTTCAGCCTGAACAAGAGATGGTTTGGGGGGATTTGAACTATTTCATGATGCTAAGTCTTAATTACACATTTATCTGAAACTCTCAACTGACTAAATCTGATTTAACAGACTAAGCCCAGTAGCCATTTTCTAGATGTCTTCCCCTCACTATTAATGTTAGATTTGGGGCTAGAAATTGAAATATTAATTTCAGAAGTTTGTTCAAATTGGCTCTGGAAAGCAGTACTTTACCCTGGCACCCATAGATCTCTATGCTTTTCAACTAGCAGGAGAAGCACAATCTGTTCTGCTTGCCCTCCACTCTATAGAAGATTTTAAGTGTTCCAAATTCATGTCTTTCTGGCATCAAGGAATTGAGTCTGAGGAAATAGCAGTAGCACTATGACTTCTCCAGAAGGTTAATGTATCAATGTATTGATAACCTTGCTAAGAATATTATAAAAAATACTCCAAAAATCTGTCTGTCGTAGTTTACCCAAGGCAACAGGTCTGTATTTTGCATTTACTTTTGGTTTCCCTGCTTTTCAGGTTGAAGTACGGTATGCTTGCAGATGACCAAGCACAAGCATTTTAAAATTTTGCCTCTAAGGAGAACAATAAGATTTACCTTTTTTTTCCCTGTGTCTTATGTGTTTATTATTTTAAACTATCCAGTCTGAATTCATTATGGCTAAAGAAGCACTGTGCTTTCCTTGATGACAGAAGTAAGGAATCTAATCCCTTTTCTGCTACATGACAGGACGTAGTAGCCACAAAACTTTTTCAGATCAAAAGTAATCAGAATTGTCACTGAAGGATATGCTAATAAAATACTGCAATGTAGTAGAAGCTTACAAAGCAAAAATTATATATGTGAAGTCTGTTCTTCCATTCTCTTTTGTTACATAACCTGCACTCTATTTTCCCCTAACAGAGCTTTTGAGAATCACTAGCAACCTATCACAACCGCACAGCCATTTTCACAAATATCTATGAAAGAAACAAACTTTTTGATTATGAGAAATATGTGATTCTGTAAGAAAAAGATTCTGAATTTGGAAGCTACTTGGAATCACAGAATCACTAGGTTGGAAAAGACCTTTAAGATCATTGAGTCCTGGAATTTAGGTTAGGAATTTAGGAATTTAGATCATAGAATCATAGAATCATAGAATTGTAGGGGTTGGAAGGGACCTCGAGAGATCATCGGGTCCAACCCCCTGCCGAAGCAGGCTCCCTAGGACATTTCACTGAGATAGGCATCCAGACGGGTCTTGAATATCTCCAGAGAAGGAGACTCCACCACCCCCTGGGCAGCCTATTCCAGTGCTCTGTCACCCTCACTGTGAAAAAGTTTCTCCGCATGTTGGTGCGGAACTTCCTATGCTCCAACTTGCAGCCATTGCCCCTTGTCCTGTCTCCACAGACCACTGAAAAGGGGCTGGCTGATTCCCCCTGCATCCCTTGCTTAAGATAATTGTAAACATTAATTAGGTCCCCCTTAGTCTTCTCTTCTCAAGGCTGAACAGTCCCAATCTTCTCAGCCTTTCCTCATAGGGGAGATGCTCCAGGCCCTTTATCATCTTCGTAGCCCTTCTCTGGACTCTCTCCAGGAGATCCCTGTCCTTTTTATACCAGGGAGCCCAGAACTGGACACATACTCAGATGTAAATTTCACAATCTTAACAAAGGTAGATGGATCCCTTATCAAAAGTTATAGTCACATTTTCAAATCAAGATGGATTTTTATATTTAAGCAGATACAACAACAAATATGTTGTTCATTTGCATATAAAGGAAGTTTGGCTATATTATGGTATTTTCCATAAATGCTTAATTGGAAAACCATGCGTTCAGATGGCCGGACATCTTAGTCTTATTGTCATGTAGCTTTACAGCTTTTAAAAGGACAAATATGCAGTCACTGCCCTTTTATAGACAGTCAACAAATCTCAGTACATGACTGATCTTTCACAGATGTACAAAACAAATGATATAATGTGGCTTGTAAGCCTACCTTCTTATGATTTTTTGAAGTTTCTTTCTTTCATAAAGCCTTTTTTTGTCATCGATTAAACAGTGCTAATATGAATTACTGCAATAAAGGTAGTAGCCTGCAGTGGTTACAGTGTGCCGCTCTAAAACAAGTCTAATAGTTCTCAGTCACATATGGGTGGCAGAAGAATTAAATCCATAAAAATGAACATGTTATTGAAAATGTTTCACAAAAATGTATATACCATTTAAAGTTTTTAAATGGCATAAACTTAAAAAAATTGTGGTTTTTTTTTAATCAGTATGACAAGAATATACCATAAGGAAAAATCAATCTTGGTATTTTGAACCGGGTTTTTTGAATTTTTCTTTTTAAAGCTTCATAAAAAACCCTTTAAAAGTTTTCAACAAAGTGAAACCTTTCTATTCATAGTTGTGCTGATGAAATTTTGCTTGGTCTCAAGCCTCATAGATCAGTGGGATACGTGGCCTATGCCCACTGTGTTTGAAGACAGTGCTGAGGATAAGGTTCACTTATCTTCCCTTTGTATTGCAGGCAAAGGCATCTGCATGCTTTCACCCTCCATGTGCCAAAATATGTCTCCCACACATTTGCTCATATCCTGCTGGAAATGGCAAAGTAAAAAAGAAGTAGGCAGAACATGGAGCAAAGCTTTCACAGAACTGCTCTGGAAGGCGGCACTCCTTTGAGGTACAGACATAGCCAAAAATTTGTGATGAGTTTGTAGTGGCAGGATCAAGTTCTAGCTGTGTTGCTGAAGGTAGAGATTAATTTATGGTGTATCATTTTGAATTGTCTGTGGTACTGGCTGCTTTTATTCTCAAGTGTGCCTGCTTCTGCCAGAACAAGATTTACAGTAATAAAAACTATATACACACCTCCCAATAAGGTGCTCATAAAGCCTCTAATTAAATCATTACTACTCTGCCACTTTTGTTACTCTATGGCTTGCTGTTTTAAAACTGTAAGCTTTGTTTTTGTTGATGACTCTTCCCACAGCCACACGTATCCATGTCAGAAAAATGATCATTAATGCATTTGTCTGTGTTGAGTGTCTTTTGTGAGGCTAGATCTAAGAAATAACATGAAACATTCTTCTGCCAATCTAATTGACCTGAACGCCTCATGCACTACTGGCTGTTTAGATCACTTCATGATGTTACTAGAATTAAAAATAATGTCTGAGAAAATGACACACAAGTCTTACATTTACTGATAATTTTTTGAAAGTTATGTAAGGTAGGTTGTATGCAGCTCTACCCACTATACTCCACCGACTTTTAATATGGAATAGCTTCTTTTGTTTTTTTTTTCTGGCAAAAATTATATGCTTCCCTTGCAGTGAAATGGTCCTCTCAGTGTAGAATCTGATAAAATAGTAAGTACGATGCTCATAAACTTTGTGCTGTCTAACTATACTTAAAGGGTATCTTCTAAAATTTGCATCTATATCCTGTAATATACATTAATATTATTAAATGTGCCTAGTAAGCTAAACAAGTTTCTATATAATTAATAAACATTTATTGGCATTGATTTTTATAGTTTGTTTTTTGAATTCCTTATCAGTATTGAGCAGATGGGACATAAATAGGAAAAATTCTATTTTAAACATGCTTACTATACTTGAATTATATTTGAAAAAATTTGTTCATTGAAGCATTTAAAAATACAATTTAACTTCCAGATGAAGCTTCAAAGTTAAGGTATTTTTCTCTTTAGGACAATGATATTTAAATTATGTCTGTAGCACATAAGAGGAAATAGGAAACAAAAACTATAAAAAATCAAACAGTTTTTTAGAAAAAGCTCTACTTAACATGTCATTTTGCAATGAAATATTTGATTGATTCTTTATTCAGTATTTAGCAAATCCTTTTTTAATACCAGCCTTAACCATATCGTACGAGGAATGATTTTTTATTGAAAGTTTGGATTACAACACAGCAATACAGTTTGGCCATTGCAATTTGTATTCTTAAAAAATAATCTTTCCATATTTAATGTCCTTCTGTAGCCTTTGCTATTGAGTTGGGGGAGGGCAGACTCAAATTTTCTGCATAATATACTTTTGTGAAAAAAATCATGTGTAAGTAGGAAGTGGATCAAGAAGAATTGGATCAGAGGTTAAGGATGGGAACTGCTGGACATAAGCCCACCCAGGAGATGTCTGTCTAAGTGTGATTGAGGTGTTATATTACAACTAACTTCCAGATATTTTTCCTTTAAGAACCTATTCTGTTTATTTGTAAATCTTTAGGGAAAATTGTTCTTCATTGAAGAAGAAAACAAGCCCTTGAACATGAGTGTAAATAGTAAAATGAGATTACTGGGACACCTGTGATATGTTTTACAGCACAAACCATATGTTCCCCCATCCTGAATCTCAAATTCACCCTATGGCCTGATGGCTAAACTACAAGCTGCTTTGTATTCTCCAGAATTCCTTTATGTTTATTGAACCAAGTATCTGTATATGGATTTACTGCTTTGTGAGAGACAAGTGCTACAAAACATTTTTAGTTTCTCTCTCCTTTAGTCTCTTTTGTTGTTTCTTGAAATGTAAAGCTAAGCTCTCAAGGTCCCATTCATCACTGTCGCACAGTGCTGCAGCTGATCACAACTCTGTCTCACAGATCTGAACTGTGACCAAATCAAAGTAAGAGTGTTTCACATGTTGCATCAGTGTAAATGACCAGAAAAGGAAAAATGAATTGTGACTTGGTAGGATGGAAATTATATTAAAAATTATTTAAACATTTAAAGGAAGGGGAAGGGAGAAGGGAAAGGCAATCAAATCCTGAAATCTCTACTTTGGCAAAGCTGGTAATGGAAGTCGTAGCAAAAACTTGATCTACAGAGCGTGACAAGTTCTCAAGAAAGCCAGAAGGAATCAAATTAGATGGAGGAGGAGAAAAATTAAATCACGGAAGTTTATTTAATTCTTCCTTTATAAAATGCAATTTCTATCCCTAATTTATATTTATTTTCCTTAGAGAGTATTGATAATAGCTAAGGTTTGATAAAAGAGCCCAGAGGACTGTTAAAAGTAGAAATTTATTTATATTTGTATATTTATAAACTTATAAACATTTTGGAAGCAAGTAAGTAATACAGACAGCTACTTAACTCAATGATTTTCTTAATGCTGAAGCACTCATCTTTTTCTTTCTGTTTCCCCCTTCTTTGTGACTTTGAGACTTGCCTCCACTTAAAGTGGGCCTTAAACATGTACAAAGAGCCCTACAGCCTTTCAGAGTTTTTGTTTTCTGGGGTTCTTTTTTAACTTTCTGTTAGTTCCTTAGCATTCAAAGGTCCAAATCAAAGGATCCAGGTGGGAATGCAGAGTGACAAATCCTTGTGTGTAAATGCATTGTCTTTCTGCATAAGAAATGCTGCATTTGTTTTAATGGAAAGAAAGACAGCATTAGTCCAGAGGTCAGCGGGCAGCTAACCACTCTGCAGCTGAATGTATACCAGTTTTTAGATCTTAAAAATGTCAGTTGTGTATATAATGGGGAAAGATTTGTTATGATTTATAGCATCATGATCACTCACTGAAGAGATTTCAATGAGTTATCAGGAGGACTACCAATGACTTACATCAGGGTCTGATTAGTGCCCTTGTTCTTCATTCAAGGAGGGGTTTCTCTGTCCATGTTTCAACGTGCCTAACTGAAAGGGGCATCTGTGGACTGCCTGACCCACATGCATTGCTACTGAGGGAAAAAATTCCATGTTACACTATTGGACACTATGTCTCAATAAAGCCACAGTACAAAATATCTTCCAAAGGACTTTTGTCTTTCATGATGGGAAACCTGTGTTCCAGGACCCTCCCAAGATATGATTCTTCCCCATAAACAAAGCCTTCAGACTACTGCGCCACTGCAGTTCTATTTATTTTCAAACAATACAGATTCCACAGATGCTGGAATGGTTTGTGGTAGAGTGGGGAGATAGGAGACAGTGTCTGGATGTCACTTCATAACAAAACTCCTGTTCCCTTGCTTTCTCAGAGAGCCTTAAGGACTGACATGGTGAATACCTGAGAGGTTAAGAGAAAGCCCAATTTTTATGTATAGAGCTAATTAGAGGAATGAAAGGAACAGGTTACTACACAGAACCAGATTTGGCTGCTCTTGTGGAGAAAATGAAGCACCAGCAAGGCTGTTTTAAAAGAAGGGTGGACAGCACTACTGATTCTTCACAAATGCTCAGCAAGGCAAAGCAGACATAAAGGAGAGCAATAGAGACCTTCCTTTAGCAGCTTTTTCAGCTGCTGCTGAACTACTGAAAAAAAGGAGCTGAGTAAAGCGGTATTTGAGTTACACAGGAATATTCAAATGTTTTGCTAGGCTTGTTAGAGATACTTCAGAAACTGTTTCTTAGGCACCTTTTGGAAATAAATTCAATAGGCTTTATTCAGGCAAGGACTCCAACTATAATATACAGACATCAAAAATAGTACCAGAACATAGGGTACTCTTTATCTCTTTAAAATAATTTGAAGAGTAAAAAGCAAGAAATAAACACTGCATTTTTATATAGCTTTAAGAAAGTGGTATGCAGTGGAAAAGATAAGCTGGCATGTCCTGACAATGCTAGCTGACTGCTAGCAGCTTCTTCCTACAGGTTCAGCAGTTTGGTGAGCCCCTGTTCGGTGATAAATGGGCATCAGAGAGATTTGCTGAGGTCTACCATAGGCAAATGGAGTCTATCCCTTCTCAATAATTTTCAGATCAGAAGTAATCTGCAAGCCACAGATCAATTAACAGATCTCAACTCTCTTATAAAGGTTACAGTTGAAAACTAGCTAATTTTTTTTTTTTTTTAAATCTAGGGAAAAGTTAAAACTCATACACCATGGTCCAGCCACACATGTGGTGAGACATGCATGCAGGGAGAAAGCTTCTTATGATTCAGCTGTTCATGTTCCACTGGCAGATACTTATCACTTCCTTTTTATGGTTTACTACACAGTAACTCAACTCAAAACAGCATTTGACTCAAAATTTGGATGAAAGGTTAAACTCTAACCAAATAAAATTTCCCTCTGAAGACACAGTTTACAGCTGCGGTGTCCATACAGAAGCCTGTCTGCCACACATTTTTCTGGACCAACATAAAAATCTCTTTTCTGCCACAAGTTTCAGCTTTTGTGTTGCCCTTTAAGCCACCCTTGTAAGGCCACCTTTTTATTTTCCTCTACCCCTTATAAATTACTAGTTAATTATTAAAATTAAAATATAAAGTTTAAATCACTGTTTTATGTACTTTGCATGTTATAGCGGCTTTTGGAGATGCCAGCCCAGTGGCCTCAAAATGTTTACAAACCAAACAGATAACTGAAAGCAGAGCAATTACAAATTCAGGCAAAAATCTTTTTTTTGAATGCTTGTTTTAAATAGTGTAAACTGAATTTTCTGTTGTCATAAACAAGATATTAATTAATGTGTCAGAGGTGTCCTAGAAACCGAAGTTCTGTTCATCTAGGCCTTAAGAAACTTCTTTGTCTTTTTGCCTCAGTGTGTTTCTTAAAGTGTAATGAGTTAGTAAATGTCAGAGTAGACAGAATCAGGGAATACCTCAGTCAGCAGCTTCTAAATCAAGAACTAATTAAAGAATTTAGAATGGAGCTTATTTGCATGTGCAAATTTCAGGTACTGCACGTGTATATGGGCTGTTCCAAAATACTTTAAGCAGGAGTCACTGGGTTGCAATCAATGAACAGTTAATCTTCTACTATTCCCATAACATCTACAAGTCTAAAATCTAATTCTAAAAAAAGTCTTCCTTATTAAAGATGCCCATGCGGAACAAAAACATCTTACAATATTCTCAGTTTATTTAGTTTAGGTTTAGAACCCGGGCGGTTACTTCTGTAAGAGACCAAGTTAAATCAAGACAATGAAATATTTTTTTCTTCTCTGAAGTTCACATAATCTTATAACACTTTTTGTGATTTTTCTGTAATTTATATCATTTATTAGATTAGGTGCAATTATACTTGACATCACTGAAGTCAATTAATGGAATTGCTCTTTTTCAGTTAGCCTACAGACAACACAAACCCCAGTCTGATCCATATTAAATGCAAATACAAAAAAGGTGTCCTGTGAACAGCTAGCCCAGATAGAGAGGAAAGAACTTGATACATCTTTCATTGTTTGTTGAATATCTCATAACATTTTTACTTCCTTGCTCTACCTCTCCAGACTATTTTCTTTAAACATGGCATGTTTCTCTTCCTTCATGTGTTGAAGAACTAACCTCCACCCTTCCACTTCCCACTTATTCCCACATTTGTCCCTGCATTCATGCTTCTCCAGAAACAGTTACAGGAAGTGCAGTCCTTCCCTTTGCTACTACAGCACCTGTAGGGAAAGCTTTGTATGTATTTTTGAGAAAAGTACATCAAAAGGAAAAAACTAAAAAAAAAAGACAAGTATCTTTTACTGGGAAAAAATAATAATTAAAAAAAAAAAAAATTCAGCATTTTTAAATGGCATGTTCCATTCCAGAGATCCCAGTAGGAATGCCAAAGAACATTTTTCATTTAACATCAACTTACATTTTTAAAAAGGAATGGGTTTGTTTCCAAAGAATCAATTAAATAGTTGTAAATTAAGTTCGCTATTCACCACTCCTGTCACACTTGTTAATGGCCAATTTAGCAACAAACAAGAACCAGAGAACAGCATTTCTATCTTGCAGCCTTTTTCTAGGTCACATATTGGCACTACCCATGTGCTAAACTTGTCAGGCACCACTCACAATCAGACAATCAACTTCTCAACACAGTTTTCATTCTCTGTCTCATCCTTGTTAGACAGCACTAAACCCTTTTCTTTAAACTATGTCCTTGACAGATTAAGATCATGTACCTGATACATGTACAAACTGCACTGGTTTTGGCCAGCTACAGAGGAAGATACTGAAGCCCAAGTTTGCTTTCTTGTAGAGAGTTTTTCAAGCACCTGCTTTTATGATAAGAAAGCATTACGTTCTTTCAGTTTGTGAGAACAATGTAATAAATCCGATAGACTCAATCTATTCATTTACTAACACTTTCATGTTCCTACTTTAATAGATTACAAGATTGTTGAGTGAATATACATTGTGCATTGTCAACATTTAATAAGATTTTTAAGATATTGTGATACTTAACATCTTTTCTTTTGTTATTATTTTTTAAAAAATTAAATTATACTCTTCTTTATCCAGTGTTTCAAAAGACATAACTTGCTATGGTGCTAGAGCTGTCATTTTTCTAATTAACAAAGAAACTTTTTATATAGAATATCTTTGTAATATAACTTATGCTTTAACAAGGAACAGTTGATATATTTCACTGATAATACATAAAGAAATACCTCTTTAGCTAAAATAATATTCAAATTGATGTTGTTAAATGTTGTAGACAGGATCCTCCTTCTGGATGCACTTTCCAGGAAATTATGCAGTCTCAAGCACAGCATTATCCCTTCCAAAATAGATATTGCAATTCAAGCCACAAAATTATTTTTACAAATACTTTATTTACTAAAGACATGATTTTAACAATTGCAAAATGATTTGTGAATTTTGGCTGAAGACACCAGCCAATCTCAATTAATTTTTCAGGTTTAGGCAGGAAGGATATTTATTGCCTTTTGTCTAACAAAGATGTCATTACCATGCCTCACAGGAGGCGGCAGCCAGTATCAAGCTCTCACCTGAGGGAGGATGGAACTTCCTGCTACCCAAAACTAGGATACTAGGATCATCTCAGTTGTGGTGCTCTCTCTGTCCTGCCAATGCCATTCCACTTTGTCTAAATAATTCAGTATTCACTAGAAAGATTGTTCCACATGCATATCCTACATACCTTGTCCCATGTGCACATCCTATATTGCTGGACAGAATGTTGTTCTCTGGAGTGTGGCTTTCTCTGTTTCTTTTTGATTCAGTGCATAAATAGTTCAAAAAACTGCACCAACAATTGAGATGAGGAAAGGTTTTTTATTAAATGGGAAAACATCTGTTTTCTGAGCTTGCCCAGCTTCCAGTGTTTCATGTTTACTTAAATGCAGTGGTAATAGTTCCCTCAGCAAGAAGCTGTTTCTGTTCCCTCAGAATAAAGTGTACCATACAGCACTCTGGCTGTGTGGGTTAAAATGCTTTCAAATGACAAACAAAAGCCTGATTATAAATGCCTTACATTCAGGTGGATATACTAAACTTTGGGCTTTTCCTAGATAAAAGAAAATATTACCTTTCCCAAATTTTTTGTACTTACCCCTACCTTTATTTTGCTTATTCATCAAGTATACTGAAAATATTTTATTCCTTTGGGATACTCTTTGATTTTAAATTCATGTTTCTTTGAATTTTATTTTCAATTTAGGCTCTACAAACCAAAATGTTTTTATTTAGGTTTAATCTGAACCCATTCCTTATTTTGAATCATACTTTCCAACATAGACTCCTTAGTTTTGTTAGAGGTTTTGGACATCTGCCCTCAGTTCTCTTTGGCCCATCAGTTTCCTTCATCCTTCATCCTGACATATATTTAATCTTTCATGCTGCACCAGGTGTAACTCTAAGTCTTGTTTTTGGCTTTCCCTGACCATAATAACTATCTCTGTTCCCCACACACAACTCCAGCCTTGCTTTAATCATTGAGTCTAGCCATCCACAACCTATTCTTGTTTCCTCAAAGCTTTAGTTCCATCTCCAACAAAGTGAGAAAAAGATCAGTATCTGTCTATTCTGAGGGAATGTGAACAGAGTTAGAATTCAGTTTGGGTTCAGGTACACAGTGAACTCTGCCACTTTTAATTAAGGCCTATAACATCTTCCTTTAGTTTAATTTCTAGTTCATTTTCCCTTTAGGTTCCTGACCCAACTACTTACTGTGATAACTAAACGATGATAATGGTAATGCATCTTTCCACATTCCCCTTCAAAACCAGGGAGTAGTAACAGGAATGATCTTTTTGTGATAATGTTCACAGTGACACCAATTTAGCCAAGAGGTGTCTTGTTTGTTGAAGTTTCAGCAAATTAGGAAAGCAAAGGCAACAAATGACCAATACTAAAATCCTAATATTTGCATTCAGGCAGGTTTACTGCTTATTATCACAGTTACTAATTCTAATGAACATTAAATCTACTGAACATCAAATTTAAAAAAAAAAATAAATTCTGAGAGGTCCTTATATAGAGGATTAGAGTTAGCATTTGAAATGCACAGAGTTTGTGAGATCATGGTTTATTTAATTAAATAAAGTGATTAACTGGTTTGTCACACCAGGAGGTTCTGATGAGGGCTAATTACACAAGCAACCAAGTCATACAGTTCTCAATGAAAAAAAAAAAAAGAGATTCAAAACAGTGGTTGGAAATGATTTCAAGGCCTGTGTTGAAGAAACAGTGCTGAAAAACAGTCAGTGGCTATGCAAAGCATCAAGTCCTCCAATAGCTCGTTGGAAACATTTCTCATATACTTGTACAGTCTCTTTTCCTTTCTCCTTCTTTCAAGGTCCTGGCTATGTGCCTGTGTCTGCTCTGAAAGCCAGCATCCCCCTGGGATCTGTGGGGTGCTCACAGCAGTCTTGGCAAAAGGGCCTGGACAGCCACAGCTACTGAGACAGGAACCCAAGTGTGCACTGCACATCTCAACAGGACACCTAAAACTCTCCAAGAGTGTTTTCCCAAAACTGATCATGTTAAAGAGGAAGATGGCCCCCAGACAGATTAAACCAGGGAACTGCCAAGTGGGTGGGTTTTTTTTTAACAGAGGAGTCAGAATGAAAGAAGGATAAAAGAAGTTTAAAAATGTGTGACAGTGCAGAAAAACCTTACAGTAGAAACAGCAGCAGTCAATGCCAGGCTTGCCAGCTCTGGAGGTCTCAAGACAAGAAGAACATGGTCCTCTTGGAGTGAGTCCAAAGGGGAGCCATGAGGGTGATCAAAGGGATGGAACACCCTTCCTATGAAGACAGGCTGAGAGAATTGAGCTTGTTCAGCCTGAAGAAGAGAGGGCTCAGAAGAGACTTTATAGCAGCCTTCCAGTACCTGAAAGGGACCTACAGGAAAGCTTACAAGGACATCCAGCAATACAATGAAGGGCAATGCTTTAAAACTAGAGCAGAGTAGATTTTGATTAGACATTAGGAAGAAGTTCTTTATTATGAGGGTGGTGAAACACTGGAACAGGTTGCCCAGAGAAGTGGTTGGAGACCCTATCCATGGAGACATTCAAGGTCAGGCTTGATGAAGCTCTGAGAAATCTGGTCTAGTTAAACATGTCCCTGTTTACTGTAGAGTGTTGTACTAGATGATTTTTAAAGGTCCCTTCCAACCTAATGCATTCTGAGATTGCCAGAAATTGTTCCAGGGTAGCAAAACCACTGCCAAGGCCAGACAGAGCATCCTCCTTGCTGGATGTGGTGAGCAGCCTGTGGAGTGGATGATAATATGGGGTGAAACGCACAGGGACCTGCCACAGATGTGCCAGAATAGTACCTGGCTGATTGTGGGTTAGCAGCTCTGGGGAACAACATAGATACACTTAAAGCATTCCACGGGAGGGGTAGGAGCCTTGGAGGGGAGTGGTTGTCACCCATGTTTTCTCAGGGGTGGAAGGCATTTGACTCTGGGGGGTTGGAGGGTAATGCAGTTAGAACCTTCTTGGATCAGACACAGAAAACTGTTCAGAAATGTGCAAATGTAAATTAATATTTAGCGTCTGGTATTGTCTTTTATCTGTTGAGTTCTTGGTATTAATCCTGAAAGCACAGATCACTAATTGATGGTTAATTACATGTTGCTAACAAATCAAATCACTTTTATTCGACAGATGGACCACTCTGTGGAAAAGGAACTAGTTGGATGGCTGCACTCAGAGTTGTGGTCAGCAGCTAAATGTCCGTGTGGAGGCCTGTGATGTGGTATTCCTCAGAGGTCAGTACTGGGATCAACATTATTCAATGTCTTTGTTAGTGACATGGACAGTGGGATTGAGTGCACCCTCAGCAAGTATGCTGATGGCACCAAATTGTGTGGTTAGGTCAACATGCTGGAGAGAAGGGATGCCATCCAGAGGGACCATGAAAGGCTGGAGAGATGGGCCAGTGCAAACTGCACAGAATTCAACAAGGCCAAGTGCAAGGTCCTGCATGTGGGTCAGCGCAATCCCAAGCACAACTACAGGCTGGACAGAGAATGGGTTGAGAGCAGCCCTGAGGAAAAGGACTTGGGGTGCTGACAAGCCCAACATGAGTTGGCAGGCTGTGCTATCTTTTCAGAAGGCAAACCATGCTCTCTGCTGCATCAAGAACAGTGTGGCCAGCAGGTCAAGGGAGGTGATTCTGGCCATCTACTCTGTTCTTGTGAGACACCCCACCTGGAGTCCTGCATTTAGCTCCGGGGTCCCCAGTACAGAAAAGAAGTAGAGCTGATGGAGTGAGTCCAGAGGAGGGCCACGAAGATGATCAAGGGGCTGGAACACCCCTCCTATGAAGACAGTCTGAGAGTCTGACGTGTTCATTCTGGAGAAATGAAGGCCCAGGGGTGACCTAATTGTGGCATACCAATACTTAAAGGGGTCATACAGGAAAGTGGGAGAGGGACTGTTCACCAGGGAGTGTAGTGATAGAACAAGGGGCAATGGCTTTAAGCTGAAAAAGGGTTTAAGTTAGACCTTAGGAAGAAATTCTTTGATATGAGTGGTGAGGCACTGGTACAGGTTGCCCAGAGAGGTTGTGGAAGCTCCATCCCTGGATGGATTTGAGGGCAGATTGGATAGGGCTTTGGGCAACCTGGTCTAGTGAGGGTGTCCCTGCCCATGGCATTCTATGATTCTATGATTTGACTCGTAAAAGGACAAAGGATAGAAAGCGGGACAGGGAGAAGATTTCCAGTATATAGGCATTAATATAGATATTTCTTTTTGCTAGGTATTTCTCAATGCATATAACAGTTTCATGTAACAACTGTATAAGTTCCTATTAATTTGATGGGGGGGATGATTTGGGGAGAAATACTTCACATAATGAAAGGATACTCACTTATAGCTTGACAAATATGTTATTCCTAGTCTGCCTAAATATAAATACAGTAAAGATAATTATACCTTTACTACATGTTATTGTAAAAAACCTCATTCAAAGATTGTATTAATCATTATTGTTTGGGGTTTTTTTGTGAACTATTTAGCTAATTGAGCTGAGGTATTCTTTGGTCAATGTTTTCTGTGAGAATTCTCAAGGAGTTGAGAAAGGGGAAAAAAAAAAGATTAAATTGTGTCACAGCAAAACCAGCTCATAAGTGTTTTACATATCAAAACCAGAGAATTACTCTCCTACACCATATTCTTCTGTCACATGGACCCTCAGTCCAGTAACCGGAAACCAGAATCCTTAGAATATGATGGAAACAAAATATGAGGTTATGGGCTAGTGGCAAAAATCAGAGAAGACTGGGGCTTTTCTCTCCTTTTTTTTCTGCATTTCATCCTGTAGTTAGTTAAAATCAATTTATAATAAGGGATTAAGCCCCTGACAGTGGCTAGTATCTTCTCTTCCTAGCCAATGATATCTGCATTACAGTTAAACAGCCTTAAATGCTGACAGAATGGTACAGGTGAAGGTGCTTGTATTTTGTTGATGATGCATATTTGAAAGCTAGCTCAACTTTCAGAGGGAGCAGTAGAATCGCTTTCAGATCAGCAGTGCAAGAAATAGGAAAAAGTATTTAGATACAGCAAAATATTTCCAAGGAAAGTTTTTTCTATCATTATCTAAAGATAATAAATATATATCTGTTATGGGGGCTTTTGAGGGCATCAATATTCTTACAGCTTTAATATTTTTAAATAACAGACACAATTTTTTTTTCTTCTACAATTATTTGCACCCCAAATTAAGTCATTTAGATGTCATGGGACCTGACACAAATACACAACTGGTACTTAGATGTTTAAATTAGCTAAATTGAGCCTGAAGTTAATTGCACTTGCAAATTGCTTGCCCAATAAAGGCCACTTTGACAACCCCACTACATATAATATTTGCATGTACATCACATCCAGTGTTCACACTTCTTCCTAATTCCTCCCTACAACACATGCATCCATACCCATCCATCCATACCAGCTCTGTGGTTATGAAAATGATCGTGTTTCTGCCTCTGCCACTGGCATACTCTCAAACTTCTCTCAGTCTTTGGAGTTCTTTTGCTTTTCCATGATCTAGTAGAAATGAATACACATGATTTTCAAGACAATTAATATACATCATCTTTCAAACTTCTGCTGTCCTTGGGTGAGCACTGTAGTTACTGATACAAAGTTTCCATTTCATCAAAAAATATTGTCATTCTCCCCTTTTATGCTACTATACTGTAGCAACAGAAACAATGCATTATTAAATACAAGAGAGAATGCTATCATTTTTAAGTACTAAAGTATTATGTTGGGGAGGAAATGGTTAAAATCACACAGTTACACTGTATAAAAAGTAATAAATATTACTTTTTACCAAAATTAAGTTTTGAAAAGCAATTTCTAATCTATGTATGTATGAACGTCAACAAAAGAACATTCCTCCTGGAAAAAAATTTTCATCAGACTTAGAAATAATTACATCATAATTCCTCATGAAATCCAGGACTAAATGATTAAAGGTAGCTATATGCTGCCAAATTTTTTATTATAAAATGGTTCAACTTTTTCCATTATAATGTCTCTGTTTATAGCTGTCCTATGGTTTTCTGGTGACAATCACCATATTGTTAAATATACAGTGAACAGCCAGAGCTGTTGATTTAAAAAACTGTGTCAAGATTATTATGAAGGGTCCCAAGATACTAAGTTTTCACCATGAAAAATTAAATTGATGCTGTTGAAGACTGATGACAGCCTGACGATCTCAGAGTTTTGGGGATTTCTTCTTTTTCTTTCGTTTTTCTCCCTTTAATTGGTTATCCCAAGGCATGGGAAGACAGAATGACCCAATTTGAAAAAATGAGTTGTAATCACTAGGGGATTTTATTTTTTCTTTAAGACACATTTCAGGATATAGTCTGAAATCCTGATGGAAATAACAGTGAATAGCTCATCAGCCTCCAGGAGGATGAATCTGAAACATTTTCTGAGACAAAGACAAATCAGGTATGTGAAAACTTGCACTGAGCTGACATACCTGCTAGGCAAAATGTCTGTTATCGCTAACTGTAAAGTTTCAATTCTGAACTTCATGTACTTGATGTAGGAGTTTAGGGGTTTGAGATGTAAAACGGATCTGAGGTTCCTAATCTTTAAGATTAGGAAATAGGTTGTAAAGACATCTTGTTCATACAGTGATAACACAGAAATGTGCTGTTTCCTACTACAGGCTTGATCCTGAAGAAACCCTCAGATGGAAGTAGGTGATATTGCTACTGTCAAAGTAGAAACCAGAAATCTATAGAAAAGTTCATCTTGATATATCTAGATAAACAGACTGAAGAGATGAACATAAATCCTTTCTCTGGGTATCTATTTCTCTCCAGGATTCCAACCCTAAAAATTAAATAATTTCTAATATGAGAAATCTCATACATCACATCAGGATTTCTTTTCTAATCTTAAGAGTTATTATTATATTACATAATGTTTACAACATTGTTGTGGGTTTTGTTTGTTGGAGGGTTTTTTTGGTAGTTTGGGTTTTTTTTGTTGTTGTTTGGTTTTTTTGTGGGGTTTTTTCTAGAGTCTAATTCTACAAAAAACCAAAAAGAAATTAGACAGTTTAATGTACTGCTTGGTCATTTTTGTATTTTATGAAAATTTTAAAAAAACATATCTATGTTTCCCAACAGCAGTTGATAACCAGGAGTAGCAGTCATCAGGCTGAAAGAGGATGGGCAGAAATTTTTATAGATACTGGAAATTAATTTCAATCCTTTATTTAACTTTGTAATTTACTAAATTCGCACTAGCTACATTGCTAATGGTTAACTATAAACTACCTGTTGACATTTGTATAGACCTCAAACTATTAAATAAATACAGACTGTTCTATTTGAGTATTTACATAGTTTAGTTACCAGGTTACATCATATGACTATACTGTCTCCGCTTCCTGATAAGGCAAACTTTGGGGCTCTGAATATCTTTCCAAAAGGTTTTTCAAATATCCATACACAGAGCCCAGGGAAAGTAGCTCCCTAAGCATGTCAGGGGAACAATATGAACCATATCGGCTGAAAGAACTAGGGCTGTTCAGCCTTGAGAAAAGAAGGTTAAGAGGGGATCTTATTAATGTTTATAAATATCTCAAGTGTGGGACACAGGGGAAAATGGCCAGCCTCTTTTCTATGGTCTGTGGAGACAGGACAAGGAGCAATGGCTTCAAGTTGGAGCATAGGAAGTTCTGCACCAATACGTGGAAGAACTTTTTCACAGTGAGGGTGACAGAGCCCTGGGACAGGCTGCCCAGAGGTGTAGTGGAGTCTCCTTCTCTGGAGATACTCAAGATCTGTCTGGATGCCTACCTGTGCGATAGGTCCTAGGGAACCTGCTTTGGCAGTGGGGTTGGACCTGATGATCTCTCAAGGTCCCTTCCAAACCCTACGATTCTGTGATTCTGTGATCCTCAGCAGGTCATCCTGGTGCTTGGAAGTCATGACTCTCACTGGTAGTGAAAGGGCAGTGAATAAATGTGAGAAGAACATCATCCACATAACTGTGAAGAAAGACAATTTCTGCTAACAGACAGGAATAGCCAATCTTGAGGCTGGCAAGGGCTCAGCCCAGCTTCTCCCAACCATTACTTAGAAAATGGATGTTCCCAGCAGCAAGTCAGAGCAACAGGACTTGTCAGAGAGACAGATACTGCCGCAACATGTTCTAAACTGAAGAGCTGAAATACAGTGGTTGAACTGCATTTAGAATATCACACAAGGATAATATCTCTTATGGGTTACCTAACATTTCTAAATGGATAAGATTTTTTCATCAATTTGTAGCTTTCCTTCACTGTAGAAGCTCTATGTTATACTACAGTTACTGAGTATGAGTGAGATTAATGTCATCTGCCTTGAGCCATCAAAGTCATAACTCCAGATTTCTATGGCTTACCTGGATTGATAATTAAAAGAAACAGGTGCTTCACAGGATTATCTGGCCCATAAAATATATCTCAGTTGTCTAGAGATTCCTCCAGAGCTTTCTCTGTTGATATTATCACACAGCAATGTTAACTTTGTTCCTAAATAACAAATCTGGTTGGTATGGCAAATCCAGGAGTATATAGTAGTTTGTTCTTCACTGCTATCATATCATTCACTGTGGACAACTAGGACCTGGGCTGAAGTACAGAAAATTTTCCTCTGCTAATACTGTTGAACTGCCCATTGCCACTCCAGATGAAATGAGATTGAAAGCCCAAGCCAATTAAACTGCAGCGCTGCTATTGAAGTCCCTAAGTCCTTCCTCTGCATAGGCAGCTCTATGTTCTCCTAATCATGTTTCTTAGCATCTGCTATCCAAATATGCTAAATAACACAAGCACTTTAGCCTTTATATAGTACTATATAAGCAACTGGACAAACAACCCTGTCTTTTTCTAATCATGAAAATCCTTTCAAATTCCTTTCTTCCTTCCTCTCTACAAAGAGGACCTGATCCAAATAAACAGAATAGCTGTGTTTTATGTTTGTGAATTGTCTCATCAATTTTGTTTTATATTGCTCTAGTCTATGAATATTGTCACATAATTACATATCATTACATTGTTGCTATCCTTTTTCTTATGCATCTGTGCATTTTGAAGTGAAAGTTTCATGTTTCATTTATTTTTCTATCTTATCCTTTCAATATTTTTAAAATCACTGTGAGTTTTTTGAAGGCTACTCTGAGCTCTCTGATTTTTTACTACACAGCTGATTCAGCAATTAATTTTGCTTCCACGCTGTTTTATCTTTCCTGTTGAACCATTTACAACTGAAATAGCACAAGACGTTCAGTCCAAGTCAGCTAGCACAGTAACTTCTACTCAAAGTGATACTGGCTTTTCTTTTCTTTTCTTTTCTTTTCTTTTCTTTTCTTTTCTTTTCTTTCTTTTCTTTTCTTTTCTTTTCTTTTCTTTTCTTTTCTTTTCTTTTCTTTTCTTTTCTTTTCTTTTCTTTTCTTTTCTTTTCTTTTCTTTTCTTTTCTTTTCTTTTCTTTTCTTTTCTTTTCTTTTTTTCTTTTCTTTTCTTTTCTTTTCTTTTCTTTTCTTTTCTTTTCTTTTCTTTTCTTTCTTTTCTTTTCTTTCCTTTTCTTTTCCTTTCTTTCTCTTTTCCTTTTCCTTTCCTTTCCTTTCCTTTCCCTTCCTCTTTCCCTTCCCTTTTCCTCTTCCCTTTCCTTTTCCTTTCCTTTCCTTTCCTTTCCCTTTCCCTTCCCTTTCCTTTCCCTTTCCTTTCCCTTTCCTTTCCCTTCCCTTTCCCTTCCCTTTCCTTTCCCTTTCCTTTCCTTTCCCTTTCCTTTCCCTTTCCTTTCCCTTCCCTTTCCCTTTCCTTCTCTTCTCTTCTCTTCTCTTCTCTTCTCTTCTCTTCTCTTCTCTTCTCTTCTCTTCTCTTTTTTTTTTTTAACTTAGTCCTGAAATTACATCTTGTTTGTTGTTTTGGGGGGTTGGGGTTTTTTGGGGTTTTGGGGGTTTTGGTTTTTTCCATTTAATTTCAAAATCTGCAATTTCTCATTTTATACAAGCAATCAGCACTTTTTTCCCTGAGCAACATCTAACAGAAATGTATCTTATGAAAGAGTAGGGAAAGAAGGAAGGCACTTCATGGAGTTCTTGATATAATTACACAATCTTTTATAAAATTAATAGAGGAGCTAATTTAGGTAAGACTTAAAGGTCCTGAATTTTGAGTTTTGATTTAGGACACAGCTCCACCCTCAAATGGCTGTGCGAGAGTGGTAACATAATAGGCTGGAGCTAGCACTAATGCAGCTTACAACTGCCTGCTGAACATGTGAATTTCAGGCCTTTCCCAACATTGTATTTCAACAAGACATAGCCACGATCCTTACCTATGGCACCTGTGCCTCTGCCAACAGTACCACAAGAGGCTGTACGTTGATACAGCATATATTTCAGGGTGTTTTTTTCATTGGCATTTTATTGAAATAATACATTTTTGGAAGTGATAAACAAAAGAAATAATAATATCAAGCTAACAGAATGCAAGTATATGTTTCAGGCAGCGGTTAAAATTCCTGTTTCTCCTGGGGGACTTGCTGATGTTAGCAGAAGTAGAGACAGTGGAACTACAACAACATGCAATTCTTTCAGCACCTTTGCATGTATTTTTAGGATGGCAAATATCCTTTGAGGAGATTTGAATTGCAGCTGGATGTTATTAGATTCAAAAATATTAAAATATACTATAGAAAACTAAAGTAACAGACAAACCTGGGTGTTGAGGAGAAAAGAATATGACTCTCTTTTATTGTCCACATATTAGAAAATATTCAGAGCTTTATTCTGCATTTATTATTCTGCATAATCTTTTATGATTATTCTCAATTATATCTTAGAATTGTGAATTAGGGAAAGTTCTTCTAATACCTTATAAAATCCCTGTATATTTTTTTCCTTTGTTGATATCAGATGAAGTTTACTGTGTGCTTTTCTCTAAGCTTGGTAGGGTACTGCAGCTTTACTAGTCCTATAACACATGGAGGTGCAGCCTCCAGCCTCCCCTACACTTCTTTTTCATCCAGCATCAGTTTCTGGTGCTCCCCAACACAGTAAGATCTGCTCAAGCCAAAAGAAAACTTTACATGAAGAGATAATGCTTCTTAGAGCTGCTTGTAGCACTGAAATACTGTTGGTCTGAGATGATATATGGATATATCAATAAAGGGAACTGTGGCATTATGACTGTCTCTCATACACTCCCATCTATTTGAATCATCCCAATATGGGGCAGAGGATGAAGAGGGAGTGACAGGTTGTTGAAATGGGATGGATACTGCAGCTACAGCTCCTTCCTTCCCACATGCCTAGTTTCACTGACTGATAACAATGACAGGAGAATGGCTCTTGCTACATATATATAATTTGTTTAAGGTAAAAATGTAATCCCAAATTGCACTAAATTACTCCAAATGTCACTGTGAGTAGGAAAAATATAAAAATAGGTGCCACAGAAAATCGGCAATGATCTGGAAGGAGGCAACAGAAAATATACATGGCTGCACAAGCTCTGAAAAAGGCTTGGAGGGATACAGGGTCTGTAGTGAAAGTTAAAATGTCTGTAACACTTCAGTGAACAGTGCAGTACAGAGCAGGTGAAAACAGAAAAAATCTTAATGCATACTGGATCAAAGGGTATGACTGGACACAACATCTAATATTTTTTAATAAGGTGAAAAATTAGTAGTTCTTATTGGGGAGTTGTTTTTTTTATTCTCATGACAATATCAAGCAAAACATAATTGATGGCATCGGTTCCTACTGCTGGACATATTATCGGAATGGCTAGCTATTTTTTTTTCCTTTTTCTCCGTCTTCACCATTTTGAATGAAGAATTTGAACGAGTGTTTCCATTTATATCCAGTAAGTACTACTTCACATGGAACATTTTTCCCCTGCTTTGTAATTCACCCACATCAAACTAAAAGTACAATAAAGGCATGCTGTTCTTTTAAATCACGTTGTGAGGCTGGGATAACTCCCATCGCCATTTTCTCTTTAACACAAGTAATTATACTCTTCAACTGCCCTTTGACTCTCTGTGGACCAAGGGCAGTCCTGCATGGAAATGAACTTAATTAATTCTGTTCACTGGAGTGGAGTCTCTTAACCATGGTGAGGCAGCTTGTTTCCATAGGTTTACACCTTTACCTGTAAGCAGTTAGATGTATCTTTCCTTTCTAGGTTGCTCCTGTTAGCCCTGATATCTTGTCTTTGCAAATGGCATATTCAGTATGTAGAATGAGTCCAAAACTTCATACAGAACCGAGTGGGACCCCACAAGGAAACTGGAAGATTTTGCAGTTAAAAAGCCTTGGATTTTTTTGAATCAACATATGCAAATTATAAAACCAGGGCCTGAGGCACAAGTTTTAGCAAAGCACCAAAGCACATGTTTATTTAAGCATGTAATTAAGACTAGCTATTTCCTTTTTAGAGTGTTTCAATGAAGAATGCAATTGTACTTCATTAAGTTACTTGTGAATGCACAAAGATGTGAATTATTTACAACAAATAGTATTAGCTAAGGACAGAAATTTTTAAAAAAACACCACACCCATACACACAATATTTGTTTTGACACTGAAAAATACAGTTATAATATTCAAGCTAGATCTGCTAATATAATCTGATACCATATAGATATGGCTATATGGTTTTAATATGTATTAATTATCCCCCTTCACAAAAGGACAGGGATCAATTGTCCCTTGTCTGTATATCAACAGTTAGTTTCAGTTTTTCTAATTGAAAACTGGAACTGAACCCCTAAATATATTTAAAACACTGCTAATATAAGGCATTTTGAAGTAAAGCTGTTATATTTTGCATTTAAACATTAAATACTTGTGTTGGGTCAAAAGCATAAGACTCAAGTTCCAAACCTTACTCCAGTGAATATTATGTATTTTATATATGCAGAAGCAGTGTGATCTTATATTTTCTGTACTACATATAATATAGTACCTATATATATATACACATATGTATACATATATAAAATATACATAATAATTATATGCAATACAGGGAATATAATGTACACACTGGTCACAGTGCACAGGGCACTCATAAAAAGTGTCTGGCATTAACTTATGTACTTTACAAAGATCAGAGAAAACATTTAAATTAGTCTTCCTTGTCAAAAAACAGGGCTACTTCTGCTAAAAGGTTTGACAGCTTTTTATTTTTTTTTTTTTTTTATTATTTTTAATCAGGTTCTATTTTTTTCCCAGAAACAAATACTAGATGTGATACCACCAATAGGTAATATAGTAAGAAAGTCCCCAAGAAAATGTACAGAATACATTGCCTAGTCTTTCAGTAGTGTCTAAAATCATGAAATCCTTTTAGAATCAGAGTAAGTTGGGTCATTTTCACATTCCCTCATGCCTAGCTGCACTTCAGGATTCAGAGAGGAAGAGGAAGCATAAATCCCAATTTAAAGCATGAATGGTTGCTCTCATAGTATATCAAATCCAGCCAGAACTAGAAAGTACTGGAGATCCCCTCAGGAAGCCTGTTCTCAGGAGACTTCAGTCAAGTTTTGAGCCAGTTACAGCTGGGTATCTGCATTTTTTTTAGGATTACCTGAAAGGTATCAAACCTGCTCAGGTCCCCTATCTAATATACAGTTTCATTTGGGAAATAACCTTATGATTTCTCCAGCTATACTCTGTGGGACTTTAAAAGAATTAGGACTTACTCTGCTGGATTTTTTACTGCATATCCATATGCATGAAGTGCGTTTAGGTGGAAGAGCCATCATGCAGATTATGACAGCTTAGTAGGCTATATAACTCAGTTATGTTAGGATAGGTGGTCCTTAGTTCCATCTATAATCAGACTTCTGTTCTATTGCAGAGCAATTAACGAGAGAGAGATACACACCAAAAAAAGATCTACTAAATTGGTCATTTAATAGAAAGCTTTCTTATGAAAGCTTTTTTTAGCTGAAAAACCAACTTTCAGTACTGTCCATTTAAGTCAAGGACAGTGAAAAGGAAGTAGCATTCAATAGAGGAATTCAAGCTTCAAAGGGTTATTCTGAATTGGTTCACTGACAGAGAATTATCCAAGCAAAGGTCAGGCACTCATTAAACCTTATCTGAAGCCAAAGTTATGTGTTATGATTTATTGCCTCAAGTACCAATTAATAAAGAATTAAAGAAATGAAAAACCAGTGATTCATACCTTTGCCGGGAGAACACTTACACTTCAGCATAATGCTAAAATATTAATAGTCATTTTAGTCATGTAGTATTTTATTAGGCACTTAACTCTGTAGGTTTTATCAAAAGATATATGACATTCATTTTTAACAAAATGCTGAGGAGATTTGGGGAACATTTACTCAAAATCTAATAAAGTAGATTTGAGAGATATTTTCAAATGGAAGCCTTAAACACGGGCATCAATTATTAATGAAGAAAAAATGCTTAATAATAGGGGTCTGAGTAGAGGCCATAAAGAAGTGTTGAAATATCACTGTGATATCAAGGGCAATTGTCTTCTAAGGAAGCAGCAACAGAAAACATTAAGTGCTGTGGCAGTGTACAAGACCACTAATGCATTTTGCTCACAAGAGGACTTCTAGCAGGCTTATTTTTGTCATCACAGGCATTTCATTAGTTTGACACAGTCTAGATATTTTTCAGTGTTCAGAGAGTTAAATGCTTTACACACACTTGCCTGAAAAACTGTCTTCAAAATACTCTTATTTCTTATTATTTTCACCAAGCAGCATATGCTCCAAACCACCTAAGGCTCTGAACTGATGCCCTTCAGCATGCTAAACTGAAAATATGTTTGCACCTGCAGATGCCAACAAGGTTGCATCTGTCACACAGCGCTTTCCATTGTCCTTGTTATCTGTCACACTAAGAGCTGGAAAACACAAGTCACTGGTGATTCTGAATGAAATAAAAGTGGCAAAACTAATGTCCAACTAGAGACAGAAACTTGAGAGTGCAGATAATCTCCTAGGTCAAATAACAATAACAATAAATGCCTGGTCTCGCCATAAACAGAACAAATCTGTGTAGAAAATAAATTCTGATAACTGAGTCTTTGAGCCTATGCATGAGTAATCTTGACTACTTAGTCTGGTAACAGTACTCTTAGACATCTTAAAATTCTTCCTCACTCTGTTTTACCAAGGATAGAGTTTTTCATCACACTAGTGATAGCTGAGCTCATCACGGAAACGTTTATCATCTGCTATTCCACATCTTTAAACACCTCACGTAGAGTCAACCACCATTGCCTCTTTCTTCTCTTCCTCTGTGGAGGCACACAGTCCTTTGCAAAATATTCTGCACATTTCCATGAGCATTTGACTATTTCTTGCTTGGTCTGCTATATCCCTCTAGTAATTACCTAAGGAGATTTGAGTGACCAACTTTCTGAAATGCCTTACATTCTTTTCTAGCATACTCCATACAGGAATTCTTCTACAGGACAAATTACATGAATCAAATTATGCAGATCCTTGAGGTCAGCACGGGAATTTTCAAACAGCTTTAAATCAGGTTTCTGAATTTTATTTAGATTGAGCTTATTGTTCTGTATAGTGCAATTGTTGCACTGGAGAAAGCACATTTTTTAAATAATAAAAATAATAAAGTATTACATAACTCAGATTCAGTGTACTTTATTGTAGGTAAGATCTCAGAATATATTACAAAATATTGTGGTTCCGCTTCTGTCCCTGAAACACATTAATTGTATGCTGTAGGCAGAACAGGTCTGCGGCAAATCTGGAGTCGCCTGTCCAGGTGAGAACTGATGAACTTCAGCTGATCCACTACAGGGTTCAGACTAATTAGCCACCGTATTACAGTTGCTTGCTTTGTATTGCCCAAGGTGCAGAGGTTTGACAACTTTCCACAACAAAGTTAAACTACAAAATTGAAAGCATGCTGCATTACAATGCTTAAAAGCCAAGTGAGATACATGCCTGTTTCACACGACTACATACCAATACACTGGAGTACAACTTTCTGTTGCTGTACTTGGTAGCTGAGAGTCCAGGAGTGGGAAAAGGAGAATGAGAGGGATCTTTGTTAGATATATATACTAACCCCTGTGTTTAGCTGGTGAAGAGATTCATGGGGCCGAGGACCAGATGAGACGGTTATATAAACTCATCTGACCTGTAACAAAGACCACGGGAATCCCTACATCAATCCTGTACTAAGCCTTAAAATCTCTTCCTGAGCTAGAAAGCATTATTTCAAGAGATAAGCAGGGTTGGTTTGGAGCTCAGTGATGGGGACCTCTGCATACCTCTGCATAGCTGCCCCTTGCTGTTAAAAAAAGGCACACGCGATTTTCCATTTGAGTCTGTCCAGCTTCAGTTGCTGAATCTTGCTCTGTTGCTTGCTGCTAGACTATTGACATCAGCTCTATAAATACCATGTCTGTATAACCTCAACAGCCTCGGCAGTCAAGGCCATGAGCAACTTACACATTTGGGGGGAAAAACTGGAATAAAATCTCTCTTTTCAACAATTCCTGCATGCTGGGGCTCATCACATGTAGCTGAGGTGGTTCCATCCCTGTTTTCCTAAGAAGGAAAAGGCACAGAGACATGTTTACTTTCTCAGGCTCTAGGTACAGTCAGTTCCTTGAGAAAGCTTGTCTTTTTTTTTTGTAGGGAATTAGAAAGGTTTACTGGTCTCTTGTGGTTTGTATTTTTATAGATTTCAAACAATAGGAAACAAATGTGCCTTTAAAGAGAGAAACTAATTGTTATAAATTAACCTCTGAAGTATGTTTAAATATTTCTCTTTCAATTTGTGCAATAAGGGAACAATTTAAAAGGTATAGCAGGGTGCCTGCCACTTCTGTCCTCTGTAGGAGGAAAATGCATAGTAGCATATGCCAAGCCTTATTCTCTTCCAAATGCTAACATGAGCGGATGTCAAATCAAATCTCTCACAGAAACAGAAACGCAGCTGCAGGTATTATGTTTGTCAAAACCCTTCTGCTAATGATCTTCCAGTTTCTGTTTCTGTGTTTAATTTATTTCCTCAAAATAATTAACAGGACTTTGCAACCCAAGACATGGTAGGGATGTGTGCATCTATGTGTATGCATACATGCCTACGTGCAGACATCTTTTAATCCCCTTATTATAGTCTTTGACTATTTTCCAAAAGTGTGTTCACTGAGAAGAAAAAAAACCTAGGGAAAAAAAATGCATATGATCCTTGATTTTTTTAAAATGTGTTTCTGTCTTCTTTGTGTATATAGAGCCATACCTAAGGAAGGAAAAAAAAAAAAAGTTGTTAATATTGTTATAACTTTGTCTCTGTAATAGGTCTTATTTCACACCATTTTCAATTATATGCAATTCAGTATGCTGTAGTGTGACCTCCAGGAAGGTGCATATCAGAGTGGGAATTTTTTATATGCTCTTTTCCTTCTGGCTTCTATTTACTAAAAGTCTAGGTTTTGTTCCATGGTTGTTTATAGAAAGCTATACTTTTTTCCTCAGACTATTCTGTTAATATATAAAGGAATGCATTTTATCTGATTTACAAAATAGAAACCTGTGGAGTTGAAACCACTGAACACAGATCCTTCTGGACTTCACTGATGAAATCCTAAAAGGGGAACTCAAAAGTGCTATATGGTTTCAGAGTTCCTCTCTGAAGACAAAGGAATCCCTGACCAACCATTTAAACTTGGATATTCAGCACCAGGCATTTGCAACAGCTACAACTGGATTTTTGTTCTTGTTCTTCATTCGTATATAATTCCCTGCACATTCAGAGGATTACACACTGTTTATGCATCATGCAATCTCACTGAGTCCTGTTTCTTTACAGTACTTACTCCTGTTGCTAAAAGGAAAATAGGCTCTAACAATCCTCTTTTGGTGCCAAAGCTGCTGCTACTGAATGAACACATCCTGCCTGCAGTAGTCTGATTGATCCCTGCGATCCCTGTATCCAACAGGAGTTCAAAAGAATTCTGCTGCTCAAAGGAATAAAATTGGTATTCGTTTAAGATTTACTGGCAAACTAAAGCTCCTTCATGTAACAGCAGATGCTGTTCTGCCTTTTAACTACACAGCACACCAAAGTGACACTGAACAAGTTCAAACTTTGGATGGCCTTGACAGCACACTACACCTTAAGACTGGCATTTCCTGGCTCAGAATCCTCCTTAGCTCATGAGCAATAGCTAATGTCACTGAACTTAGCCACAGCTTGCAGCTCCGCTTTGAGGCAGAACACGTATACTTGGGACACATTCAAAATAATGAATTCTAAATAATCTAGCACATGGTGGCTCTTTGCACAGTTACTGTTGAGGCCACCTTTTGCAGCTTGTCAAACCCCACTGCCTTTAAAAGCTCTATCCCGCTGCTATGGAGTACAATTCATACATCTATATATCCCCTTGCAGTGCTTGGTAGGCTAAAAAGATAGGCTTTAATAGATTGCTTTGAAGAGCGGAGAATGGAAAGGTTTTCCTATAACAAAGACCTTTGTAGGTAATACGCGAAGCCTGGGATTATAACCAACCTTGAGACAAACAAGGGGTTAGACCAGAGGGACATCACTTTTACAGCTAGCTTTATAAAAGAATCTGATGCTCCACCCATGCATTAAAACGCTTCACCTTCTCTTTTTTAATTGTTTCTTTTCTCGACAGAAAAAGGACTACAAACTATGTTATTTGCTATGATGGCCAAAAATAATTCAAGGCTGCAAAGATCAACTATTTGGGAATTTATATCTATCTGTTACTGAAATCTTTTGACCCTGTATTGGTCATGTTACTAGTTTTATGTAACACCCTTCCACAGGCTACATTAGCTGAAATCAGGTGTTATTCTTACAGCATAGTCAAGGCTGATTTTATTTCAAAAGGAGTACTCCATCAGCAACCCAACAACCCACATGTAATATATGCATGCATATCTGTCCATATATGACATATTGAACTGTAATCAGTCCAAACATAGACCCTATCAGTACATTGGTTAGTTCTACCCAGATACTCTCTGGTGAATTTTGAACCTTCAGAAGCCCAAGCAGACTGAAAAGATTATTAGTGGCATGAAGTTTTCTCCGCAGAGAACATTTCATTGTTATTTAAGCAGAAGGATGTCTTTGGGATATTCAGGCCAGGCCAACTTACAACAGAAATAGAAAATTTCTTAGGAAAGCATTGTCTTTTTATTCGTAGAAAGGTAAAACATTATTTATATCTTTTCATGATTCCATTCCAGGCAACACCACAAAGCTCACTGCTTTCCTCCATCGTTTACTACACAGTCACAGATGCACTTACCCTATCTTCCATATAGCTTGGATGCAGTAATAGTATATTATTTTCTCATTCCCCATAGGAAAGCTGATGATCACGATGTCCGCTAGGGTACATATCTAAATAGTTTCTAAGTAAATAATATATGTTACTCAACAGATTCTTTTTTTGCAACTCTGTTACTTTTTAAAAAAGTTTTCAGATTCACAGATTATGTCTTTTCAAGTTCTTCCACAGCACTCTTGAATGATTTTGCTAGATTGATGCCTAGTGAATTTTTCTGAGAATTAGTCAGTCACATTTGCAAAAGTGTTTTCATCTAGTCACTAGTTCTCAACAAGACATGCTGGACCAAGTTCATTAATGCCTTTGGATTTGTGGTAGTAGGGCAAAAAAGAAAAATCAAATTTCTGTATCTCCTCCCACTGTCATACTGAATACTTCTATTAATTGAGGGAAAGTGGAGAAATTTATCTTGGTTTTGGTGGAAGATACCCCTCCTTTGGAAAACGCTAAAATAACCCTTCACTGAGGATTTATAATAATAAACACTCTCTTCATTTATTAGAACATAAATTAGTAAAAAGGGAGGTCAGAAGTACTAGATGCACATTTACAAGAGAAAAAATGAGTCATAGAGAAGATAAAAGAATTATTTAAATCTAGTGGCACTTCTGAGACTAAATTTCAAGCTTTCAGATTTTATCTACTAGCCACTGAAGTCCCGTGCACTAAAATTGGGGAACTGCAGGCTGAAGTCTTGAATCTGCCAGTGATTTTCTGTAGAATGTCAGACATTGTGTGTCCTTTGTGACTGCCTCAAAAGTTTGTAGAATGTTTTTGTATCTGTGAAATAGCCAGAAAAGCAAAAATTTCTGTTTTGGTCAAAAGTCAAAGAAGAGTTAAGGGTTCTGACCTCCTTCTAAACAATAGTTTAATGTCTTAAAGTCTCTCTTGCGATGTCAAACTAAGTTCGAGTCTCCTCACAAATGGACTTTAATGTGGATTGCATATTTCTGAAGGGAATATAATAATCAAGAATCTGTAGTAAGAAGTTTTCTTCATTTCTTAGAGCTATTCATATAGGAGAAGCCTACCCATTGTTCATTGGGCCTATTAAAATAAAAGAATGACAAGAGACTGGTGTTTCTGGTACTCATGTCCTGGTCCCAATCTTGCTATTGGTGAATATGGATATAATAAAGACATGGTCTGAGACCCACAAAACCAGAACAACTCACTTCTTTCCCCTAACATACTTCCACAGCATTCAGTCTCATTAAGGATGAGTAACCTAACTTAAGGATGAGAACCCTACCCTAGCTTCAGTGAAAAACAAGATTTGGGCTATCTGAATCCATTATATAACTGCTGTGTGTGTCAAACCTTTGTTTCTACTGCTTTGAACTTTAAACCATGAGTCTCCAAATCAAAACTCTAGGCAAAAGCTCATTTGCACATCCTTAAAGTGATAGGGTAATCTTTCAGATATCAAATTTTCATCACGGAGACTTTATTTAAACAAACATAGAGACCCTGTATAGGATATCTAGCTTTCTTGACAATTTCTAAGCTTAGTGTCTGTAATTAACAATATTTTACCGCTTACAATCTGTTGCCCCAATCAAGTTGGAAGTATTGGAAGTAGTTGTCCCTTGCTGAATGTGAAGCTTAAGGACTGGGATAATATACAAAAAGGTACAATGTGGCAACATAAAGGTGATGCTGAAGAAAATTTATTTTTCCACTCTATCAAATAGGTTATAGAGTATTTTATAGCATATCATAAAACTGTATTCCAGCAAACGACAGTTACCCCACTCTTCAAGACTGGCATTAAAAAGACTTTAGTCCAGTTCCATCTCCATAAATAACTTCAGTATCATGAAAGTCCTGTACATCAACCCAGCAAAAGTACATTAGGCCTTGCAAACTTGGGGGGCAAGGGGGATAAATGTGGAATTTGAAAAATGATATATCATTTTCTAAAAGACCCCTGTATTTCTGATTTGAAAAGAAGCTGCTGTCTGGTTGGGATGTCATCACTGACCAATAGTCATGGAGCTTTCAAAGTGTCCTCGGGGAAGAAGAAGTCTGGAGATGCTGAATGGGTCATTAAAGATGTGTGTCTCCAAGTGTAACTTGCATTTGCCGGTCCTACAGCAGTTTTGGGAAGGTCACCACCGTGCAACACACTGCTCTCCCACTTTCCCTTGTCAGTGCCCATCTTCTAGAAATGGGCCAATTTCAGAGAAGCTGAACCCACTCCTCTGCCCTTTCCACAGGCCGTAGCTGCTTCAGAGGGTGACTGCAGCAACAATACCGCACAGTGACCCGTGACAGCTCTCGGGAGGCGCCGGGGTACATTCCCCATGCCTGAAACACCCTGGGAGGTAGCCATCCTCCCCGAGGGCTGCCAGGGGTCAGAAATATGGAGCTTATGGAGCTGGGAAAGGGTCAAGCATCATGTCCTTGAGCGGGGACCCACGTTACAGCTGTTACCTTTCCCTCAGCACCATCGGCCCGCGGAAAGGCGCCGCCGGGGCAGCGGGACGGGACGCGGCGGCCCGCTGCCGCTTCGGGGGTAGCCAGCCCGCCACGCCCCGCCGCCCCTGGCCCCTGCCCGCCGCCTGCCGTCCCCTCCCGGCGTCGAAGGGATTGCTCAGAAATGCTGCCATCGCGCGGGGGAACTGGCGCACAACGAAGGGGAGAAGGGGAAAGCGGGCAGCGGCCCCCCCTCCTGCCTCCCGGCGCCTGTGGGTCCAGCGGCAGCGGTCTGAGGGCTCTGACCTGCAGCCGCTTCGGCACCTGTCCAGCACAGGTGGTACAGGTCCTTAGGTATACGCGCCAAGCATAAAAACTAGACCCTGTTTACAGATTAATAGCCCTTCACATACAAGGTTATCACAGTCTGATGCTGCCGCTCAGTTCGGTTTATCCATGTGATATTCCATGCTACTGTACCCTCTGGGGCGGCCTAGACAAATGCTAGGCATGGGCACACCTGCATCCAGGTCTATTATTAACTCAGCGTTCAGAGACGGGTTCTGAATCTGAAAAAAATATTGAAAACCAAAAATTAGTCTTTATTATAGATTTCTGGAACCTGAAAGTCCTTATGCCAGACTTTGGCAGTGTCTATATACACACAGATTCATGTACATTTAATATATATATATAATAGGAACTGGGATAAGTAGCTGGGCTACCTGGAAGAATCAAGTAAGATACTGAAGTGGGACTGTCAGTATAAATGAGCTTTAGGAACTTCATGAGGACACAGTGGTTGGGCTTTTTGGGATTGATAAATAATTTTGCTAGTCCTCTACTAAAATGTGGATGTCTGTTCTTTGTGTTATCCACTGGAATTTTTCCATAGATATGGAAAGTGTGTACATATATGTGTGCATCTGTGAGCAAAGAATAAGAGAGGATTCTTATAAGAATGTCCAAGCTCATGCTTATGTCACTTCTGCCTATGCCATGCATGTGGTACATTTAAGGTACCTCCTCTCTTCAAGCACGATGATGAATGTAATTGAGCAAGGGAGCTGAAATCCACCTTCTTTTCATTTTTGCTCTTCTCATACCTTACAAATTGAAGCTTTACAGGCACTAACGACCAATTTTGCCAATTGCTTTTAAGTCACTTCATTTTTTCAGGACTTCCTATCCCCGTCTGCTAAACAGACCTAATGAAATGTACCTCATTTGTCAAAATTTCTTAGCATTACCTCAGTAATTGTAAAAATATGGGTAGGACACGATCTGAGACATCAGACACTTAACTTGGGATGCAATCTGACCTCACCAAATTCAAAGCAAGCTCTAATTGAATGAAGGATCAAGGCTTTATTGTGCCTGTGCCAAAGAGCTAATGTAATTAGTAGTTCCTTGTTTAATGCTTTGAAAATGAAAAGCACTTCCAATGCTCAGCGTTCTTACAATAAGTGTTTTTCAAACACAAGAAAAATAAGATTGGAGGAAGAAAAAAACCAAACAACCCAAAATATTCAAGCTTATAGTTTCATTCGGAAGCAATATAGAATAATGCTGAAGGCAACTAAAATCATCATTAATTTCTATACTTTTCCTGGAACAAGGGAAGTTCCGTATGTGTTCATGGTGAAGTACTATTGCAGCAAGTATAATTCCAAGAAGAAAAAAACACACAAAAAAAACCCTCCAAAACACTGGCGAATATTTTTAGGACAAAATTTCCATAGAACAGATCTCTTAAATATTTCAGTGGCTCACTTTAGCAAAGATGCAGCACAGGTAGCTGTCTAACCTACCTGTGCCTTAAATGAGTTCCTAGTAAGCCGCTAACAGTGTCTACATTTTCCTCTGTCTTTCATTTTCTCAAATCAAATATATTTGTGGAAAAGCTAGAGAGAAAAGCCAAGTGTGAAGCACTAGTATTGCGTAAGGTTAGTTGAACCACTCCAGTGAGCAAAGCAAAATCTCCCATTACCCATCCCTGCATAACATTTAGCCAATTTTCTAACAAAACCCATTTGGAAATCCAGTAGGCTCTGATTAACCTGATTCTGCAGGTCAAATCCTGTGCTTGTTTAAACAGGCTCCTGACTGGTCTGCTCAAAGGAATTTCAAGTACTCACCCCAGCAGCAAGTCTGAGCCCATTGGTTACATTCACCCCATCAGGAGACAAAACCAGTGATATTTCAGCATGAAAAATTAGTCAAAACAACCTTGGATTTTCCTTGCCTGCAATACCTGTACAGTCCAGAAATTAGTATGCTTACTTTTATCTATTTCAATGGAGGGGAAATAAAAATACCAGAGGTTGAATAAGGATCAAAAACACCCAGAAAAATTCAGGAAGATGGATGATTTGTGAAGAGAAATACGTTGTATTAACTGGCAGCAGATGAAGCGTCTGTATGTTGTCTATAAGCTCTGATCAGCTGAATATTGAGCCCATTGGCACCCACCTTTTCTAGCACTGGAGTGTAGTTTTACTCTCCTGAATGATAGATGTGTGGGCTATTTCACAACCTACCTTACTGCATGGCATAACCAGCAGTGACTGACATCGGCAGACATTGCAAATCCCAACAGCCACCCAACGGAGGAGATTAACTCAGGGCAATACTGTCAAGGATTTGGGATTCTTTATTTTTTAATGTGCCCTAATCTGAGGGAAAAAAAAAAAAGCAAGCAGTAATCCCCAAAAATATTTTGCTGGCCCCAGTAATAGCCTTTCTTTGCCTTTAAAAGAGCAACAGCATTTATGTTTCAGGCTCTTGTATCAGATTATGATACGGTAAAGAAGGAACAGGTTTTAAGCCCTTTCTTTGAACAAGTATCCTGCAAATCTAAGCGGTTCCCTTCTGAATTTTGGGGGTGGAAGGAGGAGAAGGAGGAGACAAAGGAGACAGAAAAAAAAAAAAAGAGGAATTGCTGCACTGTCCACAGAGAACAAGGTGTGACTTCCTCCTCCTTATTTTTTTGCAGAGGAATTTTTGGAGAACAGTTCATTGTGCATCCGCTTTTGGGGCTGGCATCTCCTGCATTATTGTCACTCTACTCACTGTAGCAGAACATCGATTTCTGTACAGGGAGCTGAGTAGGAAAGAAAAAAAAAAAAGAAGAAGAAAGCCAATATTCTATTAGACAAAGAAGAGTTGCAGTGGAGGAGCTGCAGCAAGCTTAGCACCATTTTGAGCTTGTGCATGTGCCTGGGTTATGAGAAGGGCAGCTATTCATTGACTTTCCTTTGAAAGCATGAAGGACCCCACACATAGAAGGGTGGCAGAATGAGAGAAAGGCACCAAAAAAGTAATAAAGAAGATATTGGAGGAAAAGAAACCATAGACAGTGACTGATAAATAGCAGAGGAATGAAGAAAATGGAAAACAGGAGGAGAAATAGGAAGAGAGTTTGGTAAAAAAAAAAAAAAAGTAAAAAATTAAGTTAGTTACTTGGAAATTTTAAGTAAGAATTTAGGGCTCTTAAAATTAGGACTATGTATTTTCCCCATGCAGTACTCAGCATTTTTTTTCATTTCTCAGTATTAACACATCAAGCAACATCATACAAAATACAGATTTCTAACACTTAGAGACATACAGCTGGTTGTGCTTTTAAAAGTTCACCATAAATAACATTCAATTTCAGGATTTTTTTCCCCCTGATATATATATATTTAACTTCTATATTCTAGAAAAAGAATCTGAAAAGAGTGTTTTTTCAAGAGTAACAGGACTTGTCTTTGGCATACTTAGATTCCCCAAACCCATCAGTTAGTACTTCAGCATTTGCTCATCAGTTAAGTGGGTCCTGCACTAGAACTTCATCTTAGTAACTCAGCACAAGCTTTTTCTAAGCTTGGAAAGAAGCAGCTCCATCTCATGCAGGTTGGCTGTAAGAAGAACTCTCCACCAGGTGTAAGTTCTCAGGACAAAGTGAATTCATTTGCACCTGTTTAAGGCATTGCAAGCTGTACAGCAGCTATGTCAGTGCTGCTTGCACTTATCAAATTTACATTCAAAGTAGCTAAATTGTTTTGAAAGTGCATCACAGCGTGAAGTCCTTTCCAGCTCTGCTTGCTACTCGGAAACATAAAGTAGAAAAATGGTATGTATTTGTGACAATTGGTAAAGCACAAAACAAGGAAAAATATTTCTCTAAATAAGACATATGCAGTCATGGCAAAGGAAAAATATATTGGTATGTAGATACACATACAGATAAACTTTTTAACCTTAAGGGTATTAGAACATATGTTAACAAAGGAGCTAGAAGATACATTTAATGCTAGAGGAACTAGAAGTAAAAAAATGCATGGTTAGGGCTGATTTCCAAGTCTGAATAGCAATATATTGGCCGTTCAGCTCTGCTGGATTTCTCTGGTGCCGTACTTGAAGTACTCCAAAATCTCAGAAGGAAGCTTTTATACTCCAACTTGAATCCATCAGGTTAGATGCCTAAATATCTGACAAAGAGACAATGATATGAATTGCAACTTCTTATACATGTAAATGAGCTTGTAACAGAGATTGCAGGACAGTCTCATCAGGTTTGCTGTTTCCTGCAGAGATGATCATGCATGTCCTAATGGATTTGTAAAAGCCTTTCTCCTCAGGCGCTCTGCTAGCCAAGCGCATAAGGGCCAGTTACGTTGATCCCATCAGTTCTCATGTGAACACCTAGTCTCCAACACTGGCTGATAGTGCCTAGGAAAGGTGGTTGGAACAGGTCTGATGCTTTAGCAGAAAGCAGAGCTATGTGACTCAGGTTTATCTTGAACAGATATGTCTGTTTGCATGCACAAATAAATTAAATAAAATATTTCATCCATATAACAAACCTTCTAAGTCTGTAGGATACTGAATCATGATGAGTACTAGTTAAAATACCTTCTGGAAAATGAGGGTCTCCTGGAAGGGAGGATTGGATCTCAGACAGGGCAGCACTCAGACCTCACAGTAGGCTTCAAGTGGAGATGTTGTGGTGTCTTTTGCTGGTTAAGAGGAAATCATTAACTGTATGAAATGTAAAGCTTGTGGGCACTGTCAGGGATGTTATATCTAGATGCACACAGACACACACACCCCAAAAAAAAAAAAAAAAAAAAGACTGCAAAAATGGAAAAATTACATTGTTAGGGGTTTCCATAGCACCCTTTTTTAATACTGATTTTAAAATTTGGAAGTTCATCTGCTTCCAGTCTTGTCAAGACTCATCCAATAATTGGCAGGTGTTTGTAATTTGTATCTCACCACTCAATAATAAAAATTTATCTCACCTCTTGAAAGCAGAGTAGCAAAGTCTGCCTTCATACAGCAGGCCAGGCTGTCAGCCAGGCTTGCCTAGTGAATAAAGTCAGGAGACATGCATCCTTATAAAAATCTCTGATAAATTGAAATTGAAAATCAAACTTCTTTAAAAAAAAAAAAAACAAAACAAAAAAAAACAAAACAAAAAAAACCACTTGACTTTTCTTTTTACTGTTCCTAACCACAATATTTCATACTATCTAAAAATGCACCTTCATTTACTCTTTCTTTTTTGTCCCTCTACTTTTAGAGATTTCAATATCTCAAGTCATAGTGTCAATTGATGTCAGCTTGAACAGCAGACACTCAACAAAGAGGCCATATACTTCAGAGTCTAACTGAGGATTTAGGTGTCAAATATTGGAAATGTCAAACATAAGACTTGTTTTCAATGCCCTTATTGTTAAATCCTGCATCGTATGCAAACTCTTAGCAATTTACAGCTCCCATCCTCAAAAATTGGAGCAATTTAGAAGTAGAACTCTAAGCATAACAGAAGGATAAATCAAGTCTGCTAAATGCCAAGGGATCTCTGCTTCCACTGAAACAGTCAGCGATCACAGGAAGAGACAAGAGACAAGAGAAGCCATCCAAACATAGGTAGCATGTCACAGATTATTTTACATCATATAGCTCACACAGCTTTAACCCACCTGTGAATCATATAGAAGAAAAAAATGTAAACATGGGTCATATTGAGAAACCTCAGAAATTCCAGCCCATTTCCTGAAGAGATTTCTTTCACAGTATCTTAGGTTAGCCTCTGGATTATTAATGTTTGCAGGTCCCAATGCAGTAGAACAGAATAGTGAAACATCTTGTAACACCAGATCTGAAACCCTCATGGGGAGTTTGCTGAAAGATGCTGCAGGAAAAAGAATTTTGGAGATCACCAAATTTCTCTGAAGAGGAAAAATGTTAAGAGAGGACCTGCAATGAGACTATGAAAAGAAATAATTTAATTGAGCTTTACTGAACATCACAGATAAAGTCAGAGGACAATAAAATGCTTGTTAAAGTACAAATGAATTGATTTTATAGCTGTTTCTATTTATCCATTAAACAAATAATTCTCTCCAAATTCTGAGACCTTCTCAGATATTTAAGTGGTTGACTTCATTATAAAAAATGTATACCAGCAAGCACAATTAGTGCATGATTGCACCATCCTATTGTACTGAGTGTAGATAAATTCAGTAACATATTTTTATGTTACTAAGAGTGGTCTTGTTTTGGCTTTTTATTATTATTTTTACATATATCTCCATCTGTATCTTCAACAATGTTTGGTCAAAACTGAAATGGCTTCAGTTCTGAAATACTTTTATACTAACTGAGATATTGCACCATTTACTTAATGTCTAGGTATGTGGCCAACAGCTTGAAATGTAGTTCCTAGAATGGGAACCAGTATCCCCTCAGATCAGCTGGCAGGTGATCTCAGCCTTGTTTCAGAATTTCCAGATATAATTACAGTAAATTTGCTAAGAATGAATACATGTCAGTTTAGTTTAATTCAGACATTTTAAGTCCTTAAATCTTGGAATGCATTTTGCTCAGCATGCTTTCTCTACCCCATTATCCTGTTTAAACTGTTAAAAACCTTGGCCACTCTTACAGCATAAATCAACATGCCAAAAGGCTATTCAAATCTACTAAACCTATTGTTGAAATTCTATGTAACCTTTAGAGTGGTGAAGTCCTTTGTTCATGGATTTTTATAAGGAAAAACACACAAATATTAAAAGTTTGTTCTCACACCATGTTCCTAGGAGAAGACAAAAATGCTTCACATGCTCTTACACATAATTTTGTTTCGGGGAGACAAAAGAAATGAGTTTGACCTGGTAATTCCTTTACTTCTATTCAAATGAATCCCTATTTTCACTGTGTTAATTTTTCTGTCTTCCTATAGCAAAACATACAATCTCACTCTTCTGACAATTCTGTTGTGGTTTTTATCAGTTTTCATGTTGAAAATACCAGCATAACTTCCCCTGATTCTGTCATGGCATCTATAGGTATCCAGCAGCATTATATCTAGGGGTCTAACAAAAGATACTAACTATCAAAAGCCTTTGGAAAAGTCCAAGTCTTAAAAACTTACTGCTTGACCATTGTACTTCTTCAATGTGCACTATGGGGATAAGCTATAAATTTGGCTTCTAGCAGATGCTCCTGGTTTAAAAAAAAGTACTAACTACTGCTATCTTTACAATTTAAACCACATTTTATTGGGCTTCCTGTCAAAGGTATTTTTCATGTGTCTTGGATGTATGGCTTTGAATTAGGTATAAAAATATCTGTGTGGAATCCAAATCAACTATGGTTTAGGAATACAAAATTAACTAAAAATATGAGTACCATGTAGTTTTTGAAAGATTTAGCTAGACTATCTAGATAGGCCAGACAAATAATAGTACAGTTGAAATAAAAATACCCAGTTAAAAAGCTTTTCAGGACAAAATTTTCACTTTGACCAATTCATCCTTGATATAAAAAACCCACTTGTCACTTTTGGAGGAAATTCAGTAAAAAAAATGTAGGATCTCTGCAAAAAATAATTTGGGTTATATTGAAAACTCCATGAGATGTTTGTAGGGTTTTTTTCTCTGAAAGTGTTATGTTTTCAATGGAAAATAAACTTCATAGTCTTTACTAAATTTATACATTTTCTCTTCCATAGGGCATAAAATGGGAAACACACTGTAGCTTTCTATGGAAAAAAGAAAAAAATTATAAACTCAAAATTAAAAAAAGCTTTGTTATTAAAAAAGAAATGTGGGGTTTTTTCAACCTCTTTTTTCTCTCAGAAAACATGAACTGCACTAGCTGCCATCTGACACCATAAAATGTGACCTAAGAGCTAGCAGGATTAAATGCTTGGAATGCTTCCATTAGAAGCAAGAATCAACAGTATTTATTTTCCCTTTATTTTTTCAAAACTTCACATTTTGCCATTGATAGCTCCTTAGCATGCAGTTCTTTTTAATTTTCAAAGCATATCCACAAACAGAAGGTTGATACCCATTTTCATTTTCAGGAAAAACATTAATAAATACCACTTTCATTAAAGATTTATTTTGTAACAAAGGAAAAGTAACATTTGGAAGCACATTCTAGTTTTATTTTACTGTTTGGAAGAAATAAATCTCAGTGGAAACTTGTACTGTTTAAGAAAATACATTACTTCCAACCTGCCACTACTAATCCAGTATTTTGAACACTAGCAATCAGTTGATTAAAAAAGAACTCCATAGAAAAAGTGAATTAGTATTTATGCTTTAAAGAAATAACTGAACACACTAAGATAGTGCAGAGATCTTTCTTTTTCTGCCCACCTCCTTTGTCCTCACAGAAAAGCTCTCTCTAGTCAGCTCTGCAACCTGTTTTTCAACACCAAGGAAACACTGGGGCAAGGATAGTCCCAGTAGAAGATTCAAGGTGTCGGTCTCCCTAGACTGACTTGAATCTTCTACTGGGACTTTTCTTGTCCCTCCCCCATCTCACACTTCTGTGTAAAAAACCAGCCAGAACATTTTGGACTGATATTTTTTCATTGGGAACAGACCTGTTATTTCCATGACAAAGGGTTTCAGGGCTACTGATGACCTTTCACTTCAAAGGGCTGTCAACACTTCAAAAACAAGAAAAGAAGATGACTTAACATTGGATGACTTTAGTTTAGTGCAGTGTCCTCACAAGGGGTAAGCTAGAGAAGATATCACTGTAGTCTATTGTCTGAGTGCTAGGAGGCAGAATGGCTGGACTGGGACAGGAGTTGTGGCTGCTGGGCTTGATTCTGGAAAGGGCTGGACTGGGTGGCTCAGACTACAAGTTTTGAGAGCCAAATACCAGTGAATTAGCAAAATGTTCAAGCAGCAGTGATATCAGCAAAGAGTTGTTTTACACTTTGCAGAACATAGAGTGGTCTAAAACAGTCTACTGGCACTATTAACTGCAAGAGCTGCTTCATTGGAAACTGCAGTATTGAGCTCTTGCTGAGCAATGTGTATGTACAGCATGAAATACTCTGTCTTGCCAAAGTTATTGAAAGCTTTGTGTCAGCTTTAAGCCCATTACTTTGTGATGCATGCTTATTGTGTAAGTAGTTAATAACATGGGCTAAGCCTACATGGGAGGAAGCTGTAAATAACTGCTCTTCAAATCACAAATACAATTTATGGTTTATAAATGTCTCTTCAAAGGTGTATATAACGCATGGAAACTGGTCCCTATGGCTCTTTCTAACTGACCTGTGGGAAGAATTTAAATGCTTGCAGTGTGTGAACAGTAGTCAGACTCCACGGCAACATGAGACCCAGCATGCATTTGCTCCACTGTATTATTCCCTGCTGTGGATGGAAAACTAAACTTTGCAATGCAGGTTCTAAATTCAGTTCATTAAAGAGCAAATGTCCTCAATGTGAACCCCACAGACCAGCCAAAACATAGCCATATAAACCAATAGCCATCAACTGCATACCTTCGCAGAGGCTGTTCTGTAAATGGTACAGGTGATCTTGAAAAGCAGTCAGAGTGGCTAAGCCAGTGATGCATGGAAATGTGATCAGTTACAACTGTAAAGCTCTAGGCTGGTTAAAAATAACAAATATTAGATAAAATGTGTATTTACTAAGAAAAATAGTTTTATTTATTTTCCCCTATCACAGAGCTTATTTACTTCACACTAACAGTGTCTGATCTTTCAAGAGAAGGCTTTATTCTGATTTCTATTGTTATGTCGCAAAGACAATTTTGGTTTTCTGTTCACTTTTAATAAACTGTTGTCTCCCAGCACTGCATGTACTAGGTGGAGAGAAAAAAAGCTGCGTCAGTTATGTCTTCTGCCTGATCTGAAATTGCCTTACTCCTTTTTGGTACACTTTTGCAATGTTGAAGTCAAATAGTGTTACCAATGGCACATGTTCACCATTGCCTTTCATGCATCCTACCCTGCTTGGCAGCAATGGAGTGGATCCTCTTCTGGGGATGATCTGATAGGAGTCCTAACAGAGGAAAAAGCAGATTGTTCATAGAAGAGAAAAATATTTTCTAAATCACAGCAGGTATAGATGTTATGGGAAGAAATAAAAAGTGCAAAAAACTGTGTTCTAATTTCTAGTTGATTAAAGAACAGTAATTCTTCTGAGTATTTAAACTACTGTATTGCGTTGAAATCTTGCAGTTCTTTTCTGGAGTTCTGTCATGTTCCTGCTAGCAACCCTTGTTTCTTTATATACACACTATTGTAATGAAACAGTCTGGGGACTTTGAAGTTCTCACTTCACTTGAGGTTATTTTCTCAGGTAGTTAACCTATTGTTTCATGTTTAATTCCCTATGTAAAACTAACTGTAATAATATACCTCTGTGTCTCCTAAACATAAATTTATGTTTTCAACACTTGACTGAGTAAAAGAATATTTCATCTTAGAAACATGAAATTAAGAACTGCAAGTTTATTTTTTAATGCAATTATGTACTGCTTTGTTCAGTACTGCAACTCTATTAAATCCTTAAGCTCTTAAGTAGTATTTTAATGTTTACAAATGAAGATTGATGTCAAATGTGATTCCAAAAGTCTCCCCAAAATCAAGGATAATTAGGAACAGATAGTAATGCTACCAAAATGAATTTATGGTTTTAAATTCTTAAGATTTGAGGATTACCTCACAAAAGAATAAGGTATTGGAACAAGGTGCTGTAACACTTTTCATGAACTTGATCTATGAGTCTTTTGACAATATAGTTTTCATTGAATTTTTTTAAAATCTTTATAGATATCTTCTGTTTTGTAGTGGAATATTTTAATATTAAAAGATATTATATTATATAAAAAAAAGTTTTATTTAAAAATAAATAGCTTGTGGTTTCCAAAAATATTTTTCTCAAATCTGTTTTGCTTTTTTTTTCCTCTCATTTTTCTGAATACTTGAAAATTAGGGGAGAGATAAGGTGATGTAACGTATCTGATATTTGTCATCAAGTTATATTTTAAAACTTATTCCAGTATTGTTTAATCTCTTCTATGCAGTGTATCAGCTTCCCACGTCCATGCAAAAAACTTCAACCCCAAACAACCTTTCCTATTCACAAGTTATTTACAGCATATGTACAATTAAACTACACCTTGCATTTTGATGAAATTCTGGGTAATTCACTAAAAGTTAATTCCTTCCCCACCCTTTTCTATGCTGTCTGCCAGCCCATACTCCTAATAGAGTTTTATGTTCCTAAGAGTGGATTTAAATATGTCACATCTCTATTATACACATTCTTCTAACTCTGAATCACTCTGCCCCCAATGTGAGGCAGATAGTCCCTTTGAAAGAAGATTAAGAAAGGATATTAAGTAGAGATAAAAATTACTGTCTCATGTGCTCCAGCAAAAGATAAGTAAACTTCTGTGACTGCCAACCAGGGAAAGGACTCAGAATTTCAGCTTAATTTCAGAATTACCTAGTACAAAATATGCATTTGAGTGATTAGTGGCACTGAAAGCATAATTAACAGTAATGCTGTAACACACTGCTGTAGTTGTATTCAGTACAAAGGTGTTTACTGTGTATATTCCTTTATTATTTAAGTCTTCTTATGCTCTGCGAAATCAGTCGTCTCCGGTTTGTAATCGATAATGTTCTTCACTTCATTTGCAGACCATTTAATTTGCTCTTTATTTTTACTAGAACGAACATAAGTACATATATTATTTCTCCAGTGATGACCTCAGTAGTAGAGGATACAAAGAAAGAAATCCTATCCAGTTTCACTCCAGAGTTTTCACTGAGAATGGTACTCCCATTCTGTCAGTCACTCTACAAATTCAAAATTCAGTTCCCAGAACTTCTCCAGGATACAGTCTGAATAATTCAGTATTGCCCTCTTCAATGCTAACAGAACTCACTACTTAGTGGGAGTTTGTAGGAGCTGTGTAGTTCTGCAAACTGGCTTATCTTCCGGAAGATAGAACCCACTTGTAATAAACTATAGAAAGTGCAAGTTTGGGTTTATTGTTTATTAAATACACACAAGCTAAACCCATCATTTTTAGGCAATAACTATAACCCTCATATATATGTTCATCGAACCATATGTGATGCCTACACAGCAGTAGCAGTGAGGGTCTAAATCCTGATGACACAATGGAGTATCAGGATTAATGAGGGTGATAAGGGTGGGTTTGTTTGGTTTTTTTTTACTAGATCCTGTGAGGGCTAGATCATGCAGAATTTTACATCTTTTGTGAGTGAACATTTCAATATATAAAGGCCTGGGTAAGTATTTTAAAAGCACTGTTTACACCACTGAGGGTGTACAGGAATATAGGAATGGAAAGAGTGTTAGGAAGTTGTCTGACTCCCATTAAATCTACTGATAAATACAAGTAAAAAAAAAAAAAAAAGAAAGAAAAGCACCTCTCATGGTTCAAAACCTTCTAATTCCTACTGTAAAATTACCCAGAGCTACTTTTCAGCCATTAAGGAAGAAGTACTTCAGATGTGCTTTTAACTTAAAAAGTAGAAACCTTTTTGTTCCCTTTTCCTGATGGTCTTCCTAATTGATATTTTTTAAGAGTCCATAACAATATCTGGTATTAGAGTGCCTGAAGCATTGTGTCTCCATTTCTTACCTGATACATGGTCATACACCTCTTCCAGTTCAGTTATATGCAAGTATTGAAGTGCAGGGTTAAGCTTATAAATGTGTTGACTTTCTCATGTAGCCGGATGTGAATTAATCATATGCTCAGATACAGATGTGACACCCTAGATATTTGACTCACAGCTGTATCTCGTCTCCCAGATGCAGATATTCAGGAGAAAGCAGGCAGGAGAAAGTTAAATTTGGGTCCTGTAGGAAACCAATATAAACTACAACCTATTCTCCACCCTCAAGCCAGCAATGTGGCTGGCTGGCCCTGGCTGCCCAGCATGACAGTGTCTGCTATAAACCTGTAGAGGTTCTGCCAGAACATCGAGGTTTCAAGCCCAAGAACGTACCACAGCCCAATCAGCATACCCATTAGGCCATGACCGTCCACACAAAAAAGCAGAAGAGGAATAACTGCTGGCCTCCACCTTTTGTTCATTAGTGCACTGGTTACACACGATGCTTAGGCACAATGTGAGAGGCCACAGCTCAAATAGTCCTCTTCTACCTGCAGTAATTTCAATCACATTGTTGCTCATTTTTCAGTTCCCTGAAAAATGTCTTGATTGTTGAGTATTGCTCTTCTAGAAAGGAAATATCTACACTTTTACATGGAATCAACAATTTGTTTTGCACAGAATATCTCACTATCCACCAAACAAAAGAAGAATGTGTAGGCTAACAGCACAGCTGGGATATAAAAAAAATTAGGTTTCAAACTTCACTTCAAGAGTACTGAAGTATTTTATCTAATTAATGGTTCATAGCAGAGACTGGAATTCAGGCCTCGCTTCCCCTTGCTTAGTCAGACTATATGACATCTTCATGTTATCTTGTAAAGTACAAAGCAACAGCTTTCTCCATCTCTAAGAGATCTCCAGGACATCTGTGGGACTTGTTTCTCCTTCCTATGGCTTATGCAGATCCTTCTTTTCCTCTCCCTTTACAGCGTGTGCAAGTCAGACGACCTTTAGAAGTAGCACACCTGCATTTTGTATTGGTGGTTTCTGTCACACTTTTAATTTCATTTAAAATAATGAGAAGTTAATGATCTGTTTGTCTTATACAAGGGTTTTGCAATATTGTGAATGTGTCCCTCATTAAGGTATATGGAAAATGATCCACCAGAGCATGATATAACCTAGGCAACCTGCTTTGGCTGGGGTTTGGACTCGATGATCTCTGGAGGTCCCTTCCAACCCCTACAATTCTATGAATCTGTGAACCTTTGGAACAGTTACAATATGATGCATATTTATGATTATTTTAATTTCTATAAATATTTAGATAAAATTAAGATAACTTTATAGACAAATAGCTTCTCTGAAACAATTGTATCTTTTTTCTAAGGATATGTTTAAACTTGTTCGAGGGGACCAGTTGGCACTATGGTTTTTTTAAATGTTTTTTTCAAGAAGTACTCTGAATTTTTAGTATAGGTGTCTGGAATCAAGGTTAATTCTTATTTAGCTGACTGCGTAAAGAATAAACATACATTTTTACACTCCCTGTGTGTGTTTATTTCATATATATGAAAAGATGTGACACACATTTTTAAAAAATTAAGAAATACCTTCTCTGTCGTCATTTTCCACAGGTACAACTTATGCATGAGAACCTTCTTAGTCAATAATAAGTCACATTTTCTTTTATATGACCAATTCTAGTCCAGTTTCTCAATTCATGTGACAGCAACAAATCAGAATTTGGTTTCCACTCATTTCCAGAGGTCTTGAAATGACGTTCTTTTGGCCTGTTATTGCTTCTCCTATCATTGGCATTGCACCGATCAGCTGTTAAGTGGTTTTTTTTTAATGTGGATACCTGAGATATAACTTTCTAATTTAATTATTCGTACTGTCCCCTGGCCATCTTTTATTTTGTGTTTTGACAGTCCAGTCTTATCTGTGGCTTTGAAGGCATCACTGGATTTTATTGCCACAGCAGACAGTCCTGCCTGTAATTTCTATCTGTGGAATCAATGACACATATAAGAGCAGATTTACCTTCGCCTTGTGTTCCTAACGTTTCCCAGTTACAATATGTTAAGTAGAGATAAAATAGTTTTGAGGCAATCTGTGGCCCTCTATGCACGTCAAATAACTAAACTGTTATAGCTGAACCTTCATGACTACTGCCTTTTTCTTTTCAGGCACATTACTTGAGTCTTTCTAAATCTGAAGTAACTTTATTGTCTATGTGACTTCATTTTCAGCCGTATTGTTGTGAAACAGCAGGCTGCTGAGGTAGTAGAATTTGCCTATAGACTTAAATGTATCATTGCTAATGCATACCAACTCAAGATGTTTTCCACAGGGGAAAGGTGAAATGCAATCTCTGCTTTCCATGCTGATTTTCTGGCTGAAGCATAATCAAAACCGTCAGTAGTAACGGGCTGTTGTTCTTCTGATACACTTGCATCCAACACGCATTCAAGTTGTCAAAGACAAGGCAGGGACCACTTGCTGTGAGGCCTGATGTTTTGAATGGAGTCTAGGCAGACTGGGGATTCTGCCATTTATATTATCCTGAGTGACAATATATGTATTATATATATTGTATGACACCTGAGTCTTAAAATGCCAACAATCACATATACTGCATTATCTGACAAAAAAAAGGGTGAAGCAACAGCGAAGTATACTGAAAATACAACTTTTAAGAACTTCATTTCAGGTCCTTAATATAATCATGTTTTTATTGTTGTTTTGTGTGATGTAAACAAACTGAACAAAAATTCATAAATTATTTTCAAGAATAAAATAATTTCAATCATCTTTTTAAAGTGAAAATTCTCTTTAACTCTCCTTTTCTGATTCAGAAAAAGTGAACGCTGCCTTACTGTTTTAATGGAATGTTTGTTTTAATGGAATGTTTGTTTTAATTAATATATTCATTAAATAAATCTCATTGTTAACACATTTGTTAACACATTTTAAATGCTGATATGTCAAGGTTAAAAAAAAAAGCCTAAATTATGAAACAGTGTTCAATAACATATATGAAAAAACATCATGAATACATTAAGTTCTTCAAAAGGATACCTGAGAAGGGGTATTATGGAGTTTTACTTCTGATCCTTTCAAGACTACATATGAAATATGAAATACAAACATGTCAGGTTCAACACACTGGCACACTGTCCTCTTCCTTCTTGACATCCTCTTGCTTGTGGCTTCACTTCCTGGCCAGTACTAGCAGCAATGTGAGAAATGCTGAAGAAAGCTTCTGAACAGTGCGTATTACTGTTTGTTTGTCTTGCAGATTTACTGAATGATGAAATAACTCATAATTATGTCATCCAGCAAAGGTGATTTTCTTTGCAAGCTGGTACTATTACTTGCTTCTTTAAGCATCACAGTAAAAACAAATAATTGTTCAGAATTTTTTTTGTTCTGAAAAATTTAAAACCTTCAGATTAAATATTTCAAAGGTACTTAGCCAACTGTTAAAATCATTAATCGGGTGAATTTCCCAATCAGAAGAGAAAACTCAATGAGAGCTAAAATCATTAGGATCCTTTGGAAAAGCAGTCCAAATTAATAAGTGGTATTTGTTGTTAGCAAAAATAAACAGAAGAACATGTAACCTAGAAAAAAAAACCCAACTTACCAGTATAAGAGATATCACATCCATTTCAGTGATTCTCTATTAAACTATCTTTGAAAGAGGTAGGTATGGTTATATATACATTTTTCTTCCCAAATTCAGAGCTTAAATATACTGGAAAATGTGCCATGACATCTACATTATTTTATTTGTATTAATTTATTTGACTGAATGCCTGTTTCCAAAATAATGGCTGATAGGTTTTTCCATCTGAGCCATGACATATGCTGCTCTCTTGATATGGATGTCTCCCTCCATTAAATGGTAGGCAAGTATCTCCTGTTGAGGTAGGCAAGTATCTTCTGTTGAAGAACTGAGCTTTAGTATTCTAAAAGTTGATCATAAATTTTTGAGAAAAGAGCCTTTAATAGCCATGTTGAATCAACAATTTATCTTCTACGTGTAACTGAGGTTTTGTTCACCTGCAACTATTTACAGAATGCTATTTCCACTGGACAGCATATTTGGAATAAACACAAAAGGAAATATGTTTTTGCTAGAGATACCTCAAAGGTATGGATGACGAAATGCAAAGAAAATTTTCTGATTTTTCAGAAGAGGCACTAGAAATGATATGAAGAGCCTGGACCCTTCAGGTGCTGATGGTACAGTATAATCCTTTTAACATAGCCTTTTAATGACTTTTAATGGAAGAAGCATCTGAGAAGGATTACTCATTTATAGAGAAACATGTCTTTTATGTGAATGTTGACATAGCCATTCTTGTACTGTCAGGGCAATGGTGCACCATTTGTCACTTGATAGCTCACTGCAGAAAGAGGGTGGAACATGAATTTATTTGTTAAGAGAGAGTCTGTTGGGGTATGCTGGTAGCTAGAGAGCTTTTTATGTTAGAGTGAAATATAATAGAGTGATCACTTAGACGGACAAAAAATTACTTTCCAAGAGTCATTTTCCATAGGTGTTGGTACACTTGTTCCCATTCATACTGAGCATTGTGAATGATCAGTTCAAAGGACAAGAATTAAAATATGTTCTCTGGGTTTTTTCCACTGCTGCTTGATAGAAAAGACATTCACACCCTTCTGCGCTGCCACTCAGCAGCACATAAAGAATGTTACGGCTTGTGTAAGTGTCAATTAGAGATAATTACAACCTCAGTGACCTGTCTTGCCACTAAAACACTTAGCAGACTTTATTCTGTCTTTACAAGGTGGAGACCAGGGGCACAATCCTGATCCCAGTGACACTGTAATAAATCAGGAGACTGCAACGAAGCCAGCCAAATTACACCCTCATAAATAGAGAGTAATGCAGGAAAGGAAATCAGATCCTTTGCCTATACGTTTGCTCTGATTTTGCAAATCTATGAATTTTGTATCTTACTATTGAGAGTATTCAAATATAATGATAACTGGAGATCCAATAGTTGTAATGGGATTCCATTGCTCTTCAGGCCGGACAAAAAAACCCCAAACAACAAACTTTTGTTCTCTTTGAGAGAAAACTAAAAGGAAACAATTATGTGGGAAATTCCTGTAATTTTTAAGCATTAAGAACTTTGAGCAAATACCTCTGCTTCTGTCATCTGAAGCTGTCCTGAACTCTGGCTCATGCCTGAGCTTTCAGAAGTGCCACTGTGCACACACCGTGTTGCTCCAGTCTCAGGAGGCAGGACTGTCTATTAAAGCAGCCACCTAAATTTTCACTTAGCTCAGGTCCTGCCCTTCAGTGCAAGTACCCAATTCAGGTATCAAGGATCAAAAATGTGTCCTCATTTCATTCTTTATTCTCTGCAAGCCAGTACCTCATAGTTTAAAATTTTCTATGCAGCAGACAGTCCTTTCTCCAAATCAGCAAGCAGCCATGGTTGTTACCATTCTTAATTTCAGGCAGTTCACTTGGCATTTCTTTGCTTGAAACCCAGAGGATGTTTTTTTCACTATAAATTAAACCAAGTGAATTCCCTGGCAGGTATATATAGTTCCTGTGAATGCTAACTGCCTGCTATTATTAGTGTGCCCATTAAATTAACCATTGCATTTCTTCCCATTTGCAATTCAGACAAGAATAACTTCCTTAACTGGAAGTTTAATGCACAGAAAATTATTTTAGAGGAGGAGTTTGGGCTTCCTTTACAATTTAACATATATATTTGTGAAAATTTTCCTAACAAAAAATAAATAAGATAAAATGAAGGTTGTTATCAGATTCATGTAGTCTTTCAGATGCATTTGCACCTTCCTCCACCAACATTGCTATTATGTTTTGCAAATCAGTAGGTAGGGAACTTAATTTACACAGTCATATCATATAAACTTGCTGATATCTCTGAGAAATGGCTCTGAGCATTTTCACACTTCTATCGATTTCACTTTTCTGCAAGCCTAAGCTCTGGATGATGAAAAAGCCTCACAACTAGAAGACACCATACAGGGCTGCCAAAGATTCATTGGATAATGTTGTCAAGATTTAGAAATGCACACTAATAGCTATGGGCTATGAACTAGAGATCTTCAATTCCTGAATTTTTTATATTCCTCTGAATCTCCCTTTTGGTTTCAGTTATGTCATTTTAAGATCTGATTGCCTAGTTTCCTTCCATCCAGCAGCCTTTCTGTACTCACTTTATATTCCTGTGACCTCATTTTCACATCTTGAGTTCCCACTGACTTTGGTCTGAGTTACAGGCCATTAGTACCATGGAAAATCAGGAACCAGGCATTCACAAATGCACATTGCCAGCAACATTTTTGAAGTCAGTGGACATTCAGCTATTATTAACTTTTCTGAGCTCCTGCAACTTTTTCTTTGGTTAAAAGGAATATACGGTATGCCTCATATGAATATTACCTATATTAATTAACTTTGTAGGCTCTTAGAAAACTATAAGGACTCAGTTATGGTTATCACAGCTATTATTCCCATGTAGTAACAACAAAGTGATTTAAAACTGATTTATAAAACATTCCCTTGCAAAGTGTAGCAGACATCCAGTTCAAGTACCCTTCAGGCTCACCATCAAACGTTGCGGCTCAACATTTTCATCATCAAAGAAAGTCACATACTTTAGCCCCCTTCTAGAAGCATTTGTTTTTATGAACACAAGGTGAAAATGAGGGTTTTTTTCTAGGTAATGACCACTTCTGGATGCTGAATTGGCAACCTAGATAGTTGTATATGTGACAGGAACACAAAAGAAAATAAAGCCAGGCATGCCTGCTGTTAGAGCAGTCTGGCTATGGTTTTCTAAAGTAAGGCAGCCAGGATTCACATTCAATCTGCATTTTAAGCCCAGGGTTTCTGTTTCTCTTCCTAATTCTGACATCGGACTGTTTTGTGGCTACACACTCAGCTTTCTGCATCTCTGTCACAGGAGTCAGTCACTAAAATGTAACTCACCACATTTGCCAAACACTTCTGGGCTACTTCAGTGAAAGACCTGAGAAAGACATAAAATTATCATGAAGCTTCACACACATTTTTTACATGATACTAAGCTGAAATGCTATAATCCAGTCTCAGACTTCAGTCAGAGCATCACATTTTTCTACAGAAAGATTATAGGATGAGGGTCACAGCTCTTCAATGACAAATTCAGAAAAGCAACTAAATATATAAAAAAATACTTTAAAAATTATCTTTCTAATGTTGTCTGTCTCATTGGCAGTCATTTTCATGATTTTTCTTAATTCTTCTCTATCCCTCCTTTATCTCTTTCCCACTTTTTCACTGTAAGCCACCTCTACTAAATAATTTCAATATACAATATGAAGTTCAGCTTACATTAATATATCAGGAGACATTTCTTTGCCATTATGTAGGTCTGAAAAAAGAGTCCCTGAACATGGTGAACAGTGTTTGTCACATTCAATCACATTTGACAACCTCTCAGTTCATGACTGTATTTGTATACTTTTTATTGAAATTAGAGAACAAACAGTATCTGCCTGAACAAGCATACTGAAGAAAAGACTAAATACCATCCTGGATAAAACCAGTTGATGGGATAAAAAGAAATGTTCAATAATCTCAATGAAATAGGATCATTTTCTTCCATAAATTAGTCTTCTGATAATTTGCAAAATTAACTGTAATGACACGCACACGCATACACCTGCAGTAGAAAATGCAAGTTGTCCTAAATGCAGTGGGCAGCTGGCAGCTGAAGTCATGGGAGAAGAGCTAATTGTATAAATAACAAAACCCATGTATGGGAATTTACCGTAGGGACCTTGTACAGAGCAGACAGTTACTGAGTAGGGAAGGATTGGCCCTGTCCAGGCAGGAATTCCAAGAGTAGATATTTATTATTCCCTTACATGGGTTGTTTATTATTTTATCAGGTTGTAAATATTCTCTTTTAAGAGTATTCAGACAGATCTAGAACACCTGAGTACACTGCAACTAATTTAGATAAGAAACGATTCTGATATTTAAAGCTTAAACTGAATCTGTTTTTTCAGTCATTACTGTTTAAAGGATTTTAAAACACATTTTCCCTATAATTTTTTTCTTCACCTTATGGTTTTGGATAACGACAAGAACAATAAAAAAGTAAAGAATAATCCTTTGCAGTTTCCAGCCCTCTTAACACCAGAAAGGAGAAATAAGGCTGATATTTATATAGGAATTTCTAGCAATCTCAGTCTGATGAACAAGCCTTTACAGTAACGATTGCTAACACTTTAAAACCAAGACATAAACAAACAAAAGAGTTAAGAACCCTCAACAACAAAAGGAAAGTGCTCATTAGGGAAGCCATTATAAAATGGCTTGTCCTGGATTGCCATAGTTCACAGCTGCACCCTTCAAAAAAGGCTAGTTATCTTTAATTCTCTCCCTGCTTTCAAAGGCCTGCTGTCTGAGGCCTCTGTAAATAGGCAGCCCTCCACTGGATGCAAATTAACAGGTTATAGCTAGTGTCAGAGAAGCTTATACAGTTAAGTACTGCTTCATATCAAATGACAACTTTTCTAGGTGCTAAAATGAAAGCATCAAGAATTAAATTAAGGCCTTACACAGAATGCAATAGCAGAGAAGACAACCAAGAAAAAACCTGAAAACAAGGCCAGGGTTGTAAACAATGCAAACACTTAAGATCCAAAATGGTTGCAAAAAGTGCTGCAGAACTTTTAATAAGTGTAAATTTAGCCATCTTGTTAAACCAAGGGTATTAGAACTATGGTTTTTAACTTGAACAGTTTCAAAAGGCATATGCGGTCTATTTGTTTGAGCAATGTGGTTTGGACTCTATCCTTGACACAACTCTATTTGATCAACTTAATTCCTTTTACTCTGATATTGGATACCACAAAAAGATTAGATTGTGTTTTCAAAAACCTCATGAAAGTGAGAAGTATGATAATCTGTGATTATTCTCAGGGAAAAAGCTTGTCTCATTCTTGGAGTGTCTTGACACTTTTTTCACGGTCTTCTATGGCAAGTTCATAGTACATGTCAACCTGAGCACAAAAAAATAATTGTGAAATTTTAAGAGAAATAAGCTTTTTTAAATGGCCATTTCTCAATTCAAAAGTCTCAATAATTTACCGGTTCCAGGTTATCACTTAAAACACCTGCTTTAGAAGCAAGTATTTAAAATATAATTTCTTATATATGTGAATTGTAGAGAGACATAAAGGATGAAAACAAATAGCTGTAGTAATTGAAAATAGAAGTGTGAGGTTTAACTTAATAGAGGAATTTTTTTTTCTTGCTTTGGTGTTTTTTCAGAAAATGTGCATGGAAAAATTTTCTTTTGTTACCATAGTTTTGGAATATTAGGAAAAAAAGAAGCTCTACATCATGGAGCTCCTTTCTGAAGTTCTTTTCTACCTATTTCAGTCAGGCTAACCAATTGTCTCAATTGTCTCTAGCTGAGAAACCACATAAACCTTTCATGCTAATTTGTTCTGCTTACATTTATTATTTGTGAACTTAATAGTGACAATGTTAAATGCAATACAACCTTAAAAAATCTAGTTTCTCTTCTGCCTTTAAAAAAATTAAGACTTACATTTAAGATTATTAACAACAACAGATAACCATGCTGTATAGGTAAATATCTCATAAGAAACAAAATGTTGTTTAACATAAAAGCAGCAATTCTGTAGACAAATCTTCCAGAAATGTTAGCCATCTTTTAGGATTGGCATCTGGGTAAATAACTTCAAATACTGGCTGCATACTTTCAAACATATTATCTATATAAAGGAATTCAACGTTTAGCGTGCAGAAATATGTTTACAACATTAGGTTGCTGTGAATGACAAAGTCCCATTGAACCTGATGGCCACATATGATGTTAAGCTGAGTTTGGTCAAGACAAAGATCCTCTGTTTTAAACCTCTCCTTTCTTTGGCTGACTCAGTGCGTGGAGTTTTCTGAGAGTTTTGTCACTTAACACTCCTGTGCCAGGGGGCAAAACAAAATGGGATACACAGAAGTCTAAAGAAAAAGACCAGTTAGAAAGAGGGGGTTCAACCATGCAAATCCTCTGAATATAAGACCAACCTTAGCAAAGCTAATAAAGTACATAACTGCAATGAAGTGAGAAGGAAATTAGAAGGGTAAAAATGGATTTTGAAGAAAAAAAGAAGATTTCTAAAAACCAATACCATGAAAATACATTTGGAATAAGATGACTGCAATAGAACCAACAGATCTTCTAAATCCTCACAAAGCAATGAGAGAAGATAAGACTAGTGCTGACAAGTTAAATGACTTTTTGCATTAATTTTCACTCAAAAATTTTGGGAAGATTACTATTAAAGCTGCCATTTTCTGATATATAACAATGTGATTTTTCTCAAGCTATACATGCTATGAAAAGTTTCCTGCAACTTCATGCATTAAAAAAACCTGTTTGAAACCTCAAAACTGCAAAACACCAATTTTTTCCTATAGGTATTCATTATTCCATAGAAACAGAGGAGAAAAAAGCAGTACCTCATATATTTAAAGAAATGGAACTGGAGATCATTCAGGGGTTTTATCTATATTTAGAAGCTTGTCTGAAGTGTGTTATTGAAAAGAAGAAATTTCACAATACAAAAGTGCTCAAATTGTCATATTTTAAAACAAAAAAGCTTCAGGATTCTTTACACATACTAAAATGTAAGTAAACCAACATAATTTCTTTAGACTTTTAGAAGTTCTGATTCCTCAGGAAAGGAAGCTAAATAGTTTCTTACAGGTATGGATCAAAAAGCACCTAACAGGGAAAAAAAGAAAACCACAAAGAAAACAAAACAAAACCCAAAACCAAGCAAACAAAAAACCACAAAAAATCTAGTTTAGAATAATAGAGGCAGCCTCCATTATGGAAAAATATATACAATGATTGACTGAACATCCTTATTATGGTTTCACTTGCTCTTACTAGTGAACTGGAAATGGCAATGAAGCTGAAATCTGAAAAGTACAAGAAAAAAAATTCTGTAATTCAGGTAGAATGAGGACTATGAAGGATTTCATAGGAAGAAAAGGAACTAGATGAATGAGTAGCATGACAGTAAAATTTATCAATGCCAATAACACTGGAGGGGACTACCTGAAAAATGCAGTGCACGATGCAGCTCTCTAAATTAACTATATCTAAATTAACCATATCTAAATTAACCAATGGAACACTTACCATTCTTCAGGTTTCTTAGCAGAGGTCATTGTTAATGTGCTGCTGCAGTCATAAAAAGTAATGTTACAACAACCTGAATGATGATGGAATGGACAATATAACACCTTTATTTAAATCAATACTGTTCACCAGGATACTGTCCATAAAAAAGTATAGTTTAAAAGGAGATTATAGAAGAAAAAAAAAAAAATCAGGTTTAAAGATTGGGAAGATTGGAAGAGTTGCATTCAAAAGAATATAAATAGCAGAAAGAATCCAACAACTAGGTTTAGACACATATGGTATAAATAGCAATGTTAAATATAAAATTGTGTTTTTTCTGATATAATCTAAGAATAAAGAGGCACTCAGTTTCTAAGTGAAAGAGTCTGAATTTGAAAAGCACTTCTTCATATACTATGAGCAAAACCATAAAATGCTTTGCCAGCGAAAATCAGTAACTAAAAAAAAATATTTTTGCTAATCAATAGTACTTAATTATATTAGCAATTTTTAAAAGGGATATTTATTATTTCCTCTGTGCATTAACTCAGACTGTAACTCTTAGAGATCAGTGAGAAAAGGAGGCTTCCTCAGACTAGTGAAACTCAGAGCTATTTTAAATTTCTCTTTAGTATCTTGAGACAGCCACTTTAGAGATGTATATGACCTTTCATGATCATTCCTACATTCTGGTGTTTCATTATAGCATATAAATAACAATGGATGGAGAGGAGAATCAAAAAGAAGAGATAGAAAATGAAGCAGAAATATATTTATATTTAACAGTATCATTTTTCATTTTACTGAATGAAAACTAGTTCCTCTTTTCCAGAGCACCATGAAAGAGTGTCTTCTATCATAAAGAACAGAAGTCTTGATATGTACCAAATTAAGTATAAGGACAGAGTTTAAGCATAACATGTTCATAGGGCAAAAAAAAATATTACTTAGTTGCTATTTAATTGTGGGGCACTGTTATGGTATATATTTATGTTTTAATGTTGGTTTTCATAGCATTAAACCCCACATATATTACAAAAAAGCAAAACAATTAAGACCTAATCTGAATCTACTTAACCTTCACTGACGTTGTGTAAGTGAAATAGTCTTTGTATCCAAGAGCATGTGACCATAACCACCAACAGGAACTTTTCTTTCCAGCTAAGAACTTTCAAAAATAAAAATTCTTGCTTCCACATACTGAGATTTTTTGTTAGTTAACATCAGAAAAGTCAATCTGAGACCTAAGCCTTTTTGAAATTTAAATCTCTAAGGCAGTCCTATTCTAAACTCCACCAGGTTTGTGATTGTTTTTGCACTGTAATGATAAGCCTCACATCTTCTTTAAGATCAGTTCACTCACATCTGCATGGATTGCCAAAGAGCCCATACATCCAAAAAGAAGATTACTAAATCTTCTCTACTAGAACAGAAATATAAATGTTCCCACCCATCAGCCCTCTGTTTTGTTGTTGAGGGAACTATGAAGAGTTAAGTATTTGCTGTGATTTAGAGAATATCGTTTTACCATATAAAATGCAATCCAATTCATTGTGTATGTGCTTATAGGGAATGAGACGCAAATGATTTGGTACTAAGAGTTTTTTCTTCATTTCATGTTGCTAAAGCTGTCTCTGGAGAAATAAAGAGGATTTTTTCTCTTATTTCTTATAATGGGAATCTAATGAGAACTTTAATTAGTATCATGAATTTTCCTCTTACTTTCTAGATTTTAAAGTCATCATTCAGTATTTCTCAGTCATGGTTTCCTATTGTATCTCTGTCATGTTATTTCTCTGATTTACACAGTACTGTCTTGTTTTAGAATTGGTTAACCCGTTTTATTACCATAGTAACTGGAATCAAAGTAACCAAGAATCATCAGATTCTTATTAGTAGCTAGATAGATCAGTCATTGAGTGGAATATTTTCTCAGTTACAACTGCGTGTAAAGGTGATAGTAGAGAGGACTTGCCTCGATTCATTATATACCTGAAATGGCCACTGAAAAATAGTCTACCTCTGCTCCCTTTAGCCAATTTGGAAAGAATACTTTTAACTTCCTTCCTGCATTTATTTCTATAAAATGTCGCATTCCTTTTGAGATCAGAATTAAATCTTTTTACCAGAAATCATAAGATACTGATCTTTAGTTCTTAACATTTATAAAAATCCTACTTGATGGCCTTAGTCCCATAGACACCATGCACTTTACTGGAAGCCTGGAATATATTATCATTTGACCCTCGCTAGAGGTCAGATGCCCCCCAAAATCAGTGGACAGGGGAGAAAATATATATTAAGAGGCTTAGGAGTCGAGACGAGGACAGGGAGACATCATCTCACAATTAGTATCATGGCCAAAACCGACTCAACACAGAATGAAAAAAATCCTATCTAATTTATTGCACACAACACACACAGAAACCAAAGTAGGATAATAAGAAGTGAAACCAGATCTTAAAACACCTCCCTTCGTCTTAGAGTTAACTTTATTCATGATTTTCATTCCTTTTCCACTCCCCCCCACCCCACAGCAGGGTACCATTGCAGGGGGAGGGGCGGGGGGCAGAGGTAAATGGGAGTTTTGGTCAGTTTCTGATAAGTTGTTTTCCTTCTCGGGGCAGGGAGGGGATTCCTCACACCCTTCCCCTGCTCCAGTGTGGGGTCTCACCCACAGGAGACAGTCCTCCATGAACTTCAACATGAGTCCTTTCCCATGGGGCTTCAGCTCTCCAGTAACTGCCCCAGCGTGGGTCACTGCTATGGGGTGCAATCATAAAATCATAGAATGTCTCTCAGTTTCTCAAGCCCAGAGTGCTCCAGCCTGGTCCTCCACGGGGTCACAAGTTCCCCCAGAACACCTTCTCCAGCATGGGTGTCTCTCTTTCCATGGGCTGTAGGTTGTCTCAGAGGCTTGCTCCAATGCAGGTCACAGCATCTTCCATATGTCTCCACCTGCTCCAGTGTGGGGCCTCTCCACAGGCTGCAGGTGGGGTCTCTGCTCCCCGTCATCTTCCATGGGCTGTGGGGGGACAAGTTGCTCCAGCATGGTCTTCTCCATGGGCTGCAGGGGAATCTCTCTCTCCGGAACCTGCAGCACCTCATCTCCTCCTGCTCCTTTTTCACTGACTTTGGTGTCTGCAAAGTTTCTTACATCTTCCCACTCCCTTCTCTGGTGGCAAAAAGTAGCTGCTTCTGTGTTATTTTTTCTCCTAAATGTGATTCCCAGAGATGCTGTGACCATTACTGATGGACTTGGCCTTAGTCAATGGCGGGTCCATCCTTGAGCCCAGCTCATTTTTACTCTGTCAGGCCTAGGGGAAGTTTCTAGCTGCTTATTGAAGAAGTCACCTCTGCAGCCCCCTCCTTCACCAGAACCTTGCCACACAAATCCACAACAATGAGCCACACCCTATATTGCCCTGTTTTGTGCTCTAAATTTCATTATGCTTTTGCAAATATTGTACTGCACATCAAAGCCCTTTCCCAGAAGATGCTTTTATTCATTTTCCCTGTTAGTTTGTTTGTTTTTATTATTATCTTCCTGGCACAGGATGCCACTAAGAAACTTCAGTACGGAAACTCTCAGCAAAACATGTGTGTTAATGAATAGGATTCAAATAGACCATGGTTCCCAGCTCTGATATTGGCTTTCTGAAATATCTTAATTTATGTCCTCTGCTCCCCTAGCTGCAAAATGAGGGCAAGCATATTGATTTCTTATGCTGAGCACTTGAGATTTACTTGAGAAAAATCACCATTCGAAAGGCACTTGATGATGATGATGTTAAACAGTATATGAAGAGTGCCAGCATATTGGGGATCATGTACCTGACAAATAAGCTCTATATTTTTGTTGTTACTTTTCTGGAATATATATTTCATAGTCACTACAGAATGAGAAGTCCATGAAAAACAGCACAGGGAAGCAGATTTTCCAGTGTTGTGTAACGATTTTAGAAATTCTGTGTACTGTTTTCCACAGGGAGGCTAGCAAATAAAAAATAAACTGAAGCTGGCAATTAGAGAAATTAGAGAAATTTAGCTGAAACTTGTTCAGCTTATTAGGCATTTAATTTTGTGTATGAAGTGAGAAGTCATTAGCACTTTTATTATCCTGGTGTAAGATGAAAAAATCTTCAGAAGCCGTACTACTGTCTTTAAAAGATTTGGTATTCCTGTGCTTTCCTGAAATGTTTATACAGCCAGACTAAACCTGCAGTTTGACTTCATAAAAAACTACCGATTGGTGAGAGCAATTGCACAGGTGGCTTGAAAAAAACACAAAGTTTTTCCTCACTGTTCACTAGGAAACAAGGTTTCTGTTTCAAAGGTTGGACTGACCCATGTAAAAAGGATCTCTGGTAAAACAGTGTTTAATGGAAGGCCTGAGAGGACAAAATCAACTGGCATCCTCCAGGAAGGAGGGCTTGCTCTAGTGAAATGATGCTACCCACCTCACTGCTACCTTGGCCTCCCAAGAGACTGGATTTGTCTCTGAATACACAACAGGCTGATCTCATCTGAGCACCATTGGGCTGTGGTAGTTGCCTTCCATCAAAGTGGTATTGTAAATCCTCAACTATGCACATGTTGGATAGACTTCTTAGTTATGAAACAATCAGAAGACAAAATTAATTTTTAAAGCACACTAAAATCTGCAGATCAATGTCAAAATACTTCAAAAGCATTGTGTTTGGATAGAGAAGGGGTGTATCAAGAAAAATGTGGCAAGTAGGTCAAGGGAGATTTTCCTCCCTCTCTTCTCTACACTGGTGAGGCCTCCTCTGGAATATTGTGTGCAGTTCAAGCTCCCGGTTCAAGGACAGGGAGCTACTGGAGAGGGTACAAAAAAGGGCTACAAAGATGATTAGGGGACTAAAATATCTTTCTTAGGAAGACATGCTGAGGGATTTGGGATTTTTAGCCTAGATAAAAGAAGACTGAGGGTGGAATCTTATAAATACTTGAGGGGTGGATGTCAGGAGGATGGGGTCAGTCTTTTTTCAGTGGTCATCAGTGAAAAGACAAGGGGAAATGGGCATGAACTTTAACATAGGAAGCTCGACCTAAACATGAAGAGGAACTTCTTTACTGTGAGGGTGACAGAGCACTGGTACAGGCTGCCCAGAGAGGCTGTGGAGTGTCCTTCTCTGGAGATATTCAAAACCCACTGGATGCTGTCTTGTGCAACCTGTTCTAAGTGACCCTGATCTGGCAGGGGGGTTGGACTAGATGATCTCCAGAGGTCCCTTCCAAACCCTAACATTCTGTGATTTTGTGAGATGTGTTGAGGGTTTGAATTTACATTACATTAGATTAAGTGATTTCAAGCAGATACATGTTTTAAGAATATAAGAAAGATGGCTTAAAGACTGGGATTTTTTCTCTTGCTAAAAGGTGTTTATCATTTGAACTACAGAAATGAGCAAGCTGATGCAGAGTCTGGTGTCTTATCCTAAAAAGACACAAAACTTCTGTTAATAAGGTGTCTACAGCAGTTTATTCCTTCAGGTCAGAAGTTTTAACCTAGTCTAAGCTACTAATACTATGAAGTTACTAAGTCTGACCCTTCATGGTCACTTCGATTCACATAACACTTGTTAGATGGTTGAGTAAATGAAAGAAGAATTGGATGAGCTGCCATTTCCAAAATATACTAAGCTAAGCTTACTTTGCAGTGGTCTGTTAGAAGTACTATGATAGCTAACATTTGGTCTCTTATGTGTCAGCAAAAAGGAAAAAGAGTTCAGGTCTTCACAGCTATTTTAAGGAGGTAAATAGTGACAAAATATGGTTGTCTTGGTGAAGCTGTATTTTTTCACTGTCTACCTTTTCATTCTGTGTAAGACCTTTCTTACCTAAGGCTGTCATGGAGGCATGTCCTGTTAGCACACAATTCACTTTAAAGTGGAAAAATAAACAATGCTAAAAGCTTTCCCTTCAGGTATTTCACTCTGTAGTTCAGAAGCAACAGATCACTAATGATTTCCTGCTGTGGCTGCACTCATGGCCATTGCAGAGTCACACCAGGAGCTGCAATTTGCAGCTTCAGCAGATTGTGACAGGGGCAGGTCTGGTAGTGGCATAAGAATGTATTTGCACTTGATAGCCACAACATGAATCCCTCCTTGCAACCTGGACAGCACTTAAAAGCAACCCTGACACAAGGAGGAAGGAACCTCAGAACATTGTATATACTGATGGTGAAACTGTGACAAGGACCACCTTCCTGACAGCTTATAATCACTTCCACTAATGTGTTTTCTTTTTTGCTAAATCAAAGTTTCAATGCCTCAAACTCTCCATGTGAGGGGATTGGATTATTCCACCGATGAGAATATTTTGCAGTCAGAATTTCATCCTATTTTTTCCTCTCTATAATCAGGTATCAGAAGTCACAGTATGGACTCCTATTGATTTCAGAAAATTTTATGCGGATTAGAAGTTTATCCTGCTCTCATGCAAATCAGCAACAAGGCTATTGTGCAACAGTGTCGGGCCGAGAAGCAGATTATTTTGGTGCTCCACAACTCAATGCCTTTGCAGACAAAAAGTTAATTTTTTTTTTTCCTTTTTCATACAACATTGCAATTTCTTATCTAATCAGTGATCCATCCAATCTCTAAAACTCATCTTGCACACCTGTCTACTAGAAAACTCTCCTCTATTTACTGTCTATACATTTGGATTATCTTCACATGGATGTATTTTACTGTCCAAGCTAAATTTGATTTTTTTTTTCCCTTGTCCAAATCCTTGGCATTTCTCTTCTTTCATTGCTGCTCACAATGATCAGGAAGACTATATTGTAGTATTGCTTTACAGACCATTCAACGAAAATCACAACCAATTATTATACAAGAAAGTATTTTAATTTATTAGCCTTTAGGAACAATTTTTAGGCTTTTGTGTGCATTATGATGTTCCATAATTCACTGACTTTTAACATTTCCCTCCTGAAGGAACCTGGTCTACTCGACAGGAAGCTTTAATTGGAGAAGAAGAATCTGCAGAGGTAAAAAAAACTTGTTCTAATAGGAGTCAGATTTTACAATGAGAAGGTTGAACTAGTGCAGGGAGAAAGCTGCTCATTACCAGAAAAGTGTCTGAATCCCAAAGTGTATGTATTTCACTGAAAAAAAAAATGTTGCCAGAGAAGAAAACTCAGAATTTATTAGCTACTAATTGCAAGTTAAGAGCTAATAGTAGTTTTCCTTTAAAAGAATTAATGAGAGCATAGAATATTTATTTTCCTTAATTTTACTAAACTAAAAACGACAGATAAAATTATTATCATAAAAGCTAAATTGTTATAATTCAAAAAGGGTTGCAAATCCTTAATTTTACACATTGGTATGCATCTGTGTCATTTCAAAAAATTTGAACAAGACCAATTTGATTCTGACTCCCCTGGCACTCATGGTGTCATATGAGGTTTGGAAACAACGCAACGTTTTACACAACTTCCAACTTTAGATTTCTGTTTGGATGCCTGAGATTTCTACTTGGATGCCTGAAGCCTGAATCTGATTTCATTTATTTTGTGTAATTTTAACATAACTTGCCACACAGTCTAAATATTCATAATAGCAACAGGAGCTCCTGCTGTACTGGTTGTAGAGGAATATAGTATCTTCAGAATATCTATTTAAAGAGACTTGGCATGTTAATTTTTTTCCAAGTCTTATTCCTGGCGCTTGCTAGAAAATATTAGCATTCTAGAATGTACTGGACTCATGGCACTAATCTTGTCCATCTCCAAAATCCCAGGTCTTCTATCTACATTTCTTTAATGTCTCACTCATGATGTTTTCTATTAGATCATCTTACGAGACTTCGTTACATCAAATAATCCGTTTAGTTTAATTGTAAAGAATAAAATGCAATTCCTGCTAGCAAGATCAGGAAGTGCAGCAGGACTGAAGGAATGTGAGTGTTCACTGTGTGTTACCTGACCTTCCCTCTCAATTTGATTCTTTTGGTATATCACTTTTTCTCCTGCATCTCAGAGGAACAGCATCTTTGAGGCTGGCACTGTCATTTCAACCGATAAACAGCACATGGTGATAGGTTCACAGTTTAAAAGTACCTGCATGAAGGTGCAGGAATCAAGGGCTGAAGCAAGCACCAGAGTCCTCAACAAAGAAAAAGAACATTTTTACCAAGGTGAGGTCATGAGCATACAGAGAATATTTCTCAGAAACTAAGGAAAACAAGGGCAGAAACAGGGGAAATTCTGCACCTAAAAAATTAGGAACAGACAAAATAAAAAGATTAAAAGGCCACTATTACTGGTATTTATATAAAAGCTGAGACTAAAAGTCTCAGCATCAGAGAATTGTGTTCCTTCCATAAGGAAGTACAAGAAGGAATCAACTGTAGCAAGTCTTGGTGAATTGTAATGTTGCATACCTGTATTTCCGTATTTTCTTTTCTGTGGTCTGTCTGGTTTCAGAATGTATTAATGAATAGTACAGTGACCATACCCATTAAATGAAAGCAATAAATATAAGCAACTCAACGTAGGAAAAACAGTCTCCAAAAAGAAGGTCAAACCAAAAAATCTCCCTTAGGAAATTAATTGTGCTGAGTTTACAAGGCAAGAACTAGAATTTCAACTGGTAAGGTGAGATCAGGAGGCCATTCCAAGCATTCTCCAGGACTTTCCCTGAGGCAAAAACTTCTCTTTCCATGCATGATCCTATGAGTGAAATTTCTAAAAGGTTTATATCATCCTGTTCTGCCTAACACCTTGATTTCTATATGTATCCCAGGAAGCATGAAGAAGACCAGGAGGAGGGATGCTGGCAAGAGTGTTTTCTTCACAGTATCGACAGCCAATTCAAATGGATGCTTGTGCTGCCAGCAGTGTATGGTAGGAAGTGTACATTTACAAAAAAACACCACCATAATCTAAGAAAAGACTGTATATTAAAAATACAGAATATTTTGTTCTGGTCAGTCTCTTAATTCCTCTACAAATATTTTCTTTTCTCTATGGACAAGAGAGTATTTTCTTACAAGAGTTTTGTGGGGGCTGTTAACTCCTACCAGGCACTGCTTCCTACTTACTTACACTGGATAGTTTGTCATACCTTCATATCTGCTCTGAAGTAAAATAGAAATTTAACTAGACATATGGATGGTTAATTTAAGAAACATTCATCATTCATCATCAACACTTACTCTCAAGGTTGAGTAAATCGAATAATTATTAGAACAGACATTCCAGGTAGATTTGTGCAGTGCTTACATACTAAGGCAATTTATTGTTTTTAATGATTGGAAGGTCTGTTCCATCACTTACACTATCCCCTCTTACGGCAGCAAGATCCAACATGCTCTGTTTCTAATGATATAAATCCATATACTGGGATGTTGTGAGTGTACTGAGACTGCTACAAAAATTTGTCAGTATACATCCTATAATAAAATTTCTGAAGTTGTTAATCTCATATGGAAGGAAGGTACATGCTCATTCTTAGCATTTTTTTCTGTGTTTATTGAGACACAGATATGAACTTTTTTCAAGATTCATCAGAAGCTGAAATTTTCCTGCAATGGAAACATGAAAAGGGGAATATTTTATGCTGGTTTCCATTTAAAAGGAACTATTTAAAGTAAATGCAAGATCATTCTTACTATTTTCTCTAGGCTCTCTGAAATCTTTTACTTCACATGTCTCTGTTCCCCTTCTTCACTGAACAGCCAAAACAAGCCTTTTCTCAATGCTCCATTGTGTTATACTTGACTGTTGGCTCTTTTCACATGCTCTTCTCCCTATTCTTATATTGTGCATAAGCTTCCTTCTGAAGAACAGTTGTTAAAAAAGGGAACAACAGATCTGGAAAGACAGTTAATTGTGCCCTGAACAGATCAATTAATTCTGACTGAATAGGAAAAGAACTGGCAAATCTTGCACTTTAAATAGATGGCTCTTTCAAGATGTATACTGGGTAAGTATATATCTAGACAACCTTCACTCTTTTTATATAAGAAAATTTTTAGTTTTTACTGTAACACAAGCAAAGGAAAAAGGGAAAGGATAAGAATATTTAAATAGTGGTATGATAACTTTGAAAATAATTCGAAAAGGAGAAATATATGATGGACAGAGAAAAAAGATTCATTTGAAATAGTTGTTTACTCTTCAAACTGTTAGAAAATAGCCACTGAAAATTAGATTCTTGCTTCTTTAGCCTGTTCTTACAAACTAAAGGATTATGCATTTTATCTTAATCTGGTTTGCCATTCTTGGGGTTTTATTTTTTATCCATAATGAAAGCACTATTTTCATGTCCCTCTACTCTGCCCTGGTAAGACCCCAGCTGGAGTACAGTGTACTGCATACTGAAGTACTGCCCAGTACAAGACAAACATAGAGCCTTCGGAACAAGTCCAGAGAAGGGCCACAAAGATGATCAGAGGGTTGAAGCATCTCTCCTATGAAGATAGGCTGAGAGAGTTAGGCTTCTTCAGCCTGGAGAAGGCTCTGGGGAGACCTTAGAACAGCCTTCCAGTACCTGCAGAGGCCTACAAGAAAGCTGGAGAGGGGTTCTTTATCAGGGTGTCTAGGGATAGGACAAGGGTTCATGGGTTCAAACTAAAAGAGGATAGATCTACATTAGACATTAGGAAAAAAATATTCTCCCCTGTGAGGGTGGTGAGGCCCTGGCACAGGCTGCCCAGAGAAGCTGTGTCTGCCTCCTCCCTGGCAGTTTTCAAGGCCAGGTTGGATGGGGCTTTGGGCAACCCAGTCTAGTGGAGGGTGTCCCTGCCCATGGCAGGGGGTTGAAAGTAGGTGGTCTATAAGATCCCTTCTAACCCAAACCATTCTGTGATTCTATGATTCTGTGTCCTAGTCTCATTATTCCATGTTTTCAAATGTGGTATTTCTGTTTCAAAATATATGTTATAAAAGTAGAGGGTAGAAAAACAATGATGGTGTGAATTAATGTACACATGTAAAATGTTTGCTGTGTTTTCTATAGGTTTCTGTGGATTATGTTTCAATCTCAGATATGTTGGGTTTCATATGCTGCTTAAGCTACTTCTAAATCACTTTTGAATTACTGTTTAACCACCTTATCTTGAATCTGGACTCCTCATATTTGTTGGTGTATATATACTTCCAAAACACCAGCTGAAAGATGCTATCACAGTTTGCTTTTTTATGAATGTGAAAACACAGCTTTGGGCATGGATTCAAGGCATCTAGTTGCACAATTAGACATTGGATGGTGTGTGACACATTCCAAACATGAACAGTTGGCCATACAATTCCTAAGTATCCGCTTGCAAACCAGTAAATTAATTCTTATTTATTGGCAGATGTTTCTGCCTACCTCAAGAGCACAGTGCATAAAAGTTTTTCAAAATGAAAGAAAGGGTTAGGAAATAGGGATAAATATCTAAATGTGAGAGTGGAAAAAATAAGCAGTATTGAGATACTCAACTGAATAAAATTACTATGATTAGTGCAGGAAGCACTCTCCTTTAATACAGTTCCCTCTGGCAATTTTCCAAAGTCAGGTGTCTTAAGTTAACTGCATCACTAGGAATAGCTCTAGGACAAAGTATAATTCCAATGCTCTTATGAATCACAGTTGGTTGGTTTTATTTTATTATTTTCTCTTGTCCATGGGGTGGAGTAATTTGTTTCCCATTTTCTGTGGAATGCTTTGCTTTTTTCTCCATTGTACTCTAAGTTTCTTTTTGCCAAGCTATGCCGTCTCTTGGTCTCCAGCTACCCCATTTACACTGGAAATTAGTGAATAAATTGCCCTAACTACTTGAAAAATTTTCTGCATATAGGGACTTCAGTCCAGTCCGTATTTTCTATATAATGATTTAAAGGCTGGAGTAAGAAAAATGGTATTGTGAAAAGTAAACAAAAAACGTTATTTCAACTTTTTTTAATTGAGTTGGCACAGATGTAAGAAAACCCACCTAAGTAATGTGTAATAAATCAGAAATACCGTAAGCCATATATATTGCCAATATATATCAATGCCATATATATTGCCCTTTGTCCTGCTGCTTTTTTCCCCAAAAAACTTCTGGAGATGTGTTATTCATGCAAATCATAGCTGATGTATGTACACAGTACTTGGGAGAGTTCAGCTGAAAAGGAAGTGAATGAGCTAGGAAGTGGGATCTTTATAAATTATCTAGATTCATGGCAGTGACTAGAGTAATTGAACTTTTTGACTGCAAAAGCATTGACTAGAGCTATACAGTAAAATCTCTGATAACCAACCAGAGTTGGAAGAAAATAAAATGGTGAAAAAGACTTTTGAAATATTGATGTTGAAAGTGGGGTAGAATCCTTTATGGAAAGGCAGGTAGATGATTAACTGAACAAAAGAACTGTCTTGCATAGCCCCCTGTATCTTAGAACTGAGAGGAAAACTGACACATCAAATTTATACAACAAAAGGAAAAGGTTTATTAGCATTTAAATATATTAAATAAAGACTATTATTAAAGCTTGGAAAAAACTACAGGGGTTAAAGGAAAAATAGTCATAGCATAAAGAAACTAAAAATGGCCAAGTTCAGCACCTAGATAAAGCATTAAGAGAAAATGAAAAGCAGAAGTATGTTCAAACAATGAGACAGCTCCCTTTCTTCTGCTTATAGATGTATATGAGTTATACTAAGATCTATGTGGTATCAGTGAGTTTTTATTATTCTTTCCAATTGAAGTATTGCTGCAAATATTTAGACTTTTGCTACATATAATACTGTACAAAAAATGGTGTTAAACTCACCATTAGTTGCACACAGAAAAGTGCAGTACTTGGAGAAAGGAAATGTAGCTTCTATTTCTGTGTTTCCTTCAACATGTGGGATCTGGGACTTGCAGATCATCTTCTATAATGACCTACAGCTTGCAGCACTTACCCATTGAGCAGGAGACACAGCTTTTCTTGCTTTAGGACAATATCCGTATTGCAGACAAAGTTGTCTATTCATGAGATTACATTCTTCTCTCCAGACACTATTAAAAGTAAGATACAAAACACATTCTTTGAGATGAGGATGAGAATACCCAACCCTCCCATTTGCAAGCCCTGAGCACTGCAATACAGCCTTCTGTCAAGGCTCTTCATCCAACTCCAGCCAGTACAGAATATGGCTTGTGAACTAGGGCACTCCCTGGGAAGTGACAGGTCCGCATCTGTATACCTCAGAATAGAAGGGTTATATGGAAACAAATCTCTTTCTTTGTTGATTATTGCTTTTATGTAGAATTATCAACATTTTATCTTCCTTCTTTGAAAAATAAAAAAATTAAAATTAATCTGTAATTTCTTACACCTTAAACTGGAGAAAGAGTGTCATCCCTGGCTGCCTGTTTGTGGTGGGTTGACCATGGCTGGTCAACTGGTTCCGAACAGGCTGCTCTTATCATTCTCCTTTCTCAGCAGGACAGGGTCAGAAAATATGATGAAAAGCTCATGGGTCAAGATAAGGACAGGGACATCACTTATGAATTACTGTCACAGAAAAACCAGACTTAAGGAAAATAATTAAATTTATCATCAATAAATCATAATAGTGGGTTAGTGAGAAATTAGAAAAAACCCTAAAACTGACTTCTCATTACCCTCCCTTTTCCTAGCCTGAACTTCATTCTCAGTTTCTCTACCTCCCCCCAGCAGCCATGCAGGGGCACTGGGAATGAAGGTCGTGGTCAGTTCATCACATGTTGTCTCTCCCGCTCCTTTCTCTTTAGGGGGAGGTCTCCTTGCACTCTTCCCCTGCTCCAGCATGGGGTCCTTCCCATGGGCTGCAGCTCTTCATGAACTGTTCTAGCATGGGTCCTTTCTAAGGGGTGCAGTTCTTCAAGGCTAGAGTACTTGAGCAAGGGTCCCCCATAGGATCCTGCCAAAAAACCTGCTCCACTCCACAGGCTTCAGTTCCTGTCAGGACCCTGCTCTGGTGTTCACGCTACATGGGGTCATAGCTTCCTTCAGGGAACATCAATATTCTCTGGCTTGGGGTCCTTCATGGACTGCAATGTTTCTGTTTGTGTTAGAGCCTCTACAACCTTCATCTCTCTCTTTACGCTCAGCTCTTTCTCAATCATCAGCAGTGCTCTGCAAATTGTCTGAAGTTTCAGGGACGGCAACAAACTTTCAGACATCTCCTGTCTAGTAGTTTCTCCACAGGAGGATTGCTCAGTGCCCTCTTTATGCTTCTCATTAATACAGTGTATATAAAAAAAAAAATCAACTGGAAGAAAAATACATTTTCTGTTTCATATAGATAGAAAAAAAGAGAGATGAGCTCCACATAAAGGTGATTGAAAAGTACCCAAGGTGATTAAGGCTCAGTAGTGCTTGAATGTTTTCAAGCAGCTCTGACCCATAAAGGAGAGTTGGTCCTTCACAGAACTTCATGGGAGGCAGGTGGTTCTAATACTAGTGAAATCTGTAAAACACAGCACATGCTTATCTAAGCTGCTACTGATTTCAATAGCTAGCTAGAGTTAAAAAGAAATGATAAAATCACGTAAAGATAGATGCTGAAAACAAAATCATGCCTATTTTCAGGGATGAGTGGCTCATGATAAAGAGTTATATAGGAACTTACCAAAACAAAATTTCTACAGCTCAGTGAAGTATGAATAAAAACTTGGAGGGGAAAGCAAGGACAGAAATGGGTAACAAAATATGAGGGGAGGGAAGGGAAGGGAAGGGAAGGGAAAGGAAGGGAAAGGAAGGGAAAGGAAGGGAAAGGAAGGGAAAGGAAGGGCTGTGTTACTTTAAATATGTATTAGAAAAAATTAGTACAGTTTCAACCCTAGATAGAAAAGGCATATCCTGATCCATCTATTTCACTTTAAGCACATTACCATCATCACAAATGGCATTCAAAGAGCAAAGGTTACATGCAGTTATTAAACAGACACTTGATTTTCATGGTGCACTTCATTATCACTTCATTACTAACAGAAGTTTATTTTTGTTTTTAATTATCCTTTTAACCAAGTCAGAATTTAGGAAGTGCTAAAATAGCAAGATTTATTGTCTCAAGGACCACAAAGGGGAACTGCCTACTATTTCCAGCATATGCTTTCATTTGTGTTTCATTGCTTTGTATTGCTTTCTAACGTTTCTTTGTTTTGAATAGTTTTCTTATTATAAATAGGCACTTTCATCTTCACCAGTCTTTTCCAGGAATAAATTAGATATGACACTCTGCACCTGGAATACTGGAAACTAAGAAAATGTTTTTCTGGATGTTTATTAAAGAAGTGATTTGTTTTAATTGCATCAAAAATAAACAAAGCATACAAAAAGTATAATCTATGTCTCATTCTGCAGAAGATGCAAAGCCTACCTTGTCTGTGGGGGTGATAAAGTATGTTTCAGAATATTTGTGTTGTCTAGTGACTAGACAATACCTGCAAGAGACCTTGTATGCTATGGCATGCATTTGTAATGGTGCTGGCTCAAGCCCGGGGGGTTTCACCTCAGAACCGTAATAATTTGTGAACAAGTTTATTTAGTAGTATAAAGAAAAAAATCCCTATCTTTGCCTCATGCCTGTGGTGTTAGCAAGCTGCCCAAATTTTCTGATTGATCAATGTATTACCAGTGTTTTCTCTGGCATTGAATTTAAATAATCAGAAGTTAGCTGATACAGAAAGAAACATGGATCTATCTTCTATTCTTAAAGCAAATGAATACTGTGATCCAAGAAAGGCTGATTTATTTGTCAGCATCTCTACAGTAGATGCTGTGGCACCTATTAATACACTCACTTTTTCAACTGCAAAATTGTAGTGTTCCATTTGTCTTCCCCAGGTGGTCACAACTACTGTGGCATACATCCTATTGACTATTTTTTATTTCAAATACCTCGTCTTATGCCGACTGGCACCAAACTCCAAGGACATAGGAAATGAACATATGTCATCTGCTGCTTCAAAAGCAAACAACTGGGGAAAAAAAAATGCTGTTAATATTTCAATATTTAAAGATGAGCTTTTCCCTTCTTGTGTGAGAAGAAAGCAGGTGGAGGGATTGCATGTGTTTTCTGATTAGTATAGGTTGGGCTTGAGTAACATTGCCTAATACACATTTAACATGAGTCAGAAACTCATGTTATGAAAGCTATTGCTAATTCCCTTCAGATTCTCTTACTATGGCAACCCAGCAAGATAAAGATTAAAAGAATTCACTATCTTCTGCTGTTGCTCTACTAGTCTGTATGTAGTTTGCTTTTAAATGCTTTCAATTAAAGTACCCTGACAGGTATTTGAAAACTTAGGGCAAAAAAAATCTTGGAAAGTGAGATTGTACAGATTACATTTGATGGAAAAAAAAAAAAAAAAGGAAAAAAGCAGATTTTACCTCTCCTTTTCTCTCTTCTGTCAGTCCCCTTTCACTCCTGCTCTCCAGTTGATTAGTATTTTGGTATTTAGCATGTTGGTTACAGTAACTTAGCGTTAATTTGTTCTTTGGCATGTTACATTGAGATGAACCTGATTAATTAAAACAGGAAGCACCATCCCTGAAGCCCCACAACCGGTGCCTTGGTGTTGATGCCTCAGGTTCAGTATATAATGAGACTGCTAGCTGCAGGCAAAGGGAGACTGCATGCTTTCCCATCTCCGCCGTGGAAGTGAATTAAGCATTAACTCTGTAGCAGACCCCTGCTTATCAGCAACCTTGCTATTACTACACCGACCCTGATGTGCATAAGCAATATTTTCATCCACTTCCCAAGAGATTTATCTAGCTGTTGAAGTAGAAAATGAATATTTTACAGTTCACTTGTCTGATCAATTACCTACAAGCTGCTGCAGTATTTTATAGCCAGTGGGAGAGCTGTGTAGGTGATGATAGAGAAATCTGGTGGGAATCTGTTAGCCAACTACAAAAAGGGACTAAAACTGTGAATGAGCCATCAGTAACAGTCTTTTTGTTCATAAGGGTCTAGCCAGAAATTACAGTGTAACCAATTAAAGTACATAAATGATAACTAGCAGAATGTGAATTCCAGAGGTGAAGAAATTTGATTGCTTGATTGGAGGATAATGAAGTGCAGAGATGATTCAAAGCCAACCCCTTCTCAGAAAAACATCTCCCTCAGTACTTTGTTTGCCATTTTTGTCTTTTAGATAATTGGAAGAAATTCTTTCCTAGAGACTCTTTGGAAATTAAATGAACTCAAAGTTAAATTGTGTACACTTTCTAGACAAGGCATTACTGATTGTAATACAGAAAGTTTCAGCAACCTAAGTTCCCAGAGGTTTATTTTAATAGAAAAAGTTTGTGTTGGCAAGTCAGTTTAAGAATGTTATACATGACATCTTGAATAAGTTAGTGAAATCCCCCTTAACTGATTGCACATGAATTATGTTTTGTCCCTAAAAAACTGTAAGGAATATTACTCCATCATTTTAGGAGAACTAACAATGACAAATTCAAATTCTTATTAAAAAATAGTAAAAACATAAAGAAGTAACCTGGAAGATTCATAAGACAGTTTACGTGTGCCTGTTTAAAATTCCTCTAGTTTGGCCCAAGAGCTTTAAACATATCTTTGTTCTTTAATTTATAGACAAACCTGTGAGAGACATAACTTTGTATTTGTAACAAGAAAATCAAATCTGATTTGTTTAGTGATAACAACAAATATCACTTAGATTAAAATGAGTTTCAGGCCTTCAATTCTGAAGTAGAAATAAATATGGGTTCAGTTAAAATTCAGATGTCTGGCCTTTTTTTCCTTATTCTACAACATAAACACTGTAAATATATGTTGCTGCCTGAGTACAGAATATTTGCTTCATTTTACGCACTTCATTTACTGCTGTCACTTTTAGCTTATACTTTGCTTTTATGTTTTAGGAGAATGTGCCTTCCCCATTGCAAGCTTTTGATAAAGCTCTTCTTCATTGTGCCTTTATCAGTGCTTATTAAATATGGAAAAACAGCCTGAGAAATTAATTTTGTTTTTCTATAACAAGTTCCTTTTTTAACTAGCCTTTGAATTGGAAGTATTCAAAATACAGAGAAAATAATAACTTTTTTAATACATTAAAATTTTAATGTGTGAAGAGATACCTTTATTAATACTTTCACTTTTTGTTATTCTCAAAAATTTACTTACATTACTTCAATGACACAGATTTTATCCAAACGGAAGAACAAAATTGTCTTCTACTTCTATTCTATGCCCATTATTAAAAAGTCTTGTATCCATTTTACCAAATATCCAAACCTTCATGCTTCAAAGAAGAATGCTAATGTGTTGGCCCAAGAGCAAACCACTGCAGAAGTTTAAAACCTCTTTCCAAAGCACATTATTTCTCAAGCGAAGCATCTGAGACAGGACAGGGCATTCTCTGTGCGTTACCTATGCTTTCTAGTAGAAAAGTGATCTCTTGATATTTTACTTACATTAAGTGTTTTAGTATATCTAATACTAATAATGATTCAGAAGCAGCAATTATTTAAACAATTGTCAAAAACTTGTCTTGATACAGAATTTTAATGCAAATGATTTGTATCTTAAATTGCACTGATGACATAGCCATTAATTATCTAGATAGAGGCTTGCAATAGTCTAGAGAAATCCCGTTATCTTGTTAAATTTATAGTGCTTTTAAATTAACTTTTCTATGGGATTTAGTCTACCTACGTCCCCCTGCAGCTGCAAGGTGAGCACCAAAACTTTGTGGTGTCACAGATGGCTTTTCCAACTGGAAAAGCCCTGATTTCCAGAGCTGCTCAGCTCTCAGTTATGTAAATTCATTGGGCTTCAGTCATATCTTGGAAATTGTCTTGCTCCTTTAAATATATTTTCTTTTGCATGCTTTGAAAATGTTGAGTTTGGGCAGTCTCCCGGGTTTGGCTAGGATAGAGTTAAGTTTCTTTCTAGCAGCTGGTGCAGTGCTGTATTTGGGAGTTAGGATGAGAGCAGTGCTAATAGCACACTGATGTTTTTATTTGTTGCCACATACTGTTCAGCTTTTTGTGCTGCCTTGCTAACAAGAAGGCAAGGGGCACCCAGGAAGCTGGGAGGGGATGCAGCCAGAACAGGTGAACCAAACTAACCATAGAGGGTATTCCATACCATGATATTGTGCTTGGCATAAAGGGGGGCTGGTGGGAAGGAGCGCACAGCTCCAGGACACACTGTTTGGGCAGAGTCTGGCTTCAGGACAGCTCTGAGCTGTATGGTCTGAGTTGTGCGGTTTGGTGAGAAATATTGTGTAGCACCACTTTTGTGAATTTTGCTCTAAAGGCCTGGCAGTGTTTTTTTTCCCTCCCTTTACAGTCCCAGTAAATTACCCTTATCCCAGCCCACAAAGTCTGCCTTTGCTTTTTTTTACTTTCCTCTCCTCCCAGAGAAAGCACTTGCATGGTGCTCAGGTGCTGGCCAGGGCAAAACCACCAGAGGCAGCTATACTTACGCCTCCTGTCCAAAGCTCCCGATATTTAGGGAAAAATCTGCCTAAAGGTCTTGAAAGAGTTAGTCATGGTCACTGGAAAACAGGTCTGGTAGATAAGGTTTTTATAATGTCCATAGAGCTGAGTGGACTCCATGCTGGCATAATGCAACCTCCCCAAGAGGTATGGTCCCAAACAACAGTGACTGCAGAGGGGGAATGCATACCCCACACATTCATCCTCCAGTGTAGCCATGAAGCCAGAAGAAGCCACCAGCCATGGTTGGGCACATCAGGCAGGCTGTAGGCAGGACGGACTGTGGCTCTATCCTACTGCTTGGAGCAGATTACTAGCAGAAGGCCGAAATTTATGGTCCCTCTCACCAGGCCTGTTTTTGCTTTTTCTGCAGTGATTTGAATGTGAAACGCACAAAGTCCAGCAAGGAGCACAAGGCCAGGTCTGCTCAGAGGACCAATTCCATATGAATTAGACATCTAGATTTGGTGGGGGCAGATTATAATCCCAAATTTCATAGTTTATCTGTCCGGCCACAATGTTTCAGGAAGCTACCTTAGTTGCCAAAAAGGTAGTTAACACTATGCTATGGCCCAAACCAAGAGAAACCTCTTACCTTCTACATTTCAGACACAAAACACATTTTTTTCTTTTTAGATGTGAATTGTTGCTAAACACAACAACCTGGATGCAACTAATGGCCCAGGAAATCATTAAACTACATACACATGTAGTTGAATAATATTCTGTGGAAAGAATCCTTCTCTACCCCTATCCTGCTTCTTTAGCTTCCCCTATTGGCCACTGACAAAGATGAGATTCTGGGCTTTTGATATAATTCATTCTGTCAGCTCTTAAAAATAAGTGATACGTAATGATAAAAATCTATCTAACAGCTGCTCTGAGCACATCTTGTTTTCAGTATAGTTCTGCACCTGTAGTAGCAGAGCCAGTTTTCAAAATCAATCCAATCTTTGTTCCACTCCACATTAAAAAAAATGTTTATGTAATATTAGCTTGACCTGTAAAACAGAAAATAGAAATAATCTACAGTTGTGATGCAGTAAAAATGTATTTCCAGGGAGGTTTTTTTTTTATTTCACTATAGATAGTCTTGGATCAAAATATTACATGATGGTATTCTCCAGAGATGCTCCAGCTATGGCTGAAGGACAGTTATTGGAACTTGGGTATCAATTTTATGCTTTTCAAACTCTCCACCTCCTGTACTTCTCCATCTTCACCATTCTTATTACTTCCAGGATTCTTATTTCTGCAGTAGAAAGCTTGCTATGCTAATAATAACTGTTTTTTTTATATATATATATATATATGTGGCATTAAAACAGTGGCAGATAAGGGAAAATTACTTTATCTAGGGAAATAGTTGTTGCTGCAATTGCCATTGTTGTGTGCATTCAACATACAACATCCAGCCTGGAAAATTCATACAAAGACAACCCCAGAATTCCTTTAACTGTCCCCAGTATGCAAAGAAACACAGGAAGAGCAGTGCCAAGGCTAGCCCCGCATCCTGTGCACAACAAGACCAAATGCTTAAAAAACCCCAAAAATAAATGAGAGTTCATTTATTCTGTTTTGCCATATCATCAATTGCTTATACAATAATGAAAGAATATTGCTAAAAATTAAATAAAATAAAATATTTTTTAAAGTACAGCAAACCTGTATTTTTCTATGTCTTTGTTGTTTCATTGAATGGTGGGCTTATAGAAACATCTACATTGGAATTTTATGTGACAAGATTGGTGAAGTTTGGTGTTAAATGCCCTCAGCACGCCTACTGTTCAGACTTTTGTTTGATGGTGGTTTTAATGAGCACAAACCAGGTGAAAATTTAGTAGGAATCTCACATGTACCAAATGCACACCAAATGCTGCCCAAACCACAGAAGACAAGCAATGATTGAAAAATTAATTGGCTATTTAAATAACTTCAAACCAGAAATGTTGTACAGTAAATCAGGCAAAACTTTAGTACAATTTAACCTTTTTTTTTTTTCCCAAACTGCAGGTAATGTAGGGGTCTGTGCAACTGCTGGTGTGCTGACTTTCTTCTAATGCATAGGTATTACACTGTACTTTATTGGGATGATTTGACTGACACCATACATTCATATACTTTCATTATCACTATCATTTTACAAGTAAAATATAAAACTGTTTTTGTGATCAACATAGTATTATCAATGAAAGCTTGTCACTGGAATATTAAACAGCATACCTCAGGACAGATGAGAGTGCTGGCGCTCAGCTCAGCTCCAGCCATGCTCTCACCAACATTTTGTCTAGGTTCAGTATCATAGATTTTATAAGTTCTGCCTCTGAGTCTAAAGGCCGAATCCAGGTGACCAGTGAAACTTCAGACTCCCTGGCATACTTTCCTTAGTTTCCCACTGCCATTCAGAAGGCTGGTTGCACTGCATGTCTGATTGTACATATATACTATGCACATGTAGCTGTTTTAGTTACCTTAGAGCATCTCAGAGTACCCTTAGATACCAAAATTTTAAGGGAATTTGATTAATACCACACTTCCATGCGACAGTCAATCTGGATGTAAGGTACCTAAATGCTCTAAGCCATGAATACAGCACTGATGTAGTTCAACTTTACTATTTCACAGTTGTTCAGAGAAAAAATGTAGGAAGATCCTAGCACACTCTACTTCAATCAGATATGACTAGTCACTATAGATTTATGCAAAAATAGATATTATTTGTCTTCTCATAAGCACAAAGCTTGCATAAATATTGCTTTGTATATCCTGGGTGATTTAGCAGACATGAGATCACATGCTCATACCTGTTCTTGATTAGCTGTGTATGGATTTTGTATTTTTTAGTCCACATGATATTAAAAATAATGGAACTCCACATTCAGTTTCATCATCACAGAACCTTATTTTCAAGCAAAATTCAATCTATTCTGATTATACTTCTCTTGGTGAAAAGATAACGTTCCTCATTCATCCAAACTCTCTTGGTATAGTCACAATTTTGATAATATCAGTTCCTAGTATCTTCACTGTTGTCAAAGACAGAGCCAAAGGCTGGTATGGCACAGCCATCACTTTGACTGGTAGTTACGACAAAGCTTTTTTCAAGCTTCTCCTCCACCCCACCCCCACTAAATTCATATAATGCTCTTTATAACTTTCTAAGTCTTAGAGACAATTTTTTCCCAAGTGTCCCAGATACATGCAGAAATATCTTCTCATAAACAATCATACTTCAAGTATCAGGTGCAAATCTTCAGTTTAAGCTTAAGAAAAATTTTGGCTCCTGGACAGGTATGAAACTGGTGATTTTGCTTTCATTCGCCAAGAGTTACATTACACAGAACAAGTATTTTTAAACATTGACTTCTTCAATCTTTCAGATGCTCATTGGAAAATACTTAGCACAACAACCTTCCTACAGATCACTGTTACCTAAAAAGTAACTTCTATTTCGTGGATTTAGAAGCTTTCACTAATTGTGAAGTACCTGTACGTAGGCTGCTGTAGTATCCAAATTATTGGAAAATGTAATTATCTGGGTATATTTGTAATTCGAGATGTTTTAGAATGTGCATAATTTTAGTTTGGTAGTTAGTTCTGTACATTGGCCTAGGTACTACCATGTTGCTGCCAATTATTCAGAGAGGACAAATGTTAAACAGCTGAATTTACCTGACATACTGAAAGTGAAAAAGCATTCATTGAACACCCATGTCAACTTACAATCAAATTTCCAGAAATATTTACACACAGTGAAATTGTACCCCTACAAGACTAGCTTTGAAAACTCATGTAACATGAGACAAAAAATGTATCGATGTGGCAGCATCCAGTTTGTTTAGAAAGCCAAAGTCATACTCAGTGTAGAGCAATCCAAGAGACAAGTTATTAACCTTGGAATAAGGCAACATATTTTCTGGCACTGTTTCCTAAGTATACTGCCTATTGAACTTGTTTTTTCTCTTTCTTACTCTACTTTCTGTCCATCATTTTTACTTACACTGTAAGCAATTCATAGCTGCTACTTTCTTCCACCCACATTTTACACATTTCCTTGCACAGTGAGACCTTCACATCTGTAAACACTCTATCAGAGACTCTAACATATCTAAGAAGACTTTAGAGAAGCCCAAAATTTTGTCAAATATATCACTGAAATACCAATGTTTAACTAAACCAAGTTCTTTCACAGTTTCAAGCTCATGATAGTCCGTAAGAAGTCTTGACAGCTTTGAAAGATTAAATATAGGCACAGTTCCACGCATACATTTTCTTCATTACAGAAAATATGACTTTTCTATTGCCTGGCTCCATCCACATTCCAAAATTGCACTTGAGATGAGAATTCATAAAGTTTCACCTTGCTTATTAGTTCTGGAACTTTTTTTTTCCTGCTCAAAAGTCTTTTGCATTATGAATGCCCTTTGGAATGAATTCATCTCCCAGTTTCTGTCAAGAATTATTACCTCCATCCTGGCTGTTATCCCAGGAGCAGTGCTTCATGACATTGCTGTGCATGCCTTCTCTATCAGTCTGAGCTTTTGTTCTCACAGTTATTTTAACAACTTTTATGGCAATCACGGCAATCATTATTTGAAGCTGTTGAGATACTTCCACCCCCAATAGACTCTGCTGGTTGCAGTGTGTTAGGGCAGTTTCTGCACTATAGTTTCCACAAAGATTCGATCTTTGAGATGCCACTAGTTATTTTTTTTCTAAAGAGTAAAAGATACACCAGAATTTCATTTTGCAACTTGATATGGCTCGTAATCTACCAATTGTGATGATGCACCTATGCATGGTATATCGAGTCATAACCTAGTTGTCTTTAAGTTCAAAGTTTAGATGGTACCTAAGAAAAAAAGCTGGACAAGCAGAAGTCTTATCGAACTGAGGTATTCTGGCTTTGAGTCTGCCCTTGAGCTGGGACAGCATGCTTAAGATGGATAAAGCAGACTAGCAGCTTCTTGAATGGAAAAAAAGTAAATGGGGAATGTTATAATAGAAGTCTATGAAATCATAATAGTCATAGGGAAGGGAAGCAAGGAATGAATGTTCAGTGTTTCAAGAACTAAAAAGTATAAAATGGTAGATGGCAAGTTCAAAACAAAAAGAAGGACATTTTTCACAGAAGAAAAGTTTTTTGCACTGTCATAATTAGGCTTTGAAATCTCTTTCTATAGAACACTATGAAAGTTAATGTGTAAAAAAGTTCTGAAGACAACCAAATTAACACAGCAAAAATTTACCAAAATTATAAAAAAATCCCCAACACCTCAGCAAAGCTGTGGAGGCTGAGAGAGTTTCATTGTAAAGCATGATTAACCTGTTTGTACACCTTTTCTAAAATTGTCTTTCTGGGTCCCTCTTGGAGACATAATTTTTGACTAGCTAGACCTTTGATGTACAGGAGTGTATCCACTTTTATGTAGAGAATGATAGCTTTTATGAACTTCACAAGGCTGATCTTCATTCACTTGGCATCTGCAGAGCAAGAACTTCATTTTTGCCATTAGCGTAAAGTGTATTATGGTTTGTGACAGAACAGGTGGAAAGGTAATGGCTCAGGACTGTAGTGCTAATACATCCTTTAACCCCTCAACTCTGCTCCTGATATTCACTCATATAACAATTCTGTTATCACAGATTGTCAGTCAGATCAGTAAAGTGAAGGGAGGAATACTAGATTATTTCCTCTTTTTTTTTTTTCTGTACAATCATTTTGATTATAGAAAATTAGTGGAAATCTCTCCAACAGTTTGGGTCCCAGTGCAAAGTGATACATAGACCAATCATCTATTGACCCACAAATGAAACATCTTGAAAGATTGTGATTGCAGCAATGGAAGCTGATACATTCTTGCCCCTCTCTGTTCATCATGACTAAAACAGCAAGGAAAGGGAAAAAGAGTGAAAAGATGGAAATCTAATAATGAAAAAAATCAAGTGGGCTGTGTTACTTCATTTATAGCAGGGTCCAATTTCAAAATTAACAATGCCTCCTGATATGTGAACCTATGATATTTAGAGAATAAAATAATAATAGAAGATTATCAGATTGGTCAAGCATGACTTGGTGAATCCACACTGACTGCTCCCATACACCATCTTGTCTTTCATGCACTGAAATGGTTTCCAGGATTTTTTGTTCCATCATCTTCACAGGAATTGAGGTGAGACTGACAAGCTCATAGTTCTCCAGGTCTTCCTTCTAGCCCTTTTTAAAGATAGCAGTGGTGTTTGCTTTCTTCCATTCCTGAAGCATCTATCCCAGTGTCCATGGTTGTTCAAAGATTATTGAGACTGATTACAAAATAATGTCAAGCAGCTCACTCAGTACTTATGGATTACCTTTGTTTACACTTTTCCATGAAGGAAATGCGAATCATCCTACCTCACAGTAACTTGTTCGTGCAGCCTGTCAGGGAGTCATCTTCTACAATTTTGAAAATCCTAAAATGACCTAAAAACATATAGTTATGTTGTAACTAGAGCTAAAAATGTTCTGAAGCTCTGTAAACTAATTCACTCTGACTTAGGAGCTCGTTGAAAAGCTTGAGATTCTTAATCAATATTTGCTGGCGGGTTTTGGGAAAGATGACATTTACTTAGCAACAGTAGAGACTTTATACTGTATACTTTACCTATTGAAGGTACTTGAAACTGTACAATGGTGTTTGCCCTTACAATAATTTCAATATAATGTTGACCATAGAAAATGAGAAAAGCAAGTAGAAAAGATAGTCACACAGTCATAATTCCAGTGCATTACACTCACAGTAGGAGAGTGAAAACAGACTAATATTTCTGTAGCACCCTTATTTAACTTCTTAGTCTGTTCCTTCTATTTGTATTGCTTCATTTCTTTTGTAGTGTGATGATTTATGAATCATATTTAAAATTGTAAAAGAATACAGGTTTAAAAAGACAGATTTCTGGAGTAGATTGTCTTTACCGTGTATATTTTATTTATAACTTCCATTATCATGAATGGGAAATAGAAGACATAGCAATATATAGAAACCCCTTCCTGTATAAAATGCGTAATACATGCAAATATAATTTAAAATTTTGTACCTAACTTTGAAATGCTTCTCAAATACCGAGATATTAAAAACTGCTGAAATTAATTGTGAATGAGAATAGAAATGGATATTTTATATCAGTTATTTCTCTTTCCTTTAAGAGAGTTTGTTAGTGCTACTATAGCAGCAATATTCTTGAAGAAGGATTGCTTTACTTAAGAAAATGTCTTCCGTGATCATATTCCTCCTGTAGGGCTGTGAACACCTTGGAGAAAAGACATTCTTCCTGCAGTGTATCAAGGCATATCTGTTGGTGGTCCTTGTTTGGCCCGTCATAAATAACCCTTTTCAAAATGTTATATATTATTCCACAACTCCCCTGGGTAGCCTGTCCCAGGGCTCTGTCACCCTCACTGTGAAAAAGTTCTTCCACATGTTGGTGAGAACTTCCTATGCTCCAACTTGAGGCCATTGCTCTTTGTTCTGTCCCCACAGACCATAGAAAAGAGTCTGGCCATTTCCCCATTTCCCACACTTGAGATATTTATAAACATTAATAAGATTCCATCTCAGTCTTCTTTTCTCAAAGCTGAACAGTCCCAGTTCTTTCAGCCTATCCTTGTAAGGGAGATGCTCCAGGCCTTTAATCATCATCGTAGCCCTTCTCTGGACTCTCTCCAGGAGATCCGTGTCTTTTTTATACCAGGGAGCCCAGAACTGGACACAATACTCCAGGTGGGGCCTGACCAGGGCAGAGTAGAGGGGGAGCATACTTTCCAGTTGCATCTGGAAAACTCCCAGTGATGGGGACTCTACCACATCCCTGGGTAGCTTGTTCCAGGGGTAGATTGTTCTCGTTGTAAAAAATTATGGTTTTATATTTAGATGAAACATCCCCTGATACAACCTGTGCTTGTTCTCCCTTTTCCTCTCCATGTTCTCACTTAGCAGAGAAATAAGTTGCACTTTTTGATGCGACATCAAGAAAAGTGAAATGTCCTCTTTCCTTTCTTTTTCACTCTTTGCTGAATAATGTATATATATAAATCACAAGAATAGGCTATGTTGGTAGGATTGCTTTAAGCAGATGAAGACACTGAACAGAATTTCCCCCTCTTTCTGCAAGGTGGGAAGAGTGGAGAAAGCAGTCTTTCAACAGAAAGGAGAAACCTATCCATCCCTTGATTGAAATATTCAAGAAAAGAGTGAAGATGGCACTTCCCAAGCATAGATCAGGGCCATTTTCCAGGTAAACTGGGCAGTTTATTGACTGGAAGATGTGGTGTTTGAAATCCATTTGTTCGCTGTTATGTCCTTCAGTCAATCCATGTGCAGCAATGACTGAAGGTTGTTCATCCTACTCTCTGGGCTGCAGACCTTAAAGATAAGTGTTGGAAAATGCACTGCAACTACTAAATCCCTCCATGAATATATTCTCGGGACACAAAAAAATAGTTGTTGAAATGCTTGCATTCTGTATTGACTCCAAGAGAGTGATACACCTGCACTAACTTTAGAGTAAGAAACTGAACTGAGTTCTCCATTATCCAAAACTGTTGACCTAGCCAAAATATTTGTCCACAGAATTAATGTTGTTCTCCTGTCTCGCTAAGCCTCATTTTGAAAACTTGAAGAGAAGGAAAACCAAACTGTTTTATGAGGAAAATATTTACAACATTATATTTTCAACCCCAGGACTGTCAGTTCTGATAGTTAATGCTTTCTTAAAGCCTCCCAGAATAAATTTGTTTCACTCATCCTTGATACACACCTACACACAACGTACCCTTACATAATGTGCCTTTTATCTTATCTGTAATCAAGCCACTGATATTACAGATAGTTATATTCAGATTGTTTTGAGGAATTAATAATTTTATGATCATTCACCAAACATTTTTTAAACTGTACTTCCACCAGCTCCAGATTAACTTCACTGATGGACTTTTTTTTACACTGATTTTTTTTCGAGCTACCTCTAACTGTAATTAGTCACCGAAAATTGTCTCTCTATGCCTGGAAAATGTGTTATAATCCAGCCATAGTTCTTTTTTTCTTGCTAGGGAAAATCCTTCAGCTGATGAAATCTTAGTAACCTAATGATCAGAAACCCATTGAGGAGCATCCATAGACACTATTCCTCTTAAAAAACCTTATAATTGAGTCAGAGCAGCCAAATTATTAATGTTTTTTTAATGCAGAAAGGAATCTTTAAAAGTAAGGAATGACTAGCAAGTATGAAAAATGTGTGTTCATGCAATTTTACTAACAGCTCGGTTGTCATAAATAGAATGCAATAATTTATTTTAATAAGTACTTCTAGCTCATATCCAGTTGTAAAACTAACAAGCTACCAAGCATGATAAAATCAAAGGCAGTAATCTGAAAAACTTTTACAGTCAAATTAATGCTCATTTCCAGCAGCTGGTCCAGTTAATCTGTTAATGTTTGGTCTTTCAAATTTGGGAGAAAATGCTGAATCAGTTTCACATTATTTCAAAGTATAATAGGATTCATTTTGCTGATGTGAAGCCATAAAATGGTTAAATGTGGAAGTCATAAACACAAAATTGTTCAAATTATCTTTTTATCTTTGACTTTTTATTTTTTCTTGTGACTTAGAAATTATCTAGCAAAGGCTGGGCTTTTCTCGGCAGTAAAACTTTCATTGAACTTGAGCGGCCACAATAGACTCATATTTTGCTTCTCTTCCCTGAAGATCTTTGCAGAAAGGCCATAGCACAGAAAACAGTGGCAAGGCTGAAGAAAAGTAAGTTGCATAAGGTGATACACTGTACAACTGGAGAGACAGGAAAACAATCATCTTACAGATATCCATGCATATTTTTTTCTGATTTTCATTCTTTACATTCACTTACTAGAAATTTGACCACTCATTCCTCTGAAACTTTATCAAAAAAAATTGAATTACTTGCTTTCACTTAGCAAGTGAAAGCAAGTAATCTCTTTTTCTAGGAATGAATATTTATCATGAAGAAAATTCAAATGCCCAGTATTTTGACTCTGTTGTCATCTTGTTAAAATTCAGAACTACAATTTTACTAGGAAATCAAAATGAGGAGAATGGAATCCTAGGCTCTCAAGAGCTACTTAAATAATTGTCTTGTAAATATTTTATGGATAGCCTTTATTGTAATTTTTTACAGTATAGTTTACAAGAGATTTTATGGGTCAAATTTAGAACCCATCTAGGCAGAGACTGGTAAAATGGGTGTTAAAAAGGTGGTTACATTTGCCTTGACACTGTGCATCTGCTCACATAACTGAACAGACATTTATTGTAACAAAAATAGGAAAAGAAGATAACATTCAAAAGCTCCAGGAAAATAGGGCTGCATTTTCATACTGAAAATCTAAACAAGCTGGTGTGGCCACATGAGACAGCACTGAGGAGCAGCAATTCTAGTTCCAGTGGCCAGATGGCTGTAGTAACTGGGAAGCAAAGTGTAGTGCTAGACCAAGCTGTTTCTAGTTCTTAACCCAGCTCAGTAAGAGCTAGTTCAACAATGTTCATTCAGCTCTGTTCCAGCCTGAGCACTATGATGGACAGTTCTCAGAAGTTAAGACACTTAACTGGGAACATGGTTTGTGCTAGTGCAGGCATATCAGAAGTCATCAAATAGTACTTCTGAGCAAATCAGTTTGTACCTCTTTAGCCTCTCAGAGTCACAGAGGAAATATGTTCTTTAAAAGCAAAGCTGGAGAAGAGACAAGAAATACAGGTAGACTGGAATACATTGCCCAGAGTAATTCATTATTATCCACTATCAGCGTGATGTGCTTCCCTACTGCTAACAGCCCAACCTTTACCATTACAGGGATCAATCCAAACAGCCCTACAACAGGCACCCAGAGGCAGTTCATAGGTCATACAATCATAGAATGGTTTTGGTTGGAAAAGACCTTCAAGATCATCAGGTCCAACCATCTATCCAGTCCTACTAGGCTCAACACTAGACCATGTCACCAAGTACAACATCTATTCTTCTTCCAAACACCTCCAGGGATGATGACTCAACCACTTCCCTGGGAAACCTGTTCCAATATCTAACAATTCTTTCAGTGAAGAAATTTTTCCTAATATCCAACCTAAACTTACCCTGATGCAACTTCAGACCAGTCTTCATATGGAGACTGTAAGAAATGAGGGAGGCATCTGAGAGACAACCCTCGACAGCCAGTTTCAGTTTAAAGGCAATAAAGTTTTGTTACCACATTGGTTAATTCTTGTTGTTTATACCAGCAAGGGCAAAAGAAAACAAAAGTTATCACATGAATTCAGCTGACTCAGACACTTAACATGGAAATTTAAAACCAGATGCTTGTTTGGCAAACTAGAAGGAGAAAGCTGGGAAAGAGTCACCTTGATGAATTTCTAGCTGTGTTTTACATGCTAGTTTGCTAAGTGTTTTAATTGCATGAATGTCTGAAAAGGTGAGGGAACAGCCTATTTGCTTATGTGTTTTGGGGACTAAGTCTGCTATGTTGAAAGGAAAAACGTAGCAACAGTAGAAATATGCAGAAATTATGTCAGGAGAGATGCACAATGGTTAAATATAAAGAAGCTCTCAATAAAAACAATGAGAAAACTAGGAAGAACACAGAGAGAACAGCAAACACCCAAAAGCATCTAACACTATCCTGTTTCATCTGAAAGATGTGGCAAACAGAATGGCACTTGTGTTTACAGGAGGAACTATGGAGCAGAGAGAAGCTAACTCAGCTGACCAGGAAAACACTGTGACATAGTCCATGTCAGAGTTGCTCACCCTGAGCAACAGACTGGCAAAGAGTAGCTGAGTATCGTATCGGCAAAAGCAAGGTCTATTTGCAAGACTTCATATGCCTCCTGTTGTGTTTCCCTGATGCTGCTGTGCTTCATTCAAACATTCAGAGTTTGTACAGATTGGGTAAAAATCCTACTGCAGAAAACATCATTATTATGTACCATGGGACTCTGGAAATCCCTGTACCAATCTACATAAAACATTGTTAAATTCAGCTTTTAGAAAAGCCTTCAATACTTCCTACCCCATGCCAGTTTTGCAAAAGTAGCTATGTTGCTGTTGATTTTTCTTGATAATGTGCTATTTCTTTTCTTGACAAGCAAACAAATGTGATTATTTCAGTATTCCATAGAAGAAAAATAACAAGTTTTTAAAAGCAAAATATTGTGTTCTTCAAGTTTAGTTTCCACTGGCAAAACACAAACTTCTCTGATGATAAATACGGCTTACTGGTAAACTTATTAGTACACATGGCATTTTTTACATTGAGTTTGATAAGTTGGCACAGAGTTGCACAGAATTTATGAGACGTTTTATCTATGCCAAGACATCTTTTTGGTGAAGAAAGATATTACATGGTCAGACATGGGCCAGTAGCTAATAAGGTATAAAGACACCTTCACTCCTTTTGACTTCACTGGCATCAACAAGGACAAATGTTCTTCTTTCTGTCTGAGAATGAGGTCATTACAACAATCCATTTATAAAAAAGTTAAGCAAATAGTTTATAAATGATTATGGGAGGAGTAGAAAATGAGCTTATTTTTGAGCAACAGTACATGCAGCCTAGGCAAAGGTATTTTCCTTGATGCAAACAGATCTGTGCCTTCTCCTGCTTTTACTGAGTTTGGCAGTTTTGCCACCTATGTAGTCAGTTGAAAATATACGGAAAATCTTACAGTGCTCTTCTAGAGTATTTGGCAGAAAAACTAATAAGGATTTCACTCTCCAATGTGTTTTCCAATTAGGTGGAAAATACCTGAGCTGATCTTGGTTTTCAGTCTACTGATGGAAAGGAATGAGGGAAAGTGTAGAACTTCATTTTCCAGGTATGACAGCAGTGAAATATTTATACCTTTTCTAATAGACATGACATATAGTGGATTATGTTACTGCTTTATTTAGAGCAAGACTAATTTAGAGCAAGACTGATAACTATCTAAACAAGTTAATAGAGTTGGCCTCTTCTTCTGCTAAGACAACATGTCATTATTTTCAAAGAGTACTACAGCTGCTACAGGAAAAAAAAATAGTCCCAGCCCCAGTACACCCATGAATGACAAAGTATAACCATTAATTATTAGTGGTCTCTTCTGCAACAGGCATCCCTCACTATTTTTTACCAGAAAGTCTATCCTGAAGTATAAATGTGTAAAAAAGAGGCAAAGTTGTGAAAAATTAGTACTATCTGATAAAAATATTCTGTCAAAATTCTCTTTCTTCTCTGTTGCGGGGAATAGGCAAAATGTATACAGCCTAAGACATTTAAATATTTTGATATGAACCATGCATCAAGAAGATGTTTATGTAACTCTTTACCATCTTTGCTTTTATCACTATTAACTGATCCTTTTTGAGGGAACAGAACAGAGAAACAAACCAACCAAAGAAAAATTCTTTTCTCACAAAAGGAATCATTCATTACTGCTGCTGAGAAGTGGAGGCTTTCTTTTTTTCTTTCCCCCCCTCATTTCTATTTTTGTTGTGCAGTTGTGGTTGGTTCACCCTGAAAAGAGGGGGTGACAGCCTCCTTCAGGTGCCTCCACCAGCCTTGGTGTGGGGTTCTCTGTGGGCTGCAAGAGAATCTCTTCTACCATCAATGTCCATGGGCTGCAGTGGGATAGCCTGCCTCACCATGGCCTCCTGCATGGGCTGCAGGGGAATCTCTGCTCCAGTGCCTGAGGCACTTTTACCCCCTCCTTCTTCACTGACCTTGGTGTCTGCAGGGTTTCTCACATCTCACGCCTCTCTCTGCAAAAAGACCCCAACCCATATATCTCCTTTTTTTTTTTTCCTTCTTAAAGATGTTATCCCAGATGTGCTACCATTGACACTAATGGCTTAGCCTTGGCCAGCAGAGAATCTGTTTTGGAGCCAGCTAGCATTTTGGATGCAATCAGAAAATATTCTGATTGTTCTGGCTGGGCCTGATCTCATCAATGTGTGTATGGAAAGCCACAGATAGAATAGGAACCATGCTTGCTATGCATGGTGGAATCAAGGTAGGATTTCTCATTTTCTTTCATGTGCAATATTTTAAATTTCCTGCATCCATTCCAAACCCCTATCCTGAAGCTAGAAAAGTAAATTCAATATTTTTAAAAAGTTTTTTAAAATTGTTAATGGCACTTTGGTTCTGTCACACTTTTTATTTCATCTCAAGATGAAACTTGGAATAATAGAGCAAGTTACTTGATCTAACAACTTAAAAACAAAATAAATAAGTCAGTCACAGTTTGTTCAACCATTCTTAGGAACACAGGTGCAGAGGGAACACAGCTTATCACAGAATCACAGAGTCACAGAATGACAAGGTTAGAAAAGACCTTTAAGATCATCAAGTCCAACCGTACCTGTCCTCTACTAGACCATATCTCTAAGTACCTCATCTACCCCTCTTTTAAACACATCCAGGGTTGATGACTCGAACACCTCCCTGGAAAGCCTGTTCCACATCCTGATAACTCTTTTAGTGAAGAAATGCTTAATTGTAAATTCAGGTTATGATTAATTGTGAATTCAGATCTCTGCTATCTTATTAAAAGACTGTTATGAAAAGACGGTCTTTTTGAATTTAGGTAGGAAAAAGAAATACTATCATAGATATGCAGGTCTATGAGGTCTTATGCACTTTAGGTTCCATTGTTAACACCTCATAGCCACAAGCCTTTCATATTCCACAATTAAGGGAAACAAACATGACTTCTTGTGGTTCTGAGGTGTCTTTGGCATCGTACCTGCTCAGCTTGCTGTCACCTCCCACAGATTGCCGTGCCATTGGAGAACTGCAGGAGCTGGCAGGAAGATGAGCTCTCTGAAACCATGAAGCTGTTTCCCTGAAGCTGCAGAGACAGACATTTCTGTTTAGAAAGCAATTTAGAGGTGATGTTATACAACCATTAATTAGAATACTCTTCAGACACTCTAGAGAACAGACACTGACCTGTTCATCATCTAGCAATTACCTTTCTCCTGCTTGTAAACTAAGAATCAGGTGGTTGGCTGAATGTCAAAAGATTATCTCCAGACTTCATTTTTTAATCCTATTCTGAACACTAAATCCCATCTCTCTCTTCTAGAGGCTATTAATCTTCCTCCATATTACTTTGCCCCACCCAGTCCATGGACTGATATATTTCCTTCTCAGAAATGTCAAATAGATTATAAAGTTACATTAAAACAGTGATATCCTCTCACTGTTTAGAATGTCTAGATTCGGGATAAAAGGTCAAGCTTATATGCACAGAAATAGATACTTGTGGTTTTCTGAAGTTACTAATCTCTAGAAAACCAACACACATGTTATAAAATAAATTATTATCCCCCTGTCAAAATACAGAATATGCCGCTTAGGCTACTAGGGTTTCTTTCTTGACAGTGATATTTTAAGTCTGATGCAACTAAGCAATTTGGAGATGGGGTGGCATGATTTCTTATTGACTTCTTATTTTTTCTGCTTTTGCCTTTTAATCCATTGTGAACTATAGAGAACAGAATAAAAAAGCTGGTGTGCAGGTTAGAAAGCATGTGCTTCATTTCATATGTGATTGATTTCCTATTAGTACATGGTTTTCACCTTGTTAGATAGTTCCTTACCTATGAATTGTGTTGGGACTGACTAGTCCAGCATCTGTTGCAGTGGCATTTTAATTCTCATTTGAGAGATGGCTTGCTCATTTTCACTGTGTTATATCATGCTCTTTCAATGTGTATTCAGGATTTTTGGTAACCCCTATTTTCCTAAGAGCTGTGAAATTATGCCTTACTTTTAAATTATGCACCTGCTAGCATCATATAAAATGTTTTCTGCCAGAAGACCTAGGAAGGCCAGAGAGCTATGCTCCTGCTATCTCTTGCTCATAAAATATTCAGATTCAATTAAAAGACAACAGTGATCAAGGTGGAAAAGAGGTCCTGTGTGTTACTACAGCTCAAGGGTAATAATAATTTTCACCTATTAAGTTATACAGTATAAAATGGTGATATTTAATTTTTAAAATAATGGGGGTTCTGCCACAGTCTTCATGAGATTTGGATTCACTTCTGTTTTGCTTTGTTTTCTTTCAATGAAATGCAGAACATCTGGTCTGAAAAGCTGACAAAAATATGTCACATGAAGATTTATAGAATTACAGTCATTAAAAAGGAAAAGTGTTTTACAATAAACTGACACATCTGCCAAGTGTCAATATTTACTTACAGGCAGCTTTTGATGTCTTATAGAAAAATAGATTATTCTTCTTCCCCTGCCTTCTTTTTGACTAAAATCAATATTGGAAAAATAAAAAGGAGAGAAATTGCATTTGGCTGTTCTCTTTCAAGACACTGTTGCACTGGTTCTAGGTAGTGCTAAAGGAAAATGATGACCTTTTCCTATTTATTTCAATATTGATCTATCTACGCTTCATCTGTTCTTTCTGTGGTCAGTTTTTAGCTGTCGATAAGGCATTGTCCCTATAGCTGCATTTGATTGCTGTGTGTATACAGCTGTGCTTGTTTAAACCATGTTGGAGTGTGCTACATATCGGTCGAAATTAGATTTTGCTTTTAAATTAACCAGAAAAGCTGTTCCAGCCCTCATTCTATAATCTATGTTTTCAATGGATATAAGCATTTATTTTGGCACAAGTATAGAATCTTCATTCAACACAAATTGCATGAGCAATTGGATTACATCAGATTTTAAGAAGGAAGAAAAACCAGTTGTGACTCTCAACTTTTATTTTGTCTGCTTCCTTTTCTTTAGAAAATGTGCCATCTTAAAATAAAAACAGACTGAGAAAAGATAATATTCATTGGAATAATATGCAAAAAAAATAGTCTACTTGTTAAAAGAGGGGTTTGGGGTTTTTTTCCTTTCTTGAAATAGGGTTTTTTCTCAAGTAAGAGAACCATATCTGTTATTGAGTATCTCTTTTTAAAGGATTGAATAGATTGGATGCCACAGACTTCCTAAATTAGCTTAAAGTCTACAGTGATCTTTGTTCAAGGTGGCCCTACTGGGGAGCTCCCAGATGGAGTCTTAGTGAATGGAGTAATACAGGTTGCTTGAAAAGTGGGATGACTGTTTACTTGCCTTCTATTTAGACCTTAAGAGAACATTTTATTAACAAAAAAACCCCAAACAAAACCCAACCCCCCAAAAAGCCCTAAGAAAGAAACTCACAAACCAAAAAAAAAACCCCAACAAGAAAGAAATTCTAAGGGAAACATTCCATAGTTACGGTAGAAAGTATAAAAATATATTTCCTTTGAATAAATGCATACAACATGAATAGTTCTGAGGATCGGCATAAGTTAGCCAGCTTATGGATATGTCATGATTTTTTGTGCCACACCATAAACCACACTTCTCTAAAATCCCTTGCACCTTCAAAATATTCTGTCTCTTTCAGAAAATATCCACATATGCCTCTGCTGTATGAAGTCTCCTATTTTCATGAAACTTGCAGTGAGATAATCTTGGTGTTTTTCTTGGGCAGCTGCAGAAGTTGTACAATGGGTTAGAGATCAGAGAACAGACAGATCGGCAGACTGACTGACAGACAGGCAAAGCGTGACATTCTTCTTTTGCATGGAAATAGGTAAAAGATGCAGTTTCACTACAAAGTATGTAATCAAGCTACTCAGGAGAGGAAACAGTGCTAGAAGACTGTATTCTGAAAACATCAGAGAAGAAATTATACGTGACTTTATGAATGTGGTATGGAGAAAAGTGAAGGTAGCACACACAGAAGAAAAAGCAGAAGAAAAATACACACAATTTAATGTACTGATTATACTTTTAAAGTTTCCAGGCAGTGATTTGCCATAGATCCCATCTTATAGGATTAAATATATTGGCTTACTTGAGAACATCCAATTTAGCCTAAGGAAAAATGGGTCATAGATTACTGCTTTTCCAGGAATGACTTTGAGGAATATTAATGTAATAGCAGACAGGAGAGGACAGAGTAGCCATCATACAATATATTTAAGTTTTGAGCTTGCTGCAAAGATCAAGTAGTTAGTATAGGAAAATCTGAGAAACCTGAATGCACTGCATACTGTTGCTGCAATAAAAAAGGCAAGGAGAACATTGGATTGTACTGCTAGAGGGCACACAGTATAAATCAAAGTAGTTGATATCGTATCCATGTAAGCTATAAATTGAACATTACTTAGAATGGTGTATATAGCTCTGTCGCTATATTTTAGCAAAGGTATAACTGTGCCTGACGAGAGACTGTATATTATATTAACATGTAGACTAAAGTCATGTGCTAAAGATTTATGTAATAATTAGAACTGCAGAAATAAACTTTACTAAGCTTCTTTAATTAAAGAGTATTCTTTTATAGGCTTGTCTTACAAAGGAGCTCTTGGCAGCAACTGTGAAACTTAATGCAAGTTAAACTTGAACTTGTTTTATATATGAGGACTCCAAGACTACCATTTACCAAAACTGCTATTTACCAAAACTGCTATTTACCAGACCATATTAAAGGACAGAATTCAGACTCTGAGCAGTCTTCAGTTTTGTGACTTAGGTCTTGGAGAAGGTAGCCCAACTCAATAAAAAATGACACAATAGTCCAGGCAGTGGGTGTGATCATAGGTCCAAAGCAACACCTCAACATAACAGCGTAGACCTATGCCAAGATTCCTCAGAGGAATCCTATCCAGACGGGCTAAAACTGGTAGAGTGGGATATCCTAAATAATTTTACAATATATGCACCTATCCTTCCTCGGGAATTGGATGAAATTCATTATACCTTAAAGGCAAAACCCAGCATTAGTCTTGCTTTTCTGAGAGAAACTTTCTATATATGAGGAAAAAAAGAAAAAAAATAACCAGCTGTCTTTTTTACCCTCCCTTACCAATGAATATCAACCTGTTTTGATGTCTTCTGTTTAATATGTTTTTGCTCTGGGAATTTGAAACTGAAATCCACTTCAATATTATTCTGAAAAATAAATTGTTTCATTCCTCCATCTCTCAAGTAACACTGGATTAATTTAGATTAAGGGAAAGTCAAAACGACAAAAGAAAAAGACAAGGAGAAAGCTTCAATGAGGCAATGTTCTGAGTGCCTTTTCTGTAGAGGTGATAGCAATTTTTCCAATCAAAATAGGCTGAGAACTCTATCTGGAAGAGAAGCTCGGAAATTTAAGGATGCAATAGATAAGCAAATGAGTGTAATTTTACAACATGAACTGCACATTTACACTTACCACTTTATACCTGTTGGCTTGAATAACAGTGAGCGAACTGTTCCCCATTATCCATCTTTATATTTTCCTTTTCTCTTGAAAATAATTTAAGTACACATGTAGTAGAAATAGATTAATTTGTAGAATTTGTGGAGAGAAATAAAAAAAAAGGATGGTAGTTTATGTTGCATCCCAGTAGCATTGACAATGACCTTTTTTCTCTTAAATCTGTCTCTGTCTCAATCTATTTGTTGTTAACAGTTTAACATATGACTTTCTTACTGCAGATCTTCTATTTTTAAGTACAAAATCATTCTGAAGTATCTTATGTTTTCGTTTAATCCTGGCAACAGGAAAAAACTTTCTAGACGTCATTTGAGACATACTTAAATATAGAATCATAGAATATCTAACTGATAGGAAAAAAAAGTGACAAAGTTAACATTAGAACCATATGAGACAGAGTTAAGCACACACTGTAGAGTTTTTTCCCTTTTCTATACGTTCTTTCACTAGGATATAGTTCTGTTAAGCTCCTGCAATATTACTGGTACTCAGCTGTTGAAAAAATCTATACTCATCAACTTGGCAAATACTGTCTCAAAAGACGAGTTCTTGTAGCACAGGTATCTTAAAATATATGTACAAAATGATGACTTTACACAAAGGGTTTGATGCAGACTTCCAAAGGACATTGATCTAACATGCTGGTTTCAGTGTGATATTTTAGCTGATTGAAATATTCATGTAAGCCATTATAGAGGGTCCCACAACTGGGAATACAATGCTTTTCTGATCAGCATTTTGAATTTATTCATTTCTACTTTGTATGACACTGATATTGCAGAGTAGATATTTTATCCTAGCATAAATGAATACTTAAGAGAAATAAAAAATACAGCTGATGTATAATAAATATATTGTTTTACCAGCTGCAAAATATACATAATACAATCATGAGGAAAATAATCTGATGCTAAAGCAGAAACCCTGAATCATTGACAAATAACTACTTCACTCATAATAAAACTCATTTTGCCATATCATGCGCTCTTGACTTCCCCTTTTCATTGATGATTTTTAATTGCTACCATATAACACTAATACTTGCATTTTTCTATGGGTGGTCTTAAAAAAAACATGCCTTTGTGCAATACAATGCAGTTAGTCTGTGAAAAATGCATAAATGCATAAATGTAGGTGTATGTTTTACACGAGTCTCTCTTTTAACAATCAAGCTGTTTGCAAAGCTGTAGGAAAGGTCATTGTAGCCCAGTTTATCACATCTTTGGTGTACTTGTGCTCTATTTCTAAGAATTTACAAAAGTTTTTATTCTGAAAGTATGAAAATTCTTTTGCAAGCCTGTATCTCAAAGAAACAACAAACAAGGAAAAAAGGAATCCTCAGTCCACTGTCCAGACAACTGAGACTTGTATCTAAAGAAGAAGAGTAAATGACCATGTGCAACCATCAGTTCTATTTAAGAATGAATGCATCTACCTTATAACTATTTGGAAACCAGCTCTTCCAACTTACTGGGAAAATCGCAAGATAAAAATCCTAGTCTAAATATATGTACCTTCAGCATGTCACATTTGAACCTAAAAGTAAAGGAAGATCTGACTGGGCAAGGAAAAGGTGTTTGTCCTTTCTGTGATGAATGTTTCCCTAGATGTTGGTCTGGTTGTCCAAATAGTGTTATCCTTCATTTTCCACCTCTGGAAGTGAAAGAAGTTTGGTGAACAGGCATGAACAGAATTGCACAGCCAGTCTTTCATTTTCTGTTTTGCAAGAGTTAAATTTAATTCACAATCAGGCAGAATTGGGGAGGAAAAATTAAACTTAGAAAGTCTTAGTCACATTGACAGAAAATAAGTCAGTGAATGTCAGAACTAGGTTCAATACACCTGCAATGCAGCTATGAGTCAAATAACGAGACTTTATTTTCTAGGTATGGTTTGAAAGAACTTCATGATTCTTCAACTGTTCAAGATGATTAAGGGCCTGGAGCATCTCCCCTATGAGGAAAGGCTGAGAAGTTTGGGACTGTTCAGCCTTGAGAAGAGAAGACTAAGGGGGACCTAATTAACGTGTATAATTATATAAATCAGGGGATGCAGGGGGAATCAGCCAGCCCCTTTTCAGTGGTCTGTGGAGACAGGACAAGGGGCAATGGCTGCAAGTTGGAGCACAGGAAGTTCCGCACCAATATGTGGAAAAACTTTTTCACAGTGAGGGTGACAGAGCCCTGGGACAGGCTGCCCAGAGAGGTGGTGGAGTCTCCCTCACTGGAGATATTCAAGACCCGCCTGGACGCCTATCTCAGTGAAATGTCCTAGGGAGCCTGCTTTGGCAGGGGGGTGGACCCGATGATCTCTCAAGGTCCTGTCCAACCCCTACAATTCTATGATTCTATGATTCTATGATTTTTTGTAGCTATTCTTGACATATCTTTTTGCAGCCGTAGCCTATAGCAGCCACCACTGGACTGAGGTCAGTGTTTAGCTACCAGGCCCGTAGAGTTTGAGCCTTTTTCCTTAAAAGTCATAACATATAAATCATTCATGATGCTGTCCTATACACTGCATAAACTGGCATTAATCATTAAGCAGCAGCATCTATCTTTTTTTTTTTCTTAAACATAAATTAATTCAATTTTCACTGGCACAAGCACACATCAAAATTAGAATTAAAAAAAAAGTTATTTTAACTCTAGAATATTGCTATGATTTTTTTTTCCTTTTAAATATAGATAACTCATTTTCACTTTAAGGAAAAATTATGAAACTTGAAACTGAGATGAAGCATGAGCAGCCTTATTTCCACTGTAAGCTACTAAAGGTAAGAAGTTCATGATCAAAATGTCATGTCCATCATAAGCTGAAATTAATTCAGTATTATTATCACCACATCAAAGTTATTGTAAAGCCCAAAATGTTCTATTCACTGTATGAGATGAAAAGGTTGCTGTAGACAAGATGAGCAGTGATTCTTTGTTGCTTTAGGAGATCCTATGCTTGTATCATGTAGAAGATTAGATTAGATTATTTTAATGACTCCTTACAGAATACAACTGAAAAAATTACCACACAGTCTTCATTGTCTCAGACATTTTCTTTTGAAATTTTATTCAAAAAGTTTCAGCTTTTCATTAAATCAGCTGATATCAGAAGTATCTTCGATTTGTAATTTTTGATAATACCTTACTGTCAAAGAGCAAAATGGTGTACAATAGCTTGTCAATATTCACATTCCATTTTCTAGAAAACACATAATCCAAAGCCGAGAAATACTATGATTCATGAGAATTTTCTGTATTTCTTCTCTGAATGCTTGATGCTATTTCTTTATTGCTTCTTTTTAGGACTCCCTTTATGACTTTTTCAATTGCATGTGTGGTCTTCAATCCTTAAATCTTATTACCACATTTATCGAAAGAAATCAAATCCAAACAAACAATTACAAAAAGAAGGCAACTGATAGGTTACTGCTGTATCTGTAGATTTCATTTCCCCAAACAGTCATCATTCAAACTTGTAAGATTTTCTTGGATCCAAATTCTACCAACTGGCCCCTTCAAGTCTAACAACACATTTGGGACAAATTAATTTTTATGAAAGCTTCTTTTTCTTTCTTATAAAAAGCATCTGAGACACATAAAAGGCATCTGAGAGCATCTATACACATGATTACCCAAGAGAGCCAGGTACTTTTAGTGTATATATAATGAAATATCTGTCTCTCTTGAGTAATTATGTGTATACCAAAATGTTCACTGGTAATTGGGAAATCTGACCCACCATCTACTTAAAGTGTTGGGTTTTTGTTTGGTACATGAGGAAATTACCTGGAAAAAAAATTATTGTCAAGGGTTACAAAGAAAGTTCTTTCATCATCATTCATTGCAGAAGCAGGATGGAGGAAAAACACAGAAACATAAGGATATGAGATGAAAGGAGGATTGCAAAGGAAGTCAGACTTCTAAACTGAGCTCTGTGATCTCTCTGTCTTTCTCTCTAATGGGTGTCCTCCCTGACAAGCCTAATGTTATGTTAAGTAACAGGCGTGTGGCATTTTCTGCAGCCAGAATGCAGAGAAAGGCAAAGAAAGCACTGTACTATCCATTAGGATGAAGGAGCTCATTAAATAAAAATCATCTCCAACTTTCATCTACAACTTGAAGCAAACCAAACTTTTTTGAGGGCTGTATATGTACACATGTGCGTGCATGTGTGTGTGTGTGTATACACACATAAATATATACAAATACATGTATATACTCAAATAATAGCCCTTAATAAGGCTTCTGAAAATGCTGTGAAGGCTTATGTCACAGATTTTTATGCTTACCTCCTCAGGTGTCCATCTTTTGTGGATCTGACTAGGACAGATATGTCTCAAGTCAATAACCTCATTCATCACAGCTGACAAACTCAATGGAAGTTAGGATGGAAACGTTTGGGTCATGAAAGGATCCCTTCAAGCACTCTAGATTCCTTCGAGGCTATTTTCACAAAACCCCTCATCAGTAATTATGTAGCATTAAGTATGAATGTCTTTACCAGATAAAAGTGATGAAAAATTGCGTGCAGTTTTGCCCCTATTTTTACAGTTACCTACCTCCCTTACCGCCTCTGGTGACATCAGACAGAGGTGGATTTAGGCTAGTCCCCATAAAGCCCAATTGTGAAGGGATGTCACCCTTCCATGGTGTCACAGTGGTGTCAATTCTCTTCTTTCTTTTTGACATCAGGCACAAGTTGCATGCAGCTGCTTACCCATATCAAAGCAGGGTAGTAGTAGCCACCATTGCTCTGTTTTCTCAAGGTGCAATATTCATACTCCTGAGTCTGAAGTGTCTCTTGTAAAATTACTTCTTTTGCCTGCTCTTTTAATAGCCTTTCTGCTGTGATTGACATGTTAGTTATGACAGTCAATATTGCCTAGGACACCCATAGAAGGAAAAGGGGCTAAGGCAGTTGGTTTATACTCAAGGACCACTTCTTTCAAGCTCAAGACAAGAGCATCACAATATGTAGGAAATCAAGAAAGGGAGCCAGAAGAGCCACATGGTTAAACAGAGGACTTCTGGGCAAACTCAAGTGGAACAAGAGAGTCTGTAAGTGATGGAAGGAGGGGATGGAGGAATATAAGACTGTTGTCAGAGCATGTAGGGAGGCAACTAGGAAAGCTAAGGCCTCTTTGGAATTAAACCTTGCAAGGGAGGTCAAGAACAGCAGAAAGACAGCCAGATAACAACAGACCAGTCAGCCTCACCTCAATCCCTGAAAAGGTCATAGAACAAGTTATTCTCTGTGTAGTCTCTAGGCATATCAAGGATAAGAGGGTCATTAGGAGCAGTCAACATGGTTTTATCAAGGGAAGGTCATGTTTGACCAATATGATAGCCTTTATGAGGACATAACCATGTGGATAGGTGATGGTAGAGCAGTGGATGTGGTTTACCTTTATTTCAGTAAAGGATTTGACACCATCTCCTATAGCATCCTCATGGCTAAACTGAGGAAGTGTGGTCTGGAGGATCAGATAGTGAGGTTGATTGTGAACTGGTTGAAGGAAAAAACTTAGAGAGTTGTGGTCAATGAGACAGGCTGGAGGCCTGTATCTAGTGGAGTCCCTCAGGGGTCAGCACTGGACCAGTACTCCAATATATTCATCAACAACCTGGATGAGAGAATAGAGCAAGTTTGCTGATGACACAAAACTGGGAGGAGTGGCTGACACACTGGAAGGCTGTGCTGCCATTCAGTGAGACCTAGACAGGAGAGACAGTTGGGCAATGTGCCCTCCTGGCAAAGAAGGCCAATGGCATCCTGGGGTGTATTAAAAGGGATGTGGTTAGTAGGTCAAGAGAGGTCCTCCTCCTCTTCTACTTTGCCCTAGTGAAACCATATCTGAAATATTGTGTCCAGTTCAGGGCCACTCAGTTGAAGAAGGACAGGGAACTACCTAAAACTCCAGCACAGGACCGCAAAGACAAAGGAGTGGAACACCTTCCTTATGAGGAAAGGCTGAGGGAGTTGGGTCTCTTTAGCATGGAGAAGAGGAGACTGAGGGGTGACCTCATTAATATCTATAAATATTCAAAGCGTGAGAGTCAGGAGGATGGTACTAGGCTCTTCTCAGTGATGGCCAGTGATAGGACAAGGGGCAATGGGCACAAACTGGAGCATAGGAAGTTTCACGTGAACATAAGGAAAAACTTTATCACTGTGAGGGTGTGTCCTGGTTTCAGTCAGGATAGAGTTAACTTCATTTGTAGCAGCTGATGGAATGCTGTGTTTGGGAGTTAAAATGAAAGCAGTGCTGAGAACACCCTGATGTTCTTAGTTGCAGTCAGACAGGCAAGGATTTTTCTCAGCTTCTTCATATTTCTCTATTCTTGAGAAAGGAGGGTTGAAGCCAGGACAGGTGACCCAGATGGGCCAAAGAGAGTATTCCATGCCAATTACGTCCTGACCAGGATAACAGGGGGCGGAGGGGAGGAAGAAGAGGGGTGGTCTCGGGACGCGTGCTTCTTGGGGGGACGGTCGGGTTCCGGGACAGCTCTGGGTAGTTCGGCCTGAGTTGTGTATCAATAGTTTCATATTCTTTTGCTCTAAAGTCCTGTTAGCATTGTTATATTTTATCTTTCTATTATCTTAGTAAACTATCCTTATCCCAACCCACGGGCCTCTTATTTTCTTGGTTTTGGAGTTATTTGCCCCTTCCTTTTCCCTTCCCTTGTTTCCCCCTCTTTTTCCCTCTTCCCCTGCTCTTTTACTTTAAGAAGCAGGCAGCTGCGTGGATCTCAGCCCACAGCTGGGGTGAAACCACGACAGGGTGATGGAGCACTGGAACAGACTGCCCAGAGAGGTTCTGGAGTGGTGTTCTCTGAAGACAATCAAAATCCACTGGGACACGTTCCTGTAGGACCTCCTCCTGATGATCCTGTTCTGACAAGGAGTTGGACTAGATGATCTTTCGAAGTCCCTTCCAACCCCTAACATTCTGTGTGATTCTGGGATTTGATGGCAGCGTGAATTTTTTTCTTTCATGGTGTGATCCTTCGCAGGGATTTTAAATAAAAGTCCTCTTACAATGAAGCAGTCCATTGAGATCAAAGAGGATTTGAGAGAGAATACTGCCGGGTGTCTAATGATGAGGAATTAAAGTGACTCTGGCCCATTCTACCAACTGCATCTGGAAGTGGGAGATATGTGTGTGAGTTTTCCACACTGCATTTTACTTCCCTGTGGTTTTATATAACTGCACATCAGGGTAGTGCCTAGGTATTTTCCAGATAAAATAAAATGTTGTAGCACAGTTCCCAGGAGATTCCTTCTGTTACATTCATGCTGTACTCTGTACAGGGTTGGAGTATGGGCTTGAGCTTTACTGTGTGATTATGAATACTGTCTAATTGTGAACAGACAACCAAGCTCCATGCTGGTCTTGCCAACTTCCACTCTGCAAACACTATTTGGACAGATTTCAAGGACTGTACAGATCAAAGAGTGTTCCAAATAGGCAGCCACATACTTTTGCAGGAAGTTTTCCATTTCACACATTCTTTCAGGACTGAAGAATGGACTGTTGTCCTTTTCCATTAATCTACTTGGCTTCTGTAATCTCAGGGATAACTTTTTATGTATAGGAAGCAACACTACAGTATAAGGCTCAGTGACCACAGTATCTGTGGAAAATCTCCATCTGTATTCAATTGCCATCCTCAGTTTCCCTCTCAGAGACTCTTGAGCTTTCTAATCACCTCAGTTTCTGTCTGAGGTCATTCAAAGTACACTACACATAAGTTACTTCAAGCCTTTTCCTCTGAACCATAAAAGCGAGGTCTGCTATCCTAAGCAATTGCATCATCCTCTTCAGTGCACAGCAGGATGCAAATTCAGTCTCTAGGCTTGCAAGGAGAAGGGCCCAGGTCCTTCTATCACAAGCCCATCTTCTCACTAATAAGAGATTCAAAGTTCAGTGGTGGGTTGAGTTATCTCCATAGTTTTTCACTGCAAAAGTATACATGTAACTTAGTTAAAAAATCCTGGCTCATGGCCATGAACAACAGCCTCTCTCTAGCCAGGCACTGATGCATAAATCCAATTATCTTTCATTCAGTCCCTCACTTAACTTTTCTTCATCTCATTTGTAAAGATTCCAACTGTGCTAGTTTATTATCCAGCATCAGAACTAGTGAGCATTATCCAAAGTGCCAGATCACCAAGGATTTTACTGTTTCGTAATAAACGATTCACCAGTGTTGACAAAAAAAAATTACATTTCCTTTTCCTAAAGAGTACTCACAACGGAAGAAGGCTAAAAAAGTAAGAACAGAACAATGTCCAGTAATCACAAGCCAACACAAACATTTCAGATGTTTGATTTTTTTTTCTCCTTTTCTAAGGGTGCATATACAAAACAGGAAAAGAAGTTATAAATCCAGGCCACAGAATCCCTCGGATTGTAACTACAGAAGCACAGTGGGCATTATTCTTTTTTTTTCTTTTTAAATTGTTAGAGGGAAGCACAGCCTGATTTTCCAGGATATAATTTGTAGCAATGTGTCTTGCACCTATCAGAAGACAGAATCAACTCTGTTGCCTTTATTGACTTTAATTTGAGGTTCTTTTTTTTTTTTACAGCTGAGATAATCTTGCTATCTCTTCCCCATAGAACTGGAAGTAATTTCTTCTTACTTAGTGAATAAAATTGGTGCTTTGATGAAATGAGTCTTCCTTATTCTTGCAATCTCATCAGTGCTGTCTTTATAGTTACAGGAACAGTAAATCTTCTTTCAGACCATCAGCAGTAGCATTATGTCGTACTCCTTTTAAATACAGTTGAAGCAAATTTCCCATCTTTGCAAATTCAAGCCCAGTTTTTAACTATTTGCCAGGAAAATGTATATGCTATTTTCATAAAGCATCAGGATAAGCTGCAGAATTAAATTAGTTGAAAAAAAAACAGCTTGGAAAAATACTACCAGATACATATTGTATATGCTATGCTGTCCTATTCTAAAGTACAGTTTGAGAATTGCTGTATTTTGATTCACACATAAAAAACTATGAAAGATATTGTCACTGCTCCATCAATAGGAGAGAGCTGAATTTATGACACTTAGGCACTACTGTGATGAAAACTTTAGTAGACATCTGATGGATAATAGAAGATAGTTGTAAGGAGTATGGATCAGCACAAGAAAGACTTTCCATTTTCAGTCCATGTTTCATTTTCAGTACATACATTCTTGTGGTTTTAGTTGGGGTCTTTTTTTTCAGGAGGGGGAATTCAGGGACATCTACTTAAGGCCAATTATGCAAAGCAACTGTTTCTTCAGAAAGTCAGCAATCAGCTGTAGGCAGAAGGAGAGTAGCCCACTTTTGTGTAGCACTGTCCCCAGTGCTGTATCAACTCTTCCACTGAACAGAACTGAGGAAGGAGAGGTGAGAGAAAGCTGTGCAGACACACTTTCCCATGTTTACAGTAATTGTGGGAGCTTTCTACACTTACAGTGAATAGTAACATAATTTATCAGTAGAAAAATTAAGTATTACTGCCAGGGCACAGCCTCATGCAAGACCATCAGCACTGAGAGAAGAGACATTGTGTCCTATAGAAAAGGAGTTCCGGAAGTGATGGAAAGCCAGCCTGGGTCAGTAATCCCTGAGGATGAAAGCATCAAGCATGGTAATACTCTGACAGCATAACCAGAGAACAAAGGTGCCACTGCAAGGGAAAAACACAGAGGCATGGGATCTATGCAAAATGAAAGCCTGACACTATAGCTCTTAAGCAGCTTCTTTTCAAAGCAAGCTTTGCTGGCTACAGACTCTGAGATTTTGGTTTATAAATATTCCTCCTTTCTCTTCTTGGTAGGTCAGGTTTCAGACTCTTTTTAACATCAGCTCCAAAAACTCAAGAGTGCCAGTCTCTGCGAGCCACTGGGAGCATGTGACCATTATTATTGATTGCAACTCACCCCAACAGAGGGTTTAACGTTCCATGGATTCCTCTCTCACCAAAGAGTGCCAAGTCAAGAATAATTTAGCTCAGAAAAAGACAAACAGATGTAATGAGAGGCATCAGTGCCTCACAAACATGACTGCTTTGGGAACTGTTTAAGTGATCTTATTTTGCAAGTGGACAGGCTCATTTATTGAGAAACTTTCTCCACAATAAAATTAATTATCAAAATATATATTTAAAAGATAAAGTCATGGAGGTCTAGGTGTCATCTCTGAACAAGCACTAGCAGGGTCCTGAACATGTGTTTCCAATAAGGCATGTGACTTCCTGTATCACTCTATATGTTTCATTCCAATCCAGACCAAAAATAACTCCCAAAACATAAAAAAATCCCACAAAATAGGAATCTTATTTTGTTGATATGTCTATTTACAAAAGTATTTGTGTTTTTTTTCACTTCTAAATTCTTTTTTTTTAATTCAAAACCTGTAACTGAAATAATCCCCCATAAAATATTGAAGTTGCATCTTACTTTCCAAAAAGGTGTTTCCTTATCCTCATAGATTATTTTCAATGAATATTTATCGCTTTCTCTAGAGCCACTAAATTCCCCATACATCATTTTCATACCATGCTTTATCTCAGAGAAGATGTAAAGTACCAAGTTTTTCATTCAGTAGATAATAAATAGGTTTGCTTTCCTGATTGCAGTCAGGAAACAGCACCCATTTCTTCTGCCGTGAATTTCCATTGGTACAAGTAATCCCCCAGAGGTGTACATAAAGTATACAAAATTATGTGAGTCCAACATCTGTAAATAAAACTTTTAGGGGCATCCACTAAGTTCCCCTTCAAAAAACTGCTATTAGTGGTTGTTCTCATCAAAGGCATATAAAAGAAGAGAACTTACATTCCCCTTTACTCAAGTTATATCACTACTTGTTTCTGCCTACATTAGTAATCTCCATAATCTAATGAGCTCACTATAATTTAGTTGTAACAAGTAAAAAGGTCACAGAATGATCTTTGTGGAAAATAAAATGCTTTGTGTAGGCACAATTCATGAAGCCATGTTTGTAGAATATCAAACTTAGTAAGCCATGTGGAACTGAATCCTGGGTTTCCCATTTATAAGAAAGGGAGCAAGGAAGACCCAGGGAATTACAGGCCGGTGAGCCTCACCTCTGTGCCTGGGAACATCATGGAACAGATCCTCCTGGATGACATGTTGGAGCACCTGATCCAGGACAGCCAGCACGGCTTCACCAAGGGAAGGTCGTGCCTCACCAATCTGGTGACCTTCTATGATGGAGTGACGGCATTGGTAGACAAAAGTAAGGCAACTGATGTCATTTACCTGGACTTGTGCAAGGCCTTTGACACAGTCCCCCACCATATCCTTATCTCTAAATTGGAGAGATGTGGATTTGATGGGTGGACCATCCAGTGGATAAGAAACTGGTTGACTGAACGTAGACAAAGGGTGGTGGTCAATGGGTCTGTGTCCAGGTGGAGGCTGGTGACAAGCGGGGTCCCCCAGGGGTCTGTCTTGGGACTGGTGCTCTTTAACATCTTTATCAATGACATTGATGATGGAATTGAGTGCACCCTCAGCAAGTTTGTGGATGACACCAAGCTGAGTAGTGTGGTTGACACAGTAGAAGGAAAGGAAGCCATCCAGAGGGATCTTGACAGGCTGGAAAGCTGGGCTCAGGTGAACCTACTGAGGTTCAACACTGCCAAGTGTTGCACTTGGGCCGGAGGAATCCCAGACATAGATACAGACTGGAAGAAGAGCTCCTTGAGAGTAGCCCTGCTGAGAAGGACTTGGGGATTCTGATAGATGAGAAACCTAACATGAGCCAGCAGTGTGCTCTTGCAGCTCGGAAGGCCAATGGTATCCTGAGCTCCATCAGGAGAGGGGTGGCCAGCAGGGACAGGGAGGTGATTGTCCCTCTCTACTCTGCCCTTGTGAGGCCCCATCTGGAGTACTGTGTCCAGATCTGGGGCTGGCAATACAAGAAAGATGTAGAACTGTTGGAGAGGGTTCAGAGGAGGGCCACGAGGATGATTAGAGGGCTGGAACACCTCCCCTATGAGGAGAGGCTGGGGGAGCTGGGCTTGTTCAGCCTGGAGAAGAGAAGGCTGTGGGGGTACCTCATTGCAGCCTTTCAGTACCTGAAGGGAGCAAAGAAACAGGAGGGAATCAGCTTGTTCAAAGGGTAGATAATGACAGGACAAGGGGGATGGATTAAAGCTAAAGGAAGGAAGGTTTAAATTAGGTATTAGGGGGAAGTTCTTTCCAGAGAGAGTGGTGAGGGGCTGGAACAGGCTGCCCAGAGAGGGGGTGGATGCCCCATCCCTGGAAGTGTTCAAGGCCAGGTTGCATGGGGCCCTGGGCAACCTTGTGTAGATCTGGCCTGAGGTTGGTGGCCCTGCCTGTGGCAGGGGAGTTGGATCCTTGGGGTCCCATCCAACCCATGCCATTCTGTGATTCTGTGATTCTTACGTTAAAAGAAAAACCTGTTGAAGTGATAATAAAACAAATCAGATATTCCATTTATTTTTGCTTCCTATTGCACTTTCTGGAGCCAGACTTTTGCCTTGCAACCTAACACATCTTTTGTCTGATCTGCAAACTGCTGAGTGCTTCATGTATACTGATATTCTGTAGATGACCAAGCACTCAACATTTCCCTGGACATGGAGGGCAAAAAAAGTGTCCAGTCTATAACTGCAATTGCCTATGTATGCCAAATTTTGTATACATAATTTAATAATTGCTGTAAAACAACTGGTGAGAAATATAGAAGCTGTTATTTTCATTCATAAACAATTACACTGACCCTTTTCACTTAAAATTCATATTATGCACAAAACTATAATTTGATTTTTTTTTTTTTTTTTAATTTTACTTTTTCATTATTCTAACCTATGCTTTCTGGGCATGCACTCTAGGATGACAAGTTTGAAGGTTTTTCATATTTTCTAAGTGTATCATTAAAACATAGTAAAAAATCAGTGTTACAATATTTTGGAGAAATTCAGGTATTCCAAGCTTTAAGATGAAGTTATTTAAATGATATAGCAGCACATAAATTTGAAGTGACAATGAGAATATGGATAAGTTTTTTATATCCCTTTTGTATCAAAAATACTTATGTCAAAGAAACTAACCTAGGTGTGTTCCTTTCTGCTACACAATATTAGATTGCCCCAGTATCTCATATTGCTATTGACCATTGACTGCTTTCTTTTCAAATTATTCTGTACGTATCTGATTCTGATATTGAAACCTATTATGATGTTGAAACCTACCATTTCAGTTATTTCTATATATTTGGACACTAACTACACACAGACCTGTAAGCAGAAAGAACTTCAATAATTTTTAGGGGGTTTGGGTACATCTGTGACAGTTTTCAAAAAAACCTGAAACACCCTCTTTATTTTGTAACTCATTTCTATGTGTGAAATATTAGGTGAAGAAAGCTTGTTTACTATTGGATGTCAGTAATGAAATGTTTGGTCTTGCTAGGTGTCTGAATTTTCTTGTCCTCAATATCTCAGGCACATTTTGTAGAATTAAACTAATGCTCTCTGAAATCCATGGCCTTAATGGTATTCAGATATCTAACACCCAAATAAATCAATGAGGTATGGGTACTTAGATACCTTTCAGATTTAGATCTGAAGAGCTTTTGACCTCTAAGAAACTAAGATCCAAACATTTTATTTAGGTGCTTTGATAATATAATCACTTATTGTGTAAATAAAACTTGCAGAACTATAAACAATGACTGAAATAGAATTATAACACATATATATATAAAAAAATCCACATCCATCTCATTAGAATTTCCATTTCCTTTGTGTTCTGTACAATCTTAAAAGAATTAGAAAGCCTGAATAGCTATATGTGTTTTTAGAGGTATAATAGACCTCTTGAATCTTTAAAAATTCACTACTTTAAAAACCTTACTTTTAATTAGTTTTTTTGAAAGCATTCGGAGCATGAATTTTTACACTGAATCAGATTTGAGAAACAGTATGTTTCAAATATGAAAATTACAGATGCAAAGAAAAAAAATAATTAAAATTAACTTCCAGCAGCTTCTGAGAAAATTACTTGAGTAGCTTTTACGCAGTGGGAAAGTATATATAGGCATTCCTCATGTATATACATGCATGTATACTCATCTTTTGAGTACCTGTGGGTGGAGAGTCTTTTTAAAGGATACACTGGAGCAGATAACCTTTTTCCATATTTTGGTTACTCTGAACGCTTACCAAACCAAACTTAATCTAACAATTTGTTTTGTTGGAGGAATTCAGAGTCTGTAAAGGAAAGATACACTGAGTGGTGGTAAGGCCTCATCTAAAGACAAAAGGGTCACTTTTTTGGATGTTAACTTAGATGGCTCATTCACATCTCTATCATCCTTGATAAAATTCGACATAAAGTAAGGAAAACGTCTCCAGGGCAAACACATTTAAAAGGACTCTCATGCAGGCAAAGAATGACTATACTTGTGAAGTTAATGATATGAACAATGCAAAAACCAGTGTAAGTTGTTTGACTGTTTCATCCTTTTTTTCTCACATAATTACACATCTTCTACACAGCTCATAAACATAGTCACAACAAAGACATGCAACTTTTTAGGTTTTCTTTTTGACTAAGTCTGCTGTATATGGTTAGTAAACTGCCAGGAGAAAGCTGAATTAAGTAAATACTGATTGCAGTGTTTTATATTTTCTCTTTAAGCTATGAAAACATTTATATTAAGTTCTTGTAAAATTTCTAGGGCTCATATTCATTTCAATGAAAGTTCTGAATGCATAGCAAAATAGAAGAATAAGCTTCAAATTGGATGCATGAATTGCCTGCATGAAAATGCTGAAGTCTGATTTAAAATTATTCTTGGGAGAAAGCTTGTGTGGAATTTGGCCACAAGATCTTATCTTTAGGCATCTTTTGGTCAGAAGAAAACTGGTTTAGATGTTTAAAAAAAACCACCCCACATTAAGGACGTTACATATTAATTGAAAAACACATGAAATAACAATGGAAAGTAAAAGATTCATTCTTTGGCTGTTAATGCAAACATTTTCTTATCCATATGTTCATAGTTATGGCAACAGCAGCCTACATATTTATATCATTCCTATCCATTGTGATACAGTAGAAATGCAGAAGCAAATACTCATCCAAAATCTGCCTTGTGGTATGCCAAGGAATTGCATGAATGACAAATTAAACCTCTTCAGAAGGCACTGCAAAAAAAGCTTATAAAATAATGAGGGCCTCGTTTCTCTAAAAATGTGATTTGTAATTTCTCTAACATCAGGAATAGTTGCAAACCTACCTCTCAGCCAAGGATTTTACCTGTAAGACTACCAGCTTTACTTACCATAATTCTACCAAAGCTTCTCTGAGACAGAGGGCCAGACAACTGGGAATTGATTTCAGGAGTTAAAACTAGCAATTTAACATGTCGCTAATCATGCTAGAGCTTAGGAACAATTAAACACAGGCAGAAAACATAACCCATTGTATATGATGACTGTGCCTGCCTATGCCCATGGTGTGGGAGCTAGGATGTTCACTGGCAGATGTATAGTGTTTGTAGCTGACAGCCAATTCAGGCACAAGCTTGAGCCTGTGCTACACCCTCAACTAGGCACCAGTCTCTGGGTTCAGGTTCTTGCTTTTAGTTCAGGCTTATCTGTTAACAACAGGTGGAGAGGACGGTTCTTTATAAGCAAGCTTTCATGTATACCCCAAGAGTGCAGATCACAGGAGGGGTAACAGTTTAACTGTTGTGGTTTTGCATATAGGGATCTGGGGGCCAGACGGGGCTGCAGGGGTGGCTTCTGCAAGAAGCAACTAGAAGCTTCCTCTAGGCCTGACAGAGTAAACACCAGCTGGGCTCAAGGATGGGCCTGCTGCTGACCAAGGCCAAGCCAATCAATGCCAGCAATAGCACCTCTGTGAATAATATTTAGGAGAAAAAACCTCAAATATCCACTTTTTGCCACCAGAGAAGTGAGTGAGGACATGTAAGAAACTCTGCAGACACCAATGTCAGTGAAGAAGGGGGAGAAGTCCCTCCAGGCAGCAGAGAGAGAGATTCTCCTGCAGCCCATGGAGAAGACCATGGTGGCACAGGTTGTCCCCTTACACCCCATGAAGATGATGGGGACCAGAGATTCAACCTGCAGACTGTGGAGAGGCCCCACACTGGAGCAGGTAGAGACATAGGGTAGAATCTAAGACCCATGATGTAGCAAGCTCCTGGCAGGATCTGCAGCCCATGGAGAGAGAGGCCCACACCAGAGTACATTTGCTGGGGGACTTGTGACTCTCTGGGGGACCAGGCTGGAGCAGTCTGGGACTGAGAGACTGAGAGACACATTCTATGATTTATGACTGCACCCCATAGAAGTGACACACGCTGGGGCAGCTGGTGAACAGTTGAAACTCCATGGGAAAAGGATTCATGTTGAAGAAATTCATGGAGGACTGTCTCCTGTGGGTGGGATCCCATGCTGGAGCAGAGGAAGGGTGTGAGGAATGCCCCCCCAGCTAAGAAGGAAGACAGCTCGTGAGGAATTGACCAAAACCCCCAATCCTGTCTCCTCTGTGACACTTTTGGGGGCGGAAGTGAGAGAAATCATGAATAAAGTTAAGTCCACAAAGAAGGGGTGGGGAGGGGGTGGTGGGAGGAGGTGTTTTAAGATTTGGTTTTATTTTTCATTATCCTATTATGGTTTCAGTGTGTGTGTGTGCATAGTGTAATTACGTGGGTTTTTTTATTCTGTGTTGAGTTTTGCCTGTGATACTAATTGTGGAATGATCTCTCCCTGTCCTTATCTCGACTCCTAAACCTCTCAATATATATTTTCTTCCCTGTCCAGCTGAAAAGGGATGATAAGTGACTTTAGTGGGCATCTGGCCTCCAGCCAGGGTCAAATCACCACAACACATACACACCCTTGCACACAGAGAAAACTTCATTTAAACATTAGTAGATCTGGGAGCGCAGAAGGGTTTTCTTAGGTGGTAAATGAAAGCTAATTGTAGGAAGGGAAGACTTAGGACACTCCTAAATATCATAAAATTGGGTTGCTACAAAATACATCTAAAATATGAGTGTGCCACACTGAGTCCCTATTTTCATTTAAGCTGAACATTAATGGAGTACAAAGCAGTATCCTTCTCAAAGGTCTGATCATCTAGCTATTGACTGTTATGTCATGGATTTTTTCCTTATTACACTCTTCCTGAATTTTTTGGTGAGACTAAGTTCATCTTTCCCTGATGAGCACAGCAGAGTTACAGCCCTCAAAAAGATTTTCTAGGCACATCACAAATGCTTCTATCTTGCCTGGATTAAGTTTTAGACAAATCCTTTTCATTTAGGTATTAAACCTGCTGAAGAGCCCACAGAGCTGGATGAGGGTGCTGTCTGCAGATAGTGGCAAATAAAGGCACAGAGCTTCACACAAAGCTTCACAGAGATGAAACTACAGTCCATGTTAATTTTATAATCTTCCCAATTTTAATGTACATGGGAATCTACAGGTAAGTAAGATCAAGGTAAAGGATTAACTGCCTGGTGGGTCCTTTGAGATTCATTTGAGGAGAGATGCCAGTATTTATTAGAATCTTCCCACTCTGGAAACACTTTTAACGGTACCTTTTTATTAAGTATGTATATTTGGGGTCTTCTTTATACACGCAGTCTTAAATTTGGTATACCTAGAGACCTCTCTATTCATGTCAAAAATTTTGTCATTGTCTGAAATATAAAGAAAAGTATAAATCTCTAGCCCCTACATCCTGTATTTCAAATACTCAAGAGATATAAAAGCAGAGCAGCGTAGACATTTGCCACTAGAACAGAAGAAAAATGTTCATAAATCAATCATTTTTTATTTCAAAGATAACATTCTCCTATTAGGACAGTTTAATGCCATTGCTGCCATTCATTCATGGGCTCGGGTTTATTTTGGGCTGCTTTTCTGTATTCATATAAAATGTGAACATTTTCCCCTATGGTGCTATAAAACACTCATTTTGCCTCTCCCATCAGGAACTTCAGCAGACACTAATTAACCCTCTGGAGAAAATGTTTAAAAAAATAACACAGAATTACCAGTGAAGCACTTTTTGGGGGGTTCCCCCCTCACCCTAGAAAAAGTCTAACTGAGAGACCTGATGTATTATTGCTAAATTGTGAAGTTAACTCATTGGTCAAAAATTTTAATGAGCTGAAGCACATCACTAGAAAGCTTTTTGGAAGAGGCAACGTGTGGGGGGCTATGTATGTGTGTTTCCAGATGGGAATTTCTCTCTTCTGCCTAGCATTGTCAGACCATTAGAGAACAGTTTAAGAAATACAGACACTTGTAAAGGAATTTTGAATTTTTATATTTATGAGGAATAATATGATTCCTGGAAGGTAAAAATTTTTTCACTTTTTATTCCTGAAAATATCATGGACACGGACCAATCTTATCCAGGATAGTTTTGTAACACAGAGAACTCGAAGAATTCAGGTATTTCGAGACATGACTGTGCCAGCAGTAGTTCTGATTCAATACAGTTTTTTGATGGCTTTAGTAATTTTTTTAAAAAATCTTTGCCCTCATTTTCCTGTCAAAAAGAAATATTTATATCTGGATTATTTTCCTTAATATATGGGGGTTTTCCTTACCATTTTTTTTAATAGAAACTTTTTATGCCATTTTTATAAATGAGTATTTTTCATACAAAAACTTTCAAGACTGGAGCTTATAAAAATTTTTCAGTTCTCTAATATGGCAAATATTCGGACTATAAAGCTTTTCAGATTTGTTTTGTGCTACCATCAAACCAAATGGATTGCTTTTAAATTTCCCCTTATTAGTTCTCAATTTCCTGATCTCTTCATATAGTACTTCCTTTTTTCTGTTCTCTATCTCTCCTTACAAAAAGAAAAACAATGGAATAACATGACTCTGACTCAGCTGCACAAATTAAAAATTGGAACACATGATTTTTGAGAGCTATGCAATTTAAACATGTTTTGGCATTTTGATCAATCACAGATGAATTCTCTTTTACCTGAAGTCTTAAAATTTTATCTTGTGTTTGTTTTTTAGCAACAAATAATAAACCAATCCACATCAGCCTTAGATCTTTTGCAGTACTAAAAAAAGCTAACAACATTTAGCTCTAGTGTTTACTTTGGTTCACTTTACAGATAATAACCATCTGTAAATTAGGTTCCTCTGCCTTTGAACTTTCTGAGAGTTTGATTCTTAAAATATGATGGATAGTTTGCACTAAGGAAGCTAAATATTTCTTCCTAATACACAGAAGATACATGAACAATGAGTGATACACAAATCACTTACTAAACATTTAGGAGATAATAAGCATAAATTGCTCTTTTCTTACAGTCCCTTGCCTCCTGCTTCTTTTAAGTTGAATTATTTCCTTGAAATTATTACAGAAGCATTGTAACAACTTCTTAGACAAATTAGTATCCTTTCTGGAATGCAATGGAAAAACATTAGTTGTGTAATGTCCAAATACCTTCTATATTTTCAAATAAAAGAACTCACTCATCATTCTGTACTATATGCTAATAGTTTTCCTAAATCTATGTGGAAAAGAAAAAGCCTTCTTTGAAACATATTTTGTAAATAAAATCAAACATGTTCAGAGGAAATTATGAGCAAAACAAACTGTGCACTATTTCTTTGAGAAGTCCATTTTTATGTGACTAGCTTTCTTGAATATTGTTTAATAGTTATTTGATTTCTCATACAAGCTATCAAAATCACAGGGTTTGGGAAAGGAGCTCTCTTGCTTCTCTACTATCAAGTAGCTTGAGAGCTGTCTGGAGGAGAGAGACCTAGGGGTGTTGATCAACAGCTGGTTGAATATGAGCCAGCAGTGTGGTCAGGATGCCAAGAAGGCCAATGGCATACTGACCTGCATCAAGGACAATGGAGCCAGCAGGACCAGGGAGATGATCCATCCGCTGTACTCACTGCTGTTGAGGCCACACCTGGAGTACTGTGTTCAGTTTTGGGCCCTCACTACAAGAAGGACATCAAGATGCTTGAGCATATCCAGAGAAAGACTACAAAGACTGTGAAAGGTTTAGAAGACAAATCTTATGAGGAGCAGCTGAGGGAGCTGGGATTGTTTAGTCTAGAGAACAGGAGACCAAGGGGAGACTTAGTCAATCTCTACAACTACCTAAGAGGTGGTTGTAGTGAGGTGGGGATTGGTCTCTTCTCCCTGGTAGCTAGTGACAGGACAAGGGGAAACAGTCTGAAGTTGCATCAGGGGAAGCTTAGGTTGGATATTAGGAAAAAATTCTTTACTGAAAGTGTTGTTAGATATTGGAAAAGGCTGCCCAGGGAGGTGGTTGAGTCACCATCCCTGGAGGTGTTCAAAAGAAGAGTAGATGTTGTACTTGGTGACATGGTCTAGTGTTGAGCCTAGTAGGGCTGGATAGATGGTTGGAGTCAATGATCTTGAAGGTCTTTTCCAACCAAAACCATTCTATGATTCTATTCTATGATTCTATGATCATAGAGTGTAACACGCAGAGCCTTTACTCCCTCATTCCCGAAATGGTAGATCAAATTTTGAACTTTAATGGAATCAACAGTGGGCTGCTGCCGACTTCTGAAAATTACTTGTCTGCTTACTCCTGGCAGAAGAAGTAACGTGATTGAGATTCAACTCTTGTATCTGTAGATATCTAAACCTTACATGTTACAGAGCTTACATTCTCAATCAAAAAGACATCAAGGCAGACAGCTACTCATCCTAAAATTGTTTGGACAGCCTTAGAGATGCTGTGACAGCTTTGCATCTAGCTGGTCATTCGGGTTCCCACAGTTAAAAGTGCATATGAGCTGTATAGACACTCAATAAAGTTGTAAAATACATGTATCAGCTCAACTCCATTGCCCCAGGAAAATGAAAGTAGATATAAGCCCCACCTGGAAACCACTTTATATCTCACCTAATTCCCAGCATGTACATTTAGGAGACCAGAATACAAAGGAGTTAATGTGAGACCTAGCCTAAATTGTTAGGAATTAATCTAATACTAGATAAGCTTATTCCTCTATGAGAAATAACAAAGAAAAAAAACAGAAATAAGACTTAGAAAGCTGGATTTCACATGTGCACATGTAATATGAATCCTAAATTCTGAGTCTCTGATCTCTAACTGTTTGCTTCCTTCCTGTTTATTAGGAAACACTAAACTCCAAGGAGTGTAAAAGTCATGAGCATCACCTCTGATTTGTATATTAGAAACCAAATTTGCATTTAGAAACGATTACCTTTTGCCGCTGTTTCTCTGCTTTGAACTGGTAGCTTGTATTTGATTAGATCATAATATCTACAAATATACCTAAACTAGAAATGAAGACAGCATGGGATGAAGAGTCCATGACTTGACACTTACAGCTAAATGAGTGGTGTCCCTGCCTGTGGCAGGGGGGTTGGAGCTTTATGATCCTTGGAGTCCCTTCCAACCCATGCCATTCTGTGATTCTGTGATTGTGTGAGTGCATAATTTCTTTTCATTTGCCTGGGCTAAATGGATACCCAGTAGCTCTCTGTGCACTGAAGTTTCTATATTATGATTAAGGAGCACTTTGGAACATTCTGCCCATTAATAAAACTTCAAGAAATAGCCAATTAGTGTTTCTTTAAGATAAATAAATTCAGCATTCACTGTCTCTGATGGACATTTTCTAATTGTTCGGGGTGGGGGTGGGGGAAACAGCTGTATTATCTCAACTTTTTTCTTTCACTTCATGCTGTTTCAGAGTCCATTAATTCAAATATTATATTTTTTTTCTGAGCAACTAAATTCATCATAACTTGTTATATAAATTAATTGTTCATGGATGATAAAAAAGAGACATGCCTTTGGATAAGTGATCACAGTGAAGTTTCACTGAAATCAGGAAAGATGTAGGAATTCGGGAAAACTATGAACAAAATTACAAATGCAAAACTGCAGTTCTCCCCAACTTCTTCAAACACAGTGTACAATGTGATTAGTCTTTGGCAACCCTGTACCATTCAAACCTATCCAGATAGTTGTTACATGTGTTCCTCCATTTAACTTCGTTTCCTGGAAATGGATTGATACATCTTACACTAGTATTTTGCCAAGGCTTCATAAACTTCTTAAATGCAACACAGAAAAAATATGAGTTCATTATTGTTCCTTCCTGCCCTTGTCAGTGCCTTGATTCTCTGTTACATTTGGCTATAATATTATCTTCTTTCCTTACCAAACCTTTAATCTTGGCATAACCATCAGTTTTATTACAACAAACATGCTTCAAGCCAGTTTTCTTTCTTCCAAAAAAAATTAGGTTCAAGATGAGTCCACTTAATTAGACTATATTCCATCTAACCACTGGACCACTCCCTTTTATCTTCCACTAGCTTTACTAAAACTTCACTTTTGCCCTTTCTAGCTCTTCCAAAGAAGTTCCATTATCTTTTGTGTGATCTCATTTCACTGCATACAACACTCAGATTTCTTGTACTCTTCAGGCCTCATCCCATTTTAGCATCTGAACATGACATTTATGTTTCCCTAGTCTTGATTTTATTTGCCTTTCCAAAAAATTAAGATCTCCTTAGAGTTTTCCAAGCAGCAATATAGGCATTTATCATCAAGTACCCCCAAAAATCAGCATTGCTGTGTATTAAACAAATATCAAAGGGAGAAAGATAGACTCTAACAGAATAATCATTTTCTATGCTACATAATTTTATTGAGACCACACTCTATTTTAAATGTTCCTTTCTTTTAACTTAATTATATATACATTTTTCATTTTTCTTACACGTTGAAAACCAAACCACACTTTCTTCAAAGAAAAAGGCAGAAATAGTATTTTCCTAAAATATTTGGAAAGAATACTCTCCTGAAAAACATTATTATTCACAATCTGTAATTCCATACACTCACGGTAATACGTGAGTTTTTAGTAGATGTTATAAAGAGCATTCAAAAATATGAAATTAGGCAATTTAATGTGTCCTGAATATATGACAGGTAGCAGATTTGGATGCTAATATGCAATTGCAAGTTATTATTTAATAATCTCATTTTTTAAAGTCTGTATGTATTTGTATGTGAAAGAGTGAATAAATTGACAGAAGTAGAAATACCCCCCTAATACTAAAAAGTCCAAAAGAAATGAGACTGATTAAAGGAAGAAGGATTTAACACTCTTTTTTTTTTTTTACTCCAACTGTTAAAAGAGTAGGATTTCACACTGACAGAGTCCCAAAAGAGCTCAGGTTAGGACTTCTATTTTTAGGGTGTGTGTTTAAGATGGACTCAAAACAAAATCAAAGAGAAAAATTTTCCAGTCTCTTCCTTCTTGAGGAACAACCTTGCATATGACTCAGCAAGGAAAATTACTGACAGTTTTTTGACTGACCCAAGGTTTATCTTTTCATAATGTTCTTACATAGTAAGAAAATAATATGTCTGCACTTCATCCTCCTTCTGTATCTCAGGGGCAAAACTGGCATCATAGTGTACCCATGTAGACATTGATTCTTGTAAGGTTCTTCTCATAAACAGAGTGCTGGAGGCATTCACCATAGAGTCCGTAGGGAGGGCAGGTATATCTCATAAACTGGAATTTCCTCTCACAGTACCAGGAGTTGAAAGAAAATAGAAAAAATATTAGCAGCCACCACATACTCATTTGTAAAGACACATTCTTACTTGACATAATGTTAGAGTTTTTTTAATTACTTTTAAAAGTGGATAGTATGGTTTACTTGAAAACTTTGGACAATCAGCACATAATAAAATTGCATGTTTCTGTAATGAAAGATCAGTGTCACATATTAGAAAAAGCCTGTAATCTATTCTTTGATGTAAAAATATGACACATTTTAGCACAAAAAAACCATTCTCATAATACTCCATCTTACTTTCCCATCATTCAGAGTATATGTAAGTACGTTTGTACAGTACTGGTAATGGACAGTAGAAAACCATCAGATTTCCCAACTACAGTCTCATATGACCTTTGAAATACATTTCAGGAGCATTTAGAAAACTACAAGTATCAGAGACTATATTAATAGTTTGGATACATACATTTCTTGACCAGTGTTAAAATTACTAATGTCTGTTGCAATGAGAATATATTGTGATAAAAAAAATCATCTCAAGTAATTTAATGACAGACTGCAATGTGTGTCGTCATGCGGTCTTAAATTTTAAGACAAAGACCTGTGAACCTAAGGTTTCTCCTCCAAGATTTAAGATATTTCATTAAAAATCAGGAGAAAGATACACAGTTATCAAAGGAATATTTGTACCAAGCCAACAGTATTACTGCATAAATGCCAATTGCACTGCTTCATGTACATCAGATATATTTTGTGGTGAAGGACATAGCTAAAATAATTAAGAATAATTATTTCCTAAGGTGACCAATCCCCTTTCTCCCACATTTAAAAGAAATAGAGTTACACTTTGGTTTTGCACTGTATTTTAAGAAACACATTTCCCTTCATACCCCATGAATGTTGTTTAAATTCTATTTGTCTCCTGAAATTTCTTCATGATAAAACATGAGGTAAAAGGGGATTAAATGTGAATGATATATATCTGCCGTTACAAAGAAACATTTCAGTTGATCAAATTTCTAATTCTGGGTGAACAACATAATTCACCAGACTTCAGAGACATTCTGTAGTCCAATAAATGTTTGGGGTTTTTTATATGAAATGAAACAGCTGCAAATAAAGAGCATTTGAGAAGAACCATTCCAAAATAGTTCAATGAATTCTAATCAAAATTGATACATTTCCAATATAACGCTTTTTGGTTTTTTCTTTTGCCTAAGTAGGAAGAGATTAGTGGAGAAGGTTATTTTACTTTGGTTTGGCTTTGCTAAAATAGACTATTTTAAGAAATTACCAACCAGTTCTAGTTTTCTTCCTTCCCCTGACCAGTTTAGATTTCTGGACACACAGTGCCCAAAAGTATGGGTCTTGGTCTTATTTTAAAAACAGGAATAAGCATTGTGGAATGATACAACATTTGTTATGATCCTACCAGTAATGGAATAAAAGCATTGTGCTCTAGAGGTTTGATGGATAAATGAGTAGATTTTACTAAGTACATTTATTCATTAAAGATCCTGCTATTTGTATGATATCCCAGGCCAATTTACATCTCCTTGTAACTTCTAAGTTATTAAGCCATCCCTGGAGCTCAATGCTCTTATGATAACAATTTTAATACAGTCAGTCATTTTTGCTCATATAATTTTGCTCAGAAACTACAAAATACAAATCCACAGTCATCTGAAATTTTCAGGAACACCAATGAAGTTGCGAATACAAATAAGCTCAAAACAAAAAAGAATATAGTACTTAATATTGTAGGATTGATGCCTTTACAATCTGAGTCGATTATCTTTGGAAAAGAGTGAGAATGAGGGGCACTCCCCTCATTAAAGTAAATGAAACCAATCAAATCACCTTTACTGGTATGTGAGGTTCTGGATTAGGAATAGCTAGGAGCTGACATCATATGCTGAAAGGATGATACAATATGTATGTTTATATATTAGTTGAGACAGTTATAAAGCAGAATTGGGTAAAAAACAAAATCCCTCATCTTCTTTTTATAGTATTGTGGGAAATATGTGTGAAGAAATGTCTACAGCAAGATCAAAAGGGAAAGTCAAATGTCATAGCTCAATGTGGTAGAGAGATGTTTCCTTTGATAAAATACTGTCTACAACAAAGGCGATGCATTAAGAAGGTAAAACAAGAAAAGGAAGTGGGGAGCTACAGAAATTAATATTCAAAGAAGAAAAAGAATTAGATACACATATTAAGCAAGCTAATTTCTCTGGTTATTTTTCTAAGAATTCTATTGACTCTCTTGAAAAAACCTTAAGCAGTAATGATTGAGTGCTTGGCATTTCCAAAAACATTTTTTGAAATACATCACTGCAGAGCTGTATAATAGGCAGAACTGCATTGGTGTTTTACCTACTAAAAGGTCAGCACTTCTTTTTCAAGCTTCTAATCTATTTTATGTCATTTTCAATTGGTGGTGTGGACTGATTGCTTAAAGATATCCAGTTCTACAGTAGCTTTACTAGTGTACAGTGCCTCTGTCAGCTCAGAAGTTCAAAGTAGCTGGGAATCTGGTCCAGTCTAGTAACCGTGAAGGTGCAAACTGATTTAATTTGAGAACAGTGGCCAAAGACAAAAATATATGAAATCTATTACAACATTCAAGTTGAAGCACAAGAAATCAGACAAACAGCTCTTGAATAAAGGAAAATCTATACCACAGTTCAGTAAGAAAGAACAAGCTCAGAAATTTTCAATTCATGTTTCTATTTATTTATTCTGAATAAAAGATGTCACAAAGGAAACTAAGGAGATGCTAACACAAGCAGATTACAAAGAGAAAGCTGCCTTACCTCTCTAATTGAATTGTATACAACAATCTTTTTTATGTATTCATTCATTCATTATCACAGATTAAGAGATTATATGAATAATTGAAATAACTGTTGACTGACAAACCAACTGCAGTAAGGACCTACCAAAAGAATTTACTTGCATGAAATATTAATTGGAATACATTTTCTGGAATTTATAGATGCCACTTGTGAAGAGTAGCAGGGGACTATAGTGACATAAAGAGACCTATTTTTTAATAGTGCCCGTGCAGTTGACAGAGTAAAAGCAGACTTCTTTTCAAGGGTATAACCCACATTTACAAAAGTTCTGTTCTATAAACGAGTGTCTGAAAAACTACAGAGTGAGAATTATGTGACAGATAAATGGAAGAGGAAGAAATAAAGATGGGACTAAGGTAAAAAGTTTAAGTTTTGGTGATTCACAGTCTTGACTGTGAAAGTAATAGAAATAGTTCTGTTCTACTGATTACACTATTTTGTAAAGCTAAATTCTCTGTAGTTATGTATCTCTGTAGCTGAATTCTCTGTTCTACTAACTCTGTACCTAAAATCTCTGTTCTACTGATTACACCATTTTGTAAAGCTAAATTCTCTGTAGTTGTGTATCTACTGAAAATCTAAGAAACATGCGGATATAAAACCAGAAGAATTTAATGTTTTCTTCATTTGCCTGCTCTCCAGTAACTCTCTTCAATGGTCCAAAAAAGAATATATTAATTAAGCTAATTTCTTCATTCAATAGTCATTTCTGTCCTACTAAAATAAGTCTTTCTTCAGCAAATGTGGTAATATTTCTGCAGCAGAAATATTGGGCAGAAATTAGCCCAATACTGAAGTAATAATATTTTTGTAAATTGCAGTTTGAATGTACATTTACCACTTCTCTATTCTTATTTAGGAAATTACCCACTGAGATGCTTCAGCTTTATGAAGATACTTTGATCCTTGATTTTCAGGAAAACCTATTATACACAGGTCTGGAACTTAAGTTTTTTCATTGTCCTCTGTCCCATTTATTGCTATTGTCCTTGAGGATTTATAAGCACCTCTAATATCTTGTATAGTTTGGACATTTCTATATGCTTAATGATTTCATGTTGTAAGCACTATATCCATGTTTGTACACATATCCTATAATAAATATGAATGATATTTACATAAATATTTAAATCTGTCTCAGGAAAACAAATCTAGAAAGAATTAAAGACAGTCATTGTACTACAAAGACAACCATAAAAATGAGATCTAACATAGAAATAGGATTGGAGTAGTACTAAATCCCTAATGCTTTTGGACGAGATCACCAAGAAGGAATCAAATGTTGCAGAAAAGATGCTGCTATTGACTTAAGTGTGCAAAGAGTTATTTGTGGGTCCATATCTGAGGGCTTCTGTTAATTCTAATGGTAAAAAAAAAAAAAAAAAAAAAAAAAAAAAAAGACAAAGAAGAAAAAAAAAAGTGGAAAACTACAGTATCCATCTGGGAAAAGAAGGAACGGGGGTATTTCCACACTGCACTTTTGGACATCCTTTCCCATGCAGTAGATTGTTCCCTGAATGCCTGAATACTTAAGAATAACCATGATGTTTCATCAGAACCTGCTCAATTGCCTTACAGCATACTCTAATCAGGTGCAGAGGATGCCCTTGACAATTGTCTATATAAGCTTTGCAAATGTATATTATTAGGAAATGCTTATTGGTTATTAGCTTGCCTATTGTTGCCAAACGTTGTCTACTGAATTCTGAGTTTATAACTTTATGCTAGGGAAAACAATATCTACAAAGCAAAGGATGAAAACTGGGGAAGAGCAGGGCATGAAAGGGCAACTCTGACTTTCCTGGAAATTATTCCCCACAAGAAAATCGTCTTAATAGGCATGGTAATGATCCACACCGTCTAAATGTTCGTCTGTGAGACACCACGAAGGTAAGAGTGCTTTGGATTACAAATCTGAAATAACCATTGGAGAGAAAGCAAACCAGAAAACCATGTGCACACTAGGCTACCACTATCTGAGATAAATTGGGAGTAAACAGAGAGCAAAATCCAGGCTTGTCTTATAAGTAGTCTGTGCACATATTGCAAACCTGGTTCCACAATAAAGTATAAAGCTTTTCTTTGTATTTCATGTCTTGTCTAGAAAAGTCCTGTTTTAGGGGACTTTTTGCCTATTTTTTCTTTGCCTCTACTTGTTCTTTCTTCCTCTCTATTTCTGTTAGACTCTGTGTTATTTGAACCTATTTCTTCACTCTCCTTTACCCTACTTCAACTACTTCAGTGTTCCAGCTCTTCCCCTTTTCTCCCTTCTCATTTCCTTTGAATTCTTCCCTTTTCCTCACGTTTATGTCTCCACATTTTGATCCTCACATCTTTGTTCTGTGCTTTGAGTATTTCCTCTGAAATGCCAAAGATTCATTTTCTCTTTGCCATTACTGAATCCTGCCGCCTTCTGTTCCCACCTCCCTGTATGCTCTTTGGCCCCTCAAATAATTTTTATCTTCATTCGTCTTGAGCAACCCTGCCCTCAGCTGTCTCAGTCTTCTTGCCTCCTAGCCATTCCCTTCTCGAACATACCTCAGTATCCAGAGATGGGACAACTCAGTTTTTGAAGTAAATTGTAGGTGTTTCTGTTCAAGGAGTAAAAGTCAAGAAGTTTAGACTTTGCAGAGGTGAAAAGAGCAGGTACCATAGAAAGGTTGCGAATGTTTCTGGAAGGATAAAATTATACTTTTACTTTTTCAGTCTCCTTCACAGACAGTATAGGAATACAGTAAGAACATTCAGGTAAATTTTATTTTAAAGAGAGATGGGTAATATAGTTGATAAGTGTGTTTTCTTATTTAATAAATCAGTTTTTGAAGTTTAAATGTTGTTAAAACACAGTGTTTCCCAAAGGCCAACTCCCTGAGCCTGTGATTTAATTATTATGTGACAATGGAGAAAAAAAGCTGAAAGAACCTATGGAAGATGTACTAAGGGTGGTTTCTCAAACAATTGGCTTAGCTGGCCTAGAGTTAGCAGTCTGTGGTGTGGATTCAAAAAAATAGTGTCCAGGCCAAAAGCTGAAAATGTAGTTATATAGGGACCCGCGACTCTACCTACAGTGACTGTCTAGTGTCCCTGGTATTTAAACAAGTGCTAGGAAAAAGCTGTAATATCCACAGATATCCACAGCCTTTCCTGCTCTTCCCTTCTGTGCTCAGAGCCATGGAACTAGGAGAAGTAGCACAAAGATGAGCTGCTGCACAGTACTGCAGATTTGCTCTAATGCCTTACCTCTCAGTTCAAGACAGATACAGGACAGCTACTTTTTTTGGTTTTTGTTTTGGTTTTGGTTTTGGTTTTTTTAAATTTCCCCTTAAACAACACTGGTAACCTACTATTCCAGATTCGGAATTGTGGTAGTTTTGTGTGGCTGGGTTCTGATGAAGAAGGGAAGGCTACAGGGGTGGCTTCTGCAAGAAGCAGACAGAAGCTCTCTGCAGGCCCCATCAGCCAACTCAAAGCTGGAGTCATTGCTGAGTGAGGCCGAGCCCATCAGGGATGGTCACAGAGCCTCTGGGAATCACATTTAACAAGTAAAAAAACCTGCAAGCAGCTGCATTTTGCCCCCAGAGAAGGGAGTGAGAAGGTGTAAGAAACTGTGCAGACAACAAGACCAGTGAAGGGGGAGGAGGTGCACTTGCAGCCCATGGAGAGAGACAGAGACACAGAGATGAGGAGAGAGATCCATGCCAGAGCAGGTATCCTGGGTGGGGGGGCTTGTGACTCCATGGGGGACCAGGCTGGAGCAGTCTGGGCCTGAGAGACTGAAAGACATTCTATGATTTATGACTGCCCACCATAGCAGTGACCCACGCTGGGGCAGCTGGTGAAGAGCTGAAGCCCCATGGGAAAGCACTTGCGTTGGAGAAATTTGTGGAGGACTGTCTCCTGTGGGTGGGACCCCACGGTGCAGCAGGGGAAGGGTGTGTCTTACTGTGTGCTTAATGTAGTGTAATAAATTAGAGAGTTTTCTTTCCTTTATTCTGTGTTGAGTCTGTTTTGTCCATGATGCTAATTGCAGAATGATCTCTCCCTGTTCTTATCTCAACTTCTAAGCCTCTCAATATATATTTTCTCACCTGTCCAGCTGAAAAGGTGAGTGATAGAGTGGCTTTGGTGGACATTTGGCCTCCAGCCAGGGTCAAATCAACACAAGAGTCCATACCTCTAGAGAATTATGTGTGCAACCTCCATTAAGTTCATTCACATTACGCACCTAACACAAAGGCACATATTTTTCCTCTAGGTTTGTGAAAATAAATATCGGGATGATTCTTATTGAGGCACAAATATGAAACAAATCAAAATAAACTAAAAAAGCCTGTATGTAGGCTGCCATTGTTGAGCTGAGGAGGGAAAAAGCAGCCCCTTGTTGTCAGCTTTATAAGGGAAAGGGTTAAAATATGGTGAGGCAGACCATGTTGTGATATTTTTAATATAAAAGGTCACTGTTCTGCTAGTTCATCACCTTTTTTTTTTTTTGAGAGAGAACTGCAGAAGGTTGTGTCAGGGAAAGAAAAGTATTATACAGGGGATAAGAAATATTGCAAAGCATTAGGGAGACAAAGAAAGCACTTAGTGACTTCAGAGGAGTTGCATAGATATAACCTGGGGCAGAGTTTGGCTCTGACTGCTTCTATCTGCATATCACTTCACCGTATCCAGTGCTAAATAATGGTTTTACTTACAAGGTTGTAAATCCCAAGTATCTCTACTGAAGACAACTGCCCTTAAACCAATGAAGGTAATCCAGATTGATGCTGGTGTAAATGAAGTCATACTTTGAACTTAAACACTTGCTCTGTCTCAGGTAATATTTTTTTTTCCTAACCCTTCCTGATAGTTAAGCTTTCTTCACAAAATCCAGCTTCACCGATTTGGTGGACTTGCAGTGGTGTGCTCTGATACCGCATTGTTTCTTTTGGAGTTCTCCAGTCAAAAGAAAAAGGCAGTCAAAGCTGCTGTAGCCATTTGTGAAGAACCCAGTTCTCATACCAAAAGAGAATAAATTTATCTTCTTTCTGTGCATTTCATCAGGGAATCATTCTTTTGCTGACAAATATTCACATATTTAAAACCTTTTTGACATGCAGTTGTCTTTATAAGGCTGACCCATTTCTCACACTTCTCTCTCAAATTGACCTGCCCCAGATAACCTTCCTGGAATCCATCTCATTCGACTGTATCCTCTCTCTGACTATCACAATTACGTTGCTTATTGGTCAAGTGAGATAACAAAGGCAGCAGATGCAGCACTGCAAGAATGTACTGCTGCTGTCAATAGCACTCAGAGAGCTGAGCAGACAAAAAGCAAAATAAAATTTCACATTTTATTCCTGAAATGTAACTTTTGAAACCAAGTCTCAGATCACTTACATTCTCTCAGTCTGAACAAAAAATATTGACCTATTTGCCAAAGATGGTGACAAGTTAGATAGAGCAATAGCATCTCTTATTTTGGTAGGAGTGGTAACAGGTAGATCCATCAAGTCACTCCAGAAAAAAAGTCAGCAGCAAGGAGATCTCCACACCTGCTACTTCCATTACTAATGCTCTCAAAGTGGTTTCACCAGCTTTCAGTGCTGCTACAGCTGCTGTTTCATGTACCAAATGTTTTACCTCTTTGGCAGCAAGAAGCCAGATGATGCTACCTATGCAATTTATATTGCTTGTGACATATGCAATAAAGGACAGCCCTTCTTTTCTCCCTGTTACTTTTGTTGCTCTGAAGGACTGCTCCAGATATGAAGGACCTGCTTCTTGTTATTAATCTGAATTGCAGTGCTTCAGGACAGGTCAGTCAGAATCCTGTTTTATTAAGTGTCCTACATAAACAATTTGACCTCTTTCAGAGATTAAACAAGACCCTTGGGTTTCGAGTCCCTTTTTAATATAACTCTCATTCTTATATAGAGATTCCTCCATTTTTATCTACGTGCCAGTCATCAACCTCACCACTGCTTAGCATTCACTGAATTGCCTTCAGTGGAAAAGCCACCAGCTTGCACACTTTTTGGAAGAGCAGACTTGCTTTTTCTCTCTATTTACAAAGCACCACGAATCTGAGGTGTTTGGGACTATATTGATTACCATTGCAAAACACAACTACATGTTGCCATATAATTAGCTGGAGGATACAGGTCATTACCTTGCCATTGTTACCATAGGTCCTCTCCACTTCTCCGCTCTGCAAACACAGGTGGAAAATAAGGCAAACTATTTTGGTGTGATACCTATCCCAGAGGTGCAAAAATTTTTGCTCTGTTATTATCAAATGTTTTTCTGCGCCATATAAATATAGTTTTTATTCATTAACATTTATGTTTCTAATTCCATTTTGTTACAACCCAGTAAATTTGGAGTCCAGTCCATTAAATTCAATTAAGTTAATTCTGAATCACCAGAAGAGCACATTGTGTGGTTCATCCCATCTCCTTTTACTAATACCCTTAATTACTTAGCATCCTTTTAGGATAGCTTCACTCTTCTCTTTGGATACAAAACCCATTTTCTGACAACTAGACCCACTTTATGACCACAAAGAAGGCAGATAGTTTCAAGATGAGACACTACTTCTGAAGATCAACTGCAGTTCTTAAATATTTGGAAACTATTTGCATTTTTGAATTAGCGAATCTGCAGCTGACTATTTCAGCATCTGAAGCACAGACAATGTACATCCTGGAGAAGGTTGAGGAAAGAGATAACTCCAAAGAACTATCTTCCCATTTTCTTAGTGGGTAAAAAAAGCACACAGGGTATTATCTGTCTGAGGCATGTGAGAAAAAAGAAGCTAAAATTCAGATATTGTTTACATTAAAACTTTACAACCTACAATCATAGCATATTTCTTATCTATCAGCTTGATACTTTATATAAAAAAAAGTTGTGTGATAGGACGGGCAAAATTATATATTAATGAAGTCAAATTCTTGCTTGTGATACAAAAAATTGGCCTACAAACACAGCCTTTCCCACAGAAAACACAAACTCTGAAGTACTAAGATACACAGCACCATTGGGAATCTCACTAATCTTAGAATAAACAAGCATGTAAATTGCTATGCTATGTATTCTGTTAAAAATCACATTTTTATTACATCTGCTTGACCCTTTCAATATGAATCTTATCTATGCAAATGAAAAAGTTTTTCCCTTGTGTTCATTATATTAATGTGCAGTATTCTTTCTTGGTACTTTTTATGTGTTAAATATTAAAACTCACATAGTGAGGGCCTGAAAATTAAATCAGATAAGATTTTTAATGTTTTTATATTTCTTCTATCTATACCATTAGACCAGTGTATTAAACGTCCTTGAGTTAACTTATCTTTTTATACAGTTAAGCTGAATTTTGTGTAGTATTAGTAAACTTCAAATGGATACAGTCACATGTGACAAGACAGGTACTTTCTTACAACATTTTTTTTCAAAAAAATGCACATCAAGACTATTTTCACTATATGGAAGCTGACATCATAAACTGCAAACAGGAGAGCAGTGGATGTCATCTACCTTGACTTCAGCAAGGCCTTTGATACTGTCTCCCATGACATCCTGATAGCAAAGCTGAGAAAGCATGGGATAGATGAGTGGACAGTGAGGTGGGTTGAGAATTGGCTGTCGGACTGAGCCCAGAGGGTCGTGATTCGTGGAGCGGAATCTGACTGGAGGCCTGTGACTAGCGGTGTTCCCCAGGGCTCGGTGTTGGGTCCAGTCCTGTTCAACATCTTCATTGACGACCTTGATGAGGGAATAGCATCCACCCTCAGCAAGTATGCCGATGATACAAAGCTGGGAGGAGTGGCTGACACACAGGAACACTGCGCTGCCATCCAGCGAGACCTGGACAGGCTGGAGAGCTGGGCAGGGAGAAACCAGATGAGGTTTAACAAAAGCAAGTGTAAAGTCTTGCACCTGGGAAGGAACAACCGTTTCTATCAGTACAGGCTGGGGGATGACCTGCTGGAGAAGAGCTCAGTGGAGAAGGACCTGGGGGTCCTGGTGGATGACAGGGTGGCCATGAGCCAGCAGTGTGCCTCGGTGGCTAAGAGACCCAATGGGATCCTGGGGTGCATCCGGAGGAGTGTGGCCAGCAGGTCAAAGGAGGTGATCCTCCCCCTCTACTCTGCCCTGGTCAGGCCCCACCTGGAGTATTGTGTCCAGTATTAGGCTCCCTGGTATAAAAAGGACAGGGATCTCCTGGAAAGAGTCCAAAGAAGGGCTACGAAGATGATTAAGGGCCTGAAGCATCTCCCCTATGAGGAAAGGCTGAGTAAGTTGGGATTGCTCAGCCTTGAGAAGAGAAGACTAAGGGGGGACCTAATTAAAGTCTATAATTATCTTAAGCAGGGGATGCAGGGGGAATCAGCCAGCCCCTTTTCAGTGGTCTGTGGGGATAGGACAAGGGGCAATGGCTTCAAGTTGGAGCACAGGAAGTTCCGCACCAACATGTGGAAAAACTTTTTCCCAGTGAGGGTGACAGAGCCCTGGGGCAGGCTGCCCAGGGAGGTGGTGCAGTCTCCTTCACTGGAGATATTCAAGACCCGTCTGGATGCCTATCTCAGTGAAATGTCCTAGGGAACCTGCTTTGGCAGGGGGTTAGACCCGATGATCTCTCGAGGTCCCTTCCAACCCCTACAATTCTGTGATTCTGTGATTCTGTGATCATGCTTTTACTGTAATTGTATCCCTGAAAAAACAAATTTATTGAAAAATGTATCAAATTTTTAATTCTTTTTTCTGTGGTCTGTGAAGACTATCTCCTTACTATTCAGATTGCCTAACACATTACCTCAGTATGTGATCCAAACCTGTGCACACCCTTAAAGTAAAATTTATTCTTGTAATTTGAATGTAATATAAATTTTTGATCAATCACATTTCTCAGTACAACTTCAAGTTCAGTTGTATGAAGAGTCTTACTTTACTATTATATACAAAATATTTTTTAAGTTTTCCATTATTTTATTTATCACTGAGTGGGAGTAGGAAATGCGGCTCGTTAAAAATAACAAATTACAACGTATTAAACAAGACTTAACAAGTCTAGATACTACACAAGATAATTATAGGTAAATACAAAATTTTAATTTGAAATGTTATTCATTCTCTGTATAAGCAGTTAGCTAAGACAAAGCTTGCTCAGCACTGTGCAGATTTTGGTTATGGTTGGTAAGTGCTCCAGTAGAGATACCACCTTCCACCACTGATAAATTGCTAAAACTGAGATTCACATTTTCCTGTATTTCCATTAATCTATCTTTTAAAAATAATGTCATCACTCAGTTCCTCATATTTCAGGGTTTATAGCCTGTACATGCAGAACATACTTAGAGGCCTCAAGAAGCAAAGGCTAGAAGATGATCTTGTTGCAGTCTTGTTCCAAAGAGGAAAGTATAGAGATGACAGAACCAGGCTTTCCTACTGGTGCACAGTGACAGGAAAAAAGGTGAAGGACACATATTGAAACAAGGACAGTTACAAGTATAAAGAATTTTTATTTATTTATTTATTTTTAATGATAAAGGTTTTTAACTATTGGAACAGCTTCCCAGAAGGTGGTGAATCTCCATCCTTACAGGTCTTTAGGCATAGTTTCAGTGGAGGAGTTGGACTGGATGACGTCCAGGGCTCCTTCCAACATATTCAGTCCTCTAATTCTATTCAGAATACTCTTGGAAAGGAAAATATCTTCTAATCTTTAATCTTAGTATTTGTATGAATGAATACTGCTTTTTAATTCCACATCAGAGATAAGTACTGAGCCTGTATTCCTACTTGCTGCTAGACATTGAATTGGCAAAATATTAATAGTCTCATATCTGTCACATATATACTGAAGCCTTTCCACAGGAGTTTAGCAAGACCTTTTCCCTTTCTTCTGGGTCTTAGCTCTGGGTCAGAACTAAATGAGGTTTGTAAGTGGACTGGTCCACTGCCATCTTTGTGATACACATTAGGAATCTAGAAGAGCAGTGTTTCAGGTGTTGGGTTTTTAGTGTTTTTTTTAAATAAGAGAACAGCATTTCTTCTTGACTTAAAATCAGTGGCTAAAATTAGTGAATTAGTGGGTTATTAGTGGGAAATGTTTTTGTTCCATAATTAATATCACAGAAATTCTAACTTACCACAATATCAACAATCTTAACATGTGCCAAAAGACAAAGACACAAATGAAACTTCTCAGCTGAGTTAAACTGACAGGTTGGAGCTTGACATTCACTATGCGAATGAGAAATACTCTACCTTTGAAATTATTATCCTATGAACTGCACAAAGCCCGTAGAGTGATAGGAATTTCTCTTTTTCTTTGCATGTCTCTTGTATTACACATGGGCTGGGTTCCAAGAGCTCCTATTATTGGAAATAATGAAGATTGTAATTCCATAGACTTGAATAGAAATGAAGTTTGTAATTATCTTTGCCTTTAAGATGTTCGAGCATTTGTGGCCACACAAAAACACTGCTGAAATCAATCAAGTATTTTCTGAAAAGACCAAAGATGGACATGTGGTAACAGCACAAATTCAACACCAGCTGCTTAGTTCAGGATCACCAAACTAAATCACTTAATCTAAATAAATATCATATTGACCAAAAGGAGAATTGCTTATTGGAAGAAATGTCAGATAAAACTTGACCAATAGCTTGAAAGAGACCTCACAGATCAACCCTCTTTTCTTGAGGCAAGATTAGCAGTACAAAAACAATTACAGACAAGTTGACCCAATTTCTGAAAATGCCAGTGGACTTCCATTCTCTTCTGGTCTAGTCTTATATCTAACATCTTCTACTCAGAAGTTATTCCAAATATGATTATTTCACATTCTACACACAGAAAACACGGAGAGGAATTTACTCTTTTCCTTTTGCCCAGTTTACATTTCAGGGCTTACTAGGAAGAAATCTTTCAAGGAATCAGAATCACTCTTTGGGTTTCTGCAATACCTAAACTAGCATTTTATGGGTGAAAGATGTCACTCAAAATGCTTTGGTGACCAGCCTTTAAGACAATATGTATTACATTAAACATGCATCTCATCACTTCAGTGCCAGAACACGTACAGAATGACTGATAAAAGATAAAGACTTTATTTTATATCAGATACTTCCCTTTGGCATACCAAATAGTCAAGAATGCCCTGAAATTTCCAGAGATTCTTCTGTTTTCCTTTTTTCCAATTGGAGTGGCAAAAAGCACAAACACAACTTTTCTTTCAGCTTTAGAAATTCTTTGTGATTTCCCCAAAAGACACAATAGTTTTTTGTTGATGTTTTGTTTGTTTAACTTCTGTTCTTTCTTCATGTTCAGAAAATATATCCCATGAAAATCTGAAAAATTACATTTGATTGCTAGACCAACAATGCCCCTTGAAATCTCATAGTAATGTGGGTAACATTTTTTTGACATTCTACTGTATGTATCAGACTATAACTCTGCTGTGATAGTTACAATAGTAGCTCAATGGTTATAACTTTTTTCTTTCTTCAGCAGTTTATTTAAAATCTGTTTTTCCATTACTGTATGCAGACTTCATGTGCTCAAGAATGTCTTTTTTAAATTAAAGTTTTTCCTAATTGAATCTTGAAGACTAAAAATACATCTTTATAATACTTTCCCATCCACAATATTGTTGTCAAAGCAAGCGTATTAATGACATTTTTAACTTTCCAAATAGCTACACAAGCAGATACCTGTAGCTACAGCAAATGTGTGAAGGCATTAAAACTGTGGGGCAGGGTTTCCAGATCCTAGTCCAGAAATCAGCTGCCTATTTAAGATTTAATATGTGTTCTGTATTAGGTGCTGGATTTTGATCAGTGCATCCAGCTTTCACAATGTCAAAGCCCATGTATTAATTTATTAGTATCTTCCTGATGCTGACCTTTCATCTCCTCTGTTCCCAGACAGCAAAGCTACTATCCCCAAAAAGCTCCTTTCTTATAGCTAGATTGTCTGCAACCTAGGTTGTGTTTATTATGCATGGTGTATACCTTGCTAGCTCTCAAATGAGAATACAAGTGTCCAGAGGCTTGAACTAGAGCGTGAAAACTGAACACCGGTAAGTAGAATTTTTATGATAAAAATATTAGTTTACCCCCTTAAGGAAACCTGATAAATTTTGCTCCATTGGAATACAAGTTTCATATTTGCCCATATATATTTGAGGATTTTAATAACTGTTTAAAGTTGCAAAGAAGGATATAAAACTTAAAAATCTGAAAAGAAATTTGGGAAGAAAATGGGTTGTGTTTTAATTGGTAAAACTTAGATAATTCATATACCAAATTTTGAATCATACAGCTGCAGTCTTTAGGCAGAGGAGGCCATGCAGGGCCATGTGAGGTCATATACTTAATTTTTAAGCCAGAAACATGTAATGCTCCTAAATCATTTAAAACTTTGTTGGAGAAGTCATTAAAGGTTGAAGATAAAAACCTGACATTATTATAACATATCCAAGCCTCAGCAATGTCCAAGACAAGACATGCATACTCTCTGAATATGCTGCATCTTGTTTACTATGACTTTGGGAATAGATAGAGTAATGGCCTTTGCAGCTCATCTCCGCTGGTTGATGTCCTGATTTTACAGCTAGCCTGAGGGTTGTTTCAGCATGAAGAAAGCAGTGGGTTTTTTTAATATATTCACACTACAAAGCTTCCTCATACAGGTACATGTGAGGGTCAAACTCACAAGAGCCACTTTTTTATTAAAAAAAAAACCATTTATTGTGATTACAAATTACTACAGAAAAGTAGCCTAGCTTCATGGCTGAAGTTGATGTGACCTCAGTCTTCCCCAAATCGCAAATGCTACAAATGCTCAAGGACTAGTCCTTCAGTGTACAACAATGGGCTTCAGGCTAAATTCCTGGTTATTCTAGAACTCCTCTTTGAAAACCTTCTTGAATCATCCCTTGCAGCAGATATGACTGCTAAAAATTTGGGTGCTAGCAGAGGCCAATCACAAGGTTCATAGCTCCTGTCAAATGTAGGTAGCTATTTGTTCTGAGGATCTGCAAGTTAATGCACACATAAAATAAAAAACATCAACAACAAAAAAATAATAGATCAGTATCAATCAGAATTTACTTGCTGCTTTTAAGAACTGTACTAGGTAGGAGCTGAAAATGTTCATTTTCCTGTAGTGATTCATTTTTAAAAGTGCAGCTGGATTTTACCCTGCTCCTTCTCCAGGCATATGAACCAGTACATTTGAAATAATTAACGTGACCTGACCTGTGTTTCTTTTTCCCATCTCAGCATAGACTTGAGATCATTATAAAAGATAATAAAAATACATTCAGAGTTATTAGACAAAAGGACTCAAAAGGACTACATCCTAAGGTTCACTGTAATAAAAGGTCTATCAACAAAGGGAAGAAAAAATAAGATGAAACTCTGGAAAAAAAAAAAAAAAAGAAAAAATAAACAATCCAACTAAGCAAAGAACAAATTTGAAAGGTATTGAATTATGCAAAGTAGCTGATTGATCCTGACTTTTGATTCTTTCCCTCAAAAAGAAGACTACAATAAGGCATGAGTATCATACTCACATTTAGACCGCTAAAAGCACAAAGTCGTCGAGCTTTAAAAAGCACAGCAATTATTTGAGCTTATAAAAAAGCCAAGACATTTCCCCTTCCTGAGAGAGTATTGGTGCAAATAGCACAAAAGAATGAAGAGACTTGAGGGGAGAAGCAGCAAAGGAATTAATAAGAAAAATATCTGTGGGAAAAAGCATCTGTGGAAAAACATTTTACATCTACTGGGATATTGTTTGAAGTGAAGTTCAAGGGACTGTGTGCAGGTAAGAAGGGGCAGATGACAGCAAGGGAGAAATTTATACAGAAAAACGTGTGATAGATATTACAGTGACAAAACCAAGTACTTACAAGTAAAAAATGAGTGAACTCAACAGTCTTTGCAGCCCTAGTTCTTTTCCCCTGAGGATATGCATTATGACACAGGCTTTTAATACATAATCGCACACTGTATTTTTTCTGCACAGGACCTCTACCCCATTGAGTGAACAGAATGGATGGTGATCAATTAAAAAAGACCAGCTATTCAATGTTTTGTTTTACCCTCATTGTTCATTTTGTGGACTTAAGCCTTATCTAGTGCACACTATTCTGAGACTGCAATGAAGACAGAATTATTAATTTCCTCATGGGCTTTTCTCTGGCACTCAGCACTGTGATGCTCCACAAGCATTAATTTATCTTCACAAAGTGCAATGTGATGTGAGGGGTTACTGTTATCCTCACGTTACAGATAGCAAGCTGAACCAGTGAGACAGTGAAAGTAAAAGTACCTGCTTATTTTCAGTACCCACTTTAGGATTTAAAAACCAATTTCTCAAATTACATAAAGTGGCACTTAGCCTGTTCAGCCCAATATTCCCAAAGACTTCAGCTGTATCTAAGAATGGCCAGAACAACCCAGGCCAAGAAATAATCAGAAAAGAGAGAGTAGCGATTAGCTCCTTCTACCATAACACCAAACCAGATGTCTGCAGCAGCAAAACATCCAAACTTTGGCAGTAAAAAGAAAGGTTGTATGAAAAGCATCCCAGATGCACATCCCCGGCAAGTCCAGATAATGCTCTGAATAAAGCATGAAATGTACACTAAGTGGCCATTGAATCAAAATGACTATGCATATGCAAGAGAATTTGGAACTGAAATGACAAGGTAGTATGTCATTCCATGACCTTATAATGCTTAGTTTTGCAACATCAGTGCTTTGTAAAGTCAGGCATGTGCTTGTTTCTATGTTATTTAAAAAACACACAAACAGAACTTATTTTACATGACACTGTTGCATTGTCTTTTGGCAGGTCTAGGATGTTTGTATGGTCTTTGGCCACTTCTGCTCTGTATGTGGTGTTAGCAAATGTAGGATATTGAAGAAGCCAGTATTAGGAGAATGAATCACACTTACCCTGCTTGTCTCAGACCTAATGTCTGCCTGTCTTCTGAGTTAGCCATCCCAATAACGATGAAGTGACCACAAACTATTGAATTGTCTTTGTACTGAATCAATTACTTCTTTCTCTGTGTTGGTCCTAACAGGAGAGCCCCGAAAACCATGCAACAGGCAGATTTCAGCTATGTGGTCAGCCTCCAATCAGGCTTCCTTAGAGAAGATGTCACCCTTCACTACAAAGTCCTGCTTCATCAAATCACTGTTGGACAGGAAAATTATCATTTTTGCTGTGATTATCAGATGTTCAGAGGGGCTGGACTAGACTTATTAAAAACAGAATCCTCTTAGACTTAGCTGCTTAAATGTTCATATTTATTTGTGAGCTGTTTACCATTTTGTAAAACATTGGCTTGGCTTATAAAATTAATGGTCTTATTAAATTGGGACCAATCAACAGGGAAAATTTAATTTAAATTATTAAATCTGATGAACATTTGCAGCTGAAAAGATCTTTTTATGAGAAAATCCTACAGCTCTGACATTAGATAGTGCTCTCCATTCTGATTTTAATAGAGTTTCAAGAGTAAAAAGAGAAAAGATAAAAACATTGCAGGCATTAATCAAATCAAATATACAATAAACAAAAGTGAGGTGATAGTTCCGGACAACTTCCAAAAGATATTGCTCAAATGCTTTCTGTCCCGTAAACACACATTATTCTAAATGAAGCAAGTGTTTTAGGATAAGCTGAATGCTAATATCTTTTCTGTAATCAAATAGAAGAAGATCAAAAATGTAGTGGCATATCTGTGTCTCCTTTGTCCTAATACCATGTTTAAAGGAAAGGTCTCTCTTCCTGTGAACTAAGGAATATCAGATCAGTACAAACATAATTTTAGAAGGCCCCCTAATGACCAGGCTATGTGAGTATTACATTACTTCATCATTCGCTCTTCCCTTCCACCTCTCTAGAACACGATGAAAGAAGAAAGGAGCAAAACGCATATTCAAAAGCAGGTTTCAATAATCAAGATCACAGAAAATTTAGCGAAATCCAGAGATAAAAGTTGACAAACTAAACTACAGAACTGCTATTAATAACTACAGAACATATCTTAGAAATATAGAATGCTTAGACATACACAATACTCTTAAGTAGTCTCCTTTGCCACCTTCTTTTCTAAGGATGAAGATTATCCAAACCCTAAATTTTTAAGGAGCAGTTAGCTGGGCTGATGATTATATATGCAAAGATAGGATAAGATAAAATCTTGTGTTTAGTGCAGTTGTGAAACATACTCATCCTGACTCACACCTAACCATAACTAGTGTGCACATGGGTAATGTGCACCTTTTGCCTGTCTTCTGCATAATTTTTTTGAGCGTGACTATTACAAAACTGCAAGTATGCATAGGAAGCAAAATATGGAAGAAAGGACTTTTATTAAAAAAAAATAGTATGAAATGAGTATGAAATTACATGTTCTTCTCCAGATGCAAAAGAAAGAAACAAAACAAAACAGGAACCTAGCAACATCTTTGCAATTATTTAAAGAGAGGAAAGAATTAGAGTACATATACTAGACGTTTTCAAAGTAAATCAGTAATAAAATCAGACTGATAAGTTTATACTGTGTTTCCCCAGTAATCATTAGTTCTTGAATTCCTCTGTGTAAGGTCATGCATCCATCTGCCTCTCACACTGCCCACCTTCTACTAACAGCAGTATCTACTGAGTATCAGTATATTTTTAATCACATCTCAAAACTCTGTAAAAGAGGAATGGCCAAAATGTATCACATTTTGAAAACATGAGTGCAATTTAATATAAAAGGTAGAATTTGACAGCCAGGTATATTTATAACAGCTTTTCTTTGAATGAGCTGCTTTCACGTGAATGTACCTTGTACTTGGCTTTCTCTGACTTCCTTGTATATATGGGTGAGATAAGAAGAGTTTAAAAAACTTTTTTTTTAATCTCACCAGTGCATTGCAATGATGAGAAAGCAATGCCATAGTCAGCTCAGATGTAATCAGAAGAGATTTTTGAAGGTGAAACTGACAGAGAGAAAGTAGAGGTTAAGTGCGGGACTCAACTCTGCTGGCACTGTTGAGCACCCAAGAATGGAGACTCATCTTTATCAGCAAACTTCAGTGTGGGGTCAGAAGTAACAGATTAACTCATTCACTTAAAACTCTTTTCGTTCTAAATGTAGACCATTGATCTTCAAACCTTCCAGGGACAAATCTTCACTCAACTCTTAGTTTCTAAAATAACTGCTTCCCTTAGAAAGAACTTGAGCATGCAGAAAAACTGTGTAAGTGATTTACTTCATCAGAGCAAACACTTAGCAGAATCTTCAGCTCCTCTGTCCTATCAGGATGTGATTTTCTTGCTGATTATTACTACTTCTTTTTTTTTTTTTTCCATTTTGTGGAATCTTGACTCACTCCAGACCATCGCTTTAAGAAGTTCATTATACTGAAAGTCTTCCATGGACTTTTTTCCTCTTATTAAGATAGAGTTACAGATTTATTGTTTTTAAATATATATACTGTTGACCTGAGGAAACTTCAGCTTTCCTCTACATTCAGTTGCTCTCATTTCAACTGGCTGAATAAAAGAAAAAGCAGGGTAGGTTTGGGATTTTTTCCCAAAATGTGCTTGCTGAGTAAAACCAAATCAGCTATAGGTCTTTTTCTGTTTATTCTTCCTTCTACTTTAATTCAATGTTTGCGTGCTATTTGCCAAATCTGGAGATCTGATGTTGCTACAACTTCTTTGTTTAGTGGTTATTGGTGGTGGATTTGTTTGGTTTAGAGACAACTCTTCAGAACCTTCTGTTGGAAAGCATAGATAGCTATGTTAGGTTTTTTATGCTTTTCTTATATATTGGATTGCTACTCAATGCTTTTCGTAGTGATCCTTAAAAAGTGCTGCTACGATACTTACCAGTGTGACACTTAGTCCCTTTGTGCATTCAGTCCTTATCCTTTAAAATCATGTATTCCTTGAATGTGTGAAGTATGCCCACTAAAATCAGCTAAGCTGATCTTCTAATCACTTTTTCTACAACTACAGACCCACTGTAGACATATGGAGCAAAATCATCCACTGATTTCAGTGGAGTGATGTCTGCCTGTAGTAACTGAAAATTACCCTGTAATTCTCAAGTGAAATTATTAACAAACTTCTAATGAACAATTTCTTCCCAAAGAAGCTTTAAAGGAAGTTTTTGTCTTAGAAATATATAAATAATAAAAGGTTACCATATGAACCTAATAGGTTAATCAAAATCCCATGACTGTTCGCTGTAGAAGGTATCTGTCATTCAGAACTCCATTCATCAAAGCTTTCTTAATGGCATCCATTATCTTCACCCCATGCTATAAGCACCTAGCACAAATTCAGTGTAGCATCACAGCTCTGTTGTAATACAAATGATAAGACTAAGATACACACTAAACTAGTAAAGGGTATATTTCAGACAAGCAGGTTTTTGTTTCAAGTAGTCCCTTTAGAATGTTCCCCGGTGTTGCCATGTAACTTTATTTAGCATTTAGGTAAAGGCCAGATCTACTAAATTAACAATTTTCCTCATCCCTGGAGTTGTTACTAGAGACATGTTTGACAGCCTTTCCTGAGGTATAAATAGAAGCTTAAATATTTTAAATAAATTATTTCATTGTGGCTATTTGGCTATATAATTTCATGCTAGAGAAGGGCAAGCCAAGAATATTCCCCAGTTCAGTGGTATCATTTTGGAAGTGTTTGCACTACACTCTTTACTAAGATGCACTAAAGTCAGCTTTCCCTGTTGACTCAGATCCGCTGATCAAGGTGAGCAGGACTAAGGATACTGTTTTCCAGTTGTTCATTTAACCCTGCTCACACCCTAGAGGAATGCAGTAGTGCTGCTGCCAGTAAGTACTCAGAATCCTAATGATCTGAGAAATTTTGCATTGTCTTTCCATCTCCAAATTTCCTGTGCATTCATCCATGCACATACACAATCTGGGAAAGATATAATTAATACTTTTAAGTGCCCTATAATGTTTTACAAAACTTTACCACACTTCTTAACAGAAAAGCTTCTTTCCTTATTTTTAAGATAAAACTCATCACATCTTTTCCCTACTTCTCTTCCTTACTAATCTTTGCATAATATATTCATTTTATATTGGACTTTAAGTTATATGTGCCTTCCTAAAACACTCTCTTCTCTGTGTTATATCAACATGTCACTTCTAGTAGAAAATGCTAAAATCCTGTCAATCTTAAACATTCTACCTCTCTGTAGGACAACAAAATAATCTACTCCTCACTAGCAATTGACAATACACTAAATCACTCCAAATTAACCTGTGTTGCACCAGTACTACTTGCTGAATTGATGTGACTCAAGTGACAATAGTCACAAACTGATGTACGAATATAACAAAATATTGGGAATCATACTAAATGCTTAAAGAACTAATGCATTTGTAGTTTAGTTTTTTTGGTTGGTTTTTATTTGTTTGTTAGGGTTTTTTGTGGGACTATAACAAGACTATGTAAAGAATTGCCTCAGGACCCTGCAACTTGTAACAAACATAATTTTATTTCATCTCATAATCATATGTTGGCCATAAATGTTTCTTCCATCTCCCTGCCTTCAAAAGTCTAATTTTATTTTTCATTCGTAAAAAAGAAGAAATTTAACAGCAAACAAGACTAAAGGAGGCCTATTCTAAACTTCAGTATTATACTTCACAAAAGATGTTATGGAAAAAGGCTGAAGTTGCCAAACTAATGCAGATAGAAAAAGGATTTAGCTTTAAAACATTCCCATTTATTTAGTATACTGACTAATGTCAGCAGAAGCCCAGATCTATAGCTTACAGATAGATCATCTTACTGGCTTCTTTCATCAAGATCTACATGCGGTTTGATTTTGACCAGAAGTTCCATCTTGAGTGTAAGAAATGGTTTTGCGATTAATATTGTGCTAAAACCAATTTATCAAATCAAATACTCAAGCAAAACTTCAATATCAATATGTTAAATGTCAAAATAAAGCATGTCATCATAGATTTCTAAGCCAGATGGGTTTTTTGAGCATCTTTAAAGCACAGGAGGATCACATCAACTCATGCAGTCACTTATACCATGGCTCAGCTCTGTATTTCTTTACAGAAGCATAGTTTACGGTTTGAGAAACCTTTTCCTTCATAGAATGAACAAGGACACAAGAAGTCTAATACATCTCTCATTGAAAAATAGCATTCTTACTAATGAGATAAGTGCTGTCATCTTTGAAAACTGATCTGTATCTCTAACAAAAAAATGTTGAGTCCTTCAGAAGGAAGGAAGGGGCAGGTTTGCTGACAGACTTTGTCCTTCCTATTGTCAGTATTTTCTATTTTTTTCTCTGCCGAGTTCCCAGCTGTTGTGCCCGTAACTGATGCCAAGACAAAGTAAGGTATGAGCTGTTCCAAAGTCAACAGGATGTCTTAAAGCACCAGGAAAAGGGGAAAGTACATGTAACAAGATTGTTCTGTACTTCCATGACAACCATGTGTTGCTTCACAGATAAGCCAAGAGATCTGGCAGGGTTAATAAAGTTTGGTTGTGTTAGAGGAGCTTTCCAAAGTCATCTTGGAAAGATTACATAACAAAAGCACTGCCAGATCTTTAAAAGTAAAGTAACCTCCCGAAATCTTAATTTAATTCTGATAATATTTTCTTTCCTATGAACTTCTCTGGTGTAATATTTATTGCCATGGTTCTTTTCTGTAAAGGCTTTAATTAAGACATTTTAGGAATAAATATGTCCAGACAAAAAAAACATATGAATACTTAGCACAAAAACAATTAATGAAAAAACCCCAATAAATTTAATTCAATTCACATATTATTCATTAGTGTCATGAGAGTGATATAATTGTTGGTTTTGTTGCAAAATAAATCATGGTACAAAATATTACTGAATATTACTAGCAACAGATGAGGTCATGATCTGTCCATATAAAATTTCTGATAAGTAGTTAAAATTACACATTTATCATGAAATAGTCTTTTAGCGCTTTGGTATTTCATCTGTCCTTCTAGTTCATGTTATTTCCTGAAGAATAGAGCTAATTACAGTCTTGGTTATATTCATTCATTTTCTTTGTTACAGATCAAACTGATTGTGTAGAATCAAATCAAATCATACTCCTGAGAATATTTCTGCTTTTACTCAGATGACACCTTGATAAGAATCTGACTATTCCCATATTCTCATAGAAATAAAGACCATGTATTTTATGATACTTCTTTTGATTTCTTTCACGTGTATCTGTGCTGCAGAGCATCATTAATGCCTGCTTTGGGCCTACTAACAAAGGGAAAGTCCTAAAATATGTTTTTCCTTGCAAATTTAAAAGAAGCATCTCTCTTCAAATGTACAGTGTGTGAATGTTCTGCAGTTATCATTGTCATACATACATAGTCTTGAGTTCTAAGGTACAGGCAACTCCCACGGCTCTATTGCAATAGTTTCTTGCCATGCTTTTGAAGCATCTCTGTACAGCTTGATCTCTTTCAATACGTGATGAATTATTGATGCTATCAGTAAAAACTTCAAATGCTGTAAACTTATTTTCTTCCTTTGCCATACCTTTTCTCTTTCTTTCAGGAAGATGCTTCTTAGATGAAATGTCTAAACTAGATGGCATGAACAGAGATGGAAAAGAGGGATCATTCGGAGTATGTGTGTCTTGAGACATACAAGGAGGAGTGAACTAAATCCATATATTTGTGGATTCATTATTCACAAGTTTGTCTATAAATCTTTGGCTGTGCCTAAAAATAGTTTGGAATTTATCTAAACTTCTTCCACCATTGTATGCTAGACAATAGCTAAGAAGCAAATCAAAGGCTGGGAACTATTAGGAGACATGTGATGCCCATTTTCCATTCCCTCATCTCAGAGGAGTTAAAACAGAAAAAAAAAATTAAAAGAGAAAATATTCAACATCCGTTTCAAAGTACAGCTAGATTCAGTGTTAGATTAGGCTGTTCAAAGTTTTGTCATGTCAAGTTTTACAAATCTCCAAGGATGGAGATACACAGGTTCTCTCCAGTGCTTAACCACTCTCGCTGTGACTTTTTTCGCCTTATGTACAGAGGGAATATTTTTGTTGCAACATGTAACTGTAGAATCTGGTCTTTCACAGTTCGTGTTGGAAGAGAGTCTTCTCCATGAATCACCTTTAGATACTGAAATACTGCAATTAAATCCTTCCTTGGCCTCCAATTCTCCTTCCAGTTCACACAGCCTGTCCTCAGATGTCATAGTTGTCTTAGTGACAGCTCCAAACTGGTCACAATACTCCAGATGATGCCTTCTAAGCACCAGGTAGAAGGGAATAGTTGTTTTACTTTATTTTATTCCACCTCATGTGTTAGGCTACACATGTGAGCAGCCTCCAAGAGGATTTGGGTTAGCCTGACTGGTCTGTAGTCCCCTAGATCTTCATCCTCCTTGCCTTTCTAGAAGAATAACCTCAAACTCGCCTTTTTCCTACTACTACTACTACTGGCCCCTCTGAATTTCCATGACCCTTCAAAGTTACTACAGTGGCTTCACAATGACAAGAGGCAGCTCTACCAGCCCACTCAGGTGCATGCTGTTTGGTCACATGGACTTGTATATATGCAACTATAAACCCCTGACTTCCTCCCCTATTACAAGTAGCATGTATCACTCCAACTCTGCAACTGGATGTGGAGACCAGGTGAAAGGGCACCTTGTTAGTAAAGACCAAGATAAAGAGGGACTAGGTATTTCAGACATTCCTTTACCAGTACGTCACCCAGGCCATTCAGGAACAGGTTCCATTTTATTTGATCTTTTTCCTGGTGCATTTCAGGTGTAGAAGTGCTTCCAGCTACCCTTCACACGCCACAACTCAGTTTTAACTCCAGCTATGAGATGCCTTTTTCTAATTCTACCAAGTAGTACTTAATATATAATGCTAACAAATATTTAGATAAGGGCAATAAAAATAGTCTGAAAAATATTTTCTCTAATCACTTACACTCTAGTAGCTGTAGGCTTAGGAAATCCTGTGTGCTGACAATAGTTAGGGAGAAAGTGTCACATAGTTAGATCTGTTCTTATTTATCCCCAGCTTCTATTGATGACTACTGATGGGATACTGGGCTGCACAGATCCTGGATCTGAACCAGTAGGTACTTTCTTATGTTCCAGCCCCATATAATCCATTGATGAAAATTCTTTTGACTATTATGTGCACCAAGAGGAAAAAACAATTAGTAACTTCAGAACACTAACAAGGTGATAGCTTTCTTCATTCAACAATTAATTTCCACAGTTCTGATTTATGAACAGAATGTCACTCACCCTCTTTAAACTATCTTGACTGTACAGGACGAAACACAAAAGATGAATGTAGGAAAAATGTGCAATGAGATTCTGAATATGTACAAAAATCAGATGATTCAAGTAAAAATATACAAAGTTAGGATAATGTTTTCAGAGTTTCAGATCCAGAAGATCATATTTCTAAGAAAAAAGATGTGCCACAAAGATACTAAACCTATAATGAGTGTTTGTAGAAGAATCTGATTACTTACCAGATTATTCATCAAATGCTTTTTTAAAAGGCTACCCTTCTCTTTATGCGTATACATTGTTTGGTACTCTCTTCTATTTAACTTAATGAAATATTTGTTAAATAGATGATAAAATACAACAAATGTTAATATATTCTTTTTTCTTCATAAAAAGCTTTTCAGTGTTCAGCATTTTCTGAATAAAAATGCTGAATAATTCATGAAGTATTCAAACTAACGTTTGCAAGTATATTAGTAATAAGCTCTGACGTAATGCACTCTGAGATATCCGATTAAGCCAATCTAGAATTTTTTGCAGTGATCTCAGTTTACCATTGGATTACAAGAGCTTTTGTGCAGTGACTCCTTGAATCTTTTACTTACTAATACTAATTTATCTTTGACTATTAAAATAGAAGAGCTGAAGTAAGGGAAGAATGTGTCTCTTATCAGTTTTGAATGACATAAGCACCTCTCTTTACATATGAGGTTAAGCTGTTGAATTCTAGAGGATTTGTAGGTGAAGTTTCTTTAAGCAGTAGATAAAGAAAATTAAAGTAATCTTTGTGGGAACGAGAAAAATATTCTGAGAACATATGGAGATAAAATTGATCCAATATACAGCCTGTCCTGAAATGAGATCATGGGAAATACTTCTGTTTTACTTCTTTCCCTATAGCCGTCATCAGCTTGGGAAACAATTCTTTCTTTTTTCAGTTTCTTTCCCTTATAATGAACAGCCACATATTCCATTTTTTTCAGAAAACTATGTCTCCACTTCAAAGGCTTCTACCTGAGCAAGAAAGCAAAGACATTCAAAATCATAACATTTTCATTTATCTAGGAATTGAAAAGGTGTCTTGGGAAATACAATTGAAAACACCATTTCACAGTTCTGATGTGAATTTGTGTGCTACATTGCATGAATTCTCACCTGACTTTGGGACTCACAGTAAGGCTGCAATCTGCTTATTTGCCAGCAGAATATTTAAAACAGCTTTGAGGGGATTGAATTTGTAGGTGACAGTGTAAATGTTTGTAATAGCAAAAGCCCAAGTACATACCTATACTTTATGTCACAACAGCAAAGATCAAGACATGCTGATGTAAGCATTTGAAATGGTCTTTCATTGTGCCAATTGCTGATGCTGTCTGATTCATTACAAAGAGAGGAGAAAAAGAAATGACACAATATTCCAAATTCACAACCCTTGGACATATCATGTCTTAGCAGTCATAGTAATAAATTTGTAGAAAGTGACACAAATGCTGTCTTACAAGGAACCTGTGGACATTTATTATGCCTTGAATGAGAATTAAATGCCACTTGCTGTAATCTAATATACCTCAGAAAAAATAGCTCTTAGGAAGTATCTCCATGAGCCAGAGATAAAAGTTATCATTAGATGCACACTGTATCAACCTTCATTTAAAAGAATGGGCTTTCCCAGAAGAAGATATTATTTTCCCTTCACCCCTATTAAAAATCCTTATCGTGGTTCAGCATATATCAAAATAACCAGGGACTCTTCCACAGAGTGGAGAAAGTGCTAAAAAAAATAGCAGGCACCAAAAATTCAGATTTCAGTCTGACAAAGTCTATTTAAAGTCTGTGTTTGTCCAGTTTTCAAAAAAACAGCAAAATATTTCTACCTCAGTAACAGCTTCCAAGTGATCAAGACCTGTATCTTTACGTTCACATGATTTTGAAACAGAAGATGCAAAGAGTTAACTCATTAGTCAGTAAAAAAAAAAAAAAAGAATATTGTCTGTACTGCATGTCTTGCACTGAACATGTTGCTATAGAATTTAATTTACCTTAGATCGATAGCTTCATTTGAACTTTCTCAAAGGCTGTAGCTCTTTGGGCTCTCTACTATGTTGTGAACCTCTTTGTAAAGTAATTATGTGGAATATTTGGCTACAATCCTAAAATAAGATCTCTTAGAAACGACCCCAGGATCTGGGTGTAGCCTCATTACTGTTAACTTCCTTATTCTACAAGCAAGCTAATATGATTCTGATTTATCTTTATCTTATAGAAAACTTATTAAAAAGGATACACTAGATGTGTAAGAAGAGCCTGCTCTGACAGTTCTAGCTTATTTGATTAGCATCTATGAATAAAGAAACCACAAATCTGGTGCCACCTTTTAGAGCTCTTCTTTTTCTCAGGTGGATGTTAATAGATTACCTCTTTTCCCTGAGCTTTTCCATTCTATGTGCTCTAGACCTGAATTAACTGGTCATTATTTTTTCTTTTTTTTTTTTTTTTTTCAGGCTTATGATGCAAAACATTTTTTGCACAGGCCAGCATGCAAATTTTAAGGCCTTTTTTGTGGTGTTTTCAGAGAGAAACAGACTTGACTGAGATGTGTCATATCGCATATTACTGTAAATAAAAGTGCAGAGCCATTACTAACAAATAAACCAACACAAACGGTGCAGACTTAAAAATGAGATGGAAGATTCCTTTATTGACACATAGCCATTGTTCATTGTTCCATCAGAAGGCACTCTAATCTGAGCTTGATAGCTGAGTCTTCAGGAGACACCAGTCAGTAAGACTTCTACTTACCTCTCACATTCATCAGCGGTATATGAATTTCATCTAAACGGTTGTCATTTGCTAGGAGTTTTTGTACAAAACATAAGTCAGAACAAAATAAGCAAGACTGAGAGAGCATGAGAATATTGAGCCCTTAAGGGCAATACATACGTTAATTAATTTTAATTATGTTTCTAAATCCAATTATTTCTGTTAAGGGGTCCTGCTCATCAATAAACCAAAATTAGTAATTACCACTAAAACCAATTATTTAATGATTATAAATGTTGAATCAGAGAATCTCCTTTAAAATTAAGAGTGAGCAAATTGTGCAGGATGAAAACAGAATCAATATAATCTTTGACCTGAAACTGGAAGTGTAGGTAGGGCTAAGTAAAACGGAACCATACATCTCAGACATTGCCTTGTAAGGCTTCAGAAGGACTCAGGACTCAGCAGGATTATATCCCATTACAATTCCTGCTTACTAAGCCATCAGGATGTTAGTGGACAAGCTAGAAATATTACAGCCCTTTTTTTGTTTTCTTTTTTCTTTTTGTAGTAGGGTCAAGTGTTAAATCTCAATATTTAAATTGATTTAATACATCTTACAAATATTCATTACTAATATCCCTGTTTGGTTTGAGGTCATATTGTTTGTTCGTTCTGTTTTATTTATTTAATTTTTTAACATGGCTTCTCTCAAGTTTTAATTAAAAAAGCTCTATTACATAAAGTTGAAATAGCATGGACACTCGAATTATTTGGACTCAGGTAAAGCTAGCTGAGCCTAAGGGTGAGGCCTTCCACTCAAAACACTCTGGGTTAGTTTTTAATTAATCACAGTTTGGCATTTCTTTTCCTGTGCCCATTATGAATGTGAATTTCAAGTACTGGAGAGTTGTTTGTGACTCTATGTGTGGTACACTTCATCAAAAAACAGTGCTAGGCATTAACCCATCCACTTACAGACACCTTGGGTGTTAACACAGTGGAATTAAGAATTAGCATGAAAAATAGTTCTTTTTCTGTCTCTGAAGCAAGAGTACTTTTTATTTTACTTTATGCTAGCGTATTTTTCAAAAGATTAGGTTGGGGCTTTGCTTCCTTGGGTTTTTGTTGTTTATAACCACCCTTCCCAATGTAAGATCATGGATAAGCGTCCCATAGTATATTTGTTCTCGTGAAGAAACCATCCTATCACATACAATGAAAAGCAGATGTAAACCACTCAGCCTGATTTACCTTAAAATTGCATTATAATGTCCACTTCTGTTAAAAATATGAAAGGCAGAGAAAAGAGGAAGAAACGAATATCGTCATTTCTTAGTAATAGTTGGAGTTTGGCTGATGTGATCTATCGAGTAAATATGTTCATAGTAGTGCTCAAAATCATTCCTCACTGAAGATGAGCATTATAGAACCCACACTGAGACTCTTTTGGACCAGAAGCTTGACTCTCAATAATTGCCTTCGGGTACTGAGAACTCTCTTTGAAACTGTGATTGCTTTTATGCATTCGAAAGCGTACCCAAATGTACTTTCATGTGAAATGAAGAATTTATGTTTTTCTGTAAAAGCATTTGTTGCTTCTACAATAACGACCTATTCATTTTAATAAGCACAAAAAGTAATGACAAGTACAAAAAGTGCAAAATTAATGTGTACAGAAATGACAAAAAAGAACATTTTCAGGAAGAAAAAGTAATATATTAGTAATAGATTTCTAAAAGAGAAACTGTATTTTGCTCATTATATTAAACTTAAAGAGAGAATACATACTTTTCTTTTTTGCCTGTTTAATTGGATGGCGCATGAAAATGTAACCAATTGCTACCAAATCCCATCATTCTGTGACACCCAAAGACTTTGGTCATTATTAAAATCTTCTGGCACATCCTCCATATTTGATATCAATTTATTTCCAAGGTAGTAGGCACTTTCACCAAACAGTGTCTTTTTAAAATGCTGATCATTTGTTAGTTTCATTTTGCAAACCATATTACAGTGATGATAGCTCTGTTCTGGAAGAGTGCAAACTGCCTGAAGAATTGCCCAACTAGAATTAACATAATCTTTCCCTCCAATATTATGAATAATTAAAAAAAAAAAAAAAGGAAAATAATTATTTTGATCGCTACTAGGATGAGAAATCATATGTCTGAAGGTAAAACTAAGTCTGTGTTTAGACATACTTAAAATTACTTTGATTTGTAGAGCAACATCTTCTTGCATTTACTTGCATGCAGTATTGTTGAAAAAAACAGGGCAGCATGGGGGAAAAAAAAATTAAAGCAAAAAAGCCACTATCACCTTTTGGCCTGAACAGCATTTTCAGTTTTAATTTCCTGGTTTTTCTAGTGTTTTTGATAGGTTTTAGATTTTTGTTTTTACACTCAACAGGAAAAGACGAAAACAGGATTTCCAGCTCTCCCAGCAAACAGAAGGTGAAAAATACCACATTTCCTTTCCACCTCCTGCTCATCTTTTTAAGAAGACCTCCACCAAGAATCAAGCTGGGTAAGATATCTCACACAGACACTCTTACATTCTCACTTTAGCCTGCTTAGCTTAACTTACAATCTTGTTTATCTGAAGGATTTCTTTGACTATTCTCACTAACGCTACTTGCTAAAATTCATGTTGAACTATGCTAGGTTGTTATGAGTCCTCATAATTTCTAAGTAGGAAAAAAAAATAAGGCCAATTAATTTCTTTTTAAGCTGGCAAGAGTGCACTGGGGCTTCTCAAAATGTCATCGGCCTGCAGTCTAGATACCCTGAAGACTGTTTAACATTGCAGGGAGGAGAAAGTGATAGAATATTGCCATGATGAGGTCTGAAACACCTGAAAAGAGAGGGCTGATCCCAGCTGGATAGTACTGTAGCTTAATCAATAAGAGCTAAAGCAAGGAGCTGAAAAAGACACAAGCTTTCTCAAGCCAGAACCATCTAAAATGGAAATAGGAGAAAAAAAGCTGTCTGGCAGCCAGAAGCTTGTGTAGAACTGCTAACAGATCTGGTACAACCAAATTAGATCTGTGCAACTGCTACTTTTATTTAATCTCAGTGATCTCTCCATGCTAAAACAATCCTGCTGAAAAATAATTAAGCTGAAATATCATAAAACCTTGCTTCCTACTCTATTAAGGTTTTGTCAGTGTTGCTTGAAGGAAAGTATGCATTTATTTACCTGTCAAACTGTGAGAGCTGGTTTGCAATAGAGAAACTGCTGAATGAGACAAAGTGATTGATGAAGGAAAAAGGAGGCCAGTTTCTTTATGGCCATTATCAACAGAGAGAAAGAAGTGCAAAGAAAATTAAGCTTGTACCACATTGCAAATGAAACTTGAAAGCAACAATTTTAATATAAAGCTAGAAAAAAAATGAGGGTGGGATACATTAATGTGTATTTATTTTGTGTGTTACAAATTTTAAGTCACAGCAGTACTACAGAATCATGTTTGAGATACTGGCTTACAACATTTGACCACACTTACAGTACAAGTGTAAAATCAATTTTCTGCAGTCCCATTTATCTCAGTACTGATGTTAGCTGGCTCTCTAACAGAATGACTCTACTGGAGAGGTTATTTTACTTCAGAGTGGCATTTCAGAAGCCTTAAATGGTCTGAAGAGATGGCATGTGACCTTTAGGAATATTTTAGCTCTGCTTTCCTTTGAAGAAGAATTATTTAACCCTGTGTGGTTATATTACCATAACTCCCTCACTGTTCTCTTTGTGCATCTCAAAATATATATAGCATTGGCTATTGACCACATTGAACAATTATTGAACAATTGGCTGTTGACCACAACAAGTATTTTAATGGAAGCTGGGGATAGAGAACTAGATTGAAGGGACTTTTCTGCTGATTTTTTTTTTTGTCAGCATTTTGAGAATATGATTTCATTTATGATTTTTTAATCACATTTTAGGATTTTCAAGCTTGATGATGTTTTTAACACTGTTTCAAAGAAAGTGTTGGTGTTCACTCAAATGAAATTATAACAGAGATCTTGAATTGCAGAGATTACTGATTAGAATCTATTCCTGATTAGTAACACTGTTGTTTAGAACAAAAAGGTAGAAATTAGAAATTCTTCAATACACATCAATCAAAACAATCACCAGTCCTTTAGAATAGTTACTAAGACAAATGAATAGCTCAGAAGTAAATTCAGATCATGGGAAATTTCTTAAAGCACCTGATGACAATAGAGATCAATATCTAATTAACCCTGTGAAATGTACTATTAAAAAATTGGTTCCTTAGCAAAATGTAATGGGCAGAAAAACAAAAAGAAATAGAAGCAAGTAGTTGATGCATATGAATAACTTGAAGAAATATAAAAGCAACAAAGCAACGAAATGTAATTATACACAAAGTTTGTTAATAATAACTGAGTTAACAATCCACCAGATTTGAGAAAAATAACAGTTAAAGATTCAAATGCAATGCAGAAGCTGACCACACTAAAGAGAGAATTGCTAAGAATTCCTTGAAGTACTCCAGCTATAATTTTTGATATAGAAGAAATTCAAACTCTATCACTAATAGGATAGTTAAAAAAGTAAAAAGTTTTTGTCTTTTCCAGCACTGTCACTGTAGAACCAATAGTTTCAAGTATAAATAGCACCTAGTTGAATTCTCAGTGTTATCAAACTTCAGTGAATTGCATAGATCAGCTCCGATGTTACAAAACGTAAAGAAATTAAATGTAAAATCCCCACTTACTGTTTCATCATTTTTAAACCATAGCCTCAATTATTTTTACAGATCTAATATAGGCTTCAAATTAGGAAGCTGAACTCCACCCATAGTCTGAAAAAGAAAGGCTCCTCCATAGGTTAATTCAGGAGTTTAACTTTGATGTGCTAAATTTTCCTCTGGGATATCCCCTAGACAACTGAGTCTAAGAGAAGTTTCCTTAAGAGAGACACCTAAATTGTATGCCAGTAGCTACACCGTACAAATATCATTCCACTTTGTGATTAAAGCCTGAATTGAACTAACTCAGAGTGTCTTTGTAAGGTGATACTTTATTCTGAAGGTTCTTTCTTATCCTACAGAACACAAATTTCCATTATCCTAAAAGGAAAGAAATTTCCAGTCATAAAGTTTGCTGAGGTAGAGGAGTCCTGCTTACAGGAACTTACCTTAAATGGTGTAGTAATTTCAGCCTAAAACTACTTGTGGAAGGAAAACCTCATTTAGGGAAAATACGTAGCAAAGGACAGGTACATGAAAGCTACTCCCTACTTGCCATGCTTTTTTGAATACAGTCGAGACCCTAATATCATTAGGGTTTGTTTCATTTCTCTCCTGTTGGAAATATGTCACAGACCCTCACACAGATATTTAAACCTAATTGTCCATTTAAGCACTTTTGTGGTTAGTTTTCCCATTTATTCTTGTGACAACACTATCTTTTTACACTTCAGATTTCTTCCTTTTAATGAAAGAAATTACAACCCCCATTTAGCATATTCTTTTTCAGATTTAACAGTTTCTGTAATTTCCTTCCTCTTAGCCATCCAACATTTTTCTTAGCTCTTAAACATGATTGTCCTGTGTGAAAGGAAAGAAAAACACTTTTTCACTTTTTGCTGCACCTAAATTGTCTTCAGTCTTAATCTCATCATTTGTGCGATGCCTGAAACCTTTACATTTCTGTTTATAGATTTCTTATATTTATTTGTTTTGAAAAGGCTTTACGTCTTGATTTGACTTGCTATAGGCATTTTGCAACTAATTTTGGTGAGGTTTATATTATCTCTGGTTTTGACTTCTAGGTTGTAGCTTTATATGCTGATAAACTTTTTTTTTTTGACTCTTCACAGGCTTTCTACTCACTGTGAGTTAAGCACAGGCTTGCTACAAATCTCTATCAGGTAGAAAAAAAATGGTATGGGATGTCAGAATGCATTAAATATACATGAGAAGGTGATTTTACATTCCACAAAGAAGCAGTAATTTAATCATGTTATGAAGATCTGTATTCCATCCTCTAAGTGGGTGACATTTCAGTGAGTAACAGAAGTTTTTGCACTTAACACATTTATATTTCTTTTAAAAGTGGCCTGTGAAGCCAAAAAAGGAATCAGAAGCTCAACTTGGGATGAGGAATACCTTACATTATACATGACAATCAACAAGTTAAGAAAATTTGATGAGACTGTCCACCTTAAAAATTAAATTTTAATTTATGTATCTTGCTGAATAGTGTTTGCACCAGCTTAAACCAAATGTCCCACTAGCCCAGCAGTCATTCTTGGACAGTGAACAAATGTGGCTGCCCAAGACAGTGTATAATAATTGGTTAACCATATATGGTCTTTCCTCCTAACTATTCTCTCCATCACCAATCACTTGCAATACAGTTACTGCCTGAGTTAGGGATAGCCAGTATGTTTCTATTAATCCTCTGTAGATACCTAATCCGTGCACTTGTACAGGTTCTCTTAAAGAAATATAAACTAGTATTTACTAGTATTTACAGCATATTGTGGTAAAGAATTCCCAGTCTTAAATATTCATTGCTTAACTATCCTCTATTCCTGCCACAAAGTCCTCTTTGAATCTGAAATTTTGATCCAAGTGACTTGCCAAGTAAACCAAAAAGTTTTTAAAGGGTCCTTGGGTTTTGATTAGGCCTCCAGAGAACTTCTTTCTCCATATGCTGGCTGTTAGTTTACAGTCATTATGCCTGGACAAGAATTGATTTTGGAACAGGTGATGTGTTCTCCACTCTGCCAATGTTCCTCTATTACCTACAGTAGCATGCAGCAAACATGTTCTGCAGAACAAAGATGTATTTGCCCCACATGCACTACAGCACCAAACTTCACAGACTCTTGATGCTCACTGTCCCTTCCTCACAGCTCGGCAGGAGATTTTAAAGTTTATAGTCCAGCCCATGTTCCCTAATCATTTTGCCAGCTTCCCAGGATATGCAAAATAGCTAAAACTTCAATACAGTGATTAACACTACATCAGTGGTGAGCAACACTACACCAGTGGTGAGCAATTCCTAAAGTTGGAAGACAAATTTTTGATTGTTTCCCAGACAGGATGCTTAGGAAAACTTTTGGCCCTTGCTCAGTAAAAGCATTATCATTATCTTCAAGTACAACAAAATAGGAACATCCTAAAGAACAGTCCCTCTGTTTCAGGTTTTACAATCTTTTTTGTACTTTGTAAGATGTTTAACACTAAAATTAGTAGCAACTATAACTCACTGTCACTCTCTTATACTGTGCTAATTTATTTCAGATACAAAGGCATCAGCGCTGTGGTTCATATTCCCTGTTTTTATCATACTAAATTACATCCAAATATAATTTAGGCAAAGTTTCTTTTTTAATTTCTTTTTGTTATCCATACAGAAGGACTCCCGTGAAGTAGACAAGAACAGTTCACTAAATTGGAAAATCCTTATCAGTTTAGCCAAAGCTCAAGTCTTTATCTATTAGCAAGGCATGCAGGCCTTTACATAATCTGGTAGTGGAGTTTCTGCCATTATAGTGACTATCTCGGCAGCTCTGTCAGTTCACTCCTTCCAGGTATCTTGAGCTTTGCAAAGTTAGAGTTAATATGGTCATGGTACCACTTCTTTAGATACCAGTATATGAAATTTCCTATTCTTATTCCCTTTACTAACTCAAATAATATATCAGAACTGGGTAATATTTACCAAGAACCAGTTATGCCTTACATTCCTGACCTGCAAAATTTTTCAATTCCAGATGTCAGTCCTTTAAGTTACTAGAGATCAGAAAGAGAAAACTTTTAAATGGCAAAGTATCTTCTTTGTAAGTGTTGGAGAATGTGGCAATGGCTGTTTTTCCCTAGTGTGTGATCTTGGTGTCTTTTAGGTGAAAACATTTAAGATGGCAGCCTAGAAAGCTGTTTCAACGCACTCAACTGAGCATACCTAGTTAGCTTAAATCCCTTAGTATCTAAACTCTAGTTAATCAAGAAGCTATCCACATTCCTGAACTTCAGCACTGCATATGTTCATTAATGCCCTGCTGGGGAATTAGGTACCTATCTTCTAACTATCCAGAATTTAGACAGAATTTTTGCCGAACAGCCTAGGGTTTGTATCTGCTGCTATGGTTCTGGTCAGGCTCTCCTCAGAGGGATGTCAAAGTCTTGAGTAGGAAGATCAGAGGATAACAGCTGGAGGAGGAGGAGTACCAATATTCTTGTACTGTTGAAATTGCACATTAGGCAGCCAGAGAAACAAGAGTCGTAAAAAGTCACATGGAAAGCAAACAAGCAAACACAAGATAGTAGCCTAGGGAGTGGGCCAAGGAAGAGGTAGAGGTACAGATCTCTGGCCTATTTCAGGGAGCTGGTCTTTCTTTTGATCCTAACTTTGTTTGGTGATAGAAATATAGTTATTGGGTTTTTTAAAACTCATACAGGTAAGTTATATGAAGTCAGTTTTTAAGAGCTGATAAAAGTTGTTAGCAATTACTGATTCCATGTATTGTAGCCACACATTTTTAAGCACAAATAATTCTAAAAACAGTGGCTAACTGAAATGACCTGAATAATAACAGAGTCAATAGTGTAAGTGGAATAATTGCTCAATTTAGCATGTAGTTCAGCTTAGAGTCCTCAATCAATAAGATATCTGTGATTTGAAAAAAAAAAAGCAGCTTCTACCTCAGAGGTAATCAAAATAGGAGCAAGGTCCTACTTGGGATGTCTAGATTTGTGTTATTAAGGGTCACTGAGAAATCTATTTTGCTTGTGCAATAATAGTATAACGTATTATTTGCCATCTTTCAACTCTTCATTGCATTTCAATGAAAATAATAAAAAAAGAATCTCAAGGTCTACAATGAGAAGAACATAGCATTGTCAGTAAGTACAGACTTGCTTTAACTATCAGCCTAATTTGGCTTAGATATTAGATTGGGATTCATTTTATCTAAAAGTCTAAATGTTAGATACACTCTCTCCCCAGTCGATGGAGAAAGAGGTGGGGGATCTTCAAAGCCAAATTATCTTAGGACAGATTTAGCTGCCTGCAAAGACACCTATCTCTCTCCATTGACTATAGAGCAACCCTGAACAAGTAAATGCCCAGTTTGGAAAATTTTTAAGTTAGGAGAGATTAGGCTCACTCTAGGTACAGGCATGGCCTGAAGGTCATCATTTTATGTCCTGTCCCATTAGCCTTTTACTCCAACAGTAATTACACCGACATATTTCTACTGGTCTGAATGAGTGAGGAGATCAGAATCTGGGCTGGTGTTTAAAAATTATTGCAGAGGAGTCCTTGGGAAAGCACTGATTTTGTACAGGTCAGTGGCAATTCTTGCCTGATCCTTCCAGAGGTGATGCAGAGGAATGCTGTCCATAACCTTACTCTGTGTCTAAACAGTACATTTCAGCCCCTGGCTAATAACAATAGCAGATGCTTATTATATTTAATTATTAACCATCAGCTCTTTGAACTTATCACCTTAGTCTCTCAGCACCTGCATGATGGATGGCAAAATTCCCATAATTTCAACTTCTATCAGTCAGTAAGTAAAAGGTGAGCATCTGCTAGTGCTCACCGGTCCCTCAGGATATATACAACTATCATTATGATTGTTCCTAATGGTGTTTTACACAAAATGAGTTAGGGTGAAAAAGGCACACTAGGTTATTTCACACATATACAATGTCAGAGGATTTGTTTTCCTATATATGGCAACTTTTAAATACAAATAGATAATATCAGTAGAACATTAATTATTGTATTTAATATTTATGCAGCAACATAAATATACATGTTCTTTTAAAAGCTTTTGGTTTTTTATTTTTGATCAAAAGCTCTAGTTAAAAAATGGAAGGAAAGGTAAGGAGGCTGTACTCTACCCTCCATTGTTATTTCCATGATTAAAGTTATGTCCATGTCATAAAGTGAAGGATATCTCCTTTGAAACTGGAAAAAAACAAGGCAGATTCTCCTACTGCTATAAAGCTGGTACATTTTGCTCCAAGGAAGGTCTCTGTAACTGAAACACAGGGCCTACAAACATGGATATGTTGCCTTCCGAACCTGGGTTGCCAACACACATGTACTGGCATCTAAGGCACATGCACTGCTTCAGTGCATCTCTTCTGGTGCTCTCCTTCACGAGGAGAAGACAGGCAAGTACTTACAGAAGCAACCAAAGAGCCTGTCCCAGACACCCACTTCCACCAAGGTCAGCCACAGGGGAAATCTGACTCTTATGTGCAATACATTATCATCTTTATCATTAAAAATCTGATTTTCTCTCAAAGCATTTTCATAAATTAGGCCAGAATAATGAAGCAGTTAGCATCAGAGTCCTCTGGGAAGCTTTCAAGGCAACTACTGCCACGTTCTCTCCCAAGGCTACCTCCCTAAAGAGATCTCATTGCTGAGAGAATATCATATTCCCTTGTCTCTTACATTATGTGAAAATTATCTAGAAAGTCACATCACTTATGTCTTGCAGGATTTAGTAATGAAGCTTGGAATTTGTGTGACTACAGTTAAAAACAGCAATATAATGGCATACAGGTACACCAAAGGAGTGCTCCAAAAATACAGTGAGTTGTAAAGAGTCACCCATCATGCCTGAAAAAATGGAAATAATAGTCATATTTAAAATTTGAACAATAATCTCTGAATATTCCACATAAGTCAGTGCTGGGGATAGAACAAACTGTGTAGTCTGTTCCTGGGGCACAGCAGATGTACAAACACACACACACATACACACACACAGAGGTCAAAGCTGAAGAAAAATTTCTGGTAAGAAAAAGTGTAGTATTAGGAAAACAGTTTTACAGCATTCTTCCTCTTGTAGGAATATAAAAGTATGAAACCTCTGTGATTGCCCACCAGAGATGCAGATACGTAGAATTCATATTGAAGATTCACTATTGGTCAAGAACATATTATAATTTTTTTAAAAACTTGAGTATATATATATTATTAAATACATGGATATCTATGGGGAACCTGATTTTTGCATTCACAAGCACATGAAAAAAAGTGTTTTTCCTGTTTATTAACTGGCGATTATTGTAAGTGGTACAACTCTTTATGACTTGTTTTGTCCACTATAAACAAAAATTTTACAAATTCAGAAAAATGAGGAGACCGTGTAAGTGTCTCTTCAAGTCCTAAGAAGGTGCTTGGAAACCAGTTAATAAAAATTGAGACTCAGGTAAGGATGTTCTTCACAGAGAAAAAAGGACATCTTTCTATGTGAGACATTCTTACTTTCCTTATTTATTTTGGGCTCTTTTTTTTGTTCCAGATTTCTCCTGCAATTTCAGGAAAAGCTGAATGAGTCTTCAGTGGAGTTTCCCTCTCCTGTTCAAGGACACCTCAGTGATACAAAGGGCCTTTTGCAGAATAACCTCCCTGGGGGACTCCTGGCTGCAAAACTTCTGTTCTGCATCTTGATAAATGCAAATTTCTTAATTTCTAAGAAGTTTTTTTCTCCAGCTGCTGAAAGAGGAATAGAGAATGCTTGAAAGGCTTTCTTGGCATTTTAGAAGGTTCCTACTAGTTACAGATCAATTAACTTTATGACAATGTTTCTGTTTCGGGTTATGATGTAGTCTTTTAGAAGCAGTTTGAGGGCAATGTCCATTTTTTACGTGAATGTCTGGGACAAGTTAGGCAATTAAAATTGTGACTGTAATACAACAGTAAATGTATATACCAAAGATCATCTGGATAAGAGGATTTTTTGTTTTTCAGATATACCTCTGAAACTTCAAAATGTGCTCATGTGCTCTCATCAGTTATCCCACGTCATAGTCTACTTTGAAAATTTTGTGTAAAGTATTACATACTGGGAAAACCTTGTCAAATATCTTATGTGATATGATAGAGCCATACAAACCTTAATTAATTTTGTTTAAAGCAATGGAAGTGATACTGAGATTCTTCTTAGATCCATTTTGATCTCTGTTAGCATAAAATCAAAAGAGGAAAAATGTTTTCTTCTTCTGCAGTATATCAGTCACTCTTTGTCTTGTTTCTTGTGTAGCAAGCTGAATGCAAGTGTTTCCTTTTGTGTTCTGTAATGTAGTCAATGCATTTTGGAATCCGGGAGTTTTCAGAACATTCTGATTTTCTAATTTTATTTTTCCCCTGTTGCTCAGTTCTTTCAGGATTTCCAAGCTAATCTCCAAATAAGTGACAGTGAATCTAAATTTTTCCACAGTACAGTTGATGCTGCAGAGGTATCTCAGACTAACCAAGGCTATGTAGATAGATTTGCAGTTTAAAATTTAATGGATTTTTTTTTTCAGTGACTGCATGATTTAAAATGATCATTTTTTTCAGCAGTTTTTCTACCCATCTTTCCCTGCTAATGCTGAGTCAGAGAGTTCAGACAGTTTAATTGAAAATGGAATGACAAGTCTTTACAGTCTGATCGAAAATCAAGAGTCAATGGGAAGACATCCATTGACTTCATTTAACTTTAGAAAGCTGTACCAAAAGCTTGATGTATATTCAAAGCATATTTATTAACATCGTTTAAAATTCCTTCCCAACTCCTGCTATCACATAATCTTAGCTATACATAGAAATGGAGAGCTTCAGCCCTTCCTGGCTAAGAAACTAATCTTATTTTCCCTTGATTTTGCTAACATTATTTTTAGAAAAGTAATTATGTCATGGCAAGAAACGTTTGCCTTTATTAAAATTAAAATCTCTCAGGCTTATTAAAAGTAGCAACAGAGAGCAGCACACTAGTGATGGGGGCCTGGTGCAAGACTTGAAATGAGGTTCTTTTCCAGCCAGCCACCGTACCTGCTTGCCCTTTCCCACAGTTGGCAGCCTGGGAACAAAACTGCAATTATATTGCCAGCCCATTCAGTCGCTCACCACTGAACTGCAGAACATCCAATATTTATTTGCAGTATCTGCATCCCAGATGTAAAAGAGAAATAGAGCATTGGACTTAATTGTTGGTGGCTGTTCTGGTGGGCAGAAGCAACTCAAAGGGTTAACTCAGGACTAATTCTGTTTCTTATCTGTGCTCTTTATCCTCAGAATCAGCTTTTAGGGACTTGTAGTTAATATTCCCTGAACAGAAATAGCTTGATTTTTAACACAAATGCATGGCCTGTTTACTTGCTGCCTAAATAAATAACAGCTCTGGTGGGAATGCCCATTTGAATCCATATGAAAATAAAACTTCCTCTGGATATAGGGCTCTTGGTAGGCATCTCTGCTTCAAGGTGTCACAGTTTCACTTTGGGCTCTCTACTTCTACATGATATTGGACATCTGTATAACAACATTCCTCCCAATCACTTTTAGGTTTTTTAGGTTTTCTAGCCAATTGTCACCAATCAAATCAGTTGACAATTATCATTTTCCTCTTAGTGGCTGATCCATGATCTGTGCCCAGGCTCATTATGCCAGTAGTTGTGTGCTCCTGTTTGTTATGGCTAATCATACTCAGATCCTGTCTCTATTACACTTGGTTCTGTGCCAAGCAATGGCTGTGGTAATAATGTGTCAGGCCTCCATCTTCCCATTCTGCCATGTGGTAGTTTTATATAGCCAATGTCAGCAAAAACAAAACCGTAGTCTTCTTTCCTAGAACCTGATGACTTGCTGATACATTATAGGTCTTAAAAAGTACCACAACCAGTTCAGGCATAGCCATAAAACCTCTTGTGAATACTTTTACTCCAAAAAGTAAATCTCTCAGTTGACTTAGAAGAATACTAAAGACTGAGTACTTCTACCTGGTCTTACTGGTTCTATCTACTCCCTATATGCACTGTCAAGTCCCCACTGCCACCTATATGAGACATTCATTAGGCATGTGAAAAGGCTCAAAATCAAGCACTCAAGTCCTACCACAGCGGTAGAGTTATCAGCAAGGGTGTTCGGTATACTTCTGATATTGTAAAAGATTGAAATGAGATCATGGCAAGGAGAAAGGTAAGTAGGTTTATAAGAAACAAAGAAAGGAAAAGGTTGCAACAGGAAGAGAATGAGGCCACATTTCCCTCCATTTATGACCAAAACTATTTCCATACAAATCATCTGTGCTTCACCATCCAAGGACTGGCAGAAAGTAAAATGTCATTCTTCCATTTTCAAACAGTAGAACTAGATGATAATATGACAAAATAAATAAATCTGATGTTCTTAACAATACTGACCTTTATTTTTTTTACAAAAAAGAAACAAGGTGAGATGAAAATGCATTTTTGTGTACAGTCTATATACAGTAGGCCATTGCTTTGATCCTTCTATGGGTTCTTTTAATGCAAAACCCTGAGGCGTCTTAGCAGCTAGAATTAAACAAACAGTTGGCTTCTGGATTTTATGTATGTGTACAATAGAACCTCACTAATGGGAAGACCCATTGTGAATGTCAGAGTAAATGAAGACTTTGCAGATCAGAATTTTATTCATTTATTTTCTAATTGTCCTTTGTTTTCAGCTATTTGTGGTAATACATCATTATACTGTTATTGTTTATATTAGTACTGTTGTTTATATTAGTACTGTTGCTACCTCAGGTAATCCAATTCTTAGAAAAACAAAACAAAACAACGTTTTGTTATTACTTGGATATATTGGTGCCTAGAAATAGACAAGGACTAATTAATGAAGGAATCCTTTCTAGTGCATAGGTCATTTTTACAAACACATCAGGGAAACGAATGTTTGAAAGTATGTCGCTGAGAAGTCAAACACACTAATGAATACTTTGGAGAATGGCATGTAAATTAATGTCATATTAATAATAAGTCTCAAAAAATTTGTGTTACCAAATTGTTACTGGGATATAAGAAAGAGATAGGTAGTATTTTAGACTGAAAGTGTACTTCTTCAAATTACTATTTAAGGCAATATCTACTCACATTTATACACCCATAAGTGAAATATTGTTCCCACTTTGACCAACAGCTAGCACATCCAGTAGCCAATTTGTGAAGTGCTGCAAAAGCGACTCACTAAATTGGAGAGCTATTAAAAAAATAAATGTTTCTCTTTTCTGACCTTTGCCTAACCAGGAAGAAATCTTTTTGCTCAATAATTATAGTTTTTGCATCAAAATTTGTACCCCCACTCACTTTTTTATGAAGCAGAAATGATTAAAAATACTGCAGATACCCTGGACTGTTCTGAATTACATGACTAATATAAGAATAAACTCATATTGACTTTTAGAGTGCCTCCAGATAGCTGTACAGTCCATGTCCAGAAGATTTAAGAGCCCCGCTCTTCTGTCCTCTTTTAGTACAGGTTATCACAGTAGCAGAAGATACCGTGCATTGCCTATTAAAGTTCACAGCCCAGCTTATTAGCAGAATTAATGGCAGTTAAAACTAAAATGTATACATATAACTTGGATTGGATTACAAAATGGTGTGTGTTTGTTATTGCTACCTCTGCTACGGTCACTGTAGCCTCTGCTCAAAAAACAAAGGTATATTTGAGGGCAACAACCTCTTTTTGTAGTGGCCACCTGAAGGCACCCTCCAAGGTATAGGAGTCCAGAAAAACTTTTCAGACTTAGCTTTTTACTTAATTTAAAATAAATCCAACTAGTTTTTATGCTTGAACATTTAAAATTCTTTCTATGTATTCTATTAAATCATGTCTGAAGGCTACTGAAGTCTGAAGAATCTTTAAGGAAAGCAACTTCTTCAACACATGCTATGCTTTTCTTCTTCTTCTCCTATAAGCCCAGATAGCCTGGAAAATATCACATCTGTACAGAGATTTATCAGGCCTTGAAAAACATACTTTTTTAAGCCAGGCAGCACAGATGAAAGGAAGTTCTATGAAAAGTGAATGCTTCATGAGTTTAATAATGAGGAAAAGAAATTTCATCTCAAGGGTAAAAAATCAGTTTTGGTTTGTGATGAGTCCAAGCTAATATTTACAACTTCTGAGTTAACCTCAAAAGATTTGGAGTTCCAGAAATCAGATTTATTTTCAAAAATATTACATTCAGAAGTCACAATTTTGCCTGAATGAAGAACGTATAATCTGTAGCCATGAGCTGAAATGCTAGCAAGAATCTCAGACTGTCTCATAGAGAGACTTACTGGCTCTGTTCAAGTTCTCTTCTTAGGTAGCTCACACAGTCACTATAGCGCTTGCAGACCAAATGCCTAGCCTTAGGCCTCCCTGCATTCTGTACATTCCTTTTACAAATCCAGCTAAAGAATTGAAAGCCAAAAGAAAAAAATAAGATAATCCTGTCAACTGCAGCACATCAAAGTCTATTGGATATACAATATTTCTTGTATTGGCTGTATTAATTTGCACTAAAATCTAACTTCTATCTAAAATAAACCTTCTAAAAATGTACCCTCAGTCTTAACTTAGTGACATCTATGGATGGAGAATCTGCTTGGCAGTTTCTTCCCATGATTAATCACTTTCTCTGTGCTTTACTTCTCTTTAGCATCTGCTTGGCACTAACTACCAGCCACTGGTTCTTGTTATGCATCTCCTTGCTGAATGTCATGTTTTCTCCTTGGAAGAGACTTATCCACTGCAGTTAAGTGCATTTTCTCCCTTTTCTGTGATGTCGATAAATACAAGCTATTTAAGACTGAATGGTGGGGAGTTTTCCAGTTTCTACATCAATTTTACACCTCTTCCTATGCTCTTGCCAGTTTTTCAAGCTGTCTAGAAGTATCCAGTCTTAGTTTCCATCTACTTATCCCTCTTGGAACCATATCAGAGTTCTGTACCGTGGCACTGCCCTCGGGAATTGGGAAATCATATTCTACTTGAAGATCATTGCTTCTCAAGACTCAACTCACCTTTTTGTCCTCCAAGATTTAATTTTAAACACAAATTTCTGTATTTGTCAGATTCAATATAATAATAACATCCCATTCTTCCCTGTACTAACACTACTATAGTAGTTCACCGTTTCTGTATTCACACTCAACTGTAGTAAATCACTGTAGTGATTTAATTTAAATCCATGTGTTATTGACACTAGATAACGCTGCAGACTTCTTTATTTAGATACAATGAGGTATTCACTTATCCACATTATCAGTCTAAAGATGTATATTTACCATTTTCATACGCAGTTATAATGTTATGATACAAGTTAGTTTGCTTGATGAGACCTATTATCTAAAAAAACAATATTAGCTACCATTATGTCCTTAGCTTTAAATACGTTATGAACTGAATCATGTCTCATCTTTTCCATTGTTTTTCTGCACCTGGTGACATATCAATTTTACTTTCTCACCGAAGTGATAATCTCATATATTCAGAATCTTCCAAGGACTCCCATATTTAAGAAAGACTACCAGTCCAGAAACATCCTTCAAAGTGTAGACATCTTTAAAGTATTTCTTTGCATCTAATTGGCCAGAAAATACCTCATTCTACTACATTATACTTGTTTCTTTGCAAGCAGTCATATTTGCTGCGTATTTATGTGTTCTCTGTCACCCTACTAATAATATTGTCATTTCCTGTTAAGAATAGAATATACGTTTGTATCTTCCTCTTGAATAATTTCTTTCCTTTCCTACCATTCCCTGTGTTCCTAATACATACTGTAAACTTTGACTGCTCTAGCATTAGCCAAAGATAATTGACGTAATGAAAGGAAGTGACAATCACTTTGTAGGACCAGTTTTGTGTGTAGACAAATTACTGGGAGTAATTATCAGTGATGGGAGAAAAGGTTTAGAGACACTAAGAAACATATCTCTGTTTCACCCATCCATCCTTCGTATGTAGACTTTCCTCTGAGTCCATGAGAGAACTTCACATGGTATCAGCTTCCTCTGGAGTTTTGGAATCTTTCAGGTCCTAGTAGGCCTAGAGTAACTTCTCTTTCCTTTTCCATCAGAGACTGGCATCTTTCTCTGCCTGAATGTAATGCAATTCCTACTTGAGTTCTCAAGGTGAAGCTTTCTGAATATCAAAAGCAAATCAAGTGCTTAATTGCTGCCATACCTTTTGCAGCACAAAATGTTCTACCAGAGTTCAGAGGCCTGATAGGGCATTTCCATTAAAAGCTTGCAGTTTACTCACATGGATAAATTGTCAGTATTTCTCTTCAGCTGTGTGCAGCTGAAATCTAGTCCAAGCCTCTCAGATTATGCCTATTACACAAGAGTACTATTGTTTTACTTCCTAACTGGAAACCATACAGTAATAAGAGCTAAATTCTAGGTAAGCATTTTTGCTTAGGAAGAATCAGTGATTTCAAAGCAGTCCACTACTAGTAGAACTATGCTAAGAGAATTCAAACATCTATAAATATCCTATTATCTTTGATTTGCTACTTTTTGGGAGTAAAAAGAATGATGTTTTCCTCATTCAACAGATGCCAAGGATAATAATACATTTCATTGCCTTTCACAATTTCTGCTTGTGAACACTGCCCTTTCTTTGCTCTAGATGAGTTCAAGAATCACCACACGCTTCTGAATAAATATTCACTTTGGCTAGAGCTGATATATAAATCTCTCCTCTATGATACCTGTCTTAATACTGGTCTAATTTACTAAATTTGAGGACTGCAAATCACTGGAGAAGGTCTTGCCTAAAATGTGAAAGTGATAAAATGCTTTAAAAAAATCAGTACTTGATATGTTCCTGATAGTGCATAAAATTATGCATGGATAGCACTTTATAGTAATTATATTATAATATTCTGACTCTGTGTAACTTAGTACTGGAATATGACTGACAACGTCTAGGCACACGAGCATCCTAATTTATTCTTGCCATTTACTACTGTTAATCTACCCCTGCCTGCCACATCCATCCTGGCTTCAACAGATTCTACTTTCAGATTTACAAAAAAGTCAGAGATAGGTAGGACACAGCAAATTCAGATCACCAGAGTATCTAATCAGTGGGCATGTCACAGCAAGGTGGAACACAAGGTGAAATTTGTATAATATACATTTAGAACGCCTCCATATACCATTCCTGAATTTAGAAAGAAGGATCTCACTATGAACAGACTTAAAGCAATAGAGCTGTAAGATTTTCTATACCTGTACCTGTTCAAGTACTTCTCAAATTAATGTTCTGCAAATGTTATTCCCAACCTGAGAATATAGGATGTAGGAATATTACAGTGATTGTGTTTAAATTTAAGAGTGCAAAGTTTATTAATTATTCTGCATTGGGACTGGAAAGCAATTACAGTTCCATTTGGTGAATTTCCTTCTTAGATGGCATTACAACAGAGTATGGAAGCCTCAAGGTATTTCAACATAGAGGTTGTAGTTTCAAGTTTTTGTGACAGCAGTGTTAGTGGTTTATTAATACTGACTGGATTCAGATATAAATTTTGGTGGGAATATCAGAGAGCTCAAGAGATGATTTGTCACTTACTAAGAGAAGCATTTTATGCAATAATGGAAACATTTCATATAATAACAGAAACAATTTCACAGAAAGACTTCTGTGCTACATGAAGCCATGGCTTCATTTCAGCAGCTCAATTAGCAACAAGTGAGTTAATTAACTCCTCTTAGGTGTTTATAGTGTCAGGATGAAAAAGTCAGTAATAGGCTTGAACCAAAAGTACTAGATAAGTCCCTCCCTTTCCGAGGCCCAGTTGAGCTGCAGCCCTTCCCTGGAGCTGTGGAGCAGAAGGACATTCTCATCTGCGCTTAACCTCCAAATCCTAGGCACAACTCCTCCTACTATTGTCTCCCCACAGATGACCTTTGACAAGGCTTTTATTCACTGCCTTCTGCCTCATTTGAGAGTGCTGGAATGCAAAAGAGAAGGATATCTTTCCAACTATAATAGATACGATGAATGTTTATTTTCTGGTTTAAAGAATGCAATGACAAAAGGAGAAAGAATTTGTTAATTACCTGAGTAAAACATCGTCACTTTCAATACATTCAGTATGTGACAGTCTCCAGAGGACTCAAAAGTTCTTCCAGATTTTTTTTATGGAAACATCTTTCAGCCAGCCACAAGACACTCATTTCTGTAGTTTAATCTCCCATCACCTAGTTCCTCACATTTGATTGCAATCCCTTGTACTTTTATGCCTTATAAAAATTGTAAGCACCTTGGGGCACAAATAAGTCAGTTTAATTTGTCTATAAAGCACCATTCTTTCCTAAGGCATTGAATGAATAATATATGATAATTTATAAAGAAGGCATTTGCAAGTCAGAGGGCTTGACAGAAGGCCAGTGAATTAAAAAGAAAGTGAAGTTAAAAAGAACTTCCTCCTTTATGCCAAGCTGGTCTTAGCGGCTTGATAGATACATTTTTTTCTCTTTGTATTTGGTACTAGACTGCAGTCCCTTCCAAAGTACATCCTCCAAAGACAAGGAAGCTGACTGCACCATCTGAGCTTAGACTGAGCTTTGTGAATGTTGTGTAGTGCACGACTAGGCTAAGGAGGCCAGCAAGTGCATCCTTCAGAGAAATACCTAAAACTAAAATGCAGTCACTTTTAAGCTGCAGGAGTGGGAAGAAAACAGAAACAATAATAGCATGGTACCAAATCTTTTTTTCCTTACTTTTGCTAGAAAAAATTGTTACACAGTTAATGTGATGTGTATTAAACACTCCTGAAGTACTTATTTATCAAGCTTATGCTCAAAAAAATCGGCTAAAATACATTTACTCAGCCCTGCATCAACATCATCATGATTTTTCAGAATTTCCTCCCATTCTTCTGACTATATTTCACCAGGCAACATTTTTTTTAAAGCATGAGAAGACAAAATTCCCTTATCTCCATTCAAAAAGCACTGGATTTGTTGCAGTGACCGTGTGTACAGTTCATGCTCAGAAGTTCCCATGTATCCAGAGAGCATGTCCCATAGAGCTGATGAGTCATGTGAAGGGACCATTTGTCCTGGATTTTTGGACACCCAATAGCCTACTCAGACCTATAAATTTAGATTTTAAGTACTTCAGGGCAAGAATCTGTCATTTTAATTTGTTGAGAAACCACCGTTCTTTCCTAAGGCAAGGAGTGAATAATACATGACAATTTAAAAGGGAGCTGTTTGCTCCTATTACTGTTCCTGCAAAACCTCTAGATTCTCAGACAAATGACAGAAGTACTCTTAATGGACACAGGCTATATTTTTAGGTGCAAGGAGAGGACATATCCTCTAAAATCCGGACTTATGGCAAGCTAAATATTCATTGTTACCATCTAAAAATTCAATCTCAAGTTATTTGGTACTCTATTTAATGTCATGGCTTGTATAGGCATAGAATTGCACTTCTCCCTTTAGTTTCTTGTAAATTCTATCGAATTCTATTGAAACCAAGGAGTTTATATATCTAAATGCTTTTGTAGATCCAGAGTTAATTTTCCAGATGCAAAGAAACCTCTGAAAATAAAACTTCAAAAAGCAAGGAAGCTAATAAGACTAGAAACGAAAAAACACCAAACAACAACAAACAAACAAAAAAAACCCCACCCCTAAATTTTAAAAAGATAAAAAAGAAACAAAAACCACACTAAACTATTCAATTAAAAAAAAAACAAACCCCACAAAACATTAACATATCAGTTTCTTAAATGTCTTCAGTTTTCATATGTCTTTGGTCACCATCACCCCATTACTTAAAAACACATTGCAAAACCCTGGCATGGATATGCCATGCTCTTTGAATTTTCATATGCATGAATGATAACGATCTAACATCTAAAGAATGGTATAAATTTTTTCTCTATGGGCCTGTACATATATGTGTCTTCTAGAACATTGCTGTTTTTATAAAGTGAGCCATTAATCATTGTTATTATTATGATAATTATTAATTATTCATTAATAATTATAGGGATGCAATGTGGAAATGCAGAATAAGGAGCAATGCATGTTGGAATATGTATAAAAATAGATAAACAGGCCCCAGAGTGAGTAGAAAGAAATCATCAACATGAACATCATTCTCCTCCCAGCAAAAAAAAGGAAGAAACCCTCACAATTAATGTAGTTCTCCTGGTGAAGAGATTTGAATACTGATCGCTCACCATGAAACCTTCCTTTCTTCTTGTTGACAAGCCCAGGAAGCATACCACAAGAGAAACAGGTAGTTCTTAGGAAGTTTGTGTATATCAGTTTTACCTCTATTACTACACCGATGAGTAGAATGGGATAATTCAGACTGTATGTGCTAATACCATTACACTCAGATTAAAAATAAATCCTTGATTAAACCATTAATGCTTTTATTTAAATTATGAATTCATACAGATGTTGTGATTTTTCAGCTCAAATAAATCATGCAGGTGTTTGTATAGGATGCTAACTCTAGGTGCACCAATGTTCACATCACCTCTGTTTATGAACAGTCCCTGTTTTCATTATAAAACCTTGGATATACTGTGTAATGCCCAGGGTTGTTTATAATATTCTGAGAGCTAGAAGTATCACTATTTGTGTGGAACACATGAGAATAAAGAATGGGGAAATGAATTTCATAAAAAGGTTTTTGTTATTTAACTTTCTTTTAGGCATTGGCTGTCAGACATATATTTTATGCGTCTTCAGATCAAACCCATTGTAACTGGTATCTAATCACCAAAAGATAATAAACTCATTGTTCCAAGAGAAATTAGATGAAAAAAGTGGTGCTTCACTTTCTTAAGACAGCTCTCCAGAAGCCCCAAAGGACAGAGCTTCCAGAGGAAAAGACATGTCCATCTCTGTAGATAAAAGCAGAAGTATCTCCAGTCATACCTGTGTGCAGTCTCTACCCAGAACACCCAGAATGGCAGTGATCTGGAGCAAACAGGTTATAAGAACAGAGGATAGAAAAGCATCACTAATTTCAAGTAAGATGTTAACTATGGGAGGGGTACAGGAACAGGAGCAGTTACTATTCCACTTCTAACAACAAAAAAAACAATAAAAATTAAATATTACCTGGTATGTTCTTACTCAAGACAATGCTTAGGAAGGTCCTTGTTGAAGGTGAAGTTGACAGCAGCAGAAAAAACAAGGGGCGTGAGGGGCTGACTGTACCAATGCATTAAATAAAGTTCAAATCACTCTGGCTGTGTTAAGTAATGGAGTCCCTGAACTGGACCAAAATGTGCTTTGCAAGAGCTGGCACACCGGCCTGCCCACCGACACAAGTCATGGCAACAGCTAGAGAAATATGGAAAAAAAAAAAAGCCACATGGCAAATGAACCCATGTGGCCAGAATGACACCAGAAGGCTGAGAATGAATTTAGCAGCCAGTTACTGAAGTCACTGTCAGGGGAACGTTTTAATATCATTCCTAGGGATACGTTTCCATGACATGTTACTAAGCTCCTTCTCTCTTTAATAATATACTTCCTTGCTTCATGTGAAGGTTCAAAAATTGTGATTGGACAAATAAGGCAAATGTCTAAGGTATGTGTTCAGGATTCCTGGGCAAAGACTTGAGGATGGTTAGGTTTTTGTTCACCAGAAACCTTGTTAATAGGAAACAGGTTACAGTTTGGATACGCTCCGTCATGCTGTAAGCTAATACAAAAGTTTACATTTCAATTTCACGATTGGGCTGTAGCAGTAAATTATTTTAACATTCCTATTAAAATTCTGTATTTTTACATATATATAACTAGCAGGAAAGTTCTTCTTTTTGACTTAGAATTTCTCTGCTGGGTCTCAGCCCAAAGGTGAATATTTTTAATTTATTTTCTTTTTGGTAAATTTGAGCAAAATCAGCTCATTTCCTTTACCTATGCAAGGATACAAAGTGCTCTATATAAAGAAGATAGATGTTTTATGTATGCAGAAAGAAGCTGAACTTTAAAAGCTGAAACTTAACAGGTTGATATAGAGGATTAGTCTACAGGACAATTTGCAAAAGTGAAATATCAACAAAAGAAGAGGAAAAAGAGTCAACTAAAAACAGTTATTCCATGTCTTAGTTACTTGTTGCAAATTAATTTATTCTGACTTTGCCAATTAGCTTAGAATTGCATTGCTCTTTTTCTGTATTCATAATCACATGTATGCCACTGATGTTGAAGAGCAGTCTGCTTGCTTTGTACCAGTCCTTTCATTGAAGTATTTTCTATTTCAGAAATACAGCAAAATATGTTCCTAAGTGAATTCCAGCAATAGTACTAGTGTTTGAACCTCAATTATTATTTTTCCTCCTTGAGAAGAGAAAATACGAGCTTTGGAAGGCTTTGCATCCCTTGGAGTGTGTTGGCAGCTACCTCTGGGCTCCACTGTGGTCTTTCATCATAGGTATAACCGTTAAATTCCACCACCACACTGTGGGTTTGGGAAACTGCAGACATCTGGAAAAAAATTATTTGATGGAAAAGTAAGGGTTTAAAAGAGATGATTCTCACCATCTTCCCTAAATATAGAATTAAGATGTAGAGCAGAGCAGTGGCATCTGAGATACTGAGATTCTTTTGTAGCCACTGGAGCACTGAAGTTTAACACCTAAATTTAAAACAGATGAATAACTGGCAGCACTGGTCCAAGAACATGAGCACAGACTTGCCCAATAATGCCTGGGATGTTTGTGGCCTACAGAAACCTGACCAAGGATCTCCTGCACTCTAGCAAAAGGACTTACTCATCCCTGTTCTTTCACCTACTGCCATAAACACTGGCTCTTTCTCCAGCTCTACAACACGTTCATGTAGACTATGTCAGCCCTGTAAGATTTACACTAAACATTGCCTCAGGCAAGCAAACCTTCCCTGAACGGGTGTTCTCATCTTTGCTTTCATTGCCCTTCCTATGTCTCTGAAATAGACTGGCCCAAGAAAGTTTGGTGCAGATAGTGGTCTTCTATGCAGAGTTCTTGTGCATGCTGGGTTGTTTCTTATGCAATAACTATCCAATGTATGCAGTATGAAAGATATAAAGCTACCATTCTTAAAAACACCATCTATGAATGTGTCTCCTCACAGAAAATTTCTTACCTGCAAAGTACACTTTATCCCTAATACATAACTTAATATCCATCCTTTTATCTTTTACAGGTCTTTGCAGGACTGGGTGATCCAACTTACCTGGACACAAGAACAAGCATTATGGGATAAACTGAGCTGTCCAACCAGGTGTGCATTTAGACAGATACAAACAAGGAAACGAGTTTTAGGTTCAAGAAAGTCACCAGAAAATATTATTTGCTTGAGTTGACATTGCAAAACAAGTTTTAGATGCTGCTAAACATCACCTCAACATTTTTTCCCAGAAGTATCCTGACTCACAGTCATCTGTTAATTCATTCTTGAATGTCTTCATTTCATTTACATAACATAGGCCTTGTCACAGTGTGAAGCTACCTAAAATAGTTATTATGTCTTTGGGCAAAAAAAAAAAGGCAGACAGCAGCAGAAAGAAAAGGCTGTGAGCATTTAGATCTCCTACCGAGACAAAGATTATATGTCTGGCTTCCTAATATCCAAAGTGAGACTAGGCTAAAGCAGGAGTGTTTTGAGACCTTCCTAATTTCGCCTGATGCCTTCCAACTTACTTGCCTGATACCAATACTGAGTTTACCCCAGTGCAATTAATTTCACTCGCTGTCACTGTTCTTGGTGGAAGTAGGCCGAGGCGTTCACATTCTTGACTATTTCTGACTTACTGATTTTTCCAAGGTTATGCATTATAAGCGGTTCCAAAAGTGGATTTTAATTTTGCATGCCTTGATTTCATGTCATTCACACAAGGGTCTGCAGGTGGATGCAGGAAACTCAGCCTGCCTATATTTCTGTAGCTATACATTAAACATATATATGATACAAACAATAAAAACTTATTAATAGTTTAGAAAAAGCGGCTTTAGTCATTCTCCCTTCCCAGAAGTTAAGTATGTCTAATAAGTCTTGCCATTCTCACAAAGATATTGTAAGACTTAATTAATTAACGCTGTTAAGTACTCTGAGATCCCTGTATTATTGTGTCCTGCTAGTCCACTTCATGACTCAGTACTGCCAGAGGCTCTGTCTCCTGCCAATTACCAACAGGCAGGCAGCCAAAAGAGCACTGACAGATACAGGGAGTGTACTGAGAAAGCTCGAGCGAGGAAACTTATCGAATAGTCCAGAGCAAGGGTTAGGAAGGGAAAAAAGACAAAGCTGAGTACAAGAGAAGAGCTAAGCACATCCTCTAATCCACTTTCACCCTACACACAGAATTTTCCCCAGCCATATTTCTTCTCTTGTTTGCACTTTATCTCTGAGATTTAAAGTGACACTCTAATACCTTTCCTTCAACCTTCAGCCTCATAATGCTGTCAGGAGACCTTTTGGGGAGTTGAGTAGAATGCTATTGGTAAGACTCACTGGCATTGAAATCCCAACTTCACCACTTGCTCGGCAAAGTGCTTGCTGGAGGCGCTCTTTCTCCTTCCTAGTCTGCATTCACCTAGGCCAAATCCAAAACTCATTGAAGTCATTGACTGTCTATCCCTCAATTATGGAGGATTAGGTGTCTGTGCACTCTGTGGCGTTGCTAAAATTAGTTCAATAGTGTCTGTAGAACCCTCTGGAAAAAAGTAGAAAAAAATCCTGTCCAAGGAGAAACTGGCATTACTATTTCCAGAGAGCTGACTGCAGATTTGGTTGTCACCAAAATAGGCACACAACTAAACTGCTACTTCACGGCACTGTGCCAGTCACAGGGCAGCGGGGAAAGAGTCATGATCGCTTTTCAGTGAAAAGAGTTTACAATTTGTTTCATCAAAAGTACCTTGACAAATGAATTTACTGTTTATGGACCACTGATTACATATCCCATAGTAGACAAGACAGGTAGTAAGACAGAGCTTATCCCTCGGCACATACTAATGAGGCTGTCCTGCCTGCAGCTCCCTCTGCCCAGATGCTGTATGTGGATGGGGCCCCGCTGGGATTCTTTGTGGGTGCAAACAGTCAGTTGCAAAATCACAGTTTAACATCATCTTTGCTGGAGAAAGCCAGGAATGAACTTCAGAGGTAAATGATTGTGGTGGGTTGGCCCTGGCCCACCAAAGCCACTCTGTCACTGCTCAACTGGACAGGGGAGAGAAGATACAATGAAAGGCTTGTGGGTTGAGATAAGGACAGGGAGAGATCATTCAGCAATTACCATCACAGGCAAAACAGACTCAATAAATTAAAATAATTTATTACCCAGTCAAAACAGAGTAGGATATTGAGAAATAAAACCAAATCTAAAAACACCTCTACACAACCTTCCCTTCTTCCCAAGCTCAATTTCAGTCCCAATTACTCTCCTTCCTCTCTCCCAAGCAGCACAGGGAGATAGGGACTGGGGTTATGTCAGTTCATCCCATGTTGTCTGTGTTGTTCCTTCTTCCTTCATGTGAGGACTCCTCACACTCTTCCCCTGCTGCAGCCTGGGGTGCCTCTCACAGGAGACAGTCCTCCACAAACTTCTCCAATGTGAGTCCTTCCCACGGGCTGCAGTTCTTCATGAACTGCTCCAGTATGGGTCCCTTCCACAGCATGCAGTCCCTCAGGCCCCAGTGTGTGTTCCCCACAGGATGACAAGTCCTTCCAGCAAACAAGCTCTGGCATGGGCACCTCCCTCCGTGGGCTGCAGGTCCTGCCAGGAGCCTGCTCCAGCATGGGCTTCCCACCAGGTCACAGCCTCTACAGGCTGCAGGTGGAATCTCTGCTCTGGTGCCTGGAGCACTTCCTCCCCCTTTTTCACTGGCCTTGGTGTTTTTCACATCTTCTCAACCCTTTCTCTGATGGCAAAACCCTGCTGTTACCTTTACTTTCCTTCTTAAATGTTATCACAGAGCTGCTACCACCATCAGTGATTGGCTTGGTCTTGGTCAGCAGCAGATCCATCTTGGAGCTGGCTGGTATTGGCTTTGTTGGACCTAGGGGAAGCTTCTAGCAGCTCCTCACAGAAGCCACTCCTGCAAACGCTCCTTCCCTCTGCCCAAACCTTGCCACACAAACCCAAAAATGATTATGTTGCTTTGTTAATGAGAAAGGATTCCACATCCCACTCTAATCTGCAAGTACAATAGCATATTAATGTGCTAAGTTTTGCCTAAACCCTAAACTTTCAACACTTGTGGGTACAGGTACATGGTAGGGTGTGTTCAACTACATCAAAAATCCAATTTCAAAGTCTACTGAGACTGCATAATCTCACATACCATGTCCCCATGCTTGTGGCATCAGCAGGCAGCACAGCAGGTCCCCAGATCTATCTTAGCCAATGATTTAATTTGTACAGAGGTAACATGGCCTCTCTCTGCAAAACAGACACTGGCACTACACTGAACTGCTGCCACTCCTTGAAGCATCTCAAAGCTTGTCATGAAGCAATCTATCAAGGTTCTGCTGCCTTCCCATTTCCCGTTAAAATGAGTGGCATGGGTTCCCCTGCCGGTTTAGACTTGTCCAGAGAAGGGACAAGTAATCATCACCTCCTCTAAATGCCTCAAATATTACAGCATGGATTGCTCAGTCTCAGCAGACTTCAAAAAGCCTTTGTCATCCATCAGAAGCAGCTTCGTCCTTCCCCACGTGCCAAGCAGTGCTGTTGTTTTGTAATGAACAGCTTCCATCAGAGCACACAATTTCTCATCCTGTCTGACTCTGCTGATCATTCTTGTAATTAAGTCTCTTTTGATTCTCTTTGGCAGCGCACCATCTGCACAAGAAGGCACACCTGGAAAGCAGTTTTCCTCTGGTTTTGCTATCCTTGATTAAACTCTGTTTTAAAGCAGAGAACCTTAATCAAAAGAATTGCCTGACTGGAGGTAGCTGTGCCTGTCTCACTTTTGTCACAGATTCCTTCTGAAGGCTGCAGGATTTGGATTTGCATAACAATCTCCAAAAAAAAAAAAAGGTCCACTGTGGAGGGGTAATATTTTCAGAGGATTTGGCTCTTAAGAGAAAAATCCAATGGAATGAATTAAAGAGGAAAATAATAGGGTACTATAGACATTTAATAGGTTTCAGTAGTAATTACTATAAAGTCTTAAAATTTCTAATAAAAAAATATTTGCTTTTTGTAGTATTCTTTTATAACTCACAAGAATCTCATTCCCGAGTGAGTTCAAGAAAATGTAAAAGGAAATATTAATCTTCTAATGATGGGGAAGTTTAAAGTGATGCTACCCCCATAATTTCAGGAACCAGAGGCCATGTCACTGCTGCACCTCATACGAGACACAATGGCTAGGCAGCATGAGGGGAAAAAAAGAGAGACATCTTTTATATTTTGCTGTCTTTTATGGGGGGCTGAGGATCATCAAAACTTTTCTGTTGTTTATTCTATGTTGAATCAAATGCCAAAGGGAAGATCCATACAGACTCAGACATATCTATGAAAACACACAGGCATATATTCCAAGCAGGTTCCAGTGCCTTCTTCCAACCCATTCCCGAACAAAGCTACAACTCATTGCTAGCCTAACATCAAGCCCCATGCTGCTGCTCCTAGCTTATTACAGGTCTCTAATGGCTTCTGGTAGACTGTAACAAAGCTCCAAGTCCTTGTACCTGTTAACAAAATGACAAGCTGCTTCCTGTCTCTGATCTCCCATGATGACCTCTGCACCGTGTAAAAAAGACAAGAAACTTTATTTTTGTCATGGGAAAACTTTTCCCTGGTCATTTATAGTACTCAAAAGCAACTAGATAGAAAGGTTGAGACAGGAGCCAACAGGTATAAAAATAAAAACGGGAAGAAAAAATAAAAGTACAGTTTCTGAAGTGAGCACACTACACAGAAAGGGGTGTTTTCTAAGTTTGCAAATAGTTGGTGCCAACCAGTTTGAGCTGCTTAACAGCAGTGATACAGCTTTAAAAAGCAACAATAAAAAAGCACTTAGTTTACTAAATAATACACTTTTTTTACCCTTGATGAAAGGCTGTTTCTTATCACACAGATATCAAGGCGAGCCACCTAATGGCACTAATTTTAAACCCCGCTGCTGTAATGTTTAGTGCATGGGATACAAATTACAATGGATTCAAAACAGTTAGTGGTACATTTAAAAGAGGAATAATACTGAAATGCTAATTCATTAGCCTCTGAAGTATGCGTGCAAATTTTCATAAAACGTACGCTAAGAACTGGCAAGAATCTGTAACACTGATAGCTTGGGCTGGGCAAGGCTTAGAAATAAAAGTAAGAACCTGAAAGACTTGTCACATTCTCAGTGGGAGTTACGCTATTTACATGGTTTGTAGTTCACATTTATAGCAGCGTGGGTTGCTTTTTATTTCTCCCACTTTGCATCCTTTCGCTGCAGTTATCTGTTCATTCAGCAAACAGCTTTCAACTGAAGCTTCCTTGACCCGATTTATATCTCAGAAAATGTACCTGTAACAAGCACAATTGAATGCTCAACTCCCACTTCTACCTCTGACACTATTTCTTTTCTTCACCCTTTCCTGGCCAAGTCTCAATATATCCTTTCCCTTGCAAAGCTCACGAATAAACGGCTTTTTTCTAGGAGCTAGATCCCGTAGAAGGAAGAAACTAGAGATCAGAATTATTTGATTGCTATATAAACAGCTTTTTAAAATATCTTCTGTAGACAAAAAGGGAGTAAATACAGCTCCACTGCTTGCACAGTGCTGACTGCACAAGCTGGACTTAGTTTTGAAAATTTTAGCACTGCTTCTGCCCCACTGAAATCATGGCACTGGCATTTCTAGTACCACACCTTCTAAACCTGCTATGAAACTCCATAAGGGCTCTTGAGACCAATTCCTCCTCTACGGTATCACTGCTGTGCAAACAGCTATGCAGTGGTGCTAGGAAAACATGCGGCAGGTACATTTATTACCCAAAGGTAACTGAAAATGTTGTGGGTGCCTACGGCTTCTGCAAATTGTTTCATGCAAAATTGTTTAAAGACTTAAAGTAAGCTGCTTAAAGAGCATCTCTTCATTTGGGTTACTTACTGCAACAGGAATACTTATAAAGAGCTATCTGGTGTATTTTGTTTGCATACATTGCTAGCTAGCAACTGTGAAAGCCATCTTGCATACATCAAACTGTACATAGGGTATTTTACTGAAACATAAATAGTAGAGCTGCACCGATATCAACTTCTGTGAAGGCTTTTACAACAAAAAAAGCTCCTAAAAGAACCATCTCCTGTGAGCTGTTCCACAATGTATTCTCCATTCTCCCCAACAACTGTTTTTCCTAACAAAGCATAGTGATCCTGGCCAGGAGGCCATCAAAGCCCAAGGACCCAGTGATCTACATCAGTTAACCTAAGCAAGTGCAGACCTGTGCTGCTCTGAGCTGCACATCCAGCATCGGGCTGCGCTGTGCTGCTCAAACCTCCTGGCTGCAGGACAGCCTCAGCCAGCTTTTCACAACTGAGGAGCCTGACGGCAGCTCCCACTTGGCACCCACAACTAGGCCACCCCCGCAGCCTTGTCTTTATCAAGCAGTGCAGCAGGAAGTTCTCAGGAGACCATCTCTTCTGATATTAGAAATGATGGATAGAGTTGTGTTCTTGTAAGAAAATCATATGCTGCCTCAGATGACCAAAAAAAGGAAAATGTCTTTATGGATGAGATCTGTGCAGCAGGCCATGGGAAAATCCATGTGGGGTCCACCCAATGATGCACAACTGCAGGGTGCCCAGCATCTGAAACAATGTATAATTCGCTCATTCTCTGTGTCTCTCTTCTCATTCTCAACAGATGTTTTACTAAACTTTTTGTTTCTGACATTAATTCCAGGAAGAATCCTCTCTCTCCCTTTCTGCCACTCCTCTCCCATGGTACACAAGGCAACACCTTAGCTGAAACACAGTGGACCACACATTCTGCACATAAGAAGAGTGAAAGACGCGAGAAGTGATTCTGGTGCTTCTGGGGTGCAACTAGACTTTACTCTATGGCAGCTCCTGACACCAGGTATAAACTGAAATAAATATTGCAGGGGTCCATGGTTCATGTTAATGACTGGTAGAAATGGGACTTAGAATGGGATACAGCTACAAATGATAGCATCCACATTTAGATGTTTAAAATATGTTCCTACCTGTGATCCAATAGTATGAACTTCATAAGAGACCTAGAAAATGTGGTCTCCAAATTCTAGAGAGCAAGTCGCTGCACACAGCGAAAAGTTCTCAATTCGTGTGCCTTTTGCACTGTGCCATCTGACATGCCCTAAGGTATCAGAGGCATCCACGTGGAGATAGCAGATACAAGGAGATAAACACTTTTCTGACAGGTTAGAGCTCAGCTGGAGGTCAGAGTATGTTGAGCTTCCACCCCCCACCATGCATTGCTCTTGTTTTAACATTAATTTGTGGAATGGATTCAGAGAACAAGAGAAACACAAGCATTGTGTTCACTTGCACAACGATGTAGTAGAAACAATAGGAAGAGTTCTTATGGATCCCCTTAAAATGCCTGAGTTTCAGAGGAGATAATTCAACACCAGAGTTTTGCCTGCAAATTCATTGACATCATATTCCTCTATTTTATTTCTTTGCTTTTCATACCATATTAATTCTCAGTTTGACATTTTCTGCATGAACACTTGATTCAGAGTTAAGAAAACAGCTTAACAAAGAGAATAGATATGCAAAATTAAAGGTTATTTATATCATCCCTAGCAAAGTCACTTAGATGCTTAAAAAACTATTAAAACTGATCTGAATCTCAAAACTTTTTAATGCTACATTCAAAAATGTGTCTAGAAGCTTGCTTCATTAAAGAAGCATTAATAACTTTGGGAATATAAGGTCTGGGAAAAAAACCTAAACAATGAATAAAGATGCTGTTGGTAGGGGTAAGGAGGGAGGGCAGAAAGCAGTTAAGTACTTGCCTCATCAACATTGTTTTCAAATTTAAGGAAAGCTTGAGCATTTGGGGCTGGTGAAGATCCAAGGAGGGATCTGTGGAACTAAACCTACTGACAAATTACATAATAGTGATCTGGACATATAAACCTTGAGAACAAAGTTTACTTTCTTATCTCCCGTAAAAAAAAAAAAAGTAAACCAAAAAAGTAACTTTTATTTTTTTTATCAGACTTCATGATATTTTTATTGAAAACTTTAAAGGGAATGCTAAGGATGGAGAAGAGACAGTTTGAGTCTCACCATCTAAACCAGCAAAACATAGAAGGAGATTTTAGCTTTTGAACTGCAATCTGGTAAGTTGTCCACAAAAACTGAGTTTATGTGGAAGAAAAAAAAGGTGTGTTATTTTCCCCCTCCGGGAAGTCTTTATTCATCAAAAAAGTGTCTTGTTCAACACAGTCTAATTAGACAAAGATGTAAGTCTGTGGTAGAATAAGTTATTGAGGTAGAATAAGCTTTTAATTTAAATTTGAGCCTTACTATCTTCAGTGGGCAAATACCCAGTTATTTCCCTGTTCCTAGGTTCAGGGTGTCCCCTGCTGATCTTGTCACAGATCTAAGTACAATTCTTACTGGAATTATAAGCATGGTTTTCCACCCGGTCTCCTGAAGAAAGAATGCAGTATCTCACAAATACAAGATTACCAGTTTATTCAGCTATTAAATACCTTCCGAACCCATTGATCAGCTTCAAGCAAATTTCTTGAAAAAGTCAGTAAATTAAAGTTTCAATGAACAGTTCTATAAAAAACAAGTAGTCACATAGACATGTGACATGCTTCAATGAAGAGCTACATCTTATTAAGCATCAAAGACTATACCTGTGATTACAAGTACTGCAGCTCAATGGCAGCACAGAACTTGTGCTGGTGACCAGATAGCCACACATGTACATGTGTGTATAGGGAAGTGGCAGATTTTTGAAACAGCTCTAATTTGGTCTGGTGAATAGGATGCCTGCTTGAGGCTTATTTTGGTTTTGTTACATCCAGAAAGAATCAAGTTCACAGACAATAAAATGCCAACCAAAGCATGGTAAATGGGGGTAATGTGGGATCCACTTCAGAAGCTCCTGATCCCACAGTGCACCCAGGGAACTCAATCACAGGCACAATTCAGAGGAAACTGATCCTACCAGTTCTACTGCTGTTTGCTCTATTGCAGTAAATGAGACTACAAGTGATTTTCTCTTTCCAACTTTTCCTGCTACACATATAGGGATGAACAGAAATTCATCGACCGTTGAAGCAGTAAGGTACCAGTGGGAACTCACCAGAGAGTTAACTTGTTCCTTCTGCATGAAATCAGATTATCAAATAAAGATAATAAGATTTAAACAATATGGCAGAGGACACCATCTGGAAAAATACAGAGACAGGAATACTAACCCTGCCATGCTTTTTCTCCAAATGAAGTGGCACCTGACAAGAGTAGAAAATGAAAAACAAACATACTATTTCTAAAGCAGGAATGCTGGGAAAATGAATAAAGGAAAGGATTAGATATTGTTATATATTTAAAGCTGTGAAAATTTATCCCAAAGCTCCAAACATTCAGAAGATTGATGTCAATATAAAGCATCACCAGATTTTTTTTCAGAAGAAGACTATTACAGTTAATAAGCTGCGCTGGTGGCAGTCAGATCAGGAGGTGGGTTTTTTTTTACTTTCTCCTATGCATTTGACATAGAGGGGTGACGAACCCACAAGCTGATGACTGTGCCCTTCAAAACAGGCTCTGGCCTCATCCTTATACGGAGGCTTTTCTTGCCCTGAGGTACTGATTTAGTATCAAATATGTTCTAAGACATAATGCTCACACTTTTTAAAAGGTTAATGTTAATGGTAGTGGCCACTTAATTGGCCTAGCTTGCCTGCTGTGTCCACTGTCCCTCTAATAGAAGACATGAGACGTAATGATGCCTTGCAGTCAAATGGTCAGGCAAGATATAAAACAATTTCCAGCAAATAGCCATTTATACTGAGGAGAAAATGAGAGAAAAGCTAGGGAGACAGACTGACAGCTCAAAGGCTCATCAGAGAATGAACTTTTAGCATATGGCAAGAAGCTGAAGGAAGCCGTGAGGTAAAACAGTAAAGATTGTGATAAGTTTTGGGGCTGCTTTAACATATTTTGTTGTTGCTGCTGTTATTTTCTACTGTAAATAGAAGCTGGTGTTTTTCTCAGCAGATTTCACCTTCATTGGTGATTCAATGTAAGTGACATTATAAAGCCATAATATGAGACAAAGCCAATATGCATTAATGGTTTAAACTTCAAAAAGATCATTAATAACTTAAGTAATCCTTGAATTAATGAGCTGGAGGCTGTAGACACTTTCTGCTGCATCTTGTCCTGTTCCTTAATGCTGAATTGTTGGACAAGAAAGATTTGTTTTCTAAGTGCAAATCACCCCGAATGACTTTATCAAGCTGCATCCTCCCCAGTGCAGTTGAAGCAAATGTCTTTCATATTCAACTTAAATTTGATGATAAAAAAATCACACAAAAGCTGAAAATACCGTATAAATATATACTCTGTGATACAATGAATTAATATAATATAGTTGTAATTAGAATTGAGTAAGAATAAAGAAAGGTAGTTCCAAATACTTTAAACAACTGGCAGTAGGTTTTTCAGTATGAGGGAGAATGATTCCAGGCTAATTTCAGCAATTATATACTTTATGTAACAGGATTCTTAAAAAACATCCTGTGACAAGACAATGGGGTAGCTGGAATAATTCATATGTTGCATCAGACGGTGATATCATTACAGATCTTAAAAAAATTAGTCATATTCTAGTTACAGAGTAGTTCTACTGCAGATCAACATATGTCTATGAAAAAGTTATGACTGAAAATGTCGTGAGTGCTAACACCCCACTATTTTATTTGTAGGTCTCACTTTTGTTATTTATCTTTCAGAAAATACATATCTTTTGCAATATAGGAAAAAAAAAAAAGAGGAAGGGTCATCTTTTTCATTTGTAGGTAGTATCTAGTGAGAGACAAATGCAAGTCATGCAGAGGAATGTGAAAAGATGAGCTTCATCTGATGAAGCTTTCAGTTTTCTTCCTGGTTTTCAGAAAATCAGAAGGATGTGTCCACTGCAGCTGCTCCGAACAGGGAAGCCTTTTTCCCTGACTGCAGCAGCTGCCACCTTTTCAGCCTAACAGCGAAACCAGCACTGAAGCTGCAGGTTTGATACCTTGAGACTACTGAATGGACAGAGTAAATTGACTCGATATGGTTTATTAGCAGCACTGAAGCAGCACAGTAAGCATTCATTCTATTCAACACAATAATAAGTCTTTTACGTTTATTTGGTGGAGATATTATTTAAATCTCTCACTTACGGTGGCTTTTCCGCAGTGACTACAAATGCTTTTGTGGGAAATTCTGACTACTTGAACAAGGATGAAATACTGGCAGAGTACACAAAGAATATAAGCATCCGGTCAGGAAGATTGTAACAGTTATTCATTTGGGGTTCTGACAGAAGCAAGTAATCCGACATGCTACAATTTTTACTGTGGCTTTTTTCTGTGTGACAAGCAGCATGCAGAAAAATAAGTAGGATATTGGCAATATATCTCAGTACTCAGTAGAACAGCTAGTCCCTTCTGTTTCCATTAAAATTTGACTTTGTTGGGGTTACACCGATTTATTCCAACTGACGATAAAGTCCTTTAGACTATAACAATTGTTACAGATGTAAATTTTAAAGCTAGAACCTGTCAGTGCTGGTTGGCTGGGCATGGATTGGTGGCCTGTATTTCTTAACACATCATGGATTTTTGGTCAGTCCTTTATGATTTTTTATGTAAATAAAGGTAGACTTTGATGTTTTTCTTAGAACTTGTTTAATGCTGCTATACCAATTGCTCCTCAGTAAACAAAGATGGAAAAAGGATAAAGTGAGCAATACTGTGACACAGTATGTCAGAAGCATTCTTTGTCTTTATCTCTCTACAGACTGGAGATTATTAGGAAATTGCTATTTCATCCTTTCATCTACCTCACTGTGACCCAAGCTCTGCAAGATTAATATTTGGGGGTTTCTTGAGTTGTTTGCATCATAAAATGTGACTTCCCCAACTGTATTACTTTCAGTTTTCAGAATATGAAATCCCTGAACCTTTAGACACACCTGAAAATTTCTATAGAAATTTGTTCCCCATTTGACTTAAGGTATAAAGCCTTTGTAATACATGTGTGCCTGAGTGTAGTATGCATCCATGTGCATGTGTGTGCATTTATATACATGTACACATATAAAACCTCTGGCTAATACGAAAATGATGGTAAATAAGATACCAAAACACTGGAAAACAAACAGGAGAAAAATTCATGTGGCTTTATATATTTGAATCCATAATCATAAATCCACAAAACTCCATAGATCATAAGGCCTTATAGGGCCATCTGGTCCAGCTCTTTCACTCAAAGTTTGAAAGTTAGGTGGAACTCCAAACTTAGATGAGTTTGATCCAAGTACATCCTCTTAATATCATATACTGAATTATAAAAATAAATACAGGAAAACTTAAAAAGTCACCTACTCCATCCCCTTGTGTTAAGGCAGCATTAGCTCTACCCCTTTCATCCATGCTTTTGGAGAATGTCTATGGAGAGATATTACTGCTTGTCTAACTTCTTTCAATAACTGACTGTCCATACACTTAGAATAGAAAAAAAATTCTTATTACTCAAAAGTAAAATTTTAGAGCTCTATTAGCTTACTTTTGTCCTTCCCCCATAGTATTCAAACATAAATTAATGCTGTCATTTTAAAACACATAACTTTAAGAATCCAAAACCTACTTATTTCAGACTGCCTACAATTGTAAACAAATATATTAAAAAGACAGTAACTTGAAAATCCAGCCTTGGAAATATCAGAAATAATGCCATTTTGTCAATGCAGGAAGGGATTTTGCAAACTTTGATGTAAGTCATCCACATTGTCATTAAAATTTGTAATACTCAACAAAGCTGACAGTTGGCCATTGAACAAGGATTCCAAGCAGAACAGGTGAAAGAGTGGAAGAAGGGTTAAAAATTATTTTTTCTTCTATGATTCTACCTTAATTCTTAGAACTGTTCGTACACAAGTGGAATTAGTTGAAAGAATAACCAGTTCACATTTTAGAGCATAGAGAGGGCTGACATGGAGTCCAATAAATAGTTTCCAGCCCTGAATCAAAACTTCTTTTTAGACCAAACAAGAATAGGGGAGCCATTAAAAAAAGACTATAACTTCTTTGTGAAAAGAAAATATAATTTCAAATAACAAATTTTAAATTCTTAATGTTTACAGGGAAAATAATTGATGGAAACTAAAAAAAATAAAAAAGAATACTAACAGCAAGGGGACTTTTACTGTACTGCATTATGTTTAGCACCCTGAAGAAAAAATTTTGCGCTACTGACTATTCAGCTTGTATGTAGAAGGACTACAGTCACACCTGATAGCTCCATGAAACAGGTTTAATTCTAAGTTACAGGCAAACACTTATTATGTGTATGCAGAAACCGGTGTATGCGTGTTCACACCTTTGTAAGTTTAACATGTCTTTTATTACATGAATAGCAGAAGATGGATTTTACTGTCCCATTTAAAAAAAAAAAGTTAACACAGTATAGCATGAAAAGATAATTTATCTAAAAAAATGAAAATAATTCCTCCCTTCACCTACCCAAAGTAATACTAACAACCAGTCCAAATATTTTTTCCACATCAATGAATCCTAACTTTTAAAATAAAATAAATAATACCTTCAAACAAAATTCACTTAGGTACAAATGCTTGGTCTGTCATAGTGTTTAAAGCCTGTTTTAGGATTTTGCCAAAGTGTATTCTTGCTAATACCTAAAAAATACTTCAATTCTGCAACAAAACTTTCCTTTTCTATTTATCACTAGAATCCAAAGGCTCCTATCACATGTCGTTGTGTTATCTCTATGTGGTATTATTTCCTAATATTTTCACAGTCATAAGGCTGAGAAGAAGACTAAGAAGCTCCTTACCTCCAAGGAGAAAGAAATAGGAACAGCAACTTCCCGCTCCACCTTTGGCATCCTTTTCCCTGTCACATTGTCAAAACACACTGCTGCACAGGGGCTTTCCTTACATTTTTCTTAAGACAGTGACATTATAGCTCACCTCTAGGAATTTTTCAGTAAAAGGCTAAGAGAGATAATGCCCCAACTACACTATATTCCCCAGCTATAGAATGTGAACAAACTTCTGCCAATCTATGTTTGAGAGTGAATTAGGTGTGGATATGAGATGTAGGGTTATCTCATTTCATGATTAAATGACAAATAAAGATGTTGTGTGTCCCTCACAATCTTGCTCTAATGTGAACCAGCCACAAAGAGCACTGCATTGTCCCCACTGCCTTTCAACCCCAGAAGATGACCTTCATCTTACTTCCTTGGCTTTTATAAGCAGTATATAAATAAGCTGGAGCTAGTCAGTGCCCTATCATCTACTCCCAACTCATATAAACATATAAAACTTTCAGAAATCCTTAAGTCAGCCTTACATTACTGATTAATCATGCTCTCCTTTTTCCAATCTCTGTATCTTCCCAATGATTTCATGCTCTGTGGGTTTGATTTTTAAAAGTCGTATTCCTTGCAGAGTTTTTACTATATCTTCTACCCTGTAGCTTGCCCAGTGAAGCTTTGTGCTGTGCTGTTACTCCCTCACCTGCTCTTTCAGTTCATTGCAGGTTGCTCATTCCTTTAACATCTCCTGGCTAAACTGGGGTCTACCAGTGAGAGTCTAATGCACTCCCATTGCTGTGACCACAAAAGACAATCCAATATTCTTCTAAATCAGAGACACGCTGTATTTGGTGCTTGAAAGGGAGATAGAAGTTATTAATGAAGGTTTCAGAAGAATCAGAAGCCATTTGAGCAGATGCCTGCTGTTTATGTAAAGATTTACATGTAAAGCTGCCTGAAAATGTTTGATTTACCTTAAGTAGTTTAAAAAAAATAATCAGAAAGTAGCTTTTTAATGTTCTCAGATTTTAGCAGAACTGAAACATTAAGGAGGTTTGGGGGTTTTGGCTTTTTGTGGTTTTTTTCCAAAATAAGAAAAAGGGCTTTAAAAATAGCACAGAAAATTTCAAAGCATTTTTTCTCCTGTTTTTGTCAAGAAATTTCATGGAAATTAAAACAATTTCTAAAAAGGTCTACTTATAAGAAACCAGGTGCATGAATATTTTTCTTTAATAAATATTTCTAATTATCATTATGTATTACCATATTACATTTATTCATAAAATCACTGCATGATCTGAGGAATGAAAGCCGCTTAGCCCTTTGAAGAGTTTCAAGTAATAAGATATTTAATGAAAAAGCAAAGTATCAGCAGTCTGACATCCAGTGCAAACACATGCCAGACATTTAGTCTCCTCAAAGGCAGATTTGGGTTAGAGGGACCTTAGAATATTACATCAGTTCTTTGCCAGTTACATTAATAAAAAGTGGTGGGGTAATATTTATTTTGAATATCACACTCTAAAAACAAATGTGTTGTGATTTTCACTAAGTGGTGATTTACCAATAGCATGGTAATACCTCACCACTGAGAGCAGGACTGAAGTCAGTGCAGACTGCATCAGTTTTTAAAAGCTGTACTTTTGTTCCTTAATCCTGTATTCAGGGAATACTGTGAGTTCTGATAATCAGCCTGCTATTTCATTCAGACTTTGTTGTTATAAATGTATTAACTTTTTCATAAAGCAATCTGTATTTGCAATTAATCAAGTGAGTTGTCTCTTTAAGATAGTAGCCTAGCAACTTCCCGAAACCAGGGGAAGTCCCAGTTGGTGTACAGACCGACACAATTATTATCTCAAGCCTGATCTAACTCATAGTGTCTCAAAGCATCTTTCTGAATAAAAGGGAGGAGAGAAAAAAGTTTGGTGGAATCTGAAAAAGCAGTTACATTGAGGTGAGTATTCCTTATGTGCACGTGAGCTAAAGAATTTTTCAGGGGGGCAGGGGTTTTTATTTGTCTAGAAATTAATACAGACTTGTTTCTCATTTCCAAACAGAGCCAACAATGCGGGGGGGGGGGCGGGAAAGGTCTTTCTTCTTGTTTTACTTTATCTCTAAATTAAGCACTCATTCAAGTGAAGCAAAAGTAGGATGCTGGAAACATGGAAATGTATAGGTGAGCTCAACTGAGTGGGAATCCACCTAAATGAATTATATTGAATTAATCTCAAGACATCTAGATTCCCAAGTTCTTGTACAACTAAACACTTCATTATTTTAGCTTTGACAAAGTCACAGAGTTTGGTAATATTGTTTTTTCCAGGGCTCCAAGGTGCCTCAACACCATTGCTCAATCAGAACTGGAGACTTTAGAGGTTTTGGCTGAAAATGGCTACAGGTTCACCCTTATATCTACAATAGATAGAACAGGAGCAAATGTAACCCCGGGGACAGAGATATATTAAGATCTCACTTTTACACACATGTTCTACACAAGTACACTCCATGCTTCATTATTTGAATTGTTGTCTTTTAAGTACAGTTCAAATAATTGTCTTAAGTCCAAGACAGAATGCTGCTTCCTCTCCCCTTTAAATAATCACAAAGTAGTGTATGCTACAATGAACAACAATAAATATGCTTCTTTCTTCTGGGAGAACAATTACAGCTAGCAGGTAATGGTCAACAACATACAACACAGGCCTCTCTGCCTGTCCCTTCCCTTAATGTACGCCTAAAGCTTTTTAGTATGTTCACCATGATGGACATAATCTATGTCTTTGCAGAATATTCAAAGGATCAGAATAGGGGAAAGTTTTCTTAAGTTTTTCAGTTTGCTTTCTCTGAACACCTAAGAATGGTCAAAAGCCTCAAGCTACGCAGGGTTTATTTTAAACTTTCAATTTAACTTCAGTTTGTGGGGACTAACCTGAAGATGAGTTTGTCCCTCGTGTAAAGTAATTTTTGTTGTGTCCCTGAATATTCAGCCAAGAAGCAGCAGCTGAAACTACTTTTCTGAGATCTCCTTGTATTCATTACCAGAGAAGCAGAACAGTTCTGATTCAAATTGCTGAAAGGATTTCATTTAAATCAATACTTATGCTTCAGGGCTTTCCGTCTGGGGTCAGGAAGGAAGGCTGTTGCAAGCAATAGTAGCTGTCTAACGAAGACTGAGCCACTGAATGTTGAGAGGCCTAGGTTACTGGTTTGTATAATCCCTTAAATTTACATTGTTTATGTCAGGCTGAGGATATTTTTCTTCTTTCAGTACAAGAGGATTATGAAAGTGCCCACTATTACACATTTCACAGAATCATAGAATCACAGAACCACAGAATGGTTTGAGTTGGAAGGAACCTCAAAGATCATCCAGTTCCAACTCCCTGCCATGGGCAGAGACACCCTCCACAGGTTGCCCAAAGCCCCATCCAACCTGGTCTTGAACACTGACAGGGAGGAGGCAGCCACAGCTTCTCTGGGTAACCTGTGCCAGTGCCTCACTGCCTTCATAGTGAGGAGTTTCTTCTTAAATCTAAATCTACTCTTCTTCATCTTAAAGCCATTACCCCTAATCCTATCACTACATGCCATTGTAAAAAGACCCTCTCCAGCTTTCATCCTTTAAATTTACTCAGTTACAGAGGTTATAAGTGGCCAAGCACTTAACATTATCTTGGAAATGATGAAGTTAAAATTATTTTTTAAAAAATTAATCCCTTTTTTATCTTTTCAAAGGAATGGCTGAAAGGTCAAATTCTATAAATCCCAGTTTGACTATCTGTGGATTAATATCCTTACTACATCTTGCTACTTAACTCCCAGTATGTTCTGTCTTCCAGATCTCCTTTCAAGGTGTTATATTGCTAAAGACCAATGGACTGTTCATCAAGCCAAAAAGCAGGTTCTTTTTATGCTTTTTTAAAAACAAGTTCTTCAGAAAGGCTCAGTGTTCTTCGTACAGAAATCAAAGATAGTTCTCCCAAACTGCAAATAGTTGATGATTGATTCAAATCCTAAAGCATAAAGATTTATAAGGGATAGGAGTCAATACAATGCAGTTGAAAGGAGTGGGAGCAATAAGAATTGAGTTAAATTTAAGAGGGAGAGGAGGAGTTCTAAAAGTAGAAGGCTTTCAGACTTGTACTCAGATACTCAGTGGGCAGATAACTGAACAAAGATAACCACATACGATGAAGAAGAATCGGGCCAAACCTGGCACATTTGGCCTCTTAGCCAAAGTAACATGTTTATGTGCTATAGGGATACATTTATATTTATTCTACAGAATCAAACTATACTATATGTGCAAGCTAAATTATTCTATATGGTCTCCTGATTATATCCGAAAGAAATATATATATTGGGGCTTTAATATAAGGTTCTAATAATTCCTAAAAATTTCTCTAGTCTGTCAATCTCAATCAGACCTACTAGTATGCTACTATGCTTCTGTGAGTAGCATAAGTCAAATACACTTCATGTGGATGAGTAGGGAAGCATTTTGTTTCATCAGTTTCTAGCACCTTTACTTTACTATATGACCCTTTTTTTCTAAGACAGCTTATACAGTATCTTGAGGAGAGCAAAAGTTCTCAGCCTTGTGCTATGAATAACACAGCACCTCTCACCCTTGAATTGAGTCATCAGGGACACAGGACAGCTGTCGTCCTTGCAAGCTAGAAGATATTCTAACAACTCCTGAACAGTTTCTCTGTTTAATGGAGCTCAAGTGCCTGTTTCCTAGTTTGGTATCACCTGCCGTGATACATGATACAAATTATCAACATTTTCACACAAGTTGTTAATCTATCAATTTCCAGATGTCCAGCAGCCCTGGCTGACATGAGTCTAGAAATCTCAAACAAGTAAAGAGAGTGAATCCCTATCAAAATATGTCTAATTATACTGTAAATTTGTGCTTCATAGCTGACACATTATATTTACTAAACATGAGCAGAACAAAAGACATATAGACAGTATCCCCAAGCCATCACTGGTCTATCATAAGGTAATGGTCTTTAGCAAAGCATCTAAGGGAAGCAGCTGAACACTACCATAGGAAGATACAGAAATTGCTATGGGAACACAATCTTCAACTCTTGGATATCTAATTTCAGATCAGAATGGAAGAGCATAGTAGACTCTAAAGTAACCAAAAATTGTAGTCTTTGTGACCGTTTACTAATCTGAAAGTAAGCATCAGCACAATATACCTAGTTTACTTTCTAAACTCACTAAGAAACCAATGTTTAAAAGAACAGCACAGAAAAGCCACAGCCTGAATGGTTGTCAGGCTGTGGCTTGCAATGCTATGGTAAGAAGTCCATCAGTAGTCCATTCATGTGCTGCTACTGCAATATTTACAATTAAAATTGCCATAACTAAGATTTCATAACAATTTCAGAGGCTGATTGTGATCTGTACCTCCTCACCAGTAGTCCTGGTTAAGGAACAATTAACTTGGAAACTTAGCTAATCTATCATCTAGAAATACTGCTTTTCAGATTGATTTTAAAACATTGATAGGTCAGCACAGTATGCTTTCACCCCCTGTTCTGCAGATAATTAGAAGACTTTCATCTGATGGAAGCTGACATTTCAGCACTTTGTAGGAACACTATGTTCTACAGACATACTTCTAAAAAGGTGATTTACATTATGGGTGCAATGGTAACAGCAAAACAAGTCCCATGGGTTGTGAGGAGAGGAAAAATCCTCACCCAAAACATGCTGAGATAATAAAGAATTCATAGTCTATAGAATCTGGATTTTTATTCTTCTGTGGTTTCTTTTTTTTTTTTTATTTTGGAATTAGGCCACTGTTGATTCATTATAATAAAAATAAGCACGTACTAGTGTTCTTGCATCCACAGACTCAAACAGTGATAAGGGTTGTTTAATGGAGTTGGTACTGGTATTGATCGCTCATTGCTTAAAAAGGAACTTGCAGGTTAATCAGATCTGCAAGTGTCTTTCTCATTATTTACATTGCTGAAGAGGATTAAATATTAGGGGGAAAGACCAAGGTTTGCTTTGCCAGATAAATAAAAATCAATTTGTTGTCGTTAGTAAATGTGTTAAATGTAGCAAGGTAACAAATCCTGCAGCCCTCTTGAGGATGATTTTTCAGGACAGAATAGCCTCTGAAAGGCAGTAAAGACGTGGCCGTGAACATGTTACTATGTAGGAGGTATTGCTCACTCCCTCTTCTGGTTAATTCCTCTGTTAACCTCATTTCCAAATCTGATTTTTCATGTAATGTGTGATATTAATCTCCACAGGGGATGGAAAATTACACACAGCTGTTTCTTCTTTTAATCTTGTTTCCAATTCATAGCTTGGACATTTCTTATGCAAATTGTTTGTGTTCATGACATTCAGGTTCTCTAACAGATCTGGAGACAGCTAATGAGACTGGATGTAGATCTTGACGGGTTTCTATAATGCTGAACACCTTCACCACATATTGTTTTGCAGCTGTACTTGTAAATTCCATATCCTTGTGAGTCTGCGTCCCTCTGACTACTTGCAACATGGACTGTTATATCACTGACGGCCAAAGTTTCTTGGCAAACTCCTTTGCCAAATTCCAGCAGCTGCAGTACCAAGTACTACCTTCAATAGTAATATCCCCTGGCTTTTTACCAGGCCACAAAGTACATGGATTTATAGTTCAGGGAGAGTTGAACTCGATGTAAGGCAAAGTTATAAGCAAAATGATATTCATGTTTGAGTCTACTGTCTCTTGGCAGAATACGTATACCCATGCTTTGTAGATTCTTCTTCCTCACATAGTTCATCTAGTTCTGCAATAAGGGGTGCACAACATTTCCATGCCCATGTAACAGCAGAGCAGGTTCTTATCTCACTCAGTTGCCTGACAGACAATGGAAGTCAAAGAGCACACCTTATCAGCATTATGTTTGTTTACTTCTATATGTCCATATATTGTATAAATCTCTGAGTCCATTTGGCTGAGATTAGAATGGAAGAATCGACAAAGTGACATGGGTGAAATGCAGCTTGCAGTTTGATTGTGTGGAATAGGTTTCATTTTTAAGTATCTGAATAAAACAGATTGCAAGGAGAAAACAAGGTGCTTGTTCTGCAGTTCATGAGTTCAATTTGTTTCCTGAATTGGAAGCAGGAAAGGGATTCACCTTTTTTTAATTGGTAATAATTGAGCAAAGATTGTTGGGTTACAGTGATGAGGAGGCTGGACTATGTTGTAGCAAACAGCTTTGTGCCCTATTGCCAGAAGTTAAGGATATTCAGTACCTTACAGAGCAAGGGGCATGTTCTACCAACATCCAGAAACATTCAATACAAGCGAATATATTTTAAAAGTAAGGTTCATATACACAAATGTAAAAAAACCTTAAAGCTTCTCTCTCTCCTGCATTTTACACATGAGAATTATCTCAATCAGTACATGACATTCCAGTAAAAACAATAATTTCTGTGATTTACCTGAACTATCCTATTCTTCTTCCAGACATCTTAGCCATTTGTGTCCTTGAACACAAGGCTAATTTTTTCACTTTCCAAGTTCTTTGACATAGAAATGTGTTCTAAAACTCCTGGAGACTATATGGCATCAGATTTTCTTCTGTGGCATTAGATACATGCACTCAGGATAGTGCACCCACTACACCCAATGTAGGGGTCTGCCTGACTTTCCTGGTCTCACAGGTGACTGTGGGTCACATACTCAGGCCTGCCCTGCTCCCCTCACTTGGGTCAGATGAAACTGTGCCCTTGGCACTCAGGTCTCTGCCCTTGCCTACCTTGGTGTCACCCATGGTTCCCAGCTCCTCTTCCCTTGGGGAGCAGCTGACCTTTGCTGCTCCTGGACACATAACTTTAAGGACAAAAGGTCTCAAACTATCACTGTAAATACTCTAAAGCCAGAGCTGCTTGAATGAATGGCTTTTGGTTAAGTTTATATTAGGCATCAGTCTACTCACCTCCAGCTCGTGAATGCTAATATTTTTATCTTTAAAAATTGACTAGTTAGCAATCTACCTATTATGCACACTATCATGAGATCACCATGCTGCTGAGCGTCCAGTTTGGACAGCAACGTCTCAACAAGAGGTGCTTTTAGCATGTTAGACCAATTTCCTCTGTTAAGATACAAGAGAAAAACAACTCATCAGCTGTGGATGTTTTGCTGATTTCCTGTGTTTTCTGAAAATATATTGCACCTGCCCAGAAGAAATTAAAATTCATTTAATTTTATGAACTCAATTAAAAGGATTCATAGTATGTCATTGTTCTTGCGCTGCAATCTCTTTTGTAAGAAAAGGTTGTTAACACCGCAGTCCTCCTGCAACTTCCCTCTGATGCCTCACTTGCATTCTGTGCAAGACATCGGTACTATCTGATCTTTCCAAGCAAAAGTGTTTACTGCCTCAACCTGTTAAACAGTTTCTCATTAAAATGGTTCCTATCACTTTCTCCCTCTTACAAGTACTGTAGTTCTGCCTGGAGCTTCCACAGGTCATGGCAAGGACAGGAGGTATCTTGTGGCTCCTAGGTACTTGTGAATGAGCTTAAGTTCGAGTTCCACTTAATTTCATAGAGTAACCACAATACCTTATTCCCACTGCATGAAGTGCTATCGTAGCCACTGGGAAATTCACGTTGATCTGGTGATCCTCATAAAGTCACCAGTCACAGTATGCTGTTGTGACACTGACTGCAAACTGCATATTGGCCTGCATTAATTAGTAAAAGCATAATCAGCAAGTTGAAGGAAGCGATTATTTCCTTCTATTCAGCCCTCAGAAGGTCACAGCTGGAGTCTTGTATCTGGGTTTGGCCTCATCAGTAGAAATGCAGTTTCAACAACTAGGAGACTCAACAGAGTATTGTTACTATGGGGGCAAGGCTGGAGCATACAGGCATACAGGGCCAAGAAAGCTGGGTGGTTTTAGCCTCATGAGGAGACAATGGAAGGTGGACTATTGCTGCTGTGGAGAAAAAAACCCTGAAACACAGGGAAGCTCTTATTCTGCAGCATTTTTAGTCATGGAGTATTCTGGTCACTTTACTTCACCAATGAGTGGTGAAAAAAACAGTTGAGGATTTAGCTTTGGTTTCCTGTTACCAAGAAGAACTGTTGCTGTAGTTTAAAACACAATTGTATTCTCTCATGCTTTACCTTTGCTTCCAAGAAAAAACATTGAGGAGGAAAGTTCTTCCTTTGAATAGTTAGCAGTAGCAGTGCGTAGAAGATGCTACAAACAGTAGCAGTTTTGAGAAAGGATGGGAAAGGATGGGGTTTGCAGCCACAGAGACTGCGTACTGATTGTGTCATAGCACAGTACAACAAAGCACAGAATGACAAGTGATCACTGACTCCGGTCTCAGGAACATGAGATTTACTTTAGCCTAGGCAGAACACCCAAATAACACAACACAGCTCAACATATGCAGATATAGTAGTACACGTTCTCAAATTAAAAATGTCCTGATGACTGTTTTCTTGATTCAGTAAACATATACTTCATCATCACATACTCTGTTAATGTATATTTCTACAGATATATTTGTCAAAAATTGTGCAAAAGACGTATTATAGGATAATGTGTCACTATGGAAATTATTAGAATGAAGATAATCAATTTACTTTAAAAAATAGTTGTTGTTATAATATTCATATAAGCCCGGAGTAGTTTAGCTCACATTTTTATCTGTGAACTACTGGGAATTTGCATCCTCAAAATTATGAAGACAATTTGATTTCTGACTTACTTGAAATCAATGGTCTTCATAACAGCAGGTGAGGCAGTTATACGCTTGTACCATGTTAAAGGCACTTTGCTTTCCCTACAGAGTACCACCATGCCAGAGTTTTCCAAAAATCGGTTGGTACAGACTGAAGCCTAGGAGTAAAGAATCTGAACAGAATGCAATAGCCAAGGCTCTTCCTTATCCTTGGCAGCCTGTTGGGTTTCCTCTTAAGAATTCTACATAGCGCTTGACACATTTTCCTACTCTCCAGATCCTTCGTGACACCTGCTACAGTGACTCACTTAGCATTCCCCAGTTTTTTTGGTAACACTTGAAAACAGAACAGGTTAGAGAAAGCACCATTCCCATTTCTGTACTCTAAGCTTCTCTCACCTGAAAATAAACATATTTGCCCCAACCCATTTTGTCATTTCTGAAATGTTGAGAAGAAAATACAGATATTTTAATAACTCAACTATTCTGTGTAAAAACTAGAGGAAAGAGGAGAAAAAAACCCCCACAATTTTGTAGAAATATAGCACATGAAAAAATTCTGTAAATCATATTCAGCATGAAGGTGCAGGAGCAGAGCAGGCTCTGTTCTGAACATGAGTCAGTAATTAAATGGTTGGCTGTAAACAGCAAGGCTTGCTACGTCTCTAACTAAAATCCACTCTTTCTGGGTAATGCTTCTTTTCATTTTGGCTTATTTGTTTTTAATTCACGGCACATTTCTGTTCTGCCTCTGGTTCAAGGATACGATCACTGCAGGTATACTGTAACACTCTAATTGTTGGTTAGCCAAGCTGATTTATGGAGCAGTTTTCCTTTTCCTTTCCCACTGCTTGCAATGTAATATAAAAAGGAAATATAAAATGGAGTCATAAAATAATTGATTCACTGACATGCACTAGCAAATGAACTCACAGTTCAAAAAGGCAGAGGAGCAGAACAGATGATTGTCACATCTAACAGTGACAAATGCCATTTAACTGTTATGAAATGAAGTTAATATTGAGTGTTACTTTCACAGCAGATGAGGAATATGACAATGCCAACGGGTTGTCTTCTTCTGAATCTGTTAATCCATTTCATACCTCTTGACTGACAGTTTGTTTTGAGATAATGGATGAAAGCTGATACTAAAGTTCTTATTTCATGTTGGTAGTCTTTGTTTTGTTTTGGTTTATTTTTTTTTTAAACAAAGTAATATTCCATTGTTCATCTTTTCTTATGAGATTCAGCACTCCAGATGGCTCTGTCATACTTTCAGTGCTTGCATACTAGGAAGTAAATGGCTTTAGAATTTGCATTCTACCAAGGGTACTGGATGGCTTTCAGATTTAGTCCACAGGATTATATTTTATGGCACTGTCTGAGGTTCTGTACAGAGAATGGTATTTAAACCAAATGATGAATAATTAACAGATTCACAGCAGAGATTAATCAGGCCACCAACTTTTGGGAGATCAGCAATTAATTCCAGTGGGTCTTTCATCAACTGAGTGAAATGGTCATCTCCATTCCAAGCCTGAATTATTGCAGAAATCTGAAGGTAGCACACAGATCACAGAATCACAGAATCACTAGGTTGGAAAACACCTTTGAGATCATTGAGTCCAACCATACCCATCCTCTAATAAACCATATCCCTAAGCACCTCATCTGCCCATCTTTTAAATACATCCAGGGTCAGTGACTCAACCATCTCCTGGGCAGCCTGTTCCAATGCCTGATAACACTTTTGGTGAAGAATTTTTTCCTAATGTCTAATCTGAACCTTCCCTGGAACAGCTTGAGGCCATTTCCCCTTGTCCTATTACCTGTCACTTGGGCAAAGAGACCAACACCCACCTCTCTACAACCTCCTTTCAGGTAACTGTACATGGTGATAAGGTCTCCCCTCAGCCTCCTCTTCTCCAGGCTAAACAACTCCAGTTCCCTCAGCTGCTCCTCATAAGGTTTGCTCTCCAGCCCCTTCACCAGCCTTGTTGCCCTTCTCTGGAACACTCAAGGAGTTCGATGTCTTTCTTGTAGTGAGAGGCCCAAAACTGCACAGTATGGCCTCATCAATGCGAAGTACAGGGGCAAAATCACTTCCCTGGACCTGCTGGCCATGCTGTTTCTGATACAAGCCAAGAGGCCATTAGCCTTCTTGGGCACCTGGGCACAGTGGTGGTTCATATTCAGTCTGAAGTCAACCAACACCCCCAGGTCCTTCTCTACCTTCTCTATCAATCACTACCTAGCTCCTTGCAAAATACAGAATGCAAAACTACCACTTACTTAAAATGAAACTGCAGGTCATAGGATGGGAAAAATTGCCTTTGCTTGATACTTCTGAACTTCTAGTGTTTCTACCAGTGTCCCCATTTTTAAGCTATTTAATCAAACAACACCACAACATTAATATCAGCACCATGCAAAAAATGATACCGTGCTTTGCTGCTCATTCTGGCCCATACACAAATTAAAGCTGCCTGATCCAACTGGTAAGTATATCATTTATGTCTTACAATTTTAACCTGATATTGGAAGCTGTTCCATACATGCAAAATTCCTTTCTGTACTGAACAGGCTGTAGCATAGGGTTTCTTTCTGGGTTAGAAATCAGCTACAAAATGTTTAATATATTCTTCCAATGTATCTATCATTACTTTTTACCACAAATTTCTTTCTTCTAATACAGTGTTTCCTGGATCCTATCTGTCTGAATAACGGTTAATGGGTCCATCCACTTCCTACTTTTGTCTCCTTGGAAGATGTGCAGAAGGGTAAAAAATCACTGGCAATGCAGCGGGATTATGGGAATAGTAAAGTTTGTCATTAAAGAATAACAAGGTTTGAAATAAATCGCTATTTTTCAATGGGACTTTATAAACATAATGAAAAACTTCAGTCTCAGAATCAGACTGTAGTAAAAATTCCCTAATTTTTTTCAAGCACAATCAAGATATTTCTTTTAGCTTTTGACTAATTCAAAATATTTGTAAAGACTCTATTTCAATTTAAGAATAAGGTTTGTGTTCTGCTTTTATTCTCTATAACCACCACTGACATTCTAAATGCACTTAGATTTTGGCACATACCAGGGTTTATGTCTTAGAAATTAAACCCTTTTAATAAAATAAAAATGTTGGTGAATTTGAAACACGTTTAAGGAATTACTTCAAATCTCTGCATGAAATCACAGTAGAATTTCATTGATATTTTATTTCTTATGCACTCTTCCTCTGGTACAACTTCCATTTCTCAAAAGTTGGCCTTGAAAACATCATTTAATATGTCTGATTTCTAATCTAGTCCCTGTTCTATTAAAAACTGGTCAGTGTTTTCTTTTTTTTATCCTAAGAAGCATTGGGTACTGTAATGTATCTGTTTAAGTAGTTTCCAATCAAGATCAAAAATAATTTCTACTGATGTGTTTTCAGTAATGTCAGTAAGAGTGCAGGCACATGTATTTATATTGCAGACATATACATACTCTGATATCATATTTTACTATCATATTTTTTTATTTCTTCCAGTTCCTAATCATTTGAACTCCTATGAAGAATATTCTTTAGGATGTCTTATGTTTTCAATACAGAACATTTAGACCAATATCAAAACTGGGCTAAGTCCTTAAGATGTAAATGTCAATAGCAAGAGATAAGAGCTGACATCTGGCCAGCCTGCTCCCCAAATAGCTCAGCTTAGATGCAGATCAATGTACAATAAACGTCTCTGTCTCCTAATACATAGTAGGAGCCCTCCCTGTTCAAGAACCAAAGCCCTGTGTTAGCAGCTTGATTCCACTTGTTTCATTTTGGTCCTAATGAGAAACTGAAATGTGTATGATACTATTTCAATTTCCATCATTTTTTCTCTTTCTTGATAACTCAAGACTAAGCACATGACAGGAGTTTTGAAACAGCATTGCAAGGTTTCTTAAAACAGTATCCTTCAAAGGCTTGCCATCAGTTAATGCCCAGCAGCTCAATCAATATAAGATTGCATCAAGAACCTATTTCCTGCAGGAGGTCAGTAGAAATGTCTGCTCTGAATGGCAAACTAAAAACTTCTACTTATCTCATTATGTGCTGAAACACACTAACTATAATTTTATATCTTTGCTTGACTGGTGGAGTGATGATCAAAACTTTAATTGTACAGGCTCAGAACTGCCAGCAGCACATCATTTCTCCCCTACACATGCACACTTTTTTGTTTTTCTTTTCTGCCATAGAAGAGACAGCATAGTGTTTTTGTAAAGCTAGCATTTCATCTTCAGCTCATCACTGTCATTCATACACACATTGGTCTAATCAGGATTTAGTTAATGTAACAGGGGCCTGATCCAGCTCTCCCTAAAAATCATTATGAAACTCTCTTATCTCAGTGAAAGCTAGATCAAACTTCAAATACACAAGGGGAGATATTTTGTGAACCACAAAGGATAGTGAGACATATAAGTCCTAATTCCTATTCATTACCTTGAAAACCTCTCTTAACACATCTTTCCCAGTGCGAAATAAAAATATAGATCAGGGAAATGTAAAAAAGCTGTTATGTCCCTGGACATACAGAATCACTGGCTTGTTTTTTTATCTTGACCTGAAATTGCTATAAAACTACTTTGAAAATTTCTCCTGTCCTATTTAAGGTAGCTGGAACTCAGACTTCCATTGAATGACTTCTGTAGAAAAGAAAAATTAGAAATAAAGCAAAGAAATAGTTGAGAGGCATTATTTAAAAAAAAAGAAAAAGCTACTGAACCAATATCATTTAGTTGCATACCATCTTTTCATACCAAGTGTACAATGTACAAATCGAGTAGATTGAGTTATTGAGACAGGAGAGTAGAAAAGAAATATTTCTAGTTATCATGAAAACACATCCCTCCTTTTTTGATGGTTTCCACACCTCTAATTACTGTTTGGCTTTATAGCAAGTGTACAAATGTATCTTTGCCCTCAATGGATTGTGACACTGTAGCTTAATTATAAAAGCCAAGCTCCTTTTTTGCTTGATAGCTAAAGGTCTAGGTCTTTGGCTTGGAAGGTCATTTGTCTTCTCTACGGTAAAAGAAGAGTGGATAATCTCAGTTTGCTTAATTATGTTTACTGCTTCATCTTGCCTCTGCACAAATATTTGTTATAAAGAAAATATATGCATTTGTTGTGCCATCAAGGACCTTCTTTTTGAACTGCACAATTATTAATCTGCAGAAAGTGCACTACCACAGATTTGGATCTTCAATTACATGCTTAGAGAAAAAATCCACTAGATCAAAAATAATTATTCTCTGGTCCCATAATGATCTCATAGTGATTTTCTGTTTGTCGGAGAAATATATTTTCTTTAAAAATCAGAAATTTGGCTGTTGGTGTGCATTTGTAATGATTCATATATAGTTGGAAGTTCCAGTGGATTTAGATAGCCAGAAATGACCCAGTGTACTGTTTATGAAGCAGTAAGGTTGGCCATTGGACACTGATTCTATAGATCACAGAATCATAGAATCAAAGAATACCTGAGTTGGAAGGGACTCATTAGGATCATCAAGTCCAACTCCTGGCTTCACACAGAGCCAGCCAAGTCACAGTATGTGACTGAGTGCATGGTCCAGATGCTTCTTGAACTCAGCCAAGCTCTGTTCTGTGACCACTTCCCTGGGGAGCCTGTTCCAGTGCCTGACCACCCTCTCAGTAAAGAACTTCTTCCTAATATCCAACCTAAACCTCCCGTTTTAGCTTCATGCTGTTCCCTTGGGTTCTAGAGGGAGAGATCAGTGCCTGCCCCTTTGCTCCCCCTCATCAGGAAACCATAGACTGCAATGAGGTCTCACTTCAACCTCCTCTTCTCTAGGCTGAACAAATCAAGACACTTCAGCCTCTCCTCATAAATCTTCCCCTGCAGAATCTTCACCACCCTCGTTGCCCTCCTCTGGACACTCTCCAATATTTTCATGTCCCTCTTGTTCTGTGGCATCCAAAACTCCACACAGTACTTGAAGTGAGGCCACATCATCACAGTGTACACTGATACAATCACCTCCCTGGACTGGATGGCAACACCGTGCTTGGTGCACCCCAGGACAGATGGCAATGGAATAACAAGTACAAAATATAAAGACATATCCCTAGTAGAATTCAGGTGCTTAATCTTTAGTAGAATTCATCTCACTGAAATTTAGGCATTTACCATATAGATGTCTGCATCCAAATGACTTTATAGTCTCTATAGAGACATAGTCAGTTCTCGGTATAGTTCATCTTGTACTCCTGTGGGTATCTAAAACAAGTCAAATCAAATATGCTTTACAAGTGCCTATTTCTCTTGGCTAAACACAACAGTAGTTTAGTGACTAGTTCACATATAAGTATCTTCATACAAATATCTAGAGATCTGAAAGAAGAATCTTACCTGTGACTCTCAGGATGAAATTTAAAAGATAGATTCTTGGCCAGTCAGGTATTTTAGGCTCTTCTGAAGTCTTTCTCAAGGAGGCAGGGAATGGCGGAGAGCTGTTCCAAACTCCTGACCAGTTTTTGTGAGCTGTTAGGCAGCAATAAGACCCGTGTTCCCTTGGAACACTGTTTTGGTTTGGGATGTTTTCCTGCAAGGAGATAACAGCAGTCTCTCCATCTTCAGCCTCCTCAGAGGTACCTCCTCCTCAGAGGCTAAAGATCTGGAATAACTTTAGAATGGCTTAGGTTTTTATATTTATCAATGCACTGACAAAATACAACTGGTCTTTTTACAAAAGCAGGTAGAATAAAGAATTTCTCTGCACAGCAGCTATACAAGATATTTATACTCTCCATTGAAAACAGAAATTCATATGTAATATTCATACTTAAGCCTTTTTGTTTATTAAATATTTCTGTCATGTGATCAAACGTTTTGAAAGCTAATCTTGAAACAAAGTGACATAATCGAACCTATTTACATTAACAGTGCAAGCTCCAGTTATTTATCAAACTGAATTGTACACCACAGAATATTACTAAGGCTTCTCTGAATTGTCAAACTATTTATCTTACCTTCAAATATACAACCCCAAAGAACTCCAGTGAAAGTTTCTCCATCCCTGATGTTTTCATTCAGTAATAACAAGTGATGCACAAAAACCTGACTCAAGGAGAGAAATTAGTGTTTTACCATAGATATTTATGGCAATAGCATTTTGCTTAATCTTCAATAGCATACTGAGCATATATGTCTTTTGCTAACATGGAAAGGAAGTGCCACTGGTCCTGTTTTGGGGATTGTTTGGTGTGGTTTGGTTTGGGTTTTTAATATAATTCACTCCCATCCTTCGCTCTTAAGAAAAACACTTAAAATTAATGGAACTGTTTATTTCCACTTTTTTCTCCTATAAAGTATGAGGCGTGTATACCTCTTATGAGTACTTAAGAAAAATATATGAGACTTCATTGAAAAAAATTAGTTTGGAGGAATTTTTACTTTGGTACTTCATAGATACAAGTAAAAAAATAAAAGATTCTTATTCTATCTGACTTAAAGAATTTTTAATTTAATTATGTATTCTTTATTGTTACTGATATCTTATAATATCTAGGTGCCCTGTTGTACTTAACAGTGCATGATTGATTGTATCAAAAACCTTGGAATGTCACACTAAAAACAAATATGACAATACAGTGTATATGTAAACAGGCAACTGAGGAATTTGAGTTTTACAAAATTTGCCCAGGACCTGGGAGCCAAACACTTCTTTTTTAAGAGAAAAAAAAATTTAAATGATGCCTGATAATCTAATAGATATGGGCAAGGGTTTAGAATTAGTGAAAGAGATAAGTGTTGTTTGAAAACTGTCCGTTTTTTTAATAGTGAAGTTTTTGTCCAAATTGTAGCACCAAAATAATTAAATGAGTCCTTAAGTGGATAGTCCTGAGCATGAGTCCAGTTATAAAATTGTCTCAAGACCAGCAATCTTTTGTTAGGCAGCGATGGCATCATAAATTTCTCTTAGTATCAGGGACCCACAAAATAACAAGTAAGATCATAACAGTGGCCATGAAAGTAAAAGAACAGGATATTGCCTTGGGGTTATGAGCACAAATGCGAAATGGTGAAGTTAACAAAACAATGCGGCACTGAGAACTGAACAGGGCTGGCTTTAGCAGAAAACATGTGATGAAAAGATGAGACTAGTAAAGTAATAGAGAAAGCTATAATCCTTAAAAGAATAGGAACAAGAGGAACTGCTCCACTAGTGACATTCCTGGCCCCTCTGCAGACCTGCTTCCAGATCAGCTCCACGGCTTACCGACAGTAAGTCCTCCTTCTCCTTCAATGGAGTGCTTTTTTTGGATTTGCTATACACCAAATGTGGCTATGGTAAGTTAGCAATTTCCAGCAATTCCTGCTTCGGATCAGCTGGGTTGACTAGTAAATTAGTGCGATAATACAAAACCATGGCAAAGGGGAATAAAGAAAGGAAAAGCCATTGTAGAACCCTCCTTACCATGAATTCTAAAGAACTGTCATCTTTGTACCTGAAAAACACACCAGCAGCCATCTGTTGTCCCTGCCTTTCCCTGAAGTTGGGGAAAACAGTTTTCCTACAAAGCCTGATTCGTGGTCCTGTAGCCCAGGCCACGGGAGTTTAGGTCATGAAAATAATAGCAATCACAAAGGAAAAAGAACTAATGGCAGCAGTGGCGTAAGGTCCTACATTCATTCAGCCAGCTTTTCTTTTTATCAGTATTAATATTATGCATTCAATAAAGTGACATCATTCTGCTTCACTAATGAAGCCATGACTGCGTGAACTCTGTTATATAGGAATAGCAATAATTCTGAGTAACATTTCTCAGGCAGTTATTTCATTCAGTATTTAAATTAAAGGAGAAGCACTGTGATTATGGTGCAGATGTAACAAAATGCATTTCATTTTAGTCTCAATCACCCTTCAATTAACAGAGGATGCAGCAGATAGGAAATAATTGCACCTACTACTTTGCTTCTCTGTTTTATGTTAATGCAATTGCAATAATTCTATTAAAAAAAAAAAAAAAAAAGAAAATCTTAAAAAATATCAAACATGCTGGTGAAATTCAAGCTGAGAGACTATTGCTCAGTGAAAGATACTGTGAAGCAACAGCACTGTGATATATGTCTTTGCGAGTTAATTTTGTGTAATTCAGAAAACCCTTCAAAATTAGTCACAAATTCAGCCACTGAGAGTTTATACCCTGCATGTGTAAACTGCCACCTATGAATTTTGCTCTGTGAAAAGCCTACTACCTGCCTGGGCTCTGTGCCTTGTGAAAACAGAAGATAATTTTCTTTTCTCAAAGCAAATTCTGGAAGTGAGAAAGGGTCAAATAACATCTGAGGAAATATGTACTTCTCACTGTACCTATAACACATCAAACTATCCAGATCTGATCTACCTTTTAGGAGAGAGACCTTCTGGACACCTAATATAGTACTGCAGCTTCTGAAAATAACACTTTCTTCATAGTAAGACCTGTGAGTGCCCATGCTGACTTTTGGACACCAGTTCTCCCCTTAGATTTGTGGATATTCTTTTGTTGGAAAACACAGTATTGAGAACTGGCATCTCCTAGTCCTGACTTCAGTATCACTGATTTACCACAGTTAAATTAGCATAGTGTTTCAGTACAGTAACAAGTTCCAAATAAAATATATTCCAACACATACTGTAGACAACAGCTCTGAGCACATATTCTCTTTTTCATACTAGAGGTTTATACAATTATCAGCTTAAGCTTTAATTGGATTTAACTAATTGGTAAACAGGATTTTTATTCATTAGTTTTATACATGTATCAGTTCCTCTTTTAAGGTTTAATTTAAATTCAATATAGGCAACTGGATGGATGAGATTTGAAAAAATAAAAAAGGCACTGAAAAACCTTGACAAATCACAGAATTTTCTTCACTTTGGTATTTTTAAAGATGCCTGTTATTAAATGTGATTAGTTTTATATACATATATAACAATATTTTATAAAATACACATTTACATGAGATCATCCTATGGATTTTGGTATCTACGCGGAAATAAATGCAAGAACTATTTAATTTAAAGTTTATCAAGTGTTACGTATAGACCATACAAATCTGAGAAAAGAAACATGCATAAGGACCATATTGAATCATGAACTGAGCCCCAAAATTTCCATAAAACTCACACCCCCACTTTGGTATTATTTTAGAAGGCTTTTCAGGTTTGTCTTTACTGTGTTTATAACCAGGGGCAGTGGAAAATGAAAGACACTATGAAAGCAGAGATGGCACACTCACTAGTCTAAGACTATCCTATATATCTTAGCAAGAATCTGTCGGTAATCACAGATGTTCTGCTTGTACCCCTCTCTGTACTTTTTTTAAAAGTGCACATGCATTAGCAGGAAAGATGTTTTGCTATAATGGATTGTCAGCAACATAAATCGTCCAACCATTCCCACTCATCATTTTCCTGAAATGAAAGAGTATGAAGAAATATTCCCTTTCCAATAAATCTGTCTGTGAGTGAACATGTTAAGAGGATACTGATTCCAGCCTACCATATGCATCAATGTGCAATGAAAGGAAACCTCATGGCAGGGACAACAGCGATGCTGTTAACTGAGAAATATGAACATCAATATTTTTAAAAAAAAAGGGGGGGGCAGAAAAATGCACACTAGGAAAATAAGAAAAATGGTAGGTGTAAAGTGGCAGAAATAAAACACATGTAAAGAAGAGAAGTTAATGTAAATAAAGTTAGAGACATTGAAGGATCACAGAAAAATGAAACACTCAAAAATTCCTGAGGACTGCATTTTCTCAAAAAACATTCAATGACTTTAGTAAATATATAGACAATTTCCACTGGTGTCCTATGAAAATGAACACAGGTTTCATCTGACAGATGTCTGAATTTGAGAGTGTAATCTTCTGTTCTCCATTCTGTATGTTTCCTGCAAGTGCACTGGTGGGAGGGGAAACAGTTGTTTGACTATCACAAGCTGGACCTTCCTTTAACTTTGTCTTTGCACAATGATTTTGGCTATGTTACGTGTGACTCAAAAATTTTCAAAATGCTTTTATATAGCAGTGACAAATAGACACCTACACAGTCAATTTATCAGGATATCAAGAGTGTGAGATAAATGTCAGCACTGGTAAACCAGATTTTCCATCTCCACTTTCTTAAATTCCTATTACATGTCCTTTAGTCAATTGTTTCTAATGCCGAAGTACACAGAAATTAATTCTCAGTGCTTTCTGATGGACTTCCCCAATTAATCCCTGTAAAATTATTATGAACAATTAGTCTCATATTCACTAGGGTTTTTGCTGATGAAGTCTCAGATTCTGCTCACACCCAACTGTCTCCAGCTTCACTGATGTCCTTCCAACCGCATATGGTTTTAGCATTTCTTTGGCTTCCACTGTTTTTACCTGACAGTCTTCTCCACAGGGCAGCCCTCACAAGCAAGATACTCTACTGTGGTCAAGAAAGTGATTATCACTTGAAGATTAAGTAAATAAAAATTCCAGGACCTCATGTTAAGTTCCCTGCTTGTGCAAGTCCACTGACTAATTTTGCTGCCCAGGAATCTCCACTAAAAATAGATGTTAGAACTATGATTTAAACAGGATAGGATGCATCCTGCCTATCTGTTACACCAGCTTAAATCTCACGTAATTCCACTGAAGTCAGAGTATTTGCTGTGTATCTAACCCAGTGTAGCTGAAAGCAGAATTCGACCCTTGATTCCTACTCCCATTACTCATTTTTTGGGAGATTTACTATATAGGAAATGCTCTGTGCAACTAACACATTGCAGCATACTTGTTGATCTACTTACCAGCCGAGTAAGAGCTTTATATTTGACATAGCTTGAAATCTCTGAGTAAAAAACAGATTGTACAGAATTCCCAGCTGAGCTTGAATATCAATTTTCAGGAAGAAAAAATGCACCTTTCCACCAAGCTAGACTAGTTGAAATGGAGGTTAGTTTAATGCATAATGGTTTGTAATACACTGAATACTCTGTCTGCAATACTTTGAAGGGATAACATGAAGATTTGATAGCAAACCTAAAAATTACTTCTGCTAAATGAGAAAACGGGGGGAGGGGAGGGAGGAATCCAAATACAGTTGGGTACTTCACACAGCAATTCATTGTCAAAATTTTCAGCAAACAGCCATTCTCAATGACTTCCACAGGTTTTCACAGGAATTTGAAGGGAGGATGAGAATAGAAAGTACTTAATATTTTATTTTAAAAATGTGTTGAAAGTTGTCAAACTATTTGACAGGCTTAATGAATGAGTAAATAATGATGAAAATGGGAAACCTACTTGAAAAATAGAGCAAGAGAGTATAAAATATTATAATAGCAGAAAATCTTGATGACGGCAACAACAACAAAAGGGTTGGTGAAAATCTATACAGAAAAGGAAAGAAATTAGCATATTGTGGGATTACATTTTCTCCAATCTACATTATTTTCACCAAGTTTACATACACGTGTTGGTTTTATGTCAAATATAGACAACAGGGATTTATTTAAATTATTTTACTTTTGGAATATTAAAACATTTTAACCAGTAAGGAGGAAAATTACATGAAAAATATTAAATATGCTCCTAAGTTTTCTTTAAAAAGACACAGCAATTCACATGTTATTCTTAGGCAACCAGGAAATATTTATTATTATGTTCAAATAAAAACAACTATACATCACATCTACTTCTTCCTAACCAATAGTTTAAGATGTGGATCTGAACAGAAAGAAAAGATACAAAAATTCTCCAGTCAACTGTAAATTTTGGAAGCTAAATGTGTGTGTGTATGCATGTGTGTGTGCACCTACATATGTACATATTTTTAGATGTATGCACAATCTCCATCTTCTATTTTTTATTTACTATTATGCAAAATCACCACTTTGCTCCTTCAGCAGTATTTGTGCTCTTTAAAACCCTAACTCTGTTCTGAAGCTGTTTCATGTTTGTTTTCAAAGACTTCTTGTAAAATACTGGTGGGTTGTGGGGTTTTTTTGACAGTAAAAATAAGAAACTACCTTTCCATTTGGGTTAGAACTCAGATGAAATGAGGAATGGCTGCCACCAAGCAGAAAATTTGCTCACTTTATGTGTGCCAGTTAATTACGACACTTCAGAGGCGCTTCTGAAAGGATAAGGCAAGCTGCATAAATTTAGCTGTAATCCAGGCAGGCAAAACTAATTTGCAGGGGATGGCCTTATCTAGCTGCTGCAGCTTTCTCAGAAAATTAACCTTGGATATTTGGGCCCAATTCAGAAAGTGTTTGATTTTTTTTCCTTCCCTGCTCAGCATAAGAGAATTTTAAATTCAATACAATACCTGACTTTTAAGAGGCACTATGAATGCTGTAGGCAGTTCAGAGTTATTACTGACAAGCAAAAATATATATTTATATACGTACATATATGATTGTCCTTCATGCCCATTATCCTGCTTTCTTGCATGTGCATCAGAGGGTTTATCACCATATGTATGGGGGGTGGGGGTGGCTTTGGATTAACAGAAGATGCAACTCATTTTAATGTACTTAGAAAAATTCATCAAAGTTCATTGCAGAATAAGTCATGCATACTGACTTGTTCATTCCAGTGGAAATGAAGAAATCCCCATAAAAATAGAAGTTTAATGAAGTGTTGGAGCAAAGTCCTGCCTGTCATTCCAATTACCACTGATTTAGAATTTTTCTTGATATACCGCTATTAATTGCTCTTACTCAGCACAATTAAAAGTTTACCTTAGAATTCACCAGCTTCACCAGTTCATGGGTAAAAGATTTAATTAACAAATGTTGCCAAATCCACCTCAAAAGCTTCAGCCATAAAATGCAATATAAGAGTATTACTGGCTTCTTAGTATTTTGCAACCTACTTACTTAAGACTGCATTTTATTTTATCTAACAGCATTAATGAGTTCATAGTACAATCTTCCCTTTGCCCAGACAAAAATCATTGCAGAAAAACAAGGCAGTGTAACCCATATGATTCTTTTTCTTCCATAATTTAACTGTTTTGAAATCACTAGATGCTTTGTGGACAACTTGTATTACTTGCTTGGTCAAATCCGATCACCTAAAAATAGGTCTAAGATTATTTAGGAAAAAAAAAAAATTTTTAGGTCGATTAATCTCTCTTTTTCCTATTTGCAGAGAGGTAATCTCTTCCTTTCAGCCACTCATTCCAGTCTAAGCTTGATGACTAAAACAGGACCACAGAAAGGTAATTAATACCTTTTAGGTCATTTCACTGACTCTTGTCTTCACTGACAAGTCTCCTGAATTTAAGACAGCTAAATTCATACTGAATTAATCTAACCTGTAGTTAAAGCCCATTAACTCTTTTGATGTTCAGCAGTATGTTAATCATGACAATCTTTTAAATACATGCTCTTGCCATTCTATTTTGATTTGGCCCTTGAAAATACAGCCAGCTTTCAAAAGGATCTATACATTTTATGCACATAATTCTGAATATTCCAATCTCATGTCGAAAATTGCATGGCAATGCAATCTTCATTCTTGTTCTGAATTTTGCCAGGATTTAACAGCCAAGGGCTATTTTTGATCAATGAAACACAGGCTAATTTAAGACTGCCCTCCTTCCCATCCAGATTCAGCATGCCCCAAGATACCTTTTATTCTTCCATGATGTCTGTACCATTTTATGTTAGTATCAAGATAATGAGTAGCTGTCACTTGATGGTGATTTTGGCCTTCAAAGCAATAATAAGATTCCATGTAAATATAAATGCCAACATATCTATTCTATGCTAAAAGATTTGTATTTTTATTATTTCAATCAACACTGTCATCATTATTTTTATTGTTGCTTAATTTTTACCAATGCAAAAATTTGCCATATGCTATCCTTTCACATCAGGAAGTCCAACTCTTGCCCTGTAAATCTTGTATCCAAAGAGATACACAGTAGATTAAAGACAAAAGGGTCATAGTGAAAAGAACAGCTAAACACACTCTTTCTTAGGGAATGGAAAAAAGGTTCAAATTTAAAATTCATCCTTCACATACAAGTAAATACAAAAAGTACTGAAGCTGAGGTATTAAAAAAAAAGTGCATACAACTCTCAACAGAGAGTGTAAAATGAAAATTGACCAAAGCGTCTGACCAGTAAAGCACAGTAAATTTCCAACTTTGAAGTAATTTTTTGCAATTATATTGTAACTGTCACAATACACTATATTCTTAAAGTAGATTTTAAATTGTTTTCATTTCTGAAAGTATTTTTCCTCTCTTATGTTTTACATAATTCCAGCCAATATATCAATACAGATATTTCACTCAGGGCAAATAGCAAACCAGGCCAAGCTACAAGAGATGAAAGATCTTCATCTTCAGAATTGTCTTGCTTCAGTCTTTAACAGATACACAACAAAGTTACTAGTTCAGTAGATGCCTTGATTTTCCAGGTTTTTACTATTTTGGAGCAAAAAAAAATAGAGGTAAATATTCAGTTGAAGTGGGAATATTACTATCACCATCTGCCAGAATGCAGGAACTGGTTCATCACATATGCTTGAAAGTGTCAACAGCAAAACATCAGTGTTAGTAGTTCTTCATATTTTACCCTTCCCTCTGTAAAGAGAAGTCAGTGCTTTTGAATTATTTTTTTTATTAGAGAGTGTGATGACTACTATGGATAGGTGTACTAAGTAGGTATTTACAGATTTCTTTTTTTCTGTAGAAGTTAAAATAAGGACCTAAACAAACGTCCATATTGGACACTAATTTACATCAGTATGCTTTATGTGGAAACTCCTACTCATTGAAAGTATGGCATGGTCTTGAAAAAAATGTCCTGTGTTGATAAGCATTATGCATAATATTTAGTTCAATAATGCCAGGCTACATCCCAAGATATATATGTACACTTGCATGACAATCAATGTAAAGAAAGGAGCATCTCTGTTGATATGTGGTCACTGAGATACATATGGAGTCATACACACAATCATACAATGATACAGTATGCTGAGTTGGAAGGGACCCATAGAGATTATTGAGTCCAACTCCTGGTTCCACACAGGGCCAGCCAAGTCAGAGCATGTGACTGAGTACATCGTCCAGACACTTCTTGAACTCAGCCAAGCTCGGTGCTGTGACCGCTTCCCTGGGGAGCCTGTTCCAGTGCCCAACCACCCTCTCAGTAAAGAACTTCTTCCTAATATCCAACCTAAACCTCCTTTGTCACAGCTTCGTGACATTCCCTCAGGTTTTATCACTGGTCACCAAAGAGAGGAGACTGACACTTGCTCCTTTGCTCCCCTCATCAGTTAGCCATAGACTGTGATGAAATGTCCCTTTGGCCTCCTCTTTTTCAGGTTGAACAACCAAGGGACTTCAGCCGCTCCTCACATCTTACACTAGTTTTATGGTGTGATTCATCTTTTTTTTTCACTATTAAGAAATTTTTGCAATTATAAATTTATTGTGTAAACAATTGAAATAGAGCAGATTGAATCATAGATTAAATACTGTGTATTTTGTTAAGTCTGCAATGTTACTTATTTTTCTGTTAGTCAAGGAAGTCAGGACTAGAACCACTAAAACCACTTGGAATAGCCAACACTTACGAAATTCAACTGCAGATGAAAGAATTTCACAAAATAGATTTTTAATATTTACTCAGTCTAGAATGATAACAATTTATTATGCGGCTTCATTATTCAAGTCTTCAAGTTAGTGTTTTTTCTCCTCATTGTGACTTCTCAATATGAAACAGCAGGATAATACCATAGAGATCTAGTGTAATTGGACTGGTGTTACCATTAGTCACTACAACAAATGGGTCCAACTGCGCTGATAAACAATACATGTTAGAATTTGGAACCACCAACACAGCATTTATGATTTTCTGAGAAAAGAGATTAACTACAAAATTGTACTTGTAGGAATCTCAAAACACATGTTGGCATGTCATTTGGCAAATTCAAAAATATAGCTGGAAAACGTTGGGATGTGCATCTAATGTGCGAAAAAATTGTCTTAGTGGTGATCGCCCACAGAGAACATTAGATTTGGAATACTTCTATACTGTTGGGATTTTGTGGGGTTTTTAAGGGGTATAGAGGTTTTAACATCAAAATTTATTATATTGTTTACACATATGCTCAAAAATCCAGGTGAAATGGGAATCTGTATGGAATACCTCTCATTTAATACATTTAGGGGAATTCCACTGGTATAAAGTACAGAAACAGATTTTTTTAAAAAATCAGAAGGAAGGAGGAACATCAGAAATATCATAATGGAAATGGATTCATTGTAGGAAGACAAGTTTGTGCAATGACAGCTCACAGATAAAAGAAGTTCTACAGTATAGGTCTGTGAAGATTTCACTTACTACTTCAGGTCAAGGCAGGGATCCAGAACATCAGATGCTATTCAAATGGTTAGAGATAGATAAAGTCAAAAATTACAATGTGATCAACTGGGTTAGAATAGACTGAGTAGTGATTGACAGTATAGATGGAGCACAGACTTGGAAACAAATGTAAATTGAATTTGATGTAAGACCATTACAAATAACTCAAGGAAGAAGCCAGACTATAAGTACTAACTTTACAAAAGAGTGTGGAAATTAAGGACTAATTCTAAGAAAAATCAAGAAACTTTAGCTGCAGCTTATGCAAAGTATTGTTATTGTACTTCTTGCATGCAGATTTTTTTTTGTATCAGGTATGCAATTCCTTTCAAACTCCCTCTCAGTGCATCTCAGTCATATGGATTTCCCACAAGACAAACAGGATCTGCATGTGTCCCTGGTACATCCTGAACGAATAAGTCAGCAAATAACAACAATAGATTTTATTCTTTATCACTAATGTGATTTTTTTGTCTAACGTCCCAGAGAAGCAAACTGAAAAAAAGTTTCCTTCTTCATTGTGATTTTCTTTCTTCCATTACTTTTTCCACACTGCAATATTGAGAACAGCCAATAGTGTATTCATTCCCTGAATAAATGACCCAACAGCATTTCTCAGAAAGAATATGAAACATTTTCCATTATTTTTCATTCCAATAATTACAAACCCAGCCATCATTTCCAGATATATTTTCCTTTCAGATTAGGTCTATTCTATTTCCAGCAAATCCTTTGCACACACATTCAGCATTCACTCTTTTCTATCATTCAAATAGACTAGTGTGTGGTAAACGCAGTTTTGCTAATGAGATGTCAAAACACCAAGTGGTTAGTTTATAATTTGGCCCAAGGTAGAATGCTGTAGTTTAGAGCCAGTGATCCATTGCTAAATTCAATTTCCCAACTGCTTAATTAATTTATGTATACAATTTAATGATATTTAATTTGATATGCACATTCAAGATGTTGTGTGCTTATCCATTTCTAAATAAAATCCTGAACAGGTTACTAAAAATTACTAAAAAAATATTTTTCTTCTATGGAAGTATTCTACCAACTATTTATTTTAATTAATTTTGTCATTTCATCCATTATACTGAGTTTCCCAGAAGACCTAAACAAATACACTGTCATTTCTAAGAAAAATTGCAAAAGATAACACTGTTTTAAACTCTCAGGTTTTTTTATTTTGACTTTGGGTGAAAATAAGACATGTTGTGGTCATGAAAGAGAATCATTAGGATGCTGGAAAACCAACAGAAAGCAATCTGTGTGTTCATTATATTAGGCAGATAAGGCATTCGAAGGACAACTGCGTTATGCATTACAGCCTCATGAAGAGGCTTTGGTTCTGTACTCTAGGACAATGAAGGAAAAGGGATGTTTTTGTATTGGATTAACTGCAAGGAAAATAGTGAGTAACAGAATGAAATTCTGTGCTACACTGTGTGCTAGAAAATAAATTCACATAAAGTTATAAAAGTAACAAAAGAATCAGAGAAAGGCTGTTTTTACAGGTAAATTGTATTTGTTCTGTCCTAGGAGTGTAATCTTAAATACCATGAGAAATAGTTTGTTACAATAAAGGCTCTCCCCACACTCCTATCTCCAGTGTTGTGCATACACCTCATGCCATATGGTCAGTACTACAGAACTTGGGGTTTTAGTAGAAAAAGACCAGAGGAAGGAACAACAAAAAAAAATTGTCTCATCCTTTTTCTAGTGAAAGAGAAGATCAAGCCCTCAACTGGATTGCATTCTAATGTTTTACCTACAATATTCTGCTTTCCCTTTTCCAGAAAAAGAGGCAAAACTTGCAAAGGAATAACCTGGAAGTACAGTTCGTCAAGCCTCTCTGGATAAAATATTAATAACTATAAATAGATTAAAAATTTCACTATTTTAGCTACTGACATGACACTGCACACAGCAGGATAGTCAGATCTCAAATATCAGGCAAGAGGAGCACAGCGCTAACCTAGGACCACACACCATTTTAATGTCTCAGGACAGATTTCATTCAGATGCCCTCTTGTGAGTGGTATGTAAGAGGCTTTACAAGTCACAGAGCCTTGGCCAAGTTCTACACTAAAAACATTGGCTAAAATCATTAATTGCATAGTCAATTGACCACATTATTCTTCACTGTTTGGTCTGCATTGGATATCTACACTGTGACATGGCTACGGGATTTTCTGTTACTAATGTCTGTTCAACTGTTCAGTGGAGGAACAATGTAAGATCAAGACGATTTGAAGTCAGATTCATCTCACCTAGCTTTAGACATTTAAAAGTTAGACATCTAAGTCTGAACTGGAGAGAAAAAGACACCTCTAGAGGGCAATTCATTTGACCTATCTCAGATGCCTATTTTAGTCAGATATGAATCACCCTCCAGAGATGCCTAGATTTCTCTGTTGACTATAAAAGGAGCCTAGGGCAAGCAGTTCAGTGCTAGACTTCTGACTTTCAGACATGTAATTTAGAAGAGATATATCCCACTCACTGTAGTGGTAAGGTTCAGTTTCCACACTTAATCACTCATGCTGTTTTCAGATTCATAATATACCCAAGAATTCATCTCGAAGTATTTGCTTTTTTTTAAATTTCTGGTTTAGGTTGTTAGTTTCTTCCCAAACACATACTTCTAATTTTCATTCATTTTCTCATTAAAAATACCAAGTTCATTATAACCTTTATAGATTTCACCTTCTGAAACAGATGCCTTAGTGATAACAGCCAGAGCACATTATAAAATTAGTGTTTCATCCAGCTGTTATTCTTTCTTAAGATTTTCTTTTAACTTCTGACATGTCTGAATCCTCACATTACAGGCCTCTGTAATGGAAATAAATTAGTAGTTTTTCTATTTAGTAATCTTTCTATTTAGTCACTGATTCAAAAAAGATTATTTCTTCAGAATTGCATATAATATGAACTAAATCTTTTAATGGATCCTAAGCATACAGAAAAACAGAACTAGTGCTCAAATTCCTTCTGATCCAGAAGCCTGATTTTATACTAGTTTAACTCCACTGACTTCAGTAAAATGTTTACAGACATAACAAAAGTGAGAGAAGAAATAATCCTAGGCTTTTGATAGACAGAAATGGTTGCAGATGTTTATATTAATTATCTGCATATCCTGAATTAAAATCTATCATTAAGCAACTTTATTACAGAACATTTAAGTTTGATGCAAAAACCTGTAGACATTTCAACAGTTACTTGTTAATACTAACACAGACTTGGAATGTGGTTCTTTTCTCTGACCAGTGGGAAAAGTCATAGCTAATCAGTGTTTCACAGAGCTGTTTGTTGATACAAACAGTGGCTTACGTTCCTTCAGCATTTAAATGCAAGTTTTTTAAAGAAGCATCCAGCATGTCTTCAAATTCTTACACAAATCATGAGTTCTTTTATTAAAATATATATCCATGTATTTTAACATCACTTTGGTTACTTCAAACATTTAAAGCGATTCTTAATATAAAAGTCTTATAATACAGACCAAGTGCAATCAGCATAAAAATAATTTGACAGCCTTCCACATTGCTGAGTAAATGAGGCGTAACCTTTATGAAACTTAGAGGCTGGTGGTTTCTTTAGACTATATTAGAGAATTTATGACACTTCCTGTGGGAGAAGGAAACTGTTCAGGAAAGTTTATCCCATCTCCCATAGGCAGAGTAATCTTTTATTGTTTATGCCTAGTTTATCAGCGTGAACAGGTGTTTCTCATTCTCTGTGGGTATCAGAACTGCAACATCAGAAGTAAAGTTTGTGTGAGGGAGTAAGTGACGGAGATGTATTTCAACAACATATATGGACTAGACTGCGTCTACTACTGTCTACCACAGGTTTAATCCTACTAGTGCTGGACAAGGGACTTTCCCTACTGCAGTGCTTTCAAGATCTGCAACAAAAGCTGACTGCCTTTAATGGGACTCTTTCCCAACTTCTCTCTTTGGAAGCATTAAATGCTTGAAACAAGCGCTTAGCAGCTGGAAAAGCAAGAGTTCCCACAAGTTGACTTGGCGGAGAGTTGTTAATGCTGAGTTTGGCCCTTTGTTTCTGTTCTAGAGAAGCATGCTAGATTTCCAAGAGGACTTCTAAATGTGTTCTAAATACTGTACATTTATGCATACACTTATAATTTATAAATGTGTAAATAAATATGGCATATACTTAACCAGACTGTGATAATTGCATATTTAATAAAGCTTTCTAGATATAAACTATACAAACATGTCCAGTTACAGGTAGATCCTGCACCAGAGCATTTAAGCAGCTGTTTTATATAGTAAAATGCAATGTAATTCAGCTCAAGGTCAAGAGCTTGTTACTATGAAGACATTCAGCACAGCTATAGTAACTAAAGTTAGAAGCTTAAAATTATGCAATTTAGCAACAAGTTAAATAGTGCTAATTCTTCTTAACGAGTCTCTAGATGGCTTAATCTAGTCGCAGTAGCTCAGATCAGTTTTCTTAAATGCAACTATGCAAAGACTAAAAATGAAAGAACTGAAAAATTCCAGTTCAGAAGCAAAAGAATGAGGAAGCTATTCAGAAACTAGAAAAAGAATGGATGTACAAATGGTGTTGTGACAGTGACAAAATGAAGCACTATTTTTGAACTACTGCTTGTTCACTTATTAGTAGAAGTGAAAAGAAAAATCTAAAAAGACTTGTCATTGCTTCAGCTTACCATTTTAAATGTGATAATTGCACAGTAATTTATCAGTCTCACAATTTAAAGTAAATCAAAGTGAATTTATACTCAGAACAGAAATGTGTCAGAACTTTACATCAAGCAATATCTTTTTTCATAAGATGGAAGCAGATGTTGACAGCAAGCTCAGTAATGGAAAACTACCTAAGATAAAAGCACAAAAAGAACACAAAAAATGTGAGATTACTATCACCAAATATATTATTTCTATGAATTTATCATTTTATGGCACTTCTTGCTTCTGTTGTATTACAACATTTTGAGTTTGATAAGTCAGGGAATAAAATGCCTGCTTACAACTCCTTTATCCCAATCACACTTTTTTGAGGTTCCCAGATACTAGACTGCTGTTTTATTACTTTATTTCCACCTTGCAAGTTTTACATACATATCTGTGTTATCATATCCCTTTGAATCCTAAAGGGCACTACCCAAGTGAAAAAGTCCCAAACAAGCTGTGGAAAGTTAGAAAGGAAAGGGAAAACTATTAGAAAACAGTGTGTGTGTTCTATAAAGGCCTTAGATCATCCCAGACTAACACCCCAGACAGCAACAAGATTTCCATACTAAGAATGTTTTCCTTCACAGTTCATTTATGTACTACACCTAGGATTGACGTAAGTCATGTCTAGAAATACTAAAATCAAATGGCAGTTCTGGCTCCAAACTAATCTGTGGGTGGAATAGTTCACTCAAGTTGTGGTGTACAACTCTTATTCTTTATTGTGATAGTATACAAATCTGGTGAAGATCACAACACTTGCATATATATATATTTGTGTATGAATAAGTATACCTATGCTTATATATATTAAAAGATGATCCAGAATGTTTTGCTAGTCATCTTTGGTTTTTCTAACATCAGCATGACCTCGGCAAAGAAAAGTCTTTGGTTTCAGTGCTTAACAATTAGTTGTTATAAGTAGACTGAATGATTAAAATAAAACCTCAGCTGATACTTGACTTTACTGTCTTACTAGAAGGAAAGGAGTTTAAGATAATACGAAGCTCAAAGAGTTCAGGCATGCAAAATTTTATGGTAATAAAATAAATTCATAATTTCCTTCCTGCAATCTTTCTCAGACAACTCTTTCATATTAAGCATTTGTGGTTTCTAATTTATTATTATTACAATATTATATTTACTAAATACATCATGTCTTTGAACGTTAGTTAGCATAGACATTATTCATGCAATATACCTTCCCTTTCCAAAGTTGTAGGAGGCAGATGGAACCTTCTTTACCCTCCTCCAAAGATAAGAATCTCTGTGCAGAGAACACACAGGAACAGAAGTACTAAGTGTTTGCAACTATATGGTCAACACATAACATTAGCATCTAAAAGTGCTGGATTGCAAAGTAACATGAAGCATAGGTTTCCAGAAAGATTCACCTCTGAGCCCTCTTTATAACACCATGGTACCATTTTCTGGTGATATGTCAAAAAGTTTTGAGTTCCATATCCTTATTCAGCTCATCTCTTCTCCAACTCCTTCCTCACCTTCCAAACACCTACTGTAGATGCATTATTCAGCTGTATTATGAAAAATGAGCCAAGCTATCTCAATTTGGGCATCAGTAATTATTTGGCATAATGCAATTTCATTTTTTGGGGGGTTTTGGGGAAGAGTGGGGTGAAAATCAGTCCATTGTTATTTGTGTGGTAATCCTGGGTTATGTTAGCAACTATCACAAAGGTACCCATGAAGAAATTATTCTGTGTTCAGTGCTATGGAATAAAAAAGGCTAGAAATCTCATACTGACTGTTAATTCAGAAGAAATGCAATAACTACACTTTCAGTGAGCCTTAGTTCTTCTACATACTAAAGGAAACAGAAGATCTAATTGGGCTGGGGGAGGTGGGAAAAATCATAAGATGGGGGATGGAAACTGGGCTGAAAAAATTAGGAGTGTATGGAGTACCATGGTCAAAGGGATATGGTAGACTCCCAACATCATAGGGTTGAGGCCTGTAGATGTACTATACACAGTGTCAGAGAATGAATACAGAGTATTCAGATGTTCGCATGAGCACTTCAAAGTAATTCAGAAAGCTGCTGCTGCAGTCCCCCCATGAAACAGCCTGGAAATACTATTAAAGAGTTTTTGATGGCTTGTAAGTACATAGCATGGACTCAGGAGCTGTTCTGAACAAATGCATCTAAAGGCTGAACCATGCATGCAATGCTATAGTTGCAAGACATTGTAAAAGTTAGTAACAGTCCCTCTCAATGAGCGGGAGAATCAGCCAATACACTGAATAAATCAGGGCTCTTTTGGGGACAAAGCCTGTATTAAAAAACTGCATCTCCTAAAGTTACATTAAATTGTTAATTCTAAGCTCTTGAATGTCTTGGTTTTCTTTATTATTGTTTCCTATATGTCTTTATTAAAAGTTCACTGTGTTATTAGCTATAACAAACCAAACATAGTAATAGGTTTCAGCTTTCTTTTAGTCATACAAAGACAAATACATCACAAAATGTCTGTGTACAAGACAGATGAAATACAAAGTTTAAATAACAATGATTTTTCAGGGGTTTATGAAAATGTTTGATGGTGCAGTGGGGTATGAATTGAGAATTTCTGGTTTTCTGCATAGAAAAAAAAATAAAATCAAGCATTTTCTTAATGCAAAGTAACAGAAATTCTTTCTAAATTCCTAAAACTGGAAACCAAGCATCCTGGAGGAGAAAAAAAAAAAAAAAAATTAAAAAAAAAAAAAGAAAGAAAGAAATGTTTGTCTACATCTATAAATGAAAAAGAGGAAAGAAGAGTGAAATGAGATGTGACTGCTTCTGAGCACAGGGATTTTTAGGCAATACATTCATTTTCTATAGTTGTCAGAGAAGCAAATGTTCCAGAAATATGGGAGTTGAAAAATTATCCATCATCTCTCTTTGTGAAACAAGACCTAGCTAGAGGATGAGATTCAATGAAGTCATATTTTGACAGTGTGGACAAGGTCATTTTGCTTTGCGTTTTCAATAGCCAGGCTAGGCAGTTTGTCTTCTCATTTGCCCAAAATATTAAGCACTTATCATTGAGCTTTGAACTTCTCATTATGTCTGACTGATATTTTAATATAGCTATGACATTCAAAAGCACCAAATTTTTGAATGGTGTTGATTTACATGATGTTTCCTTTTTCCTCCAAGGTGACATAAACTCATTTCTATGTGAAACAGGACTAGCCAAAATCTCATAGGTTTGTGGTGTTTATTGGAGGGAGATGCTCACAAAACAAACATTCAAAGAAGTTACAATTCTAACAACTTTCTATACAATGATTGTAATAAGGCCTTCTGACATGGTCAGCACTCTCAAATCAAGATAGCTTTTTTTTCCTTGCAGCATTTTTTCAATTGAAATGAAATTGTTTATTTAAATACTTTTATTTCATTTTAAGCATAAAATTAAAACTTCAAAGCAAAAATTAAAGGTACCATTTGCGTTTGAAGTTAAATGTTTCTTGAAATTCCATTTCAATTAAAAAAACTAATTACTTCACTTAATATTATTTTTTACTTTTTCCCCAAAATTATTATTTAGGATGAAGCCAGAGCTCCAACATTCAAGGACTTTTCAAGAATGTTATGCTACAGTTTAATCTTTTTCATCAAACATGACCTGTATAGATAAAATTTTACCTATAAGTGAATAATAATTGCAAAACCAAGAGAGTGATTAATTTTGAAACTATGAAAACAAAATATTTACTTTCTAAAGAACAAATTTCTATACCAAGTTTTCACTGCGGTAACAGAAAGATGCACCCTTAGTGTCTCTTTTTGTAGCAGCCCTCTGGCTGCATTCATTTTTGTCTTCTGGGGACTGCTGCTGCAGGGACAGTAACTGCTTACTCCTTATCATAGTTACCATGAGTAAGAGCTGAGATCAGATGCACAGCACTCACAAGCACTTCATGCATTTATCAGTTATAAAAGGCAAGATCAGGATATGCAGCACCATTTCTTAACTAATTTTATAAATACTGCTGCAATTCATGGGGTTTTTTGCAAATATAACTTAAAGTCCCTCAGTAAGTGTCTAAATTCTGTTCCTTCAGGCTCCAAAAATTTCAACTACGAACAAAATGTACTTCAAACTTTACAGCCATTATTGCTTGGATGAGTTTCAGTTACATATTAGTTTACTGAAGTACTGAATCTCCTGATTTAACTCAGGTAATTGTACTCAGAGTGAAGCTGATGAAGCATTCGAGTATGGATTACTCCCATGAGCAAGGATTACAACATTCAACCTTTACAAATTAGCACATTTCTGGTTTTAGGTCTTTGCACTGTTGAAACATAAATTCTTCTCGGAAATAGGGAAATACATTTGCCTGAACAGAGCTATATTGTTTTAGCATGTATTTGATAGCTGTGAATATTATTAATTCTCACTGGCAACACTAGACACAGCATATGCTTCATAAGGCTTGCTGCGGTATCAAAGGTGGTTTAAATAGGATCACCCAGAAGTTGATAACCTCAAAAGTGAGATTAGCTGCTGTTAAACCCACAACTAATACCCAAACTGCACTTTTGGTTTATGCCCTTAGAATAAAACAGGTTCATTTTATTTTTTCGGAATCGGAAATGTCAAAGAAAGTATATCCCATATTCTCTTCCTTCCAGATATCTTTTTCACAAGGTGAAAGAATGTCTATGTAAATGCAAATAAAGACATAATTATTGCAGCATTCAACCAGAAAACAGTGCATGGCATTGAAAATGAGAAAATTCGAAAGGTTGATGCTAATCCATATACCTAAAACAGGGAAAGTGCATGTTATTTTGTTATGAAAATTTTCCTAGAAAATAAAGTAACAACTTTATTTAGGCCTGGAAACAACAACAGTGTAGGTAGGACATATGAAGTCTGTAAGGTAAGTACAACCTGTAGATAGTTTATTCGTTTGTGCCTAAAGATAAAGTCAATGCAAAATCCTTGATTCATTCCAAAGACAGAATATAGACATTTCAAACAAACATCATGCATTAGAGATCTGTTAATAAAACAAACAAGTTTTATGTTTTAAACTTGTGTTTTCTGGTTAATTTTTCTAGTTTTTTCTGGAAAGCAAAATACTTGTTATTCTGAATATATTATAATAGGCACTCCCCCAGCTTTTCTGTATTGTGTCAGGCCTTAACAAACATGAAATATCTAGAATGCAAACTGGGGTATTACTTATCTCAAGTACCTGGAGTATCCAGGAACTTCTAACACACGGCAATAGAGCCCTGCACATTTGCCTGAATTCTGCCTATTTCAAGCTCATGTCCTCCTACATCTCTGTACTAAATGGAAACAGACTAAATCTTGAATTTAACAATGATAATGAAAGATTTCTCCATCTGACTTTGTTTTTCTAAGCTTCTGGACATTTAATGAAAACAGGACATGTAATTTGGAAGAGAAAAGTGTTGGTCATTAATGCCTACTACTACTGTCAGTTTTAGATTAATATGTTTATACTCACACAGAAATAAATCAGGGAGACTGCTTTAGCTTTGCTTAGCAGACAGCAACAATTTTATTCCCTTTTGATATTTCCAGATTTTAAAATTCCCATCCAAGTGTTACAACATTTCTCTATGTCTTTAAGCTATAACTGGGAAGAGAAAAGAGTTTTCCATCCAGCTAATTCTCAAACCTTCATGAGTATTCACAAGAGGTTTGTCTCAGTATAAGGTGATGTTGAGCCAGAGTAACAGCTCCCATGCCAATTTTCATCTTTCTGGATGCACAGATGGAGTGAAAGGACTTCCCTGTGGGTTTTTTGGCAGCTAACATAATCAGATCACCTAACGGCTGCTCTAATTTTCTATAAAAGGCTGTTATCTCCTCCTGAATATAATCATGCATCCAGAATTCCTTTAGTTATTTCCTAACAAATAATCAATGGCTATCATTTCTACCTTTTCAATGAAATATACTGAATATTGTAGTAGCAAAGTGGGTAGGACCACCTCTAGTTATTACTACCTACTTTCTGTTACAAGATCTTATTTTAAGTTATTTGGAATCAAAGAATCAGACAAAGAGGATAACAAAAGATTCAAATCCCCCCCGCCCCCCTTAATTTAACAGCTATAAAAAAAACATTATAAACAAACAAATAAAATAACAGTAACAACAAAAAACCCAACAACCAAACAACAAAAAAAAAATTCCCAAAACAAAAAACCTACAGAAACACATGGATCTCTTGGGTCTGGACGTACAGCTGATGAAAGTCAGTGCTGCACTGTGTTTCAGAGAGGCTATGCTGATTTATACCCGCTGAGAACTTGGCTAGCCTCAAAAAAATGGACAATCAAAGATATTCAACTACTTTCCTTAAATGGCAGCTCATGCAATCTAGGGGGAGTTAGATGAAGTTTCATTCAACTCCCTCATCTGTGTAGTCTCCTACTACCTGACAAATAATGGCTGCATATACGCTTTTCACTTCATTTTCAACACATCTCAGAGGCAATACACCTTTTCTCGCAATGTGCCAAAGGAACCAAAAATATTCTTTGAGTTTGAAAAGACAGACAGAACTAGCTGAATAAATGATAGTATTAAAAATCCAGATTATTTTATATTTATTTTATTTTCATTAATTGAGAGGGAAGCAATAAATCCCAAGCATCAAAATGCTTTCATTTATTTCACAATTGCACAGCTTCAGATGCATTTCAGTACATTTCAGGAAATCTACATCGCTATAAAGGTAGGCTAAAACATTCTTTACTCAAATCCTCTATTATCTGCCATCTTTATTTCTTACATGTCTACTGAATTCATATATGGTATGAACTTTTGTTTTATTATGTACATATAGAAGCAGAGCAGACATACACTGTGCCCTTTCGTGGCTCTGTGCGTGTACTGAAGTATATATACGCAATCTGTGTACACATACTGCAGTAGGTTCACTGTGAGCACTGGTTCTTATCAGATAATTGCTCAAGTGTAAACTGTTTCCTATGTCATATTTCAGCAGGTTGGTAAGGATATTTAACATGCACTGAAGCTGCCTATTTTTGGTCCCCCAACGTGAGTCTATAATGTAGCCCCTTTTTCTTATCCTTAATGATTTGTATTATGTGTTGCAAATAAGTATTTAATTTGCACTTCAGTTAACAGGCATTTATTGTACAGTAAGAATCAATTGACTGCTACAAGGACCCTTTTTATGATTTAATCCATTCACAAGAAAATTCAGTTGCTACCATAATATCCTCATACTTGCATCAACAATACATATAAAAATAATATTAGTAATAAAATGTGAGTATCTAACTGACACAAAAAATAAATATAGAGAAAATTAGCCATAAATTAGCATATTTCCTTAATGTCAAAAGAATTTACAATTAATTTGCTCTTTCATTAATTAATTCATATCAGATTTACTTTTTTTGGTTTAAAAGACAGTCAAATTGCTAAAGAAGGCTTTTAGCTTTACAGTGTGAGTAATGGAAGCACAGCTATACCCAAAATATTTATGCATCTCAGCTCAGCAGCGCAGGATTGGGTTTTATATTGCCATCTGCTAAAACATACTAGCATACTATATTTGACTTCAAAAAACTACAGTAATTCCATAAAAGTGCCACAAAGTGTAGTGAAATAGTTAAACATTTAAATCACCAATAATGTTTGTCCAGTTAGATATTTAACTTCACTGATGCTGCGCTGTCAGGGAAAGAGCAGAGGAGAGCTACATAAAATGGTAAAATGAAGGTGAGAGATGCTGAAAGTATAGCAAGTTCACTTCTCTAGTCTCCCCCAATCTCCTGGCTTCAGCAGGCATGATGCAAATTGAAATGATAAGTGGTGATAGTCTGTGGCTATTGAAGTAGAAAACTTTGAGACATGACAAAGCTTGAGAGAATACTGGAGAACACAGCATTAACAAAATGGCGTAGTTGTTTGTTTTATTTATGCCAGCCTTTCAAACATTAGGATGAAGGTCATAGGATCTAGCTGCCCTTGAAAAAGTAATTAGATTGAAGCCTAACAGAAGCACAAAAAAGCAAATGAACAGGCAGTCCCTACTCAAAAACATACATTTTCCACTTTCTCATACACAAAGATTATTTTCCCAGAGTGAAAAATCCATTCCTGTGCCATTTCTTCACCTTCCCTTTTCTCCAACATCAGCTCAAATGCAGGGGCTTCACAGACTGTCATAAAGGTCAGCATACATAAGTTATTTCCTTTGCCAATCTTGAGAACAAAATCCAAAATCAGTTTTTCAATTCAGCAAGCCCTACTTTATGGCTCAAGAAATGTAAGGATCTTGCAGATGAAAACCAAATTCCTCAATATACTGTCAGAAACTACCAGGCAAAACCTGCGGACTTAAAAGAACATATGTCTCTGTAGCTCAGAAAGTCAGACCCTATCTCTACATCAGCATGAATTTCCAGCTAATTTAAGAGGAAGACTTAAAAACAAGAGCACTGCAGCTGCTGAACCCTTAAGTCAAGGACTGAATGACAGTTGTAAAGGCTGCACCAAAAATGAACAGTTGAGCAGAGGCTGATACAAAGGTTATGCTGATAATCAGTTAATATAATAGTCTTCAACAGTTGGTGTGTAGCAAGGTAACTAGTAAGCAATTACTTTGTTAGGCACACTTATTGTACTCAGTGGTACCAGCTCTGGTTATACCCTGACCTAACCTGGCACAAACCAGCTCATGCCTGGAAGCTAAGTACATTGTTATGATTTGTACCTACTCCAGCTCCTGACAGTTAACCTCAAAGCTAGCTTAGTGAAAAGTGTAGCCATAACACCCCACCTCACAAGCACAATCACAGGCTGGTCAGGGAATGGATTGAGAGCAGCACTGAGGAGAAGAATTTAGGGTTGTTGGTTGATCAAAAGCTCGACTTGGCCCAGCAACATGTGCTTGTGCAACACAGAAAGCCAACCATATTCTGGGCTGCATCAAAAGAAGTGTGACCAGCAGGTCAAAGGAGGTCATTTTGCCCCTCTACTCCACTCTCATGAGACCCCCACCTAGAGTACTACATCCAGCTCTGGGGTCTCCAGTACAAAAAAGGCACGGAGTTGTCTGAGCAGTTCTGTCCAGAGGAGGGCCATGAAGATGGTCAGAGGGCTGGAGCACTTCTCCTATGAAGACAGGCTAAGAAAGTTGGGGATGACTGTTCAGACGGGAGAAGAGAAGGCTTCAGGGAGACCTACAAGAAAGCTGGAGAGGGATCATTTACAAGGGTAGGTAGTGACAGGATGAGAGGTAGGTCTTAAGCTGTTGGACAGTAGATTTATATTAGATACAGGGAAGAAATTCTTTACTGTGAAGGTGGTGAGACACTGGCACAGGTTGCCCAGAAAAGCTGTGGATGCCCTTTCCCTGGCAGTGTTCTAGGCCATGTTGGATGGGGTTTTGTGAAATCTGGTCAAGTGAAGGATGTCTCTGCCCATGACAGTGGTGTTGGAACTAGATGAACTTTGAGGTGTCTTCCAACCCAGACCATTCTGTGATTCTGTGATTCTGTGATTCTGTGATTCTGTGATTCTGTGATTGTTTTTTACATGTTTTCCCAGGTTATGTTAATCATGTTACTCAACTGAGGAGAAAGGTAATTCTTTGCAATACGTCATATTTCAGCTTGTGCTAGGCACTCCTCTGTTAACCATGATGAAGAGTGGGAATAAAGCATTTTTTAATTACATCAGAGGAGTTAAAAGACTTTTGTACTGGTCACAAGGAAATGCTTAGCTTAGGCTGTTTGTTGTCCAACACTGCTATAGTAGAATTACAGAATCACAGAATGATAGAGATTGAAGGGGAACTATGCTGATCATCTAGTCCAACCCCCCTGCCAGAGAAGGATCACCTAGAGCAGGCTGCACAGGACAGCATCCAAGGCAGGTATCTCTAGAGATGAGAAACATCACTGGAGGCTATGACTCCCAGACACTATCATTGTTCCAATAACTAATATTCATTACAGATTTCAGAACTGACTGTCTTATTTGCAAATGCCCAGTTGCAATACAAAGTTCATAACTTTATTAGGTGTACTCTCCCACCTGCTCTTTGAGCTAGTACAGATGGTTCTGCTAGCACTTCATGTACCCAAGAATCATAGTATCATAGAATTATAGAATGTGCTAGGTTGAAGTGGACCTTTAGAGGTCATCTAGTCCAAGTCCCCTGCAAGACGCAGGGACATCTTCACTAGATCAGGTGGCTCAGAGCCCCATCAAGCCTGACCTTGAATATCGCCAGGGATGGGGCCTCAACCACATCTCTGGGCAACCTGTTCCAGTGATCCACCACCCTCATATTGAAGACCTTTTTTCTAACATCCAACCTAAATCTCCCCTTTTAGAGTTTAAAACTATTACCCCTTGTCCTATTGCTACATGCCCTCATGATCCCATATTCTGATCACACCTCAGCACAGATTTAAAACATAGCAAGGACAATATTACAGACTGGGAACTGAAATTATATATCTCCAAAAACTAGAAAATTCTACATATAGCCTAAGACATTTCAAAGTTAGATTTCATACCTTTATCTAGCTTGATCAGAAAGGTAATCTGAGACTCCTAAGCTGCTCTGACACAACCAGGAGAGTTTGCTACCTCACTTCAGGTCTGTTTAAAGTTATTGAAAATAGGATTTATGTAGCTCTTTAATCACCAACTTCATAAAAAGCCTTATGACAATGATTGTTAAAGTTCTTCAAAGTCAACTAAACCTTGCAGTAAGAGCTAAGCAAAAACTTCTGTTAAAGCTGCAGGTGGCAAAATTATCTAATTCAACCAGTCTTTAATAGGAAACCTTAAAGGCAGCTTTTGTTATATCCCAAGGTTTCTTAAAAGGTGTTTTAATAAACACTTTTCTCTTGTTGTGAATCTTTTCATCCACCTTATATCTTGTAGACATTATCAACCTTAACTTATCTCAAAAATCTTCATTAAGTCTCACGTTGATTATTTCTAGCTTGGACCTCTCTTTCCCATTAAGCTTTTCTAATCATTGGTTCCACAGAGACTAGCTTTGAGGATTTTTTTTTCCCCATTTTGGGTCACACCAGGGCTACTTCTGTGAAATTCAATTAGAACCTTATAACAGTTCTCTATAAATTTCATCACTTCAAAAAACAAACAGTAAGATCTTGAAAGAAGCACTCTGTGACTGCCAGAAGGGGTTTATTAGCACTTTGTCAGAAAAGTGTATTTGTTTTGGGTAGATCAATCAAAACTACTTCAAATGACAAGTCCTTGAGCTCTGAATAGTGTGGACCTAATATTCAGATTTTTTTTTTTTTTTTTTTTACAAAAGCTAGCACTCCATCTTAGCATGAAAGACTATAAAATGAGATGGATCTTAACAGCAAAATCATTGCTTCAGAACATTTACTTTTACCTTCAACTTTAGGTAAAGGCCTGTTCTCAGAACATTTGTTTTCTCACCTTGATCTGGGCCACCAGAATAGCCATTAAGACTTCACAAATTATTCCTTTTTCTTTTTCAAGCCATCATGTTCTAAGGATGTCTTTTCAAACCGCGGAAACCACTGGCTGATTTGACAACTTTAAGGAATGTCTGCATTAGGAGAATTTGCAATAGAATAATTACATCAATGTCATTTAAGATTAAACCAGCAACTGAAGTCCCGCATTACAACTGCACAGAATGTCTACACTGGGAGATTGAAACGATATTACTAATTCCACTGGTGGAAATTTCACTTGTACAGGTATGCTGCTATAGAGCAGGTCACCTTGATGTTTTTTTCTTGACCTCCAAACTGTCTAAGTTGGAAAAGAGATGATCACAGTGAAAGATATTTAAAAAGAGATCAACAGCTTAAATTAGTTTTGAGAAAAACTGAGCAACGTTGTGGTGGAAAATGTGATCTCTTCACCAGTAAGTTTCAAAGCAAAAAGAGAAAAATGTGATCACTTTACAATTTGGGATAAACCTTACTCCTAGCTACTGATGAAATTGGGGTAATTGCATTTTTGTCACATGAACCATAATGCATGAATAGTTTCAGGAAACAAGATCATATTGCCTGGATAGTTTCAAAACCCACCGGGATGCGTTCCTGTTGCACATACCGCAGGTGAAACTGCTTTGCAGGGGAGGCAGACAAGATGATCTCTAGATGTCCCTTCCAACCTTAATGATTCTGTGATTCTGTGACAGTTTTTAAGGCATCATTTTGGAATATGGCAGATTTTTTCTTACACATTTGAGCATAGTTGAATCCAAGTTGCCCAGCAAACCACATATTCTGCAGATTGCCCATATCTTGTCACATCTACTTTATATACACTATTAAACACTCAAGAGAAAGATAATCTCAACCCAATGGTTACTGTATTCTGTTAAAATAGAAACCTGAGCTATACTGCTTATTACATATTTTTAAAAAAAGAAAAATTACAAGAAGAGTAAGAGAGTGTATGAGTAAATGATTAGGGCAAAAATTCTGTGGGACACCCAATTACCATTTTCACCTGTTCCAAATACAATAAAAAGAGGAGTTTAGGCTGTAAACTTCCAATCATAGCATTTAAATATTTATGCTCATCATATTTAGTTTTGACTAGAAAATACATTTTGGCCTGAACACGTCCTAAGTGAAACTTTAGGTTAATATATAAAATTTCCAACAAATGCACCTCCACCCCAAAAAATCACTTTCAATAAATTGCTATTTTAAACAGTGGGAAACAGTGTCAGAAAATTCCCAAGCAACTGTATATTCTGACCTGATTTCCAGCAATATAATTCTATTGGTTTCCATTTTTTCCCTCTAGGTTATGTTAGAAGCCAGCTGAAATCACTGCTACACTCTAGTAACTGAGCATATGAGTCAATTTGAGCATTTTAATCACCATTCAAGAGTTCTGACTCCATGTAAATGTTTTTTTGGATGTGTAAATAGAGGTAGACAGAGAGTAATTACCCAGTATTGCCATTCAACCTATGTTTAATATTTCCAGCAATATTCTACAAACCTGCCTTTTCCAATAAAGCTTTTTTTCAGGCCTAACCATTTGAGCACCCGATGCTTGCTAAAATCAACAGTAATTTATAGTTTGTGCTCCTTAAAAAGTCAGAACCTTAATGCTCTGGATTACATTCTGTCAAGATTTGCCAAAAAAAAAAGACCAAACCAGTAGTAGAGAAAGATGAAATTTTAAAATTATGTCTCCTAGGACCACTGTTTTACTCATTCATCTACACACTTTCACCTCAAAATTGTCATATTCCTTGTTATGTGGAAATTTGTAAATAAGAAATCCATCAACAGAGTTGTTTTAGAGTTCTCTAGAAAGAAAAGAATATTTACTGAATAGGGCACTAGAGTTACTATTCACACGTCTTTGCTTCAGCAGTCATTTTCTATTTCAGTTGAAGTACATCTTTTTGAAGTTTTTTATTTGCTTTTGCTTGCAATTTTATCACTGCTTACATTAAATTTGTGTTGGTTTCCTAAGTACAGTTGATATAATATGAATGCTTATGCAGTCGCAGTCTAGATTATCATTACTTTCTTTCTCACCTTAATGTCATCACAGACATCACACCTTCCTTTGTAACCTGATGTTGATTTAATGACTTGACTTGCTCATGAAAAGAATGCCTCTTATCTTCTGAGCTTCTTAATATATTTGGTTTAACTGAGGTCTCAAGTGACTGTGCAAGAAACTTAAACTTGCCACGAAAAGTTCTGTGGTAAAAGATGATTATAGGAGTTTGAATGCCAAATTAATGAACAATTTAAAGATTTTATGTAGATCCCAAGTTATAAATAGTTTCCTCAAATAGAGCAGCAGAAAATTAACATGCTTTAGCTGCCCTGGTTTTAGTTTGGATAGTTACTTTTCTTTCTAGTAGCAGGTATAGTGCTCTGTTTGGGATTTAGGATAGCAATAATGTTGATGTTTCAGTTATTGTTAAGCAGTGCTTATACTAAGTCAAAGACTTTTCAACTTCTCATGACCTGCCACCAAGAAGGCTGGAAGTGCACAAGAAGCTAGGAAGGGGCACAGAAAGGACAGCTTACCCAAACTGGCCAGATATATACTCCATACTATGACATCATGCTCACCATATAAACTGTGGTGAGTTTGCTGGGGATGTGGTAATCACTTCTTGGGGACTGGCTGGGCATTGGTTAGTGTATGGTGAGAAATTGATTATTTGTATCACTTGTTATTCTTGGGCTTTGTTTCTCTTTTTGCTATTTTCCTTTATATCTTTTGTTAATGTTGTTGTTGTTATTATACTAAAATGTTCTTTAAGTCCATGACAAGGACTTCAACTAGAAATTCATAAAATAATCCCAAACCTCTGGTTCAATTCCCAAAATACATGTTGAAAACTTGTCAGTCAATTAAACAGTTTTCTGAGGACAGGGGCTTGGATGAAAAAAACATTTTGACATTTTAGCCAAAATAGACAAACTGGCTGTTATCTTGGCTGATGGTATCAGAAATTGTCTCAACGTCTGGACTGAGTTTGCCAGGGACAGCTAGCACAACTGCCCTCTGTTCCGCCTTGACACCCTCCCCTCCACTTTGTCAAACTTTCAAATACAGAAATCTGCTTGACATCTCCCAGTATCCCAGCAAGAATTCAGATCTCTTTGGCACAGATAACTTTATGGTGTAATAGAAACTTTCATTAGTCATGAAAGCAAAATGGAGATGTATGGGCAGTACTCTACCCATTCTTAACATGCATATATTTATGACACAATCAGACCAGATGTGAACATTCTGTTTCCTGAATTAGCCTTTTAAGATTCAGCCACACCATGGCAATTTTTAAGTGCACATCTACATAATCCTGTATACATGCTTAACGAGTCCAGGAGGACATAGAGTACATGGTACATGGAGTTTATTCTTTCATGTGTACATTTTTCAAATGTCATTGTAAGCAGAGGTTTCTAGCTTCTGTGTTACACAGTAAGAGCAGAACTCTAAGGAAGAGTTCCTGTCACTTATTTTCCTGTCACTACATATAAAAAAAAAAAAAGGTACTTGTCTTTCAAATAGGACCGTAGACTGTTAAAATATCAGTATTTGATTGTAGCTATTTGTTTCTTTTTGGCTATATAAAGCTGACCACCAGAAGTTCATTTCTACCACTGGGAGACAATTTTGTCTTGCTATTAGTCTGGCCCACAAGAAATAACTTTATTATTACTTCACATTACTGCTCACAGTGGGAAAAGCTACCAAAAACATCTGAACACTTGAGACACAGGATCAAGTATTGTGCTAAGTTGGTCACATGCTATTTCCACACCAGTTGGTTCCATCTTGGCTAGCCAGTCTCCAGAGGAAATTGAGTCTGTCTCTAGTCATGACATATCTATGCCAAAGACACCTTTTTTCAAAAAAGCTAACAGCTTGAAAGGTAGAAACAAGGATGAACAAAAAGAGTATACTGATTAAAAATTTGTATATACCATTAACTCTTATTGATTCTTGGGCAGGATTTCTTGGCTTGCCTTCCTATTTAATGATCATCTTGTCAACAGTGCTACACTGTCATGATTAGGGATTTGAATGATGAGAACTTAAGGAAAAGGACAATCTAAGAAATAGGAAAAATAGAGATCTTTAAAGAAGTTAAACACAAAGAAAAACTTTTCTATGATCTTGTGGAATTATGTGTTTAGAATTATTCTGAACAAGTCTGAGCCATCTGTATTCAGATAATCCAAGTTACAACAGGAGTCAGAGAAACAAAGATGACTGAAACATTTTAATGCGGAGCTACTTATTATAAGACATGCAAATCACATTCTGATTCCATAAAAATCTGTTCTTCCCAAGGCTTCACTCTGCCATTATTAAAAACAATACACACAGAAAAAAAGCACAGCATTTCTTAAGGTTCCCTGCAGATTTGTATAAAAAGGGCAAAACTCTTTAGTCTACAGAGAATAATAGCAGAGTTGGGTGTTCTGGGTTACTGAATCTGCAAATAAATCATTTGCAACTGAAGGCAACACATCAAAAATATATCCAAGATTCCAAAAGTAAGTATAACACATAATATACGCATATTTTAGAAGCTGAATTCTATTTCAAAATTATATGATACAGTAGATTTTAGAGTTTTAGACCTATACCTTATCTTTCTTGAATGACTACAGTCCTCTCTTGGTAAAAAAACTCATGTAGCTGAACTAGTCTACCTGCAAAAATGCCTCCCTTCACAATTACAGCTTCAGTGTATTACGATCCAGTATGTATAGAGAACTTGCAATACTTTAATGACAAAAATTAACTTTCCTACTTACTTCAAACAAGCAAAAATGAAGAGCCGAAGATTTGCCATACTGGCTATAACACATACAAATGCAACAGAATATAGAAAGCCATCATCCAGTTTTAGATTCTGGGACTGCTATGGTGAGTCGGTCTGAACTAGCAGCCAAGAACCCACACAGCCTGCTCACTCACTCCCCTCCCCCAGAGGGGCAGGAGATTAAATAACAATAGAAAGAAAACTCATGACTTGAAAAAAAAATCACTCACCAGGTACTGTCATGGTCAAAACAAGCCTGGAGAATTTTCCTTAATTTAAAACATTTAATTATTGATTTGGATAATGGGAAATAAAGGCAACAAAGATTTAAACACTTGGGAAAATCACCCTTCCTCCCCCTTCTCTGGACTCAGCTTCACTACAGACACCATCTCTCCTCCTCACCTGCTCATCTCCTCCCATCTTGTTATGGCCAGACTACTCTCAGTTCCTTTGGTGGAGACAAGAAGTGGTACTAGAGGTTAGGATGATGGTCACAGTATCACTAGGTTGGAAAAGACCTTTGAGATCATCAAGTCCAACCGTTCCTGTCCTTTACTAAACCATATCCCTGAGCACCTCATCTACACATCTTTTAAATACATCTAGGGTCAGTGACTCAACCACCTCCTGGGCAGCCTGTTCCAATGCTCAGTAACCCTTTCAGTGAAGAACCTTTTCCTAATGTCTAATTTGAACCTGCCCTGGTGCAGCTTGAGGCCATTCCCCCTCATCCTATTTTCTGTCCCTTGGGCAAAGAGACCAACACCCATCTCTCTACAACCTCATTTCAGGTAATTGTAGGCAGTGATAAGGTCCCCCCTCAGCCTCCTCCAGGCTAAACAACTCCAGTTCCCTCAGCCACTCCTTGTAAGGTTTGCTCACCAGCCCCTTCACCAGCTTGCTTGCCCTTCTCTGGACACACTCAAGGACCTCAATGTCCTTCTTGTAGTGAGGGGCCCAGAATTGGACATGGTACTCAAGGTGCGGCCTCACCAATGCTGAGTACAGGGGCACAATCACTTCCCTGGACCTGCTGGCCACACAATTTGGCCACCTGGGCACACTCCTGGTTCATATTCAGTCTGCAGTCAACCAACACCCCCAGGTCCTTTTCCGCCAGGCAGCTTTCTAGACACTCTTCCCCAAGCCTGTAACGCTGCATGGGGTTGTTATGTCCCAGGTTCAGGACTCTGCACTGGCCTTGTTGAACCTCATCCCATTGATCTCAGCCCACCAATCCATATCCATTTGAAGAGACTCCCTACCTTCAGGCAGATTGGCACTTCTTATCATCTTAGTGTACTGAGGGAACCTTCAATCCCTTCATCCAGGTCATTGATAAAGATACTGAACAGAACTGGACCCAGGACTGAGCCCCGGGGAACGCCACTTGTGACCAGCCTCCAGTTACTATACTAGCCAGCTGGAGAACTGTTGAGCAGCTGGGTGTTTGGTTGGCTGCTTGTTGAGGCCAACCCCCCAAAAAATTGTAAAGATAACATAAGAAAGCACTGATGCTCAATATTCTTTTATTGAAATTAATAATACTTTGTAAATACAAACTGAATAACATGTTACAGGTCGGGCCACAAATTCAGTTTTCTGAACAGAAATGGCCCTAAGACTATACTCCATAATTGTATCTCAGATGAGGGGAAGGAGGCAATATAGGGGAAGGAAGGAACACACCAAATGCAGGGTTTGATCAGGATCTATTTTTAGTTCTAAATTCTCTGATAGCAGATTTCATCAACTACAATACCACTGGCATATTTTCTTCCCACTGGATATGAGACTGCCTCATGGAAACACAAACTAACATGCTCCTCAATTACATGGATTGCAAAGGGAATGGCACGAGAGTTACAAGAAGTTGCACTTTGGTATGGCACAGCCACTTCCAATTGCAAAATGCACAAGGTGAGGGGCCAAAGTAAAGCCATTCAGTCTCAAGTCTAAGTTTGAAAACATCATAGAATAGATCCTTCTGGAAACAATGCAAATGGAAAATAAAGAGGTCATTACTGAAAGTCAACAGGGTTTCACTAATGGCAAATTGTGCCTGACAAATTTAGTGGCCTTCTATGACAGAGTTACAGTGCTGGTGTGTGTCATGGTTTGGCCCTGTCTGGAGGCCAGATACCCTACAAAGTCTTTCTATCACTCCCCTTTTCAGCTGGACAAGGGAGAAAATATATATTGTGAGGCTTAGGAGTCAAGATAAGGACAAGGAGAGACCATCCGCAATTAGTGTCACAGGCAAAACAGACTCAACACAGAATAAAGGAAAGAAAACTCATTTATTACACTACACACACACACAGTGACATCAGAGTTGGATAATAAGAAGTGCAACCAGATCTTAAAGCACCCACCCCTCCCTTCTTAGCAGACTTCACTTTAGTCATGATTTCACTCTCTTCTTCCCCCACTGTGGCACAGGGAGGGGCAGGGAATGGGGGAATGGGGACCTTGGTCAACAACGACTACATCCTTGAATTGGATATGTTTACTCTCTCAGGCCTACAGAAAGCTTATAGCTGCTTCTTGCAGAAGCCATCCCTGCAGCCCCCTCCTTCACCAGAAGCCAGCTATGCAAAACTACAACATTGCACCCTTCGCCTCTGTAAATCACATATTTAAGAATCATCATTAAAATCCCCATCCCAACAGAAATTCCCCACAGTTACTATACTAGCCAGCTATGTTCAGTCTGTTCTGTCTATTCTCTCTTCCAATTATTGTCCTTATCTCAAATTTCTTGATCGTGCCCCACGTTGGGCACCAAAAAGAACTGTTACGATTTTGACAGTGGATAAGGGAAGAAAACTGACATCATCTACTTAGCCTTGTGCGCACCCTCAGCAAGTCTGCTGACAACACCAAGCTGTGTGGTGTGGTTGACGTGCTGAAGGGAAGGGATGCCATCCAGAGGGGCCTTGACAGGCTTGAGAGGTGTGCCCGTGTGAACTACAGGAAGTTCAATAAGGCAAAGTGAATAGTCCTGAACGTAAATTGGGGCGATCCCAAGCACAACTACAGGCTGGGCAGAGAAGGGATTGAGAGCAGCCCTGAGAAGAAGGACTTGGGAGTGTTGGTGGACGAGAAGCTCAACATGAGCTGGTGAAGTGCACTTGCAGTGTAGAAAGTCAACCATATTCTAGACAGGTCAAAGGAGATGCCTGTCCCTCTACTCCACTCTCATGAGATACCACCTGGAGTACTAAATGCAGCTCTGCGGTCCCAAGTACAAGAAAGACATGTAGACGTGAGAGCCAGTCCAGAGGAGGGCCGTGAAGATGGTCAAAGGGGTGGAGTACCTTTCATATGAAGACAGGCTGAGAGAGTTGGGGTTTTTCAGAGTGGTGAAGAGAAGCCATTCAGTACTTGAAAGGGCCTACAAGAACTCTAGAGAGGGATCATTTACAAGGGCATGTAGTGATAGGATGAGGGGTAATGGCCTTAAGATGAAGGAGGGTAGATTTAGATTTGATTTACAGCAGTCATTATAAATTCAATAGCATACTACAGAAGCCTTTCAAAGGGAGATTACCTCGTTGAAAATACATGATTAAGTAGCCTACAATGCAGCTATAAAAGCTGGAATCTGTCCAGGACAATAATAACTCCCACACATTTCTTGCAAAGAGTGTCTTGGGATCTTTAATGACCCAAAGTGGCTTTCTCTTTGGTTCTATCTCTCAACAGCCCCTCAGGTCTTCTTTTAGAATCCTGAACCCTAGATATCCTGCTGCAGTGAAGAGCTAAAGCAAAATGAAAAGGGCAAAATGTCAATAGTATGTATTGTTTAGTATAAAGAATCCCCAAAAGCTCAGGAAACATGTCTTTTTAATGAGAAACAACAGTTTGTGGCCAGCTGTTCCACATCGTTATGAACACGTTAGCTCCAGCAAGATGTACAAATGGGGACTATAAACACAGTACATTGAAAATAAGGCCTGCATGGATAATCATACCTATTAATATAAATGGCACTGAGAAGAGGCAGCCTGAGCTCGTATACTGACTGACAATTTAGCGGAAAACACACTGTTTTTCTTCACCATCTCAATAAGAAATTAGATGTAACATGGGTCCAACAACAAGTGAGCCCTCTTAATGTGTTTATTAAAATGCGAATTGAAATGCTGAGTGGTAACATGGTACTGCATATGAATGTGATGGCCACTCTTTTGAGTTCTTTTACACCATCAAGCTGTACGCACAATAGGATCATGCATTGGACTTATTTTCAAAACACAGCATAAGTGAGGATTTATGCAGCTTTTCTGAAGGCTATTATGAAAAACACATACAAGTGCAGGCAAAGAGCTAAGTTTATCACAACCCGCAGAACATTTTCTTCCTCAGTAATAACAGGGGGTTAGCCAGGGATGATGAAATTCCAGCAGGTATTTCAACATTTTCTGTCTGGTGATTAAAGAATGTCTACTGAAGAAATACTCCTGTCTAACATCACGGTTTTAGAATTTATCTGTCAGTTTAAAAAATGAAGAAAAAAATCAAGATCCTTATCCACGAGTTATCCATGGCGATTTGCTCTGCTGATTTTTTTTTTCTTTTTAAATATATCCATAATAAACTGGGGTTGGAGTTGGGAGGGAGCAGGGGGAATTATCAAATTCACTGTCTAAGCTTTTTTCTATAGAGGTGCATTAATGCAAATTAGGCAGAATGACTTTTCCCAGTTATAATCGGGCTGAAATGAGGTGGAAGGAACAGAAAGACAATTAACTTTAAGGCTTTTTCTTTTCTTTTTTTTCTTTTCTTTTCTTTTTTTCTTTTTTTTTTTTTTTTTAAATCTGAAGCAGTAGGTCCTGATGGTAGTACGCTGTCAGTGCTGCCAGGCAAAATTATTCTGAGACCTTCAAGGGGCTTTGTTTATCACATTTTTCAATTAACCTCTGCATTTTAACTTCATCATAATGCCTGTGCCAATTCACACCAAAGAACAAACAAAAATCCCTATTTCCTGTCGTTTTTTGCTTTGCTTCATTAAATCAAGGGACTAGGGGTATTTTTCCCTTTCTCCCTCTTATTTAATACAGGGAGGAAGAGGATGTAAATTTCAGATTACAGGAGACCACCACAAGGGTTTAATACAGGCAAAGGGCAAAGGGTTTAATCCAGATTACATTTCTACAGGCTAAAAGAGTTGGGCTTGTTCAGCTTGAAGAAGAGAATGTTCCGGGGGGACCTTATAGCACCCTTCCAATACCTGAAAGGTGCCTGTAAGAAAGCGGGGGAAGAACTGTTCATGAAGGCATGTAGCAATAGGAGAAGGTGTAATAGTTTTAAACTCTAAAAGGGGAGATTTAGGTCGGATGTTAGAAAAAAGGTCTTCAATATGAGGGTGGTAGATCACTGGAACAGGTTGCCCAGAGATGTGGTTGTGCCCCGTCCCTGGCGATATTCAAGGTCAGGCTTGATGGGGCTCTGAGCCACCTGATCTAGTGAAGATGTCCCTGCGTCTTGCAGGGGACTTGGACTAGATGACCTCTAAAGGTCCCTTACAACCTAACACATTCTATGGTCCTATGATCAACCTACTTCTTTCCTATTCTGTTTATGAAGTGAGGAAAATATTTTTGATATAGAAGGCATTTTTTATACGTTTTAAATTTTGACATGAGGAACTTGAAGTAGATACACAAGATTCAATACTGAACTAAACAAGCTTTAGGAATGCAGTCACAACGAGAAAATAATGTTTTTATAACTTTGAAACCGACTTGCATGGTAAGAGAAGCACTAGATTCACAGCCACCATAGTGTTAGTGTTGAGTAACATTAGCTAAGCAAGCTTAGTTATAAGGTATCACTGAAATCCTATAGCTACAACTCAGATATGTTTAATTACATGGAATAATTCTCTGTGCCTCCTTCTTTACCTCTTCTCTCCAAACCAATGCTGGCAATCTGGATCTAGAACAGGAATTAATGTAATTGTATTCTTTAGCTTGAGCAGTTTACATTGCACCTCTGATGGCAAGTCTACTGGAACAAAGACTTTCTGTTGAAACTGAGATTACAAACCTAGGCATCCAGCCTTCAAACAGAATAGTGATGTATGTAACAAATTCACAGGAACTTTTACACCCTGTTAAATACTGCTAGCTGCATGGTATGAGGTGAAAATCATCTAACTTTTGATGCCTGACTGCTTACATGGAAGCTAGTCCCCCTTGGCTCCCTTTCAAGTCAATGGAGAATAATGGGCACTCTCAAGGCTTGATTCATGTCACTTCTCTTAGACAGCTGCTTAAGGACGAGACAAATTGCACTTTACACTCTACCCACTATATTGACTGCTTCTGCACTGACTATGAATGGAGCCCAGGGCACAAACAGTACCCTTGACGAATCCCATCTTTTCTGGTTTTCCCATCAACTACTCCAGGTTCAACTAACAGACCACTGACTAAATTCAGGAAGTTAGTGATTACTACACAGTCAGTAAGACTTGATAGGCAATGATAAAAGAGAACTGGGGTAGGGCTTTGGATTATGATTTGTGGGACTGCACTGAATTTCAGTACACTGATTATTAACAACTCCCTAGTCAGTGTTGATAGCCAAATAAATAGTTAATTCTCAATTTTTTTATTTTCTTTTTTTCAGTCACAGTTACATAAATTCTCAGCTATTCACCAATAATTACTTACTTTAAAAGCTGTGGGTTTTTCACTGCATGGCCAGGCCTACAACAATTTGTGAAGCAGGAGTATACTGAGAAAGACTCTTCTCCAATGTTTAATATGGGTAGCAGCTGCATAAAATCTGAGGAAATGTGAATTAAACCTACATCAAACTGACAATGGGGAGCTTTGGATTAGTATTAGACTAATTAATTCAAGTATATTTACATGGTCTCCAAAGCCAGGACAGAATTTACCTTGCTGTACAGATCTTAGAGGATGTGGCAAATACTAAGATATTTGCAAGAGGACATTTATGTCTAGAGTCTGAATTGCAACAGTGTGAAGAAGACCAGGTTAAGGAACACAGTCTAGGCCATGTTAGTATGCAGAGTAGGTATGTGTACACCTCACCAGACAGGCTAGTTGGCTGACAGTCAATCCTTGTTAGTTTGGGTGCAATACTACATTGAAGCAAATATCTCACATCCAAATATTTCTGAATCACTCCGTGTACCAGCTCTGCCAGAAATCCACTATGTAGAATATTTACAAGTCTATTATACCCTCAGCATCTGGAAAAATCTAGATGTGCGTCACTTTCCAAGAACCACAGCCATTAAGCATTTCCTGACATCATGAGATGAAATCAAGTCAATCCTTGCAGGAAAGAAGAAAAAGTAAATAGCATCAGTGCCCCTTTTTCTTGCCACCTTTATTTACTCAGTAAGTAGCCCCAAGTTAAAGGATTTAGCAGGTCCAGGTTTAAAGCATTTTTTGTCTCAGGTAACTAGAAATCACATCCCTTGCCTATCATCACAAGTTTGCCCTAACCACAGAACTATGGAATATTCTGAGGTGACAACTCACTCTCTCCTTTGAAAACTTTGTGTAGTTAGATAGGTTTATTGTCAATATATATATTTCTTGACACAGAATAGGCTGTGTATGTTTGTATAACCTGCTCATTAGAATACTGTCTGGGTCCCAGAGCAGACATAGATCTAAGAACCTATTCCATATATGAGGGAAGATTATAGATTTCACCAAACAGCCATTCAGGTCAGAAATGAACATTGACACATAGCATATCCTGAGCCACTAACTTCTTTCTAGTAAGTATGGGCATACAGGTCCATGAAATACAGCTAAAAAATAAAGGGGGAGGTAAAATTAGAAACTTAAGTTAGAAACTTTTATACAAGATAGTACTCCATCAATAGAAAAGACAGAAAGACATTTCCTTCAACCTCACATGCAAATGTACAGTTTCCCTCCTAAAAACTGTGAGTTCAGGTTGCATTAGAAATTGAATTAAAGCTTTAGAAGCAATTTGAAAAGTATAATCTTCTCATAGTACACATTAAGTAAATGATTCTGTACAAGAATTGACTGAAAGACATAGATTTATTCCGTTCATATTTTCCTTGAGCTTACTAAGTACAAAATGCTTTAAAATTCTGGTAGGACAAAGTTATCAGCTAGTGGCAAAAGATCTATGGTCTTGCTTTGTAGATTATATCAACTCAATTGGTAGAAAAAGGGCCATAGCTAGCAGATCTAACAATAAAACTACTACCCATGGACAGGTGATCAAACAGGAGGAAAATAACAGATAGAAGACACTGGAAAATGCTTAAAAGCAACAAGAAATTTTCATCAAAGTTGAGAAACTTGAATGAGTGGATTCATTCAGGTAAAATAGAATTACAATCACAAATGAGAGAAAGTCTGAAGCAGAAATCAAAAGTAGAACTGCTTTTGAGATAACAGCACTTGTAAAACTCAACAGAACCTGTCAGGAATATCTCAAGTGCATCAAAGATAAAACCCAGAATAATTTCGTATGCCATAGGCCTGAACATACATGAAACATGGACTCCAGTGGTATGGATCAAATGACACATCCTGGTCTTTACATTCAAATTCCTCCAAAGAAGTATATGAGTAACATGCACTTTCTATGACTAACAACTCTATTAAAGTGAATATTTCTGCAATAATTGTGCCCCATGCATCTGTAAGCAATTGTAAAAAAGGACAGCTGTTCGGATTGCTTGGCCATGTGAGAGAGCAACAGACCTTGCAAACACAGCATAGAATCACAGAATCAGAATTGTAGGGGTTGGAAGGGACCTTCAGAATTGTCCATCAGGTCCAAACCCCCTGCCAAAGCAGGTTCCCTAGGACATATCGCACAGGTAGGCATCCAGATGGGTCTTGAATATCTCCAGAGAAGGAGACTCCACCACCTCCCTGGGCAGCCTGTCCCAGGGCTCTGTCACCCTCACTGTGTAAAAGTTCTTCCGCATGTTGGTGCAGAACTTCCTGTGCTCCAATGCTTCCTATGCACATCAGGGAAAAGTCAAAAAGTACAGGAAAAAAGACTCCCTGTGACCATACAACAAAAAACATGTGTTTGGACAAGTGGACAGTTTCTCCAGGCTACTAAGAACTACTTCAAGGCCAAATCAGTACTTGACAGGAAAATATCTGTCATCTTATCAGTCACAAAAAGACATGGGAATGCTTTTCCATTGAAAGTAGCAGCTGCATGTGTAAATCCCTCTGAATTTAAAGTTTTAACACTTTGAAACTGTTTACAGATCTAGCAAATTAAAAATGTACACTCTGAGTAGTTCCACTGGTACTCCATTCTGTGAAGGTGTTCAACACTGTTCAGAATTAGGCTTAACGTTTTATCACTTGTGCTTTTTAAGGCCATGTTGTAAGGTGGTATTGCACCAGCATCAATCATTACTGATTTGATACAAGTGTAAATATTTATTGTGGCTTTTATGCTTTTTTAGATGTGACTTGATAAAAAGAGGATGCTAGCACTTCAGGAATCTATTAGAAAACCTCTGTAAATAAGATAACCAGATTTGCATGATCTAGATCTAGTTTTAAATGTGGAGTGAATATATGGACTAAATTCTGTGCTGCATAGATGTAGCCTTAATGATGTCAAAGAAAAGCTTCTCACCTAGACCTGCCTTCTTAATACTACATAGGTTTATGGATGACTGCAGCAAAATCTTAAACATAACTCTTATAATTTCTCTGTGTGTGGATTTTAGCACATCAATTAAATCCTAGTGAATTATTCACTGAGTTTATAACGGAATAATTCCACTCAAATCAATAGAACTATGCCAGTAAGCACTGGACCTGATACATTTGTGCAGGTGAACTGGAATGTATATTCATCATGGTGAGATGACGAGGTAGCATTGCTTTGAAGTTGCACTGCATGTGAGGCAGCGTTCAAACACCATTTAACACTGATATTTTTAAACCATACAGGAGCGGTCTAGCCTGTTCTCACTAATTCCTTCTGGGTTTTGTCATGCTACTGAGAGTAGAATTTGGCAAAAGGACTAAAACTTGTCTCAACAGTGAGGATAGTTTCCTAGGCTGCTACTGTTCTGTCTAAATTTCTGGTGCTCTGGTGAGTAGTATTCTGAGTCTGCATAAAACATTAAAAGAACAACTCCACCTGACAAGACTTCCCACATAAATAGCTTGAGTAAGTTATTTATGACCTCGCAGACTCCTGTCACGAGTAATGCCAGTGATTAGCTAAAATGATCCTTGGTATTCTAGCAACAGGTCTAACTGACTAATAGGAAAGCACTCAAACCTATGTCATGGACATTGATTCTGTCACTTCAGAACAAGCTTTCACAGCTTCAAAGTATTCCCCATTGCCGCAGCACTGCCACTTTCTCCAGAAAATTGACTATCTCATGATTTACCCCTCTCAACAACAATCAGTCCCTTTGGGCCTGACCTGGACTTCCATATGTATCTGAACTTTTAAGATCACATTGTAGAGAAATAAGGAAATGGATGTACAAGCTACTAAATTCCTTTTAGCATTCAACAGGTATCCCAATGCTGGGCAGTCAAAAATCTCTGTTAAATAGAGCTTCCAAAGGTCTGAGACCCAGTATTAAGCTCTCACACCACATTTTCTCATAACCATCCTGCATACAATCTACCTGCAATCCACAATGGGAGAAGCTCACATAATTGTAACCATCAGTGCATAGAAGACCTGAAAAGGAAAATATAGCTTTAAATAAACAAGGAAATAAGTCATGCAAAACAAAGACTATATTCCCCATTGTTTGTACTGTCACCTGGATACAACTCTACAGCCAAGGGATTTTCATGTAAAATGCTAATGAATTTCCTAGGAACCTAGCTTCAACAAAACTGAAAAGCATCTGTTCAGTTTCAGTGAGACCTGAACACAATAGGTACCCTCTTGAGGACTCATCACTCCTTATACATCTTTGGTATGGCTAAAAGAGAAGAAAAGCAAACCTGAAGGCATCAGCTAGACTGCTAAATATTTTATGGACCTAGGCTGTTTTAAAATCCCAAATTCTTGCTAAGTTATGAAAAAGACAATCTGCTAGTCTGACCTGCACTGAACAGACCATTTTCAGAGCTTATTGATATGAACATTCTCAAGAGTTACTGGCATCCACATTGAACATACTCAGTAACTGGGGAACACTGCACCATAGGAAAGTTTCTCATCATGTCTAATCTATAAAAGTCCACCATCTCATCCCACAATTAAATATCAGAAAACCACAAAACTACAATTGATAGTAAGAACCTACACATTCCTATTCCTAAAGAAAACGTAACATTTTCTTTAGGCACAGACCACACAAATAAAGCAGACTGTCAGGAAGTTAGAAAATCCAGCAGTGTATGATCTCAAAGGACCTTGAGCTACTGATGTTTTTGACAATATAAGAGCAGTCAGGTGCCAAGGCTCCACAGGACTAGTCGTATCTTGGATAGGTTCCACCTGGCTCCAAGCAAAAAGGCATTAACACTCAAACATCTGTATGTATAAAAATGAAATAAAGGATTTTCCAATACCCCGAATATGCCCAGTACAAAAATAGACTTAATTCATTTCTAAACAAGCCAGTAAGAGTCTATGCATAAGCCAGAAGACCAAAGGTATTTATGTACCTTCCTTTTAATAATGCATACAAAGGTCCAACAGCTGTACAAAGGAAAAGCTTTTTGTAGATCTTTCTGTTCCTATTAAAGGTCAGCCTGGGACATCTTCCATGCATTGTGAGATCAGTTATTTTGTCAAGAAAGTCCAAACCAGCTACTCTATGTCCTAGATATTTCTCAAGGAGAATTTTGACACATGTAGAGCACCACCACAACTGTTCAAAAAATGGGACCCTGTGGCAGGCAGTGTGAGGCAGATGAAATTTACTTCTTTAGAGAAATGCTGGACTGGGTTTTTTTTGCTTTTGACAGAGGAGGAAAGTGCAGAGCACAACAGGAAGTAAAGGCTCAGCAAGAGATGGTCTATGAACACCCTGGCTACAAATGTGAGAGTATAATAGCTTTTGACACCCTACCTACTTAATTTAGTTATGAACTGTACTATATACAAAGGAGGAGGAAGAATAGTAGTGGCAGATTAGGGTATCGCCCTTCATTTTGGACAATCACAAGAAGCCATTATCTGACATGAAGCATAATATAGCAAACACTAGGTCAGTTTATATGACATGACCTTGCAGTAAAAGCTACGAAAGGTAGATTTTCTTTTCATACCCTGACCAGACAACACACCATTAATTGGGCCAATTATGTTAATAATACAGCATGGGCCCACGATGTTCCAGAGATGTTGAAAGTCAGAGTGTATAAAATTATCAGATGATGACTTATACATCAGTTAAATACATCTAAGTGTAAAGGAAAGTGTCTATATTGTTTGTGAGCAGTTAGCCCAGTAGGACCGACAGGAAGCCCATAACAGAGCACATGGCATCCCAAAGAACAACTAAAGAAATTGCATTTGTACACCACAACCCATTTCCAAAGGAACCTGATTAAGAAATTCTTGGATTTGCTCAGGGCAGGGGCAGAAGTAAGTCAGGGGTTTTACAGAAAGGGCTAAGCAACTGTAGAGATATCCAGCTACTAAGTATTTTAATTTTTTCTGTTTCTAAACTTGTCTTTTCAGGTTTATACCTTCAGTGCTGTTATATAAATCTTTATTTTGTTTCAGTGCTAAAGCCAGACAGTGTTGAGGCAAGAAAATCACTGTGAAATCATTTAAGCTGAAGGTGCAGTAAATCCACAGAGTTGGCACAAGTAAAAAAATCTGTTCAGACTCCAACAGAACAGAATCCAGGAGCATAGATCTGCAAACCAGAAGCTGGAATCTCTTTCCTAACAAACTGAGAGAAAGAAAATAGGAAGGCAGCACACAAGATTTTAAGAAAGGGGATCTTTACATTAATTTGGGTCTCTTCTGAAAACTAAGTAAGACATAGTAAGTATCCAGGCAATCCCCCAACCATCACAGCTAAGAGCTGGGCTTGCACAAGTCTGTGAAAAAGAGCAAAATGGCATAAAAAAATGAGCCCAAGAAAGACACACACACACACACACACAAACCCCAACACTAGAACAAAACTTTAGAGTAAAATGCAAATAGTTTCCTGTTTCAACATTCCCATCTCAGACAAACAAAACTTGTGCTTTTTCTGTAAGTAAATATGACTGGCTGAAAAACGCTACTATAATTTCTCTACCTAACAAACTATCATGAGGTCTTGAGTTAGCTATCATAGGATGAAATGGATAGCTAAACAGCATGGTTATTGTGGCTTGTACTACTGCTACTGCTGGTCAGTCATGATTCTGATTCAGATGCGCTGTTAACTGTAGACACACACTGGGAAAGACAGTTTCTGTCCCTGAAAGATTAACATTTACATTATCTCCAACCTACTGAGGGCTCACTGCTGAAAGGGGCTGTAGAAATATTTTCCAAACCTCATTTCCAATATGTTTCTTCATCAACAATGATCCTAACAATCAATGTTCCCACACCAGCTGAGCCAGCTTTCATGTACTACTAGAAAATGTTTTAGCAACCTGATGTACCGTATTACTTATTTACCTTCAATGAGATTGCAATTAATTTCTGAAAGAAAGGATACATTTAATAGTGTACTCACCCAGGCTTACAGTCACACAGATTATTAAATTAAGAAGAACAACACAGAGCTGCATTTTGGATAATTTCTCCCATTTCTGTAGATAATGCTCAACACATACTTAAAGTTAGCTCCCATCAATTCTACCCTCTCAGCCCATCTCCTATCACTGAACAAAGCACTTTTCTCCTAAAACACATCAGTGGTGATCACATCCTAGTACTAAATCAGTGAGAACTTTCCTCACTCAATGGACTCAGTTGAGAACACTTCAGCTTCCCAAACAAGTATAGTTTCTTTGCTTCTGGTCACCTGTTCATCTTGGTGATTATAAATGGGCAATAGAAAAATTAAAGGCACAGGTCCCTTTCTCTCCTCTCCAAGTGCAGAAGTGCTGCCTGAAACATCCTTAATCTCTAACTCTGTGGGTGCAGTAACACGCAAATACCACAGAGTAAAAAAGGCACTAACACCTCTTTGAGGAAGCACAAATGGGGATGGCCTTTTGGCAGCCAGGCTGGATTTGTTCCAGTAATGCTGGTTTGTTCCTGATTTTTGTGCTGCAGAGGAATAGGAAATACCTAACGCTCTCCACTAGTTTGACTAGTTCTGCTAGAAAAAAAGCTGTTATCCTACCACAACCCCTACAACTCACGATCTTTCTAAAGTTTGTCTTAGACCAATGTCCACTTTATTTTTCATTAAAATACCCATTATGCCACACTTACAAATGTGTTTTTTACAATTATGTTCTTAGTAGCAGGTAAATACCTAGTTGTAATTTAAATACGGTAAGAATATTATGCAAAGAATCACCAGGAATTTTTTTTAAATGGAAATACAGTATAAAATAATGAAAATGAAGACCAAAGGGACAGCCTAATCTTACGCCATCTGTACATTGACATCTTTTGTATATATTATTTTATTGTATCTCATTTGCTACAGAAAGGAGGTTAATATGATAGGAAAATATTTCAGTTATTATTACAATTACAGTCACACCAAGGATGAGCTCTAATCGAAGCTAGAGTCATAGGCTTTCTGTGTGTGACTCCTATAGGGAAGTCATAAAGTCCAAGGCCATTCAACACACATAATGCTGATGTTATTTTAAAACATGTTGTTTTAATGCTATCCTTAATATCCCTTAATAGATCCATGGGACAGTAATAGACAAAGGTGACAAAAATCTTTGTAACAAAGACATTTATTGACACTGAGGTATATGGACTATACAATGCTGCAGTTCCTACAGTGTTAATACATGTTTTTCGAAGCAAAAGTTCCTATCACCAAAAAAACCCAACCAAAAACCCACACTACTTTTGATTAGAACAGTTTAATCCTAATCCATTTTCTCTGATCTTGGCAGAGGATTTTTAGCAAGTAACTATATTTAAATAACTATCCAGAATTAATCCTTTTGGTTGCTCAAGGCATGAAGAGAAAGCAGTCAGAAACAAAGAATTCAGAAAAGTGTTGCAGCTGTTTCATAGAATTCACTATTTATAATTGAAAAGATTCTTTTTTTCTTCTCTTTTTTTTTTTTTTATGTCGTGTGAGGGTAACCTTCAACTGCCTTACTTGTCCTTTCTTTTTCACAATAGAAAATATCGAGAGGGACAGAGTAGATATAAAACATTTTCAGCATGAAGTTAAGTGTTTCTGACAGTTTACAGTGTGCAGCATAATGCTGTCTATAGAAAGAAGATTCTTTCTTCTGTATAGCTTGGGTTGATTTAATAATACCGGAAAAAAAACCTTTTCCCATTTTTTGTCCCAACAGTAATTGGCTGAAAGTGCCAAGCCCATTCCTAGTTTGTAAAACTAGTAATTGTGTGCAATAAGAAGGAATTGGAATTTGATGTGCAGCTCTAGCCCCCGATTCTTCCTTCCTCTCATAACTCTTGGTGATTTACAGATTAAAAAACTACCATGATCAATTTAATCTCAAGAACTACATCCAAAGTGTAAGTAAGTCTTTCTGGATCCATTTTAAAGAGCCAAAAATGGAGCCAAAAAATACAGAATATACATAAATATGTGTTATGGTGAAACAGCATTATATTAAGTACATAAATTTTAGCACACAAATGTCTCTGCCGTGTTCAAAGGCTAGGTCCTTATAGTAGGTTTTGAACAGGCAGCGAACCAGGAAGCTAGTCTCTGTTCACAAGATCTCTCAATGTGCAGCGTACAATTCCAAACATAGAAAAAAACAGCTCAAAACATACAAAAAAAAGAATGAGTAGTGTTGGGAGAAATACGTGGGTAATCCAGCTATACCACTGACTTCTGTGAATGGTATTCTGCATAAGGACTTCTTGGCAGGAAAGAGAAGCTAACGGTTTTTCATAGGTATTTCTTTTCCAAGACTATAAAAACACAGTTGATACAAGACTAGGAAGAAAAAGAATACTGCGTAAATTAACTTTCAATTATTATGAATACATAAATAGCATTTATCCATCCATAGGGTGACCTGTATTGGTACATGTATCCCATGATTACAGCATTTCAACAAATCACCAACAATCACATTTTTACGGTATCACTATGATGAGGATATGCCTCTGTACATACCAGGAATCAAAAGCTTAAATTCAGAGAAAAGCAAATTGTTCAAGGTAACACAAGGAGTTGGGGACAAAGCAGATCTTTTTTTCTAGCCTTAGATATGAAACATTCCCTCTTGACCAAATAATACAGAAATCACTACATTAGCTAAGAATTAATGAAATATGACAGTTATTAAGAACTATTCTAAAAAAATAAGTGTCTGGAAGAAATACAAGTTCTGATAGCAAATTCTTATGTCTTGGTTGCTCTCCATTACTTTATTCATGTTTCTATTTCTACTGTTTTCTCGATTTTCTGAATGCTGGGCATCAGAACTCTTTTACTATTAAGTTATGGCCTAGTACTCATGTTCCTTTCCTTGCACACTTACGTAAATATTTAAACTGTGAGTAACACAACACCCTTTATAAAAGATTCCATTTAATTCTTCCATCAGAACATTTTCCTAGTCCTTGGGCCATATTTCTTACTTTTGCACTGTAAATTCCTCTCTCTCTGACAGGTTTTCTATTTTGTGCAATCTTATATCCTTTGTCTTAATTGTACTAGCAAAAGTCTAGATCCAATTCTAAAGTATTTCTTTAATTCAAAAGTAGATGGTGTTCTCAAATTTCCAAAGCAGTCTCTGTAAGAGCTTGGACAGGGAAGAAGATTGGAAATCTTTAATTAATCTGTGTTTCGAAGCAGGATCTATGGCACACATGAGAGTAGGGTAATACCAGCTGGGAAGCCAGTTGCACTTTCACTCCATGGGCTACCAGATTAGACAGAGCACATAATTAAAAGTAAAACCAAAATTGTTCAGAATTAAAAAAAAAAAAAAAACCCACAACATAACTCACTGTGTGGTAAGAAAAAAAAATGCAAATATTTCAAACATTTTCAATGTTAGCAGCATTTTTCCACTCTTCTGCTTATTATTTATATGTAGAATCTGAAAGCTCCCCCATCCCTGATACTCCCTGTTATTCAAATGCCATTTGTATCATCAGTCAGACTTCCAGCAGGTGGCTAAAAGAAGTCCAAGAAGTCAGCAAGCACATGAAGAGGGTGCACATGAAGAGGAAAAAAAACATGTTCTTCCTGAGCCAAGCAGTTACCAAGATCTTGCACTGTTAAACGTAAACACTCTGCCTGTTCAACTGTCACTGCAAGGAAATTACATTATTTGTTTCACACACAATATAATCTATGGGTCCTACAAAAACAGCAGAAAGGGACCAATGTAACAACTGAGCATAGTGATACCTAAAGGAGAGGCTATGAAAAAAAAATTTTAAAAATTAATAATTGTTAATACAAAGCTGCTAGCTGCTTTGCCTGCCTACATTATTTAAATATGTACCATGAGTTTCAATTCATTACAGTTATAATAAAACACCGTCTCTCTACAGTTAAAAATTACACTCAGAAATATTTCTCCTATTTTTTTTTCTTTCTTCAACCATGTGACATTGTTAATGCAGGAGAAAAATAAATTCCAGAAACCAAAGTCATGCTTTGTAGTCTATTAAAGCCCAGCTGTCGGCCAGAGTTAAGGAAATGATTGTGCTGTTTGCGCTATTTCTAATTAATAATAACTAAGGATTAATAAAGCAATTTGGAAAAAGAATGTAACAGGTAAGGATTTATAAGGCAGATGAAAGTCATTTTATTGTAAATAATCATGGATAAAATTAAATGGGAGCAAAGACATTTTATGGTGCAGCAAAAAAATGTTTAACACATTTTTCAAGCTGTGCTTCTCTTAGAAGCATGTTAATGGAGGTGGAGGTACTGAAAAGTTGCAATTTCATCCCTGAAAAATATATAGTTAGCTCACAGACATCTGCAATGTTTAGCAGTTCTCTGCATTATTGCAAAAAGCATGAAAACTGATCTTATAGAAGGGCATTTCTCTATCTATTGTGTATTAAGCCCCTTAGGTTTCACAGCATGATGGACAACTTCTAACCACACTGCTGAGAAACGGTTTGGGCCTTGTAGGAACCATTCTCAAGAGCTGCCCTCCAGAACTCCTCTTGGCCTACTGCAGCAGGTTAATTAGGTCTTCTAGCTTTAAAAAAAAAAAAAAAAAAAAGTACAGGTTACACTGGTAATGAATTCTTCTACCCATAAAAATGGAAAGATATATGCCTCCTAAGGCACCTCAACTCACATATGAGGATGAAAACGTTCAGCTCTAGGGTGATGTGGCACAGCTGTCCTGACTGAAACCCATCCTTCTCCACAAACCTTCTGCAGGCTGCTGGTTTTCACATCCATACTCTAAACATGGGTCAAAAACCACTAGTTCTAGTCTGCCAGTCCATATGGCTTACACACAGCATCAGCACAACTTGGCTGCCTAAATTAAACTTGCTTCACATCACTGGCATGGAGCCAGACATTCCTCTCAGGCAACTTACAACTCAGCCTTCATGAGCTGTTTTCCGAGCCGCCCTCAGACAGACTGACCTCCGCACCACTGGGCAACCCCAGTAGGCTGCCATAGTGGGTGGCTGAGGGATGCCCCATGTAGGGGGTAGGCCATGAACCACCCAGATGGCTGCTACACTGGTGCAAGTGCTGCACTGCACTTCAAAATCTCTGACAGTTGAGGAGCTCCTGCTACCCTTGTGCATGCAGGTGACAAAAAGAGTCTGAGGGGACCCACAGGTGTCAAGAGAAGCCAATTGGGAAGAGACTGGCTGATGCTTGCTCCAAGCCCCTGCCCTGGAGCAGTAGCCCGCAGCTGGAGGAGCTGCCCTGGCTTTGTTGCAACTGGGTATAGGCTGCCCCAGGCCCTGGGAAAGCAGCTTCCCAAGATAGGAGTGGTTGCTCCAGGAGGGGAGCCAACCCCATGAGGTGAAGAAGCTGGGGACTTCAGGGTTGTGAGAGAGTAATATTTCAAGGTCACATAAATTAGGAGCCTATACGGACAATATGTGTAATACTCTGAGCCCAGCCACATGCACAGTTTGCACTATGAACAGAGCACATGGGCAACATCCTTAAGCCACCTTCTTAATCTCTTTTCAACCTCAGCAGTCGTGCACTCCCCTGTCAGACTGCTGTTTCTTATGGTCTCTGGTCCACCAGAACAGTTATGGAACAGTGAAAGAGTCAGAACTTCCTTTGTAGTCACTCAAAAATCTGCAAACTTTGTTTGCAGGAGTGTGTACTAGTCAGAACCAGTAAGGCCTACCTAGTACTGCCCTCTGCACGGACAGGTATATTGTGGCCAGGAGTTCAACCTGGATGAACTGTTACACTGCGTATTTTATTAGGTATTGTCTTCTTCCATGGCAGATACAGGCTTAATCATGTATTGCCCTACTGGAAAACATTCAGATATATATTTGATAAGGAAAATACACACCCACTATTGTTTATAGAACACAGTGCATGACATCACAGATCTGCATCAACTTAAAATCTTGCTAATCTGGATGCATCAGGGCCCTGATTTCCTTCAGAATGAATAGTTCTATACCTTTCACAACTTCATGGGTACACAGAGCTTTTATACCTGCACCTAAATGCCCCAAAATAGGTTCTAAAATAATGTATGCATTTCTCTGCCACATCTTGGAAATGAGATCATATTTTCCAGTCAGTAAAGTTGTTCATTTTCAAGCATGCCTTCTTTTTTTTTTTTTTTTAAATAATAAATAAATAAATATCTACTGACCACCAAGGAGGTTTGAACATTTAATTCTTGTAACAGTCCTAGTTTCTTCTATGGTTTGCTCATATATTTATATACCTATACAAACATACACACATGTACAGAATAATAGACCCTCGTAGCTAGGAGACTGCACAGTTCCAGTTTGAATAATAAAAACATAATGCCTCGGGAAGGATTAGCAGAAGAGTTTAGACTGGCTTTATCAGTATCTATTCATTTGACCACTGTGTAAAAGTGGGACACAGGTATTTGTTGCTACTAGTGTCAAGTTTCTGGAATTACTTTCACCAGGAAGAGAAGCTTTGTATAATTTAAATGTGAATTTTTACACATGATAAATCTTGGCCATGCACTGATAACAAAGAACCATGATAAATCTGCCAAGCTGTAAAACTTTTTTTTTTTTTTTAACCTTGAAACCTACATTGAGGATATAAATTGTTATTTAGGCTATTCCATTTTTCAGGGGTATTTGTAATTGTGCTATGGTGATTTTTTGCATTTTTCTTTTTCCTTGATTTTCATATTCACAAGGTAAATGCTTAGACTGTCAGCTGCTTGAGTTAATTCTTTGCAGGACAATAGGATGAGAATCAAAGCAAACAATTTCTTTCTTTGATTAGCCATATACCAAACACAGCTGTAGTTTTACCTTCTGATTATCTCTCTGCTCCAATTTCATTTGGAGGATAACTTGTGTTAATAACAGAATAGATTGCTTTGTGTAGATGCTACACATTATGGGTACATTTTTGTCTTTTAGAAATAGCTACTAACTCTTACCATAAAACTAACTAAATATCAGATACATGATTACAGGATAGGTTGGAAGGGTCAATTTAAGTAAGACTAATATTTGTCTTAGTAAATTTATAACCCTGTACACCATCTTAAATATATTTTTAAATGTAGGTCAAGTAAACTGTTTCTTAATCTTTATGTACTAGTTCACAGAACCTCAGAAAGGCAGAATCCAAGGTTGGAAGGGAGCTCTGCAGGTCATTTTATGTAATCCCACTGCTTAAGGAGTGGCACCTACATGATCTCTAGACAGCTTTTGAATATCTCCAAGAATTAAGACCTGTTTCAGTGTTCCATTACCCTGACAATATTTGGAGGTTAGCTTTGAATATTAACCAACTTCTTTAGGCCCGGCTTCCATCCACGGCTTTAACCCATGGAAATCTTCAGAGAAGATTGCTAAAGAGGACAGAGTCTACTCTCTGAAGCCAAAGGTTGTGATCTTGCTTTTTTGCCATAGACTTTCCCCTCAAAATCCTGAACTCTGACATCTCTCTGGTCACTGCAGCCAAGGGTTCCTCCATACTTTTCTTCTCCAATGATCCCTTCCTTGTCTGTGTGTATGAGATCCAGCACAGCAACTCTCCTCATTTGCTCCTCTGTCACTTGGGTCAAGAATTTCTCACCAATTCTCTTCAGGAACCTCGTTCATTGCTTTATACCCTGCTGTATCATTCCTTGAGCAGGTATCAGGGTGACTGTGTAGTGGTATGACCCTGGCTGGAGGCCAGATGCCCCCCCAAAGTCACTCTATCACTCCCCTCTTCAGCTGGAAAAGGAAGAAAATATGTACTGAGAGGCATAGGAGCTGAGATAATGATATGAAGAGATCATTCTGCAATTAGCATCATGAGCAAAACAGACTCAACACAGAATAAAGGAAACAAAACTATCTAATTTATTACACTACGCTACACACCCAGTGAAGCCAGAGTTGGATAATACGAACTGCAACCAGCTCTTAAAGCACCTTCATGCCACCCGTGCAGACTTCACTCTAGTCATGATTTTGCTCCCTTGCAATTTCTTCCCCCCATTGTGGCACAGGGAGGGGCAGGGAATGGGTTGACGGGGGTTTTCAGTCAGTTCCTCACAAGTTGTTTTCCTTCTTGGCTGAGTGGGGGCATTCCTCACACCCTTCCCCTGCTGCACCGTGGGGTCCCACCCTCAGGAGACACTCCTCCATGAATTACTCCAAAGTGAGTCCCTTCCCATGGGGCTTCAGCTCTTCACCAACTGCCCCAGTGTGGGTCACTGCTGTGGGGGGCAGTCTTAAAATCATAGAATGTCTCTCAGGCCCAAACTGCTCCAGCATGGTCCTTCCTCCACAGAGTCACAAGCCCCCGTTCCTCCCCCCGCTCCCCAGCAGACCTACTCCACTGTGGGTCGATCTCTCTTGCTCATCAATGAGTGTATCTCTCTGTGGGCTGCAAGTACCGACAAGGGCTTGGTCCAGCACAGGTTACAACATTTTCTGTATGTCTCCACCTGCTCCAGCGTGGGGCCTCTCCACAGGCTGCAGGGAATCTTTCTCTCCAGCACCAGGGGTGCCTCTTCCGCCTCTTTCACTGGCCTTGGTGTCTGCAGTTTCTTATATCTTCTCACTCCCTTCTCTGATGGCAAAATGCAGCTGCTTGTGGGGTTTTTTCTCATAAAAAACAGCCCAGAGGCGCTGTGACCATCGCTGACTAGCTCAGCCTTGGTCAGCAACAACTCTGGCCTTGAGCTGGCTGGTGTTTGCTCTTTGAGGCCTGCAGAGAGCTTCTCATTGCTTCTTGCAGAAGCTACCCTTGCAAACCCCCTTCTCCACCGCAACCCAGCCATGCAAAACCACAACAACTGAAGTTCCCCATGAGGGACAGGGCCTGTGAAAATAAGCATAGTCATAAATGTCTCCAGCAGGCCTCACCCACTTACTCTCCCTGATTAGGTGGCCTTTAGGAGACACTCAGTATCACCCATATCAATCTGCTCTTTAATCCTTACCCATAAGCTTTCAGTTGTTTCATCATCAAAACCAAGGCAGAGCTCCATGGCTTCCCCTCTTCTTCCTGGCCTGTCACTCCTGAATAGTCTGTATCTTTCTCTAACAACACTTCAGTAATGTGAGCAATCCCATCAAGCCTCTGTGATTCCAGCAGTGTAGTCCTACAACTGCCCCCCAGATCTCCTCATGTTTATTCCCTGTAGTGTGTGCATTAGTGTACATGCACTTCAGAAGGGTACTCCAGCTTGCTGACTTCCCAGAGAGGGTCTGCTGGTACAGGTGGTCCCCCCAAAAGAGCACTTTCTTCCTTATAGAGTGTCATGGTTCTAGCCATGATGGAGTTAACATCCCCAAGCAGCCAGCACACCTGAGTTGAGCTGTTGGAGATGTTTTCCACACCACTTTATATCATGCCCCCTTAAAAGGGGTGGTGGGTGCAGCTCTGGGTTGGTTGGTGTGTTCTGTGGGTGTGGCACTCTGTGTTACTGCCTCTTGAGTTCAGTGCCCAGTGTTATTACTGTGTGCGTATTCTGTCATGGGGCTCAGCAATTGTTCCCCTTTTGAGGTGCTTGTCAGCAACTGTCCTTATCCCTACCTGTGGGGTTTTGTGTGTCTCCTCCTGGGGAGGGGTGGGGCATGGTGGGGAGGGCTGAGCAACACATGATGCTTAGCCACTGCCTTGGTCTCAACCATTAGAGTCCTTTTCTGTGACCAGTGTGGGCTTCCAGAGTTGGGATGGGGGGTTGAAGGGTTGGGATAATGGTAGATTTGACCTGATTGCATTAAAAAAGAAAGCTGTGATAAATATTTATCATATTATTCAAAGAGGTGCTGGTAACAATGAGGTTCTGTTTGAACACCTGGGTCTGGTATGTGAATCCACACCTGCTTTACACAATCCCTGCTCTGCTTTTTATCACTTTGGGGAGAGGAGTCAGGATTCTAATTCTGTTGTACTGTGTGATATCTACTTACGGAAAGATATCATGGAAAAGCCAAAGGTGTCTCTGTTTAAACTCTGTCTTGTGGATTTTTCGTTCACCTCACTCTAGGTCCTTTGCTTATCTACTCTGACCCTCTTCCTCGCATTGTGCTGCTGTTAGTTCACTTTTGGTTTTCCCACCATGTGCATTGAGAGAAATTTTTATTATTATCTTTTTTTAAATTACATAGACAAGAAAGTTAGAACTGCCTGGGGTTTTTTGTTTCCCTCATCATGTTATTTGTTTGTAATTCAATTAATTGTAATGCAAAGTGTGCTTACCTGTACAGAGTAACTTTTAAAAGCAGTTATTATTCAGCCTATCTTTGTTTCAGAAATCACCAAGAAAACACAAATAGTAATAAAAGATGCATTGTTAGCCAGTCACTTCTCTTACAAAACAGAACTACAGACCAGATGGTCAGATGGGCAAAGCAGAGAACCATTCCATTAGTTTTACGTGAATATTTATACTCATGGATGGCAGTAGAGGTCCATGAATTTACACCAACCAAAGAGTGGTCTGGTTTTTCTACCCCTTTCCTCCTTAGATCTTCCTTATTCGTCTCTCAGGCAAATTTTGTCCAGCCCTTTCAAATGTCAATAAAGTCTGTTGCCGATAGAATAATGACTGGTGCAAGAAAACAGTGAGGGTTTTACGGAGTGTGCTTGAAGAAAAGTATAAAATTAGGTCTTTGAGATCTTTCCAATCTTGCCTGCATTCAAAATGTCCAACTGATTTGAGCAACAGCTCTGGGCTTCATTAAAATGTTTACTTGTGTAAGATCTATTACATATGATCAAAGGAAACACAATTATCTTCATAATTTGCCAAGTGCGTGAGACCCTGGATCATTTTTGTTATGACTAAATATAACTCCGTAAAGAATCTGATGTAAATTGTTAAAGGTGAATTACTCAAAATGCAAACAAATTTCCAGAGAATCCTTTTGCATCATGCTGCTATACCAAAAGTGGTTTACCAAAAAAATGAATCCTTCCAGGTATTGCACAGCTTGTCTGTGGCATGCAGTATGCTCTCAAGATAAGCATTTTTCAGATATAGCATTAGCAGTAAGGTCTGTGCTAAATTTATGCTGTTGGCCCAATTTCACAAAGGTTTATTTTACAAAAGCTAGAACTCAGGTGCTGCTGTTCTACAACACTTTTATAACGTTAATGTGGGTCACTGACATGATGACAGAAAACTATGATTTCATGTCAGCAGGGTTAAAATTCCAGGCTTGAATAAAATGTTTCAGTCAGAAGGGACAATACTGTCAATGAACAAAAAGACATTTCCATTTATCTTATCTGACAGTAGAAAATACACAGTATAAAAAAGTACTGTAGGAGCACTTTCTAGCACCATTACAACTAAAGAGGATGTTCACACCAGGGAATGTTTTAAGTATTTTACTTCTAACATGAATTCATTTCCCTTGCAATTACCTTTAAGGTGTTCTGTCATTTTGGCTGCTTCCAGTTAACTGCTTGTGCTAATGTAAGCTCTCCACTTCTCTTAGTCTACCTCAAAATTACGTTAAAATATGTGTTTTAGCACCATCAGAGACATTACTTGATCTATTCTGATGTCAGAATTAAGCCTTCACCTGTAAAAAATAGCATGTAAATAAAAAGTATTTTAACTGGTTTTCCACTCTGAAATATTAAAAAAGCCTGAAGTTATCCTATCTTTGCTGAAGATTCAAAACAGAAACAATTAAATCTATACCTGGTAAAATGTGCAGAATTTTCAAACTGCTCAGGGAAATTACTCCTAACTAAATCTTCATATATTCACCCATAGCACCAAAATTAATAATATATTTTTACTGTATTAACTCTGTCCCAACTTGATGGACACTTTTGCAGATGACTCCATTGATTCCGGTTAAGAGTTGACATAAAGCTTGACTTCCTACTTTGTTACTCCTTATTTGCACTCACAGATTCAGAGTTACATAATAAAAAATAACACCATGAAGAATGAGGCTGGCAAAAAATGCTGTCAAAAATTAGGAACATAAACCTGAAACTGTGTTTGCATTTTCCATTTAAATATTAATGGAAAAGTTTCCTAGCAGTCGTATGTTTGTCTCCCCTCACATACGTATTGTAAGCTGCTAGTTCAGCTAAAACAATTTACTCTAGGCTCACTTCTACCCCCAACTAGAAAGTTAGCATGGGTTAACTAATATATGCTATGCTAATAGCATTGATAACCAAAACCTTCATAAGTCATATAATATTGGGCTTTAAAATTGTTAGGTTTTAAAAGTATAATGTGTGGATTGGTTTTTTTCATTGATTATTGGGTTTTGAGAATCAGTGCAACTTTCCTAAACTTATTTATATATGGTCAATTTACCTTTGTAGTGCTTACCATGCTCTCTCCCAAAAGAGAAACTGTTCTTGGCTTATATGCAGACTGAATCCACGAAAGGAGAGGCACAGCCTACTTAAAGTTAGATATTCTGCATTCCTTGGTTTTGTGGGTGTCCTGGTTTTGGCTAGGACAGAGTTAATTTTCACAAGGAGCCAGCACAGGTGACCAGAGCTGGCCAAGGGTGTGTTCCACACCACCTAACATCATACTCCTTGGAAAGGGGACTGAGTAGGGAGTGTGGCACCACAGCAGTGGGAGTGCGGACTGAGCATCCAGTCTGTTATCTTGGTAAAGTGCTTTGTGTTACCACCGTTTGTGTATTTGGTCACAGGTCCTGTTGTTGTTGTTTCCCCTCTCCCTGTGCCACCCCAGCAAACTGCCCTTACCCCACCCCGCATTTTGCTTTGTCTGCCCATTCTCCTCCCTCTTCTGACAGGTGATGGAGAGGGTAGTGAGGGGGTGTGGTGCTCAGCTGCCTGCTGGGGCTGGACCAGGACAGTGGGAAAGCTTGGTCCCATTTGCATTACTGCTTTAGGAAACAATTTAGATTCGAACCTAGCTTTGCAAAAAGCTACAGTAATGGTAATGTTAATAATTAGTGATGCTAGTGATGGTGGAAGGCAGAAGTTACTTTGTCTTCTTTTTTGCAGAGAGGTGACAGTGGCAGGCATGTAAGTTATTTTGGCCAAATGGAATTCGGATATATGCCACCTTTCTGTGGGATTCATTAGTAGCACTAATCCACCACCCATGAGAACAAATGTTAGCACAGGAGGGAAAAGAAAAGCTACAAAAATGAGCAAAAGATAAATTTTCAGCAGATCAGCTTCTACTGGTAAATTCTTGATCCTGCCTTCACCTACACTCAGAGACATTTCTGTGGAGCTATCAGAGTATGACTAAAAGATATTCATGTTTCAGTACAAGTTCATTTTTGATATCTAGAGTAGGTTACTGGAAATGCTAGGAATGTCTTATTAACAGATCTGATAGCTGCCAGTGACACCATTAAATCTCTTATACAAATGAAAAAGTGTAGAATTAATTGCAGCAAGCTCAGGTATGAATGGCAGTGAAGCCATTCAAGCTTGGCTTTAAGCCATGGCAATTTGGGATTCAGCTGCTGGGTAAGTACAAGCAGCCTCTTGCGTCAAGTCTGCTGAAATTTCACTGGTGAATGGAAAAATGCTGTCAAACAATGTCAAAACAACTCATGAAAAATTAGAACATTTCCTTGTGAAATGTTCTCGATTCAGCTGTTCGTAACTTTCTATTAAAGAAACTGTTACAAAATTGAAAAGAATTAAGTTCAAAACAAAGTTCTGGTTGACTTCAGATGACCAGGTCTTTTCTAAACGCTTCCAAAACAAAGTATAGCATTGTCTGCTGAACAATTTGTAAAAGAAATACAACTTCCAAGGCAAACTCTGTATGGTGATTTTTACTATATTGGAGTCACACTTTGACAAATTCTCATTTTATGAAAAAAATCTTTAGCACATCCCACAGAGCAGGTAAGAGACACGCTCCAGCTGTTCTGACAAGGTTATGTATTCATGAATCGCTGAGTCAAATTCAAAGATAAACCCCAATTCCCTGAAATCTGTAATTGAAGAGCTAACATGAGATCCATAGCAAGTGAGAAAAGACCAGGCTGAACAACAAAGAAATAGACTGTAAACGTAATGTCGTCGTATGCAGCATAAATACTCAGATAGTTCAAGACAGGTAAACCACCCTTTGGATATATTATGAAGTATATACGTAGAGAAGCTAAAGAGCAACAGTGTAGCTATCAGTGCTGAACAACAATATAAATTCTGGAGAGTTTGCACCAGCTAAACCACGATCAGCCCATCTGTAGTATATTTCATTACTTCACACAATATCATCAAATTTTAGATTAGCTTCATATGCAGTCCACTAACCATTTATATGCCTGATCATGACTTAGTCAAGTTACCTGTCAGAAGTAGATAAATTGAACACATGCACTCCTTTGCTCTGAAAGGAAACGAAGAAATCTGTAATGGTAATTCCATATTTGTTCTGGTAGAAATATGGTGGAAAATAAGGTGTTTTCTGGTGGAAAATAAGGTGTTAAGTCCTGTTCTCCAAAATAGAAGAAAACCATTTCAATTTTTTTAATTAGAAATTTTTCGGTAGAAACATGAGGAAGATTGCAAACTTTCAGCCATTTCTATTCCTTAAAAAAATCAAGATTCTGGAAAAGGTACATGTTTCAACCACTTGTTTTCTAAACATGGAAATGCCCTATGCCTGGGATTACAAGGTCTTGGGGTCATGGCCACAAAACATGCTTTCTTGTAACTTTGCGCATACTCTGCACGGGACTTCAAACTCAGCTGCCCCAATAGTATTTGGCAGATGAAGGAATTGAAATGGAAGCTGTGGGAGTGAAAGGTAGTAGTCTTGTCTGAGTGCTCTTCCTGTGTAAGACTTCTACATCTCTTGGGCAAGGCTGATTGCCTCACACAAAACCTGCGTTAAGATGGGGCCACTGACCATTGACATTGCAACAGTAGTCTAAATAAGTTTCATGAATCTAAACAATTAAAGGATGGACTGCTTAGAGACTACTCATTTGTGACATGACCAATAAGTGGTTCAAAGCTAGCTGATAGCAATAAATGGATTTTTGAAGGGCTAATATTGTGTTTTGCAGAAGAGCAAACAAGCAGAGAAAGAACCGAAGAGCATATAATTACAAGTGTCATAAAGACAAAATACAAGAGTAAACAAAAATTGAGATGAGATAGGTTTGCAATAAGCATTGAACTAATCACGGCGCAAAATAAAGGTACAAGAGGTTCAGAGTTGTTTATTCAATAACATTTCTTCTCATGTACTCGAAAGCACAAGCACACAGATTACTTGTAATGTACTCCAGTGCACATGTGCAGAACCACTTTCACTTTATCACCGCTGCAGTACACATCACCCAGCCTCACTGAACCCTGAAAACCCTAATGCACTGGTGAGTCTGCAGAGTGACTCACCAGCATTTTTTAAAACTTTCTTCTCCCATAATTGTGTAAATTCAGACAGCTCAAGTCCTTCACGCATGTTCCTCCCTTATATTTTTCCTTTATATATTTTCCTCTGTCATTTATTCTTCACTTTTCCATATTTCTTCCAACACGTTCTGGTACTGCAGACACGCGTCTTTTGAAAGAAGCAGATTTCCCCTTACCTCATCTCTTAAGGCTTCCACATCATCCCAGAAATGGTAATTTCCTTAAAGGCTATGTCAAACAGGCTGCAATCTAATTAGTCCAGCAGAAGCCCTGTCTTTGGGATTTTGACTGGCAGGCTCTTTCAGATGTTGAGTTTCCTCACTAATAGTCTTATGCCAGTCTTACAGGTAACAATTTTCTCCAGAAAATCATTGAGTGCCTGTGGCAGTAGCAAAGCCTAGGCCAGACTTTAGTCTGAGAATGGCCTGAGTGTTTTCTTTCAACAGTTCAATATATAAAGGTTAGCTCTCCTGAGATCTGAAAGGGCACAAGCATATTCCATGTATGGCTGTATACAAGGTAGAGAATTTGTATACTTAATCCTCCACTCCTTATAAAAATATTTTTATTCCTTCTTTAAGTCTGATGTTTCCATATTTCTACTTACTCTCATTTTGATATGACAATAGGCGACAATATATTGTAAGTTTCAGCTCTCAATTTTTTTCATCAGGGTTAACCTTTAAAGCAGCTTAGTGACTAAATCCTCACTTTTGAGAGAGCAGAAGCATTAAGTACTAACATCTTATAGAAGATGTTGCTTCTCTTTACATGGGTACAAATCAGTGGCTTCTGCCAAGTGCAGGAAAAAAGGGGTCCATTTCATTCATTTTATACTTTCTGATATAATTCAATTTTTAGGCCTGTATATGGTGGTAGATTTTCTATTTTCAGGACAAGTACATGCAGTATATGTGCTTTCCATTTAGTAAAATGGATCATTAACAGTTGATGCAAAGTGGCATAATAGATATTACTGTTGTTCTTTTGCATTTAGTGCTGGGTTCAATAGGGGATTAAATTGCCACATGTCCCACACATTAGTAACTGCTAAGGCTGACATTTATGAGGGTAGCATGAAGGATATTTCAGACTTCCAGATGAATGTCATTTCAGAAGACTGTGGATTGATGTTTACATGCTCATATGGCAGCTAATTATTAAAATTAACTTCGATTATTTGTACAGATATCAAACCATTCATGACAAATAATAAGAAGATATATATAATACATAGAGAATAAATATAAGATATATATATAATATCAGTTAGGGTAAGTTTTCAGCAAGAAATAAGATATTTCTATACTCTCAAGTGCAAATTCACAGTAGGGAAAAATATTATCTGCTACTTAGTCTAATATTTTTTAAAAACACAATCAATCCCAGTTTCTTCATGCAGAGGGGAAACATTTTTCTGCTTTCATAATGGAATGGAAAGTAATGATGCATTCGAACAAAGGCATAATTCTTTCTTTTGGTGTTTATGATCAACTTCCATAAATGCAGAAAAGCACTAAGCTCAGAGTATAATACATGGATCCTGTAGTAGCAGAGATAGAAGTGATTATATCTAAAGAGATATTAGCAAGTGAAAATGAATTGCCTGTTAAGCTATTGCTTCATGCTATATGGCTGTATGTTACAATGATCAACTTTTGCAAAGTTTCTGCTGACATCAGTAATGGGATGTACCTATGTTGCAGACTCTGGGTGAAGTATTGTCCTTTCTGTCACCAGCTCAGTGGACAGAGTTTAAAATTCATTCTTTGTTCTAGTTTGTTTTTCTACTTTCTCTGCTTTTCTAGCATTGGTCTGTCTCCTTGTATTCATCAAGCACGCTATTGCCTGGTGCATTTAATTTTCCTTCCAGCATCTCTGGTTTAGCTACTCAGCAAAAGGAGTTTTAATTCCAGAACAGATCATTGTAAGTGATTTGGATGTAATTATGATTGTGGATATGCCGAGATCGAGACTGGACCTCCTGAATACTCAAGAGTCCCAGCTCTGCATTGCAAAACTTGCAGTGAAGCTGAGTAGCCATGGGTCCATTTTCTGTGCTTAAACAAGCTAGATTAGAGCTGCTTCTGGTGTAAGACTTCTGCTGATACTTCTTACAGACTGAATAAGAATTCTCTGACTCACTGTCAATAATATCTTTTTTTTTTTTTTCATCACTCTTTGCTCTCTTTTTCCTTCTGAGATTGTTTGACTCTAGAATAACAAAAGTGATACCCCATATGAAGAGTTGTACTGCATTGTTCAAGTCATTTGATCTGGACACAAATCTTGTCATTTCATTATATTCATGTAGAGCAAAACCAGGAAAAAAAACCCTAATGTGATCAGTAAGTTTTATGTATATAATGAGAAGAATATCAATCATGTCTCATGAAAGAAAGGAGGATACGTGAGGGCCTGTTTAAGAGTCTGTTTATAAAAAAAAACAACCCAGCATGAAGAGCAGACTCTTGGCACTTTCCAAGTGACAAATGGACCACTTGTTTAAAAAAGGGCAAACAGAAACTGAAAAATGGCAGAGAGAAATATGTTTTCATTTCTATGCTTACACCACCTAAAGTAAACTCTCACTGCTCTAACAAATTAAGAGGTAACACCAAAATTCCTATGAAGATGAGCGTAGCTATAGAGGAAGGAAACTTTAAAAAGACCTACTTTAGAACAATTTTTTAAAGTCTTTAAAAACTAGCAGTGCCATCTTGAAAATGTTTTACTGTTATGGGCAGCCAACTTAGAGAATGCTGGCAGGGGGTCATGGTATCAGAGTTGCTCAGACAAGTAAACGAACACATTTAGGCATTCCAAGAGGCTGCAGGGAACAGAAAAGCCTGCATAAGCTATTAGAGAATTACAGTAAACATGTCTTTTGATCACAAGGGCACATATTGCTGTTGTGAGGTTAAGCACAACAGAAATAAAATCAAGGTGGGTTTTTTTAAACAGGCCTGTTGGGGAAAAAATACCATTTTTCTACTAGAGCTGAGACATCATTTTCCACTAGAGGAGTTTGGTTGTGAATAGTGCTGAGGTTTGGGGGGCCTTGTTTTTGGTTTCTTCCCCCAATAAAATTATTTTTCTAACTAAAACAAAAGGAAGACATAATAAATGTACTCAGATTTTACTCAGTCACTCAAAGACTAAAGTCAGTGACCATAGCCACATCCAGTTTGGTGCAGTATACTTTCACTACCATATTTTCCTAGTGATATTGTTCATACAGGTGCCAAGGATGATATGGGCCAGACAATGTGTGGCATATTATGAACCATAAAGATTTCATTGTAAGTGTAGTCACAAGCAGCGGGGTTTTTACAGATCTAGTGTCTCAATCTGGCCACTGCTGTAAGAGACAACAAGAAACAATACTATAAATACATTAATAACAAGAGGAGGTCCAGGGGGAATGTCCCACCTTTATTGGATTATTGGATTGGGGAGGGGGGAGTCGGGGGTGGAACAACCATTGTGATGAGGGACAAAGAAAAGGCTGAGGTACTTAATGCCTTTTTTCCCTCAGTCTTTAGTAGTAAGACCAGTTGGTCTCCTGATACCCAGATCCCTGAGTGGAAAGATGGGGATGGGAAGCAGACTGAAGCCTCCATAATCCAGGGGAATTTGTTAGTGACCTGCTCAGCTGCTTAGATCCACACAAGTCAATGGGTCTGGACGGGATACACCTGAGGGTACCGAGGGAACTGATGGAAGTGCTTGCCAAGCCATTTTTCCGTTATTTACCAGCATTCCTGGCTGACCTGGGTGGCCCTGCTTGACTGGAAGCTGATACACGTGACTCCCATCTGCAAGAAGGGCTGGACAGAGGACCCAAGGAACTACAGGCCTGTCAGCCTGACCTCAGTGCTGGGGAAGGTGATGGAACAAATCATCTGGAGTACCATCGCACAACACATGCAGGTGATCAGGCAATCAGGCCCAGTCAGCATGGGTTTATGAAAGGCAGATCATGCTTGAACAAGCTGATCTTCTATGACAAGGTGACCTGCTTAGTGGATGAGGGGAAGGCTGTGGATGTTGTCTACTTGGACTTCAGTAAAGCCTTTGACACTGTATGCCACAGCATCCTCCTGGAGAAACTAGCCGCTCATGGATTAGATGGGTATACTCTTCACTGGGTTAAAAACTGGCTGGATGGCTGGGCCCAAAGAGTTGTGGTGAATGAAGTTAAATCCAGCTGGCAGCAGGTCACAAGTGGTGTTCCCCAGGGCTCAGTGCTGGGGCCAGTTCTCTTTAATATTCTTATTAATGATCTGGATGAGGGGATTGAGTGCAACCTCTGTAAGTTTGCAGATGACAAGAAGGTGTGTGGAAGTATTGATCTGCTGGAAGGCAGGAAGGGTCTATGGAGGGACCTGGACAGTCTGGATCGATGGGCACAGGCCAGCTTTATGGGGTACAACAAGGCCAAGGGCTGGATCCTGCAGTTTGGTCACAATAACCCAGGCAATGTAACAGACTTGGGGCAAAGTGGCTGGAGAGCTCCCTGGAGGAAAAGGACCTGGGGGTGTTGGTCAACAGCTGGCTGAACATGAGCCAGCAGTGTGCCAAGGTGGCCAAGGTCAGCAGCGCCCTGGCCTGTATCAGAAATAGTGTGACCAGCAGGACCAGGGAAGTGATAGTTCCGTTATACTCAGCTCTGGTGAGGCCACACCTCAAGTACTGTGTCCAGTTTTGCACCCTTACTACAGGAAGGACGTTGAGATGCTGGAGCGTGTCCAGAGAAGGGCAACGAAGCTGGTGAAGGGTTTGGAGCACAAGTCCTGTGAGGAATGGCTGAGGGAACTGGGGCTTTTTAGTCTTAAGAAAAGGAGGCTGAGGGGAGACCTTATAGCTCTCTACAACTACCTGCAAGGAGTGTGTAGAGAGGTGAGGGTGAGTCTCTTCTCTCAGGAAACAAGTAATAGGATAAGAGGAAATTCAATTTGCACCAGGGGAGATTTAGATTAGATATCAGGAATAATTTCTTTACTGAAAGGGTAGTCAGGTATTGGAACAGGCTGCCAGGGAGGTGGTGGAGTCACTATCCCAGAGGTATTTAAAAGGCATGTAGATGTTGTGCTTGAGGACATGGTCTAGAGGTGGACTAGGCAGGGTTAGTTGTTGATTTGACTTGGTGATCTTAAAGGTCTCTTCCAACCCAGGTGATTCCATGATTCTAAATTGTGTGCAGGTTCTAGATTTTTTCTTTGAGAATGCTTTTTCCATTCCTTGTGTCTCTAGGGAAGAAATGGATGTTTATCACAATTTTTACAGATTCCTATGATTCTATAAAGCTTGGGATTTGGCTATGTTGTTAATGTATCAGCACAGATAAACCTGCAATCACTATTTGAAAGGTACAAACAAGAAACAGAAGTCCTGACAATTCAGTGGACTTGTTCAGGTTTTCACAGAAAGCCACAGTCTGCCCCTAAACCACAAACCAATCTTTAACTCAATGGGACTATCTTTACAATTTGAATCATGTTTACTTAGAAAGAAAACTAATAAGAATAATGAATATTGAAAGCAAATCTTCCAGGAAAAAGTATTTTTAATACAAAATGCTTACAGATACCTATGCAGTGAAACTGAGTAAATAATAACCTGTTGATCCCCAAGCTCAACAAGGGAAATGTAGAAAATCTTGTAGAGGAAAGCTCAGTAACATTTTCCAAAAAATTATGTAGTTTTAAAATCTAAAGTATTTATCCTAATTCATCCAAAAACTAAAGCAAAGTACTTTCCACTTTTTCAATATTCTCTATTACAGAAGGCATGGAGGAAAGGAAGAGATCACATTAACAGAGTTTGATTTTTGTTGAGATTTAGAATTTCAGAGAGCTTTGCATTGTTGACATCTACATTTGAAATAGGTGAGGGCAGTTTGTGGAAAATTAGCTTACAGGCCATAGCACGCAGATTTATTTTGTAATGCACTCTCTGGAATACAAAATGAAGTGTAACAGAAGCTTGAAAATCTTGCAGAGATTACTCTAAGGTTTTGAAAGTCCCCATGCTAATGAATGTTTGCTAAACCCTCTTTTATCTTCTATCTAAATATCTTTACAAAGAATTGGCTTCGCTTATTACTCCTACCACTACTACTGCTGTTGGTAAGTTAGTGAAAGGTATGTTACATTCATCAAGAATTGAAAGGTTTGAATTCAGGAATAAGTGTAGGTTTACATGGTATGTACTTCAGGATTTACAGCACAATTGTCTTTTCAAGAACGGGTCACTTCTCAATACAACAGTTGTTTCATTTATCTTGTGCTGAGTTACTATAGAGAGTGGACTCAAAGTTGATTAAAAATTAAACTGTGCTTTATTCAACATAATAGTAAAGTGATGCAGCATAAATTGCACTGGCTTTTCCATTTCTCTCATCACAGTCTGCTCTCCGGTTTCTTTTCACATGCTGATATTCTTAAATGCCGGACACTTTCTGAGAATTTAAATGTTAAGGATTAGAAGAGATAATTGCTCCCAGGGCTAATGGCTACTATTACATGGAGCATGACTGGAACATTCTTCTGCTTCATTTGATTCTCTGATATTCCCTTCCTGTACAGTCAGGAGGTCTCCTGCTGTACTCATGTGGTATAGAAATATGGTGAAACTATTTCTTCCTCCATATATTTTGTAGAAATATATGACAGAAATATATTTGTATTGCATAGAAATGGCTGGGGTCTCAGCACATGAAAAATTCCAGAGTTGGACTTCACATTAATTCATCCCTAATGCTAGAAATAAATATATTTGATACAAAAGAAGACCTTCATGTTTTTGTCCTCAGATCAATTCAGAGTGCAATCACAGTTGCTTAAGCTACAGCATGCCATAGATAAGTAAGAATGACAATTAAGGCCACTTTCCCACAGCATTAGGTAACCAGTGCAATTTCTCAGATGTAAACTTCTCAGAAGTCCAGCTGACTTCTTGCTGTCCTGCCCTTGCATTCAGGTTCTTTGATAGTCCTTTTCATTCTAAGTAAAGCACTAGTTGACATTTTCACTCACAACACATGTAAAGGTCTAACTCCAGAGACACCTTGTCCATTTACATCCTTATCTTCTGGAAATGTGATTGTATTATCTTGAATATGGCTTGTTTGTTCCTTGCCGCCATTTTCCTGAAGTATTGCTAAATATTATCATCAGATCTAGTGCCTGCACCATCTTGCTACATAAAGCAGCTCCCTGCCAGTAAGAATTTTCATATGCCTTTGATTTTTTTAATCTTTTTTTTTTTCATGGTGTGGTATCTACTTCCAGCCTTCAGGATCCTCTTACTAAACACAGCATTTCACCAGTTTAAGTTTTCTACTTCACATTGTTACTAGGTTTTATATATTCTAATGGAAAATGAAGCTTAACTGATACTAATTTGTTCTTAATGTTTAAGAACAGTATCTTTTCTTCTATAAGAAGCACCTAACAGTATCTTTTCTTATTACTTGACTCTGTGGGTTTTTATCTCTAGAAATCATGCCACAACACACAGCAATTTCCAGATAGTAAAGGAAGCAGTTAAAATAGGTTACATTAAAGCACCCTAAGGTCCCAGAATATTCATGGTTAGCCCTATTTCTACTTCCCCTTTCCCAAGGCCTTGGATTTCAGGTCAGCTGTGCAACAATTTTTAAGGTCAAAACACTTGTTAGCTTATTAAATGGAACCAGCTTCAAAGTGGAAAGGCCTGCAGATCACCCTTCTTCAGCATAACCTCTGCTAAAAAAATCCCTTATAAAGTCAGAACTTTATAACAGAGTGGAGGAGAAGAGAGAAAGTAAGAATACATGTGACATTGTGACAGATCCCAGTATCCTCACAGTAGCACAGTTGTGAAAATCATTGGCAACCAAAGTGTTGATAAGTGTAAGTGGTGGAATAGAGTAGAATTATATTTGAGTCGGTAGGAAAATGTAGATAGTAAAACAGCAAGCAAAACAAAAATCCAACCCCCAAAACAACAATGTAGTTCCTTAAACATGCTGTTGTCTCTCACGTGAACATTATTTTGTGTGATTCTCTCTGATGTACTCTATAACTGCAGAATCAGATTTGAGGCTTCTCTACTTATGCTCTTTGCAATGCAGCTCATTTTCTACATTTTTTTCTTACTCCCCCATGCAGCTTCCCATTGTATGTACAATGAATTATGTTCTGGACCAGCCTGTCTTTGTCTGGCCTCTGGGACTCTCTTGGATGGGCTTATTCTACACCATGCTTAGCAGGAACACTGCGCTGCCATCCAGCGAGACCTGGACAGGCTGGAGAGCTGGGCAGTAAGAAACCAGATGAGGTTTAACAAAAGCAAGTGTAAAGTCTTGCACCTGGGAAGGAACAACCGTTTCTATCAGTACAGGCTGGGGGATGACCTGCTGGAGAAGAGCTCAGTGGAGAAGGACCTGGGGGTCCTGGTGGATGACAGGTTGGCCATGAGCCAGCAGTGTGCCTCGGTGGCTAAGAGAGCTAATGGGATCCTGGGGTGCATCCGGAGGAGTGTAGCCAGCAGGTCAAGGGAGGTGATCCTCCCGCTCTACTCTGCCCTGGTCAGGCCCCACCTGGAGTACTGTGTCCAGTTCTGGGCTCCCTGGTATAAAAAGGACAGGGATCTCCTGGAGAGAGTCCAGAGAAGGGCTACGAAGATGATAAAGGGCCTGGAGCATCTCCCCTATGAGGAAAGGCTGAGAAGATTGGGACTGTTCAGCCTTGAGAAGAGAAGACTAAGGGGGGACCTAATTAATGTTTACAATTATCTTAAGCAAGGGATGCAGGGGAATCAGCCAGCCCCTTTTCAGTGGTCTGTGGAGACAGGACAAGGGGCAATGGCTGCAAGTTGGAGCATAGGAAGTTCCGCACCAACATGCGGAGAAACTTTTTCCCAGTGAGGGTGACAGAGCACTGGAATAGGCTGCCCAGGGAGGTGGTGGAGTCTCCTTCTCTGGAGATATTCAAGACCCGTCTGGATGCCTATCTCAGTGAAATGTCCTAGGGAGCCTGCTTCGGCAGGGGGTTGGACCCGATGATCTCTCGAGGTCCCTTCCAACCCCTACAATTCTATGATTCTATGATTCTATGATTCTCAGTCACTTTGACTTGTTTCTTTTACAGCTTAGTAACCTGTGCCATTTGGAAGGACTTCTCTCATTTATTTGGAGATATCTGCGTAGGAATAAGGTCAGGCATAGAATATTATTTATTTATTGTATATTTTTATGATTTTGCATGTGGGCCATGGGTTTCCATCTGCCTAATGATTCAATTTTTCTTCCAAAGGAAGAAAGGAATTGATATAAGGAATTATTTCATTCATCATCTTGTTTAGGATCATCATATTCAGGAAGTCTTTGGCACTGATTATGGTGACTATGCAGAATTTGTGCTGTTCATTTCTTAGCCCTTCTTCTTCTTTCCTCCACTTGAATAGTAAAGTCTTTGTTTCTTTTTCTCCATCCGTTTTTCCCCCTTAATTTGTTCTGTGTAACAGTTCAGTTCTTTATTGTACCTTTTAAATCAGATGATTGAAAAATCAGCTTTGTTAGTGACCATTCTTTATTTCCCTTTGACTGGTCTGGATTTAATTCCAAATAGCAAGGGGTGTATTTTGAAGTCATCGACCTCCTCATTAATGCTTCTGTTTTACATGACATGGTCAAGGCCACACACAGTCACTAAGCACCTGCCCTCATCAAACTCTGTTATCACTGGGCAAAAACTGCCTCATTGTACATTTGGTCTTGCAAAGGAATGTGGATTCCAACTGCTCTGGGTACCACAGCGTGCAGACATTAGGTAACACATCCCAATTCTGGCCACAGGAGGGATAGTGATTTATGGTAAAGGAGACGTTTACACCAGGGAGCTGGTATTGGGCACAAATGCTGAGACTTACCCAACCAAGGAACAGTAAAGAATGAGACAGGATAAGGAGGGAAAGGAGAACAGAAAAAGTAAGGTTTGAAAAAAAGAACAGAAATGGTGGAAAGAGTCAGGAGAGCTATGTGAGACAAACTTATCTGGTCTTTTAAGTCCCCAGAAGAGGAGAATGGGTTTCCCTAAAATAGTCTTCAGGTTGGAGTCTGTCAGTTCTGGAACTACACTAAAGAAACTAAACATATAGGAATTTATTTTTAAGCTCTCCAAACCACATTAACCTTCCCAAATTAATAAGCATATGTTCACATTTGAAAGCTTTCTAAATAGTCCTCTGCCCAGGATAACTTAAACTACAGCACTATAAATCAGAATTTGCAACGAGATCTGTGAATAGAAGTAACAGTGGAAGACAACATATACTGCATGGAGTGCTGCCATCTTTTGGTTATAACAGATTAGGCTTGCTACAAGAGAGCTCTAAATACATTACAGCAAGATGAATACAATCTGAAAGCATAATATGTGAGCCAAGTATTATTAAATACAATTACCATTATTACTAAAATGACTAAATTTTGTATTAAGGACTCACTCTGAAATGTAAGATCGCTACTTAAAATAACAGTTCATTTCATTTAGCCTCTCATTTTATTTATTTTTTTAAACCTTTTGCTCCTTTTGATCTGGATAAGGAGAGCAGTGAAGGATTTCTTCTCATTTTGTTGCAGGGGAAGTTAAAATACCATTTAAAGCACATAGGAGATTACACTAGTTAATCATCTCTGCAAGTCCCTCTATTAAAACCAGCAGATTGAAAGATAATATTGTAGTACCCGTATCATAAGTAGGACTAATTTTACTTAGATAATATGCTATTTTTTTCAAGATTTTAAAAACTAGAATCTCTCCTTAAAATACAGCATATGTTTCGCTGTTATTTTTAGAGATACTAGACATTTCCATTGTTCCATAGCAGAACAGGAGGCAGATATTTCCAGATCTCTTTTATGGTAAACAGTAGTGATTGCATTTGTTAGTACTAATTAAAAAAAAATAACCACCGTTTTGAAGGAGATTTCCAGCAGTTTGGTTTTACCTTTTTGTTCCGCGCCCCCCCCCCCCCCATATAAGGATGCAAAATATTTTTATTTCTATGCATAATTCACTTAAATTTATGGCACACCCAGCTTCCATCCTCATTGGAGACATGTCTGCACAAGTGACTATTGTATAGTTACTTTTCTTTTATATAATTTCCACAGATGACAAACTGTATACATAAAACATTTGTTTAGCTTTAGTAGAGCTTAGAAGTGGATGGGGTGCTTTTTGTTTTGAACTGAGCCATTGGTACTTGAGCAGAGAATTCTTATTTTGATTTTTCTTTCAATTATTTAATGTTTCTTTACGTTTAAGTTTAAGATTCTGGATTCGTGGCAAATAGTCAAAGTTTGAAAGTGTGACTTGAAAGGCAGAAATGTCAATAGCCAAATAGGAGTTAAAACATGATTATTTTCTCTGAAGACATTTGAATATTCAGGTTTATATGTTTAAGATTTTAATCAATCAGAGGAGTATTTATTTTCCCTCAGAGTTCTTTGCTTTTTTACTGTAGACTGACAGCTACAATGGGAAAAAAAAAGACACAAAGAAAAAAAGCCAAACCCTAAACCCATTGTCTGCTCTAGTGACATTTTGTGGTGTTTTCTGTGCAAAGCAGGTGTTTACTGTGCCTAATGCTGATATTTCTCACTTACTCAAAGTGGTTTATAAAGCTATTAAGAAAACCAGTGGAACATCATCTTGGCTCAGGCTGTTTCTTCGATGCATTTTTCAAGTTCCTCACTGATTTAGATTTCTTTCTCTTATATGAGTGTGTTTTCTTGGTGCAAAGACATTGGCATTCACTCTTCCATATTGTGCATGTTTTGTCATTTTCTGGTTCTGCTGATGCAGTGATGTTTTCTGTCAAAGGCAGTTTGCAGGCACATTACCCTGCTTGACAGGAACAGCCAGCTACAAGGATTTCCTGAGGAGAAACTTCCCAATGCAGCCTGTGAGATTTCTCATCTCCCAACTACATTAATTACATTATCTCTCTAGAAGAACATTCCAAATGAAAGTCTTACACACAGTCCAGCTGCCTGGACTTCTCTAATACTTCTGTCATCTATTAATAATTCACAGGAAGCCAACTCGTAGACTGCATACCCATTTTCTGCTCTCTCAATATCTGCCAGTCACGGGTAAGAAAAGATTTTCAACCTGGCAGCTCTGGAGAGATAGAAGTTTACCAATTTCAAGTCTTCAAAAAATCTCAGGTCCAGCTTTAATAGAAAATAAAATTGGCTTTAAAAAAAAAAACCCGTGTACTTTAAAATAGATTTCTAAAATATTTTAGCTCTTTTTATTTATTTTGAATTTTCACAAGCTTTATTATAACAAAGATGACAATAGTTTTACTTTGAAAGCAAATAAAAATGTGATTTTTACATAGTCACACATCCCTGGAAGGTCAAGCTTTCAGAAGAGGAGATAAGAAAAGCCATGAGAGCTGGAATGAAGTCATAAGAATTAACAACACTGATGCAGAATGTTTCTTGACTTAAAAAGACAGAGCAGTCTATTAGAACAGAATAATGTAATTCTTCCATAAGCAAAAAGATCATATGTATTGCTGCCCTCAATAGTCAAATAATGTAGATGAAATTTCATATATACAAATCTGAAGCTATACTGAACAGGACTGGTTATTATGTTTTATACATGTTTTCTTTGCACATTAATGCTATGAGGAAAAAATTAATTATGTCATCATTAGTAGTATAATTCCAGTCAAAAGACAAAGAGGCTAAACTCAGGTGTGGTGTAATTGCATTTGTACTTACCCTAGTTACAGATTTGGCTCATTATTTGTATTTTCATTTTGTGTCAAGTGGCAAAAGTACTTTTTGACCTTGTGATCAAAGGGAAAAATACCCACAGTTTCCCTTTGAAAGAGGAATGGGACATGCAGCTCTCAGAGTTATCTTTTTTTATAGTTGCATCCTACAAACTTTGATTATAATAATGGGATTATTGACTGAAGATTATAGTAATGGACCAATCACAGACCTAATTTAGCTTCAAATTGATACAACTCCATTGAAAACAATTCATTGTATCTATTTACACTAGAACTGATTTTGGCTCATTTCCTTTGAGAGACTGTATTTCCCTACGGTTATTAGAATAGTGTCTCCCAAAGGTAGAGACATTATCATATTATTTGCACAAAGGAACAACATCAAATGCTGCATACATAAGGATGGAAAAGTGCTTCAAAAGAGCTTCATGGTTCTTTCTTTAAGGACTCGGAGGAAGAAAGCATGCAACTGTGACCTTATATTCCAGTTTCTATGGGATGCTCCATTGAATGGAGAGTCACAGATTCCACTTTGCACATTTTCTCTCTGCTTCGCGTACTCAGCTAACATCTCTCCACAAATCCTCATTTAAAACAGCTCAAGAGTAAAAGACGATAGCACCTGCAATCATAGTAGTACTTCAACATGTTCTTAAAATTGCTACAGAAAAAAAATGTGTTGGTGACTTTTAGAAAAAAACACAGTGTTTACTGTTACCATTGTGTCACTGTAGGTAATTTTGAACTTGTCTTGTGAATCTTTTTCTCTCTTCTTCAATGTCATGCTGCAGGTATTGTTCTCCTGTTTCCTATGGAGCTGAAATGAATAAAACTCACAAAAGAGACATCATTACTGAGAGTAAGAGTGAGAATGCAGCAATAATAGGAATAATAAAAGGTGAAATTCAGTCCAGAGTAAACATAAGTAACTTTTTGTAGTATTCCTGAGGATAGAATTGAAGAAAGAAGACTCATTCTGAGGCTTGACAGGATGAACTTACTAACAAATATCACCCTTTAGTGCCTCAATACTAGATAGTCTGAGAACCAACACTGTTGGTGTTTGAATTAGTGAGCCGTTTCTACATACACAGCAGTCTTTACTGCTTTGGACTCTGGCATAGGAAGTTTAATATCAATTTAAAGTTAAGATTTAAATACATTCAAGTGTTACGAGACTTGTATTTAGACATGTTGTCTGTTTGCCCCCCAAATACTCTTTAAGTGAGCTTTATACTCTTTGGTGCATCCCCTTCAGAATATAAGGTCAGATTTCTGTGTTTTCTTTCCCTTGAAAGTAAGAGTTTCTACTTCAGAAGTCACATGCATGTTCATCAGACATTTGGAAAATAAAGTCCTGAGATTATTTGCCAAATACTTTTAAAGGATATTTTCAAATTATTTATTAGGGTTTTAAGATTGGGAGGGGAGGGTTGTTGAGGAGGAGAAAAAAGATCATTAACATAACTATGTATAGTTCATAACCTACTTTAGGCACTGTTGCATTTCATAGTATAATGAACATCTCAAGTAAAGACTATTTACATAGTCTTTCAAACAATTTTTCCCCTCTTCCTTTTTAAAATGTTACTATACATACAAGTAAATTTTCTCAAGTTACAGGTCACAACATCTGCATACTGGGTTGGTTGACTAAGAATAAGTGGACAGTTTTTGTATTAGCAGTCACTATTGATGGAATTAAGAAGGGTCCTGTGCTCCTCAGAAAATTCATAAATTATGGTGAACAAATGGTGAAATGGTTTGACAATGACATAAAATAGACTAACAAACCAACCCAGTCTAGTGAGGACACAGACTGACAGTGGTGATCATTTCGTACTCTATTGCTTTCTATCTAGTTTTATCCTGTGAAATCTGAAATACAAATTTACTTCATGTTAACCCTCATGAATTGCATCAGGTCTAGTTCTTTTTTCAAGTCTTCGAAATCTTAATGAACATAAATACCAATGACTTCACTATTGCAGTATTCAACTCTTTATTATTATTAGAAAATCATATAGAACCTCAATCAAAGAACTAACCAGTAGGACAACAGAAAATTTCTCATTCTGCTAAGAATGACCATTTATTCATGTTCTTTCCTGTCAACAACATCAGAATAATTTCTCCTTTCATATGATGTTATCAAACATAATGAATGTCTACATGGGGTCTTTTCAGTTTTATTTTCTCTCTCTTCTCTCTCCAACTTCTAAATTAACCTGAATAATTTAATATACCTCATTCATTTTCTCTGTAAGATATAGTTATATTTTCTACTAATTTCTATATTTTCTCCTCTTTCCAAGAGATTAATATCTCCCATTTTGAAAGCAGCAACAAAAGCTTCTGTCTGCATAGGAGTAAAGGCAACAGGCTACATAGGTTGTATGTAGATGACATAATACAGTGCAGTAACTACAACCAAGAAAGAAAATTGGCTACTGCCAAAGTTGGTTCTATGTTGCTCATCCACTGTGCTGTGTTATGTAAATCCAAGTATGACCCATGAACTCTTGGGAAATGACCTGATGCTAGACTTTCTATTGCCATGTTAATATTCCCACTTAAAATACTAGCACCTGCTAGCCATGTAGACATATTAGTTCATGTTAAATTAAATTATATTTTGTGAAGTGAAAGCTTTACCATGCTGTATTTCTTTCTTTTGTAAGACAAAATAAATAAAGTCAATTTATTTAAGTCCTTAACTAAGCAGAGGGTAACAAATATTAGACATAGAGCTTTAGAAATAGTTTAATCATTTTTTCTCCTTAGATTCTGAAATGTTTCATGTCTTTTTAATCTCTCCCTATCTGTGTCTCTTTTTTTCTCCCTTTATCTGATTATTCATAAAGTAGATCTAGTAAAATATAGATCCAGGATATTTATACCTGTATATATTTACATCTTTCTCCTTTAATTTATCAACACTGACCTATTGTATAGATGGCTGTTAAATAGATGAGAGCCTTTTCTACCAGTGCCTTCTTTTCCTTTGTTTCTGATTTTGGATGTTTTGAATGGCTATGCAATTTCCTTTGCTATATTAAAACTAGCCCTTTTCTTGCTAGCACAACCAAACAAAGGACAGTACAAGGGCATAGGAACCATCACGAAATGCCTTTTATTTCACAGCTCTTTTCATCTGCTCAACAAATAACAGAAACCATGGTTAATCATTGCATACTTCTGGTTCCCTGGGCACTCATGGAGCTCTCCATATGGTCTGTTCAAAATGGAGGTACTTGCATATATCAGATCTAAATTATGCAAAGAAATATGATCATATAGTGGAACAGAGTAATAATAGAAAAGATACCTGCTCAACAAAAACAGAAACCTAGCTAATAATCACTACATTTCCATCTCCCAAGGTAGGAGAATATTGTACTAAATACATAAATCTCCATTCTGACATGAATTTCATAATCTTTAAAACATATTCGCTCTTGAGGTTTAAATATTGTTCCTTCATGCAAGAAACCCGGTAGCACAATGAATAATTATTTTGTTTTCTTAATTCCTTTCTTTTTGTCTTTTTCACCTTGATACAGCCAAGCTCCTCTAAGTCCTTTTCTTTTTCTTTACCATTTATTTTGCTTCCTATCCTTATTAGTATTTTCTTCATCCTTTATTATTTTACCACTTGATTTTAATTAGCATCCCCTAAGATAAGTGAGCTTTCTAAGCAATTACAGTATAGGATTATTTTCTACAGAGAAATGTTCAAAATAATTTTGTTCATGTACTACAGGCATCACACTGAACAACCTACGGAGAAGGTTACAGACACATGTCGCCAGTTAGCAAAAGTGGTTTTGATTAAACTTTTTTGCTCCAGCAGGTTTTGAGATGGTACATTAGTATTATGAACCAGGGGTACTATTAAGCAAGGCAGGCAGGCCAGAGCAAATAAATCAGTCCATTCCTATTTGGCAGCAGTAGGCCAGACTCTCAGCTTGTCTAAGCTAGCATCAGAAAGGTGATCAGATCACTTATAACTACATACCTGGGTACCAGGTATTGCTATCAAGGGCAAATAATAGATGCAATAACTGCTGGAGATGATCCATTATTCAAAAAATAAATCTTCACACACACGCACACACACACTTTCCCCCTCACACCCCCCCAAAAAAGGTGACACGTTAAAGAATATTCTGACTGAAAATTCAGAAACCAAGAAATGCCAAAACTAAGTTTCCTTGTTAATTCATCCCATACATGTTGTGGGCCTAAGCCTTATCCTGATAACTGTCACTGCCTACTTCAGTTGGAAGACACTTAGTAGGGTAAAGATGTACAGGAGAAGAATGTGTACCTTAATTTGAGAAGTAGATTAAATGGTGTTTTACTAGTGACAGGGAGTAAATAAGGAAATAAATAACAAGGTTTCTTTGTTAAGGTTAAGTTGGATGGGGCTTTGGACAACCTGGTCTAGTGAAGGGTGCTCCTGCTCATGGCAGGGCTTTGGAACTAGGTGATCTTTTAGGTCCCCACCAATCCAAACCATTCTGTGATTCCATAACTCTCTTCTTGGGTTCAGGTTTTGATTCCCGCAGCTTGTAACTGATTCATTACTTGCCTATTAGCACATTTAACAAAGTTCGGCAGATCAGATAAAAATTACTATCAAGAAAGTTTGCAAGAGTGAGCTAGTTAAAAACTTTGGGGAGCTATGGGAGTGGTGTGAAATGAAGGTGATTTAGAAGAAAAAAATCCACAGTCTGAGACTAGTATTTGCTTGGACCATGGCAAGAGATCCCAAATCATCCATGTAATAATCATTTAGGTAATGACTAGTCTTGCGAGATCCCTCTTCATCACTAAATAAATTTTTTCCTTGACAGCTACACTATAGTGTTTCTCCAAGGCAAAAGGGCTTCATTTTCCTCTAGAGGTAGCAGAGAGCATGGGCTATTACACATAATCTGAAATTAGCTAGCTGCATACTATTTTTCCATGGGACCTAAGCAGGTAAGATGGGCAGTTACCTGGAAATGAACCAGAGTTGTGCAGTGGGAAGAAGAAAAAGTAGGTGAATACAGCTAAAGCTTGTGCCAAACCCAGCAGATCAGCTGATGCCTTGAGATGTAAAGGTCCAGAATGAGCAAGGAGTTTAATAGTAGTTCTGCAACTACAAACTTACAGTTCCATACCTCCTTTACTCTGACAAATCAAATGCCAGATCTGGCTGCCAACAAAATTCCTTCTGATACATTTTGAAGATGATATATATGAGTTTCAAGAGGGCAGATTCTGCTGACATGCCAGAATCAGCAAGGTTAGCCTGAGCCACCTTCATCAGTGGGTTAGGCCAACCTTGTACTTGAGACAAGGCAAATTCTCTGTGCTTCATTCCTGTAGGTTTGCAGGGAGGTGCAAATCACCTGCTGAGTAGTAATAATAGTTTATGCTGCTCTACAGACCTGCAAGAACTAGGAAGGAAGTTTCTGAAATATTTCTTAATTTAGTTCTAATGTTGCTAGTGTAGAAAAGATGTACTAAATTTTGTATATGTTTTTCAATATTTATAGAGTTGCTTTTGTTCTTAAAACTCTAATTTATAAAAAAACCCCAGACTTTTATTTTTTTAAAAAATGTTAGCTTCTTACTTGAAGCTCTAAAACATAGTCTGATTTTTTTTTTCATAACCAGACTTTTTCATTAATGGAAGATGCCAACTGTCTGAGGTGATCTGAGCCCTTATCTAAACTAGCACCATTATTCAGGACAGACCCCAGTAAAAGTATTTTTTTCTTAGACAGCTTTGAATGTGAAACTGTTCTTGGTATTTCCAGATAAAAATATACCTAATTGTATGATTTAATGCATTGATTGGGGGCTGATGATGTACAGGAGCTAGAATCAGTTCTGAAACACTCCCTCGGTATCCCCTCTTCTGCTAGGTAAGGGAAGCCAGGCCTGTCTTTCTTCTATTCTGGATATATCCTGCAGTTCATTCTCTTCACAGAAAACTGTATGGCCTTGCCATGCAGATTCATTTCTCTGGAACACACTTTTATCAGCTACACCTGTATAATTTGTCCCCTGTTTAATGCATCCAAATAATTCTGTACATATTTAATTTTAAGCTTAATTGTCACCGGCACTAAACACAAGTAAGACAATTCAGCCAAGATGTTAATACAACAACTCTAAGCATGCAGGGGACTTAAACAGTTTTTACTTTCCATCTGGATTTGGTTCTGCAGCATTTAAATGAAGATTTGAATTACATGTCCTGTACTTGGTACAATGTACCTTCTCCACAACCCCGCTCCCCTGGGAAGTGTGGGTGAAACTTTAATTTCAGTTAGATGAAACTTCACTCTTATGACCATCACAATAATATTGCCACATTCTTCTGGTCCTAAGAGTAACACATAAAGAAAAACCCTGCCTGCTCTGCTGCTAGTTCTACCAACTATAGTATTACTGGACTCTGCTAAAGGGAATTAGTTCTCTAGGACAAAGGATCATAATTTAGCTTAGCCAGGAGCCAGACCTTTGCCTTTAAAAAATGTTTAATTCAACTTAATCCAGTACTTTGTAAATATTTCCCTTCCAATATCACAGTTTGATTGGTGATATATATCAGGCCTATATTCTCATGAGCATCTGTGCACACACACGCATGTGCACACACACACAAGTCCTTCATAATAGAAACAAGAATGTCAAAAAGGAACAGAAAGAGACAAGCTGTAGCTGAAACCCTCTTACAATACTGTCTTCCCTTTCATCTTCCTTCCTTCCCAAATCTCTACCTGTTGGTTAGAGAGGTTGGGTGCTTCTCAGGCATTTTAAGAAGTTACTTCTTTTTTCTTTTCTAAAAACTTCCTATATGTAGTTTGGTTTTATATTGTTAGCTACAACATGGCTAACACATGTATGTTGTTTTCTACCTGCTTTTAAGCCTATGACACTATTTTAGGGCACCAGATGTTTCACTGCGTGAAAATAGTCTCAGAAGGTTGTTGATTTCCTAGCTACTCTCTGTATTTTGCTTTAAAGTTCTGAACTGGGCATGGCAATACTCGAAAATAAGCACAGAGCGGAATTCATTAGAGATATGCTGACATGCACTGACTTGGACCACAACCGCTGTAAAATGACCAGGAATACATTTTAAACACAAATTTATTTAAAATGTGTTTTAACGCAGATCATTTATAATATTTCACTAATAATGCAGGGAAAAGAAGCCTAAGCTTTAAAAAAGGCTATGGGTAGGTGGGGAAAAAATACAAAGAACTAACTCAAGGTGAAAAAACTCAGGCATGTGGAGCCATACGGAGGATGGCCTAGATAAGAAAAAGAGAAAAATTCAGAGCAATTAGTTGTGAAGCTCTGGGAGAACAGCATGGATATGAATTTATGAATGTTGCTTGTCTCAATCTCAATTTGGATTCAATTTATCCCTTATCCCCTTCTCTTCTTACTTGCTTTAGTAGTGCAGAATAATAAAAAGAAATAAATCTTCCTACTCTTTTTCTATTTTGAATAGGAATTAATCAAATCGACTGCTTGTTCTGCATAATATATTTTGTTGTGACTGTACTTTCGCCAACACATCCAGATTTGATGCACTGCGTGATTACTGTTTCTGTGAATCTCAGACACCTAATCATTTCTTTTCTTAAATGTAGTGAAAAGAGGTACAATTCACCTAGACTCCTAAGAAAGTATGTAAACTTATGCACCTTTGGTGTGATGCTTCACTATTATACATACACACCTGTGTACATACAGTGAACTGCTTCACTGGGAAAAGGACCTGAAACTTCTTGTACTGTTAAATGGATGTCAGGGTAAGCTTTGGTTGAGCTGTATTTGAGAGAGATGTCAAAACTTGCCTATGTGTTATCAAAATGTTTCAGTGAATGACTGCCTGCCCTAAGTAGATTGCAATTTTTCATATTGGCTTAACAAATCCAATACTGATTGGAAAAAAATGAAAATCTATACAGATTTGTATTAAAACAATTGAATTGGTTTAAATTCCTGATCTTTGACATTTCCATCATGAGTTTTGGCAACGTAACCGTGACAAAAGACAGAATAAAGGAAGTAGAATGCTGACAAAAAGGGTACAAATCCAGTTTCCGGGTATGTTAGAAATGGACTGTATGGTCTCAAAAATATGGGGAATTGTATGGTACTTTCTCAGTCAGTCCCCTGCTAGCACAGGCAGCTGTGTCACACAGTGCCTCTCATAGACTAGGTGATTATTGCTGCTTGTAGTTTTATCTACCTATACACCTGAATAACTACAAACATGTTAGAAGGTTTCAACAATATTTGAAAATGTTTTGAGATCCACAGATTATGGATACTAAGGAAGTCCAGAATATTTAGGACTTGTAATAGTGTTGTATTTATCAGTGTTTTTCTCTTGTACTTTGATCTTCACAGTCACTTTCCATTTCAAAGCCATAAAATACTGAACAATTCCTTCAGATGTAGTTTCTGCATAAGAATTCTCAGTTCTTTCTGAGGCGCCCTGCATGACAGCGCTGGGATAACAAATGGCCGTAGGAGGAATCAGAATTGTATAAATGCAATTAAAAATATGATATCTGATTTCCCTATTTGTTCTGGATAAAGTCACAGTTTGCATTTCTCCTTACCCAAAATGTAATTTGGCCAGGCGTATATAGCTAAAGCTATGCCTAATTGCTTGGCTAATCAAGACCTTACGTATGTACCACCATAACAATTAGTAAAGCTGTCTGTATGACAACATGCTTACTTTCCCATTGTATTTATTAGTCTTTGCAAGAGCTTAGAATTTATCCAGGACCCCATTGTTTTTGGTTCCCAGACAACAGTTGTGAGCAACTGACTAAAAGACAAAAATGCTACTTAATGTTTCTTGAAAAGGACCCACTCACATATGTAAGGTGGGAAGCATTTGGCCCATAAACACAGACCTTCAGTACCGTAACTCCCTATTTTTCCAGGAGTGTGTCCACTAACCCACAAAAAAAAGCAATAACAAAAACCAAAAAAGATAGTTGTCTTCAGATCTAATATTCACGTGCTATGTAATATGCTTGAATATGCTCATTTATAACTGCATAGATAGCAAAAATGAAGATGCATGTTGTCATAACACAGACAGAATTGGAATGCTTCTCCAGCCCATGCCAATGCCTGTATTAAAATGCAGAGGAGAAATGTCATAAGTACACTTCTTGAAATAGAATAGCACATCAGTAACAGTGTTTAAAGAGACTCTGTTCCAGAAATGAAATGTTCATTTCATTTACACTGAACCTGAGGTGGCAGTTTTTTGCAGGAAGGAGGGAGAGAGAAGAGGGAATGTTGCCAAGCGAGCGAAGATGGGGATGGTTGCAAAGAAACATTTAGTCAGTAAAACACCATGCTTTCTCATAATGTCATGCATCTCACTCACAATAATTCTTTCTTATTAACTGCTTGGGAACAATTTATTTTCCTCTCAGGCTATGAAGGCAAGTGCAAGTGTAGCAGACTCTGGTTGGAGCTGATAAGCCATCCTATAGAAGCAACACTGCTGGCATGATGAGATTTGTTAAGAGGACAATATCCCATTGGCTCAGACAAACCATGCTGTATATCAAACCTATCAACAATAATATCTGCAAAATAATGCCTTTATGTATCTGCCAACTGTCACAGAAAGCTCTGTGGTGTTCCTTTGGAAAGGTAGCTTGGGTTTTTTTTTTTATTTTGGCATTATTTTTTCTATTTTGGGGTTGATATATACAACAGTTGAAGGCTCACCTAGTCTCACTTATATTTTCCTGTATTTTTAAACCCAGCTTCTAAAAACACTAAGGAGAAAATGGCACTAAAATAAAGCATAAAATGGTCGGTCACTGCTGTAAAAGAGAATTCCGCCCTTTCTTTTTAACACAAACAAAATAAAAGCAATTAGCATATTTGCACTGTTAAATTATTACTCTATCACTGTTTAGAATGTCTTAACTGAAGAGTATGATCTTAAAAGAGCATAATTAAAGGAAAAAATTCTAATCTCATGATTTAAAATATATCTCTGTTATCATCATCTTTGTTTTTTAAATACCTTTTTTTTCTTTTCAAGTGATACTGTTTACTATTTATAAAACTGCTTCAGACGTCATACATTTAAATACTGAGGGACAAAACTTGCTTAGATATTCTTTTATATTTTAAAAACATGCTCATCTATTTCTAATGAAAATTTGTGTTGGTCAAGGTCAGGAGGGTTTGATTTATTTTTGGAAAACTACTATCAAAGACAGTAGAAGTTTTATCATAGGAAGTAAATTTGCATCTCAAAGAGTTATAGAAGACAAAAAAATAAATGTGAAAGTTATTTAAAACTACAGGCTGAAGCTTACTTTTATGTACTTAATATTCACATACTGGCAGGAAGAATGAAGATCTCATAAAATCTCCAGAAGAGTATTTCCTCTCAAATCTGTTGGTAAGTCTGGAGTTGAACTATTCAATAATGGTTTGAATGGCAATACCATGAACAATTCAGACAAAAATTCTACTTTTCTCTCCATTCATTTAATTACAAATATTTCTGGAAAATCAGTACTTACTTGAGTGGACTACTTAGCTTAGACCATAAACGCTGGAATCCCTGCAGAGCTTGATTTGTTCAAAAATACATCTCTTGCTACAAATTTTACAAGTATCTCTCTTTTCAGTGTAAAGCACAGCTTTTGTATCTATAAAATGGGAACATGAGTATTTCTGCACCAAAGGATAGGGAGTTCGGATGTGGGAATTCATGCATTGAATATAAGAAGTATTCCTCTCACCATTCACCCAGGCAATGTAAGAGCGACGTGTGGGCAGATGGAGAGGTGGACAGGCACCTTGTAGTGCAGTGAAAATTAACATTTCATTCTTCTTCAGCCACGGTTTTGCTGGGGTGGGCTGAAGCTGTCTGTCCTGCTCATTAGCTCCTGTCTGTTGCTCCTGCTGCAGTCTTGACAGTCCTTACTGCTGTACTGCAGCCCCTCTCCAATTCCCAGAGCCCAACTGCCAAATCTAATGAATCAGAGTGAAGCTGCAATGAGGTGCAGCTATATAAACAGGGAATGGGTAGGCTGATATTAATGAAGAAGGACTCAACCCACTGCTGAGCTGAGGTCCCACGCTGCTGACACAACTATGTTATGTCACCATTCACATATGGAGCCATCTCTGCTCCTGTTCTTTATGACTGCACATGGAGGCTGGCCACGGTGACAGTGGCTCAACTACACAAGGGCTCAAAGAGTTTGTATGCCAGCTGCTCCTGTGCCCTGGATGGACACTGTGCCCATGCACAGGGGCAAAAGGTGGATTAACTCCAGCAGACCCACACTGGCACTGAGGCAATTTTCCTAAAAAGAAATCCATTTCTTTTTTTCTTTGTTTTTTTTTTTTTTTAACTTAAAGAGTGGTAGGCATCTCCATGGTTACAGTTCACTGTCAGCCTTCTACCTTTTGATGCAAAACCATTCAAACACTGGAAGCACCTCTGATGCTTTCTCCTTATTTTTCCTCCAGCTCCACATAAGCAGGGCTGTTTCATGCATGGAAGAGCAGTGGACTCAGCCTTGCAGAACTCAAAAATAGCTGCTTCCACAGGGTTCACATGCCCGCAGACTCAAGTAAAATAGTTTCTGAGTTTTTACAGTGTTTCCAGAAAATAGATGTAGAGCATAGGTTCAGGTGGACATGATCTATTTAATCATGATGGGCAAGGGCTGAGGCTTTCACTTGTAGCCCCATAGTGTGAAAAGGAGCATGTTCCATGAAGTAGAGCAGTGATGCTGCTATTTGAAAGCCTGTTTTGCCTTGCTGCTTTGCAGATATCCAGCACCCAACACTTAATGGGACATTGAGCGGCTCCACATACTCCCAGTCAGCTCCACCTGTTGGAAACATTTACTGGGGAGATTTTAGCTCCCCTCAATATTGGGGCTGCAATCAGTCATCCTCTGTTCATGGGCCACTTAGAGGGAAGAGGTTTTTTATTTAAACAATAAATGAATGCAGCTTTTTTTCAAAATGAGGTTTTACTAATTAGCACTTTTTGATTAATGCAAGCAATTTCAACAAAGCTTTTATGCTCATGCCAAACTGTAAATTCATCTCTAGTAAAACATGTTAAGAACATAATTTCCTTACTGTAGAAGATGTGATACCAAGAAGCAAAAGCTTAAAAACACTTCACACTACTATCAATATAAAACAAACAGTTCATGGGCAGGTTGAAATTTATCTGTATAAAGAGATAACAAAAAAGTTGACTAGCAAAATAATTATTTAACAATCACAGCTTGATACTACTCACTGTGCTGCAGCTTAAGTTTTTAGCTGCACAAAATGGCATTGAGAGCTACTCTAGAATATTTGTAGCAGAAACTGTCTCCTGAATTCCCTTCATAAAAATTTATCCTCTGCTTTCAGCTTCTGAAGAAAATATTCTGTATACTCCTGGGCCTCATAGCTTCTGTTTTACATTTCTTGCAATCCTTAAGAAGCTTTCATGCTAGACATAAAATGCCAAATGCCCTTCTGGCAGCTACAGCTCCCAAACTCTTTCTTACTTTTCTCTCCTTGTCTATCGCATCTTTGGCATTTATGTCACAAAGTAAAAGTGCAAGAAGACGCAGACACTGACATCTTTATGCCATCATCCAAGCAGTGAGTCTTGCAGAAGAGATCATGTTTAATGTCATGCTCAGGCTGCCCACCCTGAGTGCACCTCCAGTTTTTCCCAAGACCTGAAAAACTGCCACATAGCACTGCTAATCGGCACTCTGCCATACTGACAGATGGGTGTGAGTTTAGGCAGCCAAGAGACAGAACGTGGTATCTAATGTGCATTTCAATTGTTGCTTTCCCAGCCAGGAATGTCACATCTGTAGCTTGTTCCCAATGCTTAAGCCTATGGCTAAGGGGATACACCATCACTAGTTCAGTTCTGAGGTATATTAATTTAGAAAACTAATGTCTGTTCTCCCTGGCATGAGCCATGTTTTCAGAGATTTGGGATTATCTGTCTACAGAGGAGTCCCTTTGTCTTTGACACTCTACCGACGGCTTCTATTGAATTAGATGGTAAAACCCACAGTACGTCAACAGGGATGGTGAGGAAGGTGTCTACAAGTATTACAAGATAAGATCAAGTTTTGAAACAACTGTTGTTACTGATCCATAACACTGAATGAATGGTGCAATGGAAATTCCTTAATATGCCAATATGTACAGAGAATCACACAGAACTATTTATGTTGGAAGGGACCTCTTGAGATCATCTAGTTCAATCGCCCTGCTTCAGCAGTCAGCTAGAGCAGGTAGCCGAGGACCATGTCCAGACAACTTCTGAATATATGCACAGATGAATTCTCCACAGCCTATCTGGGCAAACTCTCAGTCTCTCAGTGAAAAGTTTTTCTTTGTTCAGATGCAATTTCATGTTTCTTAATTCATGTCCACTGCTTCTTGTCCTATCACAGAGAACTACTGAGAAGTGTCTGGCTCCCTCATCTTCGTTCTCTCCCATCAGTTATCTTGCACATTGACAAAATCCCCCCTGACTCTTCTCTTCTTGGGGCTAAATACTCTCAGCTCTCTCACCCTTTTCTGATAGGAGACATGCTCCTATCCTTCCATCATCTTCATGGTCCTTCACTGAATTCTCTCCAGCATGTTCATGTTTCTCTTGTACAGGGGAGCCCAGACAAGCAACAGCACTCCAGGTGTGTCATCACCAGTGCTGAGCAGAGGGGAAGGATCCTCTCCCTTACCCTGCTAGCAACACTCCTGCTATTGCAGGCCAGGATGCCTTTGGCCTTCTTTGCCATGAGGGTGCATTGCTGGCTGATTGACAGCTGTATTACCTTCACTGCAGAGCTGCTTTCCAGCTGGGTGGCCCCAGCAAAAAGTGGTGCACGTTCTTCCTCAGATGCAGGAATTTACATTTTTCTTTGTTGAACTTCAAGAGGTTCCTGTCAGCCCAGATCTCCAGCCTGCTCCAGTCCCTCTGGATGACAGCACAATCCTCTGCTGTATCAGCCACTCCTCCCTGTTTTGTATTAACTGCAAGCTTGCTGAGTGTGATATCAAACAGTATCATTCCCAGTATCGGTCCCTGTGGTAAACCACCAGTGACTAGCCTCCCCAGCCCTGGCCAGGTTTCACATCTACCACTTGTGTATTTCCAATGAAGGCTTTCAGAGGCTGGTTTCTACCCTATATAGAGAAATTTATGTAGTTCTTTTCTTCTAGCAGCATCCCAGAAGTTAAGCTTTACTATTGAATTCAAGCCTTACTACTGAGAACAACATGATGGTGCCAAGATGTATCCTTCTAGAAAGAATTAATTTCATTCTTAGTTGGTAGTTATGCTAATTCTGGTCTTTCTGCTCATATACAGTTGTGCCAAAGTAGGTGGTGACTGTGTGAGATTTAACATTTAATCCACATATGAGACTAAACAAGAGCAACCAATTTCATCCCAGACAATGTGGATTCAGATGCCAAACACAGGCAGAAAATTGTGAAATGTGCATTGCTAAAACAATTTCAGTAGAAAAAAATTCATAACCTGCAAAATGAAAGGTCTGATCGCTCCCACTAATTAAGTATCAACCATAGTGTTATTGTAGCTCCCATTAACTTGTCATCTTTTTTTTTTTTTAAATGAAGTAGATAATTTGGGTGAATTTTAATATTTAAGATATATTTTTTTAAGCAGGTGAATCACAGCTTAATTATAAAAATATATGCTCTCAGTTATGCCACCATTCATATCACCAATTTTTATGTGACCCATCAAAAGGTAAAATTTACTGTTGCTATTTTGTCCTTTCACTTTCAGTATTTTTTTTTCCTGAAGCTGAATTCATGAATGATCTCTGAAATGGCACTGTTTGTATTTAACTCTCTGCAACTCTGGATAGCTAGTTTAATACTCTGTGCTGCTTTAAAAGGAATCCTCATCAAAGCAGTAAGCTTCCTTCTGCTACACCAGACAATAGAGTTGCTAAAGGATAACAATGCCCCTTGGGAAGGAAGTGGAAATGCATTTCTAAACTCATGTAAGTCAGACCAAAATTGTAACATTCTCTGTATGTAGAGGCAGAATAACATCAAGAAAAAACATTGGAAAGGGACTTGTCAGATACCAAACACAAAGTGCAAGTTATCAGTATCACAAAAAGTTTTATTTCTATTTGTTACACTTTCAAAGTAAATAGCTCCACATTGTTAAAAAAAAAAAAAAAGGCAGTAACTTGTAAATGGGAGATGCAGCCGTGTAGCTGGTGAGTATTTTTTTTATAAATTATACTCTCTAAAACATTTGTTTACACAGAGACATAAACATACCTATTTTTCAAATCATATGTATCAATGCAGTCCTTCACATAGGTTTATAAAATGATAGCACATCTTAGAGTTATAATATTTATTGAATACAGCAAAAGTGACTTTTGAGTATTTTCTTCTCTGCTACACTTTTTACTGAATGATCAGCTTTTAATACTAAGAATAAAGCCTTACAGAAGACAAACTGCAAGACGAGTCATAGATTCCAATAACCCTTTGTCCATCTCTAAGCTTTCAACCCTCTATTTCTTTTATTTCTCAGATGAAATGAAATGCATCAAACCCAGTTCAGTTTCTGCCTTTTAAAATACCGAAGGTGAAAAACAGGGAAGCTGTGGATAATGTGGTAAGCAAAAAAAAAAAAAAGCTCTGTGAGAAGGGAACCTTTGTTCTGTATCAGCCATTGTCAGAAAAGAAAAGCAGCTGTTCAAAAAGAGAAATGAGATACTACGTTTTCATTTTAAATATAAGGGATAATAAGTTCTAGAAAAGTAAGTGTGTGATATGTATATGTCTGCTCTAAGAGTATTGTAACAGGTAGGGGATAGGAGTGGTGATGGCTATGGTAAGAGAGCAAAGGCAGAAATAATGCACAAGGATAAGCATATGAGTGTCAGTTGATTAGGCAGTACCAACAACATCTGAGGACAAAAAATTACAGATATTTCACTGAACAGTTAGCAAAAATTAAGTCAATGGCTAGGTTTTTGCTATGATCAGCCCTTCTATGTACAGCTGCTACACTCACATTTACATATTGTCTCAAGAAAGTTCCCTCACCAGAGAAGACTCCCCATCCGAGTCAGGGCATTTGTGCAGCTCCCTCATCAGCCTGACCTTCAGTTCCTAGTGTTGGAAGCACACATAGAAAGAAAGAAATCTATCATTCCCAAGGCCAGCTGAAATACACATTTCACTGGGGACTTGGCTCTTTAGGCCTTACATGACCTCCTATACGGACTGACCCTATATTCTCCTGGAATATATTAGGATATTTTCTATCCTGCTGGTCCTTCCTATTTGCGGCTCTTAGATATGGCCCTGCCCTCTATCCTTCAGTGGGCATGGGATCAAATGCTATCATAAGAGCCTTGCTAAAGGCACTTACCTAATGTCTCTTCATTATTCCAGCTGAGCCGTGTTCTGCTTTTCAGTTATGTGTGGATTTGCATAAACTTCCACTTCTTGATAGAAATTTGAGTCTCCATATGGCCTTAGTAGACACAAAAAAATCATGTCCCTTTTTTTCATGTACTTGTCTGTATTTTTCTTCCCCAGTGAAGCGTCCAAGTTCACATTCATATGGAACATCTGGCCTGGTACAACTGGAACAGGGTCTTTCTTAACAGCTAAATAAAGAAATAATTCTCCACAGGCAGAGAACATGGAATTCACAGAATCACAGAATTACTAATTACTAGGTTGGAAAAGATCTTTGAGATCAAGTCCAACCATACCTGTCCTCCACTAAACCATATCTCTTACACCCCATCTCTCCATCTTTTAAATACATCCAGGGTCAGTGACTCAACCACCTCCCTGGGCAGCCTGTTCCAATGGCCAATAACCCTTTCGGTGAAGAATTTTTTCCTAATGTCTGATCTGAACCTGCCCTGGTGCAGCTTGAGGCCATTCAAGCTCTTCGTCCATGCCTGAACTCACTTCCTCATCAGTTTTTATTAGTAATGACCCTAGAGAGCAAATTATTTCGGTACTGAAATTGGGGGTTATAACTGTCTACTTAGGCTTGACCAAAATTTGGCAACCAGCCATGAAACAAACCAGAAATGTTTTTCCTTGTGCTGCAGCTTTTTTAAAGCCAAAGATACACAACCAAAGCAATTTAATCACTTTATTAACAACTTCCAAATTATTTTTGTATCTCAAAAGTCATTGCAGGGGACCTTATTACCTGTTAATAAACATTACATAATAATATGTCTGTATTCCGGTTATATTTCCTATTTTTCTCAAGTAGCTAAATTCTAACATCTTCTTCTGGAATGCATATTGATTCTACTATGATCTGGCTTGAATTGCCTTTTTAGGATGAAGTGGTCAATGTAAAAAGACCTCAGAGTAAGTTTGTTATTGGGCATCAATAGGAACAGAATGCCTTCACACTTCTTCCATTTTACATTCCTTTCCTTTCAAACCTCCAAACAAACAAAATGAATGTGTAAAGGGTTGGTTTAAATTCTCCCTTCGTGTGTTTAATACTTCAGTGGAATTCCCTGAGTTGTTACCAGAAGTCCTGTTGTTTGAACAGACCCAATGCCTCTTGGAACTTGTCAAAATTTCTTTCCTCAACAGTGAGCACAACCAATGGTTGTTCACCTTTACTGATCTCTTCATTAAAGCACTCATCAAAATATCTCTCCATCTATCTATAACTGCATTCTGTGTAAATGTGTATTCTATTCATGTGATAATTCCATTCTTGTCCTTTATCAAGCTTTGTTGTTGTTAATATTCTTGCCTCCATACGGTGACATCCTCATAGAATGACCTCACCTTATTAGTATTTCTATCCTGTTCCATCTGCTGTACCAAGCTGGGCAAGTATTGTCATTTGCATTGTTTTATCAGTCTCTTGGCATTTGTTTTATCTTGATCATATTCCTCAGCAGGAACCTGACTCCCATTCTGAAGACATGCTGTTCTTACACTGCTGACAGACAGTGTAAATAATTAACCTTTTTACCATTCAGTTTTGCCCACAAAAACGGCTTCAGAAAGCATTTACTCCACCTTCCTTTACTCTTGTCTGAGGAATAGAAACCATAGTCTTCCTGTTGCCATTACAGCACAGTGTTACCAGCCACACTGGCACTAACCAGTTTCAACCATCAGGCTGATCACAGAGCAGAAGTTATGTGGGATTCATGATGGGAACCAAAATCCAGGTGATTCTGCACCTGAGTTTTATCCCTCTCAATACATACATTGTAATCAGAGAAGCAGCTGACTTATTTTTGGCCAACTGTACCTTTCACAGGTATCCTTCTGTTTAACTACAATGTGCTCTTGAGTACTAATGACAAGCATTAAGCCCTTCATCTGCTCAGATACAGAGCTATTAGGTAACACTCCTTTCTGCTCCTCCCCAGCATTTCCAGGTAATTAGATTCTGGAACCGAGGATGCAACATGGCTTTCCCTAAATAGAATGCGATCTTCACCTGGGATATTAAAGCAGCACAGCTCTGCTGAAATCACTTCATATCAGCTGAGGATCTGGCCCATTGATTCTTTATTGAGACATGAGTATAATCAGTACCATTAATATCTTGCCAGAAGGCACTAATCCTACTTTTACAGCTTATTGTTTTTTGTAATTTTTTCCATTGTCTTTGATACTGATTGAAAGAGGATGCTTGCATTACTGATTTCAATGAGGCTTAGAGGAATAAGAATGCAAAAAACCAAGGCTTGCATGTGGAGACACTTCTGAATTTTTAGTATATTTGTTGGTTCATCTAGACTATATCTGGGAGGGTGAATTGATGCGTAATTTGTGGCAATTCTATAAGTCATTTTGTGCCATGCATAATTTTACCAGCAGATAAAATTGTTCGATATAAAAGTAGAAAATCTCCTGCTCCCCTTTGCTTGTCTGATTTAACAGGCAAAAGTAGGCAATACAGTGAAAAAAATGCAAGTGGAATAATGTTTTTTTGAAAAAAATGGGGTGTTATTCAATAAACAAGCTAACAGATGAAGATTATCCAAGGCCAAATATTGTAGGGCAACAGAAAGATGCTTCTGAATAAAAAAAAAAAAAAAAGAAGAAGAAGAATTGTTTTACAGAAGCAAAGTTGTCTGCTTTGTTCTGTGCTCCTCTGTTCCTAATTTCCCTCCTTTTCCTTCCCACCTCTGCTCTGATTTTCCCTCTGTATGGGATGGATAAGCTCATCATTGCTTTATGTTTCTTTTCTTCCTTTTTCACCTATTTCCCTTTTCTTCCAACTACAACTGGATTTATCTCTGTCACATGATCAGTTTTCAAATGTAAGCACTCTTTTAAATGCCTGTTCCATATCAGTGCAGAGGCATTTTCAGTCTCAAACAAATGTGGCTTCAGTTACACTACATGGCCCCATTGTGTGAAGAAGGAGGAGAACAAACATGACAAGTCCTAAAAGCAAGTCAGGGAATCCTTCAGCCTTTCAGAGACACTTGCCCTCAGAAGAAGTGAAACAGCTCTTCCTAGTTTGGTGAAACATGGCAAAAGGCAACAATCCATCTGTCATACCTCTGATGGCCAGAAAGGATGCCACATGGGACAACATTATTGCATGAATAGCTTTCTTCCCAGACGGTGTGGTGCTGAGCGTGTCCAGCTCTGAAACTACAGAAGGCGCACATCACCTTCGGGTATGACTGGGTTTTATTCCCAGCAGTGTCCTGGCAGCGGCACATTGCACAACTTCTGTCAAAATGGGTTTTCACAGAGATGCACTGCAACTCAGCAGAAAGATGGCTGCATGTTATCAGCTGAGGTCCACTGGGAAAGCAGCTACACAGACAACGGACAAAACAAAAAACCCCAAATACTCTATAAAGTGTTCAACCATTTTGATGGCCTGTCTTGAAATGAGAAAAACAATGAAAGGCAGAGTTTAAGCTGCCACTTAATCTTTAATTAAATTTTTGTACCAGTCCAGCCATCTTTCTCTACAAGTTTGCAGAACGGTATAGGAATGTATATAAACTAATGACAGGTCATATAAATGTGACTGACATTTTCTTGAAAAAAACCCAACCAATCAAAAAACAACCCCACATGGCATTTTAACAAAAGTAGGTAACCAAACCTGATTTTATTGCCTCTTTGTCATAGTATAACCAGGTAAATTAAGACCATATTTACTGATTTGATGGTATTTTACTGAAGTATTGGGATTGTTGGATTTTTTTTATTTAAGGACTGAATGGTAGGATCTTCAATATATTTTCAGTGCCATTATAAATGAAGTGAGAGAATTATCTATTGATTTATCTCAGATGTTTGTGATGTAAAATCGTGGAGAAGCTTTTTGAAATTACATAAACAAATATATATGATACAATAAATGACACCTGCCTAATACAGTTTCTAAGTGCTCCACTAGGAACACTGTGTCTTTCTCCTTTGATTTAATGGAAATTTGTTACGTTCAGTGAAGTACAGTGAAGTGGAGACACCAGGTTCTTTCTTAAATGGGGGAAAATACAAGCCCCGTTACCTTTACATTTTATGAGTTGCTTGCTCTTTAGTGTTTGGCAAGACAAATAGAATTACATACTGTGAGTGACTCAGAACAGAACTTCACTATCAATCACTTGCCTGACTCTGCACAAATTCTGTAGGGCATTCAGGACATTTTGCTGCCTATGAATATTTCAGACAAGATGAATCCCTAAAAGCTTCCTGATGGATTAATACTGGAAAGTAGGACTTTTTCTTGTTTTATGGCTGTTTGTCAAAATACTATTGCCACTACTGCTCTGCAGTAGAAGCATGTCTCTTTAAATGAAAGAACTTACCCAGGGGAATATCGCTGACTCCCTTTATCACAAGTCATTTGAAAGTAATGATATTTAATATATTAATATTGTATGAACTACAACAGCAGAAAATGGAGAGTTGTATTAGCTTCTAAGCCTTTGATATGGCGCCAATGAAAGTGAACTACAATGGATGCTTTAATAAAGCCACATGAACAGCCAGAGTCATCCAAAGGAGCAGGGTATGGGCCTGGGCCTGCTGTAAACCTCCAAAGGTTCCCCAGCAAGTGCAATAGAAGGAGAGTCCACCGAGCACTACAGGCAGATTCTCTAATCCTAATAAAACCGGGTGGCTCTTATCTGTCTTTTTGTAATGTCAAGCCATTTTTCTTTAAACCTTTCACAGCCATAAACTATGAAAAGGGGCTATTCTATATACAGAAATGACTCTGATAGCTGCAACATACATGTTCATTGCTTCCGAAGTGCATATGATGGAGAATCACTCTGTGAACATATTTACCTCCCCAAAGACTTCCAGTCACTACTGTAAACAAGGCCTTCAAAATTCTTAAGATGTCTCTATCAATAGTGATCTTATAATAGGGAATTATCTTATTTTTATTTTATTGACATCTTGCTATTTGAGAACAAAAATGGCAGGTATATTGTAAGTAAATACTGCTTCTGCTCCTCCACGTATACTCAAGAGACTGTTCCAAAGCTAATAAAATAGATTTCTTCTGATTTCTGATGCTTTGCTCACATTGGGGAAATCAGAAGTACTGCCTGGCATCTCGTTTTTACCAAAACATAATTTTGTTTGCATCTGATTCATTTAATTTATTATCTGTCCATCTAAGTACATAGAAGGTATCCATTAGTGAAGTACCTATTTCTCTAATCAATCTACAACAAGCTACACTCATTATAGGCAAGGTATATGGGTCATGATATAGTCAAGGGCCTCCACCATAATGTCTAACCTTTAACCAACCTTGAACATTACACCTTTGCTATCAAAGTGTCCTCTTGCTTTTAGTTTTATCTAGTCATAGACTGCACTTCCACCTCCTGTTAAACAGCTGCTACATGCCAGTACAAGGACAGCTGCATATCAATTCATGTGAAAGAATTCCTTTATCTCCCATGACTACCTCTCCAGGTTGTTAAAAGTATTAATTAAATTTTGCAAAAGGCTTAGAGACATTTGGATGCCTGCAAAGTATTATTAATTACAACCTCATGCTAAAAGTAGATATCTTCAGACTAACACAAGTTCCAAAAAAAAAAGTCATATATGCTGAAGCGTTGTTAAACTTCACAGCGGTTTTCACAGGCAGATGTGAAGTTTGGAGGTCGGGCGTACTTTCAGTCAGAACACAAGCCTTTGCAGAACAAAAAGAAAATGCTCCAACTTTTCTCATTTCAGACTTCGTCAAATGACAGAATATTTTTCTTTATTAGCACAAATATTAAACATGATCTGACTAGTATCACTGCGGTACATCTGTTGTAGTAATGGATATGAATTTGCCAGGCTATTCTCTCATTTTGTTGTAGTAAGAATAAAAAGCCCAGCCCATTAACAAGAGCAGGGTAAATGATCTCACTTCATCATTTTCAAAGGGACTGATGGAATATGAAATGAGTTTCATGGCAGTAAGGTATCATGGTATTATAGAAATAGTTTGAAATTACATAGATAAATGGACAGATAGACAGACAGCTGCAAACCAGTGTCTTACATATTTGTTTTATATATATATATGTATTTCTATATGTATATATACGCACATATTTACATTTAGATTTTAGTAAAGAAATATAATATTATTGTTTAACTTTTATTATTTATACTTATGACATTATACATGTCCTTACCAGACACATACTAATTCTATGACAAACTCAAGTTGGTATAATAACTGATGTTCAATCAGTTGAGGATCTGGCACTGCATGGGTGTCCATATGTATGTATGTATATAGATATATGTGCATCTGTATCTACATGCACCAAGCTGTATCATAAGGAAACTTGCAGTGAGAGCAATTCAAAGTTTTCTTTTTCTATTATAATGTACTCTATTGTATTATCATATATACTCTATATGTATTATAATGTACTCTATGCTCTTTTTATGTCTTCTATCCAAAAATCAATAAAACAGAGACAAAATCAATAGGAAAATATAAATGTCTTTGAAATAACATTAATGTTTAGCTGGGAGGTTAATTATTTATTTGTTAAACATGTTTAAAATCATGGTTTGTCCTGCAGTGGCTAAATTCCTCAGAAAAATTTTGGCCCTCTTCCCAGCAAATGTTCCATAATTGGTGCCCTCATGATATGCTGTACTAGAGATGCTACAAACTTCTGGAGGTTGTACAGTGGACACAAACCCAGGCTTATTATCCTTTCAGAAAAAAATATTTTTATTTAAATTTAAAGTGATAAAATACACTTGTTAAGGTTCTGGTTTGTATATCCTGGCTAACACATTCCTTACAAAATACAATTAAATACTAACTTTCCTTGGCATGTGATTACAATGTTGAAACTCACCACAAACGGGTCACAGGCTCAAAGCCAAATGAGGAAAAATATGTTTATAGAATTCTGTGCAGTCTTTTCTTTAAGAAAACTAAGAAATAACATTAAGTTCTGCTGTAAAAAATCTGCTTAATATACACTTTCTGCTTCTTTATGTAAAAATCTCACAATGGGTCAAAAAATTACACGCTATTTTTACATAATACTTGGCTTTCTTCAACACATAGCATGCTCACACAGGGAAGGGGAATGAGGCTTAGAGAAGCAACTATGCAACTCAGTGCATCCTAATGTCCATGAATGTTATTTTGCAACCTAAATATTTTATTTGTTTTGGTTTTGGTGTTGGTTTTGGTTTGTTTTTTGGTTTTTTTTTCTCGTGCTCTTCCATGTTCCACAACATAAATACCTTTCACATGATGACTTGCTCCTGGCTCCCCGTCCCTTAGGGTATGGCTGGCCCTTGCTGTGCCCTGACAGAAGGGTATTGATAGCTGTAAGAGTAGAATGGCTCCCCCTGGCAAAAAACATGCTGAGTTATGAAGGTCATCAAAGAAGAATTATGTTCAGATTCTCTTATTTGCTAATCAAGCAAGAATGCTTTGTATTTAAGCAATAAAATTATTTCACAGTCAAGTCTGCTACCTTTGTTCACCTATGCTTCCCACAGAATTCAGGAAAAATATGAAGATGTTCAAGAAATAGGGCCAAAAAAAGCCCGTAAAAAAGAAGTGTTATTAATAGAAAATAACAATCAACCCCTTAATGTTAAAATACAAACATAAGAAACTTAGTAAACAGCTTCAGATGGATATAAAATAATACCTTAGAAACTTAAACACCAATTTTCAAGACGCATATAACCAACTGTCAGGTGTAAATGTGAAATGATCCCCCATTTTCTAAGAATCCTAGCTATTCATCCTGGCATATTTCATGCCGCAAAATATGTTTTCTAATATTTTGTAAATTAAGTGTATGAATAGCTATTCCAAGTTGGCATGTTGGAGGTGTGAAATTAGTTGCATACCCCCATGTATTTTCAATTGTTGGGGATTTAGAACATCCAGAAGCTTAGCTAGGAAAAAAAAATCACTCCGGCTATATTATACTATAGTTAAATTAATCCATAATGAACAAGAATAAAATCAGAACAGAATATTTATAGAATCCACCATGTAAAATTAAACTGTGATTTTTTTTAATACTGTTTTGGTGATTCAAAATATTTTAAAGAAACCCTTGGTTTAGGCAGTAAACATGGTAGGGTGCCTCATTTCTCATAATTGCAATTATCACAAATTCTCTATAACAACAAGATCATTTTGTTTACAAAATTATAATCTTGCAAAACATTTGCATCACTAATGTAATTAAGTACTTGTGCACATGCTAATATGTTCTACCTAATCTTAGGTTAGCAAATTTTCAATTCTGTGTAAAGGATAGAATTATAATTTCTTCCTTTTACTAAGTGCTTCAGGGTTTAATGACAAAAATTAACTAGATAGCATTAGTATATTCCAAGAGACAAAGAAATCCAGGCTACAGGAAATTATCCTGTCACAAACAAACAAAAAACTCTTTCCCTGTAAATTTTACATGACTAATGCCAAGTGTTGAGCTTTTAAGAATTTAAATTGCTGTGCTATGTTGAACCATCATTTCATGCTCCAAGCTCAAATAAAAGGAATAACTGCTAATCAAATAGTCATTGATGTCAGTAGAGGACATTGTACTTGTTTGGCAGTCTATTAAAGTGTAACTAGCACTCTAGAAGCAGAGGCTAAAACTGAAATGTTCTGAACTCAGACTAGGTGCTGTCTGTTAAAGTAAATTACTTTTAGGCATCTGTGCTATACCCTAAGGTGGAATACCTACTCATTGTTATATTAAAAGCTGGTGATTCCTAAATAGACCTTTCATTAATTACTGCCTAAGAAAATAATTGGACCAAGCTAGAGAAAAAGCAGAGTAATTATCACTGTCAGAGTGCTCAGTTTCTTGTAGGACTGGATCCTCAATATGGTTATATAATACATTGCTAATGAGGCTTAATTAGCAAACACCCTCTCAGTCGAAATAATTTCTGTTGTCACATTTGTTACAAAATAAAATACAGATTGATTTGTTTTTCTAAGTAAGACTTTTCCATGTTTTTACCCATGAAAGTCCTAAATCTGCTTACTTATTTCCCCACACTAGCTTACAAGTAACAGTTAAAATAGTTGGCGTTTACCACAGAGTCATTAAGAAGAAGTTGTTTACTAGGCTGTATCATCTTTGTCTTAGAATCAAGAGTTTCCAGGGTAGGGACAGAAGCCAGGTAAATAAAACATGATAAACATATTGACAAAATAACAGAAGTAAGATGTCTCAACTCTTCCAGTATGGTCTAGCTGTAACCTGTGCGAGGAGTGAAGAGAGGTGATTTGAAGGACAATAAATAGAAGTTTAGGCCATACCTAGCATTTCCTAATCAATGACCTAATCAGGAATGTGTCCCAGCTAGACTCCTTCCCCAGTGCTTAGCCCAACTGTGCTGGAGACCAAACAGCTGGGTTTATGTGTGCTTTTATCTCCTCAAAATGCTCAGAGTATTTGAGTAGCCAGAAGGTAACTCAGAAACGCTTTCTTCTCATGCACCTGAGGTCTCTTATTCATGTAGCTACAGTTCCAATTACTGCAGCATTTACTCTTTCTGAACAATCTTAGCACCGGGTCCTAGGCAAGGGAGCTCCTGCTGGTTTTTGCTTCTGAATATGAAAAGGTTATCTAACAGTTTGAGATTAAATATTACAAAAACAATATTCATAAGATTTTTTGAAGATTTTAAATGTCCTGAACATAACATTTATCTTTCATTAGTCACTAGAAGTGAAGACTTTTTGAATATTTTCTTCTCCCAGAGTGTTTACCTGTCTCAGATTGACAATCAGATGTCATTCATGAACTAAATAGCCTCTTAATTGCTGAATACTCATTATCTAAATCTGTTTTCTTTCTTCTCCTGTTTAAAACAATACCTAATTCAGGCACAGAAGCACTACCACATTTGCTGACAGATCAGCTAAAATGCAAGAATGAATATTAACAGTGCTATGACTGAACTGTGTTCAGTTTATTACTAATTATTTTTTTTTATTTCCAGAGACTGCTCAAGCAATAGGTCACAACATCACTGCTCTCAGAAGCACAGATATTGTCGAAAAGGGGACTACACAATTGCTTAATAAATGACTAATTGCAGCGGGGGTGATAAATTCTGCTCCACACTGGAGTGTCTTTACTTTCGAACACTTGGCTTTATAACCTTAGCACTGTTGTCTTAACATCTCTTTTTTTTCTATAGAGTTTTACAATGAAGATACTTCCTGAATAGTTAGAGCTAGTCATACCTACATAGAGAATACTTAAGTACACTTCAGGCCACAGTGAAGCTATATTCATCAGACACCAGAAGTGGAAGACAAGTAGTCTAGATGCAGCAAAGGCAAAGCATTATAAAACTGCAACTTTTATGAAGTCCATATGACATTAAAATTAAATATAATTTATAACTTAATAAAACTGTTTTGATAAAATATGTATATATACCTATGAGTTTCATATTAATACATGAAAATATATCATAAAAGTGTTTAATTCTGAAGTGGAAAACCCTCAAATAAGAAGTCAAAAATATACTACTATGGATTCAGCATCAGGATTTTACAGTTGTGAAAAGCATGGGTCCAATTTCCCACTGATTAGGTCACTGAATAGGAAATGCTAGAGGTGGCCTAAACTTGTTTTTATGGTCTTCCAAATCCTGTTTCTTCACTCCTTGCATGGATTACAGCTTGGCCATACTGGAAGAGTTGAGACAACTTGTTTCTGCTACTGTTTTCAATACGTTTAATGTGATTTATTTATATGGCTTAGGATAAATCCTAGATCTATGTTCATACAGTGAAGTTCAACATTTTATTAGTTTTTCTGATGTATGCATTAAAGAAAGAGTGACAAATTAAGATAAGCTTCCAACCTTTCTGTTACACTGATTTCTGGAATCCAAGTCTCACTGTTTTCTTTCCTACTTTTTGAATCAGACTGATCATTTTTACTGCTTCGTGCTATTCACCCTACTAGCAAAAAGACGTACCTGAAAAAAATATCATGGAAATTTATAATATTTCCAAAATGAGATTACAGTGTTCAAGTTGATATTTGCTGTTCTCCCTCCTGAAGTTCTCCTTTACACTTCTCCCTGTCACCAAAGACTTTGGAAACTTGGCCACAGCCCTTGGAAAAGCTTTCATCCTCCTGGATAAAGGAAAGAGCCTCTGACTACACCAGACAGAACAAAATAGCTGGTTCACACCAGATCTTGGGCACGGAGAGAGCAGCATACAGGAAGAAGAAGGTTGTGTAGTAAAGTACTCACAGAGATGTGGCCCAGGAAACACATATCTACGCTGAACGTGGAGGGACTCGGATGACTTCTGCACTGACCTTGGATGCTACGCTTGAATTGGGTGTTAAACACCACCACAACTGAAGGGGAAAAAATAAAAAGAAAAGACAAATTCCACAAAATAATGTAGCTTGCTTATATATATTTTAGGAGATTAATTGTGTTAAAGTTACGCTTGATGTAGGTCAGATCTCTTGATTTACACTTCAGTTGTTAGTTGTGGTTTTCATTGTTCACTGTATCTTACAGTCCCCATATCAATCCCACCAAGACATTCTCTTCCTTTTGGAGAAAAGAAAAAGCAATACAAGTTGTAAAAACCCTGGTTATTCAGACATGCATGCAGAAGCTGATTTATTTTTAATAGAACTGCAGTACTTTAGGTTTAAATCATATTAATGTAAAAGCATGTTTCCTAGCCCATTAAAGCTTAAATTGTGCAGATTAATATACTACTGCGACTACTGCTCTATATTGGAAAGCAACCAAATTGAAAATTCAGTTCAGTCTGAAACAAACATATTTTTATTATTATCTTTGATATAACTGGTCTTGTTACTTACAGTATATATTGCCAGTGTAATTTGAGGCAATTGAAATAAATGAGGGTATAGTCATGCCAGATAAAATATAAGACCATTTCATTTCCTCTGTGAAATGTCAAAGTTTATGATTCTGGTGTCTAGAAAAGAATAGAGTTGAGATAACCACAACCCACACACCAGTTTCATTTGTGGATTGCAGACACTCCTTGATCTGTGCCAATAGATTACAGTAGTATGTTTTAAAAGAGCTCATCATTTATATAAGAAGACAAGAGTTGAAATGAAAATGGGTGGAGGAAAACAGCCCTCATAAAGTGAAAGAAGCCCAAGAGAACTGTAAGGTGACATAACATCTATCAGTGAAATGAAGCAGCTGTCTCGGGCAAGACAGATAAAAAGTAAATGACTTCAAAGTGGAGGATAAAAGTCAGGACCAACCCTGGATTCTTCAGTCTTAAGGGAAGTCCATAATGAAGAAAGGGGCTTTAACATTAAATGCAAGATTTTAAAAATTCTCCACATCTGCCAGCTGCTGGTCAAGTATCGGAGTAGATGGTGTGTAGCTGGGATTCAGTGTGGTAATTTTTGTCGTTCTGCATGGTCTTGGTATGCATATGAAAAATCAGATGCTTTTAGAGAGAACTTAGAAATTTTTGAAGGCATCACTCAATGACATTTCAAAAATTTATGAAAAGTATTTTTTTGAAAAGAACCATCTCAGTTAAAGACACAGCAATGATATGGGGAAAAAGAATCATTATCTGTCTTAAACATAAAAAGTCATTATGAAAGTTGAAAATTACTGCTGAAAGCTGAAAAGTTGAAGTGCTTCAGAGTTGAAAATATTGGCATTCCAATTAAATGAGAATTAGTGCCTGCTTCCCTAAAGTTTCCCTTGAAATTAAGCAAGTGAACAAGAACTAATGCAGTCTAGCCTGGAAGGAAATATAATTTCTAATGCCCTACAGCAGATCAAGCAAAATAATCCTATTTCAAACATTATGTCATTAGAGTTGATCGGGATGATTAGTTTTGATTGGGCAAAAAATAGCCTAACACCAAAGTAAATTATCTGTTCAGATGGAATAATGCAGAGAGCTTTAAAATTGTTGTCGGGTGTTGGGTATTATTTTTATGCAAAGTGAAAATTGTGCACTTATAACCATGCTTTATGTTCCTCATTATCTGAAGTCTCACTTCCTTACATTTGCAAATGAACTTAAATTTCTGGTGGTTCTGAACACCTGTGGATGAACAGGGCCATCGTAGTGTGTATAAATAAAACTGAAGCTGTTTGAACTATTCATAAAACTAAGACAGACACAATTATAACTGCTGATTCACACTCAGAAGGTGTCTGATTGACTGCAAAGTAAAAACACAACTATTTTTCCTGTCATGAGCCCACCAGATCACTGGAAAAAGTAGTGAAAGGTGAAAAACAAAGATTTAGGGTTTTCTTTTCTTGTATTTGTACTGGAAGTGGTTTTTGCCAGTTAAGTTGGCCCACAACGTATTCATAAATATAAATATAATTTACAATATTCAAGTGGTGAGATATATTCATATAAAGGAAATTTACAAAATAAAGCCAAAGAAATATTCCCATTACAGGCTAATATAAAAATAAATAGTAATAGAATAGCTGTAGTAGTAGATTAGCCCATTTTGCCAAATACCAGGGGGGAAAAAAGTAGTCTTGCATATGAAGAAATTACCCTTTCAGAGAAGATAACAGACCAGGGCTTTGGACTAGCGTGTTAGTGCTGTCTGTCACCTTGCCAGAGAGGTCCAAAATGCAGCTTTGGTTCAGCACCCTCTAGATATGGTACTGGATTTAACTCAGGCCAGGGCACCATTCCACTAGGTAGTGTGGATGCAGCCAGACTACTCTGAAACGTTAGTTTAGCTGTAAGGATGTGACCTATAACCTGACAGCTGGCCTGAAGTAGGAGAGGTCTTCATGGTTTGTTTTGCTATCTGTTACATATGGTTAGTGATAGATACGGTGTCCTCCAAAGCAAATTCTCTCCTAAGTATCACTGTATGGCAGATGGGGTGCATGATGTGTCTTCAGGTCCATGTACCACTGCAGTACATCAGACTCTGAGGATAGAGAACAAGAGTGTTAGGACTGTCAAACAGGGGAAATGTTACCTTTTCAGAGGCACACTTAGAGGTGTGGGTAACTGCTCTGAAGGATCTCTGCTGCTTCATCTGTGAGACTGGCACCAGACAATTACCCCTTGTGGTGGGCTGACCTTGGGTGGACGCTGAGTGTCCACCAAAGCCAGACTGTCACTCCCTGCCTCAGCTAAAGAGGAGATATAAAATATCACAAAATGCTCATGGGTCAGGATAAGGACAGGAATAGATCACTCATTTATTACTGTAACAGCCAAAACAGATTCAACTTGGAGAAATTAATTTAAATTATTGTTCATGAAATCAGAGTTGAGTAATGAGAAATAAAACCAAATCTTAAAGCACTGCCCTCCACCCCTTCCTTCCTGGGTTCAAAATCACTCCCAATTTTCTCTACCTCCTCCCTCACAGAAGCACAGGGGGATGGGAGATGGGGCTGTGGTCAGTTCATCACTTGTCTCTGCCTCTCCTTCACCTCCAGGAGAGAATTCCTCACACACTTTCCCTGCTCCAGCCTGGGTTCCTGCTCACAGGAGACAGCCCTACATGAATTTCTCCAACGTGACTCCTCCCCATGGGCTTCAGTTCTTCACAAACTGCTCCAGCGTGGGTCCCCTACATGAAGTCCAGTCCTTCAGGACTAGACTGCTCCAGTGTGGGTCCCCCACAGGATCTCAAGTCCTGTCAGTAAACAAGCCTGCTCCAGCATGGGCTTCCCACAGGGTCACAGCCTCCTTCAGGCATCCACCTGCTCCAGTGTGAGGTCCTCCATGGTCTGCAGGTGGATATCAGTTCCATCACTAATGTCCATGGGCTGCAGGGGAATCTCTGCTCTAGCACCTGGAGCACTACCTCCCCTCCTTCTTCACTGGCCTTGGTGTCTGCAGAATTGTTCCTCTCAAATATTCTCATTCCTCTCTCCAGTTGCAATTGCTCTTGGAGTTGTGCAGGTTTTTTCCCCTTCTTAACTATGTTATCCCAGAGGCACTGCCACTGTTGCTGATGGGCTTGGTCTTGGCCAGCAGAGGGTCCAGCTTGGAGCTGGCTGGCATTGGCTATTGAACATAGGAGAAGCTTCTAGCAGCACCCTGCTACAAAAACCCTATCACACAAAGCCAATACACCTTTTTTTTCCAGCCTCCATCTTTGATTGAATTTATTTGACCTTCATCCATCTATGGAAGATGGTAATGGTGATGATCATGATCATGACAAATAAAGTGTAACTATTCAAAAAGAAGCAGCAGGAAAGCTCACTTTGAAAGATTTACTTCAGGCAGTATGTTTCATAGACCAAGCAGCTGCTCTGCTCCATATACAGTCAGCTTCCAAATATCCCATTGACAGTCCTGCTGATGCTCCTCCAGCCTTACCATCCTCCGTGAGGTATACTGTCCCCATCAGATAACACACTATATATTTTCCATCATGTTATTTGCTAATGTCTTTGATATCCTGAAGGACAATTCATTGTTTTAATGCACGGTATGGTGTAATTCATCATGTAGCAAGAACAATACTAATCACCCTTCCAGTTTGCATCAGCCATCACTCTTCAACCCTTATTGTATCTGAATCAATCTATGCTCATTTATATTAATCATGAGTTGTTTGTATAGAAAAAAAGCCAGTTGAAATTGTGTGCTTAGGTACCATACTGCAGAGAAATAGAGGGACAGTTGAATATTAGAGAAGATAAAAAGAGGAAATGAGAAGGATGTTTCTTTTCTTCGGTTTATAAAGCAAATAAATAGATTAAACAAACAGCATATAATCAAAAGCTAGTGAGAAAAAAAAATCAGGAAACCTAACACAAAAATGCAGATAAGCTCATTCAAAAGAAATTGAAGAACTTTCAAACTGTCAGAAGATTTAAAAATTCCCTTCTGATTTGCATTTTTGAAGAACTTCAAGAACACTATGAAATCCTGAATATACCTTTTCAATGATACAGTCTCTAGGGTATTGCTCTGTACCAAGTTCAATTCATTTGTACCATGATTTATCAATCTCCTCTCCTAAGCATGCAAACTGGATATTTATTTATTTGCATTTCCATTATTTAGGGTTTCTTACGTTATACATCAGCTACTGGCATTAATGCGGTATTCTGTTGCTTATAAAAAAAGGATTAACTTTGACACTCCACTTTACAATTAAACCTAAATATAAATGCTTTTTTCATGTATTTGTTACAAAATACATATTCCTTATTTTAAATAGAAAAATAATTTTACATCCAAAATGGTAACATTGAAATTAAGTGTGCAATCAGAAGTGAAGTATATCCTTAAATAATTCTCTGACTCATGGATATTACAGTTTTGCATGGACATAATATGTCATAAACTAGTGTATTTTAAAGATGACAGCACAAAATAGCCCTGCATAATATTTCATATGAATATTTCCCTAGGCACAGTATAAAACCAGGGTGTAAAAGATGCTATACCATTTAGAATTAACTGCATAAAGAAATTTTTCTTTAGCTTTTAATATTTATTAACCTGTCAACTTAGATGCAAGCCAAGGCTGATTTCCATATTTCTACTAATGACAAAGTTTCCAGTCTTAAAACCTTACAACAGAATAGTTCATAAAGAGCAGTTTCAGTCAACAATAACAGTAATCTAAAAGTACAGTTCAGCTACAACCTTATTTTTTACATCATCAATCCTATGCAAAGGGTCAATTCCCCCAGAGCATTCATAAAATCCCTTGTAAGGTTAACATCTGTTAGATATTAAACCAAGGGGAGAATATAAACAATCTTGATATTAAGGCAATATTTATCAGTAAACTAGTTTAAAGTACAGCAGAACATTAGCATTAAAATAACCATGGGGAATAAGATAGAAAACGCACTATTTTGAGCAAAGTCATGGGCTGACATTTTGGTGGCCAGATTTGGTAATGGGGCCATTCTAAGTGCCATGAAGCACACTGAAAAATTCCTAGCACTGCAAGGCTACTGGTTTTGTGCAACGAGTTTTGTGTCTTTGTTTATTTTCAGTAGTTTTTAACACAAAAAGTAAATAAGAAGTCATCTCATTGCAGTGGTATGTGAGAAGCTGAAAAAAATACATTGGTAGTTGCCCTTAAAATGAGGCAAATGAAGTGGTATCACCTGGCAGGGTGATCGCACTAGACTTGGATCCTAGGCTAAAAGTTTCAGGAAAGCAGTAATAAAGGCACATCAACATCCTAACCTACGGGTTTCCAGGCATGACGTATGGTATGTATCAGACTGTTAAGAACACTGAGGTTTTTTTATGAATAGTAAAAGCAAAATTTCATAAGGGTTCAAATGAAAAAGGCTTGGCCTGAGGAATCATTATTGATAGGAATTGTTGAATGGATAGACAAACCATCAGATTATTACAAGATATAAAAATGTCTTTAAAGGATTCATCCATCTGAAACAGGATTGGGAAAAATATTACTGGAGGCATTCTCTTTGAGCTGGACATATGTTCAGCAATGTGATTTATGAAATAGGAATTCCATCATCCTCTCTATTGTTCTGCTAGCTAAAAGGAAGCCTTTGAAATGGCAGTTTTGTTCTAAAATTAAGATTTATTGAAGAGATAATCAGAAAGATTAGACTTGTCAATGTCTGCTGGATGTATGGTCTGTGCAACTCATTTTTCATTTTGCCAAACAGTTCTTTAAGCTCATAACACTGTTTTTTTCCAAAAAAACCCAACCCACACCCTTCCTTGCACGAAGCTTATTTCAGAAACTTTTTTAAAGACAATAACAAAACCACCAGATTTCTAAGATATCAGAAGTAATCCAAGACTCCTAACCATTCTTATGTTGCTTCCAGGAATATAAGGTGGAAAATTTGTGCCTTATTCAGTTTTATTTCTGTTTATTCCCTTGATCAGTAACTTTATATAAATATACAGGAGAAAACTTGATAAAAGCCTTTTTATTCCTGAAGTACAAAGAAATTCTACTGGTATAAGTACTCTTTGATTCATTGTATTAATTAATAAGTCTAGTCACATCGGAGCAGCCCTGAAACATGCCAGGGAAGTAAATTGCTCCATGTAACAAGTGGTAGGGTATTTACATATCTGTCCAATTTTTCCACTGATCTACAAACATATTAGTGCTTTACATTATTTTTTTATTTTTCAACTTGCACATAATGCTTTTTCCTGAACATCAGATAAAAGCTTAAAGGAAGGCTTGGTGTTTTAAAGGAAGACTCTTTTCTCACTTAGCAACAATTCATCATCCAAGCCTAGGGCCTCCTGAAAGCAACTGCAAAGAAAAGTGTGGATGTTCTGGTTTTTTTCACTTGCTTTCTGCTGTCACTTATTTTATTAGCAAGACTACAGGGGACCAATTATAATAAGAATAAACAAGATATCTATTTGGGATTTTCATTATTTGACTGCTGAAGCTCCTTTTCCTCTGTTAGAGCTTTTGAATTGAAAACACCCCATGGTTTTGCCTAAAAACAGGATTTGGAAACATGCTTGGAGTAATGGTATTCACTGGTGCAAAATAAACTCAATCATAATGTTAAAATGAACTCTCTGGGTTAGTTTCTGCACAACTGCCAGCTTCAGTATGAATTTCAGTCTGGCTGCACCTAACACTACTTTTAAAAGAATAATTGTAGTGTTGCCCTGTTTCAAAGATTTTGCCAAAAAAGAACAGCTTTATCCAGTGGTCTGCTGTAGAGCTTTCAGGAGATGCACTTGAATTAAGTAATAGCTGTCCCCCTGTGTCTAGGTCAATGCTGTCAAATTTACAACCTCTGTCAAAAGCAAGGCCAAGTCTTAGCTTTTTTTGGCCTATATGACTTATTTTGTATATCCCCATGGCTTATAGTATTTGCCCTACTATAATAACTGGAGAAGAAGAAAAGAACACACTACAAACAGAAGATTTTTGACTGCACTGTAACTGTTCAGCAATGATTCACTAACATATTTAAGACTTAAGTCTGTTGATAGTTTTGAGTCAGCATGGAGGATCTCTGTGGGTTTTAAAAAAATTTTAAGATGTTGCACTCAGCCTGCCAAAAAAAAGGAGTTTACACCACTAGCTACCAGCTAGTGATTGGATATGAAAGTATGGGGAAAGAACCATAAAAATGAACTTGGCCTGAGGAGTCATTATTGATATAATCAGTATTCTTCCTTTAATATGCCAAATACAAGATGGATGCAACCCCAAGGTTTCCCCTGCCAGAGTTATTTTTGATGACTGTGATTCCAGACACAATTTTCTACAAAGTCCAAATATTTAACACCACATCTTCAAGATCTCAGAATAAAGGAAACTATTCATACATCTACTCACACTAATTAACACTTACAAGAACTGCAAGGGTCTTTCTGTAAAACTTTGCATTATTACTTTCATCTTTGTTTTTGTTTTGTATGAAGTTTTCCTGCCTTTAGTGTATATGCTTCCCAAGTTGCTTTGTCTCACAGCTGCCCCGTGTTTCTGTAAGTCTTTGAAATATTTTCCTTGCCACAGGAAGGAAGGCCAAAGCCCATCAACCTACCTATCATCCCAGTATCGAAAAACAATGACAACATTTGTATCAACTACCAATAATCTTGTGAGCAATAGGATGAGTTACCATCCTTGTTAAATGCCTTTTCTTATCCCTCATATGTATTTTTATATAGAATGTAAATTTTCTAGGCAAGAGCCCTTCTTCTCTTTGAAAAAATTGATGAATAGTTGTAGCTGCATGTTTTGGATAAAAGTAGAGCAAGGGTAACAGTGAGGATGTTTTCATGGATGTGGCCTACACATCACAGTTTTTGAGTATAACTTGATGGGCCTGCTGTTTTTGTGATACTGTGTATGCTAATCTGGGTGTGTTAAGTCTTATGCATACACGGTGTTACCAATGTAGGTTGCCAGAATCCATGCTGAAAATTATACAGAAGGAAGATGGCCTTGGGGTATTTCAGCATATTTAGCTGCTATTTAACTTTGTACTTGCTTGAAAATAGCTGTTTCTTCCCAGCTTATTACAGTATAATAAAAAATACTATTGTCTTGTACAAGCTTCAATACAAACAAGTGTTTCTATGTTATTTATTTTTGTTAAGTAGACTTCACATTTATATTGCACAGGTAGTAGCTGTACATTTGATGAAATGCATAAAAGAGTACAATAATTCTGTTTCAAATGAACATTAATACAATTTCATTTCCTTAGAGAATGAAGTGCAAAGAAATTTATGAAGTCTGTTCCAGGTTCAGAAAAAATAAAAGATCTTCATATGATGAATTTATCAGATCTATGATGATTAACTGTTGGTGAGATTCTGGCTTAGTGTTGGAGCAGAAAGTAAGAAATACACTTGATTTCACCCAATATCACTTTCTATGTTTATGAATGTGATTAGGGAGTTAAGAGCAATGTTTGATATAATGACACTTGTTTGTGAAGCCCTATCCTTCATGACTGACTAAAACTAGTGCAGACACAGGAACTTCTTATTGATGAGATTGATACTAATGTTTCTCAAGAAGATAAAATGCCAGTCCCACATAAGCAAGCAGAGATTTTTACTAAAGAAGTCTTCTCCAGAGATTAACTTTCTCACAAGCTGTTATTCTTTCTTAAACTTGGCAGGAGCATGGAAAGGCAGTCACAAGGTCCCCCTTCACCTATATTTTTATAACACACATTTATGTTGTGTACTGTAATCTAAGTTTGTAACTTCATAAAAAACTCCAATGATTATAGATATTTATGACTAGTAAATTCTTATTATTCACAAATACAAGATATCTACAAAAATCTAGGCAAGTTGTACTGTTGACCACAATCCACTGAAGACCTTACCAAAGTAAATAGAAAGACTCATTAATAAGTTCATTCATCACTCTCCAAATGGCCCTGAGGTTAATATTGTGGAGCTGTTTTTCATCATTGGGATTTGTGCATGGTATATGTTGTACAAGTGTTTCTTATCTTTCTCTTTCAGTGCAACAATGAATCCTGGATATAGCTCTCAGAAATCTTTCCAAGTGTCTTAAAGAAGCAAGATTAAAATGGCTAAAATAACTTTAAAAAATCCCAGAAATAAAAGTTAATACAAAAAAAATGTACTATACCCTGAGGATATCCATATGACTGTTGTTCAAATCCATTAGACATATGACAAAAGCTGGATTCACACCACCAACACCTTACATAATATGTGGCCACCTGGGAGATGACCTCTGCCCAATGAATACCTCACAGTGACCACCTACACCTCTGTCACACAGAAACTCTAAAGAAGAGCAGAAAGCTTAACTTGATATGGATGACATGCTGCTCAGCTTTGTGCCCCTCAGGAAGGATCAGTTGTTAAGTTGTTCTAAGGATTTGGAGGTCAAAGACAGCAAAGGCTGACCTGACATATACTGATGGAAAACTAGAAGAAAGGAAACTATAATCTAAAGACATAAAGACAGTGAATGCTATTTGATTAATATTGATTAATTAGGATATTCAAACCATAAGCCTCTCAAGTCCTTTGACTTGTTTTTGCCAAGCTTCCTGATCTAAGTTTTTCATTTCCCTGTTATTCTGTTCACTGAGTTCCCAGTGCTCTACCTGGAAGCCTATCTGTAGTAGAAGTACTGATTGAGTCCCCCTTGTTTTATTTGATCCTAATTTATTGGCTAGGAAGAAAGTTTCACATGATCCATATAACAAATCTGAAATACTAGAGATATAAATTATACTCTTCCACAATTTTTTCAGTATTTTTTGAAAGAAGGAGATTGGGAGGGTTGAAAGCTCTGTGCTGCCATCAGAATGAGATTTTGCAGTTCATCCTGCAAGTCAGTACATTGTACTGACCTTTATATGGAAAATTTTAAAGAAATAACCTGAGAAACAACAACTCTATTCATAGTTTGGGCACAAGATAAACATTTGTATTTTGGTAAAGGGAATAAAATAATGAAAATATTTATTAACTCAGTATTGCTTTGACATGGAGTAGAGCATTTGATAGTAATGAGCCATCACAAGCAAATAGAGAGCATTTTGCTCATGTAGGAACTATTTTTCCCTGATATAACTCTTCCATATTTGTTGGTCTGATGCCTCATATACGGCAGCAATTAGAACCAGGGATCTCCAGGAAAATAGCTAATAGATTATGAGCAGTATAATGCTACACCTAATCCTGAAAGCTGAATGAATGACACGAATGGCATGAACAGTTCCAGGTAAAGGCTCACTGGGGCAGAGAACTCTGTGAAACATTAAGTTATCCTCCAGTAAAGCCAATTTCACACAGCAATAGGCTCTTAATACTATTCCCACTTTATAATCCAAGCCTAGTAGTCTCTCCCCACTGCTGAGAAACATTTTGGAATGTTTACAATGCCTAAGAAGTACCATCATGATTGATTAAACTGGACAAAATAAATCAATCTATCTAGTAATTGATTATGCCCTTTTTTCTAATCACCTTTTAGAAGGGGATTAAGGTTACTTATTAAAAAAAAAACAAAAAAACTTTGTTTCTATAACTGCCCATCTCCCCTACTGATATGTGAATCTGTTGACACATTTTTACAAGACACAGGACTGTGGTTTGAGTTTCTACAATGACTGGATTACTACAAACTTAATGAAAATTGGACCTGGAAGGAGGAGACTCATATATGCATCTCTGATGTGAGGAGAGACAGAAATTCAGTTGTTCTTGACTGTGGTTGGGATCAGCCTATGGCCATGGAAGCATACATCTAGCCACAGCACGTGGTCCTCCTGGATGTCATGAAATTATGGAAAACTTGGGCTTACTTTTCTTAGAAGAGTCAGGGATCAACATTAAAAATCTGTAAGGAATGAGGCATTAGTAATTCTATTACTCACAGAATAACTTGCTTTTATTTTTTTTTATTCATGTACTCAATCGTTCAAAAATGTTATGGAGTTTTTTATTTAAATGTATTTATTACTAATGTATAGAAAACAAACAAATTGCTGCTGGAATAAGTGGACCTGAATAGTGCACTTTCAGAACCACAGAAAAAAATAATTTCTGACAGCAAGAAGGGAATTGTATTAGAGAAAGGAAGATGTTATTTTCCCAGAAACTAATTCTCCATCTCCTTGGTTTGCTGCAGAGCTTCTGACTGTGACCTTTCCCACACCTCCTTCTCCCTAGCTCCTTGCAACAATCTTAACATGTTTGACATGCAAATCTTTTGAGAGAAATACTACATTTGAGATAATAAGGAGAAATCTTTTGAGCAGTGATTTGGTTTCTTTGCTATTATTACTTCTGCTATTACTCTTAGAGTTGCTTCATGCTATTTAAGAGCAAAGTAAATAGTAAAATAATTTCTGGGGAGATGCAACAGCTGGAGGAGGACTGAGAAAAATATTCAGCACTGCATATTAAATGTTTTGGGTTTTTTTTTTTCAAATTATTACACCATTTCTTGTGTGGCTTTAGTGTCAATATATATGGAACATCTATGTACCCAGGAATTCTTCTGCATGCTGCAATTCTGACTTATTTCATTTCTTCCTTCCAAAATGGTGAGATGCCACCGCCTCCCTAATGTGTTCCAGTACAGTCATCCTCATTATCAAAAACTGAGGATTTCTGACATAACTGCTAAACTTCCAAGTAGTTGCTTGGGATTTAGAAACACTGCTGTCATTGACTTTAACAAGATTAGGGGAGACTCTATTGCATGCAAAGATTTGCCAATTTAGGTGGAACCATTAAACATTAATTACTATAATTGTTAGACTCAAATAAAACAATTAAACTAATAATACCATAATGCCTCACCAGAATTTGATGATACTTACTCGTAAAATACAGTATAGTTAATTGATTTTATTTTGCCCTTCCTTTAAATACTCTTTATGCTACAGAATGAAAAGTAAAAATTGGTGAACTGGCTCTGAAAACATAACCTTCGTCTTAATGTTACGATGCATTTTTGTGACAGGAATGGGAAAATTGGTGGAGAAAGAGTATTAATTTTCAGTGTGGCTTGAAAAAGGAAATAATGACAAAAAGAACAAATGAGGGGTGAAAAGCCACAGGCATACAGAAATTAACAAGGAAATGGCAGCCTTTACTCAGATAACTGAGGGAAGAAAGAACTGTAGCCACTAGGAAGTCTGGAATCAAATATTTTGTGTGAAGGGGGAATGTGAATTGTGCAGCAAGAGGCACACATTTGACTGCATCACAGAAGGGAGTAATGTGGACTCCAACGCACAGAGATAGCTAGGAAACATAAAATAGGGCAAATGTCTGCTCGCTTCTGCCTGCTTTTGTCTCTAATATCTCTTTCTAATAGCCCATCTGTGGATAACCAAGAAACCTGTAGGTATCTGCTGGAAGCCTTCAGAAGTGGAGAACAGGAAGGGCTGCTGTGATTTCTCAGTGGAAGAGGGATGTGTATGGCACCAAGGAAACCCCAACTATGGAAGGAGACCATGACTGCTGTGCTGTTGATTTGCTCAGGTCTCTGCTGAAAGTATCACGAGTTTCTAAGTGTTGCTCCTCCAGAAACTTTACACAGGACAGGATTGACTTCTCTGGGACACCAGATGAATATGATTAAGTGCAGCTTCCTGAGCTTCTGGGTGACAGGACTGGGATTTTCACAAGTGAAGTAGCTAGGAGAAGGTGAGGTCAAAGCAATTTTTCTTGGTCAGCTGCCCAGACATCTGGATGCAGGTAAAGCCTGCATGTTCAGTTATCACCCAAATAAACTCTGTATCCTTTGTTTTCTGGGCAGTTGTAGGAAGGCATCTTATCAACATCAGCTCAAAGTTTCCATACTCAGTAATCATGCTCAATAGCTTGTAATTCACCACAAATCTCTATCAATACTTGGGGCACTGCTGACTTGCAGCTGGGATTCATAGAATGAATGATGGGATTCATGAGCTACATTGTGCATCATGGTAAAAAAACTTCTTTTCTGAAATATTCACATTAAATTTGTAACTAAAACTGGCTGAACAGTATCTAGACTTAAAAGGTTTCATGCTGTGAGAACATACCAAAGCAAATAACTTGCCTATTGATGTTTTGGAGAGACTAGTCATAGAAGTAAATCTGTGCAGGCTGTTGTACATACATTAAGTTAGATCACGTTTTTATCTCAATTATCCCATGAGCATTTCTCTCTTCATTCAATATATGTATTGTTCTTAAAAAATACTCCTGGTTATGAAGCAGAGAAAAAGTCACTTTGGACAATGAAGCTCTCCACATGCATTTTTTTAATTCACCTAATTTTAAAGTAGATGACTTCCCTCCTCCTCTATTTTCAACAAAGAAACAAACAGAAAGTATTGGATTTAAATTTTCTGACATTTTTTATCTTGAGACACTTTTTTTACAAATGAGTTAAAAGGCCCTCAAAGGTCTTCTAAAAAAAGTGCTGATGTAGTTCAGTAAGAGCTTTGGCAGGAGGATGCTCTAATTGGTGCAGATGGATAGCTACAAAACTGTCATTTTAGCCTCGCAGCAGTCACTAAACAACAGAGTTTATATATGAACTATAGTGGTTCCTCCTAAGTTAGTTTCATTCTGATGTTTATTTCCATTTCTACTCATTTTGTTTCTCACTGATTAAATTATTTCCCAAATCACCTTGTTTTTTCCATCATTCCTTGTAGTTAAGCACTAGTACCAAATTGCTTTTGCTCAATTTCCATATTAAATGCAGTAAAATGCAGAAGTACATGCCTCAGAATGTGGCAACCTGAAAACATGTAATTTTCTGTTGTAACGTGGGTTTAAAAACTGTGAAATGTTTCATTTTCTTTTTTCTTGCTAGGCAGCTAAATTTGTTCTATTTCTAGTCTGACCTGGTCAGTTCTTAAAGTAATTTCTAAATGTTTAGCTCACAGTAAGAGAAGTGCTTCATTTTATAATAACTAAGTTTATATTTTTAAGTTCAAAGTAGGACATCTTGGCCTAATTAGGCAATTATTCAAAATATTCTGAGTACAAGTCAAATCTACAGTAATAGTGCTGATAAAATTGCACTGAAAACAAAGCAGCTATGCCTTAATTTGGTCAGAAACATAAGTGGAAACTAGCTTCATTATAGATTTTAATGCAAGCTCTGATCTCTAAGTAAAAATTTCCAAAGTTTCAGAGCAAGTTAGCTAATTTAAGTTAATCAAATCTGTTTAAAATGAATAAAGATTACAGTCCTTTTGATAGTGTAAGTGCACATGATTTGCTAGAGGCCACTGGGCTCCGTAGGCCACTCATCACCCCATTTTTAGGCTGTTCATTCTCAGTCCTTCTCTACCCTGCTTCAAGCCAGAAGGATGTGCCTGCTCCCACTCGGTTATAAACTGCGATACAGGAGCCTTTTAGGGATTTACAGCATCTCTGAACCTTTTATGCAGACCTTTAACAGCTCACTGATTCCTCTGGATCTATGTTAGGCTTAACAAAAGGAAGCTCTGAGTGTATCTGGGCAGCATAAGCATCAAGCATTTGCTGTGGTTGACAGTGAAAAGAAATTGTATTGAGACAGAATCAAGATGGAGAAGGATGAAGAGTTGCCTTAATCCAAGTACCTAAGTTAGAAAAGGAAAATAAGCTTTCATATTAAATAGGTACTAACTTGTTTAAGGATGTGCTCTTCCTTTAGACAGTATGCTCCCAGTTCCATCCATTTCTAAACTGAGGTTCACCTGAACCGATCCAGGATCCCAAATGTTGTATGCACACTCATAAGCATCAAGCATTTGCTGTGGTTGACAGTGAAAAGAAATTGTATTGAGACAGAATCAAGATGGAGAAGGATGAAGAGTTGCCTTAATCCAAGTACCTAAGTTAGAAAAGGAAAATAAGCTTTCATATTAAATAGGTACTAACTTGTTTAAGGATGTGCTCTTCCTTTAGACAGTATGCTCCCAGTTCCATCCATTTCTAAACTGAGGTTCACCTGAACCGATCCAGGATCCCAAATGTTGTATGCACACTCTATTCATTAATAGCAATATATCTATATAAGTTTTCTATCATGATAGAAGTGGAAATTAAAAGTTAACACAACTTTTGCCATTTTCATAAGTGCTGTTCCTAATACCAGAATGGAAATAAATAAAGATAATTCCTTTCACTGATTCTGCTGACCTTGGGGGTATTTAATAGATCAGCAACTTTTATAAGTAATAAATATCAGTAAGTGATGGAAACCAAAAAGAACCAAAATCATTGTGTTCCTTAATAAATTGGCTAATAATCATCTGTTACATTTTAGTAAAATGACATTCTTTTAAAAACCACATTTACCTTTAGTATCTATGTTGTGTTGAATCACATTTAAAGCACCACATTTCTGTCATTTTTTTAAGCATGTCTGCTAAGGTTATCTTAGTTCCTGTTTTGTCTTGTGTGTGGTTGTCTTGGTTTAACCCAGCAGGTGGCTGAAACAACCACAAGCCATTCACTTATCCCTCTTTGCCCCTGCCACAAGTGGGGTGGCAGCACTGAAGAAAAAAACAGTTAAAACTTGTGGGTTGAGATAAAGACAATTTCATAGAACAGAAAAAGAAGACAATAATATTAAGAACAACACAGGACAATTGCTTACCAACAAAATACAATGCTCAGCTAGTTTTCGAGCCTAACTACCTCCCAGACCTCCTCCCTATTTCATGCTGAGCATGACATCATATGGTATGGAGAATCTCTTTGGTCAGTTTGGGTCAGCTGTCCTGGCTGTGCCCCCTCCCAGTTTCTTGTGCACCTCCGTCCTTCTCACAGGCCAGGCAGTGTGAGAAGCTGAGAAGTCCTTGGCTACCTAGCAGTAACTAAAACATTAGTGTGTTATCAACATTATTCTCATATTAAATCCAAACCACAGCACTATACCAGCTACTAGAAGGAAAGATATCCTCTCCCTCATCCCCACCTTGGCAGCCACAAGGGATGGAAAACAAACCCTTAAACCTGGCCAGGTATCCAACAGCACTTCTTACCCTGCAGTTTCTTAGTTTCCCCTTCTAATAGTGGATAAGGACAACAACTATCTCCATGCAATTCTCAAGTTTGGGGATTTCTTACAGTGACTTTGGCTTTATATACCTTGTGTAAGGTACATAAGGCTAATGGAAAAATAATAAATTTCTTATTTATGTTGGCCCCTTGACAAATGATTTTCAGGTTTTCCCACAATTTACTAGCTACTCTGGTTTATATCCAGTAGATGGTACAGATGTAGCAAGAAATGTTTTGAATCTTTTTCTTAGCTTTTAGATTTGAGATTTTTAGATTTTAGATTTTTAGACTTTTACAAACCTTCATATTCATGTGTCATGTTTTAAAATTTTTCTGCAATAGTAACCACTCAGAAGGAAATGCTCAAAGGAAAAATTAAGTTCTTGCTAGTGCTTGAACATTGTGTGCTGAATTACATATAATAGTTTTTTCCCTCACAGAAGGACTTGCTCAGGATAGGACATAATGCAATGCAGGAAAAGCAATGGGTGTAGACATTAATGTAGATCTTGATATGGGATGATGCTGTATGGTCACATATCTCTGGCTAGCAAAATGCTTTCTCTCATCCGACCTTCCATTTACTAGGTCAAATAATTACATTTATTTTACAAAGTATTCAACTTTGGCCTCCTTCACTAATTTCCACCACCAGCAGTTAATTCCATTTAATGAGGCAGGGAGACAAGAACTCCAAGTACATGTAAACTTTTCTCTTTAATTATGTGGTTAAGCTTTGGTTTGAGAGACAGTGACACCTTCACAGAGATGTCCGTGTTTTATTCCCTACTCTACAGGATTTTCAGAGGAATGGCCATTTGGAGTGTTAATGGATTCATAAAGAAATTAAATGAGGCATTCTTATCTGAAACTTGATTATGCTTCACAGAATCAGAAAAAAAGCAGGAATGAGGGTCACATCTGGATAAGTCTAAGCACATCTGGACGTACTTTGCATCAGGACTCACTTACAGGGTATGTGGGTCTTATGGAGATATGCATATTTACACACATCAGACACAGATATACAACACATCAAGGCATAGCTTTCACATGAAAGTCCCAGGATCCTAAATAGCACCCCTTTTATTCCTCCACTGGTCTGAAAACTTTGTTCAATTTATATGCTATCTGCTGCATTTTGGCTATGTGATAATTCTGAAACTGCTTAAAATCAAGTACAAACCAATAAAATACTTACTGGTTTTTGTCCCTGTCCCCCCATGTCCATGTGTGTGTGTGTGTCCCTTTTTCCCCCTTCATTTCATCATGCTGGTGTGTATATAAATCTATTGAATACTTTTTTCCTACTTTTGTTACCCCCTGTGTGGCTGCATTGCTGAGTTTAGAGTTGAGGTAATTTTACAAATGTTTATCAGTTCCAATGTTAAAAAAAAAAGGACTGACTTGTATGCTTTCAGCTCTCAGAGTTAGAAAATGAGAACTATAACCAGCGATGCTGTGAACCAGAGAATCAGTGAACTCTAAGCTTTTCTTCGGGCTGAGGAAGCTACACTCATGCTTGTCAAGGAGATTAACGAGAAATGTGATTGAGTCTGGAAGACTATTGCTGCAGTGGATTACAAGTTTGATCTTCTCTTTTTTCAGGGATAAACAACCTCAAGGGCTAGGACACTGGCACAGAAAAGCAGATAATATCACTGGCTGTGAGGAAAAAGTGTGGCCATATGGCAGACCAAATAAATGAAAATAAATGAGTCAAGCAATCCATTCAGTGGAAGCATGGTTATGCACTGTTGTACAGAATAGTTACTTTTATTTTTGTATTTACAGATTAACATGTAGTCTTTCCCAAATATTTCTATCTGATTTCTTCAGACTGCATATTCTTTGGAAAGGCCAATCTAGTATTAGGAGCATGCACTGGATCCTGGAGCTATCATAGTGCGAATGTTTAAAATCAAGTCTTTGAATAATCCGATTGGAATAAACACAAGAATAAAGATTTACAGCCGCTGGTGGAGTGTGGAATTTCTAAAACTGCATAGTAGACTATATAGTAATGAGGGAAATTCAGGAGAGTTTAGCAACTGATAAAAGAGATGTATCCTCTAACTCTGATTTTAAGGCCCACAAGAATATTCAGAGAATAATTACCAAATAAAAGATTTTGTGTAAAAAAATAGAGATTCTTACAATGGGTCACTTCTATCTAGACTGTATGTGTTACTGTTTCTTAAATAGGCCATATTCCTGAATATAAAAAGCAAAAACCACAAACAAACAAAAAATGATAAAATAAAGCAGGATTTCAAAGTTCTCCTCTGTAATGTTTTATTGTATTCAAAAAGCTACTGAAAGACAAATCATTGTATGCATTTTATGTATGCTCAACAGCAAGAATAGGGCCACCTACCTTCCCTAGAATAACACCCAAAAAGTAAATCACACCCAAAAGCATTAATTTCATTGATAAAACATCTGCTTCAAATGCAGCTTTCTCACTTCTTGGTGAATGCTTTCTGAGTAAGATCAAGAAAAGGATTCTGATAGGTTTAACTCTATCCTAAAGCAAGATGATCACTGAATCAGATAAACTACTAATCTGTTTAAAGCTTGTTACTCTTATTTTGCCAAGGCTAGGATGCTTTGCAGCAAAAAGCAGCCAGGACACTTACTGCCAAGAATCAGACATCTCATGCATGTTTCATAAATATGCTTCTCTACCGAAAACACAAGGATTAAGCAAACACCAGTTCAGTTTGCAAAAGCTTCCACTAATGATTTTTAAATAACTCCAAAAGAAATCTTGGCTCCATTTAAATCAACAGTAAATTCTCATTGCATTCAATATGTCCAAGATTTTACCTCTAATTTTCAGCCACAATGCAAACCCTTTTCAATTTTAAATCAGGGTAACAATGTCATTCGAATGCACTGAATATGATGATGACTATCTTTATTGTACTCATTAAACTTCTAAATAAATAAATAGATGCCTCTTTATTATAAGTAAAATGTTAAAATTTGGATGAGTGGATGGATAGATGGATGGATGGATGGATAGATAGATAGATAGGAAGGCAGGTAGGTAGGTAGGTAGGTAGGTAGATAGATAGATAGATAGATAGATAGATAGATAGATAGATAGACAAGCTAAGCTTATGCCCATATTAAGTTTTTGTAGTAAATATTGACTGGAAGAAGCCAAGATTTCATAATAAAACTCTGCCATTTATAACAGCATTACCACACACCAAAATTTTGTGTGAAATAGTTCAGTTCTCAAGGAAGCATCTTTTAAAGCAAGACAAGAGACATTTCAACAAAATAGCAATGTTATATCTAAAAGAGTGTTGATAAAGAGTCCTCCTTTACTTAGAAAAATCATAACTTCATGCAAGAATGGAGAAATAAATTTAAAGACCAGCAAGGTTTGCTTTGCAAGCATGCTGGGATACAAACATGGAATATTAAAACATGCTAAGAAGTAGGCTCATTGACTGATATGCATTATGAACGTAATCACTATTGTAGCAGCACACACCTGGGAACCCAGTGGAGAGAAGATAACGAGAAATTTTCCTTTCCATGCAGTAAAATGGCAAGAGAACCATTCACGATCAGCAACTGGGTGACTCCAGTAGCCTCTGCTGCTCTAATGAGGCACAGATGTAAGTGCAGCTGGAAGGGCTTGAAGGGTGGGTGCAGAACACTATTCAGTGGCCTGCTTCCAACCCCCACGACATGGAGCTGAGGGCTAGAAATATTGCCTGCTGCTTGCGCAACATGACTGCCTCTCTTTTAAGATGCAGTTAGGAACTGTCCCCAAACAGATTCAGCTGCAAAAGGACACACCATGCTCATGAAGGAGAGAAGAGCATACATCATTTAGATGAGCGCTCTGTAGTTGCTCTGTGCATGTCGCCATGTCAGTACGTAACATATCACCTCAAGTCCAAATATTAAAAATATTTCATGTATGCGTACTATGTCTATGACATGTATGATGTGTACATATGTGTAAATATACCAAGGCAAGGCTGGATGGGGCTTTGGGCAACCTGGGCTAATGGAGGGTGTCCCTGCTCATGGCAGGGGAGTTGGAACTAGATGGGCTTTAAGGTAGCCTCCAAGCCAGGCCATTCTGCAATTCTACTTAAGTAGAAAGTATTTTAAACACACAGCTGTACAAAACACACTTCTTACTTATAATGCACTTTCTTCATCCTGTTGTTGTGGGTTTTTTTGGTGTGCAAACACCAAAAAAAAGAAATTGCAGAGCTTTTTCTTCTTCCACTCAAAAAAAACCCTCCAAAACCATTTAAAAACAATAATCATAGAAACATTCTGAATCCTTCAGTCTTGCCCTTTAAAATCATTAAGCGTGTCCTAGTCTGCATAAATCTGCAAGGCAGAGGGCAGTGCTGCACAGCAATAATTCAGATAGCTCTTAACAAGCTGGCCTGGGGACCAGCAGCCATGTCCTTAACATTAGGTAGCTCTGCTAGCCTGGGCAGATGCAGTATGCTATGCTCATGTGGCTGGACAGCTAGTAGTGTGGAAAAATAGGCTTGTTTGCCCAAAGTTGTACTGCTGCAGAGTACAGGTTTGTCTTGAATAGATTTTCTTAAGACTTAGGGCATACTTGAAAGTGAACCATATGGTCCTTTCACTGATGGCATCCAGAATGTCAAGGCACACCTCTCACCAGCAATCAGAAGTTAATTTTTCATCTCTGTTGGAAGTTGCATGCGCTAATTAGTCCTAAGAAAATTAATACAGCCAAGATGGATTTAAAAAAGCAGTCTATTTGGCCTAGGAAATAGACATAAAATACAAAATAGTATGCATTCCCCGGAATTAATGCCATTGAGTCAAAAAATTATTTGAAGCTGCTCTTGTTAAAGTTAAATGTATTTGCAAGCATATGCAAAATAATAAATAAACAAAGTATCTCTAAAATTCATCTCTGACACTTTGGATTAGTAAAATCTCTACCCAACTGCAAATCCAATCCTAAAGTGAATTGTTGGTCTTGTTCTATCTAAGCAATCACAAAACTCTATTTGACTACAGTGACATGAAAATATCACCGTGGATGCTCCTTCTTCCTCCCTGACCCTAAAATAGTCAATAGACCCTTAATGCAAAGCCTGCTGTAGCTGATGGGGAACTCTCTTTTAATTTCAACAGGTTTTGTGTAAGTCCTTGCACAGTATTATACAAAAGTGGCTAGAAGCAAGTCACGCTCTCTTCTGAATCCACAAAGATTTCTACTCACTATTAACAATCTTTCAGTAGAAAACAAAGCAATGCAGAACACAAACACCTTTGTGTCCTTTATAGATACACTTTTAACTCAAACATATGTTATTATATTTTGTATGTGTGTGGTCCTAACATTTTTTTAAGGTACGAAATCACAAACCAATACAACCTTCAAACAGCTAATCATCTTCTAGCTATGTAATATATAGTGAGTTCTCTTTTTCAGATATTGTTGTGTTCAGGATATTATACCACAGAATCACAAAATCATAGGGGTTGGAATGGACCTCGAGAGATCATCAGGTCCAACTCCCCTGCCAAAGCAGGTTCCCTAGGACAGGTCACACAGATAGGCGTCCAGATGGGTCTTAAATATCTCCAGAGAAGGAGACTCCACAACCCCCTGGGCAGCCTATTCCAGTGCTCTGTCACCCTCACTGTGAAAAAGTTCTTCCGCATATTGGTGCGGAACTTCCTATGCTCCAACTTGAAGCCACTGCCCCTTGTCCTCTCTCCACAAACATCTCTTTTTTCAGAGAGGTCAGGCTTCCACCTGTGATCCTCAGTTTGTTGGTAGATATTTTTGTGTCAAAGGAGTTTTCTATTTCAAAGTCTACAAAGTTTTACTTGGATTCCTAAACTTCTCTGCTTTCTCAGAAAGCTGGTGCCACAGCTGTAATGAGATGTTGATGGGAAAAGGGGCTATTTCTTTTTAACACAAAAGTAGCCAGTGATTCTAACATGTCAGGAAATAGTATAGCCTAACAGAAGGAAAGCTCCTGACAAGCAGAATATATACGAGTGAGAAGGATTTCTCAGGCTAGTAAGCAGAAACCCTGACTATCTAGCTGAGGAAAGGATGAGAGAATAAAGACTGAAGACAAGAAAAACAGAGACCTTAGGCAATGTATCTATACACATTTATATACTGTTGTCACTGAGCTTTTTTCATTTTTAATAAATGCAACATACAAACAAAAAATCCATCCAATCTTCCATGTCAAAGTTCATGTACAAAAACATTTCCCTGTGACAATAATTTGTAATGGAGGAATTCATTATGCTTCCACGGCACATTTTACATCCTCTGCTTTCCTATGCCTGAGTGAGTAGGCCACTTGTTTCTGTCTCTCTGTTCCCCTTGCTTTGGATGTAACAAATCTCTCTTTCTAGGGTCTGAAAAAGCTCGTTCTTCTTTCCCATAAAAACTCTCTGCTATGAGTGAGAAAACCAGCAAAATTCATCCAAGTAGAATCTCAGATACACTACTGGGCTGTTTATTTAGCGCTCGACGTGCACGCAAGTAGAAAATGGAATATTAAACTTCACCCAGAAGAGCTCCACTCTTTCTGAAGCATACTGTTTAAGCTCCGTGAGCCGGTGAAAGCAGCTGCGTGACTCATTTGACTGCTGGGGCAAGCACTGAGGCTTCAGGATTAGGAGGTCTGTTGCTATGTATGATACAAATCATTCCTACCCGCCTGACCCACTGCATGCTGCGCTCTCTGGTGGAAGTATTTCTTTGGAAAGATACTCTAAATTTGAGGATCCTGGTTTAAGTTTGTTCATTGTCCTCTATTCATTATTAGCTCAAGCTCAGATTCTTAAATTGTGGAATTTGTGAAAATGCGACTAGTCCTTACTCCAGCTGCCAGGCCAGCTGTGAAAGATTGGATTTGATATGGGAAACAGGTAAGGCTTGAGTCATCTTTTCATCCTCACCATGTAAATATTGCCTGGCAGCCTGGATCACCTTTAAACACACAGCTATTGTACCCTGGGCCATTAGTCAACTCCCAACCTTATTCCCCTCTGCCAGGCACAGAAAAAAGCAAACAATTGCCAGGGCCCTCGATGAAAAGCAGGTTGGGTGCTGGTTCTTCACTGCCTGTTCGTTCATCCATGCAAAAGAGTTCTTTCATATTTAGATGCTGTGCCACCAGCATAAAGCAGCTCCTGGAAAATTTGTCTCTTCTTATTTTGGGGAGAGTTGTATTCCACTGCTTACTTTGTTGTGCTGCATCACAGGAAAGGGATTGGGGTCCCTTCTCCAGTGCTGAATAACAATTTGCTGAACAACACTTTCCAGTGATGAGGACATTTAATTTCCATACATAAAAATAAAACTAGAATTAAGATGGAATATCTTCTGACACCCTTTTCCTCTTTGAAGATACAAGACATTTTTGTTCAGGTACAATAAGATAGAGTAAAATATAAAATACTATGATCTTAAACTATGAAAAATTACTGACACTGAAATCATTAAAAGAAAGCACATCATTAAAATACATAGGGTTCAGACAGTCGTATGTACATTTTACATTATTTGAATGTTTTTGAAATAAATTAATCTCTAAAGGATGCAATTATGATGTTATGTAGAAAGAATGGTATTTTCAAAATTAATTTTAAATGTGTTTTTATTTTTATTTCACACTATTGCTCAAATACAAACTTGTCATTAACAGTCTAAATTCAGAACAAGTTGCACCAGAGCTGCTTCTGCAATTATTCTGTTACTGGGGTTTTTTTTTATTTTTTCAAGTAATAATTTAAGCCCATTGGAATATAATGCCTTTGGTTTTACTGTCAACCTAATTCTCACTGCATCCCAATAGGCCAAGCAGTCACAGTATGTGTGATGAATAACTTCTGCATTTGTGAAATACATGTAGAAACTGATGAACGTAAACGGAGAAAACTCCTGCAGTAAAACCAAGAAATTCCTGTAACTGAAGTAAAAACTGATGCAGCTCCATCTGCCTATTCCATCACATGTCTGTTACTCCTTTTTTTTTTTCTGAAATAATTCTTGATCTTACCTGGACTTTTATAAATGATTTGCATGTGCAGAAAACCACTTCAGAGGGAAAGAGCGAGGGAGAGACAGACAAACAGACATGCACACTCACCCCCACACTCCTTCCTCCAGCTTCCAAAATCCTAGGAAGTTAACTGTGTACAACATATCATGAACAAAAGGACAACATCCAAAGCTAATTATCTCCCCGACACTATGAAAATCCCATAGATGAGCACGAGATGTAAGTGGTACCAGAGTAGGAAGTTTGAAATTGGGATGCAAATCTGTTTTCTTCCTCTTGATAATGAGTTCTGCTGTTTTCCTGCTCTCAATCTAGGAAAAAAAAAATATCAGTGCTGAGGAAATCTTATTAGATTCAACCCTATTTTTAAACAGCTAGGACCAAAGTCTTCAGTCAGACACACTGGTGCCACCCCATTAAATTCCAGCAGTGGCACCACTGGTAGAGAAAGAATAGCACTCAGATTTTTCACCATTAAGTAATCTGTTTTCATTACCTTCTCAGCAGTTTGTTTCATTTGCCTGCAGTAAGGAAACTAAAATTAGAAAACATTTCATGTTCATAGTTAGTTTGCTTCCAATGAGAAAAAACAAGTCTATAAATTTGTCTATTGGGTTATGCCTGGTGCAGTTCTACTAAAAAAGTTGTCTTTACATTATAGTGATGAACTGTAAATGGCATAGTACATTATTTTGTCCAAAGTAATTCAAATTAATGACCCTAGAAATATTATTTGAGGTGTCTAAGTTATAAAGCATTACCAATAGTCATGAATATTACCAGCAAAATTTCTATTCTTTGTAATGTATGCATTGCCATGTGTTAATAAACTATTTCTCTGATCATCTTCAGGACTTGCTGTCTCTGGCAGGAGTTCCACACGCCACTCTCGCATCCATTCTAGCAGCAAATGAATGTCAGGTAAATGCTGATAGCAAACTATCAAAAGTTTGAAGGCACTGTGCTTGCCTTGACTTGCATACCTATGTTCTCCTGTCACACTACCTGAAGTGATACTGATACAGACTAAATAGAAAAAAATCCAAACCCAAGCATGTCAAAGTGTGGTGATCTCAAAGGCTTGTCAGCTGGCAACTGCTGAGAATAACCTTACGTAAAAATACTTTTTAGTTTCGTTTACATGGAACTTTAAAAAAGGAGGAAAAAAATGTAGACTACTTTTCCAGTTTAGGTGTTGCCCTGGATGCTAAAAATAAATTTGCTTCTCAAGAATGGCAGGGGTGTCTCTTTTCTTGCATTGTACTGGCTCCTGTTGTTCTTACTGAGAAAGTGTTAAGCCTTACCAACCATAGATAATAATCATTTTAACTGATTAAATAAAAATCCCAAAGTTCATCCAAGTTGGATGGCACCAGAATCAACACACATTTGGGAAACATGCCATCATAGTGGTATCCAGAGACACTCTTAAGAAGCTTAGAGATCAGAGGAGGAGATGAAATGATTTAGGCTTCATAGGTGCTTCTCATGACTAAATACGGATGCCAAGATCGCTTCTGAGGAAACATCGATGGATCATGAAATCACAAAAGCATGAAGTCAAACAGCTTCTGGATTTCAAAAGGACTGGAAAGTAATGAAGTAGCATAAAAACCTACTGTGGAAATAATACAAGTGAACACCTAATTTTTGAAGTTCTCATAAATCTGCTGTAGTTTACCCTGGAGAAAGGGTTTTCTAGCTCACAGCTCTCATTATAAGGCTGGCCAATGAGTAGAAGCAGTAACAAGTATGCACTTGCACATAACTTGTTTTTTTCAAAAACTTGTTTTCTATTCTAGGTACCTTTTAAAAAGTCCTACAATAGCTTTTCAACATTTCTTTCTGATAAAGTATTACAGTCCAATCAGCATTAAATACACATTTCCTTAGTTTTAAAGGTCATTCAATAGTCACACACCTACCTGTATTTAAAGGTAAAGCAGAGCTTGAAAACAGATCTCAAATGTATTTCCTCGGATGATATTTGGCTGGAGACCCTATGCAAAATTTAAATTATTTTTTTATCATCAGGAACATCCTTCTAATTTCTTGGAACTCACTAGATATTTTATACTGACGAGGAACTTACTGCAGGCAAATAACAGGAATCCTACTTGCCAGATATACTAAAAATGGAATGAGAGGAAATCTATCACAACATGCTACACAGAATAAGCGTTCCTCTGCAGAAAACTATGGAAACCTGTATGGAAACCTTCCTATGCCCAGTGGGCAGAATTAATATCCAATTCGATCACCTCACTGTGTATCGGGATGACTGATAAGAAGGCACAGACTAACTGTGCTAACAGAAATCTGACAGTGGCAGGCACAGTGCTTTACTGGAAGAGCAAGAGGCAGATTTTCAGTACACAGCTTGTTGAGAAGGCACATGAGCCAGGCCTACAGTGATTGTTCCCAGAAAAGTCTGCCACAAACTGGACTGTGGCAGCTGAATCCATCTTAGTCGAATTGTAAGATGGCAGAATATCCATCTCCTTCAGGTAACACATGACATCTGCACAAGTAAAATCCCATGCCACAGTGTTAATGAAGGTTGTCAGTTTTCCTGCTAATGATGGGAATCACTTGTTTCATAAAAGTTAATAGCCTAAGATGAGCGTTAGAACATAGAGTCCTAAAAATCCAAACCACAGTGTCTCTTCATGGGGTCTCGAGGGACCATCATTTTTACATCCAAGAAGAAAAAGGTAGAAGACAGCTTCAAAGAAGCTTTAAAGGTAGAAGCTTTGAAAAAAATGGTTGAATATTTTAATGTAGATTGAATATTGTCAAGCTGTGAAAGTGGTTCTCTTTCAGAAACAGTACACTACAAAAATGCAAAGAAATGTACTTGATACATGCATGTGCTTTGGTTTTACGTGGAATAAGCAGTTCCTCTGTCCCTTGAGGAAAACTCACAGTGGAAAAAGGTAAACAGGAATTTAAGGCCTTGCAGGAGTGGAATCTTAATAAAAGCAATATATGAAATAACAAAAAAAAAACCAACAACAGGGGCTAACAAAGTGCATTTGTATGTTTAAAAAAACCTCAAAACATAAAAAAAATCCCCAACAAACTACTAAATAAGTGGTAACGGGTCACAGAACTGAATTACTAGGATAGATCTATCAGCCCAGAAGTTAATTATAGAATATCAAGCATTGTGGAACTTTTCTTTCAGGGATTTGAAAAACACACATTGTTACACTACTACTAAAGTTGGTAAAATTAAACGCTTCTGTGTCCCAAAGCTGGAAATTTAAGCAAGTGCCTAGTTTCTGCCCACAGAATAATTTAAGACAGACAGAAGGTATAAATCTGTATAGGCGTAAGGGTTCAACAAGAAGAAAAACATTTGCAGTGAGAAATTCATCTCATGGGGCCAAAAAACCCAGTGTGTTTGTATGAAAAAAAACCCGTGCTATTGGTCAAGGAGCTGAGCCACAGAAAATTCACAGCATGCTTCATCCAACCCAGTTTCTTTTAGAAAATATGTAATGTTTTTCAATTACTCAGGACGATGGCCTTTGGAATGAAATATAATGGTTTCAATTTAGAAGACCTCAAGCTTGGTGAGTTTTCAGCAGCAAGTATGCAGCTATGAAGAAAGAAGTAGCATTGAATTAATTGTCCTTTTGTTTTCTAAGAGATCATTATTTAGAGCTTTAAATAGCTTAAACACTCATTAAATATATTTTTAAGTCTGCCAAGGGCAGATTATTTTACTTTAACTGTCTTTAATTAAAAGAAAGAAAAAAAGAAGTCTTACCCTTATCATCTATAACCAAAAGGAAGACCCTTGTCCCACTTTACTGGGAATGAGGTTTCTTAATGCTTGGAGAAATGATCTCTATGTGGAGACCACTGCAGCATCAGTACAGTCCAAGAGGACTAGCAACTGGTTAAGTTACAGGAATGCTTCCCATTTGCAACATGTGACATACTTTTAAAACTGAAGAACAGTGTTGCAACAGAATGTTCTACTTCCCAAAAATACTTGGATTCAGATAGCAACCAGGCTTCCCAGGGACGCTTGCAAGCTTTGCCCAACACTGTAAACATCGTTGTCATAACACTCATTTTCTTCTTCAAGCTCGTCTCAAACAAGCAAGCGAAAACCGCAAGTAAATCCACCATAATGAAAAGGAAGATAAATCTGAACTGTTACCAAACAAACCTCACCCAACTGACCTGCAAGGTTTTTCTACCTACAGCCTTTGCAAAACTGCTACTTTGCAGTGAGTAAAAGTTCTTGCTGAGTTTGAGTCTATCATTATTATGTGTAACAGCAGCTGTAGTTACCTAGAGAGTCCACTTTAAGTGGACTGAAATCTATCAACACAGAAACAGCTGTACCATCAGTCCAGAATTACATCCCTTCCCAGGGAAGCACCAGATGTTCACAGAGAGGCACCAAGAAACCATCGTAAGGTACAGATTCGTGGATACTTTGCCTTTTCATAGCAAGACTGAGCCAAGTACTGAAGTATGAGAATTTGCCCTTGCTGAAGGGTATTTTTGTTCTTACATTATAATCTCACATTTTCATTAAATCCTGTACCCTGTTCAGCTGTATGCTTCCCTTTAAAAATGTGATCCCTGGGGCATCTTAAATATGTTCCTAGAATGTTGTGTTTTCAAAATATTTAAGATTGTCTTGTTAGCAAACTGCTTATGACAAAAAAAACCAACCCAAACTTTTTGCAGAATTTGGCTTTTTCCCCCCTCCCCCTCTTAATTCCCTCCTGAGACAGGTGGCAACATCTGTTTCATCCCCGCTGTTCCCACTGACTGCTACAAAAACTTCTTAAAGTGGTAAAAGCAGTAAAATTCAGGTGCAATTACAAAAAAAAGTATACACACACGGTTTCAAGTTCTTGTAGTTTGGTATGCTGCATGAACACACAGCTGATTCTCTAAAGTCAACAGGCCAAGCACTGCCCATCAAGACAACTTTCTTGTTGAAGAAACATGAACTAGCTTTTGCTTGCTGTTATTTAAATGACCGTACAACAAACTGTCAACAGGAGGATATTCTCATTCTGCAGAATTAAGAAGCGCAGACACTTCCAAGTTTCAGACATTTATTAAGCCTCATCAAAACACTTCCAAACACAAGACCGAGTGCAGCGTGAGGCAAGTTTGGCTACTTCCTGGATGAGTAAGCATGACAATTGTGCGGACGGCTTCCGGAAGACCTTTCTGTGCAGCTCATGGAGATGAGTGTGTTGTTCAGAAGTCAGGACGATCCTTTTTCAGTCTACTGTAGTCTACATTAACCGAGTAGAACTAGGAAAGACAGAAAAAAAAAAAAAAAAAAAAGAAATTCAACTATCCATTTTCTATTGTATTTACTAAAAAGCATGCATCATTTACACTGGCAGCAGGAAACTGACATCACAGCTTGACTCAGTACGCTACACAATAACAAATTTTAAGAAAACACAACTTCAAAGAGCAGTAACTTGTTAATATTATCTTCATTCTGCATACAGTATTAGAAGCTCTGCATTTAAAACACAGCAGTGCTTGTGTCTACAACTGAAGAAACACAGTATTATCACTTCCTTAATCTCCGGAATTAAAAGTCCATTCACAGAAGTTCCTGCAGTACTGCTGCAGGAGTTTATCCTTTCTGCCCAGTATCTAAGTGCTCCTGTACACCAAAGGCCACACCTACCTTACCAAGTGGCACAAAGCAAGGTGTGCATGAACAAATATTGTCACAGGGGAACATTCAGAGCAGTGCTACAAAAGTTTGGTTTAAGTAGCTGCCTCTAGAACTGCAAGGTGTGAAAAGGAGGAAGGGAAGTAGGAACAGATCCTGTCACACTCCCAGTTTGTATCAACAAAGTTGGATGCTGTCATGAGCAATTCAAAGCAGCAGAACCAATAGTCACTGAGGACAGTTAATTTACAGACTAAAAACATATTTTGGCAGCCCAGTCTGACTTGACATAAAGTATGTGATATTACAGATTTTCCTAAGAAAAACTCCAAAAAAACCCAAGGAAAAAGAAATTTATCTGCTATCTTATTTCTCTTATGACTAAATTTCTTTATTTTTCACTTTGTAAGAGAAAACAGCCTACAGCACATTAAACCTACAGCTTTCTGTGCAACTCCTACAGTTTATACAAAGATAAATTAAAAAGAGAAATAATTTGATCAAAAGCTAAAACTTGTTCTATCAGAGCCTTTTACTAAATGCTCATCCTCAATTTAGTCATCTGCCTTTCCATTTCCCACAGTGCAGATTTGGAAAAAAATAATCCCCAACAATATACACACCCAAATATGGTAAACCCCGAGGTTGTGTTTGCATGCTAAGACCTAAGGGGAATGCCACACAAGGCATGCACTCTTTAGAAAGAATCTGTGCTGTGCACTATGCTGACTTTGCTTCTTTTAGATATTTAAAAAACAGAAGCAGCAATGAAAACAAAGTATTATGTTCTTCTTGGACCTTTAAGGGAACCACAACGTTTTGTTTCAGAGTGTGGGTTTTATTCGCTTATTTCAACAGCTGGAATAGTTAAGCTATGGTCCTGAACAGACACTAGCTTTGGAAACTTAGTAGGTTTGCTTCTTTAGTAGCTTGACAATAATCTCAAAATATACTTAACAGAAATCTACTAAAATACAACTTTCTGTAAACTACCAAGTATTTTACACGTGCTTCCTCATTAGTTGAGTAAAATAACTCAAGTACCTATTCCATCCAATTACTTACAGACAATTGTTTTGTTTTCAAACAATAAACTCTAGAACTGAATTAGTGTTTATGTTAAACACTGACATTTTCCTGCTTCGATTCTAATAAGTAAAGGCCAACAGTCCAGAGCTCAGAAAGCTTCAGTTTAGAACTTAATGAGGTTTTGTCTTTCTCCCTGTAATTTATTTCTGAATATTACAGGTTAGCATATTCTTCCTGCCGCATCTAATTCCTCTTTTTCTTACAGTGCAATATATTTGAATGGCTCCATAGAGACTCCTCTCAACCCATTATCAACCAACTTTAGGGAGTTTTAACTCTCTAACTTGGCACTCTCTGCTCTGAACTCTAGAGACAAACAAATGTTGCACAGCAGAAGAAATACATCACTCATTCAGCTACCTTCCAATATGCTCAAATACCCTAAAGCAGTAAGCTATACCTTTGACATTATGTTTCTTAAAACTCTGTATTTTTCATTTTACCTTGTACTGGTCACTGGGAGACAGTTTGTTCCAAGGCTCTGGATTATTTTTCTTGTCCCAGCTATTGAGAAAAATGAAAGATATCAGAACGTATAAAAAAAAAAAAGAAAATCACATTACCTTCAAAATGATCAAAATTCTTATGTGTAGTGTGGTTATTAGGCCATGAAGAATCACCCATCCAAATAAGATTCCACAAAAAAGGACACAGTCCTTTGACAAGTCTCTACATATCATATGGTAAACAAACAAATCTCCGTATCAAGGAAATCTCCACACAGTTGCTCCAATATCACTGGAACTGAGGCATTAACGCCCCCAAAAACATAAAGAAAAAGTTAAGTTTGCTTTAATATATGCAGCAAGAGGACTGGATACTATGAATTATTTTATACATACCAGACATCAGGGTTGAACATTGCCAAACGCATGAGGTACAGGCCTGCGCCAACCCCTCCAGATCCAATGATCAAAAACAGAGGGATCAACTAGAACAACAATGAAGAAAGTTAAATATCATACCATGATGTAAAAAAAAAAATAATTACATAGCACTTCTGACTACAGTAACGACAAACCAATGAACAAACTCACAGGCTTTGAGCCATAACGCATGGCCCTGTAAAACCCTGACATAAGCTCCCTGTGTGCAGGACATCCCTGGGGTCAGAGAAACTTGCAGGTTAAAACAAGCAAACATGAAAAAAACTCCGTTACATGCAGAACAACCAAACGCCCCTTAACAACGCCTTTCCAGGAAACAAACGGCAGTCCTTCTGCTGCCCCAAACAGCCCCTGCCATCCGCACCCCTGAAGGCAACCTAAGAAATTAAGATGGGGAGCGACGCAGGGCCAGGGATGAGCCCTGCTATGGCAGCATGAGCTGGGCGCACACGCCAAAGGAAAACGGGGACCTGACCCTGCCTCAGCGGTCAGCCCTGAGCCGCCCAGTCACCGCCAGCCCCGGCCCATCCGAGGGACCAGGCAGGCAGGGCGGGAGGAGACGGGGCGGCCGGCGGGGCCTGGGGCACCGACCGCCAGCAAGCGAGGACGTAGAGAGTGGGCCGCAGCTGCCCGCGCCGCCAGGTACTTACGCTGGGGTGCTTCTTGGCGTGGCTGACTATAACGCGAAACATGGCGACAGCAAGCGCAGATCTCACTCTCTACCAGGCTCCAGAGCCCGTTCTCCTTCTTCAGCCGCCGAGGCCCAATGTCACCCGAGGCCCCCGGCACGGCAGGTGCTGGCCGCCGCAGCCCGGATGTAGCAGCTCAGGCGTTTGCCTGCTCGCCCTCCGCCGCGCGCCCCCCGCCGCTGTTCAGCCGCGGTGCCCCGCACCGACACCGCCGAGCGCCCCGGGCCTCGCAGCTCTTGAGTTGGCGCGGCTCTCAGCCGCCTGGGCCGGCAGCGCCGCTCGGGGAGCAGGCACCTGCCCGGGCACCCCTGACCCGCTCCGTGAGGGGAAGCGGAGCAGGCGCCAACGCTGTCTCGCCCCGCCCGCCACCGTGTGGGTAGCGCCTGCGCTGAGGGCAGTGGGTGCCGCGGCGGGAAGGGTGCGGGGAGTTGGAGGGGCGGGCTCCTTAGGGCTGTGCTCGGCCTACTGTTCCTCACACACCGCCTCCGAGCCCGTATCCCGCTAACGGAGGCCAGAAGTCGCAACTACCTTCCGGACGGGCGCCTGCTCTCTCCTGCGCGCTAGCGGGACTGCTGCGAAGGTGTGCAGCGGTGTGTGGGTGCACAACGTACGCCCGCATTCGCCTTCCTGCGAGGCGAGCGTCCTTGCGGAGGCCTGTCTTCAGCCATCACCGGGCCAGGCGTTGAGGGGGTCATTTAAAGGCGAGATGAGAGAGTTCTGGTTTCGTTGCGTTGGGAGTGACATTCAGCACAGAGCAGCCAAGTCCATTCTTCCACTCCAGTCGGGAGGCAAGAGCTGTTTGCGTGTACAGTGTTCAGAAAGAGACCTTTGCTTTTCAGATTTAATACATGCATGATAAGCAGTGAGAAAATACCTTTGGCAGAGAGGTTGAGGGGATGCAAAGGGACTTTTGTGAAACCAACTGTAGCTAGAATGTAACAAGAGTCCTGAACAAACAACACATCTTTGATTGTTTGTTAACATACTATCAGGGAAGCTATGAATAAGGTCTTTAGTGGAAGAAAGACTTTGAGGAGGAAACTTTGTAGATGAGCAGAGCTTTGAGGAAGAACTGGATATAATTGGATGCACATGTGGAAATTGGGCCATCCATGAACTTCAACGAACTGGAGAATATGATGGGGATGGAGTGGCAACCCTTGAGGAAGACATGGATGAGGAACAGCACCCCTCGACTCAAACTAGTTGAGAAGCAGAAATACCATAGAAGGAAGAAAGAAAGCAAGACCCCCAATTCCTGGAATAGCTATGAATATGTATTAGATTTCCCAGAAATTTGTTGAATATGTATGCAGCGCTTGTATATAAACAAGCTACACCTAAAGCTTGGTGTGCCTCAGGTGGAATGATCCCCTATGCACTCAGCACTGCAATAAAGAATACCTGCTTAGCAGTTATATTGGACTGTTACATGAATTACCATGTTTCAGGTTTACAATGAAGTGTTAGGTATTTTGGCCAAGGTTGGCTTGAATTTCATGATTTTTCTTGTTAGGAAATACTAAGTGAGCAGTGAAGCTACTTGCTGTATATATAATACTACGTAGTTCTATTGCTGGTTTGGTTTCCATTGTCATGTATCTTTATTTTATACAGAACTGGGAACCTAATGCCTGTCTTTTAGTAGGATCACCAGCCATTTTGATGTGTGATTTATTTTTTTTTCCCCAAAGGTAGCCCAAAAGGGAGGTTTGCACCCAGTCATTAAGAAATTGATTTTTAGGTAGAAGGAGTATCAGCGTGCTACTAATCTAAGACAAAGATAAAAAGCCCGTCCTAGGTTCAAGGCAGAATAACAACATGCATGTTGATGGTTTGTGTCATGTATCAAAATGAAATTTTGAAGTAAAAAAAATTTAATGAAATGGTAGACAGCAAATCTATTTAAGCAAGCAGATGACTTCAAGTTTACTTCCTACTTCCACAGACTGGTTTCTGCTTATTTTCAAAAATTGTCTCAAATTATTCCTGTCACGATAAATTCTGGGAAAAAAAAATCCTGGCTTATCATTTTGTTACTCCAGCTTTTTTATCATTTTGCCAGAGTCATTTTAATCTGGCTAACAGATAAGCATGGAGAAAACATGGAAAATGCTGGCAGTTCGCTGTGTTCTGTATTTTTGACAACTCATTGGATGATAGCAGAAGAATTGTAGCAATGTTTTCTGTGGAGCAATATAATCCTATTTGTTTCAGAGTTGATAGACAGAAAACTAAACTGTGAAAGTATAATTTTTTCATTGTAATTGTGGAAAACACGAGTTCATGTTCCTAGAGCGCAAGCATTGCTAAAAATGCAGTCTCTCAATGGCTTGGCTTGGCAAAATTCTGAGTATAAACCAAGCCAATTCATGGCATCTTGAGGTCGGGTGCGTGGTTCCTAGAAACACCTACTTAGCTGCCATGTTTGTGTGCCTGAACTAAGCTATAGTTCCATGAATTTTATGTGTCAAAGTATAGTAATGCTGTCAATATATTTGCTATATTAGCAATCTTGTGTTACTCATCGAGAATCCATCCGTTCCCTTAAAGAGAACGAACACCAGATGAAGGGAGAGAATCTTGCCACTCTCTTATCTGTCACTTAGCTACTCATGCTGAAAGGAAACACATTTATTTCCTCTTAAAGTTTGGTGTCTCTGTGTTCACACCTGACAAATTTATGATGCCTTAGTTAGACTAGTTGCTGCTTTTATTTTGAGTATTTTTGTGTAGGTTTCTGCTTTTAAAATAATTGAATCCATAAATCCTTCAGGTGTTTTGGCAAGGTTTTGTGATGAACCATTAACAACTAAGGGTCTAGATTTTTGCACTGCTGAAAATCAAGTCCTCAGGTTATTCTGGTGCTTTATCTTTCTTTTTTCCTCTTTTCTTTTGTTCTGTACAGTCTTGCCTTGTGCTTTCTGTCTCTCATTTGTCCTTTGATTGCTATTGTATCTTGTTCCTATCCTTAAGCTCATTTATGCTTTTGGTTTCGGAAACTTTTCTTCTCTTCCATATGCTTTATTTTTCCATTCTGTGGCCTTCATGTTTCTAAATCCTTTCCTCCTAAAGTACAGTTGTTACTATGAATCATATATCCAGAAATTCCTACTCTATTTAAAATCAGTTATGGTGTGGTTTATTTTTTTATATGAAAAGCAATCTATTTCAGCCTTAGATATAATCACGTCTTATCTCCTGATGATCAGGAATATGAAGTCATAATAAAATTAGATATTATTTGAAGAATTGGACTCTGAAGGTTTGACAGAATCAGTTGATTAAAAAAATCAACAAAAATAAAATCATCACTTTGAAGTTACATATTTTATCAGAGGAAAATAGGAAGGAAATATTTAAAATCTGGAGATGTTTCATCTGGTCACAGATCAAGAAGCTAAATTAAATGTGAATTGTCCTATATAATCAAGGATATTCTTCTGTTAAACAGAATAATGCCCAAAAAGGAAAAAAAGGAGCAGCAGCTTTTACTGCCAGAGAGAGGAGTGAGAAGCTCTGCAGACACCAAGGTCAGTGGAGAACAAGGGGTAGGGGTGCTCCAGATGCCAGAGCAGAGATTCCCCTGCATCCTGTGCAGAAGACCATGGTGAGGCAGGCTGTGCCCCTGCAGTGATGAACTGACCACAACCCCCTGTACAAAGGAAGAGGGAGATAAACCAGGAGTGAAGTTGAGCATGGGAACAGGGAGGGGTGGAGGATAGTGTTTTAAGATTTGATTTTATTTCTCATTACTCATCTCTGATTTCATTGACAATTATTTTTTTAAAATGTTGAATCTGTTTTTCCCATGATGGTAACTGGGGAATCATCTCTCCTTGTCCTTATCTCGACCCATGAGCCTTTTGTTATATCTTCTCTCCTCTGTCCAGCTGAGTCAGGGAGTGATAGACTGGCTTTGGTGGGCATCTGCCCTCTGGCCAGGGTCAGGCCACCACAATGGCTCAATAGAAAGACAAATGTAAACAGGACTGGTACCTGGAACTGTTTTTAACTAGGTGCTGTTTCAACTATTTACCAACTTGTTAAAGACAAATTAAAGCTGCTTCCGTTTCTAATACCTATAGTTGTCTTAAGGCTTTAATCTTTCATCATAATACAGGAGGTTAAAGGATGCTTTTTAATTTTTGCTATTGAGTAAGGAGAAGCACACTTAAATAATGCTTACATATGCTAAGAAAGGTATAGGTAGTCCTTACAAGTCCTCTCCTCTGATGTTCAAAATTTAAGTTAGCTTTTCATTAATCTTTTGTTTGCTTATAGTCTTACCAATGTTTACTCAAATCTCAGATGAATCTTTTATACCAGGAGTCTCCACCAACTGAGACAAGTCACAGATATTCAGGGCTGGCATGACTGTTAGGTTCACACTACCAAAACCTCTTACATTTCACCAGCTATTGGCTAATTATTTATAAAAAATCTGGTCAGGGTTTGTTTTCTGAATAAAGCTGTTCTGCTTTAAAGAAAAAAAATAATATGGAACTGACAGTCCTTTCCAGGAGATACTGCTGCTTAGGATAAACTGACCCAGCTGCCTCAGGAGTGACTCAGTCTGGGAACAGAGCAAGCTGCTTGTAAGCAGCTTCTGAAATGTAAAAATGCAAAAAGCAAACAAAAACCCAAGTATAACTGACTGTGCAACAGCTGTAAGAATGATATATGAGGCCTTGTGTTCACTATGTATTCCAAACATTAAAGAGAACAATATAATGTTAACAAAGAAACATGCAAACAGCCTATATTTACAAAGCATAGGCTTATTGCTGTGGCTTTATCTGCACAAGCTGTGTCAACAAAGGATTACACAGTTAGAAAAGTATAAATAGGTTTTGTATTCTAATTTATTTTTCTGTATTTCTTTTTCTTTAATGGGGAATGTTAGTATTTTAATGGAGACACAATTTACAGAAAGAATAAGGCTTCCAAATCGAACAGTTTCAATAAGCCAAAACTTGTTCTCATTTAAGACAGTGATAGAGCCTTTAGAGGACAAGATTAGACATAATTCTGATCAAGCTATTTTCCACAAACCTAGTCTGGAGAAAATCTCATCTGTCTTCCACTAACAGGAGTTGTTTGCTTTTGTTTTCTTTATGGAAAGGGTAAAGAGGGATTCTTGCAATTTATGAACAGGGGGACAGATACTGCTATTTTGAAAGGAAGAATGTTATTAATGTACTTTCCAGAGAAAACATTATTTGCCTCTCTATTCTGCTGTGTTTTTTAGAGGAAGGTTAATGTTTGCAAAGTAGAAAGGTTTACTGAATAGAAATTGCAAAGGAATGTTTTGCAGGTGGTTTCAACATCCAGTATGTGTTATGCATTGCAGCAAAAAAAGACATGTCAGTCCAGCTGCTAATACCAGATGAGAGAACTATTATTGATTACTTTAGGAGTCTTTGAATCATGTTGCAGGTCCTGACACTGTTGGGTGACAGAGAGCCGTCTGAAAAGCATGAATGTGCAGCATGTTTTACTTTTCTGTGAATGTCATTCTGTGAATGTCATTCTGTGAATGACAGTGCTGTGGGGGGCAATACGTTTCACAGAACTACAGAAATGCAAAAGTTAGGGGTTTAGTTTAAGCAAACCTGCCTTCTGAAATCAGTAGAAGCATACAGATGGCTCCCAGAGGCAATCTAAAGTAGAGCTAGAATAAATTACTTTCAGGATGTCACCCTTGGCCCATGCCGGCATCCCTGGAGATACAATCTGATGCACAGGGATAGACTTCAGTTGCATTTCAGAAGATGTTACTGGATAAACCTCATGCTTTCATTACCCTCCAGAGCAAAACCAATATACCTGCAGTACCCTGGTGTGAACCTGGTAAGACCTGGGCAGCTTGTGTAGAACATCTAATAATACCTGTTTCTTGGTATTCTCACGTAGTTCACACTGTGCAAAAACATTAGTCCTGGGGTTTCTCCTGCAAGGGTTGTGATCTCAGACACTGCAAGGGCCGATGAGTTTTGTCAACAGCCTGATTTTGCAGACAGTGGCATTTGTAACTGAGGGTAAACTATTGCTATCTTGGCATTGGTTTAAACCTTTTTCTAACTTTGCTGCTTAAAGTACAATTTAGACATCAACAAAATCTGCATGGAAAGGCATAGTGCCTAGTGGATCTCCAAGGCATCACCCTTTTACACTTACATTATCTCCAATTATCACATTCACTTGAATCGTTAGTACTTTATGCAGATAATTTCTAGCATAGCAGAATGCAGGCCCCAGCCCCAGCTTTCCTCCTTTCTGGGTATTAGCTGCTAATTTACTGTACTCAGTACTTGGGAGAAAGGAGATAGCCCATGTTTCAGCCTGGATGCAGACTGAAGAGCTGCACTGTACTCTTAACTGTACTCTTAATTGTACTCTTAACTGTAATCTGCCATAGATTTTGAGAAATTACATTTTTCATCCTTATATACATTTATCTAAATTAGTACAAAACTCAGGGTTCTCTTTCTAAGAATACCCAGTATCCCATGGTCTCTAGTAAATCACAAAAGTTTTATGAAAAGGTGCATGAAAGAAACAGGTTTGGTTACTCTTGAGTAGGTTTTTTTGGGTTTTTAAAAAAAATTTCTGCTCTGTTAAAAATTGTGTGAGGTACCACTTACCAAGAAGTACTATTCCCATATTATCCATTCTTTAAATACACTTTTATTTACAAGTAGGGAATTCTATTACTGCATTTATTGGAGAAGGATAATAGCATGTTCTGTGATATGTGTCTGAGTCACTCCTCCACCTCTGCAGAAGATACACAGTGTATCTCTAAGATTCCCATTGTGTGACTGCATGAAGTGTATACCTGTAATAAGACTTCTGAGCAGGAAATTCTTATTTCCAGCAGAGTCCAGACTGAAGTGAAAATGATGTCAAGGGGAAAACTACAGCATAACTTGATAATTTTCTTATATGTTCCAAGACATTAAAAATTTTCTTTGAGAACACACAGAACATGAGAGTTAGCAAATTTAATTCAAAAAGAGTTTCATAAATAGTACTTTTTTTCCTATGAAACACTGTTTTTACTTTACATCACACAAGAAGTCAGAGTAAAGACAACAGAATGTTCCATTTGTTTACCTGCTTGTTTCAGAACATCCTCAGTCCAAAAAAGTTGACTCCTGTCTTCTGAAAACCTATTTGTCTAACTCAGGAGCTTGTGTACTTTGAGATGTTACTCCACTGATGCTGTCTCTACCCATCTGTTTTTCCTCTTTGGGACTTGCCCTTCAACACCTCCTCCAGGCTGCCATCCCTATCTAGAAAGACATGAGCAGAACACTGACACTTCTGTGAGAGAGCTGTTTTAACAAACACATGTAGTGCTCCTAAAGTCTTTGGGCACCCCGTACTCTCGTCCTTTCTCTGTGGAATGCAGAACAGATGAGGATGAAATAAATACATTTTTAAATTGATATCTTCTGCAAGCATAATTTTAAATACAAGAACTCTGAAAAGCAATACCCATGACAAAAATATGTCTCATGGGAGATACATTTTATGCAACTTCTCCACACTAGAATCATTGCTAACTGAAAAGAAAAAAAAAATCCCCTAAGTAGGCCAGTCTGGAGATGAACTATTTTGGTTTTTTAAAGTAAAATAAGTATTTAAAAGAAAAATCTGTCTCATCAAACTTGGATTCAGTATATTTCTTTGTAGGCTAAAATGAGCTTTGATTAAAAATGGGTGAAACTGAAATCATTCATGTGCTTTAAGATGAGAAAATTCCAGCACGATTACTTTTAAAAGAAGTAATCCACGCTGCATTTTCTAAAGAAACACATCAGCACAGTGGGAATTTTTCCTCCTTGCCTTTCCCTCTCCGCTCCCCTATTTGATCTGGGAAGGGAGGAAATACGATTTTCAAGGTCATAGTTCTTTTAAATCAACTTTCTGGTATACTGTTTCACGACTGTGGAATCTGGGAGAGAAGAGTTATTTGAGGGGCAACAGAAGAGAAGCTGTACTCTGGATTCCACACATTTTTATTTTTATTTTCCTTTGGAGCCATCTTGATCCTCTGAATACAAATAAACAGTAGCAAGAACACATAGAGGTATGTTTTTGTGATATAGAACAGAAAAGGATGTAGTGAATCACTAAAGCCAAGGTTACACAGTCATTTTAATTCACAGTAAGTCCAAAGCGCTACTCGGAGAGACAGTTTTATCCATCCTTTGCCCTTGGCTACTCATGTGTCAGCACCATTCACATAAGGCTGTGCAAAAGAGACGAAACAAAAAGGTTTTCTCTGGATCAATTCCAGCTCATTGCTAATGCTAGCATAAAGGAAGTGGTTGCAAAACACATCCTTGAGAAAAAAGTGGGAGAGAGGTGATGGAATCGTACTTTCTCCCCACAGACCTGACTGATCTGACAACATAGCCACCACAGGGCTTCTTGGTAGGGAAGCTTTCTGTCAGATCAGAATCTGACCCACTGTATGGTTGGAAGACTACAAAATTTGATACTGGTATTGCGAGAGAAAGATGTCAGGTCTCATGTGAAACTGCACCCTACCATCCGTGTGACATCAGGGAGACATCATTCTGCTTGGACATTCTCATTTAAAAACACCAGTTATCATCATGTCAGTGTAATTGGAAAACAACTTTTGTTATTTTAATTTTTACAGCATTTCCTGAACTTGAGAAATATTTCAAGCAACCTGGAAATTGATTCTATTGTTTATTTGATGAGAAAAATCCTAATGGCCTCATGGTTGGGGTTTTTTCTGTGTCCTCTCTCTCTTTCCAATAGAAGTACTGAAGGGAGAGAGTTTAATCCTGGGTCTTTTATTTATTCCCTTCTCCTCATCTGGGAATGGGAAGAGGAGGGGAAGAAGGAAGAGAAAGACAATAGCAATCCTTTCACAAATAATCAAAAAAACCCCTAAGATAAAGCTCTTGAAACATGTAAGAACACCAAGAAAGCTACATCTCCAACATCAGAATGTTGTTCCTGCTTAATTTCAGAGACTCTAACAAACAAGAGCTTCTCAAAGCTCCTCTATTATTTTCTAAAATTATGCTATTATTTGTTACATAATTTAAACAAGGGGTTTCTACAGTTTTCCTCTATAATTGTCATGGGTATGAGGTTAAAAATGATCATAGCTATAGGATAATATTTAGCATACAAATATCTTCATGGAAGATGGAGTAAAATCTTCTAGCTAGAAGTCTTGCCCACGTTTGGGACTAGAGATGTTTGTCTCTTGAAGAGAGAGGAATCCTCTTGCAGTGACAGAGGATTCCCTTCCCACTCACTACCACTAAACTCTTCAAACCTGAGTCCTTATCTCATGCCAAACTAGGTTTTGAGTAATTTAGAATTAGAAATAATAAGTCAGTGTTCCTCTTTTTTCACATGGAACAGGTCATCATTCTAAATGTCTGTCTCAGCAATATGACAGGATAGTAGAAAATGTGCTGCTTTTCCAGAGCTCCTACAACTGCACAATTTAATCCCAGTTCTCTAGAAATACTTGAAATCGAGACTGACCTGTAAAATATTAGATTAGCAGTATTATTTCTTAAACATTTATACCTTGAAGTATTTATTTCACAGTAGCATATAAAATACAACTGCACAGATACTTCTAAAGCTCCAGCTCTAACAGGAACTGTTCTGGGAGCTCTATCATCACCTAGGAAGGTAAAACATCTTTCCCTGATTTACAAAATCAGTTCATCTTTCCACATCTGTTTTCAGGAACTTGTGCTTCTTGCCAAGCAACTGATGGTCACAGGCCATAAGACTGGCCTTCACCGAGGTCTGTTTTCTCCCCAACCACAGAATGAGATCAGACCTATCAGTTCTTGCTGCACTTTCCAGGCGAGGTGCCAGTGCTTGTGCCGTGTGCCGCCAGCAGGGTACCTTAACAAAGACACGGCTGTTTTTGGCGGCTGTTTTTCTTTTTTGAAAAACAAAGAAAACTCTTTGTTTATGTCTTGAGGAAGTGGAGCTCCAGCATAACCGAATGCTTTTTCCTTTGCATTAAAACGCAGCTTAAATTAGCTCAAATTCATAAAATACAATTTTTCAAGAAATACCTGCAAAACCAGATTAAAACCAGATTAGTTTCTATAAAACCTGTGATGACAAAAGACATCTTCTGTGTCTTTGCTACACATTGTGCTAATCAATGGAATAATGGTTAGAAAAAGTAGTAAGATGATTCCTAAATGTCACAATTACATTTAACAGAGAACATTAAAAGCTGTTATTTCCTTTCTTTATTGCTTACTGGTTTTATTATTTCATTATAATATTTCATACAAATCCAAACCAGTACAGCTCAGCTTCTTTTGTTTACAGATAATAACTAAACACAATTTAAAAGGAAGCTATAGAACCCCCTTCAGCACAATTTATTTTGTAGCAATTCAAGAAGATTTTTGTCAGTTCAGCTGAAGTATCTTTTGTTCTCAGTGAGACCAAAACAAGATTGTATTGGAAAAGCTTTATGTGAGAAGGGTCATTGGCACTCACATTCAAAGTAATTATTCTTGTAAAATTAATTAACTTTTTTTTTTTTTTTAAATCCAAGACCTTACAATGCTTCCCATTAGTAGCAGCAAGTCTGTGATTTTTATGTTCGTTGTGGCAGATGTTCCTCACATCCCAGATTATTTTTTTTTTGCAACAACAGAATGGTTTGATGGATGAAAGACTGCATCTGAAAAAAGTGTATCAGTCAGCATCGTTAAAAGCCTGAGCCAGAGCCCACTGAAATCAGTAGGGATCACTGGCTTATGTTCACATTTTTCATATCTTGTTAAGAGGGAGTAAGTCTTGATTATTAAAAAAGAAGGGAATGACATTCTTTACTTGTATTGCACATAATTTCTTTCTCCAACAGTAAGGAAGAGAAAGAACGTATTGGTGGCAGGATATGTCACTGCACGTGCAGATGGCTGGGTTTGTGACCCCCAAGAGGCTTCCCAGCTTGCACAGAGACTAACAGGTAGCAAGTGCCCCTTGGGAAGCCTGGATAGTCACCTCAGAAGTGTTGGGAAGGGGAAACTGATTGTTGTACACCAGTACTATGGACAAAGGAAAGAATGTTTAAGCAAACAAGGAAGCTGAAGACTAAGGTTTCTGTGATAGTATTTTGTAAAATGCTTCCTGTCCTCTTGGGGACCATGGAAAGAGGTTTCCATCTCTTGCAGAAAAGCAGATATTTTACTACCCTTGTTGAGTAATACAAGTAGGAAGAATGCACATTCATCATGAATCAAGAACAGTCTCAGAGTAAAGGCAGTGCTTCATCTGAAATTCACCTGAGTGAGGGGTCAGGGAGCTGCAAGAGGAAGTTGCTCCGTAAGGGGAAGTGAAGGAGGAGCTGGTGCTGGCAGCAAGGCAGGGAGGGCACAGTGCCAAGGCCCAAAGAAAAAGACCAGTGCAGGTCTGGTGATGGTAACCAAGGTCAGCCAGCAGTTTGATGATGGCCAGCCAGGTACATAGTGTTGAGGCAGGTCTACAATCAAGCCAGGATCAGGCAAGATCGTGGTAAGATCGTGGTAAGATCGGGCAAGGTAATGCAATGTTCAGGGACCACAGGTAAGACATGAGTTGAATGAAGCTTCAGAACTGCAGAGCTCCCCCAGCAAGGCCTCTGATACAAGGTCGCAAGGCTGCATCACAGCACAGCTGGTCTCGAGCACTGGCAGCCAACCTGCTCTAGGATGGTGAAGAGCCTGTTGGTGCAGGTCCTTAACAAAGAGTGACACTCTGTGATTTTGACACTAGAAATTCATAACTGTTTAAACTAGAGACTGTGAAAGAGCTCATAAATGCCCAAGAATGCATTGCTCTACTTCAAAAGGGACATACAGAAAATGAGGAGGCTTCTTAGCAAGACACATGAAAGAGTAGTCCAAGGAAGTAAATTTTCATAGACATGTGAGCTACTGGAGAGCTCTATTCTGAAATCACAGCATCAGTGCTTAACACCTATGGAAATGGCAGAGAAAACAAAAAGGAAGCTTTCCAGCAAAGTCAAGGAGACTACTATAAACAGGAAGGCATCATTCACATTGTATTTAAAACATGAAAATAAAAAGTGTCATAAACTCCAATAGATTAAATGTAACAAATATGATCAATTAGGCAGAATGGAAAAGGAATGTGTGAATCAATATGACAAAAGAAAGAAAATGAATGCAAAGTCATATTTCAAACACAGTGAAAAACATGCCAGTGTTCATTGGGCCAGCAGATGATTTGTATGAAATGTGTGCTGAAGGAGATAAATTATTTCCATCAGTATTTTCTGTGGAAAAGAAATGAAGATGCTGCCATGCTCATCTGTCTGAATTTGAAGTTATTGTGGAAGCAGCTACAAATAAAATATTAAGAAGACAGATAAAATTATCTGATAAAATATTAGAAAACTACTACTATCACAATCTCTGAAAGAACACAGGTACAAACAGTTCAAGTACCAATGCTGCAACTTCTCATTCAACTGGTCAGTAAATAAAATAGCAGTCGAAATAGATAGATGCAAAGGAAGCTAAATGCAGTGTAGAAATCAAGGCTTCTGAGGAAAAGCAGTCCTAGCTTCACAAATAAAATGACAGACTCTGAGTTTACTGTTTCCACTTAGGAAGACCACAAAACCTTGGGATTATGTAAATTTGATGGAAGTGTCAGTTCAGTGCAGTCAATGCTCACCCTTGTCTCCAGAAAAAAAATCTTAAAAAAAACCTAGGAAAGAAATATAAATAAATAAATGCATTATTTGCCTGCATTTCAGTGCTGTACTCTCATTACAGGAAGGTTGTATATAAAAATTGTAAAAGATTTATGAAAAAGAAAACAGAGGTCACTAGAGAAATGGAAGTCTATCTTAGTCACACTATCAGCAGTGGCTGTTGCCTGGGATTCTTCAGCCTGGGAAAAAGAGGACTTGGAAGATGCAGAAGATGACAGGAGACATGTTCAAAACAAACAAAACAAAGTTGCTTTCACTCATAAGGTAGTAGATCTGCAGGATTCTGTGCCAAATAATGATAAATAAATAACTCAATGCAGGTTACAAGGGAGAATGGACAAGTTCTTAAAGATTCTTAGAAGAAAGACTCGTTACAGACCACTAAGTGGACAAACCACATCAAAATCCAGAAAGTTCCGAAGCTGAAAATATTTGGAAGCTGGGAAATCAATAGATAACATCATATATACTTGCCCTGTTCCTGCTGTTCTCTGACGGTCCACTAAGGCTAGATAGACCCTTTATCTGAAGCTGTATCACCTCTATAGTCTAATATTTTCATAATTATTCTTTATTATTATAACTTTTTTTTATACAGCGGCCCAAACTATACATTCTCTACAAACAAAAAGAACATGGCTTGCTTGAAGTCACATGATAAAAACTATTCATGTTCCTTCTATCGCTTTTATGTCCTATAGCTTTAGTCACAACTCAAAATTCTGCTAGACCTGAAATAAATTCTAGACAGAAAAGCAATACAAAAATGGAAAGAGTAAGTCTGCCCCAAATGGACTGCAAATACAAGCACAGAACAAAACCCAGAAACAGCTATGGCAGGGAAGAAAAAGTAAATTGTGAGACAGTGGTAAAAGTCAGCATCTGTTAGACCTTACAACATTTTTTGGGAACATGGTGGCAGAAGGGTATTTTGAGAGGAAAAATGATCTCAGCTTGTGGGAATTTATACTGGACACATTTTAAGTATGAAGGATACCTGGGAAAAAAAAAATCTACAAACTTTTTAACAGAAGAACAGGAGAACAGGAGGCCAACACAACAAATTTGTATGGCAAATGTGATCTCCATAAAAAAATGGCAGATGAAAGAAAAAGTAATCTGTGAAAAGCACTGAAATCAAACCCAAGAAATTTATGGCTGATGCAGCAGAGGAGAATTCGCTCTAGGTTTCAAAATGGAAAAGGAACATCATAGAAGCTGAGAAGAATCAGGGCCATAGATATGGCCACATCAGAGCTGCATTTTTGAAAAGCAGATAAAAGAATATTGATGTAAATGAGAAGAGAGATGAGCCTAGACAAGAATTTTTGTTAAATAGGCAGTCAGGGAAGCTGCATGTAAAGCATGTTTTGCACTGGATTTTTTGGATGCAACTTTAGTGGCAGGTTCCACATCAAGGTCTGAGTTGAGGATGATGTTCATTTGTGCAGGCATGAGTGAGAGGGGATGGTCTCATAATGGATGGGAAGCAGATAGAGCCAGGGTAAAGATGGGAAGATCTCTCTTTTCTCAAGCTCTGTCGAACTTGAGCTGACAAAAGTCTACAAAATGATGTATTTTTTGTAAGTTAAAATGATTGTTTGACTAAGGGGTTGTAGGTTTGGAACTTAACATGGAGTGGGGAAGAAAGGGTATGGAAGGCAGGAGTCTGCTGCCAGTCGATACCTGTATGAGCACAGGTACCTTAGGTACCTTACATGGAACCTGACTGCAACAGAAATACTTAGATCCATCTTTCCTAATCCTAATGGGTTCAACAACTGCATCCTGTACCAGCAAGTAAAAGAGGGAGGAGGGAGGGGCCATCTCTACCTAATCCTAAAAAAAAAGACACATTACTTAGCATGACAATTCAGACAGAACTTAAGATACAGGTAGCCTTGTATCTTATGTTTCTTAAACTTTACAATTTTAATTTCTTTCTTTCTTTCTTTCTTTCTTTCTTTCTTTCTTTCTTTCTTTCTTTCTTTCTTTCTTTCTTTCTTTCTTTCTTTCTTTCTTTCTTTCTTTTTTTCTTTCAGAAAGCTATTCTATTTAAGATATATGCTGTTTGTTACTTTTCCTGGACTCTTTTACAATATTTGTACCATGCAATCAACACCACACCCTCCCCTCCCCCCCATAATTAATGGACTGATGCTGTGCGTGGCCTAACTGCAAGAAATATCTTAATATCTGATGGAAACATTCCCTGGCAGCATTTTACTGCAGCAGACCTTGTAGCTGTCTGCAGTTTATTATTTGAAAGTCTTATTTTTCAGAGATTATTGATACTGAATTTCCTCCCTTTGTAATTTAAAACAGCAAGGACATCTGACTCAGTCTTTTTCTCTTTATATTTTACCATATAATACTAGACAAAAGAGCAGAGATCACTGAGAGGTGCTTGCTGTAATGGTACAGTTAAAGACTGAAAAGCTGGAACAATTCTCTTTGGAAAGATATTTGAAGAGGTCAGTCTCCCTACTATAGATGGTGATGTTTTGATGGACAAAGAAGTTTGCTGTTTGGATTGAGACAGGTAGGTCATGGCTTTAACTGCCTGCTCACTGACAGGAACAAAAAAAAGATACAGGATTTCATACTATTATTTCTCTATTCACAGTTGATGGATGAGTTAAAAACATACTTACTCTTGAGTTTATTCCCTAGGTGAGGAAATGTTGTATCACTGTATTTCTTTCTTTGAAAACTCGACACTTTCATTAAAGTAAGAATGATATTTTTAAGGTAATTTATGTGAGCATGACTGCATTCTCTGCTGACTTGCTATTGTGTAACTCCTTCTAAAATGGTCTTTACAGAACCACAACAAAGATCCTTTTCTTTTTTTTCTTGGGGCAAAAGTACAGTCAGATGATATTATTTTCTCCCTTTCTCCAGCAGTTGAAGAGCAGCACTGAAATGGAGATTCAGACACCTACTCTTGCTACAGGCTGTGCACTGAAGCCTCGACCTGAAGAGAACTGCTGGAATGCTGAGATAATTGAAAGACCTGGCGTGCTTGACATGACCTGATATACTGGAATATTTCTAGGCATTTTTTTCCAGTATTATGTTAGTGATGGAGCTGCCATGGGATTTTCATACTAGAGGTACTATTTCAGGTCTTCATAATTTTGCTCTTAAAATGACCTTTTAAGATAATTTTTTGGATGTGTACGAGGGCAGTACTTTAAGGGGCTAAACTGACAACACTTACAATCTATTTAATGGATATAGCAATGTCAGTACAGTGCCCAGCTCCCAGCAGTGTGCCAGTAATACCTCATTTCTTCAACCAAAAAGGCAACTGAATATTTCAACACCCTTGATTATCTGCTGAGATTGGCAAAAGCCTTGCAGAAATAAGGGGATCAGACATTCTCTGTGAAGGCTACTTTCATTTGGAGCATCAATTCTCCCTTCTTTCCCCTTATTTGAAATATCCTGACTCTACTAAAGGAGGTTAGCATCTACTAAGGGGGTACTTACCTTTTAATAGAGGTTTTAGTAGCCAGAAACTTCCAAAGAATGATGATCAAAAAATAAACTCGTAGTTCTAGTTAATTTCTATGCTGTATGTTTTCTTTACTTCTAATTGTTAAATTTGGAGGATTTGTTGGGAAGCCTTGTGTTTGTAATGCCTTGAAGTTTAGGGAAAGAGTGAGTACATTTTAGGTACTTCACAGTTCTTCTCATTTTATCGATGTGGTTGGGTTTTTTTATTCCTGTTGAGGAATGAGGGCAAAGTATGCAAGCTGACTACAGAAGATGATAAAGAATGTGTGCATGCTATTTTCAGATATAAAAGTAAGCATGAATATTCCTTCAGAGGTGGAAAAGGGAAAGGAGGAATAAAAAGAAAGAGTAAGACAGAAGGGCTGAGATGTCTCAAGTCATGGGACCGAGTAGAAAGAGGGAGGGAGGAAGAAGCGGTTGGGCAATAGAAGAAGCTGATGAGGAACAGGGGCAGGCAGCCACTAACTTCTGATGGATCACCTATTCTTGCCAAAACTGTGTAGGTAGAAACTAGAATAATGCTAGCACTACAGGCTGCCCCAGAGAGCTGAAGCAAAAGCCGAACAATCCACACAACTGCTTTGTCTTTCAGGTTAAAGGAATCCTAAGTTCCTAAACTGCTCCACAGGATGTTCCCTTCCCCTTGCCTGTGTTATGTGCTGAAAGCCCTCTTTGGAGGCATCTGTGTCCCTCAGTCAGCTCTTCTACATAAAGCTAAAATGGGTCAGTTCTGCTTAGTTTTCTTTCCACTTACATGTCATTTGAGTTGTCCTGCCAGTCACTGTGTATGGGACAAGATCAGGGGCTTGTCCATTGACAGGGAGGGAGTGCTGGAGAGCCTGTTGTTGCACAGGTCAGCATGGATCTTCAGAGTCTCAACGAAGGGATCTGAGCCCTGATACTTGTCCTATAAAGACCGAAATTGTGTGTGAGGAGAAAGTAGGATGGGAATGCCAGTGAAATGGAAAGTAACCCTTAAGGAGTGAAAAGCTACAACATATGCAACTCCTACTGAAAAAGGGAAGCTGATCAGAATTTTGAAGAAAAGACTGGACTGCATGGGCTGGTAGTCTATTTGGGAAAGGCTGGCAAAAATACATTCATTAAAGGAGTTCGTTGTGTACTCAGGCTATCTACATAGTCAAAGAACTGGTGGAGGAAACAGGAGGCACCTGTGTGAATACATCAGATATTGGTGTGATAATGAGCTATTAAAAAACCTGAGAAATTAAAGCACAGATCGAACATAGACTTTGCATTTTACTTCAGAATTTTCTGCCCTTCCAAAATACTCAAAATCTGAAACACAGAAAATTATTACTAAAAGTATTTCAGATGCATAATTATGTTATACTCTAACTGGCCATCTCTATGCCTTATTTTAAAAAGAAGACTAATACACCCATAACCTGTCTTTGCAATACCAAGAGGTGTTTTGGCTCTGTGAAGTCTTGCTTGGGTCATACACGCAGACCTGTGCTAAATGTAGCAAAGGCTCTTGTCACAGACTATGTGTTTGCCGAACTTTACCTTCCCTCCATGTTTCATGGCAGAAATAGTTTTAACAAACTTGCATTTTAAATCTTCCAATAATGGTCTTAAAATTCTGATTCAAGCTTTCATGTTTAGCAAGATCTTCAAGCTTTTGAAGTCATACCATTATGTCAAAGCATCTATTTTTTAAGATGTTAAAGGATACCTACTTAACAGTTACATTGGACTCTGACTGTTAAGTGAATTACGTTTCAATGTCCCTGATCTTCCAGTAACAAGTTTTGGAGAATTAAAAAAAACCCAAACCAGACCTGAATTATTCCCTCATTTTTTGGAAACACCTCGTAAGGGTTTTGCGCAGCTTTCTTGTGGGATACTGGCAATACCGAGTGTGTGCAGGGACTGGCTCTCCTGACCGAGGTGGTTTGGGGACTCTCCAACAAGAGGCAAAGGTCCTGCAACGCTCTTTTTCACTGTCCCGTCTCTCACAGTCAGGGTTCGTGTTTGGCTCCTGGACTCGCATGATGTGGTCAAACAAAAATCTCTGGGTTTGTTTTTGTGGTTTTTCTACCCCGAAATGCAGTGGCTTGCTATTTTCAGGAGCGCAAGAACGCGCTTGAGGATGCAACCCAGGTCGCAAGCCCCTCAAGTTTCGAGGCGTCAGGTGAGTAAACGCAGGTTGATGCCCCGTTTCCTCGCAGGGGACAGAAGAGGTACCAGGCTGGGTTCTGAGCTCGAATTCCCAAAGAACGGGATCCTGATTCCCCGAGAATGAATGGGTCTGCGCTGAGGTTTTGCGGCAAGCTCTCCCGCCTCCCACACCTACCCGCCTCTCCTCACGGAAGACCCCCAGGGGCGGGCGGAACGCTCGCTGCCCCCACGGCGCAGCGCCACCGGAGGCGGGCAGGGCCGGGCAGAGAACTGGCAGTGCCCCCTCCTCTGCTTCACTTCGCACCGCGCAGGCGCTCTCGGACTGCGCAGGCGCCACGGGAGCGGCGGCGGGAAGGCGCGCAGGCGCAGCAGCGGGACCGGCCGCCGCGGGCGGGCGGGCGCGGGTCTGCATCCGGGTCGCCGCCGTGCCCATTGTCTGGGGAAGGGGCTCGGCGGCTCCGCATCTGAGGACCCTTGTTTGTCAGCCGCTCACCTGCGCGGGCTTTAGTAAGTGATCTTCAGCGACTCTATCCGGGCCTGCCGCGGGGAGATGCTGGGGTGCCCCCTCTCCCGGGCGGGCGCGCATCGCCGTCCCTCGGGCGTCCCGCGACCCCGGTTACCCTCTCCCCGTGCCTCTCGCCGCTGGTGCCGACGGATCACGCCAGGGCGCTGCGGCTGGAGGCGCTGGTGCCTCTGGGGACTTCGGGCAATCCCGGTGTCTGCCCAGTTCCCCTCGAGGTTCCTGCCAGTGCCGGGGGCTGCGGGCAGCCCGCGAGTCGCGGCTGGTGCGGTGGCTGGAGGGAGCACCGCTGCTCCGCTGGGCGGGCTGCGCCTGGCTGGCTGTCCGTGGGCAGACCTTCCCCGGTGTGCCTGCCGCCGCTCCCCTCCCTCACCTGTGGGAATGAATGTCTCTGGGACGCCGGTGCTGTCCGCCTCTGCCGGCAGCTCCTCGGGTGCTGTGGTGGAGACTGCCCTTGCCTGTCGCGGCCCTTCTGCCCTTCCTTTGAGTTTCAGTATCTCTAACGATGCTGAATTCTCCTTATGGCACCTAGTAACAATGCCGTATGGTTTGTTGTGTTTTTTTTCCTGCAGTGGACCGCAGTTCGAAGAGGAGACAAGTGAAGCCTTTGGCAGCTTCGCTGCTGGAAGCTTTAGATTATGATAGCTCTGATGACAGTGATTTTAAAGTTGGAGATGCTTCAGGTAAATACGTTTCCTCATCTCCTTGGTTCAAAATTATCTGTATCATATTATGCATATCATATGGAGACAGAAAGGTATTAGTGAACCATTGGGACTTGGAGCTGCTTAAAGTTCAGTGACTCAGATAACTGGAAGTTCTTGTGCTGTGGCTAAGAAACAGCTGATTGAAACAACATCTGTACAGTACTTCAATTGGAATTTAGTTTTTGTCAATAGAAAACTCACGGTTATTGAACAGGTTTTGGCAGAAGCATTTGAGTAGATAGTAACTAACTATTGTGCTTTATTTCTTCAATGTTGAGACAGTTTTTGGAAACATCAGCTGTGTGTAGTATTATAATAAGAATGTGTTGTGGACTTAAGAACTTGACTATTTCTGAAGAGTAATTCCAAAAACCTCAAGCAGATAGATAATCTGTATAAGTTTTCATCATTCTTTTAGGATAGACAAATGTCAGGTGTCTGTTCGGATAACTATGCAGAAAGAAAGATGCTTTTTTACTAGAAGAAAGTCCTTGCCTCAGAATGCATTTCTTCTGCAGTCTTTTCTGTGTGTGCAGTTTCCAATATCTGCACTGAACATGCACAGAAACTGAAAGTAAAGAAAATAAATGAAAAAATTCAAATATATTGGAGGGAAGGGGAAGAAGGGGCAGGACCATTTTGTCAGTGACTACACATTGGGGGTTCTGTGGCATATGCTCAGGGAAATAAAGCAGAGAGATGCATTAATGTAAGGGAAGCATTATGGCAGCTTGTCAGATTGCTTCATTTTGTTATTTCTGCACTGGGGATGCTGATCTGTGTTTTCATGTGAATATCTTGCAAAAATTTTCTCCATCTCCTTATAAAGACTTACTTCTTTTTTTAGCATCTGGCAAGCTCCTTATTAGTGAAGTTAAAAATGCTGAATGATCATCTCAGCAGTGTCAGTTTTAAGATATGCGCTAATGTTCCTCTTTTTTTTTTTGCCTTTTTTTTTCTCAAACTTAGGCATTTTTCTCTTGGTTGGTCTGGTAGAAGCGAGCTGCAATGATTTAAGAGAGTAAAACTGATATTGTCTTGCCAATTGCATGATGTTTGGGGGCTTGCTTTATTTATTTTTTTTTTTTAAATTTGTTAGGATTTTTTTATCCTGTCTTTTGAGTAAGGGCACAGCCTTTTGTGAAGACAATTTGCCAGAAAAGGAAAGAATTGTTAGTTCCCAAAGAAAATCTTCCTATCCTGGAACAGTAACATAGGCAGGATTTGAGGGCAAAAGAGAATTATAAATGGAACATGGATGGTGGACACATAATTCAGAGCACTATATTATTTGATTAAAAGACAATTATTAGTTAAGAATAATGAATAAAGGTTCCTGAGCGAACTATATGTAAATGCAGAGGTTTCACTTGTAATTGATAGCCTTTTTGACTTCTAGGATACTATATATACATGGAGGAGGGAGTCAGTATCTAGTCTTGAGAGTATTTCAGTTTCATTGTGAGGAAGTTGGATGGGTTTTCCTTTAAGAAAACAATACTGAATTGAAACAAACATGAGGAAAATCCCAAGTTTTACTTACAGATTGCTTTTCTAATTACCGTTCATATATCTCATATAGCTTTGTTAACCTTTCAGAACTTGTATCTATTACTTGTAGTAGAAATTAGTATTCTGTTTAAAATTGAAAATTGAGTGAAACCACTTTGAAACCGCAGCAGACTTCAGTGTTTTACACTTTACTTCAATGTGAAAGAAAGTTTTGAGGTCTTGGAGAAAGTCCAAAAAGTTGAAAGGAAAAGGGAAACATTTCTTATGTGTAATACAAGTTAAAAGGATAGTCACAGGATCTTAGAAACAGAATGTGCTGATTTAAAATGAAGTTGTTATAGCTTTAGATTTGATTGTTCTTAGTCTGTTTAGATTCGGATGGAAGATGTGCTGAAATAAAGGGACATTTTCTCACACACACACAAGCATATAAGTGAAAACGACAATTTAAAAGTAAAATGCATGTGTGAAATAGTATATGTGTGTACACACACAAGCAGCTCTACTAGACAAATTCTGCATTGTTGCTAACAGAAAACGAGTTTTCCTTTTTTTCCACTGTGGCTTCAGCCTTCGGACCATAATTTCTTTTTCTCTAGTACAGTCAAGGCTGTTGCTCTTTTTCTTCTGTCAATGACCGTTGAGGTCTCTCCCTGTGCAACCTGTTGCAAATCAATATTTAGTATGTGTTGAATTCAAAAATTTCATTGTGTAGTTTGCTTACAAAGGGAAGTAAATGTGACGGAAGAAACAATCTTTCTACATTGAAGATGACCGTAAGTTCTACTCACGCACTCAGGAAATGCCTGTAAGTATGGTAATTCCACAGCTCTGCAATGTATATTTATTTGATCTGGAACTGCACATGTAAGTGTTTAAAAAAAAAACCCAAAACCAAACAAAACACCAACCCACAAAACGAATTTGGAAGTTAAAGGGCTATTTTAATACTGAATTAAAAGAATTCAATATAGTAAGTCACAAAGTTGTTGGTTATGTTGCATCCATATGTATGAGTTTTAGGATGTTAAGTGATATGTGCTAGTAGATGATACTGTGCAAGTCTAGGAGGACTGAGCCCTGAACATTTAAGCTTTTACACATGTTCATTGTTCTGTCAGATTTCTGGGAATATGAGGTTTCTTTAAGGAAAGAATCAGAATTTCTGAATTTTTGTACTGAGTCCTAATGCTTTGGTTTTTGTTTTTTTTTTTTCATTACAGAACATACTCTAATCACCTAACCTCTGTTTCCACACAAAAAAAAATCCACAGGAGATATGACATTGACTTAACAGTTTAGTTAATTTCTTTTCAATTTAGGTCACAGCAATAGGCAGTTACTTTCTTTTCTACTTGAAAGAGATCATTCTGAAAGCAGTTGGGGAAACTGATTTTTAGAACTGTTACAGGCTTGGAAGTTTACTGAATGTAAATAGTTTTCAAGCCTGTGGACTTTTATGTTAAAGTTAAATTAAGTAATTTTTTAATGGCTTCTCTGTTTCTACATAATAAAAGGAAGAAATGCCATCTTTTAAAGTGCTGTATTTTTCTGTTTTCTTTAAATATCTTGAAAATTTTTTTCCCTAAGTAGGAGTGTCATATGTATTCTTAATGTGGGATCAGTCAAAAAAATGTCCCTTTGGGGACTCCTCTTTACCGTGAGAGCATACAAGTATGTGACTTGAAATGATGTTACTCTAATGTACTGAAGTTTTTGAATAATAATGGTTCGCAATACAGATCAGTTATGTTAAGCTTTGCTATTAAGCTTACTAGAGCATGCTTTTTTTTTTGGTTGATTTTATTTTTTTATTAATTTATTGAGACCAGCTGGAGATATACTGATGCCAGAAATTGGTGTACAATTGTAGAGTAATTCTCAGCAGGATTCTAAAGTCAGGATTTACTACTTCTCTCTCTCATTGGTGAGGTCAGTGAGTTTTGGCAGCTCACGTACTGAAACTGAAATGATGCAGAGAAATGAAGTGTGGCCCCTGAACAAGAATGATGTATGATTTTGAGGACTGGATCTCTGCTGTCTCAGCGTAGCTAAGATGAATGCTGTCTTGAAGGACTGGATTCTGTGACTACTGTATCTACAAGTTTCCTGATGCAAATTTTTAGACATTTGTCATTTTTTTTCTGGTGTTGAGTACGGAGCCTTAAATATTAAGACTTTGATATTGTGTACTCATAACTGCATTTGAGGTCAGTAGGAGCTTTATTTAAAATGTGTAATGACATACATCAATGCATAAACTAGGAATTCTGAAAAACCCAGATGATCTAGAAATAAAAATTTGCAAATATCTTTATCATTCTGTAATTAATTTCCTCTTAGCACAATGGAGATCAGACTTCTGCTTTCCTGTGCAGGACATTCAAATAGAAATAAATGCTTGTCAAGTACCAAAATACTCTATCGATGAACTACTGAAATGTTGATGAAGAAACTAATATGTTTGCTTTTGAGAATAAACTGAAATGATAGGCAAGAGAGACCTTATAGGGTGTTTCAGTGGACAGTGAAGGTAAGAGAAAATACTGAATAGCTAGTCATTAGTAAATCATATATTTGCAGAATTTTAACTGTTACAGTAATTTCAAGGCTTGACTTTGCAACTGTGGTGTGTAGTCCCTCAGAGTAGGATTCCCAAGGGCTTTTTCACGTTGAGAAAATATGGGCATTATGTTATCTTGGGTTATCTTCATCCCAAGTGAGATCTTTTATATTTACAGAAGTCTGCTGCTTGAAGTAACACTTCGAAGTGACTGACAGGCATTTTGAACTTTTAGTCTCTTTGGAAACACTGAGATTTCTGTCCCACGTATTAACTGGCAGCAGAGGAGTAACAGAAATGTAGGCTTTCATGACAGTGTCTGGGCAGGGTGGATTTAGTGATGGGGTGACGTTACTTATCTTTGTATTCCCCCTACTGTGACTCTGTGCCTCATCTGTCTGGTCTCTCTGTCCCTTACAGAACCCTTGCTTGCTGTTTCAGTGTTGTTCTGCTTGTTCAGTCTTAAACAGGATTTTCAATCTCCTGTTTTAGTACCCTTCCTCTACTTTCTCTTGTAGCTCCTCTTTTTACTGTGTATGACTGTCTTGTGTATTTCCTGCCACCTGGAGAAGGTTATTCTGTGCTTTATTAATTTCATCAGGGATCACCTGGCTACTGCTGAGGATCTAATAATGCTCACTAAGGATGGCATGTTCAAATACTTCTTAGACTTAGCATGTTCCAGACATGTGTTCAGCTGTCTCACAAACGTGACTTCTCTCATGCAAAATGAGAAATTCTTAGGTGTTCCTGGGAAAAAAATACCTATTCTAGCTCATTGCTCAGTTATTTGTGTTGGAATCCAAATTTATGGATTATTTAGCACTGTAGCTTTGTTGAGGGAAGTCATGGGGCATGCAGTACTTCACCCCAAACAAGTAAAGCTTGATAATAAAGCTTGAGGACAGTATATGAAACTGGGAAAGTCAAGCAAATTCGGGAAGTAGGGTAACTAATTCCATGTGTAAATAAAGCAGTTTGCAATGACTCAAGTCAAAGTTGGCAATCTTAGTTTTGAGTGCTTTCACAACCTGAATAGACATCTCCCAAAATGTTGTGTGATATAATTACTGCTAACAAAGAAGTGAGGAAACTGCCAACTAAACAACTTTCATTGATATTTCTCTCCCATCCTTTTTTCTATTAAACTAGGTACTTGTCTTCTGAAATAGGTGTACTCATGGACCAGTGATCAGTTTGATTTTGTACTCTGCCCAGTCTACTTATTTATTTAATACGGAGTTTAGATACTTTTTTTTTTTCCAAAACATGATTTGAGAAGTGAGTTTCTGTCTTCAGAGCACTAATATCTTAATCTGTGTTCCTTTTGTATGTCCTTAATTATGTAAGGACAGTTCACTTTTTTAACTGCCAGCATTACCAGTGATGAATTGCCATAGCTTACTGATGTTTAATCATCATACTTGGCAAAATACCATGAAAAGCCAATGGTATATATGGAACTGATGCTGGATTCTCTTTTTGAAGTTATGTTGAAAGTGAAGTATAAAGTATATTTTGGAGTCTTCAAAATTATTTGCAATATCTAGCTGCTTTTACATGTTTAGTATAGCATATGCACAGCAAAGTTTTTGTGAGATTGGTGTTGGTCTCACAAGGAAGTTTATGGGCAGTGGCTGTTGTTGACAAACAAGTGCTGTCCACTTTCTCCATCTGTCAGGATGCAGGCAACCTGGGTGAAACATTGTACATGGTGTCTAACATGTTTTAGCAGAGGAACACAGGTAATTCCACATCATTGTGTCAAAGATTTGTTCTCTGCCTTGTGATCGGGAGAAAGAGGCTAAGGGGCCACTAGGCAGGGTGATGGTTGATCCAGTGGCTTTAACCTCATTGTGAATTAACCTCAGGTGAACTAAGCTTACCTGTAGCCTGTTTTTTGTTACCGCCCTCAAAAGGAGGGTATTGTGAAGAATACTATGGGCAAGATGACTTTTGACATGATCCCTGTAATTTATTGAATAATATTATTTAGTAGGAATCAATCCAGGTGTTGTAGTTGCTTTCTGTGTTGCATGCTCAGTTTTTCAGATCTTTTGCTCCTTTTCACCCTTCCAGGATTGTATTCTTTGTATGTAGCTTTGAGTGCCTGGGTAAGACTCAACCAGCCAGGACTGGGTGTGCCAAAAAAAAAAAAAAAAAAAAAAAGGCAAAATAGAACTTTTCAAAATAATTCCAGATTTCCCTTCTGTTATCTGGAGTTGATTATGCTTTCTTTTAGTGGAAGAGGCAAGCCCAAAATTGAGTCCATGATTTCCTTTAACTAACATATCCTGATTTCACTTAAAAACAAGGATTGAAGTTGCTTTTTACAGAACTGTTTAAGCTAAATACCAGATTGAAGAGTCAGCCTGTGTTTTGCGACCGGGTGGCCACGAACTTACGTAGTGTAGCACTTTCTCTGGGTATTCTGTAACAACAACAGCAAAAAAGACAATGACAATCACAGACAACCATGCTTCAAGGTACTTGTAAAATGGTCCTGCAAACTCTTGGGAGGATTTTTTTTAAAACTGCTGTAGTAATTTCAGTACCTTTCCCCTGAAGTCTTGTGCGTATTATGTATTGTACAAGACTCTGCAGCTGATGTGGAGGTTAGTAGTCACTTCTGTTTATCTTTATTTTATCTTTATTTTTAAATGTTAATTCTGGAGCATAATGTTCTGACCTGGAAAATTCCTCAGAATTACCCTCTTTGGATTTGACTGCCACCTGCTGCCATTCTCAGTAGAACTGAAGATACAAAGTGTACAGAAATAAATGATGCCTTTCTCACAACTGTTATCTCTCGTATTTGTTCTCAGTGGAACACTATATTCTTCGCTATTTGACAGCGTATCTGGCCCCATCTTTCGCTGAGAGTAGCTTGACTTTGCTCCCATAGGGAATGACATGATATGGTTGCCAATTTGAGAGTCATTCTTTAAGAATTTCTTTCAAGGAGAAAATTGTATACTACAGCCTCTTCCTAACTGAAAGTGCATCTGACAGAAGAACACCTGCAAAAATAGCTGTTATCACAGAATAGCTCTCTCCAGAAAAGCACCTATCAGAGTGGCTTCATTCAGACAGAAGAGGAATATCCCTTACTTTAGGTATCTCTGGTGTGTAAGCACATGCAGAAAGGAGGATCCAAAGTGTCATGTGCAGGCAAAAGGCAAAGAAAATTTGAAGGAGAGAAGTGAATGAAATGTTGTGACATTTGTTCTCTGCTTTATATTGTTTGCATGGCATAAAGCAATGAGAGTATTCTCGGTGCGGTGGTATTGATGTACAAGAATTGTAATTCTAAATTCACAAGAAGTCTGATTGTATTTAGAAATAGAACAGAACAGTTAGAGTATCCAAATAAATTACTACCATGGAACCATGGTGGGGAACTAAAACAGGAATTAATACAAGGTAACTTAAAAATCCAGTTTAATTGATCATTAAAAGTTTCTCCCTTAATCCACCCTTATGCTACCTTATTTACAGTGAGGCACGTAGTACACAGTGTCACTCAGCCTATGAAATGAGACATACTTTGCTTTCAAACATGCGTGTAGCATTTAATGTAAAATATAAATGTCTAGTATGAGAGTCTAGCTTTAGGGGTTCCTTAAAAAGTGTTTGTGAGAGCTGGCAAATACCATAGAATGGTTTGGGTTGGAAGGGACTTTTAACGATCATCTAGGCCAACTCCCTGCTGTGGGCAGGAACATCTTTTCACTACACCAGGTTGTGAAAAGCCCCATCCAGCTCACCTTTAGCATTTCAAGTGATGGAGCATCCACAGCTTCTCTGGGCAACCTGTGCCAAGGTCTCACCACCCTCCTCATTAAAATTTTCTTCATTAATCCAATCTATACCTTGCCCTCTTTCTGTTTAAAACTGGTCCCCCTTTCCATATGTTTTGGTAAAGTCTCCTTCTGAGTCCCCTTTATATATCAAAAGGCTGCAATAAGGTCTCACTGGAGCTTTCTCTTCTCAAGCCTAGACAACACCAACTTCTCAGCCTGTCTTCATAGAAGTGTTTCAAACCTCTGGCCATTTTTGTGGTCCTTCTCTGGATCTGTTCTAACAGATCCATGAATGTGAATCCAAACAAAGCTATTGTAATTTAAAAACTATGGTTTTTTTAGATCATGTATTAGTTAATATGGGTTTTTATTTCTTCATCTTGTCTGAAGAGTGTTCTATTTTAAAACTTCAGTTAATTATGTTGTACTTCTATTTCTACCATTAAGGCTGGTAGGCATAGGGAAATGACTAAATTACTCTTTTCTCAAGAGAATGTACAATAACTTTCGTTACTGAATTACCTATGCTTTTCTTCCCCCCACCCCCCGGCCTCTCTGAAGGTCAGAAAGTGCAGGAGACTTTTACTTTGTATTGGCTTCTAAGGAGACTGAAAACATTGTCCTAATCAGTAGTGGTAGTGTGGATGGATTTTGTTGTAGTTGTTGATAATTACCTAATTTCCTTATTAAATACTTACCCATACAGGTATATGCAGAAGACAAAACTGATGGTTACATTCATATAACAACCGAGCTACTGGCTAGTTAGAGAGTGATCTGTGGGGTTAAATAAATGCCCTGTGATATGTGTAGCACACTGGCCCCACTGTTTAATTGGTTTTGTGCAGATGTGGATGTGCACAGAAATTGTCTGTGTAAGGTGATATTGAGTGGTGGGTTTTATGTGTGTGGTAACTATAATAATCACTAAAGGGATGAAGGATTTTGTTTTAATTTGCAAATGTCAACGTGTGTCTTCTTGCATCTGTATGATGGTGCATCCATATCTTGGTGATGACTGAACAAATTGACAACTGTAGCCATTGCTGAACTGATCCCTGAATTAGATCAAGAAACTTTATATTTTCTTGTTAATTTTTTAAAAAATAAAATTTCTGAGTTTCTTCACTAAAACTAATATTGTGAAAGAAAGAAGGGAATGTAAGATAGTCAAGGTGGATGATTGATAAAATTTAACATGTTCACTTGTCATCTTTTTCAGTATTTTTTAAAGGTACTTTAGCGTACAGGTGCTTTATTTTTCTGATTTTTTTTTTTTAGTACAAATCCTCTTTCGTTCCTTTCTGTTGCACAGATTGGCCTGTGTTAACCATTAGAAATAGTGAGTGCACACAGAACAATACCATATGAGTGGTATAAGGTTAGAATTTATGCATTGTTTTGCAGCTGGAACACCGAATGAGGCATAGGTTGTGTGCAATTATTAAGAGAAATAATATTAGAAATGAAAAGCCCCCAAACCCAGAAAAATAAACCTGTAGTAAAAATAGAGGTGGGGGATTACCGATGCTATTGTTTGTACTTGTTACCTGAACTCTTAATTCTGTAATTTAAAATCTTTTCTACTGAATAGATATTTTATTTTGAAGACTTAGAAAATGCCTCTAGAAATTAAAAACTGGAATGTTCTTTAAGATGTGACTTCACATGGAAATTATTCTGTACTACCGTTAATTGCTAATATGAGATGCAGTTCAAAGGAACATTTAATGTTCATTTAATAAATTCTGCCATCTTTTTTTTGCCATCTTAAAATGCACTCATGTTTAACAGATTCTCAACATACCACTCGAAATAGCAGTATTTGGACACCAGCTGAAAAAATAGGTGGAATGCCTTATGAGGGAGGAACATGCATCATTCTTTTGTTTAGCAACTTGCTTCAACAGATTTTATTTTTGGGGGTACATTTGTGTCGGAACTTTTTTTAAATTTTCATCTGCTCAACAGATTCTGAAGGAAGTGGTCATGGGAGTGAAGATGCATCAAAGGACAGTGGTGAAGGTTCCTGTACTGAATCAGAAGAAAATATCTTGGAGGAGGAACCGTCAGAAGCGAAAGTAGAAGAGCAACAGCCAAAAAGCTCCATTGAAGACGAGGTGTCAACGGCAGACAAAGAGGTAATTAAAACTGAAAAGAAAGAGCAAGAAGATGAAGAAGAAAAGCCAAAAAAGAAGAAAGAGAAGGCAGCTGAACCTGATCCCGTGGCTGATGAGCAAACAAATGAGCCAAAAAAATGGAATTTGCGCAGGAACCGACCTTTACTGGATTTTGTGTCGATGGAAGAACTGAATGATATGGATGACTATGACAGTGAAGATGACAATGACTGGCGGCCCACGGCTGAGAAAAGAAAAGGAAAAAACGCGCTGCGGAAGGAGGGGAGTGATGGAGATAATGAGGATGATGAAGATGATGGGAGTGGCAGTGATGAGGATGACAATGATGAGGAAGGTAATGAAGAAGATAATAGCAGCACAGCTAGTGATGGAGGATCCAAGAAGAAGAAAAGTAAAGTTCTTAACAGGAATAATGCAGATGATGAGGAACTGACAAATGATAGCCTGGCTCTTTCACAAAGCAAGAGTAATGAGGTAGTGCAACCCACTTTCTATAATATATCTCTTGACAAATGGAAACTACTCCCCAGTAGCTATTCTGTAAATTTGGAAAGTTAAACTGATTGGCTGGAATTGTGTTTACAGGAATAAGCAAAGCAGCAAAATTGTGCTACATAGGCACTGCATATTAAATAGCCTTGCTTGGACTATTTGGCCAATCTAATACCCCTGAAGTCAATAGAGAGACTTCTCTTGGCTTTAGAGGGTTTGCAATATTTCTATATCAAACAGAAGATTCAGTATGCAAATCAGTCTGTATTAATGAGACAGTTCTGTTTTAGCATAAATGTTATGTATCTGTGATGTTCTGAAAGTTAAAAACATTTGACATTCATAGAATAGCTAAATGATAGGTTATTGTTTATCATAGCCCTTCTTTGTGACAAACTTCAAAGTCTGAACACTAAGGTGACTGATAGCATTCTAAATGAAGAAATGTGTGCACTGGATATAAAGTCAAATAGGTGAATCTTGGTAACTTATGCTTGGTTTGCTTATAATGCTCACAAATGAAGGAGTTCCTTGCAGTACTAAAAAGCATCTGGGAATTATATATTACATATGATTGAGAACATAAAAATTGTTTGTTAAATGTTTAATAAAGCACCTCTTTTTTTTCCAAGGCACAATTACAGTTGCATTAAAGGTTGTGTCTGTGGAAAAATGAATCTATGAGGTTGTCAGGATGGTTGATTTCATGTCCTGTAGCAGCAAAATTTTGAATCAATTGAAAAGTTACTGTAAAATCTACATTCACTTTTCAGGAAATACTTGCATTGTCATCATAACATTTGATGAATGATAGTGATATCATGCTATTTAAAGCTCTGCTGTTCCATTTAATATTTATTTTGATATGTAAAATGACAGGGAGCTAAACGTAGTATTTGGAAGAATCTCTTGTCTCCATTTCAGATATTTTGTTATGTATTTTTATATATATATGTCTGTGCAGGAGTTGTGCTGTTTTAGTTACTAGTAATAATTGTGATTCGGAAAAAAAAACAACCAAAACAATCATAATTCTGTGGGGTTTCTACTTTTTGTAGACTTCATTGTCTAGCTCTGTAATTCTAGTGTTGTGACCTGTGTTCTCTTGACTCTGGAGCTGAATGTGCTCTTATCAATACCTATGATGAGAACTTCAAATAGTGATAGGCAACTTGCTTTCAGAGTTGTTTCCTGTATCAAAATGGAGTTTACGTTCTTAGGGATATATTCTTGAATATTCCCATAATTTCAAAAGGCCCATTTCAGAAAGCCATAGCTGTCCGTGATGTATCTTTTGCAGAGCTTCTTAATATGCACGGACCTCAAAGTCTGTTCTTGCCTTGGATTTAAGGCATTAATCAAAAGATAAAAATTTTAAAATTTGGAGTTTAAATTATCATTTTGTAACTGATAATTTTTTACTGCATGTAAAGCAAAATGCTGTTTATGACTAGACTAGATTTTTAACAAGAAATCTTGCAGCAGCGAGTATCTCTAGGCTGGATTATACACTGTCATTTTTAGGTTGATGCATAGCTCTATTACAACAGTATACTTTCCACTAAGTCAATATTTTAAGATAGTAAAAAATAAAATCAAATCCTGTCTAGCAGGCAAGTCTGGCAAAATCTCATTACACTGTAGAAGCTAGGTTCTTAGAAAAACAGATATCTGAATGCATAATTAATTTATGAAAGAATGTTCAGATAATTAACTCTGAATATGTAGTAGTGTCCTTAATATGCATTCTTCCTTTGCTGCTTTTTGGGGGTGGATGTTGGAGGGGGTTGTTCTGGGTCAGTTGTTTGGCTTTTGTTTCTCTGATTTTTGTTCTGTCTATGTTTTACCATAGTATTTTGAGGTCTGGATATACATTGTTTTAACCAGTGCTGTAATGAAATACTCTGTGCTCTTTTACCATACTGAGCACTTCTTTTCTGGGGTCAAGCATCATTAGTAGATAAATGGCGCTTTACTGTTTCTGTAACTGCTGCCATGTTATGGGATTCTGCTATTCCCAGTGAAGTGGTTATTTTTTATTCCTCCGAAGTGAGAGGTATATAGCCTGTAATGCTCGCTTTCTTCATTAACAACACAGAAGTGGGTATTACATAGTGATTCAGCAGAGATCCTTTCTTTGGCTTAGATAGGGAACAGGACTTGTTGTTGTTCCTATGCTGGCAGCATTTACCATCTCTGCGTAAAAATTCTCATGCTTTAAACAAGTAGTATCAGCTTCAGGGGCCTTTCAGCTGCTTACGTGGGCCAAGCAGCAGGGAGAGAGCAGCATACATTGTGTTTGTGTAGAAAATTAACTTACTCTGCAGCTCTGTTTGACCTGTTGGCTGTCTTCACATGAACCATAATGGATGGGGACCCTACCATTGCAGCCAAATATGATGCCCTTCCATCATTGCTTGTCTCTTCTCTTTTTTGGCCCCTGTTTGTGTGTGTTCTCACTGCCTAAACAGCGAGTGTTACTTCAGTGTTTGTACAGTGCAGTTCTTTTAAATTTATAGTTTGGGGCTTTTTATTCTCTTGGGTGTGGTTTTTGGGGCTTTTTTTGATTACCTGACCTTAGGCTTCTGTAACAGTAGAGATTGTGAATTTCCTTTAAATGGAGGCAGGTAACAGTTTGGGTTGAAGGTACTCTCAGAAAAAGCTCATCCCTGTAGAGTTGAGATGTACTGGAGAAGCCTGTGCCATTGACAACTGATCTGCCAAAGTAGGGGTATCTACTACTTTTTTCTGTCTGTAATGAAAATGTGAATGGTAACCTAAATGTGGGTATTTGAGTAATGATGGAATGCTCTTTTTTTTTTGGGGGGGGGGGAATCTGAATAGTTTAAAAAAAACCCTTTGATTTTTATCTTTAGATGAGGGGTTCTTATAGGTCATGTTTTCTTATGTTGTTTAGAGAAAATGGGTGGGAGGTCCAGAAGCCTTTCCCAAGTGGTAAAAATATGTGTTTGACTTTTCCTACACCAAAAACATTGTAACAAGGCACTTCTGTTACTTCAGGTAAACTATTTTATTTGAGCCAAGCTTTAGGTGGTAAAGTTACTGTACCTTTTAATCCTTCTTTAAAATTAAACAAAGATTACCTCCCTTACCCCCTAAATACCTGTCCGGATAAACCTAAAGTACAAAGAGACTTGGCTAATGGTTCACTCAGTGAAATAATTGTGTAGATTAGTGTCAGAAACAAAGATACTTGAGGAAGAGCACCTACTTCAGGTAGCAGTCATGATAGTTTTTACCTGCTTAGGCTGCACAGACACAGTGTTGGTGCTATGTTTTGCATCATAATCGTGTGTTTGGAATGAAAGATATTTGAAAGGGCATCTTCCACCATAATTATTTACTGTTTCTTTTTTCCTGGTAGGATACCACAGCAGTTAGGGAATATTTTCAGATCTCTAATGTTTTGAATGGATGCCAGTTAAGATTGAACTGTCAGCCTTGTCTCTGAAACTACTACTTTATCCTGCAATGGTTAGGCTTTTTTACTAGTGTGCCTAATTTCCCACTCCCTTATATGCCTTCATATCACCGGTGGAAGTAGTTAGTATAAAAAATAAAAGAAAATTTATGGAAGCTGTGAAACTTTGCAGAAGAGACAGTGGCTGTACCTTAGAGTGAAAATAAGAAGCCTAGATGGTCTTTATGAAAAAAGTTAAAATTCACATACAGCTTTATTTGGTTTGTGAAATACATCTCTGTTTCCTTAGAGAAAATAATAGTAAGTGCCACATTAATTTCAGGTGTTGTAGTTCACAGTGAAGGTTGCTGAAACAGAGCAAATCCTTACTCCTGTATACAATAAGAAGAAAAGAAGTCTTTATAGTTTTAATAAATCATATGGTTTTGCATAGAGACGCATAAATTTGCATTAAAACAAAATAGAACTGGTTTGGTAATTTATTTTATGTAACTGAAGACTTGGCAGGCTTGTGTTAGCTGTTTATTTTCAGATTTTTCAGATCCATGTAACTTATTTTTTTGAAGGTGCAAATTTTGACAAAGTGGTGCAACCTTTCTGAATATTGGGACAGTTGAAGGTCACCTTTGGCCTTGGTGGTTTTGGTTTGAGGTTTTTTCCTTTTCTTTTGAATGTTTTCGTAGGTGTGTATTTCTTCCTTTTTGTAGAAATAATACTGGTAGAATAAATGATTTAGAGACATACATGTTTCTGTATGAGGTGGTAAGACCCTCTTCTGGCCTTTGGATCTTAACAGAACTCTGGGTATATTGAGATCAGCTTGTATCTGTCCTTTTTCCCAGCTCTTATATTTGTGGGTGGAGTGTTTGAATGTTTGGAAAACAAAGAAGTCTTATTCTTGAAAAAATATTTTCCCTTTTTTTTGTTTGAAATTGAGCAAATAACAGATCTTTTGTTCTAAATAAAATCGTAGTTCCTGATGTAATCTGTCTTCATTTTTCAATATTAGGACTCCTTGATCCTTGAGAAGTCTCAAAATTGGAGTTCCCAGAAAATGGACCATATTTTGATTTGTTGCGTTTGTCTTGGAGATAACAGTGAAGATGCTGATGAAATAATCCAGTGTGACAACTGTGGAATAACAGTGCATGAAGGTAATACAACCCTTAATTCTTCTTGTGGGAGGAAAGCATGTGCTTTGCCTTTATTAATATTTTTATTTGCTTTCCAAAAAAATGAAGTCTTTGAAATCTGGCAGGAAATCTTTTGTAGTCCTACTCAGATCCCTTTTGGTGGTGAAACAGCCGCCTTCCACTTTAGCAAAGCAAATAAAAGTAACTACAGGCTAAGATGTCATCTACAGATACCTATATAATGAATCACAGTGTGCAAATACTGGAGCTATAGATTGTATTTTCAGGGCTTTAGGATATTAAATTAATTTTTTGTCTTAACCTCTTTCAGTGCATGCATTCGATGGCATAACTGTGGTATAAGATCATGAGAGTAAGAAGTCTATTTTGACCATACCAAAAAGGCAGAGAGATGGGGATGAGGAGAGAAAGGAATTTTCCATGGCTTTTTACTTATAGGTGGGGTTTTTTAAGCGTTTTTTTTTAGGACTTCACCTTTTTAAGGTTTCCTAGGAAAATGAAATAGGCTACTTCAGTCCATGAAATGAAATGAAGGTAAACTTCTGTTCTTCAAAAGCATAAAAAGCATATATTCAATTTCTGTAACTCCTATAGTTCCTTTTTTTTTTTTTTTTTAGCTGTTCATAATGCCAGGTAAAAAGTGCTTTTCTTAATCCTCTACCCTCTTTTGTTTTCCTGTATTAGGTTAAAAATATTTTCAAAATAGGATTTTGTTTTGATGGTTTTTGTGGGTTGCTTTTTTTTGTTGTTTTCTACACGTTAAGCTGTGGTTGAATTCTTTGCTTACCACTAATTAGGAAACTGAGGATGTAATCTGTGTGCTGAGGTTCAGGTGCCTCATGTTAAGTGTCAGCATGTACTGTAACTCCTGAACTCCTGCTGTGGTCCTTTGAAGAGGTAATCAGTACTGCCAATGGAGCTTAGACAGCAGTTTAATTGAGTTAATTTATGATGAGCTGAATCATACTCTAGGTGTGTTTGACTGCATTACTCAGGTCTTCATTGACTATAACCAGTGTTATACTCCTAAATTTAGGTGTCTTGGTATGCTTGTAGAATTCCTTCCTCTTTCTTTGGAAAGTAATGTTCATAATATAATTGATTTGAGATGTAGTAAAATTCTAAGAGTTAGTTTTATAGAACCTTAATAGATTTTTCTCCCCTCCCCATGCACAGTCTGATATTAATACTCATGAGAAATGAAAAATAGTATGCAAGTGTCTTTTGATGATAATTATGTATGGCTATTTGAGGATTACCCAAACATTGTATACAGTTGTTATACTTAGACCCTAAAGCCCTGGAGCTCCCTGAAAATTGTTAGTCATGTTAAAGTGCAGAATGATAGTGATAGAAAAATGATCTTCTGCCTTTATAGAATAGAATGATAGCAAATTTCTTTTTTATTCCAGAGAGGTGCCTTAAAAATCCCCAAAAGATCACTTCCTCATTTTGTTTAATTTACTAAACCTTTGTCCCTACAAAAGGTAAGGTTATAGCTGGCTTTCCTCCACAGGAAAATAGTTCCATAGTTCAAAAGTTGCTTGAATTTTAGTAGTTGAAAACCTATTTAAAAGTAATTGCTGTCATTCTTTGTAAAGTATTATAGCAAAGATTCCCTATGGCCCCACTGATACAAAAACTATAATGTCTATATATTTCTTTTCTTGATATTGCACAAAAGTAGATCGATTCAGAAGATCTAAACTGCTAGTTCTGGTAAGTTCTGCAGTCTCTAAATGCTAACTGACTAAGGATCTTGGTTAATTTTTCACACTTATGGTTGGAAGGTTAGCTATTTACAACTTATTTTAATAAATATTTTAAACCATATGTAAAGCAGTTGCGAGGTTCTGTTTGAATAGGTGAAGTCTTAAATAAGCAATCTGGGTAGGTGGAAGCAACTGACTGTGATGAAAGTGTGAATTTCCTTGGCAACAAGCTTAAATTCAAAACTGTTGAAATGCAGTTGGATGTTTACTTGACATTTTATGTGTATGTTTCATTGCTAGATATGTATGTATATCAATTTGTAAATACAGTAACATTGTATTAAGTAGAAATGTTTGGTGCATTTTTTCTGTACTTTGATATTTTATAATGATAAGAAAGTAGGTACTGCTTTTAAATCAGAGCTTTTATAAGTAATTTTTTTAATTTCTTGCAGCAAATCAAGGGGTTTGTTTGGGGTTTTTTTAGAATATTTGGAACATTTTAGGGTTTAGTTTGATTCAGTGATCTTAGATATACATATATGTTCTGCAACTTGGAGATTTCTGTACTCCTACCCAGTGGTCATTGGGTTGCTGTATTACTTCTCAATGCATGAATAATAAGTGAAGTTGCAGTCAAAACCAAAATGCAATGCAAGAATTACTTTCTGTTCCTGTTGGCTTAATCATTCAACTCAGTTGAGTAGTAGTTGAAGAAATACTTACTGTCTAATTGTATAAACATTGCTTGCAACCGTGAGACCTTTTTTAATGCTAATAAAGGCAAGGCTTAACCTTAATATCATTTGCTTTAATCTGTACCTCATAACTGCGTGCCCAGATCATGGACATGAGCTATGTTCCAAGGGATCCTTTGTACTTCAGTGCACAGCTGCTTTGTAGTTTGAAAGATGAGTTCCACTAATAAGCCTATTTTGTTGAGTACATAGGAATCCAAGATTTTTTTTCTTATTTTTGCAGGTTTCCTTTAGCAGGTAGATTGCTGTGGCTGCAGGCACCATGCTGTGTCCTTAAATTTGTTCTAATATTTGAGCTTTTGAGTTTTTCAGAAAATGCACACTATTGAATGAAGAGGCTCCTATGTATGAATTGGCTAGAAATCGATGCAGTGTTGTTTACCTGTGTTTGCCTGCAATTGGGAAGAATACGCCTATTTCCTGTGAACTGATTTTGATACTTAGCAGCTGTCTTTTCGCTAGAATCTCAGACCCAAGATGCCTGTTATCCATAAATGCCCAAACAAAGATGCTGAAATATCCCAGGGTTTTTCTTCATAGGGTTTGGTTTTTGTATACAATTTCAAGTTGTATTATACATTGATATGTTTTCTCTATTTTTCTATAGCGCTGTAGATATTTGTTTGGAAGGAAGTGCATTTCTTTCACACCCTACTGTTGTCCCACCCAGGGACCCCCATAATGATGATATTGGTGATTTGATTATTCTTTCCCTGAAGACCTTATTTTCTCTCTCTTTGTTGACTATTACAGAAATGGTTTTACTTCATAGGGAGGGATCTTATACCCTTGGTTTGTGCCTTTGTGTTCTGCTAAAGTTGAAATTTCTGTCTCATACAGAACCCTTCAGGTGACTGTAAAAGATTTTTCTATGGTGGCCACCTCTGTATTTAATCTGAAGTTATTCAATAGCTGTGGAAATACTGGCCTTGAGTTTAACCTGTTTCTCCTGGACACCAGGGCTCCCTTCCTTCACAGGGCGGGGTGTGGGGGTGGTGGTTGGGGCTCTTAGTTTCCTTTAGGCTACTGGTCAAAGGACAGGTCCCATGTGATACATGGTCCTTCCAGTGGTGATCCCTAAGTACAGCAGGTAGTTAATTGCTGCCTTGTGCTTTAAGTCAGGCAGGGTCTGACTCTCCATTCTCCCTTGCTCCAGCTATGTGTCTGGGTACTTTGTACTGGTGCCTTTTCCTTTTGAGTACCTGGTACAGTGACTGCCTGTTCAGTCATGACTTGTATTCATTTTGGTTTGCTCACTTGTGTTGCTCAACTATTACGTGAGGTCTTCTTTTGGAAGAGAGGGGTCATAACTCATCTGGGAATAGCTCTGCTAGCACTCATGTGGAACACAGTAATGTGGCCAAGAGTTAGAGGGGAAATCTGTTTCAGACCTAGAGTCACAGACCCTTAGTAAATACTTACACTTGGCTTACTGACAAGTTTTGAGGTTGTTAGAAGTTTAGTTTTTGTTCCAATGCGTCTGTTTGCTATACATGTCCTTGTCTATAAACTTTGTGGAGTAAATAACTGGTTCAGAATTACAGAAACGTGTTAACTACCTCTAAAAATGCCTAAGTAAAGACTTAAATTAATACTGACTTTTATACTTTGCATTCCTATTTTATGTCTAAACAGCCTGTAATGCATTAATTACAAATCAATTACAAATGTGATCTCATTTCATATGTCAACCTATTAATTCCCCCCACCCTCCCCCTAAAAAAAAGAAAAAAATGTTTAAATTGCTAGGGAAAAAAGTCTTTCTTACTGAGTTTGTGGTAGTAAAGTTGTATTTTGGAGCATTCACCTCTGTCTGGAGAAAATTCTCATTTCTTTTTATAAAAATCTTTAAACATTAATCTGTCATTTTGGATAAATGCTTTGTGGCATGATCTTGTAATAGCAGGACACCCCAACTGTGCAGTCAGTTTTTTTGATATATTGATTGCAGCATGTCTGAAGATGATGTCTGGTGCGTATCACTGCATGTGCCGTAACTGTAGGTAGTACACATGCCAGCTACTGTCCTTGGGTTAGTTGCTGTGAACTAAATGAGAGAAGTTCTACATTTTATCCAGCTGTTTCTTTTCCATCCTCTCTATTTGTTTCTTTCTTCACTGTGATGTGTATGCCAGGGAATAAAATGTCTTTTGCTAAAAGCAATGGCGTAGTTGTCATATGCTTTACAGTGTAGCAGATTTTTTTGCATTTTAATTTTGTCACCTTCATCAGCTGTTGTCTGGTATAAAAATGTATTTTGAAAAATCATATACTTTAGTGCTCTCCATTTATTAAATAAAAATACTGCTCTGAAGTTATGATGCATGAATTGATTGATGTCTTTATAGTAGACCGTTGGTCCAACTAAGGATTGAATGTAACATATTTAAAATACTACGATCTTGCAGCAACACTTTACCTTAAAGTTCATGTTTTCATGATTTTTATAATACGATTATGTTTCAGAATAGATGTAGTTAGCGCATGCAGATGTTGTGTTTGGCAAAAAAATACCCTCCCAGAGAGACAGAGGAAGCAGCCAAGGCAAGAATTAGGTCCCTCTTCCCATTTCCCTCAGTTGTATCCATTTCAGAGCAATAGTTTTAATGGTAGCATTTTAAAGTATTTGCAGTTTTCATTTTAATGACAATCACATAAACAATAAGCTATTGGCAGAGTAGAAGGACTTTAAAATCAGGGAATAAAAAAAGCATGTTTTCTGTATAAAATGGCATACATTCAATAGACAACTTGGCTGTAATTGTAATATATAAATGCAGTTTGTGGAATAGTAAGAAATTAAGCTTGTGACTTTCATGTGTTTAAATTCATAGGTTTACACTATACTAAACCAGTTTCACTGTTTAGTGTAAGAGGTTTTCGAGGAAGTGGCAGACATTGAGTTGGGATACAGTAAGCTAAGAATATGCAAACATGAGAATCAGAGAGGTATTCTAAAGATCCAAATTTCAGAGTTTTTGTGAACATAAAGGCAGTATGCATTTTAAGGAAAGTGTTTAAAAGGTGTTCTATTCAATGCATTTTCCAGTCAAAGGGGCGGGGTAGTCGACTTGCAGTGATGATAACTGAAACCAAACCTGTCATACACAGGAAGGGCATCCTTTCCTCTGTTGTCCTTTCAATCCCTGTGTAGTCACACCATTTACACAACCACAGTGCTTTTAGAAGGAACCTAAAGATTGCCTCCTGATGTTGCTTGGGAGATTTGCTTGTACCCAGCCTTTACATTGTTTTCTGTTCGAACGCCAGCAATTTATACAGGAAGGTTGGATTGTACAACTTTTTCTTGCTCATCAGCTTAACTGTTTAATACTAGAATGGGATGGTTTATCGAGTGCCAGCTTGTGGGTGCATTTTAGAGTCATAAAAGTCATGCTCTTTAAAATTTTTAAGGGGACCAAAATAATTCTTTGAACATAAGGAAAGAAGGCAGACAGCAGTAAGTTGAACCTTTGATGTAGTCAGCAGTTTTAAGGATCCTAAAGTGATGTATTTATAGAGGTGATTGTGTGTTACAGATAAAAGAATATTACAATGGGGAAAATAGAAAAATACAGCTGTTTTTAAAAACTCTTAACTCTTGGTCTATCTATTGCAACTTTTCAGACAGATTTGGACAAAGAATGCATTTAGATTTTTTTGTCGAGTGTATTTTGTATCTTAGGTCTGATTTCATGCACAAAACTTCAAGTATATACGTACAGTAGAAATATTGTTTTCCCCAGTTTCAACTTAAAGGCAATATGAATCCCTTAGAATGTCATGTTACTTGAAGTTGGGAAGTAAAACTGCTGAAAGTGTTGCCTAGAACTGCAAGTTCATATTTTTGAGTAGTGTTAGTTAATTGCATCTGCTTGCTTAAATCTGTTTGGTAATCTTTTTATCCACAGTTCTAAATTTTGACTATGTGTAGTATTATGTATTTTTAAAAATGTGATTTAATCTGATCAAATTAGTTTTTCTGTTGGCAGTTAGCATCACAACTACTGATAGCAAGAGAGAAAAATAAGGTCAGCATATTGAGAAATTTTAAAAAATTAAATTTTTTAATTTGACATTACAGACACCTCCTAGGTGGGCAGCATTCCTTAGCTTTGCCAGGGTTTTCATTATAGTTGCTAGCTAATAACGGAAAAGTTACTATTTCTTGAAAAGCTGTAAAGTATTGAGTTTTTTTGTTTCTCAGTATGTTATAAGAATTTTGACCTATTGCAATCAGGCTGCAGAATTAGTAAACATCTAGTACAATAAATAGCTTAATGTTATGTAGAATTGGAGCAACTCACAGAAGAGACTAATGTATTTATTCTAGAATAACTACCACACGTGATCAGAGTACTGGAGAATGGATTAATATCCTTGCTCTGGTTTGAACTAGGCAGAGATTTCAGACTTTCACACAGGTGAACGCTGCAGTTATCTTAGCTTTTCTTGTTTCAAATATGCTTACTTGAAATGAAGTGTAAGGTTTTAGCAAAATTGATATATTTCCATATTAGGATTTTGTTCTGAAACTGGTTTTGCCTTCATACCTCAATTGAAGTGAAATAAAGTGCTTTTTTGTTCCTTGGACACTTGAAAAACAGCCATTACATCTGCTACTGTACACATCTGGCATCTTAATGTTAAATTACATCAATCAGAAAAAATACATTTTGTCATTGATTATTTTTTGAGTTACTTTGCTGGTTTTGAACCATGAAAGTTTTATTATTTAAAAATTGAGCTACTAGTAATTTTTTGCTTTGCTGTATATTTTTTGCCTGCAAGGAACTTTTGCTGCTAGGTTTTTTTTAAAAAAAGGAATGTAATCATTTTCATATACATGTTCATATATATTTTGTGAATGCAGCTGTTTCACAAGTTTGTATTATCCATAAGGATATTACATTGATGAAATTTGACCTGCTCTTTGGTTTCTGTTATCGCTGAATAACCCCAAAGCATCAAATGACTGTGGGTTAAAATACAGAATCACAGAGTTGCTAGGTTGGAAAAGTCCTTTGAGATCATCAAGTCCAACTGTACTTGTCCTCTACTAAACCACATCCCTGAGCACCTCATCTGCCTGTCTTTTAAATACATCCAGGGTCAGTGACTTAACCACCTTCCGGGGCAGCCTATAACACATGCATATCCTTAATAAAAAATACAGTTTAACAAGTGGTTTCTAATTAATTTTGGGACTCAGCTCTTTGGTTTTGCTAAGTATTACTTGATCAAATTTAAACTTCTGCTGTTGGCTCCCAGGACTTGAGTAGAAATTTTTTATGGTGCATTACCTAATCACATATTTAAAAGTATTGTTCATAAACCTGAGTTTTTTTCCACTATTTATATACACTAGTCCAGGCTTCTCCTAGAAGGTAAACTCTCTAGGCATGTATGTAGATTTCAGACTGACTTTGGAGCATGCTGAAGTTGGTCCACACCACTGCTAAGTCAAGAATAAATTACCTTCTCTGAAACAGTGCACAGAAGGTGTTTTTCCTCATAGTCACAGTTAATGACCTGATGTGTGTGAGCATAAAAAGCTACCACTGAGTGCAGCCTTTTCGTTCCTTGTAGCAAACAAAGTTTTGTATTGCAGCTTTGATTCTGTAGTTTTATTTGGCAATGTACACCAGGCTGATGGCAGTCTTAGGGGCTGAATTTCCCTTTCAGTTCTGTTGTGTTCAGGACTGCTTCTGTGCATCTATGAGCAGTGATTAATGGCAATCTAGTCTATTTTCTCCAGCTAATGACCACTCCTTTTGCTGGTTTTAACAGTATGGTGCTTAGCTTTTGCTAAATGACAGTTAGGAAAAGAGCAAATGCCTCCTTCTGTGTTAGAGATCTTAAACCTTTAAAGGTGTCTCTCTAAAACTTCTGTACAAATTGATACAAAAAATTTGACTTAAAATATCCAGACAATTACTTAATCTTTTTGAAAAACGGACCTAGATTTGAATTGTTATAGAAACTATGTTTAATGTCAATACATGCAATAAGGATGGAAATAACTACAGCATGTGTGTCATTTTCTAGGGGCAAGGATAAGAAAATAATTTGATATAAATGACTGATAAGTATAATGAGGCAACTAATTCAGAATGAAGGTGAAACAGTTTGGGGAAATCACCATTCTACTTCTAGTGGACTAATGGCAGTTCAGTTAGGAAAGCAAATCTAACTACTTTCGATTGGTGAAGAAGCATCAGTGTTTGAAGGAAACTCATTTTATTTTGGTATATGGATTGATGACAGTATTGCTGCATCTATAGTTTTGTAATTTTTAATAAGTACAATTAGGAAACTGTTAATATGATAAAAACTCTGTAGGAATTATAAACTCAATTATTCATAAACTCTGATTCTGGTGGGCTGTGTGTACATTAATGTAATAGCTTAAAGGTAGATTTACTGGCATATATTAAAGACTGTGTTACTAGAGCTTAAAAAATTACTTTCTGGAATACTACTTAAAGCTTATGCCCCATTATAAAGAAGGTGGAGTTACCTTATATGTGAGCTATATGATCTATATCTAATGAAACTTGTTTGTGAATGAACTTCTGCACATTACTTGTCCTTTGATTCTGGGATCCTTTTATAATGAAAAGAAATGTTCTGACTTCTTATTTTAATTCTTATTAATGAACCTCACTCTGTAATTAAAGACCGTATTTCTTAAGCAGTAACACTGTAGGAACAGTTTATTTCCTGAATGTAGCTTTAGTCTATTACGCAGACCTGACACAAGGGGAGTTAACAGCACACGCTATTTTATTACAGTGAGTGGGTAATGAACCAAAGTAACAAATCATGTTGCTATTTAATTGCAGAATTCAATAATTTAACTGTTCTGCAAGTGCAGACATTGACCTGATCACTGTATTTGACAAATACCTAAATTTAATCTCTTAGTAAAGTCTCTACTGTGATTTAAGTCTTGACGATGAAATAATATGTGTCTTACTGAATAACAAATTTCAAAATACAGCATATGCAGAAATATTTTGTGTTGGTAAGCTTTAAGATTTTCCTTTTTGTCATTTGCAGCAGTAATAATACTACAATAATATTATTATATAATAATTATTATATAATTATTATTAATACAATAATAATATTACAATAATACTTAAAAATAACAAGCTTCTAAATTACTTTAAAGATAAGTTTTCCTAAATTTGTGGTGATTAAAGCGGATATACCGAAGAGGAATGGAGAAACTAAATGATTTAGACATATAAAGTCAGGTAAAAATGAGAATGCTTAAAAAAGCCAAACAACTTTCAGTCACCAATGTGGTGTGTGAAAACTGTCAATCTCTGCTCTCCAAACTATGCTTTAGTTTTGAAGTTGTGGAAGGTCTTTAAAGCCAAGTCCTAGAACACCTCAGACATACAAGTAGTATGTTTTTTTATTTCATGTGTATATTCTCTTGTAGTTCATTTAGCTGCAGAATGTGTGTAGAGAGTATATTTTTTGACTGGATACTACTTGCATAATCAACCTCTAAAAAAAACCCCAAAAAACCTACACCATGCTCTCCCCCCAGTAACGTTAATTTGTTGGGATAAGGAGAATGATAGGGTGTCCCAGAGAAGCCTTGAGATGCTTATAAATTCCATAGCTTGTTACATTTAACTTGAAGTATATTTCTTTTTGGAAATAATGCTTTGAGTTTATCTCAGTCTTTGTTGGTCTTTAAGTTTTGTTCTTTCACTTTTCTTAATGATTAGTCTGGAAGAAAACCAAGTGTTGCTACAAGAAAAAAGTAAACCAACCTTTTTCTTGTTTTTCAGTTGTAATCTAAGTTAGTCATGTGAAATAGGTCACTTCTGAGAATTATTATCTCTTCAAAATATAAATTTTGTGTTAAATATAATCTTCGTAAAAATATTGTAAGCTTCTTGAGACTTAACATATATACCTTCAGAGGAATGATACTTATTATTCCTGCTGAAATCATAACTGACAAGTGTCTATGTTTACCTTTGTCTCTTCTTATATTGGTCTTCCTTTTTTTTTTTTTTTTGTAGGTTGTTATGGTGTTGATGGAGAGAGCGATTCTATCATGAGCTCAGCTTCAGAGAATTCCACAGAACCTTGGTTTTGTGATGCATGCAAATGTGGTGTCACACCTAGTTGTGAATTATGTCCTAACCAGGATGGGATCTTCAAGGAGACTGATGCAGGCAGGTAAGACTGAAGGAGTGATGTTTTGAATTTGATGTCATCATGCATTTAAAAGATTGAGTTTCACCCTAGTCTGTGCGTATAGGTGACACTTTGTTGTTGGTATCCTCTCTCTCTCACTTCAGTTGAGAGTTGGGTACTCTCTGTCAATCAATTAATTTTTTGTATGTTGCTAATATTCTTCGTGCCCATTATTATATTAGAAAGACGTTGTCTTGCGATGAATTTGAGTGTGAAGATTTATGGATCTGTGAGCAAAAGTGAACCTTTTGTTGCAGATTTATAGACCTACATGAAACAAAGATCACCATTTACTTCAGGGGCTATAAATCCTGTTCTTCAGTACAAAGTCACCATGTATTGCTGTATGTATATAGCTGTCTTATGGGATAAACCGAAGACCTTTCTTTGTTCCATTGAACTACTTGTGTGGTGCACTTCTTTTAATAATAAAAAAAAAGCTAGCAAAGGTGACAGGAATGCTGAAAAAAACCCCTTTTGTTTGCATCAGGAATGTAGCTTACATTTAAACAAAAAGTTTCCATGTGTAGAGGGAGTTAATACTCTTACTCAGTATTCAGACATCTGCACAGATAATGATATGAAAGACTTCTCTGGCTTTACTAATGGCTTGAACTACTGACAGCAGAGCCTAAGGATCAGAAACTTAAGAAAAACTGTAGTTGTTGTGGGTTTGCTTAAGCTTGGAGGTTGCAGTGTGTAGAACAGGGTTTGAGTCCTCTGAGCCTCACTGCTGAATAGTAGAATTATGTTCTAGAAAGGACAGGTGTTCCTGGTCACAGTGATTCTGTGAGAGTGACTGAGCTTGAGTTCAGTATCTGCCATCAGTCACTGTAGAATTTGAGCATGTGTTCTGCTAGTTCAATTTAATCAGCTGCCAGAAAGGGGCATTTTATGCCCTAATAGTATTGTTATTCTTTCATGGTTAATGCCGAAGAGTAGCAAAACACTGAAGTTCTCTTTTTCAGTTAATGTCACAAAAAAAGGAATGATTAAATCTGCAGCAGAGGGGGAAAACACTTTCCAGACATCTTGTTGTATTGAATTGAGAGAAGTGTGTGGCTGTTGGGAGAATCAAAGCATGCACTCCATTGCAAGGAAGGAAAAATATACTTTGTCTTTTCTGTAGTACTCATTGTTGTGCAAGGTAGTGCCACTGCAACAGACTCTGTTCAAGTCTATTGACTTTCAAGTAAGATGGAAGTGGGAGGACAACTCCATACTTCTTTTTAGGGTAGAGATAAGGACTGGGTGTTGCCCCTTTGGAGAAGGGACAACAGGTGCAAGCTGGAGCATAGGAAGTTCCATGTGAATATAAGGAGGAACTTTTTCACTGTGAGGGTGATGGAGCACTGGAACAGACCGACCAGAGAGGTTGTGGAGTCTTCTTCTCTGGAGACATTCAAAACCCACCTGGATGTGTTCCTGTGTGATCTAGTCAAGATGTCCCTGCTCACTGCAGGGGGATTGGACTAGATGATCTTTTGAGGTACCTTCCAACTCCTAATGTTCTTTGTGATTCTGTGATTCTGTTGCTGATGTTAGGTAAAGGAAAAAAAGTAAAAAAAAGTATTGAAGTTGTGCTAAAGGTATTCAGACAGACCTAGTGTATTAAGATTATTTTGGATGATGAGAACTGTATTACTGATTTTTAAGAGTATGTTTCACTTGTGGTGACATGTTCCAGCTAGAGATAGGCTTTTCAGAGAGTTCAGCTCTCATTTGGGAAATATGCAGATTAATTCTCATGTGATGTCTTCCATTCCTGTCGTATTTGGAAAATAAATTAAGATGTAGATGTTAAGGATTAGTAATTTTCTATAATAAGGAACAGGGCAGGAATATCAGTGATATCTGATTCGTGGCTTAGTGTTACTTCACTGTCTGGGTTTTGGTTTTTTGTTGGGTGGGGTTTTTTTGTGGTGGTTGTTGGATTTTTTCCAAACACACCCCTCACCTCACCTCACCTCCCCACCCCCCAATTTTACGGTTATATTACCACATCTGCAATTTATATATGAAGTTCTTAGATGCTGGGCCTGTTATAAGCTTTTCATTGATGATGTTAACATGGGAAGACAATAATTAAGCTTCCTTAATCCTGTTTGAATGTATCTGTTTGAGATATAGGAATGTAAAAGTCTGTAGACATATCTTATTGGTGATGATGGATGAGTTGGAAAGTACCCAGTTACATATTCAGTATTAGTACAAATTCTTTTAATTATAGTAAAATTCAGAAATGTCAAGATATGTTACTGTAAAATCTTTGGGTTTTTAATTTGAACTCATAGGCACATTACTATTTACACTTATCTATGGATTGCAGAAACTACCTCTTTTGTACTAGGAAATCGCAAAACATAACCATGTCCTTGCTTCTTCACTGACGGGTTTGTAGTGGTCTTCAAGGTTTTTCCTGCTCATGGTGAAGAGTTCCCTAGTTAGGCTTGCACAAATGTGAGTGAATTAAAATTAAGCAACAGTTTAATCTTGCTCATCTGTGTTAGTAAGCTTTTGTGTATATATTACCACTGAAGTGTACAGCTGTCCTGTAATGTGTGCATAAACATATCCATATGTCTCCCCCTCCTCCCACCCCCTTTCTCTCCCCAGTTCTTTGGTGTTTGCTGTATACTTTTTTTAAACTTCTAATCTACACAGACTTTACTGTTGATGATACTGTAATGATTGGTCCCACCATCATTAAAACCTTAGCAGAGCTCAGGGTGCCGTTTTGGAAAGCTTTTTTGAAATGCTGTGTTGTCTCTCTTCAGAAAAGTAAATACGGTATTAAAATGTCATAAATTGATTCAGGTTTTGTGGATTAAATTGTTACATGCCCTTGGATTTCTCCCTTAGTTTGTCTTTTTTTTTCTGATAGCAAAAACAGTTTGAGTTTGTGTTGGGAATAAAGAGATAACAAGAGTATTAGTAACACTGAACTTTGACCATTGGATGCAGATGCTAGAATAATCTTTGGAGGCATCTTCCTTTTTCCACTGAATATACATTGAGCTCCAGTCTCAATTTGTAGCTGGGATGCATTTTAAAGATTACATACAGCATATAAATTTTTTTCCCCCTTCATTTCTTCTACATGCATCTTAGAAAGGGGTGCCTTAGGAGGGGAAACAATGAAACTAGAAGAAAATACTGTGCTATTAAAAAAAAAAAAATACAGAAGTGAGTCAGGATTTATAATGAATAATTTTTACCACATAGAACCAGTTGTCCTACTTAAATACTTTTGGGGTTTGGATCCTCAGTTTCTGATCTCTCCTAGGTCAGTATCACCTGCCAAATTTTAATTCAGTGCTTTTATTCCTGTGTTCTGCAAGGTACTTTAATGTATGTAATTTCCCACGTAACCCTAATAGAAATGACAGTCCATTTTAAAAATTGCTTAAGCTTCTTGTAAAATGGTGGTACACTTTTAGTTACTGTGCAGATGTTTCCTCTGATCCTGGTTCGCTGTGCAGAAGCGCGTGCCTGCTTTGAAGACTGTGGGCATTAACACCATAATTTATTACTGTTGTAAATGTATTTTTTACCTGCGAAGTAATGTGATATTGCTAATGTGAACAAGTTTATTCTCTCAGAAGAATAGAGTTTCTGTATCACAGAAACAAATACTACCTACCATTTGAAAATTCTGGTGCTCTCTTCCTGTCTGTCGCATAGTTACAAATCTGAATTCTCAAGGATAATGGGGCGCTACAGGCAAAGTGTAGGCTCTTGGGGCACTGTTCCTTCTTTTCATTGTTCTTGGTAAACTGCAACCCAATTTGGTGGTTCTCTTGAAATACTAGCAGAGAGAGAATACTGAATAACAGAATCCTTTAATTCACCATTTTGCCTTCTTCCCCTTACCTTCTTAAAAGAAATTTTTCATAGGCATCAGTGCTGGAAATTACACAGAGGCAAGATCAAATCTATTCAGTTTGTCTTCATAGTCAAGGTAGAAAAAATTCTTTTTTCTTGTGTGAAAGGTGAATCGTTATAATAATGAGGTACTTAATTTCTCAGCTGAAGCCTTTTCACATTAACTTCTCAGTTTCAAAAGCATAAATGTGAATTTATGGAACTTTATTTCTCAAAATGCTGTCTGCAATTCTGTCCTTGTTTTGGTATGGAGTTTTCTTCTTCCCTAATCAACATCTGTCATTGTTGCTCCAAGCTAAATGGATAGTAAAGTAACAAGGAAGATTATTCTTCTTTGATTACCCAATTTGTCTTAATTACAAGCTTCTAAAACATGTGCAGCTAAACAAATGAGCAGGAAAATACTTAGAACTGGTATTAAAAGCAGCTGAAATTGCTTCAGCTGTGAACTTGACTGACTTGTGTATGTTTTTTATTAAAGATTCAGGTCTGAGTTCACATATAGGTGGTTAAAGAAATGAGGCACTTGTGTGCCAATCACACTGAAATGGCAGTTTAAATCTGTAATACTGTAATACTTGGGTGACATGTACTAAAACATTTTGAGAAGGTCAGTGTGAAGCAAGCAGCCAGCTGTTGGGTTTATCATAGATAAACTCCTACAGAGTGCAGCAGCATTTAATACACCAGTGGAGCATGAAAAAACTGTGCAAATTAAATTGAGAAGCAGCTGCTTGTAGAAGATGTGTATCTTTATATTGAACTTTGGAGGGTACATTTAGGAATCTCTATTAAAACTTACTATCAGAAATCTCCAACCAGACCCTTGGATTTTTATTAAGAATAGTAATTGGGGAGATGTGCGACTTCTGTTTATACAGATTTGTTCTATATAACACATCTTAAATTGATGGAAGGATATAGAAAAGAACCCCTACAGAATTCAGATTATTTTTATTTGCAAATAAGTGATCCTGGTATATCAAGGTTATGGGTTTCATTCTGTATGTGGTATTTTGCTTTTGAAAAATAACATTTAGATTCTTTTTTAAAAACAAGTAGAGTATGCTTATTTAAATGATGTATTTTAGTAAATGTGTAATATTTATCAAAACATACATTTATGCACACACACATGCTTTTCTGTAGAAGAATATTTCCTAAAGGTATGATAGTGATTTATGCCAAACTATTCCCAGTTCTGGATACAGTGTGGAAGGACAGAGATGGTACCAGGTGCCCCATAGCTCCACTGCACAAATATCTTGTGCCTCCATTGCCTTTTTGGGGAGGCAAACAGAAGATGGACTTTTTGTATAATAAGGATAGAAATCCTATTTTTTGCATGTAACATTGTGTTAAGTTTGAGGGTTGTGCTGGCATGCTGGGGTGCTTGTCCTGTAACAGAAACAGTGATGCACTTTACTACCTACCTGAGCAGCCAGAAGTTTGGCAGATCACTTGGGTATCTCAGCTTGTTCCCTGGCAGCTGGTAAGCTGTCATATTTCTACCATACTATTTAAAGACAAGGTTGTAACTCATCTTTAAACTTTAGATTTTCTTTGAGTAGTTAACGGTGCTGTGACCAAACTGTTTTATGGATGTGGAGAACCCTAGTCAAATCTATAAAGACAAAGAAGTGCTGTTGTTGCACTTAAATGTGTATTTGATAGACATTCTTCTCTTTAAATTGTCATGTTTTAAGGGAATTTACCACTTAGCATCTCTTACCTGAGTGATTTAACAATAGAGTAAAAACTCGTTTTCAAATACATAGGTAAAAAGAGCAGTCAGATACAGATCAGTCAGTGCTGTGACTTATGTTGAATTTACTGAGAGCTTTCTTATATAAAGTGAGTTAATGGCCTCTTAAGTGGCTTCTTACTGTTACTGGGATTTTTCTGCTATCCAGTTGTTATCATGGACTTTTTTTTTTTTTTAAATGCTATATAAAGAGTCTGTCCACCATTTTTGTACCGCGCAAGATTTTTGTTTTGTAGAGTTAAATGTCTATTTTTGAGCTTGCTACCTTTAATAGCTTGCTGTTTTGGAATTTCTGCTTGCATATGTGTCACCTGCAGTTAACATGAAAATTAACAATTGTTGTCTAGGATCTTTATACTTAATAATTGTATTAAGTGCTGATTTGGGAAGGATGGCCTACATGTAGCTCATGATCAGTATAACCATCAGCTTTATTATTTCTCTCATCTGTAGACAGCAAGTTAATAACAGGTTAATAAACATCCTGCTTAAGTGCAGCTAAAACAAGGATCTTACTACTCTGGTTCCAGTTGAAATTTTTTTTTCATTGACACACAAAACAAAGAGGATGGAGACAGGCTAAACAGTGGTACAAGACTGGAAAAAAAGAGCACAGCAGCATGGATGCAAATTTAAGTAGGTCTGTGCTGAATCCCTGGTATTTAGAGAGGTTGGAAAATAGCAGTATGTGGGTAATGAAAGAGCCAGGGAAAAAAGTGTTTCTGGCATCATCATGAGTCATCTTGAATACCAGGGAGTAGAGGACTGCCTATGAAAACGCAAGTTTTAGTCTTCAGTAGTGATATATTTACTGTTAAATGTTAATGACTGGGAAGACATAAAATGCTGAATTAATGTACTTGCTAAGGTTCAAACATAGGGTATTTTAGCTCAGTTATGTCTGAAGTCCCTAGCTGTATCCCATGTCAATTGGGAGCTTGTAGGTTGAAAGTGGTACCTACATACCTCTGCAATTGTAAGGCTGTTTTCTTCAGTGTTTTAACAGAAAGTAGCAATCTTGACCTTCTGTCTATGACAGTGAGTTAGGAAGGAGTGACAAATAGTTTCTGGAGTTTTGATAGAGACTGGTTGTTTTGGAGAGGAGCACTTTGTTTTTTAGTCTGTCTTAGTTGATTTGAGTTGTGCATGCTGTGTAGAAAAGATTTTGTCACTAACTTACGGTTTGTGACCGTAAGAGTTGGATCTTTTAGAAAGTGTTCATTACTGAAGAAGAAAATGTCTTCTGCTGTAAGGCTGTCTTTTGGTAATCAAGAGTTTGAGGAGATTATGAAGATGCCTGTCAAAGGCAAATTTGAGGTTGAAGCCTTTACCATTGTGTTGCATTTCATTACTAGACATGAAGGTTCAGTTTCATGCTGTCTCATTTTATGCCTCTCAGGGCTGAAGCTTTAGTCTTATAACCCTCCAGTTTGTTTATGGTGGTGAAGAAGAGTACAGCTGGGTAACAATCAGTTCATCTGAGCTTCAGCTAGGCATTTCTGTTATATGACTGAGGTATGTTTATAACCGAGTGCAGATCTTGTCTGTGTTGCTTAAAGCCAGCTAGTTTTGGTGATCCCAACTGGTGTAACTGTAGTAGTATTGTAGGCCAAGATCTCAGTGTTGCTGTGACAGCCTGTATAATTTGTTCCTCCCTTCCCACCCCTGCCCCATCATGAAAGTACCTGTCTGCTTTAGCTTTTGAAGTAATACCAAAATCTTCATTATACGTTTCACGTTGCATAAAATGTGTGGAGCCCCACATAAGAGCCATCTGAACAGAAACGTGATGGCAACCCAGCCCTTGATACAGACAGGCCGAGCAGTCCCAGTGGCTTAGACAAGCCTTGCTGTATGGTTTGATGTGTGAGTTGCTGAATTCCAAATACGCATTCACTCCCTACTTCTAACGTACTTTCTCTCAAACATATTTCTTCTAGTATCTGTAACATTTACAAGCTACCTCGAAATCTGCAAATGGTGAGTATAATACAGTAAGTGTTGATAACGGTAACCTAATTTTATCTCCTGTTTTAGGTGGGTCCATATTGTTTGTGCCCTCTATGTTCCAGGAGTGGCATTCGGAGATATTGACAAACTACGGCCAGTAACGCTCACAGAAATGAATTATTCAAAGTATGGTGCCAAGGTAAGTTTAGAAAGGATGTAATGCCAATGAGTAGCTTTATTTTCCAGTTTTACATATAAAATCATAGAATATCCTGAGTTGGAAGGGACCCATAAGGATCATCATGTCCAACTCCTGGCTCCACACAGGGCCAGCCAACTCAGAGCATGTGACTACAGCAGTTTGTTTGTGGTTGTCAAACTGCTGCTGTTCCCTCCCTTTTTCTTTGTTTTCCTTATCACAGTTCTCTATAACTTCTGACAAAGTTTTTATCCTAATTTCCCTTATTTTTTACACAGGTGCCAGTTAGTTTATTTTTAAGTCAGTTGGTGGCAAATTGCCAAAATGTGGATGGAAAGTGAAGAAGATTTATGTGATGTGCAATGAAGAGCTGGAAAGTTAGGTTGATTAAGAAAGCAACAGATGCACATTCAGTAAGAATTGCTTTAGGGCCTATATAATTATAAGCTAGAATGCATACAGAAAGGGTGTTGCAAGCAGTAGTTTAAAAAAAACAAAAACCAACCACAAACCATCACAATGTCGGGCCCTCAACTTGAACAGAAAAACGGCTGTAAAATTAGAATGGTTTTAATGTCAGTGGTTTTATTTCAGATCAAAATTGATCATGTACAAATGGTACAGAAAACCATCATAGGGGCGGAGGACAGTGCTCAGTAATTTGCTAAATACAGTGTCTGTAGCTGGTGGGAGAAGCCATATCTCTCAGGCTAATGTGAGGGAAGGTGCTTGTATTTCTACTGCTTTAATGCTTCATGTCTGCATAGTTTCATTTCCTGGAATGTCCATTTTTTAAGTTGAATACTGAAAGAAAAAATACAGTACACTATTTTAAAATACACATATAAAATAAATTAAAAGACTTTGGATTGCCCATGCATATCATGCTTGTATCAGGAGCTTGCTTAGCGTGGGCCTGCTGAGGCATTTGGCATTGTTTAGAAATGTTTCTACTAAAAAAAGTTGGAGCAAGCTTTCAGAGCCCTACAAACTTTGTTGTGAAGAACCATGGATTTTTAATTTTTCTTTTTTTAAATTAACATGAGGGATGTAGAGGAGCAGGGCTAATACGCTTTTGGGTGTATTTTATTACTGTGACTAAGGTGAAATTGAACTGCGCAGATCAGGACTCTGTAGCAGTGTATGAGAGGAGTGGGTTTTTTGGCCCATCCAGATTTATTGCCACATGGCTCAACTCCCATAAAATGAGGCCTGGGGGTCGAGCAAAGATATGTTAAGGCACAATTGGAATGCAGTAGGAGAAGAGCAGAAGTCTGAGAACAAGATAACAAACTACAAGAATGTTAACAACTGCCTTAAAAAGGAACAAAGTGACTGTGTAGTCTTAACCAATTATTAGCAATAGTGAGACACATGTAAGGCAGGTGAACAGAGCATCTAGCCAATAGTAATGCAATGTAACTCCTGCACTGATATAGAAACCTATATAAGCTGTGTGTGTGTTTCAGTAAACGAGTTCAACATTTGATCACATTGGACTGAGTTGAGTCCGCAAAACTTCAGCTCCAAGCAACTCTGTACTCTCACAGAGCTGTAAACACAGAGTTTGCTGTATCAAATGTGAAAATTACAGCTTACTTAGCTAAATTTCCTGCAAAACTAGATGAATGTTCTTTTTCACTTGCATATTGCTGTTGCACACACCTAAAGGGTGCTCTTTTTGGGGTTGTGTCTGCAGTGTTCTGAAATGTTTCAGTCTGAGTTTACTTTCCTATTCCTTTATGCTGTTGTTTCACTTTCTGCATTGAGGTATTTTCTTTGCTCTGGATTTGGCATGTGAGAGATTAAGAAATACTGTTTTTTAATATAAGATGTAAATTATCAAATATTAGACAAAACACTCCTGAAGTTCTTACTGTGTTGTTTTGCTCTCTTTATAAAGGAATGCAGTTTTTGCGAAGATCCTCGTTTTGCCAGAACTGGTGTGTGCATTAGTTGTGATGCTGGGATGTGCAGAGCTTATTTCCATGTGACCTGTGCTCAGAAGGAAGGCCTTCTCTCAGAAGCAGCAGCAGAAGAGGTAGCTACGGAAAGGATAGAAGAGTTAAATTGAAAGCCTGTGAAGACAACCTGAAATTGTGCCTTTTGTGCTCACTAACCCTGAGCAAAGTTTTTGTAAATTGGTAGCAAGTCATAGGCTGAGTAAAGAGATTGTCCAAGGGAGGGCTCTTTGTTCACGAAATTGTCCAATTCTGAGCACCTTTTGAAATGGTCTGAAAAAAGGGATAGAGAAGGTTTAGACAGAAGTTGGCTTAATAGACTATAGGTCAAGTCAGACATGAATTTTCTTTCTGATTCTTGAACTTCACATAGGATGACATACGTATCTACCTGTTTATGATCTGTTTCATGTCAAATAGGACTGTGTTAACAAGTGAACTACATTTCTAATGCCATTTCTTCATGCATGTTTCCCAGTATTTTCTTCAAATTGCAGTACAGACGTATGGCTTTCCTTGTGGTAACATTAAACTTGGAGTCAGAATTAAAAGCAAACATTTATAGCCTACTGATTACTTTTAAATATCTGTCCTTACCAGTTTTCTTCATGTAATATGACTAAAGCAATTTAGATTTGAAGCTCCTACTTCCTAATTAATTCCTATGGTATAAGTAGGCTGCCAAATTTCATCCTGATACGTGTAATTTTGATTAAGCCTGTCATATACATAGCTACATAACTAACTTCATATTGCTTTAGGAAGTACTGCAGGTAACTCACAAAAATGACTTGCACTGTTGACACCAACAATTTTGTTTCCAAAACCAGCAGATCACTCTATGATTCTTAAAGGATACTTCTGTGAGATTGATGAAAAATAAGATAGTTACCTTGTTGATGTCTCCCTTAATAAATTATATATAATGTTTCTTTCAAGGTTTGCTAGTGCTGTAAGTTGCTGTCAATTTACAGCCACGATACTGTGAAGATCTGATGGAGCAGAGAATGAAAAATAGAGAAAAAATAATCTGAAATATGTTGGGGTATAGCCACCAAAACCCTTTGGAAAATCATTTGAGGAAACCAAATATATTACATTTTGTAATAATTAAAATTGTTAATCCCTTGTAGGATATAATGTAGAAGGTGACACAGTGAAGCAATGCTAAGTTGACAATACATGTGTTAAATGATGATCATAGACTGGTTTGGGTTGAAAGGAACCTCAAAGATCATCTAGTTCCAACCCCCTGCCATGGGCTGGTATTCTCTCCACTAGACCAGGTTGTCCAAAGCCCCATCCGACCAAGCCTTACTAATTTCTTCTAGGAACAAGAAAATAGAGATTGAACAGTACAGACTTAAGTAGTTAATACATTTAACTTACAGGGTCAAACAGTGAAAACAATGGAAAAATGCTTTATAAGGTAAATTACATCAACATGACAAAATTGATGTAGACACATACATATTAGTTGTTTTTAAAAGCATGAATATGTGAGCTGATTGCCAGAATTGTGCTGTTTAGAGCCTTTTGGCCTTGTATGTCTTACTTTATTTTTGTTTCTTCCCCTTTGTTTTCTCTGAAACAGGACATAGCTGACCCTTTTTTTGCTTATTGTAAACAGCATGCGGACAGGTTAGACAGAAAATGGAAACGAAAGAACTACTTGGCATTACAGTCTTACTGTAAAATGTCCTTGCAGGAAAGAGAAAAACAGCTCTCACCAGAAGCTCAGGTATTGTATTCACAGCGTAAATCTGACTGCATTAATCATCCATGTTAAACAAGAAAGACATTAAATACATGGGAAATTGTTATTATAGTAGGAAGTGAAATGTGAAATACATTGATAGTGCATGGCCATTTAACAAGGTAGTGATTTATTTGTAGGTTTTGGTCTTTAAGAACAATTCTCAGTAAACTAATTACTAAACAGGGGTACCTATGCTTGTCTGAGTTGAAGAAACTTTGGTTTTGTGGCAAGAAGTTAGTAATTACATTTTTATTGTAATTCACAGTTTGTTTAACATTTTCTTCAAGATTCTTAACAAAAAAAAAGACAGCCAGACAAGAAATTAGACATATTTCTATATCCCCCTTTTTTTCCTCAACAGTATCTTGAACTTGGCAGAAGAGTTTAGTTTGCCTAAAGTTTTTTTTTTTTGTTAGATCCTTTTTCACTTTTTGTAGGCCTAAGTAGAATACAACTTGCTGGGTTCTTTTAATAGTAAAGATTTCCTATGAAAAAAAGTAATTATGTAGGGACAGAAAGCGAGTCTGTGCTGCTGGGGGGCAGTTGTCTGAAAATCTTGGGCAAAGTCTGCATCCCTTTGTAGTGGTGGATCTGTGTGCAGCTGTTAGTTACTGCATAAGCTCTACCAGTGAATGTCTTGTTGATAGAAAGAATTTAATCCTTCTGAGGGAATCTGTGTACTTCGATATGTTTTAATATGTGTACTTCGTTATTTTTTCTGGTTCCAAGGAATTTGTAGCATGCTTTGCATTGACTGCTTAGGCTGAACTGCATTCTGTGGAAAAATAATGCCTATGTAGAGAAGCAGCTCATCTGAACAAATCCTGCCTAATTTATTGCACAAAGTAGTAGATGCTGTAAATAATGGAAGGCAGTTACTGGAGAGAAATAACAGCTTTTTTTTTTTCTGAAGGTAGAACTGTAGTGTAATGATCAGAAAATAAATCTTCATATCATCAAACTTTTTATTTAAAAAAATCATGCCTTTTGAGTTCTTCCAAGATCTTTGAATAGAAGAGAATATTAATTAAAAATGACCTGTGCATGTGAGAAGAAATATGGGCAAACTTTATCATATAGAAGAATTTTGAATAAAGTATTTATATGCGGTATGTATTGAGCTTTGTGTAGCTTGAAAAACTGATTCTTGCTGAATACATTCAGCTCTCAATTATGTGAAATGAATGTGTGTAGTGGAGAAACCATAGTAACATGAATACTACCCAACATAATGGTACGTGCTGGTTGTGCAAAATCAGATTGGGTCCAACAGGGCTTATTAGTTCTGTTTTCAGGCATTTGTTAATGTGGTGCTGATAAGTTCCCAGCATTTCCCCCTCTTCCTTTTTGCTCCCCAAACCCAAGATTTTCTTTTTTTTTAAATCTTTAATTTTAAGGTGAAATGTTTAGAAACTGAAAGAATGAATGCTGAAAATTGCAGGTGGAGTTGCTTAACATGGTGTCATTGGCATCTTGATAGGAATTTTATTACTTGTGTACATTTTGTAAAACCACATGATTTCCCTATTGATGGCTCTGCTGTTACACGAGTTTCCTTTAGTATTGTGTGTGTGCCTGAGTTTACGTGGATTGAAATAGATTAGATACTTAAAATATATGTTTCCATGTCTTGTATGTATTGGGATTTTATGAAGTGAGTGAATGGTTTCTGTGTCTTTCTAGAAATGCAGAACTGTAAGGTGTGCTTAAAACATACTAGAAATGTCTGACTGGGGTTGACACAAAGTATGCATAAATTCACTCCTTACCTTACCACGTGTTGTTGGCATGAAGAAGTTAAAATCCCATCAATCACCTTTTTAAACAAGGAATTTGTCTAATTAAAAAATTATATTAAAAACCCACACACGCACACACTCTGACTCACTTCCAGGGAAGTTTGCAGGCTTAAGTAAGGTTTAAAGAAGGTAAATCCCTTTAAAGAATATCATATATAAAGCTGTCTAGGACTGTTGTGATTGTTGGAAGATGTTCTACATCAAAATATTTTTTTAATATCAGTAAAGGAAATGTACATTCCTTGAGTAAAGCATATACTTGAGTTCAGGATTCCAATTAGACATTTGTCATTTTAATCTGTCATCTATTTCTGGAATAAAGCTCTGGGTGTATAGTTGTATAACACATTAAATCACCTCAAGGATTTCAGAACTGAGCATGTAATCAGTGAAGAAGTGTTTTTGCTGAGGAAGCTGTAAACCATCCTTAGTCCTTCCAGCAGCAGTTAAGGCAAAGTTGTGACTTTCAGTGGATCTGTTCCTTGCTGTTGTGTGTGCAGCAAAAAAACCCCTTGGGGTCAGAGCTGGCCTGCAAGCCACATTTGACATGTTTGTTTGTGATTAATGTTCAAGATGTAGTAAGGTATTGTGTGTTAAACTGTCTGTAATGTTACCTTCAGCGATGCTGTGTGTCATCAGAGATGTCCCTTAACTGTAGCGTGTATGTATATGCACGCTTTTTTTTGCTTTTGTCTCAGGAGTCTCTCATACCATATGGTGGGGCAGTTGGATTAGTTTAGTTTCTTCTTTCTGCAGGCAAGTAAACAACTTCTAACTGATAGTCAGCTGGGGTTTTGCCTCTGAAGGTTTGTATGTTGATGTCATTTTCTGCTAGAATTGCCACGGCATCGCATTCCCACAAGACAGTGTTTTCCAACTGTCAGTAACAACTTGATCTTCTGGGGTTGATCTCCCCAGATGGTCACAAATATACAGATGTCATCAACAATATATATTGTGAGCTTCTCTTACCTACTTCACTTCTGTTTGGGCTGTGGTTTTGGAGCATTATAATGAGCTTTTTTAACATTTAGGCATTGAGAATAGAGTTCCTGCAAAAGGATGTCAAATATGGCAGACATGCTATTCATCAACTTTTACTGCTTATATTGATACCAATTTAAAGTGTATCTAAATGTATTTTTGTGAAGTTAGCCAAGGCTTTTCCAGTGTTCAGAGTCCCAACAAATTGCTATTAGAAGAGATTGTCTGAAAGCCAGCAATCGTTTGCATTACTTTTGTTGGTGGGGAAATATCATCACGAAACCTGTGAATACCTCCACAACCTAGTGAAATGTTGATGATGTGTGTGTATGTGTTTTGCAGTAAGATCAGATGTCTGAATCAGTGGCAGCTTCTTGAGTTGTAGAATTCAGGAGTGAAAATAACATTGATTAGAACGTGTGGCTTTTAAAATGCCAATAAATGACAGATGTATTCCAGAATGATGTAACTCAAAAAAGTTTTGAAGTGTTCCTTTATGTATTTAATGATGGAATTCTTTATTGCAGGCTCGAATCAATGCCAGGCTGCAGCAGTATCGAGCCAAGGCAGAGCTGGCGCGCACCACAAGGCCTCAGGCCTGGGTTCCCAGGGAGAAGCTGCCACGGCCACTTACTAGCAGTGCTTCTGCCATACGTAAGCTTATGCGCAAAGCTGAGCTAATGGGAATTAGTACAGATATTTTTCCAGTGGATACTTCAGATACTAGTTCCAGTGTGGATGGAAGAAGAAAACATAAACAACCGGCTCTCACTGCTGATTTTGTTAATTATTACCTTGGTAAGAATGAAAATTACGTATTTTCCTCCTTGAAAAATTACCGCTTTGCTGTATCTATAGTGTGCTGATGATTCATTGTTTTTTAATTTTATTTTACTTGTTTCTCTTTGTTTTTAACAGATAAATATGAATTATGATTTCATTTTCGATCAGATGTATTATTGCTTGGTATCTGTATTTGCACAGGAAGTTAGGGATTTTTTTTAAATGGACATTTCAGAAAAATAGAAATATTTTCAAATATAAACAGGAGGCAGCATCTTTGCTAAGAAGGGAGTGGAAGCTTAGTTTTTCTGTGTGAAATAGCTCAATTTTTATCTTTAGGACTGGGATTGATCAAAGCTCACTATTTAAATATACTAGTTATACAGCAGAAAGTAAATGTTACGACTGTTCATTCAACTCAATCTGTGCAATAAACCTGTAGGCTGCAGTGTTCTGTGTTTTTGTGTCATTACAGTTTTATGCTTTTCATTGCCTCACTTTTTTCAGTGCATAAAACTTGCAAATAGAGCCAAGGATAGGAAATAATGCAATTTTCTTTTAAATAGAGAGAAATATGCGCATGATTCAAATCCAGGAGAATATGGCTGAGCAGAAGAATATCAAGGATAAATTAGAAAATGAGCAAGAAAAGCTTCATGTGGAGTATAATAAGGTGAAGAAAAAAGGGATAATAAACTGTTGTATTGTTTTAGTATTGCTGCCGTTAACTTCGATAGCATTTTGCTTTCCAAACAAAATAACTTGGGAAGAAAGAAGCAAACCATTCTTTCTTTAAATGTAGTATTTTAAAATACATTTTTTCTTGTAAAAATACTTTGTGGTGCATCCCTCTTCATGCAGGCAGAATCAACTTGTAAAATGTTTTGCTGGATGCAGTTATTTAGCTGACTGCACTGAGAACTCCAGTAATAAAACTGCACATGGATAGACAGGTCCCTCTCATGAGTGAACTGTGTTGTCTTTTTTCATTCTCTGTATGCTTTTCATTTGAGACTTTGAGACAACAGTTTGACTCCTCTCCTACCTCCCCTCTCTCTCAGTATTGCTTTATTTGGGTGTGGTTCTAGGTTCTTTTTGAACCTGCTTGGTTCTCTGCTTGGAACCCTACCTGATAATTGGCATTCTACGGTTGGCACAGTGTTGTTTGTTTATTTATTTCAATTCCAACTCTAATTGTGTTCATCCTCGATTTAATGACTTGGCTAATTTTTCAGGCTGAAATAATCAGTATTTGCATGTTCATAGTGTCCTCTGAGTGGATTTGTTTGAGTATAGGAACTGCCATCAATCATGTCATTGTTCCCACAAAGTGCGGCTAATATACTTTTTTATTTCATCATCATATTAAAAAATGTTTCAATTGCATTTTTACTAAAGAATTGTTTCTTTATTTTAATCTTCAAATATTTTAAAGTGAATGTAGAAATAATTGCACTCTTACTAGACAGTTGTCTCTTTATTTTGATATTTAAATAATTTTAAATGGAACATGGAAATACTGTATCTTTTGTGACAGATGACATACTATAATTCTTGCTGAATTAATCTATCAAGTAATGGTTAATGATAACAAAAAATAGTGGTGATGTTAATTTTTAGTGTTGGATGTGTGTTTTTAAATGAGAAAATATGGAAATGAAGCAGCATGTCCTTGTGAACTGCCCAAAGATGATAGAGAGGAAGGAGATTGTTCATGGGGTTTTTAACTAGCTTAATAGGTTGTATATGCTGTGCAGTAATGAACAGTTACTTCCAGAAGAAAAAAATAATCAACTTTTTCATCCTTTAATAAATTACATATCTTTCTGTGAGAGTGAGTGAATGTTCTTTAATGCAATACAAAGCTTTAATTCATTTAAGTTGTTACTTGTTACAGTCTCAGCACTTAAATAGTATGGACGACACATAGAAGATGTTGCTGTCTTTTAGTTTTACTTTCTAACTGACTTCATGAAACTTTGTTTTCATACTCAAATGCTTCACACATTTATAAAACAGGTGGCTGCCCAGGTTTTCATTTTAGTTCCATTGAATTGCTGAATGATTGCACTGGTCGCATCTATATTGACATGAGTTCCATTGTTTTTTAATACCACAATAATGTAATGCACCCTAGATAGGTAGAGGTTGAATAATTTTCTTAAATAACTCCTAATGGATTTTTATTCCTGTTGATTTTTTCCCCGCCTTTAACTTTTCAGCTGTGTGAATCCTTGGAAGAGCTACAAAACATGAACGGAAAACTGCGAAACGAAGGGCAAAGCATTTGGGCTCTGCTGGGTAGAATCATTGGACAGGTTGGTTGGGGTTTTTCCCCTCTTTATAGTTCATGGGCAGACCTGGTTTTCCAAGAATAGCCCTTTTTTATTTCTGACTGTCACTTCTGTGCCCAAATAAATCGATTTGATCAGACCCAGGCTTTACTCTGGGGATAATGTTTCCTGATTGAAATATTTAGACTTCTGCAAACCACCTTCTGGGAACCTGTAGCTTAATTTTGTTGTTGTAATAGTGAATGTGTTTGCAAAATTCTTTCATTTGGTATAACTGATTGACCTGTCATTTGTGATGAACCATAACATGAAGCATGAGCTAATCCTACCATTTCTGTCTACACATTGTCTTTAGTTACTGTAGGCTTCGAATGATACGGTAACTCTTTATGGCTTTTACAAGATAGAAATCTTTAAAACTGCAGTATGTATGTGAGGCATTTTAACTGGACAGAGCAGAATGCTTTGGTCAAATGAATATAAATATCTAGGAGAAAAGAAGATTCTGATTACTTCTGTTGCCAGCAGCTATCTTTGTTCTCATTGATACACTGGAGAAAAGAGAGAAACACAGGGTCTCGATATGTTTTGGTATTTGTTATATGTTGAAGGTATTAAATGGCAATGGACATGATTTTAGTTGTCAGAGAGAGACTGAAATAGTTTCCAATTATCATTTTAAGAAAGATTGAAGAAACGATTAATTGTGAAAATGCAGACATACAATTAGGTCACAATTTTGTTATGCCCTTTGGTACTGCTGAGTGTGTGCTGCCAACCTTTTATTTATGCAGTAGTAGTTCTTAAGGTATGCTAGTTTTTTCTGGTTCTGTTTGTCCACCTATCTTTTCTACTTGGGAAGGAGGATTCTCATATAATCTGTTTTAGGAATCAAGATTATGGGTTTTTTCCCCTCCTTTTTAAGATGGCTTTCAGTAGATATTCAGAAAGATATTTCCTGGTGCAAACATTACTAAACTAAAAGAAAAAAAAAAAGAAGAAGAAAAGTTAAATAGGATTCATTTGCACAGCTTGTGTGAGTCTTTTTTTTCCAGTTGGTTGAACAGATGCAGACCCACGGGGCTGCTGAGAAATGACTTTGATAGATGGTTGCTGTCTGAGAAGCTAGCATACTGCAGATTAGTAGAAACCCGAAGAGAATCTCATCTGCTTTGTGGAGGGCTTGGTCCAATAAGATAATTTTTCTAATTAACCTATCGAGCACCAATGTAGCAGGGATGTTGGAGAAAATAAACTGCCTCAGTCGTGTCAATTTTGTGAATTTGCCTTTACTTGTTTCAGCTGCCTAGACAAATGCATCTTTGTCCATCACTATTTAAAGCTTGAAGAAAAAAATATAAAAGCTAATCCTTCAATGTGTTTTTTATTTATTGAAGTGAAAAAAAGGATTACAATGTGACTTTATCCCAGTATGATTTTGTAATATAAACATCTGTAGTTGCTTTTGTCTGCAAAATAGCTAGCTAAGCAATTTCCCCCTCATAATTTGTGTCTTGTTCTACATGCATTGAGATTGGTGTTCTCTTAAAAAAAAGTCTCAAGACTCATGTGCACTGCATTTGTTCAAATCCAATAGAAACTGAACATACCAGCAATTTTACGTGCTCCTAAGGAAAGGAAACCAAGTAAAAAGGAAGGAGGAGCGCAAAAGACATCTACACTTCCGGCTGTACTCTATAGGCAAGTAATGAAATCTTGACAGAATAGATAAAATAAATAATAAGTTACAGTTTCACCAAAGTGTTAAGAGAAAATTGCTTCAGTTTTGATTAACAAAATGCTTCAGAGCTGTCTAAAAGTTTTACTTACTTCTGAAAGCTAAATTGAATAGTAGTCAGTTCTTCGCCTTAGCACATATTAGTAAGGTTTGGAGTTCTTTTACTAAGTTGATAGCAGTGCTCTAAGGACAAAGGTACCTCTTTACAGCTGAAATAGGAGGGTCCTTTGTGTGATATGAAAAATTTTAACTCATCTTGTTTTTTGAAGGCAGTAATCGGTGTTGATGGTTTTGTGAACAGTGGTGCTGCTGGATTAGTCAGAGTTGCTGAGTGCTTAAAACTCATCATGTAACAGTTTCTACTTTTTGTTTTTGGGTTGTCAAATGCACTGGGATATCTTGTGTGTTAAATTTACTTACATCTACTTAATTCCCAAGAAAATAAAATAGATTTAGTTACTCTGTCATTGTTCCACCTTTACTCCTCTTCTGTAAGTTGTGAAGCTACTGATTAGGTTTTAACTAAGCCTGACAGTGGAACTTGCATATACTGGGAACCCAGAGCATGACTGTGCAAGATAAACATACCATCTTGGATCATCTTTTCTGGCTACCAGCCAAGAAGTGGCAAAGTCTGATTCTTATCTAGAGAGCAGCAGCCAGGCCTCCAGCCCCAGCAAGTGGGCAGTATCTTAGTGTCTTGCCCAGCTAGCAGGCTAAATTAGGAAAATGGATTACATGAGCAAAAGCTAATTCTAGTGCTGTGAGAAATAGAAATCTTCATATGGCAGTGGGCTGAGGATTTAGGCAATTTAGATGTATACAAAAACAAATAATAAGAGTCATGCTTTGCTTGACTGTTTCATGAAAATCCAGTCACTTCTTCTGTCCTGTTATATAATGGAATCAGTGAACACCAGATATTTTTGAAATAGCTAAATTTCAATTCCAGTTAAATAATAATAAAAAGGATATGTAATCTCTTACAAGTTAAGTTGCCCAACATAATAGCAGCACAGACCTGCTTCAGGGTGTTTGTATTATCAAAATAAGCATATGATTCCTAAGACTGGTAATGCAGCATAATTTTCTAGTTAGATGTTTGATTGCTAGAGGTAGTATTTGTTCCATTTGCCACTGGTATGTTTTGTTGAAGTATCAAGTGACTGTACTCGTTAGAAGTCCTCAAATAATTAGACTGAAAGCTATTTTACTGTTAACTGTATTAGGTGTCTTTTATGCTTTGCTATGTCTAAGGATCTCCTTAAACCTTAAGGAGCTCCTTAAAAATTAATGATATACTTAAATGATGTATTCAAATTGAAGTTGCTATATATTTCTGTTGGAACTGGGGAATGTGCTGGGATGTGTCACTTCTTTATGATTTCAAATGTAATTTTGGTTTTTTCCTGCTATCTACATTAAAAGCTGTGGAATTTGTAAGAAGAACCATGATCAACACCTACTGCTGTTGTGTGATACTTGTAAACTCCACTATCATCTTGGTTGCCTGGATCCACCTCTTACAAGGATGCCAAGGAAGACCAAGAACAGTTACTGGTAAGTTAATGTGTTGTCTTGTGCTATCAGTACTTACAGTAGGAGATAAATGTTTTCAGACTTGCAAACTCTTAAGTGTTTTAGACATCGCTGTAATGCAGTCAGAACTAACAGTGATATTTCATGGTTTTCTCATTATTAATAACTGTGTAGAAATAGATAACAACGTTAATTTTCTTAACTTTTGAGTTAATTTGTGACTATTAATGCTACCTTAACAGTGGTAGGAAACTATAGGCTGCCTTCAGGAAATGGAAGATTGGGTCTTTCGTTTAAGAACAAGATATGCAACTTTATATCCATATCTTTAGCATAATACTTGTAAATTCTTAAAAATAAGCTTGTAAGTATTGGTTTATTGCAGTGTGGGAAATCAGTTGGGTTTACCGATGTGTTAGAACTCAGATCTGCAACGGGAGAAGCATATGCATAACTCTACAGTTATGTTTCCATGAATTAAAGTTCTTTTTGTGCCAGTGGAGCAGAACAAAAGCTAAGTAGTACAATGGAAAACTGATAATGTGATAAAGGTGCTGATTTCCAAACTGTCATAAAATGACACTGCTGCTTTACTGTGTTAGTGTTCTGCATGTTTCTAAACTGCTCTAAAATGTGCTAAAGTGGTTATTCCAAAGCAGGTTTTGCCTGACAAGAAGTTAGTGTGCAGCATCTCCAGGAATCATCGTCACCTTGTCTGAATGTTAAGGTATCAAATAAGAATAGTATAAGAATCCCTTCTAAAAAACCAATAAAACTATTTTTATTGAGAAAACTCAGTTTCTAATTTTCCTCGATTTTTTTTTTTGTTAAACTTCCATAAAACACTTCATTGGATACTTTTGGTGATTGTGAGCAGAGCAGGATGGCCAGTATGGGAGGGATGTCTCTTTATTTTTTTTTTTTTTTTTTTTTTTTTTCCCCCCTGTAATTTAACTTATGACAAATCCTGGATTTTCCCCAGTAAATTAATAGATATTCTTAAGTCAAAAATCTCAAAAAGGTTTTCACCGTCACTAATATTTTTCTGAACTTAATTTTCCTTTAATTTTTTTAATCTAGGCTGTGATTTTGTACTTTCCATTATTTCAAGGGCATTCTTTTTTTCTTTTTTCTTTTTTTCTTTTTGGTATCTTCTGCATTGCACAGGAGGTTCTTGATTTTTGTTCTGCTCTTTAACCAAGTTGAAAAGGCTCGCTAAAAGCCATCAGTCCAAAAGATGTAAGACTACAATTCTCAGTAGTTGTTAAAAGGCAGAATAGGCCAGGTTAGGTAGTAAAGCTTTTATTTCAAAGCTATAAGTTACCTTTGTTATGAGTTTCATGGTTCAATTCTATCTCAGATCACAAACTTTGCTTTTGCTTCTAATTAGGTAAGGCATATTCTGGGGTGTGAGATTATAGGAGACAAATTGAGCTGTATTGATTTTATTCTTTTAATCATTGGACATGCCTTTAGGCATTCTTTTCAGGATATAGAACAGCATATAGAACAGACCCCTAATCTTAAATTTAAGTTCAGCAAGTTTTCCCTCCCCCTGCTGTTCTGAATACAATTTTAAGCTTTTGATTAAGCTATGAAGATAAATGGTTGGGGTTTTTTTTTGTTGTTGTTGTTTTTTTTAATGCAGGGGCCACGTACAAACAGAAAAGTATAGAATATAATGGGAACTTACACAAAAAGATAAAGTAAGAAAATGGGTATAGTGGGAAATACTTTTAAATGTTAGTCATGTTGAAAGACTTTAAAATGGGTAAAATACTGACTTTAGTCCTCTTTTAAAATACTAAGCAGGAAACAAAAATAATTGTTTCTTAAATTTTACTTTCTATTCTGTTTTTCCTGCTAATTATATATTCATAATCGCTACCTTGAGCCTTTTCATAAGGTTTGATGGTAGGCCACATAATTTATCAATACATGTTTGTTTAAATAATTGAGTTTATTCCACATGCTTCGTATTTATACTGTTTGATGATGCCAAATGATTCAGCTTATTTGTGTGATGCTATGTAAAGGAGTTAATACTTACACTTTTTGACTGTTACATGTTCATAATTAAGTAGAAATTTAAATACCAGTATACAGAAAAAGTTCTTTGAAATTGTTCAACTAAAGCCACTATAATGTGTAATGATAAGGAAAAAATATTTTTTACATTTAAAGGTTAATTTGTTAAAGCAACAATGATAATTATCTCGATTTTTCTAAACACTAAAAGGATGTAATAATTTTAGTCTTAGCAAAATCATAGTAGAGGTTAGATTTGGTGAGCACCAGTGTCTCATAGCTTATTAGAAACTGGTTTCAAGTACTTAACACTAAGAATTTCCCCAGTTCAGATGCCTGACAGTTTTCTCCAAGGTAACACTTTTACATTTTTGAATATTTTAGAGAGAAGTTACAACATAGTAAGTTCAAAGCCTGTCCTCATTTCACATAGATTTATTTTGAGAGGAAGAGCATAACAACTATTTTACGTAATATATAACATGCAAGCATTAATTTCTATCTGTGTTGATGTGCTGCTTTCAAAGTAGACAAGCAACTCTAATCAGAGACAAAGATGATGTGGCATACTTACATTTAAACATTTGGAAGTTTTCAGTTTCTTAGAAAACCTGTTGATTAAGCACTAGAATATTCTTTTGATTCATGCGTTATCATTCTTGTCATTCTCCCTGACAGCTTGTGTGCTTTTATGCTCCTGCCTATTCTGGATGGACCAGGAACTGTGTTTTTTCCTTGTGGAGAATGATCTGAACTGATACAGAAGCAGTGCACAAGTGTTGACAGACAATACAGTGATTGTAAAATATTGACATTTTCATTAAGAAAATACTTGGCAGCTACCAACAGGGACTATTTTTTTTTTCTATTGAAATGAGATTGCTGAAAAGCAGCGATAACTTCTGGTAGCTTTTGAAATGCTGAGGACAGAGGTGAACAAAACAAGGACTAGTGAATATGTTAGGCTTGGTGGCTTTTATTTTTATTCTGGAAGGCAAAGCTATTTTAGTGGCAACTCTGTTGTGTGCTGCATTGCCCTCAGGACAGAACGAGCTGTGGAGTTCCTGATCAGAACTTGCATACAGTTTCTGGATGTTCATTCATATTCCTCATCCCACTCATTCAGTAGTGATCCAACGCATCTTGATTATTTTTTCATCCTTAGGGATTGGTTAATAATTTATGAAATCATTACTTATATCACACTATATATATATATGACATATAATATATACATTTTTATGTATTTGTCACTTGTCATAATTGAAGGATGTTTGGTTCATAGCAAATAGCAAATTTTCAGTACCTTTACTGCCTGGAAGACGCTCTTTGAAGCTCTTTGACAGACTATTTTTGGTTCATATATATGTTGTCTTTTATATCTAAAATAAGAGCAGTTTCCTTTTTTCCACTTCCCACATGTCATTCAACATGTGTGATTTATTCAATTTACCATAGCGCTGGTGCCACCTTAAAGCAATAGTCTGCATTTCTCAGGTTAAGAGTAGTTTAATTCTTTACTAACATGCAAGAATGATTTATCACAGAGCTTGTCTATGAGACTGGTTTCCTCCTAATTAAAAACAAGCCAAACTCTAGCTAGCAGCTGTACAGTTTTCCTTTTTAAACACTGGGGGCAGAACTGTGTTCTTCTGCAAGCACTGTAGTGGTGTTCACTGAGCACAGATTTAGCTTTACTCTCTTCACAGCAAGCACTGTGTGAGGACAATGCTTGTTTCTTCCATATCCTCTTCCAGCCTACTGCCCAGTTGTGATTGTAAGAGTAACTATCATGTTCCAATTGAGTCCTTTGTATTTTCATCACTCTGGGCACTCTGAAACTATGTACCATGACACAGTTAAGACAGCCTAATTAATCTATAATGTGGTAATTGAAAAAAACCTACAATTTTTTCCTAATTTTTTTTTATGTTTCAGTAAGATACTTTCCTTATTTCAAAACTAAACAAAGATTCAAGCTGAGTTTACCAGTATGTTAGCATTGAGCCCTGTTTCTGACATCTTTAACTTCATGACTTTTAATTTATAAAGGATTGGTGGTCAGTGTTTGTTCAGCTTTTCTCATCATCATTTCACAAATGTCACAACTTTTTAACTTCTGTACGTTGTTAATGCTTAGGCAGAGACTTTCTGTATGATGAAAAGGCTTCAAATCTTCTCTGAGACCTTCTGATGCATCAATCACTTCCAGTGATTTTTAGTAGCAGACATACAGTCTACTACTGATTTTTCTCTGTGGGTTGAAATTAGTCAGGGCCAGACTGAAGGCAAAACAAAACCTGTGTACAGAAGCTGAATCTCTGGCACCATTTCTCCTGTTAATTTGCTTGTGCTACATGGCAGTGCTTGCTAATTTAGAGGAAGTCAAAGATTGTTGGAACAGTTGGAAAAGTGACCTGTTGTGGTTGGTTCTCTATTTGCTGATTGTCCTTGAAGAGGTGAAATTAAAGGAGCGTGACTTTAAGGTAGCCAAGAGGAAGAGGAGTCATATGGCTGCTCTCAACAAATGTGTTGGGGTTAAACTGTGGAGTGGGAAAAGCCTTCTTTAAATTCAAGAACCGTGTTGAAATAAAGCATAATAGGAGCTGAAAGTTAGGAGATTGTTTCCAAGTCAGAGGAGCGTGTGTCTGTAATAGCTTTTCTGTGGGCCCTATGGGAGCTAACAACCAAAGTACTTTATAGTTGAAGCTTGAGTGTTGTGTAATAGGGTTGATAAGATGTGATTGCCTGTGATAGTAGAGGCTATTCCAGTAAATCAAGAGGTTGCTTTTAAGTTCATGTTTATAACTTTCCTTTTTTTCCCTTCACCTTTGATGCATTTGTGAAGTTTTCTTCTGTGATTAACACACATACTATTGTTTTGCAGCTTTCTTTTTGTACATCTAGCTTTTTTCTAATGTTTCTTGCTCTAACACTTGTACCATGTATTTTAGAGCAAGTCAATCATGAAAATGGAATTTCAGAAGCTTGAGTGCAGTACCTCATCTGTAGATGGAGATGTTTCTTGTCTTCCTCACTAGCATCAAAGTTAGAATACTTAATTTATTTGTGTTTAAATAGCGCCCTAATGAAACTTAAGTGCTTTACTGATCTATATAGTTAGATCCTGTATGTCTATCTGAGCTTATGTACTAGAAAAACAATGTCTTTTCATTTTATCAGTGCAGAGCTGAAGAATGGGAGTGATTTAAATCACAGGTGCAGGATGGTAGATCCAAGGGACTGTGTTCCTGGCTCCACATGTTGCTGTAAAATCATGCTATTGTTTGGGTTTTTTTGCCTTATAAAACTTAATTTTTTTTTTTTTAGAACTTCATCTCTTTAGTTATAAATTGTTTATTTTTAAAATGTATACACAGTATCTATATTTTTACCATTACAATGGGAAAAATGCACTTTTTGTAGGAGTTGCTCATCGCAGTGTTTTTGAACACCCTTGCAGCTATTGCATACATCTGAATAAGCAGATCATAGCAAGTACTTTTACTAGTGCTTTCCATTACATAAATTAATGACATTACTGATGCTGTATTATGGAGGCCTGTGCTTTCTGATTCTTCTTGCCAAACAGAAAATCTCCTTAGAGTTTTGAGTTTTACAACTTGAAGACAATGCATCACATAGAAGTAAAGGATGTGTGTTTTGTGGGCACAGATGTATGTAAACATGTAACTGTTGGTAGTAGCCTTTTGTGGAAGTTTTTACACCTTTTATTTGTCTGTTGGCTGTATGTCAGTGTTCTGCAGAGGCCTAGAGATGTTAACAGGTGCTGTGTCTGTAGCAAACTGAGGTTTGTAAAGAGGAGGAAGATTGCGGTATTACACACTCATGTGCTGGCTCAAATCTGTTTGTAAAGTACAAAAACTGCATAAACTGACTTCCTTGTGTTTTGGCTACTAATAACATCTCTACACTTACATGAGGAGGGAAGAGAGTCTTATCTTTCCTGCAGTCTACCCTGCAAATACTTCTAGCACTGGCACATGCCCTCTTTCCAGTGGTCTCAAGTGCTTTGGAGATAAGAAATTATTAATTTTCATAACGTTATCATGTAGGCACAATTACCTTAATTTTACATACTAAAAAATTGAAGTAGAAAGGGGTTGATTTATCCAAGGTTACACTGATAATAGTTACCCAATCTAGGATTAGATCCCCTCTATTTTGACTTGGTAGCTGCTCGTCTGTCTAGCAGACCATGATGACTGCTGTTGTTTGTCTTCTTTTATAGCCAGGAGAGCTGTGAGATTTTACTGCTTGGATTAGTTTGAAAGAATTAGAAAACATGGAAAGTTGATGGAGTTAATATTGTGTTAGCCCTTACTGAAGTTCATAGGAGAAAAATGAGCTTAGACACAACATTATGTACCTGATTTTGTGTGCTTTTGTATGGATCCAGAACGAGTATGTCCTCTTGTCACAAGCGTTTATTAATATTTAACTTCAAATAATTAAATGCATGGGTTTTGTCTCTTCCAAAACAAATTTGCTCCTTTGTTCAGATAATTTGAATGTGTGTATCCCTGTTAGTGCCAATTAATAGCAGAACATAATGCTGTTTGGTTTTTTAATTATAAAAATCATGCTTTTTAACATGAAAATAGTAATGAATTGGAATTTGTCTGAACGAATTTATAGGTTTTTGAATTGGAAGTGTAAGAGGGAATTAAAGAGATGGTTCTCATCAATGGGTATAACTCTTAAATTTTCATTAACATATTTTTAGTTAAATTCCACATTTATGACTTTGCATAAAATGATTATTTTCTGCAAATGACAACAAAACTAGATTACTTCCTATCTTATTAATTCTGTCATGGAGCTTTTTAATAGCATTACCTTAGCTGTTGTTCACTTGAAGTTCTGAATGTGGTTTTGTACATTTTTTCAAAAGCTCAACAGCATTTTTTTCATCTCAGTGGCCAGAGTTTGGTAATAAATATCTTTGGCTTCTATAATTGTCTCTTAAATTTTATTTCAAATTTAAAACTCATTCCTTTAGAAAATACATGTTAACATTGATTTTTCATAACAGACAGTTCTAAATTCTTGCCACTAAAAGGACTCTCAGCAGCAGTTACAGTACTGAATAGATTACAGATCAATAGGGGAACATTAAAAATGGGCTTATGCTAGCATATAAATGGTTAAATAGGGTCATATTTCTTGCAGATTAAATCCTCCTTTCACAATCTTGGTTTTCAAAGTTTAAATACTGTCAGGGAAAAAAAAAATCAAAAGCCAGCAATAAGAGAGTCTTGCTTGTTTTCTGATTGGTTGCTTACAGTATAAGTTTGAGGGACTTCTTTAGGTGGTCATTTGGTTTCTTAACTTTTGAATTTATTTTAAACCCAGATGGTACAAAATGTTTTTTCTACTTTTGAGGCTGCAGTTTTAAATAGAAAATCTTGCCCTTTGCAGGCAATGCTCAGAGTGTGACCAGGCAGGTAGCAGTGACATGGAGGCTGATATCGCCATGGAAACCTTACCAGATGGGACCAAAAGATCAAGGAGACAGATTAAGGAACCAGTGAAATTTGTTCCTCAGGATGTGCCACCAGAACCGAAGAAAATTCCAATCAGAAACACGGTAAATGATGATTGAGGAGTTGTTATGCAGTTCATATTCGTAGTAATTTTGTTTAACGGGACTTATGACATGGACATTTGATTGATGTTCTATTTTTGTTATAAATTCCCTTCCTTCTGTTTCATGCATTATTACTTACGTTGAATATGTAGTTTTGCTGCAGTAAAAAGCTGTGAAAGACAATACTCAACTGAAGAGCTATACAAGCTTCTCCCTTTACTTGAGTTACAAAGACCTCTGTTAAATTGCAGAAAAATGCCTTTTGCACTTTAAATTCAAATTTTATGGCTATTCTTCACCTTAGTATTAAGGATACTTCGTTCTTGCATGCTAAAACATCACATTGTCAATTACATATGTAAAGTTACTGTAATTTCCTTATGTACAGGCAACCTAATGACTAACTGCAGGCTTTGTGGCGATTACAAATCTCTCTTACTTGCTTAGCTTCCTAATTTTACTAGTCACTGTGTGTTTTCTTAGATGTTTGTGGTAGATAGATTTTAGGGAAGGAAACAAAAGCTCTTGGTTACTGTACTAATGAGATACTTAGTGACTTTCTTTCATTTGAAAGAATGATTTCTTTATTGGCTGAAGGGTGGGGCCCAGAAGGTGATAGTGAATGAGGTTATATCTGGCTGGTGGCCAATCACTAGTGGGGTTCCCCAGGGTTCTGTTTGAGGTCACATCACCTCTAAAATGTACAAAAAGTATCAAAGGGCATTTAGGTCCTTTTTAGGGAATGAATACTGTTCCCATGACACTTTGGACAAGAGTAGTAATTATTTATAAAAACTTCTCATTGGTCTTCCAATATACTTTTTATCATAGAATCATGGAATGTGCTAGGTTGGCATTCAAGAGTCATGTAGTCCAGTCCCCCTGCAGTAAGCAAGCACACCTTCAACTAGATCAGAAAAAAAAAAAAAAAAAAAAATCACATCATCTCTTTTTTTTATTATTAGGAAATGCTTAAACCCTCTCATGGTAGGGTTAGGCATACTTCATCTCTCCTGGAACACAAGTTTGTTTTCCTGACAATGCTTTCCGGACTTTTAATATTTGTACTAGCAGATGTGATACTTAACTTTTTTTTTTTGAGTATATGCTGCTAGGATTAAAGAATTGTTTACATTTCAAAATATTTGGAATGTTTGGGCTGCAGCTTTGATTTACCTAATGGTTTCTGGGTCTTGTGACTAAGAATCACAGAATCTCTAGGTTGGAAAAGACCTTTGAGATCGAGTCCAACTGTACCTGTCCTCTACGAAACCATATCCCATACCATCTCATCTACCCATCTTTTAAATACATCCAGGGTTGGTGACTCAAGTGCCTCCCTGGATAGCCTTTTCCAATGCCTGATAACCCTTTTGGTGAAGAATTTTTTCCTAATGTCTAATCTAAACCTTCCCTGGTGCAGCTTGAGGCCATTTCCTCTTGTCTTATCAACTGTTGCTTGGGTGAAGAGGCCATCACTCTCCTTTCTACAACCTCCTTTCCGGTAATTGTAGGTGGTGATTAGGTTTCTCCCCTCAGCCTCCTCTTTTCCAGGCTAAACAATGCCAGTTCCCTCAGATGCTCTTTATAAGGTTTACTCTCCAGCCCCTTCACCAGCCTGATTGTGTTTCTCTGGACACGCTCCAGGACCTCAATGTCTTGTAGTGAGGTGCCCAAAACTGAACACAGTACTCTAGATGCGGCCTCAGTGCCCAGTCCAGGGGCACAATCACTTCCCTGGACCTGCTGGCCACACTATTTCTGATACCAGCCAAGATGCCATTAGCATTTATATTAATGGATATTTACCATTTACCACAACACTTTGGGCCTGGCCATCCAGCCAGTTTTTTACCCAGCAGAGGGTGCACCTGTCCAGGCCAGTGGTAGTCAGTTTCTCAAGCAGAATGCTGTAAGAAATCTGTGATGCTATAAGAAATGATGTCAAAGGCTTTGCTGAAGTCAAGGTACACTACATCCACAGCCTTTCCTTCATCCACTAAGCAGGTCACCTTGTCATAGAAGGCGATCAGATTAGTTTGGCAGGACATGCCCTTTGTAAACCCATGTTGACTGGGCCTGATCCCTTGGTTGTCGTGCATGTGCTCTATAATAGCACTCAAGATGACCCATTCCATGATCTTCCCTGGCACTGAGGTCAGACTGACAGACCTGTAGTTTCCTGGATTCTCCCTCTGACCCTTTTTGTAAATGGGTGTAACATTTGCCAGCCTCCAGTTGCATGGAACTTCCCTGGTCTACCAGGGCTGCTGGTGGATGATGGAAAGGGGTTTGGCAAGCACATCCACCAGCTCCCTCAATACACTCAGGTGGAACTCATGCACCATAGACTTGTGAATGATTTGGCCTAGCAGTACTCTAACTATTTCCTTTACTTCAACAATGACTCAAGCCAAAATGTTTCATTTATCTCAAATTATTAGGAGTGGGAGTAATCCTACATTAAAATTTGTGAATAATTGAGAAACTCTGTAGAGAGAAACTTTATTTTCCTTTCTTTTTCCCATTAGGGAAAGTTCTTTTCTTCTGTGTAAGAACATCTAGGTTCTTACAGCTGTCTGGGTAAGTTTCCGATGTTTCTGCTAACTGAACCCTTTGTACCTCCTCCACTGGTTTTTTTTTCTTTCTTTCTCTCCCATCTTTTTAGGCCTAATCAAAACATATTAGGGAGTGGGGAATTAAAATTATGGGCCTAAAGAGAACTAAAAGTATTGCAGGAAAGATATTCATAATAGTAACAGACAGAAGAGTGTTACAGGGCATTGTATGGAAATCCACAAGAAGACAAGACTGGTTTATTCTAGTGCCCATGTAATAACTGCCTAGCTCCTCCTGTGCTTAAATGGAAAGAAGTCTGATTGCCCTGAAGTGTTCCTCTCTGGTTCCTGTCAGGTTTGGGACTTTAACTTTACTTTAACTTTACTTTAACTTTACTTTAACTTTACTTTAACTTTACTTTAACTTTACTTTAACTTTACTTTAACTTTACTTTAACTTTACTTTAACTTTACTTTAACTTTACTTTAACTTTACTTTAACTTTACTTTAACTTTACTTTAACTTTACTTTAACTTTACTTTAACTTTACTTTAACTTTACTTTAACTTTACTTTAACTTTACTTTAACTTTACTTTAACTTTACTTTAACTTTACTTTAACTTTACTTTAACTTTACTTTAACTTTACTTTAACTTTACTTTAACTTTACTTTAACTTTACTTTAACTTTACTTTAACTTTACTTTAACTTTACTTTAACTTTACTTTAACTTTACTTTAACTTTACTTTAACTTTACTTTAACTTTACTTTAACTTTACTTTAACTTTACTTTAACTTTACTTTAACTTTACTTTAACTTTACTTTAACTTTACTTTAACTTTACTTTAACTTTACTTTAACTTTACTTTAACTTTACTTTAACTTTACTTTAACTTTACTTTAACTTTACTTTAACTTTACTTTAACTTTACTTTAACTTTACTTTAACTTTACTTTAACTTTACTTTAACTTTACTTTAACTTTACTTTAACTTTACTTTAACTTTACTTTAACTTTACTTTAACTTTACTTTAACTTTACTTTAACTTTACTTTAACTTTACCTTTACCTTTACTTTAACTTTACCTTTACCTTTACCTTTACCTTTAACTTTACCTTTACTTTAACTTTACCTTTACTTTAACTTTACCTTTACTTTACCTTTACTTTACCTTTACTTTACCTTTACTTTACCTTTACTTTACCTTAACTTTACCTTAACTTTACCTTAACTTTAACTTTACTTTACCTTAACTTTAACTTTACTTTACCTTAACTTTAACTTTACTTTACCTTAACTTTAACTTTACTTTACCTTAACTTTAACTTTACTTTAACTTTACTTTAACTTTACTTTAACTTTACTTTAACTTTACTTTAACTTTACTTTAACTTTACTTTAACTTCTTGCTGCCTTTGACTTAACTGTGGACGAGAGGGTTCAATCACTTGACTGCTGCTAGATTTCTTTCTCTGAACTAGGCTGAATTCCTCCGTTTCAGCATGATCTTGGTGCACTTAGGCTGTATAAAAAAGTGAAGATAACAGACCTCTGAAGAATTTAATACTTCCTTCTGGTAGAGTATTTATCCCATTCACCTTTGCTATAGGATAGTTGGTTTTAGTTTTTGTTGCTTTTTTGTTATGTTTTGATTTATTTTGTTTGGTTTTTTTTAAAGAGGGTATTTCTTAATTCATTAGATCTGGGGCTGTCTGTGTGTTTGAGGATAAAAAACCCTGACCTTTTGAACAACTTGAAATGAGAAGTTTACTTGAGTCTGGCTACATACAGAACATCTATGTGATACATTTCAACAGTGTTGACTAGATGCTTGTTCTGTTTTTCGTGTATACTTTCCTGAAATCCTTTAAAATAGTCTAAAATGAAGAAAAAATTAACAATTTGAAAATACTTGTATTTCACAAACCTCTCTTCTTAGCGTGCTTTGTATCTCTCAGCATGTTTAATTCGATCTAGTTTTGTTTTGGAAGGAATTGGCAAGCCTGCGTAAATAACTGTGTGTAATCAGCCTTGCCTACAGTTACAATCAACAAGTGCAATTACAAGACAGTTGAATTGTGTATCTGTTGCTCTTAAGGGAATTTCCATTTGTTTTGCATAAATTTATCTTGAACTGATATAACTGAGAGAAAGGTTTGATTTTTTTTTGGCCACATACCTGAAAGAACAGAACGCATCTCATACGTTTGGGTTTCATTGTAGGAGTCTATCATAGTTACTTTACTTACTCTTCATTACTTTATTAATAGAAGTTGTGGGTACACCCTAATGCTTTCTTTTGATAAAGTTGCATTAGGTGTAGCTGGTATGTCTCAAACTCTATACAAATGCATATGATTAATTAAGCTGAAATGTTAACTATATAAAAAATATTTAATGCTAAACTGTACTTTTAGAGTTGATCCTCCACCCTTTATTTGGAGATGATAAAGGATACCCTCTTTCCTGAAAATTATTTTTTTTTCTTATTCGTAATATTATTTTTTGCTCTAATTTCTGTCTGCTTGCGGTGTACCATGAAGAGTAAAAGATCCTTTTAGAAGTATTCATAATTTTACCATTGTTGCTCATCCAGTTTAAATATGAACGTGAACTTAAGTCCTGCAAGTCTTATTTTTATTTTTTAAATCCTTCAAAACACCTGAATTTGTTGATGGTTGTGCATTTTCTTTTCCAGAGCTAAATTGCTTTTTGAAGAAACTAGTGGTGGTTTTTTTTCTGTTTTAGATGTTGCCTTACAATTTCCTTTTGTTTTACGTTATTACAGAAAATAATGAGGACATCTAACTTTACTTTCTACAACCTGTACTATTTCTTTTCCTCCTTTTCCTCCTTTTCCTTTATGAACTTAACAGGTGTTTTTCAGGTTTTACTCATCTATGTCTCTTAAGTTCTTACCTTTACAATCTGTGTGAGGGTACTCTTCGCTGAGGTTTAGAGTGGGATGTGACACTCTGCATTAGATTGAATGAGTTGAGTTTTCTTCCTGTCTTCAGTCTGTTTGTGTCAGAGGTTTGGCTTATAACCAATTACTGGCTGAGAAGAGCTGTGAGAAATACACATTTTCCGATTCATTGAGAGGAAGGTGAAATTACTGGTGAAAACTCGACTGTTCTTCTAGGGGCTACGTTGTTCAAATCCTATTTCAGTCTAATCTTAGATGAGTGATGCGTGGGTATCTGTGGCAGTTGGAGTACACTAGTGTTCACAGCTTCTACATGATGTTGGTGACTCAGTTTCCTTCTATAATTGGGAAGTGTGAGAAGAGTAAGACTTGAAGCAGGATATTTGGAGTCAGCACAGTGCTTTTCCCTCGTACAGTCCTCTACGTTAATGTGTTAGGGCAGTATTTTGCATCCTAATGCTGTATAAGCTTTTTAAAACAACCCTGTGAATGCTCTTTCCATCTCTTAACTTTCAAACACATTGTAGGATGCTTACATCAAGAAGAGCAGCTGTTTCAGAGAAAATGAGAGGACAGGGAGAAGGTCCATCCATTTGGACTACATTGTTTTGGAGAGAGCTCCAATCATATTGTACATTAAAATGTAACCAAAGTTTACAAGAAGACCTTTCTGATGTTAAACTTCATAATAAAGACCATGTAAGAGAACACACCTAAATGAACAAGGGTAAATTTAAACATACCAGAATTCTACTCTTGAGTCAGGGTCTGCACAAATTATTAATGAATGTAAATAGATAAGACATTAATCCTTCCTACATCAGTCTGTTTTGTGAGGGCTTTTTTTGTAGACAGAATTTAATTCATTGTTTATGCTTTTACAGTTCCACTCATATTTAGTGATCTTTTAAACAATTTTCTGAATTTCAGTGCATAACTCTTGAAATTAACTCTATCTAAAATCTGTAAACTTTCTAATTCAAATTTCATAGTTGTATAAGCTTCACAAATCATTATTTCTGCTACAAGTAAATTTCAGAGAATTAATTGCTAATGATTAGTTAATAGAAATCAGTTGCTAATCTGAGTAAACAATAGATTTATTGAAATATTTTTAAAAGTTTGTTAAAAACCTGAGGATGTATTTTAACATTTTCTTTTCAGAACTGTACAATTTGTATATATTGGATATTTTTGTTTAGAAAGATAAGTGTACCAGTAATTTATTTGAAAAAAATCTTTAAAGAGGTGCAGGTAGTACTTCACAGCAGTAAATTGAGAGATTAATGCTTTTCATCTACTCAACTAAGTATGTTCAGTTTTTCAGAGCCTTTAGGAGATGATCTGTCTTTACAAAACCTTTTATAAAATGCAAACTTCTTTTGTTATCCTTGAACGCACAAGAATGCACAGCTTCTAGTTTATATAAGATGACATTGCTAAAATAATTTTGTTAGTCTTTTGCCATATTTCTTCAAAATAAGTGCTTTCCTTCTGTCTCTTGGGAAAAAAAATCTCATAAGTATATTTCAGTGAACTTCTTTATGTTAAAATTTCATAAAGTATGCGTTACCTATGTACACTTCCCTTACTGTGTGCTGTCATCTGGAAGGGTAAGTGGATTTTCTGTAAGAAATGTCATATTTGTGCATATCTTCTGAAACTGTGTTGTGCAACTGGGGCTGTAAGAGGTGGTAGGGGACGTATCTTCCTGTAATTCTGGTGTATCCTTTGAAATTAAATAGTCTTTGTGGTGTTGAATGTTCCATCCTCCAAACAAATCAGATCCTGGTACTCTTAATGAACATATTGGAGAGTACTATGGGGGGTGAGGTGGTGGTGTTTGGTGGAAATCCCATTTTTAGTTCCTTTTTACTGAAAAGGATGTGTCTACCCAGTGTTATAAAGGTGAAAAAGTCTTTTTGTGAAGGCATTTTGGAAACTGAATAGTTTGTTTAGGGATTTAAATAAAAACTTCTGGTCTCTGATACCAAACTTATTTTTGTTACCCAAAACCTGGAAATCTGATAGCTTTTTTTTCTGCAATTACATTGTATAAAATCCAAATGAACGAACAGTGATTTTTCTGTTTAGTGTGTGTTTTGGGGAAAGAATTTTTAGCCAACAGTATGCTGTTCGTTCTTCCGAACGTGGAAGAAAACAAATCTCTGCTTGAGGGTCTGTGGTCTAAGTAGATTAGTTTTGGGGGGGGAAATACTGACAAAGCAGCTACAAACTTTTTAGCACAGGGAGTTGTGTATACTGCTTTTGTTTTGCAAATAAATGCTATTATTTAGAATAAGTTATTATTTCTTCCTTTTGTTTCAAATAGGAAAAGATAGCAGAGGAGTGATTATTTTTTTCCTACCAAGTATATTAAAAGATAAACAGGACTGTTATTTTGTACTTAGCTGAGGTGTTTCCACCAAAGTGCTTTCCAAACATCTATTGTGTAACTTAATTATGTGATGTCATAGATACAGGTTTTGAATAAAAGATGTCTACTGGAGGAAACCAGAACATAAATTCCAGTTTGAGCGCAGGTATCAGTGCTTCATAAAAACAGCAAATAATTTCAAAATACTTATCTATACTTACCAGTCATAATTTTAATTAACATTGTCAGTGTCTGGCCAACTCTGACTTCTAAATAAATACCTGCAAGACCTTTTATAGCAACTAACAGTAGTCATTTTGACATCTTCAACCTGCTGTCAGCCGAACATTAATGCTGTAGAACAAAATAATCAGGAGTTACTCAGCTTTCTGAAACTTAAGCTTTTCATTATAAAGGAAACTAAATTTTTTTTCTTCAACACTGAATGTAAAAGCTCAACTGAGTCTATGACATGTCAATACAAGCATAAAAGCTAGATCAGTCAGCCTGACAAATGCCTGGATGTATGATAGCGTTAGGACTCTTTTGACTTGAGGTTAAATTTAGAAAGGAGGAAAGTAATATAAATTAATGCAGCTCTTCCACAATGCTTGAAGTGAGTTGAGTATATGAGAGTTTTGCATTTGTTTATTTATTTTTTTGGTTTGTTTTTTTGTTTGTGGGTTGTTTTGTTTGCTTGTTAAGAAAGCAAGGAAAATGCTGTGTATGAAAGAACACTTCTTTTTAATGTAGGAAAGGCATGAAGAGATGGACACATTCCAAATGTTAATAATCGATACCTCTAAGTAAAGGTTATAAGTATAGGTGTAACTTCTGCAAATAAGTGCATTTAAATTCAGTTTTCCAGAAAAGGATCACTTTTTAACAACATCTGCAGATTGACTTATTCTGGTGGTTTTGGCTTCTGCTTCTGTTTTGGTTTTCTAAATGTGTGTCCTTTGGAGGAAATCAGTGTTAAAAAAGGATAGAAAACAATCCTGCTAGTTCCCAAATTCTGTCGTATGTTTAATCCTTATAAACATGCATTTTAAGTTAATTGCCGGATTTAGTGATAAGATACCTCCTGTTTTGCAAAAATTTTGCCTTTCTATACAAGAGAAGTTCTCTAAGAGAATGAAAACTAAAATGGGAGAGGGGGAGTGGGGTGGAATTCTAATTCTGTGTAATTAAGCTTCGTGGCCGACTTGTTTCTCTTTATAATTTTATTTTGATTTACTACTATTTCTTTTTGTCTGGCAGTTCCCTTTTTATTACTGCCAACTTTCTGGAAAAATGAAATAATTATTTCAGAGATATATTTTGAATAGCAGTGATAGGTCGTGTTTAAGGTATTAACTTTGATCTGTATTGAGCGAGTGTGCCATCTGGTGTCTATATAGCTGTCCTTACCTCTATTTAAAATAATTTTACACCTTTGTGGTGTCATTAATAGAATAGGGGTTTTTTTTCTGCCTTTTAACAAAACAGAGGAAGTTTACTGATTTATTTTTTTTTCTTTTGTCTTATACACAGCCTTTAACAGATACTTGTTAGTGTTAGAAAGTTTTTGATGTGTGGTATGTATTGATGAACAGTAGTTTGGCACAAGGTAAAACTGGAAGTAGATCGTTAATATTCATGTGCCAGCTGTAAGGGGACGTAAGGTGAAAATGAGCAAAGCATTTAGTTAGGTAACAGAATTAAAACATAGTTGTACTCTTATGCTGGCCCTCTTGGCTTTATGTGTTTCCTGTAGCTGTGTGTCTTTCTAGAGCAGTCACTGTAGCTACAGGTCACTCGGGAGCAAAAGTCAACTCTGTGCTATGGCAAAGACATAGGAGATTTACAGAACTGCAAAAACCAAAACGTCTTAAATTCTTCACATTTGGCCCTCTAATAATTGCAGTACACAGTATCTGCAGACTTCTTGCACACAAGAGAGCATATCATAGTGCCAGTGACCAAACTCAAGCGTGTCTTTAGTAATTTAATAAAATTTTGAATGATTTCTATGAAATTCTCAAATGAAAAGGCACACCTTCCTAACAATACCATGTGTCCCCAAACTCCAGGAATATTTGAGTACCAGCTGAATTTCCTGTGCTCACCTTTATAAAGAGAAGTAATACTTCACAGTGCCAGCACTCTTTAGTGATATCAGAAACTCAGTGCCAAACAGAAAAGCCCTGTGTGTATGACAGTATTGTTTCTATGACATCCAAGAGGTATAGAAGCACCAGCATAGAAAGAATCGTCTTTCCTGTCTATTAGCAGAAGTAGTGCATGCTAACGTAGGGAAACTAGGGAATTCACACAGATACAGCAGCATAATCAGCTGTGCTGGGCGTCTTTGCTGCCTTTGTGTGCATCTGCAAATAATGAAAAGAAATCTTAACCTATAATATGTTAAACAAAGGAGTAACTGGGAGCAGTACTTTCTACTGTGATGTTCGAAATAGTTGGCAGAATTAATATGGCTTCTTCAAATGACCGTGAATCTCTGAAGTTCTGTTACATATCATTGTGCTCCAACCTCTCTTGGGTTTAAATTGACATTCTCAAATAACTTCTTGAAATTGCCATGCAGAAATCACCATTGATTTTCTGAAAAACAGTGACTGAGCAGATCAATTCCAGAACCATGCTAGTTCACTTTATGTGGCCTGGACTTGAATGGTTTCCACTGACCACAGATGCTTTCAGTTACTCATACTCTTTCCCATTGCTTTGTAATTCTGATAACTCCTGTGTATCTTCTGGTGTAGAAGAAGAAATGAAATAGGCAACAGTATAAATCTGTTCTTTGGGACGTGTTCAGTATCTAACAGGAGTATGTACTTAAAACTCTCAGGGAACTGCCTCCCCCATTTTGGTGAGTTGATATGTTTTGGATTGTGTTGAATTTTTTCCTTTCAGCTGACAAAGGAAAACTGTTCCAAGAGAACATTCAGCCTTCCGCTGTGGTCTTTGGATGGCCTGATTTAAAGCATGTGACTTCCAGAGGCTTGGTGACAGCCACCGTGATCTTGCGTCATGTGGGCACCCATGGGCTGAAAGAAACCCATTTTTCATTTATCTTTCCCCTAGCTATGGAAGTGCCTGCCCTAGTTCTACTGGTTTCTTTCTTTTTTTTTTTTTTTTATTTTTAGGCATTTTCTAATGTTCTTTAACTGTGTTTTATTATAGTGTACGTTACAAAATAATACTTTTTTAATGGAATAATTTAATAGCTTAATTACACTAAAACTGGATAGGGATAAATGGGTTTTTTTCCACTTTTTTTTCCAGGTTTGATAGCTGTTTGTGTGCCATATCCATTGCTGCTCCTCTGTAGGAAATCTTGTAATGTTTTGTGTGAATTTGTAAACTGTTGGAGAGGCAAGAGGTAGGGTGATAGTGTTTTTTCCCACATTTTGATTGTGAAGTCAGAAGGTAGTGGAAAAAACTCAGAAGAAAGGCCTATGCTTTAAAACTGTGGGATGTTTCTCCAACTTTCACAGATAAGTTTTGATGTAAAAGACCAAAAGGGATGTTGTTAATCTTGGGGTTTCATTTACCAAGATCATTACTTTTTTCTGAGGGAGGGCATTAATATTGCTGTGATGGCTAGATCTTAGGAAGATATTCTTGGAAAAGATAACTTACTTTCACCTCAGTGTTTTCATTGAATCAAACAGCTCAGTCTCTTTACCTGAGGAACATAATTTTAGGAGATTTTAAAGAGTTTAATTAGAATTTGGTTTGCTGATATATAGAGGTGGTTCCCCCACACTCCCAGTGTTATGCTAAAAATTACTCATAGAAAGAATTTAATCTTTTATTATTTTTAAATTTTCATCAATTTTTTTGTTGTTTAAAAATCATTTCTTTTTACACTTGCATCTTTCTTGGCCTGCTCGGATTACTTTGGGATGTATTGCTAATGAAATAAGACGCTTTTCTGTTCAGTGTAAGGTATGTTTTTCGTGACACAGCAGCTAAATCTTTTGACTGTTTCATCATTTCAAAAAATAATAGCTTTTAACTTGATTTTCTAACAGAAGTAAGCTATACAGTTGCCTACCCTTCTAAGAGCACTAGCTCTAGTAACATGTCTGACCCATTATTGCAAGATTTGGGCTTGATTGTCCTTTGTATTTAGTCTTTCACTGTCCAGTGTAGGACAGAGGAGAGATTAAGAAGTTACTAGAGATGGGGAGGAATAGGAATATTGTGATATAAAATGGGGAAGTAAAATGCCACTAGTTTGGCTGGTTTTATAATCTATTTAATAATATTATTTAAGGGCCTTAATTGTGAGAGTATGAAATGACAAATAATATTTGCTTTTTGTGTCATGATTATGACCTTGGCATAAGTTTGCCTGAAATTCTGGGTAGTTAAAATTATATAGCTCTGAGCTCTAGCCACATATATATAAAAGCATATAATTTGTTTTCTAACAGAAATATGTTGCCTGTGTAGTAACAAGAATGTGGGTACCTTCATTGTGATTCTGTTGATGCAATGAGATCTAAACTCAGCAGCTGGAATCTTCCTGTTAATAGTAAGGAAGTGTCTGAGTATGTAGCACACTTAATCCCTTACTTGGGCATTTATTCATTGTGTACTCAAGTTGTGCAAATACAGAATTTAGTATGAGACACAACCAAAGACCTGCCAATCAGTTGTATTAAATGTTAACATGTGAAATAATTTTTTACAGAAATCTTTTAGTTCAACATGTAAAAAAAATGTATAGTTACATAGTATGAACCACATTCCATTGTTTAGTACTTTTTTTAAGTTCCTGTTCTAAAGGGTCATCTTGTGCCAGTTACCTTGAATAGGTTGCATCTGTCAATCAAGATCTAGCTGTGTTTTGTTCTGGACTAAATTGTCCTTTCCAAATGGTGAACTTTTTAGACAATACCTATGAGTGGAGTGAAACAAAAAACCCTGCTGGGATAGCACTGGCATTAATGGGAATTTTGTTTGGGTTCTGGCAGCATGAGTTTTTTTGCTTTCCTAACTTTATGTTTGAGCACTTCAGAAATGTAGGGACAAATGTCACAAAACTATTTGGCTCGGTTTTGGGATATAGAAAAGTCCTCAGTTGAAGATACCGTTATAGTACTGAATTGCCATATGTTTTGATTTAAAAAAAATCACTGCCTTTACATATGTCTTGCCCTGGATTAACATTTCTGTTTCCAAATAAGTTCTGAATGTGAATAAGCTTCTCATTTGTATTTTCCATTGGACGTATATAATAATATTGTTCCTTTAAGCTTTTATAAGAAATCTTAGATTTTAAAGTGTTTATGGTAAGTATATGCAGCTCTAATATTTGATGTTTATAAACTCTGGAGTTCTGATTCTGAGCCCACTAATGACAGAAATTACTCAAAGCTTTTTAAAATGCAAATACAGTACTTTGGGGCAATAAAAAATACTGAACCTGTAAGGTAACTTTAGTGAAAACATGTAAAATGTCAAATCCCTAATTACAGTAAGGCTGTTTTTGAAAATCACAGACGATGCAATTTTAAGTTGTGAATTTGGCGCTACTTTCCATTGCGAAGGAAGCTAGCATTGAAAATATGTTTAAAGTGTAGAAATCAGTTTGGAAAAAGATTAATGTAAAATTCTGTGAGTTCTAAAGCATATAAAATATCCTACAAATGTGTATGTCAGGTGTTGATTTTAATGTTTGTTTTTCTAGTGATTGTCAAACAGATTCAAGTATGTATGATGGTTTAGAATCTAATGAGAGCATGATGCGAGTGTAATTGAATGTGACACTACTTCTCCTATACACCACGTGTTATATAGCACAGAGGAAATCCAAAATTTCCATGACAAAAGTGACTTAAATCACTTATAACTCCTGTATTTCCATTTTACTAAAGTTTAAATTTGATTCATCACTTAAAATATAGTTATTAGGGTAAAAATAATTTCTTTGTTACCTCTATTTCTAAATTACATACTATTTTCAAGATGGCATTACTCTGTACAAAGCATGCGTTGTTGTCTCCTGCTGCTTGAACACTGTGAACGAGGACCATAACGTTGCATATATTGCCACACACTTTTACATCTGCTTCACTTTAGTATCTCTGCTGCTGCATTCAGCAGGGCCTACATTGCTTAAAATGGTCTAAGTTTCTAAGTGCTCTTAGGACTGATGCCAGAGGTTGAAAATAGTAGAATTGGCAGTTAATGTGTTGATGTGCTGTCAAACTTTTTTTCATCTAGCTTTAGTTTACTTTGACTTTTAGTTGTGTAACATGTAGTTGACATGTAGCCCATGTTACATTAATGCCTCTAATACTACACTGATGAATTCAGTTACCTGTCATAAATCGGTTCTTCCAGATTTGGACACTTAGGTATTTACTTTGTGACTTGTGGAAGGTAGAACACCTCAATAATGACTGTGTTATTAAATATAATCAGTATAAACTGATATGTATTAGATAAGGTTTTAACCCTTTTTTATAAATTGTCATTAGGGAAATGGGAGAATCTCAATGGCAATTAAAGTATTCTAATGAAGCTCAAAATGGACTAGTGGTTTCCATTTTATCACATTCCTTTCTACTACAGAATTAACTCTTGCCTAAAACAAAAACAACTTTCCCCAAAAAAATTGTTATTAAGAAGAGTAAATCAAAATCTCCATGTGAAGAATGGTATAGATGTGTGGAAGTGATAAGTTAATTTCTAATGTACCTATATTTAAGTGACCTGTCCTAATTCAAAACTAGCATAACTCACCTTCAAAGAGGACACCTAACAGGAGAGATACGATATTAATAGCATCTCGGGAATGGGATTTATGACTGCTTCTGATTGGCAACTGGCTTAAGATTTATTCTTTTAAATCAGTTTTTACTGTTTCTGAGATGTATGCTAACTGCTTCAAAAAATTTTAAGAAATCATAAAGTAGGCAGTGGGGTTTGTTTGTCATATGACAAGTGGTGACTGAAGGTGATGGTTTTTTTCCAGGCACACAGGCATCTTAAAGTTTGAGACTTTATTTATTTTTTTTATTGGTGTCAAAGTATCAGACACTGGGAGTTAATGGAATAGTCTCTGATGTTTGTCATTTCCTTCTGATTTTCCTTCCTTGTTAAATAAGGAGGAGAGGATGATGTTGTGAGCTTGTGGCAGTTCTTTAATGCATGCAGTTTACAGTGCTGCAGTTTCAGAGATAAAAACTTCGTTGCTGAAATTGAACTCATGTGAGATCCATGTAGGGACTTCAAGCTGCTTGTTAACCTTTGGTGTTTGCTGTAAGAGTCTGTGCAAACTTGTTTTTCTCCACACTGTTGGTAGTTTGATTTTTTTTGGCCAGCTGTAATGCTGAAATAATTTCCATTTTTTGTGTTACCCATTCCTCGCATTGTGTACCAGTCACATGTTGGTTGGTATATGGTACAGCTCCATTAAGCTTCAGTTGGAAAGTTTTACTTCTTTCTTACTCCACAAAAGCTGTAAGAGTTATCTTCTTTTTCTGTTTTGATTTTTTTTAATGTTGCTTTTAAAAATCTAATCACTTCTAAGTGCTTGAGAAATTTACTGTAATAAACTGTTCATATCAATTTTCAAATTATGCGTGTTACTATTGGGAAATCTGTAAGAGATTTGCAATTCTGGTGACAGGTTTTTAGAATAAGAATCCACATGCTCATGTCAACAAACATATTTATGTTTACTTTTTGACTTGTTCTGTAGATTTATATCTAGAATCTGAAGCTGTTGTTCAAACATTGCTTATTGTGGCTGGCTTGCAGTGGTTCTGTAGTTAATCCTTTAACTTATTTCCTGCAGTTTGTTTTTGGTTTTTTTATGAATAATAGATAAGTAGCAAAAACCTTCCGTTACCTGATATTAAATTTTAAATATATTTTCTTCTAGAGAACTAGAGGACGAAAACGAAGCTTTGTGCCTGAAGAAGAAAAACCTGAGGTTGGAATATAGTGTTTTGTTCGTTGTTTGTTTTTTTTTAAACAGTTTCACAAAAAAATTAAAGTTTGGGCTGAAATGTTACTTTCAGTGCTATAATTGAAAATATTTACTTTCCTTCCCTCCTTTCCCCCTGTTCCTTTCTTTTGCCTTCTGCTATGACAGGAACGGATTCCCAGAGAGAGACGACAACGACAGTCCGTTCTACAAAAGAAGCCCAAGTCAGAGGATTTAAGGACTGAGTGTGCTACCTGCAAAGGGACTGGAGACAATGAAAATCTTGTCAGGTAGGTTTGATGCTCTGACCTTATGATGAATCAAAGTTCCATCTACATAACTTCATCATCATGATTATAACAAAGAAAATGTGTACTTCAAAAACAATCAATCAGAAAGCTAAAACCAAACAAACCCCCCCCAACTTATTTAGGGGAAACATTACATCAGAAATATTTACTTGATGCACTTATTGACCTGCCAAACACATTTACACTGTGGATTAAGATGTAAATAACCAAGATAATCTGTTTCTCCAACACAAGTGTGTTAATTTTCTCATGTCAGGGTGAATTGTCAGTATATTAGAGTAGGTCAGAAAGATAAACAAACCAGTAATTTAATGATATTAAACCTACAGGAGCATACTCAAAGTAATTAAAGTAGCATCATTAACAATTTCATGAGCTGAAATGTGGATTATGAGGATTTCATGTTTTTAAAAAAGGTATTAATGCTACCTCCATTAATGCAGATCATGGAAGGGTTTGATAATCATCTTTTTTTATCTGAAGCAAGTTGGAAAAAAAAAATCTGTTGAATGGTGCTTTAGTAGGTGCAGAAATCTAATTAAAGTGTAGAAGAGCTGCCATTGAATAGCTCCTGTTGACCACAACTTCTGCTGCTTTTGACTTTGCAGCTGGCATTGTGGCCTCTTTGCAAAGCTGTAGAAACTGCCCACAGTTCTTGAAAGAAGAATAACAGAGCTTAGCAACCAGAAAGTGGATTTTAATTGAATCTACTGAGCTTTCATTTAAATGATCTCATAATAAGTTCAGATTAAAAAAATAGCATTACTTTCAGGTCCTGTACACTTCAGCTAGGTTTTTCTAAAAAGACTTCCTCTTCAGCTCAGATATAATTGTAGTTTTAAACTGGAAGGTTTATTCCAAAACACTACATTTGTTTTATTACAAGGAAGAATCAGAGTTGAGAGAAGTCAGAATTAGATACAAGCAACACATAACATTAAAATCAGGATGTGTCCCAGGTACAGATGTATTGTACTCAGAACAGCTCATTTTAGTATCAGTCACAATATATGATTCACTGTAAAGTTGATACAGTTTCATCATGGGTTGTGTGCCAGATGTGAGGCAGAGTGTTTCTAGGAGCTCATCAGTAAGTCTATGGCTCTATCATACAGGCAAGCTACTGGTTACTCCTACATCCTTGCTCAGTACCAGGTTGTGAAATAGAGTCAGGATCTTGCAGTGATTACCAGTACTGTTATACTGATGAGTTTTTAACTGCCTGCCACAAGATAAAGGGCTTTCAGGCTTCAGACCAAGAAATAAAAGATGCAGAAAGACCATTTTGGGAACAACAGGTACTGTGCTTTACTGAAAAAAAGGTGGTGAATTAAGTTTTTTTTCTTCAGGCTTTTTCTCTAAGTGTTAAATACTGCATTTCAGCACATAGAAGATGAGAAAATACCATGAAGAACTGTGTATTTAAGTTGTGGTTAAAAATGTGGCAGAAAATTAGTGGTATGTCTGTTTAGTACATGAAAAGTTTTAGTAACAATGTATATGGGCCAAAAATTAGTATGCCACATAGCAAAGCCCAGCAAATTCTCTTGTAAACCATCCTCATAATTGGGCTTGGAAACTGTCATAATCCTTCCTGGGAAGAGAAAAAGAGATTCTTATGCTCTAATCCTTTGTTCGTAACTCGGAATACTGTTTCCTTAAATCTGTCTTATTTTCTGTCTTCGTTTTTAGAAGACATTGTAAATTTAAAACTTGCTTTTCTTCAGATAATTGCTGTAAATAGGTGCAGTTTTATCCAGGTTTGGTGACCACTGCTTCCAAAGTGGTAGGGAGGCTTATTTTTTATGATTACTAAATAATGGTAAAGTATTTAGTACATTTAATAATTTTAAAAATTCATTTTTCATTCCTAAAGCTGTATTTCTCTTGATGAGAGTAAACTCAGGGACTGTAATAAGATGCTAGTTCTCAGATAGGCTTTTCTGCTATGCATGGTGTGTGCCACAGACTTTTGCTTCAGATCCTTTCTTCTCTTTCACTGTCACAGAGAGAAGTGACCACCTTCTGCCTGCACTGCTTCTTTCTCCTTCTTGTACCAACGTGCAGGACTCCTTTTTTGCTAGTAAAAATAGTGTGTTACTTCAAATGGAAGTTGGTAGGGCTTCTTGTAAGCAGGAGATGATGAGGAGGGAAAACAAAAGTATTTTTTTCAATACCTGTTTGTTTGGCACTGTCTGTTATTAAAGCCAGAACTTTCTGAGAAAACTTCTCTCAACAAATGTTTTGTAACTATGGAATTTCTTTTTTCACCTTTTCCCTACTCATCTGCAACTGAGAAGGGAGGTTTGTGAAGGTGTTAAGGAAGAGATTTTCCTGAATGTAGAGGTTGATCAGTAAGTTTGATGGAAATATGCAACTGCTAAAATTGCAGATTAAAGAAATAATGGCCTTCTAGCTATTCCTGCTAACCTCAGAGCTGGTTACGTGGCTCTTGGAACAATCTGCTTTTAAAAATTGTAGTGTTTTTAAAAATGTGTGTGTTTCACTTCGGGATTGCTAATTGAGTAAGGATTAGAAGAAGATAAACAATAATTTCTGATTTCAAAAAATGCAGCAGAGCATTAAGTACTGAATAGGGAATAGAAGATACGAAGTTATCTAATTATTAGTTTGGCTAATGAAGACTCATTTTCCTTAATCTCTGTTTTTAGGTGTTTGTGTGTAGCAGTGGATGGCTGAGGGATTATTTGTTATACGTGCAGTGTCTTTAACCTGCTTTTCATATGGTTTAAAATGATAATGGTTCGATTGGCTGAAGCTTACCTTAGTGACTACAGCTTTGTACCCAAAAAATTGATTCAAGTTAGAATATCCATAATTACTACCTTTTGTCTAAAACATATCGACAAGTTCCCTCCTTTTGTATATGCTGATAGTTACCATATGTATATGTTACAGACGTGCCAAGACAATGCATTTTTATCACTGATGTCAGATGATATAAATAGACCATTATGGCATAGTATGAAGCATGAGAACTGGCAGCTTAGGTTTTTTTGTTTTGGCCCCAGAAAAGGATCAGTCTTGTGATTAGCTAGTGATTTCTTTTTTTGTTTTGTTTTGTTGTTGTTTTAGAATTTATGGTGAATTTCTTTTTTATACATCAGTGTAAGTTTCATTGAACTAAGTATTTTTTGTGATCTTAACGTTTTACAAAATTAGTGAGTGGTACAGTCAAAATATACAGATTAACAGTGAAAAGCTAATTGAAATCATTTACTCAAATGAGGCAAAGTCTGATATGCACCATCATAAATTACAGTAAGGAAGTTATATCTGTAATTAGAGAAAAGTATGAATCTTGAATATCTTTTTACTCAAATTCTAACTAAGTTTTGGGAGGAATAGTAGTAAAGCATTTTTTGTTTGATGCAGATAGGTTTGATGTAAGGCATAGAGGCACAGCACTTTTTGAGAGATAAGAGGTCAGTGAAAGGAGCTGTAGTGTGCACGTGAAACTGAAGTATTGTGAAACCAGAGGGTACCTATAACAATATACTGCTCGATCTTAAGGAATAATCAAATACTGAAAATACTTGCTTGAAATGGATTACATATATTGAAATACAGGAGTTTCTGAAGCTTGGTGTGAAAGATAAATTTTTTAACAAACTTTTGTTTTTAGAGGTGACCTCTACTGTTTGATTCTGAAAACATTTATGTAATGATGCTTTTTTTTTTTCTGTCTTTTTTAATCTGTTGAAGTGGTAAATAGTTTAAACACAGTAAATCTGTAAAAATTCAGTTCTAAAGGGGTGGCCTTCTATAAAAATAAACAGCCAGCTCTCAATTAGTACTATTAAAAAATAAAATATTACAGCTTCAGTTATTGGCTTTAAGATGTGCTTGGATAATATTTAGGAGTATAGTGCATTAGATATTTGTGAATTTGTGAATACATTTGAGAAAAACAGAGTACAGTTAGAATATTTTTTACATACAGGACAAAATCATATTTGGTCAGGTTAAAGAAGTACCTGAAAAAGCATTAAAATTCTTCATCCCACATTTTAGAATGAGCATATAATAATACACTTTTACAAATTTGTTTATTGAATTTGTATGCTTTATTGTCAATTAAGTTAGAATTTTTAATTTCATTTGATTTGCAGCAGTGGAGGAAAAGAGAGGCTAAAGTAGTCTATGGTCATATATTTAAAAGAATATAGACTAGAATTTTTTGAAAACACGGATTTGAATGTTGGTTATAAAGTATTCAAGTAGTGTAAAGCTGCAAACCAAATTACTAAGCATGTATGTAATATTCATTTTTAATAATGCAGAAGTTTACTGGGGAAATAAGTAATTGTGAAAGTATTTTTTGCCCCCCACTTTACAAAATCTTGTATTTAGGGGAAAGGTAATGGTGAGGAATAGGAAGGGAGAACGAAGAAAGCATGCAGTATTACTTACTAGAGTAAAAACCTTGAGTAAAATTGACTATAATATTTGTCATAACATTGAGTCATTATATCATACTATAACTATTTAAAATATATGCAACATCTGTAGTTGTGGTGCTACAGAATTGTGTTTCATGAACATGACCAGAGTGCTGAAGCATCTCTGCTATGAAGACAGGCTGGGAGAGATGGGGCTGCTCAGCCTGGAGAAGAAAAGGCTCCAAGAATACTTCAGAGCAGCCTTCCCGTATCTGAAGGGGGCCTAAAGGAAGCTGTGGCTGGCAGCATTCAAGGCCAGGTTGGATGGGCCTTTGGGTAGCCTCCTCTAGTGGAGGCCGTGGCAGGGGGTTGGAACTCTAGGGCTTTGAGGTCCTTTCCACCCAAACTGTTCTGTGATTCTGTGAAATTTAGGATGATAATTTATACTGTATGAAGAATTGATTCTTTAGTTGCACAAAGTGATCTCATTAAATTCTGGTTTTGAGAGGAAGTATGTTCTAGACAGGCTCTTCAGAATCCTCTGGAAACTTTCCCTCTGAAGCTGTTCCATACTTCCTTAATTTAATTTGTCTTGTACAGGTTTATCTTCACGGTTTCTGTTTCTTACATTTCCATTCAGAGGAGCATGCCAGCCTTGAAGCTAAGGATTTCTTTCCTGTTAGCTGCTAGTTTTGAAGCTCTGCATGAACTGAAGTTTATTACAGAACAAGCATATAAATTATTAATTACTTTAAATGCACTGCAACAAAATTAACAATCTATCATAGTAATTGAAAGCCTATGACTTAGAGTAGTTTTAGAAGTTTAAGCATGCTAATGTAGAGATTAATCACAAGGAAAATGTTGGTTAATTCAGCTGCAATTTGCAAAAATCTTAGGTTTTACAGAGGATTACAAATGCATTATTTTATTGGAATGAACTACTTGAATGAAAGGAAACTTAACATTTAGTTGTGTAGTTTATTTCTGCTGTGTAATTTACAAGAATTAATTCTGCATATTAACTTTTTTAATTGCTTAAGTTACCTGTTTGATCATTTTTTCTGTCATTTACCTCATCTTATTGCCTTCCAGAAAAGTGTTTCTTTTTATGCTACATAGCAGGATAATACAGTGACAAATGCACGTTTTTGTTCACAGAGAACTTGGTTCAGACTGAATTAGCTATGCTGTATTGCATTTTACCCTAAAATGCCACAAATTTTTCATTATCAATAAATTAATGTGCCTAGCACAGACAATTCTGAAAAAGCTGCAGTCATTGTCAGGCTCTCTTGCAAAGTGCCTAGAAGTCAGGTGTAGGTTTGGTAGCAAGGCTCATACTGCTGTAATTCAGGGCTTCTCTAAGAACCAGAGTGCTGGACACATTTGCATTAGGCTACCCATCTTCCTAAAGCTGAATGTGCTTGGAACATTTGCAGAGTTCATGGCAGGCTCCTGTTAATTAGGAACCAGTATATTTACCTGGTTCTTTAGTGCATTTGTCTGTTACTTTTCTGAAATGAGACAGCAGAATCTGAATTGAAGACTAGATTTACCTTTTGGGGTTTTTTTGAGGTTTGGTTTTTTTTTTTTCCCCTTGCCTTGGCTGTTTTGCTGGTTAACTCTTAATGGAAATTTAAGCCACTTAAAAATAGAAGTTCAGGTCTTTAAGATACTGACTTCATGTACCATCTCTGGTTTGATTCTTGATACTGCATGATCTTGAAGGACCTGTCTTAGGGGTATTCTCTGTAGGAGTGACCCAAAACTGAAATTTTGGAGATATTGCTATGCTTAAAATACTTGTTCCCATTCAATTTTGCATTGTTAGAATTGGGAAAGCAAGGTTGGAAAATAAGCACAGGGACATCTAATGTTATTGTTGTGTATTGCTTAGCATTGAATCTTCATTTTCAAAGAGCAAAATGGCATGAAAGGTTATTCTGCCTACCTGTGCCTTATGATCAAGTGAGATACAGCAGATCATAGTCCTTTTCCCTCCCCCTTCTCGCCCAGGAAAAAGGTAGAATTTATCTCAATTTATTTTATTTTATTTATATATAAATATATATATATATATACACACACATCTACAGTAGAGGAAAAAAATGCATGTTTGTCTCTCTTCATTGTTATGAAAGTTCTAAAACCCTGTTCAAGTATTATTGTGGTATTTGGCAAGGTTTATTAGCATTCATCTTACCCGGTGATTTCAGGGGAGTGGTGTGTACCTCTCACAAATGTTTTTCTTTATATTATTTCCTGGACTGTTTAGTGATCTGTCAGTCAAACGTCTTTGAAAGTCAACATTAAAATTTTTACAGTTGTACACCAATGATTCCCAAGCCTTTAATCTGAAGAACATTTTATAAACAGGAGAAGTTTATAAACTCTTCAGGTACAAGTTTGGTTCAAGTGTTTAATTGTCAGAAGCTCTTATTATTGATATTTAAAGTCCGATGATGTGTAAGTCTTGTGTACCAGTATCATAAACTTCAGAAGTCTATAACAAGATAACTATAACCACTTGTCAATACAAGTTTCAAGTATTTTTTCTATGGAGTTACTTTGTTTTCTAACAACAGTAAATTTTTCAAACTGTAGGTATCCTTTTCTCTCCTTCATTTATAGCTGCTTGATCAAGTCTGTGCTGCAATCATGGATTTGTACGTTACAGCTTGAAATCATATTTGGCAGTTGTCATCTCTTCCCAAAACAGCCATGTATTACTTTTCTGGTAGCCTTAGGTACCTTTGAACCCTTTTGTCTTCTCTAACTCCTAGGATGCAGAACAATTTATAAAATAAGAAATAGGATGTCTTACTTATTTTTGTTGTAAGTAATGAGTGATAAAGCAGTCATAGAGTGAGGTGCCTCTTCAGAAGATTAAAATTACTTTAATGAAAAAGGATGCAGAGAATATGAGATAATACTACCTACAATGACAGAGATGAGGCTGATGTCATCAAATTGTTTCCCAGTCTGGTTACCAATAGCAGGTTATTGCTGCAAAAATAGCTATTGTGGTAGGTTTATTAGCTTCTTTTTTTGGGCACATTCTTAAAGATTTTATTTTACAGCATCAAAGTTGCATCAAATAATTCAGTTTGGTTGGCACATGAATGTGTCAGATGCTCCATCATTGTGGCCAAACGGCTTCAGTCACTTTCAGTGCAGCAAGGTTATCACATCAGAGCATTTCCTAGGATAGGATTTTCAGAAAACAAATGTCAAATTCTCTATCAGTTCAGTTGGTTTGCATCGTTAAGCTGAGCTATTGCTACAAAAGCCATGAAACTGAAATCTGTACTTGAAGAATTTATAACCTGAGAACGTTTGTGTTCAGGTGTTAAAATAATGTGCCAGAAGTCCACAGCAGGAGACAATAACCATTTAAATGCTGTGATGCAGCATCAGTTTTGACTGGTCACAATTAGTGTCAAGCAAGCATCTGTGCAGTCAGTTTTCTGAAGTAAATGTCTGTCCACAGATAGGTAATGTAGATTTGCAACTATTTGACTAAGAAAATTTACTATGCAAAATAGTGTTTCTTACCTGTTACACACCTATTTTTTCTCACTTTTGTTGCTGCTGCATAATACTTTAATGCTTCTTTTATCTGCAGTTAGTTAATCTCTATGGGGTTTTGAGGTTTTGATAGTAGCAGCCCTGAGATTTGAGTGCGAAAACTCACCTGCACTGTTCAAAACAAATTTCATGGTGGAGTAATGTATGGAGTGTATGATTTACACTAGTGAAGAAGTCCATAAAGGAAAAGCAGTTAGAGGTACAGGGAACTTAAGGATTTGGAGTCACTTTTCTCATCATTAACCAGAGTTGTTTGTCACATGATGAGAATGGCAATATAGCACAAGTTTCCATTTATAAATCAATGGTGTGAAGTTGCGTGCCATTGGTTGCTAATTTAGGTTTAAACAAGAATTTTATGTATAGTACTATTATGTGAGAGGCTGTAGACAATCTGTTTGTATATGGGGTATTACTGTTCTTTTTAGCTCAATAATTCTAGAGACTGAGGTACTTCAGAGCTACTTACTGGAGACCATACCTTAAAAACATATAAACCAAAAAAAAAAATCTTGTTATAATGACTCTTCAGCACTATGATATATTTGGTAAAGATTGCTTTTTTTGCTGTGCATATTGCAGGAGAAATTTGGTTTCATTATTGAAATTAATTTTGAGGTAGCTGGAATGTTTTACATAACATCTAAATTGATTATTTTAGTATGGTGACAATATTTTTATAGAGTGTCTGGGGCTTTGGGGGAAAGCAATAGTGCTGTAGGCTATGTTAGTTGCTCCACTAGTTTTTTCCTTTGTCTACTGTCACTTGTCTTTCTCTAGTTCCTTGTTGAATATTTAGGCTAAAGTGTTTTTTTTCTCCGTAAGCAAATCTTAGGAATTTGTAAAATAGAATTACTTTTTTTTTTTCTGCCTTATTCTTAATTTAGGTATTTTCTTTTGCATGAATTTAACTTTTTTGTTATATTTTATTTTAATTAATTTCTGGTTTTAAATGTTTGTCTTCTGTACCACATCCAAGGCTAGATTCAAATTTTGCTTTGCAAATTTGCTGCTTCTTTACAGCAGTTGAGATTTGTTATTATTAGTTAAACTTTATGTTATTCCTTTACTTTATCTCAATGAATTAAATTTTTTGTACCTGATTTTCTTCAGACCATTTAAAATGCCAAAGACAAGAATCCGTATTAAGACAGGAATTCAGCATCACTGAATGTTTCAGGTAGCACTTCATTACCTTATAACCTCCTCATTCTTCTTCCGGTTTTAGGGCTTTTTTTAAACATTTACCCTTGAATGGATTTTTTAAATACTTGTTCTTTGCCTTAAAGCTTCCTTTATTTTTGTCTTCCTTTTGCTTTAATCTTGTCATTTGAATAAATGTTCTTTGGATATCGTTGTCTTGCAGGGATGAGAAATCCACAATTTAAGAACTTTGCCAGTCTATCTTGAATAAGGTTACATCTAAATTTTTAAGCCTGCCTTTGATTTCATCTTGAGGAAGGCCTAGCAGCTTCACTTGGTTTTGAGAAGAAAGGCTGTGGAAAGGCTATATGCAAGGAAAAAGAGAAAAAAATCTTGTGTTTTCTTCAGGAATGTCTAAAAGCTATTAGCAGAGACTAATACGGGTCTGTTCCCTTTTTCGTATCGCTGGTTGAAACAATGCATGGGTCAAGTGTAAATTAATTTGCAGTTCTTTGATTAACTGGCTGAACTGATTCCCTCCCCCTTCCCTCCCCCGAATTGTTAAACAAAGTACAGTCGTGCTGTTGTATTGCATGTGTACTTACTGTTGAGGAACAGGAACAATAAATCTCTCTAATTCTGACTTGGAGGTCTGATACGATGCCATATTAGGGAAATATGCAGGAAAGTATAAGCTGACATTGGAATATGGTGTAGTAACTGACTTTTACCATTGCATATAAACAGACTAATTATTCTAAATCACAGCATCACTTTCAGCTGGATAACCACTAAAATCACTGCACTGTGGTTTCCTGAAAATGCCACAATCCTTCAACTGCCAAATTAAGCCCAAGGAGAACAACCATCAGTAGTGCCTGCACAGTTATGTAGAGGGATGAGCCCTGAACCAAGTGAAAAGATGTTCTGGAAGAACAGTAACCTTTCCCATGATGTGCACATTTTCCATTACATTTCTGACACAAAATGCTGTGAAATGATTTAATGGTGACATTTTGTTTTGCTGACTTTTCCTTTTCTTATTAAAAGAAACAAAAGTTAGGTTAGGAAAGTAGAGGAAGAGTGACCAAGCATTTGAATTCTATTACAGAAATATCTATTCTTTTTTAAAGACAAAAACAAAGGCATTCTATAGATGTACATTCTTTCTGGCGGTGTTTTTTTCTGGTTTGGAGCGTCAATACTCAACGCTGTGTTCTGTAAGGATAATTCATGATGTTGCATTGTATTAATTGCATACCAAGTATGATAATTCAGTAAAGCATCATTTCTAATTAGCAACCACAGAGACCTTACACATCAGCTATACAGCTCAGCACGTGCCATACACTTATTTCTGCTTGTCATTTTTGATGTATATTACTAGAAATGATTGTAGAAGGGAGCAAAGCTTGAGCAGACATAGTACACTGAAAGGTCAGCACTTGTCACTTGGAAAAGGATACGTTTTTATGGAGTGAGAAAACAGAAAGCTGCCACCCATTGATGTCGTACAGGAGTTTGTCTGCATCTAAAGTAATACATATAAGAATCCTTGGACAGAAAAATTACTTGTCTAAAGTGTGGTTTGCACATCCTTTGGCAGCTTTCGATTTCCTGCTTCAGACCTGATGAAAAGCCCTGCTTGTTTTTAGCTCAGTATACAGTTTTATCTTTGAAAAACACAGCTTTTGCCTTTGTTTTCCTAAGGATGTATGAAGTTTTATTGGCACCTCATTTATTTTATCCTTCTTCCATCCAGTTTTAATGTGTTGGATGATGGTTGCTGTCAATGTAAGTCAGTCTGTTTCCCCCAGGAGGCATCTAAATATGAATAAAATATTTTAGTTTGGAGACACTGGAAATAAACATAGAGCTTCACTTGTACAATAACTTACTTCAGAGAAAAAAAAATACTTATATGTTGGAACATGCTTGCTGTTACACTATTTATTTGTTGGCCAAGACGTTATGCTGGCTTTGACAAATTCCAAATAATCTTGAGTTCTGGGCAGAGAACCTCAGTCTGTTCAATTGAAGTCTAAACCCAAAATCACATCTGTAAGTCAAATATTTGTAGATAAAAGTGAACACAGACAGCTAACTCCCTACTTTTCCTGAAAGCTGATGTGTACAGATGGGTTGTAAGGGTAGGACGTGTCTTACAATACCTGTGTGGCAAATAATAGCACCTTCAGAATTTTATAAAAGCCTCAGCATCTGACATACACTGGTTGTAATGAGTTGTTTCTGGTTTTGAGAGGGAGCTGAAATGGTAGCAATAGCTGAAGGTGAGTACAGTGCTAGCACTTAAAAGTTGAGGTATCACTCAGTTTTAGCTTGAGTAGGTAGAAGTAAATAGAAGTATAATTCGGTGATAGCAGTGGACTGACAGCTAGTTTAGTAAACTCTAAAAAATAATGTTCTAATAAAGGCTAAAAGAATTGTAAAAATCCTAATGGCAGTAACCTAAACAATACAATTTGTTAACATTTATTTGGCCATAATATGTAAACAATAATTTCCGAGCTGTTTTCTTACAAAAGGCTATTAAAAATTAAATAGATGTGATGAAACTGTTTTGGCAGCCTTTAGCTGTTTGCTAACAATTTAATACAGCAATAAAAGCTAGCAATAGCAGCACCAAAATTGCATAGCAGAACCTTGATTATAATTTGGTAAGAAAATATTGTATGAATAAAAGTGCACATTTCAGTGTAAACTACAGCCAAGGTTTATCCTTGGGTTTAAAAATCTCATAAATTTGAAGAGCATTCCAAAGTGTTCTTGTTACTAAAAGTCAGAGACAAATTATGCCTGGTGCTGATGTTGCTACCTAGGGAAATAGAGGAGAGGAGTTAAATGTTCAATTCTATAAGTATGATTGTATTAAGGCTTCCCAGGCCTCAAAATTGAAGTCTCTTTGGACCTTGTGATATGGACTGCTTATTTAAGTATTTCCATCTCTGCTCAGCGATCTCAGCAAATAAAACAGAAAAGAGTGTTTCTGTGTTTTTGTGTCTAATGGAGACCATGCTGATTAGCACTCTCTGGGGTTCATGCTTCATGAAAGGCAATTAAAAAATGTAATCTTTTAGACCCTGTCTTTAGGAAATTGTGAAATCCATTGAAATTGTGAATTTGCCTGTTGTTTCCTTTGTAGGGCCATTTTTGAGATCGTGGTGTCTATATGCATTTCTGAATTGGTTGTCCTTTAATTTCTGTATAGAAAATCAGGCTGCATGAGGAGGTATGTGAAAGAGTTTTCTGGAAATGCAGTGTGCTTTTAGTTCAATGCTTATTGAACTAGACGGTATGTAGGTGCAATAGAACACATAGTTGGTTTAGTTGCTAAGAATCAGTGCAAGCCCAGAGCAATTTTTATTTAAGAATGTCAAATGGTTTTGAGATATTTAAGATACTTAAATTCTATTTCTATTTAACTTAATTATTTTTCAAGTATTTTGAGGAAAGGATGAAAACATGAATATGTTGCTCAAGAGGAGCAAACTGTGGAAAGAAAAGGAGGCAAAAGATAGAGTAAATGGGCAGAGAGGAATGTAAATGAGCAACAAATAGAGGAGAAATCAGCTTTCAAATTCTGGACACCTCAAAGTAACGAGCACAGATCTTAAACTTCACATGGAGGCTAGAAGGAATCCAGTCTAGAAACTTGGGAACATAAACTCCTGGCATTGTATATTTTGTGTTAACACTTGATTTAGAAATTGAGAACAAAAAAGATCAAGTTACATGAGGATGGTACAAAATGTGACAAAAGTCAGCACTGAAAAGGAATAGTTGATTTTTGAAGATGTGCAGAAAGAATAACAAACAGGATGCAGTAACAGCACGTGGAATTGTGTAGGGGATGACCTTATGTAGAAAGCTGTTAGCTCCAGTGTTGAAGACCATTTTGTAATAAGTGACAGGTAAAGAGGCAACTTTAGGTTTTTCTGTCTTTATGAGGATTATTTGTAGCCACCAGACATACGAGTCCATGGAGGGGTGTTAAAAAAAGCATGTGAGGAAAAAATACTTAAAATATCCTTTTTTGAAAGCAAATATATATCTGTTAAGATTTTAGGTTTGTATGAATAAAAAAAGCAGAGCTAGTGTTAGTAGTCCAATTGCATGATGTAAATCAATCCAGTAATTTATAATTGAAGTTTTTCTACATTTTGGAGAGATTATGCAAGCACTGGTATGTAAAATGTGGCAAAGCAGCATTTTAGTATCTTAAAATGCAGAGCAGATGAGAAGAAAAGGAAAAAGTGTTACTTTATAACCAGTCTTAGTAAAAATTGTTTAAATTTACATAAAAACAGCTTGTCGTCTGCTGGTACCTTCTGACAGTTCTTTTAATAACACTTGCTGTGAAAAAGAGATAAGAAAACCAGCGGGCTTTAAAAACTTCAATGGTAATCTTATTTTTTCACATTAAAGAACAATAAGTAAACTGCAGGGCTTTAATTTTCTTTAATTCTGAAAGGCTTGTCTAACCCGTTCCTGCTTTTATTAAAAGCAGAATCATGGAATAGTTGAGATTGGAAGAGACCAGAGCTGGTCTAGTCCCTAACCCCCTTGTTCAGAACGAGGTCAGAGCATGTTCCTCAGGGCAGTATCTAAGTTAGGCTTTGAATATGTCTGAGGATGGAGTCTCAGCAACCTCCCTTGGCAGCTTGTTCCGTTGTTTGTCCCTCCTCTGATAAAAAAAAAAAAAAAGATTCTTCTTGTGTTTAAACAACATTTCCTTTATTTCAGTTTGTGCCCGTTGCTTCTTGTCCTTTCACTGGACACCACTAAGAATTCTAACTTTTTTCTCCCCCATCAGGTATTTATACACACTGCAAAGATTCCCAGTGAGCCTTCTCCAGACTAAACAATCCCATCCCTCTCAGCCTCTCCTTTTATGATAGATATGCCAGTCCCTTAGTCAACTTCACAGTCCCTTTGCTGGACTGGGGAGTCCAGAATTGATCAGAGTGCTCCAGATGTGTTTTCACCAGTGCTGAGTGAATGTACAGAACATGTTTATTGCTCATAAAGGTAAACAAAAGTAATAATAAACAAACTTATCTATCGTGCCTAACAGGAAAAAGTTTCTTATAAAAAAATTTTTCCTGAGGTCAGTATACTGAGCCATTAAGGGCACTACTTAAGGATGTTCATGCTTATTAAATCGATGTCTTAGGAACACTATGTTGTAGTTTAAAGGGTTACTTCATGGAGGAACATACTGGAGAACTACCTGTGCTAATGCCCTTAGCTTTCCATTGAAAGGTTTATTGCTTGAGGGTTCCCTTCTAGCCCATCAGTCCCCTCAGTGTACAGTAAGACAAGCCATCCACGGCTCTAGCCCACTCCTCTGCTTTCATTGAAAAGTGCCTTTTCAAAATGCATTTTAGAATTCAGGGTGTTAAGAGTGTCATCCTATCCAACCATAGCTTTCAGTGGGCACGTGTCAAATTCCGTTACAAGAGCTGTATCACCTGATATAGCAGTGGACTGGAGTTTGCTAATTCCTTTCAACTCAAGAAAAAAATAACATTATAGCTGAAAGTCCACATTTTGTCTTAACTACAAAGTGGTAGGAGAGAGGGTCTAGCGGAGTTACACTGGAGGGCAGATGTCCCTTCCTTTCCTGAGGGACAGAGAACATGAAGGATTCTCAGCATGTAAATTATCCTTTGTATCCTCTCTAATGAGTAGTGGAGTACCCCACAGTGTGGGCTAGTGAGTGCAGTTTTTACAGATGCTAAGTGTTAAGATCATCCACTTCATTACAAACAAAAGTGGGAATACATGTCCAGACTTTCTGTGGAGTGACAGAAAATTAGTTACAGGGTTTTTTTATCTAGTACAGATCCTAGTCCCTTGAAGAGTTGATCTGAGTAGTTTGTGTAATTAAGCGTTAATTTCTAAACAATACCAAAAACATTATGGCCTTTTTTTCCCACCTGTAGTTCGTAGGTCATAGGTCATATTTGCATGTAATCTGTGTGCACGTGTGTGTGTGTGTGCATATGTGGAGTCATCAACATAAGTGGTAGCAAACAGTATTGGGCATGTCCTGTCTTCCTGTTTACTGTCATTTGCTCCAGATTCTTCTCTAAAAGAAAATAAAATGTTAAAAAAACCCAAATAAAATCATTAGCCTGTGCTGGCCCATTTGATCACTGTGTATTTATAACAATATATGCTTTTCATTTTGTGGGAATGAAAAAGTGGATTAAGTTTACGGTATATAGTACTTGGTACCTAAATATTTTTTTCTTTTTTCAGTTGTTTGTTCTTAATATAGAAAACATGCAAGATTGTATTTTTTAAAAGACCTTGATTTTGAAACTTCAGTTAACAGTGTCTGGACTTCTACTTAAATATCTATGGTCCCATTCCAATTATGAAAATACCTTAATATTTCATTGAAAATTAGTTTTGTTGTTCCATGAGATACTTCAGAAAAATGCCATGCTCCCTTCATCTTTGCATTTAAATTTTATATTAAGCCATGTGTATGAGGTGATAATTGGCTTTACAGTAATGAAGATTAATAAAATTCTGAAATTAAGCAGCACAATATTTTCAGGATAAATTAATCCACATTATAAATTTTTGAAGATGTTTTCTTGAACAAATATATGTAGAAGTGTTTGTGTGAAGCCAGTGGGTTCTATAAGTTAAAGTGATAAGGTTCAAAACATAACTCTTGTCACCTTAAGCAAAAAATATCAATTGACAGTGGGATTAATGCAATATTTAGCAAGTCACTTGAAGAAAAGGTTAAAAACTGTTTCAGTTGGCTTTTTTAGTACCTTGAATGTATTTAATGTTCTCTGCCAGGTCCAGAAATGGGAATGGTTTTAGAGTGTCTTTTTCATTTCGCTGTTTTGTAAGACTTAGGTAATATTTTCATTATCCAGACAGAAAAGAATCCCTTCTGTTGTGGGCATCAGAGCACTGGGAAAAATAGTATTTGGCTTCTGTTGGTCATTGTAGCTGAGGTTTTCTCTGTTTCTTATTGTTAACAAGGAAATATTTTTCCATATGGAATTCATTACTGAAGTCATCACTGAATGAGCTCAAAGTTGCTGTTTAATTACATTTTTTAAGAAGCATTTTCTTATGGAAATTTGGTTCTTCTTTTAGACTGTTAGTTTCAATTAATTTATTTCAAATTCATACTATTCTGTTTCTGAAATGTGAAAACTAACCACCCCATCGAGAATCATGAATGATGTGTCTTCTGTACAGTGACTGTATTATGAATTGCTGCTTTTCAGGCAGTGAAAGGAGAAATGATGAAATGATCAAAACGTCCATGATGGAAATTTAGCAAAGTTTGCTCTCTGAAAGTTTTTAACTGGCATTGGTACAGATAAAATTTAGATATGCTGGGCAGTGATGTTAGTTTTAGTTCCAGGCCCCACTTTCAGTTTCTTATTCTTTGTAAAAATTTAATCACTTGGACTCAAAATTCTCCTTGTGTATCTTCGTTAGGCTGGATGTTTTCAGGCAAAATTGTTAATCTGAGATTTGGACAGGTGTTGTGTCTTGTCCAGGTGTGTCATTCACCCCATGCACACAGAGGCCTTTGAGAAGAAAAGTGAATTGAAGTCTTTGATCAGTACATTGAATTTCAGCAAAGACCTCCCTTTCTTTCCCAAGGACAGAGAAATATATCCATGTCAATTTGATGAAAACTGAAAAATTGGAAGCCCTTAAGAAGATTGAGTGAGGAATACTTTCCTTGTACCTAGCAGAGGTGTGGTACAGCTGTTTTGTCATCTGTGCTTGGAGCTTGCAGTGGGCCAGCTGAGCATGCTTATCCTCACAATTACAGGGATAAGCTACAGGACTTGCAAAGAAATGTGGATTGAGAGCAGACAGCTTGATAGTGTCAGTGGTCATTCCAAGTCTGTTAGATTCTGATGTAGAGTGCACAAGTGCCACACCAGATAAGAAGAATAAAATGGGGTAGTGAATGTGGGCAGGTGTGTAACTTTCCTTTTTGGTCACTTTAGTCATCTCAGCATATGCGGAGAGCTGTAAGCAGGATACACGTAACTCAAAAATATACAGCAGTTACTCATGGTGAGGACTAGCATGTCGCTAGGCTAAGCTTTGTTGTGGGCATCACAACTACAGCAGATGTCTGATGAATCTTTGCTGGTCAGCAGTCATTGCTAAGGTGAAGATGTTCCAGCCTCTATTGTTCCTCAGACCATACTGATCCTTATCTTGCTGATTGCCATCTTCCCATTCTCCACTGTATTTTCAGTTGGGTTTTGTTTGGTTGTTTTTTTCCCCTTCAAGTCACCACCATTGTGTACCATTTCAAATCATTAGCCACAATGAAAATTTATACTCCTCTAGCAGAGTTTGGCTTTTGTACTGTTCCATCTTGTTTCCTCAGTAAAGCTAAGCCAAAGTCATGTAGATATATTGTATGAAACAGGGCCTTGGATTATAGGCAGATAAACCTCTTGAGCTGCGGTTGTCTAGGCAAAAAGACTGGTCCTCACAACCAAGTATGGAGATTGTGGTGGGACTGAGGCTGGTAGACTGGGGAAGGACCTGAGTTTAGATGATAAACACGCAGAAACAGAATGGAGAGGTAGTGGTAAGCTGATCTGGAGAGGCAGAAAAATCCAGACTTTTCAAGCTCCAGAACTTGAAAGAAGGAATTTGGGTTGGTTAGAGAAAGATTCTGGAACAAGAAAACTGTGTGGGTGCTAGTTGAAGGAGGGGAGATTGAAACTATTTTTAGAGGGAGCTGTGGGTAGGAAGCCTGTATGGAAAGCAGAGGTTTGCTTTGGTCAAGTCAGTGAAGCTGAGATGGGTGAAGCTTCCAATTGAACACAAAAATTTATTATTTTTTTTTTTTAAATTATGAACAGGAACCATTAACAAAAAGACAGTGCTACAAAATAATTAGCATTGCTTACAGTTACGTTGTATTCAGTTTGCATACTTAGACACACTATTCTAAATGCAGGAAAATGTTTAGTATATGACTTAACTAATCAAATACATACTGAATAGTAATATTGTCTAAATAAGGGAGTTTTGCCTGAAATTCAATGGTTTACGTTTTTGTATATTTTCTTTGATGCTACGTGGTATCTCTCATCTATCTTGACCAGTTAATTAAAAAATAGATAAAATAGTCAAGGCCTCATTTGGAGTATTTTAGTTTTCCTCTGTTCTTAAAAAATAAGTGTGAAAGGAGAGATTTCAAAATCAGTTAATTGCAGTCACAAAGTCAAGCACTATTTTCTTGAAATAAAGTAACTTCTTTGTATCCATAATTTTTACCTTTTGTTAAGTCCATCACTCCAGTTGGTCAGTGAATTTATATTCTGTATTGTTTTCTTGAGAGAAAAAAACGTAGTGAAAAAGGAGTTAGGGGGGTGCAAGGGCATTTTAGAATGACCATGACCATTAATAAACCTAAAGGCCACATCTATTCTCTGTTGTTCCAAAGTCATGCAGAATGACATAATTATTTTTTTTTATTTCCTATTTTTCTCCCCAAATTCATGTTCTAAAGACAAAAGTTTATTTAGGTATGTTGTTTGAAATGCATTTAAGTCTGTTACTAATTGATTTTAAAAGCAGTTTCATTTCTGCCTGGGCTAAATGCTGAGTTTGATGGGTTGCAGAGGGAACTGGGCTGTGGAACAGATCTGTCTGAAAGTGCCCAACAGCAGCAGTAACAAAAATTTAGGAGACTGGTAAAACTGAAAAAAATTACTGGTTTCAGCCAGCATGGCACAGGGTGGGGCGTCAGTTCAACCTACTGGTTTGTTTTGCTTTGGATTTGTTTTATATAGATTTTACTGCCAATGTGTAATTTAATGAGAACATACATTACAAACAATGTATTTTCCTATCTAAAAAAGTTACATCTGATTCAGTTGAAACCAAACTGCACTTCATGCCTTATCTACGCTATATCATTGATGTACCTGCTGAATGCACTTACGTGGTAATGACATCACTGAAAGTCTGCAGACATTCGCTTGACTTCAATTTTTGTCATAATTAATTAATTTTGTTGAGAGCCCTTTTTATAGTGTTTAAGAAAAATCTTAAAGGTGTTACAGTGTACATCATGGTATTACTTCATGGATTTATTTTTTTAGTTCTCTTGAAAATGAGTAGCACAGAGTTCCACAAATAGAACATAATCTTAATAGAGTTTTATTAAACTTCTGGCATTATCATAAATACTATAACAGATTTTTTTTATAATACAACTAATCTGTGCCATTGCTTTAAAGATATATGTATGATACTTCAATTTTAAGTGATTTTTGACAAGTGCTGTATGATGATTTTTGTATATAGCTTGCTTATTATGTAAATGTTTAACTGTTGTTTATGTATATTGGTTAACTTCTGGCTTCAGTTTACTAAATATCTGCATGTTCCAAAACTAATTTGAGGAAACCATAATTCGTGGGTTTGTATATTTCATATTTATTCTATTCTTGGTCCTTTTTTACTTAGAGACCTGTCATTTTTGTTTTAGAAAGTTTAAAGTTAAGGAATGGAAATTAATTATGAAAATACAATGTAATCTATGATGTGTACATAATGGGCAAGTGAGTTAATTACATTTTCCATGTTTTTCTGACTTACTTTATATTTTGTTTATAAATGCATCTGGGAACTTTTTAATTCAGCCATTTCAAGTGTAAAGGGTTTATTATGGAGTTGTAAATATACATGAATATTAATGGAGGGGTTTTGTTTGGTTTTTTGTTTTGTTGTTTGTTTTGATTTTTTTTTTAAATTGTGATGACTATGGCTGTGCATTTACAGTTGGAAAACTTGTGACGTAACTTTCTTGGGTTTTACTTGGTGAAATGTCTAAAGTATCTAGGTTATATTCTAGATATCTAGAATATAAAATCACCTTTCAGTTGAAGAAAAAGGCCTTTATTATGACAAATACAATTGAATTTCAGGATGGTGTCAGTGGCACAATATTTTACTACTTGTGTGCAACTGGACTGATTGTACATCAGTCTTGGACACTTCTTAGAAATCTAGTATTGGCATGAGGACAGTGGATGCTGTCTGTAAGAGGACTGATAAGTAAAACTTGTATTATTCCTTGTAGCTGACAGAAATCCTTTGCTCACCCAGACACTGAGCATCATGGGTTTGGTTTGTTTTCTAACATAGTTGCTTCCCATCCTGATCGTAGGAGTCAACAATACTTAATGTTTGATCTAGGGATTACTTTTCCAATACCTGAAAAGAAAGCTTTTTTTAATATCTTGAGCAAATTATCATGATTTCTTCCTTGACCATTCTCATACTGAAGAGTCCCGAGTACCCTCAGAGCTTGCTGCACAGCTCCTCTCAATGAAAAAACTTCTGCTGGTGTCTGCTCTGAAGCTCCCAATCTACAGGTTGTTGCTCTGAACCCATGTGATGTCATTGATCATTAACGAGGAAAGTTTGGCTGCACTGTCTGTGTAACTTGGCCTTCAGGCTGTTGGGGGTTGCAGGTCATTCCTTCTACCTTACTCTTTGACATCCTCTTTCCCAGTCTAAAGAAGGCCAGCTTCCTCAGCCTCTCCTTGTATGCTGCAGGTCCTCTGCCATCTTTGTGGTTGTTAAGTGGGCTCTATTTTCTCTCTTGAATTGGGTGGCCCGAAACTGGATATGGCATTTTAAGCACAGTCTTGTTATTTCTGAGTGGAGAGGAACAATAACCTCCCTTGATTTGCTGGTCCTGGTTCAGTCATAGTGAGTTTGGCACTCTTTAACCCTCAGGTCCTTTTAGCAGGGCCAAGAGCAACTTGGCAAGTTGTTTCTCAGTCTACATTTAGTGCAAGGAGTTAATCCCCTTTTCAAGCAGAATTGCATCCTACTTCTTGATGAACTTCATGATTATGTACTGGTCTGGTCCTTAAGTTTCTCAATCAGATTGTGGATTGGAGCTTTACTGTTCTAGTTTTCAACCACCCTTGCTAACTTTGTGTCATTCATAAAGCTGCAGGGGATGAATTTTGTCTTGTTATGATTTTTTTTTTTTTGGTGAACTCTGTTAGCACCCAAGTCACCCTTTTTGATACTGTGTCTGTTATTGGACACCATCAAGATCTCAAGCTATTACCTGCTGCTTTTTCAGACCATCAGTCCAGCTGGCTTTCAACCCATTCATCCAGCTGTGTACTTAATTTAGTAATGAAAATGCTCTTCAGAGGCTGTATGAAAAGCCTTATGCCGACTACACAATGGTATGTTTACCACCACTGCTCTTCCTCCATTCATCATAGAGAGCAATAAATAAGGTTGTTCAAACATAACTGACCCATTTGCCCTTGATAAATCTTTGCTGAGTGCTCTGGGTTATTTTCTTCCCTTCACATGTTTGAAAATGGATCCCATGAGAATGTGGTCTTTGACCTTTACTAGGGCAGAGGTGAGGCTGACCAGCCTATGATTTCAGAGGTCTTAGTTACTACCTTTTTTAAAATGGCATGTCTTAGCTCTGTAGATCGACACGTCTTGGCATTTTTCAGTTATCAAGAGACCTGCCTTGGCATCAAAGGCATGAAGTACATCAGACCCTTCTGTGTTACCAGTTGAAATCCAATCCATATTTTGTCTGAACTTCCTTTTCCATTTCTTGTAGAATGCCTCTCTTTCTCATTGGATCCATTCAGGCTTTTGCCTTTTAAATTGTATCCCTGAATGCTCAAGCATCCTTTAATATTCTTCCTGTGTAATCTGTACTTGTTTCCGTTTATGGGTTACCGACACTCATTTTGCATATCTAATGGAGTAAGAATCCTCTTGTTTAAGCACACAGAACTTCTGCTGGATTTTCTCATCTCTCTTACAAGGGGATGATGTGTCTCTGAACTCTGAGTACATTTCCATTTAAAAATCATTCCTCTCACTTGATAACCTTCCTCCTCGTGACAGCCATCTGCAGGGCTCTGCCTAGCAGTTCCTTTGACAAGCCATGGTTTCTTCTTCAAGGCCACGATACAGCTTTTTGTAGCATTTGTGATGAAGACGTAAATTCTACAATTTTAAACTCTAACGATGATAAGAGACTATACTTGGACCTCCCTTTGTTTTCTGGACACGATGTTCTGATAAGCAACTTTCAGTAGTGCTATTAATCTTTCCAATCTAAATTATAAATAAAACCTCATCTTAATTGATTTCTGTGTTTCTCAGCCATAGCAAGAAATGCATCACAGAAAATGCATCACAGATTTTAAGCTGGGCTATGATATACAGCAGTTTGGTAAAGAGGTTTCATGTGATGCTGGGGAGATGCGAGTGGCTCGCAGTAGAACTGGTACAGCTTTAAGCTTTCTAAGTGGGGGAATTTTGGGAGGGGGAAAAACCCCAACTTATAAATGTCTTGAAGAAGAAATTACTTCAAAAAGGATGAAAAAATACCCATCTATTAGTCCTGAATCTGTGTTTCAGACTGAACAGACAAATGTGGTTATGTGAAACCTCTTACCTACAGCGGAACAGCTCTCGTTTGTTATTAGACATGTGCTTGATACAACAGCTGAGTGGGAAGCCAGAATTCCCACTTTGGGTTGTTTTGCAGCACAACTCTGATAGTTGTGCTTAGATTATAACATAGTGAAGGCACAAAGGAGGTTCTAAATGCTTCACCGACATTAATTAACTACCAAAAACTGATGGTGAGCTTACTGGCTTAGGCCTGCATTTTCATTAACATCAGGATGGAAACAGTGCAGTCCAGTGGCTTTGCAGTTGGCTCATCTGTAGTGTTTTTGAGTGTTAAAACTTAGACACTGCAATGAAATTTAGGTTTTCTTTTCAAAAGACAACTGATCCCAGTGATAAAGAGCCAACTCACAAAAAATACTTCCAAAAGTATTTTTAAATTACTGTTACTTAAAAATCAACATAGTAACATCTAAAGTATTATTATTTATTATGATTAATGATCTATTTTTTCTTGTTACTTAAGTTAGTCCTGTGTTAGTATGTTTATATAATATTTAAGAAAGAATACTCTGTTCTTACAGTAACTACTTATAATAAAAAAGTTTTGTAATAGATGAAATATAAACATTTTTGAGTTTATGCTGTTGACTTTAGAAATCAGTTAAGTCCTAATACAGTTTATGCAAGACAGAATTTTTCTGGGATGTTACGCTGCGACTGTTATCATCAGGGAATCCGAAGCCTGCTCTGGGATCAGGTGGAGTGGTTGATGCTAAAGGGTGGGATTGTGGGTTTTCTGCAAGTGTTTCTATGGGCATGTCTGGGGGACACGCTCCGTCAGAGCAGTCTTGAATGCTCCTGCCACTACAGATACCTCAAAACTCAAAACTTTTAAAATACATAAATCAGACATAAAAACCGAATTATAGCAGAACTCGTATCATCTATAAAAATCTGTGATGGCAGTGAAGGGCTGGCAGTGGACTCCTAGCCCCATTTGCATTGCCAGTTAGGTTTTCAGAAGAAAGCTCACAATTTGTGTTTAAATTCAGCTAGTCAGTGTTCAGTTGGTCAAGCTGGTTTTGTGTGCACAGACAGCCTAAGACAAGCTGGGTGAGTAAAGGCCAACTTAGTTCTGTAAAAATACTTGCCTAATTTTCTGTTTTACTTTATTCAACCTTCGTGAACTAAAAACAAAAACAAGGGAGAAAGAAACCCGTCTCTGTGAGGAAATACCAGATGGCTTTCTTGTAAGGCAAAGACTTCCTTTTCAAATCACAGGTATACTTGTGTAGGGGATCAGAAATGTTTTGAAAATTACATTTCAATTGTTTAAGTAGTACAGAGTTTTATTTTAGAAGACCAACTTTCACAGAATACAGAATTAAAGCATCCTGTCCTTAAATTGTTGTGTACTTCTGTAGATAGAATAGCTTTTTTTTTAATTTCTGCTCTTGTATTGCCCTTCCCTTTTTCTTTTGTCGCTTTGACATTTTTGCATGTTCAATCTATCTTGTTGGGTGAAATAATTAAACACGATGTGTGACTTTGCTGTCAGGATAGAGATGCATTTAATAAGTAAGACTTCCCATCTGTTCGCTTTCAAAACCAAGAAGGCTGAGCTAAAACTGAGCATGTGGTAACGGCATTACATTGGAGACAGAACACTAAGCTGCTGAACTCCACTGTTTTAGGTCAATTTTAATTGTATTTTATATTACTGACTTTATAACATGGGTTTATTTGTACCAATGTGCCATTGATAAATTTACCCTGCATTGCAGTGTGTTACAGAATCTGACTTTTAGTCATTTAAAGAGTGAAAAGCAGTTTAGGATATTAAAATATTTTTTAACATGAAAGTCTGTTCTATGTTAAAACTCAAGACTGCATTTCTTTTTTGAATCTTGATGAAAGGCTTCTTTTTCAAGCCGCACCTTTTTTCCAGGCAGCAATTAGGCCTAACATTTAGAATTTATATTCCAGTTATTAGTCATTTATTGATTAAACTGAGAGAACTTTCATGACATTCTGCTATATAATCTTAAAAAAGTTGACCTGCCAACTGCATCTTGCTGGCAACATCTGTTACTACATCCTTCTTCAGATACAGCTTTATTGTCTTATATTGATGATTACGTCATTCATCAATATTCAGTTGTGCAGGTATCTGAAAAAAGATCACTTCCCAGATGAGAGACAAAATGACTCAAGTCAAAAAAGTTGTTCTGAATTTTGAAGAAAATATCTTTGTTAAAGAATATGCTGATATGTGTAAAACTCTGAGTCCTAGGTGTGTATTGGTGTTCCCTGTGTATCCTGATGAAATGTACACAAGGTGCCTGAAGCTAAGCATTGCAGCAACCTACATGAGCAGGATCTGTGGATAGTGGCCCACTCATATCTCCTCAAGACTGCTAATTCTTCATCTATTGCACTTCTTTTTTTCTTTTAAGTTTTATGCTGTGTAAGCTTAATTTTAGTAGTGAAGTTACTACTAAACCACTCTCTTCTGTTAAAACTTGTAAACCAAAGTTGTATGGGAAGATGTGATTTCATACATATCATATCCATGCTTAGAAATGATTATGCTCTATTTTTTTCCCCCTCTTGAATGCATCTATGTACTAAACTGAAAATATGTACACCCTGTTAGAGTGTAGATGATATGATTTGTGCAGTTGGGATTGAGAATTAATTTTGTGCTTCGTATGTCCTCGTGCTATGCAAGCCTTAACTCGGTATTTTGGTTAATAATAATACATTCTACAACCCGTTTTTCTAGCTACATAATGAGTATGCTAGCAACCACAAGATTGGGTTGTATTAATGGATTGGTATTCATCTGAGGGTTTGAGTTTTTTTCTTACAGTTAGTACAAAGATTAAACTTGAAAATGCTCTCCTCGTGTGCTCATTCAAAAGACTAGCAGGAGGAAAGAAGGGTTTGGCTTTAAGTGGAAAGGGATAGTCACTCCTTGCACTTGCACGCTGAATCAGATAGAGACAGCTGCAGAGGGAAGATATGCATTGCAAAAACCAGATCAATTGGATTCAGTCACATCCAAATGAAATTACATCAGTCAATAACCTTCCTTTCAAGTTACTGAAATCTTCCTGGCCCAAATTTCTCTTGTCAGGTTACTGAGTTTTGCCAGTGATTAAAGTATCTTGAAATTGCTTCGATAACATCAAGGGCCTTGTTGTGACAAGGTCTATAAATGCAGTCTCTTAAAAGAGAAAGCTGGGTTTCATGTAGAGTATTGAGTGTATTGACTGAATTTTTTTCCATGGGTTGTCAGAAGCCTGTATTCACAAGACAGTGCAGAATGAAGGAAAATGACACTTTTATTACCAAATGAAATCATTTCACGTACATGATACCAATATTTGATTTAATCTTTTATGTAGGGTACGTTGTTTCTTCTAGTCTTTGAAATTGTTTCGAAAACGTGTTCTTGTATTGAAGTGACTAAGCAGCACTGGAAGAACAGGATTCTGTAAATCGGGACCAGGGTTAGTCTTGTTTACCTCAGTCAGCATGTTTGTGTAGTGACCACCTCAAAATGTCACTGTTGATGCTCCAATGTGTCAGTTATTAAAATGAAGCAGAGCTTTTCTGTGGCAGTGGTACCTCAGATTCTGCAACGTTCTATCTTGTAGATAACTTTTTTATGGTCTAATCAATGTGTATATTAGCAAATGGAAATCTGTAACCATTCAGGAAGCGTTATTAATATTTATAACTTGGTCAATACTGAGAAGAATTGAAGTCATTAACAGTGTGTCTACAAGACACGTAGCTCGTCATTGTTCTGGGGGTATGAGTTTTGGGGTTTGGTGGGTTTTTTTTATTGTTCCCCCTCCTCCAACTTAAAGGGCTCTGTAACTCTCATCCACTTAATGGAGTTGTGGTGGGTACATGGTGGGTTCCTGGGATCAAGAGGTGCACCTGAATTTTAAAAATACATTTTGCTTTTATCACCTTCCTTGGCGTTTACTGCAGATACGGTTCCTTGCCTTCTAAAATTGGTCTTTGTCAGCATTCCTCCATAATTAAATAGCTGTATTTTCCCCTCTTTCATTACCATCTTACCTCATTAAAGTTTTTCCCGAATAACCCAAATCCCTCTCCGGGCTTGACAGACTGTCTTGGTGAGAGAGTACTAATAATGTAAGCTATGCTGAAGCAGTTTCCTATTTTCAGACCTTTGAAGATAAGTTGAGCTCACATTATGGTTGCAAACACATTTCGCTTGTGCCCAGTTAGCAGCCACAGACATCGTTCTCACAGCAGGTTTTTAACCTGATTAAAGCAAGTATTAAAATGGCTAAAAAGAAGAACAAGGATCAAAACTACTAACGTGAACATTATATTTGTCTTCAGTTTGCACTTTTCACTAACATACACAAATGAAGAGAGCTTTCAGCAATTGCAGTAGAAAGTATTGAAAGAATTTGTGGGGTTTCTTGTGCTGTAAATTCCTTTTAAAAGGAAATGTGCACCTACTCATAGACCACCTCACCCCATTGCATAATATTTACTTAAATGAGGATGCTGATTCCAGCCATGCCTGGGTGTTTGAGGAGAGTGAGGGAGGTTGAAGTTTCTCTCCTTTTGTACCAAAAATTGAAGGAAAATGCTTTCATAGGTATTTTAGTTCTAGAATGAAGGAGAGCTGGGTTCTTCTAAATGATCAAATATGCAATTGAGAACCTCCCCACCGAAAGCATCTATTACATCATTACCTGCAATGCTTTTTTCTGTTATTTGTTCTATCTGTTGGTGAGAAAGGAAAGCTGTTTGGTTTTGTTCACTATCCTTGTGTTCAGTAAATCCTTTTCCCGACTAAGGTAGAAAATGCAAGTACAGATATTGTAGGCAGCTCTGGCTGCTGTAGTCAGAAATGAGAGTGGATGCTTAGTTTCCTCAAAGCAGTATGAAACCTCTATAGTGCATTTCATCACATTTGAGTTAAGTTTCAGGATCATGTATAGAATGGGAGCAGCCCTTTGGATGAGAGGAGTTTGGGAGATGGTATATAGTGGTGAGAGGAAAGCAAAAGCAGAGGATGGAATACAAGAAATGTCATTTGTCAGACAATGTGTCATCAGTGAGGTTGTAGGAAAAATTTTTCCCAAGTAGTTCATCAAAATCAGTAGTCAGTTTATCAGATGAGTTTGTAGGTTACAAGCTTAACAAAGGTATTAGATTTACCCATTTATATTCCCTTGTCTTTTACCAGTCTGTTGCTGGTTATAACTGTGTGTGAACAGTTAGTAGAGATTTCTTAACTAAATAATACTTTGAAAATGAGGAGTGAAGATAACCCTAATCATGTAAAAGAAATGATGTAAAGTTAAATTTTAAAAGCAGTAGAAGTGGCAAAAATGTCTAACCATTTAAAAAGTAAATTCCCTTTAAAGTATCAGTAAATATAATATTCTTTAAAATCACTTGATATGTCATTATCAATAACAATGAAAGACAAATACCATAGGAGTTGCTAGTGCAGGTACAAGTTAGTTACATTTCCTGCTTGATAACTGTGTTCGTACAGCCTTAACTAAAATACTACAAAACATGAGGATCTTGGCCTTACAGTTACAAGTTTCCTCTGAGCCGTGTTTGTCTTTTATTACTTTGAGCTTATTGTTAAAATTTAACTTACTATTTTATTAGTACAACTGTGAAGTTTGTTTCATTTGTGAATGGATTTTTACCTAAATATTATTATAAAATAATGTAGAAATACAAATTTATTTATACATAAATACAATTATAAGTACATGTATGTATGTATGAGTACATATACATACGTGTGTATGTGTATACATGTACACAAACTCATGTTGAGAAACAGAAACAAAACCTTGTTTGTATTTGCTGTATTCATGTCCAAACCTTGCTAGCCCAGGTAGGACATAGCCCATCACACTGTGATAGCCTGACCCCAGTGACACAGTTGCAGCTACTCATGCTGCTGCTGAGAGGATAGATGTGGCACAAAGGCCTTGAGCTTATCTTTAGTTGTTTGCTGATGTTACCCTTCATCTTTCTGCACTTGAATGTGCACCCATGTCAAGGGCACCCACTCTGAAGTGACCAGAACAAACCCGGTTGCACTCACTAAGGGTAGGGGGTTGTAATAAGATGTTAATTAAAAGTGTTTATATTTTCTAGCTCAGCTTCAGTTATAAGAAGTTCAAAATTGGACTGTGGTATTGCAGTTCAGGACACCTGATTGTAATTGTGTCCTGAGTAAGAGATGAAATGAGACTTGAAATGGATTTACATATACTGCTTCCTTGCTGTCCCTCTAATTCTTAGGCTCAAAATCCTTACATTCAACATTATGTTGCAAAGAACTGGCATTGGAACATGTGACAATGCTATGGCTCCTGTTCATTAGATCATTTTTTTATGTTATGAGAACATGACAGCAGTTTAAAATTTCTTTTTATTTACAATTCTACTTTAATACATTTGAAAGTAGAAAAATAAATGCTGTGGACATTTTATATACATCTTTGAAAATGTATGTGCATTTATATGCCAGTACAGCTTAAAGACAGCATGGATAATTTTTTTTCCTACTTAAAATCTTTCAATGCTATCAGTTACATTAATTTGCTGTATTGCAAGTAACTTTAAAGAGTTTAAATGTAGAGAGGCAGCACTTTAAAATTATATATATTTGAAAAAAAAAAATGTATCCTTGAAATGTACATATGTTCTGGGAGTGTTAAAAGGCAGGAAGAACAGATAGCAAAAAAAAAAAAAAAGGCTGTTAAAACTTTTGAATTAGTGCCTCAAAGACATTGTTTCAGAAGTGACTAAAGCACTGCATTATTACATTGCATTGTGAAAGAAATCCTCCCTTACTTTTCCTAGGATATAATTTCTTTCAAATGCTACTCTATAAAACAAACCATTTTAAGGTTGCAGTACAGTGCCATCTTGTTTGTGCTTGTCTTGTAGTCAGTCCCATAGCTGTATTTGTGTGGGTTTCAAATCTCAGGAAAATGGTAGCTTTAGAATGAAGCCTCCTTGTATTAAATTGTTGCTTTTATGATTTAAAAAAAAAAAAAGAAAAAAAAAGAAAATCATCTTCTTTGTCTTACGGTGGACTGCCTTTGTTCTTTGAGCTGTATTGAGCAAAAGTAAAAAGGATGCTTTACTGAATTCAGTTTAATATTGTGACACTCAGACTCTTGGAAGTTTGGTATGAGTGTCTTAAACTGCTTGGATCTGAGCATACGCATTGCTTGAATTTAGTGTGTTGTTAAAATGTTTCATAAGACAGAGCAGAGCTGCTATGATCTTTCAATGTTAATGTTTTTTTCTTATCACTTTACTGTGTAGATACCCTTCATGAGACACAACTCTGCCACAACTCATCCTCGAAGGCAATCGTGGAAACCTCTTTTATAAAATGATTTTTAAATGTGGATAAAGCTCTCAATAGAGTACCTAAACTAAAGGAGAACAACTACCTTGTCTCTACTATAAGCTTATTACGACAAAACTCGAGTTTGCTTGTCAGGCTTTGATAGAATGTAATTGATTGGTTTGTTCTTTGGACTGACAAGGTAGTTAATTTGCCTGCATTTTTTTTGCACTAATCAGGAACATTTCATATGTGCATTGTTGAAAAATCCCGGATAAATGTCTTGTCAGAATTGTCCTATTAAGTAATGTCTTTTTCCCCTGTGCTTCCTTGGCAAATGATGTTATACGATGCTTGGATTCACTGAAGAGTGACAGAAGCCTGTGGGACTTAAATATTGTGAGTTCCTCTACGGTGATACCCAATGAAATGAGCAGCGGTTTGCCACCCGCCTGCCACTCTGCTTATAAGCAGTTTGATAAGAACATTTCTATGTGGAACACCATGTTGTACATAGACCTTACTGTAAAAAGGATTGTTCCCTAAAAAACCAGAGAAAAATGTTCAGTGATAATGAGACCTGTAAAACACTTGAGACTTGCTATTCTAAAGGAATAGATTTGCCACGGAAAAAAATACTTTATGCTTATTAGTATGAACTAATTGTTTCTGACTTCAGACACTCGAGCAAATAGACCTATACCTATGTGGCTTTGAAAGATTTTTAAGGAAAAAATGGAGTATATGCAGACGTTTGTTTTATTTGGCTTACTTCTCTGGCAGTGTTCAGGACAAGCTTACCTCCTCACAATACAAATAAGGAATTGTTGTGTAAGTTGGGGAAGGAATGAAGAACTGATCACACAGCATGACAGCTGAGATCTTCGTCTTCGTCCATATATATCCTGGTAGATGCAGACATAGTATTTTGATCTACAAATGGTACCGGTCCAGTTCTTAAATCTACAGTAGCAGTGTGTTGACATCCTTCATTGTTTTCATCTTGAACTTGCTCTGAAAAATTCTGCTCAAATGCAATTGCACTTGTAACTTTGATATATAATCTTTGAATTTCTTGAGATATGGTGGTTTTTGTCATCTATTAAGGCGCATTTTCATTTGAAAATATTTTTTAAACTTAAGAAAGAATTTAAATGCTGTAATAAGTAATAGGAGAAATATACCAACTTGTGTATACTTATCTACCAGTCATATCTTACCAGGGCATTTCATGTTTGGATATTATATTAAATAAAATTAACCTGATGTCTAACACGTCGTTTTGTTTTAAAAGGGTGTGTGGGATGGTAATGGAGTAAGAGTTTTGTCTGAACTGTCAGAAATGCTTACCATTTTGTCTTGGCAAGGCACACAAAGACACCTTTAAAATAAAGAAGTTTGCACTGGGAAATAGACATTAAATGCAGGAATTTGATCTTCAAGAATCCATTAATCTATTTTAGGAAGAAAAGACCAAGTTTAGTTACCATTTGTCCAGAATTCTGGAAATAAAAAGTTATATCCATACGTTGTGCTAGTGAGGAGGAGGTGGGGGGAAGATGTTTGCCTTTGTATCATGCCAAGCGTAGGGAAAAAAAAAAAAAGAGAAAGAAAAAGTGGTTCCTGTGATTTATGATCAGTTCTTTAACACAGTCCAGGTATTCTAAGAAGGAGAGAATGATAAATGTAGCATATCTTGGATTTAGTAAGACTTTTAAAATACTTTTGTGTCTGACATTCTGCTAAATAAGCTAGATAAATATTCTGTTGTTAAAGCTGCAATAAAATATGCAGCTTATTGGAAAACTAGACTGGTTACCGTGGACTCACTGTCAAATTGGAATGGTATTCCGCTCACTGGGTTCCAGACAGGACTCTCCTGGATTCAGAATTAATATTTTTTGTTAATTTTTGCTTTAGTATATTAGGTGCTAGAATAAAGCATTTGGTTACCTGTGTAGATGATGCCAGAATGATGTGAGGGACTACAGTGCTAGAATTAAAAATAAAATTTTGTGGAAGAATCCAGCAGCGCAGTAAAGGAAAAGGCAAGTCTGTTTGGCACAAGATTATGACACAAAGAGATAGATAGAAGGTAGGCCTTCAAAAAGAAGGTACAGAGAAATGCAAACTGATTGTGAATCAATCTGATCATACCTGAGATGTACTCCCAAACATTCAGAAGACTGCTATCTCACCCTTGGAGAAGCCTCAGGTAGCCTCTTCTATGCACTTTGGCAAGGCAAGAAATATGTAGAGCTAGACTAAATTGAATGATGGGAAGACTACAGGAGATGTAAATGAATTAAAAAAGCTTAAAATAGTCAGATGTCTTTAGAGAAGACCAGAGAATCTGTTTTTAAACTGCCTAAATTAATACAAAGATGATGAAGACAAAAATTGCTGTGAAGAATGGAAAGCAGAAGTTGTTCTTCAGATCTGGTCAGACCAAAAAATAAGATAAATTTTAGCAAGATGATTTGGGATAGGCAGTAGAAAGTTTTTCTCTACAAGGAAATGCACTAAAAAACTTTGTTAGGGAAGTTGAGTAGTCTCTGCTATTAGAGGATTTTGAGGACTAACATGTTTGAGTATTATTGGTACTCCCCTGGCCATGCCTGATATCCCCAGTACAGCTTCACTGTAGGAGTTTGTTCCTTAGCGCTTTGTTTTGACAGCAGGTATTAGTTTAGTTTTCAGTCTCTCATTTGTATGAAGCATTTCGTCACTTGGCTCTTTTTTTTCTGCAAAGCCAGATGTTAACACTTGATATTTCACCCTTTGAAAGGAGTTTGATGGCAGTATGCAAATCTATAATGAGCTTCTCAAGTAGTTCACCAAAAATACACCATTCAGTATAATTATTAGTTTGCATACCCAAGAATGGCAACATAGATACAGTTGTGTATTGCAGCTAGAAGGTGATGTAGAAAAACTGATACAACTTCTGTTATGATGTTTTCAAATTTTCATACTCCTCAGTTTGTCAATGGGGCTAAGCCTGGTTCTTTCAGAATGTCCTGGTTTTCCCAATAAACAAAATACTTCGGACAGTTTTGGAGGCTGTATTTGTGTAGTATTATCTTAATACGTGCCTTGTAGGCATTGTCTTCACAGAAATACTTAAAAATACTGCACTTAGAAGTTCTATCCAATAGCTGTATAGTATTAACAAAACCAAACATGTTTGATGCAGTGTCTTTACATCAGTGTCTTCCCTTTGTTTATGTGGCCCATAAAGAACATTTAAAAATAATTTATCAGTGTCACGTGTATTATAGCTTTGAAGTACTAAGAGAGACAAGTGAGCACTTCTTGCTGAAAGGAAGCTGTTCACGTACAGGTATAGTAAATAAAGTTTCTTTATAGTGTTCTTATAATTCATTATGTACATGCAAAGTGTCTTGAAACAGATGACTTGTGGACCATCCCAACAAAATCTGGATTACGCTGGGAGTGTCACGTAGCGATAGCCAATTCAGATTCTTCCTTACCCATACATGAATAGTCAGTGTTAGATTTTTGGATGTAGGGTCTTGTTCGTTTTAGTATTAAAAAGCATGAATTAAATCAGGTAGGGGAGGTGGCAGGTTTAGGTTTAGAGTAATGAATTTAGGTATGTTTATAAGATTAATACTTTTTTCTTTTCTTCTCATTTGTGGCATAATTGATTGACCCTATTTGTCAGTTCTGGTAAAATGAAGTATTTGGTGGTTAGGTCGCAGGATGATAATCATATAGATGTGGGGAGTAGAAGCTACATGGAATGGTTTCTTTACCTTTTGAATTTATAGGCAGAATATTTTGTTTACTTTTTTTGTTTTAAAGTAGTACTTCCTAGAGGTCAAAGCTATAGAAATTCATGCCATTATGTTACGGATACTGCTAAATACTGGATTTTAAAAAACTTTCTTAATGTACCAGGGTCTAAAAAGTGTAGTGTAGATCCTCTGAGTGAAGGTTTTTCCATGAGATTTTTATACACTAAAGAGAAAAAAACAAAACAATTTTATTAATGCCCTCGAGTTTGCATAGAAATTTGAGTAATTTAAAGATTGTCCAGTTTCCCACATCCAAAACCATACCGGTGTTATTTGTGAAACTACTGTTGCTGAAGACCAGTAAACTCATCCTGTTCCGTCAGGCCGTGTGTCCATCTTGCCCATACACTGTCTTCACCAGTAGTAGGTAAAACCCAAAATGTAACCTGGTATATTCTCTCACCTTTCAGCAGTAGCCATGCCCCTCTTTCTTCCAGGCGTAACAGAAGAGACTAAGAGTCTACTGACTCCTCTAACACTATAAACCATGGAATTCTGGGACTTTCTTTTACATACTTGCATTGTACTGGGCATAAAAGAAATTTGAACGTGGCTTTTAATTACTTCGTATAATACCATAAGCATTATCCTTTCTAGAAAGAGTATTTCATTTACTTAAAACTATGAAAATACTAGAATATGGAAAGATTCAGGTGGGAAGGAGCCTCTGGAGAACGTTTGTTCCAGCCACCCACGCAAAGCCGGACTGAATGCAAAGTTAGACTAACTTGGAAATTAGTTTGTGTTCCTAGAGTTACACGTGGTTGAATTTTGAGCATCTGTGGAGACAGAGAGCCTTTCAGGATAACTAGTACCTGTGTTTGATGAGACTATATAATTGGACTGTATCCTCATTTATATTTGATTTTATGTGTACGTGGAATCACATAAGAATTTTAGTGTTGGAATCTCTCACATTCCTGATGGTGAAATCACCTAAAGCTTGGCTGACCTATGTGAAAAGATGTCTAAATTATTCCAGTGCTAATAGTTTCTTGTAACTGTTCTATGAAACAGAAACTGCAAGATGACTTGACCATCCATTTCTAGTTGTTATGCCTGTTATAGGCAAGGGGAAAAGTGTAGAAATCAAGAAAAGGAAAAGCAGCTTTTTCCATTTTACACTTTTTTTTTTGCTTTTTGCTTTTAATGGCAATCTGTCTAAAACCAAAATAGTTGCTAAGGACCAGGACTTTATATTTTAATTTAGAGTCTAAATACAGCACTACATCACTTTTGTGCTTGGCTCTATGACATCCTACAGTAAAATGGAAGCAATTTCTGTTGGAATCCATGAGGCTGAACTGACAGTTTAAGGTGTAGAATGGCAGGGTAAGATACGAAGACTTAACTTCACTTATCTTCATTTTGTTTCAAGAGATATCAGAAGAGAAAGCTGAAAAGAAAGCTTTTCACATGTTCCATAATGAAAAAAGACTATCGTTTTGGACAGCATTAATAACGATGCAGTAAACAGTTACTTCACAATTACATCTTTAATTTATTTTCTTATTTAAGTAGGGGCACAGGAAAGTGGCGCCTTGGACATTAAATGTAAGGATTGCTGATGTAACCCATCCCATAGTATTCATTCCTATCACCCAGAATTTATCACTTCTGTGGTCTGGTTACCGTTCTGGTATCAAAAGAGCGCTCCTTGCTTGCTCCAGTCCAGAGTCAGTCATCTTGGTTCTACCATTTCAATTCACTTGGCTTACCTCAGCTTACTCTGTTGTTTTTGGGAATGCTCACATGCCCCTTTCTGTTGGATGTGTCATACAGCTGCTAACAAGAAACAAAATGGGGACAGTGCCTTAAACTGTCATAGCTGGTTTGAAGTTGTTCATCTGACCCCAGCGATGTGCTGTAATTTAATATGAAGCCTATGTGGATGTCGACAGCTGTTTGCAGTTTCAGAGGGGCTCAGCACTTGGGCACTGAGGGAATAAAGGAGAGAGGGATCAGTTCCTGAGAAGAAACTTCTGTTCCTTGGGCGTTAAGAACCTTTAGGCAGAAATGGAGTCCAGAACAAGCCAACAAGGAAAGATGTATATCGGTGGTTAAATCCACAAGTGCAGGAACAGTGCTGGTGTTGCATCCCCCAGCAACAAACACCCACCCGTCCCACTGCCATTCTCAGCGGGTTTACGAACTCTGGATTAGATTACTTCTAATTTTGTTCTCATTAATTCTAAGTTTGCCAGAGGAAGGCTTAGATGACGAGGTCTCTGATTTTCATGGTGATGATGGTTTGTCAATATGTATCCAATTTTACATCTTTTTTCTATTAAAGTAAATCTTTCTAAGCTGTTGTTCTGCATAGGGACTAGTATACGTATTTTGCAGTTTTGTATTTTGTTCGGCATGGTACCTTTTGGCATGACACTGCAGATGGTGTGCAGTGATGTGTATGTAAGTGAGAGATTTTCTGTAGTCTCTGAAGCATATTTGGAAAGTTGTATTTAAAGATTAGTTTATTAATGTTGTGTTTCAGGGACATGTAGGTAATTACTTTTACAGCTATAGATGGGTGATGCTGTCTTGTGAATGCAAAATAGGTTTCTTCAGTCTGGCTGAATCAGCTCTTTGTGGTTTTTGATGATATTAACCAGTGACTTGCAAACGTGCCAGTGATGGGCAGGTTTTGCATTTGCTGTTCCTCTGTAAAACCACAGGTCTTTTTCCCCAGTGCTCACAGGAAGACTTCTGCAGGCCAACTGATAAGCCTCCCTCCTGTGCAGGTAGATGCAATGTAATGAAATTGGATGTGTGTGCTGGGCATTGTAAATAAAATGAGATTGACCCCAGCCATTATCTCATTTATCTCATTTACGTTGTAAAATCAGTATCTACACTATTGATTAGAGCATAATTAGTTAATTATGAACAGGAAAATGCAGAGTTATGTGGGGCTTGAGCACAGCCAGATGTACTGTTAAAAAGCTAAGAAAAACAATCCAAGGGCATGAGCAGATGGAGATCACTTTATTAAAGAACAAAGCAGACACGTTTCAGGTACGGAAATGCCTAATCAAGCTTTCTTACTGGGAAGATGTAGCTGACCTGCATTCTATATTTTCACAAGTGAAAAATGTTTTCTTTTAGTATTCTTTAATTTCCTACCCTAACTCCTTCAGAATCAACCTTTCTTCTTCATACCCCATTTTCTGGCTATATAATGGGCATATATCTATCCTCATTAATTGCCAGAATGAGGTACACAGCGATTTCTAATTTTGATGCATAAAGTAATTTCAGCCTTGTTAAAAAATTGATAGTAAGCAATTACCTGTCAGTTAGAGGTAATTTAGGAGGTTAGGTCAGCTCATCTTTGTGTGGAGCTCGGTTTATATTTTCACAGAGTTTTCAGTACAACTGGTAGCCAGCCGGTATGCACTTAATTGCATTAGTAAACCACATAGTTAACCACCAAAAGAATTAGCCATAAATAATAGCAAGGCAAAATATTTGCTCATTTTGAAGATGTGACCTTGAATCCACAAGGACAAAAATTTTACCTGCACTTTTAAAATAGAGGAAGTGTTAACTTTCCTGTTTTCACCCCTAACCCCAGTAGTTTAACTTGTAGTATTAAGCCATCTTCAGGCTGGAAGTGGATGATATTTGTAAATGACAGTGCAGCGTGGCTCCTTTGCTCTGTAAATGTCCGTATTGTGATTGATCTGTGAGTGCATTTATTGAAACGCTACGAGACTGTCAGCATGACATCTTTTGTGACCTGACAATTTCATTCTCTAATTAAGTTGAAAGTACTCCTTATTTTGTGCCTCTTCCTCATTTTCCGAGTCTGACAGTGGATTTTTCTATCAACTTATGCTACTAGACAAAAGAGCACAAGCAATAGTACACACTTCAGAGCTTAATCTCATTTTACTAGTGCCCTTTCAACCTAGTTATAAGGTTTTCTTTCATAATTAAGAATTCCAGATTTGTTGTCTGTACTGTGATGTGTGTAAGCTTCACGTTTTGTCCCAAATCAGTCTCAGCAGACAAGAGAGCTGCCAGACAGCTAAGGCATCATCTTTAACCAAGGTACAGTGTGTATTCATCCATTTACCCAGCATCATGCTCTGAGAACTTCAGAATCTGTGGATTTGTGTTCCACGGTACAGAATCTGTATTCCAATAAAAAGTCATGTGAAGGAAGTGTTGAAAAATATTTGGTACAGTCTCATTTTTATCACCGTGCAGCTTTGATACATGAAAACACGGTTTTAGGGTTTTTTTAATTTGCATTTTCTCAGCTGTGCAGATGCAGATAGAAGCTCTTAGTATCTGAAAACTTTCATACAGCTATTTTAACTCATTCTAGGAAAATGCAATTTTTCTTCTGCCAAACAAGTGATAAAAATTAATAAGAATAAATTAAAGCCATTCGGCTTTAGAATGACACCTCCAGATTTGTATTTAATTTGGTAATGTTCTGGTTGTTTCAACCCAACCTTGCTAACTCCCTCAGCTTACTTCTGAAACGTGGCCGAAGGACCGTATTCCAGACACAAAATGGAAAAGATGTAAGAAGAAGTGGCACAGCGTATTTTTAAAGGGGAGAAGTTTTCCTTTGAACGTGTAAGCGCGTGTGCTCGTGGACAAACACTTCAGAAAGAAATCTAAATAATGTTTGAATTCAGACTTAGGTTTTAAGATTAAGCACTTGAGTGTACCCTGAATCGGTCAGAAATAGTGTGATGCTTTATTTTGTGTTGCTTCGAGGATCCCAGTCTACAAGAAGGGAATTCTGATAAGCACGGCTCAAATGCAAGCACTTACGTGAATAAGATTCTAGATAGAGAAATAGGTTAGTAAAAATATATTCCTTTACAGATGAGAACATTGAGGCTCAAAGAAGGCTTAATCTTTTGCTGAAGGTCACACACACTGTTGGGACGTAGGAGTGTAACCTATCTCATCTGCCACTCTCAACCTTTTTATTATTTTAATATGCCTTTCACAAGACATAAACCCACACATACTCCTGGTTGTAATTTATAGATTTCTGCAATAGAACTCTCGTGTCTTTAAAAAAAAAAGAGAAGGGTTTCCTTTTTAAAGTGTTTTCTTTGTCCTGGAATTAGATTTGAGTTATTGCTAAACAATCTTAAGGACATAGTTTGTAATAGGAAATATCCCATTTTTTTTCAAAATATGAGAATTATGTCAGTCCAGTGTTGCATACTGTGAACAAGTAGATTATTGCTTTTAATTTCTACTTAGGAGAACACAGTACATGCCATACTCTTACAAGTGCTTATGTCTTTAAGGAAAAAAAATACTTATTTTGGTTAAACAATCATAATGAGAAAACAGTTACTTCTTTTTGTTAAGAGACAAATCCCTTAAGAAGAGTCACATGAACATTTTCTGTCGTTGAATCCCCTTTCTGTGATGCACTGTCTTCTCTTGATAAATTACATCCTTCTGTCTTTGAACTGATGATTCCTGTGCCATGCTATTATTCCAGTTTTTGGAGATCTTTGTGTTTGCGTGTTTTGTAGAGGAGAAAATGAGTGGCCAAGGAAGCAGAGAGAGAAAGTAGAGGATTTCTTAGAAAATTTTATTTTTAAACATTTTTTCTATGTCTTATTTTTGGATTATTTATATTGTCTTTAATTCGGAGTTTAAGGATGTTTACCAAAGAGAATATTGCAAAGTAAAATTGAAAAAAGCATTCTTATTCACACAAAAGAATATTGGGAATATGTAAATAAAGCAAAGTTCGGTAGGAAATGTGAAAATCTCTATTTGCATTTAAGCCTTATTCTCATTTTGAGCATATTATCATACTGATTTAAAAATAATATCATGATGCACTTGTTACACTGTAGCATTTATTTGATGCTGCTACTTTGAGAACAGGTGAACAATAGCTAGGCTGCATATGGACCAGACCACAGGTATCACAAAACACTAATGAAATGTTTATGAAAAAAGAACATAAAATTATTGGGTGTACATAAGGCGGTTTTATAAGTGAATGATCAGAGTGAATTCCTTTTAAATTGACCTCCCTTTCTAGAAAATTCAAAGCAAATCAGAAAATATTTTGTGCGTTTATTTATCAACAACATGGTCTAGGTGTAAAAAATATAAACCATAGCTGCAATTTATACTGGAGTAAACCATAGCTGTAATTTACACTGGAGTTGTTGAATGCATCAGCAAATGTTTCGCAAAGTTTTCCTTGAAAAAAGCAGATGTGTAAAATAGTGTCTTAAAGCTATGGAAAAATCGATATTGTTATTGTCTGAAAAGAAATCACAAATTTCTGAAGATAAATTGAAGTTTTAAATTTTTTTCTTTATTTGCAAGTTGCTGAAATGTCATTTACATAAGATGATACCAAAGGTGATGTATCAGTGCCTGCATCAGAATATTCCAAATTAAGCAGAACCTCCTTGAAGTAATTGTGTTTGACATTACCCCTTGTATCATGATAAAGAAAACCTGTACAGAGAAGCTCAATCTAAAACAGTAAAAGACGTATCATTTATATATAAATATCTATTTTGTTTTTCTGTTGCAGGTGTGATGAATGCAGGCTTTGCTACCATTTTGGCTGTCTAGACCCTCCCTTGAAAAAGTCTCCTAAGCAAACTGGCTATGGGTGGATTTGTCAGGAATGTGATTCTACATCCTCCAAAGTAAGTTCATTCATCCTGTGAAATAGTTGAGGTATTCTCATTTTAGCAGCCTTAGCTGCTAAAAGGTTTTTAAAATACATTAGTCTGCTCTGAAAAACAGTAGAAGGTCATAAAATAATGATTTCAGTTTTTCTGTAAATCAGGTAAAAATGAGGATGTATGCAAAATGTAAATATTCTTAATCAATAAAGAGAATTTTATTACGCCAGTTAAATCCTTTATTTTCAAATTATGTTCTCTCTGAGAAAGGAGCGAGTATGGGTACTGTATCAGGATTGGTAACATTGACAAGTGAAAGGATTTCAGGAGTAGAACAGAATGCAAACCTCTAAGGACAACGATAGAAAAATACATGTTTTACTTAATAAATGAAGATGATTTGGATTATTAAACTTTTTTTTTTTCCCCATACACTGGAAAATTGTGTGGAGGTTGTTAATAGTTTCTATTGATTGGTATGCCTTGATCAAATACAACAATTTAAAACTCAAACTAAAATTTGGACATGAATCAACTCTCTTTAATAATATTGGCAGTAATAGTATGCTTCTGCAACTTTTCAAAAAATAAAGATTTTTATTCTGGTTTTTTTGGGTTTTTTTTTGTCTGCACAGAAGCTTCTGTAGTACTGGCATTCTTTTCTATCACCATAAGCTCTGAAGAGACACTTTGCAATTGATTTTCAAAATTGGATTTATAAATGCATCTGATATCTCAGTGCTAAAATAACAAAGCATCCAAAAAACCTCTAAAATTTTAGAGGCCTTTCTGCCAGTCTATTTTTATTTTGCAGAATTTTTTGACTAGTAAGGAAGTGACTCAGTATTTGGATGCACAGGGGCACAACTATGCAGAGATGTTATCGTAAGTTGCCTGTTAGCGTACTTGGATACTTACAGTCTTTCATTATGTTAGCCTTGAGAATGGAAGACACTAGATGTTCAGAGAGAGATATAATTTTTTTGGCTTGCTAGTGTCCCTTTCCAACTGGAAAAATCTGGTATTCAGTTTGAACCCGGGGGGTTAATCAAATTGCTCTTCTGTAAGAAGATATGAAGACAGACATCGGAAATTAGCTGTCCACTACAGTTTGGACATCAAGCAATCTTTCTTGAATACCACTTACATGCAACGGATGTTCCAGGAGTGAATTAAAATTGTTATTGAATTTCTGTCACCTGCTTAAACTAAAAGGGGTTCTTGATAAGGTTAGTTAAAATCTTCCATCTCCTGTTTTCTTCTCTTCTTCTGAGTAAACAAAAAAGACCCCCAAAAAAACAGGGTTTTTAATTTCTAAATGTGTTTTCCAGGAGATTAGCACACTATGTACCAGATGAAATTTTAAAATTACTTTATCATGTAAATTAAGTATGATTGATTTCACTTAGCACAAGGCGTGTATTAGTTTTGAGGTGTGTGTTGGAAAATACAATGTTCTGAAGAATAAACAAAGTTTATCCTTAGAATGATGGTATATATTGTGTTATCTTAATGAGTATTACAAATTTTTAAAAACATGTTAGTTATTGTATCTAATTTTCTTTTTCATTCAGAGAGATTTTTAATGAGTAAATTTAAAGTCTTTTGCACTTTCAAGCACAAGCAATTTGAATTGTAGAGGAGTGAAAAATGTAATGAACATGAAGAATACTGAAAAACTGTCTTATGGGGACTCCTTGTGGTTTTGTTCAGTTACTTTCCCGTAGCTTTTCCACAGAGCTGTGCAGGGAAATTTTTCTGAAAAAAGCCGTATTGCTCTGTATGCTTTTAAAGAGGGTTTTTTTATTACAGCTTTTTTTGTTGTTGTTTTATTCTATGCTACTTAACAAATTCTAACAACACGGTGTTGAGTTAAACTCCTTACAGACCTTCCTTAATGGGAATGCATTATGCAAAGGATTAGGGCTTTGTTTATGTATTTAATCATTTTCAAATCCAATATTCTGTATGGCTTTAGGATGGTGTATTATGTATCTATGATCTTGCACAGCTTTTCCCAGCCAGGAGGAGCTGATGTGATAAAGGCTTTTTCTACCCCTTACTAGAGGGGCAGTCCCTCAAATGTGTACTTAGGGCTTGGAAGAGGAAAACCTTAGAGAAAGTTGTATTGTTTGCTGCACTCTGCCTGACCTGTAGATGAATTGCAAGCCTGAGCTACCAGCAATTTCAATCTCTCAGTCACTCGCTAAATCCAATTTTTGGTGTGTCACAGTGAAATTTTGTGTACGGATTATAGCAGCAAAACGGGATTGAATTTCCAGCTTTGGCCAAGGAGACTGTTGTTTAGTTTTCATTCCTTCAACTCTGTTCACCCGGTTTGATCCAATTTACATCACTGTTAACAGTACATGTTTTTAAATTCCCTGGCAGTATCTTCTGCCGCAGTGTTGGGCCTTGGAAACAGTTGGTTGGTAAATTACACTGTTTCAGTGACAAGAGAGATTATAGTGCGTAGCATAGAATGGTCCAGTTAGTTTTTATTTCTAATTATGAATTTCAGTTTCAGATGTTCAGGAAAAGTTGCACACTGCTTACAACGAAGAATGTGATTTTATTTTCAGATTTTGCTAAACCCTTGTGGGTGTCAGCAGTACGAGGGATTTAATTTAGCCATAATAAACATACGCTTTAAATTGTTGTCTGTCAGAAGAGTTGGACATGCCACTTCCATTTTGCTCATACTATTCACAGGACACTCCAGCAATTGTGTCACTTTTTTCCACCAGCGTAACATATTCCCATATTACCCTGCCTGTCAAGTAACAGACAGACAGTGACTGTGCTGTAGGGCACAAGGGCAACAGCTTCTCTGCTGGTAATACTCGCTGTCACTTTTATGGAATGGGTGATGCTCACTACTAAGGTCTGACAAGCTCTCTCATCTCAAAAACATTGTAGATTTTGTTGCATCACATGAAAGCTGAAGTAAACCTATAAGCTCTCCATTTCTATAACATTATCCACCTACCCTGCAAAAGGATTACGGTGTGCTTTCAATATTGCCAGACAGCACTCTAAATCATAAATTTCCTGATAGTTTCACACAGTGATACTCAGAAGGAATACAGAACTGTATTTTAGTTGAATTTAATTTTTTTAATATACAAAATTATTCAATATTATGATGTGGCAATATTGAGTAGGAGTAAATGTGGCCTGACCATTTGTTCATTATGTGTGACACGAGGTCTCATTAATTACTAGATGTGGATTTCCATTTAGAAAGTATTCTCTAAAGTATCTCTTCCAATTTAATTTAATTTTGCAAAGGACCAAGGCAGCAAAAGAGTTTAAGCATATATCATGGTTGTTACAATGGCCATGCTAGTTAAGTTTCTATCTGCTCATCTTTGTGTACAATCTATTTTGCAAAACGCTGTGGAGTGTACATGTCAGGTCATTATTTGAGTGCTGCAAGATCAGCTGCCTTGTCTCTGGACTTCTGTTGAGCTGGCTTTTATTTCATCTTTTTACATTTTTTCAGCGGAAATATATTGTCAGTATATATGCATACAATTCTCAGCTAAACCCATCAGGAAATATTTTCTGGAACTACAAACTACACCAACCCCAGCAAGAAATATTTTTTTGTACACTTTTTGTGTTGGAGAGCAATTATGGATGATTTTACTTCTCAGGCAAATAGAAGCTTTTCTTTAGGGTATATCTTGCTTTCACATAGTGAATAAGCAGATGTAATTGGACACTATAAAATTAAAATAATGTAATGTTGGAAATAATATTTTATAAAATTTATGTAAAACCTCTAATTTGACCAGATGCAAAAAAAAGAAATTCAATTTAGTCCATGGAATTTTATTCTAATAAAAAATTAGGTTGGTGGTTAAGACGGCCTATGAGGAGTGTAAAAGTTTCTGATCTACTCATGAGTTGTGCACGTGACTGCCTCATGGTTTATGGAATTTGATCTTTTTCGTTGTGCCTGTTTTTCAAATTCATCATTTCCTCACACGTGTAGTTTCATACGAGAGTGTTAAAAAAGTAAACAATGAAACAAAAACCCCAAACCTTGATGTCAAGCTCTCAAACCTTAGGAAATATAAAAATTAAGGTGATGCGCAGTGCTTCAAGCCCTTTTGTGGCTATGCATGAATTTGCAGCCTTTAATCATTCATGCTGTGGTGGTGTTACTTTTTTCCTATAGGATCCCTGCTTTCCCTGATTTATCTGTCAGAGGTCACTAAAGGCATTAATTTAGATCAGGTATTAGGAAGAATACCTAACTTGCTTGTGCAAGGCACGAGAACTGAAGTGATTTCAGGAACAGAAAAAAAAGAAGCTTCACCTTATCTTTGAAGTGGTTGAGTTGTGACCAGAAAATTGGATTTTACCTTTGTCTCACCCCAGAGCTCCTGTGAGTGCTAGGCAAATAAAAAATTTCAAATGCTTAGTAATTTTTTTTTCTCCGTGTTTGCTGTTGCCCAGCTTAGATCCCTTGGCCCAATATCCAAAACTGGTGAATCCTCAGAGTGGGGACAGGTGATGGTGTGAGCTGTGTTTGGAATGCACTGAGTCTCCATAACATTGTGGGCTGGACTATTGCAAATTGAGTAACTAATTCCATACAAATTTTAATTTGCCCTGAGTTTTGGCTTCAGTTTTGCAAAATGTCAGTACTGCTCCCTTGTTTGAGACATTTTCCTTTAGATTTGGATGAATTGTTCTCTGGTGCTGCCTTTTCCTCTCCACTGACTATAGGAGGGAGCTGAGGCGGTTACTTTAGATTAGCAAGGGTTATCGTTTAGGTGGGATTCTCCTTGCTTGAGTACACACAGAAGATGATTGTATCAGCCATGCATGGACAGACCTTATCTGGGCATTTACCAAATGTTTGCAACAACCTTTTTTTCAATATAGCAAATATCTTTAACGTTTTATATATAGAAGAAAATGATATTTTAATATAATATATGATGTTGGGGTACAGTGCCAGTATATATGCATGCTTAATTATGTCTTAAATGTGTTTTATAGATGACATATTTTATCATTCAGTGTCATTTTAAGTAATTACATATAAAATGCATCTTTCAAAAACTAAACCAAAAAAAAGTCCTCCAAGGTCTTTTTGTGTTAAATTAAACTTGTTTTGTTTGCATACCCTGACAAAGGGTGACTGCAATTGTAAAGAAACTGCGACCCTAATTTAGTCAGCTTACATCAGACTGACTGTTGCATCGGATCACCTTCTTTTGAAAACACAACATACAAGCAAATGTACTGCCACCATGGCAAACAGCATTGCGGCTGAAAAATGATAGAAGAATACTGCTATTAAATCTGCTTGCTGATACAAGCAGAACATAATAAAATGGAAAAAAGTTCCATTTTTACGCAACATTTTTCACCCAAAAGTTAGGAGTATTTCAAAGTGGTTTACAGAATAACAAATTGCACACTGTAATTCACTGACTGCGTTTATAAAGGTAGAAACTGTTGTCACTCTTACCAGGTGTGGTTATTACAATCTATTTTCTTATATGCTCATTGATAATGATAGAGTTAAACATTTTTGTGTATACATATTGTATATATTTTTAAGTTGGTCAACGAGAATTGAATTATGCTACGTAAATCAGACTGGGGCTTTGGTTTCTTGTGTGACATGGAACAAAAGATGGTTTTTATATAGTAACTGGCAAATACGTGTTTATTTTGAAATCATTGATTTCCTAGGTTTGTGTTTGTCAAACACTGGCACTGAAATGTTTTCCTTAAAGACTAATAAGAAAAAATCATCCAAATCTGTAAGGCTATGTGAAGATTTAACACAAGTCCTCATACTACTTATGCCCTGGTGTAAGAACTTAGTAATGCCAAACCTTGGCACAGAATAATTTCCCTATCAAGATAGTAAGAAAAAAAAAGAAAAAAAAAAAAAAGAGTGAAATTGCAGTGTCCAGTAATTCTTATCATTTGCTGAAATATTGACAACTGTGTTTTAATATTTGCTCCCCACGTATCATATTTAAAAAAATGACTTGGCAAAGCCTCTTATTTTCTGGCAAACAGGTATAATAGATCTATGTAATGAATAATTTATACCACAAAATGTTCCAAAAATAATCAGCCTTGAAATTAACTTAAGATGGGACTTGATTTATGAATAGCGGATAAGCTCAGTATAAAGTTAGTTGGTATTAAATCCCCAAGTTAATCCAAATAATCAGATACACTTAGTTGGCATAAGAACATTCCCATAGTGTAAGTGGGAAGCTTAGGTTTTAATGAAAAAAAGGTTAAGCACTGTAAAATATTTTTGGAGTGGATGCTTATTTTAAATATTTTAATTCTCCACATCAAAATCAGTTCTACTGGTTCCAATACTCCCTCTTACTGACTGCCAGATCCATCACTGGTGCTCATACATTTTCTTAGGTGCAGCTTATTTGCATCAAAAAAGTATAGTAAAAAACATGGCCAATACAGTACAGCACTGTCTTGCCCATAACCTGGTCTGAAAAAGTCTCATTTTAGCTGGTTACTCAGATGATGGTGCATCTAATACCAGCCAGAAATTGCAATACCAGGGATCTTTCTCTTAATGAGGTGGTGGTGTTCCAAATGCAAAAATGGATTTCTGATTTTGAATCATAACACTGGGGAAGGCCAAAGAGTACTAATTAAAATGTAAAAAATGAAGTACCAATTTGGAGTGCAAAGTGGAATAGATGAATTTTTATTTTATTTTATTTTTTGCATTAAACTTTGTCAAAAAAAGTGGTCATAATAAACCTGCTAAAAGTCTGTTTTCCCAGTGCAGGTTTAAACTATGTGAAGCAGTTTTACATGTGTATTCTTGTCAAAACCCCATAGTTTTAATGGCAACCAGCCCAAAATTTCTTTGGTGTCCAAGATTCATTTTCTTCTTCTCCATATCAGTGGTCACAAGTGGTGTTCCCCAGGGCTCAGTCCTGGGTCCAGTTTTGTTCAGTATCTTTATCAATGACCTAGATGAAGGAATTAATGTTCCCTTAGTAAGTCTGTGGACAACACTAAACTGGGAGGTAATGTCAATCTGCCTGAGGGTAGGGAGGCTCTTCAAAGGGATCTGGACAGGCTGGATTGATGGGCTGAGATCAATGGGATGAGGTTTAACAAGGCCAAGTGCAGAGTCCTGCACTTGGGACATAACAACCCTGTGCAGTGTTACCGGCTTGGGGAAGAGTGGCTAGAAAGCTGTCAGGCAGAGAAGGATCTGGAGTTGTTGGCTGGCTGCCGACTGAATATGAGCCAGCAGTGTGCCCAGGTGGCCAAGAAAGCTAATGGCATCTTGGCTTGTATCAAAAACAGTGTGGCCAGCAGGTCCAGGGAAGTGATTGTGCCCCTGTACTCGGCTGGTGAGGCTGCATCTCGAGTACTGTGTTCAGTTTTGGGCCCCTCACTACAAGAAGGACGTTGAGGTCCTGGAGCGTGTCCAGGGAAGGGCATGTCCAGGTGAAGGGGCTGGAGAGCAAATCTTATGAGAAGCGGCTGAGGGAACTGAGGTTGTTTAGCTTGGAGGAAGCTGAAGGGGGACCTTATCACCACCTACAGTTACCTGAAAGGAGATTGTAGAAAGATAGGTGTTGGTCTCTTCACAAAAGTGACAGGTAATAGGATGAGGGGAAATGGCCTCAAGCTGTGCCAGGGCAGGTTCAGATTAGACATTAGGAAAAAGTTCTGCACTGAAAGGGTTACTGAACATTGGAACAGGCTGTCCAGGGAGGTTGTTGAGTCACCGACCCTGGATGTATTTAAAATATGCGTAGATGAGGTGCTCAGGATATGGTTTAGTAGAGGACTGGTACATTTGGACTCGATGATCTCAAAGGTCTTTTCCAACCTAGTGATTCTGTGATATTTTTTCTTATCTAGGAGACTGAAGAAATCACTTGCTGCTTAACTTCATTCAGTCTTCTATAAACAACGCAAGGGCACAGATTTCTTTTCAAAAGCTGAAACTTCACACACTGTTATAGGTTCTTTTTCTTAGTGGGAGAGCACCAGTATCATATAATGTTTTCCATAACGTTGAATGTGTTATGATAAAAGCAGGAGGAAAAAAGTATTTTGAACTACTGAAAAGAGTGATTCATTCTGATGTGATTATACACATGTACCTTGTACTGCCTTTAAAATGAAGCTACTTATTTTTTCAAGAGGCCTTGTGTCTCACAAATCAAGTTATTACTGATGTAGTCCTGCTTTTCATAAGTTGTCTTGACAGTTCTGCTTTTTTTGCAACTAAAAACATGTTACTGAAGCAAAAACAAACAAGGCTGGCTGAAATTAGAAACCAACTTGGTCATTAATTATCACTTGCCTTAAAAAAACACACCCATGTCTAATTTCCATTGGAACCTGATTAATCAAGTACTAGAGTACAATGCAGCATAGTGATTATACACTTTTATTACATCTAATCTGAATATGCACAATCTTGTATTTAAGTGACTAAACCTCTTGTTTAGATGATATTTAGGTTAGATAAAAGAAGTACTACCTACTCTAAGTTGCTGGTCAAGGAAACAAAATCTCTTCATTGGCACCACTGCTACTCCTTACTTTCTTTAGGTTATGCTTCTAAAAAAATCTGTTTACAATTACGGTTTATCTGGGAAATAGCTCTTCTACTGGATTATGACTTACACTTCCTAAGTCATGAAAAAATGAACTTACAGCCTTCGTTGCCAGCTCCTGTAGTTCTGAGTGGCAAGGAATCTCTGCTGGGATCTGGCTGCGGTTGGGAACAATCCAAAAAGCAGCCAGCATCATGCTTGAAGTAAAGCCACTAAACCTGGCTTTATGCTAACACAGCGTGAGAGAATAAAGACTGAGAGAAGTTTTTCAGGCCTGAGCAGCACACCACAACAAGAAGGTTTTATACCTCGGGTATGCAGCTACATGGTGCTCACAAAGGGTAAGAGAAGGCTGATAGGGGAGCGGTGCCCAGGAAAGACATGGAGGAATGCTCAATCCTTAAAGAACTGTAGGCCTCAGAAAATCAGTTTCTAGAGACTTACAGTGTTGAGCAGCATTGTGACAGTGAATTTTATGTATTTAAAATGGCTATATGAAATGTAAGACAAGGAGATAGTAGTTTTACCCCAAGTTTCCTCCATTTTACATTCCCTTTTTAAGTGAAGTCACGAAAGGAAGATACACGCATGTGAAAGTCACCAAACTGTAGCTGCCACAGCATCGTTGCCTACACCACTGATGCACATTCAGATCTACTTCATCAGCCCAGTTGTCTGGCTACTTCTAGAGTTCCTGAAATAACGGGCTTTTGGAATACTGATGATGAGGGGCTTCATGCTGACAGTGGAGTCAATTTGCCAATAAATTGTAATTGACCATTACTAATTTCTATTGTCAACCCTATTTGAAATTTTTATTGTTATTTGTTTAATTAGTAGAACATACGTTGATTTTGGAAGTGCCTGAAAAAAGTGTGAGCGAGAAGCTTGTAACCAGCTTTGAAATGTTTTAACCTTTTGAGCTTTGATTCAGTTCTTGGATCACATGACACAAGCTGCCAGGTGAGCAGTATTAAAAAACATACCCATTGTACATATTCTTTTCTAATTTGAATATTCTTGAAGAATTGAAGACTCGGCAGAAAATAGCACAAGGTATGTATGTGCTTTGCAGTGACATAAAGGGAATCTGGAGAGGTGCAGAGGTATATCTGGAGTCTGGTGACATCCCATGGCACTCTTAATTTTGCAAAGTAGTGCTCTTTTTTTACCAAATTCCTGAGATAAATTTTCTTTACCTAGAAATATATTTCTTGCCCTATGTTTTAAATAGAACTAGTAGGTAAGTAATTAAAGAAGAATTATATATCTTAATTCCTCACTAGTCCAACTTTATTACCTTGCAAATTATCTTAGCACATCACCTGTAATCATATTCTACATGACGGAGAAAGAATTAGATCTTTAATTGTTAGCCTCTGGATAAGATCTGAACACATAATCATAGTTGCCTAATTACCTCCTCATGTTTACTCTCAAGGTTGATTTTATTTTTAAGTCTTACAAAGAAATGCGGCCATACATGTTTGTTCTGTGTCTCATATATGCTGCTTGGGCAAAATCTAATCGTATCGAACCAGGAGAGAGAAAGGAGGCGGGGTGGTGGGGTGTAAGAAACCAAAAAAGTGCTGTTTTGTGGAGTGCTAAGCAAGTAATGAATTTTCACAGAGTCAAGATTTGCTTTTCGTTGTAGTGTTAGATAGTGGTAGTGAGGTTTAGTCGCCGTTCGCCAATAGCGTTTCTCTTAGTGCCAAGCCACATTTAATCACATTTTGCAGGAGACAGCTGGGCATTGCCGGTTTGTGCTGCATCAGCCACTTTCTGTGCAAAGGAGTGTCTCATCGCTTGGAATTTAGCATTCTGTAGCAAAAAAGTTCCCTCTTCCTAAAACTGGCTCAGCAAATAGCTTGTGTGAGAATGTAACTGTAAGAGCAATACAATCAGGTCTACCAAGAAAAAGCACAAATATTATATGGAAATTTAAGGTGGCTTTTGAAAAGATTTTCACAAAACCTTTAAAATGTATAATGCATTGTTAAATTCTGGTAGCAATTAAGTTTATCTCAGATTTTTTATTGAATGTCTCTTTGGTAACATTGGAAAATTATTACCTGGTTCGGCAGTTTGAAACACCTTTGGGCACGTTTGAAAAGTCTTAAGTGTATTTCAGCTGTATCAAACTGTGCCAAAAGATTTCATATGTGGCAAGCCTTGGAGTCTGTAGATACCAAGATTTTCTCTAGCTTATAATCTCATGAAGACGGAAGGGCAGATGGTATCCTTTCAGAAGTGATATAAATAGCCAAAGAAAAGAAGTGTCAAAAAGAAAATAGCAAGATAACTTAGTATTTATGGAAGGTACACACAAGTGTACTTAGAATGGGTTAGTCACATCACATTTATTTTTGGAAATAGAAGAGCATCAGCAGATTCATGCAGTCATTGACATAATGAATATTAAATGAACCAATTCTGTGCAATAAGTAAGGATACATATCAGGTACTAATATTTGCAACTTTATTGTGTATTAAACGCATATGCAGTTTTTTCTACTGTTTTCTAGTGCCAAATATCTCCCCTGCTTCTCTAGGTTGAAAGTATTGCAGAAAGCAGAGGAACTTCAGAGCAAAACGATACCCTACTTTTTATTTTTTTTTTAATTGCTGGTGGTAAGGAACTTTTAAAAGGGTATTATAAGATGTCTGTATTCATGCAAGGACAGTTTTAAGAATCTTACACTTAAAAGGTAATTATGAGGAAATACAAAATGTTTGAGATTAGGGAGATGGGATTTACTAATTTGCAATTAAGTCTCTCACAGGAATGACCAGAAGACCTGTTGTTGCTTATGTGCTGAGTACAGCATAGACAGATGGAAAAGCTCCATAATATAAAATAGCAGAATACTCAGAAGACAATTTCTACCCTTCCTCAGTTACCCAGGTTAATGTGCAGTGAATCATTCTAGCCAGTAAATAATTCTTCCATGCAGAGCAACCTGCTTCAGGTAAAGAATAGTAAGATAAAGCAATCCCTTGGGAAATGTGGTTTCAAACTCTCTTAGGGAGAGGAAGGGAGGACTGAACCAGGATGTTCCTTATGATGGTTCAGTGTGTTCACCAGTTAATTTAGAGTACCAGTCAATCCATCATCTAAAAATAAGGCATTCAATGTGGCTGGCTTTTTTTTTTTCTTATTACTATTTCAAAAAAAGGGAGAGGGGGAGCTGTTAGACCCCTGAGAACTTTCAGGGCTGAATCTCTGGAGGAATGGAACTGCTGATAATCCAGGGTAACACTACCAAACTCTGAATAAAACTGATATTTAAAATGCCCTGTTATTTTCAGCATTTCCTGTTGATTAGCTTAATGGTTCTACATTCTGGTAGAATTTTCATGGATATTAATCTGAGGTATCTTAGGGTTTCATTTAAGATTGGGAATGCATTTTTGAAAGAAATCACCTAGTTGCCATCACTTGCTACGCTTTGGTTTGCATTATAGAGTGGTCTCAAGAGCATACAAACGAGGTTCATGGGGAGGGACACTGAGGATGTATTCTGACTGTTAAGAGGCATGACAGCTCTGTGACCAGACTAGTCCTGTCTCTGAAATGTATAGCACGTCTGGCTGATCCTCAGCACCAGCTGTTTTGCTCTACAGAGCTGTTCCTGTTGCACCATGATAGTTATTGGTGTGAAGTGACTCTTAAAACCACTCCTCTGTTGACTGTATCAAAGGCATATTTGTGATTAGTTTCACTGGCTACAAAAGTTATTTCATTCCTATTTTGATAAGAGATGAACTTCACATATCAATACTCTCAAGGTCAAAAGCCTAAAAATGAATACATGGGGATATATATAGATATTTCAGTATTAAAATGTATCATTTGTATGTTTGTATAAGCACTCTATGCATATGCTTTTCACTGAAAGAATCTGGTCTACCATGTTATTAAGCAGCTGTATTTAAGAGTAAGGGACTTGGTGCATGTTTTATATTACAGATGAGAAACATGAAAAGGAATTTTGTCTGGTAGATAAAACACATTTTAAAAAAAAAACCCAAAAGACAGTGTTAATATTCGTGCCTCCTAAAGCAAGGCAGTGAACTTGACTTCTAGAGTGAATTTAGCCTAATCATTCCATACATGATTTACAGTGTTCTTAATTAGGGAAGAATAAGGAATTTCCAAGCCTTTCTGAGGATGCTTTAAAGTAGCCGCATTAGTGGCCTTTCTGTTACTGTGGGCTCAGCAAAAGATGGCTGATTAATGTCACATCTTAAACTGTGCCAACTGGGCTGTTCATTCCCTTTTTAGTAAACAGTTAATTGCCACTTTAGCTCAGTTTGACAAAATAAAAATAGCCATATATTCTAGCTGGTTACTTTATATTAATAAGAGTATGTGTCTATATTTAGTAGTATAAAGATACATAGAAATATTTTGTAATTACTCTAGTGACTAGCATGAATGAATGTCAGAGGCACCCAAAAATTTTAGGGTTCCTAAAATTGGTTTGAAGCTTCTTGAAAGATGTCTAAGAGATTTTTTGATTTGGCACATTCTAACGTTAGATATGAAAAGGGAGGGTATAAGAAAAAAAATATTAAAAGTTTTTCCATAGATAGAGTCATTCTTCAAAAATATTTTTGGATTAATGTCCACTTTATTTTTAATTGATGTTTTATTTTTCTGCTATATTAGTTGAAAATAAACTGTGGTACTTCCAAGAGGAGAGGGAGGGAGAGAGAGAAAATCAAGATGGGAAAAATAGTGGAACCTCAGGAAGTGCCCTTAGCATAGAAGGGGAAATGTTGTCACATACACATTCATAAGAATGAGAAAAATCCACTTGGAGAAATACACAGAAACTTTTTCCAGGCAGAATAGGATGAATTAAGAAACAGGGCCATGGCAAAGTAGAAACAAAGATGTGGAGGGTACAGAGAGAGCCTTCCCCTAGAGTTAGATAGTGTTTATAGAAAATCTCTGAAGCACAGGCAACATATAGAGAAGGTTTAGGGACCCATAAAACTTGCATAATAAACTTAGGCTACAAAAAAATGTTATACTGTGCAATACCTTTATTTAATCTTGTTACTGGAAAAGAAAATGGAAGTGGGGAGAGATGAAAACGAGTCTTGATTTAATAAGTAGCCTTTGACGATTTTGTGATGCTTCTGGTGATCACACATTTTAATATCATTCTGTTTTGCATTATGCTGGAAAAATATGGACTTCAAGGAGTTGAAAAGCAAAAATCAGTGCTGATTAAAATGTAAGGAGCTAAATAAATATTACTTAAAGGATTTCTCAGAAGGGGAAAGAAAAAACCAAAAAACAACCCTATGAATGTGCTGACCCTGTCTTGAGAATTAAGTTAGATGGTACAATTTAAAGCTTTGTTCCAACATCTGACAGACACGCTCTGCATGCTGATGCATAATATCTGAAGATTGTGTGCTTGAAAGAAAGCCTTTTCTGAGTTACATTCTATTTTTGTTAGAATAAAGCAGCTGCTTTTTGGAGCAGAGATCTTCTCAAGTACTCAATCTTCTAGTTCAAGTTAAGTACTAGCCAAGTATTGTGAGCAAATTTTGTGAATGCCTTTTGCCAAGCTGCTGAAGTGGAGTAAAGCAAAGTACTTGGACCATAAATTCTTGCAGCTTGACCCTGAGAGGTGGAAGTAAGTTTGGTGCTGTACCTTACTCCCAAACTGTATCCCTAATGTATAGTCACTGCCTCAGCATAGAAAGTCTGGGGCAGTTTAAACATGACTTGAAAAGAAATAAAGATGGAATGAAACTATCTTTTAGAGAGACTATGTGAATATGTTTCCGTGATCTGCCCCATATAATTTCTGAACGAAAACAGCATTGCTTAAGGAAGCAGACAAGTGCAAGCCCAAATGAAGCCTTGCAAATGGAGTAATTGTAGCTGCAGTGCTGCCTTCCACAAGTAATAGAAGATGGCTTTGTACATTTGATGTTCAGAAAAACTTGTTTAAATCTTATGTTTAAGTTGCTGCTATCATTCTGTAAATACACTGAAGTCAGAAATTGGAAACTATAAGCAACCTAACGTAGAGCAACACAGTACGTGCCACCCTTCCCGTGGCTGCAGGGGCTTGTGACGTGGTAGAGAAATTTTTTGAGACTTTCGGTCTTTTTTCCTTTGGGGACAGGAGGGAAGGGAAGGATCAGCGAGACCAGGGCTGTACAAAATGGGCAGAAGGAAGAAGAAATACCCTGATCCGGCAGTAATATATTATGTGTGTATTGTCTTACAACTTCGTAAAATAGCTTTTAAAACTCCTTAAAATGTAAAATCAGGTCAAATACTGCTTTCTAGGCTATAGTACATGCTGGTAACCTAATTTATAAAGAAAAAACCAGAATGAGATATAGGAAGAAAGTGGTGTGGACAAAAGAAGGAAAAATAATATTGAGTTACTCTTATATGCAGTGATAATAACGTAGTACAGCAGTCTTGCTGGTATATTAATATCTTGCAAAAGGATAGTCATATAAAATCTGTTGCTCTGGTGCACCAGATAATTGCCAAATTAAACAAGACATAGGAGATTTAGCACAAAAAGGATAGATACTGGCTTTGTCCCTTAATTGGGGAAATTCCGAAAAATTCTAGGGATTATGTTCATATTCATACAGTTTTAGCCAATAGTTCAGTAGTTTTTGCCAGTAGTTTGAGCCATGCGGTTCCTGCAGTCAATGACTTTGATCCGTGACAGTAACAAGAAAGTCATATTCTTTTGCATTATACATATGAGATTAGTGTGGTGAACCTGTATTTTGAAGTTTAATTCCAGGTTTTGTGTTGTAATGTGTTTTTATTAGTTACAGTGTTTTAAGAGCTGTTTTTGAGTACAGTTCAGAGAATTCTACGGTCAGAAAAAAACAGCTATTGAAAGAGTAACTAACTAACAGAACATCTTTTGTATGTTGGGAAACATTGATGAGAAAGTAAGAGGGAAATACAATAGTCTAGGAGAGTTTGATTTGAAAGGTGGAGAATTCAGTCCGAAGAGAAGTAGGATTAGTACACTAAGTAATGGAAATGTACAGAAGACCTGGGTTAGAAAGGGGAGGCTGATTCAGGTTCCAGAGTTCAGTGGATGATAATACCTTCACATGGTAAAATGTTCTCCCATTTGCTGTTTCTGTTTGCACATGATAAAGTTGGAAGAATAGACATGAAAAGCATTATTTTGAGTGCTCCTTCTAGCTTTAAATAATATGTATTTTTCTTCCCATTTGAAGTAGGCATCCAGAGAAAATGCATGACCCTGTTTTCTTACATAATTTGTTCAAACACTTCTAGCAGAATATTAGCAGTTATAGCATCTGTATTTTAAAACAACTGTAAAAGTGGAAATTTACCCTTTGACACTTGGAAACGTAGGTAGATTTCAAAGATGCAAACTTGCTTTGTCAGTGCTGTAGTTTATTGAAGGATAGAGGGATAATAAATTGAAACAGATGGGTATTTATTGAAAACTTGTACCTTTATTAGTTCCTTCATATTGCAGAGTATGTTTGAAGAAAAAAACCCAACAGTGTGAGGCTAAGAATGTAATTAAGTTTCTATATTTGGAAAACAGAGAATTAGAAAAGGTTTTACTTTTGTTTCTGTCTTTAAAAGAAGGCAGAAGTTTTAGAGGTAGGCTGAAGTTTATTGCCTGAACCAAGGTAGTTTCAGAGTCAGCTGAGGATGAGCCCCTGTTGTGTTAACAGTGTATAAACATAGAAGTCATCGAACCCTTCTCAAGAGAGAGAAAAAATTGCCAAGGACACAACAATGGCATTGTCTCTGTGACTGGCAGCGTCAGAGGTTACTGCATGTGCATTAAGGGTTGCATTTGTCATTTCCTATCTTTGGAGAGGGCAGAGAAAGAGAAGAGCTTGTCAGATATTAAAGAAATTCAGCACGAGGAGAGTGACAAAGGCAGAATAGAAAGAGGAAGGGAAATTCTACAGCTGTGGAGTGTGACTTAAAGGTTTAAAGCCCATGTTCTTCCTTCATTAAGTAATGCAGGGTAAAATCCTAGGAATGGCAAAGTGATTGATCTCACATGTCTAAGTAGATTGAGATAAACTCCACATTTCTCCTGGGAATTTACTTTGGGTGGCTGTGAACTGTGGAGAACTACAGATAGCTCATCTCCTACCAAATTCCAGCTAAGATATTATGAGTGCTTTAGAAGTATGACCCCTGGGGTGTAACAGAGAATGAGGATGGGTAGGAGCGGTCGGTGGGCTGAGGGAGGGATGTTCAGTGGTCTGGGCTAGAGAGGCACCTGTGGTCTGACCCAGGAAGGCTTTTCCCACGCAGCACTAAACACATCCTCAGTCAGGCTACAAGCACTGTGGTGCTTCAATACATTGTGCTAATTTCTTCCCATAGTCCTTCAGCCTTAAGAAGGTGTCTTCTTGTGTCAGAAAGAGTTTTGTTAGGTGCTTTCCCCCTCTTTTTTAAGTCTAAAGGGGGATAAATATTTCTACTTTGTTACTGTTAAAAGTCTTTGTTAGTAACTTTGGATTTCAATTCATTACTGCAGTCATGTTTTCAGAGCCTGGTGTGAGAGATAAACCCTTTGCAAATGAAGACAGCATCCATTTGCTTTCTACCTCAGGCCACACAGAATTGATTGGGGTAATAAAATGACAGTACCATGTAATATACTGACAGCTCTTTAATTTGAAAACTAGTTCCAGGCTGATTCAAAACTTGTTTAAAGCTAATTTATGACTTGCGTAATTTTCAACTGGACCAAGGTAAAGGATGATATATGAAAACCGATGCAGAGTTAACATAATATATTCAAACCTGTCAGCTTGAAATAATCTGTAAAGAGTTAGTGAGTTGTTTCCTTTAAATTCGTCTTCATTTTTTTTGTTTGTTTTGTTTGGGTTTTTTTAAAGCACCAATGGCAGACGAAGTTGTGGTTGATTGCCTGCTGTTAATACTATTGTAAGACACTATTTTTCCATCATCTTGTTTCAAATGCAGCTTACGCTTTCTAGCAAAGAGTTTTAGACATACACATATATATATATATATATATATATATATATACACACCAGTTCTCCATTTTCTTCAAAATCAGCAGCAGTGTGGGATTTCTGTTTTGTATGACTCAACATCTGTGCTGGCGGTTACATGGATTGGTGAAGAATTGCAGTATTTTGTTACCATGTAGTTCACTGTGAACATCCCCTGTGAATATACATGTCTCTATATAGATATCAGTATCATATCTACATACACATGTATCCATCCGTACAGTATCTTGTATTTAATGGTCTGCTTTGTTTTTAAAGTAAAAATAGGGACGTTTTCAAGTTAAGACACAAGATCAGCATAGCAAATATGGCAAATAAGATGAAGAGGAGGAAAGAACCGAATATTCTGAGGGAATTGCTACAGTTGGATGCTCTTTTCACCTTTGATTTCTCACCTCTTACCAGTCAGTGCCACCTTTGATCTCTGCTGACCTGAATTTAAAATTAAAAAACAAAAGCTGTATGTCCAAGACTCAGAATTTAACCAGCTACGCTTTCGTGTAAGACTAGGAAGTGAGTGCCATTCAGGACTAGAATATCTGATTTGTTATGTATTTGCATCAATATATAATTCAATTTTTTTTAATTTTTTTTTCCAGAAATGTGATTGATTCAAGCCAATGTTTTTGTAGTATCTTAAACTGTGAACATCTAGGTCATATGAAAAGAGCCATAGTTCAAAGAAGGGCTGTCTTTCTTGCATAAACATAGCAGAATGTTGACACATTTTATGTTTCCTCTTCAAGGTTTCGTAAGTCCAAGAAGGATGATGTTCTGAGGAGCTTTGATCGAAATCAGCATTTTGTAGGAAAAATGTAATTACTGAACATTCTGCATTTATTTTTTGATGACACACTTTTATTTTTAGAAAGAATTTATATATTTTCCTGAAACTGGAATTATCACTTAATAATGGTTTTACCCCATAATTTGTTAATTAATACAACTAAATATTGTGATCCAGTGTCTGTATCTTTCCAACTTGAAAATGCAGATACATGAGCTTTCATATGTAGGTTGGAAAACATAATGATATTTTAATGAAGTGCAAAGGGCTTGAGTGCTAGAAAAGTTCTGTAACAAATTATTTATTGTGTAGGTTATGTGTCCATGAACAGTCATGTCCATCACTGCTACAGCTGAGGCTCACAGGTCAATGAGGAGTGTCATTGACATGGCTTTCATAATACAAGTCCTTGAAAAAATAAGTTACTTTTTGCAAAGTCACTCCAGTATATTGTGATATAAATAACAACTAGGAAGGACCAACAAAAAAAAAACTTAATTATTTTTTAAATACACTTTTTGTTTTAACATGTCTTCAATAAAAATGTGGGCTTAGGTCAGAGATACAGAATTTTTGTTTTTCTTTACCGAAGTAAACAACACTAACATTTTTTTCAGGTTGTTTGACTGTAAGTCAATGTACTAGGTTTTGTCACCAGAACTGTTGCTCCTTCGGCCATGTACTCATAACACACTGAGAAGAAACATTATTAAAGTTCTCACTTGCACCTTGCAGCATTTTTATCATTGTACCTGACATGACCAGATCACATTCCACTTTCTGAATGTGTTTATTTCTGAAAGCTGTACTTCACATGCTGCCAAACTAGTTCAGGGCAACATAGACTTTCTTACATATGTTCCAGGAAGTTTTCCTAGGAAGTGACAGCAGTGCGAGACGAGATAATAAAACCAATGTAATTGGAAAGGGAGACATATTTTCTCAGCTTAGTTTCTGAATAATAAAGTAAGTTTGATTTCCATCCATCCTCTTAAAAATCGACGTACTGTGTTAGCTATCTGTTTCTTTAGAAAATGATTGAGAAGGATGGCCAAGCTGCTTGGAAGAAGGAATTTGAGACTTGGGGGAGAAGAGGTTCCATGACATGCTGGTCGTTTTGAGGCAAGGGGACCTTGAACAGGAATGTACATTTACCAAATTGCATTGACTCAGACCATATTTGAAAACCATAATTTATTACTTTCAGAAATCGTAAGTAACCAAAAACTGTTGCAGCCATTACCTGACCACATGATGTAGGAACATCTTAAAAGTTATTTCAGACACAAAAGACAGACAGAATTCAAGGAGAGAAATCACCGAACCAGAGAGTACTTAATTTTCTTCCAGCAGATGTGGCTGTTACTTTTGGTTTTGTAAGTAGGTTAGAAGAGCTTCTGAAAACATATCGAGCTAATAAACTGCATGGTGAATATTTAACTTTCCAGTCCTCAAGGAGAAAACAGTACCACTGTTCAGTACTCAGAATTTGTTCATGGCTAAATGGGTCAACAAGAAGAGATGGTTTTGTTGTTGTAGTTTACCAGGTACCAAACTGAGAATGCCTTAGAGAGAGGGAGACAATGTTTGTCTTTGCAAGTCTGGATCTGCTAGGGGGAACAGCAAGCTGTCAGGTTGGACACAATGCAAAGTTTTGGTGACTTACAGAGCATGGGGATTTTGTATGGTCAGTAGAGAAGAATCAGATTTTTGTTATTGAAATGAGATGTTTCTAGACATGTTCCTCCTTGTAGTTCATCGTGCTTAGCCATGGTGTTGATATTATTTTGAGAAACTGAGAAAGCTGAAAAACAGCGTTTCATTATTCTTGTGGAGTTATTTGGGATGGTAGTTCTGCTAAGGTATCTCATTTTCCCTTTTGTTTCACAGATCCAGAGCTTATACCCATTAAACAGTTCAGTGATATATAACTGTTTGACTTGGTTGTTAACGTTTTAATCAATGGTATTCTTTAGGCATGACTGAAAGCTCATTTTTCCTAAAATATCTTCCTCATACCAAGCCTTAAATGCAAGGTGATAGGCCACAGAATGGGCCAGAATATCCATTCTGTAAGTCACAGAGAAGTGGTGGAAAAGAAAGGCATAAAAACCTTTATTTGAAATATTTAGAGTCAGAAGCTATTTTAAAGGTATTCACCTGAAAAGGTACATGAAATAGAGATATTAGAGTATTCCCCCTCCAGGCCCAAAGAGATTTTTTTTCTTTTCCAATATCTGGTCTTAGCTGTGATTCTCCATGTGCTTTGGTAATGGTTGTTGGACCATAGTGTTCACTTTTTCCCTTCCAACAGACAAACATACATTAGACTAAACTGCAAATGATGAATATTATCGCTATGAAATTTTAATTTACTTCTTAGAGATTGTTATGTTGGAAAACTTAATAATGAGCTTTGCAGTTTGCAGTTTCCCAAAGTATTATCTTGATTTCCTTGCAATTAATGACTGTAGAGGAAAAGTGATATATCAAAAGCACATATTCTGCTTGCTAAGCGATGACATCTAAAGTACTTTCTGTAATGAGCATTACAACAAGCATAGAAGAGATGGTACTGATTAGTGGATATTTTTCTCTGAAGTAAAATATCTCAATCTATGCAATTATCAAAACCACTGTGAAGCACTGAAGGTATTAAAGTGGGGTTTGTTTTGACTGATCTAATCATGTCGTGTTGCAAAGTCAAGGAAATTTGGAAAGTAGAATGTAAACCACTTAAGAATTTTTATTTTCCTTATATAAAATTTTATTTTGTTTATTTTTGTTTAGTTACTAACAGACAGACAACTCTACTAATTCTTTAATTTTACCAGGTTGTGGGCTATATCGATTTGCAGGGATTCATAAAATACTTTGGTGTGGGGCTGTTCTAGTGTGTTCCCAGCTCCATCTTGATAAGGAGCTCCATCCCAACTCCATCTTGATAAGGGGATGAAATGTGATATTCCCTTCCTTGCAGTTCAGGAGCAGGGGTAGGTATGGGCAAAATAAGCATGCTTCTTCAGAACTTCACAATTCTGAAATGCTATTTAGCTATTTAATAAGTCCCATGAAGAAAGTATGACAGATACTTTTGCTTCTGTGGTAAAAGAAATTGTGCAGGGTAAAAAGAGTAGTGTTTTAGATCTCAAGTATTTTTCATTTCTCTGTCTATGCTTAGAGCACAGTTCCTCTGAAAAGTCTCATTTTCTTGGCGTGCCACATCAACACGCTGCTGAGGGGTCTATTTGTCTCTGTTGCTCTCAGGACTCCGAGCCGTCAAATGAGGTGGTCTCAGAGGCCCCAGGTAATGTGGTACCCTCTACCTCAAGAAGTAGCTCTGAAGAGCTGGTATCGGTGGCACAGAAACATCCAGAAGAGGTAGGACATTCTGTGTCTATTCTTTTCCAAGATTAACTGTTGGGGGATACACGTTTGCCTCTGTTTTTCGTGCCTAGTATTGTTTTATGCAGAGCGGAATCTTTTTAAAGCTAAATTTTAATCTTATCCTCCCATGCCAACAACATGCAAGACCAAAGTGCATCTCAGGACCTTGATTAACACTACCTATAAGCCAAGGGTATTCCATCTACTCCATTTTTAATAGTTTCTTGTTATCCGTGACTGTGAAAGTATTTTTTCTTCTTCCTGTTTTTCACACCATGGCAGTAACATTATCACTAAATTCTGGCAAATTAAAGCTTATGGCTTTAAAGAGTCAGACGTAAAATCTTTACATAGGTATCTAGGTAGACGTAAAGCTTTTGTCGTCCTTCACTAAATTTAGATACAACTAACTGATGGGTTGTGCAAAGGAAAGAACCTCACTAATACAATGGGGTTTTTTGTGGCCTTATTTAAAAAAAATAAATTTTACTAGATGCTGATGATTTATTGTGATCATAAGCCCATACTCTCTGTTGTTATAAGAAAAGGTGCTATTAAGGTAGTTCCATAAAGTAACCAATGACTTGGGGGGTTCTTCTCCTGCAATGCGTACTTATCACAGTACACCATAGCTGCAGGAGAGGTTGTCTGCATAATTCAGACTCACAACTTCATTTTATGGTGGCAGTCATCCTTTTAAGAGACCATTACTATCCTTAAATTTACCCTTCCTGTGAGAAGAAAGTCCTTCATCTGGACTGGCCTTAATATTATTAATCTTGTCTGCCTCAAACAGTTTAGTTATTAAATATATTCCACATATAAAGACAAGCCATTCCTGGTTTTTTCTCTGATTTTTTGGGCTATAATCTTACCAGTAGAGTATGAAATGCTACCCAAAGGAAATACGGGGCCATGTATTAGTTACTTAGTGCAGCCTTTAGATAATTATCAAATACCTTGAATTTCTCCTTTCCTCTGATATCCTTGTCAGTTTGAAGAAGAGGGAAGTCCCCAGTATAGGCCCAGTAGAATTCTTAACAATGTCTTCTACATTAAGACCAAATAGGTACTTCACTTATTTTGGAGTATAACAACATATTCTGAGACAGAAAGTCAGGTTATCACACCTAAGCAGTCCTGAGGATAGAGTAACATAAGCTATTAGTAATAGTTTTCTGTATATTCTCCAGTAGGAAAGGGACCTCTAGTATATGGAGGGCCATTGGTTCTGCCTCGTAAGTCTCAGCTTTAACAACTTATCTCACTCCACTGGATGAATTAAAATGGAGAGCACAGATGTTATTGAAAAATAAAAATAGAGGGAAAGTGCTGCAGAAAGAGGAATGACACATGGTTAGTTAGTAAAAGGATACCAAGAGGAGTACACAGTTTTTGCCTTTGTGGAACAAAACCCAGCTAAACTGGGAGGGGAAAGGAAACTTTAGAGAATTGAAAAATGGAAGTATACTTTTTGAATTTGACTAAATATCTCAGGAGTAGTTAAGGCTGAAGCTGTTTACTAAGTGTGGGGTCATAAAGTATTATATGTGTTTTATAAGGGGAGGAGACTTTCTCCAATCATATTTACTGCAGTTAATATAAAAACAGAGAGAGGTGAGTCAGAAAGAGTTTTGTGGTTGGATTTACAGGGAACCTTGAGAGGGGAGCACCCATATACTGAATTTCCTAATTCAGAACCCACCATGAAACAACCCATCTAAGTTACACATGGGTAAGTCAGCATGGTAAACAAACATTTGTGAATTACACCCTGAAAAGCAGGATCAAAAAAAAAAGTATTTGCAGACCTTTACTTCACCCAGTGCTATTTGTATTTCTTATTTTATTTGAAGTCTTCTGGTCACCTTATATTCTTTCAGTTCTGCTTAATGAGTTAATATTTTGAATTTGCTAAAGCTGATAACTGATACAGTATTTGTATAATAATTTACGTCTCACCTGAATTCAACCCATCGGTGAGAACAGTTATTAAGGAAAAGCTCCAGAGCAGCCATGGAAAAGATAAATATTTAAAGAGGGCAAAATGGCTAACAGCTAAGAGTTTCAGAAGGCAGAGGAGAATTGAGAAGGATGTGGAAAGTGATGTTCAAAAAGAGTCTTGGATGTGCAAATATTAGGAGAGACATTTTCAAAAAGGAGGAAGTAAGGAAAATCCTATGAGTTGTCACATTGGTGGTATAAAGCATAGTTTTTACCCACTTACAATTCATTTTCCTCTTAGGCCAGTATGAATCTTACACTCAGTTACTTGTGTCATCAGATTTAAGTTTGTGGGATGTCATCTGATCACTCCAATGTGGCTTTGTGTTGCCTGTCCAGTTGTTTCTCCTAGTAGAAGCTGTGGTTGAATTATGAGTCCTACTCAGTAGGAGGACAGGATGGCATCCACTCCTCTTATTGCCCCCTTCTTCCCAGCTTCTTTGCATGCTTTGAAATCAGATTTAATTCTGCGTGGGATAGGGGCAGTGGCCAGCTAGTTGGCATTTGACAAAAACTGCTGCAGACGTAATTAGCATGTCGGGTGTTCAGATTTAGATACCTGTGAACTTTTTGTACCTGTCAAGGATTCAGGAAAGTGTGTGTGTGTGTGTGTGTGTGTGTGTTCATCAGTATATTTCAAATGCAGAAACACTTTGGGTTATAAAATAATCAAACCATGTTTAAAGTTAGAAAGATACCATATTCTGTGTTTAGAAAAGCTGTGCAATTGCCAGTAACATTTAAGTTGTATAGATTTGAACGCTTGAATGATTTTACATAGTGTCCATACTAAAATAAGGAAGCTTCTTGTGTGTTTGATGAGTTAATATTGTATATATTTATTGTCTTTTTTAAGAATTGGAGCTAAAAAGTGGAATTGAAAGAATACAATGCATTCAAAAGGGGACAGATGTGTGCCATGCTAATTTCAGTATTGTTTCATTAGACCTTCTCAGTGGTTTGTTAGGAAACTGTAGAATAACACTGCTTTTCATAGAATGTTGTACTACGTTATATAGCTTTAGTGGTTTCTCTACAACAGTAATGCTTAAAAGAGGAGTTTTTGTCCCTACAACCATTTCAAAATCCCAAACTGCATTATTGTTAGTATGCCCTGAGTTGGTACATTGAATTATATATGTGGTATCGCGCATTCTTTACTATGAACTGATGAGAGAAAATTCTCTGGAGGTATTAATTACGTAAGATTCAGAGCTTTTAAAATGTTTTAAATATACAAATGCACTCGTTTGAATAACACTGCAATGGTTTGATAAAATTGAAAGACCGATGAGTTAGATTTCTTGACCATTACTCTCTTTTCTGTGGTCACTGTCATTGTGCATCTGACAGTAGCAGTATGTTTAGCAAGTGTAGTTACACGGATATTTAGACAAATATGCAGCGAGGTTAAAGAAAGTGAAGGCTTGTTGTTAAAATGGTTTTATTTTCCCTTTTTCATGTAGTGGCTAAAGAGCAAGATGGGTGGGCTGTATCTTTCTCATGAGCAGCACTTTAATCCGCGGGGAGTGGTGGTGCCAGTGCTTGGTTATCAAAGTAAGAAGAGACTGGTTTTGACAGTTCCCTTAAACCTGAGGCTCATAAGAGGCATGTCCTTGTCTTTAATTAGAAGTAAAATAGAAATACATGAGTTATGTGTATTAATTTACTTTGCCGATCCTGTGGCAGATCAATTAATCATGTTTTAATAGTGTAAGCCCAGAGGCTAACAGGGCTGTTCTTTCTGAATGGCTGCATTGCCAGAGCAGGGCAGATGAAATGCTGTGCCATTATCTCGCTTGGATTAAAAAAAAAAAAAGAATTCAACAATAAACCAAGCCCTGCAAACAAAAATATGTATATATGTTCCAAAGCATTTAAGGTAAAATATGAACGATGTGATGGTAGCATATGAATATTAACAGTTTATGAATCTGTGGTGCTTTGTGAGCACTGTTCAAAGTATAAAAGCTGCGCAAAGCATTGTGAATCTCAGCAAAAGACAGATTAAGATAGGTACCCATTAATCTGTTTCTGAACTATTAGACATTCAGTGCTTGCAGTTTATCTGAATAGAGAACAGACTTTTTTCCTTTAATAATGCACAGCTGAGGTATAGTGTTTTGTTTTATAGGGAAAGATGTGTCCTGCTTTTAAGTCACATGCCATTAGTCATAAGTATGGTACAAGTAGCTTAAAAGCATTATAGAGTTTAGTGTTAAAACCATCACATTATTCTTGGGAATTCTGGAAAATTCTCATATATGAAGAAAGGGAAAGTTCCTTAATTTTTATGAACACAATTGTTGGCAGCTGATACTATCTGTAGTTTCTTAAGTTATCTTCTTTCCTTGATCTCTGGATAGAACCTCTCCCAAGAAGTCCCTCCAATTGCTTCTTCAAATTAGTACCAAAAGATATTTTTTTTAAAACCCAAAGTTATAAACTTCATCAAGCAGAGCATCCAACCCATCTTTACATTTTATTACACTGAAGTGTTTGCTTTCAAAACTAAGTATGATGTAACATGTTCTGAAAAAAAAAATAAATAAAAAGTAATTCCATGGGAAAACTTGTTATAATATTCCATCTCCATCTGCTAGTATTTGAAGACTGCTAAATAACTGGCTTCCCATCACCAGCATCTTTCATTTGGCATATTAACTCAGTCATCCTGTAGAGTAAGCAGGAAGCAGAAAGATAATTTGCACTCCTAGACAACACAAGAAAATGCACATTTGTATATCTATCTATATGTATAAATGCAAAACTTTTATGCTTGTGAAAAGGCTGTGCATTCTTTTCTAAACTTCATAGGCATAGAATATTTTCCCTTTGTTTTGTGTAGCTGCTAGTTTGAACTCGTTTAACAGCAGAATTGTATCCGATTGTTGTTGCTATAAATAGGTTTCTCTTCCTAGCTTGCTGTTAACTGAAAAAAAAAGTAATACAGTTACCTACATGGGGTGGGTTGGATTGTTTATTTACTCTAGAACACTACATTTTGTTGTTTAACTTCTAGAGATCATTCCTGCTCAGAAAAAGCACCGGTGATTCTGTGATTGTGTGACATTTCTGTTCTGTGTGGACCTAAAAGACTGTTTTCTGATGAAAAATCTTAAGTGATATTCTCCTAGTTTTTCTGTGTCATCATGTCCTGGTTTCAGCTAGGACAGAGTTAATTTCCACAAGGAGCCAGCACAGGTGAGCCAAGAAGGCCAAGGGTGTTCTCCATACCATGTGATATCCCATAAAAGAGGGCTGTGTGGGGAGAGACGGTTCTGCATGGCTCCTGGATGGGACCTCTGAGTGCGGGCTTAGCATCCCATCTGTAGTGAGGTCAGCAAAGTGCTTTGTGTGATCACCTTTTGTGTATTCTTTCACAGGTCCTGTTGTTGTTTCCCTCCCCCTGTGCAGCCCCAGCAAACTGCCCTTACCCCACCCCATGGTTTGCCTTGTCTGCCTGTTCTCTCTGTCCTGATGGGTGATGGAGGAGGGTGCCAGTAGTGGGTGGTGTTCAGCTGCTCAATGGGGCTTGACCATAACACATAGATAAATAATCCCCCTTTATACTAGAACTTGTATTATATCTATATGTAGTTAGAATTTGTATATCAGGACTGTGATTTTGAAACAGAGGCTGATCTGAACCTGCTGCTACACTGAGATCAGGGTATTCGTATTGTGCAGCACCACAAACACTACATGGCATACTTTAAAAAAGAGAAGAAAACATATTAGGTCATCTGTGTCATCCATCCCCTAGTAGACATAGGATTGATCCGTCTGGTGCATTTGTTAGTACTTCATTCTGGTTTTAAAACTACTGAGTAATGATGGTTTCCACATTTTCAGAGCCTTTTCCATTGCACTCCTGTGCAGAACACCTTACAGAACATTTGTTGTGCCCCTTCTCTTTGTTTTCTTTGAGTGACAACAAAGAGTTGCAGCAGATTACTGATCTGGAAATGCGGTGCATTTAGAATATTTTCTGGACCTAAGTCAGATTTACTGTAGAGAAGACTGAAACTTGGTTACTTGAGTGAAATTTGGTGATTTGGCCCATAGTCCAGCTCCTCATGACAGAATGTAGGTTCCAACCATCATTTATCAAAACAGAGGATCTGGATCACCTATCATTTGGCATTCAGACGATCAGTTTTATGTGAATTTTTTTTTGCTTCTACAAGTCATTATTACGATTACTGTGGTTCCCATTAATGCTCCATAACAAAAGTGCTAAGCCACGTGTCTACAAAGCCTGAGAGTCTGACTGTGTTAAAAGTGAATTAATAATGAACAGAGAAGGGAACATAATACCTTTGACTACTGAAGTGATTCCTCTGTAAAATAAACTGGGAAATACAGTAAGCATGCAAATGCTCTGTAGTTAGGAATTCATAGTTTCCGTCTAATCTCTTCACATGACTGTTTTATGTAATCATCTTAATAACAATACATAAAGGTCGCAAGATGGCTGGAAAATGCTGCCATGCAGTTCTGCTTTTGAAGTCAAAATTTATTTATGTATATTTAAGCCCTAAATGGCCTTAGGAATGAGGGTCCTCTTAGAAGAACATTATTAATTTAAAAAATGAATTAGGTCTGTTTAAAATTTCCACAATTCCAAGACATTTTTCTTTATTTAACCTTTTCACAGTCTCTGCTCTTCTTTAAAGTACATTCAGTCCTATATCATCTGTTACTCAGGAAGGTATTTAATACATGACTTGGCATCATTTGCATTATACAAGAAGATTAACTTTACAAGCTCTGCTATTAATCTGAGTAGCTCTACATATTGACCTATGAAAGAACATAATTAAGTTAGCTTAATTAAGTTAATTAATTGTTACACTCTGATGAACTTACTATTGAGAGGAAATTAAAGGCAAATAGAAAATGGCATTCATTGGTTGGAAATCATATTTTAAAGGATTTTACAAAGATACATTATATTTAGATGACTAAAATATCTATTGTGTAATAACCAAAGCAGAGGCAATTAAAAATGTCAAAAGCTAAGAATCTCTGCAGTATTCTCTCTTACTGCCTGACATTCAGCCATATTTCTTGAAGCAATAAAAAAGCCTGCTAGAAATTTAGAAAATAATTGTTCCAGGGCTTTTTTTCCCAATACCCAAATAATTGAAATCAGAAGTTGACACCTCTGTCTACTCACGGAGTACAGAGAAAAGCACACTATAGAAGGTAGATAGGTGTTACAATCTGATACCGGACTCTCCTTTGGGGAGAGAAAAGGGGGGAAGGATTGAAAGACAGCACAGGGCAGCAAGCAGTACCCCATCAAAAGTGCATACTTGCACGTCAATCTAAGAATGTGTTTCTCTGCAGTGATGGAGGGGAAAGGAGATGCTCCTGGAATTTCCTCCGTCAGCTCTGTTTCCGTTGTCAGGAGTGCCTGCAAGATCGCTGCAGGAAAACAGCCAGGGTTACAGCACAGGTCGGGTGCATGGACAGACCCTTCACATGACTCCAACACCTGGGGCGTGTTCATCAGTCTTCATACTCACTGATGTGTACCCTGGAGATCAATTCCAAGTAGCCATAATTAATAAAAAGCAAAGAAAAATGGTGAAACATGCACAAACGTGCCACAATAAATGCTGCCAAATGAGCAGTTTATTAATCTGTGAGATTCATTAAATTTACCATGGTTTTAGGTTGAAATTAATTTGCCTGAACAATTATTAGTTCTCTACTAATCTTTTTTCCCCAGATATATAGATTTTCTGGATGGTATCCTCAGTGATTTTAGGATTTCATGCTTTCTTTCAGTTGTAAAAGGGATTATTTTAACTCAAGTGAAAACAGTGGTTTTCCTAAGATGCTATTCTTTGGCATTTCCAGATCACAGGAAAGGGCCATTGATCTGTGGATACATTCCCTGGAAAAATATCAGCATTGGAAACAGGAAGCCAGTGGCATTTAAAATCACTTCTGTACATATTTGCATTCACATTCTGAATATTGATAAGTTGGAATTTCAGTCCTTTAACGAGGGGGGAAAAAAATCTTCCCTTGAATGTTACTAGGTTCTTTTTTTTATTTGGAAAAAAAGAAATCTGAAACATACTTTAAAATTAGCAGGTTTAAAAGAAACAATTAGATTACAGCTACTGTATATCTCGTAAGACATGCTGTTTCTAACATCTTGCCAACAAAAGAAAAAAAGTTTTTTAATTTTTGTAAATTCAGTTTGAAATGAACATGCTGTTATATTTGGCCACTTCAAAATGTTACGGAGCGTTAAACAACCAGTTACATGCCAAGAAGAAAGGTCAGCTTTGGTTTCAGCTTGAACGACGTGCTTTAAATCTTTTTCTTTTTTTTTCTCCTTAGAGGAAGAGTGTGGAAATGGGAATGAAAAAGTAGATTTAAGCAAGCCTCAGCTGGGAAAATAGCAGCAAGTTGTACAAGTTGAATACTGCTTCCCATCTCCTGTATATTTTGTTAGCTGTACTAACAACAGAGGACAAATCAGTGCACTTTCTGTCCAGCTATGACTGGATTGTTTTGAGGTATTCATGCCACGGTGTGGTATGATGTCATGTAGGCTGCTGTTGTCATTTATTGTGTGGCACATGTGATACACAATGTAAATTCATTTCTAGAGGAAAACTAAATGTAACTCTTTTCTTCAGTATGTGATGTATACATTCTTTGTCTTATGTTTTCTTTATTTTCTGAGGGATTTATTATCTTCTACCTTACCTGTAACGAATGAAAAATTAAACAAACACTTTCTTATGGTCTCCAGTATAAATATTAGACTTCACATTGAGCTATGTGAATGAACAAAGTGATGATCCTTTTTCTCAGTGATAAATAATGACAAATTTTCTTTTTTATTTTAATATGACAGGTTGAAAATACCATCAGAACTCTTTTAAGTTATTATAGTCTAGATTTCGGATAATGAGGCTTGAGCAGTGCTGAAAATTTCAATGTCATCTTTAAGGTAGTGAAGATAAGCAGAGGTCAGTCAGTAGTCATTAATAACGCAGGTTATATAGATTTTTTTCCCTACCCAGTTGTTCCAGGGTTATCTCTAAACTGCAGTGCAATCCCAGTAGTGTTGCAATGCTGCTTCATCAAAGTATTGTTCCTTTAAATTTCTCTCACTGTTAAGCAGACACTGAAGAGTTTGTGTTACCTAAATGTTTTAGCAGAGTAGGATCAGTGGTGTGTTATCTGTTAGAATAGCTCTTTTTGCTATTCATATGTATTTTTGCGATAGTCATATATACATTACTTTATCCTAATTAACAGTAAATTAAAACTAAATTTATGTTAACACTAACTATGTCTTTTCTGAAGACCGTGAAGTAGATTAACACACACCATTATCTTTCATAGACCTCATTGACTTGCTAAATCCTTCTTAAGTGAAGTTTTCCTACAATTATTTTTTTACATTTTTAGAGGGGCTATGGAGCTAGTTTAGATTGCTAAAACCTCTAGATTACCTGGAATACTCAGAACTCCATCTTCTATGCTCCAGTTATCGGTGTTGTTTTATTTACAAACTGTGAAAATGTTACTGAAAATACAGTTAAATTCAGAGAGACTGAGACTGTGATGAGGAGTGCTATTTTTGGGAAGTTACCCATTATCCAGTCCTTATGTATTTTACTCGGGGTGAGATTCTTGTTTAAATTGATTGAAGTCCTCACAGGAAATTGAAGATAAGTAGCTGAAATTAGCCAACCTTCTGCCAATAAAGATCCGTTTCTGTCCAGAATAATACCTGCTTTGGTATTATTCTGTATTCTCCATATATACAAAAAGAAGTGGGCATAGGCCTATTGCACAACTTAGCTGGACAGAATTATTTGTCTAGACCTCCATAGATTGTGCCAGTCTTCACTGAGAAATACGCTTCCAAAGGGCTTTTCAGAGCACCCAGAGTAGTCTTTAACCTAGGGGAAAGTGTTTCATCTCTGGCTCTGCAGTTATGTGGCTAGTAGAGCAAGCCCTCAGTCAGTTTAGAGGAGCTGAAGCCCATGCTGCTGCCAAAAGTGTGGTCTGTTCCCTCAGCCCACCTGCTGCACCAGAAGATGAGTCACCTGGGTCACTGGGATGATCCAGTAGACCACAGGGTGACATCCACGGATGGTGGGGGGATTGCATAGCTGTGGACCATGACCTCCCTCTTCAGTGGCGGCCTGCAGTGAAAGGGTCCAGGACTGATAGCGAGACTGCACTGTAATTTTAATGCTCTAGAAAAATGAAGATAAGTCTCAAAATATCCATTAGTGTTTCTGGCTTTGGTGTATTCCTCTGTTATTTAGGTATTTAGTGACCAATTCCTCTGTATTTATCCATTCAAAAGAGCACTTTTTCTTCTTTTTACAGCTTTCCCCTCTCTTTAGCCCACAAGAGTAGGCTTGTCATATTTGGGTTGTTCAAGAGATTGACTGCAATTAAGAACTAGTGCTTAATGTTGTAACTAATGAAATCCCGCTCTTCTTTCTGCAAATTAGGATCAATTACTACTTGAAGATTTTCAGACAGGTGATTAGTTACAGAAAATTTAGACTGTGATTTGGAATTGAGAACCACAGGCACTGGAAGGCACGGGAAGTGGTAAACGTGTCCTTGCATCCTTGCGGCGGTTTTCTGTGATCTTTATCAGATGAAATCTTCTCAGACTCTTGTTAGTGCACGGAGGCATATCCACACCCAGCTTGTTGGAAAACTATTCAGTGTTGTCTTGGATTCAACAAAATGCAGATGAACAATGTTCAAATCTAGGACTCCAACCTGAGCATCCTCTCTCTGAAACCGGAGTAAATTTAACTAGTAGGTTCTAATTTGGGGTAGATTTACAACCAAAAATCCAACATGAGCAGTCACTGTAGAAAGTTGCCTTAAATCTGTACAACTGACTGACAATAGAATTGTTCCCTGTGTGTTTTCCAAAGCTTTGATTGTACTCGACTCCAGTTTTCTCCAAATTATCAATAGACCTTTTGAATGTAGGCACTCAGTATAGGTAAACTCAGTTAATCCAATATTCGTCACACAAAAGATAAATATCCATAGTTTAGGAGGACAAAGACAGACCTTTATAAAATGCCTTTCTAGAGAGGTGTAGAAAATCAAGAATAAGAGCACATTTGTTCTGAATTGGGGAGGGAGGGGGTGAGGGGGGAAAGGAGGAGGATATAATAATCAAAATGAAAGACAAGATATGAAAAAATAGGAGGCACGGGGGGAAAAAAGAACATAAAAGAACAGAGATTTTTTTTCTGCATTTTAGATGCTTATTTTTGTTCTCATTTTCTGACAGTCTTTGTTTATATAGTTAGCTCTGGGAGGAAGATCTAAGTAAGTCAGAAGTTAAAAATGGAGACACCCATAGAATATAATTTCTGTGTGTGCATGCTATGCAAAATTTGAGATGTTTGTTTCTGCAAAATGTTTCTTGTTTTAACATCCTCTTTATAGTTTCAAGGGTGATTTTTGAAATGGGGATAGAGGCAAAAATGATGCAGTGTCATTCAAAGCTTGTAGAAAATCTGAAAGGCACCATTGTTCGTATTTCAGACTGACAAGCAGCAGAGTAAAAATAACCCAATTTTTAAGTTGGGTTGTTACTTGAAAAAGCATTCAGTATCTGTAGAAGCACCAAGTTACTCAAAAAGGGGAAACACATAAAATCTTAGAAAACACCAAATGTGATCCCAGTTCCTATAAGAAAGATTGAGCAGGGGAAACATCTTTTCTTCACGACAAGCGAGACACCCTGCAAAATTGCTTCTTGTGCCATGAAGGGAAATACATTTTCTTCCTTCATCCCTTCCTCATCATCTCGTGTAGAAAGACTGAACACTTAGAGAAAATTTGAAAATAAACTTTTAATTGAATGGTTTTATGTGAGATTGAAGGGTAGAAGAATCTATATTACTCTCAAAACCAAAATTACCATTCCTAAAGTTTAAGTTTTCTAAATTGCTCCTATATTATTAAGTATTTCAGGTGAGTTTATCTCAAAGGTTATCATATTTAATTTGGTAAACTAATAAGAATAAATTGCTTTGCTCTTGCCTTCATCTTTCAGTTTTCCCTGGGTGTTTCCCTGGGGCCATTGAAGGTGACAGGAAATGGGACTAGGGAAACATCTGGTGTTATCCCATACTTCTCCTTTCTCCTTTATGCCAAAAGTTAACCTGCCAGTGTCCAGGTGGAGTGATGAAGCCAAAATATAGTGTAAAAAATTAAAACTTTTCAGATGCAATACTGCATACACAGTGGTGTTTCTTTTTTTTTTTTTTCCTGCTAAATTATTTCTGTTTCTGTTTCACTGTTTAGTAGAGCTGTAGCAAATTACAAGAGTTTTCCAGAGTATTATAACTTTAGAACTTCATCATTTTTATTTACTGAATTAATGCTAGGTTAATTTAAACCAATATGCATTTTAATTTTAATTTAATAGGCAAAGGGTCTTCATGTTAGAGTCTGTGAAGCTCCTGTAACACAAATTAGTGAACAGTTCTCTGCAATTACATATTATACTTTCTTCATGGCAATCTTACCCCGAGAGCTTGTTATTTTGAGTATTTATTTTTAACTCCATAATTTGTATTGTGAATAAATTTCAATTTTGCAGTCAGGGCTATATGGTTAAAAGCATTGAATGAAAAAAAAAAACCACCTCACAGTCTTTACCTCAAAGAGCCTCCATTACTAGTATAAAACCAGACATTGTATAAAACCAGTTTGTAATAGCCTCTACTTCTCAGTGTAATAAAGAAACTTAAGTTGGTAATAGAAACAAGGTTAAAGACAGTGAACAGGTCGCTTAAAGGAACAGATGGATTCCTAGTCTTATTAATTGGTAAGCTCAAGGTAGAAAAGTATTGCATGTATAAACTGGGAAAATGGAAGGCTGTTTGCATAAATATTTTTCCACTGTTAAAGCACATTATTAATAGAATTTATCAAATCAGACTGAGGGTCTGTATCAAGCAGCTTCATCATCCATGTAGTCGTGAAGTGAATGTCATCAGAAATCACTGGGCTTAAACACTTATCAGCTGAATATGATACAATGACTGCATTTTTATTTACACAATAATCTCAAATCCTCATATTAAAAAGTGGCAAATTTTTTTTGCCCTTTGCTGTTTTAAGTGTGACACATGTAACAATTATTCATCATTCCATAATGGATCATTTTTATCAGAGTCCTGTGTCTCTTCTGTATATATAGAATAAATATTTATGTTTCCTCATTTTTCTGAACTAGAAGATACTGATAGAATAGGTTTGAAGTGTCAACTATAATTCATTGCCTGCAAAGAAAAGCTTTATACTGATACTGTGTGAAAGGAAAAGAATATCTAAATCATTTCAGCACCAAGCTTATAACCAAGATAATATCAGCATTTTCCTTCTTGAAAATATATCTGCCATAAATTAAAGGAGGTCTTCAGTATTTTATTAGAATGCTTCTGACAAGTTTAACCCCATCTTCAACAGGAATGTATGTATGAATACTAAACCCTTTTTTTAAAAAAAATAACTGAAGTTCAAGTGAAAGTTAAAACAAGTTTGCACTAACCTCATACTACTTCTGCAATTATTTTGTTTAGAACACTTTAACAAATTATGGTGCTTATTTGGTATTAATCTAAAGATACACATTTTATTGTTATAGAGAACTTAAGCACTTTGCTGTTTTGCACAGTAGTAATACAATTTGCAAAAAAGCCCAAAAAATAACATGTAGACTGAGCATATTTCAATGAACTCTTAATTTAGTTAAAATTAGCCTTAGCAGCAAACATAATAGAGGATAGGTGCAGTGTGTAATTAATGTAAAATATGTTAAGATATATACATAGTAAAGTAGTCAGGTTGGTAAGAATATAATCAGAATTCCAAATATGTTTGTAATTAAGTATTTTATACACAAATACCATGATTCAGTATCTCAACACATTTTCAACTGTGCTTCCAGTTTCTTTAACAAGAAAGTGCAGGGAAGTGTCGCTACTACTTGTAATGAAGTAACGGTACAAGATGTGTGTGTAATGAGACTCTCTGCACCTGTCTCGCAGTATTCATAGCTGTCCCTTTATTCTTTTTTAAAACCATTTGATTTGCAGTCTGTTAAAGGCTCGTATACCAGGAGAAATGCACTTGGGTCCCTTTCTACCCTCTTAGCAAGTGACTAAGTGTCATGTGTTTTTCATGAGTGCCCCTTCCCCAAGGCCCGAGCCGCAGCAGCAGCTCCCACATTTACAGCTGCCTCCTCGGTAATTCCAGCTGCAGCTAGAGAGTGCGCCTCTACCAAGAGAGGTGCTCTCCCAGAAGAGACATTTCTTTTCTGGAGCCTATCCCATCCACAAAAGACCCAATGCATCCATGTACAGCTTTTTGCAAATAGGTAGAACGCTGAAACAAAGTCTCAGTGTTTCTGATGTATATGAGAATTGTACTTTGAGCTCCAAGTGGGGGTTTTGTGCAGCAAACTTAATCACTCATCAGTATCACATCACATTGTTGAAACAAGATGGAATTTTTGTAAGGTCATGTATTTAATAGGAAACTAAGTAAAATATAATTTTATGAGGTATAGCCAACATTTCAGTTTAGAACTGCTGCCTAGAAACTTGAGAACTGTTTTCTTTTGTCTAACAATGTGAGAATGAATTCTTCCTTTCCAAAAACACAGAAGCAGTCCTTCATTTTGAAAGCAATTAGTATGTCAGGAAGGTCATTATTGTAAAGCTATGCATTTGTGCCTGCTAGTGACATGCGTAAGCTAAGTGATCTTATGGTATTTGCTGTTGTCAAATTGCATTAGCATCTTAGGCATGATAAGAATGTCATTAATGTGAAACAAAAATTAATTACTACGATAAGGCAATAAAACTTGTTTTAATACTACATGATGAGTAGCTTGAAAGAAACTTGCCATTTCAGTTTTAATTCTTTCTGTAAATATTTCCGATTCCTACAGACTCTGAAACTTTAGCTTTTGTGATTATTTACAGACAGAGTGGAAATTACTCTTGGATGGGTGTTCTGTAGAAACAAAATGTTAAGAGTGACTCTGTTTGCTCACCTTCTGCCCTTCTTGTAATGTTTTTAGCATATGTATTGGGGAATATTTGCACTACCCCATCCTAAAATCAGTGCAGGAGGTAAGGGTGATGAGTGATGTTCTGTGCATTTCTACTGCCCTTTGAGTGCATCTTGTGTACACAAATTGTTTTGATTTTCAGACACCTGCAAACAGGAAGGATAGATCTGAGTCATTGTCCTGGTTTCAGCTGAGGTAGAGTTAATTTTCTTTCTAACAGCTGGTATAAAGCTGTGTTTTGGATTTAGGGTAAGAATAACATTGATAACACACTGATGTTTTTAGGTGTTGGCCAGAATTAAAGCAATATTGCTCTTTTCATAGAATCATAGAATAGAATCACCTGATTTGGAAGAGACCCTTTATCTCATCATGTCCAACCATAGCCTAACCCTGGCTAGTCCACCTCTAGATCATGTCCTTAAGCACTTCATCTACACACCTTTTAAACTGTTCTAACAGTGTTCCAGCTAGCTGTAAGTGCATGGCTTAGAAATTTTTGCCAGTCAGCCAGTCTTGTGTTTGAAAATGGTATTTCAGTGCAGGCGGTCAGGGGGACTATACCTAGGGCTTTCCAAAGTGCTCCTTTCTTATACCACATATGCTTGAGTGAACCTCTCAGAGAGTATGAAAAAAAATTAACTGTGGCTTATCTACTGTTTGATTTTGCAGGGCTTGATAGATGACTGGTTCCTAAACATTAATACAAAAAGCAGGAGAATGATGCACAAGCTGAGCTATTGAGGAGATCTAGCCTTTCATATGTTTGGACAGGCATGACATTTTGTTGTCAACTGATTCTTCTTTTCCTTTTCTGCCCTGGGTTATGATATCATGCGCCCTGAGGACAGGAAGTTCAATTATACATTTAACATTTGTGGATTAGTGGGGAATATGCATCTGGTGTGCTGAAAGCAGGATGGTTTTATCTATGAAAGTTAGTTAAAAAATTATCTCATGTGATATAAATATGATCACAACCTGCAGTATTCTTCAGAAAATCTGCAACACTTGAGACAAAAGCTGCTATTGCCATTGTTAGAATCTAAATATCTTTTTTTTTTTTTTTTCAAAGAGATGAAACATTGATGTGATAGCAGCTCTAAAACATTAAAAAGTTTGGCTTATGAAAGTGATCACAGAAATCTGTCACTGTGTCCAAACAGGATTTAGGAGCAACAGCTGATGTAACAGCTTACCAGTACAGCTCTACTTCAACCACACTATTTTTTTTCAGGTTTTGACAGTTTCTTTTTCAAAAAAAGACTGGAAACTGACTTTTCTAGGTACAGAATAAAAATAATATAAAACTCTGGAAAAGAATAATGACTAGATGCTGCTAAGCAAGGATTAATGGTTTAATCATGGGCTGGTTCTCTTCCTCAAGAAGAGAATAAGGACTGAAGGTTGGCAACTGCTTGTTGCAGAATAGACAGGTAGGCTGTCATTTAAAATGAACAAACAAAAAACCTGAATGCATGGTTGGAAAATTAATTTCTGTAATGTGTCCTTTAATCTAAAATGTTTAATTTTTAGACTTCCAGTCATTCTTGGTGGATAAAGTATGTTGCTTAGTGGTATAAACCTCTGGTTAGCTACCAGAAAACAGGACTTCTGGCTTAAGGTCTTTATCACAGATTAATGAGATGGAAATTACATTTATCAGTGGAATTTTCAATACCTTTGTCAGCCATTACAAAATGGATACTATAGGTGGTGGTTTTCTGGTTGAAACACGTTGTGTAGTTCCCAAACATTTCTGATTTATTTTAGAGGAACTGGTACCTGTTTCAGTTTTTCCTTCTGAATTCCTTTAAACGCCAGATTAGAGGAAAAATTGTGATTCGGAAATTTAAAACAGCAAAACAACTTCCAGATCCTGCCTTTCTAGAAAAATCTCCTCAGTCCCCCCATCTTGAATATATCCGTAAGCGGTAAACTGTTATTTCTGCCTTATCCTTATATGAAGAGAATATGTTCTTTTAAACAAGTAGACAGAGAATAGCAACAGCAGAGAGCTCATGTCTAAAGGAAAGGACTCCAAGTAGATTTTAAGTGTTATCCTAAAGATCTTCAGAAACCTTCCTGGCTAAAAAGATCAGAATTTTGTGAAGCAGACTGTGAAAGCCTGAAGATGTTGAAACATCCACCAAAGCGTGAAGTTCTTAGACGTGTTGAGAAGGCAGCAAAGGGAAATAGTTTGGGGGAGGAAGGTGGAATGGCCTTGAGATATGTTATTTTCACCTGCTTTTGTCTAAAGCTATCAATCAGCTCAAAACAGAACAACCAAATGGGCATGGAGAAAATTCCTTTTTATTCATTGTATCAATGGATAAGGCCTCAGAATGAAAAATTATATTTGGGTCTTTATCCAAGGAGTAGGGGAGGGCTGTGTTGTATTTAATGAAGCTATTCAGGAAAAATAAAAATCTTAGCTGTCACCTCAATCACTCAGTGAAACAACAGGAATAAGAGAACAAGCCTGTATTTTTGCATAGGCCAGGAATGCAAATCCTTTTCATTAAGCAAGACTACCAGCTTATTGCTGAGAGCCAGTGCACACAAAGTGCAGTTCAAATCACCTTGGAAAGAATATTGCCAGGAAATGTATTTTCCATTTCCTTGGGTCCTGTGCTGCCTTCCTGCAGACTTTTGTGCTTCTACCAGATTAACTTTGAAAAGGTCTTGTATAAATTAAATCCTTAGATCCTGTGAGAACTTGTAGAAATTATTAATGAACAATTTATTGGAACAATTTACCTTCCTGTGAGGTGTGTACAACTGACAAGTTTAGTTATGCCAGAGAAACTTCATTAGGAAATGTTTGCTTCATGGATAGTAAAAAATCCCTTTTCCTTTTTGCCAGCAGTGGCCAGTTGAGAGCTTAGCGTGGATCCCCAGAGTACAGAATTAACTCGAGTTACCTACCCTTGGCTTACACAGGTCGTGATGTCCCACTGTGAAGGGATGTAGGAGAGGTACACCCAGTGAGCTCTGGCACCCAATTCACCTGTGTTGTGGTTTTGGCAGGTGCTGAGTTGCAGGACTTCAATCCATCCGTCTATTGAAAACCAAATTGGGTAGGCCTTCCTCCTCTGCTCAAGGCCTGAGTTAAAGACAGAGACCTCTATGAATAAATACTAGTTTGCCAGGGATCACTGAATATTGTGATGGGAATATCTTAGCGGTATGCTGTCATCATTGTGTTAAGTTGCTTAAAGGTTGTTGAGGTTTTATTTTTTTATTTAAAAACCTGGTGAATCTCACTCTGCTGTATCCACAAGCACTGAACAGCAACATTGTTTTGCCTTGAGTCATTAGTGGACCCAGAGCCTCTGCAAGGGGGAGGTGATGACACCAGTTTCCTGGCCCTGCTTTGCCGGGACACGTGGATGGCAAGCCACTGGAGTCCTCAAGTCTCTGTTTTTTTCAGGATGTTGTCCAAGTTGTTACCTATGGATAGTCAATCTAAGAAAGAGAAAGCAAAATAACAGTGTTCATTGATTGGGAAAGTACAGTTTTCAGTGGCAGTAAAATATGAATAAGTGTTTCCTGAGCGGGCTCCTGTCTTCTGTGAGTAGCTGGTGAAGGTACACATGGGTGCATTTGTAGAAAAGAGGAAATAATACCTGTTAATAAGGAAACTTTTGCCGAATAGGGAACAAGGGCTGTACCAGCAAAGTGTCTAATGCTGTAATAACCTACAAATCCAAGCTATTCAAGTTGGAATAAGTGTTACAATCGACTATTGTAGCTTTCAGTCAAGTGCCTGTTCCTCTTTTTTTTTTGTCGGACTTAGCCTCTTACCTGCCTTGTTGAGTAATATCTTGATGTGTGATAATTATGTCCGGTCATAGCTAATGCTGAATGCTAGTTTGTGTGAAGCATCTGTGGTTAAAGTTCTCAGTTAATGAGGAGCTGATTCTGTGGGATTGGATTACCGCCTGGATTAGATTTCTAATACAATTAATTTCCAGGCATTCTCTTTCAGTATTTTCACTACACTTTAGTCTATATTAAGGTGGAAATTGGATTAAAAGAACAAAGCGTGAAGTCATTTGCTGAAGCAAACAGAGAGCTGGTGCCAAATGTTGTATAAAAGGATGCTGCTGAAAGGACTGCAGGTCTCTCTTCTAATCCATGGAGAATCCTTCTGCCTCTGAGTTTAAGGACTTCATTTCCAAATACAATGCACAGGGGGTACATAAAACCCTGTTAAACACTTCATTTTGTGCATTCATCTCTTGTTTGTTTATGGTATTAAAAATGTTTTTTTCACCCCAGAACAATCCCATTCATGCAGAAATCACTTTGTAAATGTAAATACTGTGTTAGTGACAGCTCTGTTCATCACAAGTGTTTTAACCTGTTGGGCAGTATCAGTTGCTCTCCTCCTCTTTTTAATGTTTTAAATATACAAATGAAATTTATGTCCTGTTTTTCTCAGTGAAATACAGATTTTCAAGACAGGCGATGCTCGCTGTATCTGAAAATGCTGTGTTGACGGGGCAAATGAATTATTGCTGTTCTTGGATGAAGGCAGTGTTCTGTGTGAAAATTCCACTCTCCACCAAGTAAACAGCAAAGTTTGAATTGTAAACACAAGACAGGACATGAGCAACACATTTTAAAAATCCAAAATCAGAAACTAAATGTCCAAAAGTATGTACACCCAAAGGTATAAGTTTTAAAATTTGCCATCACCTGATGCAAAACAGCCTGAATATGAAAGCATATTAGTGTAGACAAAAATTATCTAGCTCAAGCTGACCACTGCAGCTTTCACAGAGTGGATATTGACTACACTTAAATAATATTCGGATGTGGGCAGGTACTTGTCTTTCTGAAAAAGAGGAATAGTCACATCCATTTCATTTCATCCTGCTGGCTGATGTACTAGCACTGACTTGGTAGTTACTTCCTTATTTCATTATGTTTTAAAAATTGACTCCAATCCCTTTTCGTCATTCCAAACCAGACACCTTTTTCATGCATTGCCTTCTGATTGCTCTCAAAGCATCTTTCCAATTAAATAATTTCCTGATGAAAAACAAGTTTATAGAAAGTAGAACTGTTCTTCATATGCTTTATAGCTTGCTGCATATTATACCACATAGTGTATCATAAAATTCCTGCTATTACTGGTTATTTACTTTTCCCAGAGACAAAAAATATGCAACAGAATTTAGAACCAGACAATTTCTTGCAATAACTGAACTAATTTTATGTCTTCTTTGCTGGTTTCAGAAGAACAGGTGATGTTCTCCAGTGGAAAAGTTAATGCTTTTAAAGCCTTCTGTACTTTCTGAATGTAATAACAATGACAGCACTTAGCACTTGTATAAATCTTTTCGTGCATAGAGCTCCATCCTCACATTGAAAGTAGCATTATTCACATTTTATGGATAAGTTCTTTAATGTACCTCTGAGTTCAATTTCCACGCCCTACAGGCCAAACACACATATTCTAGTAGAGGGACAAATGTCAGAGATCTTACCTGAGAAGTTCCTCATCTGAGTCTCAGACCTTGCTTTGCTAATGGACACCTGCATTAACGTTATCCCAGTGTTTTTTACTGACCCCCTTCAAGTTTATAAATCATGTTACATACCACCACTCCATTTCTTCCTGTAATGACATTATCTAGCTCACTGTCCAGAGCTTTTAGACTCACAAAATCACGGGATGGTTTGGGTGAGAAGGAACTCAAAGCCCATCTAGTTCCAACCCCCCTGCCATGGGCAGGGTCACCCTCCACTAGACCAGGCTGCTCAAGGCCTCATCCAACCTGGCCTTGAACACTGCCAGGGAGAGGGCAGCCACAGCTGCTCTGGAAAACCTGTGCCTTACCACTGTCATAGTGAAAAACTTCTTCCTAATGTCTAATCTGAATCTACCCTCTTTTAGTTTAAACCCATTATCCCTTGTCCTAACACTAGCTGCCCTTGTAACCGCTCCCTGTACAGCTTTCCAGTACCGTTTAGGTACTGGAAGGCTAAACAAGCCCAACTGACTGCAGACCCTGGAGCTGGTCACAGTGCTCCAGATGAGGTCTCACAAGAGGAGAATAGAGGGGGAGAATCATTTGCCTTGACCTGCTAGACACACTGTTTTTGATGCAGCTCATGTTATCTTTGGCTTTCTGGGCTGCAAGCATACATTGCTGGGTCATGTTGAGTTTCGTGTCCATCAGCACCCCTAAGTCCTTCTCCTCAGTGCTGCTCTCAATCCATTCTCCACCCAACCTGTAGTTGTGCTTGGGATTGCCTCAACTCATGTGCAGGACTGTTGGAATTCATGAGGTTCACACAGACCCACCTTTCAAGCCTGTCTAGGTCCCTCTGGATGGCATCCCTTCCCTCCAGCCTGTCAACCACACTGCACAGCTTGGTGTAATTGGCAAACTTGCTGAGGGTATACTCAATCCCACTGGCAATGTCACCGACAAAGATGTTAAATAGTGCCAGTCCCAGTACTGACCCCTGGGGAACACCACTTATCACTGGTTTTGAGTTGGACATTGAGCCACTGACCACAACTTCCTGAGTACAGCTGTGCAGCCAAATCCTTATTCACCAGGTGTTCCATCTGTCAAATCCACATCTCTCCAATTTAGAGACAAGGATATTGTGTGGGACAGTGTCAAATGCTTGAAAGCAGCTAGAGGCCTTTCTATATCTAGGTCTTAAAACCCCTCATTTTGGGCAATGGAAGCAACAGCTGACAAAGTTTTCATGTTTTCCTTTTTTGAGAACTTACCCCCTGAAAGTTTTAATTGAATTTAAATGAATTGAAAATACTTCAATCCACTTCCAATCACAAATGATTAATTCCAGTAACGGTCACTGACAAGAGTGCTGACAGACAAAGATACCCATTGATCAATATAGGAAGAATAAGATCCCTTACTTCTTGTCTCCCAAAATAAACAGCATTTGCTGTATTTTCTTCATAGTCTTCATATTCTTAGTAATCGTATTTTTAAATTACATTGACAGACTAAGTACAATATTAATTGACAAATTGTTCTTAATTTTGTTTGTTTCTAAATTCCCATGCTGATTTAAATGGCAGTGCTTTTGTAGTTCTCAAGGTGTTGCATTGTCTAAGGTGCATCTAGATGCAGGCAAAATCAATTGTATGCAATACTAGTTAGTATTTGCCACAGGAGAACATGAGCTTGTTTCTTCTACGTAACTTTTTTTTTTAATGACCTTTCCTATGTTGTGAGTAGTCTTAAATCATCAATAAGGAGAAAATAATGAAATGTTTACTGGCTGTTAACTCTTAGAGTCATGATATCCAATTCCTTGAGCTACCGTATGTGCAGAAAGAGAAAAGCCAATTAATAAAGATGGAAAAATAGGTCAGAACTAAGTAAAATGAAGGAATATGTAAACTTCTGGTTGATATTGTTAGGTAACACAGACAGTTACAAGAGCAGCCATTGTACAAGAGCAGAGAGCAGCAACTACTGAACATCGCTGCGGGGCCTACGTAAGGTGCTGGGCAGCTGACTGGCAACACTAGGATTTCAGGGAAAAAATAGCCTTCTGAAAATAGCCTGAACTTCCTCTTAAATATCCATAATGTAACTGCCATGGTTGGTCCTGGGGCTGTTAAAATTCAGTACTCCATTCCAAAGAAACCTTGCGCTACAGTGTATTTCACACATAACCCTGGTAAATAGTCCTGCTCAGTTCAGTGATCAGATGAGTTGAATGTAACGATGCATGTGTATGTTTGCAAGCTGTGGGCCTTAATGGTTGTGAAGAACATTATGTCTTGGAAGCACTGTCACATAACGTAATGGGAGACAAAAAACACCTTCTGAGTAGTCTTCTGAGGAATGGAGTTCAGTGAGGTTCAGAAGGAATTTCAGCAAGGGATATTAAGTGGCTTCAGTGTTTTAAGGAAAAAGTAGGTAAATAATGATTTATAATGTGAGCTCTGTAATGAGCTCTTCTATCGTAAATATGCAAAACACTAATTAGTGATAGGCAAATTTCCCTAGCTTTGGGAATCTTAGAATATATCTTTTCAGTAATTGAATCACATCAAAGCACTTTTTCTCCCATTCTTCTAACAAAGTTATGTGTGATTTGTTGGAGGGCGGGCAGAGATGGGAAACAAACTGTTGAGAACGAAAAGATGACTTTGATGTAGTATAGTGAAACAGTAACTTCTACATTTATCAGAAAGAAATGTACCATGAACCTGTAAGGAAACTCCCTGCATCAACATGATATCTGTCAATTAATTTGATTCTGAGCTTCTGAAAGGTGGGGTTGTTTTTTTGGTGGGTTTTTTTTTCTTTGTTTGCTTGGTTTTGGTTTTGTTTTATTTTTACAAATTGCATAGATACTGTTACAGAAAAAACAAAGTTTTGGAAGGATATCAGGCTGTGTTCAGAGAGAGATGCTGCTTTTACAGGGCAGGTTTTTGCAAAGTTCCTTTTGATGATAGTATTACCATAAATGGTTGGACATTGCATTATTTCCAGTTGGAAGAGTTTCATCAGATTCTGACTTCAAAAAATTACAGTGAAGCAACATTGCTATCATAACAAATTACTGAAACATCCTTCATCATACCCACTGAATTAAAGAACATTTGGCTTTAGAACCTCACTTGGAAATGCAAAGATGAGTGGAAGTTGAAGAGAATTCTGCTGTTAAACCTAATACATAAATTTTTTTCATTTAGAAGCTGATCATCTTGAAACTAATAAAACCTTGGTATATTAAGTGTTACTATTTTGACTCAGAATTGACTATGTGTTTATTAGCAATACACCCTTGATGCTTTAAATACAGCTGAGTTGATCTATTGTATGAAACATGACTGTTCAGGCATAATCACTGGATCAGAAAAGTAAGTGCTATATTCAGATACATAAATAAAGGCAAACTGTAAACCCAGACAAATCTACAGGCTTTCTTTTGCCATCAAACCAACTGAATTCCAACTTCTAAAGCCATAGATCTCTTGGTTGGTTTGATTTCAGGTACATATCCAAATGTTTGGGTTATGTTGACATATTAAATGTATGTTTATACAGCTTGAAAAGAAAGAATTTTGACTTCTGGGTAGCTCTGCACTGCTAGTGTTGATTTAGATTTAAAAAATGGTAACAGTAGGTGGTAAGATCTTCCATGAGAGATTGTACCTGAGTTAGCAAGAAGATGTAGATCTGGAGCCTGGAATGCTCTTTTGGGTACTTTGTTTAATGGATATTGTAATTATTGAATCTTTATAGATAGTTGTTAGATTCTAAATTTTAATGTTAGTATAAGTTTTGGGGGGCCTACTGAAAGGAATTATGGGGTTCTTTTTAAAATTTAAATTCTTCAATCTCTCTTTTCTTCATCAGTGGCATAGGTTGTATCTGCAGTCATAGTCTATCCTCCATCTACTTCTAGAGCTTCATTAATTTCTTTCAGTTTTGTTTGCAATGTGATGGACTGTGACTAAATACAGGCATTCAGTATTGCAACAAATATTAAGACATTTTTACAGCATTTACTTATATCACAGTTTGGAAAATAGGTGACTAAAGTAAAGGCCTTTGCTGTGTTGTTTGGACTTCTGTGTTATCATATTAACTCCATTGAAAAGATCCATCTTCTATGCTGCAAGCCTGAACAGAATTTCATGGCTATAGTCAGGTGAAATGTTCTGATGAAATACAAAAGAAAGTAGAAAAAAAGTTTCTGAATTGTTAGCGGTCACATTATAACAATATTTTCATTAATTCTGAAGTTATTAAATTTATAATACTGCAGTAGACTTTCTTCTAATTAAATGTGCATTTTCTTTTGTCATAAGGAGCTAAAAAACTTTGGTTATGCCTTTTACAGTAATTTAATTAAGCATTTCCTGTAAGTTCATTTCAGTATGTATCATGGCTCACTAAAGTTGGAATTCAGTATAGAATGGTAGATTAATTGCCCTTTGTCTTAGATGAAATAAGAATCCTAAATATGCAGAGTCATGAAATTTAATTGTGTTCCTCAATTGCTTATTCAATGCTTTGGAAACCTGAATCAAGAAAGACTGAAGAAGAGGGCCAAAGGTTGTTAAATGTAGCAAGTAACACAGATTTTGAACTTTACTTAATGAACCAAGTGTTTATTACTATGAAATAAATGCACCATTTAAAGAATTATGGTGGAAATGTAAAACATTAAAACTCTAATTAATTTTGGTCAGAAGCATGCAATGCATTCATTTTTTCCTAAAACATTTTCATTAGGGTCTACATTTTCTCTATTATTGAGATAAGTTCATTCCTTTCATATGTTAGTGTTATCTTTTTTCCATTAAAAAACATGTACTTCAGTGATGTGTTTGGAGTGATGGCTTTCAGCTGCCTTCGACTGTAGGCAGCATGTCTTGATTGTAGCTTACAGAACCATTTTTTCTGTAACTCAGTTGTGCCTCCTTTTGTTTAATGTTGTTAATCATTTTGAAAACAAGGAATGTTTCAGATAAAAGGCTGTTTATAGCCAGAGTTACTTGTGAAAACAGTTAAAGCATAAAAAAATTGTTCACCTGTCATTTAGTAACTACCAAGATACATGTATAGCCTAACAACTGAGCAATTTAAAATTACCCCCTTTTTCTTATTAAACAGTACTTAGAAATAAAATTGTTTAAAAGAGTCATTCATTCCTTATTGTTGGCCTTAGCACCTTTTGTTCTCGTGTAGCTATTGTAAGAAGAAGCTATTTTATTCTTAGTATCAAGAATACAAATGTGAAGAAGTTTTGCTTCTTATAATTTAGTACATGTGTAGTGTAAATATGGTGGGAGTATAACCATTAATATGTAAAATAGTCTCGGTTTGATAAGAATATGCATTCCTAGGCTATGGAATATTATTCTGTAGTAGTAGTATGAGTATATGTGAAGTGGAACTTTCTGGTTTAATTTATCATTTATTTTTATGTAAATATTATAATTGAGTGAAAGATTTGCCTTAGAAAGGATCTTAATTGGGACAGTGTCAGAACTGAAGTCTTGAAAATGAATGCAGGTGTGTAATGTCGAACTAAAACAGGTCCATCCCATAGGGGCACAGTCCAATCCTATTAAAGTTGCTTTTCATCTGTTTCTTAGTTGATGTTTCAGGTTTGTGATATCTGAGCATTTATAGATAAAGTCTAAAGTTCATAAACCCAAACCTTTAAAGACTCAGACTGTTAAAGAGGAAACTTTTTCCTCTACTTTCTTCAAGGAGAGCCAGCTGAACTTGTAAAACAATGGTTGGGTTTCAAGTACCACCTGCCCTGAAGAACATCCCAAATGTGGTGGCAGCCAGCCAAAAGGGCCACTCAGTAGAATGGTTGCCTCCTAAAAAAAGGAGAGAAACAGATGGAAGATTTGGAATCTGGCATGAAATTCCACTTCTGTACCAAGCGTTAAATGAAATTTGACTGTAAGGGCTCTTGCAATGGCACATTTATCTGTATAATCAGAATTAGAAACAAGGAAATAGAAAATACAGAACACTAACAAACATTTCAAAAAGACTTAAAGTTCTTGTACCAGTGCAAGTGAAAGGAAAGAGTTTGTGATAAACATGCAGCTGCTTGTAGCTTCTCAAGAGCTTTCCTGTAAAACAAGTTCTTTCTCCTGGCCTTGCATTGCCACCTAGAGCACGATGCCTTGTACTGCGTCCGCGACAGAACGCGACACATAAACGTCGCTCTTTTTACTGAGCAAAATGGGGTGGAGAGCTGCTTCCAGTTAATTGATGTCATGTTTACTTACATTATAACGGTTAGTTCGTTCATAGCCTCTGTTTTTTAATGCGCCAGATCAGCAGAGATTTCGTTGTAAGAGTTTGGTGGGCTTTGACAGAGAGAATTAACGGAGACACGTATTAAAAGGTACGACTGTCAGCTTGCCAGTGGTCCCAGAGGGGGCATTTTCTTGATGGTTGCTTCAGAATACTTCATGAAGCAAATGTCAAACTTGTCAAGGCTGTCACTATGAAAATGATCCATGTAGCAAGGGTCTCCTTTCCTTGGGAAACAAACAGCTGCCTTATCACTGCAGAGCTATGGTGACAGAAAACTGTCATCTTTCACAAGAAATTTATATTTGCTTCTAATATCCATTGGTAAAGAACTGTTCCAGTTGTGCTCTGTATTTTTGCACTACTCTTCATTATAAGTGTGTCAGTAATACATTTGAAAAAGATAGCGTAGGCTTTGGAAGAAAAATAACTTATGAATTTTAGTGCTGGATGTGCATCTTTTGCTGATTTAACAGAGAGACTGATTTAACTCTTAGTTTCTGCCTGAAATTAATTTTTCCTCAAATTTAGCCTATGACATTGGGAAGATAGACTTTAACGTACATGAAGGAAAACTCTTATCATTTCCAAAGTCCTTTTTTTCTGATGTATTTTTGAAGAGAACTCAAAGTATTTTTACCTACTTCCAACTGGTGTTTTGCTAGCTAGAATCTGTGAGGCAGGACATGAAATACCAGCTGGACACCATCACTGGAGCTCAGCGTATTAGTCATATTACAGCTCTTTTGGGTTAAGATACTATGAAAAATAGTAGTATCTGAATTTGGTTCCAAATGGTTTGGAGATGATATTTCTAGATTATGTGATAGCATAGAAAGCTCTTCAGTCAGTCCGCATTATAGGAGAATATTTTTTTTGTGGTTTACATACTTTCTTATTATTCAGAAGTTTTATTTACATCATCCTGTAATAGGTAGCTCTTTATTAAGTTTAGAATATGGGTTACATTTTCAAAGTATACCTTTGTAATGCAACTTTATAAATTACAGGATGGTGTATCTGTGCATGTATCTGTGAATTGGTGCATTTCCAATTGAGGTATGATCTGTTCTCATACAGAGTAGTGCCAGCTTCCTACTAGAGTTTAGAATTGTCTCATTCACTGTCATCTTCTAGATTTTGTATAATTAATGAACGGAATAAAAATAAATTCTTAGATAATTTGAGTGAAAATGGATAGAGGGGAAAACAGAGAAAGGAACACCCAAAACCAATTTCTAAGTTAAAGGCATCTAATCTCAAAGTATCCATGTTAACTTTGGCAGACCTGTTACTGAATGCCCAATACTTCAATAACAATTCACAAATCTTATATAAGTGGCAGATTGTAGGGTCTCAGTTTTAAATTGTTGTCCTTTTTCTGTTACTATGACCTATAAATGCTCAGCTACCAAGTGTAGGCTAAGTAGTTTAAAGAAAGAGATGTCCATAGGACACTTGAGGACATCCATAGAGCATCCAAAGAACCCTTTAGTCCAATAGCTTCTTTCCATCAGGGAAAGGATATAGGAAAAAAGATGATGTGGCAAGTCCATCAGACCATTAGCATCATCAGGACTTGACATTTCAATTCAGGGTGTTGGGTTTAACAGCACTTATAAAGCTCTTTGCACTTTCCCTTATCACTGTTGGTTCTGTAAATCTGAAAGAATGACAATTTCAATCTAGGAAGCTTCATTCATTTCAACAGGAAAATATTCTCTGAGCTGTTAAATGCCCTTTTTCAGTAAGAATAGTAATATTTTCTCATGGTATTCTCTTCCCTTTTCTACTCTTAGAAGTCACCAGATCTGTTCTGAGATGTCTTTTAGGTGAGCATGTTCAAAATTTGCCATATAATGTTCAAGTTTATGGTTGTCTGTAGTCAGAAGAGCTACACAGAGAAGCTCAGTTTCTGACATTTGCTAGATGTTTGAAGATTTTAACATCGAAATGACTATCCTCTGTTTCAGAATTTTTAAGACAGAAAACACTAGACAGTACAGTCATAGGTATCTGGAAGCAAAATAAATAACACAAAGTAGAGAAATTAAGAGAACTGAATTTATGTGAAACAGAAACTGCAATTCAACATTTGATCTGAATAACAACTTTACACACCACATCTTGAACTGCTTTTTAATAGATAACATGAAAATAAAAGGGTTTCTGTTGCTGTCAGAATTAAAAACATTATAATGATGATAATGATAGGTGGTAATTAGTAAAACAAATATATTAAATATGCTTAATCTGCAGTCTGTTTGGCACAATCTCTTGATAATTAGGCTATATAGGCTATTTAGCTGAAAATTCAACTATTATTAATGACATTAGAAACTCCAGCCAATTCAGTATTCTACATGCAATCATTAGGATGTCTCTTGGGCTGTTAAAAAAAAAAATCCAAAAATTTTGCAATGTCAGCAAACTGAAAGAATAGTGAGTCTTCACATCTTGGTATATAGTTATTATGTGTGCTCTAAATTGCCAATTCAAATTTTTCCCAAGTATACCGTCAGTGATACTGCACTTCTTACAATTTATAGGAGTTCTCGTCTCTAAAAATTTTTGATAATTTTTTTCATTCTCAGGCAACTGCTGTCATTTTTTTTCTGGCAGAAAGCTGCATGAGTGCCAGAACTGGTGGTTTATAGTTTCCAGTGTCCCCCACCAATCATTTCTGCCATGTCTTTTGTGCTAGCACTGTTGTTCATGTGGTTGCACACAGGTCTGGGAACTGATCTGGCTGAAGACATAAGTGACAAAGAGAATTTTTCTCCCCATAATAATTCATACTATGAGAAAGGTCGACCATCATGACTCTGCGTTGTGCACAGTGGTCACTCATATGCAGAGATGCTAACCTTAGATTTCTGTTTCAAAATGTAATATCTCTGTTCTTGGAAAACAGAGATGGAGTAAAAGCATGTCTACAAAATTCTGATGTCCTATGTGGAGCATGGTTTAATACAATACCGTGCAGACAGCTTTTGTGCATAAAAATATTAAAATAATTTAAAAATAACAAGATACCAGTAAAGGACCTGGGTGACTTGTGTGCCAGGATCTGCCCACATAAGTCCGGTTTATACTCCGCTGGTAGGTTTTACCTGTTTCAGTGTGTTTTACCTGGTTGAAGCAAGAGAACACAAACAGCATAAAGGGTATTGGTACTGCAAATTTCCCAAAATGGATGCTTCCACCTTGAGTATTCACACAGAGCAAATCCTGGACTTGCCGTAGGCACTCAGCCATCATTTCTGCATCTCAGAAATCACTGATTACTGCAGCTGCTGCTGTAACCTAGGAAATCTGCCAGAGAGCAAGCATGACCTTATGAGCAGAGAATTAAAACATTTTGAGTCTATACAAAGCCAGAAGATTCTGTTACAAAACCTCTTTCACTGGATAAAACTTTTTTGTCCACAAAAAATAGACTCAGGAAGCTGATGTTTAGTATTGAGCCTAATATCCCTTTACCCTGTTGTAGTCCTCAGTGACGGTATGGCCCTGTAGTCTCTGAAATCTCTGCGTGTACTTTCTGTTAGGAGCGGAAGCCCTGAGCAATGTCAGGTCTGTTGGGAAAAGAATGATTGTGTAGGGTTTACATTCCCTGTGTGAGGGAGTACAGGGCAGGACATTGGAATAATGGGAGGTTGTGTGCCAGGGAGGTGGATTAGTTGGCATTGTGGTCAGTAGGGGTACAACTTCTATAGGTAAGGACCTTCAGAAACATGCAGATTTGCTGTTCGTTTATTAACAAGTCCTTCATGAGAGAGCCTGACTATTTTTCTATAGCAGCCAAAAGTTTCTGTGGGTGGCTCTTTCATTCAGTGATATTTTTTGTACATCTAAGCTTGGTTACACACTGCTCCTTTGTTGTTTCCATTCTGCCTTGCCTTTATTTTCTTTAAAAGTTTGACCTTTGTATCTCTACTATATATTACAGTCCCTTGAATATGTGCTGCACTTGTAATTTCAAGGAATAAACAATCTTTGGTTTCCCACACATGCTCAGACATGTTTCCTCATCTGTAATAAAGAGGCTTACTATATGTTTTATATGTAATTGAAGAGATGACAATCCAGAAAGATAAGGAAAAAAGCATTTAACCTTTAGTGGTCAGTCATGTAAATATTTCTTGGTGCCTAGCCTATCCCCAGAAGAGGGGAGGATTTAGAAGCAGAATGGTTTGGAGTGCTTCTTTCTTTACTAGAACAACTACCTTTTCAATTTTATTTTAGCACCATGTAACATAATACAAGACCACATTTTTTTTTTCGAATGAGATTTTCCATTGCTGTTCTATTTTGTGCTGCCTGTGTGATCTTACAAAATGTGTACTTCTACCTCTTTATGATAAATATCCTTACAAAACACCCTATGATAGTGAAAGGAGCACTGGGAAACATAAAGTTACCTTCCTAAAAGAATGAAGGTGCTGTTCTAAAGCAGGAAACTGTACCCTGGGTTCCTGGGACCCACCTAGTGTCCCTGACATTTCCTTTCCCTCAGCTGTTGACTTGTGATGAGGGGTGTTACAGCAGCCTTTCATAGCCATTCATTCCCAAATATCTATTTGCTTCTTCTCCTTTGTGCTTTTGGAATGAGGAAGATTCTCTGTATATTGAATTACAACGCAGGCTGGAAAACTGGCTGTACTTTGAATGTGTCATAAGGACTGTTCATGATACGAAGGGTTGCAAGTTTTCATAGTCTTCCATAATTTATACTTTGGAGGTCACGGTTTTGTACTGGACACAAAATAGTATCCATTCCTATGGAAACGGGCATTATGATGTCACTTCATTTTTTCAGTAAGTTCCAGAGGAACCCGTAGTGAATTATGAGCCCTACTCTTGGAGCTGAAGCTGTAGAATATTGTAAGCGTGCTGCTGCCTGACATGCTCATGTTTCCTATTTTAGACCTGACTGATCTTCAGATAACATATGGTGGTACAAGTAATTGGAAAATTGGCAGACCTGTCAAGAAAATATGCTAGATGGGACAAAAATACGATGCTGCAGCACATAAAGTGTCTCTGAAGTTAAATTTATTGTCTTTTATCAAATGGTGAAGTAAACGTATCTGGTCTCAAAAAATGAAACATTTTTCAATGGCAGATGCTTTTCAAAAGTAATTTTTAGAACAGTGATGAAAGTTCTTGCATTTGAAAGTAATTTAGTGGAAACCTCTGGTCAAGAACAAAGGAAAGGTGTGTAATGCTGTCTGCTGCAGACGTTTGAATATCTTGTCATCTGTGTATGGTTGAGTAATTTCTTTATGCAACCATCCAGTAAATTGGTCAGTGAAATATTTACTTAATTCAATTACTCTTCTACTATAAATGTAGGCGATTAGATTTGTTTAAATTTATTATCATTTTTATTTCAACTCTAGAGCAAAATCAAGTGCTGCTTGAATAAATTAAATTTTTTTGCTTATTTTTATTCTTATTGGTCAGGTAAAAGATGGCAAAAGTTGGTACAGAATTCTATACATATGCATAAGTACAAAAACTGTACTTCTTCAATAAGTTGATTAATGTTCAGGTTTTCATTTTCTTTTACAGGAAGATGAAAATGAAGCTGAGGCAGAAAATCCATCTCAGGAGCTGAATTTGGAACAGAAAAAATCAAAAAAATAGGAGGTTGCTGTCTTGTTTGAAATATTTGCAAGTTGTGTAACAGTGATTATAGTTTCTCATTGTAAAATTAACAAAAATAGTTCTCAATAAAGTCATTGAAAATTAAATTCATGCTGCACTGGGGAATTAATTAAGTAGCTCCTGGTGATATTCTTGATTGCATTAAAAGCTGAATTATCAGAACTGAGCACCATACCAATAAAATTCTAAAAGCTTTTTGAACACAGTATAGAAAGCTGATGGGTTATTCATCACTAATAGCATTTACTAAGCAAACAGGTCAATTTCTTTTTCTACTCTACAAAGTAATGTTATCCTTAAAGGATGGTTATAACTCAGATGTGTTTTGGTATTTCTGAGCAAGAGCTTTGATTCTCAAAAGTTAGATAATTGTGTTCTACTAAATGAGTTCTGAAATTTCTTCTGATCAGTGATCAAAATAAATGTTTCCAAGGACTTGGTAGAGGCAAAGATTTTTTGGTATGTACAGTATGTTTTCGTAAGTAATTAGTTTTATGTTTGTATCTTGTGATTTTTAATTGATTTCATGTTGCATTATAATTTTCTTCCACGTAGGCCATACACATGATCATTGTCTTTTAATAAATGTCAAGGTTTTGTCTTATCAGACCATCCTACCTGGATCTAATTCCTTCATACCAATCTTTCCATTGTAATACAATAAAATAACTTATTACTGTGTCATTAGACCTTTAAGCGAGTATTGAAAAATCCAAAATAAGAAATTTTTCTTCCTATAGTCATCTTTTGTATTTCCAATTTACCTTTTTTTTTTTGAGCCTGTGCAGGTCAGCAAATTGAAAAGTTAGTACAAGAAACTCAGATGTAGATTTATAGCCCAATAGTTTCACAGATTGCTATGAAGAAACCAGAAATCTTTCTGATTCTGTTCTAGGATTAGACCAATACTCGCTGAAGTCCCTTGAGTGAAGTTTTTCTTGCTCTAGGAGAAACGAATTGTCTTCAATTGAAAAAGTTCACCTCTTTTCCCACTCTTTTATATTTTTACTGTTACTCTGTATATTGAGTGTTAAATCAGATTGTAAATAGTATTCATCCTCAATTTTATTCTGTCTGTCTTAATTGTAGTTTCAGATATTTTAAAAACAACATGCCTGTGCTTAAGCAGTATCTTTTATAAATTCTTTTCTGGTTCATGAGGTTCAAATATGTGTAGCTTGTGGACAAATTTCAATCACAATTACTCTACAGGAGTTTAATAACACTAGATCTTATTTTAACGAATGCAGCTATCATGTAAATGAGCGTATAAAATAAATTCAGCATTGGTCCATTTGGTGCAGATCAACCACTGTAGCCTTCTCAGAAAGGAGGGGGAGTAGGATTTTGACTTCACTGCAGTGGAAGAGACAGATTCAGGAAAGACAGAAGCACAGATTTACCACACAGGACCTTATGGACCATTCTTTGTGCAGCAGTGTGTAGAATCATAGAGTGGATGAGAACAAAATGAATGTTTTGCCTTTTTTTTAACGTTACCCCAGAAAGCCAGAGTCAGTTCTCAAAGCTTAGTATTCATCAGGGTCTGAAGAAGGTGCAGGGTTGCCACTGGAAAGGACTGAAAGGTGTCTGAATGTTGAAGGACAGAACAAGTAACTTTTAAGAAGAGGTGAGAGAATAAGTTTTCACATGGGGCTAACACAAAGGTAAGATGAAAGTCAGGGGGAGTTACTTCCTAGGATGCATTATGACTGTCTCTTGGTGTCTCTTGGCATCTCTGCCTGCCCTCATCCCCAGTGCACTTGATGTTTGGGTTTATCCACCCAAATTATCCTGTCTGAAATTAGTAGATAGGGTCTCATTTCTAGAGAATAATCTTATTTCCATTCAGTCCATGGCATCAGGTTGGTCCTTTTGCTGTGAGTCTAAACGCTGTGACACCCTGGGACTGTACAGGTACGTAAGGTTGAGGGTTTCCATGAAAATATATTGCTTGATTCTCAAGCACCTGAGTGAGAAAAATGGTTCAGAGTAGAAAGACACAGAAGCTTCCATTTGATGCAGAATACTGATGATCTTAAAAGGAATATTTCTGTATCATTCCTAAATTCTTAACAATTTTGTGTGAAAGTATGATTACTTAAATCAGACTTTTAGGTATCTCCTTTATTCAGAAATCCAGCTAATTCACCAGAAGTCTGCATGTAGTCAGGGTTCATAAATAGAAACCTGTCTCTTGGTTAAGTGATTTAATTCAAAATTCAAATTGCAATTTAGAGATCTTCACTGCAAAATATTAATAACCAGCACTGGTTATCTTAATCAGCTGGGTTTGAGATGAAGTGAGACAAGTGTGACAGATTCAAAATGCGCTCCTAACTTCATCCCTCCCAGAAAAATGGAGGAGACCTATTTACTGACTTGTGTGTAGACGTTTTTAGTAAATTGAGGGGATTTTAACTGATAAAGATCAAATAAAGACTCTACAAAATAGCTGACTTTATTTCATTTATCTTTATTCTGTTTTAATTAAAATTTGCAGGGGAATTGACGTTTTTTTGTATTATTGAGTTTTCAGACTACCAGTATGAATTTTATTTTCATCGTACATGTTTTTCTCAATGTCCGGTGTTTTTTTGGATATGACAGACTGGGTAAAGCAGATGGCTGCAGCAGCCCTACATGACTTGACATGATGCTTCTGAGTGTTATTATTTATCAGAACGAAGTTGAAAATCTGATGCAGAATATTGTTGCTTTTATGAAAGGTATTTCCCCGCTGCTGTCAAACACAAGCCAGCTTGGATACTGAAAACAGCCTCGCTCCTGCAGGATGAAGTTCAAAGCTTGCCTGAATATGGTCAAAGCCTGAGAGATGAGATGAGCAAAAGTTTAGACACCTTTAATTCAGATGATACAGTACCTGAAGGGAGCATGCAAACAGGAGGGGAATCAACTTTTTAAAAGGGTAGAAAATGGCAGGACAAGGGGGAATGGATTGAAGCTAAAGGAAGGAAGGTTTAGATTAGATATTAGGGGAAAGTTTTTTTACAGAGAGAGCTGGAACAGGCTGCCCAGAGAGGTGGGGGATGCCCCATCCCTGGAAGTGTTCAAGGCCACGTTGGATGGGGCCCTGGGCAACCTTGTGTAGATCCAGGCCTGGAGGCTGGTGGCCCTGCCTGCGGCAGGGGGTTGGAACTGTATGATCCTTGGAGTCCCTTCCAACCCATGCCATTCTATGATTCTATGTATACCAGAGACACCTATGTACATGTGCCTGAGCATCCAGTTAGAATGTCCTTTTGATTTTATTTTCCCTCTCTGCAGTTACTTAATAGTAAGAATCACTTGCTGCTGTGAAAGTCTGAGTGGAGAGCTATTTGCTTCCCAGCCCAATCCTCTCATGCATGCCATTGGTGGTGCTCCCCAGTTAGGAATTGCAGTTTCCTAGTTCGCACCAGTGACAGCTATTCTAGGGTGGCTTAGGGGATAATTATGTTTTCCATGTTTGAAGAGAAAGTGTCATTTTCCTCATATCCTCATAGTCAAGCAAATTTACTGCTTTTTGTGCAATTCATGATGTATTCCTGATGGGGTTTTTTTCAGTCCACCATGTTTCCTCTTTCCCCCAGTGGAACAGTGGGCTATTGAGAATTGTGTGGTCTCACACACCGTTTTGTATTACAGGCAGTCACTTCGCTCTTGGAGAAGAGCAACTTTGTCTATTACTATAATTTTTGTTCTTAGAAAATAATGCCTGACCTTTCTACTCCCTCTCATGGGGGCAAGCAGTTTGAGGTGTGGAAGTTCTTGTCAGTCACCCACAGAGTAACATTTCTGATTTGTGAGAGTATGGTTTGTGTTGTATCATAGATAAACGTACAATGGTTTTCTGCTAGATGAATTTCCTTAGTACATTACCTAATTTTCATTGTCATGCAAGGATTCCTATTTGGAATGCTGCATTCTCACCTGAAAGATAGGACTCCAAATGATTGGCATAAGCTAAAAAAAGAAGGTACTTTTGACACAGATGCTGTTAATCTCCTGTTTGTAGCTCTACAGGCATTGAAATAGTTGGATGCAAATGTTGCACAATCATAAGGATTCTTCACACACTAAATATACCTTGGTATTTTAATCAGAGTGTATATGTAAATTTTACATACAGATGCACATTTCTATGTAACTTCCTAATGCTGGAAATGAGAATTCACATCATTTTGTTACTGATAGGTTGTAATGTATTGCTGCTCTGGCCATTTGGTGCTTACTTGTTTTCTCTCCTGAACAGCTCTAGTCATAGTTTATTATATGCATGAAATGTGACATACAACATAGCTAATCCTAACACAATATTAATTTTCTGCTCATTAGAAAGGATTTTCATACCTTTAAATTAAGAAAACAAGTTAAACGTGATTATTCCTCTCAGGAGCTTCAGTATTTGCGCAGTCAGAATTTTTAAATTGAAAAAAAAACCCACACTGACAGAGAAGTGTATCCCTTCTGTGCTGCTTTGGTATTGCAGTCCCGTAAGCTGTGTACCTCTTGGTTGGTTGCTCTGCATCACACTACAGAAACTAACTCTCCCTGACATTAGGCTGGATAGGTTTTACTCTGCGAAAAGTGAAGGTTGATTAGAAACTGACTCTATTTCACATGACCTAAAGAAAACAATTTCTACATAGCAATGAGTAACCGGCTTCTATCACCTATCTACGGCTATAGTGCAAAATCATAGCAGGTAATAAATGTTTCCCCATGGTGAATTCAATGTGGATTCTGCAGCGATGTTATCTGGAGAAGAAAGTGAAATGCTGAAGGCAACAGCATGAAAATGCATGCAGCTATGGCATAATTCTGATTTGTTTTGGAAGAACTATTAATTTCCTTGTTACAAAGCCAAGTAAGAGCAACCCTTTAAAACTGTTGAACCATGAAAACCATTTCCTTAAGGGTTTTAAATTTGGGAACAGACTCATGAAATTTATAGCTTTGATGAGATATTCTTTGCCTGCAGTCAGAATGAGAGCTAGATCATTGGTTTCCCAGCATGACACCTATGTATTCTTGTGTGCACTAGATATCATTAGGCTCATAATAACACAGCTATCATCACATTAACGTCTGAAAGGTTCAGTTTTGATGCTTGGTTTAAGTCTCTCATTTATACCTACAGCATACTAAACAGCTGAATAAAAACAAAAGCTATACCATACCTATATTGTGCTATTGTTCTGCTCTTTAACAAAAAACACAGTCATTTTATGCCTGATCAAATTTTCGTTAATTTTTTCTTCTTGCCAAGTTACGTTGTACTGAAAGAGCAACAACGAACCATGGATACAGTAACAGATAATGGTACAGTGAGATCGTTTCTTTCTCATTCATGCAGTAAGGACAGTAGTGAACATCATATACATACTGAGCTAATAATTGTAAGTTATAGTATATTATTGAAAGTTTATGTACTATGTGTGCCATCTTATGGTAGAAGAGTATCAGAACAAGCTGATAGTAACCTAACTGCCTATATTCTTTCAGGTAAAGCCAGGCAGTCTATAGCATTCTAGCAAATAAAAGTCACACAAAGTAGGAATTACGTCTGAAAGCAATTAATGTCACCCCTCTGCTACATAGTTCTGGTAGATTCTGTTGGAAAGAGAAAGTACATCCCTTTACAGCATATAGTTGCCACAAAGTTTGACAGTGAATATCTTATCATTTGTACCAGATTAAATTTGCAGAGAGAGATAGGAAGAAAAATCAGTTTTTATACTGCCGTGTGACTAAACAGGTGGGTAGATTTTGGGAAAGAGATCCTTGTTCTCATAATGGAGAGCAGCATGCCATGGTGTGTCTGTCCGTTGTATCTACAACTTTGTCCTTCCAAAAGAGTGAGTATATGGGCACCAGGATGGTTGATAAGGAGCAACTGGTGTAATGCAGCCTGCTGATCTGTCTACAGCTCAGTCCTTCAGCCAGAGTTTGACCAAGACTGAAGCATGAGTAAGAGTGAATTGGCTATACCGAGACAAGACTGAGATCTTGATAGAGAAAGTTGGCAGAAGTAATCAGAAGTCATCAGCTGAGAAGTTGGCAGAAATAATAGAGTGAATAAACAATTTTTTTCCATTTCTGACTGACAGCTAGGTCTTTAGATCCACGTTTTCTGGTAATCTCAACCTTCCATCCAAGCCTGGTTAAGATGTTACCTTGTTTGATGTAGGCATCAGGCCTGCTATCTTTCTGTTTTTCCTCAAGGCTGGAATTCTACCTAATGTCAGTCCCCAAAACTGATTGGGAGTCTCAAGTCAAGGTAATGTCTCACTAAAGAAGGAAAAATACACAAAGCTCTCACTCTTGGCCTACTTCGTCTTTGGTATCAATTTAAATACAAATTTATGACCAACCAGCCTGCTTCTGCCCTGTAACCTGGGACTGTCCTTTTTTTCAAAGATTTCCTCTTGCCTGGGCATGCTGCCACCACTGAAATGCAGACTCACTTGATTTAGGTTTCTTACCACAACAGACAGCAGTTCCAAGTGTTTTCCGAGAGGACAAGAAGGCTGATTTAATTTCCCCACCTTCTTACCATCCAGTGCTTGTTAAACTCTGACAGAGGTTAATCTCTGTTAGATTGTTAATCTCTGGAAGAGAGCAGCAGAGTTTTGCAGTAGGGCAAACCCCATTTTTGTTAGGCCTTGAGAGAAGGCTTAAGTTACAACCTTATAACAACAAAAATAACTGGTTTGTTGGAATGATTAATTACTAAGTAATTTTTCAAGTATACAAGTGTAATCAATCAATTTATGTTCTCGCTTGAATAGAACTTTTTTGAAGTTATTTTAAAACTAAATATTTGGTACACACAAATAAAGATCCTGGTTGCTGACTTATATGGAAATTCATAGCCTATTCCCTTTACTGCTTCATTCACAATGAGTAAGATCTTTTTATATCTGCCATTATTGTGGTTTTTTTATTAATTACAGCAATACCTCATCATCAACCTGCAGCCCAAATTTTTAGGGACAATAAAAAAGGAATGAGAGTAAATCAGTGTCCATTCTATTCTGAGTTAAAACTAAATGCACCTAATGAGGGTTTGGCTCTAGCCTGTATGTTTTTTTCTGATGGTATGGTTAGATTTCTTTCTTTGGTGGAAGTACCTTACAAAGCCTTAGAAATGTTCATAATTAACTCTAAATAGGAAGATTGAACAAACCCTGCAGGATTTTAATAAAACAGTGACAACAGTGACCGTAGACCTTAGAGAAACTACATTACAAGACACGTAATTTTTAATTTTAATATTTTATTTTTAGTATTTTAGCTGCTCTTACAAGATCAAGTAGCATATAAAATTCTAATATCAGGGCTCACCATTAACCATGTCAATGTTTGACATGTTATGCTATTTGGAATTTTGATGTCTAAGAACCTTAAAACAACTAAAAAGTGGAAGAGGAAACCCAAAACGAACTTCTACCTCCCCATCATTCATTCTACATTGAACAGAACTGTAGAGTGTGAGTCTTTTACCCCTGGAGTCATCTGGGGCTGCAAAGGAAAACAAATTAGTATCTCAGACATAATGTTTTAAAAGTGGAAAAATGAACTTGTTTTCAAACCTTTGTAGTGATTTAGGTAAAGAAGAGTCCTGTTTCTAGCACAGATTGATAAAAGTAGAAGAATAATGATTGACATGTGTCAAGGTTCTGCCTGTAGTAGTGCTGGAAAAGCAGATACATCATTAACAGTATTTCAGTATATCTGTTACAGTCTAGATTTTCAGTTTAGTTGACAGAAAATGTTTTTCAGATACTACCATACCATACCAGTACATGCCATTCATAAAGGATGTGCACTGAGGGAAACATGGACCTATAACACCACTGCAGCTTTGTTGTTTTTGAAATCTCACAGGAACGAATCAGAAAGGCCAAACACATGAGCATATCAGTAGAAATGATATGCACCTCATTGTCACAGCCTCTAAAAATGAAACAGTCAGTTTGCCATGTTGGCAGTGAGGAATTGGAAAAATGCAGCAATTGAGAAGCAGGTTTGGTATCTGTGTTTGAGCTTGTACCATTACATTTCAAAGATCTTGATTTTTAAGTTGTTTTCTCGTCAGTAGCATAGTGCCATCAGAAGTCAAATTGATATAATATTTGTGAATTATATTTATCATATAAATTATATTTCAGTTGCTTTGAGGAGCACTGTTTTATCAATAGCATAAGAAAACAAACCTGATCTTTACTTGATTCTTTCAGAATTAATTGTCATTTTAGATCACAGCCCTGTCTAGTATATATATCTTCTTATACACAAACCTTTTTGAGCTGCTTTTATAACTCTAGATAGGAAATAAATATAGTATTATATGTATATATGCATATATAAAAAATCTGTGTTATATTTCTTTTAGTTATATAGATTTATGTTGTGCAGTCTCCATGCTTAGAAGATAAAACCCTGAGCCAACTGGTCTGATCTCAAGTTGGCCCTTCTTTGAGCAGGAGACTCAACTGAGAACTCCGGAGCTGCCTTCCCACCTGAATTCTATCATTTTGAGATAATTTCTTCAAGTACATATTTGGTTTGTGTAGTAAGGTTTTGATAGCAGAGGGGGTACAGGGGTGGCTTTTGTGAGAAGCTGCTAGAAGCTTCCCCTATGTCCAACAGAGCCAACACCAGCCGGCTCCAAGATGGGCCCACTTCTGGCCAAGACTGAGCCCATCAGTAACAGTGGTAGTGCCTCTGGGGTAACAGAGTTAAGAAGTGGGGGGAGGGGGTGAGGTGACGAACGTCTGTGGAACACCAAGAGCAATTGCAGCTAGAGAGAGGAATGGGAATATACTAGAGGAACAACTCTGCAGCTACCAAGGTCAGTGAAGAAGGAGGGGGAGGAAGTGCTCCAGATGCTGGAGCAGAGATTCCCCTGCAGCCGGTGAAGACCATGGTGAAGCAGACTGTCCCCTTGCAGCCCTTGGAAGATGATGGGGAGCACAGATTCCACCTTCAGTCTGTGGAATACCCCACACTGGAGCACATGGAGACACCTGAAGAATGCTATGACCCAGTAGGAAGCCCACACTGGACCAAGCTCCTGGCAGGTCCTGTGTGGCCCCACAGATAGAGGAGCCCAAGCTGAAACAGGTTTGCTGGCAGGACTTGTGACCCTATGGGGGACCCATGCTTGAACATTTCATGAAGAACTGCAGCCAATGAAAAGTACTCAAGTTGGAGCAATCTGTGGGGGACTGTCTCCTGAGAAAGGGGTCCCAGGCTGGAGCAGGGGAAGAGTGTGAGGAGTCCTCCCCCTGAGGAGGAAGGAGAGGCAGAGACAACATGAGATGAACTGACCACACTACCATTCCCTGTCCCCTTGTGCTGTTTGAGGGGAGGAGATAGAGAATTTAGGAGTACATTTAAGCCTGGGAAGAAGGGAAGGGTGGGGGGAGGTGTTTTTAAGATTTGGTTTTGTTTCTCATTTCTCAACTCATTTCATTGATAATAATTTAAATTAATTTTCCCAAGCTGAGTCTGTTTAGCCCGTGATAGTAATTGCTGAGTGATCTCTCCCTGTCCTTATCTCGACCCACAAGCCTTTCATTATATTTTCTCTCCCCTGTTCAGCTGAGGAGGGTGGCGATAGAGCAGCTTCAGTGGGCACCTGGCCTCCAACCAATATAGTTTAGCAGCTTGTTTGTGCAAATAGAGAAGGTAATAAACCCCTTTGCTTATAAACTGCAAGTGTGTGTGTTTTCCCTCTGGGACTGTGAGGGCAACACCACTTTCCAGTGCTTGACCCTCAGCTTCATGCTGCATCCAGTTTCCCAACTTTTTAGCAGAATCCAAGTGTTTTCCTGGGCTCAGGGTGTCCCGGTGGGCTCCTGGGGCTAACACCAACCCTGACTTCTAAAATAAGACTCGTAGTGCAACTGTTCAGCATCTAGAAAGGAATAGCAGATTTTAGTTCTCTCTCTCCATGTGTGTCATCATGTTGGGCATATTGATTTACTGTTTATCCCTTCAGAAGTATGTGATAATAGAAATAGAACTGTGGTGGTAGTTTGGGAGGTTTTTTAATTGTCTTCTTTTTTTCTCTCCATAAATTTTGAATAATTCAAACATCTCCAGACTTAGGTGATGCTTGTGGAGCTTGAGCTGACAGTGAAACGTCACTAAGCTCTGGCAGTGATGAGGACCTTCAAGAACTGTTTCCCATTCCCTTGCACACAAGTCCTGCACACAAGACCACCTGTTCTGTATCTTTAGAAGGTGACTGACCTCTGGTCTTTTTCACAAACCACACAAGCTTAAATTTGCAATATGACACATATGTGGTATTTCTAAAATTAGCAGCAGTCTCCTAGATACACCTTGGAAGGGATTAATGTTTTTGAGTTTATGAACAGTTTACAAGAGAACACTGATAAATGTGTATTTTTCTTGTATTATTCTTCTGTTGTTTTGCTTCCATCAAGGTAATTATTTTTGTATCTCTTTATGCCTTGCCATAGACAAAACATCTGATAAATACCAAGAAAAATATAAAAAGGTTCATAGATGGAAAACAATATTTTAAATCAGTGTTTTGGTCTGCTAGGTAGCGTTGACTATTGCATTTCTCTTGCCTACCCTTTTCTTCAAAAGTCTTTTGCTCTGTAAGATTGTGCCTGCCTCACCCTGCTGACAGAAGTGCTGTGCACACAGCTCATGGATGCTGCTGGCTACAGAGCTGGGTAAGTAGTTGTCACAGTTCTGTGCTTCTGTAGAAGTTCCTGGTTGGTGTTTTGTTACATCTAAGTAAGCGAAATATTCCTTTAGAACTACAGTCTCCTTTGAACAAAGATGTGTTCATCTTCTGATGATCATTCATTAGGGTGTTCATCCATGATGTATGTAACATCTTAATAAAGCCTAAGGGGTTTGTGAAAGAAAAGCAGTGTGGCATAATGTAGTGATTCCCCAGTGAAGCAGTAACCCAATTCAGCAGAGGCTTCTCAACATCTTTCCCTTGGGTTGGTTTAGCTGAGACTAAAAGCATCACAATGTCACATATGAAGGGCTGTTAAAGGCAGAAGTGACTCTTATTTACGAACCTTTGCTGGCTGTCTTATCTTTGAAGCACTATTGATTACCTCATGAGGAGAAGGCTGTATATTCTTTCTCTTCTGCCAAAACAAGGTAAGTTATGTGGGTATAGGTAATGGAAGTAGTGAATTTGGGGGAGGAGAGATCTATGGGTGAAGTACAGCAGACACTCTGACGTCAAGAAAGATGCTTTGATAAAAAAGAGGGGAACAATCAAAGCTGCCAAGAACTCTTTGGAGTTAACCTGTGCTAGTACGGCAAGCAGCAGAGACATTCATGTGACAGATTATTACACAAGCTGTCTTGTTTTGCCTTACTAAATTATTCTACACTCATGTCTTGTGAACAAAGCTGATTTGCTATGATGTCATAAGTACTTCACCATGGCAAAAGGGTTCCAAGGAGCTGTGGGGTCTGTATATTCTTAAAGGCTACACTTAGCAAAATGCTGTTTTATCACAAAATGCAGAGAAAGATCATCTGGGTTAGGAAACTCAGACATCTGATCTCCGCCCCCAACCCAGTCACCTCACTCAGTATGAAAACAAATCTGAAAAGACTTTTCTGAGTCAGACTCGTCTAAAGCAGAGACAAACCTTGCTTTCATTTCTGCTAACCTGCAAGTTGTTTGCAATGCTGACAAATATCTACACAGAATTCAGATGGAATAATGAATCGTTTCCTCCGATCCACAATAATCTGTGTGTGCATGGGCCTGCACACATAGAAACACACACAAATATGTGTGTATGTGATTGATTTTAGCTTGACTGTATACCACTGGTTTGTTGTTAAGCTATATTACAGAGCGATTTAATTTATAATAGGGGCTGGAATTTTAATTTCCAGTTGAAAAAGGCTGCTTAGTTTATTAATACAGTTGTCATCATGGGGAAATAGGATCTTGAGGGAAAGTTCTACCATTCTGTTTTTGTAGAGATGCTTAAGTAGTCTTCTAGTAGTGATAAAATCTAGCATAGTTCATGACATCCGATCCAATGAATATTCCCATTAGAAGTATTTTAGAATTACATTTATGTCATAAAATGAAGTTGTACTATGATAGAACTCTAATCAAATTACAATTATTTTCATTTGCCTTAAAAAGAAATTTCAAACTCTTGCTGTTTATCAACTTAACTTTGCTAATTGAAGGAAATGGCTTGTATGTCCTTTATAGGATATGCAAAGCACATTTGTATTGCCAAATCAATTTTATCAAGATTGTGGCAAGGTAGAGTGTAATGGCTGTTTAATGGCTGCAGAATTATTCTTCTACATTTAAAGTCTACTGCTTTTACTTTTTTTCTTATGGAAAACCTCATTTGACCTGTTGGTTCAACTTATATTTATAACAAAGCAAGTGAATAAGAAACTTGACAACAATTTAGTTTTGTGTGCTAATTATACACAGTAAGCAGAGAGGTGCATATGACCAAGGGCAAAATATACTGGCTTTCTGGCAAATTTACATATTTTTATTACACTTGTCCATAGGCACGCTATAGAATAATAGAACCACTGTAATGAGAAATGACATCAGGTTGTTTGCTGCATATTACAAACGTCCAGTTCATTTAGAAGATTAATTCACAGTGCGAGAGACAAAAATTGAGAACTTTGCTTGCATCAGATGTTGGGGAAATGGCACATTTCCTAGTGCATTTCTGATTTAAGATAAAAAAACCAAAATCTAAAAAACTACTTGATGCTTCTATTTTGACATTAGACATTTCTTAATTGTGCCGGTCACTACAGAAAAGAATTTTCACTCCCATGGGAAAGAATTCAGAGGAGACTGATTTTAATAGCATCAAGTGTTATAACAAAACATTTTGATTTCCATACTGCTGCTATTTATCCCAGCAGGAAAGCTCTTATTGCTGAATTCCCCATGGTACTAGCTCTTGTACTTGCTAATTACTGTGCCACTTCCCTGAAGCTTATCTTCACTAAGGTTCAAGTTTCTGGTGGAGAGCTTGATTGTATAGGAAAGCTCAAATAAAGGACACTTTCCACTAAAAACATGTAAATTATAGTCCACGTTCTCATAATGCCTGTTACCCTGTAAACATGTACAAAGGTACACAGACTATAAGTGCACCTGAAATTGCAATAGAAATGACACATTCTAGCGATGCTTTCTTATTTACTGCTTGGATGTTTGTTTAATGGTGTAGCATGAAGAGTTAGTGGCATATATAAAGTATGTAGCCAGGTCTTGAATCTTAAGTGATGAATTATATGTTTGTATTTGAATGTATGCCATAGCAATCTCTTTTTATATCGGTAACATATACCAAATCTATTTCACATATGCAAAAAGTTAAGCTGTGGAGATGATTAATGACTAATTTCTGAAGGTTTTTACATCAGCTCATGTATTGATTATGTAATATTAAATTATATACATAATGGGGATTTTGGATGGGGATTGAGCTTTACAACCCAACTTCCTTTATACTGGTTACTACTGGAAATCACAGAATATTTTCTCTTTTTGATTCATGTGGTGTCTTGAGAGACTATGTAAGGTAAGAGGAGACCATACATGTTAAAAAAATTTGCTGTATATAGATGAAGGATGGCCACATGTCTTGGCTTCAGACTGGAGGGACTCTTTAGGTCAAAATATCTAGAGTCAAGACAAGACATACCTGGTTTACTTCATAGCTTAAATGACGACTACAGTAAGTAAAAGAGCACTTTGATTAACAGTGTAATATTTTACAAAGAAAAGAACAGGCTACAGGTTGCTATTGCCACAAAAAAGAAGTGTTTGATTCCATGCTGAAGCAACTGGCAAGTCAGTATATAAAATGAAACGCTTTAGTAGACTTCCTTTTATAATCTGTCCATCGTCTAAGGACTCTTCTCAGTACAGAAATACTGCATGCAAGTGGTGTGTAGGTACAATTGCTGAAGAATGCTGTTGACATTGCAAAGGACTACACAGTCACATTGGATATTCATCTTTATTTATAGCCTGTAACCTTTAGGTATTCATTTTGTCATAATTAGTAGACAATACAAAATGTTACTGTGTCACATCTCAAATTCTAATTCCCCAAATATCTACATTATCATGTGTATTTTACACATAAAGATAAATGTTTGTTGTGTTTTGTTTTGTTTTTTTTCCTAAGACATTTTTAAGTCTTTAAAGATAATCTAGTCAGGCTTGTAATCTAAATGCATGTAATTTAGACAATGTGAAAGACACCTTCCCAGTAGTCTTAATACATTATCTTTATAGCCCTGATTTTTCATTCAGCAGATTGATCCCTATTTAATGACCAAAATAAAAATCTGCAAATTTTGTGCTGTCACAAAGTCCAGTGAGTCCAGAACTACCATGTTGTAGTCAGACAAAACATTTCTGAGAATCAGCTGTCAGCTTCATTTAACTGACATAAGAGAGCTCCAGGGCTCATGGTCCTCAGTTTCTAATGATTGTCAAGAACAGAAGGGTATATGTTGGATAATAGCTGAATTCTTTCAGGTTCATTGGGATATTTCCCTTAGAAATTTGGGAATTAGAAATTGCTGTCGAGCTACATACTAGAATATGCTGCTGGGCATACCTGATATTTTTCACAGAAACTGAATTTAGCCTAACAGGCTTTGCTGATGACTTGGGACCATAGGCAGCAGCCCCTTTTCTCAGTTTCCTGTACATCTCAAGTCCCAGATCTGGACCAGGGTTTTTCTGAGGCATTTACTGATTCAGCTGCATCCTGTCCTATTCTGGCATGTGATCCCATACAAGGATTTGACAAGGAGAGCATATCTCCTGACATCATTACATCAAGTCATTCTGATGAGATTCTTCTAGCACTCATCAGGATGTTCTTCTTTGTTTTCCCCATTATTTGGGGGTGGTCACCTGTAAACTCTCTATCATTTTATTTTGGTCCCTAAAATGTTTCCCTCCAAGAAGGTAAAAACCATGTGTTCCCTGTAATTTTGTCAGATGTCAGCACTTAGGTTTGCCTGAAGTGTCATTTGCCTTATACAATGAGATTTTCTCATTTGGGTTATTCTATTTTCTGAGAATTTCCACTATCTTGTAAATGGAGATTAGAAATTGAAAATTAGGGAATTTCTGTGGGTGGGTTAGAGTTGAGTGCTAGTCAATACCTGCTTTCAGGAGATGACACCTGGACTCTTCTTTGAAAATGAGATGACAAAATGTGCCAGACTTGTGCTTTTGATTGAGGATTTTCTTCAGCTGCTGTAATATCAACATCAGTGCTCTAACTATATTTTATCCAAGGTTGAAAAGGCCAGTTGATCTGCCCTTAATGATTGATAATAGGAGAAATCTGATGAGCTTTGTATCTGGAACACTGCCACATTGAATAACAGTATATTGTGTTCAAATGATTATGAGAATCATCCTGGTAGGTACAAAAAAAAATATTATTTTCTGTCCATTGTTTCATCTTGGCAATAAATCCTTCCCTATTGAAAAATAAATAAAGTTTTACTACTTAATTCCTCCAACCACTAGAACATTGCCATCACCTCTTTGCATGTTTCACTGATCTTTAAATGACACACAGTATTAACAACTATAAGGGTTATTTTGAAGGAGAGCTTTTGTACATACTGCCTAACTTTTGTTTAACAAGTAAGCATTTCCTGTTTTTGAAGGCTGGACTTTCTTCTCTCAGCCTTTTCACAAGTAATATGATCAAAAAGATGGCCAATGTGCAATTTCAGGAACAGCTATAGAAATCTTTAAGAAGGTTTCAATCTTGAGCTCTGGTCATCTTGTATACAAGCTGCTGAATTGTGAAGCTATTTTTTGATATCACTGGAGCCTGAGCATCTTTCAGTGTAATCATGTCAAATCTTTCCTCTGCTTCCAACATGTGATTTTTTGTTTTGTCTTCTTCTCCGTCCAGCCTTTCTACTTTTGAATGGCTTTGCCTGGTACTGTTATAACTTACTTGGCTGTTGCAGTGTTTTAGACTGGCTTTGAAGAACTTATGTTTATGTATCAAATAGATAAATGCCTTAATAAATGCCTAAAGTAGGCTGTGCTTTCATCTTCAGCTATTTCCAGGACTCCCCAGAGTTCCTGGTTTTGGTCTTAATTTGCTTTATTCTTAGGAGCCTTCATTGGATAACATCTAATTCATGATACAAAACACTGTACCATGTGCTGATGGTTATATATAGGTACAGATCTGTTCCTTTTCTTTCCTCGGGGGATAAGTTGTAAGACATTCACTCATAGATATTTTGAGGCATGCTGTTAACACAATTTGTTTCACTTGGCATCTTTTTTTATCCAGCTCCTGGGTATGATTGTAGGTACAGATAAATTAAATTCCTCCCCTCATATATACAACAAATCGTTCTATTACTCTACAGACCATCACCCCAGACACTATGGGTGTTTGAGCATGAGGCTCATCTTACTTACATGAATTTAACCTGTGTAGGGGTTTTTTTGATAACTGAACCCCCAAAGAGCCTCCTGTTGCCTGAGGACATGACTAGGACCCAGAAGCATTTAGGTGACGCTTGGAGTGCATTACCACTTGCAGGCTCGAAGGCCTTGGGGCATTTAAATGCTGAGGTTAAGTAGGCAGCTAGTTAACTTAATTGAGTTTTTAAAAAATTATATTAGTTTTCACAGGACATTGATTTTGCACATCATCTGAATCATATGAGGAGTCCAATTTAACTGATAGTTTGCACAGCCTTCCTAGGCTGAAGTCTTTTGAGATAACATACCTAGAAGTAAGTAGAGCTGTGTTTCCAAACAGCAGTGGCACAAAAGGGTGAAGGATTACCATGAGTGGCCCTGCCAAGATCATTTCAACAGCATGAAAACTGCTGATAAACACAGTGGGGAAAAAAACAACCCCGAAGTCCCCTGTTCACAGAGGCCTGCTTGTCCAGATAGGCTTGAACAGCTGCCAGTGGGTGAATCAGATGTCACTTGGGTTTGCACTAGAGGAGACAATCTGTTCCGGCAGCGTCTGAGCCTGAAAAGAGGTTATGAATCAATGGGAAGAGACTCCATACACAATGTCCTTTTCATGTTACCAGGAAAACCAGTTTTATGCCAAATTACTCTGGGATGAGACTTGTGCCATTTACCTTATTGGAAAGCAATAGCTCCCTTTTATCAGTCAGTACAGTACTCATTTTCATTCCCATCTTCACATTAAAAAAAGGGATATGGTTTCTCTGAGAATAGCATTGAACTGGGTTTCATTCTGTGAGGCCATGTAACTGTTGATAAATAATTCTATTTGCCGACATTTGAATCACTGTTGTTTTTGTGATAAAGAGAACTTGGATTTCCTTTTGAATTAGCTGAAATTTTATTGGTTGCAGGTTCAGTTTTACCCCTGGGGCACTGTCTGCCCCACTTAGAAAAATGCCAAACTAAATGAGACCAAAATATATTAATCTCAACATTGTCATTTCAAGTTTTACTCCTCCCCCAAAAATTCAGGCGTGCACGTGCACACCCCACACACATACATGCACTGCCCCTCTGAATGGTGGTTTTGATCATTTGAAGGGATGCAAATGGTTTGAATTTTAAATAAAATGGCCACTGAGGGACCCTGTAAGTTATTATATTCAGCAGTGGATCTTACCTGTGTTTCTGCCTGGGCTCTAACAGTACATCTTTTCTGTCCAGGTTTGTTTTAGATGATTTTCGGGACTACTAACTATATTCATTAATATGACCGCTTTCTCTCAAGCTCTTTGAAAAAAAACCTTAAGTTGAATGCAGACTGAAAAGAAGGACTTTGAATGATCTACCCTGCCAGTCAGTGAAAAAACATTTCCAGGTTTGAGTTTCTGAGGGAACTGTTTATTGTTGAGTGATAAACTTGTAGTTGATCTTAACCAAGTAGTGTTTGTATGGAAGCAGCCAGGATGGCAGCTAGTGGTTCCTGAATAGAGAGACATGACATAGCTGAAATTTATTGGCTCATTGCAGTGCTCTCTTATCCATTCCCATTGACCATCTTTCTAAATAAGTTCGTTGCTCCGGGTAGCCTATTTACTAAGCAGGAAGATTGCTATCAGGGAAGAAAAAAAATGGCATGTAGAAGAAAGGAAAACTTAGTTTAGGTTTAGAATTAATCCTTTTAGATCTTTTTCAAAATACTTTTTCTCTCTCTCACAGCAGGCCATTTTTATGATGTCTTCATGTCTTGCCACTCAATGATTAGACCTCTTTCCATGCAGCATTTCTCAAATGTGTCACAAGTGTCCCCTGTGCTACCTTTTCCATGCATATTTTCTGTCTCTTGCTGATATAAGCCATAAATATTTCAAAACCTTTAAGTTAAAAAAAAAAATCAATGATGACATATATGCAGCGTTCATAATATTTAAAGACAGTGCTCTGAAAGGGCCATTTGAAAGTTGTGGGAAATTAATCACCATAATATTTATTACAGAACAGTCTCATTTATCAACATAATTATTATTGTTATTGATATTACTGTAGGCATCCTATTATTGTAGCTTTCTGCTTATTAGATGGGAGCGTGTTTCATATGTGAAGACAAAGTCGCTACAGATGTGTGCAGACCTGGGCAAACAGAGATGTTTCTGTGTCCTTCTAATATAATTTTTTTTATCCAACAGCTGTACTTCCTCCTTTGGAAAAGGGCAGAGGGGTCCTTCTGTGGCATTGACGGCTGCCCAGGGGGGTTGTGGAGTCTCTTTCTATGAAGATATTCAAGACCCGCCTGGATGCCTACCTGTGCAATATGTCCTAGGAAGCCTGCTTTGGCAGGGGGTTGGACTTGATGATCTCTTGAGGAACCTTCCAACCCCCACGATTCTCTGAATCTGTGAATTGAAGCATGGCTACCTTCTGCTGCCCTGGACATGAGTGCCCTGGAGGCAGAAGTGTGTAAAGCAATCAAAAACATATGCTTTTCATGGCCTCCAGCCCTGAAGTGTCTGAAACACATGGGTGACGTACAGGAGATGGTATCAAAACAGAGCCAGGACAGTAATTGCACACTGTTTCTGGTTGCAGGCCTTTGATGTCATGCTCATGACTCCAAATGCTGCCAGGAATAATTGAATCTCAGAGTTGCATCTTCCCTCTGTCACCCTGTTTTAGGCAAATGTGAGTTTGAAACCTCTGGGTAAAGAGAATATGTAAGCATGTTAAAAAAGAATATTCCTTTATTCCCTCAGCTTTTTGTTTGTTTGTTTCTTTTTCTTTCCTTTAAATTTTGTTGAAAGTAAGCTGCTAGGCAATATACCAGAGTTCAGAACTAATAGCCATTAATTGTATACCTCCAAATAGGTTTCGTAGTTCTGATATAATTTGACAGTGCAGATACTGGGAGATGCTTGTTCCCCAGGCCTAAAGGATGCTTCATAGAATTGTAGGGGTTGGAAGGGACCTCAAGAGATCATCATGCTTCTCTAACAGCTGTCTCAGTGGGTTCTCTATGTTCTGTCTTTTACCACCTCGGTGCCTAAGACATTTGGCTATACAGAGCTCTACTAGCTATCACTCTAGTTAGATGGATAACTGTAGTAATCATGATAATGCAGATTGTATTGTTCTGCTGGGGGGTAACCAGCTTGATGGCCAACCCTACAAGTGTAATCTGGATTTCCTCCAGGCTGCTCTTCATTGCCAGTAGCAGTGAAGACTGCGCAGCTCCAGTTGTGCCCTGTCTTTTTGCCTACAGGTTGTATCTGAGAGACATTCGTCTAAAGCCAATGAAGCGGGGCTGTCCCCAGAACTGTGGCCCTGATGGTCGGAGACAGTTTATGTCTCAGGTGTACCAGGAAATCTTCTGAGTTTGACACTTACAGACTTTGGTAACTAGAAATATTTATGATTCTAATTAAAGAATTACTGGGGATATAGGATATTTTTTGTCAGTCAGTTTTCAAAGTTTACATAGTAAGAAATATCCAATAAGGGAATTCGGACACACAGAAAGGTAAGTGCTGACATTTTTTGTGACCTTTCGTGCATGTGCATGTCAACTGTTAGCAGAGCTGACCAAACATTATTTATTTTCATAAAATGGTGAGATTGGGTAATCTGTTGTACTTTCTCAATTAGTTGTAATGAGAGACATTTGACTACATTATTGGAAAACTAATATAATTATCGGGTGCTGTATTGGAAAATTCATAATGATTGGAAGATGCTGGCAACATTTAATGAGATTTCCTGTTTTGCTTTCATTCATTCAAGTATGTCCTTTAGCAGTCAGATTGGTAAAGGTTGAGATATTTTGGCATGAAACAGTTTCTTAGATGCAAAATTCTTGTATAGTGGGGACTGTTCAAAGTCCAAACCTTATCTGAGCCTGTTTATAATGGATAACATTTAGTGGCTTCTTTTTGACTTTTTTTTTCCATGATGATGTTTTTGTCATAAACTATGACAAAACTAGAAGTTTCCCGATATCATGTTGCTACTTAATCTGCAAATGCATTATGGAGGGAAAAAAACACCCCACAAGACCAACAATAAACACTTGTTGAATGCACTCTTATTCTAAGCACAGCTTGTGGCTATACAGTACTATAAGACAGACTTCAAGTCTGCATTTAAATATAATGGTAACCAAACAAAAATATAGTTATCCTTCTGTGCCAAGGGATTTGTGAAGTATGAAAGTTATCTCAAGTTATAAGTAAGCTGTATCTTCTAGTGTAACTTTGAGGTAATTATTTAATGTTGTATAACATGACCCAAATATTGTATTTTTGTCAGCATGTCTAATAGGTTGCTCAATACCCTCATTCTGTACAGGTCATTGAGCCCATTCATGTTCAATGATATACAGTATGAATGTTCATGAGTAGTTTCATACATCTTTGATGGAAGGTGATGGAAATGGCACAAGTTTATTTTTTGACCTTCTAGAAGTGTGTTTCCAGCCGACGCATATTGCACTTGTAGCCTCATCAATGGAAAGAGAAATTCTGGAGTAGAAAATACTTAATTACTGCAGATAAACCTCTGAGAGCTGGCCAGTCATTTCCTGTGATTGCCATTATAAAGCAAATTAAAGGAACTTTTGTTTTAGATAAATTATTGTACAAAGTGAAAGGTCATCTCAAGCACTTTCCTCTCACTTCTGAGTTCTTGGATTAGTTTATGCTGCTTTGATGACCTCAGCTCTGCCCTCAGTTCAAATGCTCTGAATAAGTAGTTCTGCTCAGGGCCTTTAGCTTGAGACTACATGAAAAAACCTGTGAATACTTAATCATAAGCAATATATACTAAAAATTGATGTCGGTGAACATTAAAAAAATTAAAAGCCGACAATTTTCTCCTTAATTTAATATGTGAAATCATGATGAGAATTAATATGAAGATGAAAAGTCTGTCCAGTCGATAAAATGCATATTATATTGAACAGACAAATATGAAAAGAACCCTGAAAGACTATTTGGAGGTGGCCATTAACTTTATTAATGCAGAATGAAAATGATTTGTGGTCATTCTAGCCCAGTTTAAAATACAAAGTTATACATTCATAAGAGCTAAAATGAGCAATCCAGGAATGATTCCAGATAAAATTGGTGGAGTCCCAGCACAGAGCTGGTAGAAGCTAGTGGTGGTTATCTGGAGGATGGAGATACTTGCCCTCTCTGACTTGTCACAGTACTGATGTGTAAAAGAATGAATCAGATCAGATTGATGGAGTGTGACTGTAAATTGAATAAACTGCGATAACTGTCCATCACTTGATGGTGGTGCACGGAGATGAGTCTGACCATGTGCAATGAAAGGAAAGGGGAAGATGCTCCTTTCAGTGTGCTTCTTTTCTAGCAGATCACCAAGCTGTCTCTTTCTGCTCTGAAAATCGCTGGCAGAGTCTTATGGCAAGTGTCCAATGGCATATCAATAAGATATTTGTAGTGTTTTGTACCAGTGTGTACACAGCATAAAGAAGTTTTGAAATTTAGTGGAGATACAATGTCACATACTCCAAAAAGCCAAATGGAGTAGTCACGTGGTGGAGTCTGGTAGAATAATATGATGAGAAGGAGCACAAATCTGGATTTAAGTGCCTTTTAACAGAGTGTCTCTGATCCCATGACAGTGAATTTTCTTTCCCACTTGATGCCCAACGTTCCTGTCTGGGCTGATGAATGTTCCAGCAGGTTGATGGATGGCAGTAATGCTTAGAACTTGCAAATGAGGAGGTAGGAAAAGGTACAGGCTGCAGCAGCATACTGCAAATTAATATCTGAAAAAGACTGTGAAATGGGTTAACAGTGCAACTCGGTATATAAATGTTGATAGGACCGAGAATTGGATTTTCTACTTTTAGGTGAGAAAGTCTTGATTGCATGTTCCTTCTAGAAAAACAATATTCTAGAGAGGAAAGATTATTGTAGAATCATAAAATGCTTTGGGTTGGAAGGGACCTTAAAGATCATCTAGTTCCAACCCCCCTGGCCATGTGCAGGGACACCCTTCATCACAATCAATTTTCTTTTTATAATGAAATGAGGGTTATGAGTAAGGAAGCATATACAATAGGAGGAAGAACCTGAGAAGCTGTACTAAAATGCTAAAAAGCACTTCAGAGACAGAATGAAAACGTTTAGAACAGGGTTTGTCTAATTAAAACTTCACTGAGATGTAGAGACCAAATACAGCATGGAGTTTGTTCTCACCTTTGTTGTGTTTGTGCTTGGACTTGTGCTCTACAGATCCCAGCGTATTACACAGTTTATTTACAAGCTAATTACAAGAGAGTGGCTCTTCTTTAACTAATTCTTTTGATTTTTACCCCAGGCATACTTTTTTAATTATGCCACAGTACATTGCAGGCATTATAAATCCTACTGTGCATATCCCTGGATCCTCTAAATTGATTTTATGGACATTTGTGTTGGGCTTTTGCCAACTCATTGGTCCAGTTTCAATCTTCAGCACATTTTTTAATCTAGTCTGTTTCACAACTGAATTTATTGTTAATTGTATAAAATTGATTTAAAAAAATCTACTTATCATTGTGCTGTTGTGTTTGACAGGGACATTTAACTGAGGGTAAAGCCATGACAAATTAATAACATTTCAATAGCAAGTGACACTTTGAATATTTTCAGAATGGAGAGTGAAGTGCTCTCTATGGTCGCCGTAGGAAAGACCAGGATTTTTCCCTGGGATGAGGTGGTGCAGTAATGCTAAGAGGCTTTTATGGTAAGAAGCTGTTGTTATGAGTGCACTCCACCCCTTAACCAAACCAGCAGTAATTTGGTATAGGCTCCAAAGGTAAAATTTGAGCTGTAGCTGGGCCAAGGATTCCTGCTCTGAAAGCCCACAAAGCAGTGGAGCAGAAAAGTGAGGGCATCGATGTATTTGAGCTTGGAACACCAATCTTGCAGTTAACTAACACATGAATAGCAGAGGGCTTTTCCTCATTTGTCAAGAAACAAAGTAAGTTATGGGTGCAAGGAGTCTCATCTACGCCAACCATTTTATTCCACAAATATGACAGCCTAAGTGAGTCTTCCTTGATCACTCCCTGCTAGGCAGCATGGCTGGATGGCAGTGATCTCTCCTTGAGCTGGGACACCTCTCAAGGTTGCTCTTTGAGGCAGAGAGACCTTTTACCAGTGGCTGGTCTTTGGTAATTGACTGATAGCATGCTGAATTCAAACTAATGAAACCTTACTAATCCATGTAGTTGTTCAATATTAAATATTACAAACTTTGCATGTATAATCCCTTAGATATAAACTGTTAACCAAGCCTGGGACTAGGATTGGACCTAGCTCAACTAGACTTCTCTGAGCCTCTGAGTAGTAGTTTAGAAAACAAGGGGGTCCTCTCTGAACCTCATGACTCAAGGGGAGGTTCCTCCATGCTCTGTGTTTTTCTTCCATTAGACATAAACTGTTGACCAAGTCTGGAACCAATATTGGACTCAGCTGCACCTAAACTCTGTCAGGAGTTTAGAAAGAAGGGTCCGCTCTGAATCTCATGACTCAATGGGAGAGTCTTCCTTATACTTTTGTGTCTCCTTTCACTCCATGTGAATCATACAATCTTCCTTTATATGTTTCTTCCATACAGTAACTATTAGAGTGGAACTTGCCATTGAACTTTGTTAAGTTGCAGGACATTGTATTAAAACCACTTTCACTAATACCTTTGGTAGTAGCTCCTTAAGTGATATGAACTTCCTTAAAGTCCACTGAATTTATTGAACTCTGTCAAATTGTTGTTTTGCCTCAGTAAAACATATTGCCTCTTCTCTCTTCTGAGTCAGGTGCATTCCACTTCTTAATAATAAATTGGTGTATTAGGCAGAATCCTAACTCAGGATACAAGGCAAGTTGGTGTAGTAGTCAGGATTCTAAATCTGGATTCACAACAGATGTAAGAGAAGTGAATAATTGCTTTGTTACACAATTTTGGAGAGGGAACAGATTATCAAAGAACGCTTTCCTAATGTTGCTCTGGACCTAGCCATCGTTGATGCTGGCTGTGAGCACACCAGATGAGCAGCTTTTTGGACTCTATGGTTCACAGGCCTACTCTCATCTGATGCATGTGGTGGGGTAACCATGAGACTGCTGTTAATTCGTTTGTGTTGTCTTTATCAGACTCATTTCTGATTTGAATCAAGAGACCTTTTCCTGGCCCTGGGGATTTTACATGTATGTAACTGCCTGATCATTAAATGGATGTCAGAAATGTTGTCTCTCCCTCATTCCCTTCCTATTTTTCTGTATTTTCTTTCATGAAGCAGTTTTGGTTGGCCACATGCTGAGGCTCTATCTCATTGCAGCATTTAGCAGGAACACTCTGGCAGACAGACTTGGCTTATGAATTCATTTTCATAATGTTCCAACATCCACATCATGGCTTTTTGCCTGACAAGTGGGAGATTTAAAAATATAATAATAAAAAATAAGCACATTATAACCCAGCAGGAATGATTTCTGCAAAGTTACATCTTAATGCAAGAGCTACATAGTAGGAGGCTTTTTAGGTCAGTGTAATTGAGCTCTAGAGTTGGTTTTGTTTTTGTTTTTCTTCGTGTTTGTTTTTTTAATGACTGCTATGGTTTGATGAACTATGCCATTTGTGCTGTTTCAGACACATCACAAAGAATTAGCAGATGCAGAAGGAGCACTGCAGTGTCAAAGCAGAGCAACAGGAATTTGTGTATGTGTGTTTTGTTTCAGTACAATGACCCTCCAGGAAGAGTCAGACATTCAAAGAAATCACTGTGCAAGACCAGTTTTCTATATACATTTTATAAAAGCTTGCTGCTGCTGTGCAAGGGATATAAGAGAAAACATACTAAAAGGCCTTGAAGTGCCTGGGTTGAAGAGGTGTTGCAAGTTTACATGGTGCCCAGGAGAAAGAAACTATTATCTTCACAATCAGTCTCCTAATATATGTGGCCTTCATTTTTCTGTTAGGGAATGAAGCTATATAGCATGGGGCTAATTAAAATTTTACAGTATTTAAGGAGATTAGTAAGGGATTTTACTAATTTATATAGGCTCTTTCTCTTACTCAGCAAGTCATCAGAGACTTGCCCTCAACTCTGCAAAACATGGGAACCTACCAGCACACTCTGGGCCACTGGCTATTCCTGCCACAAGCCAAGCACTGCTGAGCAGTGTGTTTCTACAAATCAGTAGATGGATTTCTCACTTTTCAACAAACTAACTAGAAGCTGACAGAAGCAACAGAAAACTTGTCTCCTCTTCAGTGCCACTGGCAGGATAAGCAGCTCAGGAACAGGTTTGCCAGGAAGACCATTGTGCTGTCAGAAGGTGTTAGAAGAGTCTAGCCAACTTCAGAGCTCAGTATGCAGGAGAGTGTGTGCACACAAAGTCATCAGTTGGTTCTTGATGTGCTCACAGTTTAAAAGATATGTTTTAGATGGTGTTGCTTGCAGAGTATCTTCTTGTTTTGTTAACATCTCTTTCTCTTGAACTTGGGACATGCAAAATATACATTGTGAAGTCCAAATATGTAGGTTTAAATTATTCAATGTGTTGTTCAGATCAAACAGTGTAGTGTGGCATGTAACATCAGAATGTGTCGATTTTTAAAGGTTTTTGTTTGTTTGTTTATAGAATGGTTCACACAAGCGGCCATAACAAATTAGCTATCACTTTTACTTTAACTGCTTCTACTGTTCTCATGAAAATAGTAAATAATCCATTTCAAGAGGCGAAGGTTTTTTTCATTTTTGCTGAGATAAATATATGCTTTTTTTTTTCTTTTAATTGCATTTGAGGTTGTCTTAGATATAAGACACTCTAGAAAGTTCACTGAGTTCAATGAATGTTTCTCTAGTTTCTCATCAGAAAAAATCCTGTTCTTCAGAGTAGAGATAAAGTATGAAAAAATTCACAGAAATGTTGACAGAAAAAAAGATAATGCATTTATGAAAAAATTTGGAACAAATAAGGGCCAGTAGATTGTCTTTATTATAGGTACTTTAATTTTTACTTGTGTTTTGTTAAATCAATGATTTCAAATACTAACAAGTGTTTTAATTTCCTTATTGCTCATTCTTTAAAATATCTGAAGTGAAATTAAAAAAATACTCAAGATAGATAATTTTGTCTTAGCTGGTTCCAACAAACAAGCCTGTTCAGTCTGAGATTTGAAAGGCTTTCTGCCCATCTGCTTTCTTTTTTGGTCTTTGGTGTTTTACCCACTGAGATTTAAGTGATCGAAGAGGTAACATCTGTACTCTTTCCAAACCTGGATTACACTCTGTGGGAATAAACATAGGGAATTTGTTGGAACTAAACTTTTATAAAAGGTTTTATAAGAGGGTACTCTTTAAGTGTGCATGCACTGTAAATACAGGGGAAACGTTACTTGTCCTCTGGGTTTCACACTAGCATACAGTGAAAGGCTTGACAGAAAAAAGAGAGATGGTATTCTTGTTTATTTAAGATTATGCATTTATCTAACAAAGAGCTGCTTCAGCTAACCTATTATACTGGTTTTCTGCTTTGTGGACTAAAAATGAAAAAGGAAATTATAGACAATAAGGGAAAATCCAATTTATGAAGTAATAACCGGAAGGAGTGCCACCACTTTTCCTTTCTAGCAACAAAGATGGCACTCTTAAATAGCATACTATTAAAGCAGATCTCTTATGCACACAGGGCTTCATTTATAGCACTCCAACTCCTGCTAAAATTAGTGACTCAGGAATAAGGCATGTAGTTTCCATTTGAAACAAACTCCTATTGCATGAATATTTCATGAAGCTTTCTAGACAGATGGAAGTAGAAAACAAAAACTTGCCTTGGCTAGACAAAATGTGCCTCAGGATGAGAGTCACTAGGCCATTTTCTAGAACTGTGACAAAGAATGTCCTGTCCACATTTCTGGAAATAAAAAAAAAAATAAATCAAACATCAAGCTTACTCCTTCAATGACCAAAAGGAAATTCCTAATACTTAATATTAGGAATTATTTCTAGGAACAACTTGAAAATAGGACAATCATTGCTATGGGCTTTACTGTTTCATTCTCTTCCACAAGAGAGTGAAACTTTTCTTGTGTTTTCAGATGGTGGTAGGGGAAAGTTACACACTGTTCAGGACAGTTAACAGCAGAAGTCAATAATCTGAATAGCCACCAGAATTCTGAAAGATTTATATCCCTTCTCTGCTAATTCTGAGAAAAAATATGAAAATTATGAGTAGCTCAAACCTTCTTAGCCTTCTTTCTATCACTATACAATCTAGTCACTCTGAGAATATCCCCAATAGAGTCTTGGTCAAAAATGGTGTATTTCTTTTAAAACTTTTGTCTCAGTAATTTGACTATTTTCTACCAGATGAAGAAAGTCTGAATCAAAAATTTCCCAGGCAACACCTATGTTCAGCTCCAGGAACTATCTCTGGTCCAACATAGCTGAAACAAAACCACACAAGGGCACAAATCATACCTAAGTAACTCATGTACTGTCATGATGAGGTATGCATTTTTCCCTGTAGTGGGATGCTATTGAAAGTGGAGGAGTAGTTATATTTTTTAAAAAAAGTAAAATATTATAGAGGAAGGAGATACAAAAGAGGGTTTTTTTAAGAGGTGAAATTGCTAAAATAATTTAAATGTTGAAAAATTTCTCCCAACAACTTAGAAGATCTAGAAGTTTTCTCTTTAAGATTAATTAAGCCTATAAAGCTCTGCTTTGTGCCCACCCCCATCCAACTGGGAAACATCTGGCTTTGCTCTATCAGAGATCATAACTGTGCTAAAACAGAGAAGAGAATTATTTAACGTTTGTCTTTATGAAGAATGTAAATTGTCTTTTCTTGATGATGTTTCAGCTTCAAAAATTTCCAAAAAAAAAATAAAAGAAAGTTTTAATAGCTAAGAGGCAAGAAAGTTCAGTGTGCACACAGAGAATATTCTTTGAAGTTCTTCAACTACCAAGGACAAATTTTGCCATTAAACCGTGGGCAAAAACCTTTTACAGCTAAAGATCTGAAAGCTTCTAAATACGGCAAACTTCTGAGGTCATCTCAGAATGATAGCACAGACTTTGCATCATATAAGTCCAAAGTAGGACATAGTGAAATTCATCTTAGGAAATCTGCAGACTCTTGAATGTTTCAGAAATAATTTTCTACTAACACTTTACCTGTAGTTTTTATAGTCATTTTTTATCCATGCTTCAGCACAGTTGCTCTGTTATGATCCATCTTAGGAGTAATATGAACTAATCTTTTGGTGCAAATGTTCTTAATGTAAATTATAGAATAGAGAACAAAGAAGTTTTATATCCTTTTATTATTTAATGCTTCATAATATGGAACAAAAATTTTGTGTTACGATTTGGATATGCTGATATAAGGAAAATGATAAGACACATAAATGCATGTTTAACACTATGAGAATTTACAAAAGGACAAAGGATATAAATATTTGTTTCATTGACTTTTGCTAAATAACAAGTTTTTTATGTAATTAAAATGTCAAGCATACTCCCACACACTTTTCTCCTATGTTGATAGTACATATTCTGTGAAATCGAAGTGTAATTTTTCTTCCATAACATCATTATTAGTTGGAGTTAAAATAATTCTGTAGTTAAAAATGAATTAATTTTTCATAATTTTTACATTTTCTGTAATCTACCATAATATGAAATACTTCTTCAGGCATTTTTTGAAATTCAGTCCTTGTTATAGAGCAAGACATGAAATATTTGTGGGTTAACGTGGTGTTCATCTAGGACAGCTTGAGTAATACGTTTTCACATGCTCTAAATACTCATCGCAACAGTTTTACCAAAATGAAATTATTGATATGTATCTTTATAATATCTTAAAATAAATAACTAGATGAAGAGAGGTTGCATTTGCAAACCTGTCTGAAATGGTTTTGTCCATTGCAATGGTAGAACATAATGATAACTGTCTGTTATGATTAAAGTATCATTTACTTACAGGTTGTCAAATCCATTCTTTCAATTCTATTTAAGTAATGATGCCCAGTTATTGCAAGTAGTACTAGTCATTCAGTGGTGTATTTGTGGGTAATTTTGCATGTTTGCTGTGAAGATTGAGAGAAGAGCCTCCAGGCAGAAATTTCACTCTTTTATTGTATCGAAATGATCTGCTGGTACGCCTGATGTAGGAACTATACCTCAAATCATTACGTATAGCCACAGATAAAGGCAGTGGGTGTAGATTATTGGCAAAAATGCAAATGTTTTAACATAGAGACCCAGAGCCTGTTTACATTTTAGAATGTAGAAATCTGGGTAATGTGGGGTGTATCATCCTCTCAGGAAGGGTGATTTCAGGTCACAGCATGGTCAGAACTTGAGAAGTTAAAATTTAAATTCTGGAATAATTTTTTACTTGCTTACAAACAAACACCCTCCCAGAACAACAAAAAAAAAAGTTAAAGAGAACCACTCTCAAATTTTGAAGCAGGAGGGGTAATCTGAAGTGAGGACAACCAGAGACTGGAAAAGGGTGGAAGAGTTCAGATAGGAATGCTGAAAATAGAAGAAATGCTATGAGGAAGAATAAGGTTATATTCCTCTGCTTGTTTCTGTTGCTGAATGCATTGATTCTTAGGTTAAACCTCCTCAGCAATGTTCAAACTCCTGTTAACCTTTTTTTTTCTGTTTCATCTTTTACTGTTTCCAAAATGCATGGTGCTTTGTCATCATTGTCTGACAGGATTTAGCTGTATTTTAGGGTGAATGCTGGTCTCTGTTAAACATTTGTTTCCTTCTCATGCCATGTAGCCTGGTACTAATGGGCAGGTATTTCAAAATGGAATGCCTTCACTTGATGAATGGAAATGGCATTTGGTCATTCCCAGAGAGTTTTGCTACCTGATCCTGACTTGATAGTGTTTTCTCAGGGCAAATGGTGGGATGGAGAATGGAAAAGGTTGCCCAGAGACTTTGTGAATGCCCCCTCCCTGGCAGTGTTCAAGGCCAGGTTGGATAGGGCTTTGGCCAACCTAATCCAGTGAAGGTTGTCCCTGCCCATGGCAGGGAGGTTGGAACTATGTGATCTTTGAGGTCCCATCCAACACAAAGCAATCTGTGATTCTATGTCCTTTAACACAAAGTAGGAAGAAGACAAAAGCAGAGTCTTCAGAAAGCAGCTGAATAAACTGTGTAGTACACAGGGAGTCTATAAAAGGCAGTATAGACGATGCATCTAAGAAGGAGATTAAAAGCTAATCATATGATGTCCTTTTTTTTTCTGTTTCTGACCATAAGTAGATCAGTACTGAGTTACCACATTTACACTGACAATTTTTTATTATTCCTCCTGAACAGCTAGTTACAATGTCTCTGTTTATTGTTCATAATCTGTTGTAGATGCATAGTTTGTAAGATAGTTGCTCAACCCCCTCACCCTTCTTCCCATGAAGTATATGGTACCAAAATCCTTCTAAAACTCAAGATTTATTGTATCCATTTGAACCTTCTGCCTGAGGGAATTTTCTATCAGACATCTCAAAGAAGTTCTATTTGTTCTGCCTACTTTAGCCTTTTTTCTACTTTGTGGATAAAATGAAAGACGTTTCTTTTAAAAGCAATTTTCTCAAATCCTCTACAAAAGTCAAAATCAGTGGGTTTAATGATTCCCTTGGCAACTGGCTCCTTAGGCAACTATGCGGCAATTATAAATAATATGAATATGTTCATCTGATGGTTTCTGATAAAAAGTCAATTCAGAATTCCTCTTTTCTTTTTATAACATGGACCTCTGGTTCTTGAGAAAGGCAGAAATATTCGTGTGAGTATGTGTGTGTGAGAGAAAGAAGCAGAATTGATTTGCATACTGAGCTACAATACATAACTGGAAAAAGAGTATCAGGAATTCATTTTAAGAGATTTACTTATAGGGTTGTTATGACCATCCTCTCCAAAATAGAATAAAACAGGGACCTAAACCTAATTAAAATTATTCAGTGATCGGTAAACAACCCATTTGAAGAATTTAATTGATTTACCATAATATAAAATAGAACAGAGGATTTTTAAGCAGCAACTTGGATATTTCCATTTCTGTGGCAGCCAGCTTGGAATATTTTGAAAGGCCTTGATCATTTATTAAGGAGACAATCAGAGACTCCTCGCTGCTGTACCTAAAAATCTGACTGACACATTATAAACTGCTATTACTTAAAAAAAATAAAATCAAATTATATATATATATCCCCAGACAAAGGTTGAAATTCATATTCTTGATCCTACTGATGTGTCGTGTGTGCTGTTAAAGACAGATGAGGTATAGATGTGCATAACAGAACTCGTACAGGATACTGTACAGAACGCCTGGTATTGTGTCACACCTGTGCATTCAGAGCTAGTATCTGAAGAAGAATTAACCTGTTCTCATTCCTACAATACAGGTCAGTGTGTGTGGGGGGAGTGTTTCTGAATTACAGAAGTTCAAGTGCATAGGGATCTCATTTGAAATAATGTTTCAGTAATTACAAGTCTTAGAATAAATATATTTATGTAGAACAAATATAATCTGTACATCACAAACAGTGCCTCCAGTATTAAAGATGGATGTATATTATGTAAAGAATGGCTGATAATAAAGTGTTTGCCCACATATCTTCTTGAAGCTGACAATCATTTCAGTATAAAAATATGACTGTGTAGACTGGTGGGGACAATTTTCCTTAATAAAAAAAAAAGTTATTTTAATGGATGCAAAGGTCATATGAAGCGGTTTCATCTCTTTCCTAGAATTTTCATGAACTCAACCAATAGCTGATTGACTGCATCTGATATGTCAGTAATGGCTGTTCATCTAAATGACCTTCACTGTTTTTTCCCAGCCCAGTGTTTTTTTCTCATGTTTAACCTCAATAAGCAGTGGTTTTATATGTCTTCTTGTTAATTGCCTGAAGTTATTTAGTACTTTCTAGACAAGAATCTCTCTCTCTGGGATACAACTAGGTAATTATTTCCAATTAACAGCTAATTTATTATTACAGTGAAAATTAGCTGTATTGTTTGCTTTGGTTTTTAAAGGGGGATTTTGTTTGGTTGGTTTTGTTTGGCTTGGTTTTGCGTGGTTTTTTTGTAGTTCACAAAATCAGGAAGTTCCAAATCTGGTACCTGAAAGAAAACCAAGAAAACTTAAACCAGTGAAAATTAATATTCACAAAGAACTGTTGAATACCATCAAGTGCTTATAGCAGTGTGTTATCTTGTGCAGGTGACTTAAAAGTGTAACAATTTATTTAAAACCTGTGTGATGTCTTAAATTTATTTATGTTAATTTAAAATACAAATGCTCTTTTGTAAAGTTTAAAACATTACAAACCTCTCTTGATCAGAAGACACAAATGAAAATTTAAAAATAATACATGAACTATAGTTTTATATATAACATAAATTTTATGCCTACAAATAAAATATATATTGTATTATAATTTCCAGGCATTCTAATATTAATCAGATTTAAAAGTCTGGAATGTAAACATGAGACATTCATGAAGATAGGAATGCCAGATCTCTGTGAAGACAGTATTTTCAGAGCACTGCACGTAAACAAACAAGAAGCAGTCAGGGTCTGCAAGGTTAAATGAGAATATGCCACAGCTTTTGGATTCTTGTTCACAGTGGTATTTCTTACAGCAATACTCCACAACTCCTGGAGATGTTGAAGTGCATAGATCTCTCTATGTTAGCCCACTGTCTCAACCATGTATCACAATGATCATTGCTTTCAACTTGAGCACAGATGCAGGTGGATGAGTTTAATATAATTCGCAAAAAATCACAGAATTACAGAATCACAGAATTATGGAGTCACAGAATGTTAGGAGTTGGAAGAAACCTTGAAAGATCATCTAGTCCAACCCTGCTGCCAGAGCAGGATCACCTAGACTAAATCACATAGGAACGCATTCAGGTGGGTTTTGAATGTCTCCAGAGAAGGACACATTATGTGAGATTATCCAGAATGTGTAAGGAGTGTTAGAACTGTGAAACCTACATTTCTTTATGTCAAAGAACAAAACAACACATACAAATGGCCTTTCAAGGTGAAATAGTACAGAAAAGCTCAGATTCAAAAATCCCAGGCATAAATGAGAACTGTTTTGCCAATGATTTTTATTGCATCTTCTTTGGAAAAGGAAAGGATCCAAAAAAACAATACCACTTATTCATCCCTGTTGCTGAATTCTCCTTTCTGTTAATGTTATACATAGTGAGAATCAGCAACGATGGTGTTTCTTCCCTTGTTTGGATTTGAAGTAATTGCCAGGAGTATTTATTTACTTAAAAAACATTGTCATCTTTTCATTGTTGAAGGTGGTGAGAAGGTAAGAGAAGTAATTTTGTTGGTCTTGATGTCAGTGATAGGCACTGCAATTTCCCTGGGGAAATGACTAACTAGGTTCTGTGAAAGCTTCAGTGGTTCTTTTGGTGCCAGACAAGGGATGATTTGAGGCTTTTTCAAAAGTGTATGAGATAAGAAACTGAGCAGTAATGTGTTCAGAGCTGGGTTGCTTTTTTTGTTTTGTGGGTTTTTTAAAGCTGATTTATTACTATCTGTTTTTGCAAGTCATTGTTCTCAAGAAATCATCTCCAACCTCTCCACCTTCTGTCTCCATAGGCAAAGGCTAGGTACACGTTATAAGCAATAGTACTCACAGGTAGGTCTGCAGTGGCTTTTGCTGTAGTGAGTGACAGTGATACAAAGGGCAGGTTTCAAGAAGAATGCCTAAGCAGCAAGGAGTATGAAAGATTCAGAGAAAGGATCTATTCCCCAGTTAGAGAAGGAAAAAAGGTTATGTGCAGACCTTGGAAGGTTTTATGAGGTGTAAATTACTGAAAATGGGTCTGTTAAGCTTAGAAAAGAGAAGTGGTAGCATGGAAAATATGGAGACCCGGGGATCAATATGCTTCTGCTAAGTATTTTGGGAAGCAACATCTGTGTCAGGGTGCATTCCTGCATGGATGTGACATCTTGGGGTTACATGTGTGGGGGAAAGAGACAAAAGAAATTACTGAAGAAACCAGCAGGATTTTGGTGCAGAGACAAGAAAAGCAGTATTTGGTAGTTTGTTACTGTCTGCAAAAGGAATTTATACTTTTATATAAATAAATGGAATCACAGAAAAGATAACTGGCTTAATTATCAATTTCTTTCAAATTAGAGTAATTCCCACAGTGATTACATCTAACCAGATTTAAAAAAGAAAACAACTTCTTTTTCCTTTTTTCTAAGTTAATTCAGGTCTAATTCAAGAGGGCAGACATCAGTGAAGAATATCTGTAACCAGGCAAGCCCATCATTCACATGAGAAGGCAAATACCTCCTATAGCTAGAGGTGGTAGCTACCTGCTAGGCATGGGCTGCTGTTTAGGTCCAAATTTAAAATAAGAGAAAAATTGTATTTGGAAACTATTGCTCTGTCACTGTTAGTTCACAGTGCTACTACTGATAGACATAGATAATGTAAGCAGAACTATATTTCTCATGCATGTATTGTGTCTGAATAGTGCATGAAAAATCCCTCACATACCTTTAGTCAGGGCTACTTTATTCGAAGAGATTCGTCTTCTTCTGACAGATTACAGTCTCCTCAAAAGACGAGGTAAACCTGCTGAGCATTCCAAGATATGCACTGTTTTTTCTTGCAAGACACATGGTTAAAGTAGTTATAAAGTCTTATTTGTACATAATAGCCCAAGTATAAAGGCTACTAACAAGAGTCGTGGTTTGTCGGTAAACACCTGGATTAAATTTTCCCGCTTGAGTGGTGCTTAGCCTGTAACAGTGCTCTCAACAGGAGATGCTGAGCCCACTGGAGCACCTTTACAAATTGTACCATGCTGTCAGCCCCAGAAGGCATGTCCTTAAATTTTCTGTGGAAAAATTGCTTCTTGGTTTGATGATCTAAACTCTTTGTGTTGGTTTTGTTTTTCTTTTTAAATGTTTCACTGTGATCAGTACATTTGAATGCCACGGTTTTCCAGACAACTCCCTGATTGAACTGGGGACCATGTTAGTTCTCCCCATGACCCGTCAGAGATAAAGAATTTGTTTACTGTAAATTGCTCACCACTCACTACTATGCACCATCTGCTACACTTACCCACAAAGAGCTGCATTTCTAATAATAGCTCTTTTAACTTAAGAAAAATAATACAAGAGGTTTCACGTACACACGTGGGATATAACTGCAATTTTAATCTTCCTGGTTATTTTACCCTTAACATATTAAGCTTTAGTGCCAATAAATAAATTTATTTTAGATTTCAAACTTTTTGTGTAACCAAGTTTTGCATCATCAAGAAAAGCAAGAAGGAGGGTACTAATTGGCCCATAAATTTGCTGTGGCTGAACCTATCTGTATGTTTAGACTTCATTAGCAAATTAATGTCTTTTAGTTAGTAATAGCCTTTTCTCATCCCATATCTGTGAAGTCCTATTTTACGAACTGGGAAATGACATACAGAGAGACAAGCCCTAGATACAATAGAGCAAAAGAATGCCTACAACTTGGGTGCATAATGAGTGGGTTCCTGGCCCTGGAGCAGAATCGAGACAAGTTGGATGCCTGGGATGCCTGAAACAGGAACTGCCACTCACACTTTTGCTGATTAACAAACAAAAGATGGTGCAAGGAGAGGCAAAGGAGTATCTGAAGTTCTTTTCATCCCTATGAAACCTAGACTTGAACTCAGGAGTGCTTGAGTATTGCTTCTGCCCACTTAGAGTCCTCAGTCTGTAGTTGGTTTATAAGGTAGGTTCCTCCTCACATTCTCTAAAAAATCCCCCAAACAGAGAAACTTCTCATGAATAGATTTTTCTCTTTATTTAAAATTCATCTGGAAGAGGAACTGCTGTTCTCAACTTCTTATAGTCAAATTTAGGTGGTTCTTTTTTGCCTGATTCCATGATCACTAGTGATAGTGAAAACCAGAAATAACAGAGAATCATAGAATCACAAGATCCTTTTATGTTGTAAGATCATCAAGTCTGACCACTAACCTAACACTGCCAAGTCCACCACTAAACCATATCCCTAAGCACCACATCTACATGTCTTTCAAATACCTCCAGGGGTGGTGACTCAACCACTTCTCTCAGCAGTCTGTTTCAATGACTGATAAATCTTTTGCTGAAGAAATTTTTCCTAATATCCAATCCAAACCTCCCCTGGCACAACTTGAGGCCATTTCCTTTTGTCCTGTCACTTGTTAATTGGGAGAAGGCACTGACACTCACCTGGCTACAACCTCCTTTCAGGTATTGTAAAGAGTGATAAGGCCTCCCCGCAGCCTCCTCTTCTACAGTCTAAACAACCCCTGTTCCCTCAGCTGCTCCTTGTAAGGCTTGTTTTCTCATCCATTCACCATCTTTGTTACCCTTCTGTAGACATGCTCCAGCACCTCAATATCTTTCTTTTTGTGAGGGGCCCAAAACTGAACACAGTACTCAAGATGTGACCTTACCAGTGCCATTGGTGGCACCTCTGGCTTTACATCTGGCAGTCCCTCACTTGGCAGGTTTGTGGGTTTTTAACATTATTTTCGCTAGAAATACCAGAGTTTGGAACATGCTTGTTAGACCTGATATGGAACATTGGGGTTCAAATTCTGAGTCATCACTATCTTGAGTCATCCTCAGCATGATGCCTCCAGCTTTTAAGGGAGTCCTAGTTACTATTAGGCCAGGCCAACTGTGGGCACTTTTACTCCTTTTGAACTTGAGGTACTGAGCAAAGTATGCAAGCTAAGAATAGCTAGTGAAAAGCATCGTGAGAAGGCAATTGATGTTATACCAAATGTTTAAGAGAATACCCCCAATAGATAGGGTCATTGCAAATGGAGAGTGTTTTGTGTGTTTCACAATATATAAGTAGCTTTTAATAAAAGGCTACATTCCTCTCATCACAATCTGTGTTGACTCATGTAATCACAACATCTAATGGCTTTGGTGGAAGTCCAGTGGGTACCTACTTTTAAAGATACTTCTAAAAGTGTCTTTGTATCTCTCTTTTGACACTCAGGATGCTTTAGTTCAGCCAAGTAACTTTTCTGCATTTACTGCACGAGTCTTTTTCTTCCACATTGTCTTGGACTGTATATTGTTTAAGAGTATTACTCCTTTACTGGAAGTAATTTAATTCAGTGGTTATGTGTCATGAAGCAAATAATTTTTCCTGTGTATCTACATTGTTTTCTTTCCTGTTTAATAGAAGCATTATCCAGCAAATCTTTCTGTATTTTAGTTATGAGAGATCTTTGTTAAAGTCACTTATATCCATTTTCAATTTTAAAATAGCAATAATATAAAATTCTCAGATTATTTACATAACCAAAAGTTCATTTGGTCAAATTATTCAAGTGTTTCTACTAAAGTCAAAGTATTTCTTATCAGGATTTAGAATATGGATTAAGAAGCCTAACAGTTTTGGCCTGGTATTTACTTTTATATTTCTTTATTAAGAAACACATCTTCCATATCAGAATTTTTTTAAGCTAATACTATTAAAAAATTAAAATATTTTTTCTCTTTTTTTTACTGTTATGACTGTTAATCTATGTGATTTTCTGATTATATTTCTAGCAGTTTTCTTTGTAGATATTATAGGTGATATGTGAAGGCTTATCCTTTTATTTTACATTTTAGTAGTATTGATCTATTGATGAGTGACATCTTATAGGACACATTTTTTAAGACATTTGTCTTTGCAAAACTGTAGTCTTAGTTTGAATACACATGGAAGACAAAAAGCAATCTAATTAATGAGCAAGGTTTGAGATGAAACTACTGATTAATTTCTGCAGAACAGTATATTTCCATAGCAAAAAGCAATTCAATAACAGAATGATTCATATGTACATAATCCTAATTACATTTGTAACTCACATATTGCACCTCTATGAGGATTTTCACGGGAAGAAAATCCTGAGATGTGTTCCTTCAGCAGAAAGACAGTATGTAATTTCCTTGAGTGACAGAAAGTTCTGAAATACCAGGCTTATGATATAGTCTGGCATCAGTGGAAATAGAAGAAAACCTGTTAAGTAATTGACAAAGCAATTGGTAGAGATTCTTCAGAGGAAAGAGAAAGAGGATAACCTGCCCTCTTTAAATATGACATCATAATTCATACCAGAATAAAAACCTAGTTGAAACTATGAACCAGGGCACTGTGTAACATTTCCATTTTTTTCTTACCATTAACTTATTGTTGTGGTTATGTTAAGATCTACTGTGATTACTCTAAGTCAGACAAAATTTTGCCACAACCACAGGCCTGCCTAACAACATGCTGTGTGAAAAAAATAAAAAAAATCAGATTTGTGATTTATCATGCTTCACATTTGTTCACTATCCCCCTGCTCTTCTGTTAATGAGGAGCTGCCGTCCTCCCTTCTCTATGCCACTCATTATCTCTCGGCTGCCCCTGTTGCTGTGATGGCTCAGGGTTTCCTGGGATGATGGAAATTGTCTCAGTTCTCTGATCATAGCAGGGAGAGGGGTTGGTTTATGCTTGCTGGAGTGCATTTGGTTCCTAGCCATCATTTCAGGTCCCTAAGCTGTTTCTGTGCAGTTGGGAAGGAAACACTCTGCAAGGTCCAAATTCCTTCTCAGGGCAGTTTGCAGGTTTCAGACATATCTCGACTGCATCCAACACCAGTCAGACCAGTGAAGCAAAAATTAGTTTTGCATGTCTATGAGTCTAAGTTTGGAAGGATAAGGTTAAAAAGGGGCAAATGGAAAACAATTCCAGCTGTCTGGTTGCTCAACTTCTTGTGGAAGTCCCCAGAGCTTGTCCCCTGCCCCCTTTCTCTCCTTCCTACCAGCCTGGAATTCCTCTTTTGTGTCCAAAGAAACAGGATACATTGATGAATTACGCTTCACATCTACACTGCCTTTTCAAGTCATGAATGTGCTTGGTGTCTCAGTGTTGGAGCCAGATCAACTGGGGATTCACAGGGGACTTCCCAGCTCTGTTACACAGCTAATCAGACAGGCAGCCAAACATGTCTTCCAAAATTTGGATTTTTTGTCCTTTTTGTAGGGTTGCTTTGACCCTTATTATAAATACGGTATATAAAATGAATTATAAATAAGTTTTGTGACTGTTTTTATTTCTTTTTTAAACAGTTTCCTACAGAAATTGCATGATGCTTCATTAATACAGATGGTAACATTAGCAACGAGCTGTTCTTCCATGGAAACATAGCAGGAGTTTCTTCCCTTGGTGTGCCTGGAGTCCAGTATGATAGTACTCCTCCTTTTTCCTTTTCTGTTATAAGAAATACAGGTTTTCAGTTGCATTTAGGTGAGTTTTTCCATGTTTCTAGTAGGTTTACTTTCTTCTGTAGTTCTTTGTAGCGCACATCCCTCCATGCAGTGCTCTGGGACAGGGCTCCTTCTGTATTTCGAAGAATAAATGTCATGTAGCTCTTCAGCACATCTCTCAATTTTACAAATGCTAGATGAATAGTAATTATTTATCTCTTAAAACTCTCTCATCAGGTGTGTTTCAAGTTTTATTCTGGATGTTGAATAAGGCTCAATTTTTTATTTTTAGTGTTTACATATTTCAGGTTTTGCTTGAAAACATTCAACTCAAACTAAATGTTTAGTTTATGCATCACTTTAAAATGTTAATAATATTTTGTTGTATATGCTTAATTTTAATATATGTTTTATATAAGAGAAATATATTACAATATATCAATATATGTATGCATATGTATATATGCCTCTCCTCCTTCCAACCTTGATAACATCTCAATTGCTTTTTAAATCCTTTCTGCTACCCCACCTGTCCTGGTTCTGGCCAGGCCAGAGTCAACCTCCCCAAGCAGCCATCACAGGTGAGCTGAGTTAGCCTGGGCTGTTTTCCACAACACCTGACATCACTCCCCCATAAAAGGGGCTGGCTGGGGAGGGGTGCTCCTAGGGTAGTCTGAGCGTGGCTAGGGTGTTGGATTGGTCCTTGCATCATGCAGTACTCTGTGTTACCATCTAGTGTGAGTGAAATTTGCTATGGGCTGTTATTGTTCCTCTTTCATGGTGCTGTTGTCAGTAATTGTCCTTATCCCAACCCATGGGGGTTCTGTCTGTTTCCCCTTTGGGAGTGAGTGGGGGTCATGTGGTGCTCAGCCACTGCTTGGGGCTGAACCACCAGCCCACTCTATATGGTGTAGATCTATACTGTGTTGACAGCACACAGGGTTTTTTTTCTCAAAAAAAAAAAAAAAAATCTGGGAAGATAACTTCTATTCCTTTAATTCCAATTCAACAACAATTTTAAACCTGGTTGTGTATAGTCATCACCATTGTGAATACAGTAGAATGTTTTGGTTTTGCTTATCTTCAGAATGGTTCTTGTAATATAAGAACTGTTTTTTCATTAAAACTTTCATAGTGATCAAATATAAAACTTAAACCAAATAGCCTTAAAATGTGTTGGGATAGGGAAAAAAATATTTACTAGTTTACCAGGTTCACAAAGGGAAAGGTAATTTTTATCTAACAGAAGGTATAGTATACAAATGCTTTCAAAAGAAGGCTATTCACTCGATTTATTATTCACAAAGACCCTTTGAACAGAAACTGGCTAATGTATGAGCCAAACTACTGACTTTAAAGAGGTGCCCTGTGAAAACCAGCAGGGAATGTAGTGAGCATGTTGAATTTTGTGTTTGAAAATTAAAGCTAATAAAAGTATACTTACCAAAGAATATTTTGTAAAATAAAACTAAGCATTTCTCTGCTATTTTGTATTCTTTCTCATCTGAGGTATAAAGAAATGGATGCGACTCATTCTGTTCTGTATTTTCAGGTTTTATGTCTTACTAATTTGATTTTTAGTTTGGGGAAAAAATTAAGAAAAATATTAGATCCAATATAATTTCAATTTAATTTGGCTCACTATAATATTTGACCAAGAACAGTGATTAGACTTGCTAAAATGTAATGCAAAATAAAGAGGGGAAAACGGCTGTATGAAAATATCTCTGAGACAGTAGGAAAGCTGTAGTGTTTTCTTAGACCTTATGGACAATCTTCTGTCTCCTGAGGAAGATGTCTAGCATTTGTTACCTCAGTCTCCAACTCTTAAGTAAAGATGATATGCTGGTGTATTTGAGGGATTGTGAAAGAAGTGCCAACAAACTCTTGGAGCATGATGCTGGTGAATAATGTTCTCTTGCTATTGATAGATGATAATTATACCATCTGAGAGTGATGGCCTATGTAGTAAGTTTTCAAGTGTCTTATAAGAATTTTCTTTTTCAATTTGCTTCTAAAAAACCAGGAAATTCTGATATCAGACTTATTTCCTTTCAAGGCTTCAGAAACTACTCTTATGCTACATATAAGCAATTTATTTTTTTTTTACCCCTGAACATCTCAGTAAGTGACTAATGACAAAGGAGACAAAGGGGCTTGCTGCTTTTGAGAGTATGTGCTGTTCCTCTCAGGAACCTCACCATTGCTACTGGAGGAGAATACAAATGTACTGGCGGTAGCCAAAGCAGCATCAGGGAGGTGCAGCCCCACAGCTCAGGTGATGGGAGGCTCAGCCAGGAATGCGGGCTTGTGTAGTCAATCCTTCCTTCAAGCCAGTCCTTACAGGTTTTGAGAAAAGAGTTGTCTTCCTCTATACTTGCTTTTTCTATACCTGCTTTGCACGGCAGGAGGTTTTAAATTGCCAGGGTTAAGCAGTTCAATAATTACTTTTGGAAAGTGAAAGTGCATATGGTTAGGCAATTTCATTTTCATTTTGAAAATGTTTTTCCTCTTGTTTCTGGAAAAGGAGGTGAAATTATGCTTGCTTATAGCTGAAATTAGTTTGTGTAGCTGGTTAGATATTTGATTATTTGAGCATCTCTCTTGAATAGCTGAGAGTTCTCTTGCCTTAAGCAGAAATTGGTGAGGTAGGAGTAAATAGTGGGAAAGAGAAATTGCTCTCAGGCTACTTGCCACACTGACAAGAAGTCTAGTTGGAAAGGACAGGAGCTGTTGGACTCAAATGGTGGATGTAACGGGAAAATCAGAGACCCACTTTAAAACACACACATTTTTGCAAGTAGAAATAATTCCAGCTGCAAGTCATTTGGTGTGAAATTCTTTTCCCTTCCTTATACACAGCACCATGATGGTAAAGTAAATCTCTGATAAAGGGAGCAGCATGGACTAGTTGTAACTTCAATAAAAATCTCATGTTTCCCTACTTTACAGTAGTCCTCTGCTCCCAGGATCTAAACAAACCTCTAAGTTTGATAATAAGTTACCGAAATCTGACTGGCAGAGGCAAAAAGTTATTCCCTGCTATTTTAAAATATTTTAGAATCAGTCTCTTCATATCATTTTTCTTTTTAGGGAACAACATGATTTTTGTGTTACACCGTCCCTTCCAATTCTTCCAGTGCAGGTCGCACATCTTTTCTTCTCCTGTCCCTCACCTGGAAAACTAAATCGGGCAGGGAAATTGAGAAAAGCAGTTAGGGAGCCTCTCCTCATAAACTAAGCTCAGAGCCCTGTTGCTAATCCACTTTCTGACAGTAACCCTTGTTTGCCCTTAGCTAGGATTAGAGGTTAGATATATGGATCAGGAATGTGACATGGGAGGTAAGGAAACACATAAGCTAGGACCATATTAGGTCAAATGGAGGAATACATTGTTCTGCTAAAGGAATTAAGGAAGAACTTTGCATATTGCTGTTGCTATTCCTCATACAAAAAGAAAAAAAAATAATGTAGGTAGGGCTGTAAGATCATGAACATCCTTGTAGGGATGGGGGAATAGATCCCAAAGGAACCATTTGGCCTCTTACAGGGCAACTATATTGTAGAAAAAAAAGCAAGTTAAAAGAGTTAGTTTTACAGTTATTCAAAAGATTTTTCTTTCAGAAGAACTGAAGTACAACACCACTGTGACCAAAAGAATATGCTGTCTGCCAGCCTAGTACCTGCCTTCTGGCAGAATCCTCAAGACCTTAACCTTCAGAAACCAAAATATCTCAGAGATAACATTCCCCACTTAGTAAGACAGCAAGTGTATTTGAATGGTAACTAAAATTTCTTTTTATGGTTCATATAATATAGCTATGCTGTTACCAAGGGAAAGGACAGAATTTCTCAAAATAAAGCAAACGATGCATGAACAGAAAGTAAAACATACCATGTCAATTCTGTCCAAACCATGGTTTGTTACACAGTGTGGCACATTACTTACATCTCCACTGGAAGAATGGCTGAAATGTGGTAGGTTGACCGAGGCTGAAGGCCAGGTGCCCACCAAGCCATTCTATCACTCAACTCCTCAGCAGTATGGGGGAAGACAAAATAAGGTGGGGAAAAAACTCATGGATGAGCATAAAGGCAGTTTAACAAAGTAAAAGCAAGGGTCAAAAGCGGAATCAGAATTATAAAAAAATATTATTCTCTACTTCCCATCAGCGGATGATGTCCAGTCACTTTCTGAGAAGCAGGGCTACAGTATGCATAGCAAATGCTCCCCTTTCCTCCTTTTCCTTTCTCTCAGCTTTTATTGCTGAGCAGACATGTTATGATGTAGAGTGTCCCTTTGATCAGTTTGGGTCAGCTGTGCTGGCTCTGTCCCCTCCCAAGGTTTTGTTCACACTCAGCCTACTGATGGATGGGATGTTGGAGAGACAACTGTGGTGCATGCCAGCACTGCTCGGCAGTAGCCAAAACACCGGTGTGTTACTAACAATACCAGTGTGTTACCAACAACACCGGTGTGTTACCAACACCTTGCTCACTACCAACACACAGCAGAGCACTGTAAGGGCCATTATGGGGAAATTATCTCCATCTCAGACAGACTCAATTCAAATGTGTAAAATACAGAAGCAGCAAAATTAGTGTTCTTATATCCTTATCTTTCAAAATTGCCCCAAAAATAAATTGGTCAGCTGAGACCCACTTGGAAAAAGTTTGATGCAATATCTCTGTGTTATATAAGTAGTGGTATTTCTATTACTTGAAAAGCTATTATTTGAATCTCACAGTAAGTTGAAGCTAATAAAATGTAATATGCAGCCATGAAAACTTTATATTTGTGAATATATGATCCTATATGTGTATTGTCCAGAGGATAAATAATTCTGCTGCTTTAACTTTTTCTCCATATAGTATGACAATGATACTTCTTTCCATACAGTATAACAATAATGTGTGGTTAGTGGAGAATATTTTTTAAGAAAAAATAAACTTAATAACAGTTTTGGTTAAATTATGGCTACTAATATGTATTCAGCCTATTACATGCAACAAAGGAAGGAAGAAGGCATTAACCAGAAAGGTATGTGTTAAACAGAAACAAAACCCTCTTACTGTCCTAGGAAGCAGATTGGAATTGATTGGAAAATAGGTAGTAGGCAGGTGAGAGGTGTATCATTACCTAAAATGCAATTTCATAAGTGTCAAACACACACAACTACCCTACAACACACTGGCTAACTCATAGATTGTCCTGAAATGAGTCTTTACCTACTAGCCCTATATATCTCCCAAGTATCAAAGTTCTCTTGTACTCATGCCTTTTGCAAAGACCTGCAGCCTGTAACAAATAATAGTGTAGTGAAATAAACTACTAATGACTGCAAATCCATGATAACCAGCAATATAAAGTTTCTTAGAATTTGTAATGGAGCTCATTTTTCAGTAAAAAGAAGGTTTTCAAAGAGCAGAGGCCCTCACCAAACCTACAATCTCTAGGATTACATTTGCAGATAAATCATCCTAACACAAAGGGGCATTAAATGATGCTGATAAAACATGGAACATCTTGATCAGATATTTAGAAAACTATATTTATAAAGAGTAATAAAATAAAATCCTGGGACCTTATTTCTTTGCACATGAGAAACACCTGAATTTTGCATCTTTAATTTGACTTAAAGAATTGGGAGAGGGATTACATTAATCATTGCTACTTTCTTATCATTCTTTTAAATATCCTGCAAGCATAAGAAAAAAAACCTCAAACAACCAAACCTTAATTATCAACTGAATTGTATCCAAAAGCCACATTGGGAAATGTTTTGGTTTTTTCCTATTGGTCATCTTTGGTAGACTCATGTGGTCTCATCACCCACAGAGCTGAAGCCTAACATGAATCATCCAGATCGCATTTGTGATCCTGGACTGTTGCAGTTTTGACACTTAGAGGAGTTTCATGCCTAAAATATTTTCTGTACAACAAGAAAAAAACACAATATGTAAGGGTATTTATCTATCTTTTTATAAGGCTGCTCTGGCACAGTTAAATGCTATCTTTAGACTGGGAGATGCAAATTGCAGTTGATTGCATTATTGGTTTCTTTAAAAAGATTATAGGTGACAAACTTTCTGCTGGAGTATCAATCTTGCCCCAAATTTCTTTGATGGGGTTGTCTCTGAAGCTCTGAGACTAATGAAAGACAAAGAGCCAGTCAAACAGCTAGAGTCATCCAGATGGCTTCTTCTTTATTGACGACCCACCTCTTGTAGCACAATTCCTTTGCTGCTTTAGGAGAAAAAAGATCAGAAATCCCTCATTCGTTTCTTGTATGGTTCTCCCCTAGTAGTTCTTTTCATTACTCAGGGAATTAATATCAAAGAGCAAATCTGAAAGATGTTTATAAAAGAAGGTTTGTCTCCACAGATGCATGGGTAGGAGGGAGGGGAGTGTAAGCATCATGCCTAAATCATGATAAATACTGTGATTTCCAAATGCGCTGAAGTGAAGGAAGAGCCAGTGTGTCATCTGCAGATGTTTTACAACTGATTTGATGTTAATTGACATCCATAAAAGCTAACTCTTTTCTAAATCTCTCAAAAGTGGAACAACTACCCTAGTTCACCAAGCACTGCTAATATTTAAATGTTTGCCTGATGTTTTTTCTGTTCTTTTGGCCTTCCAGCATCTTTCTAAATCTCTGTTGAACAGGCCCTGTTTTCCACACGACATGATAATGGTAAAAACCAGCTTCAGCACAGCAGTTCATTAGCAAGAAATGCTAATGGAAGTAGTCGGGCATTTTGGCTGCTTCAGTATAAATTGAAAGAATTTCAGCTAATGGTCTCCGTGGCCCTTTCAACAGGAGCAGCCAAACCAAAGTCTCAGTGTTAGCTACAAACCTCTCCGCTCAGTGAGAGGGATTTAATCAGACTTCATAACCTAATGAAGGACAGATTTCCTCCTAAACACATGGCTGTTGGGATTTTTTTTTCTTCTCAATTCTATTGCAAGTATTATAGTGTGGATCTTTTTTTTTTTTCCTATTAACATGAACAACTCTGTTCTCCCTTTTTCTAGGGTGACTCAGCTGAACTTCTGGAGCTCTGCTTGGCGTTGGAGAGGTTATTATTATTTCTGTACAGAACAGTAATGTTCTCACCTGAATTACAGGATTTATGGATGTGTGGAAGGCATGCAGCTGAAAGTAAGGATAAAACTGTTTTGAGAAGGGTTTTTTGTCTAGAATTTTCAGAAGAAAACTCTGATGTCCAAGAGGTTTAAAATCCCTTTCTTTTAGGAACAAAAACCTATGGAATAATCATGCTTTTATGTGCTACTAACATAAAACTCGCAGCATGCTAAAATGGCAAAAACATCTTTCTATATGAACTGCAGATAAAAAAAAATAATCTTTTTCCTACTTAGTTTTTCCAGTGCGCTTGAAATAATTATCACATTTTCCCACCTAAAAATATTTTCACATATTCATATGCCTAAACATGGGTTTAAGTGTTCCACAGTTTATCTGTGATATGTTAATACAAATACATTCCTTTTCTACAAGAGAATATGACCTTAAGTAACTACATGGTGAAACATATTACATAATTTTTAATATAGCCTATCTTAATAGTTATTGTGTGTTTCATGTGAGTACTTTCTACTTTATCAGCTTGGAGCAACATAGCAATCCTTTTGACATTCGGGAACTCCTGTTTTACCAACTTCCTAGGCGCTTGTTTGCATTCATTACCTTTTTGCAGTCGAATAATAATAATGGCAGAGGGAAAAGAATGGAAAAAGAGCAGATCCGTGTACTTTCTCAAAGTCAAGTATACACTGCTCTCTTGTGGAATCGTAAGGTAGTTACCAGCCTTGCATAAAGGTGTCCTTGACTTTCTGTTTCATATCGTTCAATTGAATATTACTGAGGGAGATTTAGTGCATATGATGTAGCAGTTTCTTTGAACTCTGTGACAGAAATTTCTATCTTTCCTATTAATGTACTTTTTTTTTTCTTTTTTGGATGGTCAGCAGCCACTGTTGACATAGCTATATGTTCTGGGTTTGGAATTAGATTCCTGCTCTTTTGAAAAATCAGACATTTATTAGTATTGGAAAATTGCTTTTTCGTCTCTTTATGTGACACAAATACATTTTCAGCTTGCTCTGGTTTGCTTTTTAACTAGCCTCAATAAGAATACAAGTGGTTTAAAAAAAGGAAAGAAATCTTAGGCATCTGTCTGCATGATGTTTGTGTACAGAGGGTGTGCTGTCCAAATGATGGACTCTAAAACCTTTTGTGTGCTGCATGAAATTTTTAGAATAACTTTGTGAAATTTTTAGAGTAACTTTGCAATATATGTCACTGTCCAGTCAAAGAATGGAGATGGCCTAATCAGAGAGCCCATGGGAAGCAGAAAGCTCCACAAGCAAAACTTCTGCTGTGAGGTTTCCTGAGGATGTCATCTGGGTGAGATTGTCTGCTTTCCTAAGAATATGCGTGTTTGAGTTCAGGTGGCAATAGTTCCGACATTAGAAGTACCTCTCCATCGTGCCATTAATTTTCATTACAAGATAGAACTATTTGAGATTGTTGTCCTTCTGTCAAATGTGGTCAAAAATGTTATTTGTGACTGAAGGATAGAGAGGCAGAACAATTATATTACCTTATGTACCTGGAAAACACAAGGTAGATTTATTTGCCCCTGAACAACTTACATATTTTACAGCATATTTTATTTGTCAGGATCCAAAAGGCATTTATAGGCTACAGACTAATCTTACCCCTTCTGTCTCACCCCAAGAATTTCTACTGCAAACTTAATAATCAATCTGTTTCTGGAAAGGCTACTTGAGTTCACTGATATAACACACACACAGCAAAATGCTCAAGTGGAGAGAAACACTTCATTCCCCTGATATAAATTCTTGCTGCCACCTCTGCTGAGGAAACAATTCTCCTTAATGCAAGTAGTTATCCCTGTGAGCGCCAACAATTTTGAGGATAAGTTATGGAAAAGCATCACCATCCTTAAAACCACACAGACAGTTTTAAGGAAGCTGAATTTACTCTTGCAAAGTAAGCCCTGTTCAGATAGTTGGGGTAGGAATTAGATGTTTGGTCCACTGTAACCCTTGAAAAACCATTTTCAAACTGGAGTATGTAAGGTCTTGGAGGTATCTTTAGTGCAAACAGTGCTTCCATGAGGAATTACTGCAATAGTTAATGTGCTATAAATGCAGCCTCTAGTTCCCTGCACACCAGCTTCTCTGTGTAGCCAAGCTTGTATTCTCCTGCTTGTAGACAGGATATTCTGCGGTGAAAAGAGGGAGTCTAAAGAATCAAGTCATAATCAGTGTGCTTTTGTGAGTCCTGTGAAATAGAGTGAGAGTTACAAAGGAAAAGCAAGTAGATTTTGAGTGTACAATATTTCAGGAGAGATTGGGAGAGGGCGTTTTTACGATATTCTATTATGTCTCCTCTTTAGAGAGAGGCTAAGCCAGTGCCAGAGGAATAGTTTCCGAAGTGCTATTTGTTCACAGGATGGATAGGAGCTGACAAGCCAACCATCAGAACGGCTTCTTTGTCCTTGGAGCTCCAGGTGGTTTAACAGTGTAAAGAAGTTACGTGTTTTTACCAAAATGACTGTTCATTCCTTTTTAGATGGCTTTTCAGCCCTTTCCAGAGTATTTTCAAGGGCTTTTAAAGGAAAAAAAAACCCTAAAGCTCTGTATAAGGGGAGGAGGGTGGGAAGGCATGGGCAAGGAAAGACTGGGTGTATACATGATGTGGAGAGGGTCTCTCTTGCCTTGTCTAGAAATAAATTCCTCCAGAAAGGGCTCAGAGGTAGAAGCAGTCTCAGTATTCATGCTGTATAAATAAAAATCATGGCTACAATCAGGTATTCTAGCAGCAGGACTAACATAGTTGTATTGCATCCCATGCATTTTCTGAAAGCATGCTTAATGATATAAACAGCAACATTCAAATTGTGATTGAGACCCTTGCAAGAATGTTTTTTGGTGTAATGTAACATTTTATTTTTATTGGGCTTACTAAATTATGTGAAAACTCAGCCCTTTATGATAGGTAGTATATTAATTACCTAATGTAGAGAGCAAATAACAGTGTTAGCATTCATAATTATAATCTGGTTTAGTCTGTGTAGAATAGAATAGATGTATGGCTGTTAAAGGAAGAGTCACTGCAGCTGAGTCATGGTCAGTTCATGGTCCACCATGACGCACCTCCAGGCCTGTGAGCTATCTCAGCACCTCTGTAATCTCTCAGCGATGTCTGTAAGGGTATATTTCTTTTTGTTACATATCTTTTCATAATTATATTTTTTTTTACAGTTTTTTGAAATAAGAGAAGTATACCATCAGTTTCATTAGTTTCACTGTTAGATTTTCAGGAAGAACTCTCACAGCTGTGTTGACTTGGCTGAGATCTGGGAACCACTGGGATAAACAGGTGAATGGCACTGCCCACCCTGAATTCCTGATAAAACTACTTTGGCAGGTCATCCAAAGAGTTAAAAGTATCCACATGAAGGGCATAAGGAAGTAATTGCATTTTATTTGTATCAATCCCAGGAGCCAAAATATGTCTGTGAAATTTGAAGGAAACAAAGGCCCTCATTTTGAAAAGTTTAATCCTTCTGTGTATAGTAAATGTTTGTGCCCAAGCTGCTTTCCTGCACAGTTTGTCCTTGTGGTTTAGCCCAGGCTGGTACCTAAGCACCACGCAGCCACTTCCCCAGTCTGCCATGGGGAAGAGTGAAAGTGAGAAAACTTGTGTGTTGAGATAAAGACAGTTTAATAAGTAAAGCAAAAGCTGTACACAAGCAAAATGAGACCAGGAATTCATTTCCCAGTTCTCATGGTCAGGGAGGTGTTCGGCCAGCCTCTGGAAAGCAGGGCTTCATCACATGCAATGCTTACTTGGGAAGATAAACTCCATCACTCTGAACACCACTGCCACCCCATTCTTCCTCTTCCACAAACTCCTTATAAGCTGAGCATGACGCCATATTGTAAGGAATATCTGTTTGGGTCAGCTGTCCTGGCTGTGTCCCCTTCCCACTCCTTGTGCACCCCCAGACATCCCACCAGCTGGGAGGGAGGTTTGAGAAGCAGAAAAGGCCTTGGCTCTGTGGAAGCACTGCTCACAAAGTTCAAAAGGCAGCCCCATACCAGCTACTATGAAAAAGAAAGTACCTCTATCTCAGTCGAAACCAGGGCAGTCCTCTTCACTGAGCTTCTGCATTGAATGAGAGTGACAGATACACTCTCTCTGCAGATTTTAGTTTCTGCAAGAATGCTGCTACCTGTATAAGACTGGTCTTTTTCACCAGGATTCACTTGCACCTTTGCAAGTGTGTTTTCCCAAAATGTTTAATGAACTTATTAAACTTCTGGTCCTTTTTTTTTCCTCTCTGTATTATTTACAGAAGCTGCTCATTAGTGCACCTGAGCATACCTGCTTCATCAGTACAGTGAATTGTGCTGTGCTTTGTATCATCTCTTCAGAAAACCGTATTGTGTTTTCTTCTATCTTACAACTTGACTTCTATCATCTTTTTAAAGCCTATTCCTAGTACTGAAGCCTTTCCTTAAAGTCGTGTTTTCACTAGGCTTTAATCACATGCGCTAATCTGATTTCAGAAGGGCAATCTATATACTGATTTACATATCAGTGTTGCTAAGGGTCCTCAACCAGCAAAAAGGAGTGCTGGGGCAGTGGACATGGGGGTAGCTCAAACCAGAAAGAACAGTGGCAGAGCAGGGATTTGCCAGATGTACTTCCAGTGGATAGTGAAATACTGTATTCAAAGACATGTAAATGAGAGCAGGAGTAAAAAAAAAAAAATAAAAGGAAATTTTGTCTCGGTTTGGGACCTTCCCTGAAACTCTTTACAGAAAGGGTTGCTGGGCATTGGAACAGGCTGCCCAGGGAGGCGGTTGAGTCACCGACCCTGGGTGTTTTTAAAAGACGTGCTCAGGGATATGGTTTAGTAGAGAATGGGTATGGTTGGTCTTTCCTAACTGGGGATTCTGTGATCCCCAGTGCAATAATCTGTCTCTAAACCTCCGCATTACCTTGATTTTATTTCTGCATCAGCTACAAAGACATCACTTCGGGAGAACTTCCAGGATGTGCATCTCCAAAATCTAACCGCGTGTGTAGTTTCGGCGAAAATGGCAGTTGTGGTATTAAACGAGCAGAAAGCCAGTTTAGTAACCTCAGCCAGGGAGGACCGGGTCGAGCCGTTTGGCAGGAGTGCCACCGTGCGGCAGCGGAGCCGCCGCGCCGCCTTCCTCTCCCCGCCGCCTTCCTTCCCCCCGCCGCCTGCTGCCTCCCTTTCCCCCGCCGCGCCGGCGTGGGGCTACGACCCTCCGCCGGGGACCTTACTCTCCTCTCGGGCAGCCCCGTGGCTGTCGTAAGGCAGCGACTCCGAACACCGGGAGCGGTTTCCCGTGAGGTCAAAACCTGAGGGTATTTCCGTGTCGATGAGGTTTGGCTCATGTCAGGTGCTGTTTGATTTTTGCAAAAGGTAGCTCTCTCCTTACGAAGTTGCTAGCTGTTGCCTCAGGAGATTCCCCCCTCCCCAACTCCACCCACCCAATGACTCTTTTTTCCCTTTCCCCTCTACATCTTGCCTTCCACAGGTAACACTGCAGGACTGGCATGTCACCACAGCAGAGTATTCCTGCAGCAGTTAAGGGGATAGTTCACTGTCCAGCTGGGCAAAGGCCCGATACTGTTCTTGACAGATCTCCAGGTTGCAGTGTATGCCAAAGCTCAGGGCTGTAAAAGCTCTGGTGTTGTAGTTAGGTGGGGAGAACAGGTCAGGCTGGAGGGATCCCTTGCCAGGAAAACAAATTTTATCTAGTTCAAAATATTCATCACTGTTGTAGTTTTGCATGGCTGGGTTCTGGTACAGCAGAGTGGGCTGCAGGGGTGGCTTCTGCAAGAGGCAGCTAGAAGCTCTCTGCAGGTCCCAGAGAGTAAACATTGGCTGATTCAAGGCCAGAGTCGCTGCTGACCAAGGCCAAGCCCATCAGTGATGGTCACAGCACCTCTGGGAACCACATTTAGGAGAAAAATGTGCAGCCACTTTTTTCCACCAGAGAAGGGAGTGAGAAGATGCAATAAACTGTGCAAACACCAAGGCCAATGAAGGGGGGAGGAGGTGCCTCAGGTGCCAGAGAGAAAGATGCCCCAGCAGCCCGTGGAGAAACCCATGGTGGAGTGGGTGTCCCCCCAGAGCCCATGGAAAAGACCAAGACCTCACCTGCAGCCCATGGAGAGGCCCCACCCTGGAGCAGGTGGAGACATGCAAGGTATGCTGTGACCCACATTGGAGCAAGCTTCTGCCAGCACTTGCAGCCCATGGAGAGAGATAGACACAGAGATGAGCAAGAGAGAGATCAGCACCAAACCTGGTTATGGATACAGCAATACGATTTTTTTAGATGCAGCCAAGATGGAAGCCGCAATATTATTCAGGTAAGGAAACCCTGTGATAACCAAATGTGAAATATTAGCATCACCCTTGTGTTTTTCTCCATTCTCATTTTCCACTTCTTTTCCTTCTTAAAACATAAGTTCATACTGGCTTGGGTCTTATGAGCTTTATCTCTCCTTTTTAATACCTATTGCCAAATAGTCTTCTATTTATGTCCAGAGCACATCTCAGCATCAGTGCTGCTGGGCATAACCAGCTTGGCAAAGTTTGTCTTAGCAGCTATTTATTGTAATTTATGAGGGAGATTGGAGACACTCTGGTTGTCTGACAGCTGCTTTGCAATAAATCAAAAGTAGAGATGTAATTTAATTCCAGTGTCCTCTCCAGAGAAATCCTTTGAAAGCAGCGGGAATGGCATGGACAACAGAAAGAAGCAGAGGACAGGACAGATGCTTCAGTTCTGTAGTTTCCATCCAAAAATGTGCCTTGCTCAATATTCATGTGGTTGGTACAGGAGCTCTCATATCCATCTGTTACCAAGGGAAGAATTGGAAATAGCTGTTGTGCTGTTGCAGGAACACTGCCATGAAGAAAGAGAAACAGAAACTGGCAACGGTGTTAATAATTGTAGATCCCCTATGTAAGAACAGGGAGGACTTGGTTTCCTAAATAAAGTATAAAAGTTATTTTTGTGTATATGTTTCTCTGTTGCAGGCCCACCATTAACTTTCCTAGGTCTAAACTCTGGCAAAAGGCACGGTTTACCCACCTAGACCCATGAGAAATTTCATCTCCCCAGAACAGTATGGTGACCACCTCACATCTCATGACTTGTATCTAAGGGAGCTCCCTCCTTGTTCTTCACTTTAACTTGGTATGCATGAGGCTTTTCAATGCCTTCAGCTTAGTTGTTGTGAGTTTTCACTGTGAGTTGTATTGTTCTTTTAACACTGATAGTAAACGCATATGGTATTTTGCTTGGTAGTGAATGGGTTTTCATTTCTGAGATACTATTTGTTTTGTGAGATAGGAGCAGAGCTCTTCACTGATAATATCAAGCTTAACAATGAATAATGATCTTCCTGCCATTTCAACAATTGACTAGCTGCTTGTTCAGAAGGATGTAGCTACTTTTGCAGGCCCTCAAAAACCGCAAGGCAGAGCACTGGACACCTGTCTGCCTCCTGATGACTCCTCGGCATTGTGTGCTTTCTGTTATTCTGCAAGAGTGAGAATGTAGCTGGTACGGTTAGGCCTTGAAAAAGGAAAGCAGATGTCTTTGAAAATACATTGTCATTCACACATCCACAGAGTAGGTTCAGGCCTTACATACTCAAAAACTCTCTCTGGCTTAGTAAGCACTGACCATGTGCAGGTGTGCAGCTGCTCATATATCCATTTATCATTTATTAATGGTATTACTAATACAGTTTCCAGAGACAGTCCCCAGCAGTAGATGTTGGACACATTGAAACTAAAACCAGCTTGTATATGTCTATATTTATTTATGTTTATATTTAGAAAAGTTTCTGATAAACCACTTTGTTCTTCCTCCCTGGTCTTGTGCACTACTAGTTCCATGTCTTAAGACATACATATACACAATCAGACCAGTTTTAAATTATCAGTAAATTTTCCATGAGTCCAAAGTATGTAATAATTAACACTTTGAAAATTCTGTTAAGTTTTTCACCCTTCATATTTTGATGTGCAAAGACTAATGGTCATACTAAAAGCTATGCTATAGATTTAATGCTTTCATTTGCATCTCTCTTTGATTAATCTTTTTTCTTGGGCCATCACTTTTTCCCAGCACTTATGTGTTTTTTGCTCTTAATCTAACATCTTTGATGTCCCACTTTGATTCAAAGAAATGAAAGCTGGATGGTAATGTTTGAAAAGGTGCTATTCCTCTTAAATGATTAAGTCATACTGATTCAGTTTGTTTGCTAATAGGTCTCCTTTTTGGCTAATTGGTCTGATGACATGTAAAAGTGTCTAGAAGCCATCACAGAAGTGACAGAAAAAAAAACATGCTCCCTATTTGTTTTGGTGTTCTGGTAAACTTTTCTGAAGTTTCTCCTTTCTTCTTTTTAGAGCTGTAAACATCAGAAGGAGGCTTTATTAAATTGCTTTTACCTCAGACCACAGGGGAGTTTAATGGAAAATGTTTGAAATTGTTGAGTCTTTGGTCTTTTTCTAAGGCAAGAACATTGAAAGTCCACACAATGGGATTTTAATAACTGGGCTTGTTACCTTCACAGTAGTAAAGAAGACCTGGGTTTACTGAACTGGTTAAAAGGATATTAAGAAATTCCATACATTATGTAGTTGAAAAAGCACAGAGAAGAATAAATATGTTACGGTCAAAATGTTAATGGGTCTTATAGAACATATCTGTGAAGTCTAACAAGATATTCACAGACTCTGTTTTTCAGAATTTCAAGTACCAGAGTGACACCTTTAAGCACAGCTGCATTTCTCTGAGTATCTGGGTCAATAACAGCATCCTCTGGAGCCGCTATGGATCCATCTCTGCTAATGATATACCATGACTAGGGAATCTTCTTCAGGACTGACAACAAGAAGTGTGGCACTTGCATTAACAGAGCTGTACTTTTCCAGGACCTCCTCTTTAGCCACCACCAACCTCTCCTCAGTGCCCCAACAGGCTTTGTAGATACTGCCTTGTAATGACTGTGCCATGCCTCCTCATACTCAAAGCCTGGGAAAGCTCTGACTGCCACAGGGTGAGCTTCTCCTTGATCTTCAATCTGTGGTCACTTCACTTAGGAGCTGTCATGTGAATGTATGTTCTGTATAGATAGGGTAACGTTCCCACAAGGATGAGGAGAACAAGGATATTGACAGTATATGTTACCACATGTGAGTGTTCCACTTGTTTTTTAGATACAATTAATGTTATCATTAAATCAGACCTAGAAGATCCTCTAAGAACTTGATTTTTCTATTTCTCTCCTTGTATTTCAAATTATTCATTTATTGCCTTCAAAATTGAGCAGTTGTCAAGATACCATGGTGGTCTCTGTGGACTCCGGTTGTAATCACAACTGATGAACTGGAAATTCTCTGGTATTGCCTCTGGGAGGAGGCAGTTGTGGGTATTTGCACCAGCCTATCCATGTTCTATGAGTACTCTCGTTTTTCTCCTGCTTTTTATTGTTTCTTCTTGAACAACCATTAGTGTTGGACAAGAAAAACACGCCATCGAGAGAGTTCTCTGTGTCAGGCTTCCTGCCTGGATGGCTTTCCTTGCTGTTGCTGCAGGATCTATCTCATCATGCTGCTGCAGCTTTCTGCTCTTCATGGTACAGTATTCACTGGACGTGTAATTTCCAGTGCAAGTCATAAGATCAAAGCAGTTACTGTGAAAAAGTTGGTTTTCTGTTGCTTCTTTTCTGATAGAATCTATCAGTTGATCTGAATCATTTAAGGTCTTCCCAATCCATCGTTGCTTTGCTAATTTCTGCTCTTTTGCCATGTACTCAGACATTATTTATTTTTTTTTACCTTTTATTTATGAAACAGAAGAAATCTGCAATGATTAGTGAGTTTAGTGGTAGAAGGTTTTGATAAGTTTCTATGGTTACCTAAGTGTCTTGTCTGCTAGTTTAGGAGGAGACAGCTGAACAGTGAGTTCTTTTCATCCTTAATTCAGTGAAGTCGGCATCTTTTTCATCCTTTGAGTCATTAGTTATTACATGTTCCCAGCATATTTGTATTGCTGCTTTGGCTCTCTGCTGTGCAAATAAGCAAAGCGGTTTTCTCCTAATTTTTTACCATTTTCCTACCTATATGATAGCTTATAAATTTTTCCAGTGTAGTGGCTGTAGTTTATTTTCTGTAGGCTCAGGCAGTTACACTCCATACCATGGTACAGCTGCACAGCTCTTGGTGCCCAGCTGTTGGGTGTTTGTCCTGTGCTCAGGAGACTGTAGGGAAGTTGTTCAGAGAATCAAAATGGAGTGGACCCATTCTGTAGCTTCAGACTTTATTTTACCTCAAGGTATTATTTACTTTACTTTGCCAGGAAGTCCAATACATGAGAATCCTGAACATAAAAGAGAGTTTTGGGAAGCCACATAGCCCATCAATACAGGTGGTAGAAGCATGAAACCAAACCTGGGAATTTAACTATGCATCTATTCATCTTGCAGCACTAAGACTTCTCTGTGGAGAAGAAACAGAAACAGACCTCTGACCATTTCTTTTGAAAGATCATAAAATGGGTATTTGTTTTGCCAGAGAGGCCCTTCAGATGTACTTACAGACTCCTCCACTGAAGCTTACCAAAAGTTTCCATCACCCTCTTAGATGAAGATAAGGTCCTACAACTGGAAAATTAACAACATGTTAGCTGAATTTGTTAGCATACTTATTAGTGTATCAGTTTCTTCATCCAGAAGTCTCACATATGTTTGTTATAAAACCAGTGTGCAGTGTGTGAAATAGCCCGCTCTAATTATAGTCTAGACAATGCCAAAAAAGTGAAGCTAATTCAAATAAGCTCCATTAAGTTATCTAACATGGCAGTGTATGCCACAAGGTAGAATTGCTTGGATGCAGAGTGGCAACAAGGGAAATATTATGTGGCAAGATCATGCCTTTTTTTTTTCCCTCCCTCCTCCTTTCATCCAACAAATTAGAAGCTCATTTGAAAATTCAGATTAATTTGATATACTCATGTGGTGATGCCAAGTTGGATAGCATTTAATTCTCAGGAAGCAAATCTTCTAAAAGCAAAGCCCAAAATCTTCAGTGATGGAATGTAGTAATTTTGCAATCTTTTTTAATTTTGCTACCAAAAAATCTCAAGGTGCCTCAGATATTAATACCTCTGGGTCATGCTTTCACTACATGTTTTAGGTTTATTTTACAGGCAGTGAATAAATATGCTATTAGACAAATAGCATACAAAGGAAGTTGACCTCTTTGGGAATTGAGAATATTGCAATTGGTTATATGTGTTACATACCAATTGGGGATAAGCTGAAAGAGAGAAAGCCTTTACTGAGGCACTTATTGGTCTTTAAAATGTGAAAAAGCTGACAATTTTTCCCTTTTCATTTTAATATTCCCCCCTAGTAATTGCCAGGTGTAGTAAAGAGGATTTTCTGCACTTGTCTGTGATTAATTAATTAGTTTTGCATCATCATTTTTAATGTTTTCCAGTCCCTAGGAGCCCACCCTGCTCTACTTGTGAGTTTGAGAGATAATATTGTCCTTTTTTGTGCCTGTAAGTATTCTAACTTATAAAACAACACACCTTTCTGTTAGTTGTTAGTCCCATTGAGTCTTATATGAACCCTAAACTGTTAGTCTGCCTCAGTGTCTGAACAAAACATGTTCAGTCATGCACGGAAGGAAAAAATTATGTGTTTTTTTTTTTTAATAAATGATATAATTTACAAATGTATATGTTTTGTGGTTGTCAATGTCTGAATGTCCACATGGAGGTCTGTGACAAGTGGTGTCCCTCAGGGGTCCATACTGGGACCGGTATTATTTAATATCTTCATCAGTGACATTGACGATGAGGCTGAGTGCACTCCCAGCAAGTTTGCAGATGACACCAAGCTGTGTGGTGCAGTTGACACACTGGAAGGTTGGGATGTCATCCAGAGGGACCTGGAGAAGTGGGCCCATGTGAACCTCATGAGGTTCAACAAGAACAAGTGCAAGGTCCTGCACCTGGGTTGGGGCAATCCTCATCATCAATACAGGCTGGGAGATGATGTGCTAGAGACTAGTCCTGCAGAAAAGGACTTAAGGGTGCTGGTGGGCGAGAAGGTCAACATGAGCCAACAATGCACCTTTGAAGCCCAGAAGGCCAACCGCATCCTGGCCTACATCAAAAGGAGCGTGGCCAGCCGGTCGAGTGAGATGATTCTGCCCCTCCACTCCACTATTGTGAGACCCCCACCTCAAGTCCTGTGTTCAGTTCTGGAGTCCCCAGCATGAGAAGGTGTCAACTCATGAGGTTTTGGTTCCTTGGGTTTTCTTCTCCTTCCCTCTTCCTCTCCCTCAACTCTCCTTACCCCTCCACTCCCTTTTAAAGAACAAGCAGCTGCATGGTGCTCGACTCTCAGCTGGGGCAAAAGCACAAGAAAGACATGGAGCTGTTGGAGTGGATCCAGAGGAGGGCCATGAAGATGATCAGAGGACTGGAGCACCTCTCCTATGAAGACAGCCTGAGACAGCTGGCCTTGTTCAACTTGGAGAATGGAAGGCTCCAGGGAGAACTTATAGCGGCCTTCCAGTACCTGAGGGCTACAAGAAAGCTGGAGAGGGACTTTTTAGAAGGGCATGTAGTGATAGGATGAGGAGGAATGGTTTTAAATTGGAAGGGGGTAGATTTAGATTGGATATTAGGATGAAATTCTTCCCTGTGAGGGTGGTGACGCCCTGGCACAGGTTGCCCAGAGAAACTGTGGCTGCCTCCTCCCTGGCAGTGTTCAAGGCCAGGCTGGATGGGGCCTTGAGCAGCCTGGTCTAGTGAAGGGTGTCCCTGCCCATGGCAGAGGGGTTGGAACTTGATGATCTTTGAGATCCCTTCCAGCCCAAACCATTCTGTGATTCTATGATTCTACAATACCACCAGTTGTATACTCACATGGCATTTGTGACCACACAAGCAGGGGATGCAGGGGGAATCAGCCAGCCCCTTTTCAGTGGTCTGTGGGGATAGGACAAGGGGCAATGGCTGCAAGTTGGAGCACAGGAAGTTCCTCACCAACATGTGGAAAAACTTTTTCACAGTGAGGGTGACAGAGCCCTGGGACAGGCTGCCCAGGGAGGTGGTAGAGTCTCCTTCTCTGGAGATATCCAAGACCCGTCTGGACGCCTATCTCAGTGAAATGTCCTAGGGAGCCTGCTCTGGCAGGGAGGTTGGACCCGATGATCTCTCGAGGTCTCTTCCAACACCTACAATTCTATGATTCTATGATTTTTCTCTCACAGGGTCCAATCTTCATTCACTTCAGATAGTAAAATCTTGTAATTCACTACTCTCTCTCTGCTTCTAAATTTTCATCCCCATCCTCTTCCCAAATTAATCTTTCCTCATGTTCTTAAGTTCCTTAATCTTCTGATGACTCCTTAGTTTGCCATGCTAGAGAAATCTCAGGCAAGTTCAGCTTCCAGCCTTCTAAGAAGTTTCTATAGATCATGGGGGAAATGAAGGGTTTCCAAAGCTTTGCAATTTTTTTAGATTTGAATGGCTGTAGAAAGGCTGGCTTTGCCTTTACTCTCAGCTTCTCTTCACAGGTCCCCTGTTTTGGGTTCTCCTTCAAAGTGTAGAAAAAGTGAGGCGTCTAACCAAAGGATTGTCAAATATCTTTTTTAATGAGAAAGTGAACATACTGCATCCAATTTTAGCTGAAGCTTTAAAACAGTATTAAATTGCATAAAGATTAATGAAGGTAAAAGTAATTGAAATGAATTTTTGTAATACTTCCTGTAATATATTCCATCCCTTTACTTCCTGTAAATATTCCATACTGTGGTACACAGTAGGCTATCTGGCCCACCAGAAGTGTAGCACTCCCTAACAGTGGGGACTTTCCCCTGGCTAGCAGGATTGTTTGTCACAGCAACTGCTCTGCTGCTGCAGGCAGTTTATTTTGAAGGATTCACCAGATGAAACTCCTGGAGAAAGTATGCTTTGGTCTTTAATATCTGAACTGAATTTTGCCCAGGCGCTTTTTCAAGGCCATATATCTCGGCCATATATCAAAGTCTGGTTTTGTTTACATGTGCTTCAGTTACATTTTTGCCTGCCTTGTTCTCAAGGTAAACTGAATTCTGTTCTTATTTCACATCATTATGGCAGTCACATTCCTTTAAGTCACCCTTTCAAAAGAAATTTGTTCAGCTGTCCTCAGGTCAAGACTCTTTAAACCATGCTGTTGGTGGGCAGGCATATTTCAGGCACTTACCTGTGCACGAAGCTACCCTTGCTGCCTGAGGAAGAATCAGCCTCAGGAAAATGAAGACTGCTAGGCACTCCTGCCTCTTGCCTTGGTACCTGCTGTAGACTTTACCTTAGATCTGCTTCTTGCTTGAGCATCTCAGAGCCATTAGAAGAGCAGTGGATGTTAAGAGGTGGCCTAAGTTCAAAAGCAAACGGGTCCTCACCATAGAAGAAAAAGCCACCTAAGAGTGCTAGATACAGTTGCTGGTGGACAACTACTGGCCTAGGGAGTTCTGACAGAAATGATACTTTGTTTGATAGTGTAAATGCAAGAAAAAGCCCTCTAGGCTGTTACGAAGATTTTGGTTTTTTTTTCTTTTGTTGTTCTTTATACTTGAGTTTAAAATTTTCCACTCAATAGCAAAAGCTATTAATAAGTTTTTTTTGTCAGAAGAGTTGTTATACTAAGTAATTCCTTGCTTGTGCTGTCCCTGTCTTAATCAGTTCTTGGGTGAGCTGTAGTTGAAGGTACTACTTGGCTATTTACTATCACAAATTTAAGTTATTCTGAATTAATTTGACTCTGCTCTTCAGGGAAAGAAGCCTCAGAGCATATGCTTTGATCATGTCAGATTTTGCTGCGGCTCATTGCTTTATGACATATTTTTCCTTGTTCTTTATTGTGCACTGCTATCTTGCAGTGTTTTACAGTTAATCCTAGCTACTCTTCAGTTCACTCTCGGCACTTTTTTGTTCCAGTTGCTCACAATTTTACTGCTTTCAGTAATGAGGCCATAGGCTGCTTTACCATGTCTGCTCAGTTAGTGTTTTTATGGTTTTTAGCATTCGCAAGTTCACTGTCTTAATTGAAGAGTTTTCTAGACCATTGGTATATTAGGCAGACAAAATTAATTCAACTGGTTACCCCTATGACACATCATCTGCCATTGCAATCTGGATAAAAGACTTGCTTATGGTAATAAATACTTAAAAATTTCCTATATAAAATGTCTGCCAATTTTTTTTTCTTTTTCTGCCATCGCATTGTTTTGTACATAGTGCAGATAAGGTAAATTTAGGATTTTTTTGGTTCAATTTTTAATTAGAAGTTCCATCTAAACTAGCATGAATATCTCCATTAAAAATAGCAAGATGTGCCCTTAAGGTAATGACAGCCTTTGCTTTCATTTTTACACATTTCTGCAATGATTTGAAGCCCCAGTGTATCTAGCTGTCAAGTTTTTCTGTTTATTTTTATATTTGACGCACCTGGAGAGGATTACTGTACCTATATTCATATAACTCATAAATTCTTCTATCTCATCTGTCTGCCCCAGAATTCTCTTTGGTGCTGCAGAGTTGTTACACTCAAAAATATTGCTTATGGGCACAGAGGAAGCACACTCTTTATGTAAGTAAAGCTAATAATTTGTTGTCAGTATACTTGAAAGTGAAGCCATCTAACCATTATTAGTCCAGATCTCATTATTTAAAAAAAAACCAAAACAAAACAACACTGTTAAAATTGTTATGCACATGTGCTAGTGCCCACCCCTTCTCCCAGTGTTTGGCTCACATCTCCACTGCTCCTCTGGCTCCTCAGCTTGGTGGTTTCATGCTGTTGGCACTGGTGGGGTGTTATGGTGAATTGTCAGCATCTGGAGCCTTTCACTGTGAGGAATATGATGCTCATGTTAATGGTTTCTTCTTCCACACTCTGGGATCTACTTTGGGTTATTTTTGTATGTCTGCCAACACCCTTTTACACCTTGCTCCACCCTCACTGGTCTGCAGTTCCATATTATGCCCAAATTGACTACATATGGTATCTTCCATTTATGTTAGATATTCTTTCTTTGTTTTCTTTTTTACCCCCCAAACCAGTTCTGTCCAGGTCTGCATTTCTCTAACTGACCATGGATGAGCTGTAGCCACAGGGTTTCCAGTCCCAGCCTGTGCCCTTTCTTTCAGCATTCAGTGTTTGTGTCCCTCTTCACTGCATCCTGTCTTCACTGCTCAAGGGCTTTACTATCATATCAGGTTTGTCTTCTTCTGCACCGCATCATTGTTTAGAGTAATAAGTACCTTATGCCGTGTAACACAATAACTGCTTCTTGCTGCTATCTATGTAACACTGTTCACATTATACAAAGACAAAATGATTTAACTGTAGGCACCTGATACCCTTCCTGCTATTCTGCCACGATTGAGAGACGGGACACAGCTTGATGCAAGCCAATGTCAATTTATTGTATAAAATGACAAGTTTATATACTCTGCAAAGCCCACGTGTGCCTTAGTTTCATTGATGCATAAAAAGCCATTCTACATTAGTCATTTGCTGATTGGTTTAGAAACACTTACGAACATTGTTAGAAAAAAGCAGCTTAAGCCTAGTAGCACAACCTTTGTACTCATTCTGGTTTTGTTTTTTGCAACTTCTCTTGTTCCCCCTTCAAGGCTAACCAGTTCCTCCTATCCTCCTCTGGTGTCAGAAAGTCTAGTCTTCCCATAATCTTTCATCCCTTATCAGCTAGCTCCTGTGTTGTTTTAAATCTCCCAGGGTTTGTCTACTCAACCCTGTTAGGTCCTGTCCTACACTATTCCAACGTGTTCTCTTCTTTTGATAGAGCATCTCAGAGGCTGGTTCAGCTGGGGACAAAAGACTTCTGGGACACAAGAGAATGACACATGGCTATAGATATCTATGGCTGATGGTGAAATACATACAATGGTGACAAAAAGGCAGAATGGGAAAGATTATTTTTTTCCCCCGGAAATGCCATGGAAATATGAAGAAACACATAGACCACGGACTGTTCAAAACTGAGAGATCAACGAACAAATTCTCTTCCTTGTCCTTAGGGATTCTGTGGTAAATGGAAGATGGTTGTGGGCAATGGGAGTTTGGCAACCAACAAGAATGAAAAGCTGGAAATTTGCATACAGCGATTTGGAGAATTCTTTAAAATAGTATTTTTTCCCCCTTTGAAAGTAATTTAATATAATTTACTTTTCTTTAATTGTCGTGTGATTCTGATGGAATAAAAAAAAAATCCTCCCAGTCCTGTTGCATATGTGCTTTCTTATATACAGAGTTCGATATAGTTTGCGTGGAAAATACCCGGAATGTTTCATATGGCAACTGGCAACACTGAAGCAGGACTTCAAGATCTAAAAAATGTAAGTCAAGTAATAATAAATGTTATTATCACTTACATGCTTTTCTTATAATCACTATGGTTTTATTATAGCTATATAAATCCTTAACTAATAGCAGAAAGCTTTGTAGCTTATAAGAGCTTGTTAAAAGTAAACACAGTGTTTAATACAGGGTAGTAAGGCTTTTTGATGAGACCTATGAAGTGTTCTGGAAAAACACATTGTCCTGCCATTTCACTCATCTAAGGTGGCAGATGGAAGTCTCCTCATCTGCAATACCACCTCATTTCAAAAATAATGCATTAACAGAGAGGGAATATAGCATTTTTTTATGTAAATAAAGTTTTGTCATTCTGACAGGGCCTATTTACCATTTGGAGGCCATTAGACTTCTGCCCTGGCTTCTTTAGCACTGCAATGGGATTGGAAAGCCAGTTTGATATTAACAATTAAATTTCTCACTTGTGCTGCAAAGCTTCCTTTTATATTTCTGTAAAACTGAACAAATGACTGCTACTAATGTTTTGCTCATCAACTAGTAAGTGTAGGCCATTTAAGACAGAAATGTAGGGTTTAGCTCCAGCTGCTGTTCTAATGTTGCAGAAAGCTTTTGCTGCAGCTCATTAAATTCAACTTCAGGCAGTCACAAAACTGCCAGCTAATTATTTTTTTCTCTTCTCGGTTGAGTGAAACCTGGTGTCACCAATTTCCACTCATAAAATGGAGCTACAGAATTCTTCAGTGAAAAGGAGCAGACCTGCAACTGGGAAGTGTTTTTCTTCAGCAGTGAATACGTGGGGTGTTTTGGTCTCTATTATGTTAATTCAAACCAAATTAAGTGATGAAATTTAGTCCATTTTTGTGGAACATCAAAATTAAAAATGAGAGCCAAAGCAGAAACACACATGTATGGAGATTCCCCTCCTGACCTCAAGTATGGAATATCGACCTGAACTCAAGTCTGTGCTATCATGTGTATGATGCTACAACTCTCTGATAAATTGCTTAAAATATACCTTGCGATCACCTGCACTACTCGTGATTTTAAGTTGTTGGTATAGCTTATATTAAAGTAACTGAAACCAGAGCATACATGTGTGTTTAGGGTAACATCCAGAAACAAGGAATATGAATACATAATCTCCTGCCATGGAGCTGCTCACAGGAACAGGGGTTTTGGTTGACTTCTGTGGTGATTTACTCTTTAGACTTCACAAATAGAGAACATTTCTAAGCTTTTATCCCAGAATTATTGGAGAAATAATAGATACTGAGGATTTGACCTTTTATTAATCATTGTTTATTGTCATATCACAGTCAGGTTTCCAAAGAGGGAGTTCTCCATTCTGCTATAATTTTACACACAGAGGAGACAGCCCTTACTGTGATTTTACAATTAAAATTAACACAAAATGAGTGTAAGAAGGGAACAATAGAGAAAAGAGTAAAGTAACAGCAACAGAGTGGTGTGATTGAACCTGAAATATGTAGAATTAGGTTTCCAAATACATAGCTGAAGATATGGTAGCATGAAGAGAGGAAACAAATTATTTCAGCCTCAAAATTCACATTTCAAGTATGTATATTTTTGGTTTTGATATCACGTATTCAGATATCTGTAAGTTGTCACCTGGTAACTGTTGTCGTCTCACCATGATCTTAAGAGTGAGAAGACACATCAAAAGAGAATTAAGGCTATGACAGCAATCAGAGCACATTAGAAAACTTCCAGGTATGGATGCAATCTGGCATTTGCTTCAAGCACCAAGACACAATGGGGGCATAGGAAGAAAGTCGTTAAGGGAACCAGTTTTAGGGTACGAAAGCAAGATGCAGTATGTCACCCTTCCTTTGTTTTTCTGTGACAGTTTTCATGTCTTTTCTGTGATAAAAGTTGTGCAAATAAGTTTGGGAGAGGTTTTTGTATGACTTCATTAGGGAGCACATTAAGCATAGTTTGTCAATACTAGATAGCCAAGCAACTGTGACTGTGCTTTCACAGAACCATTAGCTAAATTCTGGTCATGGGTTCAAACTATATTGCTGTTTCTATATATGCATCTCAGCAAGCAACACTGTGAAGAATTAAAAAGCTGAGATTTAAGTCACATTTTACATGTATGGGTAAGAAAGGTGGGAGGTTTTTTCCTAACTGTTAAAGGAAAGAAACTTAGACTTGCTTTCAAACCCAGCACTGAATTTTTGACTAAACATCTTTCTATTTGTAAGCTGAGTAAACTTTATCTGATGTTTATCAAGAAACAAGTAAATAATCTTCTGCCACTTTAAAGAAGTACAATGACATTATGAAGAGTTTTACTGAAAACAACCAAAACCTTATTCATTTGATAATTTTCAGAATACAATCCTATTAAACTTCAGTACTAGGTTCTGAATACAACCCACAAAATAGTAAAAGATATGTTGGAGCCACCTGTCCCTCTTCTATAAATAGGCAAGTACTAAATCTTATTTTCTCTAAGACAAATGGTTTGTGATATATAAATGCATAGTAATAATGAAGTTCAACCTTGAACTGTTTGAAATGTGATGTCTTTGAATATGGAAAATAACAATAGCTATGACCATGGATTATGATCATATGGTTAAGTTGTAGCTTCACAACAGTGCAGGGCTTTTTCCCCTTTGGTGGCCCCAAACTAGACACAGAGATCCCAACAGAGTCTTATGAGGGATGGGTGGACTAAGAAACTCCTCCAAGCTCTTGCCAATGTAGCCTTGCATGTGGTTGTCTCCCTCACTTCCAGGATGACCCATGGTCAGCTGGTTGTCCACCAGAACCCCCATGCCCACACCCTTTTCAGTATTGACATTACCTAATCAGACTGGGACTAGCAGGATTAGGCAGCATCCAAGAGTATCAGTTTATCAAGGCAGGTCAGAATATTAATACCAGAAGCGGCTTTCAGATCAGGCTGGAAGGGTTGGTTTCAAACACTGCCACACAAATATCAGCAGTCTGGTGTTAACATCTGGCACTCTGAGACTACTGACCCTCAACCCTCTCCCGGTTCAAAGTTGTTTGATGGTAAATGCAAAGAGCAATGGCATCTGCCAAATGTTGCTGAAGGTGTGCCTCACAGTAAGCCTCATAACCTTTTAGCCCAAGCCAGGACATAACAAAGATGCCTGTTTCAGAAAGTGTGTAGGAGATGCTTCACCAGCATGTCTCCAGAGGACGCTCCTCTCCAAATGAAGGTAAGCTAAATGAGCCAAAAGGCAAGCAGATACTAATACACCTTCCCCCACACCTAATCCACAATACCCTGAAGAAGTAAAAATCATTTGTTACTCTCCCTGGTCACTAGCTGCTTTTGGCCATTCTGTTTTCCTGTGTCCATAAAAACAACCAGAAGATTCAGAAACAACCTTTTTCCATAGCAAACTGGTGCTTAGTGAGGCCAGACAGATTCTGAATGGGTGCTTAAGTTCACTGCTGTTCAGCAGGATAATTTTCTGGACTTAATATTGCAGATCCTCACATTCCCGTCAGGCTAAAATATTTACACTGATCATCTGAGCCTACTGATTTACCTCTCCATTTATTTCCTTTATTTATAATTGAATTGGATTTTTTAATTTTTTTTTTAAATAAAGCATACATTTCCCAATCTGTAGCCATTACTCTAAGAGTCTGGTAGTCAACTGCCAAAGTCATATAATAAGGCTGGATTTTTTAGTGAATGTGAAGACCATATGATCTTCACTAGCATACCATAGGTAATTCTCTTCTGCAGTTCAAACAAGTTTCAATTTTTTTCTTTCAAGTGTCTTTTTTTAACTGGTTGTAGAATTCTGCCTATACTGAATCAAACAACTTTTTAATGTAAAAAATCCCCCAAACTCTAAGAAATTGCAGGTGGGAAGACAAGTTCAATGCTTGTGTTATTTTACTGTGGATTCCAGCAGGAGAAAATGTATGTAGGAACTACTGTTGAAAATCCTGAAATGCCTAGAGATCACTGGTGCTCTCTCAAAAGTGGGTTTAAGCCTTTTAAGGGCTAGCCTGGAAGGACTACTGGGGACATAATAACTACTGAAACTGCACACACAACCCCCACACACACCCCCCTTGGCCCCCCACCCTTGCATGAATTGGTGTGTAAATATTTTTTGGTGTCTGTTTCTGCAGTGTATGAGTTTTGGAGAACACAGAGGTAGAATATGAGGAGTAACAAAGAAATTGTGGACTCACTTTGCTTTCTTGGTTAATCAACAACAAATTCTTGATTCTAGAAAATTTTAGAGTAAATTTTGTAATGCTTATTCAACAACTGGGATGAAAAGGACAATTTTATGGATTGCATTGGGCATGTTGGTTTATTTGGAGAAGGGACAGGGACAGATTCAACTTCCCTTAAGTTCTTTAGTGAGATCTTGATCCACAGCTTATTCTCCAGAAATGGCTTGTTTATTCTGACCTAAATATGCAAATTAACAAAGAAAATTTAAAATACCATTGCCTTATTGCATTCATTGATTGATTAAATATGCATTGTAAACTCCCACGTCAATTAGAAGGGACTGTAGCAATGGACTTTGATAGTTACCATAACATCAGAATGTACTTTTCTTTCTTTTTAAAGATACATACCAACTTTTATACAAGAATATGTTTGCTAATTAATTTTGAAAAAAGAGACTATTTAAAAGGTGGTTGTATTTCAGGGATCTGGCTTTTATTGTTACTCTATCCTAGCATAGTATACTACATCTATCAAAAAAAGACATTAAATGATTTTGTGTTTATATTTATTGTCAGCAATACATCAGTTATGTAAAAATAACCCAGATGAAAATGTAAGACTTGTTACATTTTCATGTCATTTGTATTAACTGAATAAAGCTTAGTGACAATATACACACATTTGCAGTAGTTGTACGTAAACATTTTGTGCATTAAAAAAGAAATATACATAATTTAAAAAATAAAAATGCATTACACAATTTACAAATTAACAACAACCAAAAAAAAAAAAAAAGGTAAACATTCCTCAGACAGCTGCCTCCTTGTTCTACAAAATAAATATTCAAGTAAATTAAGTTAGGCAAAATAAACTCTTAACTTTGGGTGAGCACGATTTACATAAAGGTGAAAAGACAGATTTCCATTTCACTCAAGGTATATTTTACAGTGATTTATACACAAGTTTTTAAATTGGTCTCTTCAGATTCTAGTATTAGAAAACAAACTTTTATTAAATTTTGGCAGAAGGAAGGGAGCTTCAAAATTGATGCTTTATATCAAATATAAACAAGCTTGTGCAATTGCACCAAAGCTTCGAAAAGAAACTGCTCCAGGACTCAAAGCAGACACAGTAATCTAAAAACTACAGATTTAAAAAGGAAAATACAAACTACCACATCAACAGGAAAATGTCTACTTTGCTATTTTCTGAATGGTTTATTTGATCACTGGAAACGTTACTTTCACAAACTAACAATCTACAGGAGTGACTGCTTTAGGCACTGGATTTGTAGAAGCACTCTGATTTTTAAAGCAAATTGCTTTTCATTCTATACTGATAATTCACCTATTACTTACTTCTGTTTCCATGCTAAAGGGCTTAATCACCTATGCAATCTTTAGCTTTACACAAAAATTCAGGTCTCCTCATAGCCCAATTTTTTATTATTTTTTTTGATTAAAAAAAAGATTCTGGCTTCGTATTTCTGTGCACACTGTTTATTTAAAAAAAAAAATTAAAAATGCACTCTAGATTTTAAATGCAGCACTATTATGATGCAGATATGCATCAGCAAAATTCATTGACCAGATAGATATAAAAGGTAACACATACTAGAACACTTGCATGGATTGCAAAGGCCAAACATACTTTAAAACCCTCCTATCTCTTTCTTAATTTGTCCATTTTTTTATAAGGTGAAAAAGCAGATGACATACCTTTAACATCAAGTTACTAAATTCTTAAATTTAGGACATAAAAATCTTCAAGGCAAGAACTAGGCAACAGCTCCTACTAAGACCAGCCTGTATAATAAATAAAGATGACTTGTTGCCCACAAAAGAAACCCTGTTCCCTCAACTCCCCAGTGGTCCAATATTATTTGACAACACAGAATCAACCTTCTTAAAGTACTGAAACAATGATCAAGCTTTATGTCTCCACATGACAGTTACAGTTCTTAAAAACTTTATAACTTTTCGACTTTATTTTCTGTGTGTCTCACAAAATAGGAATCAGCAAGGTTTTTCTTGTGAAATAATTAAATTCATCAAAATTTGGTTTATTTCTACAGATCTTTACAAAGCGATGTAAGACTGAAGCCCCCAGTCCTGCAACACGTACACGAATGAGCCATTGCTGGGGCAGGGGGCCATGGCACTTCACCAGCTGTGGCAGGATCAAGGTAAAAAATGAGAAATTAAACCTGTACAAAAGATTGTTACAATTAGTCCTCTCTGCTCATCACTCCCATTTGGGAATACTTACGCACTGGGAGGACGGTAATTTTCTTGATGCAGTAACACCACACTGGTAATAGAAGGTAGCTAAAGTAAAGTAGGACCATAACCTCTCTTGAACATTCATAAAATGCCTGCTTGTTCCAAGAATTATTCTACATGGAACAAAATTAGGTATTTTAAGGACAGATGTTTCCCATCAATGTTCATGAGAGTCTTGCCATTGGTTTCAGTGGATCTGGACCAAAGTTTGCAAACTACAGTTTTATTCAGTGTGCAAAACCGGTGCTTCTTGAGTAAATAGCATGGTAAGTAGGCAGGAATGGTTTAGGTTATAAAAAAGACCTGAGAACCTAATATTGAACATTATATAACAATTATTTTTGAGAGGTTGCCTGATAAAGGTTTGTATTGCTTAGTAGTGGCACAGTCACTTATCTGTATGGGCTACACATAGAAGCCATCTGATGAGAATAACCCTTCTCAGGTCATGAATCACATCTGTAACAGGCATGTAGATACACTGGTGAGTTAACGAGCTTCATGCCAGAAACGTAATGCTGAAAAGCCATGAGCATGGAAGAGGTTAACTGAGGTTTTATACCATCAGAGTTTTTTAAGAAGTCATGAGTATTAAAATGGCAAAAGTATTGATCTTATTGTTTACTTGCCAGTAGACTCAAGAATTTAACTGAGTAATTAAAAGAATCTATCCAATTATCAAATTAGAAAAGACAAAAGGGCTCTGAGGATTGCACTGTCAGCAACAGTGAAAATGCTCTCAACTAGCAGAAGGGGGCAGGGAATAAAGTAAATCCATTTTATTTTACTTGAACAAACAATCGGAATACCTTTCTAGATAGCAAGTATGTCACTCAGGATTACAGGGCAACCACTTTTCTTTTTCTTTTCTTTTTTTTTCTAACAAAGTTAACAAATATAAAAATTCTAGTCATAAACAGCCTTCAAAGTACAATTAGAAACCAGCAGGACAATCTATACCGGTATAGGTAGATGGGGCAAGAAACTAGACACTTGTATTACTGCCATGATAGAGACTACAAATGGCTGCTGTGACGAGGAACGGTGCGCACAGTACATGTCGTTAGCCGATTCCATCCAGCCGCAGTCCAAACCGAGCACTACTCTCTTCAGGATCCAAGACCTGTCTACTTGACACTCCTTGCACAAGATACATCATCATCCTTTCCAAAAAGAGGCAGTTTCTATGGCAATACTAGTTAAGTGCATATCATGCTGCACTAATATAGTGCAAAAATCTGCCTTGCATGTAGCAAAAAAGATGCAGGCAACAGTTTGAGTTAGAGAAAGTAGAAACGTATTGTAACATTTACAATGGGTATTTTTCCAGACAGCAACCGCTAGAAAATACTGAATCTGAGAATGCCTCCTTTCTGGATGTACATATGAGGCCTTTATACTTTGGAGTGATAATAGGACAGAATTTCGCAAGTGAGTCATTGCCCTCTGAAATGCAGGTTAACACAAGTTATCGTCAACTGGCAAACTGTTGAACTTGCTCAGCGGGTTAATCCCAGTTAAAAGTTAATATTGTACTAAGCACTAAATTGCTCTTTAACAAGTATATAATCTGATAGAGTAATAACGTACGGTTCGACTGAGTATATATGTTATGCTTGAATATAAAGAGTCATAGACAGCTTGGTACAAACTCTTCATGCGTACTGATTATACTTGGTTAATGTTGCAGGGGCTTCCAACTGTTAATGTTATGTCAGCTACAGTGTTCTGGAGACAGGAGTGGTGCTTATAGTTTGTAAGATTGAGGAAAGACCACAAATCTCCCAATTGCAGTGTCTGTTAACGTGATTCTGCCAGATTTCTCAGTGCTGATGGTCTAAAGTAAAGCAATAATACCTCGAATATCCATAGGCATTATGAAATCCATCCTTTATCTATGGTGCAGTTACAAAAAAGAAAAAGTCAAAACACTTAATCCACCTCCATAGAAAATCCCTGTGGCTTTGGATACCTTCTGATTTCAATCCATTAATTTAGACTCCATTCGTCACCACGAGAAGTTATATTTTACATATCTGCATCTCCATCATAAGCCAAGGTTAAAGGTTTCAGTCGGTTGTTCTGCCTTCTCTGGGGCTTCTTTGGCTTTTTGCTGAAACAGTAAGATAATTTGTAAATTGATCAAGAAACTAATAACATAGCAAAGATGGATTTTAGTCTTAAAGGAAAGATGAGTATATGCTTTTAAGATAATGCAATTGGTTGTTCATTTGAAAAAGTTATAATCCTAAAACCTTCACTTGGATCCTTATTATCTGTTTATCAACCCAAAGTAATATCCAATTCAAAGTTTGTTGTTCAGAAACAGGCTGTTATGGTGCTTATAGGACTTGATGAAATCCTTGGCAGGTAATCCTGCAAGATCAATCAGTTTTCACAAGAACCCAGAGCCTGCAGTGCAATGTATGGTCATGTATCAAAACCACAATCAGGTTCTTTTAAACGATACAACTCAAGTATTAACCTCTCTTGACACATCAGGGATTTCCATTGGAAAGTTCTATCTTTTGATTAGTTTTACCTCATTATGCTTGCTGGATTGACTACAGTTAATTCTAGATGTTATAATCAAAGCAGTCATAAATAGCAGGGATATGGTTGTTAGTCATTACCATTCCCTGTCCAGCCTTGAATTAGATTTCAATCCAGCAGTTTTTCCAATTCATTTGATATAGTCTTATAAAATTACCAAGCCAAAGGAAAATGCATGGTTGTACATGCTTTAGTACTTGTCTTCTTTAGAGGGTAATATAAACATTTTTTAAAATCAGGCCTGTGCATCCTCAGTCACATCCGAAATCTTATCTCAGCTCTGTCACTTAGGATGCCCAAATCTAATTCAGTTGTCACAGTGGCTTGCACTAGCAATGGATTTCAGTCCGAAGAATCTACAGTGGAATTTTACGCTAATAGATTTTCCTTCTCTCAAGCCAAAAATAATTCCTTACTTGGACTGACATGAGATTTTTGGGGAAGTTCTATGAAAACCCAAACAAGTCCAGAAGCCCCCCAAATGCCTGCTAATGCAGTACAGCCAAGGGTCTGATGTGTATGACCTCTTCTCACCTTCCATCTGCACAGTCATTTGGATCAGAAATTCTAAACAGTACCTAGAAAACCTCAGGGAAAGCATTCCAAAGGTGACTTCTTGATCCAAAAAGTCTTTGATTTCACATGCAATAAGAGTTTTCAACAAAATAATGCGTCCTTTATAAAAAATACATGAGAAAGTTTTCAGACTTTTTTTGCTTACATTTCACTCTATCTTGCCAAATATCAATCCTGAATTGCCTCATGACTAAATTTCCTTTTTGCTATTTCTCTCTATGTCTTGTAATACAGAAGCCATGAAATTATCATGGACATGCTGCATTTATAACAGAGATAAACTGGGCAAAAATAAACTATACGCTAAGCTACCCCATACTTGTAAGTTCTTCTAACCTTAGGAGAGCATGTACTTAGCTGTCATCTAGACTACAGCCAGAGTCCACTGACCTGGGCTTGGGCAAAAGGAAAAATTGCACACTGCATTTCATCGAAGTGTCTGTAGTTTCTACAGCGGGATATGTACATGCTTGCATTACAGTCTGTGTGGGACTGCTTGTTTGTAAATAATTAAAGAACTCACCAGGCTAGATAGATCATAGAAACAATAAAGATGAGTAAAACAAATGCACCAGCAGCTACACCATAAACCCAGGTCTTCAGCCTCCCATCTAAAAGGAATGAATGTTAGTCAGTAGTGTTTGAGTTAGTTTTGCTGAATTATTAGTTCTGATATAGTACAGAAATACTTCTATAATCCAAAATAAATGTCTTCAGTAGCAATTACAGCTTAGAAAGAGTAAATACTATTAAACAACTGAGCAATAGCTTCTCTGTGTACTTGGGTGCTGCTTTTCAGACAAAGTCTGGGTAAGCCAAATAGAGCCACAATGTGGGGCAGAGGCAGCACGTGAGATCCCCAGAAACCCAGCCCTGGGCCTGCTGGCAGTGGACAATCCTTCAGTGTGATCGCAGGGCAGCTTATCAGCCTGAGATTGATTTATGCTGTTAGCATCACTTTCAATTCTAGCTCCAGCAAATCAATCTGCCTGTTATTTTCATTCTTCCTGGTAGGTAATTGTATGCTTTTTAATACCTTTAGCATCTTTTACCTCATTTGTACCTTAACTGCACACACACAACTTTCCCTACTGCCTAATGTAATAAGTTTTCAATTTCTTGCCATAACAAATTCAAGTTTTGTTGTCATAAAACAACTTCCTTTCACAGAACCAGCAAAAATACATGAAAAATACATGAAAATACATGAAAAAGACAACCATGATCATAAATATAATTGTCTGTTGCTAATAAGGACTCTATGAGCAGCCTCTCCAGTTTGTATTTTGGACACGACGTCCCTTCAGGATGAGGCATACATGCAGCCCATTCTCCTGCTTGCCTTGATCCTAGATGCACCCACTTGTCCCAGGAAAAATGGTGTGGCTTTGTCTGTGGAGTTTTGCTCAGTGTATGCTGTTTGACTCGCTACTTTTTTCCAACTCATTTCGCAAATGTCTACATGGCTTTCTGAAAACGTTCTTTTAGAAGAGGTTAGATAGCCTTGTTGCACCCCCTTGACAATGAAAATTCCATTAAAAGGTTGAATTATGGTTGAACTCGATGATCTCAAAGGTTTTTCCAATCTAGTGATTCTGATTCTGTGATTTCATTTACAAGGGGAAAAAATTATTTCATGAAGTCATGTATATTATCAGTGTAAGGAAACAGAGATAACATTTTTCTGACCAAATACCTATTGCTTCCTGATAGCTCTGGAGAACAAACGGGCATTATTAGTGCAATTGATGTTTCTGTGACACAAAAATAAGAGAAATCAGTAAGACTGCCTTTGCTCAGATCCACAGTAGCCCTTTCTATTGTTGGGCAATCAAGTTCAGGATTTCTGTTCTTTAGCAGTGTAAAGACTTGCAGTCATGTGAACAACTAGCTCAAGACTAATTAATACAAAAACATTTTAGCTTCATTACATTAATCAACCTAATGAAACATTATAACTGATAATAACTAGTATAACTGAAATAACTGATCCATTAAAGATGGATTGAACAGTAGATTTGACCTGATGTGTTCAATGATATGATAATACATTGGGAGGAATTAAGACTACAGTACTGCTGAAAAGGTTAGCTGCTTCTCTCATTCACTTATTTTCATTGGTAAGGGGGTTCAGGTGCCTTTGGGTTTGCTTGTTCTAAAATAGTATCTCCTTGGAAAAAATACTGGCATTACCTTGTTTCTGGAACTACCTATTTTTGTCAAAGCAGGGAACTCTATTAACAAGATCATTGATCAACTATAAGCGTCTAACTCAGGTTTTCTGAATTCCCCTGGACAGATTGTTTCTACATATACAAGAGAACTGGCATCTCAGACTCATCTGTTTTGGATAATACATCAGCACAGACACCTGTTTCAATATCTTCCTTTCTGGAAGTGCAATATAATTTGTTGAAGACAGCAAAAGAACTATTTCAAGTCTAGACTTAGAAACTATGATGAAAAGAATAATCATGCTGGAGTAAATTAAAACCTTTCCATTAGTTGCCCAATCCTAGGATTAAAACAATCAAGCATAAATTTAATTTGAACTTCAAAATACTTGCTTTCTTTCACATTTGCTCATACCTTCGCTGAGTAAAATGTCCTACTGAATACAGTTGTTTTAATCTGAGCTGAGCTGTGTTTCCTTCCTAACTAGAATTACTGGAAATTAGCTGCATTTTTGTGATATCTCTCAACTGCTCCTTGCTTCAAAAAGCATGTCTGATCTCACATGAGCATACACGTTCCTAAACAGTCGAAGGTGACTGTATCACATTTGCATGCTACAAACCACCCTCTGGCATTTTTGGGTGGTTTACTAGAATGTGTAAAGGATAACATATTTGGTAAGTTGTTGTTTTTTAAAGGAGGACCAGAGAAGTTTAATTTTCTTTCTTTTATTGTGGTTTAAATTATTAACTAGTTGGAATAAAGATCATTTTATTTCATGTATCAAATATAGTATCACAGTACAAAAATCAGTAAATACTAGTAGAACTAATGGGATCTAACATAAGTATTTCTAACCCAAACATGATTTAATCTGCTCAATAGAAGCATTGCTGTAGTTCTCAATTTGCAGTATTTTATGGATTATGCACGTAAAAATACTGTTCTCAATTTTCAAATTAAAAACATTCATAAAAACTTTAAAAACAAATGAAGACTCTAAGACACAAGTGTGTTAGAATATTTAGCTCTGTGTAATTTAAAAGACACTTAAGGTAACCAACTGCTCTCTTAATATAATTAACATTTTGGACAAGCATCATTTCTCTTTATGTGACAGTTATTTGTTACTTAAAATTTTATTTATTTCAATGCTTAACAGTACCAGGAAATTTTTACTGAAATCTGATTATGTGATGGACTTTATAAACTAGTTTTGATCGGTTACTTGTCTTGTATTTCTTGTCACTCTAGCACATAAGTCCTTGCTCAGCTCCAAAGAACACAGTCCATCATAAAAGCAAGTAATTGCCTACAGAGACTAAGAACACATCTATGTTAAATGTCAATAATACGGTTAGCTCTTGTCTTACATGTATTAGTTTAAACATGGGTAGGGCAGAAAAGCATTAGTGTATCTATACTGAGTGTTTTCCTACAATTTACGCTACAGCTGCAAATTTTAAGCATTCCTCACCCTCTGCAGTATTCAATGCTACCTCTTCACCCCTCTGTCAGTGGCATTATTAGTTGAGACAGCCAAAGCTTGGCTGTCAAGGCGTCCTGGCTTGCAGTCGTGCAGCCAACTCCCTTCTGAAGTCACATTTCAAATAGCTTTGGTGAATTTTAACAGGTAGAGGGATTAAAAGGAAATTTTCTTCAATGCATTATTTCGTTAAATACACTGATGGACTAGCTGAGAAGGCTAGGGGTTTATTATGTCTCTTCCATTGTTTTCAATCAGGAGAAATGCCTGTCTTCTTAAACAAACACTTAAGGGTTTTTCCTTTCTTCCTTGGCACCACAAAAATGTAAATGCCAGACCCTGCAGCAGTACTTAGCATTAAGAACTGCTCATCGCATGACTTCACCTGGCCCAAAAGGCTGTAGAAACCAGGTCCTTCCTCGTCCTGACTGGTTACTGGAGGGCTGGGTAGGGTTCACAGCTCGACTGGTTTTCACATCTCCCTTTTTGTCCTCCATGGTGGGGATCACCACCACTGGGATGAGAGTGCACTGTTCGAGCGTGCCATCAGAAGACATAACTTCAGTGTATCCGTCTTCACAACTGCACGTTCTAGTCTGTGGGGAACAAGCGTTTTACACTGTGTGGCAGAGAAACACAGTTTTCTGAGAGCCATAAAGCATAACAACATGGATGACTGGAAAAGATGACTGGTGTGATGAGTGCTAGCCTGGGAAGTACCTCTTCATGTAGTTTTATGCAGCTCTGTACCAAATTGACAGAGATTGTTCAGCTTTTACTTGAAAGGTAGGAAATGGTCTAAAGTTGATTTTAATAAATGAATGATTAGATTATAAAACTCTGAAAATACTCTGCAGTACAGAGAGATGTGCGGGAAGCCCTGACACGGGTGTTTTGTGCCCCAATGCAGTATCACATACCTCACTGCAGTAAGCGTGGGGTTGACTGCACGGTGGGTTACATGACCTGTCAGCATCTGGTTGGCGCACCTCTAAACAGCCCCCTGTAGGACAGAAAATCATATTTTGACATGGTATTACCTCACCACTGATGACATTACTGGTGTCGTTACTTGCTACAGCACGTCATGGGTTACAATTTTATTGCTACTTTGAATTTAAGAGTCTATCTCTTATTCCAGGGTGAAGGATAATTGGTATTAAAGATTTTCTCACAGATAGAGTAAGGTTACAGCACATGTATTTGCATTCACGTGCATCTTAAAGAACTAGTATTTGGCAAGTGAACCTTTTGTCTTTCCCTTTGTTCCTTTGATGGACTGCTCAGAAGACAGTTTAAATGGGGTTTTTTGTGCTTCAGGGGACAGATTTTTGGCCCTCCTTAGGACTCACATATTAAAACTGTGGCCGCAAAGAAAACAAAGCATGTATTTGTTTTACATCTTTGCCTGTCAAAATGAAAACAAAGTGATCATCCAGTTTATGAATGGATACCTGTTTTCTGCTGCTCCTCAGTAGTCAGTTTTACAAATGCTATAGCTTGGCCTCTTATGAAACCACACTTCATGCTAGTCTAAGACAGATTTTTCAGAAGGAAAGAAGCATTACAGAGTAAAGTACTGAATGCTATGATACTGATGATACAGTCTTTCTCCTTTCTGTACAGTCCTAGTTCTCACTGCTACGGCTTTATGTGCAGTGCTGTTATTGTTACAGACCAATACACACAATCAGGCTTTCACTATCATTTCAGCCAGAATGACTTTAAAAATACATGTAGAATCAGTTTGAATGTACCTGGCTTTCCTTCTCTTTTTCGGAGAAGGAAAGCATTGCAGTTTCAAGTTTATACTGCTATAGAATGACTTATCTTGGATCTCCCAAATTAATAATGGTTTTATACTGGTGCAATATGATGATGAAATCCTGATAATTGAGTTTGGTCACCGCCATAGCAGATGCAGTTAGATGTAGTTACTTAGATCAAAATGTTAACAGGATGGCTGATGAAGAGCAAAGAAAACCCTGCTGGTTGCCGTAAGTTTTCCCCACCCCGCAGAAAGGAAAATTGTAAGTCCTAGCATACAAATCACATGCCTGTAGGAATCTATGTAATAAAGTATCAGTCATCCAAGGAAGCTGAAGGAGGAAAGAGTTGTCTCATCAGCCATGGGAAACAACACCTTCAAGTAAAAAAAGAACTACTCAGCACAATAATACGAGTAAGTAAATAAATAAAGGCCTTAAAACACCACCAGGACTCATAATAAAAAATTGATAATGCCTGAATTAAAAGACCCAAATATTCAGCAAATATTCAGCAATAAGGTGGCAAAGAAACACAGTAATGGGAGATACGGGTTGATTCTAGGTCAAACCGTGTAATTTCCATTTAAATCAATCATGTACGTGCACCAATCTGTATAAGTTCTAGTTTATACAAACCACTTTAAAAAAAGGTCAAATGTAAATTACAACCTATTTCATGACTGCATCCTTCATGCACGGAAGTTCTTGCAGACCATTATACTTAAGTGCGTTGTTTGAAATTTATCAGGAATATATGAAAAAAGAGTTTTGCATTTCATGGAAACTGGTAATTACACTCTCTACTCTTCATTTCAGACCAGAAAGTTACCACAGATTTAAAACCACATACAAAAAAATAACCCCTCTGAAAGAAGGGATACATTATAGGTACAAGGTTAGTCTGCCTAGGAAGCCCCATCATGAAAAATCTGCCAACATCACATACTCCTATATTTTCTGGGATTTATCACATAGTTGTATTCAGTCACATCAGAAAAAAATATTATTTTGCGTGACTGACTGTGATTTCTGAGTAAATTCTGATTTTAACATCTCTGAGTCATAATTGCTAAGATGTTATTTATTTTGAAATACTGTAGATCTGTTAATAGATAATATTATATATTAATAAGAATTCATACTTAGAATTTTACTTACCATACAATCCTAGGTAGGAAGTAATCAAGATGCATAAATAATACCCTGTTGCATTTATTGTGAAGATGCATTTTAATATTCTTACATCACAAAGTGACACTTGCAAAAAAGACTCTGGGCTATTAAGTCCTATTTCAAAACCTTGCAAAAAATAATACAGATTTTTTAATTTCTGTTACAACAGATAGTATTGGTGGATTCCATCAAGAAGTATTGTATTGGCAGTCCATAAATTACAGCTTCCCTCCTGCGACTGACCTGACAGTGGCTGACATTGAGGATGTGTTTACTATCACCTGGGCTGATATAAAAAAATATTTAAACAACAAATGTGTAAGTCTTAACTTAAATGAATCCCTAATTCTGAAAAATAAATTAATTTAAATAAACATATAAGATTTTCCTGAATTCAGAGAACTCGGTCATTCTTAATTCCAGGTATTTTCTTCATCGGTTTGCATAAAAAGTAACTACAATCCACAACTGTCCAGTGAAGTATCCTGCTACAGGTTTATGTCACTGAAGTAACAAACTTATACTAGCACATGTATTGAAATTTGATATATTGCATTTTTTAAGGAGATATTTGATATAGGCATATCTTCAAGCTACTGATATCACTCTGCCTCTGTATGGGCACTGGATTGAATTTAATACAAAAGTGACAACAGTCCTATTTGTTGTAGGGCTTGAAATCTGAAACCCTAATTTTGAAGTATAAAACCACCTATGGTAAAAACAAAACAACAGCAACGTAAGACATCCCAGGTCCAGCACAGAAGATAATACTTCTATTTACTTTTAGCATTACATGCTGTGTAATTCTGGAAAAGAAACTACATCTTTAGTATGCAAAAGCATGATGATTCAAGACAACAGCATGTTGATCCATACTCAGGAACAAGTGTTTTTAGCAAATTCTTTAAAAGAAGCCTAATATGTTGGGAAAAGACATTATCCACCTGCTTTCCAGGTTTCAGTATGTATAGAAAAAGAATAGTTACCTGTGACATTTAAACCATCTGACCTTTGGCACCACACGGTTCGAGAAGATCCCTTCCATGGGCTAGCCATCCACTTGTATTCATAGCACTGGCCATCTACACAGAGAACATCAACTTTTCAATAATTTTGATTACAAGATTTTAGGCCGCCACTGGAGACAGCCACACTCCTCAGTAGACCCTACTTATTACATTTAACAGCTTTTATGGCTAAGGCCCCTTTCTCTTTCACCCAGCAACTTAGAAGGGTTCACTGCAAGCACAGAGGCCCCAAGGTCTCCTTCGCTTATTGGATACATACAGAATAGCCCAGATGTGTCCCAAACAAAAACTATAATGGATGTACACACTGTGAGTGGAGTGATCCTAATGTAGTTAATGGGTAAAACAGATGTTTCAAATAACCTCATAATGGTTGTGGCCCATCTGTTGGACAAAGCTCATTTAGGAATCGGGTTCCATTCCTGGTAATACTGAGCTTCAAATCAATGTTCCAGTGCTTGGCAAGGTGGCTTGGGCTGCATCTGGCTTCATGTCTCAGCTCAGATGTACACATCTCATATGGCCTGGGATAAAGCACTAAGTCCTTCTGCACCTTAGCTCCCTTTTAAATATAAAATTCCTTTTTGTCTGATCTGTCTGGCATCTAAACAGGCAAGAAATCCTGGTGGTAAGCATGACAGACTTTTAAAACTAATTGCCATGCAACAATTCAAAGGGTATAGAAATCTAACCCAAAACGTAAAGATTTCTTTTTATTAAGGTTATTAAGCAGGTAAGGCAAATACTTTTCCCATATGATGAAAAGAAATTTCATTCTTATAGAAGAATCATCATATCCCAAGACTCTTTAAAGAGGTAACATAGGATAGTACACATTTGAATGCTCTTCTCACTACATTTTATATATGGGATACAAAAACTGAAGTGTATTTCTACATCTATGAAATCAGTATTTGCCAGATTTGATATCATGAACAGAAAGTAAAATAAAACTATTGTTTTGTATTTTTTCCTTATAGCAAAGTGGCCCTGTGTGTATTTTGGTGCTTACCGTTGCATGCTCTTGTTTCTATAGCCTGTTCTGGACAGAGATGTTGGTTTTCTAATTCCTGAATGATCACGGCCCGAGATCGGACTTGTATCCCTCCAAAGCCGAGATCCTCACCATTAACACAGGTTAGCTGACAAAGGCTCCACTCGGACCACTCTCTCAAGTAACAGTCCCCTGTCAAATAGCAATTTTCTAAGATGAGCAATCATCGTATGTGAAGAAGTTTTCTCACTGAAAAAAATGTCCCAATCTAGTTTGTTTATTTTCCCTCTTTATAGTTCCTGTCATTACTCCTCTTAAACATGACTTTTACTATAGAGAAGGTAATATTTCTCTGAATATCTGAGAAGTACAAAATAGCAATAAAAAGATCATACAAACCCCAATTTTTTCTAAAGCAGCGTAGTTTCTGTAGCATTCCTATAGGATCACTTTATTTTTAATTTCTGAGTAACATACTACCTAGTGTTTGGTTTTTTGTAAATTTTAGGGCATTGCACACTGTATGGCTTATGCTAGATTTGTATATCTTCTCTACAATTCTTCTTTGATCATAAAAAGAGAAAACATGGTCCAGGTTTAAAAAGTTGCTTGTCCTTGTGCAGGATTTCTCCAAACAGACAGTGGAACTGTCGGCTGGAAGATGCTTTGCAAGGGACGGAAATGGGAAGGTGATTAAAATGTCTGCTCTGGCAATTTCATGTTAGGTTAATAGAGATTTGTACAATGTTGTCCTATAGTGTAAAACTTAAATATGAATTTATACTAATGACACTAATTAGCATGATTGGCAAAAGAACATTTAAGGAAGATCTGAGGCACAACACAAAGAAACCATTTTGTAAAATTGTGCTAGAAAATGGGACTAGACTGCACACAGACTAATAAATAAACCTCTTAGTTCTCATTATTTCAGTGAAAGAGCTATTAAAAATTCATGCTACCTTGCATTATACTGATGACAGATATAATCAGTATTGTGTTGACCAGATGCCTGATTAATGAAGGAACTTTATTTGCCAACGTTAGGAAAGCATGCAAAGAAATGAATAATTGAAGAACTGATGTATACATAATAGGAAAACAAGTAGTGATTTTTGGAAACATTAGTTGGAGCGTATCATTAGCACATCCCCACAGGGCAGTTATTCTTGCTGGCTAAATGTGAGATTGTTGAACAGGTTCCTGCTCAGCAAAATTATAAAAGCAAGCAGTAAGCAGCTGGATTTTTTTTAGTATATTTGACTAACAAGAAAACCTAACTACAGGCTTTTCATTTTTCCAATTTTCATTTAAAAAGAGAAAAAATGTGAAATTTATGCAATTGGAATGCTGTGCACAAAGCAGTGATGGAAGCCTCTCCAATGTTTATTATTTTCTATTTATTGAGACAATTTTACCTTCAGTCCAATCTGAAATGAACTGGAAATAATTCCTGAGACGGAGGAGTTTCAAGAGAACAAAACCTGAGTACTGGTATGGAATGATAGCCACAGTAGAAATGAAGGAGTTAATCACTATTTCTGAAGATATATTACTAATGACTCTACAGAGCAACAGCAATATACTTCAGATTCTACAAGTAAGTGTTTGCAATGAATTGGGGGAGTTTTACTGGAAATTAAACAGCTGATATAGGCTGTTAATCCTTTGCAGTATGAGGGTCATGGACCTGATCATTTGTAACAGCAGCTTTGGATTCAGTTTACAAGGGCAATGATAGTACATGCCACATCCAGCAAGTTAAGCAACTAGAAATATTCGTATTTTCTCAGAGACCAAAATATCAGTTTTATTTGTAATAGCCCCTTTCAACAAAAAACACCCCAAAATACTCCTTGGCTTAACCTCCTTAGACATCTGTAAAAGGCATCAAGTTCTTAGCCACCAATGAAAGTATCAATTAGGTGATCAAAGCAGTTAAAGATTTAGCTGTAATAAACAACTCACGGAGATAAATACAGGTTTTATTCCAAAAGAGTTAGTGAAAAAAAATATTCTTATTAGATACAACCTGTGACTGAAACATGTCTTTTATAAAATTTAAAACCTGGTATTTTTTCTAATTCACTTATTGTCATGAAGCCACTATAGAAATGTAACTTTGTTGGTCATTTCATGGATGAATCCAACCAGTAAAGCACATGGAAAAAGATTTAGCTGCCTGTGGCTAATACTAGGCACTGATAACTGTAATGATACCCAACAGTCTTGAAATGCAACATTTATCTGAATAGCTTTGTTACCTGGACAAGGGACAGTGCAGGTTTCCTCAAGTATCATCTTCTTGTTGCCATCTATAATAGGCTCTATTTCTCCACAGAATTCCTCATCTACTACTTTGCCAACATCTTCAATGGATCCATCAAAAACCACACAGGAAATGTTCCTCACTCGTGTTCCCTCTCCACATTGAGCATCCTGTGGAAGAACAACACACATGGATGCTGGACAGAAAAAAGTGCCCAAAACCTAGATCTGAGCTGTGTGTCACTGTCTCTTAATATATTTTTGCTTAACTACTTATTCATCCAGGGAAAAAAAACCCAAAACAAACCAACAACCAGACAAACCTTGTTCTTTATTTCTGAAAAAACCAACCAACCCAAAAAACCTGCCAGCTGCTACCACTGTTTCTTAAAGTATGGAGCTAATTATGTCTTTGAATTGTAACCACAACAGTATCTTAAGTGCAGATCTCTTCTAGGATGCCAGTCTATTTCCACAGATATTCTTTTACAATAGAAGGATTTCATTCATTAGTAAAGATGCTGTTCAGGTACAGAAGTTTACATTTATGCTTTGAATATCCATCGGACATTGGTATATCTGTTAACAGCTAAGAACTCAAAGAACAAATCTTCATATCTTTTTGTGTAAGAGGAGTGGAAGCAAATTGTTTACACTTATGAGCAGGTATCTGTGTGTTTAACAGATCTGCCTAGATATACAATCTCTGTAACTTCAAAGTCCCATATGGCTTTTACCTCTACTTTACATGCAGACCATTGACCATATTGCCATCGATAACAAGGTTTTACTGGACAGGGCTTGAATTGCTCCATCTGAGAGGGACAAGGCCTCCCATCACCCTGAAATGGCTGATTTATGGTCCTTCTTCTGATCATTTTTCCTGTAAATGAGAAACAAGAGTATAAGTAACACTGGTTAGACTGATTTATTCCTCAATATGTTTCTATTTTGGGGAAAAGCATTGCGTTTGAATAAAGTAATTTTTTCCACATTTGACAAACTGTATCGTAATGCATATCTGTTGGCTCTTGGAAAATGTAAATCCATATAGCAGACAGGTCAGTCATTTGCACTGCAAGAAGTTCAGGAGTATTTCTGATTAGGGTTTCAGATTGCTGCTATAAACAGCAAACAAAAGGAGTAATTTCCTTGTTTAGAAGCCTGGGGAAAAATAATTTTTCTGAACATTAAAGTAAGTTTGTAGCACTTCAGTGTAGATTCTGGCTCTTCATCTGGAGTTCACTGCTGGAAGAAGCCAACATGTTCTATTCTTCCACGAGTTAATACAGAATCACATGTCCCATGATGGTCTGATCCCCACTACAAGGAACAGGTTAGCTTGCAACTTTTCCTCACTGTCTGTCTGGATAAGATGGAGATTTTGCAGTGGATGGAGGATTCTTCACTCGGACACAAAGAAAATTAAAATACAATAGGCTTATCCAACATTAATCTTCACTTCAACTATAAGTAGCCCACTACCATGCATCATCAAGATAAAAATTATATTTCAAATACTGATACAAACAGAAAGAGGGAGATATTTTTATTCTTTCAGCAACTTCTACTTCTTTCATCTTGCAGTGAACATTAGACCATTATGCTTCATTACAGAGAGGTTGTCATATAGCCAAAGTAATTTTCATGTGCCAGTAGTAGCTGCTCTAGGCTTGGCATCCCGTAGATGTTTTCACAAACCAACACAGCTGTGGTATTTTAATCTATATATACATAAATATAGATAAATATATGAACCAAGTCTAAAAAAAGAAGCATATATTTAAATTTGCATACTAAGGCTTATAATAAACTGAGGCATCACTCAGATTTACATACAGAACATCCGGTGTTAGTGGGCCAAAACAATTCATCTTTAATTCCGTATTTCAATCTGATGCATTTGGAATTGAACAACCTAATGATCATGACACAAATCTTTTGCTGAGAGCAAGCTGCACAAGCCACAACGCAGCAGCAGACAGAACTATATCAGTCTCCCAGACAGCTGTGTTCACTGCAGTGAGCTAGAAAGATGTTTACGAAGTGGAGCCTCATCATTCTTGGGTTCACAGCTGCTCCAACTGAGATGTCACAGGAGAAAAAAAGATTTCCGTGAAAAATACTGAAGGAAAAAAAAAACCCTAAGTACAGAAATGAGCAGAATTTTTGCATAAAAAATTCTTCCTCAACGTTATGTTGTATTTGCATGGGTGCACAAGAGTGATTCAGCTTTGCGATCACTGCGTCTAATTATTAGACAGCTATTATTTATTGAAGAACAGCAGTTACTTCCAACATCCTGCCTAAAATTACAGCTACAAGACTTAAATGTGAGGTTGCCATCATCTCTTAAAAACATTGAGAATTTAAAGCTTTTTTAATTTTTTCACTTCTACAAACAAATTTATACTTGGAAACCACAGGGATTTCAGACAGTGACCCACCTTCACATTTTGAAAATGTCTAGCAACAATAATTCTCATTCAGAAAAATATCAGGTCAATTGTTCAGGTCGTCTGTATGAAAAGAAGTTTATAAAGGGAAGTCTCACAGGGTATTTAACCCTTCAATGAAGTTGTTGGTTCAATTCTCACTCTATAAGGATTATATTGAATATAGAAGAGTAGATTATTTTGACTTAGAAGTCATGTTTTGAAAGGTAATGTCAAAAACTGAAATACTATTACATTATTAGATACTGCAGTATCAAATTATTAACTGTTTAAAAATCCATAGGTCGTTTTGTTGGCATCCTGATGTAGCCAGACCTTTCAGATGCTTTTGCCTAGACCTCTTCCCTGTGGTGCACTCCCCACGCAACACAAGAAGATGCAATATCCATTTACTATGTGCACAGAAGAAAACAGATTCCATATGCTGCTAACCACCCAGTATCTGTAGTGACATGTCCCAGATGAGATTACAGAATGAAGAGGCTTCATAGATAGGTTTCTACCATTCTCTTTCAGTTGTCTATACACCTTAGTTACCTGACACAATGGGGCTTTCAGGTCCTTATTCAGAGGTGTATCAGTACAGATAAATAACCAGTCCCTCCAAAATTAGAACATGTCTTTGATAACCATTCTCTGATAAATATTTGATTGTAAAAAGTTTAGAGAGTGGTTAGCAACATTTTGGGGAAAAAAAAATATTTCAGAGTGAAATAATTGTCTCCCTGCGTTTGATCTGGGTTTAAATATACTAAATTCTACAGTGACTACATTTCTTGAGTTTAATCACTCTGCTCTTCTACAAGTTTAGTACTAAACTCATCACTAATGAAACTTAGGAGGAAATCCCTCCCTCCTCTTTCTCCGTCCACACGCTGAAAAATAAATATTCACAGAATTGTTTAATTTTGTCTCAATATATCATTCACCATGTCTCATTTTGTTCCCAGAGTCAGAAACTATTCTGGGCCAAATGCTCATTATCTTCAGTGAGTACAGTCTCACTGAAGCGTATTATTTCCATGAATAAGGCTGATTTAGTTCCCCGTTACTCTCACTAGGTAACTGCATTTAGCAGTTTTGCAAAGAGACATTATTGCTTTTATAACAGGGGGAAAAAAAAAGAAAAAATGCTCAGTCTTTAAAATAGGCCAAAGATATATACTGACCTGTAAGGCCACACGTCTGGGAGCACTCGGACCAAGGGGACCAGTCAGAGAGCTGACAGTTCACTGGACATTCCACCACACAGGACATATTCATTTGCCATGTCTTCTCCAAACCAAGCTGAAAGAAAAGATTCATTAGTCAGCACATAACATTCAGTCTGTGTTATTGGTGCAATTAAAAATCTCTCTTCAAGATAGTCCTAATGCATATGCTGATTTTTAAATATATGCTTAAATCCTATTTTTATAAATTATTTCCTAAAATAGACCCTATAAATGGAAGGTTTCAACTCCACAGCATTATTTATACAACAGATAGAGGGCAAGGTAATTTATGAAGTATCATTAAAGTACTTTGAAATAGGAATATACAAATATTGCACTATCAACAGCTATTAACAGCTGAAATCAAGTGATGCTAGGAACCAGGTTCAAAACTAACAAAAGGAGGAGCATGAACATGCATTGGAGAGTCAGTTTATTTGTTAGAAGATGTTGCAGACACTGAAAGTTTACAGGAGCTCAGAAGAGACTGAACAAGTTTTAATGGAAGAAAAGTTGGGAGGTTTAAACACACAGAAACCACATCAGGCAAACACAGTCCAAGAGCTGAAAACAGGAGGAGGCTGTAAAAGGAGTACATGGAAACTCATATATGTCTGTCCACCTTACTCTTCCTTATTGCATCTGCTTAGGAAAAAGCAAGAGAGCCACAATGTGGTGTGTAAATTTATTATATGTATTATACTATCCATTCTACCATATGCAAAAATATTAACATGACACTGGCAATGATTATTTCTAAAAAATATGTAGCTTTGCACATTTTTCTGAAAAGCCTCACAAAAAGCAGAATGCTCTAACAGGCCTAAAGTAAAAAGCTGCAAATGCTGGAGGAATATGAGAGAAAGGGGCACAGAATATAGACAGACTCACAGGTTTTCCAAAAAATACATTCTGTACTGAGCAATACTCCAGGCAGGATTCAGCCTCACACTCACAAATGGTGGAACCCCCACAGAGAAGGATGAGTTTTATGGTAATACTTGGAGACAGCACAGTGGCTACATGGCCTTTTGGTCTGGTCTTGTAAAGCCATTTCTATGCTGTTATCAACTCCCACTTTCCAGCTTTTCCCCATCCAAGGAAGAAGAGAGATATTCTCACTAACACACATGAGAATATATGCTGCAAGATGGAATACAACTGACGGCATAAATATTAGCATGACAATAATAATCCCTGCAGCCTGCACAGCTTCAGAATGAGTTAAAAGGATAAGTCCACTATAGTGTGCATGATATAAAACACGCAAGAAAAATCAATCCTGCCAATGTGAACAGATCTGCAGCTTCCCAGCATAAATGACTGTCCTCTTCATTGGCCCTCACCAGTAGACCCTGATCATCATTCAGGCCTTTCAGAATCCCAGGAGGTTGTGGATATCTTTAGGTAGATAAAATCCCCACATAGCTGTAAAAAAACCCAACCTAGACATTTCAAAAACCTATTAATTTTAATGACTGGAAAGGTTAATGGCATAAACCCAGCAGTTAAGACTTTAAAAAGGAAATAAAAACACTATTTCCTACTAAATGCAAGCATAGAGCAATAATTAGGGACAACATTAACACGTCCTCCATAAATAAGCTACAATAAGTACTGGAAATGTCTCATCCTGATAGACTCACCATGTCTTAAATTTGCATTTGCAGTACCATTTATTGAGACAAACGAGGTTTTAGACCTCTGTTCTGTTTTCTACATCAAAGAACAAGTTCTTGGCTTTTCTCTGTGGTACAGTATAACCTTGGTTATCCAGCTATCACACACAGGCGACACCTGAAACCTTTGGATAATCTGGAAGCCTGCTGAATTGATTCCTGCCAATTATAGAAACACAACTGCTCTCTTTCAAGACTGGCCTTCTCAGCTGGACTTTGGCAGCTAGAGAAGGAAAAGCTCAAGAGAGATATTAGAAGTGGATAGGAGAAAGCTGAAGGCCAGATTACCCACAGTGATCTGTCATTTGCATGTCTTAGATACTGAGGTGCTGCTGAAATAGATTCAGGGAGCGATTTGCAGGCTGCAATTTGATATTAACTACACATTAGTTTTTCTTCCCTCTCCTTCATTCAACCGATGAGCCACAATTAGTCTTGAAGAGTTTAAGAAACATTTGGAAAAGTGTTCAGTATCTCCCTTACCTGAAAGAGCCTCTATTCTGGATGAGTTACGGTTTCCGATTTGAGAATGGCAAATACTGGATTTACACTGAAAGCTACTACTGACTGCCCTGTAATCCTACATACAGCAGGGGGAGCAGGCTGCCAGACCAGCATGTTCTATAAACCCTGTGATCCACAAAAAGTATCTTCATTTGTTTATAGGAATGTTTGACAACACAGATTAACCTCTGCAGGAGGTTAATCACGTAATCTGACAGGCAGACTATTTGCTAATAAAATAGAGAAGTTTGCTTTCTGCTGCAGACAAAACTACTAGTTTCTTGGATTTTCTGATCTTTAATTGAAGGTAAATGAACAGAAAGAGCCCATAAATATGAATATGACTAGAATCAGCTTGCTTTGGGTGATTTGATTTTCAAATACTCAAGGAAAGCACAAGCCAAGTTCTTGTGATGTGCTAATTTTTCAGAGTTAGAGACCAAGTAATCCAGTATTACTGTGCCTTGAGAATTTGAAGGGAACTTTGTTAACATGAGGACTTGGAAATAAGCTCTAGAAATTGATTTATCCTGGCAGTAATCAGGATGACTGGCTAGCTTCTTTAGCTGATTGACTGAAACAAACACAAGATCATATGGATGCATTAGGAAACCAGAACACAGGGGCTTGGAAAGAAATGTTAGTATTAACCTCTGCTGATGCTCATACCCAGATGGTGATGGTGATAGTCAAAAGACAAAACACAGAGGTTTCTTTATACATGATTTAGTTTCTTCAGCCATATTTTATATATAGGAACTCAGACATTGCCATTGGAAACCTCATTTTCTTAGGGATCTGCATAGGTTTAACTACTCTGATCTCTCTTCTTTGTGTACAATAATGAAAATCATAATTCTGTGGATGTATCCACATGTAAATTAAAAACTTAACTTTATTTATACATGATAGTCCAGGGGAAATGCCATTAGCTAAGTCATTACAAAATTATTTCATCTTTCTCTTATCATTAACTTTTCTAACCATGTGCAACTTATTTTGACTTTCACTGATTTTTTCTGCACTCCTCTTATAATGCAAAAACATGGCAACCCCTCCAGATACTGTGATTAGGTAAGAAGTGCATACCACATATTCACATTTTGATAATTTATTGAATACTCTCCTCTCATGACCTGGAAGGTCACAGAGTTGACTTTCACATATTTACAGCAAAGGGTCTGGGAAGATCTGAACAGCTTGGCTTTCTGTTAATCAGGTTAACAGGTTTTACTCCTCACTGTTATTGGATCAGCCTTTGACCTTTTTGTACTGCTGCTTACACATCCATAATTCTACAAATAGTCTTAACACAGCGTGACTGTACAGTGGATCAGGACTTTCTACAAGAAGATGTATCTCTATATGGTTTAGCAAATCAAAAGAGCAAATAATATTGTGCCACAGTAGTTGCTGATAAAGCCAGGACCCCACTGCGGTGATATCTGTTGCCCAGTCATTTACAGGAAGCATTTTTTGAGATATTACCTTGTTGCCTTAATTATATCTAAATATACTTTAATTTCTTAAAAGTAGGAAAGCTCCAGAGGTTGTCTGCAATGAGATTTCATTGTCAAGTGTAATCATTTGTTCTAAATGCTGGTCAAAATCTTTGGTCAACAACAGGAATAGTTTCTTGGCTTTATGGGAAAATGTATATATTTCCCCTTAAAATCTAATAAAGCAATTTATTTTCTATTGAAATATTCATATGGATGGATATTTTATATCATGTCTTGGTATGAATTAATCATTATTACAGTCTCTTACAAATAACCCAAGTGCCAAATATTTTTCCTTTTCACACATTAAAACAGTAACAGAATGCATTAATACATTCCCCTATTCTGTTTGGAGAAACTTGCTGGAGTCAGATCTTGAGGTTTTTTAATAAAGACATAAATGATTAATAGTTTGATAGCTTGGATTATAGACCCAAAACCTATGTGTGAATGAGGAACTTGGGACAAAAGTAGGGTGCCAGTCTCAGCTGAAACCTCCTGCCTTTGCTAAGAACTTCAGGAATCTAGTGTACTGGAAGGGGCTGGAGAAGCCAGAGTAGGTGAGATACACCATTCATGAACTCTAGTCCAAAGTACGTGATGGTTTCCTGACTCACTCCGCTTCTGACAAGACTTCTCTGTGGGCATGTCCTGACGAGCAGTCACTATCCAGGAAGGTGCAACAGAAACTGAGTTGGTACCAAAGATGCTGTGGATGCCACTCCATCCTAGTCCCCACATTGGAAATGATTTTGTTTCTGATGTCAAGGTGGTAGGGGAATGGCAGCTGAAGCAAGCTCATTTACTTTCCATCAGGAAGGCACATAGAATTGCCTTTAATGCAATGCTTGTGCTGTCTTCCCATTTCCCTTAATATTAGTATCTCCATGCAATTGAAAAAATTAAGACCAACACACAAAATGCCAGAAAACCAGTGCTGTCAAATTTGAGGTTAGTTTGAAATTTTGCAAAATGTCTCTTTCAAAATTTAAGGTCTCCTATCTGCTAGTTAGTTCTTCATGTATGTTTCTATTTAATATTTAATACACGCTGCACATTTTTTCCACACTAACTTGGGTATCGTTTGCATTGCACAGCTGGATACAAGAAGTTAGCATTCAGCCCAGCTGCAGAATGACACGTGAGAAATGTTCTCCAACACATTGAGTAAATGATTGATACTGGCAGCTGTCCAAGGCTCTATGCAGGAATTGTATCAAATTAGAATGATGATTAGTGTTCTGATTAAGATTTATTACCTTTATTCTACTTTATTAATTATTGTTTCTAAGTAATTTCCTCCAGGACATAATAATTAGCATACGTTTACAGAGGCACTTAAAAGTGACTGAAGGAAATAGTATAAAAATCAATGTTGATGGCACAGTTCATTTCAGAGATACTTAACAATCCATGAATAGTGTTGCAAAACATCTGGCAAAGATGGGTTACGTGACATATAGCTCAGTTGTCTCAGCATTAATTACCACTGTTAGAAGGGAGCTTACTCACAGGTATCTACTCACCTCTTCACAGTACTTCAGGTCAACGGATTTGCCATCACTGCGAACACAATCAAGCATCCGTGTTTTGATGCCATTACCACAGACAGCCTTCTCACTGAGCTGACATGTACTCCAGTCTGAAAACAAGAGATTCATTAGTGTAGCAAACATTTTAAGATAGGAATCATAATGATCTACTCTGCCACCTAATTCTAATTCTGATGCACTAAAATAATCTTCACAAGCAACTTTTACACACACAAAGGCTCATGGAGCCCAGCTGCTACACGTATTTGGAAACAACCACTGTTGCTGCAAATAGTCAGTACCATGATGCCTTCCTGAAAAGCTCATGTTTGGTTTCATTTGTATGGATTTTGAGCAAATCACATAATTCCCCATAATCAGCATAAATTCCCTGAAGTTATAGCACACACACTACACCCAAACTGGAAAGTATCCAATAATATTTTATCTGGAACAAACAGCCTGAATCAGTTGTCAGCACAAACTCCACAGCTCCCTCCAGATATGAAGCTGAAAAATTCATCCTGTAAGGTGAATGGAATGATATCATAGTCCCAAGATGTCTCTGGATCACAGCACCATGAATACCTGTCACATTGTAGTCATAGTGGTAGCAGTTTTTGTTCAAAGTGCAGACTTCAGTCTCAGTGGCAGCAGGACAAGACTTTCCATCATCTGGTTGTCTCAGGGATTCAGCTGATCTTTCACGGACACTACTGCCATTGCATGGCTTGAAAGGAAGATTGGAAACAGCTTTGGTATTTCAGCATCCTGAAGCCTTTTCATGCAGCATTGTAACCACCCTTCAAGTTACCTCTTCACAGCACACAAATGTAAAACGACAGGCTCACACTGTTGCCTAAGAGAAACCATTTCCTTGCTATTCCAGAGATAATTTAGTCTGCTGTTTCACCTTGGTACCACCCAAGATGAAATATCTTCTAATTTGATAATACCTTGGTACTTTCCTAACCAGTTCATATTAGCATTTTGAAGCCATTTCATTCATAAACTGGAGATACAGAGGCTCACTTTCTAAATGCTATATAGTAGTGCACCAGAGCCCAAATACGCAGAGGTCCCGAAATAATCTCTTCTTTGGTTTGCGTTTTTTTGAGATTTCTTTTTGCAACTGCTGGCAGGAAGGGGAGAGGGGACCAAAAATTATCTTTCTATGCTTAGTCTTGATCCACAGACATTGCTCTTTATAAGACAGTGATGTTTTCAGTGCAGTGGTTGTACTGCTATGGAGAGGCTCTCAGTTAGGCTCAGAGACAGACTCACAAGCCACTGCCAAAGCTATTTCGCCCCACAGAATGCACTCCACACTGAAGAATGTCACACTGATGACATTTTATTTTGTGTTTTGGAACAATTTTACTTAATGTATAATACTGGCACACTTTATTTCCAAACAACTATCAACAACCCTGAAGATGTTAGTAAATATAAATATTTACATGTGTAATCATTGCTCAATCCAGCATCTTTGCACAACAGGTCATGTATATATTTTTAATTATCCTCCTAAAACTATGAATGTTACACTTCAGTATACTTCTTACCAATGAACATCGAGACCATGGTCCCCATTCAGACATAACACAGTCCTCAGGACATGGTAATGTGCATTTTCTAGCCCCGAGTGGCATCTCTTCAGGGTCACACAGATAGTCCTCCACAGTGTCAGAAGGACCATCCACAGTATTTAGCATGCACCTGGAAAAAAGGAACTGCACATAAACTACATTTACCATGGATTTTGTACAGTAACCGTTCCACAGTATTCTGAGGCATTTTAGCATTTTTTCAGCCCATTAGAATCATGAAGCAACTGAAGTAACAATGAGGCATCGATCTATGAATATCCAAGAAAAGCTGAAGAGCCAAAGTAATCCTCCCTCTTACAGATAACAGTAAAAGACTGAAATACATAGAATTTAGACACTGTCTATTAGTGACTTTCTGAGTTTCTGGACATGTGACTTATTTGATGTTAGCTTACCAGTAAGGCAGAACAATGTGAATCAGCTTTAGTTTAGACATATTTTGAGCATGCTCCAACTGATAATTTTAAATGTAGAAATATGAGAAGTTAAAAAAATATATGTATTCATAAAATTAAGCCTTAATTTACAGAGATGCTTTTTAGTTAGCAATATATTAAAATAACAGCTGGAGGCCCAGGTAAGACTTAGACAGGCTGGAGAGCTGGGCAGGGAGAAGTTTAATGAGATTTAACAAGAGCAAGAGTAGGGTCTTGCATCTAGGGAAGAACAACCCCAGATACCAGTGTAGGTTGGGAACTGTCCTGTTGGAGAGCAGCGGAGGTGAGAGGGTCCTGAGGGTCCTGGAGGACAGCAGGATGACCATGAGCCAGCAATGTGCCCTTGTGGCTAAGAAGGCCCATGGCATCCTGGGGTGTATTAGAAGGGGTGTGGTTGTTAGGTCAAGAGAGGTCCTTTTCCCCCTCTACTCTGCCCTGGTGAGACAGCACCTGGAATATTGTGTCCAGTTCTGGGCCCCTCAGTTCAGGAAGGAGATAGAACTCCTTGAAAGAGTCCAGCACAGGGCCAACAAGATGATTAAGTAAGTGGAACACCTTCCTTATGAGGAAAGGCTGATGGAGCTGTGTTTCTTTAGCTTGGAGAAAAGGAGACTGAGGGGTGACCTTGTTAATGTTTATAAATATGTAAAGGGTGAGAGTCAGGAGGATGGACCCAGGCTCTTCTGGCCATGAGCCAGCAGTGTGCCCTGGTGGCTAAGAGAGCCAATGGGATCTTGGGGTGCATCAGGAGGAGTGTGGCCAGCAGGTCAAAGGAGGTGCATCAGGGGTGCATCAGGAGGAGTGTGGCCAGCAGGTCTACACTGCTCTGGTCAGGCCCCACCTGAAGTATTGTGTTCCCTGGTATAAAAAGCACAGGGATCTCCTTGAGAGAGTCCAAAGAAGTGCTATGAAGATGATTAAGGGCCTGGAACATCTCCCCTATGAAGAGAGGCTGAATAAGCTGGGGCTGTTCAGCCTTGAGAAGACTAAGGGGGGACCTAATTAATGTTTATAATTATTTTAAGCATGGAATGCAGGGGGAGTTGGCTGGCCCCTTTTCAGTGGTCTGTGGGGATAGGACAAGGGGCAATGGCTGCAAGTTGGAGCACAGGTAGTTCCGCACCAACATGCTGAAGAACTTTTACACAGTGAGGGTGACAGAGCACTGGGACAGGCTGCCCAGGGAGGTGGTGGAGTCTCCTTCTCTGGAGATATTCAAGACCCATCTGGACATCTATCTGAGTGAAATGTCCTAGGGAGCTGCTTTGGCAGGGGGGTTGGACCCGATGATCTCTCGAGGTCCCTTCCAACCCCTACAATTCTGTGATTCAGTGATGGTCAGCAATAGGACAAGGGGCAACAGGTGCAAACTGGAGCATAGGAAGTTCCATGTGAATATAAGGAGGAAGTTTTTCACTGTGAGGGTGATGGAGCACTGGACCAGATTGCCCAGAAAGGTTGTGTCGTCTCCTCTCTGGAGAAAACTGCCTGGATGTGTTCCTGTATGATTTAGTCTAGGTAATCCAGCATTGGCAGGGGGGTTGGACTAGATGGTCTTTTGAGGTCCCTTCCAGCCTCTAATGTTCTGTGATTCTGTAAGAATCTTCTGTGTAAGAAGCTAATACACTCAGTGTTGCAGAGCTGAAGATGACAGTCTTCATTCCATAGTATTCTAGTACTGTTGAATCTACTGCTAACTTATCCCTTTCACCTATCAGCCGACGTCCACCTAGTACCTGACTAGGATCATTCAAATTAAAAGGCCTGGATATGTTTGTTTTCCAGAATTGAAAGCTCAATCAATATGAAACCTTTCATACTCATGAATTTCTTTCATTAGACCACTTTCCCACAAATATCTTACGTTATCAGACTAATTTTTGAAACATTCTATTTTCTAAGGTAAGCAGAAAAGAGGCTGCATGAGCATATATTTGCCTTTGTAGAATTAGTACTCTACCAGCATCTTGTGATAATAAATAATAAATTATAGTAGATGAAAATTAGAGGGTTTTAGTCTGAAAGGATTGGAATTCCTATCTTTGATTAAAGTCTTTCAAAATAAGCACCGATTACTTCTTATTTTTCATATTTAAGTTTTTTTAGAAAGATTTCATATGGGAATCTGTTTAGACACTACAGCGTGAGAACAGTTGTGCATAGTCTTTCTAACTTGGGCCAAGCAAAGAGTAATACTGTAATCTTCTTGAAGTAAACAGTTACACTGAAGAAACAGTGCTATTGTGATCAGTCTCCTAAATGTGCCCATTTCCAAGTACTTGTGGCAGGGAAAATTTAGCAGGAACATTTAGCAGTTCACCACATACACCTCCAATTTCCATCCTTCAAACTGAATTCATATTATGTATGTTTTATAAATCAAAATCCTAATCTCAAGCCATGTGTTGCTTTGCAATCGACCATTAAAACAAAACTAACAAAAACCTCAGAAAAAAACCCCCAATCCCCCAATTTTGGCATGTACACCATGTAAAACTGGTTTTAATTAACCTTTGATTAGAGCTCTAGGATGATGATGAGCAAGCACACAAGATGCTTAAATAAGATGCAATAAATAACACTAGATTTCTTCCATTTCATTTTAGCCACTTTTTCCTGTAATAAATGTAACTATTTTTCTCAAGTGTATACGTATTTAGAAGGGACTTTTTAAAAATCCCAGTTTCATATAGAAAGAGGACCATTTTACCATCCAGAAAAGCACTAAAATCACACCTTGCAGTGTTTGAAGTAGAATAAAATGTCAAATATACACTTTGTTTATAAACTTGGAATCAAGACCTATGTCCATAATGAGTAGACAGAGCCATACTGCCTTCACTGAAGATGCTCTGATTTATATCAACCAGGGTTCTCATTCAGTACACTATGGCTGGACTTACCACTATACATTACATGGAATTACATCAAATTAAAACCAGGAATGACTGAAAGTGAAGTCTTTCCAAAGTGAAGGAGGAGCAATACTGTTTTACCTGACTTTCCTTGTTTGAACACCTTCTCCACAGTTCTCTTTTAAGTCCACATTGGTCACCTTGCAGACACTCCAGGGCTCAGTAACCCATACATACTGGCTGCAGTCACTGTGGCAGGGGACTACCTCATATACCTGGAACCCACATCAAGCATCAGTTTTGTTTCACACAAGTAAGATAAACATGCAACAGCAGTCATGCACAAAAGGGTTGCTGCTCTTTTTGGTAAGAGCAAAAAATGTAAACTTGCTGATTTAGAGGTTTTGGTAATGCTACAGATAAAATATTTGATAGAAAACTATAGAAATATCAGTAAGTCAGAAGCTAAGACATTCCCTATGCCATTTCCACCAACAACATCAACATAACCAACATGAGATGTGCAACTGGGCTAGCTCACAAGTATAACTTAGAAAAATGCTGCCAAAACTTTACTTCTACCCTTCACATCTCTCTTCCACTATTGAATCCCACTGTTAATAGTTGTGGGATTGTTTTTATTTCTAAAGAGAGGTGAACTCAATTTTATTTTTCCATTTGGATACCTAAAATCACTCTAATATATTAATGTACCTGCATAAGTATTAGGTTTAGATTTAAATACAGATCTGAAATTGTATTTTTATAGTACCTTCTATGGTGTTCCATATATTTTCTCAAACATACATTATAAAAAAAGGACACATAATGTACACATTGGAGCACAATAGGGAAACACATGCAAAGGTTATCTTTCTATTTTAGAAACTCTTACCTGAGCCTGAAGAAAGTATTTTCAGGAAACCAAAAGAAAAAACAAAGATAAAAGAAAGAATTATTAGTGATAATAATTAGTGGCAGGTATTGAAATGGCATTCATTTAGCTTTGATTACAAACAATTATCTATGACTTCTGCCAAACAAAAGGCATCAAATTTTTCCTCTTGGATCCCCCTTGCTGTCATGAAGAATTTCTGCAAGAACTTTGCCCTTGAAAGAATATAAAAGTTTACAAATCACAAGCAGTGGGAAGAAACTGTAAATTAGATAGTCTCTTTCTCAGCCTCTAACAGACAGGAAAAACTGTTTTTCCTTTTTGCCTATAATGAGCATCAACTCTTCATGCAGTAGGGAATCCAATTTCCCTAAGACAAGAGAAAATCCCCAATGGTTTTGGAGAGGATATTTGACTTCACTATTAATTTAAATTGTTGACAGCATTAAGTGCAATAGATTCAGGAAAATAAAAGGAACTGGCACTTCTCATCCTTCCAAATTTCCTAAGTCCTTCACTGAGTATCTTAATTATGCACAGAGTACTTAAAGCTCATTCTCTCAAAAATACCTTACATCAGCTAACTTCATTCTGGTATTAGGTCAGCACAGCTAGTATTTCTAGATAATCTAAGATATTGTCTTAAACAACATTTTTATTTCTTTTCAGCAACACTACTTGGGAAGAAAAAGAGGGCTGATGGTTTAATAGTTTACCAGTTAACCTGCAACAAATTACTGTCAGTCACCAAAAAAAAATTACGATGCCTTGTGATATATCATTATGCAACTGATCAGTCCACGCACAAAATGGCCAACAAAATCAGCACATTTGGGACTTCTCTGAACTATATAAATATTAACTCATGCAAAGACGGTTGTTAAGGAAGGTACTATACTCAGTGCACAATTTGTAGTCACATGGGAAGTGGCGTTTTATTTACTCTTGTCCAGGATTTCTAAAATTAGAATAGGGAAGTCTTAATTTAAGGAAATGTCTCTATATGTCTCATCCTGGTTAGCATAAGCAGAAATTCGTAAATCCCACATGTTCAACCACCTTTCCACTAACATAAAAATTTGATATCTTGCCAGAAAGAAAAAGGAGAACTCTACATTACATTGCATGTGTTTATTTGTGTTCCCCTGTAACTATGCTAACACTCTGTATATGACTGCAGGCCATGGCAGTTTGGGGATGTCAGGACTGCACACCGGCTTTCCAGACAAGGGGACAAATAATGCCTGGAACCAGTGAAGAAAGGGATGTCATTTTCTCTAACAGTCTCAGATTAGCCTCTTCATTTGAAATCCTCTGAAGGCCATTAACATGATTTTATAGTAAACCTGACTCTATTATCATTGTAATTATGAAGACTTTTAGCTTAGCGAAGTGGGCACTGAACAAGCTTCTTTCAGGGAGTCACCCTGGCATGCATGGCCCAGGAGGAAAGGCACTCAATGAGACGTCTAGCATTCAATCTGCTCATACCTGTCAGCATTGAGTGACTTGCTCTTGAAGCTTGACAGATGTCTTAAGCACTTTATTTCAATGTTCAGTAGCCTTACCATTGGAAAGTTTTCCCAAGGCTTAACCCAAATCTGCTTGCAGCAGGCTAAGCCTACTGCTTTTTATCCTATTCGCGATGGGCATGTAACATGGATTATTTCCTCCTTCTTTGCAACTGCCTTCTATGTAGATGCTAGTAGACTGCCAGCATCCTCCCTCCCATGGGCTAGACAACACATTACAATCTTTCCACAGAGTTCATAATTTCTAGATCTCAATTTACAGTATAGTCCTTCTGTACATCATCTTCCACATACTTCTTAGTCTAACCCCTATTCTTTGTGTGTACAGAAAAAGGCATGTTATATATCTATTAAACACATAAATAAAAGAATACACTTAATAATTGAATATTAATATTCTGAAGAGTCAGTAGTTTTCCATCTAAATGAATGGTACATAACATTTAGATTACTAATGAACTCAAAATTAGAATGCATGTTTCTGAATTGACAATGAATGTATTTAAAATTGAAAGATACAGCCACTGTACTCTTCAACATTCCTATCTTATCTGTAAAGCTTCCTTCTCCCGAAATTACTATATTTCAATTTCAGTTTTTCAATAATTTCATTTTGAATCTTTTATTATTATTTGTCAAGTACCCTGTAACGTTGCCACAAATCAAACTCGAGTCAGAGTACCAGTAGAGGGCAATAGTGTTGCATACAAGTGGCTAAAAGACTAGCAGAGTTACATTTGATGCAGAAAAATACAAGTCTATTATGTACTACATGAATATTAAAGAAGGGAAAAGACTTCTGCATAGGCTATAATTTGTTCCTATTGAAACACGTTCCTCTTAATTTAAAGCATATTTACATGCTGACCCAAATCCAGCAACCCTCATTCTAGTTTGTATTTTGTTAAAGTAGATCACAAACTTAGTTTATTAGCTGCAGTTTAACACATATTATTTTCTAAATTAGAACTAATTACATTCTCTACAGTAGAAAATTAGATCAACAAGCCATTTTACTTTGTGCTAGCAAAATGTCAATAGGATAATATTAAGTACATGCATTTTTATTCAAATGCAAATTGACAACATGCTCCCCATCCCCTCCCCCCACTTGGAATATTTAGAGAGAAGATCATGTGGCTATCTAACATGCTTCTGCAGGCTAAATTAAATTCATCAGTAATCTGAATATAAATCAACTCTGAAGAGCATATGTTAATTTAAAATTAAGTTTTTCTTTCTAAAACTCTCAGAGAAACCAGAAGCAAACAAGCTTCGGGGGTTTGACTTGGACGAGTGCTAAACTTGGTCCCGAAAAATAAGTTCTCATTGGTGGTCAAAGCACTCCCAGTGTGGCCTTGGATTACATTTTCTGGCTTAGTTTCACTTCAAGAGGATTCAGGTCATGCAGCCAGACTGCTCCATACTGGAAAGCCAAATACAGTTAGTGGGACAACTGGAACTCAGTTCCTGGGCAAGTGTGTACCGTAGCCTTGACTAAAGCCCACTAAGGAACACTGGGATGATACTGTATGAGTGTTTGAGAAGTTTTAATTTGCTTTTGGATGTAAGTTGGTTGGGGAATGACATGTAGAATCTTACCAGTTTGAGCATCTGTTATGAGATTTTTACCCATTGTAAGACAAAATCTTCAGAGATGAGGTCTTCACAATTTACATGTAAGAATGTTTTAAGGTCTCCAACCTGCAGTTCAGATAATGTGCTAAATTCTTGCAGATTAGGAAGCAATGAATGCAGATCCTATGCTAACTGAGGAAATCTAAGACAAAACATACTCCTCCTTCTACATACATCTGCCTTTTATGTTGTATGTTTTTTTTTTAATGTGACCAAACAATACAACTAAAAGGGTTATTTGAGGTACAGAAAAACCTATACTGATAATGTAAATATAAAGCAAATTACCTGATTGATGTGATCTAGCTTTGGGCAGGGTCTTCCACCATTGTAGGGTTTTTCACGGAGCCATTTAGACCGAACTTTTACCCCACTCCCGCAGGATTTACTACAGCGAGACCAGTTGGACCACTCACTGAGCTTGCAGTCTGAGGGGCATGGAATAATACAGGCTTCCTCAATATAACCTGCAGGAATGGAAAAGAAAGTGAAATCTCTTCAGCATGTCACTCTGCCACTTCTCCCTGAAGCTCCAGTCTACTTCATTTAGACTGTCCAAAGTTTGACTTGACAAGACTGTGTGAATAGAGAGATTTCTTCATCATTAGGGCTAAATTAAATTCTGCAGAAAATTGACACATAGCTGGAGACTGTGTTAGAGAAGCAGCTGAGCATCCTCACTGTTATGTGATTAGGATTCACATTCACCAGATTTCAGCATTCAAACTTTCTGACAGCTACAGTGTAATTGACACTAACCTGTCTCTAGGTTGCATCAGTCCTACACTGCAAAACCAGTAATTTTCTTTAAAGAAAAAAGGTTTAATTAAAAGCTCCTCCATAATTTTATCAAGTAATTCTACTGCAGTTACACATCAAAAAATCCCAACTGAATCAAAAGATATGCATCTTACCAGCCTGGAGCGAGGGAACTTAACACCTTGTGACCTTTCTAAGGCTAGAAAGAGAGAGTGGCCTGCCACATTAATGATCTGCCGATTAACAACCATCTGCCCCTAGTAGCACACTGAATAATTGCACTGAATGGAAAAGCAGATGTTTGGTTCAGATAAGTCATCGGTCCTGAGAGGTTGGAAAGGGGTATGACATGGTCTGCAGGGAGTAACAGGAGGCCTCAATTCACTGAAGAACTGAAAATGTCTTTCTTTCAAAAGCAACATATGCCATAGTTCTACAATATGTGTCTTTTACGCCAATATTTACAACAGAAGCTATAAAACCTCAAAAAGGTGTCCTTTACTGCATTTTTACTACCACTATACCCTAAAACCTGTATGAACTCTCCTCTCCCCTTTCCTGTGTCAGGTTTGCAATATATTTACTGTTGGCAAATGTTCACTTTAAAGAAACCTCAGTGCATCTAAAATTCAATTAAAGTATCTGACGAAGACAGTTGCAAAATTAATATATACTTGGGTAAGATCATCCTCAAATGGTTTTGCAGAGTTTGCTAGGCATGGTTTCAAATGCTTCTCATATATCTTGATTTATTTTTTTTTTAGTTTGAAGGAAATCACTGTCATTTTCATCAGAACTGATGTCAGCAGCTTTGTGTTTCTAACTGATACTTGGAAGTAAAGCCATTCTGTCTCTTCTAAAAGCAACCAATGGCAAACAATCACAAGGTCTGTAAAAAATAAGAATATTTAAAAGATTTAAATACTGTATAGCTATTTCTATTCGCTTCCATTAATTTGTTTTAGATATAAAGAACAGAAGGGTTGGGTTGGGATTTTGAAACATACAGTAACCTTCAGAATATTTTATGGTTAAACTCAGGTGATGATTTTATCCTATGTAGCTTTCCTCTGTTTGAAAGTGTTGAACAGTTAAATAAATATACAGAGCACATCCTGAATTTGAGCACTGAGGATCTACCTTTCACCAAATGGATCTTCCTTAAAATGGCTAGACCATTATTAGCTTGAAGTACAAGCATGTTTATTAAATAACTTGCCGTTTGATTGACCAGCTCAGTGATACTGTATGAAAGGTACATTGTGTTAGACAAAATACGTTTTTGAAAATCATATCACTGTGTATCAGAGGTGGTGACACAGATTGCCCTGCAGTAGTGAATGCAAAATTGATTACATTTCACCTTACCTGACATCTCTGACTGAGTCTTAGAAATCAGATGCATCCTATCTCAGAGCCTCATCCTACCTCGAACTTTGATTGCATAAATATCAAATTCTGTGTCTTCACGAGAAATGAGCTTTTAACATGAGCTCTTGGACACTATACAAGACCCTATAATCATATAATCAAGAAATTAGTGAATGAAAAGGGTCCATACTGAGAAAGTTAAAAGTAACAATTCCCTCTAAGCAATAAAATGTTTAGTGATATTTATTGTCTGATACATCTACAAGAAGATTTTACTGATTTTCATGAATTTTTCTTGAGATTCTGAAATATGGCCTTTACATTCAATGTAGCTTCTAAGTAATCGTTTTCTGGAGGAACATTTCTACTACAACATAATTATTTGTAAAGTTCTGCCTCCGTAATTAATATCTGAAAGAAAAAATTCTTGCTTCAAATATGTTGCACATTCTTAAGTATGTAACTTTAACAGTTTCAGGTAGCTTCAAAAAGACTTTAAGAACTTCCATAAACCTCTGAGTTATTTTAAATTTGTCTTAATTAATCTCAAAGGGATCTTTACAACCTGCCTTGGTCATAGAAAAAGATCTTCTCTAGGATATCACAATATTTTGGGACTTGGTTAACTATTCCGTAGGCATGGTGCATAGTCTACCAAGAGGACTTTGTGTGGAATGTGCTCAACTTAAATGATTCAAAAATTAGAAAGAATTTTGCTTTATTTCCCTTCATCTCATCTAAGCAAGGACAAGAAAACTTTTTTTTTGAGATAATGAGAATGTTAGCCAAAAAGTTGAACAAAAGTTTTAGAATCTTGCAGACAGATGTGGTATCAAAACCACTATACTATACATAAGTCCCAGGTAACATTTTAATTACACTGAGCTGTAGTCTACAATATTCCATAAAATAGCAATTGAAATCATACCAGTAGAGCAATTTTTTTCACACTAATTATGAAATACATACATTGAAGTCAGCCACTAAAACTGCTTTAGCATAGAACATCATAAAGCCAGAACAGCACTGTATTACAGGTATAGTGTTTTATTAAGAGTCACAATATGGAAAACTACATGCTTGCTTATATGCTAATGCATTCTGGAGAGCACATAGTGGGTCAACTGACATTTCCCACCCACTTCATAATGAAGAAATACTGAACCACAATCTTATACAGGGTCTTTGATCCTAAAAGCTCCTGCTCATCATATAGCTCTTTCCTATGCTATTTCTAGGATATCTGACCCATGATTCCCTCACCTCCCTCCTTCATATTTCCTCAGAGAAGCTGGCATCAAGACTGAAAGTCCCTATGTGAAAATTAATGAGCCAAACAAGAAAAATGGGAAAGATGTGATGAAGAGAACAAGAACAGAGTTAATCATTAAAGACATACAAAAAGGCTCTACAAGGTAGGAAGGCTTGAAGCTACTGGAAATGTGGACAAATTTTAGAGAGCCAAGAGGAAAAAAACCACTTACTATGCAACCATAAAACACTCTTCACCACTGGTACGCTAAGAACACTGGTTAAAAGGACTTGAACAGAATGAAGGGATCCAGAAAGGAGTTTCATACCTTCCAAGCCTTCTCCAAGTAGAAGGAGAAAATAAAAATAGACAAGTTACAAGTCAGAAATCAAAATAACAGAGGAGACACAACACAAAAGAGAAACTGAGGGGGAATAGAGGAAAGGATGAGAAAAGACAGGAAGAGAAGGGGAAAATAAATGGCTCAGAACATAGAGTCAAGAGAATTGTGAAGACATACTGCACAGGGACAGAAAAACAAAGAAAGAAGAGAAAATAAACAAACATCCTGCCAAAAGTAATATCTTGGTGAAGCACAAACAGAATGCAATGCCCTCAAGAGCCTGCTCTGGTATCTCCTGACCAGAGAGCAAAATGCAATGAAGAACAAATGAAAATAGAGGGCAAAGCAAAGAAATAAAAAGACTGTAGCCTCTGATTTGCATTCTATAAGTAATTAGTGTGTAGAATGAAAATGACCCAGTTAAAACTGACATTAAAAAGTTTTTGGCATATTCATCCCCTGGCGTCTTTTTTCCCTGCTTAGACAACTCACTATTTTTCTCAACAGACTATTTAGCTGGGCCACTGGTCTCCCTTAGAGCCAAGGCAAAAGCAGACCTCAAATTGCTTGCAGCTATTTCTCTAGCCAAGACCCCCAAAAAAATTACTTCTTGCAAATTACTTGTTCCACTCCATTTACTACCCATCTAATGGTACTTTTCAGAAAAAGCTTCTCTGAAGCATATCATCATCTCAGATGCCTTTCTATGTGTATGATGTCACCATATTTTTAGGGTGATTAAGAGTGATCTCCAGAATTTGACAGTAATTGCCTCCCAAATCCCAGAAAGTAAATGTTCAGGAACTTTCAAATTTTGTAATTCTTGTTTTTGTTAAATTTTGGGTGCTTGCATTTGTACACTTTGCACTGTAAAAAAGCTAGCAAGCGAGAAGAAAGCATATTGTGATAGAAAAAATACAGAGAAAGCCAGAAATAGAACTGGTGATGCAGTTTCTGACATAAAAAGGACATGAACGAGCCATTTTTCAATTTCTAGTCTCGTTTCCACTCTGATCTAATCATCCTTGAAAGGGTGCTCCGTGTGTTAAACAGCATAAAATCTTATTAAAGAAACAGTCCTCTAATGTGGGGGGTGTGGGTGTCTGTAGGGTGGGATATCATACAATTAATATCACACAGACAGGTTTGTGTAATTTACTTGCAGCAAATTGCATGCTGGAGACTTGAGGTTTAAAGAACAAGCAAGAAATTACCAAGGTAGAAATACAATAGGTAGAAAGCATGACAGCAGTGAGGCAGCAATGAAGAAGTCATGAGGAAAAGAGTGTGAACATAAGAGAGGGACATTGAAATAGAAGACCAACACTATAAAGGCTGAAAATATGTTCTCTGGAGATCAGAGATCCTGTTTCTCCTCCTGATGAAAATATTTCACTGCATTCTTCCTGTAACTCTTCCTTTTCCCTGCAGCTCTTCCCCTTCCCAACAACATCAGAGGGATGTTGGAGATATAAAACCCTGGTATACTGTGATACAAATTATTGGTGTTGCATGGTCCAGAAAGATATTTAGAAGGGTAACCAGGCTCACGAAGGGTCTGGAGAACAAGTCTTATGAGGAGAGGCTGAGGGAACTGGAATTGTTTAGCCTGGAGAAGAGGAGGCTGAGGGGAAACCTTAACTACCTGAAAGGATGTTGTAGAGAGGTGGGTGTTGGTCTCTTAACTAAACAGCAGGTTATAGGACGAGGGGGAATGGCCTCAAGCTGCGCCAGGGCAGGTTCAGATTAGACATTAGGAAAAGGTTCTTCACTGAAAGGGTTGTTGGGCATTGGAACAGGCTTCCCAGGGAGGTGGTTGAGTCACCAACTCTGGATGTATTTAAAAGATGGGTAGACGAGGTGCTTAGGGATATGGTTTAGTAGAGGACAGCTATGGTTGGACTCAATGCTCTCAAAGGTCTTTTCCAACCCAGTGATTCTGTGATTCTGTATTGGAATGAGATGCTTGCCTCTTTAAGGCCTATTCCTTTTCCCAGTGCAGTAGTTTCTCAATTATTTCAGCTCTTACCAGTTGAACTTCACAAGGCTGTGAAATGGGCAGTTGACTACTGTGAGTAAGAACATGGCTATTTTATCATTAAAGATTTATTACTGAATCACAATTTAACAAATGGCTTTGAACCACTAGGATTATGAACTGAACTCATTATTAAAAGAGAAAGGTTTGTGTCCCATTGCTAATTGGCTATAAAATCTGGACTCCTAGAACAAAGTCATTAGTAGATGTGATGGATAATTTATATTGGAGGACTTTAATGGACTTCACACTTTGTCGAATGACAAAGCAGGTTAAGTTGGTGGATATAAGATTTTCCCCACAAACTGTATCTGCAACATGTAGGACCAGACTGACTTCTTGAGTCAAATGGTGAAGACATCTTAGAAAGTGTTTACATGATCTCTTTTCTCCTTAGACTGACAGAGTTATGCTCCTGCTTCACAACTGAAATGTCAGGCTACATTTCCAAGAAAACAGCATCCAATGTCAGAATGGCTGATGTCCTTCAACACAGGCTTTTTTTTTTTTTTTTTTTTTTCCAGGGAAATACTAAGTTCTTGGATCTCATTTTCCAGGACAGAGGAAAATACAATGACTTGCATTTCACTTGTAACAGAATATATGCACATCTCAAGACTATTCATATTTCTGCTTAACCATGGATTGAACTCCATAAGACTTTTTTCTTTCTTTTTCAGGATTACCCGTCAATGCCTCAAAACCTGAGAGCAATTGTTAATGTTTAGCTATCTTCTGCATCAGCAGTTCTGTCTCTGGTGAACTAACTACAGGTCTCTGAGTTGATGAATGACTGCTTCATGACTGATGTCCTGTTGACAGGGCAGATATGGTAGCACCATAAAGAAGAGCCCAAAGCTAGTTTTTCTGGTGCAGGGCAGTAGGTAGCATATTCCTAGGGGAAAAATATGGCATCTTGCATATATTAAAAAAAAAAAATCTTAGAAAAGATAGAAGGTGTGAGACAACGAAGTATCCTAGTAACAATTTGAGAACCTAAGCCTGTTACCATACTAGATTAGAATCTCCTATGGGAAATCTATTTATTTTAGAATAAACACTCAAAAGAAAGTCTTGATTAAATTTTAACACTGCTATTTTTTTTTTTTGGTTGATAATTTTGCATTGCTTCAGGTTAGAATATTGAAAGTGAAAAAACCCCGATTTTAAAAAATCCTAATACAAGTGGATACAGAAAGATCTAACTGACATTTTGGACCCTGAAGACTCTGTTATAATTTCAGAGATTTTACTATCACAAACACGTAAGCAATTAAAGACAAAACTCCTAGATTCACATCGATACTCCTCGTAGCTGCTGTAAAAGTATTCACTGATACACAGATATTCCTCTCTAATCCCCCGCATAAGCCTTGTAGCCATGGAGGGCTTTGTAGAGTCAGCACAAATCAATGCATCTCATTTAATTAATGCTAAAGGGGGAAATAATCTCACACTAATAAGGCAGCAGACAAACTATCCTGGACTGGTTGACTGTGCCTAAGGTCTTAACAGTAAACTGACATGAATTAAGAAGGGTAATACGACCTATATAAAACGACTGCATCTGTCTGCCACACTACTACTGCCTTCACTACATGCATGTAAACACAACCACTGCAGAGCTTATGTGGGTCATGATTCGTAATTGATAAATGATGGAGGAAAACTAAATACTGAAGAGTAAATACTGTAGCTCATAAGCATGCCAGTGGTTTGGTTTTGATTTTTTGTGACAAAAATTCCAATTTACAGTTTAAAGGGGCAATGAAGAGACTCTCAATTTTTTTTCACAAATACACTGAAACAGATTGGTGTCAGACACATGTCATTTATCCAGAAAGCTCTAGTATACCAGTGATGACAGGGATAATGCTATGAAAAACAACTGCTGTTTTTCTAATGGAAAAAACCTCTCAGACTTGACTATCAAGGGAACTCAAAGCAGGAATGAGAAAAAGAGCAATTTATGTGTCTTCCGTTAAGGAAAACAGGTAAACAGCAGCTCAGTTACCTCTTTTAGCTGACATTACCACATCTGCTGACAAATGTCAGCTGTTAGCTCCTGCCCACACTTCACCGAACTGGTATGGCTGAAAAATACCAGAGGCAGAATATTTCAAATGACCACTGAATGATGCTACCTCTTTCATCAACAAATTTACCTCAAACTTGAAACTTAAATTTTTTTTAGAAGAAAAATCAAAACATTAATTATATAAAATACTGAAAAAACACGGATAAAAAAGAAAATAAGAAAAAACCCTATATTGTCCCTCTGCAGGTGAAACTTAGGTCTATTTTCAGCTGTTTGGTATTTCTCTAGAAGAACCTTTTAAACTCCAGAAAACTAAGGTACCTCTCAAAAGGACTCTGCCATATTCTTCTCCAGTCTTCTTACCCAGCTATAACAATAGATTTCTTTAAAGTAATTTTGCCACTCCTGGCCTTTTGAGAAACTTGTTTATACTGGGGACTTTGCATCTGCACTCAAAATTTCAAAGATTATAACAAGAATCTTCTTACAGGTCTATTAATTTAGGGGTCTTCCTTGTGTTGTTGCATCATTTGTTTAGCTTCTCGGTGTCTGTAAAACCATTAGTTAGCTACTCTCAAATCTTTTGAAACTGAGACGTGTCAAGTAGTAAAAAGATTTCTGAAGTATTTATTCTTCTGTTTCTGTTTACCTTTTCTTTCCTCAATCAACTGAATTGTGATTATAAACAGACATCATTTCTCAAAACAAACAGCTTATGAATTACTTGGCACTGAAGAGCAGGTCTGTCTTCTGATTCCTCCCACCCAAAACAGCATGTTTTGAAACACTGACCTGTTCACGGCCTCACAAATTTATAAGGCAGTATTTACATAAAACTTTTTACAGTCTTGCAATCTGAGTTTCTTGTGGCATTTTACTATATCACAGAACATATGTCATGATATATTAATTATATCAGTGTGGGTGTAGTTTGTCCTGCTTGTCAGATTCAAAGGATGTTGTCACAGGTGAAGAAACAATTATTCTCACTTCCCACCTCATAATTTCCCAGTGTCAGGAGATTAGGAAAGTCCGTGTAAAAGTCTCCTGCACAGGAAACATCTTCCCTCAAATAATAGCCTTGAATTCTTTCCTAGTCCAAGGCAAGATGTCCAATCACATCCTACAAAAACTGTGATTCCATACTGTACTTGGAAAAGAAGTAACAGGCTCAAAGGAACTAACAGTAAAACAGATTTCTGAATAAAGCAGATAACACAGTAGGCAAACATGACTCTTCCTCTTCAGGTCAGTTACAAAATTAGTGAAAAATTCAGTGCTACCATTTCCATAGGGAAGCAAGCAACTCTGTTAGAATTTACAAAAATAACCCAAGTAGGCTTGAATTATGAGTCCTGTCAAGTTTAGCTTGAAAAAGTAAAAGCAGATTGATGGGAAGCTACAAGGCACTTTTATTAGCTAGCACGTGGGGTAGCTATTGTGATACCACAGAAGTCCCTTGTTGATATGGCATAATATAGCTTTTATGTTTGTTCTTAAAGAAAAAAAAACAAACAGCACACTGAAATCTAAAGATTATGCCAAACTGAAGAACTGCCATACACCAAGGGCATGAAAATAACAAGAAAAACATCATAAATCCTTGTAAGATATAAAGTAATGTTTAACTGGCAAAACAGCAGTTTATACATGTTGAGAAAAATAAAACAAATCGCTGGAATGGAAACTACAAATACAAAGCAGATATTCAGAAAAGGCAGCAAGCATACACTGAAACCAGACCAAAATATACGTATCATCTGGTCTAGCCCCCTTGTATCTACCAACCTGGAAAACTAAACCTAGAAAAATGCTGAAGGCAGACAATAAATCAGGTAAACATTAGAAATAATCTGCACTGTGTGTATTTACCACACCCATCAATAATACAATTTCTGTTCTAGAACTGCTACTGGAGAGCAAGCCACAGTCTTTAGCATCAGTTTAATTCCTTAGCATCAGTATAATTCCTTAGCATCAAAGTAAGATTAGAAACCTTATTTCCCATTCATGTGACGCTCCTGTCAAACAAGTTTAGGAAGTGCAAGAAATGCAGGATTAGTTCAACCACGATTCCAAACTTCATCTGCCTGCGCACTACATCATAGGTCAAGACAAAAGTACCCTCTCCTTCAAATGGGACTAATGAGAAAACATGATCACGAGGTCTGCATGATCAGAACCACGTAATGAAATTGGGGAGGAGAAAAAGAAGTAAAAATCAAAGAGCCACACACATTAATAAATTGTTCTAGAGAGAAAGAATTCAAAACAAAACCACCCAAAAAAAAAAAAAAAAGGATTTTCCCAACCTGCAATAAATGTAGTAAAATATTCTCACAAACTTTTCCAGTTTACAAAGACAGCTAAAAGAGACATAAAAATCTCCCATGAGAAAAATGGGATGGAACTGTATAGAGGAAAACCACAACAAAACAATGCTATATTGTGTTATGGGAAGGTTGTCTCTAGAGCGTGCTAGTGCTAACAGCATGTAAACAGTAGCCATGGGTATAGTAGGTATAATAACAATATACTGTTAGTAGCTTTTCTGCTACATTATTATTTGTTGTGGTCACTGTGAATATAGGTGACACTCACTGATAAAATTAATTAGATAGAAATTGCTATCATGAAGAGTTATAACAGGGTAAGGAGAGAGGACTCACAATATCCTTTTTCCCCCCTTTTTATTCGTGTTTTATCTCTCTGATACTTGCAATGAATTGCACCCTAACATGCACTGCCAGGGCTTGAAAGCGTTTGTGTCCATGATCGTTTTCTAAAAATAGTTCCCACCTCTTTTTGCAAGCTACTTTAAGCAGCATATTACTTACCACATGGAACACCAACAATTTGCTCTTGGACAGCTTCTTCCCTCATGTGTTGTCCCTTGGCTGTTGACATAACCTGACAGTGCCCATTCTTCAAATCAACAGCAACTGACTGCCAGTAGACCATCAGTTCCTCTAGTTTCCCCATGGACTTAAGTTCTTTTATAATTTTCCACTTTTCATTAGTCACTCTGGATTTGATGATGAAAGAATACTCATTTCTAGCATACTGTGATATATAGTTAAAGTTTCTTAAAAAGAAAAAAATGAATGCAGAATAGAGGGAAAATTCCAGTTTTCTATTTTATAATGGTGTCTTCTGAACACCTCTGTTCCACATCCCTTTTCTCCCTGCTAGGTTTCTGAGGAGCTTTCTAACTCTATAAGGGCAACTACCCAGCCCAGGCATATCTGTGCTCTCACAACTGCACTAGAGGAAGCTGCATCTTTTGGTACTACTAAGATGGAAGATGTTCGGGTCAGGTTAAGCAAGCGCAGTATGTCCTCTTTAAATCACACAAAAGAACAAAAGTAAATCTTTGTGGATCTCAACCCAGAACAAACAGATGAGAACAGAACATCATCTGTTCTACCCCCTTTAAACCTGGAAAAATGCTGGAAGAATGAATAGAACTTTCTCAGACTGGACAGAGACATTTCCTGTCCTGTGTGAGTTTAGGATTTAGACTTTGTCATTCTGAAGCATTTATGCAAACTGATGTTTCAGTATGAGCTAACAACAGCAAAAGACGATTTAGAATAAAAATAAGAATGGGAGAAAATATTTCACAAAATTATCCTCCAGCTTTGCTTTGAGGTATTAACCTGACTGCTCACTTTTCCATCAAATCACGGTTTCTAATTTATCGTAGCTCTAAACAGAAATTAATAGTGCTAATTAAAATCCCTTTAGTTATCCCATTTCTTTGATTAGCTATTTTAACTTTATCCAAGTAAATAAATTACATTTCTGTTATCTTAATTTAACATTATAAAGCACAACACATATACAAATTAAACTTACATTGACCTTTTAAGGGCACTAAGCCAGCTTTTCATACCAATACCTCAGATAAAATTTTGCACAGCAAGCAGGAAAACAAATGAACACAAAAACGCCAGTGATGTAAATTAGCATATTTCCGGCTCACTGAAAATCAGAAAGTGCAAGTTTCGATCCTGATGTTACAGATGCATCCACTTTAGGAAGGAACTCTGTTCCCTCCAGGAGCAACATGAATACAAAGAACATAAAGTCTTTAAACATCCTATTTCTGCACATGACAGAATTACACAGAGAAAGTGCTGTGTGCTGTTGAACTCAGGTCAATGCATGCCTGTTAAGGTGCTGAAGAGCAAATGGTAGAGATAAGGCTATTTAAGGAGATTAATGCTATCTAAAGAATCTGTGGAAATAATTTCAGCCTTTCCAAAATAGTCCTGTGCTGTCCATGTTCATTTTTTGAGGATCTGACCCCACAAAATGCCTTTATTCTCAAATTTACCGGTACAGTTATCAGTGAAAACAGGAAGATTTTCCTTTTATCTATTAAAATACCTAGTTAGCAATTTACCATTGTTTTACTTTTGAATATTTCACCGTAGTAATTGCTAAAAATTAAGTTTACTATTTTGCAAGTTAGCAAAAGTGTGTGCAGGGTTTGAAGGTATCTCAGGATAAAATGAAATCTGAGCAGTAAATATTGATCTGCTAATTCTACCTGTACATATATTAGGTGAAATGAAATAAGTCAGATAAGTAAACAGATGAAAGAAAATAGGTTTCTATACCGTGACTGTTGCATCGTGATGTTTCCACAAGTCGATTGTTTTGGTCATAGCATGCCATAGCCTGGTAACGATAGCCTTGTCCGCATTCTTTAATGTCTCCTTGTACCTTCACTCCCAGCAATACTTCCAGCTTTCCCTCTGGTAAAATACAGTCTGACCAATTTCCCACAGGCTGAGCACTGTACTTGTCACACGGACAAAACTGATTCTCAATCAGAGGATACAACTGAGAATTTCTGCATTTATCCCTTTTCTTACTTTTTCCTAGAAAGAAGGAATAATTATTTTAGAAGGCTTGTATCAGTTTACATCTCCACAAAAAAAATAATTTAGACTTCTGTAATAAGTACTTGCAATCAAACACATATGCCTAAAATTAGTTACATTAATCTTTATTCATTTAGGTTAATGACTTGAATTACTAAAGTAATGAATGTTTATAATTTTCACAAAGACAACACCTTTTAAAATAAAGCCATATATTTATATTTACTTTGTGTAAAATTGCTTGGGAAGTACCCTTTGAAAAATTCAGCTATCAAACAAATATACCCTTTTCCCCCTATTTTATCAGCAGCGTGCAGCCTAATAAAAAACCCCAACTTTCTCAAGTTAAAGGAAATTGCAGAAGGATGTAACATGCATTGTTGCCACAGTTATACTTTCTTTCAAAGTGTCAAAATTCTTTAATTTCATCCCCTGTTATTCTATATTTTTTAATAATTACTATTCTTCCTCCCTAAGAGAGTAAGTTCCTCCTGTCAATTTGTTTCTATTCAAATCTCTTCTCATTTTCCTTCCCCAGCTGAGCATACCCATCCACTCACCTCACACTTCCCATTAAATCTATTTTTTATCTTCTCTTTGATAAAGGTTGCTCAGTTTTCCTTTCTGTACTAGACAGATCAAATATACTAAGGTATAAGTCTTTGAAAAAGCAGTATTAAAAATCCTTCTTACTTAGATACTAGTGTAGATTAGTATTCTATAGTATTCCATAGTTCCCTTGTTATTCAGAACAAGGCATTGAACACAACTTCGCAGCACCCTTAGTGCTTATACTTGCTACTGTTTTCATTTATAATAGAAAGCAGGTACCAGAAGAAAAGTTTATCTTTGTTTTAACAGCAACTTCAAATTAAAATACACTTCTCATCCTCATTTCCACCGTAAATAATTCTGAATTCACTCCAAGTCAGCTTTACATGTTAGCATAGGTAGCACATTGCCACAGAGTAGACACCACAGCACATCACAGTCTCAGCAAGTTTGAAGGGGTGACCACTCAGGACAGGGAAGTATCTCAAAGCATTGCTAGTGTGGTAAGAGATTCTGTTCTTTCTTGTTTTCTTTTTAAAATTAAAAAAAAAATGGTTTTCCCCCTCATTGAAGCAAACCTGGCATAAAGTTCACTAGAGTTACAGGACAGTCACGTTCAGCCTTCTTGAAGATCATGAATTATTCACTGTTCATGGGTTTTCTGAGTTACAGGGGAACAGAGCAGGGGTTTGGATCCTGTCACATTCTTTTTGAGGCTGCTAATGGGTACCCCCTTAGCTCTCTTTCCTCTACCACAGACAATGCAAACTAATAGGCAAATGGTGCTGTGACAGAGGCCAAGTCAACTCTTGAGATTTCAGTTATAATTTAGAAGCAGAGCATGTTTAGGTTTTTTTATCTTCATTTCATGCAGAAGAAATAAAAGAGCAGACTAAAAACAAGCCACAGAAAAACTGTTTTTTTAAGTAGAAGGGTGTCCATCACATGGAACAAGCAAAAGTTTGGGGCAAAGCGCTGGGTGTAACTGAAAAAAAATTTTATTCAGTTAACAAAAAACACAAGAGTTTTCAAGGGACACCAAGTAACAAAGTGTCACAAGACAGAAAAAGATTCTGCCTAATGAAGAGGAAAATCACCCACAAAAGAGCATTCTTAGTTGTTTCAAGAAGTAAGGCAGAAAATTAAGCAACATATTGCCTCATGCAGTGATCTGAACTGCTGGATGAAGGCAACTGAATAATGGAGAACACAAAGAACTCGGAGAGCTAACATTCATCCAGGGAAAGGACTGGCTTAATTATAAATCCGACATTCAAGACTGCAGTTAAGAAGTTCAAAAGAGGTAAACCAAAGCTTAAGGCTGAAAAGTACTCGGCTGCTGTGGCAACACCATCCAAAAGGGAAGTCCTAGTGTAGCTAAAACCAGAGAAGTAGGAAAAGGAATGTGAGTTAGCGCCTGAAATTGTTGATGACTGTTGATTGGTCTGTCATCAATTAGAATAAAATAAAATAAAATAATCGACTTTCACTAGATTTTCTATTAAGAAGTTAGTTCTAATGGAAGCTCCAGAGGAGTTTCAACAAGATTTTTTCCTCAATTACAGTCCAGTGTAAAAAACCCCAAACCTAAAGAAAACAGACCCAATTCAATCTGGTGAGAATTCAATTTGGTTAAGACAGTGCCAGCAAGACACAGCTTATGCACAGAGTCCTGTTTGCCAAGGAATCAAAACAAATTGCAGACTTGCTCCTTCAACTCTTAGCTCAGAAAATGCACATGAATGAAAAATGCCCCCTCCTCCCCCAATCATTAACAGGTTCTGCAGCCGTTCTGATTTTCATTATCAGTTTTCCAAATCTAGATTTGTGTCTTAGTAAAATTAAGCTTGTTTAACCTTGTTTACGACAAAAAAATTATTTGATAGTGATGTGATGAGAAAAGTTTTCCTTCCCTAGAACATCATGTTGAAGAGCCCAAAGTCTTTTTATTTTACAATATTAAACCAATCAGTGAGTGTTTGTGGGTTACATCCTTTTCGAAATTCATTAAGCTTTCCAACATCTGCCTGACATCAGTCAAATAAAATTTAAGAAAAAAAGCAGCTCTTGAAAAAAAAAAATTTGTATTTTAAGCTTTAACTCATAGAACTTGCTTGCGAGAGTGTAAACACAAAGGTCTGCCTCGTATTTATGAAATGCTTAGCACAAATAGATAATCTCAAGGACATAATTCTGTACAAATGATAAAGCATAAACCAACAGCCTTCCTGACCTCTTTGTGCACAGAAGCAGGATGCAGAATCATGATTTGGAATAAAAATACTATGAGAACCTTTTAAATAGCAAACAATTGCGCTCCTTTTGGTGAACAGATAATACAGGGTTCAACAAAAATGAAGGTAAAGATTTTTTTTTATTTCCTTGACTGGATCAGATTGTTGATTATGATGCTTTACATTTCTCACCTCCCTGGAACTACAGCTAATGCTGACTTGCCTGTCAGAAAAAGAAATGGTCTGCTTTGCAGTTTGCTATGTGTGTGCTATTCACACATAGCAGACCTGTCCTCCTCTGTTCTTCCATCTTCTCTCTACCCACTTCCCCATGATCAAGAGCCTGACACATACAATAGGAGTTGGTTCTCCAAAGGGGTTATATTTTTTTTGTTTCACCAACAGTATATAGACCATGATAGTGACATCAGGTATGCTTTCTGCCATGAGGACAAACATTCCTTGCTTGTCATAGGAGAATCTCAGAACAATGCAGGTTTTAATCAAAACAGCAGCAGTAACTGATAAAAGATGTATTATTTCTCATTACTCTTACCGATAAGAGTGCGTTTTCTTGTCCTGACTCCTCCACAGTCCCCATTACAGGAAGAAAACTTTGACCAGTTTGTAAACTGACAGTCATCTTGGCAGGGAATCTGGCATGTCTGTGTTAGGGATGGTAATGGGCCAGAGTACTTAAGGCACTCACTGATGTCAGCCTGTCCTCCGTCTTGTCTTCGACAAGTAATTGCTGGAAGCAAAAAACGATGGAGCTTATTCCAGCAGTTTTTTCATAAATATCTCTATTCAATTCAGTAAGTGTACAATAGTCTGAGAACAAAATCACACTGAAAGCCCAGAATAGTTACACAAAAAAACCAATATTTGCAGTTATATATTGAATTAATATGTTTGACTTTTCTGACTCTTTGAGATTCTGTTTGAGATTCTGTTTATGAAGACTCACCAGAGGGAAAAAAAAATCTTACAAACTGCAAATATTATAAAGGTTACACCATGTTTTCCACACTTATACCATTTTCCACATTATAATTTTTCCTACAGATATAGCCTGTAACTCTGACATTAAAAAACCTTGCAATGCCATTTTAAGTAGCTGAACATTGTACAAGCTATGTTAATAAGTTGTATCAGCAACAGATATTTTAGACCACCCAAAATAGTATTGCTGCCTGATGTTCTTCAGCAACTATTAGTCTTGAAAAAGTGTTGAAAGACAAGGCATGTTTGCTAGGGATGGAGCATCAGCCAATCGCAGTATGACATTTTATAACAGGATAGCCATATCCTATTAAACAGTTTCATATGAAAACTTCAGGTGGCACAAAAGGGAGACGTTGGAACACAATTTACAAAGACTAGGGATACAGTCTTTAACAATGCTCTATTATTGTTCCTCATGGATTTTATTGGTTTTTTAAACATGGTTGCTTACCTATTATTCTAACCTAAACCTCAGTAAATCTCATTTTATTTTCTTGCCCAAAACAACATAAAACTTATTACACAGTAACAAGATTGGAATTTTCTAGTTGCTTGTTTACACAAAAGAATCATATTTATGCTTCTTGGCACCAGACAGCACAGAGTATATGCAGTATCTCATAGTGACTGTGAAAATAATTTGGGCCACCAGTTGTTGCAGTAACATTGCTCTGAACAGAATATATCATTCTATATACCTATGAGGGAATATAATGTTTTATATTACAATCCATTCCATAATTTAAGCACAGTACTTCAATTTTACTGACAATAATTGTTTTATTGGTATGTGAATTGAAAAAAAATGCAGATTTTAATAACCAAATTATTATGGCATAATCAAGTTGAATTGTTGGAGAAAAATGGGGTTTGAATGCAAAGTTTCAAAATAAAACAGAAAACTGGCTATGAGTAACTACTTCCTTCTGGAGGAAGAAGGAAGAATACATGAGGAAACTTGGAAACCTTTTTTTTTTTTTAAGATTACTGTAAGGTAATTGTATAGGCTTAGTGATCTGTGGTTTCTGAAAAAAGCTTTTTTGTCTGACAGGTCTAAACTAAATTTCTACCATGATGACTGTAGTAAGCTGAACTTTATGACCCACGTGGTCCATTTCAAGCCTGTGTGTCAACAAAAACATACCCAAAGGTCCCAAGTGAATTGGTTTTGCCACACATCTGTGGTAAAACACTGTGAAAGGAAGGGGAGTTTGTTTTTCCAGAGATGCTAAGCAAACTTCCCTGATCCTTGACTGCCCTTTTGAGTGGGGCTGCCAGCACTGTTTGTAATAGGCTCAGTACTGCATTAAGTTGTCCTTATTGGGGTCAGACCAGCTGTACATTGTCTAATACAATTATTCTGTCAAATCCTATTATTATTATTGATGTAGTTTACATGAGGAAACATTTTATTTTCCATGTATAATTACAGTGATTGGATGAGAAAAACCAAGTATCTAAAACTTGAAAAGCCATACAACAGCTATTTTAAGGATCTGTTAACTGTACCTCCTATAGGATATCTGAAATTACACAAATATTTTGGAAAAACCCAAGTCAAAACAGTGTCTTCCAATACCAGCCTAAGTGATAGTTTTGGATTCTTTTGAGAAACAACTCTGCTAGTAACACACATTGGTTTTCCTGGGGCAAAAACAAAGTTTGGACTAGTTCTATCATGTGGAAATTCAGAGAGGTCAAATCTAAATCCTCTGTCTTGAGTCTGACCTTGGCATGTGCATGCATCAGCAAAACTAATTACATTATCTTCACCGTGTTCTCAGGGAGATAGAGGCCACCATTTTTAGCAATGAAAACTATACCTAGCCAAAGGCTAAAGACAGTCTACTAATTAACCCACTAACTTTTAATAACCTTCTTCAAAGGTTTAACACCCATTTTAGATACTGTCTCCTCATCTAGTCCTTTGATAAGGTATAAACATTGTCCATTGAAGCCATTCTTTCTTTCTAGCTAAACTGTTTTTCTCAAGCCAATATCCATTCCCTCATCTTTCTTACTTTTTAAACATTACTTGGTGGGCAGACATCCACTCTGTCATAAATTTTTTTCAGACTCGTATTAGTGCATCTAATTTACATTCAAGCAAACCCAGCTGAGAAGCTCCCCTGAGGATTAACATTTTGGGTTTTTTCAAGATTAACTGTCAATTGTACTGTAACAATCAAAGTAGGAAAACTCTACATTCCCGAGACCTAAATATTTCACCTTAATAACAACACAAATTAAAGACAGCTTGGCATACTAAATCATTTCCTGAATCTTAATTTTCACAGTTCCTGTCTATAACTATTTCTGGTACTTCTAGATGACAAGACCTGGATGATTCACTCTATATTCCATTTTCCTAATGTCATTCTGCAGATTCAAGTATCATTTTGAAAGGTTTATACTCCTTGTGACAGTTGAGGAGTAGGCATTTTTCCATTACTTAAAGCAGGGGTTTTGATAGCTGTATATATGCCATTAATACATTATTTTGGCCAAGTAAATGCCTTTCTTGACATCTGAAATGATTTTATTGTTAGTGGAATTAGTTTTTTCACTCACCACCTAGTTTGGACAAAATCATCTCCTACCTTTCTGATCAAACCCATCCTTCTTTAATTATATTCTGTAAAAGTCATTGAGATTGATCATTAACTCACTAAACGGAGAAGGGTCTCCAACTACTATAAAGCCATGCAGTGCCAGACTAATTATTTTGCCTATAGAACCATGTTATATTTATTACAGACATTAGCAGTAAGTGGAGAGAGCGTGGTTCTTCTATCACTGAATTAAGCTCAAGTAATTGTTAATTGCAAACATAAAACAGAAGAACAGCAAGCAGAAAAATCAAATTTAACATGGAAATCATTCACTTACAAAATTGTTTTGGTATTTAACAGTTATTATCTCCCAGAAGAAGGGTGTGAAATAAATGGCAGTCTAAATTTTCTAGACAAGGGACTTTGATGTAATTAAAACTTTATTTGATAGCATTGTTTCCACCAAGCCACAGGCTAATATATTAGTTATTGGCATAAAAAAACATGAGGTCGGTGTTTTAAGAAGTCTTGTACCATGTTGGTTTATATAAAAACCAATTACCAGTCTTGGTATACTTCAGTAAGATTTCACCAAAATGTGAGATTCAGTTACCCCCTATATGTAAAAATTAAAATATTTTATAAATGAATGTACTCCATTTCCTTTGTTTTACAACACACTCATTAAACCTTTTTAATTGTTAAGTATTTTTAACACCAAAAATATACTTTCACTTTTAGAAAGGCAAAAGTTATTTCATCACACTAACTCTTCTCACACCTAGGTTAGGTGTAAGAAAATGCCTAGGCTAGGATTTTATCTATGCTTTTTTGATTTTCTGTAAGACACAGCAGACTAGATGCTGCAAGATGAAATGTTTCTACCACAAAGTATCTTAATCGGGAGCATGTGCCAATAATAATTGGAAAATATAAGCCAGAGCACTCTTTACATGCCAAAGAGAGTAACAATGTGCTTCTGCCGAATAGTTGTCTGCAGATTTTGGCTCATTTTGTAAATAAAAATTTAATTTCTCATCTTAATACTGCTTTTGGGCACAGCTCTCCAAATTCTGACTTCAATACAAAACCTGAGCCTGCTGTTTGTCCTGTGCAATGACTAAAATATGAGCCAGGCAATAGAGCGCTTTCATCTGTTAAGTTGTGATGATGTTAAAATCGCAGTTTATAGCTCCACGAAGGAGCAGCACTCAGTCACAACTTTGTCTCCTTTCTTACGCTTTCAATTAGAGCACAACAGCAAACCCCCATGCCCCCATAGGTGATGCCCAGAGAGGGAGGCTGCTGCCCCTCCCTGCTCAGCCACAGCAAGAGGAAAGGGCTTTTGACCACAGTTCTACCTCCAAGCCTCCTCACCACTCAAGCCTGCAAGGCCTCCTCATCTGCCTGTGGCCATCCTGGGTGGCTTCCTCCCATTCCCCACTTCACTGTATTTCAAATAACTCTACATACACCCTGAAAATAAAAAAATAGCAAGAGCTCAGGATCAACTCTTTAATAATGGCCAATTCCCAGTGACATTAAGGACAGCTATTCAGATATTTTCTCTGACAGCCAGGTTACTTAAGCTTCTGCTTAAATTTTACAAATAACCTTCCTCTTGCTATTACAGAATATGCTGATGGATTTTGCAATTTTCATCCCATTCCTCCTACAAAACTCTGAGGAAGATTTATGGTGGCAAGGACTTCAGGCTGTGCATGCTTTCGTAAATCTCTCTTCGGTCACTGGGATAGCCCTTACTATTGTGCATCCATCCATATACATCATGATGTGATTAGGCTACTGCATTTTGGGCACTCAAGTTTCTCATCTGCTACATGTCTTGTTCGCTAGCGTTGGGATGTGATCCAATAAGGTCTCCTTAAATCTGTAGAAGCTACTGGCAAAACAAGATTTTTTAGTAAGTTTCCTAGCCTTTCCTATACAACTGAAAAGGGATTTGAACTCTAAGTTCCTTCAGAAGTCACTGGAGATGAGGTTTAACAACACATATTTTTTAAGAGTGTAACATGTCTTGAAGTTGTCCCTGCTTACTGCAGGGGTTGGACTAGATGACTTTTAATGGTCCCTTCCAACCTAATGCATTCTATGATTCTATGAACATAATATGTACCTAAGTTTTTTCACAGTTTCAAACTTCATACATTAATTGATCCAACTGAGCAAACCAATTCCTTGGAGCTATCTATGTGCTAACACCAGCCCTAAGAATACAAAGTAGTACCTCTTAGCACATCCTAGCTGCAGCATACCTTTACCAAGGCATTTACTCTCTTGTTCTAGTGCTTGTATTTTTTTGATGTTTTGCATTTGCCAAGAGTCTGTGCTTCTCCCTCTGGGGTTTCAGGTGACTCATCAAAACATCTGGTCAATTTACTCTTATTAACTGAGAAACAGCTTATGAAAATAAACACATCGTAAATACTGTTGCAGTAAAATATGACTTTTCTCTACATTCCCTGATCCTGTTGTTTGAGTCAAAAGGAAGTTTCAAACTCCTTGCTTATGCACCCACAGTGGGGGTTGGACTCTATGATCTCTTAAGGTTCCTTCCAAACCCTACAATTCTGTGATTCTGTGATAATATTCTCTCTTGAGGGTTTTGAACAAAAGACAGAGATCTTTAGTTACTGGAATTCTACAATACATTCCTGACCTGTTTATCCACTCTTAAAAGGTATTCTACCAGTGATACAACTGCAAATTTTCATTCATCATAGAAATTCCACACAATTTTCACGAGGATCTGCCTTGTTGAAATAAGGTTCATGACATGTTTAAATATAAATTGACATGATTTGTAACAAAACCTTCATTACGCAAGACAGCTAGAAACAGAGCTGTCTCTAACAATGAATCACAATTCTAAACTTTATGATTCATCCACGCAGTTCTTCTGTCAAGGCACCCTACAGTGATAAAAAAGCTAAAGAATGAAAATGTAAACAGTAAAGCTGTGATATAAAACAAGGTGTGCATACACTCTATGGACACTTAAGTTCAGACAACGAATCAGTCATTGATTACTAGCTTCTATGTTTTCCTTCAGATTTTCTAACTAAAACATGAACAGTGCAGACTATTTTGTTCAAAATAAACCACTAAGCACTGCATAGTGAGATGTGTCTTTTCCCTGGTGTACATTCTTATTCCTTCTTATTTAACACATTTGCTGATACATTACACTATCAGTTGCCTACAGACAATCAGATCAGAAATAGGACAAACACTGCATGGGCAACATCCCCTTACACTGAAAAAGAGCAACTGAGAACTGTTCTCACATAGAAGAATGCAATTACTTGCTCTAGTGAGTATTATAGAAAATGAAAACACAATCCACAGGAAACCAATGGGTGAGATTACCTCTGTAAGATTATTGTTTCAGTTTGTCATCAAAAGTAAATTACCACAAACAGATGAATGAATGTGTGATTTCTGCATCCATGAGCATCAGAAATTTGAGAGATAACTCTTCAATTGACAAAAAACCCAAAACTGCTATGGCTACATTTTCACAGTACAGAAAACGTTTGTATAGAAATTACCAACAAATAGTTAAATGATCTGTCTAAAATACACTTATTTTAGTATCACATCATAAATGCAATGTCATACCAAATGGATTTCATATTTCAGTGTTTAGAATTCCCTAATATTTGGGGTGGTTAAAGAAGATTGCACAGCAGTAGACGATTTTCTGTATCTACATCACTAAATAATCTTTAAATAAATTATTTATATTACAGAACTTTTAAGACATATTGTCATGAAAAGTTTTCCATAGCCTGTGGAGAGTTCATGAGCCAGGTATGCGGAAGGGAGCCAAGAATTATCAGGGAGAGACAACAAACCCTCTTTCAGAGTCTTCCTTCAGAAACTGGTGAAATCTTTTTAATACTGTCCAGGGTAGTGCTCAGTCAGCCAGGTGCTTGGTTTCAGGTCAGCCTCATTTCAGTGAGCATCTTGCATGAAATCACCTCTTGTACAGGGGACCAAACAAAATAATGTGCACCACTGAAAATTCATTCACACACGGCAATTTTAACATGGTAGAATGTTAAATGTAGGAGAGGAAAGGGGCTATGTTAATGGCCTGTGTAAGAGCCAAGCTTTGTAAAACAAATCACTATCCATGTTCAAGATGCAATTTTCTGAGCTGTGAAGCAAATAAAACTTCAACCAGTAATAACTAGAATTACAGTAGTATGTTTTCCAAAGTGAAAATTACTTTTGTCCAAAAATTCAAGTATTAATTCCAAGTCATATTCATTATAAAGGTGTTCAAGAAAACAGAAAATATTTCACCCTTCTCAATCTAAGGAAAATCTGTACTTAATTTCTTTAGCTCCTACTGAATATGAATTAACATAACTGATCACCAAAGTAAAAGATATACTCCACACGCTGTCAAGTATTAAAGCACCAAGACATGATATATAATATACCTGTACTCAAAACATATTTTATGTTAACTTACGTAACTTACATCAATAGGAAAAATGATGGGCCAAAAAAGGCTCTTTAAATCCTCTAACTTTCATTACTGCAACAGGCTACACAATATTTAGAATTATATTTAGATACTTGGATGAGGAAATAACTTTCTCTGTGAGTTTTACAATAAAATTTATACATTGAATAGATTTAATAAAAAGCAAGAGCAAACAAAAATCTCCTTTTTTCTAACAGTTGATCTCAGAAACATTTACAGAACTCTACCCAAACCACCTGCTTTCTTCAGGCTTAGCTGCTCCAAGGGTTCTTAATTAATGACTGCTCATCCTACCACTTGGCCACATTACACAAGAGAGCTACTTCCATTCTATCTGCTTGTAGGAACAAGAGAACTGCTTCAACACACCATCCTTTGCAATATCAAACTCTGTGTATTACCAGAAGGTAATTCTGACAATCTGTTTTACCAGATTTGAAAACTCTATGCCCACTAATTCCAAAATAACGTATTATTCTGCATGTATATATACCACACATAGCTGAAATTACAGTTTAAAAACAAGAAAGTCTTATGATGTACAATAATAACAATAAATTTGCATGCAGTATAGTTAGCTATCTTTCTTTATTAACTGACTTTGAGGCAAAATCAAGATATTTAGATTCTACCATGCAAGCACGGAAGACATTTTCTACTATCTGAACTCCTACTGTCAAAATCTTGTTTTCTCACTGTGTAATGTGAATGTATCCTCCACAGCTGCAAGAAATAGACTGCATTAGTGATAGAACTTCGAAAGCATTACCAGAGCCAGAAGACTTTTGTATTAGCAGGCAATACCTGCAGGTTGAGTTCAAAATTGATCTCCTGTAACACTTTCTGAGTAAGTGGTAGGAGTTAATAGTTTAAGATTTACTTTATGACTGTAAGTATGCCATAACCTCTTCTAATACTGCAAGGGAGTTAATGACCAGAACATTTCACTTCTGCAGTTAGTAGTGTCCTTGTTCAGGAATTCCACAATCTGCTGAGCCAATGCTGTTTTAATGGGTAGGAGTTTGCACTCAGAAAAGGCAAAAGAAAAACATTCTTGGAATTCAGGGTTGACTAGTAGTTTGAAGCAATTCAATTACTGTAACACAGTAAGTAGGAACTACAATTATTTTCATACTGAATTTATTTAATGCACCTAAAAATCTGTCTCCTCACTATGCCTAACAGAGCTACACATACACAGTCAAATCCACAAAAGTCTCTATGAAAACAAGTGACAGCAAAACTGGATAGGGATTTAAAAAATATTTGTTATCAAATGGAAATAGATGAAAAACATCTGAATCACTGAAGGGTTTGAAGGGTCACTGGTTTAGAAGTCCAACCAGCACATCTTCACCACATGAAAAATGTCACATTTTCACAAGTGAATTTACATAACTTTTTTCACAAAGATGTAAAGTCACCCATTCCTTTGTTTTATATCAGATAAAGATAGTGAAGTAAACTGAATAAAAATATCATACAAAATGAATCACTAATGTGGTATCTATACTTAACAATAAATACTGATATTTTATGAATATTTGAAAAATACCGGTTAAGATGCACCCTACCATATTAGCATTCAGTGTTTTCCTTTGCTGACAGAATTAATGACTAAAATTCTAGGCATTTCCCACACCCATGCAGCTATAGATTTCTGAGGAATAAACAACAGGAAAAAAGGCTCTAACCTCTTGCTTGTAGCCCAGGTCCACAAGTCTCATGTGCTCCTGGACTGTCTTGGCGCACATACCATGGTACTAGCTGGCACCTGCGCCACTTGTGGGTCTTCCACCTAAAATGAAGGGGAAGCAATCAACTCCAAAAAATCCACCTAAGGTTATAGCAATCAAAACTGAGGCAGCAAAACTGCTAGACAGTATTAGAAACAATCATAATCTACTGTTTATTAGTACTAACTACTCACAGCCAATTCACAATAGACAGTAACTATGTGGAAAACTTTTCCCTCTTTCTTGTTAACTTTTTTACTCACTTTAAGGTTAGGCTGTTAAGAACACAAGGTCATGGTGGACAGAAGAATGAGTAAGCCGTATATATTTTCAAGGATTTCAGAATACAAAAATTCATCAACACTACCTAACAAATACACATTGAATACAAACCACAATAGGAAGATTATACATTAATACAGAGCATCAATACATTTATACAAGATGGGAGAAAGAAAATTCAAAAAAGAATACTACACAAAATAATACAATGATGTAACCTGAATATCCATTTAACAGAAAAACTTCTTTGCTATGGTTTTGTATCTGGAATGCTCAGAGCATTTTACCAGTGAGCAAAATGATATAAAATTTGAGAAGTGCATTTAGAGGAGTGACACTAACATCTTATAAAAACAACATGGAACTATTAAGTAAGGATAAGATTTAGGTATTAGCATGCTCTAATAAATCTCCTCTCTCACTCTCCCTTCCTTCCCAAATACACTCCAGAGATAAGACTCCAGGGTTGATTTGTTGTTCACACAGTATTATGAGTATCTTTTGGCAGTAAATACTGTCACATAAAGGTGTCAGTGTACTTCTTTCTCTTTACCTTCTTTCCTCTTCCCCAGATCTCTTCTTCCTCTCCTTCTTTTTCCTCCCACAACATGAATATGGGCCCAGACCACATCAAAATAAAATGCATACAAAAAGAACTCGCAAAAAACCTTTGACAAGAAGCGCATTATTGTGCTGCTTAAATTATTCTAGCATATCATTAATATAAACTACCACAAAACTTTTCCAAAGTTCCCATCTAGTGCTGGAGAATACTCTGTGCCTTAAATATACCAAATCCAGGCAGGTCTGGTTATTGCCACATCTCTGAAATAATACACAGTACATGTCTGAATTACTCAGAGTGTTCATGGGGTAAATGCTGTATCGACAGTTTAAACTACTGGCTGCTCTCATTTTTAAAATTATCTCAACAGTATGCACCTCAAGTCTCATTGTAACTTGCCTCTGCAAGCCAGTATCTAAACTAAGGCAGAAGCCAAGCTGAAGTGTATGAGTCCATCGCAGCATGTATATACGTCAGAAAGGTGCTAAAGGAAATATACAGAAAATATCTTTAGTATTAGTTCATGTCAGAAAATCACCTCACCTACCACTTCCTAGCAACTCTTCTGCTCAGTTAGGTGATACACAAACTGTGGATTATCTCAGGGCTGATGGTGCTGGAAAGATGGCACAGCATGGCAGCAGAACTCAGCTATCCTAAACAGATGAAGCTGAACTGATGTTCAGTCCTTTGGGTAATTCAGTAAAGAAGATTTATTTTTTTTTTGTTAGTATAGAATTTGATAACAGTTGCTAAGAAAGGCTTATCCTGAAAAGTTATTCTTAGTAGTTGCAATGTTCCTGCAAAAGCACTAGAACAAAAATAACTAGCAACTCACTATGGGCCCAACTGAGACTACTTACACATTCTGGAAGCTCGATTTAGCTATATATATTATTTTCCTTAAGAAATGGAATTGAACAAGCTTTTGAGCTAGTTCACGTTGAAAAATCGCGTCTGAGCCATCTATGGTTGATTTATACCTGTAACTATAGCAGACAGGAGAAACTTCACATTCCTTTTCCTCAAACAAGGAGTCTGGGCACTCACGACCACCATTGGCAGGCAGCTGGATGATGACTCTGTGACGGGACTGCTTCTTTACAGTGACACCTCCTGCAAAGAGTAGAAGAGCTTTTTTAACCCTGCTACTACATAGGGATGACAGTAATTAGGGGAAAGATAATATTTACCATAACAGGTATTTGAGTTGATAGCTATAATAGTGACATGCTATTTTGTCCCTAAGCAGAAAATTAAGCCTAAAAGATAAAACACTTTGATCTCAGCTAAAGGCCAGGAAGCAGAACTAAACAAAAGGAAACAGCAGCAATAGTACAAAATTAATATATAGCTGAAGTGAATGCACGGTTCAAGTGAACAAAAATTAAACCAGCTCAGTTTGCTGCTATACTTTACAGTTTCAAACTGTAATTTTGCCTTAATCATTTGCATGTAAAACCAGAAACATTGATAAATAAAATCACTATGTTTCACAGTTTTTCCATCCAGTAAATGGCTCAATCAGAAAATCTGCTTGTCTTTTGCTTATCTTCACAGTCAGGATTATAACAAATTTAATTTATAACCTTTGTTCTCTCCACGCCAGGCTTTAATTCTGCTCCCTATACCCTTGTTTCCCACCTGGGACTAGCATTACACTATTGAGATACACAAAAAATATTCCAAAGGAGCATGCTTTACATTTAAATGTGAAGTTTTATTTCCCACTCTGGAATTAATATACAGTTTATAGTTTTTAATTATGATAGTCATTCATTATTAATGATAAACAGTAAATAGTTCCTGTAGGAATTTTGATCCCAGTCATCATGAGATATCAGTTCTTCAGGCAGAAAATGAAGAGAAAAGCCTCAAATCTATAATACATCCATAGCAATACCTAATGCACAAAAATTGTCAGGTAAAATTCTTGGATTTTTTCTTTTCTTCCTCCCCTCCCCCAAAGAGCTGTAGCACAGACATTTGGCTGACTGGGCTGATATCAGCTTTTGGCGGGTTATTATAGCAGCTGCAGCTTGTCTGAACACAGAAGCCTGCTGGACCACGGCCAAACAATTGTAATTAGGAGCAAGCAGTAGGAGAATCCCGGCTGTGGCTCTCTACCACCTGGCCACTTTTCAAAGCAGAGGAAACCCTCCACTCCCAAGTCAATCAGCTCCAGGAGATGCCAGGAGCTGGCACAAGGGGCAAGACAGAAGTCCAGCCCAGCAAAGCTGCTGACCAGCTTGCTGACACAAATGGGTAAAACCCATGACATAAAAAACTGTTTGTGTAGTCTGAAAAAGACTCACTAAACAGACAAAAGGTCTGTGTTGGTTCACAAATATACTAGGTTTTAGCAACATATGTGCTAGTTTGGAGTCAATATTGATGGAGATATGTTCATTGCAGCAAGAACTTTCTTAAAACCCACAGACATATACACAGAAGAGGGTGGCATTTTTGTCCAAGATGATCTGCCCCAACAAAAATATTTTAGAAAGAACCATCAATATTGCCATAAAATAACACATTAATGATTAAATAATATTTTGTAGATTCAAATTCTAGTGGTCTCTGTTCTTTTTCAGAGGTTACAAACTTAATCTTCCTAACCTTCTTTGTGTGTGTTAGAATGCAATAGGCACTAACAAATTACTGCAAAAATAGCTTTATGCTTGTGTCCTTTCTAAAGCATAAAGTATTGACCATGACATCTGAAGTGCATACATTTGATGAAACAAATCTTGTGTTCTGATAATGTGGTAGCTGTGAGTAACCACCGTGTCCCACACAGGGGTTAGCACCCCGTGGAACCTGCAGTACTGCAGACTCTGTCTGTAATGAGTACATATTAGAGAAATACTTCCTGTTAAGCTTAAGAGAGAAAAAATGCAAAAAAAGGTGGGCATATTAAGCCTGTCACCATTTTAAGATTATGTAGGATTTCAATGTAATAAAAATTCAGGGGAGACCTATGTTGTTTTTAAAAGCTTAGTCAAGTATGTTAAAATAGTATTGCATTGTATGCTTAAATCAGATCATTAACACCAACCTAAGGTCTGCTGATTTTTATTATGTTTCCTTCAATTTTCCTTAGAGTAATACAAATAAATCAAAATGATATAAAAATGTCTGTCTGTCTGTCTATCTATCTCTCAGTATATGGGTCCTCAGGTTTTTTGATGAGTAGAAAGTTCTGATATACTTCCAAAGAGTAAATCTGGCCATTTTATAATCTGCTAATTCAAATACAGTTTCTACAGTTGTACTAGTATCTGTGAGTTATGCATCTGCTTTGTGATTAGCTGTCTATTAGTGGGAGATGTAAATGGGAGTTTGTAACATAAAAGTAGACAAAATGTGGAAAAAAAACCCTGCCAGCAGATGCTTATAGAAAATGTACAGAAATAACTATTCAGTGCAATGAAAACGCTACATCCTCCTCACAGCTGCTCTACCAGCTATGACATTGTCTTCTGTCAGAAGGAGATGTTTGTAAGTAATCTGCCAAAAGCAACTTTACTTTACAATCTGTCTGCTAGTACACAATGGATAAAATTACCTTCTTGACATGAAGAAGGACACAACGTCCAGTCACTGAAAGGAGTCACAATACAGTCCTTCCTACAGGGAAGCAGGCAAGGCCTCACTGTTTCTGGTCGAAGGCTCTCAGGGCACCTAAAAAAAAAAGGAAACCAAAAAAAAAGAATAAGAAATACTATCAAATATACGTTCATTCTGCAGTGAAACTGTGAATTGCAAGAGGTACTGAAAGCCTACAGGCACAGGAGGTGAGTGCTAGTTGCCCAAAATTGCCCAGGATTGAGCTCCATATTAAAAACTGTTACGATTTAAATGTAGATGGTGGAAGCAAGCCAAGTGTGGTGGATTCTATATCTGGGGATTTAACTAAAAAAAGTTAAAATCAATCATGATTCCTTATTCACCCTCCCAGACTTTGAATTTTGAGTGCTATTTTCAAGCTGCCAAATGATTATGAAGAAAAAAACATCTAATTTAGCTCAGCAAAATGCATTTTTAGCTCTTCATAAATTCACCAGAAACTCTAGAAGGAGACATATTTAAACTAAGGAACCTTGCTAGCCCCAGAACAAATAGGTATAAATTGGCCAGGATTAGGACAGAAACCAGAAAACCATTTGATACTGCCAGATCAATGAGAGTGTGAAAGGCTGTCAGTAAGGACAGAAAACCTTGCTTGTTTTAGGAAAAGGCTTGATCAGCATACAAAAGGGGTTATTGGACTGACACATATGGGACTCATTAACCCAAGTAATTTTCTCCCGTTCTGTGTTGTTATTATTTCACCAAGGACAAACACCTCTTTATGCTACAATACTTATTTTCAGAGTGATGCAGTTATTCTAGCAGAACTAGCAAAAGTCTTTAAAATAATTTTTAAATTATTATTGCCCTATAAGGGCACAAAATGTGGACTGTCAGAGGATTATATAAAGAGGTAGGAAAAAGATCACATCTATATTCTAGAGCTTTTGGATCACTACAGAAAAACATTGCTATGAGTAGCTTTTTCCTCTAGTGGCTGCTGGGCATCTTGGACCAGAGAGATGACGGATCAGTTTTATATTTGGATTGGATAAGCTTGTCTTGCAGGAGGCACATTTCTTGCCAGGCTGAAGGGAGCACAGGCAAGTCGAATGATGACCAAGTGAGAAAATGTGGTCTCCATGGCCAGTGGAGAGCTACACCTGTGAGTGTGGGAGGAGAAGCAGGGGAAAGGAGAAGAAATGTTGAGTTGAAGCTTTACAGGAACATGTCCTTCAGCAGTAACACTTGCTAGTTCATTATTTCCATTGTTTGCCTGTGCATTTTCTTGCCAATTCACATAAACTTCTCAGAGTATGATCCATTACTGTGAACCAGCACCAACTTCTTGGTGGCTTCTTATAAAGACAAACTTTCTCATTTCTTACCTCGAAGTACCAACATGGAAGACAATAAAATGTTATAACTATAGCAACATAAATCTCCATCACCTCTCCATAAACTTTCTACATTTTTAAGGGAAATTGCACCCTGTTTCTATGTTATTCATAAAGTCAGATTATGCATGAATGAAAGTATTATGTATGGTCAAGTGCACTTTAAAAAAAAACATCTGCCACTAATCAGATATATTGACTACAGTTGCAGAAGTTTTCACTAGGGTTAAGATTCCAAATGCTTCTCAAAAGTATTGAATGTTGGCTTACTAATGACTTTTTCCTTAAAGAACAACAGGAATTATAACAAAAATCTGAATTACACTGTTTCACTGAGAACTTAGTCTTTCAGGAGTAATGAGCATTACAATTCCTCTTCAGATCCTTGGGCAAGGCAATTAGATCAATTAGAACACCATTCCTATCTTTTATATTGTTTGTATTTAGCATATGTGGCTTAAAGTGAGGTATTGATTTTTCTTTTCAGTCCTTACTCAAGGTCAAATTAAACAGAAGAGATACAAGCTGAAGTCTGTAACTTGTGAGGTAGATAAGGCAAGTAATATTGATTTTATGATACCACAGTAATCCTTTTTATTAAGGGGAGCTTAAAAACAAGGTTACTATTTACATTTTCATGTTAAATGTCCGGTTCTTTAAAAACGATTGAATGATTTTAATGTGACAATTTGAAGGATCAACCAAGAAATTTTTTTCTCCTTCCACAGGATTCATGTACAACACAAAATAACAGCCCTCCTTCCAAAACTTTAGGGTCAAATCAAAGGCAGAGACGTTAACACCATATTTAAAGGAGCTTTAAAAGGGAAGGTAAATCGTTAGAGGTTTTTAAAATGTAAAATGAGTACCAAACAATTCAGATTACTGAATGTGCTGGCATTATTCCCCATATTTCCATTTAAAGTAAATTAGGAACAAGTCTACAGCTGAATAAAGCAACAAATGGCAGACAGAGTGAAAATACTTAGTGCGAGAATAGCTGCCTCGTTAACTTTCTAAACGACTTCTGCTATCAGGTCTTCTAGCTTTGAATCTCTCCCCAGTGGGATATATTTACAGACTGCCAAACTGTACGAAGAAATTATCAAACGCAGTGTACTAGCTGCTAATCTGTATTTAACCCTGGTCATATATTAAGCTGCAAAATTAAATCACTGGGCCAAAGGGATCTCTTAGAAAAACATGCATATGCTATGCAGAAAAACCTCAATAAGGTTGTCAATCTAATCTTCAAACCAATGTTTCAAATTAAGGTCCTGTCAGAGCTGTACTATCTTCGACTTCCCCAATCTGCTTCTGAGAAGATGCAGTTACGTTGGCTGGGCTGTGTTTACACCCAAACCAGTATTTTTGCATGGAACTGCACTCATCTATAGGGCACATTGCTTGCTTGGAGGTACCTGAATGATCTTGGAAATGGTGCTGCACTGCACCAAGCCTTTGATCTCGACTCGACCTGATGATGGCAAGGAGCCAAGTGGATTTAGCAGTCAGTCAGCTGTTGGCAAAATCACCACTGGAAATATCACAATCAATATTGAGCAAGGTATTTTATCATCCTTCTGTAGCTTCAGTGTTGTGTTTTTAAAAGATGAATTGTTCCCTCATAAGAACACAAAGAAGGGGAGGCTTTTTGTCTTTGCATGCAGCCATTAGTGATAAAAATACAGAGCAGTAAAAATGCAAAGATAATTACAGTATGAAGGTATTTTTTAAGATCTTTACTTTTTTGGGCCCACTTGTCCCACGTTGACTCTCACACAGATGACCTTTCTTGTCTGCATGCCCACGGAACAGGTGGCCTCCCCGTTCCAGCTGGCAGAGGAGTTGAAAGCAGAGACAGACGTATCCTCTATGCACTGTCCCCAAGGGCCGGTCTGCCAATGATACACAGTGCAAGAGTGTTCGTTACAGCTGCGCGTTTCCTGTAGAGCACTACTATTTGGACACTGTATTCCTCCTGGAACAATAAAACAGGGCAAAAGTTCATGCAATGGAAGGAAATAAAGTGTTTTATTTAAAAAAAACACCAAAAGACAAAACCAAAACCCAACAACAAAGATATCCCCAACACTTTAAAATGTTACTAGTTATGTATGTGGAAAATGTTGAATTGTTGCTTTTGCAGATTGAAATTTTGTATTGTATATTTTGTATTGTATACTTTTCTGACTTGGGAATTAAGGTTGCCTCATTAGGAATTCTTTGTAAGGAATTTTAGGATAAAGCATACTGTTGCTAAAAGATAATCCTGGAAAGAGTTAAAACCGTGACTGAGGCCACGGGTTGGAACTCAAAAGAAATGTGGCTCAAAACTGACAAACGGTGTGGAGTCTTGATACCATCTAAACAAAAACCTGTATGAGCTTTTAAATTCCTTCAACCCTAGGCCCATGACAGTTACCAGGAAAGTTAAGATAAAATCAAGTACCTGCCAGTAAGCGATTATCCCAGACAAAAGAGATGTTTAAGTGTTAAAAGCTCATACATACTAATTTTCCTCACTAACGGGAAGCAAGAATTTGCCGGACGTGCAATATGTATTACATTATGTCATAAATGGGGTACTTTGGTTGAGCCAGTAAACTTTTGAAATTGTTAATCTATAGTTAAACGGTGGGAGGGATTTCGGGCTGGAAAATGGTATAAAAATGCTACGTATTTTGACCAAAAGTGTGCCTACTTTTGGGTTACCCGCTCTTGCAAGAACGTATAATAAATTAATTACTGCTTCACTAATGTGTCTACCTCGAGTCCTTTTTAGGACCCTTTTGCATTTCTAACATGTACGATCACTTTGCACAAAAGCAATGTTGTTCCTTTTCCCTCCTCTTCCTTTACTCAATATGGACTTTGACAAATTTCAGTCAATAGGCAGCAGAATGTACGCGGATAATAAAGGTAAATGTGTACAATAAAGATGCCAAAATAATTGTAACATCTATAACACACTAATGTGCTTGGAGTAATCCACAACCTTTTTATTTTGTGACTCACTAAAAGCAACTGCAAGACACACATAAGGCATTGTGAAGGCTCCAGGTAGAAGAAATTGTTAAATATTCTCCTTATGCATGTGTAGAGACCACTGTTTGTGTCTAATTCATGGATCAATTAAAAAGATTTTTGGAGCTCTTGTCCTGGCTCCCAGTGATTATTTATCCATTTTACCTAATCAACAAAGAAGATGGCACAGCTGGCCATTTCAAGTCCAGATTGAGATAACAAAGGCCCTTGCAGGTAAAGATTAGAATGCATTCATGTGACAATAATTCTGAAGAAAAGCTCAGACAATGCTGCCTTTGTCATGTCCAGTTACAAATGCTTAGTTTCTTACATTCAAGTACTTAAAAGCTAATCTATCCTCCCAGTCATCCACAAGTAGGTAAGCGGTCTTTCCTACCAGACTTAATCATAGGCCACTAGAAGTCTAGCACAATGAGGAGACAGCATGTCTCCTAAACCTCTGGTGTTACTTCATGGCCTACACAAGGACTCCTACCTCCAGAGGACAGAAGGCCCGAGGAAATCTAAATAATATTTTAGAATTTCCTAAAAGTCAAGAACAGTAAGAAAGAGCTTTTTAATAGTTAGAGCAGATGAGCTATACTTTGCTTTTCACTAAAAAGAAAAATGGATGCTCACACCAAGCACATATCAGGGAGCATATTAGCCTTTTTATCCCACTGATGAACTTCAGGTTGACCTCTGGCCAGATAGACAGACATGCAAGAGGGGAGTGTATTTAAGCACTCATTGATGAAAGAAATTAAACAAACAACTAAATCTAATTAAAGAAACAATGGATACTTCAAGTACTCCAGCACAAGTAAACCAAATGCCACAAACTACTCCAAGCTGCTTTAGAAGAATGTCTAGATCTGCAGCAAACATGAGGAAAGGGCCATTCCGTCGAAACCACAGGACAAAATCCAAATTCACAAAAGTTTCCATAGAGACAATTTGAATTTCTGACTATGGGCTAAAAATATTGATGCAACCAAGAAACAGTAAACATCATATTAACTGAGATGTCATGTCAAAGATGAGCTAAACTTAACTTTTGCAGAGGAGAATTAGAAACAATCTAAAAACGTGTGAATGTAAATAAACGGTGACTGAAAGCGATTTGGTTCTGTCTCAGAACGGATGCAACTTGAGTCTATCAGATTTGCTTTAAATATATGTCAATATGCATAGCAGCAAGACATGTCATATGCATTTTCCTAAAAAAAAGACAAAAAAGTCAAATAGCAAAAAAAGTGTTTTGCAATATGCTTCCAAAAGTTTTTCAAGCAGCTTCCTTCAGGAAATGAATAATCTAGCAGCAGCAGACAGGAATATAAGCAAGGAAATTAGGAAAGTGATTGTATTTTGAAAAAAAAATAAAAATCCCACAGATAGAAAAAGTCACAAATTATTTGGAATGGGAGAGAAAACTGGTCCATATGAGGAGCCTAGATATGTTCCTCCAGCACAAGGAATAAAAAAAAAGGAGAATTTAGAAGAGATAAGGAAGGTTATTACATTAATTATTTTTTTCTGATGTTAGCTCAAGAAGAAACACGAGGGAAATAGTTAAGCAAATTCATAAATTAAAGGGGAGCATGTAGGAAGAAATGTTTCTTCAGGAATGGATGCCATAAGCACCAGTTCCTAAGGCATTTGAGAATAAAGTGACAATTTAGATTCAGTTTTGACAGCAATGCAAGAATGTATATTCAGGGGAAAAAATGAGAGTGACATTGACTTGTAAATGAAAAACATTGGGCCATGAATGTCTCAGTGGGAATCCAGCTCCGTTCAGATGAAACCACTAGTTGAAAAAAAAATAAAAGAAAGAATCAACAAAATGAGGAAATAACAGTAGTGAAATGCAAACCAACCATCACTAGTACGAAATCTTTATAACACTAAAAAATGTACTGTTTATTTACCAATCAGTCTGGCATTCTGTTCAGGAAAATAACGTTCCCTTGCTCTCTCCAATTAAAATAGGTACAGAAAAAGCAGAAGGTGTTGGAAAACTTGCACTTAAAGATGCCCTTTATAACATCTGCGTAGGGGTAACAAGATCAGGGCATTACACCAGACCAGGATAAATTTGACAGGAATATAAAAATGAGTATCACAGGAAAAAAATAAAATAGACATTTAGTTTTCTCAGAATACATGAAAAAGGGAAATGCAATACTAAAAAAAATTTACATCACACATGACTAGATGGCTGTAAATAACTGCTTGGCAGTACTAAAAATATTCATTTCAAGGTACAAAAAACAGTTGGAGCTGAAGCTTTTCTTCTTGGTTTTGGACACCTAAGCAAAGCACACTTTGAAACGAAAGGCTAGCTTGACAGAGGGACTTACATATTACTCATAAAATAGTAGACAGCAGATAGTAGAATGTGGATTGTTTTCTTAAATGCTTTAACAGAATTGTCGTATACTTCGATTGCTTTTCTGCATGATTTGGGGGTGGTAATGGGTAAGATATCTTGCTCTAGGATATTCAGGGATTGGATTTTACAAGTCTTTTTGTGACACTGTCTTGATAACTCACAAATTTCAAAATATTTGGCATTTTTAGATCATGTAGGATAATTTAAAGCACTTAGGATAATAGTAGGATACTATCTTTACACCTAAACAGTGTTACTCATTTATCCCTTGCCTTAGGAATGAGGTGGGCACTCATTGATGCAGCTGCACTTCCTGAAGATGGACTCGGTCAGTACCTGCAAACTGATAACATAACAACAGGGGCTGCCCTCTTGGTCCAGATCTCCTGTTCGAGTTCTGAAGACATTCACACTTCCTCAACTGGTCCGTGTCTGTTATAGAACTCAAACTGACCTGTCCTATAATACACAACATCATAGGAGATGAGAGCTCTGTCCTCAAGTCCTGTCTCTGAGAGGATTTAAATCCCAGCCCCCACTCTCCAGGCAGGAATCTGAACTGAGGGGCTCCTGAGTAAAAGGGGAAGCACAGTAATGTGCTCTTCTCTGTCTCACCTTCAAATGCAAATGGCAGATACCTCCAAAATCTATACTGAAAGTTCAGGTACCCCAGTTCAAAAATTAAGTGCTTTTTTTTATTCCTGTTTCAACTGAAATCAGGTAAAACTCATGAAAATTCCTGTCTTCTTCAACATATGTCTTTTCTGGGAAAACAATTAGTCAACTCTAAACTTTCAGATATAACTACCAAGCAAAGTTATTTCAAACCAGGAAAATAAACAAATTAAAACCAAACCAAGTGAAGGTGAGGAAATATATTAAAAAATCCCTAAACATAATTCCTCTTCTTCAACTACGAAGTCAAAGTGAACTGGAATTTTAAGAGAAATAAAATATTAAAGCACATCAACCATAATTTGCTTAGAGTTGAGAAGAAACTCCTTTGATCCAGCTATTCCTTACACATTCAGTAAATCAACCTTGCAGATATATGAGAAGTATGAGCTATTGGCCCCTGTCAAGCAGAATACCTGATGAGATGGACAACTGATAATCTATGCTAACTCACTGATGTTTAATAGTCTGCAATATATGAAGTCACACTAAATAGACCTTCTGGCACTATACTTAGCTAACTTGTGAACACACAATAGCTACAATAAGTCCTTGCCATGCGTACACATCCCTGCCCTAACAAAATACTTCAAACAAAATCATCCTTCACTCTCATTTTCCTAAATTGAGCTCTTCAATCAGATTATTTTCTTCTCATTTGACTGGTCGTGGGGTTTTTTTTATATTTACTTTTCCAAGATCATTACCAGTCATTTACTACTGATAAAACTTAGAATGTTTCCAAAAATATTTATGTTATGCTGCATGACACTGATTTGACAGTGTCAATCAATGACACTGGATGATCCATATAGAATCAATCCACATATCTACTATTTACTAAAAAATTAAGACTCATTTGATACTTTCTAGTCTCAGATTATGGCCTATGTAAAGAAGACTTAGAACATAACACTAATTATGTAAGATTTACTAAATACATAAGATTTTGAAAATAACAAATATTAAACAGAAAATAAAAAAAGACAAACCTTACATTCAACAGAGATAGGCTGAGCTGTATACAATGCCTTTACTAGACTTGTGCAGAACAAATATCTGATCTATCAGGTAACATCATTATGTCCTCTGCTGTCATTTTAAATTCTGAGACAATGACTTTCCCGACTTTCTTACTGTACCATGAAGATCTATTTGACAGTGACACAAATGAGCTACCACTACAGGCAGGCTCACAGACAGGCAAATTTATAAATCACTTTATCTTTCAAACCTTCAAGCTGAGGACAATGATCTCAGAAGAGATATCAAAAGTGGTTATTGTGACACTTGCTTCCGCATGGAGTCATCTCGCAAACAGCAGAAAGTCTTCATCTTGAGGAAAGAGACTCCTCTCTCTCCCCCCACTGAATGCAAGTAAAAAATCCCATCCCAGATGTGCATAACCACACTGTGCTTGAGGCTCTGCATCATATGGTTTGACCATGCTGCAGAGGTGTTGTTCTGAATGAGGAAATGCTGATGAGAAGGCATACAGACGAGGTCAGCTGCTGGCTCAAGCAGAAGTCAGTGCAGTGCTGGAGGGGTAGTCATATCCCAGAGCTCATTAGAAAACTTTGTCACTACTGTAATTTACATATGGCTTCAATTTTTCCTGTGAAGGCATTCTTGTCACCAAGGAATATCATAATACTACTGAATTATTCCTAAGTCATCCAAGAAAATTGATTATACTGTGGCTGCTTCCTGGTGGCTAGTTATGCTAACTTGATGTTTTTTTCAAAACAATTCAGCAGCACAAATATGTGGGAAATAAGAAAAATAAGGTCTTAAGTGTGAAATGACAGCTCTATCATGAACAGTCATCTGCTAACGTTAAAAACACCTGTATTCTGTAATTTTACTTGTTATTTCAAAGACAAGAGAAACTGAACAATCACAGATAACACTTTGATAAGAATCCATCGAAAATCCATCGAGAACTTATTTTATATGTGTTTACAGACCCTCAGAAATTTCAATGGGATGTTCATGTTTACCCCAATGAACAAGAACTAATCAGTTTGAGTATTTTGAGGGATTGCAATACTCCTTGTGTATGTAATTGCCTGAGGTGCTTTGATCTTGCCAGGCTTGTAGACAGAGATCTCCATGACCAGCAGGAGGATGGCATGTGATCAAGGTCTCATTGTGATAAACCTAGACTCTTTATGTCATTGTAGAAGCTGAGTTTAGCTGTATTCATAGATTTGCAACAGACTTGCACATTCTTTCATTAATTAGTGTCCATGCCTGGGATCATAAAGATTGTGTATATTTATGTACAATACATTTTCTCTACTGTGTTCTAAATAAAAACTCAAATATCGTGGCTAAATTATACAGGAATTACTTTGAAATGCCTTACTTAATCTGCTCTATGTCTTGTACCAACTGTTGAAGGAAAGGTTCAAAAAATCCAAAAGGGAGCATCTGTGGGACCATTCACCTGAACAGAACTGAGAGCTATTTTCAAAACTCAGTTTTAATGTGTAAATGGAATTACTAACTTCACATTTATGAGACTCGAGATTTTTATATATGACATTTACAGAATTTTCATCAACAGCAACGTGCATTTTTTCTAAGCTCTGAATAGAACTGACAGAATATAAAATGACCTCCCAGCACCAACTACACAATCAACATTTTATGTTTTGGGAACACTGCTGATCTCTGATGTGCAGTTCTGGAGGTGGAAAGTCGTTTGGTTATTTGTCATGCAGCACATGACTAAAAAGTATGAGACGTATGAAGAGAAAGATGGCCACAACTCTAATTTCAGTGATGCATAAAAAATAAAAGCCAAACTGATACTTTTTGAATATAATACAAGCAAAGGTGAAAAGTACCTTCCCAGCTAGAGTTGTAATGAATTGCTAAGCCTTGGAAGGTTCTTGTTATTTATTTATATATATTTATTCTCTGGAGTTTGTGCAGAGTGCAAAGGAGAATGGTTTTGAAGATAGCTGACCAAGACACAAATGAATTACTATAAGTCAGGTAGACATACCAGCTTCTACCCTTAAGAAAAGCACAAAATAACCTTGTCTCAGAACAGTGGTGAAGAGGCCATGGTTCAAGCAAAGCTGAAGCACTACAACATCTAGGTAATAAGCTGGCTTTCTCAGCAATAGTTCAGGGATCTTCTTCAATACTACCTGTGTGGTTTGAGACTTGTCAGTCTTTGTGACCACTCAGTGCTGGCTCTGACCATTGCACTACACAAATAAAATTCATACACCTGAAACTCAGCTTGTGCTTAACTGCTTTGTTGTATCTGCAGCCTAGTAAATTATCCCAACATGCAGCAAGTTTCAAAATCGAAATGAAATGGATACTTTTTAAAAGGAAGCATAAAAAATGGAAACATTTTCTGTAATAATTAGGCTTTTGACTTCTGTGGCATGCTTGGCAGTATGTTACATTTCTGACTCCGGTAAAAAGGTATATGCATATGGAAAATCTATTATCTTGATCTACATGGAAAAGTAAAAAGTAGATGAACACATCCAAAAATGTCATTCTGTATTTCCATCAAAATGGGTGCATTTGACACACTATAAAAAAAAAGGGGACAACAGAAACCCAATGTTGTTTCCAATTTTAAGAACATTTCTATATTGATACATAGACCCATCTGAGTAATTTACTATTTGAATCACCTACTAAAATGAGTACAGTCCTTATTGCCTCTTACACTTGTAGCAAAGGTCCCTTTCAGGAAAAGGTTGAAAGTGCCTGCTCTGCTATATACCTTTAACAATTACGTGAATTATGTTAAATATACAGTTAAATATACAGTATTCTTTTAGCTATAAGATTGTGTTTGCAAATAGAGAAGTATGGTGAAGCTTGTCCCTTTCTTTCTCCATTTTTCAGAAGAGATATTCTGTTTCATTACTTATATACTTGTATACCATACAGGTTTCACTTTACAGAAAAATTTCATTTGAACTCTGAAGTAATAAAATTCTTAAAAGTTTTAAAAAAGAATTAAAACACATACGTACCCTTTTGTGTTGAAGAGGTTTAAATTTACGGTCAGCAATACACATCAATAAGCACTTCCAAGAACTCTTTGCTGCCAGTGTTACACAAGGAATTTTACCAATTGGACCCTGGCACACCTGCTATGGCCACTTCAGAACCACAGGTTTAATATTATATATAGAACGTGTGCTCTATTGCCACTGCCAGCAAAAATATTATTAAACCACTTATAGGAAGCATGGAAAAAAAAAAAAAGAATAGACATGAACCCATATCTAAAACCTTTTTCTTCTTCTTTATATTCCAGCTGTGTCTTCAGTTTGCACAGGCTGCAGGCATTGCACAAACACTATTTGCATGAATGGAAACTATTCACAGGAACGAGAATTTGCAGGATAAAACCAAAGTCTTACTAAGAGTAAAAATGTTGATGAGGTAACATTAGCTACAAATTTGAGCTAAGAAGCTACAGAAGTCATTTGTTAGCATTTTAGCCCATTAAAACTCTATAATCTTTTCAGCATTCATACTTATTTCCTTCCAAATTGGACCTAAATTATAGCTAGGGTGGCTAATAAAATTCTGTAAGTATCTTTCATAGAGATCTGCATAGGAAAAATTGTTTGTATATTTATTTTTAATAGAAAATGAGAAAATCATATATTAAAATTCAAAATACTAATATGCAGACAAATTAAAAAACTTTAAACAAAATAGAATAACATCTCCTCTTTAAAACAGCTTTAACTACCATGACTAGATGTAGGATAAGCATTTAAATATTTTTTTCTGTATTTGAAAAAAACACCACTCCACCTAAAAATTTGTTGTTCAAGAAATTACTTTGACATTGCACAGGCAGTTGAGAATTCACAATCGAACAGGAATCCGCAAGAATATGTGACCTTACCTTCACCTGCATAAGCCAGAATGGAGCGGGCACGCATCTGCTTCCCTTCTGTGGTTTTGCCAGAGCAGGTGTGTGAGCAGGAGGACCATGCAGACCACATGCTGAGCACACAGTCCTTTGGGCATGGAGCTTCGCAGACAACCGGGATTGGGTAGATAGCATCTCTACACAGCTGCCTGTCAACCTCTTCTCCTGGGAAAGAAAAGGCCAGTAGCAGTCTATCATTTGTTAAATTAACTTAAAATGAGCAATCTAGTCCAGATGGGCACACAAATAAATTAGATTCTGTTCTTCTAAATAAACAAGGTAAATAGATTTTTTATTAAAATGACTTGTCTCCTCTGCTTTGATTATAGAAGAACATGCTTAAACCAAGTTTAATTCGATATTCTGCTGAAGTGAATGCCAGCCTGGGTGGTCTTTAGGCTTTCATTTTTTTTTAATACGTATTTGATTCCACAGAAAATCCTTATGTGAATAACAGAGTGTATACTAAACCTATGGAAATCTGTATACATGGACATGCACGTGCATTAATCACTGAGTCTTCAGCCATGTTAGTAGGAGAAATGGAAAAGTATCCTCACTTCAAGTTCAATTTTACAACCCAGAATTCATCCTTTGAATTGCAGCTATGCATCAAAACATGAAGAGTGTTGGAGTAAGCTGCAGTCAGACTCTTGTTTGGTTAGAAAGATCTTCATTTGCTAGCCAAGCCAGAGCCATCACTCTTTGTGTCCCGGAAATACAAATATATCTATGCATTTGTATTCTGTCACATCAGTGCACATATTTCAGTATAATAAAAAGATACAGGCTGGTATAAATTGTTTAATGAAATACTAGCTAGCCTTTAAGTGGCAGGGCTGCTTTTGTTTTCAGTAAGGAACACATGGGAGCCCCATGTCCGAGATTTGTCTGACCAACGCCCTAATCACAAAGTGGTTAGTTTTGTAAGGTGACATATTATTTCCAGTTAATATCCATTAAATGAGGAATGAACTAATGACCACACATTCAGAGGTCATTAAGTCTCACCGACAGGGACAAAAGCCGCAGGATAAATCTTTACTTTGGAGTAGATGATGGAAAACATGAACGAGGAGGGAAAAGTCTGCAGTCACTGTTTTAGAGTTATAGCCTTGTTATCATACAAACCAATTACAGAAAGTGCTTGCAACCAGGAACTGAGCAGTAGACCAATATGTAATACCAGTTACAACGAGCCCTGAAAAAGTTGCATCTAAGATCACACTGGATTTATGAGGCCCTATTAATCTCATACAATCAAGGCAAGGAAAGAGTCAGTCTCATTCATAAACATTAAATTATTCTTTTTTTAAATTTTTTTGAGAAGCATAACTTCTTAATAGCACCTGACTGCCTTTTGCATTATATGATTCTTGCTCTACTAGGGCAAAAACCCTTCTGCTGAATTATGATTCATCTACTGAAACATTATTGAAGCACATGCCATCTCAATGGGACTGAACAGGAGTGCCTATAGCATTACACTTGCTACGATCCATCACATCAACTCTTTTGTTTTAGTAGCTAATGTCAACAAAACAGTGCCTCATCAAGAGTTGCAATGAACATAAGTTTCAATACAACAAAATATGTTACAAATAATCATTAAATACTGTATAATTTAATGATAAAGACATCAGACAGTGTTAATAACTGACACCTGGATTGTGAAAAGCTAATTCAGTGAGCACTGTGAAAGCTGTAAATGAAGCCAAAGATCTATAAACACTGCTTTACCCAAGCCTCAAATTAGGCTTTTATTGCATAATACAATAATAAAAAGAGCCAAACACTAATCTAAACAGAAACTTAATTTCTGTCATCCAAGGATACAGGATAACACCTGTATCCTCACCCGAGGATAACACCTCTCAAATAAGAACCTCTGATAAACTGAGTTTGTGAAAGTAGGAGGCACTTCAGTACTAGTGACATATCATGAGTCCCAGAATTAATGACCAAATTCTTTATAAAAGGAGGAAGAGATGAGGGCCATCCATCCAATATTATATTCCCTTAACCAGTGTCAAATATTTTATTCATACAGAATCTTTAGGCACAACAGAACTGCAAACATCAATCTTCCTTGGCTCTGCAAACTAAGGGAAGCCCAGCAGCTCATGCTTTTAAAATAGCCTAAAGTAGTGACATTCATCTGAATTACAAAGACGTTTGAGATCAAGTCAGTCTCAATAGCTGTATTTTCTCATATTAAAAATACAAATTTGAACCCTGCCAAAGGCTTCATAGATCTCCCACATCAAGACCTACTTCCCTCACTGGATTCAATCTTTGCATCAACTGTTCCTTCTCTTGTATCACAGGTCATCACATCCTGACACCAATGAAGGAGGGATTCCTGCCTGATTCATCAGAATGGCACATGTTCAGATTGAAGAAAAAGATAGAGAAGCAGATTGCATATTTCAATTCCAAAGAATAGAAAAGAAGAGCTAGAAAAGGGTTTAACTTTACTCTCAAATTGTTCCATCACCAGGTACAAGTCAATGAGGAAAAGTGCTGGGATACTTCCAGACCTTGCAAGAAATACTACTGTCACAGTACAGTATGCCAAGGTTTTTAAATTTAAATATACAATAGTTTATTAAGCTTATTTATCACTTGTCAACTAAGGTGCTGTTAACTTGAAACTCAAGCTAAATTTAGTGTCACAATGAGACATTGTGTTAAATTAGTTTCAGTCTGAGTTTATTTTTGAAAAAGAAAATTACCCTCCCTCCCAAAATCAAGGCTCCCTTTTGTCCTTTGTTTTTACAGAGAAACTATTCTCAAAACGTGTATACTCCATACTATCATTTAGTTTTTGTCAACTGTCCAATTCTTGTCTGATGAATTCAATGGCATAGATATACAGCTAAAAGGAATGTATTATAATGGGTACTTATCTTCAGGGAGATATTTTATTTAGACTAAATTGCTTCTGACATTTCACTAATGATTTTATGAACTACTTGACCTCTGTTGTCTTCCTCTTTAAAGTGCATAGTGTAGTCAACTACCAGGAACCACTCAAACATGCACTGGAAACAATGCCAATGTAAAAACTAAAGCAAAAGTTCCATTTGAAAAAGTTTGTTTTGTGCAGTTTAATATTTTATTTGAACTTCATAGGTATACATTTATGTTAAACAAGACTCAAAGACAGAATTCCAAATATGCAAGTCAAAAGTCCCTTCTCTGAACTATTTATACTCTAATCAACATAATGGGTCAGCAGTGTGCCCTCATGGCCAAGAAGGTCAATGGTATCCTGGGGTGCATTAAGAAGAGCATGGCCAGCAGTTCAAGGGAGGTTAAGAACAGGTCAAGGGAGGTTATCCTCCCCCTCTACTCTGCCCTGGTGAGGCCACACCTGGTGTCCTGTTCTGGGCTCCCCAGTTCAAGAAAGAAGGGGAAATACTGGAGAGAGTCCAGCAGTGGGCTACAAGGATTATCAGGGGGCTGGAGCATCTCTTGTATGAGGAAAGGCTGAGAGAGCTGGGGCTGTTTATCCTGGAAAAGAGAAGACTGAGAGGGGATCTGATCAACATTTATCAATATCTAAAGGGTGGATATCTAGAGGATGGGGCCAGACTCTTCTCAGTGATGCCCAGTGCTAAGACATGGGGTACTGGGCACAAACTGGAACACAGGAAGTTCCATGTCAACATGAGGAAAGACTTCTTTACTCTGAGGGTGACAGAGCACTGGAAGAGGCTGCCCAGAGAGGTGGTGGATTCTCCTTCTATGGAGATATTCCAAACCCGCATGGATGCAAGCCTATGCAACCTTCTCAAGGTGATCCTGCTTCAGCAGGAGAGTGGAGCAGGTGATCTCCATAGGTCTCTTACAACCCCTATAATTTTGTGATTGTGTAACAAAAAGTAAAGAACAGAAAGATAAAAACAGGACATGTCATTCTTGTCAAGAAAACTCTTCACCATTTGTCAGCTTTAAAATCTGGTATCTAGCGATAATCCATGTTCAGAAACTGTGCCTAGATACTTGAATGATCTTTCCCTTTTATGTCACAGATGCACGTTTGGGGTTAAAAGCAACTGCATGTGGAAATGGCAGGAGGCAAAACAGGTTGTTTGGGTTTTTTTAAGGACTTAAAATGTCAAAAAGTGTTTGAAACCATTGCTGGGATTTTTACATACTCATATCACCAGTGAAGAATGCCAAGGAGATCGCCTTTCCAGCTGCTATGCTGGATCTAGCTAGACAATCTGCAGAGTCTCTACATTAGCCACTACTGAATGATTTAATTGCTAAAAACCACATAAATAAACAAAATAACCCCAAAACAACCAAAAACTCCCAGCCTGCCCCCCCCCCCCCCCACTGAATAGGCAAAGTTTTACAGATTTAGGAGAGGTAGCTTGTGAATAGCATAGAGGAGGAACTGGCTAATTGTTTATAAGTATCAGAGTGCATTCATATCACTGCTGGTTTTTATGACATTCACAAAGCAGACATGGTATCTCTGAAAATTTGGTCTAGATGCTGAAGATTGTGCTAGACTGCAAGAGACCTATGTTCTGTGTTTAATGTAGTTGATCATGTATGCCTTTGTGTTTTTGTCTCCTCATCTGTAAAATGTGTCTGATATTTAAGTTTCTTGTAAAATGCTTTGAGAGCTTTCCAGTGGGAAGCATTCCCAGAACTGGTATCACTAGAGAGACAAGGAAATCCTCTTGCTTATTGTGCATCTTTTAATATGATACATGCTTCAGTGCACAGTAAAAAATTGCTGTCAAATTCGGACCTGTAGTAAATGGAAAACGCAAATGCTTAACAGAGGACAAACATTTTATAAGCCTTAAAATGAACATTAAAGTCACTGCAAAATTCAATGCAGCATAGAATACAAGTGGAAAAAAAATTGATGATGGCGTCCTGTGCAATAAGGTAACAAACTTGGTCTCAGTCCTGAACCTGAAAGTAGTTGCAGTCTCTGAAAGGCTGAAGCATAACTTTATACAAACCAAGCAAAAAATCAACAACAAAATTACAATAAATTTGATTAAAACAAGAGAGCACTTTGAACACAAAATTGAGTGGTTTTAGATGAAGTTATATTGGGGCATGCTATTTTTTAATAAAAAAAATTAATCTTACAATTCTGAAGTGTCTAAACGTCTGTTTTAATTATAACTCAGGTCAGAAAAAAGGAAGAAAATAGTCTGAAATTCAACTGCCTCAAAGATACAAGAGCATTACAACTGGACTGTAATAGTACAGAAAAAGCATTGATGAGTTTAGTTGTCATTATGCTAAAAAAATTAAAAAATTTAAAAAAACAGCTACCAGAAAACAACTGAAATAAGAGGAAAACAGAAAGCCATCTAGATTTGAAGTTCTACGTTAGGCTTTCATCAGTAATATCCCTCCCTACACATTGGCTGATCAGTCTAGTGCAAAACAGACATTTCTTCAAGTTACAGAAAAGCTATTAAAATTATCACGAAGCCATTCTATTTTTCAGATGCTAAGACACCATATATCTGCTAATAAGCAGATAGTAATCAATCACCAGGATAATCCAACACTATCATTTTAATTTCTAATACTGTTTCTTTCCTTTCAAATCACTAAGCAATTAACAGTCCCCAAACTTCACTACAAAAGGAAAAATCCTGCCTGCCTTCCATGAACTGTCACACCAAATTAAGTTTTCCTTCCAAACCATGGTGCTGCAGCAGTAGGAAGCACACAGAGGGAAAAGTGGAGGCCCATAATACTTTCATTCAACTTCTGCCTTTCTGCAAGATTGGATGCTCTCTATCTGTCTTATTCAAACCTCCACATCTTACTTTGAATTTATCAGAATTGCTGATTGGAAATTCAGTCTTATACTGAATTATTTTCTGGCTTTTTTTTTTTTTGTTTAGGTTTGAGTGTTTTTTCTTACACAAGAACTCTCTGAGGAAATCTTTCTCATAGCAAGCACATGTCTCTAATTAAAATGCATACACAACTGTGAAAAGCTGACCCAGATTTTTCAGGAGGGAGAATTTAGGAATTTAATCTCTGAAAACCTAATCAAATAAACCATGGTGAGGGCAAACAATAATATTTGCATGCAATTCATCATTTAGATTCTTGCTTTTAAGAGTATTTGGAGGAAGAAAAAGGAGCAGAAGCAACAGTATCTGACGGACCAATTTTTGCTCTTGTAACAATTCAGTACTCATACATACCACATATTTTGATAGACATTAGGAAACTTCAAATGTTTTATTAATCCCAGCAGATTTAATAACATCTTGACAGTGTTTATTCATTTCTGCTCCAAAGATAAAGGCTGTTAAACCATAGGCTTTAAAGTCAGTGAAATTGCAGTGTCATTGAAAACAGTAGCAACACCGTTACACTGTTGTAATTATTTTCTGTTCTAGCTCCTGAATGACCAGCTGTCCAAAACCAGTTTCAAGTTAGGTTGAAAATTTTTCATCTTTTTAAGTAATTTTAACCTATTGAACTTAAAGCAACATTAACATACAATTTATATGCTCAACATATTCTATTTCACTGAGTCCAAAGCTTTTAAGCAAATACAATGTGAAAAAAAGGCTCTATTTCCCTTGTATTATTCTTACCAAGTGAAGTTTCTGCAATCATTTGTTTTGCTTAGGTGTAGAGCTGGTACCTCCAAGTGTTAAATCAGTTGCTAATTCCCTAATCACATGCCTTTCTCTCAATTGCTTTTGCTAAGTGGCATTTGCATTTAATTAAGTATGTCTTAATTAGTTGATGGCTAATATTCCTGAAGTCATTTTCTTCTAAGAAGCCTAAGTAGAAATGGCACTGATTTCAATGAAGACAAATACACTAGTTTCTCACATCTGTTCATTATGCAAAAATGAAAGAAAGTTGGTCTAATAGTTTAATGATATGAAAACATTGGAGGATTGTAAACTCATTTGGTGATTTGTGTGTGAAAACTTACTGTTGTTTTGGTTTCTGTAGAATACCAAGCAGTAGCACTCAGTCTATTCCTTATTAAAAGAAAAAGTATAAACTTTATACTTTGTTCCCTTATAGAAAAAATTAATCTCATAAGCATAGATGTATTTATTCTTACAGAGAAACTTGCTACCACAATCATATACCCCTGCATTTTATTTACAAGTTTACCATGACTGCACACACAAGGTGAGTGACATATAGAAAAGGCCACTGACTACTCTCCCTTTGACTACCCAAATACCTTTTAAAATATAATCCTAAAATTTAAACTGTGGGTTTGATGCTTTTTGTTTTTAAGCAAACATTCACGATGAAAAATGAATTATCATCGCAGGAACAAACACTTTACAAAAGGAGAATGGTGCTTAGAAACCCAAAATATCCAGCATTTCTCAAATCAAGGTTAATAACATGTCATCACGCAAGAAAAAAACATGACTTTAGATTTTCTGTTCCTTAATGAGATGAAACAGCACATTTTTCAAGCAATAACTTCTTGTTGATGACGATGTGCAATTTTACTCGTGTATTCACATTACAGGAAAAGAAATTTTGATGAGTGTGAAGGCAGTGGCTTCAAGAACTCACAGAGTCATGCAGAAATCTAATCCCAACCGTAGTACCTGAGCACTTCAAGTCCTCTGCAACCAAACCAGTAAATGCTACTACTGCACCTCAGCTACAGCTTAAAAAGTAGCATGTGTTTGCCAACCTTCCCCACAAAACAGTGTATTAGCAGCTATGTAGAGAGAATGCAACTGAGTGGCTTATAGGGAAGGTAAAAGACATGAAAGGCATTCTGCTATAGAGATAAGTCAGTTCCTGTTCCAAAACATCTTCACTGTCCTTAAGCTCATCCAAAGTTTCAGTCATGCAAATAAGCAAGTCACTGCTAAGAAATCCAGTTCAGCATTCCATAATGCATCAGGTAAAGGTGCACCATATAGAAAAAAGTTACAGGAATTATCAAACCCAAAATGACACTCCTTTACTCTGAAATAAAGGCAGCAATAAAGGGACAACTCTGAAACAAATGTTAAGAAGGCATTTTAAGACTTTTTTTTTTTTCCTAAACTGTTTCAGATAAGAAATATATCTGGATGTTCTTTGGATGCAACTGGTTAAAAATAATGAACTTACACCTGCAGATATGATACTAATGCTTGCAGTAACCTTGTTTTCATGACTGGTAATAGAACATATGTACCACCACTAATAGTAGTCATCTATCAGTCATGCAGATACAGTCTAAATTTTACACAAGGAAATAAAAAGAAATAGTATGTCTTTATTCAAATCATAATTGCCTTTCTTTATTCAGGGAACATTTTTTGATGTAAAATGTCACATAAGGCCAGATTAAACAACAGTACGAGAAAATACTACTATGTAAGTATGTTAACTTAGAAATAGACAGTAACCCATGGCATTTGTCTGGGGGAAAAAAAAAGTAACTTTTTTCCATTAAAATGCAAACATCTTATTTATGCTTGACCTTCTTACTTGCTGAGAATAAGAGAAGTGGAAGAAACTGTTCTGCTCTCTTTGTGACCTTAACAAGCACATTTTGTGGCATCCACTTCTAAACTTCATCTAGTCCATTATCTCATCTCTTCCTTGGCTAGATTTACTCAGGTTGAAAAATGAAATTAGATACCTTTCACCAAGAATATATGGAAAAAAGGTTTTCCAGCTCTCCCTGTATTTATTTACATGATTTTTAAGTGGTAGTGGTGATGGCAGCAGCCACAGTATCAGTCCCCCCAAGCGTACACTTGACTATCTGTGAAACAGGTTAAAAAAAAATATATATACACTACATCCGTTCCTTTGCTATACACACAGAGGCACATTGAGGATGTCTTGCAGCACCGACTGTGGCAGAAAAGCTAACACAGCCTTTTTGTCTCTGACAAAACACTAGAAGTTACAGAGAGCTTAGTGTTACTGAGAGCATATTTTGTATTACACATCAAAGACTAATGGAAAATTCTTCTTGCTGATGATACCTTCTTTGAATTTCCACTATTTCTGACACCATTGTATATCCAGCAGCACAAAAGAAGCTGTATCTGAACTATTAGTGATAATGTGAGTTAGCACTGGAAAAGACTGATATAAATAGGAATACTGGAGAATTAATCCAAATTAATTAAAATGTGACTTTGAAGAAGATTATTTAAACTGTATTAGCATTTTTTATGTGTATCCTTACTCAGAATGAAAGAGAAAAGTCTTAACAAATAGAATTAAGGCTGCTTTAATTCTGAATAAGAGGATTCACATGCATTTAATTTCGTTTACCTAATGTTATTTTTGCAGTTAATTTGGATCAACTTTCTTAAATGTCTCAAAGCAGACAAGACACTATAGTAGACTTGTACTACAGGAGTAGTAGTCCAATATATATAATAAAGAGCCCAGCAGAGTACCTACACATTGCCTAATAACAGGAGTAAAATTTTCCTACTGCCTGACAGGTAGTTGAAGCATTTTCACGGTTCATTTGCTAATGTAGTCTTACTGAGAATGATGAGGAACAGAGAATACAAGTGTATCGATCATAACCAAGCACAGTTGCCTTCTAGTGTCAAATAACCCAATCACACATCATCTTGATATGAAAGAAAAAGTAAGTCTGAAGACAGGCTATGGTCCCATTGAGAATAAAATCAATATTAGTCATGGTACCAAGCGGGATCAATATGTCAGACCCATAGGCCATTTTAAGCAGAATAGGGAAAGGAGGGGAAGTGCTGACAGAGCTGTAAGGAAATAAGAAGACACACTGTGGATCTGGAAGACGAGATCACTTGAAAATTCACAGTGTATTTCTAAGAACACTTGGCAAAAGCACCAACTCACCTTGGAAAGATACAGCTGATCCCAGTATCAGCTAGGCATTCTGATAATCTTTTCCCAATCAGGCTACAATTTACATAGGGTCAAAAAATAGAGCTTCAAAAATAAAATTAAAAAATACTTTCTCCATTTTTTGGTAAAATGTTACAGAAGCTCTACTGTTTGAAAAAAAATAATCCTTTGACAAACTTTAGAAATATTGGCAGTATAGTTTTGAACACTGGTAGCAACAGGATTTTAAAAGCACAGATTTTAAAGTGCAACATGTATCTATTTTAGCATTGCACTATGCCTTTTTGTTTATTTAGAAAAGAAAAAGTTTTATACATCACAGGAATGATATTAATATATTTAGGAATTATTATTGCTATTTTTTTCAATACTAGATTTCTCACCAGATACAGACAATTAGAGTGTTGTAAACTTTAAAAAAGTTTCATCGGTATTTTTGGGGGCTAGTATTTTAGACATTTCGCCCTCCCTTCCAATAACGACAAAAAATAAGTTGAGAACAACTGTGGGAAGGGCAATGCAATGCAAATTCTAACAAGTTTGATTAGAAATGATAATTCTGTTCTGAACTAGATTAACATTCAGGGAAACAACTGAGGAACAGAAGCATAAAAAGGAAATAATAGGCAAGACTACAAAAACAGCAGCATGAAAACAATGTGACAGCTCCACTAACATCAGTAAAACAACAGTGCTCGCTGCAGTCAATCTTCACAACAATTCCCTATACAGAGGTACCAATCTGCATACTTTAAGCAGCTACTTTGGATGGCCTGCTTTTCAAGAAACACTAAATATCCATAACTTTAATGAATTTCAGGCTTCTCATTTTCTGCATAAATATGGATTCTGGATGGTAACTTTAGAAATTTAAGCTCAGAAGTTCACAAAACTGCATCATAAATTGATTCGTAAAGCACAGTAGTTTCATCACCAAGTATTTTCCTAGAATTTGCCCAACGACTTTTTAATGTTATTCTTCTCTCTAGTGCAAAAGCATAACCCACAGCTGAAGGGAATGAGTAATGGCATGCAGCTGACAGAATATTAAATGAATTTTTCAGTTTGTCAATTATCTAATGTTTCACTACTATAAAGTGAATTTGCAGCAAGTTTACAACTACACATTCATAAATATATGTGATACCTCTTGCTACACAAATATACTCGTAACTCAAAAAGGGGTTTAAGAGAATAAGAAAAAATATTTTTTGTAGTAAAAAATGATTGCAAACATTTCTTTGCATTATTCATCCAGCTGTAGACGGTAAAGAGTTGTCACTCCCTATGTAATATGACAGCTCAATTCAATCACAGTTAAAACACAGGACCCAAGAGGTGTAAAAGAGATCACTGCCACTGTCATGTTTACACATTTCTGAGAAACAGTTTTATAATTAATTTCATGGATGCTTCTGTCCATGTCCTACTACTGGCAGATAAAATACAGTCTTTGGAGAACATCGTTTTATCCATCTTGCGATGAATATCTTCTCATCATTACAAGTAGAAGGCACAGCATGCCTTTAGGGAGCTCAGATTGTGAATTAATCTTGTCTTTTGAAACATTTTAATAATGATTCCTCACTAGAAGACTGAAACTAACTCAGCCTTTTGACTTTTCTTTTTTTCCCAGCCTATCAATATATGGATTCAGAGAAAGAGCTCTCAGAGAAGCAATCAGAGGAAAAATATGCTGCACTTTATAAAACTATGTTAAATTAAGGACATGCAGTAACATTGTCACACAACAAACCCAAAACTAGCAGCAACACTTCTGCAAACAAAGACACATTTTAACTTTTCTACTTTGTTAATGTTAGACAAGTTAACATCCTAAAGTAAAAGATATCTGACCAATTTCACTGGAAATTTCCAGCTACCCAGAGAAATTAGCTACATGCTGGAAATAAAGTTCCCTTCCCCTACTAGGAGGACATCACTGCTTTTTCAGAAGCCTCCCACAAGATTTAAGAAACTTCTAGCTAGCATTATTCTTCTTTTTCTTCTCTTAAACAACAAAATACCCATTCTGAGACATTAGGAATGAAAGAATTTCTGTAGTTTCTAGTTAATATCTTTTCCCTGGAAAACACTGATGCAGCAATTTGCTGTTTCTAAAACAATATCAGTACCAATAAAGGATGTCTTAAGTCAGTAACAGTAAAATACATATGATAATTCCTAGGATAAGATTTACATAGCTAATCTATAAATTGCCCCCCAAATTATGTCAAGAAAACAAACAGCAGTAAATACCAGTGTCAAGAGTTCCTTTTGTGTAACACGGTTTTTTAAATTGCATAATCACATGCTTTTATTTTTCCACTGGGTTCCTTCCTCCTTCAGTTCACAGATTAGAAACTCTTAATGAGTAGCTAGTTGGTATTTTTAGTTTTATGTTCTTTGTTCAAGGCATGAGCCTATGTTTTATTTACCACACATTAATTAAAAGCATTATTAAAACAGAATTGGCAATTTTTCTATGATCTTTCTGTTATGGCTACCAGACACCCACTAATACAAATATTTTCAGAACACTCAAGATGTGACAGGTCAGTATTATTTATATTTTGCTGATGCTGAACAAAAGCAGAGCAAAAATAACCCTGAAGAATGAGACAACTAAAGCTAGTTGTCTCAAAGACAAAGCATTCATTACTACAAAATTCCTAGTTAATCCCCAAAGGAGATATATTTGTTTCACAAATAAGTAGCAGGTTCTGTGGGGAAAATGTCATATAGGCACAATTAAATAATTAAAGACTTCCATCTGATACATTCACGTAAGGACCAGACAAACAACCTTCATTTCCTGATGCTTGAGGGCTTTAATTTTGATGTAATGTTTCTTTACAATTTTCTAGTTTAAAATAGAAGCCAAATGAAAAATAGTATTTCTGCCATGGCTCTTACACTGACTTGGGACACTTAATGCTCTGTCAGGTGATATCTTGGGACAAAAGCAGGAGCAGACTATAACACACTGCATTCCAGCTCTAGAAGTGACAACTTCCCTCCCTTCTTCCCCTTTTCTGCTTCCTTATTTTCTCCAGTCACTAATGCCAGCCTGTCACCCTACTGTCCCTTTTACCTGGCCCTGCCAGAGTCTCTCCAGCTACTCGTCAAATTCTCCCTTGACCTGACCATCACCAGACCACATCCCTCACAAAATTTGTTCCTAATTCCTGCCATGCAGAGAGATTTTATAACTGTGAGTTCCTTATTTACTCTCAGAAACAGTCCTGGTGGAAACAAGGGTCAAATCCTGCCTTTCTCTGGCTCTTAACCTCATTTCCTGGTCAGCACCTGTTTCTCCCTCTTGTTTTCTGATGCCTTCAGTGGAGATGGTCCTTGTGGACAGAAATCACAAAAACTGCAAAATTACAGAGATTATCTAAGGCTCTTTAAGATTCTTGTGAAATCAAGTATTTCTTGGCAGCTAAGAGTGGTTTTACATTAATCAGCACTCAACACAAATTATGATCTGAAAAAGAAAGGTCAGGCAATGAGCCTCATAAGGCTGGAAGTACTGAGAATAAAACTCCTATTTATTCTGGCTCAGTGTGACTGGTTAATGAAGATGTTTTAATTGTCACCATTTATCAAAACACTGGGTCTGCAGCTTTGAATTTTGACAGCGTTTATTAAGAAAATTTGCAGGTTCTCAGAAAACATAAATAGGCCTATGCAACCTTTTTCTCTCAGATGGAAAATTGACTCCCATCAAATCTAATGAGAGGATACTGGCTTAGAACATTTTATCATTAAGATTAATGATTATTACTGTAACATAATATTCCAAGAAAGTGGTATTTAATTTATAACTATGTAACATTATTATTATATATAACGTTATTAAAAGTAATATCTCTTCTCACCATGTTTTGTAAAAATGTTTCAAGCATCTTCTGAGTCTGTTCTAGGGAGTTAACATGACACATAAATCCAAACACAAAGATGTTCAATAACTGGGTCTATAAATCTAGTTTTATAACCATCTGTAAGTCCATAAACATTTTTTTTTCTTGTTTTATAACAGCATAATTTGAAGTAACAAATGGAAAGATTATAAAGCATTAAATTGACCTTCCTAAAAAATCAAATATTTTGAAATGTATCTATAGTTATCCTTCTCTGTATTCTCACTGTGAGGAAGTTTGGGGTCTGATCAGGATTTGCTTCTTGATTTGCAGGCTGCAATCAAAATTTATGCATCAAAATCCCTCCCTCCTAATTTGCCTACTGCTATTACAATCAGTTCTTGCAATTTCTTATTTTTCTACCTGGTTGTGCCATCAAAAACAAAAGCAGGTTACTAAGAGTGTATCTTATGAAACATGTAATTGTACTCTCGGTGGTGTTATTTCCAAAATATTTGTGCACTACAGCAACTTCTACTCCTAGATGTCAAATAAATTTTGAATAAACCAGTACAGCTTCTCCACATCGATGTTATAGCACAATTGAGAAGTAAACATGCCAAAACCTTGCAAACTCATTTGACTTGGCAGTCAAATTATGATCAATGATGCAAGCAAAAGATTTTGGTAATTAAATCGGTCTACCTATTTCTAACTTAATTTTATTCATTATGAATGTTAATGTCTCTGCAGGCATTGTCCATAGCAAGTGCAATTCTGACTTGAAAAATATATGATTGATTGGAAACAAGGGTCCATTGCACTGTCATAAGCGATAATTGTTTATTGTACTATGCGGATGAAACTTTGGTTTGTTTTACTTCATAAAATGAATCAAATTCATTTTATCATATTCCAGACCAACTATTAAAGAAATTGAGAAAGCAAGTGATGTAGTTAAGTGACCCCATATAATGAAATCTCTTTATGTTACACAAACACCAAAAGCGTTCACTCTTACATAGTACTTAATAGAGATAAATCCACTTCTCTAATTTCAGAGACTAAAAGGAATTGGTATGACATATTGAACGTGACCTGTTATTGATAGAAGAATTATCAGTTATCATACTTCCTGAGAACTGAAATGGGATAGTTTAGGCAGTAGCATGGACTATTTTATTTCTTATATCCTTTTATATTAAATAAAGCAAATCTTGTCAAAAAGAAATGCCTTAAAAATCCAATGCTCTGAGACATAATGGCCTGAAAGTATCAGTTTTAAGGTCCTTGAAACTGACTGTATTTTGCTCTCAGTAACATATTCCTATGTATAACAAAAAAACAATAAAATTATTCAATAATTTTATGTAACCATACACATTAAAGGAAAGAAATGACTCGGTTATAATTTCATATCCTATGTGTTTACAGTGAAGAACAAAGTATGAATCTTACATTTGATTTAAATGCCTCAAATGGTCAGCCAAAAAGCTGTCAGACAGAAAATAACAGTTCAAATCAATTCTGTAAAGACGTTAGCTAGGAAATTAATATTGGGAAATGATGACTAATGTCCATATAACCAAGTTCCTGTAAGTATAAAGCAGTATAAACTGAAAGAAACTGTCATTAGTGACCATATTTTTCTACTAATTGACTGCTGAGCATTGTCCAGATTTTGATCTGCTTTCTCTTACAGGATTTAACTCAATAATTCAATGTAATGTGAATTCAAGTCTGGCTTTCCATTTTTTTTAAAGAACTGAGTCATAAAGTGACACAAGATAGGTGTATTCTTCTTAAATATTCATTAAAAATTCCAACCATTCAGATGGTTTCTTCATTCAATGTGTATAGCCATGCAATAAGGGTGGAGTAGAATGTGTAAAGTTTCCATCGATTCTCTTATTATTTTCATTTATGAAAATTAATGCAGACCAGCAGCTACTCATTTAACATATATTTTATTCAAACCATAAGTATACAGAAAGAGCCAATTTTTAATCTAGCCAAAATATTTTAAGTCAAAATGGTTGCATCAGCCAGTCTTCAACTTTTCCTGGTTTATTCTATGCATTTGATTAGAAGCCAAAGCCACCAGCTAAAAATTAAGAAACAAACCACGACGTTGATCAGGAAGCTATAGTAGAAACGTTAAACTACATGAAGAAATTCTATAAGCTCACGTAACTGAAGTATGGTGTCTACAGTCAGTCACATTAGTTGAGAATTAACTCAGATAGAGGAAATGTAGACTGTTCCACTTTGGACAGCACAGTGTTTAAGCCACTCCATACAAAGTAGCTGAACTAATGGGTTTGAAACATTTACGGCTGAGCACCTCAAGGAAACAGACAAGTTTACCCTCTATACCTTTTAATGAACTACCTACACTGCTGTTTTACCCCAAATATTGTAAACAGGGTACAGCCCACCCACATTACATAAGCATATATTCATGTTGCTGAGTGTTCTAATTTGCCCTTCGGTCTCAGGAAAACCAGACCTGCATCACCCAGCTAAATCCTGGTGCCAGAAGAGAGCTTGTGACTCTCAGCTACATCACCACACATCTCTGCCTAGACAACTTCAGGAGCAATTTTGCTACTTCAATGAGTTGAAGAAATTTGCATATACACAACAAGCCTTGCTGTTGCCACGGCTCCCTCTTCTAAGAGTCGTCATCTCACAGCTGTGAGGCAGGAGATGGCAATGACTCCATTCTTTTCCTGTGTGGAGCTAACTGGAACCCAACAAATAGTGAGCTTGAACATGGTCTGGAAGAAATTTGGCCTTCAAAAGTAAAATCTGTTTTATTCAAAGTAACACATGCAGTGGTTCAAAGCCTACAATATTATGAAGGCTGTAAACCAATTTATTATTTACATGTTCCTCAAAAATGAACAAGTGATTTCAGCCTGCTGCCTGAGGACCAGAAGCACATTACAGCCACTGCTGGTACCTGTGCTAAGGAGTTCAACACAAAGGTGAAAACCCCTCAAAATACCATAACGAACAAAACAGCATTTTATAGAAATTTTGAGCAGTAGTTATTTTTGCATATTTTTATGTCAGAAATTATTTTGCTGTATTTACATATGAGTAGTGCTAATGTATCTATTATGGAGTGGAGAAACACCCAGCTTTTCTACTATAGACTGTCTTTAAATAATACAGAAGTATTTCTCAAACAGTATCCTTCGCAGACTGCCACAGCTACAAAGAAATCAAGAAAATTAATCTACTGTAAGATCTTCTAAACTGCATTAAGGAATTTAATAATAGAGAATACGTACATCACTTTGAGTTTACACACATGGAACTATGTGTTAGTCTGTAGCCTGGAACATTAGTCTCAAAGCTATAATTATTAAAAGAATTTGCATATGGAATAATTCTGATCAGTTTCTGTCCAATCCTGGAGTTTTCACAACTGAAAGGAGGGTTTTTTCACCTAAAGGAGCTATTTTGTAAAATTCCCTGGAAGACTGGCTAAGAATATTTATTCTGAAAGGTTCTTTCGACAGTAAAAGGCTGAAGTTTCATTTATATAATAAAATACATCAAAGTTCATTATAGCCTCTGCAATGACAACCTGGGGTACTGACTGTCATATTTTTTTTCAGCCTGAATGAAAATTCTGATTACTGCAATCCGCTATGGAAAGAGAATGACAATCATAGGCCTCCAGCAACAACACAGGAGGATAATCTATTGTTTTCTATTGTCTCAAAGGCTGTAATGACTCTTATCTTTACACCAAATTGGAGAGCGAGCCTCATTCCAATTATATTAAACAATTTCACAAACACTGTTACTTGATTTTAATTGTAAAATAAACCATCTAGGTCAAGACATGTTATCCCAACTAATTATGCTTTAAACTTACATAACAATGCAACAGTCCACAGAAAGTGAAGATACTCATCAGCGTGGGGCTTATCTTATAATAAAGCAGTACATTTGCAGTGCAATGCTTATTCTGAAAACTGCCTTTTTCATTTTATAAAGCAGAAGCCAAGGGGAAAATACACTTCAGTTTTAATACACTTCAGTTTTAATAAACTTAAGTCCCTTTGATCCAACCTCTTCCACCCAGGAACTGATTTAAGATTGGATAATTAATTCATATAAAACACCACAAACGTGCAAGAGAGTATGGTTAAACAAAGATCAGTTCAGGTTAAGTAACATAGCAAATTTAGGTAATAATGCTTTCAACATATTTCCCTTCACAGTCATTTTCACCTGGTAAAGGGAATGAAACACCCTGTGTGACATTTAGATCAAAATTAGAGCAATGCATGATTATTATACAAATTATGTGTCCTGTTAATTAAACAACACCTTTAACTGACCATCAATGTAGTGTTTTCTAAGAAGTGCTCAAATAACACTGAATGTAATGAATTTCACAAGATGATTAATTTAATGTTTAGACTATGGAAGAGTAGCATTCTCCAAACTTCAATATATGGCTAACTGCCTTGCAGGTATGGGACTCGGCGTAAAACCAGCCTGATGGCAAGGTGCTGCCCTCCTAGATTATGCAGAGCAGAATCAGGATGCCTGCAATAAGCATTTGGTGAAGGATACCAGGAGTATCCTGTGCCAGATTAGGGTTGGGCTACCTAGGAAGAGGTGGTAGTGTGTGTTTAGAGGAGCATTTAAGACTTGACCACAGGATTTTCAGAAGGTTGGTCCTGTAAGAGGCAAAGGAGATGCTTGAGCAAAATTTCGTTGGAGGCAGAAAACACTGAGATTATTGGGTTCTTACTTGATACTTTGTTTGCTTTTATTGCATCATGCTTATCTTTCTCAGGAATGAACTAAGCAAAATCCATTTGGTATTACTTGTGAAGATCACAGGTCATTTACTAAAACAAGGGAGGGATTTGAAGGAAGAGCTGAAGCAAACCACTACAGTATTCTCTATTGCTTTTGCACATGGTCAAAATATACTGAACGTGTATCTTTGTTGGTGATTGATTCTTTAAAAAAAAAAAAAAATTCAATCTCCTTTCTTAGAAGCTGTGCCCACAACTCTTTAATCTTAAAGATTGACAGTCACATGGCCAAAGATTAATACTGGGAGTAAAAACATTAATCACAAGTCTTCCAAGTCAAATTTGGCTAATACCAAGGCCCATGCAGTCCAGAGAGCAAATCCTCTGAGTTTGAAACAGAGCAACAGAAAATACCATATATGAAAAACATGTTTCAAATTTCAGCAGCTCAATTGCATGTTCCAAATGTATTACAGTAAGTTATACTAAATATAAATGTCTATATTGCAATTGATTGGAAGTTAGACATCTGTAAATACCACTCCTCAGAACCAAGGATAAATCAAATCATCCAAAACCTGGTAATGCAAAAAAAAATATCTTTTTGTTTTACACATTTTTTTTGCTATTAAAAAAAGAGAAAAATTCCGAATTTTGGAGGAAAATTTTATTTATGAGAAGGTGGCCATTTTTCAACTGAAGATGTATACAAACTAAATTTTAAATAGTTCCAGTATTGTTGCCAAGAAATTATTACAGTTTGAAGACAATGTCTTTGAGAAAAAGGACATAAAACATAGTAGATTCATATTGTAATACTAGGCTAATCTCTTTTTGAGCTCTAAACCGTTACCAGTTAACCTAGGTGTATGCAGGAAAATAAAGCTTATACTCTTAAGATTTTCAGTTTAAGCCCCCAAACTAAATTATGACCCAAATTCTGAAGCATGAAAGCTCAAGATTTAAATCTATCTATAATCACTTCTTATTACTTCCGACCAGTTTAATTACAAAATATTTTGTGCAGCTGTTAAACACTCATTGGAGGTGTCCTCGTACTTAATCTTCTGTAGGGAGTTAGAAGTCTGTTACCATAACTACACTGTAGTCAGTACAATTACTTTAATTCATGTGCTGGTCTAAACTATAATATTACTAATGAATAAGGAATACTCTCACATCAGTTATTCATGAGTCTTCCATAGATTAAAGTATTTTGTAACCAGCTTTCAAAATTGGCTTTTATGACTATTCATGCAAAATCTGTTTTTTCTCACAGAGGATAATTAAATAATGGTGGTGGGTTTATTTGACCTTTTGAAGAAGCAAGACAGCTTGGACTGTCAAACCAACGCCATAACACACATCAAACTATGCTTTTTATTAAACACATTATTGTTTTTCTTCCAATTATGCTTACTGCAATGTATCTTATTTTACTCACACTTTATTTGATTCTGGACTCAGAGGATCAGCTTTGTTAGTGGGATTACATCAGGGAATTCAGTCAAGTCATTGCACGCATGAGTCTGACCTGAAAACAATGGCTGTTTTCTATTTACTTTTCCAAAGGTCTCTGCGAGAGCCTTTGAAAACCTACTGTGTGTAGGTGAAGGAGCTTGATACTAGAGCAACTAGAGGGCCTATCCTTTCTAACCAATACTAAGGACATTTCACTCTATTCTAGACAGCTTGGTTTTAAGGACTTAGAAAGCTGAGTCCCTTTTGGACTATATTAGCATCTTCACTCTAGCTAGTGTGGACTGTGGGAAGAAGCATCTTACCATCACTATTGACGCAGACGACAACAGGAACCTGAGTACCAGGGCCACATGGCTTCTCATTGTCAGGAATGCATTCCTCCAACCCCACAATTCTCCAGTCATAGCAGGAGGGCTCTTCACAGGGAATGGCTTCCAGCAAGTGAGGACAGTTTCCCGTTCCTCCTGTTGGCTCATTGGTGATGCGTCGTTTCCTTAGCTTAAAGCCTGAAATGTCCATGAAGATACAAAGGGCAGAATAACTCAGTTCCAAAATGCAAATTGAATAGATTTTTGTTCATCAGCATCTGAGTTCTGTTTCTTTTCTGGGTAAAAGATAACAGACACTCAGCACACCAGTGCATTTTAGAGAACTTATGAAAGAAGGAAGAGGTAAAACATCACAAGTTTTGAGCTTATTAAGCACCCTGTTTATCCTAGTAGTACGTACTCCAGGAGGAGGACAAGAGTAATTTCCTCTACATCACCCTTACTGAATCAATCTCAGCTAACAAATGACTAGATTGCTGGGTTGCCATTTCTCCCATTTCTCAAACATGTTGTAGGTTGTGGGGTTTTTTCTTCTCAGATATCTTCCAACAGGGATGGATTATCAAGTGAAATCAGTTTATAAAACACACCTTCCCCCCTACCCCTCTTACAAAGCAAAAAAAAAAAAAAAAAAAAAAAAAAAGAAAGACTACACTGCCAGAAAAGTCAAGGTACAGAATCAAACCCAGTAAGTCTTATGAACAAGTTTTCAGTAATTAACATCACAATTTTCCCTTTCAAGCATTTAAAAAAATCCTTAAAACCACCTAATCTCATTTTGGATCAAAGAAACTGATGGGCCTTTTTACAGCGTGTCTGTCATATGGTGGGTGTCAGTGTCTAAGAGCAAACCTCTCTCTCACTTCCAGGATGGCATGATGAAGAAGACAGGGTGAACCTATAGTTGGAACAACTTAATCAGTCTGAATGGATTCAGGAAATAGTTTCTCATGCAATAAGTTTCTGATACATCTGATCAGAATATTTTAACTTCGGCAAAGATTTATTTCCTTTCACATCTCTTCATTGATTCTTATCTCAATATTCAGGTAGGTTGGGAATACACAGACTTTTTTTTATAAAACACTACATACAACTCTAATTGCTACCATGGCACAAACTTAACGGAGAGAATTTTCAGACACATATGTGCAAGAATTTATTATTTGTTTGAAGATATCCCTCAATTCAATTATATATGTATTGCTTTAAGAATACATAATTTATGTTATCAATGACATAATTGAAAAAAGAGAGTCAAATGATCCACAGTAAAGGTCCATTCCTGAGCTACGTAGAGAAACTTGTTGCTAAAACTGGGAGGGCCTGTACAACAGTTACATCATTCTCTCAGATGAAGTGTCAGTGCAATTCTAAAATAAAATACAAGAATTTCCAGATAAGAGGAAAATGATGGCAATTAAGAAATGATCTCTCCTTTTATCTGCAGGAATTAAAATGTTGCAAATCTTTCAGTGAGAGAACAGCAACAGAAATAAAAGGTTACTTGACCACTGTATTCAGAAGAGATTCAATCCAATGGGTTTACACACTGAACTGCTTTTCTCTTCTGGAATTCATCAAGTTTGGGTCACATAACCATGAGACAGCATTGTAAAACTTATATTATTGTTGCCCAGATTGAAAGGTAGCTAGCAGTATACCAGGAAGAAGCTAAGCTAATATGGGAATTACAGCTGCTCCTTCACGTGGACATACATGGCTGTCCTCTCCTAGGACTGCTTTCAATCAGGTGATCAAATCTATATTCTCAATGTTTGTCAGATAATCCCACTGCAGCAATGATTAGGCCAGTGTTTCTCATTTACAGCCAGAAACCTGCAGACTCACATGAGGCCCATCCATGTGACCGTATTCTTGCTTTCCTATTTTGATGTCAGGGTACTACAGTCTGTTCTGCATAGCAATAAACTGTAAAATGTGAAGACTGAACCCAGTACATATGTCATCAGTAAAATACAGCAGATGGTCTCAGATCTTTGCCAGAGCACACTCTACGGTCTACTGGTGAATTCTTAAGCTATCACTGAACTGGAAAACTTTGAGTGACTTGAACACTATGCACCTCGAAGGCTGCTTCTGTCCTCCTTTCAAGACAGTGACAGATTTGTTATTTGAACACATATATAAAACTATATCCCTTTCAGTTTGAGAGGAAGGGTTAAAACTGGAATTGACCTGTAATAACCTAAATTGACCCTGACAGTCTAGCCAGCTTTGGTGGAACAGAAATGCTAAATATAGTCCCTATTCAATGACATTTTGATGCTTACCAGACTGGATATAACCTTATTGGTACAAAATTTAGTGTGCTTGCATAGCCAGAAGTGCCTAGTGACTTAGGAATGTGAAATAATCACTATTAAAATCCTTGACTGAATTTTTACATACCCTTCTTGGCCTGAGGGTCTTCACAGCTTTCATAGGTGCACGGTCCCCAGGCTGACCATGCTGAGGTCTCACACTCTGTAGGACAGGGAATATGGCACAGCTGGGAGGTGCTGGGAAGAGGTCCTGTACACAGCCTGCGGTCTACTGGCCTCGAGGCTGTCAAAACAAAGTCAACACGTTTCTCACATGTTAACTGGTCACAACCCTCAGCTCCAGAGTGGACAGAACCATCCTTCATTCAGAAGGCTGCTATCATCATTGTAACCTGATGAAGTGATAGTAAAATACTGGTCCTGAAAAAAATTAAACATAAGTCAGTTTGCCCTCTACATGAACAGAGCCAAATCCAGTTACTTGGAATCATGAAGACTGTAGATATTGCAGCACCTGGACTTAGTTCTTTCATTTAATGTATAGATTACAACTATTATCCACGTTGCACTCTAAATCAATGTTCTGCTGTCTTATTATGTCTTCACTTAAGAAACTGAACATAAAGGTTTATAAATCCCCTTGCTCCTAAATGCTAGTATAACTTGAAAAACCTAATTAATATTTAGAAGATTTTATGCTTTAACCTGAAACTCAGTTAAAAGTATGACAAAAATTTTTCTTTTTTTTTTTTTTTATTCTGAAGACCTTCAAGTGCACACTTAGCAAGAGGATTTGTTCAATAGTAGCTTCACTTCAAGAAAGGCATTGGTTTAGATACATAAATGGTTTGCACATAATATAAACATATATGTACATAATATATTTAAAATAAAGCTCTGCACAAGAAAAATACATTCTTTCATAAAGTACTAATCTATAAAGACACTTATGCAAGCAGATTCTTTAGTTCTTTAAGGATCAATACACCCTGAAACAGGCCAAAATCACCTTGATCTTTCCACACTTTTCTTTTGAATTAAAAATAACAGGACAACTCTATAAGGTGCCAGAGTAAGGCACTGAACTCTAAAGCAAAATGTGCTGTTTTATTACAAGCAAGATTTTAATTATTTTTCATAAAACAGGATTTGTCAAACTATTAAACTAAGCATAGAGTATTTGCTAGAAGGCAAAGTAAAGTCTTGCTATATTCATTCACTTCACTCGATTGAAGAAGCATTCTCTAACTTAAACACTCATCTGACTCCCTCAGCATTTTTTCACAAGAAAGTTCTCTCATTAATTTTCTGTCACCACTACCAATAGTCTCTTTTGATGGAAAGAGCTCTCTGATGAAACAAGTTCAGAATACGACAAAATACCCTTCTGAAAAAGGAGATCAATAACCACAGTTATAACGTAAAACAGCAGGTTGTTAAAGTATGGTCTCAGAAACATGTGTGTCTTTCCATTCAGACTTTTAAAGCAGGTGATCTTTCCAGTTACAGAAAACCCATCACTTTTTAAGGGAAAATGGAATGAAAAATCACCACCCTATCCTGGTTTCCTGCTTTGTCTCTTTTGGCAGTTTTACACTGTATTGCTCCACATAATGAAGGCATGAAGATAGCAGATAGTCATTCAGCACTACTGCCTCCAGCTCACCAATCTCTTAACACAAAATAATACAAGAACTAACATTCCAACATTTGCATAATGCTATGTTGGAGTTAAATTTTATTTTAAAATGTTGAATTTTACAATACATTTAATATACGCACCTAACATGCATGCTAATCAACATAATATGCATATCTTGTGTAGAACATGGATATAAACAAACATAATTTGCCTGTAATTGAATGTGTATTGATAGTTTCTAATAAAAAAAAAACCAAACAACACCTGTAAGTAATTGCTAACTGTAATTTCTTAACCTTGATTTAATCAGAGAATTGTCCAAGTGAGACAGTTGAAATTAAGGGTCAATTACTCCCATGAGACACAGCCTTGCTTCAGGGATCAGGGAAGGTGTTCTGCGGAACAGAATGCCTTGCTTTATCTCCAACCCCCATTAGGATAAAGCACTTACCATCACACTAGTTCATGGGCTGTTACTCAGAAAAATAACAAGTCCTTTCATCTGGAAGCTTTAAATAGGAGATTTTCATACTACAGAAGTTCCATATCTCAAACAGATTTTTTTTTTTTAAGACTCTGCCAATAGGAGGTACTACTGGGCTGCCAAGAGAAGGTACTACAGGGCTACTGTTGAGCTACATGTATGATGGTCCTTAACTGGTAAAATATGAGAAATTGTTGTCTTTTGCTTTTAAAAAGCTGACTTAAGTAATAGGAACACCATTCCAATTTTATTGGAGGTATCGATCCATTAATAATCCTAGGTCTTGTCAGCAAGCATTGCTAAATAAACTTATGAAAGTATCTACTGAAAGTATCTGCCTTTTCTATCACTCATTAGAGTGTGGGGGAAGAAAGAAGTGCTTTGGGGACAGGTATGTGGTATCACTAAATCTCTCAATATGCCAAAATGGTTTTGGAATGCTGTTCTGAGAATATAAGTGACATAGAAATGTCTGCTACCATTTGCTTTTAAACAAAAGAATTCAACAGTAGGACAGACAAGTTATATTACAGATTATTAAAAAACTTTTTAATCATTGAAGATTCAGGGCGTATTTCACCCAAGAGTACTCAGAATTCTTTCTTTGAGATGACAGTAAAATAAGGCAAGTTAGGTTTGGCTGGATATCTTATGAACATCTCTCCCATTAATTTAAGCGGATTTCTTTCAGCATAAAAAAAGGTATAAGTGAGCTCAGCTTTTGTGGCTTATTTTTTAACAAGGATGCTTGGGGAGAAGATGATGCGGATGCAGAAATTTACGGTTTAAATCCTTGTTTTATCTCTGTCCTTTCATAGCCTCCTGTGGCAGCAATAAAGATTGTTCTTTATTCCTTGGCAGTGATGCTGAATGCTGATTAGACTGTGTGTAATAATATGAGCTGGAGGGGAATTTGACTAAATTTGGGGCCCCAAATTGGAAAGAAGAGCGAATGCATTCTGATCATTTATCTTACTCCTTCAGCCTAACTAAAAAATTCGACTCAATTTTGAACGCATCTCAGGTTTGAGGTAATGAGCTAAAACCTAAAATACGATCCAATCACCCAGTTCTCAAGTAATCTAATATATTACAAAATTTTAACTGAATCTATTTTATCCCCTTGTAAAGCACCTCCCAAAACGACTGCATTTTAAAAATAACACATGACACAATCTACCTCATAGGCTTACCATGAGAGAAACTTCATGACTATTAGGTTAAATAGGTGAATAGATACAAAACAACTTATGTCAGTGGCAACTAATGGCGGAATCACAGCAGCCTCCATGAACCTTGTCAGCTGCCTAATTATTGCACCCAACACTGCCTCTTCTTCCTCAAGTCTAAATTTATGAATCCTGATAGAAGACAGAATAAAGACCTGAATGCTGTGAGGGATTCTGGGGTTCAGGTAAGTATTAAAAGTTCAAATTCTTACCGGACCCCTAACTTAAGTGTTTTAAATCTACAAAATGGACTGGAAATCACAGCTGTGATGAAGGCAAAGAGGCAATTCCCAGCAGTCAAAATTGAGAGAAAAATCAGTGACTTGCTGGAATGGTTCAGCAGTGGGAGACAGGAACTATCCTGGCATGCTAGCAGGCTCATGAACTTCATTAGTTTGAGTTCAAGCCTGACATCGAATTTTCTGAGAATTTACAGATCCATTAAACTCTTCCAGAGCTATATAAACATGTTAATTATACACATACAGCCATCATAGTTCCCCCGAAAGAGACACTGCCTCCTTTGTGCACTTTGGATTGAAACGCCAGGTCAGAGGCCTTAATTTACCTACCTGTTATTTCAAAAGTGATTGATAGCAGAGGTGCAGCACTAGCCTTCGATTCTGAAATAACAGGGAAACGCCACCATGAGTATATGAGAATGGAGGTCTTCAAAGCAGCCTTAATGAGACAGCATTCTCTACAACCAACAGCAAGCTTCACTGAAATGAAGGCGTTTCTCCACAGCTAAAACTGCTAGGTGTCTCTCCCAGCTCTCTTGCATCCTCAAATTGCTCCTAGTTTTCAAATGTTATCATTTTAGAGGCACTGATTTACTTGTTCCTAGGAGGGCCTGAAGAGCAGCTCTTGCCCACAGTGAATCCAAGATAGGAGAGGGGAAGGATGGAGGATGAGTGGAGAAGTATCTCTTCTGAAAACCTGCTCCCCTAATACAGAAACAACCCAGAGCTCCTTTTTAAACTAAGACCCACTTCACCCCTAGTTTGAGCTCTTGAAAAATTGTTCTCATGTTTATGCATCCAAAGACTAGTTACATTTTAATCAGCTTTCCGGGGCCTGCAGAGATTACCTCCTGATGGGCTCCGCATATTCCTGTCACACTCTGATAAGGGCAGATTTCACACCCGCCTAAGCCGTGGAGACTTCACAGCCTGCCGAAATCCTAATCATCATTCTGAACAGTAAGCTGCCGCTGATTTTATTGTTACCTCTCCTTAGCTGGGAGGTTTTACTCCTTTACTCTAAGGCAGGGGCATCTAAACTTTGTTCAGCAGAGACGATTTACTAAAAGCCCTTGGGCGGAAGCTGATTTGCATTAAACGAAGAGGCTTGAAAGCTTCTTCTTTAATAAATACGGATGTGGGGCTCACAGAGCACACAAGTCACACCCTACTGATCTCAACAGTCACACTGAAATGGATGTTGGCATTAATATTCCCCACAAGCTCTACCTCCAAGGCAAGTTTGAGAGTACCTTCAACCCACAGCAGAAACCTCACTAGCCTGCAGTTTGGTCAGCTCTGGTCTAAATGTTGTATTTCAGATGACTTGTATAACGATGTTGCTTTTCCTGAAGTTTGTGGCTGTATTTATTTAGTTAGTTTTAAATAATAATGTGTGTTAGTATAAAACAACTACACAAGAGGATAAAATTTAATTAAGAAGCTAAACACATTTGGCTTAAATTCACTAATTTCTAAATCTATCGTGCTGCACTAGTATGCAGAAGTAGATGTAACATAGAACTCTCAAGAGTTGTTCTTAAGTACACATATTACCAAATGAATTAAAGATTTTGTTTCTTAAGCTATTCTTTCTTTTCCTAAGAGGCTGTACAAGCTGTAACAGTGACAAGGAGTAATCTCCCCTCCTTTTCAGTTAGGGAAACAAACCCATGAAATTGTATTGGTTTGAAGTCTTGAAAGTGCCTTAAGAACTTGACCAAATCAAGAGAAGAAAAAAAAAATCCATTTGAATTAAATCTAGTCATATTTTTACATATTTATATATTGAGCTCACATGCCAGAACTGTCTTATTCCACCTGCACATCAAACCCGACAGGTTCATCACCCAGCCAAAGGATACACAGGAATTTTACGGTAGAGGAAGGAACTAAATCTTGGATTACTGACCCATCTTCTCAAGCTCAGTCTTACTAAGAGACATCCTATACATAAGACAACATTTTTCAGTAGTTATAAAGAAAAGAGTAATTCGTAGCTAGGAACCAGCATTTGCAGCATAGCAAGTGAAATGTCTGCTATTGCGATTCAGCATTGTCATCTGAACTAGAAAATAACAGTAATGTGGCAAGGTAAGAAGGCGCTTGTGACAGAAAACAGTGGATGTCAAGGCATTCTGGAATGCTGAAGTGCTCTGATTTGATACTAACTCAATTGCAAGTGAATCAAATTTACCTTCTTTTTCCTTGAGGGTATTTAAATAGGAAAGGAGATTTTCATTAGCTTGCACGCAGTACAGTTCCCTGGTTTGAATGCCACCTCCACATAGCGCTGTCTGATTCCCTCTCCTCTTGTCCTGCTGGCTAAGGAGAGGATCGACACGGCATTCTGTCCACTCTGTGGTCCGCCAACCATACCTGGATCAAATTTGGTTAATTTGGTCTTTAGAAATCATGAAAGTATTTTACACAGCATTAAGTTACAAAAGCAGAAACACCTAAATAGTTTTATTCATTTTCTAAAAGGTTTGAGCCCCACAATTTCTTGTATACAGAAATGCATTAAGTCAGATATTTTATGTGGGTGGAAGCTTTTCCTCTATTATTTCACCTTTGAAATCAGTTCTTTTTAGGAAGATCTTTTTTTGTTCAGTTCCTGAAACATACTGTATATGTAAACATTTTATTGGAAGGGAGAAAAACTTGATATACACTGACATGTAGTCTATGTTGAGATAAGCTAATTTTCAAGATGGTGACTCTCATTGTTTGTTTAGAGATAGACAATTTACATGAACCAAAGCCAAAATGTCAAATAAATATGCATGCTGAGAAACATAAAATCCAGGAGAGGAAAGGGGGAAAAAACCCAAACCACTCAACCCTTCCAAAAAAAATCCAAAAGCCTCTAGTTCCTCTTTGATAAGAGAGAAGTTTCACTTGAATATCAAAGTAAAATTATAACTGTATTTTTAAGTTATCACTTCAGAAAACCTTTCAGTAAGTTCCTTTTTCACTGTCAAGAGGAAGACGGCTCTGCAGTACTGAAGCATTCCTGCTGAGTACTGATGAATGATGAGAAGAAGCTGTGAGCTTTCTAATCAGTGAATGCACAGGAAAGAAGATCTGTGACTCCCAGTTAAAACCCCAATCAGGATTATGAACCGCAAGAAATGCCACAGAATTTTCTACCCAACAAGTACTTTAAAGCTAAATCAAGTGAACTGCTTCCCAATGTGGCTGGAAATGGGGAAAGATGACATTTCAACTCTTGAATGAAAAATATGTAACACAGTCAAAGATGCTTAACATCAAATGACATTTCCCCAGCCACTCAGTCTGATAAAGAAAAAGCAAAGTCGGGACTTTAATATTAATCTTGATTAGTTGATAAGGATGACAGCAATCTTTTGAATTGTAAAGTGCTTTGCTGTCATTTCTCCTAAACTTTAAACAGGGTTAATTTATTTACTGCCACTGTTAGCCTCTCCCACTTTCCATTTTGGGCCCAGTCCTACCTCTGTTGTGCTGAATGTCTCACTACAAATGTCTGGTTACTAAACAGATATTTATTACCTCTTTCCTATATTCAATATTTTGTCTGAAAATAGACAAGTACCTCAGAAAACAATGATACTGGTAGAAATGTTATGTAGAGAAAAGATCACTGACAAATTAACACAATTTGTTATGGTCTTGATTGTGCCTGCATATGCACAAATGTTCCCCTTTAAAAGTTAGCACTAATGAAAAAAATATGTATTCTTTATTTTTTCTGCATTTAGAGAAGGAAGTGTTTTCACTATAACAGCAGCTCTTTACAGATTTCAGGCTTTTAAGAAGAGCTCTGAATAAGCAAAGGATAAAAAAAGAAGAAAATCAAGCCTTTTATTTCTTTAGTAACGATTTGGTTGATATTCCATTACCAGCCCTGCACGCTTAAATGAAGTACTTATTTTTGGTACAGGGAGAACTGAAATGAACTTACGTAATGCACGGTGCGACACCATCTCCTTGAGAAACACACTGCTCTGTTTCTTCCAACTGCGGGCATTCCCTTTCACTGCCAACAGGGAGCTGTTTAATGGTCCGTGATCTTGTACGATTCCCTTTAGGGGTTGTCATGTCAAAGCAGGTTTTGGAGCAGGGGGTCCATTCTGACCACTCTGACACCTGACACTCCTTCGTGATCACACAGGACTGGAATGTAATAGGCAACTTGTCTTGTTTGCAGAAGCTGTAATAAGAGAGAATTATGATTTTCAGCACACATATTCACAGTTGGTAAATCTGTTAAGGCCCAGTCCACACTTACATGATCGCCAAAAGTCAGGCAAAAAGGGCCTCTGCTCGAAGCGACTCAAACCAGATACATAAGATTTGCTATGGTTAGAAATAACCAGTATTACCATACCTGGGATAAAAATTAAAATTTAAATTCTCATACATATATAGAAGTACAAAGAGGAAATAAGTAAGTTTTTTACCACTTACCTTTTATTTTTTAGGCATAATAAATTATGTTTCTTGGAACAAAAAGAAAATGAAGGATCAATATAACAGGGATGGCCACACAATGTTTTTGAAAAGAACCCAGTGCTCAATGTCATCTTCTCCTCATTTCCAGACTACAAACTGTTTAAAAACGCAATGTCAAATATACTGAATACCTGGTCACTAACAATTAGTTTTGTTAACAGCTGGTATATTGCCACAGCGATGTCTCATGGTGTAAAAGAGGAATCATATCTCCCTCAAAACAGAGCCTTCCCTGCTACAACAAATCCATAGCTTTAATTTCCTGTTCCTCATGCAGGCCGTCATTAAATTTCCATTCTCCATCTGATTCCTTCATTCGTATATTACAGAGTTCATCATCACAATTTTCTTCCCCTAAATGCCTCTGCAATTTTAAACTTTATATTCCAACAAGAAATCTACACTTCTACTTCTAAGCTTGATTCATAACAGAAAAATGAGCAATAGAGAAGCTGAACTACAATTAAAGTGATCATAACTTTAACTCCTTAATTATAATTACAAGATAAATATATTTATCATGTCTGGTTTGGAATAAAATTCTGGCTTCTGAAGTAGTTAAACAGGCAGGAGAAAGATTTATTGGCACCGCAGATGGCACAATGAAATGCTATTCAGTACCAGTCCTATAAACAACACAACAAAGGCTCATTTTTTCCTTTTAATAGTATACCAACAAATACAGAAAACCAAATATTTTCAACAGCTTTGTTGCTATACAAAATTATGTCTTGCCCATATATCCAACACTGTGTTAAACTGCTATTAACAAAATGCTGTAATAGTAGAACTATGGATACTTGAGATTAAGAGGAGATTTGAAATCAGAATAAATGAAAATACTTCTACACACAAGAGGCAGAGCAATTCTACATCTCGCTAACAGAAGATCATCATTGTGAAGTCAGACAGTGTCAGCATGTTCAGAAAGAGGTTGGATTAATTTGTGGACAGTAGGTGTATATATAGATACAAAAGCAAATAGGCAGTGATATACTATCCACCATCCCTAAGATGTCAGGGACGGGAACACAAATGGACTGCAAAATCTAGCCAGGGCTCAATATTCTTGGTCTTTAGAAAGCATCTTTACCTGTTGGAGACAACAGGCTGGATACACTGCTGGGCTTAACAGAACACATTATTTAGTGTGGAAATCCTTTTTTTTATGATTTGAGAGGTGATGGTGGTAAGAAACCCCAACACATGATAGACAACATTTATTCTTCTTAAGGACAGAAACTACACCCTGTTTGGGGTGAAAGACACTCAAAGTTTTTGAGAAAATCATTCAATAAGAATGTACGTTTTCCACGTTCATCTAGCCACATGCAGCACAGGACTGTATTACTTCTAAATTCAATGTAGCAGTTTCTGTGCCTTTGGCTAAACATATAGATCAATTTGCCCCACAAAGACACACATTTCAATGACTGGAGAACAGATCTATTCCTTATGGATTCTAATATCGACAGTGTTTGCAAATCCTGGAGAACAGATGACATATCACTTCCTCCCAAATCCTTTTCCAATGTGACTCCTCTGGGAGCAACATCAACCTCTTCATCCATTCCGTGACTGGAGCTGAGTTTAAATACAGAGACATGCACAAAATTGTTGCCACAAAGTAGCTTTGGTGCAGAGTGCAAAGTAAAAAGATCACTTAATGGTGAGTAGTTCTGCATGGGCTTTGCATCTGCTTCACAACTTACTTGGGAGAAGTGTTACATAAGAGAAACTAATATTCATTCTCAGTTGTTGTTTTAATCAATAAACGATCACTTTCATTAAAGCTACCTTCAACCTGCCTGTATTCCCTGTCACAAACACTAAAGGTGTCCCTGGCGATGACTGACAGTGATTCCTACACAGCTTCATGCAGAAATTGCTTCCTTCCCTGATAAGGGAAACCTCCACCACTACACAACGGGTCCAGGTTCCTTAGGATGATTAACACATAGGAGAAATGAGACGTTGAGCTGCAGGAGAGCTCAACACTATCAGTTTTAAGTATCAATTTTTAGGTTTTTAAAAATAATCTTCTGCTTTGATACAAAAGGAATTTTTATCATAGATTTTCTGATCAAAAATGGAGGGGGGAAATGACAAAAATTGAGTTTGTGTACTGAGTTTTCCCATAACTATAATTTAAAAAGCACTTTAGCAAAGTTGTCAATTGACTCCACTTGAATATTAAGGCCAAATGTGCTAACTAATCATATTTATTAATTTTTAAAGGCTATAGACACTTCCTCCAGGATTACTATACATCTCAGGTACTGTTCAGATTCCAAATTCTACTAGATCATTCATGAAGAACTCAACATAGGCACTACTGCAACATCTGATAACAAATTTCCATTTCACAGATCCTTAAACTATAATTGCTAACCATACAAAAAGGCCTCCTGAAGTTTCTCACTTTTCAGTAGCCCTGTAAATCTTGAATGTCATGCTGCTGAAGTCCCTCTGTGAACCATGATGCAAAGGGTTTTTAAAAATTTAGACGTATATTCGTTCACGGGGCTCAACTGAAGAGTTATTTGGTCAGTGGCCTAAGATTCAGCGAGAGAGTACATTCTACCCCATGCTCATTTTATTCTCTATTAAAAGCTGTTGTTGATACAGCGTATATAATCAGAATGGTCATTTTATCCTGATATTATTTCAATATGCACATATGAACAGGACCCATATATACTTGTACAACGTTATTGTTCTCATTGTTTATTTATGATCCTTGACAGAAAAAAAAGACTTAGTGCATGCCTCACTTCAAATATTTACTTATTAATCAATTTAAAACTAAATATAAAACATTTAAGTTCTTAAGTTCTTGTAACCAGAACATAAATATTACCATTGAGACAAACAAGAGGCAAAGTGAGCTATCCATCTATTTTCTTGTTTGCTTATTAAAACCATGCACCATTTGCAGCATTACGTAAATACTGACAACTGCTAGTGATGTAAATCACCAGCAAACAATCTCTTTACTGTTATACATACTGTCAGATTATTTTTGTGAGAGGGCAGAGACAGTTACAATTAGCAAAATAAGTGTCAGAGAAGAAAATTAGCTACTGTTTCTTCTTGTAACACTTGGTTTTCTTTGAACAAAGAGAAGCTGAGAGCGCTAATTGCAAATGGCCATTTTGCAATGGCCATCTGAGAGGTTTCCTTAGTACCCTGGGAAGTGACAGAAGATACACTGGATTGCAAGATTTGTAACTCTCAGTGTTGCGTTTGACAAGTAGGAACTAAGAAAGCATCACGTTTAAACTCTCACTGTCACAACTTTCTAAACAAGACCCAGTTAAAACTCTTAAGTAAATGACTATGGAAATGCTTCAAACTCTTTGAAGTTAATAGACTAGCTTCCAGAGCAGATTACAAATCCTTTCCCTCACTACCACCCCTTCCCTGTCCTAAGCACATTTATACAAATTACCAGCAAATAAAACAGTCTACACCTAAATTCATGTTCCATGTCTATATATCTCCCATTCCCATGAAATGTGATGTTCCAGAGTCCCCTCTCATTGTTCAAAGATCTTTTTCCTTCTTATTATTGATTCTGGACACCTTCAAAATATTTGCAAAAGATTTTCAAATGGTATCTTACCAGGAAAAACACACACTTCTCAAACCTTTCAGTACAGATGACTGTATATACACAGACATTCATAATTCACCTTACTAATACTGTATTACATAAAAACCCTAACTGAAAGATAACAGTACCATTAAAAAAGTTCAGCATAAGTAATGCATTGGCTGAGACAGTCTGTCAACATTTCCTTCCACCTGATCCAAGAAACTGCATAGACTGATTCTAAATTGAGAGTTGGGAATGATTTAAAGTAAAGCTTAATTTCATGCAGGCCTATCAATGTATGCATCTGATTTAATTACCCAAAGCTGGAGGAATCTTCTCACAGGAGAAAAAGCAAATTGGGAGGTAATGTATCAGAAGATAAAAATAAGACAACGTTCATGACGCCACCCAAGCCACTAGAAGTTTTGTATCAGACATCTTTTTATTAGTTTTATTTTTAGCAATATCTAAACAGGCACTATACACAAGATTAACCAAAAAGCGCAGGAGTGCACAACATCCACACTATCAACCCATACACTTCTGTCCATATAATTGCATGGGAAGATGGGAAGCTCAAAGAAAAGTTACATGTTATAAGAGGTAATACAGAGTAGTACATCAAGTCAGCAGTAATTTGCCCTCAATCCTGTGAATACTGTCAGAGTACGGTGTCCTAAGTGTCTGTCTTCTGGCAGGGAAGAGGGCACTAAATTTGAAGTAAGGCTGTGGTCTGAGAAAGGTCCATTTCAGACAAAACATAGATGTAGTGGGTTAAGTTAGATGACACCATGACAGAAACCATTCCCCAGCACAACAAACCACCACCATGGATGAATAAATCCTATTGCTCGTAAGCCAAAAATCAAACCTATTCCCAACCTCAAAGACTTGAATTAGATAAAAGAGCTAAAGAAAAAGGCAATGCTGGTTCAAAGGGAGAATAAAGAACATAATTGCTTTTCAACCTCTTTCGGTGATACGTGGTCAGGAATTTGTGTCTACTCACGTTCTGTAGCCTCATTTCTGCTCTAACTGTAATAAATTAAAACTATATATTGCTTTGGACAGGAAGGTCCCCTCTGGGGATTTTCAAGTAATTTATAGGGTAATTAATGCTATGGACACAGAAATAGAGAATGAAGTTTGAGGCATAAGCCTAAAGCAAATTGCACCATGGTACCTGTGTACAAATGAGCCAGCTGTGCTTTTGAAAGTAACCTCTTCATTGGAAGATAAGCTTTTAGATGTATGATAAAATTCAATTAGACGAGTTAAAACAATTTTTTTCCAAAATATCCCACACTTCTTTTAGAGAGTGAATCAGACTTTTTACAAATTTTAAAAATTCAACTTGACTTTATAAGTCAGTGACTTGTTTGATCATCTGTAATCTCACTCTCAACATTTATCTAAGTTGTGTAGAAAAGTCATGTAAGAGACCATTGGAAATTCCTCTTCTACAGGCTCAACTAGGAGTAGCGGTTTCTATTTTTTTTTCCCAATAGATAAAGCCAAACACATGGTCATAGGACTACTTATTGATATTTAAATTTATGTAGAATGGGTAGGAAAAATTAATAGGTTTTAAGCAAGGTAGTAGGAGCCCTGTTGCTCCGTGAGCTATACGTGTACAACTAAGAGAATTTCTACTTCTTAGTGGTGTTTCCTCCATACCATTCTGAATTCATAATCAGAAATGAGTTAATCAGAAAAGTAGAACAGCAAGATGAGAATGGTTCAGTGGTTCTACTTTATAATCCATGCAGTCTGAAACCTACCTTGGCAGTAACCAATGGAAGGCAAAAAAGGAAAGATGTCAAATATTCAGTCACATTTTCCCTCCTGTTTTCCAGCAAAGTGTGGCTTAAAGACCTCCTGGACCTAAGCTTTAACTTCACCCTTTATAGATTTTACCTCCATGAATTAGTGTGAATTTTTTCTGAACACAGAGAAGATTCTGCTATCTATATCACTTTGAAAACAAAGAGGTACACACCTTTTTTATTCACCAGTAACTATGGATAGCTATTTTTGTTTTACAGCTCCTCTGTTCTTTTCATTTTCTGGCTTCAGGCCTTACATAACTACATTCTATTAAATTTCTCTGTAGCATTTGTGAGCTTAGAGACTTCTCTTTGACTGCCTCTTTGCTAATTACATCCAGGAGCTCTCTTTACTTAATCTCATTTTATTTGAACAGAGTTATATCCCGCAGGTCCTTTATACTGGAACTTTGAGATGTAAAACTTGCCTGGATTTGAGGACTGTCCAAGATTCATTCTGAGGACGCTCCCAAAATATCTGCTCATTACTATATCTGAACAATCTATAACAATGGAAATACAATTCCACACATCCAACATGCTAAGGAGGCATTAATCTGCAGACCAATTTGATGCTTTTTGCAACAAAGCTGCTCTTCATGTTCAAAAGAAACATAGCTCCAACGTGGGGTTTGCAGTTTAAATCTAAAATTGTACAATGGAAATTGTCTATTACAAGAAATTTAATTAATCCACCCAAGGCTGACATTTGAAAATAATTGCTATTTATTGCTTTTACCTATAGAATGAAATAATAGATCCCAATTAACAAGGCTAATGCAAGCCAAACAATCTCTTCAGCAATTTTTGTCTGTCTTATTTTGTTGTGACTTCTCAATTGCTTCACTCCTTTTATCATTCAGCTTTGCGTTTCTTTAGTGACATTTTCACAGGTACTATTCCTTATTTTCATTCTCTGTATACATTCTCCTGGAATTCTTTTTTTTTCTTAATTTTTCTCTAGCCAATTTCCCATTTGATTATATATACTTTGAAACAAATAATATGGCTATGGTTCAGGAGGAAGACTGATGCCATCATAAACTTTTGCCAATCTTGGAAAAGAAAAGCCATGGGTTAGAGCTGGACTGAAAAGGACTTAAGTAGAATTTTACATGTAAATTGAAAAACTCTGATTTTTCAAGCCTAGATCAGTTTTTGATGTCATGGTTTATGTCCACAGATTCTTTGCTCCTGTAGCTCTGAAGTTCCCTGCAGGTGAGCCTATAGGCCTGTCAAAGTTGCTTCAGTCCTCACGCAGCCAACCTGCCCTCATCCAGTATGGAAAGCAGATATTTCCATATCTTATCATCCTCAGGTGTGATCATTGCAGCAGGCATTATCAAGAGACATCCAACAAACTTCTACACTGTCCGATACCTGAGAAAAAAATAAATTCTAGGAAGATGCGGTATATTCTTCCTTTTCTTGCTTCTCCCATACTATATAGTATCACAGGGATTAGTTTTGACATGCCCTTTATGGTAAAGAACAGAAATGGAGTCAACTCCCTGCCCAACCTGCTAATGAGCTCAATATTTGGGGAAGGAACTTCCTCTATTTTTATTTTTTTTTTAAAGAAAGCTCCTCTATTTTTAGCAAAAAAATACAATCTTATCTTGTATTCCAAAACAAAACCCCAACAACACAATATAATTCTGTTTTGAATGCCCCGGTCTGAATAGTGAATGAATTAAAAGCTCAAGAGGAGTGAAGAGGACATAGCCAAAAACTAGGTTAACTCAGTGGAAGAAACCCACACTGAATATGACATGAGGAAGTTCAACAGTTCAGCAGAAAAAGGGAGCTGCTTCTGGAGATTTCAGATCACAGCACAATCAACATGCTAAAGAAATCCAGAATTCTTTAACAGGTTTTTAAATGGCTTCATCTAAATACTAAGTAAGAAAAGCAGGTTCTATCTGGCAGATAAAAGAAAATGCAGCAGGCTCCTTCAGAGTAGAATAATTTAACCATTTCCCAGCCTTGCACGCCCTGCATGCTATCAGGTATCTCCCACAAACAGCTGGTTGCATTCTCATCAGGAACCATGAGAGTCTCTTGAACTCTTACTGCTCTCATGAGACATTACATCATTGAATACCATTAGCAAAATGCTTTTCAATCTTTCCCACCGACCACAAGATGAAAACTACTGACATACAAGCCCATTTGACCAAACAAACTTGTCTGTAGAAAAACTTGAAACAGTGACAAATTGCTTAGAGAACAAAAACTGGATGTTAGTTTAGCACTTGAAAACCAAAATACACAAGTGAACACAAATACACAGAGGCAGACGTGTACAGGCTGCATTTTTTCATTGAAAGGCAAACTAAAGCTAGAGGAAGCTTGCAGCGAAGAATCAGAAAATATATTTGAAATTAAAAAAAAAAAGCAAACACTAAAATAAATCACTAAACAGCATAAACTGTCCTTGCAACAGATTATACACCCACAACTGAACACTGATCCAACTCCGAAAGAATCTTTAAAACAAATAAAGAAATAATACAATTTGAATACAAGTATATTTTACTTTTGTCAGTAGAGAGAATCTCAGTAGTTTGCTGTAAGAAATGAGATACTTTAAGGAACACTTTCCAAAGACCACATTTTCTTCTCACAAATTTAATCTCATAGTGCAGGGGTAAACCATGGACCACACCACTTATAAGCATTCAAGCCTAGCAAATCTTATACTGCTGGGAAATCCAGCTACCCACAGGTGATCCCACAGCCTAGATTCTCACACCCTCTGACAGAAGTACCCCACAGAATAGCCTGGTATGGTCTGACAGTCAAATCAACCTTTGAAATATATGTACCCATGTGTGCAATGTTATGTGGCAACCTTGAACAATTAATCTCCTGGTCAGGAGGAAATGCAGCAATATTCATGCTGAAAAGTAATTCTTTATGTTATTTGGAACTAAATTCTAACCAAAATATCACATGTGTAAGTGTCTCCTTGTGCCTATCTGATCACCATGGAACCTTAAAAAATAATTTGTGTAAGCAATATGGATTTTGGAGTTAACATATGGAGACAAGAATCAAGTACGATGTTCTAATGTGTTCCAACAAACTATCTTCGATGCAATGTTGTCCTCCAAGATCATATAGTCTGTTGAATGCATTAACTTCTAATTCAACACAATCAAGTTAACTCTATCCAAGAATAGTTGGATTTTGAAAGAGGTCGTGGTAAACTTTGATATGTAGAAACAAGTTCATTTTCTCATAAATATAATGAATTTTTTTAAAAAAGGTTTGTTTAATGAGCAGAAGCTAGACAGTGGGAATAGTAGAAAGCTGATTTAAATCCAGAGTTTATCCATAAGTTACTCTGAAGTTATGCAAATTTGCCAATCCTGAGAGTTCCAGTTCATGCTGTTTCTTTAAAAAAGTTAGTGAAAATACAGTGCCTACATTTCTTCCTAGTGGCAAATGTAACAAGCGTCCCTCGTGACATAGTCCTGATTCTTACAGCTGCACTGTTCAGTATTGGTCATATTGTACATTGTTCTGAGAAACTCTAGCACCTCATAGCATAATGGGCTGTTACAACCACACAAACAATAAGGCCAGTTCTATTCACTTACAATTCACATACTGTCACCTCAGTGCTTTTCACAAGACTGCTTTCCCATGATCCTCTCACAACTTTAATAGATGCACAGCCAAAACAGTTTTGGAAGAAAACCCAAACTGACTCAGGCTTTCCTTATTACAGGAGAAAACAGAGATGACAACTACTGCACTAAGGAAGCATATATCAGCTAACACAGGCAAAGAAACAAGTTCTACTACACCCAAACAAGTGGCAAACAGCTGCTGCAGGGCTGTTGCAGACACCATGAGTGTCTGAGGAGACAAGAAAGCAGAAGTGTTTAGGGAGAGGTACTATCTTTCAATGTCCAATGACAGAGTGACATGTATATACATCCCACATAACTAATTTTAAAATTGGTAGAGCAAGTTTTTGTCAGTAGTCAACATCAATGACCTATTGAAGCTTTTTTTTTGTTGGCGGGGAGTTGGGGGTGTCCCTTTGACAGAGGGAGTTTTTGTCTCATAGCATTAATCAGCATTCGCTTTGACCCTAACTAATTAGAATCATAATTAGAATCATGGAGTTATCAGAAAATTACAAATAAGTGCAATGCCAAACTTTGTGAATCAAAATATGCAATATTGGAGTTAAAATTAAAAAATCCTTCACACTAAAAAATATTTTACTAATACTAGTCGTGTTTTTAGATTTGCTTCCTGAATTAATGCTTAGCTTTGGCAGTATCACTGGTTTCATTTCAGTCTCCAACATTTGGAAAAAAGCAGTCAGTATTCAGGAGGTCCAAAATTTAGAACAATATTACTTGATACATATTTTGAGACTTTTATTTATTTCGGCATACTGAAGTAAAAATAAAAATTATCTGACAACGAGGCAGAAAGGATTAATAAAAGTACAGTGTAGGAGTATCTTTGTTAAAGATCTCAGTGCCAAACTCCCTTTACCACTGTGCATCTTAATGTCTTACTAAAGTAAGGCTAGAAAGCAAACATAGCATTCATTCATGGAATTGATTTGTTCATTCACAAGGATTTATGGCTACAAGAGATTATCAGAACATGTAATTTGACCCTCATTACATTAGAAGCTATTAGATTTTGCTAAGGAAGACCAGTAATACCTATTTGAATTAAAAAAATCTATTCTAGAAGGGCATCCAATCTTGATGCTTTGTATAGAAATATATGCATGTCATACATCTAAATGACAGAGCAACTGTTTGCTATATGAAAAGTTAAAATATGGTGTGGAGAAATAAATGGTTCATTGCTGCTGTTTCAATTATTCAGCACAGTGTGGATGTTTCCATCTTAAATCTAGATTTTGGCATGGTATGTCAAACATAAAATGATACTGACAAGCCACTGTCAAAACAGCAACCTCAGTAAGATGATGGAGCAGGTATTTAGAGTAGAAAGGAACACTCAGTGAATAATATTATTCATATCCACAGAAACTACTGTCTCCACCAAAATCATATTAAAAAGCTACAGGATTCTTCTGATGGTCAACTTCATGGAAATTCTAAAAGCATGAAGGAAAATGGTAGCAAAGCAGTATGTTTGCATCCTGATTCTCTAATAATATTTCACATTTTTATTATCCCAATGCATCTGTCAGTTACCCTGCAACTTTTAAGTCATCTGGTTTCTCTTCCAAGATTACTTTCTTCTTGCCTGTTCTCTATTTGGCAACTGTATGGGCTCTAAGTTATACCAAGTTAATTTCTCAAGATGACTGTATATAGCTCATTTAAATATGTGTTCCAATATGTGAACCAAACAGGTGTTCTATTACTAGCCCACTTAAGGCTCCTAAACCCTTACAGTGGGGAAAGATCTTGGAGCTACCTTTCCAGTAACATAAAACACACGCATAGACATGCACACTTCTATCAGGTCCTCAATAAACAAGCTAAAGGTTGCTCATGCTCCTTCATCTCCACAACCTGTCCTCTCTTCATTGCTGCTCCCTCACCTTTCTGTAGCCTGCCTCCTCAAAGTTATTCATTTTTTTTCACAGCCACCTTCATGTACATCATCCTTTCTGCCTGTTGCCTTATGGAGCAGCTCAGAGAAGTACATAGGATCTTTAAAGACTTTTTTTCAAGCAAGGACTTTATTACAGGGTCTACCAAACAGAGCTGCTGTATTATATGTATGAATCTCTCTTCTGTTTGCTGACTGACAGCAAATACCTCAGGGTGACTTGCCTGCTTTCTTTATGTCATTGGTTTGGAAAAGCAACAGGCTTATGCTGATTTTTTCCTTATCTTCCTCCTTCACGCAGTCTGTAACTTAAGAGTCAGAGTCTGTTAAGTGGATGGAGGGATTTGTTGAGTGATTTGGAAAGTGAGCACTTGGATTAGGAAGTTTCAGGACTTGGAAAGATGAACAAAGTTAAAATGCCATTCTAGAGGAGCAGATTCTCTCTTTTTTTTCTGCCAGTACAACCCAAGTATCACTTGCTCACCAGCCTAAATACTCAGCTGGACATTCTCCAATTCCTCAGCCCCTGTGTAACCAGCTTAAGACTCACATAGCAGTGAATATAATGGTTGTGCTTTAATTCGATACGAGATTGTATGAATTTGCTGAAAAGTCACTCATTACATACTTTCAAACTGGGTGCTCAAAATTAGCAAGACAAAATTCATTACTTTTCACCCCACTGTAATCTCTAATGTCTCAACTACAATACTGGAATAAATAAAAGCTTAATCAATCCCACACTTGAAAGTTAGAAAAGTGCTGCAATAAGGCCATTATGGAAACTTCCAAAAGAATTGAATTCATTACAAGGTCTGAATGTAGTTTACTAGATATTGTATGAATGCACAGAACCAGTTAGGAGGGTGAAAAGAACAAATAATTACTTTCTGAGGACAGAAGTGAAACAAATGAAATATAATCATACTATTCACAAACAGCTCTCTGCCACACAGGTGCTGCCAAGAGCACATTAACCCCAGATTTACAGAAAGGTAGGGGTTGGAAGGGACCTCTGGAAATTACCTGCACCTACTGAAGCAGGATCACCTTGAGAAGGTTGCATAGGCTTGCATCCATGCGGGTTTGGAATATCTCCATAGAAGGAGAATCCACCACCTCTCTGGGCAGCCTCTTCCAGTGCTCTGTCACCCTCAGAGTAAAGAAGTCTTTCCTCATGTTGACATGGAACTTCCTGTGTTCCAGTTTGTGCCCAGTACCCCATGTCTTATCATTGGGCACCATTGAGAAGAGTTTGGCCCCACCCTCTAGATATCCACCCTTTAGATATTGATAAATGTTGATCAGATCCCCTCTCAGTCTTCTCTTTTCCAGGATAAACAGCCCCAGCTCTCTCAGCCTTTCCTCATACAAGAGATGCTCCAGCCCCCTGATAATCTTTGTAGCCCACTGCTGGACTCTCTCCAGTATTTCCCCTTCTTTCTTGAACTGGGGAGCCCAGCACAGTACTCCAGGTGTGGCCTCACCAGGGCAGAGTAGAGGGGGAGGATAACCTCCCTTGACCTGTTCTTAACCTCCCTTGAACTGCTGGCCATGCTCTTCTTAACTCACCCCAGGATACTGTTGGCTTCTTGGCCACAAGCACACACTGCTGGCTCATGTAGAGCCTGTTGTCAACCAGGACTCCCAAGTCCTTCTCAGCAGAGCTGCTTCCCAACAGGTTAACCCCTAATCTGTACTGGTGCTTTCTGGACAAAACAGTTTTTCTAAACCTTGCCCCAAAAGAAAGTGAATTATGAGGAAATGTTTGAGACCCACTGGTGACAATTTTGTGAAGTAGAAACAAGAAAATGCAGACCATGTAACACAAGAGAAAACAAGGCACATAACTAGAGGTAAGATCACTACAATTTACTGTAGTGCATACAGATCTGTACCTCAAAATGAACTTTTACACACATTTTATGTTTCTCTGCATTGACAGTTTGTTGCCTAATGTCTCTCTCTGGGGCCTTTGGCAAACTCTGCTTTCACCAAAAAAAAAAAAATAAAGAGGAAATAATTCAGAGGATCAATGTTGTCCTCTCCACTAATAGCAACACTGTCTACATTTTCTTAGCTACACAAAGCAGTCATTTTAAAAGTCACCTTTAAATATTGAATTCTTTCTTTGCCATCATTCCTATTTTTAAAATATTTTCCATGTACCAGAATTTCAGACTAAGGGAAACATAAAGCAAATGCAGGCCATGTAACATGCACATTATTGCAGAATGAGCAATACAAAATCCAATATTTCATCCTTCACAGGAGACTATGTATTGTTCACTTGGCAATAAAGTGTATAAATTACACTTTGATTTTCTTGTTTCACTCCCCTTTACCATGCCTGGTGTGATGATGTGTCAAGAGAATTTGCCTTTTTGAAGTTTTGCTGACAGCGTTACAGAACCATTTTCTCTGGAGCACCCTTCTGAAACTTGTTTTTTGAAACCCTTTTTTATACTATACCAATTTTGCTACCTCTGCAAAAAATATTACTCGCCTGAGGGCTTTTCTTCTTCTTTCAGTCATGCTGCCAGGGGGCTGATTGTTTCTGATTGCTAAAGTCAAAATTCCCTGAAAATGGACTATTCAAGCTGAAGAGCATTTCACATGAGCACGGCAGGTTTTCCACCTTACTTGTCTATATTATTTAGTAACACAGTTACTATATGATGAGGATTAAAAAATCATTTGAGCTGGCTGCATTGACAACCTCTGCAGAAAAATAATTCTATTGCTTGAGATTCTGGAATGCCAATCAGAATAAAGCATTTGACCACTTCACTAAGAGTGCAGAGTAAATGAAAGAGATGGATATACAGATGGCATACATACATAGGTCCTAAAAGCCAAAGTATCAGTGCCAGAATTTCTCATGAGTCATTTAACCAAATTTTCTTGTTTCCATGATGCAACTGGAAAAAAAGAGTCTATGTTAAATTTGATGGGAAGACTATTAGAAATCCTTTGTGCATTTACCACATGAGATTATATCCAATCAACATCAAAATATCCACTGCATCATTTGCATCATTTTCTCTCTTGTGAAGAATCACTCTTGCATTGTATCACCTATTGTTTCACTGCCCCAGGCAAAGGGGTTTCATCTGTTTCCATACTGCAACCTGAAATGTGCATATATGGTGTGATAATGCTGAGATGTCTGAAAGACAACATTACTGATCTGAGTAAATTCAAGAGTGAGTTTAAAGATGAATAAATTATGTCACTGACTTCCAATTATACTTTTACTTTCTTCTAACATTTATCAGACCCTCAGCACAAGAATGTTGTTTTCCTATTTTTTTTAAACCTGCTAGTTTTGAATTATTTGTTTAACCTCACAAAAACTTGGGGACTTTCAAAGAGAACATCTGTCTGCTAACAACTGATATGTTTAATAAATTATTCCCTGTATTTAATGGATAATGATGTTCTAGGCACAGTGTGGGTTGCATGATGTGAGGCTACAAAAGGAAGGGGTGAAGGCAAGCTCTTTCTGAACCAGCACCGAGTCAGTCCTGCAGCTGGGACTGCCTGGGCAAGCTGATTTTGAGTTTCTTTATGTAGACAATCATCCAAGCATGGGTCAAAATCAGAAAGAATTGTAGAAAACCAGAGGTAGAGGAGACTACAAAAAACTACGCAGTCAGCCCTTCTTCCCTAGCCAAGAGTTACTCAAAGTGTGTCATTACTGAAACATGCTTCAAGCCTGCTCTTAGACACCTTCTAAGATTCCCCATGAAATCTTTCTCAAGCTTCACTATTCCCAGAACTGAGAAGTCTAACTTCATTCAGCACTTCTGCGATTGGTGTATTATTTCTTTTTCTATGCAACCATAATACAGAGTAGCTTGTTTCATTCTTCCTTCTGACAGGTTTTTACATACTCATAGACACTTCACATCTTCACTTGCATGCCCCTCCTCCCAACAAATCTCCATAATCTTTCACTTCTTCCCTTAAGTCAGGGACCTCCTGTCACTTTTCTGGTTTACTGCCAGATCCTCTCTTGAAAGGAAATATACTCAAAAAATGTTTACTACACTTGAAAAAAATGTATGTTGTAGTTTTGTGTGGCTGGGTTCTGGTGAAGGGGGAGGCTGCAGGGGCAGCTTCTGCAAGAAGCAGACAGAAGCTCTCTGCAGGCCCCAGAGAGCAAACGCCAGCCAGCTCAAGGCCAGAGTCACTGTTGACCAAGGCCAAGCCCATCAGTGATGGTCACAGAGCCTCTGGGAATCACATTTAGGAGGAAAAAACTGCAAGCAGCTGCATTTTGCCACTGGAGAAGGGAGTGAGAAAGTGTAAGAAACTGTGCAGACACCAAGGCCAGGGAAGGGTAGGGCAGGCAGCACCCCAGGTGCTGGAGAGAAGGATGCCCCAGCAGCCTGTGGAGAAACCCATGGTAGAGCAGGTGTCCCCCCACAGCCCATGGAAAAGTCCAAGACCCCACCTGCAGCCCATGGAGAGGCCCCATGCTGGAGCAGGTGGAGACATACAGAAGACACTATGATGCACATTGGAACAAGCCTCTGCCAGCACTTGCAGCCCATGGAAAGAGACAGACACACAGAGATGAGCAAGGGAGGGATCTGCACCAGAGCAAGGGATGGGAGGGGCTTGTGACCCTGTGGAGGATCAGGCTGGAGCAGTCCGGGCCCAAGATGCTGAGAGACACTGTGATTTATGACTGCCCACCATAGCAGTGACCCACACCAGGGCAGCTGGTAAAGAGCTGAAGCCCCATGGGAAAGGACTCACGCTGGAGAAGTTCATAGAGGACTGTCTCCTGTGGGTGGGACCCCATGGTACAGCAGGGGAAGGGTGTGAGGAATGCCCCCTCCAGCTAAGAAGGAAAACAACTCATGAGGAACTGACTGAAACCCCCATCACCCCATTCCCTGCCTCTCCCCGTGCCACAATGGGCAGGGAAAAGGGAGTGAAATCATGACTAAAGTGAAGTCTGCTAAGAAGGGAGGAGTGGGGAGAGGTGTTTTAAGATCTGGTCACACTTCTCATTATCCAAGTCTGGTGTGTGCAGTGTAGTGTAATAAACTAGAGAGTTTTCTTTCCTTTATTCTGTGTTGAGTCTGCTTTGCCCATGAAGCGGATTGCAGAATGATCTCTCCCTGGCCTTATCTTGACTTCTAAGCCTCTCAATATATATTTTCTCCCTTGTCCAGCTGAAAAGGGGAGCGATAGAGCAGCTTTGGTAGGCATCTGGCCTCCAGCCAGGGTCAAACCACCACACTATAATATACAGTTTCCGATACAAAAGGTGGAAGTGATTATAAGTTCCATGATAGAATCTTTAACTGGCACAACAAAACTTCCAGAGCAAAATACCTAGAAAATGTTCGTAAAACCTAACCTAGTGGTAATGGGTGTCAGCCTTATTGGACAGATACCTTAGTCCCTTCATGGTTGAAGTAAAATTGATTAATCATACACTGAACTAGAAGGAAGGAAATAAAAAGAATCACATCAAAGATAGAAATAGACTAGACTGAAAGATGATTTTTGAGTTGCACAAAAACTGAGGGTAGGAAGGAAAAAACAAGCTAGGAAGAGAATGCCAGGTAAAACAAAAAAGTAGAAGGTAATATGGTTGAAGAAATGTACCCAAAAGTGTATGGAAAGAGTTATCAAAATAACTGTGGCTGCCAAAACTCCTGAAAGGCAAGATAATAGTTAGATCAGAAAAGAAAGAGCCTGACAGCATACAGGTGCAGATGAGAAAGAAAAAGAGAAAGTACATGGAAGAAACAAAGAGATTTCAGTCTCCCTTTCAGGAATCTTGCTGTAAGAATCAAGGATGACAAGCAATATTTCATGCTTTTCTATTTCAAAACAAAAACTGTTTTGAATAGATACTGCCTTCTCATGCAGCAGCTGTCTCTCTGTTTTCTACTTTTATTGTGAAACAGTTCCAGTCCAGGGTCCTGTTAGCCTTTGTGCCCAGAGCCATAAATGCAATAACATCACCTCTTCCAAACATGCATGACTTGTTAGCAAAAACTTGCCTAAACCCACAGAATCAGAGCAGATGTTTGACAATTATTTTCAAGCTTTTGGGGGAAATCTTTTTAGACAAACAGAGGCCAAGAAGTTAGCATAGTTTCACAGTGCACATTTATGTCACACTTGGTATGATAACAAACACAATTTGCATGTTCCATGTCTTGGAAACATCTTGAGCCTGGTGAGCAATTTTCATGCTGGAAATAGTGTGTGCCCCATATTGAGACTCAGTACCGTGCAAAATAAGCACACTTACATATGCTTTACTTTAAAACAAGAAAAAAAAAGATATGAAAGTTAATAAATGGCGGTTACCTCAGAGCAGCAGTTTTCCCATTTCTGTGAGTACACGTGACCTCCCTGGTTTGGTACCCAATTTGTATGTCCCAATATTTGTTCTCCTGCCTATTCTGTCTGTTCCGATTCCTCTTCTTCTTGATTAACTCACGAGCCTCAGGATCCCGAACTGCCTTTTCTCTGTCCTTTTCCTTGTCTTTGTTCTTCCCTCGTTTCCTCGCTTGCCTTATCTGTCTGGAATGGGGAACTGAGCATGCACTCCAGGGTCCCACATTTAGGCTGTACAGGCTTTCTTCAGCAGCACAAGGGCTAGACTGACAGATCTGAAACTCAGTGAGGTTAGGACAAGCAGACCCACCGAACTGCGGTGGAGCCACAACATGCCGAGTTCGATGCTGAAGCCCGTTGCCGCAGGTCTTGGAGCACTCAGACCAGGGGGCAAATTCAGCCACAATGCAGTCCTGCCGGCATGGGATGAGGCACCCCTGCTCCTGGCGGGGCTTTGGCTCAAAGTACTCGCAGATGACATCCTCAGCTGGCACCCCGTTGGACTTCTGGATGCAGGTGATATCCCTTGTCTGGATCCCTTCCTCCCCCTGAGGCACTCCAGGGGTTTCTCATGGCTACGGGAGAGGACAGGCTGGCACTGGTTCCAGCTGCCTATCTGCCAGTCATACAGCTCTTTGTGCCAGTCGCAGACCCGAAAACAGCTCTGCTGGTTGTCTGGCCGCTCTGGCTGCTTGCAGTTCGTAGGCAGCGTGGTCCAGCCTTCAACGTGGGCGCACCACACTGCTCGTGTCTGGATGCCACCAGGACCACATTCATCTCCCATGCATCTTCCCCATGGACCTGGAAAACAAGAGGAGACGCTAACACATTGCACACTTAATTTTTTTCTGTCATGGTGCAAATTCAAGCTCACAGAAACAATTTTGTATTTCCTACATGTCTAAGAATTTCATTCATGGAGAAATTCAAATTTGGAAAATACAAAACAAGTAGGGGATTATTCTTTATCTCATGTTTTTATGAATATGGATACATTTCACTTTTTCCCTAGACAAATTGAATATATGATTTCAAGAACACGCTCAGGAATTAATCACAAGGTCCTTATATAGTCTTGAGTAAAAAGACAGGAGCCACAGTCCTCTTCTCAAAGGCATGAATCTAATTTCTCTCACCTGCATGAATACCCTTTCCTGGGCTGTTTTGGTTTTTGCTCTGCATTTCTACTGAACTCTTTATACCCTGATCCCATTTAATACCACATTCTTTTCCTTCCATATTGTGTTAAATAAAGAGAACAAAAAACCATTACATTATGAAAAATAGCGGCAATTTCAGGTAGACTACTTCTATTCATTCCTTTATTAAAACTAAAATAAAAATATAGTTACTCTTTCCATCATTAAAATCTGTAATATTCAGTTGGTTCAACTCACAAAATCCACGTATCATCGAGGGTAAAACACTGGTATGTTTCAGGTTTTTTAAGACCTCCTCTCATACACACCATGCACTGACTTACTGTGAAGGGGGAAAAGAACAAGCAATTCAGATAAAAACCCTGTAACCATTTCCTGAAGAAAAGATGTCAATCCACAGACAGTTGTCCACGCAGAGGACCATTTCTCTGACTGCGGAGTGCTCATGTTCCATGACAAACTCGGGGCCAGGCCACACAATCCTCATTCATCTGAATGAACCCAGTAACAAGACTATTTGTGTTAGTGAAGTTGTGGAAGAAGCTGGGTTGAACCTTTGTTATTTCCAAAGCAGACTGACAAAATAATTCTGGTACTGCAGAAGAGTAAGTTAAATGAACTATGGCAAGTACAAATTCTTACTGAATGACTGGAAGGAATATGAAGCCCCATCTTATTACTGATTCCCATGAGCTTTGAAACTCTCTCTGACTTCAATGCAATTTTCGGCCATTCATCCAACATTAACTTCAATAGCAGTTTGGGAATGGGCTGATGATGGGCTATATACACTTAGCCTCTGCTCCTCATTGCCTCTTTTTTAAGCAGACGCTGTGGCTGAACAGTTTGTTTGTAGTTCTAAAATCCTAAACGTTAATACTCTATAAGCATTGCCAGCTGGCAGAGACTGATTCAGCCTATGGAAACTCCTCGATATTTTTTACAGATTAAATTTGAATTAGGGCTTCTAAGGTTTAGCTAGCTATCCAGAAAAATAAATGTATATTAAATACAACTATACTTCAGTGTCCATTTCAGCAAGATCACTTTATCTCTAACCAGCCTTCCACAAATTGTATTTCATTTTGGTGTATTTATACCAAGGTAAAAGAGAGAATTTCCCCAGAACACCACTTTGAACACTTGTCAACTTTAAAAGAATGAAGATATAAGACCTCCAACTAAAGCAGATGTACTAGAATACTTGTTATTGAAATAAAGCTAAACTGTTCATCTTTCAAACTACAAATTTCTGTCTTAAGAGATCACTGCACCTTGTGTATCCTATGTGTGTTCAAATGAAGAAATTCCTTTTTTTAAAGATCAGGTCTTTACTCCAGATAAAATTCTACCAAATTTCCAATTTCCAACTGTCCCAGAAATCACACTGTACCTAAAATCACGCTTGACATCTAAAAATCTTTGATCCAATTCACTAACAACGTTATACTAACACAAATTAGAAAAACCTCAGCCTCAATGCACTAACTACTGCCTTTGGCATGTGATTGTGATAATTGGCCAAAACAAGCTCTTTCATTAGATTTCAAGAATGTTCTTTTAAGAACCTGGTCCCAAGTAAAAATCAGGTGCACAGGCTCATGTATTAAACTGACTATTTTGGTTTTTCTGTGAAATGGTATGCAATCTTATAAAAGCATTGATAGAGACTATCAACAATCCACACGCATACAAAGCTTTGAGCAAGCTACATGTAAGGGTCATGTAGTTGTTGACACAGAGCTATTAGAGATGTATCTGACCCACCCTCCTTATCTATAAAATTCAATACTACCAAAATTTAAGCTTTTGGTGTACTTATAGACTTATACTCTAAATTTGTGGGGGAAGAAGAGAAATTGCAATTTTATTGGTTTCTTTAGACTTAAAAAAAAAAGCATTTCTAGCATTATGCACAGAAACTTTCTTCAACAAAAATTATGACAAATACCTTTTTTTCTTTTGAAAACAATTTCTGATATCTGCATTAACAAACATTCCTGTCAGTTTTCAGTTGCTCACTGCTTTGAAATCTTAAGTTATCCAGGATTTCTTGTAGGATCATATGTCCCTGTTGCTAAACCTCAAGCACTTGCTGAGAAATACTGTTGCCATACTTTCTTTACATGGACTTCACAAAAAGAGAGAAGTGCCTCTGCAATTCCCTTTACAGGTACCCATCTCTCTCTCCAAACTAATAAAAAGAGCCTACAATAAGTCACCTCTAACTTAAATGGCCCAAAACACACTGCAAGCACCAAGGCTAGACAGGGTTCTTATTTGAAAATAATCACAGAAAGTAAGGAAAAGAAACATCTCTGAACTGAGTAAAGGAGCTTTGTGACTTTGTCCAAATAACAAGAAATGCATCCCAAAGTAGTTTTAATCCATTTTTTTTGATCTCTGCCAAAGACCGAAGAGAAAGCACCCAGCTAATGCTTACAATATTTCTTTGCCTGTTGGTCAAGACATCTCTGAAAATACATGATGAAAAAACAGTGAAGGCAGATCTTCAGAAGTATGAAAACACTACTTACAGATCACCCGCAAGATGCTTTTTGTATTATATCATTTTTGTGGACAGTACATTTACAACAACATTTGTAAATGTGAAATGTTGAGGTAAAATTAATCTCACAAAATACTGTAGCATAGATCAACAACTTGGCAATGAACAGAAGGTAGAATCTCACCCACCACCATCACCTGGGGGGGTTGCTGTTTCACAGCTGACTTTAAGCACTAGTAACAACAACGGAAAGTCTTTAAGAAAGCTGTCAAGCCTAATCAAAGCTTCATTTGATGTTTTAATTTGCTCTTTATGAATATTCTTTCCTTGTCTCTTTCCCACTGAAGCAGTCTTCACACAGACACTCTGCTGTTCCTGATATGCACTGAACCAGATCCACCTGGGCAACAGGGCATTGTGTGTGCTCAAACCATTTCGTACTAGGGGAAAAAAGCTGCTGCTGTGAATGCAAAGTAATTTTTCTTAGGATTTTGTTTTAAACATACTTAGATGAATAAGTCAGTTTACCTGGAGTGAGCTGTACATGCGCCATGATAATACCATCATTTATCTGCTCTTTGTTTAATCAGTATCACAAATTGTGGTTACAGAAATGAATGCAAACCTTGCTTCTTTTCTGTTGTTGGAAGTTGTCACTGACGTCTTAGTGAATTTAAAATGTCATTTGTAATTCTTTGTCTTCTAAAGAGATTACTGTAAAATACAATATTAAGATTCCCTCTAAGCTTCTGAAGGATTAACATTTATTTTTGTTAGGGAGCAGGAAAGTAAGTGAATTAACCATTACTGCAAGTTTATTCCAAAATTTGAAGGAGTGATCACAACACAGACAAATCAAGACAAAACCACCACTAAAGCACTGATGGTTTTGCAGACCAGAACAAAGTAAGGTAGTAGTATTTAGTGTGTCATATATTAATATTGTATCAGGTATTAAAAATATCCCTATTTGAAGAAGAAATAACTTATTTCAAACTTCGATCCAGGGCAAATAACATTATGCGAAAATCCTTTGAGCTTTTCTCCCCATACCAATTAAAAAAAAATAGACAAAGCAAGCCCCAACTATCCCTAAACATAAAACTCAAAACATGTCTTAAAACATCAAGCAAGACATTACTCCCCTCTTTTAACAGCTGACGGTTGCACCACTGATTTAATCGGAATTTTGCCGTAATTTCAATGAGAACTGGTTTTGACCCATTTTGCTTTAGTGGCTTAATGCCAGAGAGCAATATTTGCACCGCTCAAGACAACGAGCAGCTTAGTTTTCCGTATTTTGAGAGGATTGTACTTAAAGAGGCTATCGAGAGGCTGACTAACAGAAATCTAGTTAAGTTCAGAAACAAGCTAACCTTACCTGGTATTGTAGACCTCAAATTTCTTTGTATTATGAAAGAGTTGTGATGGGGCCTTGAAGGTTAATTGGGTGATACAGGGCTGAGAGGCAGGAAAGACACTAGTACTACAAGACAGAGTTCAAGCCTAAGCAGTAAATCTGGAGAGAGGTCAAAAAGACACAGATCAAGAAGTCTTTGAGGGACTCGAGAGACGGCAGTGAATGCAAACTGCAGCTCCCAACAGCAGAGCTGGTCAAGGAGCAGGATGAACAGGAGGCCACTGAGAATATAACAGCTTCAGCTCAGCTACCAAAAATCACTTGCAGATCTGCCTGGCTAAGTTAAAACATGGCAAGCGCTTGGTACAATATACCTATATTATCTGTACTTACTTTACACAGTTATGTCAGAAGCAGTTGTTTTTCCTTTGCCACAACAGAGTATTTTTGTTACAGACAGCAGCTAATTGTGAAAGCCTAAACAGGAAACCAAGTCTCATTAATACAAACACATCACCAATTACCCTGGGAAGAAGTAATACAGGAAGATGCTGTAATTCTAAATAAATTATTGATAGTTTTGTGGTTTTTTTAATATAGAATCTGAGATGCTGCCAAAATGACAAGCTGGCCACATCTGGAGAGATAGATTCTGTAATTTATACTATCAGGAGTGCCAAGACAGTAGAACATCATTTATAGACAAAACCTTTATTTTTGCCTCTTTCCCACCCGTGGCGGGACTCCCTGGGTGCCATATGACACGCCGCCTGCTCTGTTTGCCAGCAAACTCTTGCCTCTAGGAGTGCCATGGATCACCGTGACTGTCATTTCTATTTAATGCTTTTGTCTTTCTCTGCTCCCCTTTCAAGAGGTTGAAAAGAACATGCAAGGCAGTGCCTGCATCAAAGCAAACAGATTCAGGATATGGAAGAGAGATAAAAAAGGAAAGGATTCTCAACATAAGAAAGCATAATACCCTTGATTCAGAGGAAAATAATGGATAATCAAATATGCCTACAAATTATTTGACTCCTAGGTCAATTTTTTTACTCCTTCATTGTATAAAGGAGAGTGTAAGACACACTGCGGTTCAACTAATTTCTGAATGTGAAGAACAAGTTGTTCACTTTTCTCAAATTAACAAGGAAATATAAAAGTAACATTAAAACCCACTGATGTAGATAAATAGAATCTACAAATTTCACATTGTTTCCACAACTTTCCAAGGCATGCTTTTAAACAATGAGATAAAGAGAAAAGCAAACTTGAAAGTATATAAAAATCAGCTCCTTGGATATAATTTTAACTGTGCACATAATTATTTAAACACTTTATAAGTATGAGCTTTTTTATTTTTTTCCCCTCTATCAATATCCACAGGGAAAATACCTTCATGCATGTTCCTGATACTATGAATGGCATAGTAACTAACATTATCTGTTTTCAATTTTCTCTTAAAATCATGACTGTATCACACATGAAATAAATCTAAGAGTAACTACACCAGTGTAAATAGACCATTTTCACACTAGAACCTCACAAATTACTGAGACCAGATTATACTTATTTTCCTCATGAAAATACTCCTCTTGTACATCAGGAAACTGCTGAGTCTCAAACAAGGTTGTGTACTCCGAAAGAAAAAAAAAGTAATGTTCTTTCCCAATGTCAATGCAGTGGCACCTTGTGCCTTAATTTGTGGTAGTTTCAACACCACATTTCACTTGGTGGCAGTACTTTTTGTGTACTTGGTGCTTTTTCTGCCTGGACACTGTGAGAATTATAATATATATTAATTTTTTTAATCTGTTATAAACATGGAGAGGGGAAAAATATCTACTTTTATAGTACAAAAAAATATATAAAGAAAGAAAATGATCTCAAAAAGTCTCTCCTTTGTTTAATATAAGATTAGTTCCTCATCTCCCAAGACAGCAGGGCCTACCGTCTAACATTTGTCACTGTTTAACGTTTACTTTTTTGTTCTGGCTGTGTGGATTCAAATTTTTAAATAAACTGCATCAGGGCTCACATTTTTCATGCCATGTTTCTTCCCAAAGCAATCCCAACATACAGTGGTGTAACACCCTGAAAAACACTATCTACACCAAAGTATCAAGAGTCTTGGGTTCGCAGTAGTGGCGCAATGTGATTATGCGAAGTATTTGCTAGCACATACACCAACACGAAAGGCTGACAGCTCACACTGCAGAATGATCCAGTTTTGTGCTGCTGTCATAACCTGTAATGAAATCCTTTCCTTTAGGCTTATTATAAACTTAAGCTAATTCTCAAAACATTATTCTGTCTTAAAACAGTTCTTTCTCCAAACCATTTCTTTTTTGAGAAGTTCCTCTAACTATTAATTTTTCCTTTACACAGTATAGCTGTAGCAGCCAGAATTAATATTGAATGAATACACGAAAGGAATACTTAATTGAAGCAGCATGCTTTAAAGAGAAATAGAGCTTCAATGTTCTACAAAGCAATTAGATTGCTTTGAGCCTGTAGTCACGTTATAACAAATACTTCTGATATTGTAAGACACTGAGTATAGTTTCTCCTAGCCCACAGTCTGTTTACATACAAAGCTTGCTCATGAACATTTCTTGGCTTCATCTGTGGTAATGTTAAACCATATACACATATTTCTCACACTCCTCTCCTTAAGTTCTCTAGTCACACTGCTGGCTGAAAAGCCAGATAACGCTCTTCTGACAAAATGATGACTCCCATCCATAGCAAACACTCTTGCAGGCTTTCTAAGCCAGATGAAAGGCTTTATTAACCTTTGGTTGTCTCTCTCACACATGTCTGTTTTTTTCTTTTTCTGATTACAAGCAGTTGAAGCTGTTCTTCATCTTCTGCTTTAGATAGCTATGCTGAGTCTACCTATCACATCACCCAGCTCCTACAGCAACAAAGAACAGCAGCTTGAAGAAGGTATAGAAATATGGCAAGTATATCCCACACCGTTCCAGCTTCCCACCATTTCTAGCTCACACATGACAGGAGACTTATTCGTACAACCCTTCTAATATAATTAATACTTATACATGGACATCAGATAAAGAATATCTGTATGTTCTTCAACTGCCTTCTAAAGAAGTTCAGTTTTAGAAATCATATTAGAAACTCCTAAACTTTCTGGGTTTATTTCCTGTGCACAGCTACCAGAAACTTAATGATAGACGACCTGTGGTATGAACCTATTTTTTTCTCATGAAGTGGGCAAGGAAAAACAAGAGAAAAAACATTCCCATAAATAGCAGAGCCAATTACAAGATAATCTGTGAAATCCTTACTTCCAATTATTACACATACTGTAACTATAAGTAAATATTAAAATTTTACAATAAAAATTCTATAAAGTATATGAGCAACAATAACATCACTACAAATTTTTCTTACCTGTGTCCCTGTAGATTTTTACAGCTCTATCTGCATCTAAATCTTAGTTTAAGGGATAGGTTTTTGAGAAAACCAATTCAGAATCCACTGCCTATTAAAGAGGAGGATTTGATTTGTATAGATTGAGATGAGCTTTTTCTCCTTTTTTTTTGAACCCATATTCCCTGCTTTCTTCCCACTGGCCTTTTAAATTCAATTTACTCATAAAACTCAAAGCAAATTTCAACCGAAACACTGCTAAGAGAACATCTCACTTAACCTGAAAATCTTATTGCTAGAAATATTTTCTGTGACTATACATGTAAATGCAGATTTTTGCACTAATACAACCAATTTAGGCTTGCCCTTTATTTTTCATGACAGCGAACCCAAATCAGATTAACTGAAAAGCCACCACTGGCCCTTGTCAACACTTGGGCATCAGCATGTGCTGCAGCACCAATTTCTTGGTACTATTAGGAGAGTTCATTTCTATGCAGCCTCATGCAATCTTGTGGTAATCAACCATATTGAACAGGTTACGGAGACTTTAAATCAGATCACTTTCACTTCTGTCATGAATAATTTTGCAATTCAGTTTTTTAAAGGTGATTTTCTTCAGTACACGCAGGATGATATATTAAAAAGAGAAGACAAAATATTTCTGCTTCAATTACCATCAAGTACAAGCAAATGCTTTTATTTGTCTGTCTCTGTCTCATTTTCTGCCCTTTTATTTCTTTCCCTCATTCATTGTAGCCTCCTGCTGTGGTGCTGATGGCCAGAAGTGCTAGTCGCAAGGCCGCCACCACCACAGGGTACATCCGTCAACACAGGCCGTCACACTTGTGCCAGCCCAGCGGTTTGTAATCCCAGTCTCTGCTTGCATTAGCCAAGGGCACACAAGTCAAAAACCTCCTTCAGTGAGATAGGAAGAAATTTGCTACTACAGCTTTTTGGAGACTGGCTACAGTTTTTTAAACTAGACTACTAGAACCAGACATCAAACATTAAATGTACTATGTCAGTGCCCTGACTTTTTTAAAGGTCAGACTTCCTGCAAGACAGAATGTCAGACAATGTAGCAGGAAGATGGTTGTAAGAAAATGCAACATTTTCATAGCATGAAGTCAGAAAGAGATTTAGGTTGCAGTCCCAGCCCTATTGCTAGTCTGCAGGATGATCTATGTGCACCGTTTATGTCTCCTTGCACTTCATCTTCTTCTGCATATAGGCAGGGGCAACAATATGAATTTTTAAACCCCATTTAGATATATTGATGAAAAACTGTGTGCAAGAAGTAAATAGCAGTAGGAATATGCGTTCTGTCATTTTCTCTCTGCAAGCACAGTTTACTCAATATCTTTCCCTTGAGTTTTGCCCTAAATCCCAGTTGTGTTGAAAGGTGTGCTTTAATAAAAGAGAAGTCCAGACAGTAAGCTGATGCTTTTTCTTACTCTTGACAGAAATCTTATTCTTAGACCACAGCATGCATACTTCTCATCTGTGCCTTCCCTTGGCCACAAGAGAGATGATACAGAGAGTCAAGGATCAAAAAGGAAGGTTCCGCATATCTCTGAATTCTTTATAGGTATATTCTTTGCCACTAATGGCATAAAGTAAGAGACCCAAAGTTAATGAATATCACACAGACCATGTTCTGGGCCTGGTAACCTTTTGGTTTTCTTCTTATTCATTAAAGAAACTTTCATGAAATTGCATCTTCTACGTAGACAACATTACATAAAGGGGCAATATATATTTATTTTTATTTACCTTTAATATTTCATTATTTAAATTGCCTACATGTTGGACTGAAATAAAAATCCAGTCATAAATCTTTTGAAGTGCACTAGAACTTTATGTCTTGCTGAGATACATTCTCTCAAGCACATCCTCTGTTCATTTATTATTCATTACCATCTACAGTTTGCTGAATTCTTGTGAAATCCATTTTCAATTTTTAAATGGCAACTTTCCCCTAAAAAATATGGTCCTTTCATTATATAGACATAGTACTTAAAACCATTGGAAGGAAAGCCAAGTAAGCCATGTGGATGTATTCAAAATACAGGTGCCACCATGCAACAGACAAGAATAGATCTATATTAGTTTTGAAGAAGTCTTGTCAGGTCCATATGAAACCTGTCACTGCAATGTATCTAGAATAAGTAAAGTTTTCATCTGAGCACTCCATAATCAATCAGCTCAATTTCAGACACAACTGAGATATATAATTCAAGGAAGTAACTTGCTTGCATCCATCTGGCAAGCATGTTGCACAGTTGTATTTAAATAAGCAGTTTTGTCTACTTTTGTGGTTTTGAAAATATATCTAACAAATCCTTGTGTGTATATAAGTGGGGATTTTTCCAATTTTTGTTTTAGAAATAAGTAATAACTCCTATAAAACATTAATGTAAACAGTCATCTCAGTATTTCAGACTATATCATAACTTTGGCTTTTAAACAGAACTCCCCATTAATCACAGCAGGGACTTCTGCTTAAAAATACATGAACCCAATCTTATATTATCAAACTGATGTATTATAAGAACCCAAGATGTCCTATTAAAAATGCAATGAATCGCCATTGCAATAATTAAAACTATGTGACTATTTTAAGGAGAGCATAACAAGAACACTCTCATATCAGAAATCTCCAGATTACTTAAAATTCCTCTCACTCATCAAAGAAACAGACATATGAACACAATGACCAACCTTGGCCTCAAGTGTTCTATTCTATCACAAAACCCATTTACCTTCCCTTTGCTAGTACTACCTTTGATTTCTGAAGTTAATTCACAGAGGTCATTCCATAAGAAGAAACAGCAGAATCTTTTACTAGATCCTACTAAGAAACAACACATCTTTTACTCTTTTATCTTGACAGAAGCAGCCCTGATTTTTTTTTTCTTTTTTTTTTTTTTTTTTTAAGTATTATCTTAGACATTTTGCAGATTTGGAAGGATTTCCTCAACTGTTACGTTGCTAAACCTCCCAGTTAAGACAAGGTGAGAAATACAGAAGGCACGAGAGGACTTCAAATATGCAGACCTATGAGGCTGAGGAAGAGATGTGGTATCGGTCTAAACTGCATGTTCCTCTCTGGAAAGGCAAGAATGGGAAATGCATTTTTGGTCTTTTCTATTAGTTTGCCGCTTCTTTATAAACTGTGCTAAAGTGTCAAAGTCCAACAGTGAGGAATGTCATAGAATACTCCTCCAGAATGATTTTAAGTCACTACTATTTTGTAAACCTTCGATTTTGTCAGATATTATGAGAACTTACAGACAGGGAAATATGACATAATAGGCATTATATAACATTAATCAGATATTTACTGAGTGAGTTCTTTTTTAAAAAAAAAAAAAAAAGAAAGAAATTTTATGAAAGAAATCTTGAAAATGTGTAGGTCTGATGGAATTCTTGTGTAGATTAAAAAAACCCCAAAACTCTACAGGAAAGATAAATTTTTTCAGAGAGCTCAGCATAAAGGAAAACATGGTAAGACAGAGCAAGGTGTCACCTGTAAATGCTATTAAAATAAAGGGAAGAAGGAAATAAACCTTTTGTTTCTGCTCTTTCAGAAATCCAGTCACAATTCCAAAAGCCCATCCAATAAAGATAATAAATCAAGTAATACTTCCACTGGCAAGTATACTTCTGTGAAAGGCATGCAAATGCTAAAGTAAAATTCACATTAGTACAGGATAAAGGCACCCATTATACTTTCCAAACAATAGTTTAATTCTCGCTTGACTGTTGCCAAATTCTCATTGTCAGCAGAACCTTAGGGACAGGTGGGGTCTCAAAAAAGCAGAATAGAATTTTGGAAAGTATCTATATAACTGAACAGGGGCACGATCATTTATAGCCAGTCACGCTAGTAGAAATTTTAGGACACCGAGTGACTTCTTAGTAAGTCATACAGCTGGAATTAGGAAAAATGTATTTGAAAAAAAGTGTTTGCAGAGCCCAGCTGATCAAAACTGCTGAAATTATGTTGTGACATTAGGTCAATCAAATGTAGCTAAATAATTTGCTTAAATTCATTCTTCAATTTTGCTAATGATTTATTAAATCTGGTGCAAATTCACAACAGACCTTCAAGAAAGAGATGAATCCGAGAGTGTTTCATTGTGATATAACAATATTTAATCAAAAGCCATTCCAGAAAGCAGTTGCACCTGAGTGAAGATCTATTGGTGCACAGCCCAAGAAGGTTCATCAAGCTAAACAAAAATCTTATCATTTTACAAGACTGAGCTAGCAGTATACTGCTTTAGTATAGCTCCTTTGGCTGCATCACTTAGGAAATTAGAAATGTCATTCTCTGTTTTAATTCACCTTCAAGTAAGAAGGTTAACTCATTGGCAAGGAAATTTTAACAGCTCAGATCTTTCAAAATCCATAACAAACTGTGTTGCAGATATCTTTCAGAAGGGATGACTTCAATTACAACAGCCCACACTAGAGATAATGACTAGAGAAGGAAGGTTAGTGTTGGACAAAGAAACAGTCTCCTGCTTGCCAAATAGGTGATGCAAAGATCCTTATCAGTCTGAATTAAACTGAAAAATCTTCAAAAGACTCTGAAAAACAGAAAGGTCATTTTCTTTCAAGGAGACTTTTTACAAAGGGGTAAGAGTGATTGAAAAGTCTTTCCTAATCATTTTAAAAAGTCATCAACATGAAAATGTTCACCCGGCTCAGTAAAAAAGTAAGAAAAAAAAACACAACTGTTATGGGAATTTCAGTGTCTCAGAGGACATTTACAGTGATCTTATGGCCACTGTTGTTTGCTATTTGGTTGTGTTTTTTTTTCCCCGGAGAATGTGTAAGGAGTAAGTATCCATCCAGGCTACATTAGCAGCCATAAAATTCTCTCTCATCCTTTTCAGATACACTGCAGAAGAACAAATTTTGTCCAAGCAGGGACACACATGCATTTGGCCCAAGTCCCCATAATAATGTAAAATTTGACTCAATTCCAATTTTACTGGACAACTGGAGAAGCCTTTGTTCCCTCTTAGTATATAAAGTTCATAGCTGGATAACAGCTTCCCTCATATAGAACATAAACGAATTCTAAATCAAATGCAGAAGCTGAAATTTGTCTTACACAATTTGACTGAATACTCAACTCCATTAGCTTTTCTTTTTTTTTTTTTTTTTTCTTTTTTCCTTATTATAATATGGTTTAGGATGTCCCTCTTACTTAGAGTAAAAAATAGTGATGGTCACTTAGACAATGGGCACACTGTAAGAAAGGCACAGCTGTAAGTTCAACAGCATGTTAATATAAGCAAAGGGAAGCTCACCCCAGTATGGCACTGCTGAAAGAAACAAAAGTCAGCTGGGTAGCAAAGAGAATAACAGATACTCCTAACCATACGCACCTACTTATTATAGGGAAATTATTATGCTCTGCTCAATTCTGCCTTTTTCCTTCAAGTTCTGGTTTTTAAAGGCACCGCTCGAGACTAGAAGGCGATATCAGTAAGAAATTTGAGTTCATACCAGTTGATCAGAATTTCCTTGCAATAGCACAGGACCACGTAAACTGTATCAGAACTGAATACTGTGAAACGGACTAAGGAACTCAAATAAGAAACGAGACAACTTTTCTTTCACCATGCAAACAAATAACTAAGATAGAATCCTCTCCCTAGAAGTCGTGAGATTGAAACTAGACACTTTTCTTGAAGATGCACTCTATTAGTCACATTCATTTAATTGGTCTAAGGACCAGCCACATCTGACCTTACTTTGTCAGATATTGTGCAGCTCCAGAGAAGTGGTGACTAGGCGCTAGCCTAAGGATTTCACAAAGTAGGTAGATCAGGCTCAGGAGAGAACATGCAGAATAAACAATGTGACAACTGTAAACCATAGAATGATAGAATGGTTAGGGCTGGAAGGGACCTCAAAGACCACCTAGTTCCAACCCCCTGCCATGGGGGGAGCAGAGGGGCAGAATCATCTTCCTCTACCTTCTGGCCATGCTCCTTTTGATGCAGTCCAGGATGTGGTTGGCCTTCTGGGCTGTGAGCACGCATTGTCAGCTCACGTTGAGCTTTTCAGCACCCACAAGCCCTTCTCTTCAGGGCTCTTATCTATCACATGTTAGTGTTCCTCACAGTAACCATGAGGAACACAAGAAGAGAGATTTAAAACAGTTTATGAGAAAAGGACGGGAGCTCAAAATACTGATTTTGAGTACAAAAAGCCCCTACTTCAGCTGCTTCTACAGCAGGTGGGGGGGTCTTCAGTTGTCTCAAAATCATCTGGCTTCAGTTAAGCAAGAAACTTCAGTAATTTCCACAACACTGTATTTGCACAATCTACACAATTACTAGTGCGATGTTTTGTTGCAGAGCACCTGACGACGTTCACACAACTGTTTTCTTACACTTCACACCTTGCCCCTTGACACGTACCAGCAGACAAACCTCCATCTCTCTGCCCCCTGCCCAATATCTGGATGCTGCCCACATTCCTGACATGGTAGGGTTCTCTCCAATCACACTGCCACTGCTGGAGCAAAGAGGTGACCCGACTCCTACCCCTAAGCAAAAGTTATTTGTGCCGTTGGCTGCTGCTGCCAGACAATGTGGACACTGAGCATCCTTGTTAGTTCACCAGGGCTGTGGCATCACTTAGAGCCTCGTGTTTGCTGTCGGTGATTAGGTGAGTCACTGTGCAGCTCCACTGTTGCTCCTACTGCCTCAACAAAGCTTTGTTTTATAGCATGTTGTCAGACACCATTACTGACCGGACCACAGCACCTGACCAGACATTAAAATTTGACACCAGCTGAAAATCCAGAATTAAATTTAAGTTAACATCTAACTCAAAGTAAAAGTGAAAATGCCATTAATGGACAATGAAGTAAATTGCTGGCAACATTTCATTTGGAGCACTCTATTATTATTACCCAATGAATCTGTTATGATATATGTTAACAGAATAAAATACGACACAAAAAGAACTAATTGAAAGATGCTCTAAGGAATGCTTGTTTTCTTGCCTTCTAAGGGAAGGTAAAATACAACATGTGCTATCTACAAATCACTACTAATTTAATGTTACAGAGCACACTATTTTATGAAGTAACTAAATATATTTATAATGATTAATAAATTTGAATCAAATTTATTTAAAGCAAGAGCTTCTATTGGAAGTATGTTTCTGTTTTTAAATAAGCAGACAAAATACACACATTACAGTGAGAGGTTTGGAAAAAAAGCCCAGCTATTTTAGTGCTCTCCTTTTTCAATAATTCAAGCACTAATAGCTAAAACCCAACAATGGAAGCTCAGACAGTGATTCTACTGCTCCCTTGGTGGCCTTTAAGACCTTGGTTTGAGTCACTAATCCACATGCTAACAGACCTTCCTCTATTACTAGGAATTATATCAGAAGCTTTCATAATTTCTCTGTAAGAAATGGAACACTTATCCAAGCAAATTCAATGTTAATTGCACGTTTCACTTCAAACAGTCTTTTCACTATCAGCAGCTAAATACACAAATCAGCAGTTGTATTTCACAACTTACAGAACAGAAATAAGAGCAAGTCTGGATGGAAATGCAAAAGATTTTCTGTGAAATAAGCCGACATTTTCTTTACATAATACAAAGGATCTGAGATGATTTGTATTAAGATTATATCTTTTCTCTTTGTTATTCTGAAACCTTTCAAACATTAAGATTTGAAAATAATAAAACAGTAAAAACAGTTTCACTATCAGAGAATGGCCATATTGGAGTTGTGCTGCAACAGCCATCAGATTGATGGCCTGATTTTAGTTCGCAGGAAACACATCAGCACCATGAAAAGACTGACCCATTATCATCTCATAAAACCCTAGGTTTTTCCCCCCATTATTCAGGTATATGCTCTTTTATCAGACAGCAAAAAGCATTCCCAATAAATGTACTGCACAATTCAAAAGAAATCAACTAAGAGCGGCTCAGTCCTACCTGGGGCCTTATGTCAATATTCCAATATAAATGACAAGCATTCCCCTTTCGAAGGGTTCATTTGTACTGTACATGTAAGAGCAATAATGGACTAAGATATTTCTGTTAATTTGTGGTACTGACTTACATAATACATGTAGTGGTGCTTCCTGGTCTTGCTTACACCATTGATGAGCTTGTAAGTACATACAGTCCACCTAGATTATTAACCGTATAATGCCCTGAAAAGATGCCAACCATTATTATTGAAATTATTATTGTTCAGAAAATGGTAATGACACTGATTGCCAGTATAATGCCTGAGAAATCTGAGGTTGCAGCTAAGGACCAACATTGGTGGGCAGCAAAACACTTGACCAGAGACTTCCTCTTTGTTCTGCAGAACCCAAGATTACTTTTTCTGTTCTCCCACAGGCTGCAAGTAGAAGTGATGGCAAAAGGGATAGTTTCACACAAATAACTCCATATTCTGTGATGATACTGCACACCAACTGTTTGTTACTCATTTTGGCAGTGCAGAACAAGGTCCCTGAAAATTTGCTTCACACAACAGTTTGAAGAACCAGTGACAAAACCAAGGGCTTTCACATTTCAGCTCAGTGTATTTTTGGTTCACAGGAAATACATAATGCCTTTGTTTGACACTGCTTATATGTCAGAAATACTTTCAAAGTAGAGATAATAGACTAAAAGGTTCCATGATGCATGCATATTGAGAATAAAAATTTGAAAAGATGTTGCTTTTTTTGTAACAGCATTTTTAATAGGTTAAAAAAAAAATCCTTTACTCGTTGAGAAGAATGTCATTAATGTGTTTCAGAAGAAGCATGAGACCACTGTTGCAAACCATCGGTTGCACCCATGAAAGCCTCAGGGGAGTACACAAACATTGCTGTCAGCAAATCCTCTCATTCCCATTCCTCTCCGCTAGGCAGATGCATAAAGGAATCAAACTAAGGCCACTCACCCCTGCCCCAGATTATGGTTTCTAGCACCAATAACAACTTTTCAGTGCAGTTTGCTTTTTCCTCTATATTTCAAAAGGTCCAAGATGCCAGATGATTAATACTCACACAGGGAATGTTTTCTTGACCTGAAATTACATACTTGCAGAGTGCTGGGCACCAGATAACAAAATGGATTTTATCCCCCAGCAGTTTATGGAAGTGGTGGACAAAATGTACAGGTCAATCCTATTCTCGGAGATCAATCCCAAGCCTATAGGCATGCCACTATCTTAAACACCCTGACTGCATTCACCCTGTGGCCACGATGGTAGCTCTCAAGACTGTCCAAGATCAAAAAAGAGGATCCAACAAGAGACTGCCTTCTCTATACACATTCCTATACCACCTAACTCTTTTATAAGACTAGCCACTTCAGTGTCCACATTAATTTTCATACGGAGGCATATTATGACAGGCTAGCATTCATGAAATACATGGCAAGAGAGGAAATGGTGGTTTTGTTGAGAGTTTTGCTAGAGTGAGGTGATTCAATGGACTGTTTTCAGAGCTAGACTTTAAAACAGATAGCAAACACAGGACTGTGAGTGACTCTACCGTGACAAAGTCTCATAAGCTGTACAAGCTTTGAGTCCTTGAGTTACAACAAGTTATCAAGGGCACTGAGCTGCATCTCAAAGATAGACACTCTCCTTCAAGCCACTGCCCAGAAAACATTTCAAAACACACCATCTCAGAGAATTATATTGAGGCCATGCAGTTCTCCTTCATATGGAATCATTACAATTTTTTCCCTTCACCCTCTAACATCCTTTACAAATCCTTTTTCAACAGTCAACCTTTCATTATAGTTCTTGGACTGAATGAGAAAGTTCCTAGTAAGCCTCCAGTACAAAGCAAAGCAGGCATCTGGGGTGGATGCATGCTTCTCAGTCTTCTCCTTCAGTCTTCAGATCCTTTAAGGTCAACTTCTACATCATAGGTCAAAAGTCCGGCTCAAAACAGTCAGATCTCCACGCCCCATCCACTGAGGAAATTAGCATTTAGGAAGCTTATCACCCAAGCTTGCCATATTACATTACTGCTGATACCAGCTTTTGAAGCACTTGCAAAAAAGTCTAAACTTGTGATCCTAACAAATGGAGCCCCCAAGGCAATAGTAAGGTCCCTTCCAGCTATTCCATTCTGTAAGACCACACTCTAACTGTGACTGGTCTCCTTAACTGTATAAATACCTTCTCCTGTGAAATCTATTAAGCTCTTGACCTCAACCACCTTATCATTCCTTAAACATCTGCTATTTCAAAACCGCTAATATTGCTTAAAGCAAGGGACTTTTAAAACATTTATTTATTCTACAGATCTCATAATTGCATCTTTTTCCTGTGAAACACCACATAGAGATCTGAGGTGGTGGATAGCTGTGCTGGGGGGTCATATGTACCATTTCCACATATACATGCAAATAAAATGATGGGGATCCATGATGCTAAGATTTAAACTTTTTCATGACCTTGTTAATAAACAGTGATTATATGCTAACTTTTCTATTAAATGGAGGAGCCTCTAACAAAAGTAGAGCTAAATTGAAATAAAAACCAAACCAAGACATGAAGTTCCTCACATAACACAAAAACAGCTTGGGAAGTTCTTGTTGTAGGTGACAATGCTCAAAAAGCAGCTGGACATGGTTACAGAGAAAAAATATAACAATAGGTATTAGACAGAAAGGGATTACCATTAGCTTAGAAAGACACAATTTGCTGGAGGTGGGGAGACTATTTAGAGGTGGCATCACTCCATGCTTGTCCTCATTTCATACTCTTCCCCAGGCATCCAGAACAGACAGGGTCACTGAAAGGATATTGTGTTTAGATTGAGACTGACCTTTATCTTGATTTGATATGACTGTTCTCTTTTTTAATCAGTATGGATAAGAATCCATGCTGATAAAGTTATTCTTCCTATCCCCAAATTATCACATATGTTTTCATAAGATCTCAAAAAATCCATACTGCCCAATGTGTACTAAAAGCAACCACATGCAGAACTCTGTAAAAACCCAACTCTTACCAGTCTGTGAGATGAAAATACAAAAGGGCTTACCAAGAAGATGATATTTTAGAGGGAAAGGGGTTGTTTATAGACAATCCAAAGAAAGCATAAAAAAGGAAAATTTCTGAAAAGGTGGTATTTGAACAGTGAAGGGAAAAAAAGTACATGAGCCAGAGCTATTCTAAGTTTCCTCCTCTGTTAGTACTCATAATTCAGCAAACCATTAGCAAGGTACGTGCCTGTAAAAGCAGGTTTCCTTCGGTATGTGCAGAATGAAACTTATTTCAGTGGTGTAGAAATAGGCACCATTTCCAGGGTGGGCTTTTTTTGGTTGCTAAAGTTTTTAAAAATTGGGAAATGTAGCTATGCAGCTCAAGTTTTATATCGTAAAATTTGAATTAATTTTAGCATTACATAAAAAACCCCACAAAATGCTTTTATGTCCTTTATCAATTAAGAGGGGGATAAATGATATCCAAAATCGGTATAGAAGGAAGATAAAACTCCCCCAGGTCTAAACACTAGAGCAAGTTTCTATTCTTTACCATTCTAGTCAATAAATAGGAAAACAAACCATATACACCTAGAATCAGTCTATTAAAACTATAACATGACAAGCATTTTGCCTAATTGTTCCCTACTCAGGAAATATAAAGCAGCTCCCATGAACCAAACCTTTAAGGAACCTGAATATTTTTCAGTTTGAGGGAAATAAACCTCTCATCCCGTGACAGCAAGAACCCATTAGAGAACATGCTAATTGGCCGCCTGCTTTGGGAGCTCAGTGCCCTCCACCTTTTATTTCAAAGTCGGCACTGTACCTTAGTGTGAGATTATCATGTTAGTCAGTTCCTGTTGTGAAATACATGGGTGAAACTATACTGAGTGTGCAAAAGGACTCAGATTCACTCTGACTGCAGGATCAGCACAAGGTTTCTGTCCTATGTTACTGAGGGAATGTGATGCACCAACATGTCTTTGCACCCCTTATTTGAAAAACAAGGATATAACTTCTCAGCTTGTATCTGTGGTGGTCCAGCCCCCTCGGGCAGCTGAACACCACCCGCCACTCTCTCCCCATTCCATCCCCGCCCCCCCCCCCGTAGGGACAGGCAGGCAAAGGCAAACCATGGGGTGGAGTAAGGGCAGTTTGCTGGGGCAGCACAGGGGGAGGGAAACAGCCACTGGACTTGATGACAAATATAGACCTGATGACCAACCAGATGATCAGCCTGCACTCAGACCACCCTGGAGCTGTGTGGGCTCACCCCTCCCTGACCAGCCCCTTTTACTGTGGGGGGCATAACATCACATGGTTTGGAAAACACCCTGGGACAGCTTGGCTCACCTGTGCTGGCTGTTTGGGAAAATTAACTCTGTCCAAGCCAAAATCAGGACAGGATGGTACCACCATTTTACAGATGCCTGGTGCTACTTGTTTCACATGTAAAGGTTACTGTCTTTTAATAAAAAAACAAATTAGATTTTCATCTGTTCATAGTAGAACATCATTAGCTTTACAAAGGCAAAAATGCCCTGCAACATCATAATTTTTATACAGGCTTATCCCTGCATATTTAGCACAGATGCTAAGGAAGCTGGTTGAAGAAAATCAGGAGAGACATAACTGTGATATCTGTCTACTATCTACCACTGAAAGGTAATGAAACTAGAGATTATCCACTGTAATAGCTTAATCAAAAAGAACTAAATTACACACACACCAAACACCTGAAGGCACTAAAGCCACAGTCCCTACTCCCTCAGCATATGAAATGCCAGCCAACTACACGTGTGAAGCCTGGGCATAAGCTAAACAGCATCAGTTCTACATCCTAACCGATGCCATGAGTCACCAGTTCTTGATTCATAGTGTTATCTTGGGAATCACAAATACATAAATTATCGCATTAGATTTGTCCTGTGAGGTTCTAGTAGTGAGGAAGGGCTACAAGGATGGCTTCTGTGAGCAGCTGCTAGGAGTTTCACTTAGGTCTGTCATAGCCAATACCAGCCAGATCCAAGATGGACCCACCACTGACCAAAGCTGAGCCCATCAGGAATGGTGGTAGTGCCTCTCTGATAACAGATAAGAAGGTGGGGAAAAAAACCCAAAGAGACCATAGCGGCAGCTTTTTCCATCAGAAAGTGGAGCAAGATGATGTAAGAAACTTTTCCAACACCTAGGTCAGTGAAGAAGGAGGGGCAGGAGATGTTCCAGGTGCTGGACCAGGGCTTCCCCTGAATCCCATGGGGGATATTGAAGGAGCAGAGATTCCACATGCAGCCGGTGGAAGACCCCATGCTGAAGCAGATGAAGGATGATGTGACCCTGCGGGAAGCCCATACTGGAGCAGTCTGGTACTGAAGATCTGAACCCCACACAGAGGCAGTTTATGAAGAACTGCAGCCCTTGGGAAGAACTCACATTGAGAAGTTCATGGAGGACTGTCTCCTGTGGGAGGGACCCCAGGCTGGAGGGGAAGAGTGTGAAGAGTCCACACCCTGAGGAGGAATGAGAGGCAGAGACAACGTGTGATGAACTGAGCATACTACCATTCCCTCTCCCCTTCTGCTGTTTGAGGGGATGGGAGAGAATTTGAGAATAAAGTTGAGCTTGGGAAGGTAGGGGTGAGGGGAAGTGGTTTTATTATTTTGTTTTCTTGTTACTCTGACTTGATTGGTAATAAACTAAAATTTCCCAAGTCAACTCCATTTTCCCTGTTACAATAATTGGTGAATGACCTCTCCCTGTTCTTACCTTGACCCATGAGTCTTTTTTTATATTTTCTCTCCCCTGTCCAGCTGAGAAGGAAAGTGATAGAGCCCTCCTATAGAGGGATAGAGGTGGATATCTGGCTTCCAGCCAGGGTCAACCCACCACAATTATATACAATCATCCTAAAAGACATCTGGTAGAAATCATCTTTATGAAATACAGCAGCAGTCTTTAGGATTTTTTTAGCTACATAGCTTAAACACTGTCCCATTTCATCACAAAAGCAAAAAAATTTTTAGGAGAAATTTTTATAATGTTTTTTGATAAGTAATTGTTTAGTACCTGCTGTGATTGAAAATGTGGCTGCCATTAAGGAACACCTTGACTGTTACTTGTGCAATGCCAGTGTCTGGGCAGCATTCAGGGAAATTCTCAAATATCGATTAAGATATTGGCATTAGAAAAAAAAAGCACATTCTCAATTTTATTTTTCAAAATACCCTTTTCAAAATACCCTTTCATTTTGTAAGAAGGGATTTTTAGAACTTCTGATGCTTTGTGGGATTTAGGCAGGCAGAGAAAAAAAATAATATACATCCAGTACTCTCTTGGTAATAAGAGGAGAATAAGGCAGCTGAACACATTCTCAGGTCAGTGGATACAGGCACTATTATCCCTTAGATCTCAGTTCAGCTGGTAACAATTCAGAGCTGCCACTTCCTAAGTCATAATGGCATTGCTGACACTGTTTTCAAAATTGTCCTTCTGAATTCCAGGTAGTTCACTGCTTTCTGTGAAAAACTAGGGGTTTATTTCACTTTTGCAGGAATATGCCTGCATTCAAAATCCCGCCTCAGAGTGCATATGTGCTTACATTTCTGCAAAAAAGTCTTAATGGCTTAACACCATATATAGCCTGTATTCTGTTACTTACATTTTACAACTATTTTTTCCAAAAAAAACAGTTTATGAACCAAAATTGTATTACTCCAATGGCTTTAAGGTATTTTATCTACTCTGATTTTGTATTATAAGCATTTCACCTAATACCTCTTTCCCATTTTTTTATCCTTATTCAAATTCAAAAAAAAAAAAAGTTATTTTCAGGATTAGAGTTATTTTTGAGATTATTTTAAGGGATTACATTGATGCATGTTCCCCTTTCTCAGAAAAATGATTATTTACTAGACTTGCCTGCAAGCCTGTAACAGCATTTGATCTTTTATGATCTCATCAAATTTATACTGATTTTTCCATATAGCTTCTATTTAAAAGCATGAATAAAGATATTCATAAATCCCAGATCAGCCATTTTTCTATGCTGTTTTCTTTTTGCATGCAAGAAGGCTATTTCATTCATTGAATATTTCTTCTTCTCTAAGTGAACTTGGAAACAGAAAAGTTTAAAATATTGAGAAGAAAACAATTACTAAACTAATCTCTAAATATACTAAATGGGCTAGATAATTTAGCAGATTATGTCATCTGAAGAAAGGTTTTTTATTTAGTGTAAAACAGCATTTTGTCTTTACATCTTCAATTACTTATTTTCCAATGTTAGGTTTGCTGTCAAAGAATTACCATACTGTTCCTTCTGTACTTCAGTACGTGGAAAATTATTAACAACAATGATATATTTGGTTTCTGAAAAAGAGAGTTTAAAGCCCAATGAAATTTCTACCATCAAAAAAATTAGCAGCATTCAGAAGAAACACTTCATTAGCTTGTTTTGACAGTAAAAGGAGGAATAATTGGGTTGTAATTGACAACAGTCAGAGACTGTTGGAGCAACAGAACAGATTTCTGAAGTTATTAGCTTATTATTTTATTAGTGGCTTCTACATAGCCATAAAACAGTGTTGATATTTAATCTACACAAGGAGAATTTAAAGGATAAGTCTAAGTAAATCTGCTGACTTGTTTACAGCGTTATTTAAGCCTATTTACACATAAACTTTGTACAAACTATAGTGCAGAAACTACACAAATACAGAGAGACAGGTGTGATATAAATAAATTTTTAAAAACTCATTAGCAGATGCAAAACATATCATGATTATATATAAAGAAACACTATGACATAAGACACTTGTGGTAACATTTCTTATAATTAAAATACCATTGCAAAAAACCCCAAACAACCAAACAACCCTTTCCTACACAATCCCACCTCTTTCTTGACATAAAAAAAGTGATCTGGGGATTTAGTGCAGTGGTGCATTGTTTGTACTGCTGCTGGTTTTCAAAGGTCTACACAAACCACACAGGAGGGAAAAATAACCTTTATGGGTTGCTCTGAAGCCAAGGAGCATGAGCTAGGACTCTTCACACCTACGGTATAAGCACTGGCAGAGGAACACTGGTTAAACTGCAACATCATATAGGTTAGATTTTGGCAAGAAAATTTCATATAAAAAAGGTAATGAAGTACTGGAATACTTCATCACATGGTGTCACAGGGTGCCCAACTCTGGAATTCCTTAAAAACAAGTGAAGCAAACACCCTTCAGGGTGTACATGGGCACCACATCGTTCTCAGCTTCATGATTCTGTGTTCACACGGTATAAAATTTCTGCACAAAATGTAATTCCTGTCACGGTGGGATGCACTGAGTTTAAATACAACTCAGCAAGGAAACAGTACTAGGAAAGTGGGTAAGGAAGCACTGATACAAAGATTTGGATCAAGGAAGGGATCAGAAACCTGCAGCTGAGGTAGCAGGGCATGACTTAGCTTGCCAGTAAATGGATGAGCTTAAGTTGTTCTGAGAAATCAAGTGAGAAAACACAAAAGGCAGTGGCACAGAGCCGGACTGAAAGGGGTCAGAAGCCAGAGGCAGTGTTCAGTGCAGTGGTTATGGATGATGGCTGAAGGTGTTGAGCAGATGAGATTACAGAGAGGAACAGAGAAGAGGGAATGTGATGGAGAACTGCCTCACAACAAATCCTCTGCACAGTCTTCAATACTCTCTCTAGTTCCTAATGTAATCTTCCTTTCAGAAATGGATGCCTCATTTGGTAAGTCAGGCAGTGATTTTTCCAATGTGCAAAGCCTCTCAAGGGGGACAAAATTTCTTCAAGAAGCAGTGCCATAAGTGAACAGCCTTTACATGAAATGAAGGAGAGGCACAGTAAGCACGGCTATATTTGACAAATAATTTCTATCTGGTGCTATGGATTAGCCTATATGGAAGATGTAAGCAGAGGCAAATACAGTTACTTGGAAAAAGTGCTGCTGATGGACATATTGGGATTCTAGTCATGTCTGAGTGGGTATGGTAGCAATCAACACAGCAGACAGAACACGTAGTGGAAGAAACAATTTCTCTTGAAGCACTGTTAGAAGCTGAGAGCCTCTCACCTGCCAATCCCCCCAAAGTCCACAAATAACTAAATCCGATACATTTATACAACATTTAAATGACAATTTGTGGCTTCTAGTTATGAGAGGGGCAGATTTGCTTGACTCCCAAAATAATTCTTTTTAAATTCTGTGATAAGAGGGTAAGAAACCTGAAAACAAGCTTATTTGTGCCATCACTTTAACTACAGATATATGGTTCCTTCCCTTTTTGCAATCAATACAGTTATTGCTACAACACACATGATCCACACCAAAGGACACAATGGCCTCACAGCTCGGATGCTATCAGGGATCAGCAGACTGCACCTGAAGCATAAAGAGCACAAAAAATGGTTTTTTATTTCCTTTTTTTTTTTTACAGAGCAGTTTGAACAGCTCTAAAATAAAGATACGATTTTCTGTCTTTCTGCCTTTGGTCTTTTTTGGCAAGGTCTTTCTAAAACAGGGATGTAGGAATGCCAACAAACACAAACCTCTGCTGCTTAAGGTAAATGCCTCGTGTTTGCTTACACAAGTTTTCATTTGTCTAAAACATACTCAGAAACTATTCATTGCGTATGAATTTTTGACTACCTTCGAAATATCTCCTTCCTTGACTGGACAAAGAAACAAGCATTATTCTTTTTTGCAGTTGCCATATTTAATTCCACTAACTCTTCTTTCCCTCCCCACCCCCCAAACATCAGAAAATTGGTACTGAAACCAATCTTAGTATCAGATTTGATATCTGGCTAGGTTTTAAGATGTGCTATATAAGCTTGTATTGTAAGAGCTTCATGAGTTGCCAGTTTTGTACTGGCAAAAAATTTAAAATCACTATCATTTTTAAAAGTGACTTACTCATTTAGTTCAAAACCAGAAACAGTATCAATACATAACACCCAGGAGGTTAAATAAAGGAAGAACCATCTGCAAAAATGCTCCTTTACACATAACATTCTCTTCTGGCGTTTCTGTACCCATTGCACATTGTTGTTTGCATCTACTGTTGAATTTCTGAGATTTCAATTTAAATATCTGAAAAAAATATTCCATAACTTGTGTGACAACCAAAATGCAAATCTAAAATAGTTTACAAGCACCACAAAAGAGGCAAGAAAACATGCCTCTTACATAGTTAAAAATGCTGAATTTTGGGGGGAAAGAAAGATGAACAAAAGCATTAGTCATAAATTGGATAACAATATGCAGCTTTCACATGAACAGCAGTGCTGTAACCACTTGAGCTCTGCATGTGCCAACCTGATGTTCAGAAAGCATATATGCATTTCTCTAAGAAAAAAAAAACCCTCAAAAAAACCCCAAATGAAACCAAAAACCTTCAAATCTAAGCTCAATACCACCTTTCATTCTTTCTTCATATTAAAAGACGCTTCAGAGCTCTAGGACAATACCGAAGCTGCACAAGAGGCTGCGGTGAATACATATAATCTAGAGAGACCTTTGTAACCAAAAAGGATACTCCAGAAGGCAACTGCTATATTTTGATTTGACAGCCTGAATCTGTCCCAAAGGCAGTGCTCACTGCAGTTGCAACACAAGTCCAGTCAAATCTGGACAAAGCTAAAAAGTAATCACCTTCTGTGAAGACCATTAGCAGATTAAGCCTGGGATAAAAAAAAAAAAAAAAAGAAGTTACATGCATTTATCAAAGGGCTGAAAACCAATGGCTTGTACGTAAGCCATCTTTTCAATTGTAGTGAGGTAAGTGATTAGTCTTCCTCTTATCACTATCATCTTCCTATTTGACTTCATGATGGCCATACCGTGACCCAAATACAGCAGATATATCAACAACTACACCAAGCCTGATTCCAGCTGTGGGCTTTTTAAATCTACTGATATATTCGGGATGACTGATGGTAGTCCTCTTGGCTTTGCTTACAAGTGACTTTATTCAAATTAAGTGTACCTATGAGAAAAGCAACCCAAATTCCAGAAGTCATTTTGCTGACGAGTGAACATGCATAGTATGGATGCAAATACCCATTGTTAGCATACCTTCCAAGGCTGCAGCGTTATGAAATGATGCATTTCAGGACAGGTTAGGAACAAAGATCTGTTATCTGTTCCTAATGACTTGAGACCAAATTCTGCTATTCTGGATTAAGCAAAATTTGCAGAGTAAATTAAGGGGAAGAATATTGTGAGGCTGCCCTGAAGACTACCATGATGTCATCTTGTCCAAGTAAAGCAATGAGGATTTTCCAACTGAAGTAGGCAGTGATTCAGTCCCTAAACCTATTGATTCTGTGAATGCTTTGACGTAAGGCCATCTGCCAGTGTCTTTGCTTCCACTACTTGCAGTATACACCCATTCCTAACCATGCCTTGTGACTTACATGAGAGCAGAGCTTGTTCCTGCCATTACTATGAAAATCAGGAAGATGAAGCTCTTTATTATTAAACCTGAAACCATGCAGTAAGAGAAGAACCCTCTCTCTTCCTGTATTTTTACAGTTGCTCTATGCTCCTTGGAGGCCATCTTTTGCATGGTAGTGTGTATATAAACTGTAAATTTATTTTATTCTTTACAAGCCCCTCACTTCTCTCTAGATTTTGATCACAGAAATATTTTCTTTTCTTTTTTTATGCTGCCTTTTTTTCTTTCCAGCATCCAGCACAGATTTAGCTTTGGCTTTGTCACCTTTTTGCACAGACAGTATGTCTGCTCCATAGCCAACGAAAAATCTTCATGCTTTCTCTATGGCTAACATTGTTCCACCCTTTCCCCTCCCCTGGTCCCACACGATATGGATATAACAGCTTCACTACTGGAATCTTAGAATCTTGTTCATGCCATGCCCATCAACTTTGGCTGTCACAGGACCATAGGAGTCACTACACAGAATGGTATTTCTATTTTTTTCTAGACTTTGTCAGAATCTAATTGATATGGGTCATATTTTGGTATCTGTTTTATTGCTTTGGTCCCAGTCTCTAAACGTACAAGTGATATACTTACAAGGTTGTCAAAGTCTATCACATAAGTGTTATATGTTCTTTGCATTTTGATTACACTTGTGACACCTAAATCAGGCTGTGTTTTGAATATTCATTTACCATGTGGAAAAAAAAAGACATTTTATCACAGAGAGAACCATACAGACCAGATTACCCATAAACTATAACCACTGTTAATCCCTCCACCCTGTGAAATATTTCAGACACAGGCACATTTCTGTGTGTTCTTGTCTTATAATTCAGATCTCCAGGTTAGGTAACAGCTGAAGCACATGCCCACATGCAGCTATAAATTAACACTTCACACAGGAGATACAGAAATCCAAAGAAACATGTAAAGCCACACTTATATTTGTCTCTGATCCATTACTTCTCTAAAGCACTCTCCACACTGAGCTCAGGAACTCCAGACTCTCTTGGTTAGCTATTTGAGCCAGCCATGTCAACAGGCAAGGCACTACACCCTTGGTGTACGATAACATCTGTCTGTCTGATCCACCTCAGAGCCTACAGAACTCCCAGAGATAAGCTTTTGCTCCTCTGAACTCCTTTTAGAAGTGTTAGAACTTTGAAGCCTTTATCCTATGTAACAGATTATTAATTTGCATTTCACTGCAGAGAAATCAGAATAAGGAGCCCTCAAAACTGAGTTCTGTGCCAGAAATCACACCTGATTGGATAAATTACTATTATGTGTCAGACACATGACATCACTTTTATTGATTCATGGCAAGCTTTCTGAACATTAAACAATTTCAGACTCAAAGTAAAAAAGTTACATAGTTACAAAATATTTGCTTCTAATCTTTAACAGAAGCAAGAACCAGCACATCCAACACAAGAACAGACAACTCCAAGACCTTAGAAAAACAACTTGTTTGTAGGACATAAAGAACAGAAATTAAATAAAAAACTCCACTTAAAAAAACAAACTACAGAATGAACAAACAGAAAACCAAACCCCATACACGTGGTTCGGATTGAATTCTCAAGATCATCCAAAAGTCATCTCAAATTGCACAGTGGGCTCATGCAGCTGAGAACTGGCTGTTGCCTCATCTCTCTGCCACAGAAATGTACAAGGTCTAGAGCTGTCTTATGGAGTTGTCCATAGCAAGGAGCTGGCTGCAGCGAGGAAGGCTGGGCACCACCCTTTCTGCAACCGTGTATGCCTGTAGAATGGAGTTCCAGATTTAACACACCAGTGGGACATGTCATTTTACTGCTTTAAGCTCACACGTAAGATCTTTCTACGCTCTTGCACACATGCACTGTAAGGGATTGCGGGTGCAGAGCCTTCCCATCTGTAGCAGAGCCTTTGGTCAATGAATTATTTATTTCTTCAGTTCTGCTTCAGCTTCCTAAGCAGACTATTCTTCTCTGTAGAGCAGAACGAGAATAGCATCAAATTACTTTCAGAAAAGAATGAGTCATTTGTTAAGAGTCCCGAACAGATTATGTAATTTATTTTTATTTTTTTAATGCAGCCAGATCTCCTTTTCAAACTCCTGTATGACACCTCACAATGTCTGAATAGCTTGCAGAACTAAGCACATCCTTCAGCTATGAGATAATTATTTCTGTTTCACTTAAAGCATATACACCAGTACCAGAGGCCCAAACACCCCAAAGATCCTTCTGCAGCTTTCAGCAACTCAGCACTTCTACTTCAGCACAATTCACTGTCTTTGATCTCTCTGTGAAACGATTTGGCTTGTGCTGAGGCTATTTTTCCAGAAAGAAATAGGTCTTGGAAAACAAAACCTTCCACATCAATTCTACGTTGGTGCTTGTCTTTTTACATTTTCTCATACTGCTTTAAAACACATGGTTTTCTAAAAACCTGCCGGGCAGTGAGTCCAACTCCTGAGTTTCACATCACCTACCGGCATTTCAAGTGCTGCTGTGACAAAGAAAGTACAGCTCTACTAAATGAGGGCAGCACATTGTATGAGTCTTTGGCTGTGGGAGAAAGCATGCAACAAGGGATCATGAAATCATCAGCACAATCATCCTAAGGGCTGTCAGGTCCCAAAGTCACCTAGCAACACATTATGACTTTCTACTCCTGGGGTACCTCCATTCTTGAAGGTACAAAACACCAGTCTTTCAGTTCTCTGCTGCACAAAATTCTCATTTACTTTCTGTAGAGCCAGCATTAACTGTCCACTCTTAACCAGACTTCTTATTCCTACTATTAACAAGATGCTTAGACTGAAAGTTCACAGTAATCACATGGATGCACACAAACCATATATCAGTATTTCCTTGCTATTTGAACAATACTCTTCAGTGTTCCTATTCTGCATAGAGAACTCCAGGCTTGCCATTGCTAGTTAGCAGATGTGTAACTATAGCTTTGGGATCTCAGTCTACATATGGCACACAGTTCTTAAGAAAAAAGTTAAACAGCATCATTGCTACTCTCTGCAATTTGTTAAAATATGGAGTTAAGAATTTTAATTAGTCTAAAACAAACCAATTGACAGTAAACAAAGTTCTTGCCTAAACATCACCACAGTGCTTCCTAGGTCAACAAGGGACATTAGTTGTTTCTATAAAGTTCTCTAACATAAACGATCACTTCTGGATTGGTAAAACAGAAAACACAAACATAGCTAAGTAAGAACAAATGACAGCCAGAGCCATTACAGTTTAGCAAACATGTTCATTTATATCTCTACCTATGGCCCTTAGATAGCAGATTTAGATTGCCTGATCAGAAAATATTTTAACCCACAAAGTCACCATCTGTTTGGTGACAAAGGACTTTATCTGCACAAAGAACTGTATCTGCACAGACATGGAGCTCTGACACCAGAGATTCAGGTATGAAACAGACGCCTCTGATGACTTCCTAATTATTACTTTGCTATCATAGCTTCAGACTTTTCAGAGGTCGAAATTATATAAGCTAATAGATAAATTATTAAAAACAACATTAAACAGTAATGATTAATGGAAAAAATATATAACTTATACAGTTCATGGATCACAAATATTATATAATTGTTTCCCTCCCACACTCCATCTGCTAGTAAACTTCCAAACCTCTGATAAAAGAGTTGTTTTAAAATACAGGGTTGTTCCTCCTTGCGTACTCCTACAAAAATTAGATGATCCAAGGTCAATTATGGGTGTTATTCAGTACTGAGCCAAAGTCCAATTTATACCACAATATATCATAATTTTTCAGTGTCAGAAAAGTCAGCACTGTTATTTGATTAGCTGAATCCATTCCAATCTGAAAACGCCTCTGGCTTCAATATTCTGACAAGATTGTCATCTCACTGAACTCTAAACAATACACACATTGACCCCTGCAAGGAAAGTCAGTTTAAGTTTGCTTGTGTGATTTAAGGGAAAACAGAATGAGACATGTAGCATATATATATGATTAAAATAAGCAGAGTATCTTGGCATGTGTGTAAACAAACGTCAGAGTTTCCAGACTGTAGAAATCAAAAATGTAAGTCTCTAAGCAGGAATACATTTGTGATACATTATGCTGCATCTCATCATTTATTTTACAACACGAAATCCATTTTGATGAATTTCACATATACAGCTCTATTGACCATACCCAGACCACAGCAGGTCAGAGGTGTACACGCATCAGATCTCACTGTAAGGTGCAGCAGAGGACACAGAGGTAGTTACTTTCAGAACTGGATTAGCCACTGCCATGAACTTGCCTTCCAAACTGATTTGTTTATCATCCTCCTCTGGGATTGCAGAAAAAAAGCCAGCTTACCTAAAGTGACATTTGTATCTAAACAATAACCATGTAACCCAGCTTTTCCACCAGTAGGATCAAATTAGGTTTCTGTAATACACTGGTAACTAATAAGTGCTAATTAGCTTGACATCAAATAGCAGCAGATTTCACATGTGTTAATCCATCATGTGTCTGAAATTCAGGCATCTGTTCCAAAGTATCTCACATACAGATTTAACCCACCACTGGAGTTCAGTTTCCAACAGTTTTGATCTTCAGCCAGAAGAATGATGGGGGGAAAGGCTGAATTTTCTTCCTCTGGAACTCTGCCAGACTGATATATAAAGGAGGCCAAGACTGGTATGTTCAATAACACTATAATTACTATTCTATCTTCTTTACTAGGGTTGGATACAAATCAGTACAGCTGCAAATACAGCATAAGTCACTGACCGAAATACTATTTTTTAAAAACCAAACAAAAAAAAGCCAATGAGAATCTACAGTGAAATAAGAGGGAGGGAAGGTCTGAAAATGAGCAAACTTTGTTCCTGACAAGGTAGATCCAAATAATTACTCTCATCTCTGTTAACACCATTATCATATGTAGGGTTGCACTACAAGTACATGATAACGCGCTTGTATATAATGTTGACACATTATCATATGTAGGGGTGCACTACAAGCACATGGAAGGACACAAGAATCTGTGAACAAAAATTTTAAGTCTAAAGGAAGAAATGCTTGAGTTTGCTTTTTTTTTTTAAAAAAATCAGAAGGCTTCAAGCTTCTACCCCAAACATTATCAATAACTGCTAGAAAAGTCGAGTCAGCAAGGAAGGAAGGGGTGGGGAAACAGGTTTTAAGATTTGGTTTTATTTCTCATTATCCTACTCTGGTTTCTCTGTATGTGTGTAATAAATATGGGGTTTTTTAATTCCATGTTGAGTCTGTTTTGCCCATGATGTTAATTGCTGTATGATCTCTCCCTGTCCTTATCTTGACACCTAAGCCTCTAGATATACATTTTTTCCCCTGTCCAGCTGAAAAGGGGACTGATAGAGTGGCTTTGGTGGGCATCTGGCTTCCAGCCGGGGTCAACTCATCACACATGCATGTACTATTTGCACAGAGTATACTATCATGCATGGAATGGGAAAGATGATTCTGTAATTGATACAGGGCAACATGGACTGTCCTCTTCCTAACCACAGCAACAACTCTAGCACATACAGTGAGCCTTATACCTGCTACCCTCCAAATGAAAACCTTAAATGTAAATTGTGTCAATATATGTATAGAGGTCTAGTCTTTTTGTTACAAAATGGATTTATATTAAATGGTGGGTTTTAATCAAAGCTACAGCAGCCCCTTTCACTCTTCCCCATATATAAAAACAACCATCCTTTGTGTTTTATTCACATTATGTTGCAAAGTACTGCTTTGTTTTGGTGTTTGGAGATTGGAAGGTGAAATGGAGGTCATCCAGTTCCCCGAGGTCAACCAACACTAATAACACCAGCCTCTGGAGAACGCTGGCAGTGTCCCATTTCTCTGAAGGTCAAGCAACTGCTGCAATCATTCAGTGTGGGACTAATAAGACAATTCATGAGTCCTTTTTTTTTCCAGTGGTAAAGGACATGCAGTTATGCTATTCCAATAGTTTTAAAGTCTTGTAAACAAATTTCTATTCCCAGAAATAGACTCTTAAACAGACAGAGAAATAAGTCTGGTAACTAAAGTAACATAACCACTAGGAAGAGCTTTGGGGTTGCGTTGGTTTTATTTTTTTGCTTTTCAGGAAAGATCAGCTAAAAATTAGTAAATAAAGATAATTAATCTGTCCACTTCAGCGTTAAAGTCAGTGTGTACAGATAAAGAGTGAAAAAGAAAACAAAATAAATGTGTTAATTTATTAAAACTTCACATACTCTTGCCCTACCCAGAATTCCAGTTACCTATGTCCATCATGGGCACAAGCCTAGAGCTTAGCCCTACCCATCACACAGCCTCCCCATCCACATCACTCTGGTAGATCCATTTGAACCAGCCTCTTCCTTCTCAGAGCTTTTCCCAGCCCAATTTCCAAAGTCCTGATACAGAATCAGATCCAAACTTCAAACTCTAACTCCTCTCAACTCATTTCCCCCTTTATCTTGGTCCTAATCTCATATTCATTTTTATATTCACACAATATCCAGACATAGACTTTATTTTCCAAAAAGCCATGCACAGGCAACCACACATAGAAAAGTGGGGTGCATCCATGAAGGAAGTTGTTTGGATTAGAAGGGCCCTTAAAGATCATCTAGTTAAAGTGGGCAAAGTATAGCCTGAATTTCAGGAATCAGTAAATCCAGCATCCAAGTATAAGCCATTGAGGATAACGTAATCCATTTTAGTAAAGATGGGATCAATCCAAACCCAATTCTCTGCATACTTGCAGTCCTCACTCAGTTCCCAAGAACTGAGAAAAGCATCATGATTATCAATGGAACTAGATGTTTGTACAACTAAACTTAGAAAACTTCAAACAAAACAAAGCTACCATCTTGCCTGCATGAAAAAAAAAACCAACCACCCAAAGTATTTTGTTAAAGATATCTTACTTTTATCTTGTAGTATAGTAATTTTAGTATGAGGACTGATAAATGTGAGGTTGGACAATTATTTTTGAAAAAAACATGAATGCTGCCCAAACAACTCAGATTATATTTCATCTTAATACACATACAGATCAATATGGAACAAAATTCATAACCCACAAAACCGGAATCCACCAATGGTAGTTTAAAGTGCTGCTACAGGAATCCAGAGTAGACATAAAGTTGTACGAACTGCAATAAAACCTCAAAGTTTTATTATGTCCTTTATGATATTGGGGTCACAAATCACTGGGACACATAAGCAGCTGTATCTGAACACAAGTTGCTGGTATTCTACCATGGTGACTTTTGAAACTGGAGCACATAGCTTAATTTGCAAGAGAGAAAGCAGCTTATTTGGCTTTTTTGACCAATTTACTTGAAGCTTATGGAAAGACTTCTGGGCATTGCTGTCTGAAGACACTGACTTTACAGTTCTGCTCTGAAGAAATGTAGTGCATGGTAGAATTATTTTAGTCAAGATACCACTGTGTGCTCTATGAGAGTGCAACTCTGCAAAGCACTTGTTTCCATATTTTCAAGGTATTTTTTTCTGTGATAAGGGGAAAACAGGAATTGCTGTCATTTTTTTAGCACAATGAACTTAAAGGGCAGCAAAGAAAATTCACATTGTTAACATTAAAATATATCCAGGATCTGAAGGTAAAGTGGTTTTGCTTTTACATTTCAGGTATCTCATTTGCCATCTCTTGTAAGGCTAGACATACAAAGAGTTCACATGTTTCTGAAGACAAAATTGTTAACAGAGAGAACAAAAGATGAAGTTTCATTTTTTAAAGGAAACTCTAAAATGAGTAAACACTGCTAAACATGAATAGAATTAACTGTATATAAAACATGTGTGAAGGAGGTAAGAATTTTCTACTCTATATTAACATTTCAAAAGAAAATATCACTATCACCACTCATCTACATTACCTTCACAAAGAGACAGCCTGAATCATCTCTGAAAATGTGTGTCACAGAAGGACAAAACTTTACCTACATCTGGAGTTCCTATCAGATGCTCACTTAGCATGCTAAAAAAAAAAAAAGCCTTTTCTATGGACTACATCCATGTTTTGATATCTATTTCTGACCCTTCCCTGACAGTTCTCTCTAGGGCAAGTTAATGGGCCAGATACTTTGTCACTTACACTTGCCACAGAATAACTGACTTTCATGAAGCTAAGGGGATATAAACCACCAACATCTGGCCTGCATATCTGCTAAATTAAAAACTCAGATTGTTATTTGTCTGTCTATTTTAGTTGATTCGGGAGGGAAAAAAAGTTAGTGGTAGATAGATATTTTAGGTTTTGAAGTTGGAGGTGGGAAGGTGATCTATCTATAAAGAATAAATAATTCCTGTGACTTAGAAATAATTTTAAATATTTTTGTTTCCCCTCATGCTTTGGAGGAGGAAGGAAGAGAGTAGAAGCACACCCCAAAACAAAGCAGGACTTGTAACTATACCAGAACTCATAAAGCCTTACCCTTTAGAAACATCCATCTTCTAAAGACGCACTTGATACTTGTAGAAGAAAGCTGAAGAAACCCTCTCATCAACGTATTCAATTATTAAACTGGACAATATTACTGTGTTATTTTATGTAGCTATAGATAAAACAGCATACATTATGTAGCATAGTATGGGTAGTACTACGACATAAGACTAGCTTTTCCCCTAATGGTCACTAGTAGTTTACCGTATTTTAAAATGCAAAGACATCAAGCAAAACGAAATATTGCAGGAGCAAAATACATGAACCATTGCCACTACCAGATAGTTATTGTGCAAAAAACTTGACAAACATTAATTTTAACTTTCAATATTCTAAAGTCCGTGTTTAGCCAGAAAGCTTAAGATACAGTTCCTGTATATGCCCTACTGAAAATCAACCATCATCATCTTCACTCATGTAATTCAATTATAGTGTCCATTCTTCTACATATTGCTGAAATCTCTTGATAGGTAGGTGAATGGAAAAAACGAGAATTTATATTACTATCCCAAATATTCCAGGAAATAACTTCCACCAGAGAGTTGACAGCAACTTTTTTAATGCTGGAACTATTAATGTTTTACTGCTGGCTTTTAATTAAGATTAATCGTCCACCTTTGAAAACCTATTTCTGTTTTTTGTACCGGATACTGAATTAACATTTACACTCACATTGAACATTTCATGGTTGTTTCCCAGTCTAAACTGCCTTTGATTATCAAAACTATATATAATTATGAATCAAACATCAAGCTGCATCTGTAAACATGCTAATCCAAAATTAAAGGTTAATTACTCACATAATAGAAGACATGCTAAAGCATTTTATAATGACACAGAATTTCTCCTTTGACTACTTTTGATATTCAATTTATTTTGGCCTGAGGTCAGCTGGCAAACAGATATCTTAGATTGCTTTCTGTGTATGTATGTTAATGATTCCCCTTTCCACCCTTTTGCTCCAAATTATCTTAAATTGGCATTGACTATCATGACATTCAGAAAATAGCCTTTATAGAAATCTCCCAGTGCTGGTTATAAATAAAATTTCATGTTCAAGCAAAAAGAATTACTGATACCAAAAGGGATTGCTGAAATTGATCTTGATACCATTAAAATATGTATAGTATAAATGGGTTCATCACCTTTCATTCACAGCATTCCCTTTTATAAGTACTGTTATATTTACTGTTTTAGCAAATCCAGATTTTTCTGTAAACACTGGATACAATTTGACTTTCAAAATCAATCACAATTCACTTTGAATGACATCAGCCTAGGAAATTTGAGCCTTTAAAAGACTGGGGCCTTTCTTTGTTCTGATGTAACCACATCAGGCAATATTGCACAGTCAGAACACTTATTCATGCAACGTGACAGATGCTTGAACAATTGCTTCACTGCTGAAAGTGTTTTTTCCACTTGCAATGTTAACTCAAAGATCACCAATACAAAAATTGCACTTCTGTAGCAATTAACATGACAGAAAGTCTGTATAGGAGTACACAGGCAGAGTTTGTGGGAATAAAGTTTATACTTTCCAACAGTCATGAAGAGTTCAGTCTACAGAACCATTGATTAACATCAAAAGAAGCATGTGCTCCATGACCAGATACCATAAATCTACATGGATCAAATTATAATCCCTGTGTGAAGCCTTCCCTCAAGAAAGGTACTGCTGTGCTTCACCTCAAGTAGGACAGGTGCTTGGCTGTTGGTGGGCTGAGTGCTAAGCCCATTTTCAGTATCACTTTTGCAGCATTTGAAGTAATAAAATTGAATAACTGAGTGTTTGGAAGAACAGCAAAGCATGCGTTCCTTGTATGCCAGCAAGCGATTCCTTTATGTTACAGCAAACTGGTCTACTGATTAGACATTTATGAGTTACAGGCAAGCAGATTAGATAGGTAATTACCCATCAGAACCCAAAAAAAAATCATCTTAAATGGCCAACTCCATCAATTTTCTTCCAGATGCTGATTACCAGTAAACAGCTAGAACAAAGCATCACTGAACTTCAATTTGTGTTTTAAATATTGGTTTCCTCTTCAGACTTCATCAGCAATCTTTTCTCATTTGGTATTGAAGGACACAATCTTCAGTGTGTCTATATGTATATCATATAATATTTTGGTATTCTAGCTTACAGATTCAATCAGTCCAGGCTTATTTACATATTTATTAGGATAAAGGTTAACACAAATCATTCTGTTTGGATTCTAGTGCAACCTTTTCTGGGTAGCAGTAGTATAAGTCAAATGCAGCCACTGCTAAATTGTTAATAACTCACCCCAAAACAATTTCTACTGCTCCAGTTTCATATGCAGAAATAAGTATAAGATGAAATGGAATAGAACTTTCTAATTTGTCTTATTCTTACACATGCATAAAAATACCTTTGGCTATTATTAGAAAGATTATACCAAAAAGAAATTTTGCTATCATAGTTCAGAATCTGGAGAACTGCATTCTTCTGCTGCATTTGGACCCTGCTCATCCATTTTCATGGACTTTAGAAGAAAAGAGAATTATGCAGCTGTCACTCAATTTAAATAAAATTTATATATTATGTCCACAGGAAAAGAAAATGCTCACGTAAAGAAGCATTTCTTTTTGTAGAGGGACAGTATGAGATCTGCATGACATCAAACAAGAGAAATGGAATGATATGAGAAGAACTAAAAACATTAATTTACCTTTCAAAGGAAGTATGAGTGAAATATTACCTTAATATTCCAGTTCAGTTAGTGCTGAATGCACATAGCTGCTAATGTGGTAGAATTGGCTAAATGTATTAAAAATGTTCAGGTATTAACAAAAATATTTATACTGTATGAAGAACATATCCCCAAATCTACAGGTTCCGTACTTAAATGAGTGTGTTTTAAATGTGTTAAGTACATTTTCAGTAGCAAGTGGGAGAGAAAATGTGGGTTGGACGTGGGCTGGTTAGTGATGGATGGTATGAGAAAGACTGGTGTACTTCACTTTTTTTTGCCTTAATCTTCACAGGCCGTGACAACGAGGTTTGGGAAGGAGGGTGAGAGCCAAGAGTGTACAGCAACAATCTAGAAACTAGTTAAAGAAAATAGATATATTAAAACTGGAGTGAAGAGGCCACTGTTTGTGATCTATAAAACTAGAGGGGTGCAGTAGTAGACACGCTACCATTGGGTAGATCCCAAGCAGACAAAGTCATGAAGCATGCCTTCTTGGAAATCACTCACAAACGTGAAGGGCAATAATGCTGTATCATGAATATTCAGAATGGTCTACCAAGGGAAGACCATTCCTGCACATGAGGAGAAAGCAGTGCAACATAACTTGACTTCAAGAAGAATTGTGATGCTGACTCCCACAGTATCCTCATAAATAAGACGAGGACTGGACAAACAGACTGCTAGATGATTTGGAAACTGGCTGGACTGCTGTGCTCTCAGACTGGTAAACAGCAGCCCGAGTTGTAGCTGATGTGCAGTGTTGAGCACAGCCACACAGGGATTGATGCTGGAACTCATGCTGTTCATACTGCATTGTATTTGCTGACAGTACTAAATGAGAAAGGGTGCTTCAGGCACTAAATCATAGTTTTAACCGACAAGCACCTTTAGAAACTTGGAGACAATTCAGTGTGTTTCCCACCCTTCTGTAATTCACCCGAGGACACTCAGGAGAATAGTAAAATTCTGTACCTGCAGGGTTCTTTTTACTAAAAAGCATTTAATACAAATGAAATACTGTTTGTATTCATGCACGGAGAATAGATGTCGTAACATTTACTTCATTATCCTATAGTACAGAAGTTACAAGATTAGATTCCCTACCGAAAATCAACAACCCAGAACCACTTTGTAATTTCTATTAACTGCTTTCAGCCAATAAAACCTGTTTCCCAGAGCTGTCCCTCAACTAAAAGTATATATATTTCTAGTGAGTGAACTGTTGTATTAGCAAGACTGGTTCTTTTGCCATCTCATTTACTGCTTTGGCAGGGGGATTGGACCCTATCGAGGTCCCTTCCAACACCTATGATTCTATGATTGGTCTGTAACAAATTCTAAAGAGGCAGACAAATTCAAATTTGTAATAGAGATAATTTTCACTTGATATTAGCAAGCCACATTAGAGTTCTTCATTGGACAGGAGGAAAGCAATCATAAGAGGTCTACAAACTTCAGTGACATCTTTCTGCAATCACAGATGAATAGCCATACAACCAAGAGAAAGCAGCTTCCTACTGAAGAAGGATGTGTTTTCAAGTAAGCACAAGTATACATTCTATGTGTTTTATATAGTAGGCAAGCAAACCGTTGCAAAAAGTGGCAAGAAATGCCTCAGAAAGTGAAGAAGATGGTAGCGATATAGAGGTGTCTCAAACTAGACATAAAATTAAAAAACTCAGGAAAGTTGTACCAGAAGATAAAGGTAAGATTAAAAATGCTCCCTTCAATCCAGGAAAACTTCCTAGCTAGGAGAAAATGCACATTTCAAATTTAAATAAGCACCAAAACAAACCCATAACACTTTCTACTGCATCATTTGCACTTGGAGCGACTGCAAAGAGACCTGAAGGTTATTATTAATAAGGAACCCTGCTGTTCTTTCAATCAGCGATTTATCACCTTCACATCAACTAGGAGGAGGTCAGCCTGCAGAAAAGAAACAATTCATTCAAGGTGGCATTCCTTTTTCTGCAGTCAGCTGCTGAACAAAATTTTAGTAATTTCTATTTATTTAATGACTATCTATAGCAGCAGCATAATCCTGTTTGTTCACATTCATAATAAAATATGCTGCTCAAGATATTCTTTAGGGAATGCAACTTTTTATTACCACTGACAATTTTTCCTCAGTCAAGTGTTTGACTTATCCTAGTATGTATATTACATGTCTTATTTTATAATTTTTACAGGATTATGGAATTTCATAATTAATAACCAGAACTTTTGTTCAACTGCTGACCTTTTACCATGAGGTAGTGAAAAAGATCAGTGCCACATATAGTTTAATTGTAACAAGGTTGTCAAACCTACAAGGAAGCTCATGAAGTGTTTGGGTTTTTTAAGGGGAAAAGTTATGACATTACTTAATTTTGCTTGAAAGTGGTATTTCTAGAGGTAGGACTGAATTTTCCTTGGGTCTACATTCAAAAATCTCAAGCCACATTAATTGTTTTGTTCTCAAATGTCTCTGAATTATTTGATTTTTTGGAAGGAATTATTTCATCAACTACCTTTAGAAATATTCATCAAATTACCTTGTGCAAGTAAAGCTGACTAGGACTTCTTTTACCAGTTATTGCACAGAATAGAAAGTTTAAGAAAAAAAAAGGGGTACAGAAGACAAAACCTATTTTAAAGGCTGAAAAAATCCTGTTCTCTTTAGTTAAAAAAAAAAAAAACAACAAAAACCCACACCCTAAAAGATAAATATGACAAAAACACATTTCATAGAGGAAAAATCATGCTTCAGGGAAGAAAGTAAAGAACCATTTCCCCAGGGAATAACACAAATAATTACATTAATTTGCTTTCTGGAAACTTAGCTTAGACATTAGGAAGTGAAAATATAAAGCCAAATAGTCATTTTAACAGCAAGATGGTTAACATGCCATCAGATTGTCCATGAAAAACAGAAAACCCCTATTAACATAAATTTAAGATAAATTAGACATAACTTCAGTGAAGTTAATCTTGCCAAGGCTGAACTAAATGTCCCTTCTGGTTCAGTCTTCTACAGTGTTATGACTTTGCTTCATAGAACTTCATTACAAATGTCAGAATTGACATTACAATACATTTTTAATGAGATACAAATTAAAATACTGAGCTTCAGAAAACAAAGCCGCCGCACCAGCTGAGCTTCCACTTCAGTCTGATAAGATGGCACCTCTTACTAAGTAACATAGAGAAGTGTTTGACAATAATAGGCAATCCTGTTCAACACTAGAGCAAAAGCTGACAGGCCAAAATTCAGACTACCAAGATAGATGATGTGGTCACAGTACAGAAGGATATTGAAGGAGCAACAAGGTAGAATACAGAATCAACAAATAACATACATCTCACAGAAAAGAAAAATTTGACTGAATACTTGACGCAATACAAAAGATCTTTCAAACCACAAGCCATACAATTAAATTAGTCTTATCTAAAAAACAAATGGGAAAGACACATGATGACAAAGAAAAATTGCAAGACTGACAGCTGATGAATTACAAGATAAAGATGATGTTTTGGTCAGGAAACCAAAATGTGTTAAGCACTGTGTGGGTATGTATGTTACATGCACAATATGTAGAACATAGTACACAGATTATACATTTTACATAGTAACATAATAATGTGTTTTATATAAAATATCATCCATTTATTACACTGATAATATATAATTTGATACAGACTATATTATACTGGTATAACAGAACTTAATAATTTGTTGTTTATATGCAAACATATATATATACACACACATACACATATTTAAACACATCAGGAAGATCTCAGATACAGAAGAAAATATTTGGCTAGACACAGGAAACTTCCTTTGATCTCACTGGTCCTATGTAGTGGTGAGACTGAATCTGTTGTTTTCAACTTACAAGGCCACAGGTAAAACAAGGACTTAAACCACATCTCAGATGCACTGTGCACACCCTTACAATTATATCTGTACTTCAAATATTTATACTCAAACTTTAGTTTCATTCCATCACGTTGCAGACTTTCCACACGGTGATGTCTTTTTTTTTAAAATTTATGTGTATACTGCTAAGACTGATCTAAAGGTAGGCAGGCTGTACTACCTATAAATGAAGAATATGATCACCTTTTGTTAGTTTGAAGCTGAGGAGACTTATGTCATTTCATGTATGAAAATTTGAGCATCCGCTAAAGTAGCACTTGGGTTGCTTGAAGAAAATGGGACATCAATTAATTCAGAAGCAAGTTGGTTGCAGGGAAGTAAAATTTAGATCTGTTATACAAACAGAATTTAACAGCATAACCGTAACCTCTGCACTGGTGTAGAAATGCAATTTGCTGTTATACTTTTATATATACACACACACAGACACACACACACAGCTACACAGCACCTACCCACAGAATATACATAAACTGTATTTTTTCCTCCTTTAAACTCAATTTAAAATCATTAGGAAAATAACCACAGACTTAAGGAAAACTTTGTGGTTCACAGTAACTCTGTTTTCCTATCCATACTTCCAGTCTGTTATTAATCTATTTATGACATTCCTTGCTTTACACATAATACTTCAAACAAAATTCTTGTCCAGTCTTATGACTTTCAAAGAGCATCTTTATAAATCATAAAACAGCAGCTACTGCAGACACAACTACTGCGTTATTCTTTGAATTTCAACATTGAAAAAAAACAACTAAACCTCCCTGGAAGCCAGGAAAGGGTTAAATTTAAATTACACCTTTTTTTTTCCAAGGCAATCCTTTAAAAGCTGCTCAAAATCCCTTTCAACAAGCATTCCAATTTTGCATTGCAAAGCATCAGAAGCCAAAGCACAAACTACCAAATAGCAAATACCTGGTTTTGAATTTCCCTACTGACATACTTTTTACAACAAAGAACAGTTTGCAGTATGTAGTGCAAAAAGAAATATATGCAATGAGGATGATAATTCAAGTTTTGATTTGAGTTTACAAATGAAAAGTTATATTTGCCTAAAAACAAGTAAGTGTCAGGCATAGGAGTCCATTCTCTATCAGATAGATTAATTTCACAGTAATAAAAAAGGCAACTGAATAAGATTACACTCACTCACACAGCCAAGGCTAAACAGGACACCACCTACTGTTTTCTTAACAGTGAATATAAAATAAGATACAACAAAGTCTCTATCAAAATCAGAATGTTCTTCATATCACAGACAATAATGTTATGTGCACACAGTAATCAAAATGAAATGGCTACAAGAAGAACCAACTAGCCCACTCTGTAACTCTCAAATACCACTACAGGACTACTTTTTTGTTGTTGTTAGTTGTGCAGAATTGGTTTATAACATTTTCCTGTAATTTAGGGAAGTATCAAAAAGTATTAGACATTTTCTATCGCTAATGAATTTGTAAAAAAAAAAATAAAAAAACAATCAATCACAGAACAGCTGTTACTGGAAGATTCCATGGGAGGTCAGCTAGTTCGAACTCCCTGCTCAAGGTGGGCCACATACTGCAGGCTTCCCAGGAATGTGTCCAGGCAGCTTCTGAATCATGTCTCAAAGGACAGAGACTCTACAATATATCTGTGCAGCCTGTCCCATTACTCTGTCATCCTCACAGTAAAAAAACATTTCATGATGTTCAGAGGGAGCCTCCTGTGTTTCAGTTTGTGCCCATTGCCTCTGGTCCTGTCACTGCACAATGGTGAAAAGATCCTGGCTCTGGCCTGTTTGTCCATCAGGTGAGTCAATACAAATTAATGAGATTCCCCCTTAGCCTTTGCCTCTCCAGGCTAAACAGTTTCAGCTCTCTCAGCCTTTCCTCATAGAGGAGATGCTCCAAACTCGTAAACATCTTTGTGACCAGAACTGGACGTAGCACTCCAGATGTAGCCCCACCAAGTGCTGAATAGAGGAAAGGATCACCTCTCTCAACCTGCCAGCACCTGTCCTTCTAACGCAGCCCAGGATACCACTGGCTGCCTTTGTCACAAGAGCATATTGCTGGCTCATATTCTGCTTTCCAACTAGGTAGCCTCAGCATATATTGGTGTCCAGGGTCATTCCTTCTAGAGGAACATGACTTTCACCTGGAGGTGTGGGACTTGACACTTTTGTTGAACTTCAGAGAGTTTCCATCAGCCATTTCCCCAGCCTGTGAAGGTCCCTCTGGACAGCAGTACAACCTGCTGGCATATCAGGTTTTGTGTCATCAGTAATCATGCCCCATCATCCAAATCATTAATGAAGATGTCAACAGAACTGGACCCAGTATTGACCCCTGGGGTGCACTATTAGTTACTTGCTTCCAATTATGTCCCACGAGTTGTAATCAGGATGTTAATTCCAGGACTCTTTTTTGCATTATCTATGCAGTTGCCTCACAGAATCCCATAGATGGCATTTCATGCCAATTATGTTAGTTCTATATTAAATGACAACATGGAGAAAAAAATTTTTTTCTAAACTGCAGTAGAATACTTATGGATATTTCTATCCGAGAGCTGACAAACATAAGCCAGCATCACCATAAAGAGAGCTTAAAAGAATTTGTCTCATTGGGAGGAAGAGTTCATCCCTCTTCTCCATACCTACCACAGCAAAGCAACTCTTTAGCAGCCGGAGTGGTCAACAGACTGCATAGTACTTCCTTCATTAAACTCCTTCGGTTTTAACTTTCATTTTCTCTCTGTTCTTTGTTCTTTTTTTGTATCTCCAAATTTGTGTTTTCCTTTGTATCCAACTTCTGTCTTTTAGCAATCAAGTCCTTTATTTTTTCCTACTGACCCTCTCTTGTATACCTATATCTCATCTGTCTCCTAGTTTTGCATAAATTAAGTACTACTGGCTTCACATAAACAAAATTTGAATGCTATCTCATTCAAGTCATCCTGTGATGAAGCAAAAGAGGTCTGTAATTAGACAGACATATACACAAAAATTTTCACAGCTGAAGGTATAGCATTATATAATGCAGACAACATTAAGAATATTTTAAAGGTTGCCCAGAATCTTAAGTCAAACATCCTCTTATATCTTTCTCAGCTCTACAAGCTTTATCAGTGCCAACAGGTTCTGACAGCATTTTTCTCACATTCTGCACATCACTGCATTTTGCAGCAGTGTAGGATGCAAAAATTCACCCACCTTAAAATCAGAAGGGACGATATAATTTGTGCTAACAACCCAAGTAGCTAACAAAACAGCTCACTATATCATTAGCACGTTTACCACCAGTGGCCCTCTTTTTTAGATTTTGTGAAGGTGTGATAGAGGGAGATGTCATGTCATCGGTGACAGAAGTCTCATACCTATGATTTCTGTAAGCCCATACTAGAGCTGATGGCAACAACTCCAGGATGGAAGCAGGGTTGTTTTTGTTTTTTTCCCCAGAGAAACAGCACCTTACCAGCCACACCAAAGCACACAATATGCCCTGACAGGACTCTCCCACTCTGTTCACAGATTGCTGAGTACCCTCTGTAACTACTTAAAAACTTGGCTAATGCCTTCTACCAGCTTAACACAGCCTGCAAACCTGGCACTGTGACACAGACAATTGTATAACGGCTCAAACAGGGAAGGAGAGGGTTGCCCCAGCCAGTAGAGCCAGCACAGGCACCACAGCCATCAGCAGAATTACTCGAGTGATGGATTAGCCAAAATGGCACAGATAGATCAGAGTCCACAGTACCAGGCTCACTCAACAGCCAGCACCACTCATCAGTGTGGGATTGGGGCAAGGGCAACTAGAGCCCTCTCTGATGCACTGGTTTGCAGCATCACAGCTTGGGGGTTGGGGGCAGGGGGAGGCAGAACACTGGGTAAAGTTTGAAAGCAGATCATACATTGATATGAATGAGCATCAGATACTCTAAATTCACAGTTTGTAAGTCTTTTATTCCAGCTGCAGGGTGGAACAGACACTGTAGAAGAACCAAAATAAATTTGATAGACAACATATACTGACCATGGCTCTACATATGAGCCCAATTCCTCTCAGTGGGGACAGTAATCTGTGGGTTTTGTCTCCCTGGACACTCACACATCTTTTAGGAATATTTTTGCCTTTGAAGCTTCCACTTTTCTTTCAGATTTAAGCCCAGCATTTGTTTGTTTAATGCGATTAAGTCCCAAATTCATGAAAAAAGAGTCAGTTTCCAAGAAACACAGGCTCTGGGGACAGAACGAGAAATATGAAGGAAAGAAGAGTGGAAACGGTATGGCAAACCCATGGCTCTGCCATCTGGGGACTCCCTTCTCACCATACAAAAATTGAAATGGGTCCAGATTTGGTTTGACATCTGACATGCACATAGCCCACTATGGAGGAGTGCTTCTACTTTATATGTATTCTAAGTTCTTTGACCTTGAATAATTCATTCTGATATGACAGAAAAATTTAAACTTACTACTGTTGCTTAAGGGGCAGCATAAGGGTTAGGAAAGTTCAAAACAACATTATAGCAACATTTGGAGGAGATATTCAGAAATAAGATCTGTGTGTTATTGCTATACCATGCACTCAATGTTATGGCATATGCTATTTGCCTCAGAACCACTCATTGGAGCAATCCATTCCCAACCTCCTGGAAAAGTCTGAGAAAACAAATGAATTCCAGCAGTTCCTGAGATTTGGGATTTTACAGGGGCCGGATGCAAATTTGTACATGGAGAGCTCCATGGGTCTATTTCATATCACCAATTGCCATAAGAAAAGGCAATAAGATGAATGTAAGGATGGCAACTAAGAAGGTCCGGTTACTAAAAATCATGCCACAAGGCCTTTGACAGGGGAACAAAACCCTGCACTTTAAGAGACCTTGACTTGATTCCTAGCACTAGCAGAGGGGAAAAAAAAAAAACAACACCCTAACACATAACAAAGGAGTGATACACATTTGCTAAGCTGCTGGATAACAGAATAATAAAGCTTTAGAGAGTGGAAAGAAGCACCAGGACCACAGGACCTTGAGGGTGAAAACTGCGGAGTACACCTTCAGCACTGTGATAGTGGGGACAAAGAAAAGCTAGAGGTAACAAAAGCAAGGTCGAGCAGCAGGGCAGTGCAAGCCTACATCAGAGAGCAGATCATGCCAATTCTAAAAGAATGTGGCCTTATAAGATTAAGATCTTAAGACTAGATAATAAAGTCTCCTAAACTACACATTCATATATTTCAGACCAGTTAATAAAACAAACTTACACAGAGTAATAGAGGAAATATACTGTGAAATAAAACCATTCTCATTTAGATACTGTTAATGTTACCCTAAATGCTGTTACTATTGCTGCAAGGGTGCAGTAAACTAGTGATGAATGGGGAAGAAAACCTAGAGTTTCGTACATCGGAAAAAATTTTTTTTTAAATTGAAGACAAAAAACTTAAGAGTTTTATGTATCTGGGTAAAAAAGTAATGTACAAACATCTGAACATACGTTTTTTTTTTTTCAACCAACAAACATGGTTTAGGAGCAAAACCAGAGAATACAGCACTGTCATTGGAACATTTGTGGAGACAGGACAAGGGGCAATGGCTGCAAGTTGGAGCACAGGAAGTTCCGCACCAACATGCGGAGAAACTTTTTCACGGTGAGGGTGACAGAGCACTGGAATAGGCTGCCCAGGGAGGTGGTGGAGTCTCCTTCTCTGGAGATATTCAAGACCCGTCTGGATGCCTATCTCAGTGAAATGTCCTAGGGAGCCTGCTTTGGCAGGTGGGTTGGACCCGATGATCTCTCGAGGTCCCTTCCAACCCCTACAATTCTATGATTCTATGATTCTATGATTTGGCTTCAACTTATAAAAGCAAATCAAAGGGCACCAAAACAATCATTATTTTTTCCGGGTTTTTTTTAAGCCTTATAAAAAATACTGCTTATGAATGCAAACTGAAAATCCAGAGTACATCTAAGACCACTGGCTGATGCAGAAGTAAGGACAAAGAAGAGTTCTTTCTGTAGGACTTTTGTTTATAACAAAGAAAAAAAGCATAGGTAATCGAATATGTAACAGCACAGTTTTCTATTTAAACACCATCAGACACGGGATCATCTATGATGTTTAACTCATTATGAAACTACTGAAAATATTTGTGGCTCCATGGTTAATTTAGATAGGGTCCATGATTTCTCAAGAGAGGTTCTGCTGTATCTTTTTACAAACTATTAATAGGCAAAAAAAAAAAAATGCTGTCATGTTGCTTTTATTAGTAGACCCAACAAAACCCTTTTATTGACACTCACATTGAAGACCATATCGACTGATTTGTGTCATTCAAATATTTAAGAGAATGATAAACAGTGAACTAAAAGAAATCCGAATTGCATGTAGTTCTATACAAAGCACGACAGGAATTAAAAATTACTTATAGCAATATTATTCCTAGATAATTAATGTTAAATGTAATAAAATTCTGTGTTTTCAAACCAACGCAGTGATGTTGCACTAATACATTAGCATTACAATGTCTAAGAGCAGCAAAAGAAAAAATTTGGAAGCAACATCATCTTTTAAATTTCTAGTCAACTGTAATAAAAGTAAGATAGGCAGACAGGTTCATGGGAATCATATTTTCATAAATACGTCCATATCATTTTAAACATTGGAAAAATAGGTAGAATGAAGGTTTAAAAAAAGTGTATTTTCAACAGGGTAGTATTTCCTTGAATTACATACTTGCATCAACCATATGCTTTTGCTTTCCACACAACTACAATTAACCACAGTTTCTAGGATGCAGCTTGGCTCACCATCTCTTTCCCTACAGGAAAGAGAACCATATCTTTATGTTTCAGGTTATCACAGAAGATGCCCAAATGTTCTCCTGTGAGTTCACATGTAATGTTCAGAAAGGAAACCGCCTCAGCGTAAATGATATATTACGTATGACAGTGGTTCTGCTTTGGAACTGAGCCATGATATTCTTCTCACAGAGCTCTGAGGGACCTGTGGGCAGGAGTAGTTCTTCCCAGACAGAGCAACACTACAGCTGTTCTTTACAAAGTGGGAAAGCTCTTGATCCGCTTTCTAAGATATCTCATTTTCCTTCTGTCCTTCTACTCTTTGGTAAATAGACATTTAAAAAAGATCAGTAGGGTTGGTTCTCAGCCTTGTTAACTTTCTTTGCAAAACTCAAGATGCCCTGACCAAGTTCAGAGCACAGGTATATAGGTGTAATGTATATAGGTGTAATGTAAATAATCTACTACATTTTAATTAAATATGAACAATAACCTATGAGCAAATTCAGAAAGATAAGTTAACTTCAGAGCTTTTTCTAGCATTTTAACTGTTAACTACTATCTCCTGTAATGGGAACCTTATTAGCACAATATTTTGTAAGAAAAACACATCCCGATTCACACATCTCCTGTGGTGACAATTCATTATGCAAGCTGCTGCCTCATACTTTAACATTACTGTTGACACAGCATCAGCAAAAACTTAAAAATGAAATAGCTACTGCTAATGGTCAGTGTATAGTTTTATCAGTGACAGAGGAGCAATTCTGTGTTACCAGCTTTGTGGTGCCACTGACTCTGACCCTGCACCCTCCAGGCCCAAGCAATCATAGTATTTATGAGCAGATTGGTTTCTGACCCAAATACTGTACTGATTATTGAAGCTTTCATTTTGCAGGAGTAATTCTGACCTACTGTGCTAATAATTTTGCTGATGGGAACTAATTAACAACCAGTCTACACACTCTCTTTAACCTAGCTGTTAACAGGCTCATAATGAAACTTCAATCAAGTCACACTGTGCATTAGGTAAACACATGCACACACACTTGTGTCTATGCACTGGAATGTAATGACTACAATCCTTTGTAATGGGTGAAGGTAAAACCTCCTAGAACAGACTGAAGCGTCCAGTCGTTACACATGTCTCATCACTGACCAAGTTAAGGATGAGAAATGGCTATATTTCTACCTGCAGGGTATTTCATACAGGTCAATTTAGGACAATTCAAAGGAGATGAGAATCACAGAGCTAAGTAAGCATAGCCCTTCTACAATAGTGCACTAATGCTATGAGAAAAGCACACTGAACTGTACTAATTAAGAGGAAAAAAGTAATAAATGCTTATTACATTACCTCAATGATTTTAAATAATTCAACATCCCTAGCTACTGTTCAAACTAGTTTCTAAAGGAACTAGCAAGTTTGGATGCCTAGAGTTGTGAATACACTCATGTTAGGACAGACTGTGTCTCTTATACAACTCAATGTTTGTATCCATTTACATTGTTAATGTCACTGTGCTAATCCACTAAAAGCCATAACAGCCATGGTTGGAACTTGGGAAAGAGCTGCATCTATTCTCACATACTCTGTACGCACAATACAAGTAAAGCACCAATGTGGTCAGGTCAACAGTAAAAGTAGGCGAGAACAAAAATCCCTGTTAGGGATGCTAAAACACTTCAAGATTCAGAATAATCAAACAGAAATTAATGATCATGGAATAAAGCAATATATGCTGAAGAAAAGCATGCAGATCAATTGCTCTTCATTTCTCTTCAGCATAGAAGCAGTAGTTAACACCATTTACATGCAGCAAACTCTCGGCAGCAGAAACTTTAAACAGTCTATATAAATTCATCTAAAGATCACATTTTACCTGATCAATATCTACCATTTTCCCTAAAGATAAACATTTGTCTCTGTTTCTATTTAATTCTGTATGAATTAATTGTGTCCTTAAGATCCCAGACAACTTTATGATAAAACTAAATCATCACACATCTTCTGTGGCAATTCAAGACAAGCATAAAACCTTTATTCTTTCTAACAAACTAATAGTCTGGTTGGACACTATTTAAAGAGTCTTCCACACCTCTGGTTTGCCTCCACCCCTAGAATCGCTGATACCAGAGTTAAGACACTTGGTTACATCATGTACCCTTAACTCTGAAAAGAGGCACTAGATTTCAACAATCTTAAATCATGCTCTTTGACCTTTTCTGATTACTGGTGCCCACTCAACCTTTTGAAGATGAATGGTGGATATCTTTGTCTAAGACAGTTTATTCAGCAATCACAATATTTCCTATAAGCTAGATAAATTGAGCGGTCACTTAACAGGGAGAAAGGCCAACCTCAATTGCAGCAAAGGTCACTCAGATCAGTTATCATGTACTGTATGAAATTGTCATCAGATCTGAACAGCAATTTCATCAATAACTCATCCAACTAGAATGACTATGAATGTTAGGAACCGCCCACCCACCCTATGGTGGGTACAGAGCAGTTGGGGAACTCAACTGCATGGTGGCAGTACCAAAGGCCGCTCATTGCGTAAGCGCCTAAAGGGAACAAAGCTTCACATCCACCAGTTTTGGGGAAAAGGAGAGGCAACATAAATACTCTAATAAGCTGATGCTCTACAGTCTAGTCTCTTCCACCATCCTATAGGCTACAACCAAAGAATACAAACCCTTTCCGTGAGCTCTGTGGACCTGAACCTTTGCACATAAAGTCTTACCAACTCACAGGAAATGGAAGTGTTACCCTTAAAAACCCAGAATCAACAGGAAGATGTTGATTCCTCATCTATGAGAGGACTTTAGCTACTCTGACTCCTAATGTTTTCAGCTTAAAATTTTGCTGTATCACATGATGTAGGTGCTCTTATGGACACCCAAGGAATACCCTGCTCTGCCCAGAATCACCAGTCAGCTCTTCTGGCTCTTCTTTCAAACTGAGCCAAGTGCAATAGAAGAAATATCTACTGGAAACTTTAAATAAATAAATACTACTACCCAGCCTCTGATACAGAAAAAAATTTCATTATTATTCTAATCCATTATCACAAAACTCCCAAGTGTTAGGAAAAGCCTTTCAGCTTTTCTTACAGCTTACATTATTGAAAAAACATTATTTAATGTTTTTAATGAAATTAAAGCAGTTCAGTGACTCTAAAAATCCCTATAAGCATGAAGAGGTCAAGCATGAAATGTTTATGCAATTCAGTCATTTATATTACACGGAAACACAATACACTGAATCCATAAAGAGGGTTTTTTTGCGCTTTTTTAAAAATGCAATCAATTAAGTCTACATGTACTTCTTTGCAAAATAAAAATATTGTCTGGACATTACAAAAAAGCCACACCATGCTGTACTTTCACATTTCCAATAGCTAACTGAAGCTACGCTTACTTTTAAGTGATGTGCATACTTAGATCCCTTTCATAGTTTCAAATAAATCATAATCTAGTTTTCATACAATCCGCTATGAGAATATGTATGGAAGTGAATCCCAGAGCATTTACAGACAAGCCCCGTACTGCCTACCGAGGAATCTGCAGAATAACAGCTGGTGTTACATCCAATCAGGAACAACAAGCTATACCATATGTCGTATCTTTCTATCACGGTTCAAAACACTGAATATCCAAAATACCAGACTTGGAGGGAAGAAAAAGGGAGTTGAAACCCAACAATTACTAATGGTTAGCCCACTCCATTACCAATAATTAGTCTATTTTACTCTAAATTATGTAGCTTCATTTCTATTATGAGCTCTCATCTATGATACCATTAGACTTTTAAAATGATTTATGATTAATAAATCCTTGATTAGGGAAGTTGTCCAAAATAACAGAAAGAAAGGCTCATGTGAACGCTGTATTTTATATTTAGGATTATTTTCAGAATCACTTAATTTTTTCCATTACTTAATGTTGTTTCTAAACACCAGGAGTGAGTATCATTTCAAGTTACCCTTCCAAGTAGAGGTGGCCAGAGGTCATTTTCTTCCGGGAAACAAACAGCAACAGAAGCTTTGAAGAAAGATTAATTACTTCAGGACAGAAAAAAAAAAAAAAAAAAACAAACCCACAAACTTTTTTTCCCCTTCCATTCTACACTCAAAAACTATGCAGGCGAAATTAAAGCTCATGCTTGAAAGCATCACCGTATTAAAAAAGGAAGCACTCAGAAAAATACAGGTTTGATCAGTGAAGTGTTAGCTTATATGTTACCAAGAAACTTTGTTTCTAACAAAGCACAAAATGAAAACATTTTTTTACTCTACACTTTAAGAGAAGCTAGCTCTGCTTGACAGATATTATGTATTTATAGAGATCATGATTTCTATCTCTGCATTCTGAGATGCAGTTATAACAACCTGTCACCAAATCTACTGAATTAATGGCTGGCAAAATATTCTGACACGAAGAGAACACATTGTAGAAAACAACATGCAGATAAAGCAGTATTAATAGTACTGTGGTTTTCAGTTCTAATCAACCGTTGTATTGACAGCTTTAACATATAACCTAAAAGAAAAAAAAGCCCAAAAAAACTCTTTGGCAGTTAAGAACTTTGCATAAGCAAACATGGTTTTAATTTATTTTTTTTACTTTTTCAGTATTTTTCAATAATGTATTTTTAGTCAGTTTACCTCAAATATTTTAAAAATACTACACAACAGGTGACCAAGTTAAAATCCCACAGGAAAATCTCCACATTAAATACATTCAAAGCAAATTAAAGATTGCTTTTTCTTTCTTTGTTCTCAGGTTCTCATCTTTTCCTACATAAGGTTAACTAGAGAAATCGGTTCACCTTCCCTTGAAAATTGTAAAGGGCTTTCATAACAAGTGGAATAAAATTGTCTTTTTCATAAATGAGGATAGCAAGTGACATAAAAACTGAAGCGCAACAATCAGAAATGACAGTGGTACTAGCTGTATTTCACAGCAACTTTTACTGCTCCAAAGAATGCTCTGTATAGCAACTTCACTGACCAGGGTGAATCCATCTGTCCCACTATTAGTCCATAGTTAAGAACAAACCAGATAAACTAAAGGTTTGGAGTTTGAGTATACTGATTAAAGATTGAGTCTAAGGCCATCTGCTAAGTTGCACTAATCTGTCAGGATGTCAGAAAACCTGACATCTAAGAAACAGCAGAAGTCTTTCAGCAATGAAGTAATTCTATAGCATGACTATAATAGGTATTTCCAAAAGGCTATTTAATCACCATAAAGTACTGAAGAATATTCCAAAATGCGTAAGCACCACACCGTGCTGGTGAAACGAGTTCTTACAGGCACATCATTAATAATAAAGGAGTCTCTAATAATTTGCAAACTAAGAAACTCTTAATTGCACTGGCTTGAGAAGTGATTGTGCATTCTGACATGCCTTACCCAATTTATTGTTTGCAAACAAATGACAAAAATGTCTCCTTAGCTACTGTGAGTAGCTGGATGGCTTTGAAACTGGAGGCAGTCTCAGAGCTGAAAGACTGTCCATACGGTCATTTCACATTTTGCTCAACCCTCAATCCCTGCGGTAGAAAAATCGTTTAGCTTCTCATATCGTACTGAAAGGCTACATAAGGGCAGTAAATTAGAAAAATAAAATAATCTTAGCAGAAACAAGAACTAAAATTAGCAAAAAATGATCACTTGATAAAAAAAATCAGGAGGCACTGCACATGCATAATCTTTAAAATTAAAGCGGGTATTCCTTTTATGCTGCTGGGAAGAATCTATCTTTTCCAGCCCTGAAGACTGATGCCCTATTATGAAGATAGGTGAAAGCAGAAGCTTGGAATCACTCGGAATCGCCTCTCTCAGAAACGGCTACCATGAATTTCTGTTAGAAAGCTTTTCCATTACTTAGGTTTTAAAACAGTATGTTCTCATTTTGAAACTTTTCTTGAGACCAGTTATTTTTAAACACAAATGACATTCTCTGCTTTGAAAACGGAACAGCAATGAAAACCTTCTTTAAATACAAAATCATTGCCAAGAGCCAGACCAGGGGTACTCATCTCCAGATTTTAAAGTGACAGGTATTATAAACTTTAAAAGTTTAACTCAGACATTTCTTTGCTACCACAAGGAGTAAGTTCCTTTTTGCCCATACTGCACTGAAATTCAAAAATTTTCTACCACATAACCAAAGGACATCAGAGGTGGCAAAAGCCACATGACTAAGTAACAGTTTTCATCACTTCAATTCCAGATCAAGACATACATTTTACTTCAGCACTGGGTGTTTCGTTTGACTGTGTACTTTATCAGTGAAGGCAAGTAAGACAATTTCTTTTAATAAAATTGAAAAGAAAGTAAAAATTAATGAGGTACTGGAAAACTGACCTACAGGACACTCTGGCGGTTTGGTGTACTGCAATAACACAGGAAGGAATGAAAGGATGCTTTCATGAGGGAAAAAATCCCATCACTGTGATCTGTCTCAAAGTTTAACTGATATAACAAAGAGAATGGCAGTGCACTGAGCTGCACAAAGCTTAATATTCAAAGAACCACACAATAGTTTGGGTTGGAAGGGACCTCAAAAGCCACCTAGTTACAACCTCTCCTCCGTGGGCAGTGGAGGATCCAACCTCATCTTGAACACTGCCAGGGAGGGGGCATCCACAGCTTCTCTGGGCAACCTGCACCAGGGCCTCACCACCATCATAGTGAAGAATTTCTTCCTAATGTTTAATATAGGTCTATCCTCTTTTTTTTAAATCCATTATCCTTTATCCTATCACTACATCCCTTTCTAAAAGTCCCTCTTCATCTTTCCTTTCGGCACCTTTAGGTACTGGAAGGCTGTAGTAAGATCTCCCTGGAGCCTTTTCTTCTCCAGGCTGAATAAGCCCAACTCTTTCAGCCTGTCTTCACAAAAGGTGCTCCAGCCCTCTGACCTTCATTGTGGTCCTCCTCTAGACTTGCTCCAGTAGCTCAGTATCTTTATTGTACTGGGGATCCCAGAGCTGGACACAGTACTCCAGGTGGGGGTCTTACAAGAGCAGAGGGGCAGATTCACCTTCCTAGACCCGCTGGTCATACTTGTTTTCATGCAGCCCAGGGTATGTTTAGCTTTCTGGACTATAAGCACACGTTGCTGGCTCACGTTAAGCTTTTCATCAACCAACACCCCCAAGTCCTTCTCAGGGCTGCTCTCAATCCATTCTCCACCCAGCCTGTAGTTCTGCTTGGGATGGCGCTAAACCATGTGCAGGACCTTTCACTTGGCCTTGTTGAACTTCATGTGGTTTGCATGGGCCCACCTCTCAAGTCTGTCAAGGTTCCTCTCAGTAGCATCTCTTCCTTCTAGTGTGTCAACCACACCACACAGCTTGATGTCATTGGCAAACTTGCTGAGGGTGCACTTGATCCCACTGTTCGTGTCACAACAAAGATGGCAAATAGTGCCAATCCCAGTATCGGCTCCTGAGGAACACTATACATTCATGAGTACCAATCTGGACATTGAGCCAATGACAACAACTCTGAGTTGACTGTCAGCCAGTTCCTTAACCACTTGGTAGTCCATCCATCAAACTCATGTTTCTCCAATTTAGAGAAAAGGATATCATGTGGAACAGTGTCAAATGCTTTGACATTTTAAGAAAGCAATACTAAAAATACATATTAAAGAATATACCCTTTTTTTTAGTGTAAAACATAAATTAAACATCTAGGAGCTTCTCAGATAATATTTCTTCCTTTTTCTCAAATAAATATGAAGCTGCAATCTTATATGTCATAATTTTCTAGTTAAAATAAGAAACATTAGTTAAATACTTCTGGCTTTTCTACCTCATGATTCTTTCACATTACAGAGTGGATGTTGAGCACTTGATTAAAGTCTTACTTTGAGTCATTACATTAAAGTAACATTAGACCCAGAGTTTTATTTTCTCAATGAAAAAATTCCACAGAAATATACTGCTATTACAATCTGTATAGTGAAGGAATATATTTGCACTAAACACTGTGCTAAAAGATTTCAATTTGCCTCTCTCCTAACCATGATAAAAAGGGGAAAATCACAGAATTATTAAAGGATTCAGAAAAAAAATCTGGTTAGTGATTGTGCATATACGTGTCTCATTTTTCTTACTAAGTTTACACTAAAAGTTTCTCACCTCATGAAGTGAGGTAAAAGGTGTGATCTCTTAATGTCACATATTTAATAGTATCATGAGCACTATGAGTGACAAGGTAGCTCGTAGCCTGAGAAGTAAAGCACAGCAAACCACTGATGGCTTTATCAACTTTCTAATCTGGCATTCCAGGTGATTTTCAAGGCTGAAGGGTCTAAACAGGGGCAAACGTCTTCTCCTGAAACACCAAATATCTCTATGGAGTACAACTGAATATTAAAGAAAAGTGTTACATGACTATCACAGTGCGACTGATATTCAGGCTTTGCAACTTACATACCTAGAGCATCACTAGCAAAAGCACCAAATTCGTTCAGGCTTTGCCTTCTAATTTCTATTTCCTTTGACAAAAATGATTAGATACTGACAGCATGAGATAAATGAGACTATCTTTGCACATGTCATTTTTCTCTTTCGAAGTGCATTAATACAGCACTACAAAAAGGTGAACCATTTTTCTTTCTGCGGGTTAGGGCCTATGGCAACAAGACCACATGTTTCTTCTCCAAGATGCTGAGCAGTTATTAAACAGGCAGCTAACACAGACCCAGGTCGTAGGGACAAACTTGTCATACAGCATCCATCAGCTCACCAAGACAGAAAAAAGGTAGGATATGGACGAGCTAATAACAGTCATATGAGAAATCGGGATGGGGACCTAGAAACTATCATCTCTAACAAAAAAGGAAGACAAAAAATTAAAAGTCATAGATGACAGATTTGAATGCTCACAAGAATCTCTCATATACAAAAACTTTAAAGAACCTGTCTGAGTGTTTCATTTCTCATCTGTTCTCCACCCAGAACTCAAAACATTTCAGAAAACAGCATGCATGACACCAAACCGATAATACATCATCCTGTGTCAACTTGGTTATCAAAGAAATGGCCCTCCACTCAAATAATGTGGTTTTTCTGTTTGTATGCATTGGCTTAGATTTTTGGTTGGTTTTTTTTTTCTTCTTAAAATAGATTCCCCAAGAAAAATCCCAACTTCCATACATTTCGTAACTTTAATAAAGTGATTAACAGTTAACTCAGGAACTAGAAGGTGTATGTATTTGGGCAATGATCACATCTCAAAAGGAAGTAATTCCCAAATTGAAATTAGATGTAAAAATCATATTAAACCAACCATAGAGTAACCCTTCCATAAACGGCAGATACTGTGTTGGTTGGCACAACACTAATAGCAAACCAACCAGAGTAGCTGATATGTAAATGACAGATACTGTGATGGTTGGTGCAACATTAGTCGGTTGATATATGAAGAAAGATTAGAGTTTGCTAAGTGCAGTTCAGCTAAGTGATAGCTGAGGGGCATGACAACTGACAAATACTCTTCTCAAGTAATCTAGTCATGAAGGGAAACAGGATTACAGAAGGCAGCAAACTAGCTATAAAACAGCTCGACATGCAGACAAGAGTGTAGGCTTTCTATTACAGTAGTAGAAATCCTACTGCTTAAAATATTTACAATAAATGTAAAGCAAGCATGGGAAAGGCATGGCAGATTGGGAAGAAGGAAGAGAAAGGGTAATTATTCAGCCTCATTAAATTTTTCATCAGAAGCAGCAAACTATCATAGTTTGAGCATCTCCTTTTTCATTAGAGTGCTTTTTAATATTGACATCCAACCAATTATGTTCAAACTAATTCCCAGAATACTGGGAGAACGCAGCTACTTTCAGAAGTTTTTCCAGATTAATGAACTGCATTATTTTTTCATTAGAAGCTGTAGCATACTCCAAGACATACAAAATGGGGAACAAAAAAAGCCACCCTGAGCAGAACATATTCTCCAAAAAGCCCTTGGCTTTCTTAATGAGCTTCTATCTTCAGGGAACCTTCTTCATCTTTACCTTAAAAATTCAAAGCTGAAAGTAACACTTCTACTTCAAATGGACTCCTTGTTTACAACCAACTGCAGCAAATTAGACCAACTCTCGGTCTGTTAGCTCCAGACACAGGTGAAGTGATATTACATAAAGTCAATCTTTTTTTTTCCCCCCTAATTGTTGTGCCATCTTTGATTTTCTATACTCCAATTTTTGTTTGGCACTTCTCCCCTCCACCCCCCAATATGCTATTCATTAATCTGTTTCCCATATCTATGCAAAACTATTTCAGTAAGGTTCGTAAAATTTAGTAAGCTTTAGACAGTGATAACTTTTTTTTCATTGAGCGTATTTAAAAAGACATAAACAAACTTCAAAATATTATCTGATTCATTATGCAGAAAGCAGGGTATGTTTAGTTTATGGCTTCTCAACGTATTTTCGCCTTTCCAAAACAACTCTCTCCTGTAACAGGCAATAAAAGGTGAGGAATGTCTATCTGTAATCGACAGAAGATTGCAACACTGAATGGCATTAGCAACTAATACAGGCTTTGCAAGACCGAAGACTCCATTTTTACTCTTTCTTTTAATATTTTATCTTTAAAAGCTGCACCTTTTCTTCATCGCATTCTCATTACATATGCAATACACAAGCCACTTTAAAAGCAAATTATATACTATCATCTTTCTTACAATGGCTTACACCCAAACTAATCTATATCTCAACAGTAACAATATGAAATTTACTTCCAGATATACAGGTTCATGGTTTCATCTGGTTCTAATATGAAAAATTTCTCATTGATATGAAGACACCTATATTCTATTTTGTGAGAGCAGCAAAGACATTATTTAAGCAAAAGATACTGTCATTTTGAGATTTTTTTTTTCCTGTTTGTATGGCAGCAATCATTCACTGAACTGTTACTTCGTTTCTAATCAGCAATGTCCCCTTGTACATAAGGCTTAAAAAAGTAAATTAAATGCCTACCCTGGAAAATGTACTTCTCTATCAAAGAGGTAAAATCTTTACTACCCAATTTTAGTGTGGATTTTGTTTGCTTTTTGAACCCTGATCCTTGAAGACTATTACTTTTGTGTTGAGAGAACCTAAGCAGTAGATTGCTTACAAATTCTTGCAGAGCTAGGATAAGAGTAAGACAGAAGTTAGGCTATTTCAAAAGCCAAGTTCTCTTATATCCACGTAACAAAATGAATTTACAGTTACTTATCACATGTAATTCACTGGTAGCATATCTGATAAAATAGCTCAAATCTGTACTATGACAGAAGAACCAAGACTCAGTTATAATCAGTACGGATACTCAGCATCTTGATTGATTCCATAATGCTTTTAAAGCACATTAAATCCAGAGAGGAAAAAATATCTATCACTAGTTATTACGTAAATCATCTATACAGATCAGTGATGGTGTGAACTTTGCAGAGTTTCTGAGAACTCACTTTTATGGAACACAGCCCATAGACTTCTCCTGCGGCTCCCTACGAAACATGGATGTGCAGCATAGAAAATAACCTGAATTTCCTAGCTTTATGGTTCAGGTACCCAAACTACTCCCAAGGTGTTGACATTCATATATCAAGTAGAAATATGGAGAGCCACAAGTCATTCATCCATGTCAAGTTAAAGACTACAAATCTTCCTTGCACACTCAGTCGCTTTATCACTCTCCCTCCTCTTCTTTTCATTATCTTCTGCATGGCACAAAGCAGGTCTTACAGGGATGAACTGGTTGTTCTAACGCTGCTGTCTAGAAAGCAACACTGACTCTGAATTTCATTTAGGGTTACAAATAAAACTGGTTTCAATAACAGTCTTCAAAGCCTGCCTCAAAGCCAGCAAGCCAAGCAGCCACAACAAAGCTGGAATTTCTTAAAATAAGTGATTGGTACACATAAAAAAATACCATTCTGTTACTACATGTGACCACAAATTCAAGCTGTGCTACTCTTAGTCATACACTGAAGACCTAGGTGACCTACTCTGATATGTATTTTAAGTTAGTGGCATTGGATTCATACAGTGCTGTTCAGTAATGTTTTCAGACCATCACACACATATCACACATGCAAGCATGGATACATTGTTGGAAATGTACGAAAATAACTTCCAGACGGATTCAGGAGAAATAAATTGTTTCTAAAAAGCGTGAGTTATCTGTTCATGCAGCAATTGCCACCTTCTCTCAGCCCTCAAAGTTCTTCAAACTCACAATCTATTTAAAATGTTTGTATTCAACAGAAAATAGCTGCAGGGTGCTCGCTCCATGCTTTTCATGTCTGTATTCTCCACTACGTTAACTCCTTTCTTCCTATTTCCCAGATGTCCTAATCTCTTCCATTACATTCATTTTTGCCTGCATATGGCAAGTACTACAAGTGTGCTAAAGCACTGGTTTCTTGGGAACTGTATGATAAAGATATTTTTAAAAAAAAGAAAAACAACACAAACAGTTACAAAGTTTCTTCTGTTTTGTTTTTAAACAGAGACCTACAGAAAGTTATCCCAACATAAACATCACTTTACAGAAGAGGGAACAGATTCCCAGCATCACCACTGCAAACCACTTGCAGCGCTGAGGCTGAATTCAAGATCCAGACTATTTACTGGCTTATAATGGGTTTTTTTCTTTCTTTTTTAATAAGGTTTGATGTTCCCTGTGGCAAGATGTAGTAGCGTTACTGTAACAGCTTTTACCCTATTCCCATAAACTTTACATTATTTTGACAGAAGACCATAAGGAAATCAAGCAAAACAGAATAAGACAGGAAAAAATTCATCACAATGTACATTTGAGTCAACCAAAACCAACCAGAAGAAAACTGCTAAACAAGTGATCTTTTAAGATAATGAAGCATATTCATATCAAACTCAAAACAAGAGCTTTTGCTACATGCAAACAGAAGGGATGACTGCCAAATCTGTGAATGTAGAAATAACATTTTAAAACATTCCTCTTACTACTGAAGACATTTTCTACCAACAAGGCATTTTGGAACTATAAAACAGACAACCCTGCTTCCAATGCTTCCCATAATATTGTTTTCCTATGAAAACAATTTTCTCCTCCATTTATCCTCTACTTATGGCATCCTGATATCAGATATTTGAACTATTTTTGGCACTTGAAATTATCTGAATTTTTTGTAGAGCATTAATAATTTATCTTCATATCTTTGTAAACAGCATCTTTAACAAGTCTTAATTATGCCATTTTGTATAAAGCTGTGGTACATAGGAACTCCAGCAATTGAGATTTCAATTGTGCTAGGCACTGTACAAACACAAGTCATTATAAAACAATCTCTCTCTGTTCTATCCTTTATTTCTCTAATTGCTTAGTGGTAAAATAGCTATTCCCCAGCACACATAGGGAGGGTTATATTATTGTTCACTAATACAAACATTTCATTTTGCATAATACAGGAGTTAGAAAGTAATAACTGATCTCATTAAGAAATTTCTCATTGGATTAGCAGGTATCATCAATCTTTAAAATCTTTAAGTATGTCTCATAACGTCAGAAAACATTTCCAATTAATACCCTCAAACTCACTTTATGCAGTAAAGCTCCCTGTCAACTTAAGTCAGTTCCCTAGTATCTCTCTCAAAATACCTATGAGAAACTCCTACCAGTATCTGGACACTGGAACACTTGCCATGTTTCCAGCAACACCATTCCCTAGGGCTCACACAAAAATCTTTCACTTGGGCCAGTCAGTAAGTGTTGCATCTAATGCCTCTCCTTCCTTAGAGCCATGCAAATACACCAGATCTTCCTTCTCTATTCCACAAACTTAAAATCACCAAAATAGTCTTGGTGATGCTCACAAGATACAGAAAGCAAATTCAAAGAACACAGCTACTGTGGTCTACTGACAGCTTCCAGAAATGTCATCCGCGCCAAAATGTGCATTGCTAATTAATGCTGAGAACGCGCCGATTGCTGCAATAAACGTCTAGTGGATTTTGTGTGAAATCACAGACACTGATATGCTTAACACTGTACAGCATTCATATCAAAGTAGTAAATAACAAGATTTCTAGGGGAGATTAATTTGTGCTAGGGGTAGTAAAACCCCTTCCATTAACTTCTGCTTGACTGAGATTTACTATCCAATACAATAGTTATTTTAATTATGATCATTTAGAAAACTTTTACCAAATAATGTGATTTTTTTTTTTTTAGAGATATGTTTTTCTCATCTAATTCTTCCATATTTTTACTGCATCACTAGACAGAACGATACATAGAAAGAAGAAATCCATATATAAAACCTCAAGTCAATGCTACTGTTGACTCCAACTGTAGGGTCTGCCAGCCCATTGCTTCTGCTGAGCCTCCACACCAAACCACCAGACTTTCAAATTCTGTCAGGCTGAGTTTAAGCAGAACGTTACCCCTCTAAGGAGCCCACTGCTTTCGTTCAGCCTTTTAGTCTACAAAACAGAGATCTGTGACTGGACATACACCCAGAGAAGGGTCTCTCAGCCCTGTTACAAAGAGGCACCTTGTTTGTGGACAGAAAACAGATAAAAGAGGAATACAAGAAAACAAGACACGTACAATAAAGTTGTGAATGTAGGAAAGGACCTTCAATCAACAGAATGTATGTAGGGTCCTAAACCCCAGAAATCACTTTCAGTATGTAGTTTAATGTGCGATTTAATTTATGCCATAGCAAATATTACCTCAAAATACATATCACTACTCGTCTTTGAGAATAGTAGCCTTGTATAATGGGAATTGGGCTTTCTATTAAATCTGGAGTTATTTTGTTACGAGACATGCTTCTGATCTCTGAACAACTGAGTGAATGAAGACAATAAAAGATGACATCAAAGTGGAGTTGGGAACTGTAAAGTTAAAACCTTATCTATAAGATTATTAATAAACTGAAATAATCCAACAATGGAGCAACCAGCCTACAGAACAAAACAACCCATAGCTTTTGAGATATTCTATTATACCCTCTATCCCTATCAACTTAGGGATTCAGCTGATCCAGTTAGCATAAGCACCCCAAGGCACATGCTAAAAACAATCCAGACACACGGTTTTGCTACCAGTATAACATGATCAGCTACCTTTTCCACTTCTCTGACAGCTTCAAAACACAAGTAGTCAACTATTATCCCAGAGTACATAGCTTGTTTATCTTAACTAGAGGATTATAGTATCAGCTGCACAGGAAAAGAATCCAGTAGCACAAATTTTTTTCTCTGAACATTTAAATATTTAATCTGATTTTGTTTAAGAATGACAGATTACTAACAGACATTTATAAATAATATCTTTAAACCAACCATTTTCTACATCTCTGCCAAACATTTTGTTGCCAGGCTGCACTAAAAACCTTTCGCATTAATCAAAGACTAAATACTTGCCTTGAACAATTTCCGTTGAAAAAAAAAATCTGAAAGTATATTTGATAAATGAGGGCAAAGAGCATGAGTGATGAACATGCCTAGTGAACATTAATATTTCCTTATGCAGGTCATAGATAGACAAGCCCCATTTGACTACAGAGAAGTCAGATTTAACTGGGAAACAGGCAGTAAACAGTGTGGTTGCTTAGATGCACATTACAAAAGGTAACAGAAGTGATAAATTGTAACTCAAATTAATATGAATTTATACAGAGCATATGTAACCAACACTTCACCATACTCGGTCCTGGAGGATCATTTATATTTTAGATCAATGAGGTAACAGTAAAGGATCTTTACCACATTTTGCTTTAATAATTTCTATTCTTTGAAAAGCTGCTGAAACACAGATTTTAATAATATTCCTTTTATCTTATTCTGTAAATGAAGACCTGAGGATCAAAAAGATTAGACCCAAAAGCCATCTTTTACGCTGATGGTTTAGAAATCTTGACCTCTCTCTCTCTTCCCGCTCAAGGATGTGTAGGTACCAGCTCAAGTTTACCATGCCATAACTAGAGCTCTATTTTCCCTTGAAGAGGTCCTCATTGCCTCTTTCATCATCACATGTGAATTACCTTCCTGTCAATCAGGTCTCAAGTTAAAACATCTTTTCTCATTTAATGTTTTCCCTAGGCCTTCACATCTAATCCACCTCTTCAGATCATTCCTTCATAATCTCTTTAAAATCAGGAGCTTTCTATTTACTGACATAGGCTTATCTGCCTCTAGCTTCAAATTGTGATTACTGAAAAATTCTTTACTCTTCTTTTGGGAAAAATATAATAATAATACTGAAACAAATAGGAATCTTTCTGCTATATCATGGAACAGCTTCAACAAACAAACTGACACAAATCTTGAAAGGTAAGTGCTTTAATTAGAGGGCTGTTTAGGTAATTTTCCTCCCTCTCCTCCCCTTCCATGATCACTTCTGTCAGTGTATATATAGGCACATTTTGAAAATGCCTGACGGACTGCTGTTCCTAGAAGGGACTTCTGCCCATCCCCCCTTTAGATAAGGCATTAAGATAAGGTAGTACCACTCAGACTTGTGAAAATAAGGACAGTCCTAGGGACATATATAGGCAAAATATGGGCATTTCATTCAGTGATTTTATGCTTGAAAGTTTTACACGATAAATTTCAGACAAAATGTTGACAACTCCTCTCTCTCCAATTCCACTTGTGGCACCAAATTATTTTTAAAATGGAGCTAAGCTTTGGAAATGGTAAAACTGTAAAACCTAACACAGATACACAATGATACATGTGTTTTCTACCTGTGGGCAAGTTGGAAACCAAGAGGTAAAAAATCAGAGAGGTTTTGAAAACTACATTCTTATCAAGTAGTGAAGAAGCATGATGCGATTCAAAGATCCAACAGTAACACCTTGAAACACCAGAAAGATTTGTTCATGGGCTCCTCAGGTGAAGGAGGAAGCCCCTTGTGCAGTCTTCTTCCCAAGATGGAACATGGAAGAATCAAGGAGAGATGTTACTGCCTGAAAAAGCTCGTTTAAAAGAGGTTAAGGAGTGCTCCTGGACTTCAGAGCTTGGAACACCCCTCTTGTGCCACTGGAAGCCTCTTGGCACACTAGTTTCACTCTAGACCTCCACTTCCTCAGAAGCACATGCAAACCCACGTTAACGTCTTTCCTTTGATTCTCCACTGTCTCTAACATTAAGCAAGTTATTATGGAGGACTAATTCTCACATACTGAAACACACACCCAAAAATATGGTTACTTAAGTATTCTCTTTGGTAAATGAAGACTTTTCCCCCTTTAATGTTAAAAAGGCATTTTTACCTACAGACAGCCTAATTCAAGTTCTTTTTTAACAAAGACAGGAAAAATATCCAGTAGCAGTTGTTCCACAGAAGAACAAGTCCTCGTATCACACAATAGCAGACTCCTCAAATAATTCAGCAGAGCTATACTGATCTATACTATCTGAGATCTGATCAATAGTCTTTAAGCCGGATAATGATGGCAAAAGCACTGCCTCCTGGATTTTTTTTCTTGTGCTTTTTTTTTTTTCTTCCAGAGGTATCAATCCAACGTTGCATCTTCCACTTCAAGAGTGTAACGTGCGTTACTTCAAACAGTCATAAGCAGCAGTTTAGCAGTGAGATTGAACCTTGCTCTGATTTTGTGCAGCTCTTCAGTAATTATATTGGTAACTGAAGGAAGGCATTGCACCAAACATTGACAGCGCATCACAGATCACTGTGCCAGCTGATTTAATGAAAACAAATGAAGCACAACACAGAAGGAAGTAAAGGAGATTTCTGATGTGGCACAAAATGCCTACATTTATTCAGTTCTGGATAGAAATAGTATGTACGTGGCCTGCATCCTAAAGTGACAGAGCAAGAAAAACAAAATCCCATGCATCTTCTTGATTTTGAAGAGAGATAGCTGTATGGTAGTCTTCATTTAGGAATCAGCAATCCTCACTTTGTTTGCTGCAAAACTGCCATCTGAACCCTAGCCTATGGTAGGTAACAAACAAGATAAATGGCTCTTGAATATGAAAATTTCACTTTAAAAACAAAAGAAATTGGATGATAACATTTTAAAAAGTTTGTACACAAGTAGTTTTTACTCATTTGTGAGAATTTTTTTTTTTTTACATATACAAACACAATTCAGTAAGACTTTCCATTAAGGTAGAATATGAATTAAGTTTATAACATTTTAGGAACTCATAAAAGTTCAATGCAACAGCGTAGAACCTGAACCATCTATGCTTATCTAAATGCCATTAAAAACACAAAACGTACATTAACACACCCTAATTGTAGCATAAATATGCAACAGCAAATGTCCATTCTCATAAAAGATCAAAAAAAGTTATGAAAGCCAAAACTTCAAAGCTGCTTTAGTTGGAGAAGTCAAAACCACTTAGCAATGGCATCTATATCACAGGATGGTGGACATTACAAGGGACCTCTGGACATCATTTAGTTAAATCTCCCTGCCCAAAGTAGGTTGTTCACAATATTGTCCATGCCAAATCAAAGATAATTAAATCCCTAAATGGTTTACCTGAGTATTACAAACATCTCAGGTCTTTATAGTGGCAGACAGGAGGATGGTAATAGGCAGGAACCCTGAGAAGTTTTCATAGATTTAAAGTAAAAGAGTTGAAATTGTCATCAGAAGAATGCTCCTGTTCCCTCCTAAAACAACAAAATAAATCCCAAAACACAAACCCCATAAAACAAACCAGCAAGCTCTCCAAAAAAAAAAAAAAAGTCTAAGGAAACTTCACCAGACACCACAATTGTTACTTCATAGGAGAAAGAATGCCTCAACCCAAACTTCATAATCCCTACAGATTATGAAGGGCATCCTTAAGAAAATACAGTGCAGTAAACAGGTGTGGAAGACATGGAGCAGCACACAGCATGACATTATTTCAGAAGTCTTTAGAAATAAAAAAAAGACACATGCAAGTCACAAACAGCGCTTTGAAAAGCTGATGCCAGACTAAATTCAAGACAAAAATAGCACATTTATTAAAAAATAGACATTATGGGTCTCAAAAGGCATACAATCAAGTTCATTTCCTAGGCACAGTGTTATCCAGGCGTGCTTCTCACCCATTTCCTTCACAGAAGGAAAAGCAAAACACCACCTGAGTCCACTGAGCTCACTATTGTTCAATTTTACTGTTCCCCCTGAAACCTTAGCTGAACTTTATACACCACATACTAGATACCCCTTCAGATCACTGACCAGCAATTCTATCACCTTCTAGAACCTCCCACAAAGAGAGGTGGGGAAACAACAAAACTCAACACACGGCTACGAAAAGGAGTGTGAAGATTTCCTTAAAAGCCAAACACAAACCTTATTAGTTGCATCTTGCCAGTCATTGTTTGACAAGAACCACTCTGACCTGTTTTTCATCCCTTCATCATGAAATCAATGATTATATTAAGAACTGCACAGTGAACGTGCTTATCCCATTGCTTACTGGAGGCCAAACAGAGAGAGGTCAGGGAAGACAATCTGAAAGCAAGAACTAGCTCTTCATCAAACAATGTAATCAGATAATACTTGTTCTAAACAAAAATTCCTTACTGTTTGTCTCTGTCAGGGAAGGAGTAGAAGAGGAGAAAACAAAAGCCAACCCAGCTTCCTTCTTTCTGTCTTAACCAATATGACTTCAGAGCACACGTGCTACACCAAGAAAGGGGAGTTAAGGCCACAGCAATAGGACAGCATGCCTGCCTAAGGATTATTTAGCTAGACTTGTTATTACTCTCAACACGTTACTATTTTCAAACACAACCCATCAAACTGTTCAATGGGGACATAGTAAAATGCTAGAGAGTTTATTCTACTGATGCCTAGCAACTTAGGGCAAATGTAAAAGTGTAAAATGCTATGTTATTACTATGCTTTTGCATAAACTTTTGTGTGTATTTAAGTGTTTTTTAATTTTACACTGAACATTTACAAGTCTTCAGTGGAACTGAAAACTGTGTTTTGACTGTTGGGGGTTCAAAAGAAGAAAAAAGGCCACTGTCATCATGGGACCCATCTTTCAGTTGGAAGTGAAAGTTACAGAGGATTTTCCCTTCTTCAGATTTCTCTTTCTAGCATTATTGGAAAGCTTGTCTTCTTGTTTAAATGAATTTCCTTTTAATCTCCTCCCTGAGCTGCTGGATATATGGAGCCTCTTAAAAAATTCAGGATATCACTGTAATTGTAAATTGATCTGCTTCTGTGGCAGAAGGCTGGGGCCCTCCATCCAGGAAAGAGACTGCCTTCTCAAAGTTGTTTTCCAGACAAATGATTAATTTGCCCTCTCCCTTACTACTGTGTTACCCTTTAATGGAGAAGGGATTTTTAATCAAATCCACTACTTTTGGGACTGTTTTATTCTGGCAATATACAGAGAAGAATGCCAATCCAAAGCCAACGTTAAGTATTTGCTGGTTTATAATTTTTGAATTTCCTGAAGGAGACTTTGACTCCACTTACATAAGAACTAAAACAGCGTTAGACAACTGAAATGCACATATTCATCACTGGTAGAGTTCTGAATTACTCTAATATATTAATAGACACAGAAATACTCCCCACTGATTTTTAATACAAAGTTAAGTAACACTGTTATGACTATGCAATCTTTAAAACAGACGTGCAACTCATTAGTATCAGAGCAGAGGAAATTATCTATCTATCCATCGTGGTGCTGAATCCACATAGCCTATTTGCCTTTGGCTCTTCAGTTATGAGATCTGGCATCACTTGGATTATTTCACCTAATCCATCATTAGCTTTCACATGTCCTATATACGGTGCAACAAACCTAAATTTAACAAACCCAACTCCCCATCAATTACCACGCTGAATATATTACATGTCAGCACAGAGCACAGAGATTAGACATGCTGAATTACATCTTTCTTTGTGAAATGTCAATGTTTTTAGAACGCCGTTAACGTTGCTGCCTTCACTTAAAACAAACGTTTCTTCCCACTGTGGACAGGCACCATCGCCCTGACCTTTGCTATTTACATGCATCCCAGAGCTTCTAAACAAAACTAAGAACCTCAGAAGACACAGCAAAAAAACAAGAGTAACAGTGTCACGGAGTCAGAGATGTGTTCTTTTAATTGCCATGTTTGCCTGGCTGGTGGAATCCTGGAAGATGACCTAATTACTCCCCCTCCACCCCCCACCCCATAATCCTCCAAGTAAACATTAGTCACTTAGACTTAACTTTCTCTCTCCACAGACACAAAGCACGCAAGAAGGTTATTACTCACAACAAGAACAACAAAATAAATACCCTGCTCTTGTGCACTTACCGGTCTTCCACAAATACACCGACGAAGTTTGAAATTCACTCTGTGCCCGAGCATCCCAGACTCCCAGGAGCAGCAGCACAAGCACTCCGACGCACCGGGCCGGCACAGTGGAACCCCCGGACCAGGGCAGAAGGCAGCGCTCCCCTCGCTCAACCCCATGCCTCCAGCAGCCCGCTACCACCGCCTCCAAAACCCGTGGCGCAGCCGGGAAGCCCTCTCCGAACAGTATTTCCCCTCTTCAGGCTCTCCTCACGGGGAGAAGGGGAGCGCAAACCTCTCCCCCGCTACCGTGCATGGCAGACGGAAAGGAAAAAACTGTTTAAGGCCGGGGAACAATAGAGTCCTCTCTCGCTCTTGCTGCGGCGGCTGCTGCTAGTATGGTCGCTGCTCCGCGCTCTCCCATCCAGCGGCTAGTAGCAGTCTTCCATCAGCTACAAGCGAGACAGCTGTCCGCAGGGGGCTCCAGCTGACGGAGCAGGTTCTCTTGCTCTGGGAGGCAGCAGCAGTCATTTACACCAGCTGGAGAGAGCGAGAGACAGAGAGAAGCAGGGGTGAGGAGGAACACAAATAGCCCAGCGCTGTAATCTCGGCGCAGAGAGTGGCTGCGAAAGGCTGCCTTCCCAGGCGCGTCTCTCCCTGGAATATCCCAAGCGATACACGCTGAAGGAGGGAAAAGAAAAAGAAAAAAAAAAAAAGGAATCATCATCAGGCGTGCATCAGAACCACAAGTCACACAGCCAGAACAGACATAACCAGAACGATATATGTATTCATTAGGAGAGCAACAGACATTTCTGATAACAATACATACGCTGCATTAACCGTTTTGTAAGTAACAAAAAATAGGTGATTACACACGCATGCAACAGACAATTAAGACCTTTTTAATGGAAATGTAAGGGGAGGCAGGGGGGGGAGGGGGGAGAATAAAACCACTAGCCTGCCTTGCATATTTATCAAATCTGTTTCAGGTAACAACACACAGCTGTCTGCTGTGAGGACAGATGAATATATGTACATGATAACGTGTATGTATGTGTAAGCACCTCAGCTCCGTGGTAGATGAAGTGTATGTGTAATATATAATACAAGATAACATCCCTTTCTATCCAGCAAGTATGTACACATACATACATGCATAAATGTCAACTGTGTAATTTAAAATAATTTGAAGAACAAGTTATCAATCATTTTTAAAATATACACTTATTTTTACATATGAAAGTATTCAGGATATATTAGGCTGTCATGATGATACAAAAATGGGGAGAGAGAGAGAGAGAGACAAAGCTTTTTTAATAGGGATCTTTATCTCTCCCACCCACTACCCAGTGAACAGATGCAAAAGCAGGAGATCAGGTTTCGGACACCTATAAACTGGGAAGCAAATGAGGAATTTTCAAGAGAAATGCTATCATATTCAAAAAGTTTCATTAAAAAATGCAAACAGCTACAAATACACACAGTAGGAACGCAGGACCCAGAGTTTGAAAATGATGGAGCTATTGTTGTTTAAAGAAGAAACCTTCAGTCAACCTCTCTTGGGACGCCTGTCATTTTGCACAACCTTCCCAGACTCAGCCTTTTCACATGCATTAGATTAAAATCAGCCATGATCAAATAATTCTCGAGCCCTTGCCTGTTTAAATATTCTGACATCAGAGCAAATTAGCAATGTTGAAGGTTGCAAATTCGTCTTTGTTTACTTTCCACTCTGTTACGCCTCTAAGAGGGAATTAAAGGCTCAGGGAGCTCTAGCACCGTGAGGTTGTGATTAAGAGAGATAAGCAAGTGTGGATTACTGTTCCTCAGCTGTTGAAAAACAGGCAACAATCAGGAGATTATAGGTTGATAAGGAATACATAGAAAGCCATGATCTTAACAAATTTATAGCATCCTGATGCAGAATTTGTACCCTCAGCTAAAGCACTTCTGGAAATATGTTTTAGTCACTTCTGCTACATGATACTGTATTCACTTCAGGAAGCATGAAAACCCCTTTAGCATGCTGTGATTCTATGGTTTGCATTGTTAAATCGGACAGAATACTGCTTTAATTCAAAATGCTCTCTGAGTTTACAAAATTATAGCCATTTCACAGGTAAATTTGGGGATAAGATACTCACATGCAAATTATTTTACATGCTACCTAGAGAGGCTTGAGAATATTTTACTTACCTAATAAAAATAATGCCAGCTTCATAAAGTATGAAAAAATAAGACTGAGAATTTAAGGACTTAAAAGTTTTAAGATCATCAGGAAATTTGTGGCAATAACTTTACTGACTTGCACAGTTAAAATAAAACATATGTAACTTACACATTCCTCTGAAAAATTAAGAGTAGAAATTTTCATGTTTTAGCTGGAGCTGTGTACCGGGGAAAACATGAAATTTATAGAGTGACCTGGAGGAAAAGGCACCTTTTATTAAATACAATGGATTTTACCTAGATTTTTTTTAATGAATGCATAAAGAAAGCCTTTGAAAATATTTTGTACGTGACTCAGATCATCCGGAAACATCATCAGGGAACAGATCATCCATGTAGTTGGCACAATGAATCAAAGTGGTTTTTGACAGCAGAACAAAGCAATACCATGGGAGAGGGTGAGCACACAAACACTTAACTATTTTCTTATATTTAAGCAACTATAGAAAAACATACTTTTAAATGTCACTAAAACAGAAGTTATCAAAATAAAATAATTTCACACTAGCTTTTACGGTTGCACCAGGGTTTTTTCTGTCAAAAATCAGCGAACTATGAAATAATTTCACTTTTTTTTTCATTTGTAAGCAGCTACGATGATTTTCAGACTATTCAGAAATATGTCACAGAGACAGAATGGAGAGAATATTTATTATGCAAATCTATTTTTGTGTCTGGGGAAGAAAAAAAAAAAGGGGGCTCCTGAAGAGCTGTCTTTAGCAAACATTAGATCACTTCTGCAGCACATACACCCATCTACTACTAATCAGAGCAGGGAAAGGCCAGTGAAACCATAGGAAAAGAGAAGGCTTATCACAGAGATACCCACACCAACCTAACGGCAGGAGCTAAGACTTAAGACACAAGAGGCAACATGTCCTGATCACAAGCTTCAGCTGCTATAAGCATGCCTTTCATGGAGAGCAGTTGTTTGCCTTTCCACCCAAAACATCCAACATGGTCTTGCCCTCTTCCTATTTGCTACAGGGAAGGTGGGACCTCCCCCTCAGTTAACAGTGCAACCACTATTTCCTTCCCACGCTGGCAACCCATCTTCTAGTGCATACCTGAAGACCCCAGTGCATCAGTTGTGGCTACAGGTATTCCCAAGTAAAGGGTTATGTACTTCTGGAGAGAAACCTGTAGACAAAGCAGTGAAAATAAACTACAATCAACATTAGTATCTGTATCTCTAACATAATAGTGTCAGTGTCGTGCCTTGGAGCACCAACATGGGAGTCTCGGTAGAGTCTTAGTCAGATATAATAGTTTATTTGAGGCACAGAGGCTATGTGGAGCCTGCAAACTGCACGTACAAGTGATTGACAAGTTAGCACTTTTTTGTTTTCTGGGAAAAAATATGACTAACCTCAAAGACCTTTATGAAAACAAGGTAAAGTTAGCCATGAAATATTGGAATTACTTTACGTTTCCTAGCATTAAAAGATGAGATGAGAAAAAAAAAAGATGAGAAAAAAAAAACCCAAACCTAACCCAAACCAACATGCACTACCTTTTATTTAGTGGAAAGAGAAAGGAGAATAGATATACATTTTTCAGACACTAGTTATGAGAAGCTGCCTGCCAAACAGAATCCTCAGCCTGCTGGTATTCCTCTGCTAAAAGGCAGTCCCCATGCTAGCACCCTTCTCTAGTTATGAAATGCCATGAATATAAGTTTCACGTTCATATTCTCTTCCACCCTGAGTACATTGTATTTCTACACAGAGTAATCAAAGAGCATGGTGAGAGTACAAAATATATATGGCACATTTGTTTCTAGAATCAACAACAATCAGAGAGGTGTGTCCAGCATCACCTTCAGTTTCATAGATTGTGGTTATCTCTTAAATTTTCAGAGACGTTTTAGTCCGTTCCTCTGGATCTGTAGATGTTGTACAGACGCTACCATTTGTGCTGCATAAGGACTAGAGTACCACAAAAATCACCTGCATTGTAGAGAGTGAAAATTATTTTCTTTCATGTGTACAGAAGTACGAATCCTCCTCATCTAAACTCTACTCATTTTATCTCCAAGCCTTCTTCCCTTCAATTAGGTATGAAAATGACAAGAGCTACCAAAGGTGAGTAAGTCAACTATCTCTCCGAAAAGAGCTTTAGAGTTATAATGAGCTTATTACAGCAAATACCCATGGGATAATACAGTAGCCCACATTTCTGAAAAGGACCATAAATTTGTCACATACTAATCTCATTCTGTTCCCATATGACGATGTCCTTGGATATATCCCCAGTATGGGATGCAGTGGTATGGTTGCACCCTTAATTTTTAGGGAAGTTAGGAAGGTGTGCTATGTTCCCCTACATGTACATATGTTTTCCAAGATCCATGGTTTAAATAAACCATTTAACAGTGCAAAAAAAAGCTTTTGTTCTCTTTATTCCCTGATCTAAACTCACATGTCAAAACTTCAAGCTCTGCATTTTATGAGAGCCTAACTTTCCTGCAGGTATTGTATTACCCATGCAAGTATACTGTAAGAATTCTCTTGAGATGGGACCTGCAAGAATTTTATTCAATTTTGAGAACTTTAGGCTGGAATAAGCTATACAGGACTTTGTTGCAGAGCATTAAGCACTCTTCACGACACTCAGTAATTGTTAATTTTATGTGTATCAGTGCTAGGGAGCCTGGTTAGGGAAGCCACAAAAAATATGCTAAACGATATGAGGAAAAAAAATATGAACAGGCTGCAATATACTTTGTCTCTCAAATCTGGCATCTCCATTCCTAAAGTCCAAAAATGTGCTGTGCAAAACTTGAAACTGAAAAAAGTTACTTTAGGGATCCTAAACATATGGCCTCTAGGTGTCACACTCGACCATGTCATAATATGCTATTTATGGATTTCTCTTACTCTCACAGCAGGTAAGGCACCCCTTGAATTTGACTGCTCAAGGAGTCATATTATGTCACATCCACTTTTCAAAATCATAACTTTTAAACAAAGAGCAAATTTCTGCCCCTTTCATACAAGTACTAGTTATTACTGGTTTTGCCAGAGCTATTGTTTTTTCCAAACCTTAGAAGTACTGCAATGCCTGTTTGCTAAATTTATAGCATTCGTTAGGATCATGGCTTTGGAGGACAAATTAGAAACTGTAAGAGCTACGTATGTGAGCTGTGTAGATGTAAGAAAGCATTACTTGTACAAAAATCACAAGACTATGTTAATATACTTAATATATATTAACATACTCTTCTGTGTTTCTCAGTTATTTATAAAATCTTTGCAACAAGTAAAAGTTATTTTTTTGAAAAGGAATAAAAATTCTACTTGCATGAATGCAAAAGCAGTGAAATCTAGTCCTTTAGTTCTGACTTTAAGGTTTAATTAAGATAAATCAGTAATTCTTGGATAGGTTTCTCTTTGTTTGTTTGTTTTATTGATTATGTTGAGGGTGTGTGGTGTGGTATCTGTTTGGTTGGTTTTTAATCTAGTTTAAATCTAGAAGTTTTCCTAGACATTCCTTTATTGGTAAAGGCTGGGTTTTTGGTTTTGAAAAGGGAGTTTTCTTTCCTTTTTCTTTTTTTTTTTTTTTTTTAACCAAGGAAATGCTACTAGGCTAAATAGATCAATACCTATGTGAAATGTAGCATCACAAGAACTGTGGAAGGTCAGATTAAATCAGCTAATTCTGCCTTCAGTCTTCAAGCTCCGTGAATGAACACTGTCCTTTCTGCCCAGATTACACTGGCTTCAAAGCTGACCATATGAAACAGAACCTTTCCAAAGAGCAGAACTGGCTGCGAAAGTGTTCGCAGTACCTCCCTATCAGGAAGTGTCATCTCTATTGAGAATTCAAGCTCTCAACCTTTTCTCATCGATTCAGAGATCTGCTTAGTAACCTCTGGTGGAATTTGCCATATAGCAGGAAAATGCAGTATGCATTTTTCATTGGAAAGATGAAAGTGTGGACGCACCAGCTTGCTCAAAGAGATTTTTGAGCATGTTCACATATTCAGAAGTGGATGGATTAAATCCCTGTACTTGAAAATTTGCTTGAGAGACTATACACACAGCGTAATTCTAAATACACACAAAATTCACAAGCAAATACTAACTACAGTTAAGCAAGGTCTGCATTACTGCTCTGACTCTCTCAGCCACATCTTCTCGTTTCTCAAAACTGTGAAATTTGCGTTTTAATAGTAATTTTCTTGATAAACACAAAAACCACATAAATACTATATCCATCCCGGTTCCAGTCATTTCAATGAAGGAGAGAAGAGAAACAACTGTTATTTTTGTGTGTTAATAAAAAAGGAAGAAATTGTACAGGAGGGAAGTGTTGAATTTTTAACTTAAAAGCTCTTGGTAGCCTCTGCTTTGGGGAAGAAAGTTGAACTTCGTCTGTGTTGGGGGCAGTCAGTGTGCTCTTCTCATCATAACCTCGAAAAAGAAAACTGCACACAATTATAACCTCTTCTGGCACTGTGGTACCAGTATGCACTTGCTTATGGAGTATTGGGGGGAAAAAAACCCTGAGGTGGTACAAAAGTGAGCCTGGAGCATAAAGCTAGCCTCTAAGTCACTAGGATAGAAAGCTTGGGAAAGAGTAAGTGATAGGAAGAGCTAAGTAAACAGACTGAAATCAGAGTAAGAAACCTAAGTGGAGAAAAAATATCCTGTGAGGAAGTACTGAATTTTCCTGGCTATGCTATTTACTGTTTACTGTTTTAACACATTTGGCATGGATCCCCAGCTTGTATACCTCTGTGATTAATACTGCATAAGGAATGGAGCTTTTTTAACACAACTTTAGTTACCTCAGTTTCAAAGAGTCCAATAGAGACTTCACTAATGAAGAAAACAAACCAACCCAAGTGACCGTTAACTGTCAGGAGAACCAGCTTTCTATCACTAAGCCCATTATATTAGATTTCCCAACAGGAAACCAAAAGGCAAGATTTTAACGGGAGTTTCCAAGTCAACTCTGTTCCACCAGTGACTGTGTATACTTCTGAAATTATCATTCCTAAAATCAATAGGAACAGCCCCTAAGCTTAACACGAATTTATGCTGAAAATAAATGTTTATCCAGAGAACATGCTCACTGGAGAAAAATAACAGTTAAAAATGATAGTTGTAAATGCAAATAAGTAGAATAATTAACGGGACTTGAAAAACAGGCAGAGAGATTTCAAAGACACAATGGAGAGGTAAGTACTGAAATCCCTGGCAAGGGGAACAGAAAGAGAATGGAATAAACAAAGAAAATCAGTCCCCATTATTGCCTTTGAAAATCCTCTCCAGGGAGAGCTTAGTAATTTGCACATACCAAATCACCTTTAAACAAAAGCCACCTTCAGTCAATTTTAAACCTTCTCCTTATTAAAATCCTATTGATTGATCATTCTTCATCTAAATGTCTGACAAGCCAATTTCCATTTTCAAGGAGGGAAATGTTGGTCTTCTTTTTCAAGCCATAAATCACTCAAACATTCTGTTATCAATTCTCAAATTAGTTAAGTAATACAAATTAATAAGAAAATTAATCAAGGCTGCTTTCTTTAGTGAGTTGTTTCAGTGGGGTTTTTCTTAACCAATACATTTAACAGTTTCCATAAATGGATAGGCTCAGTAGTAGTGACAAACACGGTATAGTTGGAAATAGCTTTTAATGATTTGTTAACTTCTTAAGAGACCTAACTTAGCTGGCCAAAAGTACAGCTGTTTATTTTATGCTGGCCTCACCAGATCAATAAACAAGAGGAGTAGAACTTCAGGAAACTGGTTAAAGGATCTCACAACATTCCGACATGGAGTAAGATAAGGTGAGATTTAAACCTTATTAAATTAATGATCAAGGTTCATGTGATGTGCTAACTAACCAAGCACTAAGAACTGCATTGTATCATCAACAATCATATTTGCAGAATCTTACATTATAATCAAATTAAAACACAGAAGATAATACATGAAAATACAACCTTTGCTCTCTAATTTTACGTGAAAGATACACAAAAGCATAATGTCTGTCATCCTTTCATTATTTGGCAGGTGCTTTAAGTGGGTGGTAGAAGGGAAGTCTGTTCCTATTGATTAATCTTCCTATTGAAAATTAGAGGTCACCCTCATTGAAGTCAACTCTGTAGAAAAACTAAAATGTAAAAAAATAAATCTAAATAAGGAAAGCAACAAAATTATTTCATTCTAAACTCACATTAATTAAAACTTTGACAGGGAGGTTGGAATCTATGATCTCAGGTGGTCCCTTCCAACCCGTACAATTCTGTGAATGATGTCAGTTCAAAACACGGGGACAATCGGTTCCAAAATGCTGTTGTGTTAACAAAACCTCTCATTCTCTTAAGTGCTGATTTTTCTTCCTCATCTGCTCTTGCAGCACCATCCCCACTGACACTCCCTTGCACCAATATTTCTGTGGCAAAAAGTTCACAAGTAGCCAACTCTATGCACTGAGATAGGTGACATCACAGTCACGTATAATTTGATTTCCTGCATATGGATTGCAATGCACTTAACATATTCTGTGTGCTGCTGAAAAATCTTCTCTAAATTATCAGCATTAAAATTAGAGCTTCGCTAGGGGGATCAAACCAAGCTTAAGGTGATTTGACATTTTCAGGACAGGAAAAGAAAATCATTAAATTGGCACAATTGTTCTTCCCTATGGTGACAAAAGACATTATCTCCAGTTTTCTCCAATCACTATTATACTTGCATATCTGAAACGAGAGAAAAAGCTTTCCAATTAACTGTTAGTGGCAGCTTTAGTATTTCCACAAGTTCTTCCCGTGAGACTCAGAACTAACCTTAGTCTGAATTACTGACAGTTGCATCTATATACTCTCTGCAGAATATATGACAACTTACTTTGATATACTGCTCACTGAAGGAAGAAAAGGTACAGAGGAGATTACATGAAGGGGGGTTCTCAGTGACTGCACTGTTATTGAAATAGCATAGAAATTTGCAAAGCAGTTGTCTATAGAACAGCACTGACTTCAGTGGTTACTATCCAGCCAGATGAGTGGAGCATGGTTAGTGGGATTTGTGTGGATGAAGTTTGTAAGGTAAAGCATTACACAAATTATAGGAAGCATGGTGGAATCATACCTGGCAAATGGACGAAATGCCTTGGCTTCCTGATGAGGGGGAGCAAAGGGGCAGGCGCCGATCTCCTCTCTTTGGCAACCAGCAATAGAATCCAAGGGAACAGCATGAAGCTGAGACAGGGGAGGTTTAGGCTGGATATTAGGAAGAGATTCTTTACTGAAAGGTGGTAGGGCCCTATAACAGGCTCCCCAGGGAAGTGGTCACAGCACTAAGGTTGACTGAGTTCAAGAAGCATCTGGATGATGGGCCCAGTCACATGTTCTGACCTAGCTGGACCTGCGCGGAGCCAGGAGTTGGACTTGATGATCCTTATGTGTCCCAACTCCCAATATTCTATGATTCTATGAGAACAAGGAAATTTAATCTATGCAGTAGGGTGGGGAGCACCAAAAAATACAGCATGACTTTGAAACTGCCACAGAAACATTGTTCAGGTAAAATAACAACCTGAATTCAGGTAACCAAACATGTTTTACCAGTGCAAAAAAAAAGGCAGGTCGTGCTGTACTGGTTTTGGCTGAGATAGTTAGTTTTCTTCACAGTATCTGGTATGGGGCTGTGTTTCAGATTTATGCTGAAATAGTGTTGATCATGCAGAGATGTTTTAGCTGTTGCTAAGCAGTGCTCACACAGAGCCAAGGCCTTCTCTGCTTCTCACCCCACCCCACCAGTGAGTGGGCTGGGGTGCACAAGGAGTTGGGAGAGGACACAGCTGGGACAGCTCACCCCAGTTGACCACAGTGGTATCCCCTACCATATGATGTCATGCTCAGCATATAGAGCTGCAGGGAGAAAGAAGGAAGGGGGAACAACTGGAGTGATGGCATTTGTCTTCCCAAGTCACCGTTACACGTCATGAAGCCCTGCTTTCCTGGGGATGGCTGAACACCTGCCTGCTAATGGGAAGTGGGGAATTAATTTCTGGTTTGCTTTGCTTGCATGTACAGCTTTTGCTTTACCTGTTAAACTGCCTCTATTTCAACCTATGGGTTTTCTCTCCTCAATCCCAGAAGGGGAGAGTGAGCGCATATCTGTGTGGGGCTTAGTTGCCACTGTGGTTAAACCATGACATATGCATAAAGCAGAAGTCAAATTTTACACAAGAACCTGTTTCCTAGATATATCACTAGGATTAAAAAAAAACCCCAGAAAACAAAAAAAAACCCCTATCATTTTAATGCTCTTTAATATATGTATAATTTATCACTTTTACAAAAAAATTATCAACATAATTTGTGTCATCTTAAATTCTCTTAGCACCCACATATAAATACAGATACAACACACCTAACTTCAGTTCTTTGGCTAATATATTGATGCCTAAGTATAAGCTTCTTCTCCTGAGATATCCCACACAATGAAAGGAAAAATGGCAATTTTTGTAATATGTGGCTAAAATACTCCCATCAGTAGGAAAAAATCCATCAATTTCCTACAGACGCTTCTACATATGCTCCTATTGACTCTAGGAGGTATTTTCAATGTTTACAATCTTTACAAAAGGTATTTTTAATAGTATTTTTAGTAAATTTTATTTCAACTACAAAACCAAATAATTCAGATTTTTATATGTAGAAAAATTAAGAAGAAAACTAAAATATATGCTGCTTCCTCTCAAAGCTACTAGAAATCCATTAAAAGCAACTTGCTTTGGAGACCTACAAGGATAATTGCATGGTAAATCCCCAGATCCTTTCAGTTCTTCCTTCTTCCTACTGATACACAGTCTGTACTTCTACATAATGTATGTAGAAGTTTGCCCATATTTTATTGTAGCACATACACTTTCCTAAAGGAGAAATTTAAATATGATACAATCTTGGAATACATCATAAATACTGAAACTTGCAGAATAGCAGGGCACACTGTACCTCACTTAGGCTCAAATAGGGTAGAATTCAATAAATTAATCTTCTGTAAAGATACAGGGTTGCCATAGCAAAGTATTACACTGATAGGATTCAGAAAAGAACTCCATTATATCAAACACTTTAAACAAGCATGTGCCAACACCAAATCCCCTCTCTCGTCAATAACTAGTTGACTGGCAGCCAACAAAATACTTGTGACTCAAAATTTCTTTTAATGTAAAACTTAAGTGTATTGACGCAGTTGACTACAATGATCTGTAGTAAAAAATATTATTGACTTGTATATAGGCAGTTTGGCAGGGCTTCATCTTAGCTCCCATGATTTAATTTTCATTTCTGGAAGTATTGATGAAGGATACTGAGTGTTCTCAGCCTCTATTAGAGTCAAGACTGCTGAGTTCCTGTCCTATATTTTCTAGGTGCATACAAAGTTCTGACAAAGGGAAGAACCATGTATCTTGGATCTTTGGAAGAAAGTAGGAAAATACATCTTCCTATCTCTCTTATATGTATGCAAAAAGAAAATTGCTATTGTCTTTGGCCAGGACAAAACTTCTTAAGTCATATCCTAAAGAAAAATAATTAAATGTGAATGGGAATTTTCTTTCTCTTCCATGTTTCATGTTCTCTTTCACATTCCCATCCTTATGTTAACCTGCAATTTCAAGTTGTGATCTTCAGATGAAGATCATAATGACTCAATCCCACATTAGTTTCTTTGGCTTTCTATAATGGAATACAGAAGATTGTATTCATTTGATTTCAGAATGGACCATTAGCCACTGTATTCTTAAACCATTAAAATAATTTGAAATCAAACAATAAATAAACCTAATGCATACCTCTAAGCAGAAAGTAATTAAACCAGACAGTAAACATTTGCTTTATTGTTTAGTTTTCTCCCTAAATTATGATTCTTGCAACAGTTCCTTAAATGGTTTTCACTTTAACTGCATTGCAAAAATGAGATCATATTCATTGTATGCTCTTCATTAACTCAACTGATGGTGTTTTAATTCCTACTACATACAAATACTGATGTTGGTTTTGCAATTTGACATAACTAGTGTGTGTTGAGAATAATTAGCTTCACTAGGGCAGAAGAAATTATTTCTTTGCAAAACACACACACACACGCTTTTTAACAAAGATTACTGATAAACTTTCAAGGTATTTCTTGTCTTACAGAAATGCAACTCTTTCACTTTTAATTAAGATTTCTGTACCCTGATTTCCCTAATGAACTAATAATTCACGTTCTGATGGTAAATACTTACAACAGATCTAAAAGAAGGTGAGAAAGGACACTTAGCACAAGTGTTATGTCTGCTGTACTGGAACACGTCAGCACCACTATAAACAGTAAATGCAGTTTAAAAGACCAAGAGTTAACCAGAAAGGCAACAGCTTGGAATTTCATTACAAATTATTAAACCATAATGACTTTTTGCCTAAGACTTCCCATAAAAAGCCAAACACCGTACCTATAGTTTGGTAAAAATACTACCTGAATATATCCAGGCATCACACGAATGTACCCCAACAGACAAGTAGTTATTCTCCTAATCTAGTTTTGGAATGACAACAAAGTATCCACAATGCAACCTCTGGAAATGTGCATTTATGTTAAAATGTTATGAACATCAGTACAGGCCATGGCTCAACAAATGACAGGACAAACAACCACCTGAAATGTCTGTCAAGATGCACCGATACCACTGTGGGCTGATTGAACTGCCAGTCTGCGGCTACCTGCCTAACATGCACAGGCCCTAATACAGATGGGGGGAACATTGGTGGCAATACCTTGCAGGAACAGTGTGCCCAAGGTGGGAGTGGTGCCTGCTGTCACTGACCCATTACCCAAATCCTGACACTGGGACTGGTCAGAGTGGGTGCTGCATTCCTTCCCCATCCCTGCTTGGCTGTGACAAAGCACTGCAGTGCTATTTGGATCTAGTGTCAGTTAACTTCTGAAATGTGTACGTGTGTGTTTGCTCCTTCCTTGCTCTGCCCACTAATAAAGCAAACACAACAGTGCCACACTAGACTGTCTAGTGTTGAACTCCCTCTCTCCGTATCATAACATAGTCTGAATCTTCTCCAAAAATGCTGGCATTTTATGTTCTCCATATTAAAAAAAACCACTTAGACCTTACCCTATTCTCTAAAAACCTAAAGCAAGAGACCTAATCTTACAGTCAAAGAACAATCACTGGCATATATATATATATCTTATTCTTTACCCTCCTCCATTATATTTAAGGTGTAAAGTAGTATTGTTGCAGAAGTAGTATTATTACTCTGTTGCCATGGTGACAGAAAAAACTGACAGACATAGCCATTGGACTATATGTCAATCACATCTCCTGAATATTACTCAGATGGAAGACCACAGCTATTGTGATCTTCAAAACCACATGCAATGTTAATATTCCACACAGAAATATTAATTAGGAAGAACTGTGTTGTCTGATATATTAGAGTATCACCATTATGTAATACAAAAGTATTCCTAGCTTATTCTCATAAAATTTCAAACTACTTTGGCAAAAACAAGAGAAACAAACTCCATTAGACTTAAATCAGAATGATATATAGAATTTAATAGAGCCTTCTAGATAAATAGAGACACCAGCCTGAGTTAAGGCCAGTAGAGTTGACAAATCGTTGCTAATGTTGAGATTTAAGCATCCCTATATAGAATTACTAGCCCAAATTTCACTTTGTTATAACATTCTAACACTCTACGTATACCAGATGGGAAGATTTAAAAAAACCCAAAAACACCACAAAAAAAAAAAACCCAAAACAAAAGTACCAAAACCCCAAACTCACACAGAGTATAATCTTGTAATATAGGCGATAATTTACTACAGACTACAGATCAAACACCCTGAGCTGACCTTCCGTAGCAGGTGCAATATAGTCTCCCAACGTTGAATGGAATTCTAATCCTCAGCACCTTGGACAGAGTCTCATGAACCTGAATCGACGTCAAAGGCTTTCCTGCTTTTATTTGTTCATTAAGGAGACCGTGGCGAGTTTCTTTGCAGCATACTCTTTATTCTTACAGCAAGATTTTGCACGGTTAAAATACATGCACAGCTAGTAAAACACAGATGAACTGGCATAAACTGGAGTTCATCTGTACTTTTTTTTTCAGAGTAACATATAGAAACCATTTAAGACCACGCTACACTTTTTTACATACACCAAAGCACAATACTCCCCTTAAAACTTTTAAACTCTATTTTACAGGCATTAAAACATTATCTTTGAACAGTGGCACTGTTGTCCTCAGAAGGTAAAATATTCCCTTTATTGTTTCTCTTTCTCAAGTCATAAAAAAGGTCACACTCCCAAACAAACACAAAATTAAATTGAGCAGTTGGATGAAATGAAATAAAATACTGTATGAGAAGAATCTATTGAGAATAGTTTTGATGGTAGAATGAACTATAAACTTCCATCAGAATGAATGTAATAGAACAGAAAAAAATTACAAAACAGAGAAGGAAAATATGAATTAGTAAAGTATTAGCTAAGTTTAAATTAAAAAGAAAACAAAACAGAATAAAAACCCAATACTGTGGAACAAGACTGTTTGAAGGTTCTTCCACTGACCACCTTTGTATGGCAATCTTTTTTCACATTTATAATAAAGAAGTTTTACACAAAATTCTAAGATGTTTCATTAAAAATATTTTTAAAAAGAAGATAAGAAAAACTAATTCTATTTTAACACTATGAAACTGTGATTTTATTGAGTCAGTTGAAAGTGTTAAAGTCAGTGTAAACAGAATTAAATTTAAACCTCCAATTATCATGTAGATTATACTCAGATGAGGCATAGAATTTTTGCTGATATTCACTGCAAGAAATCAATATAAAACTAAAAGAAAAATATTTATTTTAGAGATGCATTTAAAAATAGGCTTAAAAATTACTATTTGGATCCACCTGCAGGCCATTTCAGAAAGATTGCAGCTGAGAGGATGAGACAGCAGGGAAACCCATTCAAGCTGATCCAATTTAGATATGCAAATTTTATCTTGTGTGTTTGAATAGAACATTATGGCACAGCATAATTTGCACCTTGAGTTCCAAAGAATAATATTTCTAATCTAATGGAAACATGCCTCCATTGTTCACTTTCCCAGTCTCCAGGTTTGGTCCAATCTACTACGGTCATACCCATTTAAAACTGAGTTTTTATCCATGTTTTAAACAATTAACTAACACTAAAATATATATATATAAAAAGAAAAAAGAAAAAAACCTGGTATTTATGTTTGTAGTTACCTAAAATCCCCTAAACATTTCAAGTGGCTGTACAATAAAGCCTTAACTCTAAACGGGTTAATATAAGCTTCACTCCAGGGGTGAAATGCTAAATGAAACAACTGAAGTTTAAGATCACATGTTGTTTGACACAATGTACAATTAGCTCATTTTTTGTCTTGATTGCTCCAAATATTGGTATTTCCTCAATGATAAACTTTTGCAAAAATAGACTTTGTTGGAGTTTTTTTCATCAAAGTGAGTGGAACAACGCTGAGGATTTTTTTTTCCCCATGCAATTTATACTTGCAACCCTGATCTATTATTGCTTCTGATTTAGTGGTGCTGTTGATAGAGAACAAGACAACGTGTCTCAGAATCCATGACTGTATATGTTATCTTAAAAAGAACTTGCGTAATGGAACAAGCATTAATGCTGATTACTGCCTAGCTCAACAGACAGTAACAATAATAGGTTCAATGCTTCGGAGTAAATTTTCTTCTTAAATCTGCAGAAGAGGTACTTACTGTCTTCCTTCCAAATGTGCATAAAGCTTATGCTACTCTAACAATAAGCAACAACACATTTGAGCAAATGTGGCTGGGATAATGTTTAAAAGGAGATTCACAAAGCACACGTTTTTTTTTCTACAAACTTGGAGAGCAATCATTGTATTGCTCTTCTCTTTAAAATAGCTGAGTGCTACATTAAAGCTCCCAAACACATAGAATATTATCCGCTGTTGAATGAGGAATGACATATCTGATATTGTAAGGGCAGGTACAGTCAGAAAGCAAATCTATTTTGGAAGAAATATCTCGAAGATTAATATCCACATATAAATTCATACTGGAGCGAACTAAAATATGTGAAGTACAATACTGGAATTGTAATTTATATCTAGAAACACTTATCATTCTCTTCATTATCATACAAATCTGTAATTTTAAACCCATAAACATATTTAAATCACTCAAATCATAAAGTGTAAATTAAAATTTTGAAAAAACCTTGAGTTTCATAAAATTCATGTTCCAGATGTGCCTTTAATTTAAAGGCAGCAGAGTGCTCTTTTACTATGTTAAGAAGTACATTCTGAGATAATTTCAACCTCTTTGTTGAACCCTTCCCACTTCAAACAGGCTCTCCAAGGGTTAGTTCTAATATTCAGCTCAGCCTCTGAATCTTCACCCATGAAGATAATCAAATAATGAGCTCTATACTGCTAAATCCTCAGGATCTCACTTGTTCCACAGGTGCAAGACTTATCTGTTTCTCACTTTCATCCACTCTAACCACAGTGGTAATAAAATAACCAACACTAGATATTACTGAAGATTACACTTGCAAGTCCTCTAGCATTAACCCAAGTATAGCCAACAGTCCATTAACAAAGGTTTAAAAATGTAAAACAGGCTTCAAAAGGAAATTGCTTCCTCATAGATCTTCAATAGGTATAGGAGGTGTGACTGACAGCTTATTAAAATACTCTCCGACTATAAGGACAAAGTAGGAGTGGCAGGTAGCCACAGAAATGTGGAAGCTCTAATTTCCAGCAGTATGTCTGCCACCGTTACACTGCCTCTTATTTATTTAGTAAAGATCAATTACTATTTTTTTTTGTATCTAAATTTCATATCTTTATTGCAATTACACTGTGACTACAGGTCATATTAACAAAATGCAATTAGAAGAAGAACCAGCAAGTAAATGGTTAACCTGATGAAAATGTGTTTAAGTGAGGACTCCTCCTATGCTCTCCATTCAGAACAATTACTGGAATAGCCCCAGTGCTGATGTTAGTGGGAGCTGGCACAGACTCTGAATCAGGAAATCAGCACAGGAAGAGCACAAGGATAAGCTCGGGCTATCTGAAACAGAAAAGCCACAAAAATAAGTTTGCAACAGTAAGTTTTAACCAGTCTGTTAAACAGTGCAGAGGAATGACAATCTAGTTCTGAGGGTGCTGGGCTGCATTGGCTTATAGGACAATGACTAAGCTGAAGGGGCTCAGTACCAGGCAAGGCATCTAGGGCCCATGGGAGGATGCCTGGAAACAGGAATGGTGCATCAGCAATCCTGCAATTCTCTACCATCAGACGACAATTGAACATGCAGTGTGTTGGAGAGGCTAGATGTTATTTTTAACTCCAGAGGAGATACTGCTTTACCACAAAGTTTTATATTAATGATAGGTTCATAAAATATCTTTTTTTATTTTATGTTTCCAAATTGCTTCCTTAGCTATAGTGGAAATCTAATAAGCATATGAGGAAAACTGAGGAAATTACATACCTCAGAATCCATAAAGTCAGAAGAAAACTTTTCATACTTTGAAAGGGTACAGAGGAGCTAAGCTGTAATAGCACTCCAATCAAATTGGGTTAAAGAATACACTTGACATCCCTTTGAGTCAAGAGTACTTAGTCACATGGTTGAAAAATAGGACTATCCTCATTTTGCTAGCATCCCTCATCTGCAGTCTTCCTCATCTCTGCTTATCAGATTGCTACCCACTGGGGTTTTTGTGGCCACGCTACAGGACTTTGAACAAAGAAAATTCTTTGCTAAATTAAATAATTTAAAAAAGAAAAATAGAAGTAGGGAGTTTGTGTATATTTAACTTTAAAAAATGCAAAAGTTTCAGAACATCTCAGTCACTATTAGGATTCAGACACTATCAAAATAAAACAATTTGTTCACAAAACTGATGAGTTATATTAGCCAAACACGTGTCTTACTGTATGTCACAATTTGCATTTCTTCTACTTCTTACATGCTTGATGTAATTTAGTTTATACGATGATAAGCTAATTCTGTGTGGTAGTTATGTTCAACATCCTGTTACAATTAATACTTCTTTAAATACAGCCCCTATTTCCTGTTAAATATGCTTTCCAAGATGATTAGCACATTGACTTCCTCTATATATTCCTCCTTGGGTGAAGAGAGTAAGATCCAAGTTTTCAAAACAAAACCCTTGGCAGGAAACAAACTCCTCAACTTAACTAAAAGAGAGGTTACTTAAATTTTATAATATCAACTGATATAATTAACAAAACACAAAGCCACAAACAAGGCTGTTGTTACTTGAAACCCCCCCAAAAAAAAGGAGGGGGTCTGAGTGTTTAAAACAGATTTCACAGATCCGTGTACATTTTAGTTTGTGGCAAAAATAAGGTAGGTGAATGTACAAGCAGACAGATTTTCATTAATTCCTGTTGTATTCTGTGTTCCAACATACATCATATATAAAAAAGGAAATTCAACACATATGAAGTACTTCTAGACAGAACTTTTATTCTCTTCAGTCAGCTTTCCTGTCATTTAAAAATGACCACTTTAAGATTAAAACCTGAAATCTTTCCTGGCGCTCAAGGAAACACTTCGGTCAGGTTGAAAGACAAGCATTTTAATTAGGTAAGTCAAAAGTCTTGTTAGTATTACTACTGCTACATTTTACCTGATTCTTACTTTACAGTAGCTGCTCCACAAGTCAGAATAGCTGCTTCTCATTGCCTTTCAAATCTACCAGATTATCCAGGCATGACAGCACTTGCAGTCCAGTAAATATTTGCAATACGTTAGAGTCTCTGTTTTGGTGATTAACAATCCATAAAGAGATCTTAAGCAAAGCTATCAGTTTAATCTAGCAGGGCTTTGCATGCAGTGTGCCAGACTGAGTCAGACAGTTGTAGTAGTGAGGCAATGATGCGGCCACAGTGTCTGAACTAAGGCAGTGCATTTTTAAAAACCCAAGGGAGTTACAGCCCCATTTACTCCATCTGTGATACACTACAGGAGAAAACAGAAGCAAGGTTTACTAGGTATTTATCCACAAAATATGTTGTCAAACAGCTATTTTCAGTACACAAATGTAAGTATAATGTTTGGAATGCACATAAAACATCTGGAATACAATTATTTTCAGCACAAATAAACAAGATTTTCATATTCGGTCATGAAGTGCTTTTATGACTGGCATTCAGTCACTATTTAACATCTGAGGTCAACATTTTTCATTAGAGCTGACTGTACATTTCTGTAATAATAGAGCCACAAATGTACACCCCTCTATGAATAAACAGAGCAGTTCTGGCCATACCGAGATAAGACCGACGTGCAGGCTGTGTTACTCTAGGACTGGCCTAGCTTATACCTACTGCTTCCCGTTTGCTACTACATTAACACAGGGCTGAATATACAGAGTAGTTATCTTTGGGATGCAGGACTTCACCTTTAGATATACACTGTTACCGTACTCTCCAGCTAAGGGCAGTTTTTTAACTTTACCTATGTCATGGGGGCAGCAGTCTGATCCACTTGGCCCTAACTTTCTAAAGCTTACAAAAACAGAGCAGTGCACAAAGACATGTGTAAAATTAAATCAATAGGTATTCATCTATCACATCCAAGTAAGTGCAGTCATATCTGCATGTAATGGGCAAAGCTGTACTCCTAGAGTAATAAGCAACAGAAATCAAAATGAACATTACTTTTTCCTATGTGAAGCAGAGCAGAAAACTTTTTCTTTCATTTAACATAACACATCTAGAGAAATGCACAAAACACATTTTTCCCCTTTTACAATACACTTGAAGCTGCAGCCATTCTCCCAACATGAGTAAAGTGTATGAACCCAAAATATATGCAAGCCAAATCTGGCTGATGCACCAGTTTGGATGCAGTAGGAAGACAGGATTCTTATTTAAGTGACTGCTTACATATTTGCTCTAGTATCCAGCAAACTCAAGTAACACTGAACACGTTATCCACAAAAGAAACACGGTTTGGTACTAAACTGAACTGATCTGCCATCATATCTCAATATTGATCAGTTTGACTGATTTTTAGCAAAACCCCCCCAAAAGCTTCTATAAAGAAAATACGATAAGGAAAAACTAACCAAACCAATGATTACAGCAACCTTATTTTTATGGAACACCTTTTAAGTACCTCACAGTAGTGCTTATTCTTGACTAAAGAAGGCCATATTATTAGTTGCCCAAGTCATACTTGTCATCACAGGATTTTAAAATTTACTGAGCTATTACAGCCTTCAATTACTAGCAAGATTAGTCTGAATACATACAAGGTATTCTATTTCTGAAATCCAAGTCTCAGAAGATTTACTTTTAGACCAACTTTTAAAGCTGTAGCTCGTTGATGATCAGCAGCTATAAACTATGTTTGCAAAGTCAACAGCTAGCTTGTCGAAATTGTCTTGCAGAAGTTCAAGATTTTGACAACTTTTCTAGAAAAAAAATTGGTTTTACAAAGCTTGATTTTTTAATGCTTTTATCTAATTTTAGAATAAAGCACTGGCTCACTTGTTCTAATGCTGTGGGTTTTTTCTACAGATTTTTCTTCCCATAACACTTATTTAGCTCAGGTTCTTCTTAGGCAACCTCTTGCTGAATCGAATTACGTCTTTACAATGCTTATAAATTTCTTTTATGGGTATCTCAAACACCAGAAACTTTCCTTTGAGATCTCTTTCACCAGACTACACTCATTTGCCAACTGTTGTCTCAGTACAGAACAAAATGACAATGCTTGAAATGTACTTTCATATATTTTAATGAATATCTGGAAGACCAGTAAGCCTCTACTGCTGCATTGTGAAGACTACTAGTGCTTGAAGCTCTGGAACAAGTTTGCAGACTTGTGAACCAACAGTGCATTTGGCTTTGAATCCAGCCAGGAAAAACTACAACACAGTGCCATTAATATATAAGAGCACATGAAAACTAGAATGGAATCATACAACTCCATCATCATGTCCTAATCCTGAAAGAGAGTCTGACACTTCAAATTACTGATAAAAAGTTTAAAAAAAAAGAGAGAACATATTATCAGACAGTTTTTTATAGGAGTTACTCAGAAAAAGCACTTAAAAGAAACCAAACACTATGAAGTTTGATGGAACATGTATCTGTTGTTCTGGCTTCTATGATTCTGTCACAGAAAAATTAGAGATAAGCACCAAGTCCTGCAATAACTGTATACAGAATACAAATAAAGAAAGACACCAAGATACTTTTGTCATCTATAAAAACAGAAGTCCTACAGAATTGCATAGTGCTTTAATTAAATTATAGTCCAAGTATACTATACACTGAAATGAGAAATATTTCAGTATTAGTGCCCATGAATAGGCTTCTCAAGATTCAATTATCATACTGTGCACATGATACTGTTTAATGTAGAAATCAGAAAAAAAGGCTGAAGACAATATAAGAACTAGAATAAGAAGAAACTTCTAAGTCTTAGCAAAGGAGGCAAAAATAAGAAAATTCTATGCTTAATTAATGTTTATAAATATATGCAAGTTTATACGCATATTATACACTTTAGGATAAAAAAATATTTAGCTGTACAAGAGACATATCAGCTTAATTACAGCCTAATTTTGTACAAGAGCATCTCCTATAGTTAAAGGTTGTTTTTTTTAATCCACCTTGTATTGCAAAGGGATTTATTTCTTTATTTAAGTTTCCTGTTTATTTCCTACAAATTATATATAAATGCATGCTTGCTATATGGAAGCTTCTCAGAAAGGCCAGCTGGCAGAAATAGAAGCCAAGGCTAATCACTGAAGAACCAATAAAAAGAAGCTTTATGTGAAATGGGATCCTTCTAAGAAGTGTGCTGAGAAGTGGCATTCTTAACTACTCCTGATGTATGAAGATAGATAAAAGCTGGAAGTTACTGCTCACTTGTCTTTCAGTATGTAGCTGCCTTATTCCAAAAACGGTCAAAACAAGAAGCAGCTCGCGAAAATAATGTAAACATGCCATAGATATAACATGCCAATTAGCTAAAATGCAAATACAAATTATAAAATAAAATTTCTACAGAAGTCTTTTTGTTTGTTTCTTTAGACGTCCTTATGTTTTTCAATTAAAAGTTTTGAGTTAAACCCTTGCAGAAACATACTCTTCGCCTCTATTGAGCCTTCCACCCAGTTTTCTCCATTCACTACCAATTCCAAGAATTTACTAAAATCCTAGGCATTGTTATCTTACATGTATTTAATTACTTTGCATGTATATTTATAAGTATGGTGCTTAAAAGCACAACTCTTGGATGATGATTTGTGAGGAAGGGTGGTGGCAAGGTGGGAGCTGTGGTGGCCTGGCTGCTGCGGGGAGGCATTGTTGAGGAAGCAGGTTACTTGCAATGCCTTTTATGACACTTCAGCGTCTGAGGGAGATGAGGCATATGGTGCCACCAGGCAGCGCACTTTGCTGAACACCTGAGGCCAGTACCGCACCAGGAGCAGATCTCTGTAACAAGATGTAATATTCCCAGCAGTCAGAGAACACAGCTGCAGGCCATTCCCTCAGCCTGGATAGATATAGGCCATGTCAGCTGGATGCCTCTGATCTGCCAGGTGAAGTCATGTCCCAGGAAGCACAAAGTATTTGGCAGCTCCAGATGCACTACCAAACACTTTGTCCCTTTTAAACTTCCGGCTGTAGATAGGACAGAAATTCTTGCCAAAGTACACGACTCAACATGTTCCTTTTAATGGCAGGATGGTATTTGTTTGTAATGAGAGATTAAATAGATCCAATGGTGTAACACTTAGGCATGTTCTTTGCATATATGTGCATTTCCAGTACTTATGGCAAAATCTCCAGAACTCTGCACTCTTGCAATGTCCAGAATAAGCATTTGGCTTTGTGAATTCCAATGAAACATGTAAATCTATGACCAGAATAACTAAGAAACCAAATTATATTACAGCATTTGAGCAAGTTAATTTTTCTAAAAAAAAAAGGGGGGTGGAGAGAGAAATATACTTCTTTCTCCTAATTACTGTTCTGAATACAAACATGAGCTGATAAGAAATGTTATCAATGCCTGTAAGTTTTCAAAACAGAATTTCCATGGACTTCCCATGGAGCAGGAGACACTTTAAAATACAAACCATGACATATCACTGAATAAGTTTCCTTTACTCTCTGACATAATAGTAAAAACATATCTAAAATGTTAAGTCTCACACAACAAAGTAGGTCTAGGTTTAAAAATGAGTACTTCAAAGAGAAAGAGGTAACGTAACTGATTCAATTTGTGCCTGATCACCTAGGGTTTACATTCTTTTATTCTATTCAGCAAAAGAGTAGAAAACAACAAGAATTTTTATCCTGAAATTTTAAATTTTACTGGTTTTTTGGCTGGCATGGACATTTCACAGTTACACATTAAGATAAACGGTCACATCCCTAACCACTCCATCAGTTACGTGTCTTGTACTTGAAATTAATATTCTCTCAACTGCTTCAGTCCTCTATTTTGAATTTTATCAACAATTATATACTCCACAAAATTAGAAAGGACTCAGACACTTCAATATAACTATAAAGAAGAAAGAAAATTCCTTTCCTTGTTCCCAGACTAAATCTGAAAGCCATTGTAAGACTCTTGTCTTTTTTATCTCTTAAATTCAAAATTAGTTTGTTGACTAAAAGTTTTGAAGTCTACTTCCCAGCTGATGAAAAATAGTATTTCTGGCAGTTACCAGCATTCCACTGCTTATTTTCACTAAGTCATAAAGCACTACTGTTTTAATATAATGCATATACACTGGCATTAACAGTTCAAGCCATACAAAAGTTCTCAATATTTTGATAAAAATATATAAATTCACCAACTGACAATATCCAAATTATGTTAAAATGAAAAAGGAAACAAAAAAGTGCTTCCAAAAGTTAACTAGTTTATTGAGCATCTTTAATAAGAGTGAAAAGAGCAATGTCTCATTTACACTGGGTATGTTGGCAATTGCTTAAAAATATTCACAGTCCCTCTAAAGTTATTTCTCTGAAATACATAAATAAGCCTCAACATCTGTGTAGAACGGTACATAAACAAAAAACACAAAGCAAACCTTAGAAACATACTTAAGGGAAGAAAGTTCAGGAAAATGGGTCAGAATCAGTGATAAATTTTCTCCCCTTGCTCCAAAATACCAGCTAAATGTTAGTGCGATTTATGAGGGCTGGGGTCACTTCCCAAGCCTATATTCACTATATCCAGGATAGGCAATATCTGGAGAAGTCTGATCACGTTTTGTCTGAGAAAAAATCTTTCTTGCACATATCTGTTCAATCACATCTGCACAGAATGTTCTGAAACAAAGGAAAAGTTACACAATCTAGTCTGACCTGCAATCCAAGAGTTCAAAGAAAAATAGCACTTTTCAGCATAAATCAGTCAACCATACAATGCTTTTCTCTCTCTTTTTTTTTCTTTCTCTCCATTAATCAAGTGCTTGAACTTTGCTATTGCTGTGCTGGGAAGAATGGATATAATTTTCTTGCAACTATTTCAGAATGTTCATGCATTTTGATGGAAATGTGCAACATTGCACTGCCTGTGGGAGTTCTCCAGTACATATCTTGAATAGGATTCATCAGTGTCCATTGTTGTTATCTACATTTCAGCTAAACTTCATTATAGTCAATAAAGATCTAGTCAGTAAGATACACACTTCCAGGCAAGATAAATTGTATCTAAAACCAGTCAGATGAAATCTGCCCTAAAATATCAGAATGCTCCCCTCATATAGAGGGGGTTTCATGTTATCTATACTCAACTACAGATACCTAATCTAGATTAAGCCCATGTTCTCTACCATCCAGATTTGGAGTATGTTCCTTCCTTCTGCAACAATTAAAAACAAACAAAAAAAGATAGACTAGGACATTTGCTTATCTGGCAATTAAAGTTTTTTAACACTTCCACTCATAAACCAATGTATTCCCTGTTCTTATGGTTATCACGTGTTTCCATTCCAGCCAATCATTTTCTTGGACTGGGAAATACACTGGTCATCTTGAGCCTTTTCGAAGCTCCCAGCTTGATGCACAAACATAGAGATTTGGGTAGGCAAAGAACAGAATAGCCTCCACAACCTGCTAATAACAATAAAATGTTGCTGAAAGAGTTTGTTCGTGATCTAGCCCTCTACCAGTGGCTGTACAGCTGTCTTCAACTATGGGCTGATACAAGCAAACTGTTCCCATTTCAGGATGCTCTGATGAAGCAGCTTGTAGCCCAACAAACACATGCACAACAACCAAGCAAACTCACTCCTGACGCCAGGCTGGAACTCAGCTTCAAGAGCTGGGGACATGGCTACATACATGTATATTACCATTTGGCAAGACATTGCTTTTTACTATGTTAAGTGAAGCGTCTACCACCATACCTTAGCTTCTTCCTGATGACCATAGCCTAAGTGGATACCACAAGACATCAGTCAGTGATAGACTTCTCTCAAAAACTAAAAATTGGACTGTAACTTTCATACAACACGCTCCCCTTCCCCCCAAAACCAAAAAAAAAAAAAAACAACAAAACAAACCTAGCCAGAACGATGACTATTTCAAAAGACAGTAATACTGATATAATCAGTAAATAACTAAAGAAAAAAAAATCCAACACCTCAAAATTAAGAGCTGTCAGCATCTCTTAAGAGATGTCAGCATTATGGAATCTCAACCTTGCATATCTGTGTTTACCACAACAGGGTGGTATAATTGTACTCATCACACAACATCTCTGACTATTTGCAAAGTACCATTTTCCCCAGTTTCACAGGTTCCTAGGTTTCACAGACCTAGGAGATTTTACCGGGTTATTACCTAACATTAAACTCCCCCAAATATTTCCAAATCACTGTGTGATCCATTCTCTAACATGTATTTTTCAGAAACACAGCTACGTTAACAGAATATTTTTAGCACTCAATGTTTATTCACCTTCTTAAGAGATTTATTCATTTTATACCTAGTAATACTTGATTGTTGTCAATGAAATAAACACTTTTTTGGCAAGGTTTCCTCAAGCAATATTTATGTGACATTTTTCTACACCTCCTCCTGCTCTTTTGCACCCTCTTAAACTATCAACATCAATCACTAAGAATTCCTCCAGTACCAATGTCATAGATTAAAGCACAAGTCTTTTAGCCTTTCTACTAAATGCTTTGACTCTTCCCTGCACTATTTCACAGCCAGAGACTGAACTAATCTTTGTCAAACTGGGATCCTTCATTGTTTGCTCTAAGTCCCCACATCCTCTCAAGAGTTAGTGCTTTCCCCGGTAAGGAACCAGGATCTTTCTGAAAAGAAAGTCTTCACTTACTGGTTCTAGATTATAGAATCATAGTATATCCTGAGTTGGAAGGGACCCATTAGGATCATCAAGTACAACTCCTGGGATGCATCATGGTTAACCACATAACTGTGGTTAGCCTGAGTCATACTTTGCTCGCATAAATCCATATTACAAACCAGTCCAGATTATTCCCAGAACTCCTCTGTTCTGTGAATCTAGAAAACAACTTATTAACTGCAAGTTTCATGGTGCTATTGAAATTTAAAGTCAGGCTACTGTGTAAAATATAAAATATTAGTGTTTCCTAAAACAGGGGTATTTCAATGGAAACAACACAATTATATAGTGATCCATTATGTCTTTTTTCAGTATGACCTTTTTTTTTAATTCAGTTGATGGATTTGTCTTCACATTTTTATTGCTAATGTCAGATACTAAACTGCTATTTAAAATTTCACCAGGGACTTCAGCAAGTCTTATGAAACCCTGGCTATTTATTAAGCTCATCATTATCAGCTAATCTTAAGATACATAAAGGGTATACCAAATATATGTAAAATAAAGAAGATGAGGAATGCAAGAAGTATTAGTCAATATACATTAATGGAAAAATATGTCCGGTCTACCAAAAAAATCTGTTATTTATTTTTATTATTATTAAAGTAAGCATTTAACTGTTATCATGCACAACTTTTGTTTTTTTCATATGTGTTCAGTTGTTATGGTGAACTGATAAGAGTTGAAACTGCTTTATATTTTGGCGTGTTAGCAGTCAGCCCTGTGGAGAAGCATGTAGGTTTCACACAGAAAGAATTTGAAAACTCATACATTTAAGTCATCAGTATGGTAGACTCAAACTAACAACAACCTTGTGCAATTTCTGCTACAGTAGGATTCAAAGGTCTTGGGAAGAGCATACTACAAAGAACCAGCCAGAGTAGAGATGGGTGTTGCTTGGACCCACCAGTGCTCAATACACAACATGGCACGAGAAGCACCCACAGAGTGCATGGTCGCATCCAGAGAGGAGTCATCAATAGCCTGATGTCCTGATGGAGGTATATGACAAGTGGTGTTCCTCAGGGGTCTGTACCGGGATCGGTATTATTTAATATCTTCATCAATGACATTGACGGTGAGATTGAGTGCACCCTCAGCAAGTTTGCAGATGACACCAAGCTGAGTGATGCAGCTGACATGTCAGAAGGATGGGATGTCATCCAGAGGGACCTGGAAAAGCTGGAGAAGTGGGCCCAGGTGAACCTCATGAGGTTCAACAATTACAAGTGCAGGGTCCTGCACCTGGGTCAGGGCAATCCTCATCATCAGTATTGGCTGGGAGATCATGTGATTGAGAGCAGCCCTGCAGAGAAGGACTTAGGGGTGCTGGTGGATGAGAGGCTTGACATGAGCCAACAATGCATGCTCACAGCCCAGAAAGCCAACCATATCCTGGTCTGCATCAAAAGGAGTGTGATCAGCAGGTACTTCCATTAGTAAGAAGATTCCATAAAAATAAAAGGACAGGTTTTTAATGTTTCTGTAACTTATACAGAATGCATTGCAATTAAAATTTTAGCCTTAAACATATAGTTCAAGGGAGTAATGCCTGTAGTCAATGTTAACTATTTCCATTGAAAGACCATATTTTAGTGGATTATTACTAATTTAATCTAGCTATTCTGCAACCAAACATATTCCTGAGGGTGATGCTTGAGGTAATGATTTTGGGTTTGTTTTGCCTGGATTTTTTTTTAATGTACTTAGTTCAAAATCCCTGAAAAGAATCCACAACACCCACTGTTTAAAAAATAAACAACTGAGAGCTAACTCCCAATTAACTGATATCATGATATTATTTCAAGCTAGAATAGTTTGAAGTTTAACAAGCCAAGATTGTCTGGCACCACAGATACATCTCTTGACCTACTCAAAACAAGAAAAGCACACTTAGACTTACAGTAGAAATTTAAGAATCACAAGTCATGCAACTCCCAGCAGTGACAGTAATTGGAGAGCTCTGATCAAAGATTGCATTACACCAAATTACACTTGCGTGATAGACTCATTACGCAGGTGTGATCCTGTCAGCTCAACGAGCATCACTACAACAGTCAAGCACAGACTTTGTTGGCAGTTACTTTTCTCACTGTGATGTGGTCCTCGGGCAGCCTCCCTGTTCCTAGTGCTGCCTCTATAAGGGCATATGATGTCAGAGAATAGAAATAAATTTATAGACCAGAAAGTTATGTAAGGAAACAGAAAAGATAAATTTAGAGAAGATGTAAGGAAACAGAAAAGATAAATTTAGAGAAGAGGTAGGATTGAGAATTGGAAGGAGAAGAAAGAACATGAGTGACACTAGCATTGGTAGTTCAGGACTCAAACAAGATGGATCCTACCTAAAATGATCTGGTATGACCTGCAAAAAGACAAGGTGCCACATGCCATCAGAATACACCTTCCACAACTTTCAGCACATCAATTTACCTCTTGATCACTAAAAGAAAATCACAGAAAAGTCAGAGAATCACACAGAATGGTAGAGGTTGGGAGGAACCTCTAGAGGTCATCTAGTACAATGCTCTGCTAAAGCAGGACCACCTAGAGGAGGTTGCACAGGATCATCTCCAGGTAGGTTTTGAATATACCGAGAGAAGGAGACTCCACAATGTCTGTGGGCAGCCTGGTCCAGTGTTCTGTCACCTCAAAGTGAAGTTTTCCCTCATATTGAGAAGGAACTTCCTGTGTTCTATTTTGCGCCTGTTGAGAAGCCTAGTGTATTGGAATATGTCCTAAAATACTGTATATTAGTTTTTAAAAAGCAAATAAAGTTCAGTTTCAAAAACTTGTCAGTCTGAAACAAAAAATCTTTCATTGTCTAATCACAGATTTCTGAAAATGTTAAACATGAAGTTTTTGCTTCTCCTGTTAAACTAAACAATGTAACGTGTTCTTGGATTCTGTCCTCAATTACATTCAGGATGCTCTACACAAAGCTGTACAGAGCTGGACATAATCTGAACAAAGCAATTTTCCTGAAAACTGTTTTTCCATAATGGTCTTCCTGATAATGCAGCTGCTAGCCAGGATTTCGGTGCATTGTTTTTAACTATATAGGGAAGCTGGGTTAATAATGGAGGAAAATGTTAAATTATCCTACTCAAGTAAAATGAACAAAAAGAATTCAGAATCTGCAGAACTAAGGAAAGGATGTATTTTTTTAAGATCCAATTTTAGAAAAAGAACTATTCAAAAAGTTGCATGCAACCCCTTTCCATCCTCAGGAGACAATTCCACAGTTTAATATATCATTTGGCATAGCTTGAATATGTTTTACATATTGTGTATGTTTTACACAAGTATTTGTTACATAACTTTCCTCCACTGTCTTTAATTACCCCATCAAGCAAGTTGGTATTTGCATTTGCACTTAGAGCAGCTGCACTAGAGCTGCAGGGGACAAGAATATAAAACCAAGAAGAAAAATTAATAAAACATTATCTTTTCCATTTAATAAGATCCCTTTCTTTTTTAATGGAAACATTTGTATTAGTAGATACTATTTCAGCATTCTAAGGTAATAAATCACATAAACCTTGTATTATTCAAGCTGACTGAACTGCCAGATAGAAATATCATCACTCACTAATGGCACAATTCGCCCTTAAGTTTTTCTCATTTTATGGCATCTCTGAGGAGTCACTTTGTATCCAAAAATATTATTCAAAACATAAAAAATGGTGCAAATGTTATGAATCAGAAATCATTCTTAAAAGTTAAGACACATTTCTGAACAAAAAACCCCAAAGATAGAGATTTCAATTAATTAATTAAAGGTCTCCAAGTCATCACCCATTCTTAGAAGTAACTTCTGAATTACAAGACTCTATTTTTCAGCCAGCCTAGATAGTTTACAATACACGCATCAAAGACTGCAATAATAACTGTTATACTATAACAATATTGTTATTGTCAGCATGTTCTCTAAATAGTATGCATAGAGTAAAGAGTAAGAAACAGGGTAATGAGAAGTATCAGTTTATTCATTAAGAGTCATTATTACTGAAAAGGCAATTCCAGATTGCTGCATCAATAGTGCCAGCAGTGGAAGCTCCTTCCCCTATGGGACATGCTATCAAGCATTAGAAGACTGGGATCTTGCATACACAGACAAAGGAAGCAAAGGACCGGTTTCTATTTTGCCCATTCCCTTAATTCCTGAAGTGCTATTTTTGTATCTGTTACAACAATGTCCTAATTATAGAAATGTATTATCCATGAAAATGTTACTGTGATCTTTCTTGTATTTGGCAGGAACAACGCTGTAACAGGCTTTCTTCCATCCCCACAAAGACTCTCCTCCTTATATTGAAAATTATTCCAACTGAAATTTCTAACAACATCTCCTTAAAACACCTATCAAAACCCCAGAAAAATCACTATTTCAGAAGCATCACAGAATCATAGAATCATAGAATGGCATAGGTTGGAAGGGACCCCAAGGATCATAGAGCTCCAACCCCTCTGCCACAGGCAGGGACACCAACCTCCAGGCATGATCTAGACAAGGTTACCCAGGGCCCCATCCAACCTGGCCTTGAACACCTACAGGGATGGGGCATCCACCACCTCTCTGGGCAGCCTGTTCTAGCACCTCACCACTCTCTCTGTAAAGAACTTCTCCCTAATATCTAATCTAAACCTTCCCTCTTTTAGCTTTAGTCCATTTCCCTTTTTCCTGCCATTATCTACACTTTTAAAAAGTTGATTCCCCTCCTGTTTATATGTTCCCTTCAGGTACTGGAAGGCAGTAATGAGGTCTTCCTGCAGCCTTGTCTTCTCTGCCCAGCTTCCTCAGCCTCTCTTTTTAGAGGTGCTCCAGCCCTCTAATCACCTCTGTGGCCTAGCTCTGAACCCTCTCCAAGAGTTCCACATCTTTCTTGTATTGCAGGTCCCAGATCTGGACACAGTACTCCAGATGGGGCCTCACGAGGGCAGAGTAGAAAGGGACAATCACCTCCCTGTCCCTGTTGGCCACCCCTCTTCTGATGGAGCCCAGGATACCATTGGGCTTCTGAGCTGCAAGAGCACACTGCCAGCTCACGTTAATCAGAAGAGTATCACAGCATGAACTAATGGTCTATTCCTGTTTTGCTGCCAAAACTCAGGTACTAATTCAGTACCTGACAGTAATTTGACAGTATTTAAGATCCTAAAAGTTCCCGTCTTACCCTAAGTAGATGTACACAGGGAAAAGGTTCCTAAGGTCTGTAAGAAAGGCGAACAATTAGGACATGTTAGAGTAATAGTACTTGTGGTTTTCTGTGTGAGCTTTTTGTGTCACCACAGTACAGGCCTAAGATACACCCTTTCAACTGTTTAAAAGACTGTCCTAAACCAACTTTTACTAGCACACCACTTTTCATGAGCTGATTACTTGCATTACTCATACAGGATTTTGAGGACAAGGGAAATACAACTCAGCTCAAGCAGCTTATTTATACACACCCACATAAAATACAGAGTACATATCATGTACAAGCCATACCAATAAGAAGGAAACAAAATTATCATGCAACTTTTATAAGGCTTAATCTGACTTTTCACTTCAGTTCAGTAACTGAGTAAGCTATATGAAAGAGTTTGGGCACAGCTGCCAGTTGTTCGCAGTTGGCTGAGAAATATTTCTCCCTTTCTCTCTGAAAAATGAAACATTTAATTCCCATGAAGAAGCACATGCCAGTGGTTAATTAGGGAACATTTTAGAAGAAGAATAAAAAATTGTCATCAACACACCAGGCAAATATTGACATTTTTAGAAGCACAGCTATGCCACAGTTTTATTTCTGGTTGCAGTGCGCTGGTGGGCAGGCAGTGGCCACCCAGGAAAGTCCAGAACCTCAACACTTACCACAGATCCCAGCTTTCTGATACTTATTCAAACTGGCAAGAAACATTCCTCCTACATCACTTTCAAATATTTGACAGCCTGGCCATCCATTAAATGCATCTCCTAGAGATGCCCATGGATTACTATATAATTCATCCTTCCAGCTACTGTAAATAATGTGATGTGTAGGAAGCTGGAAGGGCTCCCAAACCCTACAGTGCCTGACAGGCAAGGGGTAAAGCAAGAATAAAAGTCAGCAGGGTGAAGGCACAGGACTGATGGGGGAAGGCCAGTAACAGATTACACTGATTAATGGGTGGATACGAGACACTCTTCTTCATTGAGAAGCTGGAAAACAGGGTTAGCTGCTGGGCAGATAGAAAACAGATATTTACAGTGAGAATTGATGCGGCCTATTTCCAAAAGTCATGACACTCAAATCTGTGCAAGGGCAATGCCAAGTGTGACAGGCTCATGGGGAATAAATAGGGGAAACTGTAAAAAGGAGAAAAAAAATCAAGAGCAAAATAAAGCGATCCAACAGTAAACCCCCAAGATACCCTTTCTTCTCCTTTCCTACAAAATCCTCCAAATTTAAAGTAAAATCCCATTTTCACTCTAAACTCACTAGATGTGTCAGATGTGTGGATATAATTCAGTAATGACATCTTCCAGAAGTGGAAGATGGAGCCATGACCACTGCAGAGGTTATAAACATATACTTTCAATTATAGGGGCAATTAGAGAGCAATTAGACTAGAATACGTATCCTGCCAGAGAAGCCTAGGGTAGGGGTTAATTGCCTGCTGGAAACCAAACACTTTCTTTTTGACAGTTGAAAATGTAAACCTGTGTAAGTGGCATAGTTTTTGCCAAGCACTGACACTCAACGTTTTAACAGAAATGTCCAGCTATTTCAGTCATTTTTAAACTTTTCTTTGGGTAGCCTTTTCTGTTTATTTACAGACTACCCACCCCCAAACTCAGAGGACAAAACCAAGCAAACAACCTCACCATGTCAAAGACCAACTACTTAGCATTAACCACATTCAGGCCATTTCATAAGTCTGGTACTCATCATGCTCTATTTAAGACACTGTGCTCTGCAGCACAATGAAAAACTGGAATCTTTCGGAACACAGGAAAGCGGCATGTGCTACAACCACTGTAAAGCACGTCCAATTTGTTTTCATAAAACAAGGTGACCTTCAGCAAACACTGCTTCATTTTTTAAGGGCTAAGACTACACTGTTTAGTCACACTGTTATGGCCTTAGTTCCAACAGCCAAGAATTTGTAAAAGTCAGCATTAGTCGGAGCTGGGAGTGGTGAAAGACCCCCAAGGCAGCTATGTGCCCCCCTCAGCCCTCTCTCATTACTTGCCCTTCACTGTAATAGATCAGCTGAGGGCAGATCTATCAGAGAATGATCCAGAACTTCATCTCATTAACCAAAACTGATTTCCATTCTGAGATTTTTTTTAAAAACTCCTATTTGTGTTTGCCAAATGTTATGATGTTTTTAAGCTCTGCATGGCCTCAAGATGAGATTTTTACAAAGTTTTAGCTAAATCAGATCAGCCAGTTAGACTCAGGAAAAAATTGTTGCTTTTGTAATTTAGGACACACACTCTGCCCAATTCTGTAACCTTACTGTCATTTCAAACCTATATCCAACACCTTTTACTTAACATGTACAAATTTTAATGAGATAAAGCAAAATTAGTTGCTGGAGAACTTAGGAAGAAATATTTTCTGAACTACCACAACAGTTTTACATAAAAACCAAACAAAACATTCTTATGTTTATTCAGCTGGTAAAGTTTTGGCTTTATGCTTCATGTGCTGTTACATTGCCAAGGATTGTGTAAAATAACAAAACTGTTTATTCAACAGAGTTCTTTTAACACATTTATCACCATGTCTTCTCTGTTAGTAAGATGAGCTGGTAGCATGGACTAATCAAAACACTTTTCAACTAACTAGCTAATAACTATATGGTTTAGAACTAATGTGAAGTTCATTTTGTAAGTAGCTCTCTGTGTTCTACTGGTGCATACCTTTCAAATTATTTCTTTTTTACTACCGATCAGGTCAAAATAAATGTCTGCTCTTACTAGTAAAGATTTGTGGGGCAAGGGAGAGAAACAGCCAACAGTCATTTGCTGAAAACATTAAGGACTTTCATTAAAGACCAAGAAAAAATTGTTAGAACCTGAATAAATAATGCAGAGCCCAACATTTCAAAATATAAACATTTAAACAGAGAACATAATGTTTCTCTCTTAAAAATGCTAAAGTTTTAAGTTACAATTAAAAATATATACACTCTGCTGCAACATCATCTTGAACATTATCCTGAAAACAGCTTTTTTTAAAGAAGTTAAATGGAAAAGGAGATGTTACCTTCTTTCCTTTTCTAGTGTGGAATTCCCAAAACAGATGGTAAAGAATATGACACAGAGAAGGTCCTCTGGGTCTGATATCCACCTATCTCACTTCAGCACCACCAAACTCATATTTTCTCAATTAATACCTGACAGGTTCAGTAAAATGACATACCTCTACCGCTACTATTATTTAGTTTGACCTTGATATCATGAACAAGAACATAATTATGATAATGAACCAATTATTTTTAGACAATATAGCAATCAAAAAGGCTACTACTCCCTCCCTTTTCTCATGGTAACATTCTGGTTTAATTTCATCTTTAATCACTCCTATGCAATTGTTAACATTAACATTTTACTTAGAGTTTTTATTTCTTACTTTTAAAACAAAAGGAAAACACTGAAGATTCAGAATATTCATAACAGCATGCAAGATGTATATTTATGTAGGAAAATAGACAATTATTTTAATCTTTGTAATATTTTATAGGATTTATAGAGATAGGAATTTTGAATGACAGCACATGTGTCTGTTAGGATAAGTAACTGGCAATAAAAAACAGCTGCACCATCATATGCAGTGCATATTTTATATAGTTTATATACAAAGTGTTGAAAATATTCAAGATTTAATTTTTTTAAGTACTTTGTAGACAATCTGCCTTTTTGTCCTGTCATTCTTGCAGTTTTTCATAGAACTTTGTCCAATAATTGTTATATTAAATGAAATAATTTAGAAAAAATTATTTGCAGCTTTCCAATTGTTAAAATGAAGTGTCCAAGTTATTTTGAAGTGGGATCTGTCACATACAATGGTAAAACAAATCAGTTAAAAGTGAATATTTAAGAGTGACCTGGGTAAGTTTTCATACACTGAAATAAATTTAATGCAAAACTGTGACCCTAGTCAGACTACCAACTGTTAAAATAGTGGCTCAAAAAGAACCTTCCTGGCTTTGTCCCCACAGATCACAACCTGACTAAAAATCATGCTATTTTAGAGAAATGAACCTTTCATCTCCTGGTTAGAAATTAATTCTTCCAAATTTGATTACTGTAGGATTTATTTTCAAACTAAGTTACTTACACATCAGTTGCAGATGTACATTTTTCTGCTACCATGATTACTTTTTTAGTCAGAGCTAAGTTACTCAAAGATAGTCTCACTAATGATGAACTGCAGAGTTTCACAATCAACTTTTGGTTTGAGACAACCTAAATGCATAACAGCAAGTTACCTATTATTCCCTAGAGTCAGTTTTCTTTACTTGAACATTTTCAGAACTGGCACAAAAAATATAAACCTGAAACTCTCTACTTTTAACACACATAAACTGCAGTTTACTATTACTCACATAAGAATCACATCTTTCTTGTTCTACTTGTAGGATTTCTGCTCTGTGGAGAGCGTAACTGTAAATCATGTCTCAGTTAAGCAAAGATAATTGTTATCAAGTTAAAAGAAGTTTCAAACTTTCTGCAAGAGGTATCAAAAAGTTGATAGGAAAGAGACAAATTAATATTCCACATGGAATTCCTCCACACTAAAAAGTCATATGTAGTAGAAACTAAACATACCTTTCTGGCACAGTAAATATTCATTCTCCACAGCTAGCGAGGGACTTCACAACCATCATGATTCCAACAGCGTGCTAAAGCAACACCACAGGGACAGCAAATTCAGAAGAAACCTATAAATAAGTAGATAAAAAGTCAAAAAGGATAAAATACAAAAATTACCCTTAAGAGTTTCCCCAATGATTCATTTAAGGGAGGGTACTGATGAGTAGTGTGGTGTGATAACATAAACTGTGTGCAGCTAATAGTCTATTCAGCATTAATATCTCTATATTCAAGAACATATGACAATAAGCATATTTTAATGGCTCACTCCATTTCAAAGCTTACTGCACCACACATGTCCCTGGATGCTTCCTAATTTCCCTGAATAACACCATATTTAACTCTCTATAGCATAACCATGTCTGGAAGGTCATTCCACACTTTTTTTTGTTTGTGTGAAAAATTGCTGTCAGGCATCTGTTTTGAACCTTTTCTCCTCCCATTCTTTTTTCTATTTATGCTATCTGATCACATTATTTACATCCATCTCAGAGTTCTAATTTAAGAGGACATTCCTCTGAATCATGGCTTAGTCTTGCCTGCACTTTTCAAAATATATTAATAGAGATTTTTATTTTCAGTCTGAAGCTATCTAAAGAAAAAAAAAAGTTAAACACAATCTGTTACCTGTCAGGCATTTCTACTCCAAATGATTAAGCCTTTACAGAGGCTTATTAAAATCAAAGAAGTCCAACTTTTTGACAAATGAATCGGTCCAGTCAACCAACTGATATAGACATAATCCAATATACTAAGAACAGCACATTGGCACCAAGCAATGAACAGGAAGAATGATTCTGCATTTATACAGTCCCAACTCCAAGATTCTTTAGCTGGAGAAATATGAGAGAAAATATTCATAACCATTGTTAGATATTCTCTTCTGCTCCACTTGCTCTATGTCCCAAGTCCTTTCCTGAAGTTCAGGAAAATCCTGAGCGTTACTGCTAATGTAACTTCCCTCTTCTGTCTCATGTAGGACAGAGAAGAGCAGAGCAACGTGAATATAAGTAGATGGACTGCAGTGAGGACCCCTTTTTCATTAGTTGCATGCATGTTTATCTACATTGAGAAAATCCTAGGATTATACAAAAAAACCCCAAACATATCAGGGTAGAGAACTTACACTTCATCAAAACTTCATGTAACAAGTTTTAACATAATCTAGATCTTACTGTGTTTCACTCCACAGTTACCATGTAAAATTTTGGCTTTATATTGACTACGGAAAAAAAACTGCAGTAATGAGAGACAATTGTCTCTTGGCACTGGGTGCCTTTTTTCAAACAAAAACTATTTTGTTTGAAATCCCACATTCCAGAATAATTTTACTTTTTGATTCATGAGGAAAGTTTAAGGAGCTGTCTGGTATTAACAGAAAGCAACATTAGTATACCACCACTGCCAAACCAGGGACTTGGAGCAAGAATGAAATGTACTTTTCTGGTTTGTTTATTGGCAGTATGAGTTCGGTACCTTCATTCAACTGTAAATCTCTCTCAGTAAAAGGAAGGGAGAATAATCCTTTTGAGCTTTTATGCTTATTTGAACTAACACACTGTTCTGGTTTTAGCTGGAATAGAGGTAATTTCTTCATAGTAGCTCACACAGTGCCATGTTTTGGAGTTGAGGTGAAAAGTGTTGACAACACAGGGATGTTTTAGCTATCACTGAACAGCACTTAAACACCATATAGGTTTGCTGCTTCTCACACCACCCCACCAGTGAGTAGGCTGGGGGTGAACATGTAACTGGGAAGGGACACAACTAAGACAGCATTCAGCAATAAAAGCAGGGGAACGAGGGAGGAAAGGGAGATATTCAGAGTGATGGCATTTGCTATCCCAAGTAACCATCATGCATGATAGAACCCTGCTTTCCTTGGGATGGCTGACCACAGCACTGCAAGTTGCGCCAGGGGAGGTTCAGGTTAGAAATCAGGAGAAATTTCTTCTCAGAAGGAGTGGTTGGGCATTGGAACGGGTTGCCCAGGGAGGTGGTGGAGTCACCGTCCCTTGGGGTGTTCAAGGAAAGGTTGGATGAGGTACTCAGGGACACGTTTTAGTTAGTAACTTACATGGTAAGGGGGGGTTGGACTAGATGATCTTTGAGGTCTTTTCCAACCTTAGTGATTCTGTGACCTGCCTGCCTGTGGGAAGCAGAGAATGAATTCCTTGGTTTGCTTTGCTTGCGTGCACGGCTTTTGCTTTCTCTGTTAAACTGTCTCTATGTTATGCGTGAGCTTTCCTGATTTTGCTGTTCTGAGTGGCTTCGTTCCTGGGAGGAGTGAGCAAGCAGCTGCATGGGGGAGAGCTGTGTGCCAGGGTTACACCATGACAGTCAGAGAATTTAAGAGCAAGCTCTACGGGTGCAATTAGGAACTCTAGTCTGCAGATAGTCAGATGGGGCAACGGCCAGGGGTGGGAAGTCTTATCCACAAGTTAACGTTTATTTTATGTCTGCATGAGTGGCAGCCATTTAAAGTAAACACCCCAAGAGTTTCACACAAGCACCACAAACCAGTTGATTATATACAAACAAGTTAATTTGAGTAATGTATGCAGCAGAATTGTCAAAAGCACCAAATTTCTTTTTGGCTGAATCTCTGAGCTGTTTAAAATGAAGCCCATTTCAGCCAAATTTGATAAAGCAAGTTTTATTATGAGGCTGATATTTCACATTAAGCTTTCAGCTTGAAGTGAATTTTTATAGCTTGAAGAATGGAATTATAATAAAATGTTTCAAGCCCTTACCATACAAAATGCTTTCTGCTAGAGGCTAGATTGCCTGTTCTTGACAATTCAAAACAAATGTATTTACATTTAAGGAAATACAGCTCACACTCAGTAACTAACTCTTTTATGGCTTTTTCTGTTTCACAGATGTAAAATAAATATTAACAGGACAAAGTTAAACTACTTCTCTCTTCCTTAGTTCAAAATATAAATGCTTCAGACTTCAACACAAAGGCAAATTAGACCATTTTCTGATCAGTGGAGTAATTTTAGTTACTAAAAGATAGAAACACAGGAAAAAGTCTTCCTCAAACTTTTAAAAATAGCTTTGATGTGATGACCTCTTGTTCACCAGAGGATAGATTTTTCTCACTCCCTGGCAAAAGGTACAGCTCAGCATAAGCAGACGTGTCTTGTTTTGTTTTAGCTGTGCTTGCTATGTTTTATGATTGTTTTATATCAAATTCCCTGTAAACTATAGCTGACAGCTGACAGACTAAAACTATCACTTTTTCCACTGGTTTTGATTTGCTTGCTTTCTTTCATGATCTTCATTTTATAAACCTCATTTTCAATAAGAACACAGTCTTTTGACATTTGTTTGATTGAAATTTGCTCGTTTCCAAGACAAATGGACACTACTAGGTAGTTCTTTTCCATACAGGTGTTGTTTTTTTCCTCCTATACACTTCAGTTTTGAAAAGGTTTATTTTCAGAATACCTCATTCAGTCACAACTGTTACACAAAAAATACGGCACAAAAATATGACACATTCTTACATTCTGTAATTTCTATATATAGAGCCATTAAATAGTTGTAGATTGAGAATATCTTGTGTTTTCATCTTTGGTAGACTTGAACTGTATGAATATATGCAGCTCATGCAATTAATTTTCAGATAGCTAGCCCATCTTGACAGAAATTATAATATTCTAATATAAACTATGACCAGAGCGTGCACACACAAACACAGAACAATTTTGATAGCTCACTGTCTCCTGTTCCCCTTTTCAGTTTAACAGAGTTGGAAGTTATTTTCATTACACTTGGGAGTAAGCTGTTGGAAACCTGATCTGTAACACTCATCACAGAATGAAATAAAGAGATAATTAATTAAGACCAGAACATAAGTTATATATGATAATTCTTAAAAGCTCACTGGAGGCATCATTTATGCAATTAAAGCCAATAGAATCAGATCACAGAATCACAAAATTTTAGAGGTTGGAAAGGACCTCAAGTCCAACCCCCTCCCAAAAAATATGGAACACTTCATGAATTTGTATGTCATCAACCTTAAACTCCTAATTTTGCATATGTAAGCCTGTCTTGAAATTATGTGTCTCAGATATGTTAGCATGTCAGTGGTCCAAATCCAGATTGAATCTTTTCTCCCCTTATTGTAGCCTGTCTGACATTTACATGTATCTAACAGTCCCATCTGTAAATACACTTTTTATTGGAACACAGGATGAAGGAGTATTTTTACAACTTCATATTTTTTAAGCCACAGATATATCAGAACAAAATAATAATAAGCTCGGAGGTACCAATTTTACAAAGAGGCTTACATTACATAAGGAAATTTAAATAACAGAATTCCCTCCGCAGGTATAAACACTTTGGCACTGAAAGGTTTTCTTTAGATTTACATAGTCTGTGACTCCCTGGGCCCATGCAGGTTTTCATATGTGTAATACTGCTACTGTAATCTGTGTCTTTAAATGTCATTAAAATGAAAAATAATATTGTTTTTAAAACAACTCATTATGAAACATTCTGTTTTGTAGAGATACCAGTTCATTTTAACAGAAATAACAACAGACAACAGGGTACATGGGTGAAGGTGTTAGGTGAATGAGTGAAAAGGTAATATTAAAGTGAACGCTATGACACAAGTCTTGCAAGGTCCTGATGCAACTGCTAAAAGTAAACCCAAAGGAAGAAATGAGGTTTTGCCCATGACCTGTGCTCTTCATATAGCAAGGAGGTGGGGGTTTTTATTTCTAGCCTTCATAGTGATATTATTTCACATCTGCAAGTATGCAAAGAATTTGTGTTTCTATCATTTACAGCCCACCGTGTCCTTTACCTACTTGCGTAAAGAAAATGAGTAAAATACTTTGCTATATGAAAATGAGATCTGCCAAATTTTTTTACTGTTTGGAGGCACTTGTAGATGGCAGAAGGGCAAACAGTGAGTGACACTGGTGTGAAAATTTATAAACATCACAATCTCAATTATTTTAAGGGTCAACATACATAAAGGAAATGGGCAATCATCCAACTTCTGTTTCAGCATTTACACAGAGCACTTTATTGCCACTCTCCTTTCCCTCTGCCTTTGCTATACTTAACTAGAATGAAGAAACGAAATATTTAGTTCCTCTGATTACTACAGCTCCAGATCACTATCTAGTCTCCTTTGTATCTGGTTTTGATGCCACTGAATGCCTGGCTTTAAGAAAGAGCAAAACAATTCCTGTGGGAATTTACCTTATGATTCTTTCTCTTTATACTTCAGGGACTGGCACAAATGGAAAAGTCCACTGTAAGATACCACTCATTGCATGGCAATTGGAATGTATTTTGGAATCCACCAAGGACTTGGACCATCATTTGTATTTGCCAAATATACGTTAATTCATTCTTGTATCATTAGAATAACCTTTGGTTCTATCATATGGCTAACAACTGAATAAAAACCAATTCATTCTTACTAGATTTATTTCATTGTATTTATAAAGGGATCTTACATGACTGAATTTCACTATAGTATTCCACCAGAAGAAAATATGAAAACAAGCTCTTCCTTAGGCCATGAGTATCAGGTCCTGATGCAACTGACAAATAAATTGCAAATAAATCAATCGGTTTTCAAATATAAATAGTCACATTCTCAATAATATTTTTAAAAAATTTTCATTAAGATCTGGTTATTAGTAGATAGGCTACAATTAATCAATTTATATTTGGAATCTATTTCCTTCCACATGCAAAGGATTACTAATTCGAATTATGTATGACTATTTGTATGTTACTTGATCTTTTTACAATTTAATTAAAGAGATAATGAAGAGTTAAATGTTGACAGGTAGCTGTATTTCACATTACTTAGGTATGTGCATTAAGCCACAGATATGGCTTAATGAAACAGTCTCCTAACAATACTGTTATCAGACCCAGTGCAATCTCTGTTATCATAGAGCCATTAGCAGACTGCTGCAAATTCATACACTCAAAGGATGCTGATAAGTGAATAACAACACATTACAGCTGTGCCCACATCACAGAAGTGCTGGTACACTTTGTTGTTCAATCCGTGTTTCCTGACAGCACTTTAAAATCAAAACAGTCTCTAGAAATAAACCTTAAGTCAAATGCTACCCTTCTGAGCACTTACTTCAACAAGCCCTCCATGTCATCCAGAGGAAAAATTCACGAGATCTTCATTGTCACTTTTCTTAGTTATTTGACTGACATCTGTGTGTAGAAGGCTTAATGGTTTTCCTCTGCACTGAACTGAAAGTATAAAATCTATGTAAACCTGGTAAACATATGCTCATTAAGTGCTAAACTAAAATATTCCAATCCACTATGCTCTGTAAATTGAGAGTAGGTTTTTTAAATAACATACAGGGATTTAACTACCAAAATCATTAAAGTGCAAGCCATACAACTAAAATTTACCACCACAGAAAAAGTTGTCTTTAGAACGCATCTAATAAAATACAAGTATGAGCTGTGGTAGCAGAATATTTTATATAGTCATTAGAGACCCAATTTTTTGTGAGGCTACAGCATGAAGCTGAAGGAAAACCACAAAGCTTTAGGATGCCTGTGTCCAGCGATTATGGTAATATATCATACATATCTTATAAATGCCTAATTACTGATGTTCTGTCTTTTATTTATTTTGGCTACCTAAACTGCCTCTAAAGTGCCTATCCACATTTGCATTTTAATGAATAATAATTGATATTTATTCAGTACCTTCTATTTCCATCTCAGAGGTTCATTTACAGATTAATATTTCTTATTACCTAAACCAAACTATTCATAGATAATCAGATTTGGGAATTACTAGCAAGCAAGCAAGGTACTGTGAATAGCATTATAATTTGTTCAACCTGTTGGCCTCAGCTTTAAATTTTACATTGCAGTAGGTATCAGTGGTAGTTGGCGATGCCTGGACTTGGGCAAGTTGCACTACAGTTCCAGAGTGATAAAGGATTAAAGAGATTGTTCACCTAGATGCCTAAAAGAAGATTCCAGTTTATGCCATTCCTGCCAAAGTAAGTTCTGTAAATCACCGAGGAAAAATGAGTTCTAATCACTGCTTTCTGCAATGATACAGAGAGTAAAGAAAGTATTGGAGTATATTGTGATCAAAAGACAAATAAACGTCGGATACTCAGGCTTGTATAAGTTTATGAACCAGACTGTTGTGCCTTAACCATGCAAGTCTGAATAAAAACAGTGAAAAGGTTTAGCAATACTTCAAGTAAGAGCTTCCCACCTTGGTTAGTTTATTTGATTTCTAATATTGGGGGGTTGGACTCAATGATCTCTTGAGGTCCCTTCCGACCCCTACGATTCTGTGATTTTGACAGTAGCAATTCAATAGTCACACCACTGATTTCCTTACTTTATTATTATTTGCATTTAAAAAATAATAATAAATTCCAAACTTTACTGCTATAGTAAATACGGTTACATAGTCTACAGCTGTATATTACCCACAATATAAAGAACAAACTTTACACAAGCACAGAAATTACATTTGGATTTCATATTCATGACTCGTTCTCTGGCAGATCAGGTTTAAATACCAAGCTTCTGTGAAGAGATTCCCTTCACATTAATTTCTCTCTCCCATACATTCTTTTCAGGAAATTTATATCCCAGCATCCTAGAAAGTACTTTGCATTCTTTTCCTCTGTATCTCCCTACTGCCTGGGATAATGCTGAACCCTAACCTAAACGAAGTACTCGTGCAATGCGCTGCCCTAAATTTTAAAATTGTCAAGTGAAAGCTGTGCTGGCTGAACACTACTGTCTCCAGATTAACTTTTTATTATATTCAGAATCTATCTAAAAATAAACACAAGGTAGCTTCCTATGCAATGCAACTTAAGGATTAAGTTAGTCATTCTCCAAGCAGGCATCTAGAATAAATGAAACATGTCCTAAAGTGCTTCTTCGCCTCCTCCAGCTGAAAGTGGAGCTTATGCTAACTCAGCTATACACATTGACACTGTTGAAAATGAAAACAGCTCTCTCCTTATGAAAGAGAGTAACAAACATGATAAATTTTGAAAGAACTATCAATATTTACATACACAGTTTGCAAAGGCATGCTGCCTTAAGAAGGCTGCAGACAGAGGACTGCACCGTAAAGCCCAAATATTTTTAAGAAACTCCGGGAAGATGTGGAAGAGTATTACCATATGAGTTCCAGGGGTATAATCTCTGTGAATAAGCATCATCCAAAAAGAAAGCTACAACCAAGCCATGTTATCCCTTGTTAGAGAAAATGAAGGTTTTCAGCCAGCCTGCTCTGGAGACTTCCTTTAAATACAGGATCAGAGAAAACATAGGTCACAGAAGCTTTTGTGTTATGCTGATCAAACTAAAACAGTTAAATAAGACACTGGAGCTAATAGGATTCGCTAGTCTTCACTATAATGTTAAAACAACACAGAGTTCTATATTTTTGTAACTTGGCTCTATTACTACAAGTGTAGATTTTTAAATAAACATTCTTGTACTCAAATATTTTGCCTAGTGATGATCCCGACACATCATTCCATCAAAGGAAGAATCAAAGAAGGACTACCAGTTCCCACCACCAAAGAGGTGGTGTAGAGTTCCCACCAAGAGCTAGTTTTGCGGTGTTTAAGCATAACGAATAACTGCATTAGTAACCTCTGGTTTATCTAAATAATTTTTTGAAGTAAAAAGCTAAAGGAAGAAAGACTTTTCATCGCAGCACAGTTTTATTTTAAAAAACCTAGGCTATTTAAAATATTAACAACTTTCCCATCTAATTATTTTTTAAGCAAGTAAGGAAATAAGTGAAGATAGGTTCATAATGTTTCAAATATTTCATGTCACCATAGCTGATAATGAATGACAGAGAAAAGAAATAAGATCAGAGTACACAGCAGATTTAAGGAGACTATATAATCACTGCAGAGCATAAGATGGCCTCTGGGCTGCAATCAGTCAGGAATCCCTTATAAAATTATTAGGTTGATGCAATCATAGAATCATAGAATCATAGAATTGTAGGGGTTGGAAGGGACCTCGAGAGATCATCGGGTCCAACCCCCTGCCGAAGCAGGCTCCCTAGGACATTTCACTCAGATAGGCGTCCAGACGGGTCTTGAATATCTCCAGAGAAGGAGACTCCACCACCTCCCTGGGCAGCCTATTCCAGTGCTCTGTCACCCTCACTGTGAAAAAGTTTCTCCGCATGTTGGTGCGGAACTTCCTATGCTCCAACTTGCAGCCATTGCCCCTTGTCCTGTCTCCACAGACCACTGAAAAGGGGCTGGCTGATTCCCCTGCATCCCTTGCTTAAGATAATTGTAAACATTAATTAGGTCCCCCCTTAGTCTTCTCCTCTCAAGGCTGAACAATCGAGTGTTTCTGGTTCAAAAAGTAAGAATACCAATACTGAGTGAAGTCCTTGACCCATTTGATCTAAATAAATGGTTAAAGCAGAGAAGTACGTGGTTCCCTACAGCTTCTGTGGTTCTGGAAAAACAGTGTCATTGCCCTGGACTTTCCAAGACGGGCCTGCAGCAACTTCTTTGATATGCTGATAACTGCTAACATAAGTAATCAAGAAGATACAATAAAGATCATGATGTCTGGAGACTTGAAGAGAAATGGGACTTAATATTAATAAAGATAAATCAAATATATCCTTGTAAACTGACAAAAAATGATCTTCAACTAGCCAGCTAAAACTGACAACCATGAATACCAATGAGTCTGAACATTTAAATGCAAAGAAACATTAAGTCTAAAAACAGTGATGAAGAAAAAGGTTACATCACATTTTAAAGCTGTCAGCAGTTACCGAGAAAGACTGATTTTAGATGTACAAAACCATTACAAGGCTTATTCTTTCCAAAAGAAGTGGGGGACAATCACTTATCTACAGAGGATAAATACATTTTAAAACATTAAAATTGAAATATCAAAGTAAATTTGGGGGTAAAGGGAATAACATAAGTCTAAAAAGAATATGTTATAGGAGGTATAAATAGAGATGCACAGAGTGAGAAAAGAGCTTTGAGTGCCCACAAGCCTGGCAGGAGATAGAGGAACAGAAGTACAAAAGGGATGTAGTACTGAAAAGACAAAAAAGAAATCAACCAATTCTAAGACAGATCTACAAATATTTTCATGTGTAGTACCAATTAAATTATTTGTTTAGAATATGAAGTATTAAGGTCCAGTCTAGAATAGTGCTGGGTAGAGAAAAATCTCTTCATATACATCAAATTCCTATGTTTTCTTATTTAACTTTTCTTTTTTTCAAGAATAGATGGAAACTTTGAAATTCCAAACACTGAAGACTTTTTCATGTTTTGCCACTGAATGGATGCATACTTTAAACAGAAAACCATTTCCTTCCTCCTTTTCCTCAACTCTTCTCCCTCCCATTAAAAAAAACCCAAAACACTACAAACAAAAAAAAACCAACCAAACAAAAAAAAATCCTCCCAAACCCCATAGATCATTTCTAAAAAAACCCTTTTATATATGTGGTTAGAATAACATACAATACTTTACCACACACTAAGCTTGTTTTTCCCACATTCTTTCATCCTTCCTTCTGCATGCTGTGATTTTTTTCATTTGAAGGTTTGCATATTGCAATGCCTTGTTTATTGACTGATGTTGCTTTAAAAAAATTAAAAATCTACCTGCATTGAAGAACATTAATTTAATCTTCATTTTAGCATTCTTTGTGCTTCATTGTGCTGGAAAATTACTACCATTTTTTCAAGCACAGCTGCACTTAATCCCAACCAATACATACAGGAGATAGTAGCAGAGATCATGATAATGAAAGTATTTTAAAGAGTTGGTTTCTGCACTGTCATTCTGCCAAACTCCAGGGAAATAGCATACATACAAAACATGTGAACCACTTCTTCAATATAAAACCAAAACTAAACAAAAACCCAAACCCCAACAAAACCAAAACAATCCCACGGCTTGAGGAGTACTTTAATCTAAGGATTTTTAATTCTCACTGAATTATATCAAGTGCTTATATTGTTCTTGAAGTTTTTGGTTTATACCTTTCTACCTGGCTTCTTCCCATTTTTACTTCTGATGACATTCACTTAAAATAAACCTTAAAAACCCCATACATATTTCTAGCGTCTTATCTTGATGCCTAATGGAAACCACCAGTAACTATTCGCCCAGGCCAGTACCTGCTGATACAAAGTGAAAAGAATGTTCATTCATCATGGACGCTATTTGAAAAGGGCAAGCTTTTCAACAGAATTTAAAAGAGAATTAAACTTTTTATTTCAGCCCATATTGCTTGCATAATTTTAAAAAAACACACACACACAAAACCCACTTTGGTTTATCAGGCTGTAACAGCAGTTTCTGAAAACAAGGATTCAGGGATGTAAGATATCCATACCTCTACAAGAAAATTTAGAAGAAATAAAAAATTACCACCCTTCAACATGGGCTACAGTTCAGGCAGAACAACAGTGACTACTTGCTTCTAAACCTGGTGTGCCCAGTCCAAGAATCATCCAGGAATGCATCAACTCCCTCTCCATCTTGTTGCAACACATCCCTTTCAGAAAAAGTGCTGAACTGCAAACACAGAGTTAGCATGACTTCTCTCAAGCGTGCAGGACTTGAGACCTAATTCTCCAAGTGTTCTGCAGTACAGGTAAACAGAATTTCTCAGATCACTGAGTATATATACTTGCACTTTTAAAGTGTCAGCTGCTGAATGAATAAGTAGAAAACAAGGTCTTTATATACATTTTGACCATGGTTACTTTCAGAATTCATGGGTTTCATTATCGCTCTCATGAGCAGGGTCTCTAAGCACCTTCCCATAGTAGAGTATATAAAAACCACTCATCAACTTTCTTCCTTTGTTCTCTTCTATTGGAGAAGAAATGTAGCCAGTGGAGGCTGATTCTGGGTAGTGCCTCCAGAGTATTGATGTCCTGAAGAAACAAGTGAGGCTAACTAGCTGGGGAGGAGAAAATAAGTAATAAAAATCAGTCCTTTATCAGACACAGTTCCAGCAAACTTCGGACCTAGTATGATGTGGTAGGAAGGCATTTCTCTTTATGGCGTGACTTTTATAATCATACACTTGTCTGTGCCATTAAGTTACAGAAAACAAGGTCAAAACAATGTATTTCTGCCTATTTAAGAAAAGCATGGGTCTGTAATTGCCATCATTTCTTGTCTTGTGTAACCATTTCAGACTCAGCCATGAGGAATTTTTATCTTCAAGGCAGAGAAGCTTAGTATTTACTGTGGAGAGCCCTGTTGTGCTAAATGAATAAAACACAGACAGTAGCTAAACAACAAAAGCCACAGTGACTGCAGTTCCATTTATAAATAAATGGGTTCAGTTAGTTCAAAAATTCTTGTAACTTGCTCAGAGAAAATTAAGAATAAGTTTCCACAGTTTGAAGAGGGAATAACCTTTTTGTTCTTGGAGTCCTTTCCATGCTTGAACACAATATTTACCCTCACTTTTTAATCAAGCAAACAAAGCCAAAGTGTTTTTGTAACATAATCATATAATTGAGGAAAAACTCCCAAACTACCATTTGTTTTGTAAAATTCCCCACAAAATGATATTTAAAAGAATTCACACCTCTTAGGAAAATCAGCTAATATTCCTTAGGATATATTGTCACTTCTAGCAAGCATGCAAATAGGAACTTGCTAAATAAATTCACTAAGTGAATATTTAAACCAGATGCTAGCTGACCTTGTAAAAGTTCTATTTTAAAAAATGATTAAACTTCATATAGCGTTATATTCTATTTATATAAAATTAAGTAAAATATGGAAACCCTTTTGAATGCGTAGCTCAACAACAGACTACTGCAGTATGACGTAAATCTGGAAGCTGGTTAGTGTGACATGCAAAATAAAACAATTATGAAAAATTGTTGATCAAGGGTCATTTGGTTCTATTGTTCTGTTAAAAGAAACTGGTGAAGTTACTAGAAATTGTGACAGCACCCTATAATCTGTACAAATACTCAGGCCAAGTAATAACTGTGACACAGCGGTGCGTGTTTTCGCTGGCAAAAGCAAAATGATGCAGAAAGACATTCCAAGGACATTTCTTTTTTAATATCTAAAATGGTCTTTTGTGATTCCTGGAGCTGAATGAGCATAGACAGAGCAAATAAGGGCAAAATACCAACCTCATGTCACTGCAATTGAGTACTGCAGGGGAAAAGAAAATAAACCCCAACCCATCGATGGAAATAGGTTGCGTGTTATCTGAACTTCATAGGAAAATCTCTTCTGAAGCATGATTAGGACACAATATATGCTTACCACAGAGTGTAACAGGTTTTATGCCCTGCACATTCACCTCGGAGCACTATTCCTGGAAATAAACAGCAATTTCTATTTCACTGAGGAGGACTCCAGCACATACATGCCCATGTTCTGGATGCAAAAGCAGCAGGCCCCAGACTTCCAAGCTACTTCTCCATCTAATGTGCCAAAAATTACAAATTTCACACAAAATTTTCATTACAGACCCAAGAGAGACTCAGGGAGTGTAAAGCCGTTACATACAGATACATACATACATACAAATCTACATATCACTCCTAACTTTTACCTTCACCTTGCTTATTTAAATAGTCTGTGTGTTCAGCCTTGATTTGGAAATAAGCATCCCACACGCTTTACATAAGACTGACCAAGTATCTCCCAGAGGGTGTCTCAGGTTCTCAGGGACCTATTTTTATCCTGTTTCAACATTTTCATTCTAAATTTTATTTGAAATTAAAAGTCTTTTTTTGGTCCTTTTTCTAGGCAAAGTTGCCCTGTTCCAAGGGGGCATCTTTTCCTGGTGCTGTCAGATATGTAGCGTGCAGTAAACTTGAGAAGGAATGCATACATCTAGACCCTCTGGAGTATGGCAGATATATCAGTGTGAAGGTATTATTTACACTTTCAATGCAGAATCAGTTCACAGTTCATGTTTGGATAGAACAGAATAGACTGTTTCTGTTGGAAGGGACCTACAACTATCATCCACTTCCTGACCAATTCAGGGGTGACTGAAATAATGTTATTTAGGGCATTGTCCAAATGCCTCTTAAACAGTGACAGGCTCAGGGCCCTGGCCACCTCTCCTTGAAGACTGTTTCATTGTTTGACCACACTCTCAGTAAAGAAATGCTTGATTTAATTGAGAGTCCAAAAAACAAAACAGAAAGCTCGCGGTGGTAAATTAGGTACATACAATGACCCTGGAAATAATTAAAACATCTAGCCACTTCAAGAAAATAAAGCCTGAAATAGCTCTTATTCATGGCCAGTTTATCATACCCAATACTTACTGTCAAGTTTTTATATTTGATGCTGCTTCATGTCATTTACATGGGCATTTCCTTCTGTATCAAGTAGGACATCCCAAATATTTCTAATTCATCTTCAAGTCCGAGACTATCACAGAGCCAGGAAGACTACTGCATATCCTGGAAGGTACAAACAATTTAAGGCTTCCTAAGGGCCACGTATTCACTCTCAGCTGTTTCCTCCTTAAGAAAGCCATCTCATAGACGTCCATGTAGCTAGATACTACATAGATGATGTACAGTAAAACAAAGGCCAATACAGAAGGTCTAGATGTGCTGAAGCAGCTACCTAACACGTTGCAAAGTGGAAATACCTTCTGCAAGATATTCTTGTCACAGGACATTAATGCCTCCCTGAAAGTTTCTAATCCATTAAGATCTTGGCACTAACACTCAGAATCAACTGTACAAAGGGGCATTTTATGAGCTACTGTAAGAGTTGTATTCCCCTAGAACTACAGAGATCAAAGTCCAGGGTGACTTGCATGAGAGCTTGCTCAAGGATATTCAGCCAGTTTTGTAAGACAATACTGAATATTCACTAAAGGAAAGTGCAAAAATGACTGACATGGTTGCAATTAGTTAACCTCTTTAAAATGTAGTCTCTTCTGCTGCAGAATGGTTCAATGAAGGCACATAACTATTAACAGAAAATATTTTTTCTCTGTAGTCTATGCAATGAGACCTATGGATCCAAAACCTCTAGACAAAAGGATAAAACAAATACCAGGCTTTATGTCTGAGTCACTGAGCTACCTGGTAAATTTGAAAGCAAGGATAGATGTTCCTCTAGTTCTTCAGGTTCTTGAGTTCTTCAACAAAGTGCACCAGGCTGAAAGATTATGCTATTTATACTCTGAAGAAATCTACAAAGTAAACATGAAATTAAAAATGTTTTTGACGCTCCTAAATTACCACCTTGAACACAATTTATTTAGCCATAAAAATAAGTTAACAAGCTCTAAATAGGAACGACAAATTCTATTTCTTCAAAACCATTTCTGAATTAAGACCTGAATATTGAGAAGCTTGCAACTTCTATCACCCATGTCAGTCAAAACATGACATTGTTTTACTGTTAACTACCACAAAATACACTATTATAAAATTACTTGCACCACAGTCCAGTTCTCTTGTACGGGATTGTTGGTGAGGATCACCCAAACCTGTGGAGGCTTATATTGTGCACAGGTAAGTGTGATAACGAATAAGTCTTGCTAACACTGGAATCATTCTTGCAGATTCTCCCCTTCAACAAAATATCATTTGCTCTAAGAGTTGAGTTTTGTTAAGTTTTCCAATGATGACTTCACATGCGCATTGTAAGTGGCCTAACAAACAAATTGTCATGGTAATTACCTCTGCAAAAATAGGGAAACCACTGCACAGGTCTCTCACACAACATGTCTTCAGTTTAGGCTTCTGTGTGTGTAGTTTTAACACCAATCTCTTATTTTCCGACTATTCTTATTCACACAACAGTCATACTTTGTTTAACATTCTGAGATTAGGATCTTCTACAAGAAACACTATATAAAGGAATAGGTATAATGAATACTAGAGCACAAGAATGTAAAATCAGATGTTTTTATCTAAAACCACACAATTCAAGTGCTAGTAAAAAGAAGCCTGAAAGATTCATATTAGTACTTTGAAATTTGGGTGAATGTTACCATATCCAGTGCATCTGCAATTTTTACAGTTTCTTAAGAAACTGCTAATTCCAAGAACACAGGTTCCAACCACATGTTGGAGAAGTAACAATAACTTAAAATGCAAGGAATTAAAATGTCTTTTCTGTTTGTCAGAATGTAAATTTGGGCCAAAGGTCTTCTTTTTCTCTCCCTAGGGAAGGCTTAGAAATGCTTATTGTTCCATTTTACTCTACAAAATTTAGCCCATAGCAATTTGGTTCCTTTATGGTGGAGACCTAGTATTGCTCACATATTAGGCCTAGATTACTTACTTTACTGGAATTCCTTTCAAGAATTAACTGATTAGTATGAGTATACAGTCTTCCTCTGGCTACTGAATTAACACACTCACTTGAACCAACTCTCCCAGTGAGAGGGTTTTTTGTTGGGTATACAAAAGACTTTATAAACAATTCACCACGCATGAAAAAAACCCAGCCCATAATGTTCATTTTCATTACACACCTCTCTGTGATTTCATGAAAGGAGTGAATAATATATTAGACTATTATTCTCAATGAAAGAATATATGCTAATGGAGCATACTAAACAAATTCTGATCTCTACTGTATTCATGTGATCCTGCTGAGTTCACTGAAGCTGACTGAACAGCCATAGATATACAGAATGGCTCATGGAAGGTATTCAAACTGTCTCTCGGAGGTATATAATGTAAGTAAATCTCCTCTAGGGTGCAAGCCAAGAGTATCTCCATTAAAAATTAGGTTCTTGACTTGAAACACAGTAGCTAAGGTCAGTATGAGATGCAGATGATGTGATTTGCACAAAAAAAACCCCCAACAAATACCTAATATTTGATGATGATTATGGTCAACGACTACAACTAAAAAATATTAGCCAACTTGCACTTATATATGCCTGTAAAATGACTTTGATGGTTTTGTGATGAAATTGAACCTCAAATAAAATCATCAGTTTCAATGGCAGGACAGAGTACCTGGGATTTACCTACTACTTTTATTTCACATGAACGATTATAATCTCTATTCAGTTTTGTCATCCTAGTGATCCCTTAACATGACAGACACCATGTAGGAGAAAATAAATTTTACTCACAGATAACCATTCATTAATCTCAACAATAGGCATCTCCTGTTCACACAGATTATCTAAAAGGGGGAAACAGTATATTCCCTCTTACAAAATGTAATATAAAATGTGACATGAATTTGTCACAGGATCTGCAACAGTCCTAGACCTATCTCATCAAAATGCCTTGAGCTACTTAGAAAACTCGAGGCAATTTGGAAAAACCCTAGGGCATGATTGTATCCTTATGTTATTTCTCTATTAAATGGAGTAATTCATGAAGGCAAAGTCTTCATATGCATTTAAAACTCATTTTTTAAATAGCATGAAAAGATTAGACAGTACCATATTTCCTACTTTAAAATGCCAAATGCTTTAATTTTTTTTTTCTTTTACTGATTGCCCACCATAACAAATATGCACAGTCCATCTACAAAAAATGCTGCATGAGTTTAACCTACTCAGAGAGAGCACAAAATTTATTGATTGCTAAACATGAGATTCTAAGTCAACCTTCTTAGCATCCAACAGGCAACTAATGATAACTGAATAAGAAAATGTTTTGAGTTACTGTACCAGTGGCACACGGTTCTACACACACATTGTATTTAACTCAATTGTACCAACCTCCCACTATCTTGATCAAGGAAGGAATAAATACCAAAGCTAGCTACATAACTCAGTTCCTTCGTATTATTTAGGGCTTAATATATCATGCTCATAACGGTGTTATCTGACACTCTTCCAGGGAAGGGAAGACAATGCAATACAGATAATGTTTTCCATTCAGAAAAATGTTTATCTGTGTAGATCTCTGGCTGTCCAATTGAGTGGTCCGAGAGTAGTAGGTAAAACCTGGACTGACAAGCCATCAGGGAACAGAGCAAGGGGAACATCCAGGAGGAGATCGCTGGAGCCAGGCACAGTAGAACCAGAGGAAGCACACAGCTGCTCAGATCCATGCCACTACTTTCATACATTTGGTTGCCAGGACAGTCACAGCTGGGAAGAGCTGAAAGGTGACAATATGGCTTTTGGCAGCCACCAGTGCCCCTCAGTCCTTGTTCAGCACTCCTAGATGGAGCCTCTTGCTGGAGTGTTGCCCCAGGCTCTAGCATGCCACAGCACCTAAGGTCACAGGTAAAGGGCATGGACACAACTGCATGCAGGGCCAACAGATGAACAGTTTCCAAGCTGTATTGGAAACTCGTTGGACAAACACTCCTAGCAGAAGCAATCTTTATGAAGTTATTCCCGAGTTACATGCAGCAAAACAGCCTATCCCTGATACATCTTTATTGCATGACCAAACATCAGAAATAGACTGAAAAACTCTCCACTATTAAGATAATCACTCACAAATCAGCATTTACACGATGCCATACGCAGACTTGCTTTTCATCTCCATTTCTGTCCAGGTAAGGTAAGCCCAGACAGAATAAGGAATTAAAATTTGTGAGTAAACCACTTAATATCTAGGAAATATACATATACACACCCACAAATATGAACATACAAGCACCTTGAACATACAAGCACCTTGTCATCCTAAGAATGATTACAGAAAAGCATTAGGATTATAAAACAGTTTCTCCTTGTGTATTTTGGTTCTAGTGACCCCCGAATAGCTAGCAGAAGAAAACACCTTTATCTCAAGGCTTAAAAAAAGTTGTGCTATACACATTCTATCACATTGGTAAATGAAGAAATGCTCCCTAACATATCAAAACGTTTTTCTTTTACTACATTTCAGACTAATAAAGATGTCAATTGCAAAAATGGTTTTGGCTAGCAAGCACATGATAGTCCTCATTAAGGTAAGAAGATTTGCCAGCTTGAAAATCCTGTAATTATCAGCTAGCTCTAGATAACTTGCTAAACACCCACCAATTCCATGTACTGAACAAAGCACAATCATGACTTGTCCCAGTCCACACAAAACCCCACTGAAAGTACTCTGAGTGCAATGCTCTACAGCCAGTATCTTTAATCAACACTTAAAATGACAACATTACTCTAAATTAACCAGTAATGGAGCTAGAAGTCTTGCTGTCTTATTCCGAACACCGTGTGGTTAATGTTTCTTTTGGAAACTTTAATTTCAACTTGCCTTGTTTACATACATAATTACTATTATTAGGTGATATGACTGACTAACAAGCCAGGAAAATGAGACAGGCTGTGCTAAGATATAACCCAGGTCTCTGTACTGAGTGTTCAGCTATTGGTCAGCATCACAAAGTTGGTTAAAAATTTCCACATTGGGCTCTGGATACCTTAACCATTTTAGCTCTCTATTCAATCTCTGGGGTCTTACAGAAATAGCTGAATCCAGACTCAGGACAGGTAACCATAAAAAATGTTAAACTATACTTGTTATTCTGAAGCATGCAGGAACACATTAAACAAGGAAAAAAATGTTCTTTTCTCTGATCTGTAAGCACAACACAGACTAACTTCAGGGCATGCATGCCAGTGCAAATTGCTACTGCGATCCAAATCTAGATCAATGCCAACAGCTCTTCACAACACTCAGCAAGATGAAAGATCAAACACTACAAAAAATGCCATAGCCAAAACTCCAGACAGCAGTAACTTGAACTTCAAGGGATAATTTAATCTATAGCAACTTGAATACAGAAGCTGGACACATCCTATGAGTGGAAACATAACCAAGTTTTGTGTGTGCCATTTGTGCAGTACATTGATCAATCGTGCCAACAGGTATTAACATAAAAGACAGAATTATGAACTTTACAATCAAATTGTTCTTGTGCTTTTAAACTCTTGAACAAAAAGGTTTAAGAATACAAATCAACTCTAAAGTATAGAATTCATAAAGTCTCAGTTTGGAGAACTATTTTATGTCTTATTTTAATCACAATAGCAAAAAGCCCCACAACACCTCAATACTTTTGGTATCCATGCCATGTTATCCAATACTTTTCTGTCGAATGAGAGAAACTATTATGAATCTTCTGCTTTTATGCATGGTACAGTTTGGAAGTTTAATTTTCTAAATTAAACTACTCAACTACTATTAACATTTTCACATCAGTCTTGTGCTTGATATGCTGATAGAGAAAGACACTATGCAAAAGTTTCCATGTGGAACTCCATCCCTTTTAAAAAGTTTATTATACTAGGATTGTCAAAACTTCTGCCATGAAGAAGTTGGACAAACAGGGGAAAAATATATTCTGGTTCATGCATCTGTAACAATTTAGAAATTTAATCTATCACAGAACAAATTTCATGCAACGCTGATTGAGGTCACAGTTACAATCCCATGTGAAGGAAAACTAAAACTTGGTATTTAAGATTTCTCCAAGAGCTACCTCACATATGACACATTAGTTGTGAATTGTTGGAATATACTCTTAGTCACTGTAAAGTGATGAGGAATGTGTATAATACAGAAGATGCTATTTTTAAAAGAAATAGATACAAATATTTAAGTGCAAATTAAGTATAAAAGGAAATTTTAAAACTTGCCTTTTGTCCTAAGCCAGAGAAAATTTGTTTATAACAGACTGAAAGAAAACTTTTGTGTAACTAACACCTACTCAGCCCATTGAAACAGTATCAAACAAAAGGTGTGTTATTGTAAGGGGGTAAGGGGAGAATCCACAAAAAACTACTAAAACAAAACCAAAACCAACCAAACAAGACCCCCCCACATAGCTCCATCATGAAACAAATATTCTGTGAGGTGCAGAGTGCCATTTCCCAGAAGTTTTCAGAGAAGCTGTGCCTGCAGCTTAGCAACACAGACCCCAGTAAGCAGCTGCCTCCCAACACCAGCAGCTCCATTGCTGAGGTCCCTCTGAGTGCCACTGGCTGCACAGGTCAGGCAGGCACGTATGCAGCTCCTGCACTTCACACTGACTTTCAGTCTGCAACAAATACACACCGATCAAAGTTCAAACCAAGGGCAGCACAGGTTGATCTGTATAAGCTGCCCTCACTGCAGAGAGGTTTCAAAAGGACTACTGCATGCATTTACTTCTTCAGACTTCCTCCAGTCTTTCTATTACAAATATTGTATATCAGGAAGAATTTCTTTACTGAAAGGGTTGTCAAACATTGGAACAGGCTGCCCAGGAAAGTGGTGGAGTCACTATCACTGGATGTACTTAAAAGGCGTGTAGATGAAACCCTCAAAGGACATGATTTAGAAGTGGACTAGGCAGGGTTAGGCTGTAGTTGGACTCAATGATCTTAAGGGTCTCTTACAACCCAGGTGATTATATGATGCTATATCCACGGCATCAACATTTGTGATGTATTTAACATGTTAAATCATAAGTCACAACATCATTATTTTTGCACTTTGATCTCACTCCCACAGAATCAGGCCTGCACAGTGAAATATTGCCACCTTATTAATACAAGTTTTATATTGATAAAACCAAGGCTTGCTTCTACCCGGCTTAAGCCCCCTGTATTACTGAGCTTTAGCTGAAGTCTGTGAAATAGGCCAGACTGCAATAAAATCAGAGTCCAGATAAATTATTACCTTTTTAGAGAAAAACAGGTATAAGTAGGACTTTGATTAGTTGATATTAACTGAATATAAGTGTTCTGTGGTACTAAAAGGATAAAATAATCTACACATATGGACATCTGGAGTGTCTCCATTAAAAGAGCCCTTTGAAGCTTACTTTGATCTTCTGTGATTCGTTTCAGAAGCTCAGTTCACAAAGTAACTTATCATTAGCATTTTAAAGCAGTACAGCTTTTGAGGAAAGCTGTCCAGTGAATGATACTCTCTTGAAGCCTGTTTGACAGGGTGCTAGAGGAGACTATAAAATGGATCCGTTTTATACTGCAGCTCTGAGCAAAGCCCATGAAGGCAGAAGACTCTATTGAGGAGCAAGCAGATCATGAAGGCATAGAAAAGTGGGAGGTTTTTTCCACATCCAGTAATACAGCCACCAAAGGTTAGTTGCCTTAGCTAGTCTAGAGATGTTGCAAAGATAGCCACTAATGATTTAGTTCCTCTTCAACTCATACAGCGTTTCTTTCAGGAAAAGCATCTCCTCAGAGAACAATGGCCCCATTCTCCAGATTCATCACCCTGTCCTGCTCAGCATCACCAACCTTTCACTTCAGCTCACAGGAAGAGGCAGGACACTGTCTCTCTCTTTTAGTGGCCAGAGATTATCCCGTCACAGGCAGGCTTTCCTTTCCAAGTTTGGCATGTAAAACGCAGAATGTGAAACCTTCACTGGGGGACACCTATTTTTGCATTTACTAACTAATCCCTCTTTTCCCCACTAAAAACTCTGGCTTTAGAAAACACCTCAGTAGTCAGATGTCCTGGTTTCAGCTGGGACAGAGTTAATTTTCTTCCTAGCAGCTGGCATAGTGCTGTGGTTTGGATTTAGGATGAGAATAATATTGATAACACACTGATGTTTTTAGTTGCTGCCAAGCAGCCAAGGACTTTTCGGCTTTTTACAGTGCCCTGCTAACAAGAAGGTGGGGGACACCCAGGGAGCTGGGAGGGGACACAGTCAGGACAGCTGACCCAAACTGGCCAAAGAGACATTCTGTTCCATATGACATCTGCCCAGTATATAAACAGGGGGAGATGGCTGCAGGTTGCCATGGCTTGGGTACTAGCTGAGCATCAGGTGGTGAGCATCACTTGTTTTGCATATTCTTTTATAATTATTATTACTGTTAAATTCATTTTCTGTCCTATTAAACTCTTATCACAATGCACAAGTTTTACCTGTGATGCATCTCATTGCTTCCACACCTTTAAACTAACGTTCAACCTAACATTTTCAACACGCTGCATCTTAGAATTCTCAAAAACACATCAGCCAAACCCACTTTTCTAGCTGGGAAACAAAATAGGCTCATGTTCATTGTTCACCATTCTTTATCACATATTTTAAAAATTTAGAAAACTTGAATAAAATCTATAGTATTATTGATGTTCTGGTAGAAAGGTTCCACAACATTATTCTGCTTCTATTTTAGAAGTAATGAAAATTAAAAATACAATTTAGTCTCACTAAATATAGATTAGCACCAGGAGCTGAGGAAACATTTGAACAACAAATGTCTATACTATAAACTAACAAAGTGCTTTCATTACTTTCATCTATATAATACAGCTTGAAGTCTTGTATTTGTCTGGGCAACTGGTCAGCTATCTAGTTACTTGTGCACTGAAATGTGCATTTTTCATAAACAATTAGGTTTACAGGGTAAACTAAGACAAATGGTATGTATCAGATTATATCTAACAAGGTCAAAGAGTACTTTACTTCAATTAGACATGGCTGATCTGCTATTCTTCTCATATTAAAAAGACTTCATAGTTATAGCATGGAGAATAATGGATGTTAATAAACTCTAGTGACTTACACCGAATGGAAGTTACAGTGTGAAACAAGAATTAACACAAAACATTATCTGTAGTTAAACAGTACATGTGTATTGAAATGTTTATTTCTACACTAACATGTAAGGCACTAGAGAAGCAGAGTACTTTTTCTGATTAAGCACAATTCAGGACAGCTTTCATGTTATCTGACAATTTTCCTGCACTTAGATGTTATTAAAAATTAAAATCATAGAATCATAGAATTGTAGGGGTTGGAAGGGACCTCGAGAGACCATCATGGGAGTGGGAAGTGGAGTGGGACAAAGTATTCAAAAATTAACACATAATATTACTAACACTTATTAAATTGGTGCTGACTGACCAATTTTCCACCACTTTAACAAAGTTTCACACATGCTGAACTGTGCTATATTTTTAACTCATGTGAGAATGTATATTAAATTTTTTCAAAAGTTAACACAGCAATTAAAATAATAAAAAAAAACCAAAAAAAAAAAAACCAAACCAAACAACTCTGCTGCTGCTTCTCTCCTGTAGTCAGCTGCTATCTAATGACAACTTTTGTTCTACATCTTCAAAGTCAAGCAGGTGCTATTCTGGGACAGCATGCCCTAATTAAATTCATTTGCAGTGGCCCATTTTAAAGATTTAAATTAAATATTTTTTTGTTAGTTGAACGACAGTTTCTAAATTTATTTATTATGAAAGAATAATTTTCCATAGTAACTGGAATTTCTGTAATATTGTATTGACAAACACTAAAATACAACTTATACGTCCCAATTTCAGCTATATATGAGGTCTGTAAAATCACATTGTTTATAAGCAGCAATAGAGAAAAATGCCCCAATTTCAAATGAGGACTTGTAGGACAGGACCCTTCCTTCAAAAGTTTCCCTAGCTGAATTCAGCCACACTCAGAAGTGAGCATATACTGTAGCAAAGAAAGTTCTCTGTTGTAAAATGAGTATCATAATGTTGAAAAACTTAAACCACTTTTCTTTTTTACTTTTTGTGACCTTCAAAGGAAACCATAGTACGGTTTAGTGGCTGACAGTGACAGAGGAGGGCTTAGTAAAATCCCTCTTTGGAAGCCTTTGAAAGAATTTAGCCTGGATTATGTTACTAATTTGAAAAAAAAAAATATATATATATATTTAATCTAAATCTAAAGAGTTAAGATATTAAAATCTTGTTGATGATTTGCATTTAACATATTAAATGAGTTGTGAGTCTACCCAAAAAATGGGCTCAATACCTGGACACAACCTGGGAAGTAAAAATTTGTGAGGATCCATTTTGCTGAGTATTTACAAAATCAGTTCATTTGTTTTTTCTTTAGGTTTTATCAGAAAGATTTATTACAACATTCTTTCAGCTGTTTGACACTCATGGGACACCTTAAGACTCAATGATATTAACTATGAAAATTTCTGTAAGGTTTCATATCAATCCAGATATTTACACCTTTGATTAAAGCAACAAAAAGGGAGAAATTGAACATATTAAAGGAATGAGCAATAAATTCTAAACTACACTAAAACTGAAAGGCTTTCAGTCACTAAAAATGTATCATTTTATACTGTTAATTACTTAGGCAACAACTTGAGAGTCAAGGCAAGCAAAATTTGAGTCCAAGGACAGAGTATTACAGTCTTAAGTGATACCAGTAGGATGGTAAGATGAATTTTATACTCCAATTTATATATCAGGAAGAAACATGCAGAGCTTAAATGGTTTATGGTGTATGAATGATTTATAGTGCATGAAACTTGGTACTAGAGATAATGAAAACAACTGTGAAAGGGAGACTAAAAATAAATGACAAGGATGTATCATAACACACTCTCTCTTGCATATTTTCAGTCAAATACAAATAATATCCACACCTGCTTGTGATTTCTGATACCTCTTTCAACTACTTGTCTTAAAACTCTCTGTGGCAGTAAAAACCCCAAGTCAAGCCCATGTTTCCTGTCACTCGTTTGTTACAACAGATTCTTACACACCTTCACTTTCAGGCTCCTTCTTGATAAACTGATAGAATTTATTTTTGTAATTTGCAGAACTATATTGAAGACAATTCGACCAACAAGCAAGTGTTAACAGGACTCACTTTGAAAGGTGTTTATCAGACACCACTATAAGGGCTTTTATCTGTTTTGTTGCCATTTGTTAAGGGAAGCAGCCTCACATATTCTGACAGTCGATCAACAAAACACATTTTTGAAAGGCTCTGCCTCAACACCAGCTTGTCACTTATACCAAGTAGAGAAAATGCTTTTGTTTTCCAAGTACAAAGCCCAAAGCTGTCTGAGTGGTTCCACCAAGGATCCAGAGAACAACCTGAAAGCCAGATCAAGCAAGAGACCTCACTTCTGGTGCAACTGTATCCTGCATAGCTCCCATCAATGGTACCACACAGGAAGCGAAGACCACACACACTGTCCCCAACACATCGCCTTGCTGGCCCCTCCCAAGATCTGCTCTGGAAGAACTTATGGCAAGGCACACAGTGCCACATCTCAGACCTGGCAAGTTTGGGGTCAAAATTTTTTATAAGTACTGCTGTGTGACCAGCACGAACATCACTGTCCTCATGATTTTGTGAGAAAACTCATTTTGTCTCCAGGTCATCATCTAGTAGCACCTCTGAAGAAAAAATCCACAGAAATTAGTCGTGGTGGGGATGCAAGGCAACAATATACTTATTGCTGAGCTGATGTCAACTACAAGTTAGCTGCTAGAAAAACCAAAGGTTTTCCCGTAACAAGTTATACCACAGGACAGTAGAAAACGGTCCACAGACAGATTTTAACATCTCTACTCCCAATACCCACCCAAAAATCCTGAATATGAACAGTGCTGGATACTTCTTAACCAAATTCTGGCTACTGGCACTTAGCTTTTAGGTTTCCTTTACTTACAAAGCTTCTTGCTTCTTTGCCAGTTGCTGCCATTAAACAGTTCGCAATGAACCAGCCAAGCAACATTTATGACTTCCCCCAGCCCCAACTCTGTCAGGGAGAGAAGCAGCAGATCATCCAGTTTTACTACAGTACTTACAATTGCTTCATAAAATGTAAGTTGTCCTCTAGTTGTGTCAAAGAAAGTGATGATGAGTAATGATTCTTAGCAATGGTTACACAGCAGTTTCATATCAATCCAGATATACAAATATTATCCCCATGGTAACAGCTCCCACAGTGGCATAAATGAACCCTTGCCATCTGGGTGTCTTCAGGGTGTTTCTAGAGGTGCACTAGAAATCAGGGGTACTTCATGTGTGACAACAAATATCCCAACCCTAGTATATCAACATATGGATGAGAAGCTAGGTTCAATGAGATCCTGGAAGCATACTCTAATGAGGAACTGAACAATTTACATATTTAAAGGTAGTCGGATGCAAACTGTACTAAATGAGAAGTAAGAGAAAACTATAAAAGACAAGTGACAAAAGCATGCAGAGGGCAAGAGTCTGTCATCCAGAAGGGGACATCCTCTGATGAGTCCAGAGACACACACACAAAAATATATTAGACATTGGCTTCCTTGTAAATTAAAACCTCTTATGTATCACTATCACCATTTCAAATCTGTTTTACTCACAGCAATAAATGTCAGCACAGCACCTCATAATCCCACAGGTAAAAATGTTGTATCTCCAACTGATGTGATACCTAAATATCTAAATTTTTAGCAACTTCTTACATTAAGATTCTGTAAGATGCTGCTATTAGTTCCCTAAAGCAGATTTCATAAGATTCACTCTTAATGAGATATATTGGTTTTTACTGTCACTGAATTCAATTCACAGCAGCTGTTTTTCCTTACTATGATTTGGCTCAGGAAAGAAAACCCTAAAAAATACGTTTTCTCTAAAATTAGACTGGGCTTGGACTAATTGTATCAATAGTCAGCTGTAGTATCCAAGATTCGTTTTCCCAATAAAAAGATACTACAATCCAACCTGAGGAAGATATTAATAATCTCCCTTGGTCTAATATAAACAATATCCTTACAAGTTCACAAGAGAGTACTTCAAATCTTGGAACACATAATTTAGGTAAGTAATTAAAATGCTGTAATGTTTATTTATAAGCATTAAAGTGAAAGATTTCAAAAAGTGAGACATAAAAAGAAAGCAGTAAAATAATCCTAAATATTCTCAATAATCTTAAACATTCCCAAATAGGTTTATAATATCATGAAAATATCCACAAGGTTCTGACTACAACATAGAGGAGTTACAACAGATCACCCTTTTTCCAACAAAAAGTAAGTTTTCAAGAAATTCACCTCTTAACTATGATGAGCAAATCTGTTTTCTAAATGAAACATTTGTATTGCTGTGACATTTCGTGGCAACCAGAATCACTTCTGTAATCAGGTTGATTTCAGGGCCAGGAGCTGTCTGCTCTCATCAGCTCAAAGTGAATTCGTAGAGCAGATCCTAAAACACTTCAAGGTTACAGTCCCCCTCTATTATTCCACTTTCTACCAGAGCCCAATTTACTAGCAATTAGACCTGAAAGAATATAAGTTAAATAAAAGCTTAATTTACACTTAATAAAACAAACAAAATATATTAGGCTCAAGCTTCATTAGGGGGGAAAAAAAAAAAAAAAAAAAAACCAAACTAAAACTGACAAACCAAGCAAACCAAAAATGAAGCCCAGGAATTGTTAAGGCTATGCTTGAAACTATCCTGGCTAGTCTGGTCATAAAAGTACTGTTCAGAAATTCACACACTCCATTGATGTTCTTGTAGTTATATGGAAAGGAATGTTCAAAGTACCAAGCAGTGAGTTCAGCTTTGTACCTTTTGATGAAAAAGGCAGTGTTCAAAAGCTATTTCTCCTGTTCCATCGATGTAGAACAATGAACCAGTGTTTTAAAATTATACTGATGCTCTTTTTATTTAAAAAAAAAACCACTATTGAATTCATACACTTCAGTCTTCAGAAGCAGAAAAGCCTGTATCCCAAAGGATTAAAAAATGCTGACAGAGCTCCCTGAACTGAGGGTGTTGCCTTAACAGAGGAAAAGTCGAAAATATTACAAAGTAACAAATGCAGAAAAAGAAAGCTAATGGCACTTTTGAAACAAACCCAGCCAAACAAGAAAGATGACCCACAGATTTATACTGGGTGAGACACTGATTCTGCAAATGTCATAGAAAGGTCAGCAGTACATGCAATTACACTAAAAAAAAAAAAGACAAGACAATATCCCTACCGCAAATAACTGTGCTTTTAAGACTGGTTATTTTAATAAACATAAGATTGTTTAATGAAAACAACATGCTAATATTTGTTTTTCTTCTAAGAAAGCAAGTAATTTGTAACACATACCTTCAAATAGATTAAGAACTGATTAAATGATAAATCACACAGAACTTTAGACACGGAATTGCTTTGTCTCATGCCAAATCTAGTCCAAAGCATTAGATACCAGGGATCTGTATCTCGTAATCTTGTAAAGATTTCTTTGTTTTTAATCCCTATGGTTGCATAACTACCACCAAGTATCAGTACTGATCGTATCATTAAAGACGACTTCAAGGGCTCAGCAGCGGTCTGTATCTCTATCAGGGTCAGCAAGTTCATCCCAGTGTATTAAATCCATCTACTCTTACAGTCTCCCACTTCGTGAGAAAGACCTTCCAAGAGCTCTGAGTTCATTTCATCCATAGTCACGACTGAAAGCAGTAAGTTCGTGCCACACCAAAACGATCTCTAGCAGAGGCAAAAGTGTCAGAGACACTTTCAGGATTTAAAAGCATTGACCAGAGAAGCCTAGTTCCTAAAAGGCCCTGGCTTCCCAATAGCACACATAGTATGCAGAATAACAGATTGAAATTTTAACACAGAATAACCAGTTTTCAAACTACTTAAGTTTTGCTTGCTCTTTTCCTTAGCAGCACAGCATGACAGCGTGCAGATAATGCTCCATGACAGATTTTGCCTGGTGGGAATTCCTCCCAGGAAGAGTGACCTCATGGCCTATTTCTCCTTATGGCAAATATTAAGCAAATTAAACTGATAACTGTATCTTGAAAAACAATCCTGAGGACAGCATTGCTGATAGGACCCCCAGAGGGACACAGTCCATGCTAGCAGACCATCATGACAAGTCACAAGCAGTGTGGTGCTGTGGAAGGACATGGATTACAGGCACTGAGGGAGGATGCAATGAGGGAGCCTGTCACAGGCCTCTGGGAATACAGGATGCCAATTAAATCAGTGAGACCTCTGCCAGCCAGAGAGGCACAGGCAGCCCTGAAGGGTCCTGGCCCCCCCACCTCAGGCAGTCGCAGGGAGGACCACATGGCCAGGCCATGGGTGCTGCGTGCGCAACAAGCGGATTTATCTCCTGAATTTCCTCAAGTGCCTGTGAATGACAGCTGGTGTGAAAGCTGTCAGGGATGTGTCTGCACTGATCAGGTGACACCGTGCTTTAGCAGAGCTGCAGCTCTGGTTACCACTCAGCCTCCTGAAGCTGCAATGAGGGTTCCTGCCCCTACTCCCAGCTCTGCCCAGAAACAACAGGGCAACAGCAGATCAGGGCTTTCTGATACATAGCTCACAGGTAACATGCTGGCCCCAGAAACTTCCAGTACTGCCACAAGCAACAGAGGAAAAAAATTATGCTAAAATCAAGAGGTTACAATCAAGAGCTACCAAGGAAGTAAAGCATTTTTCACAGCAAGGTGCTGAAGAGGGACCAGTGGTGCAATGCTAGTCTCTGCAAGGTGCCAGGCATGGATCAATTTGGCAAGCTTGCTACACAATACTTAAACTGAAGTCAGCTAATCATATGAGATAACAAAATGCTAAAAAAAAGGATTAAAGTAATGCAGTTTATAATTCTATTAAAGCCAGAGGTAAACCTATAGCAATAACTAGATATTAATGGAGGGTAGTTCAGGTCTCTTCTAGAGTTTAGTTCTCAGCACTTCCTGTACTACTTCTGGTTGGCTTCAAGTGAAGGCAGATGTTAATCTTATTCACAGGGGACAACAAGGGACCTTTAAAGATACGCCACATTATATCATCAAGTAACATTTTATTTTCATAAGACTAAATGAAGAAGGAGTACGCAGAAAAGCAAGCCACTTTCAGTTGACATACTACACCAAAGACTGTTTCACTTCTCCACCTTAATTATTTTCATAATTTCTAACACCAACAAACAAAAAGCATTCCCACATAAATCAGATTCCAAGCCAAGCTGAGCAATAAAGTTCACATTAATTTCTCTAAGTTTCACAGCAATTCTGCATTCAGGTGCTATGGAGAATATGGCATCCACAAGGAATGCAAGCAACATTTTTGGCTTAGTTCTGGCTCCTTCTGAGGCCAGAAGTAAGAAACAGCAGCAGCTTCAGCCCCCACAGGCTTTTGACTTTTTTTCATAAAGTTTTTCATCCTGTGCTGCCCAGACAAAAGCCAATTAGCAGTCAGCAAACGAAGAAGCACAAGTCTTCATAGCTGGCAGGCAAGATTAAATCAATTAAAGATAACACCTACATATATTACTACTGTTATTAAAAATCTTCAGACTAAGTCTTGCCATCACTGTTTGAACCAAAACTCAGGTAAAAGCACTCACATCCAGTAACCAGCCCCATTTCAGGAAATATGCAAACATTTGGTTCTTCTGTTAACAAGAAGCAACATTTCTCAGTATGAAAACAAAGCACAATCACTTAACCAGCCTAAGGAATGCTTTCCAGTTCATTGTTTTTAAAATGAAATGCAGATGTACCAAAGTTCAACATTCATTAGAATCAATATCACACAGGAGGTCACAGCAAATAAATAGTGAGTATTTAAGAAGCATTTCTTTTGTTTAAAAAAGAAAAAACCCCACCCAACAACAACAAAAAAAAAATCACACCCCAAAACCCACCTCCAAAAGCCAGCCACAAACAGAAAACAAAAGAAACCAAGAGAAACTCACCCAAATTCTACTTCTAATCTCAACAGCATCCTGCTGGAAGCACTGCAGCACAGGGCTGACCGGATGACACGGGATGTATCTCACATATGTCTCTTCAGATCTAATTACATTATAAAAGAAAAGTGACACGCAGATTTCAAACGCATTTTTTAAAACTCTTCTGAGTCACTTGAAGAAGGAGGTCATTGTTCTCCTTCAATTTTATTTATTCTGTTAACATAGCCTCTCAGTGGGGAAAAATTGGTTCAATCCTTTCCAGTTTGTTTGGAGAGTCTGGTATTGCAGCCAGGTGGGAAGGAAAAGGAATGAATTTTACTAAGTTGTGCAGAGTGAGTTTCAATTACATTTTCCAGTTGTGGAACTTCTCTAACAGACAAATATTGCCAGAAACTTGAAAAATTACAGTCAATTGTTTGTAAACAACAAGTGCTCTACACCACTAAAGCAGAGATTAAAACCTCAGAGCCAGAGTTTGCAAAGATTCAACTTTATAAAAATAAACATACTCCAGGGCCCTCCAAAAAAGTAATATCTGTCTCCAGATGAAATTGTGCTGCAGATTTTGTTCAGCTGGATATGGGACTATTAAAATCTACTTTTGATGTCAACTGCTATTTTTAAGCATCTCTCTATAAACCTCAGATTTTGTGACCCCAGACTGAACTCTCATTCAACGCTGCTATAATTTTAACAGGAGGAAGAATGCTACAAAATTAGATCAGAAAGTCTCTGACAGTTTTACAAAACTGGTAGTATAAGGATTAATCAGGATTTATGAAAATTAGTAATAAGGGTAAGATTAAGTATGCCTGGGCTTTGATACTGATGCTAAAACCAAAAATGGGAGTATGTGAATCCATACATGTGTGTGTGTATGTGTATATGCACACACTTGCATATATAAAGGTAGTTTATTCATGTAACATAAATAGACCTTTAATAGATCACAGAATCCCAGAATTGTAGGGGTTGGAAGGGACCTTCAGAGATCATCGAGTCCAACCTCCCTGCCAAAGCAGGTTCCTTAGGTTGCACAGGTAGGCATCCAGACAGGTCTTGAGTATCTCCAGAGATGGAGACTCCACAACCCCCCTGGGCAGCCTGTCCCAGTGCTCTGTCACCCTCAATGTGAAAAAATTGTTCTGCATATTGGTGTGACACTTCCTATGCTCCAACTTGAGGCCATTGCCCCTTGTCCTGTCTCCATAGAAAACTGCAAAGCGGCTGGCCATTTCCCCATCTCACAAAATATCTATTATACATGTGTAACAGTGTAATAGAAAAGATAATAGAAGGTACAGGATAACAGATAATACAGAAGCAAGAGGATAGGTTACATCTATAAGGGAATTAGATTAATTCATAAAAGCATATAATGTAAATATAAATATATCTACATATATAATATGGATATAATATATGTAAATATAAATATATCTACATATATAATATGGATATAATATATAATCTATCTGTATGATGATATAGTTACATACACACTTTTACTCAAAAGTGAAGGAAAGTTAACTGTTCAAAAGTGACAGTGAAGGGAAAACACCTGCTAGTAATTCAGAATGGTCAAAGTTGCAAAAGATCTCACAACCACAAGTGTGCCGGATTGAATTACAGGTGAAATTCACTGCATATGAATATAAAATAACAAAAAAAAAAAAAAAAAAAAAGATACACACACAAACCAAATCACATATAAACAGAGCTGGGCTCTATACCATGTTATAAGGATGACGTTTTAGAGTCACCAAAAGTCATTATAATATGACTTCATAAAAACACATAGCTCCTCATTAGCTGAATTTCTGTTTGCTGTTCTCAATAATCCATCACAGAGATACCGAAGAAGTAGAAAGGACACAGGGCATATCAATTTGGATGCTCTCAGATTATACAGTGACTTTTATAAGAGAAGTATTTTTCGTCATGGAAGAGAGATGCATACAGAGTAGTTAGAACAGAAGTCCATAAAATCAAAGGGTAAGAAAGCGAAATTGAGGCTCACAAACTAGAGACCATTTAATAAAATTACTGGGTAGTTTCAAATGCAAGGAAGAGCTACTTTAAGGACGCTCAACAGTTTTATGGAATTCATTGTCACACAGTCATGCTGTCTAAGGGTCAAATGCTAAAAAGGAGGATTATAGAAGGTACTAAAACATAAATCATTAAATGTGATGATCATGCAGAGGTCTAGACTTGGAATACACCAAACAGCAGACCAGCGGAAGCCAACAGTCTCTTCCAAGCAAAAGGTCACTTTACCTCTGTTTCTTACACTCTTAAGAATCCCTTATTTTCTAAAGTTGAAAATTTTCAACTTCACTCTAATGGAGTAGAGACACTCTTATACTTTCCTTTCTATTCCCCAACATTTCTAAGAGTAAGAAACCTTAAGACTGTACATTTTAGTAATTTTACATCCTAAAGTTAATATCTTTATATTTATTGCTAATAATTTAATTAATGAACAAGAGTAAACAGCGAACATATTAAAATCTCTTTTGTATTGTCAAAAAAATCATTTGATGGTTTTCAAGCTACTAAGCACTGAAAGAATTTCCTTTGTAATGAATGTATATAGAATTGAAAGAAAAAAAAGTGTGTCCAGTAGGCTATTCAGAAGCTACTAAAATAGATACTGAACTTGTCAAAATTTTAAAAAAAAATCTCCCCATGTTATGACTGGTGCTATATTTTTTTTCATATTTTCATGTTTACAGTATACTGAATGAAGTACTGTAATTAAGTGCATTTTTATGTAAATTGAAGACTTATCTAAGCCTAAAATCACATTGCTTGATGTTTTGCTTCCATTGACTCAGAATGTCATTTCTGGTGAACAAGAAATTGCAAACAGAAAAAATGAAACCATAATGAACCATACAGGTTTCTACAGCAGACATGGGGAATACGTATCTGGAGCTAAGCCTAGGTCATGCCATAAGGACGTGTAAAGGGTTTGTATACACCAATGAAACCATAAAGTCTCCAAACATCATCACGAGTCCTTGCAGAAGCATCAGCACTACACAAAGCTCGCAGCCGAGCTCCTTTTAAAGCACGTGATGAACTTCTTCATTTTTAAATGGCTTTAAGTTGGTAAGTTTTATAATTGTAATGAAGACAAAAAAAACCCCAACATACCTTCAACTAAATGATTACTTATTAGGAACCAGTCACATTGTACATATCTGTATAGCTTAAACAGCAGCCAAGTCCCTTCTACTATTCACATCCTTCAGTGTCCAAGCTTATATTCATGCTGAGTCTTAAATACTGAAAGCATTTCAACTTATGCACTTAGTTAAGAGAACTAATGGCAGCAGGCAAGTAGAATAATGTGTTTCACATACTGAAGACTCACAATTTACTCTTTTATTGAGGTCTTCTGACACATTATTTTCAATCAGAACACTGGTCTACATTGGTAACTAATGCATATCAGTTTTAAAATGGTTATTTATATTATTTACTGACAGATGTCTTTTTGAATTATTAATTGCTTTTAGAAGTCTATATAACAACAATAGTTAAATGCATATGTTAACTGTGAGCTCAGGCAGAATTTGTTCCAAACAGCATCCTTTGGCTGATGAAGCCTGAAATCAGAACCTCAGTTCTTGGTGCTGTAACCCTCTTCTAGAGTACATAAGAAATTTTCTACTCATTAGCATACTTTGACATTTATATTTCTGAGACAAAAATGTCTCCTTTGTTTATGAGAAACAAGCAAAGAAAACTGACAAAAGTCAATTTTTTAAATCCTTCACAAAGCTATTTTACCCAAAGCCTTTCTTCCTACACCACAGGCTTTGAATGGCAATTGCCTGCCAGAATTAAGCTGTGGTTCAGTCCATATAATGACATTCCATTAGGAAACTGCTGACAGGGCTAAATACAAGAATATACAGAACAAAATGAATATTTTTTTAAAAAAACCCAAAGTTAAGCAGCAAAAAGATTTTAATTACTTCAGTTGAATAGCTTGATTTTACTTTTACATGATTACAGTAAGTATTGTTAATCTGCCTTATCTGTACTTTTTATTTAGCAAGTAGGACAAAAGTAATAAAAAAGGCCTTTGTTTTATCAGCAGCACTTTTATGACAAGTTGTGCCTTGAGCATACACAAAGAGCCACAGCATTCATCTAAGAGGCATGTCATGCCACTCCTTCCCGCGAGTAAAGCTTCTCCTCTGACACAACAAATTCATAGCAGAAAGTTGCAGAGCCATGTAAAACACTTGCTCTTTCCTCCAGATAAGTTTGCTTCCAATGATTTTGCAAGTTGATTAAGCAGCTAGGTCACTAAAACTGCTGCTATCATTACAAAGACTTAAAACATTCTCTTTGTGTCTTGAAAGGCTTCCTTCTGAAATCAGAGGAAAAAGTGGTAATTCCAAGTATTTTGAAAAACTTCCATGGGGCAGGAAAAACTGTATCTGAAAACTCCAAACTTTTGTAACAAAAAGCCTACAAAAACACGTTTCTTACAAGCCAAAAATCAGTTACTTGGAAGGGACTTGCCTAGGAAGCACTGTGATTAAATTAATTGGAAGTGGTCTAAAGGGTACATTCGAGTGGTCCGAGTGGATCCCATCTAATTAAAGTTTCTGCATTGTCTTTGGTATCAGTTATCAGATTGTGCCATCATTTTCTGCATCCTGCATGATTTCTACACCCACTTTCCTCATTTTTGAAGTGGACCTTGCTAAGCCTGATTAGATTCACACAAAAAATACTGAATTAAAACAAAATACTACTATCACTGCCAAAAATCCCAAGTTTTAGTCTCCTTTTTGATCACTCCAATCTACAGGAGAAACAGAGGTTAAGCCATGCTTTTATGCAAAGAGCTTAGCAAAATAAGAGCTGTTAGGACTTCTCTGGAGGACTGGGAATAGGTTGGAAAAATTTAGTGAGGAGAAAACAACCTAGACCAGTAACTAGGAGGAAACAGCTCTTCTTTCACAGCAGTCACCTTTCCACTTTGGAAAAGTACAGTTATGATAGCAGTTAAAATAGCAACACACCAAGCTACAGTACCAACAGGCATCACCTATGTCGTGCTTGTACTAATGCTAGCCACTTTTGGGGTTTGGTTTTGGGGTTTTTTGCCCTTTAGGCTGAAATGTCTGTAACATTTCAGGTGCAAAGTCAGGCAATTTGAGTGGCCTGTGCTGAACAGTTAATAGTGTAAGAGGCAGAAGATCTGGATTGTGATCTGTTTTCTGAGAAAGTGCAGCATATTAACCCAGCTGGAGGCAAAACACCACTGGAGACTTGTGATACCAAGAGATACCATTTCAAAGCAGCAGTTCTTTGCAACACAGTACTATAATAATTTTCACATTCTTTTAAAAGAAAAACAGCATTTTACTTCAAAAGTACTCCATTCCATTACCGAAAAGAAGCAAAGCACTAAAAACCATAAGGAGCTGCTTTTCAGCCACACAGTATGTTTTTAGGTAGATGCCTGACTAAATTAAATTTAAGCCTCCTTTGCCCTTACACAGATATAAAATATAATTAACTCAGTGACTAAGACTCTGATGAAGACACAAAACAGTCCCTAACTCAAATGCACATTTACTATATTAACTGTGAGAATAGAATTAAATCAGGGTCCAAACATCAACCAAAAAAAAAAAAAAAAAAAGGAAAGTTTTTAAAAGCTTCATTTTTCCTTCAGCCCAGTTTCTGAAGTCCCAGTTCAAAAATATAGGTCAAGTTTCATACTGTCTCCAAACTTCCTCAAGGTCAGCTTGCTCAGTGCAAGCCTGACCCATTTTGAGTGGGCGCTTCAAAACTAAGTAAAAGAATCAGGTGGCTGCATCACTTTTCATAATACATTTTTTTCTGCATTGAAGGTCTCACATACATAATATATTAGCATTTGAATTCCATACTCTGAAGAACAGATTGCTGCGAACTCACATACATCTTGAGCTTGATCAGTTACAACAAGGCAAATCAGCTCTTCCTGTGTTTTATTTGATAATTCCAACATTAAGCAAATGTTAATATAAAGATCAAGCCAACAGAGACATCATTACTTTTTCTGAGCATTAGTTCTACTGAAGAAAAAACATCAAAAATCAGAAAATATTATTACTATACTGCTTCCTTCTGATGGGAATCTAAAGAATAATGACTAACTCAATTCTAGTAGCTTCTTTCGTGAGTATTTGAAGTAGAGGAATAGGAAGCATTAGGATGCAATTGTGGACAAACTTCTAATTAGTAAAAGTGACCTAAATACTATCCCATGTGGGAACATCAATTGGAAAATAATCTTGCAAATTTAATCCAAAATACTTCAGTAAGAGGAAAAATATTTCTAGACTAAAGGTCACATTTTTAAAAATAGGTTTATTCTGACTATTAAAAAATTTTATTCTGAAAAACAATTATCAGATTTTTTATTTTTTTTCCTTTGGCTGAGCCTGCCTTAAATCCACAGCAACCATATTACTCTATGTGCAGCAAAAGGTGCCATATCTTAGTCCTCTAAAAATTCCTGCTAATACATTTCAAAGTATTATTTGAGGTACAAATAAGGTGAATTTCTTAATATACACACTGCAGATTTTTTCTGAGGATAACCATTATGAGAAATTCCAGAGAAGCCTACTGATATGAGCTGCTCAGGTAAAAGGACTTTCATAGCCTGAGAACTACTATCTATAATCTTGGTACTTTGATCTCTCAGAATACAAACTAGTATTATATCTGGGATGTAGCTCATTATTAATAGTTAAATTTCTTTAAATGGAGCAGCTTTGAAGATCATTTCCAATATCAATAGTTTGCATTTATATCAAGCTTTCATTTTCAAGGACAATGCTACAGGGTCCCTGAATCTGATATCCATGTGCACGTATAAATAAACTTCCATTTGCATTCAAACACATAATTAAGATCATAAATATGTATCTATCCATAAATATAAATGCATAATCTATTATCTTGACTATAGTTTTTGAGACTTTAATATGTAAGGCTAGATGATAGGCTAAAGTATAATCAGAGACATCAATGGAATTATACCAATTAATTGTGGAGAATATCATGCAGTGCTCTGCAGAAAAAGTTATATCAGAAGACTTTTGTGCAGCTGATTAATAGGATAGCTTTCATTTATTTTAATAGGCCCTGGAAATATGAGGGGAAAGCAAAATATATTTTACAATCTTGGATAAAATACTGTTTGTGCTATTTTGCTTTATACAGAATAGACATTTTAGTCAAGTCAGACTTCAAGAAATACTTACTTCTGTTGAAAATTCTCAACCAGGATCTTCAACATTTCTACCAGGTTATTTTTAAATGAGGTACCCTTGTCAGAGACTTTATATATTTGACAAAAAAATCCAAAACAAAACAAAAATCTATTATATAAATATATAAGATTCTTTTCAAACATTTCTTATTTAGCAAGCAGCACTAGTTCACCTTCAGTGAAATCAATTATGCTTGCTATGCAATATTTGAAGGGTAAATTGTATCGTAATTTACCTCTTTGACTTCTCTACACATGTACTTCTCCAACTGAGCAGACTGATTTTGATCAAAACATCTAAGGAAGGGAGTCAAGAAAGAAAACAATTTACCATTTGAAAAAATATATTTCTAACCAAACATAGATTAACCTTTTCCTCAACACCAGCTCATGACTTCAAACAGAGAGGACAAAATCCCTCCACCATTGAAGGGAACTTCAATGACAACTTCAAGAGGAATGGATATCATCTGTCAAACTCAGGAAAGATTTAAGGAGTTTAACTCATTTCTTATCTAAATAACTGATCTTTTAAGAGATTTTCCTTTTTTTTAAAGACACTACAACTAAGTAAAAGGTATTTTTTAACATAATTACTCTAAAGCCTTTCATAACCTAACATTTGCAGAATCTTCTATATTGCATCCTATTTCCAAGTGTAATGATCCTCAAAATCCAGGATTGATTTTGGCTTTACCCTGATCAATACTAATCTCCAAGATATATTAGACTTTACATTGACTCAAACAAAAAGGTCATTATATGTGTATTAGTCAATCTCCAAAACATTTATTAAATTAATTTCAGGGACCACAGAAGGCGTATTGTTACAACCGTTTCTATCTGGGATTTCTGTCCATCATCCTTAGTAAGAATTACATGCAACTGATAACTTGCATAATCACTTAGTCACTGGAGTAGATTTCTTAAAATGTCTTGACCTGTCCTCTATTATTTTAAGATACATACTGAGAGATTAATCTAATTGGAGGAACACCACCACAGTATACAGTTACTGGACTATCAGGATCCAGTCTTACCCATATTAAAGTCATTGGGAAAATACTTTGTCCCTTCAGTGACAGAACTGAACTCTCAGGGACCGGAGGGAGTCTAAAATACTACAGGTACACTTCAAGTCCCCCTGAATGCAAAGCAAAATCTTTTTAAACCATAGAACTGGCAGATTTTTAAAAGAAGAATCACAGCACCAGAAGCATATTTATGAAAACAAAACAAAACAAAACAAACCCCCTCATTTTTAAAAACCCACACATTCCTGATTGGATTTTTTATTACATTGGCTAATTTCAAAATAGGACTGTAAAACCTATACATGCATTAAAGTAAGTGATAATGTTATAACAATATAGTTACTAACTGATCTGGGGTAGGTTCCTCATCACTTTTATTCTCTTTCCTCAATGAAAAACAAGTCTCAAGCTTAGCAAAAAAACTAAGAAAAGAGAAAGATCAATAAATATATAATTCAGAATTTTTAAATTAAAATTAGCAAGTTTAATGCCTTTTTTGTTCTTGTTATATAATTTAATTTTGTCTCCATATGACATTATAGATTTCAACAGAAGTATTTGCATTTCAGATAGATAACACAGTTTATTCTTTGCATAGTAAAGACCCCATATTGTAAATTATACGAGGCAATAATCATGTGTTTATTCCCTCCCTCAGGCAATTTATCCCAAATAAAATTATTTTATAACCAAGATGAAATTTGATTAAGCAAAAGTAATACTAAAATCTCCATGAAATTTCTGTCCAGAAGTCTTAACATCATAAAAAAATATAATATCATAATAAACTTTTTTCTAGTCAGTCACCCACAGGCACTTAAATACAATACTAAATAAACCATACATACTTACAAGTTTGACACATCAATAGCATTTGCTTAAAAATTAAACCTTAAACTTTCTACTGCATTAGCTCTGGGGATGCAGATACTAAAAGGCAAAGGAGTAGACAGAATATGGTTATTAGTAACCAAACAGGAGGTGACTCTACTTTAAAAAAAATAAAAAAAGAACAAACCTAAAAAAGTGGATAGTAATCAAGAGTGAAGACATAAAAAGCCAAAGAGGCGGCAATTAATTTCATAAACATAGTGAGATATTTTTTTTTAAATCATCCAAGTGTCCTAACAATGGCTCAAGAATGCCAACATTCCTCTCAGCTCTTTCCATGCTGGCCACAGTGAACACGTCCATGCTTCAAACTAAACTGTCTGACACCTTTTGGATTTCCATTTGCATAACATTGGGGCCACAGTTGTTCTTCTAATGTGCCAGGGGAGGCAATTTGTTTTGTCACAAATCTATGACATTTAAAATTGCCCACGTACAATATCTTTCTACTAATTATAACAGAAGTAAACTCATGTCTACCTAAATGCCCAAACAAGTAGTCCTGAAGTATACAGGTTACCTGAGTGTCTGCCAAGCTACAGAGTAGTACTTGCCAAACTCTGTCATTCTGACTTTAACCAGGAGTACAGCCCATGCTCTGTGATGGCTGCTAATGGATTAATCCAAAAGACATCTCTAAGGAACAACTGGGAGCTAAATTGAAGCCTGTGCTATTATCTGAAATGCGAGTAGTTCTGCTGAAGTTGCTGGCATGCCACACAAAAGCAAAACGACCTTTTCTTACACACTACACAAAAAGACATAGAGAGAGATACAGAAAGAGCAAGATTCCCCAAACCAAGGTTGTTCTAAACTTGTCTTTCCTTTTCCTTTAAAATTCTCTATTGTTAGCAGAGTTTCAGCTCCACAAACTCCTACGGACACCTTCCTTGCTGCCCATATTTTAAGATGAAAGAAGAACATCCCAAAACACCTAGATTGCCTATTTTTTAATATTCTTTTTATGAAAGTGCTATGATTGGAAACCATTTAGAATATTATGTGTTTTGGGGGGAAATCATCAGAGTGTGTCAGGCTATACAGAGGGGGGCCCAGTACCAAGCACAGGCTGAGGAACGAGAGAGCAGGAGTGATTTATCTCCCACTTGAGGCAACCTAGATAGCTGCTGAGGGAAAGGCAAACAAGAATAGAGACGATGGCTTCACACAATGCGGCTTTAGCCTGCTAAGGCACAGACAAGCAGCTTAAACCTGACGTAGAAGAGGAGAAGTCACTAGAGAGGGGTTCAACATTGGCAAGCGCCAAAAAAAGAAGGAAGGGTTTCTGAAGCTGCATATTAAACAGACTGAAAGGGAACTGGATTGGCATGTTGTGTGGCATGACATTTAAAGCTTTGACAGAAGCTAAATGCAAACGTCTCCCTGGGCCCACACCAATGATAATCCCTCCTGGAAAACAGACAAACTCCATCTCAAAACTTCTGCAGGATTTCCCTACCCCCCACTGCTACCACTGGGTGCATCAGAATCCATGGGCTCTAACAGGGGGTGGTCTCTGAATTCCCATGGGAAAATCAAGGCAGCAGATACTCAGTTGTTCTCATGCCATCTATGCCCTTTACCACAAGGTTCTGCTTCCCTTCTGTTGATACCCTCCTGAGTTTTCAGATGGTTTCCATATCCTATGTAGCTTTCATTCCATTTGGTCAAACAAACACAGATCTCCCTTAGCTCTCTAGCACAAGGCAGGCTCGCTATATATTCAGACCCATCCTGTTAGCTCTTCTCAGCACGCGGTCCAATTTCAGTTCTTTCCTCTTGAAGATGAGTGATCAGCACATTTAATCTCATCATAAGTTACTGAAAAATTACTTTTATTAGATGTTTTTACTAGACCTTCCAGAACCATCAGGCATCATAAAGTTAGATTTTGCTTGTTCCATCACTACATTACATTGGCAGCCAAGGCGAATATTTCCTTTATTTCCCCCTAAGTTTCTATCATAGAACAAAACTTGTATACATTATATACTTACAAATGTATATGGGGCCTAATTCATTAATTACAGCATTATTCCAAGGCCTCAACTTCATCAAATGGTGATATCAACATTTTTTACACAACAGAAGAGGTAAGGACAACTGTGGAAAGAGAGACTTGGTTTTCATTCATAAATTTTGAGAAAGCTGCTCTACGCCACATGCCACCAGTTAGCCATCTGAAAGCTAAAGTGGAATCTCAAATTTTACAACAGTAGTTTTCAATCTGCAATATGCAAATGACTTCCAAGAGGTCTCACATACAGAATTAAGAAAAATGGACCTACTGACATCCAGATTTAAATGGAAAACCGATTTCACTGAAAAGTTGTTAGTGCTCTGCAAATTGAAATAAATTTGAGAACCACTTCTTTTTGGGTACCTTCCTTGCATGTAGTAGTTTGGGAACAGGGCACAGTTCTGACAGGCACTCTATGCTTCGGCTAAGTAAAACAGTTCAGAGAACATACTGAATACATTTAGTTCATTAATAGCTCTGGAAGGAGTAGCTTTTACATCAGAGCAATCCAGAAGAGCAAACTGAATGAAGCCTGTGATGTATGTGGGTATCAGCATTCTAGCTCATCTTTTCCTGCATCTCCTTCACCACACTTTAAATCCTGGTTTCAAACCCTGTCAGGTAAAAGTCACAAGCATATGAGAAAATAAACAAAGCAGCAATATTTTTTTTTCATATTATTTAAAAAAAACCCCAAATCCCAGGGTATCACTTATATTACCTACATGCTGTGTTTTCACTCTAATGAAGAAGAGCTGGAGAAGATAGGCAATGCTTTGGATAAGAATTAATTTGATACAGTTTTGCAACTGTTAAGAGAAAAACTAGAATGATTTCTCTCCCTGATTCCACTCTGAATACATTTTGGATACACTGATCAACTATCAATTAAGTGTGATAAAGCAGTGACTTGCACCTTTGGAATGCAGAGGGCTCAGGGAGAGAAACGTGACAAGGCATTTCACCCCACTCACATCGACCGAGTAGTTACCAAAGGAACCACTAAGAATGAAAGGCGTGGGATTTGGCTCATTAATAATACTACTACTACTAATAATAATAATGATTATTATTCATTCAATCAGATTTTTAGTATCAAGTATAAATCAAGTATAAATGTATAATTGAAATTATGCCTTTCTCCTCTGGCCATGTTCATGTTTCAATAGCATACAAATAAAAACATTACTGTTCTCATATGGATTTGAAGAAGGGCCTAACTGAGGTAATCCAGGTTCCCTTCCCCCTCTGTTATGGCCAGCTGTGACAAATACACTACATACAACTGCTGTAATACATGGTACTCTGACATGATATATAGCCTACAGAATTACTATGTCAGAATATTATCACTTCGTCAGCTTGCCTCTACTCCCTCCTGTCACAGAACTCACAGTATGGGAAGATAAATGTGGGTCCAAGTGCCTAACCACAGCTGGAACTTCTGGTATGTTCTACTGCCCAGTATAAAACACCAGGAATAAAATGACAGTTGCTAAAGATGTCCTAAATTCCTTAATTAACAAAGAAAAGACATTGACAATACTAAGCCTCAATCAGTTCTGACGATACACAAAAAAATAATCTGGGCAAAGAAGATCAAGTGTCATCTCACTAGAAAACTTGCATTCCTGCAGAGTAATGACATAACCCAGTGAAACTGCCAATAACTTCAGGCAAGGAAAAGAAACATCTCCACAGTCCTACTGAATCTTAAGTCAGGTCTAACAAAATCAACCACTCACAGAAATCTTGTGGGGTTTTTTTTTTTAAAGTCTTAAATTATTTTCTAATATTATATAAATGGCATTGATAGAAACCCAGTCATTCCAACTTAAAGCCAATAGTATGGTCAAACCAGTAATGCGTCACAGACATTGTGTACCTAAAAATATCACCTGCTCCCACAGCACAGCATGCTGTTCTCAAGCCACTTTGATAACATTTGTCTTCCAGGTGCCCTCCAAGAGCCCTCTCAGAAAAGAAGGTGCTCTCAACAGGATCTTCGGAAAAGAGGACTAAAGTTAGGAAAGGACAGGATAGGTCCTGTGACCCCATACATAAGTGGCAAATAATTTTGATGTTAGCCTACAAATACTAAGGGATGACCTGATCAGTTCTTAAAAAGCAGACATTTTTAATGAAGTGCAAGATTCTGCCAAAACCACTTTTTCCCCTGCAGCTCCATCACACTTCGTGCTGAGTTATAAATTGCCAAATGGAGACACATCAGAATTTTAACTGAGAATTGACCACCCCAACCTCAGTGCTACACTTTAAATAGCACATACTACATGCAAAACCACATCCATAACCCAGAACTATTTTGTTGTTACTTTCCATAATACCACAGATTCACATTTCATTTAAGTTATAAAAAGAAAACACTGTGGACTTGAATTCAGCTATATGCCAACAGCAGTCACTGCAAGCATGATTTTATTAACTATACCTTTTTCTTTAGTTTCCTTCGGGTTGTTCAAGAGTGCTTCAGAAGAACTCTCAATGCACGTATGGGATAAAAGCCTGTCCCCAACCCTCCTGCTCTCTTTTCACATGCCTCTAGCTACTCTTGCAGCATCAGCTTCCCTGGTCCTGTTACAAACCACCCTGTGACCTCGTAAGTAACCGCACAGAATGCTGTCAGGCACAGAGTTGTGCTTCTGCTAGTACATAAAGGGTGCAGCTACAACCCAGCCTCTGTAATGCACACAAATCATCCTGACAAATTAGGGGTTGGTTTTTTTTGCCTAAAGCTTTTCAGAGACAACAGTTCTTTGCTTCGACAACCTGACAGTTTTGGTCTCAAACCCAAGCTTGGTTACGGAAAGCTTGGCAAACCCTCTCTTGACGGCTTCCTCGCACCCAGAGTATTCCTCGCTGTTTATAGCCATGGCTTCACGTCATGCTTTGCTTTGCTTACTCTCCCCCTTCCACCCCTCCCCAATAGCGAACCACAGCTAAGCGTCCGCTCGTAAAATTGTTAAACTCTGAGTAACGGCTACAAAAATCCCGAGCAGTTTCCCCAGCCGGACACCCGACCGCCTCTGCGACTCCACTGTTCGCGCCGACTCCCAGAACAAGCCAACTCCCGACCCGTTCGCAACCCAGTGACACTGCCCGGGGACCTGCACTTTCTGCCTGGCGCCGCGGGGAAGGAGGTCCCATTAAACCGAACCGAGCGGCGGGGAGAGGACGAAGCGCACGGCGCAGGTGAGAGCCCGGCTCCGAGGCCGCCCGCCACAGCCGCCCATAACTTCCCACCCCAGCGCCGCGGGGCTGCTGCGCGCTTTCCCGGCACCTTTCTGCGGTGGCTCCTGCGCGCTTTTCCCGCACCTTTCTGCCGTGGCTCCGCGCACCTCGCCGCGAAGCCAGAGCAGATGCTCCCCCGGAGAGGGAGCACGCTCTGGGGCAGCACTGCGCACCCCGCGTCGCCCCGCCCGCACTCACCGCTCCGCTCCCTGCGCCGGGACGCGGCGGCACCTCCCTCCTGCGGCGGGGCGGAGCGGAACGGAGGCTCCGCGCCCCCCCGCCCCTCCGGTGCCCCGCACCGCCCACGCTCCTTCCCGCGGGCATTCACCGCCCCCCCGCCCCGGCATCACGCAGCGGCCCGGCCGCTCCTCCCCGAGAGCCAGCGGCTCCATCCGCAATGCAGCTGCGGCTGCCCTTCCTCCTCCTCCTCCTCCTCCTGGCCCGATCAGGCACCTGCCCGCCGCCCCCTGGGATCCGAGTTTGTCCCGCTGGGCAGCGTGGCCCCGGTCCCGCGGACGGACGGGCGCCGGAGCGGGAGCACCGCACCTGGGCGCACGGCCAGAGCCGGATCAAGGGGCTTCTGACGCTGGTTGCTGTCAGGGCTGTGAACGGAGGAGAAACGGGAGAGATAGGGGGAAAATAAAGAAAATTTAGGAAGAAAAGAAAAAAAAAAACAGGAGGGGGGAAAAAAAAAATTTAAAAAAAAAAAGAAAAAAAGAAAGAAAAATAAAAAAGAGAAAAGGGATGTTATTACCAAAAGGGCTTTTGCGGGTTGCTTCTCCCCCCAAACCTATTACTGCAGCAGACCCCTGGGAAAGGGCTAGATTAATTGCTCTGTGTTACGAAGAAAATGATAGATGCCATTAATCAGGGAAGTTGTAAGTCATCCACGTTTGTAGATGGAATTCAGAGATTAGCTGGGACAGACGGCAGGCAAACAGCACTCTCCAGGTCTGGAGTAAATCACTCGACTTCTAGAATTATTAAACAGCTAATGACAGAATCTCATACATTTTCTTAAGGAGAAGTGTTTCTTAGGAAGGTGAATATTCACTTCATATTATGAAAGAGCGTTTCCAATTGCTGTGACATTTCCTTTTCTAAATAATGAAAGCATTGGTGTTTCCTTTCTGGATGTCAGCAACTTCAAACCTGAAAAAAAAGAAACCAAGACTCTTCACACAGACATATATCTTCCAGACATGGAGAAGAAACAAAGCCTGACAAACTACATGAGTACCAGTATCTTTGCTTTAATGTCCTTTCTGAAACAAACAAGGAGACCTATAGATAGATAGATAGATAGATAGATAGATAGATATGTAGATAGACACGGGTGTGTCTTGATATCTCCAATAGATTTCTCTTTATTTACATTAACTTCTACATCAAAATAACTTTTTTTCAAGTTTGTTTCCACACACTTTGAGTAAAGCAGTGAATCAATGCCACTTCAGGCATTCTGTGGAATCTGAATAGTTCAGGTGGAGAGAAGCCCTTTTTCCATTAATCTGCCCTATTTTTTTTCATATAGCAAAAGTTGGTTAGGGTATGATGAACTCCAATCAATCTTGCATGGCATAGCACTGATTGATATGTCAAATGTTTGTCTAAATATAAGCTTAGCACCAGTGTTTATTACTAATTGTGAGCTTGATTACATGTCCTGCACTAATGTGATCAATCTACAGCAACATTCAGAATTTTGCAGAAACCTGCTCTATAGTCAGCAATAGCATCTATTCCATCATATACAAGGGACCACAGTCCAAAACACAGTTTATACAACAGTTATGAAAAAAAATATTCAAATGTTGACCTCATGATATGTAAACTAAATGTTTACCATGTTGACCCATTTAATTTGCATTATTAAATGTATTTAAAGAAAATGCATGTTATTTTTATTAGATTTAAGAAAATCAATGTACAAAATAAAAGGTGGGTTTGTTGGTTTTTTTTAAACTTACCCTAAGCACTTGGATTTACTGAGCACCAAACCCTGAATCATCTTTAAATTCTATCTGATACAGAAACAGTCTCTCACACAAGTACCATCTTTCCCAGCTTTGATGGAATATCTAGGGAGCAATCAGGTTTAAATTATTTAATTTTTTAATCAAAAGGCCAAAATTAACACATCAGTGGAAAACCAGGTCAATGTAAACAATGACTTGCAAATACTGCTGTATACAATCAGAATAATTCAAGTTGGGGAAGACCTTTAGAGTTGATCTAGTTCAACCTTCTGCTCAAGACAGCATACCTTCAAAGCTAGATTAGCTTCCTTGGCACCTTGTCCAGCCAAGTTTCAAAAATCTCCACAGACTTTTCTGGAAAAATGTTTCTATTTTGACCACTGCTTATTGTGAATAATGCTTTCTTTTTTCCTAATAAGAATTTGCCTTGCTGGAACTTGTGTCTCTTGTGACTCATCTTTTCTCTGGGCTCCTGAGAAGAATGTGGTTCTGCCTTCACTGCAAGCGCTCCCTCAGTAGTTGAAGGTGGCAATTAGATCCTCCACTTTAGCTTTCTTCAGACCTCTCAAAAGTAACATTAACTGTTCAAAAATTCACTATTCTTTCCTATTCCTTTTTAATAAATCTCGCTGAATTGAATATTATAAAGTAAAAATGTTATTTGTGAGGGTTTATTCCCATCTTCCAGTATTAAAAATGTATAGCTAAAATGAATCGCCCGTCTTCTGAAAGAGGTACTCATGCTGAAACCTACACAAAGAGCATGGTCAAAGTAAAACTTCCTCATAAGTTCCTATTTCTGGCAGAAAAAACAAATATTCATGTCAAATTCATATAAATCCCATTTGCCCATACAAGTTGGTCCTACAGTAACTTTAAGGATATCAGCAGCACCTACAAAGAGACTTGAGTTTTACCACGCTTTACATAAAGAAAACATACAGTACTCAAATGTTATTTCACTAACAGTGGTAACTTTTACCTGAAATGCAGTTTCTTGGGTGTATTTGAAAGCTCATAGGTATTTTTATGTGTTTGGCCTGTGCACAGCCACATGGTTAGTGCTGAGATAGGTCATGAAGTGAAGCTCTTCAGGATGGTAGCTCAGAGGGAGGTTGGGAAAGAGCTGGCAAAAGGATAACCTAGTTTGAAACTTTTCCTTTCACACAAGTTCTGGTAGGTTTGCCATCTCAGCTAAAGCAAAAAGTAGAATTTCTAGCCATTGTATACATTTAAAACTTTTTAAATTGTTTAATGGTTTTCTTATTAATGCTTCTTGTACTTTAACTGATTCACCATTTCTCAATTCCATAAATTATCAAAACTACATAACCTTGTACATGTGTTAAGATGGAATCCTCATTTCACAGCAGGAGCAAACAGGCAGGCATACCCGAAACTTAATATTCTGCTCTACTGAAGAATCACCACCACATTCTAAAAAAATCTAGCAGCCCTGCAAGGTGGGTTCATAATTTGGTCTGTGTGGGTTCTTTCAGGCCCTCTAGAGCAAATCAAAGATGAGAACTGAAAAGAAATTGGCTCAAGTGATCTGGGAGAGAGCCTTTAAACAAACAAGCACCAAATACGTTCTGAAATCTGTTAAGAACTTGTGAAACCTTTCAGAGGTTTTGTAATGATGCAAAAAATATAAGGGAAAAAAGTCTTTCCCCAAGAGACTTGATAAGAAAAAATATATGATCATAGTCATGTAGGGGCTAAACAATTCAACCAATTGGAGTGGGATAAAGAAGCTTTCACCTCAGTGCAGCAAAGCTGTGATAAATTGACCAAGTTGTTACTATTTTACATATTCCGTGCGTTATGTGACACTAATTAGTTATTTCAGTGGGCAGAAGCCCACCCAAGAAATCAGCAGCACAGCAGAACCTAATTGGCATTCCTGTTCACAGTCTATGTAGAAAGCATTTATTTTCTAGCACGGTGTGAGCACAGACAGCACACACAGAGATACCAATGGTCACATTGAAACGTTTAAGGCAAAAATGGTGGTGCAGTGCAGACAGACTTACATTGGCTGTGATACAACTCAGCAATTATCTGCTCCTCCAAGTCATTGCCTTCTAGCTGTGTTTGGAAATAAGAATAAGGTTGTCATTGAATAAACTATTTTTCCTTCCTCCATTTGAAATAGTATTCCCAACACAAAGTCAAAAATCTATTAACATTTTTTCTTTAATTCCAGGACTATTCCCTACAAGAATAAGCAATAGAACAGTTTGAAGACACCCCCTTGGTATTTTGACCACAAATCCTAATGAAGAATAAACACAAAGCAATACTTGGGTTTCCATCTATTTAGGTATACCCTCTGTTTTAGCCTCAGAAACAAAACCGTCTTGTGTCATACCTGAAACAACTGAACTGGAGGAACTTCTGTTAGTTTTCCTAAGATATTTACACCTTTGAAAGAATTATTTTTTACTTAGAACATCAATGAATCATTAAGAGTGCATTTGATCTACTAGAAATAGATTATAACAAATACATTTGAATGGAAGCAGATGTTGGACATTCTTTTCCTGTTCAAATCCACTTAACTGTGTATCCCCTAAAAACTGAACACTTCAAAGTACTGGAATATTAATCGGTCATTGTAAAAGTTCTGCCATGCCATAAAGGTTTGGCTTGGAAAAACTGATATCTGACCCAGGTTTTAAGAGAGATATCATCATATTTTCTATCTATCACTAACTTCAGCAATATTATGAAGATCAGAGCAATAAATATTTCCAGCTGTCAAGAGTCAGAAATCTGGAAGGCTTTGTAAGGATGGAAGGAAAGACTGGAGAGCACCTGGGGGGAGAAGAGGGAGAGAAGAGCCTGAAATCACTTGTCCAGAACAAGGGCGAGCACAAGGGCAGAATGGCCATGGGGTGCACAGTGTGACTGCTAGAAGCTGAGAACGACATTTATTTAAATAAAGCAGGAAAATGTTTTTAGGGCAGAACTAGCTATTTTTTTAATTATTTTTTTTTAATCCACATGGGGATTTAGCTTTTCAGGTAAATGTATTTTGCCTAAGGCCTGCAAGCTTTGCAACTGTGCAACAAGCAGTGAAAATTTCACCCAGATCAACAAGGTTAATAGGACCGTTCAAGTGCTTCATGCTTCAAGAAATTGAACGAGGAAATAAAGTTATGAGCATCCACTTCAATTTATATCTGTGGTCCTCTGTGTTTGCCATGTCAATAAGCACACATGGTCTCCTTGAAGGAAATCTTACTATTATACTGAGGCTCATGCCGAAGAATTTTGGGTACTTTCCTATGAACAGGACAGGATGGCATAGAGTTGTTGCAGTAGACCTGTAGGTATGGTCAGTTGTCAGTCATGAAAGAGGACAGCTTAAAGTCTACCCTGTTTTATAGGGGTAGGGTATATGGAGTATAGAAAGCCCTGTGTAGAGGACTCCATTGTTAAACCTCAGCAAAGCATCTGTTGCTGAGTTCACCAAGTTGTAGCTAACCGAGGTGTACCTAAGAATAGTCACTGAGCCTTTTATTTTGCTTAGTGATTTAACAGAAATTACTTTGGAAACATATGAGAACTCATGGGTGTATATGCATTTTTAGGCAAAATAGTGAGTCTTTTATGAAGTATGAATTACTAATAGATTTTTAAAACTATTACAGAAATGTTATTAATTTAATGAAAAAATCAATGTATATTGAATTTATATATTAAAAATATATATATCCCTGATCATCTATATTCCATAGGCTGCGGAAAATATACTGTTTCATCCCAAGTTAATCATAGAATCGCAGAATTGTAGGGGTTGGAAGGGACCTCGAGAGATCATCGGGTCCAACCCCCTGCCAAAGCAGGCTCCCTAGGACATTTCACTGAGATAGGCATCCAGACGGGTCTTGAATATCTCCAGAGAAGGAGACTCCACCACCCCCCTGGGCAGCCTATTCCAGTGCTCTGTCACCCTCACTGGGAAAAGTTTCTCCGCATGTTGGTGCGGAACTTCCTATGCTACAACTTGCAGCCATTGCCCCTTGTCCTGTCTCCACAGACCACTGAAAAGGGGCTGGCTGATTCCCCCTGCATCCCCTGCTTAAGATAATTGTAAACATTAATTAGGTCCCCCCTTAGTCTTCTCTTCTCAAGGCTGAACAGTCCCAGCTCACTCAGCCTTTCCTCATAGGGGAGATGCTCCAGGCCCTTTATCATCTTCGTAGCCCTTCTTTGGACTCTCTCCAGGAGATCCCTGTCCTTTTTATACCAGGGAGCCCAGAACTGTACACAATACTCCAGGTGGGGCCTGACCAGGGCAGAGTAGAGGGGGAGGATCACCTCCCTTGACCTGCTGGCTACACTCCTCCTGATGCACCCCAGGATCCCATTGGCTGTCTTAGCCACCGAGGCACACTGCTGGCTCATGGCCAACCTGTCATCCACCAGGACCCCCAGGTCCTTCTCCACTGAGCTCTTCTCCAGCAGGTCATCCCCCAGCCTGTACTGATAGAAACGGTTGTTCCTTCCCAGGTGCAAGACTTTACACTTGCTTTTGTTAAACCTCATCTGGTTTCTCCCTGCCCAGCTCTCCAGCCTGTCCAGGTCTCGCTGGATGGCAGCGCAGTGTTCCTGTAATGTCAGTATTGTAACTCACCTCTCCTTTGCTTTAAACTGAAGGTAAAAAAAGTGTGAGGAGAACATTCTGACTGTGGATTCATGCTCCTGGAACATGCTCTGCACTGAACTCCCTGCTTTTTTTTTTTTCCACAAGTTCTTAGCTGGAAGGCTGAAACTCTATCATTCACTGCACATCCAGTATATACCAAACAAAAGCACGTCAGCTTTAGCATTATAAAAGCTGATTTATGAAAGCAAGAACCATTATTGCACAGTGTTATCACACTTGTAATGTCTATGTGAAACCCTAGTTGGGTATTACCTTTATTAATTGCAATAAACCTTCTTGATATTAGTTAGCTACTAAATAGAGGAGCATGCTTTTGCCAGTTATGATGTTTACATTAAAATTAAACTGACAAAGGATAATTTACTGAAGCTTTTTAAGTGGGGTTTGGGTTGTTGTTTTTTTCTAGTATACTTTGGAGACTAGAAAACTCCAGGGAGCTGGTAATTCAAAATATAAAGGTCAGCTTCTGTTAATGAAAGTAGAATATACATAGAAAGAAGAAATTTCCATGAATAGCTGGACCACTGTGGACTAATTGCTTATTACTCTCATCATCCCTTAGGAAAGATGTATAAAATCCTATTTCAAGATATACAGCATAGCTGAAATTTTGGCACAATGCTTGAGTCTGCTACAAAGGGCCATATATCAAAGGTACGGAGGACCTGATTCATAGCTAAATGAGGAACTGAAATAATCTAGTCTGGTTGAAGAAGGCTGGGGATACTTTCCTGGTTTTGCCTGTAGAGAGCTAAAAATGTATCCCCAAAAGTAACCTTAAGTGTGCTGCAAGAAGTCACTGATTAATTTATCAGTACTACCAAATATAACATCACCCATTCCAGCCCTACCGATGTACAACTTTTCTCTCAAGGGAGCCTTCTTACATAGCTGTGGGGAGTAAGATCCTGGGAATAGAAGCAGCATGGTGAGAAAAGATCTCCTAGGCTTTCATTTCTTTCACTTTTTAGCCATAAAGTTGGACTGAGTTTTTTCTAGAGAAACAAAGGCATGGTTTCTATACAGACACTATATAAATAGCATATGTTTTACACAAAAGATGTATGTGATCTGATCTGACAACATACAAGTTTGTGGGCTCTTTACATTCACTAAAAGCAGGTACCAAGTCACCCTTTTGCTAATACACATGAACTGAACATGACCATTAGAAGTGGTCGCATTTTAGTGCACTACAACCTGAACAACAAAATTTTCAATTTTAAACTCTGCATGTCCTTTTCTGTGTTGGACTGGTCAGGTATGCAGGCTGCCACTCACTGTGATTTTGGTTCAGAAAAATGGGAACATCACCATTCCAAGTGACAGGATCAAGGGATGATGTGCCTGTCAAACACAGGGATTATTTTCCACATAGAGTTTTCTGGTGTGCTCTTTATAATCAGTTTTACTGTGACGATAATTTGGGTTGTTTTGGATTTTTTTACAAAATATTGACAATTTTCTACTAGACTGGAACATTGCATAGCATACACAAATACAAATTTTGGAATTTTTTGATAGAGTTATTCCAATACCTCAGAAAAGATGTCATGGTGTCTAGGTTGACTTAGTGTTACAGCATGAACTCTTCATGGTATAGAATGGTGTACATAGGAATTTTTTTTAATTGTGGATTACCATATTTTTAGAGTATGTAGAATATGCAAATATTTTGCTGTGGTAGTCTTGAAAGACATTTTGCTGTCACACAGAGTACTGTCATTCTTTAAACTGGTATTACATAAGCATTACCAGAAAAAGATAAATCATAATAAAAATTGCCCAGCAGAGCTATGTTGGTATATGCTAAAATCCCTTAGGGAAAAATAACTGCATGTCTATTCATATGACTGGGGTCTTCTGACACCTCAGGGAATTCTCCTTTCCTGGCTAGAGAAACATTTGCTCAGTTGTTTGGGTTTTTTTCAGATCAGAGCTGATCTTTTAAATGAAGCACTAAGATCTCAGCATTCATTGAAAGCATAGGTGTAGCTAAAAGGAAAGACAGGAATAACAGATCTTGCATGCTCACATGAAATGCTGTCCATCAGTGCTACAGCTGAAATCAGTACCATTATCTAAACTTAAATGAAAGTGTCAAAAAAGGCGATTTATAAAATCTAATAAAAAATAGGCATCCCAATTCTCATCCTTGAGGTGGAAAGCAGTTTCCTGTAGCTTTGACAAGTACATTATTTCTCTGTGGCCATGTCTAACACATATTTAAAAGCCAGAAAAATAACTTATATACCTAGTACCATTGAATAATATAGAACACACATGTTTCATTACTTAATTTATAATATAAATTTAATTTTTTAGCTAAACTCTGTTTAAAACTCTGTATTGAGAAACCTAATTCTTTTTTCAGCACAAGCCTCTGGGCTTTAACAGCTTGTGTTTGGGGGGGGCTTTGTAGTCTTGGATTTCTCTAGTTGACTTTTAAAAAACCCAACAACCAAAATAGAGTTAAGGATAAAAGAGGTGGATATTCAGCTGCTTTTTAAAAACTGAAGGCTGAATCTGTTGGAGGTGACCTGAGCCAAGCATTGCTTTCTCCAGGGCTTCTACGTTTCCACGAAATTGAACAGTAATCACCCACCCAGAAAGAAAGGAGGCTACATTGCATCAAAGCAGAAGATTGTTTGAGTAGCTGAGAGCTGCTGGGATTTGGGATTTCAGTTACAGCCTTTTATTTTTCTTCCACTGGATGCACACCACCCACCTACAGACAAGACTGACAAACATGATCAGAAGTGTTTCTATAGGCTCTGAGGTACACAGAATTAAACAATGATTATTTTTTTTTTAATATAAAATGACAATTCTATTAGCACTTACATATCCTAAATAAAATAGGTTAGAAGATTGGTTCAACTTTGATGTGGTGAATAAAAGTAATGGAGTTATGATTTAAAAGTTATGAATATGATATTGGCTAGAAAGTAACAACAATTTTCAACTTTTTATGTTTTCTTATTTTTTCCCCTCTTATAATTGCCTCAGAGCTTAGAAAGTTGGTTTGTGCACATGAATAAAACTGACATCATCCCTACAAAGCAGACGAAATCCTCATGCAAGAAGCAGAAAGAAGTGTAAAATGAGAGAGATCTGGAATCCTACCTTCTGTTCCACGGTTCATTAGATCTTAGGTTTAAATGTATTTTTAAAAGCCTTCAGGGCTACCAGTTTTTCACTCTAGAGTAATTGTCCTACCAATATGGAGAGAAGGTAAAAGAAAGGCTCTGGCAGCAAGCTTAAGTCCTATTTACAAAAAGCACTTATAATAGATAAGTGAAAACCCTTTGAAAAGCCATTTTTAGGCAATTCTGAAAATTAGAAAATTATTGCAATCTGTCTAGGCAATGGTTTGAATTTCCAGAGAACTATCTGGCCTAACAAAAAGCTGTTGTTCCCAACCCCCTCCCCTTTTGTATAGCCATGCAGCTGAGAGTATGCTTCACAAAGCCCCTAGTGGCACTAATGATGCTATCGCTCCTTTTTGCTGAGCTGTCATTTCTCCTAATTATCATTTATATTGGGTTCTGCTACTTTCTGGTATTAATATTGCCACATATATACTTTAATTGTTAGGCAACACTATGCAGTCTGTGCTTATTCATAAGAGAATTCCAGCCCCCTCGACTTCCCTGAAGCCTTGAAATGTTGATGGATGTCTTTAAGATGGTCCCTGCTTAGTGCTCATTACTGGGGAAGAGTTAGCTGTCCATAAAACCCTTCATTCTATACATGCAAATGTCCATTGTTTGAGCAAAATGGATAACTGAGAACCTAATTAGTGAATATACACAATTAGCCAATTTGCAAGAACAGATGCTGGCTTATGAATGCTGTGAAACTAGTTAAAGTTACATGCAGGTTCTTTTCATAGGTGGCTCCCTTTGACCTTTTAAGTCTCAAGTTACTCTCCTTTGCCAGGGAAGATACAGGGAGGGAAGGAAATGACACTATGTCAAGTATTCTCTTTAGCATTTTGTAGTTGAAGATAACAGAGAAATAGTGTAAGGCATCTTAGGAGTCTCTGGAGATTCCCTCACCCCTAGATTAGACCCAAACACTATCTCCATCACCTCCATGGTCATAGTGTAACTGGACCAAGTGCAGTTGCTCACCTTTCCTCCTTCACATCAATCTTAGTTAAATGCAAGGCCAATTCATTAGGCTACTGAGTAGTAAAATATCTACTCAAACTAATTCTAGGTTCTATAATATTACTTCAGTAAATCCTATCATTAACTCCTGCAATACCTTTTATGACTGCTCATTTAAACCAATAGGTTACAGGTATAATTTAAGTATCTCTTCCCCTGGAAGAGGGTTTAGTTGGACCAATTCATACTCTACCAAGGAGGTTTGCTGGCTACGCTTCCAAAGCTTAACCGGACCAAGTGCATTGTTTTCAGACTTGGTCACAGACTGTTCTCTAGTAAGGACAATTAATTTCATTACCACTAAACACCTCATCAGAAAGCAATGAACAGATTGAAAAATAGTACAAAAAAGCAAGCGTCAACTCCAGTTTACTGGCCTCAGAGAGTTGCCCCCTTTATTTAGGTCAGATGCATATAAAATTGGCATACCATATTGTTGTGGGGTTTTTTTATAAATTATAATATCATTTATACTTACAATTGTGCTTTATGATTGTACAGTGTAAGTAGAAATGCAGGTACTTTGCTATTGCAAAGGTCTTTGAAAGTAAGCGATCAGAAGTCTGTATGTCCTTTAGATACCTTTACAGACTAGTTTTCTTTAACTCTCATTTTCTCTCAAAACTTTAAGGCATAGCCAAAGAGTAAACTATGGCACAAACACAATGAAAAAATCAGAATGCAAAAAACAAAGAAACAAAAAAAAAAAGAAAGCAAGCAATCCATGAGTCAGGAAAGTTAGCACAAATGCAGACAGAATACAAGACTCCACACGTCACTGAAACAAACCTACACAGCAAAAGTTCAAACAAAGCTTCTAGTCTACGCTCTTAATGCTAGAAGCTCAAATCTTAAAGGTTTTGGCTTATACCTCATAACAACATGCTGCTCTTAAATATATAACATCAAATCTTTACCTTTAGATCGTCTGGAATATCCATTCTATATAACAGAGTAGTTTTATAGGCCTAGAGATTTCCAGTTTACAAGTTAGTTGGTCAAATAAAGATACTCTTACTGCACGGGCCAAATAAGTCTTTCTAGAGTAAAGAAAGGCCTAGGTATAATCATAGTAGAAAGCTGTGTAAATCAGAAGCACCAAGACTGTACAGCTATGCAATTAGTCTTCCCATGGACTTGGATTTTTGTAGTCCTCAAGGCTTCTGATCTCAAAAGATGCTTCATGCAAAATATAAAAAATATGACCTTCTATTTTTTCCTCACACCTAAACTCAAGACTGTCTTGGATGTTCAGGTCACATTAGGCTAGGTCCTTGAACCAAAATTAAATCCCCACTTGAGCACGCCTAACTTTCTTTTAGAAGACAGGCAATACGCTGTCATGTATATATAGGTTTCATGGTAAAGAAAAAGACCAGATTAATCCATTGTGTTATATCTGTAAGCTCTATCTTGCTTCTTTTTAAAGGTGACCTTGCATTCTGATATTATCTGTTCTTTTCACTGGAACGGACTTCATAAGGAATTCTTCTACACCTTTTCTTCTACCCATTAATTAAAAAACCCATCATCATCTCTCTGATCTCATTCTCACTCCTTCTTGCTGCTATATTTATTTGTTTTAACTCGTCCAGTTTTCCTATCAATCCATCTGCCCTTACCTAGTGAGAAACCAATCTGTCTTCAAAAGATACTTCTCATATTTCCCAGGGGAGGTTCCCTCTACACATTTAGATATTTGAGTATCTCTATGCAGTGGACACAAAGCTAAGGTAAAGAATGAAAGTTCTTCAAAACATGAAACTTAAGCTGTTTGGAGAGCGGTATCTATCACACAGATAAGGATCTACCAATGCATAATTCTGGCACTTCAACTACCAGGGCCTGGTCCTATAGCTCTCTATTGTTCTTTACGTTACAGGCAGACTAATAGTTTACTAAGACACAGACAGAAAGGTGACAGCTGAGGTGGCTGCTTCCCCATCACTGGGAGGGCCACGCAGACTTATCCTGCAGGTTGCTCTGCTGTGGGGCATCAGCAAAACCTTAATCTTAAAAAAGAAGATAAAAAATGGGAACAGGTACAGTAGAAGTGTTTTGTCTTTGTAAGAGACAGGTGGGATTGTAATGAGAAAATAATCTTTGAAAGATGTCTATGAGACACTAGATCTCTCAAAAATCTTTCCATTTCCATAGCTCATCTTAAGTCTTTGCAATAATTGAATTCTTCATCTCATTATACTGGATGTATTACTTCCCCTCCCAGAATTGGGAAACTTGTGTTGTATTATGTTATTTTAAAAATCTAACAAACACAACATGCACGTCTCTGAAACAAGATGTTGTTTAAAGTAAATTTTGTTTGTGAAGAGAGGTAAGAGGACAGATGCTCTGTTAATCAGTGTGAAACAGAAGTAGATCTTCCCATAACTTTAGGCAATACTATGACTCACTCATTTTACTAACATGATTCCGATCAATTCTAATACTGTTTTCTACAGAGATGAATTTCCTGATTACATTTGATTCACTTGAAGAAGACTAAGAAAGACAAGGCAGTTTATACCATTACATTTTAAGGAACCTTCTATATTTCTAGAAGTAATTTTTGGCAAAGCTCAATTTTAGCTCTACTTTCTGATTTACAGAACTAAAAGTTGCTTGAAGCAGTTTCCCAAATAACTGTCCTTCAGCAATGCTGCTCTTAAGACCAGCTTGTAAAATAGCCTTCTGACAACATATTGTGATTTGGTGCTATGTGGTGTTTACACTTCAAAAATATATAAAAGAACATCTACAAAGCACTATAATGGGAAAAAAAATCAAATAGAAGGTGAAAATAAGAGTTGGAGGCAGGGAGTAGGACATATAATCGTAGAATATACTGAGTTGGAAGGGACCCATAAGGATCATTGGTTCACACTTAAAACTAAAAACAGAGAGCACAGCCACCCTGTGACTTGGTCAATACTAACTAGCCTTCCAGAATGGGGTAAAGCAGCAGTACCAACACTTGCAACTGGAGACAGTTGTGTGAGAGGAAGAGCACTTTACTCACCCCTTAGCAAGAACTCTTAAGTAGTAATCTCAGCAGCCATTACAACACTGAAGATAACCTGTAAATGGGTCATCAAATGGAGTTGTTTTCTCAGGAGGAATGAAATAGAGGTCTTCTGATGTTTACAAATCAACTGTCTTTCCCTTGTGAAGCAAAGTATTGGGCTCAGGTGCAACAAGACCCTCCCCTTCTCTCTATTGGTACCTACCAAGTAGCCTGCTTTAGAAGCAGTCCATAAGGAGAGATGTGGTCTGAAATGCCCCTTTTCCCACTTTCCTCATCTAGACAATGTGTGGATCTATTTGTCAGGTGACTGTTTCCACATTACAGTTCATCACTCAGATTTTAGGTTGTTCCTTACAATCTGAAGTTTTGATATTAAACATATTTCCCATTTTGGAATCTTTCTTAAAATCCAAACCTTTCATCAAAGTCTGAAAAGCTTTTGACATTGATCTTCGATTCAGATTAGTTTCCAAGCATAAAAGGCTACTCACTCCCTTAAAAAGGGGATGGTACTGCTCTTGAGAAACAGCCTTTGGTGGGATATAAAGAACTGCAAGTACTAAGCACAGTCATTTTCACTAGGAGGTCACACTTCTGCCACAAGAAAATGCATATTTGTTATAAAGACAACCTGCACTGTACCTGCTAAGAACCAATAGTGCAATTAGTAGCTTTAGGATACCAAAGATTTTGCTTCTTATGCACTCCACTTGGGTGCATCTTTTATCAAAAATCTCTTCTTAGCTCAGTGATAGGCTTCAGTGCTTCAGTCATTCATTTATTTTCACCATTAGGCTTGGTCATTTAGTTTTCCTGAAGGATTTTAACAGTGTGCTTTTAAGTCCTGGGAGCAAAATGGTCACCCCATGGCAGACAGTTTGTCAGTGCACTACTACCTTTCCCTCCAGCTCTCTCTTCAGTTCATACATTTTTTACAGTTACATAAGGTTATATTTTACACGGCAAAAAGCAAATAGAAAATTGTTTCTGGTGTAAAACTTCGGGGAATTCATTAATTTACTGGAAGGAAAAAAACCCACTTTTTTTGATATAACATTTCGATGATCAAACTAACAAGCATGAAAACAAGCTAATTCACCAGGCTTGAGACTCCAGCTGAGTGTCCCTGACGTTTGCAGTCATTTCCTCTAATTGCCCATAAGACAGTTATTTGTTAGTTCCATGTTGTAATTCTGATAATTTCATCTCACTCTGCTGCTTTAACCAGAGATAAGATTTTGTTTGATACATGTAGGAATTTCCTTGGGGAAAAAAACAAAAAGAAGGAAGAAGATCCTGTAGAAATGTCAATAAAAAACCTCTCTTCAAAAAATAGTCTCTAGCTCCTGCATTAAAACACTGAAAGCTATACTTTTGTTATGCTGCAGAGGGTGGTACCTGGCTCAAGGAGTGAAGTTGCGGGGATACAGGTAACGTATGGCTTAAGATACTTTTTGAAGTATTCATATTCACTGCAGGAAAGTATGCACATTCACTTTTTCTGCAGGAAAAAGATAAATAATAGCAGTTTTCTGAGGACTCCTGTTGTTTCCCACAACACAGGGAAGCGATGTACTTATCTGCACTGTCATGGGTGTTATAACATGCAATATATGGAACAGACAACAGTCTATTTAGAAACTTTAACACCTGGAAGTCAGAAAAAGCCAGGATTATATGGTTTTCTTGGATACCTAACACTGCTATGAGGCAATATTCAAATCATTTATGAACACGCCCACCCCCACAGTCCCCCTACCCCCAGACACCTCTTTTCCAAGTTAAGGTTGGGTTAAAAACATCATAAGCATGTGCTTCCTCCACCGGGATTCCCTCAATGGATAATGCTGGTTCTCTTGAGATGGTATTGGTAAGCCAGAAAAAAAAAACCCTATTGTTTTTTCATTTGATTCCTGTAAAAATTTGCCTATGGTAGGTCACCTTTCCTTCCAGTAACAGCTGTGGACTTCTAGACCTCTGAGAGTAACAGAACAGCAAAATTAAAATATCATTTAAATAAAACAGAAGAAACTTATCTTCTAGTGGCAACACTGTGATTAAAGGATTTAATTGAATTAGAAAGGCTTAGATGGCATGAAAGCAGAAATATATCAAGAATCAGTTTCATGCAGAAAAATCATAAAAGTGTGTAATGGTCCACAAGGTAATATTTATCTGGGAATAGATGACAGAGGACTTTATGAAACAGAGGTACAAGGCATGAAGGATATAAAGTGCAATAAAAAAAGGATAAACTCAGCAGGGCTGACAAAGAATAAATATACAAATACTAACCCACAAATGACTGACACACCTATCAATTGTTCTTTCAAAAGTAAAGGTTTTTATCTTAAATATTTTAAACTTCTGGGATGACTCAAAAAATCACACAACCTGGTATTTATATTATTACTTTGGAATATTACAATTAAATGTAATTTCCTGTATGCAAAGCTGAAAATGCTATCTGCACAATCTACTTCATCTTTCAATTCATCATTTCAAAACACCTTAGTGGTTTTAATAAAACTCCAAAGGAAATGCATTACAATAGATTTTACTTTGCATTTCTTTAAAGAAACTCGTCTACTGTTTACTGTTAAGACCCTCACCTAGTTTAAATCCCCATCTATAAAGGTATGAATAATGACCAAACAACATCAAAAGAAAGCACCATCACCATCTGTGGGCTATGGTATCTAACCGCATCTCCAAACCACTACAAGCCACTGAACTTTCCACCAACGTTTTGAAGATGGGCTGATGATGAATATGATAAGTTACAATGTCTAAAACTGTGGTCAAGATAAAAGCAGTTATATTTACAAATGTGTTGGCTTTCCAAGGGGTGATTGAATACAGGGGTGCTATTCAAATGTATAAAGCATGTTTATAATCATTCAGAACTGAGTTCTGAGGCCAGCCTGCACGCCATTTTGTAAAATAAAAAAATAAAATCAAAAAGCCCCTTTGATTTATTTTTAACAGCCTATTTTTAAATCTTTGAGACAGAAAGTTTCCTCCTAGTTACCAGAAGCCTTTAATGCCTCTAGAAGACACATCATTTATTTTTTGTCTAGATATTCAACAATTATTTTTTCCATTTTTTTCTATTTTTGAACTACACTAAAAAATTACTCAGATCCATGTTGTCTGTCTGAGATTAGTTTTACTTTTCTTGAGTGATCTTTGTAAACTGAAGACTGGGCTTTAACTATAGCTTTTAAAGGAATTTAATTGGAAGGTAGGTCACTACATGCCATACATGACTAGACAGGAAGGTAGCACTTATTTATCCTCAAATGAGTCAGGGCCATTAGTTAGAATGCTGTTTACTGCGCAGGCAAGGAAAAAAGAATAATTGAGTCACACAGAAATAAACTTCCACCTCTCTGAGTCTCCAGTAACAAGAAGTAATGGTGTCTCATTAAATCAAAAGCTCATTCCTGCACTTACCTATATTAAATTATATATTCATTCGCATTACCTGCTCTGCAACTGTGTTGCCTTAAATTATCTCCATATTCATATTAAGCTAGATAATTTTATGGTTGTAACATTTGTATCTCTTAAGAGATGGGATAATCAAATCTCTCGCTGCAGGCTGTAAAGGAATTGCCACGGGCAGCGCCTCCCACCACTGCAGTCAGCATCACAGGGTGAGGTAGGTGCGTCTTGCTCTCACTGCACCATCTGCCATTAGCCACAGCAGGTGGCAAGATATATCATTTACTAGGCATTTAAGCACTCAAGATGCAGCATAATCTTAGGACATGCTTCTGGGATGACTCATGGAGGAACTGAAGGCTGGGGGAGGAAAAAAAAAAAAGAAAAGAAAAAAAATAGGTTTTGTTTGCCATGGTATGGAAAGACACATGCTGGACTCAATAAAACACTATATACATATGAACTGTGATGGAGAAAACAAATGGACCTTCTGGATACATACAGGCCATGTTAGCAACACAAAAGGATGAGTTCATGCTTCACAAGATCTTTTCCAAATGAATTGGTATTCTCATATGATGCCTTTCAGTGTTTTCAAGTAGGATTTGTCTCTGCTTTGTCTCAAAGCATGTTACTGCTGACATGTTCAACTGTAGTACTTCCCTTTTTGATCAAGTCTTGGTCACCAGTGTTGCCCCACTGTTTTAACTCATATCTTACCCTTTAGATAGAGAGACTGTTAAAAAAAGTCCCCCTTCCAGGCTCTTGCCTTTACATAGTCACTTCTAGAAAATGTTACTACTCAAAGGCAAGTCTGAAGGAGGCAAGTTCAGAAAGCACAACCACACTCATGTTTTAATTTTTCTGAGATTCATGTTTCTGTTATTACAAGTTAAATTCAACCACTTAGTTCCATCATAGTATAGATATAAAACCAGGCCAGATGTGTGAATGCTGAGAGGTATGTCCTTTTTTTATCCATTACTGTATCCTTGTCTAGTATAAGGAGTATGAAAGTATTTGTGACTGGCACACCACAGGCAAACTTGAAGAAACACACAACAATTTTTAGCAGGGATGTGTTCTTTTCCGGATCTCCTGTTACTTAAAAATGAAACTGGTATCTTTAAGGTACTGTGCACTCTGAGTTGAAATCTGTTTGTACCTCGATGCAAAGAGCACTCCTGTCCGGAGCAGCTGCACACCCACAACTACATGGGTGCTGCCACCTTGTTGTGGTTAACCTGCACTTCTTTCACTGTCTTCTTAGGGCTGGGTGGAAGATAGAAAGCACTGTGTCTCTTCAACACTTTTTCAATTTCTTAAAATCTTCTTCCCTAACTAAGGCCAATGGTTCAAGGGATGGAATGACTGAAGAAAACAGTGAAATTTAATATAAAAAGATTGAGATTAAATTAAACTTAATGAAATGACACTACCATTTACTTCAGTAGTCTAATACAATATAAAGTTGGAACTCGATATACCATTATTCAGAACCTTATTCAGTAACATAATTTCATCACTGCTTTTATGTCCATGTAGAAGTAATGAATGCTTAGACTGTACCTGTATGTGCAACATTTTTTCCCCAAATATTTACAGATAAATCAGTTGTAGTCTGTGCATATTATTGTATACTATTACACACACAGTGGTTAAGATATTCTTAGTATTACTGAGAACCATTTAGCAGTGTTTCCCCTTACCATTTTAGTTTAAAGCTTAAAATTAAGTAGCTTTGGTATCTCTCATTAAAAGATAGGCTACATGTGAACATTCCACAGGGTTTTTACAAAACTGCTCCACAGAACTTTCAGTTATGATAGGAAGGCAACATGTGACCATAGTATATTCAACTTGCCTGATCAAATTTGATGTGAAAGAAGCTCTAGGTTTTCATCAGAACAAAAACTGAAACAAAATCCCTTTAAAACATAAAAAGTTGCAAATAAAAGTTCAGTGTTACCCAAGGTTCCTGGATAGCACACCTGCATTGAGATCTTTCTCCTCAGAACCCTGATGAAGAACAGAATACACACTATCCACATTGCAGCTCTGTCCCTAGGAACAGGGACCCAGCATGCTGCTTAAGTCCAAATTAATATCTAGTCAGGCATTAACATCATGACTTAATGAGAGGGTCCGAACTGAGAGAACTCCTTGGATCCCTCTCCATATGCAGTTTAAAAATAACTTTGACTTTGGGATGGAGGTGGGACCAATGCAAGCAGGGGCTGACTTCACTTCAGAGCAAGAAATTAAAAGTACTCTCAGCTATCTAACTCCAGCTACTGATAAACTGCAGCTACCAGTTTCTTTTCCTCATCATGCTATCTCTAGTGTCCCATGTTCTATTAAATTTCTCAGGAGTTAGCAAACTGAAATATGTTGTTGTTATGTTCCTTTTCCATAAATTTCTGTCTTAGAAAAGAGGCTGAGGAGTGTCAGTGTACCAGGGACGGAGCATGGGAAAGCTCAGATGAGGTCCTGCTCTTAAAAACTGTAGCCTGATTTGCCAGCATTGCCTACTCCTAACTTACAACCCCTATACACACAGGGCAGCTCAAATTTGCCCCAGCTACTTTTTTCTTCTCAGACCCACAGTTCCTATAGTGTTCCACACTCCAAACGTCATGTACCGGGTTAAACTTGTGGCGGATTTAGTCCGAAGCCCAGGGTACTGGCCAGAAAGTACAGCCTAAGGCACATGTCTTTTTCAAGCTGGGCTTTTGCAAGTTGGCCCACATAACTGGGATCTTAATATAACCCCTGCAGAAACTAAAGGGGGTTACAAAAAACATCAAGGAAAAAAAAAGACAAAACCCCCATGCACCTCTTAGCCTCACGGGCCTTTAACATAAGACAAGGTTTGCACCAAAAATCTCTACATCAGGAAGAAGGATTTAAAAGAGCTCAGCAAACAGCAAAGTGGAGGCTGGAAAGAATAAAGCCAATCCTATTGCTCATGGTCATTCCACAGTGATGTAACCTTTTGGCTCCTTACCCTCCTGATCACAAGGACACGGGACCTTCTAGTTCATCAGTTTTAGCCTTGTGCAGTACAGCTTCGCACTGCCACCGGGGAACATAGAGTTGCTATGTTATATTCACATTGGGATTGCACTAAAACCTTTTGCAAGGTAGTTTTGTGTTTTCATACTAGTGTCAAAGTGTCAGCATGCTGCCTTGAGTTAGTAAAGTGGTATTTTCAATTTCTTCCCTTACCTGGCTGTTTAGATTCCAGCAGGCCTAGTCAGACACTTTGTGCCCATTGTGACTCTAGAAAGATGTGCAGACATAGAAACAAAGCCTGGCTCCCAAAGAAGCACTGGGTTGATTAGAAAAGGGCTGAGTGTTTTCCAGAACATCTATACATAAGTTAATTGAGCAAAGAAGCTGGAAACCCAAGAAATTCCCATCCTCCAGCTCTTGTAACACAGGATCTCTTGTTCAAGAGGTGTCTGGAGAGGCAGAAAATCCCCAGTTGCCTCATTCATAACAACCTACAAGCTGGAGAATTCCCTATTAAGCTCTGTGAAGGTCTTGCTTAGTTAGCAAGGTTACACAGCTCACTCGTAGCTTTGATTTATGGTGTCAGGAGTTAACATGACATTACTCAGATAATTTGCATCACTTGAATTAGTTAGTTTGCCAACAACTATAATCAAAATTCTTTCTTTGTTCGAGGGCACTTGGTGAACTTTGCTTTTCTAAAGACTGGCATCAAATCCTATAGTTCTCTACTGCACCTGTGAGGATGAGCCCATCACTTTCCTTAATTCAAACCTCATACTCCAGAACTAGCCTAACAGTTTTGAAACAGATATGACTGATGACAAGGAGTTGTAAAGAGATACATCAGTGACTGAAAGCATTTAAATTTTTGTTGTTAGAGAAACTCATCACCTTGGCAATAATTATTATTTATACTATCTAGAAAAGCTTTACATTTTCTAGAGGGAACACCAACGGTTTGCTGCATGCTGAACTTGGTAATTCAATCTCACTAGATTAATTAATTCAGTTATTAATTATGATGAAGTAATGCACTTAAAGGACTGCTCCCACATAATTACCCTTTCCGAAGCACTCTCTTGAATAGCAGGTTCTTACTGTGGCAGCTGGATCCAAAGAGCAGCTCCTCCCATTTGATAAAACCCAGAACACAGCAACTGCCCTGCAAGTATACCGGAGCAGTATAACTCTACAAGCGTGTCTGCTGTGCTTGCAGCAGCTCATTTGCAACATAAGCCTTTAGCTGGACTTACATTTAGAAGTGCCAATTATAATTCTACTATTTTCCTATGTATAAACATATTAAGAAGCAAATAAATGGCCATAGAAAAGCCAGGAAAATCCCCAGAAAGAAAGCAGGGACAAGGTCCCCACAAAAGCATAATTGTATTATTTACATATTTATCACTGAGGTGAGTTTAACCTTTTTAACCTATACACATTTTTGGGATTTATTTTTGTTTTCTGCCTTGTGATTACTATTGATTTATAGTGGTCATATGGCAGCCTGACGGGGAAGAAGATCCTCTCAAATTCATGATGCCCTCTGGAGAAGCTGAGGGATGTTACAGCACTGAGGAAGAGAACTTCTGCTCCTCTACCCTCACCACTTCTCCATTACAGATACATGGAAAGCCACAAGCCAGGACAGCACTTGTGCCCACATCCTCTGCTCCTAGCTCCCTACCTCCTTCCAGCTGTAGTTAGAAGCCCTGCAGCAGCTGGCTGCCTCTTGGCTTCCTCTCCCTTCTCAGGGAAAGGCTGTTCCCGTGCCCCAGCCCGCTTCCCACTGTGGGTGCAAACGTAGGAAGTCCCTTTGAAAGGAGTTCCCAGGAACTCCCTTCCTGTTGTAAGGAGTTGGGATCCTAGCTATATTCAATGCTCTTACATTAGCAGCCTAAAAAGGCAATGAAATCATCTAGGCCATTGTATTTGTCTAAGCCCAGTGAAAAAGGAAAGGAGTGGCATTAATAGTGCCAAGCAATTAGCATGTTAATATTCTTTTTTTATTAATAACCTAAAACATTATCATTAATGCAAGTAGAAAGAAAATAATAATAGGAAAAAAAATGGCAGCATCCTTTAAAACAGGATATTATCACCCAGTCCTGCTGCAGGTTCTTCTGCTGCTAAGCAGAGCAGCAGGAACATCCCTTGGTGGAGATCTGGTTTATGGATTTGAGACATGTAATCCTAAAGTAGAAAGCTTGTTAGGGATCAGAAAGCCAATTCAGAGGCTTTGATTATTTCATGTTAGATTTTGTGATTTTTTTAGGTACTTATTTATAGTATAAGGAGCCCAAAGAGAATTTTTTTCAATGGTAAGTAACCAGTAACACAAGTTACTTTTCCCACACGGTACTTTTCCGATACTCTTTTCTTTCATAACCATTCCCTTTCCCTTTTGTTCACATAGAAACCATTGCAGATGAAACTGTATGCCTGTCTTCTGCAGTTTAAACCTTTGTTTGTGCACTAATGAATCTAACTCGGTGTCATAGCAGACTCTAATGAGCATCACTCACTTTCATTTAACTCTACAGCTTGCCATTACACTCTTTAGAAGATCTGTTGGTTTATTCATAGCAATCACTAGATATTCTTTTTCATTAGATAGATACTAGTTTTCCCCGTTGTGCCTTTCATTATTAAGGGAACTGTGAAATGTTAATACTGGCCTCAAAACCCAGGGCAAAAATGCCCCCGATCCTATTTGAAATATAATCACTTGTCTTGTAAATGGTTTTAAAGATCTGAGCACAAACAGCTTGAAATTTTCTTCATTTATTTATGTAAGAATGAGAGAAAGAAAAAATCAAGAAGGTGGCCCAGTATAACCCACTTGTCCAATCTACCTTATTAACGGAATTATTTGTACTTAAATTAAGCAACAGGTCTGCAATTATAAAAGCATCCATCAACAACTATTAAGAACTGTCATATTCCCACTGTGGTTCTTAGTTCAGCTTTTAAACCCAAAACCACTTTGTACAGCTTAGCGCTGATTCAGTTTTGAGAGGTTTTGGTCTACCAAGCTGTCTGCAGAAATGTTTGACTCTGTTAACAGGAACATTGCGAAGCGGCCCACGTGAAACATATTTTTGAAGAATTTATTACTACTATTGGTGTCCAGGCCAGATACTATGAGGTTCAAAACACACTTCAAAGGGGTAAGTCCTGAAAGGAGAATTCTTTTCTGCTAATGAAAAGTCACAAGTTTATATTAATCTTATATAATATGTTATCTTCCAAGTTTAGAGTTTTTAAACAATGGATGTAATATTTCATTTTGTAGTCCTTTTTCTAAAAAAAAATGTTTCCATGTTAATAATTTCTTCAACTTTCTTTCCTAATATTGTATATTTGATTTTTTCTAATAGCTTATTAGATGACATAAAGCTTAAAAAATTATTATACTGTGTCTATCATCTACTCAGCAGTAGGTTTAGTAGAAATGCTTAGCTCCTGTTTTCTCAAATATATAACTGGTATTTTAATAAATGCTATTTCAGGGAAGGAGGAAAAAACCCAACCCACAAAAACCCCACCAAACTTTCCAGAGCTTACAGAACAACCATTTTTGCAAACCAACTGTCAGTTTACTTACTATATTCTCTCATCTCTGCTCCTGATTTAGGGTGACCAGTCTCTAACTGTAACCTAACTGTAGCCATTATTTCTATTTAAATTTCATTATTCTATCACTTCACACTGAAGAAGATGCATTTAATTTACTTGACAGTTACATCTTCCTTGTACATAATCTGCCACAGATACTGTATCCTAGAACGCATCCATCTCAACTAATTTATGTAACTTTCTAGGTTCCCAATAAACTGATAAACACTGATACTTATTACAACACATTTGTTCTACTACACAGCTACACTCTGAGTACAAGAACCATTTTTACTATGGTCATTCTTTATAAGATTAGAAGATCTAGATGGTAATAATGGAGATTACCTTCAGTTTGGTTTTAACAACTCCTAAAATAAAGAATATAGCAAATTCTTTCTGTCCCTGCATAATGAGTGAAACAATCTGTCATTTCACTCCCAGCCACATGGCCTTATTGGTATAAACAACCATAATTATTCCTGAAATTTCTTCCCCTCCAGTGCTTTGCTGGGTGGCCTGGTTTTGGCTGGGATAGAAGTAATTTTTCTCCTAGTAGCAGGTATAGAGCTGTGTTTTGGATTTAGGATGACAATAGCGTTGATAACACCCTGTTTATGGCTGTTGCTATGTGATGTTTACACCAAGACAAGGCCTTTTCTGCTTCTCACACCACCCCACCAGTGAGTGGGGTAGGGATGCACAAGGAATTGGGAGGGGACTGCTCACCAATGCCTTCTGCTGAACAGAACACCACACAGGGATTCCACTACACCAAGATTGTAGGATTACACTGCTCAAGGAGAAGGTGTAATTCCTGAAGAACCTAATATAGCTGATAAAGCAACTGTTTGCATCCTAGAATCTCACAGTTGTAAAGTAATACTACCAGCACTTTCTCATAGTGGGAATGAGCAACAGAGAAGGAAATACTTGTTGACGACTTCAATTCACACTATTTTTAGATATAAGAAATGCAAGAATTCATCTCCACATCTATAAAACATCCACAGAAATGCCTTTAAACTACTCCATCTGTGCATGCATGCGTACTACAAAAATAACAGATTGGTGGAACTATGTGTGAGGCATTCCCTAAAAATTCACATTCCTTTCAGGGTTAAAAAGAAAATAATCAGCTGGTTTCTCAGGTAAGCTAAAGAACTTAAAGTTCATCTATTAAAGCCTCTCTCTAGCTTGAGTTGCAAACAAAATATTTTTTCTGTTTGTTTTGACATCAATATCTGACCTAAAGTTAGTATATGTTCAGACCAGTACTCAGGTCTTAAAGTTGTTTATCTCACATAGTTAAAATCACTTAGGAGGAAAAAGACTCATAACACAAGAGCACCTGCTCACGTGAGGGTTGATCAGTCTTTTGCAAAATGTAGGCATTACAAATATCTCTGGAAAGCCTTTACAGCCTCCCTTCAGAATTCTCTTCCTCTTTTAAAGCCTGATTTCTATTCTATCCAAAAACCATTAGCTCATAAACTTCTTATGTATTCAAAAAACACATTCTGGCTCAGGGTAAAGAAAAAAAAATAAAAGGAGTAAATGTATTACAGACTATGGAGAAGTTTGGAAAGAACATGCACTTGACTCTGATGAAGCCTTGGTTATTTATATAACCTTTCACAGATAGTCTGTGATAAGATTCTGAAATCAAGTTATGACACATCCAAGGCTGAAGAAACTAAGAAGTTTTAAAAAGTCACCAAGTTTTCCCTTACTTCTATATAACTGTGCCTGTATTTTCTTTTTCCTTGTAATAGTACTTAGTTTGATGTTTTTTTCTGGTGTCATGGCTAAATATTCAGGAATTTTTTCAATTATAAAAAAAAATCCCCCAAAAGTTCCTTTCATATTGTATCTGTGCATATTTTCTAGGTAAAACTATTTGCCAAGAAGCTGTTATAGATTCTTGAAAATTGCTTTCAGGGTAGTTCACATTTACAAATAGGAAAACTATCACACCTATCCTATGATCAATTACAAAGCAAAATTAAAAGAACTATAAATAAAACTAAAGAACAAATGGCAGAAGCAGTCCACATGGTGTCTGCCACCTTGCTGAGAGCACAAGTGGTTTTGAAAAACTTTAACAGCATAACTTCACATATTGAACAAAGCTGCAAATGTTATATCATCTTAATTATTCCAGAAACATATTCATTTCCAATTTGCATTAGCATGCAAATAAATCAAGTAATTTTTCCCTTCCAGCAACCTTTTTCACATGTTAATTGCTAGTTTGCCCTTGGGCTGCTTTGCCTCAGGGAGGACTGAAGTTCTGCATTTTAGTTTAAATCCAGAATGCCAGCATTGAAGTCTCTTACCCACCCAAATATAATGGATACTTACAGACAGATAGAAGAAATATTTCTCATCATATACAGAAAAACATATCATTGTGCAAAAAAAATACCTTAGAAGGTTTTCCAAATGAAAAAGAATTCTGGAAATATTTTAAATAGACAATTGTTTAATGTATTTGCTTCTTTCTACCCTCCACCATGCTTTTCTCACCTCTGTCATCTTACACTGTTGCCCCTGCACTAAGAGGGAAAAGATTAATGGACCAATGCAGAATAGTGGGAAGGCACTCCCAGCAAACTAAGGTGGTTTTGCTACAACCACTTTTATTTTAAACAGATGCTGAGATTTTGATACTTTGCTATTCTCCCCCACAAACTGGTTGCACAAGTCTAGTGTAACTGCAAAGCCAACAAATTACTGCATCCTTAAATCTCTGCCATCAAAAGAAAGCTGCCCTACAGACAAAACCATGCAAGTGCCAGCAAACCAGTCTTTGTCCTCATACACCTGCTTCACTGTCACCAACCCTGCCACACAGAATCCATCACAGCTCAGGCACTGGCAATCCATCAGCATGTAAAGGCAAAATAACCAGTCTGGTAAGGGAGGGAGGGGAGACATAAATCACCCACAGGCTCACACCTGTGCTCTAAGCCTTCTTCTGTAGGTGCTGCTGTACCCTAGGGGAGCTAACATCTAATTAGGCTCTCTGGACATTTATCTGTGGGGGTCTATTGGAATGAGGTTTGCTAATTTAGTTAAATTATACTTTTAAAATATTATGTGTTCTCAAAGGAATGAATGAAGACTGGAAGTCATGTGTTGGGCCTTCAGGAAGGAAATACCACGCACATACAGAAAATGGCCTTTTTTTTCTGATGTCAGTTATACTTCACATGTGAGGAAAACCTGAAAACCTCTTTCATAACAGTGAGGAATCTATGGTGTTAAATAAATGACACACTAACTCAGGCCAGAGGAGAACTTCAGCGAACTAGACTGAAAATATTAAAATATTAATTTAATTGATTTTTTAACTATGTTTTTAAAGCATGAATTTCAGTTGAATATATTTTTTAATATATATATTAGCATATCAAACTTTTTTAAAGATAGATGGGCTTATTAAGAGGCCAAATCCCATTTCATCATTTTCAGTTCAGTTCAGACCAGGGGTAAACTACAGTTAATATGAGACGTTATTCACTGACCAATGTAAAATGAGCTGTTGGTCTCAGGCCAGGCCCTATCAGACAGATACATACAACACAAAACCATCTGTAGTAATTGCTCACCCGAGCCTTGATCTTGCAGATGTCTGTGCAGTTATATGCACATGAGCACCATCACTGACTCAAAGACTTCCTGGTTTTGGCCTTGTATTCGCAGGAACAGCTCATATCCATGCAGATCAGTACACGTGTAAGCATTTGCAATGTCAGAATACAGGCTGACAGCCACCAGAGATGGAAGGAAGATAAAAATTAAACTATCCATTCGCACATTTGTGCAGGGTATCTAATTCTCAGTGGAGAAGCACTGATGAGTCTGAGTCTGGCTGCATGTCAGCAGCCTGCCAGTGCACTGTCTCTGTTCTGTGGATAAAACATGGAGGAGGTCTTTGTGCTTCAAGACCAAATGTTGTCATTTCTTATTTTATCTGAAAGAAAAATATGTAAAACTATAAATAATTTTATTATTAGAAAGGCTACATTTAGAAGGGTGAATTGCTCAGTGCAATCTCCGTGCTTCATCTCACCACGCTCTGTTGTTTTCCTTTCCCAGACATGTGACAGAAACATTTACCATTTCATTAACTCACAGAGGCTGTAATAATGATGCCTCTTATCAAAGTCAGGTTGACCAATAAATGAAAACTCCACACATATGTATGAATAATGATTAATGTCCATTATAGCAACGAACAGATTGCATTCCTCTGTGTGAGCCACAGGAACAAAAAGGCCATTTTGTCCCCAGATCTGTATGTACATGAACAGACAGAAGTCTATGTAAACGACCCTCAGGAGACTACAGCATATTCTACCACAACTGCTCTACTTTTGTGGTTTATAGAGAGTCAGCTAGATCATACTTACAACCTATTGCAAACCAGAGATGGTCGTGCATTGCTTGCTAGCACTGAAGAAACAGCATTAGTGCCAGATTTTATATTTTTTTTGCTCTTTCCTTCTGCATACAGACATCTCCTACACTAATTGCTACAATGTACCCAAAAAAATGAAAGAATGATTTTACAAAGGAACCTTTGCTTTTACACTGCTCTCAAAAAGGTTTAAAGCTGTAACTTTTTATAGATACGTGTCTTATAAGTCATATACGTTTACATTAGAACATTCATTATATTGTTTGCCAGGTCCTTATCTCCTGCTACAGAGATAAACCAAATTTTTTGAAGACTGGGTTCAAGAAGCATCTGGGCTCAGTCTCATGCTTTGACTTGGCTAGCCCTGTGTGGAGTCAGGAGTCAGACTTGGTGATTCTTATGGGTCCCTTCCAACTCAAGATGTTCTATGATTCTGTGATTCTATCCAGCAGAGCATAAAAAAATATTTTCTTAAAATTTTAGCTGCATTTTGAGTACCTGAAAGAGGAATTTGCAAAATCAGTGATGTTATGTGTGATTTGAAAGTTTTAATGTGAGTACCTCATCTAGAGCTACCCAGATACACTCTTTCATCGAGTCTGTCAGTGACTTCTTGCTTAGCATATATCCAGGCCATATGTGATATAGCCATGCAAGTAGTTAAAAAAAACCCAACTGTGTGGGGTCAGACTAAAGGTTTGTCTATAATCTGTCACTGATAGTGGCTGAAGAGGGATGAAAAGGTAAAACATATGAAGATAATTCCCCAATACTCTCACCTGTTTTCCAGAGTCCCACAGCAAAGGACTTCCTCAACCAGAAAGAGTGGATTTGTAAACTGCTTGTAAATCAGGCTATGAAATTTGGTGCTGATATACTAGTATAAAGGTTTCTTACTGGAATAAATCACTTTGAGATTGCAAATGCCACCATAGTCCACTTCAACACATCTGTACCTGAGAGCATAAAGTCAGAACAGCTTAAAGGTGGGCAAACCCGTTCTTCGGAAATCACAGTGTAAATTTACTCCAGGTAAATAACTCTTGATGGATTTTTCTTCTATGAATATGTTGAATTGCTTCTGTACCTGTGTAAACTTATGGCATCCCTAAAAATCTATAACAACGATTTTCTCAGAGTAATTTCTACTTTGGGATGAAACAAATCTCTCTATTTGTTTTGAATTTGTCACTTGGTAATTTCATTTCTTAGTTATATTGAATAATCATTACTTCCCTATGTTACATGATAACATTATGATGTTACTCATAATTTATATACCTCTATTACCCATCTGCCTTCTCTTTCTGAGGGTAAGGAGTCCTACCCTGCTTAAGTTGCTTCTCAGATATTTTTCACCTTTTCTAGTTTAATATATTAAGTTGTTAAACGTGGCATTTTAGTTGGTGGCACATTAATGATTTTAATTATTGACTCATTTTATCTATGATTTTGAGCTCTAATTTTATTTACTTCTCAGACTAAGAAGCAATGTTACATTTTATGTTTAGATATTCAGGGTAGGATGAGTAAAAAACCCCAAGATTTTATAACCTCAAGAGCAAAAAACCAAAACTTGTAGAGATGAACTCGGATCAACTATATAGCATGAGTCATGCTGCAGTAAAAAAAGATCAGATGATGCATGTGCTTCTTCCCTAGATGCAAAAATAAGTCTCACATCTTAATCACACCATAATTTATGATTCAGTTTTGAGTGGAAGCTTCTGTTTTTCTCCTTCCATGCTTTGTACATTTTCACAGTGTTTTGCTGATTGTGTCAGAAAAGATGGTTAACCCCCGTGAGGCAGATGCATTACGCAAACCACCAACTGAAGAACCAAATAATTCAGTTTAGCCTTTTCATTGAATTTAGAGAAATAATTTGTTGTTTTGAGGACTCCTCTGGCTGGCTGATCTTCCGCGTCATTGCTGGCTCTTAAACCTGGTGGGCCTTGGAACACAGCAGGGTCCAGCTTCCCACCAAAGAACACAATACAGTAATGCATTAATGGAAGTGCAGAACATAATATTTACACAGCATGTCCTCAAACACAATGTTTCCAGTTTGCTGATACATCAGATATCTAATGTCTGCTGACAAAATAACATAAATATTACAAGTTATAAAAATAGAAACAATAATATCAGTAGTTATGAACATCTTTATTGGAAGAAGGAATTTTAGAAAAGACAGGCATGGGAAGGACAATGTTAGCAGGGGAAAAAATAGAATGTCTGAAATTACTGAAAAAACTCACCAAAAATTGGTGAATCTCTGGTTCTTCTGTAGCCTAGTGGAGATTGGCCATTGGTTTGCACTGGGTCAGGAATTCATCCAGTGAGACCTGAGAAATGCATAAAACTTCCATTCTGTTGCATGAGAGCTTCGGAATTTCAGAGGATGAGTTTATCCTCCTTCAAGCTGTTCTGGTTTTATGCCCTCAGGGACAGAAGGGGTTGCAGTGATCTAAGATGGCATTTGCAATATCAAAGTGATTTATTCCAGTAAGAAACCTTTAGAAGTACATCAGCACAAAATTTCATAGCCTTTAGTTTGAGTTACTGCTTCATCTAAATAAATACCAAATAAAATCCAGAGAGATGGGATAAAACCTAAGTTGAAATTAGCCATTTTCTGTTTACTGAACATATAAAGTGCATACACGTTTATTGGGAGATTCACACAAAGTGCAACCACAGTTCCTGTGCTGTCAATATAACACTTCCTTATAACACCCCTTCAGCAATGCAAACACAAATTTTAAATGTCTTTTTTTGACAAGGGATCTTTCATGTGAGCAGCCTCTCATTATTTATGAAATTAATATCAGCAACCTTGAACTATATTTTATCAACACCTTTATTGATCACCATAATTAGGCTTGGCGGTGTGATACTTTGTTGTCTCATCCCATATCAACCAAAATGAAAAAGATCTCTGGTGGCAATTGCCTTGTGGAACTTGTTTAATCTCTGTTCTCTGTCTCTCATCTGCTAAAGTATTTTCTTCTGTAGAAGACTGACTTGCCAGCTAGTAGCATAATCACAGCATAAATGAATATTTGATGCCAAGCACCAATTTGGGAGATCATTAGTAGAAACTGCAAATAGTAGCGAAACCAAGAAACTGGATGTCCAGGGGAATTACAAGTAATATTAGACAGAAACAGAACTTCAACAGTTACAGTACAATTCTTTTTGCATAGGGAATAATTTATCAAGAGTTACACTTGGAAGCTATATTTTCATATGTAACTACAATATGTCTATTACTAGAGTAGGAACTGAACAGACAAAAATAAATCCTTTTTTTTTCATGTTTATTCATTTTGTACACTTTGCTGTGGAGTGTAAAATTGCCTCTATACAGTTTTGCTGATAGCTACCCACATTTTCTGTTTAAACATTTGACCAATATCACCAATTCATTAGGAACAAAATAATTTAGTATTTTATTAGGATGGAACCTAAAAATCTTCATCAAGGGTTGGTCCCCTCTGTTGTAATCATTGTATCCTCACTCATAAAGAGCTCAGAAAATGTATGTACATGATCTTCCCCAGGTTCTGAATGAGACCACTTATAAGTAATGAAAACTGATGTGTTACATAGCATTTTATCTCTCTCTTACTTTTCATTATAACAAGGCCTTTGTAACAAATTGTAAATGACATTTCCATAATCCCCTGCAATTATGTTCAGGTCCAGCTTTCTTATATCTGATCTAGTGGACTGTTCAAGAATTGCTGAGCAAGGGCTTTACTATCAGACCATGATCGGTGTGTTTTCTGCATTCATGGTGCGTGGCCGTAAGTAAAACACAACCTATGTGCTTGATGCTTTTATGTTCTCAGTCGGGAGATAAATTGATCCAGGTTAAGTAAATTTATTGGGGCTTTAAATTATAAACAAATACAGAGTAAGAAATGGGACTCATCTAGCAGGAAAGCAGAATGAGGGGGCAAAAATGAATTATCAGGAATGAGGCTTTCCCCTAAAAGACTGAATGTTGACTGCTGCTGTATCTCTTTTATTGCTCTTTTATTGCACTTCAGTAAAGTAAAAGCAGTGAATAATATGTGGGTTAGGATGAGTCAGAATCATACAGTTAAGCAATGGGAAACATGGAGATAGACAGGGTAAGACCATGGAGCAGGGTGTGAGTGCTCACTGTGCACCCTGACCTGGAAAACAGAATAGCTTCATTTCTGTAGTGATATAGCTGGGTTGTGATTGACTAGTCCAAAGACATGAGCAAAGCCATCCTGCTGATGATCCTGATGGATTCCAGCAGAATTCACTAGATCAGGCGCAGTGCCGTATGAACCTGGCTATGATATACAGACATGCTGGCGCTCCCAGGGAGCCCTCTTTCTAAGAGAATACACAAGTTCAGCTGCAAGGCACACCAAAGCTGGTTTTTTATCCAGCCACTAAACCTACTGGAACCAAATGCATTGTGAGGAGCACTGCAGGACACCCTGATTCTGCCTTGACAGAACTGATGAACCCTGATAAACTGGGTCTTAGGTGTGGCTGGAGTGCAAGCATTACATACAATAGTCCATCTAACTATTTGCATGTTCTGGGACATTATATACTTTATTACTTCAGCTAATGAAAGCTGACTGCTAGCCATATCTGTCCGGAGGCAAAAATATTATCCGTAGGTAGGCAAAGTTAATGCTGTTTACTCTCTGCATCAGTGACTAGTTATGCTCTTCATGGTCCTAATCAATAAACTAATTTGATTTATGATAGAACCAATCTGTGTTTAAATGATCTTTTTATCTTGAAATTGCATATCTACAACAACAGAACAGGTATTTGTTAATGAAGAGGCAGAAAGCAAGAGGAAAGAACTATGTGCTCCAAGAGCTCTTTTCCAGGAATTAACGTATTTTTTTAAGAAAGGATGTTAAAAATATTACCTATCCAGATATGCTTGGGCATATTAAGCTTAGGCAAAGCTACTAAATAAAGACCAGAAGTGGTGAGATTACAAAACCTGTTATTTCCTACAGCGCTCCATGAACCAGAGGCACCATGGTGATGGGGAGTGTGATCACCATGTAAACACCTGGCTGTGCCCAGCGCACTTCACACTTGGCAGTACAACTTGGAGGATTTTTCCCCGCAGTGCAGAGCAACCTGTACAACACATGCACTTTGTAGAACAGGCTAAGGAAATAAAATTTATCATACCAGTGTCAGGAATCAAAATGACGGTGGTTTAAACACCAGCAGGACACTCTGTTTCTGTCTTGTCACTTTTCTTTCTCTAGGCACATTCCAACAGCTGAAACCAAAGGCAGCAGCTATGTATCTAGCCTCCCAGCAAATCAGAGCAACCTCCAGCCTCCAAACTAACCCCTTCCTCTACATAAAGACAAGATGGATTTTCCCCTTCTCTAAAATACCTCATCTGAAGGTGGCAAGGCTCTGAACGTTACCTTACCCTCTGGGTATCTTTGGCTGCCTAGGCTCAGCATTAACTTAGAGACATTGCTGCTGGTAACCATGAAAAGAGCTCCAGGCTGTGGGGATGTCTCCAACCCACTGACTGGCATGACAGCCTGGCCTTGGCCCATCTGTACCCCCATAACCCTGCCAGGCTATCCTGAGGCTGTGGCTGACCTTGGTTGCTGTATCCAGACTGCCTCCTGTCTTCAATGATTTCTTGTTTTGGAAATACTGATAGTGTAAGCATGATGAATTACCTCATTCAAATGAATGAATAGAACCAGGGTTTGTAAAGTGGGAAGAAACAGAGGATGGATATTGAAAGATTAGGGTAATTGTCTCAGATGATGTGAGATAGTGAAGCCAGGGCGGTTGTCCTAGCAAAGGGGCAGGTGAAGGGTAAAGACCCTAATGAATTCAGTGCTGTGAGCTGTGTGTCAGGACTAGCTTGGAAGACTTACAAGTCTGCATTAAAAATACATTTTGAAGGATAGCATCAGAGATGGTTGAGTGATTCAAGTTTTGAGCAATTAAGTGACTGGACTTTTTCTCCATCAGGAAGATGAGATTTCATGTGCACTGGCCATTGGATGAACAAGGAAAATCTGTTTCACACATCTTAAAAGCATAAGTGGAAAGAGCGTTTCTAGTGTACGAGCCAAAGCTTCCATCATACGTTTTACTTTAACCATGATCCTATCACAGAAATGGTACCTTCTGGTAACTATGCCATTGCCTACAGAATTGTTTGAAACAAAGTGAAATCTTGAAATGATCACATTGCTATAGATAAATGGGTGCTGAGCTATTAGGAATAGCAATTTATGCAGGCAATGCAGATGCACCAGCAGATAATAAGTTCCAGCAGCATCAATTCCTCAATTGCTCCTAAGAAGAAGTAGCACTGGTCCTTGTGCATTCACTGTCCTCCTGCAGCATAGGATCATGGGTACGGCTGAAATCAAGCCACGGGAAACCTAGCTACACATCTGATAAGGGGGAAGAAGGGGCTGTATCTTCCATAAGGCTGAGGAAAACCATGTTCAGTATTTTGAGGCAAACCCTCTTGTGTTTTCATTCACTGTTATTTTTTAACTGTTCTGAGCTGTGGAAGACACTATGATGCACCTTAATGTTCCCTGAAGCATAGCTTCAGTACAACTCTGACAAGAATTGACTATTGTCTAGATATCCTCAGGAGGCAAACACCATGATGTCCATTCTACGAGAGTTTCAGTTGATATTTACCTCATCTAAGTCCATTACCTAAGTAGCTTCTGTTTCAGTAGGTGCATTCAATCTCTCTCAAGCACCGAATCTCTAGTTCAATCAATAGGATCATTACATTTGCATCATTCTTCATTGTTAGGTCCACGCTGCTTGTAGTTGATAAAAGGTGAAATAACTGGTAGCAGCCAAACCTAAGTAAATAAATACAGAACAAATTTAAACTGGCAGCTGCATGTACCTTTAATTGACATGTATTGATTTACAATTGCTAGTAGGCTTCAAAATGTTGTCCAAAGCTATAACCAGGCTGTGAAGAAAAGTGTTATCTTTACACATTACATGGTTTACTTTAGTGGTGCTTTTTGTTATGCAAAAGCAAACATAATCAGGTTTGAACAACTTATGGCTAGATAGTTAAACAACACAAATACATTGTTTATTAAGCCTTAAAATCTTCTAGAAACAAAGAAGAAAAGAAACATAAAATCTCCATGTAAGTTCAGTATTAGTAACTAGAAGCCACTGAAATACTGAGCTGGAAGGTTTACAAGGGCTAATGGATACTTCCACTGGGATGCTCAGGCGCAGCACTGCTTGAAGATTCTCAATCTGTTGAAATTGCCCTAACCCCAAGAAGCCCCAGTATCGCACTACTGCTTGGCGTGCACTTACACAGGTCACATAGCAGAGTTAGGGAATGCAGAGGGGAAGGACCAGGCTGTTACAAAGAGGTAAGGCTGTGGCCTCTCTATTATTAAGCCTCTTCTTTTTCAGATGTGGTGAAACTTAGAAATTTGACAGAACAGATGTGTGCAGAGCGCAGCTGGCACTCGGCTGTGGAGCTCATCCTCTCATAAAATACTGTCATAGTTGCTTTATTTTTAGAAAATGGTTGTAAAACAGTATTCTTCCCACTGCTAAGTAATAAGCTTCAGTGAGATTGATACCATTCCAACAGGATCATAAAACATCTCAGTTTCCTGACCTACGCTCAGTGAGCAAAAAAATATTGTTTCTCTTTGTTAGATCAGAATGGAAACCAGCTGTCATACTGAGATGATGCAAGCCTTTTCCTGAAACTCTTTTTGTCCCTATTCAAAGATGCAGAAATTAAACAAACAATTTAGTGTATCTTTACATCTCTTTCTGCTGAAACTTGCTTATTGATCTGTTTGGTGAGTAAAAGCATATGGTCTTTCCTCTGATCCCTGAACCATGAGGCAGCTAATTACTATTAATTATTATTAAGTGGGATTAAAACTGGCTTCTTTGCAAGCCCTTCTGACTTTCTGACATAAAAAATTCTTTCGGCGGCTGGCAATCTCTTTCACACACTATGATACATTTCCTAATTCAAGGAACTTTCACCCTCCAAACTGGGAGTGTGGCTACCCTCACAACATATTTAACAGATTTTATTACGTACTGAAGCCTGAAATCATGTAATTTGCTTTTGTTCTAAGCCTCATACTCCTCTGTATGCTTTTAGTGGCCACTGGAGACACATTACCTACAATTTCTGTTCCATTGTTTGTTTTATTGGAGGCAGGCAGCCTGTTCTCTTCCAAACTCATTTGACTACTACCAGAACAATTAAAACCATCATCTACATATGCTCTCATATAGTAGTGGCATTACATTTTTGCAAATCAACGAAGTCACCTTCTGAAATTTTTAAGATGCACAAAAAATGTTTCTCCTCCTCAGGAAAACTACTGATTTACAGCAAACTGATTTTCAACACACGTTGGGTACAATTCCTCAAGGTGGAGCAACTTTATTTTTCCCTCACATCTAAAAACGCCTGGTAAATTCCACCTTATTTCAATTACCATTTTCAAAGGAAATATGGGAAATAAAGGCTATCTTTGTCATTTTGTTGCCACTTCTAATGCAGTACAGAACAACACAGCAGCCTGCTGGGAAAGAGTAGGATTCTTTCCTCTTTTTTCCTTTCCCTTTCTCTTTCTTTCCTCTTTCCCCTGTCCACTTCCCTTCAGAATTCACAGCAACAGGGAAACAGCAGTGGATATGAAATACAGGAATACAAATCTGATTTCTATACCCTTGGAAAGAAAGAGAGAGAGATATGAAAAATACATAGCAGGTAGTTTTAAAAGCTTAACTTCTTCTGCATCAAAACTCAAGTAGTTTTCCACTTTTTGTTAGTGTTTTTTTCTGTATGACACTATACACACGCTGATGATTTTCACATTTGATGTCAGAGAGTATTGTACATTTGAGAGATTATAGCTAGCTCATTCTGTCTCACCCTGTGCTGCTTAACTCTTGAGCCATATATCAGCTTTGAGGTGTCAGCTATCACAAATCAAGTGTCAAAAGGGTACATTTGGGAATAAAAATGAAGATAGAAAAGCATCTTTTCAGCCTGATCATATCGATGGCAAAAGCTATGTCATTCCCAGACATCCACGAGGTGGACTTGAAATAAGGTACTAAATCAATGTGCTACTGTAATATATGAATAAGGCTCCTACATACACACCTACGTTTCAGACAGACGTTTCTGAACTCTCTGCTGCACTTGCACATTAGCTTCAGTTATTCTCTGGAAAGTTTGAAATCCTGGGCTGTATGTATGCTTACAAAACCGCATCGCCACCTCTGAGAACGTACTGAAAAGCAGAGGTATAAATGACTGACATACAGACTGCTTCATACACACAGCAGCTTCCTGTGGTTGCCAACACCCAGCTCTTCGCACATTTGTACACAGCACAAACGTAGTGCAGACACACTGCAGGCTAGAAAGCAGATGTAAGGCCATCGAGCTGCCTGCTAAGGCCAGCTAAGGCTGATGGGCTGTATGACCCCAGGGCTTTTTCCTGTTGCTGGCTTTTGGAGAGGGGTTGGACTAGATGATCTTTTGAGGTCACTTCCAACCCCTAACATTCTGTGATACCTGGCCCCAGCCAGTGGTCTGTCTGGGCAGGTAGCTCAGAGATGAACATCACACACCTGGCAGCACAGGGCAAACCAGAGAGAGGACAGTGCCTTCACCAGCACCTGCATACCCAGAGGTTTAGACCGAAAGCACTTACATGAACAAGAACAATCTGGTGGCCTGATCATTTTCTTACTTGCTGGCTAATCAGGCTTAAGGCTTGCCAGCGTGCACACATGCAGGGCTCTCTGGCAGCTGCTCTGAATCTATGGTCCCTCCAGTAGCTACCAGATGCCCAGCCTCTCTGTATCAAACTCACAGTCCTCTTACTCCACTTACCAGCTACTCCAGCTGGGCTGTTTTCACACATGCACACAAAGGGACCCCTCTGGCATCTCACCCATCTCTCCAGCCACTCACCCCTCTGTGTACAGGTGCTGGCACCCCAACCTCTTGTCCCAGCCATCAGCTGCTCTGTCATGAAACTCACTGTTAATCAGGCACATCTCCATGGGAAAATAGTTGGGAAGCACAGAGTTTAATAACAAGATGGGTTACACTGGAGCAGCCAAGACCAAGGCTTAGCCAGGTAAGTGTACTGGCTAGCAGCTTGTTTCAGTCACCCTGAACTGACCCTTTTTTTCTTCTCGCCCCCTTTCCCACTCATTCTTCTCTGATCATCCATCTCTTCCTTTTGCTGCATTTGGCCCCCTTCCTGAATGTGTCATAATACACTTTATTCATTCCCCAAATCCCCCCAAAATATCTTTAACTAACAAATCTCTTATGTCCCCTCAAATATCCCACTAGAAGTTTACACCTTCCTGTGAGATCTATGATAATCTTGTGTGTCTCTTTCTTATTAGCAACAGAATTCTAGCTCAACCTTTTAAAGGCCATGTTTCAGAAGTTCCTTCAATGGCCCATCAGTCAGCACCCTAAGGATCCCCACATTTGTTACTGTCATGTTATCTCCTGTTCCTTAGTGTTTCTGGTATCATAGAGTTTAATTTATTACTTCTCTTGCCTCTTCTTGTGTTTTTTTTAAGGTGACCAGCTGTTAGACAGCTATCCTCACAAACCAGATATCCTTACATGCCACCCCCAGGTTGTCAGCATGTACTTCCTGGAGAACACCATTCTTCTCCAGAGCACTAAGTTAAATGAAATTAAATCAAATTTGCAGTCTGGGGAAATGTAACACAGTCTTTTCTGCATGTTTAATTCCACCTGAGGGATGAAATATTCTTGTTCTTCACAGCCAGTCACAGAAATGTCCAAACAGTCTACTTTGCACACAAACATTCTTGGAAACACAGATTTCAATGACTGTGTTTCATAAGTGAAATGTTCACACTTTCAAAAGAAGCTGCGAACTCCTCAATTGCAAAAATCTGTCTTTGGAGCATTTATTTTTTCCCATTATCAAGCAACTTAGCCAGTAATTGGATATGGCTTTAAACACGTTCATCTCTAAATTTTATTTTCTCAAGGTATTACTTAGGGCAACTGATGTCATCCTGTTTGCCTCATGCATGAGCATAAATGTGGCTGTTCCTTTGAGAAGTCAGGCTACCTGTATTACAACTTTGTTTTTAACTTCAAACAAGTTGTCTATCACTTAAATTACTTATAATCTCATAATCCGTCAAAGGGGCATTTTTACTTCTGCTAAACACTTCTTCAGACATTACAAAAAAAGTTACACAGATTTTTTTTCTGTTAACTGGCTTCTAATTCTTTCAGGTTACTTTAGATTATTTCTCAGTTTCAGTGGCACTAATTTGGATATGCACACACAAGGGAAACTGTTAGAAGCTTATAGGAATACATATCAAAGAATCATAGAGTCTCAGGTTGGAAGGGACCTCAAAGACTGTCTGGTCCAAATTTCTTGGCAAAAGCTCCATCTAGACAAAAGCAATGTCTAGACAAGACAGCCCAGCACCCCACCCACATGAATCTTTAAGAAGTCCAGTGTTGGGGAATCCACCACTTCCCTGGGAGATTATTCCAATGGCTGATTGTTCTCACTGTGAAAAATTTTCCTTGTGTCCCCAGGAGTAACTTACACCCACAAGCTCTCTCATTTTCCACATGACTCCTTGGTAAAAGGGAGTCTCCACCTTTTCTGAAGCCACCCTTTAAGTACTGGAACATGGTGATGAGGTCTCCCCTAAGCCTTCTTTTCTCAAGGCTGAACAAACCCAGTCATCTCTGGCTTTCCTCATACGGCAGGCTTACCCATCCTTTGATCATCCTGGTGGCCCTCGTCAGGACCTTCTCCAGCCTGTCCACTTTTCTTTTGTATAGGGGGAACCAAACCTGAACACAGTATTCCAGGTCTGGCCTGACAAGTGCTGAGTAAACTGGGATAATGATTTCTTTATCTCTGCTGGTGATTCCTTCTTGATGCAACCTGGCATCTGGTTGGGTTTCTTTGCTGCTGCAACATTGTTTAGTCATATTTAGCTTGCTGTCCACCAGGACTCCATGGTCCCTTTCTCCAGCTAGGTGAATCCAGGCCTGTGCTGCGCTCCTGGATTATGTTTACCCAGGTGCCAGACCTTACACTTGTTTTGGTGAACTTCATAAGGTTCTTGTTAGCCCACTCTTCCAGCCCTGCAGGTCACCTGCAGGGTGGCTCTTCCTTCCGAACTGAAAACAGGCTTAACAGCTAGAAAGAAAGTGCCCAGTTAGATTTACTCATTACTAACAATAGCTGCTTTATGTGCGACACGGGTCCTTTAACTGCATCTATACCATCTTGTTACTGGACTCCTTACTGTGCCAACAGGTAAGGTGAACCAAACCTCTGGGAGGCTAGCATCTGCAGATGAAAGATAAAATGGGAATTATTTAGAGTAAGTAATAAATACATGTTATTTCTGGTATCCACTACTCAAAGCAGGGAAGGAGAATCTAGGGTTAATTTTGAAATCTAAAGCTGTAGCAGCAGAGGAGCAATCTACTATGAATAAATAACAGATTCTATCTGGAATTGGACATCTGTGAGCACTAAGTATCTTTTGAAATAAGCATGGTTCATTTAAAAAGGGGGAAAAAGATAGTTTCACCTTCAAGCAGCTAAGCCTGTATTCCTCACAGTTCTGTAGTGCCACCCAACACCAGAAATTCTCTCCTGTATTACGGAACAAAGAATAAAAGGATAATTTAGTGTTATCCTTTTAAAAGATGGCATTGTTCTTTGTTGCAATGAAATTCTCTATTTCCTATAAAAAAATAAAATTATATTGTATATTACATGAATAAATACTGTACTGCCTAAGAAATGCTATTCTGTAGGAATACAGTATATTCTGGCCAAACTATTTTTGCAATAAGAGACAAGACAGTAATAGGTTCATTAAATTACATCTATAAAATACTTTGACACAGTGGTCATGACAATAATGTAAAAAAATTTTACAGAATCCTATTTCAAGGAACTGCAAAAGTGGACAAAAAATCAGACATAACAGATTATACTAATTAAGATAATTGCAATGCAATTATATGATAATCTTTTCCATGACAAATTATTTTTCTGATGATGATAAGTTAAAATATTAATTTCTAATTCCATCTCTTCTATATGTACCCACTAGAATTCTGCAGAACATATTACAATACAGACATAAACACAGTCTCTGAAAGCATTTTTGCACAGCAAATATCCCAACTAAAAATAATTATTAAAATAAATTTCTGAACAAAGAAACAGTTATAGTTACTTAAAACAGATTTTTTTTTTCATTTGCCTTCATAAATTATGTTGTTGGTTTCTACAATAATAAAGGTTTTAAAATGCAAAACCTAGAATAGTTGGACAGAAAAAAAAGAAAGGTTTTGTTTATTAAACTATTAGAGCTACAATGAAAAAGAACCATCAGCATTGCATGGAAGACCCTATTGAAAGGTGAGAAAGTTCAGGGTATTCAATTTCTAGGACACTTATAAATTTTTAGGCCCCTCTCAAGGCTTCTGACTCTGTCCTAGTCAGTAACAAGTAAAAATTGTAATCACTTGAAAGATAAACCTTTAGAAATGTGAGTAACCTCTGTGAACTAGTTGCCTCTATCCATTTTCCAAGAAATAAAATTCACACCTTCTGGCACATTTACATGTTAAACCTTTAGAAGAAGCAGGGGCTTGACATGACTAGAAAGATGAGATCATTACACTGTTAATGTTTTGAGTAGTACTCCCAAAATAAGTATATATTTGCAAGTAGGTTATCTGGCAGACTAACACACTTAAAGGTATTTTAAACATGGGCCAAACTATCATTTTGCAACAGTAGGTAAGTTACTGAATGTGTCTTGACATCTGCTATTCAAGAATATGACATTTACTGTTGCAATATATATAACAAAGCCCATTTAAAGTAAAAAGCAGGAACAAGATGGCTTCAGGCTTTATGTGAAATTTTATGTGAATTGTACGTGAAAACATTTCCTCAATGTTACTTGTTCACATTGTTGCTCCAGATATTGCATCTTCTGTTACCCCTTATTTTTCTGTTGTGGGTACAATTTCTGGGTTTTTAATAGTGGTTCAAAAAAGTTCTTCATGCATCCATTAGATTGATGCCGTAAACGAGTTTCTGTGTATAACTGTGCAGGAGGTTGCACAGAATGACTCCTGAACCTTAAACCACCTGGGAGAGTCCTGAAAGAAAAATAAAGAACCAGATTTCTCCCAAGATGTTTTAGAAAAATAACATGGGAACTTTTTTAAGGTACAAGTGTATTTTCTTGGTGCTGATCAAGGTACATAAAAATAAAAAACCAGCAAAAGCCTTTTATTTATTGCATTGTGACATACTAATTCTGTTGTGTTAGCAAAGTCAGCCAGAGACTGAGCAGTCATCATCATCCACACAACTTTCCCAACACGGGAAATGACATCTTCTCAGAGGTTTATACAACCTGTACATATGTCATTACTTTTCCCAAATGTATGTAGAAATATATTCCTTTTTAAAGTCAGATAAATTTGAATGCTTAAAGGCCAAATGTTCCATTGGTTGTTCAAGTCTCCACCTGGGAGCTATGTTAGTTAAAAAGCCTCTGAAAAACAGGCTTAACTCTGCATACAACCCATTTAATTAAAACAAGACAAGCCATGCATTAGAAATACTGAAGTTAGAATCTCTTTGCTTGTTTTTTCCTCCATCAGAAATTGCAGCAGAGATCACATGCAGATTAGATCAGTCTGAGATCAATGGGGCTGCTCAGTGAGTATCATTCTATGTCTGTATGCTGAAGGCTGCCACCCACTGCCGCTCCTCCAAGGTGAAGACAAATGGTTCTGCACTCAGTTTGTAAAAACCTTGTTCTGAAAGAAGCGACTCCAAAGCATCACAGTATAATCACTAGGTCATTCACCCATTCGATCACAAGATTCATTATTCTTTGTCTAGATCTGTGGATTGTGGCCAGTTTTGGCTTTTCCTTATCAATATTCAACTATGTAGTTGGGTTTTTTCACAGGACAGGTAAGAATGTCTAAACAGGGCTCTTTTCTCTAGAAAGCACTGGAAGCATGTATTGCAGTGGGCGAGCCACCATTCTTACCCAGCATCAGAATTGTGGAAAAATGGGCAAAAACTATGTTCTTACAGAATATAGTGATCTTACTCATTTGTCAACTAATGCAGAATTTAAGGTTTGTGCACATGGAATGAACAAAGAGAAACTGTGAAGTACACACTGCAGAAGGTGGTGGAGAGCTGCAAGAATGACAGTTATGAGTAGCCCTGCAATGTAACAGAAACACGCCAGTTATAAAAGACTGCTTATGTTTTATTCATGTAAAATAACTCAGTGCACAGGCCCTGCCACCACAAAATACACAGCAATGAAAGTATCTGTGACAAACTATATTCGAGTATTAAATGTGTCTAAAAATATTTACCATAGAATACCATTAAGATCAGCAATTCTGCCATACAGAGAATACTTGGGGGGGGGGGGGGGGGCAAGGATGTTTCAAATGGGAACCTCTTTAAAAATCCCAAAAGGCCAAATACAGTGGATTTTTTTAATATAAATTTGTAATTCTTTACACTGAGTGCAGCCACTCCTCAAAGCAGCACTAGGATATAAGATACCACACCACAAGTGACCAGTATGTTCCTAGTCCAGTAATAGGCTAGGTCTTACCCAGTGCCTAGAGTAAGGTTGCCTCAGCTTAAATACACCTGAATTGGAAATGCCTTGCAGAATGCTTTTTCTATAGTTTGAGCTTGTGGGTTTTTTTTTTCTTTTGTCCTGAGTGTGACATTAGTTATCCTTCAGTGATGGGATCTGGCACAAGCTACCACTGTAACCACCATACAGATCAGTCTGGTGCATCCTGGGACAAGGATGACATACAGGGAAAAAATAATTAAAACCACTGTAGTAATTTTATTGAATCAAGAGCAAAAGGGCAAAATCAATCAAAATTAGGATTGTTGTTATTTTTATCAGGTTAACTTGTATCTGTTTTCTGAAGTTGCCCAAGAAGAAAACCATGGTATAGGGAATCAGGGTGTCCTGACCTCATGAGCTACTGATAGAGAGAAATTTAGAAAATACATGATCTTTACAACATGGAAGCATGATTATTCCATGGGCTACTTAAAGTGGAGGAGGAACACAATCCACATAGGCAACTGTAATAGCTCTGAAAAGACTGCTTTTCCTTATATACAAAACCTCCAGTAATGTAATGATGAACCTAAAACAGTTCTAGGATTTAAATATCTTCTCTCCCACCAGCAACAGGTAAATGGACACAATCCCCTTTACTGCTACTTTATACTCTAGATTAGATGGGGATTATAGTTTTCACACTCTTTTGGTTTGGTTTTATTGTTGTTGGGTTTTCTTCTGGGCTTGGAGAGATCCTGAAGATAAAAATGGTTTATATACCTAGCTCAGCATTCAGACAGCGTGCTACGCATTTTTAGCCTAGCAGGCTATATGAAAACAAGGTTTACACAACTGCCCTCTCTCTCATGTCCTGATAAGGTGTTAACCAGTTTCAGTGGAGTTTGAGAGATAACAGCATTTATACATATTCCATAAAACAGGAAACCAGGCAGAGGAAGCACTAAGGATTGAACACTTAGGAGTTAATGCCTAAAAACTTTCTATCCGGTCAGCAAATTTCTACAATTTTCCGCTTCTGAACGTGGCAGCCTTTGTGTGCTGCCAAAATGCTCCACAGGAGAAGATGCTAGGTATATGCCATCCTAACAGAAAATATTATAATTCAAGCAGTTAGCCAATTGAGAGGGAAATTGATAGGGAACTGGGTTTCATTACCTTCCTTGTTCTCAGAACTAGTAGCATCTGAAGGATGAAATAAATGTGGCCAGCGTGAGGTTTCTTCAGATAACCAGTGCTAGTGGATTGTTATTCACTGTGGGGTGGAAAATTAGAAGTAAACATAATTCTTCACTGGTACTTCTAAAGTCTGTCTCTTGCAGGTGCTCACAGGTCTGGGAGGCTGAACACCGTCACAACTGGCTGCTACAAGGATGGCTAACTGCAGCCCTTTCAAGGACCTGACTCACTTATCATATCCCAGTCACAAAACTCAACTTGAAGCCAGATTCATCACTTGGATTTCTTTACTTATGTACCACTGGAAGTATAAACTGCACCCGTTTAGTGATCTATGAGAACTAAGAGCTCGTACTACTTGCAGCTGTCCCATAACTCAGTCCAAAGGTGATGATCTCAGCTTCTCTGTTTCTGTCACCTGAGTGTTTCCATTTCATACCCCTCTGACCGGCACTAGCATGGCATACCACCCACTACCGTTCATTTCCGAACTGATTAATTTCTGTGCCTGTGTTTAAGCATGAATCCTCATCTAGACACCTACTCAGTTCCTGAACCAGGCACTGGCTGTTGTGCAGTCTGTACTTCCGTGCTGCGAAATAACCTTTCCGTAATCACATGAACGCTGTCTTGATCAGCCCGACCTCAGCGGCCCATTTCAGTAACACTTTTAAGCACCTCATCACATATTTAAGCACTTCTAATGTGCACATCTTGTTACCAGGTATTTTTTAGTGTTTTTCAAGCCTGCACAGTGGGTGTGACACTTCGTATTCTTCTTTCTCTGTTTGCATTGCATTACTTTAGCCTATGATAAATAAATTATATTTAAGGTGAGCTGGAGGATTTATGAGCTTGAGGTCACTAATGGGTTAGCCAAATCCTTCTGTATTTCAATTTCTCTTTCTAAAATGCTACCTTTGACATGTACTTTCTAAGTGAAAATAACACAAAGTGAAAAGATATTCAGAGATTCATCCCATTCTATCATGACAGCTTTAAAGGAAAAAAAAAACCAACTCCACATCATTCTATTTGTGTCAAAGCAACAGAGGAAAGCATATGGCAATTAGTTAGAATTCTTTAATAGGAACTATCTCTATTTACTACAGTGAGAGCCCACCCAAAGCTCATACCACCTCTAAAGCCCGTGATGATTTCAACTGTTGCTTCTGTCAGGGCAAGGGAAACACTCTCTTGGATAACCTTGTAACACCCTTACCTATATGGGGCCTTACAGATTACTTCAAGGGTTGGAAACCTTGGATAAAAACTGCTGCAGTCTTAAGGTGCAAAATTCTGATTTGATCAAAATCTCAATGCTAAATACAATTTGCTAGGAATATTTCTCCTGAATTAATTTGAATTGAGAAAATTTTGTCAGACTGAGTAACATTGAATTGTCAGAACTCAGTGTGACCTCCCAAAGCTGTTCCAAAACCCTTTTTGCTAAGACCTTTCCTGGCATATCCCCTGTTGTGTGATGATTCAGGTCAATGTGCCTGGCTGCCAGTATTGTTTAGAACAATGTAAAAGGAAAAGACTTGGTGTTCTCACTTTCTGTTTGGATAGCTAAAAGCTGCAACTATTTTTTTACACTGGCTTTGTGCTCCTTGGATCAATATAAAGGTGAGCCAGAACAAAAAGCCAACAGCCTGTGAAACTAATAGCCAGACCTGAACCTACCAGATTCACATAGAATCACAGACTGGTTTGGGTCAGAAGGGATCTCAGAGATCATCTAGTTCCAACCCCCTGCCATGGGCAGAGACACCCTCCACTAGCTCAGGTTGCCCAAAGCCCCATCCAACCTGGCCTTGAACACTGCCGGGGAGGGGGCAGCCACAGCTGCTCTGGGCAACCAGTGCCAGTGTGCCACCATCCTTACAGAATTTCTTCCTAATATCTAATCTGAATCTACCCTCTTTCAGTTTAAAAAAACTTACCCCCTTGTTACCAGCTTTATTGTAGGCCCCTTTAGCTGCTGGATAGCTGCTCTAAGGTCTCCCTGGAACGTGCTCCAGGCAGAAAAAGACCAACTGTCTCAGCCTGTCTTCATAGGAGAGGTGGTCCAGCCCTCTGATCATCTTTGTGACCCTCCGGATTTGTTCCAAGAGCTGAATATCTTTCTTGTACTGGGGACCCCAGAGCTGGATGCAGTACTGCAGGTAGGGTCTCTTATGAGCAGAGTAGAGGGGCAGAATCACCTCCCCTGACCTGCTGGAATCATCATTTGATATTTGCTAAAGCAATATATAAACTCCATATTGGTCCTGAGCATGTCAGAGATCTGTTTAATATACGTAACTTTGCCACAACACAGACCATTTTATAGTTAGAAACCCACAAAGTACAGTGGTCAGCCTTGCTGTGCCAAGAGCTTTGTATCTTAGAAACCCTGAACAGCGGTGGGCCAGAGACTCAGGTGACGATTTCCAGGACCGACCTGCAGCCAGGTGCCAGGCAAGTTTCTGGCAGGGATGTACTGCAGGTGGCCTCACAGCTGCATCAGCTCTGGATGGATGCTGGAGGCAGTCTGTCTCCTCCCAGCCTCTGGAGCAGCCTTGGCACTTTGCCCCAGTCTCATGATCACCCCAATCTGTCGTAAGCATCTCCCTTCCTTATTCGCTCTATTGAGCCCTGCCTCTTATGCCTACCCTTGCACTCTGGTATGTTGTGTAAATCCTAGGGTATCCCTCAGCCTGACTCATTCCTGAAACTGGGATGAGGCTCCCAAACCAGGCAGAGGTGCTCCCAGCATCCTTCATCCCACAGTGTCCCCCCTGTGCAGCTCTTGTCTCTGTTGCCTTCGCATCCCTGCAGTGGAGCGGTCATCCGTACTGCCATAGACTCTGGGTAGAGGTTTTCATGGACCAAAGGCAGACACATGAAGAGCAACTATCACAACTTACTTCCAAAGTACTTAATTTTTCTCTAGGAAATCGCTTGGAGATCATTTCCCTGCCCATGCCCTGAATAAACAGCTGTACAAGTGACCCGGTATAACGCGACACGAGTTACACAACTGAATCGCCGCGGTAGCACATCTCCTCGCCAACACGGCCTCTGCCGACCTGCCCTAACTCCCTGCTCACACGTCCCGTTCCCCCAAGCACAGCGTGGTGAGCTACTTCCACCGGAGCTACCAAACAGGGAACACACAGCAACGGCAGCGGCTGTGAAGGCACCACGAAGTAAACTCAGTTGGGCAAAGAAACCCCCCCGGTTTTTTTCCTGTGGTTAACTCAAAACGCAGGGGGCCGGGGGTTCGCCAGCTGCAGGTTCGCGAAGCAGCGAACGGCGGCTGACAGAGAAATTCTGGGGGGAATCCGCTCTGCCCTCCGCCCCTTAGCTGCGGAGAGGGGCTGCGCCACCTCCTGATTTCCCTCTCCTTTGTTTCTACGGCCATGGCCGGGCCCCGGGAGCAGCCCTCACCGCCTGCCTGGGCACCGCTCGGCACGGCGGTTTCTCTACAATTCCCGAGCCTTATGCTGATCAGGCACCCGGGTCGCAGCAGCCGCCATCGCAGGGCCCAGCGGCGACGGGAAGAGCTCGGAACGCCGGCAGCGACCATACCCCGCTTCATCCGCGGCCGCCAGCAGCGAGCTGCCGTGGCCTGGCATAGCGGGGGGTAGGGGCGGAGCGGCGCAGCACCGCCCCGCGCCTGCGCACGGCCCGGACCTGGGGTTTACGGCCGGGGCAGTTGCGTCGTGCCTGAAGCCTCTGCTCTGGTCTTGTCGCCCTCTGTACCCGGTGCAGCCTGCCTTCCCCCGGCCCAGCCCGGCGGCCCGCAGAGCCCGTGCCGCAGGTGGGGAGGGCCGCTCTAGCGGCGGAGGGGAGCCGGGGGGCGGCGGCAGGCGTGGGGCGGGAGCCGGGCCGAGCGCGGCCTGTGGCTGAGAGGCCCTGGCGGAGCTAAGCGCCGGGCGGGCGGCCGCGGTAGTGGTTCGGGGGCTTCGGCGAGGCCCGGGCAGGCCCGCGGCGGGGCGTTGTTTACCCCGGGGTGCCTGCCCGCGTCCCTCTGCGCCGAGACCTCCGTCGGCCGGGCGGGTGTAGGGGCTCGCCCGGGGCAGCCCGGCAGCGACCGAGCCCGCCGGGTGGTAACTTTGCCATGCTTGCGAGAGGAGCTGCTTCTCTGGTCGGATGGGGGAGAAAAATCAGTACATGTCCGAGAGGTTCTCGATTCCCAGGCTGTGCCTGAGAAGCCAGTCTCCAAAGGTGGCGTGAAAGGCAGCGGTGCTGGACGTGCCTACCTGTGCTCAGCGAGTTCGTGGCTGCTAAGTCATGGCCCTGCCCTGTTGTGTTATGTTTTGGAGGAGCTTATGATGTTCGTGATTAAGACACAGATGACATGGCAGAAGATAGTTGAGATTCAAATTATTTTTTTTTTTTTACTGTTTTGGAAAAGTAGTTTGTAACATCAGGTTTTGTTTAAGGGTTAAGAATGCCACCCTAACCCTCTGGAGAAATATAACAATCTGTCTTAAGTCTATAAATTCTCACTGAGTTTATAAGCAAGAAATGTTTCCCGCCCTCCCCAGCCTCACGTGTAACTCAGGATGTGGTGGTTCTGTGTGCGGGAGACATTGTTTGGGTTTTGTCTGTGTACTATCGCACTGCAATGCCTTAGCAAGCTGAAGGGTACAGTCTTAAACAAAAGCCACTTATCACAACATGTTTTTTTAATTTACCAAACTCTCTAACAGACTGAATTCAAGGAAACTCCAGATAAGCCCAAGGAGGCTAGAATGCGTGTGTCAGTTACAAGGGAGAGGCTGGGTCAAAGCACATCTGTTAAGGAAGTAGGGTTTGTGGCTTTGATGGTATAGAGATGAAGATGATCTCAGAACTATTCTTGTGCAGCCTATAAGTGCTGGATGAAAGAACAAAGCCTTCTTGAGTCTTAGTCATTTGTAATAAGGTTCAGTGCTTGGTAGGTGGGGGAAAGCATGTTGGTGGAATGACTTTCACTTGGAAGATGGTTGCTTTCTCATTTGTGAACCAAGACAAGTCTCTCCTAAGTCTCTGGCAGTAGAACAACACTATTAAATTCTTATTATTAAAGCTAAGGTACAGTTGGAGTTGGAAGACACATCTGCATAAGTATTTTAATTCAAATAAAGGGAGTGCTCTTGAGAAGAGTTCTGGGTCATCCTTGCTTGCTGCTCTTCGTCACTGTGATCTGGGAGTGTGTGAACTCCCATTTGGAAGAAAATAAAACTGGAGTTGCACTTCAGTTGTGAGTGGGTGCTGACAGTCTAAACAGAGCTAGGATTAAATAAACACAGAAAAACACTTATCCTGTTTATGTTGGATCCTCAATAACTGTTTATTTTTACAGAGCTGCTGCTTGTCCTCTGTGTAGCTGCTAATGCAGACATAGCTTGAGCCTAACATCAGTAGGGTGGGTAAGTTGAATGCAGTCATAGCACAACAGCACGAGGTACTGATCCCTAAGATTTCAGACCTATAAGTAACAGCTATTTCCTAAGCAGCAGGACTCAAATTTCATAGCTTAAAGGCTGTAGGTCAGCTACAAGGAGAACAGTAAGCAAAACTCCCACGTGGAATAATTGTCAACAGCTTTTTCAGAAAATTGTTTTCAGTAGCTCAGTAATTTTAATTTTCAATTCAATAGTTTCTGTTATTGAATGGCTCCCAAACTTAGAATGGTTTTAAAGTGCTGTAACAGCATAAGGATAAATAGTTTTCCTTCTTGTAAGAGTTTAATGACCTGAGTGGATAAAATAATGCTATGTATTTTCTGGCTCAGTAACTGGGACTTGTTGGAATTTGTTGAATTACTTTTCCCCTCCTACGTTTACCTAGCCTGTGTGGCAATATAACGAATTAATGTTGTGCTTGTGTTACCATCACTGTATTTGAGATCTTTGTGTTTTGCCTTGAGTGGCTGGTTTAAAATATTCTGACTTGTTTTGCTCTCTTAATCTTCTTCCTCTTAGGGCTTCCTCTCTCAGTGAACCAGCATGATAATTGCTAGCAGCCACCTCAGAAATGCCACTTACAATGGAAAAACTGAAGTTTTCTATAATTGGCTTAAATCAAACTGTCCGATGAGATACTGGTGAACTGAGTGGCTGGTGTTTCTTGGGGGGGAGGGGGAAGTAACTAAAATGGGCTATGCTGAACAACTGGTTGCCACTGGGTTTTTTTAACTTTGAGTTTGTTTTCTACCTGTTGCAAATTAGGAAGCTTTCTACTTGCATTGCTTCATTACAGCTTTTCATTTCAAATGTTCTGTGTTTCTAGGTAGTTTCAGTGTTGTGGCTGAAAACCTATAGTAATAAGCAAAAGAAAATTTATACAACATTTTATTTAGGAAATATTTAATTATTTTTTTTAAACAAGTCTTTATAAATGGTATGTATTGCTGGCAGCTACGTTAAAGTAACTCCCTTTTTTTTCTTTGACTTTCCTGTGAATCAGTCTTTTGGGTTATAGGGAGTCAGCCATCAGTTTAAACACTTGGAGATCTATATTTCTCACTTGGAAATAGCTGATCCTGCATTCTCAAAACAAGTCTGGTCTTAAAAGCTTACTAGCATTGGGTTTGTAGTGTGTGAGAATCCACTGAAAGTTGCAAACTTGTTTTCTAGAGCCCAGTCTTGAATTGATTGATGTGTTGTGTGAAAGTCAATACACTAACAATCTTTTGGAAAGCACTAGACTGTTGCAACCTTTTGCCAGCAGTGGTACCAGTGGAACTTAAAAGCCTTTTGTCCATCCCACTTCAGGCAGTATGTACTGGAGGATCTGAACTCAGCTCCCAGGTAGTTCAGGTTCTTAAAGCTTGGGGTTGACTCCAGCTTGACAGGGCCTTAGTGCTTTGCAGGTGTTAAGGGATCTGAACAGGAGCTGTCTCCAAGTCTTGTCAGAGTAATGGCCATACACTAACAGTTACCAGAAGCAGAAGAGTAAATGCAAGCCATGTTTGACTTGTTCTTCCTGAAAACTTTGTTCTGACTCTTATTTTAGACATGGGAAAATCACTTTCTCACCTGCCTATGCACACATGCAAGGAAGATGGCTATGATGGAGGCACAGTGTCTGATAATATGAGGAATGGCTTGGTTCACTCAGAATCGCACAATGAGGATGGCAGATGTGGAGATGTATCACAGTTTCCCTATGTGGAATTTACAGGAAGAGACAGCGTCACCTGCCCAACTTGCCAGGGAACAGGAAGAATTCCACGAGGTAAATTTTCTTGATTTCTTTCTTTAACTTACACATTTACCTCATAACCAAGTGTGATTGTGACTATAATAATCTGTAACAAATAGCTCTTCTAGGAAAGATGAATTTTTTTCATCTTTTGACTTACTAACATTAAGCTTTTTGCTATGATTGCACTGGATAAACAAACCAAATTGAGTCAGCTTTGGCTGTTACGTGTTGGGTCCTCTCTTGTCAGTACAGTGCCAGTGTTCCTTGCTTCTCAGCTTTAAATTTGCACATAAGGCTGGTTCTTGCAAGTTCAGTTTGCAAACCTTTTTTTTGTGACGTTTTATTGCATTTTTGGTGACTCATTTTAAATTGTTTGAATCAGCATATAACTTTGCAACAGTAGCTGCAAAACAGATAGTGAGAAGTAGACCTGTGCTACAACATCTTTTCATTTATAGTGAATTTTCTTGCCCTTACTGCTGCCGGTGCCTCTCGATTTCCATTACCATCCCCTTGTCCCATCTGTCCCTGGTAGGCAGAGGACCCCAGCTGTGAACTGAAAATATATAGGACCTCTGACTGCCTCGGGGATGAGTATGCTGTGCAACATTAGTATTCATGCCTGTTTCGTTTGCATGCTGCCCTCACCCTTTGCTTTTCCTTTTAATAAAACATTCTACTCTATTACACTTCTAACAAGCCGCCTGAAGAGCTATGTAGGAAGAGACCTTTGAAAGGAGACTGCAAGATACCAGAAACTGGGCAAAAGTAAAGAGTATCAAATGCAGTGTGCCAGGGCAAAGCTGAACAAGCTGTTTAGGTCTTCCCTTGGTGTTAGGGGGGAACTGATGAGAGAGTTTCACATTTGGGGCTGTGTTGCTTTTGCCAGAACTCTTATCCAGAATAGATTATTGGATGTAAAAGCTCTTGGAACTGATTTTGACCAGCGGCTCTGGAAAACTGATGGGTGCCTGTGCCATCTTGTCCTTGTACACGTGCTTTAGTTGGATTAGGTTCTGGTATAGTTCACAAAGGCCTATGTCTCACAAGCAAATAAATGACAGGCAGCACAAGATACTTAAGTGCTTGCAAATATCATAAGAAATTTGTGTGTTAGCTGTTAAACTTCATACTACAATGTATTCTTTGCCTCTGAATTCAGCAAATTTGAATATGCAACGAGAAATTATCTTAACCGGAAGACTGTAGAGAAGTAAGTTTGTTCTGTTAGTTTCTAACTTGAAATACTTGATAATGTCAGTAGGGCATTTTACTCAAAATAGTGCTAGCTAAACCACAGTAATAGCAGGATTCCTGTATTCAAAAGCTTGTTTCTTTGTAGGGTTCTTGGATGTAATACTTTAATAAATTAACTACATGTGTTTAACTTTTTGCAGTAACTATTAAAGATGCATGTTGTCCATGCATTCAGATAAAATAATGTGATGAAAACTAAACTTTAAATTAGTTATTGGAAGAAATAGGGATGTCTTAGGAATTCAGAAAAAAAATGCTTGGGTTTTTTTGAAGGAAGAGAAGAAAAATTAAGTATTCACAGAATGATTACATGACTAGTAGGGAATACTGCAACATGTGATATGATGGCTAAACTGTATACTAAACACGTGAAACTATGGTTTGTTACTTGGACAGTTTTAGCTTTTTGACATGATTAAAAAATGAAAGTAGGGATGTGCTGCTTTGTTCAGAGGTTGAAGATGCTTCGTTGAAGCTGAGCTGAAAATCAGTTGAGGTTTTTTAAAGGCTGTTGTTCCCTACTGCTTAGCATGCTTTGTTCAGCTTAGTGATTCAGCGTGGAATCACTTTGAAGTAGTCAATTAGCTGAGTGATAATTCTGCTCAAATTCTGCACTTGGCTTAAAAAAAGGTGAATGTATTTTCAATCTCAATTCCATTTTCTCATACAGCAAATAGCAAAAGCTATACATTCAGGTGTAGTCCATGTATTTTCAACAACTTGTCTGTGCTTGTGCTCTTTATTTCTACTATTAGCATATCCCCCTTTTAAAAACACTGTCTAGTGAAGCAACTTGTTGCTTGGAGAAATTCCAGTAGATAATTTTTTGATTTCCAGGCTGCTGCAGCTCAGTCCCGTGAGAAGTGGTTGTATATACTAGTGATTTCCAGAATGCAGTGTCTATATAACTTGTGTTGCCAATGCTACCCACACTCTGATACATGTGTATTTAAATGTTTTTAAAACAAACCTGACTTCTGATTTTCAGAAAAGTACACATAGAGTGCCTTCTGGATCAGTTCTTGCTGCCTGAGCTTCTGAATGATTTTGTTCTATAGCTTTATATGGATTGCTGTAGAGCTGTACATACCTCTGTTTCTTTTGAGGAAATGGTGCCAGAGGTGTGCTGCCTCCTTTACATGCATGCACAGAGGTAGAATTTGTTGCTGTTCTGCCCTTTGGGCTTGATGTTTTTTCCTTTCCTTTTTGTGTAAGCTGTGTTCTTATTTCAGAAAGTGACATAAGCTACAGTAGTATTCTACTCGGGTTGGTAGCTGGAATTGAAATGTTTATCTTTAGTGTTTATTCTTTGCTGTCATTAAGTTATAATGGGCAGTCTTTTGTTTGAAGTAACTGGAACTTATTCATTATTTGTATAATTCTGAAGAGGTTTTTTTTGTTTGTTTGTTTCCAGGGCAGGAAAATCAGCTGGTAGCATTAATTCCATACAGTGATCAAAGACTGAGGCCGAGAAGAACGTAAGTTAGTAGGTAGTTGTGATACATGCACCTACAGTTAATTCTTTGCTTCTAGTTCAAGTTCATCAATTTAAAGGAGATGGTGTTAAGAATCAAGTAAAAATCACTTGGTTATTTTCTTGCATTTGGTATTGAAAGAATCCCACGTGTGAGCAATATTAGCTTTGACCTCTAACTAGTTATTTATTAACAGGTGTGTCTATTCCTGTCACAGTGTCTTAGGAAGTGAAGTAATACTGTATGATCTTGCCATGTAAATACTTACCTCAATGTCTACAGTAATTATGCAAGTATTTGCCAGTCTCTGTTTCATCTTAATTTATCAAAGCAGATACTCAGTGTTAAAGTCTGAGTTTTAACTTCTTTGGACCACTACTACAAAATAAGTCACCTAGAAGTTCATTTGTAAAGCTCTGAGCAGGTAGCAAAATCAACATATTCATCATTCTGGTAAAACTTTTTTTAATGATTTCTAGGATCTACTTAATTAAGTACAGTTTTCAGGGCTTCTTGTTCTGAACTCTTTGGCTTGTCTTTGGTGCTTTTCCTTAATATGTGGATGTTTCTGTAGTAAACAGAAATGAGTACCAGGAAGAGAAAAATACAGTAACTTCACATATTATTATCCTAGATCATACATGTGATGTCATAATAGAACAGATTTGAAACATACTATTTTAATGTTCTAATTTTGAGACAAGTTAAGCTGCCATAGAGCCTTTTATTTGTGGGTTGTTGTTATACTATCATACACACCCTTTAATATTAGGTTAATTGTGAATTCTGTGTTCCTTAGCAGGAGTCTAAAACTTTTCCTGAAAGTATTTTATGACAAAGAATCCCATGTAAGACTTTATTATTCTTTCTGGGTGTGTTATGCAGGAGTCCTGAGGAATGACAACAGTTCTATAAATAAATTTTAAGATGATGTGCTTATATGTTAAAGTATAAGTATTTATTTCTTCCGTTTTCCTCCCTCAGTTACAAATGTTGGGATAACCACATGTTTTGAAACTTGATTTCTGGTGTATTTACAGGAGTAATGTCTCTGAGACATAATTGTAAAGTGTGGCGTAGCTTCCCCCACACTTTAGAAGTTAGAAGCAGTTGCTGTCTAGTTGAACTAGTTGCATTGAGGAGTCATGCTCCTTCTTACATAAAAGCAAATAACATTATTGTTTAACGTGCTTTTGACTCTGAGACATGCTTTTTTTTTTTTCCCCTCTCCCCCTTCAGAAAGCTCTATGTGACTGCTTCTGTAATTGTGTGCTTGCTACTTTCTGGGCTGGCTGTGTTCTTCTTGTTTCCTCGCTCAATCGATGTTGAATACATTGGTGTGAAGTCCGTGTATGTCAATTACGAGCGGAGTAGACGTATCATATATCTCAATATCACGGTAAGTGGATGTTTGTAATGGATGAAAGCAACCAGAGATAGGACTGTCACAGTTTAATATGCATAGTAATTGTGGTCTAGCTGGTAAGCTTAGTGCCTTAAGAAATAAAAGCAGAGACAGTGACCAGTTTGAAAAATGTAGCTGGACCTGCTGTGGCTGGTTCCTGTAGCTACAGCTAGTAGAGATGCAGTTGCAAGCTACCATTGGGTCTTCTAGTTTCATAGGAGCAGACTTTAGAGATCTCTGCATTATTTTTGGAACATGAGTGAAATGTAGTGTGTGTGTAATTAAATGCTGCCCTGGTATTATGCATCTGTCAAAATTGTTTTTGAGGAAAAATTATTTCTTGTCTGTCTTAAAACTCAGAGGAGTTCTTTGCAGCAGCTTCTTGACTTCTTGGTAATGCAGTCAACACAGGGCTGCCTAAAGACTTTTGGTAGAGTTCCTCATTTTAAATAAAGCAAAGCAGCGGTGGGAGAAAAGGGTCCTGGGATAGCTAAATTCTCTGGAAGGAATAATTGCGGCTAGGAAGAAATGTGGTAGAGCATAATCACCAGGGAAGTTGTACAGAACTTTGTGCTGTTCAATATATTTAAAACAAAAAGCTGAGAAAGGGGTGGAGTGATGGTCATTTACTCCCTCTCTCCTCATCAAGTTACACAGTGTGGATAATTGTTAGTATTTTGATTGGGTTTTGTTCTTTCTTTCAGAACACACTAAATATAACTAACAACAACTATTATTCTGTTGAAGTGGCAAATATCACAGCCCAAGTTCAGTTCTCAAAAACAGTTATTGGCAAAGCACGGCTAAACAACATCACCAACATTGGTCCTCTGGATATGAAACAGGTAAACAGGATAGTCTTTTAAAGTTGAATACATCTTAAATCTATAAATCTGGTAATTTGTGTTTTCATTGCTTTTTTTTTTTTTTTAGATTGACTATATGGTGCCCACAGTCATACAAGATGAAATGAGCTACATGTTGTAAGTGTGCTCACCTCTAAATATCCTATGGGTCTTGTTAAAAGCTACAGTAGTGCTAAAGGCAACCTTCTTTCAAAGTCAGCAGAAATGCATTTGCAGAGATGTTGTGGTATTTTCTTTGTGTCAGTTTAGTAGTACTGAAACACAACAATGGTTCTTTCGGTAGTTTCATATGGTGGCTTGCTGTACCTGGCTCTTAGCACTTTGAATGGTTCTCTCTATCCCAACGTTTTAGGCCTTGGCAGTGGCTAAGATCCATGCCTTGGGGAATACACCTGCACTTTCATGCTCCAAACAAGTTTTTTAGTAACTTTCCCATAAATTTCTCTGGTGGTAGAGAGAATGTGTATCTAGCTATACAAATAGTACTATTTTCAGACCATGTGTTTACAATGGAAGCAGTGTTTACAGCCTGTCCTTTAAGTGGTTTTATTTATAGCTTCTGAAAGTTCATTTGACCAATGGACTTTTAGCTCAGTGCAAACCCAAATCATAGTTCTCTTACACTGAAACATGGACTGAACAGAATGAACTATTGAGACTAAAGGTCTCTGCCATGCGATTCCAGTGGATGCCAGTCCCTTTGGGGTGAGAGAGAACCATAGAGGTTTGAAGTGTTGGAATAAATTGAAATAGACATGGAATGGCAAACTGGGCATTAACTTTAAATAAGCAGAAAGAATTTTACTTCTGTAAACTCTTAAAAGTATGTAAGTTAGGTTTATGGAAACAATCCTGTGAATCTGGTTGCCTTTCGGATGCATTGGGAATAAATAAATGTGGCTTGCATAGAACTCATGGTAATACCTACCTAGTCATGCTTTTTGTGCAGTAATGCATTGAAACTTCTTTACATGGTCAGTATTTTGGTCTTAACTTTAGTAATACTGTTGAGAGTCTGTTCCCAACAATAGTCGCAACTTCTGCCTGTGAGCTGGTGACTAACCTTGGCAAAACCTGGATGCGTTTGGATGTGTAGAGAAATGTGGACAGGCAAAGGATGCTCAGCCTGTGGCCTGAACTGAATGGGTTTCAGGTTCTTCTGCTTGATAGCTGCAGCCTTGGCAGTAGCATAGAACAATGATGCATTCGCTGGTCCAGCTCGGAGGAAGATCGTGTGGCCTTGGGATAGGAGCAAAGAAACTGTCCTGCATCAGTGCCACTAGTCTGTAAGGTGGACTTGCCCTCCTAAAGGATAGCAAGTGTTTAGGAACATTACTAGAAGAGCAAACTAATAGGTCATTTGATGCATGCAAAAATACTCATTGCTTCAGCACAGTGAGGCTAAGCATGGGCTAGGACAGGTAACAAGAGATACATAACTATAGAAGCTTGTGCCAATTAAAGATCTAACTGATGTGTACAGGCTGATACAGCAGGGCCCTAGTGCTTGTGAGTAGTGCTCGCCAGCTTTGTAGTGATGTGTTTAAAATGTACTAAACAGAATTTGAGCCTATATTCATTTTCTCCAAACTTTCTGGATGTTGCAGTTGATATAAGTTGACCTTCCTGACCTGTTGGCAGTTTCTGCTTTTCAGTCTTAAAAGTGTGGGTTTGCTGTGTGGAGCAGCCTTGGAGGTGGAAAGTGAGCTTCCTCTGAATACCTAGCCAGTGGTGCTTCAGTGTTCTAAGTGGGAGGTGTAACTGTGTTTTGGGTTTTTTCTCCATGCACAAACATTTAACTTTCCAGTGAAGGCCCTGGATTCATATCCTAAGTGCTGTTCAATATGAAACACCCCCATATTATGTTTCAGGCTATTAATATTATGAATCAGAAAACTGCAATAACTAAGAGTATCTGTCATTATGGTGTAACAAAGCCTAGCAGGAAAAAATACCAAAATATTTATCATTACTGCAGATACCAGTATAAAACACCTTCTAATACTGAACTGTTTTATTTCTGTTTTCTTACGATTTGGACCACCTGTGTTTATTCAGTCTTTCATATGGGTAAAGAATGACAATGGCATGCAGTGTCGTGGGTGGCTGCTATGCAGTCTTATTGCACTGATCGCGTGCCTTTCATTTCAGAGCTGATAAATTTGTGACCAAGAGCACTTGATTTAAGTGGGGGTGATAAGTACACACTTGCATAGTGCTCTCTGTAACTGGTACATAAGTGCATGTAAGAAAATGTAAGTCTGAAAAGGGTTTCTCAAAGAGAACAATAACTGACCTTAGAATATCTACAAATTGGTTAAAGGCTACTTTGCATAATTCAGAAGTGGATGAGTGCAAAAAAAATAAAGGTACTTTCCTAAGTTCTTGAAACTTTCTGAGCAAGAATAGCAAGCCTTCAAGAGGTTTTTTTCATACAAATTGCTGGTTTTACAGACAAGATGCTGAAGTCAGCATGATCTTCTTTTATAAATCTTCTTTTCTACACATAAACTTGATCTGAAGTAAAATTGCAGCAAATTACGTCTATATTGCTTTGTAGTAAAGGTCTTTATCACTGACAAAGTGGTATTGACATGCTTTAATGTAGTGGTTCGAGTTGACTTTAGTTTCTGAAAGATGGTGTGAATGCTGTTTCACAGGAACCACTTTTTGTTGGCAAGGATAACATATAAGCAAGTGTGTATGAATATAGCTCATGTGAAAGCAAGGCTATGTATATAAAAATAGACCATAGGAGATTATATGGTTCACTGGCAATTTTACAAGTGTTTTAGTTACTATTGCTAGCAATTCTTTAGTGTCTATATACACAGATAGCAGAATTTCCAGTTGAAGCTCCTTGGTTTTTTTGGATAATTACCTGTAAAAGCTCTATGCAAATCTAACAATTGGTTTTCTTTTTTGCAGTGACTTCTGTACTTTAGCATCTATCAAAGTGCATAACATAGTAGTGATGATGCAGTAAGTATGGAAACTCCCTTTTGTTGGAAACACCTTTAAAAACTGTGTAACTCTTAATTGAAATAGTACTCAAAAATACTTAATCCTGGAGTCTGTGCATCACAGATAAAATGAAAACAGCTTGCTTTCTAGTCTAGTAGCTAAATAGTTCCTGAAATTTCACTGTGTCTTTTGACAGGTTCTCTTGGTGTAAAGACACTTGAGTGCTGTTACTGTATTTGCTCTGCAGCTGGGCTGTAGCCACGGAGCTACTAAGGTCTCAGATATTTTGAAATGAGTTTCTATATCAACCCCTGTTCAAAAATTGCCAAGATATTTGTGATTTTAAAGCAATTACAGGCTTTAGTACTCTGCCAGAGTCTGCTTTTCCTGACTGATTGCATCAATAGCAGCATGCTGAGGCGGCTGTTTGGTTTTTTGGGTTGGTTTTTTTTTTTGGAAGGGGAGGAATGAAGGGATGCATAGACCACCCATGGCTGTACCTTCTCTTATTATTTGCTTTCTCCTCACAAAACAAGGTGTTAATGAGCAAACCTGCTTTACTGTCTTCTTCAGAAAAAGCCTGCCTGTGGGAACCAAAAATGTTTCATGGAGAAAATCTTTAGTGGTAAACTAGTATTGTTTCTAACTTTTATTTAAAAGCTATTTAGTTCCAAAGCATTCTCCTTAAAAACCCTAGTAATGTAAAAACACTGATCTTTACAGTAGGAAACTCAAGCCTCTTATGAAGCAAACTTCTGGTTTGTGTTTTTAAGAGTGACGGTGACAACCTCTTACTTTGGCCACTCCGAGCAAATATCCCAGGAGAGATACCAGTATGTGGACTGTGGAGGAAACACGACCTACCAGCTGGGCCAGTCAGAGTATTTAAACGTGCTGCAGCCTCCTCAATAGAAGCACCTGTTGGTTAGTGGGAAGTGACTGCTGTCGATGCTGGCAGGCATCCTTTGAGTACGACTGGTACTACCTGAAGGGGAGAGAGTACGTGCGTGTAAGGCGTAGCAAACGTGGTGACCTGTTTGCTTTAGATGCAAGGAGGGAAGAGGTGCAAAATGTATATAGATGCACTTATTTAATGTTGTGTTTTCCCCTTCTGTTTGCTTTCTATTACTGTAAGCACTTCTGTCAAGTTGTGTGGTGGGAGGGAGAGGGGGAATATCAGATTCTTGAACTGAATCGGGGCCTTTCCTTACAGTGTGGTACATCAACTTAGAATAACTGTGTGTATGTCTGTGTTTAGGTGAAATGTGTCACTAATGAGCATTTTAGAAAAACTGATACTCATAAATTTTATGTTTATACTTCGGTTCTTGATATTTGACTATTGAAACTGGCAGTATTACTACTAAAGTAGTAAGATTACTTTGAGGTATCTGGGTGTGTAACTTCTATCAGTAACCCAGTGGAGATAGTTCTTTTTTTTGGGTTTCTGGTTTTTGTTTGCTATACATGATTAGAGGTGACATGTTGCCTGTGAAAGATAGGAAAGCTCTCTTGGATGACACTATACTTGAACGTGCAACTTCTAGAATCTGGCATCTTTTCACTCGTGTTCCCTCCTGCTACCTCTGGCAAAAGGAGAATGTATGTTGGTAAATTTAAAGTTGGATTTTAAAAAAACCCAACCAAAAAACCACACAAAAACAGCAAACCCAAGAATCGTTACCAACAAAGGAAAAATTCAAGACTAAAAAATTCATGGGTAAAGATTTTGACAGTGTCTTACTACTTTGTTTTTTAGTAAACTGTTGAGTAGAGCTATCAAAATCACAGTTATGCAGTTGAAACTAAGTGGGAAGCTGACCATGGGTTTGGACAGATTGATGTAAATTTTCATAATTTTTATTGTTTTAATACACTGTGTATCTAAGCTACTTGTGTTAACGGGATGTGTGTACAGTGTGCGGGCTCAGTAAACAATGCAGTAGTTACCTGAATCTCCAGAGCACTCACAGAACACATCAAAGTTGTGTAAGGGAGAGTAAAGCAGTTCTTTCTGGAACAGCAAATGCTGATGTAATCATGAGACTGACTTGTTAACAAAGCTATTTAATAATTTCAGTAGGATAGTTTGCACAGTGAGAATTTCTGGGGTTGTTATCAAACATGGCAATTGTAAATTTTGGGTCCAAAGTTGCTTGACTTTTGAAGGGTGACTGTTGTAAGGGTTAGGTACTAAACTTTTTAATTAAAAACTGGATCAGGATTGTTTTATTTCTGAATTAAGAAAGATGCAGTTGTAAGAAGGTACTGTTGAAACTATTGTATTGTAATGAATGATTTATTTTTTTTAATGTTGCATCTTTTTATGCTGCCGCTATTTGGAAATAAGCTATATAAAATGAATTAGCAATAAACACTAGTGAAAAAGGCTGCTGAGTAACTTCTTGCAACTAGCAATCTCATGCTTCAGTACTCCAGTGAAGCTACCTTTCTATATACTACTGTTTTCTTTGTCAGCCTTTCTTAGGTGGACCTAATTGAGTGGGTAGGAGGAAAGAATATTAATGATGTAAGACTGATTTCAAAGAAATTAAGTAACCATACAAAAGACCCTCCTTTCTTTGAGTTGCTGTGAGCGCTTACTCTGAATATCTATGAAAAATTTTGGAACCTAAACTGTTTTGTGTAACTGGTAGGATGAAGATATCAGATTTTGGCATTGGAGATCATCTGAAACTGGAATAATCAATTCTGATGACATAGTATAGTTATTTTCTGAAAATTATTCATTAATCTGGACACTTAAACGTTCTTAATTACAGCTTACAATCAAAAGGGAAACTAGTTCACAATTGACTCAGGTCTTCCTATAGACGAGGTTCAGTCCTGTGGCTGACAGCCAGAATGCGTGCAGGAGCCTGTCTGATAGTCTGAAAAGATACAGGTGATACCTGAAGACCTGGATAGTGGGGACCTGGCTAGAAATGGGGAGGTAAGCTCTTCTATGTTTTAGAGAGAGTAGGGAGAGAATTCTGGCTTAAATCATGTCAGATCTGAAGTAAGCTAGCAAGTGATAGTGTTTTTTTCTTCCAGGCCTAAATATTTACACCTTGAGAATTGATTTTGCTTGGGTTTTGTTTGCTTAAAGAAAAAAAAAAAACCCAGCTCTAGGCAGTTACATGTATCAATTTAAAACATTTTTTTCTCCAAAGGGTAAGGGGTAATCTAAAATAACTGGAATAGCAAAATGGTAACATTGTTTGACAGTAGTGAATGATGCTTAAACAAGGTTGGGGGGAAGGTTACACTATGCAGTGTTGAAACTTAGACTGACCTTTGAAAGTTTGGCAGCCATGCTGAGCAAAATACATACTTAAATCTGTAGTTCTTACATTGCATGGAATGCTTGGTATTGGCTATTTTAAAATAAAGACTTGTGAGTGGAATTATATCAGTGTATGTGGCAGCTGGGAGGAATCTGTGATACCTACTCAATATAAGTTTTAGCACCATCAATTTGTGGTAGATTTACTAACAAAAAGTTCTCATCTTAAAAAATAAAGGTTGGGGTACTGGTAGATCATCTGGTTAGGTCTGTTACAGGAGAATCTGGTTTCAGGTTTCACTTATGCCAGTATGTCCTTGCAAAACTGTCAGCATATTACTAATCAAACAAGGCAAGCATTTGACTTTAACTGCTAATTTTAATATAAAATCTTATCAGACAAATATTCAAACAGATGCTTACCTGCTTAACTTAGACTTGATTTCTGTGGCTGAACTTGGAGACATGCTAAGGGAGCAGGAGAAATCAATGCTAACTCGTGAAACTGTAAACAACAAGCTATGAAATCAAATCCACGTGGCAGATCTGTAATTATTTCACATTTGTTTTTATCTTGATTTTTAAAATAAAGACGTTCACTGTAAATCAGTAAGTACACATTCTCTCCAGAAGGCCAGCTTTGATACGTTTTTCTGTGTGTAAGATAATTTCAGAAGTATTCCTTCAGAAACTATTTATATTTCACTTGTAACTTCCCCATAATCTTCCAATATTATCAAATACATGCGTACTAGCAGTGTAGTGTTGTTTCAAGGGATTTATTTCTAGTATAATTCATTTCACTTGAATTCTTTGTAGCAATTCCTGTACCAAAACCTTTTGCACTTTAAAATGGAAGCTCTGTTAGTTACTTCCTAAAACACTGGTCCAAATGTTGCACTGATGGCACAATTAAAAAACAAAATTTATGTAAAATTTCAAAACTACAACAAGGTGAATTAAATTGGGACTCTTAAATGCCTGGAAGTGTTGGTTATTCAGCCATTCTGACCTGGAGAACACCATTATTTTAAAATTTGAAGATGATGCTTTAAAAATATATGAATAAAACCAACAAACTTGGAGATCTGTCAAATACCTGTTTGGAGAGATTTAAAAGGAAGTACTCTTACTGTAAGATGTAGTACCTGACACTTACTCTTGAATTCCTGCTGTGGGGAAAAGCCCATAGAAGCTCACTTACAAATATCAAGACAGGTAAACAAATTTGGAGATAATTACTTAATTCTTTTGGGCAGACGAGCAGAAATGCTTTTCCTGTGTGGGATAGCTGTGCAGTTCTTAATGCACTTCTGATGTGTGCGTGACCTTGGTGTTAACATTGTGGTGTTTGTGTTTTGCAGCCTTGTGTTGGCAGACCTAAGTACATGCCTTAGTTGACTTTGCTTCAAATTGTCCTTGAAGTTCTGCCAGTGATTACATTTTTTTCATAGTAGAAAACTGCAAACATGACCAGGCTTCTTAGTGGGTGGTGTGTGAAGCTAGGCATTTAAGCACCGAATCCAAGCGATTCGATTCAACCCTTCAGGTCTTTAACCATCTGACTGAAGAGTTGTGCCCTCAGGATGGAAAGGATGATGTGTGGTGTAGTACGAGACACCAGGATTCAGAAAATGTTAAAATACTTCTTACTCAGCCTTTAAGGCTTCCTTTTTTCTTTTGTGGTGGTGACGGGGGGGGGGCGGGGGGTTTAGTTGTGGTTTTGCTTTTCTTCCCACTCCCTGAATCTACTGTGAAACATCTGTCTGTTCCCAGACAGCAGCTTCTGAATCGGGTGAGGTGTTTAGGAGTTAGAGAGTTACATGGAGTGCAGCATCTTAGACTAGACTTGGAGAGTTAAGACCTCTAAGAACTAAATTTCTTACTTGCCCATCTAACAAAATGCCACAAGCCTAGCACTGCTTAGAGGCTTACTCTTAATTGTGAAGGAGAAGGGCAAGTAATGCAAGTGCCACCAGTGTACTTCATTAATGGATACTGTAACCAGCAACATTGGCCCTGATCATGCAAAAGATCTGCTTTCACCTGGGGACGAATAAAACCCAAGTGGAACATGTTGAAAACAATAGCTTGGGTATAGCAAAAGCATCCAGCGTTTGTCTACCTGAGAAGTTGCTTTCCTGCTTTACCTTTAGCTGGGGAATTCTGATCGCTACTAGAGGGTTAGGTTGGGGTGGGTAGTTCTGCTGCCCACAGCTTCTGCCACATAAACCTGCTTTTCTGCCTGCAGGCAGGCCTGTTGGACAGGATGGGTGTCTGTGGGGAGCACTACAGGTACAGTTCATGTCAGGCTCTGCCACATAGTGTGAGAGTGGTTGGTGGCAGTAACATACCAGTCCTCATACTCTCCTCTTCCGCCAGCCATCATGAGGGTCTTACAGCCTGGATGCCTATGTCGTTTGGGTACTGAAACTGCTTTTGCTTTGCATGGGCAGGGATATGTAGTGCCAGACATGCAGGTATATTCTTGTGCCTGAGTATTTGGTTCTGACTGTCAGTGATTTAGGGGTTTTTTTGGTTGAAGGAAGCAAACTTAACCACTGTTAACATCCACTGTACAGAGTGTGCATATAATAGCTTGAGATATATATAGAAATACTAATGAGTGATAACTATTTTTGTAACTTAAGAATTGTAAGCTGTTGTTCTTGTAACTGTGTAGCAAACAATCTATCAAATCAAGCATGATAAACACTATAAGTGAAGGGGTATTTGGGAATGACTTGTAGGACCTGGAAGCTCTCCTAATATAAGTTAACTGGCACAAGGGATCTTGTTATTTAGAGGTTCAAAATCTGGAGTTAACTTCATTATGAATATGTTTCTAGCCAGGATTGTTTGACTCAAAGAATGATATTAAATTTTCTATTTAAAAAAAAAAGCTTGGGTTATGTATCTTTTTTAAACGGATAATATTTTTCTCTCCTCTGTCTCTCACAAGTTCTCCTCCTGTCTTTCCGTGTTTTTCCTCACAAGCTTTCATGGATTTTCAATGGTATAATTTCAATTTTTGTAACTATTGGCATTCCATGATGTAAAAAATTGGCAGTCTGCTTTTTTTATATTATGTTTTACCGTGTTAAGTCCATAATAAACTGGAGTATATGAAAGCTGAGCCCCAGCTGTGGATGAATTACTGTTGTCCGTGCTACTGAAGTAACTGAGTTAAAAACCTAGGCTGTTGTGGTGGGTTGACCCCAGTCAGCAGGTGAGCCCCCACCCCATTACTCATATGCTCTTATACTGGTGGGATGGTGGAGAGAATCAGGACAAAAGCAAGAAAGCTCATGGGTCAAAGTAGAGACAGTTTAATAGGGGAAGCAAAGCTGTGTGCACAAGCAAAGCAGGATAAGGAGTTTATTTCCTATCAGCTGACATGTGCTTACAGCTGCTGAGGTCTAAGGCAGATAGTTACTGAGCACTATGCAGCTGCTTGCTTATCCCTTTCCCCACCTCACAAGGGTAAGGAGAGGCAAATAGAGGAAAATAAAAAGCTTCATGCATTGGGATAAAGACAGTTTAATAGGCAACAAAGAAAAATAATAGTAATATAATAATAAAGTAAGCAAGGCGCAAATGCACCTCATCACCCGTGGAAAGAAAAAACCCCACCCTGATAACCCATCTGGTTTTGAGCAGTGATTCCTTCCCCAGCTGTATTTTTGGCTGCAAGTTCATGCTGCTGGCTTGTGGGCAGCTGCTTGCCCACTGGGACTCTCAGGTCTGTCTCATCAGAGCTGCTTTCCAGTGGGTAAACCCCTAACCTGTACGGGTGCCTGGGGTTATTCCCTCCACCCCAAGTGCAGGACCCTACACTTGCCCTTGCTGAACTTAATTAGGTTTCTGTCTGCCCAACTCTCTCTAATTTGTCCAGGTCTTGCTCAATGGCAGCACACCTTCTTGGCGTGTCAGGCCCTCTTCCCAGTTCTGTGCCGTCAGCAAACTTGCTCTGTCCCCTTGTCCAGGTTATCAATGAGTATATTGACTAAGATGACATGGTACTGACCCCTGGGGCGCACCACTGGCTATAGGCCTCCAACTAGACTTTGTACCAGTTACCACAACCCCCTGAGCCCAGCCACTCAGCCAGTTCTCAACCCACCTCACTGTCTACTCATCTAGCCCACACTTCCTAACCTTACCTATGAGGGTGTTAGGAGAGACAGTACCAAAAGCCTTGCTGAAGTCAAGGTAGGCAACACCCACTGATCTCCCTTGATCTACTCAGCCAGTCATGCCATCATAGAAGGCTTTTGTATCGGTCAGGCATGATTTCCCCCAGTGAATCCATGTTGACCATTCCTGGTAACCTTCATTTCTTCCTCATGCTTAGAGATGATGTGGAGAGTGAGCTTCCATCACCTTTCCCAGGATGAAGGTGAGTCTGACTTCCCTGTATTTTCCTGGGTCCTCCCCTTTTTGAAGACTGGAGTGATTTTGGAGTGGAATTGGCTTTCCTCCAGTCCTCAGGCACCTCTCCTGTTCTCCGTGATCTTTCACAACCCTTCCCTGAGTTTTTAATGCTGAATGTGATCCTGTATGGAAGATCTCTTTGGTAACTTGGGGCTTGCTGTCCATGGTGTGTCCCCTCTCAGCTTCTTGTGCAGTCTAGTCACTGCAGGGTTGGGCAGAGGAGGGGAAAAAGCAGAAGAGCCAATTAAAAAGGAACCATTTGTGCTGTGTGAACACTGCTCAGCATTAACCAAGACACTGTAGTGTTATCAGCACTGTGTTGGCTACAAACCCAAACACAACACTATGCGGGCTGCTCTGAAGATAATTAACCCCATCCCAGCCAGACCCAGTGCAGCTGTTAACAAAGTTCTTTTAAAAAAGAACCATAATTGCATAAAAACTTTAATGTTTAAAAGCTGGACAGCAAAGACCATGGCTTTATTTGAAGTGTTCAAAACACTCATAACATGTTCAAATGTTACAGATAGACTGTTGTGATGTTTTGGGACACCTTAGTGGGGTTTTTTAAGGCTTTTCCTGGAAACACCTATTGTACATTCAGGACTGCTTCCTGCGTGACTTCTAAAGGATAACTAACGGGTGTCCTAGGGTGCATGGGGGTTATAGGTTGTTTTGTTTCACTTTGTGGATTTCTTTGAAAAACTAAGTTTTAAAACTAAGTTTAGATGGGAAGATTAGTTGCACTTGCTATTTTGTGTCTCATATAGTCCTTTTTCCTTCCCAGTGTTGCCCCAACAGTTGTCCACTTTCTTACTTGGACACAGGCTTTACCGAACACTGTAGATCGGAGAACCCTAACCTTTAAGCAGTATTTCACTAGGTATAAATCAGAGTTTGAAGACTGGGAAAGAACTGCTGCTCTCTTGTTCTACCTGTCTGGGGACAGGTAGGCAAAAGGCTGTCTCTAGCAGTGAACAGTTTTATTTGATCCAAGTACTTCAACCTACATGATCAGGATTCCTCCCGGTAGGGGAGTACAAAGGCAAATTCCTGCCGGGCAAATTTCAACCACCACCTTGTCCGTCTGGAGAGTGAGAAGGGGGTTGAAAGGGAATGCAGTGACAGGTGGGGATAGGTAGACAAATGTGAATTTGGACACATTTAAAGACTGAAAAATTGCTATCCTGGAACACCCAAAATACACGTTTGAGATCTAACCACTTTAAGATTAGACATCTAAAATGGCCTAGTTTCAAGGACCTGACAAAGATAGAAACTTCTGAAAGGTTTTGGAAGTCTCCCTAGCTGGCTGTAGGTTGCTTTCCTTTTACCTCTCAACATTTCATACAGCTTTCTATGTAACTGAGCAGATACTTGGGATATATTTTTATGCTAGTATGTTCACCTGAGAGGACTTTAGGTACACTAGTGATGAATGACACTAATTGCCTTCCAGTGTGAAGATGATGTCTATCTGGCAAGTTAAGGAATACTAAATAGCACATTTAATTTTGCTAGCATTCTCTTGATGTCAGATGAGGTAAAGATCCCTCTATGTTTTTGTTCTGATTCTTTTTTTCCCCCTTTTTCTCCAGGAATCCCTGCTTCTTAAGCCTGAGAGATGAGATGCCTCGCTTGTGTTTTCTGTGTACGGGTAGCAGGTGCCAGACAGTTTAATGAGCTGTCATGGGCACTATGGAGCTGACACTGCTCCATAATGGAGCTGCTTTTTCATGAGCCAGTGAATCACCTAATACAGTAAAACTAGAACTTGATTAAGGAGCTGCAGCATCACTGTAAGGTAACATTTCACCGGCTATGGTTATGAGTATCTGAAAGGTAATGATGTGTATCATTCCTGAGATGTTTTTAGGAAGTAACTCTTTGAGCAGCCCTAGCAATATACTTGAGCTTGAGAAATTAATATAATTTGCCTTTTTCTGATTTTTTCCTTTGACAATCATACCACAAGGCTGTTGTTCAGATATAATCAGAGGAATGCTATCAAAGTTACTTCAATAGATGTCAATGCCTAGAAAAACAATAGGTAAAGACCTACTAACTGTTTTTTTTATGAGTTCTGGAGGCTTATATACTACTGGGATATGTATTGTTTCCTAAATGTGAAGTCTGTCTTGGATAGCTTAGTTTTGGGGAATATTAGTGGCTGGCTGCACGGAGATCCATTTAAATGACTGAATTCATCCACCATAAACTTAGTGGCTAAATTTCACATTCAGTGTGTTGACACACTGAATCAGTGCAACTATTGCCCTTTCCATGCTAGCATTAAATTTGTGAAATTTTTACAATATGCGAGGGAATGTTAAGCCTTAGAAGCCTGAAATATGGTGTCAGAATAAAGATTCTAAACCTCATATTGTCTACAACCACTTTTGGTTGCTGCCAATCCAGTGATGGCGCAGAACTCCTATTTCCATCCCACTTTTAACATGCTGTGTGACCTGACACGCTTCACATCCCTGTGAGTGACTTAGGATGGAGAGAGGAGCCTGGCTACTTTGACACCTCTGCCACTCTGTGGGGAGAGCCAGGATCCAGCTTTTTGGTATTGGTAAGTACTGTCAGGGGTCAGGCCTGGAGTGTTACCTTCTAGACCTCCCTGGTTTTTGGAAGCAAATGGAGCTGCTGTGTAGACATGCCTGACATCTCACTCCTGCAGCTGGCTCCCAAGCTTGCCCTTTGCTTCCTCTCTCTAAAAATGCAAAATACTAAGACAAAAGGAAGCCCAGACTTAGAAAAAACAAAACGTGCCAATCTTATATTACATGCTGGCAACTACACTGTCTGCTAGGATAACACTTGAAAAATCCTATTTCAAGTGAAAGCTGGGCTTCTCAGATGTGGGAGCGATTAGATTTTCTTCTCAAAAGAGTGGCAGAAATTGTGAATGCAATGTAAGGTTACATTAACCTTGTAAGGTTACAGTAACCTTGTCTATACCTGCTAAACCCAGGGGAAGGGGCATGCAGGGTCCTTTATCGTAACTGATCACTACTCTCACCGCAGTTGGAGCCAGACTAGGTTTTATTCTAGGGCTGTTTTATCTTTTTTTTTTCCTTTTCCCTTTTTTTCTTTATGTATATAGAAAAACCTTCTCCACCATGGCTGGCGTGCCGCTGCCTTCCCTCCATAGGTGGTGCCAGGAGCCTGTGGGATGGGGCAGCAGCAGCTCCTCGGCTGGGGGTGTCGTTCAGGGGGTGCTTGAGGAGCTGAGGATTGCTCCCTGAAGAAGAGAACCAGGTTAAAAGTGTGTTTCTGGTTCCCAGCACCTCACTGCCCACCCCACCCCAGGAGCAAAAATAATTCTGGAAAAGGGAGATGGGATCAAAGCTGCCCTGGTTGAACAGTTCAGATGGAATAGTGTTTCAATCTAATACATCCAGTACATGACTTTCATTCTGAATGTGTGAAATGTTCCTGTACAGAGGTATGGTTTGGATTTTAACAGGTAAAAGACCTGAGTATGTATTAACTGAGTAGCTGTGAGAATATAGAGTGTGTTCAAGAAGGTGAGCTCCGTGAAAGACCTGTTTGTGTGTGTGTGGCTACATAACCTCAAAATCCATTTTCCCTCCCCTTGCTCTTCTTGCAATGACCTAGCAGCCATATCCTACAGGGAAATTCAAGCTGAATTGGGTTTTTTTGAGGTTTTCTAATCTATTATTGCCCAGTTGTGCTACCCAGGGTTTTTGCTCTCTGCCTGTGCTCATGGCATACCAGCAGTAAGTCAGTGGTACCACTGACAGTCTTCTTCGGAAGAAGAAAGCAAGCGCTGCAGAGAAGTTTGCTGCCAAGGTATGCTGTGGGGTCATTCACAGTCAGCTCACTGTCTGCAAGCACTCCAGGCCCATTTCAGCAGAGATGGTCCCCAGCCCTGCGGTGCCCAGGCTGTCTCATTGCAGGGACTATTCCTTCCCAGGTGCAGGGATTTGCATTTCTCCTTGTCAAATTTTGCTAGGTCCCTATGGACGATCACTCTAGTCTGTCCAGGTCACTCTGAATGGTGGCCTTTCCCTTGAATCTATCAGCTTGTCCCCCTTCCAATTTGGTATCATCTTCAGACCTGATGAGGGTGCACTCTGTCACCTTCTTATGGTCACTGATACACTTTTAAACAGGACAGGTCCCAGAACAGAGCCCTGTCCCCAGTCATAGTACTGGCCTGAAACCACCACCGCCTGAGCCCCACCATTCAGCCAGCTTTTAAACTGATTTACCTGTTCACCTATTCAGAAGATAATGTCTTTCCTTGGATACAAAAATTTTGTGGGATAAGGTCTTGAAAGTCGTGCTACAGTGTAGATAAATGATATCTACTCCTCTCCCTTCATCCCCATGGATCTCCTCCATCATCCTTAGATAGCAAGTTGTTAATAGACATTGTGAAACCTACCACAAATTGAGTCTCTAACACATGCCTGGGAAAATCTTATTTCTCAGACATGCCTCCTTGTTTTTAGTGCATTCACATAGTAGGCTTGAATTTTCTATCTAGTGATTTATTTAAAATCAGATTTGTTGCTTAATGTCTTGGGCCCAGCATTCAAAACCAAAAAATTCCTAAATTAATTCCCAGGCTCTGAAATTGTGACCTTTAAAGAGCAAACTGCCTTACTTCTTTTGAAAATGCAGATATTCTTACCCCTTCTCTACAGAGACACGGCTATAATGTCTTCAAGATATGCATGCTAACCATCACTGCAAATCCCATTTTGAAAAGCAGTTTTCTCATGGTACGAACCAGGGCATGTTTGAGGGTTATGTGTACCAGTGCATCTGCAGTCTATTTTCTGTAGCCACACTGTTGCTGTAGATGAGTATCTGATCAATAAAAATAGCCCAAGGGCTAAGGAGTTATTTCTGCAGGGAGGAAATTCACTGGGAGGGTGCAAATGTTTCATACAAAAACAAATACAGAGAGTGGATCTATTCGGTTTCATGTCATAGAATCATAGAATGGTCTGGGTTGGAAGGGTTCCCAAAGATTATAGAATCACAGAATAGCATGGGTTGGAAGGGACCCCAAGGATCATAGAGCTCCAACTCCCCTGCCACAGGCAGAGACACCAACCTCAGGCCGGATCTACACAAGGTTGCCCAGAGCCCCATCCAACCTGGCCTTGAAGACCTCCAGGGATGGGGCATCCACCACCTCTCTGGGCAGCCTGTTCCAGCCCCTCACCACTCTCTCTGGAAAAAAACTTCCCTCTGAATGGCTTCCTTTCCTTCTGTTGTGTCAACCACACCATTCAGCTTGGTGTCATCCTCTCCTCCATAGTTTTTATATCTATGAGGTACTGAGGAACACTTCTGACATTGCAGGATGTGCTTGCAGTGACCAAGCAGCAAACCAGCCTGGGATTTTATGTTAACGAGCATGGTGCTTCGCTTGATTTTATTTTTTCTCTTCTCTTAATCTATTGAACTATTTAAATAACAGATACTGTTAGCAGTATGGCCTTGCAAGGTAATCACTGCAACTTTGATCTGGCAATGTAATGCACTCATAATGGGCTTCACTAAATTCATTCTTGGATACAACATCTGTTTTATGTTGGGAAAGTCATCTGGGCAGGGTTTGCATGCTTCTAATGTTCTGATACAGAACCATGAGTGGGTGGAATTTTATATTAATACTTCTGGGTAATCGTTCAATATCTACAGCCTGAGCATGTACAATTAACTGTTTCCAGCTATCCAGACTTTCTTTACCAGTATGTCTTCAGGAATATCTAAGTTTGCAGCTGCTATTGTGACACTACAGCAGATGTGGTCATATTGCTAGACACCGTGGCCATGACCTTAGATAAATTGCTATAGTGCAGCAGCATGGTGGGTTTTTTGTTGTTTGTGTTTCCCAGGCCTGATCTGATGCCTTGAACTAATTACTGGAGAGACTTACAAATGAATGTGCCCAAGTTCCTGGGGTCTGGGTCCCTGTGGGAGAGCATGCTGCAGCCAGAGGCAGCGGCCGCTCTATTGGGGTGGCTGATTGATGGTGGGAGGTCTGTGAAGCCCGGAGCTGTGCCAGGAGCTGCCAGGACACATAAGCTGGGGCTGTGCAGAATCTGACCCAAATCTCATCTGAGGTGTCAAGAAGAGCAATTACTTTATTAGGGGGTAGACGAGACGGCCAGTGAGTCCGGCTGTGTATGTGTGCAGGTGCTGCACACGTGCACTCATTTCCCGTGTGGGCTCCTGATCCACTGCATTTACAGTCTCCCCATAAGCCTGTGAATACTATAGTGAAAACTCATGGTCATTAAATTTATTGCTAGAATAATGCTGTTCAAAAAAGGATGGTCTGGGGTCGGTCATTTGAAGGTAAAACAGTACTTTTTCTCTGTAACTGTTCTTTTGCTGAAGTATACAAATTCTGCTCTGAAAAAAACCCATTCAAATTGCTTCAATGCTAAATGATGAGGTTGTCAGGGGAGTTTAGAGCTGACTTTACAGCCGATGATGGTATAGAAGTCACAGAAGAACTTTATTTCTCCTCATCGCCACTGGTTATGAATTGCTGCAAGATCAGTGAGCTTTTTCATTGGATAACATCAAGCATCCCTAGAAAAAAAACCCACTTAAAATGACTTATTGATTCTTTGTCTAACTAGAGGAGTATAGTCATAATTCCTGAAATACCTGAATATATAAGTGTATGCAATGTCACTGAAATGTTACGTTTTTATAAATAAAAATAAATCACTTGAATGGAAAACTGATTCCCTCAGAGTTGATGTGATAGATTGTGTGAGAAGTGCTTTGGTGTATCTTTTCAGAAAATAAAATATCAGCTGTTAAGAAAGAAAGAATATATATTATATGCTATATATTCAAAGTATATATGCACTTTTATATTTTAGAGATATATGTGTATGTATTTTTTCTATATATACACCCACACAAACACACATGCGATATATATATGTGTGTTTATGTATAAGTGTATATCTCCAATATCCCAATAGAAGCTACCAGGAGGGAAGAACAGATGTATTACTTTGCTAGTACTTAACACTGAAATGCTGGCTGTATATTTGGTATACTGATAAAGTGGAAGAGTTTTTAAATATCCCCTGGAAAGCTGATGAGATTTGCATCTGGTTAGTGGTTTCCAAAATAAAGCCGTTTGTTTAAAAGATGAATGAACAGGTGTCTGATCCAACTTCTGGCTTCTGTGCTTCATTCTTGGGTGAGAATATTACCTCCTGTTTAACTGATTTAAATTCTTTACTTCTCCATGGCAGGGGGCGATAGGAGAGATTAAACTGTGCAAAGAATCACTGCCAATGAACTGACTTTAAAAAAAAAATCCCTGAAAAGTAAAATGAGCTCCCGTGTAACTGTGCTGTCAGCATGCAGGTGTCAGAGGGAAGAGTTGTGAAGTAGATGTAAAAATCAACCTTACTGAATTGTTTAGGTAAAAAAATCATCTGATTTTCAGCTCATCTTTTGAATTTTTTTTTTAAATTATTTTTCTCCATAGAAGACTCAAGTAGTAGTTTAATTATTTTGTCCATTACAAATCCCTTGGGCTTTTCCTTTGTCAACTTAGTCATTTAAGTATAAAACAAATGATTTTAAGTCATTTTGAAAAATTGAAGGTCCTGCTAATGGAATATTAAATAAGCCATGCCTAAGAAAAGCAGTCATTCAAATGCAGCAAGAAGTGCAATTAAGACAATTTTAGTAGAATTTCAATTTCAACCCAACTCTGCCATTGTGGGAGGAAAGGATGTTTATCCCTTGTATCCCAAATTCTATTAAAAAGTAATATAATCAGGATATCAAAGAAGCAGTGTCACGTATCTTGAACATGCATTTTGAGCTGTTTAAGGCTTAAAGCACTCACAAACCGTTATAATTTTATCTGAAAATTGCTTGTGGTTTGGTGGTTTTTTTTCAAATGGAGAACTTCCAAATGCATTAAGCACTGCTTTCTTCGTACAGTACAAAACTCAATGCCCAAAACAATTTTCCAGGGAAATATCTGGCTTTAGTCATTGGAATATCTTGAGCTTTCTTTTATATGCGTATTTATCCTTTACATTTCCTTCTCTACACATTTACAGATTACTGCTCAAATGCCTAAGTCTGAGTGTTAAATTAGCTGTGCTGATTGGAATTTGGTATTCATGGAAAGATTTGTCTTTTTTTTTTGATATTCAGAATTAAAATAAGGAATTTCCCAGGAAGAAAAAATCTAATTCAAATATAGTTTAGAAACTTAAACTACAAGGATCATACTGGGTAGTTCATGTCAGTCTGCTCTAGGAGCTGGGTCCCATAAGCCACTTCAGCCCCTGCTGGCGTCCGGGAGCAGAGTGTCTGGCTTAAAGAGAGACACTGGAGTTTCTATGAAATCTCTTAGGTAGAGCTGAACCCAGGATTTCGAGGACCTAAAATTGTTTAGATTAGGATGAGAGACATTTGAATTTGGTAAAGGGCTCACGATGAGACCACTCATTGGTTTGTGTACCAGAATAAAGAAAAAAAACCCTGGGCTTTGACACTATGGTCCCAGATGAACTTTGCCCATAGAGTTTGTTTCTTTTCAATGAGTAGAAGTGCACTGTCACTTTGAACTCTGATATGTGAAAAACTGTGTGCACGTGTATGTATACATATATACGATTACATGCTTGAGTTGTTAAGCACTAAAGGCCTGTGATAAAAGGCATAAACATTGATGGTATCAATGAGCCAAAGGATTATTCTGTTTCTTGCTGATTAATAGGCTATTAGCCTTTAATATTGCCTTGTTTAATCTATATATTTTGCAGAAGAATTATTACATAATGACTGTCTGTGCCTTCTTTGTAATGTATTGATGGTCTTGACAGATTTTCAAGAGACATGTGGGACTCATTTGTTAACAGTCCCAGGAGGGATGTCATGATGATAACTAATGACTGCATCATCCAGTGTTGTCTCTAGAATGATGTTCCCTCTGGAATAGGGTGACTGGGGAAAAATGGCTAATGGCCCAAAATGAATTGACATACAGACTGGAATTTTTATATCACAGTATATCAAGCCAAAGGTGGGTCCTGAATACTGACATACATCACTTGATGTGTTGTTATCCAAATAATTTCCTGATGTTTCTTCAGCCTTTCCCACATTTCTCTAACCTGATTGCTGACTACAAATAGTGCAGTGTTGGCTCATCACATGTGTGATGGAAATGTCTGGCTTGAGGGATGTATCTGAAAGCATATTAGGCAAAAAAACACAATATTGCCTGGAGGCCACATCCCTGGGTATGTCAGGTCGAGGATGCTGAAAATACACTTTCTGGTTTAGCCGGGATTCCAGGTGCATTGAAAGTGAATAGTAAAATTAATATTTAAATAAATAACCCATGTATTTCCTCAGGATATCCAGAACAAAGCTTTCCATGCAGCCAGGTATGAAATGCATCTTACAGCCTTACACTGTCTTATCCAGGTAGACTTTCTGTGCCTAACTCACAAAACTGAAGGATTTGACCATTTCAGATGCTCAGCAATAGCTGTCCAGGCAGGCAGCAGGAGTGGGACCGTGAAGGAGGAGATAACAAACATTAAAAGCTGCACAGTTCTGGTAATTAATTACTTGGTATCCACAAAACACACTATCAAGAAAAAAATCAGATTGGAAAAGAGATGTTCCTCCTTCTAACCCCCCAGTTCACCTCTGTGCTGGGATGTTTTCCAACAGAGCAGACTCGGGATTAATTTTCTTACTTTAACTTTTTGTCATATCCAGGGAAAATGATTATACATTTTGTTACCAGGAGATTGCTTAAAATACTGTTTCCAACATTGCTTGTTTCATTTATTCTCGTTAATACATATTCCTCTGCACATATTCAGAATACACAACTTAGACACAAGACCGTGGAGGGTTCTGCAACAACAAACATGAATAACAATGTGAGGTCAATAATATTCATTAAAAAATTGTTAGCAAAACTTATTCCTGCACCTCTGGAAAACCTGCAGTGGTCAGCCAGAAACATCTTTTCTGTGACAAATTCTCCAGACACCAAATTACCCAGTGAATAGATGAAAATAATGTTCATTGTTCTAGTAGGAACTAGCTGTGGGATTTTTGGAGCAAACTTTACCTGAACTGAGGAAATTCTTTTTTGTTAAAATTTTATTAATTTATTTTGTTAAAATATATTTTGTTTAAAGATAACTTTTTTAAAGCTAAGATTTTTGTGAGGTTTATGAATCTTTTTGAGATTTTTGGTCCCAAGTTATGTAAAAATATTAGTGAAGGTCTTTCATATAATTTAAATAGATAAAATAAAAAAGGGTGGGTTTTTTTCTATTTAAATTATATTTTAAAATAGGTGGGTTTTTTTTCATTTGAAGCTCAAATGAATTTTGTAGATTATATAAATATGCTTACTTAAATTTTTGTTTCAAGCAATCAATCTGCCAACATTTTAATGTGACCTGGAAAGCCTGGCGTCTCTAGAAGTATCGTAACATTTGCTTTCTGCTCCGAAGCAGCTCAGAGTTGGAACTGGGGAGTAGGGAAACAGGAGATGCTCCTCAATCCAGATACCCTGGGGTTGTAATGTAATATGAAGAGGTACTGCCCGGACACCCTGACCCATTCTATTTGGTCACATACTGGATGTGACAGTCCTGTTGGACAACTGGAAAATAGCCCTTAGCATTGTGTTTGTTGAAAGGACCTTTAAGCCTGCTGATCTGGTGAACCTGTCAGTCACGTTCACTGGGGGAAGTGCAGGGACTGATGGACAGGGCAGCACTGCCCGGGTTTTAGAGCTTCAGACACACACAGCACCCATGGGAGTATGTGCTAAGATGTATCTTGCACTACTTTGTGCCTTCTCCCTGAGGGCCCGTGGCTTTTTGTACCTTCTGCCTTTCCCCAGCAGGTGCTCTGAATGTGCCTGCAGATGCTCCACCGACATGGGGTGCTCTCTTGCACGCCTCCTGCACATCCTGCAGCCAAGTCCCTCAAGCCCTTCTTCAGGAGACTGCTACTCTCAGGGCGACAAGCCCCACTTGTCAGACCCCGTCAGTTTGGGGATTTGATGTCCATAGACAGACGTTATTTATTTATTTAATCCTAATTCCACGCCTGGATTCAAGGCAGTCACTTTGTGCATGTGTTTACTCACCCTTATATGCATGCTCACATCCTAGTACCCTTGGGTCATTGTACATTTAGCTGGAAAAATAAATATATGTGTAATACGTTGTTAATATTTAATCAAACTCCCTAGTGAGACTTCCACCAAGAAAACTGGATAGATTTTTTTTTTAAAAAAAAAAAAGCAGCCATCGTAAATGGGGTTATTTTGTAAAGCCCAAAGTGAAGGAGGGTTCTGCACTGTTCTGCACAATGGAGAAAATACTGCAGAGGACATATTTCTTGCCATGTATCTGCATTTTAGTAAGTGATAAATTTTGAGGCGATCATACTGTGGATACAACTCCCACACTCTTTTATATCGTTAAATAGCATATGCTTGGATGAGTTAGTGTCCCATCAAAAATTGAAACCTTCAAGCAAATTCTGACAAATTGTAAATGTAATTTAACTACGTTCAAGGGAAGAAACAAAGACGTTTCTTAGTCTAAGAGTTTGCAGAGAGATGGAGGTTCCTCACTGGGCTAGCCGGCTCCTCGCTGGGCTAGCCCTATGCAACATGCAGACTGCAGCCAGTTTAATTAACCAAGTCCTAAAGTTGTCCATGTGTATATGTAAATATGCTTTTATTTTCCCCCTCCAAGGGCTATTGTTTGAAAAATTGCTTTTCTTGCTGAAATGTTTTCAATGCAATGATTGAACTGTGAACTAACTTTGCAAAAGCCCGTCTATAGTCCCTGTTTCCTGACTGTACTGGTACTCTCTGCAGAAAGCTTCCTCTAAACCATTGAGCTGTGGAAGACAAGGTTAAATCTATCCAGTGTTCAGACCAAAATAAATGTGTTCTTCATTTTGTGTGGACAAACATTTTAAAGCACTTTAGTACAGCTGACATGTCAAAAATGAGTTTTCTCATTTACACAAGTTTACATGTCATGAGATTGACAACATTGGCAGAACTTGGAATTTCTTCTTAGCCCCATCTCAGTCTCTCAAGCCACAGATTTCTTCAGACCACCAAATCTTGACCATGGACTTGAGCTCAACACACAAGTCAATCTTCCACGCTTGTCAACACTCTTCAGCGAGAGATGCGTTTGTTCCATCTCGAGCTTCTCAGGCATTGGAGTAGTTTCTGTTCCAGTCACACCACCAACCCTCCTTGGCTCACAGGCTCTACATAAAAAATCCTTTCTCCCCAAAAGGTCTAGCAGAGAGATCAGCTCACCCCTGGGTCCTCCCTGGGGAGCTGCACTCCCCACTTGAGTGTTAACAGCCAGGGAGGGCTGTGCCCAGCTCCTCAGTTCCTAGACAGTGGTGTTCATCCTTTCACAGAAAGACATTTACTTTGCAGTTCCTCTGCACCCTAATGATGGTACTTCCTTCATCTTCCCCACTGCTGTGCATCAGAATACGACATGCTCTAATGGCTAAACCAGATCATTGCAATGCTGGTCTTAGTGTTTGAACTTCAGATTAAGGGATATGGTTTTGACAAGACATCTGCTGAGCAAACCACTTTTCTGTTTCCTTAATCAGCATGCTGCATCGCTATCCTCTTAATCTCTTCTAACTCTCATGGCAAAAATAATTGAGCCTGCAATCTCAGAAGCATAGGCTCTTATGGGTTTATTTATGGCACTGACTAATTTTGGATTTATTTCTTAGAAGGGTGCTGAGTTTGGAAATCTAGGCACCCCAATTTTCCTTCACTTACAACTTTTGTAACACTGCCAAGAAATTTTGCTTTTCCATTTTTTTCTTAAGCAATAATCAGATGAATCAGCAAATTGTGTAGATGAGATAAGTAGCAATGAGACCATTTCTCTGTGGGTTCTTCAGTGTCCTGAAGAAGTTGTACCCTTCCTGTCATAAGGGTACTCTTGAGATCTCTCTTTAACACAGCCATCGAATTATGCAGCGCTTGTAAGAAGCTGGTATCTCAACTGTCTTCACTTCTATGTTTGGTTGATGGTGTTTAATGGGTTCAAAGGCAATAGGCAGGTTGGGCCAGGAGAATGCTTAAGCTTTGTTTCTTTAGAATCAAGATAAAAGCCAATAGCCCTCACTTTCTTAAAACTGTACTTATTAGCTGCTTCACCCACAGATTGGATTCACATGATTTCGATTTGGAGAAGCCTTGCAAAGCTCCTTTGCAAATCGGGCTCTGCAGGATGCAGGAGTTAAATAGATAAGTGCCATGTGAACACGTCAATCCTGACAATCTCTCTGCACCATCCCCTGCAGAAGCAGATCATGGTAATGAAGGGAGCATGAATGAACAAGCTTATCTGTGAGATATATATGGGTGTCTTTCATTAGAGTTTGTGTGACTTGGATGAACAAGATTTGAATCTGGTTTCTGAAACTGGCTTCACTGCTGAGTCACTGCATAGTGGTGGCAGAAGATGGTGGGAATAAGTCCTAGCACCAGGAATCTGTGTTTTGCTCCACCAGCGAATCAAGACTAACCTTAAACTAATTTGCTCTCTCTATGTTGTAGTCCTGAAGAAGGGAGTGGTGAAGATGAACCCACCTTTTTTGGTGCCTGGACACTTGGGAAGAGCCTTATGTAAATGAAATGTATGACTAGCCTTTCTTCTCCAATGCCCTGGGAAATGCTGAAACTTATGTTCTCCTAGTGATTTTTTGGAGCTACAGAGCCGAGGTGTTGTTAATGACATCACACAGGTGAGCATACAGTCACACAAACAAGCAAAATGAACTTCATTTGTGTTTGTCACTGCAAGTGACAAGTGTATGAGTGTCCATGTGCCCTGCAAATTTTAGTTCTTAGATAAGGAGGAGGCAGGTGGTGTTTTGCCAGTCCAGAGGAGGAAGGCAGAGGGTCAACAACTGGCAGAAAGTGAAATCTCTGCCTTTGAGATGCGTTAGCAGCAGCAGAGAGGAGTGAGAAACTGTGACTATTTCAGAAACATTATTAATGTCCTTTTTTCTTGGGACTGCTGCCCTCCCATTTGGTCTCAGAAGACCTGAGCTCTGTGCCCTGCTGTGCACACCCTGCTGAGGCAGGGTGCCTGCTGGCACACAACCACCCAGCACCCATATGTCACTGCTGGCCAATGCTGCAGTGGATGAAGCCTCCTCTTCCCTCTCAATCTTGTGAAGTGGAAGTCATGCTGGTCCTGGCATTGGTGATCTCCTGTGGCCTTTGTGGCAGAAATGCCAGCAGCCTGTCAAAAGGAAATACGCCATTGAAGAGTGACTGTTTTCTACCCCCTTGGTAGACTCCTCAGTTTACAGTATAACTCTGTACAGGCAAATTGAAGATGATAGAATTGTAAGGGTTGGAAGGGACCTCCAGAGATCATTGAGTCTAACCCACAATGTGAGCATTGTGTCAGCGTTTGGCTTCACTCGTCTTCCTGGCTGGGTGGAGGAAAGGTAGAAAGAAAAAGGACATACCTGGCCAGTTCTCCATATTCTACAAAAGAACAATAGCTTGTGAGATGGGTCCTCAACTTCTGAAGTGGTCTTACCTCTCAGAAATACTCTCATGAAATGCTCCAAATCAAAAGCTTTTGTCTATATGTTTTTATCATTTAGCCAGAGATGTGATTGTTGTAGAGAGGCTTCACTTACTACTTTGAGTAAGTGTGGGGCCCTAATTTCTGGCTTTGTATGAAGACCTTTTGAGACTTGGGCTCCTTGGGAAAAGGAAATGAAAGTGGGTTCAAGAGCCCTTTGTATTTTGAACCCTGGTTTCCACCCAGGAAAGTCTATTCGTGCCACAAATGGATAAAAACTACAAGGGTTCATTCAGGAATGTAGCATCCATTTAATTGATCTATTCACAATCACAAAATCAAAGACAGGATTTATTAGGCTTTGACATATGGATTGAGTATGCTCCTTCTGTTTCCAGATGACGTTTTTCCCTCCTCTCAAATTTAGCTAAAAATGTAATAGCCTCTCAGTTCAACACAGATTCACAAACCTCCTTTGTCCCTTCTTGGTCAACCATTGACTCTTTGTGAAGCCCAACAAGGAATCACAGTCTCAGTGGATAGTCCCACTATACTGTGGAGTAAGAAAAAGAAAAAAAACCCTGAGTATCATGAATTACTTATAAAGTTCACTGGGATACAGCCACTGACAAGAAGAGTAATGACAAGCTTCTAGGCTTAACTCTTCTAGGCGTTTTTCTTTCCTTCACATAGACTTTCATTACTGAGTCACAAAGGTGTAAATGGGCTGAAAGTGCTTCTTGTATTCATGGAGTGATGGAAAAGCTATCAAGTAATGTGGGACATGCACATTTTTCACAGTGTCTTGTTTTATTTTTAAGTTCAGAAATACCAGCTGCTTCAGAAACAAACCTACAATCTCCCTTGAACATGAAAGATACTGCCTGCTTCCTTCTCACTGTGCAAGCCGCAGTTGCTGGGCCTGTTTTGAATCATTGAAATGAGGGGGAATATCCACCAGGACCAGGTTAATCAGGTCTCATTCTAGTTTTAGCATTAAGAGGGGAAGCACTAACTAGATTCCTTGAGACATGTGGGTGAGATTTGAGGAAACAAGGTGGCCCTAAGGCACTGTTGTGCATTTCCAAATCTGTACTGCACTGGGGGCTGAAGCAGTCAGCAGTCCCAAGTGGAGTATAGCCAGGCTTCTAAAATATGCTCTGTTTGCTGTCACCTGCTGTCACTTGGACACGCTATAGAATTACAATGACTGTTTCTGCACTGTCAGAAGCTGCTGGATGTGCTGGTAGCCATAAACTACATCAGCCAAACCACACAACACAAAACCCCCCATTATTTTAAATTCAACCAGACACACTAAATCCCGCTGTTTCACCGATTTGCACATGTATAATTTTCTTGTGCATCTTTTAAGATAGCTGAGTCCCCTCAGGCTACGCAGGCTGCTTATCTGGGCTAGGTTAAGGGACAGTCCTATGGGCTATAACACCGATGAACCCTCTGCAAAGCTCCTGGTAAAGACTTAGGGTGTTTCTCAAGGGTCCTGCTCTCACCCCACAGCACCCTATCTCCCCCAGCACATTTCCCTCATCGTGTGTAACCATGTCAAAGCCTTGTCAAAGCCTTATCAAAGCCACAGGTCCAGTAAGTTAAATCACTAGTGGCAGGCAACATAAATCCTGTTCCTTTGCAGTTAACACTGGGAAATTCATTTCCTAATCTTGCTTTCATGCCCCTTCTATTACACCATGCCCAAAGAGCACTAATGAAAACAAGCTGTGCATTGCAGGTTGCCCCAGCTTGCTGATTGCATCATATTATATGTTGGGATACAAGAGCCCTTCCTTGCACAGGTGAGGAGCTACAGCCATCTCCTAGACCCTGTCAATGTTTAGGGTTAGCATCTCAATTACTGCTGGCCTCCTCGACAGCAAAGTGCTTTAGTCATTAGTCAGGAGAGTGCTCTCAGACTCCTTCCTATTACCCTTCTCTCTTGCTATCAGTACTGTGCACCAAAGTAGTGCATTTTCCTGACTGAATATTCACTCTATTGAAGGCTTTTTTGCATCACAGCTGTGCCAGGGAAATTCTAGTTCTTGCATCATTTCTTACCCAGCCCTAAACCTTTTGTTTAATTAAGTGTGTCATTTAGAACAGGGAGCAAACCTTGCAGCCAGATGCCCTGACCTTAAGGGCTGTGTAAACTTATGCTACCTGTGTAACTAAGTAGGGGCTTTGCTTAGGTCTAGTTTCATGGCCTGTATCAATGTGAAATCATATTTTGTGTGGCTTTATTCTAGCTGCAAAAAGGACTCCGAACTCTTCTCACAAGATATGTAAGACCCCAAAAATCACAGTAAAGGTAAGGTGCAAAGTTTTACTCATTATGTTAATTAACAACTAAAACAATTTACCAAGAGTAAGTAAAGTGAGTAAGTAAAGGAAAGGTAAGTGCTGTTGATGTAGGTGGTTTTAGGATGTGTCAGAGGTGACACCAGGATTTCTTTCTATCTTAACATTTAGCAGGACTGAACTCAAATTGAAAACTACAACCCTCTCCCTTCAGATTTTGTTGGAATAAATAAAAAAAAACTTTTAAAAAATATATCTATTTTGTTCGCAGTCTGTATTAAATTACAGGCTCCTCGTTAAAGTGTTAGTCTGTCTGTTTTCTGTCAGGTGCATGACAAGGTATGATGAATGTCTGAGCAATAGGAGGTATAGTTAGAGCTTTACATCGATTTCTGCATGAATTGGATATACAGATGAACCCTCAGATGCACACAATTTAGAAGGACATTTACTGCCTCCAGAACATACTCAAATTGTTTGGGGTTTTTCCAACTATCTTGGTTATAAACAGTTGTCACAATGTTTTGTGTTGTTTTCTCCTTTCTGTGCTTTTCAGCAATACTGAACCTGCTGGAGAGACAGATTTGTTTTCCTTTTTTAATGATTGGTTTCTACATTGATGACTTTCCCCCAGTAAAGCAGAGGACAGCTGATTAATGTTGTGAGTAGCAACTTGTGTTCTTTTGTAAAGGTTGCAACTACATCTGTGCTGCTTACGTGTTAGGCTGCAGACTGTAAACACGATTTTAGGAGCAAAGCTTCAATGGAGCATGTGTTACTGTGAGGGTAGGCTGGAAATTAAAAAGCTGTGATAAACAGTCCAGCAGTTCTTTCCTCCTGCCTCTGTTAACAAGTTAATAGCTGGTAAATCACAGGTTCCTCGTTCTTCTGCAAGCTTTATTGTGAACGCCTGTTCTTTCCTAAATCATGCCAAACCATGGACCCCCTCTCAAAGCTGTCATAGTACTAAAGAAAATGTACTTCAAATGTTTTTCTTACTGTCTAGCCTGAAATAGACTGACCAGGAAGAAGCAGAATATTTTTAGTTTAAAAAGTATGAGAGGAGAGTATTGCCTGCAATGGTACTGAAACATACATCCATATGGATGTATCATTCTAAAGAGTTCTCTTTTAATCTGTTTACAGCACTTTCACGTTTTTCATCATTTTAACCTTTTCATTGTAATATCTTATAAAGCACTTTGCCATCTGAAGGCTGAGCAATTCTTCCTTGATGACATAAAATGGAGTTGTGCCCAGTGTTGTGCCTATTTATTTAAAACAGAAATACATCAGCATGTGCCATAAAATTAGGTTGCTCACTGCAATTCCACTGAATTAAAAGGCTCTTTTGGTCAGAGATGGACCAGAAATCTGTTTCCAAATCCTAATATGATGACATACTGGATAACAGCAGATATTCTTGCCGTAGGACATAGGGCAGGCAGATACCCTTATGGTGCATTAGGTGATGCTGTGGCTGTAAAGCTACACCTAGACCAGGGTACTAAAAGTATCCAGGTCTGTTTGCTGGTAAACAGACCAACAGGCATGACATACCCTGCCCACATAAACTGTCTTATGCCTCAAAACAACATGTCTGGGCACAAATTGCCTGCTGGGAGATCTTCAAGGAGTTCAAACTCTCTAAGTGTCCATAGGGGTGGCCTGGGACAGTGCTGGCTGGTATGGCTCAGAGTAAGGCAGATCATGAGAATGGTTTGCCAGTACAGAACTTACCAATTTCCCTGGCACTCTTTAATTCAGAACTACATGGTTAGTAAGATTTTTCCTGCTGGTTTCATGCCAGTTCTTGCTGTTTAGCTGTAAACGTGGTACACAACATCCCAAATTCATCTTGTCCCACCCATTTGTGATTTGAATGATTAAAGGTGCCACTTTCTGAAATAGAGTGTGGAAGGGAAGGCTAGCTGGCCAGGGGGATTTGAGGCTGAACACCAAGAGGTCTGTGCATACTTTTGTTGTTTGAACAGACCAGGAAATACTAGGATCCTGAACTCCCACATACAGGTAACAAAAAGTGTCAGAGCATCCTCAAACTGCATACTTTGGAAAGACAGTACATAAAAACCTGTAAAGGGAGTAATGAGGTAGGCCAGACCACAGGATTTTATATGATACACACCCCCCTGTTGTCTCCCTGCTTTGACTGCCTTTGCTCGTGACTTCCACCTTTTTTTCCCTATTTCTTTATTATTATTTTAAAGGTTGGTGATTTGTGATATCCAGAAGTGCACAAAAGACTTCATCAGTACCAAGTTTTTAATGCAAGCTGAGTAAACAAAGCTACAAAACTGTGATTTTTCTTCTAACAAATCGAAATAGCAGAGAGAGGGGTGGATTTCAGTGGGATTTAGTTTGGGCTGACTCTGAGCAGATTAAATTAAAAATTCATTTGTCTTCAGAGAACCAAATCAAATAACTTTGCTGGTGCTGCTTCCGTCGTTACTATGCATATGCTAATATTGAAATGTATTTTAGAATTGAAGGCTATAATCTAAAATGATCACCCACTAAAAAAAACCCAAAACCCTAAGTCTTGAGGCATTTTTCTATATTGTATTTTTTGGTACATGTCTGATAATATATTATACGCTGTTTGGAGATGGTATTTTGAAAATACCTCTTTAACTATACTCTAGAAGTTTAACTGTGGCTATGGAACTCCAGCACCTATATTGCTGGATGTGAAAAGAAGTTAAAAAAATGAGGAATGTACTGACAATGAAGAATAATTATGCTTCTGGTCAGCAAATAATTTAGTACATTTTGGAGGGGAAGAAAAAATCCTCAGGGGGTAAGACAGCTAGTCACCATTAGCAAATATATGGCAGGAAGTCATGCTTCATATGGAACTAGAATAACACAAATGACACAGTGAAGCAGAAGCTAATAGCTGCAGCCATTCTGCTGGGGGCAATAATTGAGAGACACGGGAAGCAGCCTTAAGAATGCCAAAAAATGCATCATTATTGGCTATTTGATGGGACATGTCAGAAAGCCACAGTGGGCTACAAATTAAGACACATTTGAATCTGAATAGCAGCTTAGGCAATATTCTGCAGAGGTAAAGCTAATGCTCAGGAATGACACGCGGAAGGAAGACATTGAAGTGTTTACACTCTGTTTTAGCTCTGTCGTATACATAAACTGTGAGCAGCTTAGATGTGAAAACTCTCCAAGTCCCAGCGAGACAATGTGATGTACTATATGGGCTGTGCAGATTGCTGGGTCATCTCCTTCCACTGCAAATCCATAATGGCCAATACTGAATGCAGGGATTGCGAAGGAGACACGGATTCTTATGGCCTCATAATAACTCCATTCACTGGGCCAGACTGTATTGTGTATTGACTTCCACGACGGCTTACAGATAATAGTGGTAGAGGAAAACCAGCTGTAAATGTGGTGCTATTCCATGTAGGTGTTCTTAGCACTGAAAATGGGAAATAAAACTTTCTTTTTCCAGGCCACTATTAGATTACTCTTGTTATGAAACAGAAATAGAACTCAAGCTTTTACAATTGTAATTTTTGCAACTTTCTTTGGTACTACTTGAAAAATCAGTCTTCCTTGGCTTTGACTATATACCACTTCTTATACTTTTGTGATGAGCCTCATTGCCTTTACAGCAATGAAAGTAACCCACAGAAAAATATCCCTAAGTGTACCTAGGTACAGCAGCATTAACCTGCTGTTGGCCAGTACATAGGTGATAACACTGCTTTTGCACTGGGGAGACTTCAGAGGGATAATTTTTGTTTAGGCAAAATGATTCCTGCAGGGCTTGAAGGATGCTGCTCAAAAGGAGCCTGTGTCCTCCTTTTCTTCTCACAGACGAGGCTGGTCAGGAGCCACTGGTGGGATATTTTTTTAATGATGGAAAATGTTTCCTCCTTAGTGTTATTTGGCTTATTTAAGTTCTCAGTAAGAAAATTCCATGCAGGTGTAAACAGTGAAGGCTTCGGCAATGTCTGTCACAACTTTTGCCTTCCTTCTGAGGAGCAATGAACTTTTCTTAAGAGGCTGATCTTACACACTGGGAGATTTTAGTCTGTGCAGAGCATTTGTGCTGGATGGCTCAGGGTGCAAAGGAGAGGTGTAAGGACCAGGTGTCCTTGGAGCCATTGGTATGGTGCAGATTTCCATCAGCCTTGCCTTCCTCCACCAGTGTAACAAAATCTGTGTATCTCCAACTTAGAGAGAAGGATGTTGTGGGGAACCATGTCAAAGGCCTTGCAAAAATCCAGATAGATGACACCCGTAGCTCTGCCCTGGTCCACTGATGCTGTCACTCCGTTGTAGAAAGCCACTAGATTGGTCAGGCAGGACTTGCCCCTAGTAAAGCCATGCTGGCTGTCTGGAATCACCTCCCTGTCCTCCATGTGCCTTAGCATAGCTTCTAGGAGGATCTGCTCCATGATCTTCCCTGGCACAGAGGTGAGGCTGACAGGTTGGTAGTTCTCAGGGTCCTCCTTCCTACCCTGCCCATGATGTTTCCTCTCATCCAGTCGTTAGGGACTACACCTGACTGCCATGACTTTTCAAATATCATGGAGAGTGGCTTGGCAACTACATAAACCAATTCCTTCAGGAGTCTGGGATGCATCTCATCAGGTCCCATGGACTTTTGTATGTTCAGGTTCCTCAGATTGTCATTAACCTTCCCTTCACTTACAGTGGGAAGGACTCTGTCTCCCCAGTCCTCACCTTGCAGGCCCTCAACTCGAGAGCAGTGAGGAGAAAGGTCACCAGTGAGACCTCTGAAGACTGAGGCAAAAAAAGCTATTGAGAACCTCAGCCTTTTTTTCATCTGTTGTCACCAGTTCTCTGTTGTTGCTCATCAGGGGGTACAATTTCCTTAACCTTCCTTTTCTGATTCATGCACCTATAGAAGCCCTTCTTGTTTTTCTTGGCATCCCTTGCCAAGTTTAGCTCCAACCACACCTTGGCCTTCCAGATCTTATCCCTACACAGCCAGGCAATAGCCCTGGCCTTTTCCCAGGATACCTGTCCCCACTTCCACTGTCTGTGTAGTTCCATCTTTCCTTTTAGTTTGACTAGGTCTTGACTCAGCCATGCTGGTCTCTTGCCCCCCTTGCTTCACTTTTTACACCCTGTGATCAAGAGCTCTTACACTTTGTTGAAAATGTCTTTAAAGATCTGCCAGCTCTGTTCCACCTCTTTTTCTATGAGGGCCATTTCTCAGGGGGTCCTATTGATTAGCTCCTTGAAGAGCTGGAAGTCAGCTTTCCTGAAATTCAGGGTCCTGACTACAATTCTCATTTGGTTCATACGCCTTATGACAATGAAGCAGTGCATGATCACTGCAGCCCAGGCTGCCTCCAATCTTGACATCCCTGATAAGCTCACTCTCACTGGTGACCATCAGGTCCAATATCACTTCCCTTTGAGTAGAGCTGTTTACTTCCTGTTTCAGGAAGTTATCCTCTAGGCAGTCCAGAAGTCTCTTGGATTGCCTACAGCTTGCCATGCTACTTTTCCAACAGATGTCAGGGTGGAAGTGGATGTATGATTTATAGAAAAGAGCATGACTGTTTTGCTACCTTCTTCCTTGCAAATATATATTGTTTTGTACTCGCAGGGAAGGCTTATTCTAAGGTGTCAGAACAGCGGGATCACAAGTTTATCAACGCGAGTGACCAACCTTAGAATTATAGTAGGCAGCAGAAAACAAAAGTTTCATCCTTTACTTCTCTGGCCATGCAGTTTATTTTAGCCCATAAATTAATACAGAATAAAGCATGCAAATATCAGTGCCAGAAAAATTAAGTCAAGCTGTTTCTAAGAATGATTCATTATAAAACAGGGTCCTGTAATCTATATTAACAGGGCATTATAATAACTTGGCAGAGCAACATCTGACATCCTTTACTGAAGTATTTTTGCCAGCACCTGTAGTGGAACAGTCTTAAAACAGAACCCCTTGTCTCCAAAAATAACAAAATATATGTAAGAGTGGAATGTCATACAATTGTTTATGTGGTTATGACACCTTCTGATAGATTTTGCTGGTAAATATCAGTGGCGTGTTTGGCACCTACTTATCCCGGTGGTGAAACAAAATTATGGATTAGAAATTAATTTTAAAAATTGAAACTGCTGCCACTGAGCATAATTCTAAAGAGGTGATGGAGAAATTACAATCTGAACGTAACAATTAAATCATGTTTATGCTGTTTCGTTCAGTTTTGCCTCAGAAAAATTGTTAAGATCCTTAATGAAAGTTTGCAAAAAGCCCAATGTTAAAAAGGGGAAGATCTGTTCTGGCATTATCTGGTCGCCCTGCATAAGGCACAGGAGAAGCTAAGTAATCTAGGACTGGACTTTTTCATCACTGAAATCAGTAAAAATGAAAGATCTCAACATTAGTATTAACCACTGCAGAGAGGAAGATTCTGTCTTACAATCTATTTGTATTATTGAGGCTGGTTTTCTCTAACTTTTGTTATTCATTTCTCCTAAAATAAGACAGAGTGCTTATGTCCAGCCTACTTATAAATCTCCAGCTAGCAACATTCAATTTGGAGGCAAAATCATCTTACACATAAGCAGTGTGAGCTGAAAGACGAAAGTACTAAGTATCTGGGCTTTTAGTACGCTCATCTTCATCAAAGTATACTCAGTCAAATTTATACAGTCAATGTTTTGATTTCAATTGTCTGAGGTATTTTTGCTGAGCTTACTTCCATGACATTTCAAGACAGAGTGGTGTTTACAGCAGCTCTGCACTCCTCTATTCAGCACTTGAGTCCTATATATATAGTACATCTCTAGGATCATGCTATGTGAGATGATGTGGTCATTTTCTGCCTGTGGTGCACATTTCACCCAAGGGCCTCTGAGTTTTAAGTCTCCCAGCGGCTCACAATTAGGTGCAGAAAGCAATCTTTTATTGGCACTGAATTACCATTTGTGGTGGACACTGGATTTTGGCACCCGCCACCTTTGTCAGTGCTGGATTTAAACCAGCTTGGAATAATGTCAAATGTCAAAATCACCTAAGGTAATGTAAGGGACTGCACTGGTAATGCAATATCTAAAACAGCAAATGGAGAACTTTATGTCTCAGAAGTCTGATTTGCAGGATTGTCAGACCAGGAACGTGCTAGAATGTCAGCCCACCTCAGGCTCTGTTTTCACGAACAAGTGTTCCCAGGTGTGCAGGTATGCATGTACAAAATTGGCATTTCACATTTCTAAAAAGTGAAATTAAGGACAATATTACCAATTCTAGGAACTCAAAAGACAGACACACAGAAAATACTTGGTTAAAAAAAAAAAAAGTATTATTTTTAAGAAGCTGGCAGAATTTTATCTGCTTGAGTTTTCTAGGATCTCATTCTTTGCTCTTTTTCACAGCTTCTAAAATTAAAACTGAATACTAAAACTACTCCCAGGGTTCTAGAATCTGAAGATCTAGGAAGAAAAAAAGCCAAACAAACCACAGACTGTGAAAACCCTTCACAACTGGCAATACTGTCAATACACAAATATGAGAGTTACACCTAAAGACAACACAAAAAGCCTTCAGAGGCAGTGCCAACAAGTGTCCATCAGAGTTAGCATCTTTCAAGGGATGGAGTTAAAATGGGAGCACAGTGCATGAACAGCAGAGAACTGACCTGATTCACAGGAGACTGCCTATCTAAAAGCATGTTCTAAGAAAGACGGATGAAAGTAATAGAGCTATTAGCTCTAAATGTGTATTGCTTAACGACTTTCTGTTGCCTCACCATTTGTAAAGTGGGTCTACTATTTAAATTTCCCTCAGGAGTGCTACTAAACTTCATTTATTTGACCCACAAGTCCTCATTCAGAGGTGTATTTGAGTTAATATAACTTAACAAAGATAACAATGATGTGAAAAACATAGAAATATGTATTAAACCAACTTTTTAACCATCAACTGCTAAAGTAAAGTCATCTCTGTTGGCAGACAGTAAAGAACCGATTGCACTTTTTTTCCTTTTTTTTTTTTTAATAAGGGAGCATTCAGAGTGCTGAAGCTTTGAATGAATTCCAGCATGAGTAATTACATCCTACCATATCTAAATATCAATTAGAAGTAGGTTTTTTTTAAATTCATTTCCTGTTACACATTGCTGGGTTGTGTTGCTGTGCCCTGTTGAACAGTAGCCACATTCACCCTAAACTTGGCAACATTTTTGTGGCAAACAAAGTGATATCTTTATGTCTTAAGGATGATTCTCTGGATGCTTCCACAGACACTGGTTTTGCTCTGGGAAAGCTTGAGTAGTGTTGCTTTGGTTTGCAGATGCATAAGTGTATATAGAGATTATGGTACAATAATAACTATATAAATATCACATGATTAAGAATATTTGATCCTGTGGACAGTTCATGGATATAGAGCTGAATCCTGTGAGGCGGAGATTAAGTACTGGAACAGTATAAAATTCACTACTAAATACTGAAAAAAAAAAACCCCTTTCTTAGAATTAGTATTTACCCTCTTGGGTGTTTTCCTCAAGTTCATTGGGATGAATTGTGAATATGGACTTTCCACTTCGATTCATTTACAGAACATTATGCCCCTGGTGTTTATATTGTGTGCAGTGGTGTGGTATCTGAGTTATAGTCAATAGTTATATCAAGTGCTATTCAATTATTCTTTTCATTGGATATTATGCCAAATTTCTTTGAGGGCAAAATATAAGATTCAGTGATCAAAAAAATCATTTATTTATGAGGGACATGGTTGAGAGACCACGAGTAGTGAGGAAATCAAGTTCTTTTCATTTACTTACAATCCCAGTTCAGCAACTCAGCACACTACAGGGCAGAAAGAAAAGAGTATGGGAAGAAGACTATTTCGGTTTGACTTTGACAGCTTTGTGAAATGCTGAGCCCTTTAAACTCCAGGTCAAATAAAAACTCAAGGTACCTGTGCCTTGTAACATCACACCCTTCCTCTGCCAGGATGTGGGGCCTGATAGCATAGTACTGAAGAAATTAAGGAGATTTCCAGATTGCTCTAAAGGAAGCTGGATGCAATACATGAAAGTCTCTCACAGTCTTGCTTTATCCATATTTTGGTCCTTAAGAGACATTTTTGTAAACAAATCACAGATTTGGTTTTCACTGATGGGTCTCTACTCAGCATCTTTCAGATGGTCTATCTATAGAATGGGGTTGATCTTAAGACCTATAACATGAGCAGAAAACTCTTTATTTAAATTTGTATTTACAATGAGACAGGCCTCAGCTTTCCAAATTAAGTAGAGCAATATTTGTATAAGCATTTGGTCCCTCCTCATTGTGGCTGCTAACCAAGGTGATCTGCAGTTTTATACAACTGCAACTTTGAAGTAACACTTTTTGTTTGCGAAATGAGATAAAGGGTCACTGGCCTACCTGTTCGTAAAATTTGAAGATTTCTTAGCTTAGATGCCACCAAACCTTCCTGAGAGACAGAATCAGATCCAACAAGGTATTAAGGTTAGGGCTGAAAGCTGAGCTGTTTGCCAGGGTGTAATACAAGGCTTGATTTTTTTTTTTGCGCCATAATCTTTTAATAGGCAAAAGAAACCTTGTTTCTTTTCCAGTCAGGTAATTTACATCCGGGATTCAAAGGAGGTAATAGTGACTGGGTGACCTTGTCCTGCATAAAACTGAGCTTCAAACAAAGCTAAACTGTTTCTAGTGAGCCTGGCTGGTCTTTGGACAATAGTCCTGGATTGCTTTGGGATACCCAGAGTCCCCAGGAACAGATTTATTCTGCGCTCTAATTGGAAATGCCAAGGAAAGGTGACAATATGAAAGATTTATAACTAATTCCAATGATTAAAGTGTTAATTCTGTAATTTCTCACTAACATATACAATTTCCATGTTTCTATCTGGTAAGCAAGATAAATCTGTGGACAAGGACTTCAGTGCACATCAGTCTTGTTGACTAAACATCAAACATTGAGAGTTTGCCATTATGCAAAGAAAATTACTTATAAGAATAATGGGTTTTAAAGTTGCAAATAGAGCTGGAATCCTTCAGATGAATATATTTGTTTCAGATAAAATAGAGTTTCATATTACAAAATCTGAGCTAGGTGCACTAATGGGGACAATCCGTACGTGCAAACCATAGAGGCCTTTAATTCTGGACACCAACAAGAGACGTGCATAGCAGTTGAGGGCGAGTGTTTGTACACAGCCTGTACATATATTTCTGCTCACCTAATTCACACATGGGCATGTTTGAAAAATAAACCCATATATCATTTTCCTCCTTTTAGCAGAATTACAGTGACTTTCATACATATTTTTCAAATGCCACTGTAGCCCAATTGCAATGGAAGACAGATCAGTATTCAAGCTGTCAACAAGGAAGACTGATGTTGGTCATAAGTCCCTATTATCTGAAAGATTTGACGTGGACTCTAGTTGGGATACAGCTTTGATCAATGTTTCTTAACTGTATCATTACCTGATGGCTCATCTACACATGATAGAATGGAGATCAAATTATGCTGAAAAGTACTTATAAATGTGGGTGCTAATTGTGATGCTCCACTGATAAACAAAGCGTCAGCTCTGGGTGACACGTTATTAGATGTAATTAAGTACAGCGCTAAGCCCAGCTGTAACAGTGCAGCTATGATTGTGTCAGGGCTTTGAACCCCACATACTGTGCAGTGCTAAGAGGATAGCTGTGTAATACACCTCCTAACATCACCTCCCACCCCAGAAAATCTACTTGATTAATGAGCTACTGACGTTTTATTAGATTACTGTGCATCACCACTGCAAAAGCACCCTCTAAAATTTCATATCCTGATTTTTAGGCTTATCGTTTCCTTACAAGTCAGTACTTAGGAGAGCAGGTTGTGCTGTATTGCATCTGGCTGACTCTTAAAATCCCATGGCACGTGAAGATCTGAGCTTATACTTCCTGAATATTTTTCACACTGTAATGAAATAAAAATCTTTGAAATAAGCAAGAGACACATGTGCACACTCTTGGATGGCCAGGAACAAGGTACGGAGTGGCCACGGAGTTGCAGGAGATCCCAGTCCTTGTACCTGCTCTGCCTCATATAGGCAGCAGAATCCCAAACTCCAGGTGAATATTCTTATTCCCACGATACATTGCCGAGTACCTTAGGTCAGACTGTGGTTCAGGTTTCATTTCTTCCCTGTTTTCTCTGGACAGGACAGCAGTGCCCCTCAGGAGGCTATCAGATTCTGCTGTCTGTGGTACAGGTAGCCAATATAGCAGAAAGATGTTGACACTCTTTCCTCTACTGTTTAATTAAGAAAAAAATGAGCCTGTGAATGAAAATCCTAGTGCTAAAATGGCTTTATTTTTATTTTGAAGCTATGTATCAAATACAACCATTATGGCATGAATGAACACATGTAATTCCCTTTGTCTAACCCTCTACTTAGCAACTCCATTAACTGCTGTCTTTTTTTAATCAGGCTGTGCTTCTAAGGCTAAAGTATGTCGGATGCCTGGAAGCATTTCTGTTTTCAGTGAGAACTTCTGTTAACATGACACAATCCCTTTAAAATGCAGACATGCACTCAGCAAATTTGATAAGTCCTGAGATGAATTTAGATGCACAAAGATGGTGAAGCAGTTTAATCCTTTGTACAAAAGATAATGTTTAAACAAATTTATTTCATTCAATGAAACACCTGGGCAAGCTTATTTAATATAGTCTTTGCATTTAATTATCTCTACTGAAGGGGCACTTGCCATATTTCAAAATATGATTATTTTCTTTCTCATTAATTATTTTAAGATCCTCAAAGGAAACCTGGAGAGAAATTTTTTTAAAAGGGCTCTTAATTAACCTGAGCCACCAGAAGTCATCTTTTGGAATAGGAAAGCTGGGATATGGGACTGAAAATAAATAGTGCTTTAAAAAAATCAGTCTCTACATGAATAATGAAGAACAGCTGTTAAAACCTGAAAAGAATTCTGTATGAATGAATTGCTGCTCGACATTAATATCAGAAAGACACTCACATATTAGACTGGATAAAACGCAAAAATAGAAAAATAATTCTGTGAGGAACTCAAAATGGTCAAAATTATTGGCATAAGTCAAGGAAGTGTAAAATTTTTATATACCCAGAGAACAATACAGCCCAGAGGTAGCATCTCAGTTGTTTTCTCCTCTTCTTTTCTTCTCGTGTGGTTGGCATAAACAAAGATATTCCTTTTGGGAAGAATTTATTCCCTAATATATTTCTGGCAAGCAATTTTTCCAAGAGTGCTCTCTCTGCACAATCCAATTACCCTTGTACTTGCAAGAGGGAGTATACTGTATATGAAAATAGACGAACCTGTTCTCCCCACAACTGGAACTGCAATGCAAACAGGGTTTGAATTGTGGGGTTTTTTTCTAGATAGAAAATCTATAGACTATGGGAACTTATGCATGAATAATTGGATCACTGCTTTTTTTGCTGCATCAATACTACATGAAAAGATATTTGCAACATGGGTTTGCAGAATGAATGTATGTATCATCTAAAAGTGTTTTGGTTGCCTAGGTACAAGCAAGAGGGGAATTGAGCCTCTTTTAGGTAATTATTTAATACTGCACTTCTAGGCTTCTCTTGTTTAATCATTTAACATGCTACTTTGCTCCTTGAAAAGCTAAATACAGTCTCTCAAAGATCATGTTACATGTGCCTTAATCTTTGCAAGAAGTCAGGTAACACCTCATACTAAGGCAACATCTCATACTACCAGTAGTGGACCAGCCTTGTATTTTACTCCTTCTAGGAACTGTATGATTCACACTCAGTAGGTGTGAAAAAGGATCAAAGCTAGTTTTCCAACAGAAGTATTTTTGCCTCTTATTCTTTCAAGCAATTACACAAATTCTAATTTCCAAAGTAAATTCACTTACCAGATCATATTACTGCTTCATCTAGGCAACAAATTAAACTGGGTTATGCCACTGGCAAAATGAATTTGAAGTCAGATCTCTGTTTAAGACAGACAGTTTTTTTAGAAGGCATAAGGTTTATTTCACTTTTCTATGGATACTTTGTATATGTGTTTATACTATACTTTTATCAGTATTGGTCAATCAAACTCATCTTCAGAAAGTCCCTTGGGTTCAGTCTTGGTATTGAAAGCGTGTGCCTTCTCTGGGAAGCATTTAAAAGGATAGGAAGTGCTTGTGAAATGGGAAATAATGAAGAGAAAAATGTTTTCTGATTATCTTATGGTTGTGTTCTTGCAACTTAAGATATTTTCACAACTGACCTAAAATACACATCCCCAAACACTCTTGGGGATGAGTGGCTGGAAAGCTGCCTGGTGGTAAAGGACCTTGGTCAACAGCCGGCTAAACATGAGCCAGTAGTATGCCCAAGTGTCCAAGAAGTCAACAGCATCCTGGCTTTTATCAGAAATGATGTGTTGAGCACGACTGGGGAAGTGATCTTGCCCCTATACTTGGCATTGGTGAGGCTGCACCTCGAGTACTGTGTTCAGCTTTGGGCCCCTCACTGCAAGAAGAACATTGAGGTGCAGGAGCTTGTCCAAAAGGGACACCTGGTGAAAGGTTTGAAGCACAAGTCTTACGAGGAGCAGCTGAAGGAACTGGGATTGTTTAGCCTGAAGGAGGTTACAGACTTAACACTCTCTACAATTACCTGAAAGGACATTGTAGCAAGGTGGGGGTTGGTCTCTCCTCCCAAGTAACCAACAATAGGGCAAGATGAAATGGTCTCAAGTTACATCAGGAGGTGGTTTAGATTGGATATTAGGAAAACTTTCTTAATTGACAGTTTTCAGGCATTGGAACAGGCTGCCCAGAGAGGTGGTGGAGTCACTATCCCTGAAGGTGTTTGAAAAACATGTAGATGTGCTATTCCGGGACATGATTTAGTTGACATGGTGGTTTTGGTCTGACTGTTGGACTTGATGTTCTTAGAGGTCTTTTACAACCTTTAAGATTCTATGATTCTATTCTATGATTCTATATTGCTATTTTATTTGTCCGAGAACTGTATGCAGGCCCTGCCCAGAGATGGCATGCTGGATGAGGAAGCAGCATGAAACCCATATTCCTCCTGCTTTCCCACCCGAAAAGTGGCAGTGAGTTCAGTGTGTCAGTGTGCTCTCTCTCACCCTTAAATACTGTGTCATGATATTCACGTCTTATGGTGACTTTAGAGATGAAAGTGAACAGAGATCAGATATTCTGGTGGGTCACAAAGACTGGAGGGAGGTCGATTCCATGTCAGGAGTCTGTTGGCCCTTCCACCCTGAGAATGGGTGGAAGAGCCAACAGACAGCATGGCCCATGGCTGGGCTTCCTGCCAAGGTGAACTTGACTGGCATGAGGCTTAGCCCTCAAAAATGACACATGGCTACCTGGCACCTGGTCCCCGGTGGGTCAGGCTGTGGCTCGCAGAGGCCCAGGCTGGTTTATTTCAAGCACTGCGGCCGAGGCTGATAGCCGGGCCCCTGCCCATGCAGGGGGAACCCGCTGGCTGCCACGGAGACCCGGGTGGGGCTTGCACCCGCCGTGACACGCCGCGGGGGGCGGTGAGTCTAGGCGCGGGGGGGCCGGCACTGTGGTGGGGGTGAGGAGGAGGAGGAGTGGTAAAGCACGGAGAGGGGAAAAGCGAGGGGGGCGTGAAGGAACGGGGGTGAAAGGGGAGTGAGCGGAGAGGAGGCGGCCGCGGGGAGAAGAACGGGACGGCGGCGAGCTGCCCGAGCCAGCGGCTGCCGGCGGGCCATGGCGCGGCGGGACGGCTGCGGCTGGGGGGTTCCCGGCCTGCTGCTCTGGCTGGCGCTGTGGGGGCTCTGGAGCGACGGTGAGGCTGGCGCCCTGCCCGCCCGCGGGGCGGCTCTGCCCTTCGGCGCTGGCCCGCCGGCGGCCTGCAGCCCGCGCTGCCAGCACGGCGGGCTCTGCCTCGGCAACGGCACCTGCCTCTGCTCCAAGGGCTACGAGGGCGAGCTCTGCCAGCACGGTAACAGCCCGGCCTAGCACCGCGGGAGGGGCGTCCGGGATGCCAGTGGGGGGAAGGTGGCGGGGTCCGTTCGGCGAGGAGCCGCTGCTGGGCGGGGAGCAGGTGGGGAGAGACCGCTCCGCGCCTCGCGTCGCTTCGGGAAAAGGTGAGAAGCGGGTCCCGGAGAGGCCGGCGGCGGGGCGCCCGACCGTGCGACGCCTGCCCGGGGCTGTGGGGACGTGTGATGGCCCTTGGGGACGTGTCTCGGCCCGAATAGGGCTGGGCATAACTCCCTGTGGGTGAGCTCTGGGAGCTGTCGACCTTCCTGCAAGTAATCTCTCTGGGAGGCCTGAGGAGCTCCAGTCTGGTTGGTGTGAGGGTGGTGGTTAGATGCTGAGGAAGGTGCAGGTAAGGTGGGGTGGGAGAGGAGGGGAGAGACACGCAGCATCTGGTGAGGTGAGGCAGTGACAGCAAATTGATAGCTCACAACCAAGAGCCTTTATGAAGACACTCACATAGGTGAGTAGACCCAGAAACGGAAGTATTGTCAGTAGGTTGCATTTTACCGTTGGAACATTGGGTAAACGTCCACTGACTGGATAGGCTTCTGCATTGGCTTCCTTGTATCATTTCCTCTGTGCCTAAATACTTACCCGCATAAGGAATGGTGCTTTTAGAGGCTTGATAGCTTTCTCAGCCTGACACACAAAGCTGTGCATCCCATTGCCATGGTGAAAGGTGTAAAACTGGTGTCAGCTGAAGTCTGTTCGTGTTGGCATCCCAGGAGAGGCAAAGTATTTTTGAAAATGTTGCCCAATATGCAAAAGTTAAAACTCGTGAGAAGAGTTTCAGTTTAAGCACTGTTTAATAGAATGTGCCCAATTTCTAATTCCTTTCTTTGAAAGTTTAACTACAGAGCATTGTGGCTGATAATTGCTACATATCGCTCCATATCAGGAGGAGTTATTTTGCCTTACATCTTGTCCTGTGTGAAGAGGTAGTACAATTTGTGCAGTGTTTGGTTTTCAATGTCCTTCATTTAAAATGTGATTTATATTTTTTTTAAACTAAGAAATAGGATGCTGAAAATTTAATTCATGGAGCACTGTTTTATGTTGAAGCTAAGTCTAGTAGGTGGTGACAAATGATGCACAGCTAATGTGCTGCACATTGGGGATGAATAACTATGCAGTATGCACTGTTCCAAATAACTGTTGGATCCTAGACACTTCTGGGTTTAGAGAAGGTGTGAAAGATTGTCAGATATGTGAATTCATTTTTGAACTGTCTGATATTGTTAAGGAAAACACTGAATTCTTGCTCTGATAAGGTCATCGATGCAGGGAAAAAAGAAAAGATAAATGAAGTTTCATCTCTTGTTCTGTCAGGAAAACTCAACTGAAATAAATTAACTTTTTCCTCCCCCTTCTCACCAAAAACAGACAAATGAAGGGTGGGACAAGTCTGACTGGGAGGGAGGGGGTGGGGGGGGTGTGGTTTTCCAATTTTCACTATGCTTTTTATTTAAGTGTCAAGTTGTTGAAGTAGTGGCATAAAAAGAAAAGTATTTGTGATGCCTCTAGCCTTTTCAGGCTATTGAGAGGTTCAGAGGGGAAGGAGAAAAATCTGATCCATAATTTTAGAATCACAGAATGGGTTGGAAGGAACCTCAAAGCCCATCTAGTTCCAATCCCCTGCCATGGGCAGGGACACCCTCCACTAGACCAGACTGCCCAAAGCCCCATCCAACCTGGCCTTGAAAACTGCCAGGGAGGGGGCAGCCACAGCTTCTCTGGGCAACCTGTGCCAGGGCCTCACCGTTGTCATAGGGAAGAACTTATTAATTAAGAAAATGTGAAGTACATTTGTTACAGTTGAAGGAGGTTTTGAAAAAGGTGTATTTGCTCTTGTTTTAAGTAGGCAATCTTCAAACTTACTTGAATTAGTGGTTAGAAGCTAAATGGATGTAATTATATACACAGATACTATGCTCAGTATAGGTTTTGAAATAGCTAGTCTGTGGGATTCCAAAACATGGATATAACGGAGGCAAAAAGTTGGGCAAGACTTCTTGTAGGACTGGTTCTCTCTAGTTGGGTGAGTTGCTTAGCAAAGAGTTTTTCCTGCGTAGACTACTTGCTCAAAGTGGGATGTCAACGACACATGAGTCAGGTGCAGAGTAGTTCTGGTGGACCCAGCCCTAATAGCTGCGAGCAGTCCTAAGAGGTCGCTGACCACAGATTTATGTCAAATAATCAGGGTGCTTTCAGCATAACCTTTATTTGGGCGAGGCCACTGGTGGCGTGTTGTGGTGTGAAGCTGCAGGTCAGGTCCCTCCCATTCACTGCTGAGGGGTCTTGCTTGTTCTTAAGTCTGTGAGGAGTTGCAGATGTTTTGGCAAAGGGTTAAAGCAAGCCTGAGGAAAAGTAGTACAGTTTGGATGGTGTGGATTTCTGGACAACACTTAATTCTTTCACACAGCCCCAGCCCTTTATTTAAATCCCTGCTTTATAAAAGGTACGTGCCTGATGGAGAGTCTTTCTTCAGCTCTCTCCTATAAATAGATGTTTAGCACAGGAAAGAATGCAACAGTCCAAATGGTAAAAGTTCCAAGATGAGAACAGTGACATGGGGTCACGGTACTGCATGGTGCACACAGCTCACCTTGTGGGATGTCATTGCTCTTGTCTCACTTTGGTTTTATTTTCCCTCTCTCATGCCAGTGTGTCGTGGTTTCACCCCGGCTGTGGGCCGAGATCCACGCAGCTGCCTGCTTCTTAAAGTAAAAGAGCAGGGGAAGAGGGAAAAAGGGGAAAGAAGAAACAAGGGAAGGGAAAAGGAAGGGGCAAATAACTCCAAAACCAAGAAACTAAGAGGCCCGTGGGTTGGGATAAGGATAGTTTACTAAGATAACAGAAAGATAAAATATACCAATGCTAACAGGACTTTAGAGCAAAAGAATATGAAACTAATGATACCCAATGCAGTTTCTCCCCGAACCACACAACTCAGGCCGTACCACCCAGAGCTGTCCCGGAACCCGACCGTCCCCCCAAGCAGCACGCGTCCCGTGACCGCCCCTCTTCTTCTTCCCAACAGCCCCTCGTTATCCTGGGCAGGACGTAATTGACATGGAATACTCTCTTTGGCCCATCTGGGTCACCTGTCCTGGCTGCGCCCCTCCTTTCTCAAGAATAGAGAAATACGAAGAAGCTGAAAAAGTCCTTGACTGTCTGACTGCAACTAAGAACATCAGGGTGTTCTCAGCACTGCTTTCATTTTAACTCCCAAACACAGCATTCCATCAGCTGCTACAAATGAAGCTAACTCTATCCTGACTGAAACCAGGACACAGTGCTTCCCACTTGTCATGCTTTTTTCATGCAAGTGGTATCAAATTTAAGTATTAGATCTCCACAGCAGGGCTGCTCTCTTACTGTTGTGTGTGTGACTTCACAGTGATGTTCTGATACTGCTGCCATATTAGTATCTTTATAAAGTAAACTTTATGAAGCTATGTGAAATAACACAGAAATACATTTCTTCTCAAATTGAGAGCACTTGCATGGTATTTTCAATGATCTGAAAGCATCTGGTAAAACAGTTAGGCAAACCTGAGTCCTGAAGGCTTCTTTCATACATGTCTGCGCCCTTTATCTGCGTGCAAAGACACATTCTGCCAATGATAATGTGAAAAATCCTCTATTCTTCAGTTGGATTGCATGAGAGTGCAATAAGTATATGAGGGCAAGATAAACGTGGTGGTATTCACTGCTCGTCTTTTCCCTTTTCTTCCCTCTGTTTCAGACTTCTCACCATTCCATCAGAGGATAAAGCAGTGTGACAAAGAACTCCTCTCACACCTGCAGCTCTTTCAGATGAGGCTCTCTGAAACTCATGGGTTTCTAAAACCCCTGTGTGAATAAACAAATCTTTTCTCAGACACCAGGGCTGATTCAGGAATGATTTAGGAGTAGCAAGGCGGGCTATGTGATGCTATATGATAAGTAATTTCTGTTCAGTCTGACTGGATTTATCCAGAATTTTGCAAAATGAAATTTTCTATTTGTGCCTTATCCAACTCATCCAAGCTGCCAGCAATGGAGAAGTTGCAGGTTAGGTGATGATCACAGATGCTTTTCTCCCAGCAGATAATTACAGTTACGACAAAAGTTGCATTCATCTCAGATGATCTCTAAAAGAACTACATGTCAGAAAGGTCTCTGAGACGCCAACTGAGGCAAAAAAAGAGGGTGGAGGAGAAGGAAGTGCTGACTTCTTTCTGGAGACATTTTAGAGAATAGGCATGGTGAAGTGAGTGCACAGTTTTTCTTAAGAGGTATGTAGGAATTGAGTCAAGAGTTAAGTCTGATATTACATCTTAAGAATCAGAAGGTACACTGAAGCTGCAACTTTTAAAATTAAATTATTTCTTTTTATCACCTCTTTTCTCACCTGTCATTTCTTGACTTCAGTTATCAAAATCTTCTGTGGCAATCCAGCTGTGTTCCTTTGTTCCATTCAACCTGGGTCTTTCTTCTGTCTATTCTGTATAGGGTCCAAAAGCTTCCTTAGCTTCAAGTGTTTAAAAGCTAAGAACAGTGCAGTGCTCTCAGTGCAGGGAAACTGTTTCACTTGATTAGGAATGTGAGATGCCAGGCAGATACATCTTAGGAAATGTAAAGACAAACTGAGTGCTCAGAGACTAAAATAATGCAAATTTATTGTGTACTTAAGTAGTAATTTTGGTAGGCTTCACCAATATTTATCCAAACTTTCTTTGTTTTGTCTTACAGCAACATGTTACCCAAAATGCAAAAATGGTGGGGAGTGCCTCAGACCTGGAAAATGCAGATGTCCACCTGGCTATGGGGGTAGATACTGTCATAAAGGTGAGTAAATCCCCAGCAAGTTGTGGTGGGTTAACCCTGGATGGAGGCCAAGTACCCACCGAAGCTGCAAATCACCCATTTTCCTCAACTAGACAAGGGAGAGAAGTCAAGTCATGGGTCAAGTTGGGATAGGGAGAGATCACTCACCCATTACTGTCACAGGCAAAACAGAGTTGACTTGGTGAAATTTAGTTTAATTTATTACCAATCAAGTCAAAATAGAGTAATGAGAAATAGAACCAAATCTAAAAATACCTCTCCCCCTCTCTTTTCTTCCCAGGCTCAATTTCACTCCTACTTTCTCTTCCTACTACCCCACAGCAGTGCAGGGGGATGGGGAATGGTGGCTGTGGTCAGTTCATCACACATTGTCTCTGCTGCTCCTTCCTTTTCCTTCTCAGGGGGAGGACTCCTTATACTCTTCCCATGCTCCAGGGTGGGGTCCCTCCCACAGGAGACAGTCCTTCAGCACACTTCTCCAAAGTGAGTCCTTCCCACGGCTGCAGTGGGAGTCTGTTCCATGGGATGCAGACCTTCAGGAATAGACAGCTTCAGCATGGGTTCCCCATGGGGTCACAAGTCCTGCCGGTAAACGCTCCTCTCTCCACAAGCTGCAGGTCCTGACAGAACACATGGGGTCACAACCTCCTTCAGGTGTCTCCACCTGCTCCAGTGTGGGATCCTCCACAGGCTGCAGGTGGAGTCTCTGCTCCCCATCACCCTCCATCTCCATAGACTGCAAGGGGACAGCCTGCTTCACCGTGCTCTTCTTCACGGGCTGCAGGAAAATGTCCACTGCAGCACCTGGAGCACCTCCTCCCCCTTCTTCTTCACTGAACCTGGCATCTGCAGAGGTTCTCACATCTCACTCTTCTGTCTGGTGGCAAAAGCAGGGTTGGGGTTTTTTTTTTGTTTTTGTCTAGGGTAATGTTCTTTTGTTTTATTTTATGAAGCAAGCATGACCTGAGTGTACCTGACATGGTAACATATTTCCAAGTTTGCAGAAGCTTAAACTGTAGCTCTGGGATGTTAACTAGACTGAACGGGAATTCACCTGCCAGTGATAATAAGAACATTATAGAAGAATAAGAAAGATGAGGAAGTGTCTTTTAATGAAGATCTGTATAGCACAGTGCTGTTGTGTAAAGCATTGGAAATAACTATTCATTTTGAGTAGGCACACCAGTGTGGTCAGCAGTCAGGTAAACTGGAGCATGATCTGTATCATTTTCCAGCATAAAGATATTTTTTTTTTCAATTTCTTAAAAGCCAACTGGAAGTGTAGGTTTGTGGGGTCTGTACAGAACAGGGAACTAGACTTTCTCAGAAGACCCTAGAATTAGAAGGAAGTTGAGAGGTACTCCTTAAATAGGAAAAGTGGAGTGAGGATTCAGTTTATGGTAACACTACAGTCTACTCAGATTTGTATCTGGGTAAAAGTCCTACTTGTGTTTGTTCCCATGTTACACCTGCAAGGCAAGGGACATTCTTTCTTTCACCTTTAAAGTGGAGTACTGCAGCATATGGAGCCTAGATATACAACCTGTGCTGCGGTGCAATGGGCTGTTACAGAATCATACAGAACCACAAAATGGCTGAGGTTTGAAGGCACCTCTGGAGCTCACCTTGTCCAGCCCTTCTGCTCAAGCATGGCCACCTGGAGCCAGGTCATAAGGACTATGTCCAGACAGCTTTTGAATATCTCCAAGGACTGACTCTACACAGCTTCCCTGGGCAACCTGTGCCAGTGCTTGGTCACCCTCACAGTGAAGCCCTGCTGACTATTCCTAATGATTTTCTTGTTCTTAATGTGTCTGGAAATGGTTTTCCAGAATTGGCAGTTCCATTACCTTACCAGGGATTGAGGTGGGGCTGACTGGCCTCTATGTAGTTCCCTGGGTCAACAGGAGTGACATTTGCTTTCCTCCAGACTTCAGGCGCTTCTCTCAGTCACCGCAGTCGATCAAATACAATCAATAAACTTATGCTGACAAAGAAATATGCAAACAAGCTTTGAAGAGCTTTTCTAACTGTGCCTGAGTCGACTTGTGTCTCCTTGTGTGTTCAGCATTTGTGCCACTAATCTTTTAACTGAAATTGTGCTCAAAATCTGTGGTCAAACAGAGATTTGAACTACTTTGTTCCTAGTATTGAGCAGATCCCGACTGTCCATCCTTATAATGAAGGACAGTTGTTTCTCTTCCACACAGTGACGGTGGTGTATCCACATACATTCATGCTAATGAAAGGATGTATCGGATTGTAGAGAGCAGCTGTTACACCGTATTTCAAAGGTGATGCACACTATAGTTGATACCAATCATATATCTGGCATAAATAATGCTGCTTTAATGAGGCCTTCGGGGCTTTGAGATGTAGAACGATTCTGGAACGAGGAGGCTGCTTAGATAGTTGATCTTTGGGAAGGCACCAGTTGACTATAGGCACAGTTTCACTTGTATAAGTAGTATCCCCTTCTCATCTTCCTCTTGTTACAAGGATGTCCTGTCAGGTAAGGAAATACATGAAACCTTGACCATGTGTTACTGACTTACCAGCTGTTATTTGGCAAGATCAGTAAGAATACACGTTAGTAGTTACTGTGGCGTAGCTGATGAACAGCTGGTTCACAGCTGGGGAGGGGAGGAACTGTACAATAGCAATAATCCTGTTTGTTTGTTGGCACTCTCAGGGTAAATGATCAAGAAGCTTTTAAGCACATGCTTAATTTTAACTGCATGTTGAGTTGGCGTTTGCAGGCGTGGCTCTGTCATCCTCACACGCTCTTAATGGAACTGTGCCTTGCTCTGAGTACTTGAAATTTTAGTCTTTGCAGATGTGATAAAACAAGCAGTTGATGACAGACCAGCTGTTCAAAGATAATTATTTGAAGTCCCGTACCGCTTCTGAAATGTACTGTGTACACTGTTCTTCTGCAGTAAGCTGTGAAGGAGGCTGTCAAAATGGTGGGGAATGCATCTCAGTCAATGGAGTTGTGAAGTGCCTCTGTGCTTCTGGCTGGACGGGATCGCGATGCCAGGAAGGTGGGTATCTACATTCACATGCTTTACTTGGACCGCAGGTGATTTAAATGCTAACTGTCCCTAAGGCCTGCAGACAACTCTTGGTGGAAGCCTCATGAGAGGGCACTGGAAATAGAAATAACGTGCTACGTACAGCATTGGAGTAGTCTCAAGTTTTTATCACTGCATTCTCAAGTCTCAAGTTTTTATCACTGCATTCTCAACCAAATTCTTACTCATTTTGGTTGTACAAAAAACAATATACAACCCCCAAACAAAATTAAACCCTGGCTTTCTCCTGGGAGAAAAGTTTGAAGGAACTTCTCTCTCAGTTAAAACGCCTGTGTTACTTTGCTATTAAACAAGGGTAATAAAGTGACATCATCATGGCAAGGGTCATTCACAGTACCTTGTGTATTTACATCATGAAAATATTTATATTGACTAAAAATATAACTGCAGTGACACATTTTAAAAGAGGCTAATAACTATGGAAACATCATTGCCATTGCTGGAGAAATGAAGGACCTGCATTATTAGTACATACTCTGATAAAGTAGTGTCAAATTATTTTGCTATACATTCTGATAACATTTGACTCGGCACGTAAGGGATTTTTTCCATTCCAATAGTCCTGGAAATGCCTTAGACTTATACCAGTTGAGTATCTGGCCTGAAAGAAAATATGGTTTGCCTTTTTGATTTGTATTTTCCTGAATCTTTCATCCTGTCAGAATTCTTCTATATGTTTTACAAATCCTGCTGACTTCCCCATTCTTTTCGTCTAGCAATTTGTCCTCAAGGTTGTCGGAATAATGGAGCTTGTGTGGCTCCTGGGATCTGTAGCTGTCCAGCTGGATGGGTTGGTGGAGCATGTCACTTAGGTAAATGGATTCTGACATTTTTCGTTTATCGTTTTCTCTTCTTGTTTGATTTACCAATAGAGGTTCAGACCTTCAGTGCTAAGACTTGAACAGCTAAAACCAAAGCTGCTAGAAGGGTGTCTTAGAATAGTAAATGGGAGCTGCTTCGGCATTACTGGGGATCTTACAAGTAGGCATAAGGAAGAGGTGACTTTTCAGTTTGGTCAGAAGGAACTTTTTCACCTTAAGTAACTTCATATTCAGATTTTGGCTGTCACAGACTTCATTAGCTTGGTAGGTCTTGTCATTATTTCTGAAATATTTTGTATAAAGAACTGAAAATGGCTGTTACAGAAACACTGTCACTACTGATGTGGTTAGAAGCTTCATTAAATTTTATGGATGTGGAAAATTGAAACTTGCTTCTCACTTTGAGGGTAGGTCAGCAGAATCAACTCCAGGTGCTTTAAAAAGAGTAAGAGGCTGCAGGGTTAACCACTGACTGACATTCCTGCTGAACAGCCAACTTGCATTTACATTTGCCCAAATTTTGATTCACAAAAGCAATTGATAATTATAAAAAATTTGATCTACCCTTGTTTGGCAGAGCCTTGTATCTCATAACAGCATTGCCCTGATGCTAAAAGCAATAATCCCAAGATTGTCAAAAGCAAATTTTTTTGTTTTGCTCTCTGGGAAACTCAGAGAAAGCTCATTTAAACATCACTGTTGAGCTCGATATTGTGGGTGCAAGGGCTCTGGGTTAAGTCCTCTGCATCTGAAATTTTTACATGGCTGTGGGAATACAAATCACCTCGTGTTAGTTCTCCTGCAGTATATATGGTCAAGCAAACATTGGCAAATAATACCTTAACGTTCCCATTTAACCAGCAGAATGATTCGTATTCATCAGTGTATTGAGGTAGAGGGTATTATTAAAAAGTAAGTATGGAAGAGTAGAGATCTTCCAAAATGCTCCATTCCCTGCACCAGCAATAATAGAGGGTTCTTAATGTCAAAATAATAACTGTTTCCAGACTAACTAGATCTGCATCCAGTTTGACTTCTTTTGGTACAGATGCTCAGAAGCAAATTACAGCCCCTGGTTTGTTACCTGCACTGGTGTGTAGCTAGGGGTCAACTAAAGCTGTGCCAGCTCAGTCCTCCTCTGTCCTTCTTTGGGGGAGTGGGGGAACAGAAGAGCAGTGTGTGAGCAGCAGCTGGCATGTGGCAACTGTTTCCTCGTGGATGTGGATCCAAGAGCTGTCTGAAGTAAGGTTCAGTAGGAACTTCTATTGTTCCCTCACTTTCGTGGAGGCATCCATCTCGAAAATAGCCTGTGCCTTAAAGAACAACAGAAATTGTAGTATTTTAAAAGGGGAATGGAGCATGAATAAGACTAGAGTACTGTGGCTGTATTCTGGTGAAGGCCACAATGCCATAAATTGAGAGGCATTGCTTTTCAGTTCTTCCATTATGCTTGTATTTATACTGTCCCGGTGCGGTCGCCAGGGAACATTTCTGCCAGCACAGTGAGATAGAGAAGAAAAATGATCCTGTGTTGTGCTGAAGACTTACTATGTATCTGGTGTCTCCTTGCAGCTGTATGTAAACTACCTTGTCAGCATGGAGGGAAATGCATAGCGCCAAATGTGTGCAGATGTCGGCTGCCCTACTCTGGTCTACAGTGCACAAAGAAAAGGAAGGAATGAAGAAACTTCAGCAAAGACAAGCTGCATTTTCTTCATGTAACTCTTCGTGCAGAGATGAAATCTGTAGCAGTGGGGGACCTTAAAAACAACCCCATGGTAACTAACTGATTTCAGATAGCTTTTTGTCTTCAGTATAATAAGTAAATGCTTGAAAGAAAAGTTTTGCTGATTGTAACAAAGCTGTCTTAGGTATCCAAGTGTGTGTAGTGTATGGCACGTGTTTTCCTCTGTTCTTTTTTCTTCTTAAGCAGAACTATCGTGTCTTTGTTGATACAGCTGACTTTGAAATAGAATCTACTCTTCAAATAAAGTACTTCAGAATAGATTTGTGCTCCTCTTCTTGACTTCTCTCCCTGTCCCCTTCGACTGGAATTACTGCATTACAGAAATGATGTGTTTTTAAAAAGCATGTGAAACAAAAAGTGCATAATTCAGATCATCAGAAATGGGTGTTAATTCAAGTATAATTTGCCTTCAGTAAGATTACACAGTCACAAGAAGAAACTTGCAGAGTTTGCATCTTCTTGGGATATCAGCAAACTGCAAAGTATTTTAGTAAAATCCTGGTTATTACTTTATGTATGCTTCCTGCCCCTCCCCCAAGCAGATTTGGATCTCGATCAGTTAAGCCTTATTAAATAAACCAAAACACAGTACTTGTTCAGACAGTTCCACTGCTACTTTCTAAAAGCTTATCCATGCCAAGACTCTCAAAGAGTCTTTATCTTGTCTACTTTCACAGTCATATTATCTGATCATCTCTCAACTTCCAATTATTTCTTTTCCTTATCCCAGTAAGGTAGGGAAATGTGTTTATCTCCCTTCTGGACATGCAGACATTCATGATTCTTTCCTGTTCAAGATGCATTGTTACAGGAGCAATATCATGGGAGGCTACAGTCTGGCAGTGATGGAAGGCTGTGTCTGTCAGGAGTCACGGGTGTGGAGGATGCTGAGGTTTGTGCTCTGGGCACGTTCCAGTTTGCCCCATTTAGCTTTTGCAGCCTTTTGAAGGGGCTGCAACTTGGAGTGAGACTCCTGCCTTTATTGGGCCATGTCTCATTGATGCTGCTTCTTGAAGGCGACAGTCAAGGAAGGTTTTGCTAAAACATGGTAACACCAGTGAACTTTCTGAATGATGCCCAGATCAAGTTAATATGTTGGATAGCTTCATCATTGGTCCTACGTAAAACTGGAACTTTTGGTGTAAGGATGTAAATCTGCATTGCTGTAATCCATTTGCTTACACATTATTTTTAATCCATTTGATGATGGTACCTGTATATAAGGTCCCTCACCAGAACACATAGCTTTCAGGGGCCGAGTGACTTACGTGAGCAATGTTTCTCCAGCGATCACAAGCCACCAAACACTGACAAGGAGCAAAGGAAGGGGGGTCTTCTCAGTTACCAAACATGGAGGACAAATGAAAGAGAATGTTCACGAGACCCCTGTATTCTGTCATGAGCAATCGCTGTGTTGTGTAGCTGAGAAGCTTTCCTTTGCCCTTCCTTGGGAGGCTGTTGCCTTTGGTTCAGATGAAACGTGCTATGGACATGTATTGTGCAGGTTTTGTTGCCAGAGGCAGAGACAGTGTAAGGGCAGCGTATGTTTTTTGTGGTGCTTTTGCTGTGATACCTGGGATGCTGCAGACATGCTGGTGAAAAACGTGGGGTTTGTGCATGGAGCAAGATGATTCCATCAATGGTTCTGAGGGGGGGATTTATGATGGTGAAATTCTGGCTGTGTTACAGTTCACTACAATAATCAGGCCATAATTCAGAAATCCAGGAGTTGAGTTGGTGACATACTGGGTGCGGGGAAGTGAATGGGAAAAAATTAATTGCCTCACACCTGAGGTTTCAGAGTAAACGAGCAGAAGTATGTAAATGCAAAGAGGGGTAATATCTTGGGATTGTTCCTGGAAAGACTGACTTCTGCTAGGTAGAGCCAAAAGTCACAACAATGGTGATAGAAGGCAGAAGAGATACTAGCATCGTTAGGAGCATGAGACCAGGACCAGTAGAGGGATCTGTAATTGGTGTTCCTGAGCAGGCCAGCACAAATGCTAATTGAAATAGTTCCCTGTTCAGGGAGGATTGAAGTAAGCAAGCTGTTACTCGATGGCGCACAGAATGTGAGGGCGTATTTTAGAAATACTGCTTGAATGCAGCACCATCTGCTGGCTACAGGCTTTTTCGGTGGGCTTTTTTAAGAAATGCCACTTAAATCTGCAATATTCGAAGTGAATGGTCTAGCAGTTATTTTAAAGTAAGGCAGTCTCAGAATGTATTTCACTGTACAGGTCTCCAAAAATTATTTATTTCTGCAACTCCACATATATTTACTAAAAGAGGTCAGTATCCCACGTCATTTGTTTGTATCCCCTCACTGGAGGATTAAATGTACTGGTTGCAGCATGTGATTTTTGGAGCTAGATGTGTCATGGATGCAGCTCAAAGGTCAAGAACAGGCAGGTTATCTATCTCCCTTATTTTATTAGTGCAGACTGTAACACCTTATACAGCTACTCTGATTTTTCACTAAAGAACAAGTGGGAAAAATTGTAGGGGTGGTGCATTGGTTGCATGTTTGGTATGACTTTTAGAGGACGCGTGGGAAAATGAGAAGGGCTTCTTGTCTGCAGTTTAGTTACAGGCACATTTTGCCATCATTTGTATTTTCTTTTTCCCTTTAAGTGGTTGTAGCAAGCACAGAGTTACCTGCTTTACCTGCAAAATTTCCTTTATTTACTAAACCGAGCTGTATATAATCACTTGCCATGTGATACTTTTATATAAAGAGAAACACCAGAAACATCATTGTCAAATAGCTTAAGCTTTTATACTGATAGACATCGGGGTTTGGGCTGATACTTCATTCACTCACTTTCTATTCTCAGCTCTGACAATATAGAGTTCACTGTTGTAAAAAAAAAAAAAGAGCCTGTCACACAAGGCCAAGGGTTTGCCTTTTCTTTTGTTTGCTTTTGGTTTTTTTTAAATCACAGCCAGCACAGACACAAATGGAAGAACTGGAGTCCTCACTGAGGTCTGTGGTATCTTCTGTGATACGAGTCCTTCCTTCAGAAAACTGAAGCTCATTGCACTGCTTTTTAAAGACCTTTTCAAGAGCAAAAGATAAAATGCACTTGGGAGAATTTCTGCTGGCCTGCAGAGCAACTTTAGTGCAACCAGGTAACAGATGGATGGTGGACTCAGGTACCGTGCGGCACTGGTTGCCGTTTAGAGAGAGAATGCAAGACAAGTCCAGTAGAAGGTACCCGTGTTCCATACAGTGCGTGAAGAATTGCTGCAAGATCTCCAGTTTGGCACAGGTTGCCCTTCTCCCCCCTCCCAAACCCCTGAAGTCTTTGGGCCCAACTTCAAGTTTCATTACACAATTTTTGAATGAGTTTGTTCCCTGTGCACACAAGCCCTCTGTACACTTCTGCCTCTTGTTAAACCAAACAATCGTACTGCACTGTTGCAATGCACTGTCAAATTACCTTTCAAATTCTGTGTCATGTGTATGATGGACAGTCTAGTAACAAAGTAGTTTCTACTAACCACATCATTACTGGGCAGTTTTGAAGTAGCCCGCTGGCTTCATACACATACTAGTGGTTTTTCTGCATCTTCTCCAGCATTTACCTGCTGGAGAAGAGCTCAGTGGAGAAGGACCTGGGGGTCCTGGTGGATGACAGGTTGGCCATGAGCCAGCAGTGTGCCTCGGTGGCTAAGACAGCCAATGGGATCCTGGGGTGCATCAGGAGGAGTGTGGGCAGCAGGTCAAAGGAGGTGATCCTCCCCCTCTACTCTGCCCTGGTCAGGCCCCACCTGGAGTATTGTGTACAGTTCTGGGCTCCCTGGTATAAAAAGGACAGGGATCTCCTGGAAAGAGTCCAAAGAAGGGCTACGAAGATGATTAAGGGCCTGGAGCATCTCCCCTATGAGGAAAGGCTGAGTAAGTTGGGACTGTTCAGCCTTGAGAAGAGAAGACTAAGGGGGGACCTAATTAATGTTTATAATTATCTTAAGCAGGGGATGCAGGGGGAATCAGCCAGCCCCTTTTCAGTGGTCTGTGGAGACAGGACAAGGGGCAATGGCTGCAAGTTGGAGCATAGGAAGTTCCGCACCAACATGCGGAGAAACTTTTTCACAGTGAGGGTGACAGAGCACTGGAATAGGCTGCCCAGGGAGGTGGTGGAGTCTCCTTCTCTGGAGATATTCAAGACCAGTCTGGATGCCTATCTCAGTGAAATGTCCTAGGGAGCTGCTTTGGCAGGGGTGTTGGACCTGATGATCTCTCAAGGTCCCTTCCAACCCCTACGATTCTATGATTCTATGATTCTATGTGCTTGCTGGAAAATCACACAGCTCAGCACTGAGCATTTTTAACTACTGTAGAACTCTGCTTTTGTTTGCACAGCTCCCATTTGGAAAATGCAAAAGAAATAATTTCTGCCTTTGGAACCACTGAAAATAAATGGGAAACACAAAAAGTTAGGATTTTAAATTTAAAAAACAGAAAAAAAAACCCAAAAAACTTCATTCAGCCTGGAGCTGTAGCAAGGCACATATATATCTTGATTCAGTTTTGTGAGTGAATGGTTGCTTGAACTCACAAACCAAGGCACTACTACTAATGGTGTTCCTGGCAGATGTTATTTCTCCAGCACATCACCTCTGTAACTGACATGTGGAATGGGGTTTATTACAGTAAGAGATTGTGTGATACTGGGGTGTTTGTATGTTTAAAAACATTTCCCGAACCATGTGTATTCAAAAAGCATCTTCCTGAGGCATTGTTTCCAACAGCTAGTCAGGTTTTGTTCATAGAGATCCTTGTGAGATGTGAGGAAGGAAACAATTTGAGTGCAGTGGGTTTTAAATACAACAACCCCTCCCAGCAGATCAGGCTATCAGCCACTTGGGATGCTCAACTGAAAGAAACTATGGAAACACTGAAACTTAAAATGCAAGTGAGGAATTGAAAACATTCCTTAAAGATGCCAGTCAGGCACTTGGAAATCCATCAGGTATCATTCTGGAATGGTGCTGAGCTCTCAAAATGCTAGCTTACTTTGCAAAATGACTTAAGAGGACTATGAAAAGGTGAGGATAAGTCTGGGTACAGGGCTGCTGCGAGCTATGATCTGGCAATCAGCATCCCACTGTGGCTGTAAATGGTTCGGAATCAGTGCATGTAAACTGAGTATTGCTCAGGAAGTCAGCATGTTTTATTTTTTCTTTTAAAAAACCCAAACCAAAACAGTAAACTTAATTGCTCAGCTAAAGAGCATTTGTATCTATTGCCAGAGCTGGGTTGGTTGCAGCAGGAACAGAAATGTCTTTGGCAGCTGTAGGGGAAGATGATGGGGTCCTGTAGGAAACTTCAGAAAACTGGAGGAATAGGCAATGGAAAATGACTCCTGATGTTTTTACAAATACTTTCTGATTTTATGTATATGAATAGCATGACATACTGCAAACTCCTCCTCTGATTAGTTCATATTCTAAGGTTCAGCATGGCTAAAAGCACTGTCAAATTTCTCTAAAGGGCTCATATTGCCAAATGCCATGTCAGAACCAGGGCACAAACGTTTGCAGGCACAGAAATCACGCAGTAGCAGGGTAGTCAACTTTGTGAGTGTAAGAAATTACATCAAACCAGACGAGTAGATACCTGGCTCCTGACACAAAAGGCTTGCTATAGGTAAATGAGAATTATTCTGCCTCTGGCCTTGCCTCCATCGTTAGCAGCCAAACCTTGGTTTGGGTTCCCCCTCCTTCCTGACTACTAGCTTGTCCGTGTAACAAACCAATGCAAATACAAGACAAAGAAGGAAAAAATGGTTCCACTTTTTCTTCCATACTCAGCCAAATAATAGGTATGTAAACAATGTTTAAAAGCAGAAGATATCATTCACAAGCAACCAAGTGCTGCTTTCTTTCCTAGAGACACTCAGCAGCTATTATGATCTCGTTCCCACAAAGGAAAGCTCCTTGTCCAGCTGATCATACCAACAAACTGCAGGATTTTGGGTTTGCATCATTCATCAAATCTGTGAGCCTGGCAAAGAATTGGAGGCTGGGGCAGGGGGAGGGTGTGCATGAGGTAGCAAAAAGAATATAGAAATAAACATATGTTTTAGTGGCTACACGGTGGTTGTATTGAAGCGTGCCAAAATTCATGGCTGCAATACAAATCTTTTAAAATAATGCCTCAGGATATTCCTTTCATTTAAATAGACTCTGTAATTGCCTTCGACCCTCTTTCAAGTCTCATACATCCATGCAGCATTGCAATTTAATTGATACACTTCTTTTCTTCAACCATGGGGCCTTTGTACCTGGGAGAGAAAAATAAATAAATATTAAAAGATACTTTAATGACATGGCCTGTTTTAATGATAAAGCTTAAAAGCCAGTTTTGATGAACCCCTTCTTTTCTGATACACAGAAAAACAACATGAAGTTAAATTTGTGCTGCATACAGCTTCTTGAACTGTGAGAAAATCTGCCATTTGGTCACTGTATGATACAGCACCGTCTGACTGATCATCAGTGTATTTCCTAGATTAAAAGCATACTGATGCTTTGCAGGATATATTTATGTAAACATTTCAATCAAAGTTATTTCTCTTTTCTCTAGGTCACGTTTTGGAAATCCACATTACAGACCTCATAGTCTTATCTTTATAGGATGTGTTGGTTTGTATTTTCATCATGTGAGCATTTATTAATTGTTTTAGTTTCTTAAAAGTCTTTGCCCCATGTTTCGATACACCTTATCTGCTATCTGACCACATGCAGTATGGGCATTGTATCTTGGACTTCATGAAGTAGAATAAGGATCTGAACTCCCAGTAGTTTCAACTGGGAGAAGCAGAGGCTGGATGAAAGTTTAACCATTGCCATCGTCCCTGGTTTTTACCCACTTCTCACTAAAAATGTCTGCTCGTCTCTAGTGGTCACATTATAGGTTTTACATTAAATGACATAACCGTGACAAAGTGCTGATGAAGGAGAGGTGGGAAGGACAGAGTACATTCGTTTGGCTGCAGCAAGAGCCCAAAGAACTAAATTGTTTATAAAAGAAAGCACAGTACAAGTGTGAACAGTGGCAGGTAGTTAAAGATGAGTGTAAAGAACAGCAGCAGTGCTGAAACCAGCTAGGCTGTGTCCAACCTCCACCAAGCGAATTCTGCTGGCACCTTAATAGCATCTTAATATGCATCTTAATATGCTGAAGAGAAACATCTGAAGATGCTTCATAAGCATCTTAATATGCTGAAGAGAAACATCACGGGTGGCTAGAGAAGAGTGGAATGCTAGAATGCTTTCTACTTCAGACTTCACAAAAAAGTTAGTTGTAATGAAGTGTTTCGTTAAATTACTTCACTGAATGACTGTCAGCACTCAAGGAAAGGAATGTACCAGAAGATCACATGATAAAACAGAAATGGTCATCATTCACTATAATGCAAAGTAGGAAAGCCATTTCCTAAATTACTTGGGGGGATCAGGTTCACTTGTACAGAACAGGGACCACCTGTGTGACCGCAGAGTTAGTTGAAAAAGATCAGGGCTTGACTTGATGCAAACTAAGCAAGCCAGCAGTGGGATACTCTTCCCTAAAATGAGGCCAGACATTGGAAAAGAGAAAACAGTGGTTGTTAAAAGAGGGTAGTTATCAGCTCCTGCTGCAGCCACTTAAGGAATGATGAGAGATAACCAGCTTAATTTGACACAAATGACTTTTACTTCAGGTGTTGGGAGCAGTTCTGTGAGTATTAGAGCCTATAAATTACTGGAATAGGTCTTAGGAATTCTGTGAGGTTTCCCTCGCTGGAGACTGCAAAGAACAGATTAGACAAACACACTTCTTGTGTTTCTTGCTGCTTCATCAGACCAGGGTGGACTAGGCAGTGACTCCCAAATAGCTGTATCTGTGATGGTGTCTTGACCCTGCAGTTACCTGAATTTTCTTCCCGCAGAGGACTCCAGTATAACCAGGACGACAAGAGCATATGTTAGGCAATATACATTTGCCTCCAAACAGGCACTTCTGGTTGCACACAGCTGAAATAAGAGAAGCACATGGTAGCTTTATTTGTGAATACAACTTGGCAAAGGAAAAGCACCTGCTCTCTCTATATACTTTGCCTGCTTATAGAAGCTGAGAACTTGTCAGGTGTTTTCACAGGGAAATACCTCTCAGTGTAAGGAGACTGCACAGCCATGTGGGCCCAAAGATGCTTCTATGTCTACCCCACCCCCCTTATGCTCTGATGCAGATTTAATATGGGAACATGCTGAGGGTATGAATGAAGCTGAAACAGGGACACGAATGAGGTGGGTTTTAACACATCCTATTTCACGCTGTTACAATGGCCTCAGGGCTGTTGTAGCAAGTGTACAGTGTTTGAGCAAGCTGCTGCATACTGCTGCAATCCCAGACTACCATCACTTTCTGGAGGGTTTCAGAACAGGCAGAGGATTCTCTACTGTTTATCATTCCTGTGAGACAGATTTGGGTTAAAATACAGCCACAGCATAGGACTTGTAGGCACTATGTGTTGCCGAAGCCCTCTTAACTGTGCTGAAGCTAGAGGTTTCGGGTCACATCATTCTTACGTGTTTGGCACTGGATTCCTTCCCACTGTGGAGGACAATGACACGTACTCGGTCCAATACACTCCCCACCGTTCTTACATTCCTGAAGACAGATTGCTGCACAGACATCACCACAAAGTTTGGTTATAACCCAAGCAATTACTTTTACTTGTTATTTACATTTCAGAATGCCCAGGAGACGCTGAAGGCTTTGCCTACAGAAGAGTCACACCATCTTCACCAAAAATTCATCTAAGGTCAACACGATATTAAAGAGAGGCAACTAGAAACAAAAAGCCCTTCAGTAGCTAAAGCACATATTGAGATTATAGAATCATAGAATATCCTGAGTTGGAATGGACCTATAAGGATCACCAAGTCCAACTCCTGGCTCCACATAGGGCCATCCAAGTCAGAGCATGGGTCTGAGATGTTCTGATGCATCACAGACTGCTACAAAAGCCTGAAATACTGAATTAAGTAAGCACCAGTAAATAGTTTTGTTTTTTCCAAATTTACCTTTCTAAAATCCACACCTTAGTGAGACATCTTTTGCCTATCATGCAATTCAACACAGTGAATCAAGTCATGAACATTTGATCCGAAGTTATTTTCTACAACCTGTTTTTCTGCACATGCATCTCTGCTTATTAAGCCGGAATCTAAACCGCTATTATTTTTCATTGCTTAACTGACTAGTTGATAATCAAATCTCTCTTCCACAGTGTCCAAGGATATCTCACCCCTGTCGATATGGGTAATATTTTTTTCAATAAAACTTTCCAATAATTACACAAAGTATTACAGGGGAAATTGTTTTTCCTCTGTGCCATTAGAGAGCTCATTGGCCATATCGATGTCTGAGCCTCGGGTGGGTACTATGACAGACACTAACACTTTATTGGATTTCTACCACCCACCCTCACGCCGGTTTTCATGCAGACTGTGCTTTTATCTGCACTGCCAAGTTTTATTTATGCACCATCGATATCTTCATTAAGACACAGTGTGACCCACAGCTGTGCTGCCGTCACCATCCTATTTCTACCTTTTCTAAAGAGCTCCTGCCCATTGCATCTGCTATCCCCGTCACTTCCCACCATGTTTCTGCAGTCTTCCAGCCTTTCACTTTTTCTATTATATCTGCTTTTGGATCGTACAGCACAAATTGAAATTCTTTCACTTCTTTGACTCAGCTCTTTGCAGAAATACAGATGTTTCTAATTAAGACAGAAACAAATATTATTTTCTATACAACAATTTAAAAGGCAATTTTTGATCTCATGATTTAGCCTAAGAACTAAGAACTAAGATTTAGCCTAAGAACTAAGAACTAAGATTAGTTCTCCATCCTAAATTCTGCTGCCAAGTTATGGACCAATATTTTTACCTGTATATAGTGCTTGAGTTCTTTGGCATTAACTTCCCATTACTTGTGTGCACAGAGATGTCCTTTAGTCATGTGTTACATCTAAGATATGGTTCTCCTGTTAAGTGCAAGATACTTACGCGTATTACATCTTCTTCCTCTCCATCCTGAAGGACAAGAGCAAACATTTGACCCTACGCACCTTCCTCCATTCATACACCTTGGCTCGCAGACACCTTAAAATCAAAGACATCTGCTGGTTAGTCCATTTAACTGATTGCTTTTGGATCCTGGAAGGATTTTAACAGTTCCTTACTTTTTTCACATCTTCTGCCTGTGTACCCCTCAGGACACGCGCAGACATTGTTTCTCATGCAATGACCACCATTCTTACAGGGTGGGCTGCAGACAGCTGAAAGATACAAATGGAAGGAAAAGGCTGCGGTTTGCATTTTGTTTGACTTGGTGATATACTTCCAGGAAACAGGAATGCAACACTGAAATCTTTGTAACTCATATAGATGTGCAGCACTTTCAGGCCTGTCTCATAAAAACCATGGCAATGCAGACTGGTGCATGCATCAACAGTAAAAAACAAAACGAGATAAAAGGGGGTCAAGGTAATTTTGTGCCCTAAAGTAACATTTGCTCACAAATTTCCTCATAATGAAGGAAAGAGAAAAAAAAATATTACCATTCTGACACTGGGCACCAAAGAATCCATGTGGACAGAGGCAAACATCTGGCTTAGTACAGGAACCACCATTGAGACACACCGGGTCACACATTGCTGCAGAAATACGGTCAGGAAGAGTGGGTAGCATGACATTCAAAACAAGCCTATAAAATAACATGCTTATGTTGTCAGGATGGGAACTGAGCACTTAAGACAACTGCAGGTAGCACCATTCACGTAAAACCTTAATGCAAAATTTTAGGATCAGTATTAGACTTTCTAGAGTTGCTGCTGGCAGCAGAACTAACACATAGAGGCAAGAGGGAGCGTTGGGAGAGTGGCAGTAACAAGCTGCCTATCACTACTAACTGAGCCATGTGGTTCCAAATTTCAAGCTATGGGAGGTCCTACAGATGCTCTCCCAGGAACACGGAAGTTTCAGGAGTGTTACCTGTACTGCACGTAGGTCCGTACCACCCAGGTTTACACTGGCAGATATCTGGAGTAAGACATTCACCACCATTTTCACAGTGTCTGTTGCAAACCACTGCCGTCAGAGACGTTGGGAAAAAAACAGAGTAGAAGGGAGGAGAGAAAGAGATATGTAACAATTTACACTTGATTCATTTTCCAGTTACTTACCAAATATTAACTCTGTAAAGAACATACAGTTCCACCAGTTGAAGCGAAATTCCTGAATAGATTAATTCAGTCTGAAAGCCATAAAAAGCTAGCACCAGACTACAAAGGTCATTATTCACTACTCATGTTTTTCCACATAATTATCCAAAGTCTGGATATATTCAGTGTTAAAAATGTAGAAAATTTAAAATAAATTAAGAAAAAAAAATAGAATATTCAATACCAAGAGACAAATGGACCACATTACATAATGGATTTGATGGACTCCAAGAAAGGTCACTCACGTGTCCTCCATCATGTCAGCAAGTGCAGCTGCATGCAGAGTGATGTGAGACCAACAAGCAAAGACATTAAAATATGGCTATGGAAAAGCATGAATCACTTCTTCAGGACAACATTTCATTCTCTTTGGTATTGGTTAACAAAGAGCTGCTTTTTGTGTGTGTGCATGTCATAAGAAAAACAGATTGATGAGCCCTGGGATTTAAGGAGGAGACAAAGGACTTTCTCAATGCGGGGTCAATAATGCAATGGCACATTCAGGTGAATAGTATATAAACCACATGTCTCAAGTTGGACTCTCTGAATGATAAAACTTACCAGTATGAAATGAAATGCATGCAAAATTTGGAGTTGCCAATCTGCAGCATGTAGAATTTGATATACAAAAGACAATTTAGATGAGTCTAATCCAATTTTTTTCTGCTATAATCAGAGCAAATTTGCCAATTGTCATGCCAGGTTAAAAAAAAAACCAAACCCCATAGTGTGCTTCTGAATTCAGTTTTCACATATCCCAGTTTTTCTGACTCACCATTCACCAACCTCTGAATATACCCCAGCATCAAACCAATTTAAGACAATAGAAGTTAAAAAGCTGTAAGGACATATTAAACACCTGTGTTTGTTCTGAAGATAGTATGATGGGCGCAACCTGGTCAATGTTTCCAGATTGTTAATCATAAATAATAATAAATATTTGCAAATGTTATAAGATGTTATGTTTTCAAGTTAGCTGCAAATACTACCTAATAATGTTTGAAAAGCCTGAGTATGTGAGCTTTCAAATAGGCACAAGTATTATATCATTTGCTAGCAGAGTGCATAAAAAATTGAAACTATAATTTACTTTCTTGCTCCTGTAGAACAGGAGACATGTTCTGTGTATTTCCATTATGCTTTTTTTGCTTACTTGTATCACATCTTGGTCCCACAAAACCGTAAGGGCAGGTGCAGAGATTTCTGGCCAAGCATGTGCCTCCATTTTGACAGGGTGGTGTACAGTGGGCTGCAGACAGAGAATTATGTTTTTGAAGAAATCACCTCTAAAAGAGGCATGGATTGGTTATGCAGAGGGAAATGTTTATAATTGACAGTGAGCAAAGAAATGGAAATAAAATAAGGAGAGATATGCAATGCCTTTTGACGAGAGGAACCTAATTCCAACAGAGTACAACATGGAGTCTTGGCAGCAGTGGTCACCCTGAAGAAAAGAAATCTGTGACATTTTCCAGACAGGATTTCCCACTCTTCAAGAGTGTTCAGCTTAGAGGCATCAACAATCACTGAAAGGTACATTTAGGAATATCCAATGGCAAGCCACATTGATAGCAGGTATCAAGAGAGCAGGGTATATATGAACGTGTTACGCGGAGTTCTGTTAAAGTAAAACGAACTCACCTTTTTGCTGCCAGAATGAACAGTCATGGCAATTACCTGGAGCATCCTTTGGGTATTTATGGATTCAAAAGCAGAAAATAATCTTATTTACCTTCCTCACAAGCGGAGCCACTGTATCCTGGTAGACATTCACAGACATTGGGCTTAATGCACTTCCCATGGTTTTTGCAATCAGGTCTGCATAGAGCTTTGCAAAAAATGAACAGTGATCTTCAAATCAGTCATTTGTGGTTATGAGTTACCACAGACTAAATCCAAGTGCCATACTCACCCTCCTGACATCTATAACCAGCATAACCAGGCTTGCATTTGCAAATATTGGGTGCCACACACTCCATATTGTTGCCACATGTTTGCCTACATGTTGCTGAAAGGTAATAAAGAAAGCAAAGAAAGGAATAAACAAAACAAGAGTGGCATTTCAGCACAACTAAGTCTTGTCTAACATAATAAACACATCACACAAAATCCCTTAGGTCCCTGCCTGTAAGTAAGGAGCTTGAGACACGTCAGAAATTTATTTTTAAGCACACCCATACAACTAAAAGCCTGTAGGCTGTGCCAGTATTAATAATGAAAATGAGAAAATTCCATACTCTATGCATTTCAGTGATCACACAGTAACCATGTACTTTCTCAAGTCATAAAGATGTCACAAGCTTCCTTTCTGCAAAGCATTTAGTACACATATTTGTAATACCTCTGCAAGTGAAGCCATCTCCATAATAACCGTAAGGACAAGGACCGCACTTGATGCTTCCATCCTGACTTGGCTCACAAGGTACACCAGGAAAACAGGGTAAATCAGTACAGGTTATCGCTTTAGGAATCGCTCTTTCACTCAATTCTTCAGGAAGCATTTTTGGTGGGGCAGTGAGTTCAACAAGGACAAAAGGTAAAGGACTCACTTTATGCTTGGCTAACAGGTGCTGAACTCTGTGAGCATTTCCGCTTTTGAATACTTTGCTTGGCAAAGAAATCCCTTTGCTTATATTTATTCTGCTGCTAGAAGGCTTCCTGCTGGTCTCAAAGGAGCTGTGGGTCTCAACTTGTGCCCCCGCTTTCTTCTGAAGTGATACAGCATGGGTCCCTGAAGGTGCAGTCATCAGAGCATGTACTGAAGAACTCTCTTCCACGTTAGCAAGGTGACCACTGATGGTGCTGAGAGCATGAGCAATGTTTCTAGTAACAGCAGGTTGTTCAGAAGCACTTCTCTGAGAATTAAGTGACTTCCAAGCAGTGATAGTTTTTACTGTGGAGGGTGGTGGAATGTTGCTACTGATCATTTCTTTTGAAGTAAATATCTTGGGGACATCTGTAGAACTGGGAACATAGCTTGAGATGCTTAAAACTTTCTCAAAGGATGATTGTTGAAAACCTACAGCATGTTAGAAAGAAAAGGGGAAAAAATATGGGAATATTAAGGGACTTTTCTTCCTTCTGAGGGTGTGGAATGTCTTTTGAACAGAAAAACATACAGGGTATTCCTTCATTTTGTGTTTCAGTAAGTCTCTACATGCTCAGTACAACAGAATGTATGCAGTAGAACCTCACTCCTAACTGACAGAACTAGAGGTGATCATGATATTCCAGCTACATCCCTTCTCACCCTCACCATGGCCTTCTCATGGCTTGGAAGATAACAAAAAAACACCATATATGTGAAGCAGATAGAAGAGATTTTCCTAGCTCAGGTGCTCAAAGGGCTGGGGTAGTGGTAGAGCTATAGGATTTCTAATAATAAAATCATGAGTTTGAGGCCCAAGCTGGGCATTGAGACAAGGACTGTTGTTGTCCTGGAGCTGCCCCAAATTGCTTCTCTCCAACCAGCCCCTTTTACAGGGGAGTGATGTCAGGTGGTGTGGAAAACAGCCTGGGCTAACTCAGCTCCCCTGTGAGGTTGACTCTGGTCTGGCTGGAACCAGGAAATGCATCATTAAGCAGGTTGACTACCAGAGCAAATTACCAGTTCCATGCACTGCTTTCAACTAGAAAACTAAAACAGAGTTTGAAGAAAATATACTGCCTGTGGTCCACCAGTGTATCTAAGTGCTAGCAATAAACCTAGAGTATAGAAGCATATGTTTAATCAGAAGTATGTACATTCTTATACTTACTAATATAACCTAGACAGTATTTTAGGTGAATAATCCACCACCTTGTAGCAAAAGTATTACCAGCTTTTACTCTCAAAACTTTTTTATCAACTCTAAAATTTCTGCATGGATTTTATTAGTAGGTTGTTGTGTGTGTTCTATAAACAGCAGAGACTGCCTCAGCCTTCTCGTTGAACGGAGTGCAAGGTGAACAAACAGTTCCTCATATTCTGCCCAGGAAAAGTGTGTGGCCCGGTGGGTTATGGGGAGGAAACCGTGCTGTAATCCCAGAATGGCAGAGTGCCATACAGGGGCTTTGAGCTTTATGGGGCAGAGGAAGAATGAAACTGGAGGAGATTATTCAACCTACCTTGAGCTCTGTCCCTAACTCCATTTAGCACAGTACTAGAAAATGGTCTACAAAAGGTTAAACTTCACTGAATCTTATTACAGAGTGCTGTCTCCCACTGCTGAAAAACAAACCATTTTGCAGCCAAAGAATTATCCAGAGATGGTAGTGGAGTGAGAGGGTTTTGTTCCCCCCACCCACTATCAACTCAGAAATAAAGGGAAAAGACACATGAGAATTTCCTGCAAAGAAAGCCCCAGCAGGCACAGAGCTGGAAATGCCAGCAGCAGCATTCACAGAAATTTGGAATTAAGACATTCACTTTCCATATATCCTTCACCTTTCCTTTGAGTTGAAGTAGGAAAATGGCATTCAACATAATGCCATAAACTTTTGGTTATCTCATACAACAGATGTCTCTATCCCCATGTTACCTATTTTATGTCAATGGTTAGTCACAAAAACAAAAGGTAATGGTAAGAATGTCATACATCACACTGTCAGTAAAATGACTTGACCGACCTAAGGGATTTGTTGATATTGACATTTTCATTCTCATTTTTCAGATCTGAATACAACCCCAGTAATTAATGAAATTAAGTCAAACTGAAAAATTAAAGTGAATAACATAAAACTGACTAGACCCTTTATTTGCCAGCTATATTCTTAACAGTATGTGAATCAGAAATCCCATTTTATTCATTAAAAAAAGAAAAAAAATCACCTTCATTTCCTCCAGCGTCTCCTGTGGAATCCTTTCTTTCAACAATACTGTCTTCAAGGCTCTCTAAGACAAAAGATGTGAAGGCACATTACTAGGTTCTTTTATTTCAGCTGCAAATATATACACAGTTGGTATATAAAAATAACTCAAAATTCAGAAATCAGATAAAGAGTAAAAATTGTCTCTTAAAAGTTTGCAATAGATTATTTTTTAAAACACAAGTTATTGAGTAATTGCATTGTAATAAATGTTTGTGCATCTTATTTGATAAGTGCCTTGATATTGATAAACAGTTCTGTTAAGCAATGTAATAGAAAAATATTTTGTCATTAATTGCTTATATTATGAAAATAATACAGAAAAAAAAAATCTTGTTGTATTCTACTCTGATATAAAAGAATTGGGGTATTTTATATATATATATTTTTTTTAGTCACATGAAAAAGAGCTTTACAACTATATGACCAAGTGCAGTCTGAAGTTGTCTCCATAGAATCATAGAATCACAGAATGACATGGGTTGGAAGGGACCCCAAGGATCATAGAGCTCCATCTCCCCTGCCACAGGCAGGGCCACCAGCCTCAGGCCTGGATCTACACAAGGTTGCCCAGGGCCCCATCCAACCTGGCCTTGAACACTTCCAGGGACGGGGCATCCACCACCTCTCTGGGCAGCCTGTTCCAGCACCTCACCACTCTCTCTGTAAAAAACTTTCCCCTAATATCTAATATGAACCTTCCTTCCTTTAGCTTTAGTCCATTCCCCCTTGTCCTGACATTGTCTACCCTTTTAAAAAGTTGATTCCCCTCCTGTTTGTATGCTCCCTTCAGGTACTGGAAGGCTGCAATGAGGACCCTTCTCTTCTCTAGGCTGAACAAGACCAGCTTCCCCAGCCTCTCCTCATAGGGGAGGTGTTCCAGCTCTCTAATCATCTTTGTGGCCCTAATCTCAGTCTCCAACTGAAATTCTGTTCCAGCCATCAACAGCCAGAGACACAGTCCTGTTTTGCCAACTACTGAAGAGTTCTAAATTACTTTTAGAAACACAAAGCATAACCAAAAGATCCTTTATCTGAATGACAATAAAATAAAAGCATTCTTCTGAAAACCAAATAATTTTACCATAACATGACTTCCCATCTCCTTGCAGATTATTTGGGCATGGACCACAATAGTAAGAACCAAAAGTATTGAAGCAAAATACTCCAGGGAAGCAAGGACTGGACACACATTCATCTACATCATCTTGACAATTTTTACCTGCATTGAAATATAGATTTTTATTTTTTTTTTGTAATATTATCTCACTAGACTTTGGCAGCATATTTATAAAAGATAAAAGCAGAATGTATGCAGGTGCTGAAGTAGAAAAAGGACATCTATCAAGTGCAACACAGTATTTCAGCACACCTAATGAGTACAGCTGACCAGCTTTGCCATTTACATTTTTTCATCTTGTATCAGGTATCTTCCTGTTGCAGAATATGGAAAAGATGGGCTGTAGGGGCTACAGGTTTATGTGCAGGCATAGGAAGAATCACACTGTAACCAAAATGTTTCCTATATTTCCTCACATTGCAGAGTTTACTTCTGCAGAAGAAAATAATGGAATTTGCTCTCATAATGTGAACAACCGTTATATTCATGCAAGAGAAATCCTGAAGTACAGATAATAAAATGTCTTCACACTCTAACAGTAAACTATTTACAGTCAAAAATTTAAAAAAAATATGTAGACAAAATTAGAAACTCTTATTTATCACAAATGTGATAAATGTGCGTAAATAAAGTAGCAATTTACCTTGAAGTTCAGGTGGACATTCACAGTAATAGCTGTTTATTCCATCCACACATCTGCCAATACCACACCGGTTAAGTTTACAGTCATCAGTATTCACTTGGCAGAGATCACCTTCAAATCCAGCCACACACACACAAAGATATCTTCCACTTCCAGGAGGGAAATTAATGTTTGTCACACATGAGCCATTATTTAGGCAATCACATGATTTTACACTGACCTACAAGACATGCCCAATAAGAGTTTTCTTGTTTTCAAAGGAACTAGCAATTAATTAGATATCGTAAACTTCTTACTATTATGTACCTTTTTACTGTAATATTCATTACCTCTATTTTAACCTTAGTCTTTGCATTGCAGTCATCTGTCAAAGAAAACGTTAATTTACGAGGATTCATTGACACAGCCTTCCACAAAAGGAGACCCGATGGGGAAAGACTGGCACCTTCTGGACCAGAATCCAATGTGAAATGAATAGCAGAGCCCTCTGGATCTGAAGCCAAAAACTGATAAACAAAATCTTCTCCATAAAAAGTTTGTAGAGTACCCTGAAAGGTTTCCAGCACTGGAGGCTGGTTGTCTGTAACAAAGGAGATATTTACTCTTTTAAGTAAAAGTCGTAACACACTTATAAACATTAAAAAGGAACGGATCTTTCTATTAAGGAAGTCACATGTAATTATTTCTTTTAAATTCTAACAGCATTGTAATGGCACAGGAAAAGCACATTATAACTGTAACAGCATAACCAAAACATCACTTATGCTACAGAAGAGCTTGTGTGAGTGCATTGCATCCATACATAGAAAGAACTCAAAATTTACTGAGTTTAAGTGCTGTATTTTAACAGTACAGAGATAGCTTGCAGATGAAAGTACAGGAAGCCATAAAACTCAGAAGTGATTGATGTTTCCTTTAAGAAATGAATAGAAATTGTTAATGTTGTACTTAGAAATAGGCTGCAGTGACTATCTGGACAAAACTGAGCATGAGGTGATGGAAGGATTTTGACCACACAGCTTATGCACTGGCAAGTCTTAGTCTATTTAGACGCCTGTACTGTTGAGCTCTAGCAGGAGCCAGAGGTAACTAGATTTCTAGAGACACCAGTTGAAAACTAAGAAACAATCCCTTGCACAAGGACAAGTTCCGTGAAAGATAGAAGCAGAAGCCTTGGGGAGAGTGTAGGTTTAGAAACTGGGATATAGGAATGTGATTAAGACTTCTGAGTTTGGGGTTACAGTGAAGTGACCACGCATGGCAGAAATCCATCTGCTGTGGCAGAAACCATAAAGAGAGATGAAACTGTAATTAGTGTCTCGAGCAATTAGATTTTGACACCCTGTCATACACTCTGGAGAAGAGGTTACCTTCCTTGATTTTGGGGAATTGCCTCTCACTTACATTCTTTGCCCATTTCTGACTTTGGCAATGTTGAATTCCAGTCCATGGTTGTAACATGGAAGTCCTTGGACTTCCTGACCACTGGGTGAGTTTCATTTCATTCACGTTTCATTCCTTTGAAATAGGTATAGCTACTTCGGCTTTCAGTGCAAATTTGAACTAGGAAAAGATTCAGGAAGGCACCAGAAGTCCCATCCAGACAGGACTCTCTCCAATCCAGGCAGAGTCTTGCAAGCACATTCATCCATGAAAATACAGATGGAATGCTTGTATTGGAGATGTTATGGACTTGTGCTGATGGGGCAGGCTGAATACCTACTAGTAAAGTTCCAAGAGACATCCAATTTATTGAAGGGACCAATATGTACATTATTCAAAGACCAAGATCTGAGCCAAAAGAGCTACAACTTCTAGGCTAGAACTTTGTATGCTGGAGGAGGAAAATGAATCTCAACTCAGGTCTTCTTTTCATACTGTGATTCCTAACTAGCTTGAACTCTGACAGCCTTGAATATACTTTCATGTATTTGTTTCTATGAAATAAACGTGGATTATGCCCAAATATTAAGTGACTAACAAATATGATATGCCATATAACTCAGTTTTTGCTCTCTTGTTTGCTATCAGAGTAATTTGTTATAAAATATCTTTTATTCCTAAATCTTGAAGACCAGCATTTATGGTTGTAGCTGTGCCAAATATCAAGACTTCAACATGCCAGTTAGGCTGAGAGCTGTTAATTTTCATTAGTTGTTTATAATGGCTGCTGGGGAGGTAAGGCAAGGAGGGGTAAAGCCTGATTTTCACATGTATGGTCTGGAAAACAAAATACCATTTTCAGAAATTAGGAGAAATGTCAGATGAAAACCAAGATCCAATCACAAGCTAAAGTAGTGGGTAATAGTCTTCAAATTAAACATTTAACTAGTTAAAATGAAAACTTAACTATTTCCATAGATTTAAAACTTAGTAGATTTTCAACTTCTTGCTATTAAAAAAACCCAAACTATTAGAACTTACTTTCAACAACTGACCAAGTTAACTTTGATATATCAGGTCTGCAGAGTAAGCAAGGGCTGGTTGGATTTGTGTCCCCTTCACCATAACAGAGTCCATCTATGTTGCATGTTTTCTCCTTTTAGAGAAATGACAATGTGATTTCATTAAATTTTGTTTAATTAAACAGTAAATCTGGACAAACTTGCAAAGTGTGAAATAAAATCTAAATCTATTCTCTACTTCCACTGAATAACTAAGGTTGTTTTTAAATCTAAACAACCGACAGCATTCAATTACATGAAGTGCTTTTGGTTTGATCTTTTTTTTTATTTCAAAATTGCCTCATCCCAACTTCTCTTTCTGTGCATGGAAAATCCCTGTTGAAAACAAGAACAGGATATGCTCTGCTCAATTTTTCTAGACTATTTTCTGCCTGAAAAAATGGCGTATTTTAATCATAAAGATAGTCATGAAATACAAACCTTTAATGTACATAACCCAGATTCCTGTGGTTCACATGTCTGACAGGCTCCATCATATAGTATCATTGTTTTAGAGTTGCTATAAATGAATCCATCATTAGAAATCTGCAAAATGTACAGTAAAAATGGTTTAACCCATACAGATATCAACGTGTCACCAGTGTGGACTGCTAGCATGATACTCAACTCATTGAAAGACACCTACGTTTAGCTGTTTAAACTCTCATAATAATCAGCAGAAATCTAATCAATCCTGCCATGAAGTCTAGGAAGGTATTTGACCAACCATATCAACACATCTCTTTTAGGGTAAATTGAACTGTAATGGTGACCTGATTGACTTAATCTGTATGAGAGCTATTTACCCCACACAGGGATTTGTACATGTAGATTGGGCTTAACGAAGTTTTTCCATAAACGTGTATAATGTAATTTTAAATGCTCTTAGGTACCTACCTGGCCTTTAACTTCTACTCTTCAAGAACATGTATCTCTAAGTCCTAGGTCATATCTACCAATGCCCTTGCAGGAGAAAACTCTCAAATGGCACTCAACATTTAAACTTAGGTGATGAAAAACTGAGATCCCAAGTTAAGCAAGCTGAGTCCCACCTTTAGTTTAAAAAGGATAATATCTAAGTAATATATTTTCATCTCATCAGGACTGTCTGAAAGTGAGTATTTGAAACTTCTGCAAGTACCTTTATTTGCCACCTGGCAATGGGTTTATCATCAACCAGATCCATGATATCAGACTGCTGGCCATCATTTGGTAACTGGCAGTCGACAGTCCTAGCATTTTGGAAGGCAGCTGGCATAATTTGAGGCTCTGCATGAATCCATTGGCTGTCAGTATACTAAATGGTAAGACAGAAATTCTGCTTTTCAGTCAAATACATTATGAAAATACTTTTAACAGAACAAAAAAAACCCAAACCCAACATGTATTACACAGTGCTGAAACAAGTCTGATGTCTCTGGATTAGAATGCAGTGGGAAATATTAAATGCCTTTATTTGCACACATAGATTTCTACCTAAGCCTGCTACTGTGGAAGAAAAGGCAGAGGTGTCTTCCCCACCACATGGCCCTTTGGCACTGCACTGCCAAGGATAAACAGTTCCTCCAGCTGGACAGTAATGGGAGGAGTAAGCTGTGGGTGATCCTCTAACAGCACTAATCCGATGTATAAATTCCTCTCTCCCTATCCATCCCTGCTCCCAGGAGAGGACAAGCTTTTGTCAGATGAACAGATGAGTTTTTGGCAGGGCTCAGATATCATTCTGGGTGCTGGGGGAGCACTGGCAGAAGCCCTTACACAAGCCAATAGATTACACCATTAACACTGTAAACTTTTCTTCTAAACTCTTATAAGGACAAGGATACATCTTAGGAGTTCAAGGTAAAAGAACAGGGATGATAATACTGTTTAATGCTATCTGACTGAAGTATTGATGTGGAAGCAGGAATAAGAATACTGAAGATAAGGTTTGATGGAACTAAGAATCCAGACAGACTAAAAATCAAGAGAACAGCAAGCTCAAAATCATTTTGATCTTGACAAGGTTTTACTGAGCTGGCACTTTTTTTTTTCAGTTACTGGAGCCAACTGAGACACTTATTCAATCCCAGTCCTGACAATGGGGAGCCATCTGCTGATAAAGCACTTTTTTCTTTTTTTTTCCTTTTTTTTTTTTCAAATAAAAAGAACAGGAAAATAAACACTCCTGCTGAAAAGACTTTTTGTTCCAACCAAACATTTTTGGTTTTTTCTCCCCATACTCATTCAAGGAACTCACAGCAAGGGAGAGTAAAAAGTGTAACAGCTAAATATTTCAAAATATGTCATTTATTTTTATTTTAGGGAGGTTAAACACATTCTTATACTTTACAAAACTTTTAGTAAATTCTGGATCTATGTAATTATCCATTCCTTGGCCGTGTCCTACCCAAACCTCTGAGATGTGCAGTACCCCTGTATCTGTGAGTTGCTTAAATACAGTATTCTTTGAATCACCTCTTTTAGCAACGTGCATGAGACCTACCTCCTTCCTAACATGGTAGCACAGCCACCCACAATGAATTTGATTTAACCTTTCAAAAGTGAAAATATAAAAAATAAGAAATTTGGTGTGTATTAGCTCTAAATTTTGCCAAAATGCCTCTTCTATGAAATTTTGATCTTTTAAGTTTAATCTCAAAATACGTGGGTTACGAGTCCATTGATGTTTGTGTAAATTAAACAAAGCAAAACAAAACAACACACACACACAAAACATCCTGTCATTTGTATTTTCTGTATTTCCTTAACTGCAGATAACAGCAGTAATGTTGTTCTTCTAACCTGGCTCTTGTCAGCGGGAAGATCATCAATAAAAATAATTAAAGAAAGATTTCGTAGTTAGGAGTCAAATACAGAGTGTTACTTCAGAACATCTTGACATGAGTTAAAACTGAGACATTTCTATCTGTGATAAGTGAACTCCCAATAACTGCCTCACTGTGAGCTTGGTCTAAAGTCTTTTAACTTAATGGAGTGTAAACTTACTTTCGAGTTTATCATTTCAAGCCAACTTGCAGATGACTGGATACATGTTGTGTTTAAGAAATATCTATAGCCAGCATTGCTTAATCTGCCAAAATAATGTTAGTATCTGCTGGAAATAGCTAAGAAAAAATTATTTTTTTTTGTCTCAAGAACAGAATTTTCTCCATGAGTGGTTCCCCTTTTGCCATCTCCCTCCCACTGCAATCATCACATCAATAAAAACCAATTTTACTTTGAAGCTTTTTTAATTCTGGAGGCTAACATGATACAAAAACTTGTAACTGCCAATTGTTTATTCCAGGCTAACACTTGTAAACTGCTTGTAAATTTGCCTTGAACAAATTCTGGGTCTGAGTAACAACAGTCTCTCTAGAGATTCCTCTTACTTTACATTTTTTAATCTCATGTTCAAACCTGGGGTATAGAGCTGACATATATAATTTAATAGCCATGGAAGTCTACTCCAGGAAAATGGCCATCAAAAATGCCTTCCTCTTTTCATAACAGACTTATTATGTTTATAAAAGAGCTATTTCAAGCATTAAATTTGAGACAGAAATCTAGTAATGTCTTTAACCTTGCTGGGTTTTTTTCAAAGAAGTGGTGCTACGATTCCTCTCCACAAGCACTTAAAAAACCCTGAGATGATGTACTGGTTGTTGCTAATAGGGCTGCCTTTGCCCTCTTCTGATGGATAGCTGCCATATGCTGTTATCTCCCTCTCAGCTGCTGAACATTCCCATTATGTTTTGTGTTTCTCTTATCACGGAGGAAATGACGATCTTTGCAAGACTGGAGTGTCTGCTGCAAAGTGCTGAGCGCCTTTGCTTTTAGCTTTGAGTACAGCCTCAAAGGGTGTTCCCACAGCAATGAATAATAAGTTAGATATTTTTCCCCTCGTTCTCTGAGAAGTTTGAACTGTAATTGTTACTATTCAGGGAGACATACCTGTAATTTGATAATTTCACATTTCAGATTCAAAGACTCCCTGAAGCCATGTCCAAAAGCTCTCACAGATGTGCAGTCATACTGTCGAATATCGCACAGCCCAGCATTCTCCAGCTCTGTAATTTCTGGGGCCTGGTCTTCAAAGTAGAGATAAGACAATGAATGTCAGTATATTAACTCATTCATACACATTTACATCCAGTGTTATGTTTATTTCTCTAGTCAACCAATAAAACTATGCAAACAATCTGGAGCCAGATGAAAAAAGTGGTAAACAGAAACATTTTTTTCTTGTTAAAATGAATCTTAACTTCAAAACTAGGCTTTTTGTACTCTCTTGGAACTTGATATGATGAAGCAGAAAAAATATTCATCTGATAACAAACACATGGGAATATAAGTTTTTCTTTCTTCTCTATGGGTCTTTGCATCACATTTGCAGAATAAGATCTAAATTAAACTCAAGCCTTAGTAATAAGAACTGGAAAGGTTACAGTTATGCAATAATTTATAATGGGAATTTTTCTTTTAGAGTAAATAAAAACATCTTGGGTGAAGTTATTTCAGGAAATAACCAGTTTATTTCTATTACCTCTTTCTTAATTTGCTTTTAAATATGTCACTATAACAAAAATGTAATTGCAAACCAAAATATTAACAAGTTTTGTTTTGAAAGAGTCTTGACTTTTGTAGTAGTTTTCCTATTTCTCCAGTGAACCCAATTAAATGATTTTTAACGAATGTCCTCCTGAAAAAAACCCCACAAAACCCCAAACAAAAAAATCCCCCCAAAACACCTGCCTAGCTCTATTTGCTGTACCTCTTTTTTCCTCACTATCAATTCTTTGGGGGTTGGACCCGATGATCTCTCGAGATCCCTTCCAACCCCTACAATTCTATGATTCTTCTCCCACCACATCTAACAGTTAGTTTAACATCACCAAAGTGAAATGCATACTCCTCACATTTAATAAATAAGATCATGCAGATTATAAAAAAATACGGGAAGGAGGGAGGGAGCAGGTGTTCCCTGAAGATTCAGTGTGTGGAAGCATTGCTAATCTCTTGGGACAATATTTTGGATTACAAACTCACCAAGCAGTAAATTTTTTTAAATCTGCCATACCAGAAACTAAGCCTGTGTTTTGCCCTTTAGAAACCAGACAGCTGAATAGAAGACATGTGTGCTTGTATTAAACTGAAACTAAATTGCTGGATAAAGAACAGGGCCACCATAGGGAATCCCTGACAGCATACAAAAGCAGGAGAGAAAGGCAGCAAAATAAATGTATGTTGTACAAACACTGAGGACATTATTTAAGTAAATCTCATTTTTCTCCCCCACTTACCAGACAGTATGCTGCAGTCATAGGAGATGTAGCCTTGAGAACATGCACAGCCCCATTCTGTACATTCCCCGTTACCACTGCAGAGGCTGGGACACTTTAATGCAGTAAGTAAGCTCTCAACTGACTCTTCGGGTTGCTGTTGGGCGTAATTTATTTCTTCTAAAACTCTCCTCTCGCATTCATTCTCTAGAAGAGCTAAGGAAGCTTCTGCCCAACTGAGGTCATCTTTCAGCAGCAAATCTTTAACACACATATCAGTTGCATCCTCTACTCGCCGGCCAAGGAGACCACCGCAAGATCTTCCTATACTGGAATTAGCTATTGCCTGCTGGCATAGCAATGAAGCGCTAGACTCGGTGAGGCCAGAAGGTGTGGGCCAAGAAGGAAGAAGCTTTTTGTCTGTGTCAGTGGCATGGTCCTCTGGGAAAAAATAGCTATACCCCTCTAGGTCCACCTGGCTAAGGCTTTGGAACAGAAACACTGGGTGATGTTCATAGTAATTTTGCCGCTTCTCCCTACGTGTAACAGATTGACTTTTGTTAAGACGATTACTGGATCGGTGAGAATTTCTTCTAATGCCTGAGCTTGGAGTTCCTTCTGTTTCTACACCAGTATTTCCCACTGAGGCTGCAGAGACACGTGTGTTTTGTAGAGATGTTTTGTGAAGTTTTGTTTGCTTATCCTCTTTCTGCAGAAGTGTAGCTGAATCCATTCCACGTGCAGATGAACGTTTCTTTAAGCCTCTGACAAGATCAACAGGACCGAGATACTCAGCAGTGACATCCAGTCCTGGTATCAAAGAAAGGAATCTACCATTTTTACTATCTTTACAAGACAGAGGAAGTTCCGATTTAGAAACTGTGCCTAGTTTATCCCCTGATTGATATAATCCAGCATCTTCAAGTGCACAGTCACAGAAAATTGTTTTTCCAGAAGATATCAAAGGAGCAGGTGTCTTGTCAAACAAGCTATCTCCTGGTGAAATTCTGGAGAAGAAATAAAACTATGAACTATGTGAGCCTTCTGGCCTATTTTCATTGTTTTAGTAAAGAATTAAAGTTTGCTTTTGTTTTTTCTTGTTTCATACTTCTAGAGCATAGATCTCAGAATCTGCAGCATACAGCTAGATTTAAGGACCCAGGTAAATCACAAAACCAGAAGAGTGACTTGCAACAGAACAACTAAGAAGAGTGGATCCTTTCTTTGATAATTTATCCAAAACCTGTTCAATCTAATCTCAGGTCGTATTACTTAAATGCTAATTTGGCTCTTCAGTTACAGTTTGCTCCAAATCTAATTATGAAACACATTGATGACATTTTAACATTTACTTCAAAAGTTAGGAAGATTTTTTTATTATTATTTCAACAAGTTTTTAAGAGCACAAAGTTTGAGCATAAAGTGATGTCATTTGACTGAAACAGAAGAATTTTGTTACCTCCATTCCTTAATAAAAGCAAAAAGATCATTATCATGGCTTGGGATTTCCCCTCCACTTGCAGTGTGATAGTCATTCTCTGCACTTCCATCAAAAGTGCCACAGAGTCCCACTGTATGTCTGTAATCTGAACTGGGTGCCCTAAGTGTTATGCTCATTCCCCATTCGCTCACATCAGCACGAACGAAAGCTCCAGAAGAAAACAAAACCTAAAAAGAGATTGATTATACCATCAAGATAAACATTATTTTATTTTACCTAATAAAACCCAGTACATTTGTGTGGCAAGGAACAATGGGAAAAAGCCAGGCATAATAAAGACATCCCATTCACTCTGGCTTTAACTATTCTGGGACAGACAAATGTTATTATTTCTTTGTCTCATGAAGACCCATAAATAAAAACCCTATATGTCTTGATCTTAGCAGACAGCTAGATGGTGCACTGTAAGTCCATAAACTTCATCCATCATTAGCAGGTATGTTGTGGAAGATCAGTGACTACAAAACCACAGAGAATCAAAGATGAGATGGGCTGCTAGCTCTTCACATGCTAGCATATGTGAAGGGATGATTCTGGTAATATGAATAAACTCTTCAGCAGCACATTTCTCAACTTTCTTTTTGGCAGCTACATGATTCTAAGTGTTAGTAGCTTAATATAATCACTTTCTACCTGATTCTATTCTGAGCTATCTAGAACATTTAGTCTCAAATATTTACTGTTTAATTTTAGGCGAATTTACAATCTCTTGAAAGAAATACTAGAAGTCTTAAGAACAAAATTCACTACAGGTTTTAATGCTGCTTCTATTCTTAACTTGCTGTATGAATCTGAGCAAGTTACTTAATTTTTCTGGTTCTTCAGTACCCTTTTAATTTCTCTACTGCCTAATTTAATCCTCATAGCTCATATCTGAGGCCTTCAGACAAAGTGTTTCAGATAAAAGTTAAATATTTAAAATAGCCTCATACCACTAGCCAAACCCAAGGTGAAAAGGTGTATCTGTTTTTATGGCTTGCCTTCCAGACCAGCAGAGAAATTAAAGAGCGGTTGAGGGCTTCATTTTTACATTCTGCTTCATTTGAAGTTCAGTGGAGTGCTACAGCAACCTCTATCTACAAAAGAAAAGCTACAGGAAATTATAAAAGCAAATGTGAATGTTTATCTGAGGACCACATTCTCTAGAGAAACCATCTATGCTTCTAATTCTGTGGATGTCATTTGCCAAAGCTTAATTATCTGCATGCACAGCCTTCCTATATGACAACTGGATGAGCAAAACGGAGCACACAGAGATCTCAGTTTGAAACATTATAGCTGCTAAATAAGTGCAAATCGAATCTGAAAACTGCACCTTCCACACAAGGGTTGTTTACTGTGATTGACAACATGATTCCAGAAAGGTATATATGTTGACACATCCTTGGCTTTAAAGACAACACTTGCAAGGAAAACACTGGACAAGGGATGATGGCTAAACATTATGCTATTGCTTAACTGCAGAAAATAAAGCATGGTTTAGTTCTGAAGTTGGTGAAAATTGGTAAAAATAATTTGAGATAACCATTACATCTACAAGCAATTATTTACTACTTACTGTTACTTTTCTTCCTAGGTAGGATTCAGTGATTCTGACATTGCTCCCTGTGGTGTCCCTGCTTATTACAGATAAGTGTGGCTGTGACTCACGTAGCTGACCGCTGCACATGTCAAATGCAATTATATCACTTCCTTCTTTGGCAACAAAGCCACAGTTACAGGACGCTGGGTAGTGAAGACTTCCACAGTCCCACTGGCGAACATGAACTTCAAAATCTCGAGATGTACTCTTACAGAGAACAAATGTTCCTGTTTTAAAATTGTCATAGAGTCTGGAAACGAAAGAACAGCATGTGATATCACTTGGACTAAAAGATATCAACAGATCAGCAACTATCTTAAAACAGATTTCTGATATTTGGTTAATTTTCATACTGCAACTCATTTTCCTGCATCGGAAAAGCCCAAAAAGTACAGCCCACAAACCGAGACAGAACTTTTTGTGAACAAACATCATCGTATCTTCCTCTGTGCAGCCAAAAAAAAAAAAAAAAAAACCCAAACCAAACCAAACCCAACTTTTTTTACAGCAGCCAAACAAGGAATAAAAGAAGGATCGTGAAGGGGGAGTATATGTAGACTATGAATGTGAATAGAAACAACCAGGAAGCCACAGCCATTATTTGATTTCTTTTTTTAGCAGTGCTTATGCCTGGGAACTGGAGGGTACTTCTCAATCTTTGTGTTTCTGGAGCAGGAAGAGCAGTAAGATATATAACAGTGGGCACATGGGGGGCAGCTGCTGAAGACTGCATAAGTACCCTTCTTGACAAAATAATTTAGAAATTCACATACTTTTAAAAAGGTCTGCTTTGTTAAGATGGAAATAGACAGTTCTTATTCCCAAAGACTTTAAATTTAAGATGAAAACCATAAACAGCAACTTACTTTTTTTCCTTAGGGTTAGCCATCTGTTCCCTGAAGCAAGGTTAAAATAGCTAATTTAATGATTCAGCAGTGAGAAGGGGAAAAAAAGGAAGAAAACCCCCAAAACTTCTGCTGCAAGTTCAAAAGCCTCATGGCTATAAGTGGCATTTGACAGTTAATTGCAGAATGGCGATTTGCTTTGTGCATAATGGGCCAGCAGACGGACTGCAGATGGCTACCCTACTGGGACTGCACAGGATTGTCCATGAGTCACTAAGGACAGTTCCTTTTCTATTTGTTTCCCTAATTTGTAAAATGAAGTAGCAACAGACTTTATCCTTAAAAAGACAGGTTTTTTCTACTCAGCATCATTGCTTTGTAAGAAAGCTTGATCAAAATTCATCAATGGCTAAAGTGTCCAGTGAAGCCAACCCTGTAATTTCCACTGAAGGACAAATTGCAAGATGAGGATGACCCTTTTATTATTGAAATAACTACTGGTCATGTTGGTATCAGAGAAGCAATTATAACTTGTCTTTTCCCTTCCTTTAACACATTCACAAGAACAACAGGGTTGTGGGCTGAACATCCTTTTTTGGAGGCAACAAACTCTGCTACTTCAAGAAATGTGCTTCTGCTGAGCCAAGATATATAAATCTATGTGTGGAACCAGTGTTTGTTTTGACTCCTTCAATGAATTAGAAACATTTTGAAAGTCAGAAACATACCAGAAAAACGCCAGTTGTGGCCAAGGTAAGTTATCATCACTTCTGAAAGGAGGTCAGTGACGTGTGAATAACAACAGTGAATAAGTCACTTTCAATGTCATTAATGAACTCAGCACAGTGTTAGGCAGACAGCAGATATCTTCTAGCAATTTGATCTTTACAGGGATTCAGATACTGGTGCCCAGAAATAGGGAAATAATGCTGTAGGCATTTAGAGAAATGGCATATTTCTCTAAAAATGGAAATAGTTCATTTGCTTCACTCTTTTGCCACAACTTAAAGCTTGTAATTAGAAATACAAACATTACAAACATCATCATGACTGACAAGCTTCTACTAGCTACAGCATGTCTACCCTTATTGTCCAGAAAGCATAAAATGCAGAGCACAGTTGTGGAAAAATACAACTAACTTGTATCATTAGCATAGATTTTAAAACAAACAAACAAACAAAACCCCAAAACAAACCAAAGAACCCCATAAAATTAAAAGCAGCAATCCAGTAATTACCTTCCATCAAAAGTAATTATGTGAGGGTCGGTAAACGAGTAGCAGTAGGCAGTGGGTAGATCCTTCACTGTAATCTGCAACCAAGAAGCATCTAGTGAGCCATGTCAAATTAATAAATAGACTCAGGCACATCATTTGCTTTCTAATAAATATGCTACATTATACTTTTAACCAATCTAAGTAGTCATATTAATATTCAAAGGTTAAAAAAACACCCCACACCACTTAATTCAAATGAAAACGCAGCATTCAGATGAAAATAAAACAGTGAAAAATTAACCACTTAGAAAACTTGGTGTGGGCCAGCATATCACAACTGAAATAGGTGCTGCATTTATATCAGCCACATTTCTGGCCAGTTGCTTTTACAGAGCTAAATGTGAAGATTTTTCAACCTGTGTGCTTTCTGGAACATAGCCATTCCACAGGAAATTCTCACTGGATATAGGTTCGACTGCAATTCTGGTAACTCTGTCCCCGTCCTGCATAAAGTCTGTCACAGCAGTGAAATAAATTACAGCTTGACTACAGATTCCATTATTGCAGGGTTTCTGGAGAAGATCCACATGACAAGAAGAAAGAGCCAAGTTTAAACCTAACTGTTCTTTACCTGTTTTAATGAAAACACATCATTAGTAAGTTTTCCTCTAAACAAGTCACATTTTGTATACCACTGTTATAACAGCTACTAACTTATTTAGAATCATTTTCAGAAATTAAAATAACGACACATTTTCCTTGGGTATGGTCATGCAAAACCCCCTCTCTACTTCTTCATACACACCCCCAAGAAAACGGTACTAAATTTTCTACTTTGAGAGAAAAATGAAAATCATTATAGTCTTGCTGATATGACACAAAAATTATTATCTGCAGAGCCAAGAGTCCTCCTGGGGCTTACAGGACTTGGTCTTGAGAAAGTACTACAGGAAACAATAATAAGAGTATAAAGAATAGTAAAAAAATAGGACTTTACAACTGCCTATTCAATACTCACAACATAACAGGTCCTTTGCAAATATTACAGTATTCTGTGTATTGAGTTAAAGAATATAGCTCTGATATGTATAGCTGCCAAAATCACCTGCTTACTTCAACAAGTAATGGATTATGGACAATTCTTCCATATGTTCAGTGGCAGCACATACAGCCTCTGAACATTTTAACTTTTTAGAAAGTATTTTATAATGTAGCAGCTTCTTCAAAGAAACAGACCAGCAAGGAATATTTAGAAAAACACATTAAACATAGAAAATACAACAAAAAAATCAGGATACTACTTACCTTTATCAACAGTATTTAATGTTAGTGAGATTTTGCAGTCACTTTCAAGCTGGCTAAACTCAGGACAAAGAATGGGAATGCTACTTTCTATTGCCAGTCTGTATTCCTTCCCATCTTCTGAAATATCATATGTTTCTGGATATATCTAGCACAAAAGAAATTGTACTTAAAACACAGTCCTTGTGGGTGAACTACAGTATTGCTTGCTAGCCAGTTAGGAGTAAAAAATAAAAACCTAAAAAGACTAAATGCCATGATGCATGGCCTGCTCCACTTGATCACAGTTATTTAGGTGGTCTGAAGAGCAGTGACGTACTGGGGAGAAGTTGAGGACACAGAACATCAGGACACAGTCCTGACAGTAAACAAGGAAAAGGCAAGAGTAAAGACTAGCTAGAAAGGAAAGCAATTATCAAACCACATTAAGGCCCCAAAAATATATATACTCTGGGTAACTTCTGGAAACTAAAATACAAGCAGATTTGCTGTATTGTCTGGGAGGAAGTGGGGCAAACTACCTAAAGGCAACAATGGCCCGAAAAAATTTGGAATCACCCTACTTTCTCTGGGATTCCTCTCTGTAAACTCAAAACACAACTCACTAGAGATACCTATTAAAAAAATGCAACTAGACATCAGTAACAGACCTACAACCAAGTGCTGTACTGGATGAAACAGGACCATTTCCAAAAGATAATCGCATGCAGTATGTTTTTCTGGGACTGGGGGCCCATTCCTGGCCAGAAAATTGGTCCCTGTAGCTATCAAGAATTCAGTAAGCATTCACAGTAAGGATTAAAATGAGTTTGGACCCTGGCATCAGGTCATGTCCCAGTTTCCATCTCTAATCCCAGACCAGGTTGGCCTCACCCACCCCTCACTGCCCTAGCCAGAGGCCCTGGCCTTGGCAATGGTGTGAGCTGTGTGCTGGGACAGTCTGTTGGCACAGGCCAAAACTGTGCCTGGGTTGAAATGTGAGCCGTGGCCCTCCTTAGGTTACAAATACAGCATCAGAGTAAACTCTGTCTGCTTGGGCTTTCTAGACTGGGGTTTTCACTTTGTTGTTGGAACTTGTATCAGTTGCCCAACCAGCCTCTGGGGACCCTGAGTACATGGGGACCATAGAAAGAGCTTTGACCCTTCTGCTTTCTGGAAAATTTAAGTTCATTGCAGCCAAAAACATGCTCTATTAAGTCACAATTAACACATTTTGAGTGCTCTCTAGTCAGAGGACTGACTGCTGTAGCAATACTCAGAAAGACTCTTGCTACAGTAAAGTAAAATGTTCTTTTCTTACAAAATTACCTTAATGCCAGCAAAAAATTCCTTGCTCTCAACAGAAGAGCTTTGTATACCTGGATCCTCCATGAAGAAAGTGGAACTGCTGCAGTAGATCTGTAGGGCAAATACAAAATAATAGAATAATTTTCTGATATGAAGAGTCATGTGAATACAAAACCCAGCCACCACGAGTCAGTCTGACGGATTCACCATGCCCAGCCTTCTGTTCACACCAGGAGTTACCAGTTGCCAGTGGTGTTACTTAAGAAAAACACAGAGACAGATCAAGTGTCCTAAGAGTTTTCCCTGGTATACTCCACCTTTGGTGCAGAGACCTCTTGAAATGAAGGCTGGATACAAATCATTGTTTAACAAGCACCTAATTTTCCATGGAATTAAATATCTTCTGAACCATTTCTGCACCTCACAACAGGTTATGGAAATGCATTCTATACTTTTTTACATGTTACTTCTTTTTGTCTCTCTTACATTTGTTGTTTTGTCATTATGTGAGTGCCCATTAGATCTTAGATTATGTAAAACAACCATCTGCTCCTTCACCTCTTCTTACTGTACTTTTTTACTGGTGTTATGGGCCTGGATAATCTTTTTCAAGCTGAAGAAATTACTGCTATTTCTGTCCACTGAACCTCTTCCATGCTACTAGACAATGTCATTTTGCTTTGCTTTGGTATTTTTTGTTTGCTTATATTGCTGTATCCCTTTTGGGATGCACTGACCATGCATGCAATATTAGAGATTCCAGGAAAACCAAGGATTCATAGCAGCAGCAGGCGGCAGTTCATGATTGTGTCTTTCCTTTTGATTGTCACTGAGCTGACATTATCAGGCAACTCTTCACAAAGTCCCCAAGGTTTTTTTGAAGATTAGCAATTATTACTGGCCATAAGCCATTCAAGCAGACTCGCTTTGGCTTGAACACACTTGCACAGCCACCACATACTTTTTTGTTATTTATTTTTTCCAGGAAAATTTCAAGAGTATTTTGGTATACACAGGAGGAAAGCTTATTGATTTTCCAATGCTTAAGCTTCTCAAAGTTACCATCAGAGTCCAGGTCTTGATTCTGCTACCATGCAAGCTAATGTAGGTACTCCCACCATTCTGATGGCAGAGATTAAACCATTTAAATCTGATCCTAGAGACAAAACCATCAAGCAGCAGCTTATTGCTGATTCAGAGAAAAGAAATTTATCAAACAAACATAGCTTCTCACAACCTCTAGCTCTTACAGCCTCTCACTTAGATGCAGCTGCATCCAGAATTCCTCTTAATTTGCAGTGTCAAACAAAATCACAGTAGAGAGTGAAGAAGATGCAACTTGAATAAACGTTTATCTCCTGGAGACACACTATGCTGTACTGAGACAGACAGTCTCTAAACCTTAATGGCAGTGATAATTACTGATATATTCTGTGGCATTTCCACACTCAATTGGAAACTGTTGCCATAAACAACAACTAGGCAATATGCTTCTGCCAAGAAAAATTACACAGCAAGGTGCTGTGACTCTGTCTAACAACTGTTAGTGTCTACTGAGCAGTTATAAAATCATATGCCTTTAGATAAAATAGTTATGGAGGAAAAATAACAGAATTACTAAGATATGAAGAAATTATAATTATTTTTGACATACCCTGTCTCCAAGTCTGACATTTATCCCATCTAGTTCTAGAAGTGAGAACGTATGAAGTGCTGTCTCATGTGTTAGTTCTTCTTTGAGACCTTCAGGAGAAAGCCTTGACCAAATTACAATGAATCCGACTGAGCTGTTTACAAAAGGAATGCCAAAGGTACACCTGAGGTAAATGCTGCCTTTGATCAACACTGCTTCAACTTTGGGAATGGCTGGTAGGGGTGGTGGCACAGATGGGGATGGTGCAGGAGCCAGGTTACCTAATCAAACAGAAGTGTGGTTTGTGCTTTTTATTCTTTGCAAAAACAACACCGGATTAAATGATGTTGACATATATTTTGACAATTAACACACTAATAATATTTACCTTTTTATTGGTATATTATATATTTGGAAACATTATGTAACTGATTACAGAAGCTGAGAAAATGTGTGTGTTCCTTTTTTTAATTATTAAAAGGCAAAAAATACCCTTTGTCAGCCTTTGATTATATTCTAGCCCATAGGAAGGTGCTGAAGAGGTGGTAAAGAATCCCAAAACAGTGCAATAAAATACAATTTAATGATTTCACCAGACAGGAGAGAGCAACATGCAAAGTAAAACAAAATAATATTTTCTCTACTTATGAAGAAAGAGGGGAAGGGAAGGAAAAAACCCTTCCCAAAGAATTACAGCAATCTGTAAATCAGCCTTATTAAAGTTATTTTTTAGCATTTTGGTACTCATGAATATTATGCTGAGGAAGTACGTTTGTATTCCAAGGTCTGAAATGATCTCCAAACTGCTCATTTTGCAACAGACTGAGCATTATTGTTGATAACATGAACACGTTTTCATTCAAAACAGAATATGATTAAATGTTGACATTATTGGGTCATAGATGCACAGAAAATCTGGAAAATCAAAACAAAATACTCACTGCTACAGATGCCTTGAATTTGCATTCCCTTGGGATCACATGTTTGTGGCTTTGCATCTGAAACAACTATAAATTGTTCTTAAATTGTATATATATTCACACACATAGAGTATGTATACCAATGCCCTTAAATTATTGCCCTAGTTAAATATACACCAAATATCACAGGATGGAAACATAAATTAGCAGAACAGAAGCAATATTGCATTCCAATTCCTATACAATTATAGTAGCAGTCACTACAAAGCCCCGTGTTGCAAGTCACAGATAGATTTGCTACATCGAGGAGGAAGGGTACACAACATTCTACCACCTCTGCATCTTTTAGTCCAGATGCACCCAGCCAATACCTATAGACACTGTCAGTGAATAGAAAGAAATTAAACTATTCTCTTGATTATATATTTTTTTCTCCTCAAAGCCATATCTGAATGCTTATTCATCAACACTAACCTTGGACAATCAAGTTCAGTGAAGACCTGCTGTGGAAAAAAATTCATCTTTCCTACAGACACCCAAGAAAAAGTGCTGGTACACTGCTATTGTCTGGTACTTTGAATGCTATAGAAAAAATGTGGAACTTTGCTTATACATGAAAGGAGTATAAAAGAGGTTAGTAATTCCACTCAAACTGAGTCTAAATTGGAAAAGCAACAATGACAATTCCATTCACCAAAAAAATCTGCTTTTCATCCTTTTATGTCCCATGCTGCAGTGCTGTGATGAAGTCCTTCACTTGTAGAGGAGAGACTGAAAATTTATTTCAAGTGTTTACAGCTATCAAGTGTTAAAGAGAAAACACAGCACACAAGATGACCTAGATAAAAAAGTGGCACAAAAGTACAATGCACTTCACATGAAAACATCATCTTAAACACAGGTTTTTAAACTCAAAATGTGTTTCAGATTTGCAGTATTCAGCAGAGCCAAAACAGAATTACGCTTCTTATCTGCTTTGTTTTGAGGCAGTCAAAATTTGCTAGCTCACTGTCTATTGTTTTTATATGTTTTCCTGTTCATGAGCTATCATCCAAAGTAATTGCAAAGTCCTGTCGTGCAGGAGTTCTTCGCTGCTTCAGTCACTTGCACGCTGATCTGTCCCATTTCTGGCATTGTTTTTTCCTGTCAATAAACTCTTGGAAAATGCCTTAACAATGGGACCTAAAGGTGTAATGATGGGTCAGTAAAGCACCAGAAAACCCACTGGTAGTTTTACTATTAAGCTTTTGAAACAGTCAGTAATAGAGAATATGACTTAGAGCAATACAGTGTATGACACATAAAAATACTGCTATTATTTTCACAATGGTGCATTATACAAACTAATAAGAATTTCTCACTACACATATCTGTCACCGTTGCACGGTATTTATAACTAAGGATTTAACTATGCCTTCCTTAAGCTATCTAGAGCATCAGGCATGAATAATGAAAAACTGAAGTCTGGAGCTGTGAACACCAACGCCCTTCTGCAGCACAAGGGTCCAAGACAACACGAGACACTGCAAAAGAAGTCTGGTCCTTTCTAATAGTACTAATATAGCGTGCATCAGTAGCCCCTTTCTGTGTCAAATTTTCTTCTAGCAACAAAGTGTATACTCTCCAGAAAGATAATAAACCACAATATACATAAACACAGTTTGGTCAAGTTCCTAACCAAAATTTATGCTGGCATGTAATTCTGTGCATGTTCAGTAGTGGGTATCTGCAGAGTGTGAGTGCCATTGTAGGTACTCTGAATTTTGACCTCTAGATGCATATAATATCCCCACCTCATTATACAGAAAATTCGAATCCTTAACTTTCTGAGCTTTCAACAATGCAAGCTAGAAAAGGGTGGTGTGAACTCACCTCAACATTAAAAATGGGATTGGAAGAAATTTTAGAAGATAAAACTATTTCCAGAGATTTCCACTCAGTCAAGTATCAGAGAAACATGCTGACTCATAAACAGACACGGCTGAGCTAAAGCACGACTTTTCTCACCTTCTGCACAATACCCCATGCATCCTTGGGTGGGCTGCAGTAAGTAAACAAAGAAATCTCCGCAGTTCCTCACACTGACAGGGATTCGGAAAAGACAGCAGTCTTTTGAAGTGCTGAAGAAAAACTGCCATGTAGCACAAGCTGTTAACTGTTTGATCTCACCGGGTCGAGGCATGGATTCTGACTCCCTCAGAGACAACCAGACAGGGGCTTGAGTACCACAGTGATTCATCTTTAGCACCAGAGAAAAACATCAGAAAATGGTTAATGCTATATCAAACTGTCCCTGTGCTTTTAGCAAAACACACAGTACAATTCAGGGGCTGGCTAGCTTATTTTCTTCCTCAAGTTTGAATACAAATACACACAAAAGAGACTTAAGTCCTTCTTTGAGTCTAGCAAACTTGCGTTTCTAAAGACAGTCTATAATTTGGTGCCTGAAGAACTTAAGTGGGAGCCACACCTGCATGTTTTGCTCAAAAAGGCTTCTAATAGTTGTGTTATGGCTTAGTGAGCTACTCTAAGTCCATTAACCTACAGTAACTGACTGCGTTAATTGTATCGGAGCTCAGCAAACACAGGGTAGAACATATATACACTCAGTACCAACTAAAGGTACTAAAGCTGACATATTTTACCTGCCCTTTGCCCTGGACTGAAGGGTCAGCTAACCTCCTGGACTTCATCTAAGAGATGTGGCCAGCTGATGGAAGGTTACTCACTTGCAGCCCTAGCCTTTCAAGACACCTGATAAACCCTGGCTGGCTTCCAACTCCCCACCTTTAGAAAGAGATATGCCTGTAGCATGCCTGCAGTGACTTTGTAGCAACCCTAAACCCTTTGGTGTTTACTAAGCAGTGGGCTCCACAAGGTCTGTGGTTCAGATGTCAATTCAAGAGGTGATTTAAGAGGGCTGTTGTTCCCTCTGAAAAACAAAAGCCTTGCTCAGTGTTTTCCCCCACCGAATGAAAAGTGTGCTGTGGAGTTGTCCCCTTCCCCTTCTCACCAGTGTGGTTACATGAGGTCTTCAGGCCAAGGCAGCTCCCATGAAGGTCACAGCTTAATGGTAATACGAATCACAGCAACCAAAGTACAAGTCTGATTTAGCAGACACTAGACTTTACCAGGGGAACACAGAAAAATGGATTGTGATAAAAGGAGGCAAAGAAGGAATCTGGGTCATTCTCCCCAGAATGAGTTAAAGATCACCTCCCATCTTTTCATGTGCTGCAGAAAGCAAACTCAGGAGGAACTCTCATAGAAGGACAGAGTCTTAAAGACAGCATTAGGAAAATATTTCCATAAAAAGTATAAATAGGAAATTTTGAGAACCTCTTCTCCTTCATACATCACCTCAAGTATTACTTTCTTTGACCCAATACTGAAACAAGGTCTCAGATCATTTTGTCTTTAGACCTCTTGGTATCTAGTCTAAAGACCACTGCAGACTTGTTAACTCAACTCAAAAGTTCGCCTTTCTTTCTTAATCCAGAATATCCAAGTCCACCATCAATCCATTGAACAGGCAGAATTAATGAAAAGTAGACAGAAATGGGATGGATTGTTTAACAGGGTCTGAATGTTTGACAAGGATTAAATACAGCAATAATAAAAGTTCTCCCAAAGGGAAAGAAAGGAGGATGCTTCCCAAATGAGCCATCCATTGTAGTTTGTTTTTAATGTTTGACTTTCAGATTTCAAAATAAATGTTTTGTTTTTATCAACAGATGCAAGAAAGCAGATGTTAATGCATAAATTTCACTTGCTGAATAAGTTTTGAATCCATCTCTTTCCAACTGTGATACAACTGCTTTATATTAGGAAGGTAGCCTACTTTTACTGAGTATTTACTAAGCACTGAGAACTTCGGTCAGTTTTCTAAAACTTCCTTGGCTGATCTGAGTGGGCATCCTGCTAGTCTAACCTCTGTTCTGAAATCACATTGTTTTTTCCCCTTGGTTTCCCATGCTGATTGTTTGAAAGTATCCATTCTGAGAAAATCCAATTAGTTAGTTAATATCTTTCTATTAAATCTAACTAAAAGAAGTCCTCCAGGAATCATACTTTTCACTATTTTTTTTTTCAGTATAAAAGCCTGGATAACAGTAGCCTCAGTCCTTTGAGTCCTTCAGTTAGCTACACAGTAGAAGTATTTCAGTGGCTTTATACTGGGGTATAGATTTAATAAAAAATAAATAAAAGATAAGAATGACTGCTAGAAAACTTTTTTTTGGTGTTTTAGCTGTTCTGTATTTCTTTAAAAATGTTTCATTGTTGGCCTTGCTTCTCCTTGCCTCACCTCTACTCTCCAAGAGACTCTGACCTGGCAACTTCAATTCATTAGAAAAATCAGAGGAAAAGCCTAAAGACATTTTTTTGTTTGTTTGTTTAAATAAGGTAATATGTTAAAATAGGAAACTACAAAGATATATCTCCTTAGAATATAACAATTATAGAGATGTAGGTACAGCTCCAAAACCAAGCATTGCAAGGCTGAAGTATTTAAATATTCCAAGTAATTCTTGAGTCCTAGGGGACTTGCAGATGACAAGGTAACTAATGTTCTGTTATCTCTATTAGTTCAAGTCATTGCAGGAGTCATCTCTGCTCTCTACCATGATCACTTTAAAAGTTCCACAGTTATTGGATTCCTGTGGCTCTTAAGTCTTTATATCACTTAAACACAGCCTTCCTAACAGACTGACCGGTCAGATGGTTGCAACTTTACAGTATGATATCCCTGCTATGCTGCCACTGAGAAAATCTTTAGCAGTGACTAAGAATGACAGGTTTTCAGAGCTATAAAAGCGATGTAATTTATCATCTGCTATTGCCCATTCAGTGGAATGTTTTCAACACCTAAGACTTAATTGTCCAGGTAACACATTTTACTATACTCAAGTCACTCAAGTATTTAGAAAGAACACTCTACATTCCTCCACATTGGTCTCAATAACCATATGCTTTTTTTTGTACCTATCCTACTGAAAAATTCTTAAGAAAAATATGTATTTTTCATAATCGTATGAGTTGTAGCAATACCTCTACACACTTGGTTGGCATCTCAGCTGGCTTATCGAAGATCACAAAGCGATACCATCCAGGCGTTAGGGAATGGTCACATATTAAATCCTGAATAGCTGATTGCTGGAGGCGGGAGGAATCAAAGTCAACGCTTCGATAAGGGCTCTGCAGGATCTGATGTCCACCAGGAGAGCATTCAAGAACTGTGGAGCAAGAATATTTTGAAAATGAAGATGGAATGCCTAGCAAGTATGTCAGAAAGGACGTTAAGTATTTTTAACTGTAAAATACAGCCAGATTGCACTGTGATGAGAACTTAACTTTTACTGAAAAGCGTATTGAAGTCTCAGTAACAACAACAAATGGGTATGTTAGGACTCAAAAATTTAGCAGAATTCCTCATGAGGTAACTTTCCCTTCTTTAAGTGGACAATAAATAACCACATTAGGCATTTACCTATGATGTAATAACAGTGGTAAGGAATATGTTTAAACTTTCTCTGGATTTTGACCTTCTAGCTCCACTGACGTTTATGAAACCCAACCACCTGAATAAAAATGGGATGTCAGATATATGAGAGGATCAAAAATCTTACCTCAAGAGGAGTAAGAAATATCCTAAGGTCCTTTGTAAATAAGCTACAACTTTACAGTGTTCCTATGCATGAAATACAGAATTCCTTCAAAGGGATGAGAGGTAGTTGCACACAGCTTGCATGTAATACATCATAACAGAACCATGTGTGGAGATCGGTACATATGTAGTTACAGACCTTAAGTCAATCTGTATGACAGATATGCTAGATTTTAATAAAGTAAATACAAGTGATAAACAATTTATTTTTTCTTTTTTATGCAGTCCTATTCAGAAATAAAGCAGAATCCCAGAATTCCTGAATCTGATCTGGCAGTTGAGTTGACTCCTGTCACAGACAGTGACAATAAAAATTCTGGCGAATGGCCATTCTTGCTCAGGAATGTGCTGGGGAAGTGCAAGTGGGGAAAAGTAAAGAAAAAGAATATTTATAAAGAAATAACATTTTAAATATGCACATCTATTTTTGTTGCTTTTAAAAATGGGTAGCAACTGATGCTGGCCATGAATGGAATTTCCGGTTATACTGAATAACACAGTTAATTCTTGCCTCTACTAGGCAACTAATGAATTTTAAAAAATGCAGCTGTAAGCAAAGCTCTTCCTTTTGAATTTTAACAGTCTGATCTTCGGTTTTCACTCCCAGGTTGCTTGGGATTTTTTTTTATTTGTCCCATATTTTGCCTGGTGTAATTCTGCCACTGGCCACAAACATATTTTGGTCCAAATCGTGCAGTGATGCGCGATCTACCACGTTCCTTTCAAATCGTTGTTCAGATAACCACAATTATAAACCAGTTTGAAAATCGGGTAATTCTACTCCTTTAAATGGAGAAGATGCCCCAGTGAAAGAACAGACTTCATCTCTTTCAAGCACAGTAGGAGAATCCTATAGTCTTTCAAAGACCGAAGATTTAATCTGCTATGGCTTTAGGCTACCCAGGCAGGTAACAATAGCTTTATCTTCTATCCTCTAAGGGCAGATAGAAGTCAGTGTGATTGACTGTGCCACCACTGTGCTTCTGAGTTACTTGTAGTAGCCTGTAGGCTATTCATGTCCATACAAGTTGACCTTACTGAGAATTTATCCCTCATCGGAATTTGAAGAAAAGCCCTTGAAGAATCACAGGTCAGTCATGTGTGTTATTGAAATGTTTTCCAAGCAAGCTTCAGCACAAGCAGTTTACGAGCCATGGTGAAAGTTTCTTCCTATCTTCTATTTTTTATTGGAATTCTCCCTTTCATACAGCACCCTCATTAGTTTTCTTTTCTGTAACTGAATCCCTCCTGAAGCAATTAATATCTGTTACCTCTTCCATTAATAAATCAAGCTAGACACAAGACAAGTCTATATTTTCTTTTCCTCCACAGTTTAATTAGATCATCTTTTGACAGATCTTTAAAACAGCTGACTGTACTCACTTGTAATAGGGTTATAAATCCTACTAAAGATCAAATTATACGTTTCTTATTATTATGCACATCACTTTAAAATGTCACCCAGCTCTTCTTGTATTCTTTTTTCCTTTTTAGTGGTACAGTAGTATTTCCATAGCTACTGCTTGGAAATCTCATGTCGTGTAACACTGGTTGATCTTTTCTTTCTTTTATTTCCCTTATCCATTCTGCCAAACAACTGAAAATAACTTCCATCAATAATACAAATTAAAATATTTTATTACACATCTGAGTGTGTAACTAATGCTCTCTCTAACCCTGGTAACAGCAGAAACAAGTCAAACCATCATATTTATGGACACATACACAACCCTGAATATCTTCTCTTTAAAGAAGTTACCCCTGCAGACTAGACCCACTCAAATCACAGGCATTCAAGAGGGGAGATGGCTACACTTTCCACTGAAATAATGATTTCCTTATTCAGATTTACTTTATATACACACACAGCAGTCTTTCAAACTTCATTCTCAGAATGACAAATATTGATTTTGCTATGATGCTCCAGAAAAGCTTTGCCTGGGTCTAACACCCACCAATTTGCAACTCAGTGAGTCAGGTCTGAGAAAGTAATAAGGACATCAAATCAGGGTCTGATGCTTGAAAGTGCTATGGAAGCATACCTACAGGGCGGGCTTACCTACCAGCTCTGCCTAGTATGGCAGGAACATTACAGTATGGGAAAGCATATATGTTACTGTTGACTTACAGCATCCTCATCCGTAGGCACAAAATATTTTGACATGTTCTAACACAAAATGGAAAACTCATGTTAAATTTAACAGAACTTACCATTTAAGAACAGTTATTCTTGATGGAAATAATATTAATTATATTATTAATAATTACATGGGAATATTATTATTGTTTTACTTTAGGACCTTGGAATGTATTATTGATTTAGTCACTTTAAATATTTTATTTAGAACAGTCAAATCAAACTTCTAATTACAAAACATGCAAGTGAATACCCAAGACTGAGAAATTTGGCCTCCTTTGTACACTGCACCATTGGTTTAACTCAGCCTGGTGTAGACACACGTGATACGCTACAAGAAGAGACATATTTCTAGGGCGTCAAACTCCAATTTTATTTGGAGGTCCAAATTCTACATACAGTCTGTTAGAAAAGCAATCTTCCTTGCAAAAATATGCAACTGTTTCCCTAGAATTTGAGTTAATTTATCATATTCAGTGCTTCTTTCCACAGATACACTATCTATCATTTTAAGATTCTCTACTGTTCTTTAACTGAGGTCTCTGCAAGCCAGGAAGACCTTGATTCCATATTTGCTTTTTCCTGACTGTCTTCATGATTAATATAGTGAGCTTTGTCAGGATCCATCCCAGACCTACTTGGTTCTGCCAGATAATGAGAAACGTGATCCTAAGCCAGAAAAGAATTCAGCTTTTGCACCACCTTAAACACAAGGAGAACATTGTGCCAGAGGACGAGCAACAGTAGGTGCTTCTCTGAATCACAGCCACTGCTAGCAAGTGAACTGCTGGGACCCCATTATTAAATCCAGTCTCAAGATTAAATTATGAAAACTTCCTTGTCCAGTGAAAGTAGCTCATCTCATCTCAAGATTAGTGCAGCCTTTTGTATAATGTGTATCTGGTCTGTTTGCTACCCAAAGTCCACTGTAGGCATCTGGTACATTGGGTTATTCTGCCCAATTACAGAAAGCAGCCGGGGGGGGGCGGGTGGTGAAACTTTCAGATATTTCCAGTTATCTATTTGAACAGATTAAAATACAAAAATATACAAACAAATACACATACACCAGGCCTTTTTTGGGAGCCATATAGATGTAATCTCTGAAGTGACAATGGTATCTGGAGGATTGTCTTCTGAGAGACACGGTTACTGAAGCTCTGTTATTGAAGCTCTGTTATTGAAGCTCGGTTCGGGCTTTTTTAGGCAGGCCAATGGGCCAAGTGTCAGGCAACTTCACTCTTGCACTCAGTGACACTTATTGCCAATGCAATGGGGTTTGTACCAGGACTTCCTCAAACAGGTCAGGTAACAGGTACTCCAAACACTACAGGTTATCTGAAAATCAAAGTGATTCTAGAAAGACATGGGAGCCCTTTTTCACAAAGGGATATTTAAGTGGTTTCTGATGGCTGCCTCCTCAGCTATAGCAAATGCTTTCCACAAAGGAAGGACTTTCAGCTCCCTGTTCACATCTCTGTTCCCATCCATCTGCTAGGAGAGGCGGATACAGGATTTTCCACCTGTTCATGGGCAGGACTAGTATTCTAGGGCAGTCAGGGACCGAGAGCTGCTGGGTGCAAGCCAGAGGAGAGATGGGAAATGGAGCCATCCATGGGCTACAGGCAGGCAAGGGCAGAGTGGCAGGACTCAGCTCTTCGCATACAGAGAGCTTATCAGTCCTGCTGCCCAAAGGCCAGGATCTGGCAAATGGCTACAGATAAACAAACAGTGTCATTAGACAGTGCCCACTCCCATCTCAAATGTGATTTTTCCTGCATCTACTGGACTCAAAGGATGCAGCATGTCATCATCCCAAGGCAGAAATTAGAACTAGGACTGCTTTTAATAAAAGTGCTCAGGTGCATTTGTGGACTTAAACTCACTCAAAACACTGAGATACAAAGACATTAACTTTGTGGAAGAAGTTTAGGGTAACACTTTTAGAGCAAAATATAAAAACTAATGTGACTATTTACCTAAAAGATCCCATTTCCTTGGGTGAGATATAGAAAAGCACACCATCACAGATGTTTAAGCAATGGCAGTACCACAACAACACGAAACAGGAATATGAATACTAGATACAGAACCACGAAGAACACCCAGTCAGCGTGGACACGTTAACACACCTGTACAAACAGCGCGACGCGAACGGGTGTTAGAACACCTCGCAGCCTCCCATGAGCCCAGCCTGAGGGGTGGGTGGTTTGCAGCAGGACAAGGTTGCATAAGCTTTAAACAAATGTAAAATACATTCTGAGCATTTTCTAGCGGATCTCCATACAATACGCTGCGGTATCTACTCTTAAGGTGGACTTTCTGACAGAGATTTCAAACAACACAGATAGGGGGTTTGCACCGGTTTTGCAAAGCCTTTTGCAGGAGTCCCAGGTAAGGGTGTGCGCCGGCACTCGGGGAGAAGAGAGCAAGGAAGAGAAAACGGGAGGACTGGCATTCCTGGCCTTCGGCTTTCACTTGCCAGCTTTTCCCTGCAGGTGCACCGTGACAATGACAACCCCTATGTCGTCAGTTCATAAAGTTAAGCCTCTCCCAGTGACATGTAACGAAAACAAGCGAGAGCGGACCCCGGGTAGGGACCTGACCGAGCCGCTCACCGGGACCGGGTGAGAGTGCTCCGTGCCTGAGGGCTACCTCCGCGCAGCCTGCCGGCGCCGAGCCCAAGCGCTGCCCTCTCTGCTCTACGCCACCCGGAGCGGCCGCCCGCCCCTCCACCTGCTGGCGGCCATGCCCCCGACAGTAGCCGCTCGTCCCCTTCTCGGTGCCCGGCCCGGTGCCGCTTACCTCGCTGGCGGGGCCTCGCCGCCGCCAGGCACCCCAGCAGGGCAGCGCAGAGCCAAAGGCAGCGGGCTGCGCGGGCGGCCCCCGGCATGGCCCCGCCGCGCCGGCCGGCCGCTCTCCTCCGCCTCCCCGATCGCCCCACCGCCGGAGGTCTCCGCCGCCGTGCGCCCCGCGCTCTTCTGGCGGTTCCGGACGCCCACCCCGCGCCTTAGTGCAGCCCCTCCCTCGAGCGGTCCTCGGCGGGGCCCAGCCCTCAGCCCGCCTCCCCGCCGGCCCCCGGCCCCGCCGGGGGTCTCGGTTGGGGAGGTCCGCTCCCGGCGCTTGGACGGCGGCGGATGGCTGCGGCTTGTGCCCGGGCACTGCGGGTGGAGCTTGGCTCCCGGGAGCCGCCGGTTCCCCTCTGCGCCCTGGCATCCTCTACCCGGATTGTCCATGGGACGGGGACGGGGCCGGGAGGGGTTCATCAAGCCGACGAAAGGTTCGGTGATTCTCGTCGGGGCTGTATATAAGAAGATGCTTTTCTGGATCCCGGACAGCCCCAAAACTGGCTGGCGCTAAGAAAGAGCAACGTGCTGCTCTCCCCAGACCTCTCCTTGTATTTATTTTCCTATGTGCAGTCAATGAAAAACAGCCAGTTTCAAATTGTTTGTCGTGAATCCTTTGGTGGTTTCTTTAGGTGAAAACATCGAGAGCCTTTTATACTTCTGTATTAGTAAGTTACAAACTTCAGTGTTCGGCACCATTAACACCAAATGAGTTAAGCAACTATTCACTGGTTTCAAGCAACTAAGTTTCAAGGCTTGCTGGGAGTTGCTTGTGTTTGGAGATGCTTAGCAGAGGGCAAAGAAGAGAGCAAATTTGGCATTTAAGTTTTGGTAACAATGGTATTGTATTTCTTCGTAGGCCAGAGGCTGTGCAGGCACACACAAGGGTGGACAGCAGTCCACAGAAACATTCCATGTTCTCATCAGGATATGCAGACCTACATCAAACAAATAACTGTTGGTGACACAAAAACCAGCTTACTGCCATGCACTGAACATCTGCAGGGGTGAGGTTGTTTGGTGAGGAATGGTTCCTGGAGGTACTGCCCTGGGCCAATAGCTGCAGAGCCTGTTTTCCTGCAGAAAGAGGTCTCAGGCCTTGGAGTCAAGGCAGAGACACTAAGGCACTGTTGTTTGGGTAACCTTAGTCTTCTCACACACAAACCCTGAGCGTCTTCATTGGAAGAAGCAGCTTGAGCTTTGAATTCAGAGTTTTGGAATTCTGTCAGTTCTCTATGGCAGATAGGTTTCTCCTAGGCAGACAGGGAAATTTCATTATGAGTTTGATCATTGTTCAGTCAATTATCTGGGTAATTTGTTGCCAGATATGATAAAATTGTATCCTGGAAACCCGCATGCATCTCACATTATTTTTGGGGTTGTTTTTACATTTTACAGTGTGTGACTGGAAACAAGAAAGAAAAGGAAAGAGGCATTTTACAAAAGAAGTTGCAAAATAAGGACCTAGAAAGAGAGACCTGAGAAGCTTTGATAAAATTTAAACATTGAGCTATGTCTTTGACCCCTGCTAATCGTGATGGAGTGGTATTTACAGGAGGATTAACACCTTTCAGCATGGATCCTGCAGGAGACCCAAAGAGGTAGCAGTAACAGCTGCTGGACTAAAGATACCTTTCATCTTTTCTGCACTGGTTTTCTTCTACTAGCTCCCTCAGCTACTATCAGCCTTGTAGCCTTTTACAGTGACAGCAGAGCAAGAGCATATTGTGGGGGAAAGAGCTGACAACTTGCCAAAAGTAATTCTGGTGCTCATGGTGACAGTTGTGTGAGTGATGGTGAATTTATGAAAAATTAGAGTAATTCTAGGGCAACTTCATGCTTATAGTAGGAGTGTGGGTCTCTGCCACAGGTTGCCATTTCAGAAAGTTTTAGATGGCGATTTTAATTAAGTTTTAATTAAGTAAATCATAGGCCGTGTAAAATTGGCTTACACTAATAAAGCCACCTCCTTCACTTATGGTGGAATATGAAGTCAAACTACAAGCTACTATTTTGGACTGTAGTGGATTGTTCTTCCCAAGCAATCGGGATGCGTGGGGGGGGGTGGGGGGAGATATTGAAAGAAGGAAGAATTTAAGGTGCTGTAAATGATTATGTAGTCACTACTGTTGTAAATAGTTTGAAGTTTGACTAAAACCACGGCACAGGGAGCAATGGTATCAGTGCTTGGGAACTACACATTGTAGCACAGAGCGGCATTCCCCAGAGTGGGTTTTCTGAGTACCAATGCAGAAAGAAAGATGTGACATTGGGTTTGGAGATTATTCCAAGGCTAATTTCCACTTTAGTAATCTCAATATGTTCAGTAAAGCTTTTAAATATATATTTAATTCAAGGTGGGCTTTTACGTTATGTCTATGAATTAAATGATTTATTTGACCGCAGCCTGAGCAGAAGCGCTTTTGCTGACTCAGGACTGGCTAAGCAGGGAGGGAAGAGTATAGTGATAATTCAGAGAAAACAGACGTGTTGGCTGACAAGGAGCAGGGACTTGGAAAATGCTCGATATAGAGTCACTGCAGAAGTGGAAATATTCAGAAAAAAAAAGGGGGCTCTGCTGATGCTGAGTCCTCGGTGCTGCAACTAGATTGTGATGGTTTTATGTTTTATCAGCATAAGTCCGTGACTGTGCAGCTCCCACAAATGTGTATGCATAACAGTAATCCTAGAAAAAATGTGAAAGAGAAAAAAGAGAACTTTCCCATAAATGCAATATAGCAACTTCTTCATTGCCACTTCTGTTGCCAACCTTCTAGTGTGATCTCTGTAACAGTGCACCTCAGATCGTGAGCTTAATATATCTGAAATCTGAAATACGTCTTATACAGTATTTAACAAGATGATGTTATATCAGCATTGCATTTAGGGGAATAGTGGAGAGTAGGCAGAAGGCAAATGGGTAGAAGGCTGATTAAAGATAACAGAGTAATACCTTAAGTATTTTAGGTAACTAAGTCGGGGAGAACTATCAGCAGTGTTTGCCAAAATGTGCACATTCACAAATATGTATTTCAGGTGTGAACTGGAAATGAGAAATCATCTTTGAGTTTTAAAAGTACTTAGCTCCGGACAAAGCCACAAACGGGGTTGGTTTTTTTTTTGTAGTTGTCTCCAAGCCCTAAACTCAAAGGTAAATAAGGGCATCACAGAGAACAAAGGCCGTGTTTGTGGTAGGGAGCTTGGAATAACGAGTAATTGGTGTGAATGCTGTTGCACGAGAGAGGAGAGGCAGAGGTTGAGAACCGAGGGCAGCAGCTGGGTGGGTGGATGCTATCCTGAACAATGAATCCCCAGATCTGACACTTTTGAATTTCTTAGGGATGTTTTGTAAACTAAGGTAAACAATTAGAGAAGAATCTGATTAAGATAAAACCACCCACTATGTCTGATTTGTTATAATCCTTTGCTTTCAATCTGTGCTGCTAAGAGTAGAAATGGAAGTGTTTCTTAAATGAATCCCCTGTGCTGTACCATTTAGCCTGTGTCTGTTGTAGGAAATGTAAATCTGAACAAGCCCTTTAAACCTATGTCGCAGTATTTGTTATCTGAGCAGAGACAGAACATGGATGATAACTCCAAATAAAACTGTGAGCAGAACCTGGAAGCTGGGAGAAATCTCCCTGCAAAGGTTCAAAAGGTTGTTGTAGGGCTGTATGTTTGGAAAGAGTTGCCCTTAGCAGATAACATCCATCCTGTAAGGAGCAGATGGCTGAGAGATAGCCCACAGCTCTGGGTAGATCCAAAAGCATCAGAGAGGGATGAGTTCTCTCGCGCTTGCCCTTAAACGTTTTTAGTTCTTTCTTCCAGTGAAAATTATTCCTTTCAATTGTGCCAATTGATGTATGTGAATGGTGAGTGATTGTGTCCTTTCTGAAACAATAAATTGTTAACATTCTTTGCCTAATCTGATTAATTCTGTCCTTAAAGTCAAATTGTGGGTTGTGTGACTTTTAACTTAGCTAAGGTTCATTTGATTGAAAAACATGGTTTAACAGGTCTGAAACTAATGTCCCAAAACATCACTAAGACAAGAGGACACACTAAGACACATTGCTAGCTCCAGCTCAGAACTAGCTATTTGATTCTATCCCCCATCCCTATTTTTGGCATCAAATAGAAACAGAGACTTGGTAGTGGTCATGTGCATTTACATTCTTCTGCAGCTAACATTACGGCATTGAAAGAGGTTAAATTTGCTCATGTTTGTTCCACTGGTGGCTTTTCCTGAAAACTGCATGACTTTTGAGTAACATTCGTTTTTCAAAATGCTTTTTAAAGGGTATTTTTTAAACTGCCATGTAAATGTACTCAGTGTTGACAGTCTGTTTAGCTTTCAGAAGTAATTACATGTTCACTGTGTTTTAGCTCCTAATTCTCTCACATATTTGACCTCTTGTATAGACTATATTTGAATTACATAGTAAAGGACTTCAGTATAAAAATCTAATGTGATTTGGCTGGGTTAAGCACTACAAGGTTTAATATACATTGTAGGAAATCTATCTCCAGGGGTTATTAAGTGCCACATAAAATCAGTGGTAGGCTTTCCATTAACTTCAATTGTCTTTGGATCAGCCCCTTACTCTTTTATGGTTCTCAAATATTTTTATATTCTTTATTGCATAACGGCTTGAAACTTAACTCAGTGTGCCAGCACATTTTAAAATCTGTGAAGTCCCTTGGCTAGTGGAATTTTATTGGAATAGTTTTTGTTTTACCAACACTGAACTGTGTAACACTGGCTTGGAATTAGATTGATCTGTTTTGTGTGATACAGTGCTCAACTATTATTTCTTCTCTTTCTGCTCCCACATGCTGTTTGTCTTTGTGTGTGTACAGCTTCGTTGCAATTTTTAAAAAGTAGCAAAACATAGAATTCATTCTTTAGACTAAATTCTACCTGAGTAAGGTCCAAAGCATTGATAGCCATGCACTTCATACTCTTTGTCTTACTGACTTGAGCCTTTTTGCATTTGAACTACTATTTTTTACATCTGTGAAATAAAAATTAACTGTAATGGACAACAGTCTTGACTAAATTATGTGCTCTCCTAAAATTCAGGTGGGAGAAAATATTCTGAAAATATATGACTTATACAGATGATGAACACATAATGAAATATTTGTCTCATATTCTCAGATAACCCCTTTGTTAGTATAAAAGACTTTGGTTGTGTAAAGACTAAAAAGTGTGTTTTGATGAAATCCCTTAAGAAGAAGGGGATTTAAAATCAAGCTTCCCACATCCTAGGGCTAAAAGCTATGCTCTTTTTCTCTGGGACTATAATTTCTCTTCTTACCTTTTACTTTTTACAGGGGACTAGCTAAGTAGGTTGTGAGTCAGTGAGATCTCTGACCAGCCAGCCCTAGCTGTGTCCAAGTACCACCATGGCCTTGGTAAGAGGTACATCCTATCCACGTTCAGTGACTATCTGCTAACAGTGAAGATACAAATAAATAACTGTGGCTAGCCCAACGAGGAAAGCCTGCATCTACTAAAGCAGAAAAAACACAATCTTTGGCTTTGTTTTATGACAAGTTCTGGTCCCTGACTGAAGGAGAGAGTTTGCAGCTAAGGATTATAAAAGGAAGAACACACATGAAGAGAATTTCTGCAACTTTTAGTACTGTGCTAGGTCAGTCTGTGCATATCCTTAAGCCTTTGCCTGCATGTAGAGAAAAGCAATATTTATTTATTTAATGAAGGGTGGGATGGTAAGAACTGATGCTCTTTAACAGGGCAGAAGCACAGATCACCAATTAGCTTTAGCCAGGTGGAGTTGTGCTGATTTTTGCTGAGGATTTCACCCAGAATTCCTGTTTACATTTATACAATAAGAAGAAACTAAGAAGTGTCCTCAGAGAGAAGCAGAAATCTCATATGAAAATGACCTGTCTTTTTTTTTCTTTATGGAAGCCATTTTGATGCAGTGTGTAGGCCAGCTTAATGTTGATGGCACCTCCAAGCTAGATGAAATATTGTCCTCTTTAATGTTTGGTTGCACTTGCCAAATCTTGTACCTGTTATGCAAGGGCACCTGGGAAGGGGGGTACACACTGTTGTGGTTTTGCCCCAGCTGAGAATCGAACACCACGCAGCCACTTGTTCTTTAAAAGGGAGTGTGGGGGGGAGGGGTGGAGTTGAGGGAGGGGGAAGAGGGAAGGGAAAGGGAAATAAACATAAAACAAAAACAAGGAACCAAAACCTCATGGATTGGGATAAGGATAGTTTACTAGAATAGCAGAAAGATAGATATAACAATAATAACAGGACTTTATAGAAAAATATATGAAACTGGTGATACACAATGCACTTTCTCACCGAACCACACAACTCAGGCCATGCAGCCCAGAGCCGTCCCAAAAAACCAGACCATCTGCAAAACCCGTGTGTCCTGGAGCTGTCTGCTCCTCCTCCAACCAGCCCCCTTTTATGCTGAGCATGATGTAATTGGCATAGAATATGCCCTTTGGGCAGTTCAGGTCACCTGTCCTGGCTGTGCCGCCTCCATCATCATTAGCGGGGAAATATGAACAAGTGAAAAGTCCTTGATGGCCTGGCAGCAGCTAGAAACATCCATGTATTATCAGCACTGCTCTCATCCTAACTCCCAAACACAGCATTCCATCCACTATTAGAAGAGAAACTAACTCTATCCTAGCTGAAACCAGGACACTCACAGAAGAGGCATGCCTACTGCTCCAGACAAGAACTTGTCACCCTTGTCCCCATCCCTTAAGTAGCTGAGTTCAGCCAGGTGTAGATAGGGAATCCTGGGTTTCATGTATCCTGTCTGCTTGCAGACCCTGTCCCAGGGAAGGTTGGGTGCAATTCCAGTAGTCAAATATCTGCCCTGGGAAGAATAATGTCACACAGTGTGTTTAGTCTGGAGACCAATAGGCTGAAAAGCAGGTTTGCAGAAAGGACCTGGGAGGTACCGATGGACAAGTTGAACACGGACCAGCAATGTGACCTTGCAGCAAAGGCAGCCAACAACCCTTGGGCAGGACTGGGCAAAGTGTCCCTCAGGTCAAGGGAGGTGATCCTTGCTTGCTACTTATCACTGCTGAGACACAACTGGAGTGCTGGGCCTGGTGCAACAGAGACATGGACATAACGGACTGTATCCAGTGAAAGGACAGGAAGATGATTAAGTGATTGGTGCATCTGTCATATGAGGAGAGGCTGAGAGAGCTAGGATAGTTCAGGCTGGAGAAGGGAGGGCTCAGGTTAGATGTCCTTGAGTTGAAAAACCTGACAGAGTGCGAGTAAAGAAGACAGAACTAGTCTCTTCAACGCTGCTCATTTAAAAAAAACAAGTAATGAGCACAAATTGAAATACAGGAAGTTATGTTTAATAATAAGAAAAAAACCTTACTTACTGTGCTGAAACTGTACCGAAGAACTTTTCTCTCCTTTGTTCAGTGTGACCACTTCAGAAGTCTTTCAGGCTTTGCTTTCTGCAGAAGAGTTCAGCTGAGTGTTATGTGGTCATTATTCCCCTGTGTTATCTGAGTGTTATTCCCCAGATCTGGGAATCTTTCCAACGCAGGCAACCTGCAGGACTGCAGGTAACAAGGGCAGGAAGACTGAACTGGTTCCATGGTGCTACCTCTGTTCCATGATAAGACCAAGGACTGAAATGTTGAACAATACTTCTAGAGCTATCAATGTAACTTTTTTTGTGACTCACAAAAGCTACACAAAGAAAGAACTATAATGTTCTTAGAGAGAACATCTTGCAGAGAGTTGATAGTATCAGGTGATATGGGCCATGAACACAAAAAAACCCTACATATTAAAAATTGGTGTCTGTAACATGACTTACACAGTAAAAATTCTGCTTAGATGCTTTAGACAGACCTAAAATTTAAACCATAGGAGAAAACAATAAAGCTCTGATATCTACCAATACCATTAGGCATTGGGATTTATTGACACATACACACACACATATTCTTCAGGTGCATATACATACATACATATCAGTTATGCCAAACTGCCTCAGACCAGCATTGGAAGGAGGCCCAGAGAAGATGAAATTTAAAAATGAGGGAAAAAAAAGCAAAGGAAAACATGGGGGAGTTAACTGTTTTCTTGTTTGTACAGTAAATGCTAGCCAATGGTCTGGAATATTGAAAATTGCCCTGAGCTTTACTAGGCGGATACAGTACAAAGAAGCAGTGTGTAATTTATAGACCTGGCCAGAAAACACATTGTTCTACATTTTCCATATAATAGGGGTAGGGGGAATTTTTTAAAGAACATTTTGCAATTTCTTCTCCTGTTTGGTTTCCCCCCACCCCCAGCAAGCTTATCCTGTCATTACCATGTCTGCATACTAAAGTGCATTAGTACACATATAGACACTAAGGAGATTAGATCACTCAAACAAGATGAGAAATCCCAGATGTATGCCACGGATATTCTCCATTTATACATAAAAGACAACTCCTTGGGGAACCTAGCCACTCTTCAATTGCAAAACATTTAATGGTGCAGAGAGGATGTGCATCTTGATCTTGCAAACACTTAAGCATGTGCCACAGGGTAAGCTGTTAAATAGTCCAAAGAAGTCAAGTGTATAAAGCTAAGTACGTAATTTAGTTGCAAAATTAAGGCCTTAAAACACTGCAGAATGTGTTGCTTTTAAAATTCCCCCTATTTTTTTTTCCCCTTAGCAATATCACACAAGGCAGGAAGAGATAATCGCAGCTTGAAAATCTTTTGGCAGAATTGTTGTAAAACCAAAGATTACGCTCAGAAGGGGCAACTGTCACAACCTTTATGTTCACAGATGCTGAAAAGATGCTGGTGGTCTAGGGATTATCTTCAAATACACTATGCTAAGGCTCCAGTCGAACAACAGGATGCCTGTTTTGAGTGGAGCAGCAAGCCTGAAAAGAGAGAGGTAAAAGCATCACTAACAGTCAGAGATCTAGAGAAGGGGGAATTCCTACTTTTAAAAATCAGCAAATACAATATCTCTAGATTAAATCTGTATCATCAAAGAGGAAAGAAAGATGTGAAATAAGGTCTGACCGATTATATTGCCTTTGCAGAGGGCTTAGAGACTGAATGTTTTAACTTCAGTAAACCTGCTATTAATAGGTTGTGGAGTTTAAAATGACCCTTCATCCTCAAAATATAGATGATCTGGCTTCTACATATGCAAGGGTACTCTAAAGAGAAGCCAAGGAGGTTATCAAGGACTGAGTGAGAGAGAAATGCTACAGAGGACATCACTTGCTTAGGAAAAATGGCTCTACTTCCAAGACTGTCATTGTACACAAGGCACATTGTGCACAAGATGCACAAATCATCATTTTGCCTTCCCTACATTATCTTTCTTCATCTTGATTGACAGTCCCTTTTCCTGTGAAGAAGTCTATATCACTATGTGGACAAAAATGAACAGATTTTAAACATTCTGTTCCTCTGTAATTTAGAACAGTCCAAATACAGCAGAATGAAACTGAATGTTTCATTGCATTGATGAAATACTTTTAAATATCTGAACTTCTGAGGAATAATCACTTTAGGTTAGTACCTAAACAGGTAACATTTGTTTTCTGACAACAAAAGAACACCATTGATGAGGATAAAAAATTTCTTAATCTAAATGAAGAGGGCATCAGCTTGGAATAGTTTTGGTGGGACGCAGTAGCTGTGTATAAGATGCATGTTAGCTGTCAATCTGTACATGAAACTTTTAAAAGTGCTATTTTACATTTTCCCAATGGACTTTAAAGCATTAATTTCTATCACATCTAAGGGCAGGTTACAAAACAATTTTTAACAGGTGCTTGAGGATATGAGAAGTTTTATTATCCAGTTGTTCTCATTAGCTCTTATTTTGATATTTATGGACTGTATTTTGAATTTATGACAGTAGGTACTCCAAAAGTATTACTTGCAATGGAAAACTAAAAACACCCAGGCAGAACTGAAAGAAAACGGACTTAAATGCAAATCTTTCTCTCCCTAATTACAAGTAATGTATTAAAACCATATAAACCATATGTCCAACTTTTACCAGCACAAAGTCATGTAGTTCAGTGGGGCCCCATCAGTATAACTGGGACTATTACAGAACCCAACATTTTCCATTCTTTTCAACCCTTCTCCATCAACTTGCACCCAGACGTTGCTGTAGTATAACAGTATGATTTGGCTCTGCTTCTTACATTTTTTTCCTGGTACTGCAATGACCTGCTGAAAGCATTCTCCAAGCCTATAGGTGATCTCTGAACCATACAGCACAGAGGTTGAAAACTGAACAATATTACAGACATATTACAGACAACTAAGCTCAACAGCAGATTATTAATCATTAGACACATTTATTTAATTTTCATGCCCCAGGCTCATAAAGAACACTTAGAATACCAATATTAGTAGGATGCTCTACTACTGACAGTAGCACAGTATTTCTGTAGCTCCTTAAAGCACAACAGCTCAAAGTTCTTCCAGGTGATGAATTTCATTTAATTGTAAATTGAGATGCAGCGGGAAATAGGGCTGTGTTTTACCAGTACTAGCCTTTCTAACGCTGACAGAAAAGACACACAGGTTCATGGCTTTGTTCTGTTCACCTATCAAAACCTTCAGGTATTTGTCAAAACCACATTTCTTTGTCAGAAAGAGCATGAGCTGCTGACACCTACTCAATATCTTCCAGTCTGAAGGAGTGTTGTATAATACTAAGTAGATGAGGACTTGACAATAGTAATTACATCAAGGATACCCATAGTGTAAAATAAAGTATTATGATTCTGGCAGTGGCACACAGTATATCATTTTCTTTATTGGTTATATATCCACACATCTACATTTTTAATACATCCATTTATTTAATAATTACTTTCCTTTAACTAATGCTTTGTCATTTCTAGATAGAAACCTGAGGTTTTTGTATCCTTATAACCTACTTGGTGCTCTATAAAAGAAACACCTATGAAGTCAGATTAAACAGTATCTTCTTTACTGCAAAGAAGGTAAATAGCCAGACAGTTTGGAACAATGTATCTTTGGTTAAAGAATTCCCAAAGCAGTTCAGTCTTAACTCACCCCCTTTCCACATGTTTTCTCAAACAAAAACAATACCCTACCAAAAGTTACAAGTTAGTAATGATTTCTGTTTGACAGGACCAGAGATACAAAACATAGCTCTGAAGCCAGATGGCTATGATATAGACTAAGTGCATTTTTAACTGGAAAAAATAAATTATGTTCTAATCATGGGGTTTGGGGAAGTTTAAGGCAGAGAATCATAGAATCATAGAATCATAGAATTGTAGGGGTTGGAAGGGACCTCGAGAGATCATCGGGTCCAACCCCCCTGCCAAAGCAGGCTCCCTAGGACATTTCACTCAGATAGATGTCCAGACAGGTCTTGAATGTCTCCAGAGGAGACTCCACCACCTCCCTGGGCAGCCTGTCCCAGGGCTCTGTCACCCTCACTGTGAAAAAGTTCTTCCGCATGTTGGTGCAGAACTTCCTGTGCTCCAACTTGCAGCCATTGCCCCTTGTCCTGTCTCCACAGACCACTGAAAAGGGGCTGGCTGATTCCCCCTGCATCCCCTGCTTAAGATATTTATAAACATTAATTAGGTCCCCCCTTAGTCTTCTCTTCTCAAGGCTGAACAGTCCCAACTTACTCAGCCTTTAAAAAATGCCTACAGATAGTCTGTGTATGTGAAGCAACATAGGGAAGACTCTGTGCTAGCTGGAGAAATTAAGTAGCTGGTTTGTTGGATTTTTTTAAGTAGAAGTACTACCTCTGTCTAAATTTTATTGCTGAAGTTATCATTTTATCCATTCTTGACCTATGTAGTCATTAGAACAAAACTTGTATCATAACGAAATATGCTGCAAAGATTTACTTTTTCCCCACTGACCATCTGGCTTTCATTCTCAGATCTGTTTATGATCTATTTCTAAAATGACAAACCTGAGATGATTAACAGTATTAGACGTCAGAATACGGGGGTTACGTTTTCTTTATCCTATTCAAAGCTCTGTCTCCATAAGCTGTTAGCATTATCTCACACAGTTTATATCAAAATTCCTAACCACAGAAGAAGAAAGATAATGGAACAGAAACTTCAAATTACAGTAAAATTGAAGAGAGTACTTAAATCAACATTATGCCAGAAAGACATTCAATTAAAAAAAAATTACATAGCACTAACTACAGCTCCTTATACTAGCAATAAAATAAGAAATAATCTTTAAAGCTAATCTTATTCTCCCATTTCCAGTCATCACCTGTAGGTAACTGAAGCTTACATATCTGTATTGTTATTAATACACCTGTGCTAGTGTGTTTACGTTTGAGATTTGATCCGTTATCTGACGCAGATTGTCCTCTGGCACTTAACTCATACAAATGATGACATCTCATGAAGAAAAGCTGCCTTTTAAAACAAAATATGTGAATTTTTTTTATATAAATTTACATCATATAGGGAAACCACAGAATCTTTTTTTTCAGAATAAGATTTTCCTTGAAACAGCTTCCTGACTACAGTTTCATATCTCTATTTAAATGACTCAAATAAGGTTTTTACACTTCTGTCCTGAGATTTTTCTAGTTTTTTTTCACTGACCCTTTCAGAACCTCTCTGTAGAGTTTCCTTTCTCAACTTTTCTGTTTCTTCCTACCGTTAGCTTTAATACCCAAGGTTCTTTTGAAATGTAATGTTAAATGCACATTGGCAATTCAGATCTACTCGCTTCAGTTGTTGAAATAGGTGTGCAAAAAATAAAGTCACTGCCTGGAAGAAACCTGCCAAAAGAAAGACTGGGCAACATGTAAGAGTTTCAGTCCAGAGGGATCCACTGAGCACTCAAGGGACTCTTTCCAATCCCTTCTAACAAACTTATGATCTTTAGTAATAGCCAAATATAGTGTTCCAGAAGAAGGGACAAGGAGAGATGAGAGCCAGAGAGAACCAGACAAAATCAGAGCAGTAAATGATTACTTGCCATAGGGAACTGGTGGAGACGTTACTCCCTATTTCTCTGTATGTGTAGGTCATGTCTACAGGTGAGGGCGTCTCATTAAAAATCTTTCTTAACCTCAAAGATTGCAATTTGTTTAATATTGGAAATATGAACAAGACACCACAAGCTACTTTTTATTTTTTTAATTGTGAAACACTTTGCACTGGCAAATTTAACCAGTTTAGCCAGAAAAATGTGGGACAGTAAATAAAGTATATATCGGATGAACTTGTAAAATCATTAACAGACCTGATGCTGGAAGATTTTCTGTGACTTCAATGGTCCTCCTCTCCTTGGGTACAGAAGTGTGAATGTAGGCATGCACATACTTTGGTAAGATCTGGATGCTAAAATCAAATTCAGTCCTAGGTAAAGCATGTCACATCTCCCAAGGACACTGAAACAAGCCATAGGAACTAAAAAAGTTGATTCCCAACCAGCACTGGTTTTGTTAGGAATTTTGTTAGTAGCTTGGCTTTGTTTTTCAACAGATGCCCATGACTGATCTGATTCAGAAGTATTAATTTGAAATTTTCAGGCTGACCTTTACTTTAGCTGATGTTGGCTTGCAACTCCTTTCCATTTCCCCCCTGTAATGCTTCCTAGGATTACCTGGGCAGATCACAGCTACTCCAGCCTTGCACTACATCACCTTTCCATTTTAGGACATTTTTTTAGAACTCCAAAGTAGTAAGGGTCCAGTAATAAGTGTCTATACTTACTTTTAAGCTTAAACTCAATATCTGACAGAAGTCTATTTATCTGTCAATGATAAATAAATAAAATTATTTAAAAATAAATAAAATTATTTATCTGTCAATGAAGCCACAAATTTTTTACAAGGCATTAAAAGACAAAAGGAATAGATTCACAAGCCATCTAAGGTTTCCCATTTAAATCTGGCAATAGTTAGGTATCTGCTTGCCTTTTTATTTTATGCATCCCTTTTTCTGTATTTCCACACTTTGCAAAAGATTAACAACATAAGAAAAGTCAAACCATACATCTCAGCACCAGTGCCTGAGAGTGAACAATACCGTATTGCTTAGAGAAAACAGACCACACAGGTTAAATAACTCCGTGTCCTGTTCTCAATTTTCTCCAGTCTGATGCTTAGGGCTTCCTGAGTCAGATACTGTATCTGCATCATGTTTAAAGCCTCTTGAAATTAATAGCCCTCAACATACTTCAGTGTAATTAATTTAGCAGCAGGCTTTTAAACATGGTGTATTACTGAAAAGATATTGTAGTGAATTTTCACATTGCTCTATTTTTTAAAGTAATTAAACTAGCAACACTAACTTGCACAATTTTGTAAAATAGTTTTCAAACATTTTGTTTATTGCTACTTCAAAATGAGGTCTGTGCTTTGCTCCTGTGCCAAGAGATTTCTGTCAGATCAAGTAATGCTCTGTTCTTTTAAGCATTTTAGAAACTAACAGTGTTAATCTAAAAATTCAGAAGGCCAAACTGTCAGAGAGGGAAGGCACAAGACAGAAATTGTCCTTCAAACTACAGATGATAAAAAACATTTTCATAATTTTCTCTGCCAAGAAAGTGCTGTTTGCAGTGAATTATCTTACCCTTGTCCAAGAAAAATACATAATTTTATCTGGGAAACAGACAGGAAACATATTTTCCATTAATATGAGGCAGAGGGAATCTGTATTCCTCTAAATACTCACTTAAAGCCTCAACAAATCCCAATGGAAAATTGTGAGAGGGAAAAAAATCCTGTTCCTGACACAGCTGGTAAGGGAACCATCTAGGGAAGGTGTCCTTCAGGATCTGTTGTTTGTGAACAGAGAATTATTTGTGGGCAATGTGGTTGGTGGTTGTCTTGGGCATAGGGATCATGAAATGGGTTTTCATTTCTCACACTGGTCAACAGAACTGCTACCTTGGAGTTCTGGAAGGCAGAATTCGGCTGTTTAGAAGTTGGGTGGCAGACCTGAATGGCAAAGTAGTCCAGGAAGACCAGGCTGTCCCAACATGCCTAAAGACAAGCCAGCAGGGAAAAATACCCAGGCTGGCTGAACAGAGAGATTTCGATGGAACTCAGGTAAAAAAAGGGAAGTTTATGACCTTTGGAAGAAGGGGCAGGCAACTCAGGAGGACTACAAAGATGTTATGAGGTTATGCAGGGAGAGAATTAGAAGGGCCAAAGCCAACTACAACTTAATATGTCTGCTGCTGTAAAAGACAATAAAAATGTTTCTTTATATACATTAACAACAAAAGGAGTGTTAAGGAAAAATTCCATCCTTTATTGGTTGTGGAGGGAAACATAGTAACTAAAGGATGAAAGAAAGGATGAGGTGCTTAATCCCTCTTGTGCCTCAGTCTAACAATAAGACCAGTCCAGCTCCAAGTACTCATCCCCATGAGCTGGGAGACAGGGACATGGAGCAGAATGAAACTCCCACTTCATGACACTGTCCCATATGACATCCTTGTTTCCAAATTGTAAAGACATGGATTTGATGGGTTGACCACTTAGTGGCTAAGGAATTGGAAGAACAATTACACTCAATGAGTTGCAGTCAACAGCTCAATGGCCAAGTGGACATCAGTGATGAGTGGTGTTCTCAGGGGTTGGTATTGGAACCAGCACTATTTAACATTTTGTTAACTCTGTGGACATGATTCTGTGATTCTGTGTGTCACTGTGGTTATTTCAGTGGCATTTCTAAAGGTAGTTTTCAGTAAAAGGAGTTCCATAAAATCTTGCTCTAAAGCCATTTATAAAACAGTAGATAAGTGGTAAGCCACCGTGTCTCACTTGCACTAAAAAATAAACCCATCTGTTTATTCTCTGCTTTCATGGGGTTTTCAAACATACACTCCAGAAAACAAAAACAAAGCAGTAGAAACCAAAAACTTGGGTGTGTGCTATTGCTCATAGCAGCATTAATGAAATAAAAGCTACATTTTCGTTATTGGATAGGGTTTTTCTCCTATTAAAATGTTGGTCTCTTGTGTATATTTATGTATATTGTTGTGTATATTGTGCAAAAATGTAGAGGATGAGAATCTTTCAGACAGAAAGGTTAGCTGGGTCTAGAAATAGTTGCAAAAATAGTCTCTCAAGGACAAATTCTGTCATGTTTCCTTGAATAGAGGCAACTCTTTAAGCCCAAATTCAACAAAACTCTAAGAACCAACATTTTGATCACAAACTTTCCAATTCTTGTAAGTCACGTGTACAGAGCTGCAGCAGCATCCTGCTGTGATATAATTTTTCCCCCTTCTAAACACCATCTTCTGGAGGATATTCAGTCTCTTTAAAGAGTTGATGCAAACCTGGAACAGTATCAACAGGTTTTCCCTCCATATCTTGGTATTTAGATTATTTCAGCATGAGATATTATGGAGTGAATTGTTGCCATCATTTACAGAATGGCATATTTGGAAGAATCTTGAAGACTACAAATCCCATTAAATAAAAAGAAAAAAAAATACGAGAAGTGATACAACACATTATTTTTTTCAATTGTACAACTCAGTTTAAAGATAGGCTATTTAAAGTCACTCAGACAAGACCTCTTTTATTATAACTATAGGAATAGCCCCAAGTTTTTGTGACTTTCTGGACTAATCTAGATGAAAGCAATGACTTGGCATGAAGGTCATCCCATATAGTCATTTGATTTTCTCAGGCAGCAAAAGCATAATGTGCTGAATTGCTATAATTGGAATTGATTTTAGTAAAAGTCTGGATACTTGGTAGATGTGAAAAGCATTCCTTACATATTACAGCATATTTTATTTAGATGTCAGTATTTGACTAGTTGAGGACATTATACTTTAAAAAAAATCAGAAGTCTATGACAACTTTTCACATGTCTCAAAAGCTCTTTCTAAATAAAACTAAGTAGAAATGCAGAATGCATGAAGAATGCTTGTGGGCACAAGTACCTTCTTGTGAAAGATGCAATTTTAAAAACAGCTTTATGATCTTTAGACAATAATGATGGCTTTGAAACTTACTTGCTTTCTTGACTGAGTCAAATGCAGAATGTTGCTCCAGGGAACGTGTATTTCTAATCATCTTTTCTTTTGGCCACGAACACAGGCAGACTGAATGGTGGTTTGCTTCCAGCACTGAGGAAAAAGAGTGTGTTGATGAAGGATTCTAACACAGGGCTCAGCAATGGGCAAACTTGTTTACTGAATGAAGCAGTGTGATATTTCACAGCTTATCTCGCCATTCAACAAAACTACTCCAAAGGAAGTGCATATCCCAAGCACTGCTTGTCTTAATGGCAATACCAGCAGCAACTAAATTTATTGTGGACAAAATATTGTTCAGCCTCTGGTGGTCCTGTAAAGGATTCTACACATTGTAGTGATTGTCACATTTATCCCTTATGGAGTCCCTTCTAAAAGAAAATTATGGTCCTGTTGTGCCATTTATGGATGATACACTTAATTTGAATGTTGCAGCAATATGCCTTAGAATTATCAGTGGGCAAGTTAAGTCCTCTGACTAAGATGCTCTTAGTATGAGTCTAAGAGCATCTTTTAGCTATATATATGAGAAGAGGCACAAGCACATGGACCCTTACACATAAGAAAAGGCAAAGTTGTACTAAATACTTCTTTGTATTTCTTATATATGGAAAAATTTGCTTTGGAGTGAAACTAGAATTAGAGAAGGGCTTACTCTCCTTGTGAGAAAATGCACAGTTAGCTGGCATAGATATCTTCCAAGGAACGATTGACCCCATATATTTTCTTTAACTTGTTAATATGCCACACTGAATAGTTTAATTATTCAGGTTTTGGGTTGCAATTAAGTTGGTCTTTCAGGGAACTTGTAAAACTTTGTTTAAAACCTAAAAATTAGGTGTTAAAAATTTTAATAAATGATGTTATAAAAAATATTTTAAATTCTCCAGGCAGAAAAAAATATTTTAAAGGGCTCTTCTAGATGAAGAAGAGTATATCCTAAGCTTAGAGTCTTATGCATTTTTATTTATGAAGGAATGATTTATAATTGAACAACAAAGCTGTAAGAGGATTCAAGATTTGTAAACTGTTACTTCTTTTTGTAATTGATTATTATAGTAGTGTCTTGGTTGAGCCATACTGCGAATATACCACTGTTCTCCATTACCTAAAATATGCCTCTGTCTGATGAAATTAATGATAATTTTGTTATTACCTTTGATGAAACCAAGAATAGGCTTTTGAAATGTATGAGTACTAAACCACACTGGTATGAGTTTTTCACAAACACTATCACAATAATTTATCTTCCCAGCAAATGCCAAGGTCATGGTACCCTGGTTATTATTTCAAAGCTATGGTCATGTTTCCCACATGGTTATTGTCTCTAAGTATTGTACTTATGAGATAGCACCTCTAGCCAATCCAAGAACAAAACTCAAATCTTCTGATTGCTATTACTGCATCTAAAGTGCTTTGGAGTTAGAAACAACTATCAAGTTTTCTATTGTCTCTACATAGTCAAAACTCTCTCTGATTTTTTTGTTATGCAATCAAGTATCATTATCGAAACCTGGTTATTAACCCTGTTTGTAGATAGTTATATACTTCTCTGTCTATGAAGTCTTTTTGTTATATCCCTGCTGTCAATTTAGGATATATATTTTTTAATTCCACTTGATCATCTTATACATATGATGGCATGTTCATTAGCAATGAATGCATATTCTCATGTGCAGTTCTTTTTGAAAAGGAACTTCATTCACTCTTTCCTACGTGATTCATGAGGAGATGCATAATATGCAGTGACTACTTCATTAGAACTGGTGTTCCTGTCCAGAGAGGTATGGAAGGGAACACGTCAGACCATAGTACATGAGTGTGTCCTCCTTCATATCTGCTGTTGGTGGGATAGCAGTGGGTTCACAATTTTATTACCCAAAAAGCCTGATGAAATATTCTGAGGGAAGGACATAAAACTCCAGTAAGGTATAGATAATTATGCTGTATTCATTCTAAGGGTCCCCAAAACATCGACATGGACAGTTCAGCAATTATGCTGTAATTACGTCCCCAGCTGTGACTAATTTCAGCTCCTTCCTTTGCCTACCAGGAGGTCTGTGAATGCATGGCACAAGAAAAATCTAGTCCAAATTAGAGAAGGTTGGCAGAGCTTCCAACTAAACAGTTTGTCCTGATGAAAAATACCTTCATTCCTGTGAAATCTCAGTGAAGCGAAAATATGGTTCTTTTCCTGGCAGGCTGGTTAGGAGATCAGGTTTCCTAAACTCTGGTCCCTGACAGATTCATCATGATGACTTCTGAGGCTGAGAATCTCAAACAATAAATCAGAGAATCTAGAAGTACAGAAGACTTCTAGGTAAGTGTAGGGGTTGACCCCACCCAGCAGCTAACCCCCACCCAGTTGCTCACTCAGTCCTCCCCCAGTTGGGTGGGAGGGGAGAATCAGAACAGTAGAAGTGTGAAAATGCGTGGGTAGAGATAAAGGCAGTTTAATAAAAATGGAAAAAGAAGAAAAATAGTGAGTGATGAAAAAAGCAACCACTCACCACCAGCTGGCCAATGCCCATCCAGTCTCTGAGAAAAGGCTAGTCTGGAAAAACTGCCCCCAGGTTTTATTGGTGACCCTTTTGCAGGTTGGAGTCAGCTGTCCCAGCTGTGTTCCATCCCAACCTCTTGCCCACCCCAAGCCTACTGGCCTTTGGTACAGTGTTTAGAGACAGCCTTGCCACTATGCAAGCACTGTTCGGCAATAGCCAACATATTGGTGTATTAACAGCCCTGTTTTGGTCACAAATCTTAAACCACAGCACCATATGGGCTACTATGAAGAAAATGGACTCCATCCCAGTGAGCCCCTGTACAATAGTTTAATTTAAGTGTTTGGCCCTTTATTCCACAAAAAAACCCCACTGTGTTAGTTGTAACTGTTTTCTAGGAGAGGTGGTAATTTCACTTTGTATTAACATTCTAAGTCTATTTACTGCTTTTAGATTCAGGCAGTTTATGTTATTCGCTATTTTTCCCCTGCCTGAGTTCCCAAAACTCCTCTTTTGCATACTTGCACAGCTTGGTAGTGTAGAAATGGAAGTAATGCAGTCTGAAGTAATTTTTGCAGGAGAAGGCAGTGTGAGGCTTGTGTATCATTAAAGTTACAGATGAGTATTTTAACAGGACTTGAACGGTGCACTAGCTTTGTACTGACTCTCACACTGTGTTCACTATGAGCCAGACTCTTAAAATTTTGAATCACTAGCTAAATATAAGTACCTAGCTGTTCACTGGAAGTTAAACAGCTCTGGGGGATGTTAGCGTCTTATTTATTTTTGTTTGTCTTAAATATCTGGTACTATGTGGTTTTCATAATTGCAATGTTAAGATTATTGTATTCTTATCTTAAAGCAGAATCAATCCCACTTGAAATCTGCTGAAGGCAGTAGTGGCTTTTTAACTTGTCCTTAATTATTCTGCAGGATCAGTCCTTCACGGTTCTTTTAGTTTCCTGAATTAGTGATTATTACACCCTTTTTATATAATTCCTAATATCATCTTCTATTAGGAACAAATTAATGTGGGTTTTTTTTTTTTAAAATATTGTTTTGTTAAAGAAATGAAGTTCACAAATGTGCCATAATATACCCTGCAGGTGAAAAGCTCCGTATCAGCCACAGATGCATTGCCAATTGCCCAGGTGAGAAGCCAACAACATGGGAAGAGCTGGTGGGTGGTGAAGGTAGTTTGCTTCCTCAGACACCAGCTTGGCTTTTCATTCTCTTTATAATTATATATGAGAACACATTATACAAGCAATCAGGCTCACGGGAACTCCCCTTATTTATGATCTGAATAAAGTACATTGACATTAAATAACTATCATGAAGAAGTAAGTCATTGTCTCCCACAGGGAAGCTGTTCTTTTATCTTGTCTTGGAGATTGATAATTTCAGAGCTCACAGACAGGTTTCATCTTCTTTTCCATGTTTTTCCATTTACATATGCTAATGGCTATTCTGTCTGTAGATAGTACCAGTTTCCTAAAGCCATTGTCACAGAAAATTAAATTTCCCAGAATTGATTGATGACACAGTTAAAAATTTAACTTAATTATAAATTATAATTAGTAGCATGTGAGCTAACCTTGACAGAAAAAAATACAGCACGAGGAGTAAACTTAAGCAAGTAGTATCACAAAAAGAAGCAAATACAGTACATAGAATGAGAATTATTTTGATCTCTGAGATCCTATAGTGGATGAGAAGAACAGCTGTTTTATCACTATAATCAGTATCAGAATAATTTTCCTCATGGAAAATAAAATTACTTCTTGATTCTCGTAAGAGGAAACGCAACCATCTCCCTTGAATTTTATAAGAGCATTTTAAGCCTTCTAGTGTGCTAGTCATAGATGCCAATACAGCTTATGTTGTTAAATGAGAAGGAATGAAATACCTCCTTCATTACTGTGTAATTTAATGTCAGGCCTATTTTCTCTAGAAAATACAGTGCATTAGGGTTTCACCTTCTCACATACACAACAAAGAGGGGAGAAAGAGGAAACTAGGGACTCACTTTGGCAAGGAATTGCCTGTATGTACAGATGAATCTTCTACTGAATTCTGTATTGCACAGAGTCCCAAGAGGGTGTTGGCATGGAGCAGACAAAGTGTGCTCAATGGCCCCACATCTCTTCAGTATATGATGATTTGCTGTCTACAGTTCTTAGATCAAAAGCTCTACAGTTGAGCAGAATAACAGTTCAATAAAAGCTTCAGCAAAGCTTCCCTGTTGGCTTTGCCCTGGGTACCAGCTCAGTAGCAAACCACAATCTTATGTACAAAAGCTGAGATAGGGTTTAGAAATACCAGATAGCAAGATGTGGGGAAGAGGAGAGGGTTCTTGGCAACAACTAGATAGCACTGTGTATGTCTGCAGCATGGCTAGGAGAATGGGGGGAGAGGTTTTAACATGCCTAGGGCTTCCACCAATCTAACTTTACATCTACATGTAAATCACGTAAATTAGTTAGTCCTGAGATGGACTGTCCCAGATGAGGTTCTTAACAGGCCAGTTTTCATATTGCAGAGGAGGGTGCCTGTAGGTTTTAATACAATATTCCTTATCTTTTCTTCAACTACATTCATAATAGATGCAACATTATAAATTCTGTATGTTTCAAGAAATATGAAAATATTTTTCATGGACATTAAATAGGAATCGAGGACATTACTTCAGCTGTGGCCTAGACCAAATTCATTTGAATTCCTTTTGGTTATGACGTCCTGGCTTGTAGTATCTAGATATGTAGGTTTTAGTACTCACTGAGTGGGCTCCTTTCTCTAAAACAGAGTTCCCTTACAGCTATAATTGCTGCAGGGAAAAGCGTGGCTTAAATACTTCAGATTAAATTGCCAAACTAGAGATAAAAGAATTCCTTATATAAATTGAAAACTCAGCGTTCTCCTTAGGGATTACAGCCTCGGACTTTTTCTTCATTGCTGACTTGTCCTACCTCTTCAGGAGGAAAGTGAGTTCCCTGATCTTAAGGCCATTTTCCACATCTTATTAAAGACAACATTTCCCACATTTCTCCTCTGTTTCTAGGTCTGCAAGTGTATTGTGTATCTTGTTCAAAATGTCTGCAATTTCATTTCCTGCAGGAAGAAACTAGAGACAACAAAGTTAACCCTCAGGGGCTGAGGCTTAGAGTCCTACCTCACAAATTATGTAGAAAAGCTGTTAAATGGGACATCTGGAGGAGCCAAATTCCAACAGTACTTCTATAGAACCTGATTTTTCTCAGCAGCTTTGCTTGTGCAACCTGAGGCAATTAAAGCTCCAACCTTCAATGCATGATGAGTTTCCTTTTGTCTGTGGTGAAGTACGGACACATCTAAGAGCAGTTTTCTGGTTGCTGTGCTTTTTTCCTTGATGCAGCTGTTTGAATTTCAATAGTGTAGCAGTGTTCCCTCAAGCTTTCATCACTGCTGTGATTTCCTTCAGAGCAAACCTAGTGAAGCAACAAATATAAAATTGGCCCTACCTAGTCTGGATCTAATTTGAGAGTAGATGTTAGACTACAGTGTCAGTTAAAGGAGGAAGGAAACTCCCACCAGGCCCCACTGTGTCAACAGGTGACATTTGTTTTAGGAGCTTAAGGCACATTTTTTTCTTGGTTATGCCTTTATCTTTCTTACTGACGTATCAACAACTGCGGGGGGGACACAAAGAGAAGCTAGCTTTTAAAACAGCTTTTCACAGATGTATTTTTGTATTGTTTTCTTTAAAAAATTTAATTTTTTTTTTCAAAAGTGTTTTGGGTTTGCATGGCAAGGTCTGGGGCGGGGGGTAGTGGGGAAAGAGGGAATGGTGCTGCAGGAGTGGCTTCTGTGAGAAGCTGCTAGGACCTTCCCCTAGGTCCAACAGAGCCATTGCCAGATGGTTTCAAGATGGACCCAAGGCTGGCCAAGGCTGAGCCAATCAGCAATAGTGGTAGTGCCTCTGTGGTAATATATTTAAGAAGAAAACAAACCAAAACAAAAATAGTAGCAGCCTTTTGCCACTAGAGAATGGAATGAGAAGATGTAAGAAACTTTGCAGACACCAAGGTCATTGAAGAAGGAGGGGGAGGGGGTTCCCCCAGTCTCCAGAGCAGACATTCCCCTGCAACCCATGGATGACCCCACACTGGAGCAGGCGGAGACACATGAAGGAGGAAAACCCTGTGGGAAGCCTGCACTGGAGGAAGCACCTAGCAGGACCTGAGCCCATAGAAAGAGGAGTCCACGTCAGAGCAGGTTTGCTGGTGGGACTTGTGACCCTGTGGGGACCATATTGGCACAGTTCCTGAAGAACTGCAGCCCATGGGAGGGACTCACATTGGAGAACTTCATGGAGGATTGTCTCTCATGACAGGGACCCCACATTGGAGCAGAAGAAGAGTCTGAGGAGTCCTACACCTGAGGAGGAAGGAGCAGTGATAAACTGGCCACAACCCTCCATTCCCTGTCCCCCTGGGCTGCTTGGGAGGAAGATGTAGAGAATTTGTGAATAAAGTTGAGCCCAGGAAGAAGGTAGGGGTGAGGAGGAAATTCATAAATTAGATGTTCATTAGATGTTCATAAATGAGGTGTTCATTAGATGAACATTTTTCTAGCTAAGTCTCTTTAGCCCATGACAGTAATTGCTGAATGATTTCTCCCTGTTCTTGCCTCAACCCACCAGCCTTTAATTATATCTTCTCTCCTCTGTCCAGCTGAAGATGGGAATGATAGAGCAGCTTTGGTGGGCATCTGTCCTCCAGCCAGGATCAACCCACCACTAAAGCCCTAAAGTGTGATGATGCAGGACTACAAGTGATATTGTTTAAAGAGATAGAGCCAAAGCACTTAACAAAATGAGTTAAACCTGATCTACTCCATAATATACCCTGCCCTAGGACAAAAAGCATATTGCAGGTAACAGTATGTAAGAAATAGTTCACATCAGCATGCTACTGTGCTTATTCAAAATATTTTACTCTGTTACAGTCTGAATTCTGCTATACTAATACCAGCTGGATAGCACTCTTAATGTGCAACAAATAATTTCTCAGATATAAAAACTCAAAATGGTCAAGAACTTGGTTATTCCAGAGTGAGGCCACATTATTTGGTAGCCACTTAGAAAACTGTGTGAAAACTATGGCTCTTTTCACTGCTCAGCAGTCTTTCCCCCTTCTGGTGAAGTTGGTACAATTAAAGTTGAGTGCTGCCACTAAAAGAAGTTTAATCCTTTTTCTGCATTGTAGTCATATGGTAAATTTTTATAGCTATAACTACTCTTGTTTTATTTGTTATCCCAGCAGGGCATGGCTGAGATACAACAATATTGCACAGCAGGGCTGTCTCTTTTCACAAAACATTTCATTGAGGCTTTTGAGCTATCTCCTACTAATCAGATTTCTCACCAAGGGACCCACCCACCCAAATCAAGTGTGGTCAGTGGACCTGGCAGGTTACGATGTTCTGAACAGTTTAATGAATATCTACCCATTTAATTTGGCTTAAGAAGAACCAGCAGGGTGCCTTCATAGGGTGGGATTATTGCCTCTGCATCCTGTTGTTCTCGACTGTGGATTTAATTCCTGCTTCTGCAATATGAGTTGGTAATTGTAATCCGAGATAGTACATTTGATCTTGCTGCTCCTGGCAATGGAATCCCATTGAGCCACCTATTCCAAAACAATGTGTGGAGGTTTCTTATAAACCTAAATATTGCCTGACGTAAAATAGCATATCTAACTGTAGAGCAACAGCTGGCATGCTGAGGATATATTCGTTTGCACCCTTCTGCACTGCCTCAAGCAGATATTGCTATACATAAAAGAATTGGGAGATGACATTAAAAATATTATTTGTAGAGAAGATATTTGTTTCCACAGCTGTTTTCAGCCCTCTTCCTTGCTTCTAATGTTTTACAGTTGCCTTCTTATTCTTGTTTCTGTGGTGATACCTGTGATGCAATTTTTAAACTTTAATGGACAATATTCTTTGTAGAATTGTAATTTGGTTTATAACTGCTACAATGTAGGTAATTACTTACTTCTTATGCATATTATCAGATAGCTTTCTGGTTCAAAGGATTAAGAAATTAAACCAAAAGCAGATGAAAGTCAAATATTGTATAGCTTGTGTAGGTTCTGAAATACTCATTATTTTGCTGTTTGGTTTATGCCTTACTCATTACTAGGCAGCCCAGAATTCAGTCTCAGCTCTGTATATAGTCGTAATTTTGTTGATAGCTGTGTTCCAACTTCACCGTTAGGGATTTAATTCTGTAATTTCTTATGAACAGAATTCCCATTTAAGTCCCTGGTCATGCATTCAGCTTACAGAAGGGAAAAAATTGTCTGTAGAAATGTGATCACAAATACAGCTATAAACAAGTGGGTTGCTAAAAGTGTCATACAAAAGAAAACACTTAGCCTACAGGTTTTCATCTGATCACATGTTCCTGTAATACAATAAGAAAGATATAGCTGTCTGGAAGACAGTTATGTTTTCTCTAAAATGAAGTGAAACTGTAAGACAGAAAATGAAAGCTTAACCCTTCTCTCTTCATCTCCTCTCCTCCCCTCCTCTTTTCAGAATGGAAGAGTGGCTTAAATATAGAGCAGTCAAAAAACAGAAGATGGGATACTATTTTAGAAACTTCAGAGCTGTACTAAACATTTATCTTTTATCTGCCACAAGCAGCCCTGAAGCTCTGGTGCAAGAAGCACTGAAACTGCATGGAGAACAAATCTGTCATCTGCACCCATGGCCGTTCACTGGGCTTGATCCAGAGTGTCCATGTCTCTCCTGTATTGCTGAGCTCAGAAGCGGTCACTGAACTCTGTGTATTGTTGTATCTCTAGGGGCTAGAAGGCAGATTGGAAGGATAGCGTAGCAGAAGGTCCAAAGCAACTTTTCAGAATGACCACATGTGATCACCAGAGTTAGCATACCAGAGCTAGCATACCAGAGCTGAGGATTTCAAGGGCTGCAAAACTTACATACGAATGACTGTTGGAAAATGTGAAATAACTGTTTTCTTTAAGCAAAGTCAATCTAGAAATCACCATTGGACATTTTGTATCATCTTTCCAAGAGAAAAGTCTAGAAATTATACCATGTGGGGATGGAAAAAAAATAAAATTAATCAATCTCTTTACTCAATATTCTTCCTTTTCAAGATGCAGTGGCTGGGGGGAAGACAATCTCTAACCTACCATAGCACAGGAAGCAAAGCCTGACAGAGGAATAAAATGGAGTTCTTGAACTAGTTAATGAGTATGCTCAAAACATCTGTCCTTTCATTCGGTTTATAATTTTTCAAAAGAATGCTAATATATTTTGACACGACAGAATGAATGAATAGGAAAACCAACAATGTTGGTGCATTGGAAAAAAGGAAACTCAAATCTCAAGAGGAATGGGAAATGAGAAATTTTCATGTTCTTTCGTAAAGAGAATCACTCTTTATCTATATTCCTAAATCCCAGGTTGAAAAGCATAAAGTAATGCATTCAATTTCCTGGCTCTAGGTAGCTGCTTATAAAAGACCATCATGGGGTGTATTTCCTGTTCATGTAAATGCTGAGCTCCTGGAATAAATCAATAACATTTTATGCCTCCTCTCAGGACCGTTTTCAAAGGACGCTATTGGGAGATGCCATCAAATTTGAGTGTTTGGTTTCTCAGAACTTAAAAATGAAACTCCTCACAACTGCAGATTTCATCAGGAGGTTAAAAATAATGAATACCAACTTTCTTTTTTTCCTGCTTCTTTTGCTTAAGAAGTAAGATTGAATCTTTTCAAAGTCTGGAAACTTTACAGCTGAATGTTCTGTTCTGCATCAAGGCAAATCCCAAATTAAGCTATCAGAGAGGAAGAACAACAACAATACCATTGCCTTATCTAAAGCTTACATTCAGAGGATTCACAAGCATTTGGTAAACATTACTGAATTTAAGTAATTCTCTGTGAAGCAGATAGTCAGAATTTTCAAAAGCCTGTAAGCGCCAGGAAATCCATTAACTCTCTGCTATCAGAGGGCAGCCCAGAGTAAGCCAATGAAAAATAAAGTATGTTAGAAGAAAGTCAGTCACAGATTACACAGACTATTACTGTCAAAAGACTATAGCTTGAGAAAGAGCTGATGTATGCGGTTAGTTTACTTTCCTTTTATGTTCTGATTAAATGCTTGTTAGTGTTGATAGCAATTATCTCATTAATTTTCATGGGACTTGGTTCTCACATTCACAAAGTGTTCTGAAATTTGGTCTGACTGTTACCAAAAAAAAATAATAATCTGAAACGGTGGTGTTGTTTCTATCTAGAACTGCAGTCTCACCCTTGGTCACACTACAGGGGAGTAGTGACTGTCAGGTAGGAGCCTTCAAAATTTTGAGGTCTCTGTATTTTGTGTGCCAAACCTCTGCTGAACTCCAGTTTTGACACCAGGATCAGATACTGGTTAAGAGCAAAATATAAAGATCAAACACCCATCAAATCCCACTGTTTATGTAAAATCAATAAACATCTTTTTATCAGTAATAAGCCTGGAAACTAAACTAAGTCTCAAGTCTTACAACTTACTGTTCTTATCCCACACTTTCTTGGTGGGTGGCTGTTTAAATTCAGTATCTGAAATCTTTTGGCACAGCATAAATAACCTCTCCAGTGAGCTGTCATTAGATATATTGGTTTTACTCCTCCTCTATACCTGGCTGGTATAAAATAACACCATCAATCTTCTGAAAAGGACCCCTTGTTTTCCTCTCCAGCCCCGTTACCACCACTGTCTCTCCATAAGTCATGAATACTCCTAGCGCAGCAGGAAGACATTAATCATTTATTTATTCTAGGGAATACCTTTATTACAAATTATTTTGTTACCTTGCTGGGTACTCTCACTGCAGGACATTGTTGCTAATAGATCCCCTCGAGCATTTGCAGTCTACATTCCTCATTTACTGGATCCCAGGTGCTATGCATGTTAAATACCTCACCTATAATCTCTTTAAGCGTGAGATTTCTGTCACAATCTCTTTTGTTGTCTTGGCAACTTCTTGCAGAAACAGTAAAAACAGTGCAAGGCTTTTCTAAAATTCATGGGAGAAGTTGCTTGTTGTAGTTATTCGCAGTTGCATTCAGTGATGGGCTCATATTCAGGGAGAACATCAGTTTCACTACCCCTTCTCTCTGCCACTTGCTATGACTTTTCAGTTTTCTGAAATCCTGGATCACTTTAGGCACTCCTATTCTTTTCTTATACGCCTTTCAAACTGTGGCAAAATGTTTTAGTTTAGACTGCAGCAGGGACAGGACTGAGTGCCAAGACCAAATGCTTTGAGAAAATCCTAATATTCATGCTTTCTTCAAGGTTTTGTTAACATATCCCTGCTAACAGGGGGAGGAAGTCCTTAGTTATCTGAGAGAAAGGTTTCAGAGATAAAGGACATAGAAGAGGGCTGAGTGGATAGTAGGTCTTGTACTGACACAGTCCTGTGAGCACAGGGTGTGCTGGACTATGCAAGATGCAGACTAACTCTGTGGTATTGAGAGGAAAGATTGAAAAATGTCCCTTGGGTTGGGAACAAAGAATGGATCTGCTGGGAGGAGTGACTGTGTTGCAGGAGAGGCTGATGCCTTTCTAGTGGACTTGGATGTTGTTACATCTTTTCTTGGTTACACTGCAGGCCTGAAGAGAGTATCTAACCAGTGGTAAAATGCTATGTAGCATGTACATGGAGTCAGTGTCTGCAGCAGGCAAACCTCTTGGACTGCATCTCATATGGATTGCAAACCAGAAGGACAGAAATGTTGTGAAAGGCCTCTGCTTCATGTCATCATCTCTCAAAAAATACACACAAGGCAATGTTTATTGAGGACTTTATTTATAATCTTTCCCAGACTTTTTCTTTATTGTCCATTTTTTCATGCTTTTGCACATACTCCATTGTAGCCATAATTGTAGCCGATGCTTGTGTGTAATTAGCCTATCATTAAGAGCCCTTACTATTTTTATTGCACATTTTTCCAAGTAAGATCTTACTAAATCTAAGTAGAAGTGCTTGAACATGACTCTATGTTGTTGGATATGTGCGATTCTTTGCATTTTTTTATTCCTCTTTACAAAGAACGAGAAAATACAAGGTTAATTCAAAACACTTTTGGGAGGGGATATGTGGAAACAAAGAAATGCTGATTGACACTATTTTGGCACTATTTATAAACAGAAATTGAATGATAGGCCCTCTGTTTTACCAAGTATATCTTAATTCATTGCTCAAACTATGGTAACACATCTGCTCAGGTATAGAGTATAAAACATGAAGTACCATCTTTCATTTATAGTATAAACATGAAATATTATAAAGAAGTCTCCTCAGCTTTGCAGTTCCCACTGAGAAATTGCTTCCAATGTTGTCTGGACCTTTAAGTCTATTTCTGAAGTTCTTACAAGTGTTGCCATGCAAAGGGACAGGGAAAAAAAAACCAAAACAGAATGGATTGTGGAACTGTGGAAAGCTACCTTGGAGGAAGTCTTTCTGTTTGTATGCATAATTTATAGTTTTCACACATTCCTTTAGAACATACCTCTACAGTACGTAGCAGATAGGCCTCATATGAAGCCTACATTAACCTGTATCTCCTGATGATCATTTTCTCTTTATGTTTTCCAGCCCTGAGCAGATAACAGGATAGACAGGAGTGGGCAGCAAGGGGGTGCTCAGCTGCTCAGCCAGGCAGTTTGCAACTGGGCAGCCACAGCTGATGGCAGAGCAGCTGAGAGTCACCCATGTCTCTGCCTCCACATGCCGCATGATACACTTGACACATTAGACTTCAGGGCTAGCTGGCATCTTTAGATGAAGAGGTAATGGGTAGCCAGGTTGCAGTCAGGAAGTCAGGGGCCACTGTATTCTATTGAAAAGAAAGGTAAGGTGGCAAGCAAGGTGGCAAGAGATATCACAGTACAGCGGTGGTTAGAGACATGGGAAAAAAAAACCCAAGAAATTGTATCAGGTCACTGCTGATGTGGGGACTTTTCTGACTCCAGAATAGCAGCTGATTTGAGCCTATTGCCCAGTAACTGCTTGTCAGAGACAGAAACACCCAAGTGAGAATAGTTTCCTTTATAGTTGGATTTTTGTAGCACTATCTGTCTTTCTTTTCCAGCAGACAATATTGTCCTATAGTTAATTCATGTGCAGTATGTTTCCTTGTTAATATGCAGTTTCCGAAATGCAACATAATCACATGACACTGCAAGCTGTAACCCCAGAGAAGTTATTATGTCATTTACAAACAATGAGCTACGTTGTGGAACAAAACGTGTCACTGACTGCAGCACCTGTGGGAATCACAGTAATTCAGAAGCAGTAATAATGTCATCTTTTCTTCTCCAGTGGTAAGAAAATACATTTCTTTTCCTCCCACTGGGACCCAGGTCTTGGTGAGTTGAAGAGATATACTGGTTTCCCCTAAGACTCACAGCACCTAAACTTTCAGTCTTTGTTGTTTTGGTACTGATCCGTAAATTCTCTAACGTTTTTGCAATATTTGCCAGTTCTCCCATACTTAAGAAAAGATGATATACAAATAGCATATATTATCTACAAATTGAAGAGATTTTGATTAGTACCTCGGGTACATAGTGCAGCTTGGCTCCCCAGCTTCAACAGAGTTTAGTTGGAAGGATTGTACTGAAATAAGATGCAGAATTAGTTTCTTTTCTGAGATACCAGATACACCAGCTTTATTGAAAACATTTCTACACTTCTGTACTTACTCTATAAAAGTAATATCTGATCTTTATTTAGAGAAAACAGCCATTGACTCCCATGGCAGGAAGGAACTTGGTAAAGAATGTTTGGTTTGGATTAAGGTGGGTTGGTTTTGGTTTTTTTCTTTTGCATAATCTCTCTCCCAGAGAAAAGGCTCATTGAAAGAATTGTGTTTGCTGGGCCAAAATAATTCTTTTTGCTGGAAGACTAAAGAATTGAGGGATTAACAGAGTAGGTGGACACCATGGTTCTCAGATAATGGGTCTGCTTTACCAGAACACTTTACAAGAGGAATCTACATCCTGTTAGACAGACAGTGCTTGTTCCATCCAACAAGACTCATCCAATGCGAAATGTAAACAGTTGAAATGGAAATGTGATTTTAGTTTTCTTTTTTTTGACATTTAATACAAATCAGCCACTTGAAATTCTGACTATATCTATCCCTCATCACTTCAGTATTGGTTTCATGTTTTATTTAGTGTGATGCCAGCAGGAAAGCAAACTTTTGTCTGTCTCTAATTCTATCAAAAATATTTCCCTTTTTTAGTGGAATACAGGTAGAAGGTATAGGCTAAATTGCTGGAAATCAATGGAGTAACATAGAGGTAACCTTGGTATATCACTGAATACTGTCACAGTCCTTACTGTTGAGCTGTGCCTGAAATGCCTAAAAGAAAAAAAAAAAAAGGGAGAAATATTCTGAGCTTAGAAACACTGAGAAACACTGCAAATGGGACGTTGCCTGAGAAACGTGTGACTCCAGGGATTAGGTCCCAAGCCCAGGTTTATTGCCAATGTTTATGTGAGCACTCACTTGAAATCACCTAGTCCTTGTCCTGGTCCTTGCATGATTGTTTGTCCAGTGACATACATATAATCCAATTATTCATCAAACTTTAAAAAAAAAAAAGCAATAATATTAATCTGTTTCTTTGGCCTCACGATAAAGGAATGAGGAACCTTCTACAGAGTTTTAAAGGGAACAATGTGCATAGAAGCTTGTTAAGCATGTGGGATAGTATCCAGTAGATAAAGTCTACCAGTATCTTATATGTAACGGTTCTTTGCTTCTGGGCTCTGACAATGTGATTTGGTTGCCCAACTGTTCGTTTCCAAAAGGACTGGGGAAAAGCTGATGTAATTTTTTAGGCTTATTGCTCTACGAAGTTACTCAAACACCTAGGCGTATCTGTCATTTCAAGCTGAGCATGGGGGTGTTGTGATTTACATCCTGATCTTAGCTCCAGATGTTCCTGCAGGAATGGAGTTGTTATGGGATAATAACTATTTAAAATATTTTTAAAAACACCACTTAGAAATAATAATTTATTATAAGAGAGAGGTTTTCAATAAAAACCACAAAAATCTGCACCTGTGCTGTTCAATTTAGGCATAAATGAGCTGGGAAATAAGTGACTAGGAAGATGACAATTTGCTGATGATCCAAATTATTCAGGGTAGTCAAGATGAAATGGACCATGAAGAAGTGTAGGGAATGGCTGGGTGGTAAACTGACAGATGAAATTTTGCTTTGATAAATGCAAATAATGAATATGGGAAAAGGCAATAATCTTAGCTTTGATAAATGTGATTAATGAACATCAGACAAGGCAATAATCTTAACTGTACATAAAAGGCTCTTATTAGCTATTGCCACTCAGAAAAGAGAACATGGTATTGTAGACATTTGTCTGAAAACATGCTTTTAATACTCAGCTGCAGTTATAAGGCAGCAAGCAGAATGGTTAGCTTTATTGGGCAAGGAACAGAAACCGTTGCAATGAGCCTGCATGAGTCTGTGTAGTGAGCATGGTGCTCACATGTCTTGGAGTCTGTGTGCACTCATATACAGAGAGGGGTGATGAAGACACTCATGGTAAGGAAGTCCCTGTGAAGCTAGGACTTTTCTGCTTGGAGAAAAAAGTGATTCAGCCAAGGAATATGATGGGGTTTGTCAAGGGGAGTGAAGACAACAAATAAGAAAAACTTCTTTATTTCTCACTTAAAAAGGACTAGAGAGCATTTGTTCAAATAATCAAGTTCCTGGTTTAAAACAAAGGGTTTTTTTCCAAACCATATAATTAAAGTTTTGGAATATGTTTAAATGTTAAAATGGTTCAAAAAATTAGGTATAGAAATTAATCATGAAGGAGCTATGTAAGGACCAATAAATCTAAAGTTTTGACAGACATCTGCAGTACAAGAAACCTGATGTTAAGACTGCCAAAACTTAGAGGAAGATATACCAAGGAAACTGCTGGTTTAGACTCACTCCATTCTTTCACTTTTCTTTTTTCTTAATGAAACTTATTATTTCTGCTAGAAACAAACCTTTTCTGCACTCATCCCTAAGTCTGCTGAAAACTCGCTTTAGACTTAACCTCAGTTTATGCTTCCATCTGAACAAAACATTCCGTGCCTCAAATGCTTTTCTGTAAAATGTGGGTATGTACAGCCTGACTCTGGGGCCCTTTATAACAATAAAGTTATGACAGTCAGGCACCGCAGATGGAAATACCAAAGAGTGAACGAGTCACCTCATATAGTTGCTCCTATGGTGTTATGCTGATAGGGATCCAGGCTTTGCTTGAGATGAGATTTGCTGAGAAACTGCAGATATTAATCTCAAGAACTCAAGAAACTAAATTTAACATTCCCAGTTCTTTCCTAGACTTCTATATGAATTTGTGCTAGTCTGATTTGTATTCTATTTACTTAATTTACATAATTTATGGAGGACATTACTATGTTTCTTTAAGGCAGCTCTCTTTATAGCAAACATCTAACAGAAAATTACAAGCAGTGTAAAATAATTTTATTAACCATAGTTTTCTTGACATATTATCTGTCTGCAACTTTGTTAACAAAGCAGAAAGTGGCCTCAGGAAGTTGGAAAAGCAAATCACAGATACATCATTATCATCACAAACTAAATTAGTTTTCACAGGTGTTCCAGGTCAGAACAGGCAGAGGTGTTGGTTACGGAGAACAAGAAGTGCCCTTTGCCACGGAGCTGTAAAAAGCTTTCTGATGTTCACAAGGCTTGGTTATGTGGATTTCAGTTATGTACACAGATAGGCAAGAGCAGGAACTATTCAGCTGTGAACTGAAGTCGGTTGTGAACCACTGACCTGTCATAAAGCTTTTCACAAAATTAATTCATTTTAAGGTCTTTGACACAGAGAAGCTTTGACTATTCCACTGATCATGATACGCCTAGAAATCTTTCTAACTTTGAAAAGGGGGTGGATAGTTGATGCATCTAAAAATTTCCAATAAAATTCACATAGTGTAAAGCCTATAGTGAACCTAAAGGGAATGTAAAGATTATGTTGTGATTTCCACCTTGATTGATATATCTTTCAGGATTTGGATTTTGCCACAGTCCTACCAAGCTGTATGCATGTAACTTGTGTGAGTATTCAACTGAAACACGTTCTGTGAAAAATTCTGGATTTATTAGTCAATAGAATAGAATGGAAGCTGCAAGACCTGTGCTTTCTTTTAGAGTAATCCTATTAATTGCTGACATGGTAAGCCATAATTTCATGATATGTAGACTTAAAAAGTTCTTGTGTATTCAGTTGTGTCATGACAGCTATTTGAGAGATCTGATGGACTGCCTTGTCTGATTCCTATCTACCATTGTGTAATCATGTGGGAAGTACATTTAAGTTAGATGTAACACAAAGCTTAAGCCTGGACCAGGAATAAACTGGTTTTGCTTAAGCACTTAAGCACAAATCTGTAAAGCCCTCTCTCATGTTCTTTTACTGCACTTGTGTGCCTGATTGGGACAGACACAACAGGGGAAGTTGTGCCCTCTAGTGAGATTGAGTAATACACATAGGAAAAAGGTGACCCTAATGACTTACATGCAGAAAGGATCTCCATAAGAGGACCCACAACTCCATTTCACAGGACAGTGAGTGGCCTTCACCAAGTGATGGAGTCAGACTGCTACCTTTTCATTCTCTAGTTTCTGGTTCTTCCATTCCTGATTTCACAGCGGTCCAACTTCGCTTGGAGAAGTAACAAAGAGCTCCCCTACTGCCTTCCCATGAAGCACTCCTCTAAGAGTTAGGAACTTAGGCTTCAGCTCTACCCATCTTCCCTCCCTTTCAAATAAAGAGGGTGCATAACAAGTTCTTTGGTAGATGCTGCATTTTGTCTTTATGTGCAAGTTATCATCACATCTGCAATTGGCTTGTGCCTTGAGCTGAACCTGGCACAGAGCTAGATACGAATGAAAGGAATTAAACAAGCTACAGGGCTCTGACCTTTCCAGGGACTTAAGCACAGTTTACAACCCTCTTCCCACATCTAGTAAAATATGTCTACAGACATGCAGCGTACATGGTGTGGGGAAGTGAGAGAATACTCTTACCCCAATGTGAAGGATCATTGGTTTTTAACTGTTGGCTTTTTTCAGTTCTGTTAGAGTTCAGAGTTATGTTCTGAGACCTAGACACGAAAGCTTGAAATTTGACAGAAAGCAGGTATTTTACTATAAACAAATGGGAAGTGATTGATTACAAGGCCTTTTTGGTGTCCCTCTTGAAATGATAGCAGCTGATTTGGAAACTTAGTCCATCTGTAGCTTGTTTTTCAGAATCTGCAATGAGGAAAACCATGTTTGCTGTTCCCTGTAAGAAAATGCCAGCAGTAACTCTAGGTGGCAGCTGGAGGTAGAGTGATACCAAGCCTCTTTCAGTCAGGCTGTCTGAATTAGATGCTCAGAAATACTACACCGAGCAAACACAAACAGGAATTTTCTGAGGTCAAAATAGAATCTAGCTATCCGAACATCCTTAAATTAAATAAGTATCAGTCATGTCAGCAAATTAATTTATTGTCATTATGAGTTAAAGCAGCTTAAGAGACAAAACAGATTTTCCTGTGAGTTTATCCTGGCTATTCTGAGGTACCCGAGTTTTTCCAGGATGGCATCATGATGGCAGCAATTTAGGCAGCACATTTTTTAGGAATGTTTATAATATTTATATGGTCTCCAAAGTTATCATCCAAAAAAAATCTGGACCTTTCTGCAACCTTCAAATCTATGATACACAACCCACCTCTGTATTGTCTACCATAAGGACTGCTAATTTTTAACCCTCTGGGGTCTCTACTGTTCTTCAGTTTCAGTTCCCTCTCATGATGTGGTTCATTTATCCTCTCAGAAAGAAAGTTCTATTATTCTTGAGAAAGTGAACTAAAAATAAAAATGAGGCTTTCAGGTATTAAAATTCTCCCTGGCAACGCATGGACATATTCATAGCTTTTTTTTAACCAGGTCTCTCTGCAGGCATACTGTGCAGATGAAGAGTAGTTCATTCAGTTGAAGAAACCTTGGCACAGAAGCCTATAAAAGGGCACTTTAATCTTAGCTAGACTCCACTCTCTCTTTTACTTTATGACAGCAACAGTGAGGGTTTCCTCTCTATTTCAAGAAGGAAGTAGCTCTTTTTCTTCTAAGCTCTGACAATAGCTGATCCATATGTACTTTCAACTGTTCTGATTCAAAGCAATTTGAACTCCGAGAGGCTTTGGGCAGTGTTCTCTGCCACACCAATCACACAAGTTCTGATGTTACAGTAGTTCTGCATAAAGCTGGACTTGAATTTACATATTTTTTATTTGTATTATTATTATTACTGTTGTTGTTGTTATTTATTGACTTCATCCTTTGCTAGTTTACATCTTATTTTTTCAAGATGCAGCACTGGGAAAATATTCCAGAATATCTGTTAAATGGGGAACATCTTTCAAAGGCTCACAGAACAGAAAAAATGTCTTCTAAAGTGAAGGATATTTGTAGCTGATCTCTTGGTTAAAGAACAGCAGCTCATATTATGTCTGGTGAGGGATATACACCCTGATAAGCCTTGCCTGACAGATGACACATCCCAGTCTGGAATTAGGATTTACTCTCTGTGGTTTCGCTCCTAACATTTCACTGAACTCTGTTGTGCTGCTCTGGTTTTAAACATGTAAGTCTCTACATTAGCCCTTATTAAATGGATTTTGTCTATCAGTCAAACATGTAAGATCTAAACTTTATTGCTACAAGAGAATCTTGATTTTTTATTTTATCTCTATTAACATGGCAAGTATCACCACTTAGTTTACAGTGAAGGATTTTTAATCTTTGCTTTTTTGGACTATAAATACAGAGCATTGTGAGTGCCTAAGGTGATGGCCAGTCTTACTTTTGTTTAAATAGCTTTCATAAATTTGTCGAAATAAAAATGCTCATTGGATAATTCTTCCTCATGAATTGTTTGCTACCACTGGGCCAAGACAACTAAGAGTCAAGCCCCGATGTAGAATGTAGAAGAGTTACATTTGGAACCAGAGCACACATACAGATACCATGTTCATAATGCTGTTACCAGATTTGGCACATCAAATACTGGGCACAGTTAGCTTTTAGTTCTGTACCATGGAGGCAAGAAACTCAATTCAGTAAGGCTCTTGTGCAATGAAACTTGTATTTATTCAGAAAATGTCTTAAATGTCTACATTTCACCAAGCAATGGGGTTGGCATCTCTTTTCTCAAATTAGTGACTAATTGCTGGATGAGCCTTAGGTAAAACAGCAGGTAGTGACAAAGTCTTTTTGAGTGTGTTGTTGTTATAATCAAATTGTAGATCACTCTAACAGGCGGTACCTCCTTTCAATGGGAACCATGCAGATAATGTGAGATATCTGAAAGAGCAAAGCCAGGAAGAAAGAACAGCAACATGAAGGTGTAGTGTCTGTATAGTTTTGTGTACAAAGCAGTATATACCAGTTCCACAAGATATCAACATGGAAAAAATGAGGGCCTAAAACTAAGAGGGAAGGAGGAAAAAAAACCAACAACATAAAGAATGAATAAAGAAGCAGGTCAAAATTGGTATCTCATCCATGGCTGGTAGAGGCTATCTGTTTTCACAGTTCTGTCACAAGGGAACTCAAACACAAAGGACTAGTTCATAAGTGTGAGTGTGCTTTCACCAAACACTCTTTTCACAAGAAAAAAAGGTTATGAATATAAGGCAAAGAGATATTTAAGAGAATAGAAAGAACATTGGAGTGTTGTTAGATAAAAATTTTCTTTTTAAATTCAGTTTATTGCTGAATAAATAAAAGTCAGGCTTCTTCACACGCTGATCTACCTACATCAATCTGACTCGTTATCGTTTTCCATTTATTTTTGGGGGTTAAGCATATTGAATAATGAAAGCAAACTCCATCCACCTCCATGTGAATATATTGTAAGTCCCACAATGTGACACATTATTATAATACAGTGGTTGAATTAATGATTTCAATTTATAAATGAATCAGTGATATAGAGCTGTGCATATACACAACCTATTTGAGTTGATATTAAGCCTCTGGAAGCAGGGTATATTTATTAGCACCTTTGTAGTAATGCAAATTATACTTGATTTGGTTTTTGAAACACTGAACAAAGAATCTTGGGAATTCAAAACTTTTAACTCCTTGTGGTACTGTTAACAATAGAGTGGATTAGAAAATTACCAGCCAATTCAGACAGAATATCAGACAATATTGAAATAATATCCAACTTCTAATGGTAGAATTTTGTATTTGTATAAAGCATTCAAGATTGCACATCTTCATTACAAAGACAGTGTACATTTGGCTGTTTCACAAAACTATGCTTAGCTAAATGAATGTAATGGCTTAAGGTTATTCAGCAGACCTTAGATAATTATTCTCGTCTGTTAGAGAAATATGAGGATTGCTGGAAAATTAATTTGAAAGAGGAAAGGATTTCTTATATAATTAGAGAATTGTCTTTATTAAGCAGTTATTGAATTCTGGTAAATTTTGTCTGATTAAGAAGTTAGTTTCCTACTAGGAAAAATATCCTTCAGAAAATTACTTTTATCTGTATTTAGAAAATGGGGTAATGATTTGATACTTTCAAAAACAATTGGTAGGGAACATTTATTAAGTCCCTACTCATTCACAGTGGACAGAAGCCATAGGTTTTCTCCTGTTCATCATCTGCAAGAAGTCTGAATGCAGCGCTAATCAAGACTGGTCTCAGTTCCTCCTTCCATACCATACATCTATGTCCCTGATGCTCCCCAGGAGTAATCTACACCCCCTGCTTCCCTTGCAACTCACTTTCCTCTCACCAATTTACAGCCTGTATACATGTACTCATAAAGACAACACTGTATGTCCCTATCATAGGTCTTGGTATTCAGATATGCCTCCATCAAAGCTGCGTACCTTTGTGGATGTAGGAAAGTGCTATTATATTATGTTTTATGAATATAGAAAACTCAGCAGGATGTAGCCAAAATGATGGTTTTAGGAACCATCGTATTACATACTGCTCTAACACCTCCAGATTAGGTATGTGGCTATGAAACTAATTCACGGGACTGAACTGTGAATTGGGGTGTCCTTTTCTGGGGATATTCCAAACCTGCTGTGCGACATGCTCTAGGTGATCCCGCTTTAGCAGGGGTTTGGACTAGATGATCTCCAGAGGTTCCTTCCAACCCTTAACATTCTGTGAGTCTGTGACTGAGACAGAGCACGTTGAATTAGGAGAGTTAGACACCCAGGATTAAATTTGCAACAATCCAGTCAGTTGTATAGACACCTAATTCAAGAAACAGGATTGTCCATTTTTCTGGTATGTTGTTCCTTCTTTTTTATGGAAATACCATTGGCTGTATTTCCACGAAATTATGGAATTGTTCTGCTTTGCTCTTAATTTGTAGAAGTTTGCTTGAATCATGAAGCTCTTACACAGATACACACTTCTGTAAGGTTTAAAGAAACCAAGGTCTGTAAAGAGAGGTTAGACCCCTGTATTCCTACATACTTAAGGGTGTTACTTCTCACCCCCTTAGCTTCGGGCGTGGGAATGAGAACACTTACATTGTATGCACAGTTCTTCTGTTGTGCTTGGAACTCTTAAACTGTTGTGTATGAGTGTTGTGAAGCTGCTTGAGTCCTCATCTCTGACCTGTCAAGAGGTCTTCTATGAACCGAAATTTGGAAACCACAGGGCTCTGTGTTTATGGTAGGGGTTAATTTATGACAGACTGAATCAGAGCATACACTTTCCACAGCTATCTTAATGAAAAACTGGTCTACTCAAATTCAGTTTGATGGCTGTCTGGAGCTGCCCTGTGCCACACACACCCAGTGCCAGCCAGTTCCAGCCAGTTCCACAATGGACCAGTGAAGGGCATGGCTGAAGCCCTCAGCCAGATTTGTGATGGCACCTCTGGGAAAAACTTATTTTAAAAAGAGCAAAATAGCCAGACAGGCAAAGGAATGAAGGGAAAAACAGCAGAATTCATTTTCCTCAGACATACATTAAAAATAAATTGCCATCTCTTACCTCTAGTCCTTCTCCCAAAAGAAACTGTTTCCAGGGGTTTTCCTCCTATAACTCTGTGAAACCCTCTTGCTCAGTCAAGACTTAGATGAACTCTTCCAGCACTTCTTTAATGAGAAACATACCTCTTCTCCGGATGGTTTCTGCTGACTGAATAATCTGACTGGGTAACTGCAGGTAGGTAACTTCAAATGTTTCAATTTCCTACTTTTCTGCTACTGAAAGGTATGTGTTTGCCTATGATGTAGTAGAGGATAAAAGCTGCAGTCCTGAAGCAGGATTTTGTTGGTAGGAATCATGCAAGTATGGCTTGTCTTTGTTGGGAGAATTTATGCACCCCAGCTGGAAGATTGAAATACATTAAACTAAGCAGCAATAAATAGCTAATAGGTAATGTTTATTTTTAGGTATCATTTGTATGACTTTTTACTCCAAACTACATTTCCAGTGGGATAAAATGGAATTAAAACCACTCAAAATTGTCATTCATGACAGAAAGAATCTCTATACAAGTTATTTAGAAAACAATTTGTGAATATCCTTTTCTTTTTTACCCCCTAGCAGACACTGTATGTGTCAGTTCCTTCAACTGAGATACTTTATTCCTTCTATATCATCTACACAGATATAAAGAGCCTTGTTCTGTAGTTATTTCCCAGCCTCATCGGTGACTGGTTTCCAGACTCCCGGAGATCATGGATATGTCTAAAAAAGGCTGATTTTCTACCTGATTTCAGAAAAGGCATAATTAAAACTAAACCCCTTCAAGACTGGGAACAGGAAAACAAAAGCCAAATGTATGATGATAAAGTTTGCTAGCTCATAAGAAAAATGTTGAATTATTCAATGGAAGAAATGTAATCTGTACATGTCAAGCCACCATGCCCATCCATTTCAAGGTTTTTATTAGTTCAAAATTCAAGGAATCCAATCCCACTGGACTCGGACTCAGAGAAGGGAATATCATTACTTCAGCAGCTACTAATGTCATGACTGAAAACCACAGTAATATGAATTCCTTGTTTTAGTTTTGTCAGCAACTTGGGTAAAATAAATCCTGTTACTGAGGCATTTAGAACTTGGTGACAAAGGGTAAGACCATTACTTGGCTTAGACCAAGATTATGGGGTGATAATTGTTTTAAGGTGTTGGAATATCAAATATTTACAAGCTGATTTTGTACACACACATTTTTAGTTCTTAGTGGAAAAGGAGACATACAAGGTGGAGAAAATTACTGTTTGGCTTAATTTTGCTTTAGAGGGACACTGCAAATCATGAGAGAGCTCTGTGCTACCATTTCCGCTGCTGACTACTCTTTGTGTGTTTAGGTCCTTTTCAGTTCTAGATGGTTTGGAAACCACAGAATGAAAGACTGCTATCAGAATGGATTAGAAAAGATGATTTTTTCTTAAGATTTTATTTTTGATCAGTCACTTTTAAAATTTTCCATTAAAATAATTTTGTGGTAATTCTCACAGCAAAAACAGGTAAATCTTTTAGTTTTGTGTGGTGCAATATTTTAAATTAAACTATAATGGAGATGTTTGGAGGCATAACCAGATAAAAGAAGAAATTTATAGGAACTCTAATTTGACAAGTGTGGGAGCTCGTTTTCAGGGTTTGTTTTGGTTTATTTTGCTATTCTATGCATTCCAGCTCTTATTCCTGTTTAGTGCATTTTTGAAAAATAGGAATTGTCCCTACCTAGCCTTTGAAACTGTTCTCTTTTCCCTTCATCTCTGTAGAAGGAATGATGATAAGGAATCACCCTCCTCGTGTAGCGCAAAGAAGCCTAAAATAGCTCTGAGCTGGCTTGCATTTCTTTACTCCACCACTCGAATGCAATGGTTATGTCTGCATGATGCTGAACATGAAGGCTAATTAGCTGAGATGGATGTGTCACCCTGACCTGGACCTGTAGGCATTGATCCTGGAGTTAGTGGGGATTTTTCAGAGTTGCACTGCATGGGGTAGACATGTCTCTAATGCCTGGGCTTGATGAACAACTGCTCAGAATAAAGGAAATGAAACCGTTATTTTACAGTAAACCAGGATTAATTCTACTCAGTCTTTAATGAGATTTCAGAAGAAGTGGATTTATGAAATCTGTAGGCATGTTCCTTACTTATATGAGTTATAGCAAGAGAGCACTAAGCCACCATTTGCCCTCAAACACCATTCTACATTGTAGTTGAGGAAAAATGAAATATTACTGTGTTATCACATACTGATCAGCATTTTACACAGTAATGCAAACTTCTGCAATTTAACCTCTCTTGCTGTTGCTCCAGCAGTAGTTTTAAGTAGGTAATTCTGATCCACACTGCTTTTCCCTGACTTCAGTGGACACACTCAGATCCTGCATGATCTGAGTGTTAAGAAATAAACCAGAACCACAAACACCTAGTGACATCTTCCTGGTTTTCTTATCACTGGAACATCACTATGACATATCCCAAACATGGGCTGTGAATCTATTTGGCTCAGGTTCCACAGAAATGCAGGAAAAATATAGGTCACCATTCCAAAAAAGCCGAGAAAGGAAAGATTCTACTTCTAACATAGGCTGAAAACTGGTAATAAGGATCGTTTCTTTGTTTACAAAATCAAAAGTAATTACTAGATTTTTTTTTTTTTTGATTCACTGGAATCAATACAGCATGGAACAATTCAAGTTGAAAAAATCCTAAAACCACTGAGGAATATAACATGCTCAAAAAGTCTTGCTAATGGTCCTGTCAAGTCACGTGTTTTTCTTATAGTCTGGGGCTTGGCTGTTAATGCTTCTGTATGGCATTATGATCGAAGCAAATATTTTTTTATCCCATTCTCTTTTATCATTTATAAAGAGTGAATGGGCAGAGCTGGGGTTTCTGATTGTTTATTTGTGGGGTTTTTTCCTCTTTTTACATTTCTCTTTCTGAAATATCTTCTTTTGAGGTCAAAAGCATACTGAGGTAGAAAGAATAGACACTGCTGGTTATAGTTTTCAAGGTTAAAGCTGGGTATGATATTCCATCTGTGCTTGCTTGTCCCTAAGAAGATTCTGCAGCTCAGACTAGGATCCTGACCAGCTTTACTGCTTTTTCCAGCTTGTACTCTTAAGGTCTCCTTAATCTTACTTAAGTCTACAAAGGGCTTACATTTAGCTGAAAACATGAGCTGATTTTGTGTAGGAAAATTTCAAGCCTTCTTGCTACGCTGCGGTAGAGCAAAAAGATATACTCCTTGGCATTCCTGGGTTTTAAAACTCGGTCCCCTTGTAAAATCAGTAACATGCTGCCATCTACTGTCAAGATGGCAGGATTTTATTTCTCCAAGTGACTTTTTAAAAAATGTTTTCTCTTCAGTAAAACTAGAGGTACTTCAGTCGCATAAACTTGCAAAGACTCATCCATTTGTATGTTAGTAACTCTGGGATCACGGTGAGATCTTCTTTCTAATACAAAGTCCTATCACAAATCACAGGCACAACCTCCAACTTCCCTTTTAGCAGGAAGCTGGAAGAAATGCTAATTTCCCTAAAACCACAGAAAAAATGTATCAGTGTACAGCGTACCGCATCAAAGGGTTCAGAATCTTGTTGAACACCAAGCAAATAGAAAGCAAAGGTTTTTTTCCCATATGGTCTTTTGGCCCTGACTGAGCAATTGCAATGTAAGTGTTGAAGGAGCTTCATGGAACCGCTGCAAACTTCGAAGCACTGAAGAAAGAGAGTTTTTTTCCCTCTTCTTTTTATTTTGGAAACAGCATACTTATAAGAAGGAAAACAAAGAGAAATGAATGTCACAACTGCTCACAGGGGTGTAGGTGCTTTGTCACCACTGAAATTTACTTCCTCAGTCTCCACTTCAAACCACTATGTGAACATTCATATCACATAGCTGAAGAATCTATCTTTGTGATTTTATGATAGAAAAGCAAAAAATAAAACCAAACAACGGAGTCCTGTTTACTTGGCTGAGGTTAGTTCAAGCTTGGTCTACTCTGCTGGAAGGCTGGCCAAAGTTTCAACTGTGCAATGAAGTTTTGCAACCAGAGGGAACACATTTTAGAATTAAATAGCTGATTGCACCAATGTAATTTCCAACAGCACGTAATGACTCTTTGTTAAGGTGACAGTGTATTATAATGTATTTATAATTTTACCCTTGTGCTGTGTTCTTATTTATATTTCACTTGCACATAAGCAAATGCAGAAAAAGTTGTGGTTTAACCCCAGCTGGTGACTAAGCCCCACACAGCTGCTCATCGTTCCTCCCTGGTGGGAGGGGGAAGAGTAAAAGTGAGAAAACTCATAGGTTGATCTTAATAGGTAAAGCAAACACCATACACGCAAGCAAAGCAAACCGAAGGATTCATTCCCCACTTCCCATGGGCAGGCAGGTGTTCAGCCATCCCCAGGAAAGCAGGGCTCCATCACACCTAATGGAGTCTTGGGATGACAAACACCACCACTCCGAATGTCCTCCCTCTTTGTTCTTTTACCCCCAGCTCTATATGCTGAGCATGATGTCATATGGGATGGGATATCCCTGTGGTCAGTTGGGGTCGCCTGTCCCAGAGGTGTCCCCTCCCAACTCCTCTGCTGGTGGGGTGGTGTGAGAAGCAGATGAGGTACAGCCCTCTATGTGTATGTGGTTAAGTAATTTCTCCCAGTTATACAACACGTCATTTTAGGAGTGAGCTTTTCTAGGCCTGTGTAGCAACTATTAAATTATTCTGTTGGCAGAGTGCTTGAATACCAAAATACAAACTGGAATTTAATTCTGCTACCCCAACTCTTGTGTTATTGCATAAACTGAATATGCAGAAAATACCAGTGTAAATACTGATGCTGCTTTTTATTCACTTGTTAGAGTACACACAAACCTGCTCAAAGCACAAAGTAGCAAAGCATCAGATCTTTCAGGTCATAAAAGTATGTTTAGTAAAAGATAGTTCCATCCCTTAGGATAATTGGTGATACAACAGTTCTGGTTTGTCTTCGAATTATTGTTTTCTTTTCCTTGGTCATATTTTCCTTCTAATACCCTTGTTTTCCAACATGTAAGAATTGCATTGAACTCGTGGCCTTGTTGCTAGGTTTCAAGCTGCATTTATGCAGTCTACTGAGACACTATTTTCATTTTTGAATTCTGAATCAAGTCCCAAGGCAACAGGGCCCTGTTTCTTAGCAACACAGATGGGTAGACTGTATATTCCAGCTCTTTTGTACAATGGAAGAATAAACAACCCCATGAATAAGGGTGTGCTACAAGTTTACCCCTTTGCTTAACTTCTAGAAGAGAGGAGAAGCCTTCTGTGATAGAGCACGTGAAGTTTGTCAGGAAGTCTCTTGTTTTGCAGAGTGGTGAGTGGTATCTCTGCCTTTTCACTTCACTGTATCTCTTTGGGGTCCTTATTCATCAATATGTGTATGGATCTGTAGGTGCTTTGGTTCCTTGAGTTTCAGTTTCTAGGACACAAACATGCATGGAAAATCAATAGTAGCCAAGCTGGTAAAGGTGGGATGTGTGAAAATACACAGGTTTTGCTTTGGTGAAATTAATGGAGAATCAGAACTGCATTGCTTTAAAAACTTCCTCTGGATGCAAAACCTTGGCTTTAGGGGGAAAAAATGGGTCTACAGAAAACAGGTGGAGGACTGAGAGGTAAGGAGGAAGTGGGTATTTGTGTGACCAGTAAAGTAGTGGTGTGTACTAGCCAGTGTATGAAAAGTTGCCCTTCTGACATCCTCTGCAACTTGCACATCTTTGAGACTTTTGGGCAGCATAAGTGAAATTTGAATTTTGCTGTCTCCAGGCTGTGAGACTGACCTTGCCATGAGGGGGAAGGAGTGCTATGAATGGGGAGAGATGGACATGCAGCTCCACAGGGCTGAATCTTTCTGCTCCTGACACTTGTGGAGGGGCGAATCCATACATGCCCTTTTCATGATGGCAGCAGCAATGCAAAGACTATGTTATTACAGTTCTGGCACAGACTAGAAAAGCAGAAGTACCTTCACTATTCATTCACACATCTGGTTGCCAACCTTGGCATCTCACTATTTTACCTGTGCCTAAAACTAGCCTGGCGAGTCTGCCAGCATCTCTGTTTAGTTGCACAACAAGTAAAGGCTGCTTTAACTGTATAAGCTGTCAAATTTTCTCCCCGATTTTTGAAATAATCAGATAAACACAGCAGCTGGTTGTGGCGGGACAGCTGGCTAGCCTGTAGACTGGCCCTTCCCCCTTCCCCCTTCCCCCCCAACTTGATGGAAAGCCAAAGCCACTTTAAAGGACAAAAGCAGAGTACCCACGCAAGTTCACTCCAGTCTGCCTATGTCCTCCCAAGCAGGATCAGGGTCAGGCTGTGCTTCTGTGTTTGGATGTCTTGAGAATAATTTGTGCAGTAGAGACTGTGAGTTTTGCTCTCTTTCTGGAGGCTACCCTGCAGCTGGGCCCTGCTGCAGCTGGAGAGCTCCAGCCAGGGAGGTCCTGGGCTGAAAGGAGCCTGGCTTGGCAGCATAGCACACCTCAGTGCAGTGTGGGGACCAAAATCATCTGAAAAAGAGAGCACAGAAATGTGACCTTCCAGAAACAGTTTGTAGGAACTTTATCTCCAGTAGGCTGCCTACCTGAAACCTTATTTAGAAATACAGTTTTGTTGGTAGACGTGTTTCCATTTGCTGTTATCCTTCAAAACATTCTGCCTCAAAATGAGTAAGAGCAAAAAAGGAGAAAATTGTAAGGTTATAGCTTTCCTCCAGATTTCCTAAGCACCGAGTATTAAAGGAAGTAGGAAAAATGGTTCATATTCTCTTGGGGCCTGTTACAATACTGTTACAATCTATGTTTTCTGGATTTTGCAGGACATCCAAGCAGTTCTGTCAGGCTGCTATTACAGATACAGCGTAAGAGAGGTAACAGAGTCAGAAAGTGTATTTAAGACCAGTGGGAGACAGAACAGTGGGACAGCTTGTGCAGAGAGCTAAATACGTCACTGTCTATTAGTGTGTTAGTGCTGCTCCAGTGGTCTTTCACCCTGCCCAGAGGCATCCTTTGTACATGGAAGAGCCTCCCTTTCCCTCTGGGCAAAATGGTGAAGCTCAAGTGGCACTGGCTGATGTCCACAGCGGGACATAACACCTAGGCACATATTAGGATACTAACAGGGCCACTCTAATTAGTGTTGTGGGCCCAGGAATGTGACAAAACATGAAAGTGCACTAGGAAGGATGGATACTGGAGTTTCAAGGTTTTCTTGATTTTAAGCTCATTTTGTCACTCCTCCTTGTGCAAAGCAAGGTGAGTGTGTACCCAGTGCTGCCCAGCTAACACCAAATCCTTGCTGTGCTGTGCTGCATGTGCACAGGTTTAGTCTCTCCTCAAGGACATACTCTTTAATGAGACAAGAATAAAAAAATGAGGGAGAGGATCTATTTGTGTTCCTATTTAGTGATGGGTATTTCAGGCAAAATAAAAACTGTACAGACTGGTATGAACCTGTAGATTCCTAAACATGAATGTTTTTGGCTTCAGATGAGCTTTCTCTAGGGTTAGGAGTTTGCTTCTTCAGGTTACTTTGAAGAACTGGAAGGGGGAATCAAGAAGCGTTAGTTTTCCATCTAAGCCTGGGTACAAAATAATATTGCAGTACAAGTACACATTTATCTTCAATGAGTGTAGTAGGCTACCTAGACAGGGCTAGACAGACTGCAAGTAACCATCAATATAAGTTCTGCTGTACATGCATGTGTGTCAGGGATTTTTTTCCCCTTCCTTTTTGCCAGAGATTACAGTATCTGAAAAGAAAAAAATCCATCAGCAGGCCATTATGTTCATACGTTCACCCCCCACCAAGATGAACAACAACTGTTATTTGAAAGTCAAACAAAATTTCTGCAAGTATTGATTGGGCTTTTTCCCAGCAACGATCTGTAGTGCAGCAACCCAAAGCCGAAACAGATGTAGGGCTAAAGCAGCCTCTTGATTTTAGCTGTTGGCTTTATAGGTCATCCAACACTTTGCAGAATCCACAAGGAAAGAGAAAAGGTGAACTAAACCCAAAAATCACCTCTGAGCCCATGGTTGTGCAACATCTAACCAAGCTTAGGCCCAGGCTGCTCCTTCCAGAGTCCTGCACTTGAGACATAGTAACCCTGTGCAGCACACCAGGCTTGGGAAAGAGTGGCTAGAAAGCTGCCTGGCAGAGAAGGACCTGGGGGTGTTGGCTAACTGCCAGCTGAACCTGAGCCAGCAGTGTGCCCAGGTGGCCAAGAAGGCCAATGGCATCCTGGCTTGTATCAGAAACAGTGTGGCCAGCAGGTCCAGGGAAGTGATTGTGCCCCTGTACTTGGCATTGGTGAGGCCGCATCTCGAGTACTGTGTTCAGTTTTGGGCCCCTCACTATAAGAAAGACATCAAGGTCCTGGAGCGTGTACTGAGAAGGGCAAGCAGGCTGGTGAAGGGGCTGGAGGGCAAATCGTATGAGGAGCAGCTGAGGGAAATGGGATTGTTTAGCCTGGAGAAGAGGAGGCTGAGGGGGGACCTTATCACCATGTACAGTTACCTGAAAGGAGGATGTAGAGAGATGGGTGTTGGTCTCTTTGCCCAAGTGACAGGTAATAGGATGAGATGGAATGGCCTCAAGCTGTGACAGGGCAGGTTCAGATTAGACATTAGGAAAAAGTTCTTTACCGAAAATGTTATTGGGCACTAGAACAGCCTGCCCGGGGAGGCAGTTGGGTCACTGACCCTGGATGTATTTAAAAGATGGGTAGATGAGGTGCTCAGGGATGTGGTTTAGTAGAGGACAGGTATGGTTGGACTCGTTGAGGCCAAAGATTTTTTTCCAAACCAGTGATTCTGTGATTCTTCTTTCATAAAACAGGATTTGCCTCAGCTTGTCACTTGCTTTCCACAGATCGGCTCTTATGAGGCCAAACTACTCTTTATGGAGAATGGCAAATACAAGACTGATGTATATGAAGAGCCTAAACCGCGTGATACAGGCAGGTAAAGTATCTGGCTCCCACATTTTATAAAGGAAACATGCCGAAATAGAGGACGCTCGGGACCAGTACATAAAGCCACTAGATGGCACCCTCGCTAGCAAAAACCCCCGAAACCGTAACAGTACCGCGGTTGGGCTCTAACTCTGACAGCTAACTCTGTCCTAGTCATGGATTATTTGCCTAAAGCACTTTCCATGGGGAAAACTGATGAATACAGGTTTAGATCACTACATTTTCAATCTATCTTTGTAGCTGACAAGATGCTTTTCATTTTGGTAGAGCAGATTGAAATACAAACATCAGAGCTAATTAGTCCATCTTTAAGCTGCTTTCTGTGACATGTCTACCTGTACTTCCTGCTCTTCTCAAGATGAATAGGTAGCAGTTGAACTGTCTGACACATTGGACGGAAGGCCTTTTATGGTAAAGTTTCCATTTAGCAGCCCTGAGACCAGCATGTCGTTGTGCTAGCTGTTGTGTGTAACGTAAGGCAAAAAATGTTTTTTCCACAACAACATAAAATCAAGTTATGTACAGAAAAGTTGCAAGGAAAACAAAAAATCCAAGATACAACATGGATTGGTGCATCCCTCCAAAATCCGTGTGTTATTGTGTTTAACATTAAAACTGCTAAGGAAGTTTTAATCTTCAAGATAAACATTTTATTCAGATCTTTTGAAGGTATTTTTCTCTTTGTAGAGACTTATTCTTTGGTGGGTTATTTTGTGTTTAATGGTTGGTTGGGTTTTGTTCGGTTTTTTGGGGAGATGGTAATATCTTTTAAAATCAGATGCCATAAAACCAGAATGAAGAACCTTTTATTAAGATTCAGTATTCTATCCATATTCAATTAAATTTTAATTACAAATCTTCCTAGATCCTCTCCTCTGAGCCCTTCAAAGAATCTTGCCCAAAGAACCCCTTCTGTTCTCCAAAGCAAACATTTATAGCTGGACATGCAGTTTACTGAAGAATCACATAAATGGCATACAGCCAATGTTTCTTTTCCATGGAAAATGTAAAATTTTTTTTTTTTTGGCCTTCTGTCCTCATGAGAATATAAATCTTGTCTTTATTTGCAAAGCTGCTATAGCAGGAATTTAACTTCCCTGTTGCTGAGTTTACAAAAGGTAATTAAAAGCAAACTTCTAGTTAGATATTACAGCCAAGAGAAATTTGTCCAGTAATACTCTGTATCAAGGAAAATTTGCTTTATTTCAAGATGAATAGTTTCCATAATAGTAATTAAATGCTAATTTATCTCAAAACCTGCTAAACCAAGCTTTTTCTTTAAGTAAATATACTTTTTTTCCTCATGTCTTGACCAGTAGTATAAATTTGTAAAAACAGTAGAAGGGAAAAATAACCCCATGTTTTTTCCACAAAAAATAGTCTAGTATTGTGCTTTCTAAGGTCACCACTTCAGAGGGTCTGGCTATAGCAAGATAATCCATAGAATACATTCTTAAGAAAAATTCTCAAGGTTTCTTTACCTTTGCCAGAAAAATAATGTTCTAATAATTTCAATAGCTCTAAAAACTAGTTCCAGAAAATCCAATAGCTACATGACCACGGTATTTAGCTGTGAGTGTGAAACAGAATTTCAGGTCCTTCTTATGAATCAGGTGCTTTATTTGGGGATTTCAGCGTTACTTGTCAGTTCTCTAAACTTAGGACTAGTGGCTTTCTTTGGTGAAATTCTACTTGAGTGAAACAAGTTATTATAAGCCAGTATGTCTCAGAAGAAATTAAGAAGAAAACAAAGTAGCAAGTTTCAAACAAAAAATCCTGATTAAGTTCCTAATAAAAACAAAATATTCCTAGGCTCTCCTCGGGCGTTAGTCCTCCTCTCCGAGGACTGGAGCAAAATAGTTCATATTATCTCATTGCTTTGACATTACATTAAGTTTTCAGCCAACGGAAACTTCAGACTACTTTGTTCTAGCAGACTATGGATTATACAGTGAGGTGAATTCAGTAGAACTAAGGTCTTACCTCTACAGGGAATTTTACTCCTTTTTTTCCTCCACTGAAATGTCCCCTGGGGAGAACCCTTTATGATATATTGTTTGGAGTTGAAAAGGAAATGAGCAATCTCAGTGCAAGATCTCTAAATAGAAAATATACCTGAGGACTAGCTGTGCAGGTCCAAAATTCTGAAGTATAGACTTGATTTCACACATGGAAGAGGCAATTTCTTTGTTCCCTTATAACAAGAGTCCCTTTTTCATCATTCAGACCAGTGGGAAATGCTTCATTAAATGGAAATCCTAACTCAGTCAGACAAAAATTAGAAAAAGGGGTGGATTAAGAGAAAGGCAACAAGATATACAAATTACTAGTGTACAGTGTTTCCTTCTCATTGCGGCTTTCTCTCCTATACACCTTTGATGTGTATCACACTCACCAACCCACAGTTAAACATTCACTACCATCTAGTTTTCAATATGGTTGAAATAAGTTCACACACCATTTGTGTTCCCTCCTTGATTTCACAAGGTCCTGCTACCTAACCCCACCATTTTGATTTTATCTTGTTCAGTTAATAAAAGAGACATATCTTCCTCTTCATGCAGATGATACCGATACCTCCAGGACATCTTGGTTATTGATATTCTACCTTCTAACTTGCAAGCAATCAACTGTTTTATGATATCCACTTCAACTTGTGAAGATAAAGGAGAACTGTCAGTCCTGTCTGCATACCTAGCAATGTAGTCTAACGTAAGTGATTGACACAAAGAAGCTAACTGCTTATCAAGAATGGGCTGATGGAGCAAACCCACCCTTTTAAGATGCCTTGTCTCGGAATGATTTTAAAACCAATGTGTTGGTGTCATATCTTGTCATCTGACCCCAAAATGTGGTTTGGTGAAAAGCAGCACTACAGTTAGACAAACACAATTTTCTCTTCCAACTGGCAGAAAACATTACCAGTTACTTAAAATCCTATCCACTTTGAATGTAAAATCACTTTTGTTAAAAAAAAAGATAATCTAAAATATAACCTATCCATGTTATATAACCCCCTTGTTTCTGCTTTCCTTTCCACCCTCTCACACCTTCTCCAGCAACAGAAAGCTCTTAAGCTCATTGTAATGCAGATGACTGCAGGGTATGTTAATGATTAATTAAATTCACTGTAAAGTTTTGAAAAATAATGTAAATAACTCTATGCAAATAACTACAAAGCATGCATCATATTTATTCCAAGAAACTGCATCCCTGGTGTTTTCAGTGTGACAACTCCTTTCTCTAGAAGGGTGTTCCATTTTGGTTATTGTTCCTCATCTGTATTGTAATAGGAGGTCACTGGACTCCTTTGAAATCGGGACAATAGTGATAGGAGTTGTGTAAATACAGAGCTTTAAGGTAATGGAAAACCATAATTCTTGTCAGCTCAGCAGTTTGGTTTGCTAACAAGTTAATTAGAAGTTAATTAAATCTCCTAAAGCTTGCATTTTTTGACCAGAAATGCTACAGGTTTATTTTTTACCTTACCTAAATCCATCATGTCATTAATTCTTCAGTTAATTTTAATGTTCTTGGTTCTAGGCATGAGGCTTATCTGACATTACAATGTATTTTCCCTCTCAAGTGCACTATGAGGCTAATTTACCAAATCTTGTGACAAATTGCTCCAGTGATCCTTTACATTTGAAGTTAAAATCACAGCATTTACACACTGGGAAGCCCTTGACAACATGCCATATGGACTGTGTTAAACAAATTAGGAATCAGTATGTAAAAGTAGGAATAAGCACAGAACCCCTCTACTGCCATGTAGCTGGCTGAAGTGGCCTCAGATGCTTAGCAATCAAGCAGCCATGCTTTCTCTTAAATTTCACTATCAGAGAAAGTTGTTCAAAATAAAACCAGATCACAGAAAACACACTACTACACTCATGCAAAGACACTCAGTTTTAAGGACACTTGGTACACGAAGCTCAAAAATCTGCTTGCCAATGTAGGTTTGCTGATGAGACTGCACTTTCAACCTTGTAACAGTGGTTTAACACCAGCAACTGAATCAAGTCCAATGTGTGCTGTCCTCATTGAGACACAATTGTTGCTATCTGCATTCATACTGTGGGGGATAGTCCATACTGAGATGCCTGCCCTTTAGTATAGTTTCTATAGCTTCACACCTTACAAGGGTAACTTAGTTGAAAATAATTAACTACACATTAGTTAAATCACACTCACGTACATACCATGTAGCAAACCCCACTACTTTCTTTTTGCTTGTGATCTTTACCATACATGTCCAGGAGCTCCTTTTTTTGAATCCTATCTGATTTACAATAAACATAGCTTTTCAACTCCTAGAGTCCAGGCAGTTTGTCCTACTGCTTATAAACACACTTTTCTTAGTATTTTCAGATCCTGGACTTGAACCACTGAAAGGAAAAGCAAAGGCTCTGATAGAAGATTTCTTTTATACAAAAGGGATCTGTGGATCCCTTTTGCTTCACAAATCCACAGATCCCTTTTGTATAAAAGAAGCAAAGCTTTTGTGAAGCAAAAGGGATCCACAACTGTTACTACCAAAGAATCTCTGGCCACCTAGATCTGCTTCATTTACAGTAAATCAGAATAAAAAGCAACTTCCTGCTTTTCTCTGCATGAAAAACTTTTTGTAGTAGTAGTAGTAGTCATCCTCATGGTTGTGATAACTATTATTATTACTGTTATTGTTGCTATTATTGTTATTATTACTATTTCTGGATTACATTGATTTCAGAGTGTTTGGGACCATGCAGTAGCTGAATTTGTGGGACAGCTGGCATGTCCTAAGGGAGGTGTCACTGTACTGGAGATCTAGGGACACCGACCACCAATTTTCTTTAGCTTTTTAAGATTGTAATTCTGTTTCCAGTTCTTGTTGCCTTTGATGGAGTCTGGAAAAATAATCACTTTGGGAGCAGATTTTTATTTCGGCCTTTAGTGGAAACTATACAGCATTGTACATGGTGATTCATTTGCAGGAATTAAGATGTCCATATTCAATTGTTCAAAGACACAGACCTTTGCAGAATAAGTAGGTATTGGGTGGGTGCTTTGATGGTTTATATACATATCCACAAAACACCTCAGTGTAGAGATCTCAAAGAAAGGAATAAACCAGCTCCCATTAACACTACTGGAGATTAACAAATAGTGGGTTGAAGTGAAAATAAATTGCTAGGGGACCAGTGTGGGTGATGATGTCGATTTGTGAACATAACTGCTGAAGAGTGGCAAGTCAATATGCACATCTGTAAAACACATGAATTGGCTGAACACAAATGTCTCTAGGCATTTCAACATGTTGTTTTCTGATTCAAGTCTGAAACATGCTTCAGAGTAAGTTCTTTGATGGTCTCTCTCATGACAGATAGTCCCATTTCATTTTGTAGCTCTGATGTACCTCTACTTCTCTGCTCTCAGAGGCACTGATGGCAGCATGGTGCTCACACTGTGTTCTTGGATCATGTGATGGAAAAACTGTGCTGGCTGCAGCGGGCAGAGTCAGGAAGAGATGTGGGTGTTCATTCTGCTAGGATAGGGACACTGGGTTTAGTCTCAGCCAGAGGGAAAACATGATTTTTCCCTCTCCCGTGATTTTATGTGAGAAAGCATTCATAAGTGCTGTCAGGAGCTGTAATTCCATTGGTTTGGGGGGGTCAGGAGGACACTGGCACCCAATTAAACTGAATAGACCCAAAACTTTCATTGAGTCCAGAGCAAAAAGTGCAGACAGCTTGGCTGGCTTTCCTCATGCTGGCTTGCAGTTGTGAAGGATGCATCCTTGCAGCATGCAGGATGACCCTGGCTTACACAGGCTCAGTATATGCATGCAGGCAATGCAGCACTGTCTGAGCTGTGTTGTTAATAATCTGAGTGACATGAAGCAATGAAAATGTGCTGGTGACAACACTGATCTGCACTGCAATAGCTTGTGCTTCTTGGAAAAATATACTTGTCTGAGCAGAGTCCTCTGCTCTTACTGCCAGGTTCTATATCTCTGCTTGTCAAACCTGTTGAATGAAGTTATGGTGGGTGGCTTTCTAAGGCAGGTGGAAAGCAGGACTGCTTTTTAACGTGTTAGCAGACACTTCAGACTCCAACACACCTCTCCTTCAGTGTTCCTGGGCTGCTGACACTTTATAGTGCCCTCCAACACAGTACTCAAGCCTAGTGTGCCGGAGTCCCAGAAGGGAGAGAAAACTGTCCATGAAATACACCATTTTCTGTTTCTGTCTCATCTAGAACAAACTTCTGATGGGGGAAAATTTTGATCTTTTCACTGGTGAAACGAGTTTGCTGTAAAACCGCATTTTCTCCCATCATGTTTGACACTAGTCTCATGTGACTTTATAGGGCTATTACTGTGTTTAACTGATAATGTCTTTCCTTTCACAGGAACTTCAGCCTAAACAGCACAGTGCTGAGGAGAAAGTAATGTAACAGGGACTCCACACCATTATCCACGCTAATGTACCAAACTTCTTGACCCAAGAAATGTGTTCATTTGCATCTGCTATGGAAGACACCAGTGGTCCTCAGCTGTGTCTTGTGTCCATCCTGTCAAGTCAGGTATGATAAGCTAGCCCTCAGAGCCTTGGCCCACTGTAATAACGCAGGCCTAAGTACTTCCAACACTACAAAACCTGGAACAGAAACCCATCTTTACCAATAATGTTCAAATATTTTAGCAAAATACTTGGTTTCTACTGTAAATACCAGCATGGAACTAAATGCTCCTTTTTCTTTTTTCTTTTTTTTTTTTAAATTAGTGAGTATTTGACCTCTTTCCTTTAGGTTCTGACTTGTAAGATAACATGGAAAGCATCATTATTATTTCTTTCTGTTTAACAAATTCCTCTCTATATATGTATCTCCTTATTTCTAAAAAAATTCTTACATACTTTTCCAGTTAATTAATTTTTTTCTCTACACAGTCCCTCAGTTATCTGGAGGTAAGAGAAACTGTACAGCCCATGCACAGCCCTTCACGCTCCTGAGAACTAGAGAGGCTGAATGCCACCATGAGCACACTTCAGAAACTCCCTGTCCTCTCCACCCAAGAGCGGCTGATCAGCAGATAGTGTCAAAATCAACCCTCCCACACTTCCTCTTCAAGAGCTGCTTTGCTCTTGGCTCTAGATACTATGGGATTGACTTCTGGAAGCTCAATATGGTCAGGTAGTTTCAATTCCTTTTAGAAACGTGGGGGAATGGGGGCATGGGTGGTTTGAGTGTAACAGGAAGAAGCACCTTTTAGTCAAAAGTCTACATTGCTGAGGACTTTGGATGCATATGCAGAGCTCAAACCTCTAGATTTAAACTGCAAGTAAGCAGCATAGTAAATGCATCCCAGATATTAATTTAGCATAAGAAAAATGCATATTCTATTGTTTTGCCCTTGTCAAATGACAGTGAGGTACACCCCACTGTGGAAAGCTCAAAACACTAGAAGGAATCCATGAAGCAATGATCTCACAGCTCCGTGTGCACTGTTGTAGGGTTCAGTGTTTCTCCAGGATTTCCCAGATGCAATGCTTATTGAAGAGAAAAATTGTGTAAGATGTTAACGCTGAAAAAAAGAGCATATTTTTTTTGTTAAAGAGAGCTTCCTACCAGTCATGTGGCAAATTCTTGTTTGAAATTTGGAGTTCCCCAAATTTGGGTTTTGAAAGAATAAAGTCTGCCCAGTCTGCCCAGATAGTTGCAATTTTCTGAATGCCAGGCAAACCCATACCAGAAAACGGTGCTTCCTCTGTGCACCCCAATTAAAATTAAAATTAATTAATGCACATCTTTTACTTAAAGACTTAGGAGAAATCCAGTTTCAGAGGTTGTTAGGTTCTAGACTTCCTGTTGGTAGACATAATCATAATATAATAGCATTGTATCTATGCTAATCATGGATAAGGATAAAAACTTAGTTGGGCATCCCCATAGTAATAGGAGTGGCAGTGTAATGAAGTGATGCACATAGCAGCCCTTCAAAGGAATGCTATTGACCTTTTTTTTTTTTTGCAGATGGGAACGAGGAGGCACAGAAGAGGTAAATGAATTGCCCCAAAATGCATGAAGGGTCAGTTTCAGGCAAACTCTCACAGGTAAAATTGATCTCTTGTAACACATGTGGAGATATTTCCAGTGTTCCTGAGGAAAAGAGGAATAAACTCATCACTGATCTCTGCATAACACCTCATCTTAAAAAACTTAGATGGCAGAGGTGTGTCTTCATTCTGACCCACAAGATGGGGGCAGTCCCTTGTGCTTGCTTGCAGGGAGGCATGAGACACTTGGGAATGTTGCAGCCACTCATTTCCTGCCTTAGTAAACGTTACTCTTTCATTAGAGGAGCCAGGGGAGGAAAACGTGGGGCTGCTTTGCAGTGAGGAGTGTGGTAGTCGACAGAGCCTCTGGGGAACTAAAGGTTATTAAGGAAGCCAAGGTACCTGCAATAAATCTATGCATGGATAAGGCAGTAAGAGATATCCTAAGAATCTAAACAGAATTGCAAACCCAAGAGTTTTTTGAATGTGCTGGCTCAGTTTGTGCACCTACTTTGATGTAATTATTACATATACTACAAACTTTTACCATATGTAATATGTGTAAGAAAAAAACCTGTTCCTGTTAAGAACGCCGTGAAGAAGTATACTCTCTTCTTCTCTAACATTACATCCTTGCTAGGAAGCAGCTTAATGAGCATTACTGCTACTGACAGAATGGATATCTTGCTTTCAAATTCAACAGGGGTGTGACACCCAGCCATACATTATTTGAAAGGCAGATACAGTGCTGCTAGGAAGCTGTGCAGCTAGAAGCCCCCATTACCTTGCCAGACTTACCAGTACAATGCAGTGGGTTGATCTGAAGGAGCTGGCAACGCTGCAACACAAAGGGGACATTTAGGTGCTCTCTGGAGAGTAGTTCTGGCCTGACTGCAATATTGACTTGGTGCACTCCAGCATCCAGCAAAGTTCAGCATTACTGGCCTTTTGTTGCACCTCTACACACCACTTCCCACTGCAATGGTGCAAAGGCATGAAGGGAAGAAGCACTCGCCGAGCTGAGTATAGGGGCAGCTCTTCATGCTGGCCCCAGCTTAGCATCTCCCTGTCCCTCTGCTGCACAACCAAATTAATCCAGAACCCAAGGGGGCCTGAGATTCCCCCTCAGTGACATTTGCCATTCAGGCTGATCTCCATCTCCCCTGACATGCTTCAGAAAACCCTCAAACCTCAGAGAAAGCATTTTTTGTATTAAGGACTGGCTAAGTGATGTTCTTGTGCCTCTGCATTTGGAGATACATGCAAAATCTCTTCATCCGTTTTACTTTCACATTCTCATTCTGGGGGAGCAAATGCATTGTAAATCTTGCTGGCAGCTGTGTCAGCCATTTAGGCACACAGTCATCTGAGGAGTGGACATCTCTTAGCCCAGAGTGCAAGGAATGGCCAGTATCCATTACCAAAAATGTTGCTGATCTAAAATCTGTTCCAGTCAGCACTTTTTCCATCGACTCTGCTGTACTTTGGAACTGGCTTAGGGAGGACAATTATTTTGTTTTAGCCAGCACTATTGGATTGTTCCTTTAGAACTGCTTTATAGAAACCTCTACAGCTTATATAAATGTAGAGAGTGAATTTGGCTGCATTTTGAAACACTAAAAGGAACAAGCAGGGTTACAGACTAACTGTAAATACTGCGATCTCGTAAATGACAAGAAGCAGCAAATATTACATAAAAGCATGTACAGATCTGCCACCCACACATACTCTATAAAGACAAACCAGTAGTTATTTATAGTAATGTTTTGTGTATGCATAGAATTTACCCTATATATCTCTATTATAAAACAGGCAGAAAGATTTCAAGGTCTCTTGTTCAGGACATTGTCCATTTCCCCCCCACCCCCATGTACTTCAAATTCAATGTTATCTCTAAAGAGGTTGTACTTTGGGCTAGGTTTAGCCATATGTCCCATAATTTCTTGAACTGAGATCCTGCTCATGTGAATGATTACCATGCAGATTAAAATCAGTGTTTGAATTATACACAGGACTCCTAATTCTAATCTAATCTCCGACAAGATTTTTATAACTTCTTTATGCTTTATTTGCCATAAATTCATGGCCAAGTTCAACTAGAAGGCACTTCGCTATATCCTCCTTCCATCACAAACACATACATTTGAAAAATTAAACACATACACATGGGGCGCTCAAGTGGTCAACAAATTTTAGGTACTGGAAATGCTCCTGGGATCGTCCTGGTCATGCTGAAAGTATTAATATACTTGTCACACTAAGCCCTTGAATGTTATGCCTTTCCTCTGGAACAAAATTATAAAAGCATGAAACAATCATCAACCTGACTAACAACAGACTGACTATCTAAAGTGTAAAGAATTATTATTGGTTTACTAAAATCTTTCTGAGACCTGATTTACAAAAGCTGGTAAACATAGCAGATTTGTTTACAATAAATAAAAATCTTGTATTGACCACAATTAACAAAAAATGCAAAGAAAAATTTTCTGCTGGATATTTCTCTGCTCCATTAAATGTTGTTTTCAGGATTGCATTATACCTTATCATGTTAAAGTGAGAGCAGTAGGATAATGTTATTACCTCAGTAACACAATTACGGTTAGCTAACACTACACAGTGCAGTTTAGTTCATGTAAGGAAGAAAAACATTAACCTGTTTTAAATAAGGGGCTCATTTTAAAAAGACATTGACTGCATCCAGAGAGACATGTGTGCAGGAGTGAGGCCTAAATGCAAAATGTTCTGGGATGCCTCTTTTCATTTAGGTAAGATCAATACCCTCTTTTACTTTGCCACCAACCACTGTAATGGCTGAGAATGTTCTGACTGAATTTTGTTGACACCATGGCAAAGGACAACAAGCAGAGAAGAAGGGGGCTAGGGAGCTGTTGGGAAAGGGTCTCAGTGGAGGCAGCAGGATGTGCGTAGCTGGAAAGGCTGCTGTTGCTGCAGGATGCCTGGACATGGTTCTTTTAATAAAGAGCCAGTTTGGTTTGAGTACCATGGGATTTCCTCAAGTTGCAAACCAAGAAGCAGCACATGAAACACACAAGGTCTCTTCTGTAACTGCGTAAAACATAAAGCTTTATAAACATTGAAGTGCTACTTTTCCTCCACAGAGGCCTTTTCTTAGCTGGAAAAATAAAACAAGGAAGCGCCTGTCGTGTAGGTTGTGCTAAAATTATACTTAGCACAATAAACTCATCTGTAATAGCATGCTCCTGAGCTGACTCTCTACCTATCCTCTTTTACTCTGTAAAGAGAAACAGTTAATTTTCACTTGCTTCCTACATAGTTGAAGAAGATACTAGCTAAGTAGTGATGATATTCCTTGAATGTTCATCTCAAGAGATGAGTAGGAATACAGCAAGCACCTGGCAGCCAGTGGAAAGTCAAAACATGGAGCCATAAACAGATGTGTTCCTGTGCATGTTTTTCTGAGAGGATAATTGTCCTTGTTGATGGTTATGTACCTTTGAAAATAACAAACATCAGCGCTATGAGTGAAAATTACTAGAAATAGAGAAATTCAAAGGATACCAAAGGGATTTTTCTTTTCCCAGCAGAGGAAACTTTCTGGCCTTGTGGAAAGGGCAAGGAAGGAAAGGGAGTATAATGGCCTGATGTATTTTAAAATAATGCATCAATTGGTACTTTTCCCTCTGACCATGTCTCTGAAAGCTGGCTGGCATGACCTGCGTGCAACATGAGCCCAAGTACACGGGGGTTGTGTAATCACACAATGTTGGGTACCTTGCAGTGAGTATGGACAAATTTCTCTTCAACCAAGGAAGCCTTAAGTGACTTCTGGATCTGGAATTTCAAGCACACAGTCCATGCTCATAGTGCTGTGTTGCTGTGACATTGAAAAAAAGAGCACAAAATGTATCAGATTTATCTATTGACTTTATTGTTCTGTTTTTGCTTTATAAAATTTATTTTTTATGTGTTTATTTTTTTCTAGCACCACACTGTTTATCACAATTTCACAACACTGGGTGTTGTGTCCCATATGAGTAGGCATCCCCTGTTCTTCTGTGGTGATGTTCAGGATCTTATTTTTAAAAGTAGGTATTTGAGAAATGTACTTCCACCATAATATATATACAAAGCAAGGAAGGCGAATGGTTGAGATGGAGATAACATTTATGTTTGGCTTCTAAACAGATCTAGTCAGAAAGGCTCAGGAGCAGAGCTTGGAAACAAGGGGCAGGAGAGTGCCAGAGACCTCAGAGCATTGCATCGGGATGGTGGGATGGCATTTACTTTAGCAGGAAAAGAGGTATCTAAACTGCTGATTTGGGGGAGACGCTAAAGGGTGCTTTGTAGCAGTTCAACTGTTTTATTCTGGAAGGAGTGAACACTGTAGTTCTGTTTGGGAGCAATGCTATATACAGTACTATTGACTCTAAGGAAATGAGGGGATTTTAAATATTGGACACGTTTGCCCTTTTTTTTGTTTGTTTGTTTTTTTTACAGTCAGAGGATTCGTTTATTCTGGGAACTACGCCTAACGCTAGCTAGGATTGAGGGTGTGTAAATAATCTGCACGCTGTCTTGCATCAGTTATGCATTTTACCTCAAACTTTATTTTATCTGATATCTGTCCTTTGTCAGAGGAGTTTCAGATTGGAATAGGAGTCAGGATAACAGAGTCTGTAAAGGTCTCCCCTAGGACATGCCTCTAGAACAATAGGCTCCCTAAAACAAGACTCTAAGAAAATGTATCAATTCCTACAAAAATAATTTTTGACTTGAACCCTAGGGCTGGGGGAGTTGTATGATCTGGCTTGAGTTAATATGAAATGTATCTTCTTCATACTTTCTCATGAAAAAATGTTTCTAATGAGTGGGGAGAAAAAAAAAACCTAAGTAAATATTGCTCCCTGTCTTTCCTTGTCATGTAGAGTTATGAAATCAACTTTGAAATGAATGTTGACAGTGCAACATTTAATACTGAGGGACCTCCATGCTTTCTAAGCTTAGTGCTAATCACAAAACAGGGAGATGGGGTCCTTTTCCCGGAAGGCCATCTCAGACTCTTGAAACAGGAATCAGCCCCAAACTTCGATTTAAAATAGATCTTTCTGTAGACCTCTTGAGCAACATCAAGACCCTATCTTGAACATGCACTACTGAAAGAAAACTATTTTAGAAGATGCTTTCATCAGGTTTGCAGATCTCAGCAGCTTTTCAGTGAATGCTTTCAATATTTCAGAGAAAAGGAAGAAGGTTGTTGCATACATCTGCTTACCATGCTGTAGAAACAAATGTATGGATGCCTTTGTTCTCCCTCAGATGGCTTTGCTTTCAGATCTGCTAAACTCAATGAGCAGATCCCAAATAAATGATCTTAGTGGTCTTAGAGCTACTCACTTACTTTGGGAAGTCTCATTGAGGAAACTTTCCTGCCCTCTTCAAACTGAAGCAATGCTGAAAGTGTTAGTTTTTAAATTATGTGACAGGACTCTTGTTAATGAGCTTAGTGTTTTGTGCTGATATAATTAAACTTTGATAAGCCATAAAAGCTGGCAAAATTCTCAAGATGTATTATTCTTGGAGAGTTTGAAACCACCTTCACCTTTCATTACTTGAAGTATAACAATACACTTGTGCCTTAAGAAAACAAATGGGAGGCATAAATACTCTCCGATAGGAGATTGGTAAGAACTGGATGTTTTGAGCAATCTAGAAAATGTTTATATACCAAATTCAAGAAATCTTCAAACAGAGTTTTTTTCAGAAATCCAGAGGAAAAAAGAACACTTTCACTTTCTTTCCCACGTTTCCCTCCCCTTCTTTTCTGCTTTAGATATTTGAATGATTTAACTAAGTGTCCAGGGTCAGTGGATTAAAACCAGAAAAAGGTGCTAGAAGGTATTTAAAATTTTATGGGAAAGTCAATGAATGTTTTTAAAAAAAATAGTTTCAATACATGATGTCCAAATACAGAATAAGTTCATATGGGAGATTTGATGAAAACTGTAGTTTTAAGTACTCACCTCAATCCTTGTAGATGAGGACCTACTCTTGTTTTTAAAATGCAACCATACCACTACAGTAATCTGCATTATTCTGAAAGTGTAAAGAAACTTAAATCCTATTTTCATTCATAGTTCAACTAATCTTACAACTGTTTTGCCTAGAACAGAGGATCTCACCTACTCTATAGATATCTACCACTGAAATCAGCTGCAGTGAATGTGTGTGTTTCTTTTCTGAGAATTCAGAGGGACGGCTTGCTGTTGAGGGTAGGAGATGCACATTACTTTCCTTTTTATATACTTTATCCACATAAAGGCATTGACATTATCTTCATTCATGAGAAAAATCTGTCTCAGAATAACTATTTTAAAAGACACCTGTGATTAGAATCTTGGCAAAAATATCCTTTCCTTTAGGACCTTGGTTTAATGTCTCACAAAGATTGTTCCTTTTTATATTAAATATATTAACCCTCTCAGAAAAACTAATTAGGGAAACATTTACCATTTGAAGAACACAGTTAAATAAATTAAATTGAAATCCTGCTACCAGGAGTAGTTTTTTACCAAAACTACCAGTAGTTTTGCTTTTTACCACTTTTCTACAGATTTAATTATTTCCCCTTCCCCCTTTGTAGGTAGATAAGGAGATATCTGGAAGAGCCACTGGTTTATGCAGACGGAGAAGGCTGCTTTCTCTAAGTCCTCTTCACTCCCCTGCTTGCTATATCCAGTACTTCAGGTAGTTCTTCCACAGATATAAGGGTATCTTGTTGGAGAGCTCATGGACGAGATTAATGGATGTTTCATATTTAATTAATGGGTCCAGAAGATGATTGTGGTTTCTTCAAACTGTTGCTGATTTCTTGCATTTGATGGTAAATGGCAATGTAGCAGCTTTGTTGTCCTTCTTTTTCACTTATTCAGAAATAACACAATCCATCATCAAAACGTGTATGCTACAACATTCAAATAAGAAACTTCAATTATCACTTCTTGACACTCAGAAGATCATTCTGACATTATTGTCAGACCAAAATTACAGTATGTTCAAATTCAAAATGGAGAAACACAACTCTGACACTTATGAAATGTCAGTCGATGCAGACAAAATCTGTAACTACCTCATACATAGTCCTTTCAGGTTATGTATTTGAACTCTGCACAAGAAAGAAAGAGAGAAATCAGGCTTTAATTCCCTACTGCTTTCCATCCATCTTTTGTAATGGAGACATAAAGTCACCCGTCTGACACATTGCCACTTCCACTTATGCAAAACAAATGGAAGAACTGGAACAATCAGCTGATACTGACTTCTGCCTTATGACAGGGTATATAACCTTTAGTGTGCCATGTGAATGACATGAATGGAACCAACCATTTCTCATGGGACGTCTTGATTCACAAAGCAGTGTGTGCACTCAAATCCCAGCAATACTATAGAAATTGTAAAAAAAGAGAGTGAAACAGGTTTTGTAGCAATAATATCAACTGATATAAGGTAGCTTTGTTTTAAACTTTCTGAGTAATAACTCCTGGCCATTATCTCTGAATCTTTCTTAATAAAGAATGGCATTTCCATTTTTCTATTTCCAACCAAGATACACCAATTCACTGAAAACTTGAACTCTTTCCAAAGAACTGGAGGTTTTCCACATTAAACTTGAGACCACTATATCTATATATAAGGAAACAAACTTAAGGATCAGTAGTATGATTTTGGTGAAACTTACTGAGCCACACATCCATAGAGAACAGCATGATTTATTCCTATGGTAGACCAAATGAACAGGAAAATTGGACAGGCTGATAAACCATTGATGTGAATAATGGCAGTATTTCTCTGTCTAAACAGCCAAGGTGAGTAAAATTATGGGTCTGAGAAAGTTTTTGTGAATCTTGTCTCCTCCCGTGATCATGCATTGAAATGCCACATCATATAAAGGAGGCCTTCTGTCTCTTGGGAGATAGGGTATTGCTAAAGGAGTGCTTCAATTCATTCTCTCTGAGTCCTTGAGATATAATGCACTGTGGCTTGAAACGATGATATAATCAGAATTTCTTGATTAATCTTTTATGCTGCTCATTGAATATTTCAGGGGAAGAACATAAGAAAAATGCAGGGAGCTACAACATACTTAATAATTAACACTGCACTTCTCACTAGCTCAGTGACAAATAGGTTTTCCTGGATTCTTTGACTGAAGCCAACATTCACATTGCCTCCTCTGCATGCCCTCCTTAGGCAGCACCACTGTTGAATGAATTCGGAGAATCAGGGCCCCCCAGCTATTGGGCTTAGATAGGCCTTAGATACTTGCCCCAGAATTACACATTAAGGCCCTTTACTTGCTCTGGATTTGGAAGATTAAAACCAGACTCCCCTTGCTAAAGCCTCTTCTGTTGAAGCTGGGCTGCCAAGCAGGATGGTTTGAGGGCTGATGAGAGAATGGAGAGAATTAGCAAGTGGTAACATAATTCTATCGCCTGGTTTTGATAACTTGTCTTTTAAAGCCGTATGGTCTAATTCTCCTTCTACTCATAGAGTATTGGTGATTTTCTAATTTTTTTTAAGAAGTATATTGAAAATAAGAATTTTTCTCAGTTCTGTCAACTGACTTATTGCATTCGGCCTAAATATGAAGGAACTTGATCCATAATTCAGCCATAAAATAGATGAGAACAGCATCTGATTTCTGTGACTCTGGAAAAGAGTGTGCTTTTGACACACGTGCTCTGTGTACAGCAAACTTCGTAATGTGACACTGGAGGAAAAACTAAACATCTGCAATCCCATTGTTGAGACAGGGTTATAGAGTTCAGAAGGGTATTTTGCATATGTGGTGAAGAAGAAATAAGCTTTGGAGAAGGAAACACTCATGACATTTGAAAATATTCTCTCCTCACATTCCCTTTTTGTTCCTTCCATAGTCAGTTCCTGGAACTGTAATTCAGTGTTGGGCATTGAAGTTGTCCTTGCAAGGCTTAAACAATCCATTCTGAAAGGTATTCCTACTGGGAAAGATGCTGGAGCTCAGCTTCTGGAATCCCTTTCAGGTCCTTGTGTGTATCACCTGGACACAACACTTTGATTTGGTGCAATCCTGATCCCCAGTTGGGACAAAAATCAGATTTCACTACATTGCATTCTGTTTTTTCATGTACATACACATACCCTCACCCTGCATATATGAAGTTTGGGATGGTAATACTTAAAGGGAAGAAGATCCCTTAATCAATATAGCAAAAGACTTTAGAAGTAAATTAGCAAAATTAAGTGGCAAAGTGTTCCTAAATCCTGGAATTCTCCGAGTCCTACCAAAGCTTTAAACTCAACACAAGTTTGAACCTCTGCTGTTTCAAGGAGCAGGTGAGTAGCAGGAACCTCTTCTGATACTCTGTGGGAGCTGTCAGGACTTGGGAAAAAAACAGGCATTAAAAGCTATCCATACCTCAGATAGTGCAGTCAAACAGGTAGGAATCTATGCCTTTACTCCAGGACTGTGTTCCTGGTCTGCAACAACAGTAACTGCTATATCCAACCTCCTCTGCAGAAAGGGTATGAGGCAAAAGTATTTCCCTTTGTTAGTTCAAAACTAAAACTGTGCTAGGTCTTTGCCATCCTTCACAGAAAGCCACAGTTTATTAGCAAAATATAATCTTTAGGAAATTGAGCAGAATTCTTTGAAATGTTGAGGCAGTACAAAATTCCAGTCTAGCACAATTTCTAGTGAGTGTAGTACATGCAATTTGGCCTGGGACTTCTGAGTCACAGACCCATTATTGTTTTGCAGTCTTCTCCAATTACTATACCAAGCCATGTGCAAAAGTACATAAAAAGTAATTTAAATAATCTTTCTGAATGTACATATCCTAGGATACTTCTCATTTTTTCCTCCAAAATGTCACTTTTGATTATTTAAAATATTATGAAAATCTGTGTAAAGTTAAGAAAGGTGCCGTGCTTGTTTTTCCCACAAGAAAAGGATCAAGACAAAAGGCAGTACAACTTCCATAAAACAACAGGCACACATAACACCAGTGAGACTGCAACAGCATGGTTTGTAAACAGACAAACATTTATGTTGAAGTATGCAAACAAATACTCTGGCAGTTTCAATACAAACTTCAACCCAAGATTTTCTTTGCTAGCAGCCAGTAAGTGGTTACATAGTACGTAAGCCTGGTAAGACACACTTGTGCATAAGAAAACTCTGCCCTCAGAACTAACACCCTCTGTGTCTGAGTAGTGCCACCGACTCCGAGGCAAAACAAATCATTCTTGTGTCTTTAATCCTTGCTGTGTGATACTGGGCACAATCAGTGCTCTACAAATAACGTGCATCTCATGACAACAAGGGAGATTACAGCTGAGAGTAATATTTGGTCTGTCCGCTGAAAATTAAAGCCAGGCTAAGGAGATGCAAATCTGACTTGGCTGGCCTGTGCAGTCTGCGCACAGACAATCTTGGCAGGACAGGCATAACAGGCAGGAGATGTGGGGCTGTTTAACACTGGGCTGGTTTGAGCTCATGTAGAGGCAGAACCCAGCACGCTTCCAAAGTGAGCGCAACTTGCCAGCTTCAGAAGAAATAGAAAAGCCACCCAATCACAGAGCGTGTGGTAAGTTCTATGCCCACTGATTAACTGTAGCACAAGAATGAGAAAAGGTATGCAAGGAGAGAAGGAAAACTGCTTGGTGTGAGTAAAAGTGAAAAGAAGAAGAGCTGGTATAAATGGAAGGGTAAATCTGAGAAACCACTTCAGAATATTTCGAAATGTCTGATACTGTATTGAAACTGGAACTGCTGGATTGTTTTGGCTGTGTGGTGGTTGAGCCCTGGCTAAAGGCCAGACACCCACCAAAATCAGTCTATTACTCCCCTTCTTAGTTGGCCAGGGGAGAAAAAAAATATTAAGCGGCTCAAGAGTCAAACTCGTTAATGACGCGGGCAAAGCAGACTCAACAGAGAGTGCTGAAGAGAAAGTTATCTGATTTATTACACTACACTAAAGAGAAAACAGTGAAAAAACAGAGTCAGGAGTGCAACCAACAATCTTCAAACAAATGCAACCAGGCAAACACTTTCCCCCCACCACTCCCTCCTTAGCAGACTTTAGTTAGAAGTTTGCTCCCTGCTTCCCTCCCGGTCGCAGCCCAGGAGGGGCAGGGACTGGGGAAAGTGGGGGTCTTGGTAACACCTTCCCCCCACCCCTCCATTCTAAAGCAGACTTCCCTTTAGCCATGATTTTGCTCCCTTCTTCCCCTCTCCTGCTCGCAGCACAGGACGGGGTGGGGGGGCCAGGGACTAGGAGATGGGGGCTTCGGTCAGTCCCTTGCAAGTTGGTTTCCTTCTTGGCCAGGATGGGGGCATCCATTCCACACACCCTCCCCCTGCTGCACCGTAGGGTCTCACCCATAAGAGCCAGTCCTCCACGAACTTTCTCCAAGGCAAATCTCTTCCCACCGGGCTTCATCTCTGCTATGGCTGGCAGCAACAAATCACAGTGTCTCTCAGTCCCAGTCCTCCACGGTGCTATAGGCCTCCTCCAGCAAACCTGTTTGGCTCATCTCTGTAGGTCGCTTGTGCTGGCAGGGGCTCATCCCACCGTAAGTCACGGCATCTTCTCTATGTCTCCACCGGCGTTGAGTCTCTCCACCGGACAGGTCGGGTCTCTGCCTCCTCCATGGATCCTCTCCACCGGCTACTCTACTCTACGGGCTTCTCCACGGGCTGCAGGGGCATCTCTCTCTCAGGCACTTGGGGCCTCCTCCCCCAGCCTTCCCAGCCTTTTGTGTCTGTCAACTGCTTACATTTATTATGCAAATATATCACAATGCCCTTAACAGGCCAAAATTGCGGTCTTGGCACTCCATTCTCTGGTGGCCAAAATGCAGCCACTTCCGAGTCCTTTTCTCTCCTATATGTGATTCTCAGAGGCACTATCAGCAGGCTGGCAGAAGATTCCAGCAGCCATTTTCTGCAGCCCCTGGCCCCTCTCTCTCTCAATACCCAACTATGCAAAACTGCGGCAGGCTGCACTTCCTAAAGGTTTTGTTTCTTCTTTACATGGTGAATAGTCTGGAAAAGAATATTTAAACTGGGAGGCAGAGTGCTTTATCAACCAGGCTCAGCATCATCAAGTCCTCAGCCTTGGGAGAATGAGGGAAAACATGCTTGGCTCTGAACTGGTGAAGGTTAGCTGTAAGCTGTTCAGTTGGACCTTGGACAAAGCAGAGCACCCACAGGTTCCTCTTTTAAACAGTGGGAATAGCTTAGGGTGCCTGTACACCTCTGTCTGGCAAGTCAATGTCAGAATGCTCGTTCAAATGGGAGACACACATTATCTATCTAGTGTCTTTTCCCTCAGTAGCTAAACTGTTCACCAGACAGTATGAAAAAAGGCAGGGAAGATAGAAGAATTACTTAGGTGTCGTGCTTTCTTAAACTTTTTTCCAGACATGATGCTCTCTAGCTCTTCTGTTGTATAAGTGAGTGCCTCTCCCTCCTTGTTGATGTAACCCTGATCCATCCGCAGACGGATACCTGCACTCTGCTTGCATTAACTTGCTAGAACAAGCTAGTAGAGAAATCACGAGCCTCAAAAATCAATCCAGGTGAATAACATAATGGACTTAAACACTCTCTGTGTCAGTATCTTTTGATATACTGACATCTTGAGCTGTACCTATCTGTGTCCTATCCAGATTAATCTACCTCCTATCGCTATCAGATGAAAGCAGTGATCTGCTATAATTTTCATGTTGTGACAACCTGTCAGGACAACATACCAACCATTTATAAAGGACGAGTAGGAAGTTGATTTAACCTTTTTGGGTTGCCCTTGCATGGTGTTGGCAAAACACCAGCACAACGCTTTCCATTTTTCGAGAAAGGGAAATTTACACTGTCTGTGCTCTGCCATTCTAACCTGGGATAAAACAAAGAGCCCAGCAGCAAGTGCAAACTGTAACAACCCTTTGTATTCTGATTTGGGCAGTTTACAACAGCAAGACAGATGTGGTAGCTATGTAAGCAGAATGCACAGCGCAACAACACCCTTAGTGTCTGTGTCAGGCTGGTTGTGCTGTGCTTTCTTGACTTTTTTCATTCCTTCTAGGTTTAGAATAGAAAAAAACTACCCCTTAGCAGCAGGGGCTGCTGATTATTTATAAAACCTGTGCGATTGCTTTGAGGCACAGAAGGAAAAGGTGTGCCAGGTGAGTTTTGTAGGCGTGTGAAAAACTAATAACAACTCGACCAGAATCATTTAAATGGATCCTTTAACCCTCAAAATGCCCCCTGCCCGATGACAAACACCCTCCCCAAACTATTAAGTGAAGGGAAAAACCTTCACTGAGGCGTACAGGCTGAGGCTTGGGCAGAGAACGGCTGTGTCCTGTTCTTACATCTGCCGTCGGAGTGGTTCCAAAGAAAGTTTATCAATACGCTGATAGACGCTCTCTCTATATAAATATAAGCTATCTCTCTATAAATATGTATATATATATATAAAAACTAATAACAACCAGCCAGCACCGGTGCGGCGAGCGGGAGCCGGGAAGGGAGGGCGGGAGCGCCGCGATGCCCTGAGGGGACCAGCCGCTCCCCTCCCCGGGCTCCCCGCCCAGGAGGCCGGGCCGAGCGCTATAAAGCCGGCGCGGGGAAGCCGGCAGCGCCGTTTCTCCCTCCGCTTCTCGCCATGGCTTCGCAGCGGTGCCCGCCGGCCTTCGCCGAGGCCGGGCAGCAGAGCGGGCTGCAGGTGTGGCGCGTCGAGCGGCTGGAGCTGGTGGCGGTGCCCGCCAGCCTCCACGGCGACTTCTTCGTGGGGGACGCGTACCTGGTGCTGCACACCGTGCGCCGCGGCGCCGCCGTCGCCTACCGCCTCCACTACTGGCTCGGTAGGCAGCGGGGCGGCGCGGGGTCTCGGGGCCGGGGGCAGCCGGGCTTGCGGCGCCCGGCCTTGTTGCTGCGGAAGTTTTTTGGGCTCCGGAGGATCGGGAGCTGAGCTGAGGTTTTCCACCTTCTCCCTCCCATTTCAGGCGTGCTCTGTGTGAGTGTGTGTGTGTGCAGCTTCCAAGTTGAGGTGCTTAAGTAACAGTAGTAGGGCTGCAGCCAAGGATCTGGGTGATGCCAAGACTCACCCACCGCTCCTCACGCAAAGGGATGCTGGGGATGAGAAATGGGGTATGGCAGAGAGGTGAACGTTTGCTTGCCTTGTGATGTTAGCTTGGAAAAGTGGAGAGGCATTAAAAGCCGAGTCTTGGTTGTGTGAATGCAATCGAGTCACAAGTGAAACCCTGCCTCCGTTCAATTTTCTTGCCTTTGTTTCCACCAGGACCAAAATCTTGGTTTGGCTATCTCCCCGTGGTGGTGTTGCTCTGCTTTGCTTCCAGATGGTGCCTGTTCTAGCTAGACTCACTTTGTTTTCTGATTATACAGGAATTGGAAGCAAAATCACCAGGTTTTCTTTAAAAGTTCTTTAATATCAGTCTGACAGCCTTGTAAAGTCCCTTCTGAAGTGCCTGGGAACACTGGAATTAGGCTGACGTGGTTTTGCCATCAACCTTGACTAGCATAGTGTTTTTAGCAAGTCTGGCATAAGAATGCGTTTTAGGTGGCTTCCTCATATTTTGGAGCTTTCTTAAGGTTCCCTTGTCCAGTCATGAAGTCATCTGGCCACAGTGTTTGTGATCTGTCTGTTGCTGTTTCACCATCACAAGGTTTGTGTTTGTAGGCAATTATCTCGGTGAACGCACATCAAGACAGGGCAATGTGTATTGATGCTAATGTGTTTGAGTTGCTATAGTTCTCACTATACTTTTGGAAGCCCTGGAAAAAGAATAGCAGATAAAGCTGGGATTGTGTTCTTGCATAAATGTTTGATGCTTGTTTAGCTTTGTATGTGTTATGAGTTATCCAGCTGGCATGCGGGATAGTGTCTGACTCCGATGAGTATAATCATAGATGGCAGTGCAAATGAATTTCTGGCAGATGCTCTTATGTCAACAGCACTGCTCGTTAATAGCAGGGTTTGGCTATTTAGACCTTTGCTTATGAAGTTAGAACTATTTGTGTAGCAGTTAAGGTATAGTAGACACTTACTAGGGAAAGATGCCAGGACTATTCGCAACAGGAAGTGAAGTCAGAACAGTGACTGACACTTGCACTAGTTAAAACCTCTTTGCTGGTTGACGGCCTTTAGCTGTATGTGCACGCCTTGTGCTGATGTGGTGATATCTAGGTATTGTGAATAGCTTCGGGTAATCTGGGCACACATCGTTCTTGTGCAGATTGGCAGTGGAGGTGCTAACTGCTGGGAAATCCCTTCCTGATTGCAGGATATTCCAGGAGTAGGGTGGAGGTGCTCAAAGGCTGCTGCAAGTGTAATAGCAGCAGGAGATCAGAGCTTCATACAAGGTCTATGGGGAAGGGCAGTCACATTCAGAGTAGGAGTGGGAGTAATTTTGGTGTTTTTGCTGACTGACTCTCACTGCTGTTACATAACTGAACTTACCTCTGATGACTAAAGGTTTCATAGCTTGTGGGCCAGGAAGACCTCAGGAGGTTCTTTCTAAACACTTCCCACAAGCTCTGTCTGAAGAGTAACAGCAGTCACTAGCAGTCAGACTTTGTGATGGGAAGAACTCTTGTGAAATGAGATGAAAGGAAACACTGCAGACTCTGGGCTGGGACATTTAGACTGTCACTACCCCTGACTAGCATGTGGTGTGTGTTATTGTGTGGGCCTCCTGTGGTGGCTTTGAGCATGAACAGATTCTGACTTCACCAAAAAAGGACCCTGAATTTAGAATAAAAGAGCATTGAGTTTTTGTATTATATAGTGATAACTTCCTCCTTCAACCTTGCTTGAGTAGACTTCTGGGGTCAGGAGGAGGTTGAGAACATGGAAGGATGGTGACCTTCGTCTGTGACCAATGTCTGTGACCTTGATGCAGTCTTGTGCTGTGACTGGTATCCTAGGTTTAAAGAAACTAAACAGCATAAATTCTCATACCTGGGTAGGATGCAAACAGCCAGGAGGTGGGGGGTTACACCTGTGCGCCCCACACTTTCAGAATGGCTTTTCTTCCTCATTTCCCTCCAACAATTGTCTCAGTGCATGTTTTAAACAGCCCAGGACCTTCTTTTTCGCCAACAGAGCGAGTGGCACAGGACAGCCCCCTGCAAACAGATGAACTGTCTCCTTCCTCCCCCTTTGACTTCTGTTTAAACAGAAGTGAATGTGTTTCCAAAGTATTTCTTCAGAAATTGACAGTGTACAAATATGCAGAACCTTTGGTTAGAACTTACTGCAAACTGGATGGTGAATCTGTACCTTTTTCAAGTTGGTCTTTACAAGCACTGTATCCTATGATTAGTGTGGGCTTTATTTTTTCCAACTTGATGGAATCCAAGCTTTATCTTGAATGTACTATCTTTTAAAATAGTTCAGTATGAAAAAGTATTGGTAGCTGAACTGTCTCTTTGAAGCTGTTATACTTAATCTCCCTATTAATAAAACAAAGTTGTTGCTAAAGGACTTGGTGAATATACAGCTTTCCACACAATAATATAATAATTAAAATAATATATGAAATCTATACAGGCAAAGTATTTTCTTTTCATGGGTACAGTGTCAGAGACTTTTAAAAGATCATCAGAGCAGGGAGGCACCTGATTTCTTTTGCTCCTGGTGAAATGTGTTGTCATCTCTGAGGGAGGGATGGTGTTTGCGTCCCCCCAGCTGCAACAACAGCTTGCACAGTACTTTGTCCTTACCAGCACTGGTAGGAGCACTATTTTGCAGAAGAAAAATAAAAATATCTTTGGAGAATTAGGAGTTAACTAATAATAATTAGAAAAAAAATTCTATGAAAAACTAAATTTTCAGAATCTCTTCATCAAATGTGTCTGACTGCTGTATGAGACCAGAGTCCTAGGGAATCACAAATCTTTCATTTTTGTTACCAAAATCTTAAACTTTTTACAGCAGTCACTCAAGTACACTGTCTGTTTTAGCAAAAAGAGTTCAGTCATGGGTGACAAATGTTGCAATAAAAAGGTTTGTGTTGGGGAAAGGGAATTTCGAACATTAGGTTAGCTTGACTTACCTAACATTCCTCTTCACAGCTCTTATGACTACCTGCCCTAAAACCATGCCCAAGCTTTTCTGGTTAGCTAAGGTAATCATCAGTGATTACTCTGGGTTTCTGGGCCTGCTGTTGTTCCCAACTTGTCCTGCAGTTGTTCCATTGGCCTGAAGCTCCCTATGCAAAAGCCATTGTTTTACCAAATAATGGGTTTTACCAAATAAAAATGAAGTGCTGTCAAGGTCAGGACTTCTGAACGAGCTAACGCAGGTGCTGCAATGATGTTGGCGTGGCCAAGCAATCAGTGTGGGTCTCTGTCATGGTAGCCATATCCATTTTTAACTTTGCTCAGAGACCCTGGCTTGGATGTCTGCACTGGCCCTTGGGGATGTCTTAGCCAAAGTAACCCTAAGGAAACATCTTATGTTAAAACTATCTCTAGAGGGAGGGGCGTGTGGTATGCCATATGAGGCTACTTGTGGAAGTAAGACTGGCTGTAGCCCACTTTATATCTTAATAAAAACATAGGTGGTGTTTTGTAACTTTTTTTAACCCTTGTCCCCAGACATTAAGTGATAAGACCTATCCATATGAACCTAGACCATCTGATAAAATTTTGTTCTTTTTCCTATATACTCTGGCTTTTTGTAGTTGCTTATGCTTCAGACTATAAGGTAAATCCATTTTCTGTACAGCTTCAACCACCTACACTTGGATTGATCCTCTTTTTCTTTTTTTAAACAGTTTTGCTGACTATTTTATTGCGACACAGCAGCTGTGAGACCAAGCCCAGTAGCGGTTCTTATCTCTAACACTGTTCTAAAACAAGCTTTCTTCAACCCTGAACTCGGTGTGTAATTATAAGCAATAAATCTGAAGGATTTAGTTGTAATGAACATGAATAACCCTTTTTAAAAATAAATCCCACAGAATGATACCATCAACATCAAGGAGGTGCCCAGGAATGACAGAACTCACTGTATGACAGTATGCCATCACTGTAGAGTGATGGGGATAATTTTTCTTCAGAGCTTCTTATGTTATCTCCTTCTTTCAGTATTTTTTAACCTTTTTTGGGCAGGCCTGATGCTTTTTTCTTCCCCATGTCTCTTATTCTTTGGTGATCCCTTCCCTATTTAATCCTTTCTGCTTTCTGGAGGCCTCTATTGTACCTGGTTCCCCACAGATGCAGTGGTGGCACCACTCTGAGAAGTAGAGTTGTTGGTGGGCTGTGGGGAGTTTGCAAAACTAGGCCATGAACAGGGCACTCATTCTCCCTAACAGGGGATCTAGGTTGGTCATCCACTTAGGAATCCCTGTCCCCCTTTCCATTCTCTAATCTTTCCTGATACCTTACCCATAAGTTTCCTGTGACAACAATGATTCACTACACTGTGAGGTGACACTACCACCTCACTACACACCTCCCCTTCTCCCACAGTCTCAGAGGTATGTGTCTCTGTCCAGGCTGCCTGGAGCTCTCTGCTATTTTTCCACTCTGTCACCTATAAGCAAAGAAACGGTTAATGCAGGTGAGGAGCTGCTCTTGAGATGTGTTGCTTGTATACCAACTGCTTCCTCTTGTTTAGAAAGAACAAATAACAGCGAAGCAGCAAACTTCACCTTTCCTCACTCTTTAAGAGGCTGTTTTTTGAGACTGCATCCTACTTGCACTGCTCTTGAAACAATCAAAACTGCTGAAAATGTTCATCAAAAAGTTTTGTTCTAATATGCAGCCTGCTTTGCAGACTGATCACAAAGACACAGGCCTGAGCAGAGGCTAATCTCTGAAAGGCACAAAACAAAGTGTGACCTCATGAAGCAAGTATCTGAGCCCCAAAGCTGCTTTTCATTCTCCTAGCTGTACTAGGCAAACTAGTAAAAGATATCGAAGAAAAATACCCTTTCCTTGCACTACAGTGTCAAAAGGGCTGCTTCTGAATTATTTTAACTTTCTGGCTTGGCAAGTTGCTTTTAGAATGAATATATGGCTTACCTTTGACTTGACATTCCTTGGTCTTTGTACTTGAAGTCCAAAAATCATTATTGCAGATGCTTGCCATGCTAAACTTAATTAAAATATTCTCTTGCTCAAAGAGGCTGAGAGAATACAAACTTGGCTACTTCTCATCTTTTTCTTTTATGAAGGCAGTTCTACCAGTAGTTAAGAAATGGTCTGGATGGTCATGCCTTTGGTGGTGAGCAACATAATGAGGTGCTTTGTTGCAACCTACATGTGGGCCATACAACCTGCTGAAGGCAGGGTCTCATTGTCACAGAAACATTTTCTCCAAAAGAATTCAAAGTTATATTAGTGTTTTATAGACATAATATTTCACTTTATTTCAGGGAAAGAATGCACGCAGGATGAAAGCACAGCTGCAGCTATCTTCACGGTTCAAATGGATGACTATTTAGGAGGAAAACCTGTGCAAAGCAGAGAAATTCAGGGAAATGAGTCTACTGAGTTCGTGGGCTACTTCAAAGGAGGAATTAAATACAAGGTAAAGACCTGGCTGTCAAAGTATATTCTAAAAATATATATAACATTTTCTCCCAGGTAAAAAGAAATCTTCTGCTTATTGTCTGTCACTGAAAGTTTAAAAATTGTTTCTTAATGCTTAGTGGGTTTAGATCTGAACTACCTGTCTTTAACTGAATTCCAGTTCTTGTACAGAAAGCAGCAGCTTGTTTACCAGTGTCTCTTCTGGTAACTGCAGAACCTGTCCCAGTGACTTAGTCCCCACTCCCTTCCCCAAATAAAGCTATCCTGAGATTTCATACTTGTGTTTGCTCACAGCACAAGGACTGTATTTGGGAGGCAGCAAACTTCACAGAAACCATTTCTGTGTTGTAGACTGAATTATTTTGTTCAAATATGGAACCCAATGTACTTAAGTGGTTAAAAGCATGAGTAGAAAACACCCAAACCATCACTTCAGTCTAAAAATGGTGCTTTTGCTACAGGTTTTTTTAAATTATAAAATTTTCATCAGCCTCCTTGTTTCACTTCCAAAGCAGAAACACTGGAAGTAAATATTTTTCAGCTATCTATGCTTTTTAAGAATACAGCAACAAATCTCCTTGTAGATGGAGCTCTGGGAGCCATCCCTCAGCCACTTTTCCACTGTGGAGATTTGTAAATTGTCACAGTCTACACAATCAATTTGAAACTTGTAACTCTCTATAAGAGAGCTCGACAGTGACCTGCTTACTCTTACTTTTTTCTTTGTAATTCCAAGAGACACTTTCAATTTCAACCTAAGGTCTGGGTCTGCTGGAGGAGTAGAGAATGCTGTGGCAGAGAGGCAGACAGACCAGCTGGTTTATGGGGATAAGTCAGGCTGAAATTTACACACCAGATTGTAAATCAATAGTTTGGTTTCGCTTCCCCAGGTTTATTGGTCTTCGCTAGGTTGTATCCTAAGTTGCAAGTACTTCCCTCAGAAAATTACAGAGCTGCTGTGGAATGACTCCTCCCTCTACACACAACCCGGCACTGAAACACCCAGACCTCTGAATTCAAGGAAGTGAAGAAAACTCTTACAGGACCTATGTATTCCTCTGCTCCCCCTCAGTCCTTATTTGATAACCTACTGACTTTTGTTCTAACAGTGTGGTTCTGCGTTACCTTATCCTCTGGATAATGCAGGAAAGTGTGGTAAATCCTGTCCTTTCCCTTTCCCCATTCATCTGGAAACTCTGAAGCAACATGGCATCTGCTCCCTCAGTCTCACACCTGAGAATTCAGCAGCAGTGGTTTTCGCCATGGCTGTCTGGTCTGTGGTTAGCACTGTGAAATGGTGTTATTTTGGCTCACCTCTCACTGCATAACCTACTTTTTCCCCTGCTAGCTCCTCAGCTGCAGCAAAATAGTAGATTTGCAGAAATCACACTAAAGTAAGGCTTGCTGCTTCATTATTTCCTTTTATTCAGGCAGGTGGCGTTGCCTCTGGATTTAACCATGTTGTTACAAATGATCTGACTGCTCAGAGGCTCCTGCATATCAAAGGCCGGAGAGTGGTAAGAGCCACAGAAGTCCCCCTGGCTTGGACCAGCTTCAACAGAGGAGACTGTTTCATTATTGACCTCGGACCTGTAAGTCTTTCCTACTGCAAAACACTGAAAAGGGAGAGATTCTTAGACAATCAGTTGTGCATCTTAGATGACAATCTTAGATTGTCATCTAAGATGCACAACTGATATTCACTCATCCAAAGCAACAGAAACTGCTTTAGAAAATCGGTTTTAGTGTCACATCACTTTGAAGGTGCAAAATCACACTAAATGTTTTCTGAAGTACAGATTATCCTTCAGGGAACAGTTATCTTTCCTACTCAAGGTGCTGGGATTTTTTTATTACTGGTGTTTGAACCTTAAGCTGTTCGCAGTATATCCCTGTGTGACTTTGACACTATTTATCAGCTGGATGGGGGAAGTGCTAAGGTTCAGAGCAGAACACAGATTGGACCTTTCTCTCTAGAGCGTTTCTTCACATTCATAAAACTTTGTGACAATTCACCCTAAAGAAATAGCTGCAAAATTAATTGTTGTAATAAATGTGCTGTACAGCGTGTTATAAAACTACTTTGATATTTCAAAAGACTTCTTGAGAAGCAGTCCCATACTTGAAGGCTTTCTGTTGAAAGCAAGCAGAGACTTAATACAGAAGCATATGTAGAGATAAGATAATTTTGCTGACTTGAAGATGACTTCAAGTACAATACTGTCACCTTAGTATCAAGAAGTCTTAAAATGACTTGTAAAAGTAGCAACCGGGATGCAGTCCATGGTAGCTAGATGCTAGTTATCAGTCCCAAGCCTGATATGCTGACATATAAAATTAAGAGCATGTGAAATAAAATAGTTTATCTGCAAGGCAGGAACTGCATCTGGTCTTAACTGTAATGCTTCATGAGGAAGTGGTCAGCTACTTCAAGACTTCAGAATAAAGTTCCCTGACCTATTGAAAAAGGAGCTCTCCTGAACTCATGAGTACTTTTTCTTTTGAAAAGCATCTTCTGATGCGATAATTGAAGATACTGGTATCAAGTGGCTGTACTGGTTATTTGTTTGAACTTTATCATGCTTACCAGCCTTCAGATAGAACAACCACCAGTGTTTTTCTAATCTTATCCTATTCCTCCTATGGCTTTGTGGTCTAATCGTCTGATACAGCCAAGTCATGGATACCAAACAGTTATCTCAATGTCACTTTGCATTAAGAATGCATCGAAGACTTGAATCATCTGTTCACTTTAAGATGAGTTTAACCCATGGGACATGGGAAAGTTAGAATTAAACATTGATAGAAAATTCTGCTTTTGCAGTCAGGCTGTCCCACAGCTTGAATTCTCTGGTTTGTAGTCCAGTTCCACAGGGTGTCCATGGGAGGTTGATGTATGCTGTCAATCTGAGTTGTCCTGACCTTTATTGTGCCACATTTACCCTGTTCACCTAAAATAATCACTCGGGTCACACTGCAGATGTGGCAGTGACAGTAATGAAATGTATTATGTGTATATAGTGGTGTTATGTGTATAGCTTGGGATTTATCCCTTTTGATGATGCTTGTTGAGATGAGAGTGCTGTCACTAAGCAATTTAAATGTAATGTGACTTCAGAAATGAGTGCTAATACTGAATGTACACCATGGGCCTTTTTTTAGTATAACATCCCTCTGGTTTCTGATTTCCTGTTTGACAAGGCAGAGGTTAAGCAGCAATGCAACCATGTGGCTTTGCAGGAAGAAAGATCAAATGTGAACATCTAGGTCTTTTTACCATGCTGTGGGAAACTTCAGTCAAATCACATGACAAACAGCTATTCTCAGTCGTCATGTCAGTGGTGTATGATGGATGGGTTTTCTTGCATGCATTAACAAATTAAGGAAAAACTCTTTCAGCATGTAGTAACTTCCTCTTAGGTTGTTGTATAAACCAGACCATGTGGGAAATGAAAAGACAGTGTGTTACATACTTGAAGATGAAGATACGTAAGTCTAGTGAAGTTCCTATAGAGAAATGTGTGGTGTAAAACTTGCTAAAGATTTCTACTGTGACAGTATATTTTCTGAACTGTATTTCAAGCTGAAGTAACTGTATTTCAGGTTGAAATTTGTAAATGGGTGTGTCTTTACAGGAGATCTTAATTGAATTTAGGGGACCTTAAAAAAAAAAAAGATTTTGGCTCGAGTAGACTGCTTTACTTAATTGAAATCTTAAATAGGGTTTCTCTTGAGTCTTGGGATTTATTGCAGGGCACTACTGAATCATTGTCTTAGAGTAATGGGCAATAATTGCATAAAATAATGAGGTTATGGTCAGTGCTTTTAATATAAAATTATTGTATCATGTCAAATGAGATGAATTTCCAAGACTTGCTTTCCCCAGTCTCTTAGCTAACCAGAAGGATGATCTCCACGGCACTGCAAAACTGCTTGTGCAGTCTATTTGCTGCTTTATCTTTATCAAGCCACTTATCTAGTATAATGAAAAATTTCAGTTTTCCCACTGAGCTCAATTACAGCAGTATTTTAAACCCATGGTTTGAACAGATAAGGGAAATGAAGAAAGATAATAATGATCAGAAATAAAATCATTAAAGTCACTAAGGTTTCCCTCCTGGCGATAATGCCTTAAGTAAAAAGCATTTGTGTGCATTTCCAGCTAGGCTCACGTATTTACAGTTCAGGTTCTGATTGCTACCTCATACCTAGATATGTTACTAAACCACATTTACAGCACTTCAAATATCCTGCCCAGGTCTTATCTTGCCTCCTTTGAACTCTTTATGCTGGAACAGAAAATAGCTGCAGATGGCAGGGAAAACACTCTCATGGGAGGGGAGTCATTAAGCTGTGGGTAATGTGTAAAGACCTTTTATTCGATCAGTCTTCTGTAAGACCATGATGTGAGTGCTGTGACCACCAGACTGATGTTTTGGTGCAGTGAGAGATCCAGGAGGGTGCCAGGCCCTGAATTATGACTGATTTTTTTTTTTTTCTGTAGAAGGGAATTCTGTGACATCTTGATGAACCTGGAAATCTCCATGTAAAGGAGCCTTTAGGAGAGGGCAGGCAAGACAAGTGCAAGACATGCTGAGAAGGCTTTGCACAGGCCTGCAGTAAAGCACACCTTAGCTTGTCAGGTGTTGCTTAGCATGTCCTGTCCTGTCACAGCTGTGCCCATGCCTTCCCAGAAGCCATTGCCTTCTGTCATACTTCCTATCACCTCCTTTTGGCTGGAGGGTGCTGAGACTTTGCTGGTATCCCACCTGAGAACCATCAGGATAGGTTTAGTTGTTCTTGGTGACTGTAAACTGGCCTTGCCCTGAACAGTCTCCTTTACCTCAAGATGCAGATGTCCCTGCATTACCCTATCCTCCAGCTATGTCCCATTAGCCACATCCCTCTTTCTTCCTCCATCACCAAGACAAATTCTAAAAATAACGAGGAGCATGAAAGGGCACGGAAAATGACTGGAAGGGAAGGAAAAAGATTAATCATTGTGCCATTCAGTGAATAACATACACACTGCTTCCCAGGCTATTTTAGTATTACCCAGTTACCCAGATGCATATGTTAATATAGCTTATATATGTATGTTTCTGATAAGATTTGCTAGGGACTTTAATCTTTTGTCAGTTTTCATTGTGACTGGTTTAAAATGGGAAAGAAGCTTATTGATATTACAGAGTTTGCCCTATGTACGATGGTGATGTAAAAAATGTGAATCTTGATGTGTTAACAAGGTGGTTAGCTATCAAAACATGGAGCAGAAGTAATGGGAGTAGCAATGCCTGAATCAACAGGAAGTGATCAGCTGACTTTATTGAAACCTTCTCAACTCACTTTGGGAAGCTCTGCTGCATGAAGGCTGTCTAAAGTTACATTTTTAGTGACCAGCAAAAAAATAATCAGAGCTTTGTAAAGTGTAAGACCTAGTTCTCTCTCTGTCTGTGTCCCTCTTGATGGGAGGCAGCAGCAGTGCTAGTGCCAAGTGACTGCAGAAGGCAGCAAGAGGGCTGTGTGCTGCTCAGTATCCTAGGAGAAATTAGAAGACAGTTGTTAAACTGAGGAGGGGGTGATGTGTGATAAGCACCAAGCTGTCCTGGGCTTGGGGCTGATTGAGGCTGAGAAGTTTTGTCAGTACAATCAAAGTTCATCTAACTGTTACTCTTCTTAAAGGATGAATGCTGATGGTGAGATAACTGTCTCATTAAGTGAAGACAAGGCAAACTGTACTCTGTTGTCCATCCTTTGTGTTCCTACAGTGCTGCTTATAAATTGATTTATCAACAGCCCAGAGGTGGTTGGTTTTAAGCCTGCAGTGTGCTTAAAAACAAGGTTTTGTGCCATCCAGCAATCAATGCTTCTACCTTTCAAGGGCTCCTTGAATCACAACTGAAAATGATGATGCTAGAACTCAAAAGTATGAGACTGAATGAATCTGTTGTGATTGTGTATCTGTCAGTGTGCTCCTACTTGAACTCCTGACATAATAGGTATGTCAAAGGGAAAGAGATTACTGTCTTGCACAAAGGTATTAGGAAAAAATACATCAAGCAGAAAGGCTGCTGGCTTTTTCATGACAGCTGCTGTTCATCAAAGCTGGTAAGTCAGTATACATTAAATTATGTTGATGAAAAGAAAATTAATTTATGCTTTTTAACAGAAAAATCAAAAGTGCTTTATGATTATGACGATGGGATATGATTGAGCATCACATTGCAAGCCTAAGCACAGCTGTAGTTCTGCTTATCCCTGTGATCTCCCTGCCTTCTTGCCTGCACCATTTCTTCTCAGTGGCTTCGCTTCTCCTCCTTTAGAGAAACCAGTTCACAGCATATTAATCTCTTCAGTAATCAGTGCTTGGGTATAAACAGAGCTGGAAGAGCCGACTCTTGGATGTTGGAGTTTACTGTATGTTTCCCCAGCTGCTTCCCGTGGCATTAACTGACTAGCCATGTCCTTGTTATTCATTGGTATGTTTCTCCTACAACTAACCTCTTCCCCAGTTGCCCCTCAGCTGAGAGTTAAACTGTTGCTGCTGCTGCAGCAGGGAGTTGCCAAACGAGCAACAGAGCTTGAAGAACTAAACTGCTTTAGTTCTTTATTAACTTTATAGACTTATTTGCGGCTTTAAAATGTGGTTATATCCATGTACAGTGTATCATTGTAAACACACATCTCATTTTTCTATAAGTCTGTTAACAAAGTAGCATAAACTCCAGCATTCTGGAAATTGCTACTGTCCCAAAGTCATCAGATAGACACAAATATGATTTTAAATACTCACTGCACTGTGTTATAACAACAGCTATTCCCAAAATATACTAGCAAAACAGGTGTGAGAGGAAAAACGCATGTAGTAAGTGTATTACTGTAGTACATCTGACTTATTTTTATTCTAGAAAGTTTGTTCCAGTTGAATCAAATGGGAGGCTCCAAGACTTATTACAAAGACACTGTTGTAATTATACCAGGGCCAGGCTCGTGGTGGCCTCAGCAGAATTCAAGAGTTTGTTTTGGATTATCAAAACTCCACAACTTTCAATGGCTCACTGTATTAGTTTTAACAAATGTAAAAGGCAGATTTGATGGATACATGAAATTTTGTTCTTTTCCCTGCCTCTATCAAGAATTCAACAGTCAAGACAGGAAAAAAACCTCTGGATAATTTAGGGAGAAAAATTTCCCCATAAACCTTTATTAATATGGTTCAATCCAAACATTCTTCTCAATATATACATCAGTTCTTAAAAAAAAAAAAATCAGTGAAGTGACAAAAAGTACTGTATTGTAGCCACATTTATTTGGTTTTACTGTTCAGTTGTTTTCCCCACATTTTGAACTATGTTTTCTTGATTTATCACTTTTACTTAAAAACAAAAAGCTCTACACTCTTGCTTTAGGGCTCTGAATTTAATTTCCAAAACCTTGGTGTCTGACTTGCAAACACCAAGGTAATGTGCTTTTGTTTAATGAAGACTTTTACTGAGAACTGAAGGCAATTGAAAGCATTTCTCTTGGCAGTTCATATAAAACTTTTTCCTAAGTCTATTTGTATTTTTTATTGGCACTTTTAAAATTAACATATTTAAAGGAATTTAGTAGACTAAACTTTGGTGAGCAGTTTTGGCTCAGTTTTAGAAACATAAAACAGCATCCTGACTGGCATACATTACTTCACCATGAGCTATGTTATGTTGACAGGACACTATCCACACTATAGATTTAGCTGACTCTTAAATAGAGTGTCATTTTAATTGAGGTACAGTTACTTTCTGGGGGCATGTTCTGGTGTAGATGTGGGCAAAGGTAGACAGGCTTAGGCTGCATCAGGGCATGCCAACACGAGTGTTTGGTATTTGGCTTAAAGTCTTTCCTTGATGAAAGCTTAAATTTCTATTTTAATATTATAAGATTAGTGAGACTTCATCCTTTAATCATTTCTTGGGTACTTTCTACCCAAGTTGAAGTTTTGCAACAAATTTGCTGCAAATAGTTTTGAAACCTATTTAATTTGTTTAGCTTTTTATGTCTCTACATGTAAAAGAAAAGAATGCAAATCAGTAGTTACAGTGTGGGCCTGGAAATTAATAGGTACTTCAATAAAGTAGAGGATTAAAACAGTTATGTTCAGAATATGCTTGTAACTACAAAAAAATTGTGAGTTCTTCCCAGTTTTGAACTACTTTGGTTTGTTCTCCTAGTTCTGGCTAAGGATCATAGAAATGACAGCAGGACATGGTGTATTTTCATTTGCCTCCAAACTGAGCAGGCTGCTGGTGGAATACAGAGGTGGCTGTGTGTTAGAAAGGAAAATTTGGGTTTGTCACTTCTAAAATAAGCATTTTTTATTATTTTTCCTTCTCTTGCTCTACATACCATTGGGGTTGGAGCAGGAAGGCAGGAGGTGTCCTTTCACAATCTCTCCCCTCAGTGCCAAGGTGCTCTTACTTGGAGTTACACATGAGCTTTATACTATCTCCCTGCCACACACTTCTGTACAGAAGTGAAGAGTTGGGTCAGAGTCACTTTGAGTGAGCTGTAGAAATCTCATGTGACTCTGCAGGCCAGAAGCTATCAAGAGTAAGTGCCTCCTGCCACTTTAAACCTAGAAGACCAAACCTGAGATGTGTAGATGAGGAGAGACCTTCCTATGACCAGTCTACACAGCACAGACCTGGCTTGCCTTCCCCACCCCCCTCAGGAGCTCTAGGCTAGTCATTGTGATTATTTATGGTAACATTTTCTCACTCTGAGCCACTAATTGTCCCACTGTGATCTGACAAAGAGATTGATAACAACCATGGCTATCAGCAGCAGAGCTCTCTTCCATGACATCTCCCTCAGACTCTGTTAAAGAGAATAAAAAAAATACTGCTGGTACAAACTTCTGAAAATAAACTAGGCTTGGCAGAGGAATTACTGATGAATGAAGTTGAGGGTTTTTTTGAGGGGAGTGAACGCTTGAAGTCTGTTTTCCTTTTAATGGAAACATTTTTTGTTTCCATTCAAAATAAGGTTAGCAAAACAAGCCTAAATATAGTGAAGGTGTAGTACAGCTAAGAAACTGTGAAAGCACAGAGTGAGCTAAAGCTAAATACTATATTAGGGTCCTAGTTGAGTACTTTATATATCTATCTAAAAATAAATACATGAATAATGAAATACAAGAAGTCTCTTGGACACAGGTAACTATCTGACTGTATTTCAGGTAAATACAGATCTAAACATTAGCTTTGTCAAGAAGTGGCTTTGACGTCTAGAAACCTCTTTTTCTGCCTTTAAATTGTTAAAAACATAACCTCCCAACCTGCCTAGAGATTGAAATGGTTAAGTTATATCAGGAAGATGAACTTCCACTATGAGGCCTCAAAATTAGATACGTTTTAAAATAACTATTTTATTTCAGAAGAGTAAATTAACTAAACCTAAGCTCTTGAAAGTTTGTTGTGCTGGATGCTTAAGATATTTTAGTGCTCATAGTAAATACAGTAAAATATTATATACTTTGGGACATTTTCATGAGTTGTGGCTGTTTACTTCCTTCTATTAAATTACACAGTACCTGCAATTTAGCTTTTAGGATTTTGAAGAAGATTATTGTCTTTATTCTCTAGTGTTGAAAAGAATCAGATTCTTGTTTTAGTAACGAGGGAAGACAGAGCTTATAGGGATGGTATGGCTTGTCTATGTGAACTCCAGATCAAGGATGATTTCAGACCTTGTATTTGATTCAAGTATTTGTGGGCAGAAGACAACTTTACCACACAAGGTTTGCCAAGGTTACAGCTAATGAAATTGCATATTTATTTTAGGTTAGGACAAAAGTATTTAGGCCACAGTATCTTGTAGGAATGATTCTGTAATAGAGGAATGTGGACTCCATAAGGAAAAGAAGGAAATCTGCAAATCAAAAAAAATCTGAAATCCATTACTGAGGGTTTTTAAAGGTCTTTTCCTTCCTCAAGCTGATTTGAAACCTCAGGTCCGTGGATTGTAGGAGAGCTCAGTTTAGTCAGTCACTTGACTTGAAGGCAAAGTGGGAGAATATGCTGTGAATGCAGCATATCTGGAGCACGCTGTGCAGTGGGACCTTTAGGAGATGCTAAGAAAAGAAAATGTGAATTTATTGTCTGAGAAGTAAAGGTCTTTGTAATTTGCAGTGACAATTTAAGTCTCACAATATGCTTTGTGGTCAGTGCAGTAAATACTATTAATTTTGTAGATGAGAATACTTGTTTGAGGTTGCATGGCCAGTTACCAGAAGACCAAGAGAAGGATGACATGTACAACCGAAACTGAACTTTTAACCTTACTGAAAGAGTCATCTCCATGAATTGCAGTGTACACACTGAGATAAGGCAATAGCTACCTGACTACTTAAACTAATTCTCTAGATGTCTTCTTTCTCTTCCTTATTGCTTTTATAGACTGGGAAATAAAGAATCCCTATTTATTGCTCCAGTTGTCTCTGGTAATTCCCGTTTTCTCACATTTCAAATAAACTCAGTTAGGAGGTAGGCCCAAGATAAAAATGAGTAACTTTGAGTGCTGAAATTCTCAAGCTAAAGCAGTCTATTTTGGGAAGCCTCTCAAAATTTGGGAAATATGGCTGAAGCAGTATGTGACTATAATATTGAAACTTTTTACTTTCTACACACTCAAGGTAGCTTTTCGTAAATTCTTTAGAAATTTGTTTCCTTGAGCAGAAGGAAATGTTCTTTGCCAGAGGAAATGTTGAAAGTCAGATGTAAGATCAGCTTCAAACTTGAAGCCAAGTATGTCTCCAGATCCCAGATACTTAGTAAGGTGACAATGTTCAAACCAGAAGTTGGAAGCAGACTTTTTTTTTTCCATTGTCTTAAGCCTACAGTCAAGTTGGAAAAGGCCAACTGAAAAACATCCCAGCTTTCACTGCGTAACAGTTGCAAGTTAAAAGGGATCCAGTTCTGGGAATCTGTATGCGCCTGGCCTAACTTTGTCTATGAAGGATGCTTCTGAAGGGAAGGGAACTTGGCTATGAGATCAGTGAGATTTATTTTTTGTGTCCAAGCTGGTGAAAATTAAATATCTGAAGTTACCAGTGCCGCCTTGCATGCGGGTGGCATTGTTAGCTGTGTTCTGAAAGTTTGCATCTCTTAATACTGTGAAGCTGTACTTAATCTCTCACTTGTCTCAAGCCACCTTTTCAAGTTCTATAAAATAATGGGTAGCAGAAACACCTTAAAAAGCTTTTTTTGAGTGAAACTGCTTTTCATTCAAAACTTAAGTTTTATGCAGTTGTGTATGCATCATAAAAGTATGTAAAACTGGTAATTTACCCAGTGAGGGCTCAGATTAAATCATCATCACTTACATTTTACTTGAATGCAAACCAGTTCGAGCTATTTTGAAGTTGAAAATGACTGCGTACCTTTATTGCTGTACTGTTTGGACTAGTTCATAGAATCATGCGAAGCAGAATAAAACTACTTTCCTCCAGAAGGGATAGGGGGAAAAGCAACCAGCCAGGCTGATTAATTTCCTTTGACAAGCTTGTTCCATTTCAGCCTCTAGCAGCTCTCTAGCTTGTGTTCTGCCTCCTCTTCATGATTTTTATAGGACTGAAATCTAAAGTCTTTATTTTGAAATGTTTTTCATTGAGGATGACTAACAGGTCTTGACAAAACTGGGTGTCCTTGGTTTGTGGTTTGACTAGGTTAGGTGACCCATCTTAGGCTGGTTCTGGTGGCCCTCCTTCCTGAGTGGTGTGTTGGGAACATGCTCCATTCTAGTTGAATTTGCACTTTTCCCGTCTTGTGCAGGGCATATCCATTCACCACCTGTTGATCCAGATGAGAAGGTAGCCTTGAAGGCCCCTAAGATGGTATCTAGGAGTGGGCTGCTGCACCAGACCACTCACTTATTGACATGAAGAGACACTGCTGCAGTGTCAGAGTAGGTCATTGAAAAGGTGGCAACCATAGTGGGGTGCACTGCCCCTGTGGCAGCAGTGTACTCCTAACTGCTGCATGTCCTGAGTGGAAGCATCTTTCACATGTCTCTTGCCTTTATTCTATTCAGTTCCTGGGCCAGGAAAGGGGGAACTGAGTATGTGTTCATCCTCTGCTGGGGAGGAACATGGTGGTGTAACTGACCAGAAAAACTGCATATTCCTGATTTGTAAATCTTTAGATGTGACACACAGACAATTGTGATACCTACAGTTGGAAGGGTTTCCATTAAAACTTTGAAAAGCATTGGATCAACCGTACTCTGAGGAAAAATCTTCCAGTGAAGAAGACTTTTTATTGAAATCGTCTATGCCATCCATCTGGGCTTGAGCTGTTTGTGTGGTTTGATGCAGCAGAGTGCATGACAAGTATTATTGTACAGCAAAAAGTCACCAAAGTAAAACCTGGACTGAAAGATCTAATTTTGAGTAGCAGATACAGGCAGAGTTTTCCTTGAGATTTTGGAATTACTTTGTTTCTTGCCAGAGATGAGAATGGGACTGCTGAAGGAAGCATGAAAGAGGAACAGCCAGATGTAAAATAAAAACAGTTTGTGCTAACAAATTTAGGAAATCCAGGTTCTTTAGAAAACTGAAGTTATATCTGTATTTGGCATAAAACTTTGTCAAACCAGAACTCTGACTACTCTGAGACTGAGTGATGTCCTAATATGTGGATGCTAAATTACATTATGTAAATATCTTGCATATTGCCAATATCTAGGTGGCTTAGCAGATCTCTTTTACGAAGTATTTTTGAAAGATGTAGCTTCACTCATGTTCTGGTGGTTTAGGCCTAGTAAGATAATTATTAATAAAATAGAATTTCATACTTTTGCTCAGTGTTGAATCTTATTGCTAATGTGTGTGTGTTTGTAATTATTTTAGGAAATCTACCAGTGGTGTGGCTCATCATGCAATAAGTACGAGCGGCTGAAGGCTACTCAAGTTGCTGTCGGCATTCGGGACAATGAACGAAATGGAAGGTCTAAATTAATTACTGTGGAAGAAGGGAGCGAACCAGAGCAGCTCATAAAGGTATTGTAATTTGCCTACCACTCACTGACATAGCTGTGAATGAAATGTTACAACACTCCAGGAACTAAGTAAGATTGGGCTCAAACCTTATGCTCTTCAAGGACTCTGGGAAGTCGGATTGAGGTTATGGTAGGTCAGTTTGTACTGCTTTCCCTCCATATGCAAGCAGTGTGAGATGAAAAAGTATTCTCTGATAATTAAGAACTAAATGTCTCCTTTTTTCGAATCAGACATGGGGCAAACTGAACTAACAGCGCAGCTCATACCTGAACCATGCTCTCTGCTCTGTGTAAGGAAGCACCAAACAAGAGGAAAGACAGAATTCCTGTGTCTAGGATGTCAACAGAAGCAGCAAATTGCATAAAAGTGCATGGGGCCAAGCACATGGATCTGCATAGCCACATCTATTGTGAATTATTACACACCTGGCTTCTAGTAACCCTAGTGAGCCCCTTCCTTGTAGGGTTAGAAAGGTTAAGAGTTTACTTGAAAATCAGACTTCAGATTTCATAACTGAGCTGATCAAAATAGAGTGCAAAATAAAATAATTCCCCAATTTATGTAGTTTTCAAAGTTTGAAAAAAATTAGCTGACACTGAGTTGTTGCAGGGCACATACTAGTAGAAGCATTGTCACTTGGCATTTGTGTGCTAAAATAAGCTTCTTTCCATTCATTCTCTAAAAAGAAGGAAGAGGAAAGCAAGGTCATAAAGCAGCCCCTCAATAAAATGCAAAATGTACAGTTAGAATATTATCTTTACTTCCTGAAGTTAATCTGAAGCACATGTTAATGGTGCATGCAGGTATACCATGAGCTTTGATGGTGCTTACCTTCAGCTTTGTCACATGGACTATAATTAGCTATTGCCTAAGCAGCAAAACATGCCAAGTGCTGAGCCACTGCCTGTGGCCATGCTAGCTGTGGTGAAGCCTTTGGATGATCTGTCCAGCTGCTTGCAAAGACTTTTTGCCCTGTGGGTATGAGTACAGAGGTGGCCATGTTCAGAAGTAGGGGAGGTGGCACCTGGTGCACCAAAGACTTTCGAAGGGAAAAACATCACTGATCCTGTATCTGGCTTTTTACTTCCTTGTACAGACTTCTCAGACCAGCTCTAGTGTAGCTCGTATTTTGCACCTATAGCAGTTTTGAGAAGAGCACAGGCTGACAAGTAGAGCCCAACCCCCATCGCCTTATTTGAGTCATGGCATTGGGTTGCAGCCCGCTGTGGGCTGCAGCTGAATGACACCATGGGAACCTGCTGGCACGGTCCCCTGGCAGCAGCCTCCTAGTGCCAAGCCCATCCCAGGGTTACAGCTCAAGGCTTTGCACAGGGTTTACAGTAAGCTCACGTGTGAGTTGGGGCCATCGAACAGAACAGATGCACTTTGCACATCAGTCCTGAGGTAGAGTTAATTTTCCTCCTAGCAGCTGGTGTAGTGCTGTGTTTTGGATTTAGCATGAGAATAATGTTGATAACACGCTGATGTTTTAGTTGTTGCCAAGTAGTCAAGGACTTCTCAGCTTCTCACACTGCCCTGCCAGCAAGAAGGTAGGGATGCCCAAGAAGCTGGGAGGAGGCACAGCCAGGACAGCTGACCCAAACTGGCCATACTATATGATGTCATGCTTTGTATCTAACTGGAGAATGGGTTGGGAGGTGGTTTGTCTTGAGAACTAGCTGAGTGCAGGTGGGAAGCGATTGTGCTGTGTGTCACTTGCTTTGTATATTCCTTTATTATTACTATTGCCTTCCTTTTCTGTCCTATTAAACTGTCTTTATCTCAGCCCACAAGTTTTACCTTCTTTTTTCCTTTTCAATTCTCTGCCCCATCCCATTGGGCATGGTGAGTGAGCAAACAGCTGTGTGGTTGTTTTGGCTGCCTGTGGAGTTACATCATGATACCTCCTACCTGGCTAAGGTGCAGATACCGTGCCCATGCAGGAAGGATGCAAGATCACATTGAGAGGCCAGCTGCCTCCTGCTGACAGTGGCAGGGGTATGCTGGCCTCGCCCCTGTATCTGTTTGCCAGACTTTTTCATCTGACTGCAACTGCTGTTTTGTAACAACCTTGACATGATGATTAAGAACAAGAAAGATGCCAAGGTTGCATTTTGATCCTGTAGCATGTTGATGTTATATCAGGGAATAAATCTTCACTTGCTCAGGAGTGTTTGAAGAAGTTTCTCCTTTTCCTTTTTGATTGTGAATATAGAGGGAAGAAAAATGGGTAGTTCAATATAAGTAGGTCCATGGCTTTTATCCTCACCACTGTAATGAACCTGATTAAAATGAGCTTGTCAGTAGCTGAGGCTTAGTTTCTAGCCTGTGTGGTACTGGGCAGGCTTGCTTTTGGCAGTGTGCTCACATAATGGGGTTTGCAGCTCAGCCATGGCTGTCCCAGTCCAGGCTCTGAAACACGCTGCTAATGAGGCAGGAGGGTAGTTAACCTCACTGATATGTAAAACCTATTAATCCCTGTTCCTGCTCAAACTGTATACAGTTCCCAGTGTTCTTCACTTTGATTTCTCTCTGCTCCCACAAGATTGTCTCTAAACTGCTGTAGCACCTGTCCAGGCTGACCAGTCTGAAAGCACTGTCCTTGTTTCTTCCCTCTGCATCACGAGACACCAATTTTTGCCATTTTCAGCTTTCTTTGAAAAAAAGGTTGATTGATTTTCCTAGAGAAAATAATTATATACTTTAAATTCTTATTTTGTCATCCAGTATGTCACTGAAATCAGAATATTTCCTAAAATTATCTCCCCTCATAAATGTTGGGAATTATTCCACCCCCTGTGACCTGGAAATCTGCCATATCAGTGGTTAAACTTGCTTGTGGAGTGCTGCTAGAAGAGTGTTCACCAGGCAGGGGCTGACATACCCACTGCAAATGTACATGTAAAGAGCTGATAGTGATCTTACCCCTGCCCTGTAAGCACCAGGTGATGACTCCCAGCCAGTAAAGCAAGACTGCTGTCCCTATGCCCTGTCATGGAAGGGAGGCACAGGCCAATTCAACAAACCCTGCCAGACTTCTCTCCTGCTGTGGGATTAGCAGAGGCAGCAGTGGCTGTGCTGGGCTAGTGTTTTCCAGCCTGCCTGCTTCCCCCTTGGGAGCTGGGGAGCTGTGGGTGAGGTGAACTAGTCTGACAAGAGTGGTTACCCACTCCCAGCCAACATTTTTAGCAGGGACCTGCAAACAGGCTGGCACTGCTGGAGCAGTTTGCCTGTGGGAAACAGCTGTCTGGAGCATGTTGTAGGGCTGCATGAATTGCTCTGGCAGGCCAACATGACACAGCTTGTTCGCCCTGGGAAAGGAGAACGGCCAGAAGCTGGGGTACGTGAGTAATTTTGACAGCAGCAGCTACATCTGTGGAGTGACAGCAGCAATCCCTTTTTACATCTGTTGGAGTGACCAGGGGCTACTTGGGAACATGCAGTGATGGTCCTGTGCCTGCACTCAGGAAACAAGGTATATCAGGAAAGCTCAGACCTGCAGAGGGTGTGCAGGAATCACTGAAAGTCCTCAACTGCGAAGACGAGGCAGAAACTTTTTTGGGCAAGCACATCAAAGGTATTTAATCTACCTGTTTTCACCTCCATGTTTGCACTGAAGGTGAGGTGCTGACTGGCAGGTTTAAATATGCTGTGCTGTATAGCCTTGCTGTCTTGGAGACTTAAATAAACTGACCACCTTGGGCAAATTGCTGCTCGGTAATTGACTGGTCTCCACGGTTGCAGCTGCCCACAGTAAAATTCACCAGATGCCAACTTTGCTTTTCACAGGTAAACAGCTGAACAGACATGCTTATTCTGCTGAATATTGGGTCTGAACATTCAAATTGTGCTACAGGACGTTTTTCATCTGCATGGGACCAATCCAAAAATAAGTCTTAGCAGTTAGACTCAGTTTGGTTGCTCTAGAGTGACCATGGTAGGGTTAGAGCTAATGATGTTTCTTTTTTTTTCTTTAACCAAAAAGAACACTAAATATATGGTTACCAAGTTTACCTAGGAACAAAATCTTCTAGAGTCAGTTGCCAGCCCTCTCAGAAATCCCCCTGGGCCAACTGCACCAACACTGTTTCTTGTCCTTCTGCCTGCTCAGAGCATTAAGCAGTAATTCACACATGTTTGGGCACCCAACTTATGATTCTCTGAGATATCCTGGTCCAGCTCAGGATGGACAATTTTCTAATTGTAGTTGGAATCTCTTTATTTCTGATGAGAGGACAAGATAAGGGAAGCTAAATTTCAGAAATTGTTCCCTATGATCTTATTCAGGATTGTGGGAAATGGTGAGTGTGATGAAGGGGATGATTGAGGTGCTTCATTTCCTTTCTTCAGTGAAGCTATTGTCCATCGTTTGGCAAATGAATATGTAAGCAGTGGTTCTGTTTTCAAGGTAATGGCAGACTGGAGAAAGAAGATATCAGAAGTGTCTGGGTTTTTTAGTCAGCAAGCTAAAGCTGCTTGTGGTAATGCAGGAAACACAGGAATTTGGTTCTGAGTCACTCAAGGGAAAGATGGAAAGCATCTCCATACATGGCACACCAGCACCTTCAACTGGTATCATGTCTCTGGAGACAAAGGCATGGGATGGAAAAGCAAGTGTTTGCATATTTAGTTTTACTGTATTTGTGCAACTTGAAACATCAGACACACTAAAAGATTTTTAGATTGACAGTGCTGTTCTGACAGGCAGCTGTGAAGGTCTGTCTGCAGGGTGTAAGAGCAGATGATAAAGTGAGATAAACAGAGCTTTAACTAAACTAAGTATCAAGGCTGCATTTGTCCCTTCTCACACATGAAATGTTCAGCTAATAATTTCCAGGTGGTTCTTGTTTTCTGTGCACTCAAAACTGTCTGATTCTTATGACTGTGTTATTGTTTCCCCACAAATAAGACTTAAGCTCTTGGTAGCCTGTGATTGCTGCAGTTTTTACTGATGAGACTTCTGGCTTTTGTTTAATTTCCATAAAGGTTTTTGGTGCTATTGCTGGAACAGTGAAACCTGAGAAACATGACTGCTGAGATCTAAAACCACATGAATGTGAGGAGTGGTTTCAAACAGGCACACTAACATCATCCTTCATTTTCTTGTGTCACTTTTGTTTATCCAGTGTTTGCAGTTGTGTTAATGTTAGAGTGCTAGTGCCCTTATGACAGATGAGTGCAAGCTCACTTCTCATAAAATACTTGTGTAAATATTCACCTAGTTTGTATTTGTTTACATATTGAGCAACAGAAGGACCCTCTTCCTCCTTTCTGGTAACACAGCCTTTCTCTTCCTTCCTTTTTTGCTTTCAAGCTCCTAAGAAATGCTTAATCCAGTGAATTCCTGAATGCCACTGTGTTCAGTGGTGCCTGGTTTTGCATGTGGTATGAATAAATACTACACGCGGAAGCATGGGGATGGCTCGATTGTATTACAGCCAGTCACACCTTTCCACCTCTGTAACTGGAAAAGGACTGGTAGCACTACACACTGCTAACTCAGTCACGTGAGTTAAATCTCAAGAGCACAGAAACCAAGCAGCACCTGTTGCAAACACAAGTTACAGAGGTTGCTTCTGTAGGGAACCAAAACATGCAGACTTCACCACAACCTCAAGCTCCGGTAAACCTTGAATCAGGTGGGTAGATGACAGAAGAGTGGGACAACTCTTTCTTTCTTGTAATTTCAAGTCCCTAAAAGTTACTTGCTCCAGAACAAAGATGTTTTCCAAGGGCAGCATGGAGACCTTGGGGAAAACTAAGGCTTGCAGTGACTTGTGGCTAGCATAAATGGGTTTGGCAGTGCAAGGGAGCTAGGTAGGTCCCTGAAGTCTCTGATCCTGCCATGTGGATGTTATAAAATTCCAAGAGCTGTGAGTGCCCTATGGTTTGGCACCCGCTTCTTTCCTGGGGCGAGCAAGAGTAGCATCTTCTACCACAACTCTGTGAAAGCAGAAATTGCTATTGCTGCTTCTCATAACATTTGCATTTCTTCTCGTTCCCTTGTTTTTGGTTGTGTTATGAGGTCAAGTCATGCTAAGGAGAGGTCTGTTTGTTTTGTATACGGATGAGGGGAGGAACAGTGGGAGTGAGAGTGATGCAGGAGGAGGAAGAGTAGTAACTTCTTTTTGGAATACAAACTCCAGGCATTTCTTAGGGATTAAACTCTCATTTTACTCAACTGATACGAGTTCATAAACTATGGATTGTCTGTAACTATTGTGGTCCAGCCTGACCTGTTCCCTAGCAAGAAAATGCCCAATCTGAAAAATACCTTAATGAAGCCATATTAGGCCAAATTACCCATCTCTTTGGGAATATGTAAATCAAAGTAGTATCTCTTATTATCTAAATTGAGACGGTTGAAAAAAATTGGACAAGCTTCTAGGGAATTTTGTGAAATGAATACTAGAAAGGAATTTCAGTCCCAGGGCTGTGGCAGTATTGCAGAGTCACATACAAAGATAAATGAATTCATGGAGAGACCGGTGAGAACAAGAACTGTACCAGTCCACTGTGCAAAGACTCAGCTATGAAGTCTGACAGACACAGAGAAGTTAAGTCTTTGCATTTTCATGAAAATGGAGTTAAGCAAGCTAATGGGCTGAAAATAGAAGAACTGCTAGTGATGGTTACTTGCCATAATTGTATTGGCTACTCAAATCAACAGACAACTTTTTCAGGCTGCTTTGAAGTTATGACTCAAATTTACTCCTAAAGAAGATGAATAAGGTTATTCACTGGATGTCTGCAGATGTCAGCAAGAGCAGAATTTGAGTCTTGCCACTTTGAACAGTAAGAGTTTGTAGGATATGAACTCAAAATTGTCCAGGGGGAAAAATACTACACATGCTTGTGCACCTTTCACAGCAACATCTGCCCTATCTGAGGAGCGGCAGTTTATTAATCATTACACTCTTTAATTAAAATTTATGATGGGCTGTGATTGTGGATACAAAATACAAACCCCTTTCCCTACAGGGAGCCAGTTTCAAGCTGTCAAAACCAGGCATCCTGCTTTCATTTTGATTACGGAGTGCCTCTCCTTCATTATGAGCAGCCCTTTTTCTTGATGCTGATTTCCATTTAAAGGGTGCAGTTATGCAACCTGTACTCGGGCAAACCAGACACAGCCTGGATTTCAGTACAGCTCACCTGCTTTACACCAGCTGAGCATTTGGCCCAGTGTTTTCCCTGGGCCTAGGTAGGAAATCGGCAGGAGTTTTGCCGGAAAACAGCAGAGGCTGGTAAGGAGGAATCTTCAGCAACGCTGTGAGTTACACATAATGTTCTTCAAGCTGCAGTTTTCAATCTTGGCTGCCTGAAGCCAGGTACTTAAATGGCAAGGAACTGAATAGGAGCTGCAGGTGACAAGTACATCTGAAAGTCAGGGTTTTAATTAAGTCTCTAAATATGAATTCTCGGTGCCTGCATTAGATATTTTACTTCAGACAATGTTCAGGTGTGTCATACTGTGTGGTATGAACAAAATCATTTATGAACAGCTCTAATAATAGATGAAAACCTGATTTCTTATGCTAGGGAAGATGCTTCTATGCTAGGTATTCTAGTGGATTTCTAAAATCATAATGAATTTCTGGAAGCACTTGCAATTAAATTGTTTACATTCTTGTGGGTAAGAAAACCACTCACTTTTGTCATGTTTTCTTCCCCAGCAGCTGTAGCACTTCCAGGGTTAGCACGTTAGTCAATTATAATCTCCTAATTGCATGTCAGAATATTAATGGTGTTTGTAATGGCTTTTTTCCTTTCTGTGCCAGACTATCAAGAAATCTATTGATGAAAACCCACTATAATTTTCAGTTATTAAATGAGTGTAATTAAGAAGACAAGGCCGAAAAAAAGAGTTATCTCCATGTGGAGTTGTTAGCAGCTACTTCCACATATTCTCTAGCAAGGGCAGGATTTCATGGAGAAGAACAGAAAGGGCAGTTTCCTTTTTGTAGCAAAATCTTAGAGGTATGCTCTTCCTGGGATCCAGCATCTCTCCATGACAAATGCAGCTTGAAAGGACTTTTTTTCTTCTTTTTGTTTTGTTTTGTCTCTGCCTCATCCCAGCCCTTGTGCAGAGCAACTCTCATGGGATCTCTGCTCAAGGTTGCCCTTAAGCTTTCTGAATTGGAAGTTCTGTAGTGCAGGAAGGGCTCAGGGAGGAAAACTGTGGGATTTTTTTCAGAGGAGCCCATGTATGCACAGACTACTGTTCCCCATGTAGGGCATATTACACTGGAGAAAAAGTCCTCTTACATCTGTGCAAGGGTAAAGAACTGCTGCATAGAAGTTGTATTTCCACCACCACCGAGTGTGTAGCACTGAAGAAATCTGTAAATGTGATTGTATTTACTGTAAAGCAGGTTCTTAGGGCCAGGTCTTTTGCTTACAAAGCTGCCTATGGCTTTGATAACTACCTAGTTTTGCCTGTAAAAATAAGAGGTAGATAAAATTACATAAGATGGATCTCAGTGTTGCAGTCATCAAGGCTGCAACTTCTAATTTATAAGAGCTGTAAATCATGGCTCTTTGTTGAACATTTTGGCTCCTTTACACAAAATTTGTGGAGATGTAAGAAATTAAAAACAAAAATCAGCTAGTGGAGGGCATTTGCACTAACAGGAGGAAATTATTTTCAAAGAGCTAAGCGGGATGTATTTCCTATACAACCAGGTGAAAGTAGCATTCTTGCACTCTCTTTTTCTGTCTCACTAAATATTTAATTTATTTTGAGATTCAGCATGAGGCATTAGTGAAAATCTATCAAGATACTCTTTGATTTGTTTTCTTGCACGTTGGAGTCCAAACCTGTGTTCTGTCTTGGATGACAGAGTTTTGGTATTGTGCCAGAGAGGATCCCCTGATCAACTGGAAATTCTGAGCTGGTGAACACAGACACTAATGCAGTGGGGAAATATTTCAGTGACCTGAGTAGCTTTCTCCACCTTCCTTATCTCATGGACCAAGTGTCAAAACACCTTGCTGCAGCTCCCTTGGCTTGTGTGCTAATGCTGCTATGTATCATGGCTTGCCGCCTCTTCCTCCAGCCACTATAGATGGCCTGGGAACACTGGCTTTCTAGCAGGGTCACTGGCTGCCCACCACCTGCTGCTGCCTCCAGCTCTTCCTCTACTGCTTCAGGCTTTGCAGACTATTTGCCATATTCCTCCTTTTACCCCAATATTGATATAGTCCAGCCTGTGTTGGTACTGCAAACCATAGAATCACCTGGGTTGGAAGAGACCCTTAAGATCACCTAGTCCAACCACAGCCTAACCCTGCCTAGTCCACCTTTAGACCATGTCCTCAGGCACAACATCTACATGCCTTTTAAATATCTCCAGGGATGGTGACTCCACTTCCCTGGGCAGCCTGTTCCAATGTTTGACAACCCTTTCAGTAAAAAAATTCTTCCTGATATCTAACCTAAATCTCCTCCTGGTGCAATTTCAAGCCATATCCTCTCATCCTATTGCTTTTCACCTGAGAGAAGAGACCAACCCTGACATCTCTGCAACCACCTTGCAGGTAGTTGTAGCAAGCAATAAGGTCTCCTCTCAGCCTCCTTTTCTCAAGACTAAAAAGCCTCAGCTCCCTCAGCCTTTCCTTGTAGGACTTGTGCTTCAGAAGTGCCCTCCTGCAAAAACGAAGGCACTTAGGGAATAAAAAGCTGGGAGTTTTGTGGATTTTAGCAAATAAATGCTCTTTGTGTCTGAGGCTCCCGGTTGGCATTACTTACTGAATTATTTCCATTCTTTTCCAGCACTTAAGCACACTCTGCCATGCAGTACACAACTTTACCCATACAGCTTTCAAAGGGAGATCTGCAAAGCCACAAAGACTTAAGTGTGTGCCTAACTTTATGTCCCAATAAAGTGGAAGTAACAGGCATCTTAAGCACATGTGCAAGTCTTTGCAGGATTTGGGTCTCATTTCTAATATTTCTGTTGGTATCAGAGAAGGATGTAACAAAGGAGTAAGATTTTAAAAATCAGGCAGAAATGATCAATATGAATGCAAAACAATAAGTAGGGGTGATTGCTTATCGTATTTTTAATTATGCAGCAGGTAGGCAGGCCACTGAACAGCTCAATTCTCAACATTCAGCAGCAGTAATGATTACAAAATGTCTGCACAGTTACTGCCATTCACCCTCGTGACTTTAGGATTGCTGTTCATCTTGGAAGCATCCTAAAAGGCAAATGTTTGAAGATCACATAGGCTGGGGGTTTCCTCAGCTCATTTCATGCACACCTGATCTCAGTGTAAATATCTGGCTGAGATACCACCAGGTGCATGGTCACAGCAGGGCAGAAGGTAGTTTGTTTTACCTTGGAAGCAAACTGTTAAAAAAACATTGGGTTTGTACTCTCAGGACTGATCTAAATACTTTTATTGTGAACATGTTATCCATGGCCTGTTTCAGAGAGCGGGAAATTAATGTTAGGATATCATTATCATACCAGTAAAGACTTTATATTCAAATTATCCCAGACAGATACGCAAAGTTGCAAATACTATGTGAAGAGCTGCCAAAGCCCAATGCCCTATTTTTAGGAAGTTAAGCATAGAGCTATGAATAAAATTATTATTTGCCTTTGAAATTTCTGAGACAACACAAACTGGCTTAAAACGTAGGCCAGGATTTATGCAGAAAAGGTGCCATAAGCAACTGATGCCTTCTGCTGGTTTAGAGCATGCTGAATGCATACAGATCAAGTTTAGACCTCGGTGCCAGCAAGTCATTTTCATGAATTTCATTTTCCTGAATTGCATGGTAAAACAAAACAAAACCCCCAACAGTTAACAATGTGCCAGAACAGTTTGTTAGCATAAAACATCCTTGTGTCCGCTTCTCAGTTCATTATGGCTGTTTCCATCTTATTTTCAGTGTCTGTTCAGGCAGGTGGGAGGTCTTCTCCTCAAGGTGAGCATGTAATGACAACTGTTGTTTCTAGAATTGCTAGTGAGAGGCAGTTTCAGGCAGAAATCCTGCTAGCTACGTGGGAGCAGTTTAGTGAAAGGATTTGAGTGTGTGGTGGTTTTTTTTATTTCAATGTAAATTTTTTGTAAGATTATGAATGTTTGCTCAGACTGATGGAAAGAGTGCCAGGGTACAGTAACCAGTGAAATAAGCATATTCAACTATTCATAATCTGAATGTCAAAAGTTGGTTTGGTCTGGACCAGAATCTCCTCTGCTCTGGCAGGAGAACCAGTAAGCCAGAATGATTAGAGATGAAGCCATGGTTGGTTACTTTAGCAGTGAAGCACTTACGGCACCTTTGCCTGATGATCCTCTGGGCATATGTCTGAGCTGGTACTCAGGGTCAGCCAGGTCATTACTAACCTGCGTTGTGTTCATCCCTTCCTCTCTCTGCAGGATCTTTTCATTTCACTGACTGCTGGAGTAGATATTTGAGGCAGTATTTCTTTCAGACAAACGTCCCTTCTTCCCTGCTTTGAAAGTTAATAAAACTCTAAAGCTTTACCTACCAACGAGTTCTCTCTGTGCCCATAGTTCAGACCTGTTGTCCTGCATGGAGGATTTATTCTCTGTCACAGCCTACACAGATACCTTCAGTTTGCAGGAGCAGGATATACTTGCTTATGTCATAGCGTGCAAGAAAGTAATGATGAGCTACTAATCCTGATTGTTTTTCAAAAGTATTAAGTAATTAAATGTCAGGCCACAAGACAGCTTTAAGCTATGTAAATGTCTTGCTTTTCCTTCTGTTGCTCTTAGCATATAGAGAATTTGGGTGGTTTTGAGATTGGACACTTGGGATCACAGCCACAACAAATGGTTCAGTTTCAGATTCAGAAACCTAACCCAAACTGTGAGTAGTAAGAAGAAACACAAACACAGTGCTACTGCATGCAAGTTAAACTGTGCACAACTGGTTTTCTTTCTTAATTAACCTTCACCTTACATGTTCTGCAAGTATTGTTTCCCTAGTTGGATTTTCAGCCTCACTGAACTCTTTAAACTTCTTGCTCCCATTAAATCAATATTTTATGACGCAGAGCTGGCTTCAACAGTTATGGAGACAATGTTTGCTATATTTCTTCCTTTGTTCTGTATATTTTAAACTGTTTACCATGTCACATTCCAGGAGATTAGAAATTTCTGTAACTTCTTCAATTATTTTTTAAGGGCAACAGAGTGTAATTTCCCTTGTCAGTAAAAGCTTTGGCTCCGGATTTTGCACTTCTCTGAGGGGGTGCTGATATTTTCAGAGAATAGCTCTTGCAGTAAGAATATGAAAGGGGATTGGGGTTTTGCAGGCAGGATAAGCTATATTGCACTTACCCCAAGATAAGAATCAACTTGGACAGCTGTAGCAGAGGAACTGATGTTCTGTTGCTTTTCAGTACAATGTTCTTGTGCTAACCTGAGAATGTCAACACAAAGGTCTGACAGAACTTAAAACACCCAAAACTTTTAAAATCAGTGCAGGTTGACTTCCTGTTATACACCCAAAGACACGATCTAAAGGTGAGGAGTTTAATCTTGCTAAAACAGTCTGATACTCTCCTTGAGAGGTAAGCTGGCGTTAGGGTATAACCATGGAAAGCAGGCAAGGTAGGCTCTGCACTGAGCAGGTATGGGAATGTTTTATTCTGAAATCGCTGTGAAGCAGATGAAAGCTCGAGTGGTTAAACAACCTCACACAGACCCTGAGGTTGGAGTGTGCACACCACCAGTCGCTGCAGAGTAGCAGCATGACACCTGTGTGCACCTTTGCTGAGGCCAGAGTTGTTCATGCTTTTCTCTGGGACTCTGATAAACCTGCATGCAGGAAGTGATGGTGGGGAGAGAATAAGCATCATTCTGTGGCGGAGCAACACAGAGCGAGTGATGTTTTGACACTTTAGTCTGTCAACGGCAGACACGGTGAAGTGATTGGGGGAGTCTCTGGTTTGGAAATCGGCAGCTGCAAAGAAAGATGCTCAACCCAGAGAAGGAAGAAGCTTGGGTATGAGTATGCTTTCAGGGCCCCTAATTATTCTTTAGGTTTTTTTCTACTGCAGTGAAGAATAATAAGGATAATAATCCTAAGAGTGTTTTCAAACCCTGTGTGTGCCCCAGCATATATTCTGGAAATGCTGACCAATAGCTACTGAAGAGTTATTGGTAACACCTTTTTTAAACACCCTTACAGGTCACAAGGAAAGTATTTCAGCTTAAACTGCAGCAATCATGCTTAACAAGGCTTTTCTAAAATATTGTATTCCCTTTACCCGGTCATTAAACTCCACAGGTGGCAGATTTATATCAAAACTTCAGGTTATATTGGTTTGGGTTTTTTTCAAATTCTTTGCAGGTGTATGCTTTGTCAGGCTTCCCTGTTATCAAATATTTGCAGTGGCTTGGCATATGACTCCATGTTACATGCAAATGCACCACGTTAGTAGGAAGGCTGGCACTGGCCTTGTACTTGATGTTAATATTTAGTTACTCAGACATATCAATTACTGCTACCTTCACTCTGGGACATCATTTCCTAGAAATCCATAATATTCTGTATGAAACATTTGGATCTGGTTGTATATTGATCATTATGGAGGGACCATTAAGAAAGGGTTACTAGGTTTTAATAATAACTAGCTGACCACAACATATTCTTGATGAACCTCTGTAAATGTCTCATGGTGATAGTTGTTATAACGTTACCCATGTAGTAAAACTACTATGGTGTAAAACAACCACACTGTTAAAATTGGTATTCTAGTCATGTTTTTCTCACCCAATAATTTTTTTCAAGGCCTTGCCTAACTATTCCCCCTTAAAATGGGATTAAGACTTTGTGATTTTTAAGGTTTTTGAACTCATAATCTGATATCTTATACTGTCAATTGCAACATTTTAGAAGATTATTTCAACTCATGTATTTCACTTAATTTTAGTATTGTTGAACATTTTAAACATAATGTCATTCAAAAAATTGTAAGATGTCCTTGCTGACAGTTTGGAAGTTACCTGGGGGAAAATGGGCAGACAGACATCAACACAGACATAGAAAAGGCTCACAGAAACCTCTCTGTTCTGTGTATTTGCCTGTATATGTATCTTTTGAAGCTTTTCCCTACGTATCATTTCGTAGCCCAGCCTATAGATGACCAGTAAATTGGTCTGGAGAAGATACAGCACGTAGATCTAAAGCTGCCGGAGAACTGACCCAGTTATTTAAAATTATCCATATGTTTGTGAACACATCACCCATGAGTTTGAATTTAGGTTGGGTTTTATGTAAAGGTGATCCTAATTAATTGATTACTGGGACAACACATTACAGTGTCTCAGTATTTATACTACGGCACCTACTCTCTCTGAATTGAATTTGTTATTCTCTTGTTATACAGGTTTTAGGGAGCAAGCCAACACTTCCTGACTGCGATGATGAAGATGATGAGCTGGCCGACATCACAAACAGGACAAGTGCTAAACTATATATGGTAAGTTAGTTATTTAGTTCTATATTTTTGTTGGGTACACTCATCTGTATTCATTCATTCATTCATTCCTTATACAGAGAGCTCTGGTTTCAGTTCCAGAACTGGAGTTTTGTTAGCTGATAAGCAGCCAATGCACAAGTTACTCAAAGATGTCCATCAAAACAACCCAGGCAATTTGAGGGAAAAATAAAGGGATTACAGTCCTGTTTACTGAGGAAATGTTAAACACGACCTGTCAAAGAAGAATTAACTGGCCTTAAATCAAACCGTGTTTCCTGTCTTCTTGATTTTAACAGTGAGAGTTTTTTAGTCCCTGACAGTGGGATTGAGTGCACCCACAGCAAGTTTGCTGATGACACCAAGCTGTGTGGTGCAGTCAACATGCTGGAGGGAAGGGGTGCCATGCAGAGGGACCTTGACAGGCTTGAGAGATGGGCCTATGTGAACCACATGACATTCAAGGTCCTGCACATGGGTTCGGGCAATCCCAAGCAGAACTAAAGGCTGGACAAAGAACAGACTGAGAGTAGCCCTGAGGAGAAGGACTTGGGGATGTTGGTTGATGAGAAGATCAATATGACACAGTAATGCATATGTACTTGCAGCCCAGAAAGCAAACTGTATCCTGGGCTGCATCAACACCAGCATGACTAGCAAGTTGAGAGAGCTGATTCTGCCCCTCTACTCTGCTCTGGTGAGACCCCACCTAGAGTACTGTGTCCAGCTCTCAGGTCCCCAGAACAAGAAGGACACTGGGCTGTTGGAGCAAGTCCAGAGGAGGGCCACAAAGATGATCAGAGGGCAGGAGCACCTCTCCTATGAAGACAGGCTGAGAGAGTTGGGGTTGTTCATCCTGGAGAAGAGAAGGCTCAGAGAGACCTTAGAGCAGCCCTACAGTACCTGAAGGGGTTACAGGAAAAATGGGGAGGGACTGGTTACAAGGGCATGGAGTGATATAATGAGGGGGAATGCTTTTAAAGTAAAAGAGGGTAGATTTAGATTAGATATCAGGAAGAAATTCTTCCCTATGAGGGTGGTAAGGTCCTGGCATAAGTTGCCCAGAGAAGCTGTGGCTGCCCCCTCCCTGGCAGTGTTCAAGGCCAGGTTGGATTTGGCCTTGAGCAGCCTGGTGTAGTGAGAGGTGTCCCTGCCCATGGCAGGAGTTGGAACTTGATGATCTCTGAGGTCCCTTCCAACCCAAACCAGTCTGTGATTCTGTAATTCTATGATTTAGTTATTCTTCACAGAGTTTAAGAGACATGTTACATTATATTTTATATATAAATCCAAAGGTATTTGAATGCAGAACTACTTCGTTTTGCAACACCCTTTTCCTCCTCCCTCAACTGCTTAACACTGACTAGGTCTCTGCCACTGCTGGCAAAATTACCTGTAAACAAAAGGGAATAAATATTAATCCATTTAAATCAGTGGGTGTTTTATGATCACATTCAGTAAAGTCAAGATTTTTCGTCGTGTCATGCTAGGCATACTGCTCCTTCCTGGAAGAGGTATGGGTTTTTTTCTTTGAACTAGCAGCACAGTAACTTACCTATATAGAAGGCTACACAACAATTTAATTTTTGGAAAAAAACACAACAACAACCAGAAAACCCCCACCCAAACCACAACAAAACAAAACAAATCACAAAAAAGTTACAAAATCACAAGGTTAGAAAAGACCTTTAAGATCATCAAGTCCAAACATTCCCATCCTATGCTAAACCGTATCCCTAAGTACCTGATCTACCTTTTTTTTAAACACATCCAGGGATGGTGACTCAACCACCACCCTGGGCAGCCTGTTCCCAAACCATTTCCAGGTCTGTATTTTCTATCTTTTGTTTTTTTCCATAGCTTCCCTTTCTTTCGCATTGTCTCACTTGAGAAAAGAAGTAGAAAGTCATTGGAAAAGGGGGATGTTTTCATGAAATCTAGAAAAGACTGTGTCCACCTGCCCTCCCAATAATAATAATTAAAAAATTTTCTCCTGAAGACTGCAAAACAAGTACCTTTTTTTCCCAAGTTCTCATTAGCACTGAGATCTAGACCTTTCTCTATAGCACTTTGTGCTTTGGCTCATGGAATGAAGTTGTCTTGTGTGACAGAAAAGGACCTTTCACTGCTATACAATGTAATGTACTTTCTTCCCTTCCCCACAATCAATTAACAAGAAGGGTCTCATCAACAAGTGGAAACGTTCTGACAGCACTAAGTGCTACTGGATCCCCACGTATGTGAGCTTTTAGGTGTCATCTATAGTTGCTTCGAAGCTGCTATGAAGTGTGAGAGAGGATGAGTGGCTCCCTCTGTAGCTCCAGCATTCCACAGACCACAGCAGGATGGAGACACCTCTCTCCCTGACCGTGTCATTATCCTTTCCCCACCCATATGCATGGCTGGGATTTACAAGAAGCCTGTATGGGGTGATTCATGTTATAAGGCCCTTTTTAGTCCTTGTTGTCTACATGCTGTATTTAGTCCCCATTAACCATTTCATTCTTGCCAAAAAAATCTGGCACATATTTATAGCAGCATTTAAGGGAAAGGAAAAAAAAAAAAAAAAAAAACCCCAAAAACAAACCAAAGAAAAAAAGGAAGAAGAAAACAGCCTGTATGAATAATCAAGACCATTGTAGTGAGACAATACTGGAGAAGAGAAAAGAGCTTGCAGTGAATTTTGGATTCTATGGCTATCTAATGCATTCACCTGAGTACACAGGCCCTGCTAACAAGCCTCTGTTAGCTAAGTGTAAATGTGCTGCAATATAAGAGGGAGTGTCAAAGTCAGGAGACAGGTCTCCAGGGAGCCCTCACAGTAGGTATAATAGTGGATTTTTGTTTGTTGTATGTGGTGGTAATGTCCATGTTGTGCTTCTGTAATATATGGTGTAGGATATAATTGTGTATTTAAAGTTAATGTTTAATTGTGAAGCCTCAAAAGTAAGCACTTCTTTTCAGTAATAATAACTGGTCTCTTCAGCCACACAGGAGTGAATTTTAAAAGGTTATAAAGGTCTATGTGAACTTAGCATGTCAATAGAGGCTACAAAGCAAATTCTGCAACAGGTCTTATATGACAGTTTCCAATTAAGGGATTGCAGGCTTCAAATGTAGGTATTTCCCTAGTTAATACCAGCATGGGAATATTTTATTATAATTTCAAATGTCCTTGTTCAGCATGTATGTCTGCCTTTGGCTTCTGTGTGGGTTGCTTGGTAGCAGAAGATGAAACCTAGGGACCCCTCGGGTTCAGCTGGGCACACAAGGTGGTCTGAAGAAAATGCAGGCGAGGTGCTCACTGAATGAGACATTTATTTTAAGCAGCTGAGAGACAGGGATCAGCTCGCTAAAATTTACACTATATCTCCCTCTATTGGATGTAAAATGAAATGAAATAAAATAAATAATCATCAGCCTATCTCACATTCCAGCAGCACACATATTTCATACAGCCATTTATATAGGAATGGCAACTGAGTTTTATAGTAATGTTTGGAACAGAAATTAATTTGGTTATAAAAGCCAGAGTTGATCTAAATTTGGAATGATTGCTCTCTTAGGTGTCAGATGCAAGTGGATCCATGAAGGTGTCTGTGGTAGCAGAGGAAAACCCCTTCTCCATGGCTATGCTTTTGTCTGAGGAGTGCTTCATTTTGGACAACGGTGCTGCAAAGAAGATCTTTGTGTGGAAAGGTAAGAGATGACTTCTGCTGCAAAGGCAGGTGCTACACAGGCACAATCTAAGCTATCAACACAACACCCTAGCAAGAATTTAATACTGCCTGGACACAGTACCAGCACACAGTTCTTCTTCCTTGGTGTGGTCAATGGATGAGGATTGCTCATGTGAGTAAGAGCCTGTCTATGGATCCTGGCTATTTTTTGAGGCACCTGTAAGCTTGGGTGCTTAAATGCTTATCTAACTGCAATTGTAGAGCAAACGTAAAGAATCCTACAAGATTTGCATACTGCCATCAAAACCCTCTCTTCTGGGGCAAAATCTGGACACTGAAGTTTTGATAATGGGTAGGTATTGTATTTCCATACATTACTCTGCAGAGGTGTGAATTTGTAAGGTGAGTGTCCCAGACATCATCTTAAAGCATAAGTTCACAAATACTTTGATGGTTCTTTTCTTCTGGCAAATATTTCTCTGTGGTGTCATCAGTGCTTGTAGGAGTCCCCATGGTTGCTTTCAATAAACATTTCTCAGAATGCTGCTACTATCAGCTGAACTGTTGTGCTGCCATTGCACCCAGTGCTGAGTATATCCCCTTATTTCTCTGAAGCAGAGTTTTCCTTATTAACTGGCATTTCCATTTCTTTTTACCATGAGTAACAGCAAATGATTAATCAATGCAGTTGTCCAATTGCTACAGTCAGTCCAGGAAGCATTGTAAGCATTTTGCTTGTAAACTTCATTTGCAGTTAGGGAAACAGCCTTTGAAAGCAAGCATTTGGGGAGCACTGTGCTCAGATAGCCAATAGGATCAGGCATAAAGTAAATAAAATACAATTTAGGCCCTCTGAATGTGGCCCTACATGCTCCTCTGTGCATCCTCATGTTGCTACTCTTGGTAACAACAATGTGTGGGGAAAAAACATCAGTCTGAGCCTCACCTGTGCATCGTGAGGCTGCAGTTATCATCTCTGCTGGAAATCTTTGGACCACTGAACTGAGGAGTGTGAATTTCTTTGCTAGTAGTCTCATTCAAAATGGAATACAATGAATAGCTTATCAGAGCATCTTACTAGACTAAGAGGTCTTTAGAGTACAGTCATTGACAGCCAGCTGGGCCACAGACCTGATGCACAATATCATCCCACAGAGACTTTTGGAGATGTCTAACACTGGGCAAGCCTGAACAAGGAGCAGCAGGTGGGGAAGGTGGTGGTGGATGGCACAGCACAGCCAGAGGAAACTGGAGTTTCATGTACTCCAGCTGTGGTCCTGCCTGAAGAAGAGAAGGCAGCTCTGGACAGCAGCTTTATTGACACATTGCAGCCCAGCTAGGGAGGATTCAGAGACAGGATCCAGGGTGTCCCTGTTGTACCTTGAACCAAGCAGATAATACAAACAGGATTTTTTTTTTCTAGATATACACACACTAAGCAAATAACACCTTTTAAAAACAATAATCTATTTTAATACTTTTCTGGGTTGGTACTGTTTTGGCTATTCAACTTTGTGCTCGTGCTGTGTCCCACACTTGTGTTTGTTCAAGACTGAGGCATGAGCAATGCTGAAGAGAACCTGGTTCAAGGACATCTTGATTTTGCAGGATCTGTGAGCTTATCATTGCCCTTTCCCTTGTATTGTTATCCTTCTGTTTTAACCAGGCAAAAATGCTAACCCGCAAGAGAGAAAAGCTGCCATGAAGAATGCTGAACAATTCATACAGCAGATGAATTATCCTGCCAACACACAGGTGCGATCTATTTATGAGGTGATACCTGGAGAGCATGAGCTCTGTTAGAAGCTTTGGTTTTAAATCAGCAGAAAAACCTCTTTAAGGTCTTTCTAAGACAACAGGGTCAATGTTTCGCTAACAGATCATTCAGAAAAGTTTCTGTTCAATTAAGTGTGTCAGTTTTATTTTCCATCCATTTCACGGGTCTTGTTTCATTTCAGATTCAAGTCCTTCCTGAAGGGGGTGAAACACCAATTTTCAAGCAATTTTTCAAAGACTGGAAGGATAAAGATCAAAGTGATGGCTTTGGCAAAGTTTATGTCACAGAGAGAGTGGCTAAAATTGAGCAGATTGAATTTGATGCTACCAAGTTACACGAGTGTCCACGAATGGCTGCCCAGCATAACATGGTAGATGATGGTTCAGGAAAAGTAGAGGTAATTTTTGTGTTGCATTCATTTGTATTCTACCTATCTAGGCTATTCTGTTACTCATAATAGGATGAGCTGCTACCCTGTGTTTTGCCATATGCACTATTGTGTAGAGTAACACTACGTTAGTGGCAGTGTTACTTCTACCATCAGAAAAGGTACTTAGAAGTAGGAAGTGAATCTTCTGGGTCATCTGTATGCTGGGTCATGTTTTTATGGTGCTTATGACAGACAGTATGAGTCATCGGTAGAAATCAGATGCAGAAACATTTCTGCTCTTACACAACTCCTCTGAAGATAAACTTTAACTATGAACCTTAGCCTAAAGAAAAGGGTGTAGCTCACATAAGCTTGAAATCTGGAATGGGAAAGCTTGCCCTTGTAGTCAAAAATCCATTCCAGGTCTTTATGGGCATATCTAATCTGCTTTCTAGAGGAACCTGCTTTGTCTCTTGGGTAGCCTGGATTTAGAAAGAGGAAGATGATTGTACAATCTTTCTAGATCTATACATATCACAATACAGGAGTATCTTCAAACTACACAGGAGTGATTCAGCATCACACCAACGTAGCCTGTTGAATACAGGTCTGCAGTTTGGGATTCTGGAAGAAAAGGGAGGGATGAATACCTACAGTCTCACTTCGTTATTTTCTGGAATGTAGGCTTGAGCCAGAGCGTCTGAGGTCTGAGCTATTTTTTGCTGTGTAGGTTTTGCAGTATGTAATTGGAGAGCAGTTGGTAGCTGAACTGGGCTGTAGTGAATCAAGTAGAATGAAATCTGCCTAGCGGTGTGTTATCTGACTATAGGGTGCCTCTCCCAAATGATGTGATAGTTCTATGATGAATCATAAAGTTGTGCCATACAAGCCATATTCTCAAGATGTTAAGAAAGTAAGTTCAGCACACATTATGAACTGATCATGTGGCATTAAAGCATCAAGACAAAGAAAAGTGCACTGCAATGACTTGTTCGTGGCCATTGCTAATTTTTTTCAGTGGGCACAGGGTGTATCCATCTACTTCATGAAGAATCCTTCCCAGTTTTATTCTGTAAGACTTGGGAACACAAACAAAGGTCTCTCAAAAGTTGACACTATAAAGTGCTCTTGAAGAGTGTCAGGATGAAGTTTTGCATTCTCCAGTCATTTCTCCGTTTCCCCAGATCTGGCGTGTGGAAAGCAGTGGCAGAGTTCCTGTGGGACCTGAGACGTACGGGCAGTTCTATGGTGGCGACTGCTACATTATCCTCTACACTTACCCTAAGGGGCAGATCATCTACACATGGTGTGTTTGGTTGGCTTTGCACAGAACTCCAGCATATGGATATTATTTTATGCTGACTTTTGGTCATTTTGGGTAGAACCCTGGGTAAATGTGCCTTAGTTTTGGCTGGGATAGGGTTAATTTTCTTTCTAGTCACTGGTTAGTGCTGTGTTGCAGATTTAGGATGAGAATAATACTGATAGCACACTGATGCTTTAGTTGTTGCTAAGCAGCGGTTACACCGAGTCAGGGGCTTTTTAGCTTCTCATACTGGCCTGCCAGCAAGGAGGTTGGGGGTGCACAAGCAGCTGAGAGGGGACACAGTTGGGACAGCTGACCCCAACTGACCAAAGGGATATTCTATACTGTGTGACATCATGCTCAGTATATGAACTAGGAGGGAAGTTAGCCAGGGAGCTGCTGCTTGGGAACTGTTTAGTCATTGGTTGACGAGTGGTAATTGCACTGTGCATGACTTGTTTGTATATTATTATTGCTATTATTATTTTCCCTTCCTTTCAGTCCTAGTGAAGTGCCCTAATCTCAATCCCCGAATTTTACTTTTTTTTTTTTTCCTGATTCTCTCCCCCATCCCACCAGGGGAGACCACTGTCATCCTCCATCCCACTCCCCCACTGCGGGAGGTCTGAGCAAAGCACTGCCTGCTGAGCTAAAGCACAACAAAATGCAAGGCTGTCTACTGTGTGTCATGCAGTATAAGCTCTGGATTATTCTGAAACTGGATTTAAACACTGTCTTTCTCCTTGTCTTCCTCAGGCAAGGAGCCTATACCACTAAAGACGAGCTGACTGCATCTGCATTTCTGACTGTACAGCTGGATCGGTTATTGAATGGTCAGGCTGTGCAGGTTAGTGTCTTCTGGATAAAATTCCACAGAGCGTGCAGTGTATGCAAATTTCAATGAGAACTGAAAGGAGGAGGTAGCGTTTGAAGACTGGGAATATCCACTGCTCATGGTCTGTATTGAGCCAAGCGCTATGGGCTCCTTTGAAAGTCACTGGTGATTCCCATCTGAATCATCCTTCCTGAATATAGATGTCCAAAGGATCACAGATATAACACAAGCTAAAACTGCCTTTTCTTTCCTTCAAATTTCACTGTCTGAAAAACAAGTTTTAGTCCTGCCTAGCCTTACAGACTCTGTACATGGTCAGCAGAGATTGGATGGTAAGATAGTCCCAGGACACTCTGAAGCAGGTGTCTGATGGCGATAGCCCTGTGTGAGTTCCTGTGTCTCCCTTTGACTATGTAGGAAGCTGCCACGAGTAGCACAGGCAAAATGCCCAAATTTCTACCGAGATGTGAAAGCCACACAACAGCCAGCACCGGAGTGCCTACAGGAACTGTGCCACAGGGTCTGACTTGTCCTTGCCTTACTGAGCAGCATAACTTGTGTTTTCCATTCTGGTAGTGCTTGCAGCTCCATGAAAGCAGGACACACACCCTCACTTGAAGAAATGGGGTGTGCAAGGTGCGGTGCAGGATATTGGCAGCTAAAAGGTGTGAGGAGATAAGCCTATCCTAGGATGACTAGGGTGTGTTCTCTCCTTTCATCAGTGGTAAGGGGTGGTGGGTAGGTGGAGAAGTGAAATGTCTCCTCTTTGACAAAAAAGCCAGAGCTGGAAGATGACTTGGGACAGGCAGAGATTTTCTAGGCAGTAGGAGATAATTCTGTTCTTCCCATTTCTTAATTACCAAAGTAAAGGGCTTCCCCCACCCACCAAGGTACAGATAATTTAGATGGCATACCACAGTTTGAGCCATTAATCAGTTATGATTTATGACTGAATCTATATTAAGGAAGGATTAGAACACTTGCAGGTAATTACTCCTTGCAGTATTCCTAACACGTGTTCTATACTTGGACAAAGCTTAGCACGGTATGGTCCTGCCTCGCACCCAAGGCCAATACTAACAGCACAGGAGCAGTAATAGTACTAGGGACAGCTGCAATAGTAATGTGCCTAAAAAGCCCTTTCATTGAAGCTGAAGGAGACCCATTCGCTGCAGCAGGCGCAATATTTAAAAGTGCTTTTAGACTGCAGTCAATTTAGGAATATATATATGTGCATGTGTATACATACACACAGAGGTACAGATGGATGTGTGCACGTACACGGCTGCCTAGAATATGTCAGCTGTGCCCAGCGCCTGTACTAGCGTTATTTGAAAGGTGCAAGTGTCCCCTGTTGTGGTCACGAGGTGGCACTGCAGTACAAGTGACTATCGGAAAGACGGTTCCCACATTCGGGTTGTAGGAATGTGTTTCAGATTTTTACATTTTTTTTTTCCTGTGTTTTTTTGGTTGGGTTTTTTGGGTTGGTTTTGGGGTTTTTTTCCCCATTTGTAAAATCCTGCCTCAGTTTGTCACCTAGGAGTACATGTGTCCCAGGGCATCCTGATCAGGCAACTGCATCAGTCCGTCCAGACGTGAGACATGGAACCCTCAAACCCTGGCTAGCTGGGTGCAGCTGCCCCCTCGCCCTGGGGGCTCCCTGCTGCCCCAGGCCTCTCAAAGCAGATCTGGGGCTCTGCACTTCTCCTCCTCCTTCTCCCTTTTTCCTTTTTTTTTTTTTTTCTGGGAATGAAAGGTGGGGAGCCACAGCCCTCCCCCTTGGCAGGTGGCATTCTTGTGAAAAAGAATAAATGGTTGTATAAAAATAACTTTCCTCACACGTTAGCCTAAAAATAGTCGTTCTTCTATTGTTTCTGATATTGCCATAACATCTTTTGCATCTTGTAATGGAAGTTTGTTTTTGTCATATATGTTATCTATCCTCTACAAGATTTATGCTTATCTTTTTCATCTTCTTGCAGATAAAATACACATAGAAATAAGAACAGGATGAAGAACCATTCTCTTTTGCTTAAATATAGGGCATCTGAACTTCCAAAAGAGTTTTTCAGGGGAATTAAGTCACTCTATAAAACCCTATTGAATGACAGCTCTTTTGAAAGAGAGTAATTTTCTTATTACAGGAGACGGCAGCCATTTTAATCAGCTAAACATTACAGTAGAAGTTTGAATTTTGTCTTTGTGTTTAGCATGATTGACAAAAAAAAATCTCACAAATGCTCTGACTTTAATATGTCTGCAACTATGTTTTTAGTTCTTAGGTTTCCACTTCTCACTCTTGCTAACATACTTAGCATCATTGGCTAACGTCCCCATAGCTATTCAACAAAGGACAAAAATAAACTACCTGAGTCCTTGTGTTTCTTTTATTGCATTTCTTCACGTGTGTTCAGGTCCGAGTCAGCCAAGGCAAAGAGCCTGCACATTTACTGAGCTTGTTCAAAAAGAATCCGCTCATTGTCTACAAGGATGGGACGTCCAAGAAGGAAGGACAGAAACCTCCTCCACCCACACGACTCTTCCAAATCCGCAGGAACCTGGCAGCCATTACCAGGATTGCAGAGGTAAGGTCACCTGCTAAGTAAACCACTTCCCATGGGAAATGGTATAGCTGCCACGAACCTCCCTAACTAAGCTTGCTGAGTAGTCACATCTGGTAGGAGCACAGGACTCCAAAGCAAATCCACTGCTCTATGTGACCGACCCATCTAATGCATCAAAGAGAAGATGCCATAAGTGGCTGCCACAAATCTATATCTTTCTAAGGATACTGTAAGAAAACGTGTAGTGACTAGTCAAAGAATAGACAAGAAAGCAGGAACCCTTATGAGGTAGTCTTTCCTACTGCCAAACAGTTCCAAGTTTTGCCCTTCAAGTCAGTTCCCTGTCTTAAGTTCTTGTCTACTTTATATCAGGGAAAAATTGAAGGAAAAAAGCATTAAAGTTATTTGAAAATGAGACAATTTCTTTTTTGGTCTAGGTTGATGTTGATGCGATGTCACTAAACTCTAACGACGTCTTTGTTCTGAAACTGCCCAACAACTCTGGCTACACCTGGGTAGGAAAAGGAGCAAACAAAGAAGAGGAACAAGGAGCTCAATATATCGCCAGTGTTCTTAAATGCCAGACTGCTAAGATTAATGAAGGCCAGGAACCTGGTTAGTATGAGGCCATGTGGTTGCTAATAGGCAGCTGAGAATCCGCAGGACTTCATGGAAGTTCAGCCTAAATCGCTTCATATATTTTATGCAATCATATATTTTATAGGCAGAAGCATATGCTCATTGTCTCCCTTTGAAACCCCAACCTGACCGTGCAGGTCTACCTGGATCAGGCTGAGGCACAGGCAGTGTGATGGCCTGGCAGTCTGTAGGACAATAGCAGGAGCTGCAGAGGAATGTGGTCCTTTCCTTACTCCGAGTGCCTAGGAGGGGAGAAAGACACAATGCATTGCTCTTTCTAGGTGTGCATGGGCTATCTTTACTGTTATTTTGACAAACTGCAGCAAGAACTGTAAGAAAAGGCACCTGTCTCTGAGACAGCAAGGAAGATACTGTTTGGGGATTCTTGAAAGAGTGTCTAACAAGCTAAAACATCAAATGTTAAATACACTCCTGAATAAGTATGTATTGTGCATTTCAGAGGAGTTCTGGAAAGCACTCAGAGGTAAAAAACAATACCAAACTTCATCACAACTCTCAACAAAGGCTGAAGATCATCCCCCTCGCCTATATGGTTGTTCTAATAAGACTGGCAGATTTATTGTGAGTATATGATGGATACTTTGTTTAATTATGTATTTTCTGGTGTATTTTGCCTGGGGAATCATCAGACATTAAATGAATTTGGGGATCTGGCTTAGTTAGCTGTGCTTGGCAAGAACTAGAGAGTTGAGATTTGGTGCTTTAAATGAATCCAAATGCCAAGGACAGACAGAAGAATTAATACTGCAGATGTTTGCACACAGAGCCTGCTCCAGCCTGGGACTAGAGGCTTGCAGATGCAAAATGATAAGGTGCTTGCCTAGTCAAAAGCAATTGTGTCCTTGGAGAGCATTGCCAGTCTGCTATCATTTCACTGAGAAAGTGCAGGTCACTGCCTTGTCCCTTACGTGTTTGATAGCAGTGGTAAGGAAAAGAAGTGTCCCTTGCCAAAAATCTCTAGCAACCTGAAATTTTCCATGGAAATTTAAGACATGTAATAATGCCTCCAACGTACTAGCCTGTGCTCAAGGAGGCTGGAAGACCTGTTTCCTTAGCAGAAATACCCAAAGCTGGGAATTAGGCCTGTGATTCAGGCTTAATTATTTACTCTAGTCCAGGAGGGCAATGCTGTGTCACCATTTGGCAAGGATGCGCTAAATTTTAGGTAGGGAACACATCTGAATGCCATCTCTGCAATCTCCTGAAGCCACAACCCATTCATTTCCCCCTCTACTCTGCCCTGGTCAGGCCCCACCTGGAGTATTGTGTCCAGTTCTGGGTGCCTTGGTATAAAAAGGACAGGGATCTCCTGGAGAGAGTCCAAAGAAGGGCTATGAAGATGATTAAGGGCCTGGAGCATCTCCCCTATGAGGAAAGGCTGAGTAAGTTGGGACTGTTCAGCCTTGAGAAGAGAAGACTAAGGGGGGACCTAATTAATGTTTATAATTATCTTAAGCAGGGGATGCAGGGGAATCAGCCAGCCCCTTTTCAGTGGTCTGTGGAGACAGGACAAGGGGCAACGGCTGCAAGTTGGAGCACAGGAAGTTCCGCACCAACATGCGGAAGAACTTTTACCCAGTGAGGGTGACAGAGCCCTGGGACAGGCTGCCCAGGGAGGTGGTGGAGTCTCCCTCACTGGAGATATCCAAGACCTGCCCGGATGCCTATCTCAGTGAAATGTCCTAGGGAGCCTGCTTTGGCAGGGGGTTGGACCCGATGATCTCTCCAGGTCCCTTCCAACCCCTACAATTCTATGATTCTATGATTCTATGATTTGGAGAGGGATAAAATAAATAGCATCTTTTAATGAGAACTTGAAAATCTTGTGAGAGTAGTAAAGTGTATTCTTCTAGCAAGCTTCTAAAGTACTCTTGTGAAATGCAGTAATAAGAACCAACCTCTCTCTAATAGCCTGCTGGGAGCTATGCATTTGTTTGGCTTTTGTTGAAAACTCCCTTCAAATTCTGTGAAATCCTCTCTGTCCTGTAGCATCACTGCTACTAAAGCTCACCAGAATAGACAAGTAGGATCAGCCTCAGCTCTGGCCACCATGGCGCAGGGCAGGGAAAAGGAATGCCTTTTGCACCATCTGCTTACCCTTTAGCAGTCCTACATGACTGAGCGCAGCCAAAGGCTCCAGGGTCCTTTAAAAGCAGAGGATTGACCGCTAGCTACATTATTGCCTCTCCTGCTCATGCAGAAGGACATTAATTTGCTTTCCTACCTGCCTGAAAACCCTTGGAAGAAGCAAGCAGTCTGTCTTTCCTTTGGGGACTGATCCTCTATGGCTTAGTCAACTGTAATGCTCCATTGTCCAGTGACTGGAATGCATGCTCAGGGGTGTACTTCATCACTGAAAATCAATGGAGTTTAATTTCTTTATTAATGAATGTAAGCAACATGAGTATATTAGCTCTAAGATTGGTTTCGTTTGCTCGGTACAACATGTTCTATGGAAATTTCCCTGTCCCTTTCTTCTGGCAGACCTGGATCCCAGCTTACGATAGTCAGAATTACAGCGCAAACCTCTGCCTCTCCTGGGGATATCCTATCAATCCTGTCAAACTGAGAGCTGATTTTCTAGGACATGCGACGATGTGATTTGTTTCCTTTCAGTGAAACACCCTTGAATTCATCAGCTATTCATCAAATCAATTTAGGGTTGACTCTTTAGAAGCAAAAAGAATTGCACACCAGCTTCTAGACTCATCCCTTTAAAAAAATCTTTGGTCTGTTCAAAACCAGAGTACCTTGAGAAGTCATTAAAAAAAAATAAATAAAATCCCATAATATTCCTTTTTTTAGATTGAGGAAGTCCCAGGAGAATTCACTCAGGATGATTTGGCTGAAGACGATGTCATGCTGCTGGATACTTGGGAGCAGGTAAGCTGTGTACTTCACCACTGCTTTTGTGGCAATGGAGATAATTTATTCTTAACCACTTAGATTGCAGGATGGGAGGGAAAATCGCCTTTGTGAGAATGGAAGTGGTTTTGATTTCTTTAAATGATACCAGAGGGAGCTATGGTTTTTTTGAGTTTTATGATATGCTAGTGTGAACATACATGATTGAACTTCCAAGCATAATGTGCCAATGTGGCAGGCACTTCCCAATAAAACCAATGGAGGCTGGCTGCAAGAATAGCAGCCCCAGCAGTCTTCTGAAAGGCTCTCAAAAATGTTCTTTAACACTAAAATGTATTCATTTAAAAAAGATAGTTATTGCATAAAAGGCATTTGGAAGCCTCAAAATCCCCCAGAAGTCTTCCTAGGAAAGGGGACACTTGACCCTTATGCAGATTTCTTCAAAAGAACTGTGTGGAGGATGACAGAAATAATCTCCATCATTGTACCAGGTTCACTGACAATGTCGAGAGGCAACATGTTTGGATGACAGGCAAACTTACTGAGGGTGCAGGCAGCCCTTCATCTCCCTTGGAGGGAAAAGGGGAGGAGGCCACAGATCCCACACTATTTCTTTTCTTCAGCCTAACCCTTAAGGAGAAAACAGCTGAGGCTTTTGGAAATGAGAAGGAATGTCCAAGGTCCATGTGGGAAGGAGTGATGGGGGAAGGTGGGTGGAAGAGCTAGATGGAAAGTAGTTGGTACACACTGACTCAGGTAGGAAGGAAACAAGCCTGGGACATGTAGCTGGTTTCTGAAAGGATCCTTGACAGGAAAAAAAAAAAATGAGGATTGCAGATCAGGGCTCTGGATGTTGAGTTGTTCAGTGGGTTATCTAGCAGTTACCCTGGATAGCACCGATCACCGGGCACAAGAGTTTATATGCACACTGAGCTTAAACCAGAGACAGCTTCTCCTTGGTGTTTTTACATGTACATAAAGAGCAATTTCCTTGTCAAACTGTAAAAGATATCCATGGGAAACGGTAATTAGAGTTATTTTCATCAGAGTGCATAAAGGTCTGGCCTTCCAGACAAGATTTCAGAAGACACAGCTTCAGTTTCTTGCAAGAGAATAAAAAAAAATCAGTTACTGTTTGTGAGGGCAGTGTATCTGCAGTCTTTTCATGAAGTATATTCTTTCCCCTAGTGGAATCAACTGTTTTGAACTCTACCTGCTGTACACAACATCCTCCTAAGGACATGGGAACTTCATCTTTCTCTCCTCTATTTGCAGGTTTTTATCTGGATTGGGAAGGATGCTAATGAAACTGAGCGACAGGAATCCGTTAAATCTGGTAAATCAAATAAATGTGACAGAATTCTGAGTGAAGTAGCACCAATATTAGTTAAGAAGTGAAAAAAAAAATGGTGCAGAAGAAATCTAGTTATGTTTACAGTGTTTAAATGGGTTACTGAGTTTATTAGGATTTAATCCCGGAGAAGGTTATTTTCTCTCTTAAATGTGCTTTAACATTAATTGTATCTTTATCTATAAATTTATGAAGAGTAAAATTAATCAAGATAGCATTACTGGGCTGCAGAGCTTTTTAAAGACTAGATAGGAGAGCTCTGTGAAAAAAACCTGCCCTAAAAAAAGAAAATTTAAAAGGAGATACGTGCTGTGCTGCACCCTACACTGATGTATATAGCCAAAGGAATGACAAGAAGTCCTCACACTGAGTTAGATTTGGCAGATGTTCCAATTGCAGAACAAATCAAGACAACTTGTGTGGAGTGCACCTTAAAAAATCAGGTGTCATCTCTGGTGTGACTGCACATAGCTGAGCCATTCTGACGAAGTGTGTGCTGAAAGCACTTGCAGGTGTTTCCCTGGAGCAGCTAAGGCTACCTACCTGCCTTTCTGATACGTACTGACGTCATGTTGCAATGCCAAGGCAAACTACACTGGCTTTTATGTAGGAAAATCAAGACTGAAGCTTGTGCATTTGCACGACACCAGCAAATGCTGCGTCCTGCACAAGAGCCAAAACATCAGCAAACTGATCAGAGCAACAGTCCCTCTGCTTGAACCTGGTGGAAAATTCCTTCACTGGCAGCTGGGAGAAATCAGCCATTACCTGATCATCTTGGTGCCTTTGAAATAATTTCATTGAATACTGTATTGTTGTAGCCCCAGGTTCTTTCACCGGGGCTTTTAATGTCTTTTTTTACACCAAAGGAAGGAACTAATATGTTACACATTTTATTTCCTCTCTGGTTTCAGCCAAACGCTACATAGCCACAGATCCTTCTGGCAGAGACAAGGGGACCCCCATTGTAGTGGTGAAGCAGGGGTACGAACCCCCGACATTCACAGGCTGGTTCCTGGCTTGGGACTCCAACAAATGGAAGAACTGATTGACCCAAGGAGGCTTCAGCTTCAAGCCAAAGAATGAGCAGAGCTGAGCTACTATGTAGGATTTTTAAGCATAAGCTTCCGCAACAGCATCTGTTGTTACACTTTGCTGAGCTTTGATATATTTCTGTGAATAACCTGGAAATCCTTAGGACTGGAAAGGATAAATGGTAAACTGGTCAAATGGGGTCAGCAGGGCTTTTCACAAAGTAATTATTGAAAGTGGTACTGATACTTTGTTTAATCTATTGATTCTTCAAACAGAAGCTGAGGATCGGTTTCATGTGCTAAAATGGGCCAAATTCTGCCTTTGCTTTAAAATTTGAACTAATGCCAAAGAAATTCCTTTAGATTAAGGTCAGCATAACCTTGTGCAGCATTTGGCCTGATAAAGGACTCATTCTACATCTGTTGCAAGGGCACGACAGGACATGATTTACTTTCTAGGCCAAAATTTTGCCGCACTCGTGCAAAATTTCAGGTGATGCCTGATCCAGAGTGGGAGCCATGTCTTCCAGGGGGAAAGCAAGAGATGGGTATTTTGAGAAAGCTGTGATTAATGTGTTTGCTTATCCTGTTAGTGCATATATTTGGAGCTTCAGACTGAATGGGTCCAAGAATCTGAAGTCAACAGAGGTTTCTTTGAGGGAGAAGACAAGCTGTATTTGTAATTAATTTCTTTAGCTTTATCTCTCTGAACCACCTCCAGCTCCATCAGGTCTTTTTAACCAAAGTTCTTATACATGTTCTAGCTTGCTAGGACTTCTAAATGAAAGCAGAAGTACTAACAGCCTTAACCAGATTGCACTTAAGCCATACTTTGTCTTGGTGCCTTACTGAGGAGTACTCAGTCCTTTTCCAGCACACAGGCTGCTCAGGCACAGGATGTGTTTCTACCCATTTTCTATGCAGGTCTTAGTCAAATATCAAGTCTATCAAGTGCAAGGAAACCCCTTGCTTCAGTAGCATTCCACGTCCTGGGAATTTGGACTGTGAGTATGCACTGTAGAATATGGCCTTCTCTTCACTCAGACACAATTATTTGGAACTTCTTTTTTTATTCTGGTGGTTTTAAAAGTACATTTTCAAAGTGGTTTTTATGTGTAGTCTAGCCAGAAAAGTCTACATAAGGGCAGTGGGGAAAAATCTGCTTCAAATATTTAGCAGTTCTTATCCTATAATGCTTGCTTTAAACAACAATTTGTACAGCTGTAAATCATGTCAACGTGGCTTTTTAATGAAAGCATTTCAATGTTTTTATTATTCTTATAAGTTGGGCCAGAAAATGAAATTTTAGACTTTTTGTATTTTTATTAACATGATGATTTTGAATCCAGGAGCTGAATTTAGTCTGAGCTCATAATCAGTATCAATGGCAAAAGGACTGTAAAGCTAAGAGATTAATTATAGCAGTCTGTTGGCCTCAAACATTTCTTTAAGTCTTTGCTAATACAACTGGGCTGTATCTTAATGTCATTTCATTTGCAATAAAATTTACAAACCCCAGTACTTCAAATGCAGCTGAACTTCTTCTGTCTGAAATACTGTTGCTCAGTGCTTCCACTGACGTCTAGCAAAACCTCCTGAAAATCCCAGTAGGTACCTTCCTTTTTAGTTGGATAATGCCAAATTATTGGTTGGGGGGCTTTTTTTAGTTTTTTTAAACTTTGTTGTCATTTTACCCAATGGAAAGGTAACTCTTCCCAACAACTTTACAAGCCTATGTGAAAATCAAAAAACTGGGTGCTCATTAGCTTATGATTTAATCTTTAAGAAAAACTGCCATTGTTGTTACCAAACTCTGGCTTTTCTTCTTGCAAAAGTAGTTGACTATAGAAATGACTGCTTTAGAGAGTAGGAGGAAGTAGCTATATGCTTGTCTTTAAAGGATAGGTCTTGCTATTTATTTGTATAGTTAAGATGTCCTTCTGCTGGAAGGAGTACAAAGACCTTTTCAGTTCCTCAGCTCCTGCAGTTCCTAGAGCCACAGAGCAGCCTGTAATTATCTGATGGTTGTCTTCAACACTTACATATGATTCTTCACATTTTTTAGAAAAATAACAGTTATCATAGCTTTTGACCAAGGATTAGACAAGATTTGTCCTCCTTGTCCATAAGGATCTTGCAGAACACTGAGGGCTCTGAACTCTGCGCAGTCTGCCAGCATGTTCTGCAGCACTGTGAAAGCCTCTTCTCAGCTCCCTTGCAGAAGACAGAGGAGCTTTTGTGGTCTCCTGGCGTGGGCGTTGGGGTTTACAATACATTGTCCTGGCACATTGATTACTGATGTTGGGAAGAGCATTGAGAGCTCATAACGGAACAGTGTTCTCAACTGGGTTTAAGCACAACAGCTGCTAGCAGCATTGTTCTAGGGTTTACTCGCTAGTGAGGAAGTTTATTTTTGTACATACTGTTCAGTACACACAAAGATATATTTGTCTTTCTCTGAAGAAGAAGAGAGGGAGGGAGGACAGACAGGATGGACTGCAAGTGCTTGGAAATACTGAAGATTAATCTGTTTTCAAGAAAATATTTCAGTGAATAACTGAGAATACATGCAGCAAACCCATCTGCCTTATTTTCCAAATAAATAGAAAAAAGTATGCAGATGTATGAGTACAGCCAAGTTCAGTCAAGAATAAGCTGTACCTTGCATTATTATCAAACAGTATTTTCAGTCTGTTATGGCAAAATTGCACCATAGTTAGCAGGTTTATTTTGCTACCAAGCAGCAAGTACTCACATGTTCTATTGGTTGTAGATACAGTTTAATCTTCACTGTATAGAATGTCTTTGCAACAGAAGGATATTGTTATGAATCCTTAGAGCCAACAAGACACTGTGATACTCAGTTAAATTCAATTGGACAATTTTATCTCCTGCCAGTTCAGACACATATAGGCTTCACATGAAAGAAGCTTCCCTGTAGCCAACAGAAGTGCCTGGGAACAACTGCTGCAGTCCAGCAAGGAATGTATTTTCTGTGTGATTTCTGAGACGCACACGACTGTGCCTTTCACCACCATGTTTCATCAGTCAGCAATGAAACGCTGGCCCCCATGCAAATCAAATGAAAGCATTGAGTGAAATATATTGAGTTTTACTGTTTGGTAGATTACAAAGCATCTTGGTGGGTGCTAAAGCAGCACGGGTCTCTCTGTTCCTCTTCACCAAATTTCACTGCAGTTGGCAATACTAAAAAATCAAGGCTGAACCACCATCAGGTGATTTTAATATCATTTACCTGACAGTTGAGTGTGCTGTCTGATGCCCTTCCTGCAGAAGGACCAACTACAGCAACAAGCCTGATTAAAATAGCTCACTGCTAGAAGGAACCTAAGACAAATTTTCCTCCAGGCTTAGATTTTTACAGAGGTGGCTCCAAAAGGTCACAGATGTCCTGTAACAGGCATGGCAGCACAGCGGCATCCCTGTTTAACCAGCTGAGTGGGGCTGTAGGTATCTTTGTTCATGCCAGAGATTACTGTCCTTCCCACCACTAAGCAGCTGCTCTCTTATTGGTTGGGGGAGAGGTTAGTTGTGTAGCAAGCAGGGAGAAGGGAGGAGTGGCAGTGAATGTTTTATCAGCAAGGACAACAGGTCCAAAGCCCACTCTAGCAATCCCCTACTTTCTTGCTAGACAGTCTGGGTTAACAGTCAGTATCTCACACATCTGCTGCTGCCAGACTCCCTCCCATCCCAGCACACTCAGATGCATTCCAGCATCCACTAACTAAACATCCCACATGTGAATTTGCAAGAAGTGTTCATTTTTAAGATTGCGTGAAAAAAGGTGATGGAAATTTGTCCTGTATTTAAAGCAGCAAACAAGGATTCTGGTAAGCTGTGTTTCCTGTGGACTGTGCATCCATGTGTAACCTGAAATAAGTCAGTCACTGAATTCTAATACTTATCCACCTACTAAATGAAGACTTCTTCCATCTTTCTCCTGTGTATTTAAGCTGTGCTGTCTCTTACTGTGTGCTTGTACAATGCTTGACCTAGCAAAGACACCTCTCAACACTGCCATCTTGTAGGTACTGCTCATAATCCAGACAGCTGCCAGGGTTACCAGAGCCAAGCTGCACAGACTTGCTCAGAGCAAGAGCGGACGGGACAAGTGCGATGTCTTGGAGACTGTTGCAGCACAGGCACAGCTACACGGGCGGTGGCATTGGGGCAGCAGAGAAAGAGCTGGAGCCAGCTCCACTGAGAAGTAAAGCTTTTACAATGTAACACAATATGAGCAAAAATAACTCCCCCCAGCAGTGCAGTTCAGGGCTGCTATGTCAGAGCACTCCCTAGGCCATAGTGATAGGTGCACCTGCATCAGGTCCACACAAATTCCTCCCCAGACCAAGAGCAGCTGCTCTGGGCATAGTAAGTGTAATGAGAGGACAAGGCTCTGCTATGTTTACAAAGGAATAGCAAAATCCTCAGTTGTTTCTACTTTGACCTGGAGAGTGAGAACATTTGCTTTTAAAAGGTATGTAAACTTTTCTGATCTCCCTGTCCGTACATTTTTTTCTGCTGCCATTGTTGATAACACAAGGCCTCTCTGCAGTACAGCTCGTTCTGCTTCTGGCAAGTGGTATTTTCTGGGTGAGTTAATGACTGTGGCTGTTGAAAGTTTACTAGATCTTTCTTCTTTTATTACTGAATTATACTGGGTAACAGACATCTGCTGACATGGCTTCAGCACAGAGGCTGAGCATAAGGGGTCCTGTCCACAGTGAAGTATATGAACTGAGAGGACCAAAAAGCGCCTACTGTCTACAGATGGAAGGATGAAGATAACTGCCAAATATTTTGTTCATTTTGAGGCTTTGGTTTGCATTTTAACGGTGTCTCCACTCTTGAAATGTCTGCTGGCTGCTGCTATTGGTTTCACATAAAAGGAAGAATTTCCTAGGTCTGTAACAGTGCAAGCCTGGAGTTAGGGACTCTGTGGTGACTGCTAATGGATATTGTTTTTTCTCAACACTGAATTATCACAGGTCTGAAAAAAAGAGAGATGTATATGTTTTATGTGCTATAGACTGCTGTGCCTTCAACCAAGCTTCAGCAAGGACTTGGAGATCAGTGATTTGAAGGGAGTGCAGTGGTCCTCACCTAAAAAGTCCTCTATCAGGAGTTGCACTCAGATGAAAGACTGTGTGGATGTCAGTATCCCTAAACAAAAGGGTTGGGGTCTGAAGTGAGATTCAGCAGGTAGACATTCTAAAGACTTAATAACAGGCTTTTGCAGAATGACCTACGGTTTCAGAGGCCTTCCATCATTAAAACAGGAGGAAAGGATGCAACCATTTGTTCTCTTTAAAGCCTTCCAATGCTTCCTTTGAAGATTCAGATTAGGATTGCACGTACTCAGGAGCTGTATGCATCTTATATCTGTCATAGTACTTGCCATCCGAAATCCAAAGACTTCAAAGCATGAAGAATTCCCTAAATAGTCCCCTTCTGCTTACAGTATGTCCATGCTTATTTTTTCCTTATATAAAGAGGTATTATTTATTTTCCTTTTATATCCCAGTGGTAGACAGGCCTTGAAAGGAGTAAGTGGATTATAAAAAAAATAAGATTATGTTTATAGTACCCTGCTTCTGCTTCCTAGAGTCCTGCATGGACTTTTCCTTCATCTTCTTTTTGTGTCCTGTCCTGGTAGAGGAGTAGAGGAAGGCCTTCTGAGCTGAGTACTTCAGAGTTTGCCTTGCAGGACTCAGAATTCCGCCTCTTGCAACATTGTCTCTATTCACTGGAGTTAAGCAACATGATTAAAATCTCAGCTAAACAATTTGTTCCTCCACAAGTTTGTTTATCAGCCCTGCTTACCTTGATTAAAGCCTGCTAAGTAGTGTGGTGGGGCCATGAGAGCCACAACAGGGGAAACCTATATTCTGATAAAAAACCTGTGATGTCAACATAAGGCTTAAAAAAACATATACATTAAAAAAATAGTATTTTGGCAGGTTTTCACGTAAGTAGAGTTTACAGCTCCAGTGGCAACAGCTGTTAGGTGCCAGATTCTCTTAAAGACTTCTATCTACTCTTTCTCAGTATTATGAAACTGGAATGTGTAATGTGGTTTGTTTGAATCGTAGTCTCTGTGAGATGAAAGCAAAAATGATTTTGCAGCAAGAGCTTTTATAAGGTCTTCAAAGTGAGTTTACTGTTGTTTCCACCCAAGAATTGAAACCTAGGAGAATGGCAGAAAGCTTTCTGCCTAGCACACTCGTGATCAGCTTTCAAATCAATTTTCAATTGACTCAGCTTTTGAACTTTAGCAAACAGTTGGCCAAATCTTGCATTCACTGAAGTGATTTTGCAGTGTAATGTGAACTTAAAAAGCAGACATGGTGAGCTGCTAGGACTTAAAAATTCTTTGGCTGAGCGATGAGATGAAATTACTGCTCCCCACCCACACAATGTTTGTCTTCACTGAAACCTCCTTCTTTTATCCTCCTCTCTTTGGTTCATTTCTTCCCCCTTTTTTCACCCAAGCACAGCAAAAGCTTGCGAGTTCCCTAGTATAAGGGTTGGTTTTCCTTTTGCTGCATTCGTATAGGCTTGGACTTCTCACTGAAACTCACAAGTAATGTGACTGATAATAGTTTTTTGGGGTTTTTTTTTCTGAAGTTTTAGAAACTGCAACAAACACCCTGTACTTTCACAAGCATCAGGCATCCACTGTGTCTCTGTGTAAGCAACTGAAACCTTCCCGCAGCAGCTCAGGCTGGTGGGGGAAACTATCCGTGACCCTGAGGAAAAGAACTCCTTTGGTTGCACTGAAACTTTGTAGGCCTTATCACTGGCAGACAAACACCTCTGTTAAGGCTTGAGAATAATCCAACCTAGAACGCTTAGCTCTAGTGCATATTCTGCTGACTGAAGTCTACTTTTTAATACTAGAAATCAAAGCAAGGGAGTATTTGCTCTTTCTGCTCCCTCCTGCAAAGCTGATTTTTAACACCCTTCCAGAATTTAATGTATTGATCAAAATCCGAATGTGTTCAGGGGCTGGACGCAGCTGCCACACACCTGGAAAAGCTGTAGACCTGCACAGCTATTACATCATCACAGTTTGTGTGTGCTACACCTTGGAGTGCTGTTGCCTTGGAAGAGAGGAAAATCCAAGCATGTCTTAGCTCAAAACTCCTGGTCTGCAGTGAATCTGCACATGAAAGCCAGTCAGCAACCTGTCCTTGGAAGCAAAGCATTGGGCCACGTATCACTCTGAGTGCAAATTTGTGTTTTCTTTCACTTGGCCACATTAAATATTTCCCACTGTGCACTTCAGATACCTACTGATGGAAAGGCAGACCAAAAGATCTGTTCACAAACTGCAATGCTAAAATGAAGTGACTGAGAAAGATTTCTGGTAGGAAGCACTATGGAGGATGAGACCAGTGGACTGTACAGATGCTCAGCAGACTTGATTGGTTTTCTATGGTGTACAGAACACCAAGTTAATTTAATTTATCTGTTAAAACATGTATTGAATTGTTTCTCTTCAGGGACACTGTTAATCTAGTAATTATCTCATTAAAGAAATTTCAGCTACAATTGAGCTCAGTTATCTGACTAAAATTTATAATAAATTATTGTTTTCTTTAAAAATAAAAGTAAACTCTCCCCCTATATTTAAGAAGCAAACAGAACCTTCTTCTTACTCATCTAAGGAAGTGATTCTTTCAGAAAGCCTGACGTTCCTGCAGCATTCCATGCATACTGGTTCCATAGGTGCCCAGGAGTTACACAGAGCAGTGGCATGCTCCTCTGTTAGGAGCACTGATATATCACAGAAGAATGGTTGGAGAAGATCAAACAAATTTTTTTGTGCTCTGTTTCACTGCCTCAGTAGGGACTTAGATTAGCTGTTGCCTCTGAAAACCAAGCTCAAGAAGTTGTGACATTGTCACTGTAGTACCTACAACATAATGAACTGAAGCAGAGACTTCAGATTTTTCACAGCCCTCCTGGGAGTTCAGACATATCTGCCATAAAACTTTATCTCCGTGCAATGTAATCTCTGTGAAATCTTTTTCTATTGCTGCTAATGCCTTCTTTAGGGGATGAGCAACAGAATTTCCTCTTCAAGGTGTGCACTTGATTTACAGCAAGTGATTACAGACTTACAATACCCTGCTCCTTTTTACAGCAGACCCTATATACTGGACAAGCATCCTCACTTGGCTGTTGCCAAAAAAGGGCCAGAGGGCATCCAAGAGACAGCGGTGCACACAGCACACTGGCTGCAGGCACAGGCTGGTCCTCGCTAGTTAGCAGAGCGTAAACATTTCCTCTCATAGCAGGTTGCAGTGTGGTGTACTTGTCATTTAGGCATTTGGGTAACTGTCCCTGTCCTTCTCTGTGATTTAAGTACTATAGGCTCCTTACGGTCTTTGCACTTCCTTTGGCTATTGCAGTATCTGAAAGACAAAGCACAGCTTTTAAATAAGTTACTGTTGCAAATGAATGGGTTATTATGAAATAACTGGCTTAAATCCTACAAGCACTTAAAGTCTCAGTCAGAACTTGCATCTCTTTTTCCACGACAGCCAATCAACTGAGATAGTAGTTCAGCCTTCTTTTCTTAATTTTGATGTTCAAGGTCTGTTTGTTCATCTCATCTTCTGTAATTCCAGCAAACCTCAGCACCCTTATAAATGTTAAATACTTACACAATATTTAGGAAGTTCTTTAGGAAAGCAAACATTTAATTGTGTTTCTCTTCACTGTTACTCTGTGCTAGCAATATTGCAAAGCAAACAGCCATATCTGATACACTGTTTCCATTATTATTCTGGAGTAGGGAAATACTTTCACATATTAAATCTAGCTATGCAGGAACAAAATAAAACAGATGCTGCTCTTGTATTCCAAATCATAGTACTTCTAATCTGCTTGCAAACTGCTTCCATTGTATTAAAGAAAACTGATATAATTTTAAATTGTGCAACCCTCTTCAAAGGAAGCATTGTGAGGGGATTGTTGCAGTTCTACTGAGAGGGCCAGGTCCGGCAGAAAATGGCTGCTGGAATCTTCTGCAGGCCTGCTTATAGCGCCTCTGGGAATCACATATGGGAGACAAAGACTCCAACCAGAACTTGGAGTGCCAGGAAGACCGCAAAGTTTGGCCCATTAAGGGAATTGTGATGTATATTTGCATGTGAATGTAATCAGTTGACAGACACAAAAGGCCGGGAAGGCTGGGGGAGGAGTAGGCGCGCCCAGGTACCCAGGCGAGTTTGCCCCTGCAGCCCGAGCAGAAGCACCTGGAGTAGCCGGAGGAAAGGACCCATGGAGGAGGCAGAGACCCGACCTGCCCGGTGGAGAGGCTCGGCTCCACGCTGCATGGAGCCGGGGGAGACATAGAGAAGATGCCGTGACTTACGTTGGGATGAGCCCCTGCCAGCACAAGCGACCTACAGAGATGAATGAAACAGGTTTGCTGGAGGAGGCCTCATAGCCCCGTGGAGGACTGGGACTGAGAGACACTGTGATTTGTTGCTGCCTGCCAGAGCAGAGATGAAGCCCGGTGGGAAGAGATTTGCCTTGGAGAAAGTTCGTGGAGGACTGGCTCTTGTGGGTGAGATCCTACGGTGCAGCAGGGGGAGGCTGTGTGGAATGGATGCCCCCATCCCGGCCGAGAAGGAAACCATCTTGCAAGGGACTGACTGAAGCCCCCATCTCCTAGTCCCTGCCCCCCTGTCCTGTGCTGCGAGCAGGAGAGGGGAAGAAGGGAGCAAAATCATGGCTGAAAGGGAAGTCTGCTTTAGAATGGAGGGGTGGGGGGAAGGTGTTACCAAGACCCCCATTTTCCCCAGTCCCTGCCCCTCCTGGGCTGCGACCGGGAGGGAAGAAGGGAGCAAACTTCTAACTAAAGCCTGCTAAGGAGGGAGTGGGGGGGAAAAGTGTTTGCCTGGTTTGCATTTGTTTCAAGATTGTTGGTTGCACTCCTGACTCTGGTTCTTTTTCACTGTTTTCTCTTTAGCGTGGTGTAATAAATTAGATAACTTTTCTCTTCTGCTCTCTATGTTGAGTCTGTTTTGCCCGCGTCATTAACGAGTTTGTCTCTTGAGCCGCCCAGTTATGTTTTTTTCTCCCCTGTCCAACTAAGAAGGGGAGTAACAGACTGATTTTGGTGGGCGTCTGGCCTTTGGCCAGGGCTCAAACCATCACAGGGATGGTAGCTGATACTGCAATCTCAGCTTGATAGAATTTTAAACAATTTAGAATAACTCTGGCATACAAAAAAGCTCTACAGTGTCCATGGCTTTTATGCAGGAAACAATACTGGGTAAAAAATAAAACTCTTGGAACCAGTGCTGCAACTGGCAAGATTTTCAAATAGTAGCATTGAGTAGCCCAACACTCTCACCAGAAGAGTGTGTTTCGCTCAAGTCAGTAGTTCTAGAAAAAAACAAAAATGGTGTCACAAAGTTGGGCTGGGGAACCTGTTGCTGTGGTGAATGTGAGTACAGATGCCTTTGATCAGTAGAAAACCACTGAAGAAACTTTTCAAGCCAAGGTGTAAAGCTTGCATGTAGTATCACTCACTGTGCACTTTTTGAATTTCTTATGGTACAGAAGGACAGACGTAAGAGGTACTTTTTCCATTTACTAAAAAGATCTTTGCTGTTTTGTTTGGCTTACTGAAGTAGGGGTAGGGAGACTGTAAACCAGGAGGTTTGAAGACAAAGTAGGGCAGATTTAGATTAGATATTAGGAAAAAATTCTTCCCTGTGAAGGTGGTGAGGCCCTGGCACAGGTTGCCCAGAGAAGCTGTGGCTGCCCCCTCCCTGGCAGTGTTCAAGGCCAGGCTGGATAGGGCTTTGGGCAGCCTGGTCTACTGGAGGGTGTCCCTGCCCATAGCAGGGGGTTGGAACTAGATGTTCTCTGAGGTCTCTTCCAACCCAGGCCACTCCGTGACTGTATCATCTTTTTTCTTCTCTTTAAACTGCCCCATAACTAGCCATATGTGTTGGTTTGAATTTTCTTACTTATATGAAGACAGGATCTATGCTTAACCTTTCCTAATTACAGCACTGAAACGAACAGCCAGTATGAGAGAGTACACAGATGCTGTTGGACATCGTTCTGCTGTTCCACCTGATCTCAGGCAGAAAACATGCTACTCGCACCACCACACGTACAGAAAGTGGCCAGACTGTTCCCTGTGTTCTGCAAACCTGGAGTCGCTGCTCTTACAGCCATCCTACCAGAAGATGAAGAACTTGGAAAGTGGAGATCATCGTTTTAGTCACCTTGAGACAACACTTGCTCACTGTGACTATGAAAATTTATGAGCTAGTACCTTTTTTCATCTAACACACCTAAGCAGTATTCATGATGCAATTTGGTGTGACTGTCACTATCAGAGAACAGGCTTTGTGTTCGCTCGCCTGCTGTATGGCATCATGCTTATTTATGAAAAGGAAAGCAGCAAAATGCAAATATTAGACTTCATGTGAAGGTACGTATGAAATCAGAACAGGTTTAATTAACTGGTCTCATCAGAGTGGTAACTTAACTGTAACACACACAGCAACTCCATCTCCTACTGCTCTAAGCTTTGTTATTTATTGTGAGGAAATAAATTAGATTTTCTACCACTGACTACTTTTTAATAATCAAAGCAAAATAATTCATGCAGCTTGTTAAGTTATCATAATAGAATTCAGCAGACGTAGCAAAGATGATAAAAGGTTTCTTTGTACAAAACATTTTGTGTGTCAATTTAAGAAACTGTCTTAAAAGCAAAACTTCATGTGTTGCAGTTTGTCAGCAAATTCATTGTTACTGCTTATTTTCAAGGGGGTTCTCAAAAGCCATGGTGAAAATGCTGTAGTACTTGCGTAGGAACTTGATCTTTTAGAACAATATAATGTCATTTCAAGGCAGTGCTTTTTTAGTTCACATCTCAGATCTAAGGGTATAGCTGAAGAGGAGTAACTTCTATTTTTATGTGCAACCAAGGTAGAGCTGGCTACTATAATACTACTTATTATAAATTCATTAATATGTATTGCCCTGTCCAAAGCCTGCCATGTCATTGCACTGAAATGCAACTGATTTTCTTTTTTATACAGATTGAAACATCTGCTTGGTTTCCCCATGGAGCAGCAAGAATTCGTGGTCTGAGGTAGCTAACATGTCCTTCATGAAGACAGAGGTGCTGGGATGTGCTGGGATGCCATCACTATATGCCAGCTACCTGCAGCTGGCAATGCATCACCCTCATAATAATTTCATTTTCCTCATGACTTCATTCCTTTGTGTTTTACAACTAATTCAGCTCCATGAGGGAACTGTTTTCTTCCTCTCCCACCTCCTCCATTTGCTCATATTTGCTCCCATCCTCTACTGTTCTATAGTTCTGGCTATATGACTCTTTGGTATATGGGATTTGACTCATTTTTGTTTCACTTTCATTTGACCTGTATGCTACTCACAACACACAGGTATGAGCTATTAAAATTAGCTGCTAAGGTTATTAGCTATTGATTTTTATAATAAATGTTGTTAACCCGTTCTACAGAATGACAGTATTTAGCCAAAACAAAAGGAATATTACGCTCATTCAGCCAAGAAAATTCAAGCCCACTGGCTTTGCTTTGGAAAGAATTTTTCATCTGCTGTGTCACTAGATGTGCAACAACTGTCCTATCTGCTTGAATTGAATTTACCTTTAAAATGAGCCACACTAAGTGAAAGCTGTGATTTTAGTGTCTTGCTACAGCAAAACTCTCACAAACTGCTAACTGTTCATTTCCATTAACTGCTATCTCCACATGAAAGATGGTTTCTTGTGCAGCCTTGCAAGTGGACATCTGATGATCCTTTGTGGTTTTGCTGTTACCTGGGCACTGTGAGACAGGTCCTGCAATACATGTGGTGGTAACCCAAGCCTCTGTTGGTAATAATATTAACATTTTCTAGAGTCTTCTCTTTCCACTCTAAGGTGATTCTTTCTGGGCAACATTTACAACCTCTCTCTCTCTCACCGTGTCAGTTTTGTGATCCATATCGCCAACAATGACTACCTGTGTTTCACAGAAGTAGTTAATAGCTGCAGCTTCAGCCTACCCCGAACCAAAATTATTCCTGGACCATTTGGGAATTAAAAAAAAAAAAAAAAAAAAATCCCATTTTACCAAAATGAAGAAGCCAAACAGTATGCTTCTTTTTCTTGAAACACAGAGGTTTGTCTCACACTACCTTTTCTGTTTGGATAACTTATTAGACTCTAGATATAAAACATATGTAGAATTTACCCTCACAAATAGGTATCAAAGAAAGGGGAAGATGTTTTTAGCCTAGAGAGGCTGAAGTTGCAGTTATTTTCACGAGCTAAGGAATGCTGAGGCAGAAAGAACTCTGAAATGTAGGCAAGGTAGATAGGAAGTGAGAGCAGTATCAGCAGGCGAAACAATGACGCAGAAATGAGGTACCTCCTTATTTTGCATTACAAAGCCAGCACATGGCTCCAGCCCTTTTCCATTCCCTTTCCTCCTAGGTGAGTCTTGCAGGTTTTGTCATCCATTATCTAGTAACAGCTCCTTCCCCTTTTCGCTTGAAGAGTAAGAATCCTTCTGTACACCTCCTTCCTTCAAGACTTCTATAGGACAATCAAAGCCTTGCTTCTCCCTTACCTTCAATTACCAGAGGTTGACTGTGTCAGCTTTCTTACACTCCCACTAATTTAGATACCATTACTCCCTTCATAACACCTGGAACACCTGCTCAGTCTGCACGTTTGACTTCTAACATAGCATGAAGTGCATGGGAGGAGTTGATCAACTTGGATTGTTACTTAATAGCTGTTTTTCAGAAATGCCTACAGGCATTAATTAACATCAAGGTGCTAAACACTAAGAAGACTTACAATGAAAAATAGTCCCGGCCCCAGAGAGTTCATAATTCAGTTTAGAGCAAGTTACAACAGGTGGATGAGATAAATTAACTGAAGGGAGCAAAAGACAAGTAAAACAATCTACTTCTCCAAGCATTTTCTGGATAGTGTGCATGATTTTCATGTATATATTTACAAATACAGATACACTTGCTTTACTGAAGATGTGCATTTCTCCCTAATCTTAAACTCTCTCTGATGTCATAAAACTCTTCTTCCAAAGAAACACATAAATCTGTGAGATTCCTTCTCCACCTACGATGGGTATGCTATACTCTAGAGAACCATCAGTTCTGTAACCCTCCATTCTCAGGGGCCCCAAAATCTATCATGATGTACTAACTGCAGTACAACAAAGCAAGACATAAGGGGAATCTCTCTGTATTTTATGTTTAAAATTGAAATTCCTCCAATAAAAGTAGAAGCTGGCCCATATCCCTCCTTGTGGAATTAATTGTAAAATATGTTATTATAAAGCTGTGTTAAGATGTGAACAGATCTTGGTAACAATCAGACATTAAAGTTCAGAAGACTGTAATATCTAATAGGCTTATTTTTCCATTAAAAATAGGGAATACATAATTTTGTAGGTGGATATAAAGGTCAATTTGATATATTTCAGCTTGTCAAGTTTTATTAATAAATCTATTATCAGCAGTAGCATTCCTTAACAAGGTATTTCTATCTGGTTTCCACCAATTTTGCATTACTGAAAACCATCCATGAAATAATTAAGGCCCACTTCGACTGTCACTATAAATGCTTTCCTATGACATTGTATGCTGTGCAGTTCTTTATACTACACAAAAGTAGTGTAAAATGCTGCCAAATCAGAAACCTTCCTAGTTGTCCCTGGGGGTAGTAACTTACCCCGACTTTTCCACAGATGTAAAATCACTTTCCTATACAAACAGGCCACTTCCTCCAAAGAACCATCCACAAGATCAGGATGTAAGTAGCAAAGATAAAAGCAGTGAAACACCAATCTCAGATATAAGCAAATGAGAATTTTGCTATTTTTAGTAGGACTACAACAGGTATGTTAACAGCATAATCACACTGCCTACAGCACACTGTAGATTTTCTGATGGTGTACAATGTCTTTTTACCATTAAATTACTCCTACTGTATACATCATGATAACTTGTGATTTAAAATATAAAGTAAAATGCTTTCAAAGGAAGAAAAAGTTATTGCCAGAGTATTCTTAAAACTTCGTCACTTTTCAGCAGCCACTTCAAGAAATGTGAAACTCTTCTAGAAAAAAATCCAAGGTTAATTTTGAAAATACCACCTTTTCTCCTACTGCAGCCCAGCTGGTCATAGACTTGAATGACTGCAGTACAAAGTAGAGACAACACACAAATGGAACAGTAGACTTCAATAGCACAACAGCCTTAGTTTGCAGCAAAATACATGCTTTTATCAAAAAGATTCATTTATTTAATTTTTGTCTAAGGGGTTTAGATTAAGACTTTTCTAGCATGGTCAGCTCTGAGGTCAGCATATCTGATCCTTTTGTGTGATACTGGTATCTTACATTTAGCTGGTGTACATCCAACACAGGCAGAAGCAGCCATCTAAACCGCCACAGCTGTATAAAACCCTACCGTGGCAAACACAGTGAAGAGAGCATTGAGAAGAAACAGAATGATGGAGAGATAGCAATACTGGAGCCAAAATACTCCTTCAGGCCTCTTCCAAAACCTGTATGTGCTGGTAACAGTAGCATATGAAAATGTCTTAGTAGACACTAGTAATTACTTGTGACTTTAAAAGACTTTGACGCTTAAATCAGGCTCAGATATTTAAATGCAGAATTACTCCATATATACCCTTGTGGGAAGGCCTTCCTTGCAACTCAGGCAGGTGACATTTATGTTCCTTTAGACCTGAGTGTTGCTACTGTCCCGACGTGCCAGGCACCTAACAGGACAATTTCACCCACTCAAGTTATGCTCAGCACCTCCCAGACTGCCTGTCTCCTGTTTCACAGGGACAACAAAAGGCAAGAAGAGTCCTGTCAGAATCACAGAATGGTTAGGGCTGGAAGGGACCTTAAGGATCATCAAGTTCCAACCCCCCTACACCAGGCTGCTCAAGGCCCCATCCAACTTGGCCTTAAACACTGCCAGGGAGGGGGCAGCCACCACCTCCTTGGGCAACCTGTGCCAGGGCCTCACCACCCTTGTAGTGAAGAACATACAGCTGGGCCTGGGGCATCGGCCCACTCTGGTTTGTGGATGAAGGGTAAAAAACACGCTTAGCTGTCCTTCTCTCCGACTGGGCCCGTATCAGCGCCCGCAGAGGTTCTGGGGGCGGGAGAAGGCAGCCAAGGGGCTTCTCCACAGCCGCCGAGACACGACGGTGGCCTACGGCTGGGACACTTGCTGCGTCACTCCAAGAAATCGGCAGCTCTGCAGCATTTTATCGAGGCTCTGACAGTGCTACCGACCGCCCCGCGGCATCCCCGCCTCCTGAGAACGCCTCCGGCCGAGCCGCCACCGGCAAAACCCCTGCCGCAACGGCCGCTGCCCCTCGCGGCGGGGGTTCACGTGGTCCGGGCCGCCGCGAGGGGCCGGCGGCCCTCGAGATGCCGCTTTGAAGCCCGTTGCTAGGCGACCAAGGGGCGCGCGTGCGGCGCCTACGGGAGCGGCCGGCGGTAGGGGAGGAATGACGCAACGGCCGGGCGAGCGGAACCGCCTCAGCGGCGCCCTCTTGCCGCCCCGGGGAGCTGACGCTTACCCCACACTGAGCGGCCTCCAGCGGGAAAGGGCGGCCGGAGAAGGGCGTTGCCGCCGATTCCCCCCTCCACCTTCTGCGCACCCCCGGCGGTGGCGCAGGTGCGCTGTGACGCGCGCCCAGCCGTCTGCCAGGCCACTCGGGGAGGGGGTAGAGTGACAGCACCCGCATCCAATAATCACCCGTGTCTCCGAGGACGGGGCGGGGAGTTAAGGCCGGTGGGGCGCTGCCTCTAGCCTGCCGCAGGGGGCGAGAGGCTGCCGGGCAAGCGCGCCGCGAGGAGAGGTCGCAGCGGCGGCGGCGACCGTCCCCGAAGGGGCCGCGTGAGGCGGTGGCTCCGCCCCGCGGGGTGGTGGCGGGAGGAGCGGTGTCGCTCAGGCAGGGCGTGGGCGGGGACCCGCTCGCCCGCCCCCGCCCTTGCGGGGATTGCGGCCCTTTCCCGGGCTGCGCTCGGCCCCGGTATTCGGTAAGGACGGTAAAGCTCTTTTCCTCCGATGAGTGGCCTGTGCCGTTGGCCAATAGAAGAGGCGGACCACACCCTCCTCCCCGCCCCCGCAGCGCGGCTGAGCCAATGAAGACCGCGGGGCGGGGCGTGCGGGGCTAGGCGCGGGCTGGGTGGTGCCGCGCCGCCAGATGCGGGGGAGTCGCGGTCGCAGCGGCACGGGTGGCGCGTGCGGTGGATGCGGCACGCGGGCAATGGGGGCGCGAGCTGCTCTCGCCTCCCCGCGCTGAGGGACGTGTGCCCGACGGCGGGGCAGAGCGGTAGGCGAGGGGCGGCGGGGCGCGGTGAGGCGGGCGACGGGGCGGCGGCCGCCGCGGCAGCGAGGGACGCAGGTGCCCGGCGAGCTGCAGTGTCGGTAGCGGCCGCCGCCGCGTCGCGGGGCGGCAGAGCCCCGCTGGGCCGGGGGGGGGCGGGGGGGGGGGGGGCTGGGGGACGTGTGGCGGTGTGCGTCGCTCTGCCCGCGGCCGCTTCCGCAGTCTGGGCGGCGGCACCGGCCGGCGGGTCGTGCCCGCGAAACCCCGGGCCGAGGCGGAGGAGGGTCAGCCGTGGGCTAACTGACGCCGCTTGTGTCGTTGGCAGGATCGGAGCCTAGCGCGGCGGCGAGCGCAGCCGTGGGAGCCGGCCTCTGCTCGTGGCAGCCTGCTGTCACCCTCCCTGCTGGCAATGGGGAATGGACTCTCGGACCAGACGCCCATCCTCTCCAGCCTGCCTTCCTTCCAGAGCTTCCACATCGTCATCCTGGGACTGGACTCCGCTGGAAAGACGACCGTGCTCTACAGGCTGCAGTTCAATGAGTTCGTCAACACTGTCCCCACTAAAGGATTTAATACGGAGAAAATCAAAGTGACGCTGGGCAACTCGAAAACGGTCACGTTCCACTTCTGGGATGTGGGCGGCCAGGAGAAGCTGAGGCCGCTGTGGAAGTCGTACACGAGGTGCACCGACGGCATCGTGTTTGTGGTGGACTCTGTCGATGTTGAGAGAATGGAGGAGGCCAAAACAGAACTTCATAAGATTACTAGGATATCTGAAAATCAAGGAGTGCCTGTCCTTATCATTGCTAACAAGCAGGACTTGAGGAACTCTCTCTCCCTCTCTGAAATTGAGAAAATGTTAGCAATGAGCGAGCTGAGTTCTTCGACTCCTTGGCATTTGCAGCCTACCTGTGCAATCATTGGAGATGGACTCAAAGAGGGACTGGAGAAGCTACATGATATGATAATTAAGCGAAGGAAAATGTTGAGGCAGCAGAAAAAGAAGAGATGAGTTCTGTTTTGACCTTTCTATTTTAGAGTAGTTACATGGTCAAAATTTGACGTAAGATAGCTTCCAAACCCAGGCCTGCTTGTTTGGATGCCGTTAAGATTAGTTACGTTAAACAATCAGTTGCACAACCTTGCTGTGTGGAAGGCTGTGCAGTTACGGAACTTTTTTGGTTTGGGTTTTTTTTTTTTGTTTGGTTTTTTTTTAAACTAGTCTCTTCTGAGTTTCACGGCTCTGCATTATTTCAGAAGCCCTAATAGATGATGTAATACTATCAGGAAATGGATGGGTGGGTATATGTGACATGGATGTCTAAATAGCCAAATAAAATGAGGGGTTTCTGCTTAGTGTTGTATTCATATGTTTGAGGGTGCCCTCTGCAAGCAATTTGCATTGAAGGTGTTCTGTGTTTTTAAACTTCTAATGCTCGTAAGTGGAGTGTTTAGGTGAATATTATACAGCTTTAAAACATGTATGAAGCTAGTAACCCATTCTTTCGAGAGGCTGTTGTTTGGGTTTTTTTAATCTTGTTTGGGGATTTATTTGAAAGCTTGGCTCCACGTATAGTTTTTGGTTTGGTTTTTGTTTGGTTTTTTTTAATTTGGCACTTTTTGAAATTGAATCCTTCTCAGTTCAAATACTTGAAATTGAAGTGCTGTGGATTCCTCAACTGATAAAAGAAAGACTTTTTGACAAGTAAAAAATGTAAACAACATGCCGGAGCATGGAAAAGCGGTTTCCCAACATACAGCATGTTTTTTGTATGTGAGGCTTTTATTTTTTAGAAGTAGCCATTCATCATCGTACAGTGCTAATCAGGTTTAAACTATTATTAAAAATTAGTAATTTATTTCTGAATGATGCGTATTATGTCCTCTTGCTATCAAGTTAAGGGTAAATTATTTGCGATAAAGTAGCTATAAAGAACAGTCCTGGCTGTTGTGGTTCTAACCAGTGCAGCAGTTTTTTTTGCTCTACTGGTGACTCTGCTGGCAATAAAACAAAATTATAATGAAGTAAAGATGGAGTTAAAATTAGCAGAGCACATCTTGTATCTCCCCAAAATACCCCATTTTACTAAAGTGGTATTGCTATGTCACTTTTTTTTTTGCCTTTTTTTGTTTGGTTTTTTTTTTTTTTTTTAAATCGTGACTCTTAAAAGTATTTTGTGGTTAGGAATGTAAGAATGCTTTTTACACTCAAACGTTTTGACACTACCGGGGGCGGGGGAGGGAGGGGAGTGGGGGAAGAAGATTTTCAAGATGGGCCTGTGTTCTGCTTTAATTATGCTTTAAGCTGTTCTTGTTTACAGAGTGTGCAAACAGTGTTAACTGGGCAGGATAGTGCTTGACGGAAAAGGGAGGGTAGTTTTTCTTACAGGTACAGAGCTTCAAGTGACTCTTTAGATACTTGGCTAGCAATTAAAAGGGCTAAAACAGAGCCTGGATTTTTAAGACTAACTTTAGTGGTGCTGTAAAAATTCATCAGAATGTTAGATTATCTTAAAATTTTTGTTGGAAATACCGGATTTAAGAAAAAAAAAGTAAAATTAAAAAAAAAAGGCAAAATCTATTTCCTCCTTTCACTCAACCAGCAAAGTAATGCATTTATCTTACCTGCTGCCATGTATCAGGAGGATGACAGCTACAAACCTGAATGTCAGTCAATGTAACTTAGGTATGTTTAAAAAGAATAATCAAACTTTTTAACCAGCAGCTGTTCGTCCAGGAGGTAACCAAAAATGCACTTTAGTGTCTTCAAACTGAAAGTGACAGCTGTTTTTTTTATGACATCTTGGTCCTTTTTGAATAAACTGAAGTAGCTTCCAGTGGAGCTTTTGTATGTTGGTTATATATGTACCTGCACTGGTGACATTGTAAGTCACTTACTCAAGTAATGTCTATATTTATAGAAATGTGGATGACTTCTTAAACCTCAATAAACAATTCAAAACAAGCCTGCAGAGAGAAGGTGTCTGACTTCTTGTACTGCAGCAGTACAGTCTCATCAACCTCTGTGCACGTAGTGATTATAATAACTACAACTATTTCTGTTGAAAACCAAAGTCTTGTAAGTGTGGTGAGGCTCATAAATGTCACGGTGTTATAAACTGCTGGTATCTCATTAAAAACTTTAAATCAGTGGCATGTCTGTATATTCACAGAAGATACATTAACTGCAGTAGCTCCTTTCTGAAATGATGGATCTTGCGTGATTTGAAAGATCTCTTGTGTAGCTGAAGCTGATTTGTGTGATGTGCAGCGTTTAATGGGTGATGTTGGGCATTTATCACATGTACTCACAGGCGGTACTTAATTTAGTATCTTTAGACTCGTGTATCTGAAGCTGTCTCAGGCATTCACGTGTACTTAAGCCTTGGGTGAATATCCTCCACAGGTTTTATGGCAGTGTGTATAATGTGGCAAGAGATACAGAAGCTTCTAATTTGGTTCAAGACCCAATCATAGGTGAGACAAACCTCAGTTAGAAGCCTGCAAATCAGAATTGCTAAGTTTGACAAGGGCTATCCAAACCTGTCTTTTAAAAAATGGTATTTTCATTTCTGTCTATGTCACTAATGGCACATCAAAATGCAAGTTGCTAACAGTTTGGGGGAAAAGCTGTATTAGTGATACTGAGCCCCATGGATTTGGGGTGTAATTGGTATCATTTGGCTAACACTTTTCTTCCTGGCAGAGGCAAAGGGCACAGTACTACTAGGCTGAGGAAGGTGAGATGACAGCCTGTCTGTTTCTACCCAGTAAACAAACTGCACAATACCAAATAATAATTGCTTCATTTTGAATATTCATCAGGCCTCTATTGGGAATAGGTGAAAAGGTGTCCTGCTTGAAAAAGACAACCCTGTTTTGTTGTGCCCATTAAACATGCAAGTGTTCGTCTGGTGACAGTCTCCCTAAACTCTCCTATGTATAAAAACTTTGAAAATGATTTTAAATACAAAGACGTGACTGATCTCTAGCACCCTGGAGCAAGAAGTGAGAGAAGATGGAGAGCAGTGTTACTCAAATGTTGTGCTGGCTATAATTGTTTTTAATATTGACTTGGAAGTAGAAAACTTGGAGTGGGGGATGAGCTATACCTGCACTAGAATTGTTTTGCTGGAGTATTACAGTAACTATTGGAAGGTAAACACAAACGTGGCTGTACCTCTGAAACTCTTGTGCTACTGTGACAAAGCCTTTAACTACAAACACAGTGGTGATTGCAGTAGAGCCTTTGATACTGGCCCACTGAGTTTCTGCTGGCATAGCTCTGTCAGTCTGGGATCACTGTCTTCCATATGATAAACTGACAGTTCTGGTCGAATAAGCAGGTGTAATCTTGTTACAATGTTGGAGTTATACAACTTAAACTTTAAAATAACTTTTGTTGAAATGAGCTACAAATGGCACTGTTCATCAAGGCACTAGGTAAGTTACATATCTTCACCTGCTTCTACTTTAAGAAGGTATAGAATTGCATTTGAATCAGTGCAGCACTGTTAAAAAACAAACAAGTCATGAAGTCCTGTAACCTTATCACTGTTGTCTTAGTTTACAAAAGCTGGTATGTCATTGCTGCAGCTGTTTATGCAATCCTTTAAAGTTAACCAGCCTCCAGGATCTGGTCTCTCATTTTCTGGCTGCGTAGCTGGGTATTAGCTTGTGACTGTTTCAGCTAGAAAAAGTCCTGCTGGACGGCCAGATTCCTGTCATCGCTCTTCAGTTGCGTTGCACTGAATGTGCATTTACATTTGAAAACAAACATTGGGCTTCAGCCAGGTGATAGGTGAAACCTCTGTCTCTTCAGGTTTTCACAATTTACTGAGACGTGATTGATCCTCTATGTGGAGAGCAGTAACCTCTGCCGGTCCGGGGTTCCCAGCCTGGCTTAGAGAGGTGCTTCTGTACCTTCTTACACAGCACTTCGGTCCTGCAAGGGTTTGGACACAGTGGGTGCAGAGCAGCGAGGAGCTGACAGCTCTCCAGGGGTGGGGGCCAGTGATCCCTTTTGGACCCCAGCATGCCTGTGTGAAGGCAACTCTGCCTTCTAAGGGGGTGTTATTTGCATTTTGGATAATTTGATTACAAATAGCAAGGTGTTAATTAACATCTGTCTGGAACTTTTTGTCGAGAGTGTCATCCTTGGCATGGGAGAGGGATTTAGATATGGCATTGATGCTACAAGGAAGGACTTGGGAAGGCAGCATGTGGAAAACGTAACGAATCCGCTTCCACCACGTGCACGTACAATCTGCCTGACATGCCATCTCAGTTTAGCTGTGCAGATTGCAATGCAGGAAGGCTAGTAATCATGTACTCCTCTGACATCTTCTTAGAGAGATTTGGGCACAAATCGGTGCGTTTTGGATCAGTGTTTTCACTTTACTGTTGGGTGACTCATCTTTGAGAGGGTGACAGCGCACTGACCGCCAAAAGCCTCTCGTCCCTGAGCCAGAAGAACTCTTGTTGCCACTGGAAAGAATGTGTAGGGCAGCATCATCTCCTGTTTGTTTAGTCTGGGGGATGAGGAAAGCTTTTTTTAAAAAAAAGATTTTTTTTTTTTTTTTTTAAATCCTGACTGACATAGGTATGTGCCTGCCTGCCCCTCTCACGCTGCTCTGCAGGCTGCGATTATTTTTAGAAGCAGTACAAGGCTGCAGAGCCGCGTGGATAAACTCTTGCAAGTGGTTTTAAACTGTGAGGAAATTCACAGCCTGACTTCGCATCGGGGTGACACCTGGGGTTGTCACATGGGCTCCCACAGCCATCCTACCTGAGAACAAAACACAGGCGTGACATGTAGCCAGTAGCTTACCCTTCAAAGCATTAATCGGTCTTCTTCAACCAGTTGTAAATATTAAGCAAAAATCCCAAGCAGCAAATAAGGGCTGCCCTGTCAGCATGCTGTTTGTTGGCGGTGAGTGGTCTGCAGCACCTAGGTGCTGGCGGGCCGGGCGATGCTGCCGGCAGCCTGCCTGCTCACCGTGGGGTCTGGCGAATGCTGCGGTCACCATGTACCCACATACTGAAGTTACTCAAAAGCAAACCCAAAAATCTAAGAAGGAACAGACAGGGAGGCCTCACAGTGTTTCCAGACTAAATACCTGCTTGTGAGCAGCTTAGGGAGGTAAAAGATGGTAATCCCTGAGCTGTGAAGATTAGGGTTTCTTAGTTCCAGTTATATTTACACAGCTGCTCCACCAGAATTAAGAGCTAAAGATGACAGAATAGTCAGAAAGGAGAAGGTTGTTGGCTGTGTGATGTGTGGAGGGAGAGAGGATTTGAAACTTGGACCTTCCTAGCTTTTCAAGATGCATTGAGCCCTAAGGGAAACAGATATGCTTTCAGGCTGCTTAATTGGTTTAAAATCTTTGTTTTATGCACTGTAGTTTTCCTATTGCTGAGATGAAACAATACCTCATTTAAGCAAGCCACCTAATCACTGCATTAATCTCCGAGTTCACTGACAAAGGAGAAGGTTAGCAAGGGTGTTGAGCCTTGTTAAACGCGCTTGAGGACTCCTGGCTGGCACACAAGCTGCTGTATTTCAAGGTCTTTTCTAAAAATAGCTGAATGCTAGAATTTAGGTCAAGCGAGGTAAAGGTGTGAAGCCAGACACCACACATAGCCCAGAGGTACCACCGACTCTGTTACCACTTATCTTCTGTTACCGTTTAACAGGTGATAAAAAAGAATTATTTCCTTCAGAACACAGCATTTTCATCCCTTTCCCACTTCAATGTCATTCGCTCTGCAAAGTTTAACAGGTTTTGGTATTGAAACATCACTGTGTTGGGCATCATAAAGATGATTTTGTAAGTGAGGAGGGTCAGGAAAGCATGTTCACCTCTGCTGCAGTGACTTAGTTAGCTGAAAACCTTCTTTTTGTAAAGCTGGATTAACGTGGACAAAGACAACCTGGGAGAGGGAAATGTTCTAAAAATACCTTCTTGTTTCTAACATTAGCTGAACTCTGCCGGTCTTATAACTACTGGGTACTGTTGTAGGCATGGGCTGCTGCTAGCTTTTTGACACCAGTTGCGTGATGATTTCTAAGATGCCGTCTGTCATTTGCAGACCATGAGCGTGAGGTCTCCCAAGCAATACAGAATTTATATACCCGTGATGTATGTTTTTAGCTGTTTATGTGCAGTGTTTCTGTCAGTCAGTTTAGTTACCCAAAGAAAATTCCTTGTGAAACATTGATTAATGTATGAATGACTCTGCAAACAGAGTTTATTCCTATTAGTTTTCTGTTATAAGTCATACATTAAAATGGCAATCTGCGGATTATTAGTAGCACTATTTCTCCTGAACTTCAATTATTGAGTTTATTTTTGAATCAGAGGTATTTATTCCCTTTTTCTTTAATACACAATTTTGCATGGGAGCTGAATTGTGCTAACCCTAGAAATACTAGGCTCCCTGATTTTAATAAGCTTAGAAAATTGACTTGTGCATTTAAAGTCACTGTAATTCGGCTGCAATCAGTCATGTTACACTGGACACAAATGGGATTCATGGACTGAACCCACACTGATGTTTTCTGACAGATCTCCTATTGCCACATCAATACACATCCTTCACCGTGTGCTGTGGTAGTGCTGGTACCAGCAAACTGCATTGCCGTATAGTTTAGCAACTGTATTTCTGACACTCTGCATAGGAAGTGCTTATATACAATGTTTGCTGATGTCCTTCTATTGCTGTAATCATGGCAGGGGGCTGTTTGGAAAAATTCTGTACCGAGAATCAGCTGTACACTGCCACTTTAAAACAAATGCATCAAACCACACAATTTAGTATGAGTTAATGTTGGAAGCTGGAAGTTTCAAGACTGAAGATTGGTGCATCCAGCCACCGAGTGCTGGCAGCTTAATCACTGAAGTGTTTTCATCTGTGTGTAAAGCAAGAAGCTCATAGTTGCTCTTACATTTAAATTCATGCTTAAAGGTGCTGTGAGATAATAAGATGTTCCAGAAATACAGTGTGATGAAAAGTAATAGAAAGACTGTTACAATAATTTGGATTTTACAATTGACTTGTAACATATTTGTGTTTAGTAGTCAGGCATTGTCATACCATTTCAGAAGTACTGCATTTGAGAGTTTAAAAATGCAAGTTCATCATACTGTATTAGCTCTGACTGCATGAGCTTCAGCTTCACAGAAAACAAAAATATTACCCTAGCTGACAATAATAATGTATTTCATATTAATCAGCGAATAATTATTCATAAACCGGATCATCTGTACCTGAGTTTTGTTTGCACTTGACCACAGGTATTAAGCAAAAGGAGCTAAAATTATTTGGGTTTACGTTTGAATGGAATTGGAATGAATAGATGGTCTTCCAAATCATGTCAAAGTACTGGTGATTCTCAAAGATGTTGAGTTAAAACAACACATTATCTTAAAACAAGCTTTTACTTGGATTAGTAATGAAAATGACTGGAAATTAATTTGAAAAGATAGCCTTATTTTATATAGCACAGTGAGAGAAGTATGTTAGAGTGATTCCAGACCTCAGGATTCAGAGGGTGTCCTGTTCTTGCTGCTTTTCTTGGCCGTAATGAATCAGTCTGCACAGGATGTGGCTGCTACCAGATGATAATGCAAAGTGAAGGGCTGGGCCACGAAAAGCCCCAGGGTGGCTCAGCATGGTGCTGAGTTCTCACGAAGAGCTGATTGCTTTCCAAAAATAAGAACAGGAACTAGGGCAGATAATCCATGTAAAATGCACTTTCCACCCTTACACGTTCACAACAATTTATTATTTTCAGCATTGAGGAGCTTTACATGTTGATTACATGCATAATCCAGCTCGGCACACGCACCTACCTACACACGCTTCTGGTGTATTCTCGTGTCAAGCCTTGTTTGGGAGAATTTCTCTGGGATCCTGTTTTGTGGGCGTTAGCTTGAGCATATATAAATAGATTCACGTTTTCCCATCACTTAAACCCAAATGTGACTGCAAACATGACAGCACCAGGAATACAATTCCTTGAAATCCTTTCCTCTGTTTGAAACCTTTTGGTTAGGATAAAGTAATCCAGGCTGTTCACGCCGCATGTGAACCGCGCTGTTGGGGTGGCATTTCACCGCTCAGAGTTCAGGTTGTGTCAGCACTTCTTTTATAGAAATAAATCTTTATTTCAGAACCTTAATAACCTAATAGCCTTGAAATTTCACACATGTCTGAAACTTGGCACAGAGTATTAACTTTTGCCACATTAAATAAAATACGTATTTTAGAAGGGAACATAAATGGAAAATAAGCTTCTTGTGTTTTGCTGCCTTTCCAAAGCTGATTTAGTTTGTTGAAATGAAATGAGGCAAACTCACAGTTTCAAATGGAAACCACTGAAAATTTTGTCTTAAGTTAAAACCTGCAATCATCACTGTTTGCAAACCAGACCTACACACATCACACAAAATTGCGGAACTCACTCACGACAAAGTGAAGTTCTCACATCAGTGTCAGCAGACCTATTCCTATGCAGTTACAATTGTAGGATGGGACAGATACAGAGGACAGAAATGTGGAGATGTCTTTCCTTAGTTGTTTAGTATATGATTTCAAGCCCTCTCATTCACTAAGTATGTTTTCTTAGCAGTGGAGGTGTGTAAAAGTAAATCAAGTGCAGGGTTTCCTCTGTCTCATGGAGAAACCAGTACCTGTAAAATTTCCAGGTGGTGTCTAAACTATATTAAAAAAATAAATAAATAAAAACAATAGAGAAGGCTGAATCTTTTGATGTTTACTCACCCCACCGAGATACCCTGAGAATCTCCTGAGGGCTACTAAGGGCATAGCTTGCCTGGGCATAGTATCTTCTTGCACAGAAGAGATTTTTTTTTCTTAAAGGTAGAACACATGGGCCCTGTATCAATGATGGCCTTAGTCTGACCCAAATCACTTCTGGCTTTTTCTTTATGGATTCACTTAAGCCTCTGCACAGGGGATATAGAATCTGATTGTTTGAATCTCCAGTATTTTATCTTCCCTTTGCATTCATTTTAGCTGCACATGCACGCCTACATGCCTGTACAAAGCTGCTCTTGCACATCTTTACCAGGGACTGTTGATCTACTCAGAAGAATAGGCATGCTCTTACTTTGCCTAGCCAATCTTACAGAGAGGATAAAACCTGAGGGGTCAGAAAAAACAAAACAAAAAGGCTGAAAAAGCACACTTTTTTTCACTTTTTTTCCTCCTTCCTTCCTATCAAATAGCCGCTCCCACTTTCAGTCAAATGGCCATAATTGTTTTGTGTTGGAAAATTCTTCCTTACTTCAAGTGCTTTGGGTCAAATTTAGAGTACCCTTCCACTCAATCTGATTTCCTTTTCTTATTTACCTCCCTAGAGAAATTTTACCAGTCCTATAATACCCTCACAGGACCAGTGCAGTGGGTTTTCAGTATAATACAAGTAATATACAAGCAATAATCAAGATGCATTTTATCTAACACTAAACCTCTAAAAATTAGTCATTCTCACTCAGGCATCTCTTCACAGTTCATGGGAAAAAACCCATGTTTGTCTAGGGTATGCTTGATCCTAGTTCAGGAGCAGTGTGTAAGGCAGGTCAATCACCCTGTGCTGTGGCTCTCTTCTCTACAAAAAGCACAAGCTGATTAGCTCAAATATAGACACCTGCCTTTTACACCAACTGTCTGTATTTATATCCTAAGTGATGTCCCCGAATCTGTGCCAGGTACTCCTCTGGGAAATGCAGGTCCCTGCCATTTGAAATCTGTGTTAACCTGCGGGAGCTGAGAGCCTCATCCCTGTGCTTCTGGGCACCGGTCAGTGACCACGCTGCTCCCAGAAGGAAAAGATAAAGACCAGCGTGTTAGATAATATGCATTAAGAAAAAGTGAAGTGAAAGCCAAGAATGCTACATTTCACATTCCAGGTATCTTCACTAGAGAAATCAGTAAACCAAAATTACTTCCTCTTAGAGTGTTTTAGGGCTCAGTCAAGCTCCTTGTGTGTGCAAAGGTGGCTTTTTCTTCACTGAATTCAGTGGAAGCATGATAAGACTGTACAACAGTGTGACAAAACCACCATCTCTGAGATCTTTTACACAGCAAGCTTTAAGTTTCTTTTTTGAAAATGTAAGTACATCCCTGCCTACTTGCTGGTGCTGGGATTTGAGCCCAGCAGCACCTGTGCCTGGCTCTGCCCGTGTTGGGAGCTGCAGCCGCTCTGGTGTGACTGCAGAAAGGCTACCAGCAATCAGGCTGAAATTGTGAGCAGATGGGAGGGATTTGTTCAAAAAGAGTTTGCTAGCTGGTATTTAGGGATGACCTGAGCGGAGGAGTGAGAGGTAAGGAGCTTTACTGGTCTGGTGTCTTCGGGTCTTCTTCTAACAAGGTATGAGTAACTGATAGCTTTTTATGAGGAGATAAGCCCTGACCTAGGAGGGAGTATGAAAAGGGATCTTCTTTGTGCTGTGAAATTACAATAATTTAACATTTTCTCAAATATCTCTTGTGGTCAAGCTTCTTGTTGGTTAAAGGGTTCAAAAGCCCCTATAGCTACTGCTCTGAAACTGCATTTAACTTCTTTAGGAAACCACATTTAATTGCTGGGAGGAGTAGCAGAGGAAGGAAGAGACACAGTGTGTAGAGCTATAAGGGTATGGTGCTATGAGCTTTCGTGTTTAGTGATACAGCTCCACTGAGCATATTGTGCACTTCTGTAGTCTTGGGAAAAGTGTGAGACTCTGTTTTGTTGGGGTATTGTTTGATCTTAAAAGAAAGTTGGTGTGCAGGCTTAGTGAGAGATCTGTATCCCCTTATCACTGTATCATCATGTGAGAGCGCACTAAGGGTGTACCTCCTGAAGGCTTGTTATCTCTGATGTGAGACCAGGTGCTATGATGTCCTGTTGGTTATCTCAAGTGAGAAAATAACTGTATGTAGGCTTCAAAGCAGATATTATCTGTTTCTGTAAACATCCGTTTCACCCTGTGCATTGTGTGGATTAAACCAGGGCTGTGAGGACCTCTAAGCTGGAACTGAAACTGCTGCTGAAAAGCTGTGTTGTGCTGGTTAGCTTGCTTTATCTCTTCTACAGTTGTGCGTAGAGAGCATGTACCTATTGCTTCACAGGCCTGTGGTGGTGAGTTAGATTTGCTGTGCTTCAAGGAGCTTTCAGTCCCTTGGAAGAGGCAAGTGGTACAGGGATATGATCTTGCACAGGACTAGAGGACCAAAAGAGTGGTTAGGTGTTTCTGTGTGCCTGGGGTGGGACCTTGGGAAATGCTCACTTCCTCACTATGCATGTTAAAGAGGTTGGTTGTTGGGACATGGATTTATTTTTTTTTCTTGAGCCTGCTGTAATTATTATTACACACTGAAATGTAGAGATGTATGAATAAAGACTTCAAGCAAACCCCAAAAATGCAGTTTAAAAGAAAATACAAAAAAGCTTGAAGTTACTACTGGGAAAAAAAAAGCTATTGAGTATGGTTGTAAACATGAGTTGGTAGGTGACATGTTAAACTTAGTTCTAGAAACTTTTTTTTTAATACCTATTTGGCTCTAATACCTGGTTTCTAATAAACTTCAGTAAACAAGTGACTCCAGCTTTTGTTTGGTAGTAGTAATACTTCACAGGATGGTGCGTGTGTGGCTCTTTGAGTGTGGTAGGCTTTTCAATTATTAGTGAAAAACTAACTATACCAATACCCCCTCTGTCAAGCTGTTGAGTGGCTTTCAGCAGTAAAGCCCCAAGGATGTCCCCTGGAACATCCTAGGGCTGGTGAACATGGCAGCAAACACAGGAGAACTGTTATGCGGCATCCTGACTTAATGCAGGTACTAGGTTGCTCTTGTCACAAAGCCAGTGTTTGTGTGCTAGCAGCTGAGAGCCCTCCTCTCAACAAGCCCTGGCACCTGTAGGCTCATCTGGCCTCTAGTAGCCTGCCTTGCCCAGCTCAGTGGTGGGAATACCCAAAATGGCATGGTTGTAATGCACTGAAAAGTTCTTGGTGTACCAATAGCAGCTCAACAGAGTGGGGTCCAGTTTGTGTATTTTTCCTCCTCTATGAGGAAAGGCTGAGTGAGATGGGACTGTTCAGCCTTGAGAAGAGAAGACTAAGGGGGGACCTAATTAATGTTTATAATTATCTTAAGCAGGGGATGCAGGGGAATCAGCCAGCCCCTTTTCAGTGGTCTGTGGAGACAGGACAAGGGGCAACGGCTGCAAGTTGGAGCACAGGAAGTTCCGCACCAACATGCGGAAGAACTTTTTCACAGTGAGGGTGACAGAGCCCTGGGACAGGCTGCCCAGGGAGGTGGTGGAGTCTCCTTCTCTGGAGATATTCAAGACCCGTCTGGATGCCTATCTCAGTGAAATGTCCTAGGGAGCCTGCTTTGGCAGGGGGTTGGACCCGATGATCTCTCCAGGTCCCTTCCAACCCCTACAATTCTGTGATTCTATGATTCCTCCCTACCTCCCAGACTCCTGTCCTGACAGTGACGGTGTTTGGCTCTAGCACGCTTACCTCTGTGACTCTGAAAAGCTCACTTTAAATCCTAATGCAGATCAAATAATCCTGTGTCCAAGCAGACTGCTGAATTTTCACCCTTTTTCTAATCTTTAAAAGAGCTCAAAGAACACTGAGGGTACTGCAATAACCTTGCCACTCTTCTATAAGGAATATAAAAACAGGATAGCATCTCCTAAGAAATATTTTGATAGGGAGACTAATGACAAACTTGTTGCTGTGTTTGGAGAGCTCTTTGCTGCACTTCTTTGGTCAGTTGTCAGTAGTGTCTAGAGATAGAAACTGTCTATGTTGATGTCTTTGGGCCTGCAGATCACTGCTATCTACATCACCCTCCTCTGTGTGACCAGCCAGAGGCTGGGGACTCTGAAAAAACCCTGCACTGTTCATAAAAAAAAAAAACAACAACCAAAACCAACCACCCAAAACAAACAAAAAACCCCTCCAACCAACAACAACAAAAAACCTCTCCTGGGGAGAGTGATTAAAGTGACTTTGACACATGATGATAAGTATTGAACAGTGTAATATTTCTGTCTCTGAAGGAGTGATGGTGGGTGGTTATCACTACTGGTGGTAGGTGCTGATTCTTACCTGTCTGTGCACCAAGGTGCTCTGTTTCAGTTTGTGTTGGTTTGGTGAAATGATCTCTCTTTTGCTGAAGCTGGCACGAAAGAAGTAGTGAATGTCTCTTGTGTCTCCTGTTTGGCTGCTTTCATGGGGTGACTTTTGGGGTGCTAAGTGTTTGGAGAGGCTCCTGGTTACAGGTAGCATGTTCTCTAGGGAAAAGGAGCACAAAGCTGAGGTTGTGGGGACCTTCAGGACCCCCTGCCTCTGGGTGACTGGACTGGAGGAGCAGCCCTGTCCCAAGGTGTATTGCAGCATGAGCGGGCTCTCCTGCCTTCCTCCGGTTTCCAGCAAGGCTTCAGATCTTCTGGCAGTCCCGTGCCAACAAAGCTGGAATGTAGCCTCAGTACACAGTCATATGTGGCAGCAGCGTGAGGAGGGAGCCCCACGGTTCAAAGTCCTCTGCTCTTGTAGAGCAGTTGTGCCTTGGGTGGGGTAGGAGAGGCCAGCCTGCGTATTCAGCCCTTAGCAGTCTCATCTCAAGAGCCCAACCAGTGTGAGAGGCTGAAACGGGCTGGGGACAGGCTGGATATTGTGTCATGTTTCTGTCCAGCCTTGGCGTACACAGATGAAGGTCAGCTCTGTGGGTAGGCCTTACTCTGGCAGTGTTTGCAAACGAGAATACATTGTTCTTGTTTTGGGAAGTGCTCAGATGGAGATATCAGGTAGGGGACAGCCCTTTGTTGCAGCTCATGGCTGCTTAACACTTCCACAGCGCACCCCTGAACATGATAGCTGATGTGATGTTACATCAGAATACACTGGAAGAAAGTGGGAGGTGGGTCTGCTGTTTCCCACAACTTGTCCAAGATGTGGTGGGGTGGGCCTGGGCCAGGCAGTAAGGACCTGACACCTTCTCCTAGTGCTTTAACAAAACACAAGGCTGTTTCTGTAGCTTGTAGTGTGTGCCTGGTCTTGTTATGGCAAGGCTCTCCCCTGTCTCCTCTTAGAAACTTTTCTGTGGCTTCCAGGTATTAACAACTTCTAAATGTCTTCATGTGGTTAAATGAAGGGATGTTATCTGATGGAGTGCTGCTTCTCCCAGGGAGTCCTGTCTAAGTAAAGGATTTCATGTAGGCAAAGCTTGCAGTCCTTTAAGAATGTTATTTCCAGTATTAGCATTTTCTTATCACTTTTCAATGATCCTTAAGAGTGCCTTGGTGTGTTTGAATTATGGTCTATCTACTTATTTATCAGTCTTTCTCTCAATATTAAGGCTGGATTTTTTTTTTTTTAAGTGGAATCTCTGGCTCTGATATATCAGAGTCCTGTATTGATAGGATGGGGCAGCAAACTTAAAAATAAACAGATTCTGTATCTTGATGGTATGAAGTAATCAGTAAAAATGCTGCCTGGCAGCCGTTGGGCTGGCACAGTTGCCTGTGCAGCTGTATTACAGTGAGCTGATCTGGCTTCAGTAAAACTTGAGTTACCTTCCAGGTTATCAGTTCAGGCTGCAGCTGGCTGGGCTTGCGTGCCAGCACAACTGGAGGGGGCTGTGTGGAGATGTGAAAGATGGGGCTGAATGGCGTCAGTACATTAAACTAGTGCTGTTGCTGCTGAAGAATTCTGGATCATGAAATCAAAGCCTTGATGTTTGGTCACCAAAAGGAACATGCATGAAATATAATTCAATAAAAGGGTACTTTTGTTTTGAAAAAATGCACAAAAAAAGACTCCAAGGGATTCCTAGGTAGGTGCCATTGGTTTCACTGGCTGCCATCAACAAAATAAAGACCTGAGATTGCTTTCAGTAATGGAGGTGAGAGGTCAACCTCAGTTCTTAAGTGTTTGCTTTAATCTACAAAGCTTTCTTATGATTGCAATTTTAAAACAGATGTGAATGTGCTGGAAAATATTATCACTGTATAGTGTACTGATGACACTCTTTCCAGTCTCAAAGTAAGCATTATAAGTTACTGAAAAGTTTTTTTTTCTGGTAATTGCTACACTTATTTATGGTGATGTGCTGATTCATTGATCAAAATACAAGCTTGTTTCTGCAGATCAGGGAAATTTTGTAGGCTGTACAGGGGAAAGCAAGAAGAATAAAATTGAAGGGTGAAAACCCTTATTGCACTTGCTAATGTCTTGTAACTGACCTCACACACTTCCCAGTACCCCAGAAGTGATAACTGTCAGAGTTGGAAAACATGAGTGGTCTTGGTTTGGGTGTTTTTGTGGTGTGTGTTTTGTTCTCCTAACTTGCAAGGACAGAAGGATGAGAACTCAATCTTCCTCTGAAGGCTGTCACACGAATTCTGGAGACCTCATGGTAGCTGAGGACAAGGAACTATCTGTTCTGAGGGTCATACTCCAGTACCCCAGCCTGCTTCCTTATTTCTTGATGTGGTGCCTAAGACAGGCAGGCCTTGAGCTTAATGGTACCTATGTTTTCTTCCTCTCCATCTCCTTGTTCCTCCCACCAGTGTTATAGGGGGAAAAAACATGATACCTTAGAAGTGTAATGCTTGCTTAAATTCCTAGGTACCTTATCTTTTAACACTTGTTTCCTCAATTAGTGTGGGGTTGTTCCACAAATGCAATACCTGACTTGAGTATTAAGCAATGTTGCATCTTAAATTCTGATGTGAAATTCTTTGGCTTAAATTTTTGTATTCAGCTTCTCAAGCAATCTTGTCTGCTGACAGCTTCTCAAATAATCTTGGTCAACTCTGTTCTTGGTTAGAGAATTTTTAGATTTGTATGCAAACTTGTGATAAGGAAGCAAATGTCACTTCTACTTCACTTTCATTACACTTTTGAATTGAGTGTTTTAAGTGAGACATTATTTGTTTGGCTCAGGCAGTGTTTATTTTCCCTTCAGAAGGAGGTGAGCTGCAGCTTCTTTTGAGATGCATATAAATAACTCTTTAAAAGATGCAGTTATGGCTGAGTTGGCTATTGTCAGTCCATCAGATTCTTAAGATTAATAATTAGATTGCTCAATAACAGGAGGATGCAATTGATCTCCCCTGGCACAAAAGCCTTGCAAGGTCCTCCCTTCCCCTGCCAGCTAGGCAGCACATGAGGTAAAGGGCACCTGCTCCTGGGGCTGGGCAATACCTGTGTGCTGGGAAGGGAGGGGATTGCTGCTGGGCAGGCCAAACAGCTACTTGCAAGGTGCTGCTCACTCCAAGGTGCCTTGAACGGTGTAGGTGCCCTCCCTGGCATGTAAGGAGGTGTTCTGGCAGAGAGCAGATGTCTGGTTGGTCACCTCTGACCCATGGGAACTGATGACTCACTGCTCAGGCATCTCCAACTCTGGTGACTACGTAAACTGGAACCTAAGCAGATGAGCTCCCTCCTTTTCAGTAAACCATTGACTAGTTTCCTGTGTATGGATTTATGAGGGTTTAAAGGGGTGTGTTGTACTTTCAGCCTCCTTTTTGCTCCCTTCCAAATGAATACCTTGTTGCATCAGCACTAGGAGCTTGGGTTGTCCCAGATGGATGCTGCAGGTTCCTCATCCTTCCTGGCAGGACTGCTTGCCAGATAAACTGCTTGCAGCACACAGTGTCACTTTCCTTGCTCAGCCAGACCTTGACTTGGGGCTCACCACTTCCATCCTTGAGTCCTGCTTGCATCAGACCAGAAACCTGGGCTTATATGTGGAAAAGATAAATTATGTATTCATAGAATGCTTTGGGTTGGAAGGGACCTCAAATACCATCTAGTTCCAACTCCCCTGCCATGGGCAGGGACATCTTCACTAGATCAGGTTGCCCAAAGCCCCATCCTATCTGACCTTAAACATCTCCAGGGAGGCTTCCACAACCACTCAGGGCAACCTATTCCAGTGCCTCACCATCCTCATAGTAAAGAATTTCTTCCTAATGTCTAACCTAAACCTGCCTTCTTTCAGCTTGAAGCCATTGCCCCTTGTCCTATCACTACACTCACTGGTGAACAGTCCCTCTCCCACTTTCCTGTGGGCCCCTTTTAAATATTGGTATGCTATAATTAGGTCTCCCCTGAGCCTTCTCTTCTCCAGGCTGAACATGTCCAAAACTCTCAGCCTGTCATCACAGGAGCGATGCTTCAGCCCCCTGATCATCTTTGTGGCCCTCCTCTGGACTTGCTCTAATAGATCAGTGTCTTTCCCATACTGGGAACCCCAGAGCTGGATACAGTACTCCAGGTGAGGTCTCACAAGAGTAGAGGGGCAGAATCATGTCCCTTGACCTGCTGGCCATGATGTTCTTGATGCAGCCCAGGACATGGTTGGCCTTCTGAACTGCTAGCACACACTGCCAGCTCATGTTGAGCTTGTCACTGATCAGCACCAAGTCTTTCTCCTCAGGGCTGCTCTCAATCCGTTCTCTGCCCAGCCTGTAGTTGTGCCAACCCACATGCAGGACCTTGTACTTGGCCTTGTTGAACTTCATGCAGTTCACGTGGACCCATCCCTCAAGCCTGTCAAGGTCCCTCTGAATGGCATCCCTTCCTTCCAGCATGTTGACCTCAAACCTCAGCTTGGTGGCACTCAATCCCACTGTCCATGTCACTGACAAAGATACTGAACAGTGCCAGTCCCAGTACTGACCCCACCACTTGTCACAGATCACGTGGATGTTGAGCCATTGACCACAACTCTTTGAGCGTGACCATCCAGCCAGTTCCTTATACAGAGTGGTCTATCTGGTGAATCCATGTGTCTCTGATTTAGAGACAGGGATGTTGTGCTGAACAGTGTTGAATGCCTTGCACAAATCCAGAAAGATGATGTCCATCATCCATTGCTTAAAACATGGAAATGACTGCAACTCATGTTGGGTCAATCACAGCCTCTTGCCCAGTCTTGCTTTCATATATTTATTTAGACCAAAAGTAGATTATTATGTTCTGCTGCATTATCTAAAGTGAAAACTGTCTTTGAGGGATGTGACTTGCCTTTAAATCTGGCCCACTCTATTGTGATCTCTGTATCTCTTTGGGTAATGAAATGACAAAAGATCTTGAAATGACTGAAAACAAGCCTGCTGAGACTTAAAATACAATCATAAAAAATGGTATGATTCTCTTTATTATCCTAATTGCCTGTCTCGTGATGTACAGGGAAATATCTTACAGTTCAGTTGAGCTATGTTCTGCTTAGTCTGCTATTGTATTAGGTAATTGTTTTTTTCTGTCACACTTTATAAATCAGGAATTTATCTGCAATAGACTTGATTAATAGATGCTATGATCTTGTTACACATGTGAGTTGCATGTCTTAAGCATATGAATAGGAGGTTTCACCATCTTTATGTACATCGCTATAAAAAATTGAACTTAGTATAACACTACTAATTGTTTGGTGTCTCCTTAGTATAAAGAGATTAAAGAGATGTTCATGTATACTTTATGAAGCATGATAATTTCTTTAAAGCATTCAACTGTTTAAAGCAGGAATTTATTAATGGTAAAACTTACACATAAACAGAATTTCTAGGAAAGTTCTAGTTGCCAACAATTATATTTAAGTTGATCATGATAAGGTACTCTTGGTGGCTACCCAGACCATGCTTGGACATTAAACGATGCAGTACATGCTTTAGGGTTTACCGACTACTCTGTTAGACTTGAATTTGGTGGGAGGGCGCTGAGGAAAAACAGGGACACCTGGAGGAAAGAACAAAGGCTACATTTGCATGGTTGTGTAGATTATGTCACTTTAAGTAAGCAGGGTGGTTCTGCTTAGCCCTCTGACTCTGTAGTTGTGAGGATACATGCCTCTTGTACCATGCCAAACCATCCCATTGATAGAGAAGTTAACCTGTTCTCCATTTACCTGTCATCTTGCCAAAGAATGACGTGTAGGTTGTGATGCAGGGATAAGATCAAATGTAAAGGATTGGTACTGCCTTTGGGAATATTTCCTTTACTCCTTCTCGTGGGAGACTTGTCTGTTTGCTGTCCCCAGCTATTTAGTCTTACCATTGCACTGTTATGACAAAAAGAATGGATGTATTAAATACTTTCTGCAGCAATGATTCTTGGGGGAAGAGGGCAGGGTAGTATTAAAAAGGGAGATTCAATGAGGATGTAGTTGTGTCTCTGTATTATTTCACACCTTAAGTGCTGGGCATCGTGCTTCCATCTTTATCTGGCAAAGCACTGATGTGGGATGACACCCTGGAAGTTTTGTTCTGCGTACTGGTGTCATAGACTTGAGCACAACAGAATAAATGCTTGTGCTGGTATAATTATGTTGGTGAGGTAACTGAAGCTATAGCGTTATGCCACAACAAATGCTCTTGCTTATAATGTGAAGTTGCAGATAAGGAAGGACCTTCCAGTTTTTCTAGTCTATCTTGGGTATGTCTGTGATCTTAGTGGGTCTTTCCCATCCTACCTAATCCGATCATATAAACCAATGGTGATAAACAGTTAGAAAAGATTAACTTAAAAGGGAAGATCATCACTTCTGCTTGTAACAAAATGCTTGCAGGAAGTCTCTATTCCTCTATACTTTGTGAAGGTGCACAGGACCAATGCTGCTACCAAAGAAGTTAACTCTCTCCAACACCCTTAACTTGCCATCTGACAGGGTGACTACAAAGATTAACTACTTTGAGCTGTTACTGTCTTGATGTTTCTGCTTCCCTGTGATGGTGCACCTCCTTGGCTGTGTACAGCAGACTTGGGGCTTGCCTCCAAGCCTCACTTGTTGCCCAAGCCTATTATCACCCTCTGGAATGCTCTTGGGGTGGTTCTGACACACCTGAGAGGAAAGGGTGGCCACTTCTCCCCATACCATATACTTTATGGCACATTCCAGGGCACCACAGAGGCAAAGTCCTTTTGGCAGTATCACAGGACTGGCTCAGGTATTTGTAATGGCCCAGGTCTTCTCCACAAAGGCCAAGCACTGCATGTTTCAAAGGCAAGTGGGGCCAGTGAGGGGACTGGATGAAACTAGGTAATGCAGCTGAATTTTAGGAAAACTGAGCTTTGCACTCTTCCTTGGTCAGTGCGCTTAAAATAACTAATTTTGGTTACCCTTTCCTACAGATGGACAAGAAAAGTATATAAACTCCTTGTTGCTGAACTTAAATTGACTTCTGGGGCAATAGACTCCTTGTAGCAGGAGCACTGGATGACTCTATGCCTGTTTTAGGTTGAGGAAATGATTCTGCAGAGACTTAGCTGGTTAAACGTGGCAGCTAGATTATATGAATCAGCAGCCCTTGGTTAATGAAAACTAAAGGGAGTAACTGAAATATCAGGCATGCTGCCTGATTCTACCTCGGCTGATGTGACCGCTTCTTCCTGGGTGTGATCTGAGAACTTGGCTTCAACACGTGCCTGACAGTTTGCCTCTTAATTATTTTTCCTTAGCTGTGATGAGGTACAAGTGTGTACTACTGTTACTGCAGTGACACTGTAATTGAATGTTTGAGCAAGAATGTGTTAAGATAAACACATTTATCTTGTTTATATTCAATGTTATCGTGTTTATCTTAAAAACTATATTTATCTTTTTATGAACAGTTTCAATTTAGCTAAGACTCTTTGAAAGTGGAAGTTTAGGAGTAGGCTTTCTTGTGACAAACTTAAAAATACATTATGAACAAATTGTGTGTGTGTGTAGAGGGGTGGATGTTTGGAGAACAGTTTCTAAAAATGAGCTAGGTGACTGAAATGTCTACATACAGCAAGCAGTGAAAGCTATTGAACTGATTGCTATGTTGTTCTGGTTGGGAAAACAAAGTTAACTAAACCAAAGAAGTTCTATGTCTGACTCAATGCATGCAGCCAAAAGTAAAACACATCTGATACTTGCTTGGATAATGCCTTAAATTGGAAATTGGGGGCTAGGGTAAGGGTGTGGGTGGAAGTGGGTAGGAAAAGATGGGAGACTTTCCACTGACTTCAGTGGGTGTTGAGTCAGTGTGGTTCTGTTCCCTCTTAGCAGAAAGACTCTCACATAAACTAAGGAGGACCAGATCCTATCTCACTGCTTTCCATCAGTATGAAGTATCAGGGGCCTGCTACAGCATGAGCAGGAATAAGCAATCCTACTGAAGCCTGTGGGCTATCTCCTTGTTAAGTAAATGCTGCCTATCACAGATGGAGCTTTAGGCTATTAACCAAAGTTGTTGAGCGCTGGGAATACTAATGAGCAACTGTGGTTGACACTGATGGAGACAGTTAAACAGAAAGGATTAGCAAAGGCTGAGACTAGCTTTCCTCAGAAGGATCTTTTGACTCTGAAATCTCTTGTCCTTGGCTGGCTAGTGACTGAATAGCTTAATTTTTCCAAGCCAGCCTGTTTAATGCTTTTTGTAGAGTGATGGGAATATTTTTTTAATTGCAAATTCATGCTTTATTGCTGGCAACTTTTGTTCCCCTAATTGGGACAGCAGTTGGATTACTCTTGCTATACAATTAGAGTGACTGAATAAAGTGTGTTAGAACTTGTAATGGGAGCAGAGCTCTCCCAGTTAGTAGATCTACCTGGTCTGATTTGTATGAATATCATTCCTAAGACCTACTTATGGACCTGCACATCACTGTGCAAAGGGCTGTGAAAACACAGACGAAAACATCAATGCTCACCCTTGTGATTTAAATTAGGTTTCTCTCACTCCATGCTGTATTCCTCTCCTTCCTAAGACAGCACTGACTAGGTGTTGGTGTGCTATGTAGTCTCAAGTACAACCAGAATCCTTCAGAACTGGGATGCAACTATAGCATACTCGTAACAATACAAAACAACTCTGGCTTCTGACACTTCCTAGTGCTGTCATATAAATTAGACCCATTCCAAACGAAATACTGTGCTTTGAATATTATAGTGGGAAGTGGTGGTGGTGTGCTGTTTTTTTTAAATTGTAAACTTAAAATGCCTTTGAAACCATAGTGAAGTCTCTTTCTTTATAGCTTTTGTCCCTTGGAGACTGGAATGGGTAAAATAGTTACAGAAGACAACCTGGAAGGAAGTGGGGGGATTATTCTCCCTTCTGTTAGCTGAATGCTAATGTTGCTGATTCGAAAGAGGTGTTAGTAGTTGCTGAGAATTCATGCAGATGCATTGGGTCCACTGTCTCCCCTAGGAGATGATTTATCACCAGTTAAAGCAATAACTAACTTGTAGAGCTGCCTGCCTGATGCCACAGCAGTTGGTGATAATGTTTCTGTGTGAAGATTGTTATAGGTGAAGAGAAGCTATGGCCTCTTTCTGTCCTAAGCATGAAAACCAATTATTCTGGAAGCAGGAAGTCTCTTCCTGGCTCCTTGAAGCTGTAAACTAAGGGTTTGTTTGACTGGTTTGTGTATGGCTTTGAAACCATTTTGAGGTGATGTTACTGAAATGATAGGGTGTGGGGGGGTGTCTCTTAATCCTCCTTCTGTTATTGTTTGTTTAGGTGTCTCAGTATTTCCTGCAAAGCTAATTCAACAGAGCAAGTAGAGCCTGACCATGTAGACATCTGTAATGCAGGAAAGTTAAAAGTTCAAGCTGTTCTGCAGTCTGCATAGTTTACTCTTTTAAACTTGGCAGTTTATAATCTCTTCTCCCTGTTTGTGGATTCTGCTCAGAATCTCCAAGAGATTGGAATTTTCCATCTTAAAATAGATGGAAAGTAAGGGGAACATCTGAGAGCCTCTGAAAATGTTATTTTGAGTTACTTCTTCCACCCTTCTTTAGGTGGAAGAAATTTCATGTAAGGTCATATTTGAGTAGCAGCATCTTCCCTGGACAAGAACAGCACGGATCTTGACACTCAGGATCACAGAATCAAACTCATGCAGGACACCTGGCTTTTGATGACTGACCCTGTCAGCCCAGTGGTCCAGGCAGGTCTATACTTCCCTTATATGCCACCCTTCCAGCTTACACCTTTATGACTTAGATAATCAGGATACTGAGTGAGACTGAAAGCTTTGCTAGAGTCCAGGTAAGTTATATCCACTGCTCTTCCCTTGTTCTAAATCACCCTTCCCCCATCACGGAAGGAGACTGGGTCAGCCAAACACTACTGCCCTGCTACCAGTCCCCTGTGACCTTTGCAATGGCTTTGAAGACTTGCTCCACAGCCTTTCCAGGGACTGTGATTAAGTCTGTGGCTTCCCAAGATCACCCTTCTTTCAGAGGAATGTGACAGTCTTGCATTTCTACAGTTATTGGCGCCCTTCTGAAACTGCCATGACCTCTTAAGGGTGACTGAGAGTGGTGTCTCAATGGTGCTGACCAGCTACCTCATTTGTCATGGGGGCCCATAGGACCCAACTTTTCTATTAGGCAGAGCAACCAAAAAGGCCTGAAAGAAAGCCTTGCCAATAAAGACTTTTTCTCTGCTTCTGTTAATACCAAATCGCTCGTCCCATTCCGCCACAGAACTGTCGTCTTTAAAACTGCTGTTGCTGAGTCTGTACCAGAAGCAGCCCTTATTGTTGCCTCATGAGTTGTCTTTTTCCTAATCTGAGCTCCAGAAGAGCTTCAGCCTATCTAGGAACACTACCTTGACAATAGGGATGCTCCTGTTTCCTTTCATCCTTCTACTTTCTGCATGCTTCTGTGAGATCTTGCCAACTCATTCAGGGCTGTCATGTAACTTCTTCAGTTTCAACTAACAAAGTAAAATACCTGCCTTGATTTTGCTTAAGACTTAAAAATCCCACAACAAATAAACACAAAACCAAAAGAAAACCCCCAAAATACCCTCCAAAAAACAACTAACAACACTCCCCCCCCCAAGAAACCCAATAAACAAACAAAAAAAACCCCACACCTCAAACCACATCCTACTAACATATATGGATACTTATGATTGAGGTAACTTGCAGAGCTTGAGATTGAAGTCTAGTGTGGGCTGATAAAGTACTAGCAGGTATGAAGAGGCACTGCTAAAGGTGATCTTAGAGTCGATGACAACTTATGAATATTCACTCCTTAATTTTGGTTGCTCATTCTTGTTGCAAGCTGTTGTGTATTGAATCACTGGGGATATATTCTACTCCCTCTCTTCAGGTGTTGCCAACTCTGCCAAGCAGGCTTGTTCCTGCCTATATTATGTGAATTCTTTTGGCCTTATTCATATTAACCTGAAGAGGGATGGGGAGGGGAAGAAAAAGCATGTAAATTTTAAATGCTCCAAGCCAAAAGCCACAGGATGTGCTCAAGTCAGCATGGTACAGGCCAGCATCAGGGTAGGTGTTATAGCCAAACTTCTGATGGCTGGTTACAATTCCAGTCACTGCACAGCTGATGGCTTCCCCCAGCACTTGTGAGGAGGGGCTTAGCCTGTGCCCTCCTTAACCTGAAGCTATCTTCATTTTGGTGTCTGTACAGCTTGCTGAAACACTTCTGGATACTGAATTTCTGTGAGTAGCAGATGACAGAGCTGTAAAATTTCTCTGAGCTAGAATGAGCATCAAACTAAGCTATGCATTACTTGACAGATAGCTCTGTTGGAGTTGAATGGCTGAATGAGAGTTGGGAGCTGTAATGTAGCTCTTAATGTCTGGACATTTTTCACTGGAACTGATTTTTTGCTTTATTTAGCTTGGGAAAACAGACTACTCTGTGACGTCCATTTTATAAAGCTCTTACTAAAACTGATTTTTTTCAGCTGCTGTTGCCTTCAAGGCTGCTAGAAATCCACGGGATGAAGCCAGAAAGAACATAATCTGTTGAACTGTGATGCTGAAGCAGATTTACAAACATCAAAAGTGAAGAAAATATTCTGCTTATGAGACATAAATCACTACAATCTCTGAAATAACCTACTATGATAAAATGGCAATGAATTTTTCATGAAGTACAGCAATAGCACCAGATGGCTACTGGGCCTGTGGGAGAATCTTTCCATTTCGCATTAATTCTGAAAAAAACCCCAGTGAATTATAAATAGTATGCAGTATTGAACAGGTCACCCACAATGCAGTGACCACTGCTTGGTCCTAAAATAAATGTATGGAACCAGACTTGTTCTAAACTGACCTAGTCTGGACTTGTATCTGAAGTCTGTCTCCATGAGTTCTTGTCTACACAGGTATCTTAGCAAAACACAGCCCACCTATACAATGCATAAACTGGTTTATCCTCAGACAGTTGTCTTCAGTCCTTTTTTATTCTGTCATGTTGTGCTATATCACTCTGAAGGCAGGTTATTTATTACTCCAATGGGGAAGTATGATATCACTGTAAAAATGGATGTGAACATTACCCATCTTGTATGAGCTAGAGTGATAGTCTCTGCAGTGTGTGGCTTTGCTTGTTGTTAGGAAATTGAATTAGCTTAACATTTTATCTTCCACTGTTTGAAGCAACACTTGTATTAAACGTTGGTGTATGTCCAGCTGTGTTGTCTGATACTTCAATATATCACAAGTTCTAAACAGGAGCGTATTATGTCTAGCGAGTGTTGTCTATGCTGCTCTTAGTTATGGGTGGTGACCTGGCTTCTCATTCCTAGTAGGGAAGCCCTGGAGCTTGTGGGTGGTGATGCTAGGTTGCTTTTCTCATCCAAACCTAGATCAGGTTTGGCCTTAGATGCCATCAACTTTGGATTTTTACTTATTCTTTTTCCTATCTTTTTATTTTCATTGTGGCATCCACTAAGCCAAAATATGGTTTTATCTGTCATTGTACTTCTCATCAGTGCACTTCTGAATGGTAGGAAATGGATTTGAATTAAGGGGCTGGGTAGGGGGTATGTGGGGAGGTGTGTTTATGAGCAAACATACACTTAACATACAAACTCTGCCTTAAACCACTGCAGATTAAGATTTAATGCAGACCAATCTATCCAAGCCTTAAAAATCTTTAGTCATATGATTTTATTTTACTTAAGTACTCTCCACAATTTACAACCCCAGTGGAAAAGCTTGGTGTATTCCAAAGCCTTTCTGAAGAGAATTTAACCATGTGCATATACTTTGCCCTCATCAATCTGTGAACAGGAATTCTGTGCAATAGTATGGGTGTATCTACTCTTCAGAGCAAAGTTCATAGTCCTTATTTGGCTTTCAGGTGGCAGGTATGACTACACAGCACAATACAAGCCACATTACCTTCCGTGATGAACATCATAGCTATATTAGCCTGATGCTGTTCCTCAACTAAAATGCCTTGTCTCCCTGCAAAGCTAAATGGGCTGGCAACTGTGAAGCTGGATGATGCAGCTCTGTAACTAGAGGTTCTCTAGCTAATCAGGAATATATTTAAAGAATGGTGTATCTGCAGGAGCACACACATACCAAGGCAAGGTATAGCTTATGCTCTTGCTTTTAACAACGGTACAATCTTGGAAAATTGTGTGTATGTATCGTTCCACCCCTTCTATTTACGTCTGTTCTTTGCCTTGGTGGAATAGCTCTGCATAGCATAGTTTGGTATAAGATGGCTTTATGGCATTGAGTCTAAACATTAGCTCCAAAATTATAAATTAAAGTATTATGATCTTATCCCCCTGCTGCTGTACTCTGCTGGAGAAGATCAGTGTATGTGGCTGGAAGTGAAGGGAGACACAAGGCCCCCAACTGGATCTGTAGCATGTGCCTAGGATTGGGCTGAGAGGTAGGAGGCTTGCTCAGCCCCAGGACTCAGCGAAGTCCTTATAGGGTGTGCAGGCACCCCATGAGAGCAGATGCTGTCTCACAACACCAGCAGCTGGGGGGATTATTGCACTATTATGGGCTCTTTCTGGCCACAGACCTTGTTGTGGGGGAAGGAGGTGTTGGTGGTTTCCATTAGGTACTCTACTGTACTGAGGTAGTATGGCAACCATCTTTATGGGGGCCTTAAACATGCCATACGCTGCAAAGCTACTGAGGCTGAATCTCAAAGCTGAGATGATAGTGCAAAGTGCTAGGGTTGTGGTGAGAGTACTGTGTGTCCCTTTCAGTGTCATAGTTCACATGGTGACGTGTACTGTTAGCTGAGCTGTAACTTGTTGCTGACTTCATAAAGTCTTAACCTGAAGACATCTGATCTGTGACTCCTGGATTTACTTCGGCTTAAACCACCTTAAACATGAACCTCAAGCCAGGTGAACAGGAAGGTTTAGGACTGGACTTCACAAAGACTATTTCAAATTAAAAAATGAGAATGGAGATCGGGATAGAAACTGTGCCAAGCAGCTGTAGAAGGGTGAATGGACAAAAACAAGAGACAACTTTGGGTGAAAGGAGGCTGTATTATGTATAAGTAGACTTCCAAAGCAGGTACTGTTGCTGTAGTGAAAATGTGTGCAATGTGCTGCTCCAACCAGGCTCTGCAAGGTTCTTGTATGAATACAAGGTTCAGAGTACTACTCTAGTGGTGTGCCCCAGCAAAAACAAGTAATTAAAAAAGATCCCTTTTCTGTTAGACTCACTGTGACCCTTTCTGTACCCTTATGCTGAAGACTGCATATACAAGCCCTGTTCCAGATGCCTTTCAAGTCTGTGTTGTAACGGTCCTGAAACATCCACTTAAGATTTTTATTGTTGCATTTAACTGTATAGAAGTTAGTAACAATGCAACTGTTGTGTGCCAAAGTCATTCCACCTTAAACAAAACAAACCATTATCTTCCTCTGTCTGCATTCCCTGCGTATAAACACGGGGCTGCTTTTGCCGGCCACTGGAACTCTCTGGCTATTCACAGCACTATCAAAAAAAAAAAAAAGAAATCTCTCCAGATTCTCCGGGTACCTATTAACAGGCCTTTTGTTTTTTGATTTGAGGCAAAAAAAAGATCACAAGTATCTGAGGCAGATAGGGAAAGGCTAGCGGCTCCTGAGAAAGGCAGTGTTTCTATTGTCCTTTCTCCTTTTCAACAATAGCTCTAAAGTCATGCTGTTGATCTACAAGATACTCACAATCCTCTCATCTGGTGAAAATAAGCACTGAAAAGCTCCACGATTCAGAGAAGAGGATGATAAACACCTCTAGGGCTCTCGCTGCATCTTGATAACTTGTTTTACTGATGACTGCTGATTAGCTGGACCTGAGAAGTGGTGTTCTGCTGAGCAAAACTAATAGGGGCAGAAGGAAATGCATAGTTATATTGCTCTTAGAATTGCATGAGCCAGTTGTTTTGTGTGGGGGTGTTTTTTCTGTCCCTTGCAAAGTCATGCCTCTGTGTCTGCTTGCATAACATAGATCAAAAATACTGTACTTCAATGTAGAGAAAACATAGCTGAACATCATCTGCCTGGCAGCCACTGAAAATCTGTCTAAAAGTGGAATGAGACCTTCTGGAATAGTAGAAGGTGGAAATATTTTGACCTTGTATTCCTGAACTCTGGCCGTGTGGTTTAAAACATACCACAGGCCCGAGCCTGTGGTGCGTGTGGCTCAGAGCTCTTCAGAAGCAGTGTTCTAACACGCGTATATGCACGTGCCTGTGGGGTTTGGGGTGTGTGGCTGTGTTACATGGCTGCCCCTTGCACACCCCAGAACCCTGTGCCCTAGAGCTGTGTAAAGCGTGGAGGCAGAGTGGGTTCCATTGCCAGTGCTGGGCTGCTGTGGCCCTACGAGGTGCCTGCTGGGGGAGGGGAAGCCCATTCACTCTTCCTTAATCATACAAGACTAGCGTCAGCATGAGGTCAAAGGAGGAGTCAAGTGCATTGATACCATGCCCTGTTTTTTCTTCCAAGTAACTTCTTTTTTTCCTTTCCTCCTCCCTGATCTTGTCTAAACTCTCCCCTCTCCCTGCCCCACCCCATGTTGGCAGAGCCCTCTTCCTCTTTTGCTGTGACGGCACCGAGCGGGAAGGAGAGTGCGGTTTTGGTGGCGATGGGCAATCCAAGAGCCTGTTTCCTTTCCCCTCCGTGCTTTCCGCTGAGTCAGAGCAGCACAGGGGTGTTCCTGACAGCTGCTGGTATGGCCTGCTGGTACAGCGTGTCTGGGCCGCACCCTCCCGCCAGATAAGCAGAACAATCTCTCAGCTTATGAATTCCGTACTTTGGCCGGTTTGAAGTGTTTTTGTTTTTTTTCAAAGCCCCGTGCTATTGTCGTTCTCTTCCTTTGATGCGCTAAGCCGAGCAGCAGTATGAGCCGCCTGTTTCTGCAGCCAAGAGCTTGGAGATAAGTGTTATCGAAGCAGGAGATGAGTATCCATGTAATGCTGTTAATATTCAGATAGCGCTGACTTTCAAGAGATAATGAAAGACTTTCTGCCAGGCATTTCTCCTTGTAACACGTAGGCTGGGCTAACCCACTGAGAAAAAGGGGTGTATATGAAATTTCTTACCTTTTATTTAATTGTTAAAAAACCCAAAACAAACTACCAAAGAAACCCAGCCCAATCCAACTGTCCCCCTTCCAAAAAAACCCCAAAGCCAGCTGTACTCCTTTATGTAACCAGGCAGGTAAAAGGAAGCTATATGTTGCACTGTATTGCTCCCCACAGCTGAGCATAGTGCATGCAGACAGCAGGAATTTAGCTAGTTGTCCTCCGAGAGTGGATTTTTCCTCATGGCAGACTAAAAAAGCCTTGGAAGAGTAAACAGCAACACTGTACTTATTACTGAGTGGGAGGGAGTATTTGTAAGACTTTTCACCAATAAGGCTGGGGTGGGATCTCTGGGCACAGCCCCAGGCTGGAGTAGGACCAGCACATTGGGGTTTTAGAATAGACTATGTAGCCTCATACTCCTTGGGTGGATGCAGCCCTTGAAGTCAGTAGGAGGTAGGTAAAAAAAATCAGATAGCAGGTTCAGAGGTCTTTCTTGCTGTCAGGACTGCGAAGCTGTACAGCTGAATGCCATCTCTCCTCGTGGAAACTGCTGCTCTGGAGGGAATTTTCAGGCAGATTTTTTTCTTTCCTCCCCCCTTCCCTCCCGACTAAGGTGTGTCTGGTAGCCTCATTTAGGAGTCTCTTCATGTTACTCTTCAGGTCTGTATGCAGTTTGAGAGCTAGGCAAACATTTCTTCTAGGTGCAGAATGTCTAGAACAGATACCTTGTCTAGATTTTTCCCTGCAGTCATCAAGAGTAAGTTAGGTTGACTGTGGGGCTGTCTGAAAAAAAACCAAACTTGCATCCAAAATGTGTATTGGATGGTATATAAGACTGTTACATACCATCCAAAGGCTGTGCCTTTGTAGTTTCTGTGTCCTTTGGCACATGGAGCAAGGGAAGGAACTAGGGACCTGAACTGTGCTTTCCTGTGCAGATGCTAGCTAATGCAGAGACTTTTGAACCTCAAGTCTTCTGTGATCCTGAAAAAACTAATCCAGATCTGCAGGATGTTATTGTTAAGTGCACGCAATAGTCTTATTTAGATTTCTGAGAGGAAAAAGAGGTGCTAAGACTATGCAGTCAGTCTGTAACATCCATTATCATTAATAATGTATTAAAAAGAAGGCTTATAGCCTGAGGCTATCATCTCAATGATGCATAATCTCAGAAATGTCAAGGTGACTCAGGGTGACATGATGGACCATGGCATCTCTGAACTGTTCTGAAATCTACCGTTCTGAAAAGCACACATCCTGAAATGCGTGCAGAGCTCGGACACAAAGGCTTTGTCTCACTCTGAATCATAAACACTCTCCTTGGCAAGGATACAGAGCAGCAGTAGTGCTTGTGTCTTTGCCTCCTAAAGATTATGAGCTTGGCTTGACAATCTGTAGCTAACGCGGGGTGTGAAAGGTTCTGTAGGTAAATAACGATCTCATTTTTCCCTCCTTCCCCCTTTATTGGGATAGAAATACTTTTTGCTCATGTTCTTAGCAGGGGAAGCTAAGTATGGCTCAAAGATTGTGGATCCAGCAGGGATGTGTTTGTTACATTGCTGCAGTTTAGCTGAAAGTTCTTGCCATAAACAATGTCTGCATGTAAGCTTTTTGTGCTGTGTCACCATACGTCTCTTGGATAACATTATTCTTTTGGTGAGTACAGCTGCTTTTCACACAGCAGGTCAACCAGCACTGTGTTCTTGTTTGTAAATTACATCAGAGTAGCTTTTAGTTCTTCCCTGGGGTCAGTATAAATCAAAGTTGAGCACTGATGCCAAAAACCTGATGCACAGCCACTCTAACCAGTTGTTGTGGGGTGTTTTTAACTGGGTATTTTAGTGATACAGTCCAATACAACAGACAAAATGCTGATGATATGCAGCAAGAAAATTTCAATTCTTCAGATTGTATAAAAATATAATACAACAAAGGGCAGTCGGAATAGGAACTTTGGTTGGAGTAAGTAGTTGCAAATTCTGAGGAAAGAGCATTCTGAGTAGATATCAGGTGGTGCAGCTACTCCTCCTACCCCATGGCCTGATGTTTTCATTTTATTTTTACACTGTGCCTTTCAACAATAGGCTTTTGTTATGTTTAGTAGACTCCTGATATTTATTTTTTTAAATAACGGGTTGGGCTTCCTGACCAGCACAACATCTACCTCCCTTGATAAGAGAGGTTTCTCTCAGAAAAAAACTCAATAAATTTGCTCTGTGTTTGGGATTCTGTGGCTTTACCTGTTCTAGCACCACTTGGCTTTCAAAATGAAAATAACCTTGCTGGTGTGACAGTGCAGGTACAAATCTTTTGGATCTTGGACAAAACACATACGGACCCTTGTCACTTACAACTTCTTTTTATGCTAGAGGGTTTGATGCATAGGTTACTTCTGGAATCCAGTGCGGTCTAGGCTGTACCCCTCAAAAATTGCCTCTGTCCATTGCACAGTATACCACAGAGTGACTTTGGGTAGCATCAGGGTTCTGTGGCAAGCACCCGGCGTTAGCTGAGTTAGTAGCCAAGCTCTCATTAATTTCTACAGTCAGGCTTGTGAATCTCTGGGTTGGTTTTTTTTTCGTCCTGTGACGCAGAGGCAGATGTGAGCACGTATCTGCCTGTACATTTTGTTTTAAAACCAGCTGACTGTGTTAGCTGAGGTAGTGCCATGCCTGAGGCTACAAAGTCATGGTGAACAGCTTTCGCTGCGACGTTGGGCTTGGTGATGTCCCAACATGCTCACACAGACATTTCTTCTTCCCAGCATGGCACACGAACTGAAAAAAACCTCTCATCTGCTTGGCAAAAGCCTGCAGAATGCAGTACAAACAGATCCCTGTCTGACATCCAAGTGAGTTACACCAAGCTTGCATTCCTCAGACCTTCTCTGCAAAGCGAGGGTAATTCTTTTATCCTTCTGTAAGATGCTTTGGATGAAAGGTGTTTAATGGATGTAATGTGTTACTGTTAAAAATGTACCTTGCCGCTTCCAGCTGCTCATGCTGCTGACATACAATCCAATTATTTTCCTCTCAGGCATTACTCCATGAGAGAACAAGTTTTGACTGGTCTTCAATGCAGTGATTTTCCCGAGTTCGTGGTATTGCTGCTGTTTTACTACCCTAATGATTGACCTTGATTGAACTAATGCTTTAACTAGCCCTGACAAGAAAAGTAACTTTTTCTGCTGTTCAGCATAGACTGATTTGGGTTGGATGTAGAACTGAACTTCTAACTCTCTAGTTAGGAGGCTTTCTTAGCAGGGAGCAGGGCTGTTTGAAACACTGTCAGGTTTCTCTGCCTGGTGGTTTCATCTCACTAAGGTTGAGGATGGCATCTTGTTCTAGAGGCCATCAGTGTAATCTCTACAGCTGTAACCAGAGAGCTTCTTCTGTTCTTTTTTAGCCAGGAAAGCTTTCAGGCAAAAAAATTAAAAATATTAAAAGTACATTCTTCAGGGAGTTCAGAGGCTGCAAATGCAATAAGTGAAATCCTATCAGACAGTAAGTTAAGAGGGTATGCTGCAGTTTTAAGTGCCTGTAAGGTTTAATTAGCTTGTTTTACTCTGGCACAGATAGCTCCAGGACTCTATTTTCTATGCATTCCTTTCTCATAAAGACATTGATGGTAAATCCAGAACAGTAAGGAGTGAGGAATAGTACCTTTTCAGGAAAAAAAACCCCAAACTAAAAAACAACAAGCCTGGCCCTGTGGCTACATCGTGTTGTTGAGAGACCTGTTAGGATTGCAAAGTTGTACTTTGCTCTTGGCAGGTGTTACAAGATCCTGATGAGAGGAGTCATTAACTAGTATATGCCAGCAGCTCTGGGAAGAAAGAAATGGAATTTGGGTCTCCCTGAAGGTGTCTGAATTGAGAGAAATTCAGCCTTCAGGTGCTTATTATGTATAATCATATAACCAAGGGTTAATTAGGAAAGCCCCTGTGGTATTTCACATGTTTGAGGGATCTCTTAAAGTTGAGCAAACCAGGCTTTTGGATGGAGACTGAAATCTTATCAAGTTGTCCTGTGGGACTTTTTGCAACTGTGTGTGACTCTCACTTTCACTGTCTTGGCTTGCTGTTTTATGAGCTATGATGAAGATATCAAGGCAAGAATAAGGAAGTATTAATGCCTGATAAGCACTGCAGCAATTTGCAAAGTCACCAAGTAATTGAATTTGAAGTCAATTAGTATATTCATGGTCCAAATGCTAGCATGTCTACTAGCACACTCACAGTCATGTATAGTCACTACAGTAGAGGATGCGTTATATGCTTGGTATATAACTGGTTTCCTCATCAGTGTGAAACTGCAGGCTAGCTCTAACCGTAAAGGATGTGTTTTATTTAAACAATATTTTAAAAGAATGGCTGAAGCTGTGAAAGTCAGAGGTAAAACATTAAGGAACTAGTAGTTCACCATGAGGAGTCTGTATGTAACACTACTGTATCCTCTACATCTTGTACACATTAATCTTTTGAGCTATGGTTTGGTAAACTTGGAAATCCTGATTACATAGAGAATAAAATCTGTATGAAAAGGAACAGTTCATTATGTAGGAATTTACTTTGGCCAGTTGTAGAACTACTAAGGAAAGAAACTGCAACACTGTTGCAGAAAAGTTGGTTTTGCCCTTTTGTTTGCTTGTTTCTTTGTTTTGTGTGGTTGTTACTTTTCAGATAATCTTGCCAAAAACTCTTCAGTTCACTTGCCAAATAACACAGGATAATTCAAACAGCACCAGGCACTTAGTTTATTCCTGCCTTGCCTCTAGCTGCTGTTCTGGGAGGGTATGTGTCCTATGAAGTCTGATCAAATATGCAGCCTTAGGCAGGTGTCTTTGATACCCCAATGATCTGAGTCCAAAGATTTTCAACAATTTAAAGCATTTGGAAACTGATTTCCTGCATTAATTTTCCACAGTACTATGTTACAGAGTAAAAACTGTTTTCAGCTTCCTAAAATACAAGTTTCTCTATCTTCTTATCTGCTTGATCAGCTAAAAGCTGTCTTTGCTGTAATGGCTCCGAAGTTGGGGCATACTTCATCTGTTGGGTTTTCTGTTCAACACCACATACTCTTCAGTATGCCTGACATTAAATTTCTAATTGACTAGAATCTGATAGTTAAAAGAATAACACACACACCCCCCAAAACCTAATAATTTTAGTTTGATCTCCTAATTTGTTTCCTAAGCTCTAATGAGTAACAAAGCCAGTTAATTTCGCTTCTCTTTATTCTCATTTGAGGTCTGTGTTGGTAAAACTACGTCAGGCTGCAGCGCTGGCTCCCTTCCAGAAGTGTGTTATGCAAGGTCGCAGCAGTAAGCCTTGCTCTTGGAAGCCTGTCTCAGAGCACGTAGTTGGACGCATGGAGCTGTGCTTTCTTCTGTGTTGCACTGCTGTACAGATGATAGCAGGACTCCAGCATTGTGGAACTCTGACTCTGGGCAGATGTTCTTTAACAAATGGTTTGTTGCGTAGTGTTTATGACAAGAAAACTCATTTAGACTTGTGTTCAGAGTCAGTTGAACTTCGAAGATAAAATTAAACCCTTGCTGTACTCTGGTTAGTCTCCTGACTGTCTTCACAGTAGGCACTATTTCACACAAGGGACTTTGCCTAACTTTAAGAGGGACTGGGCCACACATTTACCATTATTTTATGATTTTAATTTTTTTTTTAAAATGGCTTTATCCTGGTAGTGTTGGTACAGAGTCAAGATCATCTTCAGAGCTGTATCAGTTATGACCAACTAAGGATCTTACTGTTACCTCTTAATGTTGAATAAAATAAGAGCACACGCAGCTTGCTATGACAGCAGAAGGTATCTGTGGGAGGTGTAGGCGCAGGAATATAAATCCATGCTGGCTATTTGGTCACAAATATACTCTGCTTTTGAATGTATTGCTGCCAGCCATTAATATGCAAGGGAGTCGTGCAGACAGATGCTCAAACCTTTCCCTTCTGGGGAATGGTGAGGACGAGAGATTCCAGAGCTCTAATTTAGGAAAATCTTATATCTTTGAAAAATGAAACATGGAGGTTTGCTCTATAGATTAGCAGCTGTCAGTGTTTCATCAAAAAAAATCAAGGGCCAGATAATTACACTCAGTTGTCTATGTCCAGATAACACCTAGTCAGTGTCACTCTGGTTTTCTGTAGCTCTTACAGTGTTATAGCTGGGTTAATTATCCTCATAAATTTGAAACTACTGTCCATTATACTGTCAGAAATTCAATATGAGCTTCTTGTGACTTGGCATGCTCTAAACAGTATGGTATATAACAAAAGTGGTGGTTGTTTGGGTTTTTTTAAAATTCATTCCAAAGAATTGAAATAGTAAGTGGGTAAGAAGGGTAGGCCAAACTCTGTTGGTCATGACAATGTACTCTTCTCTAGCAGTGGACTACAGGTTTCTGGTTGTGGGAAATCTGCCATGAAGAGAGATTAGGGTATTGCAAATGTAGTTTTCTATAGAGTTATTGTTATAATAAAAGTTACCAGCTTCATTGGAATGAAGGGTAGAGGTAACAGAGTCCAAAAATGGTGGTCTACTTCCATAAAGTAGACAGTGGGTATTTATGAGGGAAGTGATTCATGCTTTCCTCCCAAAGACTCTGCTGTATGGCCCAGGGCCAGGGGTAGAGGGTGAGGATCAGTCAAAGCATTTCCAGATGCAGGCTGCTGGCCCCTGAACCTTTATGTTTTGTTAGTTGCTTGCAAGCAGGATGGGAGCTTCAGGCATCTCCATCAGTGCATAAGTATCTGGTCAGACCTCACGTCTACTAGCTTGGTGCAGCACTTTTCACTCTTAGGAAGAGCTCATGGAACCCTAGATGTCTTCAGAGACAGTTGGCTGCTGTTGAATGGTGATCAGGTGTTTTCTTCTTTCTTTCTATTTTCTCTTTCTCCTCAAGTTGTTTCCTCTGAAAGCTGTGACCCTCAGCCTTTCCACCCCACGCACATTCTGTTGTTCAGTGTTTGATCCTTGCTCCTAAGGTGTCTCTCTGTTTTGGATGAGGACTTAAAATACATCTGCTTGCTTTTCTCCTATGTATTTTCAAGATGGACTGTAGCTCATGGCAGATAACTAAGAAAATATAAAGGCTATGGTAATATTCCCTGCAGCTCTGGAGGAAAAACCATTGCTCTTAATGTAAACCTCTGCTTGCTGGTTCTTTTTTCATGTTCCCCTGTTACCCAGTTTGCTTTCCTAAGGGCACTGCCTCCTACTTGATGCAGGTGTGAAGCAGGTGTTTCTTCTGACTAAAAACTGCCTATTTGAGGTAAACATGTGTCAGCCAAAGTCTCCACCTGCTTGCAGAGCATATTCTTCAATGGCAAATCAAAAGGATGGTTTGAAGGTCAAAGGGGGGTTCATGGCATGTTTTTATCACATTCTGCCTCCTTGGTACAGTGAATGGAAAAGTAAAAGTAAGGGGAGTACACAGAGCTGAATCCTCGACAGTGGATAGAATTTGAATATTTGATACCTTTGTGTGCTCATATATGTGTAGAGGGAGGAGCTTTCATGACAAATGCAGGAATGAGTCTGAGGTGGGATATGTAGTCCTTGAGACCTAGTTGTCGTAGTTAACAGTGGATAGCTGTACATGGTAACTCTATATTCTCTTCTACTGGAAACCTTTCAGTCAACAAACCTGGATTTTCCTAAAAGTGGCTGGGTGTGCGGTGGGGTTTTATTTGATATTTCTGGTTTGGGTTATTGTCCCTTTTTTGTGAATGTCAGTGGCAGTACTTGTAGCCTCTGAAAGATCAGTGTTGGGGGGGATATCTCAATGAACAAACTGAACAAACACTCCAATTCAGTGGGTATATAAAACTGTTGTAGCAAACTCTTTATGCTTTGTTCTAAGTCTGCCTCAAGTTGACTGCAAGAGAGAGATCCTCTTATCTACTTCCAAACTCATTGGTTCCTATTTTTTGTAGGATCTCAGCAAGCATTATTTCACCTATGCATGTGTGTTACTAAGTGCATGGATATATAGCATCTTTTGGTTCATTTTCTATGTGAAGTCAAGGTCTCTGAAGTGAATTTATTAATAGAGCTGGATGAAAATTAGAAGCTGAAACATGGCAGTTTCAGTGAGGATAAATTTATACCAAGGGTAGTCCCAAAGTGATTTGCATAGCTTCAGTGGCTTTCCGATACCTGGAAACCTCAAGAGACTGAATAATATTCTTTCCTCCTTGCAATTTATTAGGGCTATGGGTATCTCTAATCCGTAGCTTTCTCTTCATAAAACTGTTCTCTATTTTTAAGTTTGGCTTCCTGCATATTTGTGGAGGCAAGCAGGGTGGTGGTTTTTTCCTGCAGTGTCTTCGGGCGTGTCTGAAAAATGTTTTCATTTGATAAAGAATTTGTTTGTTGGTTTTTTTCAGAGCAGCCCTCACCATAGGAACTTGTTTTCAGTTTAATACCGATAGGAAGATGTTTATTTTCAAATGTTACAAATGAGCCATGCTGCTTTTGATAGCAAACCAGAACCTTTATGTGGTTAAGTTGCCGCTAGTAGGATGTAGTGTCAGGGTGACAGTACTGAAGGTTTGGAGGTTAGCGTGCTCCTTATGTGTGGTCTTTGCTGATAGTGGTTCTGCTGCGGGGTGGGGTGTGTGTGTGTGTGTCTTATGAAAGCCCTTCCCTATGTTTCAGGCAAACCATTGTACTGATGAAATGGTGGTGGTGAGAAGTGCTGGGGTGACTGAAGTACTCTGTGGGTGGCACTTTTTGGACAGTGTGGTTGTGTGAACTTCCTGATGTGGCACCAGTATCTAATTCCCTTTCCATCTGCTCTGTGCTGGAGCAGCCTGATGCTGTGCTACCTCTTGTAGTGATTCCTGCAGTGAGGAGAGAGCTCACTTGCCTAATCCTTATGTCCATTTCTTTCTTGAGGAAAGAGAGGGAGAGGTTAGGAAGGAATACACAAATGAAAGTCCTGACTGTAGGACCTGAGCAGGGGTGTACTCTAGTGATTTGTTTCCACTTCTGTCTTGCACCTCTCCTACCTGGTCTGTAAAAATACTTCCATGGGTGGGGTGGCCCCAGACAATACTAACTATTGCATCTAGGAGTCCTGTTGGTGTTACTGGCTCTGATCTGTTATGGACTGCATGGAGCCCTTTCTTAGAGGTACCTCCCTGACCAGCTTTCCCGAAAAATCATCATTTCTCAAAGGTGTTTTGCCTGGCTTTACAAAAGAGGCATTGGTCTGCTGCTGCCCTAGTAATGAGCTGAACGGCTTTCATAGTTGAAAGCTGAGCTGTTACAATCAGATACATAAATCACATGGGTAGCTGGTCAAAAGTGTTCCGTGTTAGATAATATTGCTGCAAAAATGCTTCACTTGTTCTTTCATTGTCCTTTTCAGCAGGGCTGTTCCTGTAGTCTGTAACTTCGGTTTTGGATTAGGTAACTAAGAAATCCTATACATATTAGGTTTATCATATCAAAATTTGCTCCTCATGAATGAACTTGAATGTTTGCTTTTAATTTACTCTGAATGTCCATGTTGGTAGACTTACTCTGCCAGTTATTTATAAAATATGAATACAAAGAAACAAACCTCAGAGGCTGAAACCAGAAAGTTTCTGCAGTCTTGATTTGAATTGCGTTTACTTTCTTTTTGCCTTCTATTGGTTTATTCCCTTTTATTAAGGTGATGGTGGGGTGGCTTGGAGCACTCTTTTTCTCCTCCTTTCTGCTCTGCAGCTCAAGCATAAAGGGAAGAATATAGAGAAACTGTGACCTAAGACTTTGGTTTCCTTTTCCTTGTGCCCAAAGAAACCACGTTACGTATTTCATGAAAACATGCAGTCTGTGCTGTCTTGTGCCTTCTCCCACCCCAGGCATTGATTCAAGATCAATGAACTTGGTTACCTGACCGTGCTTTCTAGAATGCTGCTGTTAGATTCTTGAGTAATAATTAATTGATTAAGACCTTGGGATCTTTGTTTTATGAAAAGGAAATCAAGACAGGTATAATAAGTTAGTTGCAAACAATAACCTTACTTCTTAGTCTTGAAGGTTGAATAATTCTGTACATATTAGCAAAATAAATTACAAGGCACATGTGCGCTGGCACTGCATCCAGAGGAAATCCATTTTGCAGCTGATTTATTACTTGTTTTCATGTTAGTTGGTGTGTCAGAAGAGCTACTTGCATCAGGTATTATCATTCTTGTTAGACACTGTTTTCTGCTAACAGAAGTAATGTTTTCCAACTTTAAGAATGTGATACTCTAAATCCCATAGAAACTAATGGCCTAGTGCTGGGCAAACACCATTTACCTAGCAAACACACCTTTTTCATTTTTATATCTTTTGGCTTGGGTTAAGCTTTCCTGGATTGTTCATGGGCAGTACATTTCTGCATTTAATGTGAAGGGACAGGAACAATTAAACACAGGGTGCTAACGAGGGCTGGCTCTCCTTCTGGGCAGTGCAAGGGGCAGATGCTTGTACTACTGAGTCATGGGCTGTTTGGGTTTTGTCCTTAAAGCTCCAGCTTCCTGAGTCAGGTGAACTTATAATTAGCACAGGGCTTGGCTTTTGTCTTGTAATTGTACTGTTAGAAACCAGGGAGCTTTGCATTGTTCCAGTGCACCTCCCTAACCTGGACGCTGGGCAGAGAACTGAAATATACTGTTAGAGAGTTGGCCCATTGGGGTTTTTTCTCTGCCACGTGAAGCTTGAGGCTTAAGGGAAATTGCTGTACATTCCCCAGCTTGCTGTAAAATCATCAGAGCTGGGGTGCTGGGTGTAAACAACCCTGCACAAAGAGCAGCAGTGCATGCTGGGGTCTGACTGCCTCATACACCCAGCACTGCAGCAGCTGAGACCAAAGCAGAAGCCCACAGCTTGCCTCCAGACCTCAAGCCAGAAATGCAACGGGGCTTTGTTTCAGAGACAGGGTGTAAGCCTTGCAGTTGGCAGCTCTGTTCAAAAGCCTTTCCTTCTAAATGATCAGGAGCAGTATTTTGGCTGTACTAGCTCTTTCAGGCATCTGGGTTGCTGCTGGACACAGTGTCAGGTGTGAAGGGCTGTGGAACTGAGGTCTCACATAAGACCTGTGTATGAAATTAAGTGTGGTTTGCGTAGCAAGTAGGTGAATCTCTGCCCATTAATTCCAAATGTAGCACCTGGCAACAGTTCAGGCTCAGAAGACCATCCAACTGTTACTCTGGTTTTGGGGGGTGGTGGTTGCTCTTTATTTACTATCATTGCTGGCATAGTAAAGGAATGTGGATTCTTCCTTTTATTTTTGCTGTGTAGCCTTACAAGTCACCCTGCATAAAGAGGGTTTGATGATTTCACATGAAGCAGTGCTCACTGAAGTGGTAATCTTTTATTTGCTTCCAGAGAGGTGTAGATGTAAATAAATTAATCCTGAGCTGCCAGCTTACAGTTGGCAGCCCTCTGTTCGAGTTCAGGCATGCTCTTTGCAGTCATGCCTGCATGCCAAGGAGTTCCTGGCTAATACCTGTCAACAGAAAACCTTGCTCAGTGCAGGCATGGCGAGTTATCAGTTCCTAAACTGGCTCAGATGGAAGGGGATAGTCTTTCACCTCTCCTTTTCCCTATTAATTACAGGGCTGGTACTAAACTATCCAGAGCCCTGTTAGGGTTGGTGGCCACTCCCCAAAAAGTGGAATGCTGTTTGCCCGTCTCTCTGAAAGCATCCCTCACCACCTGGGCCTTACAGTTGAAAAACAAAAATACCTTACACATCCCAATGATTGACAAGAGAGATGGGCTAGAGAGGTGTCAGGAATAAAGTAATTCTCCCTCTGTTTCTAATGGATAATTTTTAATTTTGCGGCTCAGTAAAATAGTTCATGAGGATACTTGTGACAAGTATAAATGCTTCATCCTAAAGCTTGCTTTAAATCAAGAGTTTACATGTCCTCCTTCACATAGAAGCTGGATATTTTGAGTGCATATTCAACATTTTCATTCCCCTGTTGTAAATTTCTTGATTAGTTAATTATTTGTGACATTTGTTTTAGCACTCTTCCTACCAGGTCATTGACCTCTCCACTTTTAAAAGCTAGAACAGCTGATGCCATTTGGGTCAGAGTAGAGATGTCCTGGCCAGAGTAATGACTTCCCTGGCGCTTACTGAACTAAAAACAAGTCATGGGGTGTATCTGTTGCCAAGCAGGGTCATGTTTACATCAGTGTAGAAGTCTGTTTTGGCACAGAAGCTGTTTTACCATCTAAAACTATAAAACAAATATTTCAGAACTATTGTCAGTTTACGTGACTGAAGTCAGCTATGGAGAATCTCCAGTGTTAATATATTTCTTAAAACACAAAGATTGGAAGTTGGGAATCTTGAGGGTGGCTGGGTTTTGTTGCTCGTGGATGTTTGTGTTGTGTTTTAGTGCAGAGAGGACCCTAAAAATATTGCTCTAGGACCTCTTAAATTGGTACAAACTAAGGCAAACAAATTATAAAAGTTTGAGTATGTAATATACATAAAGTGCATATTTAGTATAAAAGTGTAGGCACAAAGTGCAAATCCAAAAATCACAACAGTCCACAAGTTTGTCATGCTTTTATGGTGGTGTTGGGATAGACTTGGGGTTGGACTGAAGCTGTGGTGGGATGTGGAAAGTGAAGGACCTTTGTGGAAGGTCTGATTTCTAACATGGGCAAAGGAGGGTGGCCCAGGGCTGAAACTACAAAGGAAATGCATATCAGCTGTGCATGGTAGGGCAGGGGGTCAAGACAGAAGGAAAACAGGGGGAAAGCACAAAATCAACAGGCAGTGCTTGCCTTGTTATTCAGCAAAGCACTGGGAACTCTGATGAAAAAAGGGAAAGCAAATGTTCTTAGTGATCCTGATAAATTCCATGTTCCTTGTTGGTTGTTTGATGGGTAACATTTAGGTGGGTTTGATCTTAAGATTGGAAGGATAACTTGAAAGGTCTGGTTTGGATGAGATACACCTGTATTTTGGGGACAAAGTAGTGATTGGAAATGCTATGCAAGTACTAACAGAAGTCCCCAGGTACCTCTCAGAAAGGGATTTACTGACACTTTTTTTTCTGCTTACAAATACTGGCATCAGTATATAGCCTGTTTATCTTCACTATGGGCCCAAATGCTTCCCTCACAAATATAGTTGGTCAGGGTAATAAAAACTATTTTTGTTTCTCCTGCCTTGCTACTTGCAGGAGAAAGTTTTGAGGTTTGGGTTTTTTTTTAAATAGACTACAGGTATGGAGTTAACTTCAGGAAAGACAGCTAAGTGACTTTAATTTTTACTTGTTTTGCTGTGGTCTCCCCTGCTTTAGTTCTCATCTTTATCCTCTGAGATCAAGCTCCAGTCTTGGGGCAGCTGCAGTTTTTCTGCACCAACCCTACTATACAGCGGAGCGAGACTGAAATTCACTGTGGGGTTTTAAAAACTTTTATTTTCTCTTAGAGCTTGTAAATGAGAGAGGCCTTACCTAAGACAAACTTACTTGATGCCTTCACAAGGTTCCTCTGCAGTGTTTGTGGAAAAAAAAATTTGAAGTTTACATTATCAGCATGCAGTGAAGCTCTTAGCCTGATTAATGAGTAGGAGTGTCTGGTAGAGAATATGACTTCAAACTAGCAGAAATTTCCATTCCCTTCTTCAGCAACAATTTTGGAAATAGTTTGTTCACTGCTTTAAAAGATATCTTGATTGCAGAGACAGGCATCTTGTGTTCCCTGAAAGAAAAAGGAAGAACAGAAACTTGCTTTGTTCTTCAGATAAGATAGTTTCTATTCTCTGTTCTTGTACAAAGTCTGAGGCTGTGGGCCGGGAGGAATCCCCGGGACCAGTTAATCCATGCTTGTGTGCTGATGTGAGGTAAAGTGTACTCAGCCCTCCCTAACAGACGTTCTGCTGGTGTCTGTTCTTGAAAACCTCCAGGGATGATCTTCCAACCTCCTCAGTTAGTCTAACTTTCTGTTTCATCTCTTTCTCAGTGCCTTCAGCATTTCCTCCAGTATTTAAGCTGAGTGTTAGCTGTTGCAAATTAAGCTAAAGTTCTTGTTTTTTTCTTCCTAGGGGCCATGAAAAATAATTGCTTGCTGTCATCTTTTGGTTTGCAAGCTGATACTATATTTGCCTGTGGCATTTTTGCCCCCTAACCAAATACAGCAGTTAGTCTTTTCCCACCACTTCTTATTCTCTTCCAAACTTCCTGTATGAAATGTTGTTGCAGTAAAAATGGGGTCTAACAGATCAAACGGAGTTTTGATGAAGTTTTACTAGGGCTGAAACTGGAGATGCACACTTAGCATGTAATGCCGGTGTACTTACCGCTTCCATTCTGAATATCCAAATAGTATTTAATTTACTCTGTCCTTTCCAGAGCCCTGTGTCATGCTTCTCTCTTGGTTTTCTCACACCCCTCCCAAAGCTGAATTTTTTACTATAGTGTCCCTCTGGTTTAACATGAACAGCTGCTCAATCACCAAAGCAGAGGAAGAAGCTGTAGGGAAACTAAAAGGAAACCAAAGGGAAACTACATTCCTTAACAGCTCTTTGACTCCTGCATGAAGGTAAACAAACCAAAGTACACTAGACTTTCCTGTGAGATGCAGGACAGAGCTCAGAGGTGTGACCACTCATCAGCCCCTTATGTTCTTCTAGAAAATGTCACCCAGTATTTCCTAAAGCCATCTCGGCTCTCATGGCTAGGATAGAGTTGGATGCTCTAACTAACACTAAAAGTCTCTTTCTAAAGACTTCAAATGATCGATAACATGTTACCTGTGTGGATTATTTAATCATACATGTGGAGGGAAAAGTGCAAATGTTATCTCTAGTTTCGGATCCTGCACCCCCATCTTTGCCTTTTTTTCAGCTACTTTGCACCCCCTTGGGGTCTAATATCCTGGGCTCTTTATGGGCATTGGCAGTAAACACGCTGCTTTTTCCCACCACAGGTTAAAAAAAAAAGTCAGGAAATCCCCCACCATATCTGTGGTCAAGGTTTATCATCAACAAATATTAAAACTTTACGATACACATGAACAGATTCCAAGGGATGTCTGTTGTAAGTAAAGCAAATTGATTGAAATTATGTTCTTTAAGAGCCTGCCGCTTTGAAACAGCATCTCTTGGCTGTTCATCCGTGCATCTCTGTAGCTGTGAACAGCAGCTGTAATGAGCAGAACTGGAGAATTTTGGTTGCACTCTGAAGTGTTGAACTGAATAAAATATTTCATTTATGTTGTGTGAGTGGAACAGCCAGTTTCTCTCCCAAGGAGAGAGAGCACAAAGCTGAGCTGAAATTACTCATTGTTTGTTTCATTTGCATTCAGCAGGAGAGCCTGTGCACAGAGGGCCAGCAGTTGCTGAATCACTGATTGTGGCTTGCTTGCCTACAATAGTGAGAGGTGATGTGTATGAATAATGCTGAGGTCTAAATGTGTATAATTCTTATGCTGTCTTTATTCTCATGGATATGTGGGACCTTGCCATGTCAACAGCAATTCCTCCCTCCCCCTCCTTCCTCCCCATCAGTCACTTCTAAAGCTATTTGCATGTGAATCCCTATGGGCACCCTTTGCAACACTGGGGCTGACCTGCTAAAAGTAGGTCTCCCAGGCTTTCAATCATCTTGCCACACATAATAGCTAAATAATCCTGCCTGCCTGCAAGAAAATGACCTGCACGCTGAAGGAGAGGGCAGATGAAGGTTCTTACAACGAGTAACTGCTCGGAAAGGCATGCTGGTGTGGAGCGACAGATCACAGGAAAGCTATGAAGCTGCTCCCAACATCCTGACATGCAGAAACCACCCAGTGATGTGCTCAAGCTATTGAATGCCCTCCTTGCGTCAGGAAATGCGTTACCCTGCTTCTGAACAAGCATTTCTGCCGGTAATCGCAACCGCTTAATTAAGTTAATTCTTCACATTGAATTAGAAGCGTTATTGGGTCCTGTATGTTAGATAAGAGCACCCGACAGCCATGCTCAAGTCTGGTTGTACAAACTTGGAATGCTCAGGCGGTAGCAGAGCGTACTGGAGCAGGGAAGATGCGGGCTGCAGATGGGTAACATCAGGCAGTGTCATGCTACGTGCTGTCAGGGATTTGGAGCGCTTATTTCTGCAAAAGAGTTTCACCCACAATCCATCATTACTATCCTACCACAGACAGCAGTGAGAAGGCAGCATTGCAGCATTTGTAAAGCTGTTTTCACGTAGAGGAGGGTGCTGTGAGTGCAGCTGTTGCTGGCAACTAGAATGGCTTGGCGGTGCCTCAGGCGAGATGGTGTTCATGGAAGAAGCAGGGAAAAACCTGTGAAAAGCAGTTGTAGGAAGTACTGCTTGGAAAATCATGTTCATATTCATTAACATACAACATAATTAATGTTCTCCTTGTGCTGAATCATTTGCTTGTGGTTATATAATAAATATAGGCTGGCTTGGACAGCGTGGAGTGCTATCTCAGCAGGATGATAACTCATAACGAGGAGCAAAGTAGCAAAGGATGAGCTGATAGTTTTATATACTGCCCTTATCAAACTTCCTAGGAATTGCACAGTGCAACCCAACAAGAAGTTAGGAGCAGTAGCCATTGGATCTTTTTTCCCCACTGCTCTTCTTATAATTACAGGGTTAATGAGTTCGTGGAAGTTTTAGTCAGTGTAATGACTTCCAGTTGACCAGTGACAGTCAATAAGTCTTATTTTTCAGTGTTCACACAAATATGGCCTTGGTATTGTTTGAAATGTCACAATAGGATGCTCCAGATCATCATTTTATGCGTGCAAATGATTACATGATGCATAAATGAAAAGAAGGGGAAAAAAATGTAGTTTACTTTTCTAGTCTTGTTTATTCCATGCCTGCTCATGGAGGAGCCTTTACAGTTAAGAACAGGGATAGGGAAAGGCAGGCCCCTAAACTCTGAGGTTACTAAGCCTGCTATCACTACAGCTTCTGATTTTCCTAGGTCCTGAATGTTGACCCTTTCCCTCTGATGCTCTTTTTTCTACTGTCACTGCTCACATCCTTTGAAATAAAGGAATTTGAAACTGATAAGAATAAAAGTGAACTGTAATTTATATTTCTGAAGCTAGCTCCTGCATCAAATTAGAAATATGGAAAACTGATTTCCAGAGAAGTCTCTCCAAGTGTAGCCCATATATTAAGGAATGTGTAGAAACTTGCATTGCTGTCATCCTTGTTGAAGTTGTCCTGCAGTTAACACAATGTTTTTAATGCAAAGCCTTTTGCCAGAACAAAAACTGAATGAGTTGAAAAAATAAAAATGCCAGCGTAGCTTTAACTTTCACGTAGACATAATCTGTTGCTACCACTGTTTTTCTGAAGGACTTCAGTGCATTCAGTGTGTACATCTTATCTCCTCCGTTGACAAGTTGTTACTTCTTTTTTTTTTTGCCTTTTAGATGTGCAATTATATCTGACATGCAGTAAATCAAATGCAGAATAATTATTAAATTAGGCTAAGTGATTTGAAATAATATGCTAATGAGGCATTATACTTAGCATTTGAAAGCATCTATCCAGAGCTTTTGGATGCACATTTTAATGTATATGGAGACTTACACACCTAAAGTCTCCAGTTTAATCCTACTTGTAGAAGGCTTTATTGTTGATGTTAATGTATTTATTTAGTGTACTTTAAATTAGACTAAAGGAAGAGGATACTGATAACAAGGCTGTGCTCTCTGAAAGCCCAACTAAAAAAACCTTCTAAACTTAAAAAAAAAGAAAAAATTAGAACTGTATAATAACTCTTGGAATACTTTTGGTCTTCTGGAAAAAACTGCCTTTGCCAGTAAACATTGTAATTTATTAAGAAGGATCTCATTGTTTCCATTTTTCTCCAGACAAGTGGTTGGTGTTTGTTTGGCTTCTTGAAGAATCTCAAGTTCCTTTATTTCTACTGAATTTCCTGTCCTTTAAAGTTACAGAAATCTTTAAAGGATTATCCTCTTGATCAATGTAATGTCATTTACACAGATCCTCCTTGAAAATGTGTCCTAAAATTGTGTTCTTCTTCAGTTTACCTTTAACTCTGAGCATGTTTTGATACTTTGAAGCTTCTCTTCACAACCATAACATAGTAAAGTTGGAAGTAATTATTTTTAATTCAAAGCTAAATGAAGGCTGAAATGTTTTGATAATCTGAAAATTTTCACTCCCTAACAAACTCCAGATATCACAGACTCACAACGAAGTGTTAGCAAGAAGATGCATAAGGATAAATTCAAGGACTGATCATGAGTTGGTGTCCAAGCTAGAAGTTACCCTAGAGCATTCATTTAATACATTCCTTTTAATATCTTCATCAATGACATTGACAATGAGGCTGAGTACCCAAAGCAAATTTGCAGACTAAACCAAGCTGAGTAGTGCAGTTGACATGCCAGAAGGACAAGATGCTGCCCAGAGGGACCTGGACAGGCTGGAGAGGTGGGCCCATGTGAACCTCATGAGGTTCAACAAGGTCAAGTGCAAGGTCCTGTACCTGGGTTGAGGTGATCTTCATCATCAATACAGGCTGGGAGATGATGTGATAGAGAGCAGCCCTGAAGAGAAAGACTTAGGGGTGCTATTGGATGAGAAGCTTGACATGAGCTGACAATGCATGTTTGCAGCCCAGAAGGCCAACAACATCTTGGGTTGCATCAAAAGTAGTGTGGCCAGCAGGTTGAGTGAGGTGATTCTGCCCCTCTGCTCCACTCTGGTGAGACACCACCTGGAGTCCTGTGTTCAGTTCTGGTGTCCCCAACATAAAGGACATGGAACTGTTGGAACAGGTCCAGAGAAGGGCCATGAAGGTGATTAGATGGCAGGAGCACCTCTCCTATGAAGACAGGCTAAGAGATTTGGGGTGGTTCAGCTTGGGAAAGAGTGGCCCTCCAGTACCTGAAGGGGCCTACAAGATAGCTGGGGAGGGACTTTTTAGAAGGGCATGTAATGATAGGATGAGGGGGAATGGCTTTAGAATAGAAGGAGGTAGATGTGGATTTGATACTAGGAAAAAATTCTTCCCTGTGAGGGTGGTGAGGGCCTGGCACAGGTTGCCCAGAGAAGCTGTGTCTGCCCTGGGTCCCTGGCAGTGTTCAAGGCCAGATTGGATGGGGCCTTGAGCAGTGTTGGTTTGTTTTCTTTTTAAATATTGCTGGCAACAGTCTTTCTTTATCTCTTGTATGGTTCCCTTGCAAATCCCTGGTCTCTCATGTAGTTGTATAGCACGATATCAGCCTGTGGCCATGTCCTGAAGGACTGTTTGGCTTTTTTCTTGGTAGTGCTTTGGGACCATCATGTAGGTGAAGTCCTCTGAACGGCAACACCTGAAAGGGAGATGCATAGCATATATTCTACTGTTAGCATATATTCCCTATGGTGAACAGTCTAAGAAGATGGTAAATTGTATGCAAAGCTCGATGCCAGACTACTGTGCTTTAGATAAAAGGCATCAGATCTTAGAAGGAGAACAAGTAGAAGAAGGATCTGTCATTGCTATTGAGATTTATTGGTTTTTCTATAGCTTTTCTTTAAAGAATTAAAACCACAGAGAAAAGACCTGCTGCTTCTGGATATAAGGGTTTTGCACCTAAAGCCTGACCCATCTCTGCATGCCCTTTCCCAAGCATGCCGGAGGACAAAGATGTCTGTTTTGAAATACAGTAATCTTGCCCCCACTTTAAAAACCGTTTTCATGTGACTTCAGCTACTGAGGTTACATGCCATTTTTATCCACTTACTGTAATGTCATCATCTCGGTCTCTTGATGCAGAAAAATCAAAGGTCAGACTTAGGTCCCTCTCTTGATGTCCACTCATCTAGTTGATATGGATTCATTATTAAATTGTTTTATGCAAGAAAACTGGAAAACAGATAAACACAATGAAATCTCTTGCCCCAGAGATGCAGTGTGTGCACGTTTTCCCTTCTTGCCTTGTAATGCAGTGTGAAATTATGCTTGGAAACTTCAGTGATGCGGCACAACAACAACCAAAAGAACCCCCTGAAACCAAACAAAAAACCCCCCTCAGTGTAATAGAACCCGGCCCTCCTATACCAACCTAACAAAAGCAGGGGAAAGGCTGCTAAAGCAAACATCTTGGGCTGTGGCAGCAGAACTTGAAAGACTGGACTTGCCCAATGACAGCCTGCAAGTCCTTGCTGAATGAATTTGTACAAAGCCCTAATGAAGACAAACAGTCTATTTAAGCGTCCCTGGAAAGCTCCCATTCAGCTAGCAGCTGGCATGGATATTGTCAGTCAGAAGACACAAGCAAGTGACAAATAACTGAATATGTGGAAAAAATGAGATGACAATGAGCTGATTTCTCATTAGCACTTCTTTTCTTCTTCTTTAGATACTATAAACACCTTATTCGGGGTTGGTTGTACTGGCCTCCTAAATGCCAGTAAGTCAGGGCTGAACCCGTGCGCCGCTGGGAAGCTGCTGCCCGGGTGGGAGAATAGTTTCTCTCCATGGGAGCCGGGCGTTTTGTGTCCCGAGGTATTTGCAGCACTCTCTGCTCTCAAAGTAACTTCTGTGGGGCACAAGGAAAGCAAATCCTGTGGAAGTGGGTCTCTGAAGTGCTAACTCCCTTTTCTTGCTCTGGTTACAAAGAAACCCATTTGAATGTAAACTATAGGGAAGGATTACAGTGAGCAGTAGGAATGAGAGGAGAAATTGTATTCTCAATGTAGAAAGGCCAACTTTTTTTTTTTCCCTTCAGTCTTCACAGATTTTTGTGCGTTCTTTTTTGTTGGATGACAGAAATGATTAAATAATTGTAAATAAGAAACAATAAAAAATGTTATAGAGTTTCCTGGAGAGGCCTTCTGCTTTAGGCCAGGTCTCTCTGCAGTGTAAGTTGCCCTGGACTGCAATGCTTTGATTCAGCTTTGTGTCTGCTGTGGAAAACCAGGTCTATTTGGTACAATAGTTAGTTTCTAGAAAGTGAAACTGGAATCTAATATATAACGGGACTTTTAAATCCAAACTATGATGTTGTCATGCGCCCGAAAATTGTCAAAGACTTGGTGTTTGGCTGCCATCCTGGCCCTCGCATCTCTATCAAACTTGCCTTGCAGGGTCATGCTTCCTTTTCAGTTTGACCATTGATGTAAATTCAGGTGGCACAGAGCCAGCAAGTCCTGCATTGGCATTGTGTTGAGCTACTTGCAGGTTTCCTAACTCCTTTACTTAAAGCAAGAGGTTGTGCCACGCTTGCCTGTGATATTAATATCTGATGTTTGACTTGAATGAGAGCTTAAATCCTAAGGAAGAACATGGGTGTTCCTGCTGTCTGAACTCAAGCTGAATGTGGCCATTTTTCACTTTTTAGAAATGGAATGTTTTGTGTTGTCTGTGGGATTTTGTTGGTTTGTCTTTTGTTCCTCTTCCCCCAAACACTGGACAACTGGTCTCAAGGTGTTTTTCGTGTTGTATTGTAGGTTGTCCAATTTAATATGACTGAAAGGGTGCATGGCTGTTTACGTATAGATAGATACTTATGTAGTCATAATCCTGCTTCTACTCCCCTCAGGAGAGGATTACAGCGGTCAGCTGGTAGATCCATTTCTTCCATGTGCTTCAAATCCACCACAACTGATTCAAATTATTAGTCCAGGATTTATAGTACTTTTTTCTCTCTCTCTCCTCATTGCTTCCCCTTTCTGTATAATTGTCAGTAGTCTAAAGTACCTACAGGCATTTGAAAATCCCACTTGGTACTTATTTACTCTTTTGAAATAATGTTGAAAATATAGCCCCTAGCCTTTTTACATCTGTGAATAATGATAATGCTTTCTTACCTTTTAATGGAGTAATTTTGTGCGGTTGGGGGAGCCTGGGCTGTCCCAGCAATACCCAGCATGAGGCTGGAAACCAGCCAAACAGAAAACCTATTTCCTGGGGCTCCTTTTAATGCATTTGACTGTGCTTGGGGGATGAGTGTCTTCCCCTAAATGATGGGAGGCACCAGCTTTTGCTGCCCAGTAACAAGAATCACAGAATGGCATGGGTTGGAAGGGACCCCAAGGATCATAGCGTTCCAACCCTCCTGCCACAGACAGGGACACCAACCTCAGGCCAGATCTACACAAGGTTGCCCAGGGCCCCATCCAACCTGGCCTTGATCACTTCCAGGGATGGGGCATCCACCACCTCTCTGGGCAGCCTGTTCCAGCACCTCACTACTCTCTCTGTGAAAAATTTCCCCCTAATATCTAATTTGAACCTTCCTTCCTTTAGCTTTAATCCATTCTCCCTTGTCCTGCCATTTTCTGCCCTTTTAAAAAGTTGATTCCCCTCCTGTTTGCATGCTCCCTTCAGGTACTGAAAGGCTGCAATGAGGTTCCCCCTGCAGCCTTGTCTTCTCCAGGCTGAACAAGCCCAGCTCCCCCAGCCTCTCCTTGTAGGGGAGGTGTTCCAGCCCTCTAATCATCCTCATGGCCCTCCTCTGAACCCTCTCCAACAGTTCTACATCTTTCTTGTATTGGGAGCCCCAGATCTGGACACAGTACTCCAGATGGGGCCTCACAAGGGCAGAGTAGAGAGGGACAATCACCTCCCTGTCCCTGCTGGCCACCCCTCTCCTGATGGAGCCCAGGATACCATTGGCCTTCCGAGCTGCAAGAACACACTGCTGGCTCATGTTAAGTTTCTCGTTCACCATGACACCTAAGTCCTTCTCAGCAGGGCTACTCTCAAGGAGCTCTTCTTCCAGTCTGTATATGTCTGGGATTCCTCCAGCCCAAGTGCACTTACACTTGGCGGTGTTGAACCTCAGTAGGTTCACCTGAGCCCAGCTTTCCAGCCTGTCAAGATCCTTCTGGATGGCTTCCTTTCCTTCTGTTGTGTCAACCACACCACTCAGCTTGGTGTCATCCACAAACTTGCTGAGGGTGCACTCAATTCCATCATCAATGTCATTGATAAAGATGTTAAAGAGCACCAGTCCCAAGACAGACCCCTGGGGGACCCCGCTTGTCACCAGCCTCCACTTGTACACAGACCCATTGACCACCACCCTTTGTCTACGTTCAGTCAACCAGTTTCTTATCCACTGGATGGTCCACCCATCAAATCCACATCTCTCCAATTTAGAGACAAGGATGTGGTGGGGGACTGTGTCAAAGGCCTTGCTCAAGTTCAGGTAAATGACACTGGTTGCCTTCCCTTTACCTACCGATGCCGTCACTCCATCATAGAAGGTCACCAGATTGGTGAGGCACGACCTTCCCTTGGTGAAGCCGTGCTGGATGTCCCGGATCACACAGTCATTCCTCATGTGCTCCAACATGTCATCCAGGAGGATCTGTGGAGGTGCTTATATTTCTGAGAATATGGAGAAGTCCAAATTTTACAATACAGTAGAGATGGTGTAATTCAGGCTGCTGCCAAAAGGCTCCTTTTGTGTGTCTCCTTCCCTCTCTTAGTGTGGGCTTTTTGTCAGACCACTGAGATAGCTGTGCTCCGGCTGCTATCTGCTCCTGAGGGAGTGCCTCTCTACTGTCCCTCTCTACACTCCTACTGCTGCTTGTCCTATTCCCCCAACCTGTACAGGGGCTGCCTGCAGTAGAGAGGACCTCCAATATGCCTATTTACACTGCCTCTTTGGCGGAGTCCTATGCCAGGCTCCTCTCCTATTAGTATGGGTGTTGGTGCTGCCAAACCTCGTCACTGCAACTTCCTTTCCTCCTTTCTAAGCTAACTTTTTTGATGTCTTGTGGTCTTACAGAGACCCTGAAAGGTCAGTGATAAATAAAGCAAAAATTGTCATTAAATCCCCCCCAAAAAAAAAATCCTCAGAAAGAATGTATTTTCCTGCTAGTAAGCCCAGTGATCCTGAGAGATGCTAACTGGTGCTCTATTAAGTGGGGATTTTGATCTCTGCATATTTTAGCAATGTATGCATCTATGAATGCACATTGAATCAGCCCCTTTCTCCTCTGAGTCAAAATACATGGTGACAGTTTGTGAAAGTAACATCTGCCAACACAAAATACTCCCAGCAGTAAAAGGAGAACTGTACTGCAAGCACTGAGCAGGGTCTGGTTCAGCCTTTTGTTGCTTTCCAGCACATGACATTGAATCATAGCATTTTTTTGCACAGTGAATGCATAACATAACTTCACAGTAAGTAATATTTGCAGTGTTACCTTTTTTAAGGATTCCTGAGGTTGGTTGTAACTTGTAATACAGCAGGCATGTATCTTCAGCCTATGCTGTTAACACAACTTACTTTGCCTTTGTGATTTTTGCATTGACCATAAAAATGGTTTAATTATTGTTCATTATTTTAGTACCTTGAAATCCAAGACACACTGGCACTGTTAAAAAAAAAAAAAGCTTGAAGAAATATTGCATTCTCAGATAACTTATTAAATCATACAATGTGTTAGGTTGGATGGGACCTTTGGAGGTCATCTAGTCTAACCCCCCTGCAGTAGGCAGGGACATCTTCACTAGATCAGGTCTCTCAGAGCCCCATCAAGCCTGGTCTTGAATATCTCCAGGGATGGAGCCTCCACTATGTCTCTGGGCAACATGATCTAGTGATCTACCGCCCTCATATTGAAGAACTTTTTCCTAATATCCAACCTAAGTCTCCCCTTTTCTAGTTTAAAACTGTTACCCCTTGTCCTAGTGCTACATGCCCTCATGAACAGTTCTTCCCCAGCTTTCTTATAGGCACCTTCCAGGTACTGGAAGGCTGCTATAAGATCTCTCTGGAGCCTTCTCTTCCCCAGGCTGAACAAGCCCAACTCTCTCAGCCTACCGTCACAGGAGAGGTGCTCCAGCCCTTTGATCACTTTTGTGGCTCTCCTCTGGACATGCTCCAACAGGTCTATGTCCTTCTTGTGTTGAGGGCTCCAAAGCTGGATACAGTACTCTGGGTGAGGTCTCACCAGAGCAGAGCAGAGAGGCAGAATCCCTTCCCTTGGTCTGCTGGCCACACTTCTTTTGATGCAGCCCAGAATGCAGTTGGCCTTCTGGGCTGCAAATGCACATTGTCTGCTCATGTCCAGCTTCTCATCCACAAATACTCCCAAGTCCTTTTCCTCAAGGCTGCTTTCAAGCACATCATCTCCTAACCTGTATGGATAATGGGGATTGTCCTGACCCAGGTGCAGGACCCTGGACTTGGCTTTGTTGAACCTCATGAGGTTCACCTGGGCCCACTTCTCCAGTCTGTCCAGGTCCCTCTCGATAACATCCCATCTGTCAGGCACTTGTACCCCATTCTCTAAAGACTGTAGACTACTTCTTTTTGAGTGATCATCTTCCCACTGATTTCAGTGTTACACTCTCAATATGAATTATGTGGTTAAATAAGCATATTGGAGTAAGTCTTGCAATATTAATCAGGAAACAAATGATGAACAAAGAGGGAGGAAGATAGAGAAGAGTGCATATAGAGTTAAATCCCTGCAAAAGGTCAGCTTTCTTTGCTTCCTGGCCCTGTCTTGGATTGCCTGTGTCTCCACATTTTTAGCAAAAGAAATGGATAATGTAAGGGAGGTTTTTGTTTGGTTTTGAGTGGCTTTAGGTTTTTTTCTGATTTAGATTGCAAAGTTTTTCAGCTACAGTATCTTATTATTAGTATGTATGCTAAGTAGCACACCCTGGGGTCCTAATTTGGTTGCAGAATCTAAATAGTGCCATAATAGTGTTTAACTACGATTGTGGTGGGAGGATGTAAGTTCAGCACTACATATCTCAGATAAATCTGGGGAATGCTGCTTGTTTTGTGATGTGGGTGATGTGATGGGATTCAGTTCTGCTGACTGATCATAGGTAATCTTATTGTCATTTAATTTTGAAGCCTCTTTTTTGCACACAGTTTTCACCAGAAGAAAAGCAGTTGTGCAGTCTTAGTGTAATTCTCCACAGGGGAATTATCTGAGTCTGGTCTCATCTGAAGCATGCCTACAGCCTCTTGACTTCTGTGGACTCTGCCAATGCTTGGTTGAGACTATTAGGAACTTTCCAGGGTAGGCTTGTGATTTGCAAGTCATTTGAGTGATGATCCGGAAGACTTAAATATCTTTAGGGTACAATCACTGAAATACTATAAAAATTATTGCTGTAAGTGTGAGGACAAAACATACAGGAAAGGGAAAAAAATCATTCAAGTGGCTGATTTTGGTGGTAGAAAATTAATGAACGGTTAGGCACACCAAGCTTTCATTGGAAGTAAAACAGAAGCAGTACACTTTAAATTTCAAGGTATAAACTAATATGGCCTGTCAACAGGAATAGTGCTGTAAAGAATTAAAAAAAATAAATCTATTCTGTTGCAAGAGCCCTAACTGCCTTTCTGTAGTGCATGTTATGTGATAAAAGCTTTTCTCTTTTTTTTTTTTTCTTTTTTTCTTTCTTCCCCTGTGTGGTCCCATTTGATTACAATGCCAGGAGTGCCTGGCCCCATTCCATATAGAATTAATTGCAGCTTTGGTTTCAGATTGCAGCGGGACCAGGCTGCCCCTACCCCTTGCACTTGTTCACATCATCTTTAGATAGCTTGCCACCATGCCAGCTGGTGAGTGAATGGAGGCTTTCGCAGGGAGCCTAATAGACATGAATGGTTGAGTCATTGTCCTCCTTGGCTCTCTAGTTAATCTAGTGACAAACAAGGTTGGAGCTGCTGCAGTTGACATTCTCTTTATTGCCTGTGTTTTCAGCGTAAACACTGTGTGTAAAGGGATTTCATCTCTTTGCCAGCTCGTTTCTGTTTCTTGCTGGTTTTGGAAGGAAAGTATTCTTTATGAAGAGGTACCAGCAAAAGCTGGGCTGTGTTATGTTCACTTGTTTACTTTTAGTTTCCAGCAAAGCAGACAGTTGGATACCTCAGGTTGTGTGTTCAGGTTCCAAGTTCTACAATTTTTTATTCCTTCAGAGGTTCAGTTCTTTCTATGCATGCAGTGCAGAAATCTTTTATGTGAGAAGTTAAGATACACCAAGTTATTGCTACAGTTCTTGCCTGCTTATAGAGCTGTGTTTCTGAACTGTTTATTTATGCAGTATCCAAGCTTAAATAAAAATTTTATTTCTTAGAGAGAAATGTTATCTGAGAAAAAGATTAGTGCCCTTTCTGAGATGCAGAGTAGCAGAAAATGCTATTCTAACTAGGAAATTATATAGCAATAGATAATGTCCTTTCTATAAATATACATAAACCGATTGTTTTTCTTCTAAGATGTTTCTCCTATTAAGTGTGAAAAGGTAAACTACCTTTAGACAGCATTTAATAAAAAAAAATCTGAAATGCAAACGAATCCAATGTAGTGTCTGACAACCCTGTGTGTCTTCATAAATGCTTTGGGTCTACCATGAGATCTAAAAAGCTTTCTTGTTTTAAAAAAAAAGCTTATTCTGAGCTCAAGAAGGAAAGAAGAACATGTGCTAACTTTCATTTCCCCATTTTCTTGTTCTTTAAAAATCAAAGGAGGAAAAGTGAGTTAAAAAATTAAAAGCAACATCCAGCAAAACTGATCACAGATAGTCTCGTCACTGATGGAGTTGGGATAAACAAAACTGCAGTTCTGGTAGTTGCTTTTTTTATGGAATGAATCGTGTCTAGTATGGGGGGAAAAACTATAATTCAATGACTGCTTTCCAGTCTTCCTACAGCAGAAAACTGTACCTGGAGAAATGTGTGCATGGTGTAGCCACCCCTTTCCACGCAACACTAGTGTGATGTGTACGTGGCCAGGGCTTGACTCGGATGGGAGGGCTTTAATGTCCTTAAATTAATCAGTAACACCACCAGTATTGCTGAGGAATGATTTAACACTCTGCCCTTGTTTAGCCTGGAGGACCTGTGGAGGGAGGGGGAGTATCCTGGGTAGCAACAAGTTGATGGCTGAATGCTTTCCTAAGACACAGGACCTGTGCTGCCTGTCTCTGTGCTTTATTCTGGGCCATCCTGCTTATCTAGCAACAGTGAAGTTTTGTAGAGGAAGATATCCTCTTTAACACTGAATAAATGTTCTTTCATACAGCAGAGAAAATGAGATTATCTTCAATAACATCTCTTGCATACCTTCTGCTTCCTTGTTTTCACAATAAAACATCCTTCTGGAATCTCCCTGGGCCTCTGCCTGCCTCTGCAGTTACCAGCTATGTGTATGTCTCAGTGCCTAGCTGATCTAAACTCACAGCAAGGAATGCTGGGAGCTGGGGAGGTGTTGGCTGGGGCAGGGGCTCTCCTAGCTGTAATGCAGACGAGCTGGGAGCAAAACTCGTTAATGCTAAAGGCAAAGTTTGCCGAATTCCCTGCTAACTATGCTGAAAATCTTACCCAAGAGACACAGATTAATAGTCATAACTTACTTTGATTTGTATTAACCCTCTTTGCCTGATTAAAAATGTATATTAAAAAAAGAGGCAGAAGACAGGGAGAAAAGAACCGTTTAGATCTTCGTTATTTGGGACTCATGGTGATATTTCACCAGGGCACTAAGAACAGGAAGAAAACAGCCCATCCTTTTGTCATCCTGCCACATCTTGGAACAGTTATCTAGCTACAGTGGTGGCTGATGGACAGGCAGCCTTGACCTTCCTGCCTATTAATCTTAACAATATGCTACTTGTTTGCAAGGATAGTAAGGGAAGAAATTGTAACTACAGCTCAGGGATCAGCTTTGCTTTAATTAGCCTAAAAGCAACTTTTTCTTTTTTTTTCCCTACTTCTGTATTTTGTTTGATTCCCTTTTGAAATATTTTCTTACCTCAATAATCTGCAAGGAAATCCTCTCTTTTTTTTTTTTTTTTGTTTTTGTCTCTCCTAGGATATGATTTTGTTCTGTGGTCTTACTTACCTGAATAATCCCATAGATTTAGTTTATTAAAGTGAGTAAACACAGCTACATTTGACCAATTCTTGATCGCCTTTAGAGCTTTTAAATATTTTACATGCAGAATTGAGAACAAGTTAAAATGTTATGTCTAATGATCCTTTATATATTTGGAGTTTTTTTTCCCCAAGGATTTATTTCAAGTTAAGTACTCCAGAGTAAAAAAGCAAGGGAGGGGACACACACAACACGACACACACTCTTTCATTGCTTCATTCTGTGTGTGGGAGCTTCTTGGAGAGCTGCACATGTGTCAGTGTGCTTCAATCTTGCTGTGTAACACTGATGTTATGCTGTCTGTTCCCGGAGTTGCTGAAGGTCGTAGGCTAAATGTTATTTCATTTTGTACTGGGAAAGTACAATTTAGAAGCTGACTAAAGGAAAAACCTGAAATCCTAAGCTGAGTGGTGCTCACAGAGACTGCACAGTGAGTTGATAAAATCTTGTTGTATGGAAGAAGCAAATGTTTTTTTTAAATTCTGCCTTTTCTGCAATAAATAGCTACTTGAGTAGGTGTTCTGTTTGGCACGGGAGTCTCCTGCAGCGGGTTCGCTGCAGATTTGTTGGCATTAAGGAATACCTTGGATTAGGGTAAGACTGTCAGCAGACTAGGTCTCTAGAGGACATTCTTGATAACATGTGACTTGCTCCTGACTTTTGACCTTCCCCTTTAAAGTGTTGGCATCAGAATAGTTATCACGAGGTGCTGTAGAAAATCAAATGTTTAAACAATTGTCTCTAATAAAGAGGGTTTTTTAATGTGTGAATGAAATGCACTAGAAATCCTTAGTGGTGGTGGTTCTTGATAATAATGACATAAAATAGTGCTTTTCAAACCTGCTCAACTGTGTCTGAATCCAAAGAATATCTTGAACTGCTCTGGAAGATCAATAATAAAAAAAGAATAACATGAAAATAAAAATGAATGGATTTATGGACCTGGCTGCTCTCAGTTCTCTTCCAGTTTTTCTATCTTGCCCATCACCCTTTGAGTCACACTAAAAAAGAGGTTTTTAAAACATGGCTGTCTGGCTTTTGTACTGCAAGACATCCTCTTTTCCTTCACTGTCAGCACTAACGTATCTCCACTAGTACTACGAAAGCTGACTCTGAGCACTTTACTGTCCTTCTTGTGGAGATGAGGCAACAAGCTGAGATTTGTGCTTAAAGTCTAGCAAGCACCTGACATTCTCTCACTTCTTTCACTCCTCAAGTTGTTCCTGAGGCAGCAGGATTTTAGGAGAAATAAAATGCTGGTCAGACTACAACTACCCTTATAAATAGATCTTGAGAAGCAAATACAGAGCAATTTTATGTCTAGTGTTCCCACAGCTGTTTTAGAAAGTAGTAAGTTTTTGCTGGACTTTCATCTTTTTCTTTTTTTCCCCACTGAAAACAATCATGTTTGTTCTGCCTAAGAGAAGATTTTTATTAAACCCACTTGCAAATGGTCCCTGATCTCTGTATTTCCAAATCTTCCTTCCCTTCCAGCTGTGTCAGTCTGAGGGAGGAGCAAAATCACTATGGCAGAGGGCTGCTTCCCAGAAAGAAACCTGCCAGGTTTTATAGGTTTATTGTGTTCAGTGCTGAGATTCCCTTTTGTGTTTCATGTAATGAGTTTGAAAACAGTGGGATTTGAGCTAGGAATTCACAGTCCCTTAGCCTGTCCCTGGCAGGGCCACTGTGTGTTTCCTCATCCAGGACAAGTCTCCTGCTCCTTCCTGAGAGGATGGAAAGGAAATGGTGGGGTAAAAGCCGTCTTAACTTGGGTTTGAAGACAAAAGTCTCATCACGCCTATTGTACTAGAGCACTGGTACAAATCGAAACAGTGGCCCCCTGAGAGTGTTCAAATGGGGTTTTCTGGGACTGTCACATTTGTTTTCTCATTAGAGGGTCAGAAGGGCTCAGTAAAGTCAGTAACAGCAGATCAGCCTTGTCTATGCTGCAAAACTGAGCTTTTTTTTTTTTTTAAATCTTGTCAAGGGGCAGTGTCCCTAGTAGAGCAGCTATTGCTGTTCAGTCAGCCAGTCCTACTGGGAACACAGAAGTTCTGTGATAGATGCTCCTCTTGAAGGATGTGTTATTGCCATTGGGAAAACATTTATATAGCTTTGGCATGTGCTTACTTCAATCTGCTGGATTGATTTCCTAGCTCTGGTTTGGACCCATTCTTTCAAATAGCATGTGGGAGATGCTGGAATGTCATATCTGGTCATTGGTGATGTACTCTTCCAGGCTGAGGGCTGTGGAAGTTTGATCACACTGTTGAACCACCTTACCCTCCACACTGCATATCCATAATGATCGCTCTCAGGACTGTGTTTTTGTGGCATCCCCACAGGTATTCAGTTTCTGCGGTGGAGACAAGTCCTGAGCCTCCAGCTGTGTCAGCTGCTGCTTGTGGTAATGACACCAAGTCAAAAGGATGACATAGTAACTTTTTTCATAAGTGTGTTTTGCTTTTGGTTTTGGGATGTTCACTGGAGAATATTGGTTGGTGCTCCATGCCCCCAATTTGGGTATTGATTGCTTAAAGTAAGTTACAGGGCGTCACGACCAGCAACCACGAGCCACAGAGGTTAAACCTCCTTGCCTTCCAATCGACCTCAGATGGCTCTGGGTGGCTGGGGGCAACTGGGCTTAACCCCTGAGTGATGTCCAATTGTCAGGTGTTTTATCATGATAAGTTCTTCACAATTCTCGGGAACAGAATTAAGACTCAAAACAGAGTCAAGGTTTAAATTACTTTATTTGGAGGGGAAAGCTGGGGTGGTGGGGGAGAAAGAGAGAGAGAAAAGAGTGAGAAAGAGAGAGAGAGAGATTGCAATATCTGGGGCAGGGGCCAGAGAGTGAGAGAGAAAAAGTGAAGTGCAGAGAGGAAAAAAAAGAGCGAGGCGCGGAGAGAGAGAGAGTGAGGGCAATATCTACCACCATGGAGCTGAGGCTTCCCATCAGTCTGAATAGTCAGGTAAGGAGTTCCAGTAGTTGCTGGTTGTCACGGTTCAGCCCTGGGTTCACAGGGTATTGCTCCATCACAGACGTGCACACTAACATGCCAGTTTTTCTTGGTTATATACAGTTCAATGATACTTATTCATTAGGTTACCTCATACAGCTCTTCATACTCCTCACTTGTCCTGCTTCGTATTAAAATGAGTTCCAAGAAGTGATTTCCATAAACTCCTCCCAACTGCACCTGCGCACTGCTGTCTGGTGGTCGTGGGGATGAAGTTAGATGGTTCCTCTTCATCACAGCAAATAACCTATTTTGTGCAGACTCAGTTACCCCTTGACTCTGATCCAAACTACAAGTTTGGTTTCAGCAGGTTTTGTATACTTTCAAAGACAAGGGGGAGCTCGAACTAGCTACAATGAAATACTTTGCCTGAATCTATGACCAATTATGAGACAAGCATTGAACAGATAAGGAGTTTGTCACACCAATGGGGGGGCTGGAACTTGTCAAAGAAATAATTTTATTTCCACAGAGCACATAGTCCTTGAGTGTGTAATTTGCTCAAAATATGGTGTTAGGCTCAAACTTATGTCTCAATTGATGTTTCTTCTTTACCAGTCCTGGGTTCAAGACTAACTAGGAGTTGTTCCTGTTAGCAAGTCTTCCTTAACCCTTTACAAGCATCTTATTAGCAAGTCCCCTTTATCACAAACAGCAGTAATAGCAAGAGGTGCAATATTTCAGCAATGTTGAGACATATTCATTGAGGGACTCAGCACCGCACACAGGGTACTCCCTCTATTGATACCCTATCCAATGTCTGGCTTTACTTTGACCTGTGTTTGGAGCCAAAGCTGCTGTAGTTAAACACTTAGCATTGTTCTTCAGAGGCATCTGTTTCTTTCTACTGACCACAGGGGAAACATTAATTCATTGCTGATGTTCTTTAAGTCACCTTGTCGGTCTGTGTACCTTTTCAGTGCTGAAATAAGCCATGTGGATCTAGCCCATGCTCTTTGAAGTGCCTGATTTAGAGCCTTTTGTTGTATTGCTCTTTTGTTACTTGCTGGTTTTCTGCTTTTTGCATCGACAGCAGCAAAGAAACCCTTATTTCAGTGCAATTCCAGCAGTCATGTATAGAAATAGAACAAATACCTAGGAAAGAGAATGGATCCCAGAAGAGCCTCGTGGCAATTTCTGTTGCAACTTCAAAAGGTACCATTTACATAATGCAACGTCTTCACTGGAATGAACAAACTGTGATTTAATGCAAGACCTTTTGTCTTTTATAGCTTACAATTCAATAATGGACACATAAAATTTAAAAATACCTGGAAGAGTAATGTTTTGTTAATGAAGCTGTGAAATTGAAGCTTATTTCTGATGCACAGCTTCAAAAGGAGCTTTCACTCTTATTTTAGCAAGCAGTGCAAGGTAGGTCCATATTACCTGATCTAATCCAGTCCAAGGTTTTTTTCTTAATCTCAGCTGCTCCCCATGCTCAGTTTCAGTTTACATATTACTGGGCTCCCTCTGCTCTCCTCTCCTGCTTCTCTCTGGCGCTTTAAAATTTTAGACTGCTCAGAAAGAGTCACTCTCTTCTAAACAAGCATGGACATGAAAGGTAGGTGTTTGTTCATCCTTTTCTTGCCTTAGACCTGTACCACTGCCTTATGAGGATCTCTCTAACATCTCTAGCTCTTATAAGAAAGCAATACTTCATTTCTGACAAAACCTGCTTCCATACAGTTTGGGGTTTTTTACGCTTGGATAATTCTGTTGAAGCATTGGAGGGTCTGCCTCTGCTCTGACCAAAGGCTTTAAACTACAGTGCAGACAGTACTCTATATAGAATTTCTGCAGCTTGCAACCTCATGTAGGCTTCTCTCCTTTATATATAGATGAACACATATATGTTCCCCATCCAGTTTATTCTTGCTTGTATTCACATGTGAGGAGTTGTTGGATTTTTTTCTACCCTGAAGCATTTGGGACAACTACTTGCATTAGCTTCTACCTGTGGCTAGCCCATTCTCAATTCCCTTTTAAGCCTTCCTCAGTGAGAGTGTTTTCTTTATAAGCTAGAAGCAACCCAGAAAAGGTCATCCTTGCAGCTTTCACTTACAACTGTTGTACATACCTCCTTGAACAGCTAGCTTAAATGAAACCGGTTCTTAAAATGTTAAACTTCAGCAAAGCTCCCCCAGCACATGCTTGATGTGCCACCTGTTGCAGGCACGAACAAGGCTGCACTGGAGAAAGGACACACTGAGCAGGAGAATAATTCCAGCTTCTTATTCTGTGTCACTCTGCGTATCCTGCTATGTCATCATTTTTCTAAGTGCTTCAGGTTTCCTTTGTAGACTTTGACTTTCAGCCTTTTCCGAACACATGCAGGCAGACTTCACAGCTGCTTCTATACTGTATCTCAGGCATTGGTCATCCATATAACCCTTCTTACTTCTAGTGTGTCCCAGCTGCTCATAGAACAGATGATGCAGTAAGACGTCTGTAGGAAGAAACGTAAGTGTCTTCTACCTTTCCAAGGCTCATGGTACCTGGTTTTCAGGTATATCTTTCCAATTCTGACCTGGTCCTCTAGTTACTTCCTTTTAGTTCTTTGTTTTTCTTCATCAGATGATAGAGGGACAGCCTCACCACTAATTCTATTTACTGTGCCTTCAATGCCCCAACTGCAATAAATCTTGGGCTACGTTGTTCTTTGGCATCCAAGTGCATTGTGTTGTTACTCTGAAGAAGACCAAAAAAATCCATAATGAGTCTGAGACCATTCCTCACAGGTAATTCTCTTCCTTGGCCCTTGCAGCTGCTCTCAAATGAGTAGCTGTAGCCTGATCTCCTATTTTTAGTGTACCTTTTGTGTGTGTGTGTGTGTGTGTTTTGTTTGTTGTGAGTGTGTGCATAACAGGAGAACATGATCAGCTTTCATGTGATAAGCAGAAGTGCAGATTCTGGGTGCTGTTTCAGCCCATAATAATTTCTTAAAACATAGTGTTCCAAAGATTAAAATGTAAGCTTGAATGGGATAGAATTGTGCTCCTGCTTTTAAGGCTGGGAATGGTGCAGAACAATGGATACATCAAGATTCTCTAGGACTAGTGACTTATTTTTCTTACTCACCTACCCCACAAGATTTTCAACAGGTTCTTCCTCTCTGTTACAGACTATATATCCTTCTAAGGTACTTGCTACAGAGTAAGCACTTAACAAGAGATGCCCTTTCAATCAAGGACTCTTCCATCTCCCTGCGCAGGTGGGTTTTTTTGCTGCTGTTGTTCAGGTCAGCTACTTAGGATGTATGCTGGAAACCAAGAGTCTACTGGAGCGTGGTAGCATGTTTCTGACTGTGTCAGCCCTTTATAATAGTCAGCTTTCAGATTGGCTCAGCCGTCAGGAGTGCCACATATATGACTTGAATATAAGTATTTGTGACTAGTACACAACTACTTGCTGTTTTCATGTTTATATAAAAAGGATTTATAATTATTCTTGGTAGCTACTCAGCCTTTCTTTGTACTTGGAATTATACTTTCCTGTAGTTCAATGGGCCTGAGGACATGCTCTGACGTTGGCATTACCCTGGTTGTATCAAGTTCACCACAGTTAGTGAATAAGTGAGATGTAAATGAAATCAGAATCCAGCTCGTAGAATACACTGTGTACTGCTGTCTACATAAGGAAAACTATTCTGCTTTCCTATCTGGTTACGGTAAGACTAGTACGTCATTAGGCGTTTTGCCAGGGGAAATCCTTATGTCTGACACTCTTAAGAGAGATCAGAGCTACACTAGAAACTCTTTGGTTACTAAAATGCTGTTGAACCTTATTTATGCAGATACAGGGAGGAAAGATTTCAGCAGCACTTCTGAAGGTTAGAAATGTATGGTGCTGCAGTTCAGTGCACCTGCAGAATCCCTGGAGTCTTTGACCCTTCAGAGGTTTCCATAAGAAATAGATTACAGAGCAGCTCTGAATAAGGGAAAACTGGAAGAATCTTGTTTCCTTTGTTTAGAATAGCATCAAAGCAGGCTGTTAAAAAGGGAATAGTTCGTACCTCTTTTCCTGAAGTTGCATCTCTGTTGTTTCTTAGTGGTATGTAACATAAGCTGAAGGATTAATTTGGGTTTTAAATGGTTTATTCTTTTTTTCTAATGTCTCTCTTAAATGCAGATTGTCTGTCCTGGAAAGGATTACTGCAGAACTGGAGAGTAAGTCCCAGAGGATGAGATTTCAGTAAGGGAAAAGGATATTTCATCAGGATTCTAAAAGATTAGATAGAATAAATTGCTCATTCATGTGCAGGCAAAAGGCTTGGAGAATGTGTGATATGCTGGGTCAACAGGAGGAATATACAGTGATGGGAAGGAGAACTCTTTTCTGTAGAGTTGCAGGTGCAAAATGGGTTACAGGAGTCCTGCTAGAGGAATAGAGGGTTGGGAGGAAGGAATTGCTAGCTAGAGAGATCCCCAAAAAGATTAATAACAAAGCAATTCTGAATCAGGAAAAATGCTAAAGTGGCTTTTGTCCAGCCTGCTCATCTCCTTTGCTGCCCTTCCTATACTCAAATATTTCACTTCAATAGGTAGAATGAAGCTTGTTTGATTATTTCCTTGAAACATCAAACTGCTACTGGGAATGACTGGTGAAAATAAACTGCATTTCCATCTCTCATAGTGATCAGACATAGCAGCCAAAGTACTGTCACTGTTTCAGTATTAAAAGACTACCAAAGTCTTGTTCCTGGCTTTGGAGGCTCAGATGTGAATTGCCCGGTGCTGTGATAATACAGAATGTTGAAAAACCTGAAGAAGGTGACACATTTATGTACAGTACTTGAAACTAATGTAGGGAGCAATAACTACTTGTCTTAGTATTTAGTTTTGATAAAAATGACAGCAATATTTAGACAAATGTATTGTGTGAGTCACAAAATGGCAGATTCTGATACAATGCTTCTGATAGACATTGTGAAGCCAAGTAGTTCCATGGGGTGAAGCCTCTGGCTGTTGAACCATGACTTCTTAAAACTTGTCTTCTGATGGATTTTTCTGATGTCTTATGTGGTTTGAGTTTTGTGGTAATATTTTTCTGTCTTTGAGATGTTTGTCTTCCTTGTATTCCTACAGGCCCTTTCAGTTAGGGGCTAATCAGGATTACCCTTCTTTAAATATGTAGGAACTAGACAACTTTCTCCCCTTCTGTCATGTTTGGTCAAAACTGGTCGATGTGTCCTGGAACATGAACACACAGGGAAAATCAGACAAGTTAGAAACACACAAACCTTTCAGGCCAGTGACATGATCAGGAACACTTGCTTTCCATTTCATTTTGCTAGGCTTAGAAAAAAAAACCCACACCAACAAACCTTGTCAAGATTGACTGGTAGCTTTAACACCCATTGAGGCAGCTGAGCCTCTATGTCTGGACCAATTACTGTGGTTTTAGTGGGATTGAGCAAAAAGGCAGCTCAATTCAAACTGCTTTTATTGGCATGACTGGTGTCACAAGCCTTGCCAAAAGGCACGGTGCCACCAGGGATTTGAGAGAGTCGACATGTCAAACTGATTGTTGGTCTTAAAAATAAATGCCAGTTGATACTTTATATTGCGATGATTAGATCTGGAGAAGGTTTTGATATCTGTTCCTGATCTTAGAGGTTGAGATAAATAGTCCTTCTAATCGGGCCATAACGCTGTGTCAGGTATACAGCTGGGCAGTAAGGAGAAGCTGTGTCTTTTCGTCTAAAAACTTACAAAGGCCAAACAATAGTACTCTTTCCAGTGTCTAGAGAGAGTCTAAGAAATATAATTTGGCTTTAGGGCACAAGGCACAAATCCCAGAACGGGGTGGGGGGCTTCTCTAGAACTGAAACAAAGGCAAAATCCTCGCAAACGGTCTGTTAATTTGCAAGTAATTACTGCAAGAGAAAAGTGCTCAGCTAGCTGAGATCTTTGGTCGCTATTTAAAATGACAATGCAAACAGTTAAATCCCATTTTCTTTCGATCCAATATTAAAACAACTTCAAACAATGCCCCAGAAAATGTATGTAAATTATAAACAGACTGGTGTGTACTTCTCAGAGTCTAGTGTTGTGTACTGGAAAATGTTAAGCTGATAAAGAGTAAAGGGCTGCACTATTTTAAGCTCTCTTATCCAGTTAGCTGACTAAAATTGTTTTATAGCTAGAACAGAGCATCTGGGCTGGTACACATAACGTTCTAAATCTGTGAGAAAGAGCAGGGAAACAACAAGCCTGGAATAGATTCTGTCAAGCCCACAACATCTGAACAATTTGTAGTTAGAAAACCACACTGATGCTCAGAAATCACAAGTATCTGCCAGTCCTTCAAGGCTTTTCTCTGCCAGCATGTGCTGTTTTTCTGAAGTTCCTGTGTGCCTTCTAAAAAAAAAAAAAAAAGGGGGAAGATGGAACATACTGTACTGAACAGAGAAGCAACGAAGCCAGAATTGAAAGGAGAAAAACAATTCAAGCTGCAACACTTGTGCTATCTCCCAACTTACCATAGTTTGCTATAAAAAGGATGTTAAATTTTGTTGTTTTCTTTGTTCCTCTTGAAGTTTTAACGTCCGTACTGAGTGACTGATGAGTGCTCTGTTGCTCCATCTAAAACCTCCAAAGAGGCTGTGGTATTTAGAAAGGATTGTCTGCCTGGGGCAGGTCATCTACTAAGGGGTATTATGAACTGCTCTGTTATACTCATTAGAAAAGTGAAGAAAAATGTAAAGAAATCAATGTTAATCTGTATTTTGGGGTGACTGTAATTTTTGGATACTTACTCATATGCATTTTATTTTCAAATTCCAAGTCCTTTTACAACTGAACTTGAATTGCGTATAGTACTCCTGAGGCAGTAAAGTGCATATTTTCAGCAAAAGGTTATCCAGTTGGAGGATGTTGAAATGAAAAGGCCCTGTAAGGGATAATGTTGTGGGCTGATAGTGCTGTGAAATTTCTGCTTTTGGTCTTAAAAGCAACAGGATTTCAGTGGAGGTTAAACATGGTGATGGATAGAAAGTGTCCAAGCCATCTTTGGGGTTTATTTTAAATTTACCTCCTTTTGCAGATGCTTCACTGCAGCCATTTGTTCTGGCCTCCACTTTCTGGACGCTTCAGTGGGTGAAACTTTGGGAAAACCCTAGCTTTAAGGAAATACCTCTGCTTCCCCTCCATTTCCAACACTGAGGTGCTCTCACCCATACCAGCTGTGTCAGGGGGGCACCCAGGTCTGCACCCTGCAAGTGAGAGCATCAGAACAGCCTCAGAGAGCTAGACAGCTAGCCTGGGATAGTGGCTCTGAGCTGTTGGGATGTTAGTGAGCATGGGTTGGCTTTCTAGCTCAGTGCAGGAAGGGAAGGTATTGCAACAAAACCTTCTTCAGGACAGAGACCTCAGCCTTAGTACAGGGATTTCCCCTCTCCTGTTGTCTGTATACGCGCTCTTAGTCTGGGATATAATTAGTTGTTTCTGGGTAATTTTCTTCTCATCTAAGTGCTGTGATAAGGAGCTAGAGGCAGTGCCCTTCATAAAAACATGTCTGGTACAACAATGCACCACTAAGCAGTGTGTTTTAGCTAGGTGTAGGTGGAAGGTGTCCATCAGCGCTGTCAACACCACACCACCGGTGTGGGACAGAGGAGGTAGTCGTGGTAGCACAGGTAAATGGAAGCAGGCAGAAGGAGCAGGCTGTGCTGGGATCAAAATCCAGGGCTATGGGAAACTGAAAGAGGATCCTTGTCTGTGTGTTTACCCTAGGGGGTTTGCTTGAATGTTGGCATGCTGTGAGCGATTAAATTTTCTCCACCCTATTGTAGCAGTCACAGCCAACATCATTAAGCGAGTATCACCTATCTTTGGCCTGCTGTTGGGTGGGAGGACTGATTCCCACTGTTTCTGATCTGGTTAGTTGCTAATCCTGGCTCTTGCCTGATGCTTGCTTGTGACACGCGTAGCACAGGAGATCTTTATATAAACTGATTTTTATTCCTTTTGAATGCAGAAGTAAGTATTGCAAGTGAAGCAACCATAGGTGCATGAGTTGAGGATGGAGCTTCATTGGGGAAAGGGAACTTATTTATGGAGTTGCATACAAACTAATTTGCTCTTACAGTGGAAACAGAGGTGGGGGACCCGAAACATATCCCGAGGGGCCTGTTCCTGCCGACTAGGGAGTTTGCTATTCACATATAATTCCATCCAGATTTCATACTTGCTCTGTCACAGACCTGTTAAAGGATGGTCTTTGCTTGGCTTCTGCAGATTCTCAGGCTTCTTCAGCATTGGACATGGGAAGAATTTAAACTTTCTGCATCTCTCCAAAAGAGAACTCTTTCTGAAATAATGCTGTTATCTGAGATGGGATGGAAAGCCTGGAGGGGGAAGTGGAAGCAGAGCTGAGTTTGGGAACAGTGGGTTGAAAGTAAACTGCAAACTGGGCAAGAGAGGCTTAGAGGATTACCTCTTCCATTAAGGTTTCGAACTAAGGCCATTGTATGGACCTTACCATAAATATCAGATGCAAAACATGCTGAGGTGCTACTTTTGTTTTCTCTTGTGTTTGTGCATGTGGAATACAAGTAACACAGAGGAATCAAGGGTAAAACTGAACTAACAGTGACTTGGTCAAGGGATGTACTTAGATTTTCATTGATGTTGCTTTCTGCTCCATTGTAACATGCACTGCAGCACCACTGTCCAGAATAACGTGCTGTGGGAAGAAACTATATTTGCTATATGGAAATTAGGACATGATTTGTGTGGTGTTTGTAGGAAGAGGAATGAAGCTGCTTGTGACTCAGCAATTAAATTTCCTTTTTTGCTACTTGTGCCCTTCTGTTACAGATTACTTGTACCTGGCAGCAGCACAGCTTGGTAAGGGTTACAGAAAGCTGAGGGTTTATAATTGGAAGTATCTAAAGCTATTTTATTAAAGCAAGCCTTACCAGCCAAACTCCACGTGAACATGAGTTTGTCTAGTTTTGCACTTAAATAGCAGAGACCTTGGAGTCAATGTAATTCATTGTGCTCTATGTAAATGAGGCTGTACTAAATGACTAAAACATGTTATCCACGAATATCTGAGATGAGGTGTCTGGGGAATAGTATCTGACTGATAAGTTACCCACTGGGGAAGTCCCTGGCCTTCATTTCTATAAAGATATGAGCACAAATATATTATTATACTACTAAAAAGCCGGAGGAAGGAATTCTTCTCATTGCCCTTTTTTGAGAGTGCTTGGGTCTTTATCCTTCCAGCCAAGAGCAATTTTTGCAACAATCTGTCTTCTTGAGGGATTCAGTTGGTGTCAAAGACAGGGGAGGCAGAACTGTTAATTGCAGGCAAATCAGATGGGGTAAAAATGCAATTAGAAGAGACATTGTGGGAATTGGCAAATCCCAGGCACAGTTTCTTTATACCAAGATTTTTTTATACTTTGATTCATGTGTTTAGACCTGCCAGGCTCTTACCCACTTGGTAAAGCCTGCAACAAAAAGGGAATTTACCTGTAACTTATGGTAAAGACATGGAAAGCCTCTCGGGCATCTCATATCAAATAGTGTATTTTTTTCTTGCTAGTGTACTGGTTTGAGGCTGTGTAGGCCTACCTGTGCCTGGATGCTTTTTAAAGGTACACGCTTTCAAGCAGTTGACAAGAACTGCTCTATGAAAACCAAATTTTCAGCTAAGGATACTTCAAATTTGAAACATAGATGACTTAATTGGATTAGTCACTTGTTCATCTAAAATAAAATATGATGGCTGAAAGTGCAGGGTCAGTTGTTACAATAGAAGTCTTATAAGTAACATTCCTGTGTGAAGAGCTTGATTCAGATAGGTTCTTGTGTAACTCCAAGTCAGGTTGCATGAAGCTTCAACTTGGATCTGGACCTGTGCATCTCATCACCACAGCCACGTTTTAGAAATCATTTAATGCAAAAAAAACAAATTAAGAAAACCCAGCACCCAAAAAATCCAAACAAAAAACCCCAACAAAACCACAACTCAAAAAAAAAAAAAATCCAAACCCAACAAATAACCTCAAATCATTAAAATTCATAGTGAATTATGAACTAAAATGTATATAAAGATGGATAACTCTTCACAAAAAATAGCAGCTGAAGTAGTGAAGATCCCATGTCTTTGACCATCTTTCCAGTATTCACAAAGGTATTAATTTTTTTTACCTTGATGTGGAGGCTGAATACAAGATTTCTGTTATGGACAAAAAAACCCCACCTGGAAAAAGGCTCCTTTCCAAAGTCTTGGGACTCTGTCTCCCTCAAAATCAAATGCTTTAGAAATCATGCTGTGGGGTACAAAGTTTTGATGTTGAATTTAGTATCTGTGTGACTAGGGCTCTAGATCTGGGCTGAAGAGAAGATGTTTATACCTCACTAATGCTTCTCCTGATAAAAAGGGTAAATGCATTTGCAATCCATCTACCACCTTCAGGCATACTATTTAGGGTTGTAAAAAAAACTCTCAAACCTGGGGAGAGGGGAGTAGTTGAGAGTTGATCTCTGAAGATGAAAAATGTAATTTGGCTAGAACGTAATTATGTTATGTAGAGCAGATTCATGAAATGAGATTGTCTGTTCTGATCTCCATTCCTTGTCTGAATCTTGGTAAGGTTGGAACAGGACATTAGTGTGTTATGGTTTTATCCTTTTGTATGAAATGGCAGAGTATAATTAAGAGATTTGTGAAGAATCTGTAACACTCTAAAAATAGAAAACCCCCAACCAAAACCACCAACCTTTGGGAAGGAAAATTACTTTCATTACCTGCCCTGGACTCTGTAGGGGGCGGGGGTATTAATTTGTTTTTAAAATATCATTGCAGGTGATGCAGTCAATATCTCTAACCTCAGTTTTAACATGTGACAGTTTTAACATCTAGCTCACCTTGACTTTTCTCACTTTCCACAACCCATACTGTAGCCAGAAGAATGGCTGCGGCTTGTTCAAGTAGACTTGAGCTAGTCTGGAAGTAGCCAAACTAACTTAAATAGAAATGGATGTGGCAGCGTAAAACTTACTTGGCTTCCAAAAATTTTTTGTCTGTGGTGTGTTTTTTGCTGTGGTTGGTCTGTGTGTTTATGGATTTGGGTTTTTTAAGATCTAGGTTTCTACATGAATGTTGATGTAGTTGAAACATTGCTGGTGCTTGTTGGTGTGATTTCATGCTTGGTGTGATTTTATGCTTGGTGAAAGTCGGTACTCCCAAGTGCCAGGGGTCCAATCTCCCACCCACAAAATTTTGTTGAACTGGTTCTATCCTTTTTCTTGAGCCAGTAGCAATGATTGCACAGATGACTGCAGAGATGAATCTTGCCCATACAGATGAAGGCTAGCTAGGAGTTTAGATTAACAGGAAGGAGGGTGGTTTGCTCCTACTCACAGCAGTGTGGTTTTAAATTATCAGTGCAACAGTGCCCTGAGCTGTTTTTTGGCTCACTCAGACAAGCCTACAGAGAGGGTGGTTTACAGCTTGGGTCTTTTTGCGTGCAGACTCAATGTTAGGGGTGTCATGAAACGGCAAGAATAAAGCTTCAAATTGGTACTTATTAATGATGCTGAATTCTGGATTGTGCTGCTTCTATAATTAAGTTGAAAAGAAATTATGTATTCCTCTGCTGCTATAGTAACTGAGTTTTAGAAGTGCCTTCTCTTGAATGCAATCCAGGACGATATATACTGTGCGCCTAGGACTACTATATAGGAGACAAAGGGTGCTACAGATGTTATTGAAGAATGTGCTGTGGCAGTTTAAGAAGTTACTACCAGCAGCTGTCCTGCCTTTCTGTAGGAGTTTCTAGTTTCTATATCAGAACTGGCATAGGCAGTATGTGCCTACACCAAAGCCATCTCAGATCATCGCCTGGTGTGTTGGCATAGACTCAGTGACACATGTTTGCCAGGTTTGCTGTCACTGTTAAACAGGATTTGCCCTGTCCCCATATAAAAGGTTGGAAGGGAAAGCTGTCCAGGACTCTCAGTTTCTTCTGAACTGTCCCACTTTACACTGATATCCATACCTCAGTTCCAAGACGTTGGCATACTTCCATCCTCCACAGCTGCCCCTTTACAAGGCAAAGACCGTAAGGAAGGGAAGTGTTGGACAATGAGAGATCAATGTTAGCTGACCAAGCTAAAGCTGCCTAAGGAAAGGAGTTGGAGCCAGGCTATGTCAGACCTTCCAGCACTGTGGCTATGGTGCAGACACACCTTTCTGTCTGCCAATGGTACTTTGAGAAGGCAATCTTTTGTCAATCATTTTTTAATGCTGAAATCCTTTGGTTCAGAGTTTTTTTCTTACAGGTCCTCAGGGAAATCCTACCTGATTGACCAATCCACCTGGCTGCTCATGAGTAGAGCGACACCAAAGCAGCATGAGTTGGTGCAGTCTGGCAAAACACAGCTGGAAAAACTGGTCATTCCCTTTTATTCTCCTTTTTCACAATACTTCAAGCTCTACTAACATTTTGCATTGTTTCACACTGTTTATGTTGGGAAATGTGGTGTATAAATTCTTATTAACCAGCAACAGCAAAATCTTTAGTTTGCACGTATGAGAGGATTCCTGAGGTCAAGATTAAGAAAACGAGAGACAGTGTTTCTGTATCTCTGTTTTAATGGTATAATACTTCTGATTAGTAGTTAATTTTGTGGTGAAACCTGACTAAATTGGTTTCATGATTAGAAAAGGAACAATCAAAACCTTCTCTGAACTGAAGTTCTGGAAAATGGTTTAACAGGAATTCTTAACCCTGTGGTCTTATATCTACCAGTGGAAATAAGGCCTAAGAGTAGGTTTTGCAATGAAAAGAAAACATTAAATCCAGTGTATTTCAGAAGTAACTGTAAGGACCACATTGTTCTTCTGAAGGGAGGCCATTTTGACAAAAATAACTTCTACTTTTCCCAACACGCATAAATATTTAAGCTTTTTGGCATGAAATATTAACAGTGGGAGGAAGAAAGATACTATCTCAGGGTGGGTTTTTTTTCCATAAATAAGAAGCTAAAAAGAGAGGTTAAATAATTCGAGTCATTCTATTAAAAAAATTACAACTGTGTCTTTGTACCTAGTAAGTATGATATATATCCTTATGTGTCATAGGTGGAGATAAGAACTGTAAGATGAGCAGGTTTCATTCTGCTTTGTTGTAAACACTTGTGATCAAGGTTTGCTGAACAGCCTTGTAAGGGTCATTGCATGACTGATTGTGCTGGATCTGTGAGTCCTTAGAGATATGTTATGTATCAGTTTAGGGTTGTATCTTCTTTTCATTGAAATTCCTTATTATGAGAGCTTGATTATGATGACTGGCTGAGAATAAATGCCTAGGAGCTGAAGGGTGCTATAGTCCCCTTAGACTTCCCTTGCTGGCAATCCAAGAGAGGTATAGGTACATAGGGGTTAGCTTCTCTGGTTATATTTTAGTTGGCATGGAAGTCCTTAACTTAATTTGTCAAATACAAGAACCTCAAGGCTCCTTAAATAAAACATCTGCAAATTTTATTTTATTTTTAAATGTGAACCTGTCAGAAAGAGATAAATGTGCTCTGAGACTCCCTACCAGGCCAGGTGTGTTGGAAGTTTATGCAGAGGAGTTGTGTGGGACCGTGGTGCTGGGCAAGAAGCAGCATGTGGGGCACATGGTGAGGTCAGGCAGTGACCTCTCTGGCTTATGGGCTAGTTTACAGCTTTGGATTTTAGGTGTTTCTCTTTCACCTAGACTCTTTATTTGATTTAGTCCAATAGCTCTAACGGGCCTTTTTCAAAGTATTTTTCAGATTAAAGCAACAGCTATTGTACCTAGCTCAATTTAAACAAATTACTTAGAAATTTGTACTTATAAATTTGGTATGCTGCAAGTCACACTTTTCAGTTAAAAATTCAGACTGGTGTTTGTTTAAAAACTTCATTCTTATTCTGTTACAATGGTTAACCTCCGAAATTCCAGCAAGTAATCCAAGCAGCATGGTACTCTTCAGGTTGTTTAAGGCGCTCAAAGAGTCTTAGTACTTTTTAAAAACAAGAACAGTATAAAATAACAGTACTTTTTAAGCTACACTTACTTTGTGTCTCAGGTACTTCCATACTTCTATTCCTTAACTGCTAGAGACTACAGCTAGCTGGAGGGAAATCAGATACAATTCAAAACCCCTTGATGAATTTTGTCACGTTAGTAACAGGAATAACCTGATGAGTGGTGGCAGTTTGTTTGTCAAACAAATCCAGAATGCGGCTTTCTAGATAAACACAATGCATAGGTAAAGACTGAGCACTTGACCATAAAGGTCTTCTGTTTTTACAACACACAGGTTGCATAACAATCCCCAGGCTTTTTGAGGCTCTGCATACTGAATGCATCTCTCTGATTACTGAAACCCAGGTTCACCTTTTCCAGCCCTCTGTCCATCTGACAGATGTCAGATGTGTAGTTATCAAGTGCTAGTCACTTTCCCACAAATGTTGAAGAAAGCAATAACGAACCCCTATTTAACTATTAAGCCCTATCTTTAACACTTTAAATAATGCAGACAATTGTTTTCCTCATTACAAGGAGGAAGAACCAAGGATTTTGTTATAAGAAAGTGCTTCAGGGTGAGTTGTTAAAAAGTGCTTAAGGACAGATCTCTCCTGATGTGATCAGTGCTAAGGAATTTGGGGCACTTCGAGGATCAACTGTAGCTCTCCTTTGCTGAACAGGGTGGAGTTATTTCAATGAAACTGGGAGCAAGCTGTGGTGGTATAATACCCAGGGACTACGTGCTGTACCTCAGAAACACTCTCAGGCTCCTCCAGTGCTAGAGGAAAAATTTCCTGGTGTAATCCCACTGGAAAACATTGAAGTTAACCACCTCCCACCCCATCTCGTAGAAGATCAGAATCTATTTTGGAAAGAAACCCAGGCTGGCATTTCATTGCCATGGGAGCTCCACAGAAGGCACTGTCATATCAGTAAGATTACCTTAGAAAGAACAAGAAAGGTCACTTGTCCCCACAAAATATTTTACCTGTGTTGCTCCTTGTTTGCAACCAATTTTTATGTTCTTAGGTTGGTTATAACAATAATGTATTGCAACAGCTTTGGACAGGCTTAGATCATTAAAAAAGGTACGTGGCAGTAGAAATGTACATCCCCAGTGCAGGCTGTAATTTAATGTAAGAGCTTAGATGACAAAAATAGTTTAAATTAGTTACGAGGTATCGGTTTCCTAATCCCAACAGATTTCTGCATCAGTTGTGTCAATACAATTGGTAGTGGATCAATAAACAGCACCTGCTGTATAGTGTGTGTGGCCTCACAGGTGGCTCTGCTAGAGGGTTTGAGGGAGGAAACACTGTGGTAGGGTGTGGAGATGAGCAAAGGGGTCAGATCCCTACTCCAGCTGGGCCACTGACCCTGGTATTGTGAAACTGCTGCCATAGAGCAGCAAAATTTGAATCTTGGCCAAGGGAAGATCCTATGGCACAGCTGGAAATAGCAGTGCTGTGTAAGCTTAAGTTGTTGAGAATGTGGCTCATTGATTTGACTTGTTTCATTTGACTCCTCTTGGCTGTTTATTTCCTCTAGAAATGGTGTGCATTTGGCTTACACGGGTGGCTGGTAGCCCTGTTCTAAGCAATTTATTGCTTCATAGGGCAAATTTAAGAAGAGAAAAAAAAAAGTCATCTGCTCTTGTGTCTTCTAGCCTTCCATGATGTACTCAATCTCATTCTCAGTTTGTGCCCCCTGGACAATTTAAGCATTGAGGACGCTTATTTCAAAAGGCTTTTCAGGTGCAATGAAATGATTTTAAGTAAATGTGACTCTTGGAGTGAAGGGAGCCTAGCTTTGCTCTGCTTGAAAACAACCAAAACAATGATGCTTCAACAAATATTTCTCTTGGCTATGGAAGTGGAGAGATGAGGAAAACACATAGCTAGTCTAGGTAGCACTGGCATTATAGTACATGGATCTTGCATGTATTCATATATCAAAATGGAACTGGAAACACTGAAGCAAAACTAAATTTAGCTGAAAGAGGTAACCTTACTTCCAGTGTAATTCCTGCTCTAGCAGATTACCTTCCCACTTGTCATGCAGACAGGGTACCATACAAAAAGCTTTTGTTGGATGAGCACGGGGGTGTCTATAAATATTTCAGAAGCATATCTTCTGGAGAAGTCTTGTAAGTGAGCATCTATTTAATATCTGCCAGGGCAGCTATGTTGCAGGTGTATGCACCACAGCTGCTGAGGGTGCATGCATAAGCAAAAAGACTGCACTCCTTTCTGATAGAATAGGGAGATGATACACATGTTAAACCAGTTCAGTGACTGTCACTAAAAGTTTGTTCTTGTTTCTTCCTCCTTTTTTTTTACTGCCTGTGTCCTGCTCTCAGCCTCAAGGAGCTGTCTTTTTTCCTCTGCTTTGCCCTCGCTCTGGGGCTCACCAGACTGGTTGGTGCTTAAATTAGCTACCTCAACAAAAAGCTCTTCATCTATTTGGGTAGTGGTGGGTGTGTTGGGGTTGTTTTGTTTTTTTACTCTTCCTCTACCCTCCGGACTAGTGAGTTGAAACAGTGTGTATGGCTAGGTATATTTCTTCCAGCCCAGGTGCAAGGGAGACCACGGGAACATGCAGCTGGAATTGAGGGGAAGGAGATGTGGAAGGATGACTTCTGTCTTTCCGCAGCCTTGAGATGTTAGACTTGCTCAGTCCAGTATTGTGTAACTGCCATATGATGCCCTAGGATGAAAATAACTGAATAATGCTTACTTCCAGCTTTAGACAGAAAATAAAAAAAGAGATCATAGAAGGATCCCCTATTATCTGTTGCTTCACATGGGTTTAGTTTCTCTTCTGTCTATAATACAGCCTCTGTCGTAGTAGCATCTGGTAGTTGTGCAGAAAACATTAGCAAATATGTTTCATGGAGATTGATTACTCATGGAGCAAAGTCACAGTGATCAGATCAGTATTTCGGAGAACTTTTTCTTTACTAAAGCTTTGTCTATAAAACTGGTTGTGAAAATTCTGGTCAGTATACCTCAGGAGGAAATTATTTGCACAAAGGTATAAGTGCATAAGTGGTTAGACTAAAATTAGTCAAGTCGTATTCCTGAAAGCTTTATGAACTTGAAAGTAAACCCGTTGGGAAATAAAACAAAATTGTTTCTCTCTTTTGGTCATTCAGGGGCTAGCATAAAAAAGAATATTAATGGTGAATATTTAGTGGATAATCTAGTAGCGAAAACATTTTTGTCATTTATTTTAAGACAGGCTTAAAGAAAAAGATAGAAATAGCAGAAGACTTATAAGTATGCCTGAACTCTACTCCTGGTTTGGATAAATCAATGTTGCTGCAAGTGTTTGAAGGGAATCAAGCCAGTTTACATCAACTGAATGTCTTCCATTTTCAGTGGGGACTAATATCTGACCAACTGTAGCTCTAATAATTGTATATCTAATGGACATTTTCCAAAATTATGTATTCAAATTATGTTTGACCAGTTTTACAAATAGCACGTTAATGTGAAAAAACTCAAAATGTGTCCACAGAATTCATGCTGGGATGGGGGAGAAGAAAGTGCTTTCTATGAGTCTGAATTTTAAACCTTGTTCAGTATTAATAGGTAGCCTGTTTTTTTTTTCTGAACTCTACAGCCTGGATTGGCCTTGAAGTTAAAATCTTTGATTGGAGTCTTTGGAGTTTTGCGGTGAACTAACACAGTCTTTCCTCCCCTCACTCTGAAACTGATTATGTGCTTGTTAGCCATCCCTTGTTTCCATTGCAAAAGTAAAAGCAGGTTAAAGCTTTGGCCAGATCAGGGTTATGAAAGCATTTGGATTGACATGGAGCTTTGTTAGCTGACGTGTTTGAGGTAAGACGCTATTAGGTAGTGGAGGGTGGGGAGGGAGTTTCTTTGATCAGCGTGGTTTCATCTGAAGCCTACAGCGAAGTAATAAATACTAGTTAGACCTATCTTAATCTCTGATAGTTTCTGTTGTTCCATCAGCTGCCTCATAACATGACACAGTTATTATAGTAAGGGTCTCTGGGGCTCGTCTGAGCACCTATAGCAGTGAAAGATGTTGCTCCTTCTCCCAGGGAAATTTAATGGAGAGGGAAGGAGAGTGTGGGCATGACTTCTGCAGTGCTGCAGGTCACAGCCTGGCTGGTGGCTGTGGGCTGCCAATGAAGACAGCTTTGCAGCAGCGTGACAAGCTGTGAACAGAGATCCAAACACATGTCCTGTTTTGTCCACTTCCCCCAGCAACCAGTACACTCTGGTTTGGCAGTTTGACCCTGGCTGGAGGCCAGATGCACACCAAAATGACTCTATCGCTCCCCTCTCCAGCTGGACAGGGGAGAAAATACATATTGAGAGGCTTAGGAGTCAAGATAAGGGCAGGGAGAGATCATTCTGCAATCAGTGTCACGGGCAAAACAGGCTCAACACGGAATTAAAAAAAACATATAATTTATTATACAAACACTCACACACTGAAATCAGAGTAGGATAATGAGAAGTAAACCCAAGTCTTAAAATGCCCCTCCTGGCCCCTCCTTTCTTCATGGACCCAACTTTATTCACGATTTCTCTCCCTTCATCCCCCATTGTGCCACAGGGGGAGATGAGGATTTTGGCCAGTTCCTCATAAATTATTTTCCTCCTTAGCTGGGGAACATTCCTCAAACTCTTCCCCTGCTCCAGCATGGGGTCCCACCCATGTGAGACAGTCCTCCACAAATTTCTCCAATATGAGTCCTTTCCCATGGGGCTTCAGCTCTTCACCAACTATGGGGTGCAGTTATTTCAGGCCTAGACTGCTCCAGCCTGGTGCTTCATAGAGTCATAAGTCTCCTCAGCAAACCAGTTCTGGTGTGGGCCTGCCTCTCCACAGGCTGCAGATCCCCCTCCAATGTGGGTCATAGTGTCGTCCACATGCTCCAGCATGCTGCAAGTGGGATCTCTGATCCCCATCATCGTCCGTGGGCTGCAGGGGGACACCTGTTCCACCAAGGTCCTCTCCACAGGCTGCAGGGGAATCTTTTTCTCTGGTGTCTGCAGCACTTCCTCCCTGCCCTTCATTTGCCTTGGTGTCTTGCATCTCCCCACTCCCTTCTCTGGTAGCAAAAGGCAGCCTCTTGCAGTTTTGTGGTTTGTTTTTTTTTTTCTCCTTAAATATGACTCATGAAGGCACTATGACCATTGCTGATGGGCTCAGCCTTGGTCAGTGGCAGGTCTGGCCTTGAGCCAGCTGGTGTTTTCTGTGGAGAAGAGCAAAAAAAGTTTTAAATATTGTGTTAATTCTAGCATAGAATTACTTTTGTTGTTTAAATTCATACTGTTAAATTTTGTGAGCAATTGAGAATAGCTCACTTAGCCCTTTGCTACAAGAATATATTGCAAGCAGAGTACAGTGTTTTTTTAAAATAAGATTATCATGTAAAATACAAGCACTTGCTTTTAGCCATTGAGCAAATAAAATGGTTTGAATGTAGAAAGTTTCTGGTGAGATGTGAAGTAAGTTTAATGTTGTTGTTGGGGGTACTTGAAGGTATTTGGCCCTTTGAAGTGTTATTAGTAAGCTGAGCAGAGTTGAGACAGGAAGGCATTTTAAATTGACTTTTCTTCAGAATCCCCCAGTTCCTTGTTTGCTCATGTGCCCACTGTGCATGTACCTCTGGCTGTCAGTGCTACAGCATACTGGAGTTGAGCTACCAGTAGTAACTCTGCTTTTAAGATTGCCTTCTGGGTGTAATGGTACCCCTTGGTTTTCTGCTGGAGAGATCTTACAACACACTTCATGGGATTCTTTTAATTAGTGTGGCCTAAAATAACCCCAGCAAACAAGCCCAAACTGTTCAGTGGTAAGAAGGAATGCTGTGCAGCTGTGAGGGTTAGGACTGATAAGGATGTGATTGGTGTGTTGGCTCTGTGTTTGCATGGGCACAAACAACTTTGAGCTGGAATGACAGTTCAGGACCAGTTGGCTGTGTGTAAACCCAGGCCTTCTGAAGTTAAGGGAATGCATTAAACCCTCTGGTAAGCTAGTTGTGTGTGTGAAGATAGGTGCATTGAGGGGAAAAAAAATAACTTAGAAAAACACAGCCCTCCTCCCTCCTGGAGCACATCCACAGATAAGAACCTCAGTCTTCTCAAAAATAAGGGTTAATAGCCAGCCTGAGGGATGGGTAGTATTCTAAGTTGTCTGGGGGTTTTTTTTTTTGGAAACAAAAGCATGTCGTATTCTTGCTGCTTTCTGTGCTTGGTCTCCTTGTATTGAAGCTATCAGGCCCAAACCCATTTTTAACGAAAACTTTATTTTAAACATTTGCTCTTGATTAGTGGAGTCACAAGTTATACCTTCTGTGTTGTAAGAGCACTTGATAAAGTAGAAAATCTAACCCAAAAGCTCTTACAGAGGTTCAATACAAATCTTTTAATGTGATCTAAGAAATGTATCTGTCTCCACTAAGGGCATGGGAAGGAGCATATTTAAACTTTGCACTCAGATGATGGATTTCCAGAAACCTAAACTTGCTAAAATTCTCTTTTCCCACTATGTTGTCCTACTGCTTTCCTTTAGCTGAGATTGCCCTAATGCCTGGTGAGTCACTACAGTTAGTGGACATAACCAGAGAAAAGAACTATCCGAGTTACTGTCTTACATGTTTTTTAGTGAAACAAGAGCCATCTGTGCAGTTTAAATGAGTTGCTATTCTTATGGAGCATTCTTTGCTGTTCTGTTTTGGGATAATTGTCTAAATTGGCACAAAATGTTGACCTTGTCTAATGAAACACTTGCTACCACATTTGGGCTTGTTACTTCATGAACAAGTGCTGCTCTTCCCCTTTGCTTTCTTCTGCTGCCTACTTCCCTCTGTGTTTTAGAGGAAGGATTGATAAGGATCAAGAACTAAAAAGATCTGTGTATTAAAGGTGATTTTTGAGGGGTTTAGGGCTGGATTGACCAGATTGATGGTGCTGCAGTCTAGACGTGAGTTTGACTCCTGCTGTGCTGTCTTACTGGTTTGGTTGCAGTGAGTTTGATTCCCTGTGTGCTGTGGAGCATGATTCAGACCAGAGTACTGCCAAGTTCAGTCAGCAGAGAGCCAGTGCAGTCTGCTCAGCTACTGTGGGAGACTAAGCTAGGTACGCCTGCCAAAATGTCCCTTCCTTAGAGAAATTAATCCACCTCCATTTAATTATTTTATGAGACAAAACCAAATGTCTTGGCAGTGCCTGCTTTTTTGGTGACACTGTTTTTTTTTTTTTTACACAACTGGCTTCAGAAGCCTTGCTTCTCCAGGAAAAAAAGTGTGTTTTGAACTTTTATTGATATCAGGAGTAATTTAAGATGTCTGTAGGCACTCGATAGAATAAACTCCCCCATTCATATCAGTGGTCCTCTTGGAGGTGTCAATATATGTTTGTCCTTTGGTGTTTGCCCAGGCTCAAATTAGTACCTCCCATATCTGGGGGAGGAAAAAACTAAAACAGAAAAATAATCTATTACAAATACACACACACACACAAGCTTTTTCTAAAAATGATTAGAATGTGCTTGAAGCTATGAATATTCCCTAGTGAGGCACTGCGTATATGCTAAAAATACACACCTCTTCCTTGCAAGAGAAAGTAATAAAACCCCTGAGCCTCTGAAAAAGTATTTTCATCCTTTCTGTCTTTCTAAAGATGCTTTTAACCAAACCTAAGACTAAGTTCCTAGATGTGGCTCATTACATGGCAAGAGGGAAAGGGTAAGCAAAGATGCGAACAGCCAAGAAAGAAAGGGCGGGACCACTGTTTTTGGCATTAACACAGAAACCCCACAACCCACTCACTCAAAATAGTTATGAAATTAAGGACATAACTTTTAAGGTAGTGCTAAGGATATATAACCACAGGCTACTTGTTATTGCTATGCCATGTGCTCAGGTGCTTCCCTTGTGCCAGCACTTTGACCCTACCATGGACCTGTTCAGGCATCAAACGCAGTGAAGACTTATAACACCTGCAAGAAAGTGTCTGGCGTTGTGCTCTGACTTCCTGTACCGGTGTGTTATGGGTGCAGGGAAAAGCAGGGAGTAGAAACCTGCAGCATGGGACACGTGGGTTAATTATGGACAGTGGGAAACAGAGTCTTAGCTGTAGAGTAAAATACCGACAGAGGGGCTAGTGCTCCGGGTGTGTGTCAAAGCAAGAAATTGAATTTGAGTGTCCCACTTAGATAGCTGTGTTAATTAACGTTAGCTATCAGGTGATTTGAAGAACGAGTTGGTATACATGTGGGTGACAACTAGCAAAAAAAAAATAGTTTCATTTTAACTGTGCTGTATTTTTGACAGAGATTGAATTGGTGTTATATAAAATGCCATAGTTAAGTGGTTATGTTGTTTCATTATTCATATCCTTCTTTCTTGATACATAGCTTCTTTTTATGGACTTGCATTTATGCATGCCATGTGTAGAATTTGGAAGATGCTCACGCATTATTTCAGTACATGCTCTAGTCTCAAGTTAATTTATATTTCTAAGAGTTTCCTAGCTATCCTTTTAGCTATTGCAGTTAAAATGGAAAACATGTTAGAACTGAGGAACAAATTATGTAGTTCACAGTGGATCTGAGCAGTTTGTCTACTCTTTATTGCTACTAAACATGAAAACGTTAGGGACTTTTTCATATTAGTGTTGTGCTGGGATTCCTTTGTACAGACTTCTTTGGTGGTGTTTTGTAAAGCAGAGGTTTTTGCTGGACATTTGGTCTTCAGCATGTAGTGTTAAGTTCTTTCTCTTTGGAGATTATTAGCACCTTTTTACACTCCGCCTATATTAACTGTACAAGCAGATGGACAATTTTGTCTGTTTTAATTGTCCTTCATTTAGCCTAAGCTTGGTTGTTGGCCAAGTACTCATCACCTGTGGATCAGACTTGGCAGCCTTTTTGTTTCTCAGCCAGATATTTTGTTCACAGGATTATTTCCTTTTGAAAGGCCACACCAAAGTACAGCTGAAAAGCAAATAAAACACACTACTGGATTTCAAATAACAAAGAACTGCTGAACATGTAACTTCTCTTGTTTTGGTCATTTTAGGGTCTTAGGATCATTATTCAGTGCTTTTACTGGCATAGCTGCCAAAGACTAGGGCATAAACAATTAGGTGGAAATCATCTTAATTATTTCTTTCATCCTTTCCCTGCATGCAGGAAGTCTAGCACAGTACATCCCGTTCTCTTAGGATGGACCTCTGCTTTGCTTATTGTTCTTAATTTTCTTAAATAATAATTAGTATGCCATAGGCCTGTAGCAGTTATATGAGACAAAACATCGAAGCAATCAAAAAATAAGCTTTTGTACTACTGACAGTAAAGGACCCTGGGTTGGGTCCAGCTCCACTGGTTTCTTACAGTGGTCTAATTTAGTTGGAGTGATGTCTCCTTTCTCTTGTTTATAATCACTGAAGCTGAGTAAGAGGTCTCATATTTTCCGTACAATTATCCCTGAGGGTGTTTTGTTCTCCCTGTCCACTGGAAGGCAGTTGGCAGTCTGTCTGGAAGAGGTGGTTAGGAAATAGGGACAACCTGGTGGAGTAGTAACTCTTACAAATCACAGCTATTCTGGCTCCTGTGACTGCTTTGTGTCATCAATGCTAGATTGATTCTCAAAGGTCCTGTCACACTTGTGTTAGATCATCAGTCCGTCTGGATGATAAAGTGTAAATTGATTGAAAAGAAGGGGATCTGGGTGTAACACTGAAAAGGCAATTGCTTGTATCTATTTGGACAGAGGGGTAAGCATGATACTCTGATGATATGCAGCAAGACAGGGACAGAGAGCTAACTCCAAGAAGGACTGACTTCTCTAAAGAAAATGACTGGTTTAGGTGTCTATTGGTACTCATTTTATTACCTCAAACAGGCCTTATGTAGGAACGCTTTAAATAGGGATATTCAACTTTAATACTCCTAGCTTAGAACATTAACAATGTAAGAAGTCCCTCTAAATGTGCCTCATACCTACCATACTGGTGGTATTAAACACATAAAATGATTTTTTACCCATTTGTCTTTGGCAATCTTTCGTCTACTTAAGCCACAATTCTGGCAAGCAGGTTGTCACACAGAGCTGTTCTAGCCAGCAGTTCCTACAGATGATACTAAACAAACCTTCCATCCAGGAACACACTTTGAGGTAGCTTTTATACTGATCAGTATGCTGCACCTCATTAGCAGGTTTGTGTATGTCAATCCTTTTTCAACTGGACCTGAAAACAAATAATCGTTATGCTCTTTATCTCACTGAGCCTAATCCTTTCTACCTGTCATTGGTCTTTTACTTTGCCCCACCAGTTCAGGTTTTGCTATGCCTCTTTTATTACACTTTGGAGACCCGCAGTATCTCCCTGGAGCCTACCCGCAATACCTCCCTGGAGCCTACCTTTCCCTGGTCTGGCAGAAGCGCTGCTCACAGAGGAGCTCACTTCAGGTGTCCAGCTTGGAGGTGGTTTGCTCCTCCTTGCTTTACCTGGCTCTGAAACCAGATTGATAACCAGCTCTGAAACAGGCTATCAAGCACTTTGTTTTTCAAGAATCACAGCAAAGATTGCTAGAAGTGACCTCCTGAAGCCCAAATTTTCCCTCATAAAGGGATTATTGCCACCACTAGTTCTGATTTTGATAGAGTTTGCAGTCCTACTGGGTACCCTGGGTAACCTGTCCTGGTGCTGCGTGGTCCTCTTGGGTTTTTTGGCTGTGGGGTTTTTGTATGGGTTTAAAGCTTTTCTTAGTGTCCCAATGCACAACTTGTGACTCTTGTCCATGTTTAGCTTGCTTACTGCTACCCGCAAGTTTGTTATGGTCCTCAAGTGGCCCTCAAGCTGTAGTAGAAGCTCATTATGGAGCTATTCTCAATGGTTTTTCATGGATGTATTTCAGCTGAGATGTGTTCATGCCTCTACTCCAAGGTGTCTTGTTTATGCTGTATTAAAAAATGCTTAAAAAGCTTCTATTTCTATGGTTTGCTTGCAGCCCAGTAATAACCTTGGACCATTCTTTGCTATAGAAAAAAAAAAGTTTCAGGATATGGGAATGTTAGTCAGGAATATTTAAGGACAGAATGTCTGACAAATGTGGTTTCTTCAGATTAAAGAACCTGGGACAGGTACAACTATTTGTCAAAGCCATTGTTTTCCTTGGTGTGGCTTCTTCCCCAGGAAAGACACCTTGAAAAAGCAGGATTAGCCACCATGCAGAGCAACCTGACCCAGGCTGCAGGGTTATGATATTCCAACAATAGAACGGTTTGGAAAGGACCTCAAAGACCATCTAGTTCCAACCTCCCTGCTGTCAGCAGGTGTGGTGGTTCAGCCCCAGTCAGTGTCTGAGCACCACACAATGCTCACTCCTGAAGGAGAAAAAGCCTTTGTGGGTTGGGATAAGGACAGTTTGCTGACAAAATCACTGTGAAAGGGGAACAATAACATGCCTATGCAAATTTCATTTATACCTGGTGATAACACAGAGTACCTTACCAACCTGATGATAACCCAGCATACTGCACAACGCAAGGACTGACCTGACACACCAGCCACACTTGGATTGCCCTGGAGACACCTGGTAACATCCCTCCAGGATCAGCCCCTTTTATGGGGGAGTGATGTCAAGTGGTGTGGAAAACAGCCGTGGCTAACTCAGTTTCCCTGTGCTTGGGGAGGTTAACTCTGGCCTGGCTGGAACCAGGACAGCAGTTGACACCCTCCATGAGACCAGGGAGTCGAAAGCCCCATCCAACCTGACATTAGCTGAGTTCATGCTGAGTTATACAACGCTGTGACTGGTAAAGTGGTTCTTCTATAGATCTGGTCTCAAGGTTTATAAAGCATTCCTTTCACTTACTGGTGCACTTACTGGTACCAATAAAGGGCCACTCTCTGTAAGGCTGTGCCTTGATTTGCTACAGCTCCTCCAGCAGCGTGGTCAATGAGTTCAGTCATCTGGGAAGGAAGCAAGGTACTTTCAGTGCTGTCCTGAACCCCAGAAACATTGATACATGGTAACTGTCACAAAAGCACATTGTAACTTAAAAAGCTTCTCTGATCAGTCAATCCTTTCTCTATTTATCCTGGAGGATGGAATTAGCCGCAATGGAAGAGAAAGCCTGAAATGGGTCAGTTATTTACAGTGCATTCAACATTTTTTTTTTTTTTTTGGTCTGAAAAGATTTCTATTTGGTTTTTATACTGTTAAAATAAAAGGTAGAGGAAGCTGCTGGGGAAAAAGCCCAGGATTTTAGGTAACTGCTTTTAGCAATATAAAAATAGTATTGAAGCAAGGCTTAGCAGATATTTAAGTCTTGCTGGAAGAAGCCCAATTTTAAAAGACATTTCTAAGCTGTTTAATAGTCTACTCTTTCCCCAGATTCCTGTTTTTACACCTCCTTATTGACATAAGGATGTGGCTGGGGTCAGTAGCGATTTGGGAAAGAAAGCAGAAGAAATTTCCCAATCACCATGTGATAGTACATCTGTCGTTTCAATGTAAGCCAGCATCTGAAGCTACTGCATTTGTAGGCATTTGGCCAGATTCTAACTGGTATCAGTTTTAGATTTGTGTAACTCCTCTGTAAATCAGGGTAACTCTAGTGTAGTCACCTGTGTAAGATGGGAATAAGGCCTATTTTTACCAGGTCAGACTTTTTGTCTAATGCTTGTAGAGTCTCGGCAATTCAGCTTAGTTTTATAGTTGCTTCTTATCTGTTGCAATTAATCTGCTTGAACTCTTTGTGGTATTCCAGTTCACTCAAATGTTGGGTGTAGAAGACAGGACACTGTCACTTGTGATCTGTATCTTGAGGCATCATTATAATCTGTTATATATTGAAGGTTGTCTTTGTGGGATTCAAGCAAAATTGTAATGTAAGGGAGCCTTAAAGCATGCAAATAAAAGCTTGTAGATAAAATGTTCACATGTGGTTAGAGAATTGCTGTAATATATGGCCTAATCGTGAGTCTAATTCAAACAGGTAGCTGGGGTGCATAAACCCTGTAAATCTACTAACTATCTGTGATCCAGGATGTCTGTTCTGACTAGGATTGAATGTGTGTGTGTGTGGGGAAGGAATAAAAAACCCTCACAACCCAAACACAAAACCCAACAATAACAAAAAACCACAACAAGCCAAAAAATCCACCAAAAACCAAATCAAAGACAAATAAAAAATTCCCAACCAAAAAAATCCCAAAACAGTGTTGGGTTATCTGGCCATAAGGAACTAGGTGTTGTAACATTGTTCACCTGTTCCAAGAGGAAACTGAGACTAAGAATCAGGCTTTCCATATTGAAACTCAAACCCAGCTGAGAAAGGGAAATATATGAACACGGCAGAAATAAATTAGATTGTCTAAATAACCAATGTAGGATAATTTACCTAATTCCAAACAACTGGGTTCAATAGGTTTGATTAATACAATAAACAAGAAGGAATAGCTCCTCTGGAAGTGAAAAAGTTGAGAATAGACACAGTTATTCTCTGCCATAAAATATCTTGAGGGGAGTAGTGCTCCTGTTCATTAGATTTCCCTGGTGTTGTGGCTTAGCTCAAGCAAGCAGCTCAGCATCCTATGGCTACTTGCTAACCCTTTCCCCCATGGTGGGATGGGAACAAGAATTGTAGGAGAAAGGTATAAAACTCATAGGTTGGGATAAGGACAGTTTACTGGGACAGCAAAGGGAGAGGAAAATAACAACAGTACGCAGAATACACAAAGCAAGTGATACACAATCCATTTTGCTCACTGCCCCGAACCTGGCTGCTCAGCTTGTTCCCAAGCAGCAACCCCCTCCCCAACCAGCCCCCTTTATATGCCAAACATGATGCCATATGGTATGGAACAGCCCTTTGGCTAGTTTGGGTCACCTGTCCTGGCTGTGTCCCCTCCCAGCTTCCTGTGAAAATTAACTCAATCCCTTCTGAAAACCAGGGAACCTGGGAGAATGTGGACAGAGAACACTTTTAGAGCTATTGGCCAGGTCAGCGACATTGCTTGTTTTCATCAGTACAGGGTGTACACTATTATAGGCAGCCCTTAAGTGGCACAACTGTTGGAATCTTAAATGTCAAAAGAAAAAAAAAAACAAACCAGCAGCAGGATAACAGGAATTTCCTGATAACAGGAATGTTTTTCCAAAGGCACAAAACTGCACATGAAAGAAACTGTCATGTCAGATGACAGTAAATCACAAAGTGGTCCTCTGTCATCTTTCAGTGTGACATCCTTTCAGTTTAATATTTATTTAGGCCACTTTTTTTTCTTCTCAGTGTATGTTTATCCTTATTCTGTAGATAGATCAGACCCATGGAAATCTCTGAGGGTTTTGCTAGGGCTCTATGTGGGTGCAGCTCACTGTCATGTGTTGCAGTGATGGCAGGATCTAGCTGTTTTCACTGATCACTGTATTATTTCTTCACTGTGCATTTTGTACTCATGTTTTATAATTCCTGATCAGTATTTTATAAGTTCTTAGGGTAAGCAGCGTAGCTGAGACTTCAAATTTTTCTTTTGGAGTGTGCTGTTAGTGCTATAACGCTTTCTGTATTTGGCATAGTCTTCTATATAGAGTTAAATATATCCTTGTAGTTTTTCAGGGAATACAAAAGCTGTATGATATTGAGATAGTTGCCAAATTGTTTTATTTACCAAATGGTAAAGAAACAAAAACTGTTTTGTTTCTTGAATTTTGCTACTCTTCGTTTCAGAGTTCTTGTTTCTTTTCTAGTTTCTGAGCCTTTAATGGTTTAAATTGTTAGTGTTTTCTTTGCAGTCAAGTAATAACGTGTGTGTATCTCTTGGGGGAAAAAAAAAAGCTAAGCATTTTGTATTCTTTCTTCTGAACAGGAACTGGCACCCTAATGAAGAAATACAGTCAAAAGTCTCAGTATTTTTCTGTAGTCAGTTTCACTTTTTTAAATTCTTGAGGTATGTATTGATTTTTCATTTAAACATAAACACAGTAAGACTGGAAAACTGTTTAACAGGAAAGCTGTTTAATTTGGAATGGATTTTGACAATTCAATACTGGTTTGAGTGCTGCATTTAGAAATTGAAATGTTCTCTGTCTATATAAAATCTTTTGTGCCTTTCATCTTTCCACTTTCCCATATGGATTACACTAATAGTTAGCTCCAAACAGAATAGCAAATTATTATACCAGATAAAATTAAAAAGGTGGTCCTAAAGGTGTTGTGATCTTAAGGATACGTATGTCTTGAAGACCTTTAGTCTTACTCAAGGTAAAATCTGAGTGTTATCTGTGTGATAACCTGCAGGCAGCATGTGGTAGCGTGCAGGAAGTATCATAATGACATGGGAGAAATCCCTCCTTTAGGAGAGGAAGAGCCGCTATATATTTTTGTGATCACTGAGGGAGTAGCTTGGGTCACTTGCTGGAACACAGATCAGCAATGGTAGCTGTGGGCCTTCTCACTAAATGGTTCAAAGCTAATCCTGTAAGGAATCAGAGGCCGGACCAGTAGCAAATGTTTGATTGTATATGATTTCCCCATATGCAGGGTCCTAGGTACACTGCACATAGTTAAATTTAGAATCCAGGTCATATCAGCAGGTTTTCTGAGTGTCTTTAGAGTGCAGCAAACTTGTTCAGTCTTTGGACATCTGGAGTGGGAGGATAGAAATATTTGAATGGATTCTAAGGGGGTGAGTTTACTATCTTGTCAGAGCAAAATTGAAGGGATGAGAAATAGCATGGTCTTATCCTTCTGGTGTCTCTGAGGACAAAAACAAGGCGACTATACATCTAGGGTTTGGTACAGACCTGAAGAGGAAATTGGGGAGAATGACAAATGTGTTTCCCTTTTCACATGATCAGCAGAGCTAATATTTTTCATGTGATTACCACCATCACCTTGAGTCTGGGATATCTGCCATCAGAAAACATAATCTGCACTACACTAATCTTCACTTGGGTTTATGCAAGGAACCCTTGTGAGTTTCTTGTAGAGTAATTCTGAAGAAATAGAAAGGAATTTGTTAGGCAAATTGAACTTGGAAAAGCTCACAGCTTTTCTGGGAAAGGGAGGGAAAGTACTTGCTAAAAGAAAAAAAGTAAATCATTGATGTCATGCTGTAAACAGAAACACTAAAAACATATATTTTAGGAGTAGTTAGGTTGGAAGCCTCAGTCTTGGATAACTACAGGGAAAATAGTCTTTGCAGTATTCATATAAATATAGAATCATGAAAGTTCCTGAGTTGGAAGGGACCTATAAGGCTCAAGTCCAATGAAGAATGTGCTTATGTTGAGCCCTACTACTATCTTTAAAGGTAATGAAGGTAGAAAGGCTGAGATTTTAATTTGGTCATTTACATATTGTGCTTCAAGCTACCTTGTCTGGCTTGAGGATGCAGCTGTACCAGTCAAATTGTTCTGTTGGTTCCATGTTGAACTAACACCACCATATCAAGACTGGATGATGGGTTGTCTCAGTTCCAGGAGGAAAGAGAGGGTTTTCTCTGCAGAACTGTTGGCTTTGGGGAGTGTAGGGGAAGTCAAATAACTTGGTCAATGGACAACTGGAGTTGAGTGAATGAGGGTCATGGTAAGTTTGGACTGGCACATGATATCATCTTGTCTTGACTTGGCGAATAGTATCGGTATCCTGAATTACTGATATATATATCAGTATATGTATGTTTTCTACAAGGACCAAACTGGATGGAGCCATTTGGTGTTTTCTGGTCTCTTTTTTTTTGTTTTGTTTTTGTAGCAGCAGTGGATGAAACAGTAGTCCAGAGAAAGGTTGGAACAGGCATTTATTTCAGTTTAAGAGCCTCATGAAAGCTAACAGGTGGATTGGTGAAGGTATTAAAAGTAAAGTTGTGGCAACTCGAGCCTTTGCTTATCTAGAAAGATAAGATGGTGTAAGATGAGTACTCTGGGATGCCATGTGAGTAGTTCAGCTAAAAATGCAATTTGAAAGAGTCATTTCTCTGTTAGGTAAAACCTAGCACGATACAATTGTGGTCTTTATTATTCCAATTTCTTACGTAGAACCAAGTAGATGGAAACATAGATGCTGTCACAAACAGACTCAGCAGGCTGCAGGAATTGAAAAGAAGCTAAACAGGCATGACCAAATTATCTGGGCCCTATGATGGTGAAGAACAGAGGTAGGGCCCCAACTGTGTTGAACTAAATCAAAACCTTTCCTTCTTACAAGAAGCTAAGTGAGGATTGCAATGAAATAGTGCATGAGTACTACAGTAACAGACAACATGAGCCTGGCAGCTGGCTTATAATGTAGGAACAGAACATAAGCTTATTTTCCACAACTTTAAAAGCAGATTTTTTTTTGCAGTTTATAAATAAATACTGTTTTGTCAAAGATATCTTTATAATATATCTTGTTCTTCAGCTGAAACAATTATAGAACTCTGACTTTGTCTTATTGTGTTAAGAGAAAGTTAATTTGTAGTAGCAGAAAAGCTATAAATGAAAAGATCACTGAAATAGGGGGAAAAAAATTACTTTATTTTTACTTTCATGGAGTTAAAACTTCTTTGAGGCTAGCTGAGATCTTTTTGGTGCTATTGTTTTCCAGCTCTGTGATGTGTGACTAAAACAGAAAACTTCATTGAAACTACTAAAAAAGAAAAAATCAAAAAACTGCTACTCATGATTGGAAAAGTATTTGTCTCAAGGTGTGGAGTTGATAATTGAAGACTACATGATAATGAATTTGGTAAAAAGTCAGTGGAGAAGAAAAAACAATTTTTGCTCCCCTAGATCTTAAGTATCTTTTATTTTGCAAACTTAAAATTAATTTTTCATTAACATTCTTGATCAAATCACTTAAATGTGAACAGCAGTTAGAAAGTTTTAAGTTTGTGAAGTTGAGAAGGTCAACAGTGCCTCAGTCTATAACATACGACAACCAATTAGTTATTTTACTATTGTGGGCAAAGAAACTGTGAGGTTGAGTGCTTTTGTTCTGTAAGTGTACTTGATAGTCCTGATATAACTCCATGGAGGTCTTGTTAGTGACAAAGGCTGGTTTCTCAGTGTGAATAGCTTAGGTTGTAGCAAGGAGATGATAGAAGATGGAGGAACTAAACTCTTCTAGGGCTGCAGCTGACTTATCCTGTAAGCAAATGCTTCAGCCCTGTGCCCACAAATGTCTCCACAGGCATGTTACACAGCTGATGACAAAACTAGTGCTAGTGAAAGAAAATTAAAATTGATCCTTTAAATAAATAAAAACCTTTTGTCTTCTCCCTACCTTGCCTTTCTGGCAGTGCTAATGCTGCTGGGTATATAATGTCTTTGAGAGGATACCTTTCCTGTCACAGGCTGACTGTGTGTGGTAGAAGAGCTAATCTTATGTTTGGGGTCCTTGCTGTCTGCACTTTTAGGAGCAGGCAGCAATTGTATGTTATCTCTGATTTTTTTGATGCTGCATTTACTCTTCCTTTAGTGTCAACACTTTCCTGTGAGACTACAGGTATTGCATAATTTTAGTGAAATATTCAAAGTGTTTAGCATCTTTTTAAGACTCTGTTCCCTTTAGAGATCTGTAATTCAGTCTTATTCTTTCCCGTCTGGATGGGTACTTGTTGCTCTACATCTTTGTAGACTCACTTTGGAGTGAAAAACTTACATGCAAATCCTCAGTGGTCATGGCACATCATCTACATGGCAGGAGGATCAGCCTTGTAATAGAATGAGGGTGAGGTCTTGCTGAAACATGAAGCGTTATCCTGAAAGTCATGTTCAAAAGGAGATCACCAACACATTTATTAAAAAAAAAGTTTAATTAATTAAGAACATCGTTAAATGTTTAATTTGGTGTACAAAGATTTAGTCTTAGGAAGGAGTGCATTTCAAAAGACTTGAGGGTTGGCTTCGATTTAAAAAATCCCACTGTCTCTAGCTTAAAAACTTTCATAGTCCCTAAGCATGCAAAATATTTAGAAAGGGTCTTTCTTTGTACTATTACAATTTCTATTCTGATTGAAAAAGAACACCAGAAATAAAAAAAATAGAAGCCTTTCAGGTATTTCAGTCCTTCAAAAAGTTTCAAAGGAATGAAAAATATTTTGTCTGCCTTAAAATAACTTTCTGCTTCTCAAATTGCTTTAATGAGAAAGTAGACTGGAAATTAAAGCTTCTGTTCTTCAGAAAATGTCAGTTTTGGTCCAAATCAGAACTGAATTCTGCAGGCAGAGACAAAGCAAATCAAATGTGGTTATGTCTAGCTGGGGAGCACCAGAATTCTTTTAGGGTATTTCTATGCTTGTCAAAGTCACTGATTCAAGTACTGAGTAATATGAAGTACATGTTTCAAAGAAAACAAAGAGGTACTATTTGGGCAGTATAGTCACATTAGTACTTCACAGAGAACAAACAAAACCCCAGTGGTTTTTAGAGCACTTGCTCAAAGGTAGGCCTCTGAGATCAGAGAAATGAGATGCTGTTTTCATTATTGTGAGTTTGAAATATAACTAAATCTTTGAAGTAGTTGAATAAAATACAGTGAGAAGAAAGGTTCTCAGTCTCTCTCTGATTAGTAAATGTAAACAGTATTTATCTGTATTTGGAAATTCTTGGAATATGTGCTTTAGTAACAGAATAAAACTTTATTTCTGACACTGTCAGTTACTTAAAATACATTTTAGACTTAAGAAAACACCAAAAAATATTAATGAGGTGAAAAAATTATACAGGGAATTACGTAGGAATACCTCCTGGATACCCAGAATTATCCAGAGGGTTCCCTCAGAGATGTAATTTGGGTATTAGTTATTCTGTCAGGTTTTTAATTTTGGCCTTTTCCCATTTCCTGATACTTGGATTAAATGAATCTTGAAGTGCTTTGAATACCTCAGTTCCCCTGGATTTGCAGTCCAAAATGGCTTAAGAGTTGCTGAGCTTGATTTGTAAACAGAAAACATATTATTAATAACCAAGGCTTATGTGAAACTCTTTACAGACACAGGTGTAATGGCTGTTTTAACAGACCTAGCTGAGCTATAAGGGAGGAGTGAATCCTCCAAGAAATCATTATACTTGTTTTAGTTATGAACACTTTAATTGTGGTTATCCATCTCTTGAAATAATACCATAATAATACCATTTTCTTCATGAAAAATGTAATGGAGAATATTATATTTAGAATCTCTTAGTTAATGTTTTCCAGAAACTTTCTGTTCTATGTCCCTGATTCACTGCTCTGTTGGTCCCACTTGTTTGCCTCCCTAAAGATTTCCAGATCCTCCTTTGATCTGCTGTAACTCAGCAAAAGAGCAACAAAATACTCAGTTGTTTAGCTGTTTGCTGTGTACAGGGTTTGTGGGGTTTTTTTTTTTGAGTGAATTGTTTTTTTTTTGGTTTGGTTTTTTTTTTCCTGTGTGTTTTTCTGCCTTTTTAACAAAGGCACCAAACAACCAGTTTTTCAAAATTATTTGAAGAGCTCATACAAAGTAAGTGGTAGAGGAGAGAAAGATGGGAAGAGGCAGGAGGAACTACCTTTCTGTGGTGGTGATGTCACACCACACAGTGGGACATTAGACTTCTGCATTTGAGTTTCCTCAAATTAAATTAGGGGCATATTTACAGCAGTAAATGCATTGGTGCATCCTACACAGGGCCTTAGCTCTTAAAACAGAATAATTTCTACATCTGATGATTAGAGAGACTCCTATTTCCCTGTGAATTTTCCCACGTGTCACAATGTCATGTTGGAGAAACTAACCATAGCTCTAATAGATTTATTTTCATTAATTCCTGTATATTTTTACAGAAAAACTGCAGGCTTTTCTCAGCTTCTCCTCCAAAGATCCAGAGTAAGGTGTAAGGTTCACTTGCACACCAGGCAGGATTCATTTCCCTTCATTCATTTTATGTCTAACGTTGTATGCAAGCACATTGGCTAACCCTTGACTTCATAATTTTAATGACAACAAAGTAGAAACAAAGCAAATATATCATTATTAATTGTTTGTAAAGTACTTTGGGATGCTGTATTTGGATGAAAGCCAAGAATACAAACTTGTCCATTAACAGGAGATTAAATATCTTTATTGTTTTTTGCTTTCTCTTAGTGAAATAACTTGAAGGGAATCTCAAAAGAATGCGATATATTATTGTCCAGATAAGCAAACAAATGTTTTGCATGCTAACTGTAGTTTAGCTGAACTAACCAAAACTTTGTATTGAAAATTGTCTACAAATCTTACAGGAGTTGGCAACCCATTGAGGTTTCTGGTATTCTGTGTTGGCAGGAAGATGAAAACAAAAGAAAAGGCTTATCCAAAAATGTTTGTCTTCCAAAAAAATTCTGCTTAGTTCTGCAAACTGTTCCTGGGTTTTAACGTGCAAAATTCTGCCAATTAGAGTCCTGTCAAACAAGACCATTGCTCGACTACGAGTTGTTAGCACTGATTTTAATGGGTGGACTCTCCAGCAGAAGTGTTCTGTGTTGCAAGGGAGCTGATCAAATAACGTGTATTACTGAAAGATAACTTGCTGACTGTTGTAGACCATGACATATATTGCAATATTGAAAGGTTATTGAAACTGCAGTGTGGAGTGACAGCACGGACAAGCATAATTATTCTTGCTGTGGGATATGGCATTTACACCACACTGTGTTTTGCCAGCAAAGGAGAAGTTCTTCAGAGAATTAAAAAAGTTAAATAAAAGTTATGTTGTAACATTAGTATCTCCTTTTCTTTCTCAGTAGTTGTAAAAATATTTATTTTAATCAGTTATTAAAATTAGTTCTTTTAATTGGTGATAAGTTTTGAACAGCTTTTCTTCATAGGTGAGAAACTCTAGAACACAATTTTGAAGTATCTGTGATGCCAGTAGAGTTCTTTTAAATGTGAAAATATGCTAGAAAGTTAGTTTGAATAATTTCATAATTGAAAATAGAAGAAACAGATGAGAGGGCATTTTTATTTACTTTAAAAAATAAATTTGAGAGTGGTGAAACACCAAAAAAGGAATCACTTGAGATGGGACTTTTTTTTCTAAATGCTTCAGCTTAGGTCTCTTAGATGCACATCTAAAGCACCTGATGTCTTCTCAGAAGAGCTAGCATTCCTCAGTTCTAATTTCTGTCATGATCTTCAGGCACCTTAGTGAGCTTCTGAAATGCTGCTTTCTTAGTCTCATTACAACAAGATGCCAGACACTGGTGAATCTGGCATGTCTGTTTATGCCTTGATGCTCATGAAATTCTGTTTATTTAACAGTTTCATTACCTGCACCTATGTATCATGCAAGACACCATTCAACAAGCAACAACCTGGGGAACCTTTGTGCCACTGCTCTAATTTATAAAGGCCAAGACCTGGTGCTATCTGTCCTTAGAACAAGTAATTGACACACAAATTGGGACAGATTGAGTGAGCTGAACTTTAGATGGCACTATTAATTTAATTAAGAATTGCTCATCAAAACAATTAAGGACAATTGCTTTTTTCTTTGAGCATGGAACACCATGACCATTATTCTTATGCTATCCTGTAAAAGTGTCTTTACTCTTTCTTATATGAAAGTTTTTTTTTTTTAAATAATTACTTGGCACACTGCTGTTGAAGAATGGATCCAAATATAATTGTCTGCCTTCCTCAGTTGGTAAGGAACAGGGTTATGGCCAAATGTAGGGAAAAATCATGACAGCTCAGTTTGTACATCGTGAAATGTGCTTCTTAACTTGATGGTTACTTAGTGAGGCTGTTTGACCTTATAAAAGTAATCAGGTAGTTAATGTACTAGCACTGCCTCTGTTGTAGGATGTGAAGCTACTGCTGTCTGCCCTTCTTGAAACTGTACATTTTCACTTGGTGTATGGTGCCTGTGACAAAATGGCTCCATTTGCACAGACCTTTATTATGTATACCTTGAAAGGGATCTGCAAATTGCTTCACCAGCTGATGGCAGTTCTGTATGTCAGATGTTCAAATTGCTTCTAACCAATACTGGAAACACAAGCCTGGAAACAGGAGTTTTTTAGGAGTAATAGTTTTTCTACAAGGATATTACTTTATTCACAAATGGTTTCATCTCCACAGATTCGCAAGTTCAAATCTTGTTCAATGAAGCAAAAGGAAGTTTAGACACTTGTTTCATTACAGAATTTTCCCTGAGAAGGTAGCACAAACCCTTTCTTGTGTATCCCACACTCAGACATCCCTACTGCAATGTAACATGGTGTGAACTGCCTTGGAATGTAAAAGGAGGTACTATTTAAAATTTATATGTTTGCCTGAGTTTGGCCTGGGATTCAGTAAGTGCCCAAACAGCTGGGCATTGGTGCATAATGGAAGGAAAAATAAGGAAAACTAAGTGTGTGATAGTTTATCATGGTTTATTTTCTTTGTTCTTTTGAAACCTCAAATTAACAGCTTGGAGGTCACATGATCTTTTAATTTCCTGGAAATGTTTCTCCAGCGCAGAAGAAAATATGTTGGTGAGGGAAATGTGTATTAATTTTCTGCACTCTGTCGATAAGTGGGAGATTCAAGTTACCAAGTCTTTACTCTGAGAGGATTTGATTTACTTAAAATTTAGATCTGATTTAACACCTTTTTTTTTTTTCCAGCAATGTGAATCTCAGAATGTATTTTGGTTGTCTCTACTTAATGCAGTTTTTATTATATATATAATTATGCAACAGGAACAGATTGCCTAGAGAGGTGGTAGATGCCCTGTTCTTGGAAACATTCAAGGTTGAGTTGGACAGGGCTCTGAGCAACTCAGTCAAGTTTAAGATGTTCCTACTTATTGCAGGGAGGTTGATCTAGATAACTTTAAATGATGCCTTCCAGCCCAGATTATTCTATGATTTTGTTGCTTTAGAATATGTGAATATGGCCAGATATGGACAGGAATGGACTGTCCCAAGCCTGGAAACTTACTGCCTGTGCGCAAATGTTACACCCTGAAGTGCTAAACCTTGACTCTTTGAGGCAACCACCTGTCCCATACGTGTCTAGTTTGATTACAGAGCTGTGCTAATGGGTGCTGTACCAGCTTGGCTAGTGTCTGACCAGTATGGAGTATCAGAAGAACATGCCTATATCTGCTTGTGATGGTCCTTATAAATACAGTCCTAGACTTTCTTAGGCTTTGGGTTTTCTGGCAGACATGATAATTTCTAGTTCTGATAGATGAGGTTATCTCAATCACATATGTGAATACATAGCTTTATAAAACTATACTAATAGGCATGTGTGACAGGATGTGTTAAATTGTAAGATAGAATAGTATTTGTCGAATCACAAATAGGATACAGGAAAACCTTGCTGTTTTAAAAAGGAGCAGCTGCAGTGTTTTTTGAGGACAGATGCACCCTATGCTAGTAGGAGTATTTCCATCAGAATAATGTGTCAAGAGAAGGAAAGAAGCTAACTATCTTCATTAGCAGTTTATTTTAATTTTATTTAATATAATTTAATTGAACAATGGCAGAAAAGACTCTTAAAGCATTGTATACACATGGGTAGTTTGTTCCCCAGAAGAAAGTTTAGGGACACATCTCTAGGTTTCTGCATGTGTACCATGTCTCTGGGTTCAAATCAGAAGTCAAACTCTCTTTGATCATGAGGATTTGATCAGCATGTTAATGCTATTACATAAACATAGAGGGATTTTTGACTTTGGATAACAGTCAGAACTGTTCTTTAGATTAAGTCCCCCAGAGTCGATGTCTTGTTTAAAATGCTTCAGAAGGTTTATAGGGGCTGTACAGTTGCCAGTATTTCTGCTACAGGCTCTGATCAGGAGAAAAATCCTACAGATGTGGATCTGTACAGCAAACCAGTTCTTTGTAAGGAACTGATGTCCACACAATGTGTATTTTTTAATGGCATGCTTTTGCCTGGTCCCTTATGCTGAACATCTGGTAGAAGATGGAGCGTATTAGGTGTCCTGGAGAACACCTTCCAGTTTGTTTTCTCAGAAAGAAATCCAATTCATGACATGGTTCTGCAATAACAAGAACAACAAAAAAACCTCACAAAAAAGAAAAAGGCAGGAAAGAAGCATGATTGAGAGATCAGCTTCAAAAGTGTACTCCTGATTTGTGTAATAAACGTGGCTGTATCTGCACTCCTGCTTACCTCCGTCTCCCTGTTGCAAAAGGTGTTGCAAAAGGGATCTGTGTGATAATGGATCTCTTCAGGATTTTATATTTTGATTTTTCTTGATTCCAAATGCATCACCGGAACTGGACAAGAAGTGGTTTCTGAGACTGAAAAGTACTTTGTGACTGCAATTTTCCTGTTTCATCACCAAGGATAAGGTTGGCAGCTTTTAAATGTCTTTGTGAAAAACTAGGTTAAAGGAGGGACTCTGGAAACCGCTGGCAGTGTATTTTCTTCTGAGAAAGGTTGGTCTCCTGAGAAAACTTTCAGTTCCAGTGAGTGAATTCAGCAATTTTGACAAAAATGCTCTATCAGCTTAACTTTCCATCACAGGGTAATGATCTTGATTAACTGAACTTTGAGAACTGAACTTCTTGATTTTTTTGCTAAAATTCTCAGTCTTACTTTACAAATAAAATCCTAAGGAGGAAAAACAAACTGGCATTAGGAAAAAATTATCTCCATAAATACATATGTTAAGATGCAAGCTGATTGCCTGGAGTACTCTCCATACAGTATACCTAGCATCTTCTGGTGTTACAGAAACACTTGCAGAGATCAAAACGGAAAGGAAAGGTGATGTGTATGAAAGGCGAACTTAATTCCCACTCGCTTGCAATAAACCATGTTAATGAAATCTATTAGCTATTGAAATAGCGTTAGTACTGACCTAACTTGTCAGCCATTGATTAAATATTTAATACATAATCATGATTAAATATTTAATATATAGCCAAGTAATATTGCCATCACTAATGAGTATGAAGACTTTCATTAAGAAATTGATTGCTCTAAACAATAATAAACTTGTAACTTTTCCACTAAAGAATATATAAGGATGTAGAACCAGAAGAGAATGTCTCTACCACCTGGATTATCTCTGAAAAGGGTTCTGCCATTTTTGCTTTGCATAGGTTTTAGTACATGCAGAGTGCTTTACATTTGATTTATGGAATGACTTTTATTCTTTAGCTTAGTTTATATATGAGAACAAAAAATGGAGAGCTGAACATATGCAATAAGGAAGTTAATTAAATATTGTTAGATCTTGTTGGTTATTTGTTTTTTTGCTGTTTTGTTGGCACTTTTCCCCCTATGGAATTACTGGTGTTAATGATACTCAACAGTGAACATAAGTTGTCTAGTAGTTTGATTACTAAGGACCTTTTCTATAAATAAAAGTGTTAATTCACAGAACTAGCTACTCCTTTGTAGGGAAAATGTTGAAAATTTTATGTTTGGAATTTTATTATGTTGTATTTTGGGCCTTGCTCTGGCCTGTGCTTACCACAGAGCTTACCAGAGATATCTGCTTTTAAAGATTACTTCAAAGGAAGTGAGAATAAAAGGGGAACGCTCCACATATAGTTGAACTCACAATCTGTTAAAATGGAATATATTCTAGACTTATTCTCATCCACTTATTTGACCTAACAACATACAAAACAAGTCAAAAAATGTTCTCTGTTCCTCTGAGATGCTAATGAGTACTCCTGACCCTTCGGTTCAGCAGTCACTTACACTCTACAGGAGATGAAGGGATGACCTCTTACACTTTGTTTTGTTGAGGTTTTTTTTCGTTTGTTTTCTTTTTGTTAAAGGTTGTGCATTTTAAAAATTAGGTGTAGTGTTTAAATAGCATTGCCTAGAGCCTTAATCACCAAGCAATTAAACCTTGGCTTTGAAGTGCTTTGCAACACTGTATTTGAGTATATGGGCTTCTGTATCTCTGCCATCTCCTGAGGTCTATGTCATGGCACGATGGATTTCTGGTCCCTGCTTCTCATAAAGTAAAGACACTGATTAAGATTGTTACGTGTCTAGAATAAGAGGCATATGTGCATATGCTGTCAACTATGATTACTCTGAGTTGGATCCCTTTTGATTTGAGAGTTGTTCAGGCTTTTCAGTGCAGATGTCCAGCTGATGATCTGAAAGAACCATCTAAAATGTAGCCTCTTGGAGTTAGAAAATGGCACCTTCTCCTTTCCCAGTAGATGTGTAGAAGGAATTTAAACTCAAACATTTCCAAACAGCTATAGGCAACCAATATCTTAAGCATGTGAGTACGTATGTTCATGTTTTTCTCACGAGTTTTTCTGCTCTATGGTGCACTCCTGATAATGCATTGGTACAATATGGAACTGAAAACTTCTGGTTATGTGCTTTAAGACAGTTTTGGTGTATTGGCTGGGAATGAATTCCTAAGTCAAGTGTTAAAACAGTGATATTTTAAGTGGCTTAGAATAGGAATTCAGCGAAACTGAACAGAAAAAGTCCACCTCTCTGAGAGACTTACATGGTTTCTTTTGCTAATGAGATTTGCTTACTCAGACAAGTCCACTGATGCACTTGGAGCCTCAGGGTTTTAATTTGGCCAAGCCCTTTGTAGCAGCACAAATGGAAATCCATCTCAGTACAGCAGGGAAAGTTGTCAAAACTGCTATTGTGTAGGCAATTGATTCAGTGAACATCTTTGGGGCATGTGAAAATGACCACAGAAACCTTCAGTTACTCGCTCATTGTCATCTTCAGGTGATCCCTGGTTAGGAGAAAATACTCTGTCCTTTCCTTCCCTTGGTTCATCGGTGTGTCTCCCATCCTTGCTGCCTTTAATAGCACCTGTGCTGTGCAGTGATTACTGTAGGTGAGGAGATTAAAATCTTTCTTGTTAGGTTTCAAGTGCATCGTGAGAAATGCATCTTGCACTTCAGAAACCTTTTTAATTAAAGCCTCTGAAAACTGTATTTAATCTTTAAATTCAACACTTAGTAGCTGTAGTGAGAAGTCAGCCCATTCTCAGAACTGCTGAACTACCTGAGAGAGGACAGAGCTCTAAAGATTACATATACCCCAAGAGGGCAAGGGTTAATTTGCTACCGATAGAGGTTTCTAAAGCAGTAGAGGCCACTTAGCTGCTTTGTTTTAACAGCCTAAATGTGACTAAATCTCCTGTATTGCTGTGGCAATAAACAAACGCTTGCGTCTTCCTATGTCCTTGCTATGGCACGTTCAGTGGAGAAGACATACAGTTCAGATGTAGAATGTGCTGTGTATCAGCTCTTGGTACAAGAGGATTAGTTCCTGAAAGGTGTAACAAATGACTGAAAAATGCATTGGAAGGTCATGTTACACCCTGCTGCATTTAAGGTACCAGCACGTGAATGGTACCACCTACACCCTTTACATGAATAGATAATATAGTGTACCCAGGGAGGCTTGCTCTCTGTTCTGAGATGAGATAAATCAGAACAGAAGACAGCTTTTAGAAATCCTATATGCTTGTATCAAAGGCTGCAAATTACCTGCTAATTGGCACTAAATTTACATCCTTGCTATAGAGAAGTCCTGGAGCTATCTAAAAGAAGGCAGTAACCTTTGTGGTCTACGTTGCTATCTCACTAAGAGCAGGGGTACAGAGTGCTGCTGCACTGACAGCAAGGAGAAAAGTACACGTAGTGGGAACATGTGTCACACATCAGCATTCCTCCTCCTCCACTTCTCTGTGTGCGGTGCAAAGACTCAGATGCATGGTAACATGAATTCTGGTGTTTCAGGAAATGGTGGTCTTCATGGACTCCTCCACAGTCTCTTGTGGAGAAATGCGTCTGCTGCCTTGTTTTGCAAATGGTATAATACAAATAACCTGATAGGTAAATCTGTTCCAGTGTGGCATATGTGGGATTGTTGCCTGGTAGTTTTAGGATAGCATGCAAACTATGTGTAAAATTGGAGTAGAGAGACAGCTGGTGCAGTTTTTCATGGCTGAGGAAAATTTTCATTGTTGATCAGCATGTATTGCATCTGTCATGTTATTTTTTAATTATTTTTAAAGAATAACAAGATGCTAAAATGTATTTCTAGCCACTGCGTTTTATTTATTGAAAATGTAAACTGGCATTTTTGTGTGTTAAACGCAAATTAGCCTATTTATAAAAATAATTTCCACTCTTTTCTAGCTGTAGTGGTTCATGCTTTATTGTCTTGATAATCCATACCAAATTCCCTTATAAATCTATATTTTTTGTTAATTGTTATAGTTTCAGGGGGAAAAAATGTTAGTTTTGCTCTCTTCCTTAAAATATACAGCTCACAAATTAAAACAGTTCTCTGAATTTTTGCCTGACCTCATACAGGGAAAGGAAAATTTTTCTTTATGTAAAACATAGACCACCTGAATTAGCTGTCAGTGGCAAAAGTGAAAATACGATATATTTTTTTCCATGTGACATTTGTGGCAGGTGCTACCTCACAGCCACACAGTTTCATGCACTTGCTGACACATCGTTAAAAATCTATCATTGTTAAGAATCTGTCATTGTAGGAATGAGCTCTGCGGATCCTGTGTTTATCCTGCAGAGCAAGAGCACGCAACAAAACAACAACAACAAAAAGAAATAAAAACCAACCCTGTGTTGTGCAGCATAATTATTAATTCCAAAGCAGACTGCTCGAGTGAAGATTTCAAGTTAGAAATGAAGCTGGCAGAGTGTATAGTCTGAATTCTGAAATGGTCTCATTTTAAAGTGGCAGGACAGTGTCATATAGGAAATCTTTTCAGTCTGTTTAAGGTTCTTGGTTTTGGTGTTCTCATTTAAGCCAAAGATATTCTAAATACTAACTGTGGTCTGTGATTTGTTGGGAAGAAGATTCTTCTGAACACATGATTTAAAAACTAAGGTTTGGGATGTTATTCTCCATATTTCTTTTGTTCCATGGAAGAATAATCCTTACCTTTATACACATGGTTTCACCATAATTTATTTCACCTTCTGACATATAGTCACTGAAAACTACTTCTGCCCTCAATCTACCCAGTATGGAGGCAAAATAAGAGATGATTTCTATATAAAAATTTATATGTGTAAGTTCCTAAAGATACAAGAGGAGGAAATGGAATAACACAGTAGAAATTAACAGCAGTTATGCAGCTATCTAAAATTTATGGAAAAGACCTGCTTTATTTGGCAAGTAATGCCAAGAATACAAATCATCTCATTGACAAAAGGTCCCAGGGCTTTCCCAGAGGGGAAAAAAAAGTTACTAGTGATTTTCTTTACTTGATCTGTGATGGTTGTTTATTGTTATATGCTAGAAATCAGAAGCCTGTTTATATCTAGTAGCATTTATTTGTAGATTTAGTAGCACTTATTCTGTGCTTTTCATTTGCTCCACTGTAAGATACAGTATCTCTTTCAATACCAAAGAAAAAACAAAGGATGAGGATAGAGCAGCAAGTTATAGGTAATAAAATAAGGCCTGTCAATTTTGTGTAGGGATGAAGTGCATTTCTTGTGAAGCTCTGACACTGCAGAGCCCCCAGGAAGAAAAGTGGGAAATCTGCTGGAGTTAGCTTCACTTGTGGCAGACTAGTGGGATCTAAAGTATGTGGAAACCTAAGGTACCTTCTGCTGGCCTTTAGACAAACTCATCATATAGAATCATTGAATTTTTTAGGTTGGAAAAGACCCCTGAGATCATATAGTCCAACTGTTAACCTAACACTATCTGGTCCACCACTCTAAACCATGCCCCCTGTGTGGTGGTAAGGAGTAACTGAGCTGATCTTTTGAGTTTTTTAACATCAGTGTAGACTCCAGGAGAACAAATGTGTATCATTTTGCTTTCCAAAGCCTTCCATATTGAGGGTCAGAAGTTACTTAGCTTCTTCAAGAATCCCACTCATTGCTCCTCACTGTGGGTATCACCAAGAAACCTGATAGCCAAGTGTGGGGCATAGGGCTGGCTGCTTCTTTTTGGTCAGTCACCAGGTAGGAACAATTCCTTCTCAAGCTTCTGGAAACAGGCAAGCCCAGATTTTTAAATATTGGAAAACTGCACAGAGAACGTGTTAGAGAGGGCTGGTGCAGGAATCTCAAATCTATGGGGAAACAAAGGAGCACTGGTAGGTTCACTGAGTACACTACTTTCTGCATCTGTGCCTCGCTGTCCTTAGTGCTTCCCTGTCAAGGGTCGCCACAGCCAGCTCAAGTTTCCTCAGCAGTGGTGCAATTATGTCATATATTGACTACGCTCAACTTCGAGATCTTCTGTACCAGGGGCTTCTACTTTAGCTATAGATATAAGGCCTGAAGACACTGTCAGACCCGGTATTAAGTATCAAGGTGGATCTGGCTGCCCAAATTTGAAAATTTTATTATCCTATATTGACAAAATATAATACTCTCACTTTGATATGTAAAGACGGAAAAAAGCTGCCACAAAAGCTAAGCAAAATATTTTTAATATCTTCTGGTTTCTGGATTGGCCTTAGAAATACAACAATCCAAAGTAGCACTTTTGTAATCAGAAAATAAATAGCAATCAATTAGAGAGACATGAAGTAAGAAATAAATATTTAGCCCTGTAATCAAAATGACTGACTGTGCACACTAGCTAGATGTTACGCTTTCTGTATATTTTTTTACTCATACATCAACTTTTTTCTCAGAAGTATAAGAAATAAGACCTAATTAGTCCTCAATAAAACCTAACTCTTTAACAAATAATGTGGGATAGGTGATCTGTCCCAATTCTCCAAAGAGAAGTTAGTGAAGGAAATAAATAGGAGAGAAATGTAGAGGTGGGGGAAGGAAGAAAATACTGTAACCAACTAAAGAACACACAATGTATAAACAAAAACTGGTGAGGGTAGTGAGAAGAGTAAAGAAGGGAAGGACAAGTGAGAATATTAATGGAAGTTGAAAAGGACAATTTAAAAAAATTGGAGACATAAAAATGTCTAGACAAGTGAGAGAAACAGCAAAGAAATAAAAGTAAAAGCAGTATGCCCCAAAGGTGAGATTTTCAAAGGGAATATGTGTAATTAGAGTTAATAAAACTGGGACTATTAGCTCTTTTCTGAGTCTCTTAATACATCGCTCATCTTTTTCATGGTGGTTATTTCATCATAAGAGAAAGAGCATATTAGAAATTCTCCAGTTAGTTGTGCCAGTTTCGACACATGTTAATTTATCAAAGAAAAGTATTTAATTGAAAGGGACAAAAGCTTACAAAATATTGCTTGTGATTGGGGGTAGGAAAGAGAGTAAGAGAGTGGAAAGCCCATGGCTCAAAGATGAGAGTACGGCCTGCTGGCATGTCAGGACCCATCCTGCTGACTGCTGTCTACCATAAGCCAAGCGTGTCTCCTAACTGCTGGGCTGCTGGTTTTCCTGGGAATGACCTTTCTGCTTTGTTTTGTGCTGTCTTGCCTGTCGCACAAAACACTTTGAAGGGTCATATCCAAACTGAGCTCCCAAATCTGAGTGTGTTTGTTGAGATTTTCATGGTGGGGTTTATGTTTGGGGGTTAGTTTTGGTTTTTTTGGTAAGTTTGGGTTTTCTTGTGTGTGCGTGAATGGGAACTCCCATTGTTTCATCAGTTGTACATAGAATGTCATTGGGTTCTGTTTATTTTATATATATTCTTAGCCACAACTTAGCTCTAGAGATGCTTTGTGAGCTGTTTGAAAATGATGGGGGCCTTATTCTGCTAACACCTTAGCACTGGAAGCAGTTTGGAAAAATTTCTCTGTTTTCTCTCTCCTTTAAAGATAACCTTTTGCTTTAAAGCTACACTGTGTTTATACATAATTCATTATATTAGTCCTGCCTCAGTTTAGAATCTGAACTCTTTCTCATTTTCAGTCCAAAGTGTCTTAAGTGGTTTATTTATTTATAATTTTAATTTTTTTTCCCCGCAAAACCTTTCTTTTACTCTAGTCAACACCCCTTCTCTAGGCCTTCATTTTGAATTTAAGAAACACTTTAGATGAATCCTCCACCTTCCATGGATGCCTGCAGGACAGAAGACTGGGGAAATGAACGCTGCTCATTATCCCTTTTGTGTGTTTGCCAACCACTCTTTGACTCGTCACAAACTTTTGTCTCACCCTTTTGTTTGTTGTCTGAAAGGACAATTTATGTGTGTATGCATATACACTATTTGTGAATTTAAATATTTCTCCTGGTAATTCTCAGTTAATAGTCTGAAGTATTTGTTTTTTCTGGAGAGTGAAGTAAATGCTTTGAACTTGTTTTGCTTTCACTGGAGTTACTAGAAGGGACACATAAAAATTTGGCTGGCCTTCAAAACATTACCAAAACCCTTCTAATTACTGTCCTTGTGTCATCACCTTTGGGGTGCTACCTTCTAGCCAAGTGGGTGTGCCCTGGTTTGCTTTAGTTTTAATGCTATTAATAGGGAATGCACAGAAAGACATGATTGTGTATGAACTCTTGAGTATGATACACAAACCTGGGAGTGCATGAAGTTTCCCAGTGTCAGACCCATTGTTCCCCAAGCTGAACCACTTGTTTATAATCAGAATAACAATTGTGTTTTGGCAGTCTTCCATCTGAGGAACATGCCTATGAGATAAGTGTCCAGCCAAATCCAAAGTGTTACTTGAAGCCTCAAATTATACTTGAATATGTAGTTATAAAAGGGTGTTTTGTAGTATCCCTTGTCCCAGTAAGTCTCTCAGTAGCTCAAAGAGCTGACAGTCAAGCTTTTGTGGGCTCTGACTTTATTTCATTATTTTTCTGTATGTTTCAAGAATATCTTGCATTCAGTAAGGTACTACTTTGACATTGAGTTGATGAAAATTTGCTTTTTTTTTGAAGTGAAAACCATAACTTTGTTTCCTTGAATAATAAGTTAAAAGTTGGGTGTTTAGTTTGCTCTAGCTCAACACAGAGCTGCTTCGTTTTCAAAGCTGCTTGGGGCTGAGTGGGAGGCTGTCAGGTGAAGAAGCCCTACAAACCTTTGTCCTTTTGAAATAGGTTGCAGAAATGTTGCATCAAATCATAGCACTCTTGCATTGTCTTGTTGAGTAACCAGGTGACGATGTTGCATGGTGAAGTGGAGCTAACATAAGCTGAGTAATATCCAGCTTCCAGGGAAACGGTGGTGAACTGGATGTCCAGTTTAAGGTGGATCATGTCTTATTGTCAAGCAGGAGGACCCCAGGTCTACTCAGCTCTAATCACTTGTATAGTTCTAATTTATTTCATTGCTAATTAAATTCTTCCAACTCGTGGAAGAGTTCTGGCTTCAGTTCATTCTGGTGGAATGAAACAATTTCTTCAGGATTGATCCTGCTTGAATTAAGGTAGGGTCAGAAAGAGAAAGTTGAGAAGGCCTGCTATACACAAAAGAAAAAAAGGCATCTGTATCAGAGTTCCTGAACCATTTAAAATCTTACAATGCATAAACAGAGCCAGTTGAGATGTAGTTTATAGAGACGCTTACTGGAACTTATAATTAGAGGTTACACAAGGGCAGGTAACATTTCAGAAACAGGTAAAACATCTGACCCAACATGCCTGCTTACTGAAATGGAACGGCCTTAGGCTCTCCTGAAATAATTGCAGAGTAACTCCCCAGATTTCGATTAAAGGACTCTCCTTCACCTCTGTGCAGGTTTGTCCTTTAAGAAGAAATATATTTTTCTCGCTCTTCACACTTCTGATTTTCTGTAAGTGCTAAAGCTCCTCACATTACTTAAAACTTTTTAAAAACTGGCAAAAATCACTTCCCAGACTTGGGAAAAAGTAATCTATCCTGCATTTGGCCTTTACTAGTTGGTGGGCTTATTAGCATTCTTGTTCTCACACCATGTTCACTCAGTGACAGCACTCACCCCCACCTCAGCTGATAAAATTTAGCTGCCTGCTTTTCCTTTAAACTATTCGACAGCTGCTGTAGAGGCTTTGCAATTGGAGACATGTGAAACTGCCTGCCAGCATTGTGTATTGCTGGTGTTTTAGTTGGTGTGATACTAGGATGCTTGCACTTTGCACCCATTTGGTGGCTCTGAGACTTGTGTACAAATTTGAATTTAGCGTCACGATCCCATGTTGTTACGGGGTAAATAAAGGGACCCGTATGCCCAAGCTGATACAGCATGTCACCTGCAGAATTTCTGATCTAATTTAAACTGATTGAAACAGATTAAAAGTGATTGAGATAGATGTTTTCATCTTTTCAGGCTTTTAATCTCTCCTTGGATAACCAGTGAGTCCATTGAAATAATTTCCTTGGATGCTGTCACCACTTTTTTTAATTCCTCATGAGTGAAACGCTGAATTCCTTCAACATGGGGAAGAAGGTGGCTTTATCTGAGGAGGAAGTTCCAGAGCAGGCTGCTTCACTCCTCCCCAGTGGATAGAGAGAGCAGGAGAGCATGCCCTTGGCACAGATTACAGAGGGTGCAAGTTCTGGGTAGAGCAGAGCTGGTGCCCTGACTGTAACCGATCTTGTTGATTGCACACCTTTAAAACTCAATCATGAAAATCGATAGTGCAAGTGACACGTAATTCTGCATAAATTTCTTGGTGACTAAGTGGGAGCAGGATTGCCAGGGTAGACAATCTGCTTCTCCTTTGCATTTTTGAATAATACCTGAACCAACTAATAGATTTTGCAAGTGTGTCAGAAACAGACACTCGGGGTGAGATTTTTACATGCAGCTGACCTTGTTACTTAGTTTTCCACCAGGCTGGTAGCAAAACATCATCAAGCTACTGAAAAAAGTGGGGATGCACCACAGGGGTGGGGGTGGGAGGAGAACGAGATCACCCTACTTGGTTGGCAGCAAGCCATTCGATCTGAGACATGCCACTCCCATTCCTGAGCTGTGGAGAGAAGCCATAAGCAGAATTCAATGATTTATGCATTTGTTTTAGTAACTTGGCTGGTCTTAAGGAAATCCTGCGTACACTGAGGGTCTCCTTCATCTCTAGCCATGTGGTACCGCCTGCGTAGCATCCCTGAAGTTGTGCCAGTTCATCTGTTTATGAGGATGTGAAGTGAATGGACCAAGGAATCTAGCAGGCTGGAAAAACAATCTAGTAAAAAAACCCGTACTTAACCCTGATTGGTCTGGGTTAAAAATTGGGTTTACTATAGCTACTTTCATGGTTCCTGCACAATAATATTTTAATTTTCTGGTATCATTCTGTGTTTCCTTTCCTTCACAAAACTGTAAGGATAGTTATTTTTCCTTTGCTTGGATCAGTGAGAATTTTGTGAGGTTTGTGCCCTGGCAAATATGATTTAAATCCATTCAGCTTCCCCTTCCAGAGGTGTTTATCCAGGGCTGTATGGTTACTGCTGTGGGGGCAGAATCAGCTATGTCTGCCTTCAGTAACCCTGTAGGAGAAACTTTATGTGCAGTATTCTTATTTATTGATTAAGATCTACTCCTTTTCTGGGAAAGGCCCAGTATTTCCCCACCATCTGATGGTTCCCAAACTGAAATTAGTGTCTTATGTAGTTTGGGTGATGTGTCTGATGTTAACAATCTAGTTGCTTCTTAATATGAATAATAGTCCTATAGGAAAAAAGTATGGGTAGTGACCAGGATTGGATATGTGGAGGTGCTTAAATGAGAAATAGTGCAGGATATCTATATTTGCACAGGAGGTAACATGCTCCTTACTGTATTTTCTGGACTTATTTCAGTTTGAATGAGTCTACTTGTATTTTTTTAAGCACTATTTGGTGGGCATTTTAAAGGATAACTGTAGATTTCAGAAATTCTACCTTTTGTGTTAAAACGTGGTGATGCTTGACACATTGCTGTGACCTTGTACTAAAATTTTCTTTGATTTCATATCCGTGTTTTTCGTATTCTCACGTTTCACACTAACACAGATTCCACAGCCTGTGAAAGGCAGGATTGTCACAGTAGATGTGTTCACAGAAGTGACAGTCTTTCTAGATGGGCTTCTTATTTTCTCCCCTGCATAAATGTGATCCTATTCTTCTTTTGTGCTCGTTATATATATCCAGAAGATGATGTCATCTTAAATCTACACTAACTCAAAAATGGCAAAGTTCTGTAGCAAGTTGTAGGTGTACTGATTTATCTCAGAAAAAAGTTGGTTTTAGATACTAAGGCTGTTCCACGTAGCATGCTGTTAATATATGGTATACACTACCATGAGCACTGTGTGTATATATTATGAGTTAATCATAACCAAGTAGTTTTTGACTCTTCATAACAGACCAAACCTGAGGTGTTTACTCCATGAAAATATGTGTTCATGTTCCTGTTGAGGTAGGGAATACTTGTATACTGTAGTTATCCTTGCTCTCTGCTCATTCTGTACTTGGATTTTTTGCCCAAGCAGAGACAGAAATTTTGTATGTGGGCTGGAATTCCTAAATACCTGACTGGGCTACAGGCAGGTGGGAAGCCAAATACACCCACTGAATGTGCACAGGTAGGTTTTGTGATAATCTTTGAATGAATTTGTGCTTGTACTTTGCGTCTGATCTGCTCTGTGTGCATAGGTCTACACATGTCTTAGCTCAGGCTCGCAATGTTACACAGACCATGTATCCATGTTTAATTTTGTGAAATCCTAAAGAAAAGGTATGTTGGATCTGTATTGACCTGATCTGATACGGCAATGGAAGGAAATGGAAAGATAAAGATATGTTGAGCACTGAATCCAGTCTTCCAACTGGACATGCTGACATTTGGGTATTTTCTTTTTTTTTTTGCTATTATGTTTATTTGAAACAGGTATCTTTTGTTCCAGGGTGCTGTATGTTGCAGTGACTGATCCAACTCAGTTACTTTGAAAAGAGTACTTAATTACCCACACCCCTACTAAGAGTGGGATGAAACTTTGACAGCCACTTTTTTTTTAAAAAAAAAAAAAAAACACCACCAAAATTAAACCATGTAACAATACCTAATTATTTCTCAAACAATCTACTTATAGTTTAAATTAAGGAATTGTTCCTCAAGCCAGATGTTCTTGGTAACATTGAGTGCGAAATAGAGCTGATTTAGTTGTTTTGTGGACAAGTTAAAGATTTCCTAAATACACTGCTTGAAAGCCAAAATTAATCCCTGAACACTACATCTTTGTGCAGAAATAAGAATGACAAAACATCTGTAGAATGGAATGGCAAAAATCCTACAGTCCAAACCCAAGGTTGAAAGTAATTTATCACAGAATGACAATCAAAGTTAATTTCTGGAAATTTCTCTCTACAAACAGAGCTTAGATTGGGTAGAAACAGTATTTTGAATTATTATATGGAAACTATAATCAGTCACTGAAGGTGATTATCCTTTAAAGAAACCAGTCTTTGCTATTTAAATGATACAAGGCAATTCTGAAGCGACATTTTATGCCAACATGGCTTTCTGTGATTTACTTTTCCTGGCAAGAATAGAAAATGAACATACGTGACATACAGTGTACACAATCGAGATAAGGCGTGCTTGCAGAAGACAAAGGCTTCTTCCAACTTTTAGTCTGCTAAACGGATATGTAAGCAGCGATGGCTTTATTCTCAGAGACTCTGTAGAGTGTGCAGATACAATACAAAATCCTGCAGCAGGAGTCTTCCAGCTTGGTTCAACAGTGTCCAGCAGCAGTAACCAGTGATCCAGCCAGAGCTGCGTGAGGGAGGAGCACCGGTTGCTCAGGAATCATTTCAGGTCAGTTTTGACTCCTTGCCCCAGTTTTGTGACTAGGTAAGGGGAGAGAAACTCAGCTCAGGTTCTCAAACCACAAGTGTTCTGCTCGTAGCAGCAACTGGAATAGCCCGGGAATCCTATGGAGGTACTCTTGTGTAACAGGCTTGCAAAGAACTGCGCTTTGGCAAAGAGGAGGTTTGGGTTTTTGCTGTTGCTTAAACCCTTCAGTCTCGGAACTAGGGGCATAGAATTAGTGGGGCAGACTTCACACCACAGGCACCTTTCTGCAAAATCCCCATCTGTGGAAGCCTAGGAAGAGTCTTACACCTCTGCAGCTGTATGTAAGGATGAGAGTTGGGCAGGGTTACCTAAACCTCTGCCTTACAAAAGTGCTATTATAAAGCATTGTTTTGAGGTGTGTTTATTTTATCTCTGTGTCTTTGTTTTTAATTAGACCAGTTCTACAGCAGTCTAAACACCTACACAGACTGTCCTGATGCTTGGTATTTTCAAGCTTGGGTTTTCTTACAATGCAGTGAAATTAAAAGGGGAAACAACAGTATTTATAGGCTTATTTTCAAAGGACTTGTACTTAAGAATAAGGTATTTTTCCTCAGTACCTTAGCAATGTTAACAGGAAATTCAATAAAGAAGAATAGATTGGTGAGTTTCTCTCCTAAAACTGTTTCCTAGTCCTATTTCCCTTTCAATCATGAAATCTTGCAAAATTAACCATATTGCATAGTTTAAAACAACAGTTCATTATCTTGCACCTCACAAAGATTCTCTTTTGCTTATTGAGGAAATCACTACATCAAGGAAAAGCTGTGTCCCTGCAAGGTGTTTTTAGTCCTGCAGTGTTAATGAAGAGATGCTGAAATAATTGGAATCTGTGCAGCTGAAGTACTTGATATATTGAGTTCACCAGTCTTGCTCTGCTACTTACCACTACAATAAATATTAGAGATGTAGGCTGTACAGACAAGGCCGTGAAGGGTTTACACACATATTGGAAAGAATTTGGGGTGGTAATTGCAGATAATCTAGAGGTAAACAAAGAATCATCGTGAGTAGGTGTGTAATGTGGTCATGATCCAATTCTCTACATAGTCATAGTATTTCCTATAATAATAGCATACAATATTGTGAGGCACTTTAATCCCCTCTTAGGCCATATGGAGTCATGCTACTCATGTGGAGAGCATGGGATCTAGTGCCAAACGTGGATGGCCAGCTCCACCACATTCCTCCAAAGCAGTAGGTAACTAGATGTGTGTTCTCCTAGGTTTGTTTGTGGTTTTGTTGTTGTCAGGGTTTTTTTGTTTGTTTCTGGTTTGTCTTTTTTCTGAATTTTATGTAGCCAGTCTGGAGTTACTGACTGAAATTATAAAGCATGTGAAAGAAGACAATAGACTTTCATTTTCTTTTAAAGTAATACTGTTTAATGAAAGCTATCAGCCAGATCAATACTGCATTTCAAAGGCAGGTTTAAAGTCACCCTGCATGGGCTTAATCTCTACATTTTAGATGCCTACACAGAAGGCGTGTCTGCAGTTCAACTGTTAACCACCTGATCTTTCAGCATCCATGTGATATGGCTGTAAGCCTACGCTGGCATCCAGACTCAGAGGAAGCACAGCAGGGCACAGTTGTGAACTCTGTCTTACCAGCAGCCTGAGCACCTCCATGTATCCCACACGTCCTTCTAAGGATGTGCCTGGTAGCACTGCCATCTGTGGCGTTGCAGGGGGGCAGAATGGGGTGCCTGGTGTTTCCTTTGTACAGGAAAGACATTGTTCACTGAACTGTAGGCTGCCTGTACTTTGATTTTGTGGTCAGCCAGAGCCACTGTGAGCAAAGGGCTGGACACTGGGTTGGTCCCTGCCCTGGCTGCTACTTACACAGTAAAAATGTTAACTTTGAGTCTAGGTTGCCAAATTCCCCTTCCCTTGACCTCCATTGAAATGCGTCAATGAATGTCAGCAGAACATAAATTATGCTGCCTGATCACAGCACTGAAAGGCTGCTAATGTTATCCTTTTATTCCAGCAGCAACTTCTATTCTGGCAGTCAAGAAAGATCTATTCTCTATACCTTTATTAAAGAAAATCCCTCTGTTCTAGTACCAAATATTCTGCCATCTGTCCATCACCAAGTGAACATGATATACTGAAGTTCTGGTTTGTTTCTGTTCACACTTGTGTCTCTAGAATAAACAAGTTGTGCTCTGTGAAAGGTAAAATACTGAAAAAGAAACCTTCATCAGTTGCTGCTGTTGGGAAACCCTGAAATGGGTTTCCATAACTTACTTAATTTGGGTTGGAAAAAATGAGGCATTGTCTTTTATTGAATATTCACTCTTTCTGTAACATGCTTTTAAAAGTTTATAATGCTGCATTGGCAAAACATTAAACAGAAGAAACACAGTCATAGTAGGGTTGTGTTTTGTGTTTCCTTTTTTTTGGTTTTTTTTTTCTATTTTAAATTCCTATCTGAATTTTGTAGTCTTGTAAAGTGAGCAGTCCCTCTTCCCACCCCCTACCCCCCCTGAACTTAGTCTCTGCAAGGCAAAAATTCAAGCTCCTTCCTCTTCTCTCTTCCTTTGTAAGGCATTTATGTTACTATGGTGAGGGAAGTATGCAGCATTTAGAGCTGCAGACTAAATATAGCTATTTTCATAATCCATTTTAAGAATTATGCCAGTAATTTGCTGGAATAACTTGTATTACAGGGAGCACCATCTATTTGCCCTAAACATGTGCACATACATGTTCTTAAACAATCCTAAGAGCTCAAGAAGGGAAAGCAGCCCTGGCTTTAAACCAGTACTCGGTTGGTCCTGAACCCAGAACCGGCCAAGTCTAAAATAACATCCTTTCCCATTACAGCTTTTCTGGTGAACATAAGGGAGAGGACAGACATGTCTAGGCTTCCACAAATTCTGTGTTTTAGTCACTTTTTTCTTTCTTTTCATAGTGAGTGTATACATGTAACCAGCTGTGATTTATATGATTCGGGATATAATTTAAAACAAAAGCCAAAAGCAGAAAATAGTGATATTAAATCTGTAAAAAGTAGTGAATTTAAAACATAATTGGGGCTGTATAAAAACACAGTGTGAATTGCATATCATCACAGTCTGACAACAGTCTTTTATTTAAGGTGTCACTCATGCATCTCCAAAATAAAACTGGAAATAGACCTTTCATTTTTCTGACTTGTTGGCTTGGGTTATATTAAGAGATACAGCTGGTTAATTGTGCTGGAATTGTTTTCTGGTGTGTATTTATAAGCACTGGTGATAATATACATAGATTATTTGGATGGATGATCGATCCCTCAAGCTGCAACCATATTCATAAATAAACTGACAAATAACCTTCTAATTTAATAGCCACTAAAGATCTTAATACAGTCTCTGAATAATTCAATCTTTCCTTTTTCTTAGTATGGATAATCAGTGTACTGTGTGCTCAGGAATGTTCTTTCCAAGGGAACGGTCAAGAGTAGGCTCAGGAGAGCTCAACTGATCTATTTGCTTGCTTGGTCAAGTACATTGAGAGTATCTGAAGGATCTGCCTCTTCGATAGTGTATAATATCACTTAGGAAAGGCTGGAGAAATAATTCATGACTGTTGCTGCTTTTTTTTCTGTAAAGATTTCCTGAGAAACTATCCTGTCAAAAGTCTAGAGCAGCCTGGTGGTGAATCAGACCTTCAGTATATGCACAGCCCTGGTACAAAAGTCCTGGTCTTCTGTGGTTTGGCGTCACTGGCTTCTGGTGGGGGCATGGGTACCCCCTCCTCAGAGTTACACTGAGGGCTACTGAGCTGTGAGAGGGCTGCTGAAGAAAGGTTGTCTGAGCTGTGAGTCCCGGCTGGCAGGACAAGGTTGCAGCTCTGGGGGCCAGCGCAGGCAGGGGCTGGGAGCTGGGCAGTGTTGGGTAGGGGAAAGTCACGCTGATGGCTCTGTCTCACTGGATTAGTTTTCTTTTTATATCAAAGATATATCTTGGTAGAAAATTTTACATCTCCATTTATTGCATCAGCCACTTAAACCAGGCACCTAAAAAGCAGGGTATGCATGATTAGCAACCATGTTTGAAGAACTGTCTTAATTTCATGAGATGAGTGGGACAGAACCTGAGTCTAGAGAGGGTCATTCAGTCACCCCATCCATGAGACTGTCCATCGCCTTCTTTCTTTCCTCAAGTACAGCACACCTTCTTCCCTCAGTGTCCAATTATTTACAAGTCCCATATACACCTTACCTTCCTGGCCTCTCTGGTCTTGGTTCATCCCCTAGCAAAAGGAACTTGAATGAAACTACACCATTTATCCAGTGTGACCTTATGCTTAAGTTGATCTAATGGTAAGTGACACTGCTAAGGATCAGTTGCTCATCCTTCCTTGCAACAGATGGCCTTCTATCCATGGATCCACAGGTCTCACAAATTATTGTCTTCAGGATGAGCCAGATCACTGTGTAATCAAAGAGGAGATACTATTTTTTTTTTTCTTCTATTTTAGCAGGGTTAATTTTCTCTTTGAATTTTTATTTGCATTTTTATAGTCCCATCATTTAATGGAAGTGTCAGGAGACCACATCCTGGCAGAGAAGGGAAAGTAGAGTGGTACATACAGCAGTATGTGCTTTGTGTCAGCTTAGTCCTCGTGCCTGCCTTTGCTGTGACCCAGTGTGCTCTGCAACCTTCTCATGTGCTCTGTGATGTGGGTGTGTTTGCTAAACACTGAGAAAAGAAATAGGTGTGATAAAGCTGGATTTCAGGAACTTCCTCTTTGATCAGGAAAACTTGTGGCAAAGCTATGGTGAGGAAAAATTGTGGTGCTACAGGCAAGATCATTTCCATTCAGTGTATTACACTACTCTCCTTTGTGAGCAATCTTGTTTGCAGAATTCCACCCTAGCTGGAGTTTTGGTGGGCTGCTAGGCATCATTCATTTAATTTAATGGGGTTTTTTGAGTGATATCTGCAACATGAAACAGCATTTTCTGCTTATGCTTCAGCATTTCCCACTAAAAAGTTAATCTTTCTAGCTTGCCTTCTAGCCTGGAAAGGTTTGTGAAAACCACTCAGACTAACAAAGCTAAAGAATTAACACAGATTTTCTTAGACAGTAGGCACAGCAGCGCTGTTCAGGGAGTTAAAGGGAAAAAGAAACGTGAGCGAGATGCTTTTTAAAAAATATATAATTTCCCCATTGTTCTTGTCAACATGATCTGTACCTGTCATTTTTGCAGTGTAAAAGAAAGGAACAGCAAAAGATTGCAAAGAAAATACTTATGTTTGGTAAAGTTTTCTCAAAGAAAAACAATAGTCTACCTGGCTTTAGAGAGTGCATCAAAACTCTAAGTCTACTAATATATTTGTAATAGCCCAATGACCAAGACTTTCATTGAGCTAAGAAAAATAAATTGAAGTTCTTTTGCAATCTCTGCGAGCTTCTCATTACTAATTATTGACTGTTGGTAAATGTTGTACTGCAGTGTTCCCATTTCATTTATGTCCTAGCTCATTGCTTTTAAATGTTTCATGGCTGTATTGTATTTGCTGATAATGCAAATACACCTATAATGAAAGTTTAATTTCATTTTTCCCTTTCAGAAATATATAAACCAGGCACCAAATCAGGATATTCTAATTTACCATTCTGCAGCTATGTTGCATGCAAAACCAAGTTTGATAACTGTTGTAGTGCAAGTGGCTTTATGCTTTCATTCGGTCAAACCCACCAGGGATAATGACTGATTCAAGAATAACAAAAGAAAAAAGAATATGCTAGCAGTGCATATCAAAACAGCACTTTATTTGCATAAAGATGTTTCTTCATATCAGATACCAGCAGTATTTTTATGCTTGTGGGCGTGCATTTAAGACTATGTAATTACAGTAGAATGGTGAAGTTCCAGACTTCGATCCTAATTTAACTGAAGCCAATGGAGTCTCACAAAGGGATGTAACCCTTTAAGCCCATTAACTTTTCAGTAATTAGAATCTGCTAAACTGAATCTGTCATAAAAAAAGAAGTTATATTTCCCAAACACAGTGATCTGGCAGCATATAAGAAAAGCAGCCTTGAATAACTAAATTTAAAGTGTGAGCACTATCCTTTTACAATTTGTAGACGGGAAAAAAAGAAATAATTTTTTTGGGTTAGGTTTAGGCTGCTGTTTCGGAGCAACTGAGCTGATCCAGTGTTGTGTTTCTATCATTGAGGGGGTGTGTTGCTCTTGCCTTTTCCTGTGGTCTGACCCTTGTGCCCCGCTCTCTCCTGGCCCTGGCATCCTCACAGCGCTTTGTGCTGCCCTTCAGCTCCATACTTCCACGCAAAGCCATCCAGTGTTTTTTGCCGGGCTGCTTTCCTGCCAGGCAAGCAAACTGATCTAATTCCTGAAAGGGATCTGAGAAACGGCAGAACGGATGCGAAGGATGCAGAAGGGAGTGTGCGGACATGAGTGGGGAGAGCTGTGTGTGCGTGGGGTTAGTGCTTTCCCCTTCGGTCGGTGGCTGCAGGGGGTGAAATAGCCAAAACTAGTTAGTGAAAGCTGACTCCTTAGCTGGCACTTGCTGGCTAAGAGTCTGCTCAACCACCGTTCCTTGATCAGGGCAAATCCTTTGGAGTTACAGGTTTTGGGCTTACTACTGAAATGTAACTTGGGTAGCAGGAGGTGATGACTGAAAGGCAGCTCAGGAATAGGCTTGTACCAAAAAGATTTTGCTGTATTTCCTCAAGAGCAGGAGCTGCCTTTCTGAGCAGGAGATGCCTTTCTGGGCAGTTGCTGATGGTTTAAACACAGCTGCTGTCTACAGCCCTGTGAGATGCAAACTTTGCAGCTGTGTTTTCTGTTGAGTACCAGCTCCTGCTTAAAGAGCTTTCAGCTCTTGAGATTAGCTTTTATACTCATGGAATTTTTAGTGGGGTTTTGTGGGTTTGGTGGTTTGGTTTTTATTTTTTTTTTAATATTAACTAAAGGAAATCTGTGCTCTTATGGTGTCTTTTGTGGAGAGAGAACAAAATTAGAGAGCCAGATCCTCTTATCAGAGACAAGATATTTCTGAAAAAAAGATATCGTTTTCACATATATCTGAGTAAATAGATTTTAAATGTAATTTAGAGTACCTGAGACCTATACTGATATTTTAATTTTTTTTTCCCTCCCCCAGATATGAAATGCCTTTCCTGTTTTCAGGGTAACAAATATTACTCTAAGGTGATTTATTTGTTTGTTTAGTAGCATGCCTGAAGGGTTACATTGGGATGATTTCATGATCAAGTCTGAAAGCATGGGGACTGCCCTCCAGCTCTGCTATAGTTTTGCTTTATCACCAGTTGATCTCTGTGTAAGGCTAACTTGACTTCACTTTTTTTTTTCCCTCGTGGAAATTTTCAACCAGAAAACTCCAACCACAGTCTGATTTTCATGATATTTTAATGCAAATCTTCAAGTTCACAAAAAAGTTATGAACTTTTATATTTCAGACAAAATGTCAGACACTTTTTAAAAAAACTTTTTTTTTTTTTCCACTAAAGAGCAGTTAAGATATCTTCAGTCAACCCTATTCTTTGTGCCTTTAATTTCTAACATGTAAGCCAGGGCAGTACTGTCTCAAAGTTTTCTTTGTGTGAGACATGGCTGCTGGAGTTGAGTTACCTGAGGCCAGAGGCAGGTGATACAGTTTGTATTTTCAGACAGGAGAAATTTGGCAAGAAAACTAGTTACATATGAAGATTTTCACTGTTAAGAAGCATTCTCTTGCAGAGGGGATGTGGCACCAGAGCCTGCAGACAGTCACGTGGAAGTCCATGAGGCAGTTAAGAAAGAAGTGAGGATGTATGTGGTCATCAAGCTACGTAGTTTTGGCAGGTTGAGGAAAGGCATTGGCTTCACAATGCAGAACTACTTGACTGCAATCTTGAGTTAAAATGTAGATGGGGTTCCTCAAAATCTGGGTGAGGAAAAGAACAAAAAGAACTGAGCAATGGGTTTCACTCCGAGTGTGTGAGGTGCTGTCTAGCCCTTCAGTGAAGAGACACAGCCCATTGTAATTAGGCAGAAAGACTTGGAACTGAGGAAAAAAGTTTTGGTTATAGTCATATTTTTTCTTTTATGTTGAAACTGTTTTACCTGGCAAAATGATTGTTTGGTAAGGGGGAGAGCTAAGGTATTTGAAATATTTAGCTACCCATGACCTGTCCCAGTAAGCTGCTTGGAAATGTTCCTCTCAAAACATGTTTTGAGGTGTAACAGAATCTACCATTTTTTTGAAGTGTTTGAAGATCTTGGGAGAGATAAGTAGTAAGAATATTTAGATACTGTCATTCCTTCATCTTACTGTTTATTTTTGCACTCAGAATTAGTCTTGTGTAATAAACCTTATTTTGCTTCAAAGCACAAATATCTCCTCCTCACTATAAACACTTTGAGGTAAGAACTTGCTGCCAGAAGCAAGGCAAGTCCCCTAACAAGATTCTAGTAATAATTATGATTTCCCCTCTTGTGACTTTTAAGCATATCTATCTGGAAAACAAAGTGTTTTATAGGTTAATTAAAACTGAAAATATCTTAATGTAGATGAAGGCAGGCTGAGTGTTGGGCTTGAGGAGAGGGACTTTTTATCAGGGAGTGTAGGGACAGGACAAGGGGTAATGGGTTTGAACTAAAAGAGGGTAGATTTAGTTTAGACATTAGGAAGAAATTCTTCACTACAAGGGTGGTGAGGCACTGGCACAGGTTGCCCAGGGAAGCTGTGGCTGCCCCCTCCCTGGCAGTTTTCAAGGCCAGGTTGGATGGGGCTTTGGGCAGCCTGGTCTAGTGGAGGGTGTCCCTGCCCATGACAGGGGGTTGGAACTAGATGGTCCTTTCCAACCCAAACCAGTCTGTGATTCTATACTTAGAAAACATTGAAACAGTTTCGAATAGAGGTTAGGATTCTCCTTGTTCCTCTGTCCCAAGAATCTCTGGTTGTCACTGTAAGAGTAGGAGAGAGAGGACTGTGCAGAAGTGGCCTGGAGAGATAAGAAGTACAAAATGGGTTGCTTTATGCTGACACATTGAGGTGTTTTTAATTTATTTAGTGTCCTTAATACATGCGCTTTGTATGCTGACTTGTGCATCCTTTTCATACACATTTAAAGATTAATGGTTTCTACTGGAGAGGGAGGTGAATATGCAAAGACAGGTTCTCATTAATTATCTGCATTTCTGTTTCTGACTCAGTAGCCTCACAACAAAGCTTTGAATTTAATGTGTAATTTATATTGCTACATATTTCCTTTGGGAACAATACCATGGAATAGCATTTGTTTTTTATAGAACCTCTAATTTTACAGTCATTTCAAGAATGCATCTAATGAGTGGAAAGGCAAAGACTTGGCCTTTAAACTCTCTGTAGTGTCTCCAATTTAGAAATTTTTATCTGTGGGAGGACAGAGGAACTAGAAAAATATGCAGAGTTGATACCACATTCAGCATTGCTCTAGATGGTGTGTGTAAATGCTAGAGCTGTGCGTAAATGCTAGAGCTGTGCAATATTGGCCATAGCTGATAACCCCCATTGACTAATACTTACATGGAACATAAAGAAATCGCATAAGAAACATTTATGAGATGAAGAAGTGAAATGGAAATCTCAAAGCAGAGTTCAAGGACAGAAATGGACAGTGCTGTGGGGTGGCCTGGACAATAAGAGTGAGAGAAATTACTGGCTGAATAGTGTCTCATCAGTGATTCTGTCCTGAAAATAGTAAACTCCCAACACTCAATCTGATGTCATGTATTTATATATCGGACAGCAGTGCTAACTTAAGTATTAACCAAGGATGTGAAAGTTGAATCAGTGCCTGATCACAAGTTACGTAAAAATGTGTTGGGTTTTTCTGAAGATATTGACAAAATTAAAGAAAAAATCTCTCCTGATTTTTATGGATGTTTTTGCATCCACTGCTTAAGACACACCTGGAAATAGCTACTGGAGGATTGTAAATGTGGAAACACAGTGTGCACAAATGTGCAACGGAGAAAAAGAATGAAGATGATGGGGGCTACCCAATAAACTTCTCTGTGTGGCTCACAAGGTACTTACAGAGCACAGTATCACTCTTATGAAAGTATCCTACAGTTCTCGTTTCAGTATTATCACTGCTACCATTGTGTACATCATCTGCTTTTTTGTGAGTCTGCTCATACAACATGGAGATTTGTCCCAAAAGCAGAAAAATGGGGAAAAGTAGAACACCAGTGATTGTTCTCTGTCTTCATTTCATCTCTGAACACAGATACTACAGCTGTTGCTATTCTGTCTGTCCCATTGTGGACAATAGAAGTGACACAAATAGCCAAAGGAAAGTGCCATGTAAATATCTAGGTGGAAAGAGCTGTTGGATCAAATACTGCTTTCCCAGAAGCCTAGTGTGTTTATGAAGCAGTGTTAGCATGTGCCATGGTATCACGCTGATACAGAGCTGCCTGGCAGATGAAGGCATCATTCATATTGCCCCATGCCCTTGTTATAACATACGACCTCACCTCTATGCCTGTGGCCGAAATTGCCATGTCGCTGATTTCTTCCCTGCTTTTGGGGAAACGTCGTGCCTTCCAGGACAAAGGGTAGGCATGATTTACTTCTATCAGAATGATCTTTGCACGTCTATGCCCCTTGGCCTTTCCTGCACGTGGACTGTCAGAGCAGGACACCTGTGCGTGGCTTGGTTGGCAGCATGACTGGCTGTCTGTGAAGCAAAGGGCATGTGCACAGCAGCTCTGAAGCTGAAGCACAGGTGTGAGTTTGTTCAGGAGCCTGAATTACCTTTTGGATAGCGGCCTCTGGCTACTGGCTTGTGTAGGCAAGTTTGTGTGTGCACTGGGAGGAGAAAGGGAAAGAGTGGTATGAGAGACAGGGAGCAAAGGGAGAGTGATGGTGCAACATGAAGCGGGCTGCTCTGGCCGTGCAGGCAGGCCTGCTTCCAGGATGATGATGCCGTGCTTGCTTAGGAGCCTCTATCTTTCCTCCCACATTGATAAAAGTAATGAGAGAGAAAGAACAGCCTAAAAAAAAGCTTTTGGAGATGGCTGACCACAAGCCCCTGTTGCCTGATTCTTTCTTTGCCAGTAGAATCAGGATTTCTTATGTTCTTTTTTTTTTTTTTTTGGAGAACATCTACTTATTTACAAAGACATTATTCTATCAGCTTGCCCTGCAGGGAGGGCCATGCTGAAAAGATTAATTGGTTGGGTCAAAAGGGAAAGTACTACTTCTTGAAGAAGCTTGTTTTGGAGTCTTAACTGCCAGAAAAACACATCCAATATATAGGTTTTGCCAGCTGGGGAATAAGCAGTTTTCTTTTTCTTCAAGTGGTCTCTTAAAAAACAGTAGCACATGTTTCAAAAGCGCTGCGTCTCTGTGGGTAATAGATCTTCTATGAGAAGAGCTCTCAGAGTGAATGTCAGCATCACAGGAAAACATTTCAACACTCCGTTTATTTGAAAAGTGATTAGATGTCCTTTATTCCTTCAAGTGTCTGGGTTTGCTGGAGTATTTTACTTCAATCCTTATGTACATGATTCTTTGCCGGATGGTTGTCCAGGCTCATAAAATAAGTCTCTCAAGTACTCTGAAAGGGCCTTGTGCCATGTGCTGGTTAACTAGTGGTGATGTCTGAATAGAGTCTATAAATAACTAAATGCTCTAAACACTGTGATGTTTCGGTAATGACTATTTTGTTTCTATTCACAAGGCATCTGGATTTTGGATCATACTATTCAGCCCTTACTCATTCTTGTAATGCAGAATCTTATTCTTGCATGGATAAAGATACAGAAATAAAAAAGGCAACGTTTAGGTTCTTACGCTAATATAGGCAGACTGCATGTGAAATTAAATCGTAAAACTTTGTTGTGGGTTTTGTGAGCTAGCTTCAGTTTAGTGATTTGGAACAATCTGTGCCTAACTGAAAAAATCCCTTTGAAGTAACTGGCAGTAGTTTTTTGTTTCTTTTGAACTTGTATTTTGGGGAATGGGGGCTATTTGCTGAAAAATAGAACCAGGTGAATGGTTATATTTTTAATGGGTTGCCCTTAAGTTGTTGCTTTTGCTTTCTCAAACTTCTTGAGTTGTTTGGCTTCTTTGTATTTCTTTGTACTAGGGCACACACGTACAGGCATACTAGTATGGCTGGACACTAATGTCTGTACACATGTACTTGTGTTAAGGCAACGAGGAACCCCAGTAATACCCTGTTTTAACTTTGTGTAAGAGCTGCAGTGAATTGTATTAGAGAACATTCTAAGCTGCAGATGAGAGATAACACAAGCTGGCCTGCAATGATTTCTGCCCATGAAATACAGAAAAATATTCAAAATAAGTCAACAGGAACATGTCTATCTTTACACTGCATTAAAATATTTATTTTAAAATATTTAGCATAGACATAAATATTTAACACCAAGTGTGCACTTAAGGGGTTTTCCATCTTTCTGTTAAATTTAGATACAAGTTATTAGATGAAAAGTGAAAAGGATGCAAAACATTATAATCTTTGTAGCTTTGACCCAGTATTTGAATTCTTCCATAGCGTGGAGAAGCATTCCTCTTTCTGGTCCACAGAACTGAGTGTTGTCCTAATTAAGGATTATGCATGTGAAATGTCTGCATTGACAAGATGTTTCTCAGATGGGGGGAACACAGTGTATGCATATGGAGCAGCTCTGCAAAGTGGAAAGCAGGATTTTCTCCTCACCTTTTGATCTTTCAGAAATAAGTAAGCAACAGAGATGCGTTTAGCTATAGTAAGTCTTCAGGGAAGGCTAGAAAGAAATTTAATGGCATTTAGTAAGCATCTCATTCACAAATTGTCCCTGAAGATTTTATCTGGTGCTGTGAATTCATAATGAATAGTTTCTATAACAAAATTATCTTTATTGTGCTGTATTGGAGCCCTTATAGTATGCTGCAGAGTGTGTGCTGATAAGCAGGTGCTTTTTAAAGATTGTCAAGCTTGAAGGAAGAAGGATGAAATTTTGGAAACTGTAAAAAGCTGCACTCAGCAGCTTTCCTCATCTGTGCTCCTTATTTATGTTGTGCTTCTAAACTTAATCTGTCAAACATAAGCATGTTATCTCCCTCTAAAAGTTTAGGTTTTAATATGAAGTAGATCATAAAATCCTTGTGAGAAAAGGATCGTTGCATGTTACTTTTTTGTACCATGAACTCTGTGGAAAGAGGGGGTCACTGACTATGGGATGTTATATGAGCAGAGTTGATGGGTGACTGGTGTATATATATCTTCAAACATACGGATTTTGGTCATTTATCAGGAGAATGGATGAATATTATTTGGTTGAGACCAGTGCTGTGTTGTGCTGTGGTTTGAGCACAATGGACCCAGTATGGATATGCACTGTTATCACTTATAAATAAGAACTGAAGTGCTGGATGTTGGGATTTTTTGGGTTTTGTTGGTATTTTTGGTTAGTTGGTGCAGTTTGTTGTTTTGTTCTGGAGGGTTTTTATGTTTGGTGGTTTTGTTTTGTTTTTTAACCTGATGCCATGTCATCTTAGTTGGGCAGTAAACGGTTTCTTCGAAGATCTATAAAAGGAACCGAAAGGGCTTGCTGGAAAGGCTTCATTACTGTGCATTGTTGGCAAGAGTTGCATTTGTCTACATTGAGTTTGATGAAGTAAAAAGTATTTAGTAGGCATTTCACTGAGCTGAAGGAAAATTGAACATTTCAGTAAAAGCAATGCTGGTATCTGCACTGTCTCTCTATTACCATAACGCTTGCACATGTAGTTCTCCATCTTTAAATGGATTATTTTGGAAATCTGTTAGGATGATGATTCTGGTTTTAAAAGCAAAACCATATTAAAGCTGAAGCTACAGTCTGGAACATAAGAAGCTCCCAAGTCAGTCTAGTTATGATGAATATTTTTGGAAGACTATTTTAATGTAATAGACTTTTTTTTTTAATCTAGAACATGCTGTTGTATTGGTTTTCAAGCTGCACCATTAAAATATATTTTTTGAAAGGAAAGAATTTTGATATTTCAAGCTTTGAAAAACTGATTTATTTTCATCCTGTTAGCTCAAGCTCAGTTTTCTAGCATGTAGTGGCACAGTGTGAAGCAAATTTATTGCCCAGAGCAGTTTTAGGCTACCCATAACTTTGTCATCCGGAAAGAGAGACAGCTGGATTTTCCCTGTGTATTAGCAGGACACTGCAGGTTTTCAAAAGTCTCTTACTTTCTCTTGTACCTTCAGGCATGTAGATTTTCCTTGTGGATTAGAATGTTTTAATGTGAAATCAAAGTCATTGTAAAATTCATTTCTTGTAGAGAATGGATAGGAGAAACACCTATGCACTGCACTGATAAAATTAAGGATGGGATAGGTGTTTCTAATACATGGTGGCTTCTATGAATCTCTGGCTGACATTGTACCCCCAGTCTTTCTCCACTTACTCTTGAAGGCTTCTTTGTGGATTTAATCACACTTTTTCTTAAAAGCACAGTCAGATTAGAGAAATGGAAATTGTTTTACAATCTTAACTTTTGAACGAGAGGATTGTGTGGGAGGGAAAACCCCAAAGCATGTTTATTCATCGCTTAAAAATAAGTGGGGCTTTATGTAACAAAGAACTGCAGAACCAAGCCAACATTTTGAGCATAGTCTGATACTCATCTCTATCTTGAGAACAGATGATCAGTGCTATGGATACTAATACATCTGAATTTTCTGGCTTTGTGGTCACCTGCATAGAAGCTGTTGTGGTGGATGGGCAGAGCTGGGGAGCCAAGTTTTTTGTTGTGTGCTTCCATGGGACAGGAAGATTTGTGTGGAGATTTTATGTGATGATAACTTCATGCTTTTGAGTTCCCATGTTGAAATTGTCCTTTAAACCTCAGGTTAGATAGTCCTTGAGGTGCTTCAGAAGCTCTGTCCCAGAAACCTCCATTCCCTGCCTCTTTTTCAAACTGATGACACACCTACAACAATCATGGCTGGCGTGGAAAATTGGGTCCTCAAGTTATTTAGTTCTACAGCTGTGGGAGTAGGCTGAATGGAGGTTTAAATGAAGTGGTGACTAGTTTGACCAAATGTACAGAAAACAGCTGACATACTAGAAAAGGATGTGGTCTCTCACCTCACTGCTCCCATAAAAAAATGAGTGACAAAGGTATTCTGTGGGAGAGTTTTAAACGGACCCTTTACTTCAATGTCAGCTTGCACATGACACCACCGAGGCTTCACAAAGTGGAACAGACATTATACACAATGCTGCAAAGCTGAAAGAGGGGCAGACTTCTGAAAGTAGCTCAGCTCATGCTGTGTCTTTTGCATACAGAAGAGCCTTCTGCTACTTCTGGCATCTCATTAGAAAACATTGCCCTACTTTTCTGTAACCTGCAGCTCAAACTGACAGGCCGTCTGCATGCAGTCAGGGTGCCAGCAGTCATAGTAGTCAGAGGTCCTGTGTTTTGGAAACAAAGCTGGAGCACTACAGTAGTATCCAGAGTAGTTTGTGTGCCTGCAGACAAGCTTGGGAGGTGGAAGCGTTGCCACTGATTCTGCAGGAGAAAGAAGAAAAAATGAGAAAGGGAAAGATGGTGTATGAGTCCAGGGGGAGACCCTTGAAAGAACGTGATTCCAAATTTTGTTCTATAGTCAGACTTTTGTTGAATTTAGCTTTTTTATAGCTACCTATCTTCCTGCGTTTTTTTCTTATTTTCCTTTCCAGTCCTATCCAATCCAGTCTTCATGGATTAATATCCATGATGACCAATTTAAATTGTCATATGCTACTCTTCTTTGTATGTTTCAAAAAGATTGTGCCTTTTACAGTGTTTTATCTAAACAAGCTAGGACTCTCTTCTATTTATTCCTCCATTCCACTGATTGAAGAGAGTAGGACAGATTTGGAATGCTTCAATAGTTTCACCCCTGCATAGTGCTGACTTTGATCATCAGGATCAGTTAGCACTGTCCACAAAAAGAAAGAGATGAAGAAAGAAGCCTGCTGGTTTAGATAGCCAGAGGCAAGTGAGGAGATAAAATGGAAAATCCTGGATAGAAAATTGAGGAGAGATCTGTAGGGGATTCTGACCTGGCCAGAGAGAACTTTCAAGAATGAGGAGACCAGGAAATGGATGTAGTAATTTTTCTCATGAGTGTTTATATCTGTGGTCCTAGCTAAAGTATAGGGCAATTCCCACTACTTTTATCAAACACGAGCATCTTTTTGCTACCACTGCTACAGGTCCATGGGATTATGTGATCTGAATGTACAGCAGGAACTCAGTATTTAAGAAATGAGTAAAAGCTGCTTGATAGGTCCAGAAGTGGTGTCAGAGAAGTGCAGTACTTCTGAAATTGCAATGTCCCCTTTCTTAAAAGCATGAGGCAGTATAATAGCGATGCTACTGGAGTCTGCTCAGTTGAAGGCCACCTTTCAAGCTCAGAGCTCTACATCGGGAAACCCCAGTGCATTAGCTTGCCAAGCATCCTGCTGCACAAAATACATCTGTTTGTTGTGACTACAGGATTTAATTTTGGTGTGAATGTTTTGTCAAACAAGCAAGTAGAGCAAATGAACAAAAACGATTGGCAGATTATATTACAAACCCAGTCCTGTGGTTTCAGGGGTGTGTATGGACCACCAGAATCTGTTTGGATTTTGAGTATAATTCGTTCCAAATGAAACAAATCCCCCCAAAATGCATTCAATTTTTAGACAGCCAGACCAGTTTCTTCTCTGGTCAGTGGAGAGTGACAGCCTTCTCTAGCATGGGAAAGAGGGTGTTAGCCTTCAGTCTACTGTGGTCTTGAATACGGGTGTTGAAATCACCCACAGAAAATGATACTGTCTTCTGCTTGCAATAAAGGAAGATGATGTGACTAGCTAGCTAGACTAGATGCCAAATTTTACACAATAAATATTAGGCAAGAGGAATACTCTTTGATTCAGCAATTCTCATTTTCCGTTTCCCTGGTGGTGCTGCTGACACTGATGATTAGAATGAATGGACTTAAAATAATTCACACAAATGTGTTCAGGGAAGATGGCATCCTGATCTTCTATAAACTTCATGTTCTCCACAAGATAGCAGTGGTGCTGCTTCTTTGAAGTATTACATGTAAAGAATTCTGGGTTTTTTTGATATTTCTTTTAATAGACTGTATTAGAACTGTCTCTGGTTTTCTGCCATATATCAGTTATAGGAAAGACTAAAATGAAAGTAGCAGACTTGAGCAGAACAAAATCAGAAGACTTTTATAGTTTTCAGACAGAAATGCATTTTGGCATTGAAAAATGGGGGGGGGGGAAAGAAGCTTGGATTTACTTCACTCAGCAGTCAAGCTTCAAAAGCTCACAAGGCAGTGAAAAATCTGCATGACTGGCTGTCTGGCATAAAGGAAGATATTAAAGGTTGATATGTGCTTTGTATAGCATCTTAGTACAGCTGCACGGCAAAAAGTTTATAAACGGTTAAGATATCTTCCTAGACTTCAGTAGTCATCATCATATATTGTGCAATATGTATTATATCAGACACTATGCTTGAATTTTGCACTCTCATAATTCATTGTATGTGTTTGGAAACACTTCAAAGTACACCCAATTACACTGCTTCTTTAAGACAATGAAGCTAGTTTGATTAAAGATTCATGGTTTTTCTTCTGGAGAAGAAAGTCGAAGAACTTTAGTAAAGAGCATTGCTGATTTTAGCATTGACCTTTCCAGCCAGTATCTAAAGACCATGTACACTCTGGTTGGTCATATTTAATATTCTATCCTAGGTCCTCTGTACAGTGTATATTGGTAATTCACGAATATATGTGGTGGGTTGACCCTGACTGGCAGGTAAGCCTCAGTCATGCAGGGTGATAGAGGAGAGAATCAGAAAAGAAAAAGCAAGAAAGCTCATATGTCAAGATAAAGGCAGTTTAATAAGTGAAGGGGAAAAATAAAATTAAAAAAAAAAAAAACCAAACCAAAAAGCCAACAAACAACCCCCCCAACCCAAAGTGATGCAAAAGCAATAACTCATTATCTGTCACCAGCTGACTGATGTCCAGCCAGTCCTCAAGTAATTTAATAAAGCATCTGATGCTGTTTCTTACTGTGTTCTTGAGAAACTGGCTGCTCATGGCTTTGTTGTGTGTATGCTTCCTTGGGTAAAAAACTGTCTGGATGACCACCCCATAAATGTTATGGTGAATAGAGTTAAATCCAGCTGGTGACCACTCAAAAGTGGTGTTCCCTAGGGCTGCGTACTGGGGCCACTTTTCCTTAATCTCTTTATCGATGACTGGTACAAGGGGGTCATGTGAACTCTCAGTAAGTTTTCAGGCAACAGCAAGTAGTGTGGGAGTGTTGATCTGCTAGAGGGTGGGAAGGCTCTGCAAAGGATGTGGACTGGATGGATCAATGGGCTGAGGCCAACAGTATGAGGTTCAACAAGGCTGAGTGCCAGGTCCTGCACTTGGGTCACGACAACCCCATACAGTGCTACAGGGTTGGGGAAGAGTGGCTGGAAAGCTGCCCAATGGAAAAAGACCTGGGGCTGTTGGTCAATAGCTGCCTGAATATGAGCCATCAGTGTGCTCAGGTAGCCAAGAAGGCCAACAGTATCCTGGCTTGTATCAGAAATAATGTGACCAGCAGGACTAGGGAAGTGATGGTCCCCTTGTACTTAGCACTGCTGAGGCTGCATCTCAAGACTGTTTAGTTTTGGGCCCCTCACTACAAGAAAGATGTTGAGATGCTGGAATGTGTCCAAGAAGTGCAAAAGTTGGTGAAGGGTCTAGAGCACAAATCCTGTGAAGATCAACTGAGGGAACTGGGGTTGTTTAGTCTGGAGAAAGGGAGGCTGAGGGGACACCTCTCTACAACTCCCTGAAAGGAGGTTGTAGCCAGGGGGGTATTAGTCTTTTCTCCCAAGTAAAAATCAGCTGAATAAGTGGAAATGGCCTCAAGTTATGCCAGAGGAAGTTTGTATTGAATATTAGGAAAAAATTCTTCACCAGAAGGGGTTGTCAAGCATTGGAACAGGCTGTCCAGGGAAGTGGTGATATCACCACCCCTGGAGGTATTTAAAAGACATGTAGATGTGGTGCTTAGGGACATGGGTTAGTGGTAGACTTGGCACAGCTAGGTTAGCAGTTGGACTTGATGATCTTAAAGGTCTTGTCCAACCTAAATAATTCTATGATTGTAATATACCATCTGAGCTAATGCTGCAATCAGGAGAGCTGGGGAAGAACTGTTCACAAGGGCATGTAGCAGTAGGGTGAGGAGTAATGGTTTTAAATTAGAAAAGGGTAGATTTGGGTTGGATATTAGGAAAAAGTTCTTCAATATCAGGGTGGTAGATCACTGGAACAGGTTACCCAGAGAGACAGTGGAGGTCCGATCCCCAGGCATCAGGACTGATGGGGCTCTGAGCAACTTGATCTAGTGAAGATGTCCCTGCTTCCTACAGGGGGATTGGACCTTTAAAGGTCCCTTCCAACAGAAGTCATTCTATGATTCTATGATCATTTTATCAGCAGTCATTTTTAGCAGCTAGGAAAACTTATGATTATTTAACCTAACTTCACATGTCCTATAGAACACTATCAGCAAAGTTGGGGAAATTTTAATGTCACCTTGATATTTATCCTTGTCACTCTTCAATGTGCCCCCATGTCTGGTACCTTATTTTAGAGGATGTGTCCCAAAACTCAAAAATGTATAAGGGGAAATAATCCTGAAAAACTACAGGTTTCACGTCAGCAAAAAATCTTGATTTATATGGTTTTGTTGTTTTGTGAATAATAGATGAATGTTCAACATTGATTAAATCTGCTGGTTCACAAATAAATTTTATACAAACATACTTGAGGCTTTTTTTTTGGTTTGTGTTTTGGTTTTTTTGGGTGGGAGTTAGAAAAGGGACATTTATCTGCAGTACCTGAAGTGACTTTTAAGAATGAGACAGACAATAAGTACATAGCACCTTGCAAGAGGCAGTAGCTGCTCCATTTATTTATTTTTTCTTCTTTGACAGGAGCTACTAAAGCAAATCACCAATGTCCAAGTGGTAATTACAGTTAGACTTCTTTGTTCTTGGTTAAAAGTGATTTGTCATTAAGCTGAATCAAAGGCTGCCATTTAGTTCAAGCACAGACAAAATGTGCTTCTATAATAAGCTGCACTCCCTCATATTTTAGGTTTGTCTTTAATCACATTGTGAAATCTGGATTTACAAAGGCACACACATAATAGAAAATTGGAGTATTAACATCCTTTGTTCTTGAGTTTCAATTATACACTATAGTTTTCTTTCGATTCACTAGAAGTAATTAAGTCTCTCATACTGGTGGTCAGTCCCCAGACCCAGCTTGTGCTTATTTCAGAAATACAGATTTTAGACTAGCTATAAACCAACAAATATCATCAGTCAATTGTTACAAGAGAATAATCTTGGCATAGGAGCACAAAGGGCTCAGTTGTGTTTACACAGGTGTATGCCTTTATAATGCTATTTGTTTTGGTTGAATGAGCCTAGGTTTTCATTGGTGGAACAAAAAGGAAAGGTTAACTCAATGGGAAAATTTCACAATGATTAAATTTGTTCTACATGTGTTCCAAGGAATTCGAGGAACCCGGTTGAGAAGTGCAATTTACAAGCTTGAAGTAAATTCCTAACTCATACTATTTCAGAAATCTAACAATCTATAGTCCATCTGCATAAACACGGAGTTTCATAATCTTTGCAGTACTTTGTGCTTTGAACTCAAAACTTTCACACTCACATTGCTCTACTGCTGTTTGAAGGTAATGGTTGAAACTTACATTTCTGCTTCTCAAATGTCATAAAACAGTGTAAGTTTTTCGGCTTCTCAGAGGAACTGGGAATTTATGTAGGCACTTATTTGGCTATTGTACCAATTCTTGCTACAGGTTAATAGAATCATTGCTTTCTACGGTTCTGGATGCCTACGAAAACTATGGGTAAAATACTTTGTTTCCTCAAATATCTCATAAAAATTGAATCTACTGTGAATTCCCCCAATAACGATTCACTTTTTAAAAGTCAATATTTGGGAAAAACCAATAAACGACGTGCATTTTTAAGAGTCATCATGAGTAAGAGTACTGAGATGTACAAAATGTACAACTCACAGTTGGAAAGATGTTATTTCAAGGCAATTTATCCAAAGAAAGTACCATGTTGTTTGAACTGTAAAGTTAATAGAGGAATAGACTCAGCCTACGTACTGTGTGACTGCCAGACACCCCACATCGCGTTGCCTTTTTCCCTCCCTAGCTTGTGTATGTGACTACCTCAGGAAGACTTTTTTGAATAAATGCCTGACCATTCCTTCATTGCACAAAGCTTTCAAAGGGGTGGTTAGGCAGCAAATAAACAAAAGCAAACAAACAAAAATCCCTCAAAAGCATGGCAGCCCGTAAATGTTCCCTAGGCAACCAAGTCAGTGTGCTGCTGCTGACTGGTAGTGTAGTAGGTGTTTGTGAGGTGTATAAACTTCTCTGTTTTCTCCATATGATCAGTGTATGAGTAAAGGGAACCAATATTAAAATATCTCTAACCAAATCTAGTTTGAACTCTAGTGAAAATGTTTTAACAATGTGAAAATTTAGGAAAGGGTTATTCTGGTTACACAGTCTCTTCTCTGTTGTTCTGACACTTCTTTTTTTGAACTGAGCTACAGTAATATAATTTTTCTGAAGCCTTAAAGTAACACTGTTGTATTGTGATTTCATTCTGTGTATGATCATGAATGAGTCATTGAATTTGTATTCCTATTTAGACTTGGAATTCATAGAGTTTTGCAATATAATCTTCATTAATCTCAGGGGGTAAACCTGATTTCAATATGGCACATAATGCTATAATGTCATAGTGTTATATTATGCTATTATTTTCCTACATAAACAAATGACTAACAAAATTCAGATACACATTTTACATAAAAATCAGCTGAACTCTAACCTTTATGATATTCACTCAGGTTTTCTGTGGTTTTTTTTTTTAGTTTGTTGGTTTTTTTAACCACCATACTAAAATTACATCTTTAGGTTTTCCAAGTCTGTAAGCAAAGGGGAAGAGATACTGTTCCACTGTCTTTCAGTTTGTGGTTTTTGTAGTCTGTTTCAGAGGAATCTAAGGTGGATTATTAAAGCTGGAACATGAAGGTGGAAGCAGGTCCTGAGTATACCATAATCTTAAATTCTATAATTTTTTTAGCTGTTTTAGTGGATTATTTCATATGGGTTTTGTGGGGCCTTAAAAGAAGAAAAAAAAAAGTAACACACTTCACCCTCCAACCTATTCCTGTCCCTTCTTCTTTCATATGTCCTTTACGTGTCTGGACAATAAGCAAGGTGTTTGTGGCAGGAGCTCATGTAGAATTCACGATGGGTGGTCGTGAGTGTCCAGGCACAGAGAGAAAATACCGAGAACCTGTCCTCATAGCCAGGGCAGTACTCACCGTGCCTTGAACTGCTCCGCACACTGAGGTGCCGGAGAAGCCCTTGGGATTTGTTTAGGTCCTTTCAAAAGGAGATTAGACTAAGGTATTGAAGAATGCTTGGAAAGCTGTAATACTCAGTCAAACCCTGTTATACCAGGAAGTCTTTGCAAGGCTTGGCTTGCATTTGGTCATAAAGTAAACAGCTCTAGTAAAGTAAATTAGAGCTTGTCTCTCCTCTCTTCAAACTTGGAAAAATATTAATTGTGGATTGATTGCCTGGGTGAAGTTCAGCCATGAGCAGTAGGGAGAGACTGCATCATTTTCCCTGACATCCATTTTTCAAAGCTGCATTAAATCCCTAGCTTCAGTTCCATGGGCTTGGGAACTGCACCAAAGCGAACAAGATGAAGACCTGTCTGTAAGGATTGGTGTAAAGATACATGACTACTGATGACATCCTGTCCTTCAGAATGGCTTTGGTTTTAAGCTTTTACTAGCAAAGCAGTCAGCTTTTTACTAGATTATCTTTGGAAAGAAGGTTTTGTGATGAGAACATTCAGTGTTTTGAAATATGTTGATATCATTAGTGATCACATTTTCTATCCAAACAAATTCACTAAAAAACAAAAAAGTTTTTCCAAACCCTACCCATAAACAAATTGTTCTTTGAAGAAGCTCTTAATTTTAACTAGTCTAGGATCTTAACTTAAGACATTTCAAGCAGACTTACCCATGAAGCTCAGCATGCTCTTCTGCAGAAGTAAGCATTCACTACTACTATTAACAAATAAGAATAAACTTAAGACTTCTAGTAGTTTCTGAGAAAACAAACAACCATTTCCCCATCTGAGTTGTAAGCGTGGGATTTTTTAATGCTTAAGGGTTTTCTTCCTGTGGTGGTAGTGTTTCTCTGGGGGTTCACCAGGATGCTGTTGTACTGTGTTTTGTTACCATATGAAAGTGTAGAGTTGTTATTGTTGTTTTAATTTAAGTCAAGTAATTGTGACCGTGGTTAGAAACACTGTCAAATTTAGTGTATGTAGATTGCTTTATACCCTTTGTGTAATTGACCGACTTAATTTCAATGTCTTTAATGAAAGAATTTAATTATGGGTACAAAACAATTTATTCAACTTCCAATGCAATTAAATTTTTTGAGGTAGGGGAAATGGCAAACTCAACAGTCTCCTTAAAAGTCTATGCACAGTTTCCGATACGTCACAGGATATAAAGATGCTGTACACTTATTGTGCTTACACTTTCAGTAATCAAAATAGTAAATGCAATTTTAGGTCTACTGTTTCTGTTATAAACAGCATAAATATGTGTCCCTGGGCTGGTTGTGGATCCATTCTGTGAGGAAATTTCAGTGATAAATGTACAAAAGCCATTAGCTTATGGCAACAACTATGTTCCTGTTGAAGCAACAACACCATTTCCTGATAACCTAAAAGGTAGTCAAATACAGTTGGTATTGTTCTGCTGATTTTTCTCTTAATCTTTCATATACTCTTGCAGCCACAGGATAAGAAACTGGTCCAAGAGAAAAGCTGTGCCATGGCAGTGAGAGCTGCACCTTCAAAGGGCTGTCATCTGCAGCAGCGTGAATAAAGCCCAACTGCCTTGTGAGAGTAATGTGGGGCTTGGAAGCGCAGCTGTGAAATAAGCATGACTGGAATTCAGCAAAACTTCTTACTAAAGGCTGCTACAGCTGCTACTTGGCTCCTAAAGCTAAAACAATAAAAGAAATGCACATCTTGGATCTAAATATACAAACGGCATAACTTGGTTTTGTATCTGCCCCGTATTAAAAACAGAGTGTCTATAAACATTTTACCCTCACTACTGCAGGGTGGAATAGTGGCAATTTTAATGTTATGGCAGTGCTTCTAGTCTTCATACTGTTCTAATATTTATACAAGTCTAATAGGCTCTGAGCGCAGAGTACTTGTCTGATTTCCCATGTAAATTAGTGTTTGGTTTTGCCTGTTCGTGCACGCACAGGACAGTCCACCATGAGTAATGAGCTGTTCGTGCAGGACAGGTTCTGCATCAAGCTCTGCAGTTCCACACAGCCTTTGCAAAAATACATGGGAAGCTGTTGTGCCTTTGCAGAGCTGAAGCCTTCTTGCATGGTGATTGCTTGGAGGATCTGTGTGTTTAAAGAAACCTTGCCTATATTTATTGCTATCGGTCAAAGCTTCCAGTTAATGAATAGCAGCCCAAATGAGGCCATGCTTGCAACAGAACTTAGGTGCAGAGAAGAACTACACATATAATTATATATACACCATTTTCCAGAATTATAGTGTGTACCAAACACTGTCCCTAATTCAGCTTTTGATGTTCTCTCTAACTTAGTAGCAGCCTCAGGAGTGTGTGGTTGGTTGGTTAGTTGTGGTGGTTTGTTTTCTTTTTTTCTTTTTCTGTTTAAAGACATCATATCTCCTTTCAAATTAAGGAGCCCAGAATTTTCCAATTGCATCTATACTGCTAGTGTGATTTACTTACTAAATTTATTAACTGGACAGCATAGTAAGATCTTACAATTTGCTATTACAGAAAACTAAGTAGTACCCCCTACAGAAACATTACCTTGAAAGATGGTTAGATTTCAATCCTCTGTATATAAAACCAGGTTTGTGATTCCTGATTCATGCTGTCTCAAAGTGTAAAATTGCTCAGAATGGATTTCTAGATATTGTTGTTTCTTCTTATATATTGAAGCAATTTTCTTTACCATCTCGTGGCTCATTTTCTTTTTTAATGGATTGTTCTTCTAGCTTTGAAATCAGTAGTACAGACGACAGAATGTAGAATGTAATTCCTTCTGCTGACCAGAAGTACCTGCAAGTGCAGGTGTTACTGTCCAAAAGCACATGTTTTGACCAAGTGGAGACTGGTCAGTGACAAGTAGCGTTCCTCAGGGGTCAATGATGGGACAGGTGCTGTTTAACATCTTTGCTGACATGGGCAGGGGACTGGGTGCACCCTCAGCAAGTTTGCTGATGACATCAAAATGTGTGGTGCAGTCAACGTACTGGAGGGAAGGGATGCCATGTACAGAAACCTTGACGGGCCTGAGAGGTGGGCCTGTGTGAACCTCCTAAAGTTGTTCAAGGCCAAGTGTGGGGTCCTATACACTAGCTGGGGCAAACCCAAACAGAACTACAAACTGGGCAGAGAATGCATTGGGAGAAGGACCTTGGGGGTGTTGTTTGATGTGAAGTCCAACATGACCCAACAAGGTGTGCTTGCAGCCCAGAAAGCCAACCGTATCCTGGGCTGCATCAAAAGAAGTGTGACCAGCAGGTCGAGGGAGGTGATTGTTTCCTTCAACTTCAGTCTTGTAAGACCCCATCTGGAGTACTGTGTCCAACTCTGGGGTCCCCAGTACAAGAAGGACACTGAGCTGTTGGAGCGGATCCTGAGGAGGGCCACAAAGATCATCAGAGGGCTGGAGCACCTCTCCTGTGCTGACAGGGTGAGAGAGTTGGGGCTATTCAGCCTGAAAGTCTCTGGAGAGATCTTAGAGCATCCTTCCAGTACCTAGAGGGGCCTACAAGAGATCTGGAGAGTGACTATTACAAATGACAGGAAAAGGGGTGACAGTTTTAAACTGAAAAAGACTCCATGTCTTTGTCCAGAACATGGCAGGACCAAACATCGTGAAACAGGTGAAATGCTGAGATGGAAATGCTCTCTCCCATTGGCTAGCACAGGGGAAGAGTTTCAGTTTAATCTCACTGTACTGCTGCTGTCAGAGAGACCAGTAATGACTGTTCTCTTGCCTTGAGCAATTTCTGGTTTTTCCTGTAGAAAGACTGCCATTTTCTTCATCCCTCAGAAGGAGAATAGAGACAAGACATGCAGACCTTATTGGCAAATACCCTATTCATTGGGTTTTTGCCCAAGAACCATGACTGTAATACTCTCTCCCTATGGGTCTTCAGTGCTTTGTCTTTGAAGCCTCTAATCAACACATTTTTACTGACGTGAAACACCTGAGATCAGTCTTATACCAGACACAGTGTACGAGCCATTGATATCAGAGCAAATGAAAACTATGCCTAGCAAGATTGCTTATGTCTCTAGAGATGAAGCAGCTGCTACTTTATGACCAGGTGGAATTTGTAGACCAAATAATTATTTATGTGGATTTAAATAATTTTGAGAAAAGCAGATCTTAAAGCTGAGAAGTCAACTTAACAAATCAGACAACTAATTATCTTCCCATTAAACCAATCTGCCTACCTTTTAGGGATTCTATAAGAGGGCTTCCGGATTTTCCTGTATCTCTTTTAGATTTGATAACAGGTTATGCTTCTCCCATGAAGGATCTCAAACTGTCCATTGCTCATTAAGTCCCCACATGTCCAGTTTTGGCACTAAGCAATCCATTATAGTGTTTAGTTTGTTCATTTGTTGTGGTGGGGGTTTTTTTGGTTTGTTTTTTTTTTTTTTTTTTTTTTTGAGGGGGAGAATTAGCTGAAATTATTTCTTTTTCCACAGGAAACTTTTAATTCAGAAAGTCCTGAATTATACATTCAGCAGCTTCAGTGGGAATATACTTGTACTTAGTAAAGTTCTTTGAAGAAGGCAGGTAATTTGGCCAGCTTCTCTTTGATTTCCTTCTGTAGTTGGCAGAGCTAAAAGTATTTCCCTTCCACCACATCTAGCAACTTTTTCCACTCCCAGAACTCAGGGTCAGTTTTGGCTAAAACATAGACCATTCCTGATCTGTGTAAATCAGAGATCCTTGAGAATAACTTACTTGGTTGTGCTTTTTGTTTGGGTATTTTAAGGAAAGAAGTGTATATTCACCAGTAATACAATGCTCAAAAGATTTCTGTCTGAAAGAGTTTTTTCTTTTCAATCTTTCAGTCACTGAAGATGATTAAAAATATGTATTTAAAAAAAGACTCGGGGATTTTTGTCCCATACTAATCAGGACCGTGGCACTGAACTCCTTGGCAGATGCAGAAACATGCAGGGACACGGCCAAACTAGTAGGAAGAGATTTGGGGGTTTTTGGCTGTGAAAGGCTCTCAACAGCAGCTGCTGCTGCAACATGTGGCATGGGTTGGAGTCTGCAGGCCAGGGGAGCATTCCTTCCAGAGCAAAAAGTGGATGTTAAATGACTCCCTGCAGTTTGAGAAAGCCCGGGTGCTTCCTAAATTAGCTAGCCATTGCCTGTGTTTGTTTATGTTTTGAATTGCTTGTATGGCTGCAGAATAGCTCAAATGACAAAGATGACAAGTATTCCATATTTAGCATAACTACTTTATAGTTAATAACGGTACCAAAGCCATCTGCTGTCACAGTGAGCTAGGAAATAAGAAAGAAATGAAGTTAGGTATCATACATGTTTTGCAGCCAAAGACAGCACGTAGTTTGAGAAGGAAAGCACTACTGCTGGTCAGTCGGCTTAGACTAATCGCTGTTTGCCTGTGTTCAGAGTAGACAAGATCTGAAATGACAAGGAACGATTATTATTATTTTATATTCTGCTAACACTGGAAAACTCATTCACATTTTTAATCCCTAATGAGCTAAACACTCTACAGGCAAAGAGAAGAAAGCACCTCCCTGAAATGCTTTCCAATCCAAAGAGAGAAGAGCTGGATACAACAAGCACAAGGTAGCACACAGAGAGCTCAAGATAGCAGTGGTGTGTCTCTGCTTAATGTAATAGACACCGATCATACAGTGCCAGTTGCCTCAACTTTCTCTTAGATTTGCCAAGCTGGCAGAGCTCCAAAGTTGAGTTTTTGGGAGACAGTGAAAGGAAAGCAGGAAATAGGTGTGTCTCTGGTGAAGAAGGGAGATGAGGGAAAGAAAAGGGAAGGTGTAACAGTGTCTGGTGTGAGAAAGCATCTAAGAGCTTCCATACTCCCGTGAAGGCTTCTCTGTCCCTTTGTGATGTTTGCCAGCTTTCAGCAATCAATAACTTAAGCAGTACCACTTAAAACACTAAGCTAACAGCAATGTATAAATATTCTTGAGGGTACATAAGATACATATGCTACAGAGGATGGAAAATTGAAGATGATAGGACAGAAGGAACGACATGACTTCAGTACTGTTCATGGCTAGTGTGCAAAAATTGAACTCCAGAAATTGTGAGAATTCACAAGAGATTCTTTATTTAACAGTCTTGTAAATTTTCACCTTATCTAACACATTTTTGAGTGTTTTTCTGAAGCCAGGAAAACTCAAGCCGTACCAAGTTTATAAGGTTAGGAAAGATGTGTTAAAAATTCATACTGTGTGTGGGTGCACTCAAGTCAGTTTTGAGGGTTGTTGATTTTGGCTGGTTTCAAAGAGGTTGTCGAGTTCTCAGATGTAATTTAGGTCCTTCGACATTTTGGAAAAGGACATCTCAAGGAAGAATAGATAAATCCTATAACTCAGCCACAAGAGAGGCTTTCAACTGATTCTTTCTTCAGTAGCCAAGTCAGCCATCTGTGAGCTGCAAATCCACAGGGAACCAGTCTTGCATGTAACTAGGCTTCAGTCTGGTCTCACAGAATTTCTCCTTTAACCTGATGACCTTATTTATGGCTTCTGTGTTGATTATGAGGATAAACAAATCATGATAAAGGCAGGTATTTCTTTTAGAGACTCTGTCCTAGCTTGCAAAAGACGGGCAACCTCATGTTTGACTGAACATACGAGGAATCAAACTGTAAAAGGCCATTTGTTCCTCACCATTCTCACCCAACCTAGTATTACTTCGCTCACTGCTGCTTAGAGCACCAGTTTCCCTTGAACAACATTGGTGCTCTTTCTGTGGTTCCCACACTTTTTCTCAGTAACACGAAGTGCCACTAGCCAATGTTTTGTGCACACAGCTTAAGCGCCTGCTCAGTCTGCCTGTGCTTTGGGCCATTCTGTTGTGGGATTTGGGGTTTTTTCCTTGTCTTTCAGTGATCTCATTTTCGGGCTTCTTTCTGTTTACTTCCACAAATATTTGCAAGGCTAATTAATTTTAAATGATAAAGGATAAGTAATTTTAAATAAGTTTGTTAGGATAAGAAATTGTGCTAAACTTGTTGGAAACGCGTATGGAAAATTCCTATTGCTGCCAGATCTGAGGTTGGAACTATTTCAGTTATTATGAAAAATTAAAAAAGGATTTTTTTGATTGCTTTATTAGTGGCTAGATTTCAATTATTACTGGATGAGTATTAAAATTACAGTGTGTGTTCCATTATATTTAATTAATAGCTATCATCTCACTTGAAAGTTCTGCATTCTGAAAAATATTCTTAGACCCACAAGTTCTCTACAGTTCTCCTTTCCCTGAATTGGTTGTAATAAATAATACTTGTGCTGATACATAATATTTTTCTCAAAGTAGCCTTTGTTGTGGCATCAAGATTAAAACAGTGAGACTTGAAGACATCTAAGAGAATAATTTATGCAGATTATTGCCACATATCTATACCACATGTTCCCAATGAGCTCTGTATAGCTTGCTACGAAAGGTTCACAGCAATTGATGCAACAATAATGCTTTTTTAAATTAAATAGCAGTGAAAGATAAATCTTCTGGTGTTTATTAATTTGAAATGTTTCTTGACTCTGCAGTTGCTTATGGTACTCTGTAGAGTTTATGCAACCACGTATTCATAAATAAGTGGAGTTATATATATCCTTATGCTTTCACCAAGAGACTTCTAAATCTGATAATTTCTATGTGTATTTTCTTTCCATTCTTTTAAAGTGGGGAAAGACCGGATTGTAAAGAGTAATTATGGGTATTCTGCCAAACCCTGTAAGAAATGCATGCTCTCCAGTGGCCCTCCTCTTGAACTGGTCCAGTTTTCCTTTTACCAAAAAGCCATTAGAAGATGTTCTGCAGCTTCAGTGGCAATTATGCAATCTTTGGGCCTAGCTGTAAATATATATATTCCAGGAACGGGTTCTGCAGTTTATAAATACGTTATGTATGTCCTAAGTGAAGAATGGCAGAATTGTCTGGAAAAAGTATCAGAAAGCAACCACAGACCCAAGGAAAATTCTAGCTAAATCTTAACTGACATGAAAAATGCAGTCAGTTTTTAATTTTGAATCACACGTAGAAAGAGATATGAGCTATGCCAAAGTGTTTCAGTATCATTTCACCTATCCGTTTTTGCTTTGGGAAAGGTAGCGAATTTATGTATTTCAGAGCTGATACTATATGCTAAGAAAAATGGACATTTCATGGATTGGGAGTCCATACTGAAACCCCATCTCTATCAGTGTTTAAGTTCTCAGTGGTTTCCATTATACTTAGTGTGTTATTTTTGATTATTAAGTTCTACCTTTTAAATAGATAATAGTGTTTGAATTATATATGTGTCCATGTATAGATGTTCTCCTTCTCTGGAGACATTCAGAACCCACCAGGACATCTTCCTGTGTGACCTACTGTAGATGATCCTGCCCAGGCAAGGAGGTTTGGACTAGATGATCTTTTGAGGTCCCTTCCAACCCCTAACGTTCTGTGATTTCAATCAAAATGTAGATTATCCTTCTATCATTTATGTACTTATTTAAAGTGGTTAGTGAAGACTCAGAACCACGTTTTTAAAATAGGTGGTTTAATGTCAATATCATGAATAAATCTCCTGGGGAAAAAACATAAAAATTAAAAAAAACCCCTGGGTTCATAGTTCCCATTTAATCAGGGCAAAAGGAGCCCTGTTTCAAAGGAATGTGGAAGGGTGGAAGACCTATGCTGTCAAGGTAGCTGGACAGTTTAAAGGACAGTTTAAAGGTCAGTCATGGATATAGAGGCAGTAGATGAATTTGGCTTTGGAGGACAATAGGCATTTTGTAACTGTGAAATAGCACTTACTGTTAAAATGTAGTCAAAACGCTGACCTGGAGAACAAACCTCTGACATTTCTGCACATAGCTTTAAGTATTGCCATCTCTTTCTACTGTTCCTTTTTTGCCAAAGAATATCCAGTGAGTTCCAGCCTTGCTTTCGTGTCCTTTGTCATCTTATTCAAATGGTGTCAAAGGTTTGGGACTCTGCTGAAATGCCCTGCTTGTCACTACTATATGATCTGACCTTAAACAATATCTACGTAGGCACAGGCCCAAGAGAAGCACACAAATATGAAAGAAGAGTGAATTTGAATGTTAGTAGGCAATTTTCTGTGTGACCGAGAACATCTGCACAATGTGACGTCATCTGGCCTAAAGCCTGACCAACAAAACCTTCTTGGCATTGAGTGAAAGTTGCTTTAGAACATCTAGGCTTTGTTTTGACTCTGACAGAGCTCAGCAGAGCAGCGTTCCCTGTCAGGCAGTCTGTGCAATTGATTTTGGACTGGTAGCACTGCAACGTTTCCACATTTGGAAATCTCAGAATTGGAAAAATGGCCAAAATGTTGAAAAATGTCTACAGTTACTTTTGACCAGATACTGTCCTTGTGAATTTCTGAAGGACTTGAAAGTGATCAGATGTCAAATAAGCTAGTCTTCTGGTCTTTGGTAGAGACTTCCTTCCCTGGTACATACAGTGACTAACTTGCTTTCTTGATATTCATAGCAACTGGCTCCTTGAATCCTTTGCGATATTTTGTGATGAACCACTGAGTATCTACTGGCTGTGCGGTGGCATTGTGTGGGCATGCTGCTAGAAGTAATTTATTAGTCCTGTACTGACTAGTTGTATGAAACTAGATCAGTTGTCATAGAGCTGTGTGTTAATTTGACTCAATGTAAGATGGGCATAGAGTAATCCAATTGAGGTCCTACCTCTGAGCGGCTTAAGTAGTCTGAAAATAGACTCCATAGAACTGTTAGCTGAAATACTGAGACTTAACATAGGCATGGGTATAAGAGAGGGAAAAAAACTTTAACCTAGAAAACAAGCTCTAGAATTAACCTTTGACACAAGGGATGCTGTTTGGTGTGTACAGGTAGAGCACTTAGTCCTGGTGTGTGTCTGGGGCTGCTGGGTGTTGCTTAAATACATGTGAGAAACATTCAAAACATGAGAGCAATGCAGACAGATGAGTGTGCTGGGCTTACAAATGTTAAATCACACCCATGAACTACTTTCCTTTGTGCACTGCTTGACCTTATGGCACATTCCAAAGAACTAAATGGATGTGCCTGAGCTGACCTATCTCATGTACTGAGTGTGTATTAGCTGTGCTTGGAAAAGAACAAGATATATTGCATGTTTTCATTCTAGCTTAAATGATGATGAATAATACATTTTTTGTGTGTAGTGAAAACAAAATTACTAAGTGTTTGAATGCAAAAATAATTAGCAAAATTATTAGCAGCAGGAATAGTTTTGGGTCTAATATATATTTAGCATCAAAGCTGAAGTGTGTTATATGCCCCTTACTAATGATCTCTCAATGCATGTTTTAGAAATATCACCATAATTTCCTACCATTTTCTGCACAATTCTGTGTTATTGTAGAGTGTAAAATTCCCAGTGCACAAAAAAAAAGGTGATTTTTCAGTAGTTGTCAGACCTATAAAACATGTTTGTTTCTTTGGTTTTTGGGGATTTTTTTTTTGTTGAAATAGGAGTGGAGGAGGACATAGGAAATGGAATCGTGGTGCTTTGGTTTAACGTAATCATTAACAAGAGTTGAAAATAATCTCAAAGACACTGCCTTGAAACGCCATCCCTTCTCACAGGCAGTGGAGCTATTTGTACCCTGCCGCTTTATCAAAAGCAAATCTTTAGTTTCATATGAGGTCCCTACTCCGACATTGGATGTATTTTCAGGTATTCACATAGCCATGCCTTCAGCCTGGACCCCCTCACGCTCTCTGGCACGCAGCAGGTGAGATCCCTCCTGCTGTGCATCTGATGATAGACCTATTTACATCTGTTTCCACCGTGGGTGTAAATCCCGCTACCGGAGATGCAGAACTGTGTGACTGGTAGCTGCTCGCTCAGGGAGGAATAAACTCCGTTTAAGACAAGAACCGTGGAGAATGTGGCTCTGTAGCTGTGGGGAGGAGATTCTGTTCGAAGCAGGCAGGAGGGATTTTGTACTTAACCTGGAAACTACTTAAATACAAAACTATATTATGGAGACTATTCTGCTGGTCTCTTGTAAGGAATTTTCAGAACTCTGTCAACCAATATATACCCACAAACATTTTTGTTATTTATTTTAGCACAGTGTACTGTTCCAGCAAGCTTCCATGTATTATTCTGAACCATGGTTTCATTTAAGGCCATTAAAATGTGAATATTCCTTCAGAAATTACTTTCCAAGAATTCTGTCAAAGCTGAGGTGAGAGTGGTAACTTGTAGGTGAAAAGTATTAAAATAATGCTAAAATCAAATTTAAAATTGCCATTAAGGTCACAGTTGCAGAAAGCGAAACACCTGAAAGTGTGAATGTAAGTAGTTTAAATATCAAGCTACCTCTCAAGGACCCAGTGAGTCTTGCTGACATAGAAGAAAGCATCAAGATAACTATCAGTGCTCATGCTTGGCTTTATGAGCCATCAAAGTGGAGTCATCCAGGACTACCAAAGCATAAAGTTCCTACTGAAGATGATCTGCCAGGCTGTCTTGGCTGTAATAGGTGTGGTGTTCGTAAACCTCCAGTTTCCAAGCCACATACAGTGAAGAAAAGAGCTACTGTGATTTATGCCACTGCCTGTCTTGTGCTGGATGTTCCTGCCCTCCTTGCAGGATGTAACATGTGCCAGTGCTTCTTTCCATGACCAGGCTGTGTTTCCTTTAGAGGGGTGGGATCCGTAGCAGAGGATTAACAGATCACTCCTTAAACCTTCCCAGGAAGATTTTTGAGAGCCTGTCCCTTCAGAAACCTAAGACTTGTTGGAGAAAGGAGAAAACTTAAATATACCTGCATTTTACAAAAGCAGATTGAAGTATTTGCCTTGTGATTTGAAACCCTGCAACATAATTTAGAAGCATCTCATTTCTCAGATCTGCTGTAAAGCCGTTTTATCATACCATACCACACATACATTGATGCCAGGGAGAGCTACTCCTAAAATCCTGATATTTTTCAAAACAACCCAATAGAGCTGTGTACTCAACTCTTGTCAGTATTTTATCTGAGCACTAATTCTCTTGAGTCCTTTAGAATTGCTAGGCTATGTTTCTAGTGCTGTGAACAAGCAGCTAGGTGGCTAACATAACATGATACAAACACAGATGTTTCCTTTTCTTTTGGGAAGAATAACACTCCTAATTGCAGCCAGAGAACCAGAAATATTGCCTATTATCAGGAGCTCTCAGAGAGGTAGAGAGATTAGAAGAACTAGAGCTTGTTGCTAAGTAATTCAGATTGGTGAGAAATGACGAAAATAAACGTTTTTCATCCAGCAATACAATTATTCTTATACAGATATGCTTTTAAATGTCTGTCTTTGTTTGAAGTATTAAAAAAAAGGGTTGTCTTATTTCTGAGATTGAAACATTGATCTAAGAAGTAAGATCTCAGGAGCAGTGCCAAATCTGCTTTGATACACTGAGGCTGTAAATATCTCGCTGTACTCTCTTTTGTTTGTCATCAGCCAGCCACAGCAGCATGACTTCTCATGCTTTATTTTTCTCCACTGGTGTCTGGACTCAGACAGGTGTGCCTGTGGTCTGCGTGACACAGAACAGTGTTTCTCTCCTAAGGACCCTGGTGAATTCTCAATGAAGCTTACAGTCAATCCTAAGATTTTTCATAACAGGCTTTTTTCTGTTGACTTTTTGACCTAGTAAAGTGGAGTTCGATGCTGGCAACACAGAATGAGTATCTATTTGCATGGCAACCTCAGAGCAAACAGTACAGATGCAGCCCGAGATGCTTAAGCAAAGTTGCTGAGGCAGGTCTGTTCTTGCTTCTCTATGTTTTGTTATTTAAAATATTTTTCTATATTTTTTAATGTAAGATGTTTAATTAAATGCTAAAGATGCCATGTTTTTACCTTAGTTTGCCTAATACTGTGAGTCATCCCATGATGAGGCACTTTAGCTGTGCTGTGAGAGACACTTGGTCAGGTCTATCCCAGGCAGAGCTGTACACTGCAATTTAACTCAGTGTAAGATGTCTTGTATTCACTACACTTTAAAGTTAGGAAGGGTGTGCATGTTGCTTTTTCAACCTAGGTTTTACAGGACTCTTCTTTTGTATGGTCAAACTGTTAGTAACATCTAGCATATACAGTCTGGTCTCTTCATACTGCCATGAAATAAAATGAGATCTACAGTGAACACTCATTACTTGTATTTTGAATGCTGAGAAAGCTGCCCCTTAGAAAATAGATGGTTTTAAAATTTCAGTTCAGATTGTCTAGACAATGATAAAAGTTAAGCAACCTCATCTTGGTTACAGATTTGGTCCAATTTTAAATTCTTCCCTGCTCTGGGTGTGGACCTACTATACATGTTACTTCCAGATTAAAATGTTCCAGGAGTATTTGAATAATCAAGTTGACTCAATTATTTGATCAAGAATTTTTTTTTAAATTCATTTCTCCTTTTACAGAACTGTTATTCAATGCTTCTAGTACTCCACTTGTCAAGAAGATTTCTTTTACCATCATTCTTACTTTAATCTGAGTTACCAGAAATATGGCAAACGTGCAGTGCTTTACCTCAGCAAAGGTTAGTAGTGGTGTTTCTTTCATTCTGTCAAAATTTGTTCCTTGTGAGGTTTTGGGCTGTGTAGATAGATGTCCTTTTGTACAACTTCCCCCGTTCCTGGGGCTCCTATTTTCTCTCTCAGATCTCTTTGCGGAGGCTCCTGTACAAGCTCTCCTTAAGCCACAACTTACAACTTATCTTTAAGCTTAAACTGTTTAACTAGTAGGTCGTGGCTAACCTTTGTCCTTTGAAGCTGACACCAATTACAGGACCTCACACAGGCAATTCCTGCCCGGGTCTGCAGAGCAATGAGAGGGCACAGCCTGGGGTTCCTTCTGCTGGTACAGCTCTTCGCTCAGTGGTCTACTGCCTTCATCCTTCACCCTGCTGCAGTGCTCTCAGGGATTGCTGTCTCTGCTGGTTTCCTTGGACACTCACCCTTGAGCAGCAGTAGCAGGATCATGCTTGGGTCTTTGCTGCCGCTGCCATTCACACATGAGCTTAAACTACCTGCAAAGGTCAATTTGTGTGAAAACTATGAAACAGAGTGGCTGAGCTGTTGGCAGATATTTTGCCTTTAGCAGTCTCAGGCAAAGAGGCAGAGGAGATGGAAGTGGGTTTGATAGCATCTCCAGCCACCACAGCCATGTGCTTCAGCAGACATGCCCCAGACTCCTGGGGTGGAATCCTGAGAAACAACTGAACTACCATAAATTTTTAAGAATCTTTACTTCTGGTAAAAATGCAAAGATGAATTTGTATCTTACCTGAAAGACAACACTTCCAGGGAAGGGACTGCTTTTGTAATAACTATAGCTGTGGCTTTCTCTGCTACAGACTCTATTAATCTTACCTATAGTAAGAAGTAAACCACGGTGGCTGGGTTTATGCATTTCCATGAGCAATGGAAACCATGAGGTTTTCTGCAAAAAGTTGTTTTAACATATTAATTAATGTGAATCAAACTGTATTGGTTTCAAGTCATCTTTTCCTAAAATGATGCTTCCTTTAAAAAGCATCCAGCACTAGATTCAGAAGAAATGTCATCCCTAGATATTCCTTGCTGAGAAAGGATTGTACACCTAGATATTCCAAGACGGTAAGTCTTGAGTGTGGATGTGGACCAGCTTAATGCTGCAACAAGACTGAATTAACTACCATAGCTCTTTTGTGCTTTGGCTTCCATGAAGAAAATTCAGACATAATCAAGAGGTTTTTGTCACACAACAGAGATTCCCCTGCAATGTCATATAAAATCAGGGAATAAGAACTGCAGGACCTGCCTTTGAGATAAACAAGCAGCAGGTATCTATCTTCTTGTTTCTTCCTCATTAGATTTTTTTTCCCAGTGCAAAACCTGCTGTATGCTTTAGGTGTATTGTCCAAGCAATAGTGTTTCCAGGTGGGAACACACTAGCATCTGCATGCCATTCTCTCTTGATAGTGGAATAGTACAAGCATTGCAATATCATTTTTCAACAAATCTTGTTTTAACAAGAGAGATTTGATTCTACAGACTGTACGCAGGAGACTCACACAACATGACCTGCCAGGGGTTTACTTTAAGCTTGAAGTACTCAGCAGATGAGACAGATTCAGGCTAGATATTCACTGAAGCACAGAGGAAAACTCATAGTCACCCATAGGCATAAGTCAAAAAATGGTACTTTTCCATGAACGAGACAAGTGAAAGAGCAGACCCTCCTTATTGCTCCTACAGTGACTTTAAATCTGAAAGAGCTACAGGACAAAGGTTTCTGCTTTCTGGAAAATGTACCAGGGCAGGGCACCAAAGAGGGTCAGGAGTCACTTAGCAGGCAGTGAGATGTGAGTCCTGTTCACAGCACTACCAAGCAATTGCTCTTTTTGAACCAAGCAAGCAGTTTGCTTGTCTAGTCCCTTTAACTGGAGTTGGCCAGTTGCTTTTGAAATCTCAGCTCTGAAAGGAGCTCTGTAGGTGTTTGTATTTACAATAGATTGAACAAAATCTCCAGACTATGTTACACAGCATGTTTAATTGATCTAGAAGTTGATTTTGGCCCAGAACCAACTTGTCCTTCTCCCATTCACTGCCAAACTGACTGCCAGATTTCTATTCAGAAAACCATATCTCTAGCAGAAATATTGTCAGACTTCAGCAGGCTGGAAACCATAGATGCCCTGTGCATACAATGCCAGCCTTCTTTCTGCTCGGCACCCTGCAGTGCTCACGTCTTCTCTCCTCCCACTCTCTCTTGCAGCTCATGGGGAAAGCAAGCACTAGCTTGTTAAAAATGATTTTTTAATTATTAATCTTCAGAGTCCAGAAAATGAAGATAACCATATATTTTAGTGCAAAAGCAGGAAATGTGGCAATCTCTGTGGGATAGAAAAATCATAAAAGAGAGATTTTTAACTGAACTTGTTTTTGCTTTCCATCACACAGTTCACCTTCCTCTCTTCTGGCTTGCTAAGCTGTGGTTTCAGCCAACACATGGACAGAGGAGGTGGTGTAAGGCTGCCTCTATTATCAGTGCACTGTACCTACACAAAAAAACCCTTTTATTAGATGCAACCAAAGCACTCTGTTGGATTGAGCTTGTATTGTGGGCCTGCAACTTTGTAAGTGAACTTCTGTCCTAGTCTTTAGATGTTTTTGATCCAGTTTTAACAGGCTCAGTGGACAAGTCTCATGTGATCACATTTCTCTCTTCAAAATGGGAAAACCAGTGGCACATTCAGTATCTTTGTAGACTGCATGTTACCTGCTAAAGACAAAAGAAAATGCATATTTTACCGCTGAGCTTGGAAACCCCCATTCCCTTTTCTTATATGTTTCCTTTTTCAAAATAACATTATTGAAGCCATTTCGTTTCAGAGGATAGATAAATCATGCAGCTGAATCAAATATAGACGATGTAGAACTTTGTCAAGGTTACGGACCAGGCCTTCACAGTGCTTCCTTTGTATTTCACTTGAATCGTTGATTGTCTTCCTGTTCCAATGTCATTCTCTTTCCTTCTATTCAGGAGTTTTCTATTACCTTCCAGACTATTGTATGACTGCGCAAGTAACACAAAGTCCTTTGTATGGTAGAAATCAGGCACAAAATAAACACACCTTTATCCTGCACTCTCGAAACCTTCCTTCTTTCTGCACGTAAATACAGTTCCTATTAAAAAAAATAAATCAGAGCTCTATAAGCCTGATGTTGCAGTGTTTGCCAACTGGCAAGCTCTTAAAAGCTCTGGGACCTTTCTTCCATGAAGTCCCCTGCCCCTGTGACAAAGCTCTGCTGCTGCTAACAATTGCCCAGTAAATGCGGCTGTTCCAGTTTCCTATACTGACGGTCACGGTACCGACTTCGGCCTCTGCAGAAAAAGGAAATGATATACAGACACATGGAGTGGGGAGTCTGGGCCTCTTAATGACACCGAGCTTTGGAATTTTATTCTTTGCATGTGTTTATTCAGCCCTTTCCTATTCTTGCATCCTGCATAATAAAATCATTTATTCAAGGGCTGTTTTTTGCCTTTTGGATCTGCATGGCTACGCAAGGGAGGAAAAGGAGGAAAGAGCTTTTAGCTTTTTCCTTCACGCAGGTTGCAGTCCTTCCAGTGTCAGCAGAGGTACATCACGAGGGAAAGCAGGGGTCCCACCAGCCCTTCACTGAGTATGTGAGGACAGAGCAGTGCTTTTCACTACTCATTCTGACTTGGGTTAATGAGGAACAAAATGATCCTACCATGAGAACTACTTAAAACAATAGCGTGGCCTCAGTGTGCAGGGTTTGTTGTTTGGTTTGGGTTTTTTTTGTTTGTTTGGTTTTTTTTTTGCTTGTCCTTTCTCTTGGAACAGGTATATTCCCCCGCCCTCCTTCCCCCTGCACTAATTTCCCACAGATTTATGAACGACTTGTCCATGCCTGACATAATTTAACACACTAATGAGTCAGCAAGGAATTAGACTGTGCTTTTATATAATTTTTCTCATGTTCTGTAACTCACTAAAATTACTGTTGTACTTAGTACAGTTGCCTTCAGAATTCCTGAGGGTGTCTTTCTCACTGATCCATGATTTTGGTTCAGGGGTTTTCCCTCTGCAGCTGCCAGAATTGTCTTGCAATCCAGAAACTACTTGAGTCACCTGAGCCTCTGTTAGGCAGCCTCTACCATGCCAAGGACCTTCTCTTCTTTTCTGTGCACTACTTGGAGCTGAGGAGAAACATGGGATGTGCCCATTGTATATGTAACGCCAGCACAAAGTTATAAACTGTTTATCCCTGCACTCCTGCCATGGGTCTCTATTTTACAGTAGTTACTAAATATTTGCTTCACAAAAGTCTTTGGTTTCTCTTGGCTTTATTGGTGGCTTCCGTCTTGTAAACAGCGTTTGCTACTCAGATGCTTTTTTTGAGAGCTCTAAAATGCTTCCATTGAAGTAATCAGAAACAAGTGACATTTAGTGTATTTGCTTTGCGTATGTTCTTAAAGATTTGCATATGTTCTGAAGGTTTCAGTGTTGTTCTGAAGCTTCCTTTGGGTGAAATGCCAGGAATTCAATTTACAAGGGTTTAGCAGAGGTACTGTTGCAGATTAGGGTGGCAGAAAGTTGTGAATTGATGACGTGGGTGGCAGGGGTATGCATTCAAGGAAAACGTATTTCTCTATGAGCAAGATAAAATAGAAACAGGTTATTCCTAAAAGCAGCTGAAAAGATTTGCCAAAGCAGATTTTATAATGTGTTTGTAACTTGTGGTTGTAACTTGAGGTATAACCTTGAGGCCAAACGTGAGTCCTAGGGAAAGGAGTCCTGATGGACAAGTGCATGTTCAAAACCACATTTGGTTTTGCTTTGATCCCAAATGCGGGGCAAATTTGTGTGTCATATATTCCTAGTGCCCCTCCAGTATAGTCCAGGACAAATAGCATTTATCTGGGATTTAAAATCACCTCTCAATTAACCTTTACACTAGCATACACATTCCTTTCACTTGTTCATGTGTAAATTAACATGGCTCAGGCTGGGATTTTCAAAGGAGCTTTGGTGAATTAGTTATCCAGATCCAGTAAAAATCAATTCTGGGCCACATTTAGTTATTGTGCAGCTGTTTCAACTCACTGTTAAGTAAAATGTAATTTTGCAATTTTATTTTAGTTACAGCTCATGCTATTTATTGTGATTTGTAGAATGAATTTGGGCAGTAACATCTAATTGTTTTGTATAGTTTTCTTTCTATCTGTAGTCTTTCATGTAGTATGTCAGCTTCAGTCATAATTGTATTTTGTTGCTATATTTCTAAAAGAGTATCTTATCCAGAACTCCACATACACAAGAGACTGCATCAGCAGAGGAAAAATATGTTAGTATTTTTCATCAATAAAATAATCCAAGTAAGGAATAAGGTTAAGAATAATTACTTTATAGGGGAAAGGCTTGCTCTTCTATTAATGCCTTTTAAGAAATAAAATTTAAAAGTCTACCTGTTACTGATAGGCAATGTATACTTCAGGATATTGTTTGTAGGGTGTATGTATTAGGTTGCAGTCCCATTAAAGTATAATGAAGTTGGAGATGATAGGAGTGATTCAGTGAAGACATCAGGAGGAATACTTGATTAGAGGCTAGGTTAGTGCCTGTCTGAAGAGGGAGCAGGGAATTTTATGAAACAAGGTTATGTCAGTCATAAGATGGCTAATAATAAAAAAGAGAAGGTTTTCCAGTGCTTAGAGGCCATGACAAGTGAGCCAATGCAATGGGGTTATGATAACCACGATGTAAAATTTTCAGAAAAAAAAATAATCTGCATTTAAACTTCAGAATCGCACCTGAATTTTGGCACAGAGTTCAGCAGGAAATTTCTGTTGTTCTGTACAAATGCCAATATTATCTTTCTGTTGAGATAGTACCAGATGTTCATGGTCTTTCACGACTGCTTTCCAACCAGAGAAAACAAAAATATGAAATTATGATGCATGTTAAGAATCATATATTCAACACATACACTTACACAAAACTTGGAACAAAGGAGGTCAAGCATGTGTGCAGACAGTCTTTTTTTCCCCACATATTTCTAGTTGCATTTATGTGTTTAGTTTCCAGAGAGTAGCTCCAGCTACTGTGTCTGAATTAGGAAAAAAAGTAGTCTGGTTGTTGGGGATTCCTTTGGTTTGGAGATTTTCTTCTTTTTTTTTGTTTGGGTTTTTTTTTGTTGTTTTTTTTTTTTTTTGGGGGGGGGGGAGTTGGTCCTTTTTTTTAGGTTTTTTTTATTTGTTTCTTTTTCTTATTGTGATTTGGTTTTTCTTTTTTGGGAGGGGAGGATTGGGGTGAGTGGGTTGTGTGTGTGCATAATTCTCTTTCCATGGACCCTCTCAATAGAAGCAACTAACAACAAAATACACATTCCCAAGATTCAACACTTTTTCATGTTAAAAATATGGTAGAAAATGTTCTTGTAACACTGACATCAGTCAGTCTCTGGAGCTATGTTTTGTCTCAACATATTTATTCAGACAGAACTTCCAGACCTTTGAAATTTTGCCAGGCAAACATTAAAGCCAGGAAAATAGTGTTTTATTGTGCGTAACATTTAGTGTTATTGTTGTTTATTATTTGCTTAAAACTGACTGTGTTCAGTGCTGTGCAAGACATAGATATCATGCTATCTAGCCAAAGAGTTCATAACATAGAGACCAAAATAAACAGCCCGAGGGATTTCTAGGCTTTAAATTAAAGAAGAAAATTAAACTAACGTTCTCTATTGCACAAGAATTCATTTAAATTCACACATGCAGAGAGATAACGTCCACATTCCAGCTGCATTTAGTTACGAATATCAGGTTAGAGAAATGAATGGATAAACAGTTTTTGGCTTTTAATAGAAGCCTCCATTCTGCACAACCTTCTCATTCCTTCCTTAACTCCCATCCCACCCCTCTAAAGGTGAGAAATGTTACTACAATGCATCCCCTGGTAACATCACATACCTTCATCCTGAGGGGGAGAAAGTTCTGCAGAAACTATTAGCAATGCTCTTAGTTGACTAAAAAAATGTTTTAAACAGTCCTGGGGTGGAAGGAAAAGAGTGCCTAATACAAACCTCCATCTAAGAAGACAATTTGACGTGACTAGGATAGAAACGCAGTAGAAATGGGAAAATGTATTTAAACCATATGTGTATGAAACCTTACAATACTATAAAGGCTTCAGATTTCAAACAACATACGCCCCTATAATCAGATCAGCATCTATATTCAAATCATGTTTTTCTGTCTTTTTGCATTCCTAGCACAGCAGCAGAGATAAGAGCCAGGGTTTGCAGAAATTGTATATCCCAGTACTTCTGTGATGGATATTTTCTTTCCTGATGAACTGCTGCCAGATGAAAAGGGAATGCAATTTTTATTCAAAACTGGAACCACCTGGTCAGGTGAGAATCAAGTGGATAAACATTTTAAAAAAAAAATACTTTGCCATTAGATCTAGAAAGTACACTCAAAGACCAAACCCCTCTCCTCCTTTTCTCCTTATGCTTACTTGGTAACTTCAGTGTGCTCCACTGGGCAAAGTCACCACACAGTGTAAAAAAAAGTGGTGGAAAAGGATGCTGTGAGGCCTAATATATGTGATTGCACATAGAAAAGGTTCTTCCACCACATCCATAGCAGAAAATTCCAGGCTTTATTTCAAGCATGTACCTCTTTCCACAGGAGGGGCTAAGACAGCTCACATCCAAATGCTTGGGTGGTGAGGGAAGATTTTGTGCTGAGGTTTGCCTGTTTCTAAAAGCAGTTAAGAAACTAAAACCGCAGTAGGATTGTCTAGCCTGAAAAAGGAGGGACTACGCTTGAAATTCCCCCATCCTGAAAACTTGTTAGATGGAGAACTCCGAACAGGGTATTTTACCACCAACTTAGAATATTGTCAGAGAGAGGTTAGAAAACCCTTTTATCTTTCCTCAATGATTTTATTTTTCCTTTTCTGTTTTCTTGAATCATGAATGTCAGTCTCTTGATGCTTCTTGATAATAGAAAAGCATTAACGGTCTGTGATAATAAGCATCAACTACTCCATGTTAAAACACCTGTTAGCAATAGTTGATTTGGCCAGTCAGTAACTGAAGATGTCTGATCGTGTTCATACTGTTTATCTCCATTTAATTTTCTTTTAATTGTGGGAAAGGCAATGACCTGATGACTATAAAGACTGGGAACCGTGATGAGTTGTTTCCAGACCTCCAGGGCTGTTTATGGGTAGCCTTGCAGGATGGCATTTGCAGGTATTGAGTTCTTGTAATTCTCATTCATCGGGACCAATGGGTATCCAGACTCTGCAAATGCTAGGGTTTGATATTTGGTGAACCTCAGTTTCCTCAGCTGTATAATTGTGACCATAATGTGTGTGAGCCTCACAGAATGAGTAATTAATTAATGTTTGCAAAACATGCTGAGAAGAGCCTCTGGTAAAAAATACTGGGAATGTGCAAGCAAACCATTGTTCAGGTTGGTGTGCATTCTTCCTGGATTCCAGCTTCCTAACTGAGCAAGATCAAGTAGAAGAGAAAGATATGCAGTTTTCAAACTGCACACACTCTAAGGAAAAGCATAAAAAGAGACACTGGAGATATTACATCCGCATGGCAGCTGACTGAAGAAAGCTTCATTAATGGAGCACTTTGCAATCCTCATATTTTTTCTGTACAGCAAGCTATTCATTGAAAGCAGCAGCTTTACTGCACATAAACAAATCTCTATCTTTCCATAGCTGAAGGATGCCAGAAGCTGAAGAGAAACCCCCCTTCCCCCCCAAAAAAAAAAAACCAAGACAAAGCTGCATACTGTCAGAAAAAGGCTGAGGGGGGTGTGTGTGTGTGTGTGTGTAAAAAAGCAATCACCAAAACACCCCAAGCTCCATAGCTAATGGAAGGAGTGCTTGAGATAGCAAAGTGCTTAGTTGTAAGCTCAGGGGCATAGTGGGATTGCAGGATAGAGGCTCACCATGCTTGACTTATAACATGTGGATCTTAGCTAATATATTGTTAACATAGTGCTGAGGGCCAAATTCACTCTCAGCAGTACAATTTGTATCGAACATTGCCCTAAGGACACAGAGGTGGAAGGGGCAATAGCCCAGCTCATTTCTGAAGTGTTATGAAAATAGGGGAGTGCTGCTCATGTTGGGAACTGCTCTCAGGAGAAGATTACACAAATATAAAAAATGAGATGTAGAGCTCTCCTAGAGCAAGTAATTAGAAACTGCAAATCATATCTGGCTCTTTGGGGTGCCTTTGTACTACAGATCAAAATGCTTTTATAACGTGTTAGAAGAAATTCAGAAGCCTTTTTCTCTGCTTTCTGCTCACGTAAGGTCTGATCTGGGACTCAGTGAAGTGAGTATATCGACTACCACTGGATTTAATGGGTTTTGGATTAAAATCCTAGTGCCAGGAAGAGCTGCACAGAAGCCCTATAAGAGCAGCGTACTTCAGCAGTGGAGGAGGCTGTAGAAAAATGTGTTAAAGTAACAGTAAATACTGTTTCTGGTAAATATCTGAGTACTTCTCCCATTGTTGTCATCTCTCACTAAGTTTCTTTCTCCCTTGTACTTTGTGCAGATCTGTTAGATACTATTTGTTTTAATTCTCTTTGCAATTGCATTTTAAAACAGGAAAAACATTAATCTGTAATATTCAGTGAAATTCAGGCAATCTTTACAATGACTGATATTTAGATTCTACTGAAAACACAGACGCATTGTTTGTTTCAGCTGGTTTATCAACTGTTAAGATTCAGGTAAACATTTTATTTGATATCTAATGATCTGCTAAATTGCCTGAGAAATGATCCACCTTTTTTCCACCTACCTCCTACTTATGATATATAAATGAAAAAAAAAAATATCTTTTTTCCTATTTGTTTTAAAAAACCATTCCTGCTATATATGAGAACCAAAAGAACAGAGAGAGAAAAGGCTAAGGAGAGCATATGAAAATGAGTTAACTGTGTCACATTTGTGATCACAGTGCAGTGAATAATAATAAGTCACACCACCTGTTTTTTTGGGTTTTTTTTTGTGCTGTGGGTTTGTTTTGTTTTGTTTTCCAGGGAAACATAATTCTGAACTACTCCTTGGGCAGGATGGAGTCTGGCCTCATATGTAGAATACGTCCAGTTCTGCTGTATGTTGTTGTCATTTTAATCTAGCAGTACAGAAATGCAGCAGTGCAGCAAGATCTTGTTTAGAGATAGACAAATACAGAAAAGGACTTGTATTTTTAACAGTTTAGATAAGAAATCATTAGGTTGTTGAGGCGGATTTTCCATCATTGTACAATTTACATCAAGACTGTATGTTTTTCTAAAGGATACAACCAACTTCCAACTCAATCTGATACTGTAATGAGACTCTGTGTGTTTGTCTAATTATAAGATCTCAGATATGACAGTTGTAGCAATGCTTTCTGGTTCCTAAAATACATGGAAAAATAAAAAGAACCCAAACAGAAACCAAAAAATACAACAAACACATGCCCCCACCCCAGCACTCTGTATGTTAGTTTTAATGCAGTTATTTTAAAAGGTAACATGGCCATCATCAGTTCAATCCAATTTTGGTCATGTGCTCTGGCTCAGTAAAATGCTCTGCTGTTTTTAGGTGGGCTAGAGTTAATTTTCTTCATAGTAGGTGGTTTGGGGCTGTGTTTTGCGTTTGTGCTGAAACAGTGTTGGTAATACAGAGATGTTTATGTTATTGCTGGGCAGGGCTTACACAGAGCCAAGGCCTTTTCTTCTTCTCACACCACCCCACCAGCAAGTGGGCTGGGGGTGCATAGGGAGTTGGGTGGGGACACAGCCACAATAGCTGACCCCAACTGACCCAAGGGATATCCCACACCATATGATGTCATGCCTAGCATATAAAGGTGGGGCAAGAATAAGGAAGTAGGGGACATATTCAGAGTGATGGTCTTCCCAAATCACCATTAAGTGTGATAGAGCCCTGTTTTCCTGGGGATGGCTGAACACCTGCCTGCCCATGGGAAGTGGGGAATGAATCCCTTGTCTTGCTTTGCTTGCATGCATGGCTTTTGCCTTACCTATTAAATTGTTTTTATTTCAACTCATGAGTTTTCTCACCATTCTGATCCCCATCCCGTTGGTGGGGTGAGCAAGTGGCTGCATGGGGCTAGTTGTTGGCTGGGGCTAAACTGCAACAAATGTATTTACTTTGCGCTCATTAGGAATTACTTCCACTGGATGAAGTTGAAATCAGAAACAGCATATCCCAGCTACGGAATTCACCCTTTCACTTCTGCATTTTTATAGGTGTTTTGCTTGTTCTAAACAAAGACCAGACTTTCTAGCAATGTTTTATGACAAAATTCCCAGAAGTTCACCTCCTAGAATTTGATGGAAGACAAATCCTCTTGTTATATATATTTCTGTATAAAAGGCATTATTTCCGTTCTTGTTTGCCTGTTAATCTGGAACAGAACGGCAGGAGATTGTTACAATACATAGTAATGTTGAGAGGAATTTCATGCACATTTCTGGCAAGGACTTCAATGATAAGAGAGTTCTTATGAGAGATCCCATTAGAATTCCCATTCCATCATGGGAATAAAGAAGGAAAAAGTCACACAACCATTTAGTTCTTAAAAATTTTGTTTTAAATTTGATACTGGAAAAGGTCAGACAATTTAAGTTTCCTAGGAAATCTATCTATTGAGATGATTTTTTGCTGCTCACCATTTTGTCATCATTCCCATATGTCTTGCAGCTTGTTAGTAGACAGGGTGGAGGGAAAAATGAAAGTAAGGCTGAAGCAAAACTGCTAAATTCCAGAATGAGATTCAGGTTAAGATTGGATTCACACTTCAAATGTACATGAAGAAGCATGAACAAACTGGTGCAAACCAGAATTTCTCCATTGATTTAAACAGGAAAGTGAGAGCATGTGTGGTGAACCCATGTTCTTTGCTTCTTACAGGACAAGGCAGCTCTCATCCCTAATCTGAACAGGAGAGTTTATACAGCTTCGCTGGCACAGCCACAGCAAGGGACATGTGTGTGCAGAGTGTATTTTCAGTGCTCATGTGGCAAGATTCTTTCTGTCAGGTGATCTGTTATATGTAGTGTTAGAAAACTATCAGTTAACTGTTGAGGCTTTCTCACCCTTCTGTCATCTACTGCCATTCATTCTACTTTTGCCAGATCAAAACTTTGCCTTGCTTTTGTTTTTTCACAGCGGTGGTTGAAAGATATTTTAAAGTGGAATTACTAATCCCAAATTTGGCCCTAGTCTTAATGTAATGCTTTTGCTGAAGTCAGTCTGCAAGCGAATCCCTTTAACAGATATTAAATGTCAGCCTAGGAGACAAGTAGCCCCTGCTGAAATCAATATCCACTAGCATAGTAGTCATTTAGTGGTTACCCATTAAAACAGCAGGCTGCTGCTTCTGCAGAAATAAAGAAAAAACCCATATAAGAAGTTATCACTCTATATTCTCTGACTTGGAATTTTTGAAATGTTAAGGCAGATTTTTTAAGGATCAATTTTTTTGGACAAAATATCACTTTTACAGACTGGATGGTTATAAAAGTTAATAATAGGGGTATGCCTGCATAATATGTAGAAAGTGTGTAAATCTGTCAAAAGGCTTAGCATTCCTACATATGAACAAACTGTGGTTGGGTTGAAAGCAAGTGGAAAGTGACCATGAAATTCTACCCCATTTACAAAAATAACAACAGCCATCATCCAAGCTGTTTGAAGGAAATGTAAATGGTATATTCTGAAGGTTCTGATCTTATGCATATATTCTTTTAGGGGTGTAAGTGTCACTTCAGTGTACATTCTGATTGGCAGATTTTTATGGAAGAATGAGGTATTATTATTAACAATAATAAGTAGAACGTGACATGAAAATGGTTCCTGTTTTCATTAGCTCTTATCACCCTATGAATTTGGAATTGTCAAATTAAAAAGGAAAATCAATGATATTTGTAGGTGAATTAACAAAGGAAAAAAACCCTCCTAATATTAGCTTGTACCTGTCACAAAATGGTTTTAGTTTTCATTATTCAAAGGGGAAATAATTTTATTTAGCATGTTGCTAAGCATTTAACTGTGACAACTCTTTTAAAGGAACACATAATTCAGCCTTTATTCAAAAGCTAACCAATGAGTGGCATCAGAGACATTATTAGAAGGAAATAAAAAAAGTGTTTTGCAATTACAGTTTTCTTTATTGTGGTTATGAACTCAGAGTTTTAAGTTCATGAGCTGGACTGGACAGGAAGGGTTTTGTTTTCCATCCTAGAGTACCTTGGTTTAAGTACTTCAAATGGTGAAGAATCCAAAACATTTTTAGTTACTGTCCCTGTTCATAGCATGGACTCCTCTACTAATAATGAATCAATCTCTACTTTTTACTATAATGTTTCAAGTGGATTTGGGAAGTTCTGGATTATTTAGTTCAGCATAATTTGCATTAGAAAGGAAGACAAGCAAGCAAACTTGTTTTATGAAAGAACATGGTTGAAATTCTGCTAGTCTGCAGACATCGAGAGTGCTGACAGTTTTTCACCAGCTGCTGCTATGAGGTGTCTTTGTCACTGCAATGGGAGTGACGAGAAAAAGGCAGAGCTACTCTCTCAAGTTCTTTATTTGAGGCCTGTATGGCACAGTATGACTTTCATTCTAAAGCTCTATTTCTTTGGAAATGGAATTACTTTCTCTTGAACAAAACAAAGGTAAGCCAAGATGCAGTTGGGAAAATAACCTGTCTTAAGCATCCAGGAAAACTATTATGTATGGAAGACACAGCCAGAAAAAGGAAATATCAGCAGAGATACAGATGGTCCTTGTTTTCTGTGGCCTGATTTTGGGAAACTAATTAATAGAGGGTTAGAGAGTGAGGTGGCCTCTTCTGCACCTGGTCTGGGTGTGAGGTTCTGCAGGAGGCATTATAGCTGTGGTTTTCTTTGATCTTCTGTCAACTGAGTCCTTTAATTACTATAACAGTCTGTAACAACTGTAGTATTGTTTGAACGTTTAATGGTTAAAGTGTAACAAATCCTATAACTCTGTTAGGTTGGGTCCTTGAACAAACACATTGACATACAGTGTCACTTTTATTGACAATAGCATGATTTTTCTGATAATCTTTCTAATGTAATTAGGAGTCATGGGTGTAAAACAGTATCCAAATTTAAGCCAATCTATACAGAAGCCTGAGTATAGATATATAAAATATTACATTGTTCTGAAAAATTTGCCTTTGTGGCCGATAATATATAAAGCTTACTTACATTAGGTTACAAATTTGGGACAAAGTCAATTAAATCTTTGTATTCATGAGAGGAAACAATTATGGAAGAGATAACTTAGTTCCTTGAGTTCAAAAAAACTCCCAGTAGAAACCTTGCTGGATGAAAATTTAAACAAAACTTACAGAAAAGTTATGGTAAAATGTTTTGACCCATCTCTGTCTCCTCCCACACATTTTAGGGTAATTTTAAAGCAAAACCCACTGTCGTTTAACTAATGAGTATCTAGTGAAATTATTACAACTGAATTGTTCAAATGATAGTCAGAAAAGTAATTAGAAGTCATTGAATGAATGCGTGAGTGCTATTCAATAGCTGACCTGGCCAGGCAATTTGTAGTTTGAGATTAGAAAAGGGTGTTAAAGGGTAAGACCTATCTGCCTTTCATGCTGGTCTCATTAGTAGTGATCAATATCTCTATTCCCAAATTGTGAGTATGAAAGAGTAAAAGAACATCTACACAGCAGTCAGTCAGAGAAATGATGCATAATTGTTGGAAGTATTTAAAGAGATATTAAAAAATAATTCTTCCCTTCCTCAGCCAATTCAGCACAATAATTCACTATTAATTCAACAAGCCAGATATTGACTTACAAGAGTATGTAAAAATAGACTTATAATTGGTTACCAGGAAAGAATTAAAAAAAAAAAAATCAACCAACCAACCACTCAACCTCCCTAGAAAAAAACCCCACCAAAATACGAGGAACTGGACCAAGATTTCACCTCCACCTTGAAGAACTAGTTTCGTTATGAGCAGGCTGTATTCTGCTGACATACTTGTTTGGTGTCAAAAGCCCTTATGGAGAGATAATAAGATCTCATAATATATTGACCAGTGGAAAAGTTCTCAATACTGTTAAAGTACCCTGACAACATTATCACAGTATAGGAAGTGTCATTATAAAGTAAGGTGATATTTTCATACAGATATATTTCTAGAGGGAACAGCCTCATATTTGTTCTTACAGGAAGAAATATGCACATTTTTCCCTCTATAATTTATCATCTAAGTTGTCAATGTTAAATCTAGCTGAGTTTGCAAAAGCATAGATCATTTAATGATGGGCTATTTTCCTCCAAAGTCAAAGGTGATCCAGTAACAGGACATTGTGTCATGGCAGAGGGTTAAAAGGTTGTCCAGTTTTGAGAGGATTGTAGTTAACCGTTCAAGAGCACCAAACCCACATAACAAAGCAGAAATCAAGTGTTAGAAAAGACACCCTTATTCTTCTCTCAGACGTACCTAAAATCAGCTCCATTTTTTTTTTTTAAATGAAGATAGACCACATTCAGGAAGAAAAAGTGAAACACTGTTCACTAGTGGGGCCAAACTTGCTTAATGCTTGCCAAGCTTTCATCAAGAAAGGAGCTGCCAATAGCCATTGGAGTTACAATGGTAAGTGAGGTAATTTTCTTATTGCTTGGATGCTTTGTTACTATTAAGGAGATAAGAATGAGCATTATAAAATAAGTAATAAAAAAATCAAAATTAGTATTGCACAGTATGTGACAAGAGTGAGATCAGAAGAGGGAGGCATGTAATGGCATGGAAGCAGTAATGGCGTGCAGTAATAGCATGGAAGCAGAACTGTATTGGCAAGAATCTTATTGTAGAACTGATGCTGAAATGCGCACCCAAAAAGGTGGTGGTGGTACACACTAGTTGCTCTCTGCTGTTTTTCTCCATCCTTCTGCTGAAGTAAATTGATTTTTCCTAGTGACGAAAGGAAAAGTCATAAACCAAAACTCTCTACCTCGTTGGATGCTAGGAGTGTTACCTTTTTTTACCTTTAAGTGGTCCTATGTGCATGTCTCAGGACCATAAATTGGTTATTTTATGTCAGATGATCACACCATGGTTGAATGATACAAGAGCAGGCTGGACAAAATGTGGGGTCCACCTTAATTCTGGTGATTTTCTCAATAAAATGCATATGCATTGAAAAAACAACGCCACTGCTGATATGCTGATGGTTCAAGACTATATATTTCCTCCTGGACTATGCAGAGATTGCCTGTTTAAGGTATTCCAATGATTAGGGAATAAGCAATAATCTGGCTTTTAAAACAAAAGCATAATAATGACTCTGTGTTTATATATGTCTATTTGAATATATATGTGTGTATGTGCATATATATTGTGCATGCACATATATATTGGTTTTTTTAAACACTGTTTTATAATGTCGCATGTAGAAAAGCCACCTACATTCACTCTTGCTATTACTGGGAAGGGAATATTGAAGTACATTTTTTTTTCCCAATTGCCTCCCTGATTCACTGAGAGAGATTTTGACAAGAAGAATTAGGACCAATTTCAGTCTTAACTGATTCACATCACTTCTAGATTTGGTCCCCAGTGTATAAAAATAGAGAATACAAGAGGATTAGATTGCTGTACTTTCCTGTTTATTAGCCATTATTTCTCATTGTATTGTTTGTTTCGTTTGTTTGTTTTGCTTTTTGCTTCCTGACAAGGCCATTGAAGGCTGCCTACAGAGAAAGCACTTACTCAAATTGCTCCTTGCGGAGGAGGGAAGGTGGAGGTTTAAAAACGAGAGCTAAGCAGCAGATTCTGCCGCCTTTTCTAAGTGGAGAACCTTAATCGACTTTGTTGCCAGTTCTGTAAACAGCTGGGGATGAATTCAGTACCTCCGTGCAAATTTTAGGTTGTGAGCAAACAGAAGATGATGGTTTTAACTCAGGATTTTTGGATTATTAATATTATTTGGGCACAAAACTGGCTTATCCTAATGCTCAATACAAATCATATCCCTTGTTCTGTTATAAATAGAAGATTTGAGTGAGCAGTGGCAAATCCAGGGAGGCAGCAAAGGAAGCAGCTGTGGTGGCTGAGAAAGGACCATATGCTGCAGGAGAATGCTAGTAATGCTATCTTCACCTGGCTGCCAGAGTCCTTGACCAAGCTTTGAGGTTAAAGCTAGTCTTGCAAAATGACTGGCAAACAGTCTTACACTGTTGAAATACCATTATTTTCTCATATTGATGCACTATAAAAGCCAGAAACATTAGATTCCTAAGGTGTCTTGAGTGTCTAAACAAGTTAGGAAAGGTTTCCAGAGCTGCTCTCCCGAGTACACATATAGCATTTTATGTTTCCAAGCGCTTGGTTAAGTGCCTTTCTTTGAGCTGTGCTGAAATTAGACCAAGAGGTTACGGAAAGTTTTGCTTTACAGTTGCTTGCTTGTCAGCAAAGAGAAATCAGCAACTTGAAGACAAAAATGTTCAGCAATAATTGAAAGAGAATTACAAAAAAATGCCGTGTTTTCCTAGGTGCTGGGAAAAGGCTCTCTGTGTGGTCTTTCAATTATTCTTGTTATGAAATCAAGTAGCAGTCACTGGTGTCAGAAGGGCCACTGCTGCTCTGGGCTCCTCCTCTCCTTGTTGACAGATAAGTGCTAAAGGCATTTCTTCATTATGAGAAGGAAAATGAGTTGTGGTAACTTGGAGTTAAGAGGAGGAATGACTGCTCTTCTGTGCTGGAGCTTGTGTAGGGCAGGAACTTATGCATTGGCTGTCACTGGTCTTAATCAAAAACATGGGAATTTTTCTAGCTCTTCAGGATATTATTTGGATTTCTGGTCCCTGCTATAGTGAATCACATGAGTTGTTTCTATACTTTAGAACAGTGTCCTGGACAGTTGCCAGTGAGGAAGAGGCAAGCAAACAGTCAAGAATAGACTAATATTGTCAGATGAGGATTCTCCTTAAGCTCCACTAGAGATTGCTATGTGCCCTGCAGCATGTGAGCTGTCCTGCCTGTAAGTTCACCTGATGGAAGTCAGTGGCTTTATGCCATTTTGTTTCAGATAAGAATCTGATGTTTGGCAGGAGGAACAGAGTCTGTTTTCAGTCCATTTTATTCTTCTGGAGATGTACTTATTGCTTTAAATAAGCACCCAATATTTTCTCTGAATTACATTAAATTATTGGCTTTTACAGGTACGATCACAGCAATGAATATTAAAGGCTAATTATGTGCAATATACCACTATGTTAGTGGCCAGACTTAAATGTAATATGCTTTGATATCACTTAATCCTTCCCTGTTATTGTGTTCTATGAAAAGGTGAACAGAAGTTTCTGACCTACCTTCTGTCTGTATCACGCTACATTTTATGTGTGGCTCTCATAGCTCATCTTAATTGTGAGTATTCGTATCATCTGTGTTTGTGAATAAGTTAGTCAGCTGAGCTAATCTGTGTATATTCAACTACTGATGTAAAATGGAGAGTACTCCTATTCCAGACAGGTGGCTTTTCTCATTCTTAGCACATACAGAAGTGCTCTTCATTTCTGCTCATTATTGCACTCAAAATCTTGTTTACAGGCAGAGAAGAAACACCCCCTATGCATAAAGTCAAGAGCTCATTGTTCGTATAATTGAAAATTTAACAGTCTAATTCAAGAACCAATATTAATATTTTTCTAATTCTTGCAAAAAAAAAAAGAAAAAATAATCATAGAATTATTTAGGTTGGACAAGACCTTTAAGATCATTAAGTCCAACAGCTAACCTAGTGGTGCCAAGTCTACCACTAAACCATGTCCGTAAGGACAATGTTTACATGTCTTTTAAATACCTCCAGGGATGGTGACACCACCTCCCTGGACAGCCTGTTCTAATGCTTGACACAACCCCTTTTGCTGAACAATTTTTTCCTAATATTCAATACAAACTTCCTCTGGCATAACTTGAGGCCATTTCCACTTATTCGGTTGATTTGTTACTTGGGAGAAGAGACCAATACCCCCCTGGCTACAACCTCCTTTCAGGGAGTTGTAGAGAGGTGTCCCCTCAGCCTCCGTTTCTCCACACAAAACAACCCCAGTTCCCTCAGCTGCTCCTCACAGGACTTGTGCTCTAGAGCCTCCACTGACTTCTTTGAACACATTCTAGCACCTCAATGTCCTTCTTGTAGTGAGGGGCCCAAAACTGAATGCAGTACTTGAGGTGTGACCTCACCAGTGCCGAGTACAGGGGGACAATCACTTCCCTAGTCCTGCTGGCCACATTATTTCTGATACAAGCCAGGATGCTGTTGGCCTTCTTGGCTACCTGAGCACACTGATGGCTCATATTCAGGCAGCTATTGACCAACAGCCCCAGGTCTTTTTCCATTGGGCAGCTTTCCAGCCACTCTTCCCCAACCCTGTAGCACTGTATGGGGTTGTCGTGACCCAAGTGCAGGACCTGGCACTCAGCCTTGTTGAACCTCATAGAACTCGCCTCAGCCAATCAGAGTGATTTTTTTATACATTTGCTAGAATGCTTTTATACCTCTGATATGTCTTAATGGGTCTACAGTTCTCCCTTAAACCTGACGTTGCTATATGTGGTGCTTCTCCAATGTTAGATACTATGTCTTTGTTATCCCCCAAAACCAGTTCTGTCCAGCTCCAGGTTTGCATTTCTTTAACCAACTGTGGACGAGATGTAGCCAAGGGGTCTCTAGTCCCAGCCTGTGGCCTTTCTTTCGGCATCCAGTGCTTGTGGCCATCTTCACTCCATCCTGTCTTTGCTGTTCAAGGGCTCTCTATCATATCAGGCCTATCTTCCTCTGCATCGCATCATCATTCAGAGTCGTAAATACCTTATGCTGCATAGGACAGCTTCTTGTTACCGCTTCCTGTATATAAAGTTGCATTATCCAAGTAAAAGATAAACAGAAATAAAATAAATTAGCCACAGACACATGGTCAATAACTGAAATTGCTGTCACAGCTAAACTAAGTAAAACAAAACCGGAGGCAGGTCAAGAAAAGTTCAGACAAAGCAAGCCTGACAAGCCTCAGTCCTGAGGCTTTGTAATTCTCTGCAAAGCTTATGACCTGTTACTGGCAATGGCAATACTATATTACATGGTTACCTGGTTACATCATCTTTTATTTATTTCTCTTTTTGTTGTTTCTTGCCTGAGACAGAAAAGGCAGAGCTCAACACTCATATAACGATGTTATAAGGAATTGTGTCATTATTCTGGGCAGAGAACTGTCAGTAATTCAGCTGCTGAGTAACAAAAAGCCTATAGTTGAAGCTCATCTCTAGTATAGTCTGCCTCTGATCACTCTGCAGTTACTGTTACTTTTCTTACAGCTATACTACCATGGCCAGGGCACCACATGGTTATTTTATTTGGGTTTTGCTTTAGGTTAGCGCATTATCTTTCCCCACTCTGTGAGTCCCAAATGTCCTTACTGGAACCAGTAAAAGTAGACAAGGCTAAAACAAGTCCCAGAAATGGGTTCACAATGGTGGGAAAACCTATGTTTTTCCAAGTGTTTCTCAGTCTAGCACGGATTGATTCCAGCCTCCTGACTGCATTCAGACAGTAAACTTGTGTGTGAGAGCACAGTGACATCCTTGTGATGTGTTTCTTCCTCTGATGAACATGATGTCCTTTGGGGCAGATGGACCAAACTTTCTGTTTGCAAACATGTCAGAAATCAGCTCAATTCTAACAGGTATGAACATAATGTGATGTCAAATGCATGAACATAGGTGAAGGATGGAAAACTTTGGTGATCATGATTGAGCCACTTCTAGCAGAATCCAAATGCATTTAGTTCTAGTCAGATGTGAATGAGCTGAGCTTTCTGGGAATGGTGCTGCCCAGGCAGCTGCATTCAGTTCTGAAGGGGGAACTGATTTTTGCTGCTGCTTTATCTCAACCAGGAGCATTTGCATCTATTTCAATCATACTGAAAGGACTTATTTCCAACTTATGGTAGGCAAACCCTAATTACTTTAATGAAGTTGTGTTAGGTACTAGTAAGGATAAAGCCACAGATGCCCAGAGCTGAGCTTTTGCTGCAAAGTGTGTCTGAGCTCTTCTCCTGCTACATTAATGCCACTGACCATATCTGAACCACCTCCATGTCTGAACCACCTAGGGTAATGTTAATTTGTATGGGCTATGGCTGCTCTGCAGATACTGCACAGTTCTGCAGAGGGCAGTGGGAAGGGAGTCCCATTTGGTGTGATGCAAAGATTATCAGCTTTAATCTGAGTTCTGTAAGTCAATGCTCTTTCTATATGAGTAAAGGCAGGAAAGAGTAAATTTAGGACTAATGTGAACGAAACATATCTGGAATCTAAAGAACATTTGCTACATAGCTAACATAGACTGAAATGAGGTGACATTTTGACTCGTGTGGTGTCTACCTTCTCCAGCTCAGGTGACTCTTATTCTCTTCATCAAGACGTCCACTACGAGTGACCTTTGAATTTTTTTCCCCCATGTGGCTTAGTCTCTGGGTGAACTAAATTCTATGAAAGGGAAAATTCGTACACTTTTAGTCCCAGTGGATAGGTCAAAACATTATTTCAGTTGTAGTAAATCCAGTTCTTATTTTCTTCATGTTTTGCATTGCTTTCTGGATGACATGTTTGGCTTGATATTTATGACCTGCAGGAGATCTGAAAGCAGTATCTATTCCCTGCGGTTCTAGAGGGGAGAAAAGATCTGTTTAGTTGCCTCCAGAGCTGTTACATAAATTTTAGAGTTGCCATACAGGGTTCCAAATTACCTGTATTAACTCAGGAAATGGGCCTGTCTGCTTTGGAGTAATACTGGATGAAGAGTCTGGTTAAATGAGCAGCAGTTGTACAAAATGGAAACAAGATGTTATGGTAATAAAGAATAGGATATGCTGCAATACCAATAAATCAATGATCTGATCCTCAGCAATGAAACTGTAATTCTTGCTCTCACAAAGGATATTGAAAGACTTTGGAGGGGTCAGATAGAGGTTACAAGAAGTGGGACAGGGAGAAACACTTTAATCTGAAGATGGTTTTAAAACCTAGCTATGTTTACTTTAGAAAAGCTGCAAATAATAGTGAACTTAATAGTTGAACAGTTCAGTAATTCCTATTGTCTCTTTTATCTCTTCTTATGACACAAAGCAAAAAGAACTGTTGCACCTAGAGTGGTGAGTCCTTGAATTGATGGATTTAGTGAAGTGCAAGGAAGAACTAAACAAGATTATTGGAATAAGTAGCACTAACAAAAAGATATTACAAGGAACTAAAAACTTTGTAAATCAAGATCTGATCCCTCTCCAGTAACAGGATAAGAACAAGTTTCCTTTGGCGGTGAACTTATGTCTACTGCCATTCCTCAGCATTTGAAGATGATCTCAAGCCTTGATCCGCTGGTATGGGAGTTTGAAAAAGTTTTTATCCTGACAGTATGCACACATTAGTAATGTCTCAAAAGGTCTTCCATCTAGTTAATACTAGGAACTTCGAATATATATTCTAATAACTTCTTCTCTCATCCTGTGACTCCTTCAGCGTCTGTTATATCTTTTATGAGATGGAGCAACATAATTGAAGAAGTTATGCTTGTTTTCTCAGTTTGAGTACTCCAGATTTTAAAAACTGTTTCTAAGTGTGGTCTTTTAAATAAGAATTTTTAAGCGTAATTATTAAAAACTTCAGTTGTATTATAATCATATGGGTTTTTGGTGATTTTCTTTCAATATGTTCATCTCTTTTTCCTAAGTGGTTACATTTTTAGGATCCAACACTATGTAGGAGTAATTTAAATTATTATGCCTCTTGCCTCCTTAAATCTGGTAGTTTTGTACTACAGCTTGTTACTTAGATGCTGCTTCTGCTCCTAATTAGAAACCGCAAATCAAAGCCTAATTATGTATCTCAACTATGAAAACTGCAGTACCAAAGAGTAGGTGGATTAAACTGTTTAATACTTGACACAGCCTGTGGAATAAAAAATAGAACAGTGAAAGCATGTTCAAGGAATTGTGAAAATAAGGTGCAGATGGTACAAGCTGGAAATCTTTGTTATGCTATTTAGGCAATGCTGTTCTGGGTTTTTTATGCTACCTTTTCAACAGTCTCCTTTTCAGACGTGCAGATTTCCACAGCTGGCGATGTCATCTCAGAGCTGTATATCACCTTCTTTTGCTACAGCTACCACCCCTGTTAGTGTATACTACACTAAAGTCTTACCGGTGCAGTTTTGCATTGGTTAAAAGAGATTTGAATTAGTCTGTCTGTGAGGTTACACTCAGTGCAATCTTGGCATGTGTTGATTTAACCTGAGATGAAAATGACTTAAAAATGTCTATGAAGTGAGAATTGAATCATGGTAGACAAACTTATCACCTCTCTTGTCTTGTGGAATTAAACTCACACCTTTAATTAAACTAGAGCAGGTTTGACTAGAGAGAAACCCTTTAACTTCAGATGTAGTATGTACTGCCATGCAATCTGTCACAGAGAGCTAATGTGTTGAACTTGGAGGCTCTAAGCAGAATTTGTCAAAACTTCACTCTCAGCTTGTGCAAACATGACATATAGACATTAATTTTTTCTTTAAGTCTGCATGACTAAACTGTGTTTTAGTGAAATGTTTATACATGGATGATGTCCAGGTAATAGAGAATAGCCAGGAAAAGAAAAAGTTATTGATACAGAATCACCTTTCTGAATTTCTCTGGTTAGTTATTTCCTTTTCCAAGCTAGATTAAATTTGAAGAAATTGCTGAAGTTGTTTCCATCTCTTATTTTTCTAGCCTACACTAAAGTCTGCAATCCGCAGGATTTAGAACTGTTAACAGGAGTAGAATGCTACTCAGCCTTTCCACGAATAGGCAACACTTTTAAGGATTTTACTTGCTTCATGAACTTTTTTGCTAATGGATCTCATGGAGTAGCAAATTTTAGATACTCTAAAATGTGGAAAGAAAATTTGAGATTTGTATTGCTTGTTCTGCATGCCAGCAATATGATTCCAAGATTCCCAGTTCTGGCACATTTTATCAGGTTATCACAAAATCCGACACAGAGAGTTCCAATTACAAATATGACGGTATTCAACTAACTACTTGTAAAATGCTTTCCAACTGATAAATAATCCTATAAAATCCACAAATAAATTGTTATTGTTATTTATTTGTGAAGCAATGGGAAAAATTAAAATATTAAAAAAAAATATTCTTTATGATGGGCAAAATTTTGACCAGTCCTGGGTTGAACTGTGCATTTCTCCTTCCCCTGTGTTTCCCAAATAATGACTTTTCTGAATCAGAAGCACAGACTCAGGCACTTCAAAGTGAGAAGGAAATTCACAAGGGTCTCAGTTTTAGGCTGGATTCTCTAGCTACATGGAAATCATATAAAGTTATAAAATATTCCATTATATAAAGTATGTATTTTTTCTTGGGCAAATTTTAAGTAGCTCCATGATAAATGTGAGGACTATACATGACTCTCCCATTTTTTACCAGTCTGAAAACCTCTCTATAAGTATTAGCTGAAGAGCCCAGTTTTGACTTTCAGGGTAGGAAACAAGTCAGCAACTGCATTGCCCAACTTCTGTTCTATTAGAATGTACCCAGAAAGATTTGGTATCACCCTTGGAGATCACAATTAATTCTTAGTGATTTGTGTGTAAATGTCCTATGCTTTTATTTTATTTTATTTAAAGCATATACAGGAAGCAATAGATGATTTTCAAAACAGCCGCTTCACTTGAATGAAATTTGACTAAAAGGTGCATATAACTAATATAACTAATGACAAGCAATCACCAAACCTCAAAAATTACTTTGTTGCCCCAAGAAACAGTAGCTGTTATCACTGCCTCTGTGACATGGAACACCAACAACAAGACATGCATTGTGAGAGATGTTTATCAAGTCATTGCCAAATTTCAGTTTCTCTGCTGACAGATGGGGGCTCTACAGTTATGGCAGGGATTGCCAGGTAAAGCAAAACAGTCTAATCTCACCATAAAATGATCTAGTTCTTTCCCCTGTGTTTTCTAAGATTTTGTACCTTTTTTTTTTTGTTTTTAATTCTTTTAAAATCTGTGCAGATAGAAGGCAAATAAAAAGGATATATGTAGACACAGTACAATAGAAAGGAATGCAAAAAAATCTGATTTCTGTTTTCTTCTACAGTAACTGGCAAAATATATGTCTATTCTTCAGGCTTTCTAATAGTTAATTATGCAGTGAAATTATTATTTTAATGGGAAAAAATCCATTAAGCAGTACAAATTCTCTTTTGTTCCTACTGCTTGTAAAAAACAACTTTCTATGCCTTCTCATCTGACGTGCTCAATTTGAACATTTTTTTTTTCACCCCTTGTTTGACTGTCATCCAAAGAAATGTCTGTGCCTCGTGCTAATTAACTAACTTTACACTTGAACTAAATAATATTTGATGGTTTGATAGCCTATTGCATTCTGCTTTGGTAACGCCTAGTGAACATTTTCATTGGTATTTATTTTTATTCTCAGTCCACTACTAAAAGTATCAGAGAGTGACAAATCTTTGTCTGTTTGCTCCCCTTCCTTCTCAAGCTAAAACAGCGCTTGACGTGTGAAGAGATAAAAATGGCTGCCGATAACTCTGAACATTAAGTGTAACAGTATATCTTGAGTATAGAGAGATTATTTTTCCATAAGTGTTGTTTTTTTCCCCTAAACTGCTTTTCAAATGTGTAATCCTGAATTGTGCTATGAATGTTTTTTCTATTTCTGCTTCTCAATTAAGAGAGTAAAGCCTTTCTTGAATATGTCTGCCTTTAATAGTGACTGAGGGTTGGTGGAGTTCCAAATTTATCTTTGGTGAGTTCTTTTAGTCTAAGTTTCAGTCTCTCTGAGCTGCTCATTGGTTCCAGTGAGACTGTGTCTGGCTCTTCTGTCACTTTGGTTTTTTTTCCAAATTCATTACTCTACCACAGAGAACGCCATGTGAAACATGCTGATGTTATCAAAAAAGCATCCTGACACCACTTGAAGACACAGTAGTATTATTAGGCCCTTCAGCCAACAAGTGAGTTTGGGGACAGCTTTTTGCTTCTGAGCCTTGGTCAGTCCCATCTTTGTAGATTGAGTCCTGCACTCATGCTTGTGCTAGAAGCACTGAATAAATGCTCCTGTTGTTCACCACTCTACCAAAGGGCACAGAATCCCCTTGCCTAACACCAAACCCTCTACATGGGCACCCACCTATCACTGAAGTTCCCTATGCCTGGCTGTTCTGAGCAGAGGCTGAACAGACTGATGCAGACAAGGACACAACGTGTCACAGATACACAACAGTGCTGAAGCTTAGTAAGACTGGTATCTTTCAGTGCTATTCAGTGCTGTGCTCACCTAGAAACATATTTTCTCTTTGACCTTGTGTCTCCTGGTCAGTGTAAAATCCTGACATATAGTTCTTCCACCAGTCTGCAAATATCCAGACATCAGCTTAGAGAAAGCTCATCAGTATTTCAAGGTCTGTCCCTCTCTTCTCTAGTTACTGTGGACTATATCAGCCATCTGCCACTTAGACCTAAGACCTGATGATCATGTTTAGCTCAGACAGCTACTAGCTTGTATCTTAAATCTTCCTGATCCAATTTCTGTAATCTCTCTAGGATATGATTTATTTTTTCGTGAAGTGAAATAATTTTTAATTTCTTTTCTAATATGTGCTCTTGACATCCACCTAGTATGTGTTCTACTACCCGAGACCTCTGAGACATTCATTTCATCTAATATCTTCAGAACTCACATAGCAGCAAACTGTAGCATCCTCAGGAAGAGCACCAATCACTCGTTCCTGAACTAAAACTAAAGAAAAATGTGTCCTTTTGTACTACAACTGTGTGGTCAGAAAAGCTCACCAGTTCTGAATTCCCTGTCCTGGAGAGGTTCCCAGCTAGAGAACTCAGGAGCATCTTACTTTAGGATGTTGGCTAAGTTGATGATCCTCACTGCAAACGTACAACAGTACAGAATAGGAATCCAGTCCCATGGCTGGAGAAGGATGACAAAATGGAGCTACATCAGTTAATTCAATTAAGAAGTATTGCTAGTTTATTGATATTAAACTGCAGAACTAATTTCTGGAACAGGGTCCAAGACCTAGTACCTTCCTGCCTTATTAAGCATACTAACCACCAAGCTATAGAGTCACGATCCTTTATGTGTGAGTGAAAGCCCGAACTGTATATAGAAGAAATACAAAAGCATCACTGAGGTGTGCTGGCATGTAATTGGGAGGCCAAAGCTCAGCTGGAGCTGGTAACAAGAAAGATTTCTACAGGGTTCATTGGCAGCAACAGTGATACTGAAGAAAATGTGGGTTTAAGCTGTGTCATCAGGCTGAAGACTTTATGATTAAAAGTGTGGAGAAAACTGAGGTACTCACCACCTTCTTTACTTTAGTCTTTGGTATCAAGGTTTGCTGTTTCAGGGAAAAAGGGGATGCACATGATAGAGGAGGATCGTCCCCAACTATGCTGAGACAACTAGCCAACATTGCAAGGTCACACTTCCTGTTGCCTTAGAAAGCTTTTGACAATTATGGGAGGTCCCCATTGGCTGAGGAAAGAAAATATTATGCCCATCTAAAAGGCAAGAAAGGGGATCTGAGATCTGCAGCCTGGTCAGTATTGCTTCTGTACCTAGGAAAATTACAGAATAATCCTTCTAGAAGTCATTTCCATGGCGAGGGAAGGACAAGCAGGAGGGATAGTTAGCAGAGATTTATCAAAGGCAGATAGTGTCCAACGAGATTCAGTTCCTTCTATGATCAAATGACTAACTCAGTGGATATAAAGTGCAGTAGATATCATTTAACTTGACTTCAGTAAAACTCTTGTCATATGCTATCCTCTTAGCCAAATTGAGAGATATGGACCATATTGGTAAAGTGTTAGGTGGGTGAAGAACTGGCTAGGCCAACAGGCGTAGTGATCTAAGTCCATTCCAAGAAATTTCAAATGACACATCTCAGTAGTTGATAATGGGTCCAATTGTGCTAAAGACAGACTGAAGGAAATGTATTTGTTTAGCCTGGTAAAGGGAAGATCTAATTGCAGTCTTTCAGTACCTAATGGAAAGTTATAGACAAGATAAAGCTGGACTATTTCTCAGAGGTGCATGATGAAAGTACAAGAAACAGCAGTGCAAAACTGGACTTAATGGAAGAAAAGTGCACTCACTGGGAATGACCAAGCAGTGTAACAAGTTGTGGAATATCCAACCCTGGGCATTTTCAAAACTCATCTGGACAAAGCCCTGAGTGACTGTGAAGATACATCAAGTTGCTCTGAAATTAGATGAAATTGTTTTGAATTGGAGGTTGCACTAGACTGCCTCCAGAGGTCCTTTGCAACTTAAAATTTGATATGATTCTAGGCTTTTTCTGCATGCAGAATCCTGTGTTCTTTTCTGCACAGTATCAAAGCTCCTACCTGTGCAATATGTCCTAGGGAACCTACTTTGGCAGGGGGGTCAGACTCGATGATCTCTTGAGGTCCCTTCCAACCCCTGCGATTCTGTGAAAACTCCAGTGGTACAAGGTGACTTCATTCACTTTCCTGTGAAATGGAAGAGGTGGGTTTCCAAACTTTCAGTCTTCCCAAGACATTGGGCTTTCAAGAAAGAAGGTTCTAGCTGTTACCTCCTATAAAAAAAACTATGTGCAAAGGAAAACATGAGCCTTTCTTTAAAGGCACCTTTTGAACAGATCCCTTTATTTCAGAAGAGAATTCTAAGCTGTGGATCCCAGTCAAATAAGGGTGCTCATGTTCCTGTGTTTCACGTTTCCTCCGTGGTAGATTTTGGCAGCTTGCTTTCTGCTTAGTTTGAACATTTCTCTGGGTGTCTACTGTGAACTAACAGCTCTCCCTGGCAGCGGATTCAGCCTAGCATTCAGCCATCAGGCTCCCCATTATGGAAGAAATAACTGTTGGCTCAAGACATTAGCCAGTGTAATACTGGTGGTAAGAGGGTCAAAAGTGCACAACAGAACATTCTTCTGAGTTTATCTTGCAGATACTCTGTGTCTTTGTTTTTAATCTCTTTTGCTGGCATGACATACACCTAGTTTCATGTTTCAGGATTCACGAATCAGAGTCCTACTCATATGAAGACCTTCTGCAGATTGCTTTTGATACAATGAAAGTATACTGTTTGTTAGTTTTGGTTGATTTAGCTCCAAATGAAGACTGACCATATTCTCCCTGCATCAATGAGTGGATTATCTGTTTGAGGTACTAATTAAAGGACAGTGGTTTCTGAAGGCACTTTGTTAAGACTGCATTTGATAAATTATTTATTTGACTTGAATCTATTCCAGGCTGTCTTAGCTTGTGGCTTAGGCTTTAGTATTACAAGCAAAATATATCTTTTACCTACCTATCACGAATACATTATGCAAGTGTGAAATGAACTTTTCTCCTTCGGTCTGCTGATGTGAGAGGCTAGGATAGGAAATTCTCACAGCTGGCAGACAAAGAATTACTGTAGTTGCAGAGTGGTTTGAAACACAAATGTTGATTATTTCAATGAAAGAATTTAATTCGGGTTCCTAAAGAACAGGATATTACTGACATCACTGATTGGCAAAATGAGCAAAGCAATACAGCGCTTACCATTGCAATAGCTCTCTCTTAATGATGCCATTATTAGAATTTGGCTGGCATCCTGAAATGTGTACAATAGCTTGGCAATAGAATAACGATTTGGAAATTGCAGATGTAAGGCAGTGTTGTGAAAGCCAAAGGTTTACTGAAAAGAAGTCCAGATCAAGCATTTTTAATGCCTCTCAAAATCATGGATCTGTTACAGACTGACTATTCCTCAAAAATGTTTACAATATGCAGGAAAAAGAAAATAAAAATCACTGGGTTTCCTTAGTCTCATTTTCCTGCAGGCATGCATTCATTCCTTTCTAGCTTTACCCTCTCCTATATTAGAAAAGTTCTTCTCTGTTATGCTGTCCCTATAATCAAGATTTAACAGGTTCTCCAAGTAGTTTCACTATTAGGTCCTGCAAGGGAAAACAACGGATAGGGGCTTCCCTGGGCTCCTGTTAAAAGTTACCTTATGGATATTGAATTTTCAGATGTGGTGGATTCACTGACCTTAGAGCAGTTTCTGAATTGCTGTAAATTGCAATACTCTTGCATAAAGCCACATCAGGAGAGTCTCCTTTCTTGTGCTAAACCACTCCATTCTTCCCGGAGACACTTGATGGACCGAGCAGTAGTGGACAGTCACAGGTAATATGGCCCTAAACCTGGCAGTATTTGTTCCTCTAACAAATAATCTTCAGTTGCTCCCTGTACTCAGATTGCATCCTTTATGTAGGATTTATGCAGCTCAAAAGTGCAGTAGAATGATACAATGTGAACTAATAGCATAACACTGTAAGTTTTGATCACAAATTTATGATGTTTTCATACTGAAAAAAATCCCAAACCCAAAAATTTGCTAGAAATGTATGAGTTTGTGGGTTTCTTGCCCAGGAGGGGTCGATTTCTCCTTAAGAAAAAAATGTGGAAATTGTAAAACAGTGTAATTCTTATAGTATGTTAAATAATAATTCAAAATCAAAATGAAACCTTCAAAACTAAGTCTTGTTGGACCAAGGTGGGTTTTTTTCCTTTGTGTTAATTGATATATTGAGCTTTTAAACTGTCTGAATTTGGATAGCCAAATACAATCCTAAGCACTTTTATTTTCAATTCTCTTAAAAGTACTTATGGAGAGGATACAGAGGATTGAATTAAAAAGAAGAGAGATATTTAGATGAATGGCATGGAATGAAAGAATGAAGTGGGGACATCTAATCTATGGCTGGATCTTATAAATACTCTCCTCCCCAGCAGAGATGTAGGTTGGTATGTTGGTATTTGAAACAACTGCTTTTAACAGAACCATTTGTAGGAGAGATTGAATTTTGGATACTGTTTTAAGAAAAAAACCACAACCAAATAACTTGAAATGGAATTACATTTGATATTCATACACAGATAATATTAGTCCTAGTAACTAGGAAAGGAGAAATGTTTTGAAAAACATTTTGTGGTATGAATATCCTAAAATATTTTGGATGGCTTCTTAAATTGAATAGATCCCAATGATTCCTCAAATTTAATTTCTGTCGACAAATTGCAGTGAATTCCCCCTCAACCCCTCATTGCTGAATGTACAGGAATAGCAGATAACAAAGCTCTTTTGGCTCTATGTGCAGCTACTTTCAACTCCAAATTCCTTCACATGTGTTCAGTTGCTGACATCACCCAGACTCTGATTGCATTCTGTCTTTGCCTTGTTTGAGCTTGCAGCCTTTATTTTAGAAATGGAACAGAGCTGTTCCCTTCATTCATTTGCCTGCATGTAGTATTTCCCTGTTTGTGACAGGACAGCAAGGCCATGCCTTTGCTCCTCCACCTCAAATCTGAAATGAGGTGATTCTGACTAAGCTCTTCCCAATATTATGGTGTACCTGTAGGTAGCTCCTGGTAAATATGTCAAATATTAGAAACTGACTTTCTGATTATTTGCAAACCATTTGTACATCATTTAACCATCTGCTAGCTGGCACTGTACAGTCACAGTAAAATTTCTTTAATAATAGTAATTTCCTAAGCTTAGTATAAATAAACTCACTATCACACTCAAAAACAGGTACATAGTTTTTTCTGAGATGGATATGTATATAAGACAGAATTTGGGCCAAACTCTGTTTAACCTCTAAACTTATCTGAAGTAATGACTGTAAGTGTCCATGAATATTTCTTTATCCACTGGAAGAAAAGAGAAGGATTTGTACATTGCCTTAGATCTGAGAGCAGCTGAATGTATTATATCCCAGGGGAAGTGCAGAAGTCTGTAGGACTGTCAGCAGTCAGATTGTTTGCTACACTGCCTTGACACTGGGTATGCTGGTATTTGTATTCCCTCAGGTGGGACTTATTTAGATTTCTCTTTGTCTGGCAGCTGATGGAGAGGTCTAATCAATAGTACTACTCTCACCTATCATGTGAGTGTAATCTTGGAAGCTGTTATGATAAGAAGTAGTTTCAGAAAACTTCAAAGGCTTGTTTAGCTGTTTGGTGACAGTGCAGTGTTTTGCCATGAGCAAGGCCAGACAGCTTTAGGAGGACAAGCCCTAAGGGCTTCACTGAGATGCAGCTGAGTTACTATATGCATAATAGTAGGAACATCTGGAAATGAAAAAGAAAGTGGAAATGTGTCTGGGGCCTAATAAAGTAAATAAACTGTAGTAATGTTTTGGATTATTTTTTTCTTTAAGAAAAAGGTACAGCCTTGAATCACACTTCACTATTGTTTTAATTTTTTAACCAGCAAAAATACCTTGAGTGATCAGTATAATTAATAACTGAGTAATTGCTTATAACAAAAGATCTTGACACATCAAGGCTGATTTTCTTACTATTTCAGTTGCTGTTCTTTGTACCCCAAACTGTAATTATCTTTCCAGTATTGTTATCTTGGAAAGTCTGGTAGTACCCATATACTTCACAGACATGTAAAAGCAGTGCAGCAGCACTACTGAGGACAGTCATTGTCAGTCTTCTAAATTTTAATATTAATTTCAGATACCTTTGTTGTGTCCCCAGGGCAAACTTTCTTAATCCTTTATGGCACTGCAGTAGCCAAGAGGCCAACATCTCAGTGCTGCCGTTAGGAGTATCTCTTCCTACCATCTATAAATTCTGATCAGGTTTTCAGGTGTTTCATTCTTAATCCTTCTTGTTGAGTTCCAAGGTCCAAATATATATCTGAATGGTTCTCTCAGAAGAGATATGTACTGCAGCTCTTATGTTATTTGTACGAATGGTTGTTGTAAGGTATAGTGAGAATTTCTTCCAAATGTATAAAGATATTTATGTCATATTTGTAGCAAGATGGTTTATGTGGAGCATGAGTGTTTTTATAATGTGACAGAGTTTAAAATGCTCAGAGTCATATCTCAGTGACTGAACAGGGAAAAGAAAACATGACAATGGCCACTTGATGTATCAAAGAACTACTGATTTAAAGCAGTGTCTGTGAAGGAATCTTCTTATACAGCAAGTTTATGGCTTAGATTTTTATTCAAAGACATTTTCAAATTTGAAGGAATGTGCAGTCATATGTTTACTTGAAAGAATGTGATTGTAAGAGACCACGCTTAAAAAGGACATAATAACTTTAGAACAGCTTTTGTTTTCTAGAAGCTCTACAACCTGGGCTGTACCTGAAGACATACTTAACATCTTTAATAGTGATGCTAGACGATGTTGAATCAATGATGTGCAACTACAGCAGGAGCAAAGGCTGTTAAAATTTGTATATGTTGTTTTTTCGTTTGGATTGCAAACTAAGAAAACCAGAAAATAGAGCTATTTCTGTGAGCTGTCATTCCACACCTGAGGCTCTGTTGTTCCAAAGCTTCCTATGAAGTTTCCAACCTCTGCTTTGCTGGAAATTATTTATGTGTGAGGTGAATTGATCCCACCAGTGGAGAAAAGGGTAAAGAGTTTAATCATAATTTAATGCATACAGCTTTCCAGTTATTATCTCCTTGGCTCAAATTTTCCACTGCTGTCAGTCAGCTGATATCTGGTCTGAAGCATGCATCAATATCTTCCTTTTTCCTTGTGGGGCTCCCTTTATGATCAGCCCATGAGCTTTACCTCTGCAGGTTTGTAACTTCACCTTTCATTTAATTTCATACAGATGTTCAGCTAGAAGCAAGATTGTTCTATCATTTAACACAGTGCATCTTTGGATTTACAACCTGTGTAACCACTCAGGCAGCTGAGTACTTTTGAAGTAAATAAGATTGACTTGGGTAACTCTACTTGGCCATATACATGTACAAGCTTAGGTACCTGGTGCAAGATTAGGAAGTGTCTGCTGAGTGAGGCAGGAGGGGAAGAGAGGGAGGAAAGAGATACTATCTCAAGCAAAGCTTTACAGGGACTTGGTGTTTGGGTGTAGTGAGGGTCAGCAGCTTGCGGTGGACCAAGGGCTGTGGGGCTCCTGGGGGTGGCCAGGCTGGGCCTAGCAGTGAGGACACACCCCATTGACAGGCTGAGGGCAGCTGGCAGACAGTTCTATCCATCTGTTAATTTGGGGCTGTGATCTGGCTCAGCGGGGCCCACAGCAGACCCAGGCCCAGCACTGATGTGAAGCCCAGGCCTAGCTGCAACATGGTGCACAAATCAGGGTCCTGGTGGGGCCTCAGCTGAGAGCAGCTCCCATGGGCTGGTTTAGCTATGTCCACAGCCTCCCAGCCACCTATCTGTGAGCCTTATATCAGGACAGGGCACCCTCAGGTATGCCAGCTCTGAGCTGCCCCTGCCCTGCAGCAAGGCCCAGGGTGAGGGCTGTCTGTTGGACACAGACTCCCTGGTCCATTCTTCTTTTACACGTGCTTATCAAAGTATGCAGAATGAATGCAGAAAGTTTTCTGCAGCTTTTGGAACAGAGTCAGGGTCTGTGCCACATGGGTCTGTTTGCTGAGGAGAGGTAACATGGTGGTGTCACTGAGGCCTGACTCTGGAGGCAGCAAATCTACTAACTGACACTTGATTAGAAGTTATCAAATATAGATTACAGATCAAAAACTTTTTGCTTGTAGTGAAGATCATGTATCTTTTATTATTATAGAACCAATTCTTCTGATCACTGATGTATAAGCTTTGGCATTAGCTGATATAGAACAAACATCACTAAGATACCAATTCATCAAACATATCCCATGTTAGTTTGCTGTTAATGGTAAATCACATTCAGTAGTATCAACAACTTAATTTTTCTTTTACTTTAATGTACATAGTAAATCTAGAATTACCTTTTAGGAATGTCTTTAAATATTTGTTTTCTCTAGTAAGAGTATCTGAGAAAGTTTCTGGATGTAAAGACTTTAACCCAGGTTACAATTTAATTTTTTTTTTTGTATTTCAACTTTGCTTGCCACAATTCAATATACATTTTATTAATTAGCTTAATAACTCAGAGATTATGCTATATACTCTCTACTATGGAAATTAATTTGTAGAACTAGGAGAAGATTGAATGTATTCTGTCAGGACCTAATTAATATCTTTATTTACCTCAGCAGTGTGCAGCTTTGTCTTTCCGAGGGCCAATTATGTAATTTCAAAAAGGTCAAGGAGCCACAAATCAATATTCAAACTGTTTTCCCAGGCTCAATTAGATTGAGTAAGTTTTTGATCATTTTCTCCCTCAGGCTGCCTTAGTTCAGATGGAAGTGCAAAGTGTGCCTGCCACTGTGAAAAGCAGCCCCCTCACAGGACCACAGTTCCCAGGGGACTAGTGGAAGCTGTTGAGGTCCTGCAGACAAGAAGAAAGCCTACTTCTGCAGCACCTGATATAAAGCTTTAAACAAGGACAGCTACACATACTTACGGACTCACAGCTCTAAAATGACCTAGATGGACACATCAGCTTTTACTTTAGTGGTTACCATGTACTGAGGTACACATACACAGATCAATTCTTCTTACTTATACTGTGAAACTAAGGTCAGAGCTCTGGCTGGTGTTGATGGTGTAAATTGGCTTGAATGTGTGTTGTAAGTCTAATCTTACATTTGTAAGTTGAATCTTACATTTGTTAATGTTGCTGTATCTGTGCAATGGGCACATTTGACAGGGTGTGGGACTGTGTCCATGAGTGACCCAGACCAGGCCAGGAAAAACTCCAAGAGACTTTGGCCATGGGTGACCCATATCAGGACAGGGACACCCCCGAGGAACTGTGACCTATGGGCAATGCACACCAGGTGAAGGACTGCAATCCATGGAGGATCTGCACTGTGGCATAGGAACCCTAGTAAGAAACATGGAGGAGCAGTGGCACAGAGTAACTGTTAGGCACATAACCTTCTCTTGTGCTGCCCGTTGCATCTGTTGAAGGTAGAAGGATGGGTGGATTGTATCCTTCAGTAAAAACAAGTTAAAATAAGGAAGAGGGAAATACAGATATTTGGCTTAAGTTCAGCCTGTAGAAGGGGGAGGAAAGGTGTTTACTTAAGTTTCTGTTCTGTTGTTTATGTTCTTTCTTTCCCAACATCTGAATCAGTAATCAGAAGTTGGAGTTAACTGGCCATGAATTAAATGAAGAAAAAATCCCCTAGTTAAGACTGTTTTGACCATGACAGGTGTTCAGAGTAAATGGATATACCAGCTGTCCTATAGTCTGGAAGGTTTACCTAAATCCGATTCAATAATCAAATGGGATTTGTGGCCTCTTGCTGGGTGATCATTGTGTACCAGAAGCAAAAATTCAGGAGATGGAATATTTTGCAGATGTACAAATAATGGTTTTGTATGAGATTTCTTTCTGAAGCACAATAACGCTGATTTTATGCTTCAAAAAACTTCAAGATTAGAAACTGACACAGCTGTAATTTGTAATGTAGGCAAATTTTCTTTGACTGAAACTATCTGGTCAGAATTAATCCAGACAATAACAAAAAAAGTAACAGGTCAGTATCAAGCAAAATAGCCATGGTCATGCAGATAATTAATGGACACAGAGTAAAATCATCTCTATGCAGTGTATAAGCCTATCTTGATTGGTCTCCTATGAGAAACTTCATAGTAGATAGTATCGGTGGTGATGTGAGTGTGTTTGCACCTTATCTACCATACTAATCTATAATGGAGTACTCTAGTAAACTATTTTTTCCCCAAATTCTTAATAAGGCAATCATATGATACTAACTTATCTTGAAAAACATTGTTTTGCCTTCATATATGACGATTTGGGACAGAGACCTTTCCTTGGGGAGGAGAAACTGCAAAAAAGTATCTTCAGTAGTTCTAGCAAGGAGACATTCATGTGTTAATGCTACGAGTATCCATCTTGACAAACAAAATTCTAACATTTTCTAATGAGTATGGTTTCTGGCTCCCTGAAAATGATGCTAAAGAGACACCATTTTTACCTTTTCTGTCTATCATTTGTTTTTTTCTCAGGACTTTGACAGCACTTTATGCATGTAAAAGACCCAGAGTTCATGCTTTATTGAGCAGAAACCAACCATCTCTTCTTGCTTTTACCTCTTCTTCTACTTTTGATGTGTATTTCCATGCTGTGGAGGCTCATGCAGAATTGCTATGCCAGTTTGACAGAATTTTATAACCAAATGTCAGTCTTTCATTTCATATCCATCATAATCTGTCAAATCTAGAATTCTGGAGGTTATCTATCTTTGTGTACCATGAGATATGTAGAACCAGGCTTCAAAGCACCACCAGTTATAACTATATGCAAAATATATTTAAGGGATTTATCCATGTTTCACTTCAGGGGATTGGAGTGAAGCTACTGGTTTAATCACATACTGCCTTACTGAATGATAAATGGTAGCCAGTGGTAAATGTGTGCAAGAGACCGTTGAAGTTACAGTACTTAACACAACCAAGACCTCTGAGCAAAAGGATCAGAAATACAAAAGAGACTTACATGTTTGCAATTGAGAATACAATTTCTTATTAAAAGGCACCTAGTTATTGAGAAAAGACCCATTTGTTCATGGTTCATAAAGTCCTGGGCATAAAAAAGGAAAAATCTACAAGCTTGGCTCTCAGGCAGCTAATTCCAGAGTAACCTTCATTTTGACATGCACCCCAATCTCATATCCTAAGATCCTCTGGATCTTGTAAAAGATGTGAAGCCAGTAGGAATTTCAGATACCTACAAATATCATGTGAACATTGGACAGGCAATGTGGGGCCCTTCTTGAGAGGGAATAGAGGAATATGTCTGTCTGATGTCAGTGAGTTGCCTGACAAGTGACCCACTAATTGGTGAAGGTCAGACAAGATAAATTGAGATGGCTAGGCAAGACAAAGGATACATTTACACCAGGTCAATTTATTTTTGATGCTCTAAAGTGCACAATGCATCTAGGTATTTTCCCTCTATGAGCACAGCTAGCTCAACCAAACCTGTATCTAAAGGTGCCCTAGCAATACAGAGGCTGTATATTTGGCATGAAAGATGGGTACAATGCTGTTTGTTTCAAGGCATTTCAGCTACTGGAAGAACATAAAATTTAAAGAAGTTGAATTAGGTCCCCAGCTTGATTTTTCCCAAGTTGTGCTGGGTAATTTCATATGTACTCCAATAAGTTTAATGAGTGACAAAGCTGCAATATAGTTTAGGAGACTCAGAATGACAAGGCAAACAATGTTTTCTTTCAGGCTTTCTATTTCACAGATGTATGTCTGCAATCTTCATAGAATCATAGAATGTGTAAGGTTGGAAGGGAGCTTTGGAGGTCATCTAGTCCAACCCCCACTTCAGGAAGCAGGGACATCTTCACTAGATCAGGTCTCTCAGAGCCCCATCAAGTCTGGTCTTGAATATCTCCAGGGACGGGGCCTCCACAAGCCCAACTCTCTCAGCCTACCTTCATAGGAGAGGTGCTCCAGCCCTTTGATCACTTTTGTGGCTCTCCTATGGACATGTTTCAACAGGTCTGTGTCCTTCTTGTGTTGAGGGCTCCAAAGCTGGATACAGTACTCTGGGTGAGGTCTCACTAGAGCAGGGTAGGGGCAGAGTAGAGGGGCAGAATCACCTTTCTTGATCTGCTGGCCACACCTCTTTTGATGCAGCCCAGGATGTGGTTGGCCTTCTGGGCTGAAAACTAGCACATTGTCAGTTCATACTGAGCTTCTCATCCACAAGTATTCCCAAGTCCTTTTCCTCAGGGCTGCTTTCAAGCACATCATCTCCTAACCTGTATGGATAATGAGGATTGTCTTGACCCAGGTGCAGGACCCTGGACTTGGCTTTGTTGAACCTCACGAGGTTCACTTGGGCCCACTTCTCCAGCCTGTCCACATCCCTCTGGATGGCAACCTATTCCTCTGGCATGTTAACCTCAGCTCAGTGTCATCAGCAAATTTGCTGAGGGTGCACTTAATCCCAATGTCAAGATTATTAATCAAAATATTAAACAGCACTGGTCCCAGCACAGACCCTTGAGGAACTCTGTTTGTCACCATCTTCCATCTGGACTTTGAGCCATTGTCCACCACCCCCTGGATGCAACCATCCAGCCAATTCCTTATCCACTGAACAGTGTACCCATCAAATCCATATTTCTCCAATTTAAAGAGAAAGGATGTTATGGAGAGCCCTATGAAAGGCCTTGAGGAAATCCAGATAGATGACAACTGTAGCTCTGCACTGGTCCACTGATGCAATCACTCCATTGTAGAAAGCCACTAGATTGGTCAGGCAAGACTTGCCCCTAGTAAAGCCATGCTGGCTGTCTCAAATCACCTCCCTGTCCTCCTATGACTCAGCATAGCTTCTAGGAGGACCTGTTCCATGATCATCTCTGGCACAGAGGTGAGGTTGACAGGTTGGTAGTTCGCAGGGTTACCCTTCCTACCCTTTTTAAAAATGGCTGTGATGTTTTCTCTCTTCCAGTCCCCAAGGACTACACCTGACCACCATGACTTTTCAAATATCATGGAGAGTGGCTTGGCAACTACATCAGCCAATTCCTTCAGGACTCTTCTTTCTTGAACTTTCTTTTCATGCATCTAATATAGAATGTTAAGGCTGACTGTGCTGCTTTGGGTCTGATTGAGTGGTTCCTGGTTCATTACAGCAAGTGCTAAATTTTGTCTGGCTGTTGTGATTCCATTGGCTGTCTCCTTCAGGCTTCCATGGTACTGTGTAAAACGAAACTGGGGTAAAAGCTACCACAATTCTTTCTTCTTTTTTTCTAGCTTATAAAAATTATAAGTAAAATGAATCTTATTGAGAGCTATGAATAAAACGCCTCATTAGTCTATGAACCCAAATGTTTTGGGTCTTTTTACCTTCTCACAGCTCATACTTGTGTTTGCTCTGTTTATTTCATTTCTCTTAAGCTATCTAATAACCTCTTGATTTCAGAGACTGTATTTGTTTATGGTTTAAAAAGCTCCCAGAAAAAAATGAGGGTGGGAATTGTCAAGTGCTACTGCAGTACAAATAATGGTTGATTAGGCTAAGGCAAGGCTAGTGGCTTACTCCTGATGAAGAGAGAAATTTATGTCCCTTAGTATTAAGATTCAATGATGTGTAGCATACTTCAGTCAATAAATAGGATTTTGCTGTTCGTGACCATTGGAAATAATACATGGTGCTGAAAATATTGATCAATGAACTCTATTCTGTTAATCCCCTTGCTTGTAGCAATATTAAATATTTACATATTCTCCCTTAGTATCCCTAAGCGTGTTTATCCCTGAAAAGTATACCCATCTTTTCTGCTTTATACTGGTTTACAAGTATTTTGTTATTTTTCTTCTTTTCTTTTCTCCACACATACATACATGACGTAAAGCATTTTACTGTGTTTGCACTGACCACTTTTAGTGTTTTATTGCATTAGCATGTTGAGAATGTATAGATGGATTGGAATGTAGTAATTCAAAATTAGAGAATGCCGCGGAGATTAAAAATCCATCAGTGCCTCATGCAAAGTGTCTGATTTACAGCAGGACAAAGAAAGTCTAACATGGTGCTGTATTATGAGAAGGCAGATAACAAAGAGGATGTATTCATACCAAGTTTATTTACCCAATTATCTGAAAAATATCTGACCGTGTACAATTGACTTATTTTCCCCTTAACTGCTTATTTTGTGCATCTGTATTCTCATCAAGAAGTCTCTGACAGGCTTGTAGCAGAAGATACAATGGATCCTTTTGTCTTTTTCTCCTGTACTTGTTCATTGACCTCATGTACATGTAATTGTTTATGCTCAGTTTTATACTAATGTATTGAAGGCAGACCTGGTATTGTCAGACACACAGTGGAATAAACCTTCCTTCCAGTGGTGAGGTGACAAATGAAAAAGAAAATAAAAATGGATTTTGCAATTTAAAACACAGTGCTCATGGAAGAATTCATCACCTGCTATTATGTGATATGGCTCATTTCTAAATATGCAAGGATTTAACACAAAAGTATTATGGGAAATATATAGGATATTTAAAGTAATGTGAATACTGTTCCACATAATGATGCATATTTAATCTATCAAGGGCTGGAAGAAAAGCTTAAAAACTTGTGTTTGCCCTCTTATCTTTCAGATTGATGTCACATTATGCCTCATCTATTTAATCACCCTTTAAACCTGGGTGTATGTTTAGAGGGGAAGATTGGCAGAGAGTAAAACAAACTGCACATGTGCTTTGTTTGCTAAATTCCTAAAGATCTTGCTGATAGTTTGGAAAGATATTAGGTTTTGTTAAGAAATTACTGTAAAAGAAGTCATTGGATTAAGTTTGAAAACTTTACATGGCTTTGGTGGTTTCCTCTTCTTTTAGGCATTTTGTAATTAATGGCATGTGGATCTTAGTGGTTTGAGCTGCTGCTGCTTGGGGAAGATTTGGGCCCATGTTTTGTTCAAAGTTCAGTTTTCAGCTGTGCACAAACATAAATATCCAACTTCTCAGAGCCTTAAAGTGTGTGGTCTTAAATATCAACATGAGCATTAGGAGGGGTAAAGCACATTTAAAAAAAACAACGTGGAGAAGACAAGGGGAGATAAGTAGAGATTGTACTGGGAGACATTTCATCTTGACATAAGAAAGAAATTTTTCACAGTGAGAACAATCATTCACTGGAACAACCTCCCCAGGGATGTAGTAAAGTCCCATCACTGAAGGTTTTCACAATGCGATTGGACAGAAGTGTAGATAATCTCATTTAAGCTCTCTTTCCCATAAAAGGTTGAACCAGATGGTCTTTTGCAGTTCCTTCCAACCTGGGTTATTTGTTGATTCTATGAAAAACCTAATCTTTGTCTAGGTGGAAGCTGTATGAAAATCTGGCCATTACTGGGGACAGGGCTTGGGAGAGAACTATGGCTGATAGTACGTAGATAGTGGTCAATAAAGACTGCAATTGTCTCTCTCTTGTCCCACAACTGAGGATACAAAGTTGTTCATGTTTAAAGAACCAGGATAGTTATGCTCTCTTTTATCTGTCAGTCCTTCTCCACAGATTAAGAAATCTGGTTTTAGTTAGAAGTATTCAGAGCAATATTTTCTGAATATCAATTATTTTTTCTTCCTTCAGTTCCTATATAAGAGGAAAATATCAGTTTCTACAATAAAGAAAATGAAGCATGGATAAAGTTGAGGTGATGGGGAGGAGCACTTGATACCTTTTGCGCTCAGCATCCTGCTCAGATAAGTTAATTTGGCCTTCCAAAGATTCCTGTAAAAGGCATGGGAAACTGAAGCCCCCTACATTTTTGCCACTAAAGTGCAAAGACATTTGCAATGTAGTCAGTATGTAAGCCTCACAGCAGGATTGTCTAAGACCAGACAGAAACAGAACACAGATCTCTATATCTAGGCTTTAATTTTGAGACCAGAACAAATATTTGTAATCTTCTCCATCTATATTGACTGACTTTCAAAATAGAGTATAAGTCTTAGTGTTCCTGAGAAGGTATTCCAGTTTAAGTGGTTGGGTCCTGTGCTTTTTGGATCATTTGTTTTTAAAACACACTTCACAGGTTTTCCTCTGTGGCAGACAGCTGTATTGTGTTATATAATTTATTGTTTTGTATTAAATTTTTGAACTTATTTTTCATCATCTATATGTAAATAAATTGTACTGCCAAAGTTGGGAATTGACCTCCCAAGGTTTCCCTAGCACTCATGACCAGATGTATCCGCAGGTGAGTTGACTGAATCACTAAGACTAATGACTCCATACTCTCCATGTAGCATGGGAAGTTCATGCCTATGGGAAATACAGCTCCTTGTACACTTCATAAACTCTTGTGGGTATACATCAGCTGAGGAGGTGTGTGAGACAAGCTATCTCTTAGATGTATAAAATTATGCATTTTGCTATGAAAATTATCAAAGAATGTTTTGAGGCTTGAAATATTTCCTGAAATTTTTCTTGTTTTGTTCTGTGGCATGAGGAAGTGACCTCTTTTGTACCTTGCAAGCCAGTGTGGTCTGTCAGACATGCCTTGGTGTCAGCGGTGAGTGATTGCATACTTTCTGGATCATTTAAGTTAACATTTTGATTGTAGTGGTGAGTTACAGATGATGAGCTGCAGACCGTGATGTGTCCCTGGAATTTACTCACTTAGATGAAGAAAAGGGTGTTTTTTAGGTACAAATCTTAGAGGCAAAGTGAATTCATAAACAGATTTTTTTTTGAAGCAAACTTCCTACTCTGTATTATGGTGGTGTTTTCAGATGATATTCCAGTTTTGGTGTCTTTCAAAGAGTTTGCTTCGTTTTATAGCAGTTATGAGCAAGGCAGGTCTGTATGAAATACTAGGATGGGTTCAGTGATGATATAGGATGAACTCTAGGAGGGGCTTGGTTTCCCCAGTATTTCTGTCATATATTGGGAAAATATATGTCATCCTAGAGAGCGCACAAACGAAAACTCTTAGGGAAGAGAGTGGCCTGTAATCCTGCATGGATGAAAGCCTTTTGCATTATAACCTGCTTGGTTCTGCCTCTTCACTACCACCAGGAGAGCAAGTATTCTAGTGTTAAGCCTAAGTGTTGTCTTGATTCTTTTCTGCCAAGAGCACTTGAGACCAAGTGCAAAGCTATACATGAAGCTCTAGACTCTAAGTCTGTTTGCATTTTTCACACCTCAGTGCTTCTGTACACTGATTCTATCTGAGCTGGGTGACAGCAGTTGCTGTGCTTATCTGGATGGTGTACAGAGCTGGTATGATAGGACTCTAAATACAATTAATTCAGTGTTCCTTAAAAGCAATGGCAAGTAAAATCCTGGGCCTATGTTTGGCTTTCAGAGAGTTGAGTATTGCTTGAAATTATTCTTCTACCCAGTCGCACAGGGCAAATTCACTTTCCTTGAGCTCAATTTTTAAGACTCTTATCTAGTTCAGAGATCATTGTTGCTCGTTTCCTGCCCCTTCTGTACCCTTTCATTGATCTCGAAAGGCTCTCTGTATGCTAGACACAATCAGGACAGACAGCAGAGACCTATGGTGCAGATAAGAGATGCACAGCACTGACTGCAGAGAAAATATGCATCAAAATATTTCCCACCGTGAACAAGTAGCTATCTTCTTACATGGAGAGTGTCACTGAGCTGAGTTTACATACAATCTAGTTTGTCTCATAATTTTCAAGGTGCTTTTGTCTATGACTCTGTGAATGCTCCATGTCCTTTTCTGTTTCCTTCAGGTGTAGGTCATTTAAAATTTGCTGAGCACAGAGTTATAGAGTGCAGTGTATGGAGTCTGACATGGAGTAGGAAATGAGCATTCTGTATGTGCTTTGCTATTTATGAAAAGCATTCATCTTCCAGAGGGTCTGTATTCTGGAGGTATCAGGTGCTGAACTGACTTGCAGCTACTGCATATTCTTGCATTGTTCCAATACTGGTCTGTGGAAGCTTGTATCATCAGCTCTGCAACCCTCTGCTAAGATCAAAGAACTAAGAATAAATCTGCTTAGTTGTTAAACTGGAGAAGAATAAATGAGACTCTGATACTATTTCAGCCAAATAGAACCTTTTATACTCTGCAGTGACTGATGTGTTTTGATCTGCTGCTTATATCTTGGGGCAGAGGGTATCCTCATTAAGGAAGAAACCATTCTCTTTCCATTGTCTCTGTCCATGCACACAAAACTTCAGTACGGTAAGGTCAGAGTAGCCATTAGGGATCTCCTTCTTGTTTTGGTGATAGTCCCCCATTGTTCTTTCATATAGACTTCAGTACTTATTAGGCTTCCCTCCCCACCTCCCCTTAAATTATTTTTATATCATGTTGCTAACAATAAATTAATTAGGACCCATATCTATGAACATCCATGGAAACAAATAGTGATCTCTCCTTAGCTGTTTCTTATACAGTTTTCCCTTGTGAGGAGACACTAAACAGAAACTAATGGACATTACATCCCACAGCTGTTTTCACGTTCTGAAAAATACAATTTTAGGATTTTTTTCCCAATTAAGAATGTGTCTTTTCTTGCTTGAAAAAGGGTTAAACATACATTCATCCTATTCTCTTTTTCATTTTTGGAGAGTAAAAACTTGCACAAGTATTGGGAATTATTCAGTTTGGTCAACAAAGAGTTGTCTTGCAAGGACTACTTGCATGGTAGAAATATTTATATTCCCTGCTGTGTTAATTGATATTGCTAGTACAGTTTGGGAGACAGGTATTTTGCAGTTGCTACAAAGCCAATTGCTGGCCAGTCAGATATAGTATAGAGAGTGAAGGCCAGACAAATTATTTTAATAGGATTTGTAGCTTTTCCAGGAAAAAAAGATTGCAAATCCTAAAATAAGCCACTTGGAATCCTGACACTTTGCTGTCTGATGTGCACAGATGTCTGAACTATGGTCAAGCATTGTAAAAGGTAGCTGTGTGAGGATGAAGAAACACATGATAAAATAGAGACTCGAGATTCCCTTGTTGATAGGGAAGGTGAAATAATCCTTTTATGTCGTCATAAAAAGGATTCCCTGATCAAAAATGCCAAGCCCATTCCTTTACATTGCTTACTACATTTCCTGAGGACTAGTCCTTGGTGGTTGTTACCAGTGACTGCTATGGTTAAGCATCATCTTCCACCTCCACAGTTATATTTTCCTCTATTCTTCTGATAGCTGGATGCCAAAGGACTCCATCATGGCATAGAGTCCCAGTGGGCACTGCTGTCTCTGCAAGTTCAAACTTTGTGGAAATAGGAAAACATATAACCAGGTTTAAAGGGTGATGGAGGAGAGCTTTTGGCTTGCATACAGTCTTAGATCATTGCAGCTGAATTTTTTTTTTCAACATACTCTTCAGCAACTGCTTTAATTCAAATAAGGGTCAGAGTAGACTTGTGATTGCACCAGGGGTGTATAAAGACAGATTTCAAACAAGCTTTTTCACTTTTGTTCCTTTCAGCTATTTTGTAATAGGTTACATTGGTTAGATACCAGGATCAGGCCTGCTGGGTCTGTTTGGAATTTTAAAAATTTTAAAAATTTAAAAATTTACCTAGCGGCTACTTCTTGAAATGGGCTGTTGGCTTCTCCTTTTAATCTCTGTGCATGTTGATTTGTCATGATTATGTCAACCTAAGAATTCTTCAAGCACACCTGCAGTTTTGGAATTGAAACATAAATTGCTTCTAGGAAAAAAAAATCAAACATGCATTGAAGATCTAACAAAAGTACATTGATATATATTATTCTTGCTCTTGCTGAAATAAATGGAGAGCTTCAGCAACACTTTTTTGTCAGTGAGAGATCCAGAGATATTTAAGTATTTTTTTTTTCTAAACTGAGTTTCTTTCCAAATTCCAGACCAGACCATCAGTCATCTATATTTCTCATCCAGTGAAAGTATCTGCTATACTGGACTAGTGTGAAAATATAAGAGTGACTAAGATAAGTAAGCAACGGAGTATTCTGAAGAAGACAAGGACTGGTCCTGAGATCTAAATCAGATATGGATGTTTTCTATAGGTTAAGAAAGTCGGGCAAAGGGCATATCTGTCGTTATTTTAATTTTTCATCTGTCCATATGGTGAGGACTGTTTCCATCGCACAAAACCAGTCAAAAAGAAAGAGAAACTTGAGTCTTAATCAAAGACACTTTTTAATTAGTTTCCCTTTGCTGTTTTACAAAGTGAAAAAGGCTGAAAGGAATCCTTCACCCTGAATTGTCATTTGCATTCATCCATCGCCATGTCAGAAATCAGACCTTTTAAGGTAAAGGACAAATTAATCTAACAGTAGTGTAACCCAAATAAAGAAGGGAATGTTCTTCTATGCAGGCATACAAGAACATGTGACATTAAAGAAGACTGACACATACATACCCACACTAACACACAGGTGCACTTGTGTTCATGTACACACACACACTTAATGTATAATGTGAGGCTTCATTTTCATTTTGGCTTAGGAAAATGATTTCTGTTTACAGTAGGACCACATGACACAAGACTGGCAGCATAAATGCATTAGCACTGGCATAAATCAATGGCATAAATTCCTTCTGTGTCACCAGCAAGCAGTCAACAATTTCAGTTTTCTTAATCAGATTCACTAACGTCCATGCATAAAGCACTATTTCTTACTTTTATAGCTAATTTTATAATTTGTATTTCCTTTTTTTGGGTCTTTCTTACATCAGACAGCCTCACCTCTGTCCCTGGAAAGGTAATGGAGCAGCTTGTTCTGGATGCCATCTCCAAGCAATTGGAAGAGAAGAAGGTCATGAGGAGTAGTCAGCATGGATTCACCAAGGGGAAATCGTGCTTGACCAATCTCATAGCCTTCTACGATCTCATGACAGGCTGGGTAGATGGGGGGAGAGCAGTGGATGTCATCTACCTTGACTTCAGCAAGGCTTTTGATACTGTCTCCCATGGCATCCTGATAGCAAAGCTGAGAAAGCATGGGATAGATGAGTGGACAGTGAGGTGGGTTGAGAATTGGCTGTCGGACCGAGCCCAGAGGGTCGTGATTCGTGGAGCGGAATCTGACTGGAGGCCTGTGACTAGCGGTGTTCCCCAGGGCTCGGTGTTGGGTCCAGTCCTGTTCAACATCTTCATTGACGACCTTGATGAGGGAATAGCATCCACCCTCAGCAAGTGCCGATGATACAAAGCTGGGAGGAGTGGCTGATATGCAGGAACACTGCGCTGCCATCCAGCGAGACCTGGACAGGCTGGAGAGCTGGGCAGGGAGAAACCAGATGAGGTTCAACAAAAGCAAGTGTAAAGTCTTGCACCTGGGAAGGAACAACCGTTTCTATCAGTACAGGCTGGGGGATGACCTGCTGGAGAAAGAGCTCAGTGGAGAAGGACCTGGGGGTCCTGGTGGATGACAGGTTGGCCATGAGCCAGCAGTGTGCCTCGGTGGCTAAGAGAACCAATGGGATCCTGGGGTGCATCCGGAGGAGTGTGGCCAGCAGGTCAAGGGAGGTGATCTTCCCCCTCTACTCTGCCCTGGTCAGGCCCCACCTGGAGTATTGTGTCCAGTTCTGGGCACCTTGGTATAAAAAGGACAGGGATCTCCTGGAGAGAGTCCAAAGAAGGGCTACGAAGATGATAAAGGGCCTGGAGCATCTCCCCTATGAGGAAAGGCTGAGTAAGTTGGGACTGTTCAGCCTTGAGAAGAGAAGACTAAGGGGGGACCTAGTTAATGTTTATAATTATCTTGAGCAGGGGATGCAGGGGGAATCAGCCAGCCCCTTTTCAGTGGTCTGTGGAGATAGGACAAGGGGCAATGGCTGCAAGTTGGAGCATAGGGAGTTCCGCACCAACATGTGGAAAAACTTTTTCCCAGTGAGGGTGACAGAGCCCTGGGACAGGCTGCCCAGGGAGGTGGTGGAGTCTCCTTCTCTGGAGATATTCAAGACCTGTCTGGACATCTGAGTGAAATGTCCTAGGGAGCCTGCTTTGGCAGGGGGGTTGGACCCGATGATCTCTCGAGGTCCCTTCCAACCCCTACAATTCTATGATTCTGTGATTCTATGATTTTCACATGATCAGTATATTCTATTGTTTCCTGTCTTTACAGTGTTTACAACCAGAAAGTTTAAAAAAGACCAAATCTCATTCCTTTTTGGTGAGTACCTCTATGAATAGCAGTTTTTATTTTCTTTGAAGAGAATGAATTTACTCACCAGACTGAATATAGAAGTCTACATCCCACATCACCTGGTCTCCTCTCACAGTTAGCAGAGAGAAATAGAGACTTCCGACCGGTGATTCATCTTGATCTAGAATAGACACCTAAAGTCTGTTAGATGCCTCACATCATATGTCTACCTTTTAAATTTATTTTATCCCCTCAGTCTCGGGAGGATGAACTCACATGTAGAGGCCTGTATTGCTTGTATCTGAATGTGAAAGAAATGCCCCACAAAGGTAAAATTTCAGTAGCATGGGTGGATCTTGCTTAGAAACTATGGAGGTTGTGTCAAAGGCAATTTCATTCTTGGTGCGGCTCTTCCATTTGCTCTTTGTATGCTTAGTTCTGCCTGCTGTGTATTCCCTGACTCTGAGATAACACCTACCCTTAGCAGGGATTCACCTAGTGAATATATATAAACTTTATAGTAAAAACATGACATTGCTAGGTCCAAAATATAATGTGATAGTGACTTCTCAGAGATCAGAGGACCTGTTGCCATTTGACTTCAGCAGTTGTCCTTAGTGAAACTTGCATATAGTTTGGCTTTTCTTCAGGCGAAGTCCAGCAGAAGCATGTATTTGTCATTTATATACCATCAGGCATTACTTAGAGAAATCTGCTTGCAAGGCCTCTGCCAAGCGCTTAACAGAGAGCAGACTCGATGATTTCACATATTAGTAAGTATTGGACTGGTGTTTGAAGAGTGTTTCTCTTAAACTTTTTTATCAGCAACATTATTTTTGCCAGATTTCTTTAAAATTGTTTGGAAAGGTACTGACCTGTAACTAGTTCAGTATTCTCTCTAAAAACAAGTGAGGTGGAATTTAAGGGCAGGTGATAAGATCCCCCCATTTCCTCCCTCATAAAATCAATAAACAGATGATCATTTTGAGCATAATGTAATATCACAAGTTATAATGAAATATATGATAAGACAACATGCTTGGCTTGAGGTTTGTAGTTTTTCAATGCATGCAATGATCACAAAATCCCTAGACTGGATGGTAATGTAGCACTGTGGTAATTGTGGTTGATGCACCAGGTGTCATACTGTAGGTAGTGCCTGTTACTATTATCAAACCAATAAATTCTGGGTTAGAACATCCAGTGTTGTTATTGCCCGTGCAAGTGTTCTTTATTTAAAGTGGAAACCCCAAAAAGTATTTAGTAGTATGGCTTAAAATGCAAGAGACAAAATGACAGGTAGCTGTCAGTCCCATGTTTAAGGACACTTGATTTTTGAACTACCTACAGGTAAAGCAGAACATAAAATTTATGGACTCCAGAGAAATATGTATCTAGCTGGGCCTCATTGTTCTCTCTCAGTTCCCAAACGTATGCTACAATCAGAAATAAACATCCATATAGAATTTCTTGGTGTTAATGACTCGCAAATTTAGCAGCCTTGCTGCAGTGTGGCAAGTTGTGTCAATTTAGAGCAGCCAGTGGAAAAAGAGCACAAAATGTTTATATGAAGTGTCTGTTATTTTCATTTGTTGTAAATTCTTTTACCTGTAAATGTGCTATTTAAAGCCTTTATGCATTTCTCATTATATAGTCTCCCTGATTTAGATTGTGTACTCTTTGCGGCATGGATATTATCTCGGTACTTATGTTATGCAATATGTTCATACTACTACCACCGCTTCCTGTAGTAATTCAATGATTTTCTAATCAAGTCTTTTCTTATTTCTGTGATTCGTACTGTAGAGATGTGGCACAATTAGTAGTTGGCTTTGAAGCATTCTGAACATTGGTGCTGTTAGGATATATCGACGTGGGATTTAAGTCTTTGAATGTTTGTGCAGTACTTTGCTTTTGTGGTTTCCAGAGAAACATGGGGGATGGCAGACATTTATTTGCTGAAGTTTAATATTAGAGTAAGTTCTAAAGTTCCAAAAATTGGAAATACCATTTTGTGAAATGTTTCATGGCTTAAGAACTTTGTTTCATAAGATGGGAAAAAACACTCAGTTTCAGTGTTTTTAGAAGAAGATATATGCCAGACACGTAAAAATGAAATGTTTTAAAGAAAACAATGAGAATAGCTAAAACAAAGATCTGAAGTGAAAATGGTGAGGAAAAGGACTCTCAAAAAATGTGTCAAAGGTAGCAGTGTAGCACTTCAGCTTCTTTGATCAAATTTTCATTTTGTCACTCAAAGCAGAAATTGGAGGCATAGTTATGGATCTCTAGACAATGACACATATCACAGAATTCAGAAAGAGTTGACAAACTCTAAAAGAATAGCTGGTATTTTTTTTTTTTCCATTTAAAACTGGGAAGGAAACTTTTCAGTAGAAAACTTATTTCAGAAATCTTGTGTTTTGGAAACAAGAGCAGTACTAGCAAATAACTTAATCTATATTATTGATTACTTGCTCATTCTCCATCTTTCATTTACATCCTTACTAAACAATGAGAAAAATGTCAAAATGCCAGCTACTTGAAATCTGGAATACTGAAACAGTTGTACAAGTTACCTTATACACATTTTATTGTAAAAATAGAAATTCTAACAGGTGCAGCAGATGCCAATACGTAAATGCATTCTTCTAACAGTGATTTCAACCAAGCAAAGAGAATATGGTCAGAGCTGTGCTTGGTGGATTTGCATGATTGCAGGTCTGAAAGATGTAAGTGGCAATAGTTGCTAAACTACTTTGTAATATGATCTTTGAAAGTTCCAACTAAAGTTTCTACAATTCCTAAGTGAAGTGCATTGCCTATTAAAACTAAATAAAACCCATTTTTAAGTTGATTTTAAAAGCAAAAATAATAATTTTCTTTGTTTATCTTGGCTGGCTTTTTGCTTGTCAACCTTTCCTTATTGGTCCTGGAGCCAAAGTTCACATGTTCATATTGATCTCCAGAAAAGCCGCTTAAACTCTGATATGAAGATCTGATGAGATGCAGATTCCAGCACATAAGGTGGCACTGGAAATAAGATTGCTTTGTGGAGATTTTACAACATGATTCATATTAGCAAACTAAATAAAACCGCTGGATACTCTTATATAGACTGAGCAGGAACACTTTGTGTCATGTGACAGTCCTGTTGATTTGAAAGCATATTTTATTCATTATGCTTCCTTAGTTTTGAAGTAAGTGGGAGGACTGTAGAGAAACAGAGGAAGGAGCCATGAGTGTTGTCACCATGTTGAAATCATCTTTTAGAGGCCTGACACGGTAAATGGGAATATCCTTCCCTACAGTGTATCCTATGTAATTTTAATAATTTATTACAATAATGTAAGTGAAGGCAAATACTGTAATGATTCCTGCTGGTCTCAATGCAAACTTTCATCAAAGAAGATCCTTGTCATGAGAGTACATTCCTATAAATCAATAGAGTCTGCTGCAAATAGTAGTGTTCAAATAGATCAGAAACCATAGCAATGTGTTATGTTCAGAGAGTCAGTCTAGCTACACTCCTAAAACAAACTTATTGTTGAAGGGAAAAAAGAAATAGGGAGAAACTTGCAATGAAACATCTCAGAAAGATGCCTTCAGGAAAAGCTGGTATACAAGCCAGTGTGAGAAGAGATCTAAATTGTATCTGAGTTTTGCATGGAAGAGTGTTGACAGTTGGGTTAACTTTCTGCATTATATTTAGGCAGAGGGAAGACCTAGGATTCTATACAAGGCCAATTAGGGAGCTAGAGATAGTGGTACAAACCAGTATTTGTCTTCCTGTTACATACAGAGGGAGGCTCAGTGCCTGGTTTGCACTGCATGTAGGCAGTTCAGATAGGTGAACTTAGGCAAGTTGCTTATAATTTTTAGTGAAATTGTATGTTTGCATTTCTTTGAGGAGAGAAAAGAAAATAAGGAATAATTTAGATGCCAGCAAAAAACTTGTTTATTAATAAAGTGTGAGTGGAGAGAAAAGGCAGATGATTTGGCTTTTGTTTTATTACAACTCTCTTTTTCTTTTATTTTTTAGATGAGTGTGGTTATTTCTTGGGCAAAAGACTTAAATTAAGAATGTACTAAATCATATTTCTAGCCTGAGAAAGAGAGGTTGCAGGATCAGGTTTCTGCATATACAAAGCCACTCATAACTATATCCAAGTGAAGGACCTGCCCCTTAGGGCAGTCAAAAAAGCAAGGTTCATGTTTGCCAGAAATACTACATTGACTTTCTGGAAAGTATCCTGAGAAAAACACAAGGACAAAATAGTGCTTAGGAGAGTATTGTATGAAAAGCCATGTAGAATATCTGACAAAATCTTTTGGTAAAATACTTCAGAGATTTAAGACTTTCTTCAAAAAGCAAAACATTGCTTCAAAAAACGTAAGATTATATTCCCTTACCTGCCCAGGGAAGAGTCAATGAAGTCAGAGCTGTTTCAGCAATAGCCAGAAGGCTGAGATCTATAAAGAAGGAAAACTGGATTTCCCTCTGCAGTTTACTGCCAGAATTTTAGCAATACAGCTCCCTTTAGCACATCAAACCCAGCAACATTGGTACTCATTCTATGGGAATTTTCTTGGCTTTGCTTGTACATAAAACATTTGCAATGCTGTCTTATTTTTGAATGTTTTGCTAAACAATAAAGTAAATTCATATTATGCTTTGTGTTGATTTAACAAGCTGAAAAACTTCAAGGTCCAGTCAGCCTGAAATAAGAACAGGTTAATGGAGACATTCAATTATTTAAGTTTCCAGTATTCTTCCATTATTCAATGATAGCTAGAATATATTAGTGTTTAAAAAAACATATCCCAGGTGAAAAACATGTCTGCTAGAAATGTATTGTCAGTGCTTTGGGGGTTTTATTTTGGTTGGGATTTTACTTCTGCTAAGAGTCATCTCTTGAAAATAATTGCTCTTTTTTTCTCTATACATACATTTTGCTCAACAGGATGATTCTGAATTCCTGGCAGTAAGATCAAAGAGATCTTTTACAATTCATCTCTCTTGCTTAGCATGTAACAAGCTCACAACAACTTCTGAAGGTTGACTATTAGGTCTACTTAATGCAAGTACAAACATGGAGAAAAAGAGACTGACAATGAGATTTTTTAATTAATTAATTAATTTTCTTGTTTCTTAATTTCTGCTGTGAGAAGGAGCTAGTAACAAAGTTGACAAAATTTGTTAATTGACTAGAAAGAAGGGAGAGCTAAAAAATCCCCAGTTTGGATAGAGACCTTTCTTTCTTCCCCTCCTTGTTCCCCTTTATTTTTCTGGAGCAACACAAAATAGTTTTTGTTTTGATAAATCCAGCCCATATGTAATTTTTATTCTCATGCCCACTTCTCACCAAATCAGAGCAAGTTTACAGAACTGTTCTCTTTATTTACAATTTGAGTCTTTTATTCTGGCTGTTTTAAGACATGAAGGTAATTTCTATTGCTTTCTGTGAGGTTCTCTATTAAACAATCTTTCTGAGAAAATATGATGTATCTCTGTCAGCTGTGTCAAATCTTATTACTGATCTCATTAAACTAATATAATTAGGAAGGTCTGTGTTATATGGAATTTGAGTTTTGATGCTATGGAAGAGGAGTCTATTAGATAACTTGAAGCTTCTGATGTTGACAGAAGTTAAAGTAGCAGCCCAGGATGTCATATAGCAATTGGAGTCTCTGAGTTTCTGTTTTTAGGCATGCACTTCTGTGTCATATTTTGCACTGTAGTAGAGACCAGTACAGCATAAATCCATGTCATCTTCCAGAGTTCTGATCTTCTAAGCTACCAACATTCACAGAGGATAGGATACAAAAGCACCTGTGTTTAGCAGCATTTGGTTCTGATAATGATAGTTATTTGCTGACAAGAAAATACCCATTATCAGTTCTTGCTTGAAAATAACAGGACAAGCCTGAACAGCAAGTAAGAGCTCATGCAGTAGTTATAAATGTTCAAGGAAGCTTGGAATTTTCTTGCTCCACCTTTTTTTGCTTAGATCCCAAAGTGTGCTACACACCAGATCTTTAGTTTGTGTAAACTGGCCTTGTACTGTTGGATTTTTAATGAATTTTATTAGCTGAACTCTGATCCATGGTATGCAAGCAGCTGAAAAAAAAATCTATTAGGTTGAAAGATCCATCATGTGCAATGGCTCGATGTACATGAAAAATTATGATCAAGATGCAAAGATTCCAATCTGTGGTGTTCCCTTTTCAAAAACTCTATGAATGAACATTCTTTGTTAGCAGAAAATATTTACAAAGGGTGAATTGCTGAACAGGTGGAATTCAAAGGTCAACCAAAGCCTAACTGACTTCTGGAATAAAACAGTTGAAGCACTCTGATACCATTGAGGGAGGAGTTCTTTGGTTCTCTGCTTTGCAACAGCTGATGATTTTCTGATGGATAACTGGGAGCTGCTGGTCTTGCTAGAGATTCCTAACAATAACTTGGGAACTCTATGGAGATACTTAAGTCACTGTGCTTGTGTATTCCCTATTTATTTATTATAGTTAAGAAATTCCTCTTTATGTTTATCTCAATATTTGTATTATTCTTGTGCAGTGGGCCTAACTTAGTTACTGTTTGCACGTGCTGACTTGAAGACTTTAATAAAATAAATTGCTATGATGGAATTGGCCTAAAGCTCTACTTCCTACTGGTATGCCAAATGATCTGCTGGACACAGAGAAGGTACAGCTACCTAAGCTATTTTCATGATAACTCACTTATCCTCTTAGAGATATACCCCCCCCAATGACTTCAACCAGTGAAAATCGAGTATGACCACTAACTTCAGTCAATCTACATTGACTTAGATCAGCTGAATGCCAGGTAGAGTATTGACAACTTTTAGACATTTTAATTCAAGTAATTCTATAGTTCTGTTATATACAATTGATGGGAAAAAAACCTTTGCAACTTGTTCATGAATATCCTTTTTATCCATCCATTCTTTCTCCTTCCAAACTTCCTAAGGACCTGAAAGAGAGCTGGCATTGCAGAAATCCTTATGGTACTGTCTAGCTGTGACCTCTGGACCTCAGCTTTTGCTGTATAGCAAACAAAATGGATACATTGCCATTTAATCCAACGGGGGCAGGAATGCTTTGTTTAAAAGCATTTAATCTTAGCAAAAGAGATTAGAAAAGGGAAGCAGCTGCAGCTGAAATGTCTGTATTTAGTCAGCAGTCATACGCTAATGACAGAGAACAAAGTATGCAGCTCAGCATGCCAGTGTTTAGAATGCTGTATTCTTCTAACAGTGACAACTTTGGGAGGCATGGATTTTAGTGTCCCTGAAAGGATGTGCTAAATATACCTCAAAAATATGGGCAATGCTGCAGAATAGTAAGTAACTATGCATTCCAGTTACATTATGATAGCTCCACATTTTCTTCAGACACATTTGATGTATGTGATTGTCTTCAGCTACATCATGACTTTATTCTTCAGTTTTCCTGAGTGGTGATTGTAGTCTGAAGTGTATTGGCATTCCTTATAAGGCACCTCAGTCACAGAAAGAAGGGCAGAGGTGAAGAAGGAAGGATAACTCGTTTTCAAGTTCTGTCTCCCTAGGCAATATGGACGCAACTGGTTTTGCAGATTTAGGCTTGAGGATGAGCACAGCTGCTATAGGAAGTACAGATAAGCTGTTCTGAGTTTTGCAGAGTGACAGCAACAAACCAGTAATGTTTAAGTGGAATAGTAACTTTTCTCTTTTCCAATGTTTTGTTTAGCAGTACCTACCTGACTACAAATTGTGGTAATTGGTACATTTTTTTTTTTTTTAACGATAGTAATCTGCAAGATTAGAATTTTGTAGAAATATGTCTAGAAACCATAGGAAAAGATGACTTTTGGTAGAGTAGATTTATCAATATAAGAATTAAATAACGTAACTACTAAAGAAATATTATCAGCTATCTTATAATAAATACAACTGGGGAAAACACAAAATCCCAGAGCCAGAGAGAAAAGGACTAGCTGGATACTTCTTTTTTCTGACACTGATTAAAATATTTCTATGGTATTAATTTGAGTCAGTACAATGAAAGTAATAATTTCCTATCTTGCCCATACATGTTAATTATAGTAGTCCACCATCACTGCTTTAACATTGGATTCAGCTTAAGAATGCTAGTCATATTATACAGTGTAGCTATAGGATTTTTCTGTTTTAGAAGCAAAAATAGGAAAGCTATTTAATTTTGATATACTTGCAATGCACAGAGCTTTTGATCTTCTCCAAGAAACTTTGGACTGTCTAGGAGTGTGTACCACACCTTAAAATTGTGATGACATTATTTATTACTCTTAATTTATGATGAAGATTTGAATTTACATTAAAAGACTTTCCTTCTTCGATAGGCTAGGTTAAGGGTGGGTGTGAATAGAGAAAGGTCTGCAGAGTGGGAAATGAGTTCCAATATTTTGCAAGATGATGTGCTTCTTGTCTCCTATTTTATGGAGAGACAGTCCTACTGGGTGACTAATTTAGCTGCACCATGCCTCTTTGGGTAATAAGGCTGTTTACCTTCCTCATTCATTTTGATGTCTTTGGTGCTGCAACATTCAACTTTCCAGATTACAGATTAGTACCTTAAATCACTGCTATGGGCTGTGTATCATGCTACTACATTTCCTCACAGCAAAACTAGTTTCACAAACATACATTGGGACAAACAGGGAGTATTTGGATATCTAATGGAGACAGGGATGTAGCACTTGTGAAAAGTGGCAAAACAAAACTCTTTGTAGTGTTACTCTTTGGAATAAGATTAAGATTCCTAATTGTTCAAGATCATTTGGCAGAGCCACTAATTTTCCTAAAGTAGCTTTGATTTGACCATATTTAGTGACAGTTGAATTTATTGAAATATGCTCCTCCCCCCATAACATTTAACAGTAGACAAGGAACAGACATATTTAGCAGTAGCAGGTATGCACCAGTATTTTTACGTCCATCAAAAACTACCAAATTCTACCAACATCAGCAGCAGGACTTGAAATCTGACACTGAAAGTTCTTTTAACATTCCACAATAGTTATTTCAATGCCTTCAGTTTACAGATGGTTTGTTAGCAACGACTTAGAGTGAATAACAAACAATAAAAAAGCCATTATTTCTGCCATACAAGGTTGAACATTGAGAAGATTTATGTAAAATACTGCTTTTTCTGACTTTGTTCCTTTTGATCTCTGTTTTAGCAGAAGATAGGTATGCCTTAGAGTGCTAGGTTTGAATTTTCCTGTTTCCTTGAAGATGTTAAAACATTCTTTAATATCTGTTTTGTAAATATGCCTGAGAAAATGATAGATAACATATTATTACAGTTTCTTCTGTTAGGTTGCATTTCCTTTAAAGATTTAGAGTTTTTTAAATATCTGCATCTTGTTAAATGTGAAGCAAGTTTGTCCAGCAGAGAGATTCTGCTGAGAAAATGAAGCATTTTATGTTTGTTTTAGGTTCAGTATAAATGAAAGTACTGCATCCTGGCTGTTTGCTAGCACTTCAAATAACCTCATAGCAATGCTTTATTATGCTTTGGGTGGTTGGAAGAACAAAAAAGCAAAATATTATCAGCTAGGTCTTCCAGAATTCCTGATTTTTTAAATAGTGGATCACCCACATAGGGCAATCCATAAACATCAATTTTGAATAGTGTTTAATACACCTATTTGGCATAGAATATGACTGATTATTTATGTCACCTGCAATTAACACTTTTTAATGACATTGTAAATAAGTATGAAAAGATAAAGACTTCCACATGGTCATTGTCTCTTGGTGAAAAAAAAATCCCCATTGCAAAAGACCACTAAAAGAAAAACCTTAATATTTTTCAAAACTCAGGCTTGCTTATGTTATGATTAATTTATAAGTGTTATTACTCTGAACTCCAAGTCTAGCTTTTATTTTGCATTGTCTCTTTTTCTTTAGATCAGAAAATATCAGTATACCATAATCTATTATTTATAGAGAAACACAACATAACCTGAATTAAGTGCCATCATTTTGGCTATGAGGGTGATATAAGCTCTGGTCTCCATTGAGTGAGTCTGTAAAAGTAGGCACAGTGGTAGAGTGGCATTGCCTGTGTTAAGAATATATCTTGCCTTGTCTTGTAATGATGTAACAGAAACTTTGTGTTCACAGTGGATGCTCAGAGTTGCTTGCATTATATACATAAAGCACAGAAAGAGGTGGAGAGTCAGTGCTGATAGATTCAGATGGATACAGCTGAGCCTGGAGCTTCTTTCTGTCTATAGGTTTTTGAGGGATATTGACCACCCGTGTATTATAGACAGCTACAGGTCAAACACCTAACTCAAACACAAGTACTAATTTAAGCTACTTTTGACAGTCCCCTAATAAGATGAGATAATGTGTATCAAATTTTACATACCTAAATGTTAGAAACTTGAGCAAAGTCACATAGTCTTCTGTTGTTGGAGAAATCTGTAGGCTATTTGTCTAAAGATACTGCCATTGGGGTCAATTATAGCAGTCTCCAGAGATGGATGCTGCTCTGAAGTGAGCCGGGCTTCTGATCTCCTGGTTGTCTGAACAGGTGATCTGGTTGGAACCTGCTGTCTTTCTGTTTTGTTCCCTACACTTGGGTATGCTTGCTGTGGAAACAGAGCAGATAAGGTCTGAGAATACAGATACAGACCTTATCCTGGTAAACGGTTGGAGCACCGAAGGGAGGTGCATCTACCTGCATACATTAGATATTGCCAGTATTCCTTGTCTGTACTACAGTGGCTTAGACTAGATGCCTGATTTTCAAATCTTCACAGCTATGTAAGATGAATATCATTCCAAATAATGATCTCTCTGCATCTTTTCCTTTAGGCTCTTTTTGGAATTTGGATCTAGGGTGTATGTTTTATTCTTTCTGCCCTCCTACTTTAAGTCTGAGAAAAGCTCTCTGGAAGACCTGATGTCTGTGTTTAGATCTCCATGTGAGCAAAGTTGATTCAGGACTTGCTATAGAGAATTCTAGCTTTGGGCTCCTGCAACTGGAAAGCTTGGTCTCCGATTCAGCTACCTGATTCATTCTATAATCACCTCATCCAGTTGCTTATGATCCTTGTTTCTTTATGTTACTCAACGTAAATGTTATGATTTTTATCTCTTACATACTTAGCTTTTAAATATTTAGGTATGTGGTGGGTCAATTAAACATGTGCCAAAGAAAACACCCACTTCTCAGTTGGCCATTTCCCTCCTTCAGAAACAACAGCTATGAAAAGCCTGCAAAGTTATGGCTTATAAATTGGAAATAGAAATAATAGATCACACTTTTTTCTGACCTGAGTTATCTGTTTATCTGCTAGTCTTTTTCTTTAATGTTCCAGATCTGAGCATACTTATTTCCAATTTAATTTCCCATCTAGGCTACACACAAAACTCCTGTTCATTTTATGAAAGGTTATACCTTTTCTTTCATTCCCTGGATTCTGAAGAATGACATTCTACCATTTGCTTCTCTAACAAAAGAGAATAGCTCTCTATTTAACTTTCTGCAGTTTACAGCATTTTCACATTGTCTGTTTACTGCTTCCTCTGTTTCTCCCTATTTTACATATTTGTCTGTCCTTTCATGCTGCATTAATCTATATTTCCTTTCTACTTACACGTGACCTGTTGCAATTCCTTGAACTGCTCTGCCTCCTGTTCTCCAAGCACCCTACTTTGAGGGAGTATTTGATTTTTTTGTTTTGATTTTCCTGTAAGTATGGCTTAATGTTTGCTCTTAAAGTTCACAGGTTACGTGTGCCAGTCTTGATTTATTTAGAGATTTATTTATTTTAGCAGTCATAAATCCTTATAATATCTCAAGCTGGAAGGGACCTATATTATCTATCTATTTATCTATAAAATATGTATTTCATTCAGTCATAAAGGTTTGTGTCTGGATGGCAAGTGCAAAACTTTGATATTAGAAGAATAAATCAGAAATTAATATGGGCTCCTATACATGGATGCCATGTGTCACCCTATGGGTTACATTTTTTTTCTTAGCACCAGGAAAACAATGACCTGAAAATAACTTTGTGGGAAAAGTAGATACTTCATGTGGCTGTACATGTGCTACTTTAAAAGATTTGTCCCTTGCAATAAAAAATATGACCTATACTACATTTTGTTTGCATCCTCTATCAGAAATGCTAAAGAAAAACTTTCTCCCTTTGTATAACCTCATAATCTAACTTCACTAATAATGGTGAAATGCATTTAGGCATTAAGAGAGTTTACCTTGTGCAATCAGGTGAAAGTAGAATTTAAAAAACGTTTGCATGACATACACTACAGAATTCCTCGCCTTATGCTATAAATGGAACTTAAATTTATTGTAAAACTTAAGCTGGGATCCTTGAAATCTGAGGCAGACCATTGTAGTGATACACACTGAGTGTGAGTCAGGGACTCAGATGTTGACACCATATAAACCCTTCCTGAAACAGAAAAATGAGAAATCACCTCTTACAGTCTGTTTTTCTTCCTTATCCTCTAATGATGTGGCACAGGATCCTGTCCTCCTCTCTCACACTGAATTTGCTAAGCAATCACTGCACCCTTGTTAAAAGATGAATGCAGCACAAAGTGACAGGCATAAAACCAGTTCTGCACACACCTTGCAGCCTGTCAAGAAACAGCAGTGTCATGTTTTAACTAATAACAAGTCCTAGAATTTTTGACATGAGCCCTAGTGAATATCTTCTTGGTTCCTGCCTTCCTGGTTTTGCTGCTCTCTTCTTGGGTTCAAGCTTTGTACCATTTGGGCATCTCAAAGGTAACTCCTATTGACATTAACACTGTCACCATAACGTGTTGGGTTTTTTCTCTGTGGAAAAACATATGCATAGAATGATATTTGCTGATGACAGAAAATTACCTGTGCTCATTTCTAGAGCTGGTTTAAATTTACCTCTTATGGACAGTGCAGAAATTGCATGTGATTACACCTGGCACTAGTGGATGTCAGAGGAAACTCCTTAAACTACCTTTCCCATCCTACTGTGTCATGCGTAACAACAAGGAAGCAAAGAAAGTGTATCCATTTTCAGAAAATGAGATTGGTTCCTTTGGAACAAGGAGCCACTAGGATAAAGAGCTTTAGACATCCAGAAAAAGAAAAAAGGATAAAGAAGAATCCTCACACAAACATGGTCTGAGTTCACACCTCTCTCTCCAAAACAAAAGAAAAATAAGTTTCAGAACAGCTTTGAAAGGCAGATTTCCCATGGTTCTCTTTCACTAGATGGCAAGCTTAAATATTTATTTACATGAAAAATTAATTACAAATTCATGTGAAAAACTATAAAATCCTTCTCACTAGCAACTGCTATTATTCAACACACTTAAGAGTTAGAAATGTATAGCACCTAAAAATATGTTAAGGCTTTTTATTTATCAGATCTGTAGGAAGTCTTCTAAAAACACTCAATGAGAGCAGGTTTCTAGGAAAAAAAAAATTCTGAACAGGTGAATTATTGTTCTAGCATACGTAAGATCTTACTCAGAACCCCAAACTGCCATTTATATGGTGAATTTCTGTAGGAAGAATTCAAAATATATATGGGAGTGGTGCAAGTTTGTGGGTGTAAGTTTATATATATACCATCTGTCTCTTTCTTTCCTTAACCAACCATTTATCCACATGAATACTTGCCTGTATGTATTTCCAAATATGTTTATGACCAAGCATTGAACTTAAGAGTGCGTTTGTGTGGAATCAGTCATCGTGTGAATTTTTATCAGTACAAGCAGTTTCTGAGTATAGAAGAGCTAAGGCCTGATTTCTATAGGATTCCTGTGGAAATAAACAGTTGTAAACATATCCTGGGCTCACACAACACCTACACTTTTCACTCCAGAGATCATCCTTGCTTCTAAATACACCACTGACCTATATTGCACTTTACTCCATGTTGCAAGCAGCTGTCCAACACATACACTGTGGGACAGAGGGCTTGCTGAAAGGGTGAGTTACCCTGAGCTGGTGGTCACTTTGTGAGCCCTCTTCTACTTAATAATTGCTTGATTTAGGTTGGGAAAGAACCTTCAGATGTAGCTGACATCCTCCATATTTAGATTTTAGGATTATAATTTGATTGTTATGCTTAGAAGTTAAATTAAAGGCAGGAGGTATGGAATGGCTAAACAGGGAGGATAAACCACTTCACATCCCTTACTTTGTCAGGAAATCTTGCTCTTATTTTTCAAGTTTGCTTAAAGGTGAAATATATACATTTGTTTTTCTACGCACCAGAGGTTTACATTTTTCTCACTGTTTTTCAATTTTTATTGGATCAGTTTGAACCTTCCCTCTACCCATGCCATTTCAAGGTCTAATATCCCTTACCTTCACACTGGAACTGTGTCCCAATTACAGCAAATAATTCCATGGGAAAACAGTACTAAGAAAATATTGAAAGTAGACTTGTAAGTAGCTGCTAAAAATACTTGACCTCTGTGGCTATCTGTCTCTTTTCTCATTAACATCTCACAACTATGCAGATCCCTAATTCTACAATACAGACTATTTTCACCCCATAGCAGTAGGAACAATAAGACACACTTCTCCTGCGTACATAAATAGACTTCAATTCCTTGATGGGGAATACACAATGGAATTAATTTTCTACATTTTGCTGATGCTCCTGACCTATGTGCTCCAGTGGTTTGCTATGTTCAGATCCCTCTGAGAGACTCCTGGGTTCCCATTCATTTCTGGTACTCTCAAGAGAAAGCAAAGCACAAATGTTTTCTGTAAACTTCTCTCTCCTTTCTCCATGTAATTCTGCAGTCTTATCTATGTACAGATGGATTTGAGATTTGTCTCTGAATAGAAACATAATCCCCAAATCCTAAAACAGAGCCTTGTGGATCTCTGCTTTGTTTATGCAGAACTGCACCGAGATCCAGCAATTCTTTAGAGTTATCATCAGTATTTGATGTAGAGAAAGCCTAAAGGCCTGCAATCTCCTCTCTCATTCTCGGTAGCTCTTTCTTTGCAGTCTTTCAGGGGAAGAAACAGGCTCCTTGCTCTCTGTAATCACTTAGAGGTTTCTCACTCCTCGCAGCTAGCACTCAGTGGCTCTTATTTATTTATTTGTTTGTTTGTTTGTTTATTTATTTCCTTCTTTTTTTGGTGTCCTCCAAACCTCTTTCTTCTTATTCACATTTTTGTTCTTTTTAGTGTTTTGGACATGTACTTTTCCTATGTCTTTTGCAAGGGTTGTATTATCATGTCCCAGAATCTCAAAAATGTATTGTTTATCTCACTGTACTTAGAGAAGTAATATTCCTTGTTGCCTAGCCAAGATTCATAAATAGCAACCAGCCACTGCTTCTTAGTCAGTCTCCTGGGATTCAACCATAATATTGCCTACTTCCTTTGCAGTACTTTGCTGAATGAAGTCAGTCAGTTCTGCATATTGGAATCATGTAATAGTCATGGGGTATTGACTTAAGGAATTTGAAGAAGTCAGGCACTCTGAACAGATTCTGATACACACAGTTGCTGTGTGTTAAAACAATTTAATGTTTAAGTGCCTCTGAAAGAAAGAGTCTATAGTCTAAATCAAAAATCTTGCCTTAGTCCTTTGCTAGATATTCCATTAGGATAACACAATCTAGTGAAGAAATAGATTCGGTCTACTGTCATTCCTTAGGAGAAGATCACACCCTGAGATATCCGATTAGCTAGTCAAGCTGTAGTGGTCAATCAATATCTACCTTGAAAATATTGAACCTTTTTTTCTATTTAGATGGAAACTTCCAGAAAGCCAATAGTTTGTTAAAGCTATGAAGCCTGCAGACCAAACCAACCCTTCTGATTACACTTGAATTAACTTCCCCAGAAGTTCATTTTTCTTAATTTCACCATTCCTGCATGCATGAAATTGATACAATTTTCAGAGTGCAGGTTAGAGGCAGCGTTGCCTATAATTTCTCTCAAATGATAGGTGAGATGCTTGAAATTCAGCACAGCATGATTGTAGTGCGTGAGTTTATAAACAGCTGCCACCAGCTAGCTGTCTTTTTTTCAAAAGATCAAAGCAAAAAACTTTCAAATCACTTATTTCACTTAAGGAGAGTCTAACTGATGAAAAAAAAAAAAAGAGTATTTGTATTTTGCACCTGGGTGGTTTCCTTACATTTATTGTGATGTGTCTGAATGAGTATGTAGGGGCCTTGTACACCACCTCATGTTTGGCATGCTAAAATGAACTTCGTCAGGAATGTAGAAGTAATGAGATTACACCAAAATTATTTGAAAACAGTACTGTAATTTGTCACTAGCAATATTGCAAAGCCTGAAAAACTGTGGATTTTTTTCATTCCATTGTCAAAACATGAAGTATCAAACATCTTGTCTGCACAGAAACTTCACAGAACTGCTGGAGGGGAAAGGAAATTTAACTCCCTCTTAAAAAAATGCAGAAGTTTAAGTTGGAATTTTAAAAATAGGACTTGTGACATGAATAAAGTTTGTAACAGAGTATGCAAATTTGAAGTCTAAATTGTGCTAGTGGGGAAATCTTGGTGGCGTTTTTTTTAACATCCTTAATTAACTATTTTACCATCAAATTAGGATGCTGTCTCACTGTGCTTTCAAAGGAGAGGATGTCAAATACTCCTACTTTTTTCTGTTCTTCCTCTTTCATTTACCTTTGGTATGACTAGAAAACAGTTAAAAAAATGTGGTTACCTGTTTTTATTCAAGCAAGTAGTTATAACTCTGTGAAAGAACAGGGGAGAACCCAGATCAGTAAAGTGTTAGGGTTAATACATTAATTCATAGCAGAAAAAACTTCTTAAAATACCATGCTCAATGCAACATTCTGTCACAAAGCTCAAATAACATTTACATTTCTGTATATTTCCTTACAGCATTGCAGACACTAAGGATTCTTTCTCCTTCAGAAATGTTTCTTCCTATTCCTATGACTGGAAAAAAAGAGTTTATAAAGCCTACTACCATTCCTTTCAGCTGACTTACTTCATGTGACTCTGCTCATTTCCAGGGATACTTTTAACCTAGATATAAAACAAACTGATGCTTTGTTCCTCAAGTAAAAGATTGTGGTCTGCATTTATTTCTCATGCCAGTGGGAAACCAAGACTTTCTCAGTGGATTATCATAAATGCACTCTGAACTGCTCTAATGGCTAATCCAAAGAATATCTGGATATTTTCCATCATTATAAACACAGATGCCCATAGCTGGAGTACTGCAATTCCCACATTTAAAGCATTTTTTTGGTATGTTTTACTGTAAGAAGCTCTTTATTCAATTAAAACTTGAAGTTTAAACTGTGCCTGGGACCATTTTTATTTCAGAAAATAAATAATTTGATTTGTTCATGAACTTTGGTTTCTGAACAGATTTGGCCAATTCTCTTGTAAAGAAGTGATTGGTTGAGAAGTTGTGCTACTTTGCTTTGAAGCAGGGACATATATTTCAATTTGCTTAGCTTCCCGGAATTTTGATTATACAGTTCTCAAAAGATGTTATATTCTCTGAAAAATCAGGCTACAGATAAGTTAAAGCAGGATTCCTGAATTATTATTAATATTAATGGATTTGCACTCAGTTGCCCATAAAAATAATTATTCTTCTTAATATTAGATTTATGCACATAATACCCCTTTACCTTTGTGAAGTAATCACAGCCTAACAACAGAAGAGTCCTCACTGAAATTAGTAGTTCTCACTTCATAGAAGTATTCACATTGATGGGCTGTAGACCAAGTTGCAAAACCAAATAGAAACAAAACATTAGATAGTTGCCTGGCTAAATACAGTTCACCCATACAATAAATGAGGCAGACCCCTGAAATGACTTGTGGTCACGTAAATAAAACTTCATTTTAATACAGGCAAGGAAAAATAACTTTCTGCTTTCTTGATTGTGTACATTTATTAATGTTTGTGTCTTATGTTTCAACTGTAATTTCATGTAATAAAATTGGCTTTGTATTTTATATAATTTTACGTAACATATATAGTGGTTAACAGTACAAAATGATATTTAGAACTGAATTTTATTAATTTAGTTCTAAGTGGAGTTGCATGCATAAAGAGCGCTCATTGTATCTGAGAGCCTTATGAAAGTAATGGGTGTTTTACCTAAGCAAGCTTATAACCTTTCTTTGGATTTGGTGGGTTTAAAAAAAAAAAAAAAAAAAAGTTGGTAATAGATTGGTAGAATTTATATAATCTAGGCTGTCTGAATGGGAACACAATGCACTGCTTTTTCTGAAAACACACACTTCCAAAAACTGTGTTTCTGAATTTGAGAAAAAAGAAAATCCTGTCATTTTGTCTCAATTTCTATTGGAAAAAGGTAGTTGATAGGTCAGATCCTCAGCTCATCTATCTCTGTTGACATCTGCATTGGTAAAGTAATTAGCCCAGCTGAGACCCAGGCCTTCTGAATGGATGAAAGGAAACATAGTAGGATATAATACATGTAGCAAGCGAAAATGAAACAGTATGTTTAAGTGAGGTGCAATGTCATAACAAAATAACTGGTTTTGTTTCATTGGAGAATATTATAAATAATTGTAAATTATCCCAATCCATGTTCTTCAAGCTTAAGCCATTTAGCAGTGCTAATATTATTTCTAGCTTTTCTCCATAAATTTTAGTTTATTAGTTTCTTTTTTTAAATCTTCTTTTTTTTTCCTCTCTTCTCTTTTTTTTTTTTTTAACCTGCTTTGTGCATCTTGTCTCTTGCTGTGCTCAGACCCTTTAACAAGTGTCCACATGGAGTGGATTAGTCATGTTCAGTGTGATCTGATTTGAAGTCCACTGAAAAGCTACTATTAATTTAACAAAGAATGTGCAAATGTACATGGGTACAAGGGTGCTTGAATGTTTGTAGAGCTTTGGAAATTAATTCAGCAGAAGCCCAAGACTTTTGCTTTCACAGAACTGCTTCAAAAAGAAATCACATTACAGGGACAGACCATAGCCTTTCAAGTGGCAAGCTGGACTGGTTTTTTAAAGTGTATTAAATAACACGAAATAAATGACAGCTGGCTTTACTGAATCCATCCACTATCTACAGACATACATATCAGCAATAAAACACTCCAAGGATACTAGGCCTCGTAAAATCTTTACATGGTATGTATTTTATGGTTTATTCTCTGGTGTGGATGTGAGGTTATTAACTGTAAGGGAAGCATTTAGTTTAGGACCTGCTGTGACTAGAACTGAGCTTCTTTAGGACTGCGAGCAATGAAGTGATAGAGGATTTCTCACTAGCTTTAGGTTACAACACACTTGATAAAACTTACATGTGTTTGCTAACTATTCAATTTAAAACATCACTAATGAATCACAGTTTTATTTAAAGATCACATAAAAACACAGATCAGTGCTTTTTCCATTCTGCATCTTTGAGTCAAACTAACTGTGAATAAATGTGCTTGGTTCTGACACCTAAAGTACTGAAGGACCTCGTCTGCTCCAGGGATCTCTCACACTGGTGTTTCTGTTGCTGCCGTATTATTCTTAGAATATCACCTTAGTAATAACGTATATTGCTGCTTCTGAAAAAAGTATATGTGGAGCACCAGCTATTCCTCTTTCATGAGAGCATCCCAGCTAACTGTGCAGTCAATTGATTTTTTTGCCTCTCATCCAAGTCTAGTAGAGGCTAATGACTGTGGAGAAGGCCAGCTTCTTCCTCAGCCAAAGGAAGGTTTTTCAGGAGGGCCAAGGTATTTTCTCTAGCTGCATGTATGTTTAAGGTATATTATCACTGTGCAGTCTTGTTGACTGTGTGTACTTGCTACAGAAGAAATCGTGGAGTCTTTGTTGCTAAGGGAGGCAAAAGGTAATAGCTTAGAAAAGATACAGCTGGGGATATGGAGAGATACATGTGAAAGTATACTTTTAATTTTCTAGAAGGAAGATGCAGTTGTAAGCTGGTGTATTTGTATAACTGTTTTGCTTCATTTATTTGTTTTAAAGACAAAGTTGGACTGCAGAGGTGGAACCTGAGTCCAGTAATCTACCCAGTATTCAACAGGTTGCCCAGATCTTTCAGGCAACAGTGATCCCAAGCTGTGCTTGTCTGAAAGCAAAGAGCAATAGAATTCTGGTATAAAACTCCACCTGCACTTAGTAGAAGTGTGGTTTCTGAATTCCACTGGCAATCTCAGGATTTGGTGTTCCCTTTTCTCCGTGCTGCTCTGAAGAAGAATTTTGCTTTAGGCTTCTCTTTGATTACTGTTTTTACAGAAACACAAATCTGAGTTACTGATACGACTTCTGGTTTTATGTAACTTCAGCTAAGTATTCTTTTTCACTACCTAGATTTCTTCCTTCACCAGAAAACCCTAAACCCAAAGCCCTTCCTAACACCCTTGCTGTGATATGATTAAGGTCTAATTTTTGTGTTATCATTTTTCTTATTGAATCAAAACTTAGAGCTACTTGTTTTTCAGACTGTTAAGTAACTGTTCTTGAACCTATTCCAGATCTGAAGGGCTATTCTTAGGAATGTCTGCAATATTTATTTGAATAAAAAAGATCTTAGCGCTGGCTCTTTTTAAAAATGTTTTTTCTTATCCTCATTCCAAAGAAAATAAATCACTATCATATACTCCAAAGGCTCAATATACAAACTGATTTGGCCAGCTGAGCCAAATAATGTCTTGTAGATAAAAAAAGAGTTTGAAACATTTTTTTGATCTTTGTTTTCATATTGAAAAGGCAGGTTGCTGAAAACAGGGAGGGGGAATGTTAATTTCTGTTGTTTGGTATAATTCTCAAACTTGTCTTTCAGCATATAGCAGAGCTGGAATAGGAACGAATGACCTGAATTGAGGGGAAAACGTGTGCACTGCTCAGGTACTTCATGTGGAATTGTGGCTGTATAAATAACATGGCTTGAGATCAGGAACCATTTAAAATGAAACATTTACCCTTTGGTAATAGAAATGCATCTTTGCTGGAGGAAACACCACTGTATAGTATAGAATAAATTAATAATCTTTCTTTTCCTTTCAGTCTTTTTCAGCTTTCTGTCCAAGTGTACTAATACATATGAGTGAAAGAGTGGGTCCTCTGTGCAGTATAAACATCTGCCAAGATAATAATTTTTATATACACAGTGAGGGACTATCTGTGACTCAGAGAGACATAGACAATGCAAAGGATTTCTATGGAAATGACCGTGAATGTTGAAGTAAAACATTTCCATGTCATCTCTGAAAATAACAGCTAAATGTAACCTGTTTTACTCAGTGTTGTAATTTTTCACTTGTAAGACTGTGACAGAAGTGGACTTTTCTACTTGAATCCCAGTCCAGTAAAATTATATTTGAATATAATCTCTTAGTTTATATATAATCTCACACAGTGTCAACCCTTTTAGTGCCTAGATACCCTCATATAATATATGACAGTATGTATGTATAATCTCCATTAACTTTGAGCTGCTTAAATGACGTATAGGCTGTTTATAAGCACAGAAAAACCCAAGCTGACTCCAGGCATAGAGGGGTTAAGTTTATTTAAGCTTATTAATTTAGCCATAGACCTTCATAGAAGTGACTGCATTGTTTCCAGGACCAGTAATTCCAAAAGCAGCTTATGTCGTATTGCGCAGCGTGAAGCCAAAGCTCCAATTAGGTCTAAGTTAGCAGCTTGGACATTACTGAACTGTGCTACCAGGGTTACTAATTCTGTGGAGAGTGTGGGGACAACCTTATATCACTCCGTGTGAAGACTGTTTGGATTTAGCACGGACTTATTGTATCCTATAGATAGCACTACATTACCTTTTAAAACTCCAGGCATAAGGACAATATATTAGTTTGGGTATGGGGAAATGCACCCAGAAGTTTGGGGCTGCACCTGACCTAGGAAGCTTACCTCAGACCAAGAATGCAGAGAAACAGGAGATAAAGATATTCATGTGAATCTGAGAGAAGCCATTAGCTCACCTAGTTAATAAATCCAAACCAACAAACACCAGCGGATGACCACTTGGGGACTAAAAGGTGGTGTGAGGTTTTGCAGGGTGAAAAACAGAAGAGCCAAAGTCCAAGTAGAACTGTTGTAAAAGACAATAAAAAATATGTATCTTTAAATACAAAAGCAACAGAAGGATATCTAAGGAGAATCTCCATCATTTATTGGATGCATGAGGATGCTTAGTATATGAACCTTAACCCTCACTACAGCCTAATGATACCTGCCTGACGCAAAACCACCTGCTTATGCTTCCTACCAGTAACTTTTACTCTGTTTGCCCTTAACATCCTTCTATTCAGAGCTACATGAGGGGCTAAAGTTTAGTAAAGGAGGCTTTTCGACAAGTCTTCATAGTTAAACTTCACATGGATAAAATGCTAATGAAAGCAAGTTTCTTTTACCCTTGTTGACTTACATGTAATGGGTTGATTTGTGGTGTATCACTGGCCTTTGCCAAGAACTGAGATCACCTAGTGTAAAAAACTGCTTGGGATTGTATTTTCTAAGTTATTTTGTGAAAAAAAAATGTGCTTAATGACATTTTAACAAATGAGAAATCAAGTACACCTACTAATTTATTGTCAGAAGTCTTGATATCACATCAAAGGGAAAATGCTTTAACTAGGAACTGAAAAACAAGCAAGACTCTGAGTAATTACTTAATATTGATTGTAAGTGTATGCACTGCAAAGTCACCAGTGCATTAACACTCGGTAATGACTGCCACATCCTGGGGTTGTTACAGAATTCTTTTCCGGTTGTTTATGTGAGGACTGCTTAGTTTGCCAAAGGTTAGTAAACAGATGAGCATAATTAGGGCTTCCACAAGTGGAGTCTTGTTAATAATCAGTACCAAGGTAGAAGATTAAAGAATAATTGCATTGCTGTGTAGCTCAATAATAACGTAGGGGTATGGAAATAAGCATGCTGGGATCACACCATTGCCAGCCTGATACTTGTAAAGATCAACAGAACAGTTATGTAGAATTCACAAATGGGTGCATAAGGACTCAGAAATGTCAATCTCTATCTGCCAAGTGCTAATACTTAGCAGAGTTCTCAGCTTCTGAAGTTAGGTGTCCTGCCACCTCCTGCAGTGTATAGTGAGTCTTTCAGAACAGTATCATAGTGACCATTAAGCAGAGCAGGAAAATAGCAAATGTGAGTATTTCAAGGGAAGAATAACAACTTAGGTAATCAACTACCAACAATTTACAGGCTAGAAAAATCAATGAGGTTTTCTTCTTCTCTATGTTACCTATGGGCTGGATAAAAAGCTGAATACCAAGTACGTTGGTAGAGTTAAGCTACTGGAGAAACTAACTGCTCATCTTCTGCTTTGTGGTACCTTTGTGATCCAGGACTAAAGGCATTGGTTTTGTCCAGTAGTAAACTGCCTTGAATTATCTTGCAGGGAAGAACAGGCAATTAAAAAACTACATGAGTGTTTCCACCTGGACATAAATTCCCTTTTTCTCAAGCCCCTGTTCAGTATTCTCAGAGGGTAAGAGCATCTCTTCTGTAAACATATGTTGAGACATTTTGGGTTCTTTCATCACCAGTTCATAAAAATACCCTCACATTCCATCTGGAAAATAACTCACTTTGCTTTTTCTATTTCTAGCTTGAATCAGAGTTCATTAGAGGAAGAGAATTTGGGCTGCTGGGAAGAAAAAACCCCAAAACACCCCCCCCCCCCCCCCCACCCCCAACCCCCCAAGCCAAAACCCAAATGAGTGATGGGGTAATTATTCACAAGTATATTATTGAGCCAGCTGTGTACACTGAACGACACTGCCATTAAAAGCTGTGAAAAGATGACTTTTTTTTCATCAACACTTGTGGCTCAAACTATTTTTGACAAATCATAGTGAAATTTGCATCTTTTGTGATGTTAAAAGCAAACAGCAAGTTTATTGGCCCTGTAAAGTCATACCTATGCACTGCATTAAAAATGGATCTGTTTACTTTCTTTGGCTTTGTGATAGAAAAACAAATGCTTTAATCACTATGGGGAAAAGTACTGTTTATTTATAATTGCACCTGTTCTTGCATAAGAGGAAATACAGTTTTGAGCCATACTTTCCTGGAATTGTTGTCTGACTGGTACAGTTGTTCACTAAATCCGATACCCTTGTGTTGTCTTTCAAGGGATGTTTTATTTCTTCTACTTTATTTTTTTTTTTATTATTTTTTTAGATACCTGGCACGTTCCTCTTTACGTTAGTATCCCAGCTATGTTTCCTGAGCTGCCTCTGTGAATGTCTTTCAGGCCCGGACAGTAGCATCCAGTGTCTCCAAATTAGCATTCCTTGATGAGTTTATCTTGCCAGTCAAGTGCATGTGATTTGGGGCCAAGTTGGAGGTAAAGAAAACAGTGTCCTATGAATTACAGAAGCTGCTTGGGAAGCTTTTTTGTTTCTTTGACGTCCTTAGAATATTTCATTCACTTTCAATCTTAAGGTTTGAAAACCAGTGTTATCATTTCTACCACTTGCAAGAATTGTGCCCTGCCCAGTGACACTTCCTTCCCTCACCCAGAGGGAAAATAGTTTTCAGGAAATAGTAAAAAGACTTCATGATTTATAGTTCACCAATTAAATAAAAGGAATTGAAATTCATGTTTAGCTTTTTTCTAAGCCCAGAACTTTTAATGCATTCACTTACGAATGGGGGAATTTCTCATGTCCAGGCAAACCCTTAGTAAAACCATTAGTAAGAACAAAGATTTAAATAAGCAAAGTGTTTTTTCCTGCCTAAGTGGTAGGGAAGCAGACATTTTCATGTTTCTTAACAAATCAAGTAAACTTTTAATGGTTCTAAAAGGTAGGTTAAATGCATCCATGGGGAAAAATGGCTGGAAAATGAAATTTCTAGTCTATGAAAATATCTTAATACTCTCTTTTTTTTAAGTGCAAACAGAATTGTAAAATTTCTTCCTGGAAGCAGATTTTTATGAATAATTGTTATTTCAGCCTGAAAATCTGGATCAATAGAAAAAATAATTTTGCTGGAATATTGAATATTTTTGCTCTGATTAAAAAAATATTTCTCATTAGAGCTATTTTTTTCTCTGCCCTCTCAGTTGTCATAGAAGGTTCTAAGTTCAGGTTGATGAGCAAGAAACGATGAGCAAACATAGCAAAACCAAACAAAGATATGTGAAAGCTAAGCAGTGAGTACAATGAATATTGAAAATATTACTGACTCTTAGAATGGAACATTTTTGTCATATCTGGCAACATTAGGGGAAGAATGGCTATAAGGAAATGGCTGTGATTGCTGTGCCAAAGGAAATCACTTTCAGGCACAAGGTCTAAGAATTTTTTAAGAAAACACGTGAAGTGAGAGGGAAGCTCAGGAGGAAAGAAAAATAGTGTATGTTTCAGTTACCTTTGCTGCAGATGTTACCAAATGGTTTACAAAGGAAAAGTGACCTGTTAGCATGGCTCTGCAAAGAAGAGGTGATGAACAGATAAAACTTAGGCAGATGTTTTTGAAAGCTGAGAACAGAAGCAGACAGTATAGTGTCATAGGCACACCCTTGAATATTACATGGCTTGTGGTTAGTAAAGTAAGCCCTAGCTCACATCTTCATTGTTATGCTCTGAGGAACTGTAGTGTCTGGGGAGGCCACAGGAAGGTTATTGTTTTGTACCTTAATTGAGTTTCAGTCTTTGGTGGTTTATAGAAAGGTTGTGATGCCCTTCAATTGCATGATTAGCATCATGTTTGCCGTTCCTCTAAAATGCACATAAATTCAATTTTTAATAAACACAACATAGAAATATTGGTGAAGAGAGACATCTGTGTCTTGTTGTAGAGCCTGCTTTAGTCAGCTTTGGTAAGTTCATGTAACTGTGTCTGGCAAATTTTAAGCAAATTTTAAGCAAATTTTCCACCTGGTACAAATGATCTTGCTGTCACATGGAGCTATCTTCTGTCTTCTAAATGGCTTTCACATGCTTTGGAGAGAACAGATTGCTTTTCCATAACTGCAAATTATTCTAGAGGTTATGCCTTGTCATTGTAAAGCTGAAGAGATCAGAAGCCAGTCAACTCACTATGTGGAATGTTATTACTGCAGTATGACCTCAGCTGGAGATGACTTGAATTATTTCTACAAAAAAGTTTTCATCTTTAAAAGTCAGATATGATGAAGCCATTTTTGGTATCTCTCAGCATCACTCAGTGCATTTATATACACTGCATGTCTTTCCCAGATCCTCTATGAAAGTAAGTTGGGTTTGGGAATTTAAAATTAATGTTACCTTCTTTTCAGAGTGCACATTTTATTTAAGCACATTCTGGCAACTGGCATCTTTAAGGCAGAGAAATGTTTAAGTTGACATTTCCTATCGCTAACATCTACAGACAGGCAAATCCACAGCAGACTGGAAAGTGTTTTATGGAAGAAAATTACTTCATGTGACACAGCCTGTCTTTTTTACAGCCTGAGTTGATTACAAGGATTTTCATTAAATAGATTTTAAAAGTACTCAAAAAGCTTAAAGATTAAAAATTATAAATATTAATTACTTCCCAAATAGCTTGCTTAGAAAAGTTTATAATTTTTAGGCTTTTTTAAAAGTTATTTTTGAATTATGTTCAGATTAGGTTGAAGATAGATTTGCACATATAGCTGCTACAAGTTCTGCTGAAATGCTGCTAAAATTATATCATTCTGGGAGAAATTTTGTTGTCTTTGGGAGTGTAAGAAAGTCATCATTTACTAACACAAAACCAAGACAGTGTTACCTACTGATCGATCATTGGACTGCATCCCAGGAGAACTGAACTCAATTCTTGACTTGTACGCTGACCTACTGGGTGAGTTAAGGCTATCTGCTTGACATCATTCAATATGGCAGTTAGTGATCCTTATCTGAATTTGATGGTAAGGAACCTTATTTGAGTCTCACTGATGAAAAGGCTTGTTGGTATGTTATTAATCAAAACAGGTATTTTCTTCCAAATGAAAGCGATTTGCCTTTGGAAGATTCAGTTGTATTTTTCTCGATCAGCTTTTCTGAAAATCTGTTCCTCTCATTGTAAGATAGCCTAATATTTAGGTTTGTGCACATCTACAGGTTTAGGGATAAATAGTGAATATTAATTAATTTGATCTCCATTAAGTGCTTAAGAAGGTGCATGAATCAGGTAATTATGTTAAACATTGCAGCACCTAATTGAGCATTTAAAGACTGCATCCTCAACTAAAGTGGACAAAGTACTTATTTAATGGACTTGAGCATTGTACCCCTATTCTTCCCATGGCTCAGTGGGAAGCAGGATATGGTGTGTGTTTTTGTCTGTCCTTGCTGGTGAGCTCCTAGGCAGTGTCCAGTTCTGGGAGGAAATGGCATGCCAGACATGATTCTCAACAATCAGTTTAGAAGTTGTTACCATGTTCTGGGAAAAAAGACTTTTCCAGTGTGGATGCAACAAGGCTGTAATGCTTCCAGTATGGACCAGGGACTAGTTTTATTTAATGTTATAACAGTAGAGAAAGATGGAAGACACAATATGATCTTCTGTGACATTGTATTTCACTATTTCTGCTGTAGTTTTATCATGGTTCATTCTGCTGAGAGGGAAACACTGAAGTAGTAACAACTGTGGTAGTAGTTAGGTAAGGGCATGAGAATGTGTCTTTTGTGCGTTCCATTAAGAGTTTTCCAAGTTTAAGACCTAGTATGGCTTTAAGCAGGGTGCATTGCAATTTCAGTTACTCAGATGAATCCATCTTTTCTTGCTCTGAGAGCCACACATAAGTTACACTTCTGGGAATAAGCAACTCTGATAATAGTCTACAAGGAAGTGGTGATAATGGCTACTCAGGGACAATGTTGTTGTTGTTAGGATGTTGTTAGGACATCACAGATTCACTACAGATGAGCAGCATGCGTAGAATCTTCTGAGGGTGTCCCACAAGGTTTGTCTCAGCAAACCTAGCTAATGTGCTTCTGTTGCTGGTATTGGGACTTCTCAACCAAATTCAATCAACACCTATAAATTCAATCAACAACAACACTGCTGTTTATGTGGCATAAATGCATTATGGAAATGTTTGGATATTTAAGATTCACATATATTTAAAAAACTATTTGTTTGTCACCCTGAACTCTTAAAATAAGGCACTTCCCTGTGAATGACTTACTGGAGTACCTATGGAAGCACAATGCAACGAAATGAAGAAGAGCCCTGAAATTAGACACACGACCATTTAATGTTTCAGTAATGCTCATGTGATGATTCAGAAGACAGATATTCAAGGTTATTTGACTAACATGATGTTTCTAATCTGTATCTGACTTGTGACAACAATATCATGCTTATGTACCTGAGAGTTTCACATGGATTTCTTTATTTCTTGGGAAGCATCTAGAACATTACATTGCTGTTACAGACAAGGAAATTAATTTTCTTCCTACTTGGGATAAAGTTATTTACAGTACACTATGTTAAATGAAAAAGTAGGTAAAATGCATCCAGTCTGGGCAGTGAGGTATAGCTAAACCTTATGTTGCTGAAACCGTGAGTATTTAAACTCTGCCTAGTTTTGCTTACCCTTTGCTATAGCACTGAGGCTGTGTGTTCAGCAGGGCAGATGTTCACTGAAAAGATGTGGAGAATGAGGACTATTATCTGAATTTTGCAGACAAAGTGAAATTTAAGAATTCTGTAATCTGCTGCTAGAAAAGCCAGAATCCTATCTAAAGAGCACCTCTCTAAAGAATATATCTCTAGAATAAGGGTTTTGTCTCCTTTAAACACCTGGGAACTTTGCCAGAGTGACCCTTAGCCATTTGCTTGTGGTCTCTGGAGAACTAGCTCCTGCTGGTCTTCTGAGCAGTGAGTCAGCAGCTAGCATCCAGGGAAGGCTGGGACAACCATGTATTCTCAGGAAATTCAGTGTAGTCAGAGCACATTAATCTGTAGACTGGCCTCTCTGCTCTTCAGGCTCAGTAAATGCCACTTTGTGGGGGGTGGTTAATAATTTACTAAGGAGACACTTCTGCAATTTGTCAAGGGTAGCCAAAATTCACTAATCCTTGTCATCTCAACACTACTGTTGACTTAGGGAGAGGGTATCTCTTTTTTGTATGATTTTGGTTGTTATAACGAACTCCCTAAAAAGTAAATTTTTTCCACCTTCCTTTGGGTCAGGTGCCTGTTTTAAACTTTAAACTACAATCCAGAATGATTCACAGCAATACCATAGTGTTCACCATTGCTAAGTCAGCTGCTTTTCTTTAGGGGGTCTACTTTAGGGCTGAGGGCATGAGCTATGAAGCTGATTTTTGCATTTTTTACTAGTCATGTCTAAATAATTTCTGAACATCTGATGTCCCTTTTGTAGCTATGAAGATAAGTTGAAATCTCTGCCAAATGATCTAAATCCCCAAGTCATACATGGATTTCTTTATATTTATAATCCTGGGCAAAAATTTGTCCAGGAAAAGGTTAAATTTCTAGAGAAATAGAGATACAAATACATTTTAACTCCATCTGCTTTCCAGACTGAATCTTGCCTCTCCCTTCACAGAGTAAGAACAAACTAAATCTTGTAAAAATGTAAGTCTACTTTGGATGTAACCAGAGGGAAGGGGATTATGAGAACGATAGCTCAGCCCATGAGAAATATTAATGAATTTTTCTCCTTCTAATATAAGCACAAGTTGTACTTTAGAAATGTTTGTCTGACTTTCTGAAAACAGTGAGGAATTTGCTGTTACCTCAGGCAGGGAATTTCATCTTTGTTTACATAATATTCAGGAGTGCCATAATGAATAACTATAGTGCCATAACTGAATAACTATTGCAGCAATTCCTGTCTTTGAAACCTCATGTCTCAGCTCCATGTAGGATGCAGAATGTTACACTGGTGAGAAATTGCTGAGAGTAGATCTACAGCTAACATCTTAACTGATTTGATTTCTACAAATTGCATCATGTTTTTTCTGAACAAGACACCAAAAAGCCACAAGAATTTTTACACCAGTATTTCCCACAACAATCTTCCTTGAAAAAAGAGAATAGTTTATCATAAAAAGAATATTTTCCTTCTGTGTGCTTAAGTTTTCATTTACTGATGACCATACTCTGCCTAGTTTTCTCCTTTTCAAACCAGTCTTTAAGGTGATACTGTAGCTAGCAAAGCACAGGGTACCCTGGGTTTCACCTGGAATATGTACTGGAGAGTCAGCAGGACAGATGGAAAATGTGCCTTGAAAGATAATACCCAAGTGCTCTAGGATTGAGGAGATATTCTATAAAAAAAAAAAAATTCAAACAAGAATCTATCACTTTTACATTTCCTGAATTTGTGTAATAATTTTTATATTCCAAAATAGGTGGGGCCAAATCTCTGGATAGCATCCTTATTATACCAGTGCTGTTGGATTCTGATTGAGAGCCACCATATGAGGCTCCAGGAGAAGGGTTTAAACAGCAGAGAGGAAAAAAAAAAAAAAATGGGGGAGGGGGGTGGAAGAAGGAAAAAAGAAGAGTTCTTGTGATGCTGCCATTAAACATTATGTAACAATATGCCTTCAATTCTTGCATAATTGGAAATTCTGTGATTTCCTTGCCAGACTAATTTTTGATCTATGGATTTTAAAACCTCAGTTGTAATTTTGGAAAGAATTGAGGAAATTTGGTGGATAATCAGTTTTGTCATGCAGTCTTATTCTCATGTGCAATAATAAGAATGAGTGAAAGACAGAGCTGTAGGTATAAAATACAATGACAGCTGTATTTTAACAGCAAAGGCTTCAGGTGTGCTGAATAACAGGCATGATATAAGGCAGTATCTGTTGCAGAATCTGAAGTTTCAGCAACACATCACACAAATAGTGCTTATGTTGACATTCAAGGCAACAATCTACATTCTTTTTTGTCTAGTCAATATCAAATAAGTTTCCTAACATCTTAAGAAAGGATAGTTTCAGAGGAGTTGGAGGCTTCAGTGACTTGAATTGTATGGGCTGTTTTCGTGTTTCTTTGAGGGTTTTTTGCATGTACAGACTGCATGCAAGACTAGAGATAATTCTGGAGGAAGCAAACAAGTAGGCAGCAGAAACTGTCATCACTGACAGCCAAAATGAAAATGGGTGAAGTTTTAGGATCACGTCCCTGGAATATATAAAAGGGCGCTAACTCCTGAAAGAGTGTGTGTGTGTTTGAAGAGTGACAAATATAAGGAAGGAGAGCTAACTAAAAAAAATGAAGAATTGGCAATAAGTCTATTAGAAAGCACTTTAAAAGGACTTTAAAATATTTTAAAGGACAAACACCTGAATGTTCTAAGAAGAAAGATTTTATCATCCTGTGTAATAACTATAGCAGAAATACCTTATAAACAAAATTTGTCTTCATGTTCCAGTGCATTTGATAAAGAAAAGAAATTCCAAAGTAAAACCAAGTACCCTAAAGAAAATTAAAAAAACCCTTCTTAATCTTTAGATAAAGAATAGACTGATTCTTTTCAGTGATTAACACTTTGGAATCATATTCTTTCTTTAGCTCAAGAAAGGATTATAGTAAAATTAGTAATGTTACAGTTTATTTAAAATGTATTGGCTTTTCTTCTCAGGTTGGCGTAGAGTGACGTCCTTGGAGAAAATCCATTCTTTCTTAGCAGGCAGGCTCTGAAAAACAATCTGTTTCTTCTCTTCTGTGTGCTTAACTAGCTGTTTTTTTGCAATGTGGTTTCCTTTTGCGAAGGAAAGCAGAAGGAAAAAAAAGCTATTCTTCTGTAGGGGTCTCTGTGAAGTGAAAAACTCTCCTTACATCCTTTATGAATGTCAAAGATTTTATAGTAAACACATTCACAGATGCTTCTGTACAATATTACTTTAATAAGATCTCTGTCAACCGTTTGAGTTCAAACATGTTGTCTGGGTTTTCTATGTATTCAGAGTATGTGGCACTGTGAAAACTATGAGGAATTCCCAAGACCTTTTTATCTTGTCTGTGACAACACCTAATATGTGCAAACAATTCACAACTCTCAAGAACCATGGAAATTACTAAACTTAGAGTATTTGAGAGTATTAGTATTTAGGAATTGGTCAGACATCAATCATGTGCGCTTGTCAGGCAGTTCAGTCACTTCTCTCACTCAAATATATCAGATTGGACGTTAAGGAAGGAGGTGTAGGGAAATCATATCTTCAAAAGCCAGACAGAAGACAAGAATAGTTAGAGCATGCAAAAGCAGCCAGATTCCTGTCTGCCTGGCACAACCCAAAGGTAGGAGAAGCCTGATGGTACGATGTAGTGTCTTAGATCTGCCAGTCAGAGCTGTGGATAAATGAGGAAGTGGAGAGCTGGGGAACTGAGGCAAGGGGAACAAGCTGGGATAGAAGGAAGAGGATAGTGTGAGTGTTGCAATGAGCCTTATCCACCAGACGCAGGGTGGAGAATTTGACGTCAAACAGGCAAGTTATGCCTGAGAGAGGGATTCAGGGAGAAGTGCACTCCTGATAATGCCTGATTTGTGTCCTGTTTGGAGCTCTAATCAGGTGTCTGTAAGAGAAGACAGAGTGAGGACTTTTCACATTTTATAGGTGATTGCAGCTTATTTCAAAAGGTTAGAGAGAACACATTAATTGAACATGTTGGTGCTGTCTTTGCACTAATGACTGGAGCAGATGGCAGAAGTGCTGTGCTGCAGGCAGAGGAGAAAAAGGAAAGAACTGGTAGCTTCTGTGAAATAGCAGACTTGTTATGTTCCTTACATCTGGTCCTATGCCCATCACATTGCATTTTGAATATTTTTGCAAAAAATCAGTTCCATTTTGTAATTTGGATTTTCATGTAAATGTGCTGGTTTCAGCAATTGCCAGAAAAGTTGTCTCACATTAAAAATACAATTTCTGGTCAAATCCAGAGAAAGATTTGCTGGAGAACAGCCCAGCAGCCATGATGAAAAGAAAAGGAGATACATGTTAGGAGCTGGTACCGAGCTCCTGGCTTTAATCAAGCATTGTGGGAAAAGAAGATTCATACTTCATCTTAAATTAATCTCTTACTTAGGGCTGAGATTTCTCTGCTTTCTGACAGTAAACTTCAGCAGTCTCAGATTTGACTAGTGCAACATGGAAACATTTCTTTAATAGTTTCTCACTTTTCTGTAAGTTTTAGAATTAAACTACATTTCTAGTGAAAATTAATGGCTCAAAGGGACATGAGAAAGCTATCCCTATTCAAAAGATGGGAATTAGTCATCTTTAGCTTCTCTAGCTCCTTTTGAAAGAAGTACCTTGTGGCATTATGCATCCAATAATAATTTTATTAGTAAATTATATGACCTGTTCTCACTCTCAGTAAGTAGCAGATAGTTCTAGTTCTAGAATTTCCACAACTGGTTTTGCTTGATTTCCATCATGTTGCAGATATCTTTGTAGATTTACATAAGGGTCAGGTAAGAACCCATGTTTTCATGTGTTTAATTAGATGCCTTCTTGAAATTCATTCCTTTTCTAATTATACATTGACACCTATATTTACTTAAAAAAAAAAGCTCTGAAAATTTCCTTACTCTTTTTTCATTGTTCAAATTGACAGGATAGTCCTGATGTGACTTACAAGTATCTGCTGAAAGATCATTTGAATTCTCAACTGTGCATTAGACTGTTGAAAAAAAATGTGTGATGATCTTAAGTGGATCCGACACAAAATTCTCATGGTGCAGATAATAGCTTTCATCTTGATTAGACTCCTATGTCTCCATGTTTTCTTCTTCCCCATTAGTAAATGTCAACAACTACAACATTTTTAAAATACCCTGGGAAAGAGAGGCTGTTTTTTGAGCAGTTGAGATTGTAAAAATTGTACCTGCAGAGCAAATTTTTCTAACCAACCTTGGAAGAATTTGTGATTATGCCAGGGATTTCTGCTGTTTGTTATCAGGCACAAGCTGTAACACTTAGACTTTACACAACCCTTTATCCTAAACAGTATTTTTTTCTGTTTCTCCAGGTTCTAGTTACTATTCTGTCTACAGTGTATGTATGGGCTCTACTCAGACAATAGGATTCTCCTTAGGTTTCTGGGGTAATATCTTAAATCACATTTACTAGATGGGATTTTATGTTTCCTTACTGTAAGGTTACCCTGTTTTCTTTCAATCACCACCCATTATTTTATGAAGCAAATAAAACCTTTGGGGCCAGATGCTATGATGATTAAAGAAAAAAACAATCACAGATTGACCAACCTTGGAAGATATTTGAATGAGTTCCAAGATGCTGTGATTTTGCAACTTTGATTATAGTAATCATACAATTACTTCTTTTTTTTTTTTTTAATTTGCCCTGGAAAAATTACTTGATCAGCACCATATCAATACCCTATATTAAAGACCAAAATCTTAATCCACTTGGTTCTGTATTTTCTGCGGAGGGAAGACTCAGGGTGTAAAAGTTTGTGCCTTGTCTCCTTAAGTGTCTCATAGGCCTCTATGAAACATTGGCTTAGAATAGAAGCACTTTTTGCTGATAGCTTTATCAGTTTGTCATGATTCCATAGTGGATTTGTAGGAGCAGGCATGCAGATGAACCTTTTGATTTTTTGGAATTATCCATGTGCTTGATAATAAGTCAAATGCTTCAGTTTTTAAGACTTAACTTGTTCAGATTGATTCTAGTAAGAGAATGAGAGATCAGAATCAAGTCTGGCTTTCCTCCATGATGACATAAATCTATACAAATCATTAGGCAGCATTATGAAAAGATAGCACTAACGATAATAACATCCGTGTCTCATTGTAGTAATCCATGTTTTCATGTGCTTCTATCTGATTACCAGAACAGGCTTGTACTATATGACTTCAGAACAAATTAATCATGTAGCAAACCTTAAATGCTGAGTGAAAGAAAACAGATTTTTGAACTCATTCATGTATATTTCCAATACCCTTGCTGTAAAAAAAGAACATGAATACATGGACAATGTCCTTCATGTCATAAAAAAACATCTGAAGTCATTATTGGCTTGTCACATGAACTGAGATATTTGCTTCTTTGTTTTGACTGTAATCTGCAATGTGTCAAAACTTAAAAAATGCACAGTCCTGCACTGTTTTTACAATGAGATTGCAATGTGTGCAAATGCACTTTCTAGAACACCTTTCCTTTGTTGTGTTGGTTTTTTTTTTAATTTTGAGAATTATGTTCTCTGACTCCTTTTCAGGTCTATCAAAAATATTATGTTCAACCTCTGAGCTATAAAGAGGTCACAAAAAATTAATAAGAAACCTGTTATGGTTCTTTTGGTTCTGTTGGTGGAGAGGATAAACTTCAGAGAAATAATTATTTTCATTTTTTAGACTCATCTTAAGAGACAGTTAATGTATTAAATATTTTAAAATAAAAGCAGAAAACTAAAGATCAAAATGTTTCAAAATCTTTGAGAAACATCTAGCTTCTTACATCACTGAGTAGATAAATAATACAACTTATTTCTGCTGTGAGTTATGCACAAAAATGCCTTCAGCTTACCACAGAGTAATATTAAGCCTTGAATAAGTTTTACAACAAAAGGATTTATTTTATTACTTCTCTGGATTTAATATGAGTTTTCTATCTCTGTCATTAGCTAATGCATAATTTTTGTACATACTAATGAAAATTTCTTAGGCTACATCCTCAAAAACTAATTATGTGTGTTCCAATCCTGTATATTAGAATACAAGCTGTCTACTGAATCAATAAAAATGATGGAAAGGACTGAAATATGGTTGGTATTTTGGTATCACCCACTGCACTATCTGTCATTGAAGTGCAGTTTTTGCAAAATTTGTAATAGTCATAGACACTAGTGACAGATAGAAATGACTAACTGAAAAAAAAAGAGTCATACCATGCAACATGGGGTGTTTTTTTTGAGAAAAATACAAAGCTTTTATTTTCCATTCTAGAGTTTCAAAGACCAGGTCTCACAAATAGTTTCCCATGCTGCTGTGGATCACAAAAAAATTACTCAAATATCAGAATGGAAATGTGAGGATTTGTTTTGCACTCTGAATTTTCTGATGGGCAAATTCAAAAGAAATGTGTCCTGTACACTGGCTTATAGGATATGTTCAAGTCTTAATATATTTTAGTGTGTTAGTAAGTAAATGCTATGTTGTACTATCCCTCTTATTTAAAAAGCTATTCACCCAATTTAAAATGTAGGAATAAATTTGTAATGTTCTTTTTTTCCTTATCTTCAACTGATTAGGGATAAATTCTTCATTCTTACAGTACCTCCTGTTTTCAGAACTCACATTTTAAAGAAATGTAAATTAATTTAACCTCAGAATACACTTTAAGAGTTACAGAGAAATAGAGAAATGATCAGATTTTTAGGAATTGGGTGACATTTTCAGTCATTTGCATGTGGAACATTTTTAGTCCGTTTAGATTGTGTGTTGATCTAAGAACCTGATGTTTCACACAATTTGGTGAAGTGGTAGTTACACTGGTGCAAAGTGTAACTTGGGCAGTGTTACGAGAAGGAAATCCATTCTGACTTCCTACATATGGAAAATCTGCATGTGGTTTTAGGAGACTGGGCTTCTAGTTTTGGAGACTCTTCTAATATTCAGAGAAGTGTTCAAAGATGTTTACACTGTTCTTACACTCTTGCATTTTTCACTTCAGACAGTTTTAGAGATTGTGCTATGTGGCAAAGATGAAAAAAATGTCCTCACATTTTAACTTCTCCTTTCAATTAAATCTTAACTCTAACATTGTTCTTCCTTCACATTTTATATGTGGAGCAAGATGATGATGCAAAACTCTTGCTTTGCACTGGTTGCAGTCTGAAATGTACCTTTCCAATTATGAGGTTCTTTCCGGATTTTAGGTTGCTTTTGCCTCTGTATGGGACAAAAAAGTCCTAAAAGTTTTACCTATCCAGAATAGGCAGACTCTCAGCACCCTCTTATTCCGTGACCTTTTCCACCAGTATCATACTTGTAAAAGCTGCTTGGCCATTGGCTCAACTGTGCTTGGCAGTTTCAAGCGCAGTTCACAGCGAACACCTAGTGAGAGTCTTCCCTTTGATCATTCTCAAAGAACAGCCTGGGCAAAAAAAATGTGTCTTATTGTAAACACAGAACTTGATCAATTCTGTAGTGCTTTCCGTAACTTCTACACATTTGACACCATCTCTTTGGAGTTGTTTCTGATATCAAAGTACTGAAGTTGCTTTAAAAAAGTGTGCTTTTCAAATTAAAGATCTACAGTACTGAGGTTACTCTATTATGTCAGCATGTCTGCTGCTGCTTCTTACTGTCTCTTGTAACTTTATTCCAGGTCTGTCACCAGTGACTAGGAAAAGCTGTCCTATGTCTGTATGCTTAGTTCTCAGCCAAAATATGATTTTATTAGAAGCTTCTAACAACTTTGTCCTCTGTCTTATAAAAAAAATTATTTCAAGGGCAATGATTAGCAGGAATCCCCAAGATTTATACCTCAGTTAATTTTTCTTCTCTGTTTAAAATCACAAAATTAAGAAATTTCACACTCCTATTGCCAGAGGATGAACTGTCTAAAGTGTCAGTGTCCCTTTAATGGCTCCCTGTCTATAACCTGTGAAGCAGCAACAGAGTTGGTGATTTTCAAGTGCAAGGGGGAAATGATGTGAGGAGAGAGGTGAGTTGTCCTACTTAATCAGTGTTAGACTTGAACTATATAAGATATTAATATCTCACCTTCCTCCAAATCCCAGAGTGGAACTAAAAAGCAAATCCACTCAAATTATTCAGCATGCTAGAATAATCAATGCTGTGAGACATTAAAAGTAAAGCCCTTCACTTTTGCCTTTTACATTTTTATGTGTGAGTGTGTGTGTATATATATATGTACACACATCAATAAAGGTTCCCTGCTGCCTTCATCTTTTGATTTTAGGTATCACAAGAACATTATAGAGATTCAGTAAACAAATCATGCTGATTCATTTCCTGGAGGGATGAAATCACTAAATCTCCTAGGTTTTGGCTGTGGTGTTGGTGCTGTTCATTAATTATTGACTTAAGATTTGAAGTGGGAATTGCTCCTGTGTCATCATAATGAGGGGGTTTGTGCATTTCATAAAGATTACAGCTTCTTTAAAAGAAGGAAAATAATAAGGAGAATGGCTGTCTTCAAGCACTGTGGAAAGAGTACAGGGAGAGAGGCAAAGGCTGGAAAGGCAAGGAAAGGAACTGATTGCTCTCTGAAGTGGTTTTAAAGTTTGTACGAATCAACAACACTATGTTGTGGCCTCACATTGGATGATGCAACTGAGTGCTTCAAGTTTGTATTTTCATCTAGGAGGACTATCTTGGCTTAGAGGTCTATTATCACGCCTGAGAAGAAGCATCTACTTTATCCTACCCACACAGACAGAATTTATTTTGGAGATTCTAGAATGTATCTGAAATGGATTAATATACAGTTATTTTGGATTTATATACATCAATATTGAATGTTTTTTCCTTTATTATTCTGAGAGGCTTATGCTCTCAGAATACAGAATTTAGCACTGTAAAAAACAGAAAGAATCCAGAAGCACTCTTTGTGTGCATTTTATGACTTCAGAATTTGATCCCCACAAAATTTTTTCTTGCAAGTTTCCCAGCAGAAGGCAAGAAAATCATCCCTGCAGTCAACAGAGAGTCCAACCAATAAGCCAGATGTGTCTGAACTGTTTGGTTATTTTTTCCAAGTCAGGCCAAATGACTGATAAAATGTTGCAGTGATATCCATATTCCTCAGAACAAGAGAGGCAAGCCAGAGGGACTGCTACACACCAGCTGCTTTTTCAACATGGTACTGGAATTCAGAGAAGCTCTGGGAAATGTTCCCCTTGCTGAGGCTTCTAGTGGTATGCAGGCTGGTTCGTGTGGCTGTTGTCTTCTGAAAAATGTTGGATGAGGTTCTTTGTGAAGAAGGTTGATCAGTTCTTCTTTGACTTATATTGTCAGGGAAGGCAATCAACTTTTCTCATTTGCCAGCAAGAGGCACTCGCTCCTTTAAACTACAGAGATGAAACTTTACCCAAAGGAAGGTGATTGACCCAAACTTGCCAGAGCTTTCAGCTGTTTTTTTCTGATCTCGTGAGCTGTCATTTATATACATTATTATTTTTGTAACCATCCTGGGCTTCCACATCCAATCTTAATTTCATATGCTGTTCACTAGATAATCTTATGGAAGACTCCATGACACATAATTGTGTGGGAGTCCTTTTTTCTTTGGGTGATTGCAGATATAGGTTGTGCTGTCACTTTGCCTATATTTTAGTTTACTTGACATTATTCTGTTAAAATATGTTTTCTGCAGCTTCTTGTGCTACCAAAAAGTACCCAGATAGATTAAAGTTTTCCACAGGTGGTATTTACTACACGAAGATTTTACCTTGAAATGCTTCATTTTGCGTGGTTCTTAGCTGACATGAAGGTGAGCAAAGGGGATCAGGGATTACATTTGGTTTTTTCACTATTAAAGAAATAAGGAAAAAAAAAACCCACTGAGAAACAGCTGATGCTAGGGAACATCCATGTTTTCTCATAAGGACTTGCTGTCTTACTTAAGGATTGTCAGTCAGGAGGTTTACTTTCAGCAGTTCTTGTCCTGAAAAATCCAGTACGGTCAGTAGCGATTTACTTGCAGCCATCTCCTGTCCTCTGAAGCTGAAGTCTACACGCAGCCTGCAGACCCTACAGACAGCGTGTGTGTATGTATAAACACACAATCACATCTGTAAGTTAAACTGAGATTTTTCCATTGAAACAATATTTCTGGTTACTGTGAATGGTCTGGTGCAAGGTACTAAATCAAATTCCTTTTACCTGTGTTAGTCCTTTCCCACTTCATATCTAGGCACCGAGGAGAAAGATTCAATTGACTTCAATCCTACTGTTTCTTTTTTCCAAATGGTTGAATGTTCTTAACGGGGTTTTTGGTTGGTTGGTTGGTGTCTTTGTGTTTTGATGTGCATTGTACATAATTCTATGGCCACCATCAGTTTATAAGATGTCCTGAGTGAAGGCAAGATAATTTCTAATTCTGAGCAAATGTACACATCATATACTATTATATGTTCTCAAATAACTGCCCTTTAGCTCAACTTTGGCTATAGCATACAGAGCGGAACTGACACTTGAAGATAAAGAGATATATGAAATTAGTATGTCATCCATAATTTTAAATATATTTGAGGAAGGTAGCCCTTAGTAACCGCTGCTTGTTTGTGGTTCTCACACCTGTGAGTTCCATTTGTGGCTGAAAAATTGTAAAAAAATTGACTCAGTTTTGTAAATCTGTGAGAAAGTTGACTATACACATGCATAAAAAATTACAGACATGAAATCACAGTGCATATGAATACACAAACATGGAGGTACACAAGCAACTGGAAATTATTTTGATGCTCTGAAGAAATACAAACACTATGCTGACAAGAAACCCCAAACCTAAGTGCCTCAACCACAGACATTATTGAAATGTATTTCCTCTGGGTCTTGTAAGAAAATAACCAATAATTTTTAAAAGGCCATTAAAGCATTAAATTGTTTCCTCCTTCAGGCAAGAATTTTATCCTTTTCCTTTTTTCATTATTGTTAATTAAAACTAGCAATGTTTCTGGAGAAAAATATAGATACAAAAGCTATAAAAAATATAATTTCCTTGGAGAGGTTAATATAAAAACACTACCAGGCTTATTCATCTTGAGTGACATTTTACAGATATGAGGAATGCCAGTGATTAGAAATCAATTTTTTAGCTATTAAAATATAATATATACTGTCATAAGACCCAGAGAAGATGTGCACATGGACGAGTATGAACAGTCTTGTTTTCCTTTACCTAGACTTGAAACGAGGCTGGGTAAAGTCAAGCTTTGATATGACAGCAGTGTTACCATGAAGCTGCACCTGAGCTAATACAGCCAAAAAGGAGGACAGTATATGTTAGGTTGTGGTCAGTGATACATTAATATGATTATAGGCATGGCACTGACATCTGATAGAATGAACACCTGCACTATGAACACAACCATGGAGTCACATAGTTGAGGTCCAGGTTACACTAACTGCACCATTATTTCTGCTATGAGATGTTTAAATGCTGCAAGTTATGATATCTTATATGTATAGTATGTAAAAATATGTGCTGTATGTTTATTAAGTTTTTGCCATTTGGTCAATGAATAATCTTGAGAAAAATAAAGAGAATCAGTGGTACTTGTAATAGGCAAGGAGGAAGGAAATTCATGTTATTTAACTGTAGGCCTCTAATTTGCTTGTCTGACAGAGGAATTTAAATCTGCGGTCTCCAAGGTCTGTTACAGTGCACTAAGAGAAAAGGTTGATAGTATAGGTATGGTCCACAAAATTTTTTCATGCTCTTTGACTTCACATGAGGCTTCTGAGTGACAGTCATTGTTGGTTTCTTCATAGTGTTCTCTGGTCATTTCCAACAGGCTCAGGTTTTATCAGACCTTACCGGCCCATACAGAAATTTGCTGCTTTGGAAGAGTGTTTTGGGTGTACTGGTGTTACTCATATTACTGTGTTCTCACAGAAACCTGCTGCCTTCTTTCTGAGTTCCAGGAACAAGATTATGCTGTTCACTCACACTGAATAACACAGTAATATCTGAGGGTCCTTTGGAAGCTCTGTAAGTCCCATTCAACATGTGGGTGGCTATCAGAACATCTCTCTGTATTTACTGCAAACAATGGACACAGAACAGGACACTCTTTAAATGACACATAAACAATTATCTCTTAACTTTTCTTTTTTGTTCATTTTACTTACAATTTATATGAGATTGTGGATTTGATGAAAAGATGATGCTGTGAAGCAGTAACAGTTGTTATGTTTGGTTTATTGAACATGGTCAGTTTTCCATAGTCTCATGTTTGGATTTCAAGTACCACTAAATGTACACTCTGAGACGCTGTGTGTTTTCAGTGTCACACTGACTCCACAATGCAGTTATTCACCTGTCTCTTATACACAAATGGGGACAAATATACAGTGTAATCACTTTGAAAGCTTATTCCTATTGTCCTTTGATACTCTGAGCTTATCTCACTTCAAATTGTGCTTTATGGATTGGATTGTGTATTTCATTGCTATATAGTATATGACTTTTGTTCCTAATGCAACAGTTTTCTGTCTGTAGTCTGTATATACCTCCAGACAAAAGTCTGTAAAAGATTTGTAAGGAATAGCTTGTCAGTAGGTTTACATTTACTACACAGGGGTCCAGAGCTCTGCTGAAATTTTTCTCTGGCTCTTAAACAGACAAAGACTAAAACCTCTCATTTCTGTATCAAGAAAAGGCTACTTACTTGCATTTACCAGTGTGGAACTTTTTTGTGGTGGTTTTTTTTGTTTGTTTGTGGGTTTTTTGTGGGTAATTTATCTCTATTTCTAAGTCAGAGAGATGTAATAATTTCACCAAATAGAGGTAAAAATACTTGAACTTTTTATTTAGTCAGCAGAGAGAAATAGGCATTGCAGGATGCAATTTTGATTGTAAAGACAATGCCTGAATGGATAGATGAGCTCAAGGACGTAGATCTAGAAAACATGTCTTCTCTCACTTAGACTGGAAAATATTTTTTCTTTTAGTTCCTTGTAGTATTGATGATTTCCTTAAAATGTCTATAAATATAAGTTGAAGTACCTTTCAATGTAAAGATTTTAAAAAGATTTGTTTAGAAACTGTTTAGTTAGCAAATAATAGAATCACAGAATCATAGGATCTTTAAGATTGGAAAAGACCACTAAGATCATCAAGTCCAATTGTCTGTACCACCATCTCAACTAAACCATGTCCTGAAGTATCATATCTATACATTTTTTTTAACACCTCCAGGAATGGTGACTCCACCACCTCTCTGTACAGCCTGTTCCAATGCCTGACCACTCTTTCAGTGAAGAAATTTTTCCTATTACTCAATCTAAACCTCCCTTACTGCAACTTGAGACCATTTCCTCTCATCCTAGACCACAGAATCCAAGAATATTTCATAAACCTTTTCGGTTGCCCTCCAACTTCAGTTTTTTATTTGGATAAATAACTTGTCCCTCACTAATGTGCTCTTGTTGCTTCTGTGAAACTCAGAAGGTGAAGACCAGTGGAAGAATAATTATAAAGAACCACTTATAGTCTAAAATCTGGTATACTGAGTAGAAATCACAACTGAATATGCTGCCATTCATCTTCCACGCAAGCCAAGACCCATGGCCACATTTTCATGTATCATTCAATATTTGCCATGGTAGCATGATGCCTATTACTGGAGATAACATGACTATGTACTGCTGCAGACAGTGCTAGAACTATTTTAGTTTATATGAGGAAAAACATTTGACACTCTTGTGTTAGATATGGATTTCAGAAACTTCATGCTTTTGTAATCTCAGTGGGGTTTTTCTTTCACACTGTAAATTACCGCTTCATTGACCTTCTATTCCATCTTTATCATAGGTAATATTTTACTGGTGAATATTTTTTTCTAGGCTGCTTTCTCTTCTTCATTTTTTACCTATCTGTTGCCCTGGATAAATGCAGACCACTATATAACACCACTGATAAGATAGCGTTCTGGTAACAGTTTTTGTCCTAAATTAAAACCTGAATGTTCTGGGTAGGAGCATAAATTTCTGATTATAGAATACAGATGAGACCCTATAAGTGTGCAGGATAAATCCTTTTACTATGAAAAATAAGATGCAAAGTTATATTTGAGATAAGAACTCCATACTTTTCATGGCATGTGCATAATTTTTCAACGATTTGACCAATATATTTGGGGTGATTTGGAAAAAAGCCATCTGCCCTGTCGTATAACACAAATAAAGATGGCTGATAACACTCAACAGCACACATGACTAAAAGAATTTGACCTTCCTGAGATCCACTTGGAAATGTGATTGCAAGAAAATTGGACTGCTTTGCTGATATTCATCACTGCGAAGAAAATTCAGTGAAAGGATGATCAAAAGTGAGACCAAGATAAGATAACAGAAGAATGGAAAAGAACAAAAACATGGTTTTATTTATCTATATTCTCTCTTTGTGTTGCATTTTGTAAAAAATTTCATGTACTTGGTTATAGGATGGTGATGGTGTAACCATGCCTTGTGGATGCAGGGAGGCTGCACCCCCAGGGAGTGGCACCAGCCCTCTTCCATTGTGACTCTCATTCTTTTAACTCAATTCTTCCTTGAGGCCTGTGGTATCATGACAGCTTTCTTCTGTAGCTCACACAATTTGCTTATGCTTTCTCTTTTTCTGGTTTTCTATGAAGTGTATCAGAGGTTTGTGACCATATTCTTCCTGAAATTTGGAGAATTCTGCACACCAAATGGTGCAGAATTGTAATTCCACTCATGTCTGTAACATACTGTGTGCTCTAAAAAAGACTAAAAAGACAAATGGTCTAAGATGACTGCCCTGATTCAGTCAGTTGTGTGTATTGGGATGGTGTCTGAAGTCCATTGTTCTACCTGTCTCTTCAGAGGTTGTATAATTTGAGAGGCAACTCGTAAAAATGCTGATCTTTCAGTTTTTCTTAGATTTCCTTCTGCAGATGAAGGAAAGGCACTTGGGCCCTTTCTCTATAACTGTACTTGTAAACTGAACGTGCCAGGGTGTATATTCTGTCACAGAAGGTTGATGGTATGCTATGACATAGACCACACCTACACTAGTAAACTTGTGAGTGTGTCCTTCTAGTAGTAGGTTAGGTAGCAAAGGTAATGGAAAAAATGTGTTCCACAGTTTTTTGTGCCTACTTGTCTACATTTTTGGCTGTCATACATGTCCTGTCTTTCATCTTCCTGATATTACTTTATTATCTCTTCAGCTATAGAAGAAAAAGCCCATATGACCAGTGCCTTCTGATTTACAGTCTTTGTGCAAATAATTGCTGCTATATGTTGTTTGCAGGTGCTACCAAAGCATTTCTGGGTGTTCAGGCACCTGATTCCCTGCTTCTTTTAGCAGGCAGCTTTTGATAACTTCTCAGGGGAACATGCTGGGGACCTTTTCCTTCAAAGTGCAGCTAGAACTAATAGTAGTCACATCATGTAGGTCAAGTGCCTAGTTTTGGTAGTGAACTATGTAGAGAAAGAGGGTCATAGTGGCATGAAGACATTTCAGCTCAAGTCAATGTCAGAAAGCAGAACTTAGGTGTGAGTCCTGGAAAGGAGGCTGAGCCCATGCTTCATGTTACAGGGGAGATTGTTCTCTGATATGTACAAGGTATTGAACCTTTAGATGGACCCCACTTTCCCTTTCCACACAACCTGTCATCTGTCACCTGGTACCAAAGTACCATATTTTATAAGCTTATCGCCATGGAGAAGGTGGTTGTCATCTCTGTAGCCTTACTACTATGAACTTTGCTGGTCAGCAGGCAGCAAATTTGGGGTTGTCAAGTCTATGGCAGGCAATTACATTGGAAATGTTCACCAACAGTATTGATGCTACCTCATGGGCCAGGAACCACCACAATACAGTTCCTGAATCTCCTAACCACCACAATATAGTTCCTGAATGTCCTGTCACCCTTGCTCCCACAGCATTTACAAAACAGCCCTGTTCTCTCAGAGGTCTCTGGGTTTTGCTTGTCTCTAAATTCCCTGTCTGGTACACATGGCCAATCTACTACTACCCACAGCCCTTCCAGTCACTGCATTTTCAACTGTCACTGATTTTTAGCAGCTTTCCACAGCTCCTGTTCTCTTTCTATATATATCTAATATGCCTCTCAATGATATCTCTCCTTCTTCTCCCTCTAGATTTGAGAGAGATGGATTTTTATAAAATACTTTCATCTGTCACACAAGCTCACAGAATCGAAGCTCTCAGCATCCAAAATTTTTACAGGTGACATCCTGGCAGACTCTTAGACAGCTCTTATCTTACTGGCCACAGTGTTTGTTACTTCTTTTTACAAAACTTTAACACAAATCTGAATTATGTGTAAGCTGTATTTATATAGATATTATGTTTAAATTTGTGAAAGAAACTTCGAGAAGGATTGGGTGTGTATCTTCCTGGCCCTTGCACCTGGCAAGAACAGAGCAGTGATCAATCGGTTGTCTTCTCAGCAACAGAGAATTGCTTCTGCCAAGCCTGATACTGGAGGCCTGCTGAGAAGCTTACACAGAGGGGCTTATCTCAGCACCTCTGCACCAATATTCAGATTCAAAAAAGCTTGAGTTGGACAAGGAGAGGGGGAGTCAGAACATATAGCCTCAGTGTGCTTCTGACTGGGTTGTGGATTGTGAGAGGTATGGTGGAAGCCTGCTCCAATTATGCTGAAGTAACAGTGGCTTTGTCAGTCTCATACTCTGAGTAAGGCAGATTTAAGTTTACCCCTGTATATAGTAGTGGCTGTGTGGTAGTCTCTAACCACAAGCTCAGCATAGTTAGTGGAGATAATTCAGCCAGAGTCAGATGCTTCTCTCATCTTCCGCAGTGGGGTGAGTTTTGGGTGTCAGTAAACATACCTCTTTCCTGGGTGAGACACCTTGTTCCTCACTGAGTGAGGTCGTCTTGAAAAATGAGAGATCTCAGAAATGGGACATTTTTTTAATATTGCAATGACATGCCTTCTGCATTGCTGGGGAGCTGGCATGGGAGTGTGCAGGTGTATCCCTGGTGACATAATGCCCCAGGACTATGCCAGAGGAGAATGCCAAAATGGCATGTTTTTGTCTCTGCCGCTTTTTGGAAATATTACTTGAGAAATGCCATCTGGGAATTGTTTGGGAAAGTGTAGTTGTGACTCATAACCATGCCAATGACTTTTCAAAAAATTTAATCTTATGTGCAATGACCTTTCAGCGTGCCCTTGTTGTGTTCAATTTACCAGTACAGAGCTACCTTCTGCTTGATTTTTGAGACTAGATTTCAGCCATGTTATATAAGGCTTACCTGGGAGAAGCTGCTACTCCTTTTCTTGTTTCTGGTAGAAATGTTTTTGAAAGTAGCATAGGAAAATGCTACATGAAGTAACCAGATTGCTTAAGAGCTTTTCTATAGGAAGTTACACTGGATTCTTCACTGGTGGCCTTAAGGCAAAGGGTAGCAATGGGACAGGTACAGAATTATCCCATTCTTTGCTAGTATTTCATTTGGAAAGGAGAAAGATCTATGGGTGAAAATAGAAGACTGGAAAAGCAAGGGTGGTCTGTATCTGCTCTACAATTTTCTTAGGGTTAAATGAATACTGTCTGTCCATGACATTCTTAAGACAGATGCTGTATAGCAGCACTACTTCCAGTTAAGAAAGATGGAAATAAGATTCTTTCATTGTAGACAGGTTAATATCCACTGAGTCTGTCAGTCAGAACACAATAACTGATTTCCAATAAACTTTTTTCTTTATTGAATAATAGTAAATTTTCAGTTGTGTTTTGCTTGTAAATAGATGTGATGCCATTCCTGCCTCTTTCATTGTTAGCTCTATCTGTCTGGATTCATCCTGTCTCTGTTTCTTCCTGAGGCTTTTGGGAAAGAATTACCACAGAGTTGTTCGTTCTTTTCCCAAGGCCTTCCAGTTGGTGAGCTTCAAGTCTTAAATGTGTTTTGCATGTCCATCTGTTAGATCTCAGACAAAATCAGTTAAAGCAATTATAAAATATTTTCCATTTTCGTTTTAGAAATAAGGTACATGCCCCTCCAAGGCTTGGGGTAATAAGACATGTATAAAAAGATACTAAAGTGGAGATCAAAGCATACCAAAGGGTGAGCAAGTGGAGTGCCAAGAAGGCAGTCTCAGACAAAGGGCCACAAACAGCTGAATCGTCTGAAAGTGTGCTAAGAGCTGTGAGCTATTTAGTTTCCTATTAAGTTATCTCATGACAGGTCAAAACAAGACAAATTACTTCTGATAGACCTCTAGTCACAGTGCTGTAGCTAATCTTGTGGTAAGGTTAATGTCGCTACAAGCGCATCTCACTACTCTAGATAATGTGATCCAATAAGTTATATATTTGAAAGTATAGTTTAGGTGCATACGTTCACTCTGGTCAGCTTCTGGATGAGTGCTTTGCGAGGTTCCAATTTCACTCATTGACTGAATGCTGAGAGGTCATTAAAAAAGTCGCCTGTGTGAAAGTAGCAGAGTTTTTAATATAACCTTATTCATACAAAACCTTGAGAGAGAAAAAGGAGTGTTTGTCATGTCCAAAATGCTTCCAGCCACAAAATGTGCAAAGGAGAGGCAGGCCTTCAGAGCTAGCTAACCACCTGTCTCTATAGACAGGCTGCTGGCAAGGTCAACTTGACTGAAGAAATGGACTGTTCAGCCATCCTTGTGATAGAGTCTGGTAATATCACTGTGTATTAATGGGTTACATTTCTGTCAAGTAGAGAGGCATTCAAAGCTTGCTTTTGATCTGAATTTCTTATATAAAAATTAAACAGACAACTAGTGGCAATTGGTTTATTTTGTAGCTAAGAAGTCTGTCGAATTTATGCAAAATTTTGTTTTAGCTTATGAATTACCTTTTTATATGCAGTACTTGAATTTAACAGTCTATTTCTCTGAAAGGACTGTTTTTATTTTGGTTTGGGTGGATACTGTGTGATACTGATTGTAAAGTATTTCAAAGTGGCTTAGTTGAGTGTTTAAACAGTTATGATGGAAGATGAATGGCAAATTTTTAGTTCTTTATACATTCAATCATTTGAATGTCTTTCTAGTACATACCAAATGAATTGCAAGTTACTGACTTGATACAAAACTTATGCTAAGTTCTCTGCAATATCTAGTTTAGACTGGAGATTTTGTGAAGTCATGGCCTGAATGTCAGCAGAAAGACAAAAGTCTTGAGTGAAGTCTGTTCAAAGCATCAAGCTCAGCCCTGGGCTCCGAAAATGAGAAACGGAGTGCATGGGTGGCATTGCTTCCTCTCTACAAATGTATATGAACTTTCAGATATTCTTGGTGTGTGGTGTTCTTAGCCTCAGATTTTTTTGACAGGAAGATTCCATGAAAGTGACTGTATAGTTCAGTTGCTAGGATTTGGCCTCCTGACATTTTTTTGCTTACATAAAAATATAGTGGCTACAAGCAGGGTATAAAATGTAAAGCACTCCCTTAATATATGGGAAGATGAAGTTTCTCACTTTTGGAAGTGATCTGACAATTAAACGGATATTCTGAAGTCACAGTCCCACTTGTTCCCTGGCTTTACCCAGGAATATCTTCTTGACAGAAATGAAATAAGGAGTCCTGTGAAAACCAGTAGGATTTCCAAAACACTCTCACAAAAACGGATGTGCTGACAGCTTGCATACACAGCTGGTGCCCTTATTCACTCATTATGTGCCTATTGTAGATAAAACCAATAATAACAAGCTAGTGGAATTAGTGTCAAGTATCATATACCAGAGATTTTTGCCTAGTAGCAGGGTGATCCTTTAAATAATGGTACAGGATACCAGGCATTTTCAATGTCACGGGCTACAGCTTTACAGGGAGAGTGTCATGATGTGTTGTCACTTCTGTCATGCTGTTGACTGAAACCTGTACATTGTGATATATATACTCAAGTTCTGGAATGCTTACCAGTATAAGCACTATACTTCAGATTTACCCTGTTTTCTGCTGCATGCCACAGTGCATGTTCTGAAGCAAAAGTTTGCTGAACCATTCTAAGTTACTTAGCACAAAGAACATATGACTGTGCATGATCCTACATCTGTGCCAGACCATCAAAGCAAAGGCTTTCCTGAATACCATGGTCTCCATTTTGTGCTTCATGATAAAATGGTTTCAAAAATATTTAGAGATCATTTTTTTTCTCTGATAGTGCTATTATATGCATGGCAGTAAAATATGAGAGAGAGGGTAGAGGATTATTCTTTAAATAGCAGTGAAAAGATTTTTCAATAATTCTTTACATTTTTTCAAAAGGCACTTAGTAAATTCCTTTTTGCTACTCCATCTGTGACTGACCTCCCAAATTCATATATACACAGAAATGATGGTCTGGCTGACCAGCACCCATTAATTACACTGTTGTACTTATGAACAGTGTCTGGTAAAAGAGGAAAATATTTCTATACTTCTAATGAAACAGAGGCAGAGATCATTCCCTTATACATGTCCCATTTGTCTCTCTGTTTCTTCCAGGCCTCACTAGCCCAAGACAAAATTATAACAGCGTGTGCATTTGGGTGGAGAGGCTAATTTTAAAGCTTTAGTAGCATGAAATAATGTACGGACTGTGTGAAACTCAGGGTATGTGCTGTATGCCGTGGGATGTGGCATGCAGGCATATGGGGGATGTTTAAGGTATTAAATACTACTGGAATACAGATGAAGGAATACACAGAGAGAAAGTAGCCCAAATTTGGTCTTTCCTCTTCTATACTGACTACTGGGAACTGTATTTAGCATATGCAGTCCCAGTTGTGTCTGGGCATTGTCCAGGGTGAAAGCTTGTTGAGGCAGGTCTTTATGATCCAGGAAAGCAAGCTCCTAAGGGAACTTTTGGCATTGAGAGAGCCCTGATGATCCAAATTGTCCCCTTGGACTTTTGTTTTATGTAGTGTCATGGATGTATTACAAGAGACCAGTTTTCTTCTATAGCAAAAATTTAGTGATAGATCTAGATGAAGTCTGATATTTTAACTGTGGATATGATACTGTGTTTGCTCAGCTGACGTGCCATGCAGAAATGCTTAAGATAAGCCTTTCTCTGGGTGACATGTGAGCCTAGGTGGAGTGATGCACGGACTGTATTGCTTATTTTTGTACTAGTTGGGTGTCTTTACACAACAATGCACCGGGCCATGTAAGCACTGCAGAATGCCTAATGAATAGAACAAGAAGTCTTTCTCCTCACTAGTGCTTTCCTTACATAGGCTGTTCCAGTGTTTCTTTAGAAGATTTAGTGTCTCCCCCAATGGAATTCTCCTCAGAGTCTGTGTCCATGCCATTCTGTAAGGGACTGTTTCTACTTAGGCTAATCCCTTCAAAAGACTGTCCCACAGTTACAACTATGGATTAAACACTGACCTTTTAACGTGAGACTGGGCCAAAGATTCTTAACTCCAAAGAGTACGTTGTGATGTTTTAAAAATTTTAAAATTTTACAGAAGTTAGAAGAAGATTTAAGTCCTCATATTGATTTATCAAGAATAAGTGGCACCTCAGTGGTACCTGTAAAGTAATTAGGCTACCTGAATCTCTATAGAATAGAAGAACTGGAAAATTAATCTAGGACTAATCCAATGATAGTATCAAAGCTTTTCTATTAGAAGCCAAATGTAAAGTTATAGTTTTTGTACTGTGAATTTGTCTCAGAAAATTTTGTGCTTATGGAGGGTCTAAGAAGTTTTCAGTTATATTAAAACATGATGATTTGTGAAAACAAGAATACAGCAGTGCCCTATAGTGTAATAGTTTTTAAACACCATTGAATAATTTAACCTAGGACACTGTTTGTCCCTTAAGAACAAAAGGTGTATTAAGCAAAACCAATTACAAGGTTATCAGCTAGATTTATAGATTTTCATTGCTTTTTTCACATGTTCTTTAGTATTTCTGTGTTTTCTGGGCATTGTTTTAATATGCCAGATATTCTTGAAAGAAAAATTCAGCAACATGCTGGTATATGTTCAATAATTTAACAGGCAAACACTTTGCCAGTAGAGCATCATCATTTATGCAACAGGGGGTTAAAAACTAGCAGTTAAATAAATAATCAATAGCATAAAGAAGTAGTATGTGTGGAGTTACTCTGCTTTCAATTAAAGGGCATACTCCTACACATTTCAAAACAGCATAGAAGTTGAGTCACAGATGCAGGTAATCCTGTGATTTAAGTTCTTCCTTTAGTGTCTACCAAATTATACCTGTCAGCCAGCTGGACTCAGCAGCTCAGGATACTCTGCTGTTTCTTAACCCCTTTATATATTTAGATGATTTGAAGATTTCCACAGTGTCAATTTATTCCATCTAAGTGAAATGGGATACTGTCTTGACATTCTGAATTATAGAGAACATATTTAGAATCAAAATACTGTCCTTTTGCTTACAGTAAGTTTCTAAATCAAATGATATCACTACTTATGAAATGGTATATATTTGAGGCATATGCAAATACAGGATCAGTTATCTAAATATTTTCAAGTAAGTACTGACTTACTATCAATTCACATGATTTTACTTAAGCTTAATAATTAAACCTACTTTTAACAAAGAAATACATAAGTGTATTATGCTAGGAAGATAGGAAAATCTATTCAATGTACCAGGTTTCTATTGACCTATTTTTTGTGGGCAAATCAAAGAAATTAAATGGTAGCATTACTTACTTTTTTACTATTAAAAATCTTTATTTTTAGTAGCTTATGCATTTTCAAAATACATATACGCATATAAGTATTACAAGTTAAATTACCATGAGATGTCATAATTTGGAGATTGAGTCTGGAACTTTGAACAAACCTTTAAAACTTTGTGTTTCCTCTTTTTCTATTAATACCCCTTTGTATTGATTAAAATAATGGATGAAGATTTTTTAAAACAAGAAAATCAGCGGCATCAGTGAACTTAAGAACAACAAGTGGAAGAAACAAAGTAAGGTTTAATTTTTCAACTGATTAGGATGGACCTGACCTAGGCCCTTCACAAGTCGTAACACAGGGCTTTTGGTTGATTGGTTAGGCATTGTGTTATAATTGGAGATGATACCCATATGTTGCTTAAGATACTCTGTAAAATCCCGATAATTCATTAATTAAATAAACTTAGGGTTTGAAAGAGGTTCATCTGCAGTGATCTCCAGCAAAGCACATGGCAGGAAGAAGCAAAGCCCCTCTAGAAAACCAGAAAATATAACGAGGCATTCTGTTTAGGTGAAAAAAGTTCAGATAAATTCCTTGGAAAAAACCTATATCTGTAGCTTTTGCAATCTCCATGCAGAGGTGCTTTAGATAGATTTTTGGATAAACAGAACATGAGACATTGCTATTTTTCGAAAGAGGAGATACATGGTTTTGAAAGGCTCTTACTCATTTATTTATTACATGTGCTCTTTAGATTTCATGCAGGGATAATCTGCTCTTTGAAAACTCTAAAACTGAAAAGTGCCCAACTCTTTCTCATCTGAGAATTAGGCTTGCTAGCTAAATGGAGACCATGTTGTGCGATTCATGAGAAAGTCACCTATCAAATAAAGAAAGAAATTAATTTTGGATCAAGGCATTGTGTTCTTTAAATAACATGTCTTTCCTGTAGTTTAGATTTTTGTACATCTAAGATGATCAGCAGTGACAGTGGGTGATTAAGAAGCCTTAACAGGGTAACTAACAATTCTCTACCACTTCCATTCTTTTTCACCCCATTCTCTTGCATTTTTTGTAGACTCAGCCAGCATGCTTGCCTTTCTGAATCTTGTGAAGTTTCTATATCCATATGGTTATTGAACTCAGTGGCTTTTTGCACTGTTGACAAGTTTTTGTAGATGGAGACCTGTTCAGGAAAGGTTAGGAGTCTGAATTGAGTGTACTGGAGGTTTATGGGTGATGACCTGGATAGTGTGAAAACACACTAAGATATATTAATTCGCTTAAAATTAATTTTAAGTTGAACCAAGTTATTGTACCCAGGCAGATGTCATGGACAAGAGAAGTGGGTTCAAAGCAAACCAAAGATGAAGAGCATGTTCTTGTCTGTTCTGTTCAGGTTCAAGATGGAAGTGACCTGACACATTATACATTAGAAAAAAAAATTAAGATGCACTTTGTAAAAGCAATTTTTCTTGTAATAAGTTGGTCTAGGTAGAATATTGACAGGTTTTATTACATTAATTTTCCTTTAATAGGAATCTCTATGTTGTAGTGTCTTGTAAATCAATACATAATATCTGGAGGAAATCAAGTTCTTTGGACAGTATCAGAAGTCAGAGACCTGCTTCTCAGGGTTAGTAGTTCAAAAAGCTTTCAAAATGCAGTTCAGCAATATAGAAGAAAAATGGCTTAGGATACAACACACATAAAACATTGGAATATTGATTCCTCAGGCTTTAATCCTAGGTGGGCCAGCAAAGCAAATAATTTTTGTCCTTTTTCCAAATAAAGTGTTTTATCCATAGAGTTTTGCTAAGATTGTAAGAATAAATCTTTCCTATGAGGAAACTTAAATAACAGGATTAGAATTTGGACCACATAATCTTAAAAAAATCTTTTTCTTTAAAAGCCTATTTGTGTTAACTAGTTATAATTGAATGACTTTAGGGTACTCAAAAGCCTGAATCAGGCCAATATGTTAAGTGGGATAGATTTCCCAAGTAACAAATTTAAGGATCAGCTTAGAAAGATAAGCTAAGAGATAATCAATAACTCCCTAGGGATGTGTGTCCAAGCTTAATGGATTTGACCCAAGCAGATTTTCCTAGTATTAATAGTTGCTCTTCACTAGATGGTTAAGAAAACATGTTAAGAAAACAAAGAACTCATGTAGTTTTAATTGTCAGGCTATACATGATAGCAGTTTTAGCCCCCTCACTAATGTATCTTTTAAAAATTCTTATTGACAATTCCACCATGTTGTTTTAAAACATTGGGAGAGTAACTAAATCTTCTTGTGGTTGGATTGGTATGCCTTGTCTGGTGTGCTTAGAAAAAAGTCTTGTCAGTTGACAGTGGTGATAGGCACTGCTTAGTGATCCTATGTATTCTTTCCACCACACTCTCAAAAAAATGCATAAGATCTTTTAGGAGGTACTTTTTATTATTCTTCACTTTGAGAGCATTTTCCTGACAGACATTGAACTCTGAAGAGTATCTGGGCACTCTTGCCTGTACAGAATACCTTAGACTCAGTAGTTCTACTGGTCTGTTCTTCGTGGCTTTGTTTTCCTTTACAAAGAAAATTTTAGTCAGTTTTCATCCATCCACTGAAGTAAGTAATATCTTTGCATGTGCTGTCTGAAAATTGGATCCTGCAAATGTACCAGTAAGAAGGCACTGAGCATCCTATCTGTTGGGTACATTGTGGACAATCACATACAGAATACTTGCCAATGTTCTACAGAGAGAAGAAGGAAGCAACATGGTTCAGAAACGGTCATTTGTGTCCCAGTGATTGCATTTACACCCCTTCATCTGTACCTCTGTGAAACTCCATAGGCAAAATTCTGTAATTTTCAATGGTGCCTTATCTTTGTATCACTCCTGGAGCATTATAAGGGTAGCTTGATTGGTAGAGTGTATGAGAAGCTCCAGAGCTGTCTAAGTCTTAGAGATCCCGGCACATACTCATAGGCATTCTAGATGAAATGGCACTGGGGTGCTTCAGAGTCCTCATATCATCCCATGTTGTCTTCAGGAGTAATATATTTTCTATGACAAGTATATTTTCTATAAAAATCTTAATACTAATTAATTCTTAATTTTCACTCTTTTGGTTTCCCCATCAATGACAGAATGCCATTGTGAGTCATAGAGGAATCCTGAAGTATGTCAGCAGACATGACTGGACTTTCTCTTTGCTTGCCCCATGAGCTTTTTAAGCACATAACAGAACGATGGTGTGATTCTCTCTGCACTCTCTGTTCCCCTTTTATTTGCTTGGGCCTGACATCCAACATTATCAGATCTTATGTTGCAAGAGAAAAAGAGAAAAAACCTAACTCATATTGACAAGTATCTGTCCCAGCTTCACTGGTGCAGTAGGACAGGTTCTATTTCCTGGTAAATATTTTCAAAATCACCATGTTAGAATAAGAGTACAGAAATTACAAGGCAAGTAAACTGTAACATTGTGGAAGATTGCAAACATCTGATCTAGTTCAACAATTTGTCTAAAGTATTCTTGAATATTTTGAATTGACCCACATAAGAGTTTTAATATTTGCTGGGAATTACACAGAGGTTTGATGCCATACGGCTTACTTGCTGTGTCAGTGACAAGGGCAAAGATTTGTTAAACAGCTGAACATTATCATCCCCTTTTTCCCCCCTTAGAAAATGTAAACCTCCAGAGATCCACTGACAACTTGGGCTATGCCCCTTGATGCAGGTTAGGTCAAGTCTTAGTGAGGCCTATAGCTTCCTACAGAGAGTGAGACACTGAGATCTATCTCATATTAAAAGCCAAAGTAATGATGGAGGAAAGTCTAGGTTGTGCCAGAATTGAAGAAGGAGCATGTTGTTTTGTGCATGCAGACCAAATCTGCAAGAACAAGTGTTACCCATGCCAACATGTGCCACCTGCCAACTACAGGGATAAAGTGGTTCTGGAAGAAGACAGGTAGATAGAGGATAAAGGGTACTAGGTTGTTTTGCCCAAGTTTTTCCTCCTTTTCTTTCTTTATTTTTTTTAAATCCAACTGTCTTGTTACAATGAAACAAAGTCCCTTTATGGTTAATTCCTGGGCACATAATGCAGACAAACGACAGGAGCTACAGTGATAATTAGATGGACCTTGTCAAAGGCATTGAAAGTGTTTGTGGATAACTGGTGAATCCAGATATCCTCTGTGCAGACTGCAGTTGGCCACAGCTAAAGCTCTGTGGATAAGCACATATCAAATGCCTCTCAAGCGTACTTGGGTATGGACACAAATAGGTGAAGACAGGACATCGGGACTTTGAACAGCTACTAGAATCTGGGGGATGCATAAAGAATCATTAGAAGAATTAGATCAAGCATTCAAGACTTTCAAGTGAAAGAAAAAGCATGGTAGTTAAATTTTCAAGACATATCTTTTACCATTCATTCCTTGTACTTCAGACTCTTACTGTTTTCCTAGTAAGAAGAAACTACTGTGGTATTCGTAATAGGTCCCAATAGTGCTATTGTAAGATGTCTGTTTAAAAAACTACCACAACCACAAAACCCAAACCCTTTTAAAATAATTTAGTGCTCTTCTTTACATGTGATTTGTTTTTACTATGATCTTTATAACTATTTATTTCTTTACTGTATAATTACATTGACTTACTGTTCTGACAGTGATGAATCAGTTCTCTTTTTTCAGATTTAGACTAGCCTGCTCTTCAAAAGGTGTAAAAATTAAAAGAACTCTTAAAGTAAAAGAATCTATTCATGTTTTGGCAGTCATGGTTTTATTGGCATTTCTGACTAGCATTTCTTAACTTGCTTCATCCTGCTTTGTTTAAACCAAAGGAGATCTTGAGAGTTTATATCCTGCTGTTGCTTTGTTCGACCTTGTTCTGTGTTCCCTTCTGAATATTGGTCTGTTTTGTCTTGACCTAAAACAGGATAAGGGATTATAATACACTGACTTCTGGTGCATGCTTCCTATTCTCTGCCCCTCTGCTAAAAGTTTTCCACTTGGGTGTCACAGAGCCTAGAGGCAAAAATCAAATAGCTTGGATTAAACTTTGCACTGAACATTTTTTTATTTGTTCTTACAGTAAGAAAATGTAAGATAGTACAGAAAAGCTGTAGAACCTGTACTTCCAACTGTTACTACATTACCACAGAGAAGATCCTCTGCGTATTTTCTCTTCTATTACCACTTTGGTGTATCTAAAACACAAAGCTAGTGTGTGTTCATACAAAGCTCTTCTCATTACAAGTGTGTTTAGTGTGATGGACATCTTCCTTCAAAGTCAGCTATTCAGCTAGGTCTTGCTTTTTGTCATATTTGACTCCTGCACACCACTAGAGAAATGTTTTTCACCTGAAAGAAGGCAAGAGGATTAGACATCAAAAGAAAAATTTAATCTTTGTGAAGTCCCTTGTTAGTTTTCCCATTACTTAACAAGATGTATCGATACAGACTCAGTATCCTGTACTAGTGCAGTTTTAAACTATCAGTAGAATAGTGAATGTAGAAAGTAAAGGCAGTTTTCAATGGGTATATACTCTCAGTGTGGAACATGGTTTTCTTTTATAGTTAACTGACTAAAAACAATAGATCTGAATCTGGTTTCATTGTTAGTAAAAGTTAAGGGATTCAAACCTGTGATATTGTTGTTGAGTTTTGCTCATTTGCCCCCTGTTAAATGCAGTCTGGCTTTCACTGAGAAGCAGCAATGGCAGGAGAAAAATGACCAAAAGCTGTTGGAAATGTCCAGGTTCCTTCCTTCATTCAAAAAAAAAAAGAAAGATTGTTATTAAACAGAAACTTAGAAACATATTTTGCATGATTATTGTTTCAGTTAAAAAAGTTACTGGGAGAAAGTGAAAATGAGGAAAGAGAAAGGAAAAACAAGCAAGATTTAAATTATTGGGGTTTATAAAATTTCCATACAAAAATATCTTAACTGAATCTCTGGGTTTTCTAGTATCTGTACAGTCCAAAAGTTACCCACCACCATCCAATATTTCTATCTTGCAGACTACAACAACTTCATTCAGGAATTTCACTGAACTACATAGACACTGACAAAACAGTCATAGAACAGGTTAGTGGTGATGGTTTTATTAGCCTTAGATAATTTTTTTTTTAATACGACTCAGCATAATTAACTATGTTTTCTCTTTCTTGGATTTTTACTCAACCCTTCTTTCACTCTTCCATGTATTTAAACCTGTTATTTCAATAGTAGGTGTACAATCCAGTAGAATTCTATTCTATATAGTAGTTCCATGCTATTTACCCTTGTTGCCGTTTTGAAAAAGAGTTGGTATAGCCCATTACAAGCGATACAATTTTCATTAGAAAATTGCTGCACATTTTCTATTTATTAATTTTTGTCAGGGCTTTCAGTTAAGATCCTTCCTGATTCACATACAGTGTTCAAGTGTTAGAAGATATGAGCCTCATTTCCATGTATGGCATATTGCCTATTAAATCTTACAATAGTGGTATGAATTCAAGTAAGTTCAGGATTGAGCTAGTAAGATTTTACTGGGGTATTTGAGTGTGTGAATACCTACACAAGTCTCAGAGTTATCTGTCTGCTTTACTAAATGTGAAGGCATCACCTGGAAATAATACCTGACATTTTATGCAAATATCAGTGTACCTCATATGTCAAGATAGACTTAAATGTAGCATCACAAACTTGTCTTTACCTTTGCAGATTTATCAGTTTCAATTGCATTCAGAAGTATTTTTCAGAGATAAATTGCGGTTTCAACACATGCTTTGTTTACTAAATACAAGCTGAAGGACACTTCTGTAGAAGTATTTAACAGATTTTTTTTTTAAAGATACAGACAGGAATAATTTCCCTTGCATAATTTATAATCACTGTGTTCTTCTTTAAGAACATGACTTGGGAAAAATGAAAGCTGGGCTGTCTGGTTTTCAGACATCCTTATTTTTCTTAGGCCAGAGAGTTATCTTGGTCATTAAGTATTTTGAAGTTTTACTTTTTTTATTTTTGATAATGCTTTGCTTTTATTAGATTGCATTTTTGCTGTTATCATTCTTCTTATCAGCACTATTAATTATAATAATAAGGTTCTGGAAATACCTGTGAGTCAAAAAAACAGTCTCTGTGCACAGCGACAAGTCTGTGTTGTGAAGAGCTCATACAAGGTTTAACAAGGGAAAGAACATCGCACGAGGTGCTCAGGGATATGGTTTAGTAGAGAACAAGTATGGTTGGACTTGAGGATCTCAAAGGTCTTTTCCAGCCTAGTGATTCTGTGTTCTGTATGATAATGGAAAAGGTGCCAATAGATCACAGCCTACAGCATTATTCCCTTATTTATTGAAACCGCTTCTATGGGTGACTTGTATGTAATTGGAAAAAAATGATTTAAAGGAAAGGAGTCAAGTGCAGAGAGAAGTAGACGATGTGTGAAGAAGAGGCAACAGACTGGGATTTGGAAAAAGACGGTGTTGGACCAAAATGCCCAGCAGTCCAATCAGATTCCAGAAGGAGCTGGGAATGTGCTGTGGTCCTTCTACAGCTGCCTCTGCTCCACTCCCACAAGAGTTCTCTGTTTATTCCAGGATGTGGGTATGATGGCCAATCTTAATTTTATGTGGTCTCCGCTGTGGTTACTAAGGACAATCTTTACAGTTTTAGAGTTGTGGAATATCACTTGTTAAGAAGATAGAAGCTTTATGTAGAAATGTAAAGAATGATTTGTTAGATTGGCTCTTTTCTTTCACTGTATCAGTGTTGGGGCGGGGGAGATGCAGTGAGTGGTTCCTGTATTGAAACATGTCACAGACCACAAGATCAGAGGTCACTGATATAATATAAACTGAAATATTCAGAGATCATGCCCAAGGGAAGTGATCAATGTTAAAATAGAACATTTTGTTGTTAAAGAACTGCATGCCAAGTTTTTTTTCTTTGAATTCTCCATACACCTTTTCTCAAGTAAATTCTGCTCCTTAGAGAAGAGATTCTAATTTGGTCATGCACATCTGCTGGAGTTAAGGTTATCTAAATAAAAGGGGAGAGAGATCCTATTCTATAGATGAATTTATTTTAATGTACTTAATATAATGTAAAGACATCAGCAAAACATCTGTGCTGTTTGAACAAGAGAGAACTATTTTGCCTTTCAACTGAAGTGAAATAAACTCTTTATGGAAACAACATAGTCCTAGAAATGTTGGTGCTTAAAAGAAAATGGGAAAAAAAAATCTGCGTTGATAGATGATGTTGACACAAAAAAAAGCACACAGTCCCATAAAAAATGTTTTAATAGTAGTAAAAAAAAAAATGATAGCTAATATAGTTGAGTTGATTATCCTTCATGTGAACTTCTGAAATTCACCTTTAAAGATCCCTTTCAACTCAAACTACTCTATGAGTCTATGATAATCTCCATGGCAAATAATCATAACATCCTGAAGACATGGTTTCTACGGACTCACTAGGTAACTTGTGTTAGGCATATGACTGGAACTTCTGACCCTGAAGGAATCTTTTTCACATAGGGGAGGGTTTTTTCCTTTAAATTAGCTTTGGGTTAGTTTTACTTTCATGGGTGTTTAATTATTCAAACAAGTGTTATGTTGAATCAACCCACTACTTGTGCAGGTCACTGGCAGCCAAGGGAAACAAAGAATTAATTATCCTATCATTAATTAAAAGAAGACAAAAAATGCCTAATAAATACAGAGACTTTTTTTTTTTTTTACATTTTCACCAATATATTGCATAGACATTCATAAGTTGCCTGCAGTTTGTGCTTACAAACATATTCGTATCTCTATTTAGAACAAATGTCAGAGCTTTTGGTTAGTTAAACTGACACATTGAAATAGCAAATTCCTGTTGGACTCCTAATTAAAAAACCCACAACTGCACATGTATAGAAAGGTGAAAATTTCAGTGGAACAAGATTGCTTGTTGTAACCTCAGGCTGCATTCTGCCACTTAGATGACTCACAAAGTTTATATTCTACCAGTCCTTGTTTGTGGTCATGTCACCCTCTGATGGTCACGTCTCCAGAGGAACCTAAATGCTGCATTGAATCAAGTGTTAAAAACCTCATTTTTACAGTTCTGTAATATAATTTCCCAGTGAATATGTGTGAACTATTTAATGTTCATGGCTGCTGCCTGCAGCGTGTCAAGTTGCATGGGGAGTGCCAGAACAGTAACGGCAGGAGATATGAAATAGTCTCTAGAGGAGAATACTACTAACAGTATTTACAGATCTTTGAAGTATCTGCCTAAGGCAATAGCATATCTGAATGTGTGACTGAAGATAAATGTTACACACAGAGAGGAGAGGCCAAAGTGTCAGGTAGTAACAAGGAACTACGCCCCACCAGCTGAAATACTGCTAATGTTGCATCCCAACTTGTCCCATAGTCTCTGGCATGTGGACAGCAGTCACTTGCCCTCCAGTCTGACCAGCTGGGGATCATATATGTGATGAGGGAAAAGGAGAAATGTCCAGGAACTGCTCTATTGAAAGGGACATAAGAAATAGGGGTCGGGATTCTGTGGTGCAAACCTCGTCATCTGTGTGTGAGATTTAAGGGGGTGGGCTTGGTACCTCAGAGTCACAAAACAGCTTACCCCTCATTCTGTTGCCCTCATGTCATGTGCTGATTTATGATGGTGGCTGGTGAATGCTAGAAACAGTAAGCACTCATGCAGTGCAAGTGCACAAGTGACTGTATTTTTCACTTTTACTGGACTCTGTGTGTATCCACATTTGGTAACCTTCCACTTTGAAAGCTTTTTCTAGCTAGTTTAGACACTCTGTATCACTTTTTCATCTTTGTAGTGACTTGCTACAGCCATGAGCCTGGTCCTAACTGCGGTTTGGAGGAGAGATCCTACTTTAAAAATTGTCTTTTCTTCCACAGAGAAGTCCTTATCCTTTGCAATGCTGAGCTCAGCAACCTTCCAGATTCAGGGCATTTTTTTGAAAGTAGTAGTTTGAACCTTAATGACTTTGAGCAAGGGGACTCCAGCTGAGAGTGTCTGACTACCTAGAAGGAAGAGCCACAGAACTCAACATTGTCAGGATCAGGCCTCAGATAATTGGCCAGTAGCCTGAAGGTTTGTGTCACATTTTGATAATGTTATACCTTTCCTGCTGATTTCCTTGACCTCATTACTCTCTTTTTGTAGAACCACCAAATGCCCAGTTTGGCTCATTTACTTATAAAGCATAATGGGGACTAACGATAGAATGGTCCCTTTTTCTTCTGTAAAAAAAGAACAAGCAGCTGGAAGGTAGGTAAACACTCCTCAGGGTGTCTGCAATTACACAGCTGAGAAGCACTCCTGGCCCTCACGTCACTCCAACTGTCACAGCTGTACAATCCGCTAATGAAAAAACCAAATGCTCTCTCTTTCCACTGTTGCCCTCTGGAATAAGAGAAGGATATTGGCCATAGTGTTAAAATTACTACTGTGCCTTTAAAGCTTTTGTCATGCTGAAAGCAGATGAGTGTTTGCAATTCCAAAGCGCTTTTTGAGTGTCTAACCAGTGAAACAGAGATTTTTAATTCTACATTTAGAACGCAAAGCCCGCCCAAGCTATTTAATTCTTTTTACAGCTTTCCTGAAATGGTTGCAATCTGTGTGACGGGGGGTGGGTAGCAGGAAAAAATGTTGGGGAATTTTGATGTTACAGCTCAGCCTTCTTTGTAGTCTTTGATAGCAATTTACTGCACAGACAATCCTCCAAAGTCTAATAAGGGAAGATTATTTTTTTTGGTCTTTAATTTAGCTTTTTTCCTCACTTGCACTTTTATTTTTGAGGAATGCTGTGGCCATGAGTACCCTTAACTACCAGTGCATGACACTGGGTACTGCTGCCACTTGGCAATACTGGGCACGTGGAGAAATGGGGCAAGAGAATTATATTTAGCTGGGTGATGTTCACATGTTTATGACTCCAGGAGAGGCTGCTATTACTGCTTTATGGTTTGTTTTCAGGACATCAAAGAGGGCCAAATCCTAAGAAGCATTGCAGCTAAGACCCCAGTCTCAGAAATCACTGAACGTAGAACTGGTCAGTGATGTTTCAGTGGGTCATCTTGATTGCCTTACCCCAGAACACTCATGGCATTGTATCTTGATCAGGAAAGCTGTTGTCAAAAATGCCTATATTTCAAACTAAGCTAGAATTTTCAGCACTAAAAGCTATTTAACTTCCAATGTGTCTATTCACTTCCACTATGTGAATTCACTGTGCTGCAAGACCTGTCTTTAAACTTGCTAGCTTAGGTGACAGACGCATCAGTAAAGGAGGTAACACCAGATGCAGAATCTGCTTGAGAACAAGTGTTGGTTATATCAGCTGTGCTTTAGGAATGAGCAAAGCATACAAAAAAAATATCCAGGTAGTTCAGTGTCCATCACAGACAGTGGCCAAAAGGTGTCTTCAGGGGATAAATATAGGATGTGTTCAAAGAGGTAGGAGGTTTTTTTGTTTTCCTAGCTGAAAAGCTCTAATATAATTGGTTATTTCTCATTTTGAAGCCATTTCATACCTTTGATGAGTGTCACTGACTTCTGTGAATCGTTTTGAGATGGAGACCAGAACTACATTTTCCAGGGTATTCTTATACCATACATCTTGTACTGTGGCACAATGTTTTGGTTTGTGATCTATTCCTTTCCCAGTAACTAGTGTTTGATTTGATTTTGTGTTCATTGTTGATCATTCGTCTGCCTGGTCTTAAGCTGAGGTTGATGTATCTTTGCTACTGTGGTGGTTGATTGCAACACTACTTGCTTCTTGTATTGCTAACTTCTTCATATAGAATAGTTCAAATTCACCACTTTGATTCCTGTTTAGATCAAAATCTTCTACTTTATAGCAGTAGGCAAGGCACACATACTTTTTTTTCATTTCAAAGGCTAAAAATTAACTTCCCCTGCCTTTATGTAATGGCTAACACCAGGGACTAAGTCAGGTCTTAGTGTGAGTCTCCAGCAATAGATAAACTACAGGCCTTTAGAAATGGAAGAGGGTGGATTCCAGACTTCTGGGATTAATTTTATCAGGATTATAGATATAATTGTCTCCCAAGACTTTTTTGTGTATTATTTGTAAGTCTTGCAAAATATTTCTTGAAGCATTCTTCAAGCTGCTTTGCATCAGAACACCTTATCTTTGTGTCACTAGGCACTATTTTTTAACTAATTATCTCTTTAAAATATTAATCAGTGTGTATGTTTGAAACTGCAAATAGCCTAAAATGCAGATTTCAAGCACCATTATTTCTTAAAACGCAGTCAAATTATCCTTTTAGTGCTGACAAGTAGATATTTTGAAGCTGTAAAACTCCATACTGTTGCTAGATTTTATAATATCAGCAGATTCTGTTATTAAATTTTTACTCTATCTTTGTAAAACCGGGATGATTTCTAGCTCTCCACAATGTGGGAACAGATAGCAGCATCTTTGAAGGTAAATAAAATACAGTTACTTAGCCTCACCATCTGTCACTGAGTATATGGCTTTATAGAAGCCTTTTCCTGAATGGTTCCTGCCGCAGAGCTCTCCAGCTTCAGGAGACAGCTGCCATGTTATAGATGCCTTTACACTGGATTATAAGAGGCAGTACTTTCTCACACTAGTTCAAAGTTCTTTCTTTTTTTTTTTTTACTACTTCTTCCATTTTCCTTTTTTGTTGTTAGTGGTGTTATTCTACGTATAACAGTGTACGGTTGGCTTATTCCACATCAGGCATCCTACTAATCGATCATATCTAGTACGACTGGTTCACTGACGTTGGCTGGAGGTTTGAAAGGAAAAGCCTTGCACACCACTGATTGCTTTTTAGAAAACAGGTTGTTTTCTGCTCTGGATCAAAGACAAGGATGAATGTGTAGATCTTCGGGTTCTGATTTAAGGGAGGGTGATCCCAAGAGACTGCATTTAACACTGTTCTTGTACTATTTTTAATATTTTGTTTAATAGGGCTGACTGATCAAGGAAACAGGTGAATTAAGAGCATTTCCTGATGGTTTTCTTATTGTTTGGATATCCTGACCTATTTCTTTCATCCCTTTTACTACTGTTTAACTAATTGGATGGCATTGGTCACCAGCAACATATAGGAGCTTTAAAGATTTTTCATTGCTTGTACTTGGTCCTTTATAGCAATTGGGGGAAGGGTGCTGATCGGCTCTTCTATCTATCTATCTTTAAAGATGCAGAGAGGGAATAAAGTGATACAAAAATACATTTTTATGAAAAGAAAAAAAAAAAACCAAACCAAACAACTGTGTGAGAGTTTGAGTTGTGAAATTGCAGATAACTCTTCACATTCAACAAAATACTTTCCTAGCACTACAAACTGCAAATGTAGTATCATTCTGTTTCCTTAATAGAAAGTGTGATACCAGCTTACTGAAGAGAGTGCTCAATATTGCAAGTCTTCAGTTAGTCTTTAAATAGAAAAAAATGAGTCAGGCTCAAACAATTATATTTGGAACAAAGAGATTTGATTACTCAACCAGAGGCCTCTAGCATTTAACTCAATACTGTAATTTTGAATCTGCACTTGCAGTGATCACTATAAATATTGCTTCATAGTTTAGTCTTCTAAAAGGCTTGTCAGGAAACAATTACAAAAGGACAGCTTCAGACTAGGAATAATTAAATGAAGTGAGTGGAACTATACCAATGATGCATTTGTCTCCAGATTGCACTGCAGTCTAAAAAAAAAAATAGAAAAAAATAAATTACTGTTGCTAATTGCCTAACAAGAATAAAATTATGTGTGGAGATTTCTAGAAACTATTAAGGACTTATGATTCCGTTAGAAACCCAAAAAGCAGCAACTGAAATAGGGCAAATATTCCAGTTGGCACAATTTTCCTCTTCATTATTCCTTACACGGAACAGATTTTCCACTCCTCTAGCAATTTTGATGGGCAAGGGAGATGAGAGTTGCTGTTTTGCAATTAGACTATAGTTCTATTTTGCCACAAGATTCCTTTCTGTCCCTGTATATAGCCCAGAGTTACCACAGCTTTCAGCATCACAACACCGCAGCGCAGCCTTCAAAATCTGGAACAACTGCAGAGTTCAGTGCTAGATGACTGCTTGCCAAAGAAGAGTCATTGTTGTCATATCACACATTAGGTATTCCCTGTATACAAACAAAATAAACCTAGAACTCACCTAGGCAATTAGAAGACTAAGGAACCCTTGACCTCAACATTTACAGAGCTCATAGATGAGTTGTTTCTCCATTTATTTTACTAGGAAAAGGAGGGAAGGTATGATTTGACAGTGTGTTCATAGTATACTTACTGGCATATCTACAGACAGTAGTTGTCATCATATTTTTTTTGCCTGAAAATCCAGGGACTCATTCCTTTTCCTGACATGATGTAGCATCTCCTGCTTTCCACTAGTCATTCCCTACCAGACTGAATGGGCATGCCAGGCTACCAGCATAGACGGCTTAAGGATTCATTCAGCCGAAAAGGTGTCAGAGCATCTGCCTGCCTTGCTGCCAACTCCCTCAGCAGGGTGACTTAGTTTGCATCCTGTTCTGAGGTTCCCTTTACTGCATGCTATTCAGGGCATCAGCTGAAATATATGGTTGATGATGTGCTTCCAGGAGCAAAAAAAATAGGTGCACCTAACCATAGCTCCTAAGTTCCTCTGAAGCTGTGCCAAAATGCAAATACCACTTTGTGAACTAGGGACCAAGGGCATGGAAAGTAGGGTATAATGAATGTGGCAATCAACAGACTAAGTAGACTATAAGAGCTACCCATGAGTGACCAAGAACAAGAAACAATCGGGTTTTATTAGACTTTTTAGGGTTTCTGAACTCTAGTAGAATATTTGGTGTGGGGTTTGCTTTCATTCTGTGCATGCTTTTAATTTGAAAACTGTTTCCTACTGGCAATGCAATTATGTCTAGTGAGGAGTAAAAATTGAAAGCACACATTGTATGGGGAAGATTAATTGCATGAAAGATTAACAAAGGCCATTATAAATGAGAAAGATAGCTTGGCAGGAATATCTTGAATTAAGCAGTTAAATGTTCTCACTGTAACTCTAATTGTAAGGCATTCACTGTTTCTGGAAATATGTTATATGTGAGATTGTAACTTATCCTCAGAGCAGACATGAAAATATTTTGATGATGCTTAATGAGCTGGCCTTATATCCATGTATTAATAGGCCATCAATGTAAAAAATGGATCTTAACAAGAGATATCTGCATAAGATAAAACTCACAAAGAAATTCAATACTTTCTTTGGTCATGTTTGACAAGTTTCAAGGATGTACATGTGGGTGCACAGACTTTGAAGTTTTGTAAGCCATACTGGAAATGAATATGAGCTAGCGTGGCAGCAGTGAAATTTTGGAGGATGGATTGTAGATGAAGTAAGAAGGAAGCAAATTTATAGGATCATAGTAATGTAAGCATGCAAACTTGGTATGAAATAACAAATGCTGTTATTGTTCTCTCCTTGATTGTTCATTTAGAAGGTTGCCTTGTATAGGGTTTTATATGAATTTTTTTATTAGTATTTTTCAATGTGTCTCTAGTTCTTAAAAGATAAAAATGTCTCCTCTACTATGCAGTATAGTGGAAAATAAGTGTTGAATCATTTACTGCACTCATATAGAAGTTAGAACTCTTTCTGCTGTTCAGGTGTGCAAGACAGTATAATTGCTCACAGGTTGTATTTTGCCTATATGAATATATGCCTAGATATTGGAATAAAGTGAAAATTCCATTTACTAATCTTATTCTAAGATAAGGAATTAGTAAAGATGAGTTAGTATCAAAGTCCTTGGCTACTTTTTTTCTGATTTTATATTGCTGCAAAATCCACTTGATGAGGATGAATATAGTAGCCATTATTTTTTGCAAAGTATCAGAACACAGTCTTCTAATATCTATGAAAGGTATGGAAATACTGCTAATCACATTTACATGTGGGGAATTGCCGTGACACTATTTATTCTTGTAATTTCACCTATCTCCAAAAAAGAGTTCTGAAAACCCTTGTGGGCTGCCACCTAGTTACCAAACTGCTTCCAGTTACAGGCTTCTAGGCACCTATGCTTTTTCATACGTGTGTATTCAGGTGTTCCTCTGTCTTGACACTGCTGAAACTCTCTCTTATCACATGCAAAAGCCTTGTCCTCAAAAGCTCTGGAAGGTCGCATGAATTTACAGAGCAGCCTCTCTCATTGCAAGATGAGCAAGTGGCTCCTTTAAAGACGTAGATAAAGAATCTTTAATTAACATCATTGCAAAAAAGCTTTTTAGACTCAGAGAGAAGTCCTTAAAGTTATGTTAAGTATGATTGGGACCCTTTGGACAACTCCTGACTGAAATTTCTGGAAGACTTCAGCAATGTTTTCCCTATCTCCTGGATTTGATGAGGCTTCAGCAAAAGACCACTGTGAACCTGTTCAGACAGTGCAGTTTGTGCCACGTGTATAGGAACAGTTGCAGCTGCCTAGGGAATTTCAGTCTAAGCAAAGAATCATGCAGGTATTTTAATTGCTTGAACTCGTGAGTTGGAACCATTTACATTGCAACACTTGGCCAAGTTACCATTTTCTGGATTGTCATGAGCTGCACAGCTCAGTGAGTTTCTTCTGAACTCCCATAATTTGCAGTCTGACATACTAAGGTAAGCCATAACTCGTGTTGTGAATGGCCCATAAACACATGCTTTATTTCAAGCACTTGACTAATCCCATCATTGTGCAGCAAAGCAGTCAAGTGTGTGTTCATCTCCTTGAAGTTAGTGGGAGCTGAGAACAGAATTAAGATAAAATGCATACCTGAATGTTTTGCTGAAGCAGTACTCAAAGGAATTCCTTTTGTGCAGTCTTTTTTTTTTTTTTTTGTGAGGCATACAGTCTGGTGTATCCATTTCATTTTGTAGATAAACTTCTGTAATTATTTTCAGCTGGAAATTTTCATAGCTTCAAAATACGTTGGTTTAAAAAGCAAAAAGTTGTAGTTAGCATTGGATTCATAAACACTAGGAGGCAGATGGAAGGGGGAAATGAAAGTTGTTGTTATTATTATTATTATTATTATTAATATTAATAGTATTTCGATAAATGTGAAGCAATCCTTGCATTTATATTATCATCTCTAGCTAACTAGTACATGCAAACTTTCTAGAAGGTTCATGTAGCACTTTCAGCCTCTTAAAGTTAGAATTTCTTAACTTTATTTACAAATAATATAATTATTTCTGTGTTATTTTAACATATAGCTATGATTTTGTTTTGTTTTCATTTGTTTTGATTTTTACACCTCTTGATAGCATAGCATATGTTGTATGCAGAAACAGAAAACAGTTTGGAGACAGTACTAGCTTTTCTATATGACTAATGTATTTAAATATCAGATACTGAAATATCTTACCAAATACTACAATATATGTTTGTAAAGACTAGGCTTAAAATATATAGCTCTGCCATAGTGTTAAAGTAACATTTAGAGTATCTGTGCACACATGAACATAGTTAATTGAATTAATAATGTGATTGACCTGTTACTTTTCTTAATTACAGTTCTTAAAAGTTATGTCTTGTTAATTTACTAAATAAAGCCACTTAGGTGAAATTCCAAATGCCATTAATTTGGTGAGATCTGTTAGGAAAAAAAAATCTACGTACAGGAAAAAAAAGGCTTACATACAGGAAAAAAGGGCATTTCTCTGAAGAGGCAAATCAGTGAAATAATGCTCATCTAGTATATAGCACTGAGTTCCTTCAACATCATTGAGATGAATGACCCCACGTATGTTATTTGGCTGCCTTTTCTGAAGAAGTCTGTGGACCACGCCACTTCGAGCTGAAGTTAACATTTGGAATGAACCTTTGTTTAGTGTTCTCATAATTAAAGTTCAATTACACATTTTTGCTGTTGATTGATTGAAAATGGTCTCCTTGGCAATCAAGACTTGAGCGGAGACCCATCTTCAACAGCCAAAGCATAAGATAATTAACATTTTCAAACCTTACTTCCACATGTTTGTTTTCAAAGGATGACTTTCAACTGAAATTAAATTTGAACTTGAGGCCAAAAAGACGCCAGATTTTGCAATGATTCCTTCTAAGTGGTAGTGTTCTGAAGACATGGCTACCACCCTCTAGTTGACTTGCAGTTCACAAAGGCAATTATCTTCTGTAAGCTAAGTGAAAACCATTTTCATCTTGACAATTAATGAACTACAGTGAACGCAATATCTTACTGTTATTGGTGATAAAAGAATAGAATCCAGCTATTAGTGTCTGGCTAGATTTACACTGACCCAGCAGCAAGAGGAAATAATGACATTGTAAAGCAAGGCTACTAAATGTTTTAATTTAATTCAAATAAAAGTTAGCATAAATTGATACAGTTTCTCATGAAATGTTGATGCTTGTATGTTGTTTTCATCTAAAGATTTGCATCCTTTGGTGAATTTCAGATAGCAGAGTAGTTGCACTTCTAATTAGGGGATTTAACCCACATTAAAAGAAACTTAATCACTGTGGTCATTGGCATTGTAGAGGCATAACTGAAGATGAATTTTTTAACACTCTGTATTCTCTTCATGCAATTAAAGTTTCATACCACAAGTACTGGCTGTAGGTTTCCAGGGCACTGCAAGTCTAAAGTTCTGAAATGAAGCTGTAAGTGAACAATGACCATCCAAATTGAGTAGGTTCCTTTTTAAGGCAGCAGAGTGTGGTATCCACCAGGTCAGTAGTAGTCATCTGAACATTTTTTTCAAATGCACATGAAACTTACTGTTACCAACTCCTCATCAGAGTATCAATCTGTAATCCGTCACTAGCAATCTCCACAACAGATGCTGTCACTCTGTGACAAGCAGGAAGTGAATTTACTCTGTGAAATATTCCTTCTTACTCTTAAAGCTTGATGAGCAACTTCATAGCTTTGAATTGTGATATCATCTCTGGTGCACACTGGATCATCTAGCAAACAGCCATATAACTGAGAATTCAGGAGTAGCTATGAATGTATTCCCGAGGATTTATATATATCTATGATCATTTATTTAATGCCAAATCCATCTCCACACTGCTGACCCAACCAGATTTTGTTTTCACATTTTTAACTTTGTGGTCTCTGTTTAAATGTCCATTTAGATCTTTGTGCACTGAAAATTTGTTCCAAACCTTATTTTATCACTTATAAATTGGAGAAGGATTTGCAACAGAGAAAAACTGAGCACAGAAAGACAGTACCACAGTTTTAGGTCAAATACTTTTCCCCATTGCACGTGTAAAAGAAAAAGCTTACAGCAGTTTTATAACGGTTTGCCTTGGTGTCAAAAGAAGTGTGAGGGCCATTCAGCAAGAAGAGTCAATACTTGGGTACCAGAGGAAATTTCCATGTTCCCCTTGGTATGAAAACAAGAATTGTCATTTAGGAGATGGAAGGAATTACAGCCAAATGATTTAGCACTCTGCTGTCATTGTGTAAACGCCAAGGATTTCTGGCAGGTTCTGTGTACAGTGCTTGTAAGGAAGATTGCTGCAGCCAATGCATCCATAGGAAACAAGTAAAATTTGACTGGGTGAGAAAGAAGTGAAGGATGAGGAAAGAGAATATAAAAAGCAGAAGCCATAACAACTTTTTTTTTTTTTCCTAAGCAGTTGATAGAAATGTAACTCCTCTCAGAGAGATCATTTTTTCAGCAGATGTATGTAACTAGTGGTTCTAGTCTTCCCATTGCTTTTCTCCATCTGTCACCATCTTCGATACCCTGCATGGTAAGAGAAATGAAAATCCTCTAAAGCAAATAATGCGGGAGAAATTACTTTCTGAATTCTATAATTTTTGTTTGTTTGTTAAAGCAAAGCTGTATTGTAGTTGTTACACAGCATACAGAATATAACCTGTGCTTCTGATGTTGCTATAATTTATCTGAGCTTTTATGATTACTGAATTAACTTAAGAGGAGCCTTTTTTAGTACTGTGTTACGCAGTAGAAAGTGTTACAATAGTACTGCTAGTCTGTTTCCCAGGTGACAGTTCTTCACAGCTAGAGGAGAAGACAGTGATTTTTCTGCAGTAAATTTAGCAGACCTCAAAGTATTTCGGTAAATGTTATTCTTAAAAGTTACCATTAAAATGATAGACAATTAGTAGCCTTGGAAAATGACATCCTTAACATAGGAAGTGAGTTATCTGAAATCATGTAAATGAAAGATTCTTCTGGGGACATCCTTATCCTGTAGTGATCAGGACAAAACAAATACCCCAAGAAATGCAAATGATGCAAAACTGTCATTAGAAAAACAAATACATCAAAAATCTGACAGCAGTCTGGTACTGGAAATCAAAGAGGGGAAATTTATGAGGGTCAGATAGAGTTTACATTTGTAAAACTACTGCTTTAAGTAAACACCACACACATTTAGTTAGAAACCAAATTATAGTAAATTGTTTCAATGAAACAACTGGAAAAGATGATTTTATGAAATAATGAATTACATGATTATTTGAAATATCAGAGATTTAAATTTCTGCAAATATTCCAAAGAGTCCATTAATTTAGAACTCAGAAAAGGATTTAAAAAAAATATCTGGGGATCTTAATCACTTTGGAATGGTAGTGCCTTAAAAGAATTGTTTCAAAGATAGATACTGTATTTTTTTAAGTTGAAATGCTGAAAGCAGGAAGCTGTAACGTAAAATGTGCAAAAAATTTTTACTGCTGTGTCAGTAGTAAAAAAAAAGATTTTTTCCCAGAATTTTTTTTGGAGGGAGGGATTGTCTTTCACGCTTTCTTTTCCTTTTCTCCTTTATAATACACTTATGATGTCTTACTGTTGCAGCCTACTGCAAGCAGTTAGCCTTCTTTAATAAACCACAATCTTGCATCATCTCATAATAAGCAGCAATAAACAGATTCTTATTGACGTCTGAGAACTGACATGATGCCCTTAACATAGAGATGTGACATAGAGATACAAACTCTAGTACCCAAAGCAGAATGATGATGTTAGCACTGTAATGCGTGCTTTTGCTAGTAAAACTATTAAACTCTGCCCCTCATCATAGGAAATTAAGTGCAGGAAAGTCCTACTATGTCTGTAAGGATCCTCATTCTGCAAACAACTCAGTTGCCGCTATTTTGTTTTCTTCTTTATTATGAGGAGATGCCCAGAATTTGAGATGGTAAATACAGCTTATAATGTGCTCAAACTAGCGGAGGAGATAGGAGTGGAAAGAAGGCAGGGAGAGAATGCCAGGGACAAGGAAGCTGGCTAAGATCATGTATTTGCTTATGGAATTGTCACCGCCCTTACAATCACGTATGTCTCTGTGGTAGCTGCCAGCTTTGTAATTCTTAGATGCAAATGTTATGTCCCTTCTAGTTGCACTTGCACAAATATAAGGTGAACTTAATGATGTATCCACGAAATATTTGGTTTAGTTTACTCATATTTCTCATGTATATTCCTTTGGTTACGTGATGGGTGTTAGGTGATGGGAATCAGAGGTACATGTTACTGCTTTAAACTTCTCTTAGCTGTAGTAGTTTTAATGAGCAGTGAACTTCAGTGAACTTTGAAAAAACAAAAGAATGAGAAATGCTTTTCAGGTTTGTGGTTTGTTTTATTTATTTTTTTTTTGTTAAACAAAAAATGGAAGTGTCAGTGTCCTTGATTGGATACCATATGACAGTGTTCACATAGCGTAACTGTGGTAGCAGACATAGGCAGGTCAGGGTTTGATCTGCAAAATATAGCTTAAAGCATTCAGTAAGAAATGGTGTCCCAAAAGCATTCATACTCCTACCGCAATCCTAGAATGGATGTGAGAACACATCCAAGAAAGAACAGGAATGTAGGAGACAGGAAGTTACAGATGATGTCTTAAACAACGTCATATCAAATGCCTAGCCATCAAATGTTTGGTAGCTGTCATGTCATGTGGAGTTTTGAGGTGACTGAGTAGGATGCCCTGGTCATTCTTTTGCTGATGTTGTAGAACACTTTTCCTATGAAGGAAGAAAAATGAATTTATTTTGACAATCTAAAAAAAAATCTAGTAGAATTCAACAGGAGATTGGAAAATCTACGGTACTACATTCCACTCAGAGAAGAGGGAATGGATTATCTATTTTTGTAATTTTTCAGTTAAATCTCGGTCCATCTCCTCCTCTAAAACTTCTTGAATATGGTCTGTGATACTGTCTTCTTTCTCTTTAGTTACCAAGTGACTAAAAAATGATGGGCTTTAAGAGCAAAGTTGAATAAATTTGGAATAGACACACAGGTCAATAAATAACATTACTCAGTATACATCCTATGCTTTTTTCTGGTGATGTTTTGGGTTTCTTTAGCATCTCCATTGAATGTTAATGGAAGAATATGTGGGGTTTTTTTGGTTTGTTATCTTACATTTCTTCATTATGGTGGCTTGCTTGCTAAAGAGATTGATAATGATCTGTCATATCTGAATGGTATTGTCTGGTTGATCTGTGTATGTATCCATAGATGCTTTTGTACTTCTGCTTTACCTGGCAGACAAAAGATTGAACAGAACTCTTGTAAGTTTCAAAGAATACTAAGAATACTACATGTTCAGCTTTCTTTGAGATCTCTTTGTTCTGCCCTAAATCAGGCAAAAGATAGTAACTTCAGCATAATCTTCATATACACTGCACCAAGTATGCACATGGTATTGTTTCAGCTATATGGTGGGATCACCCTGGGTGGAGGACAGATGCCCTCTGAAGACATTTTATCACTCCCCTCCTCAGCTGGACAATGAAGAGAAAATTTAATGAAAGGCTTAGGAATCAAGATAAGGACAGGGAGAGATCATTCCACAATTAATATCACAAGCAAAAGAAATTCAACACAGAATAAAATACATCTAATATATTACCCAATGAAAACAGAGTAGGATTATGAGAAATTCTCCCCCATCCCTCCCTTCTTCCTGGGCTCAACTTTATTCATGATTTCTCTCCCTCCTTCCCACAAGTCCTGCCAGCAAACCTGATATGGTGGGGGCTACTGTTTCCATGGGCTGCAGGTCCTGCTAGGAGCTTGCTCCAGCACAGGCTTCCCACCAGGTCACAGTCTCCTTCAGGTTTCTCCACCTGCTCCAGCATGGGTTTCTCCAGGGGCTGCAGGGGAATCTCTCTCTCCGGCACCTGGGGCGCCTCCTCTCTCCCTTCTTCACTGACCTTGGTGTCTGTAGAGTTTCTTACATCTTCTCACTCCCTTCTCTGGTGGCAAAGAGCTGCTGCTAGCATTTTTTTTTCCCCTCTTAAATATGATTCACAGAGGTGCTATGACCATCACTGATTGTCTTGGCCTTGGTCAGCAGCAAGTCAATCCTTGAGCTGGCTGTTGTTTTCACTGTCAGACCTAGGGGAAGCTTCTAGCTGCTTCTTGCAGAACCAATAAACAAGACTATTGCAGCACACAGTCAAGTTATTACATACATATACAATAATCTTGGCAAATGAACTGCTGAGTAAGTAAACTGTTAGGAACCATTTGGGACTGGTTTGCATTAATTTTTTATTTTGTGTTTGTATGCGTGAAACTTTCTTTTTTTTTTAAATTCTTTAAAATAATTTCTACAGTGACCTGCTGTGCTGTCCAACTGGCTAAGTGACTTCAGTAACTATATCAAACAGCGTAATGACATTTAGAGAGGAAGAAGGAACTGTGTGGCAGTGCTACTTTCCTCCCTCCTGGAGGCTCACAAAATGTAATTTATGTCATGCTGAGTGCTGTTTATTTTAGAATAAGAGACATTTACAAGTTTGATTCGTAAAGTACTGTGAGACAGGCTACTGAAAAGGCACAAAGAAAGAATAAATAGAAGAATCACATGATTTTAATGCAGCATCACCAATTTCCAGCAGCTGCAGAACCGCCCTATTTGTATTTTGTAAGACTACAGAGGGCTGTCTCAGACTACAAGATGTTTTTCTATGATTTTCTATGGTGTGTGGTTTCACAGTAAGTTAAAGCAGATCTAAAATTGAGACCTTTATTAAAAGGGCCATCTCAGCTGCATGCTGTTCTTCCTGCATCAGTTCAAGCAACTGTGTGCAGTAGGGTTGAGCAGCTACTCTTCATCAGCAAAACATCATTGAGTTTTCAGTGGGATCAGTGAAAATGTCCAGCTTCCTAGGTAGCTGTAGAATGCTTCTTTCTGCCCAGTAGTTCATACCTTATATTTACTACTTCCTAAGCACTGTTGTGTAGCATTTCATACAAACATACTTATATCAAGAGCCAGCAAAAGCTGTTGGCTTGCCTTGGTTTTCTTTTTGTTACCTTATTTTCACTAGGAAGTATCTTTTTCCATGTGCAGCACTGTGTGCTCCCTAATAGTTTCAGCTGGAAAAGGGTTAAACTGTAAGAGCCAATAGATTTGGTTGCCTTTATTTTACTTATAGCATTACTTTTTTCATCCAAAACTAATGCAGTCGCAGCTCTATACAGTCAATAAGCCTCTGCATCTCTGGAGGTATATTTTTTTCTTCTTTATAAGTCATACAGAACATAACAAAAGACTTCCTCTGTTTTCACCATCCTATAGAACTGAGTAATGGATGAAAACCCCTTAGAAGAGTTCATGGCCTTTCAGGAACTGCTTATAGAAATAATTTAATAGAGAAAGAAATTCATCATCCTCCATCTGTTCACAGCTGATTTTAGATATAGGGAGTTCTATTAATATCTCACTGAGATTACTTTTTTTTACTTTGAGGTTTCCCCTCAAAGCTAGTTGATCATGTAATTTCAAAGTGAAATTGGGGTGTTACACATCTGTGTCTTTCTAGGGCAACTCACAAAAGCTGTGTTAACACTGTGTTCTCTTTGTGTTTGTCTTAATTACTAGTTCTTGATCACGAAGTGTTGTTGAACGCCATTTAGAGGTGAAATCGTTTAATTCAAAGCATCGTAATAAATAAAACAATATACAGCAGTGCTTGCGGTAAGTGCGATGTGCCCACTGATGACCTGAAAACAACAGGAAGACAAGTGCAATGGTTATGTTACAGTGAATGTGAAGAGAGAGGGGGAATTACTTAAAATGTTTTGATGCAAATGCTATATACTTTTGAAGATCTGCATGACACTGACTGTAACTCTCCTGCCTTCTAGCCATTCTTATCTCTGTGTGATGGTCAGCCCGAGGCATGATTTTCTTGACCTATGATACTGTATGCTTAATTGCTCTTTGAGAAAATATTCTTACACTTCAGAGACTTATTCTTTCCCTGTTTATGCTATGAGGAGAAATACCTCCAGCTCTGGATCATTTCTCTGCTCCATATTGACAGTGGCTTTTGCCCTTTGATGGTGTTATCTTTAGGAGTAACATGGGTGGAGTGACAGGTTGACTCCTCCAATTTGCAAACCTGAGCTGTAATTCACTGCAAACCTGTAATGACTTCTCACATCCATGGTGTCTCTTAACTTACGTGCCTTGTGGTTTACTCATGAAACTTTAATCACGTGTAGCCATGTTCTGTTGCAAACTATAAACTGCACAGTTTTAATGGGGTTTGAAAATATCAGGCTACTGATTTCCTACTGGAAGAACATAACTGTTGTCAAAGTGATGTCACAGCAGTCAGCATTTTGCACCGCAATAGCCAGAGATCTTAGGAAGGATCCAGGGAGAGCAGTGTTCACAGTTAAATGTTACTGCAGAGTAGTAGATTTTTAATGGACTAAATAATATACTTTAAACTGGCTAACTTTGATCTCTGAATAAGAGGTGAAAGATAAATTTCTGCCTCTTGACTCATTAATTTGTTCCTATTTAACATTTACTTATCTACTCACAGTTACAGTATATAAAGAGTATTGTGGGTGGAAAAAAGGTTCTAATGAACATTTTCTATTAAAAATTACTTTGCTTATTTCAAATGGAAATTGTGCTTACACTTGGAAGGAAAAAGATACAAAACTTCCCAAAAATCCCACTTTCCACTCATGGTCACAAGACTGAAATAGTTACAGTATATAAATTACTATATTTCAGTCATAATTACTTATATGACTATAAGTATATAGTATATAACCAAGCACACATTTTTTTTCATGAGGATTATGTCACATCCCCTTACTCTCATAAAATAAACTGCTCTACAGGTGTATAGACACAAAATCAAGCTCCTCTGAAGACAAGTGGAAAATCTGAATGGTAAGATTTGTGATTTGGGAGACTCTTTAGTGCCTACTGGTGCTTGTTGGAAGGGACTGTCAATGGCAATAGCCTTGACGCATCATCATATCAAAAAATTAGGAAAAAATTAGTATCACTGGGCATAAAATGCCTCTGAAAACATTATTCCTTTCTGTGAGCATGAAAATCTGCCTGTAAAATCCATCACAAGATTACTGATAAATCTGAACATTGTACTATCTTCATACTAACCGCGAAAAAAGGTAAGCTCCTCCCCTAATAGGTATGAAACAAGTAAATGAGGAATTTATTCTCTACCATACTCTGTAGTAACTTGCCTTTTCTATTAACCTTGTGATATCTTAATGTTCACACCTCTCTCTCGGCATTTAGAGTCTTCAGAGAAGCACCTTTGAATATTCTGCCTGTTTGTGTAATCCCTACTAATCAGTGGATTGATTTTTGTCTCATTCATAATTCTCAATCTCAGAAACAGCAATTCAGATAATGTGTTGATATATTTTCATTGCTTCTACAATAAATATCAATGTTCACAAATAAACCTGGGCGGGCCGTGCATGTATGAATTCCATATTTTACACAATATGTGCTGTGCAAATACATAACTTCCCAGCTTTGTGTTATGCATTTCACCTACTATGAAAGGCTGATGAATCTCCTCTACAAACCACAGAAATATTCTTGTGTATTTAATATATTACTTACACCACTGCCAAAACAAATCAATTAGGTCTGCCTACAGATTTTTATCATCTGAATTTTTTATAATTTCCATTAGCTATCACAAGACTTTTGTTTTTTTCTTGGTGAAAAAGTATAATGAGGCAACCAAAACCACGTTCATTGCTTGTGAATCCTTCTAAGGTCAGTAAACCAAGTGTCACTGCAGAATATTCCCATTTTTATTTCTATTGATTGAAAGCAAATGTGGATCCAAATGAATTGCTCACACTTTGAGAATCAGATGTCCCACAATGTATCTGCTGCACATAAATGAAAGGAGGAATGTTGTACGTGTGATGTTGTTCAATAGATAGTATTGTATAAGAAGAAAAACTTTATTTCTGTGACAGTTCCTAAGTAAAGAAATTTTAGATTCAGCCTCTAATAGAGTGGTATTGATTTTTGCAGCATTCAGGTTTTGAGTTGCAAAGCATGAGTCAGAAAGTAAAATGGATGTGTACATTTTGCTGACATACAAGAATTCAACAGTCATCAGAGACAGGAGGGCTAGCAGTAAGAAAGCCAGTTTTCTGCATCTTGGGGTAGTCTGGCCTCCGTCACATATTTAGATTAGAGTGAGGTGATTGCATAGCTAGGAAACACCACCAATTACCCTGGTGCAGTAGTTGTGCTTGTACTGAAGAAAGTCATGTGTGTCCTACTGAATGAAACAGATACGGTTTATGCCTTTCTATGAAGATATCACAGGTGAAAAATCTTTTCAGATCCTAGACTAAAAATAAATGGTAAGTATGTCAAAGGAAGTTTTTATTGGAGATAGAAAAATTTCTGTCAGACAATTTAAACAATATAAAGTTCTCCAAAAACTTCATGAAACCAGGAATATAGTTACATATTCATCTTCTCCCTTCATTTTCCATATTGTGTCTTTAGAATGAAGGTGAAGTCAGTCAAAATTAATACAAGTAAAACTGATGTGTACCTGTCCATCTACACATGCACAGAAAGTTTGTATGCATAGTAGATAGTCCTAATTGGCATATTAAAATTACTTCATCACTAACTATAATCATAGAATCATAGAATCATAGAATAGTTTGAGTTGGAAAGGACCTTTAAATGCCATCTAGTCAACCACCCCCCACAATGAGCAGGGGCATCTTCAACTGGATCAGGATGTTCAGAGCCCCATCCAACCTGGCTTTGAATGTTTCCAGGGATGGGGCATCTACTACCTCTCTGAGTACTAACCTGTTCCAGTGCATCACCACCCTCATTGTAAAAATTGTTTTCCCTATAGGTAGTCTAAATATATCCTCTTCTAGTTTAAAGCCATTACCCCTTGTCCTGTCTTGGCAGCCCTACTAAGAAGTTTGTCATCATTCTTATAAGCCCCCTTTAAGTACTGAAATGTTGCGATAAGGTCTCCCTAGAGCCATCTCCAGGGTGAACAACTGCAACTATCTCAGTATTTCCTAATAGGAGAAGTATTCCATCCTCATTATTCCTTAATTAATTTACTAGGTTTATTGAAAAGTTAAGCAATTCACTGGCTATGTGACTATGGCATAGTGAAAAACAATTGGGTATTAATGTTCTATCTTAATAATTTCTCAAGATATACCATTTTTCAAACTTCTGGACTAACTAAACATTGTACTATTATGTGTCAGAAGGTAAAAAAATTCTGATGCCATAAGAAAAAAGAAAACCAAAAGAAGGGACATTATGTATTTTGACACAGAAGGCTTTACTCACGGTAGGTTTGTAATGGTAAAAGATGCTTTCAGAAACAGAAAGTAAAATTAAGGCAATATATAGACAGCACAAAGCTGGGTCTTGGAGGATACAGGTTCAACTTCTGGTACACTGAAACAGTTTAATGCAAGTAAGTGACTTTTCCTCAATGAAGTTAATATGTCTCTTTCTTGCTGCCTTTAAAATATATGCCATGTAAATATTTGTGCTGTCAGTCCTCTGTGGCAATATAATGCCACTATTTGGATCCAGTTAGCTCACATGTCTAAGCCTGACATAAGAGATATTCACTGAAGTTATCTGTTTACTTAGCTGAGCAAATGCCGAGTCACTGATTTTATAGTATTAGAAGGTGCTGATAGTGTAACCGCCTTTGGTGGTGAGCAAAGCCTATGAGAGAAAGCATGGATAAGTGGAACTGATGTAGGAAAAATTAAAAGAGAAGATATTTGGTTAATAAAGAAATACATCTATTAAAGTTTGGTAACATGCTGTGCTGGGAAGAAACATTCCTCAGGAATTTAAACAGAGTTGTGGGCCTTTATGTAAGCTATGTCAAAGAGTTTTCAATGTTTTATCACATGAAACTAGAAGCAATTTGACATTTCTTCTGTTGCATTGAGTAAGATTAGGCAGCATAACTATGGAAAAAAAAAGAAAGTATCTTGAAAAGGTTAAACTAGTCTGGTTTAACTTGGAAAAAAGTTATTTTAAATGTGAAATATTTGATGAAACCTGAATAAATTAATATTTTAGTACTATGGAAGTATGTTATTCAGTCAACCAGTGTTGGTTCATTTTTCTCTGTTCCTTCCTTCTGACTTTGCTTGGTAAGCCCAGGATATGCTGCTGATTCTGCATCAATACCACTTCCTTTTTAATGCCAGAAGAGAAAATATAATTAAGACAATGTAAAGAGAAAACACAGAACTGTGACTTGGAGGATACAGATTTGATTTCCAGTGCCTTGCATCACAATCCTACAAGTAAGGTAATTAAAATATTGTTTTTCCTCAAGGAAAATACTGTTTCCCTATGATGCTACCTTTAAAATGCAATACATTGTCAGAAATTGTTGCTTTATGAAAATCAATTTTCCCTTTCCCACCTCTAATCTTAAATTGGACTTTGATATCCAACAAAGGGATGTGGAAATAGTTTTCAGAGCTCTGATTAGTTAAGTCGAGATTTTGTTTAATTAATCATCCCTGCTGATGACATTAATATTGGACTAACTAGCTCGAGAAGTTGGATCAGTCTTATTTGATTTACTATTATCAACTTGCAGATGAAATCAACAGCACTAAAATCTTAAGGTTGTCACCCACTGTTTCTAAGAAGATGATACGCTCTGCTTAAAAGGATGGACTTTAATCAAATCTGTTTTTTCATTTTCTGTCTGGAAGTCAGACATCTATTTATTGTGTTCAGCAAAATGGTACTTTATTTTAGGTTGCATTAGTACAATTTCTCTGCATGAACTATTAGCTATACATTCCCATCACTTTGCATTGTGATAACTATAGATTTTATCTAGAGAGTTGGTAACATCCGTTCTGTGATTGTGGAATTACAGAATGGAAATAATGGTCAAAGTGATCAAACTGCTAAGCTGGAGAAGTTGGCCTCTCTAGTCTATATGGAACAGATGTGCCTCTAGATGATCTAAGTCAAATATAGGAATGTATAAAATTGAATTGTCATTTAATAAACAAATCCTTCAAACCCATGGAAAGAAATAAATGTCCCACGTTACCCAACCCTAGTACACCTTTATGAACTTTCACATCAGACACTGTCCTTGGCAGAAGAGTGCATGTGAATTGTGGTTATGTAATACGTGGATTATTTTGTGTCATAACTTGAGATGTTGCATTCTTTTGGATTTGGAATACTTGGATGAAATGCAATAGAAGCTAGGAAGTGACTCTTCCCTGCCTGAAGGGTTTGTATTTTTTTATGTTTCTGTTTAGAATTAAAGCGAAGTACCAGAGATGGTAATATATGAGAGAAAACTAAGAAACAGCAGCCTATGAGCATAAGGCAACTTGGAAAACAGGGAATTAGAAGAAAATAAAAAATAATGAATAAAAATAAATTGTGGCAGAGAGAAAAGTGTCAGTTCTGGGAGAAAGTTTAGGTGGAAGAAAACTACTGAAACTGTAGATTCAAGGTAATTGAGAGTATCCAAGCTCTTTAACTGAGGGGATGGCTTAAGGGCAAATAAAGAGAACAAATATTGTGAGAAAAATCAACCTGGTGTTACAGTTGTAGAACAACTTTGAAAAGGCAGGCAGGCAGGAATGAGGAATTGTCAGTTAGAGGTTGGCCACTGGCACAGTAGATAACATCTTAGGAGGGAGTCAAAGGTGGAAGAAAGCCTTGAGAGTATGCGTCATCATGGCAATGGAGAGATCAGATATCTGAGGTCCAATCCTGTGTTCTGATGGTCAAGATACCGTGAAAAACTGGCTGGAAAAACTGAGCACTAGGAAGGGGATGCCTAGGCTTACCTAAGAGAGAAGGAGCATAGAGGAGGACAAATCATGTTTGGTGAAGATCATGTAAATTAAGGGCTTTGTCACTAGCAGCAAATTGCTAACATCAGTATCTCCAGTCACATGGCTCTTTGGGGTTATTTTAGGGTATATGCTGGCCCTCGTACTTGTTTCCAAGACCTCATGACATAAACATGCCTTCCATTTTCTAAACCAGTTAAAACACTGTTAGCAAGTATCAGCTATGGCTGCTTTTAAGGCAAATCACTAGGAAAACTTACATAATTCGAGTCTTAAAGCAGAGAATAACTAAATTTTGTAGCATGGATTTGAACAGACATTATGGTAGTGATGGAGGCAAATATAACATTACCTATACGCTGTCTGCTATAGTCTTAATGAGGTGAAGAAAGGATCGTTGTATTGTTGTAACAAGATGCTTAGCTGTTTGCTGTCCTCTTGAGCCTTGTAGTTGCTCACCCCCCAATAAAATGGTAACCAGACAAGAGACCTCATTAGTGAAATCTGGATCTTTTCCACTCCCAAGATGTGTCTTTGCTGTTTATTTTGTGTATTGTGCCAGATCAAGCCCTTTAGGAGGAGTTTTTACATCCTGCTTCCTTCACTGGAAGGAGAATTTCACAGAGTTCTTTATAATAAATGAAGCTTGGAAGTGTAAGTACCAGTTTTTGTAAGACTGGAGGTTTTACAGCAGCAAGTAAAGTTATGTTCACATTTCTACTACAAACCTCATTTTGTAGGGAGTTGCAGATCTGCTACAGTGGTATCCTCATTTAAGGAAAAAAGAATGGGATACCAGATACTCCTTGTATGCATTAGACTTTTGTATTTGAAGTAACTGAAAGGGTTTTGTCTCTAAAGCTGCCTGCTTAATTAGATAATTACACAGTAAACTCTAATGGTTACTCTAATTTCACCAGAGGATTAATGTGTTGGGAGTTGCAGCTATTCTTTGAACCCTGGAGATGATTTCTGCAATCTAGACTAGTGGCAAATGGGCAAGTCATAAGGGAGATATCTTCAGTGCTGCTGCCTGTACTTTGTCCCTCCAGTGAATATAGTTGTTCCTTGTTTGCTGAAAAGGAGTTTGGCATGATAGACAGGCTGTCAGTCCCGTATCTTTCGGTCCAGACTGGCCCTTTGTGGATGCTGTGCACAGCAGGATTTTCTTGATGATGGTAGAAAACCAAGAAATCCTCCTTCAGGAGAGGGGTAAGGAAGGGGATAATACCTTGTCCTACCCTCTGGTTGGAAACAGCAGTTCAAACTGTACTGTATTAAGGTGTATGCTCTCCCTGTGCTCTAAAGAGTACCGAGCACATGGAGCTGCATGCAAGTCTGACCTCCTTTTCCTACTGCTCTAAGACAGCATTGTTTGACTAGACCAGTGAATTATATAGTAGTCACTAATGTGCTAAACATGAATAATTCAGGAGGGATTGAATTTTAAACTACTGAGATTATCTTTGGAAGACAAATGAGCAGAGGTGGGGTACAAGTCAGACCCTTGGCACCAAGGTACCAAACCTGAGGCAAAGGGAACACCAAGCATTTAATTGTTTTTGCCATGCTGGCTGTGATGTATGTCTTTAACTGGAATATGGGCAAGATCAGCCAAGGGAAAGCAGGTACAGATGGAAAAAGGTTCCTGTGGTATAAAGAGCAACCCATGCCTCAGCTCAGGGAGGCAAAATATATCCTTTCTCATGACAGATGTCTAGTGTGTACCCTCAGAGTTACTTTTACCAACAGATTTTAGAAACTGGCCAGTGTTTCAAGGCTAAAGGAGGAAGCAAGTGATCTCCTCTGGGCACTGTTGATTTGCCCTTGTCAGAAAAAACATTTTTAGCATTTTCCCCCCAATGGAGGCAAAAAAATGTTTCTATTTACAAAACATCCAAAATTTGAACAGTAATTATTCTGACTCTCAGTAAAAGGGATAAAAGACAGATTTCTTTTTTTGTTGTTTTTTTCATAACAGGTATTTTTACCTTCTCATATTCCTGTTTACTTAAGTAGTGTCGGTTTACTCCAGTTTACTTATCTTACAAAAGTATGATAAAGGATGTCAATATAGCAAAAATCGAAAGCATCACTAATAATATGTTAGTGAGCCTCATGTTCAGTGCAGTGTGCAGGAGACCAATAAAATGTGTTCCTTTCATCACATATTATTAATGACCATCAGAATAAGGCAAATAAAATAATAAAATCCAGATGTCCCCCAAAAGAACACAAGAGATTTAAAGGCTAAATCCATGCATAAGCTTTCAAAAAACTTGAAGGCCAGAAGACTTCTAAGCACTGTTTCTAGTTAATATCTTTCATTTCCTTTGATGTATTGGCTTTGGATTTTGATTGCCCCACCTCTTTTTCACAAAGAGAAAATGCAAACAAACTCCCTATACTAACACAGAAGGCCAGAGAGATGTATTTTTTTATAACTTATTAGAATTCTGAAGCATTTTAGTAATTTAAAGCAGCTAAATCATTGCAGACATTTTTCCTTCTACAAATCTTGAACTTCCGAGCTCTCTGCCTTAGAAGCAATAACTCTATTTGCTGTTATAAGTTTTACGGCCAGATTTCTAAAGGATGTAATAGCCACATTTATAAGAGGATAAATAAGTTAGTGTCAAATCAGTAACTGTAGTTTTCTGTGTAGCTGCTTAAAATAATGATATTCATCTCACGGTTGTGGAAAGGGAGTGCATATTTGTTCAAAATTCCTAATACATCTTGATTTGAATAATGACCTTAAATCACTTCAAATATTCCCACATGTACTTATTTTTAGCACACGATTATAAAAGTTCTTTTAGTATTAGATACTATTTAGGTTATTTTTATGTATTCCACTAGTTTGGAATAGTGACCGTTTGAATTTTTAGATTTTAAAGAGGCACTAGGCATAAGGACTGTATTATTTAAGCACTCTAGCCTTTGAGGCATCCATAGTACAATGGTGTTAGGTTCTTTGAGATCAAAAGGCCAGCAGTCCTGGAGTAAGCCCATCCCTTGTGGATTAATTATAACGAAATTACTCATTTGGAACACTATGTGAGAGTTTTGACACTATCCAATCTGCAGTAAAAATTTAATGTGAGCTTTCTTTACACTGGCAGAAATGCTGCAGTGCCAAAAGATGTTTTATTTATGCTAAACCCTGTCAATACAGGAGAGGGAAGAACTGCTGCTCGCATTTCTATAATCAGTATTTTCACAGTAGAATGTAGTTATCCTTCAGCTGCATTACAGATGCTTAAAATAGATGATTATCATAGGAAAACATAAAAATTCACTTACCTGTTATCTTTATAGCTCTGAATTTTGAAATATCTCTTCAAATCTGGAAATTCCCCTTTTAAAGATTATTAGAGACATTTTTAGTTACAGTAGTTGAAAGGAAAAGCAGTATCTGAGAAGGAGAGTATCTGGGATTTCTGAAACCTAATTCAAGAACAGTGGCATTCTTGAAGCTTCCCAAATCATCCCCAACCTGATGAAGGTGTTGGGAATTACATCAAAAGTACATATTAAGCAAGACTGGTAGATCTGTGGGTTAGCATAGAGAGTCCTTGTCTTTATGACTACTGTTTGTGCTCCTAATGTCCAATGCAGTAGAGTCCAACTTAGTCTATTTTCTATGAAGTTCTTTATGCACCTCAGCAAAACTTTAATAAGAGGAAAAAACAGGGCTTGTTCAAATAAAACACCTATTAGTATAGTCCATGGATTTAGATGAATGTTTCAGGCATTTAAGAGGAACATAGAACTTGAACCAGACAGGACAAAATTAATATGCTGGAAACAAGAGTTAAAGAAGTACCAGAACAAACCACTTAATTTTTGTCTTCTGAGACCTCTCCTCCTATCATACCTTGATATGTGGGTTGAAAATGTCTCTGGACCATACAACTCCTCAGGCTTTCATTCTGTTCAACTAAGGATGACTACCACCTACCTGTAAAGAGGAACCAGATGACAAACCTATGTAGGAAAAGAATGAAAGATTCGAAGAAGATCTGATAAATGAGAGTGATACCATCCTTGACATGATGTCTTTATTCTCCCACATTTTTTTTAAATGAAGGGAAGGTGTGTTGTTTCCCTCTTTTACCTACCCTAGGTGGGGTCTAGGTTAACTAATCAAGAGAGTATCTTGTGACTGAGAGTGGTGCAGTACAGGGGTCAAAGCAGCCTTGACATTAATGTAGATTTACTAGCTCAGGCAACATGTCTGTGCTGTGGTGTCCCGTTTTCTAGCAGTGAGTTCACACTGGAGGCCAGAGGCCGCACCAAGCCACTGACACCAGAAAGAGGACTTTCAAAAACTTTGACTCTTCTCTTCTTGAGTGTAATTTTTGACTTATTTTCCCCAAAGGAAATAAAATCACTTTACAGTTGGCACACTAGTTAATCCCAAACTCTGTAGAAAGGATAGTATTAACTGGGGAAATCATCACATTCTTCCTTAGAATAACTCTACAGAGCTTAAAGGTGAAGATTGACAAAAATACAAGGAAAAAATCATGCTTAATGGGAACCTGCTTTTTAAAAAGTCTTTGGAGACAGGGCCTTTGGACCCTATTTAATGATGTACAATGACACAAACGTGTTTTCTCTCTGGAATTATTCTATCTCATGCTAACACAGAGCTACTTGAAGTAGATCAGATAGGGATCTAGTAGGGACAGTGAACCATTTTATTAACATGAATCATTACATTAAAGCTAATATCTGAGTGAAATACATTCAATTCGCAAATATCTTCTATATTTTTCCACCTTCAATTGCTTTTGGTGAACATTATGTAAGCTAAAGTGCCTTTTTTGAGGGCTAGAAGCAAGAGATGATAGGAGCAACAGACTGTAAAGAAGGACTGAACTAAAGGTTGTATCTGCTAAGAATGCTGTTTATACTGATGAACTTAAAAGGTATCATAAAGTACATTTTTGCAGTTGGAAAAAAAGGGTTGACAGTCATAGAATATACTGAGCTGGAAGGGACCCATAAGGATCATGAAGTCCAACTCCTGGCTCCACACAGGTCCAGCCAAGTCAGAGCATGGGACTGAGCACATCATCCAGATGCTTCTTGAACTCAGTCAAGCTCAGTGCTGTGACCACTTCCCTGGGGAGCCTGTTCCAGTGCCCGACCACCCTCTCAGTAAAGAACCTCTTACTAATATCCAGCCTAAACCTCCCCTGTCTCAGCTTCATGCCATTCCCTTGGGTTCTATCACTGGTCACCAAAGAGAGGAGGTTGGCACCTGCCTCTTTGCTCCCCCTCATCAGGAAGCCACAGACTGTGATGAGGTCTCCCCTCAGCCTCCTCTTCTCCAGGCTGAACAAAACAAGGGTATTTCAGCCTCTCATTGTAAGACTTCCCCTTCAGAACCTTCATCATCCTTGTTGCCCTCCTCCAATATTTACATGTTCCTCTTGTACTGTGGGGCCCAAAACTGCACACAGTACTTGAGGTGAGGCTGCACCAGCGCAGCGTAGAGCAGGACAATCCCCTCCCTGGACTGGATGGCACTGCCCTGCTTGATGCACCCCAGGATACAGTTGGGCCTCCTGGCTGCCTGGGCACACTGCTGGCTCATGTTTAACTTGCTGTCGACCAAGACCCCCAAATCCCTCTCAGCATGGCTGGCCTCCAGCATCTGCTCCCCCAGTCTGTATGTGCAGCTAGGGTTGCCCCTTCCCAGGGTCTTCTTTCTTACCCTTCTTGAAAATTGGGACATTTGCCAGCTTCCAGTCAACTGGGACCTCTCCAGATTCCCAAGACTGTTGAAAAATAATTGAGAGAGGTCTTGCAATGACATCACTCAGCTCCTTGAGAATCCTGGAATGAATCCCATTGGGGCCCATGGATTGCTATGGATCCAAATGGACCAGCAAATAGCCCACAATTCACTAGGAGCTTATCATTACCGGGGTATAAAATGTATTATTACCACACAAATGTGAGGTGACCAAACAATATTATAAAGATGATCATGCTGCTTAGAGAGATGGGAATTAAAGGAAACTCCAGAAGTTTCACAAGACAAGCAGTTCCTGTGCTGTGTTAACTTGCTCAATACCAGTACGTGTGCTCATATTATAATTAGCACTGAAGGCTCAGCACTGTATTGCAGCATCTCTCTTGAATAATAATCTGGTTGCACTGGAATCTCCGACTGTCTTTGTAATTTCATTTAACTAGAATTTAGAGGCTGATGGAGAAAGAGGTTGTACCAGCGATATTCAGATTTCTTATACTGTTTATTTAAAAATTAAGCATGAACTATGATTACAGGAATTTGGAGGTTCCAGCTGAGTGGTAGCTAGGTTAATAGTTTGGATGTTTTTTTTAAATGGTTGGAAGTGAAAAATGGATTTAACTTTGAGCAGGTTTGAATCTGTGCTTGTTTTAAATGATAACGGGGCACTTCAGGTAAACTAACTAAGCATTTCTAGGATTATGGGTGAGTTTCCAGAACCATATGCAAGTGTACACAGTGAGTATGAGACAGAAAATGTAATTCGGATTATGAAGAATTTCAGAAGAGCTGTGTTATTCCAGTTTAAATACAAGGGAGCTTTAAATTCTTTCCAACTTCAATTATGTCTGTCCCACTAATCCTACCCACACTTTTATCAGTTTCAATCCCTAAATCACTTCTCTCCCACCCGCCAGTTGTCAGCTAACCATAAGCAATGCAGAGTTTTCCTTAAGTTTCCTTACGTTTGTGAGCATGAACTTTTCTATATAAGGTATGTTGTCTGTAACATCAGCTTAAGCAGCCTGCAGTTTTGACAGAAAACCCAGCTGATTAACTGTGAGTTATGTAGGGAGAAAAATTCCATATAATCATGGAAGATTAGTTGCGATGTGCAAACAAATTTGACTCATTTTGAAATCCAAATGAATATACTCAGCTATGACTGTACCTTCATGAACCTTTCATCGTCTTCCTCTTGGAAGTACCAATTATTCTACAGCTTTATTCAAGATTTCTGTGTGGCTTCTGAGACAATATTGATGCTTTAGTGAACAGTCTACTATTGTTTTACTTCAAAGGAAAGCAATAAAGTAATTCCAGACTCTGGGATCTTCTCATAGTCTAGGAACCCACTGCTGAGTAAGCATATTGTCAAAACATTATTAAAGTCTCTTTGAAATATTGATCTATTAGAAACGGTATTCTGTAACTGAAGTTCAGCTTAGTATGTCATGATCCCTGTGGGAAAACCACCAGTGGGTTCTTCCAACAAAAGCCCCCGGGTGGCTTGTTGAATGCCAAAATGACATTTGTTTTCTAGATAATAAAACTGAAAAACCCTGAAATTTTCCTCTGTGACAAGCTTAGGAATCGAATCATTCTACAGCAAGTGTATGATGGTTAACAACTTTGGGGTACAGCTCAGTAGTACGGAACAATAATTATTTGTACACAGTATTCCTGAGAACAAACACATAATATGTTTGCTTTATTTAAAGTGGTCCTAAGCTTGTCTTAAAGCCAAAGGACATCATATTTTTCCCATTTCTACTCACTTCTCCCCATGCAACAGGACACATCACCCTAGGATTCACTGTTCACAATGGACTTAAACTTTATTTCTGTGTGATTTTGGTAAGCCAATTCTGAGAGCTATGCAAAGGGGATTTTAAAGCATTGCTTCATGGAGAGCACTGTAGAAACATGAGATTTGTTAAGGTCCAGATGTAGTAGACTTGTTACCACAGGAGTTTGTCTAAGCTTCACCTGCTATGCTTCTTCTGATATTAAAAGAAGTTCAAAGTTCTTTACAGCCTGATCCATTTTATGGAATTTCAGACAAGACACTTGCAGTAACCTTTCTTGGCTTAAAAGTCATTTATGCCAATGAAGAATAAGCACAAGATGTTCCCATTCCACTTGGCTGTCCCAGATCTGATTTAATATTATCTCAGTATTGCTGTTAAAATTTGATATTGTGAGTTTTGGAGAAGAGAGGAAGGCATAAAAACAGGCCTATGAGAGTTACTGGGAGCTTTAGATTTATGGTGCGATCAGGAGTTCAAGGAGGAACATGGAAGCTAATCCTCTCTTCCTCAATTATTAGAATATTTTTTTGTTCAGGTTTCAGTATCCCTACTACTTCCTTTTTCACACAGCTATCTTCCTTCTCACTCTTTCAATCAATATGCAAGAACACTCTTCCAACTCTCATTTGCTTCCTAATTTGCTGTAAAGGGACAAGGGATAAATTCTGTCTATTATTTTCCTAGAGAGAGGACACAAGATAAAAAACAAATCAAAACAAACAGAAGAGAGGACACTCCTGCAGATTCCCTTGCTACCAGAGTAAGTACAGCTCTGGCCAAGTGGTAGTTATAGGACAATTACAGTCAACTTTCCTACAGATAAACAAAATCAGTCATGTCCTCCTGTCTTCCACTCTGTGCTGCTGGTTTGTTGTTTGGGCATAAATAATCACAGTTTAGGAAATGACTGATGAGTGAGACTTATAATACATCAGGGCACCTTGATTCAGCTGCTGTTGCTTTTGACTGAGACTGGAGTGAAAGTGGATGAACACTAGTAGCTGGCTTGGGGTGAGTGAAAGCATTTTACTGCTATTGTCGTTCTTGCACATAAAGTGAAACAAATACAGTGGCAAATAACATATTTTTTCAGAATAATTACATGCTCACTAGTGGCTCTATTGTACAGACAACACTCTTGAGGTCCCACCTTCACAAGCAGGACTGTGACAGTACTGTCACCAAGTGTGTGGGTAGAACAAGCATTTTTGTGCAGCATTTGTGTGTAAGGAAATAATGTATTTAATGCTGCTGAGAACCTCATCTAGCCTACTGAACTCCCGGTGTCTAACCAGTGCATTTAGCTGTCAGATTCAAACATGGGGTTTTTAATCTCTATTCAGGGTTTTGCGAAGGGAGTTGAATTGCAGTAGAGCCATACTGACACCAGGAGGTTATCAGCATTACTGGTCCAAGATACATGAACATGGAAGTATCAACATGTCTCTCAAAAGGTTTTTAAAAGTGCACACAGTAAACAAAAAAGGCCAGAAATGTCCACTTTCATTGCAGGTTTTGTATCACATCATATTCCTTCTCTCCTTCTTAGGGTTTTAGCTGGAAGCCTTTCAGCTTACCCTGCATACCATGTAAATGTGAGAATAAGGACTACACCTTTCCTTTGGTACTCATAATAAATTGAGAGGTATTCATAAAACTGTCTCTGTAAGAATAAATCCACGGATCCATTCAAACACAGGATGCATGCCTGAAATTTAAGAAATACAATATTATTGAGATGTGTTTCTCCTCATTTCCATCCTTTTTTTCCCTCTGCTGTTAATTCGGGAGATCAATTGAAACAATTGTGAAATTGGAGTTCCATACCTCTCCAAGCCCCATTTCAGTAATGAAGGTGGCACAGCAAGTGTCTCTGGTGGTACACACTGCCCAAAACCAGTCACAGAGAAAATACCTGGTGTTTGCAGAGGCAACTAGTAATATATTCAAACCCCTTGAATACTGAAACAGCAACTGCCAGTTGGGAAAACACAATTAGAAAATCAAATGCATAAATTAATGAGATGGTCAGAAACTCTTTGGAATGTAGGGAGAAAACAGTTTTTCACACAGGGGAACTCTCTTCTGCATGGAAACAAAAAACTTCAATTTAGGAGTTTATATTAGGTGATAGAATGCAACCAAAACCTCAGGTAATCATCCTGGATTACTTTATTTAGATTCCTAAGTGTGACACTATGCTTTTTTTTTCTTTTTTTTTTTTTTAATATGTAAATTGAAATACATACAGGGTTGAATTTGGAAGCTATGAATGACCCATATTTCAGCTAAAATTCATTAAATCCAAGCTCTGCTGCAAACCAGGAGCAAAGCTATTGTAGGTCAATAGAGCAAACAACATAAAATTAAAAGAAAACCACTTATGATTTCTGACATCAGAGTCCTCATTACTAAACTGTTTCCCTCCCATACCATTATTATTATTTTTAACAAGCTAGATAGTATAATTTCTTTATTGTTATTTAAAAAAAAATAAATTCCCAGACTGGTATATATGTATTTGTATACTAGGGTGTAAAAAAAACCTCAGATAAGGCTCAGTCAGGCCAGGAGAGTGCTCTGTCACCTGGAGTTAAATTAGGAAATGTAAAGTAGTTTTGTTGGTCATTGCAGGGAATGAATGTGAACATCAGTATCCATCAGAGACAAGGGGGATACAGAATGGGTAAACAGCTCATGTGATCTGCTTTTCTTGCTCCCATGTCTGCATCAGTGGACAAGGGAAGAGTTCCTTGAGGGTCTGTGCTGGGACTGGTGCTGTTTAATGTTTTTATTAATGATCTTGACAGTAGGATTAAGTGCACCTTCAGCAAATTTGCTGATGACACCAAGCTGAGTGGTGAAGTTAATGTGCTGGAGGAATGGGATGCCATCCAGAGGGACCTAGACAGGCTGGAGAAGTGGGCCCAAGTGAACCTCATGAGGTTCAACAAAGCCAAGTCCAGGGTCCTGCACCTGGGTCAGGACAATCCCTGTTATCCATACAGGTTAGGAGATGATGTACTTGAAAGCAGCCCTAAGGAAAAGGACTTGGGAGTACTCATGGATGAGAAGCTGGACACGAGCCACCAGCATGTATCTGAAGCCCAGAAGGCCAAATGCATCCTGGGCTGTGTCAAAAGAAGTGTGGCCAGCAGATCTAGAGAGGGGATTCTGCCTGTCTGCTCTGCTGAGACCTCACTGGGAGTACTGTGTCCACCTTTGGAGCCCTCAACACAAAAAAGACATGGACCTGTTGGAGTACCTGTGGAGGGCCACAAAAATGAAGGGCTGGATCACTGCTCCTAAGACGACAGACTGAGAGAGATGCGCTTCTTCAGCTTGGAGAAGAGAAGGCTCCAAGGAGACCTTGTAATGGCATTCCATTACCTTAAAGATGCCTATAAGAAAGCCTGGGAAGAGCTGTTCACAAGAGCATGTAATAATAGGACAAGGGGTAACAGTTTTAGACTAGAAAAGGGGAGATTTAGGTTGGATATTAGGAAAAAGGTCTTCAATATGAGGGTGGTAGATCACTGGAACATGTTGCCCAGAGAGGTAGTGGAGATCCCATGCCTGGAGATATTCAAGGTCAGGCTTGATGGGGCTCTGAGTGACCTGTTCTAGTGAAGATGTCCCTGCCTCCTACAGGGGGGTTGGATTTGATGACCTCCAAAGGTCCCTTCCAACCTTACACATTCTATGATTCTATGAAATGATGGTATGTTTTTGAAGGGGACACTTGCTCTGAAGCGCAGAACCTGTGATGACACAGCCCTAATTCGTCGTAGGAGCGCGCGGGGGCACTGGTGCTTCACCGCAAACTCCTCCCCAGGCCTAACTGCAGGCACGAGCCTGAGGCCTGTCGCGGTGCTGCCGCCAGGGGGTGGGGTTGGCTCAAGCCTGGCAGCGCGGTGCTACTTCTGCCGGGGGGCGGAACCCCGCTCCTGGGGCGGGGAGCCCCGCTCCCGGGGTGGGGTATGGGGGGAATCCCTATTCCAGGGCGGGGTGTGTGGTGATACCCGCTCCCGGGGGCGGGCGGGTGCGCTCCCTGGCTCAAGCAGGGAAGGGAACCCACAGACCTGGTGCTGGCTCTCCCCGAACTTCAGCTTCCAGTTATTTCTTCTGCGCTTTTTTTTTTCTCTGTCCCTTGTCCCCTCCGCCCCCCTCCCCGAGTGTTTGAGAGACTCTGAACTCCTTGAGGGAAATGAATCATGATTTAGATTCTGGTAGGAAAAGGGATTGGAATTAAGGCTACTGCTCTCATTCACTGGAATCTTTCATTTAAAATCTGAACTGTAAAATTCTGGTCCACAATTTCCTTCACTAAAACACTACAAATAACTTAACAGAAGAGCTGGATAATGCCACACACACAACTAAATTCTCACTGTTTTGTTTTTGGTTTTGTTTCCATAACTTTCTGAACTTTTAAATATTTATAGACAACAAAATGTTTAATTATTCCTCCCCCACCTCCAAATTACCCCACTCTCCTCTAGCCCCGTACTTATTAAAAAGTGCTAACAAAAAAAAGAGGTAAAAGAGAACAGTATTTTAAAACTGTATTTGATGTGTTTGGGGGGAGTGGAATGAAGGAAAGGGGAGTTTAAGTGGTGAGGGTTAACTGTCAGTGTTGTATAGAAACGTTTCCATCCTTTTATGGTCTTATATTAACGAATGGACTTGATGATCCTAAGGGTCTTTTCCAACCTCAATGATTTCCCTCAATGCAAGTCCCACTGTGTTTTAGATACCATCTTTCCATTTAGATTTTCCCAAGTAATTAACAAAAAAGGTATTTATTTTCATCTTTAAACATAACCAGAACAAGTACTTAAACTACCCTTTTTGATAGAACAAGCTTTGGGAATACAAAAGTGAGAACTCAGCTTCAGGTTTGGTTTTTGGGAATCTAGAATGTAATAAACATTGGCTAATTGTAGAAATATTTGCATGACTGAGCGAGCAGTGGCACAAAACAGAAAAAGCAGATTATTTTTACTGCCTGGAAGATTAAACTTGTAAAGTGTTATAGGCTTACAAAGAAAGCAACAATATTTTGATAATAAATTGTATTTAAATATTCTAGGTTATAGTTCACTGCATTTATTCACTAAACTTGCAGGACAAAATCCTAATATAAAGTTTATTTTCCTCTCCTTTATATTGTGATATTTAATTTAGACAATTATGTACATGTGCAGTGCCTTTTCCCCTCTCAAGTGAAAAAGCTAAAACTTGTTTTTGAAAGCTAAACCCCAGTTCTGCCAGAGAACATTAGAGGGGCTTCTAGTGTGCAAAGTCCTGTGCAAACGGGGGTGAGGGTGGACATGTGCTGTGTTTTTTGTCTGTTTGTTCAGCTTACATTTTATAAATCTGACAGGTGTATCTCGTATTGCCTACACATGTATCTTGTATTACCTATATATCTTTTCTGGTCCTGCCGCTGTGGCAGACAGGATAGTTGTCACACTTTGTTATACAGAAAGCTGCCCTGGCTAAAATTCGGCCAAAGTGTTTTTTACATTTGAGATAAGCTGTGGGTGAAAATCCAGCAAAATGTCACGGCCTTTTGATGTGTCAGGAATCTCTCCTGAAAGACAAGCTTCCCAACTACTTCTACTTCCCAAATTTATCTCGGCACAGCTGCGTTAAAGTCTTAAATCTGTGTGACATGAGTGTGTTACGGTGAAAAGACACTCATATACCGAAAAGAGGGCCATTTTTTTGTATATACAAGTGCATTTTGTACATATAAAGCAGTTCCTCTCACATCTTAAATCCTGTTTCATATAACTCTCAGGAAAACTTAAAAATGTTGATGGCAGGATGGAAATGGAATGCTTAGCCTGCAGCTCCGTACTGAAAGCAAATGAGCAAGCAAAAAACCCCACGGTTCCCAACCAGTGTTGATAAATTATTCTAAAAAGCAGAAAGTGTAGCAAATGCTACTGTAGGCTTTTAGGTTTTTTGGGTGGAGGGAAAAAATAGTTACATCTATTGTACTCCCTGCATTTATTTTTTGTCTTAAATGATTTAAGTGGTTTTTTTTTTAAACAGGTTTCTGAGGTCTAAATGAAGGAAACGTTCTTCTGCCTGTCTTCCTTCAAGTCGACTCAGTTATCTACAAGGCTTTACATCTCCAGCATTTCTATAACATCATACTGGGGATCATGTCCTTACTCTCATGAACACTTGCAGCCACTGGGTGGAGAACTTGTCTAACAAACTATCTCATCATGACAGAGTGAAAATCAATCCAACTGTACTTTGCTGGCTGGGCAAATTTGTCTAATACAGGTCATATATTAGGCTTTTCTTTTTTCAGTGGTCAACGTGGTTCAATTTCCAGCTAGAACATAATTTGAACAATAACCTGAAGTTGAAATTAATACCAAAAAACAAGCTGTACTTGGCTTGAGAAAAATCCATTAAGCTGTCTGCATTAGAGGAAGAAGCTGACCAATGGAGTTGAAGCACATTTGTTATACTGTAAGAAGAAAGTTTCAGACAAATATCACAGGAACCAAGATGAAACTCCCACAAGGTAACTTTAGGTTTAATCGTAACTGCAGATATGAATCATATCATTATGATTTATTTGTGGTACTATCTTGTCTGAAGGACTCAAATGAGATCAGAATCCCACTGTGCTAAACACTATACACTTCTATCCAGTAGAAGAATGTATCTTCCCAGTGCAGCTTATTTTTAAGTAGATAAGAGTTGTTTGGTAGATCAAAGAAAAAAGCAAAGTGGTCCAAAATCACAGAGGCTGTCATTGACAAAGCTACAGGCAGGATCCAGGCTTCTGATTTTTTTTTCCTCATCTTCTTACATCAATGATACTATGACTTAAAAGTTTCATTTTGTTAAGTGCTTTTTCAAAACAGAGCAGGCAGACCAGAATTTGAAGTCAGACTAAAGAAAGATTTTGAATGGTGACAAATAAGAAGGTAAAGATAGTTGAAGAAGTTAGGTTTCACAGAAGTTGTTCAGGAGGGGAGGGTTTTTTTGGGGGCGTTTATTTATTTTGGAGAAACACACTGTTAGCTAAAACAGAAAGAAGCAAATTTCCAACTCCCATCCTTTCAGTAGCAACAGGAATGAATATGCTATGGTATCCAGAGGAGAATTTGCTATTGCCGCTGAGTTATAAAACAAGTCAACTCTACCCAGGAAAAAGTAAAAGCTTTTCTTTCATGGAATCAAACTGCTTTTCTTGTGTTTATTCTGCAAAAAGGTTAAAACTCAAGGGAAACATTTTCATCAACTTATCAAGTGATATAATATCTAATATAATACAGAGACTTTGTGAAACAGAGAAGATCTGTGGGTTCTAGTGGACTCTGCTAAGAACTAGATAACCTGCAAATTATTGCTTTTACTTTTTAAATAGGGGTGATGTGATAGCTCTCTGGATATTATACTTACAATGTATCTCCTGTATATCAAGTCAGAATAGTTCTATCACAAAAATCTTTATTGCAAAAAATCTGTCATAGCTGACTGAATTATTAATACAGGATGTTCTTATTTATATACTTGTATTTGATTTAGAAAGGTGGAAATTATTCTGGGATAGATTGCTTCAGTTTTACTCCTGTTAAACTGTAACTTCTGGTGCAAATCATCTCAGTGGTCAACCAGAGCAAAGTGCTGTGGAAAAAATTATGGACCTGGCAATATTAATAGCAAAAACTTTGAATGGGGTTTGAAGAGCTGCAAATTCCATCATTCATTATGGATAATATGAACTGACTTTCTGTGGGTGCCATATGTCTTGGCTTCCTTATATATGTGTATGCTCTAAAAACAGCATTACCCAATTCACCATTTACTTGCTAGCCATCTAGCTGCCCAAAGATCCACTTGAATAATCCATGACTATTCAAAGAACAAGTTCACATAAGTAGCGAACTGGCTGAATATTCAAACCATTTTTGTGTCTGAACAAAACAACAACAAAAAGCGTAATTGGTTCAGATCAAATAAAAGTGTCTCTGTTCTTCCTCATTCAAATCAGAAACTAAATTAATTCAGGTTGTGCTACCCATGATATTGGATTAGGATATCCAAAGAGAAAAAAGCATAGTTACAGATATGCTGTATTATTGGTGGAAAGAATGTTGTCCTTTTACCTAATAGTACAGGAAGATTCAGATAATTTTCCCAGAAGCTAAACATCCAAATTCCTCCTCTTTCTGAGGGAAGTTGATATCCTGTGTGTCATGCTGATTTTATACAGCATTCTCCCACATGGATCTGTTTAAGGTCCCATATCAATATTTGAATATCCATTGATCCCTGAGGAAAAAAAATATTTTTAGTGTCCATAATACCCACATAAGCCTTAGGAAAGCTGTGCTCCATTCACTGGCCTATGAAGTGGAACAGTTCAGGAAAACTCCTGATAACGGTAATTAGATCTCTGTTCTGTGCCAGATAGATTTAAATTTCTCCAAGAAGCTGGGGATTGCTGAAAACAGTCAGTAGATGAGGGCTGCCTTGGAGAAGCCAGATAGAGACAAGTCTCTTCCCACTGTCATCCTGATACATCCCTTAGGAGTTTAAGGTATGCAGTCACACAGACGTCCCAGCTGGGGAATTAATTCCTTGACTTCCTTTGCTTGCATATGTGGCTTTTGCTTTACCTGTTAAACTGGATTTATCTCAACCCATGGGTTTTCTCACTTTTACTCTTCTGATTCTCTCCCCCATCCCTGAGTAGAGGGGCGGGAGTGAGCGAGAGCATAGCTGCATCTGGGGTTAAACCACGACACTGTGTAACCAAGACTTGTGAGTTACAGTATTTTACCACATCCTTTAAACAGTCCCTCATTACCACTATGAAAGTTGTCTTTCCCAGGTTTTCCTTTATGGGCTTACGTCAGCATTCCCTGCCTGTCGTGCACAGCCATGTTTTAATGCAGTTCCTTGGGTTTTGTCCAGTTTGGAGGTAGGACTGGAGCTTAGGAGGTCACCTGTATGTGTCAATTTATCCTGCATACTGTGAATCATAAAACATGTCCAAACAAGAACATAGACATTATCCAAAGCATGGAGAAGACTCTTAAACTGTACATGTAGGAAGGTATTTTAAAACAGTGACCTTTGTTTTAAGTTTCCTGACATAAAGTGATAAGGAGTAAGGTATGTGGGGGGCTTCTACATTTGTTCCCTGAAAGGAATTTTGGAGGAATTTCCCTTTTTCTGTTAACTTTGAGAAAGAACATCAAGCTTAGTGTTCCAAGCTGGACAGCAAGAAGTCCGCTCATATTTTTAAGTACTCACACCTGACTTGGGAGCTGAACCGCAGTTGATGACAAGATACTTACGGCCCTTTGGAAATCATTAGCTCCACCCAGGGACAGAGATTCACCTAGCTTCTACATTGGACTGTGCACAGGAAAGAAACATAATCAACTTCTGGCTTTCTGTACATGTACAAGCACATTCCCCCTTCCACCATCCCCTTCCCCCCACCATAGCCCTCTTCCCCCCCTCATGTCTAGTTGTCACAGTGTAAACATTCTGCTAAATATTTCCTCCACCTGCTTCAAAGAATTAAAGAATCATCTCTTAACAGGAAAAATAAATGTACCAAATGTCACAATGCCTCAGGGGGATCGAAAATGATAAAACAAATGTTGTAACGTTCTATTTTTGATCCGAAGGTAAACAAATGAAATGATGTGTGTACGTGTGTATACACATAGATTCACTCTATTGGTCATGTAATCCGTCACTGAGGCTATTGGTTAAGGGAGAAATTACAGCTCCAACATATTTTCCAAACATTTAAACCTTTCTCATAAAATTATTTTGGGCTGAAAAATGTCTCCTGCTTATTGTCAAGCCAGGTCTCGGAAGTGAATTTTCTCGGAAGGTTTCATAAAAAAAACACAACATGTTCAGGGTTTTTTATTTTCACATAATAACTTTGAAATACATTAGTTGACATTTTCCAGATGCACGTTTGTGCTCAGCAGCTCAAAAGAAGCTCTTATTCAGGAGATGGACTAGATGGCAAAAAGCAAAGAAAATTTTTTACCTTTAACCCTTCTGATTGCTGTATGAGTATAATAGTCATTTGGTTCTGATAGAAACACATTTTATGAGGCATAAATCTACTAGTTTTTATTTTCCCATTTTGATATAGCTAAATTCTAAGAGAAGGTGTACAGCAGTATTTTTAGTGAAGTTAAATATATACTTTTCTTCATAGGAAATTAAGTCTAGATTTTGCCTTTTTCTAGTGCAATCCATAGGAGGTGGTTCAAAGAGGAAAAAGGACAGAAATGCCTCACTGTTTTCCCTTCAGAGCTTCGAGGAAGTGATCTTTTGAATTAGAGATGAAACAGGAGGCTTGCAGACAGCTCAGGCTCCAGAACACATGTATGGATGTCTAAGGAATTCAGATTGATATTTAGAGATTTAGTAATCTTCCAGAGGCCAAAAAATGAGGGATAATTCTTAGGAGTCCCCAGAACCATGTGCATAAAAGATATTTATTACTATACCTTGTCGTAGTCAACCTTTTGTTTAGTGTGTATGTTACTTTGTAAAATTATTCTATTAACAGTTTAACGAGGTGTCTGTGTATGCTCTTACTGCTTCCTCAGTGCCTAGTTTGTTGTCCAAGCTGCACACTATTAGGTAGTCCTGGGACAGAAAGAAATAACCCGCACCAAACTCTATGGGGACATCTCAGGCTAATCACAGAATGAAAGAACTGACCAGTCATTTGACTTGGAGGCTTCAGTTCAGTTCTAGCTCCACGGTGATTTTGCCAGGCAGCTTAGGATATACTTGAATTAGCTTTCCAAGAGTTAATGCCAGCACTTGAAACACCCTATGTCCTTCCCTCTCCTGAAGGAATTTTGACATGCACCAACTTCTGTATTGCTGCAACTATGCTGCTGCTTGTGGCACCAGTGTGACAGAAGAAACTGTCTCAGGCAATCCTATGCCAGTCTGCATCCTAGATGTGTATTACCTGCTTCTAAAATAAGGGTAAGAAGAACAGCAGAGGTTTTGTGAGGATAAATAAATGAATGAGTATAAGATCCATGGTTATGCTGAGCCATAAGCCTGCCTACAGGAAGAGAAGGAGATACAGTCCTGCAGAGGAGGAGTGTACAGTATTGTTGATGCAACGGCCTTCCTTTTGATGCTGCTCCTGGCTAATAGCATTTAAGCTGCTGACATTTGAATCAATAACTAGTTATCCCTTTTCAGAATGGAGATCATTTGATAATGGAAATGACAACAAACACTAAGGTGGACTTATCTGGCAAAATGAAAGCATTCCTGTCAGTGGTAATAGCAGAGATTTCAGAACTCTTTCCTCAGTCTTCAAAATTTCTTCTGATCTCAAAAGACAGCTAGCTTTTTCCTGGATGCTCTGCTTAAATGCTGACAGGACTTTTTACTCATTGGGATTAATTATCTTATCTGTGCAGAGAACTTTATCGAGCTGCCTGATTTTCATGGAGGTAAATAAATTAAAGCCTCGTAACACCTAAATTTCCCTACCAAAGAGCACATCCCTGATGCTGTATACTGGACTCCAACACCTAATGTTTTCAACCCTGTTTGCTTTTGAATTAAAGTAAGAAAAGGAAAAAAAAAAACCAACAAACCAATTACTGGATCAAAAAGCATTCAGTCAAAAGATCATGTACCCCAGCATCACATAGTAAACTCTCACTGAAATCAATGGAAGTCTCCCTCTTAGAGAGTCCATTTGGATCACATAGTCTTGGATTCAATCGAGGGCCAAAAGAATTTCCAAAAAAGCAGAAAAGGACTGTTGATATTGCTAACAAGTGTGGAAATGTTCATGGCAACTGAAGGCCTGTTTCCATTGAAGCCAGTTAGAAAAGGGAGCAAAACAATGTAGCAAAGTGAATGTAGATTTCATTGTGAACTTCAGTGGATGCAGTGTCTGGTTGCAGAAGCAATTAAAAGGCTTTTTCTGGGTATTGTTGGAACAGCATCAGTTTCTTAATACCAAATTTGAAAAGGATGGAAAAACTTAAGTATCTCGATGTTTTAGGATGCATTACTGCATGCACTTAGTGTCTTCCTCACAGATTTGGCTCATTCCTCTGAAGCTTTAAATAGCTTTTTAAAAAAAAAAAAGAAAAAAGTCTTTCCTATGTTGCCTCGTTATTCTATTATATTCTGTTCTTTCTTTTTGGCATGTATGATATAGTGTAATGACATCACATCCATTAAATGTCACTCTTGCTTTCAGAAACTTGTTTAAGGTTAACTGAGGCACATGGGTTCTATTTCATGTATTTGATGCTGTTTAAACTGCAGAGATCTAATTCATAATGCCTTTAAAACAATGAAAGAATAACCAATAAATGGGTCACTGAAGTTGATACAAGGCTTCTGCACTATCAATACTCTATATGTTATATGTGATTGAAGCACTTTTCATTTCCTGAACTCTTCATAATGCCAGGGAATACAATCCATACTTTGTTCTCTTAACATAACTTTGCTGTTTTAACAAAGGCTGCTGATTTGGCAATAAGTGAATTATATTTATTACTAATACCCCAAGAAATGGCACCTACAGTACTTCTCATAATTCATCTCTTCTTCAGCAGATGATGAACTGGGATGAATATTACATATATATGTATAATATATAGATAAATACATGTGCACATATGTACACATCATCACAAGAAATATAACAATATGAGAAGACTGATTAGTGTAATGCCACAATACAACTACTGCATATATTCCATTATATTTCTTCCATATCCAGTTATTCCATTCCATATCCTATACCCCCTTATGGATGTCAAATGGACTAGCCAAACTTGAGAATTCTAACATTGTCCAGCTTCAAAATTTACAGAGAACAAACCAACTCTAAAATAACATGTTTTAAAATAGGTTATTATGCATACTAAAACAAGTTTGAAAACATCAATTTGAGATCATATAATTTATCAACTTCTGACAGGTAATCATACTATGTAAGCCATGAGACTGAGATGGTTCCTTTCCAAGCTGTTGTCTAGGATTTGTTGTACTCAAGTTGTAGATATGATACTCCACCAGCCCAAAGATGGATATGTTCCAAAAATGAATGCTTTTCTCTTGAATGCAAGAGGCTGTTCTTGAATACTGAGGTAGTAACACCTGACATCTGGAAATGCTCTGTTCCTACCTTTGGCCACAAAACTTGCTCGTGATCCCATATTCCAGGTGAAATGCACCCAAAATTTTAAGTTGTTCCTACGTACAACATCTGGAAGTGTCCATGATGGACCAACATGACAAGGCACAATGCTTACACAGCCAATAGCAGTGCAAACCCAAGAACAGGTTAAATAATGTCCTCCTATGCAGTCACACTACATCAGAGTTACCTTTCCTCTCACTCCAGCCTATCACATCCCAATTGACACTAGATGCCAAGCCTTTAGAAAGAGGAGTCTGCATGTGACTTGTGGCTATTTATAGGTAGGGGTTTGGCTAAGGTTGAGCTAAGAATCATTTGAAAGCCTGAACTATGTGATATATTTTTTCTGTCTGTAATATGAAGAAAGAAACAATTGTCCCTCCACAAAAGCCTGCTCCGTGTGTGTATTTGCATGTCATGACTGGAAAGAAGAAACAGATTTGTCCCTCTATAGTATCCTCTTTGCCCAAGGAAGATCCTCCTTACAGTGTCAGTGACAGACTCCGTCCTCAGAGGTTTTCAAGACCTGCTTGGATAAAACCTCCAAACAGCCTTGTTAGAACTCATACCTGAGCCTGCTTTGAGAAGGAAGTTGGATAGGAGACCTCCTAAGCTCTCTCTTTTAGAAATCAATCATTCCAGTGATCCTGCAGAGTGTCACCAGAAATTACTGTGTTGTGTTGTAGCAATACTTGTTTCTTTATAATGTTGCTCTTTTGGGGTTTTTGGGTGGTCTTGAGGAGGTTGCTTGTTTGTTTTAATTTTTGTTCTTCTTCCTGCCCCCCCCCCCCCCCAAGCTAACAGGAAAGTAGATTCTTATAAAAATTGTGCATGATTACTTTTGGTTTCACCTGACTTTTCATCACAATTGCAGAATCATTCACTTTCATTCACTCAAGACTTTTCTCTTACTGAAAAATATTCCTACACAGTTTTTATTTAATAAAGATACATTAATGTCCTGCCTTTTCTTTCCCGCATGTTTTAACCCTGATTTTATTTTTCTTCTTTTTATCTCCATTTTGCCAGTTAAATAAAAATAATAGCTTGCACAGTGGGAATAAAATTGAAATTGAAAATAATTTCTATTGAAGCAGCTTTTAAAATCTTCCAAATTCATAGGAAAAAACATAATTTAATGAAAAATGAACAAGTTATTGTTGTGGTTTTTTTGTTCCTATAGCCAGCTTTTTTCTTCAGAAATGGGCATGAATCATGGTAAGTTTTTTAATAGTAGTAATCAGAAGGCTTTGCAACTGAAACCAGTCAAATTACGGCTTCTAAATGTAGACCTTTTTTTTTTTGTTAATGTTTAGTATAGCCATTCAGGGAAACATAACGTTGTTTTATGCTAACTAGCACAGATTGAAAGTATTTTTCAGTCTAGATGTTGAGTTGCCTAAGAACCTTTGTTTATATTGTATCCTATTTATGCAACAAAATGAACTTCATTTTAAAGCTGGTATGTTTGAAATAGGGGATAATTTGAACTGCATGGATTCTGTCTGCAACATCAGTGAAGTTTGCAAAGAAAAAAAGCAGTAAAAGTAAAAGCAGTAATGTCCAAACAGATATATAGCTATGCTGATATATCTCTATGGATTAGAGATGTGAAAATTTACCTAAACATTATACCAGTGTAAGTCTTAATAATTATGTTTGTTAAGTTTCTAAATCAAGTAACAATTTCCCTCCCCTTGATTGGGATTGCTTGCTGCTTTTCCATTTCTGTGAAAATTAGGACACAAGCATCACATTCAAGAAGTTAGTCCTAAAATTCTATTTTAACAAATCTTTCTCTGGATCAGTTCCAGAGAGATTGAGTTCCTTCCAGTCCTTGTGAATGGAATTAACTCTGTTATTCTTGAAACAGACCATAGTTTGAAGACAAGCTTGTGAAAGGGTTGTCTGATCCAGTTTGAAATTTTGTGGATAAATCACTTGTCTCAAGGAACAGAAAATCTACCAACCTAGGAAGGGCTTGTGATACATTGTGGGGATTTGTGCTTTGGGGTACAATGTATTGATAGTGGGCTGATATCTGTCCATGCATATAACTTTGTCCCAAGACTTAAAGCTAGAGTTTATGATTGGAAGTGTAGAATCTAAGAGAAGTTTAAAGGTCTTGTAATTTATGAGTCCATGACTACATCACTGATTATTTCCATCATTTTACAGAAAGGATGTATTTTTTTCCCAGAAATTACTTGCCTATGATACTTGAGTATTCCACAATCTAGAGCATTCTTTCATGCATTTGTCACACGTTCTCAATGTATTTAACTGCAGTAGTATATTATATAGAGATGAAATACAGGCTTAGGCAATGGCATTCTATTACCCAGAAAGTTTAACTATTATTATCATGCTTCTTGGCATAGTTTTCAACTGGATCATCTAATACTTTCCCAGACAATTATCAGGCAATGGTTTGGAGATAATTTGGACTGTTCCCAGTAAACGGTTTGGAAAAGATCCCCTTGTTGTTGGAGATAAGAGAGTTTAGTTGTGTTTCATTATTAAACAGTAGGTTTTGCCCCCAAATAAATTTCTTGATATTTATGGCTGAATGAAAACATAAGCCCAAATCTCCTAAGTCTCTGGGTAATGTACAAGCTGTTGGTCCATCCTTTCTTTTGCTTGTGGTAGTGTAGCTCTGTACAGGGGGTTTTCTCTATTTTTGCAGACCTATATTTACAATAATTAATTACTGAGATTAGTCCTTAAGTCTCTAAATAATTATCTCATAGTCAATGCATATATAAGGTTTTGCTTGAACAACACTTTTGGGATTAAATGTATAGACTGTGAAATCCCTGGGAAGTAGTTTTTTCCTTATTTCTCTGTTTTCACGTAATAGGGTAGATTTGCTCACAAATTCAGTTAGTCTTCAAGAATACAGGTGCTCCATAAACCTCAAAAAACATTCCTCACCATTTGCTCTTACTCTTGAGTACTTCCGATACAACCAGACAGAAATTGTGCCTCTCATGTTCTGAGTGGCCTGGCTTCCTAGCATGTTTAAAGGGTCATTCACTTCAGTGAGAGTTTGCAACTGAATGAAAAATTCCCTATGTTTGAATTCTACATTCTTACACGCTAAAAGGAAAGTGATATACAAAATTATCTCCTTAGAATTTAAAAATTACCGAGCCAAGATTGAATTGTAGACATGATGATGAGATGCATCTGATCCATATGAAACACATGCTAGTAGATACTAGTGTGCCGACATAAAGGCAGGAAGATTTCAGAAGTCCTAAGCATCTAGACCTGGATGAGTTTCAAGTCAGGGTTATCTCCAGTTTTGAGCTGTAATGATTTCCAAATTTTTTTTTTGTTTTTTTTTTAAGCAGGTGGTATCTCCCCCTCTTAATGGGACCAGGTGGAAGAACACATTTGACAATCCAGTCCCCTGCTGTACTGGAAGGAGTCTGTAAGATCAGATGTTTTCAAACACACATATATATATTTGTAAGCACCCTAGAATTGAACAAAGCTGTCTCCTTATTTGTGTATATTTCCAACATCTGCGTTGCTGAAAGATTGTGGTGATCCCAAAAGGCCAGGTATTACTTCCAGAATTAGAGGTGAAAAACAGTGATTCTGTTAGCTATCATCAGTGGTCTCATTTGTCACCAATTACTACTTAACTTCATAAATCTTTAGGGATTTTATGAGTAAAGCTCATGCAGCTTTGAAACTGTATTTTTTTTTAAATCTGATTATTCACAGCTTGCTAATTTGTAATTGGACTTTTACAACTCAAACCCCTCCAGATTTCAGAAAAACTAATTTATTTTTTCATAGCATAATTGTGGTATTCACACTCAAAACTGTGGAGTGAGATTGCTTCTAGTGGGTTGTATGCAGTGTTCTGGAACTAATAAAATATATTATTGATTGCTTAATGAAAAGCTCCACGTTCACACAGATTTACTGTGGCTAAGGATGGATACAACAGCTACTTCTTATTCTGTTTTGAGGATCACCTGCCATTTTACTTGGGTGTATTGCTGCATATCAAGTGTGCTTTTAAATTAAGTTATGGTTGCCTACAGGGCACTATGTTGGGTGGCTCCATTAATGTACCCTTATAATTTTCCTTCCATGCAGTGCTACCTGTTGCTTTTAATTTAGCTTAAGATCATCAAAATTAATTATGATAGAGTGTATTAAAAGTTGAAATAGCAAATCAAAGAGTTTTATTAAGTGCCCTTTAGATTTTCTTATGTGTTTAGTGGTTTTATCTTTTTATTTGCTCATCATTGTCTCATTTATCATGATTACTATGAGAAGGATTGGTAAAGTAGAACAGAAATTACTAACTATGGGGGGAGTAACTATGCCTTGGTTCTTACTGGGTTTGCCAGGGGAAACAAATGCAGAACTGTTCCAGCAGGGATGGTGGCAACTTGTACTTTTAGTTGCCCTTCCCGTGTTGAGGTGTTTGGTTTCTGCTTCTTGTCAGCAAAGGAGCATATGAAACTGCTGCTGGTCTTCCTCCATCATCTCAATTGCAGAATTTCCAGGTGTTAGTGGCATCTCCTGACAACTGTCAGTGCACAGTGATGAGTCTTGTGGTGGAGAATGAGCTCCTACATTACCCGCTGGATATGACACTGCATGCCCACTGCACTGAGTGGTTGGGGCAGGACTTGCTGGGATTTTTCAGTTCACAGTTGGTAGGGGCTAGTGGAGACCTATCCAGTGGTCCCCTATGGTGAGCCTGCTTCTGTACTGTGTTTGTCACTGTCCCAGGGCGCAGACCCTGTGAGGTCCCCTAGGCATAAATTCCTGCTGGGATCCTAATCTATTTGGTGCCTAAATGAACAGTTAGTTCTGCAGTTCTAGTCCACACCATACAGACCTTCAGCCTGCTACTAAAGCAGAGCAAACTTCTTCACACAGATGTTCAAGCTTGCTCAGTCCTCTGCTTCTGCTGCATCTGTCTTTCTTACTACCTGGATGCTCAATCTGTAGAGACTTGGGATGGTGGGATGTGTATCCAAAAGATAGATCTCCTCACCATTTCACTGCTTCTAGTCAGTTTTTTTTAGATTCATTTTGATCTTGTTATTCCTTTTCTTGTCAGACTAAACTCCTACTTACTATCAGAAATACTTTTGTCCATGTTACCAATGTGCAAGTTATCCCCAGGTCATTTGACAGAGCAACCCAATGTTTTCTATCTCTCACAGCAATGTATATTTTGGAGACTGCATTACTGCAACTTTCTAGAATTGCTGTCAGTTCCTTGGTATCCTTTTAGAATTATAGATATTAATTCTGGAAACAGAATTCCAGTAATGGTGCCATTAATGCTGCCTTACCACTTTTATCATATATTCCCTTGCTTGCAAATCAATTAAGGATCATGTTAACTCACTGAAGGAAATCAGGTTCAGCTGGTCATCTACCATTTTAGTCATTTGTTATCAATCTGGAGACAGAATCATTGCTCTAAACGATAGCTTTCTTCATCTTACAAATATTCTTTGCTTCTAGATAGAAGACCTTGCACTTGACTGCATTAAAACCTATGTTTGGATTTGTACTGACCTCTGCAAGTGATCCGAGTCACTCTGTGCAACTGACCTGTTCTCTGTATTATTTACTATTTCACCAATAGGTCACACCCAGTCCTCTGATTAATTGAAAGCAAGAGGAAATAGATTTCTTTCTATATAAATTAATTTAATGTGTGAGGCCATGACCCAAAGCCCATTAGACTCACTAAAAGAATTTCTATTGAATTTGGGGAGCTTTAGAGCAGGTTCTGAGTCAGTTGCAGTTCTGCTCTTTTACAAATTTTCCTGACTCCAGGTTTGAGCAGAATATATTATGGGCTTTCCTGACAGCTACAGAATTAATTTTGCTTAGTTTTGTCTTTTTTTTTTTCCTTCTTTTTTTTTTTTTGTCCAGCAAAGAACAACTGAACTATCCAGGAAATATGGGGTCAAAATCTGGCTTCAGATCCCACACTGTAATTAAAAATAATTTTCAATAGTTTAACAAGTTACACCTAGTGTCTGGAACCACTCGTATGCATTGTCTTAATATGGTTTCTGTTTTCTTAAAGAGTGTTCAGTTGCTTTTTTTTCCTTAATGACACTACTGAAAGGCTTAATTTGATAATCTTGAGTCAAAATTCATGCAGGTTTTGAATGTAGTGGAAAACTAAAAAAATTCAGATTTTCATTCAAATGTGGGATGTATGTTTTGAAAAACAAAATGATCTCATTACATATTTTATAATCTTAAAGCACAGCATAATGCCAGTTGTTCTTGTTTCAAGTAACTCAAGGGATATAGTTAATAGTTCTTAATAGATGGAAAGTCTATTGATAAAGAAAGGAATAAAGATTTTCATTCAACTCAAGTTTCCTGAACCTCAGTTTCCAATAGGAAGTGGAATATATTTAATTTGAAGCTCCACTGCCTACAAGTTACAAACTAATTTCTTCAGTGACTGTTCCCCAGTGTTTTTATGGGTAGCATCTAATGTAGTAAGTCCCTTATCTTAGTTTAGATTAAGGCACCAGTATAATAACTAACAACAGTTTTTCAACTGAAAATAAGCTGTTACAGAAATAAAAAGGGGTTACTTTAAGGTGAACATTCTTCAGCATTGGCTTGAAGCCATTTTCAACAGTCAACTACAGAGGGTCAGATGACTTCTGTATGTACAGCATAAGTTAAAATCCCAATCTTGAAAATTTATATAGCAATAAAACAAACAGACAAAAAGGACCATGTCTACATCTAGATTGTCATAGAGGATGGTATGAATCCATGTGACTTTAAGAACTATAGCAACCTGTCTCAGGCCACAGGGTATCCCCCTGTTTTTCCCCATAATCATAAGTAGGGCATTCAAACAGCCTTTACTGTGTTCTTTTATTGATATTAAAGATAGTACCTACAATTTTCTCTCTCCTGGTGTCTAGAGAAAGAAATTTATTTGCTAATTTTGCCCATGTGCTTTGGCACATGAGGCTGTATCTTTCAACACCAAAACAGTTGAGTAAGCTAATTACACTGATCCTAAAAGATTCAATTCCTGTAGGCTTTCTTCAGTTCATTGTGCATTTATATCACAAACGAAGCTTGTCTTGTCTGCTTGCTGTGCTGTGCGTGGGTTCTTAACCTCCTGCTAAGATCCTAGCTATTGATTTGGGTTGGCTCTCACTGTAGGTGCCTGGCATGATGCACGGTGCCTTATTTCTCACAAAGCATTAAATAACTGCTTCTGAAAGTTGGGGCTTCTGCTGGTGCTATAAGATGGACACCAAAACCACATCTTTACTGGTTAACTGAGATTACTGCTTTAATATAGGGACCTAAAATCTGGAAATTGCTGGTGGCATCCAGTAACTTGAGCTATGGCAGAAGGTGTTTTGCCCTTTGCTGAGAATTGGGTGGATAGCATCCTGCCATGCAGTTGATAGTTTGTTGCCAGTGGATTTTATTGAAATTTCTCACATTATTTCCCTCAAATCGGTTTGTGGTTTTTTTTCTTTTTTTCTCTGAAATAACCCTTACATATGAAGGGATAACCAAGTTTTGCATGTAGTTCTATATAATAAATGCAATACACAGGTGAGCCGTTTTTCTGTCACACTGATAATTTGCAGTTCAGCAGCTGCATTTTTATGTGGACATTCCTCAAGTCTGCTTTGAAGATACAAGGGGAAAGAAAGAGAGAGTATGCTTTTTTCAGAATGTGTTTTTTGATAATATTCAGGGGGAGAGTCAACTGTAGTTGGGTGCTGTTCAAAAGTTTCACTGGGCAGTTTCAACAGGTAAAGCATCCTGGCAGAAACAGCCAGTTAGGCAGTAAAACTGAGGAAGGAAAACCAGACAGATTGTCAGAAATGTGTTACTGGCTGAGTGACAGAGACCCACTCTGAAAAGCATGCAAACACGTGTGTGACTACTTGTCTGAGCAGCATTGCTGAAATTATGGGCCGGGAAGATCTAAAAAGGAAAGATATTACTACAAACACTTTTTTCAGTCTGTCAGCCTTTAGTCTAGAGAATACTTTTACTGCTCAGCTTTGCAAAACACTTCAAAAACTATTGATGTAGCAGAAGCAGGAATATGAGTAATAGAGCAATATAGACTCTTACAGCTCATATATGAGTCATAAGATTCAGGCTATGAAAAGTAAGAGAAGCTTTTATGCAAGAAATAATGCAAACATGTTTGTTTTGGTTTACTTTTTCCATTAATAACTTTGAATGACAAGAGATTTCCCCGTTCTATTCTATATTTTAAGGAGGAAAAGTACTTCCCAGGTCCACTTTCACTGCAAAGACCAAGGATAAATGCAGAAAATTCTGAAGACTGTTTTGTTGCAGGTTGCAAGTAGACACTAGGAGGAGCTGACTGCCTTAAGGAGAAGGTAGAGGATTGATTTACTAACAATTCCAATAAAAAGTGTTAATAAAATGAGTTTAGTACTAAAAGTAGTACTAAGCTAATCTAAAGTTGAAGTATTTATATATTATTTACAATGGTTACATAATAACTTATGGGATAAATGTTCTGTTTAATACTAATGTACTTCCAGGCAGCAAAGATATTCAAGGGTCTGGTTTAAAAACAAAACTCAGAACTTGGTTATCTCCTAAAAGATACGATCTGATTCATGTTAGTTCCTTAGGAAGAGATGTCCTGTATTTTATGCAGCAGTGTGGGACACAGATAAAATACCTGATTGAATTAAATAAAAGGTTCTGCATATCATTGAACATCGATGTGTGTTAAGCCAGGTGGCCTTGTTCCTAAGTATGGCTCTTGGACAAAACAGCTTCTGTTTTTCTGTAATAGACTTTTTTTTGCTGCAGTATAATTGCTTTATATATTTAATAGCATAAATAAAATAGTGGCATAGATGAGAACTATAAATAAAATAATGATATAGAGGGGATATGCCAAAAGTGATCTCTCAACTTTTTTCTTAATATCAGTGCCATAGTTAAAAGAAAACTCTCTTCAGTGCCATACTGGATGGGACAAGGGAGCAACTGTTGCGTACCTCTCCCGAAAGGCAAACACAAATAGTCACCCTGAGAAAGTTACAAATGGGGTTGCTTTTAGTGATTCCTGTCAATTGAGGCTTTCTTTTTCTCCTCCTTCACAGGGAACTTACTGTTTGTGAAAGTCGCCAGAGGATACTGATGACCTCCCAGAGGTGTTTTAGGAAAGGTTGCGTGTTTCAATGAGAAAGCCAGCGCCATGAACAAAATATGAGGTATTGTTCTTCTATCCTAATTTACAAGACTGGAAGGGAAGAGGTATGTTTGGCCTATGATTATAATCACTTATATTTCATCTAGCAAAGTACACTTCAGGGCAAATGCATCCTGGACATAATATTTTTTCTTGTTTAAAAAAAGGAAGGAAAATATTTGATTTGGAAAGGTAAATATGAAATAGAAATTTTTTTCTTTTTCTAATTTTATGAGAGTCTTGAAATCAGAATTACTGCAGCTGCCAAACTGCACCAAAGAAATTTGGTGAAACAAGGTTTATGTAGGAGATCTGGAAAAAGAAGGAAGGAAAGAAAAGAGTCCTAGATTCTCTAAATGGAAATTTCAGTGAGGATGGAGATGTTTGCACTGAAAAATATTCTTCTTTGGATAGATGATGGTAATGATCAGGGTAAAAAGGGTCAACATGACCATCTGCTTTCAACAAAAAGATATATTTTCTTATTCAAAAGTACATTACTGTGAGTAGGAATGTTTTTCACACAAATGTAATTAGTATCAGCAGAAGAAACCTGTCTCATGTTTGTTTATAAGCAAGGAAAAAACCTGGCAGCAATGACGAAGTTTCAAAGCAGCCCTTTGCTCAATGAGAGGGCAAGTTGCTGCTGATAACAAGAGTATTGGTTTTAAACAGGAAAGATCTCTGCTCCCACTGAGTTCATGTAAAAGGTGATAATTTTCCTGTCACAGGTTGCACTGTGATTTCAGTACTGATGTAGCAGTAGACTAACGGAGGGTTGGAAAATGGTGCCTTTCACAGAGGCAAGTTCTTGATATGGAAGGAAGAGGGAAACTCTGGTATCAGTGAGTTCAAAATGTCAGGGGGACAAGGGTCACGGTTTTACAAAAAGGCAAGCATCTACCTTCAGATCTTGGTGGACATTTCTTTGAGGCAGGGTGTTACCTTTGAGGAAACCAAAAAAAAAACCCAAACAACCATACCCAAAACAAAAGAACCCCCCAGAAAAACTCCAGTGCTGCCTCTTACAGAGAAGTCTCAATGTACCCAGACCTTACCAAGCTCTGGCTGAGTCAACCAAGGAGAGCAGTCATTTCAGAGGCAAGATGTTGCCACGCTGAAAATTTAGATATATATCTCAGAGTTTCTATGGAGTTACAGTGTCAGAGGTATGGTAAAAAGGATCTAGTTGCTGTCACTCTGCAGGATCTTTTAACTGTGAAGGGCATTGATCATGGCCTTCTCACTGCCCTGTTCTCATTCCTACTAAGGTCAGGAATCCATATGGCATACCTGTCTTTTGCAGAATCATTTCTTTTGGTGAGAGAGATCTCCACTCCTGATGAGCTGGTGTTGCAACAAGAGCCAGCAGCTATGGAGAACTGCTTCTGGGTGGCAGAGGGTCTTAACCCGCTTATATACTGACTCCTAATAAGTTTACTCAGATATTCTAATTTCCTCCACTACCGGTATTATCAGGAAGGTCAATGTAAAAGGATGTTGAGAGACCATACTGTCCCACATCAACTATTTCACCTACAAACTCTAACTGTCTAGCAGAGCTCTTTATACAGACACTCCACTAGAAAACCAAAGACAGGAGTCAAAAATCCAGATGAAACATTTCTGAAAGAAGAAAAAAAAAATCTATTGGTGTTTCTCAGAAGAAACACTACTCAGTCCTATGTGGTGGGGCCATATGCTCATGCTATGTTGGTTAAATTGCCAGATACATTATAGGCAAAAGTCATGGCTGGAGCACTGTACTTCACTGGTAAAACCAGTGAAACCTCCAGGAGTTGCCTTCAAAACTTTTATCTGTACTTAAATGGTCTCCTATTACAAAGATTCTTTCCACATTTGATAGTTTGTTTCTTTTTTTCATGAAGAGCACATACTTGATGTTATCCTGAATGAACTTGAATTTGAACATGACAAAATGTTGTGGTTTAACCAGTCACTGCGTACCATTGAGCTGCTTGCTCACCCCTCCCTCAAAGAGGATGGGGAGTAGAATGGAAAAACCCCCTCATGTGTTGAGATAAAGACAGTTTAATAGCATAACAAAGGAAGAGAATAATAATAGTAACAATAATAATAATGTATATAGACCAAGTGATGCACAAATGCAATTGCTCACCACATACAAAAACCCAAACAATGGTTTAACACTGATAAAAGTGCCCCCCTCCCCTGCTCACTTCCCCAGTTATATCTAGAGCATGACACTACATGGTACGGAATATCCCTTTGGCCACTCTGGGTGAGCTGTCCTGGCTGTGCTCTCCCAAGCTTCTTGTGCACCTGGCAGGGCGTGAGAAGCTGAGAAGTCCTTGACTTAGTGTGGAAACTACAACTATGTAGTAACAACTAAAAATATCAGAGTGTTACCAACATAGTTCTCATTCTGAATCCAAAACACTGCACTGTACCAGTGCTTAGAAAGATAATAACTCTATCTCAGGTGAAACCAGGACACAGAATAGAAACTCTCCACTAGAGAGGGAAATTTGTCCTTTTGGGCTAAATTTGCTGCATTTCTTATATATGGCTCCACTCCCTGTTGACAACAAAGGTCCTTCACACTAACAGAAGCCTGAATTAAATATGAGATTAGTAACTGTAACAGAAATATGGCAATTCTTCAGTCCTTTTTGAGTGAAGTTTAGTGTTTAAAATACAGTTGGCCTAATTTTGCTTGAAAAATTTCATTCTTTTTATCTACATTTTCACTCAAAAATTTTTCAAAGTGTCTCTACCACCCCCAGGATAGGTATGTTTCTTCCCCTTTTCTGTGTTCAAGGGTGCCATGTAACTGGAAGGCTTCATTCTGCCAAAGTTTTTGGGTTTTATTCAGCTATAGGAAATAAGATGGGATGAAATCAAGCAATAAAATGTCTGGAAGTCCAGTGCCAGCTTATGTTATTTCAGTCAAATACAGGGTTTTCATTGTGATAAAGCTTGGTTTTGCATCTGTTCATATTTTTTATAGACAAAAAGATGTTATTTGTGGATATCCATGATTTTGAACATTCCTGACTTATCAACTTTTGCTTGAAATAAAACTTCTAAGGCAAATGTAAAAGCAAATGTTTCTTGTGTGAAAGCTGCATATTACAGTTAATGATCCGAATCCTAAATTCTTTGTGGGCCTTACTTAGTTAGAGCTCCTACTGATCTCAGTGAAGGCTGAATTACTGGCTCATCAGTGTTAGTAATGGCAATCCTAAACACAGTTTTAAGAAAACAATACAAACTCCCTGAACATATTCACTATGTGAGCACATAAAGCTGATGGCTTGATGGACTGGGAAGTGCCAACCTTTTCTGCAAATGATCCTTGATGCCGCAGCCACTATTATGTTTGAGAAGAGACCTTTTAGAAGCCGGGTAAACTTGATGCATCCAAAATCATTAAACACCTCTTCTGTTAATGACATGGAATTTTTCCTGTGTACAATTGCAGCAGTTTCCATCTGACAGTTCATCTGGGAGAGCTGGGCCTAATAAGGAGGGCAGAGGTTCTCAGCTAATGAGCAAGTTGAGGTTCTGATCTATTAGGTTAGATAGAAACTACCCTGTCTTTGAGACTTAAAATAAGACCAGGGCTTTGGCCCTTGTTTTGTAACATTTATTAATCATCAGTGGCTTAATCCTGAATTCAGTGAAACAATTCACATGAGTAAAAAAGGTACCATTGGGCCACAGAAATCAGTATATTCCCCATTCCTTCATTAAGTCTCCCTCCACCCCCAGCCCCTCTTCCTCAACATGCTGGCTTATCATCCTCCAGAGAGAATGAGTTGAGTCTTGCTTAGCCCTTCCTTAGTCTGCAAGAAATGTTCTAATCTAAAACTGATTCTTTAGAATCTGAATTCTTGACTAGCTGAAAAGCAAACTATTTTTTCCAGAAAATTGTGTTTGTAGTAAGATTATAACTCAACAAGTTTAACATGCTTAGGCGAATCTATTTTTCCCCCAAAATATTGATACTGAGTTCATAATTTATCTTTCCAGAAAACATTAATGGAAATATCTATGAATATAATATTTTCATGGGATAGCAAGTAAATTCAGAGAGAAAAAAACCTCCAGAAATTATGTTTTGTAGATTTCAATTACCATGTTTAAAAAAAAAAGTTGGATTAAAACTGTTAAGAATTTGATCCCATGAACTGGAGACTAATAGAATTTGGTCACTATGCTGCAGTGATGTCATGCTGGAGCTGCTTTGATCACTGCTAGTATGTTCTCTATGTCACGATTCATTTCATAATGTATGTTGGTCCTGAGAAAACTGCTAAATTCTCACAGGCACTTATCTCTGCTTGACCTCTCTGAAGTGCAGCCCCCCAAAACAATGACTGTTCTTCTGAGAGCTGGACTTTTGTGCTAATAAGTTTTTAAATGAGACATAGCGATGTGTTCTTATCATCACGCACTCAGTCAGAGAGGCAGCTGAGGCATGATATACTTGGGATGTCATAATACTTGGAAGTGGTTGGTATTTTAGAGGGAAGAGTGGAAAGACAAAAATGAGGTGAAGCTGTGCACATGTAAGTGGTAGTCACTAGCAGAGTGGTGGTTGGCCCACTGTAACAGAAGCATCTGAAACTACAAGTTGAATCGAAGACAGAGATAATGTAGTTGGAAAGGCATATTCACAGACTATTCTACCAGTCAGGTCTTAGAGGATTGATGTGTTTGGTAGGTCACAGGTAACTGCTTGCCCATTATTGAGCAATGCTTGAACCTCCACTGATTGAGTTACAATGAGCTCTTTGGCTAAGGGAGCAATGAGACGCCACAGGTTCCTTGTGTGAAAATACAGTAATATGATTTATAATTTTTAAAAAAACTGGATGTAAACAAATACAGCTTTTTTACCCCCTCTCATTAATTCTCATGCATTTGTATGTAGTATTCATAGCCCTGTGCAAAAAGAAACTATTCATTTGCATTATCTTCCATTGCCAGTATTGATCTTCAAGGTATGCTCCTTTGGGTGGATATTCTTTGCCCTTAATCTAGTCAGTGCTGGAAAGGTTTGGCTGGCAGAATGATGCAGTCATTGTTTCCTAATATCAGTACAACTTCCATCTCCAGAAAACATTTTGTCTGTGCAGTTCATGCTGATAAAATATGGTGTACCATAAGCAGCATGCCACATTTTGTCAGCATAACAATTTAATCAAAGTGTTTTCTAGATAAAAAAAGTTGTTACAGAATCAAACTAAAAGTTTTGAGTATCAGCCTAGCTTAAGAGAATTATTTGGTGCTGGCCAGGCTTAATATTTACCATTAATAAATACCCTGTGAAGCTGTTCTGTTAAAGGTAAGCGGAGTGACACCAACTACTGTATTGCTTGGATGGCACATGCTGAAAACTAACCCACCTTACAAAAATGTACTCAGGCCAGACAAAGAAAGCTAGTATAGTGACAAAAGGTTGGGCTTCTTTTCTAATGCACAGCTTAAATTTTTCCCAGTTCAATGTGTGACGGAAAAAAATCCTATCTTGTGGCTGCTGAGTCTAAGAAGTACAGACTCTCCTTTCACTTAATCTATTAAGCAACTCTGGTTTTACAGAATAAAGCAGTAGCATTCCAGATTGTGTTAATATAGCTAACTTTGTTACTACTCTATACAAAGTACTATATTGTTGTATTTTTCATCTTGCCATCTTTACAAAAGTGTAAGATATTATTTGCAATTCTAGATCAGATAGAGTCTCTGTGCTGGTTTTGGCCAGGATAGAGTTAATTTTCTTCATAGTAGATGGTATATGTATGTGTTTGTGCTGGAAACAGTGTTGATAACACAGGGATGTTTTAGCTATTGCTGAGCAGTGCTACACAGAGACAAGGCCTTTCCTGCTTCTTACACCACCTCACCAGCGAGTGGCTTGGGGGTGCACAAGGACTTGGCAGGGGACACAGCCAGGACAGCCGACCCCACTTGACTAAAGGGATATCCCCTATTGTATGACATCATCAGTAACTAATGCAGAGGGAAGAAGAAAGAAGGGGGCACACATTTAGAGAGATGGAGCTTGTTTTCTCAAGTGACTGCTATAAGTGATGGAGCCCTGCTTTCCTGGGGATGGCTGAACACCTGCCTGTCCATGAGGAGTGCAAAATGAATTCCATGGTTTGTTTTGCTTGCAAGCACGGTTTTTGCTTTACTAACCTATTAAACTGTCTTTATCTCAGCCCACAAGTTTTCTCACTTTTACCCTTCCAGTTCTCTCCCCCATACCACTGTAGGTCAGGGAGGGGTGAGCAACTGTGTCATGCTTAGTTGCCGACCAGGTTTAAACCATGACAGTCCTTTTTGGAGCCCAATGTGAGTCACGCAGGATTTGAGATAACAACAGATTTGATTGGAATGTGCTAGATCAAATTTATAGCTGTTACTGCTTTTTAGCTATTATTTGGCAGGCTCCTGTGCTTGCTATGGGGCTTTCTTGCCTCACTGTATTTTAGAATCTAGTGCTTGTTAGTGGTTGCTTTCAGAACCTGCTGACTGATACTTCTCTGACATCAACAGCAGCTTTGCTAAGGCAAAGTAAATGTCATAAAATGTTTTGTTCTACCGCAGACACTGGCAAATAATTGGCATCTGTTTTCTGTTGTCTAGCTGCCATTCTGTTTTCTGAAACAGAAGCTTCCATTTCTCATCTAATTCCTTGATGAATTCAGTCTCTTATGAGATTGAAAAAAATGTTATGAAAAAAATTTAAAACATTCTGTTAAAGGAAACATAAAAAGTTTCATAGTGATTTCTGTGTAATTAGTTGTTCAGACTGGTTGGGATTTCTTAAAACAGTCCAAATAAAAACTCAAACTGAAAAATTCTTCAGCTGAATAACATAATTGTTTCTGGTTTAGTCTGGATATTCTTGACCAATTCCATTGGAATTCAGTTGCTTTTTGTCATCAGCTTTACTCTTTTACCAAAATACACTACAAGATCTCTGTTCACTGTAGATAGATTATATCCAACTATTGGCTAACAGGATATAAAATACTTATAAAAACACATATTCAACTCCTTACTCCTAATGCTTTAAAGCAGGTAAAATAGCACTCTGACTTCAGTAATTCTTTTAGCTAAGCACATGACATTAATACTCATTAACATGCTTTCAAATATATTGCCAGAGTGGCAATAAAATCAACACCTTCTAATTTGTATATTGAAGCTAAGCCAAAGTGCATTCGGTCTTGTCACTACATAGCAGTGAGTATGATACTTAAGATATCAACATAAACACTGGATAAAAACATAATTTCTTTATTAAGTGAAGACATTGTGATTTTTGTCATGAGCTGATATTGTTCAACTACAAAAAAAAGTGTATGGAAAAGGACTAAGAGGCAAGAGGACAAGAGATAAGCTTTGGTTTCCACACTTAAATGTTTTCATAGTTTGTCACTGTTAGATACCAAATAACACAGAGAAAGCTAATTCTAGTTTTTATACTTACTGCTTGCATTTAGATAAAGTCTCAAATACTCACTTAAGTTTATGGGCAATATTTGCCTCGAGTAATGCACAATCAGACACATTTTCTGTGTTATTTCAGATCAGACCAACATACGTACATTAACAGTGGAATCTGCTCATAGCACACTTTGTTTCAGTGAAATTCAAATTCTACAGCCTTATAAAATGAGTTGCAAATTTCATCACTGCTGTGAAATGAAGAATACAGCTTTGGATAATGTGAATCTGTCCTTATTTATAAGCAGTATCACTAAAGAGTTTGAAAATAAAAATACATTAATGTAGACAAATATTTGCTTCCAGAACCCGGATTCTCCAAGATTATTTATCTGGGATAAGCTAAAATTTGTTGTGGGATCATTGTCTTTTCATGTATAGTAGTATATGTGAGACGTTTCTCTCTCCATCCTACTCTGTGACTTGTGTGAATTACTGGGTTTATTTTTTCTGCCTAGTCCTAGCAGATGTAGAACCCAAATCACTGCAGATCTTTATCGGAAGCTTTAGTGCAGTATCACAATTGTGGCCTAGGACTGATAGGACAATGACACATAGGAAAAAAAGCAATTACTCCCTCAGGCAGAGAGCTTTGATGCTAGCAGAAAAATGTGAATTTTTCTTTTGCAGAACTTTTATTAGCTGTACCACTTATGGGAAAAAATAGCGATAATTTAATTTACAGAATTGTGATTCTCTATAATTGAAATAATGAGGTGGCACTGAAGTAATTGTCTCTCCCAAACCTTGCTGTTTTGGTTTTGGTCAAGATTAATTGGCTTGAGGCTTCATTTTAGCTTTATAGTTAGTTAGGCAGCTTCCTTGGATTCGACCTTCTTCATCAGTCTCAGTTACTGTTCCCAGTTTTACTGTATACTTACTGCTCTCATTCTATTTTACTTTCTCCCCTTTAAAAACTTCCATTACAAAATCATTATGCTCTGTGCCAACTAAATTCTTGGTGAAATGTTCTCTATAATGCTTTCAACTCTTGTAATATCAGAATATGGACTGTAGAGTTTCAAAATGATTTGATATTTTAACAAATTTTCAGAAGTTTTGTTATTCTAGTTCAACATTAAGAAGAACGAAGACGAAAAAGAAGGACAAAACTTGTGTGATGAACAAAGAAAAAGTGTTTCTTCCATTTTGTATATCTTATACCTTGATGCTTCTGTTTAACCCCTTAAGAAGAGTTGGTCCCCAAAGTTTTTTGGGGTTTTTCTTTTTCTTCCCAATTTTACAACATGATCTCATAAAATCAAGGTCTGACAACATTTCCTTTTAGACCTCATGGCTGCAGCAGCGCTGCCACTGTGTTAGTGGTATTCACTTTTCTGTGATTTATAGCAAACTGTTTGTGTACTCTTATCAAAGCATAAACATATTGTTACCGTTCTCTCCATCACAGAAACAGTTACAACCAAGCATCATAAAAAAGTTTTCCCTGTAGCAAAATCTTATTCTGTGTCAAATGAAGTTTGCACATTTTTCTATGAAGTGCAAATTATGGAAGGAAACTGCTGCTCTCCTGTGATTCAATAACCATTAAGCTGCAGCACACATTTAAAGACATGTAGTCATAGCATATTTCAGCAAAAAGGCAGAAGGTTGAGTTGCTGAGATTTCTTCAGTCTATCGTGACAGATCTGGTTCTAATAAGTTTTGAGTTGTTATCACCTGAATTTTACTTTTGGGGCAGTTCTAGCAAAATTATTTTCATAATACCCAACCTAAAACTTGAATTTTTTGTGTTGGAATTTTATTCAGATGTGTTCTGCAGTTTTTCTAGAATTCACTTTTTTCCCCATTGAAAGTGTTATAGACCTTTATTATCAAAGAAATTTTTTATTTTAATTCCCTAAAAAAATCCCCTTTTTTTGAATGAGCTCTATATATAGCATGTTATATTCTCTTATAAGCTGCAGTTTATCCATCCATCTTCACTATTTTCCAGATGGAATCTATGCTCTAAATCTCTCATAAAGCTTAAAGCTGTATGTCTTCCTGAGTAGTAGTTTTGTCTGTGCCGTTCATAAGTTCATCAGGTTCAAGAAGCTTTAAGCAAGGTATTTGAGTGATTTTTGACAAACGTGGAGAGAAAAAAAAATCTGCATTTTCACTCCCCCAAACGAAAATGTTATGCAATACATTATGGCTGTTTTGACTGACTATTATTTTATTATTATTTGATTTATTATTATTTCCTACTACCATCTGAAATGACTGAGTAAAGATGTGAGTTCTTTTCTGCCCCCAGGTAAATTGCTTCCTTTTCTGATGTCTTTTTCTTGTAGATCAGAGTTCCAATATGGCCATGATCTTGAAAGGGAAGCACTGAATACACAGCTCATTTATCAAGGCAAAAGTGTTTAACTATGACCTTAAGCACATGCTGCTGCTTGTTAGTTTAACTGAAGCTACACAAACATGATAAAAGGTAACTGACCTTTATTCTGTGCTCTAGGTATCTGTTTGATGATGATCTCACTTTGTCCAGAGGTTTAACAAGTGTTTACTTTTTAACTAACTGATTACATGATCCTCTTTTCCCTGACTCTCTTCCTTCATCATATGATACAGCTTTTTCTTAAGTCACTGACATTTCAAGTGAGGGTCACTGTATTTATGCAGTGCCAAGAACTAGGAACAGTCTTATGTGCTGAGTGTGCTCTTCCCCATTGTTCTGCAAATTAGTCAACATGAAACCAAATAGTGATAATGTGTTGTTATGATTAAGGTTAATAAGCTACTGATTATCTCCATAGACTAGAGTTCCAGACACATTATTTAAATAGATTGCTTTGTTGAACTAGTTGATCCAAATTTCCCCTTGTTGTGATAAAAGATGTTATAAGCCTTTACAGGAATAGGGAAACAATACACAACAGGAACATCCTATACACTACATTTACCCCATCCTATACACTACAGATTTATTTTATGGTGACTATAGTACACTATAGCTCCAGGAATCATTGTCTGGTTACAAAATGATACTCCTCTATATCTCTGAGACTAAGCCACTTGAAAAAAACCCCACCCAAAACACATACACACACACACACCTCCAACTAAACCCTGTCTCAAGCAGCCTGTTATTACCTTTCTGGTGCATGCAACAAATTCAGTGAATGCAGGTGTTTGGTTAACCTTGCTTTCTAAACTTGATCAACATGCAAGGCCACTAGTTGTATGTAATCTGGTCTTTACCAGTAGTGATCTTAGCATTAATTAAGTAGCTCAACTATCTTTTAGTAAAAAAGACTGGACACAGGGAAGTTTATAAACTTAAAAAAAATTAAAAATCCAAACAGAATTTTATCTGAGTCATTGGTAAGCTACCAGCCTGTAAAAACACTTCCTAACCTTCAAAATTAACAGAAGGTTTTAAAATAGCACAATTTAAACACCTTGCCTATGTTTATAGGATACATAAATCTCAGAGCAGGGTTTATAGGTAGAATTTTTTTTTATTTGTAATTTTTTTGCCCAGTAGTAGTTTTACAATTCTTTCAGATCATTTGCAATTTTGTAAACACTGACCAGAATACCTTTTTGGGTAAGAACAGTTAAGAGGATAATTTCCTTTGGAATTCACAGTCAAATCTAGATTTCTCCTAATGACAGTCCTTTGTGCTATATTTTGCACTGGTCCGGGGGAAAAATAGCAGAAGAACTTGGAAAAGCTTTCTCTGACTTTTTAGCCAGTGGGTACTGAGTGCTACCAACTGGGTCATTACTGACAAACTTGTACTCTAGTGCTTTATCACGCTGGTTGGCAATCAAAGAGTAGTAGTTGAACACTGACTTAAGAAAGGGCACTTGTTCTGCCAAAAAAGCAAAGTGAGTTCTGCAAAAGTGCTTTGACAATCAATTATTAAGAATCCAGAGATGACAGCTCATATACATGTATGTAAGTCAATAACCTCTGGGCACTTAATCCCCAGGGATCACAGCAGAAAGGATCAAGGTCAGTGATAATGAAGTTAAAGTGAAGGTGAAGACCAAATGCAACCTTGTCTAGCGCTAAGAAAGAAAATCTTGCAGTGGCTTCATTGAACGACGTAGTGTACCACGCAATGCCACATGAAAAACGTAAGTGAAATTTCCCAAGTCCCTCTCTTGCATTTGTTTTGAGAAGTCCTTCTTACGTCCCTTCACCTTTATGTTATTAAACACGAACCTGAAATATTAAACTCCCAAATTCCAACCATTTGTTTTCAAACCTCTCTTACCTATCTCCTTCTTCCATAACCAGCTCCACAAGACATAAAAATGAATTCATAGAAAAAACCAGGGAAAAATGGAAGCCTGATACCTGCTGACAAACTGTAAGAATTTTTTGAGCATACAGGAAAATGCAGGTTACATGCCTCTATCACAGGGTGTTTGTGTAGTAAAAGAAGTAAAATAATTAGTTCTGTCCTTGTGCTCTTTTACAGATGGGGTGAAATTTATTTTTTTTGCAGAGTGAAATTGAAATAAAATATCTCGCTGTTAGTAGCTGAATGAAAACTTAAAATTGAAGAGCTAGTGCTGAAAGTAGTCAATTTTACATGTGTAAGATAGGCACTACATTAAATAATAGAACACAATATGTGTCTCAGCATGTATCTCCTACTTAGGCAATTTGTTAAATCTATATATACCTACCTATAAAGAATAATAACAACCCACCATGATCACTGAAATGATCATTATTACAGTTAGGATCAAGAAATATCCTTCGGATTGAAATATCAATCCAAAATTCATAGCAGAAACCTAGGGCTACAAAAATCACACGCTGATAAGAATTCTGACAAGATGCATCTTTACCTGCAATACTCTGAAAAAATATAGCCCATTACAATTTCTAGCTAGATTGGAAGTCAAATCAGGTCTTAAAATACATCAGACAGATATAAGCAAACAGTTTATCTTTTTCATTAAGTTAATTCTCTCAGTCATTTCCTCTGAAAAAAAAAAAAGAATTTAATAGAAAACTTGTTTTTTAAAGTCTCAAATTAAAGAAGTAAAGGAGAGAGAGTTTCTGGGTCTTTTGTCATTCAAAAAAATACAAAGAAACCACATTGTTTAAAAAGAGCCAAGAAGCGCGGTATCACTGCGAAATTAAAGACACTCAGTGTCATGTGTCCTATGCTATCGATGCTCTTGTAGGGCTGGAATCTGCTGCCACGTCAGACAAGTCATGTGTGTTGTGTATGCACAATTACATCATGGACCATAAAATATAAATCCATACACTCTAAATCAGAACTTTCTATGAATTCCGATTTTCTGAGAGAATAATTTGGAGAAGTGTCATTACATGCTTGTTTTGTTTTTACACTTCTTTTAACAGGCAGCCACTATTAGCCACTGACAAACTTGGGACATCTGACTACATGGCTCATTTTGCGTTCCTGATTGACTAGAGCCTGTTCTTAGGATGATTCTTGTCACATGTCTTATACAATACAAACGGAACTTAGAGACACTGAGATATCACTTTTTTTTTGCATTGGTGGATTTTGAGCATAGCTGTGATGGGAATAGAAGGGTTTCCTCCTCTGCCAGACCTTTTTCTGTAAGGAGTGGAAAAACACAAGCCTACTGCTTGGGCACACTGGGGATACAAACTTCTGAAGTGTATCAGAGTTGCTCCCTGGAACAAAAGGGGAGCAGGGAAAAGATGTCTCTCGGGGGTCATAATTCATGTTCCAGTCTGCTTATTGAATGGGGCAGCACCTTGAAAGATTCATAGATTTTAAGGTCATTTATGATTGTCTTGCCTGGCTTGTGTGACACAAGCCATAGAATCTCATCCCTTCAGTGTTGCCTTCCAACCCATTAGGATTATGTATTACTCTGAGTATATATATGTACTTAATGATTCTCCAGTAATAAGACATAAAAAATTAATGGCCATAAACACAGCAACTTGTCTGGTGCTAAAAAAGACTGGAGAATGTAGTGTTGCATGTCAAGTTTTAAGTCATTTGAGGGAAAATATAAATATCTAAAACTACTTTGAATGCTCCTGATAGGCTTTCTTTTTGTAAATTGAAGGCAGTGTGTGGAAACAAAGCAGTCTGTTCTAGTATCTATCTATTTGGGTGAACAGTATCCATTCCCCCATCCATTCTGGTCCTTTGTAGAGGTACTGCCACAGATGTAAGCAAAGGGGCACAGGGAAGAAGCAGAAGTGGAAGTATTATCATCGTAGAAGATGAATGTAGTGGCACTTCTAATTTATTTAGTATTCAGGTTTTCGACTTTAATTAGGATTCTTTTGTCACATCATTCATCAAATGCACTTGAAAGAAATGGAAATTAACACCAAAGTTTCTCTTGCCTCAGGCATGCTTTTAATACTTCTACTCGTTTTAGTTTATTGTTGCTCAGTTCAGTGAAATAGTTTACTTGTGATTGTTCATTTAGCTGTAACTGAATTTCAAAAGGGATAGAATAATACACGCCCTTTAAAAGTGCTGTTTTGTGAAGCCCTTGTAGCTCCTACTACCTCTTTTATTGAACAATTATTTTTCTCTCATTTTCTCTTTTTTCTTTTTTTTTTTCTTTTTATGACTGACTTCTGTGTTGTATAACATAGCAATACCAGCTTTTGCCCTAAGAAGTCATTATCAAGCTACCTAGCAGTGGAAGGCTTTGTGACTGCTGGATTACTAGGAAGTCCCAGACTGTCTATTACTTCTAAATTGCTCTTGGGTGTAGATGAAATAGGATAACTTATTTGCTGAAATCGTTCCTGCTTAAGATGAAGCTCAATGTATCTGCAATAATACTGTCTGCATGGGGAAAAGTTTCTACATAAATTATTACTCCAACTCCATGCCTACCATTGTAAAATTTTCACTGTCCTGGCACAACAGCAGCTGCACTGATAAATGGTGCTTCTTATATCCAGAGCTTCCAGCTCATACAGCAGAAGTTGAATCAGACATTTGAATGAAAAGAATGTCAACTGACATTACAGTCTCAGGCTATGCATCCTATCAGCAAGACTACTACTGTCCCAGTGAGATTTGAAATTTTATGTAGCTTTTCTATAAATAGCACCGCCTTCCCCCTGCCCCTCTTTTTGTGTTTTCTAGTTGCTGATTTTCAAAAACTCAGTAGTGAAGTTCAAAGAAACTTTGTCCTTTCCGTGTCATCTTCTCACATATACGCAGAAGTTAAATGGATGAAGAAGCAGAAACACTTCTACGTATCCACTCCCACATAATTTTTCATAGGAAGTGTTGCTAATAACGGAATGGTAATATTTTGGGGGAATTTAAAACATGCATTACTATTACCAAACCTCTTAAATAGGTCAGGAATATCTCTTCAGCTTATTATTTACTCAGCAGGAGCTTCAAAAAGGCAGACATTCTCTTAGAAAACATTTGATGCTGCAAGTTGGACGTGTACTGAAAAGTTGTCACTATCAAAAGCCTACAACACAGACAGTGTTTTGAAATTGAACTTAGGTTTCTGCTCTACAGAATGTTTAACATACTTTTCAAGGAAGCCATAATATGATAAATAAGAAACATTGAGAAAAACAGAATTACCTATAAGATAACCTACGTCCTGGCTAAATCAACTAAACTTTTCAACTAACATAGGTGAAACCCAGACCAAGCTCCTCACAGGTCTTTGAATACTATCAAAGACACAAGACGCTGTCATGCACCATCACCATCACTCAACTACTAATGTGTTTTGGGACTCTTTCTTTTGACTGACTGACTTCTGAAGTATACTAACTCTGAAGTGTAATACATTATGATTAAGAACTCAAAATATATATTTTAAGTATAATGCAAACAAAAAAAATTGAGTCTATATGTTTGAGTAAGTTCAAATGGTTGTAGATTGTTTCAAATAAATGGTACAGCAAAACACAAGTGTATTGCTGAAATTATTATGGAGATCAATTTAGTCTTAAGGAAAAACACTGGCAGCAGAAACTGCAGTGGTGGCTGCAGATAAAAGATCTCTTTTATAATAGGACATCATGAACGCAGATTTTGTGGGTGCCTAAAGCCAGTTCTGAGTATAAATAAATTGTAGCTCTGAGAATATTATCTATGCCTTGTACTTCAGAGCTGTCAGTCAGTATTTTTGATCATTAGCCATCTGTGATTATTTTAATTTTTGCCAGCAGGAGAAGGAACTCTTTTCCACCAGGGAGCTCTGTTATTACAATATAATTTATATGTAAAGAGCTCATTTCATTAGAGGGAAAAAAAATCCCACAACTTTTTACATAGGGTGGGGTTTTTTTAAGTTTAAAAGAAAGTTGTAGCATTGAAATATTTATTTTGCATTTCTTTTTCTATTGATATCCTTGGTGTGGTCCATTTAAAAGCAATGAATGTCTTATGGATGGGTTAACAATAATTCTGTGTCTTTAGCTCAGTTTTTCTTTTGCATTTGGTACGGCAGATTTAGAAACGGAGTCAATCATGGACCTGAAGTATTTAACTAGAAAAACTACTATTTTTCAGTTCTACTTGAAATTACTGCATTTTAGACCACATGCTAGTTTAAATCCTTATAGGGTCATTTTAGATCTGCCTCCCATCAGTCTGTTGAAAAAATGACTTTATAATGACCTTGTTTTTTCCTAGGAATGACTTGCTGAAATGAAAACGCTGCATCTCCCTGATTTACTAGAATGAAACTTTGCCCAATGTTATAACATAAAGCTCTATTTTTATTATTGTAAATGCTGACATTATGAACTAAGTGAGTTAAATTGGGGCATAATTATACTAACAGAAAATAAATTAGGTTATAAGCTTTACTTAGCTAATTCTGACTTCTTTTTTTCTACAAAGTATCCCTGTTTGTCAGTGGTGCCAAGTACCTGTTGCCACTATTTTAAATCTTGGAGGTTTTGGAATTAGAAAATATTCAGATGAACTTAAAAATAAAATCTGCATAAGTACAGCATGTCTACACATGATGCCTGTGTTTAATATCTTCAAAAGACAATGGAGTTCTGTCTATGCCAAGAATAGTTCCTATGCTTTTGTATGTGTACACAGAAATCTCCTGTTTCGTGCACTGCGACTGTGGTACAGATAAAGTCTGTATTTTTAGCTCTTCTCTCATGGATGTGCAAGAAGCCAATTCTAAATGAGAACTGACTACTGCAGCTGAAGTGGCTTTTCTTGGTATAACTAAGCTTGGTAAAACTAAGGCTGGTAATGACATTAAATTATTAAAGTAACTTATATTAAGTATTTAACTTCCGAATTTGAACCAATTCCATGAGGGTTGGATGAAGAGTCCCTGCCAATTGTACACATAGTTCAACATTTACAGAGCATTTCTCTTTTACACTATCTGATCATATGGATTTATAACATACAGATACGATGCACATAAAAGCTCTTCTAACATTTTGAATCAGTAGGATGAGGTGAATTTTAGTAAGCAGTGTAAGAATTAGTTATAAAAGCTCTCTAATTAAAACAAAAATACCCACATTGTGAGGAGGTAATTTTTTTTTCTCTATAGTTACATTATAAGGTAAAAAGAAAGAAGGAAAAACTGCACTTAAATCAAAAGAAAATTTTAATTTATTAATTAATTTATTTTACTAGCAATTACACTTGGACTTGGTGTTCAAATCTTACCTTCCCAGGTCCCTTGGGTTTGCACATATCACCTTACTCTTGTACCAACTGATTCTTCACAAGGAGATCCCTAAGCAATCACAGTAGTGAAAAAGACTTCTTTTTTCCCCTCTCCTCACTCTCCTTTTTTAATGTCTAGTAAGAGATTTGCTTTTTAGCATTTTCAGTGCTGTGCAATACAAAGTTCTTTCTTCATTTCACGAACACGTACTAAGTTACACTATTAGTGCAACTCAGCAATAGTAAATATGTAAGGCAAAACACCGGCTTATGGAGAATTTGATGACCAAACTACAAATAATGGAGTGGGATGTGGAGAGATCAGTTGCCTCAGGTTAGCTCTTGTCCAGTCCCATGAAGCGAGACCTCTCCTGGGCCTCCATCTCTTGAGTCAGTTTTGTTCAGAAGGAGCCAAACCTGTTGTGCATCTCACAGCACGGTAAAGAGGAACAGCAAGGACATTCACTTCAGAAGTGCAGGGGGGTTCTAATATGAAACACTAATGTAGACATATCTGCATCATCCCTGAGACCTCCGCTTCTCTGTCATGTTCACTGAAATTGGCCTGTGAGTATGTTGGTATAAGGACAGGAATAGTTCATGCACACTTTCATCCTAAATATATAAACCTTTTTCTTAACAAATAGCCTAAAAAGTGACACTTAAAAGGATAAATACAGAGAACATTCCATAAGGGTCTCTGAATGTATGATAAATTCTGGATAAAATAACCTTTGAAAATCGTAATACCTTGGGATTTGTATAGTAAACCAAGTAACAAAAGAACTGATCAGTACAAGGTTTTCTACAGTTTTGACAAAACTGCTTTTATAAACTATCCTGGTTCTGTTAAGCAAAAATATCCTTGGGACAAGCTGAAAGTAATTCACTTTTTACCTCTTTATTGCCAAATTTGATTTGATTTGATTGAATCTATATTTATCCTCATGTGGCTCCTGAGGCACTCATGAACTTTCATAATTCCAGTCTATCAGGGCAAATCTGCAAGTGAAAAAACTCACTTTTATCAGCAGGTATTCAAGGAATGGCAGGTGGCAAATAAAGCACTTAGTGAATTGTTTTAATTGCATTTCTCTCCCATCTCCCAGAACTTGAAAAAGTTTTAGAAAGCTGTAGAGGAGCAGGGTGGATTTATTTGCTGCTTTCATTTTGTTCCAACACTGCTTTCTTTCAGAAAAGACTTGCTGATATAATTTCTCTGCCTTTCATGTACGGATGATATTTAAACTGCTACAACAAAGGGTATATTGTAATGCAGCAGAGATGTACATCACAACAAATATGAAAGCAAAGAGCTAAATTTACTGCACCTACTCAAGAATATAAAGAAGCTTTAAACCTGAGTCAGTTGACATGAAGTGCAGAATAAAATCCTTTTCTCCTGGGAATTAAATAGAAATGAAGTTTAGCAGATTTACCTGTAGTTGTTTTCTGCCATTGGTTCATTTCACAGAATTACATTAGAAGATGGTCATTAATAGGAGAGTTTAGTGTTCAGGTCAAAAACTTTTTTGACTTACACTGTTGTTCTTACTGATTTTCCTTCCTTTGGGTGACAGAGAGAGTACAAAAGGTAATGCAGACCCTGTATTAGTGAATATTTCAGGTTGGTCTGGAGGTTCTTGAACAGAGTGAACATTCTTTAGTGAATGCTGACAATCCCTGCATGTAATCTTTGTTTTTGGCTGCAGCAAGTTTTAAAACTCATTTAGTTTCCAAATAATCATGTTTAGTTTCTCTGTTTTCAAGGCTTTGATTGCGATCTCTATATTTAGTCTGTGAAATATCAATTGTGTTTACGGGAACATGTGAAGGAATCTTCTGGTTTCTAAAGCAAGAAGCTTTATAATAATCTTATACTGCTGCAGTATCTGCATAGACCCATAGAAAGTCTGGAGATATGAGCAGACTGAGGATCAAGGGATGATAATTATGCACCATTCTTGGTTGATCTTTGTAAAATGAGGTGAGTGATACCTGTTTTTTCCTAAGAAAACCTGCAAAGCCTTGGGCAGCAAGATTGTGATAAAGGGTAGTTAAAGGAAGACATATGGATAAAGGAATCAATTAAATTAAAAAGTGAAACTACACTTGACTTCTCTTTGTTGTTGAAGATTCAACTGGAGACAGTGTGTCTGGGGCCTGTTTCATTTTTTGAGATTTAACTGTCCAATATTGCACAGCATAAATTTCTGCAACATGCAGTTGGCATTAGATGACATTTGAGAGAACTCAGAAGAGTAATCAAGTGCCCTCTGCAATGCTGTCACCCAATACCAAGCAAACATACAAAAATGGACAGAGAACACTGTTTTTCTAAAATCAGGAGTGAAACAGCCTTTCAGGATAAAGCCAGCACTTCAGAAGCTGCCTCAACTTGGAGTTTTTCCATGAAGATAAGGATGGTGTCAGTTCTATATCTTTGTATTTTCTCCCCATCAAACTTTCCAGCTCTTTTCCTTATCTTGCTCCATGGAACATGGAGCTATAATATACTTTCAATCAGAAATAGTACATTTGAGTTTTTCTGAAGTGATATTGATATTTTGTGCAATTGTCTGAGATCTCACCATTACATTTTCTACCCTTAAAACTTCAAAGTGTAATAAAAATGCTTAGAGAAATTATTTTGCTACAAACTAGTTTGTCCATCTTACGTTCATTTATTTCATATGTGTGTGTTAACTATCAGATACCTGAGAAAGACCTGGGATTCCATAGCCCACAGAAAAGTTATGAGAGAATTTTCATGAGAAGCTTGGCAGAGTCATCTTGTTCAGGTTCTGAGAGAGGTGGATGGTGTGTGAAGAGATATAAAGAACTAATATATTTTCCTTTCCATTTTCAATTGAAGGTATAATCCACTGAAGCTGGTGGGGTGCTCCTCCTGTGGTTCAAATGTTCACCTAGGACTCAGCAGAGAAGGATTCAATATCTACCACAGACTTCTTGAGAAAGCAACATGATGTTTCATTTTCCCATGTCTGAAAAAGGCTTATATTTACCTATTTTCTAGGGATTTTATTCAGGTAAATATACATAAATATTAAGAGGCTTACATAAAAGATACACATATATAAGAATTTCTCAAGATGTCTCTATATTTAATACCTTTAGCTAGACCCTGTAGCCTATATTGAAGTCTGAATTTACAGTGTTTATTATATTAGGAATTTTGCTTGAGTAAGAATGAAAAAAAAATAGTTATTATTTCGAAACTTAACCAGATACTTTTATTCTTACTTTGTGGTAAAGTAGGAAGTTTAGTTCCAAGGCCAGTAGCAACCAAATATATTATTTAAGAAGGAAAGAAGATACAGACAGCTGGGCTTTCATTTGCTTAAAGGAGTTCTTTGTATTTACAGTTCTAGGAAAAAAAAAGTTCCTTGTAAGACATTCAGTACTTTAAAGCATAAAACATTCCTACTTCCTGAAGGGAGGCACCAGAGTGATTACTTGAAGGAAAAGAAATAAGAAGATATAATGGGGAAAATTCCTGCCATTGTCATTCAGGAGGGGAGACAGTCACCTTCAAAAGATAATTAAGAACTTTGGAGGGTTGAAACCACCTTCAAGGCACTCTCAGGGACACTTGGTATCTCAATTTGGTATCTAAAGTTACGTAGTTATGACTTTGGTCATTTCCCTCCTGCCCCTATTTTATTCTACTACTTTATTCTTGAAAAATTCATTCAGTGTGATATAATCCCATTAGCTGTGATTCTCTTTTATCTCCCAAATCCTCATGCTTTTCTCCTCCAAGTTTGTTACTGATAGTTTAACTAACAAGTTACTATGAAATCATTTCAGAGAGATGTACTCTGAAATGTTCAGAGTACTCAAGAGCGGGAAAATTATATACATTGTATGGCATTGTAGGGAGTTTTGGAAAGCATTTAAATTATTTCTTATTTCTATCTCTTCACTACCCTAATGAGAAAAAGAAAGAAAAAAAAAAGCAAAAATATCCAAAACAAAAATAACCCCTCTTTCCCACATTCCCTCTTTCAGTGTCTCCTCAGCAAGACTACAATTCTCCAGAGTCGATTTTCCTAATAAAGTCCTCCCTGACTATGTTGGACAAATGTCATGTCCCCTGGCTCTCTCCATCTTGTAATGAAAATAGACCTATTGCCAGCTACACCTTGCTGATTGCTTCCTACCTGCTGCTAAGGATAATTTGTGCAGTGTAAATGAAGACGTCAGTAGTTGCTGTAGGGAAAAAAGCTACAAGAAGGGGCTGCTATTCAGCATTCACATAAAAAAGCCAATAAAGAAACAATCCTGATTAGTTGAAAATGTGTAAAGCGTATAAATGATCTTTAAGTTTTCACAATCTTAATTATACCAGACATCATAAGTCAGTATTTCAACCTGAAAAATGAATCACGTATATTTGCATCTTTTCATTTGCTCAATCCCATGCCAAGAATTTGCTTGGGTTTTTTATTTGTTTGGTTTTTTGGTTTTTTTTTTTGTTCTGGCAAATACTTATTACTGGATTGATTTTATTGTTTGAAAGTAAGCAATAACAGAATTTGACATCATTACTCTGCAGATTATCATAGCCATTTGGAATGCTGATGTTCATATTTATTAATTGCCCCCTAATATACTTTCAGATAACCTCCTACCCCTGAAAAAATGAAGGAGACAAGAACATTACATGCGAATTACGGGCAGAGGTGAGTTAGAGTGGAAGACTGAAATACGGGCATTTACAGACAGCAGAGCTATCTGCTGTGTACAGTGCCTGAGCCACCTGGTTTGCCCCATCCCTACTGTGCAACAGGTCATGCTGCCTTCTGTTTGTCCCATGTCATGAGAACAATATGACACACTTGTGGGAGCAAGAGCATTTGTCATTTGCTTTTCCCTATTCACTGTCTGTGGATAAAGGAAAACACATCCTTTCTAGCTACTGAAGGACTGCTGTTTTATTTTACCTCCATTTTCTTGGCACAGTCTGGGATTTAATTGGAAGGTACAGGGAGTAGAGGTGGAAACATTTGCTAAGAAGCTAACTACCACTAAGGAAATACTTTGTCCTTGTACTGAAGAACCAGCTGACAAATCCTAGATGAGACATTCAGTGCATTTTCTAGACTAGTGATTCAGGTATGTTTGGATAATTACCTAACCTTTTACCTCCAGACTACATGTGCAGCTTTTCATTTCTGTCTTCTGCAAAGAGAGAAGCAAAAGAACTGCATCAATGTTTTTTCTATACCTCATCACTCAATCCCTTTCTTAGTCTCATGGGTTAGGGTCCTCTACACGCGCATACACACACACACGCGCGCGTGTGCAGGCTTTCCTTTTGTCTGTTCTGAGTAATGTTTGAAACATCTGCTAACGCTAGTTTAAAATACTTTCTGTGGTTTGACAGCTAGTATTTCATCTTGATCCTCTCTAATTATCCTTCCAAATTTGTCTCTTTTCACACTTCTTACCAGCCTCCTCAACAAATTGTTTAGGCATTGTAAAATGCTGGTCCTGCTTCCAAGCGACACTGCTCTTTAACATGCCTGGACACTCTCTTCTCCTTCAATTGCTTTAGCTCGTTTCACCTCTAAAGACATAATACACTAATTCATAATGCTTTTTCTGAGGCTCAAAAAGACCCCTTTACATATCCTACTGACCAAACTGTAAACCTTTTATTCACCTGAGTGCTTGGACAACAGCAGCGTCTCACCAAAATGAAAACAGATCCACAAGTCGGTCTGAAGTGCCCAAAGCCTGAAAACATACAACTGCCGTTTGCAGGAAGAGAAATGAAGCAAATGCTCCAGGTTATAACCACTGAAGTTTTTACTGAGCTCCCTGAGGACCTGAAAGGTCCTGAAAGATCTGAAAGGCCCCAGCCTGCTTTGGGAATCGATAGACATCCTCTCTTTTCAGGCTTCAGCCCACTCAGCCAATAACACTGAAAGACTTATAAGACAATAAGACTCTCAGCTCCATCCTTCATCCACACTGCAGCTAGCCAAGCTGTGTTTGCAGGTATTTTCAGCTAACTCTTGACTTTTCGACATGTCAGAATTCATCAAAAGTTACTGGAGTATTTTGTTTTATCAAAGTAAGGGAACTTTTTACATTTGTTGTTTAGTTTGCTGAGTTTGAAATGGGAAAAAAGAACAGTTTGATGATTTGTTTCGTGTGTCTTCCAATGAGCTGTGCATGGGAAGGACATCACTTCCGAGGCAGAGCTGTCAGTAGCTTAATTCCTGCCCTGAATGGTGGAGTGGTTTACTGTTGGATTTGAGGGGTTTTTTGAGGTTCCCATGGTCCAGAAGGGTTGGAGAGTTGTTTCAGTGCACTGGGTGTCATTTCTGTTCAGCTCTAATCACAGTTCTGGGAAGCTCTGGATCCCAGCAGAGAGGGATTGTGTTTCTATTCAGAGCCATCTTTCCTAATAACAAGACTGTTGTTTATCTGCTGCTGGTGGAACGAAATCAGTCCCAATACTTCAAAGCATTAGTTGTTTTTCTTTTGGACTTACAGCACCTTTTATCTATTGCTTGAAGATGATGTTAGGGAGATATTTTTTTTTTAAAGTAGTAATAAAACACTGATACTAATACTAATAAAAACCAGTGAGTTTTGTATGCATTGAGAGAAAAAAGACAGCTGCTGTCACTGCTGTTAAGAATAATTTATATACTGTCTGATCTGTCCTTCTAGGGTTATAAATGTTGACAAGTTAACATCAGGGCAAAGGTAGATCGGGTTGTCAATTTTTCTATTTTCTGCTTCTTGCTCTTCCACAAAGTGCTACAAAGATTGATTGATTTGATTTTAAAGAGTTCAGTTACATCATGGTGACACAGTCTTCAATATGAATTAAAAGAGTAAAATTGTTTGTTTAACTTGTTTTCATGTTGACAGGATCTTTGCACTCCAGGCAATCACTTTGTTTTTCTTACAGCTTTGCTCTTTAGCCACCCAAATGTGGAATGTCACTCAACCTTGTCATACGTTTTTCTTGATGTTCCCTATTAGTCTCTACCACACTTTTCAGCACTCTAACAAATGTGGATACCCTTTTGTCACTCAGTTGCTCTGCTTGTTTGCCATTTTAAGCTTTTCTCCCTATGCTATGGTAAGGGAATTTCTTAGTGGATATCAACTTTACCCCATGAGATGTCAATTAAGCCTTTGAGAGAGAAGTTATCACTTGTATGATGGTTTAATTAAATTACTGCAGACCTCCAAAATGAAAATGACACATCTGAACTGTCAACCACAGTTTAATTTCAACTCAGTTCCAAACTTTTTGAGGTAATTAGGAAGTGATAATCCCACTTAGGGGTCTTGCTGAGCTCAAGCTCTTTCTGAAAAGGAGATTTAAATGTTTTCAAAATGGGATTTTGGTAATCATCCAAAATTTTCAGCTTCTTTTACACGCTGAACTGTCCCATTGAACCTTTCCATTCTCATTTCTTGTGCAGGTATTTTTAATCTCTGTCTCACTGCACCTTCTAGACTCATTTCAATATGGTATTCAAATTTATATGTGCATCAGCTGTTATTTTTATACATACTGCACAAATAAAAGGATATAATCCAGCACAGAAGACTTTAGAAACCAAAAGGTTTCAGGCAAATTATTTGTGATACAGGAAGTCTCTGACATAATCTGATGACCTAGATTAGATTTCTGAAAAAAGTCAGGGGAAAATTGATGGAAGCAAGAATTGTATGATTACTTAGAAAGGGATATTTTAAGCATGTAATGCTGGTTTTATGGTTTTTGGTTTTTTTCCTTGAACTTAGTGTCTCCTCATGTGTAAAAGCTTGAAAATGGATTGTTAAGTCATCACAATTAGTAAAAAAACAATCCTAAAGGCCCTTATTCATGAAATGATTTAACTGTGTTTATATCTCAATGGTATAAGTGAGTTTTAGCAAGTATTTAAGCATTAGTGTAGACTGGTTAGTAGTAGAAACGCAGACTTCATAATTGTCTTTTCTCCAAAATGGGACCTTAAATGGTGAGACTCTTTCAAAACTACATAGCTGGAAAGAAATTTCCATCCCAGAAAAGTTCTACTCTTTGCAGCTGCATTTTTGCTGATTCTCTGAAGTCAGATTTAATTGATAGACAATTTGGCCTGTGGACTTTAAATAACATACTGAAAAATCTCTGTTTTGGGGAGAGGCGGATTTAAAGTTAATTATTCCCCAAAATGCCTTTTTCAAACTGAGTACTAGAGCTGGCAAAAATATTGCCATTGAATGAGACATTATTTCTGTGAGAAATTTTTTTTTTCCTTGTCTGGTGTCTAAGACACTAAAAATTACAGTCCTTTTCTTATGTTAAGGTACAGTTCTTGGCCATAATGAAAAACAAGCCATTGATCAGTTAATCCTTTTTATTTTGGCTACCTGAACTTCACTATTTCACTTTTCAAAGACAGATTAGAAATCTGGGTTAAGTAGGCACAATTCCTAAATCGTAATATCTAGTTACGAGATTCTGGTTTTGATCTCAGACGTTTTGGTCTCTTCAGCATTTCTGATCCATAGTTTATTCTTCAAGTGTAAACAGATTTTTATGCTTCGGGTCTGTGTCTCTCTTCACTTTAACCAGACTGCCTCTGGGGTCAATGGCAGGCTTTACTGAACACCTGAGACCAACCACTCTGGCCTTCTAGTTAACTAAGCGATCCTTTAATGGTTTTTCCTCATAGTGTCAGTATGTATCTATGACAACTTGTGTTTTTCCCAGTTCTTTTGTTTTTCTGACTTTTAAAAAAAATAATAATTCAGTAATATGATGAACCAGATTAGAATCTTTTTTCTTCATGCATTTGCCTCTTATGATAAATTATTTTCATATTTCTCAATAGCAGCTGCTTCTTGCTTCAAGGCAAGATTGAATTTCTATGGCAAATACCAGAGCTTCCTGGAATGCTTTTTTTTTTCCTTTTTTTCTCCATCGAGCTTAAACTGGAAATCTACATCAGCAGTTAGATATGCCCTGAAAGTAAATCTTTGTAGATTTTCTTCTAGTTCATCTAAGGTTCCATCTTTTCCCCTTCAAGTCTCTAATCAGAAGGCAATAAATTCTGCAACATGTATAGATACAGACTTTCTCTGGGTTGTAGAATCCATAGTTTCATTGAATTTTTGACACTTTTTTTCCCTATGAAGTTATGTTGGTCTTTCATCTGCTTTAAAATTAACTGGAAATTTACAAATAGATATTTCATGTGGCTGTCTTAAATGAAGGGCAGTGGTTAAGCCTACATGTGTCATGAGGCTTTAACGGCAGTTAAATATTAATTATCGAGTCTCTAATTTAGTCTGGTGATGATATAGTCTTAAATTTACAAGATGCACCTATTGAAATATGCATGGATGTCCTGAAATATGCTTACTGTTGTTTCGTAAAATGGGAACAATTAATTAAATAATTCACATCAGAGGTTTAGCCGTAGCAGTTATCTATCATACTTGAGTATTGTAATTTCACTCAACTTCTGAATGAAAAGGCATAAATGTTAACTCTTGCAGGAATGGTGTGCTATAATTTTATAATTGTTTTTTCTTTTTTTTGGTTGTCTTTATATAGATACATATTTTATCAATAAATTGGAAAATATACATATTCACTTTTGGCTATTGGCTGAATGATTGCATTAAGTTGCAACTTTTAAAAGTAAGGCTTTTTCATAAAATGAAATCTTATTTATTTTATTTCCATTCACAGGGTGGGGGAAACCATTCAATATATTATTGATAGTTTCCAAAGAAGTCAACATTATTGTTTTAAAATTCAAATATTTTCTTTGTGCACTGAAAATGGTTGGACTGTCCAATAATTGTCCACAGCTGTTTTCCTTTTAGTATTTATTAAAAAAATAACAGCTCCAAATTGAGAATATGCTCTGAGTGCATTTATCAGCTGAAATCATGTAAACAGCTTAAGGGCATGAGTTTTACATTCCGTATTTGGACATCCTAACATTTTTATAGTTTTGACCCAGTGTAGATGATGTAAGGCCGGACCTGTGAGCTCTCGTTTCCCTATGAGTCTGGGTTTTCCAAATCAGGTCCGTGTTTGGTAGAAAAATACACATTTTGTTTTTCTTGTTTGCATTCATTTGCATCACATTTGCAATTTGTAATTAATTTTGTGGTCTATTTTTTCCTGAAGTACTTCTCAGGTTTTTTATTATTATTATTATTATTTAATATAGCCTGTGGAACACTGAACACTGATTAAGTGTTGTATGCTTTCTGTTATCTCTGAACCATAACCAATGAAGTATTGTGAATTTGGCACTGTGTAATGTAGCATTTTGCTTGCTGTGCAGCACTAACAAACAACACATCAGTAGTCATGCCTGTCTCTCATTTAAATGCAACCTCAGAGTCACACTGCATGTTACAAATAACTGGGAGCTGTGTGATTAGTTAACATCTTGTGCATAACCTTAAAATTATAGCGCGTTCTCAGGAGATAATTAGCTTTCTGGATACCTCTAGTGAAATGAACTATGGCTTAGCAATGATAGGTACTGTATGTTCTATGGCTCTAAGGAATGGTGGCATGAAAATGACTTTAAAAAAGTGTCTTCTACATTAAAAATAAAAAATACATTAGGGAGAGAGAGAGACAGAGAGAGAAAGAAGTCCTTATTTATTTATTCCTTGCTATCAGGATTGCCTTTGCTTCCTATCATCTAATTATATGTTCTTTCCTCTTTTGGCAGCTCTTCTGGTGTAAATAAAGGGTGTTCAGCAGGCACCAGCCTCCCTCACTGAAGTCTGCTCACCTCTGCCCCAGAGTTCATGTCTCTCATGCTATGTGTGAGTCAATAGACAGAATACATCACAACTGAATAATCAGGAGGATATGATATGCTATGTTTCCCTAACAAATACCTGAGACTTTGGTTCTTTGTGTAGATTGAAGAAAACCAAAGTTTTCCAACATTTTCCAAATGTTGTTTGTTTCGTGAAATGATTTCCCAGCCATACCCATGTGGAAGTTTTTAAAGCTTTTGATCCTGCTTTGAAAAGGCTATTCTAAGCCTTCAGTGTTCACAATATTCTCTTCTAGCACTGGATATATCTGTATAATAACCTCAAAATTAAAATGTTTTGGAAGCTTCTAAATATAAGTTATAGCTGCAGCTGTCAGGAAACAGCATTTTGACAAAATAGAACTTTATAAAGGAAAGTATCAATTTTGATTAAATTTGCTTGAAAGGTGTTTTCTAATTTGGAACAAAGCATTTCAATAGGCTCACAGCATTCTCTACATTTATTGTAGTATAGTGTTGAAGCTTGTTTAAAATCTATTTTTTGTTTTGAGGTTCACTGGTGCGGTGGGTTGACGCTGGCTGGAGGCCAGGTGCCCACCAAAGTCACTCTGTCACTCCTCCTCTTCAGCTGGACAGGGAAAAGAAAATGTAAGAGAAGGCTTGCGTGTCAAGACAAGGACATGTAGAGATCATTCACCATTTACTGTCACAGGCAAAACAGACTCAGCTTGGCAAAATTAATTTAATTTATTACCAAACAAATATGAGTAATGAGAAATAAACCCAAATCTTAAAAATACCTTCTCCCCACCTCTCCCTTCTCTCTCTCAGTTTCTCTACCTCCTCCCCACAGTGATGCAGGAGGACAGAGAATGGACACTGAGGTCAGTTCATCACACATTGTCTGTACCTCTCCTTTCTCCTCAGGGGGAGGACTCCTCACACCCTTCCCCTGCTCCAGTGTGGGGTCCCTTCCATGGGAGACAGTCCTGCAAAGGCTGCTGCAACATGACATCTTCCCATGGGCTGCAGCTCTTCACAAAACCCTCTAGCATGGGTCCCCCATGGGGCCACAGGTCCTGCCAGGAGCTTGATCCAGCATGGGATTCTCACAGCATCACAGCCTCCTTCAGGTGTTTCCACCTGCTCTGGTGTGGGATCCTCTATGGGCTGCAGGGGGACAGCCTGCCTTACCGTGGTATTCTCCATGAATTGCAGGAGAATCTGGAGGACCACATCCTGCACCTCCTTCCCCACTGATCTTGGCGTCTGCAGAGTTGTTGCTCTCACATTTACTCCTCTGAATGCAAAACTACTGCTGGTTGTGGGGTTATTTTTACCCCTTTTTAATCTATTACCCCAGAGGCACTACCATCATCAGTGGCTGGCCAAGAGGAAGATGCTAGCAGCTTCTTCCAGAAGCCTCCTCTTCAGCTCTTCCCCCAACCTGCCACTGCTACCAAAACCTTGCCACGCAAACCCAATGCAACTGGCAACTACAATACAATCCCCACCTGAGAACTGAAGTAGTTTTGAAACTTTTCCATGTTATTTCCATTGACCTTTAAATGCTTCCCACTGCCCTCCCCCCTCACCACCCTCCCAACAATTGTTTTCTCAGTAACTTCAAATTTTTCTATTTGGTCCATTTATTTTCTTTTTCTAAAAGCCAAAAGTTTTCTATGAAATTCCAGATCTAATCAATTCTGAAGAATGAACAGTTGCACTGATTGTGCAAAGATGTAAGCCTCCTTGTATTTTTAACCATATTGATTTAAATGGAAAAGTTCCCACCAATTCAGTGGATTTTTATCCAGTTGTCGTTCCCAGTGCTAATATTGCCTATCTGATTTGGTCTTCAAAGTTTAACTTTATTAGTTATCATTCTTTGAAAGGCAGAAGGTTTGATTACGTTTGTGAAGGGTGTTAGTGGCTCCTTCCCCAGGGCACAGGGGTAGCCAGACACCTTACAAAGTGAAATAAAATGTAAGATTTGAGGCTACCTGCAGCTGCAGAATTAAATAATGGACAAGATAGGCCTCCAAACTTTACAAGTCTTCAGAAAAGCACATCTGCTGTGTTTTTCTGAGGCTCAAAATTCTCTCTTTAGAGATAAGGCAGAGCCTAGTTTTAGGTAACCGATACGTGCTCACTTATGCTTCTTAAAACGCACCAAGCAGCATTGCCCTGTGTGTGTGATTCTCAGGTGAATACTTGTTAATTGAATTGTGAACAGGAAATCTGCCTGAGGGCTTCTAAGATCGCCTCACTCAGATTCTAGGTTGGTACTTTACGGTCTTCTTCAGAACACTTTCAAATGCTCCTCATAAAGCTCCTGTGCTGTGCAGAAGACAGTTGAAGATTTGCTGAACGTGTAAAAAAGGGAAGGAGAGGGGGTTTACCTCTAGCAGATCACTGTCTTGTAAACGGGAGGATCTGGTGTTAACCCTTTTCTCTAGATTGTTTCTGTGTATTGTAGGAGAGTGAGATAATCCTGTTAATGGGAACTGAAATCCCAAAGTCTTTCTCTGTCACTACCATAGCCTTCCTAAATTATATATTCATCTGCTTATCTGCTTACACAAAAATCTTTGTTTATACCTACTCGGAATTAGGCTGAACCAGCAAGCACCTATTAGACTTCTTAAATCATTCTCCATGGCACTTAGTAACTTTTAAGTTAAAGAATTATAAATAAATAAACCACAGACAGTAATGTAGGAGGAGACAGAATAGTTTGATGCACTTCAGGACTGAATGGAAGCTTCCAGCTTAACAGTTTTGTGCTGAAGCAGGTAAATTCTACAAAAATCCCATTTTTATGTTCTACTGGGTCTGAACCTGAGGGTCAGCTCTCTAAAGTTTTCTGATACTTGTCAAAAGCACTGGGTTGGCCACTGCTACTTTTTAAAAATGCAAACATTTGCTTTTTTGTCTGCCTTATATATTTGCCTGCAAAATAGGAATGAAGGAATGCCTTTTCCTTTTTAGATAGCTGGAGTTTGTTAACTGTTGTAAAAGAAGGCATCTAAATTAATTCTACTCATATTCTTTACAGAAGTCAGTAAGCAAGTGCTAAGTGCTAAAATAATTCTCTGCTTTCCAAGTTGGAGCTGACTTGCTAAGCTGAAGGACACACTCTCTAGTCCATTACCCTGTCCTCCATATTTTACATTTTTGTCAATAAAAAATAATGTACAGCCAGAGTGTGAAATTTTCTTCTATATGAAGGGCCAACAAAAGGCCCATGCCTCACTAGCCTTCCAGATGGGAATGACACCTCAACAGACTAGTCAGTGTTAATGGTTAAAAAATGAGACATTCAGAGCCTATGTGTCAAATATGTAGGGCCAAATTCTTGACTCTGACTGACATTCTTGCCTGTCTGAAGAGGGCACATAGGGCAGAAAGCTGCCTTTGGCTGAGGCAGCCAAAGATAAATTCACCTTGGAGAGATGGTGGAGTTGATAAAGAGGTTGTTTACTCAGCCTAAGGAACTCTCTACCAAGATATTGTGATTTTTTTTTTTTTTTTTTTAACCTTCAAGGTATCCTCTGTGCAGCAAGCTTTCAAATTCTTTTTAATAGAAGTTAAGACATTCAGTGCTTTGACCATAAAATTGGTTGCAATGTTTCACTATACAAACTAGACTCACACAAGCCTTGTTTGGGTTCCTTTGGAATGCTCCATAATATATGATCATGCAGAAATTATTTTTTCCAGACGGTTGCCTAATTTGAAAGATGGTCATGAAATAGTATATTATGTCAGTTCTCCTATTTATTTCTTAAGGTCAAATTGTTTACTGATTTTGGTGAGAGGGAAAAGAAAAACCTTCCACTGGGAGTAGAGTTGGTTTTCATGCAGCCTAAGGTATAGTTGTCTTTCTGGGATGCAAGCCCACATTGCTGGCTCATGTTGAGCTTCCTGACCCCTGCAGGCCTGTGTCAAATGCTTTGCATAAGTCCAAGTAGATGATATCAACTGTTCTTCCCTTATCCACCAGTGCTGTAACCCCATCATAGAAGGCCACCAAACTTGTCAGATATCATTTGCCCTTTGAGAAGCCACATTGGCTTTCACCAATCACCTCCTTGTTCTCCATGTGTCTGAGCATAGTTACCAGCAGAATATGCTCTGTGATCTTGCCAGGCACAGAGGTGAGACTGATCAGCCTGTAGTTCCCTGTGTTTTCCTTTTTTCACTTTTAAAATGGTGGTTATGTTTCCCCTTTTCCAGCCAGTTATTCTACCTTCAAACTCAGAGTGTCCTAACAGTTCCCCAGGCAGCTGTTGCAGTTTCTTGTTTCTTCAACTGGCTTTTGATTAGAAAATGGAATTGTTTTGTTTAATGGGTTTGCCTGTGTGAGATGTCACGTAAGTGAACTTTCTGAGAGATTTTTAAATAGTTGCCCCTTCTTCATCTTAAATTTATTTAAATTCTGTAGTAAGTACTAGGCAGAATTTGTATGTGGGTGAATCGGGACTCTATGTTAGGTAAAAGCGATACCGCACTTTAACCTGTATCTTGAGGGAGATTCTTTGAAATAGTTATGCCTATAACAGGGTATCCTGTCTTGAAGCAAAAATAGTGGTGTCCCATGTAGTCTAACCTGCTCACCAACTGCTCTTTCTGAATAGCACTTTGGCTGTTGCAATGGAGATGTTGTTTTGGCCACTTGTGGAGGAGATGATTCACTGTGAAATGCCATTTGTGGCTAATGATCACCTGCAGTGTTACAGGGTTTTCACAAAGGTAAAGCAAAGAGAAAAGAGATACTGATGAATTCAGTCTCCCAAACTTTTGCTCTTAAAACTGTAGTTCCATTGTTTGGGTTTTGTTGAACAATCTGACCATTCAAAAAAGTCACAATTAGTTCAACTTGCCGGAGGAGTTTTTTAATGGAATGCCTTGAGATTTTTTAAACTGATCTTCCCCTTGCAGATCTCAGCTGTTTGAGAATTGGACCCTAAATTTTCTTTCACAATGATTTCGTTTTTGTAAATTAATGATCGAAGTGATTTATTATTCAGTTCTTCCACTGCTGCTTTATTTCTGTTGATCTTTGTTTTTCTGCTTAATTTCTATAAATTACTGTACAGTTTCCCATAAGGTATAATTAAGCAGAATTGCTAAAGTTTTAATTATTGTGTATTATAGATGTTGAAGGCAACATTAACACTTAGCTTTTAAAAATGTGATAGTATATTTATAAGAGAGCATTTATAAACACATTTACATATAGTTAAGATGAAAAAGGTATTTGAATTGTAGTCATTAGCATTTCTTCAAACATATGGCATACCAGCAGAGGCCATGGGCCATGCCTTCATTAACTGAACACTGTTTCATCAGTATCTCAGCTTCCTGCTGTGCCACCCCGTGGCGTACCCTTCTGTCCCTGAGGTTTCAGTGACAAGGGACAATATGTCCCCAAGGTGAAAATCTGGGAAATAACGCAGATTAGCCCTTAGAGGAGTTCTTATGATTATTTAATCATACTTAGGAAAGAAGCACACTGTACCACAAAAGAAAAACACTAAAAATCCTACCAGCCTATGATTTTCCATGTTGCAGGATATGGTGGTCTCTTCAGTGCACCATCAACATAACTACAGTGGAACGTGACAGCTTTATGCTGCCTATTATAAGGCTGGCCTGTTTCAAATTTGTTCACATAATGGGCAAAGCCTACAATGGTACTTACAGGTATCATGGGTCAATTATCGTTCATTGGCCATAATCCTTAGGTGATGGATCAAGATTTAACTTCTCTTAACCATGGCACATGCAGCCATTTAGTTTTATTTCCTAATACAAAATGGAAAAGGAATAAAAATATTCATATAAATGTCATGGTCGTATTTTATTTGTGCTTTTCTCAGGTATATAAAGATGAATTAATATGACAGGCAAAGACATTTGTCTTATGTCATTAAATTCTAAGGTTAGTTGTTTGTACTTTAGAGGGGTTTGGTTCAGTTTTCTTAAGATCCGTCTTTTCATTATCTCTCAGTTTTGCTTTTCATTCTCACTGTTAGAATAGGAAAAAGCATTCAAGTGGGAAATAATTGTCAAAAATACTTGCTCAGTTTATTATGTTATTGGACTGCTCTCTTACATTTATTTCTGTTTCCTTCAAGAAGAGTTGGAGCTTTATGAATGTTAGTGAATGTCCTCTGTCTTAGGAAAAAAGCCAGTAAAGACTGTTCTTGGATTAAGAGGGGACAAACATCAATTAGAGTCAACATATTTAAACTAAAATTATAAATTCAACTATTGCAAGAATCGAATATTAAAACATGTTTTATGTGTTATCTATCTTTTTACCTACAGAAAAAAGCTCCTTTTCAGCTTGCATTTAGGTAGATGAATATAAAAATCTATTACATTTAGCCTAGTGCAGATGGAAAAGTGTGTATTTATAAAGCAAGCTTTAATTTGTGTCATTACAAGCATCAGATTTATATATTTTTACATACTTTCTAACAGTTTTTTGTCAGGCCTAGGTGTAATTATGACAGAATGTTTAAAAATATTTTGGTAGGTAGTCAAAGTGTTTAAATTGACATCGGTCCATTTTTACCTTCACTTTTTACAAAGGAAGAGACTGAATCTCTCTCTCTGCAGCATCCACCATTAATCAATGGTACAACAGAAAGCTCTCATTAACTTTAACCCTCCGACCCTGACATTAGTCTACTCATCACAGCAATTATTAGCCAAGTGAAAAACAATCAACTAGAGTATCTACTTTCAAATAATATTAATGCTTTCACTCTATTACACACAAATGTCAAATGTGACAAAAATCACTGAACTTCAAATATATACATAACAGATTTTGATATATATAAAGCACCAGTTTTTGTTATTCTCACTCAACGGCAAAATTAAAGATACAGTGCCAAGAGGGCCCATACCATTTGCAATCTGTAGCATTTCCAATGTATTTTCAACAATAATGTAAATATTTATGGAGTTTTATAAAGACTCTATGCTTCCTTCTGTTTGTGATGCATCAACAAGACGCAGTAGGATATCATAGACAGATATTTACTTCTGGGAATTCCCTTTTGGACTCTTTTTGGTTGAAAACCGCTTCATGACATACAGTACTGCAAATCCCCAGAAATGTACCATGCTATTATTGCCAGCTGAGTTCTTCCAAGTAAAGATGACATCAGCCATCTGTCATGTTATACTAATCCTAGTAAAGAAAGCCAACTGAAGGGAAAATAAATACCTTTCTTATCTATTAGCCAAATATTTGTATTAAAAAATGACATGATTAAAATCTCGCTAGCGAAGCTAATGATTGTAAGTGAATAGTCCTTTCTGAGTAAACTACATACCTAAAATGTATTTGTCTTTTTACCTACCGAAAGTAAATTATGTCATGAACATATGTTTGAAATGCTGGTCTCTCCCTACATATTGGTAGATAAGGAAATCTGCCTCCAAGTAGTGATTTTCCTCCAGACCTGCTAGCTGAACTCTGCCAGGTACCACATAGCTGTGTGAATGTTCTGTACTGCTCCGCTGAGGTAAATGGAAGTTTCCCAGGACCTAGCAGAGAAGAAATTACACTCTTCATCACAAGCAATGCTGCCAATCAATAAGGACATTGTCTAAATTAACAGTAACATCATAACAAAATGTATAAAAAACCTAAACTGCATCAGGTATGTGTTTCCTCACAGGGTAGGGGATGTGTCAATAAGGAAGCCTTTTGGAGAAGTTGCACAACTAATTTTTGTGGAGAGTAATTCTGCAGGCTTATGCTTTATGGCTTTTTCATGGTACTCAGTGGCACATTCACAAAGTTTAAGCTATTGTGGTGCTCATGAGATCTCATCACAATATAATTAAGGCTAGAACAATAAAATCCAAGAAATAAAAAAAATGAACAGCCAGCTACCCCATGCCCTGATAAGAGTGTAGTATAGTTCTGTCATAGAAAGTGATCTTAAAGCATAGCTATGATTAGTTTAGTGGTATAGGCATTAAGGCTTTTAGCACTGTAAAAGATCTTTTCCCTCTTTTAGAGTTGTAGAACAGAGCACAGAACTGAGCATTCACATGTAGGGCTAGAAAAGTAAATAAATACAGTATCTCACATCTCCCCACACCCTCTCATTTGCTGTTTTCCCTGTTTTTGCCACCTAACGTTGTGAAGCAAGAGACTTCCCTTTTAAATAAACAAACAAAAAAAGCATTTTGGCATGTAAATTCATACAAAATGGAAAAGTTAACACAATGGAAGTTGCAGAACTAAAGATGCTTATTTCTTCTGTTTTAACCCCTTTGACTTGTTTATAATTTAAAATAATACTGTAAATAGCATGAAGACTTTTATTGGATTATTTGTTAATACAGATCTAACAATCAATAAAGAAAGGATTTTCTTATAAATTCTTCCGTGGTTGATTTCTAATACACCCTAATTTGTGGCCCTTAAAAATGGATTCAGAAGACAGGAATGATTTTTCATCTCTGATTTTTGGCTTGGAAGATTGTTTTGGCATAATTTCTTCAACCGAAGGTTTAAATTTTGTCATCTATGTATGATGCTTGGAATTTATAAAGGAGGATGAAATTTTATAAAGCCTAGTAGCAATACTGCCTTTTCAGTTTTTACTACTTGCTGTAACAACTTACAACAAAGTATTCATTCTGGAATCTGGTAGTGTATTCAAATCACTATCATTGCATTTGACACGTGCTTGAAAATATAGATAGCAAACTGTTTATGCAAAGCTAGACAGATTTAAACATTTCAAACTGTGCAAACCCATCAACATCAATGCAGAATTGAACCTGAGTGGGACACTTCTGGTGAACAATTTTTCTTCAACTACAATTTATTTGTCAAATTCAATAGTTTTAACCAAATGTAGTAATACCACTAAGAGATTTGGAAAATGTTGTTCAGTGCCAAGATGACATTTTTAATGAATAATGGGAGAAAAATAAAATAACATCACAATTATATGGTAGTTTAGCAGCTGATGTCAGATCTCAGAAACCCAAGATGACTCTAAACACTGGATGTCTAGACCAACTAGATTAATCTTCTTTTATTTGCGTTAAAGAAATAATTTAATATTTCAAAACAGAGGGCTTTTCCTGGGTCTCCTACTGCAGGTGAATGATGGAAACCTTAGTTATCAGTCAGATGGAGACCAGGTGAATGACGGAAACACTATTTATCAGTTATGTTCTTTCTCTTTCACATGCCTTGATATCTTTTTATATGCACAGCATGCTGTTTTCTCAAACAAATAAACTGAAAAATTGTAAGTGCCCTTATGTCATATCTAAATAATACAAGGGAAAATTTATGAAGCAGAGTTTATTTTAATTTTGGAGTAGAAGTTGAATGCACCCACCTGAAGGATAGTGTAACATTTGTTTCTGAGTAAAACAAAGCCTGAAGTCGGATCAAAGGTAGAAGTTTTTGCTGTGCTTGGTCATGTGGTGAAAGAACTAGAGGGAAACTATCACCTGAAGAGATTATTTCTTCACATGGCTTAAAGATGTGAGTATGTGAGTATTTGTTTTCACAAAACAGTATTTTTGACAGGATGTTGAGTATTTGAGGAGTTTACATGTGTGAAAATAAGTTGTTTCAGAGTATGTTTTGGGGTTTGTGGGTGTTTTTTTTTAACTATACAAAATTAATAAATTTCCCTTGAGACAGATATAATTTGCAGATGACTGTTTCCAGTGTGTTGGATACATAACTTGGGTAAGAAAGCTCGAGATCCAAATCCAAACTCTAAGGCAAGGAAATGCCTGGAGACAGAATCTGCTACTACTGACTCCCAATTTTTCCTGGGATGTCTTGTTTATTTATTTTTATGATTTAAACTTCTAAAAGCCACAGGTTTGCCTTGATACAAAAATGGGAGGCTTTGAATTTATGGCTGCTTATGTAAAACTGAGGCAGTTAGAGTTTTACTTTCAAATAGTAAGTCAATGTTAAAATTCCAGGTAACAGTCTGATACTTAAACACTTTCTGTGTCTCTAAAATACTAAGATTTCTGCTTTTCAGTAGATTCTACTAAAATCTCTGGTCAGACAGCACTTTCTTTAAGGGGCAATTAGCACTAGGAAAGTTCAATTTCATATGTTTAGCTTATGCATCTCTAACAAAAGTTGCCATTATGTTTCCTGCTGATGTACCTTTAATTTCAGTGTGAGGAGAAAAATGACACTAACAAACCTCTGCGTTATTTGTAATTTTGTTGGGCTTTTTTTTTTTTCAGTGAGCTTTTATTTGGGCAGGGATCTAAAGGCATTTCTCCTGGGTGGACTACCTGAATGTTGTTATGGAGTACCATGAGGCTGAAATTTTGAACCTGTATCTCAAAGGGTCTCTCTCCCACTCTTGGTATTAAGCCTGAAATAATTTACTTTTGCCTCTGCTGCTATAGAGATCCTCACCTTCTCTTGTCTTTTAATAACAATTACTTCCAAGAAGATCAAAGTGCAATTTTGCTGCTCACCTTTTTTTTTTCCCCGCATTTTGCTTTATTTGTTAGTCTAAATAAATAAATCAATCCCATTTCAATAATTTTTGAAAACAATTTATTTAAAAATATGACTCAGATTCAGAGTCTGCAGCAAAATGTGTATGGCCTTGCAGAAGCACTGGGAGATGTTTGCTGTATTATGAAACAGTAATGCGATTGCTGGTGTCAACACCTATAAAATCCCTAGCTAGAAAGAAACTCTGCAAGACTAAAGATTAAAATTATAGTGACCCATGTCCAGCCCATTCTTCCAAGCAAATATAAATTGGCTGCAGGAGGATCATATAAGTACATATCTGCTGACAAACCAATTTGAGTTTTTTCCCGAGAGCAGGAAATAGGGAGAGAAGAGAAACTTGCTGCACTGGCACCTCATCCCCTTTCTTTTTCTGTTCCCAGAGTATACAGGGAAGAGAGGACAGGCTAACATGAGGTATATGCAGAGACTGTGATTATTTTAATCTAGTGAATTTCTTGCCTTTTTTCAGGTTAAGAAATGACTTAATAAATAATAACTCCAAGATAGAGTTTTGATTTCTTTATTCTTTCTAAAATATTGAAGTGGAAGAAGAGTGGGAAGGAACTGAAGGAAGTTTCTTTGTTCAGAATATTTTCTTAATAACTTTTTAAAGAAATCTGATCTTGGGAGGCAAGAGGTGTTTCAGAAAAGAAAACCAACAGAACATGCAAAAATTGTACACACAGGTTACATATATCCCTTGACATTCAAAAAGGCTTTCATTCCCTACGCAGAGAACAGTGAAAAGGTACAATTTTGCATATCAGTCATAGTAAGAGAAGTTGCATTTTTTTTGGAGGGATTACTTCAGCTAACTCCTTTTTGGAGAGTGAATATCAACCTGGATTACCACCTTTCTGAATCCAGACAACCCCATTGAAAAACAAGATGTGTTTTTAAAACTAACTTGTTTTGTGACTTATTGAGAGAATTGGGAAATCTAGAACTAGATTTATTTTTTATTTTTTAGCTGTCTCAATAAGAATATATCTGCCTTAGAACTCCACAGAGCTGAAGAAAAGGTTTATTATCTTGTGCTATGAGACTTCACTAGCAACAAGCCATTTCTGAACCCAGAAAACCTTTAAGACTGGCTACAGTAATGTAATGATTACTTACTGAACGCAGAATCTGAGAAAAAAGCTGAAATTTTATTAAAGATAAATCATAACAAATAAGTTTTGTGATTCCTTGATTTTCAGATAAAATTTATGTCATACTTCAAATAAAAAGCTTCAGATGAAAAGAAATTACGTTTTTCTAATACTTTTATTTTAGATATCAAAATTTAGTAATGATGAAAATGTAAAAGTTGAGATTTCATTTCTCTCTTCTTCTTCAGAGATTAAATATAAATAAGGATCTGCAGCTTGGAATTTAAGCAGGGCTAAGAGAAAGAGCTTTTATTTTTCTGAAAGAAAATAATAACAAAAAACCCCACTCTTGCTATTTTTTTCAATCAAATTTACAGATGTTTTCAGTATTGTTTTAAACCTTGCCATAAAAGATAATGTTTCACTAGTTTTAGAGTGATCCTTCTCCATTTCGAAGTACTTCCAGACCTGCATATGGTACATGTGTATCTTTTAAATACGGGGTATCTTTCTGCTTCTTCAAGAGCATGAAGGTATATCTGAGGACCAGACTGAATGATTAGTACAGTCATGCTCTGAAAATCAGGACTTGAGGATGGACATGTTCTTCCCACATGCTCACTTGTGTGTGGAACGTAGAATCAGAGAATCATAGAATGGTTTGGGTTGGAAGGACCTCAAAGATCATCCAGTTCCAACCTCCCTGCCATGAGCAGGGACACCCTCCACTAGACCTGGCTGCCCAAAGCCCCATCCAACCCGGCCTTAAACACTTCCATGGATGTAACTTTCACAACTTCTCTGGGCAAGCTGTTCCACCGTAAGGGTTGAGTAAATTTTTAAATTGTCATGGTGAGGTCTCTCACAGTAACTTTAGGACAATGCAGTGTCAGAATAGCTGGCCCATCCTAGGGCCCAGGAAAACCTTAGCCTTCATCTGGCAGAGATTCCTCTTACTAAATAGTTCTGTATCTGCCTGAAATTAATGTCTGGGTGAAGTTATCTGGTGAAGCTGTTCTCAAAAAAAGATAAAATGAGGTGTGCTTAGAAAGACTGACATACTTTGATTATTTTTAAAATATTTTCTCCCATTAGTTCAGTACAATGACTGATATCCTAAGACTCTGCCTGGATTCTATGCTGCTGCTGCGTGTTCAAATTGGTATGAGAGGAAATAGCTAATGGTCTTCTGTGTCTGGCTAGAAGAGTTTCCAGACTGCTCAGATAACCAGCTCAGTTAACTGTGATCTTTACTTTCTGGCTTTCAGTTGGGCTTTTACATTATCAGCTATTTCAGTGGAAAAATGCTGAACTCTAGTTTGTGCAGAGAGCAGCAGCTATTCCAAGAAGCCTATCGGAATAGGAAATTTAAACCATCATAGATATGACTTTTCAAAATGGAATAAAAAGTCTATTTCGGATTTCTTTTTTACAATTCCCTAGAAAGTAACTAAAATTAAGAAAAAGGGGGTAAGAAACATGTACAAGTGAATTTATTTAGAAAGAGTTGAGAAAAAGAATTGCTGGATAAATACAGAAAGAAGGAAAAGAAGGTTAAATCAAATGAGAGAGAGTAGAAGGAAAGATATACCATCAGCCTACTGTGATTTTGGCTATTTACTCATTAGGAGGCACTCATATACTGAAAAGGCTCTCTACACATATAAATAGCAATGTGCAAATATACACTGCTGCATAAATTTAAAAAGAAAAAAGACATTGCTGAAACTTGAATTTCTTTATTGAATAATTTACTTTGTCATCATAAATGTAATGCTATATTGCCTTGCAGTGTAACAACTGGAGAGATGTGTTGGTAAAGCCCAGTCCCAAGAGGTATGGCTGGAGAATGATCAAAAGCTTGGATTAAATTTATTATTTTTTGCTTAGGTTATTTTTACCATTTTGTTTTGATTCCCAGAATTTCTTATTAATTTCACAAAGACTGACATAGACTGGTTTTGGACTTTCTTCCTAATCATTTAGTTTAATGGATGAATAAAACTTTTCCACATAAATTACAGTAGTAGGAAAAGTTCGTAACACCATAATCAGCAGACTTTGAAAAGATCCATTCCTACAGTGGGTCTGTGATAAATTCTGAGATTGTTGGGACTTCTGCTGTAGAATGCACTTGGTGCTCTTACCCTGTACTGAAAACATTTCATGTAGATGGTTCTTGACTACCAAGGCTGTACACTTATTAAATGAAGCATAAAATGTTAACTGGATCAAAGGCATCTGGGGAAATATTGTACTCCTTAAGTTTTGTGAACTTTCAGAACTCAGTGCTGCATGTGATCTATTCTTGTTGGCAGTGTCATTAATCAGTTCACAAAAAGTTGGACATTTCGTTTACTAATTTTCTTAAGTGGTGAGGCTTCAATGGTGACAGCATTCTACTTGGTCCAGTTCAAGGAAAATGAGTAAACCCACCCTTGGTTTCCACATTGCTGAGAAAAATTTTAAGAATGCAAGCCTGTTCTTGGTAACTCATCTCTATTTCAGCAAAATGGGATCGCATTCTTTAGGCAATATGGTGATGGCACATACAACGTGATGCGAACATTTGATCTAAAAGGATAAAATTATAAATGCTGTAGCTTTGGTACAAACTTTCCCCACAGTTAGCCTGGTATAAATTTATCATAATTGAGGTCAGACTAAAGCACCTATTATGATCCAGTTTTGGAGTATTTTGTCTCAAATTGGCAGAAATTAAGATCGCTGGCTCACAGAGAAACTGGGATTTAAGCCTAAATTTATTTCCTTGCCCTAATCTGCATGCCAGTCTCTTTGCTAACATAGATAATTGACTAACTCCACATGATCTGTTTTTGGTATGCCAACAAGAACACATCATTTAATAGTCAAATACTGGTATATGCACATGAATGACAAAAAAATCTCAGATTTTCAGAAAAGATAACAATTTTTACTTCAGATAGGTCAGTCCAGTAAATTCATCACAACCCAAGTGCCAAGCATTCCTCAGCAGACTGACTGCACAGGTGATCTGTGAGAAGCTGTTAAGTGCTATAAAATGGGGTTTCTTTTTTGAGTGGGGGATCACATCATGATTATTTTTCCCATGCTTTTGATGCCAACTATTGAGGAGGTTTTTTTGTGTTGGATTGATTTCTAGACATCTATTCTTTCATTGAATATGAAAGTGGACTCTGGTCAAACACCTCAGATTTCTGGGCAGTTTCAGTGAAAACTATTTGAAGTGACAAAGGAGATTTGAATACTTTCCTTAATTATAAACAAAATGCTATGCTAAAAGTGAGAGGAGTAATTTCTCAAAGCCTTTCTCACAAACTTGAATTCATTGGTTTCCTCAGCTGAAATCATATTCAATACAGCAATATTGCACAGTTAGCTGTAAAATATATGGTTTAATTTTTCCAAATGAAAGAAAAATTGGTGAGGGTTGCTTTTGGTAAATGCAGTATATTTACATATTGTAAAATAAAATAAAATTCTTCGTACATAATCATATAACAGCATATATTAAAAAGTGTATTTCTTGAGAACAGAAAAAATACCCAACCTGAACGTATCTGCATATTTTAATAAAGAGATGGAGGTGTTCCTATTTCCTTTCAGCATCTGAGGGAGCTACCTTCACAAAGGTCATTCTCCTGCAGGGATTTTTTTTTTCTTTATAAGAATCTTCTTACCTCTTGCATACATGAACAAGAGGATTTAAATATGTAATGCCACTTTAAAGTAGGGAATTATATAAAAATTGGGTTCCTAATTGAGTACTGGAGGACAGTGAAATAATCATTACAGGTAACATTTCAAAAAATCCATTCATTCTAACCTCCAGTTTTCACTTCTAACTTACTGAAGTCTTTAACTTTGAGGGGATGTTTTAAGATGCAATCTCACTACATCTTTGCTGTTTACTTACTGTTTAGCCGTTGTCTTAACCTTCCTATTATGTATGTTTAATTTAACTAGTTTTTAGTTGGGAGATCTAGAGGGGAAAATAACTGTGTTTAGAGATAGAGAATAATCATGTAACATCATTTTTCTAAGTATGGAAAACTGCTAGTGACAGAAATTGAAATTCATTATGTTATTGCTAAGAGAAACACCTTGGATGGGTCTGATGGGAACTCATGTTGATTTGAAAGAGTTCTCTGCTATTCAGAGCTGCTATCCCCACCTGAACAGTGTATTTTTTACAAGTTTTCAGCTTTTTTCATACTTTCTTGGCAAAGGAAATTTAGTTGCTGCTATTTTAGTTGGGATGACACTGGGTTAGTTAGAACTTTGCTGTGATTGTAGGTTATAGAGGTGCATGCTACATGGGTGTCTGGAGTTTTCAGCAGAAATTCTCTTTTGTCTGTTAATGATGTACCTTTTCTATGTTTCCATGACAGCATTTGTTGATTCAGTGAAGCAAATATTCAGAGAAGTGGATTTCTGCTCCAAGAACCAGGTGAACCCTTCTAGAGCTGATATATCATAGGTAAGACTGCTCGAGAGATCCCAAACTTAAAGTGCTTATACTTTATATCTATTCCCAAGGAATGCTATATAGTACAAATGAACAAGCCAGGGACATTAAAGTAGAGGGTGTAATTAAGGCCAACCCTCCCATAGTTTCTGCAACTGTGCAGGAAAATCTACCACAGAGAGAAGATAGAACGTAACTGTAGGACCAAAGCCAAGCATTATAGCAAAACATTTGAGGAAGAGTCTACCATTTTAGAGAGCCATTTTCTATTGCTCTGGTCAGTAATGGCATATGGTAACTAACTAGCTGGTGAGCTTCCTAATGGTCCTCCTTTTCATGCTGCTGGAACCATCAAACCCTGCTAAGAATCTGAGTGCACCTTCAATTAGACTTTACAAAAGTAGTTAGCATGCTTTGAGGATCTCTTGTCCACTCCCAGCTAGTTCGATGTCTAGAGATGGAAAGGCACAGCAACTGAAAAATCATGTTCTCTTTATTTGCTTGTGTACAAGCACTTTTAAATAGAAACTGTCAGAACTGAGAACTGTTGTATGAAAATTTGGCAAGCACTTTGCTTGGAACATTTACTGTATCCTGTTTCTAAAGAAAATCAGGTCTTTGTTGTGAACTTCAACAGATTATCACCAGAAGGACACCAGCTTAAGCAACAACATAGTGTAAATTATTTTCAAAAACAAGAAATCAGGCTTTTATTTCTATTTACCTTTCTTTGTAGTGTCATGCACCATTTAAATTCGTGCTGCATTTTTAAGATCTGCAATGATATATCAAATAAGTTCTCCTTTGCTTCGCTCTTCCATTTCACTACAACAGACCAGATGCTTCAAGTAATTGTATGTCTAACACAGACAAGTAACACTAGATAAACGGGTGATCCTATCTCTTTTTGACTGTAAAGGATTGTCAAGACACTAGCTGATAGATGGAAGCTGAATTAAAAAAAAAAATTAAAAAAATCCTGTCCTGTGTAATTTATAAACCAGGACATTTGGTATTAATCTGCCTTCTGCAAAATGAACCAGTCCTAACTTTTGGGAAGATGTCCACATTAAACAGAGAGATACTCTGTGGAAGCCACAATACACAGTTACAGCCAATTTGGGTTCAAGTCCAAATGTTCTTTATCCAGCTAAAAGGGGGAGTTTTTAATAAATTCTGGAACATTTTCCTGCAATAATCTCTACATGTACTTTTTATAAATGTAAACACTAGCTGTTGCTATGCCCTGATTTTATTTTAACCTGAACTGTATTTACTATACCTAAGGATAATTCACATGGAGCAAAGAGCCCTAATATTTGTATTTTAGAATAAATATTATGAATATCTCTCTCAGGGGAAGAAAATGTTTAGATAACCTGTGTTTCACACAGAAAAGCTGGCTGCTGAACCTTCAAGCCAGCAGTTCTTCCATTTCTTTCTAACTGAGAGACAGTACTACATATGAAAATTCAATGCCTCCTGGCCATACTTAAGAAACCCTATTTCTTTGTGAAAGTGGGAAAACGTATGGAAGCTGTAAATAAATTATGATTGCCAAAGATCAGAGGAATTTTTACACAAGACCAAAGCAACTTAAGCTCATTCTTTGATACAAACCTTTAATAATTCAACACAGTGTTAATTTTGGTATTGCTAGAATTCCTAACAATTGAACTGATCTGCAGGTTGTTAGCAGATGATTAAGACTTAAGTTATTAGTAGCTGACCTCTGCAGAAGTCATACAATTCAATGTTTAATTTAAGCATTAGGTATAACTTGTTCTAGGACACCCTGGAAATCTCCATGAAGATACCACTATACTGATTTCATGGAAACACACTGTTGATGTCTTTAATGAGTATTTCTTGCTCAGATGTTGAAGGCAATCACTCTGAGCTACTCTTATTCAAGTCATTTGGAAGTATGATGCATTAATGAAATAGTCTCCTGGTTATCAGAGAAGAGAATCAGTATAGCTACCTCCTATCCTTTCCAGCAGGAATATCTAGAATAAATACATACTCATCAAGGAAGACTCCTCCCCTTTAAAAACATAAAAATTTTGGTCCTATGTTAGTGGGGAGTTACACTTAGGGTCCTACTTCAAACACATATTGTATAAGAAAGACAAACATTGATTTCCGGGCACTTTGTAGGAAGACACCTTTACACTGACCTATTAAGTCTCAGGTATTATGAGCTGGACCTGTTGGAGAAGATCCTTCTCCCGCTGTCATGCCTATGCCTCACACATTTGCAGGGCAGCTTCCCAGCATCCAGTTGTGTCCACATGAGCACACAGAGCACAGATGACCCACTACCCATGAAGTAGGAGCATGTGGAATTTCAAAAGATACCGAGGAGTATGTACTTCCTAATGGAATGCAGACACTAGAGAGCATCTTTCATCTTACCCTCTCTCTCCTTCCAGTGATTTAAATCTATCCCTTCCTTTGTGATGGGGATAAGGTAAACCTCAAGACCCTGTGGTGGTTTGGCCCTGGATAGAGGCCAAAGGACCACCAAGCCACTTGCTCACTCCTTCTCAGCCAGGGGGGCACCATTCCACACACCCCCCCTACCCCTGCAGCACCGTAGGGTCCCACCCATGGGAGACAGTCCTCCACGAACTTCTGCAGCGTGAGTCCTCTCTATCAGGGAGTCACCTCCTCACCATGGGCCTCAGCACATCTCCCTTCCATGGAGTGCTGACCTTCAGGCCCAGACTCCTCCTGCCTTGTATCCCAGAGTCACAAGTCCCCCAGCAAACCTGCTGTGGTGTGGATCAATCTCTTCACAGGCTGTAGATGGTCTCTGCTCCCCATCCTTATCCATGGGCTGCGAGGGGACACCCACTCCACCATGGTTTTCTCCAAGAGTTGCAGGGGACTCTCTCTCTCTGGCACCTGAAGGGCCTCATTCTTCACCCTCGGCCTCCTTCGGGCCTGCCCTTGGTGCCCACACAGTTTGTTACATCTTCTCATTCCCTTCTCCTGTGGCAAAATGCATCTGCCTGCAGTTTTTTTTAATCCTCTATGTGATTCACAGAGGTGCTGTGACCATCACCAATTGTCTTGACCCTGATCAGCAGCAACTTTGGCCTTGAATTGGCCAATGTTTACTTTCTGGGGCCTGCAGAGAGCTTCTAGCTGCTGCTTGCAGAAGCCATCTTGGCAGCATAGCTATGCGAAACTGTGACACACCCTTCTTAGGGTCAAATGTGGATCCTTGTGTTCAGAGCAGAGAAGGATTACCTCACACTTCAGAAGCCAGGAACTCTGACAGGTCCACATGTGTGAGGTGCTTGAACAATTTCAAATTATCAAGTTTTACGTAGGAATATAACAACAATGCTCAATTCAGAGTGTTACTAAGGTAAAATATTGAGGTCAGAAAAACCATGATCAGTTCGCCTTAACAACCCAATCTTGCTTATGGCAGGTAATGTCCTTTTACTGAGCATTTTCCTCAGCTGATGTAAACAATGTAACTGCATTGAACCAGTGAGGTACTTGATTCCTGCCACCTGAAGATCTGGCCCCACAGAAGAGCATGCTTCCAAAATACTTTTCAATATTTTTTTTTTCTATTCACCCAATTCTTGAGTAACCAGTGTATAGGCAAATGTGTTTTTACTAACAAGGAAAAGATTCTGTTTGTTTAAGAGACAAGAGGGAGAGAAAGAGAAAAGCAGAGAGAGAGATAAAAAGAGGAACAAAGGAAAGAAGGGAAGAAAATAAAAAGGAAGGAAGGAGAGGAGAGAAAAGAGAAAAGCATAAACAGTAGTGAGCTGGCAAAACAGTGAACTTCCAGATGTGCATTAGTTTATTTTCAGGCAGGGTCAGTTAGCATATTTCTGTTCTGGCATGTGCATTCATCTTCTGAACAGGGTGGAAATTCAACATAATGAGCACCTGATCATCCATTACTAATGAGCCAGATATGCCCTGTTATTTAATTGGCTCTTTCATAATTTCATACACTATATATTGCTTAATGCTATACCAGTCAGTCTAATGGAGAAAGCTTGTCTTCATCCTTTTCACTCTCCCTGCTAGTAAGTGGATTTTGAAAAAGGAATGTAGTCTATTATTCAAAGATGGTTTCTAAGACAGTTCACAACAGGTTAATGAATGATATCTAATACTCATATTAGACCAATCATATTAATAACAGAGAAGAGCACATGAGGGTCATAGTGCTAATTGCATAGGAGGTCCAGCCAGAAGGCATCTTTATCTTAGAATTCAAGACGCACCAAGTTTGACTAATCACCCACAGTGTGTTTGCAATTAAAATAACACTGTATTAACCCTGCCAATGTGAGGTATCAATATTTTATGTGTGGCTTGACAGTTCTAAGCTGAACATTTGTGGTGCTTGATATCATGCTCACATAGAAAGCACACAGCTCTTCCTCTGCTTTAGACTGTAACCACGGAAGTTACAGAGGGGAAGATTCAAAGGGGATATTTTCCCAGTAATTTCATTTTCTTCTTTTAATTTTTCAGGGTAGTGCTAATATAATCAGAAAGAGGTATTTTGTAATGAGTTGCTTTTATACCACAACAAAAAATCTGGAGTGTTTTAAAAAATGTTAAACAAAATCCTATTGAAATCAATGGAAAGTCTCCTCTGACTTCAGTAGTCTTTAACTCCACCCTGAATTGAAGGGAATGAAGAGCAATGTTTTCATTTTAGTATGACCCTGACTGATTGTTGGACAAAGAAGTTCCAAGCAGGCACAAGGCACATCACATTAGCAATAGCTCCATGCATGAGGCAGATATTCACCTGGTTTAAATCTCCATGGGGGTCAGAGTGTGTGTATTCTGTTAATCACGTGAACCTCTGATTTACACACATAAAACTTATGAAACAGTTTAACTTGAGACTGAGGTTCATTTCCCAAATCTGGTTGTCAAAGATGAAAATTTTGGCCCTTTTTCCTTAGCCCACATCCCCGAGTTCTCCCTGAAACTCTGCCCAACTCTCCTGTAGATCTGGTTTTCATTTGCACCACTGCTGTTATATTTGTGGTAACTCATCTGTAACAAACACAGCTGCCATTGTCTGAAATCCCATTCAACCTTCATCATTTGCAACTTAAAAAAATAAAGAACCCCAGTTACCCTCCCCTAAAATTTGATGAGTGTTGAGGGTACTCCAAATTCCCAGATCACATGCCCAGAACCATTGCATAACTTTCTAGATTTTACTTAAAAGAAACATTTGTCTGAGAGCCAGGTGCTTTTTTTTTTTTTTTTTAAAATTTTGTTAGGTATGTTACAAAACAAACTAAAAACTGCAAGACTCTTGAAAATGTCTGTTCACAATGAACAAGCACTAGCTTCTTTGTTAGATCTCAGGTGTTTTATGATATGTTTTTGTGCCAATGGATTTTTATATATATATCTGTCTCTGTATTGTTCTTGTTGGTAGTCTGAACACTTTTAAATGTTTGTCAGTTGATGGTCTCTACATAATGGGTACAATCCATATCTGGGTCAGACCTTCCAGTTCAAGTACAATAGCTTAGCTCCCTGGAGCTGTGATTTTTTTCATGTAATAGATTTGTAAAGAACTGAAATGTTGCCAAGTAGATTTAATGCTTTTCCTCAAATTTTGCAAACAGTTATGCTTCTGCTTGGATCTTCTGCAGACAAAATTATATAAAGTTATTTCAAGTTTTAAAGGACATATTGAGAAAGGCCTGTGAGACATAAAATTAGTAATAGATTTTCTTGTTTGGCCCCTCTATTATTGTATCTTATATCTGGCTTCTTCAGAAGTGCCTTACTGAAGACTGTTACAGTTATAAATGAGATCAGGGCTTTTAAACCACAGGCAACATAGTATAATGTAAACTTTTCAGCGAAAGGCAACAAACAAAATTCATATAGATCAGTACCTTCTAGGTCATACTGGAAAATAAAGGAAGGTCCCAATTAAGATCTGACATAAACTAATTATTTCATTTAGCATAGAAGTTTTGAAAAAGTCTGGTTTTTTCAGTGAGCCAAATTCAAGCCCTTTCAAAATGAAAACTGGACTGTGAATCTTCAGTTTTCAAAGTACTGTGGTCATGTTTGTTTTTCAATGCAGATATCTGGAACTGGCCAGAGAATCTTGTTCATTTGACTTCAGGGAAACTTTCAACAAAGGTACCAATTAAATCTTCATGCCTCTACAAGAGATTTCAGACACAGTGGAAAGTCAGACAGTGCTTAACAAATGAAAGAAATGTGCTGGTCAGGTTGGGTACCCAGATCCCAAAGTGGCTTGAGTGGAAGTTCTGGGAAGGCAGTGAGCTTTTCTGATCATATCTATCTTTAGAAACCATGACCACATCAGTGGGATCCAATTCTCTGTGAGGTTGGTCTTTGAATGCTTTATCAAAGTAAAAACTCATGAAATTATTACAGTGTCAGAAGGGTTTTAAATGTTTTCACATAGGAAGTTCTAAATTGTGCATATATATATATATATATGTACACACATATATATATGTGTATCTTAAAGACTCCAATAGTCCAGATAGGTTCAAAGCACTTCTATGCATCTGAGGATAAGAACTTCAGTGTAGTCTTAGCTAGCCTTTTATATTAAGAAGGAGAGGAGGGACAGCAAACTAGGATTACCTTTTACCTCAAACCTTTCTTTGTCCATCAGTGCCAAAAATCCCAAGGATGAACATCAGAGGTGGATCTACACCCTCAGAGAATCGTGCATGTGTTGGTGGTTTGACCCTGGCTGGAGGACAGATGCCCCCCAAAGACTCTATTACCTCCCTTTTCAGCTGGATAGGGGAGAAAAAATACATATTGAGAGGCTTGAAAGTTGAGATAAGGACAGGGAGAGATCGTTCCACAATTAGTGTCATGGGCAAAACAGACTCAACATGGAATAAAAAACCTATCTAAGTTATTATACTGCAAAAACACACACAGAGACACAGAAACCAGAGTTAGATAACGAGAAGTAAAACCTGATAAGCAGATCTTAAAACACCTCCCCCCAACCCACGCTTCTTTGCAGACTTTAGTCATGATTTCTCTCCCTTCTTCCCCCCAGGGTGGCATGGGGGAGGGTTTGGGGGTATGGGGATGAATGGAGGTTTCAGTTAGTTCCTCACAAGTTGTTTTCCTTCTTAGTGGGCAGACAAGGGATTCCTCACACTTTTCCCCTGCTCCAGCATGGGGTCCCACCCACAGGAGACAGTCCTCCACAAATTTCTCCAATATGAGCCCTTTCCCATGGTGCCTCAGCTCCTCACCAACTTCCCCAGTGTGGATTGCTTCCATGGGGTGCTGACCTTAGGGCCCATACTGCTCCAGCCTGGCTCCCCACAGAGTCACAAGTCCCCCAACAAACCTGCTCTGGCATGGGTTGGTCTCTCCACAGGTCCTGCCAGGAGCTTGCTCCAGCACAGGCTTCCCATGGGGTCACAAGGTGTCTGCCTGCTCCAGTGTAGGGTTCTCCATGGGCTGTAGATGGGATCTGTGTTCACCATCATCCTTTTCCATGGGCTGCGGGGGAACACCTGCTCCACCATGGGTTTCTTCACAGGCTGCAGGGGAATCTCCCTCTCTGGGACCTGGGGCACCTCCTCACCCCATTTCTTCACTGGTCTTGGTGTCTGTAGAGTTTCTTACATCTTCTCACTCCCTTCTCCAGTGGCAAAAAGCATCTGCTTGCATTTTTTTTTCTCCTAAATGTGATTCCCAGAGGTGCTGTGACCATCACTGATGGCCTTGCGCTTGGTCAGCAATGACTCCAGCCTTGAGCTGGCTGGTGTTTGCTCTCTGGAGCCTGCAGAGAGCTTCTGGCTGCTTCTTGCAGTAGCCATCCCTGCAGCCTCCATCCCTCCCCCTCTCCCCAACCACTCCATGCAAAACAACAGTGCATCCTAAAGGTCCTATCCAAAAGAATTGCCTCTATGCTGTGCTTGAAAGCCACCACAGCAACAAAGGATGTGTTAATTTGGGGATCTTGGATGTATTACTTGAGAATTAAGAACTTTAAGCAATTCAAACAGGTAAGGTTAGTGTTGCTGTGTGAAGGCTGGGGGAGGATGGGGGTTAGTCATTGCTTTTTTGGCAAGGATGGGATATTGTTTTATAAGTTTCTTTTTTTTTTTTTAATAAATGTTTTTTCTGAACTGCAAAGCCAAATGTAAATACAAAGTTTCTTGCTGTTTACTTCAGAGGGTCATTGGATAAGCTGCAGGGCACACAACTGGGAGGATTTTTATTTCTGCTTCTAGGCATACATTATTTTTACTGACAATCAGATTAATTTCCTAATACAGACTGGCAGTATAGATTACCCGTTTGTGTCTTAATGTCTTTTTTCCTACTCATTGGTTACTAAAGTTTGCTAATAATGGCAGGAAAAATACTGAATCATCAAAAGAAATGGTCAAATCTCAAAAATTCTTTGTGAAGATTCAAGGGCTACTATAGTAATACATGAGATCTAAAACCAGTAAGTGAAAGAGAACTGAGGTAAAATTTCTTCTCTTTTGGTGTTTATATGTCCATGTGTATCTGTGCATTTGACAGTACCTTCAGCCTGTTGCTGATGGCCACAGTCTCTTGCCAAAGAATCCCAGAGAGTCAGAGCACAGCAGGCAGCAAGCTGGTAGGGACTGGGTAGAAATAGGAATAGGATAGACAGGAGGGAATGGATGTATGCATACGCAATCACAATGGTAGCGTACTCAAATCTTTTCAGAAATATCAGAGAAAAATAGAATGCATTGGGTTGGAAGGGACCTTTAAAGGTCATCTAGTCCAACCTCTAGTAAGAAAAAATAAGAGAGAGTTCAGGAAATCTCTTATTACCTTAAATGCTTGGAAATATATAAATCAGGAGAGACTATTTTTCTGATAAATGCTTAATGGGAAATGGACTTATTTCAAATTTCCTCTTTTGTTTTCTCTTTTTTAACTTCAGTATGATTAATATTGGAAAACGAGTCCAGCAGGTAGTGGGTCAGTGAGCAGAGGTGTTGAGAACATTTTAGCTATCAACGTATGCTTCATCTACTCTATTTCTTTAACCACAGTTGGGCACAGAAAAGAGCATATACAACAGCCTTGAGCTAAAAAGTGCACTGTTGATCACTCTCTAAAGTGCCTGATGAATTAGGCATAAAGATCCGCATGATGAGGAGAGTTCATTAGCATGAGGTTTATCTCTCTCACCATCACAAATCATGCATCCCCAACGACTGCAGGATGACTAAGGGGAGAGGGAGTGTGGCCCCATCCCAAATGGGTGGTGAAGGCAGGGAGCAGGTCTGTGCTCCCCCTGCCTTCTTTGATGGGTGGCAGACCATGGCATGCTGCAGACTGTTCAAGATCTTTGTCATTAACCTTGCAAGGAACTGAGTAGTGTAAACATACAGAGATGCTCTCAGAAATTGTTCATTGTTAAAAGTTCACTTTTTTTTTCCTTCAAAGTATTTTCTGAAAAGTTATTTCAACTTCTGTGGTTTGGAAAAAAATCCATATGTGAATGTGGGTATTTCCTGGTTTCTTCTGGCCAAGAAATGCTGCAGTACAAAAACAGACTCAGGGTTTGATTTCCCTCTGCATATATTGGGTGCATATGTAGTGGACCCTGCAGGACCTCATCTTCTGTAATCTTCACCAGTGGTCCCCTTTGGAATTGACTCATGAAAACTGCATCCCCAGAGATCCTGATTGTATTCTTTTTTCAAGGAGCATCAAACTGGCTAAATGTGAGTTGGTACTGCTTTCTGTTCCTCTCGTCCAATGTCAACCCTTCTGGAAAAAGACAAGATATTGTTGGGGGTATTGTATTTCCAGATAAACCAGAGTCAAGCCCTGTGTTGCTTTCTTCCCACTTCTATCTAAAAATACAAGTTACCAATAGGAGCTACTTTGCAATTTTGTTAGCAATGTAATTGCTATGTATATAATAACAATGTATTACATTAAAATTTTATTCCTAGTCAGTATTAATAAAATTTTCCCAAACTTCCCGGTAAATTAAAAGAAAGTAACCTGTATGTGAGTTTCATCTATGGTATATGAAAGGGAATTTTGGATTTAAAAGTAGGCAGAACAGATGTGGTGAAACAGCAGTCACTTCAAATGTACACACTTTCGTCAGGGAAGGAAGGCTTGTAACCATTTATTTTATTAAGAGAACTTCATAAAATTTAGTTGCCGTTTTAGAACTGAACACTGTAAACAGTTTGAAATACTGTATTCTGTGCAAACGACCTTAGGCTGAAGTTTCATGGGAAAACAGATTGTTCTTTTGCCCTGGTCAGCTTGTAGTTCTGAATGAGAAGTGGGAAGGAACAAAATGTTGTTTGAGGTTAAATAAAACATTATGTTTTAATACTTATTTGGGGTTTTTTTCTTTTTATTTTAAACAAATACCTTTAAAATAATATGAAAGGAAACTAAAGTTTAGGTCAGTTTGAACTGAAAATGAATATGCTTGTTTTGAAATAGGAGAAACATTTCAACTCCATTTGCATTAGAAGGAGAGAGATCTAATGGTGATCTGAGTATTGTAGTGTTTTACAGAATAGGGTAACAACTGGAAGGATTAACTTCCCTCCCCTAAAAAAAAAAAAAAAAAAAGAAAAGCTCAGTTTTAAAAGGTATGGCACACAAAAATGCAAATATGCAATTTGGAGAATTTTTCAGTGTACCTGAGAAATGAGGATAGATACAGAAACAGATTGATATTTCTCAATAGGCACCTATCAGCATTTTAGATCCTTCTGTCTCCTCTCCCCTTTTTCTATGTGATTTAGAAACCACATTTGCTTTGAATTTCAGTAAATGTCATACATCTGTGTTGAGAACCTTGATTTCTGAGGATTAAATTCAAAGTATTTATGTAGCTGTGTCCACCTTGACTTGAGATAGCTAGAAAGCTCCAAGTTATAATATGTAACACAGATACTATGTACATACTTAGTGTCTCATATGTATATCTAACATATACTTAATATCCTCTCTGAAGAACTGACTATGGCCAAGATGCATAGGAAATTTTGATCTCTAAATGTAAGCAGTCACTACAACGTGTACCTTCTGCTTTGCTTTCTTCAACTTTAAAAGTAATTTAAGGTCATAGCAGTCCTCTCTTCCTCCACGCATTCCTACCTTTCTGTGCCTCAGACCAACTGAAAAAGAATCCCACAAAAAAGCCTTTGTGTTTTACCTAGTTCCAGCACAAGAAAGATACAATAAAATATATGTCTATGAGGTAGTGAGAAGCCAGGAATAGCCTTTTTGGCAAAAGAACAACCTTAAATTGTCTTACACAGGTTACAAAGCCACATTTAGCTATCAGTGGTTGAATTCTGCCTATCTCTTTTTAAAGGCTTTGGAAATCTTCCCAAGATTTCAATATAACATCTCAGGTGTTGAATTTGCCTGGAGTTAGACATCTAACTATCTGTTGTGTCTTTGAAAATAGTTCCTTTTTGTTTTAGTGTAAATTTAAAACAACCTCAGTAGAAAACTTTGGGATCCAGGGATGCTTTTTGTCATGATGACAGAGTTTATATGTACTGTATGAGACTCATGTTTCCAAGAGCGATTAGGATGTTCTGAGTTATATCAATCTGTGTTTACATTGGGATATTTTTATTCGTGGATTTATTTTGGAATTGTACACTGTATTGCAAAACATAATTGGCCTTTTTCCACCCAATTTAAATTAATTTGATGAACATATAAACTTAGCAACTGAGGTTTTTCAAAGTTACCTTTTGGGTTTTGGCCTCATGGGGAATATTCATGTAATCTAATGTAGTTGTTCTGAGTAACATCCTAGTTAGAAGCCTAAATTAAGCTAAAGTTAGGTATCTACACTAAATAGAGAGGCATTCCAGAGTATTATTCATGCAATCTAAGTTAGATGCCTGAAAACAGTTTGGATAAATATTTTCTCACCAGTTAGTGTTATTGTTGACTTTGGCTGTTCACATTTCTGAGTAAATTTAGAAGAAAATATGGGAAAAGCTTAAGTCATCTTTATTAGATTTGAAGGGGTAGCAGTGTAAATCTACCTTACATTTCCCTACCTGTTCTCTTATCTAGGGAAGATTCTGTATTTAGCAGCTTTTCACATGTATTTAGTGTGTCTCTGAAATTCAGTCCCTTATGTAAGAACATTATGGTGCTGAGGTGGCTTGCTGAGGTAGCGCTCTGGCACTACCTATAGCCAAATGCAGAGATTATTGACTGTACCACTAGCTACAAAGAACACATGGCTGTTGATAGCACTGGAACTGAAAGAGCAATGGTCCTTCCCAGGGAACTACTTTCTCTTCCACCCTTGGGCCACAATAGTACATTTGATGAAGTCATAGGACAGTTCTATTGGCTGTAAATGATATCCATCTCTCTTTCCCACCTATGCCCCAAAACTCTTCCCAGCCCTAGTTGTAGACTAATAAACCTTAGTCTGTTTTGCTATGTCTTTGTATTACCACCTAAGGACTGCATGGGTAGTCTGTGAATAAGCAGAATGGGCTCTATACTGAACCGAGGGAAGAGTAGCATTGCTTTTCAGAACTTTTTTCCTTCAAAGAGTCTGTAAGTTATTGTGCCAAGCTGTGGTTTTCATAAAGGTTTAAGGTACTTGCCTTCAAAGAAACAGCATTAAGAGCTACTTGAATGGTGAATGCTGTTTCAATGAAATCCTAAAATCCTATAAAGCTGTATTCATACTTCTACTGATAAAGTGTGTAGTGATTTAATTGCCTGGATGAGATTTTTGCATTCCTCTCCAACAGGCATACTGGTAGGATGGTAAACGTGAGTCTATATGGCAGAACAACATCTTAAACTTGCTCTTAAGATAAGAATGGTATACATTAGGACATAGCAATAGGAAGTTAAGTAAAAAGTAGATATTTTTAGATGTAAAAATATCGAATATTCAGCTGAGATGAAGGAAAGAAGAATAATAATAATTCTCTTTATTTAGACAGAAACGGGACTCTCAACCAATTTTTTTGGAAGAGAATAATTCAAGATTGTTCATTCTTAATCTCTTCCACTGAAATAGTTTTACAAACTATTCAAATATTCCTGGAAGCAGGACCTGGAATTTGAGTTTACATTTCCAGGGGACTTCTCAGAGTGCCAGCACAGTCTCATTCCAGCTCATTTTCTTTGTTTGAGACAAAACAAATTATCTGATTTTCTAAAAATGATATTGTTTTTAGAGATGGTCACCAAAATGAAAATTCACTCATTCATGAAGTCCCAGTCATCCTGAAAAAAATGTGTCACACCATAACAATATTAAAACAGTAGAATTCATATGTTGTCTCATTATATGTATATCAAATATAGTATTCCTCAAGTCTTCCAGAAATAAGTAGAAGTGTTACCACAAATTCTTCTTTATGCATGAAGATTTAACATTAGTCTCTATCTGAAAAATCAGAAAGGGAATAGGAAACTGTGATTACAGAAGAGAACTGAAATAACATATTACATCTTGGAAAGAATGTTTCTTTTTTATTGTGTCTAATACTAGTCTGAGAGAAAGAGTGTGATACCTTTATTAAACTAAAATAAAGCAGCTTAATACAATGATTTCAAAGTGCCACAAAGACTATCTTCAGTATTATTTTGAGCCATCTTCTAAACCATGGTGTTAGTAGTAATGTTTCTGTCTGACTGCATAGTCTTAAAAAGAGTAGCTGCCTACTTCAATATCTGATAACTACCTGTACTGTCAAAACACCCTCACTAGGCACCTCTTCTCAACGTGACTCACAACACATTGTTCTTGCAGCATTTTTTCCTAATATTTTCTCTTTATGCCCTTATTGAAAAATAAAGTGGGGCAATATTCTATTTCAATTGTCCAGTGCAAAAAAAATCTATTGTATCTACCACTGCAGTGGCAATGCAGTAACCTTGTGAACAGCTGTTGTTGAAGAGACACAGTTGGGAATTTTCTTAAGAATGTTTTTCTCAGAATAGACTGGTTTGTTGAAAGTGAAACTTTTTTTTTTTCAAGATTGTGTGTACCTGTTTTAATAAGGCAAGGGTTTCTGATCAGGGAGAAAGAGACAGATGCACTGACCCACTATTCATCTGACTCGTTTAAATCCATGAACTGCCTGGGATCAAGTCAACATTCAATTTGACTTTATTTCACTAAGTATTGTAGAACCATTTCAATTTGTATCAGTAATTCAGGGTACAACAGATGACAGAGGGAAGCCCTGACTCTATGTCTGCATGTAGAGAAGAGCATGAGTTTGCCATCCTACAGGATAGCATGGGCTGGTCACAATCTGGAAGCATGCCTCAGTTTAGCTGTGCTGAGGACTGCGGTACACTAGTTTACAAGCACTGCCACTCTTTGGGGTAGTGTCACTGTACTGCTCACCTCCTCAGTCAGGTCATCTATAGCCAAGAATCATTTCAGTGGTGTAGAAAAAAAATCATGATGTGGATTTGTGCGTTCCTGCTCTGATTTTCTTTTCCTACACCTGACTTCTTCTTTCTTTATTCTGTATTTGAGTTTGTACTGTTTTCTCCTGGTTCAGAGGAAGAAAACTCAAAGAATCCTGTAAAACCTCCCTTGAATGAGAAAAGAATTTCCCAGCCACTTCTGAATGTTGCAGCATCTGGAACAAGAGTAGGGAGAAAGTAGGAAATTGCTAAGGAGTCTGCAATGTATATTCACTACTCTATTAACCATAGCTAGACATTTGATTGAAAGCATGGCTTAATCATGAGAACTGCAGAGTGAAATCCTTAAAATAGCATGTTCATATCTTCTGTATGCTGATGTAAATACATGGTGTCTGTAAACATTATTGGTATTGCGGCTGCAGTACACAGTGGTTAGCAAGGACAGAAAATAACAAGTGATAACAGGTAACAAGTGGTGTATCCATCTGTGCTCCACAGAGCCTAAAAACTAACAAAAAGTCTGAAAAAATAAGCTTGAGGCTGATGCTGAGATTTTTTTTTGCTTTTGAGGTTATACCTCCTTTTACTAGAGTGCAGACCAGCAACATCTTCCTTTGAAGACATACATGATAGAAGTGTTTAAACTCACCCCCAGGGTAAGAAGGTATAAAACACAATGAAAGTACTGATACAGAAAACGTACTGCCAGCTCCCCCAGGCATTAAAGAAACTTTGCAGTGTCCAGTTATTTCCATCATTTCTGGCAGAGCCAGAGCCTCTGTTTCTAGCCCTTTAAGTTTTTCAGCAAAGAGGAATCTAACTGGATATTTGCTAATTTTGATCAAGTATCAATTTAATTCTGTTTCTAAAGAATTTTTGAATTTTAAAGAATTTTTGAATCTGTAAGCAATAAATACACTCATAACATCTAAGTTTTCTAAGCCAAGCTTCATGTTTTAGTCTCTGGGTGCCTTGTAAGAAGTGACACTGTATTGTTAAATTTTCCCTTGGCTGCTAAGTGTCCTTTTTAGACAGGCCCTCAGCAGTAATGTTTCCAGCTTGCAACTGGTTTCAAACCTAAAGAACAGTTGGCAGGATTATTTTTTTTCACTTGTCATGTCCTTGTATCTACTAGCAGAATAGAACTCTATGTACAAGGATGCTAGTTTTAGTTCACTGCTATGTCATTAGTACTTTTCTACTTCTCCATACTTTGCTAGAGTGTCAGGTCCCAAGTCATCCTTGTATTACCAGTTAACTGCTTGCCTCTTTTGTAAAATCCAGCCTCCTTAGGCCAAGAGAATGCATAGGCATTCAAAGCCTTCAGTTTTCCCCATCCTTCTCAGAAACATGCTCTTTTCTGAACTTTTGGATGTTTTCGCAAAGAAGACAAGCCCTCTGAAATGAAATGGAGGGGGAAAATGGGATGGGACAGGGACTACCACCAAAAACCAACTCTGGCTTTTAGCCACAAGTTGAGACCCTAGCTTTGTTTTCCCCTCATCCGATGCTTTGGCATGAAGCATCCAAAACATAGATTGCTGGACTTGTTTGTGGCATTTCAAAGAGAGCATCATTTGGGCCATACATTAGCAAGCAGGCGAATAATTAATAACAACACACGTGGAAGCAAATGAATGTTTTGCTTGTTGAAAGAGAATGAGAAAGTCAGACAAAGGCCTGGGCTCTATGTCCTTGCCCTCCGCAGCAGCAGAAGAAATAATGTTATGAATAGCATTTAACTTGAATTTGTAGCAAACTGCTGCTTTTATCATAAACAATTGCCAGATGGTATACATTATCTTCCTTTTTTCTCCTTTCACAAAAGCAGCATTAATTGCAGAGCAGCCCAGGGCTCCACTCAGCTCATCAGTGTGATAACACTTCATGACCCTGATTAGCCGTCAGTCTACTCAATTAAAAAGATCATTTAGACATTCACCCAATCATTTGCCTATCGAGCCACCTGGGCCTCAACCAGGGGCTCCATTTTTAACATTCTCCTGCCCTCTCTCATCTCGCCTAGCTTTTTTACATATCTCCAAAAGACGTAATTGAATTAAATAAAGCGTCTCAGGGGCAGCTGCAACATCTGCTGTTTGTGGTATGTCAAGCCTTCAGCATTAAAAACAGTTACATATGCTCCAAATTAGCAGGTCGCAGAGATGAAACAGTCGATGATAGTGTTTTTGTGCCAGCGTGAGAAGCAGCTCACAGCTGTGTGCAATTTACAATTAAAGGCTTTATCAGAGCTCAATTGTACTAGTGAATCAAGTGGTGAGAGGTCAGTTAGTGAATTAGACCAATTAGAGCTTGTACAGTTAAATTATCTGTCTTATTACCTACTGATAAACAGCCTTGTCATATCTTTACTCAGATGATGGAGCTTGGAAGTGTTTTATGAGGTGGTACCGTACTTCTGTATTTGTGTGTAATGGAACTCAGCAGCTCGGCAAAGTCAGTCTGATGCAACAAGCGTACAGCAGACAACTTCTTAAAATGAAGAAGAAAAAAATCCCAGCACCTGCAGTAAGAACCTTTAAGCAAAAATTGTTAGAACATGAGTTAAAATTACAAATGTTGGCTGTATTTCAAGGTGCATTTTTCTGCTTGGTAAAATCCAAATTCATAAAGTTAACCAAGGGATATGTTATGCTTTTGATTTCTAGAGGTTTTTTAATTACTGTCTTGCTCTCTCTCACTCCCACTCTGAAGGAGGAATGGGAGGCGAAGGACAGAATCTAATAAAGTCAGGCTCTGATTTTGTACTGTAAAATAACTCAGTAATAATGGACAAAGAGAGGAAGTGCTGTTTTTTAGTTTTAGGTTTTACAAGATTTTGGAAAGCATCACTTCTGAGTCTGGATACAGACAACTGAGGAGGGGTGAACTGAGCTAAGGTGAGCAACTACAACCTTTTCAGTATTATGCATACGAGCATGTCCGTTTTTAGCTGGGTAGCATTAAGCATCTGTTATTGCCATGTCATCCTCCTGTGAGTGAGACACTAGCTGCACCAAATATTGCAATGTCAAATTTGTAGGCACTGGGCCCTAAGAATGTGGAACTTGCTGTCAAGGACCCTGTACAGTTTTGGGAAGCAGGGGGGAAAGGGGAAGGCAGGGATAGGTGGTAGAATTAACTAGCATGCTGAAAAATGACCCACCCTTTCCCTTTGAAAGGGACTGTCTGTGCTTTACTCTTAAAAATAAAGCAAGGATTGTACGTTTCTTTTCAAGTACAGACAGTGATAACATGGTGGTGTCATAGAGATAGATCATCTGCTCAGTTCTCTTCTCTGCAGAAAGTATCAGTGATGTGTTAGGCCACAGTAAAGGATTAAAAGCATGTTTGATTGTATAACCTGGTTTACAGGAGCATTGATTGAGTCTATTCCCAAAGTTGCAGTCTTTCACATCATCCTGTAATCGTATACAAAACAGAAAAGTTATTCTTCACAGCAGCAGAGCTTTGGGCAGAAGGGTTCTGAATGCCCTAGGTGTGAACACCCTAGGCACTCACCTACAAGGTGAACAAACTGCCTTGTAGGCCATCAGACAGTGGGATAGTTAGGACAATTCAGGGAGGCTCCGGATTAAACCTGTGTGAGCAAAGGAGGATGTTTCACTTCAAGGTCAATAATTGGATACTGTTCTAAGTAACTCTTCAATGTTTGTGTGGAGATGGGCTGTTTAAATATGTTCAGAGAATATCTACCAGACCCAAGTCTAAACTGGGATTAAATCTTAATTGATTACTAAATGGAGATTGGGAGATGGGGGAGTTTCTTTGATTCTACCCTAATATTCTGTTGGTGCAAATTTAAATTTTTAAATTTAATCATGTTCAGTGCAGAGCTTCTATGAATTCAGGCATACAGATTCTGCCAAATGAAGAGGATGTTTCAAACAGATATCTTATTAAACATTGTTTCTTTAAAAAAAAAATAAGTGGGTTGCAATGCTGGCATTGAGGGGGCTTTCAACTGCTTTCTGCCAGTGAATAATATTGTCGCGATTTCTACAAGTTTGGGACTTGCACTTAAAAAAAGTAATTTAATCAGCATGGAAATGGACCTCTTTGAAACAGCAGATTTTACATTTTACTATTTTCCTTAAGTGTGCTGACCTCATTGCTAAACTTCAAGGATTTAAAGAAAATTGGTTAAAAGAAAGAGAAGTTTTTGAACTTGTGGATTAAAAAAAAAAAAAAAAAGAAAGAAAAAGAATGGGTTTGGAGTGTAAATGAACACATTTTTCAACACTCTTATCCTTCCAAGCAGTAGAGGGTATTTAGTTCATTCCTCAAGGGGAGGAGAGAAACATTGCCTACATATTCTCAAAACTGTTGAGATTTGAATGTACAGTGTACACTTGGTCAGGACCCTGATCTCTCCAACAGTGCACATGCTTCTGGCATTTATTGAAACTCCTCTTTTCCAGTTGCAGTCTTCCAGCTTCTGAGTGACATTTGCCCTTGATAAGGCCAAAGTGAAAGTCAAGCCCAAGACATAATTTTCTATTTTTGAATGCTAAGATATACCTGACTGCATTTACCTTAAAATTACTATTTCCATTAGTGTGAGAAAGAATAGCTCACAGTAAATGTTCAAGCAATGAATTAGAGCTCTCTGTTTTGTCATTCTTGTCTTCGTTGTATGGCAATCAATAAAATAATTCACTCCCATTTTTAAAAGACTTAGGAGTTTCTGTAGGTTACTAAAAAGTTATTTTGAATTTTAAGTGCCTTTTACATCCCCCAAGTCCCTGTGTATATAGCTCATTATTAAGCAGAATGATGACATTACTTGCATAACTCAGTCTTCATCTAAAATAGGGGAAAAAAACCCAGGAAAATTGATTAGAAGCTAAGATGCTGCAATAGCAAGACCATATTATGTTGACAGATTGATTTCTTGGAAATTCTATTATAAGTACAAAATCAGTTTATGGAGGATACAAGATCTAAAGAAACACACTCAGAATTATCAGCAAATGTTAATTACTATTTATCATCTGTTTGCTGAGAAAACAGGAGCAGTAAGGGCATTGCATTACTTACTGCACTTGTTAACTTCATCTTGGCAAGCTAAACTCTTCAAAACACAAGATAGTGAAGCTGATTGTGGGCTTGAAAATACTATTAGATGGGGCACTGCCAAGATAATAATCTTCTGACATTTAGGTTTTATTTTTGTTACTAGTTGCAGCTTAATTTATTTTTTTTAAGAGTTTTGACCACTGTTAAAATGTGGTTCTATTCAGCCAGTTTCATTCAAGATTCTGAGACTGTATGAAACTCTGTCTATGTCCAGATATCCACAACTAATGCTGCATAACATGCAGTCAAATCTCAGCATTGTGGTTTACTTTTGTGTGCTGAGGCTTATCCACCTTCTTTCTGTAGATTGTCTCACTTAAAGTATCCCAGTGCTTCCTCATCTATCTCTGCAGTACACACAGATGCCTCCAGATATCCTTAAAATTAAAAAAATCACACCTTATCAATGGCAAGGTCTGATAACCTTTCTTGTACAAAGCTCTGTTTTTCCCAGTCATGGCACATGAGCCATGGCACATGCTGCTCTATCCAAAAGTGAGTGGAAGCATGTTCTCCCTGTCTGAGTCAATATTGCCAGCATCCACCATTGCAGCTCAACTTCCCCGTGGGTCCTGTAACAGAGCCATGGGGCTAGCACTGACTGGAATTGTTCCTGAGCTGTGGATGACTTGACTCACTGGCTGGGCATTTCCCACCTGTGCAGCCCAGCCACAGCCTTTCTCAAGGGTGTGTTATAGACACTTGTTTGGGACAGTTGAACATTTAGAAATGGTATACAGTGATGAATATAAATGTTTAAATTATGAATATAAATATTTGAAGAGGTGGAGCACAAATGGCATAGAGGCATCTGTCTCATGGGAACAAATAAATCACCAACTCAAGGACTGGATCTTACATGCTCCCAGTAGTCATCTTAGTTTTTTTACAAATACTGTGTTACTTGTTTCTCAAACAGCACTACCACACAGATCATATGAGTGTAATGTAATAAAAAGTTCAGTAACAACCAGTAAGACGCTCAAGTAATTTGGTTCTGCACATGTATTTCTCTGGAATTGTGATCTGGGTCTTACAATAATTTGGTTTTCAAGACCCATTACACTTTACAATGCATATCTTCATTAAACCTCAGAAAGACTTTTTTTGGTTAGTTGTTTTTTTAACACACTCATACTCTCACAGTCTAAATTTCCCTACTTTTTCTCTGGCATAAAACTCTTCTGGTTCTGTATAGAAAAATCTGAGCTGTCTGAGGTGTTCTGAGGACAAAGTTTTCATCTCCACTACCTATAGGTGTGACTCCTTCCTTTGATTGTCCACTCTGCCCTGTCTTCAGAGTTTTCTGGCTTGTCTTAGCTGTTGGAGCTAAAGGAGGCAGAGAAATCACCACAATTTATACTTAGCTCATTCAGTTAAACTAATAATGTTATTGTTATATTTAAGACAGATGTAGGACAGGACCTAAAAGGGTTAAGTAGACAAACCCTGGGAGATTTAAAGCAATACAGGAACTAGCTGATAAAGGATGAAAGTTATTGGGAGACTAGACATTCTGACACCAGATGAGGATAGTAGGAACTAGTCAGCCTTGAAAAGAAGAACAAGAGAAGTCGTAAAAGACAAAAACCAGAATGAGTACAAAGGTTGTGCTACTAGGCTTAAGCTGCTTTTTTACTGACAATGTTCATAAATGCTTCTAACCAATCAGCAAATGACTAATGTAGAATGGCTTTTTACGCACCAATGGAACTAAGGCACACGTGGGCTTTGCAAACTATATAAACTTGTAATTTGTTACAATAAATTGACAACAGCTTGCATCAAGCTGTGTCCCGTCTCTCAATCGTGGCAACAGAGGTTGAAATCTCTGTTGTTTTACTGGCTGCTAAATGAGAACTTCACCTGTCCTTGTAAAGCAGGCAGGGTGAACAGACAGGGACAAGAACCACAGTTGTCCCAAAGTGATTATTCCCAGTGATGGATCAGAGACCTTAATTTCAGTCTCCAAGATTGCCTGTGTAGAAATCCAGAGCATTTGGAAATAGTTGGCTGATGGTCAGTGCCAGAGGTCTGGTGAGTTACCATAGAAATGGGTTGGAGGGCAAGTAGAGGACATAAAAAAGACACTGGAAGTAGTAATATATGTATTTTTAATGAAATGTACATACATCACTATTTCTAAACAAAACCAAGTAGATACCAAGTACTTCCTCTGAAATAGGAGAAGCATTACCTGCATCTATGCAAGCGGCATAATGTTACAATCTTGATGAGACAGGCAAAAATATGTTAGCTCAGAACTTCCAAACTGACTTTATGGTTTCTTCTTAGTTATGTCTTTTCCATTACTTATAACATGAAAAAATACAGGACAAATCACCTGCCTGTACTAAATCAGACCCTCCAAAGCAATCTATATTTGTTAAAAAAGCTTTACAAGGCATGAAAACAGGGGAGTTGATTGAAAATCTTACAGCTATACTGTCTTTGTGATTTGCAAAACTTCAAGTAACTTTAAGTACAGTTTATCAGAGCAAGTAGTAGGTTCCAGGGTAGGGTCGATGGAGTAACTTCTCTTGACTAGTGGGTAGATAACTTGGGTAATAACTTACCTATATGTTTGTGAAGTGCATTTGAATATACTAAGCAAAACATGAGTTTTACTCCAACTTAAGACCCTGTCCAGTTATTACAAATAAAAGAAAAAGACAAATGGAAGACAGAATCAAAAAGAGATCTTTGGGCTTACACCTTTTAGATCTAATTAGAATTCTTAGAATGCTTGAATTAATTTAATTCTGTAAAAATAATAACTATTTGGTACTATTTACTGTATTTAATCTCACGGTGATATAGCTTCAAATTGTATAATGATTTTTTTCCCTGCTTATTTGCTCGAGAAGGAAATCTCTAACTCTCTTTGTTAATTTAGATAAATGCAGGTTTTGGATTGTTGGGTTTTTTTTATAGGCACAACACCAGACCTTCATGAAAGATTAATTCTCTATCCATTATTATTTTTACTCTGTGTTAATAATGTATTAGATGTGCTTATTGCATATCTGTGGATGTATAGATGGGTACACTTTGGTTAGACCAGTCAGAAGTGTTGCTGAGATCACCCTCACTCCAAACAGGTTCTAATGCTTATTGGTTTCATGTTTTAAGAAAAATGAGTCAGTGCATGAAGGAGTTTTATTCAAGATGTACTTATTAGATGTGTTGCCTTAGTGAAGATTATACTTTGGGTATCGATCAAGCCACTTTCCCCTGGTGTACAGATGATTAATTCCCTATTAACTCCTAAGTTATGACTAACCCAAAGACTACATTTTAACAAGTGTTACTGCTTCCTCCAAAGTGCACACAAAAGCTGTAGGTTAAAAGTAACTCCCTGAAAGTCTTTTGTGTGCATTTGTTACCTGCTTACATTGATTCTACATATATTGTTTCTCCTGGCATAACATATTTTCCTGATTTTGCTGAATATCAGATATGTGCTCATTACATTTGTTTATATCCCTTGCTACAATGGTATATTTGGAGCTGGTTTTAAGAGCTAGATGAAACTTTTTAAATTTAAAAAACATGTTGATTCTGTGGAAATTTGCTGATGTTTTCACCTCTCTGGCCTGGATTGTTTAGTAGCCAGTGGGAGCAACATGTATATAAATACCACAAGGCCTTGCACTGAGCAAGTCAAACCAACCTGTGAACCTGTGTTTGTCATACTTGAAAAGTATCTTGACTGCTGGTTATTCTGAGCTCTTTCAGTTGCACCTATCGGGGAGTTTTATTATGCATATGTAGCCAACAGGGAAGCCAAGAGAAAAACCTGTTCTTTAGCCAAGTGATTTAACATTTCATGTCATTTCTGAAAGACACAGGGTAGTCCAAGTACCAGTACTAATGAAAACTTTGTCATGCAGATCTCCAGCAAGACACAGAGAGGGTGTTAATTCTAAGTCATATCTTGCTGAGGGAGCAACAGTAACAAAGCTGAAACCCACGGCCCTTGTGAACATGTTTTTACTGTGTGGTAGAGCACTGGAACAGGCTGCCCAGAAAGGTTGTGGAGTCTCCATCTCTGGAGATATTCAAAACCCACCTGGATTCTGTCCTGTGCAGTCTGCTCTAGGTGATGCTGCTCTGGCAGGGGGTTTGGACTAGATGATCTCCAGAGGTCCCTTCCAAACCCTAACATTCTGTGATTCTCTCTATCTAAACTTGACACTGTTTATTTCTTACTGGCCATGAGCACACCTGTACATATTGCTACTCTCTGAGAATCTTACCAGTATGCAGTTTTGCCTTTACTTACAGAACATGAATGAAGCTGTGAGTTACTCTGAACCTATTACCAATCACAATGACATCTCATGAGATTCTAAGATATTAAACATCAGGCTCATTACTAATTACTAAGTCAGGCCTTTTTCTGTGAGCATTTCTTTGTAAGGGTTCTAGCTGGGCTCACTAGCTAGGATTTTTTGAGGGTGTCAAAGATTGGTACAAGCAAGAACTAAGTAAGCATCTTTTCCTTACATTTTTGTTTTAAATTTTGTAGTATCCTCCCTTTTTCTGACAAGTTGCTTACCATATTGTATTATTTTAAAATGTTGGGGCTGAATAGCTTTTGAAATTTCAGACAGTGTAATTTTGAGTCAATGACAAACATTTTGGTCAGTGTCAGTTTCCTCTATTCAAAACTCTCTTAACACAAGACATTTAGAACTAGTTTCATAATCCATGACAAATAAACTGGGAGACACGGTGGTAATGTTTACTGGTTTTGAACTGTGTCTGTCTCCTGAATATTTTTCTCTGGTTCTAGCCAAATATTTTCTATAAATAACAAGAGAGTGGATTGTTTAAAAACATTTCAAATTAATATTAAACATTCAGATTATCTTGACGAGACAACACCATTTTGGTTTTTAGTACATTTAGTAACATTTAGAAACAGGCTTCTAGAACAAAAATTTGGATAATGAATTTCAGATAAACTTCCTGAAATATTCCCCAGTGCTTGCTTAAAATGTTGTAGATTGCCAGTCACATTTGAACATTGTGAATGCAAAAGATGGAAAATTAATATGAAAGGGCAAAATGATATTCAGAAAGAGGATACTTCAATATTTTTGTGATATATTTTAACATATATTTCAGGATAGATCTAATTTAATTGTAATTTTAAGGGTAGAAAATAACCAAAAATATCTTTCTATTCTGATTACACGTGGCTTAAATTCATCTTTACTGAATTTCCTGAAGTGAATATGTGATTTTTGGAACAGGAATCACAAGTACTTATATCAAAATTTTCCATAATTAAGTAGACTCTTCTTGACATTAACATATTCCCTGCTTTATCTGTAAAAGAAACATGTTCTTTGACCAGAATTGTTCCATAAATCCATCTTATTTATTGTTCAGCATTGTCAGTAGAAACCTGCAAGCCTGGTCGCTAACTGTGGTCTGCTCCCCTAACATCCACAATAAACAGGTGAGACACAATAGACAATGCATCCCCACCTATTCCTTTTAGTATGTGCTTTTGAACCTAGTTGTCCATCGGTTTGTTTCATCTCTTCTCTTCTTGAACACATTATTTGCTCCAACTCTGTCATTGACACCAAGTTACATAACCATTACCCTTTGTATAAAGATGTACTTTTTCGTTTTAATATAGGGTGCTAAAAGTTTCAGCAGGTAACTCTGGCTCTAGCTAATTAGAATGTCTCTCTGTCAAGACAGCTGTACCATGCCTTTAATAATTTTATTTGTTCTTTGTACATTTGCTGACTCTGCTATGCCCTTCAGATGTGGAGACCAGTACTGAGAGTTGTATAGCGACAGTATTACATTTTCTGTTCATTCTCAGTTATATTATTGACACTGTCCAGCATTTTCTTGGGTTGGTGGTGGTTTTTTGTTGTTGGGTTTTTGTTTGTTTGTTTGTTTTTCTTTTTGACAGTTAATGGTCTTTGAGCTGATCATTTTATAGAACTGTCCATGATAGTTCTGTGTCCTGGTTCTGGCCAGGCCAGAGTTAACCTCCCCAAGCATCCAGCACAGGTGAGCTGAGTTAGCCCAGGTGAGCTGAATTAGCCCAGGCTGTTTCCATACCACCTGACATCACTCCCCCATCAAAGAGGGTGGTTGGGGAGGGTTGTCCCTGCCTGGGTATCTCCAGGGCAGTCTGAATGTGTCTGAGGTACTGGGTTGGTCCTTGAATTGTGCAGCACTCCGTTATTGTTGGGTTGGTAAGGTACTCTGTGTTATCACTGTGTGTGAGTATAATTTGTTTTAATAGGCTGTTATTGTTGCCCTTTCACAGTGATTTTGTCAGAAACCATCCTTATCAAACACATGGAAGCTCTGTCTGTTTTTCCTCCAGGAGTGAGTGATCGGTGTGGTGCTCAGTCACTGTTTGCAGCTGAACCACTGCATTCTGGCATCTTTCTACTGTGTTGTATGTCTCTATTATGAGCTTTCTATGTACCTGATAGATTTAGAATATAGAATTCTTTCATAAAGAAAACCTAGTGACTGCAAGTCAGTTTTCAAGAGTTTATTTGGAGGGGGTTTATAAAGGAAGTTTTACCCTCTGTAAATAGCACTTTTCCTTCTCTCAAGGGGTGCTATTTAGATGGCTAACATATCAGAACACCTATACATATAAGGTTCTTCCCTGAGGAATCTGCACAAAAATTATTTGACAATTTTCAAGATATAAAGACAGAAGGCTTCTATTTGCTTTCTGTGCAGGCTGAATGTCACTTGCTGTGGCCACATTGTATCATATTACAGCATTTGGTCACCAATCTGTGTTTTGAAATTGCAGGTTCAATTCAATGCAAATATTACAGAATAATTGCTTAACCTATTTTATGCCTTGTTCAGAGCACTTCAGTGATAAGTATAAAATGAGCCAGGGTTATGATTTCTGGCAAATCAATAAAACTAAAGGATTTGTGACCAAAGCCTTAATTGTCCTAACAAGAGCATGTATGCCTCTCAAATTAATGAATCATCAAGTATTATTGGCTTCTATTCCCTTTAAACCTTTTGAATACTTCAGATTTTTAAATAGGAGTATAAACGTTATGTGTGTTAACAGCTTTATAAATTAGCTGTGATTTTGTACTTTGGACTATGAAACTCATTACTGGATTTGTGTCTTGTCAGTTCCATTTGTCTGTGATAAGTGTATCAGGATTAACTGATTCTACATGTTTTGATCAGTTGTTTGGGACTTTTATATCTTTGGCATGTACAATAGAAGAGATTAAGTCAGCATTGCTAATTGTATCTACCATATAGATAAGCAGATCTTTTGTAATACTAATGTCAGACATTTGACCAGTGATTGGTTTAGTCAGATAACATGTAAAGCGTTCTATTTCTAAAGTTAACAGTGGAGGTTATGACATGTTTCTTCTATGGCATTTTCATTTGCAGCTTTCATTTCCCTGGGCCAAATTAAAAAAATGTAACCATGTTTTTAGTTTTCTTTTAAAGAAGAGCTTAAATTTCATTTAGTTGAATTTTCCCTATTTTCCAAAAGTAAAATCATGGGTTTATGTGCTTTGATAAGGGAGAGCAGACTGACAGACCAAGGCCTCAATGTGTTCTCTTGCCTTTAAGAACCTTCTCTTCTTAAACCAAAAGATACTGGGTTTTACTGATTTCCAGTTGGACTGGACTGGTATAACATCAAAATGTGTGCTAAGGCCTTTAGCAAAGTTTTTAAGTCTATGAGGTATTACACCTTTAGGGACACTACAGAGGGTTTAGTATCATATAATGCTTTATATGTAGAGGTGCAAGATTTAGATGTTACTGTACTTCACGAATTTGAAAGCAGTGTACAGAATAGAGCACAGCAGTTATATGATTGGCTCATTTAGTTTACCTAGAAGACTAGTTTGTTTTCAAAACTGCTGAAGGAAATCCAGAGCAAGAAGCATAGCATAAAGGATATTGTGACAATAAAACCTGCATGTGAAAAAGACTTAGATGAAGATCTTAGCACTAGTGTTAGCTGAACATCCTTAAAGGCAATAATCGTGAAACAACTTTAAGCAAGATATGATCCACCAGCTTTACAAACATTATCTATGAGGAAGTCTGTGTTTCTAGGACAGCAACATGGATTTTTTTTTAAATAGGTGTTGTTCTTAATCCACGTGTGTCTGAAAATGCAAGTCTGAGGAGTTACTTATAGTCATTTACTTGTGTAGATAAGTAACTTCCAGCTGGTGTATCTGCCCAAGTGAGTTGATGCAAGACCTATCTCCTCTTCCTCTGATATTGATAGAGCAATCCCATTCTGACTAATAAAAGAGAAGGTAAGCCTAATTTATTATCTGTACTGATGTGATTCATAACACATGTCATTAAGGGGTTTTGCTAAGGGAAGCATCAGTCCTCAATTTATAGTGTAAGTTTAAACAGTAGCAAAAATTCCAGATGAAACTCCAAATGCAAGTAACATTATACATAGCCTGAAACATTAATGATGTCTAGTTTATATTTTTATCAACTCTTGAAACTCAAAACTCATAAAGTACTCATCCTGCCATAAAATGTTCAGGCTTAATTCTTCAGTGTCTACTGGACACATTCGCTCTCAGGCAGATGATACATAATTGAGCGGATTCCTTCCCAGATCATTAAAGACCTCAGAGTAAGACCTCATCTAAGCCTCGTAGCACAGTGATATGATCCACAGATGCAAAAGATTGTTCATTATTGGTCTGATTCTCAAGGATATCAGAAAATATGAGTGACAATCTAAGGTGACACTGGAAATACATGTAGAAATGTTTCTCTAAAAGTCCTGGCCAGCTTCCTGCAGAATATTGCAGAGAGAAAGCCTGCAAATTTGCAAGGTATTTGCAGAACTAAGAAATTTTATAAAGAACTACACTAAAATACTATTGCTAGAGTAAGGAAAGACACAACCTTCTCATCATAAATAAACCATGAAGGTCATGGTCAACACAGAGATGACAGAATGCAACTGAAGGACCACTTCAGTCAACTCAGCCTCAGGCACTGGAGAAAAATTGTACTTAAGTATACTGATATGTCAGAAGGCAATAAAGAACCAGAAATACCATCAACTTCAGAATGACATTTGCAGAAACCTGAACTCTGAGAGCATTGATCTTATGTGTAAAGGCAGGCAGAAATTGGTTGCAGTTGACAGAAACTGCAAATTTGAAAGACAAATCTTAATCCTAAATCAGAAAAAATGAAACTAATAGTGTCTGTGAGCAATGTACTGTACATACATATAGCATTGTTAAATACATAACACCAGTGCAACAGGGAGAGTTTAAAAATAAAGTGAAAATAATCTGATGGCAGAGTTTAGTAAACAGTTTGGTATGAATTATACACTTTCAAAGGGAAAAGTAAAATATTTAAAAGATAATAGCTTGAACTGCTGAATGGCACCCAGATTGTTCATTGGCAGTCCCATTAAAACAACCTTTTAAAAGGGGCTGAAAGGCACCTTTCATTTTTTGTCTATACTCAGATAATATATACATATAAATTACATTTTTAATACGTAATTTATCTGTGAAGATCCTCACCACATTTTTGTCTGGTGAAAACTAGCATTTGCTTATTCCAAGCCAATTGACTTACAGTGATGTAAACTGGCTAAACATCTGGCACTTTCATTTTACCACTTCAGTCTCCAAACTGTTTTCACTGAGGATTCCAGGTACAGAAAAACAGAAACAGTTTTTGAAAATGAGTTTCCAATATTTAAGTGGCATTAAGCATATTGTGGAAGAATTATTTTCAGAATCTCAGTACAAGTGAGAAGGGGGGAAAAAAAGATAAAACATCACCTACTGTGACTAAATCTTCGCTCCCTGATAGCCAAAATATGTACAGCAGGACAGTGCGTCCTGGTATCTCTGAAGAAAAGATCTTTGCAGTTTCTGCATGCAATAACCAGTCTCTTTTTCTTATATCTGTTGCAATGAGATATATGTGACCTTCGATTTGACAACACAAATAAAATGATCATTTAGGAAAATTTAGAAGCCTGTAAGCACAGTTCAGATTTATTTTAAAAGATTGCATGTAACTATAACATCATATTTTTCAGATTGATGTTTAAATGGACTTAAGGTCTACCTCTTTTCATCTCTACATTTTAATGAATCCCAATAGATAATAATAATGGTTTCATTTTATGGAGTTCATGCAGTCACAATCTTAAAAACAGAATTGTCTATCTAAAAACAAGTAGTGATTCTGTAAAAGTGGAGAAAAGTAGAAAGTATGCACTTTAAGTACTGCATATTTTTTCTTGGTTACATACGCATAAATATAATTATATTTTAGTGGTGCTTGTGCTTTTTGCAGTATTTTAAAATGTGTCTTTGCTTTAGTAACTGAATTCTGATTTCCTATGTATTGATGTTTTAAGTACCTACAGTAGTAAACATTCAAACTGAGCTTACAAACATAAGAAACTTACTGTTTCACTACAAGAGATTTGATAGAATTAGGTGTACTGTTTTAAAATCAGACTTTAAATAAAAAAATTTGATTTTAATTTTTTTAAGAGTATTTCATTGCTGTAAAAAAGTTTAAAATTATACTACCTGAAAATTTAATGAAAAGTGATTGTAAAAGCAAAATGCAAAAGAAGTGCAGAAAATTTACACATGGTGTCAAAAGTGGTGTCTCCTACAAGACCAGCAGATTAAAATCTGTGTCTCCAACAATACGCTTCATCAGGTGTTTCTCATAACAAAGAAAAATACTGCCTGATATGAGCTGTGCAGAATGATTGCAGAACCATTGTCAAGCCTTGTACTGAAAGCTAATCAACACAGTTCAGTCAACAATCACTAGATGGAAGAAAAGCTGAAAGTCCTGCAATTATGCAATTGTCTTATATATTGAAAGAACCACTGTCCTACACAGAAACAGGAAATTTACAGTGCATTTTCAGTGGACAAAGACAGCTGGTTCCTCACTTTACAAATGCGGTGTCTTTCTACAGTTTCATTTTTTCTGATGTAGGTTTCTTATTAAGTTCACGGTATCTTGGTGAGCAAGTCTAATTTCACGGGAAAAACATTCTCAGAAATATTAATGGATTGTTGCTGAAACAAGAGGGAAGAGAGAAGATAAAATAATTTCAGGTCAACCCGGTGATGCTAAACAAGAAGTAACTGACTATGAAGCTTCACTTAAGTTGTCATAGCTATATGAATACTGAAAAACTGTATTAGAAAATGTATTCCTGTTTTTGTGTTAGCCTTAACAAAATCTAGTCCTTGCCTTGAATGAAAGGAAACAGTTTAATTCTGAGCATCTAAAAGCTCTGCAAGCTGAGACACATGGTAGGTAGTATGATAGCTAGAAATACAATGGAAAATAACACGTGTTCATTTCCCAATACCTTTTTTTTTTTTCCAGAATGGACTCTCCAAACTGAGATTTGTTTAACTTTGCTGTTTAAACAGGGTCTGTTTGCTGAAAGTCACCAGAGGACTAATAACTATCTTGTATGCTTTGGTTGACCAGTTGGCAAAAAACCCAGAATAATCCCTATTGCCCATGCCAAAATAAATGTTTTGAAAACCTATCTGGATCCAGCTCTGGTTAAAACTGGAAGAATGCAGGAGAAGCTAATGTGCTGATAGGTCTCTCTTGACTTGCAACTCACATTAAACTTTGCAGGCTCTTAATGAAACTCATTTGTTTTCTGAAGTTCTGCCCCATCCGTAATGCTTCTGCAATTCACAGGCAGAGAAAATTCAGTGGCTGCTGTGACAGGAATGAATGAGAAACCATTGAAAGTCAGTGTAAGTAGCCTTCCTGCCTCTTGGCTTTGGCTCAGGCTCATCTTGAAGGACCTTCAGTAGTCACCAAGCCGAACCCCATCCAGAAAATGAACCAAGGAAACTGAACAGCTCACCTGAGTCAATGTTTAATGGGAGAAACCCAACAGTCACCATCCATCCATCCTGAACCCCCAAAACCTCACCTCTTTCTTCATCCAAATTACTCTCTTCTATCATCTTAAATATTTGAGAACTGATTGAGGCGGGTGTCCTGGTAATGGGGGATGCTGAGAAGGTGGAGATACTGAATGCCTTCTTTGCTTTGGTCTTCACTTCAAAGGCCCCTTGGGACCCACAGACACTGGATGAAAGTAAGAGTGTTTGGGAAATGAAGAGCTTCCCTCTGGTTGAGGTGGGGGTGGTCCAGGAGCGTCTCAAAGGGATTAATGCACATAAATCCATGGGCCTGGATGGGATGCATCCACATGTGCTGAGGGAGCTGGCGGAAGTGATTGCTGAGCCGCTCTCTATCATCTTCAACAGGTCTTGGAGAACAGGAGAAGTGCCTGAGGACTGGAGGATAGCCAATGTCACTCCAGTCTTTAAAAAGGGCAAGAAGGAGGATCCGAGCAACTATAGGCCAGTCAGCCTCACCTCTGTCCCTGGAAAGGTGATGGAACAACTTGTTCTGGATGCCATCTCCAAGCAATTAGAAGAGAAGAAGGTCATGATTCACCAAGGGGAGATTGTGCTCGACCAATCTCATAGCCTTCTATGGTCTCATCACCGGCTGGGTGGATGGAGAGAGAGCAGTGAATGTCATCACTGACTTCAGTCATTGACTTCAGCAAGGCTTTTGATACTGTCTCCCATGACATCTTGATAGCAAAGCTGAGAAAGCATGTGATAGATGAGTGGACAGTGAGGTGGGTTGAGAATTGGCTGTCAGACCGAGCCCAGAGGGTCGTGATTCGTGGAGTGGAATCTGAGTGGAGGCCTGTGACTAGCGGTGTTCCCCAGGGCTCAGTGTTGGGTCCAGTCCTGTTTAACATCTTCATTGACGACCTTGATGAGGGAATTGCATCCAATTAATGTTTATAAACATCTTAAGCATGGGATGCAGGGGGAATTGGCCAGCCCCTTTTCAGTTGTCTGTGGAGATAGGACAAGTGGCAATGGCTGCAAGTTGGAGCATAGGAAGTTCCGCACCAACATGCGGAAAAACTTTTTCACAGTGAGGGTGACAGAGCCCTGGGACAGGCTGCCCAGGGAGGTGGTGGAGTCTCCTTCTCTGGAGACATTCAAGACCCGTCTGGACGCCTATCTGTGCAATATGAGCTAGGGAGCCTGCTTTGGCAGGGGGTTGGACCCGATGATCTCTCGAGGTCCCTTCCAACCCTTATGATTCTATGATCTGGAATTAAATTATTTTGGTCTGTTTATTCAGAAAGAAATGGGTTTGGACTGTTTTATTCTGAGTGAAGAAAGAAGCTTTCTGACTGTATTCATTTCCACCGTTAGAACATGAAGATACAAGGTATCCTAAAGCCATATGAGCATACTTTGACTTTTTTCAGCTAATCATGTCAAAACAACTGAACAATATAGAACTGAACAGAATCAGATCGTATCTTCAAAACCAAGAAATTGTTTGAAGGTTTTTATAAGGAAATTGCATAAATGTGAAACAACTGAAAAAAAAGAATGATTGCTCATGTAATTTGACTACATGGAAAAGGAAAAAAATACCAGAAAAAAGGAGGGAAGGATATATATAGTGTTGATTTATTGCAAACATTAAGTAAAGCATTCAGTGTTCTCCATAAAACACACCTATAAGATATTTTCCAAATTCAATATTATTTCACTGTTCCCATTACCAAAACTGAAATTAATCTCTTTTCAAAGGTTTTCTCTTATTCCTTGCTTTAGTTTTTTCTCGCTATGACAGGACTTGGGTTTGCCAATAGAGGGCAATAGTCAAGCTAGAAAAGAGTGCATCCATCATTTTTGCAACTTCTAATGAGTCAGAAGGACACATAGAATCCTCATCTGCTTTTATGGATATTGCTGTGTAATTGCAGTGTAATTATGGCGCACAACAGCTTCAGAAAATTATCTTTGAAGAAAACAGCTGGTTCTCTTTAACAAACAGAGATGAAATCTTGTCAATTTAAAAAAAAAATCCAAAGGAAAAATACTAAAAATATATGCCAATAATAAACAGGCAACAACAACAAAAAAAGAAATCACATAAAAAATTGAAATGGATAAATCAGAGAAACTGCTATGAAAAATAAGACTAAAGTATAAAACATTAGAAAATTACAATGATGTGAATGTGCTTTCATTATATGGTTTTATATTACAAAGCAAACATGCTCATTGAAAAGATTTCCATTTTCCTCCTTCCACTCATGTGCACTACGCAAGCCCCTGAACCTGACAGCCCTTCTGCGTGCTTTCCATGCAGCAGAAGAAATCCCCTTGGTTTTGGTTTCAGTGGGATTTCACAGCCTGATAACGCCAGCCCGGAGCCCCGTGCTGTAACTCCAGAGGCACAGAGCTCACCAAGCCTTACTCTGCCAAATAAATTCCAACTACATCTGCTGAGGGGGTACAACAAGGGTCAGGTTGGAGATGCCAGGGGCCAGTCTTGAGTGGGTTGGTGTCTGAAGAGAGAGGAGAAGCTGTTCTCGGAGCTGGGCATTGCAGTTGAAGCTCTCAGAAAGGGCACAGCAGCCCTGGGGAAGGAGTGCTTGGGGGAAGTGGAGCTTGCAAAGAGCAGGTTTTTGCAGCCAGTTGGGGAACGGAACCAAACCACCTTCACCACAGGCCTGGACATACATCAACTGACATTAGCTAAGGAACATGGATATGGATTTGGTGCAGTTCTGTAATGTGGAAACAATAAAAAAGAAAGGAAAGGTTCCAAAATACTTTTTTGTAATTACATCAAGTGTTTCTAAGACTTTTGAAATCTATATTGATATATAAATACAGTTATCATTATTATGTAATTAAAACTTACTAAAAATTAGTCCAAACCAACAGTTAAACAATACATGCTGAAACATATGTTATATAGCAATCCTCTGCAAGCCCTCAGGCTAGGAATCTTTCAATACTGAAGATCTTTATTTCCTTATGGTAAAGTGGGTGAACTAGAACAATGGTTTTATCTCTCATAGATTAATTTGTGCACGTTGTATGTCTCTGTATATAATAGGTAGGTAGATAAGAGGAAAAAATGTGTATCACACTATAGTATCTATGTGCCACAGTTATATGATGAATTTCACATCTTCGTGAAGTTGGTCTACAAGACTAAACAGTTACTGAGTGGGGAAAATTAACTGTATTAAACTTGAATGCGTATGGCCAAGTTTATGCAGAAGAACTTTGTTTGGCCTATGGTATGATCTGTGAAACTTTGAAAAGGACTATGTTTTGTTTATCAGAATCATATTTTAGCAATTCTTAATTTACTCATATTTAGAAATTTTATGAACTCTTGAAAAATACATTAATTCTGTATTGTGGAAGCATCACGTGTGGGTCCTCAGTTAAGGATGTGCTTTGCACTTACAACAGGGTTATTGAGGTATAATGATAGATTTTCAGTCAATTTAACAGCATAACTAATAATAAATTAAACCCACAGCATATGCTATACAAAAAAATTAACATTTCTGAAAGAACAATTTAATTTTCTTAATGTTCCATGACTTTTTAGCTTCTTGCATTCTGTTTCCTATTTTGTTTAAATTCAGTAGAAACAGTGATCAGGCTGCAGAAAAAGCTCAAATCAGAGACAGAGTTCACTCCTGCGTATATGCAATGTTCTCTGTGCCTGATGTGGTGTAAACTTGCCCAAATATTTGTAAAGGCTAGACTTCTAACAGTTGATCTGGTGTGTGGCATCAATATTTCTCTGCGGAGTGGAAGTTTAAATGTAGTTTGAGGTGTGAACAATGCTGGGAGTGGAGTGCTGGAACTATGGACAAGTAGAATTACAGATGCAGTGCACTGGGTAGGCTCCTGTGTTTGTAGCAGGGGTCCTGAATTCTCCTTGCTGTTTTCAAATGTGAGTTCTGCATTGGCAAAGCGGCAACATGCCTGAAGAAAGTGCATGCAGGAAACAGATCTGCTAAAAAGTAGGCAACTTCAGAAAAATGCCAGTTTACTAGCTGTCTAGCCAATAAACTGCAAAGTACTTTCTCCACCATTATCAGTTCCACAACCTGGGGAGCAAATAACCTTAAGCTACACCTCAGAGAAGCACATGGTTTATGTTACTGTTTATGCTGCCTGATAATGAAAGGTTAGGGAAACAGTCATCATTATGGCTATTTCTTGTCAAGAGGACAAAAAAGAATAAATGAGAAAGGCGGCTTCATGAAAAGGCTGTTCAAATGTGTTATTGTCATTGGAGGAAATATTAACAAGTTGTGTAACGGAACAGAATGCTGAACATGCTTGAACCTGTGTTTCAAAATGTTCAAAGCACAGTTCTGTACTATGGGACTAAATAAACTAAAAGGAATACCACTTAGAAATTATGTGTAGAGAGTAACACAAATTTTCCTATGATTTCTTCTGTTTACGGGAAGAGATTTTTAAGTATTAAAATTAAATACGGACATCCACTTTGAGAAATGACAGCTCTGCTTTTGAATCACATTGTTGAATTAGTAATAACAGAGTTTTATATGTAGATACTGAATTTTTTTTCTTTAACAATGTGATTATGAAAAATGCTTTTGTATATGGCAACATTTAACAAACAGCGGATAGTTTTCATATTTTCAAGGACACATTACTGCAGAAGTTAATAATTTAAGGACGGACATGAAGTCAGACACTGGGAAGAAGAAACAAGGAATTTGTTGGTACACCAAGGACAAATAAATTGTTTATCCTCAAACAGGGATTACATAGACAAGTTAAGTGAGTGATACCACCATAATGTTGTAGTGCTGACATTGGAAGTAATTGGTTCACATAAACATCAACATTGTTCACTATTTTGTTGGTTTTCTAGAAAAATCTCAAATTTGAAAACTGAGGATGAAACTAGCTGTGCATACCAGATGTTAGGCATTACCAAAGTGGTACCTTTGCACCATTAAGTACAAAGAAAGGAAGACAGAATTTTTCAGATGACAACTTTTTTGGCTTGATGATTTGGTTGCAAAAAATCTTTAATGTTGAAGAAAAAGGCTAGAAAGGTACACTCTCTGGGTAGTAATGATTAGTCAAGATAGTAAAATAGCGGTATCTAAATCAACCACAGAAATAGTAAATTACTTTAGGAAGTATCTTTAAAAGTGATATGCAAATTAATAGATGCTTATCATTCCTGAATACAGCTTCAGTAAAAATAAAGACTAGGTAAGCCTTGTGAATCTCAAATCTTTTCATGAAACCAGGACAGGAATCTCTAAACTTTAGGTGGTTTAGTGAGATACCCAGGTTACTGTGTGCATTAAAAAACAAACAAAAAAAAGGTAGTGTGGAAAAAACAGTGTGGGTTTTTTGTTTGGGGTTTTGTTTGGTTTTGGGGGGTGGTGTGGTTTGGGGAAGGGTTTTGTTTTTTGTTTTTAGTACCGTGCTTTAGGATCAGTTTTTCTGTCTCAAGTAACTCAAGGTAAAAAGCACCGTGTGTTGCTTGGATGTGAGGGCACTTGCTGTGGCTAATGTGTTCTATTTCTTACTTTTTGTCCTCTTGTTTTGCTACAAAATAGTTACGACTTGGTTGCTTTTTATATGGGAGCTTAGGAATTTATGGCCATTTTTGTGAAGTAGTTTTCACCTCTGTTACCAATTATGACACTGAGAAGTGTGATGGAAACATGTCTGTTCGAAGGACATAACTCACATGAGCAGAGGTTTTTGGGGGTTGATATTTCACGGCCATGCCTCAGATTTATTTTTCATCATGCAGGAAGGCGGAGTTGAGTAGATACAACTCTGTCTCTCAAGTGATGATGGGAATGTCAAGATTTTCAGTCTTCTTGTTGGCAGCTCTACTTAAAATAGCATTCTGAAGCTCTCCTGTTAGTTTAAACGTTGTAGTAACAATGTAGGTTTTTAAAAGCCTCCTATTTTATTTCTGCTTAGTTGTAGTGAGCTGTCAGTTTTCAAAAATGTTTTCTTCATTCTTGTTTATTTCAAGGTCAGATAGAAGAAGGACTGTGTGCACAGTAACTGAGAAAGTGAAGCAAAATGTGTACTTTTTTGAAGTTCAGACATATATGAGTAGTTGACATAAAACTCATAAAGGTCAGACTGCTGAGATTTTTCACAACCACGTAAGTATCTCAATCTGTAGCTTCGAAACACATGTATTTAAGGTAACACATAGCTGTAATCATAAAAGTATTGTATCTCAATAATTTTGGTTTGGATGAGGTTATTCTGTAAATCTTAATGACTACAATATTTACTTTTTACTTTTCTGAAAAAATATAGGGAATTTAATTCCCTGTTTGTTAATCAAACTTTTAGGTCACCCTAAGCCTCATTCCAAATTTATATTAAATTTGTATGACTGAAGAAGATTGCTATCCCATGTTGCTTCCATTTAGCTTGTGCTATGAAGATTTGTTTATTATGAGATGCCTTCAAAGACTATTTTCCTCAGCCCTTCTGCATCATACTCTCCTGTTAGCAGAATCTGTCAGGCTAAAATAATTATTACATGAAGCAGTAGGTGATGCCTCTCTCTTTGTACAAGGTCTGCTGCTGAAAATTACTTTTTAGCTGCTGGGGAACACAAAGTTGTACTCATTTTCTACTAAATCCCTCATTCAGGTATACCTAATTCCTAAATGCAGGTAAACAGCAGCTCCATGAATATAGCTTTTCTTCTCAAGGAAAGTCACAGTCTCAACAAATAATTTATATTCATTGGTGGTGCTAATTTTTTAAGTCAGTCTGGAATGACTTCATCATGCACCAGCAATGTTTGTGCTCCTAAGAACTTCCAAACAATGTCATGGCCTGTCCTGCAAAGAACCACACAGCTACATGCAGGAGTGCTCCACTGCCACCTAAAAATTCCATTGTACTAAATCAAAGCATCACAAGGTATTAAAAAATTTACCAGCTAGTGAATCTTTTATTTTTAAAGAAGATTTGTTTTTAAATTGTTCTGTATTGTGAAAGGGAACGTCCTACGTATGTGAGTGTTTCCAATGTATTTCCTGCCACGAAGACCTCCATCTTCCATCTAGTCATTTGTAAGTACCCAAAGTTGGCCATGAGCCTGTTTCTGAGAGAGCTTCTTCGCCAACATATGGATGTGCTCAGAGTGATTGCTCTGGCCCTCAGTCTGCTCATTTAAGTCTAATGAGGTCTGCAGAGGTGACTGTATGACTCACACAATGAAGTCATTTTTCCAATTAGCATTTTGACAAATGTATTATAAGTACAGCCGCTTCAATAGGTTTCCACAGCTGGGGGAGAGATTGGGTATCACAAAATACTCAGTTACTTTCTTCTGATCTAGTCAGAGAAATTTCATTCACTCTTGAGTATGGCTGTTCAGACAACAGATGGATAGTTCATGTCTGAGGAATGTGACCCATTCCTAAATCAAGATCTTTCTGTATCTGCAAACCAAAGTGCTCGCACAAGGTACAAAATTAACCTTAGTCTTGAGCAGGTACTCACAATGTTAATTTGAAAAAGCCTTCCTTTTACTAGGAAGTCTTTTATTCATTATTGTGGGATATAATGTTTGGAAATGTACGCAGCTGATACCTAATGGAAGACTTTTAAGTAAAAATTGAAAAGCCACTCTTCCTGTGTGTCTATGCCCTTTCGTTTCAGTATTTATGAACAATTACTCAAACAGCTTTTGTTGAATGAGTATGAGAGAAGAAGGGAATTGGAGATCACCTAAAGAGTATTCACTTTTTTTTTTATTTGTTACTGGTTAAGCATTATTTGTTATTTTTACATTTAAAAATATTCATCTGTTTAAAAAGCAGAAACAAACCCACATGATTTAGCTAACATTTATGCTCTACAAACCACGCATACTAAAAGTAAATTGTCAGCAAATCACCCTATGTACTGAAGTTCAGTACATAAACTGTTCACAGATCTAATGAAAATAATGAATAAATTCATAGGAACTCAAATTCTTTACCAGACAATCTGGAACAGAATAAAGTAATAAACTAGTGTAGATAATTTATGCATTATGAATAATTCAGCTATTACTAATTTGAAGTTTTCTACTTAAAAAAATAATACTTTGACCTTGTTTGATAAAAGATTGGAATTTCTAAGAACAGTTTATTTTTCAAAATCCAGCTCTGTTGAGATATATAATCAGCACCAGTACCAAGTTAAAACTACAAAAAAAATAGCAGAATAAGTGTCTGAAATTATTCCAAAAAGCAACAAAGTTCTTAAACTGTGGCTTCCTTCCTTCAAAAATTGTTTGGCTTTCAGCAATGCTATAGTGCATTTCCAAATCTTGTGTTCTTCTTCTTGCTCTTATTGTTATTAATATTATTATTATAACTGTTACTGTCTTTATTTAATTTCAACTTTGAGGCTGTCTTGCTGTTATAATGGAAGCAGGGCATAGAACACATACAACCAGATTACCATATGGAAAGAAACATAATTTCACCACACATCTTCTATAAAAATGCTTTCAATGTGATATGGATTTCATATACCAATAACTAGATCATCTTAAACTATGTGGGAGTACAAGTATTAGAGGTAACACGAAGTGCAAGTTTAATTTTACACTGTGTATACATCCAAGCATGAAAACACTCTCAAAGTAGTGACCTTCCTGCCACAATGTTCCAAAATAATTGAGTGAAGGTTTGCAAAGCAGGGTAGCATCTATTATAGGACCAACTGCCACCGTTGTGAAAAATTGCTAATTTTTTTGAATACACAAAAGCTCCTGTGGATTTGAAGTAGATGAAGGAAACTCTACAGCTAAAAGCACTTAATTTGTTGCTTTCAAAACAGCACAAACAGCTGAAGCATGTAAACATGACTTAATATCAAGTCCTGTAACAATACTTAAATTAATTCTGAACAAAACAGAATGAGGCAGTGTTGCCAAAATGGAGAACTGTACTGCAGGGAGTACAGTGACCACAGAAAGTATTTCTGGATGTCCTTGCAAATTTCAGGTAGGTTTTAACAATTGATTGATAAGGAGCATGGACAAGTGATCCTGAACTGTAATGAGCCACTGTGTCATTCAGATCCCTGCATCCCACTGATTATCAGTTACATAATTGCCTTTGGGAATAAGATTCTTCTTACCCACTGTGAGATTCATTCCACCTTTCTTTAGGTGTCTACAGAATAAGTATCTACAGCTGAGGCTGTAGGCTATCTAAGGCTGTTGCTTCAGGTTCCCACTACGGATGTGGGATAGAAGAAGCATGGGCACAGTTCATTGGACCCACCATCAACAGCAAATTACTTCAACAGCAGATGACTTGCCTACCAGACAAAGGGACAAGTGAAGTCCTCTCTGTTTAATGCAATGACCTCTAGATTTATAGGTAAGGTGGTGCAATCCATATGGGGTTTGTGTTTGACTTTGGTTTTTCAGAACAGGAAACTTTTCTCCCCTTGCAGTAGCACTATTTCCTACTGGTCTCAGTCCACACCAGCTTCCATCAGCACTGCTCTTTATAAACATGATACTGTATTTTTCAGTTGTCCATTAATGTATCCTTCATAATGACTTGAAATTAATTTCTAGAATATTATCTTTGTATCTTTTTCTCATTGTACAGAGAAAAACCAACCCTTCCCCTAATCTGTCCCCCACTCCCCCTATGCATTTAACAGATCAAATAGTCTGACAAAAAATATCAGACTGGATAGAGAGCAAGGTAGTAGCTTTCTATGATTCCTGAGGAGACAATGTATTTGATGATCTCATCATGAAGGTTACTAAATAAATGAAAGTAAATGGCTGGTTGATTCCCTTTAATTCAACATGTGGTGTAGACACTTCCTTCCCGTTCCCTCACTATGGTACATTGGATCACATTAGGCTTGACAATAAGGATTGACTTAGTGGTTTTCAGTTCTGTGTAGTGATTTTGATTCTTTTTCAAAATGATTTACTGATTGCTGTAATGTGCTTTCTAACTCCTCATTATGCTGGTGGTGCTTTTGTTAACTTTTTTTTTTGGGGGTAAATTATTACCAGAAGTTTATTGACATACATTAGCTGATAATTTCCAAATCTCCCAATAAGCTGTATTGTTGATTTTGTTATCAAACCTTATCACTGGCCTTTTAATTGAAGGGGGTTTTTCTTTTTTTTTTTTTTTTGTGTTTTTTCTTCCCTTTTTTTTCTCTCCCTTCTTGGGTGGAGGAGGGGATGGATGTAGTCATCAAAGACAATAACAGGCTACCAAAGTTGCTATTGCATTAAGGCAGGTATGAATTTTAAATTGTGTTTGACTTGAAGCAGGAATGCAGTACAAATGCAAATATTCCCCAGTGTAAAATAAAGCAAATGAAAGGAAATGAACATAAAGTACTGATTCAATGGTTCATAATCAATGCTAGTAAGGATGTTGGAATGGATGGTTTAGAATTTCTGAAGATGGTTACACAATATTAATCCACTATCCTGAGTTATTTAATATGTCCTTGATAGATGCTAAGGCATTGGTCAGGCTTTGCATACATCCTGGAATTAGTGTCATTTAAAGAATTATCAGGTTTTATCGCCTCTATTGCCAGTCAGTTCAAGTTAACTTCTTAGACTGTAAGAGACAGAGAATGATGGAGACTAGAAATTCTTTTTTCAAATTTCTCATAATTATCCTTTTGTACGACTTTCCTCCTTATTGCTTAACAGCTATGATCCTTCTCCAAATTATTAATGGTAGAACTTCTGCTTTTAAAATTGGTTGACCCAAGTAAGTCTTACAAATGTCTTCAAATATTTTCATGTATCCAGTTTAATTAATATGTTACTTACAGACTTTAACAAAAATCATTAGATATGGGCTTTTTTACCATTACATATTTTAATGGTAAAATCAATCAATTTCTGGTTTATATTATTAATATTGATTTACTTTCATTTTCCAAAAATACCCATCTGATAGCATAGTGCAGGGGTGCTGGTACTTCATCAGGTTTAAAGTCATCTTTTCAAAGAGATTTTGATCTTAGTCAGGACTGTTTCAACTGAAGTGGACTGATAATCAATAAAGGGAAAAAATGCTGCTGCACTTTTGGGGCAGAAGAATAGGAATTTCAATCTACTTTTTAATAGCTAGAGCAAGCAACTTCCTCCTAACTTGTTTGGTTTTGCATATGTTGTAAAAAAGAGTGTAGCTGAGCCCCTTAGGTTATGTGGTTTAGTTTAAGCAGACTGCCTTTTTTTTTTTAAAGCATGTTCACTTCTGGAATGCCCACCTTTTTAAGACACCTTCTACTGTCCCTGCCTATGTAGTCTATTGTCTTGCTCCTTCTGGAGCTGGTGAGACTGTCTTTGAAGATGGATGTTATTTGTTGTGGGCAAAGACTCCAGAAGATGGGGCTTCAAAATCATATGGGCAGTCAAACCTCTCCCTGCAGCTTTCAGTGAGGAGTAACTGACAGTACAAGCTCATTCTGTGAAGACAGGCTGCAAGAGTTGGGCTTGTTCAGCCCAGAGAAGAGAAAGCTCTAGGAAGGTAGACCTAGATTACATATTAGGACAAAATTCTTCATTGTGAGGGTGGTGAAACACTGCCATAGGCTGCCCAAAGAAGCTGTGGCTGCCCCTTCCCTGGAAGTGTTCAAGGCCAGGTTGGATAGGGCTTTGGGCGACCTCACCTAGTGGAGGATGTCCCTGCCCATGGTAGAGGAACTGGATGGTCTTTGAGGTCTCTTCCAACCCAACCCATTTTATGATACTGTTGATATTAGAAAGTGCTGACATAAACAACATGGAAGCTAGACATGAGAAATGTTCACAATGAATACAAACACCTCTCAAGTTTCATACTCTTCTAAAAGTCCTCTATGTTAACACTGGACTAAACTCATTCTTGAATTCAAAAGGATTTTGATACTAAATTAAGCTCAGAACTGCATGCTACTTCAAAACCCATCTCGAGGGTTTGTTATCCTGTTTGTAAGCTTTTGTAAAAAAATAGGTGGAGTACTCCCCGTAGAGGAAACTAGTACCAGTCAAAACCAATGTGAATATTCACATGAGTTTTCAATGAACCATCACAAAATGTTTCATGGATCTCATAAAATTACCTAGTAATGCTATTGTTATCATGTTGAGATACTAAGCACATTAATTTAGAGTCATTCTATTCATTTTAGCCTCATGTTTTGGTGCAGTCATACAGCCAATAGTCCACACATCAGTTCTGGCCTTGCTTCTAACTGAACCTAGACGGATTTATCTTTCAGAAAGCTGATACCACTATCCTGAGACAGGAAGAAAAAATTTCTGACTATACCTAAGGGTTGTCAGACATGAGTTGGTCCCCAAACCTAGAAAATTGTGCTGTGTAATGTTTAAAATGACATGGAACATCCCAGACAGTTTCATTCCAGTTCTAAAAAAAAAAAAAAAGAGAGAGAAGGAAGAAGAGAAGCAAAATGTCCCGATGCCTACATTCCTGCTGAGCCAGTTTCCTACTTGCATAACTGTGAACATAAGTGCAACCTGCATTTAGATACGTTTTTGTGAATAGGCTGCATCACAAAGGCAGTGAACCTCAAGAAACTATAAAGTCTTAGCTATTTTACAGTCATGTATGGTTATGGTGCATGTGCTGAAGTATGGCCAGTAAAGCGGCTGTGATATGGAATGTGTGAATGTGACTTGCTTTGACCTTGGTATATGAGGGTATCACCAAGCATATATTTTCACTCAGACATGTAACTTACCATTGGACCAGAGCGAACATACACTAGGACGTGTGATTTGTGTATGTGTAACAGAGGGAGGGGGCCTGTACGAGGCACAGGATCTTTGATGCAGTAAATATCCTCAATTATGGAGTCTGGAGGGAAAGGAGAAGGTGAGAAGGTCAGATTGTGGCTGTCTAAGGAGGTAAAAGGAACAAAGGCCGTTTCTTCCTTTGTACTCACCTAACAGTGACCTGTGAACCATTTCCATTTTAGCACTATTTCGACCCATTACAAGGTCATGCATAAGAGAGTGAAAAGGAGAAAGCTTTCTTTGTCAGCTGTTGTATATATACGCAACAGGGACAGTCTGGCCTGACCTAATCTCAAATTCTTATTTTCCAAGTGGTTTTCAAAAAGATAATTAGAGCTCATAATACTAAATAAACGTTTGTGTCTCTTTTCCATTTGATTTACTGAATAATTGAAAAAATATATTAAACCAGAACTTAAACTTCAAAAAAGCAAAATGAATTTTACTTTCTTTCCTTTTCACCTATTGATGTATCTCTTGCAACTGTCGCAACTTACTCAAAACCTTCAAAATAGGACTGTTTTTGAAGAACAGAATGAGTGAGATTTTTACTCCAGCACACTGTAATGATTGTGTTCAAAGATTGGCAAATGTATCACCTATTTGGACCTGAAAGCTGTGATTTCCAGTATATGAACTGAAAAGCCCAATGTAGAAAACTCTATGACTCAGCTGTAAGACATTTCATTACATGAGAGCCTCCATGAGCCATTTAAAATGTATAAGTGTCATCATAAACTTCCCATTCTCCTAAGAATAGAGCTATCACTGGACCCTGTTATCTCACAACCCCAAGGTACAATATGATAATGATACTGCTGAACATCAGTATGTGGAGAGAGAAAACACTGGAGATGCCGCAAGCATCTCAACTATAAAGAAAATCAAATTAAAATATTAATTTACTGATTAATATAACATTAGATGACCCATTTCTCCAGCTTGCCAAACAACAAAGACTCGCAAAACTAAATAAGTCCCTAAGAGATAAGTGTTTTAAGAATTCCCATAGAGATGTTTAGCGCCTTTTTAAACATCATTAAAGATGTACTTTGCATATAACAGGCAGGGTTTTTTTTTTTCTTCCTTTGCTGCACAGACAAGTCCTGCTTGTGTTTATTAATACACAATTTGAAAGCAAGGGTTTTGGTCACAGAATTTGAACAATCAGATCATACTGGTAGAATGAAAGAAAATGAGTATATAACAGACTTGGGGGGAAAAAAGAGACCAAGATCTTGCAGGTAAATCATGGGGGAGGGGTTTCAAAGTTTGATGTGTAACTATGCTACAAAATTTATCCCTTTCTACCCTCTGTGCCTCTATTCTTTACCTGGAGAATGGGTGTGAGAAATGTTCCTTTGCTGACCTTTTCTGTTTAAAATGCCTGCTGTTTGGGATAATGGGAAACAGCAATACATGATTTGTATAAAGGAAAAGGCAACCTAATTTAATGGATGTTCACCTTGCATCTCCCATACTGTGTATATTTTTAAATGAGTGGAAAGGGAAGAGAGAAGTATGAATACTGAATTGGTCAGAACACACACCCACCCCCATTTGTGTAACAGGCTCTTAATATTCCTCTTGCAAGTTCTGCATTTCTGGCCTTGGCCACATCATATATATGATTAACACAGCTTGGGAATAAGGAAATTTGGGCATTCAAAAAAACAGGGGGGAGAGTCTGTCATACAGCATTCAAGTTCGTGTCACTCTCTTTTTTGGTTTTGTCCCCCAGTTGCTGTCTCCAGGGTATCAGCTTTCGTTATCCCTGCTCCCATGGCAACGAATCTCTATTCCAGTGGTAATGGCTCTGTGTCTTCATCTTCTCCCTCCGTATCTACGTTCTACAACATGGAAGTGGCTTGATTTTTGCCTCACTACTTTTTTTCCCCTTTCTTTATCAGGCAATCTGTGCTCATTCCAAAACCTACTCTGAATATACTGATTCTGTATGTGGCTCTACTTCAGCAAAAAACCAAAAGAGTGAATTCAGGTCTGTTTTCTTTCTTCTCCCAACACTGTCTGAACTCTTCTCTTCTCTGCTTGACTGTCTGAAAGAGGAAAGAATTAAATTATTATTATTTTAAACATTGTCTTCCCACATTTCCATGGCAGGATCAGCATGAATTGAATTGGAACCACAAACATTTTAGAATGTAAATTAGATTAAGAAAAGTTAGAGTTTTATGTGCTTTAAAAACATACCAACTTGTCTCAGACTTATTTTTGGAGGCAACTTGTGCACAGAAAAGATGATGTGTATTTTTGAAACAATTTGCTAGCATCAAATGAGAACAACATTTTAGAATGACCACTCCCTTTCATTTTTGGTTATCTCCTTAATATGCTGAAAAGCATTTTATCACACAAAATATTCATTTGGGACCATGATTCAATTGCGCTAACAAACGAGTAACAGCTACCAGTTCCAGAATCAATATGGAGTCATTTAAGAACAGTGAAGCTACAGAGGCCCAAAATGCCCAAAAAAAAAAAAAGAAAAGAAAAAGAAATATGATAACAATGTAATGGTAGGAAAGGGGCAAAGATGCAGTGGGGGAGTTATAAATCCCAGGAACATGATATCAGAATTAAATTATAGGCAACAGTAAGTGTGTAATTAAAAAAAAATTGCTCATCTATGTTTGGAGAAATCCAATGTTACTGCTGAAGAACAATGGACATTACAATGACTAGCAAGTTATCTACTTTTGTATTACAAAGCAGTTTTTCTTTTCTAGAAATCTTTTCCTCTTCTTTCTTTTTAAGTTCTAAATGGTTTGGAAATTGAAAATTCCCTTAATCTTAGGGAGAAATAGAGGATATGAATTCATTGTCTGAGTGTAACCCCATGTTGAAATGGTATTGAGTAGCTTCTTTTTTACTCCTAAAATACAGCCAACACTATCTCATATAGTCCTTAGTTACCTTATTTTGTGGGGAAGTGGTTTGGTTTTTTGCACCTATACGAATTTGGGGACAACTGTCTGGAAAGCACAGATGGACACTTGGATCCTGGTGGGCAGCAAGTTGAACATGAGTCGACACTGTGCCCAACAAAAGGTAAAGGCCATACAGGGCTGTATTAGCAAAAGCACAACCAGCAAGTCAAGGGGTGTGCTTATTCCCCCAGAGAGCTTGTGTGTGCGTACATGTCCGGAGTGCCACAGTCAATGTTGGGCTCCTTGCTACGAGAGAGGTACCAACAAATTGGAGCAAAGCCAGAGAAGGGCTACAGTGATAGGCAGTACCTGGAGCACACAACATGCTGAAGGGATATATTTATTTATCCAGGCAAAAAGAAGGTCTAAAAGATGATTTATTTTCTGTCTTTAAGTATATGATGGGTGTCTATGGAGAAATAGAGGTGGTATCTTCTCATAGATTCACAATGAAACGACAAAGGGCAATGATAAAAAGTTGCAGCATGAGACCTCACAAATGAACTTACAGAAAAGAGTTCTTCACAATGTGAATGGTTAAATGTTTTCAAATGCTCTAATTAACCTGATCTAACTTTCAAATTAGTCTTGATTTGGACAGTCCTACAGAAGTACAGTCCAGCTAAGATTATCCTATGATTCATGAGTCTATGAATACCAGTTCTCTAGCAGGATGTACTTTAAAGATTCTCGGAATGGGAAATACTGGAAAGAAAAAATAATGTTTGCACATAAAGACAGACTACAGCCCACAGAAATGGTTGATTCAGACTATGAATAAGTCACTTAAACCATTGTAACATTGGGCAAACAATAGAGAATTTCTGTGCTCTAATGCTCTTCCAGTAAAATGAGTAATTTACTTATATGCATTGTGTTGTTTGGTTTTTTTTTGGTTTTTTTTTTTTTAACAGAGACAAACCAGCTAAGGATAGGAGATGCTATGGTCTTTTATTAGTTGTACATCTGGTCAATGTTGATACTAATTCACAAGCAGCATTATAGAATACATGGGGAAAAACAGGTGTAAATAAATAGTCCCAGAGACCTTTTTCCTGGGTATAGAAACCTGTTTCAGATCCAAACAACTATGTAACTATTATGTCAAATAAACACTTTGATAAGGGATATAAGTGCATGGAAACAAATGTCCTTTTCTCTCACAGTCTTCTGAGAACTCCTGAATTGATGCCGTGACACCTGCTTTAAAAGAAAACACCACCTAGAAGAAAATGCTGTCTCCAGGTCCTTGCTTCGTGGTCCCGTCTGCTATTGCAGGTGGAAGTGCTCTACTTCTTGCCTGTATATTGAGACACTGTAGGTGGTAGGTCAGTACTGTGTAAATGTTTTGTGGTTAAAACCCTAAGATGTGATTTGTGTTTATAAGCTTTAAATTGCCTTCCTGACAAAATATGCACAAGCTGAAAGCTTCTGCTTGCGTAAAATTGTGATGGATTGCATTTTATTGGAACTTATGAATAGCTCTTTGATTTCAAACACTGAACCCTTTAAATGCCTTTAGAAATTATGGTGGGAGAAAGGTATTTTTCTCCCTCCATCACCGGAATCGAAGAGTGACAACCCCCCTACTTTCAGAACCCACACATACAGAAGCACATGTGCTCAGTCACACAGACACATGATCACGCATTCAAATTTACAGAAAGTGACAATTTAAGTTGGATTTTTTTTTAACTTGGTGTTAGATGCCTGATTTTCAGAGATAAGTACTTCAGTGCTAAGTACTCAGAATATGTAGAATATATAGAGATATGTCTATAGTGGAATACAAACGCTATTTATGTATAGACATGTACAAATTATAGATATTAAAATTTAAATATTAAATACTCAAAGACATGGGACTTCTATGACAATTATTTTATGTTTCCTCCTATAGCTTATTTAAAGAGATTCCTATATTTTCCCAGGATTTTGGTGTATGTGAATACATATATATATATATATATATTTATGCACATACACCTTCAATATTACCTTTGTATTTATTTATATCCAAAAATATTCTTATAATATTTTAAACATTTCTTTTATGTGGGGGATTCATGCTTTAGCACTCCCAAATTAAAGGGAGTATAAAATCAAGGGAGCATATATGTGACAGTATATTATTTCTTTTCATCAGAGTCCTTCAAAACAGGAAACTGTGTTTCAGATGAATGTGTGTACTTGAGAGAAAATGAAGGGAAAAAAGCAGAGTTAAAACTGTTTGCGAAAGCTTGCCTTTTTTTCTGGCTATGAAGATTTTAGTGGCAATAGTTAAGTGTTGAATATACTTAGAAAAAACTGCTGTTTAAAACTGAAAATACAATGGAGCATACTTGTGAAGCCTGTCTTTCAAAAATTTAAAAGTAGTAGTGCATAATTTATCAGAGTTAATAGCCTTAGGTGCATTTCTGAGGGAATTAACCTAAACAGTCAAACTATTTATCACATCACAATACATAAAACGTACTTTTAATTAATAAATGGACATTCTATTGCCTTTATGGCTACAACAAATCAATCCTCCTTTGCCTCGTGTCTACAGTTTGGGTTCCTTTAATGGTTTTTAATGGGTTTTATTCTATGGTCACATAGCAAGGCTTATTCATTTGCTTCCTGGAAGACTTTCTGCAGTTCATGGCATAATCTCAGTTCCTTTGGTACACTTCCACCAAAATATGACTATGGAGAAAAATAATAACTCTCTCTGTAACCCTAAAGCATCATTCATTACTCCTGAGAAGACAAGCTTGTTTCAAACCTACCTTGGAATTTACTGTAATAGACTATTAGCAAGAACTACAATATAAGTCTGTCAAATCTTTCTGTTAAACACTTTTTTTCAGAAAGCAAGGTGCTTCCAGGTGCTCTGAATGGTTAATGGAGTACTTTTCTTGCATATTCTCAAGTCAGTTGGCAAAGGAGAACTTTTCTACTATCAACGCAGAAGTAAAGAAGATGGACCCATTTCTATACAATAAATGGAATAATTGTGTTGAGAGATACTGAACAAATGTTTTGAGATGACAAGTCCAGACCTGAGAACTGTATTGCAGGAGTTTTTTCATTTAAAGTTCATTCATGACTGTTTCTGTGACAATATTACAATATCAGACAGAATTTCATTTGCTGGTCTTTGAGATTCAGAAAATGCAGTAGCTATAACAACTCTAGTAAGTTTAGTAAGGGCATAAAGGCATAGGCTTGGGGTTCACAGTGGAAATTCTTACATCCTCTAAATTCTGAGAAAAAATGCCAAATAGTCTGAGTATGCCCTGACTTTCAAATAGAATACCTGAATTTGTTTATCATCTTACAATAGACAGTTCTTAAACTTTATCAAAAGGTAAGTAAAAAGCACAATAAAGACTTCATCAGTGTCAAAACATGGAAAACTGGGAAGATTAGGGCCAAAATTAATATTGCAATGCTTATAAAACCCCTACAATTTGTGATTTATCTACTTGTAATATTTTTTCAAGGTATTTATGTAAATTGCAACCCAAAACCTAGTAATTAAATTGAATATATTAATTGAAACATTTCCCGAACAACTCTTTTGTGAGCCATGGTATCTGGTTTACTCCTAGGCATAGTTTTTCATAGGCAGCACTGCTTAGAGGAATCTTAAGATAGTCTTATAACATTTTCCAGGAAAGGAATATTACTTTTTTACATCCCTTATACTGCTGTAATGATGTTAAGCACATATTAGATGCAGCTGCGTATCTGTCATGAAGGTTTTTCTCCTTGTTATGGGACTGAGTTCTGCCTCCACAAGAATGAGTTAGAGTTTAACAGAAAATTCTAAACACCCGAATAATGTGTCCTCAAACTGTATATATGCATACAGTCATTTAGACAGAGATGAATCCTCTCTGGAAAAGGATCAAATATTGAGAAATGAATATTAAAAACATGTATTCAATATTTTAAATCAATATAATTGTTTGCAAGCATGTGGGAATCTTAACACAAGATCTCTGATTCATATGTACATATATATATATATATATATATCTGCCTGGTAAAATACTAGTAACAGAACAGGGTGAATGGATAGAAGTATACAGAGGCAGCATACGTTGTCTGAAGTACTACCACCAAAACAATCCCACAAACAAACACACAAAAACCCACACAATATAACCCCCCCAACCACCTCTAAATCCCTTCGGTTTTTTGTCATCATTTCCATACCTAAAAGCAGGTACATATCTCAGATAATTAGGTCCTCTTGGTCTATCTTCTCATAGCTTCCCTTCCACTCTGTTTTAAAATAAAGTGCCTGTGGCTCTCTACTATTTATGGATACCCAAATCTCCACTTGTTTTGTAGAGCTCAACCACTGATTTAAAACCACAAAGAAAATTGGCACCAGCTGTGATCCATATCCAAAAAAGTTGTTCCAAGAACCTACAAATAGCATTTTAGAATTTCAGCCACCCTTCCCAAAGTTAAACTGTTACTATGGCAAAACCTATATGTCATCTTAAAATGATGCAGAGCCACAGATCAAATAAAGAGCATCATACGTCACAAACAGCATATATGAATAGAAGCCTGACTCAGAGAAGGAATTCTTCCAGTTTCTGCTCTTCTTTGTTTATCAATTACTTATATTTTCCACTTACAGTTTTTAAAAGAACAAGGATGTTAGACAAAGTTGCTATAAAGTAATAGTTTTGACCTCATGGGTTTCTCTCTACATAACAGTATAACAACAATAAGAAAGATGGAGACAAGTGTTTTGTTGAATATATTCATCAAAGAAGTTTAGTGTGTGTGGACTTTTTTTTTTTCTTCCTGCAACTTCCAAGTAATACCAATGAATAAAGTATAGTAAAAGGTTGTGAGTCCAGTAGAATTAGAATTGTCACCATGAGAAGAGAGCCAAATAGAATTCTGAGTTTTGTGATTGCAAATATGGAGTCATTCCACTGGCAACTGCTGTAAACCTTTGAAAGTGTATTTGTCTTTGAGTATTACTCATTTTCAATATCGTAACATAAAACTAGCTATAGCTAAAAAATTTATTTCAAAGAATGTAGAGTCTAAATTCTGTTCGTTAGACTCTCTGTATCCAGGGTAGGATTTCTTTAGTTGTCAGAATTTTTTATTATTTTAGGTCCAGTCATCTGTGCATATAGAATCTCTAAACCTTAACGATCTGTGATGAAATTAAACATTTGGTGTAATTTCTTCCCAGTTCTTTGACTTGCTTTTTGTTATATACAAAATAAGTGGCTTGATAGGTAGCTATCTCTATTAGCTACAGCTAACATTCTGTATTTTGAAAAATGCCTTTTTTCCTTCATACCATGGCAGACACTTCATAGGATCCCATCAAGGTGCTGATGAAAAGCCTATTGTGTGACTTCTTATTATATGTTTTCCTTAATGAGCCATATCCACTTTGAAGACCAAATTAGATTATCATCAGACTAACACCATCTACAAAACTGTGTTAAAAGGTTAAACTCTCTTATATGGGGTTTCTGGAGATTTATTTGGAATTACAAATGTTCCTGTTAGAAGGTTATCCTTGTACCCATAGATTAAGACCACTGCATGAACACTCTTTTGCAAATCAATATTAATTAAAAATTATTATGATCAGAGAACTAAACAAAGGGCCTGTGCTACTAAAGAAAGGGTATGCCCCAGTGACAGATCACTGTTAAAACCTCTCATGCCATTGGGTGATATTTGCCATATGTCCAATGATTGATAGTAAGATTTAATGAGTTCTTACAAGCAATTAAATAATCAAGGGTTCCTGCTGTTACATGGCATAGCTTGATAGAACAGTGACAAATGAGAGAATATCTGCAACCTAATCAAAGGGACATATTTCCTTGGGAACAAAATAATATTATCCACCAGTGCAATCAAAGGACAAAAGAACACAGAGAGGACGCAACAGAACGAGATAAATTTTGTGCTCTTTTCATTATTCTGGCCATACAGTTTCCATTTATTGGATCCTATTAAATCAGAAAGAAAATTAGGCTACTTAAATATGTTTCATTTGTCATACACTGTTAGCTAGTGGGTACGTATCCATATCCAGTCACCTTAGGAGCCCTTTCCTTGTGAAACACTATCTTAGGTTATGTTTGCTGCATTTTTATTCTGTATTTATTTCTTTTGTGATTATTGAAGTCTTGTTATAGCTTTTTGCTTTGTTGTGGGGGTTTTTTTCACTCTAAAGAAGAACAGTGAAAGACTTTGCACTACCTCAAATTTGTCACATATTTTTGAATTATTCTGAATATATGTATTTGTGTTCTCTCAAAAGTGCTTGAAAATATCAGTTCATAGTAAAAATATAGGAAGTCCACTGAAATGATTTTAGAATTCCTTAGATTCAGAACATATATTTATATATAAATATGTAAGAGGCAGTATGCATTCTTGAAGTCTCCACCTTAATGAATTTGCAGTCCCCTATACCTTGTAGATTAGAAGTGAAGAGTTTTATCCTGAACTGTAGCCCAGTGTGGTAGCACACTTGGTTTCCTTCATTGCTTTTTGCAACCTTAAAAGCTTTAGAGTCATCTTTAAATGACATTCAGAGAATTTAGGATTTCACTGACTATAGACTGAAAATCACTAGCAGACAAATTTATTTCCCTGTTTTTAAGTTAAAATTGATTGCAAGTAATGGGTATAGATATGTACAAGTAACAGAGTATAGATCTGCTTATTCTGACTTTTAAAAAAGTATTTTACCTTTATGATTAGAGAGAGAGTGATTAATCAGTCTTTAAAAGCATAAACTTCAAACAGCCTAGCTGTCCCATTCAAATCGAGATGTAAACTTCTGGCCCAAAAGTTGTCAATAAAACTGCATTTAACTTTGATGTAATTTTTCCTTTGACTCTGAATAAAGCCCATGCTTAGGTATTCTTTCAACTTTAAAATCATTTCAGGCTAACAGTAGCTCTGCTGTTGACATGGAATAGCATCATATTCTTAGGAGAAATTTTTTTTTCACTAGATAATTTCTGTCAAGCAGAAATTAAAAAAGTTCCAAGACTAGGAATTACTTTTTAGCTAAAATTTGCTTCAAAAATTTTAAACATGAGACTGTAGTTCTGTACTATATTTCAGTTAGCTAGCTGATATGTAGAATGAAAGTTACAGAAATGCACTAGACAACTAAGAGAACAAGGTACCCCTCCTGATCACTAAATATATTCAGATATTTAACATGTTGTCAATCTTTAGACTCTGTCACACATGACCTTTCTAAATATATTTTGAGGACCAATTTCTTTCCTTTTTCTGTCTGTATTGCTGCCATATGGGGAGGAAGGTGAGCTCCTGTGAAGCAGAATGACCTCAGGACAGGTTGTTCCAATTCAGTCAATTTTTCCCAGAGCCCTTTTCTCAGGCTAGAACTTAAAAAGCAGCAAAGTGATGCGATGGTACATGTGTACTCTGCAGCAAAGACTCTAGATCCTTTGGTAGCTAGTACACAGAATTTTCATAGGATCATGGAGTCCTAAAATATTTTGGGTTAGAAGGGAACCTTAAAAAACATCTAGTCCAACCTTCTCCTGCAATGAGCAGGGACATAATTTCATCTTTGTTTCCCACTTCCAAGCAAATGTGCAAAATTATCTTAGCCACAAGGTGGGTTTTCTTTTTATTGTATTTTATTTTCATTTTTTTTAGGTTTTTTCTAATGCGGAATTTGCAAAACCTTGACATTTTTACAAAACAGAATACTTGTATTCCAGCCAGCTCTATTCAACAGTGAGGGATGTATCACTGATTCTATTTTTTCCACATGCCCGTACATTTGGGTTTTTTTTCCATACACAAAGCAAAATTTTTCCAGAGTATGTAGGATATTTCAGACATTAGTCACATAACTCCCTAATGGAAGACATTCAGATACTGCACCAAAAAATAAAAGTACATAAAATAACTATAAACTAAATTTTAAAAATATCAACAATTAAAAAGCTTCTTAATTTTTTAGTGATTTGAGTGTATTTAGTTATAGATCTTCTATATGTGTTGGTAAAGGTTTCCTAAGCTAATGGTAATTTTTAATAAAATTTCACAATGGTTGATAAAAATACTGTGATTCTGTGTTGGATTTCAGCTGTGGACTATTCTGCTGCAGTCAGCAGTGATTCATTAGATTTCATTAAAATAAAGCATATTTTTAAATTAGGAAGATCTATTGAGTTTCTGTAAGTCTTAAAAATGTATAAATTTGTCTACTCCAAATTCTTACCTTTTCAGTCAACTCCAGATATGTAGGGTTGAGATCTGCCTAAATAGGGCTGTGGTTATCTGGGGACTTGAGGGATCACTCTGCCACTGGGCCACATATGTGCAGCAAGTCTTTAATAAGCCTGTCAAATGATGCATCAGTGTGGTTTTACATGGGTGTCAGTCAGATCTCCGGTGCACCGGGTCATATCGTGTTTGAGTTTAATCAGGTCTGAGCTTAATGTGATCTAGTGAAGGTCATCTAAATGAGTTCCATGTGTAGTGGCAAGAGTCAACAGCTCTTACTAAAATAGTAACTTTGTTGTTCCAGAAGTCAATCAACCCTTCAGACTAAGTTTTTGGCAGCATTAAATTCCAACGGACTACTCCCAATCAATAAATTCACAAAAAGTACACACCTCATTAGATTCTGTACAGATTGCAAAGCTAGCTATAATGTAAAAACAGGCAGACAGTCTGTCTCAATATTATTACAGGAAGGCTTGGTTAAATTAATAGCTTCTCATTGATTAAAAAATCTTGCATTTTACATGTTCTTAAGTTGGTTCCCACCATTACCTTTCAATAACAGAATATGGGTCTTTGGAGAAATGTGGTTATATTGAACTACTGTATTGAAATACAAAGGTAGGCAAAATAAGTTGTTTACATTAGCCCATCATTATTTCCTGTCATAAAGTTCTGACCACCTGAAAGAAAAAGACTACCCCATCAATGTGTCCTAGGAACTTTGTTAATTCTGTATTATTCCTAGCCTGTCAAAAATATCATTAGTTTGGAAATGTCACCTGAGCATGAGTCCACAAAATCATTTCAGTCATAACTACAGGTGAGAAATTTTTGTGTCCATGTAGCATTTGTCATTGTATACAAGCTTCAGCTTTTGCCCCTTTTTAATTACTGTACTAAATCCAGACAGCAATAATAACACAGGTTCTGACCTGCTAAAGTGCTTTGCAAATCACCCTAAAGACCCAGGGTATGAGTCTGACTGCATTTAGTTCTTTGTTAGAGTAAGTAGTTTGATACCAGTTATATTATGAACCCTCCATCAAAACTGTTCTGAGACCTTCACCATGAACCTACTCAAGTGTATTTCAATGGCATGCAATGTTGGAAGACTTTTCTCAGAGCCACAAGTTCATCTAAGCTGAATTGAAGTAGTACAACCTCATAGAAATAATACTACTAATTATTAATGTAAGGTGTTGTGATTGATTGCCATTGTTCTTTTGTACTTGTGCAAGCTTCATCTACAACACAACCAGTCCTATGTCTCAGGTGTTCTGTGGGTCAAACAGCAAAGGGGGGTCAGATCTCCGAGTATGCCAGTGTGCTAAGACCTGCATTTCAAGAATAACGATGCTTCTTGGTTTAGTGCAATGCATATGTTGTCTTCCATTTTCATAGCAGAAACACTGACTCAGGCAGTATGTTGTCAGATTTGGCAAACAAGTGGAAGCTGATGGAGCTCCTGTGGTGTGACTAGGGTATTGGGGTGTGGATGGGAAAGTTCAAGAAGGTTGACTTTATGAGGGCATTACAGCTGGGTGATTTTTCTGTCTCTCAGACGTTGGGATGTCACTTACAGTAGAGCTTTTAAACAAACACTTATATTGTATGCTTTGGGTTTTAGGCAAATTAGGGATTGATTATTACAGCAATTGAACTGGCTGGCTGCAGGTTTGGTGTGTCCTCTGAGAAGTGACAGTAAGGTAGTGAATACATGGAGAAGCTCTGCTAGCTGCTCCTTATATTTCTTATCCACACAGCTCCTTTATCTACTCATTGAAAATATAAACATCAGCATCATCTAGAGATGGTTTGTGCTTTTGCTAGTGGAGCCTTCTCTATAATAAGGTCTAGTAGATGAATGCATCATTGGGAAGAGTCCTTAGGTTAACAGCATCTATTTTGTTATCTTGTAACTCAGCTTTTGATACATCAGTCATTTAGAGAAGCAGTCTCCTTGTATTGGGTTGCTATCTTGTTTTTCTCTGTTGACCACATCAGTGCCTTCAAAGGGCAGAAGTAGGGCTTTTCTTTCCTGTGAGGCCAAGCCCCTTCCAAGTTACAGGGGTCAAGCTGCATGTCCACTTCCAGATATTCACCTCGTTGGTCATGTGTTTGCTGACTTTCCTCTTTTCCTTCCCCTGTTTTTAATTCATTGGAGTCCTGCAGTGCAATGAAAAGATACAGCTTGGTTCTCAATGAATTCTGTGGAAGGGAAGAGTAAGCATCTATATTTGGAATAAACACAAACTATTATTAGACAGAGTTTTTGGAAGTAGTTGTAATTTATCTGCTATCAGGAGCAATAGAAAACCATATGGATGACAAAAAACATAACCAGGGCAAGGTCCTTCCTGTGTCTGTTGACAACTAATATGCACCAGGAGGGCAGTGCCATATGTTTGCATGTATGTTACCGCAGGGGGCAGTGACATATGTTCACACGTATGTCACCCCTCTGGCCTGCTGTCATAAGGCTGTTTCCCAAGGGGCATGTTCCCTTGAAAAATAGAAACAAGACCCACAAATGCGAGTCTCCTACATTCTCTTTGTCATCAGATTCTCCAAGACCAGCACTGCTGCACTGGCGAGCGATCAGAACAGAACAGAACAGAGCGATCAGAACAGTCCACTCTGATGTCCCTTCAAGGTACTGAATGGCAGAAAAGGAAAATACAGCCACCCTACTAGAACAGTCAGACCCGCTGAAACATTCAACCTGCCAAAACCCCTGAGGATGGGAAACACACATCCTCCTCCCAAAATATTTCCTGGGCTGCCCTTGTCACTTTCTCACAGGACAGACCTAGTGTCACATCACATCGTAAGCAGCTCTTGGCAGGACAGAAGAAAAAGTTTGAGTACAGAGGAGTGCCAAAGTGAGAGAGAATCAAAAAGTGGTGTTCACGATACTTTCTCCTGTAGTTTTTGTGGGTTGGAGATGAACAGTACTATTAGATTATCTTGACCATTCCCCTGTCAGTGCAAAATTATTCCTTGCAATGCAATTTCTAGTGTTTTTTCATTCCATTTAGTACTAATCCAAGCAGATAGCCTTTCTGTTGTATCTCTTGGGACACCATTTATCCCTCAATCCACTTATTCCACTATTAGGTAGATTTTCTGAAATTTGCAGTGTATTTTTCTTTGCTTAATTTCCTTCCTCTCTTAATTATCCCTCTTGGTGCAAATGTGGCTCATCTTTATATTTTTGCATTCTCTCAGAGGTCATCAAGTCTGGTGCACAGAGGAGGAATGAAAACTGCAGTGTGAAATTTCCTTCTAGAAAAGTGTAACCTGCAGGACATTTTGTGTGGTCTCAGATGCCTTGTGACTGCACAAAAATTTGGACGGCCTTGTGGATACGCATCTGTTAACCAAGTCTTATTTGGTCTAGGTCTGTTACATTATTTAGGCTTGAATGCTAGTAACCATTCCAAGGGCTCTCTTTGGAAGTTTTAATAGGAGCATACAAAGCTGCTTCCTTGTTTTATAAGGGAAATCCCCAAGCAGTGAAAAGTGGTGAAGATCTCTCCTACTTAAGAGGGTAGCTCTGGGTTAGCTGAACAAATATTGCACCCCTTTTCTCTGAACTGTGTACTGTTAAAAGGCAAGCCTGACACTTCAGCATCTGATGGACTTTATTTTCCATTCCATGATTCACAGTTAATGCAACTATGCTTGTCTTGCACTTTTGTAAGGATTTGGGTATTCACTAGTGTATTCTATGAAAGGGCTATGATTTTGGTTGGCTTTCTTCCCTTTTCTAGCCATTTATCTACCTTGTCTCTATCTCAGTGTTCTGAAAGGAGAATTAGCATTTTCCTGCACAGCAATTTCACCTCCTCCAGTGTCTGGAAGCTTCCCTGTGCTTTAGGCAGCTGTGTTTACAGCTCCAGCACCTCTCAGACAAACTCAGCAGGAAGCTGTGAACGAGGCAGATAGCTAAGGCAGATCAGACACTGGTCTCTGAAAAGAAAAGCAAACTGAGTATGACTAAGTCATGGAGAGGAAAGAAAAACCATGGTGGAGAAATTCATTCTTTCTCCAAGAGTAACTGGGTCTTCTCAGGATGGAAATTTCTGGATTAGAGGATGTGTCAGGCATGAGACAGTCATGGCACAGAGGCAGGCTTTGCATCTCGAGGGGAGTTGGAGGCTGCTGAGAGAAGGAATGATGAATAAGCTCTGGCTTCAGACACAGCAGAAACAGTAAGTTCCAAGGGATCAGAGGCAACTGTGCAGTTTTCTGCAAATCAAAAAGCCACCAAGGTGACTGAAACCAAGTTGCAAAGGACTTTCCATGCAGGGACAAAGTAATCAAAGAGAGATTTTGGCAGAGAATTCTTTATAAAGCTTTTGCTATTTCTGTCTTTCCAAGTCAGCCTGAGTTTTCCACTACTTAAAAAAATATTAACCAAAAAAAAGGGGGGGAAAGTGTTCTTGTTTATATTAACAGAAAATCTAGATATATTTGAAGTTAGACATGGTTTCAGTCTTCTCTAGGGAAATCACCATGAAGGTCCTGAGCTCCAACTCAAAGAATTCTAACTCCAGCATCAATACAATGGCCCTATCTTGTAAAGAAATGAATTTTCAATCCAGTAATCTTTTAAAATTAATTTTAAAATGTATATGGGTGGGGTTTCTTTTGGTTGGGTCGTTTTGTGGTTGGTTGGTTTGTTGGTTTTTTGCTTAAATGAAACAATGTTTTACCCCAACTACTTACTATGCTACCTGCCAGGATACTTTGGTGGATTTTTTCACAGTTCTATATTTTTCTGGCTGCAGGCCATTGAAATCAAACTTAACTCAAAATACTAACATAGTTTGTGCTTGACAGGGCCATAGGATTAAAATTCTTCACACAAAATTAGGAAAGCCTTTCAAAACCTTATTCATTGGAACATTATCTTCTTTGAATGTCACCTTCCATTTCGGTCGCTTACTGTCATGAAGTCCTTTTCTAATTCTTCATGGTCTCTTTTATTGCAGCAATAATATATTTGCATTACCAGTATACATGGTCTTCATTCATTGTGTACTACCTACAAATATGTTGAACAGAATGTATCTTGGCACAGATCCTTGTGGAAATCCAGAGGTGACTTCATGCTGATGTAAAAAATGACCTTTCATTTCTACAGTTTGTTTCATCTCTTTCCTATTCCTGAAAGTTCAGTGGAGAGTAGGACATTATCTCTCCCATATATACCTATATAGAAAGCAATTACTCACTTTTATCATCACACCCCAAAGATTTTGGGATCATCTGGGCCTTGGCAAGAAACCCGCAAATATAATGTTATTTGGAAACAGGTTCTAGAGATAGCACACCTGGGCAGGCTCAGATTCCCATAGCATTTTAACTGCCTGTTGTCTATCTAGATGTTTTATTCTTACTTCTAGTGTCACAGCAACAATAATCCTGTGTGAAGTCTGTATTTGTTCCTCACAACGGAACTGTGTCTTACACATTTGACAAAAGAAACACTTTTGCTGTTCTCTTTCATGCACATAAATATCTCATATGATTCTACATAGTATCTGAAATTTTATTTGTAATTTTATTCCTAAGATTCTCTAGAACAACTGGGTTCTTCAGAGTCCCGTGTGTTTTCTTAGCATTGCTCATCCAATCTCAGACTCCTGGCAACAAAGCTGGTATCTTGAATAAATGATCTCCTCTAAAGGGTAAATTTTGGCCACCTTGATATTCCTCCCAACACTTTCATCATCCTTTGAATAAGTAGGCAGGTTTACAGCCAATGCTCTCTGCTGTTGTTCGGGGTTTTATTTATTTATTCACCTTTTGAAAGAGTTAACTCAGTAGAAGTGGTAGCTGTTTGTGTGAGGGAGCATAAGATTCCTTTGTCTTGCTGTTCCTTGGTTAGGTTGCATCAAGGGAGCATGGATCAGTTTTAATGATGGAAGTGGCAATTAGTATTGCTGAGCTATAGTTTCAGGTTTTTGACAGAGCTGCTGAGCTTAATAAATTATGGACACAGGGAAATGGGGGCAGTGGAGGGGGAAGGAAGGCCTCAGAATCTGCCTGAGCAGCACATAAGCTGGTAGTGCAGTGCATTGCATCTCTATTCAATTAATGTCCATTTCAGTCTGTTTTTGCGGTCAAGAGTGAAGAAGCATCATGTGTAATTAATAACAGTTTTCAAAAAAAATCTATATGAATACATGCCAGCACAAGGAATGACACAGGGACCAAAAAAGCGTTGGAAAAGAGAATGAAAAGTGCTCCAGATTCATAATGAAGTCTCAGATGACCAGCCTGTGGGGTGGGCAGAAATTTCCATGACAAAGTTTTGGGAGCACATCTGAGCTAAAAGCTTTTTTAGAACCAGGCCAAATTTCATAGAGATAAAAATATATCATCACACAGGTTATTCCCGTGTCTAAGGTAAGGTGCAAGTTATCTATTCCATGCATCTGTGCCCTTCCACATACAGAATTTGGAGTACTTGAGCATCTGTGGTTGAAAAAAATAGAGAAAGTTTTCCTTCTGTGTGTTCACAAGGGCATGTCTTATTTGCAGTTATTTACATTCCAGCTGTACCCAAAGTATGGCCAGCACTGTGTCACTGAATAAGAAGAGGCTATGGGGACACGAAGACTATGGTGTCCAGGAGGAAAAATCAGAAGTGGAAAGAGACTGCATCCATGACCAAGGCAGTCAAAGTACTGACCAGCCACTTGCCATTGATTGCATTTCTGCTTGTTTTAGCTGTAAACTATTCCCAGTGTTGTCTTAATTTTCTCTTGTTGTGTTGACATATATTTGGCCTAAACATCAGCATGTGGCTTTGAAACAATATTTAACCTCCTGTTGTTGTGTTCAACACAGTGAATATTATTTCAGTTCTAAATACTGCTGTTAATGAATACTAAATGCTACTTTCTTAATAATCGATTTAGTTAAATTTGTGAGGGTACCTCTTTAGACATGTATTTTCTGGAAGTGAGTCAGTGAAATGTGGCTTTATAGGACCAGAAACCTGAGAAAAGTGATGTCAAGAGGCTATATGTTCAACTATTCTTTAACTTTACTGTACTAACAAATTGCACAAAGCCAGGGTACAAGTCGGGTATTTTATCATATTGCTTAATAACACTCACTGGCACAGTACTGACACAGTTTGTCTTGTGGAGGGAGAGTTCCTATCTGAGGACTCTGCCCTCCGCAGCACAGCTGAGCACAGCCTCCCTGCTCCAGAGAGCACAGGGCAAAGCTGGCATCAGATGTGCCATGCCACATGACTTTCTCCCAGTGTACCAACTAGTACAGATGTAACCTTTATAGTCTCTATGCCCAGGGTACCTTACAGACTAAAACTGTTTAGCCTTTCTGTAGTGCTCCAGGGAAAGGAAATGCTCTAGCATCTGGAAGGGAAACACAGAACCGCCAAGTGGTAGGAAAAAACCCATTTCTGCACATAGAGTGGTGAAGCTCCAAAAAGTGGGATTTTTGTTAGGCTATGCCAAACCAGTGTTTTCTGCCTCTGTTACTGGTGTTGGCTAGTAACTCAGAATTTGGTTTCATAAGAAAAGTTTGGTTTGTAAGTTTGGTAAAAAAATAAAATCAGATAGAGGTCTTTCATGTGCACAGAGTAACATTCATCCTCAGCTTCTGAGTCCACAGTAGCTCATGATCATGATACAGGGATGTTAAGTAGGAAACCCAGATTCAAATTTTTTTTCTTCTTCACAACAGAAATTCTGTCGCTGCTCTCCCAATTGCGAGGTGGGCCTCTGAGATGCCACCAGGATGGTAGATGGGGGAAGTAAATGTCCTGCTAATCATCCCCAAATATCCAAATTTTTATTCAAACATTGCAATTTCTATTAAAAATTCCAGCTCTGAAAAAAACGGTAGTTTTTGGTCAGATTTGTACATTGCAACATGACCGATTGAAATTTTAAAATTTTTACTGAATTTGGTGTGCTAAATTAGCACACCCCTTATCAAACCATGAGTGAGACAGCAAAAACAAAAGTACTTGGTGTGGCTTGAAAAGTGGGGTTTTTTCAGACTCAGGGTGTCTAAGAAAAGTGAGCTGCTTTTAGTGTCCATTTTGGCAAACTGCAGCCTAAAATGCATCCCAGGAAATTGCAGTCATATTGCTTTTACTTGTTTGTTCAGTATTTTAAGATACACAGGTATTAGGCTGCCGCAATGTAGTACAAATAGTCCTCCTTTCACAAGGATGACATGGTCTCAGTGTATTGGCTCTAGGGCTCTAGGGATTTTTTGCATGACTTCACTAGTCACACATTATTTCAGGTCACATTATATCAACTAGCTCAACAAGAATGACAGTGACCTTCACTTTGTTTCAGTTCCCTGTAAACCTAATAATTATTGAAATTACATTGCCATTATTTATTTAACAAGTAATACTTTTGAAAAGAAATATTCTGATATGAGAAAGAATGAATGTTAGCAAAGTAGTCTTCCTTGCTTTCAGACAATGTTTCTAGCATCCAGGATGAGAAAGAGATACCTTAGTGTATGCTATCTTGTTTGCACTATCCTTATAAATGTCATTACTCTGGGCATAACTCCACCCATGGGTGGTAGCAGTATTTACTTGGAAAGTGCTAACACCCCTACCCATCTGTTCAAGCTTGTCAAAACCTATTGGACAGTTTGATTGCCAGTGTCTCATTTTGCTTGCTCTGATCCTTTTCTACCAAGTAAGAATTGCCACAATGAAAGCAAAGGTTTTCAGTATCAGGAGAAAATTATTTAAGGAGCTGGTATATGGGTTTAGTGTCAAGTGACCCAAAGAACCTGAAGGTGCACAGGTCCATGAGACCTAATGAGATGCATTCACAGGTCATGAAGGAAATTGCAGATGAAGTTGTTAAGTTATTATCCATCATATTCGAGAAGTCGTGGCAGTCTGGTGAAGTTCCCACTGACTGGAAAAGGGGAAAAATAACCCCCATTTTTCACAGGAGAAACAGGAAAACCCAGGGAATTACGGTCCAGTCAATCTCACTTTTGAGCCCAACAAGGTCACAGAGCAGATGCTCTTGGAAACTGTGCTCAGGCACATGGAAAATAAGAAGGTGATTGGTAAAAGCCAACATGGCTTCACTAAAGGTGCATGATACCTGACAAATTTGGTGGCTTTCTATGATGGGGTGACAGTGCTGATGGATAAGGAAAGAGTGATAGATGTTACCTACCTGGACCTGTGCAAAGCATTTGACACAGTCCTGTGTGACATCCTGGTCTTTAAATTGGAGAGATGTGGATTTGACAGATGGACCACTTGGTGGATAAAGAATTGGCTGGATGGTTACATTCAAAGAGTTGTGGTCAGAGGCTTAATCTCCAAGGGGAGACCAGTGATAAGTGGCATTTCTCAAGGGTTTGTGCTGGAATCAGTGCTGCTTAACACCTTTTCTGGTGACATAGACAGTAGGATTGAGTACACCTTTGAGTACAGTAATTTTATTGACAAAACCAAACTGTGTGTTCTGGGCAACATGCTAGAGAGAAGGGAAGCCTTCCAGAGGGACTTTGACAGGCTTGAGAGCTGGACCCATGTGAACATCATGAAGTTCAGCAAGGCCAAATGCAAGGTCCTGGACATGAGTCGGGGCAGGCAATCCCAATCACAACTACAGGCTGGGCAGAACAGCCTTGAGGAGAAGGACTTGGGGGTGTTAGTGGACAAGAAGCTCAACATGATCCAGAAATGTGTGCTTGAAGTACAGAAAGCTGACTGTATCCTGGGCTGCATCAAAAGAAATGTGGTCAGCAGGTCAAGGGAGGTGATTGTCCCTTTCAACTTCACTCTCTGAGACCCCACCTGGAATACTGCGTCCAGCTCTAGGGTCCCCAACATAAGATGGATATGGAGCTGTTGGAATGAGTCCAGAGGAAGACCATGAAGGAGATCAGAGGGCTAGAGCACCTCTTCTATGAAGACAGGTTGAGAGAGTTGGGGTTGTTCAGTCTGAAGAAGAGAAGGCTCTGGGGACATACAGCAGCCTCCTACTACCTGAAGGGGGCCTACAAGAAAGCTGGAGAGGGACTTTTTACAAGGGCAGGTAGTAATGGGACAGGGGATAAAGGTGTTAAACTAAATGATGGTAGTTTTCGATTAGGTATAAGGAAGAAATTCTTCCTTGTGAGGGTGGTAAGGAACTGGCACAGGTTGGATGGAGCTTTGGGCAACCTGGTCCAGTAGATGGTGTTCTCACCCTTGCCCCAAGCAAGAGGCTTGTAATTGGATGGTCTTTGCAGTCTCTTCCAATCCAAACCATTCTTTTATTCTATGATTCTGTGAATATTTGCTTTTTGTGCATCCTTTCTATGAAAACTTACTTCATCACTTTCCTCTTTGATACTGGGTAGTTCTTGGTCTTCCACACACACATAAGCACTTCATGCTGTCCAACATCTGACTAAATGCTCTCAGCTGAAACCTGCTGTTAAGTTAGTGTGTACTTTCCAGATAATTCTGAAAGACATGTACTCAGTGACTAGCTGACCTAAGATATGCTTTGGGGCAAGGTTTTTAAAACCACTTCGTAGAAGCTTTCCAGACAGGTATGAGACAATGGAAGTTCTCTAATTCTAAAGCAATCAATTTTTTTCTTTATTAGGATATATTTCATCTTGCTTTAATAAAAGATTAAATATAGTTATTATTTTTTAAGTACTGTTCTAATTTTAGGAGGTGGTAATTTAGTAAGTTAGACTGTTACAATCTGGGGAAGAGAGTCCTCCCTGACAGAATTCTAAACAATTATACCTTCAAAGCCCTAAAAGTTTCCATATGCAGGGTTCCCATTTCCCTCTATCCCATTGAGCATATATTAACAATTCCTAGCATAACCTATTGAAATTATTCAACCAGTTCACAGGGTGTTGTTTTTAAAATGAAAAATGCTATGATCTCTTAATGTCTTCACTGTTATAATGTACTAAATTAGCAGAACTCTGATGCTCTGATCATTTACACCACAATGTGCTATTTAAAACTGGAAGCCCAGCAGGAGATTTTATTTTTATTAATTTAGTATAATTTTAAACATTACAAAAATAGCTGTCTTACAGCTTCCCTGCTGAGTCCTAGATTGTTGCCATAGCCTCTGTAATACTTTATCAGGAGAGTAACATCACTATAAATACTGTATAGTTGATTCTGGTTTCAACACAGAATACAAAAGGATGTAGAAGGCTGAAGAAAAGACAAAAAAGAAACAGGGGTTGTTCTGGTTTACATTTTGTTTTTTTCTTCTCTTGCTTGTAAATCCTTTTTCTCACATGTTTTTCTCTAACAGGAGTTGAGAATTTGTATTCAAAGCCTAAAGGTTGAGGTTCCACAGTGTAGTTAGCTTTAGACATGTCACAGAATGCCGCTGTAGGAAAAAGTGTTTTGCTCTAGGTCCTTTGTCTGTTGCCCTGCCATTCTCCTGTGGACCAAACACTGCTCAAGTCTAATGTTTGGTGTAAGAACCTGTTCACATTAATTCCAGCTTTGCTGGTTTAAGTACAGAATTGGCTCATATCTGCTCACCTTTGTGTGCATTTCATGAGCTTACATCTGCCTCACCAAAAAAAAAAAAAAAAAAGCAACAGAGTCATATCCAGTCTCTTACCTCTACTATGGATGGAGACAGAGTCAATTAGATGTAATAGCTTTTGGTGCTTTTATCACACTTTTCACTTCTTTTTGGAATGAGCTGAGTTGAGCAGAAATTCTTGCCAGGAGTGTTGCTTTCCAATGGAACCTGTGACTCTACAACAATGGAGGACTCTTGGCAGTGAAGTAGTATTTGCTGTGCAAGAGATGTGGTTTCAGGTACCACAGTCCACCATTCATAATGGAAAGCTGGGATGAACTGCTAAGGGGAAGGACAGACTATGGCTGCTGATTATTTAAAGTAAAAAGATGTGAGCTACTGAAATTAAGCTCACTCTGGAACTCCTCAGTACCTGTATTATTTATGTTTATTGTCTGATAGATATTACACTTTATATTAAAGAAAGCTATAGAGTGATTAAACATTAATTTTTACTGAGTACCTGTATTTTGGAAATTGGCTGCTCTTTCCAGGTACAATTCTTAAAGTAAAATCTGAAAACTGAATAAAACCCAATTCCAAATGATTAGGATTTACCATGTGGCTATATAAGGAGCAGCACATTTCACTAGCTGCCAACTGGGTCTTTTGTAAAACCCCTGTAGCTTTCATCAAAAATTACTGCTTCGGCAGATCCATGGTGCAAATATGATTGGCATATATGCCCCTTTCTGCGTTTGAGAGAGAGCACCTTACATTCAACATGTCTTGACACTTGGATGTTAAATGTCATATAGATATTGATTGAGTGACACATTGGCATTTCAGCAGTGTCTCATACATGGTGGCCTGTCTGGGGCATAGAAGGCAGGCAACCTTCCTTCTCCATGACCCATCAATTAACCCTAATTAAATCAATAGTTTTTTTCTTTGAAACACATCAGTACTGACTAAATCTCCCCCATCAGCTCTCACTCCAACCAAGTAGGCTAGTCAAGTGCTTGTTAATTACCTAATATAACAATCTTCATCACCAAAACATTTGTTGCTGTATCCCTGGCACTGTGATGTTTGAATCTATGTACCCATGTATGGGGAATATCTATTCTTCTGCAACTCTTCTTTTTCCACAACTGCTAGAAGAACATGAGGGAAGTCATTCCAAGGATATTGGAAGAAATGAGGCATGAAATAAAAGCCTTCCTACACTCTCTGCTGATACTCAGGAATGTAAGGCAGATCACTGTATTAAGGAGAAGCACCCAGGCATTAAGTAAGGCACTAGGACAGTGAGGAGTGAGCCCTCTGTATGACACTTTCCTGAGCCAATAACAACAATGTCCACAGAACTATCACTCTGAGTTCGTGGTGATGAGATCTACAAGATGTTTCATGTTCTATTTTTCTTCTTGACAACGTCAGAGAACTTAAAATCAAGATCTTACATGATGTAAGAAAGCTTTTCCTTCCCTTCCCTTCCCTTCCCTTCCCTTCCCTTCCCTTCCCTTCCCTTCCCTTCCCTTCCCTTCCCTTCCCTTCCCTTCCCTTCCTTTCCCTTCCCTTCCCTTCCCTTCCCTTCCCGTTTCAAGAACTGGGTGTATGCACTGATAGCGTAACAAATAATGAAGTATTGGACAATTCTCTGGTTTTAATACTGTTAATAATACCAATTAAATTAACCAAGTGGACCAATCTGAGCAGTGTTCCAGCTGTTTCAGGAACAAAACCCAGAAGGACTCAGAATGGTCTGTACTGAACAGCTTCCTTTAGAAACAAAGTAGGATTGTTGCCATTTAGCACCAGAATTATCTTTTCATCTGAAATAAAGTTGTGCAGTTGGGTCAATAGGTTTGCATGACAAGATGACTTAGAAAAATACTGCCGCACATTGCTAGTGAAAGAGATTTTGGATATCAAGGATTTGGACATCTGAGAACATCACAGTTGCCCCGTGGGAAAACCGATATATTAGTGTCATGCTTATGTCTTTCATTAAACTACAACAGGAAAGGCAATACTGCAATATTGATTTGACCAACATGCTTAAATTCAGGTTTAACGTTATCTTCCCATCAAACCAGAAATCATCTTACTTATCCAAATGGCAGAAGGTCCACACATTTCAGCATTAAGATCTAACATTCGGAGTTACTCCAAGATACATAGGAAATTAGTATTTTTCTCGTTTTCATTCTTTTCATAGTTTGTAATACTACTACAGAAGGAAAAACAAAATAAGGTGTCAGATTTGTCTTTCCAAAGACCAACTATTGAAAAATTGACATTCTCAGTGTAGAGATCCACATACCTTGATATGAAAAAAAGCATACATAAATTTAATATGTTACTTATTTCTTGAAATGTGGATTCTTAACCAGAACAGATCTGGACAACAGTCTACTACTTCTTCTAAGGATGCTATACAAGTCTATACAGTTGTGGAATACTACAGTTTTTTAAAAGTTGAAATTAAATGTGTTGTCTGGGACAAACACTTGATTGCAACTCTCAAAGGCTAGTTTTTAACAATTTGCTTTATTATCATAAAGAATGTTCATATAAGACAGCTCTAAAGAATCATGCTACTCTTTGTCATATATTGTCTTTTCAGTAATTGATACATAAATTATGTATAACATTAAAGGGGGATAGATTTTGATCAATTCACATTGGCATGAATTGCACTTTGCTTAAACCCACAGACATTGTAAAAATATTTTAGATATACTAAAAACTGCTTGAACCATTTTCATTGTTTCTTAGTAAGGCACATACAGCTTTTTATTAAATTATTTTCCAAATGTTATTTTGTAAAGAAATTTAATAAAATTTACTACTCTGCAATCCATTGAGCACTTCCTAATTTAATTTTCATATTCTGCATTTCCTGGGATTTACAATTAAAATTGTGATGAGCCAGACATTCAAACTCTTACATGTGTGAGATTTTATTATTTCTTTTTTTTTTAGCTGAACAAGGATTTTTGTTTTATAAATTTTTTTTAAACATAAAAGTGTAAGGAAATGAGATCTTTTGTGTATAGATTGTGAAGTTTTTACTAAGTTTGACAAACAGTGTCTTCTCTTTTTTTTTTACTTCTTTACCCACTCAACTGTTTGGCAAAGTTGACTGTTTATGCCGATGCCAGATACAGTTAATAGAAAATAATAGTTCTGACATTTTATACTCTCCAACAGTGATCAAATAAAATTAAAAAATCCTATTCTCCAGAACAGACACTGTCATTAAAATTCTTGCAGATTTATTTACATAAAACTCAGCATGTGTGTAACCAAGAATGAGACATTTTACCACTATTTTATTATGCTGAGTTCTTGGAGATCACTACAAATAGACATATATTCTATATAATAATACGTATTATTTCCTTTATAGTAATAGTGCTTCATTTTTATTTTGCTTTTAAGATGCCTTTTGTCCTTTACAGCATATTGCGAAGTTTGCATTCATCACTTTAGCCATTGCTTCTAAAAATAGTGTATATTTCTGGCATTAACCCAGAAAAAGCACTCCAAAGAAACCTTAAGGGTACTGGGTTACCTGTACAGTCTTATGATGATGCTAGATACAATCATTTGTCCTATCCTGAGCTCAGTAGGGAGTTTTAACTGGTCCCTGAGCTGAGTATCTGTGCTCTAAAGGCAGCAAATGCAAAAAATACTTTAGTTTATTCAATGGTTCAGCCAAAATCTATCATCTAGGCCTCCCAGAAGCAGCTTTCCATTTATGTTCAAGCCTTCACTATTTCCATATATGGAGGCCTCTTCTCAAAATTTTGCAGTACTTTAAATCGAGATTAAATCATGTGGTTAGAAAGTAGCTTCTCTTCAGGCTTATATCAGAGCCAGTAATATGCCTAATTTATTGGAGGACACATTTGAGTATTGAGAGCCTTTATAACATCCACCATGTGGCAAAAAGAGAGGTTTTTGTTAGTGTCACTAGGAAAGCATCACAAATAATTGGCTCCAAAGGCTATTAAAGCACAGAGGGTAGTACAGCACCAGAGAAGACATAAGCTTAGAGGTTTGGGGTTTTTTTTTGTATTTTGGCTGCTGTTATGAATTAACATTTTTTATTAAAAAACCCAGGTGTATTAGTTTTCAGAGCCATAGGTCTGCCAACTCTCTTCACTTAGCACTGAAGGTCACCAGCTTTCTATCAGCAGTGTCTTCTTTCCTGTATTTAAAAGGGAAGGAACAAAAGACAAGTCCCACGCATCTGAGGACAGGGAAGAGGACGTCTTGGCACAGGGATTACAGTTGACACAGGGGTCCTCCAATGCAGGACCATGCTCATGACAGGCCAGATTTGGCTCTATAATGGGGAACAGTGTCAGAACAAATAATGTGCATGTGCACGTAATGTCGTCTTCATCATACTGTTTCTAGACTTTCCAACCTCATTTCAAGTTCTGTTATGATAGGTAAGCTTGTTGAATAAAAAGAAATAAATACATACATACATACATACATACATAAATATTAAAAGTAAAATCATTCTCAGGCAATAAAGGTATACTCTAATTTGTCCCTAACGAAACAAGACACAAATTCAGTTGCCATTCTTAGCAATATTATTGACAGTGGACTGTGGCCACTTTTAACTATTTTTCTGCTTAAGAACTATCTTTGAATGGTTCCTAAACCCTGCCTAGAACTTAGAGTTGATCTCAACATAAAACGTTTGCAGGCAGTTTGTGAGGAAAACAAAAAACTGCATCATACTTGTTTTAGATTTCACTACTGAGTAGCCTTTTGATCTGCAAGCAGTTTTCACCCCCAGGATCTTCCAACAGACATGTTTATTACACCTACCAAGGTGGTGACAATGTATGAGCTGAGTGACCATTCATATTACACACAGAAAAACCTTTTTGTCCATCTCTTATCACTGTCTCAGCCACAATAGCTTAAAAAAAGCATAGAAGACAGCTACTCCTAGTTGCTTGGGACTTTTCATAGGATTCTAAAAAAAATATCTGAATAGCACTGTCAGTTAGAGAAGTGATGGTCTTCAGCGTCTCTCTCAGCTTTCGATAACCATGCCCATATAGATTGTCAAGAAATTATTCTGGCATGCAATTAAAATGAAATGTTAATTGGTATTTAAAAAAAAAAAAAAAAAAAGACTGTTCCTGCAGAATATAACTCAGTTCTAATATATTTGACAATACATTTATTCAGTGAAGGAGAGCATTCCTCTAGCCAGCAAAATAAATTTTCTGATCTCCAAATGGACGTTTTATCCTCTTCTAGCCTGATCTTGTGGTGGCATCGTGAATTTCACAGACAGCTTGGTTAATCAGCAGAGTACTCCAGAAGAGAGCTTTCTTGGCAAATAATTAAGTTCCTATTTCTCTTTAAATATCCAAGTCCAAAGCTCCCAAAACACCCCTTCAGATCTAACTTTCCTACACTGTCTTTATATTTACAATGTACAAGAAACTAAGGTAGGGTTAATTAGTCGAGAAAATACCACTAAGTTCAATCTACAAATTATGAGGACTGTTTCAGGGGGGACAATTAAATATTATATATGTGTTCATTTTTTTCCTATCTCAAAGTTCCTGTGCCTTTGCTGTCACTTTCTTCAAGATTTTGTTGAAATTTATGATAGTGTTAGGGAAGTTTATGAGAAGCTAAAGTTACGTTTATGTTCCAGGTGCCAGTGATCTGCAAAATAAAGAAATATTTGTCTCCATTGAATTGTTGAATTTACCCCTCTCCTCTCCTCTCCTCTCCTCTCCTCTCCTCTCCTCTCCTCTCCTCTCCTCTCCTCTCCTCTCCTCTCCTCTCCTCTCCTCTCCTCTCCTCTCCTCTCTCCTCTCCTCTCCTCTCCCTCTCCTCTCCTCTCCTCTCCTCTCCTCTCCTCTCCCTCTCCTCTCCTCTCCTCTCCTCCTCTTTCCTATCTTGTTTTCTCTTTCTGTGATTTAGTGCTGAATGCTGGCATTTATTCTGAACTACTTCTGTTACCTTGATATGAATACTAAAACCAAGCAATTCAAAGAGGAACTTTTCAATTTACAAGCAGGGAAAAAATGTTCCTATCTGAGAACACTTAATAAAATGGTCACATATGCACATAAAATGAAGGTTTATATTTTTCTGCCATTTAAAAGTTCAGTACTTCTGTAATTATCACAAAGGGCAAGAAAGAAATCTTGTCAATGGTCCATAGATCAAATATTTTGGAAGCCTTTGATGATTTCTGCATCATAGAACACAATAATGTCATGTAGCATGGCAGAAGGTATGCACATAGACTTCTCTTCAAAATTAAGAAAAAATGGAGGTTTGGGAATGACTTTTTAGTTAATCGAGGAACCTATTCACAGTTAGAATCTAGGCATCCATGGAAGAAATCATGCCAGCACTTCAAAACCTTATTTTTCATCTTTTATTACTTTTTATTTTCCTGATTTCAGATGGAAACTAAGGAAATACTCAAGTTTTCACTGAGAAAAATTATAATATTTTTCAAAACTTCATATCTAGCTCTATCTGATTACATATTAAACAATATTCTTGTTCTCTTGTCAACATTACTGGGTTTATTTCTACCAATACATCATAACTATGTACTAAAATGCATAAACTGTACATTGAAGCCTATGCATTATCAAGACAACAGCAATGTTTATTTTGCAGGGATGCTTTTTGTTTTGTTTTGTTTCTTTTTCTTTTCTGTAAGACTGGGATAAAGAATGAACAATTTAGTTTACAATCTAATTTTAAGGGAAATGAGAAGTGATGAAATGTCATGAAAAGGAAAAAAAAATCTTGAAATAAAGCAGAACTATTTCGCAACACACATAAAATAACTCCTTCTCTGTAGCTCATAAACACTCATGTCCATTGCCTATTATTCACTTACTTGCAAATAACTGACATTATGCCTGTGCTTAAAGCCAAGCATGTCACTACTGTGACAAAGAGGGCACCTGTTGCCCCTTTGCCTGTGATTCTGATGCTATACGGCCTTGGAGATTCTTTTGTCTTCCTCACATCAGCAAAACACTGCTACAAATTGGAATAGGAGGTTTCTGAGCAGAAACATCAAGGGCCACCCAATTCACACTGAAATTAAGGGTACAGCATTCACAAGAGAAAAGGCTAGAGCTGGCTCATGTCTTCTGCCCTGTTGCCTTTTCCTGCAGCACAGCTAGTGTCTTTTCAGGTAGTGGGATACAAAGGGCAGCCAGGGTTCAAGTGTGCCCAAAGGATAATGCAAATACTGCAAGTGCAGGAAAAACTTTAGTGAAGCAGACACTGCTCCTGCCAGATTGCTCAGTGCTGTCATGAGTTCGCTGAAGAATAAGGAACAAAACTCTATAATGAGATCTCTCTGCATTGCATTAAGTGCAACAGAAATCTGTAATACTCTTAAATGCAGTCACACCTCTAGGAAAAAATGGGATCAGGCAGCAAGATCAATGCGTGTCCAGAGAAGGGCAACCAGGTTGGTGAAGGGATTGGAGAGCAAACCGTATGAGGAATGGCTGAGGGAACTGGGGTTGTTTAACCTGGAAAAGAGGAGGCTGAGGGGAGACCTTATCACCCCCTACAATTACCTGAAAGGAGGTTTTAGAGAAATGGGTCTTGGTGTCTTTACTCAAGGGACAGGTGATAGGATGAGGGAGAATGGCAGGTTCAGATTAGACATTAGGAAAATGTTCTTCATTGAAAGGGTTTTTGGGCATTGGAACAGGCTGCTCAGGGAGGTGGTTGAGTCACCATCAAAAGTATTTAAAAGACGGGTAGATGAGGTGCTCAGGAATATGGCTTAGTAGAGGACAGGTATGGTTGGACTCAATGAACTCAAAGATTTTTTCCAGCCTAGTGATTCTGTGAATATCTAGCTCATGAGTGCAGTTTTCAATATCTATCTCACACCATTGTAACTCTAAATAACATATATAACAAAAAGGGAAAACATGCCTTTTTATACATTGAGCTTGTAGATACACACAGAATAATTTCGTTCCAGCTGCCTGGATTTCCAAGGTGTCAAAGCTAGCTTTGGAAATTGTAAACCTCAGCAATGGGGAAGGGAAGGAACCACCTACTGTGCTTTTGAAGCAAGTATTGTTAGAAAGCTTTTTGCCTTTGAAACATCACTAAATATATTTGTGTATCTGTCTACATTTTGATCTTCTTTTTTATCTAAAAATGTACATGTGGTTTATTCCACAGCAATTATTCCAAACTTCTGTTCTTTTCAAATCAGTAGTAATACTTTTATTTACTTCATTAAAGTATTTCTTTTACCCTCAAAAAGTTAATCATTTTACATTTCCCCAACTCAATTTGTGGAAAGAATTTCTAAGGTTGTTTCTTTTCCCCCGTAATTATTATAGCATTTGTTTCATAATAAGCATACTTTCATAACTGCAAGACAATATATAACTGCATTAGTCTTCAATACAGAATTCATTTTCTTTCCACTGCAAATGTGGGACTGCCGTGCAAATTATCCAAAACTTGTTGTCTCTGTGTTGTGGGATGAGGTGATTTTTTTTTTAAAGTACTTGCGTCTTTTGACATTTTTTTAATTTACTGGGTAAACATATCAAATATTTCCTTTTAAAAAATGCTACTAGTGGAAACCTTTTTTTGTGTCTCACAACTTGACTTTGTAATTCCTGTTTAAGAAGTATATGCAATGCAAGACTCACCTTTCCTTTGTGATATATATTTTTTTGTGGAGTATAATTTCATAAGGTATTTTGTTATAAAGCAAATTTCTGTCAATAAGATTTTTGCTTAAAAGTAGTAATAAAACCCTCTTATGTCTCAGTCAGGTTGATTTTTATGATAAGAACCTTAAAGAAAGTTTTTAAATCTCTCAGACAGTCACTATGTGAGAATAAACCATTCAATGGTATGGTTTCAGTTTATTTTATGTCTTTTTTTTTTTTCATAGCACTATCGTTTTTTCTCCACCAAAGAACAATCAGTCGATCAAAATTTATTAGCTAGTGTTGACCTATCTGGATCTAGTTAGAAATTGTGGTCTCCTATGTTAGCCATTTAGTGAATTTTTCTATGTAGCTGACCAGAAATACTGCTATGTTTGAGAATTTGCATCTACTTTAGTGTTCCCCTAAATTTAAGGGCTTAAGAATAAGTTTTGGACTTCCTGTCTTGCTATTAAAGGAGAATGAGGGTACTGTTTAATTTATTAAAGAAGATGGACTTGCTTTATTATTAGAGCAGTAGTATTTTATATAAAAGCCAAGGAAGGATGTTCATTTGTAAGGCAACTTTTCCCAGAATTTAAATTGGTGGTAACAGATAATGGACAGTTAAAATGTGGTGTTAGTCACCACTTAGCATCTTGAGCTACGGCTGAAGCAGGTGAACACCTTTGAGTGCACTGTTAAATGATCTTTGGAGTAGATGATGGAAGAAACACATACTGATTGGACACTACAGATATATCAAGATAGGGCTAAGTTTTACATTTAGTTTAAAATAATAAGGCAATCATACAAGGGGATAACTAACAAATAATTCTATTTAAATCCACATTTTACAGATTGAAATGAGGAAAAACTTAAACATATTTGCCCTATCCATCAGGGAACTGAATAATCCTTTTATTTTCCTTTATTCCTATTGACTGATTTAGGAAAATTTAAAATCTGCTCTATTTTCAGATTAAGCTTAGTTTTGTCCTTAGAAATAAATAAGTAAATTTATCTTCACAAGGAGACTAAATAGACAAACTGTATTAATAGTGTACAGAAGATATGTTTACCATCTTGTAATTAGAGATCCCTGGCTGAAAGCACTGTCACCAATTCAAACATTCTGTCAATGAATCTGATAAGGGCTATATCTGGCTCTCCCACCCATCAGATGTTACACTTACCAGAAGATGCAGAATTTAGCTTTATAGATATTTTTTCAATAGTTCAATGAAGCCCTTAAAGTGTGATTAAAATGATATAAAAAATACCATGATTAGCTGTGTTCCTCCAACCTCTTTAATTAATGAACTAACATTAGGAGTGGAGAATGAGACAGTACAAGGCAGCATGTCTTGCACTTATTTGCAACTATTATTGTCCAGATAAACAGTGTGAAAGTCATTATGCTTTGGCAAATTCGTTACTAGAAATTCCTGGACAGCTTTTGCATTAAAGCCCAGTGAAAACAGTGGGAAAGTCCTTAAATCTCCATGTTTTCCAAAAGCACTATTAAAATTTCCAATGGAGCACAGCCCCATCCACTTGCCTAATAGGCAGAGATGCCATGTCCTATAGACTCAGTAGAAATATTTCTGAAATAGAATAGTATTTACTGAAATTACCTTAATTTTAAGAAATAAATTATCTAATCAGGTCTTAATATGATATATGATTTATTAAATACCTTGCTTGGTGACTGTCTGTAGGTTAGCATAAGCTTACATACCTTATAAAACTTACTTTTATGCCCTTGTAGAGCTGCTTTTCTTTTCTTACAAGAAGCAGAAAGAAGACTATCATGCCAGTGAAGTTCTGAATACTATTTCTGGAAGTAATTATGACTTTGGCTGTTGTTATTTACACACAAACAGGAGAATTCTTATATCGTAATGACCTTAAAATCAGATAACTCAAGACTAAGTTCTGCCCTCAAAGTAATTATATTTAAAATCATCTATGTTAAGAAAGAGTAGAAGAATTAAAGAATAATTATTTTTATTCTGAAATACCCCTTAAAATGACCAGGGGCACATTGATTAGTGCTCAAAAAAATTTGCTAAAAGCAGAATACCTTGCGGCTTTGCCTGTCTTATGGATCTTCAGTTGGACCTCTGTGTTCCAAAGGCTTGCATCTTTCTTTTATTATTAAGGATCTATAGTTCAATTAAAGCTTATCAATATGTGGAATAAAGGAATTTAGAAAAATCTCCCATTGAGCAACCTTGTACCTCTACCTTCTTTCTGTTCTCTGTATCCCTTTCTCACCCATAAGTATATGTAGAGCTGCTTCTTGTAGCACATCAGCTGCTGAAGGTAACACCATCATTGTCATTACCTGCATTGCAACTGAATCCTAGCAGTAAGACAGACAGTAAATACCAGGATCAGATTTGCAATCTGAATATGATGTATTATTTTATATACTTCTCCCGTGGCTGTCCTCGTATGTATCCCCACTTAAGAAAATTGCATCAGTAACCCTCTAACTGATGTGAAAATTGCTAGCCCTTTACAAAAGTACTATACTTTGTACATATGAATAGTTGTGTGTCTGTGAAGAAAGTAATATATAGATAATATGGCAGCCTAACTTCATAGGCATCCATGGGCACTAAATGATTTTATATCAGTGACAAGACCCTAGGTAGAATAAAAGAATATATATATATATATATATATATATATATATATATATATATATGTATATCTGCTCTCATTTGCCAGATAATTTTAAGAAATAGTTAGTGAAGGTTCATAAACCAATAGAAAAGTAACTTTGGAAAAGAATGGAAGAAAGTTTTTGATTTGCTTTGTTTTATCTGTATGATGGAACTGCTGAAGCTTTCAAAATGTCCTGAAATAACCATGAAAGAATGTGTCAGAGTTCTTCTGGCAATGGCTCAGAAATGTGAAACTATTGTCATCTTGACATTTGCCTCTGATAAACATGCTATGCACATTAAATCAAAATCGGTATAAAAGTGTGCCATGTGACAGGATAGCCTTTGCCAAGTGGGCTGACCTGTAATGAAAAAGTCAATCCTCTCCCCCCTTTTTTTTAACTGAAAAAAAAAATATATAGCAGCAATAATATGGGTAAAAGGCTCAATAAAATCTGTCAGAATTGATTTCTAGTGACACATAATGTCTGGCAATCTAAAGCTTTATTTTGCCAACTGTTTAATCTGTACTACAAGTGAAAGTGTTCCATATGCATAACTTCCCATTTCAGTGATGATCCTGTTTAAAGATTTGTTCCAGCAGCATTTATTTAATGACCTTTATAAAGAATTTTCTCATTCTTCTGTGGGTTATATTTAAACTAGGGAATAATAAAAATAAAGTGCACAATGGGGAAAAAAACCCTCCATTCCCCATTACTTTTTTTCAAAAATATAATTACTTTTTAGGCAGCATTAATGAGGAAGCCTGGGAATAGAGGCATTCCAATGGTAGAAATAATAATAAACCAACGGTCATTATTTACATCTTTATAACGTCAAATCATATGTTTTTTTCACATAATACCGTGAAGAAATCTCACACACACTGCAGTGTCCACAGCTATGGCTCCCTTATTCTATTGATTTAAGTATCCTTTTGCTTCTCCCTCCTCAACAGGAAGTATGAGGTCATTGCTATAGCTCAAACACACGTCTTGATAGAGCACTATTCAAACCAGATATACACCATACTTTATATCATACTTTGAATTATTTATCTGTCATGGGAAATAACAGGAGAGGAAGGAGTTAGCTGGGTGCTTGAAATGAATGTGGCAAAAGCATTAACGTGGGGGTCCAGCTGCACAGAATCAGATGTCAAGTCCTGGTACAAAGGGTCAGAGTCAGTGATGGTGGTAGAGCTCCTGGTAATACCAGGAGAGCAAAGAGGCTCATAAATCCGGAGAAAGGCTATCACTATAAACTAGGTATAGGTGAAACAGAGTACAAATTTCCAGTGGGCCTGGGCGGATGGCTGCCTGAAACAGAACTCTAAAACTGACATGTGCATGCAACCCTGCCATTCAGAAACTTTCATATATAGTATTGAGGAAAAGGTTAATCAAGAGTGCTGGATGGCTTAAGGAAATGCATAGGGTGGCTGACTGATTTGATTCGTATGTCCCGGTGACAAAATTCTTCCTGGAGATCCATAATGTCTGTGTTCTTAATTATCTGGTCCTCTGTGTGTGTGTGTGTGTGTGTGTGTGTGTGTGTGTTAAAAAAAACGGCCAATAAAATGTCAGCCAAGAAACACACTGTTCATTCCTTTCAGGTTTATTTTAAACCTATTGCACTTAGACTCCAGCTAAATCAATTTTTCATGAATATCTACCCTAGTAGATTACACCTCAAGCCAGTTCAGATCTCCAGAGAATTTAAAAAAAAATTTAAAAAAATAAGAGATTTATCAAGTAACAAGTAACACCTCAGGAAAAAGAAACAGGGTTTTTAATTGCTTTGTGCTCTCCATAATTGAAGGCAGGCACCTTCTTGAGGCATTCACTGCCAGGAGGAGTGTGACTCCACTTGGCCCTGCCTAATTAATCCTGTGATACAAACCTTCTGGCTTCAATTTTCACATTTCTGTCTCTTTTTAGAGGTGATAATAAAACTAAAAATTTATGTTGGTTACTGTATGACTATAACGGTGCCAGCAGAACACAAATAAAAGCATATGGATGCAAGAGATCTTGTCTCCTCATCCCTGGCTTCTCTGTTCATGAGGTGTACAGGGACATACTTTGTGCTAACAAGAAAAGGTAGAGAAAGATTCAGTAGCAGGAAGGAAGTGCAGGTCAACTGATTCTTGTGATAGTTTGCTCTGCTCAGATGACTCACTGAAGCATATGTCTTATTTGTTTATTGACAAGTTCTCAAAATAGAAGTTCACACTCTGGAAGCTCAACTGAGCTGGCTACAAATCACAAAACTGCACAACAGCTCTTAATGAAAGACAAATTGTGCAGCTTAGCCTTTAAAAAGCAGTCAAAGCTGTTTGTGCAGATGCCTTCAATCTTAATAGCTTACATACTGTGACCTGTGCACACTCTCTACCGGTGCTTATTGAAAGTAATAGACCATCTTTATTTTCCACAGAATGAAAGGATCCTATTGTTGTTGTTGTTATCATTATTATTATTATTAACATTATGACACAAGGATTTAATTCTCAAGCACTGAGTAATTGTATGTACACCCACACAGATGTATATGTGGCCACTATAAAATAAATCAGGAAAAATTCTGTTTTCAGTAAAATTGCATCCATTTTCATTGTGTGACATAAAAAGGTGGACCTAGACATCTTATCCCATTAATACAGGATGTTCTAGAGAAAAGGTTGAGATATATATATATAAATTATCTTATGTATCTCCTACTTTAAGAAATTCCAGATCATTTAACACATTTGTTAATAACAACAATTCTGAATCCAATATACAGTGTTCTATCAAATTTTCATGAAGTTTTGTACAAAGCTGGTTGATGATCTGTATGTAGCAGATAGACCAGGTCACATGCCTTGAGCTTGCTTTTCCTATTTTTAATGAAGTGTCTTTTCAATTAACAGTAATTCTATGTAAAAATATATGTCTCTTGACTGTCTGGTTAGTCCCTGTGAAGGGAGCTGCCCTGAGTGCTCCTTCCTTTGAGTCCTGCTGGGGAAGGTTGAGCTTCTTAATACATAGCCTATGTTATGTCACAGTGAGAACCATCTCCATTTTCACTAGTGCCATCTCATCCTCATCACCAGGTCTCAGGACCTCCTTCAGCTCTGGCATTTATTGCTAGAAAAAGGGCTGCCATGATAGTCTTGGATTCAGACTATTTAAAAAAAAAAAAAAAAAAAAAAGAAGACACCTTTGTTACTAATTTGCAGCAGCACATTCAGGAAGTAGGGGGACAGCTGGTCTTTTGTTCAGTATTTGAAATGGCAGGATTAGGCCAGGACACAGTTTTCTGGGTGCCTTTCACAGCCTTCTCAAGATTAATGCACATATTTCATAGGCAGCATCCCACAAATAATTGCACAGAGAAGTGGGTGAGGTCTGGTTTTCTTGTTCACTGTCCTGTCTGGTCTCCAACAATTTGCTTACACTGCTCTTTTGATGGAATTGGAGGATTTTTTTTTTTTGAAATCTCCATCTCCTATAAGGAATCACACTGTTTCTAACAAAAATATGTCTGTTTTCTTTTTTTTTTTTTTTTTTAATTTGACATATTTTCACCGGGAAAAAAAATTTTTCCCAACCAATTCCTTTTCCAGCCTCTCTAGTTACATAGGCATGTGGGACTTTAACTGGCCCTGCTTGATCACAGAATCACAGAACATTAGGAGTTGGTAGGGACCTTGAAAGATCATCTAGTCCAACCCCCTGCCAGAGCATGATCCACCTACATTAAATCGCATAGGAATGCAGCCAGGTGGGGTTTGAATCTCTTCAGAGAAGGAGACTCCACAGCCTCTCTGGGCAGTCTGTTCCAATGCTCCCATAGCAGATTTGTTACAAGTACATGGGATAAACTTTCAGTCTTCAAAAAGCATATCAGCTAAGTCTTCCCTTAGTTCTCACTAAGCCCTGCTGGGGGTAGACCCCAAAGCATTCACACTATGGGTTACAGAAAATAAAGGAGTGGTATCACAGACGCTTCTAGGTCATCTTGCAGCCCAGAAGCAGAAGCAAAATGGGCCAACTAATCTAGAATGGAAGCAAATCAGATCCTCTTAAAAAAAAAGCCTGTTAGATGAAGAGTAACAGTGTCATCACTAATGTTACAGAACCACTAGGTTGGAAAAGACCTTTGAGATCATCAAGTCCAACCTTACCTGTCCTCTACTAAACCATATCCCTGAGCACCTCATCTACCCATCTTCTAAATACATCCAGGGTTGGTGACTCAACTGCCTCACTGGGCAGCCTGTTCCAGTGCCCAATAACCCTTTTGGTGCAGAACCTTTTCCCTAATGTCTACTCTGAACCTGCCCTGTCACAGCCTGAGGCTATTTCCCATTGTCCTATCACCTGTCCCTTGGGCAAAGAGACCAACACCCATCTCTCTACAACCGCCTTTAAGGTAACTGTAGGCAGTGATGAGGTCCCTTCTCAGCCTCCTCTTTTCCAAGCTCAAAGAACCCAGTTCCTTCATCCGCCTCTCTTAAGATTTGCTCTCTAGACCCTTCACCAACATGGTCACCATATGTTCATGTGCATGTGTGAGAGAAAGAGGTAAAAGAATGATAAAGTATATGCAGCATAGTGTTTTAGTCCTGAATCCATTCCATTTGCACTTGGATTATATGATATATCAGAATTATTTCTATTGCCACCCTTTGAATGACTGGACTCTGTGTAAAATCACATTTCAGATTAGGGCTTATATCCCATTCTAATTACACTTCTGTTTAATATTTCCACAAAATCTTTTATGCCATTTATAATATATCTAACTTGGGTGTGAGGGAGTGTTTTAAAGTGAAAATGAGAAGTATAAAACTGTGCCTAGAATACAACTGAATTTTTCCATGTAGATATTTATTTTTTTTTTAACATAGCTTTTCTTTGTTATTAATCTGATTTAAGTAACTGAACTGTTTTAGAGGCTCTGGTATTTATATGCTTAAATGTCTGTCAAAAGGGTCATTGTTTCAGTAAATAGTTAAGGAAGCTATATCACGTCATATTAATAAAAACAAATGTGGATACCATTCTGAAGAAAACTGCACTCATATGAACTTAAAATTCAGGATACATGTAGGAAGTAATAGCCAAATGTATTACAGAAATAATGTAAACAGCCTAGGATAAAATGTAATGAACCTGGGAAATCAGAACAGAGGTTAAACTTCAGTGTAATTTCATTACATTAAAATATGAAATCATGCTGATTATCTCAGCCCAGTTAATGTTGCACACATGTGGTAAATATGATTATAATGAAGCCATTTACGGTTTTTGTTCTCCTACAGAATTGAAAACAAAATAGAAGACCTACTCTCTTCACACTGCTCCCTCCCTACTCCCAAATAAAATTCTTTCAAAGTTTATGCAGTTCTGGGCAGGTCGAACATACGTAGATTATAAAGTGTTGCAGGGATCCACAGATGTTTTACAAATTATAGTCCCAAATTGTGACCCAGTTTGCATGGCTATGCAGGATAGAAGGGAGAATAAAGGAATAAAACACTCCTTTATTACTAATACCAAGGGGAGCTGTAAGGGACGAATAAAAAGTATAACCACAATAGGGACTCTTGCACTGTGTGACCTAGTTGCACCAGCATGTAAGAGTTCAGGCACTGAAAGGGAAAACCAGGAGACTCATTGTATCTTTGAGCCACAATTTGCCTCTCAGTTTACTTTAAGGCAATGCAAAATTATGCTTGGCTTTGTTCAGGGCTCAAGAGCAGTCAAAACCCTACAGCAATTATTTCCATGGAAAGTGTTTGATTTCTATGAGTAGTATCAGTATTTCTTTGAAAGACTAAGTTAATACCAGTGTGTTATCCTTCATAATTAAGTACGATGCTTTCAGTGGTGTCATGTCTTCAACAATTAAGCCCAATATATAAACTTTATTCTTTTCCATGTAGTAGTCAGAAGAGATTGGATCCATTTCCTGCCATGTCTTTTATTGCAAACAGTTCCAGTTTCAGCAGCAGCTTAACTTTGCAGATGAACAAATTGCTTCTATCACATTGAAATGCAGATACCTCAAGCTAAAACACAGTCTTGTGAGCACACGATATATTAGATTATGTATGGAGAAAGCTATAGAAGCAATTACAAAAGAAAAAAATATTACTAGTTGTTATTGGCTACATAAAGGAGGAATAGGATTCTTGGTATGTATAATACAACTCCTTTTTTAAGCAGAGTACTTTTCTAAAGTTTGATGTCTGAGAGTTTTGGTATATGCAGTAGAAAATGATGATAAAGTAATCTTACCAAAAAAAGCACTGTATGTTCCCTAACCATAGCAGGAATCAGACCCAGATCATTTAGATGTGGATATTTTAACCCTTAATCTTTTTCTTTAACTTTTTCTCATGTCTGTATTCCTTATGTTCTGCCAACAATCTTTTGTTTCTCTCATACAGGGGAGACAGTGCTCTTTTCCACATCACTTAAAAATGCAGAGCTTTAAACATGCAATACCCAATGAAAACAGTCAATACTATTCAAATTCTTAAGTGATGTTAGAAGCATTTACTCTTTTTTTTTTTTTTTTTTTTTTTTTGATTGTTCAAGGTGTCTTTGTCTGGAAGCTTCCTTTGTTTCATCTGTCTGGTTCATAGTGTTTTCTTGTAATTTTCTGAAAGTCACTAGAGGTGAGACCCACCAATTTCCATTTTACTTAACTCACCAGCCAAAAATATACAGAAAGATTAAAAAGTCATCCTGAGATTTACTTCCAAAAGCACAAGTTCTTACTAATTTTGCATCATACCCTACCCATTGCATTTGATTGCTTCATACAATTATGACTGTCATCATGTTGTAGCACTAAAGCTATTCAGCTGGACTCCCACTAACAACAGTTTTTTAATTCTTGACCAGGTTCAGAGGGATTTTACTTGCTCCAGTGTTCAAGGAAGCAGTATCCTATACTGTATCCTATGTGGTGTTCAAGAGGGCTTTCTCATTTAGTGTCCTTGTATCTTGACTGTTACAATGGTTGTTCCAATCTTGTTGGGACTTCTAAATAAACTGTAAGGCATACTGTAATAATAAATAATAAAGTAGTGACTATCATAAAATCACAGCATTCCTCAGGCAAAACACTAAGTCAATCAAAGCAGAAAATATCTGACCCACATCCAAACTTTAGCTCTGTTTTTGAATTTCTGGTCAGAAGACATAATATATTAATGCCCTACAACATGCACTGTGCTCACTTTAAAATTTATATTAAGTAGATTGTTACATTATGGTAATGTACTAAATTACCTAAAGCAAAGTAATACAATGATTAACTGGGAAACCATAAACATTGGTTTATGGTCAGTTTATAAAGTATTAGAAAGATTAACATTATGCATTTTCATAACAGAAGAAAATTGCAGGATGAAATATCTGTGGATTCACTCGGTGCTATTAAGAATAATAAAATAGTGGTATAACTCACAACAGTCTCAAGTTACAGCTTGCAAGTAAACTTTGTTTTAAATCATCTTTGAAAACAGCAGAGATATTCATCGTTTTAAAAAATGCCCAAAGCTTTCCAAGCATAGAATAATAGTTTCCAGTATACGTTTTCTAATATATAATGTATTACCTTCTTTTTTTCCTCTGTGTTATTCAACATATCATGTCAGATTCTGACCTGGTATGGCTACTCTGATATTAGAAGCATTTTACCACCTTATCCAAGATAAACTTGGGTTTCTTTTTATCTGATTATAATATTTGCCTTAAAAAGCTAGACATTGTCAAAGTTCAATGCTTTGTGAGTTAATTTAATCGTGCATAAGTAAAAATGCTGTTCACCTGTCGTTCCAGGGTTTCATCTGGTCTGTCTGTGACTTAAACCCCATGCAGACTAGATTTTTTTTGGGGAGAGAAGCTAAAGTGGAGGAAAGTGAGGGAGCATGGGGACAGGGCAACAGAGAAGGCTGTGATACAAACTTGGAGAAAGCACGACCATTCTGGGCCCATCTCAGGTGCATGTATATTAATATGCACTGCCTAGGGAGCAGTAATGCCTCTATGCAGTTACAGATGTACAATGTCACACCAAATTTGTTCACACCAAATTGGTTGTAGTATGTGCATGCAGATCCTCTCTCAATGGATGAGGCACATGGAGGACTTAGGGGACAGGAAGAAGAGGGAGGCCAGAAAAGGGAATAGTGTAGTGGATGTGTGCTACAGAATTCCTAGTGTCTTTTTTAAGCAGCTGGAAGAAATGTTACTTCCAAAAAAACCCCCGGCATCCATAGCAGGGGTTGGGGAGTGGTGGGGTGGGAGGGGGACACAGACAGTATGGTTGAACAGGAAAATCTTAGTTCAATTGAAATGCAAAATAGTGCATAGGATGAGGAAATAGGGACAAGCTACCAAGGAAGAGAACAGAGGCATTGCCTGGCCATGCAGGGATGGAATTAAGAAAGCCAAAGCTTGCCTGGAGATAACTGTGAATGGCATGTGGAGGGCAGTAGGAAGTACTGCAAATACGTCAAATCCAAAAGGCAGACCATGGGAACTGTGGAACTACTACTGAAAGACAATTAACCTAAAGACAAAGGTTATGGAAAAGGCTGAGGAACTCCATGCTCTCTTGGATTCTGGCAAGGTCTGCTCTAAGATCCCACGTAGCTACCTGCCTACAATACAGTACTATCCAGAGCAGAAGCACAAGTTAGGGTCTACTTAATGTGAAGACATATGCAAGACTTTAAGATCAGAAAGGAGAGATGTGAGGGTACTCAGGAAGATGGCAGTTGTCTGGTATCTTTGAAAAGTTCTGGCAAGATCCACAGGAAAGGTCCTGATTACTGAGAAAATGTTATTCCATGAGTAAAAGGAAGTGAGGAGGGTGATGTGGAGGACTACAGGCTGATCAACCTCACTTCAATCCGAAAGAAAATTATGGAGCAACTTCTCCTGGAATCCATGAAGGAGAAGATGATTTGGAGAACTCAGCACAGATCTACCAAGGAATGGATCAACATGAACCTCCTTGAAACTCCACTAAGATAAATGCTATTTCCTGTGCCCAAGATACAGTAATTAACTGAGAGCCAGCTGGCTAGAAGGACCTGTTTGCAAAAGCATATATTGCACTTCAGGTAGACAACACATTGAACGTGAGTCAGATGAACTCCTTGCAATGAGGAAGGTTCACCTCATACTCAGCTGCACTAGCCAGAGCACAGCCAGCAGCTCATGGAAAGTGATTGTTCCCCACTGCTCAGCCCTTGTGAAGTCATCTCCATAGACCAGTTTTGGGTTTCCTAATGCAAAAGAGATATTCACAAAATCAAGAGGGTCCAGAAGAGGCAAACCATGATAAAGTACTTGCCATGAAGAAGTTGAGGAAACTAAATTTGATCGGACTGAAAACTGAGGGATTATGTTTGTAGCACCCTCTTAGCAAAAGGGGAATTATAGAAAACAAAGACAGATAATTTGCATGTGTGCACAGTGAAAAGAAGGAATGCATAGTCACAATTTGCACAACGAAAATTGCAATTAGACTTTAGGAAAAAAAAAAAAAAGCACAATTAGAATGATCAAGTACTGGAACGGGTTGTCTACAAACTGTGGGAAACTGTCCTTGGAGGTTTTTCAAAACTTGATTGGACAAGTCCCTGGGTGACATGATATAGTTTGAGATTAACCCTGATCCAAGCAGAAGGCTGGACCAGATGGCCTCCAAAAGCTCCCTATAACCTATATTTGTATATGATCCTATGATTCTCCTGTGTTCCCTCAGCCTTAAAAAATGCAGTTGGCCTAGTACTGCATAAAGATTCCAATATTCGAAAGGTTAAAATTAGAAGTAATATTCAGATTACTTCAATACAGTAAACCTTAACTTTTAGAGAACCTTTTGAAACTCAAAGAATTAACATTAAAGTCTCCTTTTATCCTTTTCATCTCTAACTTCAGGTTTCTGAGTGAATTCAGCTCACTTTTTCAGGCTTTTCTGTTCAATTATGAGGCGACAGGGAGGGGAAGAATAACAAAGTTCTCATTGTTCAGGAGGAAATGATTAGCGACCTACTTGGCCAGTTAGATACCCACAAGTCAATGGGGCCAGATGGGATTCACGAAAGGGTACCGAGAGAGCTGTCAGATGTGCTTGCCAAACCACTTTCCATCATCTTTCAGCAATCCTGGCAGACTGGGGAAGTTCCACTCAACTGGAGGCTGGCAGATGTTACACCCATATATAAGAAGGGTTGGAAGGAGGATCCAGGGAACTACAGGCCTGTCAGTCTGACCTTAGTCCTGGGGAAGATCATGGAGAGGGTCATCTTGGGAGCTATCATGCAGCACATGCATGATGGCCAGGAGATCAGGCCTAGCCAACATGGGTTTACAAAAGGTAGATCCTGTCAAACTAACCTGATTGCCTTCTATGACAAGATGACCCACTTAATGGACGAGGGGAAGGCTGTGGATGTGTCTGTCTGGAGACCTGTCAGGCAGAGAAGGACCTGGGGGTGTTGGTTGACTGCAGGCTGAGTATGAGTCAGCAGTGTGCCCAGGCGGCCAGGAAGGCCAATGGCATCCTGGCTTGTATCAAAAATAGTGTGGCCAGTAGGTCCAGGGAAGCGATTGTGCCCCTGTACTCAGCATTGGTGAGGCCACACCTCGAGTACTGTGTCCGGTTCTGGGCTCCTCACCATAAGGACATTGAGGTCCTCAAGTGAGTCCAGAGAAGGGCAACCAGGCTGGTGAAGGGGCTGGAGGGCAAATCATGTGAGGAACAGCTGAGGGAACTGGGGCTGTTTAGCCTGGAGAAGAGGAGGATGAGGGGAGACCTTATCACCACGTACAACTACCTGAAGGGAGGTTGTAGAGAGGTGAGCAATGGTCTCTTCAGCCAGGTGACATGAGATAGGACAAGGGGAAATGGCAAGAAGCTGTGCCAGGCCAGGTTTAGATTAGATATTAGAAAAAAATTTTTTACTGAAAGAGTTGTTGGGGCCTGGAACAGGCTGCCCAGGGACGTGGTTGAGTCACCTTCCTTGGATGTGTTTAAAAAAAGGGTAGTTGAGGTACTTAGGTTTAGATTAGGATGGGATTGGTTGGACTTGATGATCTTCGAAGGTCTTTTCCAACCTTGTGATTCTGTGAGGTCTAGAAATATACTCCATTTTTAAATAAATGCTAAGTACTACAGGATCAGGGACCTTCACAATAGAATCAGCTATCACAATGCATATGAAATTTGCAAGAAGTAGCAAATAAAATTTCTTGTATCTTTATAAGGTTTTTTCCACTCCTCTTTGTCTTTCTTGTAAAGTTTAGAGACTAGAAAAATTTATAACGTGATTCCTGTCTTCATTATTATCTTTCCTGTATATTGTGGATTTTAATTAACTTTGTGATACATGTATTTGATAATTTATATAGAAGTTCCACTCATTCATTATTAGGAAGTTATGTTAAACTATATATACACATCAGAGACATTAATAATGAGACTTGGTTTAGGTTGGGATGCACTTTCCTGAAATTTTCAAGTAGAAGAGAGCTACTTTTCTTTTTATTTGTGAAAGAGACACTATGGTCCATTATAAAACCAAGAAATATGACAATAGTATTGTTTCCATTTATAGTGTGAATATAGGAATTTCCTCTGGCCTCAACTCGTGAAAGTATCATCAAAGTGAAAGAAAGGCTTGGCCTACAGATGTAGGAAATGATGGGAATAAAGAAGATATAAAGATGGGAATAGGGACATTCCAAATGGCACAATAGAAGCTATGACACCATGGTCCTAAGAAGACTATACGAGTTTTGTGTTTGAGCTATGGCTGAAATATATACACAATAGGGATCAAAAGTATTTTCCTTACATTTGATTCTTTATTTACAGACTAAACAAGGTTGCATCAGGTTTACCTAACTCCTACCAAAAGAGGCAGCATTCCAAGCCATAAATTTGCCACAGCCATTTGTCTGTATTACAAACATTTCTAAGCCAAGTAGCAGAAAGTTGCAAAATAGTCACAGTTTTGTATATTCATAATTTTCTGTATGTGGACTTTGAAAGTACCTAATGATAATTTCTTAACTTTTAACTGTTGACTTGGGATGTTTGCCCATTCAGCTGAAATTTTTTTCACTGTCTGTTTGCTTTTGATACCAGCAAGAAGTCATTCTAAGCAACTCCTTGATTTCAAAATTTAAGGAAATGAACTGTAGGGTTCTCAAAACCAGGTGCCAACACCATGAAGGAGGGTATGTCAACAGGCTGTAAACAAGAATCCAGTGAGGTAAAAGGCAGAACCGCTTCTTTTAATGGTACAAGCTTGGGTGGCTTCAATCCTTTATGAAATTTTAACCTAAAATAATTTAGGCAAATATCAGTCTGAAATCACTCATATTCCTCCATGACTATCTCTACAATCTCTACAGATAGCTTATACAGATGCAAAAGGTTAATGGTGCTAAAATTGGGTGGCAAAAGCCAAAAGACCCTTTGAATACTAGAAAATTTCTCACTGACTGAAATGTTGTGAGAGAGCAAGCTGATGTTTTTGTTTGCTCCACGTAAATTATAAACATGGTAACTGAAAGACATCTTGAAGCTGCTGTATTTATTACTACAGTTGATTCCTAAACATCAAAATATTATACTATATTTATATACACATTTGAAAATAGCATATGTGTTATTTATTCATTAGGGAATAACATATGAACAGCATCACCTGGTGACAACTGTAAAAAAAAACCATCCAACATGCAGCCTTCTCCTATCAGAATAGTTTTGGCTGGCAGTATCCCTCTCTTTTTCCACACATGCTGGCACTTTCAGGAAGAGGTTGAAGATGTGCTTGGGCAGTGGGATATTTCAAATATTCTTACCCAAACTTCTCTTGGTTTGCCCAAGAGACGCTTGGACACGCTTATTCATCAGTGCAAGTCATAGCATTCTCCAGCTCTCCCCCAAGAGCTCACTGCTTTCCAGACCTTGATACATAATCATTGAAATAAGTTTTAGGAACATTTATGATCCCCTAAATTTGCCCATTTCCTATTTCATACTGGGTGACTAAATTATAGTGTAAATTAGTCCCTAAAAGAATTAAGGTAAAAGCTTCACACAGTGCAAACATGGGAACAGGACAGCAGTAAGCAAACACCAGAATCCATGAGGATATAAGGTAAGATGACAGGTTTTAATGTGCCAGAGCAATGAAACAGATGACAGACAGCTGGCATCAGCACAGGAGACATACTTGGGCATAAGCACCAAAAGTGGCAAGAAGTGGAATGGATTTAGAAACTGGTTTCTCAGTTTAAAATTGGCACAAGAGAACATAAGAAGGAACATTCTAAGGAAGGCTCTGTCTGAGAGAGCAAATGAAAAAGGCGTCAAGGAGAGACTTGCTATCTATAAGTACCTCTTTTCTCATGCAAGAAACTAGACCTTGCCATTGGTGAGTGCAGAGTACAAGCAGGTTGGGGGGAGGGAGTTGGGAAGAGGGGAAGTTATTGGCTTTCAGGTTAAAAGTTATAAAGCTTTATTACTATGCTGACTATTTTCCCATCAATTCAGACTACATTTCTTTGTTCTCATCTAGGAAAAATTTAACCCACCTCCGACTGCCTCATCTATAGGCCTGAGTGGGTGTCTGAAGGGCTGCACTCATCATATTTCATTTCAGTTGAGTGGGACAGATTCCCACGGCACAAGGAAAGTTAGGCACAGATACCTCACTGGCACCACAGAAATAAATCCAGGAATAGCAGAATTTTCAGGCTCTGGAAGTGATGCAAACTGAAATTATTCTAACAGTTGACAAGATGTATATCTAAGGCCCCTGAGTACAGCAGAGTTACTGTGAAGTTTTAAATTTCAGCCTCCTGGATATTTCATAAGGTGTCTACAATCTTTCTCATGAATTATATGAAAGACTTGAATATATCCAGAATGGATTTCATTGCAAAAATAGATGTCATCTCAAGATTTTTTAGGCTTACTGCCTGTTTAAATTGTTCTTTAAGAGGAAAAAATTATTAAAAATGGCTTTCACCAAAGTGAAAGGATGGTATTTTGTTTATACATATCCTATCTACAAAACATGGTAATGTGTTGCCTCTGGTTATGCTGCCATCAACATGGACTGGTGAGTTCTCTCTGCAGATCTCCAGCCATAAAACAAGTTCATTATTTATTAGTTTAGATCAGCTTAGAAAATGGCCTTGTGTACTTGCAATGTACAACATTAAGTCTTGGGGAATCTTGATAAAGCTGAAAAAAGTGTTCTATGCTTTCTTTCTGGCTTAATCATCAAAGTCATTATACCACTGGCTCTGAAAATTGTCTGGCAACAGGCCGACACTTGCATAGAGGTTCATTCTCTAGGGGATAGCAGAGAAGCTTATTAGTTAGCCCCCAAAAGCTTATTATTTTTAACTACTAAAATTACGTGCTTTGGTGACAGGTTATTACTTCTGCAATCATAGGTGTACTGATTTGTAAATGGCTACCATACAGAATACAGCCACAACAAAAGTGGGAACACAACCAGTAAATACTTAACGCTTTGCTCAGTGGCTTTTTATTCTGATTTAAGGTCTGGATTGCACATGTGTTCTCAGGGTCTAGGGAAAAAATAACATCTTCTCTAGCTAATACTTGTTTTGCAAAAGGTATTTAAAAACAGATATATTGTGTTACAGCTGCTTTTCCAACGGCATGAAGGATATGTACAAACATGACAGAGGGAAACTCTTCTGTCAGCGGAACAAATGAGGAGAAATGGCCACTGAATGCTGTTTTGGAGGTTAGGCTGTGCAAACTATGACTCAAGAACCCTTTGGCTTTCACCTTCTTGGGTTTAAAGGAGCAGATTATGACCTGGATGGAGGAAAATACTGCCTCATTCCCTCTAAATATGCTGAATTCTTCTTAAATTGAGAAGGGACCCATGAAACAAAGAAAGGTCAATACTGAGAGCATTTATATTTTTCTCATGAGGTGTTTCACAGGTATTCCCTGGGTTTTTTGATTAATAAATGTTATTTTATATTTTATGTGCTGTGCTAGACAGAATGTCAAGAAGTATATGACTCAATGGCACGCACAGCCATGGTATAAGCAGACACAACTCGACTGAGAACACTGGACTGCCTGTGTTAAGGGTTCCCAGGAAAATGTACATTTACATAACAATAACTTTTACAGCTAATTTGCTGTATGGCAGTGTAGTTACCCATAGGCTTCCTACTAACACAGGGTTAACAGCTCATTATAAACTTCCTTTTTCCAGGATTAGCTCAGCTATAGCTTCGTCTAGCCAAGTCTTAGACTATATCTCTTCTCCTTTCCTGAAAAAGGAAGAGATCCTTGATTAGAGTTGAGATCTATCCTAATATACTGAATCTCGACAAAATTTAAAGGCAGGAGGAGACCACAGGCAAATACACAGAGACAAGATGACTGCATATCTCGTCTTTCCTTAGCACCATATCCTTGCATCATGGTTCAGCCCCAGACAGCAGCTGAGTACCACACATTTCTCATCCACCTGGAGCTGCACTGACTCAATGACTTACCTGACAACCAACCACACTCAGATTGTTCCAATGCCACACAGGCACCCCCTTCCCTGACCAGCCCCTTTTATGGGGGAGTGATGTCAGGTGGTGCAGAAAACAGCCTGGGCTAACTCAGCTCATCTGTGCTGGCTACTTGGGGAGGTTAAATCTGGCCTAGTCAGAACTAGGACACCTTGAAAATTGATTTGACACCATACTAATATGGTCACAAAAAAATCCCTTAATTTGTGATCCCAAAAGGGGACAGTGGCACTGAATGTTCTAGCATACATCTATACAAATACACAGACTTTATCTTACTTATCCCAAATAGGGGAAGGCAGGGCATGTAACGAGAAATGTTTGCAAGTCATCTGAGTCTAATGAGGTTGGCATATGGCTGTCATAAAACAATGTTTTGACACTGTTCCTTCTCTGTGCAAACAGCACAAGGGGGAGTACCAACACATAGGGGTAACCATGACTCCTATTGCCTTCTCTCATAACATCCTCTACAAATACATCTCTCCTTGGTCATTTTGTTCTTACTCCGCACTCAAAATCCCTCAGTGGTGAGTAGCGTGGAGCTGGATACTGTGTTTGTATTGAGGGCTGGCATTTTCTCATGGTTGTCAGGGCAGTCTGGGATTCTGTGATTTTCATACCTTTCTGACAAATATCCATGACTTGCAACATTCTGGAGTCCTACGTGAGAGTCAGTGGACTGGGAGCATGGAGTGAGCCTAATTGAACAAAGTGGAACAAACGTAATTAAGAGCTGTAAAGTTGAGCTGGGCACTGTTTGGGAGGTTAATAGAGAGCAGGAGCTCAGTCTGACAAAAGACCCCACTAGCCCAGCTGACTCAAGCTGAAGGGCTGCACATGATTGCACACAGTGGAACAAATTTCATTACAAGCCTTGCAATCAACATTTTTAAATTAGTGAAATGGGTCAAATTCATGAGGATAATTTGGTTACTACAAAAACACATCCATGACGTTTGACACTTTTTATGCCATAAGAGTATTTCTGTCCTTTAAAGTCCCAGCCCTGCTATGACATAATTGTTCGGGTTCATTCAAGTGCTTACTCTGTCTGACCAAAGCATCTAATTAGATAGACTAATGACTGACTACTCTTACAGTTTCAACATGCAAAAATTGCTTTCTGGGGCCACCAGAAATAGCAGAGAGGGGAAAAAAGCTTTTCTTTTGGATGTACTGAAAGAATTAGTAATGGTTTTGAAAGACAAGCCTGCAATCAAACATTCCCCATTGGCTTTGAGATTTAAAGAGGGTAAGATGAAACTCAAATAAGAGATATATATATATATATATATATTTATGTGTATGTATGCATACATGCATATCTAGGTCTATATAAATGCATGCTTCTTTGATGGTTATTTTCTTTGTCCATTGATTTCTACCAAGATATAAAAGGCTAGGCCAAGTGAAGTTGAAGTCTTTTGATTCAGATTCCAACCTTTCCTTTTCTCCTGGTAATTAATATATTTTTTGCCATGTAAGTGCAACTACCCTGTGACTTTCCTCTTTCAGAGATTGCCTAATCAAGAGCACATGCTGGTTTACAGAACATGAAGGAGGTCAGAATAGCTTATCTTGCACATCTTGGTTGGTTTGGCACTACTGGCAACATTTAAAAACAAACAAAAGAAAACCCCATAATGGATAAAAGAGATACAGGTCAAACCCCTAGATAATTATAGCAATGCAGGTTATTTTTTTTTTCCATTTAAATCCTTCCTACAAGTTTTGTTGGATAAATACCTGAGCTAGATATAAAGCATTTTGATTTGGGGGTATTAAAGTATGACAGACAGAGAAGATTTCCCCTGAATACACCATAGACTTATAGTAAACAGAATGAGTATATTTCTCTGAAATGAATTATCTAATTATTTCCCATATCACTTCAAGTTTCTTAACTATGTCAATATGCTATCGTATATGTAACTTTTCAAGACAATAAAATATAAGACAAGGAAATATTTCATCTGCTCAAAAGCAGGTGTGCAGATTTTTGGTGAAAATACTTCAAGTAGTTGCAAAGAGCAGGATTTTGAAACTTACCTCTGTGTGATACACTGGGAAGCACAGAAATTTAATTACCCCATTTTACAGATGGAGACCTAAGGTACCAACCTCAGGGTGGCAAGTGGTTACTATCATGACTAACTATATTAAAACCAATTACGTTAGTTGTGTATAAAACCACTCACCAAGCTCAATAAAAGATTTCACAATCTGACTCTCAGAGACAAAGTGGTCTGCCCAAGGTCTATAGCCTGGAACTCAGCAAACCACTTAAGCGTATCCTTAATTTGTAGCACATGTTTAAGTGTTTTTCTGCAGCAGAAATAAATAGGGAATCATTGATAGAATTTAAATCTAGGTCTCCCAAGTGCCAGGTGATTTCCTTAATCATAAGGCCACCTTGGCTATATGTGATAAATGTTAGCAGGATTTGAGTATGTCTTATGTCTGCATATTTGCTGATTTTTGCTTTGTTTACAAAACTAAATGCAATGGGGTGAATCCTAAATGCCTCTCACTTTTTATGGAAGAATATCATGGCTGAAGTAAGAAAAGAAAGCAGACACAAGGTAGGACACAAAAAAAATCCCTAAAAACAAGAAGATGAAAAAGTTGCTCTTATCCCAGCAGCATAATTCATAACCAGTCCTGACATCTTTGCTAATACTATGTCATGTGTAGTTCCTACAGGAAGCTGGTAATGCAGCAGGTATCATTGATTTCTTGAAATGTATTTGTAACCCATATCTGGGTATATATTTTCTGAAACTTCAGCAGTAACATTTGTCAGAATTTCTCTATTGTAAGCAAAACAGTCTTTGAGTATGGAAGATGCCCTGTCTCAGGAAAAGTCAAGAACACTTCCACAGAACATGTACAGCTATTTGATGTATGTGAACCAAGAATGCAATATCTCCTCTTCTAAAAAACACCTGGCTTTAGGACTTGCAAAGAAACATTTACTTGAAGTTCGAGGTGAATGGTACTTTGACCAAGATATCCAGGAGAACACAAAACACAGCAGAGGTGTTCTCAGGGAGTTGCTCACTGCTCTTTGTAGATGTATTGAGGAAAAACTACAGTCTAAAAAGCAGATATTGGGATATAAAGGTTGCAAGCCTCTGGCTCTCAGAAAATTAGTCCTTGCAAGCAAATCTACTATTCTGTGAGTGTCAGAGTCTCTCCTGCTGAACTGAGGTGCCAGCAAAGCATCCCTAGGGGCCCTGGCAAAGCTGCCACATGTCACATAGCAGAACAATGGATCTGATACATACAATAATAGTAAAAATGTAGTAGTAATAATAATAATAATAATAATAATAATAATAATAATTTATCCTCCAATTTGTTAAGCTCCTTCTCATGGCTTAAAACTTGCATCAGAGACAACGAACTTAAGTCTGAATTTTCTTGCTAGAAAGTATGGCCTGAGACACTGGAAGTTTTGCTGATAAAGGAGAACTCCCAGGAGCTGCAAAGAGACTGTAGCAGGTCTTTCTGCGTGCACCTTAAGGAAGAGGTGACAAAAATTCTATTGCCACCACTTTGTATTCACAGAAGTGGGGATAGGAAATTTGCTGTGAGAGGAGAGGCACAAGGGAAGGCATCGATGTTGGAGTCAATTCAACTGTATGTTGCCTTCCATTAATATAAGTATAGAGGAATTTATCTTTGTGACATAGAGAGGAGTAGCTGACCAGAGACTGACCATGCAGGATTGTTCTGTGATCAGAATTGCTTCAGAAAGTTGAATTCATTCCCTGGACCACTGCTTATTCCTGCATCTGTTATATCAGGTGTAGTTAGGAACCAGAGCCACAGTATCTTATTTCATAATGAAAGACAAGGATGTCTCCTACAGACAGTGAAATTGTTTGCCTTTATCCTGTCATTTTTATATTACCCAAATAAGAAGTTTCTTCAATAATGGGCTCCATCCATGTATCCCTTTCCAGTAGAATTTGTGAATGACTTTATTACATACACACTGCATATAAAACATTCCTTATGGTGTAGTCTACTACAAATAACAAGTTATCATAGCACTTCTCCAAAATACAGAGATTCATGCCCAGAAAACATCCTTTCATCTCTTCTTTGGGGACAGAGACACTTGGATTGTGCATATGCTTTGTGTGCACTTCTCTCCCTAAATGCAGTAGCTGGAATGAAACCATCTTTGTAGATAAAGTAGATGTTTTAATTTTTTTTTTTTTTACCCTGAAGGACAGTATATGGGGTAACTTTTCAATTTTCATTAACTGTGGCACAGGTTTCTATAGGCTAAGGTCTCAGCTATGAATAAAAGTAAAGCAGTGAAACTACAGAGGAACATTTCAGCTAAATGCCATCCTTGGTGTTTTGTGGCAATGCTCAGCTTGGATGACACTAGAGTAATTATGCCTCTTTCCAGCTGTTCTAATAGAAAATTGACCAGGAAATTGTCAAACATCCCCACACCCCACCTTCCTCAATCCCACACATCCAGGTAGCGAGAACGTTGTTGTATTTTAATTCAAGATGTAAAAGGATCAGAATTAATAGATCTAAGAAAAATAGGATGATACTCAGAAAGAAAAGCTAAAGCTGAACATACAGGATGGGAGAGGAATAACTCCAAACTCTAGAGACATCATTATTTTGGTGACTTAACACAGGTAGTTCAAACACTAGAAAACCTATTGACAATATTAGGCAAGACACAGTCTTTTCTAGCCCAAACTTGAATATTCGTGTCTATATGGAATTGATTTCTAAGCTTGTCCCTGAATGATGTACTACTCACAGGCTTGGTTTCATCACCTTTCAGAGCCAAGTAGGTAACACTGTCTTCTGTCAAAGTATTATTGGAATCTAGAATAAACTTTCTAATTACCAAATCAGAAACAGTCTCAATACATATGATTAGGATGCCATGTAATAACTACTATGCTTGCTCTTTGGGTCAGTTAAGTATACAAAAAGGAGCTTTATTAACAAGCACAGGGTGCTTAGGAAAATAAAGACCACGGTTTCTCTCCAGCCTCCTGGAAACTAATTTCATATATATGAGACAAATTTTATAGGCTCATATCTGGCTGTCTTCAGGCAAACAATCAAGCCAACAACAGTCCTCACATGGCTTGCTAAAACAGAATTTAACTGGTTTTATTTGTAACCCAGTTCTCAAAAATGTACTTAGATCTTAGGAGAAGATCAGTGTTTGTGTCTTGTCAGAACACAGAGAAACAAAGTTGGTTTCCCCTTTCTGTTTCTTCCTTGAAAATTTCAGAACTGGGAGAAGGGGAAGTCCCTCTTAAAACATATCTTCAGTATGGAGAAATTAGTTCTTATGATCAGAGAACTGATGTTTAGGCAATAGTGTACTACAACCTCTCTTTAGTGTTTATGTTAACAAAGCATGTGTATGGTATAGGAAGTATAACTTTGATTTTTCTTTGCCAATCATTGCAGTGTCTTACATGGAAAGTAAAAACGAAATTATGTAACTGTCTGGCCCAAATAAACATAACATATTCAACACAGGAGATTTATGCAAAGGACCTGTCTTTCCTATGATCTAAATAACATGAATTTATTTTACTTTATTCTTTTTAAAGTGTTTATTATTTCCCTAATGCTTTGAGACATCTCTGTGCTGACCGGAAAACTAACCTGTAAGCTTCCATCAGTGAAAAAACTGATACTGATATAAATTGAACATATCTTTAAAACATAAACAATGGACATATTTAATGTTAAAATAAATCTAGAAACAAATTTACCATCACATACATAAAGCTTTTCCTAGTCTTCAGAGATTTCAAATACAGTGTTCAATGGTAATCTACCCTGATGAAGGCAAAAGGCATTGTTTTCTCTTTTTCACCCCAGTGTCAATCTAAAATGTATATGCTCTTCAAGTTGCTATTGCAGAGCTACTTGTGGAGTAAGTGGAAGTCCCAGTTATTGTTCTTACTATGATAATCTGTTTCAAAGCGTCAGACTGACACATCAGCTCATCCATGAGAATATTCAGTGCTAGTCCTGCCAGTACACAGCACAGGAAAGGTGAAATAATCGTACCTTATTTTTTTCTAGATAATCTCCTCCTGCTTATGCCTGAAGAAAAGGTCCTGTTGAGCCCTTAGTGATACAATAGTCCAATGCCCTTTGCCTCCTTTGGATTATGAGACTTCACTGGAAGGGCTGGAACCACCACTCACGCTTGCTGAAGAGAGCCCAGCATTTTGATTTACTTTAAGGCTTTCAAAAAGCATGTTAAAATTCATCTGTTGAATGTTCAGCTTCTTTTCTTGTTGAAAAGCAAAAGCTGTAATCATAAATAATAGTAGCTTAATCTATTAGTGGCCCTACTAACAGTTGCATAGAACACTTAATAATAAAATAACATTCCAAGCTATAAATACTAAATCAAGATGCAAACAGATTGTCTTATACCTCAATATAAATTGCAGATACAATACCACCTAAAATTCAAGCTGAGATTTAAGATGATTCCCAGATACTTAAATTCCAAGACATAATTTAATATGGGTTTAGCTAAAGTACTAATGTTTAATTGCTCCTTACAAGAGCTCTTTCAACAGAAGACTTGATTATGCCTAAACCAGGCCAGAATGATATTAAAATCATGCTGCAGAGTAATATAAATTTGACCTATCACTGATGCAGTTCCATAAAGAATGGCACCATCTTCATGGAGAGCCATTTATTTATATTTTGTGCAAACTTGATAGTTATTGAAAAAGTCTGCAAGGAAATAAGCTCTCGGAAAAAGCAGCTGATCTACTGAAAGCTTCTGAATTTGTTTAATCAATGTATTTCTTTTGTAATTAGATAACAAGAAATTGAACAACCTTAAATATCTGTTAATACAGATAGTCCCTTTTAACAATACTCTGAAACATCAGTTATATTCTGGTATATTCAAGCTGGGGCAAGACTGTAATCACAATCAGCAAGAAGTAGGGCCGGAGGAGATCTCAGGAGGTCATAGAGTGCCTTCTACTCCCTTGGAGAAGGAAGCACTTGTACTTTTACTATTCCCAGAAGATGAATACTAACCCACTACCACTGCATCCCTAGGAAACCTGTGTGGACTTCTCTGTCCTTACTGGACACTTATAAAAAGCTGTAAACTAAGTCTATCTTATTAAAATTTAAACTTAAGTCTTATCCTGTCCTCCCAAAAGAGAAATTATTTTAATCCCTGAATTAATTTGAAATTTTTTGCCATTGTCCCCTTCTCCTCTGGCTTCCCTAGACTGAATAACATTTTAAATTTTTTTTCACTCTTTTGTTCCCAAATTCTAACTGGCTTGTCTAGATTCATTTCGAATCCCTCTAGTTATCTGAAACTGTACATGGGTAAAGCTGAAGCTCTATCAGTTCCAACCATGGTAGAGATTTCACTTCACATATTTTGCATATCAGGGGCAACTCACAGCCTAGTGTGATATTCTTCCTTTTTCAACAGCATGATACTATTGACTAAAGCTAGTTTATTGTTCCCAGATCTTTTCTGAACTGCTACTGAACAAATACCTGTTTGCACAGTTGATTATTTTTGCCCAGGGCAATAGCTTGCAGTTGTTACTGATTAATTTCTTATGTTTTTCTTTTTCAAGCTGCTTCTCTGCTTGTCAAAATAGCTTTGGTCTCTAAACTTGTATTTCAGTACACTTAGTGCTACACATTGTGGTACCATGAGCAAAGGTCAAAAAGTAAACTCTGTCCCTTTTCTAGACCATTAGCGTAAATACTGAACAATCATAACCAAGACAGACCTTTGAGGAACCAACTCATTACATATCTTCAAAACATTTGACAACTACTCTGTTGGTGTACTTACTCAGTTTTACAACTGTTCTCTACTAATAAACTTAAGAGTTCTTGTCTAAATAATATAAAAACCCTTACCAAAGTTATTTATTGTTTTCCCTAGTTGTGTGGCCCATTACATTCTCTTCACAAGAAAATTTCACTGAGTTTGAAGGGGTTTTTTTGTTTCTTGGGATTTTTTCCTACTGCTACTGCTACTGCTTTAAAGCTGTAAAATTTCTTTTATATAGAATCACAGAATCATAGAATCGTAGGGGTTGGAAGGGACCTCTAGAGATCACTGGGTCCAGTCCCCCAGACAGGTCAGTTAGAGACCTAAAGAAGTGAGTGTTTCTTCCCTGGTCCATAAGAGCAAATTCCATAGAAAGGCTGAACTCAGTGTCTAGGGGAACACACAAGTGGCACAAGCAGGAGATTTCAAGTGTACTTATGAATGTTCTCTACTACTATCCTGTGTGCTGCCATTCTGAATTTCCTAGGGCTAGAGGACATTATTGGTATAGAGGAGAACAAAAATGGCCAGTAAGAAAACTAGTTTATGTATGTGGCAATCTGCTTCCTGAGACAGACCCCAGTGGCCTTCTGCTCTTGAGGAGTTTGGATACTTAGGCTTTCTGGTCATAAAATGAGGACCTTTTATACACTGCAATCCCCACTTTGTCTTGGCAGTGAATAACTGAGGCAGGTTATGCAGCCAGAGGTTTATGTACACAACTGGCTGCATGTCTTGTACATGATTGATGAAAGCATCCATCACTCAGTCAAGCAATGAGACTACAACATAAAGCCTGAAAAGACTCTTAGATGTAGAGGATCTTTCACCCCCTCCTCCCACGGAAAACAAACTGTTGTCCCAGGTATGGAAGGCAACAAGGAGGATAAGAGAGGCTCTGTGAGAATCCAGATGCCTCAGAAAAGGGCAAAACACAAGGATGCTAATAGAATAATACCACTGTGGAATCTGCCCTTCAGAGAGGGATAAGACTTGTTTTTCTCCATTAGTTGATTAGCGTTTTTCAGAGGGTCATTCAGCTGTTCTTCTACCTTGTATCATAGTGAGTTCACAGCTTGACAGAGAAGTTTCCTTAAAAACAAGAGGATAGACTAAAGTTATTTTCACCACTAGACTGGAGAGACAAAGTCACACTTTTGGATGGGCATCTAAATTCTAACCCAAACCCTCAGGCAACAAAAATCTATTAGCATATGATATTTTTATCATGCCACTGTAGTTATGATTCACAATACTTATTTAGAATTAATGGGACCAGTAAATCATCCCATTTCTAACCATTTATAATCAAGGTAAAAACCTGAAATCTTATTCAACATCCATACACTGTGCAAAGGGCCCCAAAGACACAAGCAATCAATTCATAGAGAAATTCTGTCTAAGGAGGAGTTTTTGGGCTCCAGAGAGAAGATCTCTACATGAGCTTTTGTAGGCGTGACCAGCCTATAAAAAAAAATTGAATGGGAGGTTGTAAAGTTACTATTTACCTCTATTCTGTGTAATACTACAGTATAAAGAAAAATATAGGGATAGGCAATGTCTACCAACATGGGAAGCTGTTTAATAACTTTCCAATTTACTATCATTATTAAGAACAATATCAAATTGTTTTTTTTTTTCCCTAGACAGATATCGCTTGGAGGAATATTCTGCAGATAAGCAGACTCTGACTCCTGACCTGAATTCAGCAGCAAACCAGCAAGTCCATAAAGATGAACCTGGACACACCCAGTCTGAGAACAAACTCAAAGTCAGGGCTGGAGAGTTAGTTCCTTAATTAAGGCAATTTGAGTAAAAATAATGAAGATGGAAGTCACATATTTGCAAAAGCAATTTGGCAGAAGGACTAGCCCTCTGCTTTACAGCACTTCAGATGAAAAAGGAAGATGTTATTAGTTGCTTTCTTTGTTAAGTGTTTGAATTAAAACCTTGGTGCCACTCATTTACTATTTGCCAGTAAAGCTGAGTGAGTAATTCTTTGCCTGTAATTTCTTTGACTAAATTAGCCTCTTTTTCTTCTCACGGAATATCCATCAGCAGATCATGATTTTCTCATTTAAATGTACTCAACAAATATATCTGAATTTTTACCCTGTGAACTGATTGCAAATATTTGAAATTCAAGATGCATCAGTTATTTGGGACTAGTAAATCAGGTCACACTCTTAATTCTCTCTGACTGAACGAGTGCGAGAAACACTGCTTCCTGTGCACAGACTTGTGTGTTCCCCCTCAAAATCAGTCTTCCATAAATGCTTGTGGGAAACAAAATCAGCATTATTGCTTTTTATAAACCTTTCTGCTAAAAGTAAAACTCAACTGATTGTCCTTTCATTGAGAACTAAGTATGAATGGGTTCTGTGTGACGATGGGCAAAGATAATTCATTTAAGTGCTTTAATGATTTCTTCTGGACATTTTCTGTGTTTTTCATGCCATGCTTGTTTATAGACAAAGAATGAATTGAACAACAACAACAAAAAAAGATGCCTTCAATGCATATAATACCCTTGCAAAAGACAGAAAAAGGTCCAAAATAAGAAAGAAGGAAAAAAAAAAATCCCAATTTTCAAAGTGGGGGAAGTGCTGAATCATACAGTAAATTTGGCAAAAGCCGAAAAACAGAGAAATTCAATCCCTCTATTGTGCACCATTTATCAAAAACTACATTTTAACAAGCCAGGAATAAGCTCCAATCTACAGTTTTTGTTTTCTTTCCACAGAGCAACAGGATTCTGGTTAAGGGGGTTCCTTGTGGGCCGTAATTGCTATGCTGTTTGCAAATGTTGATATAATTTGGAAGTGTAAAATTATTCTCACGATGGCTCCATGGATTCAGCTAGTCCACTGCTGCACGGAGAACAAGCAAAAAGCATAAAATAATATTTCCAAATATGGTCATTTATTTTTACAAGGGTTTAATTATTATAAGCATAAGCATGTATTTTCTCTCTATGTATTTTGTTAGTTTGGAGAAACAAATAGATTTTCTGTGACAGCAATGGGGAGGGGAAAGGAGAGAATATAGTCAGATAGTGAATAGCATCATGGAAAAGCTCATAAATAAATAAAATAAACATGAACACACACAGGGTAGCTGTCCTAGTTCCCAGCTTCTTAAATGTCTCTTCCCTACATGCCCTCTCTTCCTCTTCATGCATCCTGACCTAGGTCAGCTCCTTCCCTCACCTTTTAAACCATCATTGCTTAGCCATCTGACAGACCAGGTTGACCAAGACTGCAGGTAAGCACAGGCTAACTCATGCCTTGGGGGCCCTTCCCAAGTTTTGGCCTCTGTCCCACCATTATCCAGGTTCTATGCTGTGTTTCCCTCAGAGCTGTGCCCCCATTGCCCCTGAGAGGCTTCTCAAAACCAGAGACATAGTCCTGCCCAGGGGCCAGCAACTCCTGAGTCATTCGATTAAGCCAAGAGTGTGTGAATAATGAGCATCCTTACATCTCTTCCCTATAGCCATGGAGTCAAACAGCCACTCCACTAACTGTACCGAGCACTTAAAACCTATATAGGACATGTACTTCTCAAGGCAAGAGTTGTAAGGAACACTCAATTTGCTCTACCAAAATGCTGACCTGACATTGACTCCTAAAGTAAGATGGTATGCAGTGAGGGTATGCATTGCAGCATGTTTCATGCTGAATTCTGTGGGACCAAAAAATACTCCAGGAAAGAATTACAGTTTTTAATTATTTTTACAGACAAAATCTACCCCATCCTTTAGACACCAGCAAGTCAGAAATTTAGATTCTGTACAGCTTCAGACACACATCTAGGTTCAGACCATTGCATGACCTTTAACTTTTTATATTTTTATTAAAATCCTTGGTGCTTAGCTGTTGGCATCTGTTATATTTTACAACTGCCCAATTCTAAATTCCAGCTTCAGAAGCATCAACACAGATATTGAACAAAATCCCCACCTATTCAATACCAAAGCCATTATCTAAGTTTAAGTACTGAAATGAGTGCTTTCCAAAACACAGGACTAGAATAGCGTACAGGTTCATAATAATAATTTTTAAAAGTTTTTGCAAGTTGCCCTAGTAGCACAGTCTTGTTCCTAAGAAACTAAAAAAAAAAAAAAAGTGAAATCACAGGTTTCTAACTGACTAAAATGTTTGAAAAACTTACACATGGAAATGCAAATAAAACCACAGAAAGTCACAATGGAAACTTTTCTTTTTATATCAGCATCTCTGGCTTTCACATGTTTTTGCATAATGATAGGGCTAATATAACATAACAAATCCTAAACTGTTTTCACAAGGAGTGGAAAAAAGATGTGTAAAAGTATGCTCTGTCTTGCTTCCTTCTGTTCACAATGTATCTAAATACAACAAATGGTGTTCTTGCTCTTTCTGTCTGTTTCTCAATCTGTTTGGAAGGTAGCCATCATTCTGCAGCCAACCATAATATTTGACACTTCCTGACATCATGAAAGCCACCATCTGTCTATCATTGAAGCCCTGTACTTTTTAAAGACTGCTTGGCCTGATCTTTAATGAAGCTTCACTGTGAATGCACAGATCAGTTTAGATAGAAAACTGGGGACATCTGACAAAAGGAATCTGTGCAAAATCATGTTTTAGTTAGATTCAGTCACAAAACAAAATGAAATATTACAACCTTCTTGCACACAGCAAAAAAAAAAGTTCAGCTTACTTTCAATTAGTCCGAGATCCAAATGTGCTGTTGAAAGTTTTGAGGGTGAAACTGAATTCAGAAAAAAATAAAACAAAACCAGAAAGTGAAATTAAGTGGAAAGTGTTTTTCTGTCCTTCACCTCACTACTTTTTTGAAAGATAAATACAGTCCTGCTTTCAGTGTTTTTAGTGGTATAAAGTACCAAACATGCTTTTAATTAAAAATTATTATGATATTTCATATTTAGGGATTATAACTATTTCAAACATCAAAAAAACCCAGGTTTTCTGTGGGTTTAGCTTGATATATAAATTTTCAAGACTGTTGAAGACAGGATAGGTAGAAATCTGTGTCTATTTTGTAAATATATCCTAGAAGGAAAGCATAAGATTCTTTGCCCAAGATACACCTTAACAGGGAAATGTATTCCCTGCAATATCTTAAGGCATGTCTTACTACCACAATTTGTGCACAAAGCAGTGACTGAAGCTGTAGCTTGGTTCATTTCAAGCAGATTTGGATGCAAACCTTTAGAAACCTGACTTGGAAAATCATGACCTTTGAATACCCCATGCTCCGTTTCCTCCATCTACAAATTAATTCAAGTGTCTCCTCATGGTTACAGAGGCAGAACACTCCTTGCAGTCTTCAAGTCTGCTATACTCCTACCAGGCTACAGCTCCAACAGATACATAAACCAATTCACGTATGGAGAGCCAGGACCCTCGTCCCCTTTGGCTACTACCTCTCCTTTCCTCCTCTTCCACCGGTGCTGAGAATGGAGATGAAGCATTTCCTGTGCTTTTCTCAGCACAGCAGCCATAACTGTGGCTCACCCTTCCTCAGAGAACTCAGGTCAGGAGAGAGCCCCATGCACAGGCTCTGCTGCAAGCTGTGCAGGGGACAAGTGTCCTGCAACTCAAACCAACCCCACAGGGTGACAGTGAAGTAGTATTCAACAGGCCAGGAAGCTGCCTGAGGTCTCAGAGCTTCTAGAAAAGAGCTGCATCTCACTTCTCGCCACTACTACTACCTCTGCAAAGCATCATTGCTAAGGATGTAATTAATGGGTGTGAGGGCACGAAAGGGAAATGCCTTTCTTATTGACAGTAGATAGCCATAATAATAATTATTTTCACTTGGGTAATTATCCCAGAGCTAGCCGTAATAATTCTGAAGTAAAAACTGAAGTGCAGTCCTGCATTTTGTGGTAAGAAAAAATAAGGAGCCACATGATGCGAGTGCCTGTCCACATCCCATCTTCAGTCCTATGCCTCCTACTTTTTGCACCCTCCCACACTACACCACAGTGACTGGAGGCTGTCTCCCCATCTACTGTCAAACTTATTCGGCCTGTATTTCCTACCCTTCTGTCACACCTTCCCAAGCCACAGCTGCAGCATTCAGTCTGTAGGAGAGTAGTTATATGTGTGCCTGCAGGACAGAATTGGGCAATAGGAGACAAGATCCATGAAGTTGCTTGTTTCAGCTTCAGGTGAAAGTACAGACATTTCAGTATTTGTGGGCCAAATTATGTACTGTATGATGAATGCCATGAAATCACCCAAATCTGCAGATAGGGGACCATTTATATCTGAATCAGGCCTTGCATGGGAGCTTTGCTGTTGCTCATTTATAGTATATAGCCACCAGGATTTTCTCTTTCCCTCCCTCTCTCTCCTACTCTTCTTTACCTGTCATGATGTTACCACAAAATCTCAGTGAGTGTTTCATTAATTTACCCAAATAATACTCCTGTGAAGCAGAGAATTGCTGTTCTTCCCATCTTCTGCTGTTATACCCTGGCAGCAGAGAGACAATTAACTTTCCCAGCACCATGTCAACTTTCAGTAGCAGAGGAGGGAGCTGGGTCCAGCTTTCCCAAGTCCGAGGCTAATCGCCCCATTCCCATTGAATTTTGTTCACATGAGTCTTCATCTGTAATGCTTTACCACCTCTTCAAATTTACTCTTCTAACCAGCTGTCTTCTATAACTTTAATGATCAGTTTTTCCCATAGGCATTTTTATCTTTGTATCTTTTCACAGTTTTTTCTGCTACATATTTTTAGGTTCATAAAAAATGACAGCTTCTAAAAATAGTCTCTGGTTTGTCACACAAATATAGAGCAGTGGAAGTTAATTTGGTTGATTGGAAAACTTAAAGCGGAAGTGGAGTCGGTTTAGAGCACAGTAGGCAGCATAGTGATCGTGTGTCATACGCTAAATATCATATGGCACATAGATACCACCACAGTGTGGAACAGAGATAGCTTGATAATACCCAGGATGATGTTGATGTCACCAGAGTGATATTATATTCAGTACTATGGAAATTGCCTTTTCAAGCCCAAAATGGCATTCAAGGAACCCCTCAGGCATGTTACTTTGCATGTAAGCCTGATGACAGGACTCTATATACCAGCTGCATCTAAATCCTGTACCCAGGAAACTTTCTCCCTGTCTGCTGTAGGCTGTAGCGCAGACACAAAGCACAATCTGGCTTCTTACCTTTCCCTTGCGAGGGGAGCTGAGTTGTTCAATGAGTGAGGTGTAAAAGCATTTATCTATTGCTGAAATAAAAGAGAGAAAAGTAGCAGCCATTGGTACTGTCTCTTCATGGTAGAAAAAGGAGAGTGAGGAATAATAATCTCTAGCTGACATCACAAAGCGATAACAAACCTAACTTTTTTCTTGGCACCTCTTTCTCTCTTTGGGAGTGTTACTGGATTCCAAATTAGTAGCACTGATCCAGGCCTCTGTTTTTGATATTCCTCCAATGACACTGAATTCAGAACAACCTATACCCTGTCTCATTACTGTGGAAGAAAGAAGGGTGCCATCTACCGCAAACACCATCATCAGACACTTTCAGAGATCTTCATAGCTCTAGATTAGCAGTAGTGAAGTGAGAGGAAAGAAAGGTAGGTCTGCAATCCAACAAAAAGAGAGAGGTTAAGGGGACCTAGAAGCAACAAAGGTAAATGTGACTATGTAAGAAAGCAAATACGTCATCCAACCACATACATAAAAAATACCCTCATCCTCTAGACATGCTTCATTCCTTTCACTTAGCAAAACAACATTTAGTTCTTTCTAGGTTTTCACTTACAAACCAAAAGTGAGATGTGATTTTATATAGTGCTTCCATTTACTATGGAATTAAGACTAATGCATTTAAATATGGCTATTACAGCTTTTAGAAGAGTAAGCTGCATGGAAACATGATGCATATTGGTTAAATAAGGAATAAATTATTTGGAGCAGCTGTTCTGGTTTGAAGAAATTTTTCTGAATATTGATTACAACCTCTTAGTTTGTTTTGTGTGCCCAAACCCAGGGCTGACTAATCAGTATCAGTCGAAGACTATTTTGTGCCAAAGATTATGAAGACTAACAAAGTTAGTCATGGCCATGAACAGCTAGAATAACTAAAAGATATATTTTGGTTACGCCTTTGACCACCAAGTTATTCAGATTTATTCTTTCATGTACTCTTACAACCGAAAGCCACTCAACCACTGCTGAAAACAAAGATTGAAAGGTTGTTGTACTTATTTTCAGTTAGCAATGGATGGGATTCTGAAATCATGTTGCATGCCAACAGAGATAGCAATTTTTCTTCTATAAAGATCCACTTCAGTCTACTACCAGGCGCAAGACAGGACTATTCTGCTGGCATATTTTTCAGATTAAATAAACAATTATAGAGGTGGATTGGATGGAAAGTCAGAAGATCTGGTTTAAAGCCTACAGCTGCTGCCTATTTCTGCATGGCCATGTGCTGAATGCTCAAAATCTCCATGCTTTGCTTTCAATTCTCTCAGATGGGGATGCTGATATTTCTTTTTATCTCTTTCTTTCACTAAAAGCCCTCATGGCAAAGACTGTTTCTCCTGTATCAAATTCAATGCTTGCATCCTAGGTAGAATATGTTACATATAGTGGTAAGATAAATAATCAGATACATAACTCAGCACTGCATCTCTCATAACAGTCTATGAAATCTTAGCTACTTCCTGAGAAGTAACTGAATGGACTGTGAGGAAAGTTAAAATGGCAGCACAGCGACTTGGGTTAGTCCTTTAAGGTGTGTGCTGTCCTTAATATCTGTCACTACATCTCTCATTAGGTGCTGAAAAGGTCTGTAACATGAAAAGATGTATCTACCACCATCTTAATTTATACTTAAGGCTTTATAACTCTTTACTGAATAAACTGCGAACTAAAGAGCATAAAGGAAGAAAGGAAGGAAGAAGGACTTATTCAAAGTTAAATTACTTCATGCTAATGTCTGGAGTTCATCCAGTCACAAACTACAGCTCTTCAATTCAGTCCTGCAGTTCTACTTCACTGTGGTTAGATGATGAATCAATTTCTATGCTCTTTTTGTCCATTGTCTGTTTTTCTTCCTTTCTCTATGTAATTAAGCATCTGAAAGACTCTTCTCTTAGCTCCATAAAATTATTGACCTGATCCACAAAAGCAGAAATTGTGAGGAAGTGTTATGGATAACACAGTTATCTGCACTTTGCCCACACATTCAGTGGGTCTGGAGATGCTGCCAGCCTGGTGCTTCAAAGGATCGGGCCCATAAAATGCTCAGAGTTTGTATTTATGCAACAGAAGTTACATCCTGAGCTAGCTAATCTACCGTATTCCCCATGGAGACATACCAGCATCAGCTACGTTTGCTATCTCTATTCCTGTTTAAAGGTGTCAGCCTAAATTTAAGCAGCTGTCAGCTACCTAGTGGGCTTGGCTCTTTTCTAGCAGTTAATTGTGCAGACACCATTGATTGGGGGTATAGGCCACTTGCGCAATCTCTGCTTTGCAGGAAAACAAAGAGGAAGAAAGAGAGGAAAATAAACCCATTCATTATATATAAGCCAGACATAACAAATATAACCTCAAAGCTATTTGTAAAATTAGCTAAGCGTACATGCTTAATGTGCAGATTATTTTCCGTATCTTGATCGTGCTATGGCCAAGACAGGCAGCAGAAAGAGAAATGAGATGTAAGCAGTTTCTTTTCAAACTTTTGTATGATTTCAGTTAGTTTATTTTATAAATAATGTTCAGAGAAGTCCAAAACCTTTCAGAGAAAATCAGATTCATACAGTTTGATGGCCAGAAGGGAGCATTAGTCTGAACTCTGTAAATCACAAGCCATTACACTTCATCCAGTTAACCCTGTATTGAGCTCAATAATGTGTTTTAATATCAGGGAAGCCATTTCATAAACACATCTAGTCATTTTCCAAATCAGAACATGGGAAGCCTACAACATAATTAGCAAAGAGTAAGAAGAAATCTAGACTTGGTTCTGAAACTTCCCAAATAGAACTAAGTTCTCAGCAAGATATGAAAGCATTGTATAATTTTTCCCTGCTGGTGTGTAGATGTGTGAGACCTATTCTCCTTTTCTGTCGCACGTGAAAGACTTCTATCTGGAACTAAGGGTTTCCTCATCCTCTTTGCTGAAGTTGTAGCTGGTATATCTTTATAGACTGGCCATTTTGAGTTCCAATTTCATGTTCTGACATACATTTGAGTGAAGACTAAATGCTAAGACTGAAGGTCGTGGAGATTTAAGGATGTCGCTCAGCTAATGAGCAGTACGAAGTTTTCGATATCTAGTCTAAAAGCCAAACCACAGTCACAAGCTCTTTTTTTCTCTGCCTACTGTAAAATAAATATGTACTGACTTGTATGTGTGTGTGCAAACTAAATCCTAGCTTAAAATGCTCAGCCTGAAGAATCACATTTATTGCATTCATTGTGAAAAGTATAACATGCACTTGAGAAAAACTCGTCGCAAAATAGGTTTTAAAAGTAACGTTCAGCAGCAGTGTGATACTGAGAAAGACGTACACTCCCTCAGATTTCAGATGTGACACAGATCTGACACCAGCAGTGGATGTGACAGCACGCACATGGGCCCTGGTAGATGTGCGTGCTGGCACACCACTCTTCCCTCCGTAGTAACCTTTGTGGACTTAAATACAATACTACTGAACTGGATAAGGCACTTAAATTAATCAAACTCAGAAGAAAGATTAACCTAACTCTGCCTCCCCTCACTTTTACCTGTGCTGACTTTCCTACTTTTTCTTTTCTAGGGTTCCTTAACATGTGTTAGGTTGTCATGCCTCCAGCACAACCTTAACCTGTGTGATTTCCTGCTACAACCACCCACTTGTTTTCCACAGAAGGCTTTTCTGATACAAGCTTACCAATATCCAGACATCTAATATCAAAGCATGGTATTAGCTTGCTTCTAGGAAGATTTTTATATGTCAAAAAAAATCTAGGAAACTGAAATTTCTTATCCTTAAAAGCTGACTAAGCCAATAGAAAAAGGTGAAACAAATTTAAGTGATGAGAATCATATTCCTCCCCCACCCCAGTTCTTTTATATTTCTCTCAGAGATGAATATGGGTATTTGTTTTGGTACACACAGTCTTTTTTGCAAATCTGACTGATTGCATATTGAGCTTTGTGTGCAACCACTTTGATTTGAAAGAAACTGCTTTTTCCAAAATAAAGCAAGGAGAACTGAGAAGGGAGACACACACAGCTGTATGAAGCTCGATGTCCCAGCACTGGGTGTTGTGGGTCACCCTCCCACTTCAGATACTTGTTTCTTGGCTCTTATGCCTCCAGCATTTCCTTATTGTTTCTTTTTAAAAGTAGGGGCAACTCTGGGGGAGTTTCTACCTTATGGTTGCTGACTCTGCCTAGCAACATTTTTAAGAATTATTTTTTCTGTCTGGAATTTTGTCTATGAATCATTTCAAAGACCATATTTCTGGTGATACTTGCATATTAGGCAGAATTAGCAAAATTTTTCCTGGCGCAGACAAACAATCTTTGAACTAGGTTGTGGCATCTGAAAGGACACCCACAAAGAAAGTGTTGCTTTCTGTATTTTCTAAACTATCCTTTTAAATCTATAGGCAATTGGCACCTAGGCCTCTTGAGAATGGCGTCCCACCTTTGCAGTGGGCACAGTGCCATCCTAGCAGATGGGCATGAGTGTTGGCATGCTGAGAATCAGTATGTGCATCACGTTTGAGTACAATAGGTCAGCCTCTCATCCAAGTATGTGGGAACGAGAGTGTCTGTTCTGAGCTTCTGTGCCAATGGCTAAAGGAATATACCATCATTAAGCTAGCTGAAGGAGAAGATTATTATTTTTTACATTAAGCCATGTTTCCTATAGCTACCTGGGAACACCATTTCTTCCACAATTTTGTGATTCCTGAATCACTGATAGAAAATGGAATGCATATATGTGTATACATAAACATACATAAGCCAAGCCAAGGAGACACCATCTTGTTTCTGTTGAGAAGATGCAGTTTTGCCCTATTTGGTCTCCCTGCTGAATGGCTCATCTAGGCACAAAAGCCAGATCCGTAGAAGCCAGAGTATAATTTTAGCTGAATAGATCCCCAAGAGCACTACAGTATTTGGCATGAAATTTGCAATGGAGCCCTTGCCGGGGTTTTCCCATCCTGGAACCAACAGAGGCAAATTTTGATTCAATAATAAAAAAAAAATGCACCTTGCTGACATAACAGAACAGACCTTTTCAAGCTCCTTTTTCCAATCACAGGTGGAAAATCACCAATAACATTATGCACACTTTACACACTATCTTCTACCAAAATGGTCAAAATGCTTTCCAAGCAGTATGAAGGCTCGGGGCATTTGGGCTAAGTAGATTGCCTTATCACAACCTCTTTCAGTATAAAATGTGGGTAGCAAGCAAGATTGTCATTGTCAGTCAATGGCTTCCCGAGCAGAGGGCACATACTAATGGCAAGCCAGCAGCAGTTGATTCTCTAGAGTGATGATGACCACTCAGACTTATTGATGTTCTTTGGCCTTATGCATTTGAAACTGCACCACAAGGTGCATTGCAATTTATCAAATTTCTTCTGTATGTCACTGAATATTCTGTTTGTGCTTTCAAAATGTCACTCCTATTGGAAAAGTAGACAGTTTAGTCCAAAGTGAATGTTACTCTTGTTGTTATCAATTTTAAGCAGAGCTATTAAAGAGACTTTTTCTGGATGGAGGGCAAAACCCACCTTTTTCTTTTTTTAACCTCACATGTAATCATTGCATGATATTTTAAAATTAATTTTATGACACAACCATGAAGAATAATTCTGCATTTTTTTCATAACCATTCTAGTTATTCTTGAGAAAATAAGAGACTCCCTACAATGAGTAAGTGAGCAATTGATATGGAAAAACAGGAGCCATATTTCACAGAATCACAGAATCGCAGGGGTTGGAAGGGACTTCAAGAGATTTTCAACTCCACCCCCTGCCAAAGCAGGTTCCCTAGGACATATCAAAAAGGTCGGCGTTCAGACTGGTCTTGAATATCTCCAGAGAAGGAGACTTCATAACCCCCTGTCCCAGGGCTCTGTCACCCTCACTGTGAAAAAGTTCTTCCGCATGTTGGTGCAGAACTTTCTGTGCTTCAACTTGAAGCCATTGCCCCTTGTCCTGTCTGCATAGACCAGAGAAAAGAGTCTGGCTATTTCCCCTTGTGTCCCACACTTGAGATATTTATAAACATTAATAAGATCCCCCCTCAGTCTTCTTTTCTCAAGGCTGAACGTCCCCATTTTTTTCAGCCTATCCTTGTAGGGGAGATGCTCCAGCTTTCAGGCTTTACTTCACTTGAAATTATCTAAATTATTATTATTATTATAATAAAATAATAATCAGCTGAAGTCAGACAAAGTTAGAGGGACATCTCCAATCTATGTCCAACATCTGAGCCTCCAGAATCTGAGCCCTATAAATACAGACCTGTTCCCTGGAATGAGAACACATTTTGTTTTTTCAACCTATGAGAGTTCAATAGATAACCTAAGTTGTTCTCATCTTCCTTCTGAAAATCTCCACAACATCCTAGCTTGTAGTCTAGACCTACAACACAGTTACCAACAATGCCAAGGAGGAAAAGAAATTACTACCATGTCTACTTAGGCCAATAGGAAATACAGTATCTAATTGGCCTCCCCTATCTCTCATAAGAAAGGAAAGAAGAAAGCATGAGAGACAAGTCACCACTAACCCCTACACTTATTCATCTCTATGGTCTAACAATTTCATTAATAAAACTTAGAGAGGGTACCTCGTGCCTGCATTTAATGTCAGGGAAATAATTATCTAAAAGAAGAAGAAGCAGTTGCATTTTAAAAATCTTTAACATTTCAATTACTGTTTGCAATAACATTACATAGATAACATGTATATAATTTATAACAATACATAATGTTATAATGTAATTATACAGTAATATAATGATATAATGTATACTACCATCTAATAATTACAATGGTAACCTGTATCAAATGTTCAGTATTATAACATATAAAACTACAAATTCTTTGTTATTCTAAATCATACTATAACACCAAAATATCAAAACCTTGCTGAGAAGCTGAGACAAGAATGGGTTTTTTGTGTGTTAATTATGCAGTGGGCAGATTAACGTTTTAGTATATCATTTACTTCATTCTCTTTATTTCCGACTTTACTCCAGTGAAGAGCTCCATCTGGCCCTTATATTTTAGTAGCACTAACCGTGCAATAATCGTTTCTTCAATTAAAAAATGGTAAAACTAGAGTTAGTGGTATCTCTACATCCTTAGTCCTTCAAAAGATGGTTGAATCTTAAATAATTTTAAAATAATTAAAATTATTATAATGATCTTTTTAAATTATCTGGACCAGTTCAATACACAGTTTGAGTTGTTTTCTTCTTTTTATTTTTTAAGTAAATTTCTAATGCCCTTGCATATAATTATTTTGTTGCATATAATATGCCAACAGAGGAAGAGATGACTCGTCCTACTATGTCCTCTTGGAACAGTAGGAAACACTCCTCATGTGGCCTCCTATGTCTTGAGAAAGGAAAGCAGAGGAAGATAAATTCATATGGCTGAACTCCCCCTTACAGAGGATGGAAAAATGGAAGCAGTTCTGACAAACATTACCTCTTTAGTGCCCACATCTCGATGAGGTTAGAGGACTACTTGCCTTTTTTCTCACTTCTGGAAAAAAGAGGCAGGAGAAGTCATTTCAGACGGTTTGAATCATAGTTCTCATCTCAGTTTGTTCCTCCACCACTACTATAAACAGACAGATAGGTAAAACACTTTGAAAATGGTTAGAAAAGTGAATCTTACACATAGAAGAACATCATGCAGCAGTACTGCTCATTTTACAGGATAGCAACAGGTACTCTCAAGCTTCTGAGTCAGGAAGAAATATTGTCAACAATGACCACAATACAGTCTCCATAAGAAGGAAGAAGAATACATTCCTGCATCAGTTTTCTACTCATAATCTACGACTATTTTTTTGTTTTGCAAAGAACCTCTGGACTGAGTGAGGCAGGCCTTTTTTTGCTGTCATTGGTAACAAAAAGGAAAGATAAGAAAATAAAACTGTTTTTAAGCTGAGAGTTGAAAACTTGAAATTTTAGCAGTGATAGATCAGTTTTCTTTATTTTCACAGACAAAACTGGTTTTTCTACTTTGTGTATTAGCCTAAGTTATAGAATATCCCTTCCACATTTGCTTAGAAAACATGTAAATCAAGTTCCTATGCTAAGCAGCATTAGCAGTCAACTTCAATTATACTTAGCTTTCTTTGAGAGTTATCTACAATCCATCCTTCCCCAGAACTGAACACCTTTCCTCATAGGCAGTCCTCCAAAGATTTGAAACAGCTGAGACAGTGACTGTAGAACGCATTGTCAGAAAATATAACTGACTTCATTAGTAAATAATTGTTAATTAATATATTTCTGTCCATGGCTAATTTCCTTTTTTTTTTTTTACCCTCTCAATAAAGGTGATATCATACAACCTTCAGTTAAGCACATGACACTGACAATGGTTTTTGTCATACTAAGTTCTGTAGATGCTAAAATTAATTGCACCCCAGGGCTATCATGTTATGCATGAATAGGCACACAAATGAATGACAATGGTTTAAAGAGAAAGAAAGAGAAGAGATTTAGACATACTCACAGTGATTGCTGGCAGTAACATGATAACTGACATGATACTCAATTACATGATTTCGAATAAAAAATATCAGAGAGTCAGCATTTTTTTCTGTCAAGTTTTTCTTACATTTTTTTTTGCTTCTCAAAGTTCTGTGGTAAAAATGGTTCTCTTTCAAAGTATTTTTGTAAGAGTAGTTGGGCCAGGATCACAAAAGTTGATCTGAAGTTCAAATCTTTTGGTCAGAAATGTTATTAAAAAAATAGTCACCCATGATTCATTTTATCTGACTGAATTAGTTAAGGCTTTGGAGGACTCCACAGTTAAGCACATTGTGTGGCAAACATCAGGTTGACATAGAGATACCTTTATGTAGCTTAAAGCAATCTGGCTCAAACACTAGGTACATCAGGTAAGGTAAATTAACCTAACCCTTTTATGGGCTACATCATTTCCAGCAGCAAGATGAATTATTCTAGGGCTTAGCTTTTGAGACCCCAACTGAAATGTAGAGGTAGCCTCAAGTTTAATATCAAGTGATACTCAAGACCACAATAATAAATAAAATGTAGGCATCCCACACACTAAAAAAATGCTCCCTCCGGAGGGTAAGCCAGAGCACACACACAGATTCCCAGCTCCCTGTATTGTTTCTGAAGACAGACAGATGGATTTACAAGACTCCTGCAAACTCAGTAGGGCACCAACGCCTGGGTGTAACGGTATGGCTCAAACTTTCTGATTTATTTCTGAACTTTTCAAGATCAAGAGGCCAGACCCCACTGAGGCACAAGAGCCCTCAGAACTGCCCTTCTGATTAATACAAAATTAGTGAGAGGGTTGTCCTTTCTCACAGCATAGTGCATCCTTTTCATAACAGTCCTGCCTATATGACAAAGAAATTGTGCTTCAGCTCCCTCAGCAGTCTTTGGAAATTTCAGGTGTACACCTTTGTGTCCAGAAAGAAGACTCCATGCAGAACAGGACAGTCCCAAAGGACCTCTTCCCCCATCCCAGCAACTGCAAGCGGCCTGGTGCTGCAGGACAGTGGTGGGTTTTGTTGGACTCAGTGCCTACCTGAGCACAAGACCAGGGCCTGCTCTCACAGTCCAGTCTCATTTGTCTGTTTGTTTGCTGTTCACCCAGACCGTTGAATGTAACAAGGCATAAACAGTCCAGTGAACACAGATCAAACCCCAGATCTCGCACGCACTATGCCTCTGTCCTTAATCAATAAGCTAAAGATTTGCTGTCCCACTTATCTGTTTTCATTCTGGCCATCAGAGCCAGGCAGTGATGGAAAGTAGACTCTCTGACTCCCTCTTTTGAATGCAGATATCTATGTTTTATCAGACAAAGTGGCCTTTTCTGTACAAATGTCATTAACTGTCCCTGTTCATTGGGAGCTATGATTTCCTTATATGTCAATAATGCAAACTAGCATCCCTGAAAATTCAGTCTGGCTGGTGGGGCCTTCTATGAGATGTGCCAGGTGAGAGCAATTCTAATTTTCAAGTGAAAAACCATTCATATGGAAAGAGTGAGGAATGAAGATCCACTGAGATTTTGTATTTAATGCTCCCACTTATGTGAAAATATCATTGGATTTTTTTTCAAGTAACCAAGTCTGGTTTGTTATTATATGTGCATGTATATATATATATACACACACACATGTGTGTGTGTGTGTATGCATGTATATATATATATATATGTCTAAAGGAAAATATTCCTTCTCCAGTACTTTTACAGTATTTTCTTTATACCTTCCTCGTAAATTTATTAACTTTATCAGAAAGACTGAAATATAAAGAAGTGAGTATAGTGAACAACTATGTGCTGTGTTATAGGCCTAATTTAGTTGTCATCTGATCAGTATGTTCCAGATCAGGAGTCCTCAGAAGTCCAGGAAGTCATACCAGCAGAAAACTGGTGCAAGGCCTCTGGTTGGAGATTTCTCACATGTGTAACTACAGTTTTGGTCCTCTGCCTGGTAAGTGCAGCATATTAAGGAGAGGTCAGAAATTTATGAAGTTGGTGACTGACACGTAAAGAGTTCAGCTGTCAGGGCAAGAACAATATGTCATTGTCTAATAATAAAGCTAAAAGTTCCCTACATCCTGATGTTCTCTTCCTAAGAGAAAGACTCATATTTTATCAGATCCAAGGTAATTAAAAAATCAAAGTGAAAGTAGAGAGCATGACCCAGGGTAAGAGTCTGTTGCTACTATTCATACTACTGATCCTGCCAGGTGCTTCTAACCCATCAGCTGGAGTTCTCAGACCTCAGTTAGATGCTTAACCCCTCAGAGCCATGTAGGTGAAAATTTAGGCACCTCCAAAAGATGCTTCCAGAAAACTCATATACTGAAGAGAACCTTCCTAAGGAGCTGGGAATCTCCTATGTCTAGCTAATAGGAAATGTCAATCATGTCTGCAATCCCTTTTCTCCTCTGGAAGTTCTATTCCCAGGTCTGGGCTGTGAACAGACAGACACTCCCTTTCCACCTGGGACCCTCAGCCCCAAACTCTCTCCTGAGGGAAGTTTTAGCAATTGCTGTTTGAGCAGAACTCATTGTTATATTTCAAAAATAAATCCAAAGAAAAAACCGCACATAATAGCTTTAGCGGTTAGAGGCGTTCCTTGAGGAGAATGAAAAGGGACCGTGTCCTCCTCAGCCTGAGGGGGCATCAAATTAGCAGCTCCAGGAGCTGCCCAAGCCACCTAGCCCCAGGGGTGCCTGCTTCCTCCTGCCCCCCTCGATGCCAGGCACGGCTGAGAAGCATGCAGCCGAGGGCAAAGCAAACACAGCTTTTATGGCCAATGCTGAACAGCAGGCTGCTTAATCTGACTGTAGCCCACAAAGTGGTGACTGGCCGCATTTGTACTACCTTCTTGATTCAACTTTCTCAGGAGAATTTATAATACAACATCATAGTCCTAGCTGTCACACTGCAGCAAGTATCTCTATACATGCAGCATGTATCTCTATACAAGTATCTCATACAGCAACAGTCAAATCTGCTTCCTTCACAGCATTGTGAAGGAAAACGTGGAAATATTTGCATCTCCAAAACCGACAGATAACAGCCGAACAGTAGCACCTCAATGCTCCTAATCTTTGTTACTGTGACAGTTCCATCTTTCTAATATTTACCATTCTTTTTCCTTTTTGCCAAAATTCTTGTTGCTCTTTAACCTTCTTAACTTCTGTTACTGTTGTTTAAAGGCACATCGACAATATTTCTTGTACCATGCTTAAATAGAAAGGAAAAATAATGTCTTACCCAACTGTGAAAAAATTGACTTTTTTCTCACACCCCCCCCAAAAAAAAAAAAAAAGAACCAAGTTAGCTAGGAATGCAAACCTCACTGGTTTGTGAGTAACAGCACCTAGTGGTTTGCAATTAAATTCATATATTGATATTATTACTTTTTTTAAAAAAGGTAACAATCTCTCAAGATTTCTCATACATTTTTTTTTATGTGCTGTGTATCTATCTGAGCTCTCCAAAGACCATTCTAACTACATTTCATCACATTTTCTATACTCATTCACTATGCATTATGTCACATCAAAGGTCAGAATAACTTCTTTCCCTACTCAAGAACAGTGGATTCTAATATCAAATATCTGTTCAAAGAAAAAGTAGATAATTAGTGGATAGGATAAGCAGAAGATTTAATCTCCAGAGAATTCACTCCTCACAGATCTCTAATTAAACCAGAAGAAATTGCATGATGTGCATATGCTGTTAAGTGCTAGCACAAGCAAACTTTGAAGAGGACTGGTACAAAGAGATATAGGATATTTTATTTGCTTGTTTCTCAACACTTCATGCAGACAAGACCTCTACTTTCGCTTCAGCTGCTAATCAGCTTGTCTCATAGCAGGATGGGTTTTGTTGGTATTATTAGTAATTATTTGCATTGCCTTCGTACTTAGGAGACCTATTTACAAACTGCAGCTACGCTACTCCTGCCAAAAAGCAGGCTCTGCTTCAGCAAGCTTACAATTTAAGGGCATGTCTATACTGTACATGAAACTACTGCTCATGATCAAACCATTTCATTTAAAGTTATTTCAGCTATTTTCTCTCTCTATTCTGCAGCTAGCATTGTAAATATTATGAACACTTACCCAAAGCATATGATAAGACAGCAAATACATACAGACATACAGGCTAATGCAAGGGGACAAAAAAATTATATATCGGTCACTAAGCTTGATAGAGGTCAAAATACATTCACAACATAATTGTTATCATCAGCTTGCTAAGATTTATGGCCCCAAAGAAAAGGTTTTTTAGTAGGGAGTGAGAGGAGGATGATCAGGTAGATGTGTATATAGTTACAGGGAGATTTTTCCCTGCATGTAGAGGAAGAGAGAGGGAGAGAGCAGAGGGAGAGAAAGCACAAAGGTTACTGAAGATACAAGAAGTGAATAGTGAAGGCCTGGAGGGGTGGAGAAAAGTTATAGAGAACCTTAAAGGTGAGGGGAAGCAATGCAACCCTCACATAAAAATCATAGGGGAAAATGCAGAGAAACAAGCGAAGGGATCATCTGAAGGACTTAAGAAATTAGTTAAGAAAGTGATCTTAACTCTAGTTACATTAAGTAAAACTAGACTGCATTGTCAAATTTGAACTACAACTTCGTCATTAAAGTCTTAGCTGTCCAGTCCTTGGTACAACAGTGTGAAGAGTGGGCAGCATGCAGAGACACCTGCTACTTATCTAGGACAGCTGAACTTTCCTACTGTATGTCTTTGCGGTTTTTTAATACCCACAGGATTTAGATTCACAGTGACCTTAAAGGTATATTAAGCCAGTGGACAAAGCTACTTCTACAAACAAAGGAGTGAGATTGGCAGCTCAAGAAGATAATTCATCTTCTTCTCTAAGAGAACTGATGTGAATCTCCTTTCTACTAATAGACACAATCAAAATCTTTCTAAGCACGTTTTCGAATGACTGTTGAGTTACATTTTTTTCACTCCATTTTTTTAATGCACTGTCTCTGTTACATCCAGGCTTCCTGTCTCTTCCTGTTCTCTAAAGGTTATGAAGTTAATTTATCAAAGTAGTTTTAAACATGAAGTGGTAATGAATATTTACACATGCTATGTCTCTCTTTGATGAGATAAAATGTGAGGATTTATTAAACAATTTTCCAATTAAAGACAGTCTGCAGAGAACAAAAAATACATCATTGGGCAGAGTAGAGCAGGACACGTGGAGATGTTAAAAGCTTATGAATTTAGGGAGTATTGACCTACAATAATAAACTATTCCTGAAAAATCCAGCACTATTTTTTCAGATACTATTAACTTTTTATATGACTTGCCCTTTCTGTGAGTCTTTGTGGGTTTGTATCCTGTGGTGCAAATTTCTTAGGACACTTCCAGCTGAACATCTGTTGTAACCTGCAGATGCTTTTTCACATGAAAACTTACTTTTTTGCTGATCTATAAGTATTTCAGGCAACAGGATGACAAGTGCGAAAACGGTATTACTTTGCCTGTGTTTGAGAGGAAGGATGTTTTCTTTTGGTGCTGGTGGTCATGTATGGAGATAGCAAGGGCTGAGTAAATGCTTTAAACACAAAACACTTCATTTACTGGTTGTACAAAATCTGGGAAATGGTACTGTGCAGTCCTGTACTGTGTCTGGTTTATACCGAACAGAATATGTATGTATACACAGATATATAGGATTCTCGAGTCATTCTACTTCTTATGTAGAAACTCGCGTAATCTCAGCATTCCTGAAAACCAGTCAGCATTCACAGAACCACTGTCAAGATGAAGATTTTTCCCAGTCTTTTCCTTCTGTTATTCCACGTATCCTAAATATGAAGGGTCTACCATTTGCAGTTTACTACAACATTCAGCTCAACTGCTGGCAGGAACAGGGTAATGGAGAGACACGTTCCTCTCTTTGAACCCCAAATTACAATCATGTTAAAAAAAATTTTCAGCTTTGTAAATATTAGATTTACCCTGATCTAAAGCATTTCCTTAACAAATGGTGATTTTTTTTTCTTTGTCCTCTTTCATATCCAACTAAGAAAGCTGCAAGTGCTAGTTTACATTCCTGAGCCATTAAAATAAATCAGGTAAGTACAGTGGAAACTAGTGGACAAAATCACTAACAAATACATACAGGGGCCAAAATGCAACTGTATATTTTAATTTTTGAAAAGAGATACTCGCTTGCTGCTCAAATGCAATAAGCAGTAAATATAATCAAGAATAATTTCAAATACTCCAACTTAATCTGTAGGCACTTTAAGCAACAAAACATGTTACCTCACTTGGTAGCTTGCTTTCTGATGGGTAATCTAACACCCACATGTGAAGGCCTAAGAATATACAAAGCTGAGAAGTTATTAGGCATTGCCAATGTTTTGCACATCACTACTCTAAATCAACTCCCAGTAAGGCAATATTATAGTTTTCATACTTCAAGACATGCTGTATCTTCTCAAAAGATGATATAACACACCAAAAAAAGAAGTCAAGATCAACTGTCTTACAAATGGAGCAAGAATTTTCATTAGCAAAGTGAACATCTTCCAATTATGATTTTTTTCTAAAATTTACTGTTGGGGTGGTTTTTTTTCAACTGCCTGTTTTCAGTCAGGAAAGGCAAAATCTCAGTGTCAGCTTCACATATACTGTCTGAAGCTGATGCAAATGAAACTAGTTATTAGCTTGGGATAAAGGAAATATATCTTGACAAATAAGGTTTTTTGTCAACTGTGTATAAAACCTTTGACTGATATATATTCTCAAGTGGGCTTGAATCTAGATGCACTTTTTTCCTTAAGCAGAAGTGGTAGAGCACAAAATGAGGTTATAAATTTTAAGGGGTAATTTATAGCAGAATGAACAATTGATGTGACTTTACCTTCCAAAATATTAGGGTGATATCAGGCATTTGACTTAATCTGGTCAAAAAAAGTAAGTAAAATTCTTTCTGCAGTTCTTGTCAGTGAGAAGCCAGTTGTCAGCCTATGTTTGTATTAATCTAGCTATTATTGCATGCATCCTAACATGAATTTCTGCACTGAGAAATGTCATATTGAGAAGGATTGATCCTCGCAGTAGTTTGAATAAAAGAATGTATATGTTAAACTGTGATTCAGTATCATTCGGATGTTTCAGACTGAACAAGTCCAGTCTGGTGAAATCTCAACGAGGGCTTAGAGCCTGGTACATAGTGATAGAGATTGCTAGCATTTTGTATCACACAACTGCCTGAAATCTGGTACACGACAGCTTTTCAGTGGTGGGATAATTTCAGGTTGCATCTATCATTGCAAGCTTCTACAGTATATTTATGAGGCAGATGGGCAACATCTATTTCAATGATATGTGGGACTCAAAAATGTTTCACTGCCACTTTCTTTAATAAACTGCCTTTAATACCTGACTACGCTTACAAATATGAACATTATTTAACATTATTAATTACTGATAATGAAGTCATAAACAGGTAAAACAGGCAGAGTATAGATACTGTTAAGTACTTGATAACTATTTGTAAGTATTAAACAAATGGGAAGAATAACACATTTTAGCAAAAAAAAATAAATTGGCAAGTAAATTTGAGAAGGGATTGCCTGCAACTTTACTCACTTCTGGCATTTTGGAAATTATCTCTGCTAATTATGTCACAATCTATCAGGTTGTCCATGGAGATCCTGGTTGGCAGCAGAAAGATAAATATGTACCAGATAATATTAGTCTAAATTAAAACCACTGTCATTGTAATTGAAGGAAATGTGAACATAGGTAAATTCAACTCCCTGAAATTTAGAGCCATCGCCTATTCAAGTCAATGGGTCAGCATTACTTTTAATTTAGACTTGTATTGCAATAGATAATGAAATTTTAAGAAGCAGCAGAGAAAAGGATTATATGGTTAAAGTTTTATACACAAACAGATGTACATCAAGTACAATCTCATACCACCCCAGCTGCCCCTCCCAACTCTGTCCACAGTCTCCTGGAAGCATATACACACTTTCCGCTGCCTCCTGTGCAAAAAACCCTGGCAACTGGCTTGTCTTTGCATGGTGCCTCCCCAGATGCATCTGCATCCCTCTTCAGGCCAGTCCATAGCAATTGCTGATGTGACATGATCGCAGGAGTTCCTGAACAGAAGCTGACATCCTAAAGCACCTCAAAAGAACTGAAGGTTAACCTCTTTCCACCATCAGAACTACTTTGTCACTCACAGCTGCTCTTCAGCTTCACACACCCCTTCCACTCTCACTTTAAGAGAAAAAAAGTAGTAATCAGTTCAGTTAACCTTAAGCTGATAGTTTGTGAGAGTAGCTGTTGGAAAGCATTAACAGCCCTAGTCATTGCTATATTGTTCAGAAAATCCTTCTCATGTCTGAAAAAGGTATGGTATAAGCAAGATTGACTCAAAACTTGGCCCCAGTTGAACAGGACAAACACTGCTTGGAGAAAATATGTGCACAAATGTATGGTTAGATGGGAGGATGGCTGTTTCTTAATGCCCAATAAGGATCCGTAGCCAGCCTAAATCTGGCACTACGTACAAAGGATGGGAATAAGGCTCCAGTCACCTTGATAGAGCACTATTTTACCCCTAAGATTTCTAGCTCTAGAAATCTTAGGAGCACAGACCTTCAGTGGAACTATGGACAAATTAATGATCCAAACTCTGTCTCAGTAGCCTGGTTTTAGACCAGAAGCTCTGCTTCCTTGAATCTGAAGGACTAGACCATTTGCAGACATGCGATAGCTGTAGGACAGCCAAATCAGATTGACATCCCTTCTTCTCTTTGCAGAGAGAAACAAATTAACCAGGATGCGACTTGGGTCTATATTGCATCTGGACTGCTCCTAATTCATCCTTTAGAGGTAGCTCAATTTTCTCTACATTGTGCTTTATATTCACAGCTGTTGCTACACAGGGTGGTGAAAAACATCAGATCTATTCTACTAACAGCTTATCTCTGTCTGTCTGTCTGCTTTTTTCCAGCATACATGACACCCAAGTGTTTACATTGGTTCAGAGAGGACTAACCCCCAAGAAGCAACAGTGCTGTGAAATCCAAAGAGTTCAATGGAATTATTACTGTCAGTGAATGTAGGGTCAGGCGCTCTTACATTCAAATAAACAATTAGCAGGCAAAGAATGAACTGACACATGTTCCTGAAGGCTTCAAGAAGAATGAGAAGGAAGCACCTTTTACAGCTCAATTATCAAAGGTTAAAAGCTTAGGACATCTGATTGCAGAACTTCTAAGCCTCATTGATCTAGGACATACCTGCACATTAAGCAATTAGAAATCTTTTAATTGATCATCCCGATTAGACATGAAACGTAGAGCTGAGCCAGCTGGGCATTGAGCTCTGCTGAGGCTGAAAATCAAAAGTCACATCTAATTTAACTGCTTTTTTTCCTGCTGCATTTTACTTTCATATTCTGTGTTTTTCCCTATCTGCCAAAAGTCTTAGGGCCTCTGCACACTAACAGCTAGATCTCAACATTTGTCATTCCAAACTCAGACAATGTAAAATCAATTTCACTTCCAACATTTGCCAAGCCCACAGACTATTTGTATGTCAGCTTTTAAAGTCATCTGAATTTTTTCCCCGTTGCCCTGTTGGGCACAGTGAGGGGCTCAGCATTTTATCGTTGGCAGGATTTTTCTTCTTTGTGCTAGTACAGTATCTTTGATGCAGACATCTTCAAATGCTTTAAAACACGCAGTGACCTTATTGCATGACAAGGGGGGTTACATATATTCTGTCTATAGAATACATGTACACGTATTACACAGAATCCATAAAGTGCATGTATGCATATGCACATGTGTAAAAGAATAAAAATATTAGTATACTTTTGTATTATATTATTATACCACACATATAACTATGTGGATGACAGCTAGACATGTTTAATCTTTCAAGGAAGTTATAAAACAAGATAAATGCATAGTTGTAAAATATGTGAACAATTCTGGGTCAAAAATCATGTATATATAGAATTACCATCATTGTCCCTACTCATATCTGGATAAACTACATAGTAACTGTCTTCAGATCATACTTCAGATCATAAGTACAACTGGGAACATGCAAACCTAGCCATGACATACCCTATTTTTGGTGGTGTATATTGAGAGATGCAGGGAATGAGAGAGGGTACCGATATACCAGTGCTAAACAAGCCTGTCTCTTTCTTTCCCTGATTTCCTCATTTTTTGGCAGAAGCACTTTCTTTGAATGTTTATGTTCCCTTTGTAATATAGTGCTTCAAAACAAGCGTGTTGGAAAGTTAAAGTGCAGGAAGATCAATGAAGCTTTTTAAATGGTTTCTAAAAATGTGATAAATCTTTCTTCTACTTTCTTCTATAATAAGCACAATGTTTAGCAAAGTAGTTAAAGCAATTTTGGGCTCCTGTAAATCTGACTTAAGCTGTTCTAGCATTAATATGGGAAGTAACATTAAAGAATTGGAAGCATATGTCTTAGCGACTTTGACTCTAGAGCTGAATTATTCTCAGCCAATAAGCATATTCTAAGGCACTCAAGGTATTTCTTTTTTGTCTTATTAAGCCACAGTTAAGAAAACATACAGTTAAAACAGTTGTCGTCTGCAATTTGTAATAAACATTCAGTAAGGTAGGAAAGAGATGTCTATCAGCAAGTCAAGTACCTATATACTTTCTTAACAGAATGTTAGCACACATTTAAAAAAGAAACCCAAACAAGGCTGACAGATAAGGATTCACTGATCTTCAGTATTACTTGTGCTTCCCTATGTTAGTAGCACAGTTTTGCTGCTGTTTCAGCTATCTTTTGGTCGCTGTATGCGCAGATGTTATTAAATACAGTTAAATCAACACTACTTTGCAGTCTACGTCACATGGTGTCCACAACATCAAATCACCTAAACAGTATGAACTGCTTAACATATTTTATGACTGAGGCACATTAATGAATATTTAACATATTTTAATAAAAAACAGAACCCAAAAAACAAACACCTCGACATGTTAGATTTAACAGGTAACTGTTGGAAAGCTAAAATGCTTTTCTGTGCTTGAAAACAGTCATCTGCTTGTTTGTTACTGTGTGAATATGAATATTCTGATGAAACTGGTGTAGCTGTTGCTTTCTGTTGCTCCCTGTTACTCAGTGTTTTCGGAGCTTGGGAACAGATGGTGCACCACCTGACTCTGCACACTCTAATGTAAGATTCATTGTGCTTCACAGGAAATCAAAGATCAAGCAACATTGCAGAAGGTGAAGCAGCACCTCAGCAACCAGCAACACAGTATGATACAGTCAAGTGGTGGAGCGAGAAAGTAGGGAGAGAGAAAGAGAGGGAGAAGCCAGAAAGACTTAGCTTGGTTTCTGAGCTTTATTTTGCTTTATTCTATCTTCTTTTATTTTCTGCCTTTTCTTCTTTCCCCCACCCCACCGCAACGCCCCCCCCATTCTCTACTCTTTGGAATAAGGATCAGCTGGCTCAAAAGAAGAAACTTTAATCCTTAGATGGTCAAAAGTTCAGAGCTGCCAATCAAAATCTGAATGTTTAGAAGCAAGAGAGTTATGTGATTTGCTTCAGCTTCGCTGTAACAATTGCCTGCTTGTAACATTAACAGCATAACACATATTTAAAAGTTCATTCAAAAATTCAGATGGTTTTATACCTGTAAAGAATTACAGTTATTAGTCATCTCCCTCCACTTCCCAGACACTCCCGGTATTTCACTCATCCTCCCCTCCTTTGCCCTGACTTTATCTGCTCAGATAGCACACTTAGGCTTTGGTCACTCCTTTAAGGAAATCTAGAGTTCATAGACATACTGGGAAAAAAAAAGAAAAGCCAACCTTCTCCCCTAGCACTAGGCTATATGAAACCAGTAGGGGGAATTAAGCACTGAAGACCCTTCTTTCAAAAGACTTGCCATCCGTAAATCTTTTGGATGAAAGCTGGGAGCTCCTGTCATGGGCACCTTCACTGATAATCAATGGCACGATTTCAAATGAAGCTGAATGTCATCCTGACACACCTTACATGCAGGTATTCAGGAACTAAACCACCCCTTCACCCAGCTGGCATTTTCATACAGCACCACAGAGAACACAGAGCCTCTTTCACATCACTCATCAGAGGCAGGTAACAATCTGAAAGTGTCATCACCTTCTTTCTCATTCCTCAAATACAGAAATTTGCATATCTCTACACCCTTAACATATATATGCCCACCCCATCCTCAGCATGTAGGCCTGACCTAAATCTAAGTGAAGTCAATAGGAAAACTGCTTTATGCTCAATTTAAAGTTCACCAGTACAGACCTTGTGGTGAAATACCCTAGGGCTGTCTGTTCGAAATGTGTAAACACTGCAGCGTAACACATAACCGAAGCCTGTGCCCCAGTGATGAAGGTAAGGAAAGGCAGGGATCACCTGCAAAATGTACCTAGCAATGGAAACATGCACTCAGTCGTCAGTCAAACCTTCTATAGCATACCTTGTTAGCTTTCCACTTTGGCCCTTGTACCAGGAGTGTCCTGCAGCTTGTCAGGTTCCTGTTTCTCATATTGGCACAGCCAAGAAAAGATGTAAATACTAATTTTGGTTATGAAGGCTTAAGGCAGGTCTACCTAAGCTTTATGATGTATGGACACTGGTACGAAGAAGTGCATAGCTAAAGAAAAAAAAAGTTTGTCCCACAGAGAAGAAATGCGTGGGAAGCTCAGTACACTGCAGTATCACATAAACAGATGTTACACTAATTTTCTTAAAGATAAATTAATACCATGGAAGACAAAGAGCATAAAGCCACACATCACATGTTGCATCAGTGTTTCACCATGCTTCGTCAAGAAGTGATGACAGGACCAAATCTTATACTCCTCTTATGGCATTCACTTTGTAAACAGCCTGATTGTCCCTACACATTTGCTTTCCAGTTGTATTCATCAATTTTACTGCATACATTTCTAACGGTCCTGTGTTTAAAGGAGTGATGCAAAAAGTGGTAGTTTTCTTCCTGCTAAAGCACTGCAGCACTTGTGCAGGACTGAGCACAACTGATGCACTGGCAGCATCAATTCACTGCAGATAGGTTGTACCTGAGGGGGTTAATGGTATAGCTAGAGAGATTAGTGCAATCATTCTACCTGTTTTCCCTATATGAATAATAGTCCCCTTGGTCAGGCACACAGTGAATAACAGCTTGGATGATTAAGCCTCAGGATTTATAAAGTATCTGGTAATACAGGGGGATGCAAACACATTTGTGCTATCAGCATGCTAATCATAATAAAAAATTTCATTAGTTTCATTGGTTCAAAATGGTCCTTTTACCTCTAAGCATATTAATAATAATGGAAGTTACAAATTTTATTTTTGTTATCGGGTTTTGGATGAAATCTTCACATGCACAGCTTAAAGCAAAGGTTTATTTACAGAGAGATTATTGCTCTTTGACATATAGTAGCCAAAACAACATTTTTTTGCTGGAAAGACAGCAGGCTTGACACTGCATGTAGAATCAATTTCATATTACCAGTATACATTACCTTTTTTTCTCTCTTCTTTTTTTTTTTTTTTTTTTTTTTACTTCAGCCGAAAAATGGAGAAAAAATATATATATCGAGAGGCTTAGGATTCAAGATAAGGACAGAGGGATCACCTTCCAATTAGTGCAATGGGCAAAACAGACTCAACACAGAATAAAAGAAAGAAAACTAATTTATTACTACTACTACTACACACTCAGTGAACCAGAGTTGAGTAATGAGAAGTGCAGCATGGGGAGGGGCAGGGAATGGGGAGTGGGGTTCCTGTGATTCCTCATAAGCTGCTTTCCTCCTCCAGATCTTAACACTTCTACTTCCCCCCACCCCTCCCTTCTTCACAGACTTTACTCCATTCTTCCCCCTAGTTGTGGAGCGGGGAGGGGCAGGGAATGGGGAATGGGGGTTTTCAGTCCATTCCTCCTGAGTTGTCTTCCTTCCAAGCCGGGGGTATTCCACACATACACCTTTCCCCTGCACCACTTTGTGGTCCCACCCACGGGAGACAGTCCTCCATGAACTTCTGCAGTGTGAGTCCTCTCCATCGGGGATTCATCTGCTCACCTCAGGCCTCAGCAGGGCTCCCTTCCATGGGGTGCTGACCTTCAGGCCCAGACTGCTCCATCCTGGTCCCCCACAGAGTCACAATTTCCCCGACAAACTTGTTGTGGTGTGGATCACTCTCTTCACAGGCCATAGATGTTTGCTCCCCGTCCTTATCCATGGGCTGTGAGGGGACACACCATGGTTTTCTCCATGAGCTGTGGGGGAATTTCTCTTTCCGAAACCTGGAGGGCCTGATTCTTTCCCCCTCCCTCCTTTGGGCCTGCCCTTGGTGCCCACACAACATGTTACGTCTTCTCACTTCTTTCTTTGGTGGCAAAATGCATCTGCCCTTGGTGCCCACACAGTTTGTTACATCTTCTCATTCCCTTCTCCTGTGGCAAAATGCATCTGCCTGCAGTTTTTTTTCCTCCTATATGTGATTCACAGAGGTGCTGTGACCATCACTGATTGGCTTGACCCTGATCAGCAGCAACTTTGGCCTTGAATTGGCCAATGTTTACTTTCTGGGGCCTGCAGAGAGCTTCTAGCTATGCAAAACTGCCACAACAATCCCTCTTCAACTTTCTTGTAGGCTCTCTTCAGATGATGGAAGGCTGCTATAAGGTCTCCCTGAAGCCTTCTCCTCTCCAGGCTGAACATGTCCAACTCTCTCAGGAGTTTGATCCAGCTCTTTGATCATCTTTGTGGCCCTCCTCTGTACTGCCTCCAATAGTTCCATGTCCTTCTTTTAGTGGGGACCCCAGAACAGAAACAATATTTCAGGTGGGGTCTTACAAGAGTAGAGTAGAGGGAGAGAATTACCTCTGTTAACCTTGCTGGTCACATTTCTTTTGATGCAGCCCAGGACATGGTTGGCTTTCTGTGCTGCAAGCACACATTACCAGGTCCTGTTGAGGTCCTCATCCACCAACGGCCCAGTCCTTCTCCTCAGGGATGCTCTGCCCAGCCTGTAGTTGTGATTGGGATTGCCCCAGCTCATGTGCAGGATCTTGCACTTACCCTTTTTGAACTTCCTGAGGTTCACGACTCTGAAGCCTATCAAGGTCCCTCTGGATGGCATCCCTTCCCTCTAGCATGTTGACCATACCTCATAGATTGGTGTCAGCAAACTTGCTGAGGGTGCACTGTATCCTACTGTCCATGTAGCCAACAAAGATGTTAAGCAGCACCGGTCACAATACCAACAATGAGGAACACCTCTCATCATTAGTCTCCATCTGAACATCAATCTGTTGACCACAACTCTTTGAGTGCGACCATCCAGACAATTCCTTATCTACCAAGTAGTCTGTCTGTCAAGTCTGTGTCTCTCCAATTTAGAGACAAGGATGCCATGTAGGGCAGCATCAAATGCTTTGCACAGGTCCAGGTAGATGTTGTCATCTGCTAGTCCCTTGTCCATCAGTGCTGTAGCCCCGTCACAGAAGGCCACCAAACCTGTCAGATACAATTTGCCCTTAGAGAAGCCATGTTGGCTTTCACCAACCTCCTCTTTATTTTATGTGTCTAAGCATAGTTTCCAGTAGGATCTCCTGCAGTGTGTTTTTCATTTTCTCAGGGCCTACCTTTGCCTTCTGTGATTTGGGTGGTGTGGCTAGAGCACATGCCAGTGAAGACTGATGTAGAAAAGTCATTAAGTACCTCAGCTTTCTCCTTATGCCAGGTAATCAGGTGTCATGTTTCCTTCCAGAGAGGGCTCACATTTCCCCTAGTCTCCCTTTTATCACTGATGTACCTATAGAAGATTTTCACATTGCCCTTGACATCCCTGACTACATTTAATTCTATCAGCTTTCCTAAACTTATTTCTGCTTGCTCAATTTATCTGTATTCTTCTCAGGCTACCTGTCCTTGATTCCACCTTATTTAGGCTTTCATTTTGCATTTAAGTTTGTTCAGAATCAGCTTGTGTATCCATGTAGGCCTTTGTGTTTTTTGCCCAAATACATCTTTGTCGGCATGCATCAGTCCTGAGCTTCAAGGAGGTGATCTTTGAATAGTAACCAGCTTTCTTGGACCTGTCTTCCCAAAGTACCAGGACTTTGTCCCTTGGTTCTCTACCAAGCAGATCCCTGAAGAGGCCAAAGTCAATTCTGAAGTTCAGGGTAGTGAGCTTGCTGTGTGTCTTCCTTGCTGCCCAAAGGATGTGGAATTCCATCAGTTGCTGCAGCCAAGGTTGCCCTTGACCTTCACATTGTTCACCAGCCCTTCCTTGTTGGTGAGAACAAGGACCAGCATAGCACCTCTCCTTGTTGGCAGTTCTATCACTTGGAGAAGGAACTTAACATTAGTGTATTCCAGGAACCTGCTGGATTGCTGATGACCTGACATGCTGTCCCACCAACAGATATCAGGGTGGTTGAAGTTCCCCATGAGGACTAGGGCTTGTGAACATGAGGTTTCTCCTACCTATCCACAGAGGGCCTCATCCACTTGGTCTTCCTGCTTGGGTGGCCTGTCACAGACCCCCACTACAGTGGCACTTGTCCCTGCTCTCCCTTTAGTCCTGAGCCATCTAAAAATATTACATCCTCTCTAGAACAAGTGTCTAAAACCCTGTAAAAGAATGAGTGGATCAAAAAATGGACCTTCTGAATTTCCCAAAATCTTCAGAAAAGACATATCTTTGGAATAGCAATGTGAAAACTCATCTCTAAATGTCTTCTCTGGACAAAAAAATCCAAACAACAAACCAAACCCAAACCAAACAAACATAATTGGAGTCACATCTACCTTTTTATCAAATAATTTGCAGGAAGATAACTTGATCAGCCACAACAATACCTTCTTTTTATGGCCACTATTATCTTTTTAGTTCCAATGGAATTAAAAATATTGGAAACTCTTGAATCTTCATATTCCCTTCCCCATTGAGTTCCACTTGCCCTCTTTCCTCCTGCTCTTTTATCTTCTCTGATCTCCCAGCTGGCAACTGACAACTGCTTTTCTTCCACTTTTCCTGGCCTACCCACCTGTCCTGCATGACTTACACAGATTTCCTATCTTCTTTCATACATAACTCATCATCCACACCCTATTTGTCTTTCTCAGACAAATATTATCTCACTCCAAATATTTGTCTTTCACTCTATCAGGACCAAATTTGTCCAAATATCCTGTCCAAACCCAGTCAAGAACAGTAACAACACACCACTATTCTCATTCACAGACTGGGTTGAGCCCCATTAGGTCTCCACCCCTGATTCGTGTCACCATCCAGGTTAACACTTTAGCCCATACCAAAGCTCCTTCTGTCAGGTTTTATCAATACCTTGTAGCCATTTCTGCTTCATTCCCAAAATACCAACCAAAGAGAGGACACACGGTTTCAGAATATCAATCCCCCAAGAGACTCAGTGCCATCTAGGTGTTACCAGGGAGCATCAATCTCTTCCTCCTTGAAGGAAGCTGGGATCCTGAGCACTCCTGGTTACTATATCTTTGTATTGATCTTCATATTAAAATGCCAAATAAGTGCAACCATGTTCCCATATACTAGATGGGACATATCCATCATTCATGGCTCACAGTCCTTATTGCCTGAACCAGGACAGAAGGTAGAGAGGATTTCAGAAGACAATTTCAGAAATTTATTTATTTATTCATTCACTCATTCATTTTGCAGATGATACTGTCTCCTTTCGACATTTTCCCTCCCAGGAAGAAATTATAGCAATTGAATACAGGAGCTGCCTGCCAGCAGCAAGCAGACCGATGTTTAAGAAGCCACTGGAATATACCTAATGTAGCTACATATACAGACTGAGGCCTCAAAACCAGAAGACAGTAAACATGGAGGAACTGCCAGTTTCTCTGACTCAAGATTTCTTGACAGAAAGCTTCGTAGCTCTGTCTTTGTGAAAGTGGGGAGAATGAAGGGCTGAATTTTATCTGAAGAGGATTACCAGAAATCACAATATCAAAACAGTAAATAAATTAATAACCTTACCTCCTTGAGAAAGCGGGCTTCTTCAGGATAGATCCAGATGTTAGGTTCTTGCTCCAGCTGCTTGTCTTTCTGACGGGTTAACAGCTTTTGCAGCTTTCTACTATTCAAGAACAAATTTGTTCAACACAGATCTGTTTCATGAACTCTGAGATGTGGCAGTACCGCGAGTCTGACCTTGCATTCAGATTTCAGACAGATTGCTTGAGCTGTAGAGAATGGATATCATAAGGCAAGTTTATAGGTCATAGCAACTTGGTGGTGGTGATGGTTTTATTTTATATGTAATTTTTGTAATATCCTTGAACATTTAAAACAGAAATGACTTGCATTTTACTGTAAGTTTTGTGCTCTGAAAAATCATCATTTTAGCCTTGACTTTCTGTAACTCTGTTCTCAGAGTGGTGACTTGCCAACTTTGCTTCTTGGAGAATAATGAAGTCAAGCAGCTGAACATCAGAAACAGAGCTCATGATGAGCTTGTCATTTGAGTTTAACAGCAGGGGCCCCGCACTTGGTAATCATTACTACTGCCTAATCTACTGCATGTTTTCTTAGTCAGTAGAGATTAGAGCAATGGTGCTTCAGACATCTATTGGGAATATAGCTAAAAAGGAATCATGAAAATTATGTGTAAAAATAAGAATGTATAATATACACATGTCAGTGTTTCTTTGCTGAATGTTGTTGGCCTAGTAAAAATGTTGCTGCTATGCTGGAGTCCCACCTTTGGGAGTTAACTGTAGACTCTAACAACAAAACATTGAGACTATGGGCTTTTGAGGCTCCTATAAATTTAGAAACTCATTGAGAACACTTGTCTACACAGGGGGAAGTTTTCTAAGTTACGTGCTTGGGATTAGGCTGCGTGATTGCCAACAATGTTAATGGGAGTTATTCTTGCCTCTGAAAATATCAGCCTAAGTCTGTAATAAAGTAATTTCCTCCACTATTGGTTTAAGTGCTTCATGCCAAATTTCTGACCTCAGTTGCTTATTTGAAATCCAAGGTTGTTTTCTGGATTGGGTTGTAATGAATCAGTGCCTGCAGGCAAGGAAACAATTCCTCAATAAAATTCAGAGACAATCAGCACGTCTAGGACAAATATTGTCTGCTTCTAATACATATTTTTATACCATTATACTCCATGAATAAACCACCAGTAGGGGACATTACACGCATTATAAATAGAAAGCCTGGGAAATAACTTCATAGGCAATAAAAGAAGTATCATCTGAGGGAACTGCCAGATAAACTAATCCAATGGTTAATCAAGGTTAGTTCCTGACCCTTCTTGGGACTGGCAGTGCAATGCATAAGGAGGCTAAAATGACAAATGCCAACTCTGCATTTCAGAAAGTCCAGTATCTCTTGGGACACTGTGGTTTACCACTGCATTGCAATGAACCAGACACTGGCCCTCCACAGCAATCCAAATGGGCTGTGGGAGGCCATATTTCTGGTTTAGAAAACATTCACTAAAATACAATGGCTCTGACAGACCAGGAAGAAAAGGTTTTGTGAACTAAGTTTGAGCAGGGAGATGTTGCATAGGCAATAGCTGTAACCATTTAACATGGTTTTGAATTGGGGTGACAACTTGAAACAGAACTCCTCATGCAGTACAGTGCAGTGCAAAAAAAAAAATAAAATCCTTCATAGTGCTAAAGATGAAGCAATTTGCTTCTGGTCATTTCAGCATCACTTAAGTTCATTATGATACTTCATTATAGTAAGTTGGCAGACACTTTTTCTTCTATGAAACCTTCTGTCTAGTTTGATTATGTCTCACAGAGCCATGTGACACTGTCCCACTCTTTCTGGATTTCCAAAGATGCTGTAAGCAGCTGGGATAAGTGGAATTCCACTTTCTGACATGAACAAGACAATGCTGTAAACCACCCAGGCCATGTAAAAGAAGTGAGTTGCTTCAACTATTGTTCCCATAAAGCTAAGGCAGAAACTGATATTTAATATTAAACTTCTCTGAAAGTAAATTAATTTAACAAAATAAGATTTTGTTGAGGTAAGAGATTATAAGAGTTAGCATATCATAACACACTACCTAGTTTTGATTGGTTTTCCTCCTTGAAAAAAAAAATTGCTTTGTTTTTAATGACATCTACATTTTTCAGCAGAGTTAACACGTTAATGGAAAACAGCATGACTGGATCTACTTTGAACATTATAAACACTTTGTGTCTGCTCAGTGGTGAGCATCTTGGCTTTGGTCCACTCAAACACACAAGTATATTGAACTTTAAACATAAGAAGAATCCAGCATACATACTGCACCTGCATCGTTGACAATTCACTGTGGTCTCCAGATGACTCTTTCCCACCAGTAGAAACACACTCAGTAGGCCACCACACATCCTTGTCCCATGATCATTTACTCCAAAGGAACCTGCTGGAGTCACAGATGCTCCATTCATTATTGCCTACATGTCAGTTTTTACAGAGAAAACAAGGGACTATACCTGCATACCACCCTAACATGTAGACCGAATTACACTAAGGCAAACACTAGTGAGGGAGGAGCACAAGTTGCACCTCTAAGAATATTTACACCTTAGTAGAACAAACTTACCACTTAATAAAATTTTACAACTGTTTTCAGCATGGCTTTGTGGTAAAGTACACTAGCATAAGTGTCCTTTTTGATTAGGAGAAGCAGACTGAGATTGTGCCTGCTGCAGTTCGGTGTAAGAGCAAGACAGCTTTATAGCACTGGAAGAGATGCAGAGACAGGCTTTTAGGCAGCACAGCAGACTGCAGCTGCTAGTTCCACCTCAGTGCTGGATGATCACTGTTTTTAAAGGGCTGCTTCACTTCCATTATCTTTTATAGCAGAGATGTATTCCAAAGAAAGTTCATTTTTTACAGCAAAGTGGGTTTCAATTTTTCAGACTGTGTGCATGCATGTTTGTGTGTGTGCATCCTCTTCATCTCTCTTCCCAAACCAGACCAGATCAAGAAAAGTAGCAAGACTCAAATGAGAAGGCAGAGATGTGTACACTGAAGAGAAGAAATGGTTAAAGGTGTCTTGGGGACTATAGTTCAGATGGGAGAGACTGTTGTGGTGCTCACAGCCACTGGGAATGGAAAAGGTCACATATTTATTATGCTGTTCAGCAAAATGTCAATTTGAGAAAATTAGAGAATTGGCAAGAATTAGAGTTAGTAGTAAGTTAGCAATACTAAATTTGTCTGCTGGGAAATTTGCCTTCTGTCAGTTTCCCAACTAAAAACTGTGAAAATGCAAGTTGACTAGACTGAGCGCAGAAGAACCAGAATTTCCAAAGGGGGATGTTGCCTTATATCTGCTGATGAAAGACTAGATCTTTGGTCTTCAGTCTTTTCACAGTATGTTATTTATGGTGTTCTCTCATGTCAGTCCTTTTATCTCATCAGGTTTCACATGAATTATTCACTGAAGCTCTGGCTATATGATTTGATTGCTCTTCTAGAATGTATGTTAAATTTAGTTATGCTGCACTTTTCTTAGTGAAGCCTTATTACTGAAACTCGCAGTTTAGCAGGATACAATCCCCTCCTCCCACCTCCCAACTGTGATTTTTGTTGCAGGGTTTTTGTTGTGGGTTTTTTGTTGGGTTTTTTGTTGTGGTGGGGTTTTTTGTTGTTTTGTTGTTTGTTTTTTTTTTAACAGAATGGCAACAGCACAGTGCTAGACAGATCTTCCATTTGTACTCTGAGGCTGCATTTTCATCTAGGTTTTCACCTCTCAGAAAGGTCTTGAATGTCTTGAACTGTGTTCTATTCAAGTGTATTTCTTGTAGGATGCCAGCTGCTTTCCTGGCATTAGGCATGAACGTAGCTGCTAAATTATGCTCTCTAACACTGTTGCTGACATCTTGAATGCAATCTTTATAACCCTGACCCCCCATATGAATTGAAAGGCATGTTATGGATTATTCCTGTCCTGGCCCATTCTTTCTTGCTTTCACTTGTATTGTGTTAGATAACTAAACTAATTTCTGTGACTCAAAAATGTCACAACTTTGCATGTAGGGGCTTGCTATCTTCCTCCCAGACCACCGACATCACAAATAGTGGTAAATCAGCAAAGTTTTGAAATAAGGATAATTTAAAAAATATTCTTTCTAACATTGAAACAAGAAGGTTATTTGGAAGATCTCTCTTCAATTGTCTGCCTAATGAAAATTTTATATTGGCATATAAACATTGTGTATCTCTTACTGCTGATCTTATCAGGACCGCAAGTAAAGGTCTGAAAAATCTGCCCTTCTAAATCATAAGAGGCTTTTTGCATTCAATTGGTGAACAATAAATTCTTTTTGTGTATCTACTGATTTACTCAAATGTCCTCACCTCTGAGACTAGCTGTGCTCTGCATACCCAAATTCTCTAGGCAGGCAAAGCTCTGAGCTTCCCTTTCTGACCTGAGTGGTGTGGATACCATGGCATTCTACACCACCTTCAGAATTGTAAGACTACAAAATATGACACATACAGGAACTGAATGATTCTTATTAATTGCATAAGCAGTTCACCATTTTGATGAGCCTTGAGTGTGAATGTTTAGACTGTCCAAGATTCAGCATTATGAAGAAACATCTATGTTCATATCAAGAATGACAACTGAAACTAACTTTCTTTTAAATGATTTAACACAACTTTCTTTTGTTTATAATTCTAGTTTGAAATCAAGAACATCTACAACCCCAAGCATCAATGCTCTTCAATATCTAATTTCACAGTTTTCTTAGCACATATCTCATGTTATTTATTATAGTCAGTGTCATCCCAACACCTTTGTCTATTCTTGCTACATTTTAAATGGTTTAGCTGGCAAGCCATCAATCATAAATCATGAGACACATTTTAACTTCAACTAAGATCAGTTTAGAAACAAAACAAGCCTTGTATGGCCTAATTGGGTACATTACTCACAGTTATAAGTGATAAATGCATGTTCTGCAAAACAGAAGTCTTTTTTTTTTTTGTCAGAGTTTTGGTATATAACTATAGACAGAACCAAAATTTTCAGTTTCTTTATGGCCCAAAGCAACATAGCTATTGATAAATCCAGAGGTTTTAATGGGAGAAAGCCTCTTCAAAACTGTTCAGTGTCCAAGGGCACACCCATCTTTTCCATTAAACACAAACTTTGTTTACCAGTTACTTTTCAGTTACTAGGTAAATGGAGGAATGATATAATTTTAGGAATAACCAAATTTCCTCTTCTAGGTACATAAAGAAGCCAGAATCAATGTTTCTATTTATTCAGGGTATTTTAAAGCTCTCTCTCCTGTAAGTTTTCAAATACATAGTGTTTCTTCAATTGTTCTTCTCTAACTTCTGATGCTATACAAAAACAAAGCTATTTTAAAAATATGAACCCATATGTGAATTGATCATGTGATTTTCTCTGCCTGGTGTTAAAGAACAACACTACAGCAATAACAAATTCATAATAGAAAATGATGAAAAAATAAAAGATTAAGGTTTATAGTGCAAAGCAAACAAGTATTTGGGAAAGATGGCAATCATTTCTATAATGCAATTTTAATTCAAAAGAAAATAGATAATTGTACTTATTCCACCAGGTCAATTGTACTAGCCACATTAACCAGGTGATGCTCATTTCATTTTACAGGTAATTTATTGCGACTGCAACACTGACTCTGAGGCGGTTCACAAAAATAATTTACCTTAAGTAAACACCATTTGCCACTAATGATGGGGCAAAACAAACTTGCAGAGCATTTATGAACAGTAACATCTCTCTCTTTCAGTACACATTTGCAAACCGATCTCTGTTGTTTGCAGATGAATTAAGCATGGCTTGAAAAATCATTAAAGCCATCTGCTTTGATGAAGAAAAAAACTGCTGTGATCATTTTATTGCACTGACAGAGGCTAGGGACCATTTTACAATATTCTTTAGCATCATTTATGCTAAATTTGACATCCTGTCTAAAAAATGAGCAGTATTATCAGTTCTTACTGTGCCTATTTAGAACTACATTTACCGAGAAAGCAGCTTATACAGGTAACTCAAGGTATTTGTTTTGCTGGTCTCCAACAGATGGATGAGCCTGTTTTTCAACCATTAAAATCTGTAGTTACAACAAACTAAATGTTTATGGGTTCTGCGGAAAGCTTAATCTTCCTCTGAAATGATAGGAGCTAATAAGCATAAAATTATCGTCAGTGTTTTAGTTACAAATTAGTTCCCATGGCCCATTGAAATATAACTCTTTTTCCCCAGAATGCTCTGTAGTTATTCAAATTGTAACAGAAGAGTAGGTTAATATTGCCGGGTTTTACTTTTCAGATCCATACTTCTATGACCAAATCCATCTCATTTAGCTAGCTGGAACTTCCAATAACTTTCAGAATCTCACTACTTCCCTTTCTAAAACCCTATTTGAACTCCTATGATTCCAATAGATTTTTGTCTCAAGCAGCTTTCAGCAGTATTTCACTGACTGGATTCAACTGTGACTGACTTTCCTGGAAAACTATACATCATGCACAACTGCAGCATTCCTCCACAATTAACAACACTGTCCTGCTCTCTACTTAGCTTTTGGACTATTAAATCTACTGTATATATGGAAGTTAGTAAAATTTGCTCTTAACACTAAATGAATCATAGTGTGATGTTTTTTTCCAATTTCATAAGGACAATGGTGGATGCACCACCAAGAAAATGTCACTTTTTCAATCAGCATCCTATGGGTCTCATATTATCATTCTTTTCTGTGCATCCATCATACTTACAAGTCCTTTTGGAAGTACATAAAAAACACAACACAATACAGCAGTGGGACTGATGGTTTTCAGTTTCTGATGGTAGCTTCTTTGAACCAGCCTAGAATCACACTTGACTTTTCATGACCACATCACATCCTCCTTCAGTTGGTAAGTACTTCTGTATACAAACTGCTGCAAGGCTAGAGGGTTCAGAAAGGTATAATTAATGAGTTCTCATTCATCTGCATCTACCTCTGTTCCTCTTATAACTCTTCTGTTCTCTCCATTCTTAGTCTTTTCTATGTATTCTCCTAACCTCTCTTTCTTCCCCACGAACCCTTATTCTTCTTATGGCTCTAGTCACAGAATGATCATTTTCTCCTTTTCTTTACTTCCCCCCTCCTCCATTTTCTTTTTCCCATTTTTTGTTCCCCCCTTGATAATTGCTAGAAAAGTATACCTGTCCTTTTGTCCACCCCCTACTTGCCAGTCCTCTGCCTTTCCCTTGTGATCATACGCTTACATGTGTTCTATGGATGTAAAGAACCATGTTCCAAAAATCAGTCAACATGTTAATAAAAGTTATTGAGTTTTCAGTACTTCTTGGCTGGTTAGGTGCTCTTCCCTAACCCCCACTGGAGCCATTTCCGGAAAATCTTAGTCTTCATAGAAGGCTGTATAATCAATTGCTATGCTTAATATTAATATTCTTCAATTGGGAATATCAAATCAATGCAATTACTCCCATTTTGCAAACAGAGAACTTGAGCACTGAGAAATGAATGTGATGGCCGTCCCTGTGAAGTAGGTCAAGTAAAGATCAGAATAAAAAGACAGGTCTCTGGGAACTCAGCACTGTAACTCGCTCATTTCTCCTAGCTGTCTGTGGTTCAGCCCTCTGTAGTTCAATGACAAATTTTAAACATGCTTTCCCCTGATAAACATTAAAGAAAAGTCCCCTACCTAAATTCTTTCAGACCAAGATGAAAATATCTAACCTAGGAACAAATTCCACTGTAAAGTAAGGAAACATACTACACCACCAATAATATCATGCAACCAAAGGAGTTAAACTGACAAGGAACAAGCAAATAAACCATACGTGCTCATGTTTCTGAGTTAAGAATTGAGCCCTTGGACTCATTCATTTCTCATCTTTTCTCAGATGGTTCACCTGTAATTGCTGTCACTCTACCTTTCTGTCAGAGAAATATATCTGCTGATACACATACAGATCTTTGCAAGGTCCTACAACTGCAATCCATCTGCATCACTAATAGTGCAGAGGGACTAAAAAGAGATCACTAGGGATTTCTTTGATTCTGCACAAGATCACACAAAATGTTCAATGACTGCGTAAGAAAAGATTCAACATCTATCTCAGACATGGAAGAGTAGCTGTCACATTCTATGCAGCATCAACTATACAACCACTAAAACACATTACCTAGCTCTCATTACCTATTCCACATTAATTCTAAGAGTAAAAGATCGTATTTGCATGGGAATACTTTCTCAGTTACTCAACATTGTTTTTAAAGGCAGAGTTGGAAGTTAAATAGTGCCATTTTTAAAACAGTAACATGCATATTTTATGAAAGAGTCACATAGCAGAGATCAGAGTGAAATAACTCATGTAAAGTATTTTTCTGTCTCTAATTAATTATTTTATAAGCTGCTGTGATCAGGTTTCCCTCATCCTTGAGTGACAGAATTATGCAGTTGATCCTTGAATATCTTAACCTGACTTTTTAAGATCTACTATTTTAATCAGGTAAAGATTGCTTTTATCCCAAAACATCAGCATCATTCTGACATTGCATCACAGTTTAAAAAACTTCTCATGGTGTTTAATTTCTTTTTAATACACACACACACATATATGCACAAAACAACAACACAGGCTTTCAAAATTAACTTTGAGGTAGAATGTTCTCATGAAGATGGAAAAAACCTCTTCAATCCTTTTCTACTGTTCAGCTTCTCTCTTTCAAATTAATTTGTCCTTCCATTCCCCAAAAAGCTGCTAAAGAGAAGATGAAAATTGCACTATGATGAAAGCCTTACCATCATCTTACATCAGGAAACAAGATTTGTGTGTGTGGAGGAGACAGTGGTTGTTCTTTATGTGCAAGATGCAAAATATAGACTATACAACATATAGTATATAAATAATGTTATATGTGTATTAGCTAATCATAATTTCTTTCCATCTTCAAACCATTAGTTAGTATATTTTCTTTTTTATTCTGTAGAACAGAAATATTCTGTATCCAAGCTTACAGCCAGAGCCAACTTTTTCCAGCTGGTTAAGAGTTTAAGGAGCAGTGCCAATACTTGCTGATTCACAAAGTCATGTTACTCATTCTCTCTTTGTCTATCTTCCACATTTTCTCTACTTTTGTCTCCACTTTTCTGATCAGTATTGTGCCAAAGAAGCAGTCTTTTCTTTCTTTGCATATTTGTTCTGGAAAAAAAATATTGTTGAAGGTTCTGATAATGACCAGAGTATGATTTGTCTTGAAAAGTTTCAGATTTATATTTCAGCAAAAATAGAGCACTTTTCTTTTTTTGTCCACCATCACATCTTTAATGTTCTATACAAACAAGCAACTAAATGTAGGTTTATATACTTTAGTTTGAATGGAAGCCAACTTTATTTCTTAAGAACCAGCCAACATTTTCCATCTTCTCATTTCTTTGCTTTTTGCTTTTCACATCACTTAAGCAATTGAGCTTTCCATGTGTGAATCTGCAGGGTGAGTTACAAATAAAAGTTACATATCTAGAAAAAGTTAGAAGCTACAACCACAGGTTTCACAGTAAGGCTCAGTATTTGCAAAGTACATCATATCACATCACTGCTATTTTTAGTACAGCGGCAGCAAAACACAGACTCCAGACCCACTTCACATGTATAGTGTAAAAGAAAGCTTTTTCTTCAGAAATCTTATTAACTCAGATCAACCTACTATGGATATCAGGGGAAACAGTCCTATTTATTTACCTCCATGTTGATTTGGGCTTAATCTGTAATCTGCATTATAATGGCTGCAACTCACATATACCTCCAGAAAGTTGAAAAGGCTTTTGTGAGCACAGCTAAGATAAAGCAAAAAATAAAGCCACAGAGAATATGTTCACTATCTGACTTTGGGAAAGTAATTTGGGCACATTAATTGTCAGTGTTGCTTCTAAAAGGAAAATCAGAACAGCAAATGCAGGAGAATTGCACTACCTGTTGGCTCTGTGGCAGATCCTCCATTTCTGTTCCAGTAAGATACATGAAGTAAAAAGGTAAGAATTACAACTACAGGATGGGTGGAAGTAGAAGAGAATATGATACCTGGAGTGGCACGTAGCTGAGATACATGCCACTCCAGTTTATCATATTCTGGGCTCGGTGCTTCATGACATGCACCATGAGCACATTCGTGACTGAATGATGGTGCCTGCTGCAGCCAAGCAATTCCAGCAGTCGCTACTGACTCGGGGAGGGGGCATCACCTACTGCAGTAATAAGAAACCACAAAGGCACCACTTACTGTTTGCAGCAGCTGTGACAACCAGGGCCTCAGTTCTGCTAGAGCAGATGTTTCACTGCAGCCCAACAGAGTTGGCACCTCAGGGTAGATTCAACATGGATTTACAAACAAAGGATTTCCTCATCTTACCGACAAGTTCAATAGAAGTGAATAGAAATTTCCTGACACATCCCTTTAAAATTACTATGGTAATTCCTATTATTGAAAAGATTTTTTAAAAACATATCTACATAATATTTTGTGTTCCATTACAAACCTTTTAATTTTACATTAAATTCAATAGAAACCTAAGGGTTTCAATGCTGTTAAATTCTACCGACATTTCCATGTGGAGAGCTACTATCATATTGGTAGTAGTACCATTGATATATAATAAATCTTTTGGAGCAATATAGTCATTTGACCATGCCTACACATAGAAGCCATAAGGCCATACACTCTCCTCAGTACTTTTTTTTTTCTTCCCAAATTTGAAGACATTAACTAGCTAGTCATTTCTTCCCTGTGAATTTTTACCTCAGTAAATGATAGAGGCATGAAATTTCTGAGTGAATAAACAAAAGAAAAAACTCTAGGAACGATTTTCTATCCAATGACTCAAATGATTGCAATTAACAGCTTTCACATTTTCATGAGTTTAAGAAAGAATTTGACCTTAAAGAATTGGAAAATAAGTACTCTTTCTCTTAATCTCTCTCTCTAAAGCTGAGCTAATTTAATTCTTGGATGGCACCAATTTCTTTGCTGTTGCATGAGTGCAGAATTTGACCTTATACCTTATCAAAATTGGTTTTCACTGTAACTGCATCAGAGATGTTTTCATACACCATTAATTGATGCTTATTGGAGGCTGAAGGGCTGATCATTTAAAGTTGCGGTATTAGACAAGCCTCGCTTGTGGGCCTTTGCAACATGACAGCAAGTACAAAGACTATTAAAATCTCTTTGTGAAAACACACAAAAATCAATCCTCTTCCACAAGGAGGTGCCCTCCAGCACAATCAATAAAAACTGGTACAACAATATCTTATGGCGCTTGTCAGCTGCTTTAAACCTTTTTGCTCGGTAAAGCTCACAAAGTGCCGCTGCCTTTCATCTGTGCTGGATTGTGCCAAATGAAGATGTATTTCTAGATGAGCTTCAGGGGCAAATGCTGCCATCAGTTACACCCCCACCCACCCCCCACAGATGGCTTTAAATTCAGCAAGTTTGTAGAGGACTCAATTCAACTTGGATTTCGTCCAGTAGAGTTAAAGAAGATGAATTTGTTTACTGCTTTGAGACTTTATTTTTTCTCTACTTTAGTTATATATATTACAGGTTCTTGATGACATTTTTGTTTGACATGATTCTTGCATGCTAGAGAGACCAGAACAACAAAAGAAACTAAGTAATGATAGTGAACAGGTTCTTTCACCTTTCTATTACTAAACAGTGTTATTAGCTTTAATTACAAAACAGCTGTTAGAAGCTAACTTCTTCAAGAACTGTATGTCTTTATCAAATCAACTTGATCTGTCAACTACTTCAACTTTGTTTTGACTCACTGGGGTGGTTGTGTGCCTGTCAGCACACTTTTAACACATATCTGCAGAAATCTTCTTTACTAGAAATCAAATATTTTCCCTAGCTAACTATGAACCAGGCACCTGATAAATGGAACAACTTGGCTCCTACTGCCTATCATCTAGTTCTATCGGTTTTATCTTTGGTTACGTATTCATTGAAAATAAGCACTACAAAGACCGAAGTAATAAAGAGCTCTAGGTTAACATAACATTGCTAAGCGTTAGACACAGAAAAATGCTCCACTAGCCCAGGACAACATACCTGCACACACATATAATATAGAAAGACACTTGATAGGCTTGTTTAGTAAAAAATTAAACAGCATTCTCTGTCCTTGTGCTGTATTTCTTTATGTAACGAGACATCAAACACCATGACTGAAACCAAATCCCATAAAATCTTGTCCAAACAAGCCCAGTCAAATCAAAATCCCTTTTATGGAAATTAACCTTCTGTGAGAAGAAAAGAAAACTCAACCAAATAGGCAGCTGCGTGACACTGTAAATTAGTACATTAGCCTCTCAGCCTTGGGAGAATAGAGTTTACGTTCTGGCATTAGGTGCAAAAGCAAACAAATTTTGAGGTCTCAGATGAGCCATGCTCATGCTGTACTTTTGATAATTCATGTTCAAAGAAAGGTCATTGTGATTTGGATGGATCACATAGTAGATCTTAAGCCTACTGAATGAATTTATTAAGAGTGAAAAACAAAGTACTGTCCTTAATTCCCCACTTTTACAAAAAAAATATTTGCAACTGCTACACAGCCTGTTTTGTGGGCCAGGGAATGGTACTAAAAATGTTACGTATTCAATATTGCTCCATCATTCTTTCAATTCTACAAAATACCTTAGGGATAGATGAAACTGTATGAAGACAGAACAACCTCCAAGTAAATGCAGAGCGTATCTGATGTGCAAGGATTCCACTTTATTTTTTCTCTTATTAATATTACAAAGCCTACAAAATCATCAACCTGATCCTATCCTTTTCAGTTGAGTGGACCTGCCATTATGGATCCTGATTAGCAAGAGACCCCTGTCCTGACAGTGCTCCTGCAGAAATCAAGGATTGGCCCCTAACATCAGATGCTAAGACATCTTGTGAAATTTCAAATAGGAGTAGGACCCAAACATGACAGTAGAGTACTTGGCTCCCAAAACTCCTTGCACCTAACAGTTGCATGAAACTGTTGTTCAGCCAAAACAGTGCTGAACTTTCCATGGGACCTGTATCTTTCCCTTCCCACCAAACTTCTGCCAGTTATCTTGACGTCCAGTCTACGAAAGGACTATGGTCTGAGAAAGCCCTTCACAGCAGACAACTAATGTGGGGTTGGAGTTCAGTGCAAGGGCTTTGCCTGGATGTACTGCTCCTTATGAGGCTAACATAGCCCCCACCAGAAGAATTCCTTAGAGACCCTATGTGTGGAGAAGTAGGAAAGTGCGTCCAGTGCACAGTCACTGAACTGAATGCAGGTGGATTCAGCTCCAGATCAAGTGAATCCTTGTGGGGCCATTCTTTACTCATATCTCAATATGTACCTATAAAGCAGGAAATACACTTTTTGATCCTATAATATTGTGAGGAAAAATTGTATAGTGCTCAGTGAAGTTACAAAACTCATACCTGGCTTAGGAATATGGAGAGCTTCAGGTAATTGCTTATCTTTTTCTGTATCTCCAAAGTACAGAAGTCACCTTGACTCAACTGACTTTTAGTGAGGTAATGTCCTCTAAAATAACTTTGCACATGGCTGAAGGCTATTCATATGCTGAAACGCGCTATGAAAGGAATCGACTTTTCCCAATATCTCTCATGCAAACATATTTTTATACTTCTCATGCAATTTTTACAATCTATTAGTCACAAAATATGTACTTAATATTTCCTCAGGGAGCTTGTCCCTGGTGATACATTAGGTGTAATCAGGGCATATTTCAATGAAGAAACACTCCTGTGAGTTTTCTTGTTTTGAAAAAGAAGCCCATGATCCAAAGGTTTTAGAACAGAAAATGGGCAAGTTGAACACCAAAGGCTGATATAACTGGTCAGTGGCATTTATTATTAGCTGCTACAGAATATTTCTTTTTGTAGATCTCAAACCACTTTACAAAGACAGGAGAATCCTATGTGTCACAAGGGGTAACAGAAAAATAAGGAGCTTTGCAAAGGGCACCAACAGTGCTGCAAACACAACCCAGACTGCCCGGGTCACAAGTTGATGATGAACATCCTTTCCTCTTGACCTAGCAGGCCAAGTAAGGGTTTGAAATGGTTCTGTCCATATGTTTCAGCAAGCAAGATGTATTTAATAATGTATAATATCCTTGTATAGAATTATAGTGGTCTTTACGGTCAAATATTTCATACGCTGAGACTAAATGTTGTGGAAACTTGTATTTTGTGTTCTCTGCCACGTGTAAGACACTTTAACCCATCTGTCTTAGCTTCCTGAAAAGGGAAAAGATGGAAGAAGAACCCAAACCAAGTGAAGTACATGGAACAAAAAAAAAAGGATTTTTCTCATCTGAAGAGAAGAAACAGCAGATACAATGCTCTGGTGGTGACAAGAGAGATACAGAATAAAGAAAAGTAATAAAACTAAAAGCAAAAAAAGAAAAACTCTTGGATTTGCATGGAGAAGACAGAAAACAACTGAATGTCACAGCCCAGTTCTTTACTTTTTATCTTCATTTGCATTTGTGCTGATCGGTTTGACCTTGCTTGATTCACGCCCTCTATACAAGAATAAATGTATAAAGAAAGGGCAGAGGCAGAATGAATCAGTGTCCTCATAGCAAGTAAACACAAAAAAACCCTCCAATAAGGCATACAAGATTACCTTCATCCATATAATAATGAGGTAGAGTAGGGATATCTTTGACCTAGTCTAGTTGAATTCAGCAGAATTCAGGGTTCTTGTTTTATCTAAACTGTACAGAGAAATTTGTAGCAACACTAAAATGCTGGAGATTTTGCCAAGGCATTAAGTTCTACTGCCAGCAAATGTTGACAAAAAAATGATGCTTCAGATTGTGTTTGGCCATTAATCTCTGTCCCTTCACAGTTCAGACTTCCCACCTGACCCAGAGAGTGTTCACATGTTCAGGAAAACACACATCACAGATGTGATGGCAGAGGGACATCAGGTCTGTAGATGTTAAAGTAGACTGAGAGAAAGCATTTGAACTGTGTACATTAAAACATTGTGACTAATTATTCTTCTCTCTAACTTCTTTTCACAGGGTTGATATTTCCAATCCAACAGTCTCTGCTACCTGTCATAATTATTATACTTAACTTTAAACTCACTAATTATTAGTTTTCTTGAAGTCTTGTGAAGACATTCTATTTCACAATTCTCAGGGGAAGCTGATTTTTTTTCTATTTTTAAGCAGAAACTTGCAGCAAATAAATGGATTAACTTATGGCAGTAGCAGGAATCTGTCAAATGTTCTTCTTAGAATAGAAACTCAGTCTTTTTCTAATTTCCACATCCATTTTGAAACTGCAAAAAGAAGAAACAAAAAGTTTTATATTTTTTACCTGAATGTATTATATATTGATTCAGGCCTTCCTCTAGTCTGTTCCTAAAGATCTGACTATTGTCAGTTTAAGTTCTCCTTGGTCCGCTTCCATATTTTTTCTATCTGCCTCACCAGAAATCAAGCTGGGTGCTTCCTTTCCAGGGAAATGAGACTGGATGCTTCTGAAATACTTTTAATAGGAAATTAAATGCGCTGGGAAAAATTTACTCCAGCTTATTTGCCTAATTTTGACAGACCGGAACAAGTATGTTATGGGGATCACACTAAGTTGTGTCTTACAGCTTCAGGATGGCAGGATCATTAATGGCATCTCTTAATAGAAGCACTTATATATTAATAATGTATACATTAATTACATGGCTATTATATAAAGTGCCTATAGAGTCTATGTACATGAATAGTATCCATGTTGTAAATCACAAAGCTATATGTCAACTATAATTATCTGTGCATTTTTAACTTTATTTTTCCTGCTCCAACAGGTAACCTTACATTTCAGCATGCTGAAAAACTTGATGATATTTTTATTTTTTAAGGATAAAGTTTTCTTTCTTTTCCCACAAAATGGACTTTCTTGCCAAAATTACAACAGACTAAAGATCAGAATAGAGTAATTTTGTTAAAACTCAGATCCTCCTTAAAACACAGCTTTCTTCACCTAGAAAACCATTCAGAATGTGATAACTGACATCTTAGTAAGCTTATAGACCCTGAGATTTTCAGATAAGGAAAATCCTAGTAAAAGTCCTCAAAGCCTGCATTCTCAAGGCATTTTTAGAATATCCTATAGCCTTATCATGATAAATTTATAGCATTAAATTGTTATTTCTGAGTCTTTACACAGAAAATAGATGATGACAGTAAAATATAAAATGTCTCAAAGGCCCCATTGTTTGCAGGTGAAAGGTTTCTTCTTTCCTATTTCATTTCTCTCCATTTCCACAGCCACAACATAACTACTTTGGCCTGGCTTGGATAGGCCTTCTCTTGAGGAACAGCTACATTTCCTCAGACTATTTAGGCACAGAGAAACCCATGACAGGGAAGACAATTTTCATTGTTTCAGCAAAACAGCAAGAAAACAGCTTGAGATAGACTCAACCACATTAACTCAGCTTCTAGTAGAAATTTAGGCAAGACAGGAAACATCAGCTTCTATCTTACAAGTGTTTGAAATGATCATAACTTTTCTTGAAAGAAGCACTTTGAATATGCTTGTGAGTGCTACTTCTCTAATCTCACTTCACACTCTGATCTCACTTCCACATCCTGTATCGGGACCTGAGACTTTCAGTTGCAGTCATTGACTTCATGGGCAGACAAATTACAAAACCTGTGTCATTATTAAAAAAAGGCTAAACATTTGAAGAACAGTTTGTGTCCTTTTTTTTTTTTTTTTTTTCCCCAGCATATGAGGGTCAGAGAAAACAAAAGATGCCTGTGAACGTTGCTATAAAAGCCTTTTTTATTTTGCAAGGAGGAGCTGTAAAATGTACTTCTGCTTTCACAAATAAACATCATGGAAATAACAAGCAGCTTGGGTACGGTAATATATCTCCTTCATATCCATGTCAATGAAAACATTACACCACACAGCTCCACGATGTATTCTATAATTATGACGTAGCAATAACTGCATTCAGTAAGGAGTGGGTTACATGCTTCAGCTTTAAATCTGACTTTCAACTATAAGAATGAAAAAAAATATTAGGAAGTTTGACAGCTATTGAATTTTTAACGGGAGGCTTATTTTTCCCCTCATAAAGCAAGGTCATGTGAAGAAAGGAAGCTACCCCATGTCCACATAGATATTAAAAAACCTGAGACATTGGATGGGCTTGCTTTTCTTGGTGTCCTTTTTGCTAAGTATATAAGCTTCTCTGGATCCTTTTCTTTAGCAATAATGTTGCTGTCTATGTACTGATTCCCATTATTTTAAGTTACCAATAAAGTGACAGTTTTTAACATCATGACTTTAATACATCTGGCTGAACATTCCAGATGGATTTTTCTTTGCAAATTTGAGACCATTTCATGTTGTGCAAAAAATTCATTGGCTTGAGCTCCTGAAACATCTAGACGGAAAGGGGATCCTGGATGGGCCGTCTACCAGAAGCTGAATTCATCTGATGCCCCAGAATTCAAGGTCTCCAAGCAAATCATCCTAAACTAATTTTTATTTCTTGTGCATTACAATTTATAGCTTGTGGATGCCAATTTGCAGTAAGACCTATGCTTAATGTTGTCAGGATTCTTTCTTTGCTCTTCCCTACCGGATAGAGCCATACGTGACACTGTCCTCCTAATATATGGAACTGCTAACTGTCCCATATAGGCTTGTATGGGAATTCAGCTCACGCTTGCAATGATATTTTAGACTGATACCATTTTGGGACAATGAGTCAGCAGGTCATGCTTCTCTTGTCTAGATCCTCTTACATAAATTTTCAGAAATACTGACTTCCCATTACAGTTTATGCACAGGGTCATCCCCAAGTAACATAAATCAGCCAAATAATCCTGCCTTTTGTCTTCCAGAAATATTCCACATACACAGCATTTCTGGAGCTTTTTCTATTATTTTGTGAGAGACATTTGGGTCTCTTGCTGTCTGTGCTCGTCAAAACCATCCCACCAAAATCCAAACCATCTTGTCATAAGAAATCTCTGTGTCGATCCGCACCTGCTTTCAAAGAGTCAGATGCACTGGTCTGTTGATAGAATTGATATAAATGCATGAAGTCACCTAAGGTTTTAAGCAAGAGTCCAAGTCTGATGAAATTAGGATATGTACTGCTTAATGTTATCTGTTGAGGATGGAGCTTAGAGCATTATGGAATAAGTTATTGATACAGTTAGAGGCAATATGAGAAGGGAAAGAGCTTTATTAGGATGTTTTCTCTCTCTTCCTATTTGGGGGGGTTATTACTTCCGAATTGTGCTTCAGCTCTATATGTTACTGAATAGCTTTATCTTGCTATGTGCACAAATACCACACAGAGAGAAAACATGGTGAAATGTCAGGTGTTACATGACAGGGACATAAAGCGATATAGAATTTTGTTCTTTCTTGTTTATTCTTTGGGGTTTGTGGGGTTTTGGGATTTTTGGTTTTGTTTTGGAGACATGCAATCCCCAGCTAAACACAAATGCGGCAAATGTTTCTCTTCTCCCTTTAAAAATAACTCCGACCCTAACGTCAGCAGCTTAGTAATCACATGCCAAGATGACAATAGCTCTTTGTAAAGGGCGTGTTTGTTACCAAGGAAAATAAATTCTAGAGAAAAAAGATTCCAGGTTCAAATTCACAGATTTAGTGCAAAAACACCCAAACTACTTAAGTCAGTTGTGTTACATCCTTTTTAGTTCAATCGCAGGACCAAAACAAAATGCAGGATACAGAACACTACCTTGTACCACCAGGATGTTGTGCTTTCATTTCAAATAATACTCACTTCCAGGAGATAATGCTTTACTCACCTGTAGCCAAAGGTCATCCATCCAGGAGAGAGCAGCATCACTGTTTAGAAAGCGCATATAGAAAGAGGGTGACTCTGAAGTCCTCTGAAGGTCTGATAGTCTCTGCATTAGGGGCTTCCTGTTTTTGAGAGTTCATAACTTCATAACTGTAGTTGAGAATGATTGTTGGTCATTTCTTCCACGGAATTGTCTAAGCAATTTTTCTTAATTCATTTAAGAATTGTGCCACCCAAAATATATCAATCAATTTCACAGATTAGTAATTGTGCTGTGTGATAAAGTACTTCCTTAATGATCCTTAAATGCCTCAGTGGCTTTTATTTTTTTGATTGCCCCCCTCAATAAACTTGTTATGAGACCCCATAAATTTTGATTCCCTATTCTTTTCTCCAAGCAATTAATGACTTTGATTTTATTCAACTCACAGGTTGAATCCTTTTAAGTTTCTGCTAATACAACAGCCATTTTTAAGCCTTGTTGCTTCTTACAACATCTCTCAGTGTATTTCTAGGTATCCCATAACCTTAGATGTGGTGATCAGAACTGCAGAAGTAGTCAGAGGGACAAGAGAAGGTTGCATGATGTGTCGAGCTGCTTTACTGGCATTTAGCTGGCATGATGCATTAGTAAGCCAAATTGAGGTTCAAGGACTGGTTTTGCCACAGCCAAGTGATGTCACTTACCCAAGGCTAGACCTTGATCACAGAAACTATTCAATTTAATGGATTGCACAGTTCCAGGAACTGACATTTCCTTATGTGACACTGATTCTTCATTCAAAGCTAGACTCACAAAAGAACTACATAAAGTAGAGCATTAGAGTGTTTAAAAGATACTTGTTACCAAGCAGAAGATTCCCCTATGTATGAGGAGGAATTAAACACCAAAAAACCAAGTTTGTGAAAGCTTGAATACTGCACATGCACATACAGGCACTGAATAAAACTAACAGTCCTTTTCTGGGTGTAGGCATCTATTCTAGAGTCCAAAGAAACATCCAACTGCCTCAACTCTTATGAATTCCCTCCTGCCTTGTCAAGATGAAACCCCAAAATAATAATACAAAAATATTAATTTTATTTCTGTGTAGATGCAGGTCTAGATCTTCACTCATTTTGTGTCTCCTACATTTCATTCCTGCTGGAAGCAGAGGAGCCCTGGTTCAGGGAGCAGCTTTTGGAAGATTTTGTGGAGACTCTTAGATATCCTAAATACTTATGGCTGGCCTCACAGAGCCTTGTAATTTGGAGCAGAGTAGTGGCTGAAATTCCTTTGCAAGCCTAGTCTTTGTGGCTAAATCTGCAACATACCTGAAATTTGCTAGTCCTGAGAAAGTCTAGAAGCTCAGTGCCCTCCTTAAGACTTCTAAATGTCCACATGATCTTCAGGAAGAGCTGTGAAGGCAGCCTGACCCTACTAATCCCAGCCTCCTTTGCAGAGACCAATGCCGAGCCACATGTACCAGGGACTCCAGCACGTACAGTCTGCCAGCATTGGTCCCAAAAAGACCACCAGAAGAATGAAAGGGATGCATAGAGCTCCAGCAGAGAGATTTATACAAAAATGGAATGAGTTGGCCACATTAGTAGAATTCAGAGGACATACATTCTTTAATTACAACTTTTATTAAAGTCTCATCCTACACCCCAGGTCTTGAACATTCGTGTATCTTTCTGAATAACGTAACTTGTCCTGTGTATATACCTCACTAAATACACATTACTAAAAAAAGGCCACAGATTCTGTTAGCATAAAACTGCTTAGCTGACTTCAAGGAAACTGAGTTGATTTACATCAACCCACAATTTGATCCATTATTCTGTAAGGTGTTTTGTTTTGGTTTGTTTTAATATAGCAGGACAATAAAGTCACTACATTTATAGCCCAGAACACTCTCTGCATATTCCAGTATCTTGTTTGCTCTTTTAACAGCTACCAAACACTGTGCAGATGGTTTCACTAAATTATCAACAATCGCTCAAAAGCCAGTTCTGATACTCCTGTCCTTTGGGATGTACTACCAGGGCCAAACGCATCCCTAGTGCAGCTCTGTTAGCCAAACACATTTGGCCCACTGACCACAGAGTGCACTGCCACCAATTACCTTCTTTCCCTTGCTCTTATCTCAGTTTACTGACTCTAAACTTATCTCAGTCCCTTCCTTATCTAAAACACTGCAATCTTCCAGGTCCCCTAATGTAGTTCATGATTTGACTCCCGTTGTTCTCATCTAATATTATTGTCCCTTTCTGTGTGTTACTTTCTATCTTCCTTTTCCTGAAGCACTCCCACAAGCACTGGGGTCTTAAAAAAATCACTGCTGTTTACAGAGTTTATTACTTTCCATCATTTCTTATGATTCTCCTGCAGCATGTCTTTCAAATAATTATCTCTGTGATTTACTATATTGGCCATATAACCTCTTCCTTCCTGTACTAATCAGCTCTGGATTAGCTAGTTGGTAGGGCCAGATTGCCCCTGACAGACTTCTTCCCATCTCCGTGCCTCACCCAGGCATACCAGGTCATGCTCTCTCCAGCTTTCTACATGCACACATAGCTCCTCACCAGGTCTTCCAGGGCAGGCTCTCCCCAGCTGACCAGGCAGCAGCCTTAACTGCATATTTGGGCAAAGCTCAATATTTGTCTCAAGCTCTGAGGAGCTGGCACCTCTGCAAAAACACCTCCTTCTGCCTCTATTTAGGTCATGTAACCATATGCCACTCCCTATGCATGGCTTTGACTGAAAGCCACCTTAGAGAGCCCGTTGCGGTACATCTAAAACACTCAACTCTCTGTATCTGAGCTTCTATGAAGTGCTGCTAAACTAGCTAATGAGCACAATGTTCACTAAAGTATCATGGGTGAGCAAAGAATTGGTTTAAACTATCTTCCCATAGATCAGTTGGGTCCTATCACAGAAGGGAAGGAAGAAAGCAGACCAGGAAATCACCTCTACTCTGTAGACAGCAGGAAGGAGCTGCCACAGCCTGTACTGTGCCTTAGACAGTGAAAATGCTATTTCAGAGCCAAAGTATCCACACGGTTACCTGGAGCGTGGAAAAGAGAGAAATTTCTTCTGGAACAAACAGCTCATAGCTACTCAAACTAACAAAAAACCCAAAACAAAAATGGAAAAACAAAACCCTAACACACAAACCCAAATGACAGCTGTCATTACCTCCCTACCACGCAACTAAAAAGCATAGATATGGGAAGAGATGCCCAGAGAGCTTTGCCAGAGTAAAGACACAGAGTTATAGCTCAGCAGATCCAAATGCTTAATTGTGACCGTGCCTCAGGGGTACCTTCCTGTAACCTCTATTAACAGCAGGAGCTCATTTCCAACAAAATCTTCAGGGTATGCCATGTATTTTTGAGAGGAGTCCAATGGAAGTAGGTAATACTGCTGCAGTATTAAAGATGTAATGTATTTCTAGGGCAAATATCACTATCATTTGGAGAACATGATGTATAGATATCTTCTTGGAGTTTATTTACCCCTTCTTTTGGTGCTGTTTGTTGTGTCATTTTCACGCAAAAATAGTTCTTTGGGAAAATGTCAACGAGATTCTTCATAGCCATTTTCAGACTATTACATAAGAAGATGGCACAGATATTTCCTTCCCACAGAAATTAACTTGGTGTTCAAGGGGAAAACCAATATTTCAATCTCCTGAAGTAAAAGATGCAGTTAACTTTACCTACCTACACAGTCACAAAAGCTGGGTGGCAGGGTACAGTGCTTTACTGACGCATTTATGATTCTTAGGGATCTGAAAGACATTCACTGGGTATTCTTGTAATTTTAAAATGCTGCTGTCCCTAGCTTTGCACCCCCTGCTCTGCCAGAGATTACCACCACCTCCTGCAGCAGAAGCAGCAGAAGATACACTGTTCTGTAAGAGGACAAAGAAGGCAGGGCTCAGTTATGCATAGCAGATGCTCTAGTTCTCAGCCTGGTATCTTAGCAAAATGCAGGGGACTTTGAACTGGATTTCCTGAGGCATAGGCACCTGCTCCCATCTGCTACCTTCTTTCCAAGCAGAGTAGCCTCTGATTTAAAAAATAATACAAAAAAAAAGTCAAACCACAAAAAAGCAAACACACAACAACAAAACCTCCAAACCACCAGCAAAGGGAACTGAAAAATTAATCTCCAAGGCTCTTACAGCTAGATGCATGTGGGGTATTTCAGAGTGATGATTCTTAGAGTGTGAGTTACCATATTAATTAAGACTCCCAAAACATCTTTGAAGATTATTTGGGAGAGTCCTCAGTGCTATTAATACGAGCACTGAAAAGGGCTGTTCATGGGTGCTATTACCTCTAGTACATGAACTGAAGCTAATGCTCTTCAGAGCAGAAAGTAGTAGCCATTAGCAGTTCCAAGATTTCCTCTTAATACCCTTTGGCACACATCAATCTATTTCCTGCTATTAAAAATCAAATAAACAAAAAAATGCACCCCACAAACAAGGCAAAAATATTTACTCTATTGTTCTGCGAAGTTGGACTTGTAGCCCAAACAGGTCAGATGTCAAGGGCAACAAAACTCTATGCCCTAATGACTGGGGAATTGTCCCAGGTACCAGAGGATCCAAAAGATGAAAAGATTCTATGGAAAGGGCTCTTTTTGCAGGGAATTACCAGAGAAAATGATCCTTTATGTTCCTGTATCCCAGTTTCCCCCCAGTTACCACAGCAGCCAACTGGAAGTAAAGCAGGCAGATTTGGTCTGACAAGCATATGAAATTCATGCTTTCAGAGAATGTAATGTTAAGATTTGCACTGTAGTTGGTGTGTGGTAAAGTTAGCCTGGTGTGACCTTGGAGAGAAAAGGCTTAAGGTGTCACAGGATGTCATATTCCTAAAGCAAATTTTTGTGTTGCTGTAAACCTGTAATCTTAACTCTCTCAAATGGACCCTGAGGGGATTCTCCAAGTCCTTATCGAATTTCACCTCTGTTCAGCCACTGGTGTGGGACTGAAGTGTCAGGGCAGAGGAAGCCTGTGCACCAACAGTTGTCCCACAGCACCTGGGCCTTGCTGTGATCCTGCCTACCGCTCTGGGCAGCAAAAGCACACGCAAGCTAACTCCATTACGGCTCCTCCTAAAACCAGAGGAGAACCCTGCGTTCTCTCTCCAGTTGTGGTACAGCTTGAAAACAAAAACTTAAAAAAAACCCCAACAACCCAATGAACAAAACCCCAACACCTCCGCCCCAACCACGCCACATTCAAATTCAGTAGGGTATTAAAATGCCCTGTGAATATGTGGAAGTGCTCTTCATTAGAATCACTCTAAATTTACATAGACCATCCTCCTCCTTCCTTTTGTCAGTCAAATACAGCACTTTGGCAATCTAAATCCTGTCTGTAATTCACACATGAATTGAACATATTCGCCACTTTTTTCTTTTTTTTTTTTGGTTTTGGTTGCATTTTGCAGGAGGTCACTCTAGGCAACAGGAACAGACCATCGTCTCTACCTTCATAATAACCACCTTACTGCAGGGGCCTCTCCAGTCCAAATGGTTAGGAATCCAATACACAACAATCTTGCAGAAATCAGCTGCCAGATTTATTATTCTACCTGAAAACCCCAAACGAAAAAAAAAAAACCAAACAAAAAACCCACCCCAAAAAAATCCAACAAACCCCAAACAAACAAAAAAGTGGAATAAAAACAGACTTTAAATAAACTTCTTAGGTACATTTTAAAAAGGGTTAATCAGTTCAGTGAAAGACTTTTATATCTTCTGCTGAGAGATCATGTAATGTTGGTCTGATTGCTTGTTTTGTTCAGTGAGTCACTACCGTATACAGATATATATATATATTTCTTCTTAAATATTACACATTTGATGTATTTTTTCTTTTTCTTTTTTTTTTTTTTTCTCCTTCCCCCTCCTTTTTTGTCCAACCCCTTTCCCAAATACCCACATCCTGCCACAGGCAAGAGGCGCTCCATGCTGACATTAAAGAACCAAAACCAATCCAAAGACTTTTCATCAAAGCATGTTTCATTTGAACCTTATTTCAATGGAAACCACATTTTTTTTAAACAATCTTACTCAACCTTTTCCCTTTCCTTTTTTGCCAATTCTGCAACTTTAGACTACTGATTCTGAGTTGATCACTGAAAATTTAAATGCCATTGAGACTTACGGATGACAGAATTAGGTGACATATTAAGGCATATATACACTCCCATAAAATATCTTGTCTTATGGATCTGAGTAAATTAAATACCTGCCCAAATGTTTTTTATGCACCTGTGGTTTCTAGTGACCACTACTTGGCTACTTTTGACTAACTGCATATTAAAATATTCATAGATTAACTAGCGTCTTAACTGACAGAGGATGGAAAATTAACCCACCACCTAGGATTGTCATTGAAATTCATCTGTTACAATGAAAATTATTCTTGTTTTGTGATTACATATTCATTTTCCTCCCGATTCTTGGAAATACAGGAAAATGAGGTACTGCATGTAATACCTATTGACATTTCCCTGGGAAAAAAAGAAATCCAGATCTTACCCCTTGTCGTGTCCCATCCCCCCCATTCAAACTAGGAAATACTATATTTCAGAAAAGGTGCTCATAAATACTTAAAACTTCTGAGGTTTTGTCAGGGCATTTTTTTTTTCATTTTACATACAGAATAGCATGTGTGGCTTGTGTTAAAGATAACCCCTCAAAAAAAGAAAACTATTTGATAAAATAACAACCAAAAAAAAACCCCAAAACCCTCCAAATTTAAATTGTCTTCCGAGCATATCTGATCACATTTACATTTAGTGTCCAAAAACAAGTTGATTGGTAACTCAGTGCCAGCACTACAACGTCATACAGCGACTTCATGGTATTTCTTTGACAGTTCGTCTAAGTCTCCGTTCCACCGAAAATTACAAAAGGTTCTGCAGAGCTTTCCTTAGCAAGCTGAAGCTTACTAGTCATTTGTGGATGCGCATAAAAGCTGCTTATAGCACAGCTATGGCGTAAGCTATTTTTCTAAGCAATAAATGGTTCAAGTCATCTATTTTGTCCTGAAATGCTACCTGTAGTTACAGCATTGCTTATAAATGGTCATAGTAAATTCAGCATCAGAGAATATTACAGAAAAAGACAGCAGCAGAAGCATTAGCATTATCTAGTATTTATATATGTTATCAACATAACACAGCAGTAAAAGGTTTAAATGCATATTAATGGGTACCGTGTCTAAAAATTACTAAAGTACCTATTTAGTGTATTGGATATTTTTCTCAAGGAGTGCTTGCTGTGTCTAAACAGCATAATTAGATATGTGACTTAGTACAGTTAATTCCTATTGATTAAATAACTTATTTATGTACCAAAGGAAATGGAAGGATACAAAATGTTTTCTCCCTCCCGATCACGATCCTGTATTTAATGCTGACATGATCATCAGAAAGCCTACCACATGTAATTACTACCCTCAAATGGATCTTGAAAGGTCTAAGCCATAGCATGGGTCATATATGTGTGGCAACGTGGCACCAGAAACAGCATGCAGCTTGCAGTCTGTAGTCAGAGATTTTGCTGCTTGGCCACTGTACTTATGGCCTCTCTGTCATTAAACAGTATGTTTTCTCAAGGCCATTTAAAAAATTTAAAAAAAGAAGGGGGGAAACAGATAGACCTGTTCTCAGAGGCAAGGTGCAAGGTCTGCTGCTGCAGGCTTCTAAATTAAATGCTGTGGTATATGCTTTGCTTCTCTTTTATAACTGCAGAAAGACAATTAAGAATGGCAAGAAACAAATGCCCTAGGCATGCTGTGCTGATATCATCATCAAGTGGTTATTTTGCACAATGAGAATTAACTGTACTACGGATACCCAGAGAAAATGTACAATATCTTATGCTGATATGAAACAAAACAGACATGATATAGCTTTTTTGTACTTAAAACCTGTATGTTCCCTTCCCAAACTTAAGTAAAAAGTAAACCCACCCTTTTCCTCCTGTTACACAGAATAACGTTTAGGTTCCAACCCTCTCCTTTCAAATAAAGTGCGCTGTCCATGGCAGACCATAGGAGTAATGCAACAGGAAAAGCCCCTTTTAGTGTACTATTTAAAAAACAAACTGAAGTCGATTCAGCTTTCCTCTGGGTCTTGTGAAAGAGGAGAAGCCTAAGGGAGGGGGAAAACATCCCCTTCAATGTCACTGTTGTTAATAGACATAGCCTTCGTTATAGGGGTGGGTGTTGCAGCAGCCACCGTCCTGCATGTAGACCATGCTCTCATCAAAGTGGGACAGAGGCACAGTGTCCTCCTCATTGATGTGGCGCTCCATGTCAGTCTTCAGTAAGGGGCGTTGGTTGTCTGGAAAAGCCATGGAGAAAAGCGCTTCAGGGTCGCAAACAAACTTGTAGACGTATCTTTCTCCAGCAACCTTAGGACAGCAGAGGAAGAAGGGAAAAAAAAAAAAAGGTGCAGCATAAGGCCTCATGGTTTACGCAATTAATGCAGCAGCAGAGCTCTTAAGGCAACAACACAGCAAAGACAACAGAGATCTCCAGAAACACACTCTGCAATATGCTCTTGATTTTGCCAACCATGATATCCTGTTGGAAGATGGACTAGGTATTCTACCTTTACTTTGTTTGCGATTGTTTCCTATACTTAACCAGAAATGGAACTGTTCTTAGTGGTAAATGTAAACAAATTGTCACTACGGTGGCAAAATAAAATGACTAAGTCCAACACTCTGTGTGCAAAGTGGAAAAAAGAATGACGTTGCATGATAGAGATCTGAATTTTCACTTTACGTAGATTGATTCATACTTGAGTATAAAAGCACTTAGTTATAGTGCATGCTGATTGTACAGGGACAGCGTAAGCAAATGCGTAGGCTAATATGTACTTAGCAATTGCTCATGCAAAGCTGAGACATTTGGATTTGCTTATGGAGGGGCAATTTGTCCAAAGATCCTAAAGTCTTCCCTTATTCAGAAATAGCCCTGAAAGTCCGTGCTTCATCTAGTTAAAAGCTAAAGAATAATAAAAATCATACAAAATTGTTTTGTTTTTAAGAAGTCAATATAATGCTTTCTCTAATATCTTATTTAAAGAATTATGTTAAGAAATACGAACCATGCTACATGCTCACTGTTTATGAAAATTGAGGATTGTCCTGTCTGCTTCTTGCAACTCTAGCCAGCATGGAATCGAAAGCAAGTGAATCAAAGAGGCAAAAGTATTGCAAGCTTAACTCTATTCTTATGGGTGCAAAATAGTCTGAAGCACCTCCTTAAATTTTCAGCTTGCTTATTCTACAAAAAATGCAAAGTTTTGGTACAGGCCATATCTGGAGTAGCATATTTTTCATCCACCTAATGTCAGCAAGTTTGACAGAACTGTGCATGTGCACAACCTGTTATCATTGTTTAACTTAAAACAAATGGGGAAAAAATGTACATACATACACAAAACATGCACTAAAAGAGACCTGCAATGAATCCATAACCCCCATTAGTTTCTAGCATACACTAACTGGTCAGATAGGGTGATCCCAGAGGAAACCTCAAACACTACTGTCAGAAAAATAAGCATCCAAACTAGCTTTTAAAATGTGTGTTAAACAAACTCGTGTAGATATTAAAGTAGTAGTTGCAGATGTAGCAAGCTAGCTGGCAGAAGTACTTGTGAACTTTTTGTGCTAAATGCATATGTGGGCTGGGCAGCACTATAAGCCTCCAGGTATTCCCATCCCCACCTTCTTGACTTGTTCCACTTTCTCTGCTGCTTGTTCGTGTCTCTGTGCTGTTTTTGAACTGTGCCAGCACAAGTGCCAGTGCAGCTGAGCTTTACCCTGCAATGAACATCTCCCCTGCCTGAAGCACTACCCAGCAAGATCAAGCATTTCTGCTTCTCCCCAACTGGACCCAGTCTTCAGTCCGCTTCACAAAGACTCAATGCACAGTTTTGTGATACACAAAAATGGATGAGATACTGTGCTGCTGAAGTACCATAAGCCAATACTAGCCCAGACCACTGTCCAAGTTGGCTCCTAGGTAGTGAAAAAGGAGAGCACTGCAACGATTCCATAATCATAGCAAGAGATCTTGTCACAGGCAACTCCAAGCTGAGACTTCAAGAAACTGTGCTGAAAAAGCTGCCCAGTAACTTGAGCCGAGAGCTTTGTTTCCATTCATGGAACTGGCAAATGGCAGGTTTAAACGCATTAGTCATCACAGGTCACAAAGCTACCTCAAAAGATAGGGAACACCTTGTGTAACACAAGATGTTCATTATGAATTTTTAACACATCCACTAATTCTACAGATGCAGCAGACAGGTCTCTCCTACTGATTTTTCAGTCCATCTACATAGTACTACATGGCAAGGTTTAAAAACATACATGTAAATCAGCAAGCCACCGTAGCAGAATGAGTTGAATAATGTCAGCAAGATCAGATTGTTATACATAAATTATTGTTAAATATTTCTCATAATTCAGCCTATTATAAAATATTAAATTCCACTTAAAAATGGTATTACTACAACACTTTTGGTAAAATATTAACGTATTTGGTATTTTAATAGGTATCATTTTTCTCCCCTATCTTGCACTTACCAATATACCTAAGTGCTGGGTAGCTAATTTAGACCTGCAAAACATTATTCATATCGTACTCTACTGTTTGCCTTTCCCAGGTGCCAGGAAGCTCTTTTGGATATTTTTGAATGCTACCTCTTTCCCTATAATCATTATCTCCATTGTGAGAATTAAAACCACAGACATTTTTTACATAGAAAAAAAAACATCTTGATGCATATGCTGGACATGGTAAGTGAAAAAACTTAGCATTTGCCTAAACAGATGAAGAACCTACCCGAGCAGTGCAGTTTACAAGTACTCCTTGTACACTGACTTATGGATTAACATGCAACACTCTGGTGTAATTTAACACAAAAATAGCTACTCACCTTTTGCATGATTCCCTTTTCATAATAATAGCGAAGCGATCGGCTAAGTTTATCATAGTTCATAGCTGGCCTATTTTTCTGAATCCCCCAGCGACGTGCCACCTGCCAGAAAAATGGATTAGCGTTGATTTGTTAAATGCATTTAACAAGCAAAACTTATCATCAGATACTTTATTTGGGGATGGAGGAGGGGGAACCCTGCAGGTGTAATGAATAAACACAAGAAAAAAGATTACCGTGACCTGAATTTCCCATGTACTACTATGATTTTTAATTGGACACATGGTCCTCCATTAAACTTGAAGCAGACTTACTTATTTGCAAATGTGGTCGAAGATTGGGGGTTTTTTTGTTCATTTTTTATAAAGAAAACCGATGAAAAAAAAAAAGTCATATAAAAAGATGATGGACAACAAATATTTATCAAGTCCCACCAAAATTTTTCATGAAAGATGAAAACTTTTCTTACTTTGAATATGTGGATAATTATACTACTCCTGTTTTTCCTTGCTGCCAGCAGAGTAAGAGGCTAAGTGATATTAAATACACATGCATACAACACTTAGTTTATGAACTAATACAGACTGTACTTGGATTGACAGTGATACGGAGATTATTAGGACAGATAGAAATCAAAAGCGCACTCCCACTCTCAAATATTACTTCAGCAAAGACAATGAATTATCAGAGGAGGCACAGTAATCACTTGGAAGAACTACACACATGGTAATAAGAAAAATGGGACAGAAATTTCATAGTTGCAGTTGTAGAATTTCCCTTAAAATAATAATAATAATAAAAGGGAGTTGCAAGCAAGTCATGAAGCCATTCCACAGGGAACAATATGCCTTCTGCTCTGACTTATGATTTCTACTTGCCTTTACACTTCCTGTTTTATTGCGAAAGGTAGCTCTAGACAAAGAGACCTTTTGTTTAAAAAGCTTAACTGCTTATTCCCCACCTGAACTTACAATTGGCTGTCAGTGACATTTCAATTATGGGCTGTACAAATGACTATCATGTCACCAGAGAAGGAAAAATATTCGGAGCTCATGAACTCTTGGAAGCTCATGTTATAAAAATGTTTGTGAGGTGCACATGCATACAGCTGTGGAAAAAAAGGAGAGTAGCCAAGAGGCTTCTCTGCAGCCTGCTCCACGAAACTTCAGCACAGATATCTCGAGCCTTTCCATGCAAACTATAGATAACATGCAACACTGAGAACCTGAAGGGCACTAAGGAACAACAGCAAAATCGGTGACTTTGATCTCTATCTGGACGATAATATTTAAATTTTCTTTTTAAAGAATTATTTCTTTTCAGTGGTACAACTTTTCAGGCTTACGTAAATTATCATGGCTCTGCTAACTTCAGCAATGTTATAGCTGTATTGAAACATATCTCCAATCATGTCAATTTATTCCAGCTGTAGATTTGGCCTAGATGCGTAAGCCTGATTCGCCTATTCATCTTTGTAACACATGCCTACATCATTCTTTTGTTTATTCCTGCCAAGTTTTTTTCTACATTAGTCAGAGTCCGAAAAACCCCCAACATAACAGGCTTGTATAATAAATAAACACACACCAAAGATAACTACAGCAAAATAATAGTTGAGAATATGCTATATTGTGTGGTATTTGGACATTTTTAAATATTAAGCAAGTCCTGAAGTAGTCTCGTTAAGTGAGTCTTCCTGTTCAGGAGCCGCATGGCATTTGTCAAGTCTTGCTCTGTGTGAGGGATTCAGGCTTCAGCCTTCCACTCCAACTTCCCACTGAAGGCTGCTGTCCCTATGACAAGGCAGCAGAAATGGACCTACATCCAGTTCTTAGTCTCCATAGTTCAAAGTTACCTACTTGCTGAATGAACTATGGTGCTCAAGGAGCTCATACATATTAATTTTTGTTGATACCCTTTCTATAAGGGCATAAACCTCCAGAAAGGGATGGGATGGAAAGGTCATGTCATTGACATCCTAACCTGCCACAGCTGAACCAACAAGGTCATTGACTTCCAATTTTCACTTGGCAACCAACAGAAGAGTGCAACTTCCTATAGGCTATTCTTATTTTAATCAAGAGTTTCTCTCAGATCCATGACATTGATGTGAAAACAACTCAGGCTCCTTTGTAGTCCCTAAGAGCACACAGGAGTGAGCAAGTTTCAAGTAGCCTGCCGTCTCCAGATCTGCTCAAAAACATAATGCAACTGCTACAAAGTCAGATGAGCTCGTTAACTTAAATCTGAATATCCAATGCAATAAGGAAATCCTAGGGCTTTCTTTTGTTATTTTTCTTTCCTTAGCTAATAAAAATCTATAAAGTTTTTGCACCATCTGCTGAAAACCATTTTTCAATAAATTTCTTCAATCTTGAAAAATGTTGGACATACCCCAGAACAAGACAAAAATTAGAAGGTAAAAAATACTGAGACCAGGATGGGGGGCGGTGGGGGTGGGGGGGTGGAGGAGTGGGGGCGGAAATCAGAAGCCTTGCCAAAGATTTCACACTGTTCTGGGCCAGGCCACACAACAAAGCAGTCCACGTAGCCTCCTAAGGCTGAAGACTTGCCAGCAAAGTTTCAGTATCAAATTGACTGAAATTGTTCTGTGGTCAAATCCTCAGACATGGAGCACCAGTACCTGCCATCATTGGCCATCATTATTGTAAGGGATGCTCAGATAAACCAGAGCCAGCACACGGGGCCCTGCAGCAACCTGCCCCTCAGCCAGACCATGTTAGGAAGGAAAGGGACATCAGTCCTGTCTCCATCCCCAGCTACCCTATCATCCCTGTAGGGCTGTTGGCAGACGATGTAATGTAAATGCAAAAAAAGCTTTCAGATTGCTTATGCCAGCAGATGGATGGTAAATGGCAGAAATAGCTGGTGAGTGCAGAAGCAGCCTTACACCCCCAAGCCTTCCTACTCAGCTCTAACTCAGAGGGGATCCTGACAGAAAACTGTCTCCTCTATTACTCAAGCCTGTCCAAGGGGCAAAAAAGTAGACCAGAATAACACTGCTTTTTGACAACTCTAATCAAATCATCAACATCAGCATTACAAATAATTCTGGTACATTACATTTTCTAACAGTTTCCATGGCCATTTAGAACACCAGATTGATTATTTAATGTTATCTAGTTCAAAAATGTTTACATAATAAAACATTTGATTTATTCCTGATTATCACACAAGTGAACTAAGCCATGCTTCTGCAAATGTTCACTGATACAAGTGATTTTACCTACCCTATAAGCCCTTCATGGTTCAAGGGAGCTGTGCACATGCATGACCTAAGCACGCACTAAACAATCTAACAGTACAGATAAGCCAGAAAATTCTGAAGACAACTCTAGAGACAGAAGGTTTTATATAATTTTGATGGAACTTTACTGCCTAACATTCTTAACTTCCTCTTTTGCCATCTGCTGACTTGAGGTCTTTCATTCTACAGCCTAAAATTTCCAAGTTCCTACATCTTCACACTGAAGAATATTTGGTGTTCAAAGACTATTCAGGGACAAGTTTACAGAGGATTTTGGAACACAGTTCTACCCATGAAGTGGTTCTGAATAATCTGGGCCCCACAATTAATGCTGAGTATTTTGTAATTCTAGTACTTGCAACATTTTTATTATTTTGTGGGAGTAGAAATCAAGTCTGTGCTTAACCACACTTCTGTCCTAACTGAAGCACTTCCATGGCCAGTCCTTTCTGTCATCATCCTAAAGTGCTACGGAAGCGAAATAGTGAAGAAACACAAGGCCTAAGTCTAAAGGAGTATTATTAAATTTGCAGGGCAGGGCATGGCACGCTGCCAGTGTAACCCACCTCCTCCGGCTCAATCAGCTTGAATTCCATGCCTCGGCCAGTCCACGCTATGAAGTGAGAGTTTGATGGGTCATCAAGAAGAGCTACCAAGAACTGCCACAGCTGAAGCGAGCCTCGCCGTTGATACGTAGGTCCCTCGCGGTACATGCCTGGCTCCTGTTTGACATCACCTGCACAGAACAGCAAAAACATTAGATGAGCTATGTGCAAAAAGTATCAGCACTCGGTTTGTCGGGATAAACCAGTAATCATTAGGCTTAATAAAATAGAGGGAAAGAATTCCTCCTTCCCAGTCACCCATAAATGAAACATTTCCTTGTCAACCGTTAATTGTAAACACTCTTGGAGCAATACATACGTATAATATAAAAAGTGCATAAATTCAGTGCTGATTTATGGAAGTCTCCCTAAGCCTATTCCTGCTTACTTCTGATACATGCAAATCTCACTTGTAAACTGTTTTGCAATGCCTTCTATCTAAAAGAGCATGAACTATTTTTGTAGGCAACTCTGATGTCTGAAGAACTGCTTTTGTGTACTATACTTTGCACAAGCGCCGGTTTGGGAAATGTAACGTATGCTTCATAAAGCTGCAGAACTTCACTGAGTGAAACTTCTTTTGCATGCAAATACTTATAAGGAAAATTTGACAAACAAATTCAAACAGCGTGTGCTTTATGTATAGGTATGCAAATCCTGCAGATATGCGAGTTCCTCTGTGGCATATTGGACTTGCATATAAGTACATATTACTTTCAATCGCATCTACATATTAGATTAGTATTCCCCGTGAAAAACAGGTTTTTTTCTAAAATTTCAAGTCCAGAGGAAGCTTTAAAACTATAACAATAGTCTGCTAGCTGTTCCACAAACTGCCAATGAAAAGCCATCCTGCAACATCCATACGGTGTCCCTGTTGTTTTTAAGTCATATTCATACTACACAACTCATGCAAACAACAACAGCTGAAAGGCCTGATGCTGAAGCAGAGAACATCTTTTTTGCTGCACACGATGACAGCAATCCTTGATATGCCAGTAGAACTCCTCAACTACCAGAGCAGCAATACCCTCCAATAAGTAGTGTGACCTGTTTAATACAGAAAGCCAGGACTTTATGTTCAATCACAACATTAGGGTGCTCTGATGGCCATTGCAGAACAGCTCCGTGTAGTGAAAATAAGAATAATAATATTAAAAATGGAGCGCTTCCTTTTGTAATCAGGAAAGAAAATTGAGTCAATAGCTGTTGAAAACAAATAAATCAACGCAAGGCTTTTTTGTTTATGTGAGGTTCAAGTTCCAGTCCTGAGAGACCTTCTTTTTCAAGGACAGGATTTTTCTTTTAATGATAGCTGAGCAAGGCACAAATAGCAAGTGCAGTATTACAGAGGATCAGATTCTTTGCCTGTGCGGATCTTTGATTTCAAACAAAGCAGCTGGGAATCTATTTCTGAAACATCAAGACTAGACCTGGGCTTAGCTCACTTTTGCTTTACTAGCCAAAACCTGACAACACATGGCCTATTTTTTCCTCAGAAGTCATCATGCTACAAGCATAAACACACTTATTTGTACCACTACATCAGTCTTCTAGAGTACTAGGTGTTCTCTCAACAGACAGTCATAGAAGCTAACAGCAAACTGCTTGCTTTGCAAGCACACAAATATTTCCAAACATTTATTTCTTTTACTTTCTATTTCTTTTCCATTTTCATTCCCTTCCCTGTACAAACGGAAACAAACAAAAAGGATTTTCAAGACAGACAGACAAACACTACTCCTGAAGAGTTTTAACCTCTTCTAGTACAGGGTTTGATCCCATTCCCATTAATGTTAATTTGCCACTGGTACTGAAAGCAGATCAGGTCCACAGATGTTTTTGGGGAAGAAAAAAATCCCTGACACAAAGCCAGGGCATAAAGCAGGCTTTCAATAAATCACTCTTTCAGCGAACACATCAATCCAGTGACAGTGCAGTACTGTATTGAGCAATCTTCAGTTAGGGTCTAATATTATTTCTCACTTTTCCTTACCAACCCCAAAAGGCACGTGATACCCCCATTTGAGGAATGTGTAATGCTTTGAGTTACTTTAATTTTAGTCCCTCCCATTCTTCAGCAAACACAAGAAACACTGCTAGACACGCGATGGTTTTGTAATATGTGTAAGTGATCCTCGGGGGAAAACAAAACAAAATAAAGCACAAGAAGAACCCCAAGAGTTCTCTAGTTCTACTTTTAGCTATGGTCAGAGAGCTATTCATAAGTTTATCAGAAAGTATCTAATCTTTCCTGCTAAAATAAATAAAGTTGGACATACAGACACTAACACAAAGAAGCCACTCTAGCAAATTTCAGCAATTGGTTTCCAAATTACTTCCCAAAATTGCAGACTAACAGAGTCACTAGCAAGAAGTACTGAGTCCATCTACTTTGTCTATAATGAAATAAATCTGAAATCAACTGAGTTACACCAGGAAACTGATTTTACATCAGAGTAACTGAGAATAATTTGAGCCATTTATGTTAATTGACCTCAGAATCCCTCTTGAAAAAAAAAAAATCTGTTATACTGGGAAGCATTGTGAAAAGCTCATTGATTTGTTATCAATCCCACTGGAAAATAAACCACTAGTGCAATGTTTAACATAGTGCAAATACACTGACAAACACAAAAAATGCCCTATACACTCACTCCCCACTATTCATCACTTCACAGACAGCAGGACAAGAGGCTTAATCCTCAGTAAAACCAAAGCTGCTGCTTTCTCCACCGTTCTGTTAATTATAAGAACAGCTTTCATTAAATCTCAAACAACAAGCGGTATGTGATCATCAGTGCAATGGAAATCCTTCTATTACTTCTCAACAGTACAGGAACTGAGCTCCTCGGCCACAACTCTGGATACAGCATCTCTTGCTGGCAAAAGGCGAACGACGTGCTATTGAAAAGGAGACTTTGGTTTCAAGAGACAAAGGTCAGCTTTGGTTGGGCGCACCGCAAATGGTGTGTTAAGGAATCCTAAATTGGAACGTTACCAAGCTTTTTTGATCAGCAACAGAGAAAAGTCCCTCATCTGCTCCTCTTTCATCTCCCCACATAAGAAAACGAGAGATGTGTCATACATACCATCAAACTTCTCTGGAACAACGCAAGTGTCATCATAAAACTGCCTAGGTCCCTTTTCATACATACAGCCTGTAAGTTGAAAAGAGAGAGGTGTTTATATAAAAGATGCATGGAGGAAGAAGAGATCATAGGCTTAATGCTAGAGGGAACACTAAGTCATAGAGGAATTAGATTAATATCCCACATCCTTTACACAACACCCAATTGCAACATTTTGGCCTCAGTGCAGGGGTGTTTAATTAATGTGTGCATTCCCAAAAGACTGTTAATCTCCACCTGCAAAAATGAAAATGTACCCATTTTTCTCTATGATTTATTCCAAATTGTTTGTCTCATTTCTGCTTGAACTAGCATAGCTTTGACTTTTAACCATTAGTTCCTGCAGGTCTTGTCCCCAAGAGACTGAAAAAGTCCTACTTGGTATTTCTTCCTCACACTCACAGAAGCTACTCCCCCTTGATGATCCTTCCAATTAAGATCCTTCGGTAACATTTAATTTCTGTTGTTAAAAGACACTCTCTGCTTTCTTTCTTGCACTCTCTTCTGTAAACACTCATGCTTTTCAGTATTATTTTAATGTTTTGCTCAGCCAGAACTGTGTTGCATGCCAGTATCAGTCTCACCAGTGCTACTTAGTGAGACAAAACATCTCCTCCTCTCCTGCCTCCCTATGACCTTCCTTTTGACTGTGCAAATATTAAAGAAGGCCTTTTTGCCATACAGTTGCAATGTTTGGTTGGGCTGGTTTCCCACTGTGAAGCAGAGGAGGCGGCCCATCTCAAAATCATTTTTTCCAACACACTGTTTCCCGGTTCCATAGGTCCGGTCTACATTCATCATATTAAAAAAAATTTTGTTTAATGTGCCCAGATTACCAAACAATTCAAATTGCTTTCTGTGACTGCCCTGTCCTGCCCGTTATTTACCACTCTGCCTATCTTTGTGCCATAAAGTTATCTATTAACTTTGCTCTGTATCTTTACTGAAAATGTTGAATACCAACACTCCTGATATCAATTCCTACAGAACTATAATAGAAACAATCTATTCAGAGATGATAGCCCAGTGACAGCCACTTTTAGATCTGTCAGTTGGCCAGGTCTTAATGTATTTAATGTGTACTTTATTGATAATGCTTTGCGCTAACTTCTTAATCAGAATGTAATGCAGTGGCAAATTGAATGCCATAAAAAGTCTAACTATAGGATACAAGTATCTTTATCAATCAAACTTTTAATCTCAGCAAAGAACAGAATCAGATTTGACACGACCTTTATTCCACAAAATTGTGTTGACTGATTTTCAAATACAGAAACCAAATATTTATTGAACATCACTGCTTTTTCTATATCACTCATAACAATTTTACCACCTCCAAGTACTTATGGGTGCATAACATGGCTAAGATTGTTTCCTCTACCTGTGCTGGAATTAAATCTGTTGACCCGCAGTTTGTGGATTTTTCCCTGATGCCTCTCACCTCCCTTATCAAGCTACTATGTATCATATGGTTTCATATACTAAGACTGTTATAGATTTCCATCTCCTATTTCACCGTCCACATTCAGCACTACCTTTTATTTCTCTTTGCTGCCTTTTTCTCTCCATCCCAGAAGCAGTTGGGCTTTTAGCCATGTTTGTTATATTTCCAGTTGTCTCTTTGTCACTAGTGAATGAAGTCTTAACTAGAGGGCTTTGGTTCATATATCTGTCTGAACTCTCATCAATCTCAAAACTAATTGCTCTCATGTTTGTGAAACTTGCCCCTTGGAATAAAACCAAACAAGCCCTAACAAACAAAGAAAAAAACCTAACCTATATACTGACAAGAAAGACACACCAAAGCAGGAGAGTGGAGGGTATAACCTCTCTTTCGGTGGCCATTTTTCCTTAGTTCTGTTTGCCTTCTTATTTTTAATACACACAATGTGCTTTTAAACAGAATTATTAATTTTGACAATCATCTAAGCTCTGTCCTAGTGAAGTCACCGGGCGTTTTGGTATATTATGTGGCTGCACAATTTAGACCTAAGCAGCACCAAAACATTGCAAAAATCGTAGCAAAAGGAAAAGCCAAAAACCTTCACTGAATTAAAAGTACAGTAACGGATTACTTAACAGTTAACTGAGCCTGTCACACCAATAGCCTGGAAAATATCACTTGAGCAGAATGGGTGAAATGGACAAATTTTTAAGTGTCTCTTCCTTTCAACTGCTAGAGGCTTTGAAAAACAGAATGAGTAAAATCATAATGTAATTGCTTCTATCCTGATCAACCTGTGGCACTACAAGAAGTTACCAAAAAAAGCCCCAAAAACCAGTGCATTAAACTCAAGACTGGAAAGGGAGAAAAAGATGATGTGAGTCTTCCCAGCAGTAGAATTAAACCAGTGAACCCCAAATCCCTCCAGGCTTTTTAATTTTTTATGTTTATTTCTCTCGTAGAAAAGTGATACATAATAGAAAACTTAACTTCTGTTCTGTTTGGGTGAGCCAGGAAGCCTTCTTGCCTCATGTAAATGGAATGGCAGCTAGGCACTTCTGAAAGGAGAAGACGACAATGCTAGTCAAAAGACTGTCTGGAATTAAAAGTGTGCAGGTTATCAATGAGACAGGCTGCAGGCAGAGGAGCAACAAAAAGGATGGAAGTCACAGCAAGGGAGGACCTGTCAACAGCCAGCATTTCAGAGCAGCATGCACAAGGCATGGCGGAGGAGAAAAATCACAACTTGAGGCTCACAGATCCCACCTAACATAAGCACTTGAACTCAAACCCTTATTGTGATCAACTGTGCTAAAAGCTGACTCCCATGAAAATTACATTTCAAAACATTTACAGACCAAAAAATCCACGCGAGGCAGTAAGAATATTTTGAACCCTATGCTTGTATATCTGTCTTTGTAACTAATTCAACCTAACATTTTTAATCAATTACACAGAAAAGACAGCTGATCACAGTGGAGGCTTATAAACTCTACAGTAATATAAGGAACATCAGAGTAAATTTACAGTGGGATATTGCTTTTAGACTTGGGTTAAGGATTTGAAGGGTTAATGACATTTTCTGCAATTGCTGAGCATTTAATCTAGGAATTCAGATGCATCAATTTCGCCCTCCAGCTGTACATCCTTAAACAATAAAAAGACACACACACCCCCAAAAAAAAAAATTAACATGCACATTCCAAGCAATACAGATATTTATTTGCCATTCCCCACCTCTACTCAAATCTCTAAGAATAAGAAAAAACCAAACAGAACTAATGAAAATGGTGTTCTTTAAATGTCTGTCTATTTTTTCCCCATGTCTTGCACTGTCCCCAAGTAGCCACATCCTGTGCAGAGGGACGTGCAAACAGAAATACACCATAAATGTTTGCCTTTCTAGACCATGTTTAACCCACTTCTTGGATATCAAAAGTCTTGCTTAACAAAGTCTATTTGATCTTGTGATAAACTCCTACCCTAAGCTATGCAATCTGTTACCAGTAACTTGTAACTCTTTAAGAGTTGCAAACAGAGGTCGAAAGAGCAGACATTATTTTTCCAACACTGCCTACAGACTCTTTTCAGACTGCGATTCCAAATTTCACTGTTCACTGACTAGTGATGAGTATCAAAGATTTGGCAGGATAAGAAAATGAGGTTTTACACTGACTTCACAAAACAAGTGAAACACAGGGCAGTAATAATAAATTTCCTCCAACAGCCTCTCTTGCACATCTGTGCCGAACTCTTCATTACCTTCTTCTCTGGACAAAACACTCGGTGCCTGCCTGCTCAGGCCTCGAAAATCTCTTAACGTCTCACGCAGCTATTACGAGCAACCACGGGAATCAGTGATTCAGTGATCACCCAAGACAAGTACAGCTTTCTAGGCTAGAAGTCAAGGCTTAACAAGTAGTGGTTCACCTGCAAGGAATCACTCATGTTACCAAGCCGTTTGAATTTTAAGGGGAATGGAAAAATCTACGTATAAAAAGAGGAAGTTGTAGAACTGAAACAGATGCTATTTTCTATTTTAGGTAAAAATTCACTAGTATTGGCAGCAAAACCCTTTTTGACTCATGAGCTCCACTCCCGCAAAGTGATACAGCAGAGTATACAGAAGAAAGAATTATGCACGCATCCAAGAGGTTCTGTTCTTAGCCAATTTCGGGTTTCATCTCCCCTGCTCCTAAGTCAGTTATAATTAACATCTGGAGTCTTTTTAAGGCAAGCATTGTTTGCACCAACATTACTTAATCTTCTGGTTAGCTTGTGCTTAAACAGTCCACAGAGGACCGAAAAATACAGCAAGGAAGAGTTTATTTCTCATAAAGTAACTAGAGTCTTGTTATCCTAAAGTGCTATCAGTTAATTTATGACTATCAGAGTGGGTCAGACTCTAATCAAATTGTAGAAACATTTCCAAAGTGATTATTCAATCAAATGACTAACATGGTTAATTAGGAGCCATAAACATTGCTCTGAAGTTCATCAAAGTAATGACTTGCCCAGAAAAATTACTGCTAATTAAATTGCCTGCTGCTTTCATTTCTACCTTATCTAATAAAAAGTCCAACCAATGAAATTTAGCATTGCATTTTTAAATTGTACTAAATGCTTGACTAAGACCCAGAAGTATTTTTACTAGCTAAGCGGAGCTACTTCAAAAGAAAACATTTTAGTGCAGAAATTACAGAGCAATTATATGTTTTCTTCTTAAAACATTGTTTCAAGACAACAAATGAGACAGAATTAACCATAAAATACTTCCAGGGCAGGATCCAAGTGTTTGAGGTGACTGATTCTATCTCCTCTTCGTAATTTTTAATCTTTGAAGAAAAATATGCTGGGATTTAGGACACACAAGAAGCTTATTTCAGACTTTTGATGAAGCAATTCATATTGTAAATTTACATCATCTCAAGAACAGTAGAGTCCCTTAAAAAAACCCCAATGAATTAAAAATATGGAGACATAAAAAAATTAATTTATCTTTTATTATTAATTTGGAATACTTAGAGGTCATTCTTCATTGCTCCTCTCGCTAACAGCAACACAGCAGTCATCTGAAAACAATGAATACAGCCTGCTGGTTAGAAGTAATTTTTTCCCCAGTACATGTTAGTTTAAAATTGAGATGTTATTTTTGAAATTGAGTGTAATCTAGGCAGTGTAGAAATGCATTCTCATGTGGGAATGTCAGAGAAAAATACTGTAAATAAGCTCTGCTCTGCCTTAATCAAAATACAACTAAGGAGAAAAAGCCCAAATAAACTTCCTCAGGACAAGAAAAATCTGCTACCGAATTTAGCAGACACAGGTTATAGGTTTCATGATTAAGATGCTTGAGTGATCCCTTGGTAAGGATGTCTTTCACAGTAATGACTGTAACAGAATTTAAAGGGTTAGGTTGTCTCATCCCTGCATAACTCAAAGTAGGTAAGGGATCCTTAAATCCTCTTTTATTATATTGTGGGTTTTTTTGGAGATAAGGACCAGGTTTCAGACCCTGCACCGAAACAGACAGAATTTCAGCCTGTATCCCTTGCCTGGCAAGGCACAGGGATGAGAAAGCTTCTGCAGGCAACAGGATAAAGTGACTGTCTTCTCCTGAATGAAGCAGAACAAAGCAGGAACTGGAAACCTGAACCGGGATTTATTCTTCGTCCATTCCTGTTTGTGAACATACATAGCTTTCCTAACTAAAGGACACATTATATTACACACACTGAATTACTTTTTAATTAACTTTATCAACATCAATCATGAGAAGATTTGAAGGCCCAGGGCACTGCCCAAGTGCAGGTGACAACACACATGTGCTACAGAATTACTGTGATACATATGCACATGGGTAGAGAGAGACAGGGAAACTGAGGTTTAGAAGGTGTGTGCAATCTAAAACAGGGTGCGTGAATAAGTCAAGCTACCTGCCTGACACTGGTCTCCGCGTAGCAGTTCAGGTGACCTGTATGCTGTACTGGTGAGCTGCCTTATGCAGCAAGCCTGCTAACGAGTCAAATTCATCAGACACCTCAACTTTTAAGTGGAACTCACCTACTTCCCTACAGGTATAGAGCAAAGCAATGACATTACAACTGGAGCCTTCTTACTGTTTGCCTGCCTACTTCTCCGATTCATACTTTATTACCAAGTCATATTAAGAAGAATTCCCACAAGGAACTATTCCCAAAGAAGCAGTTACCCAAACTCTGGAGGGACTGCACTGGCAGTGGATACAGCCAGGTCTGTAATTTAACTTACACCATACCCTCCTCAATTGTCCTTTTGGTCTTAAAAGTAATGGTGGGGTTTTGCCCCTATTTCAGCAACTCAGAGTTGGTTTATCTATACAGACAGACTTACAAATGCTGTGCCACTTGTCTTCCCACAGACAAGAATACAGTGCAGGCAAACTCCTTTCCTTTGTGGTATTGGGCACAAAAGGAGATGCACAAGCCCTCTAGGTAGCTGGGACCAACCGAGCTCCCAGATGCCATCACATGGGTCAGTCTGACCCTGTGCTACACACCCCGAGTACAACAGTCTTCCCTTTGGTGCCTTGCAGAGCTTTGCACAGTGGTTACTTGAGCAATAGGAGCATTTCTCTGGTACTTGGAGAGGTGGTTGGTGCAGTGGGTGAGATTTTCACCAAGTGCAGAGAGAGAAGTAGCCTTTTTTAAATCAAATGTTCAAGGCAGAACACATCATACTTTTGGCCTCTAACTCAGAACATCACAATCACACTGCAAGTAACTTTTCTGTTCATGGATTTCCAAGAGCACTGACAAACTGTTTACAAAGGAGCACTTCATCCACCACTGAAACACATTTAGCCTTCTGGTAGAAAGCAGCTGTTTACCACCACGGAGAAGCTCTGACCAGCTCAAGGGTGAAAAGCAATACTGAAATCACTGGAAAACAGACAGGGCTTTCTATGCAAGAAAGGCAATTCTTCAACCTAGATTGCAACACGGGGCTAAGGTGGCACCAAGGATCACTAAGAAAAATGCACAATCTGTGTTTTGCAGGGAGAAGTACCAAATAATTCTTTTTGTTCCTGAAACCTATGATTTTGTAAACCTGCAGAACACATTTAGATTAAAACTTGTCTCTCCAAAAAGAGAAATTCTGGTAGAAATACTATAACTTATTACAATCTCCCTATATAGGAATTGCTTAAGTATACTTCACAGCTCAAATGCTGGACAGGTTTTTGTTAAACCACTTTTAAAAGCACCATCCCCTAAGAAGCTGTGTTATTACAAAAGTCCTACAAATTGGTAAAATCCTGGTAATACAGAAGTCAGCACTACTTTTTCATTAGCAGGTTCAGCATGAAAAATGTAGGTGCACTGAAGTTACATTGGTGAAAATAAAATCAACATAAAAATTAAGCAGCATTTTCCCAAATCATTACAGTTTTAAAAACATTCAGTAAGAAAGGTTTTGTTCATCATTTTGCCTGTCACTAGCCTTCATACCACCAAGAGGGTGGGGAGGGAAATATCTACAAGTAGGTGCACTCATAGACATACATACATTCTCTTCTAAAAAATACTTAATTAAATACATTAAGTTTAATTTCTTATATCTCACTTGACAAAAACCTACAAGAAAACAAGGTTTGGCCTCAGCAGCTCACATCTAAGTGGAACTATTAGACACATACAGAAAAAAACAACCTTAAGCAAACAGCTTCCTTTCCACAACTTTGGTTTTTAGATCTATGACAACATCTAATGCATTTTCTGAGACCAGATGTCAACAGCCTGTCTAGGCGATGTGTAACTTTTTATACGGCAGAACAGGAAAACAAAGGCTCATACATTCAGCTCTGAATTGAAATTCCACATGGAGCTGATCTTTTGAGCATACTTTAAAATCATGTATTTGCTTTTATTAACCTCAGTAACTGTAAAATATATTTTAAACATCACTTCCCTTTGTATTTAACAAAATAAAGAAGTACTTTCGCTCTCCCTCACTCCTTTTTGTTAGTAATTTCACTGAAAAAAAAAAAAAGAAGAAAAAAAGAAAAAGAAAAAAGTCTGTGTTGCTTTTTCTCCCCCGCCCCATCCTCTGCCTGTAAAATCGAAGTTGGACAAACACTGCACGGCTGAAGTGACATATTTGAATGGAATTCAGACCAACCAGTTCCTGTTTATGTTTCTGATTTGAGAATGTAGCCTTCTCATTCACTATACATTAGAAACACACCAAGGCCATAAATGGTGTCAGGTTACTGGCAGGCAGGGCCAAGCAGCATTAATCATTACTTTAAGGCAACTGGCAAAAGCAGCAGCTGAGGGAACACTACACCCTTCAGCTCCGCATAAATGGACATTCCAGGGTTTGGCGTGTGTGGTGGGTTTTTTTTTTCTTTTTTTTTTTTTCTCTTTCCCTTTTCCCCTTCAGCATCCATTTTATGAATGAAACTTCAGGCTGCACAGAGTCCATTCATATAAAAGCTATGCTCACAGGGCTCTGTCTCTCGGGATCAATCGGTCTTGGGTAAGGCTGATGTGATTGGTTTAAGGCAGGCTTCAGCCTTCCATTACTGATTTAAAATGCAGCCTGTGTCCATTTGACCTGCGTTAATGCACAAAGAGTAAATCCAGACTGCGCTCTCAATCCTCAAATCAAATCATTAGCCAGTGCCACTTACTGTAACTGTAGATTTAGAGGATATTTATCCATTTCTTTGAAAAACAGGGACTGCAGGACAATTTTTCAGATCGTATTGTCTGCTTTGAAAGGAAAATAGATGTATGGTCTCCTGCCTATATGCTCGCATTAACTTGGCATTCAGGTTTTCCTTTGTTCATAAAGATAGTATTACAAGGATTCTGTGCTAACTACACACTTCTTTCAGACAGAATTAGTGAAGAAAAGAAATCAGCTTGATAGAAAGCAAGCGAGAAGTTCAAATTCTGCCTTTCACAGCAATCTTCTGGAGTCCAGGTTTCCCAAGTTTCCCCTCAGATGCTCCTACTGTCTACCGTCCTACCATCCAACAGCAGATTTGTTTTTATGTGTTTTAAGAACAAGTACAAAGTGCAGCGCAGTTTAACTACTGAACAAAAATCCACGCTCATTCACTGAAGGAACACAGCAAAGACAAGCTCCTGAAAGGAGAGGGTGAAAGCACAGAAGCGAGACTTGGGAACGCTGCAAAACCAAAAACAAGGAGTGGAAACTTTTTACAGCTACTGAACTCACGAGCTCGTTCTCCCCTTCTGCCTTTATGCCAGCCAGATTTTCATTAAGAACAATCATACAGCTGTGTAAAAGAATTTCTTTAACGTGGTAAGGAGATACAGTTTTAAGGCACATGTACTCAAGTACCATATCCAGGAAAAGGACGGAGGCAGTTCTGTTTCACAAAGCATTTTATAAAACCAGGTTCAAAAACTGTGCAAATATTTGCAGCCTGACCAAAAAAAAAAAAAGAAAAAAAAGAAAAAAACCTAGAGAGAATCTGAGGAAAAGATTAAGCAGCTGGAGGATTTATGAAGCAAGATCTCAAAGTCGAGTCACACAGACAGACTGAGCATACATGCAAACTGTCTACAGAGATTTAGAGGTGGTACGTTAATACCAAGGAATTGTTTAGGATGAGCCAAAGAGGTGTAGCTATGAGCAAGGGAATGCAACTGATCAAAGGGAAAATTTAGGCTTACCATCAAGAAATATTTCTTAACTGTGAAGTCTATTAGTCTGTGAAATAATCTCCCAGGGGAATAATTGTAGTAATAATACTTAGCACTCATAGAACACTTTACATTTTCAAAGCACTGTACAAAAATTAGCCAATATAATTAAAGAGAGTAGTAGAAGCATCATGAGCTGTGTCATTTTAAATGCTGCACTGGTCAATGAACTAGAGAATATCCTGGAACAAGCAAACCTGCACTGTCTCTGACTGACAGCTAAGATTCCCTTTTTTCCTTCATACTAGGATCTCTCAATGCCTAAATGTTACCTCCAAGAAGTACAGCAGAAGATCCAATTGTCATTAAAAAAAAAAAAAAGGAAAGAAAAATATAATCTTCAAATAGATATACTTCCAAGACATAAAATAAATGTTTTATTTTCTTGAAATTTTAATTCAACACATTTTCTTATGGAGTGTTCCACAAAATCTCAAATTTAAGGGTGTCAAACAATCTCTATGATAGAATGTGCTTCTACAGATTTTCCATGTTGGCTGACATTTATTTGCTTTCCAAAAAACACCACATGAGGTATTTGAAAGGACTCATGTTTTTTATTCTGTTTCCTGTCATTAGGTAAATACACTTTTGTAACATGGGTGGTACAACACCAACAACATCCTATATCTATAAGCGCAAATTTAGGAGGTTAAGAAGTGTCACGATTACAACTTCCTGGGCAACCTTGATACAACTTCAGTGTTGCAACTGAACTGCAACTGCAGGCTTCTGCCTGGCTACTCCTGCCTCTTGGGTGCACAGGTCAAATCTGTTTGGGGGAGGGAGACCCATGCTGTAAACAGCTTTGCAGGTGGAGACCCTGCTTCATTTGTTACAGAGGCTGGAAGTTGTGTACTTAATGAGGCAGAACATTTCAAGAAAGGGAAAAATGACCTCAGCTGAATGGTCAGTATTAGGCCTCAGCAAAGTCCATTCCAGCTTCAGCGATATTTTCCAAAGTAGTCATGTCACTTCTGCCAAATTTGTTTGTATTATGCATTTATTTGTGCAGTGCTTACACAGGGAACCTGGTCTGATATTCCCATACTTCCTCATCTGAAAACATAAAGAAAGTCACTAAGAGATCAGCTTTGAACATACATAATACATAATGTTCTTTAAAAGGTCCTAACTGGGTACCCAAATAAACAGGTGTATTATATATTTCATGTGTGACTCTGCCTCCATTCATCTCTCTTAACGGGGCGCAGGTCCCCCTCTACTCTCGCATGCCAACACAAGGCATTTAATGCTTGTGAGGCCTCAAGAATTAAAGGGATGAGTGACTTGCAAAGCAAGGCATGGAGGTTTATTATTCTGTCTAGATGGTTCATTCTTTAAGTGATGTGACTACTATCTTAGCAGAAAACTTAGGAAGTGGCAAGGAGAGAATTCAAATTTTCTAAGGTCCACTCAATCATGAGGATAACCTGAACTGTAACTCTGAGAATACTCCTGATAATGCCTCCAATATTTCCAGGAAAGACTGAATCTAACTAGATTTCTTCCAAGAGATACATCCTTGGCAATCAGTAATAAGTACACACAGGCAACATCTCCTTCTTCTACTTATCTCTACCACCACCTTGCCACAAATTTCAGAATTCCCAAAGACATGGTCACAAAAGAATTTTCCTACCAAACTATTTCCACTGGGCAAAACAAAATATGAGATTTAAACTTAATACTTCAAGATGTCATTACCAAAACAGATTTTTTGTACTAACTGATGTATGCATAGTTAAAGGTCATAGTGTATTCACAAATACTACTACATTAAGTAGGGAGGATCAAGCCAGCAAAGATCTTGCTAAAAATAAAACCCAGAATAGGTAAGGTATCTCAAGTTCAGCCTTTGGTTTGAGTACCTGAATACAAGAACTGAATTCTAAGAGTGCTACTTGTACAGGAATGCCCACTATTACCCCTAGTAAACAAAGGTCTTGAGAAACTTGCAGGCATATATTAATTTATGATTCTCAAAGCTTTGTATGTTCTTGTCTGCACCTTTGTGCTGCATCTTTGTGCTTAGAGTTGCTAGATACAGCATCAAGTACTAAAAACATCTGACCAGAAGCCACCCGGGAAAAAAAATAAATCTGTGGCAGAAAATAAGGTCTGATTGATTGAACATGTATGATGCACTGTGACTTCTAGAAGTGTGGATGGATAAGGAAGAGCTTACACTCTGTTGACATTTTTCTTTTTCCATTATCTCAAACATTCTGCAGTAGAAATTGCATACCTGCAATTACAATTACACCTAATTGATCTGCCATTTCCCATGTCATAATTAATGTCATGTTTTAATAGAGTTATAATCATTCCATAATAATGCTTTTCATTCACCAGCTTCCCACAAAATATAAAAGTATAGTGCACAAAAGCAATGAACTTTTATGAGGCTCTTTCAAAAACATCCCAAAAGGAACATCTCAGTGTATTACAATGAACTTTTAAATAAGTTTCTATATTCTTATCTGAACTGCAATAAAATACCATGCAAAAAGACTTTTCACTCCAACATTCCTCCTTCCCTGAACATCCATAGGTGAAAAGTGAAATCAATGATTCAGTGACAAATACATTATGTTTCCTAAGGGGTTATTTAATGTACTCTTAGCAAGGATGGAAAATGATGGTTTCTAGAGAACAGATGGTAACAAGACAAAATATCAACAGACCACAGTTGCTGACTGCAATTTATGGAGTGTACAGATGTGTCAACTTAAATGCAGTGATTCTGAGGCCGATAAAAGTACTTCCTGATACCAACAGATTAATTTTTCATGACCACTGGTTATACAGCTATTACATTTTTAAAAACTAATTATTCATCTACAAAAGAAACAACAATTTTGCTTGAATGTCGTTACTATAAAGTGGAATGTTGTTCTTGCAAAACAGAATTAGAGACAAGTTTGCACATCTTCCTTTCTGAATAAAATTTCTTGCTTTTTTACATAAAGGATATTCCAAAGAAAAATGAATGCTAGAGGCCAACCCAGATTTAAAGTAATAGTATGCAATAAGGAGATCCCACTTCCTAGCCAAATATGAAGCATGCTTACAAAAGGGCCTTTTTCAGCCTTTAATTTAGCAGGATGAATAACGGTGCTTGTGAAGGTTGCAAGGGACTGGCAGTGCCTGAAGCTGCAGTCCCCCATTTATTATCCATTGCCACATTAACTATGCAGACAGTCTCTCCCATGCTGCTCTGTACAACTAAAGATACGTGACTGCCAAAGCAACATATCTCAGAACATTTATCAATGAACAGGTCGAGTTCTAGATTAGATCCTTGTAATCTGCACCCATTTCCATCTTGTCTTATACTTCAACTTGGAGAGATACTTCACATCTGATACAGACCTAACTCAAAATTACCTAAGGACTGGTTCTTTGCCTGTCAAGAATAAGAAAGGAGAAAGCAGCTCTACTTTCCAAATTCTGTTATTCTAACAGAGAGATCAACTCTAAAACAAACACTTTAATGATACCCCAGAACACCTCACCTAATAGACAACGTTAAATTAGCCACAGAAAAGACAATACAGAACAGTGCTTCACTGTATCAAACTGCAAGATAGTTTGTCATGGGTTAAACTTGCAAAGGAAACCTCAACTCAGCTGCCATGTAGCCTTGGGGAAATAAACTGCAAAAGCATCTAGCCGGGGACTGAACCAGCAGGAAAACACTGCTGGTACTGCAGCACCCCGAAGAAGACAGGGTCAGACTGCAGTCAGAGAGGGCCACTCATTCTCCTTGCCCAACTCAGCACGCACGTGTACAAAAGCAATGTGACCTCATCCAGAAGAACGGTAAGGACTCACTGAAATCCCTCCCTTCCAACTGTGTGGCATATACAGAGCAGGACAGAGGCAGAAACTGAAGAGGAGCTGCAGAAAACTCTTATACCGAAACTGAAAAACATGTTTTGATTTCATTTTCTTGGCTCCACACTGATCAACTGTTTACCCCACTCAGCCCACCATGCTGTTTCAAACTCAGCTTCTCTCTACACCACTCTTCCAGCTTCCTTCTCCTTGTTACTTCATACTTATTACTAAACTACTTTTTGCTTTCCCAATTCTCTCTTTACTCAAATATAATATAAATAGTGTTGAAATTGTGGCAAATATTTACAGTGTTATTGCCTTGATTTATGTTTTTATCCTTTCTATTGCTTATCTTCTCTCTTTTGACCAGCAGCTATTGAGAGTGGGCTCTGCCACTACCTCCTCTGTTCTGTGCTGGCTGTAGAGCACTAAGGCTCCATTCCAGTTGCCCTATAAGCACAATCATAATAAACATTATTAATAGCAACAGCGTATTCTCTACATCAGCAACCTGGCATCGCAGATTATGTATATCCACAAAACACAGTAGTATGCACAAACTGAGAAGCTGACACCAATTTGGCTGATTCTTCTCCCTCATTGGTTTTATAGCTGTATAAACCTCACTTCAGTGGAGTTACTCCTGATTTAAAGTAGTGCAAGCAAGAGGAGAAAGAGCTCTCTATTTCTGGCAGACAAATGAAAGAGCTCATAAAAATGTAGCACACAAATTCAGAGGTCAGAGATGAGATAGTACTGAACAACCCTCCTCTTAAGCAAAGCTCAATTTTGCACCCATGATTTTTTTCTTCTCTGGCTTCTTTAACCTGTGCACTTTCTGGACAGAGAGTTCTGGAAAGTTAAATCCTTTACACAGCAAGCAATAGTGGCACGAGTCACACTGCACTGTGTGGTAATCTTACTGCTTTAGTAAGTTATCTCAGACATGAATTACTTTGTGAGATTTCGAAGCCAAAAGAGCAAGTTTCAATTCATACGATCAAAACATCAACAGCATTGGCTTGGACTCATTTATTAGTTTTGCTACACAGAACTAGAAGTGTTTCACCTACCTGAATCATATGCAAAATCTCTAGGTTCCTGTTTAATCATCAGAGGAGGGGGAAATTTTGACTGGCTGCACTGCCAACCATAGCGTTGTGTTCATAAACTGGATCGTGGTACTCCTGCTTAAAACCTTGAGGCGGGAAAGGGATGTTTGGCTCAGACATCTGGCGCTGATATATCGGACGTCCTTCCCTTGGCATCGCCGGCAAAGGTGGAAAAGAATTGCAAGGTTCAGAAAGCTGACGGCGAAATCTAGGACACAAGTGAGAGAGGACATGTAAAGGGCTTGAGCTACATTCCATTTCCCAAAGATCTTCATGGACTATGACAAGTGGCTGTATTGCTTTCTCAGTAGCAAACATTTTGCTTACAATCATGCCAAGCACTCCCATCAAGATAACTTGCATTGTAGACCAGCAACAAGAAAGAAACAAGACACCCACCTATTAACACCAGCTCTGAGGACCTGTCCCTACCTGTCCTCTTTGCTTCTAGCATCTTCTCTCGACAGAAGAGGCAAAGAGAAAATGCACCAGCTTCAAACCAGTGAAAGACTGACATCCTACCATACTAACACGAAGGAGGCTTGGGTAGAGTTCTCTTCCACAGGGATTAGTGATACAGTGCTTGCACCCTAATTTAGACTTGTGTTATACAGAAATCACTCTGTCACAACACACGCAAACATTATGAATAAAGAGTATTGTCTGCTGTGATATCCAGAATCATTCCAGGGTAAATGTCAAAAGTTCTGTCCTCTTGGGGATAGGACCGTGGGAGATTTATCTGCAGCACTGGCACTGCATTCCACCTCTAACGAGAAGGGAATGTAAGCACCCCAGAAAAACAAGAGGGTACAAATTTTCACTAAGAAGAACAATGGCTAGAAATTTCCCTCCTGCCGTTACTTGTTCCCTTAGAAATTTCTGCACGAAAGAAGTTATCCATACAAGCCACACTGCCATTCGCTACTTCCAAATGCTCTTCATTAGGTGTAAAATTTGAGAATACAGTTTTAAGTTAACTACATTTGCATGCAACGCTACTGAAGAACTTAGGCTTGGATTTTCTTCCAGAAAACAGATATTCTTGAACTAGAAAGCCTCAATAAAACTACTTGGACATCTGCAGGTTCAGAAACATAAAGAACAATACCACGATGCTATTCTCCCACCACGCCCCACGCCCCAGTGAACTGCACAAAGTCTTCCTGTCATCTTCAGCAGGTTACCACAGTAGTGGTAACGACCATTGTATTAATATTGTGTTTGCAGTAATCCATAGCAGATGCAACATTCTTACAACAGACTGCTTACTAGTCCGGTTATCACTCATCCTGAACAAGACACATTAAAAAAAACAAAGGAGAAAAGAGATCTATGCCTTTCTCTGCAAGTTTCTCCCTGTCACACACACACAAGAAACCAAACCCCAATATTAAGGACTCCTCAACTTCCTGTATTTGGAATCTGAACCAACTTTGGCTCATGCAAGCAAAAACAGGCATTCTCTTGGAGAAAACTGGGTAAGTGAAGAAGAACGCAGGGGTTTCACTGCACGGGCCATACAATCCCTAACTATCAACTCATGTGTACATGTTTCTGAAACAATTTAAACTTCACTACTGTGTGTCATTATACTGCTGTGAACTTAGTCTGACAAATATTTACTGGCATAACTTAATTACAAATACTGTGCGAGCTATAGATAGAAACTATTACAATGTAGTAGAGGAGACAAAATGAATTTTTTTAATGCTGCTGTAAATATTTTGTTTGCAGTAGAAAGAGTACTGCACTGCAACACTGGGTTTTGCAGTTCCACCTACACCTGCAGAAAATAAAGTTAGAAACTCAAATGTATTATGAAACAGTTAGGCTGACTGGCGCTGCATTCATTTCCCTCTTTTCCTTTTTTCATTAGCCAAAAAAAGAAGCAGAAATTATCATTAAGAACTGTCAAGGAGTGAATCAGAAAATTGCAACTTGAAGTTAAAATAAGAAACAGGCTCACTCACAAAGCCTCAAAGGAAGTTAATAATACTTGTTGTACTGGAAGCTTTGTATGGAATCAAGCCATTTGTTTATACAAGTGGATTTGATTCCTGTTGGTACTTGTTAGGACCACTTATCGTTCATATATTCATGCCCCATATGAAGATGTATGGGTTGTACGTCCTAGATACTAATGCTATCTTATGCCACCAATGCATGTTCCAAAGAAATATGCCTTGAGCTAAAGATTTATCTGTGAACTCACATAGACAGGTCATTTGTTTAAATGACATTTTCTGAATACTCTCATTGTAGTAGCGTATCACCTCATAAATGGGAAGACTTGAATTTCACAAAAATATAAAGTATGCACTAGCTTTCAACAACTGGAACTGAGACGATTCTAAATAAATGAGAAAATGGGGAATAATATCTTCCTCTACAATTGTACTGTTCTTTAAAAGAAGAGAAAAATTAGATTTATTTTCTTTTGTCTGAATCAGGTATTTCCAACTTCACTAAAACACATGTTGCTCTACCATGGAAGGGAAGCATTAGTGCAAAATGCTCTCAAGAACATGATTCAGGAGTGGCAAAGGGGAATCATGTAAAGAGCCTATAAAGCTTGTGAAGGGCAATTGTTATGGGTGCAAATAAACATACATATATATATATATATATATAAAGATGTATGCAAATCTCTATGAACACTCAAATTAGGGCTGACATACAGCTTTAGTACTCTCTTGACAAGTTGTTCTAAACCAAAAGACTTTTTCATCTGAAAAAAATATTACTACTTCTCTCTGCACTAAAGCTATTCAGTTTCTGAGGACATGGTATATACACAGAACCACGTTTATCCATCGTCCTGTAATCAAATCAGCTGCTTGGCTTCACTGGGGGCCTACGTGATTAGACCACAGTCCGCGAAAGGAGAAAAGATGGTGACTAGGGCAGCTCAAGGTGCCGATTCACTGCCAGGAGGGCTTGTAGAGAACCTTGGGTGATATTTAAAACTCTCTCAGCAGAGCACAAAATAGGAATATAAACCTTAGCAACTCCCTTCAGGACTGATCTGCACAAATCCCTGGAGATAATAGCCCTTATTAGAGCAGAAGCATGCAAATCGCACTCCCAACAACTGTGATTTTCTTTCCAGATGCTTCTCAATTTGCTAATGCTTAAGCGATAAGTCAAGTTTCTAAACATATGTATCTCTTTGCATGCAGCTGAAATTTTAAATGCTCAGAGCAATCACAAAACACACCAGACAAAACCAGGTTCCTGCAATAAAGTTTAGGATAAATAGAATTCCACAAACAAGTGTTTGGTCTCAAAAATCAGGGAAATCCACTGAGCATGTATGTTGCAAAACTGAGCTAAGGAAGATAGTCAGTTGTCTGGGGATTTCTAACATCAGAACAAAACAGGGTGAGTTAAGGATAGTTTAAGCTTTTATTCTAGTCTCTAGCTCTTGTGGCTTTTACTCAGACTAATGTTATTTAAGCACAGTTTATGTTGGCATCTTAGTTTGTTTGAAATGCTATATTTCAAAAGGGACTGGAAAACTGATCCACCCTTCCAAAGAATATTCTGAAGCATGGCCACTTATCTCTTAGATAGGTGAATTGCTTAGCAAGAGGTCAGATATTTATAGCCGGGATCATGCCTGCTAGGACTCCATTACCTCCTAGGGCTTACTAGCCTTAAGTGAATCACAGAATGGCCCAGGTTGGGAGGGACCTAGAAAGACCATCTGGTCCCACCTTTCATGGAAAAGGGAGTGCAGATTAGATTATCTAGCACCCTGTGATCACTCTCACACAACAGAGGCAGCAGGTCAGTAGAGCTCTGTCACTGCCAATATGAGCTCCTACCAAAGTCCACCAAATCAGGTGCTAGACTTTCATAACACACATGCATTTGACACTCTGAACCCTGTTAGCTTTCATCTTGCTCCCCTAGCCCAAAAGGGAACAGTTGTGGGCAGGAAACTACTGCTACCCTACATAAGAGACTTGCAACCACAACTGAAACGCCTTCTTGCATGGGTGTTTTGTGTTTTACCTGTGGTCCATAGGGAAGCTGTTGTCTTGAATGGATTGGGATGGAGGGAGATGGGTAGGGAAAACCCGGTCAGGTTTAGGAGTCTGAGCTGAGTTTGGGGAGGCATGGTGCAGTGGTGACACAGGAGTGCTGGATGGTGTTGGTGGGTTGGAGGGCCTCATTCCCACTTGTGGCTTCTGATCATAGGCACTATCAGTAGGGCAAGGAGAAAGAAGGTTATTTTCCTCTAATACAAACAATAAATAATAATGTAGCATATACATGCAGAAAAAATCCTCAAGTCTCACATTTATAATCTTTTTATTCTAGTTACCTTATTAACCAATTTTGGGCAGAGAAACTCTACATTGTGAAGAGCATAGAAAAAAAATCCTGGTTCAACACAGCATTTTTTTCTCTGGGGCACAGAGATGTATTTTTAAAAGATTCAGTCTTACAGTGACATTCTAACAGGAGATATACAAAATACATAAAAGTAGAAGCACCTGGACTAGAGCACAAAGAGCCGGCAGTGCCTGTCAAGACTTTTTTTTAGAGCTTGCACAAACCACAAAGTGAGACAGTAAAACAATACAGCTAGAGGGAAGGGATCTGACCCAGAAAAACAATGGTATGTTGGCTTAGCTACCCGCACTAGGATGTCAGCAGCCTCTCCTGACAGTTTTGGTTTTTTTTTTTTCCCTCTCTTTCTCTCTCAAAAATAAAGTGCTGGTCCTGCAAATACATAGATGCTATTTTCAAAGGTGTCCCAAATGAGGGAAGGATTTGAACACACTTTGAACATCCCTCATTCTAAACAGGAAAAATGCAGACATTAGGCAACTAATAAGCACAAACTTGCATACTTTCCTGTCAGGTCCCTTAGCACCTATCAAATCCATCAACATATCAAAATCATTTGATTTTTGAAATCAACATCACTCCTCTATGACTGCCAAAGGTGCCAGTTTAGGGTTTTTTTTCCCCTTTAGTACCAAAAAGTAAAATGTAAATGCTTTAAGTGCTAACACATTACTGAGGATAAAAATGCACAAGCTAGATGAAAGATTCTAAAATAGACTGAATTGTCAATAAGAAACCCTTCACTGCTGACACTAAAGGAAGGAGTGACACATAAGTGCAAACCAAAAGAAAGTCAATAAAGAATGCCATGGTATCAAGCCCCTCCACCACCCACAAATAAATACAGCTTTTATTATCTATCCTTATAAAAGATGACAACTTATTTTTGTATAAGTAACGTAGATGCAGAACGTAATGAAATACTGTTCAAGTTGTAATCCCCACAAATACACACATATAACATCTGCAAAACTTGTCAAATACTGTGTTGCTCAGACCTGCTAGTCTCTTGCCTGTGACACAGATACCTCTCTCTTTCCTAATGCATGTAATGCGTTTTGAAAGTACTTTCATCACAACTTGCAGAAAACAAAACACTCCTTCCTTCTATGTCATGCTTGCACCCTGGGTTTTTTAACTCTGGCTATCTCCCATGGAGAAAGAATGGAGAACATGCATTTTCATGAAAAACACCGCTTTAAAATGGTTATATAAGTGTTTGATACAACTGTAAACAACTCCATCAGTGTTCATCAGCTAAACGCATTATCTCATCAGTCTGTTATCTGCTGAAGAGGTAACTTTTATAAGATCTCTATTATGGTTTTATTACTCTTTAGTCAGTCCTCATTTAAATCAGCAGTTCTCACTGCAAGTGTGCTCCTGATTGCTTTACCTGACATTGTACAGGCACTTTTCCCCATAACTGAACTTGAATGGTTGCTCTTGACTGCAAGCAGAGCCAAGTTCCGAACATGGGCTATGGGGTTCCTTCTTGATTTTCACAGGGAGACCATGAAAAGCCACTGGAAAGAAAAAGAAAATGTCATTAAAAACCCAAATACAATATTAACAATGAGCTTACTCAAGTAAGCTAGACACTGCTAATTAAACACATGATTAATTAAACCATTGTAATATTAAAAACAATATAGGAAATAAACATTTCAAATATTTCTTTGGGTGTCAACTGAAAAATAGACACCAGAGAACCTTCACATTGGCTATTAGCACATTTATTGTTTAATAGAATGATGGCCAGGATCCCATCTCATTAGCAGAAAAATAACAGCCCACTTATATTTGGCTTAACTACTGTAAATGTTGTCAGAGGCAAAATACTTCCCAGGCACCAAATGTTTCTAAGTAATATTAGTGAGGTAGCTTTTAGCTATAAATGCAATAGTAGTTCACTTCAAAGAATGGCACACAGATGATAAATTTCCAAAATAAATTTCTCATATATCAGTATTAAGTAATCTTTCTGTCCCCCAGAAAGCCTGAAAATTTGCAATGAAACTTATGAAACCAGATGATTACATGTAACTTTAGTAATGTCTGAAAAATATACACAAGGAATGGCTTCAGCATTTTTTTTTTTTTTTCAAGAACAGACAAATAAAATCCTGGCCTGACCAAAGTCAATAGCACATGTGATATAGGCACAAACTGAAGAAAGAAAAAAAATCATACTTCTTTAGAAGGTAAAATGAACAGAGGGAGTGTGACAGAAGCACAGCATTAATTAGAAGCACAAGTTGGTCTGGATTAAGAAAAAGGCCAAAGGTAAAGAACAAGGTTAACCAGCATGCTAGTTTAAGCCACACAGCTTTGCTTGTTTCATATCCAGCTTTAACCAAAATTAAAGCAGAAGAAAATTCAAAGTTCACCTGACACAGACATATCTAAAGTAAGTGGCAAGGAGGACAACAGACTAAAAGACAGCTTTGAAAACACACCCGTTAAGTTTTAAATAAGATTAGTTTGTAAATACATTTTTGAACTCTGAGAAGCCTAGAGTTTGGAGATCAATTTTATCACTGATTTTTGATGTTGTCATCAAAACACAGTAGTTTGAACAGCACTCTCCAGTCTGACACAGGCAACTTGCACCTTTGTGGAAATCCACATACAGGCAGCAGTCTGTTAAGAGAAACTCAGCGTGAAATCAGGTCTTTATTAGATAACATCAAGTAGTATCTTGCCCCTTCCCTTGCACCTGAAGTTAGGAAAAACGATTTGTTACGCACTGTACATTTCCTGGTACCAATGCACCTGCATGCATACACGCACATCTGTTCAGTGAGGAGGGGGATGTAAATAAAATCCTGTCTAAGAAGTGAGCATCAGAACCAGTAAACTCTGTATTTAGAAGTATCTGTAAGATCTGGATTGCAGATTCTCACTACAGATTTTCTCATGCTTGGCCAATGGTCAGAGAACTCCTTCACAAACTGTTCCTCTTGTACCCTACGACACTATTACCTTTCAGCTGAGACACCTGCAAGACAGCACTATGTTATTTTGCCATATATTCTCACAAAACTCAAAAGAATTGTCTCAAACTGCTATCCAGCTTTTATATTTGGTGGATAGTAGTCAATTATCTATCAGGATTACAAAGGAAAAGCAGACAGTAAAACAGGTATACAAACACATACACATAGCACAGGAACTTAAGAAACAGAGATGAGAAGTGGTGAATATCACAATAAGGAAAGAACTTTCTGACTAAAAATGCGTAACTTCCACTAAAATAAAAGACCATACAAACTTCTCAAATAAAGATCTCAAATTCAGTAATACAGCAAAATGCAGTCCAGTCAGCTTTCTGCCATAATCACAAAGCAGGCAGATATCCAGCAGTTTCTTTTGGGTTTTCCTTAGTGAACTTTGCTGACTCTCCTTGCACATCCCAGTCAGGTAACACCCAACCCCCATTTAATGCATATGATGGGCCCCACAACTTCAGGACGGTGGCTCCGATGCAAAGGTAGGCAATCTCTTTGACTGAAATCAGAGAATTGAAACACAACTGCAGCAAACAAGCCTCTCTTTTTAAAGCAAGTATCATGTATTCGCACAAAGGCCACATGCTGCTCTATTTTTTAATTTTTTTTTAAATTATTTTTATTTTAACTTTGCTACTTCCTTGGAGTTAATCTGTTATGAAAAATTACTTCCCTTATTTATTTTTAAATAACGGGAGTACAGAGACTCCCACACCACAGCCCTGTGCGGAGAACTGGCTGGGTATTTCATCACAGCGCTGAGAGCCTGAACGTCTGCTAACAGGCAGTTTTCCAGCTCACTGGCACAGGCACAAGTGAAAGCAGCACATTCATTTTGTGCAATTTGCTTTACCTTCCCACATGGAGTTGGTGCATGTAAAAGGCTGTTAAGTACTAAATTATTCCTTATCAAATCACCATCATCTGGAGTCATGATCAACACTAATTAAATTACTTTCACTGAACACGGCTCCAGCCTGCTGCCTCGGCTGCGAGGTACATTTTATTTTGCTTACTGTACAGTCCTAGCTAGGTACAGGGCACAGTGCTAGAAGGCATCTGAGCTGTAGTTTTAATTAAAGTTTACCTCACCTTCCTCCCAGCTTTATAAGCTACGGTAAAGTGTATCAAATCAAGTAGCTTAACGCCTTCATTTCATTTAGGTAAAGTATTACAGTCCAAAGTGATTTTATATTAGATCTTTATCTTAACTATGGCCAGAAAGATAATGTAGCTGTAAAATTTAAAGCCTTCCTCGGGCGGTCCCCCGACACGGTCACCATGCTAAGCTTTATCTGTAAGTCTTTAAGTGTACACTTTCAGAGGCAGAAAGAAAAAAAACCAAAAAATTAACAACCTGAGAAAAATACTGTATTTGGGATGGAGGTTGGGGGGCGTTTCTTGAAGGCTACTTGATGTTTCAAACCACATCTTAAGCATGGCTGAAGATGACTTATTCCAACAATAAAATTTCAAACATTCAAAACCATTGTCATTTCATCACTGAAACCCTTCACCCATCACTCTTCATTTTAGAGTGACACTCATTTTATAGTGCACCCATTAAAATAGATTTTAAACATATAGCATTTTGCTAAGCTGGATTTTATATCATGCTTTCAATGCGCTTTCTTTTGAGGAGAGCAAGGTTGCTTATTTATACAATCTAATTTTAGTGCAGCATACCAAGCTACCAACACATCCAAATTAACAAAATGACATTTCAAACAACCAACTCCTCAGCATTTCTTTCTTCCTGATGGCAGATTCCTTTCACTTAACCCCAGCACAAAGTCTCAACCCTATTAAAATAACGGGCACTCTGCCTTAATCACGATCTTATTAAGAAGTGACCAAGGGCCAAGATTTCATCCCGAGTGATTACTTACAGATAACTACCTCTGAACTTGAAAGGCAAACAATCTTACAACACGTATTTAGATGGATGGCTTCAACACCTCATCTCAACCACTGAGGAAAGTCAGGCTTATCACTATCAAGATGGACTCAATCCACAGACCTTGTCCAGAGCTCCTCAGAAACCAACATGTAGCTATAAGGCAAGCAGAAGGACTGCTACCATCTGCAGCAAACTGGTTAAGGTATAATACATTACTGTATGCGTATTCCCTGTGCATAAATATATGTCTATATCTACAGTGTAAGAGGGCTTGCATGTTATACATAATGTGCTGTTGTACATACCCAGATTTTATACAAAACAATAACAATTTCATCAGAAAGCAAACTTGCACACAACAAGCAAAAATACAGGGTGAAACCTGTTACCCTCGTTTTAAAGTGCTGTTCTCCTTTGCTGTCAACAGCCAAATCCCCAAACATCTAGTTCATAACACCCAGTTTATGACCCAAATGAAGAACAAATGAAGAATAATTGTATTAAGAACTCTGAAATTAAGGGAGGAATCATTTTGTCTCAGAGAACACTGATTTGTATACTTTCTAGCCCAAGAACAGAAAATTTACAATCTCTGTACAGACAGAACTGAGTCATTTCTTTTGAGAAAGCCCCAGAAACACACTGCATCAAATACAAAAACAATGGTTTAAAATATTTTTCAAGAGATTATTATTCAAGATGAAGAAGAAATGAGGAATATTTTATGCGAAATTGCATGTAATTTCTCCTTTGAGCAAGAAGTTACAAGTTTCAAACGTCATATTCCTATCCAGAAATCAAAATCTGATTTTATTTTCTGAAAATAACTTGATTTAAACATATTCTTAAAAGCATGAAATATTACTGGTAATTCAACACCATTAACTAATGGTAAGCATTCTTGACTCCACTGACCAAAGAGACAAACATTTCTTATTATCAACACTTGTAGCGTAAGAGCATTTACTACACAGTATAAAATCAACTGACAGCAGCAACCTTCCTCATGGAAACGAACTCCAGTATCTCCTAAGTTTACTGAGTTGAAGGACTTTGTGTACCTGCAGAGAAAAGAAGTCACTGGGAAGTCACCCTAAGTCATGCCCTTAACATTTCCTCTGCGTGTCTCTAAACTGCTTTTCACATTTATGCTCCCAAATCACCCTCTAAACCCAATTTAGTAAAAAAACTCATTCATTTTTATGATTGAGGCAAAACTGTTCGTAAGCAATGTAAGTTTAGAGAGATTTCTTGAACACATTTGAATAGAGGGGATTTGATTTTCTTAACAGGAAGATGAAAAGACAGAAGATGTAAAAATATTTAAGTTAATACCACTACAGGTTCACATGCTTGACTGAATGAGGTGACCCCAAGGTAGCACTTGGTCAAATTTCAAAAGCAAGAAGAGAAGGGTCCTGTCCTTATAAAGCCAATACTGTCACACTTTAAATCTATCTCCCAACACACAGAGAAATGCAGCAAGCACTTCAGATACATCAGAGTCTCTCCAAGGTTCTTTTCCACTACATTTACCTCTGCCAAGCCCTCCCCTTCCCCAACACACAAAAATCCATTACTAAAGGGTCTAATCTCAGCTATCAGCACAGAGTGCCTTTTATGGAGCCATTAAACCATTTCTCTTGTTTACAGTGCCTGAAGAAAGATGTGAATTATGTCTGTGACAAAACAGGCGATAACATTTCTAAACTGCTATCAAAATGCAAACTGAAATACACTTAAGGACAGGGACCCTAATTCGTGTTTTTGCAATTTTCCTCACTCACTACAACTTAACAGCAGTCACCTGATGATTCAAGCAAATTATTTATGCTGTAAGTACAACAGGTAGGCATTTTAATAAAAAAAAAATAAATCTACTTTCAATATATGAACAGTTTATTGAACGGTTCAAGGAGGCTAAAGTACTGGTCACTTCTCAGGTGACAGTAATGACCAGAGTGCTCTCATCAGTAGGCATTTTTAAAAAATCCAAACACAGTACTGTGAATTCATATGAGGCCCAAAATGCTCTATTTCTGCAGCAGTTATGTACCATTTGAACCATACATGCAGTACAGGTATTCCTACATCTGATGCAATGAGCTACAAAACTGTATGTTTTCTGTATGACCTTCTAGGTAAGATTGCCAGGCTTTGCATGTATTTTCTGAGCAGGTTTCAAAAACATCTATTTAAGTGATGAAACCAGAGTCTTTTGCATTCTGGAGGCTATTTAGTGATTATTTCTAAATCATTATGCTTTAAGCTACAGACCTTTGTAGGAATCTGATTAAAGATAAGGAGATGCCATAGCAAGATGCTCTTACTCTTTCATTTCACTATACATTAAGATGAAAAATGTTACCAGCAATCTTTGGGATGCAAACGAGGAATTAGCTGAAGCAAGTACTGGACCCAGCTGACCATTCCGTCATACTTCTAGGTTAATGCTGCTACAGCTGAATGTGACATGCAGCATGGTATACTAACAAAAAATGAAGTAAAACATCATGTTGAAGAGGTGACAGATGAAGATAGGTAGGGTAGGAGGATGGAAAGACAGCAAAGGTTGGTAACGGAGTCTGTCCAGCTAAACTGTTCCCAATGATTGTGAATTAAATCCTACGTACAGACCACAGCAACAGCTGAAGACAGAGGTGACTGCAAACATGGGTAACTGAGGGAGACAGAATCTGCAATAATTTTCACCTTAGGCAATCTCTTGCCTAGATGATGGCAAAAAAATACCTTTTGTTTCTGCATGCTGCAATGGATGCAAAGATGAGTAAGACTTGAAGACTGTGGACTGATTTAAAAGTGGATGAAGAGATTACATCTACACAGAATCCACAAAGTTCTTCAACTATTTGATCTATCTAAGTCACCTCTATCAGATCTTAGCTAAGCTCCAAGTCAACTGAATTTCATTTAGGTCTTGTTCTCTGCCAGATACTGGAAGAAGCTGGTGACAAATTGGATATCTGACACACAGATGTGTATCATCACTGTGGTTTCAGAAACAATCCTGGCAAGTTTATATAAAAACTGAGCACAGGCAAGAGACCTGAGTGTTCAACATCTCACAAACACAAGCTGATATAAAATGGGGGAAATCTAAGCAATCCTGTCAAGTAGTTTTTTTGAAGTGCTTTATCTTCTTATTATTGTTCTCCATTTTATGGTTGCACCTAGAAAACTAGAACTCATTTAAGAAGCAGAATTCAGCCCTAAAGACAATTGACCTCCATCTAGTCCCACTGAGTGGTGACCATTCACCTGAAGCAAAGCCTGTATTTGTGTTGGGGGATTTGTGTGTGAGCACATGGGATAAATTGGAAGTAAGCATACCGGATATAAGTACGCATGCCTCTGCAATGATGCACTACGTATGGTCAAAATATGTGTGATACGGTAATAAAGGGTGGTAAGATTTTTCTTCCTCTTCAGATGTATATATGTAACTAGGGAGAATATGGGGAAGCAGCAAGCAGGAGAGAGGAACAAAACTAAAAGTGTACAAATGCATCCAACAAAATGCTAGCTCTTTCCTACGTGGTGGCCTGGCTCTAAGTCCAAGGAATGAAATCTGAGGATATCTACCATGGCAAATGTTCTGCCCCCCTTCACCTCAGTGCTCTTTCCCAGAAAGTGGAACTTCATGATTGGGCAGTACTTGGCAAACCCGTTAGATATGATTCCATCAATTCAGTCTTTGCCTTGGCTTCAGATCAGATCCTTCCAGCCCCTACCAGCTCAATAGATAGAAACAGCATGGGACCTCATTTTTTGGAAGCTAGTTCTGAACGATGAGCCCAAGCACCAGCTTTCAAAGCCAACTGGCAAGAATAGAATACGTGGGCAAGATGGATCTATTTGAGAACCTTGTTTAACAAAAAGAAAATACCAGCTTTAAAGTAATCTGTCACCTTTACTGGAAAATATGCAACTATAAATGCACTTTAATAACAGTTAGAACTCACTCTGCAAAATGAAGCAAATTGCTTATTTTCTCTTCCAGTCTAAAGCATATAATACTGTGCGTGACAATTAACGGTCTACTTGAATACTGCATTGCATGAATGCTACATAATAGTATAGTCTTTAAAATCCTCAGGGGGTGAGGAGGGATTGGGGGAGTGGGGAGAAGGATAAAAGACATCCCAAAATTCTGGGATTCTGTCCTCAAAGTCTACATGGACTGTTCTCAGATGACATGGTATGAGAAGAAGAAAATATTGAGTCTGAATTTGAATTAGGAAAATGTAGCAAAGCAGGTGAAGCTGAACTGCATTGAAAGCTGGAATTTATCCTGCTTTATATTACTACAGAGTTCCAAGATTGAAAATAACAGCATGTTTTCCAACTACTGATACCAGGGAATTCTGGACCTTAAAATCTGAAGCAATGTATTCATATTAACAAGCATTGTTCATTAACTTCCTCTTTGCTTTGATGTGTGAGAAGATCTTTTCTTTACTCTTTTTTTCCAAGCAAAAAGCATTACAGATTAATGACTAAAAGACAAAAAACAAGTACTGATGACAATCAATTTTGAATTAATTGAATCACCTGTTCATATCTAGAGTATGTTAATTGCATACATCCTCCATAATTTTTCCCTACCTTTACTATGATCTGGCATTAACACAAAACCTTTGAGAATAACAGGTGAGGCAAAAAAAAAAGGTTCAAGTAGAGAACAAAGATGGATTCACTGTACCTACAGCACATCCAAGTTGCATCACTATGCATAAAGCAGGTTTACATGAAGGCATTTGTACATGGGGAAACCCTGACCAACAAAATCATCCTTATAATGCAGACATATGCCACTTTCCTACAGCACAGCTTATTCAACTTCCAAACACGACACTCTTGCCCCTGTTCAGGGGAGAAACTCTCCTAGATGTTTCTTCACAAACAGAAATAAATGTCATTCTTTAACTGAAATGTGCTTTTCTTCTAAAGCTTGCATGTTTTAAGACACTAAATTTTTTGCCAGTTTAGCTATTTCCAGGCAGCTAACGCAAAACCCCCTGCCATGACGGATGCAGCCTTCCTGAGAGGTGGAGGGAGTCACAGTCAGTGTGGAAAAGGGGGCACAACAACATTAGAGGTTGTACCCATAAAGCTTAATAAGCTGTTCAGTGGTATAACCCCCCCATTTTTAGAGCAAGGTATCCCACATTTGCTTGTCAGTGCAGTTGCAATTTCTGAAACACTCATTCGAGTTACCAAGGGTACACCTGCAGCTTTCTGATGCTAGAAGTGCTGAAGGCACTGAGATAATTCAGATATTTGTAGCCACTTGGCTTCTCATTTCAAAGGATCATGCCAGTTGAAAATTGAAGTCTGCAGGTATGATTGGTATATCAAAAATTAAAAAGCCCACCCACCCAAAAGAGTAAGCCACCTTACCAGAGAAGGATGAGCAGGTGAGGGGTGGGGGGACAGAGGGCAGGGTTTGTGTGTGTAAGGGGGGGATAAGGGACAGACAGAGGGAAGATTTCAGTAAACATCAATAAATTTAACCTTCTCTCTAAGGCAAAAGGCAGAGCAATTGAAAGGCAGATTTTTCAAGAGTCTGCTACTAAACACCTTGTTAGGACACTACAGGTCCTTCAGCCTAAACTGACTCTATATTTGGGCAGCTGCTAACCAGCTGAGCTGCCACATGATATTAGAAGTCTCTCTCTTCTACCTGCAAGCAAAGAAACAGTTTGACACAATTTTGGTTAGCTGACCCCTCTTCTCCTCCCAAAAGACTTCAGTTTCTAGTTAAGAACTGTCTAGAAGGTATTTCCATGCAAGTTTCTGACAGTTTCTCAGCCTCCAAAAGCAGCAACCTCACAGAAGTGCTGTCACAGGTTTATTCTTATTTATGTCCCCTTCGTGCAGCTCTCTCCTTCCTTACCACACAGGTACCTGTCCAGCTGTAGGAGATGGAGGGGGAAGCACTGCTAGAAGGGCTCTGCCTCCCAGCAAGTATCTCCAGGGCAGGAGTTAACCCGCTGTCAAATACCAGGGACACTAGATAACTGAGAAGAACAGGAGGAAATTTGCAGAACATTGGTGGGAGGGAGGAAAGGCAGGATTAAGCTAGGAGGAGCAAACTGGCTTGCTTTGATGTCAGAGGAGAGTAGGTGAGGCAGGAGGAAGAGCTCTCCCTCCCCCTGCCCCCAAAATAAACAGAGGCTTAGGGCTCTCTGGAGGAGGAAGCAGTAACCTAATAAAAATTAAACCAGCTAGGTTCTGTAGCAATTGATCTAAAACCCGTGGATAGCATAAAATGATTGAGGGGTGGGGGCGAGTCCACAGAATTTTTAATCCCTCTAGGCTGTATCTGCAATCCCCAGGACCCCACAGAAAAATGGGGCTGTTCTTCATCTGCGTTAGCTTTCTGTGTTACAATTCCTGGGAAGAGATCAGGGGCATTTGCTCCTACAGTTACTTATAATGTAGGTAGCTCCAAAGGCTCTCAGGCAGGGCACAAAGGGAGGTGATACACCTTTAGAGCACCTGCTAAGGAAGAAGGTCTTCATGTAAAACCAAGCCTGGGAGAAGATCTAAATTGTATCCCTACCTGGGAATTATCAATAAAGTTAAATGCAAAGAGGAGAGCTGGCCACTAAATCAGGGTCTGTGTGCTTTTCTGAAGACAGGATTTCCATTTGCAGCAATTTCCAAAATTTAATTTAAATTGTAAGAAGTAATGGCTAAGTACTGTGTAACTTCCATTACCAAAATATCCAAGTGAGATAATATCCCGGCGTTTTGCACACACACACACACACTTTCCACTTAAGGTAAATCTGCGGTTTGAGGGTTTCGGGTCAGGATTTTAATAGCTACAGTAGAAACAGAATCATGAAGAAAACTGTGGAAGTTAGAAAAGGTGGTGCATTTTTTTTTTTTGCCAGAAGTAGCAATAAACTTTAAAAGAAAACCATTTCTTATTTATTTTTTTAAATGTATGATCAGCTTTATATTCAGGAAAGCATGACCACAGCAGAAAACAAACAAAAACTGATTCTGCCCTTCCCTCCCACCCCTCTTACAAAGAAGTTTCAAGTTAAATCAATCTGGTCACTATTTTTTTTTTTGGTTTTTTTTTTGGTTTTTTTTTTTTCTGATGTATTCATGCAAAGAGCTAATAGCCAGCTACAGATGAGAAGGCTGCTGGTCCTGTACTTACAGCTGGACGAAACATGAAAGAAACATGGTTTAATCTCTGGTTCAGCCATTTGTTGTTCATAATCTAAACAACCGGTGTCAGAAGGTGGTTTCTTGTTTGAAGTAGCTCAGTCTTAGGAGCCTACCTTCTGAGATTCACAACCAGTTTGTCAGTTTGCTTCCATATAAAAATAGGAATACCCTCATAATAAAAGAGCATCATAAGAAAAGATTATCCTTAAGGATAATCATGCCTCTCTGTCAGTTAGCTACTCAAGAATATGTGAAAGCAGGAGAAGGCAATAAATAATGAAATGGACTAGACAGCAAGCTCTCTCTAGCATGAATTAAACAACTAATTTAAAAGACTGTTTACAATTTGTTTTTGTTTTAGCAACACTCAATAATAGGCACTAAAAGGAACGAAATTGCATTTTGAGAACATGATTTTTAATTTGATTTTGCCTTTAACAATAAAAATGTATAAATTCATAAAATAAGTATACACTAACTCAGGGTAGCTAATGGGATTTTTGTTTACTTCATTGGGAGAACAAGACTGTTACCACTCAAAATACGCATATCCTTCATGCTTCATCTTTAAGTTTACACAAATGCTCACCAGTGAGGGAACTCTAACAGATCTAATCTCTAGTTCATTAAAGCAAGGCTGAAAAATCTAAATCTTTAGTTCACTACCAAAACCCACTGCAAGAACTGCAGCCTCCACTGGAAAATGTGCGGACCATTGAAATAAGTCAACAATAAAATTCAGCTCACAAGTTTTATCACTGATTCAACAGGGAAACAAAGAAGCCATTGTCAGAAGTGGTTACATCTGGGAACATAAAGTCAGGACTTAAATAAGTAGCCCGATATCGAAAGACTCTTAGCAAAGTGCTCTTTCTGGAGCCGGTGGAATTTTGACCACCTGCAACCAGGCTCTGGTTTTCAGCACACACATTTAAAGCTTCTGCCGCTACTTAAAGCGCTCTCAATGTATATATAAAGACTAGCAACTGGATGTACCAATACACACACCACACATTTTTTTGGGGAAAAAAAAATCCTGAATTCGTACAATTATTTTACATATGCATGCAATCCTTAAGACTGACAATCACAGAGGGGGGTCTATTTCTTACATGCATGTATGCATATAGAAGTATATACAGAGTATGTATATGTACACAGAGTATACACTGAGTATATATATGCACACACACACACACTTGCATAAATCCAGCTCCCAAATTCTAAACACAAATGCTTGAAACTTTTGGTCTTTACTGAATACTGATACTTTTCAGAGTGTCTTGTTTCCATGTGTGCTAGTGCTCTGGTAATGTGAAATTCTATTTACAGACGGATTAATAAGGAAACATTGCACTCCGTCACAGCATGAAGACATAGTATTACAAAAAAAAAATTAAACTGTTTGTCTTCTTTAGGTATACATTAGAAGCAGAAAGGAAACAACATTTGAGCAAAGAGGATCAAATTAGCAAGACTGGGAATTGTTTTTGTACACATAATTTTTCAAATGTCCTTGACGACTCATAATATATAAATTTAAAGACAAAAACCTGGCCAGTCAGTAACCTTCCTATTCAGTGACTGCAGGACTTGGCAGTAAATGTCACTGCTAAAAAATATTTCACTACATTAACTTACTGGCAACCACATTTGCTGAATAAGTTCATAAACAGCCACAGGATAAAAAGACAAGTAGAAATGAAGTTGCTAATGATTCACTCTTCTCTAACATGCGTAATCCTCAGCTTACAGAACAAATACAATACGTAAGAATAAAGATATCCTTTACCAAGACAGTTCACTTTTCTGTTCACCTCATCAAGGTCAAACCATAATCCAGGAATAGGTAAGAGTAATGTGTATCAAAGACAAGAACATGGAGAGTAAATGAAAGGAAAAGAAAATCCTTCTTAGGGAAAAGACCGAAGCACATGCCTTTGAAAAAGTAACCAGTTTTCCATTGATCAGTTTAGACTAGGTTTAAATAATTCCTAGAAAAACACAACCCACTGATGACTACTAAAACAAAGCAAAACAAAAAAACACATAATTTATGCAGTATGCATTATTTTCCAGTACTGAAATGCATAGGACCATAATGAAAGGACACGGAACATGAAATGAGGGTTATTTTTCCTGTATGCTTACAGAGGGCTACTGATAGCGGTCCTACATGACATCAATGTGTCAGGCTCTCCAATTCTTAGCTGATGTTTTTAAGGACTGTCATTCTCTCCTTCTATTTTTTTTCCTGCTACACCCTTTGAAAACTTCACGGCAGCCTGTGGGAGAGCCTGGGATTCTGTCTTCTGTTGCTGAGGCAGCAAGCAAAGACAAAAAAAAATTATACAGACTGTAAATACATTTTACCAATGAAATAAACAGAAGTGGATGGAATCAGCCTGCAAACTGCCTCCTTATTTTACACCAACCCAGAGCTTATGGATTTCCAAATCATTATTTAGGCTGCTCTTCGAATACAAAACACATTTGGTAAAAGCACTGATTGGAAAGCAGTTTAAGGAGAATAGCAGTTTGTATTAAAATAGAATCACAAAGACCCTTCAATCTGCCTGGTTTCGTTTATATGAAAATACAGTTGAAACAAATTTCTGCATACTTTGTTTAATACAACTGGAACTGAACAGATGCTCTAATACATATACATACTCCTGACGAAATTAACTAAACAACTATCTGTTTTAAAACAGAAATAACTGTAGTGTCAAGAAAATACTGCCATGACTACAAGTTACAATGTGAGGCTCGCCTGTATTTCCACAGATGGGATCTTCACAGAGTCCGTATGGGGAAAGGAGGAGGGGAGGCTTCCTCAGAGAGGAAATAGAAGGTTTTTTCAAAACTGAAAATTCAACATTTTGAATAAAATATGTTTAATGTTTTTGTTTTTATGTAAACAGACCTTAGGAAGTGATCTGACAGCCCTAAGAAATTACCATTTGAAAGAAAAAAGGTCTACATGCTTCATCTTTGATCTACGAGACAGATTTATCACAGGACAGGATGACTGAAGTTTATTCATTAGCTGATAACCTCCACATGCAACCCAAGCCTTTAATCTGCAATAAAACAGCAAACAAGGATGGAGCTCTGAGGAAAGGAAACTAAGTCAGCTTGGCTGAGCTGGGACATGCTGGTGGAAGGCTAAGGGGCAGACAGGGGGACAAAACCCCACAAGAGCAGCCCTGTCCAGCTGGTTTGGGCACCTCCATGTCCCAGAGCTTTGGAGACCATCAGGTTCAGAGAGGGCCCGTACAATTAAATGACGTGTGCACACCGTGGCTGCTGGGATACACAGATACACCTTCCGGTCAGAGATAAAATTCACATCACGGCATGCAGGACATTCTGAAAGGCACAGATTCCACTTTAAAAATCAGTTTTATAAATCAAAAGCTATGTACTTGATAGGGTCCTGTCATTTGCTTTACAGTGCTACTGCCACCATCACACAATCTGTGAGCAGCTACCCCTGCTACAGTCCAGGAGAACCTAAAGGCCTTGCACCTTCAAAGCTGGAAATTCAGCATAACAATACAAGTAGAAAAGCAAACATACAGCAACAGCTCAATAAAATCAAAGGAAACCCACAAATTCTCTCACAAGTTAAAGGCATTACAGCCAACTGCCTGCGTCTTGGTAAAACTTTGTCAAAAATTAAATCTTACAGTTACAGAAAAGGCTGCAACTATGGCAGATTTAAATATTTCCAGAAATCCTCTAGAAGAGAAAGGAGGAAAAAGACTCGGTATTAGCACAGGCTAATGCCCGATGATGAACCACAAAATGAACCCACAAAGTTATCTGAAAGACACCAATTCCTAATTTTTTTTTTAAATAGAGTTAAAAAGAGAGGGAAAAAAAAGAAAGTTAACAGCTGGTAACAGTTTCAGTCCTGCTTTAAACAAAGGAAACAAGTGCTCAGGGACACAATGAAAGAAGTGAGGCTATCTAAGGTAACTATGAAGGGAGATAAGGTGGTCAGCATCGACTCCTCAGTTTGACCTCTCCAGCTCTTAAAACAGCAATTGCATTGGACACTCTTTGTAAAATGCTTTTGAGATCTCTAGATAAGTGATCATTAAGCAAGCTGTGTATCTCACAGCAGCCTGATACATGCATTTCTGTACCTACTTCAAACCGAGAAACAAAAGTGTTAAGCAACATGCCCAAGGTCATGCAAAGCTAAGGGCAGGAACAAGCCGCAGAGCCTCGACTATCACAGCCCTTTAAAAGAATCCCTCAGTCGGGCACGCACTGAAGTAAGTAAATGTCTCTGTATCTGACAACGTCTGACCTACGAAAGGAAGTAGTTTCAAGACAAGTGGCAAGAAACAAAACACAGCTGCAGCAGAAAGCCCTACCAGGGAATATCTAAGCACCAGGAATAACTAGCACCACCTTGCTGAGTCCTTGTTGGACTGCCTGCTGCAGTACCACGCTTGCAGAGGCGCACCTAAAGAAAAGGTGAATACAGATGCTCAAAACAAAAACCCCCACCCTCAAAAAAACCCACCCCAAAAGAAACCCACAGAGCGACAACAAAAAGAAAACACACTCGTGTGTGCAACTTGCCACACACAGAGAACCAAAACACCCCCAACTGCAGTTTCTAGGACACTGTGCACTATCAAGACATGACTACCAGCTGCCTATGTAGTGAATCATCGCATTAGAAAATGTTGTCTTTTTTTTTCCTCAGTCCACTAATTTTTTTTCCTAGAAGCTTCAAAATTAAACTATTCTGCATCATAGACTAACCCAGTGAACAGACCTCTCTGTGAGTTCAACGGGCCCATCAGAACTTATTCTGGTGTCTTCTACGTTGTTTTAATTGTATGGAGCTTTCTCCAAAAATATGGCAAAATAAGTGAAAATTAACCTCTACCAGTTGCTTGCCAGCTCTTGTTATACTAAAGCAAATGGGAAATGATCTTCTAGTTCTGAAATTTGCTTTTGAAATTTAAGTTACAGAAAAAGAAAACAAACAGCATTTTTCTGATAAAAATAATTGTATGCCGCAAATATGTAAATAAATACTAAAGCTTTTCCTTATTTAAACTGCATTTGGAATACACTAAGCCATTAGTTAAAATGACAGAAGAATACAGCTACCTGAAGCCTATGTAAAGAATCTCTCTTTAACGGGCTTTTAAAGATTGCAAGCCTGAGCATCTAAAAAGCACATCCCTGAATAATTTAAGGCTCCTGGCATCTACACATTGAAAGAGCTCCTTTGCTAAACCTAGAGGTAAAAAAAAAAAAAAAACCCACAGAAAAAAACAGAGGTAAAAGAAAGAATAAAGGTTGTGAAAGATCAGCGACAAAATCACTACTAAAAAAGTATTTTTTCTATTTTAAAGTTTAATCAGACATCGAGAAGCACGGATTTTACAGCTAGCCCTTCCCATTTACTGTCAACAGCTGTGGTCTAACATTAACATTTACCCCTTGGCAGTGTTAAGTTAAGGCTGTAATGGTCAGGGAAACGAACAAAATGAAAGAGAAGGAAGGAAACCCATCAAGAAGGTGAAACACAGCACAAATCCTTATTAGCAGAAATTCAATAAACAAATAAAAAGCAAAAAGCTAGAGTTTATCATTCATTTTAAATGGGTAACCTACATTTTAGGGGAAAAGAAGAAAAAAACCCCAAAAGTTGGAAGAACAGAACAATATAAAGACATATTATTAAGACAAAACATGATTATGCTATTAAGACATCAGGCAATCTAGTTTGGTGCAGGGTAATCCCCATTTATAACCAATTGTACCAAGGTCAAATTACAAATCAGTGTATTGTTGACAGTACCAAGTTTTCTCTGCCAACTACATCCTTTAAACATCAGCAAATCCTACCTACTTCCTCTTGTGTCTGTCATAGAAACCATCCAAACAATGGGAGCAAGCAATCTTCACCTCAACAGCTATTGACTTCGAGCAAACTGAACACTTTATTCATTTTCACCCCTAGATTGGAAAGTCTTTGCAGCTCTACGGTATCTGAAAGCCTCACCGCTGATTACAACCAGTTCAGGATCTGGCTCCTCCTCAGTATATGAAAATGGACTTGAAACAATAGGGAACCTTATCTGAGGAAGTTAACACAGGTCACCCTTCTGAACACGTGAATACTGATTTTATGTGGATAGAAAAACAGTCTTACAAATTAGGTAAGAATTTGGAAAAGGTGTCACACGCAGAACATGGATTTAAAAAAATAATTATAAAGCATTAATTGCTTTGGAGAAACAGGTTTCATATATTTGCTTTACATGACTTTTCATGTAATTGCTAAGAATCATTAGGAAGTCACACAAATATAGAGCAAACAGGTCAGCTGAAGCACAGAATACGGCAAAACCACCCTGCCTAGCACAGAATTTCCAAATAAGTGCCTTTAAAAATGACTCTTCCCTCTTTTTGTGGAATTTTTTGTTTCTTAAGAGACTGTAAATGAAAGACAATTACACAATTTAATATGCAATTGTGGTATTTTTCCACTGTAATTGCAAGCTGGGGAAAAAAATTGCGATATACATGCTTTTCCCTTAGAACTCAAAAAGTTCAGTTGTTGCAGAAAGCAGAAGGTTATGAGAAGCTAAATGGCGATTTGTTTTTCAAATTTCATTAGAACAGCCTAACTGTTACCTAGTCTTCATTCTGCTCACTCTGAGCTAAACTAAAAAATTGTTCTTTGTGATAGGCATTCAAAGTTTAGGAAAAAAAACCCCAACAAAACCAAAACCAGCAATACAAGATGGGGCTTTGGATGCAGTGACAAAAACAAAAAAGGGTCTGGAAATGCATGCATTTCTAAGATTATTAATGGTGTGAAGGACCTCTTTTCGGAAGACATAATGAAGTAAAAAAATAAATTCAGTTTTAAATAGATGAACTAAAGTTTAAAGCATTAAGGTGAAACCTTGGCATGGTAGATACTTAGCTAGTAGAAATATGTATGGTTGCAGTAACGTCAATAATATCACATGAAGTTATGCTAGCTGTTGATCTCACTCGTAATATCTTAAGCCCACACCTAACTATAAATACATATATATTATGTTTGCTTTTTGAAAACTGATTGAAGTTTAATAGCAACTCATAATTGAAATATTCATGGTTCCAAGCTAGCTTTGATGTTAAATCCCTAAGTGGATAAAGTGGACTGTATATCTAATCTAAACTAAATGTTTCCCTTAGTTACTAATACCAGTGTGGTTTCACTAGTTAAAATCATTATTACAGAACAGAAATGCAAAACCCATGGCACTTTAAGGGGTATTTAATCCCACTCAGTGCTAGGACACAGTGCATGTTCTTGGCAGTATCAGTTCCTTTGCCACCTTCTACATCTTCACTTCTAGAGTTGACTAACTGGGGGATCTTGAGGCAACAAACTTTTAACCATAGGTTTCCAGCACAGACACTGTTGCTGAAGTTTCTTACAAGTCCTTTCAATGTTACAAGTTTCAATTTAAGGCCAGAAATCTACATCAGTTTTAAAGCAAATTTTTTCAAGCGATGACACTAGAAAGAAAACATCACTAATTTTTGTACCCGGACAGCAAACTACCAGTTTTCTTCACATATTCTACAAATCATACACACAAACCCCTACATATAGCTCCATAAATAAAATCTGTGTAGCAAATTTAAATGACATGGCTGGCCACAGTTTGGTTGCCCCTAAAGTAGCAAGTGGTTGTGGCCTCCTTCACTGGTGTACAAATTCTGTCCTTCCCATTTTTAGCTCAATTAAATATATTAAACACTGAACCTATTAAAGCTTGCCTATTCTCTCCTATGTTTAAAAATAAATAAATAAAGTGCTCCTGCCAGGCTGCTGCAAGTAACAGGGTGAGCACTGTACAGACTTCTAGATTATATATAGTAAGTCATTATGATAGAGTTTGAAGGCAGGTTTGGATCCAAGAGAAAACAGTCAGAATTGTGCTGCTTCTGCAGCAGTAATTTCCCCATGGCTTTGGTTATGTTGATCTCCATTCCTGTTTTGCAGAACCCACAGCTACATACATTATATCCAAGTATATGTCTCAAACTCCATAACCTTTGCCAGAGTAACTCTCCAGGAAGCTCTCCTGACCTTTACGTAAGATAAAGAAACCAACTGAAATGAAGAAATAAATGTTCCTTTGATAATACTGTGTAAGCAGTGGCTAAGGAACTTTGAAATACAACAGCATTAATAAAATAACCATATTAGGAGAATTTCTTTATCACCAAAAGCAGTGACTAGCTTCAATGGAGCTTTTCATTCACAGTTCACAAATTATTTTCCAAGAATCATTGACTTGTTGTATAACGATAATTGTGGGTTAATAGAAGCTCCAACTGAACTTTGTACTCTTACACAAAGGACGTATGCATACATGACTATATTTGGACACAGCTCCATATGTAGGATAACATATCTGATTTTCAACATATAGTTTTGGCTTTCATATTGCAATTTAATTTTTTTTTAAAAGGTCTTTGAAAGCAGAAGAGGAAAAAATAATATAAATCCAGTTACAAAGGTCAACTTTAAAAGTTTAAAAAGTTACTATGACTGTTGGTTGTTATATGTACCAGAACTTCTAGAGAAACAAAAATAAATTGAGTCCAGAGGATGAAACAAACTTTTTGACTGTTTCCCCCCAAAAAAAATCCCACAGTTATGAATACTGTTGATAAATTCTTCTCAAAACAATTCCTCAATAACTGAAAAAATACCCTAAAAGATTTATAAGAAAACTCAACAAGTCTGAATTTGGATTTTTTGGGTTAAAGACTATTTTAATGCAATTCCTTCTAATCTCTCTAATTTTAATCCTAACATTTCAGTACATGAATGCTGCATTTAACAGCTATCTGGTTTAGTGAACTGCAGTAATTCGCTCTGATAGGATAAATTATTTAAGTTATTTAGCAAAACAGGAAAGCTACCACACGCTCTGCTGCAATCAGCAGATGCTGTTTAGAAAAGACCTTTATGACAGAGAGAAGCCTTGCCATGAGGAAGGAAGATGCATAAAGAAGCTCTAAGTAGTCTCTGACTTTGTGAGATAGTTTCTCATGCCATTTCTTTATTACACCCTTGCAACCACTCAAGCCCACCAAACAGCAGGTGCAGTGAGGGAGAGACAGCAATTGACAGAAAAGTAGCACTTTAGCAGGTGAAAGCAACATTGGAGGGGTACAGGCTTTAAAAAAAAAAGTTTGGGCATATATTACAAGAAGTAGCAAACAAGGCAAAGCATCCAGCTTAAGGTGACTCCTGCTTTCTCCCATTACCTCATGGGGAAATTTTGTTAGAGTAACAAAATGCCACATACTACGATGACTTAAAAATGCTTCAGCAGTGGCTGTAATGATTAGGTGGAGAATTTATTTTATCTATTTATACACAAAACATACTGAGCAGCCCAATTTCTGCTCAGCTGAGTTACCTCCTACGTCCCACAGTATCTGATCCATACCAGCTCAACAGGCTCTTCACCTCACTCTACGGACAAACTCCCTCCACTTCCACATGGTATTTCCTTGCTTGGCTAGGGGTTGGGAATTACAGGAGGGGTCCCCCTGCTAAAGGTTATACCCTTCAGCCCAAACAACAACTTCTGGCTGGACGTCAAAACACCACTTGCTTTATCTATTCATCACACTGATGTCACCGACTGGCAAAAGGAGCTATCACATGACAGCAAATGACACAATAAATAAAAAAATAGGAAAACCCCCAGATATAAATACACAAATACACATTTTTTAAAAACTGAGGATTCATACTATACTTACAACTTTCAGCCTGATAGTCTGGCACAAACTGCTCGTCATTGTCAGGTACCTGAGCTGAAGAAAGGAAAACAAAAAAAACAAACAAACAAAAAAACAAAAAACAAGGAAAGAATTAAAAGAAGCCATTAAAGCATAAATAAAGACTCTTGTGTAATTAGAAGCACAGCCAAGATTAAAACTAGGATTTTTTTTTTTTTCCTTATTGTTGGGTATGAAAACCAGGCAAGCACATCATTTTAATATCAGATAAACCCTGGGGTGAAGCTGTACTGTGCAGCGCGAGTCCAGAGCAGCCCCGGTACAGAACGATGGGGGGTGGGAGGGCGCGAAGGCTGACACTTGGCACTGGCCCTGCCTCACTCCCCGTATGAGGGTCTGGACCTACCATGCCACTGATAAAAAACATCAATGCTCATTTTTAAAATGAAGTCTGCATAAATCCAAATCCTAGCTTTTAACACTTACTCATCACGAAACCCAAACTACCACACCTTCTGCTTACTTAAAAGCAATTCCAATTTTTCATGGCAATCAGCCAGCACAGTAGGGTTTTTTTGTTATTGTTTCAAATACTCAAAAAGGACTGTTTTACCAGACCACAGAATTCCTGGTTCAATGACAATAATTCAGGCATTAAAAATAGAATAAAATTTTTAAAAAATACTTTAAGCAAGAATCATTATTAACATCCCTTCACCTTGTGTAAGATCATTCTCACTTTCAGGAAATTTTCATCACAAAACTGAGTTACAAAATACAATTTTTTCACAGGCTGCTGATACATAATTTTGCATCTGTAGTACCGGAGTCCCTTTTCATTGTATAACTAAGACATTAGCCATTTCCCATTAGCCATATTGTAAAGTAATTTAAACCGTTTAAGCTGAAATGCCACTAAACATATATTATAGGTGAATGCATTTGAGTAACTACAGAACATTACGCTGAGAAGCGGCACCCTCAGAGAAGGACTGGTACTGAGTACATCCCGAGAGAGGTGCAGCTTACCGCCTCTGAACTTTGTCATCTTGTCCTCAACATAGAGCGACTAGAATCATCAGAGCAAAGCTGCCTAAAATTATGTTCGAAAATATCCCAGTTTACACAGTTCTTGTCTAAACACAAGGAAATAATTCATATGATCTTAATTAAAAGTTAACATCTGTCGTCATCTGGTTACCCAACAAGATTTGAGAGGTAAATACTGGTTATATAATCATTTATGGAAACTGTGACTATTGCACTATTAAATACATTGAATTATAAAATATAACTTTAATGCCATTCAGAACACTAAATTTACAAAGCCTATGTTCCCCATTATATATATATATATAAAAATGTGTAATTGCTACTAGCTTTAACAGAATTTGTTTGAAGTAAAAATACATATTTAATTCTTATTACTCTTACTTTGAATATGCACCACAGTACACTTCATGGACCAAAACTCCACTCCTTACTCAGGAAATATTTCTAGTGACTTAACTGAGAGGTTTTTACCTGGGTGAAGAGTTCAGAATCAGGTTCAGTATAGCAAAAAATAATTTGCTCTCTGTTTTAAAATAAATATTTCAAGTCCTACTGTCTTAATTGTAGCAAATATCTCATAAGAACAAATGACCTTGGGAATTCTCCAAACACAGATTTGAAAAGAAGGGCAAGATAAATACAGAAAGTGTAATTGGCATTACTCTGAAAAAAACCGCAACAAAACCAACCCACTAAAAAGCCCCATAGTTATTGTTGCCTTGTTGTTCAGGGTTTCTTTAATAACCTGTCCTTTAGAAGTAACTAGTACCTCTGAGGACATGTCAGGTCCTCAAAGTTTGAAGCCGTAAAAAACCAAATACCAAATGTTTTTGATGCACTTTTTCTTTACTCCAGAGAAACCACAGGGCTTTTACCAGAAATGAACTCAGGGGCAATACAAGCCCAATTTCTCTGCAATTTCTGACATTTCATGCAATTCCCCCACATGTGAATGTTAGGCACTTTCCTTACAAAAATGCCCAACATTCAACTGTTACAGAAGAATCCAGTTATGAAATGAAGGTATGCTACTTAAAAAATCCATTCCTAAGGATTTCTTACATTTCCAATTGTTTCTGAAGGGTTTGTGAGCACATTCAGAGTTAAAGTGATTGCATCAAGTAATTCCTTGTTTACAGAATACACATCCCACACATTTTTCTTAAGCCAGCTATCATTTTCAAATGCAGCGAGGAGGCTAGTATGACTCTCAATTTTTTTATACACACGTGCATTTTTTTATATATGCATATATATATATGTTAATTTGTGAATCCAGGATATCTAAAAAAAGGCTAAAAGAAAACAAAAACCCTCCTGTTAAAACTGGAAGGCTACATTTAGTGATTGCAGAACTGGGACAGCAATCTTATATAACTTTCTAGAGTGTACTCTGAGCACTGGACTGTTTCGCCGATGCTTTACTCTGGTTTTATCTGTCTAATTTTTCTTACTCCAAAACAAACCTGTTGTTGAGATATATGTATATATCGGTGGATGAGGTGGTTATTTTTCCAGCAAAAGAAAAACAAAAAGAAAATAAAGTATGTCTGGTTGAACCATCACAGAAAACCTGTATCTTACTTTAGAGATACTGTCATTACACTTGATTTGGTCTGGAGTAAACAAGAAAAAAAATATACTGCATTCATGGATCCCCAAAATTTATGAAGGATTGTTTAGCACAGAACAAGGTGCATCACTTTATCAGTACCATAGAAATAGGTGGAGACTATGCTGTCAAAATGTATTTTTAAATACAATATTGACATAGCCTTAAAAGCCTCTGTACGAAAAGGAATACAGCAAGTTAAGAAGTGTTTTAAACCCTGCCAAATATAAACAAAACAAATCACAATATCCAAAATGTTCAACCCAGGAACATACATTTCCTACTGGAATCTAATTTTAGTAGCATCAGTACCTTAGAAACAAGCCCACAAGCCTATACAAGGAAATTAAAAGGAGCCGCTAACTTGGAAATGAGAATTTAAATTATTCCTTTGTTTAATCTGATATTCTTTTTAAGCTACCAGAGCTGAAACTTGCACATGATCATGCTGCAGAAATGCAAGCAAACATCAGCAGCCCAATTTACAGACATCTCCAGCATCTTGCTGCGAGAGGGCAAATCGTCGGGATACATCATCCCCTTACTCAGAAGGGGAGATGGCTTTCTGTACCTTGAGTTTGGATCATTACAGGCGACTTTGTAGCGAATTAAGAGAGGTAAAAACACAGTAACCTGAATGTCCCAAAGGAAAACATAACTTGCAATGTTGCAACTGCCTGCACATTTAAATACGTGTGCCATTCATTTCCTCTTTTATTCACCAATACTGCAATTCAGCAGGGCTGACATAACATCTTCTTCATCGGTCTTCTGTTAACATACTCAGTGCAAGACACAACGCATAAATCAACAAAACCTTTTTTTTTTTGTGTGTAATTTTACTTTGCCATTCAGGGGAAAATTGGAAAAGATATCCAAAATGATCATCTAACTGAATGAGAGTATTTCCCTGCACTACTTAATTATGGGGGTTTGAGAAGGCAAGTATATTCCAAAAGACTAATAAAAGGTTTTGAAGGATATTAAGCACGTGGCTTTTACTGCTAATAGCAGAAGCAGCTACATTAGTTCTTTCCACATTCAGAGCCATCAAGTCTCAGACTCCTGAAGTAGACAACATCTGCAGCATAAGCTATCCAACTCAGTCTAGATTATTACCAAAAGTTTTATTTTTCTTCTGATTATAGCTACAATGTCTCAAGAGGATTTGGGAAGTGTACAGAAATATTAATGATGAACTTGAGGATGTTACCAGTTTAGATTTTACAGTTGCAGTACCTACTGAGTTAAAATCAGTTTGCCAAAAGCAAACATCCACAAGAAAATACTTAGTACTTGTTTGTAGTTTTTAGAGCTTTTGAAAAGCTGAACTGACAGCTCATTTTGCAGAGGGAAAGTAATTTGGGAAAGGAAAACAGAAAGAGTTTAAAACTGGGGCCTGTTAGCTTACTTTCATTGCAAGTAAACAAAAGTAAAAAGTCCCCATTAACAAGGATCCAGGACAAAAGGAGTTAATATTTAATTAAAACCAGCTCTATCCACTGTAACAATGACCTGGAGCCAAACAAGGCAGAAGATGTATGAGTCATTCTTTCTGCCAGTGAATGAGACAGCTGATCTCCGAAGCAATTCCTCAAGACAAGCAGTCAGAACTGGAGTTCTGCCTCCATTCACAAAAACACAGTCCAGCATGAACCATGTGGCCCCAACCACAAGCTTTTCATGTCACACCCTTCCAGAAAGCTACAGCAAAGTAAACTTGAACTTTAGGCATAAACAGACTGATTTCACTGCTTTGTCTCAAGATGCAGCACAGACCTGCTGAGGAACATATTTAATAAATGAAAAGTTAAGTGAACTATAAAGGGCTTAAATTTAACTCTTCCTTCTCCCCATCACAAACTGCTTCCAAAAGCTCAGCTGCACTCCAGGGAAAGGTGTTCCTGTTAAAAAACAGAAACTTTCCAGAAAAAACAAGAAGCTGCAAACCTCCTCACTCCGCTTGCAACTTTATTTTGGGTAGCAGAACATTCCCTGCAGCCCTGTGTTCTCTGACCTCATGCTTCACTTTTAGAGCTAAGAGCAACTCGGTTTAAAATATCGATGATTTATTCAAAGTGGCAAAAAACATTGAAACGGACAGGAAATTATATATGAACAGTAGTGTTTTGGCCTCAGCTAAAATAAGACTTCAGGCCTCAGCAGTAGAGAATCTATTGAGTTTTCTTTGATTCATTGTCACTTTTGAATATCTGAAAGACGGTATAAATTTGAAGTGTTCCTGAAGGGCCAGGGGGTGGGGGTGGGGGGGGTGGGGTGTTGGTGGTTGTTAACTTGGTTTTTGTTGTGGGTTGTATTTTGTTTATTTTTTTTCTTTTTTTTTTTTTTTTCCACAGGAACAACTGTTTCTAACAAAAGAGCATTCAGAAGGCAAAACAGTGACAAATTTCAAGATGGTAAAAAATATTATTTCCCATAAGCACTGGATTTGCTGTCAAAACAAACCAAAACTCTTTTTACATAAAGTGAGATGCTCTGACTAATAAACTTAAATGCAGTTCAAAACTAGCTCCAGATCTTAAAATTCTTCCTTATGTGAATAATCCCTAGGAATATGAAGATGGGTTTGCAGAATCTGCTCTTCATTTGCTGCTATACTAAAATTGAGAAGAAAAAGTTAGTTTAAAAGAAACACTCACATTTAACATTTCACTACATTCCTCGTGGTTCACAAACCCCACTATGCCTTTGCAAATTATTATTTTGAGTAAAAGGCATCTACTTTTCCTGCAAACAAGAAAAATGTTAAAACATTTATTACTACACAGGCTTTCAGACTTGTAGATTTCTGCTGGTTTCTTTTCTGCTGGTTTCTTCCAAATCTTTCAGATTTCTGCTACAAAGAACAGTCCCCCCCCCCCCATTTTTCCTATTATTCTCTTTTTTGTGCACAGATATTTAAGTTCAAAAGTTATGTGTATTTGAAAGCGAAATCTGTCGGATCACTGGAATCCAGGAAAAAAAAAAAAAAAAAAGAGGCTATTCTCTGTATTACAAACTTCAAAAATGAAAATTTTTTCACTGTTTTTTAGAGTGTCTGTCCCCACAAGACAGATTGAAGCCATGGAGCTATTAAATTGTCATTTCTTGACTATTTTTGCTCCTAGAAAACCCAGATAGTTCTTGAACATGGCTATGTAGAGTTTGCCTTACATTACATTGGGTTCATTTTGAACTTTCTTGCAGAAGAAAGCTGCTAGCCAGAGTATGTTTCTACATATCTTCACTAATTTAAACAGAGCTTCCCTAGATCAGTAACTTGAAGATCCAGCACTTCATGAAAAATAATCATCTGAGTACTAGAAACTGCTTATTTTCATACCTCCTCATGTAAGAAATTAACTGGAAGTCAACATCAGCTTAGACATCATGCCGATGCTGGTACATCCTTCACAATAAAAGTGAAGGCAGAAATTTGCTTCCTTCAGTTCATTCCAAATTTGTATATTAATTATTTGAGAGAAATAACTTACTTTCAGACACAGAAAACTAGCTTTTAAATACTGGTAGCTTGTAGTAGCCATTCACTCAATTTAGATGAGCCGCAGTACAGGCATGAACCCATTACCTGTGGCTATTATTTCAAAGCACTTACTGTTCACTTAATCTTTTTCTATTTATTCAAGTCGCCCAAAGAACAATGTATTTTATTTTTCAGTTTCTTACCATCAGAGGAGCGTGTTATCTATTGCCTAAGGAGCAAATCTAGCGCACAAATTCATTATTTGTCTTCGCTTGGGATGTCTTTTACGTATCTTTAACAAGCTGTAGGAGAGACTAGTATCCAAAAGAATAATTTTAAATTAATATCTGGGGTTTTTTTGTTATTCTTATGCCCCCCAAACCAAATGTTTTCATCGTGGAAAGAAGACTTGCACTAGGAATTTTTTTCTCTTTCTTAATTCCAGAATAAGAAATAACAGCTACTATGATGACTTAACATTAGATTAATATTTGAACCATTTTTTTTCCGAGTCACTGAACAATTGCTATCTGCAAAAAACAATCTGATTCTAAATATACAGAATCAATAAAGTCATTTTATAATACTATCATGACAAAATGTTGCCATCAAGTTATTTAAATATGAAGCAAAATCTGAATACTATTTGCTTTTATTAGCGATAAGCAATTTTAACTATTTCCTTTCTAATTGAAGGTTAAAAGTGTTATTAAAGCCTTCTCACTTTCATTTTCTGACATCAGGAAATAGTTATAATCTATCTTCTGTCCAACCTAACAAGTGATATGACGGAACAGTATTCAGAGTAAGTTTTACATCAAAATAGTTTAGATTCTTTCTTACATATTTAATACTACACAGAGTAAAAAGCAAAACTAATTTCCATAAAAATCTAGTATGCAGCTAGTGGTACACATTCATAAGTTTTCTACAGGTAGTATTCAGGTTGTTAATTATGGAGTAATAAAATATTAATGAGGTTACTGAATTGTTTGCATTTTGGATTTATTCTTTAATACCTGTGAACCTCCCTCCATTTTCCATAGGAAAATAATAAACTTCTTTTTTCTTTTTTTTCTAACTTGTTTACCACCAACTTTTCACAGGTGACACCAACTCTAAATCTCCAGGCTAAAATATGTGATGTAGTAAAGACAGCCTCAGGAGGAAAAAACAAAACAAAACAAAACACCACAACACCACAGTATTTTTTTTGTGTGCCATAAAATGCAACTCATTTTCTTCTCCTAACTAATAAGTAGATTTTTGACCTGGTTACTCCCCAGTGGGGATCTGAACTCGTGGGAGAAACCTGGTCAGCTGCCACTGCTTTTCTTAAAAAGGGTCAAGATGTTTTAAAATTTCATGGTCATTTCCCTGGCTCCAGCGCATTATGAAAAGAAATATGTAAACATTACTGATGCTGCCAAATTGGCAGACTTCTAGCCTATGAAGGTCCAGAAGAACATAAATGGACATATCTAGCAATGGGTAAACAAGTCTGATTTCAAAATCTGCTTCCTGGCTAAGATCATTCATGTAGACATTTGAGCAAAGCTACAATATCCTCAATAACTAATACATTGCAAAGACTACCAAAAGTTGTTTGGGGTGTGGGTTTTTTTAATAAAAATTTGGGATCAAGTTAATAGCTCAGTATTTTATTTTCTCGTCTGGACTTTTTCTTTTCATTTTTAGTTTAGCCTTAACTGTGTTACGCTCATGTTTAATGGGACAGCCAAAACCACGGTGTGGCCTGAAAAACATAGATTTAGATTAGAACATCTAAAAACCTGTAATATTTATTTGTAATATGTCATGGAAAAATATAACATTCTTTAGCTTTGTTATCCTCTGGTACATGAAAAGGCAACTTTTTTTTTTTTCCAATTTTAAGTACTTACCAGATGATGCTATCTGCTTTTACAAAGGTTCCTCAATCTAGCTGACATGGGATTATACACCTTTCTCTCTCAAAGCCTATCTAAATTTATTAAGTGAAATAGACTCAGCTAAAGAGAGCAAAAGGCTTTCAAACAACTCATTCTAGTCTCAAATAAACAGTGCCTCCAGAATAAAAATAACCATAGCAGTAATGTGTGTACCTGCAGAAAGTATGAAATCAGTTTTAAATTCCTTGTTACTTTTTCAACCTTACATTATTGTCTGCATATGCATTATGACTCTGCCTGTATTGTTCTGACTTATAATCAAAGAAATCTAATAATTTTCAGAAGCAAAAATTTCCATGCCTGTGTTCTCCTCTCCATCAAAAAATCGTATCTTTTGAGGAATATTTTAACACACTTCTGGCTTGCTAGAATGCATGAGATGATAGAAAATAAAGAGATCCTTCTGAAAATTACCACAGGGAGACAGCTACAGTTGTATCTCATCATTATACTACAAAAACGGTCTTAGTACAGGACACACTGTTTTCAGTGATTAGGAAAGAACCATAAAAATATATCCTCCGACCCATTAATTTAAAGAGGCTTTTTTGATTATACACCAAATTACCACATGCTAAAAATAATGCTAGAATAAAAATGTCAGCAAAATAAACAAGACCCCCACAACTTACTTAGAGGTTAAGAACTTGACTAACTATATATAAAGCTGTTAAAACAAAATCAGTGTGTAGGCAAATAGTCATCAGCAGTTATTTCCCTCTTTCTGTGAAAACCAGCAGCAAGCACTTCACCCCAACATCCCTCCTTTCCCAAAAAAAGCATAACATTTCTTCTATAGATAACTGTCCATAGAATAAAAATAGATAAATATTAAAAATACTAGGACACACACATTCATTTAAGTTTTAGATAGATTATGTTAACTTGCATCAAAATGTTAATTTCAGATGCAGAAGTTTACATAAAAAAATTTAACCAGAAATATTAAGAACAGACAATGCATAAAAATCCTTATGCTTGAAAGAAACAGTATTGTAAATATACATATACAAAAAGAAAATAATGCTGAAGAGAACAAATACACTTCAACAAACAGAAAGCTACATTGCATTTTATTAAAGTTCTCTTAATGCAGCAGCTCCTTTTTTGTTAAATGAATCTCTCAACAGCTACTCAAATTCAGATTTCTACAATATTGTTCTTAAACCTTCTATTTAGCATAATGTGCTCTGCAGGATTATTTGAAATACTTAAAAGCACAAGCAGCTGTAAAACAGACCACTGGCAGTTTTCTAATCATCCAGTACACAATCTCACAACTACAAATATGAAGACAAAAATAGCATGCAAAATATTTAAAGGTTTCTGGAAAGTAAAAAAAAAAATAGTACTTTTTAAGAATTCCATACACACCTAATGTTCTGTGTTGTGAACAAGGTGGAAAGAAGACACTTGCACTTAAATCTTGAAGCATCCCGTCCCGATGAACCCAGAGAAACTAATTTCTGCCATCAGAAAAGTACTCCACCAGAACACCAAATAATTATACGTGCTGCTCTAAAGGAAACAGCAAGCCCAGTTCTGGCTGTATGTAGTCTCTCGAGGTACAATAATATAAACCTGATCAATTGCAATTAAAATCTGAACAGAGGCTTAGAACTTGAAGTCTTGGTGCATTAGTTCTTGCCAAAAGCAGATGTGATTGTGAGCTGGAAGCAATTTCTCCTGGTAATTTGTGATGACACTGGGTAGAGCAGCCCCAGAGTCCCCAAAGACAAACTCATCAGAGGCTCTAATGTATGCATGACACATGAGGTGGCTCTTTTAGAGCTCAATTAATTGGGCTGAACATTAAGACAGCAAGTTCAGGACTTTTTTTTTTTCCTCCCTCTTTTCCCCCTCCAGAGTTGTTTTTCCACTTTTTACAAGCAGTTTTTTCCCTTACCTTCTGCAAGCCATGTCTCCTGTAACTGGCTCAGATCTTGAAAGAGTTCTGCAAAAAATGAAGACGTATAAAAGACTCACACCTTTAACCTCTTTATAAGATTAAAATATGCTCAAAAAATATTTTTCTTGAAGAACAATATACATTCATTCTATTTTGACAGTCAAACATACAAAGCAGATATTTTCAGGTTTCAGTTAATGATTTTCCTACACTTGTTAATAAAAAGAAGTACTTACTGTATTCAGTTATCAATTCTTGAAATATAAGCAGAACCTTATCCAAGTTCTATAGTATAAAAGAGTTGCACAGTGATACATATATAAGTTAAAAATTATAGTCTCTCTTACAGGTGAACTATTTCTCCTTATACAGCTCAGGCCTTCTCCTGCAATATCTGCCCCAGATAAAGCTCCCTTGCACTTCATCAGGAGTTCTGCCTGAGCAATGACTGAGTATTGTTATTAGCAGAGTTGTAACTATCATATAAGAATTTTGAAGCAAAGACCCGACATGCTGCATTAGCAAACAAAAATGGGAAATCTTTTGTACTTCCCCTTACGTTTTACTTTATGACAAAAGAATCATCAGCTTTTCCCCTATGCTGTACTCACTCACTATACTTTTAAAGTGAAACCACTTTCTCCATGGACTGAGTTTTGCAGCAGCTTTTTTTCCCCCCTCAATTCACTGAAATCAATTGCTTAGAATAAGTGTAAGCCAGAGCAGCTTTCAGCTTACTTTCAAAGCTGAGAACCTCAGTTATGAAAATTCTGTTTACTAAGACTAAGTAGGATATTTGCACTGACAAATGGTTTATTTTTAATTTACCGTATTTTGAGAGAGACTTCCTCTTTTATGAATGCTGACAGATAACTATTTACATACACTTAAGTGACAGAGACTATTCATTTAGCCTATGGACTGATACCTCACATTCACATCGGGAAATCATTTAACAGAAAATCAAAAAGTTGCTTTTCTTTTGAATATAACCCAAGAATAAACTTTTCCAAACAATTAAGTGGGGATTTTGAAAGATGTATCAATGTGTCCTCACCCTGATAAAATTTATGTAAAGGTTACTAATAAGGCCCCGTGTGCTTTCCTATATGACTTAGGTACTTACAGGGGTGTAGGCGTAGCATCTATACTGATCTTGTCACTTAAACAAGTGTTAACAGCTATTGCCAGACCACAGTTCTCAAGCTACAATCACGTAAGCAGCTACTGATGGGACTAAGTTACAAATCTTTGGCTCTCCAAAATTTCTCCACCCTAGACTTCCTTAATTGAACTTCCTAAGATTTTTAACCCTACCCCGTGTCACACAACAACAGAAGCAGGCTAGGGGACACCAGGACTGCCAGCTGTACAGTAAAGCTCGAGTGAAAACCGACAGTCTCCACACCAGCATTCTCACTCCTGCTACCACCAGTGAACACACATTAGTGCAAACGATGTTAAAAGATGGGAGGCACAAGGAAAACAACCCTGAATCTCAGGAGGCCTGAAGGTGAAAGAGCCAGGTGCCTTGACCTCTGTCAGATGCTGCAAAGGCTTGGCATGACATCCGTGTGCCACATGTGCAGCAGTACCTAAAACGCAACAGGATTAAGCCAAGGAAAGAATACCAACTTTATCAGTTTATTGCCTTTGGCAGTTTGTTTTGCAGTAGTAAATGCAATTTTCTTGTCTTGTTTATTCAGATTGATCTAGATACATTTATCTCTTAAATAAATAAATAAATAGCTCTTGAAAAGCTTCTCTGCATTAGTAAGTATGCCTCGAAGGGGGAGGGGGAGGGGGGGGGGGGGGGGGGTGGGGGGAGAACATGACGGGACGACAACAAGCCCTCACCTTCTGAATCATGAGCCAGGTCTCTGTTAATGAATTTTCTTTTCCTGACATTTGTCGGTCTCTCATTACAGTTTCTCCCACGCGGATTCTATAAACAGGAAAGATCAGTTACTTCAGAAATCTGAGGGTTGTGGGTTTGGGTTTTTTTTTTTCTTTTCTTTTTTTCATTTAATTAAGAATACTTAAAGTCAGCATGAATTCTTTACACTTTCAAACAGGGAAATTATTGTCTTGCAGCCTCCAATTTCTCACAAAAGGTTTTGCTGAGTACCTAACATCCTCCAAAAGACCCCTGTGTCTAAATGCAACACATTTCTATCTATGCAGACATCTATTTGTGCAGATACATATATACCGTGTTCAAACAGCAACAGTCACCAACCATGTATTTTTAGCACCTAAAGTACACAAACCTACACAATAGCACATAAATCCCCGCTGCATAATCTACGCAGGAGAACCCAGATATGAGATTATAATAGACTGCTTTGTTTCCCTGTGTTACTTCTAACACTGTTTGCAAAGTCCTGAAAGAAAAAAAAAAGAGGGGGGGGGGAATGTTAAACGTTTGCCTCAACTTCATTCTTCTGAGCGTTGCAGGCAAAAGCAGCCAGAAACTTTGAATGCAGCTGCTGCTGCTCCTGCCTCTCTCATCCGCTAATCATGTGCATGATTTTTTAATCATCGCAAAACTGCCTTTAAAAAGAACATGATGCTTTATTGAAATAACTAAGAAGATAGACTCATCTCGCAGGCAAAGCTCCCAGATGAAGTCGTCCCTACAGCGGTAACAAAGCAGAGACTCTCTCTGCAAAACTCCCCCACAGAAATAAGTCGGAGTCAAGTTTATAAACACCAACTTTGAACTGATCACTCACATTGGTGACCATGTAAGGCACTTGCTGGTCATAAAATCCATCCATTCTGCAGCTCTTCCACAAGTCTTAGCTCAGTGTTTTATTTACTGGGCATTTGATCGGGAGATTTCTTCAGGGTCTGGACTCCAATCAGCCTAGAGGGGAATACAAGATGGCTTTTAGATTTAAGGAAGGAAAAAAAAAAATCATGAATGAACTGCCTGAATTTGCATAGCTAATTAACCTCAAAGAGTCCCATTCATAAAAAACAACCCTCCCTTCTCTGCCTTCACCTGGGTTACACGCTTCTGCCAGGAAAACACGGAGCAAAAGCACTTGGAGGCAGCAGCAGAAAGCGAGGCGAGAGAGAGGCAGGGTTTTATTTACACTCCCCGCCGTATCCCCCGGGCGATCCGCGCAAGTGGCAGCCCCGGCTCTCGCAAACGTGTGCTCAACTCGTAATGGCGAACGGCGGGGCTGGCCGCGCACCTCACGGCAGCGGCGGCAGCGCCCGCCAGCCGCAGCCACGCACACACACACACACACACACACGCGCGCGCACCCCACACACTCACACCCCTCCGCACACACGCATCCAGCCACCTTCCCTCCACCTCCCCCCCCCCCCCACCTTTCGCCCCGAGAATCGCTTTTGCTGCCCACTACCACGCAATGCTGCGGGGCGGCGGGCAAAGTTGCGGGGAAGACCCACCTGAAGGCCACGCGCGGCGATCGGCTGCAAAAAATTCCCTCCAAATTTAATAAAAACATTAATTATTCCCCGGCACTTCCCCCTTGGAAGCAGCGAGCGCCACTGACAGAGCTCAATCCCGTGGTTTTTCCTCTCCTCCTCCTCCAGGGGCCCCCGAGCCGCGCCGGCGGATCCCCGCCGCCCATTGGCTCCCCGCGCCCCCCGCCGGATCGCCGGATCGCCGCGCCGCCCGCCCCGGCCCCGGCCCCGCCGCCCCCCGCCGCCGACGCGGGGGGCGAGCAGCCTCCGCTCTCCCCTCGGCTCCTCCGCCGCGGGTGAGGAGGGGGATCGGAAATAGCAACTCGGATGCGCGGCGGGGTCGCCGCCCGGACCCCGGGATCCTGCTGCGGGCGCACCGTGGCCCCTACACCCCCCTTCCCCAACCCCCAGCAGCCCCCTCCCCTCACATGATTTATTTTTAAAAATAATAACAATAAATTTAAGAAGGGGAAAAAAAGAAAAGAAAAGTTTAGCCTCCCTGACTCCAGAAGGCAGAACAATACACACGCCTCTTGTGATGGCAGGGCAGTCCCGCAAAACTTCGCGGGAGCCCCGGGGTGAGGAAGAGGTGAGCGCGGCCAGAGCTCAGCCGCATCGGCGGAGGCTTTGCACGGCTCTGGCAGGGGCCGGTGGCATCGCAGGGCGGATGGGTGGTTTGGAGCTTGCCTTTTTCTTTTCTTTCTTTTTTTTTTTTTCTTTTTTTTTTTTTTTTCCCCTCCTCTTCCCAGTTGAATCATAGAAAGCAATTGTTATTTCTACGAGGATGACATAATTTCTAGGTTTTGTGGACAGAATTTGGCAGCATCCAGGCACCGGATCTAGGGTGTTGGGTTTTTTTTTTTAAATTTTGGTGCAGCGGTGCCAGGACATATCAAGCTCAGGATTTCTCAGGGCTTCTCAAAGAAAGTGAGTTTTCTTTTCTCTGTATAGAGCGGCTGTTGGAGGGCAATGCCCAAAACCTCTGCCTTTCCCAACTGCCAAAACACACCAAAGCAGATTGTGCGGTTTCATGGAGCAGCTATATTTGTCTTCAGCGTGCTAAATTCCAGGTATCATGAGAAGCAGGGAGTAAATTTAGGTATTCATGATGCTGCCATGCTGTAAGATACGAAGTTTCAGATTCTTATGATCTGATGTAGTTTAGCAATTAACAGAGCCCGAAGCTAGCAAGCCCAATTTTGCCTTCAGCCCTTTACGAGGGTTTGCTTTATAGCCAGGGGTGTAAAAGACAATTAAAGAAACCTACTTTTGCATGAACCGCCTACAGTAGTATTGAAAATATTCAGGTTACTTCTTTTATGCTACTTTGTTTTGAAAATTACACTTGTTTTACTACTCTCTGTTTTAGAGCATGTTACTTTCTGTCACAACATTCCCCTCCTGCCTCCCTCTCCCTTCCTGATCTCACTACTCATACTCACTTGCCACTTGTCCTGTCCAGCCAAGGAAGAGGGAAGCACCATGCTCCTGCCACTTCTGTCCTTCCCATACTTCCTCTCCAAGGAAAACGCTCACCAGCAGTGGCTTGTTTTCTGTGTTCTCCCTGCTTCTGTTTCCACACATATACACGCCAGCACACCTGGAATAACAAGAAAGTAATGATATTCTAAATGTCAGATAAACCTATAATTATTTTATTGTGTTTTGGCCAAGTCTCTGAGTTGTCGCTCCTATAAACCACTTCTGTGGCACAATAGGGGAATAAAACCCTACCAAATGCACAGGTATAAATAAAATTTTTTGGATAATGAGGCCGTAATTTTCTTATTTATACCCAGACCCAGACTAGAGCACCTGCTGAGCTCTAGGAGGATGGCTACAGATCTGTTCCTGGGGAGCATTTGGCCACTTTAACCCCTCGACCAGCAGAATCAATGACCCTACTGTCTCCAGTCATCTCCAGCTCATCTCCACGTTGCTGACTAACTTGCAAAGCACCCGAGTTCATTGTGCACCCTTCCTAAACTGAAAACAGTCATGGATTGGTTTATCTGTAAACAGTGCACTAAAAATCGTTGGTGTGTCAGTCAGTCCAAACGAAATTTTCCAAGGGACCTCAGACCCATCACTGCCTGTGAAATTTGCACCGCTGGATCCCACCTTGCATTTCCCAGCACCATAGACTGCACTTCACAGTGCCATGGCCACCCTCCAGCATACACCCCCGACAGTTTGGTATCCCAGTTTATGGAGCTAGAAGAGGTCAGCACTCTGCAACAGCCGAGCTCTCTGAGCTCCTGGTTGGGCTGTAACTCCAGGAGAAGATGTGCATTAAAGGTGTCCTGACAGGAGAAACCCTGTATGGCTTGCTCGTACTCCTCACACCACACATCTCTTCCTTCCCTCCTCCCCGTGCATAGCCCTTTCACATATGCCGGGGAGGAAAGGAAGAGTAAAGCTATTCTGAAGCCCTCTTTATTCTCCTCTCTGTTCATCCACTGTGCTGAGTGGTACTCAGGGAAACTTCATTAACTATTAAGAGGTAGATACTTACAGGAAGAAAAAAAAAAAAAAAAGTGCTACCCACACATCTATTGGCAGCCCACTACAGAGTCTGCATGTAGAAATGCAGTCGTATACCATTCACTAGTCATACCTGTCTTACATGCAAACAGGTGCAGCCACAGTCATTATTTTGTAATTTTGCATGTTTGTCCAAAATTCCTGCTAGATTTTGTTGTTGTTTTTATGTTTTAACTCCTATTTTCAGAAAACAGTATTCTTAAATATATATTTTTAAATAATCCTTTTAGAAAGCTAAAAAATAACATCAAAACCACTATTTTAGTTGAAAAAACTGAACTGTTTTTATAAAACTGAACATATTGCAAAAAAACCCCGCCAAATTAATTTTGCTACAAAAGTTTCTTTAAAAATGCAGCTTTTCTAAAGCAACTGCTCTAGGCAGAAGTTCTTGTTTTCTTTTAGAAACAGAAATGTTCAATTACATTATAAAGCTTCACAATATATTGAAAATTAAATATTATTTCCATTTCATAATGGCAATGTATACTTCAGACGCTTATCTGAAAGAGGACATTAAAATATATATATTTCTTACCTGATCTGACACAATGTGGAGCTACAAATAATTGCTGTAACATAAAAAATGGAAGGAAATCGAGACAGAAAGAGAAAAGAGAAGATTTCATAAACACTGGCTTCTGGAAAGTGTGAGAAGAATTCAACCACGTTTTTAAATAAAGAAATAAACCATCATAATCCAGTATGACAAAATCTAAATTCAATGCAATAAAAAAAAAATGAAAGAAAAGAAAAAAGAAAAAAAGAAAAAAGAATATGAACTGACTTGATAACAAGGCAGAGAAATACACTCAAAAATGCTTTATGCTGAAAAATTAAACCTTTCAAACACCTTCATAACGTTATGCATAGACCAAAGCAAATCCTTCAGAAAAAGGATAGTCACAATCAAACTAAAATAGGCAAGTAAATTTCAAAACAGCATTAAGTTTAAAAAGTCCCACTTGTTTTCCTGAAATTGTTTAGCCTAACCATTCCTTTCAGGCATTTCCCCAGTAAATGTAGGGTTGCTGTCAGTCCAAACAACTGTTGAGCGGCAACTTTTAAAACATAGCCTGTAGCAGACTCAATAAAATACCAACAAAGTATGTGACCGACTACAGCAAAATCATGAAAACCTAATGAGATTTCTGTCTGGTAAATTAACCCCTGACCACATTTTAACCTCCTGATGCTGACTCTTTCAGCAGGTTAACGGTGCTTATTTTATCATGATGCTACTGGCATACAACAAAGTAGTATATAATACCAAAATTTAAAAGAATACCCAACAACACACAACAACAACTCAAAAAAATCCCCAAAACATAAAAGAATAAGGCAGATACTTGGCCAAAAGCATGGCTTTTTGTAAAGTCTTTGAATCAAATGCAGTATCCAGGACTGAACCTCGAATTAGGAAAAAGGAAAGTACCAGTAGGAAGAAAACAGGCTATGATTATATCCATATGCTAAACTAACAGATGTGGAATTAAAAGTACAAGCAAACAAGTATCTGAAAGAAAGAAGAAAGGAAAACAATGGACTAATCCCAGTTTAACTCTTTTAATATATGGGTTAATAACATATCATGTACGTTATTGTAATTTAGAACTAGTATTGTACAAACCCAGAGGCCTCCATAAGTAACTGTATTTAAATGCCTATTTACCTGATAATGCAGTGCAAGGTAATTGTCAGTACATGTCTACATACTACAAAATTGTGCTAACCAGGAAAACTGAAATGAAGATATTCCACAAACAGTGCAAGAAACCAAAAGCCCAAACAAATTATTTATTGCAGAAAGGTGAAAATTAGGGTTAGTTTAATAATATTTTCAGCCTTCATCATAACTAAGACTTCAAACTTATGTCTGACTATAAAAGTTTTGGAAAGGAAAAGGCCTGAAAACCCACTTAAAGCACTGGCACGTTTGATGGAGCAAAGTAACCTCAGTATTGTTCTGGCTCTGCCGGTAGTCTTCTCAGTAATCCCAGCACAGGCAACCCCAATGATCTCACGGTGAGTTTTGTGCCTATAAAATGAGGCAATGACATTTTCTTCACTTGAGAATTCCTCTTGAAAATAAAATTTCTATTACTATTGATTGTGGAGCTCCTGGCTGCACAGATCTCTTTGGATTGTCCTAATCTAGACCCTCTGAATCAGTGAAGGGCAAAAATCAGCCTACATGTATCTAGTAACTTCAGTGACAGCTGCTAGAAAGCAGGAGTGGATCATCTAGATCCATGAATAGATGCTCAAGAAAGAGCACTCAGTTCTGCATACCATCACAACCAAAGCAGTAAGCAGTCCTATGCCACAAGCTACTAGAGAACAAGTTAGAAGCCAGCTTGATTGACTGGTATAAATCATCACTATCCTAATGTTCACTTCCTGACCAGCTGAGCAAATCAAAATAAAAAAAAAAAAAAAAAGCTCAGGACCTAATATAGGAATATATTAGGAATATAGAAGCCACTGTAAAAAAACAACCAAGTAAAAACATGCAAATATAAGTTGTAATAGGTTCTTGCAGGGTCAGTGAATTTCCAAGCTTGGTCTCCCTGCAATTACACTTGCAAAATGGCCAACTATGATTAAATGATAATGAAGTAGCCTAGAAGTCTTTTGGAGATCAGGCCAGTCAAACAATTTCTGCAAAACCTCTAATCTCACAGATGGCTTTAATTTACATGTCCTCCCTTGTGAATACCAAGAGAGAATCTTGCAAACACTTCCGAATCCTTCACGTACTTTATGTGAGATTTCTGCCCCACCAGAGTTCACAGGACGTGTAGAAAAACTCAAACCTCCTGATGCAGCTATAGTCAAAGACAAACATCAAGGAAGGAAAAGGAAAAGAAATGCTTAAAGATTGTGTTTACCAAGCTTGCTGGAAAATCTGTTTAGAAGCTGTTCAGCACACATTAAATGTCTTTGGTAATGATTTAAGCCCTTCTGATAGCCTGAAATCCAGAAGACACAAAGATGCTGGATACAAAGTGGCCTTTCAGAATTACAGACTCTCTCTCAAGATCACTGTTGGACATGCTCAGAGCTTAAGCACAGACATTAACATAGCAGCAAGAGGCCTGTAGGAAAAAGCAAGGCCATTTATTAAATGAGTGGCTATAATGACAAAAAAACCAAACAGACTTTTGGACCCAAGGAAGGGCTTTAAGTTTATCTGCACTTTTTTAGTAACTGCATCTACTGGGCTAGTAAAAAATATGACCCCTCTCTACAAATGTTTATCTATGAATTTTGGCAGTTAACAGGGATGATCAAAATTAGTACTATTAGCAGACAATGACTGTGTTGGTAGTACAGCCCATTATTTGCATTATTAATACATTAACTATTTGTGATTCCCTCATCTTTATATCCTAGTCTTCCTATCTGGAGCTACACACATACATGTGAAATCATAAACACCTATAATCACTGAGACATAACCATTCACTTTCTCACGTCTACTGTCCCAAGACCCAGATGTTTGAATACAAAAATCTGAGTATTGCAAGAGAAACAATACTAGATTCAAAGGAAGAGGACAAAATCTAAGCCCAGCTCCAAGCAGTATACCAAGATAACTGAAAATCAGATATACATTACTTAAAGAAAAAAAATAAGACAGTGAATAGTATTTCTCTTAATGTTTTTCTAAATAGTAAAAACTTCCCTTAACAGCAGAAACAAATAATAAAGGCCCAGGTAAACCATAACAGTAGTTGCAAGTTGCAAGTTCTGTTTTAGAGAAAAACCCTGCCCCAATCTTCAGCTAATTAGGAAACTGCTTTGCTGGCAAGAGGGCAAGAGGTATGTGCTGCCATTTGTGTTCAGGCGAGGAATTGATTCTTTGTGTCCTTTGGCAGGAAGAAGTGAGTATTTGTTACGGAGAAGCTAATGCAGGAGAAAAGGACTATGTTAATGTATACGACCTGATTATCGTCACAAAAGTTATGTTCTCAGTTTTGCCCTATTTAATGTTTTCCGTATATTTTAGCTGCTGAGAGTACCAGCCTGGCGCTTCAGCTCGGTTGTGGCTATGAAGGTGTTGGATAAAGATGCCAGTCTCTGCCCTAGAGAGCATATGTGTTTGTTCATCAAACTGAAATGAAAATGTGTCCTCCCTCCCGCCCCGAGCAGGTAGCCTTGAGAAGCAGAAGTAACAAAATAGGCGGTAGCTCAGTATGGTGTCTATCTGTGCCAAACAGAGGCATTTTGAGTCAGAGGTTTTAAGACAGCATTTGAAAGAACACAGCGTATGAGGTTCCTGAGCTTTTTATGGGAACCTTTCCCATACAAAGCAGAAAGTAAGTAGCAAATGCAGAGCACTGCAGGCTATTACAGCTGTTAGACAGCTACCCAGAGCAGACAATATCACAGTTAGGGTAAACTACATCGCAAAGAGCCAAAGGCAGAGCGCTTCTGTGAAAGATGGTTGAGGAGAGCATAGAAACTGCAGAAGAATGACAATACAGACAAAGAGTTAGCCCTTGGTCACGCTACATGGTGTGTGCAGGCTAAGGTGCCAGAAGATGAAGTGAAGTTCAGAGACCAAAAAAAATATAAAATTGCAAGCAGTCAGTGACTGGGAAAAGTTAATATTTGCACAAGGTTTAGATTGAGAACTAGACAATTATTTAATTAATGTGGTAACTAAATTCATCAATGGGAAGAAATTACCTAAAATGGAGCCTAAGATTTTATGTAGAATAGGATGTACAGGAACTACAGGCCACCATCCCCTCAGATGAATTGTGCAAGTCTACGCAGAAATAGTAAATGTCACAGAGGATATACCAACACTTGAAACCTTAGAATTATAAAACATAGCAGGCACAGAACGTTTAGAAGCAGGAAGCAATCTTTTCATTCACTGAATTTAATGCACTTAAAAACTTTCACTTGCACCTCCCAAAATCTGTTAGCAAGATAGGAAAGTATAATTACCCCTGTTTTTCGAAAAAGGAAAATTAGACTCTTATGAGCCAACCAAGGATCAATAAAAGGGACAAATGTTGCATGCTGGGAGGATTTTAGTCATATTCAAGGACTTCATTGCTTCTCTGACCTAGCTATATTGGGTCACCAAACAGCTCTGATTTTAGAGGCTTCCTCCACGTAAAGTGCACAAGGTTACCCTCATTCGGAACTTTGCAATTCATTAGTTTTCAGTTTTTGAGAAAGAGTGGAAAAGGGAAGAACATGCAATCTTTGAATGTTAAGAATTCCAATTTTTAAGTATAATGTTTTAATTGGGCATTCTTTTCTTTAAATTACTGGTTCATACTAGATTTTATTTTGCCCTAAAGATTTTCTTTTTTATCTCCTCTAAAGAATCAATTATGTTTTAATAGTATCTCCTGCATTCAAACAAACAAACAAACTGGAAAGTAGGAGGTAAATTTGAAACCCCAAATCAGGTGAGGTCTAGCCTCAGCTGATACAGCTTCTGTTACAACTACAGGTTCACTCTAGGGAAGTAAGCAAGGTGAACTGGATGCAACTTAAAGGTATATGCTTAGAAAAGGAGCATCTTGCACTCTGAAATATCTTGCTGTGGTTTAGGCTTCTCAGGTCTGCCCAGCCATAGAAGAATTCACCAGCCACTTCCCATTATTTTATATTTAAAAATTGGTTCTATAACTAAAGTATTATATCGTCTGAGAACTGTCTGCTGCCTTAAAGAACAAACAGCCTGTGTACCATACACAAAAAACAAGAAGGATTCTTCTAGCATTGTGACATTTCGTGGCCCTACATTTCTAACACATCGAAGACTGGAGAAATCATTCTATGTTAAAAGTCTTTTTTTCCTCATAAGCCACACCAGTTCCTCTATTTCCTTGTGTGTAGTATTCTATCTATTAATTTTTATCATTAAAAAAAAAAAGTAACTGAGCAAAGATTTAGAAGCCAAATTCTGTAGAATCTTCTGTTTTATTTTGAAAGAGAAGGGGGTCAAGATTTGAACAACTTTTGCACTGATCTTATTTGTTTCTGTAGCTTTTTATGTGGTGTCTATTTTTTAGGCTGTCATGGCGTTAAACTGGGTGGTACCTGCCCTGCATTTGAGTTTGGAAAGACTGAAACTCAAAAGTAACTGAAGTTGTTGGGGTTTTGCTGTTGGGTTTTGTTTGTTTTTTTTTTTTTTTGTGAGGAGTTTTCAGAGCATCTGCAGGGAAAAAATGTACTATTGTGAAAAACATCCACAGAAGCAGCTGCTCTTAAAATGTCACATGTAGACAGAGCAAGGGTTGCACAAAGTTTCCACTACTTTTTCAAGAGTGTTAAAATAAAATAAAATAATAATAATAATAATAGGAAAAAAAAGTTTGACAAATGCCAGTCAGTCTGAATGGAAATTTTCAGATTGGCAGAATTTCAGAAATGGAATGGCAGAACAGAGGCAGAAGGATTTGACATTTATTTGCTTGTGTTTCGAAATCACATCTTGGTTGAGAAAGAAGGAAGGAGAAGAAATAAACATCTCTAAGAAAAATAGCAATGTAAAAGGTACAGTTTATGTTTGATAGGACTCAGATTATGTAATTACGTTATGTCATTCACATAACGATCCATTTTATTTCTTAACCTAACATGTAAAATACAGTAATCATATTTGGCTTTTGAACATAACAGGCTTCACTGGCATTCATTTTTTCAGTTTTGGTTTGGGTTCATCTTTATTTATTATAATTTTAGTTTCAAGTGCTAAGTTTAGCTCTCTTTCAATGTTAATTGCTATGTTTATTTTTCTTTTTAATTTTATAGGCCTGCAGTACAGTTTGAACTGGAGATTAATTAAATTCCTGGTAAATCACATTCTAGCAGGAAATGTTGGAATCCCATTGTGAACAGGGCCAGGCTGTACTTAAAAAGAACCAAACAACAACTCTCCTCATTCAGTTAGAATCCAGTGCAAATAAGACTAGAAACTCAAAATGCATGAAAAATCCTCAGATTGTAGATTTGCCTCAGGAAAACCATAAGAATGTAATACTTCTTATATCTAAGGTTACAATCTCTGGAATCTGGTACCTTATTCAAGATGTTCCTGTTACAAACTCTCTTGACTCTTTCTGTTATTACCACTATGCTTCTGATGATGGCCTAAGGAAGAAAGCTGGCTTCTTTTCACATCTTACAAAGGACAGTTCAAATTTACTAAGCACAGTCCTCTGAGTTATTTCAATTTTAGGTTTTTCTCCTCACACAGGAGAGCTCCAAAGTAAAAGATACCTGAATTATGGAACTTGCTTGCTTGTTTTTTCTTAGTGTTGATTTGTATTTACAACTCTGATTACTAAATTACATTTTGCAAATGTAAATCATGGGGGAAAAAAAAAATACCAACTGTTTAAGCATTAGCGCTGGGCTACAAGGGAAAGAAAAACATACCCAAGAGGATTTTCAGTCTTCTAAGTGGTAATGATTTTGTCGCCTTGTTCTTTGGACTTTCTTTACTGTCAAGTTATTTTCATAGGGTCTTAAAAAGACTAATTTCAAAAATTAAAAAATATATTATGAAAATTATCCTTGCCTCCGAGGGAGGTTCATATTATCTTTGTAAAAAGTCATCTTTGGGACAAGTTCCTTGCATAACACAAAGGAGCAGCAATATATATACAAAGAAGCATATATATACACATACAAACACCTAAAATTATTCAAAAACTAAATATTCCATGCTTGATTCTAACCTTAGGATAGTAAAAAATTGTGTACTTGACATATACTGGTAGGTTTGTTAGGACATTCTTGGACAATGAATTTATTTTCTTGGTTTTTATTATAAAAAAGCAGTTGGAAGTTCACAAAAAGTGAAAAACTTACCAGATATTTAAAGAAATTTTGTTAATAAATCTTGCAAATGTCCCCAACCAACATTTTTGTGTGGTGCTGGCTAGTTTTTCCATATTTATTCTACTTATCTCTAGCCTTCAGTTTCTGTAATCCATCAGAGAAAGTGGAGATCTTGGTTCCTTACTGTGGAGAACTGGGGAGTTTAAAGCTACTCAGTTCACAGGTATTGAATGTGACCCTCTCTCTAACAGTAATTCATCTGTGAAATTCTCATCATTAACATCATGACTTTAAAACCATTCCACAGCCATTTAGCAGATATATTTACTGTTTTTAAGTCATCTCACAAAACTACATTTCCTATGTGCAGTTGCATGTTTGATAAGTAAACCAGTGGAAAATGTTGGATGGATGACTGAGCTTCAGCTCTTCTTTAAATAGAGTGAATGACTGAATACTACATGTAGCAGACATTCTGGTGCTTCCCAAGCTGTGTTTTTCTAGTTACACCAGAAGCATTTTGCTATACTTGTTCTCAATTAAGTTTATTACATGAGACTTTTTTTTTTCCCCCAGGGAAGTCCAGTTTCTGGTATACCAAAATGTATCACTAATTAGTTTTTCAAGTATTGCTGGTTTCCTCTTATTAAAAAAAAAAACACAAAATCTCACAACCACATCACTTAAGTCTTAAAAAAAAAAATCAAAACAACATTTTTGTTTTCACATTTAAAAATATTAAGTTTCTTTTAGAGATTTCTTTACAATTTTTAAAAAATATTGAAAAAGAAATAATTCAGATTACCCTAAACAATAGGGTTTATGTTTAGCAATATTTTATTGACTGAATTTTAAAATATATTTTAGGTACTCAGAAAAAAAAAAAATCACTTTTCAAGTTTTTGGAACTGCCCTCAAGAAGTCAACTATTCACACGTTTTTAATCTGAATTGACTAGTGACCACAAAGAGGAATGCTGGTCTAATTTATAGTGTACGGTACAGTAACACAGGGTGATTTAACTAGTGCTTCTGTAATTGTTTTAGCTTTCTTCCTATTAGAAGAGGGCAATTACAGACTGTACTCATTTCTTCATAGCTGAAGAACAGGCTTGATCTCAGGTCACAAAAGACTCAGCCAAGTTTGTAAAATTCCTTCCACAGCTTTAGAAAGGGGATGTGATTTCGCCATTTTCCAACTAACACTTACTTCCTAGTGCCTTTTGATTCTCCAGAAGGCACCTGGTGATACGGAAGTAGTTTCTGCATAAACTACTTTAGGCTTTTCAGCAGTCTTTCCAAGACACTTTGCTGCAACGGCATAAGAAGTCAAGACTATTAGAGATAATTTATTGTAACTTTGAAATATTTATTTATTGTGTGGGGTTTTTTAGCAGTTAAGTCTTTTATTGCACGTGAGTCAGTCAGCTAAATGCAGCTTACAAGGTTGTGCAGCCTATGAAATTTTGCAAGCTCAGAAAACCCCTATCAGATTTTAAATTCAGTTTTCTCCTGAAAGCACAAGCACTTCCCTGCTCTGAGCTACAGGAGACAAAACAGTCGCTTTTACTTTAAGAAAACAACAATAAAAAAACCCTTAAGTGACCACACACACAAAAACCCAAAACAAGCATAAAATCACCAAAAAATGAAAAGAACATATCATCTTGGAGGAAGCTGAGCACTTGGGAAAATGCTGGAATGGCAACTCAAAGAGGCATCCACATTGCACATTTAAAAAGTAGCAGGTTTATATTAGGTTTAATATAGCTGAGAAATCTGTGCTGCCAGTACTGTCTGACAAACATCCCTCAGCTTTTCCAAGGGGAACACTTCTAAGGCAAGAGTGCAGTTGAGTCTTGATGAGCATTTAGGCTTAGGCTTCTGAGCAAAGACTGTCAACAAGGAAAGTATTCTTGCCAACTGTAGTGGTGCTTCTGCAAGACCACTAAACACAATTTATTTTTTCTGTCTGAATATAGCATTTCTTATATTTGTCATGCTTTCCATATGGATATCATCTGCTGTTCTGAATGTTTAATGGTGCAATAGAAGTATATAGAAACATGTTCAAAGCTCTCTCTTATCTGTACAAACACCTCCAGAATCAACTATTACAAAAATACTACCCAGAACTTTAGAGTGAAACACTAAATGTATCTATCTCACCTCAGCATGAATACAAAACCACATTCATCCTATTTATCACTGTTATGATAAATTATTAAATATGAGAATGGCAAGTAGAAAAAAAAGTGGCTTGCTTGCAAAGACTGAGGGTGATAGTGTCATATGCTGTTTATTAATAGCAGTATTTTTTAAAACACTGGTGTAGTAACCGTTCGAGTAAAAGAGAAAGTGCTATCAAAAATGTTCAATACCAAATAAGCCAAAGCTAGCAACCCTAAAGAAGCGATTTAGAAAACTGCAAGAGCTGAGCAATTGAACTCCATAGTCACCAGCTGTGTGACTGTGGCATGACCTGTTACGATCACCTCAGCTTACTCTTTTTCTCTTTAAAAAAAAAAAAGCAGCTAAGATGTTGTTGCTTTAATTGGTCAAACTTTGTGAATCACCCCTTGGAACAGAGCACATTGACTAATTCTAAACCAAAATTTGCTTTGTCAGTACAAGTTTGATACAACAGTTTTTATTTACATGGCAGTTATTGATACTAGTCTGATTTCCTGCCCAACACAGTAACTTTTTCACTCTGACTAAAATTTTGATAGAGATGGCAGTTATGCAGAATGAGCTCAGGACTTTTTTCATTTAGTATGACAACTAGAGGGCCTATCCTTGGTAATGTCCAGTGTAACTAATACTGGTGTGATCCCCAGGTTTTCAGATAGGACTAGGAAAGCACATTCTCATCATGTGCAAGTATTTATTTTTGTAACAAAGAATGGAAGGCAAATCTTTAAATTTTCTGTAGCCTTATTGTTCTCTGAAACCAAGAAGAGGAAGAACATTGTCCCGAAAGGGGCCAGGAGGCTGAGGGAAGGAAATGTAGAATATCACCTGAGGAATCTGAGGAACTACACGTTTTCCTCAGGCAGGTGGACAAAACAAAGATCACGTGCAGTAAAAAAATCATGTTATCACAGCAACACTAGACGGTCAGATGGAATGTCCATAACCAAAATAATGGTACTTGATATTTTTACAGTCAGAAGCTTTGCTTAAGGTGTTCAGATACACTTCAGAATTTCAGTGAAAAGTTTTGAAAAACGTTGATGGAGATGATGCGAAAACATTCTTCCATTTCATATCAAAACGAATTTTGATGTTTAATCTCAGCTTATACAGATGACACACTAATGATGAGGTGGTAGCAATAACCATATTTAGAGCTAGCTGTGTAATTGTATGTTCCAGTTCACCTAACTTGCCTAACATTTGGAATAAATGAATTCCTTAAATTGAAAAGACAATACAATTCAAATGTTTGTGAGGTTTTTGTGCAATATGGTATATTTTCCTTTTACTGTATTTAAGCAGAACAAGTGTGGGGGAAGAAACAAGGAGACAAAAAGAAGCAGAGTGCATGGTATTTCTCTTGACCATATCAAACCAAAGACACTCCCAGAACATTCCCATGTTTCCCAGAAACATCACCCACACAAGCAACACAGCTCAGCGTGCTGGGGGACCGAAGCTGGGACCTCATCCCTGCAAGTAAGAGTCCTCATAGACTCACAGTTTAAGTGCTTCTGAGAACATAGCTGAGCTCTTTGGCGTGCCACAAGTATGCAGCCGTTTTATTAAAAAGTCCCAGCTGTACAGTAATCAGCACACATTTTAATCCATCCGTTCTCTGCTATAAAACTGCAACAGAGCAGAATAGATAATTTTAACAAGCATCCACTACATTCAGTTATAATCTTCACTTGAGCCAGTACTTCATTTCAGTAGGTGATAAACCAGTATATATTGGAGAGGGACTCTTTATCAGGGACTGCAGTAATACGACAAGGTACAATGGGTTTAAACTAAAGGAGAGTAGATTTAGATTAGAAGTCAGGAAAAAAATTCTTCACTAAGAGGGTGGTGAGGCCCTGGCACAGGTTGCCCAGAGAATCTGTGGCTGCCCCTTCCCTGGCAGCATTCAAGGCCAGGTTGGATGGGGTTTTGGGCAACCTGTTCTAGTGGAGGGTGCCCCTGCCCATGGCAGGGGGATGGAATTAGATGACCTCTGAGGTCCTCTCCCACCCAAACTATTCTGCTATTCTGTACCACACAGGGATTGAACAGGAGTGTTAATTTTAGATCTCTAAGACGTATTAGAGAGGGATTTAGGGACAGATGACATAAAAGTAGGAGGGTAATAAGGATGTCACTCATGCCCATCACTACTGATCAGAATTATTCATTTTCCTTGTCATGCAAGATGATGACAGTTATGATGCTACATAGCACACACTTCCTCTGTCTTCCAACACTGCAGCTGTGCCCATCCCTAATAGAGATCTGCCCTTGGGAGCAGCATACAGACATTCAATCTGTGCTATCTGCAACTGAATGTGTCTGTGGGGGTGGTTGTTGGGTTTGTTTGTTTTCATTTTGGTTTTTTATATCAATAAGAATACCTGGGAAAAGGTTTCATTATGGTCTACTATTTAAAGTACTATTCTGAAGTGGTAGAGCAATTTTTTTAGAGCACAGCCAACTATAAAATGGTATCTGACAAAATGGCCTGTTATTTATCTGCACGACACCTTGAGCTTTCCAATATCTTAAGGTGAATTTCCTGCAAATTATCATTGCAGTGAGTGCTTTTGAATAAGTAACATTCTTTAAAGTGAGCACCTCAACTACCACACGATGGACCCCAGAAAGTTCTGACAACTACACATGATCACTTTCTCGTAGGAAAGGTCTAATTTTCCCTTTAATCTGGAAGGTTACCATACCCAGTATCCAACTGCTATGCCAAAGCATACAAGTATTCCTATTCCAAACTACAAGGCCTTTGACAGACTGTAACATAGACTGCTGCAAAGAAACAAGGCAGATGACAAGTCTGTGAGAGGAAGTTCTCACTCATGAAATCATGCATGTGGCTGTTTTTTCCACTGAAGACTCTGAAAACATTCAGTTTTGTACATATATGAACTTGAAAGGGACTGTTCTGGCTGGACACACAAAACCAGATTATTTGTCCTTAAGCAATCCTTTTTATTCACCTGGATATATTGTGCAGTCCCCTTCTCTGCTGAAGAGTATCAATGCAAAAATTAATTATATAGAAATATTAATTAAAGTATTATAGTGTGTTGATGAAAACTGACAATAGTGACTTTAAATTATTCTAAAAGAAGTAGCAAATTTTATAATAGTATTTAGCTTAAAATTATCCAGTGAGTTGGGTTTCATAGTAACCTGCAGAACCATTAGTATAATATTTAAATTCTTATTGGTCTTAAAATCAAATTAGTGAATAAAATATTTCACCTCAGTTATGTCTGAACAAATATGTTTCTCATAAAAAAAAAAGTTAACTCTATTGAAAATTCTATTAGACTAGATTGTTCACCAAGAAACAGAAAATTATTAAAATACATTAATAACACTAAAGAAATAGAAAATAACATAAGTACATCTCATGCATAGATTTTTAAAATTTTGACACAAAATCAAAATAAATATTTGTATTTTTGTACTCTAAATTTCAGTTGAAAAACAAAGCTGAAAAGTATTAAATATTTTGAGAAAGTTATTTAGATCTTAATTTCTAAAGAATAAATTTATGATTTAGAGAATTTATTCTTACACTCATTAACAAATTTATTTAAATCTTCTGTTTTTGAAAGGAAATACTTGGTATTCAGAGAATTAAAACTATGGTTATGAAAGATATAAACGTTTCTAAACACTGATGGATATGTAGCTCCTAACTCATACTGGAATCAGTAGGGACTGCTTTAATAATATACTCAGAAGCCTAAGAACAAATTTAAATCTAGTCCTAAATGTCACCAATTTGGAAGAAAACATTATTATCAATATATGTGTATGAGATTGTGTTCCCTGTTTGGTCAATTTAATCCACATCTGTTCAAGTAATACAAAAAGGCACTCCTTCCTATGGATTTTCCAACAGACCACATACAAACTTCAGTAGTACTACTACCTCCCTGAAAAAGTATTTTCTATTAAGTTTCTTAATGCAAGGAGGAAAAAAGCCCCCAAAAAACCACCACCACCACCATCAAAACATTTCACAGTACACTATAGGCTTGTTCTGTCTACATGATGTACACCTGTACAACAGCACACCTTGTTCTGTCTACATGGTGAGTTAAGGGAGGTGTCTGCCAAAATTTCTAAGGATTTTGAGAACATTTTGAGAAAGAAATTACATGGAAATAAAGGCGTCATTTGTGATTCACATTGTCATGTCTATTGGATTTTAGAGACTGATGTTTTTAGATACTGTTAATTATTGCTAAAGCATTTCACTCTTTTCTATTCTTTTGATTTGACAGCACTTCAACTACAGGAGTACTTCCTTGGGAGGTCATGTGTGACATACAACCATAAATATCTGGCATCTTTTCCAAAGCATGAGCTGTGGTGCATCTTCTAAACTATGCAAGCATATAAACTGCATCTTGAGAATCTTAAAAGTGCTTAAAAATCAATAATTGAGTGTTTTGTACGAGCATCATCAACTCTCTAGTGATGGCTTAAGAGGACTTTAAAAAAAGGTCATTGTGTAATACTTGAGAAAGTGTAACTCCTCTCACCTTCAGCATTAAAACACCTCTTCATCTTAAAAATAATTGCATAATAATTGCATATGAAGCAAATAGTTTACTTCCACATATAGATATTGCATACCAAAATAGTGTTCCTTGTAGGATGACTAAAATTTCACTGTAGCTCGCAGATGCACAAACACATGGGAAAAATCCTGTATATTGCTTTTGAAAGCAATGTAATCTTCATGTATTTCAAGACTAATTCTACGAAGGAGTAGGGTAATTCATTACACTGTATTTGGGGGCCGTGTCAACTACATGGAGGCTGTTCCACTTCAGACCATTGTAACTTGTTTTAATCTTAGTGGCATAGCTTTTTAGAGACATGCAGGTGCAGGCGTATGATGGGTCACTTTGTACCAATACATGGGACATAACCAGCTGTAACAAACAATGGTGTGGACATAAACCTTACCTCTCCAGAGAAGGCTTTAACAAAGTCTACTAAACTGATTGTGTGTAGCTACTTGGTCAGAAAAACATAGTTTCTGGATCCCAGTTATGCTATGTTGCACAGTGACCCTTCAGCTGCTCTGTCTTTTCACTGATACATAATTTTGGATAACTTCAAAAGAAGGAGGAAAGAAGATATCTATTCTATTGACTTCCTCTAGAGAAACAGGGCAGACAGGTAGGAATTTGTAATTTTCAACCTTGGCAACTAATCTACCTCGAACCACTTCAAGCTTATTTGATCTTTCCCATAGATCTTCATGTAAAGCCATATAGAGTTGGTGGAAACATTTCTCTTGCCTGCAGAAGAGTTTGGTCACAACAAAAAAAAATTTCATACTTTCCATTTTTCTCACTGTTCCAGTACATATTTTCTAAAGAATATTTGCCCTAATGTCACATATAAAATATTTATGTAAACTGCTGCATTCACTTTTGTGAAGGGATTATTGCAAAATTTGGCTTTGTAAGTGAATTCCAGATTTGTAGCATTGTGTAGGTAAAGAAAGCATCTGCTTGCTTTATACGTAAATGGAATTGAAGATATATTCCCTGAGAATATTTAGCTTCAATAGTAAATTAGAAATTTAGCATAAGGGCTCATCCAATTATCCATTTAATTTTCACACTATGCTTAATTTGTGTTCTGCTCTCCCCCCCAAAATAAAAACCCAACCCACAAATAAAAAAAAGCCTATTAAGATTTTTCTTCTCCAAAGAGAAGAGTTTTCTCTTTGAATATTCAATGACCTCAGCTTTTGCCATATCATAAACATGTTTCCAGTCATTGTTAACACTTAGCATAAACTAGTCATAATAAGCAGTTTGTTACTTTTACACTGAGGATGCACACTATGAGAGAGGCACTTTCATACTAAGAATCCAGTTAAGTACTACTTCTCTGGAGGACAGGGAAAAAACAAAGGGATGCTGGGCAATTTTACGAGTGAAGTTTTTGCTCTGAAGCTGCTCTCCCTCAGACGGACTTCAAAGCCCTTTTGGCCCTCTGTTTCACTGAGCATATCCATGGTAAAAAGCTGAGGATATATGCAGAGAAAAATGAATTGGATTCCACTGTAGACATAACATGGTGTCATGTGTTAGGAATATATCTATATATGCAAATATATATATAATATAGATAGGTTAGGAATATATATACACCTACCTCAGGGGCATCTCATCATGTTGCGAAATAATAATCTGCAGATTATGTGATGTCAAAGCACATCAATGCAAGTTTCAATGCCTCTACTCTAAATGCTTTAGTTTTTGGCTTTGCTTCAGTTATTCCAAAGGAAAGCCTTCAGGAAACATGCAATATAGTGGCACAGAGGTAAACAAAATAGAGTTGATTTTTGTTTAGACATAATGCACACTAATGAATGGCTCTATAGAAATACACCATAATAATATTTTAAAGCAAAGTTGCTTTATTAGTTAACATTTGAGCTTTCAGTAATTCAAAAACAAGTTTACCTCAAATGTTATGCTGTATTAATCAAGTGCCTGTAAAATACCTGTTTGGGGTAATAGGACTTGCTAATTTTAAATAACTAATCCACAAGGGTTTCTTTAATTCTTTACAGGATCTGTAACAGGGTGTGCTCAGTTTTCAGGTGCAGGACAGGATGATGGTAATGTTGGGCTTCTACAGTCTCCATACCTTGAAAAAATAAAATCTTACCCACTGAAATTTTATTGCTAATGCAAATATAACTAATGTAATAAATACAACTATGCTATTGTAAATGTATGATGCAAGTTCTGCCTAATTCAGGAAAAAAACTGAAATACATCTGACTTTCTAGTGGGAGGAACACATAACTCTTTGTGCTTGGATTTGATTTCAGGACTGAAGATGCCAATCTTAGAGAACAGATACTCAAACTGTAAGAGACCAAAAGGACAAGGAATATCAAAATAAATTAATGTAACAAAAATTTGATAAATTTTATTCAATTGTCTTTTAAATTAATGTTTCTATTCTCAGAACAGAATTTGCTTCTGCCTGTTGTAGTGTAAAATGCTTATAAACTCTGTGCAGAAAAAGAAATATGAGCATCCTTAAGAAACTCGCCAAATCACTGATTTGCTACTAGCAAATAGAATTTAAATATACATTGAAATCCACTTTAGATTTTTAAAATGGAGATTTAAATTCTATTTCCAAGTTTTTGTAGCTAGCTGAGACAAACTGTTTGTGGCTTTTTCTCCCTTTGAGATTTCTATGGGGCTACTATACAGTATAACATTTCTGGTTTTAAGAAATTCATATTAACATTACAGATAGCAAATGCCTGTGTGATTAAAAGGACTAAAACTTCTAATATTGTAAGGACCTCAAGTGTAGATAAATCAAAGCACTTCCTCTCTAGGGGTGGTGGAGGTTATGTAAATCTTGTCATGGGTATCTAATGTCAGCTGCATGCCACAAGTCCTCCATACAGTGAGGGGTTATTCAGGCCAGCAAAGAAGCCCTGGATAGACCACTGAAAATGGTGAATGGATCATTCAACATAAAAACATGTTAGGAATGGAAGAGGCATGCTACATGTGTTGGTGCTCTGTGGGATGAAGACGACTACTTTTTCTTCTTACCTGGTCAAATTTAAGTAACAAAGGAATCAATGCATAAACAATTAGGAGAGAAATAGATGGTGAATGATAAATGACAAGGATCAATTTAATAAAACCTATCAGGCCACAATAAACAAAAGATGTGTCTGAAAAAAGTTAAAAGAGATGGCCTGCTGGGTAAAGTGATTGTAATTGTTTTAATAGAGTTTAGCAAACTGTCCTGCAAGCTTTATTGAAGAAATGGAAAAGCAGGACTGGAGTACACTTCAGGACGCCATCTAGTCCATCCCCAGGCCTAACCGACCCACAGAACAAAACCCACCCCTATCACATTTATCTAACCTGTTTCTAAAAGCCTCCAGCAACAGAGACTCCACAATCTCCCCGAGCAAACTAATCCCGGGCTTAACTGTCCATGACAGTAAGACTGTCTTTCTTAACAGTCAGGCTAATCCCATCACTTCTTGCCCTATCCATAAAGAGCTCATTCTTTCACTTTTAGCATCCACCTTTACCTGTTGATGCCATAGCATTTCTTGGGATTTTGTTGTTTTCTATTGAGGTTCTAAACAACCTCAATTTTTCCATCTTTGCACGCAACCCATCCTCCAGCTCTTGGAGTAATGGTAAATAGGTAAAACACAAGATGAGATACTGCAGATAAAACCCATGAAATAGTACTCATTCTAATATTACCAATAGTCTACAGTCATGTATTGAGAATGATAAAGAAAGGAGAATGTAATTGTGTAGGCATAGGTTCTTCCATGAAGGCAAATGCCAACTTACTTAATAGCTTTATAACCTTCACCTTCATAAATATCTTCGTATTGTTTATGCATGTATCATCTCCTTGCTACAGAAATGGAAGTTAAAAGTCAGGTATAATGAAAGTAGCTTTTTTCCCCCACATACAGGCATTTATAGCTACCTGCATTCAAATGAGGATCAGCAGTAGCTGCATATGGGATTTTAAATAAAGTAGCACACAGATAAAAGCTACATTCTTAAATTTATTTTAAGAATAAAATATTGGAGATATAATATCTCCAGTACTATAAATGAATTGGAGATTATTCCAGTTATGAACTATAAAAGAAACCATGACTGCAAGTCATAAATTAGTATTCACTACAAGTTCCTTAAGAGCATAGGCAACTAGATATTCCACGGAATTTTGTTATCAGCCTTACTCTCATCATCATCTACAGAGGTCTTGTTTTTCATACGACAGTTGCTTTAAATTCCAAGAAGCCAAAATCTGACATGAAAATTGTTAGCCAAAATTCTAATTATAATTGGACTGACATCTTTCAAACTGTAGAACAATCAAATGCAGTATTATGTCTACTCTGAGCCAGCTTCTTAAAAATATAAAATAAACACATGTTTTTCTTTCCTCACTTCACCCCTTGATCTTGTACACGGTAGCCATTGTTTACTGTCCTCAGGATTCAATCTCATGTCAGTAGTCTTACTTGTGAATAGTTGCACTCCGGGCAACTGTACTCAGTAAGGTAAAGTTCTTTAACAGATCTAAAATATATAGTATCTTTCATACGGGTATTTATATTTAATAAATACAATATCAATGCAAATACATTTATACTGTAAAGACTGAGCATTTTAAGAAAGCATACACTGTAGATACACTCATTGACATGTATGGCTACATCTATGGATAGACATAGTCTAATGTAATTCTGAATCACTACTGCATGTCTGACAAATTCTATAATGTATAGGTCATAAATGTATCTCATACTTCTGAAAAAAATTACTTTTATACTTCCACTGTGGATGCCCGTTGCAGAGTTCATATACGTCCATTGATATTATAATAGACCACTGTCTCCTACACTTCCTTTGACTTCTCAACCATTATGATGTCAATGGAAAAGTCTATACATAATTTGGCTACTGAAAGGAAAGGAATAATAGAAAGGGCATTTTTAACATTATCTTTCATATTTAAAATCTAAATATCCAGCATACTTAGAAAGTCTAGTAATAGAGCCTAGCTAAACAGCAGAAATGTAAAACTTCAACATGAAAACTAGCTTTATATTTCCAATGTACTCTGTGAGTTATGAACAGAGAGCTGTTTCTGGGTGTGAGTTTTTTTTTCCAGCAAGAGGGCTTTTTTTGTGTCTGTAGTAGAAAGGGTGAGTAACAGATTGTGGTTTGAATTACATGCACAAGAGAAAAGAAAAAAGTGTTAATAAAGAAAAGAAAAAAAAAGGTAAGCAAAACGTCATCCTGCACTCCAACGTACTTTGTCCATATTTTTTTAGGATTTTCCAAAATTTAGTTGGGAGAGAGAACTTTACAACTGTTACTTCACCCATCCAAATAAATAGGTCCCAGAATACACTACAGAGTTCGTCTCAGCCAATACAGAGTTGGTGTACAAACTCTTTACAAATGGTGTAAACTTACTTTGTCCAAAAAAAGAAGGAATTCTGCTTAAGGCACAGAACCATTCAAGGCTTCTACAGTGTCAAAGACCAAGCCAGTCATAACAGATCTTATGCAAGAGCTGCAGGTTCCTTTTTAAATAATGAAATACGATGCTGCAAATTTAACTCTGAAATTCTTCACTTTCCTTGGCTTAAGTGAGACCTTTATTTTAATTTTACTTCAGGGTGTTTTGCTAGTTAATTAAATACAATATAGCAATGCAGAGTCCAGTGAAGATCTTTTGTGAGTACAGTTCTTCAGATATAGCACCTGTCTCTCAGATGCTAATAGCTTCTTCAGCGTGCAGAGGCCTCCAGCATTTGGGGATGGCGTGACAACATACATGGAGACAGAGGTATGATTGTAACCTGAACCTTGGTATAGATCTGTCTGCTTCCTACCTTATCCTTAGTTTTCATGTCTCTTCATTGCGTGCTGTATCTCACTTGACTCTTACTTTCTTTATACTGATGGAGACCTTGAAAACCAAAAACCACTGTAAGGGCAGGAAATGCAAAGTGTGGTCACTTTCTGCAACCTATTATAAAATAAAATTGCTCAGTATCCTTTGCATAACATGAGGTTTCATTTATTGATTCAGAGTAGCAACATCATGACAGAAAATTCTGTAATGTATTGCTACCGTTCAGCAGTACAAAGGAAAAAATTTAAAAAAAAAAAAAGGAGAGAAAATGGAGAGATAAACATAGCCTTGTTTTCTATTTTTTTATAAAAGTCTTATCTACCCCATATAGGTTATATCTGCAACTGCAAATAGCTGTGAACTTCTCTTTATCAGGCAGACATCTTTCTGTAGAAAGACCTCAAAACAGTACCTCTAGGAGGTTCAAAACTTTTATGTACTGGAATTTGGACATTCCTATGTTTTGTACACTACCCTTTGAGGTAGATACATCTATTTATATCTTTGTAAAGTAATACGGTGTATTCAAGAAAATGAGCATGAATATATTTCATTGAACCCTGTCTAGGCCCAAGAAAAAAAGATGTATGGAAGCAACTGGTTTATAATGGTTGATAGGTATGTGCAAAACAGACAAAAGCCACCTCATCATATCCTTAAATGGCCCAATCCAAATGACAGAAATACATGCCTTTTAACACAAGAGTTATCTTCTCTCTGAATTGCATTCCTTGTTTTTTACGTCTCAGAAGACCCTTTGTATCCTCCTGAAGATTATGCAAACATAGAATGGTAATGATTAGGATTCAATTTCTTCGTATTTCTGAAGACACCAGTAATTAGTGTCTAAATTAGATTTGAATACTCCATCTATATAGGTTCAGAGAATGCTCATATTTATAACATTCCTTTCCTATGAAAAAAAAAAGTGTGTGTTCACTTCTTTTACTCCATTCCTAGGAACAGTATCTTATCTTAGGGATTCTGGTGTGTATCAGTCAAAGATCATTATAGTTTTGATGGACAAGGTAATTATAAAGAAATCCATAACATGGGTTTCAGCTATATGATTTACAGGACTTGAATTAAAATTTTATCTTGATGCTGGTGTACAAGCAGGTTTCAGGACCTTTCTACACTTGAAAATACTATTTTACACAAGTCTTTCACAACTTCCTGATTGAACCGTAAAGGGCACCAGTCAAGAAGGCTGCTCAGGCACAAAACACTAATTCATATTCTGCTGTCTATAACTTGCTGAGAAGGAAGTCAACACAGGTGAGCAATGAGAAGTTTCAGAAAATATTTCGGAGATGGACAGAAAGGCTGTTCTGCAGTGGATTATTTATTGTGCTACTAACTTTCCAGGAAAGAAATAGACGGGCTCTAGACAACATTGCATTTGGCAGCCATTACAGACAGAAGATAAATAAGGATTGCCTAATATTCCTGGCAACCTGATCAAATGGCTGTGAACCCAAAAGGAGGAGGGGAAAAAAATCTAGTAGGATAATCAAGCTCTCAAGTGTGACCCTATACTGCAGGAGGACAAGTGAGAAATTCTCTTTATTACCTAGATTTTCAAACAGGTAAATTCAGATTTTTTCTTTAGTTGTCTAACTTGCACTCAGCTCTACAAAGAAATGGATAATCTGCCCATTAGGTGCAATGAAGAAATAAAATTAGCTTCAATGTATTTTATCCACTATAGGTAGAGGAAAAGAAGTGTGCAAGATTAGAAACAAATGGTTCTACTTGGTCTTAACCCACAGTCAGCAGAAACTGACTTCTGCTGTTACCCATGTAGTAGGTTCACAGTGTGTTACAGCATGGCTTGGCATATACATATCTAGCTTTAAGGTACCACATGTACCATTTTGAACTTTAAAAAGAAGCTTCCTCTGGTGTAACTCATTTGAAATATCTAGCAAGCGACCAACAAGTAAAACCAAAATTGTATATAGAACTAAGCAAGAATCTTTAGGATAACTGTAATGCTATAATGCTGTTGACTTCTTTAACATTTCTAAGAGTTATCTGATTTCCAGTGAATGACTTTAATCTCAACAGAATGCTTAAAAACTTGTCTTTAGCCTTCAGAGGTTTTTTTATCGTCTTTACCACCAACCATAAATTTATCAAGGCTTCCATTGTAGCCTTACCTAATATTCAACCATTATTGACCGTCTGCCTGAGGTTTTATCGATAAGCAGTATTTATTCACTGAAAAGTATAGTGATGAGGCAATAGTTGTGAACATCTATATGCACTGTTCCTGCTTCTAGCAGAGGGAAAATTTGCCTTTCTGGAAAGAATCTCAAGCTTTCTTCTTTACCACTTCAGTGATAAGAAAAAAGAAACCAAACTGTTTTGAAATCAAATACATTCTTTTCAAAGTTGGATATATTGTCATCGTGAGTAACTTCCAGATTATGAGCTCCTGAGCTTGTTAATTGTAACTGTACACCTAATTTACCCTACCTCTTTTCCCCAGCGCACAGAGAGAGAACAAGTACTGCATTATGCACATCTGTCCTTGTTTAAGTATGAAGTGTGTACAGATGTTAAATAAAAATTACAACTTTGTATAAAACACACATTGAAAGCAGTGTTGTGAAAATGTAAAAGACCAACAGCAAACAAACACAACATTTAATACTACAACAAGGACAATAAAAGTTACTGAGCAGCAGGCCCAAGGAGTTATTTCCACCTAGATGGTAATGTGTGTTAGGTCAGTTGTCTTTGTCTAAGCAGAGGGCATTTGACCTTTCCAGCAAATAGAGTTTGCTAAATTGCTTCCTGTTTCAAAGACTGCGGAACCACAGGGTGAACATCCTCAAGAAACCCATGTGGGTTGAATATGGCCAAAGTGGATGCTTCAGGAGCTGCTTGTACTAGAGGAAACTTTATTTACAACAGAGTAAAGGTTGAAAGATCAAAGATCATGAAATATAGACAAAATAACAGTACAAACAATGACTCTTCTGCTTTAAGTTGCAAAATCCATAACAACAAAAAGGTACCTTGATTCATCTTCTGTATCACAGCAAAAAATTAAAGTAGAAAGTGTTCCTCCACAAAGAAAAAGCATTAAAAGAAATTAAAAAGAAAAAATAATCATGCTAGCTTGTTGTCAAGTTTCTTACTCAACAAAATAGGTCTTGCACAAGTACTGAGATAAGCCGTACATGCACAAGTAGTAAGGTTTACAGGGGGAAGAAAAAATAGGCCTTCTTGAAACTGAATTTTCCCATAGTGCACATATTCTAGGGTTTGAGCACTTTCTATCTCTGTGTTGAGGTACCAAATGTGGCCAATTAGGTGATAGAAATCAAAATATGAGAGGAATTCACAAAACGGAATTGAAATGTGTGTCACAGTCTGACAGCAAGTAAATTAAAGGTTTGCTTTTAAGGCGTGCCTTTTCATTGATATTAAACAGGCTGTTCACCACATCCCACAGTCCTGTAAGGGTGTCCCACAGCTGAATAGTACCCAGCTGCACAAAAATATTGACAGCATGACAAAGTGTTGTAGACAGATACACGTAGCTGTTAGGTATTCACTTAAAAGTTTAAATTTCACTTAGTTCTTGTTTAAATGTCTAACAATGCATCTTAAGTGTTAGATGAAACTGTGCTTCTAAAGTGGAATATTTGTAGAGATATTTAGTTTCAGGTCAGCAATTGCTTGTAGCAAGAGATATACATATCACATTACCCAAGTACTCAATTGTTCTTTCCTCATTCACTTTCAAACTAATTTTCTTCACTTATAATAGAGAAGTAAGATCTGAGAGTGTTCCCAGTCACTGAGGACAAGTACTTAGAAGAATAACAAAGAGTAAAAAAAGATTTTTTTTTCATCTATTCCTCATTTAGTAAGATAGGATAATTTTTTTTTTTTTCCTCCAAGGGTTTGGGCTGCATATTTTCTTTGGTTACTTTAATACCCAATTTTTATAGCATTTTTATATCTTCTCTGGCAATATTAACATGGGGTTTGACATGTTTAGTATTCAGTTATTAGTGGCCAGTTTGTACCCAAGAACAACAACTTGAACTGAAGTAGTAACAATGCGTATTTTGACTGCTCTAGGAGTATAAAATTACCAAATGCTATCAAAAATTTTAAAGCAGTCATTATTATATTCATGAAGTTCCAGAGTCCATTGAATTCTTGTGCTATATGAGTAGGACTGACACGTTTGTGGCACTCTTATAATGAGAACAACATTTTTAATAGGTATGGGTTTGTAACAAAGTTAACTTTATCGGAAATAACAGTGTTCAGGTAGAAATCTTGTGGTTGAAATCTTCAATGCATCACAAGAGAAATCTCAGGAAATCATATTTCCCTTTCCAAAAAGAAATCTCCCTTCCCCATCTTGCCGGCAGCACACATTTTTCTCCAGAATTTTCAACAGACAAACAATGTAAGTGATATTCTGCTTTACAGAGCAGTTTCCTCAGCTGTTTTATATATTATATCTAACCAACACTAAAAGCAGATTCACTGGCATAAGATGTAGAACTGAACTCTATGAGAATGGTGCTTGCTATGTGAAGACTCGCTCAGACTTCTGTGTGACCAGGGAACTTGCATCCTCACTCTCACTAGTGCTGTTATCTTTTCCTTACTATTAGGTGACTATAGCAAATACTAGAGTCAACTGTGCTGTCTAAAAGCATGTTCTTACCCTCTTTCAGGGGACCAATAAGAGATGTAGTACACTCCTATTATCAGTAATATTCATATGGTTGGTAAAACTCCTGAACTAAAACAGACTTGAAGAGAGTTTACTAGGCTATCTTGTGACCTATGTACACAAGGAACATGAGCTGTATTTGTGCATTCTACTAATTTAATTGTATGGAAAATCTAGATATCCAATGGAAAATGTTTAGTTTGCAGACTCAGAAAGTGCTGTTCCTTGTGCTTGTTTCAAAACAAGGAACCCACTAGAACAAACTCATCCACAGGTAAAAATAACATTTATTTTTTCCAGTGACTTCAGGAAATATTTAACTGTATTCAGGATACTTAGGATTCAAACACCTTAAATACAAAAGCTATAGGTTGGGAGATCTTTCTTCTGACCTACTAAATAACAGCTATCATCTTGGCATGGCTACTGGTCTCAGCAGGATGACAAATCCCACCCTAAATTGAGAGAATCTGTATTTGAAGTCTGAAACCTAAGGATTCTGATATTCTCAGTAAGAGGTTCTTTTCAGCATAGTACTTTGTGCATCAAATGTACTTGACTTCAAGAAAAATAGATGCCATAAAGTCAGCCAGGAATATAGAAGTCAAACTATGTCCTCCTTGATTATCATCATCACCAAAATAAGGAAAGTAAAAATTAAATTTGGCTAATACTTCTACTGATGTGGAAAGAAGGAAGCCAGTTAATAGTACTACAAAGTGAAAGTACAGTAAAGCCATTGCTCAGTCCCTGCTGATGAAATTATTAGGTACGTTCTTTGTAAATAAAAATGTATGGTACACCTGTTGAATTGGAAAAGAGCATTTTAAAATTGTGCAAGTTTGCTTTAGAAGGTTAAGTATGCAATGCATTGTTATAAGTGTTTTTTTTAAAGAAGTGTTAATATAGTAAAATCTAGTAAAAATTCTCTGAAAATAAGTATCAGAAATTGTCATTAAATAACACGACCTTTTAGAATGGTTTAATTCAAACCAGACATACAGCAGCAGAAGTTTCCCATGATTATTTCCACATATACAAGGGTATATGTGCTCAAATTAAAAGTTAAATGTTGATCATTATGCTGTTTGAAGGAGTAAAAATGTTTAGGAATAATTCTAGTCAGCTGCTGATAAAGAGCATTTAACTTCCTACTCATGGAAAAATTATTTAGGTAGATAGTGCAGTGTACTGCAGAATTTAAGAATGTGAAAGGTTCAGTTAATTTACAAAGCAAACCGAGATGGATAAGGGGTTTAAACCCAGCCTAACTGAAATTGCATCCTAATTTACCTTAAAGGTACAATATCTGGATCAATTTATTATCCACCATTAACTCCAGGGTTTTCTTTATAAAGCTGCTGTCTGCCTTCTGTTCCAATGTATTATCAATTCCTAGTCTTATACAGTAGGTTGCACTATTAGCCCTCTGGGTCCATATATCAGAGTGCAATAAATGCGTGCATATACACATTTCTCTCTCTCCCTAGTAAAAGCCAGAAAAAAAATTAAAAAGTTAAGAGTGCTAATCTGCAAGTAATTCAGTCTTCATATTAGAACAAGAAATAATTTCTTGAATAAAAAAAAAAGGCAAGGTGAAAAATGTTTATTATAAGCAGCACAACAGTGAATTTTTAAAGATTCAGCAATTGATCATCTTTTCCTGAACTGCTGAATTAATTTAGATCTGTTGGGTGGGCTGCAAAAAAAATAAAATCAGATACCTGTTAACAGGATAGTCTTTGTTATAAATACAAGTCAAGTATGTTATTTTGCCTCAGCCAAAGTAGCCACCATTTGTACATCAGATGTCCACAAGCAAGACATCAAGGAAAAACCGTAGCCATATCCCAACAACTAAATCTTAAATGATATGCACTAGAATGAGGGGTTCTGTTGTTGCTTATGAATATCTGCTTTATGGATTGTCAGAAACTTTGTTTTCGCAGGAAGGTCTAGTTGTCACTTTTCATAAGCCCTGAATGCACACACAGAAGATGATAGAAAACAAATAGTATCACAATATGATGTGTTTTAAGGTCATGTCAACAACAAATGCCACTTACAGCAGATAAAAAAAATTGCAAACAGAAAGAAAAGTGAGCATTTTGCTCCCTTTTAAATCAGGAAAAGGAACAAATCAAGATCAAAAGTACACTGTGTTCTAAATTAAGACAGAGAAGGATGAAAATGTGTTTCTTTTTGTGTGCTAAATGCATTGAAGAAATAGTTTGAGAAAGAATGGAGATCAGATTTGGAAACTGAAAATTCAATAATAGATGAGATTGACTAATAAAATGTCTAAAGCATTGACGTATTCAACCAACCAAAACAACCCCACAAACACCGACAACCAAACAACCAAGAAATTGAATACAAACGTATTTGCTGCTCATAACATAATGTAAGGTAAACGGATAAACCCATTGTGCTGGAATGCCATATCAGTAAATGCGAGTTGGTTGAGCGTATCTGTGCCTATTATCACAGCCATACTGTGACAGCAGCAGCACTGCTGCTCCCACAATGTCTGTATCTGTCCTCTCCCTGAGCCTGTGGTGGGACCAGTCGAACCTGTAATTATTCACTGAGAGACAAGCTGGCATTATGATTCCTCCACTTCCAAAAAAAAAACCCAAAACCCCACCAAGCCAACACCTCACATGTGATAGAAACACACACTTCAAAGGTAAACAGCATGAATATCTGAGTATCTCAAAAAACAAGGAGTGAAGAGAGTACTGTTTTCATTCCACTCCCTGTCAAAGTATTCCTATTTATACTCCTGACCTGACAGAAGTTTAAAGCAAAATCAAAGTTCTTTGTTTCCACAGGTCCTTCTCCTATCCTTCTCAGATTCTCGTTGACTAATTACAAAAGCAAGGGAGAAGTTCATTTTCTCTTTATAACAGAAAGGGAGATTGTCGCTGCTTTTATTATGTTACCCATGGAACTAGTGCTCCCCTCTCAGCAGCATTCGATTTGTGACCCCAGTGACAAAAAGCTGGTAAAGGACCAAAGAAAGTAAAGAAAATACATTAGTTTCTTTGGATGAGAGACTAGGAAGAAAACATGCTCCCTTTGCTGGTCAAATCACATTTTTTATATAGAAAGAGAGAATAAAACAAAAGAATCAAATCCCACAGACCCTCATTCTATTCTGTGCCAGAACTCCACAAGTTCCCTCAGAGCACTGTTCCTTTTTAGGATTTGCCTCCTGTTTTTGGAGCATGCAGCATACAAAATGTCGAGACAGCAGCTGGACTGCACTACAGGGCTTAGTGACCAAAGAAAACTGCTAAAATTCAGAGAAACAATACTGAGTCATATAATAAACAAGCTAATCAACACAGTTCTTAAAAAATTGTTTAAGAAAAGAAGCTGCAGCTTATTCTGAAACAAAAGGCATGAAATAAGTAACAGATAAATTGAAAGATGAATGTTCCTATTCAGTATTGCTCAATTAAAAAAAAAGTAGAGACTGTAAATTTCCCCCCCAACAGTTTTCAATATTGTGACACTTAAATATTAACATTCATTTAAAATGAAAGAGATAGAGATATTGGGTCAAAGACTACACAAAAATTTCAAGGAAGCATTCATCTTTTTCTTATTAGAAAGTAGCTATTTTTTCACATTGTAATTTTTCTAGATTTGTATTCTCAAATAATTTCAACTTCTCTGAAACTGTAATACTTCATATATTAATCAACAAAATTAAATAATATTGTAAAGAAATACAAAATAACATTAGTTCTGCTGAAACTATAAGCAAGTAATACAGTTTTGTATAAAGACAACAGACATCTTTGTTTAAAAATAAAAATCAGAATAGTTAAATGCTACCACAAATTCACTGGGGGAGGAGAGATACAATGAATGTTTTTGCATAGGAACTAATACAATACACTGTAGCAAAATTGCTGAGGTACACTTATTCCAGAAAGATATTCTTAGCCTAAGCATTGAAGATTACAACACGTGGATCTCATTTGCAGTAGTTAAATATCTATGTTGCTGCACAACAGTGAAATCCAATTCCATGAACTTTTGCAAAATTTTTCAAAAAGCCTTAGATTTATTCTTGGAAAGACAAGGAAGCAGAACGCTCAAAGTCTTACAGACTGAAAGTGATGAAAACATGAAAGGTAATCTCCAAGGTTTATTGCCAGATGTTTGTGAATTAAAGGGTTCCAGACAGTATGTCAGACAAGTAGTTATAGAAGTAAGAGCAAGAACAGTGGAGTAGACTGTTCCCATCCTTTCAAAGTCTAAGCCCTAATTTTCCTCTCTGATCTTTGCCTTAATGCTTTGGTAGGATGCTTGTTTAATTTTTTAATGATATAGGCTTCCAGACAACTCAGACATTCTCCCCAGGGTCTCTTGTGTACCTTCTGAGGAGCTTCTGTTCTACTTTTCTTACTTCACATTTCAGAAAACCTTCATTATATGCTCCAAAATTTGCTGGATGTTGCTTGCATTTCTGACTGATCCAACAGACATTCCAGTTCAAAGTCAGAAATAGGCTGGAATAGGTTATCACCACCATTAGAGAGCTAGTAAGTGGGAGACCTAAGTCATAGACATAACACTGAGGTAAGAACATTAAATTAGCCTAATGATTAACTGTGCAACTTGCAAGCATCCAGTATCCTAGCCTCACTTGACTAATGCTAGATTAATTTAACCTGGTGTTCCTACCTGTATCTATTCCCACTTGATCTGCCTTAACAGAAAGTAGCTCCTTTGCTTAACAAGTTAACACATATTTCTATTCATGCTGCATACTAACCTATGGATATGAAAGGTTAAAAAAAAAAAAAAAAAAGAAAAAGAAAACCAAGAGGAAGGTGGCATCTCAGTTGAAACACAAAGAAATTTCTTTCCAAATGAAGCAGTCAGGGTCCTTTAAATCTACAAAGCAGGAGACAAAATTATTGTGAACAATAATTCACCAATCCATAAAGTCCTGGACATCAAAATCTGTCTTCAGATGTTGATAGAGGAGTATGATTTGATGATGAAGCTCACCAGACTCACTGTCTTAGGTGGATCTAACTTCTGTATGGATGGTAACTACTCTCTCATGCATACTAGCAAATACATAAAAATAGCTAATTGAGCTATTTCCTCTACAGAGGGGGAAAAATATTGCTATTTTTATCTGTAGTAGCTGAGTACCTCTGATTACTTTCAAAAAATTTGGGTCATGAAATTTATCTAAAAACTTGCTGAACTTTAAGAATAGTGATAAATCTATTTTATTGGATAAAAGCATTCACATACTTAAATATTCTTTTAAAATCAGCTACCATCTTCATTTCTAGCAACGAACTTGCACTAATTTTAGAAAACTGTGGAAATATTATAATTTTATTTGAAATATTTAAAAGAAAAGACAATCCCAACAAAGAAGGGTTTGCTCTAAAAGCTGAATTTTCCACTTGGTGCAGACAAATGACAAGGATGTTGTTGTGTCAGGACTGTTCCCAGAGTTCAAGAATACACTGGAAATATCATCTGTGTATTTAGAGGCTCACAAGAGAATCTTACACTCATTAAGACTTGTCGAGTCAACTCTTGCCCTGACACTGCTTCCAGTCTTTGCAATGTAACTGAATAATTCTACCTTTCTGCTACTTCAAGAGATTGCTCAGGTTTTTCTAGATATTCAGCAACTGCTAGATGAAAACTTTGACCAGCAGAATACATAAGAGGAACACAGGACTAGGAAACTGCTATTTGTGTTTTCTTCAGTTAAGACTGCTGTGAACTTGTATATGAAGGTATTTTAATTCCTTCAAGACATAATCAGCATATTGTTCTTATTTTATTTTGTTAAAAAAACCCCAAGCCTACTCCAGGTTATGTTGTTTTGTTTCACCATGAAGATGAAGAGCAAACTCCAGTATCACATAAAGGATTTGAATCTCATGTGTAGCTGACAGAAGCCCTCCTGTTGAGTCACAAGGTTCAGAAAGGACCCCCTTGCTTTCTAAACTCCTCAGAAAGAAGCCCAGGTGTAGCTAGGTCCAGTCTTAGTACCAGACTTAGTTAATGGTTTACGTTTCAAGGATTATTTTTATATAACTACATATCAGAATCAAAGTTTGCCTGTCATATTCCCCCGACGTACTTTCACCGAGACAGTTTCACAAAGTTGAAACTAATAGAAAGTTTATTAGAGTGACAGATATAAAAAGTTTGAGATTGCCATTGATAAATACAGTAGCACTAATATATGACATTATAATGCTACAAGACATTCTTGTATTCTTTTCCAATCTCTTATCAATTATGCATAGGTTCTTTGGAGGAGAACTAGAGAGTCATGGGAGAATTCTCAGCATTCAGAAAATGTAGACTGCATCCTACTACAAAACAAGGGCATTCAGACCATCCTTGCATCCTAGACAGTGAAGTTTTAAACACTGAAATGCACAGATTATGATGTTTAAGACAAGTTCCAGCTTGAGTAAGCTGTTTCTGTTCACCTTATCCTCTCAGGACTAAAAACCAAACAGGTAAGTAAATGAATATTTTGTGTTCTATATTTATAGTGAAAAAAGTTACGGAGGTAGTTAAAGATCATACTTTGACGTGATAGGAGATGACACTGTGACTAGAGGACTGCAGTGGATGAATGACAGACCATTTGATAAAGAGGTGAACAAAGCCTTCTTGGAAAGAAAAAAAAAAGCCAGAAGCCTTGTAACTGCAGGTCCTCTTTGTCAAGGACTTGAACCACACTGATATCTGCTGAAACAGGGACAATCTCAGGACATAAGGAAACCACAACTCTTATGAAGCATGTCAGGGACATTTTTTTGAGAACAGAAAGTTGAAGCAATGTTGGGTTACCACAAAACATTCTAAAAACATTTCCTGGTCATTCAGTAGTAAAATTAGAAAAGCCACAGCTCAGATGGCAGGAGATGCAAAAGAACAGTTAGAACCTGTTATTATCTTGGAAGAAAGACTAAGTGTGGGCACATCACTGAATGGGAAAGAGAAGTTAATGACAGAAGACAAGAAAAGTATGAGAAAAAAAATATTGCCTTCTTGTTTTGTTTTAACTTGTACAGGCTTCTTTCAGGTCTGCCTCCTAAGCCCTATGGAACAACACTGGGAAATGTATTATTTGTGCTAAAATGAAGAGTGAAAGACTCAAAGTAAGTTATGTGTACAAAGCCATGGGTCCAGACTGAATGATCTCAGAGGCTGCTGAGGGAGACAGCAGGTTTCATTGAGACACAGTCTTCTGTAGTGTTTGAATGGACTAGCATATGTGGGAGCTCTCTGAGGACTGGAAGCAGGTGGGTGTTATACCTGGTTTTGGGAAGGACATCAGAGAAAAGTACAAGCTAATCATTTTAACCCATGGAGAAGGAAAGAGGCAATAGACAAAATCTGCAGGAAAGGAATTTTCAGTTGGACACTAGAAGAGATCTTCCCAAGGAAGGCAATCAGGCATTGAAGTAGAGTCTTAATAGAATCTCTATCCTTGGAGGTATTCAAAACTCAACTGAATTAGGCCTTGGTCTCACGCCGGAGATGTTAGGCCCACAGGCCTGTCTTAAGCAGGAGGCTACAGATAATCTGGAAGTCTAAATCTAAATTATTTTATGATTCAAATTTGTGATTTTGTGCAAGAGTATTTCATAAAAATTGGCAAGAACTACGTGAATAATAAAAATGAAAATGGAAGATGCCTATGAAATCTTTGCAATGAGCAATTGCTTTTTGACAAGATTAGAAGGACTAAAAGTGTTTGGAAGTATATATTTTGAATAAATTTAAATGAATTTAGGACAGAAAAATATCCAAGTACAGTCCTACTACCTTTTAAAAAATTGTATATATTCCCTATGCTGAAGTTTAATTCTTATGGCATACAGCATTTTGGTGAACTAGAAAAAAAGCCTGTCAGTTAAAAAGAGTAATCCAAGCCCCTCAGAAACTACAGGCACTCCACTTAACAAGGCAGTTACTGATGGCTTTCAACAATTTGTGCATCTAGGAAAAAAATATATGTGGAGCTCTCAGGTAGTAGTACAAAGGAATTTGAGATTTGGATTACAACTTATTTGGGTGTCTTTGAAAATGTGACTGCTTTTTCAAGGGGTTTTTGGGTTCGTTTGGGGGTTTTATTGCCAGTATCAAAGGACATTTCACAATAAGAAAAAAGTATCCCAAATTCTGTAGCCAAACTGTTGCAAGTGACTGCTTCATCTGTCATTTGCTCTATCAGCTGGCATTCCTGCAGATAAAAGAAGTCTTAGTGCCATGAGATGAGTAAGAAATTGGGTCCAATATAGTATGCTAGCAGACTGATTTTTCTCTCTCACACGCCTTCATATTGAGTGGGATGCGACTGTTAAACCAAATCCAGAAGAAATAGTGGATAGGAATGTTAGCAGAGATGGGGGGTGAGGGAAAAAATCAACATTATCATTAAAGCTGCAGTTCTAACTACATTTCAGAGTATGAATACACAGCTCAAGGATTTCTGGCATTTTACACACCCTCATCTGTGCTCCCCCAGCCCCTCTCAGCGACCTCCCCATCCCCCCACTCCCCCACCATTAAGAGGAATGCTTTGCATCCTTAGTTATTAAGACAATATCAATACAGTAAAGATTACTTTAAAGAGAGGAAAAATGGGACTTCAAGACCAATCCCATAGCTCTATTCATTGAAACTGCTCCTATTAATTGTTACATATAAACTTTATTTACAGCAGGTTTCAGTTCATAAATATTCATATATATATAGCTTTTTTTTTTCTTTTTGCTAAATGCTGTCAGCTGAAATAAGGACCAAATTCAATAATCTGCAAGTCTTGTGAAATGTGACAAAAACCTACTTATTTAAAAAGTTGAGGAAACAAAATATTTTACAATCTGTGGCTTCTTTTATTAAACTAAGTTATTACAGAGGACAATGTCATCAAGTATACTTGAGAAAAACTTAGAACTTATCAATATATTCATCAAATATACTACTTAAGAATATAATTCTATATGCTAGGGTACTTTAACTATAGCTGAGCACTTAGAACTTAAGCGTCCAATGTACCACAGGCATTTTGCTCTTCTCATATAGCATTGTGCACTCTTGTTTGACTGTCCTGGAGGGAATGGAGGGCCCTGGGAGGTGAGGCTGGGGGTTGGTACACAACACCTTCTTAGCCTGCCACAAATTAGTAAACTCCCAGTTTCTTCAGTTGTCAATTAAGACTTCAGTGTAACCCATCAATTCAGAGAGAAATCCAAGGCTTGCCATGAGACAGACTATTTACTATTTCCTTTCCCCCAAAAAACATACTCTAGGCTTGCACTACAGTATATTTAAACCATAACTCGGAAAGAAAAGGATACCCTCCACCTCAGTATATCAGGCCTCATTATAGAGAGTTCTCACAGAAACTGGAAGATGAAGACACAAGTTCCTTCAGGTAGACAGGGTTTGAGGCTGACTCATACCATGGAAGCGCCCTTCTCTCCATGGAAGGAGATGCACAGGCACCTCATCCTTACAGCTTCATTTACAAAAAAATCTTGTCTTTTTCTTTCCTCCTCCCTTCCTCTAGTCGAATGCTTTCTCAAAATTTGCAAATCGTTTCAGGCTTCAGAAAACAGACCACTTGCCAAGTCACATAGACATACAAAACCTCCACTCAGGCCCGTTTAAAAGGCTCACGCCATTTGTATTCACTGAGAATAGCACATGTCCTTTCACAGAGGCCAGGACATTGTCGGTCTAGAGCTAGCCTTTCAGCTGGTAATAAATCAACTCCACTGACTCTGAGGCAACTACTCCTATTTACCTCAGCTAAGAACCTGTCCCCAGTGCCAAATTGTCGATCTGATGAGTTAGTATCTATTTCCCTAAAATTCCTTCTGGATATTGTTTTCCTCTTCCTCTTTCAGACTACTGTGCAAAGTTGTTAGGCAGCACTAAACACTAGAGACTAATTTTAACAGTGAATGTAATGACCCTTTACATCAACTATGGTGGGCAAAGTAAATGTTGATCATTCAGAATGAGAAGATAGTGTATAAATAATGAAAGATAATAAATACGTCTGATTGATCAAGATTTTCATAAGTCAGTGTGAGTAACGCTAAGACTATTTTGTTAGAATAAAATGAATATAGAGATATCCTTAACATCTTCCCTCTCTTTACAAACATGATACAGATATTTGATTTTCCTCAGCATTTGATAGTATAGTATCAAAATTATATATGCAATTTCAAATATTAAATATAATTTACAGATAGTCTCATATCTTATTTCAGCTGAAATGTGACATCCCGTAGAGTGATTTGTTTGTTCTGTATGCATGGGACAGAATTTATATGCATCTTTTTACCAAAAAAAAAAGAGGGGTGGGACTTGATCTCATTTAGCAAATCTTCTAATGAGGTTACATATCTCCAGATGGGATAATTACTATACAGATACTAAGGTGGTGGTTGTGGGGTTTGTTCTTTTGTTTCTTCTTTGTTGTTTTTGTTAAGAGTGAGCTTTCCATGTTATTTTTTTTTTTTTTAGTTTATGTTGTTGCATTTTGGCCCCGAGATTAACTTTTTTTTTTTCCTCTTTCTTCATTCTGCCTGAACTTTCATGCCAATAAAATTTGGGCTATTTAGCTTCTGAAAGAACTAGGCATTAAAACATACAAGTCTCTATTTCATAGGTAAAGTAGTAGAAGTGTTCAACTAGTTGCTGCTTCTGGCAGACCCCTTACATTGGCTTAGGCTGTGCGACAATAAGAACATAAAAAGTTTAAGGTGCTTAACTGCACTTTCATCAGTGATGAAACTTCAATTATTGCACTTACGATTTAATTTTGGAAATCACGTGTGCCACTTCTACCTGTTACAAGCAATTCAAAGTCTGTCCAACTAAAATGAAATAACCATTCTCTAGGATTAGCTTTCAGAGTTCTTCCCACTGTGCAGTTCCTGGAAGCAATAAAACAATGCACTTTTGAGGTACCAACTTTTACATGCTAAAAGGTTAACCCTGGTGTCCTTAGGTAAAATCCTCTGTGCTCAGAGTTAGAATTTTACTATAGTAGGGACTGCAAGACTGAAGAATTACTAGTACCTCTTCTTAACCTGCTGTTCTAAGAGTTTCTTTTGAGTTTTTGTGCTAATCTAATAGCTCTTTTGTTAAACTATAGAGCAATAAGAGGGGGTTTTATGCTTTGTGTTATACTGTGGAAACATTAGCAAATGAAATAAATGTGAATTTGGCTTTCTAGCACTTAGAAGTATTCACTTTGAACTGTAAATTATTTATGGTACTCAAAGAGACACTTTGTAAATAACAGGAAAGCGTCAGAAATCAAATGCAGATTGTGGTATTTAGTCTTGTCTTGCCATCATTAACCATTTCTGTCCCACAAAATGGTTCAATAAATCAAGTGTGTCTTTTAGACTTCTCTCCTAAAGGAACTGGAAATCAGCAGAAATAAATGAAGCTGTCTACAAGTGACAGCTACAAAGGGAAACCCAGAGAAGGACGGGGGAAAAAAAGCAAGGTGCTCCTGCGAGCAGATGATAAAGCAGATGCTGTAAAACAACAGGGGGATTGCACCATTTCTTCTCCAGAATTGACGATGGTTTGATAAACAGTTAGTCATGCTCCTGGAAAACCCTGTCCATCAGTGCATATCAGTACAAATTAATGATGACATGTCCTGATTAAACTTGCTGTGCTGTGAAATGCAATGCATTATCTGCATGGCAGTAAATGAACAAATGCTCACAGGGAGTGAAAGAACAAGTAAAGCCACACATTTCAGGTTAGGTCCCGAGTCCTAGCTGCCTGTGGTGAAGTAGGTGTTCAGCTGCCAAAATCAGTCTTGTCTAGTGGGTTTTGCAAGCTACAGCTTTATGTTCTGCTCATTAGAGAGAGTTGTCTTGATAATGCCATTTCTGGAAGACTATTAGAAGTAAAATTTTTGTATCTCCTCTTCAAGCAAACCTTAAATAAGCTTGGATCCTGTGTACCTCAGCAAGAAGTCCCTCTTCAAAATAAACTGGATACTACAAAAGTAGCAGTGGTGACAACACATCATCATAGAACAGGAACTTTGCCTGAGAATTAAGCAGTTTCTCATTGATAAACCCAAAAATTCATTTGTTAAAGGCAAACAATTTTATACTTATTCTTCTCTTCCCCAATCTACAGGATGAAAATCCTTCTGTAAGAGCTAGATTTTTTTTTCTTATTTAAAAAAACCCAAAACAACACACGAGTCATATTTTGAACACTATTTCACTTTACTAAGATATTTCTGATAAATAAGAATAAACAGTGATTCTGCCCCTCTACTCCACCCTTGTGATACCCCACCTGGAATACTGTGCCCAGCTCTGTGGTCCCCAATATAAGAAGGGCATTGAGCTACTGGAGCAAGTACGGAGGAGGGCCACAAACATGATCAGATTTCTGTAGCACCTCTCCTGTGATGACAGGCTGAGATAGTCAGGTTTATTCACACTGGAGAAGAGAAGGCTCCAGGGAGACCTTATTGCAGTCTTCCAGTACCTGAAGGTGCCTACAGGAAAGCTGTAGATGGACTGTTTACAAGGACAGATAGTGATAGGGCACGGGGTAGTGGCCTTAAACTGAAGGAGGGTAGATTTAGACTAGATATAATGAAGGTTGAATGTAACTTTGGGGAACCTTGTCTAATGTATGGTGTCCATGCACTAGGGTTTGGAACTAGATGATCTTTAAGGTTCCTTCCAACCCAAAGCATTCTATGATTCCATGAATTCTCTAGGGAGTTGAACAGTCATTGCTTCTGAAGGAAGATATGTCTGCTGAAGAAAAGTTCTCTTCTAAAAGAGCTAGATTACCTTGGGAATGGGAGCCAGACTTTGCTACTCATACCACTGCTGAGAGGAAGGAGCATTTAAGTCAGTAAGAACACCATTGCCAGTACAGCTAGCAGAATCTCGAATTTCTTCTCACATCTGCATAGCACATTGATGGTAGAACACTCAATCCAAATGGATAGACTCAGTCTGAAATATTTTTCAGAACAATTATTTATCCTGTTCTTACTTTACTTAACTAATATTCCAGGTCAGATTCCAATCTCATATAAAATCTAGAAAATTTAGCTGATTCCTGTGGACTTAAATTACAATGAATGAGATTCCAGTCCAAATGTTATGCATTTCCTTTATAGAAATTACAAGGCAGACATAGCAGCATTCCCTCTACACTTTCATTCAGGGAATGGTCATCAAAACCCCAAAAATTATCTTCGGAATTTTGGGAGAAGTAAAATATTTAACCCTTTTAGTGCTTAGCTTCCTCTGTACATGGTACGTGGCCACCAAATGAGTGGAAGGTAACACACATTCATTTCCCTGCCCATAAACACATGGTAAAGAAATACTGTACATAAAATTCTACTCTGAAGTTTTAGTTACTAGAAGGAGAAGAATTAGCTATGCAGAAAACAAAGCAGCAAGGACTACAGCTGCATACAGCTATGTAAACCACCCTGCAAAGTCGTTGTCCAAGAAGGTGTGAAATGCCAAAAGCAACCCTTAAAATAGTCCTAAATATGGTTCCTGAATTTTAATAAGAGTTGCCAGGAAAGCACACTATAGAGGGGGATGGAGTAATAGGCAAAATGTAGATTTAATACAGTGCTTCCATCATACGGCAGGCTGAGAAAATTGCAGAAACCCAGGCTATTATATAGGCAGCCAATTGAGAGTCTATCGCCAACCAGTGTTCCCTTCACCTGGCTGCAGAGCCTGCAACGTACCAGGCACAGCCTGGCACAGAGAATGCCTTCAGCTTGTAGGCTGTCTCTGAAACAGAAAAATGCAAGACAATGCTTTTCTTCTCCCTTTCCTTTCATGTGGACTTCAACCCACTTCTTTTATTTGTGAAATAAAGGGTTTAATTAAAGCTACCTTCTATACAATACACTGCACTTCAGCTCTGTTGCAAATAACACATTAATTTCCCCTGACTCCAAGTAATCTGACTTTCTCTCTTTTATCCCTGAACACATCTTGCCTGGGCGAACACCAATGGGAAATAACAGGTGAGGGCAACAGAACTGAGTAGCTTACTGGAAGTAAGCATTTTGGCATTTCTCTTTATTTTAAAAATATATACTGCTTTATTCTTGCAGACTTCTAGTAAAGTTATGGAATAAGCCTTAAGAACACAGCTTCTCACTGGAGGAATGGAAACAATGCAGTCACAGAAGGGAAAACAGCAGATAAATAATACCAGAAGAGAAGAGTACATGCTCCACTACTGTGTCACTCTGTAGACTATAGGGAGGCACTCTAAGCCACAAATCTCTCTTTGTGACCTCAGGTAGTCATATTTGGCCCTTAAACTCCAACCTCAGATGCCAGTATCATGGTTAGGGTAAAAGGCTTTGCATTTTTACCTAAATACTGTAAGATTGTTTCACATCTTTCTTTCTGATCCTGGATCAGGTCACACACCAAAAAAAAAAAAAAAATTAAAAAAAAAAATAAATCAAAACTCATATATCACATATGTATCTCTGTTGCTTTAACCTTTAAATGATGTAGTTCTGGACCCGAACTCCTGTTGTGGTAGATGCTCTAGCACCACAGAATATGGATCTCCCTTCTCCCCTTCCCTAAAAGAAAGCTTGCAATTTGCAAACAGTTAAGAAACAGTATGTAGTAATATGAAAGAAAACATGTTCTGATAGTAACAGCTGAAACATAGTCTTTTGGTAGATAGTTGAATGCAGGATTTGAAAGAAAGTAATGAAGTAGCTTTTTAGATGTTGCCAGAGGAATTTTAATCAAATACAAGATATGCCAAAACCCCCAAAGCAAAAATTTTGCTTTAAAATCAAAAATCACCCATTACAGAATGTCATCATGACTTGATTTGATATAGATGATACAAATAGGTACCAGTCTTTATGTTGAGGAAATTATATACAATGAGAGCTCTAAGAATGATTTTAAGTATAGATATAAAGATACTTTTGGTTCAGGTGGGCATAAGCCACTTGAATGCTTCATAAGTGAGGGCAAATTGCCTGTGCCTAATGCAACAAGAAGGGGGGTGTGGTGAGAAAAGAAAAGGAGGTCTGAAGACAATTCCTGAGAAAAGATAAAATTGTGAACTGACAGACAAGGAATCCTTCAGAGGTGGACTCTGAATAGGAAAGGAAATTTACAAGGGCTGTGACTGAGATCAAAACACATTTTAATTAGAAATGCACAAACAAAGCAGAGGAAAAACAAAGTGAAGGAGAAACAAACAAAAACACCAAAGACTGAGGAGAACACAGATAATCAGTTATTTTATAACTGAAGGAAAAATACAACAGTGATGAGCCAGAAGCTGGAGAAATGCTAACCAGCAGTCCATCTTAATGACACGAATGGGAATAGCTGAATGAAACTAAACAGTGGACAGTGATGGAAGGCAAAGAAGTGAGGCCAAGAACCTTGTACCTTCTCTACATTCAGCATGGCCAAATCACAAGTTAAAGGCTTACTTTAAATAAGTGGTCTAAATTCTCCTTTACCACTGGATTAAAGCAATGAGTTAACTTTTTTTTTTTTAAAAAAATGTAATTCCATATGCAACATTTTTCTAAGCAATAAGACCAGTAGTTTTTAGGAAGGTTTTTTTGGTTTTTTTTTTCTTGTCTCAAGGCAAATGACCACTGTTCTTCCTTAGATTACCATTGTGGAGAAAAAAGTGCCACAAAATACATTTTGTTGTTACCTTCTACTATGTTGCTTTACACTAACTGTTAATTAACAATATAATAACATCAAGGCAAATAAACTATGAGATTGGCTTTATACCTCTGGACAGCATAAGCTTGAAGGTGGACAGTAGCTGAGAGAAATGACAGAAGAGCAGTCAGATTACACAGACATTAAATGATACTGTAAAGGCAAGAGATTGAATGTGTACATTGTACCAAATTTGCATACCTCTGACATATCACATGCTAATCAAGGTTTGCACACATGCCTTGTTTAAAAAAAAAACAAAAAGTTTTTATATAGCACCTAGCACTGGATATTTAAGCCCTGGCAAAGGCCTGACTCACTACTGCGTCACTGCTGTTTTAAGCATAAAAGACAAGAAATCCAACAGCAGCAGCTACTCTAGGCAGAAATAATTAGGAGTGGGCTGCGTGATGCTGCACAGATTTGGTTTTGAAGCACTGTGTTGGGGCCTCTTAAGGCAACAGTACGGTATTTGATACCAAGTCAACATTCATCTGAATAGCAAAGACTTAAGAACTGGGTTTAAAGAAACTATTTATGCATACTCAAGTTTGGTGTTACATTACCCCAGCAGTGCGATTCAAAGCACTAATGGTAGATTTTTAAGGCTCTGAAAAGTAAAAAGGGAGGAACATTTACTCATAGAATCTATAAAATTTACATGTGAATTAGAAAATGCAAAATAAATCACTAGATGTGAAGTCCACTTAGAGCATCAACATCCTGATGCCTTTGAGATTCACAGGGTGGAGTTTAAGGACAGGTCCCTAACTGAGCAGGCCTCACCTGTAACATTACTTACAGCAGTTACACTTTGGTAGGAAATAGTCTGATTTCTTCCTTAACCTGAAAAATTTCCAATTTGCATCTCAGTATAGTGTCTAATCACCAGACAATAGAACCACATGCATATTTCAGCACAGCATGTTACAGCTAAGGTTTGTGGAGACAGAAATCCAGGATTGCTAAGGATACCTACGGGAGAAGTGAGGAAGACATGAGTACCCTGCAGCAAGGAAGAGACCTGGTGGCCTATTTCCAAGTCAGTAGTGTTGGGAAATTTTGCAGGTGTAAGCATTCAGTAGGCTTTTACAGATGTGTGAATGCACAAAACTACTCAATCTCTTTCTTGGATTTCTTTGTAGACATTTTACTTGAGACAGGAAAGATGTTCTGAGTCCTAATACAAGACAGCAGAAATAAAACCTGAACTGCGATGGTAAACCAATTATTTCAGTGGAGCTGGGTTTTCACTTTCACATTCCTACTTCACTTGAGCATTGTTTCAAACAAGGCTATATTTCAACCATAATCTCCAAAGCTATGACTTACTGTCACATTCTACATTAGGACTTCAAATGCTCTAGAGAGGATCCACATCAGTGTAGCAGAAGTGGAATGACAGACAAGTTATCCCTATTATATCCTGCCATCTCCTATACAATTCATTCTTCACTGTTGATTATTCTTGCAAAAATCCATAGTAGCCATTGTGGAGCTATGCTAAAAAGTGTTTTAATACCTTAAAAGGAATCAAATAATTAAACAAATCATAACCACCTCTGTGTTTCTGTACCTTGCAAGTAGATACAGGTTTCCTTGCTTCTTATCAAGGAAAATTTGCAAAGAAATTCTGTATGCTAAGGGAAACAGAGCTGGCAAAATATTCTCAGTCCTCCCTTAGGCAGTTGTGGCTGCATATTCTGGTGTAGTTTATAGCATAGCAACTCTCCAAATTAACTTATAAACAAGTTAAAATGAAAGAACAAATGAGGCTGTAATTTAGCCAGAACACCCCTCTTTTCAAACTTTTACTGAGAAGAGACGGAAATGGCACTATGTGATTTTTCCACCAAATCCCTTTGCTGTTCTGTGGTGTTGGACCAGGAGGTATCTCGGGGTCCTTAAACCATTATTTTATTGCACTTGTTAAAATCTGCTTTTATAGGTTATGCTATTGCACTGTCTTTTGTGGAGGAAGCACACAGTAGAAATAGTTAAAAATTACCATTTGTGCTACATTTGAGATAAGAAAATCACACAAATATAGAACAGATGAATGAGTGTTGTCAGTGGTAAGTTACAGACGTATTTAGGACAGACTGGTACTCTTGCATTTTTAGATAGACATCACTCTAGAAGCAGTTAAAGAAAGTTTAACCCTTTTTTGACCTTCTAACAGTATGTTTCAACATCTGCCTCTGAGTCTGACCCCAGGTGTTCTGCTCTGCTCACAGCTGTCTGCACAGCCATTCTGTTTGTGTTTGAATGCTTTGACTAGCTCTCCTGGTAGTACCTATTTCTATACACAGACCAACAGGGAATGATTGGCATCTGCCATAGGATTTATTTTTTTTGTCCAAGATTTATCAGTCAAGCCAAGGAAAAACTAGAAATCATTTCATACAGATTAATATCTTAACTTCTTGGCAAAGAAAGCCGTTATATCTGATAAAGTGACAGGATTCCCATTGGAAGAAGAGAAACTTATCTCACGCCAAAGAACATAACATTTTCTTAAAGCTCCATTAACCTCATACGAGTCCACTCACCTCTTGTCCTAAGGCCATAAAAATAAAACTGAAGATTGTCACAGCAAGGATTTTTACATTATATCAATTCAGTTAGACATTCTAACATTACTTAGTGACAAATGTGCAGTCACCAGAAGAGGAATAGCAAAATTCCAGACAGCATACACATTTTGGGTAACTGTGAGGCAAAAAGCATTCACAGATGAGCTATCACACTGTAGTAGCTGTCAATTCACCCAAAAGATTGAGAGAAATATTAAGGAACAGAGGATTTGGTGAATTAGAGTGATGCACTAATGTATTGGCAATAATTGTTCAATCACACTGATAATTGAGTTACAGCGTATTCAGTACCTTAGAAGAAACACAAACATTATATCTGCATTGTCAATAATTTATTTGACAATACCTAGACTAAAATATTCTTTTGCCATTCACTTATTTTATAATAATTAGGTTAACTTAATTATTGGATTTCCCTTCTTTAACTATCTGCCTGTTCTATTCTAAGTTAAAACCCAAGTCAACTGCTGGGTTTTGAGAGAACTATCAAGATATTCAGCAAACTTTAAGGCTATGTGAAACAATCCTTTGTTTAATATTATTCTGTTATCTCTTTTTCTTCAGCAAGAAGATACACCTGTACCTAGAGAATAATCTAAAACTAGAAGAAGTAAGAATCAAATACCAACTCCTCAAAGCTAACTTTTAGGACTTGTGTAGCTATTGGAACAATAAAAATGCAGAAGTGTTACATAAAGACTAGAATTTGATGTGTAGGCTTTTAGTCTGGTGACAACTGCAGCAGCACAGAGGTTCAGTTACATTTCAGGATCTGGAACAAATAAGAGAACTTTAAAATTCTCTTAATGAAATAAGAATTATGTTCATATGGAAATCAGTGAACAATTTTGATTCACTTTTTGATTTTTAAAGTGAGAAGTCGGTTATCTTACAATATTAGTTAATCACTACATTAACGAAACAGAATTAATGAATGAAACAAATTAAAATCTTGCATTTCCTTTTGACATTCAAGCACAAAATATTTTGACACTTAAAAAGGTAAATATGATTTGGAAATGGGATTGGGTGAAAAATAGATCGATCAGGGAAGGTATGTTCCTCCCCACAATTTTGTATATTTTGATGAAATAGATGCAAAGGAATTTTTGACTGGCACTAGTGACAAATATGAAGGCCGTAATTTGTATCTCAATACAAGGCTTGACTTCACAGAGTAGACAGTTGGACTAAATGTTTCAAAACCTCCTCTTCTAAACTAATTATATTGAATCATTAAGAGACAAGTTAAGCTTCAAAAAATTACTCTTCAGAATACAGCCACAGAAAAGTGATTGATGTAACTGAGGTGAAAATTTCTTAATCCGCATGTGTGTGTGTGTGTACATATATATATACACACACACACACTATATATATATATGTATATAGTTCTAACAAGGTCTTGCTACTCAGAAGAAAAACCCAACACACCTATCTTCCCTCTCCCCAAGGTACCTGAAATTAACAAGTTGTTGTTTTGTCCTGCAGTAACAGGACTGAATTTAACCATATGGAAGTAAAATTCAGGTCAAATGGGATCGTTCTTCCCACATTTGCTTGCTTGCTTGCTTACTTATGTGTACGCCATAAAAAGATAAAATATGTGTCTGAATCAAAGTTTTAGCTCTGTTTACTAAAAAAAAAATAAATCCCCAACTGAACAACAAACTATCACACTGAAAAAAACCCACCCCACAACCTTTGCAATAGCTAACCTAATGGCTAGGCTGAAAGTACAGTGCTGATGCTCATTTTACAGAGTCCAATTGCCTCACTGAGGGATATACAAATCACCACTATCTTTCTGGAGATACAATAACTTAAAGAAGAATTGTTATTACGTGTGGATTTTTTGTAGTTAATGTAAATAAACTGACTGGCTGGAAGATCGACAACTTGTATTTTCTTATTGGCAGGCAAACACGGGCCATAAGTATGAGTTTCATTAAAAGAGTAAGAAGTGTTCACTTTCTGGTCCAGAAAAAGCTACTTACTAACACAAACTGTTCTGTTCCTTGAAAACATAGGAGTTTGGCCCTTGGTAAAAAAAAACCCCACCAAACCAAACCCATTCTGAACAATGATTTGTTCCAAATAGGTCAATCAGCAGCTAAGTATTAGCTTAGATGAAGTATTGACCTGAAAATTCATAATCTTTGCATCTCACTCACTCAGACCGAGCAAATAATTTTAGATGTTTATTAGAAACAGGTACCTTGCTATGAAACTGCTGCCACCTTTCTATAAATAACAAAGTCTGATCATTATCACTTACTCTTTGTGAGTCATATTTAAACAGAGCCCTGAGGTGCTTCTCAGGTAGTGTCTTTGACTCATGAATCAGAAAGGGAAAAAAAACCCCAACCCTCTGAAATATCACCATGCACAGATTCTATATCTCTAGAACATATCATCACCAATTTATAGCTTCAAGCTGTTGGGCAGCTTTGCACAATGGACATAGCCAGTGGTCATCGAGAAGTTCCTCTTCCAGCTGTATCTGTAAAACTAAGAGAACCTGATAATGGTACAGAAAGCTCCATCTGTATCAGTGACACACAGACAGAGGAAGTGTCAAGCCTCCATATTTCAAAGTCAACAAAAATCCATGATCTGAGCATAAATAGGGCGTAAGAGCAACAAAGCTCACCACGGCAGAAGCTCATGTTGGGCAGACACCAGGAAACCTTGACAAGACCTGAATGGAGATCATACCATCAGTCATTGCTGCACAGTACACCCTCAGAGCCTCACATACTGTGGATTTAAACCTATTACAGCTCATTAACAGATTCAGCTTCCAGATCTCACCTATGTTTTATTTATTTTCCAGCCAGTGCTACCATAAGCCTTTTACTCACCTCAACAGTACCACAAAAAGTTTCCTTCCTTATGGACAGAGAAAACAAAATGCTTTCAGACCTGATGGAGCTAGAGACAAGCAGCAATTATCTGACAAGAGCCTGACACATTCTTCACCGCTCTTGCATAAAACATTGACCAGTGCTTCTCAGGCCCACCTCAGCTTTCTAAATTTATTTATTTATTTCATGCAAACTGCTATCTAAAAGCAAGGGCAAATGTCTTCTTTTTTTTCAGGGAATGAAAGTACTTGGAAATAAACAAAAACCTGGCAAGTCCTTTACCTTACTTTGACCATCTTTCAGTTTCTGCTTGTTTGTTCGCTTCCTTCACAGAAAGGTCTCAGTTGTTCCTCTTCTTGAATCTAAAACATCCCAAACAATCTTTCTTCTAGCCAAAAAAAAAAAAAAAAGCACTACCCAACTTCTTTAACCCCAAATAGGAGGTGCCTCTAATTAGCTTCCTTGGCACACCAACACCTGTTAACCATGAGTGCCTTCATTTGGCCTCCCAGGCCCCACAGAGCTAATTTTGTTGCCTACCTTGGAGCCACCAATCCCTTTTGCACATCACTTTAAGCTTCCCTTTTCCCATTCCTTAGAAAAGTTCTTGGATCTTCTCATGCTTCCCTGTCTAAAGACAATTATTTCTGACTTTTTTTCCCCTCAGTATTTATAGCCATTCTCTCTAGTCATTCTTCCAGGGAGGTGAGGGATGACACTTCTCTAAAGTAACTGCTTCCCAGAAAGCCTGTCTCTTACTATGATCCACCTCAGACTTACAAACCCCAGAGGCCAGCTCTTACAGAAGAGCACAAGTCATTAATGATTACTGAATAGCTATAGTTTCAAAAAACAAACATTAATGTAGAGATTTTTAAAAAAAATAAGTATTTTTCTTCCCTTCTTACAATTATATCAAACCCACACATTCTTTGCCTATGATACTTCTTACACTGATATTTTGAATATGTTGAAGTCTGTGACTTTATTTGCTAATTTTGTAGCTAACTGTGGTGACTTACATACAACAATACAGAATTGATAAGAGTGAGGAAGTGTTACAGAACAACTACTTCTGCTTCAGAAACTAAGTACTTCCTAGTTCATCAAAGTCCTAAGTATATCAGCATGTTACCCAATCTAGCATGCACAAACACATACACACACCAATGAACCTAAATCATGAAGTCTAACCCCCTAGCTTTAAAAAATTGTGATAATTCACATATAAATATCTTGCATGTACTGGAAACTATAATTCTGTATTTGTCTCTGGAACAAATTCTGCTTCCAACTCCTTTAACAGAACTCATGCAAAGTGAGAGTGATTCTAACCAATTTCAAAAGTTAAGATTTCTTCCTGAGATGTCATGTTCTTTCCTCAGCACATTGCCCAGCTGCAACGCTCTAGTAGGGAGATGAAAAATTTGCAACCCTGCATAAGATAAATTTCGTACATATTTGTAATTTCCTCTTATACTGATAATTTCATTAATGAGGCCATAAAGAACGCCTGATGGTAAACTGTGGAAGGTTTACAGCTACAACTCTTCAGTCAATGTAAGAACATTACAGCTATTTCAGCTCTATGAAGATACATGCATGCATTTTTTGTTTCACTTCATACACCAGTGTATAATTTCATGATGTTAATTCTGTGCATATTGAAGTGGGAAAAAAGAAAAAAAAAAAAGGAACCCCTCCTGAAGTTCTTTCTCATTAAATCAAGCATTTTCCTTTGATACCAAGTTTTATGTACTCTAAGATTTTTTCTTTTTCATCAATAATTTCAACCTGTGAATTGCCTTAATTTATTAGAGACCGTGCTAAAAAAATCAAACAAACATGATTAACGGACAGAAGGTCATTGTTACAATAAAAGCCAGTATAGTAAAATGGCTGTTCCATTTTATTTTGCTGCAGTGAGAATTTGATATATGCTGACCAGCTGATCTGATTTACCTTTCATATGTCTGGTCAGAATTGTATGTAATTCTGATTACATGAACCCATGTACCATCTAATCATTTGCTATCACAGACTGCCACATTTAAAACTGCATACATTATTAAATAATAGCATATGTATAATTTTATTTGTTTTCAGAGTTACAATGTTCATGAGATAATCATAGAGAGCACATTATATATTATCATTAAACACATTTTTGCCACAAAAAGTTAAGAGCATTGGTAGAAAATACTATGTCGAGTTATGTGAAAATATTTATCACCTGTAACCATAAGTTCATAAAACCAATGTACACTTTATGTAATATTATGTCAGCAAGTTCCTTCTTTTTTGCAAATATCTTTTGCTCTATACTTAGTATATTTGCAGCTAAGGAGAGTGTGTGTGTGTGTTTGCAATGCACAGGAAAAATACTAGTTTACTCCTACGGTAACTGTAATTGTCAACACCACTGGACCCAGGAATAGGGATTACAAGATCTTAATTTTAGCAAATAATTGCCCTCATATTTTTCTACATAATGCTGAACATAACATTAATTGGTATTTACCTCCTAGTGTTTACAGAACACAGACTGTATATTTCAAAGACATAATCTTTACCAACTATATACTGACTTTTATTTCAGTGTCTATTATATAAATTAGGACTCTCTCAAATTCTTATACTGAGGAACAAATGATAGTAACTTTATTTAAATGCATGCACAGTACCGTGCACTACAGAATGATGAAACACTATTTTTAATGGATGAATGAATCAATAGAAAAATAGATTTAATAAATCATTGACATTTTAAAGTCTAGATAAAAATGGGAAATCATGCATTTCAAGCAAAGTTTTATTTTTTCCTTGTTTGCTTTTTGATGAATTCTCTGAGAACTTAAGACATGCAGAGCTGAGAAGCAGCTCACTGAACAATGTTAAGACTGCACGTAAAGTTTTGATTGAGACTGTTTATTTGCAAGGCTGAAAAAGTTGCCATTCTTGGACTTCCCTTCAACATTAGACAGTGCTGTGCAAACCTCAGACAAATCCCTGTATTAGGATTTCTAAGCTGTTAGGAAGTCTCTCAGAGGGCTAAGAAAACAAAAACCTGAGCAACTGCCTCCCCAAAACTTCTGACAAGAAATGTTTTGATTCCAGAGAGCAGATTACAAAAGCAGAACACACAAGAGTTTATCCTTTTCTTAAGAGATTAATTTAGGGGATGAGTAAATTATGGATGGCATAAATTTATAACTAATATTGACAACAAAATTAGATATAAGGTGAATTTTTCAAGCTTTCAAGTATGTTTCTGTCTCCATATTTAGTGTATGTGTCTATGTATATCAACGTATGAAACAAATGAAAAGTGAGTATTTACTTGCAATTAATTTAATGTTTTTTCCTCACTCAACATTCGTCTGGACATTGCTAACGTAACCAAAAGAACTGTAAATTTTCAGAAGTGAGTTTACTCCAGTGAGCTTCATTAATTATGCATTAACCCATTTCTCTGAAGCATCCTTCACTAAATCTTTGGTGGGAAATGCACTTTATTAGGTATGAGCTTTGGTAATTTGTGTGCATATGCACTATACTATCAGTCAATATGCAGAATGATTTAAAGTTTGAATGATTTAAAGAGATGAATTGCTCATTAAAGTAATGATGGCTAGTTTTGCAAGTATTGTCATTGTCACCCTTAGCTCCATCTCTTTAGCCTTATAGGTTTTGCTCAAACTTGCACAGATTTCCAATCTTACAAAAAAGTACACAAGAGTAATCATGATCATTTGACTACTGCACACATTTTTAGATGTTTTCAGTGGGTACAGTTGCTTACATACATAGGAGTTATCAGAATAAGATAAAAGATTTTAATGTTTATTGGAATCAAAATATTCTCAGGGTAGAAAGAAATGATAAACTAAAAGTATATGTAAATGAGACCTGTAATAAACTTTCCTCTGAAACAGGTCTAATTGGCTATTGACATGAAGATGTTTGGTTCAAAAGATACTATTGAACCTATGGCATGTGTTCACTGCAGTAGAAAAAGTTGAAATGGACAACAAAGAAAATCAAATCATCCATGGCATTCTCTTCCCATATTCCATGGCAGAATTAGCCCATAGATTAGTAAATGGTAAGGCATGCAACAAAAATATGCTGTATCACTTTATGTAAACATCTGCTTTCATCATGCAAAATGCCTACAAAACTGTGACAATATTTTTTTCTAATAGCATAGTTTTACATCAGCTCGGTTACAGAAACTGTTAAATCAAAAATTCATGATTTTGCAAGTAGAAGATATTCTAAAACTCTTGAAAGATTTCCAGCATAAATATTCCAAAGCCCAACAAAGCTAATTGGTTTTCTAAAAACTAAACTACATAGGCTTATTCCTTGCTGTGGTTCCTTGTCCTTTTGATGATGGAAGAGAAAAGACCGGTTTTTGGAGGAGGTCCCATCAACATGGGAGCTTGGTTCTTGTGAGTAATTTTTATCTAGAGGAAGAAAGAAGAAAAAAGAGTTATCCCTTGAGCTAGTTCAATTCCAAGTATCTGAGATGCCCAAATTACCTTTATATGCAACTTCCAAACTTTATTAATTTATTCAAAGATGAAAGGAAAATACCTGTACTTTTATGAATGCTGTTACATGTGCAGTAAACCGATCTACGTGCATTGTTTCCACAGATACTCAAATTTATACATACAATCAATATTAAAAATCATATGCGATAAAATACACACCAGTATGTGATTTTACTTTTTGAGTGTGGGATTTATTAATAGCTGTTGAATATTTTACATATCTACACGACGAATAAGAATTTAAAAGTTGGAAAGAACATACATGCTGACAGACCAATCTGTTGCCTATTATTAAGATATGAATTGTATGCTTTATTTATACATCTAATCAAGGTGTAATTCTTTTTGAACACATGACACTGCTTAATTTCAAAATAACCATTATGAACAAAGTCCAAAATTAATACACAAAAAAGGTCAAAAAAGATGAACTAGAATTTTAATTTGTTAATTAATTGTTAATAGAATAGACTCAAATATTGAAAAGCCTATTTAAAACACTTTGTAAGACTGCTCTAAAGCCACCCGTTTTGATTTCTTTGATATAAAACTACGAATCACCTTAAATGAGACAACCTTAAAGTAGATTATGTCTGCAATTTTCTCTAATTCAAGTCTAAATTAGAGAAGACATTTTATGAATGTATGCTATGCTCAAAGCTAATTGAAAGCAATTATCAAAGTGGCATTTTGTCTGTGACTTTAAGATACATTGTAAGATAATAAATGATTCTCATTATGTAATAAAAAGGTCACATCTTGCCTTTGGGCTAGTGACGCTAAGAGTTTTTCAAAAGCAATCTGAGACATTTTCTTTAGTGAACTACGACTAATACAAGAACCATCACTTATTAAATATCAGTTGTCACCTGCATAGTACCCACATCAGAGATGGGTATTTCTTTCAAAAAGAAACACCACCTCATTAAAAACTGGAAAAATATATCTCTTAAAGTGCATACCTGACATTTTCAAGTTAAAATGAATATCCTTCACTTGTCATTCACTAATAGTAATGAAACAAAAAATGTATGTCACGTGGAGAGGCTCATTAAAATATAGATCAGGACATTTCTTGGGGTGGAAATTTACTTTACAGTATGAGGAGACAGAAACATAAAAATCTCAACAGAACGAGTGGGTTGATTTAACTCTATTAGAGCCTTTACTTTACTCTCCAAATGCTCATTTCCATGCCACCTTAGTTCATTAGTCTCAAGTTTCATCTGTGACCTATTTTTGTCAACATTGTTCATTAGTATCAAATTTAGTATACAGAATTTTTTTTGGCAGCCTCAATTAATTTCACACAGATACCAACTCTTGCTTTCAAAGACTAGCATCAACATATTTTCTCAAAAGACATTCTGCTTCAGGCACTACTTTGGAAGCCAAATCTCTAGTTGGGGTAAACTGGTGTTATTCCATTGATATGACTTTATGCCAGCTGATGATCTGGTCCTGGAAAGTTGCCTCAAGGGTTTTTGCAACTTTCACATGCTTCATAAGATGCATTTTAGGGCTCAGGAAGAGTGATCATACCAGCCTGATCCTGAGGATCAACACATGAAGTAATCTGCATGCATGTGCGTGTGAGTGAATTCCTCAAGAATGGTAAGAATTCAGCTTATTGCAAGATTTGGCCATGATGTGGCAGTAGGAATGGCCTCAGAGCTTCCTTTCAGAGGTAAATCATAGTAATTCTTTCTTAAAATGAATAAAAGAGCAAAGCTCAAACGGTGGCTTTAGTATGAAGAGGTGAGGTAATCCTGAGACCCTATACAGATTGCATGTTGGATTGGGGCTGTTCAATGCTGCTGAGGCTGAATGCAATTACATATTGAGAAAATGTTTATAATTTGTAATGTTCTTTTTTGGCTTGAGCCATCTGTTTCAGAGACCATGACCTCTTCAGTATGTTGTATACTATCAGCTGAGATCAGCTAAGATGCCTGAACATGATTAACCGCTCATGTGGATGGCAATGGAGTTCTCTATGCATTTCTCCAAGACATATTTTTCAACTGTTATAAACTGGCATGATTCCAGGGATGCAAAATACATTTTACATGCTGATAACACACACAAAAAAAGCATAAACTTAAAATATATTTGTTTGCTTATGCATGGTAGTATATGTTAGTACAGCATTGGTTAACAATGATAACCATTGATTCCTTACTTTCCTGTTGAAAAAAATATAATTAAAATTTCTGCTAAAATTTCTGATAAAAACTGATCAGTATGTTTGTAACACATTGTGGAACATTGGACTACTTTGCCTGAAATAGGCTAATTTTGTCTTTCTCAAAACTTTTAGGCTTTGCATTGGTTCCCTGGACTCTCACTGTGCTTCCATTTTCATACTGGCAGCACTGCCAGAGTTGGTGTTGTGAGTTTGGGTGACAAGTGACAGTAGACTTTGAGATGGGAGGCTGAGACCCTTAGTAGGTCTCAGAAAGAGAAGCAGTATGGTAGGTCAGAGTAGGACTGAACACTGAAAGTGTTGTATGGAAGACTGAAATGGGCAAAAAGGAAAAAAAAAGATAATCTTTAATTACAAGCAACCGAGATTTACTTTAGTTAAAAATAAATCACTACTTATAGCTGTATATAGATTCTCTGTGCATACATATAGAGTGCCTAAAGATTAACTTTTACCATTCAATCTCTCATTCAGCAAGAAACCTCACATTTTTTTTAGTAGGAGCATTTTTCCTAAATGAACCAGTGATTTAGACACACACACATGAGAAAAAAAGATGCTCAGGGTAAAAATCCCAAAAGCTCAAACCTTAATCTAACATTTTTTAGGAACTGATGATACATTGACAAACTTACCCATGCAAATGACTACGGTATTCTGGAAAAGCATTTTTCAGATCACTTACTCAGTTTTATTGAAAACATCTAAAAACTTAGAGAAAATATGGAGGAAATTTTAATCCTAAATGAGGGGAGTGCCTGATTAGCAGCTTTCTATTTGGCAAAAAAGTAAATATTTAAAAATAGGCAAAATAAAGAAATAACAAAATTCTCATTAGGGGGAAAGTAAATATCCACATGAATTTCTAAGATGTTCTGGAACATTGATGGAAGCCTAATGCACAGTGTATAGGCAAACTCAAAGTGTTGAAGCCAATGAAAAACTTTTCATTTGTTAAATAAAGCCAAGATTTTATTCTATGAGGTCATGATCACTGAAATTTAAGGGGCTGGTATATCTAGTAGAGAGGTTTAGCCAAAACATACTGCATTTGCAACTTCAAAATCACCTTTCCAGTATTAGAAAGTGTGTCCAATAATATATTCTTGGTAAGGAACACCAGGTCTAATTAAAAAAAGCATAATTCTTAAAAGAAGAGATGGGAATTGTTCTTTATTTGCCGATAACAAATTTTCTGATAAAGGAGAAGCCTGAATTTGAGATTAAAAAAGAGGTAGTTATAAATGAATAAACCAGACATGTATTTGTTTCAGGAGCAGGTCAGGCTTTCAAAATATGACTTGAAACAACATTAATACAATGCATGCACTAAATGAAATTTAGTGAGCATCAATAATTTTACTGTGATAACTGTGTCTTTTAGGTGAATCAGGTTTGCTTTCATGTTCCTTTTTCTACAATATATGCTGGATACCTTTGTGATGCTGACTTCCCAGAATGCCTGAATATTTACTCTTAACACAGAACATGGAGTTAACTGTAATGCTGATTGGCAATAGAAAACCTGTAACAGACGTAATCAGCTCTGTTATAATACTTCAGTTAATGTTAAAGAAAGATGTAATGTTATGATAATGTCCGAAAAAACTTATCAAGTTGGTTCTGTTAGTTTATGGCCACTTTTCCCCAAGGTATCATCAGGGTTGGGATGTTGGTAGTTGCGCGGGTATGAGAGTTTTCCCACAGTGTAGATGCCCATATGCTGCTCCCTTTGCAGGAAGTGGATGGATGCCACACCTCTGTATTCAAATACTTTTATCTTCCCACAGGTGACCAAGAGCTTTACTGGGCATGACGATATGAGTAAGACCTGTAGAATGTAAGCAGTGCTAAACAAAGTGCTACCTGTGACTTGCAGTATGTGGGGCATTTTGGTCAGAATCTCTTCTGATCTCAACCAATTGTTTTAAATATAGCATTATGCAACACCTCTTTTAAATAAATTTCTTAACAATATTATTGTGCAAAGTGCAATCAAATGTAATCAGTTTGGCATTAATTAAGCTCTAATAATATACTCTAGTCTCTCTCCTAAGTGGTGTGATCCGTTTCCCCTTCACACAGGTAGATTGGAAAACATTACGGTGTCATCATAATTTTTAAACATACCGAGAAAATGACAGAGCTGCAAAATTAAAATAAATGATTAATGGCATTTTTTTCATGTTTTGTACTAATAGGTATCACTGAGGTTTTAAATTAATAGAGCTGTCAAGCTCAGGGTTGTTACAGATCCAGTGCAGAACTAAAATGGAAATTATGTATTCCACAGACACCTAAAGATGACACTTTGGAATATTTTAAATTTTAATTAGTAGGTGCAATTGTTTTTCCCCCTCCTCCCTAAAACCACTGCAAATTAATTGGCAATTAGTCACAACTAATTCTTTTCTTAACAATCTGAACTGGAAAGAAAGGTGCATTACACGTAAAGTGTATTTGTATGGGGTGCAGAAAGCACACATGCAGTAAATTGCTTTGTCAATTACAAAAACTACTGTTGTGAAATAAAGAAAAAATATGCATAGGTAAACAAAACCAATTATCATTCAGTGTACCTGTGAGAACATAAAATAATGCCCAACTGCAAAATAAAGTGTTACTCAGTAAATAACTCTGGCCTTGAAACGGAAACTTTGTTTCTTAAAAGGGAAAAAACCAACAATTTAATATAACATTTTTCTAGTGATTGACTTCCATTTAGGGGTTAGCTATGTAATAACTGTCTACTACTCTACTAAAATTAGCCATCTTTGCTTTAAAGAAGCAGACACAAAATTTTTAATTCTGTCCTTATAAACGACTGCTAAGAAAATACGCATTCAATGATATGGAAAGAAGATCCTTTACAGGGCTTCTTCATTCGTTCTACAGGCTATAGGAGCTGTGGATTTAAACAAAAGCAAATCTGTGACTGTCTTAGTTTTCTCACCCAGCCCTGGCATATAGTGGTTACTGTAAAAGCTTGTTTTGGTTTGGTTTTGTTCTTAGAGGTTTTTTATGTAGATATAACTATTAAGGTATGACTTGTACTCAGGCTCATCACATATCTAGAGACTAAAGGAAAGGCTAGAGTGAAATCAGTCATTCATTCAAAACTTGTTTTTAAGGTGCATTCAAATTATAATATTTTGAAAAGTTATTTCTGAGCTTCATTATTAAATGGCTTACTACAAGTATACCTATCAGTAAATAATTAAAAATTGTTGATGTTCAGATGTTGATGAAAACTATATTGATGTTGATGAAACTATATTTCTGTCAATCCATTAGGTGGGCTCTGACTATGAATTTTATTTAGGCAATATCTTGCATAATCTATAGACGTTTCTGACTTCTAGTTTTATTCTAACATTGTTAGCCACTTGACACTATCAGATATGATGCCAACCAAGTCAGGAATAGATGAAAGAACTGAAATTTCAGTTATTGCTAATTAAAATAGAATACTCTTAGAGATATATTTTTTCCAAAACAGTGTCTATAATTTATGTAGCTAAATTGAAAGATTACTTTTCTTAAAAAATATCCTGATGGCTAAACCTAGAAGCTTATTGAAATAACTTGAGAGTTTTTGAAGTTTCATTACTATTAATGACCTGTTTAGAGATCAGATAACACCATAGATATCTTTCATGTTGCTATATTTGTCTAGGAGAGCTCTGATAGAATTTCCTCTTCAGCTAATCAGACAAGATGTTTAACCATAATATTATCAACTTTCCTCCTCTGAAAGACTCCTCTATAGAAAAAACAGTGAAAATGATACAATTTGACACAGATTCTGCAGGTTATTATATCAGAGCAGAGTGACTTTGTCAGACACTGTAGTTGGCGTATATTCAACATACTGAATAATTCTAGATGACAGATTTTTAGACCAAGCCCCTCCCATTTCTAAATATGCACAGAACCTACAGGAACACATTCCTGCTCTTGTCCAGGGATGCTAGGTGCATGAGCAATGTAAGAACATAAAAGTTGCTAAAAGAAGCACACGATTTCTTGTACAAAGACATCACAGGAATGAAGAAATCACAGATCACAGCTTCTGGGAAAACACTACATTGACTATCAAGTCCGGGCAATATTTTCTCAGAGCACACACTGTAATTTTGGGGAAACATGGTCTCACATGCATGAGAAGGGACAGCTATCAGCAGCTCAGGATATTTGTATAAATTTTTTTTCCAGTCAGAAAGAAGTAGCAAAGATAAACTTGTTGATTCCTTCATCTGGAAATAAACTTCTAATCCTGCATGTGCAGCCTACATCCCATACATAATAGGGACTTGATGTAGTACTTGTTTTCTTTAATATGCATAATCGAATAGCTGGAGAATTTTGATCAGAGTGAACTCAATTTCTCCAAATATAATTCATAAAATACTCTCTTTTGTATCAAAAACTGAAGCAGAAACAGAAGAGTACTTCTGAGCTTAACCACTTGCATCTTGGGCCAGCATGATTCAATACTTGCCGATCATATGAATTTCTTGATCAGTCTCTGTAAATTTTATAGTTCAGTCCATAAAACCACTGAACTTAGATGACACAGAAGTTCCTTGGACCATATCAAAACAACACATGTTATTTCAACTCTCTAAAGTACAGCTGGAGAGGGATGGATAACAGTCTTTTTTTTAACACTGGTTTTCTATCTGGAGCACCAAAGAATCAAAACCTGAGGCTCAGCTGCTGTGTCTAAAGTGGTGTACATGATCTGTGCAATAAAACAAGTTGTAGAGGTCTCTCCCCTGGTACTAGTGAGATGGTATATCTGAGCAGGCCTGTACTGAGTGGAGACAGTAGCTCCTGTCCTTAAAGCCATATAGCTAGGTAACTAATAAGCAACTTCCCTCAGCAACCTAATGAGGAGCAGCTGAGGGAACTGGAGAAAAGGAGGCTGAGGGGAGACCTTATCACTCTCTGAAAGGAGGTTGTAGCCAGGTGGATGTTGGTCTTTTCTCCCAAGTGACAGGATGAGAGGAAATGGCTTCAAGTTGCACCAGGGGAGGTTTAGATTGGATATTGGGAAAATATCCACACTACCATGAAGGTACTTAAAAATATGCATAGATGTGGTGCTTAGGGACATGGTTTCATGATTAGGCTTGGCAGTGCTAGGTTAACGGTTGGACTTGATCTTAAAGATCTTTTCCAACCTAAATGATTCTATGATTCTAATATGAAATAAAAGGTAGCATGGGAATGTCCCCCCCATGTCTCAGTGTATGATATATGACTACTAGCACCTTTGTATATAAACCTCAGTTCCTTGTAAGAGCTAGGGAAAGAAATTTCTTAAGAGGTGAAATAAAAGGAAAACCAAACTCTCATACACTTCCCAAAGAAATAAACTCATCAATTTCTTTATCTGAGCATCACTTCTTCCCCCTTCCCTCCCCCCCCCCCCATTAAAAACTGGTAATTAACAATTTGCTTTCAGGTAATTTTTGGACAAAACTGCAGTTTTGCCTCTAAGACAAAAGCTCATGATTCTTACATTTTTTTCTTTTTTTTTTTTTTTTCTTTTGAGCTTTTGTATGTTCAAATAACTGGCTACACAGTTGGCTATATATAAGAATTCATTTTGATTTTATGGGTATTATTAAGACTCTGGTTTTGGGTACCCATCACTCACATATCATCCTGATACTTACATAATCAAATACATTTTGGCTTCCAAACAAAGACCTCTGAAGTATACAAAATCAAATTTTAAGCTTCAACTGAGAGAAAGTCACCATCTACATGTATCATTGTTTCAGGAGGCTTCCCTAGGTCCTTTCAGAGAACTTTTAAGGAAAAACTGCAGTGTAGTTAGAATTAGTGGGGAGAAAAGAAATTGGACCATACATTTTTTTCTTTTGTAAGATTTAGAAAACAGATTGGGGTAGATGCAAAAAAGCAATTGCAATAAATACATTAAGCTCCCCAGCAGAGAAAAAACCTCAACATTTCCTGAAAGAAAAAAAAAAGTAAACTAATAATTCTGTATCTAAATTCATAGGGGTGCAATAAAATAGACAAATAGTTAATGTATTTTATTCTCAGAGGAAATAAATACATTCAGTGGTATGGTTTTCTTCTGTAACACAAACTCTATTCTCTTAACAACAGTATAGCAAAAAGGATGGGTTCCATGGAAAAGTATATGCCATTTCTACCACCTTAAAAATGGTACTTCAACTGGACAGCAGTAATTATCAGTAATAATTTACTGATTCCCCAAGGCAGTAATTGAAATGTAAGAACTATCTCTTTTTGCAGGTCTGTCCTCAATCGTGCAGGCAGCTTCTGCTATCATTATCAATCAGATAGCAAGGATTTTGCACAGAGCAAGCAATCAAGGCAAAAAAGCACATGTTATTGCCAGCATCCTTCTACAAGTTCCTTCTGTAATCTGGCAACTGAAAAATTACATGTCTTTTTCTTGAACAAGTAACTGCTAGGTTCAGTACTGTTGCTCTACACTGAGCCATCACTGTAGAAGAGGTAAAGATAATGATATCTCTCAACTCCAAAAGATTTCCTGGAATACACCTCATAAAATCCCCACTGTTCTGCATTCACAGGGTGTGTGTTCACATGGTTCTCCTCTCATTGCAGCATCTGAGCATTTACCATAGAGAATTAGAGTTCAGTGACTCTCCCTGCTGTTCAGCTGCACTCTATGTTGTATCTGGTAAACATGAGCTATCACATCTCTTCTCTGTCATCCTACCACAGACATTATCAGCTGCCGTGCCTGTTAGCACCTTATTGAAGGTGTTCCCTTTTGCTTTTTTGTGTAGTCTGTAATTCTGCAGACATAAAGTTCGTGAAAATGCTCCAGTACCCCAGTTTGGAGAATTAGTCCTGCCTCAGAGTTACTCCTCAGAGGAATTTCTTCCTTGTCACATTACTGGTTTGTCATACTTACAAGCTGCAAGTATACAGCAGTTCATCAACTTAAAAACAGCCTTTCTTTATGGAAACAAAATTAGTAGAATTGTGTATTAAACCATCTTACTAAGACTATATTTAACAATAAAGATGTGAAATTTCTTCAACATCATCTCCAAATGCTCAGTTAGCCTCTATAATTCACTGGTGAGAGGCAAAAATAGATCTTAAATATACACCTTTCATATGCTGTCAGTAAACATTTATTCAAAGATCTTCCCCTGAGCAAACTATCTATCCTATCCTATCCTATCCTATCCACTGTTTACTTCATATGTGTGGGCACTACAACAAAAGACTAAATAATTAGTTCTATCATGTAATTCAATCAGCACAGTCGAGACTTCAGCTTTAAATAGAGCATCTTTGATATGAACTCTGAAAAGCACAATGGAAAATCTTCCTAAATTTTTGAAAAGTAATTAGTTCCTTTATACATTTTAGCATCAAAATGAACATTGTTTTTTCCTCAGCAACAGAGACTATAAATCTGATACATCATCATAAATAAACAATCATGTTGGGTAAAGAGATGCTGGGGTTTCACCCTTTGAATATTTTCCAAACTTTTAAAATAAATGCCTTTTTATTCCATCCTGACCTATGGGAAAAAGACAGCATGATGATTGAAAATGCAGTGGGTGTTGAACGATATAACAACAGCGTGTGAAGATGTTACTTAGGCAAATTGAGTTAATACTAATAACAATGATTGTCTTTTAAACCAAAATATTGTCCTTCTATCATTGAAGAAGTGAAAGTAATTAATATTTCTGACTATTTTAATTTTTGTAACTCATTAAAAAGTTACTTCTTTATTTTTTCTTCAACTCTCTAACAGTATCCTTACCGTGCAAGGAGTTTGCATCCAAGGTTCTCCATCTATCTGCATAGGCAGAGACTTGCTGGTCCTATAGGGAAATTTTTCATAATATAAGAAAGAGTAATTAGACATAATTGATAAAAACATTTATTAACAAGGCATATGTATAGTGGCATACACATAATCCTGATTTACTCCTAAAATTCTATGTTATCTCCAGTAAGACTCAAAATATTTATAAGTTACCTAGTCACTTAGCAGGCCTAGTTTGATTTTCAACACTCAAAGCAGAAATACTGCAAACATTCACATGTCTTGATAGTAATACACTACCATCACATGGGAAAATGGTCTGTAATTTGTGAAATAAAGTGAGAATTATGCAAGAACTTTGGGAATAAACATTATTAAATGAAAAGACAAAGGAACCTCTGCTATTTATATATAATGTAGATGGGCTACTACAAAGGAATTAAGGAATAAATTTTGGCTCTATCATCACCATTTATCAGAACGACAAAATATGTTTTTACACTTCTATCTAACTCCAGGTTAGACAGAGCCCTCACATAACATGACAGCTGTACTATACATGTTATAAATTTAAATCGCTAGTAAAGGGGCACTGATTTTAACATAAAGCTGCAGCCAGTGTTCTCTGTCTTGTCTTGGACACTGCATTAAGAAAAGTATAGATAAAATGAGAAAAAACCCAAAACAAACAACAAACAGAAAAGGATTATCTTCTAGTGTCTTTTCCAACCCTCTACTTCTGCATTTAAAGAGTATGCACACAAAAATTATATGGAGTAGATAAACCTAATAATGAAAAAATGAACCAATTGAGCACTCGTCAACACGAGTCAATGGAAATTCTGGCTTGGACATTATTTGAAATTGACCAACAGCTCATGTGATTCTCTGGGATTTGAATCTTTTGCAATTATGGTCCTGTTGATATGGAATTGTAAAAATTATCTCTTGGTATCAAAAGAAGGCTGGAATGTCTCTGTGACCTTCCTTATCCACAAGAGAGACCTTCTGAAGTCAACAGCACCCAGTCCCTCAGGAGAATCACAAAAACATGCCAGGCACTTTAGCAGATCCTACTTATTTTCTTAAAAGTTTTTACTACTGCTCTTCTGTTTTATGCTCATTTTAGGCTTTTGATGCTTAAAACTGTACAGGTTATGTTTTTATTAAGATTCTGAAAAATTCTTCCTGAAAAAAATCTTCACTGAGAAAGAGTTGACCACTTCTCTCTTTTCCAGTCTTTATCTAATCCAAAAGTTAGAATAACTACTTTCTCCTTGAGTCCTAACCTGTTTCCTCTCTTATGAATATTCTGGTCCCTTTTAGCATAGCAAATGATAAAACACAACTAAATTAGTGTGCTCCACCCTTAGTAGCTTACAGACACCAACACATTTATTAATAGTGACTTGTCAGTGTTCAGTAAATAACAAATAAATTAAACCCAGAGCACTTTGACTTCTACAGCTCAAAAAAGTTCTTTACAAATACTAATTACATGCTACTATTCCCTGGTGAGGTATGCATTATAGATGGGTTAAAATGTGTCAAAGTAATGGTAAATTACTTTTTCCTCAAAATTTCATGGAGTGTATGTCAGTAATAAAACCCAAGATGTTCATGCCTTAGTTCTCCTGCTCCAACTGCCTGACAGTATTTGTTCATAGGATGAAATGACAGTTGAATACAACATGTTAAAGACTGAATGTAAATACCCTTTTTCTAGTTTTTTCACACATTTAAAGAAAGGAAGATGTATGGACATAGAATATGGATGGAATACATATGTTTTATATATAATAATGTTACTGTCACAAGCAATAAGTACGCTAATAGCGACTATTAAACTACTAAAGAAAGTGTACTGGTGATATATTAAATGTCACTGTTTCATTACAACAGCACAGTGCAAATTAAAGCTGCTGATACCTGATGACAACAGACGAGCACTGGGCAAGCCGTCTTCCAGCACTTTTCAGTCCTGTGTATATCTGCCCCATTTCCATGGCTCCTTCCAGACCAACCACTTCCATAAGCTGGTCACTTAGATCTATAAAAGTTGAAAAAACACATTTTTTCCAGACAATATTTTGACATTGGTCATCATGATGAGCAAGAATTTTCAGAAGACAAGCTGATAATAAAGGATGTGGAGAACAGAACTGGCAAAAATTGATTTCTAAGAAGTGATTGCACTTTTAAGGTTGAATAGCTTTAAGGTTGGACACATCTGGGTCTCTTGTGACACCATTCTAAAATATCCTGACCAAAATGATTCTAAAATACGGTAATTATCTCCCTGGTATATTTTTATACTTAACAGATAATCTTATTACATGAGAAACTAGGCAAGATTCCTTCATCTAGGTTACCTGACACTCATAAAATGAGATGATTTCAGTTTATAATTTTATGCTGTTCATTCTTTCAACAAATACATAGAATCTGGTATAAGAAAAATCAGTGCTCTAGACACTATTGGATTTTCTCCTACACAATCATTTCCAGATGATGTATACAACTCTAATTCAACCTTTGTGTGCAGGCGTTATTATAGTCTTTAATGTTTTACAATTTTATTTTTTACATTGGATTTTTGTCTCAGAACACAGATTTGATACAAAGTGGACAGAAAACTCCCTTATAACAGCAGCCATTCATCTAGCTTTTCTGAACTTTGTAGTGCTTGTTTGCACCCAGTTACATATTTTTGTTTCATGTTGCTTTTTGATTGCATAGCATTTTGGAATGAAACTTCAAAAATTATTTAAATAAATACTGTCTGTGGTAAAATAAATATTAGTTTTCCTGGATTCACTGAGCAAGGACAAATTGCGTCAAGAATTGTAGATACAGAGATACGACCAGAAACCTAAACAGTTATATAGCAGTCTGGTTGGAGAAGCAACCATGCAAGGTAATGAAATATTATCCAGAATCAATTAGGGTGTCTTGTATGCAATGCTTTATATGTTCCTGTTTATATATATGCTGCCAAGACCAGATGGACAAGAAAAAGAAACGTTTTTTTTAGCTGCATATTATGTGCATTTTATAGATTGGCTGTTAACATACATGGTTCCAAAGGTACACTATTCAGTGAAGCACAGCAATGAGCTAAAATGTTAGTCTATCATCACATTGAAAAAACAAAGAAAGGGGAGCACATTAGTCTTTGTATATTTTAAACCCTTCAACCTTTAATGAAGGTAGAATTTCATGCTAATTATCATATCTATGAGGCTAGTCCAAAGTTTCAAAAGGAGTCTTTTCTGTTCACTTCTTTGGGCTTTGAATGAAGGTAATTAACTGAAAGAAGTACTTTGTTAGGGAGAAAAATAAAAAGTATTAAAAGCAAATAGGATTTATGGTCTGGATTATTCTGCTTCCAACCAGAAAATCTGATACTATCCAAAGCCTTCATTTTTCTTCTTACGCTTTCCTAATATTCTTTGCTATCTTCATTTTCTCCTCACAGTGAAATCAGTTCCATATAATATTAATGAAGTAAAAATAAATCCTATTCTTTTCTATTAAGGAAAAACAAGATGGACAAAAGATCATAATATACAATATGAATAATTTTAACTATACATTCTTATAGTTTGTATCCTTGAAACACATGTAAACACAATTCTGTATGCCCAGCTTTCTTCTGAATTGTTTTTCTCTTAAAACATTTTCCTTAAGTTACTCACTTTTAGACTTACCTCAGATTTAAATAAGTTCTGCTAGACACAGAGATTTAAATGGGGAAGTCCTACTCATTTGCTAAAGCTATTATATTATAAAACCACACAGAACTCTGTAGATGTATTTCCAGCCAAAGAAAACACTAAATTCCTATTGACTGGGTTATTAGAAAATTATTATTTTTTAAATGGGAGAATAATTAAGAACAGATTTTTATTACTGACAGCTCAGGCAACATATGCAAGATTCAGAATAGTGACATTTGCAGTGATATAAATTTGATGCATCATTTTTCAATAGCTGTGAGATTAGTGCCAGTAACAGCAGGTAACAAGGGCCAAATCCTGCCCTTTGATCTATACTACACATTGCAAAAAACAGGTTATATTAACCATTGGGAGATGGAACTAAACAATAGTCTTATCTACCAAAAAAAGTGAAGCCTTTTGTAAAACTTTGAATTTGCAATGGCACATTCCCAAACGGGGTTATGTTAGGCCAAATACAAATATTTTTAGAATCAAGCTTAAATTAGATGTAACCTTCTGAAGTAGTAAAAATCAAAGCAAATGTAACATGCAATTATCAATTTAGGGTTCATTTGGGCTCTGGCCCTTGCTAATATATTTGACCTGATGATTTTGCACAGTCATAACCATTTCAACAAATCCTTGATCTCAGTTGACTTCGATAAGAATTTAGAGTGAGCAAAAGTGGAAAAAGGAGTCCCATTCCTCATAGATGGCTACAGGCACACTGATTGAATAAAAAGGGCCAAGACATCAATGAATGGATTATGTTTGCTCATAAAGGTCCCCACCAAAGACTCATAGAGACTGAGCTCTATTAAAGAGATCAGGTCTTCTATTAAATTAAAAGACAGGAAATGGGAAGTCATTCTTCGTTCTGGTGGAAGGTTCTCACTAATTTCTCAGAAAGATCTATGCTGGCCTCTGTACTGCATAACATATTCCCCTAAATAATCTGGCAACAGCAGTAGACAGTGAGTTCCTGAGGGTTCAAGGAAATAAAGCCCAATGCCAGTTATAAAAAAAGGTTTGGACTTTTACCATACAAAGGGCAATACAAAGGCAAAAAATTCAATACATGTAACAATGCTCATGAGAGGAAACCGACCTATTGACATATAACAGAGTCAGTTACATATGTGAAGATTGTTATCTGCATATATATCACATTCAAAAATAAATGCGTGTATGTCTATGCGTAAATACCCAGATATACATGTATATTTATCTTGCCGGACTACAATTAATTAATTAATTGATCACTGTCATGCAGGGATTAGGATTATGGAGTTACTGCAGCTACTTATAAGAAAATATAAGCTCAATAGTAATCAAATATCATCAAATATTGTGATTGGTACATTCATACAGTAAGGAGTTTGTAGTTCTGGTCCACTCAGCAACGCACAGAAAGATATAACATAACTGGACATGACAGACCAACAAACACAGTAACAAATATAGAACAGCTTGTATATGAAAATAAATTAGACTAGGACCCTCCAGGAAGTAAGGAGATGAATGCAGGAAAGATGATACAGGCAGAGAAGAGAAAGAGTGTCATGGAGTAGGTGAAGACAGAACTACAATTCAGTATTTCTCAAAATGCAGGAACTAAAGAGATTCATAGCACAAACAGGAAACCCTTTTTACATAATCTTTTGTTATACCACAGTGCCATACTAGACTTCAAAACTCCCTAAATCACAAATTGATCCATATTTGGTAGGGTACCTTAGCAGAAGAATCACTGGAAGTCTGCCCTCTCATGCTTTCTTTCTAATCATGCATTACAGGTTGGTGTTAGTGGTTAGACACTGAGCTACACAAATTCACAGGTTGATCTAGTATCACTATCACTTACACATCTTACAAACTGTAGATTAAATAATGAATACTGTCCACTAAACATCATTCATCTCTTAAAACAGCTTATGGGGACTTTTCCATGACACATATCCCAGCTGTGTTCAAGACATAATTCAGAAAGTCACTTCCTTTCAATCCTCAAATTATAGTATAAACACTTGTGTGTATCCGTGGGTATCTCTACCAATTGTAGAGCAAAAAATGTACCTTTCTTTAGGCCTGTTGTATTTCTTCTACATACTAGAGATTATATTCTAGAGAGAGAATAATTAATTAGTGATTGCACTGATAAAATTCTCCAATGCATGCTTCACCTATTAGAACCAGTTTTGGGATGTTTACAGTTAGGAAACTGAAGGTTACATCGTCAAAAAAATTTAGCCAGCTAAAAGCATCGACAGCAGCTATCAGCTACTGAGCAGCTTTTCAGTCCAGCCAGGTCATTTAGTTGCCAAATGAGAGCTGAAGTCTCATAGGTAAGCTATCATGGAGAGCATCTTAGTGCATTAGGAAAGTGTATTTTGACTGGTGCCTTGGGGTTCTTGAGTCCGTTTGTTCTACTTTGAGCTCTGTGAAAGAGCTGAAGTCTCTCGCTTGTTTTCTATGTGAATGAGCCATTAGAGTGTGTGGGAATGTTTTCACAGCACCGTGCCTCTCCTGCCCTCTTCCACAAACCAAAGTACTTCACGTGTCTCCTCACATTAGCCCCATCAGTAAAGCATGCTGTCCCTCCCCGGGGAGCGCTGCTGTCAGCAGACGGTGACGAGCATACACAGGGGCATCTGACCCCTTGCACTCATTCCTGATGGGGAGATAAAGTCACTAGGGAAATGACTGCCCATTTCTTCCCATCAGGCAGCAGGAGAAAGAGAAGTCCAAACAGAAACTTGCACAAGTCGCAGACAAAACACCCTATGTGAATATAAGCACTTTCCCAAGGCATGAAGAAAAACGCTTGTAGACTTCAAAGTTTCCTAGTGAGAAGTTTACATTATCCATTAGCTTGTCATTAGCTGAATGCTTCAATATTCAAAGTGAACACACAAGAGAAAAAACACATTTGGAATTCATCTATGAAGATAAAGCAAGGAAAGAGAAAGGGGGTGGGAAGAGGCATGGTGTGATTAGAAATGCTGATTTACATAGAGAACTTTCCCTCTGTAATGGAACTGGTTTTGATATCCAATTTATCTTTGCAATATATAAATATTGCTGTCCTGGCAAGAGATTGAATGACTCTATTATAACTTGGGGTTACTGCACTCACTCAGGCACATTTGCATAAAAACACTGTTGGTCAGTGGTAAATCTGTCTCTGACAGCAGTTTGTCTTCCAAGAGAAGGGGCTCCATAGCTTACGAAATGTAATCAAACCTTACTAATCATCACGCTGGAAATCTTTTTGTCCAGTTAAAATACTAGATAAGAATTTGAAAACTGGTATGATGCCAGAGGATCCTTGAAAATCTCCAGAGCTCAATGCTCTGCACATGAACGTTTCAGTATCTTTCTAGAACACAGCCTACATTAACTCTATAGTTACTCATTATGCAGAAACTTGGGGTTTCTTTTATATGCAGGGATAGGCACTGCTGCTAAATAAAATGCTAAAAATGCGCTTGATGTCACAGTATTCTCCTGATTTCAAATGAATGGCTTTTCTAGATTCCCAGTTGCAACAAATGAGTAGATCAAGAGCAAGATGTACATTCTATTTTTGTTATGCTTTGCTTTAAAGAAGCTACCCAAAGTAGCACATGCTTCAACATTTGCAATTGTTTATATTAAGAGTTGTATCTGAAATTCCAGATGATATCAAGGCTCTGTTTTGTTACTGATTCACAGGCATACACCAAAAGGCCACTCTTGTCTTAAGAATTTATAATATAGACAAATAAAACAGACAAAGCATTGGGGAAAAAGTAATATTATTACATCTATTTTACAAAGTGAAAATTGTAAACAGACAAGTTTAGGTTCTGCAGAAGGTTTTCTCATATTCAGCTGGATATATTGTGTGTAGACCCACAAGTGTCATAATATTATTTCTACCATGTAAAGTTAAGCACATGAGTTCATAGAGCTGACATGGCCAACATCACATGTGAAATATGTGGCAGAGAATGGAAACAAATGAGCAACTCCTGGATTTCAACCTCTGCTTTTAGAAGTCTGTTCTCCCTCTTAGCAGTGACTTTGAGGATATATATCAAATCCTACATCTATAGTATTTGGCCCAGTTTTGAGTCATTTGCATTGCTAAGTTTGCTTGTAAACATTAATCATCTCAGGTGGCTCCATACATTTAGAACATTCTTAAGTCACTACTCCTGTCTCCATAATTTTTCCTGTTTTTAAAACAAAACAATATAAACCTGCCTCAGTGTAAAGAAAGGAAGATATGACACTGCTGTACTTTTCACCCTGGTGAAATACTCAGATACGGTGATAATAAATTAAGTAGGTATTTTACATATATAAGCACACACAAAAAGCTCACACAGATTTTATACCTGTATGGACATGCACACATATCATATATCTGCCCGCATTTATGCTTATGAGAAATTCAGTACATGTTAGCTCCACCATCTTAATTGATGAAGCACAAAATAGCTTGAATGGAGTAAGAATGCAAAGGTGCTATCTTTTACACTTAAAATGAATGCAATCAATAAAATCCTCTCTCTGCCAAGTTCAGTGGCAAAACTCTTACTGACTTCAGTAGAGCCCAGATTTCACCCAGAATTTTGTGTCATTCATCAGTCTAGCACAGAGACTCAATCCTCAGATGGAATAGTTTAAGAGATACAGCTCAGCCTACTACTATGTAATGGATTTTTTTCTGCATATAATCATCTCCTGATTCTCATTAATCATTGAATGACAAGTTTCCCAAAAAAATAGGAGGGCAAACAAGGAAGAATCAGTCTTGATAATGAAATATTTTATGTAACTGTTTAACGTGGACAGAAGGCCTTTGTAAAACTTTTCCTTAAGTGAACTTTTTTTTTTTTTTCCCAGATTACCAGGGGGAAGGAGAGTTTTTCATAGAAACTTTTTTTGATTAACAATAAAAGAAGAAAAATAAAACAACGCCGAAAAACAGCCCACTCCAGAACATTCAAATGAAATCACTTCCACCTAAAACTGCTCCCAAATACCAATGTTCAGATGTTCAGTATTTGAAATAAGAGGTTTCATCTTCCAGTTCAGGAGATCATTATGGGTAAGTCTTTTATGGTAAAGCTTGGCAGACAAAATGTATTCTTTTTTTTATAGATTTATTCTTTTAATAGTTTGAGGTACAATTGCATTGAACATGCTGCTGCACCAAAAAGTCCCCTATTATTTTAATCTGTATTCTTTTAAAAGTTATTTGTTCAAAAGGATTTCACTGTGTTACTCTTATACCCCCTTCATCCAGCAGAACAAAAGCCGTTCTATGAAAGGAGTCTAAACTTGGACAAACCGTAAAAAAAAAAAAAAAGGCAAAAAAAAAAAGCAAAGTTCCTCTCTGTTTTTATCAAATTTGATTGCTGCAGCTGTTCCCAGTTTCTGTATTTTAAAAATAGCCTTATTCAGTGCCTTGTTGGCTAAAGGCCAGAGTACCATTAGAACATGCTGTACGGAAAACCTCTATTCAGTTACAGATACAGAAATATATTTAAGATCAGTGGGGGTCATCTGCAGCAAACACTTGTATGGGGGAAAATGGAATTTTAATGTGCTTGGATTGCTCACCACTTTTAACAGATATTTAAGAACTTCAAACCGGATATCTTTCTATTTGTATTGGTACTATCATATTACTAAGCATCAGGTACAATACGATATGAACAAGTCAAGATCATTTCAACTAACAAAAATAGATCTAATTCTCAAATTACTCCTTAGTAGTTCTGGCATTCACTTTAAATGGCTCCTAGTAATATTGGATATTTGATTAGCCTATAAAAATGCCACAGCCTAGAAAAGAAAAATACAGTAATATTGATGGAAAAGTAGAAATCTGATCAATGAAAACCAGCTTTGATTTGTACATTTCTAAGAGGACTAGTACTAACAGGGGATAAATGTTCCCTTTCTGCAGGGTAGCAAACACTAATAAATGGCATTATCCCTATATTTATCCACCAAAGAGTTTTTTAGCTATCAGATGGAAAGAAATCCTCATTCTATCTACGTGAGTATTAAAACTGTTTTTTATTAAAGTGGTAGCAATTTTGGCCCATGAGATCAGAACTCCCCCAAAGATGACCTACATTCCTCTTCCTCTTCATGAAAGACATTTCCATTTGCTTCTTCCACCATGCTACTATTCCATGGTGCTTGGAGATCACAGTATGCAAAATGGCTACTGGTTGGAACAACAGCAAATTTTAGTAATTAACAAAGAGCCTAACCCAAGGAAACTATTTTGGAAATCAATGAAATGTATCATAGACCACATTTAGCCATTTCTGATGGTCTAGAATGCCTGCGTTTAAGTATTCAAGGTTATATTTCTACATAAGGACGGGTCCTTATGGACTCTCCCTTATGGAGGAGGCTTCAGCATGGCAGAAGTATCCAAGGTCATTATTGGGTAGGTACTAAAAGGAAAGAAAATACAACAGTGATGATATCAGTCAATATGAGCTTACTGAGACTCCAGGTCCTTAGTGGCTGGTTGGCCTTCTACATTTCTGTGCCCTCACTCTCTCAGTACCTAATCTCAGGGCTAATATAATGAAATGAATGCTACCTCACACTTTGGTTTGCAGCTTTGATTACAGACATTGTCCACAACTTATCTTTGTACAGGAGGAACATCAGTCAATCAAATGAAGGTAAATCCAGTGAGCTCTGGAGCAGATATTTGTATCATTTAAGTGAATCAGACAATATTCCTACATATCCTGCAGTCAAAGTTAAGAAACTTTGATTTGGTTTCCCACTAAACTAAATGGTTTTTGGTGTTGTCTTAAGTGCCATAGGACTCCCAGGACATTCACAAGGGGCTGACAACTTTGGCATAGGAGCAACAGAAGCAGATAAAAGGATGCTATCTTGAGAGGTACTTATAGGAACTTGTATATGGAAAAGTGAAAAAAGCTCAGTCTTCTCCACACAATGAAACAGGAAGAATCCAAGAGGTCTGTTTTTCTGGAGGAGCGTGGCTTTTTTCTGTTGCCACCGAGAGGAATCTTGGGAGACAAGCTAGCATCCTTGATCAACTTCGAGTGTATAAAGCTGGATTTCTGATAAATGTACTGCCCCAACATTTTTAAATGTGTTGGTTCCTTGGTGGAGGCTATGTAAGGCCTGCAGAAGTGATACACCCTCTACTTATTGTCTAATGGGACACAAGTGTGTTTGCTACTCTCAGGACTGAACTCCAAGTATGTGAGCAAATTTTCCCAATGTCTATTTTCCTTGAATTTGTTCTGTTCTGTCATTTTGAGTTTTGGTCTCTGCTACATAATCCACTTAGACACAAGCAACTGCAGATATTTTTCTTCCTATCTGAACTATATACATTGCTAAAAAGTCAGTATTTTTGTATGATTACTGATTTACAAGATGACAGCTCCCTTTGTTACTGGTGAAGTCGAAGGGGAGAGCTGCCTTCAGTAGTACCACAACAAAAATCAACATCTGCTTTGACAGACATGCTTTGCATGAAAAAACATTGAAAAGAATCACAATAAAGCAAAAAGTAATTTTTTTTGTTATATCTTTCAATATTTTAAGTTTTCATGACTGACATGAAGCCACTTTTCAATAGCTTTTCTCAACAGTTATTTACAACACACATAGGAAAGACAGGTATTTCCATAAACATGATAAAGACAACTAGAAAACAGTTCCAAATTTCTTCAAGGACAAAAAAACCAGATCCAGCTACAAGTATCATGGTAGTGAGACTCAAGTTATTTTTAGAGCTCTGGTCCTGAACAGTATCAAATAGGAAAAAACAAACTTTATTTTGTTTCAAACAAGAAAAGATGACTTATCAAAAAAACCCAATCAAAAATAAGAGAAAAAAATGGATCATGGATCTGCATATAATATTTTTTGATTATGATGGTGTGCCACGAAATAAATGGCACAATCTTTTACTACAAAACAATCTAAACACACACTATTCAGCTATAACTCCACTTATGATGTTCCTGGGTATTGGAGAAATACAGAAGTAAAATCCCTGCCCAGAGCTAACTCATCCTGAGCTGAAAATCTGTAATGAAATGTAGAGCCTTACTGAATTTGTCTTCAGAGACATTTGACAGAGTAAGAAAAATACATCCTGATAAGAGTTTAATGCAAAATAGGGGACCTAAAAAAATACTGTAATGGTGTTCATCTTATTTTAATTCTCATTTTTCACTCTCATTTTTGTTCTGAATGACAGAGACCAAGAGGAAGTGCAAGAGAAACAGATAAGGAGATCAGAATTGGATAAATATATGCATGTTTTGGATGTTTTCAGATGACTATGCTAAACCTGAATTCTAAATAGTGGCAATCAAACCTAGAGCTCCTGAAAAGTTCTGCTATCATTCCTGATCAGCTATGTTCAGACAGCTAGACAAGCCTCGTGGTTACTTATTGGCATTGTGATAAGATGGCATTTCAGGAAAGGATTTCTACTTTCCAGCTTCACTAATTCATCTCCATGAATGTATCTTTGCTTAAATTCCTTTTCTAGGCATGTGGAACAAAACTGAAACGTGTATAGGATTACTCTTTCTCACTTCAAACACATATGAATTTGAGAAGTTATTTGGGTTAATGTAGTACATGAAATTCTAGGTGGGTCATAGTGGGACACCCTGTTATGTTATGTTAGTTCTACTGCATGTGCTGGTTGCATAATATATGCCATACATTGTTCAGCAATACTTGTAGGGAGAGTTAATATCCATCATGATGCTAACAGATACATAAGGAAAAGACACCTTTCAAACTTACAAGTCATACCTCCAGTCCAAAACAGAAGGAGCAAGTCTCAGATTGAATTCTAGTTTTGAACAAAGGTTCCGGGTTTGTTTTAACTAATTCATTACTCACTGGAAAGTAAGAGTGGGTCAGTTGCTTTTTTGTCACATGTGGAAATTAAGATTGTTCATTAATATTTTGGAATTCCTACCTTCCAGGTTCCAGGCTGAGAGACATATTTTTAAAGGACCATAATTTTGGTCTCTGCCCAAAAAATCCTTTACGCATGGTTATCCAGTGATATCAGACTACATGCATGTTTCAAGCATGACTTAAGTGCTCTGTTTACTCAGGCCTGTCTCTATGGTAACTGCTTTATGGTACATGATTTCAGACAACTAATTATAAAGCAATATAAATAAGGTTGTGTACAACAAACAGGTTTGCATTTACATATTTGAGGCATCTGAAAATTCAGCCTTACCAGTAGAATATAACGTATGATTGATTTTGAAAAATATTTTTCATCATTGTAATTCATGCATGGTAATAGTAGCTGAATTTTCCATAACAGTACTTCGCACTAGGATCAGCAGCACAAGGGAACTGCAATATACTAAGGGAATTAAAGAGAGTAGAAAATGCAGGTGCACTAATAAATGGGTGGCCTTTGGATTACAGTATTTATGTGTGCTATGCCGAGCTAAACAGAAACCTAAATGTTACACATAAGAAGTGGTACAACAAGAACATCTGTGTTGGGGGACTGAACTGGCATGGCTAACACCTCCAGTGCCAGGTGCAAAGGAAATTTCAGTACAACTTGAGTAATTTTGACTGCTAGCATCTGTATACATTGGATTATCTCTCTTCTTCCCTCCATATTCCACTAGAGTATTTGTATTATACATCTGGCTTTAGAGTCTAGCATAGCAAAAGACAGGTTGTAATCCTTCCATTGCTGGATCCTAGCCTTTCTTTTTTTTTTTTTTTTAATTTGGGTCTTAATTTTCACAGAAGCATAAGGCCAGAGTTACTAGCATTTTCTAGAAGTACAGTTAATGGAAATGAATTATTTTTCCCTGGGAAAGGAAGAAACATTAAATGAAGAATCATACCTTTCATCTATTTAAAGCTGATCAAAATGCCTGTAGAGAAAGCTTTTCCTCTCTAAGATACTAAAGTTGGACCAACACTTCATATTTCTCTGATAACATCCATTCTTCTGAGAAATTCTAGATTTTCATATAAAATCACTTTTAAAAAAATCAACCTTCAAAATTAAATGAAAAATTTCAAATTCAAGTGACATACTCAATTCATACAAATATTGATGATATTTGACAGAGGACTTAAATACTTGGAAAAAGGGGACAGCCGGCTGAAGTGATCACTAGGAGATGCAAAACCAGTCCCATGTAACGTGCTCATTGAAGTCCAATCCTAATTATCTTCAAAAATATGTGAAAACCTGGTGGAGACCATTGAGACCATGGCCTACTATATTAAGTGGCTCAGGCTCAGTCTTTTCTTAATTAGACTAAGATTTCAGGAATCAATCATATAAAACTGAAAGCTTACAAAAAACTACCAGTGATCATGGTAGTTCAGGTGGAAGTCAATGGTTTGATCACCATTAGTATGTCAACAACAAAAGCTGACACTGTTCCCAAGAGCAGATTGTGAAGTGGAGGGGAAAAAAAAAAAAAAGGAAAAAATAAGAAAAGTGCTTGTACTCTGGGACCAGAAAATCTGCAGTTGGTGCACTGTTAATGTATCTGAATGACAGTTCTACATTTTTAAATTTATCCAGCACTTTTGACAAGACCTACATTTCTATTCATGACAGAAGCAAAATGTTGTCAAGAGTACAACTGGATATGTTGAGCTTTGAAAGATTTTTTTCACAAATGTTTGCGGATAACTACTTTTTCTTGGTAATTTCAAATCACCTCCTTCCATCCCCAGTCACTAATTAAGTATCTTGAATAAGTCTAATAGATAATCTAAAAACTGAAAGAACAAACTATTTTAGGTCTATACTTCTCTGGGAATTGGGAGTTTGTTTCACCACACAGTAAATTATCTTTGCTAACAAGGTGCAACAACAGTGCAATAAATACAAATAAATCCACAGGGAAGAGACTCAAAAAACATTACCAAAGGTCTGATTTTAGGAAAAAAAAAAAGCTGTAACAAATTTGCAATCCCTAGCTACTCATCTTTTCATTTTACTTCAATTCTAATGCCAAATTCCTTCATTATTTTTTGACCTGATATGAAACACCATCTGGCAAAAGCATGTTGCAATAAATGAAATAATTGGATGGTTGCTTTAAAATATATTTCACAAATAATAATTACTACATGTTAGCAAAACTCACTTCATACCATTTCTGAGCTCTATTGCTGAGCTATGACTTTTTGCAAGCCTAGAGGACTTGGGAGTATCTTGTCTTCCCTAGTCTTGCATCTAATGCCTGGCAGTCATGAGACTGATGAGCTTCCATAGTCGTGGAATCAGATGCCCATACATTTCATTTCTATTTATTGTATGCATTATCAGTGTTAGATAGGGGTAGCACCACAGACACATCAGAATCCCTTCCCTGTTGGAAATGATCGTAGACTATCGGTCCTGTGTGCAACAGATTATAAACCATATGGCTGACATAGTTAACTTAGAATAGGCCAAATGACTGTGATTATTCAGGATTCATTTCAAAAGTGGACCAGGTGTCCCTGACATGAGATATCTTGATCACAGTTCATAACACCTTTAGAATAATTTTGACCTGACAATTACTTATAATCTACTACCACAAAGCTGTCAAGGTCTGAGGAGACCATCCTTTTACTGGAGTACTACAGATGGACTTTGTGCCTGCACAGCCTTATTTGCTAGTCTGGGGGAATCTTCTGCAGTGTGCACACCTCCTTAGGTACTCATCAAGAAAAGAATCAGGCCAGAAGACAAAGAGGTCATTGGTTAATTGCATACTTGTTACAACATTGCTCATCGACAAGTTATGACAAGCATGGAGAAATAGTGAAAACCAAAATATTTGCTAGTGATGAAAAGTGGTATACAAAACAGCAGTTGGTCGTAAGCAAACATTTTGCAGCTATAAAGACCCAGCTGCTTTGGCTGACTAAAATGAAAAGGAACAATGCTGTAGGGGGTGTGAAAGAAAAATCTCACAACTGATGGGTTAAATGGAAAAAAAAAATACTTCCTTATAAAGTATGAATTCTCACAGTCCTCTTTTCATGTGTTTATAACGTACCTAATTTCTTTGAGTCAAGATTCCTAGGTAAGTGTGCCATGCACTAAATGAAACCCTGTTTACAGCTGTTGGAAACAGTTTATTCTGTATGCCTGGCTTTGTATTTCATTAAAAATTCATTTATTGATATTAGACTTATGAAAAATTCAGCATAATTTTAATCTTACCCTATATGAATAGGAAAAATTAAAGGAAAAGGTAGTTCATTTAGTTTTATACGTATGCACAGTACAGGTTATGATATTTCCAGAAAGTGACAACAATATCAGGAATCAATGAGAAAAAAATGTCTTGTGCATCACCTAAATATTTAACTACAATATCAGCTTATGTTAATTATATTTCAAGAGCTGGGTTGAACATGCTGTAATTGTGCCATCAACCCACATGAATCAAAGCTTTATTTAATAACTGTAAAAGCTGCCATTTGCTACTTTTAAAATATCTCGTTTCTCACGGCCTTTATTTGATAATGGTCACTAGAGTTACAAAAAGCTAAAAATATGAATGTTCTTGAAAACCTTATTTGAGTTCTTACTGTAGAAGCTGAAACATCTGTAACGGTGTATGGCAGTTACCAGCTTCTTGTAATTTCTGGCAATGTTCAGTTAAAAAGGCTTTAAAAGTGCAAGTAAAAACATTAGTGTTTTGACTACTTGTAAGAAACTGTTTTGTATACAATTAATATAAAGGGAACTGCCAAGTCAATCTGAGCTTAAAATTCAGGGGTTGTGTTATTTTTATTGCATGCATTTTTGAATTTGTAAAAATACAGAAACAAAACCCCAAGCTGTTGCAAAACCTAATACTAATCAAATATTTCAGGTATTTTATTTTAATTAAAATAGAAATATATTGTTAAATTCAACAGATATATGAAATAATAAGCAAGAGTAGAAACATCCCTATACAGTAAATATCTGAGCAACCCAACCAAGATTCCTCATTCTGATTAATGCAGGGAAAAATCAAACAAAATCAAACTCTAAGAATAAGTGTTCTCTCAATAGCAAGCATAAAGAAAGTTCAACAAAAGTTTTACTCAACTCATATTCACATATAATGAGAACTGGACCCAGTCCTAAATCTGTTGAATAAATGGAAAAGTATCTTCTCAGAATAAAATAAAATTAATCAATGCTATTTTGGTTATAGCATGAAAAACAAACAAAAACAAAGAGGAAGATAAAAGCAGAGCAGTGAGGGAAAACAGAATTAATTGCTAAGTTTTGAGATATTTTTTCCATCATATGTTTTTTTTCCAAAATATCCCTGAATATGACTTTTCCAATGCTAATTCCCAGTGCTTAAACAGTTCTTTATATCATCAAAGCACATTATACACACTGAAGTTCATGGCACTTGCCATGGAAAATGCAACGTACAACACTATGGAGTCCAGAAAATTGGTCTTCACAAGAGAACTGAATTAAGGTTGCACTCTCTGAACACTGGCACTGTCTATGTTTTGAGTTCTAACTGTAGCCTTAAGATTGTTCTTTTAACTCACTTTTCATGGTCAGTGTACATAACATTTCATAAAGCAAATGTACAGAGTTTTCCACATGCATATAGAATAAATATTTTATATATTTTTGTGTATCTAACCCTACTACTTGCCATTTCAATTACATTTACAATTTTTTAATTGGCAAAAGCAGTTGGTTAAAAATTTAATTAAAGCTTTATTGAACTGAAATTACTTTCTGCTTAGCCCCATCACACACAGATTTTCTTGCTGCAACACTTCAGCTGTGAAGTCTAAGACAAAGACTGCCTATTCCTTTTCCCGTTTCACAAAATAGGACCCTATTTTGAGGTTGTGTCGTGGGAATCATGACTACTACTAATAATATGAAGTATAGATCTTTATTTGGGATCTGCTCCAAAGCCTGCCAGTTCTGTGGGAATAACATAACCACCATGCGTTTGGTATCTTAACTTCCTAAATGGGTATAATATCAGATGAGTTGTATAAGAAATTATCACTTAAAGACTTTAATTTTATCATCTTTACCTAAATATTAATTGCAAAGTGACAGAGGCACGGGGAGAAAAGTCAGGGTTTTGCTATGCAAAATATATTCCATTTACAACCCTGGTTCAATTTTAACTATTGAAGGAATAGAACTGTTTAGAGTTGCTATAGGTCTGGATTCTTCCAGATCTCACAGGAACGGGGAAACCTTGGTTTATATATATTCCCACAAAATTTTCCAATAGCTCTGGCTTCATATGTTATATCAATGATCAGCTGTGACCACCAATGAAGCACTGAGCAGACAGTAAGCTCTCCAGGGCATGGATTGCTTTTTTGTTGTTTGTGCAGTAGTCTGTTCCTGCAACTCTGCTATTTGATTAGGCTCCTTAGGAGGTACTGGAATATACATAAATAATAAGCAAGAGGAGACAATTAAAAAAAAAAATAATTGCTACTATTAATCTAAAAGATTAAGATGTAAACTACACACTTCATATTGCACTGCTGACTCCCAAGGGGGGTTGTCAAAGAGAACATGCACACATGTGCAGACCAGGCAGTGCCACCGAACAGTGCTCCCTCCCCAGTTCAGGAGAAATTCCATCCCAGTGCAGCGTTATTTTCCTTGGCTGGCATGTGAAGTGTTCCTCACTTCAACTCAATCACTCAGCCTTCTTGCAAATGCCAGCTTATTTTTCACAACTATTTTTTTCCATCCATGGGGTTTTTAATAGGCATGAATGAGTGAATGAGGACAGCTATGAAGGAAATTCATAGTACAAAGGAAAACCCTGAAATTCAATTCTTAACTGGGCACCCAGGCTTCACATGTTTTTCCAGCTGACTAGTTCTGCTCATTTGGACAATGCCAATGATCTCTTTCTAGGTTGCTCATCATAAATACACTTGTATGCAGTAGTGTGGCTTTTCTCTGAGCTTTTGAGTGTGCCTGCAGCTCAATAGGACTATTCACATGAACAGATGTTACTCAATGTGAGTACTGGTTGCAGAATTAAGACTGTCCTTGCTCTTCCTCTTGCTACAAACATCAGCTGCTCAGACATCCAGGCTCATGGGGTTTTTTTGGGGGGAGGGGGGTTATGGCTTTTTGCCATACACAAAGCATGTAGAAGACAACTTCTGTAATTTAAAAAAAAACCGTAAACCTCCCATCTTCCATTAGCACTTACATAAAATAATGGTTATATACTCCTCCACGTAGTTTCTTGTATGGATGATGATTAAAAAAAAAAATAAAGTCCAGTTAGTTGTGTGGCATGATATTTTGCAGCTTTCACAGATAAATAGGAGCATCTATCTGGTCATTTAAAAATATATATATGAATGTAAATGGCATGTTGGACCAACTTTGAGGTTTTATTTTCATACCATACAAAAGAATCTGATAAATCTACAGATGACGTTTTGCTTGATAGATTTAATTTTTATCACAAACCAATTTTTGTCTATACCAAATAAAACATATAATTTAAACATTATGTAAAACAGTCTTACACCGCTGAAAAACTTTAAGTATTACTAGTCAGACACTTAAGTGTAACACTTACCAAATTTTAATATTAAATATATTATAGTATTTCCTTATCCAGCTATCCTCAGTTTTAACCAAATTGTCACTGTTAAAATGTAAACTCACATTTGGTATAAGACATTCCAGCTTAAGTCATGAAGTGATGAGCTTTATGCTTCCTTGTAGAAATAGATTAAAAGTCATTTTTGAAAATAAACAGCGATAATAATAATAATAATGCTTCCCATACTTATTACCCTCATATTTGAAAACTGAAGGCATTTTATTTAGCATTTTACTTTTAGGTGATGGTAAAAAACGATCATTGATATTAGTATCTTTTTGACGATTTATATTTTTAAATCTCTCCAATTTGATTCTGTGCTGAATGCACAGCTGAGTCTCAGAAACAACTTATAAAAGGTATAAAAAGATCCTTTGATAATAAAAAAGAAAAATACCTGCAGAGAGCAGGCTTCACAAGCAGCAACTATACAACCAGGTTTAAAGACCCAATCAAGCTTGTAGAGCTTGTTTTTGTTTGTGTATTCTTTCCTTTTCTGTGTTATAGAAAAGCCTTCAGTTATTTCTCTTTGTTACAAACTGTGAACCCAGTAGCCTAGGAATAAAGATCTGGGAGGAAAACTTTGAGGGAAATACATTTCAGATCCAGCTGGACCAGGTGGTGCGATCTGCCAGTTTACAGCTAATTGGCAAACCATTTGCTCTTCTTCAGACCCCTGTACATCACCTGTTGTTAATGACTTGTCAGAATTATAGTGAGTGGATCCATGATTTATTCTGACAGTTCTTTAAGAACCCTTGACCAAACATCATCTGGCCCCATGGATTTATGTAAATATTTAGGTTTTTTAGGTATTCTTTTACTTCCTTATCATTAATTTCAAATGATTCTCATGAAACGTTAACTCACCATTCTTCCATGTTTTCATACTGAAAAAGAAAACCAACCTGAACACACGGTGAGGAAGGAGAAGAAAATAAACCCTGGAAAACCCGTCAAACAAATCCTGATGACCATTTTCAAAAATCTGCAAGTTCCCTGTTTCTTCTTCTTCTTCTTTAACAACATGTTAAAAGGATGCAGAGGGATGGATATGGCATCTAACAGAGTGAGCATTCCTGCTCAGCAGGCACAGCCACACTTGCCATCCAATGAGGGAATCTGGAGCACTTACTCTGCCCTTTCCTTCTCCTTCCATGCCCACAAATTGCTCAAGGGAAATAATCCAGAAATTGTACTGATAGTTTCTTAAGTACCAGACATAAAATTTGACCATAATTTACACACCAAAGAGCAAAATAAGAAGATTGAGGATGACCAGCCAACTTCTCTCAACCCAAACTCTTAATAAAAACGACAGTTTCCTATGGTGAAGTGTGCATTACCTTCTTCATAGTCTACTACTTATGTCAGACTTTTTTTATTACTGTCTCTCACTTCCTCTGGAAAGTGCCATTATTTTTGAGCCTAGTATATTTTGTTAGTAAAGTCAGTAACATATACTTACTGGTGTTTCCTTTTTTTTCTAACTTCATATTAATTTCTTCGTTCTCTCAGCTTACAGATAACCATGTCTGTACTCCTAGTACCAGAACTGCCATCTGCTGTGCCTTTATTAGTGTATCATTCATTCTACGCAGTCTTCCATGTCCTGTCACCTCTTACTAACACTGCTTACTGGATCCTGGCACACTGATTCTTTTAATGTCACAGTATCTTCTTTAAAATGCAGTATATTTTGATTTTGTTTAAACTTAATTGATTTATTCACTATTGCAGCAGATTGCAATCCACTACATCTAAATTCTAGCACTTCATTCAGGGGGCTTTGGAGGACAAATGAGCTGAGGAGATAAGCACATACAACCTTTCTGCAATCACACACTAAGGTCCCCAACTCATCAACAGTGAGAGATTGACCTAAATTAAGTTTTAGGAAGATGCCCAAGTTAGGTCGGTCTCTTTCTTCACTGTCTGCACAAGGAAGTGGCAAATGTCAAACTGTCTCTTCCACTTAGGATCTGATCCTTCCAGACGGGCACTGGTGGATCAGGGTTGCCTTTTATTAAGAAAGAGAATTAAAGCCACAGCAGCAGTACTTACCGATTAGGTCCTGGTTCTAGGTGAAACCCTCAGGTTTTAAACCATGTAGAAGGGCGCCTACCAGGTTCCACACCACTATGAGGCATTGTCAATGTGTAACCACAAAGTTACTTGTGATGGGATTGCACAGAAAGCAAGAAAATGTATTCCTGAATACAGGACACATGGATTCAGCTACACACATCCATCTATCTATTAGTATTAAAATATTAAGATATGTGTCACCAAATTGACTGGATTATTTTGTCCTACAGATTTTACCATATGAGCTACAGCAAAACATTATGCTACAGACGAATTATTTTGAATGACCTATGCCCAAGAATTATGACTTCTTGAAAATCAAAGTTTATCTTGAAAATGAAGCAGTTCCAAACTAAATGCTATCAAACTGATCAAAGTTTGATATAAGTGAAACTGAACACTAGGATGGGCTTTAAAATATGTTTTTTGTCCTTGAAACTCCCTGAATGTCATGTTTTGGCCTGAGGAATTTCTGTTCCTGGATTATAAAGTATTGGTAGAGTGATGAAAACACTGAATTATTGTGTAATAGACAGTGGTAGTATAATACTCTACTGAACTGAAAGAACTATGCACCTTACGGTGGAAACAAAACCACTCCTTCAGCAATACTGAATGAAAATAATAAATGATACTGATCCAAGGGACTCCGAGAATCATGCTGAAAAGCTGTATTCCCTGGTAGTAGGAAGCAAATGAGTTTTTATCCAATTTCAAAGTAGTAACATAAAAATGACACCTTATATATGCATAATAAGCATTCTCTGCTAATACTGTGCTCTGGGCCAAATAAGGACTGAAGAAGTTCTACCTCAGCACACGCTATGCTAGTCTGTTACATATACTATCAATTTTTTCTCTCCTCAAAGTGATCTGTATCATGTGTTCAGAAGAAAAAGAAGAAAAAGTATGTGTAAATCCTTGCACAGAATGTCTATCAAAAATAAACAAACAAAAAAATAAACAATAATGAAAAATCAGTAGGACACATAACATTTTCTAAATAGTATACAGACGCTTATTTTTTTTAAAGAGCAGACATTTTATAGTCATGAAAACCTGGTCAAAGGAAACTTTTGCAGTGGAGTATATAGTTTCACTGGGGAAAGAATGGGAGACTTTTTCCTCAAAAGAAAAGTAACATAAAAGAGGGGCAGAGAAGTAGTAAAAGCATAAATACTTGTATTGGACTTGCAATAAAAAAAAGCGTATAAAAAAATAAACAAACAAGGTCTGATTTCTTGACTGATCTGGGAAACAATTCAATTAAAATAATCAACATGCCAGATCTCCCTTCCTGATTTGCTTAAGCAAGTTTGCATTTGCAATTGCAGAATTAGATTGTGTATATATATGTGAGTGCTTCCCTCCACCTCTTCTCCCCCAGGGTAAATCAAACTTACAAGGGGTCATTTAAAAAATGTCATGGTGGATTAAAGTACCTTAGGTTCCCAGTATTTTGTCTATGTTAACTGTAGGATTCCTATGCATTAAAAGCAAATCTGGTTCAGATTTAACTCAACTGTCTTCGCTAGCTCGGCTAACCAAACTTCCATTGGGTCAAGTGTGGTTTTGGTCAGGAACTCTCCAGTTGCTCCATCCACAGTGGATGTAATTTTTATTAGTTTCTATTCTACCTAAATTTTAAAAAGTTTAAACATGTACTTTATTTTATCACCTTTGGAATTATCTGCACAAATCAGATGCATACAGCTAAAAAAAAAAGGTAATAAAAAAAATTTAATTCTAAAATAAATAATCTCTCTAGGAGAATAAAATATGACACGATGATACCTTTACCACTTTGAAACATAAATCCCTGATCCCAGTCAAAGATTTCTTAAAATATGAAAAAGGTCTGTAACATAGCCAAAGGTTATATTCATGGTAAAAGATACATTTCAGTCAGACAGAGTAGATTATGTCTTTAGAAATGGGAAAAGAACCCGCTGCTTAGTACTGTAACAGAAGAAGATACAGGAATAGCAGTGATGGCTATAGCAAAGAACATCGATAATGATGAGAGCGTTTTCTGATGCTCTCTAAGACTTTCCCCACTCAGAGTAAAGCACTTTGCTGAACAGACCTGCAGTCCGTAGTCTCAGCAGGAATAAAGTGCCAGTGATATTATTGTAAGTTACGTTAAATACGATCTACAATAAAATCATAAGATAATGTAATGGCGTCTCTCAAGGAATAACACACAAAAGACTAAAAAGGCTTAGGTACTAATAACCACACAAGTGATGGTAACCCACAAATTTACAGATTATGCATTTTTTCTGTTTCACAGGATTCACGCTACTTGTATTTATAAACTTGCCTACACAACATTATTTTCTGGTAGTTAACAGTTTTCTGAAAATAAAAAAAAAGATAATAGTTTGACTTCACATTTATTGAAACTTCATCTTGGAAATAATTTCCCTCAATTCCCTAGTTATTTTAAAATATAGTATTATAATTTTCAGAAAAATTTCAAGAGATTTTTTTGATAATTATTAATTTGCAATGACATTTTTGCTCCCCTCTGCCCCTCAAAGAAAAAGATCTTTTCCACAATTTATTAGTGTTAGGGAAACACACATCTGAACTAAAAAAATCCTTTTATTTATTGTAACAAGGGTTACTTATATACATTTTTTGAATGAAATCATGGTGAATTAAATTACAAACCTTCATATATTATCATTGTTATTTATTTGTTTTTAGCAATTTACAATTTTAAGTTGCTACTAACATGACACTGAAGCCATGTCACAGCAAGGACAAGCAAAGATTTTAATGAAGAATGATCCATTAAAACTCATTATGATCGGTATCAGTCAAAAATAAGCTCACACTTTAGAAACATACTGCAAGTAATTTGCAATACATACTGCAAGTAATTTGAAATAGCAATAGAAATTACTGTTAGCTCTACCTGAAAAAAAAAAAAAACCCAACCAACCAAACAAAAAAATCACTGGATTTTCCCTTTCAGATTACTGGAAACCATTTTCAAAAAGAGCTGAAAATTGCCTTTCATCTGCTAATGTCTTTATTTATGATTAAATACGTATTTAATCTTTAAAAACCAGAAAACATCAGAGTCCTTGTGGTTTAACTTTGTACAGGCACGGGCAAGATTCATGGTGCCCCATCTGGTACAGAGCTGACTTTCCTGAGTAGCACTGCAGAGCACTGCTAGGAGATGGGAAGTGCATTCAGAGCCTCTATAATAGCATAGATTTCTCTGCTCTTTCTGTCAGAGAAGAGTGGAATAAATGACCATGAAAGCTGTTCTGTGAGGTCTGGCAAAGGAACAATGAAGCATGCAATTTGGATTTCCTGGATTTGGGAATGCTATTGCTAATCTGAATTAGGGATCGAATTTTAAATTTTGGTATGCAATCTCTCTCAGGCAGAATTGCTTTGGAAAACAAATGAAATGTAAGGAAATGTACACTGAACACACAGGGAATAAGCATAATCTCATGATAGCGCTTTAATGAGGAGAGATAAGCCATCAATATACCTCTCCTTCAGTCTGCTGAACTTAACCATACCACAACAGCTAGGAGATAGGATCTTGGCTGCCTCTTTGCCTCTATTGCATGTTCTGGGAACTTCCACAAAAAACCTATTTTAGTATTACCCTTAGTATTACAACCAGGAAGAAGTCCTTTTTATCACTATGGAATCTTAATTTCCAGGTGAGCATCACACCTCTGAGAAAACAAAACACAAATAGTAAACCAAAAACTCCCTCAGAATGTAAATTTAATGTCTCTAAAGAAGGTAAGTGTTTTGAAAGAAGGTAATGTTTCTAAAGAATGTAAGATTAGCATAATACTACTAAGGTTATAGAATTGGCATCTCAAAATCCTTAGAACTGTTTGCGTACAAATAGAACAGGTGGATAAGTATCTGTATTCATATATGGTCCAACTTATAGTGACTTAGTGCTGTAATGGTCTAGCATACATATCCTGTCATGCATGTCAGCTTTGGAAGCCTGTAACTGTAAGTCCATGTCTGGAAATCCATTATCTAAATATACATCATCTACCGCTATGGGTATCCTTTCAAAGTTGTGAAAAATAACCTCCCCAGAACCACAAAAGAAAACAAGAAAAGCCCACACAAACAAGCTTGAAAACATTATATACATTAGCGTGATAGAGGAACAAACTTATAAATATGGGTATGTGTATGCATATGTGGCTATATGTTCAGTTGTATGAAGGGAGAAAGAAGGCAGAGAGGTATAAGGACTTACCTAGCTTTCATTGCAGAATTTCTAGTTTTAAAAGGTTTGAGATTGTATTATGTCATAAGTCTCTGGGCTTCACTAATTCCATGACTGCAGGCTTCTTTGTGATTTTGATTTTGCAATTGAAACTGATTGGCTGGCAGACAAAGGGACAGAAACAGCTGCAGCTGGTATTATTGATTATTTCCTCAATTTAAAGGAAGTAAAGCAGGAGGCTAACAACATTGAAGGACAAAGGCTAAGTTGTTGCTCTACATCTCTGGCAAAGCCAGTCACTGTCCACTGCAGCATGCTCTGAATTAATTGATAAAATGTAGCTATTATCATTTTAATACCATAGATTGCTGTACAAGTCATAGGGACCTGCCTGTTATGATGGTGAGCTTTTAATCTCATTATTGTTTTAGTAAAAACTGAAATGTCTAATATGGAAAGACACTAAATCCAATATAAACATTCTGGAAACTGCTTTTGGGCTGTTATCAGGAACATGAATAACTTTCTAGTGATACGCTGAGGTTATAATAGTTAATGCCTACCCTATGAGGTCTTGCCCTCTGAATGAGAATTGTGTCTTCCTAGAGAAAACAGAAGATAATTCTTGAAAACCAGAAGATACATTAGCAATCCATGGGGGGGGGGGGAGGGAGAAGAGAAAAGAAAAAATCAAATTAGAGCAGGAAATGTGTAAATTTAGAAAGCAAATTATACAAATGTTGTTTTGCCCCTTTTCCTTACCCCCTGCAATGCATTGACTTATTAGCCACTGTTTTCTTGTGTCGGTCTTCAATTGAAAGGAAGAGGAAGGACTGAATAGAGCCTATCTACATTAAAGTACCATATGTTAATATGGTATGGCATAAAGAGCAGCATAGATATATCCCATTGGTGTAAAATTAGGTTTGTACTTGCACAGACTCCTCTGGTGAGTTACTGGATGGAGGCCTCTTGTGCTACACAACCGTAGCAATTTATGTTAGGCAGTAGGCATTCTGCTGTTCTAAGATGCAAGTTTTGAGCAATAGCAGCAGGAGGAATCCAATGTTCCCTTGCAACCCATACTTTTACAAAAAATCTTAAAAATGACCAACACAGACATCTGTAAAGAGCCACAAACAAAAAAAGCAGAGACTTGCAGGACACCCTTACTTACTTCTACCACTCAGCCATTCTCACAGCCTTGCTGTGACACAAACACCCCCACCTCCCCAAGCACCTCATTCCAGTCCCTTGCTCTGGTTGCAGTTACAAACTTTTTCTAGTCTAGTTCAATCTCTTGACAGAATTTAAACCCATTACTTGTTGTTCTGTTCTCCATGTGTATATAGAACAGATGATCCCCTTCTGCTTTAAGGAATTGAAAGCAATCCTCATGTTCACTCTCAGTCTTTCCCAACTGTGCAGCAATTTTCTAAAAAAATGCCCTTTAGGATCTGAGATTGTCCTTAGGTGATCATTAAGACTGGAACTGTGCATTACTGGATCATCTGATAATAAATATTATCTGCACAAGCAGATCTCAACATTTTTGTTGAGAACACCCAATATGATGTCTCCTACACCTACGGATCAACTGCTTGTGTTCTCCATCTGCATTTTGTCTTACTCTCCTCTTGCCTTCCAGTCAAACTATGCTGTCTGTAATACTAAACTAAACAAGGTCAGGTTTTCTGACCCTGAGGCTAACTGGCACAGAATGACTTCCTTCCATACAGTGAAACTCTCTCATCCCAGATAACAGTATAGCTTTGTCAGGACTGCCTATTTGCAACAGTCCCTGGCCTGTGCCCAGACATTATCTAGGAAAGTTAGTTTCCACCGGGGTGTATTCTTGCTAATGAGCATGTGCCGGAGCTTGAGGCTTTTCCCCATTTAACATACAACCATAAATGTAGCCAAGGATATTGACTCTATCATATTAGAGGAGAAGTTGATGACTACTAACACTTTGTGATATCGTTTTTGGTTCCTGAGATTAGCTACCACCTTAGAAAAAGTCTCCAGAAGAAGGACTATGCCACTTCCAGACTGCTAGTTTTATTTCATGAATATGACACCACCAGGCTACTTACATCTCCCCACTTCCTATGTATCATTTTTAGGCTAGCCTAAGTAGCAAGTTGCATGTGTCTATATCCATGCAAAATCCCCTTTTTAGACACACTATTAGAGAATGGGAAACCTTTGCTTCCATGTTGAGAAGCCACCATAGCTGAGCTGCTGGTGATTCCCATTCTCCACTGTTGGAAAGTTCTTGGTGGATAGCTAATAGAGAAGGTTAAGGTAGGCTCTGCTAATGCCAATCTTCTAATAGCATCAGGATTTTCTAACTACATCAAAAGGATTATACACAGAGGTGAAAATTAATGCAGTAAAAATAGCTTGTGTGCCTTTTAATTTAGACTTTTCTGACCTCTCCCAGTTCCTGAGAGGCAGAAAGGTGTACTTCCCAAATGTGCTGAGGCTCTTGTGGAAGTTGATGATATCCAGAGAATAGGTTGTAGAGACTGGACATGCAGGAGAGGAACAGCTCCAGGTACTGAGAAAGCTGCAACTTGTGGTTACGTCTTGAAGTCTAGAAACTACTGTCAGCATCAAGGGCAAGTCCAGTCCTGTAACCTAGCTCTACCACTTTTACATGGCACAAATATACCACAATTTAGTAAGATTTAGTGTAAATCTTTAGTATTAAAGATTTCTCCAGGCAGCTAAGCCATAAGGGTTTACACTGTCTTGTACTTGTGACTATTCCCACCATTTTGGTTTCTTACGCTAATATTTGTTACCTATCAGCACTACCAGAGATTCAACAATTAGGCATTTCACCTGATATTGTATTTGTATTAAAAGCAGATTGGTCCACTATCTTGGCTTGAATGTACTTCCTTAAAATTGACCCTCATCACGTACATGTGTGTAAGGAGTTCCATAACTTTGTTCAACTGTTGTATAAAAAACCTTTCTTTGATTTTTTTAAAATAAACTCTTTTATTTTAAAGTGAGCACCTCACTTCCACCAGCTTTGTTTATTAGCTCCTCATTTCTTTATGAGGAGAAAGAAGGAGTGGGTAATTCCCGTTCGTCCTCTGCAAGTATCTCATGATCCTACAGACTTCTGTCACCATCCCTAGTCCTCTTTTGCAGAATGAAAAGGCCTATTCATTTTTTTTCTCAAAGAATCCTTTTCAAATTTTGGCCTTGATGTATTTTTTTATTATTATGCTTTAAGTATTTTAAAATAAGATTTAACATTGCATTTGATCATAATTTACTGATTTTGATAGTGCTTTTTTGTAATATTCAGTAATTAAATTCAGCTGCCATACTGGTGGCTGACTATACACTGAAGCTGGTAATTAAGTCAGCAAGGAGACTTCAGTGCATGTATGCACGAGAGTATATTGGGGTTATTATTATGTATTTTATCATAAAGTTCTAATGAATGAATTTTTGGTTATTTGTTGAGTATAAATGCTATGAGACAATGGTGTTTGAAAATACTACAAAACTTTGTATGGCTTACGCCTCTCTGTATGATCCTCTGTTACTATGAACAGTCTAAATTAAAAGGCATACAAGCTATTTTTAATGCATTAATTTTCACCTGTGTTTATAATCCTTTTGAAAGCACACATAATGGTGCAATAAGACAGATGACAGAGGACATTCTCCCAGCTCACACAGAGACTAATGGAGATGCCTTTAGATTTACCATGTCCAGATGACTGTCTATGTCCTCCTGCTGCCTCCTCTATGTCTTTGGGAGGCACTGGAGAGTCCAGTCCAGCATCGTCCAGTGTCCTCAGCCTTCACAAACACCCTATCTGTTTGTCCCCTTTTTACAAGAAGGTCTGTTAGAAGATAAACCAGGATGACTGAAGAAGTGATACAGATTGCAGTTCTGATTCAGCACCTACTTTGGACAACAGCAAAGTTTCCACTGGTTAAACTGGGAACAGGATGGGATGGATATGTGCATGTTTGACTGTAGATTTCTTTGTCTAATGTCGCTCTCACCTCCCCTGAAAAGACCTAATCTATTCTTGCATACTTAAAGAGGTATTTATTAATGTTTAGCTTCCTGTAGATAATTTGGCTGCTCTATGCAGCCATAAAATTTTATGACAGTAAACATGAGAGATGTGCCTAAATTGCACAGAAATGTTTCCAGACTGCCTGCTTTATTTTTCTTTTATAGTGTCAGTCCCATTAAATTTACATTGGTGCTAATTTTACAAAAACATTGTGTCAAAATTATTAATGTGACAAATATGCTGAGTCGATTAATTTTAGCTATGCCCCCTGAATGACTGTATACAGTACTTTTCAGTCTGAAATGTATGTATCTGAAACCTCTACAGCAAATGCTGCTGTGCTTATCCAACTGCTGCAGTTGTCAGAGGGATCAGTGATGACAGCAAGAGATCATTAAAATGAGTTTTTAATTGTTCAAATCTGAACATGACCATCAAAACACAATGCCTTTCAAAATAAAGAATAAAGATGTGTATTTTTCAACATTTTCAAAAAATGTGCAGTGAGGGTAATAGAAAAATACAGTTATTTAATAATATAGTTTACTATAAACATATAGCTGAATATTATACTACTGAGGTCACCTGATACATTAGCTGCTAGACCTTCCCAGATACCAAAGCAGAGCACTCGTGATACATAGAAAGCGCTACAAACCATCCAGAATTAGCACAGCACAGGTTTCTATAAAGATTGTGGAGAAAAGATTGAGATTTGGAAGACCTCATACAGAATAGTGTATCTTTTGATGAGGGAACATTTCTGCAGAATCATGCTCAGGGCCTACTTAGCTGAACTTTCCAGCCTGGGTGTCCTCAGCTGATAAAAACAATATAAGGCAAAAAGTCTGTGCAAGTCAAAGCACTTTTTCTTCATGCTGAAATTACTTCAAGCAAAATATTTCTTCTTTCTCCATCTTATCCTTGGTTTATGGGTTAGTATGACTTTTAATCCCATCTGCCTAAGATAGACACAAAATGACGTGCGGGTCAACCATTTCTCCCAAATCCTAACTGAAAACACTACCAGTTCATTTACAGTCAACAAATCTGGCATGACAAATAAAACATACCACAGGTCTTTAATACTGGAACATTACTTTTCTGTGTATTTTCTCTGTAAGTTTTTTCCTTTTGTCGGCCTTCTCTTTTGAGGTCTTCTCTTTTCGGTCATGCTTTGGTGATGGTATTAAATTTGAGTTAATCAATGGTTTAGTTAGAAAATCATAAGGTAATGGGTTTCAGTTTTGCTACATGATTACAGCAAGATTTTTTTTTTCTGAGGAAAAAATTTTTATTTGTCTCAGTTTACAAAATAGAACCTTGGCAGTCTAGCAATAACCTAGAACTACACATCTCATCAATAGTTCACTTTGACCTCCGCTCCCCCAAATGTTCAGCAAGTACATATGGACAATGAAGAGACAGATCTACCATGACACCAGCACTGTATTTTCCCAGGAAAAGGATTAAATATTCCCAAATTCTATTTTCCTGAACTCCTTTCCCTGTTTGCTTCCCCTCATTTATTTTGCATTCATCTTTAGCTTGCATGTGTTTACATACTAGCCTGTTACTCATCTACAGCATAACGGTGCAGCAGCTACCGCATCACTTTCATATAATTTTTGCAGCTTTTGTTTCCAACTTTCTGGATTTTTAAACTTATATATGCAATCAAGCCAAGAAAGGGTATGAACACATAAAACAAAATTTAGTTTGAACATCAAGCTTTTACAACTTAGGCAAGGTTATTGCTGATGCCAGAGAAAAGCAACGTTAAAAATTGTCTGCTGGAAAGTTTAAGGCTCAAAGGCATGATAAATGAGAAACGCTAGGGATTCAAGATGTAGGAATCATAACAGATTTCTGATGTCAAGGATATATGAGATACTTTACAGGCTATCTGTTTTTGCTCTGTAAAGGCAGCAAAACAGAGCTGTCCTCCAAACAGGACAACAAAGTCTTTGAACATAAACTTACAGAGACCATGCCTCTATACCTACAATTTTCCATATGAAGAAGTGATTTAAGAAAAGTCTAAGTAAATATCACTAAACCCAAATGAGATCCTTCATGTGAGCAGCAGTATCATCTTGTCCTATTTTCTCTGTCATATTCGGACCTGATCTTAGCTCTTTCTCTAAATAGGGGACTTCAAAGCTTCCTAACTAGGCCTATGTACTGTTTTGTAATGCAAGAAAAGCTACACACTCAAAGAAAATAAAAAGGAAGCAAAATTAAAAAATAAAAAACCACCAGCTTTCTTATGAAGTAAATTACCAAACCCAGATCAGAAAACAGTGCTGAGGAAATGTGTAAAGGGGGATTCTGAAACAAAGTTAAACAAACCCAGTAGAATTATTAATAGAGCTATGATTTCAATTTGTGTGGAATAGAGACTTTGTGCCTCAAGACACAACACTCCCATAATTTACTTGAGGTAAGGAAGTAACTTCTTTTTCAGGTATTCATACTTAACTGTTGTGGGAATTCTTTCCGTCTGTTAAGCAGCCAGTAGAGGTATTCAGAGATAAAATGAACTGGATCAATGAGTCAGTATCACAGTTTGTTTAGATAGTAGTTACTCTTCTAAGACTTTTGTGCTTTACATATTTAAAAAAAAATAAAAAAAAAATCCTTACTTTTCTCCTAAAAGCTCTTAGAAAAAATATTTTTGAGCTGTATGTGGGTATATTTATTTATTGAATTGGATAAGCCTATTGCATAAGCCAATTCTCTAGTCTCAGAAAATGTTAAAGGAAAAATAAATCTACTAATTGTCTGAGAAAAATACTAAGACCACATGGCATTGCACATACAAAACCTAAAAACAATGAGAGGTCTAAAGCATGTGTTTGAGAAAGAGTGTCAAAAGCCCTTATTTAAAAGAACTATAAAAAGTAAGTAAAAAACGAAATAAAAATAAAATACTGTGCAGCAGGTATTTTACTAGCGGCAGCTGTAATATAACAAATATAGAAAAATATAACAAATTGCAGTGGATTATTGAACAGCTGTAATTTGTACATTTCCACACACACTTACATAAAAGCCTGAGTGCAAGGCAAATCTACGTTCTTCAGTTTAGAGTACGCAAGAACCTACACTACGTTTTAACTCAATCAATGACCTGCCTGCAGGATGACATGATTTTCCTTCACTATTACTAGTCTCTGGCAGATACTGATTTTGACTTCATCTTCTACAAAATGGTGTTTATGTAAATTACTGAGCAATCCAGATTTGGACATTAGGCCAAAGAAAACATCCAAGCCAAAACAGTTGTAAAAAAAAAAAATGGCCCTTACACTGCCCTATCGGTGATTTTCAGACCAACTATGTTAAAGGAAAGAGAATTCAGGCTACAGGCTTAATATGTTCATCCTTTTGTGATACAGATTATTGGCTGCAATGTCTGGCTGCATTTGTGGAGTCAGATGTTGTCCTTACAGAACCAATGGCAAAATCCACGGTGGCCAGCTTTTCTGCTTCGGCATGAGTTATTATTTCAAACAACGCAGTGACCTGTCAAGCTTGTATTCTAGCCAATGCAGGTCAGGTTTTCACCAAATCCCAGGCCCATTTGGGACGTGAAATAAACTTTTAAGAAATAACTTGTGACTATTCATAACGTGCATCACTAACAGAACAGAGGAAAACTACTCTCCATAAAATGTAATTTGTGATCTCAGAAGAGTGCTAATACCTAAAATATAACTACCCCTCTTATGACTTCCCAAATCAATAATAATGATGTTTGAATATGAAGTTAGACCTTCTAAATTCAATAGAAATGTCACTGACAGTAAATTTTAAGGAGACCTCATACCCAAAGACATGAAAGCTCTTCAATAAACAGAAAAAAAGAAAAAAAAGTCTTCTGGCTCTTTCCCAAGAACACCTAGTGTATCTTGAGTGTAGAACAGGAATCTTTAGTTGTTCAAGAAATCATCCATCTGCCCCCTCAGAATGAGACTTTCTTAAAAACACAAACATACATCTTGGAGGAAGAGGACTCTTTTTCAGGTTTAGGTGCTGATGAAAGAAATATTTCCAAGCACTCCTTTGTGCTCACAGAGGCTGAAAACGTTCTTTTATGTTTCAGGGCTTTTTTTTTTGTTGTTTTGGGTTGGGTTTTTCTTTAATAAAATGAAAGCTATTCTTACTGTGTCACGTGATTCCATGATCTGGGGACTGAAGAAAAACACCAAATGTCTTGAGAGCTGGCAGCTCTGAGAGTGTTACAAAACAAGCCCCTGAGCCAACTAGACTGAGAGATGTTGGCCTCGCACAGTTGCTATAGCGTAACGATAAATGTTTAAGTTAAATGTCTATAGCACAAGGAAGCTGCCTCCGACTTCAAATGGTTATGTAGAAACTCGATTAGGATAATAGCAGATGCTATGGTATACAGAACTCTCATGAGAAAACATGCTCCATGGTTCCCCTAAAGAGGACACGTTGGTGCTCTGGCTCTACTGGCCCACAGCCCTGCGCGTCAACCAGCGGAAAGGTGAAGGCAGAAGGCATGTGTTGTCCCTACAAATAGGTAGCAAGTCACGTGTCCCACAAGGTGTCATTATCTCAGGAGAGGGTGACTGAATCTGGTTGAGGCAGAGCAGCTCTGTTCCCATCTAAATGATGAATTTTACTGAACTGCCGCAACCATGCAGCGGAGAGTTTTATTTCAGCTGTTGCTCTACATACATACATACATACATACATACATACATGACATGGAATCATTCCTAAAATTCAAGTTGCAATTCTCTTCTCCTACCAACTTTTTTTCTCCTCCAAAGAACAGACAGGAGAATAGTTGGGGGGGGTGGGGGGGGCGGAGGGAAGGAAGGAAAACCTTAATTGCTTAAATAAAAGCCACTCCATCTCTATGCTTGCTGGCTTGTCTCTGTTACTCACTGAACAATTGTACTGAAATGAGTAAAACTACTCACACCAATTAAGGCAACAGAATTTGGGTCATTCTCTCATTTATTTTGATCTAGAAGATTGCTCTGCTGTGAAAATGTGGTCTGAAAGCATGCTAGCAAAGATAAAAAGGCACACAGCTGTCAGCTGAAAGAAATGCAAATGTTACCTGTGGTTCAGTCCACATCCAAACTGAGAAAAGTCTGAAAAGCTACTGGTCAGCTAATAATCCCATTGTGTAGGAAAGAACCTTCCCAGCACTTTTGGAACAAAAGTACAAAATATTGATTTTTTTTTTAAATGATTCTTAGCAAATTTGCTTCTAAACAAATGGAAGTATTTCCTTGATACCATTGAAGCTTTTGTTTTGGTACTGGCAAAGCTATTTTATTATATAAACAATATATATTGTCTGTGTCATATTTTAAAGGAAAATAGGACGAATATCATAAATACATTTCAACATTTTAAAAATAAGGAAAGAGAGGAAAAAAAAATCTGATTTAATTCATTTCAATAGTATGTATTTCAAATAAAATTTCAGGGGAAAAAGATATTGCAGGTAAGTTTTTAAATGGAATTGTGATACTATTTCCCTATATTACTAATTATTGCTTTTGCTAGCAAAGGTAGTGGGTTTGCCAATGATGCAGGAAAGAATCAGCAATTGCTAATTACTTTCTCGCTGATAACCCTGAGCTTTTCTGGTGTTGAGATCCATCAGTGGTGTCCTAATTCCAGTGAGGTAAATTCATGTGTTTACTCAAATGAGGACAATAATGGGCTTACCTATCAAAGTATGTATTCTCTCATATAACAGGTATTTTTGCTGGTTTTTCTGTGAACTTGGTCTACTTCTGGTGTTAATTATATTCCATAGAGCTGTGGGCAGTCAAGTGAGCCAGCTCCAGTCTGAAACAGTTAGGAAAACCTGCAAACAACTAAGTGAGAAAGTATCTACCATACCTTTGTGGTCTTCCCTGTGATCCAGACTTTTTTTGTAAAGAGACAGATCAATAAGAGTTAATTACTATTAATTCAGATACAGTGTAATATCAAATGATTCAGTCGACATTATATGCTTTCCTTCCTACTTTTTCTTACTGTGACAAAGAGGGATCAACCATGGAGTCACAAATTTCGGAACTTTTAAGGGTGTGTGCTTTCTGTAAATGTGTACTTCTATAAATTCATGGTTTATGTCAATAATGGATCTCCTGAACTATAAATCTTATTCAACATTTAAATTACCTTAATGAATTGATGGGGGTCTCACAGCCAGAGAAACTGATGCAGGTATTTATGAGAACATTTAGTACCTGTGTAAATCTAGTGAACACAATTTGAAAACAGAGCAACAAAGGTATGTTCTTAAAGCTAAAGACACAAAACTATTTAATAAAATCAAGGTACATGTAGGGTTGAATTTGGTTTGAAATTTAAATGAGATCACTAAGGCTTTTATTTAAAAAAAAATATTTTGGAGAAGATAATGTTGGAAGTACTGCAAGAGCTTAGGGGACATCAGCTCTGATTAATTACATAATGCAACACATATATGTGATTTCAGTAAATTAAACCTGTTAAAAGTAAGTGGGGTGGAGAGGGTGCAGGAGGGAAGGAGAAAGGGCACCTTCACTCCAGTTGCTTTTAGGCACTTAACACCTGAAGTCAGTTTGTTTCTCACTCCAGGTCCTCTCCACAACAAATGGAGAGAAATGGGCAGTTCCAGATGGTGACTCTGTATGAGCCCCAAAGTGCTTAAATACTTAGGAGGTCTGACTTCCCAAGCCTTCCTTTAATGACCCTGAAAACACAAGGTGTCTGCAGACACATAAATAACTCATCACACCGTATGAGGAACTATGCAATCTGTAAAAGACACCACCCATAACACCTCATTTCAACTTTTCTACTCATATAAAACAGGAAAGACATGGGAAGAAGAAGAAGAAAAAATCTTCTGATATTAATTTAAAGATATATGAAGAAACCACTGCTGAGGGAGACAAAGATTGTGGAAGTCAGTGATGAATAAACACATATTTCCAGTCCAAAAGGAATTTTTACTGATCTGTATTTTCAGCATTGCCTCTCCTCCTGCACCTAACAGTGCCAGAAGTGACAGCAACACCTACAGGATAGTAAACAATATGCATTAATCTAGCAAAAGAATTTCAAAATATTAGCAACAGAATAATTTTAGTAACAGCAAGAAATGGTTGGAGACAGAATGTGAAAGGCCACTGAAAGGCAGGTGTGAGTCTCTAATAGAAGTAAGGCGTGTAACAAGGAAGGTATTTAAAAGTAGTTATAACATTGCCCATTAGTTCCAATTGGGCTGTGAGAAGGTTGGTTTATATTTGATAATGTGGTCATTGTTGCTGAAAAACTAACCTCTGCAGGTCTTCTTGCAATAAATGTCAATTAGGAGCAAAAGAAGCAGTATTTGGGGGCCAAGAGAAAAGAGAGATAAGGCTAATGCACTATTCATTCCTGGGATCAAGGAACAGAGGGTTATCAAACAGAGAAAAAGTGTTTATTGAGTCGTGATTCAAAGGCAAAATTGAACCTATGCAGATGGAGGTCATTGGGAATTGTTCTAATTAGCAAAGTGCAACAAGATAGATCATCTGTTTCTGCTTCCTCTCCCAAGTGTCCAAATATATCTCATCAAGAACAGCTGCCAGGAAATAAATAAATAAACAAACCACGTGAGATAAAAGTGTCATGAAAATTAGCAAGCACCAACCCCAGCATCTTTAGAATTTGGAGCTGCGTTTCGCTATGAATTGCTACTAAAGAGTCATGAACGTACCTCTGCACCAAAGTTCCAATATAAATGTACACTGGAAGTGTATTCCTGTAAATTTAATCTAGCTGTTGTCAAATTAATGAAAGAATTTATGTGTAATGAATACTAAACTGGTATATACAGATATATGCTCTCATTAAGCTGGTAGAGACTTAGGCAAACAACATTCTTCTCCATGGCATTGTGATAGACCTACGATTCCACCAATGCCTTACTCTTTGCCTGGAATTTATGTGTGGAGCCAAAAATGCCCATAAAACCCAGCATAATTTGACATGCAACAAAATATGCTTTCACGGGCAAAAAAAGAAAGTACTCTCCACTATCTTTATGATGCAATCGTAATTCAAAACATCTCACATTGTTTGTAAGTTACCTTTATGAATGTGTTGATTTTGAAACTTCACATCACACAGAAACATGGTTTATTATGGAAGAGAGGAAGAAAAAGAAAGCCTAGAGTTTACTTAGGAAAAAAAAATCCTAAATAAATAATTCATACTTGGATGAACTGAATTCTAGTCTTTTAGAAGGTGCCAACAGATGGTTTACATTTATAGAAAGCACACTTGCTGACTTTGAAACAGAAATTAAAATTCATAAACTATATCATTAGTTCTCCTTTGAAGCACCATTATGTTTATGATGAAGATTTGGATTTTCCCAGGTGAACAATCTTTAATCATAATTTTACCAAGGAAAACGTGCAACATGATACTTTTTAGCTACTGTTTTATGTTTGTAACTTTAAAACACTAACCTAATGTTCAAAGGACAAACTGAGAGACATGGAAGCTGGATTAAGCTGATGTTTTCAGCTATTACAAATTTGAAAAAAGTTTTAGAGTTTTCCTATTCCCTAAGGGAAGGACACTGCACCATCAGTCTTTGTGTTAGGGGTTCATAAACTGTGACTTCACTTTATAATATCCCTGCTTGCACTGAACTCTGTAACCACCACAATAAGCAGAGAGCTTGCAGATCATGTAAAAGTGGGCATGGAGCTTTTCTCTGTTAATTTTAGTAATTCCCTAGTGTAAGCAGAGCCAATATAATAGCCTGGTATTATTGCAACACTTCATTTTAGCAGACTAAATGTTAACACCTAACAAGGGTTATGATTAAGGCTTACTTTACACCTATAAAATATACAGCCATTAGCTTTCATTAAGTATTGTCATACATCTCTTTCCTTGTTCTGTAGCAAATTTACTGTTTAATATTTATTTTTGATATAGCAGAGTAATGCTAAGAGTTGTGGAAGAATCCAGCAGACGGAAGAAAAGTTTGCTGTTGCAGTGCCAGTTTTCTCACCGATGAACGTGGCCTAGTCAGCCTAATGAAGGCATTTCTCATCAGCCAATGTGTGCAATGAAAATTACTGACCTTCTTAACTAACTTTTCAAAACTATAAGCCATCAATACAGTGTAGCCCATGAGAAAACAAATTAAGTCCCAGGCATCAAGGAAACATGGGGAAAAATTAATGTCCAGGTCTCAGAAAGACTAAAATTAATAATAAAGAAAGATCAATTAACTGGAAGAGAGCGAAACTCTTAGAAAGGTCTGAAAGGCAAAAGGATTCTAGGCTACTCTTTATGAATACACCAGGGGTCTAGGATTGTTTACAACGTTAAAAAAACCCAACAGTATTGGCATAAAAAGTATGGATCTGAACACTCATATGGAAAGGCTTAAGAGATAATTTGGTAGCTTTAAATTAATGTATTAGGCAATTTCCACACAGCAAAGTCCATTATATCACCTATAACACTTGTTAGGTTCTCCTTCATATGTCCATGGGATTTGGCTCCATCTCTAAAACCTTTCTTATTTTCTGCATAAAGGAGCTGCTAAAAATCTAAACATACTATTTATTCACTTCACAATGTGTATTTGATACTCATGGTAAAAGCAAAACTGATTGCTATCAAGGCAAGTTTCTTCCTGATATCCAACATAGACACACACAATTCTTAAAACACCTTTTTTTTCTCTGCGTACCACTGTGGAAGACAGTCTGTCTAAATTGTTGAAGAATGGATAATAGAATCAAGTCTTATTTCGGGGGTCTTATCTTCTAAATTTACATATTTTCCTCCTATGTATTTTGCAAGGCTTCTCCTGCCCCAAACCCTATCAGATATCCCATCACATTAAATCAATTGGAAACAGTAATTTGGAGAGGAAATGGAAGAGAGTTTCCTGAGGAGCACCCCAATGGAAACAGGGAATGCTCACAACCTCTAGATTGCTGCATGTTGTATATGTGAAGGCTATCCCACAAGGACTCAGAGTCACAATTCTGCAAATTGCTCAGGTCATTTGGATACATGGAGAATCATTCTGGTTACTGCAGGACTTGATCTGGTTAAAATCAGAGCAATATAGAGGTATGGTATATAACACAGCGTATAAAGGTAAATATATTATCAGTGTCATACAAAGAGATTTAAATGGTAGGAGTGATTAGTGCTTTGTGACAGGATAGCTTTTCACCTTTATGAAACACAAGTTATTCTGTCAAAATGCAACCTGAATTTTGCTATTTACTATAGTCATGATATATTTACTTTCAATAATAAACCCTGGGCAAGCACTGCGTATTATACTCTGACCTGGATCAAGTCCTTCACTCTTCATCCTCCCATGCACTATTCAAATGAACACATTTTCCCCAAAAGGCTTAATCTTATTCTGGAGAAGGAATATAGCTTTTATATACCAGAAAATTAGGAGGGCTATCATTTAAACAACAAAAGACAAAAATTAACATTGCTTTAACTGTAAAGTGTTAAGATGTGAGAACAAGCTACTTTCTATGACCATGTTAGAGACTGGTGAAAATAAAATACAGCCTGAAGGAAAACAGTTTTCTTAAGACCATGTTTTGGTTCCCAAAGCCAAAGGCAATGTATTCAATTAGAGAAAATAGTTATTTCTACTATAATTTATAACTACTACTGAATTCAAGCCTGCTATTGCTCTCTTGGGGTTTTTATGCATTGGAGTCTATGTAAACTAATAAAACTGAGATGCAATCATGAAAATGAGAATGGGTTTTCTTGATGGAAAATGATGGAGAAGATCCCAGTTCAAACAGTTTGATACAGAACTCATTCACAAGGCCTTAAGGATCACAGAATATTTTTTTTAGTCTGTAGTTATCTTCCATGACTATGAATACATATAAGCCCAACAGTATATATGACACTGTTTCAGGTACCTGCTCAGTTTAGGTGGTTCTCAAGAGCATGTTTTGCACAGAAACAGTTCTTCCTTTGTCTTTCCTTTTAAGACAGTGAGGCACACTGGCCTGAAAACATCTGGAAAGTTAGCTGCCTTGCCTTGTCAGTGGCATTCAGATGTGGAAATAGTTTACTTTGTGGGATACTTGAAAAAATTAGTCTTCTATGTACAGGCTGTCCTGTACATAAGTGATTTAGCTGGACTGTTTGCATGGTGACATAAGCTATTTCTCTCCTACTGAGTTCAGAATACAAATGCTTCCAAAACTCTGGAGTATTTAACTGGGTTGGATTCAGGTCCATTATTAATAGCTAATTTCCTGACTGATATTAGGAGCCTCATTAATACTCTGAAATTTGACCATTAATATCACATATTGGTTGTTAAAGAACTGCAAGCTTCTGATCCTTAAAATATATTTTACTTTTAAAATTCAGGATGTATACTTATATATCTGGGATCCAGGTTTCCTGGAACTCAGAGAAAATTAGGTAAACTAAGCAAAACAGCCTATTCATTGTTTGCTTGTACAGAGGCTTATTCCAAACAAGGGATAATATATTGATTAGGTTTCTTGAACAGCACTTTTAAATTACTGTGTTGGAAATCTGCCTGCTACTAAAAAGGTTAGGAATAGCTTAAATAATTTCAGGTGCAATCTGCTTTATGTAGCATCTTATTATGTATTTTATACTTTTTCACTTAATAAGGGGACAAAATAAGGAACATTGTTGAATCATTCAATTTGCCATCACTCAGATGCAACCTCTTTGTCTCTCCTAGTCCAAACACTCGAGGGCTAAACTCACAAATATTTTATTTGCCTGGTAGCAGTGATATTCACAAATGTAACTCCACTGAAAAAATAAGCAGTCACTTAATGCTATTTCTACCCTGAGCTTATTTTTGAATGGCAAATCCTTCACAGGTATATTAGGTCTTATGTTTTTTAATATTTCATATGATATGTCGTAGAAATTATATATTGGCATTTCTGTAGAGAAGAGAGGAAGAAATTCAAGCCTACTTCCACCTACCCATGATGCTGTTCTCATTACCACAATCAGTCCTAAAGCATGTTTATTTTCCTAAATAATATCAGTATTGCTACATTTACTGCAGTGACTTTGGCTGTACCTTGGCCATTACTTACCAATTTCTATTTAAAAAAAAAGGTTTTCCAAAGGATCACAGACAATTTGGAAACAGAAGAGTATCTCTTGATCTTTCTGCAGAAGAAACATGTATCTTTAACAACACAGCCATCAAAACCTTACAGTCATTACCGAGGAGCTTTGCAGCATATTGATCCACTGTACAGTGGATGTGCCTGAACAGATGTTCCATCTTGGTCTGGCTACCTCAGCTGCAGTTTTTTTGGCTCCCACCTGCTCCTTGTGTCCTTTCTTCAGTGTAGGGGGGTACAAACAGCTGGGAGGGCAGAAATTTCTGGGGCAGCTGCTGGAAAACTGTGCATCTGTCCTGGCCTGATTCAACTGAGTCTCTCACCTGGTTTGCATCATATTGACTCCCACACACAGAAAGAACTCAGAACGATTTTAGCATCTGGAAGCTTTATTAGCATTCCCTTCAGAGAACGATCACACAAATGTAAATGAAATATCGACACATTAAGGAAACTGTTAGACAGTAGGAAGAAGGATTACAAGAGGAAAGCCTTTCAGGCTTATCTTATGCTCCTTTTAGACTGTCCTGTCACAGCTACATTGCTGGGTGGGTTATAGGGACATCTTTTGTTTTATCAACTTTGCGTTTGCAGATATTTCTGAAGGCAATATTACCTGTCAATAGTTAATCATGCTTACTCATCACCATATCTGAGTCTCTGAACAACAGACATGACTATAATCTGATTTATCTAATCTCCTTCAAACACCTACATCAGGAGCATGAGAGGAACCATGCCCTGGTCAGGCAGCTAGCTACGGTGTAGCTACTCTCCAAACATAGGTGTGATGAACATCAGTGCTGATCTCTGTGCCAAGACTGTACACCTAGAAAACTATCTAGTTTCTTTAGAAGGCAAGTAATAAATACCTAGATTATTTTGTTATATATGCAGAGGATGTTCTCTCTTCAGGTATCAGTATTTATTTCTATAGAAAGAGGGGGTGATTTCTGAGAAATTTCTAGTTAACAAATTCAAGATTTTTCATAAGAATTAAGCATCAATCTGACATTTTATCTCAATTTTGGGTCAGACTATTAAATGAGCTTTCACCAAGCCTTCATACTACATTAACAAACTAATTCTAAGTGGACTATATATGTGTTTAATCATAGATGAAGTCAGTAATCCAACAGAAACCAAGGAGGCTACACAAGGCTGAACAACCCTTTGGCCTTACTGTGGCTAAACTTAAAAAAGAATGGAAAAAAAAAATTCAAAACTTACTAGAAATCTCAAACCAGTTGATCCTTACTTTTGTCTAAATAAGAAATAATACAGGCAGCAGGATGTTCACTGTATGAACAGATGTACTATTGTCCTATACGCTGTTGGAAATGAAAGCCTGTTGTAAGATTGCTCTTGAAACACCTTAGAAATTTAAAGGCAGATCTTTCTAACAAAAAAAGAAAAAAGCTTTTTTAAAAAGCATAGTCTGTATGCAGGTTGCAGATATTTTAGATATATATGCAGAGTTTTTTGATGAAGCTGCGTGTGTTTTCAAACAGTTGTTCAGAGACCTCTTTGCAGTTGCCAGTGAGATTGGAACTTACCACTGTCATTCCCTTAACTATGTCTACTGACATTCCACTTTTGTCTTCAAACCAGATGTCATCCATTACAGAGAACATTCCCTCCACAGGTGCATTAGTGTCTCTGCATGCCAAAACGAATTCAGCAAGGAGCGGGAGATTTCAGAATGTATGGTATTTTTTTTTTAATTATTTACAATTTTCACCCATCTTTCAGTGAGCTTTCTGCACCGAAAACCCCATGACTGAGGGAAGAAGAGAAACCTCCAGCTGAAGGCAGACTTTCGTTTCAGAATGTATAAAGGCTCCATTATTTAAAAATAAAATAAAAATTAATTTACCCTCTCTGTGTTTTGGGGACTGTGTTCTGCATGCTATTAAGACAACACAGGATTTTGATTTAAGAAAAAACTCAGATTTCAATGCCAATGCTCAAGGAAAGAAACATAACAGAGCTATGCTTAGTACTGAAGAGGAAAAATATATACTTTTGAAGGACAGGTGTGTGTAAATCTGCATAACCAAGTTACTCCAAGTAACTTCTGATACTAAACTTGTACTGTATTGCAATGTACAGGATTTAAGTCTCTGTTACAGTAAATGAGGCTCACTACAAGTCAGAAATAAGTCCATTCAAGCGCTCTTCTATCAGTGTCTTAACACTGGGCTATCTCTTTAACAAGCATAACCATGGTCATAACTATATGAAAGTCAGTGGGACTGGGGCTGAAATTCTGATGTCAAATGAGATGTGCCCCTGCTTGTGCTGCATTATATTGCTTGTACATCCCTCACCTTCAGTCTCCCACTAACTCAGATCCTGCTTCCCTGTGAAGCAAGCTGGGATGTGCACTTAAACAGTAACTCCTTTTTTGACACTTGTAGTTTATACTAAAAATGCTGTTGTGTGGGATAGTGAAGGAGCACTTCCAGTGCTGTTAAATCATACATTCAGCAATTCTTCCTGAGTAGAGGCCTATATATTCAGTACTAATTACTGCTGACACTGCATGGATGCAGTTGCTGATGGCTGTGATATTAGTATAAACAAAGTCTGCAATTAAAAGACCATGGCTCTTCCTATACAAACATTTCTTCCTGAGCATCTCATGCAGTGACGCAGTTTTTAATATCCACTCCGTATGTCAGGGAAGAATTGAAGGAACACCTCAGATGAAAGCACATAGGTTTCATATGTTCTTAACTTTCAATTTACAATGCTATTTCTAATTTTTGAGTGTGGAAATTTTTAGCAGTAAATAATGTATTGCCTTTCTTACAAAAATCCGGACAAATAATTAATGTTTATAAATATCTTAAGCATGGGATGCAGGGGGAATTACCCAGCCCCTTTTCAGTGGTCTGTGGAGACAGGACAAGGGGCAATGACTGCAAGTTGGAGCACAGGAAGTTCTGCACCAACATGCAGAAGAACTTTTACACAGTGAGGGTGACAGAGCCCTGGGACAGGCTGCCCAGGGAGGTGGTGGAGTCTCCTTCTCTGGAGATATTCAAGACCCGTCTGGATGCCTATCTGTGCAATACGAGCTAGGGAGCCTGCTTTGGCAGGGGGGTTGGACCCAATGATCTCTTGAGGTCCCTTCCAACCCCTACAATTCTATGATTCTATGATTCTAAGTAAATTCTGGTTTTGCTATTCTTCTTTATAATGGGCTGCAAAAATTGACAGTGCCACCAGTTTCAGGCAGTCAGGACATATGAGTATATCCCATAGCCATGAGTTTTCTTATTTTTTCCTCAAGAGAAATAAAATTATTTATTACTTTCCTTATAGTTTTTGAGTCTAAGTTGAACTCAGGTATTTTTCTGCAACCAGAATAGACAAGACAGTCCTTCCTTACTGAAGTGGGAGTTTTCTGAAGACCAGGTGCAGAATACGCGTGGGGCACAGTATGTTAGGAAATGCCTGGTGCTCCACAAAGTGGAGAGGAAAGACAGCAGGTACTTCACCTAATAATTCCATATGAGTAGTAAACTATTTACATCAGTCTTACTCTTGGTGTGAAAGAGTGCTCACCTTTTATTCTTGCTTCCAGGAGACCAGGAGATGACTTTCAAGGTTTTATTGTAAAGTGTCAATATTTTTGTATTGTAAGGGGACACAAATCGATTTCCTCTTATAGGGGGAGTTCATTACATGCCACTCAGACACACAGCTTCTATCCCCTGGACTGGGGAAAAATATAGGATGTAAAAAGTTGCAGGAATGTACTTGGTTCTCAGTGGGGAGAAAGGTGACAGTGCTCCGAGAGCCTTCCTTGCTCACAGTCTGTTAGGTTGGAGGGTTATTATTATTCTTTGAGCCAGGGGATGTGGACATCTGTCAGCTTGCTTCCCTCACATGTGCAGCAACTGTGTGTGGTCTTCTAAATGAAACTAGTTCTGTATTCATGCATCAATTCTGAGTGGGCTGAACTCTTTCCAATTAGAAAGTATTTTGTTCTGGGTGGGTGAAATGGGGATACATAAATACTATAAGAAAACAAACTATTTTAAAACAATCTTTTTTTTTTTCTCTTTTCCTAACCTTTCCTCCAAATTTTTAATGTGTTCTTTTAAAATGAAAGCATACACTAAATTAACAGGTCTGTTTTTAAAATGCGAGCTTGTTTTACAGCAGCGTGCTCCACTGGATGATAATCACTGAACAGCTGCTGTGGGAGGTCAGGGAAGCCAAAGAGGAGGAAAAGTAGCCATGGACATGAGAAGATGGGTGATCTCAAGATGCATTTGGTTTAATGCACAAAATCTACATTACTACGAAGACTGCACTAATAAAGGCTGCTGGGAACCAATGTTTGCATAGAAACGTTGTTACACAACTAAGGATAGGCTACTAAACTCATTAATAAGTATCCTGTGATTCCACAGGTGTTTATGAAATACTTGTTGGGAGGTTGTCAGCTGATGCAGAGCAAGCACAGATATGCTTCATAATACTGAATTAAGAGGTTTGCTTTGTTTACCAGTTTACTTAACTTTTCAGATTAGGGCATCCTTCAAGATTACATTCTAAACAAAGCAACTGTAAACTCACATACTTTATAGCATAAATCTTGCAAAGCCATCACAACAGCAATGTCCAAGCTGTATGAAATACCTTTTAGGGGTCATAACACACAGCAAGAAGAATTTTCTAATGAGGGGCAGAAACACACACTCATCTTCCTATTCCTGCCAAGAGAACGCAGCTATGCTACTTCACATACTCTGCCACTTTTTTTTTTTTGTTGCTAGATATGTAACAGTGTCACCCATGCTGTACAAGTAATATATGTTAGTTAAATGGATTTTTCTTTTTCAATTATCTAGGAGCATTTTGTCAATTATCTAGCAGCTCACATTGGCAAGACTTGTCATAAACTTCATAGATCTGTCAGATTCCTATAATGATGGAACATATGTTAAGAAGACCCCCAAATCCCTTAAAAAAAAGAAATCAAACATGTGGCCCAGACCAAAAGATATTTAATGCATGTACAATGAAAGGAATCTAGTGATTTTTTGAATTCACTGGTCACAATGTCACTCTTTCTTTCAAGTTGTTGCAAGTAGTTCCTCCACTTTTAAAGCTAAAAAGGCCATCTTCTCTCCTATTAGCTTTTGTTTTAACACAGTCCTTTTATTTCCCCAGCAGAACAGATCTTTTTCCATGAGCCAACTACCAAGTGAAATTTTCTTTAACTACCTATCTCTCAAATCCACCCCAAGCCTTGATATTATCCTCAAGATACATCTAACAATTTGGGGATTTTTTCAGATTTTGACGAGGCATACTATTCAACACATTTTTGAAGTTATTCAAAATAGATTTTTAAAAATCTTTTAGTTAGCCTGTAAAGAAATAACTTTTGAACACCAATGTACTAAACAGTCATACTGCCAAATTGTTATAGTCATTGTTATAGAGTTTAGGATGGTGTTTTAAACAGATAATATATGCCATTAAACATACTTTTTTCCCCATTAGTATACTAAAATACCTCTATTTTTTTTTAAATAACAGAAATAAGAGACATACTCAGAAATGTGATATACTGAAAGACAAACAGAGCTTGGAAATACAGTAGTAGTTTTACACCAGTGATATACTTCGATTCTAGATAAGTCAAATTAATGTAAAAATTAACTTAAGACCCAGAACTGATAATAATTCAAACAAGGAACTGCCATCTCATCCACAAAACCTTTGCTCCACAAAAAAATTTGAAACCTTATCTAGACGAACAGGGACAAAGCCCATTCAATATACAGTAATGTTAAAACAATTGATCAGAGCAGACATTATTTCATAAACGTGCAACTCAGAGGAGTAGGAAGTGATTGAAAACTTATCACTGGACCAATATGGTTATGTATGTGAGGACAAATGTTCATGTTTAGAATAAGTATTGTGTAGTAAGAACATATCTGAAAAAAGTCCAGCAACATGCTGTGTATCACATAGACCTTGGAAACAAGCCTCAGCAGCTCAGAGCAGAGGGTCAATGGAAGCTGTTTTGAGACTGCTTTCCACGGGGTTCTTGTGGGGCCAAACACATGCCCAGGTGAAAAAGCCTTGTCAGTCACTAGTTTGCATTCTCTTCTCTCTATAGGTTCAGTCTTCCTTTAAAATACAAGTTGCATTTTAAGATATAAGTTACTGCAAAGTAGTAAGAGTAGTAGGCTGTTTTACGTCGTTAGAATGTAAACTCAGATAAAGTACTCATCAAAGTTTCGCAACACTGGACACATATATAAACAAACAGAAGACTACATCACAGTGATATTCAAACTGAATTTTTGTTCCTCATTGTAGAATAAGGCCTGTAGGCTGAGACTATTTAAAAGCAAACATGATATATATGCTCATGAATTGGTATCTAAATAACTAGCTCTATACGATGATAATTGGGTGACAATTTTATAGCTGAAATTCCCTAAGTATATAGACTTTCACCTGTAGAAAACCGTAGTTTCACAAATCGCTTCAGACAGAGCTAGACTAATCAACTCCATCACCCCCAAATTAATTATACAGCAATTATTTTCTGATGTTTTAAATGTCTTCTGATTACGTCTTACTCAGTAATTCTCAAAGTGTCTACATCTTAATATGATTTCCGATGTTATAACAAAAATTGCTGATTGTTTCTTACTAACATAACTTTCTCATGCTCTAACTTAATCATTGGTTTTATCAGTTCTTAGATAATGGTTCTAAATATCCCCAAACTGGCAAAGAATATTTTTAACTGAATAAATTAAAAAGCTTGAAACATGCATAGCTTCCCCCTCCCCTGCCCCAAAGTTAGACAAAATGGCCACCTATAAGAAACTGCCTGTAGAAGGCCATGTAAACACAAGGCCCTTTGCATTCCAGTGAGCTTATTACTATTACTTTTACACATCTGTAAGTCTTTTAGGATGCAGAGGTTCTAAATTTTCAGCCACTTTCAAATAAAAAAAAAAGAAATTAAAAGAGAAATAAACAGGAAAAACTGAAAGACTTTAGAAGGAAAATTATATTCTTGGGTATATCTAGAGTTCAGATAAATGGAGGGGAGGCCTTCGAGGAGATCCTATGGGTGGGTATACTGAGGCCCTTTCGCCAGCAGAGAACTTTTATTTCTCAGAGAGCTGTAAGAGCCTCTGGGATAGGACTGTTGGGTCAGCTAGGTCTCTGATCAAGTGAGTAAGAAAGATGAAAATAAAACAAATGACATACTGACTGCCTGAATTAAGGTCACATACACCCTGCATGAGACTGGACTTTTTAACCTTGCATTCAAGAACCAAATCCTTAGATTTTAGCAAATTAACTTCAGATCGTAAATTCTTACACTCTTTAGAGTGCAAGTTCTAGACAAGCCCCTGAGCAACCTGATCTAATTAGGCCTGCTTTGAGCAGAGAGGGTTGGTCTAGGTGACCTTTAGAGGTCCCTTCCAACCTAAATTATCCTTTGGTTCTGTGATGCTTCGAGCAGGAAACATCCATTTGATCTGTGTTTATAGAGTGTCTTGTGTCCAAGACCTTCAAGTGTTACCACAGAACAAATAAATAATAATCACTAACTGCCAATTTGTTCATACAGCTCATATAGAGTGATACAAGGAATGGTTTGGTCAGCCTCAACTTATCTATTGGGCTCTAAAAAGGCTATTTTTTCTAAGGCATATCACTTTTTTCCTGTACTTGATAGTATATTATTCCCCCTCTCCCCCCACCACGCCCCCGCCCCAAAAAAAGAAAAAAAAAAAAAAAGAAGAAGAAGAAAAAAAAAAAGACAGGCATTGTCTATGATTTATTACAAATCCATGGCTGCACTAGTCTATATTTTAAAACATCTTTCATACTGGATGGCAGCTGAAGCCAGTAAAAAACATAAGGAAGCCTTTCTGACAAGATGAGAAGTTATTTAACTAGTAACCAGAGTCTTCATTCTAAAATAATGCACATAGAAAGTACTTACAAGTTCCACTGAGGATGTGCAAACCAAAAAAAGAAAATTCAGCTCAAAGCCATAATTTTACCATCTCTGCAGTGCTAACAACTATTAAGAGTTATTGAAAGTGTGAAGACATGTGTCTGAATACTGATAAGGAGGATGATGGGACAACTCCTGAGCCCCGAACAATGGACCTCTAAAAGAGTTCAATTATCCTCTTGCAGATTTTTGCAGCATGGAACGCATTGCCACAGGGACAACAAAGCCTACACAGTAGCTTTAAGCTGTGCCTTCTCAATATCAGGCAAAGAAGCACAGCCAGAAAATGTATTGCCTGCAGGAACCACCCACTGGGGCTATACATAGGTAGCATGATTTAGTGCTATCAGAAATCACAACATATACAATAAATGGCAAAATCTGTACCTACTTGGATTTTACAATTAAGTATATACCTCTGCTTTACTGCTATTTTTCTTATGTCAAATTTCAAGGACTTCCGACGATAATAAAAACCCTCCCACTGACACATATGAAAGATAAGCAGTGTGTTTGTAACCCTGTTGCCTGGAAATAGTAGGTCCAGAAATAGTTGGCGCTAAACTTTAAATAAAATTATAGAACTCTTTCAACCTTTCTACTCTCACTGTGTAAATGCAAAAGTATTGTAAATCTTGCTGACAGTTATTGCCATATCTATTGGCACACAGTCAGCAGCAGTCTGAAAAGTGTTGTGCAGTATAGTTAGTGCCCATTACCTGTCTCCCTGTATTTTCTTACAATTTATTTTCACCACAGCAGGCAGCACCTCACATTGCCATTAATTTTGCAGCTCATACTTTCCAATACAACCTACTTTACAATGTGGTCTTATAAACAACCTGGTGGTTTACTGGCAATGCTTAAGAGTGTCAGGAGGGAGGCTACAATTTAAAGGCAGCAGGTAAAAACAGAGCAGGTCACGGAGATGACGTGTTTTGACTGAACCTCCTCTTCTTTAATTTGATTCAACAGGAGCACAAGTTCACAAAATCACCAAACTTACACTTGGTCTCCACAAATACGAGATTGAAACAATGCTACTAGCAGACAGCGATTTTTGTTGGTATGATTGGACACATGCTTCTGCTACACAGAGTTCTGCTAACCGCGTTATTTGCTAGCAGAACACAGGTGATTATATGAAGAAAACAAATTGAGAAAGAGGAAAAACCCCCAAAGAAAAAAATACTCTTTAAATTGATCATAACAGCAAGTATAAAAAAACCCAAAACCAAACCCCAAAACTCCCTCCTTACAGAGTAATAGGCGCTAGCAAAATACTTGCCTGATTCCAACATATATTTATAGCTACACAAATTTGAATGCTTTGGTTTACACCAGTCTTTGCAGAGTGAAAGAAAAAAAAAACACCTAACAGAACAAATTCAGCTTTTTTAATATAACAGACTGAACTTTTTTGCTTTGATATATGTTTCTACTTCTGCATCTATCTGTCTTATACGCACTAATTTTCTCCTGTAAATTCCACTTCTGCCTCTAGCAACTAATGCAAATGCATACAGATCCAACTGGTGGTCTTACCTGGTTCTTCACACCATCAATATTTTTAGAGTATTTTACTTTTTTTTTCCTGGTAACACTAATATGTACATTAATTTTAGCTGTCTCTCCTGTTCTTATTCAAAATTAAATTGCTGTCAATCTGACACCTTTTCCAAACATTCAAGGAACTTGAAGCTTTCTATTAGCAAGTAATAGAAAACTAGAATGGATCAGAGGAAACGATTATGTGTTAACATCAACCAAAAATGATCCGCTGGGCTATTCTATTTTCATTTCTGTATCTTTAATTTAAAGATTCAGGCACCTGGGGCAGGGTTAAATGAGCAAACAATCTAGGTAATACGCTAGCAAGCATTCCTAGGGAATACCTGTCTGCCATTAAACAAATTGAATATTGCAGAATGGTTACTGCAGCTTTTGGTGCAAAGGTCACAATATAAAAACATCTGTTTGTCATCAGAAAATATTCCCACAAATATAAACCATATACCCACATATCAAGTCACATTTAGGATTTTGTGGGGGGAATACCCCCAACATTCACATGTGAAAGAGTGTGAAACGGTTAAAGCTGCCTCAGTCTTCAATTCATCCAACCTTTCTACTTCATTTTTATTATTTTCCTTGAGCTTGCAATGTTTCTAATAACAGGCCAATTCCTTAACTCACACAGGAATCTAAATTACAATAATATGCATTCCTTTCCCCAAGAAAGGAAACACCTGTTGTAGTTAGTTAATTGAGGACTTTTTGTAAGCTTTTGGAAGAAAAGTAGCATCTACAAATAATTTATATCTGAAAAACTTCAGAAGCAGAGAAACACATGAATTATAGAATTGGTATGAAACTCAAAAACTATGTTGAGACAGTAACAGATGTTTTCACTTTGTTAATTAAAGAAAAAACTCTGTATCAAAGTACCATAATAGGATATGGTTATTTTATAACTAAGATGGGGCTGCTTTCTGGTCTCAGATGGGTTTAAAACTTCTGCAATAATTGTTACTCATGCCATACAAAAATTAAAGTCTACAAGAACATAAGAATGCATGCTTCTATATATATAAATAAAATAGTTAAATACGTGGACAAAAATCACTATATCATGTAGAAGATATATCCAACAAAGTTGGGTTCTTAAAAAAATGTATTCACTTGTTTGTTATGGAATACTTGCTGGAGTGGAGGAAAAGGCACATATTTATGTGATTACAAAAGCCAAAATGTCAATTAAACATAACTTGTCCTAGATACACACATTCTCAATTATTTATTTATTAAAAAAAATCTGAAACTTGTTAAGTTTTTCATGCACATTTCAATATATAGAAAATGCAGAATTCTGACCTAAGCTATGGTACGCTATTATTAATTTACATAAATCTGACCATTTTAGTGAAATTACCCCAAAAAGGACATATGCGCTGTGCCAATGCTCTTGTACAAATGCCCATATTTAATACATGGCACAATAAATTTTAAATACCAACCTCTCATCTGCTATGTTAGCTAAAGACGAGTTCTAGACTGACCACACCACACTGCTGTTACTATGCTGGATGAGTTGCTGAAACATTGTGGCAAAGTTCTAGTCAGAGAAAAGACCAACCTGGAGGAAAGACTCAAAGAGTTCAATAAAGGCAAACTTCCTCTGTCACGTACAAAAGAGCTAATTTTTATGGAGCTTTACATCCTGCAAAGTGTATTTTCAAGTCAAAGTCAAGTCTTTACACAGATAAATACCAGGAAAGCTGTTGCATTCAGTATTGGAAATGAGAGGAGGGGAAAAAATAAAAAAAACCAACCTGAATAAGCAGGTAAATTTTGCTGCAATGAAAAATAGTATTTTGTTACTAATTGTGCACTGAGTAGGGAAAAAAGAATTAAAATCTTTGGCTATTCCATTCAGCTCCCTTATCATTTACCACATCTTAGCTAATGGTTGTCATACAGTGGGTAAGCAGTCATCCACCTGGGCTAATAAGGTGCAGGAGCCATGAATTGCTCCCAGCAAAGCAGAGCTAAGTATGTGTAGTACAGTGGAACGGGTCATACGAGTGTTCTGCAGGCACCAGTGTTGCGATATGCCATGGAACCAGCTCAAGGTGAACGTAAAGGCATATATACCTTGTGCTAGGTCAGACAGACCCAGACTAAATTTACCTTGAACGCTGTAGAAGAGCCAGAGCCTCGTCTAAGTAGCTGGCTGAGTATGAGCATCTCAGGCTCATCAGCAAGGTGATGTTTCTTCTGTTCAGCAGCCAAAGTGATCGCACTAGTGCTGCTGGCACAGATCTTGGCTTGATTATTAGGATGTTACACTGTAGGTGTGCCCTAAAACACTAAGTAGCTTCCTACTTCTCAGTTGCTCCTGAATATGCCATCCCTCCCCCTCATCTTGTTCTTTGTACAAACCAATTTACTGGGGCTTTTTTTATACAACAGTTAGAGTTAATTTCACCTACTGCATTTAATGTCATAGGAGTTATACGTGTAAATCCCTGTACTTAGAGATAAGATAGTCCTTTATGCCATTTTAATCAATCTTTGTCATGGGTATGTTACTTAATAGCTCTGTCTTCCTATAGAAAATGAGCAACTTAAGGGAAATGAAACTTTTCAAAGATACATTTTCCTTCTGGCAGTCTGTGAAATACACCATAATTATCCTCTTTCGATGAATAACGTTTGAAAGAAAATGAACATTCTGTGCACCAAAAGGTATAATACAATGACAATCTCAACTGCCTTGTAAATAAAAGGAAATTGTTTTTCTACTATGATCTATATTGCAAAGAAACATATATACATGCTTTATAAATATAAAACCAAATCAGACTATCAAGCCATTTTTCAAGGTCTCAGTACTTCTTAATAACAATAAAATCACTATTTCACAGCAACAAGAAATTGTATTTATATTTCTAAGAGATTCAAACTGTGTTATGAATGATGGACTCCATCTCCCAGGCTGATAAGCCTATTTGTATAAGTAAGCTCTTGCTGAACACAGCACCTCCGTAAGGAACAACAGGAAAAGATAAAGGTATCTAGAGGGGAAGGGTGAACCCCAAAGCTTTTCTGTTCTCTGTGTGTGTGTAAAGACAGGAAAAGGCTTTTTTAGTAGCCTAATTAAATCACTCCAGTCTAGACCCCATTTTCTTATTAGGAAACCCAAACTTGGAAAAATAAACGTTTGAATGCAGGTCTTAAAAACTAATGGGTGCAATGCAGAATTCAACTACAAGGTTGGGACAATGTGCCATTTACCCCTTCTTGATATCTGAACCTGTCATTCCAGGAAATACATGCATGCATCACAAATCAGGAGCCAAGACCACACAATCTGCAGTAGCCAGTATGGGACAAAGGCATTTGAATACCAGCCTATCACTCAGACAGTCAGCCAATTTCTGAAAACTACCAATCTACTGAGAAGGAGTAATTTATTAATGTGGACAACCTGTGATGTTTATTTCTTAACTTTTTTCTTTTTTTCTTTCCTCTTTTTCTCCTTCTGTCTCTACAGAGATAAGATTGTGCTGATTCGTGGCAACACATCACAGCATGGAGCTCTATGTTCCACACTTTCTAGAAGAACTGCTTAAACGTGGGAACTGCTGTATCAGTAGAACCACCTTCTGAGTTGCACCCTGCCTTACATAGGCCCCTGATTTGCAGGAACAGGTACTTCCACAGGGACAAACTGGCAAAGGTTCCTTGCTGTATTGAATTTGCAACCTCAGGAAAGCCAGAGATCAACACCTCGCAGAGTGATGAGCTACACCATGTGGCTGCCTGGTGGGGACACAGCAGCTCCTGCTGCCTACTGAATTCTTTCCTGAGCCATGGAGCAAAATGCCCTGAGCGGTGGCTAGTTACTGCTGTTACCAGATAGAAGAAGCATTGCACAAGGGCTGAACGCTGCAACACAAACAAAACGGGATATTCAGCATGGCATTTGGATGTTTAAAAAGTGACAAAATAATGCAGTCTCAACTAAATATGGGACAGTTTGTAACACTACTGAACGCTGCCCTGTTTCCCAACACTGCTTATATTATAATCCCTCAAACTGGTGCTCCCCTGCTTAAGTTCCCAGCACTTGGAAACTATACACCAAGTAGGGTTTGCACACACTGGAAGGATGGGTCTTTTGCCATAGTCTTTTCTGCTCAGTAGATTAGTGACTACAGTGCTCATGAAAGATGTGGGAGACATTATCTGTAGAAACCAGCGTGTTTCAGCTCAACAAGGCTTATCTGGCAGGGCAATGGCTGGTTCCTGTCACTGCTCCAAGAACTGTTCAATACTATATGATGTTGTGCTCAGCATATAACACTTGGGGAAGGAAGAAAGGAAGGGAGGACATTCAGAGTGATGCTGTTTGTCTGCCCAAGTCACCGTTAGGCTGAATACCTGCCTGCCCATGGGAGGTGGGGAATGAATTCCTGGTCTTGCTTGCTTGTGTGTGCAGCTTTTACCTTACCTGTTAAACTGCCTTCATGTCACTTTCACTGTTCTGATTCTCTCTCCCATCCCATGGGGGAGGGGGAGTGAGCAAGCAGCTGTGTGGGGCTGAGATGCTGGCTGGGGCTAAACCATGACAGCTCCTCTTGCAACAAATGCAGAGAGAATCACCTCCAGTGGGCATTTTATTCTGCTTACCTTAGACCCTTATTTAAGCACAGGATTAACACTTTCTTAAGGTGACTACTGGCTATAGGGTTGATTTTTAGACAGTGAAGTTAATGTTATCCTAACTTTAAAAGGTCTTACAAGGATTCAATTTCCTGTAAACAATACATGCTCTCATAACTATAATAAGAAATTTCACACAAATATGTGAAGTTTATGTTAAAGCATCAATGTATGCTTTAAGATGCTCAGGTGAACGCTTGGAGATGAAAAAAAAAGTTTGAATAAATTTAGGATTTTTTTTTTCTAATATTCAAAGTTTGAAGAAGTATCTGAGTTAGAAGGTTTAACATTGCTATTTACTTAGGGGATTTCTCTGCCTATCTAGTTTCAATCAAGGACAGAAAATATGCTGCTATTTTCAGAGCAATTAAACAAAATTTAGGAAAGAAATTAAAATTTCATACAAGGATAATTTTGTGTTATTTTCCAAGCAAAGAAATTCACACTTACATAACCAAATGATTTGTGAGTGAAATGGTCAAAGTGTTTTAGATTCATGCAACGTTATAACTCATCATAGGTATGCTTTCTAAATTTATACCCTAGTAATAAGTTCCACCTGAGTTTTATAGTAGTTTACATTGAAGTAATAATGGACTTTTCGGAACTTAATACACTTAATACTTTAATATATATCATCAGTAATTAATCCTATTTAAATAGGCAGAGAAGCACACATATGGTTCCTCCTTACTTTTTGGTTTTTTAAACAGAGAGATACAACCTGCCATAACCCCTTTAAATTTAACTTATTTTACTGCTTTTTAAGGAAACTTGGTTTCTAACTTTTTCTGATCTGTGTGTTAGACAAGTTGCGGGTCTTCTTGGGTTGCTCTCATTAGGAAAAGAATATCTATGTTAGATTTTCATTATTCATACTTCTTCCTTACCATTACAGATAAAAAAATCCTTTTCTTTAAATGTAGGAACACCTGAACAGAAGGGAGCCTTTACTTATCTAACAGTTCTGTGATTAGAATTTGGCTGAAAAAGCTGTCTTTCTGTTCAGTTTTTCTTAGAAATGTATCAACAGATTTTTTTATTACTGTGTTCAGTGCTTCCTCTTTTCTCAGGCTCACTGTTCTTTTTCTATTATTTTTCACAGAAATATAGACATTTATGTATATTACCCAGCAAGGTATTTCCAGCACATAGGCCTTGCTTGTATCTTTGTTTTGGATAGAGACATGTACCTTGGTTTGTGTAGTCAGTTTCTGAGCAAGCTTGCAAACCTTTTATGGGCCTTTGTCAAACATAAGGAGGTGTTTTTACATTCCTGTTATCTATTCTAGTGAGTTTGAGGCTAGCTCAGAACAGTGTGTGATTATTATTTCCTTTGATTTAGTTACTGCTTTTCATTAGTCAGACATATTTCTGCTTCCTTAAATTCTAAATACCAAATATATTACCTCAAGTTCTTAAAAAGACATTGTGATCAACTCAGGTCAGAATCATAGCATGATTCCCTCAACAAGACCATGATGCCCAAAGCCCCATCCAACCTGGCCTTGAACACTGCCAGGGAGGGGACATCTACAGCCTCTCTAGACAACCTGCTCCAGTGCCTCAACACTGAATTTCTTCCTAATATCTAATCTAAATCTACCCTTTCTCAGTTTAAAGCAATTACCTCTTGTTCTATAACCACCTGCTCTTGTATATAGTCCCTTTCTGGCCTTCCTGTACATCCCCTTCATGTTCTGGAAGGCTACTACAGGGCCTCCCCAGAGCCTTCTCTTCAACCGGCTGAGAGTTAATTTACCTGTTTTTTTCTCTAAAGTAACTCCAACACTGATTACTAAAACTGGTAGAACATGATTATATCATTACTACTTCCTTTCATCAAACTATATACGTAGGTGCACAGAAATACCTAGTTAGAATTTTTGAGGCAGCAATTAAATGATTTTCCTTAGATACTCTGTCTAAACAACATTGTTTCTCCTAAGTTGAATGTCTTAACATAGACCAGCTATGAAATAGCTATAATTAGATATTTTTTCTGTGGTAATGTATTAATGGCTATGTTGGCACAAACTGTCTAAAGAAGATTATCTAGCCATTATGTTACCCATAGCTTTTAATAAAAATATTAATAAGACAGTTCATTATACATGCCTCATATCTTGTCATAAATAGCCTAAAGTATACTTTAGTCTACATATACTGTGTGTGTAGAAAAGTTTCAACTTATTAATTCATGGTCAGAGATCTCAAAATTCATAATATGCCAACAATTTATATTTAGAGAGTTATAAAAGCAAGGAGAAGTCACCTGGCCAGAATGTATTTTATGAAAGACATTCATAAATTAAATCAGTCTGCTAGCCCATGAAGTTCGTAAGCTGTTTAGAAAACTGTCTATAGGAAAGCTTGGGATAAGTTTCTCCCCTGTAGAGTGGAATTTTCTCCTCTCTTCCTATGGATACATAGTGTGAAGTGTTTCGAGGCCTTCACAGTCTCTGCACGTCCCCTGCTTTTAACTGTAGTGAACTCACTCTATTACATTATTCTATTTCAAAACCTTCTGTGTTTCCATTCAGAAAGTTGTAACACTGTTATTAACAGTGATTTCCACACAGAGTTCTTGAATCGCATTGGTAGGCTTGGTTTATGCCTCAGTGCTGTGACATGAATGCTCATTGTCTTGAATTAGTCTTGTAGTCTGGCATGTTGCTGAGCAATAGCTCACTGCAGCTCTTAACAAGCTGTGCAGATGAACTTGGTAAGTACTTGGTTAAGTATCAGTGTGCCTGGTGATGTATGAAATAAATAGGAAGAAAGTATTGCACTGAAATATTTATAGTCTGAAGGTTTCACCCATTAATTGTTCATAGATATTGTCTTCAGGAATGAGTCCACTGAGGTGACTGGAACTACTCGTGCAAAAACAAGTTACATATATGCTTGCAATAAAGTCTTAAGAGACTTTAAACTTTAAAAGAGATTCCACTTCAGGACAGGCCTCTAACTGAACTTCAGCAATAAAAACAAATCAAAGCATAACAACATCCATCCCAAAGGAACTCTACTCCACTCAGCAAAAAGTTTACTAGAGGTATTTTCAAAAGAACTATCCCCTTTTTGTCACAAAAGGTTTGAAAATTTTATTTTGTGTCTCTGTAAGGAAGAAATTTTTGCTGTTTAACACTTAACATAAGTGGTATATATATTTCATGTAAGATTCAACTTATGTTTTGGATGTAATTTCCAAACAACAAGTAGCTCAGTTATTTACATTTATGTTTCTCAACTCATACTTTAGTTTCTATGCAGTATGTTCATCTTTTTAAAGCACTGGTTTTTGGCATTTATCAGTATCTGTGTATATTCAAACAAAAATCCTGTCCAAATAATATTCGAGCATAGTTCACAGTTATATGTAAAATCTGTACTTACAAAAAAAATTCTTGTGGATAGATAAATCATAGATATGTACATACTAGAAGATTTTAAAACAAAACAACAAATGGAAATATTGCAAGTGTCAGATTCATAAAGTCAAAATACTAATTAAATAATCTTCTTTCACAAATTGGTCGCATATATCTGTAGTTATATTTTTTCCTAATGCATTGATTTTGTACATTAGAAATTATAATGATAAATTAGATATGAAAATTAAATTAGAAAAAAAAAGACCTGATTTTTACCCTAATAAAATTTGTTGAAAGGCACTCTATACTTCTGCACAGCAGCTGAAATTAAAACCTTAGGGTATTTTTTTTCCATCAGCAAAGATTAGGATAGTATTTAGTATCTAGCTAAATAAGGTTTTCTTTTCAATGAATTATAACTTAATCAAATAGATTTTCATATATGTTTTATATTAAAATATCAAAGCCAGGTAATAGAAAGAAATATGATATACACAGAGACACACATATCAATAGATTACCAATGACAAATGTTACTCTTTAGTACACATGCACAACTCCTAATGAGAAGCAGGGGACATAGTTAAATAAAGCAATTTTAAATTGGTACATTCCAATACAGTGTTTTCCAGAGTACATGCAGATAATCAGAATGTTTTCTAAGCAGGTGTCCATTTGATTACTTAAAAGTCCAAATTGTGGTCTGTCTATTGAGTATGCAGAGGTAACTGGAAGGCCAAAGAAAATACAAGCCTTTTTTGCATCAACAGGTGACAACAACAAATTGGGGGCGGGGGTGAAAGGGGGATAGGGTCAGAGGACTATACCTACCCTGGATTGTACAGATAAGTAAGAATGAAAAAAGATTTGGCAGAACTTTGACCCTTTTTCCTTCAGAGATGATCATGTTGCATGTACGTGGCTCATGTTATGTGAAACACATGAGAGCAGAGGGAGGACAAGAGCAGAAGGTCACAGAGGTCTCTTCTTTGGATGTTCTCAAAGTCCTGCTCAGGCTGTTCCGGGTGGAGTGACACAATATGCTGAGAAGTAACAAACCACCGGGAGCGAGGAGAAAGCCTTCACTAGTCTGTACAAGTATCCCATTTAAGGGCTCAATCTTTGAATACTAAACTCTAATTTAAACCACAAAGGCTTGTATTTTCTTTGCACCACAGCCCGACTGCGTTTTTTTAACTGGGTATCAATCTGTATTCTTGTTCTCTCTTAGCTTTCATGGTCAAGTTAAAAAAAAACATTGCATTTTGTAAAATGTTTCCTTCAAATTAAAAAGTACGATCTAAATGTACTTAACAATCAGCTAGACAATGCGAGGCTCTCAGGCCTGTACAAAGCTACTGAAGGATTCATAGTGCTTTTGAAGTGACAGGCAGTCATTTCTGCAGTGGGTAGATTTAGATGTATCTAGCCATAAAATTGTTTTAATTCCATTATTCAGCAATAAGCTTGAATACTGAGACGAAGCTGCACACTCTAACCTGCGAGCCTATCATAGCTAGCAAAATTAAGGAACTATTATTTGCAGCATAAAATAGGAGTGGATCTGTGGAGCAAATCAGTTGGTTCTCTAACATCCACATGTTCATTTTGGAGTTTTACTTAGAGCTGTTTTAACATAGTTCCATGGACTGAACACCCACATGCAGTCAGAGCATGTCTTCCCTTCCGTTTAAAAGGAACCCAGTTTGCACAATCAAGACTAGAATCATAGAATGGTATGGGTTGGAAGGGACCTCAAGTATCATAGAGTTCCAACCCCCTACCACAGGCAGCCACCAACCTCCAGGCCTGGATCTACAAGAAGTTGGCCAGGGCCCCATCCAACCTGGCCTTGAACACCTTCAGGGATGGGGCATCCACCACCTCTCTGGGCAGCCTGTTCCAGCACCTCACCACTCACTCTGTAAAAAAACTTCCCCCTAATATCTAATTTAAACCTCCCCTCCTTTAGCTTTAATCCATTCCCCCTTGTCCTGCCATTGTCTACCCTTTTAAAAAGTTGATTCCCCTTCTGTTTGTATGCTCTCTCCAGGTACTGGAAGGCTGCAATGAGGTCCCCCCGCAGCCTTCTCTTCTCCAGGCTGAACAAGCCCAGCTCCCTCAGCCTCTCTTTGTAGGGGAGGTGCTCCAGCCCTCTAATCATCTTTGTGGCCCTCTTCTGAACCCTCTCCAACAGTTCTACATCCCTCTTGTATCGTGGGCCCCATATCTGGACACAGTACTCCAGATGGGGCCTCACAAGGGCAGAGTAGAGAGGGACAAACACCTCCCTGTCCCTGCTGGCCACCCCTCTGCTGATGGAGCCCAGGATACCATTGGCCTTCCGAGCTGCAAGAGCGCACTGCTGGCTTATGTTACGTTTCTCATCCACCATGACACCCAAGTCCTCAGCAGGGCTACTCTCAAGGAACTCTTCTCCCAGTCTGTATCTGTCTGGGATTCTTCCTGTCAGCTGCAACACCTTACACTTCACAGTGTTGATCCTCATTAGGTTCACCCAGCCCCACCTTTCCAGCCTGTCAAGATCCCTCTGGATGGCTTCCTTTCCTTCTGTTGTGTCAACCACACCACTCAGCTTGGTGTCATCCACAAACTTGCTGAGGGTGCACTCAATTCCATCATCAATGTCATTGATAAAGATGTTAAAGAGCACCGGTCCCAAGACAGACCCCTGGGGGACCCCGCTTGTCACCGGCCTCCACCTGGACACAGACCCATTGACCACCACCCTTTGTCTACATTCTGTCAACCAGTTTCTTATCCACTGGATGGTCCACCCATCAAATCCACATCTCTCTAATTTAGAGACAAGGATGTGGTGGGGGACTGTGTCAACAAGTCCTACACAAGTCCAGGTAGATGACAAGTCCAGCATTGCACACTGAAACACAATGAACATACTCCTTTTAAGCACTAAAATGCCACTGTAGATGCAACCAATAATACAATCTGTGTACTTAGTGACGAGATTGGCTTCTCAGTATCGTAAACTGGAGAACCTCTTCTGCTTTGAAATTGTCTTTTGACTGAAGCTATTTCCAACCACAGTGCATATAAAGTGACTAGAAACTAAGTCCCGAGACTATTTTTTTTTTATGCAAGGTACATACATCTGCATTATGAACACTTCAACAGATAATGCAGAATCTTATGTTCACTCTTTAATATTTTTATTATTATTTAATTTTCTACTGTCCAGGAAAACAGAAATGAGAGTATAAAAATGCCCTTCTAATACTCCAAAAATAGTCAGTACTTTGAAAGTGCTGTTAGGTATCTATCAAATACTTATATATATCCTCAATAGTTAGAGAGACTATAATATTTTGTTTCACTGTTGTCAAGAGGGTGAAATGTCCTGTGTCCCTATGTTCAGAAGCAACATAAAAGTGAAAGTCCGGGGAGTCCATTACTCAATAGCCTGCCTCCATCTCTTAAATACCAGGGCTGTAACACAGAAATTGTAGTGCATGAAGAAGCTCAGCAGCTGACAAGACTTCAGCTGTCAGAGTATGTTGGTAAGTTACTTTGAGACACTGAGAACACAAGTGAAATTGCTAAAAGACACAGAAACTTTACATCTTAGTACCCATTGCAACTTCCAAGCCATAGAAAACAACTTTATTCCTAAACTTCTGTCATCCAGATAAATTAGCTGGATTAAAACTACAACACATGCTAAGATATATCTAGTGACTTAAATTACTGCTAATGAAATGTAAAAACTAGGATAGCCAAAACTAGTAAAAGGATCACAGTAACATCAGACAGTTGAAGTCCTGGTCTTTACTCAGTTTAAATAAGGAGGAGAAGCAGGAATACACTCTGAAGCAGGAGATACTGCTCCATAGGATAAAAAAGAGAGGGGGAAAAAAAAATGTTTTCAAGTCTGGTCTGCTCATCCCTGGGTGTGAACAGAATAGTGTTTTACGATTACTAGAGTTTGTGATATGCAGTGATATGCTACTGTAGTATTCAGTATACAAAGTACAGAGTACTATACGCTGTTGATTTAGTCAAAAGTTACGATTAATATAAAAAATTATGAAGCACATGCATCCAATCACCAGGAAAATATATCAGCCCTGAAAGGATGGATCACACCCCTGCAAGCAAGCTACAGCATATCCATTCAACAACGGCATACAGCATCACAGTATAATATCATAAAATGTATTGACAGCTTGCTTTTGTTACTCTGAGGTAATTTTCCATAGCCTCTGGCCAAAGTTCGTTAGAAACAGACTGTGATTACCTCAGATTTTATGCACACTGACATTAACAAGCATTGTAAATGCTCAGCAAGCATTTTCTGACTCCAAGAACTCCAGGTCCTCCTAGACCGAATATCGTAGCAGGAAACAGTGTCACATAAGAAAAAAAAGACCTAGCTTCATATAAATATTGTCGAATCGGCAGGTGGAAAGCAAAGCATCCAGATGTTACCACATCCAAGGCAGGTTTGCAAGTATTTAGAATACAATTGTCAGCAGGTCTTTGTTTATGCCTTTGCTCCAGTACTTCCCATCAGAAAAGTGCACAAGAAAAGAAATAGCTAAGAACCATCTATCCTTTTTCTTGACACGATGTAATACAAGAGCAATTATACAACTGAGTTGACTGTATGGAGCCAGAGAGTTTATATTAATCTGTAATCTTACCTTGGCATACAAACTTCAATTCCTTAGCATCTGTGACAGTGGTTCTTTTATCTGACCTCTTCTTTTCTGTCCGACGGTGGCTCCGTCTTTTCTTTGTCTCTCCCCAAAGATTTGATCCTCCATGCATGCTTGGGATGTTCAGAATGGCAATTCCTTCCAGAGAAATATTGATTAAGTCTAGCTGAATTCCATCACACTGGTTAGCAAGAAGAAAAAAGGGGGAAAAAAGAGAGAAAGCAGTAAAAAAGAAAGAAAAGTTAGAATATTCTACCTATCATATATTTTTCTTCAGCAATTCATCATTCTTAATGCCATTAATTGCTTATTCAATGTTTATACCTAAGATACATAGTTCAATCTAGAAAGGAGATAGGAACAGACCCTCATTTAGAAGGTAAACTTGATTCTTATTGAGCTCTTGATTGCTTAAGTGTAGGACTATTTGGTAGAGCCATGTTGTTATTTGATACCTATTAATTGACCCACATGAAATATATTTGTAGCTTCACGACAGCTGTTAGCAGAAAAACCTTTATACTACAAACATTTCTATAGCAATAACTGGATGTTTTTTGTTGCTTGTTCCAGATAAATTGCCTGTCTTACAATTTTGCAATGATACCTGCCATCATGACACTTAAGTCCCTTCCATGGGAACCTGAATATAAACGTCCTTGCACACAGATCATATACAGCTTCATGGAAAAGGGTCTAAGCAGGCCCTGAGAGCACAGAACACCATACCAATATTAGTTTCAATCCAAAGGCACAACTGGCACGTTATTGTAGGGCTGTGCCTGACTAGTAACTCACACTAAGAGGTAAGATTAGTAAAACTGGGTATAGCAAACACAGCTGCAGTAGTAGCACTTCTTACCCCAGAACTTCCACCAGTCAGTTCTCTGAAACAGGCAGCACTGCCAAAGGAAAACATGGGATATGGAGCTAAAGAAGAGGTAGCAGTGCTCTAAAAGCCTCCCAAGACTTACTGGACACACAGATGAAATCTTATTCTGCAGGATAGTCCCTTCAGCAAGGGAATCATTGCTGCAAAGCACCTTGTGTCACTAGTATTTCTGCTGTCTATAGCAACACTGGGCATTTAAGCATTTTATCGGTGTGCATTCCTTGCTAAATTTGGCTTCAAATTATGTCTTAAAAAGGGACCATACTTTTAACTTCCAGAAGAATGGTTCAAGGACTTTATCAGCCTGTTCAGTGACAAACCACGGGATCTTCTCAGGTGGCAAAAGCCTACAACCTCTGCAAACATTGTTCACCTGACACACAATGGATGAAATGTACCCAGCTTGATAGGCTACACCTAGCCTTCACAGGCTGTAATTTACTCAGGCTAAGTCCTCCTCCCCACACATACTGTTTTACGATTGGGGGGAAGCTCCTAACCCATACAAACCAGCAAATTACTGAAGAACCTCCACATAAGAAAAAAAGACCCAGCTTCACGTAATTATTGGTGAACCGGCAGGTGGAAGGCAAAGCATCCAGTCCTTACTTACTAATTCACTAAACCAGCCAAGGTTCCCAAAATTTATACACTTCTACCTTGGCTAGTCATAGATTGGTTCTATGCCTCATAACATAACAAAAGTATATAGATATCCTGGTAAGTCACCTCCTGGTAAGTTAGTGTAAAGCAGCATACTTTTAAAACATTAAATCCTACTCCTGCAATGTTTTGCAAGCCAATGCAGTGGGGTGGGTGGGAAGGGGGGAATCATGAATTTAAAACTGATTAAGAGTCTTATTTGGTAATTCCAAGATACAATAATCAGGAAGAAAGCTGGAAAAATAATCAACTGTGCTTCAGTAACAGTCCATTGACAATTTGCAGTTTGCTGCTCTGTGGGTCACTGGCACTTTTTCCTCTCTGCCTAAACCTTTTTCACAGCTCTGAAGAAGAAAAGGAAAGTGCAACTCAAAGATAACTGTATATAGTTATTTGTTTACCCTGAAACTTTCTGAGATCACAAACCAGATCTGTATTATAATACATATTCTGCATCTTCTTAATTCTTTCTAAGAAGACTGTAAATCTGGGTAGAGAAGAGTTTCAACATTATGGTTTCCATTTCATATTTGCTCTTCAAGAATTAATTTTTAAACCCGTACATTGTATTCATAGAGGGGAACCTTTAAAGTCAAAAGACCTATTTGTAAGTGAGTTGACGGTTGTGTCAACTTCCATAATTGAAAGTGTAACTTTTTATCACATTTTTCTTACAAGAAAAAAGGCATGGTTCTTCCCTGCTATTTTGGAAGCAAATTCGTAGTTCCCCCTGTATATTTTATATCTATTAAATATTAAGATGATTTTTTTACTAAAAATTCTGCTCATGTGTATGCTCACTTACTGCTATACATTCTAGATAAACAGATATTAATTTCATAATTAAAAGTAATCTTGTGTAAATACCCTGCAGGCCTCAATGAATCAAACACATACTGTGTGTCAGGCCTCCCACTGTCTTCAAGTGGAATGTACTGGCTGGATAATTAGATAGTACATATTTTTTAACCTTATTTGCATGCATATTATATCTTTTGCACACTGACAAGCAGCAGTAACAACAAAAGTCAGATTACCACAGGGAATTCCCACAAAGAAGTCTTCATTCCTTATAATTTGCAGCCTAAATTAAAATAATTTGATCTTTGACAAGGATGAAATGTCAAGCAGAAGGGGGTCCTCTACAAGCCACGGCCTGTGGCTTCTGAAATCTGCCTAATTTATGTCAGTCACTTCTTAATACATATTTAAGTATTACACGAGAAAGATGATAAATATGCAATCTGACACCTTTGGTATTTCCCTGCTGTTAATTTATAAAGGTCTGGCGTCCCCCAAACTGACTGGAATTATTTAAATAAAAGAAGAATTGTGAAATAGGATGGCACAGGGTCTGGCTTCCATTTTCACTCAATATTGAACACAGCAGGTAGTACACTAAGACAATTATTTGACTGGGCCTCAGAATCCCACAGTGATGAGGAACTTTCTGAATTAGTAAAGGAGGATTTCTTTTGTTCATACACAGAGAAGAAGTTTGCGCTACAGGTAGCTCTGTGCTGTCCTAACACATTCATATGCTACAACAACAAAACACAGACGTGTTCTGCTTCTTTTTCTTCCCCCTCTCCACCCCCCAAATAATGCAGTGATGCTGCTAAGAATAAAAGCATGCTTCTGAAATGTGGAGCATGCCTACCTAGATTATAACTGAACACTAGCACTTCTATTTCTTTTTTGTCTTCTTTCCTAGCTTCAGTCTATTTCCAGGCATTATCTTTTATCATTCATTACATCAAAATTTTTCAGATCATCTCGAAGTTGAGAATATATCCTTCCCTAAGAACAGCTGAGATTAAGGCTTTGCTGTGCAACTAAGTGCAATATCATGCAAAACTACATGATCGTTCAAACTCCTTCTCCCAATCCATCAATACCAGCTGGTACAGTAGGCTTCCTCTGGTCCCACAATGCTTTTACAGGGCTGCAGGTATGGACCGTGTCATCTCCACTTACACTGGATCTATGCCTACCTTCATTAAATACCATTCACATGCCCTTTTTTCTGAAGTGTAATTGAAGTGTTATGCTCTAAACTGTAAAGTCTCGTTTACTGCCACATTATCATTCTTTTTTTCTCTTCCTTTAGAACCTGTATGTCTCTCGTCAACTCCTTGGATCCTGGTTTAGAAATAAAACCACATCTTATTCTGGATAACATAAGAATTTAGTATCCCAACTTTGTTCTGTGTCTCACAAAGAAAAAAAAATACAGGAAGTGAGTGAGGCATGAAAGTCTATCAGGAAAGCCAAGCTTAATTAGGTTAGAAATCAAATATGGGGTTTGCCTACAGAACTTTTGATCACTGTCTCCCAGCTCAGAGATACAGATACATGGTCTTTGTTCATTCAAAATTTGGCTCTAGAGCAATTGCTTTCTTTGTGTATTTTATCTGAGTGAAATGTGGTATCATACACCAGGCTCTCATTTACAGCAACATCCCTGAGAAAGGGGCAGCAGGTTAAAAATCAGATGAAAACAGTGCTACTCCCAAGTGTTTATAACATACAAACAAGAAACATTAGATACAAGCATAATGGCAAGCACTGTTCATTTAAATGCTATTAACTTATTGTAAATAAGTCTGTAAATAACTACCTCCTAACACTTCTTGTGTAAACACTTTGGAAACTCTTTCCCTTAGGATTTTTGTTTGTAAATGGTAATGACCAGGTTAGATGAAGTGAATATTAAAAAACATGTCTCATATACTGGCAATATAATACTTAATTGGTAATAATAGTATTATTGATATGAATCAGTAATAATTATACAACTGGTATCAGCAGTTTCACAAATTTGCATGCATACTTTTTTTGCTTTGGGATGTTAGTATTTCATCATACTTGGTTACAAGTGAATGTTTTCAAACATCACATCTTAAATGATATATAAGATTTTTGCTGGATAGAAGTATTTTCTTGGGAAACCCTGATCAATTCATATTTAATTGAGGTACTTATAACTTGCAATATATTAAAATCTAAAAAAATCTGGTAAGTATTTATCCCAAAAACTAATCAAATGTCTTTCAGGATACATGTACTTAAACCCAAATGTGTGAAGCAGCATCTTGGGATGCAAGGAGTTTGGATGGTTGGCTTGTTTTAACCAGGGGTTTTGGTTGTTTTTTTATTTTTTAATCTAATGTGTGAAGCATGTTTCCACCTTAGAAAAGAAACATAACAGCATTAACAGGCAAGTCTGGCACCACAGGTCTCACAGTTTCAGTTTCAGTATCCTTTGTTACTGTTCTACTACCAGACCCTAGGTCCCTTCAGATCATTTCAGACTTTGCCTTTCAGGAACCTTTGGCCAGACTCATAGCTCTCACCATACCTCTTCCAGCACCTCATGCTACTATACAAATACTCCATCGACATGTACAGTTTCTCATTACTATTGGAAAGGAAAAGCACCATAGTCCTCTTCTGAAATAATTTCATTATTTAACTTAAATTCTCAGGCTTATATCATCACTTGTTTCATATTTTTCATTTACTTATTTATAAATATCAGCCTTCCAAACAGTTTATGTAGTGTAGCCACTTATTCTATCAGCCAACAAAGCAGCAGTGGCACATTATTTTAAATTCCTGTTTTGTCTATAACTATCCTGTGTCTTTTCAGTTAATGTTCAATGTGTAATGGAAAGATGACCCCTTGTGCAGAGAGAAAAGCTATTTAATGAAGGGGAATGATTCCAAAAAATATATATTCTTTAACCTTTATTCAGGAAAGTAAGTACAATTTTAGGGAATTGAGTTTTAAAGGTTATAAAAACTTGGGACCTAGAAATAATAAGATTTTTTTTTTTATTTTAATCCTGCAGCAGCTCTCACTCCCTTCAACAGTCTTTCATTTTTCCATCTGACCTAGCCACACTCCCTATTGATTTCTAATGTTATATTTCACCTCTTGACCTCGTCTACTGTATTAAGACTTCACTAATCATCAAACTGAACTTTGTTCCAGTGTGCAGGGCTACACTACAAATAGACACGATAAAAATATTATTTTGGAATATAGGGTCGAAAGGATGTGCACTGCTTTGCCTTGTTGGATTCAGGCACTCTGCACCCTTGCTCCCTGCATTTCAGCCAAACTAGTGACATTTCAAGGAGAAAGGCAACAATTAGTTTCTTACTTCTATTTCTACAGATTCATGCAGCTTCTTACAGGTGGCTGAGAAAGTTTCCGATGTGCCAAATTCAAAATACCAAAATTTGTTCTTCATTCTGAAACAAGAAAAAAAGAAAAGAAAAAAGAAAGATCTTATTCACTATCAATATGTGACAAAAGTGATCATCCTGTCTTCCATTATAAGTAATGGCAAAGGCTTGGGAACATGTGACATCCCATTTGAAATAGATGAGCTCATAATTTTCAAAGCTTAAATGTTGGTGTCAAGTTGTATGATATCCCCTAAAGGGATAACAGGAATGTGTTGAACTGACAGGTTCAAATGTACCTTTGACTTCTCTTTTTCAGCAACTATCAGAATATTTTTTGTCACTTAACCAGTGACATGCCTCAGAAAAATGTATCAATTTTATTTCATGTCTTACACCTACTATACAACTTCTGATTCATGGTTAAAATCTCTATCCCACAAAATACAAGAATGTGCAAGCAGAACACTCTCATGACGAAGAAGAACCGAGATGAAAACACAGCTCACCTAGAGTTAGCTAAAGGTAAAGGTAAATGCTTATTGTTCATCATGACAAACGAGATATTCCAAAAAAATAAAAATTCCAGATGTAACAATCTTTAGATATTTTGCAGCAGGAGAGCTGTATTACCAGGAAATTAACTCATAGAAACATTTTAAATGAGTGATAGAACCTGAATTTTGAAGCTCATTAACAGACTCTACAGAAAAATAAAACTAGGTATAAATGCTAGTAAATTACTTAGTTTATCATGACAGCAGGTAGAGATTACATTTTTTGCTTCTTGAACGCATAAAGGCTGCACTTCTGTTTTACCAGATTTACTGCACACTGTTAAATACAATCAGGACACCAGCAGTACCATTTCAAATAAGTACATGCAGTTTTGTTTAACTCTCATGAGTAATAATTATTTTGTAACAAAACAAGAAGCTAAGCAAAAAAAAAAACAACCAAAAAACCAAACCTATTAGAATTCATTATTCACACTTAGGAATCAGATATGAACACAGTTCATCCACTCATAAAAGCTGTTCTCTGACACAGACACAGCACAGTGTGCCTGGAACTTGAAAATGACTGAGTTCACATGAGCTAGAAGTGGAGGAGGGTGAAATGCAGGTGTAGATGACTGTCGAACATGCTAGCAAACATAAAAGTCCTATCCTTGGTACTTATTTCAAATTACACATAGAAGTCTACTTAGTGAGTCTTAAAGTCCACATAATGGTTCTTAAAGTCCCAAGAAGGGGCACTACAGTACTGGCTGTTCCCAGAAACCTGCAGGCATGTGAGCCAGCAAATCCTGGTGCAGTACCAGAGGGCCGACCTGGGCACATGCATGGGGTGCGGAACAGAAAGAAGTAGTAGGAAAGTGATACATCTTTGAAGAAGAAGGTGCAGGCATTTCCAAAGCTTTTTGCACATAAATTCTGAAAATGTTTAGAAACAGTTTTTTGAGAATGTGCACTGGGGCAAATGGCTTATTCTCAAAAGTGCTCTACCAACCAGGTGGGGTTAGACCAGACTCAATTTCCAGACTCTAAAAGGCTATGAGTGGAAGTGACCTATGTTCCTTCTATACCTTCTATTTCTTTTGAAACAAGTGTGGTGAACAATGTCTTGAATTCCTCTTGGGTCTCTTTGGAAAATCCGGATGCAGCTATTTTGCTGCGACTTTCTACACAGGAATGATGAATAATGAAGCAATAAAAAAAAAACCCTGCCACTATAAGTATTCATAGAAATATTTTGTCATTTCTTTTGATGTTATTATTGAGTAAGATCAACAAGCCTTTGCATCAGCTCCTTTGAGAGCCCTTCCTCTTGCTATTCATTTATTTTTCCCTCAAATGAAGCATCTTTTCTTTTTCTTTATTGAAAAGCCTGCTTTAACTTGACTTCTTAGCAGTGTATATAACTCTTAGACTTGCATGAAGATAAAACAGACAGATATATTTTAGAGTAATTCAGAATATATTGTGACAAATTAATTATTTTAAGTTCAGGAAAACAAAATCCAGCATTTTCAGTGCACTCGAGGATTACTAAAAAGTTTAAATCTATAAATCAAAAACCTTGTAGAATTACATGACAGAAGATTAACTACATTTATCAGGTGAGGTTTTGATGGTAGATGTATTTCTCATTATTGTAATTGCCATGGTTTACCCCCATTTGGCAAATACACACCGCACAATCACTTGATCACTTGCTCCAGCAGGATGGGGAGGAATAGAATCGGAAGGGTAAAGTGAGAAAACAAATTTATTGAAATAAGAATAGTTTAATAATTGAAATAAAATAAATTACTAATAAATTGCAATTAAAAGGAAAATAAAAAAATAAAACCCAAGAAAGAAAAGTGTTACCAATGAAAAGAATTGCTGACCGATGCTCAGTCAATCCCAGAGACCCCAGCTAACTTTTCCCCCTAGTCAACCTTCTACCCCAGCTATATACACTGAGCATGATGTCCTATGGTAGGGGATACAGCTGGGGTCAGCTGTCCTGGCTGTGTCCCCTCCCAACTCCTTGTGCACCCTCAGCCCACTCGCTGGTGGGGTGGGGTGAGAAACAGAAAAGGACTTGACTCTGTGTAGCACTGCTCAGTAATGGCTGAAACATCTCTCTGTTATCAATGCTGTTTTCAGTGCAAATCTAAACCAGAGCCACAGACCAGCTGCTATGAAGAAAATGAACTCTATCCCAGTCAAAGCCAGCCCTGTAATATACCCTACAAGCTTCTATTAGACAAAAAAATTAGCCTTGTGAGTGTATGCTCCTTTCACTCATTGACTACATCTGTTTTTAAGGACGGAAAGACCACATACTTGACAGCTTTTCCATTACAAAGATAGATATAAATACAAATAATTTCATTCTTCATTTTCAAAAGGATCTACCAACTCCTTTCACCAGCCATGAAATCGATTGTGTGGTTTCATTCAAATGCACTATATTTTTTTTATGAAACAGAAAACTATATTAGATCTTCTATTATATGTGCAAATGCAAAGAATCAAGACAAATTATACTAAAATTTCCATAAGGAACACCAGTCTTATTATTATAGTAAATATTTTTCTATTAATAAAATCTCTAAATTCATATCTTCCACTTGAATTCCTCTTTTGAATATTTTTAATGACAAGTTTGCAGCAATAAAACTGTATGAAACCAAATCACAGGCTGCTGTCATGTCTGTTTTCTCTCTCTTCTAGAGAAGCTGATAATCTAGACTTGTTCAAACTTTTAATAAGAGATGACCAAAATAAAAATGAAAACTGTTTCAGTAAAAAGGAAAGGGGAAAAAAAAACCCAAACAGTAGCACTTTTCTTTACAACTGGTTCTTGGAATAGGAAAGGGAATAGATTATTGTACAGGGAAGTGGTCTTGTATATGCTTCAAAGTGCATAGCTAAACTCTTAAACAACTTTGTGTTTGAAAATACGATATAAATAAAACATAAATCATGATTAAAGGCTGACCTATCTAATCCTGCTATTGCATTACAGTATGTCAAAATATATATACAGTCTATGGAGGCAAGAACAACAAACCAAAACTGTACTTCAAGAGCCTTAACACTTTTTATGCTGGCGGTGTTCCACACCCTCAAGTAATGGTCAATTTCCTGATGAGTGGGACAATATTCTTAAACAGAGATGAAACAAATTGGCAAGACAGTATGGAAAGACTAATGCTGCCATTTTTTACAGTATTTCTGCAGTGTGCATAAATATCAGACTTGGATATGTTTCTTGGGAAAGTTCAGCCTAATATTTGGTAATCAAGGCAAAACGATCAAAATAGTCTGCGATATGGGTTTGCTCCATTATCAGTTAATCAGAAACCCCCTACTGCTAAAACTATTTTATCTAACCTTTCTGATTAAGCAATTACAAGGCATATCATTGAAAAATTGTCCTGTATCTAAATATGGAATTAGTAAATACTTTATTCTACACCTGAAAAGCATCCATACTTCACTGCAGTATGCACACTCTGTCAGAACATGCATAACAATAGAACAGCTATAGGCTGCTAATAGAAGGTCACGACAATAGAACAGGAATATCTTTAAGTTTAAGGAATAAACTTCTATTCCAGTGTTAAGGGTCTACAGTTGGGGCAAGAGGTTATTTGCAAGTTTGTCACACTTCCTAGCATATTCTTTTTATACTCCTTATATTTACTATTTTTATTTATTGTATTTATTTCCACTCTATATTAATTATGCAGTGTCAAGTTTCAATGACTTGAGCAAGCTAAAAATTTCTACATCAGGAAATTTTTATAAAATTTCAGCTGAAATACTTTGACCATTTTTGAAAATGACTGGAGAAAAAACATGTATATTTACTTATATTAGGCATGCTTGATAACATACACTTTGAACTCCTTTAATACAGCTACACTTTCAGAGAAGAGATTTTAAATTTAGCACAAGGATCGCCTTGCATCAAGAATAAGCCTCTGGCCATCTGCATGAAAATACATACAGAGTATAACTATATTAAGACCATTTGAAAATACATTCTGGGAAAGCTCTTTTTTTTTTCCCCACCAATATTCTCATATGGGAGAAAAAGAACAAATTTTTGTCTTCAGTTCTGCCATCTTTTACCCTTTAACCTATACAAAGTACAAGAATTTTTACCCATTAAACTACTTGAATTTTGATTTTTTCCAAGGTAAAGTAATTGGCAAATCCACTGCCAGGAAGCAATATCTACCAGAAATCTGTGTAAGAATGTCTGCTCATGGACAAGAAGCACTAGCTTTCTTACTATACTGTTCCGTAAAACATAATCCCTAAGCACTGCCTTCTGAAAATGTTTTTAAAAAAACACAAACCCAACTATTCTAATTATGTTGCAGAAGTACTGTTTGTCGGTGAGTGTCGAGAGTTGGTCTCAGTCTTTATCTCATACAATTTCCAGCATAAAGCTTTCATTCTAAAAGCAGCATTCATGAATAACAGAATGTAATGAATTAAAAAAAAATAATCCTTGGCCAAAAAAAAAAAAAAAAAGAGAGCAGAAAAGAAGTCATATAGCGTGGATGCTTATCATCCATTCACCACATTTCTGAAAGATGCTTAGAGACAGGGTAAGTATTTAAAAGGAGCAGGTTTCTTTGGCTCCTTTTTCCTCCTTATTCACTCTTTTGTCCGCTGTTCCAAGGAAATGTGGAATAATGTGTAGAACCACCTCTGCAGGGTATCAAAAATACCAGAGAAATGGTCAGAAATGAAGTGTAAGATAAAGGTGTATTTCCACAGAGGAGAAATTGTGAAGAGTCCAATGGGAGAAAGTGGCTGACAAGTATATGTGAAAAAAAAGAGATCATCATCAAGGAAAATAGAGGAATCAAGAAATAGAAAGATGAGAAAAAGATAAGAACTTAATTTCAAAACACATTGAAGGTTTGCAATGCTGAAAGAAGAATGATGCTAAAATAAAGAAGGGAAGAAAATCATCCTAAAGGAGACCCAAGTAAAAACACATATTTCTGAAGTCTGAAAACACAGGTATTAAGGTCTAAAAATGAAACTGGGAATACAGGAAATGCCATACTGGGCAAAAGAGTTCAACACCTGTTCCAATATTCTGTCACTGACAGTGGTTAGTACCAGAGATTTTGGAGAACAGTGTAAAACTCTGTGTAGCATACAGCTGGGAATAATCTAGCTATAAGGAAGATACATTATTATTATTAATGATTCTATCAAATTGAAAGAGGATATGTTTACCTTAGACATAAGGAAGAATTTTTTTATAATGAGGGTGGTAAGACACTGGAACAGGTTGCCCAGAGAGGCTGTGGATACCCCGTCATTGGAAATGCTCTGAGTCAGGATGGACAAGTGTTTGAGAAACCTTGTCTGGTAAAAGATGTCTGGGGAGTTGGACCACATGATCTTTAAAGATCCCTCCCAACCCAATCCATTTAATGGTTCAATGTTTTTAATACAGGCAGTTTATAGTATGAAGCACTATGGGAAGGAAAGGGAAAGGGAAAGGGAAAGGGAAAGGGAAAGGGAAAGGGAAAGGGAAAGGGAAAGGGAAAGGGAAAGGGAAAGGGAAAAGAAGGGAGCCAGCCAAATTCATGGATGCAAATTACCCATTTTAAAAAGAAAAAAACATCCCCTCCCCCAACTTGTTTATGTTACTCCATGGCTGTGTCCTGCTTTATTAGAGTTTGGAATCTCCCACTGCATTTTAAAAAAATGCAATGACATAGGAGCCCTCGTGCTGGTTCTCATTGTATTGGGGAAAAAAAAAAAAGTCTGCACCCAGGAGCACTTGAAGCAGGTATGGAGGTCTGCTCCTACAACTGGGAGTAAAACTGCCTGGAAATTCTACCATCTGTTTTTTCTTAGGTCATGGAAAAGTTTCCTAAGGTGTGCCTGAAGTTGCTGCTTTTGATTTCTTGAGTCCCAGCCTGTGAGACATATATTCAAGAGTGAATGAAGTAAAATTTACAGAAGATTGTATGTCATTGTAATTGTACTTTATATTTCTGGTAATAAAACTGTTCTGATATATTGGATTTTATTAAATTAAATACTGAATAACTGATAAATAAATAAAACAAAAAATATTTGAATGCTTCATACAATTCCAAATAAAAAATATTCTTATCAAGTCCTATCCGTCTCACAGAAGTTTTCAATAGACAACATATTTTCCATCTTTTCTTACTGTTCATAAATCTATTATCTAGGTAATTTTATACTTAGGTAAAAATGATTTCATTGCAGCACATAATATATATTAATAAGAATGTATGACTTTTTCTAATGTTCTTCTTTTCTTTCCACTTCTGTCTTTAACAATCATATAATTCCTGTTCTGCTTTATAATGAATCATACGCAAAGGTAAGGAAATAGCCAGTGGAGATGCACATCCATAAGAGATTTATGTGTGACTGGCATGATTTTAATAGAGACATCTTTGTCAATTTTTTTCTTTTTCTATTACCAGCTATACTAAAAATCTAAGTGTTAATCTCTTATGGAATATAGCATAAGCAGAGCCTGTAGAGATAAGTGCAGAAAAGTTTTAATCCTGAAAGAACAGTTCCAGTTTTTCACAATAAATAAAATTTTCACCTTATCACACAATGGAACCACCCATAGTTGGAAAGCTACCCCATAAAAGCTTGTGTCATTAAGTAACACTGTGAGATCATCTCTTCCTGATAATTATTCGTTCTACTGCTGCAAAGCTGCATTTGACTCCATTCCCTCTCCTACTTCACAGCACTGTTTTGCCCCATAGCTTGCACTTCTGTAAGCAGCTGGTCTGCAGTCTCCACTGTCCACCTCCCTGCTCCAACTCTCCAGCTTTCTGCCCACATTTTTTCCAAACTATATGCCTCTTCACTTCTACTCCTCCCTTCAGCTGTGCTCTCACATCTATCCAAGAACACAATCCTGGACACCTTGTTCACTTTGACCACTTTCAGTAATGAGTACAAACCTGAAAGAGTTGTAAAAAGGGCCTCACTATACTGAGTGATTGGGGTATAAAAATTTAGATGTCATTTAAAGTGATACAGAGAGGAAAAAGAAAAACAATCCTAACTTTAAAAAATGATGAGTTTTCAGGGACAAGGTCTTGGGCTTAAAATAAACAGCCGAATGAAATGTTGGTGGAGTGCTTAACAACATTTGCATGAATTGTGTTGTGATGCTCTGAATACTATGCACAGTTCCATTTTCCAAATGGGAAGTAGCCATGAGAGAAGAGAGAGAGAGGGGGAGAAAAAAAGGAATGAAAAAAGGAGAGATTAGAATAGTACTGGAAAAAGTATGAAGAAAGAAAATGGGGATGATCAAAATATTCCACACTTTGAATTCCTCAGCCTTGAAAGATGATAAATGAAAGAGTAGTATAATAGCTCTCTAAAATCATGTATGCCATGTGGAGGATGAATACGTATGACTAGTCACCATCTCTCCCAAGAAAAGGCTAAAACAGGTAAGAACCTAAGTGGCAGTGGATACAACAAACAAAAATTTTCTTAAAAGAGAATGCAACTAAGACGCTAAAGTCTTTGCAACAGGATGCTAAAAGTTTAAACCAGTTAAAAATGATTGGAAGGTTTCATGGAAGAAATAGCCACTGAAGTCCACATAACAAAAGCACCAGGAGGAACTTGATGACTTTTGAGCTGTACCTCAGGCTGGATCTGTTCTGTTGCAACAGGACATTCGTGAGAAGAAAGATGATGAATTTCTCCTAGAGTTACAGAAAAGTGGTAACATTCAACTGAGACAAACTACAGGAGGTTAACCTACATCACCTGTGATAAAAAACAGCTGTTATAAAACAGTAGGATACCTGACTGATACAGTTTACAAGAGATTCCTCCATGTAAGAAGTTCTCATCTGTGATAGAAATACCTGATTTAAATAAGGAATTTTGCTTTTGAATATATTGTGTTTTAACAACAGTTATTAGTAGGACCAAAAAATCCACACAGTTTAATTTCTTAAAATGTTTACTTAGAAAGTATCTTCATTATCTGGAGATATTGTCATTTTGCTCCACTAAATGAACATATATGTAACACTTCTTAAATCCTTTGTGTCCATTCTCCATCATGAAGATCTGCTCTTAACATTTTACTTATTTTTATCTTGATATTTTCCCTCAGTTTCTTTCCCAAATTCCCCAGTCTTGGGAGCAGATGCTGAGGCACCAATGACTCATTAATCTGAAGAGGCTTTTTTATCATGAACAAAAATAAAGCCTCTAAACAGTTCCACATTTACCAGCCTTGGTTGTACTGGAGAACCAACAAAGCTTTGTTTGAAGAAAAAAAAAAAAAAGCCCTCTCTGTATATGTTGTAATAGCCCTACTATATCAGAGCAAGGTCATAGACCTTCACATTTCATCTTTAAATTGTGTCAGACGAATAAAACAATTTTCCTTCCCCTTACCCACTAATAAGGATATGTAAAAGCAGATATGACACTGAGTAGTACTTAAATTAATAAGACCATTGTTAAAGAAGTTCAGAGGTTCAGGGACAGGTTTGCAAAGAGCAACTCCTCATTCACAGCTTCACATACACAATTATCACTCTGTTTTGGAAAACAAACAAACAAATAGACATATAAACCAGTTTTGTTTCCCTGTAATGCAGGTGATTGTATGTACTTAAATAATCTTTTTTCTACCCGATATTTTAACTCCCACTAAAAAAATGAAGCACCTCAATACTGCTATTCAATTCTTGCCAAAAACATCCTTCCATTCCCTTAAAATACTTGAAACACTATGCTTTATACCATTCCCAAGTAGGACGCAATCAGGAGACCAAGAGAAAGGAAAAAAGCAGCAAGAAATCAAATGCTGTAAGGGAAGCAATGAGCAGCCCTTCTGTGCACACACAGAAGAGACATCAGACACTGTGTAGGAGAAAATGTTTGACAAATTATTTTCTCCTTAGGATGCCTCCCAAAATACTTAGATCTCACAGGACTGGGGCAGGACTAAACACCTCTGCCCATCTGATCGGGATTCATAGGACTTCAAAGTTTCTTCTTTTTTACTGAAAGAGCAGATTTATGAGTTTAGGAAGAATTACCCTTTTCAAGCTTCATTGCTTTCTGATTCCATCATATGAGAAAGCAACTACCAAGAATTAAATGGCTTGTCGGAGATTTGGCTTAACACCATGTTTAGCCATGCCAATGCATTTGTCTACCTGTGAACTAGACAGTTGCATTCCCACCAAAGATAAAAGACATCTACTCAGTAGAACTGAAGGTGTGATTCACCAGTCCTGAGTAGGCAGAATTGCTCTCCAGGCTTCATGAGAAATAACTGGCTCTCCACTGAACATAGAGAGGGCCCTGACATCTAGTTCATGCGTACACAGACACCATTTGGGGGTTGGACCTGATGATCTCTCGAGGTCCCTTCCAACCCCTATGATTCTATGATTAGAAGCCTACACTGAGGTGTCTAATGTCTAACTGAAAAGCTATCATTTCAAAACACACCTCATTGGAAGAAAAGAACCCCTTCCTCCCAAGCCCTCCAAGAGAAATGAAGTCTCATTATTCCTCATCTTAAACGTGCTTAGATGGGACAAGGCATCCAAGCATCCTTACACCTAAGGCTGTCAGTGACTTGCCACAGAACCCAGGAACTGAACCCAGTCCACCCATGTTCCCTGAAATACCTTATACACCAAAGGCAACATGTTCCTCCTCTTCTCGTCTTCTAGGAATTTACAAATAGGCATATAACCGACCTTTCTCTACATGATACGCATGGACGTTGTGCTACCTCATTTCCTACATAAGAGTTACAGCACAGATGCAGCTCTCAGGAAAGAACAGGTAGGTGAAACATGGGCCAATATTCATTCTCTTTGTGAAAGAAAAGTTCACAGTTATTAAATAACAGTACATTCATTTCTACTTTGTAGGGAAGGATGGGATCAGTTTTGGTTTTTTAAAAGGCCACTGATTTTTTAGAAACCTGAAAATATTACAATTAATGCTATATTTGTGAGTCTGTATTTTTAGGCAACGTTTTTTCCCCTGAAAACAACGCAGTCATCAGCTGTGGTTAAAAATGATGCTCTGTAAATGTGCAGAGACTTCAGAATGCATTTTTAGTGTGGCAGAAGGCCTTTACTTAGTAGAAATCAGGACTTAGCATTGAAAATGCACATGGCAGCTGTATAAATAATAAATTCTACTACTATAACTACTTACCACCTTACCCTTCAAAATACAAATTTAGAAAACTTTCTGAACAGCAGCTAAAAGGATGAGGCAGGCTACCAGGCAGCAAGTAGAACTGAGAACACGGTAGTGGTTTTACTCCTGTACAAAGCTTCACGACCAGGATTCATTCCATCAAAAATCTTGTTTTGGACCATCAGCAAATAACTGCTACATACCTGGCATGTCATTTGTTTCACTTGTTAGAATGCTGTAGTGAGCATACATTTTAATCCCTGTGCTCCATTATAATTGAAAATACATGCAGCCATGAAGAAATTTGTATGTTTTCAGAGGAATACCTAAAATAAATCTATCTGCTTGTGATTATATACATTCCACTTTGGGGAAGTGAATAGATATAGACCCTTTTCACAGGGATATATATATATACAAAGATCACTTCAAGAAATTTTCTGCTGTTCTATGTTTTGGAAAATCGTGTGCTACTGGAAGGGTAAATTTAGCATCAATGTCTAGCAGGACTCCTTCCTAGAGACAGAGAATTGGTGAGGAATCAACCATTATGGGTGATAATTCTAAGCTATCAAGTAAGCTATCTAGTAATTAGACCTGTATTTCTGCCTAAATTATTTGTCTTGTTCAGTGCCTTCAGTTTTACTTCTTATACTACAGCTCCATATTGCATTTCTAATCATTACTTCACCCCAGCTTTTTAAAATCTCTCAGCTCCATGCTACCAGCTGTTGTTTTCTTTCCTAATGCACTTCACTTTCACGGGAAAAAAACACCCCCACCCCTCACCCCACCCCCCCAGATTTAGACTTCCTTGAACCTCATCCTTACTCACTGCTTTTCAGCTCCTGAGACAAAAGGAAGTAATCATTCTTTACTTCAAAGTCAGCTATACTTTAGGACTTTAACTTGATAAGGAAATAAAATACAGTCAGTATTTTATTGGGTTTTTTTTGTATTCTTGTTTTTTTTTCTTTAAGATACCGCCGTTTGGAGGCATTGGTCTGATTTCTTCAAATCTGCAGGATTCCAAAGACTCATTGTCTTGAAACTTGTACTAGTTCAACCAGTATTCTAAACTTAAACGAGTACAGATTTTTGGGTGTATGCTATTAAACAGAAATGGAAACCAAAGGTGCTAGACATATATACAGATAAAATGAAGCACTTCAGTGCTTGCAGAATTAGCACTCTATTTCAGTATAAAACTTTGTACCTTTAGGTTATTTAATAATTTTGTGACTGATCTACACCAAGCCAAATTAAGCCACTCTTAAATGAAAGTTAAAATACATCTTTCTGATTTGTTCCAGTTTAATCTTTCTGTAGATCAAATTAAAAAAAAAAAAAAAAAGAAAAAGAAAACCAACAGGCAAATCTTGTATTAAACCAGCACTTTAAAAAAATAAATAAATCTAGACATGTTATTTGTTATAAAGAAAGCATCAGCTGCTCATCTGTTAACACACACGCATAGCTTTTTTTGAACTGGGGACATATCAGTAAAGATAAACAAATTATCAGCACATAAAACACTGCTTCATGGGGCTCACTGTAGTTATATGGGAACTGCAGGTAACACTTCCATTGACCCTCCTAGTTGTACAAAGCTCACAGAATTTAGCTTGCAGGCTTGGCTTCCTTTCAAAAACTCAAACCTTCAGAGTATATTAAAGTATATAAGCCTAGCATGTAAAACAAATCTTCAAAATGTACTCAGTCATAAACTTTTTTGGGAATGAAGAAAAGTAATAAAAAACCATAAAATATAGTTCTACAATATTATAGCTGAGAAAGGGCAAGTGAACTTTTCCAAACCAGACAAAACAGCTTAGAGAAATCACATATGAAATGAAAAATTTTCTGCTTAGGACTCAACAGTATACACTAAATTCTTACGTAAAAGCTTAGCATGGTGACAAAAGACATGCTTTAAAAAAAAAAAAACCCACATAATTTTTCATTTTAATGTTGAGTGAAGAACTAGGATGAAGTATATGCTGAAACTCAGCTTTTCTGTAGTTCCTCTGCATCAGTCTACAAGTACAAAGGGGCAGTAAAAATTACCACTGTGGAATACATATCAAAGTACTAATGACCCTTACCTCACAGTAATGCATTTTTTTCTCTTGCTTAAGGGCTTGGCCAGAGAAAGGGAAGATACTGGGATGTTTCTTCTTCCCACCAGTTCACAGCAATGTAGCACAGTGAAGAGGCTGAATCAAACGTATCAGTGTAGGATTAATGATTTAGCTGGTAGGAGAGGTGGCATAAGACACATGTAGGCTTTGAAATAAAACTTTCTGATTGAAAAATCCATATTTATACATTCTTGTAGAAGCCTTAGAGCTGACTGTAATTATAGTTTCCAGGTTAACAGGTACATGTTTTTGCATTAAGATATAAGCAGCACATTAACCAAGTATAACTCCCTTCAGGGAAGGCGGTTGAGAGGATGGAAAAAGCCAAGCCTGTTTAGTGAAAACAGCACTGTTTGCAGTAGACAACAGAGGCTATTATGTTAAGGCAGAGCAATGCTTTCTGAAAAAAAAGTCTTATCTTTGCAAGTGGACTTCAAAAAAATGTTCCTGCAGACTTTTCCTAACTATTAATTATTAAACTATGTGGTCGTAATTAATATAGAAGTGTGGCTTTATCTCTACGAAGGGATATTATTAACATACCAGCTCCACTTTTGTAAGTTCCATGCAAACATGACAAAGAATGATTTTGGTGACCCAACTTTCACATTCACAATGCTAATACATCTGACAGTCTTTTGTATAAACCTAAGCCGTTTTCCAGACAGGTTTTTTCTAGGAAATAAAAAACCCCTTTATTTTTCTTTAGCTGTGTCTCTAGCTAAAGTCAATTTCTTAAAAGGATGTCTAATATTGAAAATACTTCATTCTAGCATTTTAGCCTGCTTTCTATCAGAGTTGTTCCTACAGCTAGATTTGTGCTGTGAGTATGAGGTATCATGGGCAATTGCCACGTGATAAATGACTGTTTTCATCCATCAAATATTAAAGCTGCTCACTACTGACCTTGAGCACCACTTATGCTCCCACAGCCATGGCCCTTTTCTAAGTCAGCAGGGTACAGCTGGCACAAATTCAGCCAAGCAATCAGATTCATACCGGTTCACAAAAGTTGGGACTTTTAAAAACACTGTGTCTCATGTAGTATAACCAGAGGCTTGACTACTCTTGAGAAAGGTGTCCAACACTAGACCGTTCCTACCGAGGAGTATTACCTGCTCACATTGATTTGCAGCAAAGTATTTCTCAGTAAGTATTTCCACTTAACATTTACTCTCAGGGAACCTGTGTAGTGGGAGATATTTACGAGTTGCTTTCAGCTTAAAAATAAATCACCTCTAATTCCTCTAAGCGAAATCAATCAAAAGTCTGTAAAAAATGGACTGGTTGTTTGGTCGATTCTGGCAGAAAAGTAAACAGCACTTCAGCTTTTCTCCACCATTAAGGTCTAAATGGCCTAGAAAGTAAATCAATATCTCCAGTCAGCCTTCTGGCTATTGTTTAGCCAGTAGATATGGATTTTCTCTAGCTTACTGCACTCCTTTGGGACTAACCTGTAATCCTCAGAGAGTAATAATAAGTTCGTTATCTAGTTCAGCTCTCTGTTGTACATTTAAATGGACCACATCCATCAGCAGCACTTGTTAAAGTTAAAGGACAATGACATCCCATTCAACCTATTTCACGGTGAAATACTTGAAATTCCTGATGGAGAAAATTATTATAAAAACAATCTTATTTGTTGTCAGGTTATTATAAATGAAATTTCACAAATGAGGTAAACAGTAAATAAGGATTTTTCTTATATATGTAACATTGTTTCTTAGTTAATGAGTTAAATTGCGGTGAAATTTATTTCTGTCATACATCATGCAATCGTTCATTATTCATATCAATCTGTTTCAAATATTTCTGGTTAAATACCACTGCAAAGCAGGCAGCTGTCAGAACCAATCAGTACTTTTTTTCCATTCCTGAGCTACCAGATGTTTGCTGGACTGAAATGATTTTCCCTCCCTCTACCTAGGAGTGCACAAGAAAGCGCTCTCATTTTTACACTCTAAAGTTTTAAAAAGCTCTTCTCCCAGATCACGGAATTTCTGCTATGCTCTCCACCAGGGAGAGTTACGGTCTCTGATCTGAGCACTCTGGTTTATTGCAAGCACACATTTTTCTCCGATAAAGGGATACAGTTCACCACAGTATGACAAACAAAACTACAGCCTCACCATCCACTGGACGTTAAAAAAACCCCACCACCCAAACCTAGTAACTATTTTCTAGATACTCTGAGCATTTTAAAAATCCCACGACTTACTAGTCGCTATGACTAGATCCATACTGTAAATTACGCACATGAGGACCGCTGTCTGCTGGGGAATGTGCTGCATTTTATCTACAGCCCTCAGAGTGGTTACACAATTATGGGTATGAGAGTCACAGCCATGACTGCCACAGGTTCTCTTCTACAATTCAAGAATTACTGGGAGGAATGAAACAGGAAAAAGGATGGGGGCTACGGCTCTGTTCAGGCAAGTGGTTTGATGAGCAATAGTTTCTATAATAAACAAGAATTCTTTTTTTCTTTCAGAATTGTCTATTTAGATTGCAGTCACACTTAGGTGAGTGACAAATGGTGCTTAAAACAAAAGGAGAGTTGACAGATTCCTAAATAAGGATTAAGGAATTGATCCTTATACTGAATCATCTAAATTCAGAGGGTAAATCCAAACAGCTATGCTGTACGGAATGACTCTGGCAATTCCCCTAATTGCCAGCTTTAGTCCCTGGTGAGCTGCTGTTGGTATCAGGAGACAGCTAGAGAGAAGCCAGAGTTCCCCACTAACAACTCTGCTCTGTTCCAAACGTAATTCACTTGGTTTGGTAAAGTTTTTCATCACTACGCACAGCACTGTAATGAAAATCAATAGAACTCAGGTTCCTACGTACATGTCACTTTGAAGATATCTATTACTGCTGTGTGGAATAAGGCTTATACACCTTAAAGTCTTCTTAATGTCACTAATCTTTGGCAGTGAATGAGGTCTAGTGAAAAGACAAGTCAAAGAAATCAAAGGCACAAAATGGAGTGCCTAAAAAGACATCACAAAAGGTGTCAAAGTCCTTCTAAAATAATTCACAAAAATGGTCCTTGTCCTTTCTCTTTTGCTATGCAAGACGTAAATCAAAAATAAATCTCTCCTCTACTTTTCCACAGGACTTGGGGGTTCTCATTTCCCAAGAAACCAGTGATGCAATAATATTCTAGGAGGGGGTTTTGCTTTGCTTTTGGGATTCTTATCGTGGCATCCCGTTCTCCTTGTTATGTTTGTTCTCAGGAAACTGTGGTGGCAGTGACTTGGGAGACAATTCTTTCAACAGCTCATTACACTTACTGAAGAACATTTCTGTTCTTTGTTCCTACAGCAAATCTACCTACTTGCACCTTCTATGCCTTGTAATACCTTCGTCTTCTAAAATGGACCATCCTTGACAATTAAACGAGATGCAGATACTTGTTAGGATCATCTCATACTTTAATCTCTTTCTAATGAGAAATTTTCAAGATTTGACTGTTTGGTGTCTTCTTCCAAACTTTCAACAACTTTCAGAAATCTTTTATATTTTGAATGTACTTTCTAAAGACTGGACACTGGAATTGCCTACATCATCACAACAATGGTCTCATGAATACCACATAAAGTTTAAAGAATCACCTTCCTACTTATAAGCATTATTTGCCTGTTCATAAAGCCAAATATACATCTGCTCTCTAAGCCACAGAATAACCCTCAAAAGCTCCTGTTCAGCTCATTCCCCGACACGACCATTTAATCCTTTCCAGAGTCAGTGCTCTCTAAAATAAAGTTCTCTATTTCCCTAAAATAATCTACATCTGTGATTTTCAGATGTTTGACATTGCATTTAATCATTTAAAAAAAAAATACATAGACAAATTCAGTCTGACAATGGTGTTATTGACCTTTCTTCATTATTATTTACTACTCTTTCATTTTTTATAAGTTTAAAACTTTACTAGCAGCACTATCTTACAACTCTCTGACATAGACATTATGCTACACCATAAGAAATAGCTACTTAATTTTGTATAAATATTTTGGACACACAAATGTAAAAGAGTAATTGTAACTTTAGATTAGCCTGTGTAGGCTGTACACTTTTAGTCTGCGTATCAGTTATAAGAAAGTACTAGAAACAGAATATACATAAAAGGTGCTTTGGCTTTCATGCAGCATATTATAGGCTCCTTCCAATCAATACACTTGTAATCTCCTGTTACATTAAAAAATGCTGAAACCTAAATGCTGTTAAAGAAATTAAACCCTTTAGATATTTCTTTGAAATAATTACATCTATCTACTGTGTTCAGTTTTGTATCCTTATCTCAGTCCTATTTAACAACAGTTTTGTGCAGGAGTCTTCACAAATTGCATAATTTAGTAATTATTTTAGACATTTGTAACACTCATGTCCTAATCACCGCTAAGGGAACTTATTCCCTAATGTTTTGTATCTAGAATGAAATCTGACTCTGCTAACTCAAAAGTAAAATTCACACCAATTTCAATGAGGTCAGTATCTCAGTCTTGATCTTCCAAGGCATTAACCTAATGTACTCCTGAAAGTCTGATTTTAGCAGTGTTCTTTACTTTGTATAATGCATGTGTTTATAAAACTACTTATTTTTTTCCCTTTGGTTTTATCCAGAGACCAAATTAAAAAGAAAAATCAATTTGGTTGTTTTTAAATGTGATTATATTAAGAAAATGAGCTCTATATAAACCATCCTTTTTCTTCACTCATCTACTCCTGCTGTCTCTGGAGTCTGAAGCACAATGTTTTACCCAAATGCTGGGACTCAGGAAACCAAGTTTTTTTGAGAGCTTTGCTGATGAGGTGTAAAGAGATACACAAATTTACCTGTAGGTAAGAGTTTAAGTTCCATGTGAATATAAGGAGAGAGTGGTGAAGCACTGGAACAGGCTGCCCAGAGAGGCTATGGAGTCTCCTTCTTTGGAGACATTCAAAACCTGCCTGGATGCGTTGCTATGAGATTTAGTCTAGGTGATCCTGCTCTGGCGGGGGAGGAGGGTCAGGGGGTTGGACTAGATGATCTTTTTAGGTCCCTTCCAACTCCTAAACCTTCTGTGATTCTGCGACTAGATTTTCAAAGCTGATAACCATTCTCAGTTAATCAATATGTAAGCAGAAGTCTTGTGTTAAAGAGAGAAAATGAGCAGTCTCACTGCATACATAAAGCACCAAGGCATCAACAAAACAGAAGCATTACTAGTAGCAATGGTTATCAGAAGTAGTGGCAACAAATCCTCCGGATAGAAATGGTTGCAAAGTTGAGGTAAACAGACTTTCCCTAGTGCAAAGTCCACAATGGGGAGCTCAGCTTCAAGATGCTCCTGTTTTTCTATGCTGTGCTTAGATAATGTGAGAGAGCAAAACTTATTCTATGAGACAAGCACTGTGCTCTGAGGGCAGGTACTCTAGTTGCTAGCAGGATGGTCGCACCTCCAACTAGACTTGCACAAGGCATCCTGACAGCCTGACAGCACTATAGGAGATGTAGCTGGGATAGGTAAATTATCCATGGGGGAAAATGGGACAAAGGCACCTAAACTAGAACTCCCTTGAGTTATTCAGCACTTGGGAGCAGGCAGACAGCTGTAGAACTTGAGAAGCTTCTTAACTTTCTAACATTCCTTTTTTGAAAAAATTCCAAAGCTCATGTCATGCTATGGAGAAAAATGTCATGTGGCAGGCTCGTCTTTCAAGTGACTAAAGAAGTTTTCAAAGCTGGGAATATGAATTGTAGCATGATTTCCTTTGGCATTAAGGCCTCTGCTGAATGTAATGCAGTGTCCTGGCCTCACAGTCCCTCTGGGGTACTGTGTGTCAAGTTCTATTGACCATGGGCTTCTGGCACAAGGAGTTCTGTTCTAGGTTATGTGACTGAAGGCTAATCAAATAAACACAAAGATTTGGTAAGGAGTAATGACAAGCAGAGGAACCAAATAACCTTATCAGTGCAGAACAGAGCACAGATAATCTTAACATCAAAGGAGAATAAATTCAGCATGAGACATCAGATGCCACCAAAGTGTTTGGGGCGGATGCATTTGTCCTATGAGGAGAGCCTCAGGAAGCTGGGTTTGATCCAGGCTGGAGAGAAGGCCATTTTCAGGGGGAACAAGTAAGATCCTGCTGGTGCTTACAGGACTAAGCCATGCTCTTCACAATGGTGTATGGTGGCAGGAAGAAACAGAAGGCACAAATTGAAAAAACAGAGGATGTGACAGGACATAGGAAGACATTTTTTTTTTTTTCACCAAGAATACCTGAAGCCTAAAGAGGCTGTGCAGTCTGCATCCTCTCATATCTTCAAGGCCAGGCTGCATAAAGCCCTGAGCAACCTTATTGCCTCATAGCTGACCCTAGGATCTGAGCACAGACGTGGGAGAAACCAAGTCCAGGATAATATGACTATGAATAGGACTGTGAATCAAGTAGGTAAGGGCTTGTGTATATTTCACTAAAAAACATCAGTCCTCCTGATCATCCAGAAAGAAGGAGCTGGACTGGGCCATCTGTGCTCATTCTTGAGTGAATGCTGGTATGTTTATGTAGAGGTTGGGAAAGGCACTGCACTCTGTGTTGGTAGGGTCACTGGCCCTGCAAAAATCTCTGATATCTTGGAGCACCCACTCCAGGCGTATAGCGAAAACTTTTGAGAACCATGTTGGAGAACACAGCCTAAGGAAATTTTACTGAATTTAACACTGAAATTAAAAGCCTAAGAATCTGGGTAAAAAGTGTCAGGAATATTCTACATTTCCATTTTAAGTCTCTTCATTCAATGAAAACTATTGATGCTTAACACCTGCTTGAGACAGGAGCAAATGTCTCAGTGTTGCCATTTCATCCCTGGTAGAACCGCTAGTCTCTCATTAACTTGAACAGGTACTTAAGTCTACTTTTGATATTTAAGTATCTTACAGCAACCCATTGTCCTTCATCACCATTTTAATTGAGGCCCTGACAATCTAAATGTACCTAGACTTCCCTTATGTATGGCAATTATATTGCTCTTATTTAGAAACAAGGAATTAAGACATAAAAATATTAATAACATCTGGACAATCTCTTCTCAAGAAGGCTGAATCTACATCTCAAGGTCTATTGCTTTTACCACCCTACCACATGTTTTTTCTAGCATTAGCACAGTTTTTACTCATGGCAACAGTCAAGTAAATCTCAAAGAACAGTCAGAACCTATGTTTTGTCATGATAAAACCAAACCTGCATTTATTTTTGTCAAAATAGCTGAGAAGCATCCCAGAATCTTGCATTTTAAGAATGTGTAGATTAGTAGACGCATTAGCAAAATCTACACACATGCCTAAGTGAATACATCAGTGTTAGACATGAGTAAAATCAACTATTTATGGAAAACAGCATTACCAGGAGGTATCAATGACCTTCAACCTCTACAAGTCTTGCAACAGGAAAAACTAACTACAAGGGAAGCATCCAATATTACAGAAAACAAACTGCTAATCAACATGTTATTGATCCCTCGTTTTTGTCAAGGTCATTTAGTGTTTTAAAAAATGATCTCATGCTAAATCTTTATAGAAAAAGTGGGCTAATTTGATTTACAAAGTAAAGTGCTATTAATTATGGAAGACAGTCAATAAAAAAGCTGATTCTTCTAAACACAAGGCAGATATTATGGCTTATGATTTATGCTGATGATTATGATGGCAAAATATTTGCAGTTCTCACTATCATCTAACTTGCATTAGCTGGAACAAAAGATGCAGGTAAGATATAATCAAGCATCAACACAAAGAGCATTAGGAGGCAACCTTTAGAGGAGTAAAGGTAAACATCTGGATTAAGAACAGTATACAAAAAGAATGTGGCCTATTGTTTCTTTTCCTTCATAGCACACACAAACCCCTATCACACACAAACTGCTATCTTGCTCTGAGGTTTCCTTTTGTATTGCAGTCCCTAAATGTCTAAGTTACATAACCCGACATCTCAAGGGTGCACAACACTCATCTAAAACAATGTACTCATTACAAATTTTCCCATTTGGGATTATTGGTAGATCAATAAATTCTGGCAGCTTCTCTCACAACTAGAGCAATCCTTAGATTTTACTAAAAACATCTTGTGGGACGGGACTTCAAAATATTCAAATGCCTAATTCCCTTTTAACAAAGGAATATTATTAAACCCTTAATGTAAAGATTAGAAAGAACATACCAGACATTTTAATTTAAACTATTTAACATTAAGCATATCTGTCATAAACAAGAAATAAAACTACACAAGATAAGCATAGAAAGAAGCATGGGGAGGCAAAAAATGATTTACAGAAGAAAACAAATCTTAAAGAATAGAAAAATAAAGAGACTGGAAAAAACAAATGCCTCTATCACAACATATGCAGTTTTCCTTTTGCTTTGTGTTTAGTTTGCAAAGTGAAAATGGGATAATTCACACTTCTTAGAATAATTGTTTCAAGCTGCCAATAGACAAAGACAGAAATAGTATTGGTTATGACAGGTCATATTTTCAATTTTTTTTCATAACCACAACATTTAAAGAATGTTTCTGTCACTGATGTAATCAAAGACCTCCAAAAGTCAACATCCATAGCTTCAGCTTACACTATATATGCATGTGTCTTAATTCAGTCTGGATTTTATAGCTATTTAACGCAAACAGTTACTTATTCTGCATGTGAATAGAATAGCCTTTTCAAAGAACTTACTGAATTTCAGCCTACCAAAATCATCTGATTTCTTTATGCATAAGCAGTTTGAATAAAGTACCATTAATGTATAGTTGCAAGGTGCTGGCAAAACAGTCTAAACTGAACCTGTGCCTATCCCTAAAAGCTTTCATCGTGTTTGCTTTGTTTTCATGTGAACAACATGGCACTTAATTTTGACAATCTGTCATTTTTCCAGCATGTTCAGACAGCGGTCATAGAGAGTAGTACATTTATGTTTTCCATCAAAAGCCTTACGATGCAGAACTGCTTGTCTCCTATTAGAGTCCTTGTCAAGCCCAGTGAGCTGTTTAGGCCAAGGGAGGACTATGTCATATTGTTTCAAGCTCACGTGTCAGCAGAGAGAGATATAGATCTAGTGGTTTCTATCAGCATTAATGCTTACTTGTGCAATCGTATACATCAGATATCTTTCTTTGCAAGATGCAATTGGAGAGTGCAAGCAACCTATAAAAGCCTCCATCTTTCATGGTAGGAAAGGGCAGGGCAGTGTGGCATCTTCTCTACTGGCCTGCTCTCCTGGACAAGCTGTTTGTACCTGTGCAAAACCAATGGCTAGCTGTACTGACATGTCCAAGTACTGCATATTGATGCAGAGCTGACAAATAAATTATGGAATGTTATTCATCAGCTCTCATTTTTAAGTTTAAAGGAAAGTTGGGTTTTTTCCATAGATTCACTCTCTTTTCAGTCTTAAGTCATTATAAGACTATCAGATAATTTCTTAGAACTTCCCCCAAAACATATCTGTAGATTGTTTCCAACTTTATAAAGTTGTAGCCCTAAAATAAAGTCTTTTCTAAGGGAAATTATTTTCTAGATCTCTCTCCAGGTCTTAATATTGCTAAAAAGAAAAAAAAAAAAGAAGTCAAAACAAAAAAAAATGGTCTTTCATTTTTTAATAGGAAAAATATAAACACAAATCGCTTGTTATAGCCTCTGCACAAGAAGGCCCAAGGACACCCCAAATATTATTCTATTTTCAGCAAGAAATCTGAAAGCGCATAATGATTTTGCATTATTTATCTAAATAAAAAAGACAGGTTTTTTTACGGCAACTATGTAAACTCTTTTGGCTTTCCATGGAAAATAAATTGAAATTCATACATCATTCTTTCTGGAGTTAAAGCTCTGCACAGATGATACTTTAAGCTAACTTAACACCAGAAAAATTACATCTCTGTTTAAATCTTTGTTAACTAGAGATCTGATGTTACTTAACATGCTTTGATGACTTCTTCTTTAAGCACAAAATAATAAATTTAAATTAATTATACTAAATTACAGAAGATACCATGTTTAAAATGAATTGATGTAACTTACATTACTCAAACTACCATATGTTCCTAAGATCTAAGTAACTTCTAGCTGCACAATAATCTGTGGGTATATCAGTAGCATCTCTTATGTATGAGCTCAAACCCATATTCAAGTCCATGCCTGCCTTGCTCCAAACTGTTGTACATCTGTGGGAGAGCTGAAGGGAAAGCTGTGATTGTTCATGCTGCTGGACTCACAGATGAGTCACCTGGACGACTTCTCAGGAAGGTCAAGATTTGATGAAGGCTGTACTCAGACAACTTACAGGAGCGTATAGAGCAGTAGAGGCAAGTGTATGGGACATGGTATACTCTAGCCCAGGTCAGGATCTGCACTCTACAAAGTAGAACATGCATTACAGAGTATAGTCTAAGATGGCAAGCTGATGCTGTCAGTGCACGAGTGCCTGAGGATTGGGTGGTCAAAGTTGTGCACACACAACAGGGGTGTCTGCTACATTTATTGTTTTGTTGCTACATCCTCAAATCATACCAGAGGTTTGCAGTTGTATTCAGAATGGAGCTTTGTTTGGCAGTGCTCTGCAACCCACACGCTATAAACTTTTTCCCAACAACATAGGTATACATGTGCCAGGCAAACACCCTGACTGAAGAAAGCTTTCTTACAGAATTCAGGTACTCCAGGTACTCAAAGCCTTCAAGTAGGCTAATTTGAAGTTATTTATGAGCATAATTTAATGAATTTATTTAAAATTGAAGCGTAACTGACTAGATGGTCACAAAAGCAAAAAAAAAAGAAAAACGAAAGGAAGTTTTTATGGGAATAGTTTTGCTGTCATTCTTATTCCTACAGCAATGACAAACCTCTGTCATGGAACAGGACACAATTGTGTTGGAAACACAAAACAAAAAGATGGACTGCGAATCAGAAATCCCTTATATTTAATGGAAATGATGAGGTTTTTTCACATTATTGATCAGATAAGAGGCTTCTATTCTCTAGAAAGATAGAAGATTTCTGAGAGAATGCCAATGTTATTATTTCTTATATAATGGTGTTTTCCGATTTGGAACAGTGGTATTGCCAACTCTAATATTAAAAAAATCATGCGTCAGGCCTCAAAAAGCATGCCATTTGGAAAAAATATATTTGGATACTTTATATTTGTCCTATGCTACTTTGCCTAAGGGAGCGTTCAAACCGTTACTTTAAAATGTTCTCTACCACAAGAAAGACTGATAAACACATCTGCAACCGAAAGCATGCTTTTCTGATAATCAGGAATTCAGAATTGAGACCAGAAATATTCAAGCACGTCAACATTTTTAATCAAAAAAAATCAATACTATTTGCCAGTACTGGAATCAAAAAGCCTGTGTTCCATGAGTCACTTGTAACTCAAGGACAGTCTCAAAAAGTCCTTGGGTAAGGTTTTGTATTTCCAAAGGTAGCCTTTGCAAGGAGCAGGCCAAGGTTCCTACAAAAAGAAGGATCATGCAAAAAGAGGGATGAACACTAAAGATTAAGGATGAGAACAATATTATCGTGTGTTACCCTCCCGGGTAACAATTTGCATTTATTTCAGCTGTTCTTCAGATTTTTTTTGAAATGGTTGGAGTCTGTATGTCTGACTGAACATATTGTTTAGAAAAGATATTTAGGAAGCCAAGGTGAAGGAGGTATGAGAGGATAAGAAAAGAAGGTAAGATGTGACATCTGGACAGATGCAAACCACATTTGCAAGGAGAAAATGCCAGTCAGGTAATACCTTGACAAGGAAAAGGCAAAGAAGTGGTATTTCTTTTTACAATCAGAGATTAGGTGGTGACATAGCAAGTCAAGACAAAAGGCAATTTTCATTTTCTCTGACTCATGCCTAGAAACACAGTGGAATGTGTTTCATTATTTGCCTAAATTACCCATGAAAAATGACCTACAGTTCTTTACCATTGATGCTAAAAGTCCCAGGGAGGAAATGTATCTGGGCTGTCAGCTCAACATCCCATCATTTCAGTCAAAAATTATCTTTGGCCACTAAAGCCCATGTATGAAGGGAAGGGAAGGGAGGAAATATTCTGAGGCCCTTTGCTATAACTCAACAAAATATCTTGAGATTATTTCTGTTTAATTTTTACCCGAGTCTTGTCAGTAAAAATATTATTTTGTAAATAGGGCTAATCTTCATTAACAATAATATATTATTTTGACTTGGCATCCAGCTTCAAAAAAATCCCAGCTTTTGAAAATAAAATATATAAGATTCTGCTCTATTAGACATTTCTAAGTATTATGATTTCATGTACAGTTTCTTTGAAGGCAAAAATTAATACTATCAGATTACAGCAAGGGTCTGCAGTAGAAAATAAGAAGAGATCCAACAGCTACGACAGCAAATAAAAAAAAACCCAACCCAACATGGTATGATGCTATGCCACATGCACTGCCTGGCATTCATTCAGCTCACTGTAGCTGAAAAATAGCTGCGAGCATCTATGTTCCATTAACACTATGGTAATTATTATCATTGTCTCATCAGTAGTTTGTTTACGACAGCTCTGGGTGACAAGGATACTGAGATGCTCTGTCAAAGCCACCACCTCATGAGATTTTTATTGGCATAAGATCTTTCTTTCCCTTAGTTAGCTACATTACAAAAATCAGTTTCATTAAATGCAAATACTATTGCCTGCCTTTGGCTTTTTATAAGATTCATATGACTGATATAATAACTGATCTGGTACTGCATTAACTGGTTTCTTCTCTAAGTGAGGATAAGCTAATCTATATACCTTCTGAAGAAATTCACACTGTAACAGTAAAACATCAAGTGGACATGTTGAAGCTTGCTTAATAAATCTTTTATTTCTGATTCTCCCATGTATGAAAGATATAAAATGAACTCTTATTGTCTAACTAGGAGTAAATTCCCTGGAAAGGTTAGCACTAGAAGGCAAAGATAGTAAATGCTTAATTATTCTTCATAAATAACGTTTACTTACACTTACATTACTGAATCCTTAGGCATTCAGTTTAGATTATGACTTTGCTGATGAAAATATTCTGGAGCTCTTTCCTAGTTTCCTTCCTTAATTGGCCATGCCAATAAGGAAAGCCCTTCCAAAACAAAGTATGTTCTAGCAAGGTAAATGGTCCAGAGTCAAATGAATAAATAGGTGGATCTAATCCTTTGGTTTTGCTGGATGCTTTGGTAAGTACTGTGGCTATTACTGAGAGGTCTTATATTTTACCTAAAAATGTATTTAAGCTTATATGTGTTAATTTTAGAATGATTCTGACCAACTCCCATGAATTAATGGGCACTATATACTACTTAAAATTTTCTTTTGAAAGGCAAAACCTGATACCTTTAGTAAAAATCAATTAAATTAGTATTTGAGGTTGTGAATAACAACACAAAACAAATACTGCTCCAGTAAACTGTATCATGTTAAGTACTGGGCTATTTCCATACTTCATCTTATTATCTTTCATATTTATCTAACAGTTTTTCTTCTGGCAGTTTTAATTATCTTTGTTATTAAATAGTTACACTATGTTATCCTGAACTGAGAACTGGCATTACTATGGGAAAAACATCACGTAACTCTCCTTCTCAAGCTACTCCTTTATTTCTTATTTGTGGTGTCTGTCTTCATAGAATCATAGAATCATAGAATTGTAGGGGTTGGAAGGGACCTCGAGAGATCATCGGGTCCAACCCCCTGACAAAGCAGGCTCCCTAGGACATTTCACTCAGATAGGCGTCCAGACGGGTCTTGAATATCTCCAGAGAAGGACACTCCACCACCTCCCTGGGCAACCTGTCCCAGGGCTCTGTCACCCTCATTGTGAAAAAGTTCTTCCGCATGTTGGTGCGGAACTTCCTGTGCTCCAACTTGCAGCCATTGCCCCTTGTCCTGTCTCCACAGACCACTGAAAAGGGGTTGGCTAATTCCCCCTGCATCCCCTGCTTAAGATAATTATAAACATTAATTAGGTCCCCTCTTAGTCTTCTCTTCTCAAGGCTGAAAAATCCCAACTTATTCAGCCTTTCCTCATAGGGGAGATGCTCCAGGCCCTTAATCATCTTCGTAGCCCTTCTTTGGACTCTCTCCAGGAGATCCCTGTCCTTTTTATACCAAGGCGCCCAGAACTGGACACAATACTCCAGGTGGGGCCTGACCAGGGCAGAGTAGAGGGGGAGGATCACCTCCTTTGACCTGCTGGCCACACTCCTCCGGATGCACCCCAGGATCCCATTGGCTCTCTTAGCCACCGAGGCACACTGCTGGCTCATGGCCAACCTATCATCCACCAGGACCCCCAGGTCCTTCTCCACTGAGCTCTTCTCCAGCAGGTCATCCCCCAGCCTGTACTGGTAGAAACGGTTGTTCCTTCCCAGGTGCAAGACTTTACACTTGCTTTTGTTGAAACTCATCTGGTTTCTCCCTGCCCAGCTCTCCAGCCTGTCCAGGTCTCTCTGGATGGCAGCGCAGTGTTCCTGCGTGTCAGCCACTCCACCCAGCTTTGTGTCATAGGCACTTGCTGAGGGTCGATGCTATTCCCTCATCAAGGTCGTCAATGAGGATGTTAAACAGGACTGGACCCAACACCGAGCCCTGGGGAACACCGCTAGTCACAGGCCTCCAGTCAGATTCCACTCCACGAATCACGACCGTCTGGGCTCGGTCCGACAGCCAGTTCTCAACCCACCTCACTGTCCACTCATCTATCCCACGCTTTCTCAGCTGAATCATGGAATCATTTAGGTTGGGAAAGACCTTTAAGATCAAGTCCAACCATTTACATAGCACTATAAAGTCCACCACTAAAGCATGCCCCAAAGCACCACATCTACATGGCTTTTAAATACCTCAAGGGATAGTGACTCAACAACATCCCAGGGCAGTCTCTTCCAGTGCTTGATAACCCTTTTGGTAAATATTTTTTTCCCAGTATCAAATCTAAACCTCCTCTGGTACAACTTGAGGCCATTTCCTCTTATACTATCCCTTGTTATTTGCAAGAATAGACCAGCACCCACCTGGCTACAACCTCTTTTCAGGTAGTCATAGGTTTCCCCTCAGGCTTCTTTTCTCCAGGCTAAACAACCCCTCAGCTGCTCTTCATTAGGTTGCTGAGGGAAGTTGCTTATTAGTCAACTAGCTATATGGCTAGGAGCTACTGTCTTCACTCAGTACAGACCTACTCAGATATGTCATCTCACTCCTGTGCCTTAATGTCTTTTTTGCAGCATGGGGCCCAAAACTGAACACAGTACTCAAGGTGTGGCCTCACCAGTGCTGAGCACAGGCAGTCACTTCCCTAGTCTTGCTGGGTACACTATTTCTGATACAAGCCAGGATGCTGTTGGCCTTTCTGGCCACACACCACTGGCTCATGTTCAGCTGACTGTTGACCAATATGCCCAGGCCCTTTTCCACCAGGCAGCTTTCCAGCCACTCATCCTCAAACCTGTAGCATTGCAGGAAGGAAAAGTCACATTCTGATTATGGTATGAACATCACCTTAACAGTTCTTAACTGTTTTAAATAATTGCCATCATTCATCCAAACATGTATCTCATTTCATATTTCTTGGATTAGCATTTCAAATATGCATAATGCCAGTCCATTCTATCTGAAGCTACAGCTGATAGTTTTGCTTATCTTCACCACAAGTTGTCCTCAAGAAGTCTTTCCACAGTGGAACTTTTTAAGAAACCACATGTGAGATTAAACAATAATGTCCTTTGTATTAAACAGGAGTTTTCTTTGTATGTACATTTCCAGCGTTCATGCGTGGTTCACCAACAGAGGAAGTTCTCACATTAAGTACTGCAGAAGCCTTATTTTTTGAAAATACAGTACGAATATCAGATTAGTGCTTACCACATAAACAAAAGCAGATCAGTCATCATAAAAAAAAGAATCATAAAAAGAAGTCTGAAAGTACCAGTCTGTTTCATGCAACTGACTACAATATGCCTTAATCATATAACATCCTTTAAGTGGCCATGAGCAATTAGCAATATCCATGGAGGTTACTAAGAAACAATACCTGAAAAGCATCTGTAAGTTCAGAGTATAATGTTTACAGTTTTATACTTAAAAATAGTGAATGAAGGTAAGGCATAATTACAAGTAAAAAAAAAAAAAAAAAGAAAAGAGGGACTTCCCAATGAAGCCGAATTTACAATTTCATTTATAATTTCAATTTTATAAATTACAATTTGTAATAGAATTACTTGCCTTCACATACGTGTTTCCAGATACTGGGCTTTGAAACTTTCAGTATTCAGGTCAACCGCTTACACAACAGGAGCCAGAGAACCACCTTATCTTCAGTTTAATCCATATCTTATTCTTTTTGCTAACATTAGTGATGCTTCAAATTAAACTTCATTATTATTTAGCTCAAAGTGATTTGTCTCAATTTATGATCTAAATAGTTTGGTAACAGAATCTACAAATTATTCCAGACCATTGCCTCAAGGACTTTTGTCACAGCTTGCTTGGCCTATTTATGGCTAAACTGAATTATTTGGTAGTTGCTTGCTAGAATCATGTCTGAAGAGTTAAAAGCAGCAGCATTGATGTGCTTTTGCACCTCTCTCTGACCGATTTTCAGTGAATTAAAGATCTCACCTAAGGAAAACAGTCCATGTAAGAATAGCCAGTCATTTCTTAAAAAGAATTTGCAAATACTTAAAAATAGGATGTATTTATCACTTTTGCATCCAGAAATAAGAGAAACTACTGAATTTTTTATATTGACATTCCAGGCATCTTGGCCTATTCTTTCATTCTGTACGTAACAAAACTCACTATCATAAATTTTCTCAGCTGGTTTGCAAGGCTTTTTTGTTGTGATCATGCATTTTTGTTTTGTTTGTTTTTCCAAATCTGTATTTTATGAGTAAGGCAGGTACTAAGATTCTAGTTTTTAATGAAATTCATATGATTAAAACCTTTAGTCAGCTAGATCTAAGAAGGAAGCAAGAAAGTCACGTGCAAGTTTTGAAGATGTGTTTGGCCAAGAATCTGGCCAAGAACTGATGAAAGTTCTCTAGAGGTCTTATGAGTTTCAGGGTTCCAGGATTCCTCTGCTGATGGAGCCAGATCCTCATAGAAGTTTACTCTCCCTGAGTTTTCTCCCTTTGCTTTGGGATGGAATTGGAAAAGTATCTCCTGAATCTGTAAGTACACATTTCAAAGAAAAAATTCTGCTTAGCTTTGAACTATGATTAAAGGCTACAAGTCAAATGGACAATGGGGTGAGATTTTGTGTGTCTTTCAGTGTGCTTGTACTGAAAACATACCTTTCCATCATCCTTTAATCTATTTATTACTTACCCAAAGGACTTTCCTAGCCTTTTATGATGTCAAGTTTCAGCAAGGAATGACTTTTTATGACCCTATTATAAACCCATAAAAATGAAGGTTTACAATGGAAAAACTAACAGATGTTTATTTCTAGCTTTAAAAGAGGGAGCTTTGGACTCCAGAGTGAACATTGCTTTTATTTAAAAATAGTCAGTCTTCACAGCTATTTGGCATTTTGTGCTGGAACTCTATATTCCGTTTCATACAGTTTCTTCAGCTAGATCTATCACTCTTACATCAGTACTATTTGTCCAGATACACTGCAGTCTGCCTTTTCCTTATCAATAAATTCTTATTCTTAGCTCTTAAAAATATGTTCTACATTTAAACTTGTCACTAAAAGTTGGGCTAGGGATGAATTTGTTTACAAAACTTAATAATGAAAAATATGTACCTATTTTTGAGTTTTCAATAAAACATGTGAATGAATGACTTAAAACTTAAAAAATTGATTTTTAAATGGGTTTTTAGAGGCAAATAATTTGTACATGGTACTAATAGATTTGTTATTTTGGATACAAACCCAGAACAAGTTACTTCTTAAATACAGGTCAGAGTGTTTTCAATGACAATTTTCTAAGTTAAATCTTTAGGAATACTTAGTCCCTCCACTGCATTAAGAAGCTAGTGTCTGTAGAAACAATGATCATGCTACTGTGAACGCAAGCAACATTATGGCTAACACATCCAAAACTATACAGCTATTTCTACATATTACACCCGTAATAATTCTGAACTAATTCCTTAATTTGGTTAAATTTCCAGGAATTTTCAAAACCTAAGTTCCACACAGTAAACAACAAACTTGGGCTCTAAGTAATGATAAATGAAACAATATGCATAACCCAATAAAGTCAGTACCTTTCCTATTAAATCAAGCTCAAAACACAGGCCTTGAATTTTGGTGACATGATGCTGTAGTGCCTGGTAATAGAGGAGCACCTTTAAGACTGTAAAAAGATGACACACAAATGCACAGTGCAGCATATCTGTAGCATACAATACTAGGAAAATTGATGGGGTATTGCAACACAAGCCCAGCATTACTCATTTGCAGATGTATTTTAAACAGTCATTTCCTATAATCTCTCTGTATTTCCTCCCCTGCTTCTGCTGACTTTCCCTATAATGACTAGATTAAAAGGAATGTACTTTGTCAACAGCAAAGAAAATGGGCCTAATTCATTCTCTACAAATGCAAAAGCTTCTCACAATTTTGCAAAAGCCTTTTTCTATAGGGTTTTTGGATACACTGTAAAATGGCTCTATAACAAGAATCTGAAATTATTATGCCTGCTCAAAACAGAATGATTAGGCCTAATCACAATTATGAAACTTCACACAGAAAACAATCATAGTTTTACTATTGTACAACCCTGATGTACAATATCTGATGTGTTCTATTCTAGTTAAATTAGTATTATTCAGAGTTTGGGTTCCCTTGTATAAGCTTTCTCAGAATGGAGTCTACACAATTTTGGCGGTCCTCTTGAAAATTAGAAAGGTGACTCAAAATATACACTGTTGTGAGAAAGAAGGAGAACAAAGGATATTGAAAAACTACATAAAATTCTTATTTTGATGAACAAATGCTACCCGCACCGAGATACTCAACTGTACTAAAGCAAAACATTATATAGGGGAGTGTAGATATACTGAGGAAAACAGAATATTACAAATTAAATTGCATGTAATATAACTGAAACAAAACTTTTTGGTAGTCATTATGGTCACCATAATTTCCCTGAGTACAGCAACCATTTGATTCTTCTAAGTATGAAAGAGAACTTTAAGTTATTTCATTGCATCGGTGCATGCAGACATACACTTACATATATGTAATTCCTATGCATTTCTATACGTTACATAAATAGCATAAAATAATACTAATGAAACAGATTTTTCTCAGGGCAGCAACACAGTTTATTGTTAGCTTTTATCAAACTTGATGATGAATTGATACCTCCACTAGAAAAGGTTCAATCCAAGAGAAAAGATGACACTGTTTACTCATGTAGTTGCTCACAGAACACCAAACAACTATTCAACCACTGTTTGTAGCCAGGAAACAGTTAATTTACAGGTGCTCCTTCACAGGAACATATTAACAAAAGTTGTTGAATCTGAACAAGCAATACAGGGCACATAGTATATGGCTAGACTCTGTACTAACATGGAAAAAAAGACTACTCTTGTCCAAAGACAACAGATCACAAATGGATATGGACTGGCAGAAGAATGAAAAAACCCACACCAAATGAAATGGGAAATATGGGTCTATAAGGTAGAGGGTAGTATCAGAACGTGGAAAACTGCTACAGAACATTGCAATGGTGGCATTGTAAGGATAGCAATTAAAACAGGAGTGATCTAAAGTTCATAACTGAAGTAAATTTAAGGCAGTTTATATTCCCTACTCTCATAGGAAGATTACAAATTACCTTGGCTGCTTTTGTTTTTCACCTCATATTGTCCAATTTAAAGCCGGGGCACCCTCTTTTGATCACAGGATAAAAGGGTCCAAATTATTTATGCCGACAGATGTACAAGGAAACAAGAAATCACTCAGTTAATTGCTGAAATCTTTCAGTTAGGACATTAAATATAGTTAGAAGAAAAAGAGGTATGTCATAAGACAGTGTCTTATAAAAAGGTTAGTAAATGAAATTAGGAATAAAAACAATCAAATTGACAGAAATCCTATTTTATAACATAGGATGTTAAGATTATTTCTTCCTTCTCTTCCAAGCAATCCTATTTCCTATTTAATGTACCCATGAATCTACTGATTAAGTTTTATAAAAGTTTTAAGAGACCCTCATGTTCAGAAAAGTACTTCAAGTTAAATGCACAACACAGAAATGCCCTCACATGCTCACATGCGAGGTTCCATAGGTGTATTTGGTACAAGGAAGCATTACAAGGAAGACACAGTTCACAAGCAGATGCACATCAATATAGATATGTAGGACTATAGGTCCTAGACACAGATGAGAGCTTAGCAAAACCACAAACAAAATTATAAGAAGTAGGATGTTGCTTGACTATGTTTTGTTAATCGATTACAACCCACTTTAGGCTAATCATTCATTGATGAACTTTATTCCTTCAAATGATTCATTAAAAAACTAAGACATTTATACAGGTTCCATGAATGGACTCAAGTGGCACTACACCAATAACTAATTACCTTGTAGGGGCTTAGGAAATAACTTGCCTTATGCTCTCTCTATCCTAAGGTTTTCCTGAGGGCACTTTAAGGCACCATTTGCCTGAAAGGAATAGAAACGGTAAGATATATGCTGAGTCCTGGGCTGGGCTGAGAGGAAAGAAGAGCCAGCAGAACTTTAGTAGGTGAGATTGGGGAAGTGTGGGCAATACAATTAAGAGATGCTGAAAATGCTCACTCTGGTGTGGGCATGCACATACAAGGTAGCTCAGTGGGAGAGTGTCAGGAGTCAGAGGCAAGACAACATTAGGATAGAGATGTCATGCATGTTAAGAGAAAGAGATCTGAAACATTAACATCCTGATTTTTTTCTATACAATTATCAGTTGCAATTACACATCAAAAGAAACAAATCTACCCCCAGTTGCGATGGATGAACATCTGCACTTTCCAGACGTTCTTTTCCACAGGATTTCTTTGCAATAGCATAGAACAACCAATCAGTCATTTAATGACAGCATTATAACCCATTATGTTCAAGAGTCAATTACTCTAAGGCCTTACAGTTTTATCACATACAATATGTCTAAATTGGATGCAATACTGTGGATCAATCAAATTCCAAATTTTATCTGAGTCTGGCTGTTTAAGGCTACAAATGATTTATACTGGGGAGTGGGGAGGAGGAAAAACAGTCAAAATTACAAAATACCAAATAGTTGATGAGCCCTTAAAGAATTAACTACTTCTTTCATCGATACATGGCCCGTACACAAACAAGATAATTGCAGTTTAAAGAAAGTGTCTGGCATTTTTTCCATTTGTACCAAAGCCTAGAAATCAGCAAATACTGATTGGTTAATCGGAAACACACAGTACAGATCAGCATGTGGAACTAGACCATATGTGAAAACGGGATTGTCACAGCAAGGACACTAAGGGTCACAGGACATACAACTGTAGGAAATCTGTCTTCATTACTTCGGTTGCTCACGGAACAGTTTGTTAGTACTATGTTCATCTATGGATGTAAAATCACTAATAAAATAGACCTATAAGTTACTTTTCAGAAACGGAACATTATATATGTGGTCTGCCTAAGGAATGAAATAATCACTAGAAACACACATCAGATGTATTATTTACAAATGTTACGTTTTGCAGTATCTTGGCATTTGCCTGTTTGTAAAGGCTATGGGTGATAAATCTCAGTGGACAGTAAAAGCATGTATTCCTATACCACTGGAAAAGAGGCTATTTTCTATCTGATGGTCAACACAGTTGCAACTTCATTATTGGAAAATAAGATATTCACTGGCTTTAAGTGAGCATTACTCCATCAAAATCAATACTGTTGATTTTACCTGGGGAAGTGTCAGAAACATACATCAAAATTTCCTTATAATATCTGTTTTGGCTGAGATAAGAGTTAATTTTTCTTCACAGTAGCTGGGGTGGGGTTGTGTTTTGGATTCATGCGGGAAAGTGTGTTGATAGCACAGGGGTGTTTCAGCTGTTGCTGAGCAGTGCTACACAGAGCCAAGGCCTTTTCTGCTTTTCCCCTCCCAACTCCTATGCACTCCACCAGTGAGTAGGCTGGGGGTGCACCAGGAGTTGGGAGGGGACACAGCTGGGACAGCTGACCCAACTGACCAAAGGAATACCCCATACCATATAATGTCATGCTTAACATATGAAGCTGGGATAGAAGAAAAAGGAGGAAGCATTCAGAGTGATGGCGCTTGGAGCATGATGGAGCCCTGCTTTCCTGGGGATGGCTGAACACCTGTCTGCCCATGGGAACTGGGGAATGAATCCCTTTTCTTGCTCTGCTTGCATGCACAGCTCTTACCATACCTATTAAACTGCCTTGTCTCAACCCATGAGTTTTCTCACTTTTACACTTCTGATTCTTTCTTCTATCCAACTAAGGGGAAGTGAACAAGCAGCAGTGTGGGGCTTAGTTGCTGGCAGAGGTCAAACTGCAGCAATCTGGAAGGAGAAGAAAGTTCTTTGTGGGTTTGTTGCTTGTTTGGGTTTTTTTAATAATAACCCACATACACAACCACTCCTTACTAAGAGTTCTGCACATCTGAAATAGGTACATTTGGAATATAATCAGTGTAGATGTAAGTAGGAGCTCATTCAAATACAGGCCAAAAGAAAGGCCAAAATACAATCATTTAGTTTTTCAACTGTTGTAGATAGGTGCTGTAAGCAGCATCAGAGGATTGGAAAGGTTACTTGGATACTTAAACAGCATTAAAGCAGCTGAAAGTGACTGTCAGTTGAGTTTATGACCACGTGGTCAGATGTGAAAAGCCATCTGGTTTAGGGAGTTGCTGCTTCTGTCTTTCTGCCTTGCATGTGGCCACAGATAAAGAAAGATTTAGATTGGTTAGATATCTGTCAGTGCTCCAGATGCCATTAAGTTACCTGAAGCAGCATAGAACAGTATCAGCCTCCTGGAAGGGCTTGAGTTTCTACCCTTAGTTGGGGTTCTATTTATTTGTTTGGGTTTTCTAAAATTATATTTCAGGGACGTAGGGCTGCTGGTACTTATGATCATATCTACATACTTACTGTTGCACAATATGATTTTGTGTCTCTCATTATTTGTTTTAAATTCCTGGCAGCAGGTAGAGAAATATGTAACAGTACTGTGGATCTGATATCTGTAGCCATTTTAAAGTAATTTTGTTCTATTGTCATTTGTGACAGCAATGCATTGAATTTTATGTCCCTGATGTTTCCTTCAGTTCCTAGCTCCATAAATACGAAACATGCACAACACTTACCTTCTAGATTTTCACCTCTAGTTTCTGGCCATTGGTAGTTCAGAGACTTTCTGTACTGCAAATTGCAACTAGACTATAATGTTTAATAGCTCTTGTTCTCCATCTTCCATCTACTTGCTTAAATGCTATGTCATTCTGTGGACTGCCAATTGTAAGTCAGGAGGGCTAGAATGACTCCCTCAGGTTATTCTTTCTGCCTTTTTTTTTTTTTTTAATTAAAAATATGTTTTCATTACTATAGTAAAAAGAAATTGAAAACTAATAGATTTGACTCTTCTATCCACAATAAACCTTTGGACGGATACTTAATGAGAATTTGTGTATCTGTGATAATCAAAGCAAGCAGATCCCCTAACCTGCACAGGTTAGTGAGGCAGGAAATCCTACATTTCTTACTCACAGTTTTCATGAAAACAAAAGAAAAGATGTTGTTATCCTCTAATCTAGTCAATGCACATTCCCTATCAGGTATTACAAGAACTGCACTGCTTCTGGCTCAATATGATCCACTCTCTCCCCACACTTTCAATATCAAAGCTCGTACTGCAGCTTCAGCAGCTTCATTAGGATTCCCATTCTATGTTTACAAGAAATTAGCTTTCTGTAGCCAAACCAGTAATAAACTCTCTGATAATGTTATTAGGAAAGTAGGGCAGCCCAGATTACAGATCTGTCTTTGATACCAAAATAGTGCATATTTTAAATTGCCATTTATATTAAGTAAGATGAGATGGTCAGTAAGAATATTAAAAAAAACCCCAACCCTCAAGTTAGAAAGTACCATACTTAGAAAGAGGGGGAAAAAAAGAAAGAAAATACCCATCAAAGCAAGTCCTACAACAGGATATTTACTATACTCACACAAGCTTTTCTCATACAGCATACAGTATTTGCTGGGAAATTCATGACAATTTTATTTTATTAATTTACATCTAAATTCCAACACAGGACAATGAGTGTCTGGAAGGCATAATGGGACAGCTTGGCACCCATAGAGAAAGCAGAGAGTCACAACATCAGTGCCCCACAGTGTGGGAATCTGAAGGAATGTTCTTCTTCCTGTGTCTGTCTGTGAGCCACTGTGAAGACTCTTTGCCTTGCTTTAGGTTCACCTAAAGATGAACTTCTGTGGGGTTAATCACAATAATTATGTGCTTTCTCCCTCTCTAAAAAGCATTATTTGCTCTGCACCTCAAACCAGGAATTGTGACGAATGGAATTAAGCCAGTGCATCTGCTGTTTGCCGAGTGCTGACTAACTCCCCATCCTGCTGTCCTATATAAATACGTTGCAGAGTGTGGGTAAAGAAGAAGACCTGGATATTGTGCATTGCTGTTTTTCTTCTCCAGACATGTCATATAAGCCATTTCTGTAACTGCTATCGCTTCATCTCCTACTCAGCCATGCTAAGAAGCACCTATCTTTATGACAACACAGAACTGAAACTATGTACAACCTGAATTTAGAACTGCACTAAGCAAATCATATCAAGTTTCTCATTAGAAAATATTTTTTATTTACCAAATGTGATTGCACATGCAAGCTTTATTTAACTAGTTTATTATTTTGATTGCATACCTCCAAAATATGTTTTCAACTAAGGTAATTGTGTTAATTTGCATCTTGAAAGGGCACCTTTGCAAAACTGAGCATTTTATCAAGGTTATTCCTGCTGAATCAAAAGAAATTCACACACAGAGTTGTAATAATTACCTTCAATATTAACATTGACTAGAAAAAAAAGAAAACCAAAAAAGCTCAAATCTTTCAACCCTAATATGATTAAAAATGAAATACAAAATTAATTTTTCAGTGAGACGGATATAAAAGTATATTTCTCGTTTTCAGGCATTTCTTAAGAACAAGACCCAAACCAACAGGATCTGGTAGAGGTAGAATCCTTTCCCCAAGTCTAGACACAGAAACAACTCAACTGCCATAGGCAACAGTTAAACAAGTGGTGGCTGTTCAACAAAATTTTAACAATATATTTTTAAAAATCTCTTTAATTGTCATTAAAATCTTACCTTGATTTTAATGACAGGTGGTTGGTTTTGCACCTTTTTACTTAAACTTTTACTAACAGTGGACAAGTCTGTATTTGTTAGATTAGTTCTAAGGGTGGGGTTTTTTTTGCAAGTCAGTACATAAAGACTTCTTTTGATTCAGTCAAAATGCCCTTAACACAGTTGACACCTTTTTCGATTAGGAGAAACAACATCAAGGTAAACTTATATTTAAACAGTCAAATTCAAATTTTAGATTATTTCACTTTAAATTACTAGAAAATAGACTGAACAGTTGAATTCAAATGTCTTTTGAGCCCAGACAACTCTAAAAGACTTCTGATTAGTGACTTCTGCCAGCTGAACCACTACTTTAAATTTGTTCTCTCTGAACTTTGGAAACCCATGAAAAGAGCAAATGTCACATAGTGCATATGATCCCTTTTTGGGTGTCTTGTTCATACATGTGCCACTGTGCAAAAGAACCACAACATTGATGCTGCTTTTTTGGGTCTCTGGACTTCAAAAAACTGAGGTAGAACAACATGGTATAAGGAATAATACTGATAGGTATATCACCACATTTTTTGGTTTCTACAACTGAGAAAATTGGCTTACTTAATCTAGAAATAATACTGTATGCAGACATCCAATAACACACAGATTAAACAACCTGTTATACACAAAACCAGAATGAAAAATCCAGATTAGCAACATAAAAGATCCCTTTGGATATATTCACAGGTGACTAATTACGTGACATCTCATAAATTAATTACATTATTCCAAATCTGATGAGTTGTATCAGAGTAATGATGATATAGGCAAGATTAAAAAAATGGGGATGTAACACCCTGCCTTGTTATCAGCGAGTATGTTGTCACAGCTTCTTGGTGAACTGTGACTGAGATGTATTAGCAGGTCAAAAGGGCAAAGCTCTTCAATTTTTTACATTTCTAGAAAATGGATGACATTCGAAGAAAAGCTTAGTCTTAGCAGGGGACCAAACAAAGGGATTTTTTTTCCTCTCTATATATTCTTAAAGAAGGAAAAAAGCAAACAAACAAATGCAGGGTCTGTTATTAAAAGGCTCTGCTTCATGCTAGGCTTCTTCTATATGTTTATTGTGTACAATTTACTCCTTAAACCCCCTATAAAGCCTGCACAATGATTTGGATAAAATCAGAAAGAAAAGTGCTATGAATCTTGCTTCCTGGAGTGACAGAGGTTGGTCCAGAGGTGAGATTTCAACGAATTACATTCATAAGTGCCCATTAATTATAGATAACAGTATATAGTTAGATGCATTATTTTATCTCAAATTAGGGCCATGCAATTGGGTATTCATAGGAGCTTTCCCTAGCAGCTTTATGCAAGTGTTGGCAGCTGAATGAAGTTGGCTCTGACTATATCTTCTTTAAAGAAATAGATAATTAAGTATCTCCCAATCATCCGGCCTCTTTCCCCCCTCCTCTTTTTTATAAAGGTTAACACTTGAATGCTTTAAAATCTGAGTAATAAGAAAAAAATGTGGTGACCTGCTAAACTTCCTAACCTTTATTACTCTCTAAGACATTTTTAACATTTACAGTCCCACTATAATTTTGCTAATGCTTAATATTTTTCCATTTAGAAAGCACATTCTGCTTGGCCTCTGTGGCAAGATGAAGACTCAGGATAGCAATGTAATCAATAGAGGAAACACTGAAATAATTAAGAAGTTTGTTGCAAAAGGGGACAAGGGAGAATGCTCACTATATATTTCTATTCCATAAACTATTTTCACAAATTACATCATGTTTTTCACTCATGAATGTGTTTTCAGCATACATAAAAAGGATGAAATATCCTTTGATGGTTATGCCTTGGGCTGAATTTTGGAGGGCATCGCTTCCATCCTAGACTCCCTGGAAAACCATTTACATCTTTATATATATGTTTCACTATCCTTGAAGACCTCATCTAAGATATTACACATTTGTAGAATTATAGAATTGTAGGGGTTGGAAGGGACCTCGAGAGATCATCGGGTCCAACCCCCCTGCCAAAGCAGGCTCCCTAGGACATTTCACTCAGATAGGCATCCAGACGGGTCTTGAATATCTCCAGAGAAGGAGACTCCACCACCTCCCTGGGCAGCCTGTCCCAGGGCTCTGTCACCCTCATTGTGAAAAAGTTCTTCTGCATGTTGGTGCGGAACTTCCTGTGCTCCAACTTGCAGCCGTTGTCCCTTGTCCTGTCTCCACAGACCACTGAAAAGGCGCTGGCTGATTCCCCCTGCATCCTCTGCTTAAGATAATTGTAGACTTTAATTAGGTCCCCCCTTAGTCTTCTCTTCTCAAGGCTGAACAGTCCCAACTTATTCAGCCTTTCCTCACAGGGGAGATGCTCCAGGCCCTTAATCATCTTCGTAGCCCTTCTTTGGACTCTCTCCAGGAGATCCCTGTCCTTTTTTATACCAAGGCACCCAGAACTGGACACAATACTCCAGGTGGGGCCTGACCAGGGCAGAGTAGAGGGGGAGGATCACCTCCTTTGACCTGCTGGCCACACTCCTCCGGATGCACCCCAGGATCCCATTGGCTCATTCATGCTATGTGAGAGAGAAATTGTAAGTACACATAGAGCTAATGTTGTAAATATAATTGAAATTTAAATTGTCTTCCTTATTTTGGATTCCTAGGGTATTTAAGCACAGATTACTAGTTGAAAGACAAAGACTGACCTCTAAAGGCAACATGAACGCTAGAAATGGAGCAGGACACTATGGATCTGTATACATTTTCTCTTTCAAAGTCCAGAAATGCTTTGGAGTTGAACCTGGGTCTCAATAAACCATCTACTTGCAACATGGCAATTTTTACTATGTGAGGAAGGCCAGTCCTATCTAGAGCTGTGACAGGATTTCTTCACTTATTTGCATCTACAGGTCCTTCTTTTAAACTGTGGGGAGTTCACTGTATCTAGAAAGAAAGACTTGCAGCCCGCAAGTTAATGGGAGATCATCATGTTTCTCCAGAAATGTTCCAGCTGTGGTACTTTGAAGGTGTCTTGTGTTCAGAATCCACTGGACAGGATTTAACAGGATACTCCTGCTGTCTGTATGCTATTAGCTTACTTAGAAAAGTCAAAAGTTCTAAGGGGAAAGCTTGGCATACACCTCATCAAGCTCTGGATCCTAGAGACCAAGGTTGAATACTTATTCAAGGAACACCCTGCCCATATTACCTTTTCCCTCAACAAAGATGGACTTTCACCAAATGACTGCTATATTGAGGAATTCAACAGTTCAGAGATATTTTACAAAATGCTGAGGTTTTTTATGTTTTATAAGCACTTCTTGTGCAACCAAAAAAGATACAGAATTAAATATTAAAAAAAATGTCATTCAAAGCAGCTATTTACCATGATGATTGTTGTGAATGGTCTATTTAGAAAGGGAAAACTGTGGTAATTTTTTTCTAAATTGCTGACCTATATGCTTAAAGAGCCATGGTCAATCAATTTCTGCGTAGGAGCACATGGTAGCTGTTGTCATGGGATTTACTTTAAATGATAAGAGATTTGGTTAATATTTGAGGGCAATTAAAAAGAAGACTTAACAATATTAAAAATATATTTTATAAATCCCTTCATGACCGAGTATATAATATTAATCTAGTGCTGTTAGATCAGTCAGTATTGCATCCCCTTCTGTGAATGGCTGCACATTTGTCCTTTTCAGTATGTATATTTAGCACACTAGAAAAAATATTCCTCCACTTCTTCCATAATGATAATAAAAAGAAACTGATTATATTTTACTTATCCATAAAAAATGTCCCCACAGCAACCTGAATGTGATTAAGCTGGTATATCAAATATATATATGGAACTGTGCACACAAAGTAGGGCTTACAAGAACGTATGTACAAATTAGATGACTGCAATATTTAATAACCCAGTGAACCCTTGCTAATGTAACACTTTTCCTGCATTCGGTTATTTGAAATGGAAATAATTTCTAGCAAGAACATGCCGTTCTTTTAGTGTTTAAATCAGGCCTCCTTTATCAACACACTGATCATAACTGCTGTAATGAAACATCTTAGACTTTGAAAGTTTGCAACACACCTATGAAATACCAAGATACATTTGTGAAAACACTTTCTCTTCTTCAGTATAGGAGTAATCTCATGTCTGTTGTAAACAAGACCAAATTAACAACCTCTTTTCTCTCTTCCTACAATAAGACTTCATTCAACTATACTAAAAAAATCCTCAATCTTATTAAAAGTGATGAAGTTGGAACACTTAAAAGCACTTTAAATGATCTTAGCCTGCACACTTCCCACCTTGGGCTTAGGCCAGGAAGTTAGTTTTAAGAAGCATTTAATACTGCACAAATCCCAAGCAAAGGAAATTGGCTTCAGTGTTTTAAATCTTAAGGTCAGTGAATATTGCACTGATTCAATGTGATAGACACAAGACCCAACTGTTTAGATGTGAACCACTCATTTCACATTCATTGTTACTTTTCTGTTGCTTTTATTTGAGTCTAGAAGCACCAAAAATCCCAGTCTGTGTGTGCTCTACCTCAATAGTAACCACATTTAGTTTTGTATAAAATAGAGAATTAATCACTGCCAATATCTTTTTTTTTTTTTTTTTTTTTTTTTTTTACTCTGACAGTGCTTCAAGTTTGCAGTGGAATTAGAAAATGATTGTTAATTTACACATACAAGATAATTTTATGTGACTTAAGAAAGATTAAATGGAACAATCAGGAGTGACAGTGGAAGAAATTAAATCAGGATATGAATGAGCGCTGTTTTATACTGTAGGTGTTCTTGCAAAACCTAATGCTAATACTTAAACTCATCAGTTAATCACTTCCCATATTCTTTTTCAAATATTAACCTTTTAAAAAGTTGAATTAGCTTAAGAATAACTCGATATATTATTAGGATCCATTTAAAAAGTCCATGCCAAAAAAGAATGCTTCTCTTTTTAAACAGTTTTTAATTATTATGAGGCTTATATGAAGAGGAAAATATATTTTAACAAGCATCCACACAAGTGGTCTGATTATGTTATTCTAATCTGCAAACCTAATTATCACCTTCTTATGGAGTACAAGGAACAGCTTTAGAAGAAAATTAATGTATCCTAGCAGTGGGACAGTTTGTCACTTTATTAAATAATCATCTTCTTTGCAAATAAAATTGTTAGAAGCTTCATTGTATTAAGGAAAAAATAAAACCCCTCACACCGTTACATATTAAAATTAACTTCCCACCGCTTCTTTAATGGTCTATTAAGCCTTCACTGTGGTGGATTATGAAGTACAAATGAGGATATCAACTGTTTCTAAAACTGTAAGAAACAAATATGTTCTATGCTTGTTTTTTATTACTGGGAGATATAATTCAGCAAACATTTAAACTATTTTCACTAGTTTCCAATGTAGAAAGCGTATACTAAAAAAGCAGATAATGCGGTTTTCCCCTCTTTTTTGATCTAAATCAGATAAATCTGTAGAGACAGAAATGACATCTGTCTATGCCTATCTTCCTTTTTCTGTAAAATAGTCAAATCACATTTTGTATTTCAATCTAGAATACAAAAAAAACCCCAAATGTAATCTGAAGAGTTGCCAAAGATGCCCCTGGGACTAATCTTTAGATTGACCTATGGCATGAAAAGTGGGAACCATGACAGAAATTTTTAATATATCATTATTTAAAATATCATTCTACTCAAGACCAAAATTTCACCTCCGAATCCTCAAAGGCCTTCCATACAGTAACTGCAGAATGTCACAGCTTGTGAATACATACAGGAATCTTACTTGTCTGCCACGTAATGAAGAAATCTTATTGGGCTCACCAGTAACTAAAGATTTTCTTTCACTAGTCACTGCAGTATAAAAGTGTGGTGTGGATTGGTGCCTTTTTTTTTTCCCCCTCTCAGGACACATATTATGACTTTCACATAGACCTAACCTGGATTATTTTTAGTTACTTTTGATTAGGCTATATTATTCAATGAAACAAAAAAGTACATAAAATGAAGCCAATTTTAATGGAAATTTTGTCTGGAAAGAGCTGCTAGCTAATACATGGAGTACCACCTTAAAGATACATATAAAAACATATTTATCAATGCATTAATTAAATATCTCTGATGAGTCAATTTAAATCACCTGGGATTTAGGCAACACAGTTTGCATGTCTATTTGAACTAAATGCTTGAACTAAAACTTCCACATCTCAGGCATGTGGTCTTACCTTGCAATTCTAGCCATGGTTTTCAATGGTACCTGCTGGAGTTTTCACCCTGGCAGCAGGACAGCAGAATGAAGAAGCTCTTGGATGGACCTACACTGTATCCAGTAGTTTCAAGCTGTCCAGGTGCTCCACTTTGGATGAATAAACATTCACCACTGCAGACTTAAAGAACAAATAAAAACCCAAACCTCTCATCAGCTAACTTGGTTTTTTAAGGCAACTTGTACTTAAGAAGCACAGAGGGAGAAGAGGAGTCCTTGTCAGGATGTTGAACCTGGGGCTCTCTCATTTCAAGCAAGCCCTGCAGCTCTGAGGATAACAGCCACTGTGGCAGAGGCAAAGCTCTTTTCTGTAACCAAGGCTTCAGCAGGTTCTGATTTTTTAAAATCAAAATTAGCTTTCTTCTACATAGGAAAGATGTTCTCACATCAGGGAAACTACTTCTAGCCCTGCACTATCATCTGAGGTTGCCTTACAAGTTACTTGTTTTTTTCCTCCTTTGAGAAAGCAGGATACTGTGTCCTTATAAGCAAGCCAGTATTTCCTAAGTTAAAGAACTCAAGATTCTGTTGCTTGAATATGTTCCATAGTTCTTTTCTTCTATCTTATAAGACTGGATAAACGTCATAAAAATATCAAGTCTTGAGCTGTCATAAAAGTTTGAATAATCTATCCATACAGAAATTTTTTTAAGAAATCCTATCTGTCTTGTCATCAGAAAGATGGATGAAACTGGTCACGAGAGTCAATAATTATTTCATTCATAAAAGTGTCATTCTGGTTATCAGTAACATTTATATTCTTTGTGAGGAAAAGCTTTAGCCACTGTCTTTATACACTGATTTTCCTCAAATATTATGTGATGCAGTTAAATGTTGACCTACTGTGGTCCAATATTCTGTGACATGGGACACGATGAGTTCTCTGTAAAGTAAGACAATCAGTCTGAAATATTGGAAGGTTACTTAGTTTTAATGTACAGGACACTAAATGAGTTAATGAAACAAACTGTAAAATCAATGGTTTTAGATAAACTCTACCTCTCTCTATACCTTCATTCATGATAAAAGGCATTCCTTGTAAGAAAAGATGAAAAATACAAAAGCTCAGCTAGATCAAGATTTCAGTGAAACATTGGTTCACCTATTATACCTTTTTTTTTCCTGACATGTTTGGGCTTATTCTCAAATCTAAATTCCTGAGGAAGAGGACAAGATAATACCCATGGTTAGCCGTTTCAGAGCTCTCTCAAAAAAAGTGTAAAAGTGACTAATTCTAGAAAAAGAGGATAGGTTTCATTTAGTCTGCACTGGCATTGACACTTTGTCTCATACTTCCGAACAGACTCCAGTGAGGAAGGAATATTTCTCTACACCTTGATGTCATTTTCCCAGTTTTAACATTATGCACTGGGCCTTCACATCTACATGCTTTTAAGAAAGGTTGCATCACTAGAAGTCCTCTCAGAATTTCCACTGTACACCAAAATCTTGGAACACAGACTGCACATGTCCTCTTCCAGGCTACAAGTTTCAGAGTGCTACCAGTTCAGGGTACTAAATTGGTGTACTTTTGTTTTGATTACTTAACTTTACATTATCAAAGAATATCCTGGTGAAGTATACACCACAGGCAGCTGTACACCACCTTATAATTTCATAGAGAAGAAAAGCATTATGAAAAAGACAGTTGTTATACAACAAAGACTTCAGAAAAATAATAAATAGACCGGTCAAAGCAATACTTAAGACTTCAAGTTAGAGACACAGCTGAAAGACACTTCTCTCTTGCTCTGTCAGCTTCTCCATTTCCTTTTTTATTAAAATACTAAACCATGAGCATTAAGCAGCTCTTAATTTAGCTTTATAATAAAAATTGAAATCCTTCTTAACCAAGAGAATAGTTTTGTGGAAACCTGTATCCTTGATTATTTTATAAGGTGAAGGAACAAAGTAAAGTCAAGAAAGGCAAGCAAAAAAAAAAAAAAAAAGAAAAAAGACAAAACCAGAAAGAGAAACAAGAGAAATCATAAAATGCCAGAAGAAGGAAAAAATAGGCAAAGGATGAATGTGCCTTTTAGCAAGAACAGACTTACAAGTTAAAATTTCATTTCAAAGACTTCCTTCACTTGAGACAGCTGAAAAACATTTGGTAAGGATCAAGAAGCTGGTATAATGTGGGAGACAAGTGGTCACTAGCTTGTGAGCCAGTGTGCTCAACCACTGCATATGTTTTATTCCATACTTCAACTGCATCTCCAGCGTGTAATCGAGCATGCTTTCAGGACTGCAGAGCTAGTGCTAATATCAATACTGGAAAAATACAAACAAGGCAGTCAGAGGGCATTGCTTTGTGCTGGAGGTAGTCTAAATCTACTCTAAACCACTGAAGAACATGTACTTGTGTGCTCCACGCAGACCCTGCAGTGCCATCCAGCTTAGCAGCAGACATGCTGTTTATTATGCAGGAGGTCAGCTGTGACTGTCCATGAATGATTTTGAGAAATGGCAGTCAGAGAAGGTTCAGAGTAGCCCTGACAGGCATCTTCTTCCTGTCACTCTAAATACTTCTCTCTTTGGCAGTGCTTGCTGTGTCTGGCTAACATCTCTCCAACCGGGACTGTTCTGCATCGTGCCTGTATACACTTATCCTATAATTTGAGTGTCCTTGGGTCTTGTGGGTGATGGTAAAGGAGCTTTGGCAGACAGAAGGAAGACTACTATATGCACTCATGAAATATGTCAGATTGCAAATACTTTAGGTTGGAATAGTTTCCTTATTCTTTGTCTAACAAAAAAAAACCCCAAAAAACAAACAAAAAAGGTTGAGAACCTCCCAATCTGGTATGCAGATACCAGTGCACCACACATAAACCATCACCTTTTTAGCAGGTGTGCCTAGTTTCCATGTTCATGAGATTAAAGTAATGGATAAATGTTGTTAGTAATTAAAAAACTTATGTTTTTATCAAACTAACAATAATGCAGAAATGCCTCTTCATGGGGTTAACGTCTGGCAATCTGGTGACAGAGTCAAATTCCAATGTGTTTACTTGTTTTTTGCATTTCTGTCATAGTTGCATTGTAGTCCAGCTGCCATTTTGCTTTTTGGTCATTAAAAACCTTCCAAGCATGTCTGATTGCTCCTTGTCAGAAAAAGGAACTGAACCCCAGTTTCCCTCTTCCTGGGTGATTGCCTTCACTACGAAGCAAATACAAACATACTCCCTAGCACGGCTGCTTTGCTTGCGGTAGCTTTTCTACTGCAAAGTTTTTTGAAGCACGAGCCCAATTTAGATCAATCCACTCAGGATTAATTTTTAAAAGACCACAATTTGACAATTCATGTTCCCAAATCACTTCCACAAATTATTTACACTGCAACTCTCTAGGAAATCAAAGCAGCTAAACATATTGAAGATTTTATTTGGAGTGAGTTGTCAACTGTCTCATACCAGCAAGAAGAACATATTTCTTTGATTAACACACTTTTTTTCTTTCTTTGAACATCAACAAAATCTTGATAAAGAACTGGATTGACAGTTTAACACAGCCTTCAAGGCTTTACTATCAAAATCCAAATCACTTAAGAACCTTCTACTTCTGCTGCTACTGTAGTTATTAATATATCATCATAACTAAAAAAAAAAAATCCAATAAGTATTTTAGCTCATAAAAAAATCCATGCTGCCCTTGTTTTTAATATACTGTGAGCACAAATATTCTAACCACACAGAAAGTTCTTCAGTTGGCCATTATACTCCCAAATCACAAGTTACTGTTCCAAAGAGCATTCGATGCCTTTAGACATCTTTATAATTGGCTCAGAAATAGAATGCTGCAAGAAAGGTTAACAGACCTTGCTATTCCTCATATGGACAAATCTTTATTAAAAAAGCATAACTGAAAGGTTCTCAAGAACCAGGAAACCATATTACTTGCAGCTGTTCCCTAAGTCTAATTTGAGCAAAAAAATGGCAAATCTAACGGACAGCTTTTTCCTCTGACTACTAAAATCGAAATCATAGGCAGCTTTTACTGTATCTACCTATGTCACATGGATTCAAATGGTACCCTTGTCCTGAATTTTAGGTACATCGGGAAAATAATTTAATATAAATTCAATATGACGTTAAAATACTGTATTAATTTCTTAACTTAAGGAACAATATTAATCATTGGCATATGTAAGCACCCTTCCAGGGACTGAAACTGGATATAATTTGAAAGCTTTCCAAGCTTAATAAATTCCAAGTAATTACTTGGTAACAGTTTTTATGTCCAATGATTTTATGCTTTTTATATCGTGAACTATTTTATGCCATGACATACCAACATACCACAAGCATCTGGTTCATCCTTGCAATCACTGATCAGTAAATGAATTCAGAATTCTGTAATTACTGTTCATTAAAACTGTGAGAAACAATACCAAAATTATATTGTTTTTCACATGTTTCTTTGCCTGTCTTGTACCCTATCTTGACAGTTTCCCCAGAGTGCTCCTGGGACTTTGGAGCTGGAAGAGGAGGGTGTTCTGATCCTTTAGCCAACATTCTCCCACATACTTCATTGATCTGAGTCATTTAACCCAAAACAGAGCTGAACATTAGACAGCCCCCAAGAGAGACAGGCAACATTCATAAAATGTGTATTTCCTGAATCACAGAGTCCGAACTAAAAACAAACAATTTTTGTTGGAGCAGGTGAGCAACACCTTCTAACCTCCCACAGTTTCTCTGTCTGACAAATGAAAAAGCTGAAAGCAGGATGGAGGCACCCTGAACACTGTTGAGATAGCAAATGAACATTCACTAGTCTAGCTCAGAAATGGATGCAGATCAATACTTGTCAATCATTCAGTAATATAGTTACAAGAGAAACCAGAGGTATTCTTTCAATGTAGTGCTAGTTTACAGAAATATCTTAATATGAGTAAGCCTGTCTTAGGAAGGGCAAGAACATAGAAAATTTTGTGATATAGTCTCAAAAAATGTAAATGACCAAAACAGTATTTGCAAAACACATCGGATCTCTTGTTAGGCAGACAATGAAGTCTGGAGAGGGAAAGACAGACTGTATCACTTCAAACTACTCTTATCTTTTATCTAAACTTGGCTCCAATAGTAGCAGTGTCACATATCAGAATAAGCCATAGCCATACTCTTTAAATAACCAAGTCAGTGAATATATTTTTCTGGTGAGTTTTGTTTTACTTTTTTTCTGATAATGTATTTAAAAATATGTAGCAATTTCACACACAGAGACATGTATGCATATGCTAAAATATTAAATAAGTATATAATACAAAAAATGAAATAAAAATACAATGAAATATAAAAAATAGAATTAGAAAATATGATTTGTGTACATCAATGCTAAAGAGAGTCAATACTTTAACTGAGGGATATCCACAGGATTTTTCTTATATTGTAAGATAGACAAATTATACTTTAATAAATAAATTTGGAAATAGTTCTAGCTTTGCAGATTTCTTAGAAAGGGCTATGTAACTTGTTGCAATAAAAATAAAAGATTTGAAATCAGATCAGAAATCTGTCTGATTATTTAAATAGACATGAGCCAGGCAAACTCTATACAAACAGAATAAAGAGGAAAATGGGAAATGTTCTCTGAAGTGATACGAGGTGGTGCCACAGGGTCTTTATTAGATACATTAAGTACTTAAAATCACTTCAGTTTACATCATTAGCAAAGATAAGAACTATAGGTTATTTAATCAGGGGCTGGCATATTGCTTGAAGGAATTACTTTTCAGGTAATCTATTAAAAATGAATTTTGAACAGAAGTACCAAAATAGGGTTAGGACGATTGGCTAATTTTTTTTTTTTTTTCAGTGATTTCTAATTACCTAAGTCTCTGTAATATGACACAAACTAATTTGCAATTGCAGAGTGTAGAGTTGAAAGCCTGGGGTATATTAGTTGTAAGACTGGATCTGACACAAATCTAGGAACCAATTCCTCCTAACTTAAGCTACAAGGCAAGCAAAAGCACATGCTGTATATCATGTCAATCCATGAACTAAAGGAGTATTTAGGCTCTCCTCATTATGTATGTGCTGTAGTACATGCCTGGATAACGACATTCTCTAAAAATAGGGGCTTAATTACTGGAATTAAAGGATTAAAAAATAATGTCCCATAAAGCACCCACAGTTCAGAGTAACGGTTTTCATGTTTGATTAAATTTTAATTTCTTTGTACTAAAGAATAATGTGTTTATGATTATTAAATAGGAAGTGTAAAATTTAATCTTTAGCAATTCATTTCATTGCTTTTAATGGCTTGGATATTGTCAATAATATGATACATAAGTACACTGTGGCCACTTAGCAACCTTGACTGGATTTTGAAAGAAGGTTTTGTTGGTTTTGCAATATATATTAGAAATGGTTGCTGCTTAACTGTTTATAAAGCCCAGCATCTGTTGTAAACATCAAATATATCCACAGGAAATTTATGTAAAATTTTGCGATTTACTTCAGAGATTTCAAGATTAATTGATCCAAAATGAAGTTTGAAAATCAGTTGCAAGTTATGTTGTTAGTATTCACTAGTTCTGACTACAAAAATAAGTCACCCTTCCACGCCCCAAACAAGCTATATTCAATAAAAACCCAATTGTATCATAATGAATTCTATTTAGTGTGTGCTCATGAAAATCAGGAGAAATAACCTTATTCATTTGTATAGAAACACCTGACCATATTTTATCAGCAGTAAGTACCAAGCTGTAGTTTAGTAGTTTTGTTAAGGTGTTTCTCATCTCTATTACAGACCCTCTTCACATGTGAATGTACTACAAATGAAAGCAGAGAACTTTTTCTGTGTTATTGTTATTTCAAGCAGTGTGAAAAAACAGTGGAAGAGATTGAGATTTAAGTCCTATATAGTCGTTTGCCATTAACATATAGAAATAAAAGGCAGCAGGTTTAATTAATTAAAGAATGTGTGGATCATCCAATAGGCACTTCAATCCATACAAAAGGCTCAATGACTACTCTGAGTAATGAAACATAATCTTCAATAAATTCCTTTATCTGCCTGACATCAGTTGAAGAAAATTACCTTTATTGACCTTGGCCTATAGTATATAGTTATATCTGCTGTGAATCAACAGTTTGTTTCTTGTAGAATGCATGCTGAGCCAATTCCTCTATATGATCTTGCATCAAGTTAAACAATCCTTTCTCCAAGACAATGCAACAATTTTTCCCCTTTCAACATGGCTATATATTTTACTTGACAATTTCTGAAGCAACTGTTTCTTTAACAGCTAGGTATCATCGTGTATCTTTAGAACACCTAACTTTCCTTAAAGGAAAAAACCCCACTACATTCCCCTGTCTTGTCAATATTATAGTACATATTTCAGTTGGTTTTTTTTTTAAATTGCAGAATGGGGGAAGAGGGGGTGTGTGTGTGTGTCACAACTACCTCTTCCAATGGAAGTGCCCAAAAAACAGGTAGCCCTTACCATTATATCAGTACAACACCTGACTCCGTTTTAGTCCTGCAGTAGTGAAATTGACAGCTGAGGACCTTGAGAATAAAGACATAAATTCACTGCTCTCCTTAGGGCAGAGAAGTACAGTGATGTACTTTGAAATGCTTAGGACTTACAGATGCCTACGTAAAATATATTTCATACAGTATGCTGCCTACAGTCCTCATGAGTCCAAGCCTGAGGTTCCCCAGCCACACCAACCTGCTAGATGGCTACTACAGGATCATGTTTAAGAAAGTAAGAAGTCTCTCATGCAGAGGCCATTAGCCCACTAGCACTTTCTGGAAAAATAATGAAAATGTGAAATTTTGTATCAGAGATGGGTGCAGACACTGAAGATCTACACTGCTGTCAATTTGCTCTGTAGACAACAGACACAGGTAGGCTGAATCAGCATTATACCTCAACTGTCTTTGTCTCAGCTCAGTAAACTCAAGCATGCATTACACACTTCAGGCATTTTTAGATTCTAAAGATGAGATACTACATGCCTGGAATTTGACAACAGAACATGTTGATTCTTTGTGGGATTTTTCTTTCTGTCTATACACATTATAACCAAGAGCTAGGCAGAGTAAGCTGTCTCACTACAAGCCACCTCTTCCTCATATGAAACTATTTCACACTCTCATAATTTTTTTCACTTTGTGTTGCTGCTTCTGATAACTATGATTGCAGTAACACTGCCTGAGTTCAGAGGTATTGCTCCCTGGAGTCTTATCATTTTATGCAAAGAAACCTGTGGGTTCAATGGGACAGGTAACAGATGTCTGCAATCTGGTCTGTCCATGGGGCCAGTGTCTTCCTTACAAGTGTTCTCGGCTCAGTCACAACCAGAGAGCTAGAGAGGAAGGAGACATTGAAGGAAAGAGACTGAAATGTCTGCAAGTTAGGAATTTTGTGTTGATGCTTAGTACGTTCACTTCAAATATGCAGTTGTGATTCAACTCAGGAGACTCCACCACTTAAGCTGAAAAACTCGAATATAAATGAAAATATCCAAACAGTTTTATTCTATTCAAAATGAAACCTTTTGACTTTTAAGTTTAAAGCTAAGACAAGACAATTTCAAAACAAAGGCTAAGTAAGTGCATTTGAGAATGAAGCAGTATGTTCATCCCATGACAAATTATTTTGCTTTTAAACTGAGGTCGCCTTATTTTAAAAAAAAAAAAAAAAAAAAAAAAAAAAAGAGGAAAAAAGTTTACACTGATCTTTTAAAATCTGTGTCATTCAGTCACCAAACTGGAACTAGTAGTTGCTATCAACATGAAGTGATTTGGGGACTTTCCAATATTCAAGTGGAATAATTGTGTTCTAACTCTTTTGCTGCCAGGCTAGATATGACACTGTTATGACTACATTACACAATGCAGTACTCAAATTGGGGCACATGGAAGAACTTACCTGCCATTTCTCCCACTGTTTCTTTCTTTGGCTGCTTCAGATTAAACCAGCATTCACATAACATGTAGGTCAAAACAAAAGCGTAACTTCCTTTACTCTTATTCATTAAAAGAACACATAATCTGCAACCACTAAATCAGTATTTTCCATTACTTAAATATTTCCTTAGAAATGAAGTGCATAGATATTGGGAGAAAATAAAAGCATAATTAAGGAAGTTGAGAGGGAAGCTCAAGAGTTCATGATCAAGAACATGATACAAATCCATATATTAGGAATAGGATCTATTTCTGCTTAGAATTTCTTCATAAAAGAGGAAAATAGACTGATGTTTGCAAATCTCATAGAAGATATACTTAAGACTGTAAATGCAGTTTATAAATCCTACTTTAGTCTACTGAGCCTAAGAAATATCTTGTATGCTACTGTGTGCCAGAGACTCAAATTAGCATGCCTAATTTAACCAAATATCATTTTACAATAGTTAATATCAACTTGAATTCTTTTTTGTTAAACATTTTCTTTGTTTCAGTGTGTATATTCCAGTCACATAACTCCTACATCTGTTATTCTCAGCATCAAGTCTATGATGTTTACACATATCTCCCCACAGGGCATTTTGGCCTAACTGAATCATTATTTCAACAGTATGTCCTAGTTTAATGATACTGTTACTTGAAATGTTGTCTTTTGCAAGTTTCTTACACCCCCCCCACCCCCACCCCCACCCCGCAGGGTTAACTCAGCTCTTCCAGGCTGAAATCAGAAAATGTGACCCTATGCTCAAACAGGAAACAGGGGCTGGGAAGTGAACCCTTCTTTCTCCAGCACAAGGTTCTCAGCACTTCGGGCCTATAGAGTGGGTAACGTGACAGCTGAGATTCTGGGTTTTATGAACCCATTTAAATCTTAATGCAGTGTCAGTACTGCTTTCTGATAATGTCTGCTAATGGTCTGAAGATAAGATTACTTAAAATGGCATATTAGGATTCATGCTTTTGACAGAGGTGGGGATGCTACTGGGTTCTCACTTCCATTCTTTTCTATTTGAAAAGAATAAACATTCTTCTCCTGCAGATCCATTTTTAGAAAGAAGTAATGAATATTTTAAAATCACTATCAGACATTTAAGCTGAGCCTTATTTGGAAAACAATATGGAGCCGTTCCATATTACAGCTTACAAGTATAATATTTTCAAGTGATTAAGGCATTTATTAAGGGTTTTTCAGTGAAATTTAAGCTTCTGAACAGAGAAGACCCTTTTGACAAAGGGACGTGATTTCAATTTAATAAGAATCTGAAACAAACAGGTGTTTCATTGAAAAGAAGTGTCACAAGGTAGCAGCTAAGTCATTTGAAGATTTAAGAAAAAACAGATAATGTGGATTTTAAATTCGTACTTATCTATACATACTTAATCTTAGATATTCCAAAGAGCTAAATGTCTAAGTATCTCTAGGCAGTTTAGAAATCCACACCTTTATTTATTTATTTCTATTTTTAATGTCAGTAATATTAAGTCTCTGTTTCCAAAGTCTCAGAACACTGCATTTTCAAAATCTGCCAGAGTTCCAAAGCATTGCACCATATTGGTTTGTAGACATTAAAACATTCCTTCTAATCCTTGTGACATGCTCTCATCTTCATTTGGAGAAGCTAAACAAGTGCAGAAAGATTCTGCTTTCACACAAAAAAGCATGTCAGGAGTTTCCATGCTGGTGTGCTCTATTTACATATGAAACTTGGGATCAGCGTGTCAAGGAATGTCCTTAGGAATCTGAGGATCACTACCAGGATTTAAAGTAAAAGATCTTCCAACCCAAAACTTCACCTAAGTTACTTCACTGAAGCAAATACAACACACTCGGGTTTCAAAAGACTACTGCGCACAATGTAAATTTATAGTTTCTCTTCAGTGAGGAAACTTTTTACGTGTTTATTTTCAGAGTTGAACCTCAGTGCAAGGACTTGCTTTACAAAACTGTGGGATCTCAAAACTTTGGAAAATCAGGCAAGAGAAAACTGACATAAAACCACAAAAGAATAACGTTTTACATAATGGGACATACTTGCATGTGATAACATAGGATTTTCAGAGGCGTAAGATTATCAGCTACACAGCCCACTATGAATCTGACATGAGTTGACCTTGTTGATCCTAAATCACTTAGGTTGCAAAGAAAATTCCACACTCTGGTGAATTAAGTCTTGTGGTTTAGCAGGCATCTAAAAAAGGGTTTTATTTTCACACACTGCAGGAAAATGCTGCTGCAACATATTATGGAGTGTTGCCACATGCAAATAACTGTTAGTGGGAACAAACTATTTGTGAACTAACATAATCTGGAAAATTCTATTCAACAAAAATAGAAATCCGTATTTTTTTCTCAATACACAAAAGAAACATTTTAAAACATCAGTCTCTACTGCAATACTTTGCTCAAGTCTTTACATTCTTTTTTAGAAATGCATAATCTTTCTGAATAGTCTTTCAATAGCCAGTGAATCAGTGCTTTTTTCAGGCTCTCTCAATATCACAGTACCAAAGCAGGTAGGGACTGGAACTATATATTTTTGTAATTAATTTCCTTAAGATAATGTTAGAAACATCAGGTTCCTTAAAATATAGATGAATTTCAAGGTGAGTCTGCTAGCAGATGTTATTAATGGCATATGATTTATTGTGACATGAAATCTGATCTGAAACTCATGTTATTAGCTGAGCTTTTTATAAATTATAATTGCCAACCGCTGAAAATATGCAGAAAGACCACTGATAAACTAGCTTCATCTTCAGGGTCTAGAATATCTGCATTTGCTAAATGTCCAATATCTCTAGTCCTGCTGAATGAGTATAATACATTGGGATGTGCAGATCAGGCTTAAATTCAGATCTTTTCACAGTATAATTCTTTCTGAATGAGAAGCATTGGATGTAGGAAGAGAAGGTCATAGAAAATACATGTTTACTGTGGAACTTAAAAAGAAACATATACTCCGGTTCATAGTATGTCATTGCATAAATGCTAAGCAGATTGAACATTTAACAAAAAAGCCCCCGTGTCTGACTGTTAAACGCAAATTTTATCATTTCAACAGAAAACCAGTAAGAAGATAGTATTTGAACATATTCAAACATCATTCTGTACATTTCTAAGACAAAAGCACAAATAGTATATTTTAGCATCCTAAGGTCTATGAAGATTTGCATCTATGCAAGATTTTCCAGGTCACCCCCATGGAAAGCTAGAGAAAGTTTATAGGTAGGCTCAAAATGACAGAATATTTGTGCTAAAAATTATTGCCAGGCATTCCCTGTTTATTCCGAATAATTTTATGTCTTACTTTCCTCTCCCTACATGCCTTTAAATGTTATTTAAATACCGCAATAAGAGACAAACGTAAGTATTGCATCATGAATATTATCTACCCAACAAACCAGATATTAAAGAAGGTGAGTTTACAGAACATGTTGTAATACATTTTTAATCTCCAGAAAAGCTCCGAGATAACATTGCAAATTCAAAAAGCAACACAAGGAACAGATGCAAAGTCTCATTCCTGACTTTTTTACATATCCAAAGCTGTTTAATGATAAAAGCATTTATGTGTAAAATGGCATTCACTTGCCCTTACTAAGAGTATATATGGAAGAGCCCCCTGTCAATGTACCAGTGTGCGTGTGGGAATGAAACATAAGGATCACCATCTGCAGCTGTCTAATAAGTGTTCTTCAGTGCCTAATGGCAAAGTGTCAATTCAGGGATCCTCAGATACCACAATGCATCATCTTGTCCATGCTAGTCTTACAAGTCAAACATTTCACATGTGAGAACAGTTTATTTATAAAGCTATTCACTTCAGTCGAAATACCAGATATAAAACAGTTACGCTACAAGCAGTCTGTGAACATATACTTCATATAAAATGCACCAATTTCCTCTCTTTTTTAAGAATTGATATTTTAAAGGATGTGCAAAATTTAACCCCTCACAGAACATACCTTAATGACATTGAAAGAATCTTCTGATATGCAAAGATTTTTAGATTCTTACCTACTGTTGAACTTCTCTGGGTGTTTTTCTCTCATGATATGGAATCTGTGGGCAATTGAAGCATCCTAATGGGAAAAAGAAAACCGTAAATCTATCGTGACAGGAAAACAGTGAAACCTAAGACAATAACTGTAAACAAGGTGTATCATTTGTAAGGTGTTCTGTGAAGCATCATTTTCAAGAAAGGCAATACTCTTAGCACTTAGAAAGCTTACAGGTACATTGTTCCAAGCACGGGATATATCTGAACTGAATTATTTATTAAGTATTACTTGTCAGAGTCTACACCATTGAACATGATAGTTACGTTTACTGAAAGCATCTTTGACTTCTGTACAGCAAGTATCACCCAGATATGGCAAAGGTTTACAGGACCATTCATACAGTTCTTTTTTTGCTGGAATACTAAATAAAGTCTACGAAATCTATTCCTTTAGTACAGCTGAATGATAGATTCAGCAGCACTGTATACCTTGTTATTTGCATATGGACGTTCAATAGCTTTCTGTAAAATCTGATAGAAAATAGAACTAAATGCCAGGAGCTGCCCTGTTTGCTTTATGTCAGGATGTGTGGGGAAAAATTGATATTTTTACTATAAAATAAAGACTTTTAAATTAAATATATTTTATAAAAAATACATGTAAGTATAGTAAATTATGCTAACAATGCATTTAAATAACAAGCATGTGAAATGAAGTAGTTGTATGAAATCATCCTGCATCTACAGCATTTAAAAAAGAATCAAACCATTGTGGTGGTGGGAGTTTCTGAAAATAGAATATTTGGAACCAATGTGCTAGAATCAGTTTTCACAGCATTTTTATATCTTCTTTGTCCAAAAGAAAAGAATGTTTTCCTCATTCAAGATAATGGAAGATGTATTTCACAGATTAATAATGAAAAAATTACAAACTGGGAATTAAGAAAGTAAAAAGTTTTTCATCTTTGAACATATTTATTAAAAGAGGTGTTAGGAGTATGAAATCCACCAACTCTTCGGTCATAAAAGAGATAATGATCACAGAGAAATCCATTTGGTCCATGTTTTTATAATTATGTCTTAAAATACTGCATATATAGGAATATAAATATAGGAAGAGTTAGTTAAGTTAGAAATTTAAATGAATTCCAGTTTCCATGTAAAAAGAGTTTGACAAAACCTATCATTAATCAACTGCTTTGTATAAGAAAAAAACATTAATTACCATCTTTAAAGATTATGGAAATATAAAAACTAGGAATTTGAGAGAAGAATCAAATTTAGTATGAAATCTGTATCTAGCAATGTTTTAAATTATTTTCAAAAAACTTAGAATTTGCATTTTGGGGAAAAAAGGAGATACTTAAATTTTATCTTATTGCTGATTCTAAAAGTGATTACAATATTTTGTTTAGAATAATTTTTATTTAAACCAATCAATATTAATATAAACCACAAGAAAATAAGGAAACCTTTAGTACAGATATATAGGTACCTAATAACATTAAATGTGGCTGCAAAACTTTATGACTAACATATTTTAATTCACCCATAGCTTAAATAGTGCATACCCCATGGCCCAACCTTCAGGTTTGGTTTACTAACTCAAAGTACTTTGAAAAAAATAAATGTATAAAGTTTAAAATCATGCAAAAGATAAACCTGTTCAGATAGCTTGATACTATTTAAATAAACTTTTAAGATTATAATTTAAAAAAAAAGTGACAATATTGTAGATGGACTCTAAGTACACAATGATGTATCACAGTACAGAATTTTTAGGGAAAATCTTGTGAACACTGATCAATTAAAATCAGTTAGTGATTTATCAATGATTTCACTGTGTAGCTTCTACAGACATATATAGTTTGTTAGTTATTTACTTATTTTCCTGCTATGTATCTTTAAGAAAGGAATGGAAATTTAACATTTCACTGTTTCACAAGGAAATGACAGCAAAAATGCCTGGTTAATAACCTGGTTAGTCATAAAATGCCTTTTTGCTCTGTCCTGTCATCCAAACCATCAGCTGGAACTTTCAGTGCTATATTCTCAAACTGCGTTCATCACTACTTTAAATTTATTTTTATGCACAGTGCAATTTTATAAGGCTAATATCCAAAAGTATCCAGGTGATCCTACAGTTCTTGGAGAGGGATGAAATAAAGCTGACAGTAAACCCTGAGACATCACACTTCTAAACAAAGCCTGCCAGCTGAAATAGAATAATAACTCTGTTAACTTTAGAAAGACCCCATCATTCGTAGTTTATCCCAACATCAGATGTGCCAACATTAGATAAGTATATTTGTTAGCCAGTTCTATATGAAAAAGAAATAAAAGGATTACTGTCATGGTTAACTGTTAATTTTCTGCACACTGAAGCGAAAGAAAACGACAGGCCCAAGACAGAATGAATAAAGGAGTAGTAGTGTATTTGACAGACACTAGGAAACACTAATCAAGGACTAACTGTCTAATGAATGAAATGAAAAGGCTAATGTGCTTACTTATGCGTAACAAATGCAAGGCACAAACAAGCTAGGGATCAATGCCCACTGCAGATGGCAAACAGGCAGTTGTTTCCATGCAAGGTTGATTTGATCAAAATTTTCCCCTGCCTGAACATTTGCTGACTCCAAAATGGATCAACTAACCTAATGAGCCGAGAGGTAACAAAAGTAATACGCAAAGCTAATTTTGACAGGCATAACACAAGACAGGAACATGTCAGACTGATTTTATATAAAAATTGTTGAAAGGCTATTTTTATTAATGGAGTAGTAAACCAGAGTAGTAACTACAGCTCAGAATAGGGGAGCTGCTAAGGCTTTGTTCAGTTATACTGCCCAACTGCCCTATCGAACACTTGAGTCCAATGTACAGAGTCCTTTGATTCGTTAGCACAGGGACCTCTTCCCAACCGTAACTCCACACACTACAGGAAAACCTGAAAACCTGAACCATCCCATGCTGGTTACGTGTCAGCAAAATGATACTTTGATTTAGGGGAAAACATCAATCATCTTTTATTAAATGTCAATCATCTTCTATTTGTATATGATAGTACAATGAGTCCTAGTATAAATGAATGAAAAATGACTGGAAGAACTGAAAGTAACAGGAACTTGAGAAGGGGTAGGAATGCAAGCTCTGGTCTCCTAAGAGCTGCACCCCTGAATCCCAAGGAACAACCCTTAAAGTTTTGTATTTCTGGATGAGGGTCCTTCACTATCAGCTGGTTCACCTACCTTTGAAATAGGACTTACTTTAGCCATTTCAAAAAGAGGCATCTAGCCTAACCTGGGTAGAGCTTACAACTATTGTTGGATCAATGGAGAATGAATTTCTTTCTGTGTCACAAACTATATTAAAATCACCTGATTAAATCTAGTGAAAAACAGAGCAATATCCATATGCATGCTAAGTCGAATAGTGTTTGCAGATTGCCGCCTGACTATGCTGACCTCCCCAGCTACTTGATATTGTGCATGGCCAGTAAAATATGAGAAACGACTTCTGTATTAGATAAAAAAAAAAGATGTAAAAGAGAAAACCCAGCAGCCAGTAAAGCAAACCAACATGCTTTATGATATTACTTATCAAGGTAACAAGTGAACAGGTGTTTTGTTGTTTTTTTTTTTTTTATAAAGGTCATTTGACAGGCAGATACCAGTATATAATTAATACCACCTGTGGGCATTATTTATTCATTTTTATTAATAAATCATATGCTAGCCTGAAATACAATTTTCCAGAGGTGCTATACCTGACTCTAAATAATTTTTATTTTTAAAAGTAACACACTGAAAGTGCATACAAACATGCCTAAAATCTGCAAGAGCTTTATTATTAATAAAAATCTGAGGGGACAATGCTGTCAGGCCGGTTGCAAGGTGAAAGAAGGAAGAAGGTCTTATGGGATCGCTGTAATATGAAACGAGTACCTTTCACTACAGCCATGCTTCAGCCACAAAGTCCATTTTATACTTAAAGCATTGTAGTATTTTTCAGCAAAGCATCCAAGAATAGAGATAACTATTTCAGGAACACTTTCGCGTCAAAATCAATGCTGGTGTGCAAAGTAATGCTGGATAGAGAGCATTTAAAAACAGAATTAAGTAACTAATTAGACCATTTTATGTTTCTGAGAATAATATATGAATATTTAGGTCATATGCTACTATTCTAAATACTTAATTTCTTTCTTAAGATATTTAATTTTTGGGGTTTTTTTAATGTCAGATGTAATACATGGCAATGGCTTAGATGATGATAATTTTTCTGGCCTTTCATTTCACAGTATCAGCAATCTAATCTGAAAAAAACCACCATGCCTTGTTGTCTTTTGTATGCCTCTCTAGTTTAGATGGTTTCTGCTCACTGCTGTAGCATTTTGAAAGCAGAGATGAAGGAATGCGTGTTTGCAGAACACATGACACAGTTTATCCCAGTTTAAAACCTACAAAACTGTAAACACTCTCAAAAAAGTACCTCTGTATCTCCCAAAAATTCAACATGGACATATGTGTGATGAACATGTAGACACATACACATATATACACCCTCTATTTGAATCTGTTCAGAGTCTGAAGTAGCTGAACTATCCTTCTTATATCTCACACAGGTTTGTTTTAAATCCTGACAGTGAAGATAAGATAGAGAACAGACAGAGCATATCTGAATCTACTCCTAGGAAATGGAAAAAATATTTTAATTGAACTAGGACATTTCTCAAAGTGACCTGCCAAGAAGAAAAGAAGCTTAAGTTGCTACACCTCTTTAATACCTTATGATTGACTTACACACATATATATTCATCTTTTTAATGGGTATTAGCATTACCGGAAAGCAATCTGAAGCAGTCTTTTCAGAGGAGTAACCTTATACATTGTGAATAACCTTATAGAAAGATTAATGCATTTAATATATGCCTATCTATAAGCTTGCTGTGATTAAAATTTCCATTAAATAATAATTTTTATGCTGGTGAACAAACAAATGACCAGTGTGCATCTTCTTTGGATATAAATGGTCTGATTTTTTTTTTTTTTAAGATCCTTCATTAATTAAGGCTTAATGGATCCACAAGGCTAGGAAGCTTAAGGGATAATTCAGCAACCTGTAATCTCTGGATCAGAATGCAAATCTAACCTGAACAACCAGTTAGCTCACATCAGTTATTAATGTGGAATAGTACAGATGCATGAAAAATATAATTGAAAATAGATTAAGAAAAGTTTGCCGCAGTGGCTTTAAAACTAGAAGTTGTTTTCTGGATAAACAAACATCCTTATGATTATGTGTTCCACTGTCTGCACATACACACAAAAAGCAAAAACCATAGATACACCCTTTGTTTTAGTATTTCCCACCCCATAACAATCCACAGTCTCAAGTAAGCTAGTACTGAAGAAACTTCAGGTCCTGCCTTGTTTTAATGGAGCCTTCATTTTATATGTAATTCCCAGGTATTTTTGATTAAATTATGTGCATTATCCTGAGATGAAAAAATCAAACATCTTAAAAAAAAAAAAAAAAAAGACACATTAGTTTTTGGTTAAACAATAATTACAATAGTAATTTTTTTTCATGATATTCTGAGCAAGTGTATCTGAGAAAGGTATTTCAAACTCTTGGATACAGCTTTACAAAAAGATAATGAACATGCACTTTCTGGGGGAAAAAGAAAAAAAAAGAGAAATTTGTGTTCCTGGTTTTCCAAGAAAAACACAGAAACTGTCAAGATAATGCTATTCATTTTTTCAGTGATATTCTTGACAGCCAGCCTTCTGATGGTCATGTTTAAATACATTTCAGCTCTACATGTATTACTAAGTCAAGTGACAGTTCATATTTTAAATACTCATTTAAACAAGTAATATCTCTAAAACCAGGATGAAACATCAGTAACCACAGTATTTATAAATGATAGGTAAAAGACCAGAAGATGGTATAGTTAGAAATAATAACAAATTTGGAATGTGCCTTCAAATGTACAAATATTTCCCCTTCCTTTTCATGTGAAGTCAGTTTTCTGTTGAGTTTCTGACACTATATATACATAATATAGTACTAGAAATATTTCACACAGACACAGGATCCATTTTACAGGGTAAGATTTATTGGTGAAAAAAACCCAAACCACTACTATGTTCTCCCTATGTTTAACTATAACATCCAACTAGTGGACACGTACACAAAATGACTTGTCAGAATTTACTATTGATCAGTTCATATAGGGTAAGCACGTCCGAGCTGTGTAAAGACCAGTCTAGGGACCAGTCCTGTAACACAAGCCTTTCTACCAATACCTCAAGTATTTTCTTTGAGGAGCTATTTTGGATTTTAGAAACTACACCAAATTTCTATGTATCTATATTTTAAAATTACTAATCAAATTCATGGACTGTTAAAGAAGACTGGAAGATAAGGCAGTTCTGTTATTATTAGACTAGATGACTAAAACAAACAGTGCTCCAGGACTCAATACAATGCAGAGGACATGTACCCTGTAAGATGAGCTCTGCTGAGGATACATTGTTCTCCTCAGCACATCTTCCTTTCTTTATATTTGGTCACCCTAAATTTACTGTAACTAGAGAAGGGTCCTTCTAGATCCATGCTGAGTGTTTATGTGGTCACTAAAAAGAGAAGAAAAGTGATCACGTGGCAATTAGCCAACATAGCCATATTGAGAGTGTATTAAATATCTGTATATTGAAAAGACCTCTGTGGTAAACCTTTAGTAGCATTTCTGATAACTGCTATGTTGAAATTGTCCCAAATTATTCTGCACAATGAGTTTGAGCATAACACAATCAAGGACACAGCTCAGATTGAAAGTCAATGTAAGAGATGCAGTGTAACAAAATTGGCTGTTACTTTATCTGTGCTTCAGAAACACACAGCGATGGCTCTCAGATATCTTCAGTAAAAAGCATAGCAATGAAGTTTACATTAAGGATCTGAATAGCTTGAAATGGATGCCTAAACTTTCATGCCCAGTACTTTTGCAGTTCTAAAGAGTAAAAAAATGAGCAATTCTCCCCCCTAAAAAAAAATTACTAAGCATTTTTTTGTGAAAACCTAATTAGTGCCATCACACTAAAAACATAACACAAAGAAAAAGGTACTATTGGGATAAGGAGTAATTGCTTATACATCGTCTTCAAAAATTAAACTCAACTTATTTATGGTTTTCAAACAGTGTCCCAATAAAAAAACCCCAATCCCTTTGGGTATTTTCATTTTGAGTTTTGATAAATTTGGCATTAGTGTAATACTCTTAGTGGTTAAGTTTAGGCCTTAATTTAAGATGCCTAAACTGTCAAGGTTGTATCTTTATCATCCCAATATGCTCAAAAGCAAGAACTAAGCTCTTTGGAAAGGTTCTTCCAAAAAACATGTAGATGAATTTCTGTTTTCAATCATTGTTTGGCAATCTTTTGTTAGGAGCACATCTAGCTGCTCAACTTTATGAAGCTATGCCTGAAATGCAACAGTTTGAGCAGTCCTCTGAAATCTTCACTGGGGTTCAAGCCAAATCTTGTATCACCACCCATTTTTATGCTCATTTACTTGATAGGGATCAAATAATAAATGTTCACCTGACTTCTCCTTAGCAACTCCCCATAACTTGTTAGTCAAAGCCTTGGCAACAGTGCCTTATAATTTTCATACATATTTATGTTATTCATTTGTTTCCATAGCAGATATTTATTTTTATAAGAAGTATGCAAACCCCTGAAACATCTCTCATTGATTTACACTCTGAAAGAATATTTTTCTCAATTGAAAAAGGTCACTGTTTTCCTCATTCATTATGTTTACAATTTGAAATTTAAATTTTTGCATTAGAATATTATTTATTATCTTCCCTATTGGACAAATATTAATTCATAAAAAAACCCAACATACTCATAAATTAGGACTAGATATTAGATTATTTAGTTACAGATGTTCTCTCTCTCTCTTTCACTGCACTAATTCACAACAAACTTTAAGATCCTTCCCCCTCACATCTTTTACATAGCCTCCTAGCTCTTTCTTGCAGGCGTAAAAGCAACTTTAGTTAGTTCTGCTCAATATCTGCACTTGTTCTTCTGTTGCATTGATAAAAATATTTTCTGAATCCTTCTACCTTATTTTCTTGGCTTTGCCTTCACCTCTGTTATACCAACTAAGCAGACACAGGTTTTCTTCATGCCCTCATAACTCAAGACTTTCATTTTTAAGAGTTTTTTCATTTGTGTCAAACTTCTTCCTTGAAGGATTTCAGGATTTCCCTGTTCACCTTTTCTAATTACATTATTATTGACCTACTTCACCTTCATCGTCTTCTCCATTTGACTTTTGGTAAATGAGCCAAACTTCTGGGGGCTTTGCCCTTAAAAAAGGATAGCTACCTTGTATGTTCCACATTATTTGATAAGTAGCTCTTTAACACCAGCTCTCTCCCTTTCAGGAATTTCTCCTGGAGTCTTCTTCCAGAACTTCTATCTGACAATAGCTTCCAGGATCAGTATCAGTGCATTCTTCTATTCCACCCGTACTATTTTTTCCCTGTGCTGATAAATTCACTAGAACTTTTCTGACCTACAGGTGAAGAGTCCCTGACAATACTACTAGCCGGCGTATTCCAAGTGAGTGTCTACAGCAATGAAGAAGTGATGACTTCAGAAACTTTGTGAGTGACTATGATATTTGTTCAGTGTATTCAGCATAAGTGTTATGTCTAAGAAAACACTGTCCTCAAGACTTACTCTTTTGATGGTCTCTGAATTTGAGTCGTAAGGCTAGACATTCAGATGCAAGAACCACCTAGCAACAATGTACTGGAATACAGGCCTTCATTTTTATTTGAAACTTACCCCCTGTCCCCTCCAAAAAAACCCCAACCCAACAAACCAACAAAAAACCTCTTTAATCGATACTGCTTATAACATCGCTATATTCATTTCCTCCTTTTCTTTTGCTGCATAGTTTTTTTCTTCACATTTTTTACTTCTGTAGTCTGCTATTTAAAAACATGTTACAAAATATAGGAAATAGCAGAATAAGCACTGTTTTATCTCAAGGAATTCATGACTGCTTAGGCTCAAATGCAACAGCACAGAAGTGCAGTTAACTCAAGCAAATTCTTTTTTCCTTTTCAGTTGTGTCTCTCCCCAATTTTATGTTGCCTATCTTTCATGTAGTCTTAATCTTAACTACACAATAAGCTTCTTGTTAAGTGTCCAGTTGTAGAATACTGTTTCATGCGGAAAGAAAATCAAGTCATCACTGCCAAGCTCCTGACGTAAGTTCTAGATGACTACACATTAAGGCCATGGAAGCACCTACAGTTTGAGTGGGGGAGGGTGTCAAGAATTTTTTGTCCTGAACAAGAACACAAGCCTTTGGTTCTTGCCATTGATTGGTGACAACACTTGGTGTGAAGTGTGGGCAAAGTGTACAAGCTTCCCCATTCCCACACAGGCTTCTGTGGAGGTTACTTAGATCCTCCTTTCTCTTCCACTGATCTAGATCACTTCCTTTTTAAGCAGTAAGCATTTGGGATCCAGTGGGAAGGTAATGACGGTACCTGCAGAGCATTCTTGCAGGCAGTAGGTAAGACTGTCCTGGTAGGGGAAAAGTGAGATGAGTCTTACTCTTTTCATGCATTTAAGCATGGTAAATATTTGCACAGCCTTTGAGGGCTTCCAAGTTCTGAAGAAGCAGTAGAAGAGCCTAATGGAATGACCTACACATGACTTGGTTCTCCCTAGCACTCACACCTAAAGCAGAAGAGACAGATTGCCTTACAGCAGAGCGAGGTCATAGCAAAATGGCAGAAGAGGTTCACATCAAACTGAGACAAACCTATTTAAACAAGTAGTGTGAAAATGCCTGGGTAACTGAGAAGCCTCCAAGCATGAGCTAGAGACATGAATCACTCATGCCAAGCTGACCCCCACCAGAGTGGTTTCTCTGAGTACCTAAAAGGGTACTGCAAAAATAGAATTAAATGTTTATAGAGGTATTAGACTGAACAGATTAGACCCTACCTCATAGATCATCTTCATCCCACATTGGTTGTATTGCTACTATTACTCTATGAATGTAACTTTGAAAGCGAATGCATACTAGTCTTCATATGCAGTATAAGTGGCCAGATTCCTTCCTGGACTGCAAAAGCCCATCTAGTTCCAGGCCTCTGCCATGGTGGGGACACCCTCCACTAGACTAGGCTGCCCAAAGCCCCATCCAACCTGGCTTTAAACACTGGCAGGGAGGGGAAAATCAAATTTTATATATTTGATTTTCCTCCTGAAACAGATCAAGCTTTCTCTATGGCTGCTTTGATTAGATAATTTAGGTATGTAAAACATTTTACAGATATGATCATTTCAGAGATGATGTATGACACACAGACGTTATGCAGTATGCATTTTTGTAGTCTCAATATTAAAAGGCTTTGAGGTTAAATACATTTATTTATTCCACAGAGAGGTTCAATTAAGTGGTACAAAGGGAATAAGTTTATTACCAAAATGTTGATGCTTAGTGACAACACAAATTGCCCTTTATTGTACCCAGGTTACTAATAATTAAGAACTGTAAACATATTTAACAAAATTACTACACAGGTAAAACTGGCTTCAACTAGAAAAGAAAAAACACCCAGAAACTTTAGAAACTACCAATTCTATTTTTCACTGTTGCTTTAAGCAATCATACATCAGTATTAAGCAATCTCACTGCAAAATAAAAATATGGTTCTTGATGCAGTCAGAAACCTTGGAAAGTGCCCTAAACCCATTGACTACAATTACACACATGTGGATTTTTGAACCCAAGAAATTAAAATGTCCATATTCTTTAGAAGTGCTGAACTGATTCTTCAGAGAGGATTAAAAAAATAATGTTTTCATTGCCTTTCATACGCCATAGGTCCCAGTCTGCAGAAGACTGATGAAAAGGTCTAGAGAAGTATATGATGAGTAGAACTGAAAAATTCCTTAACTTTTCTAGCAAAAATAAAATTCCCTCTCCCAAGTGTGCACTTGCATAATGCTTTTTGCTTAACCATCTGGACAGGCTCAGTGCGTCATGGTTGTTTAGCAACTTACGGCTTTCATGGTAGCTTTGAATATGTTATACCAGTATCCTCAGCCTCAAATTGTTTGGGAGGATTCTATATCTGCATAAAACCTCCTTGCCTAAGTCCCATTTACTCAGGATTTTCAATACAGATAAGGTTTTCAAGCATAATAAGTTGTTTACACTAACTACTAGGGTACAATTCCCCAAATTAGTTATCTAGTTTACAGAGTTACTCTCCAAATGATCGATCAGCTGAGGGTGCAACAAGCTGTAATGCAAGAGCAGGAATAAGCAGAATTAATAAAAAAAAACCAAAACCAAAGTTTCTCCTCTGAAGCCAGCATCTCTTAAAATAATGCTCTTAGTTTGAAATAAGCCATGGAATATGCAGTCACATATATACAGTAGAAATATTATAAGTGAGCAAAAATTACAAACTGTGCTTTTATTTCCATGGTCAGCTAGGCCCATAAAATTTCATTGCAAAGAACTTGAATGGGACAGTGTCTCTGAACTCCAGGACAGATAGTTATGTTTTAAACAGATAGTTATGTTTTAAACAGATAGTTATGTCATAAACATATTTTACAGATGAAGAACCACACTTTTTTTGTAACAATAACTCAATTTGCTTCACAAGACAGACATTCCAAATAAATCTTTGGGCCAAATGAAAGCATAATCAAATCACTCCAACTTTTCATCTTAAAAACCAACAATGCAGTAGGCTGAAAGCTGCTCCTAGATTTTTATAAATTTGTAAATCAAAGAGTACCTGTTTCTAAAATGCTGATTTGCTCAGCTACTTAAATAATGCAATCAATACTAAATGACAAGTTAGTATTCCCAAAGTTGCTGCACAGTAAACAGACACTTGTCTTGCCAATGTTTGTAATAAGTAATCCTTGCAATTATAGCAAAGACAAATGTAGTTAATATTAACTTTTACTCAAGCATAAATATCACATCTATATGACATCAGCAGTTATGTAGGAGCAAGAAAGCTTTAATGGTAGAAGTATTTTGTATAGCACTAGCATTAATAAAGGCAATAAAAATCAGTTAAATTCTACTTTTGTAATGTTAGAATTTTGTTAATGTACAATCAAAACTTTCAAAAACTTCTGCAAAAGAAAGATCAGTGCAAACAGAACATTCACAAACTTTTAGAAAAGTTTGAAGTCAGGCTTTAGTTTTAATTTTAGTTTCAGCCATTCCCTATCCAATCACATGAAACATACTATAGAGACACTCCTTTAAGGACAGCTTGGAACACAACAGACATTTCTTTTTGACAAAATGAAACCTTCAGTTCGAGCTGCCATGACTTCCCAAAGAAACAAATCCCTGTCAACATTCCCCAAAGGGGCATTTCATAATGGCCTTAATTTATACATTATCTGTGACGGAAACACTGCTTCTTGGAATAAGGAGCATTTTTTGCCCTTAGTTTTCTTTCAGAAAAAATACTTACACCGTTTGAAATTACTAAAGTATCATGTACAGCAATTTCACTCTTATTCACAAATTGTAAATTATGCTTTCTGAATTATGGATGGAATTTTTAAAAGGCTTCCATTTTTATAGTCTTTTGAAAGGACAATGAAATCTATAAAAAACCAAGATTACAATTTCAGCATTTAAAATCTACACAAAGTAATTCAAACAAATGTTATGACATTTAAGATAATGAAACCCTTCATTTATGCCAATGTGTCCTACTTCACATATAAGGAGTCAGAACAGATGTCCAAATACTGTAATGCCAGAAGAAAGTTAGGGCATATCTTGATTAATACTCTCACAGAAGTCCATGGTGTCTCTTTAAAACTGGCATGCGTTACTTCAAAACATCTATTCAAAATCCATTCTAGGAAACACAGCTAGACAAAGTGTTCCCAAGACAAAAGGAAAACAATAAAGCTCTGTATAACCCTTTTAGCAATGTAAGCTGCATATTATCGACAGACCATTCATTGCAATCAACAAATGATTAATTGCAAATTTGTTGCTAAATTGACCGCGAAAAAGACAAGCTTCGGGGTACTGTTAAAGAGGAAAAACTTATGTTAAAAATGATTGGAGACTTTTTTTAGTGAATTAATTCTAATCGATACTCTTGTTGACTACACAGTGGAATAATGACTTCCTTAAATAGCGTGTGTACCCATTATTGTAGACATTCAAATTAATATTTAACCTAATGTCTTGCTTTTTTTTTTCTCCTTTTGAAACAGCATTTTTCTAATTTCCCCTTTAAGAACTACAGTCTATCATCAACTACAGCAAAACCCAGCTTTTTTGATATGTCTAATATCAATCATCCTGAGAGGCATAATACACAAGTTACAAAAAGTTCTAATACAGAAGTAATGATGTTTCTTTAGATTATTTACATTAAAGTATTTTTAAGTACTTCTGGCACAGATAAAATGCCTTTGAGCATATCTACATTATAAATTACTGACAACTATTGAATCATTGCAAAGGTATGATTGCAGATTTTCCTGGCTATGCCATATTCCCCCTATTGTAGATGCTGTCATGTAACTGAAAGTTAACTTTGTAATGATAAAGATATTTCATTCCTGTAAGTGACTACAAAACAGATAGCCTTTGTTGGTGTGGGGCTTGTGTGTTGTTTTTTTTTTTTTGTGCATGGCAATGTTATCTTGAAAAGTGTTTTGACTTCTTACATTCAATCAAGAATCTGGTTCTCAAATTTTCATTCAAGAGAAAATTGCATTAATTTACAAACACTGCTATTCATAAAGAAATAATTTAATAATTTAAATACATTCACAGCCAAGGCCTAACTTACAGTTTTGACTATGAATGGACTAATGCATATCTTTCCAAGCCTCTCATTACTAAAAACTTTTCAAGATGTAAGTTTCTCATAAATGTGGTGTAGACTGAACTGCAGAGCTGAACTATTTTTATTCTTTAATATTTTTTCATTGTAATATTATAGAAACATTTCGTTAAAAGAATCTATTGAATAGCCTTTACTATGGCTTGTGGTTTTTTTGGGAGGACAGAAAAAAAAATAAAATTCAAACACTAGAAAACTTTTTCTTCTACTTCACAACTACTCCTGCGACATAGATTTAAAAAAAATACCAAAGAAACAAATTTGAAAAGATTCAAGTTTCTTTGACTCCAAAGGAAATGATAAATGTATCTAAAAAGCACAAACAGACAAGCTAAGGACACAGCTCAGAGCTGAGAGTTAAGCTGTTTAACAAACTGATATCATTGTTAAATGCCTATGCAGGCCAAATTTTTTCCTCGTTAAGATTTCTGCTTTACAGATCTCTGAAATACTGTTTTCTCTGAGGAACTTAAATTACATAAAAACCCCACAAAATCTAGCTTTCAGATGCTCAGCTCAAGAGTAGAACCCAAACCCCACAACTATACCCAAAGCTCTATATGACCAAGTACTTCAAAACTGGACTCAAAATCCAGTATGTGATATATATATATATATATATATTCAAATATATCTGGCCATAACACTGTGTCCTCTTCACTGCAGCCTTCAGTGAAGTTGTTCTGCTCGCTCAGTATCCAGAGACTTGCAAGGAGTTACTCAAGACTATTCTTTAGAAGAGCTTAGCAAAGTTTATAAAATAACTCCATCTAGTCCAGTGTCTTTTTTCCTGTTTGGGTTAAAAATGGATTCTTGAGGCAAAATTTAGAAAGGCAAGCATGAGGTGATACTTACTCAGCATACTCTTTCAGCCTTCAAAAATCTTTTGGCTCGGACACTTGGCTGATGGAAACCTCCTGAATTTCATCTACAGCAAATGCAAACACTTGCATCTGGGTTGGAATAATGCAACAATACAAGCTTGTGCTGACTTTCTGGGAAGCAGATCTGCACAGGTCCTTGTGACAGTAAATTGAACCTAAGTCACCAGTGGAACCCTGCAGTGATGGCCAACAGTATCCTGGGCCCTATGAGCAAGAGTGACCCTTCCCCTCTGTTCATCATTTATGAAACTACATTCGGAGTACTGTCCAGCTTTGGGCTCCTCATTACTAGAAAGACTATGGACATACTAGAGCATGTTCAGCAGAAGGCCATCAAGCTTCTCGGGGATTGCAGCACATGCTCCTTGAGTAGAGACTGAAGCAACTTATTCAGCCTCAAAGCAAGCTGCTAATGGGAGATTTTACTGCTGTCTACAGCTATTTGATCACAGGATGTAAAACAAACAGCTAGACTATTGTCAGAGGTGCACAGTGATGCAATGAAAGGCAAAAAGATGCAAGTCAAAAATGTGGGATTCTTGGACACATTCAAGATCCAGTTAGAGAAGTCCCTGGGGAAACCGATCTGATTAGACTTGCTTCGAGCAGGAGGTGAGTTCAGAGGATCACCAGAGCATCCTTCTCATCTGAATTATTCTCTGAGAGCTAGAGGTCCCTGTTGAATACTACTTACTGAATGCCTCTTCCATGGTCTCTAGAGCCCATTCACCGTGAGCATCTTTGGAGGAGTTCTGAAGTTTAATTATATGCTGTGTAGAGAAATGCTTCCCTTTTTTGCCTTGAAGCTGGAACCTAATAGCATCATTTGATGCATTTCAGCTTTTAAACTAGAAGAAACAGTAAACAAACTCATAACTCACCCTCTCCTTCTCACTCATAATTATATAGACCCGATATCTTTGCTGTGCTTTCTATACCAAAGAACTTTAGCTTATGTTACTGTTATCTTTATGGAACTATTACTTATCTGTGATCATTCTTCTTGCCTTTTTGTTAAATCTTCTTCTATTTTGACAACATTTGTGAAATGAGAGAACTAAAACTGTGCACACTAATTCAACAGGTAGGCACACCTCAGGTGTAATAGTAATCTTTTGTTTTGTTTTGGTTATGAATTTCCTAATAAGAAGCCTTTTATACAGTAAGCTTGAATCTGAAATAGTCACCCAAGAAACAGAAGACCAAGCTACAGAATATGTTCAGATATTTATGTGGGTTGAGACCACATTTTCATTGTCTAAACAGAGCATATCATTAGCAGGCTAAATTGTTTATTTTTACAGGGAAAGTCATGCTCTGATGAAGAATGGATATAAGATTCGTTGAGAAGGAACACAGGAGGAAAACATGAGCCAGAAAGCCGACATGACTATACATGTATGTGGTGCTGGTGCGTGCAAGGAACAGAGTTAACCGATATAGTGGATTAATGAAGTTTTGTTGACTACTTTTATAGTATATGGAAATTAATTTAAAGTTGCATTTAACATTTCTTGACTGATAAGTCTTTACTCATTCTGGTTCTGTGGGGATGTTTTTCCTTAAATCCATAATTATAGGCTCTTCATTTGCTTGAATATAATAGATTCAAAAAGTTCCTTTTAGACACAAATTTATGAAGACAGTTCCTGGCACCATTAGAATTAGAATAGGAGCAGGATGATTCAGTTAGAAGTGACCTACAGTGATCATCTAATCCAACTGCCTGACCACTTCAGCACTGACTAAAAGTTAAAGCATGTTATTAAGGGCATTGTCCAAATGCCTCTTAAATACTGTCAAGCTTAGGGCATCTACTGCCTCTCTAGGATGCCTGTTCCAGTGTTCCACCCTCTCAGTAAAGAATGCTTCCTAAGGTCCAGTCTAATCCTCCCCTACTAAAGCTTTGAACCAGTCCCACACATGACCACCCTCTCCATTTATCCCCTCAGGAAGCTGTGAAGAGTGATGAGGTCACCTCCTCAGAGTCTTTTTCTCAAAATTAGACAAATCCCTAGTGGCTCCTCACAGGACATGCTTTACAATAATTTCATCAGCTTTCTTGCCCTTCTCTGGATGCCCTTCTTAAGTGCCTTAACCTCCTTCTTAAATTGTAGATCCCAGAATTGCACGCAGTAATCAAGGTGATTCTGCCCAATACTATACACAGGTATGTGGTTTCCTGTGTCTACCCTCATAACCTCCCTGTAAAATGGAATTTCCTTTCCTTGTTTTTCTTTTTTTTGGGGGGAGGGTAGTTTGTTGTTGGGGTTTTATTTAAGTTGATCTTTAGTGTCTGCTACATGTACAAACCAGTGCTTTGTATTTACCATTCTCACTCTGCACCATTCTACACTTTAAAAATATCCATGGCCTTAGGTAGAAACATTTCTCAGGGATATTGCCTCTAGCAGTTAAATATTATTCATTGCAACAGTTACAGGTTGTTGTTTCTCAAAAACCTGTATTGCCAAAAATGCAGCATTTTTTTTCCTGCAAACCATAAGAAAAACTAATAATATGTTCTCAAAACGGTTACACAAAACACAACAAAACAATGTTTTCTTAACTAAGAAATGAGGAATTATAGGATAGGGCTGTGTTTGTAAGCAAAAGTGCAAATGTTCTGCCTAGTTGCCACTAAATAAAGAGATATAAACAGCTATAGCATGGCACAAAACCCAAAACACTAATATTACAAAGTAGCCTCCATTTGGTATAATAATGATTTTAAATTTAGCCTTTAAACTGCATCTTCATAAGAATTTTTTTTGTAGGGTTGTGGTTTTGGTTCTGGTTTTTTTTAAATAGGAGTCCTTTGTAATTCTGATACGTTAACCAAAAAACTGACATGCTATGTGAATTGAGTAGCCTCTTTGGATTCCAGCTGGCTTGGCTGTATGCCTTTCTAATGGTAATGAAGTCACACAGCTGCTAGGACAATCAGCTGGAGTTCAGATCATCACTAGCTAAATGGATATCCACTGACTGGCTTCTTATCAGGACTCATTAAAGTTCAGTGTTAACAAACTGTAGGGTTACATAGGTTTACATGGTTACAGCAAAGTGCCTTTTAAAAATGAACTTGTTGGAGCTGAAAAAAACCTCTCTCCTTTTACTGCCTATAAATGTTACTTTGTGCTGGTCAACTCAAGAAACGTCCAATCCTACTCCCAGTGAAATGAAAGGAAAATTCCCATTCATTTGCATGGAAGTAAAACAAATCAGTTCCCAATGTTTCAGGGATTTTTGAAGAATACTGCTATTCAGATTACTTCAGAATGCCTGAGCTAAAGGGTCACTAAGTATTCAGCTACGTCCAATTTTCAGCTTAGAATGCAGTGCACAGTAGACCTGTGAGAATTTACCAGCTTTTACTATGCCCATCAAATTGTTAGTAAGTTTACACCACATAAAATGGTGAAGTTTCACCATTTCCACAAGAGGACAATTTTTTATTAAGAACACACAAGTAAATGTAAAATATTCTTTTTTTTCAGCCTAGCAGTACTATGGAAGCTTCAGTGTCAACACAATATATTTCAGTATTAACTATCTTCCCTATAGATAAATAGAAAAGTATAGTATGTATCAATTTTAACAAAATCATTATCAGTATCTTTTTTACCTCTCTAGTTTTTGTCATCTGTTTTTAATGAACAAAATATGAATTACTAAACCTTAACAGCACATGGAATATACAATGGTGCTTGACTGGGATAGTAAAATGGAATTAAAGGTTCTATCAGCCTAGTGTGAATGTGCAGCAACAGACCTTCTAAAGCATTCTCCACATTCTTCAAAACTTGAACAAAATTTCAGCTGCTACAAGTAGTGGAACCAAATGGTTCCCATCATAGGAACAAATATCAACTACTTTGCTAGTGAACATTTCAGTGAGAAATAACAGCAGTCAAACAACTGAGCCTCTTTAAGTGAATGAGACTGTTTTTTACAGATATTCAATTGGTTGGGATTCTGGTCATCAGCTTTATGAGTCACCTCACAATACAGGAGCTGCACAATATAACATTTATAACGGACTTAAAAGGATCTTACAGTCCTCCTATATAATGACTTTATCTTATCTTTATCTTTATACTGATTTATACAACAAGAAAAAAAATCCACCAAAATTACAAACAAACCACATCCTGCCCTCCAAACAGTTCTGACTTTTGATCTCTCTCCTTCTTAAGGCTTGCCCTGCTCTTTCCCACTGGGTTTCCTCTAAGAATCAAAAGCTAGTCAGTATTACTTATGTGAAACTCAGACGAAGGGCTTTGGCAACACCTCCAGATTATAATCAGCAAAATATCATACCTCCCACTAACCAATATATGGAAACTCACCCACGTAAATGATATCATCCTGATTCAACTAAGCATGCTCAAACTGAGCAGTGACATTCATGCACAGGGAGAAGTTCATGGAAGGAAAATAACAATACTCCTACAGTTAATTACACTCAAAGAGAAACAGGAAAATAATTCCTTTACACCTGCAGATACTCTGACTTCTACATCATTTCTCTTGCTAGTAGTAAAAATATTATTTTAGTTTTGATTTTAGAGGCTAAGAAAACTGGCAAGATGACAGCATTTTCTACATAACGTCCTATATTTATCCACTAAGCTAGGTTCCTTGCCAATATCCTTTGGCTTTTACCTACAGGAGCTACTTCTGCTGGCAAGCAATAAGTTCATTTCCATGGTTCACAGTTGAGGCTGTCAACAAATGTGCCAACTGTATGACATGGATATCTATTCAATATAGAAGACTCAGCGGAATTATTCTATAGGTTGTATAGATGTCATTTGGTGATAACTTTTGGTTACTGTGTACTTAAGCTGAATTTAAACAACTTATCTAAAAAGGAAAATTTTTGTAACCCATTAGTTCTCTCAGAAACTTATCCCAGAAAACAATCAACCAACTTCATGTATCAACTGTCAGTTGACCTAATTTTGTCCACTAGGAAGCACACCATGTACTACAACGTACAACTCCAACTCAAAACCCACTCATATCAGGGCAAATATTCCTATTAACTTCTGTGAGCTCTTGAATAGCTTCTACCAAATTAAAAGAAACAAATATTTTTTAGATGGAAAACAAGCTGAAAGAGTTTCAACTCAAATGCTACAAACTTTGTTTTCCTCTCCTTGGATTTAGAAAAAGGCAGCTTTGGTAGCAAAAGAGAGTTAGGAAGAGCCCATGATCTTTTCCTGTTTCCAGTCCCTGCAGTATACAGGTATGTCCACAGGATATAACAAAGTGTTAAAGTGGTGTACAAAAGAGAGAGACTTCATTCAAAATAGGAGCGACTTGCAGTGTTTTGCAGTGTAACCATCTAGAGCAATTGCTCTTGGCGCAGGTCTAACCAATTTGTGAGCAGGCAAAATGCCATCTGAACAGATGGCATGAGGTACACAGCCAAATAGCCATGTATGTGCATCGGCTGTGGGTAGTAATGGCATGATTCCCAGCCACGAAGGTCTAAACAGTTGTCCATCCTGATCTTACAAGCTCATGTTTATAGAGACTTGCCATCAATATTCCAGCTTTGTACTAAATTATCTTTCAAATTAAAATGTTCCCGGAGCTGAAAATGGTAGGTAGTTGACTTTCAAGAAAACTCCTGTGTTGAGTTCTTTGTTACTTCTTTTAACAAATAATAACTATAGCTATGAAAATGGGCCCCAGTTTTCCAGACCCATTCTACTTGTTGCTTGCTGCTGTGGTAATTCTGTGCAGCCAAAGATCTTGATCTGAAGAGCAGTTAGCCTTTGGGTAAGGGAATCCCTGTGCTGCAAAACTGCACATTGATTGTGTGAACATACTCCTCTTTCTTCTTGTTCCCAGATTATACAACTGTTCCCACGAAATAAAAGAACAAAATGTTCTTCTGCTCTAGAGATTCACAGGAATTATTCAAAGCACTATAAACACACCCATGGCTGGGTAGAATCAACTGTACCTGGAGCTTTACAAACCTTATCTATTCCTGTAATCATGAAACTACAGAACAGCTCTAATTCAACTTTGCCTGTAGCTGAAACACAAACAGTGTGTTTCAGCTACATCTGAAGATCCAAAACAATGACTTTGCCTAGGCAAATTTAATTTAAATCCTTCAGTAGTCTAGCACAGCTAATAATTATTAACCAGTTTTTGGGTTTTTTTCAACAGAAAAAAATCCTTTTCTGCTCAGAAACTGCCTTAAGACACTTTAAGATATCTTTGTGCTTATCAGTCGCTTGAAATTCTTTTTCCATGTCATTTCAGTGATTGGTTCTTATTCTTAAATTCCCACAAATTTTCATTATTTTTGTTTAGCAGTTAGCACTGAATTGGTTTGTTGACTCTACACAAAGGTTGAAATGACAATGTTTTTGTCATCTGTTTGGATGAGCATAAATTCTTACAATCAGGACTTCTATACAAACATTTGTAATTTCAAATTCCAAATGAAATCTCGCAAATAACTACATTTTGTTTTTTCTTAAAAATGCTTCCTGGTAGTAAATGAACATCCATGCAACACAAACATTACTTTGTTATTTTTATCCTTCTGAATGTTGAGGAGAAAAAGCCCACAAAATGAGAGAGAGACATTGTTCTGTGAACAGAATTGGCTATCTGAAAAAAAATGAAAAATGCTCCCTTATTTTTTCAAACCAATCTTCTGATGCTTACTGATCTTTCCTTTCAGGCAAAAATATTGCATTCTGTATCAGCACCCATCCAATGGTACAGTTCTTTTTGCATACACAACATGTAATAATATAACTTATTAGGGAAAATGTTGCCAGCTGCAATTTATTTAGTTTTACTAAATGATCCATCCTTACAAATTCACCAGTATAGATAAGTTGACTCTGTGCAGATGACTTGGGCTGATTCAATAGTGTACGTATTCAATACAATGCACAAAAGACCATCAACTAGCTCTCAAGACATTCCTTGATGGATGCTTTTTGCATATGCCAAACAATCTGGGAAGCAAGAAGACAAATTTGGTGCCCTTGAAAAAAGAACAACAAAAAGCTTACTACTGCTTTCAATAGAATCAGGAAATGGCCAGTAAACATATTACAGATTACCAGGATTTAAATATAAAGAATCACAGAGAATTGTAGGACTATTTGTGGAGGAAAAAACTGTGTGATTACAGGTTACCTTTAGCAGCTTATTTTTTGACATGTGCAAGGAACTGACAGAAAGACAACACTTTGCTCGAAACATAAAACAAAATTCAGAAAAAAAGCGGCGTAATCCCAAAGGAAGTTTTAATCGTCAGGAGCATGCTAAATTACCTTTGGCTTTTGCAGCGTATCTTGAACATATTTAACATTTTGACCTTACAGAGAGAGCTTGTCTATTCTTAAAAGGATTAAACGATACAAATATATGAAAATAGACTAGTAGAGATGAAGCTTACATAAGCAAAAATTATTTTTGCTCACATAGCTAAAAGTTTCAAGTAGTTTCCAGTCAACAACATATATTTGCAGTTAGTTAAACATTTTCTTCCCAACATACCTTGAAAAAGAAGTTTGGCTTAATAAGTGGCACCAGAAACATAGATAATTGGCTGGATTGTTAAAGTCATCAGGCACACAGAAAAGAACAAATTATATGTATATGCAGATGACAGGGATGTTGCATGTTGAGCAGAGAGATAAATATTTGACAATAGCATACATCCCTCTACTATAATACTTATCATAGCTTTGAAAGTAAAAGCCTTTCAAATTTCCTGTTTGTCCAGGGCAGCTGTACCAACAGCAGATTGTGTAATATGGTTCAGGAATCCAAAAGAAAGCCCATTTCTCCTAAATTTGCCCTACTGAGTTCTGGAAGCCACAATGGATTTGACATTATAAGATGAAATTGGAGGGTTTTAGTCATATGTAGGAGGAGAGTGAAAAAAAAAAAAAAAGATTCACGAATGACAACTATCTTAGGCTCACCAAAGATGACCTGCAAACAGAGCTGATTAAAATGGGAAAGAGAAAAATTCAGAATGAGGACCTACAAGAAACCTTCAAGTGACAGCTACTTAGGTCTTTAGAAAAGACCAAAAGTTTAAGACAAAATGCTAGGACTACTGAAAAAGAGAGACACATTTTGGAAACCAAGTGCTGAGGAATGTGAACTATGATGATGTCAAGAAAGAACTTAAATAGCCATTGCTGCACTAAAGCTGGTAAGAGCAAGAATTCTTAAGATGTTAAAATAAAAATCAAAATAATTCTTTATAATAGAATATTATGCCAATGATGTATTCCATGAACCAGATAAAAATTTTTTAGAAACTGTTTTTCAAGCAGCAGAAGGGATAAAATCTGGTTTCTTACTGATGTATGTCTGTTATGTTTACATACCTATCTGTTACGCTTACGTACTTTTAATTCCCAAGACAATCCTTCTGGCCAAGAAACTGTGCCTCTAGCATCTCTTTCAAAACTAAATGTATGATAGTTAATGCACTATTGCTATGAATTAGATTGACAGCTGAATTCTGTCTCCTTTTCTTTCAAACACAGCTTCTCTCCTACACTAGCTACTCATTTTCACAAATAACTGAGATCTTCACATCTCTAACTTTCCTGGAATCAGCCCAATGCTCACACAGACATACAATATGGTCATGTACATTTTATTACATTAGAGAACATGTTTAAAACCAATGAAGCTGCAAAAATGGCTGAGGACAGGAAACAGAGAAGGGTTGAAGGTGTTGTATGCCAGAGAAATCTCTCTTGAGCTTATCTAAGGGGAGAGAATAATGTTTAACACTATTCCTTTTCCAGTAGCAAATCTAAATGTGGAAAAAAAAAGATAAGGAATTGGAAGTGATAAGCCATGAAAAAAAACCAAACAAAACAACAATTACTACACGTCTTATAACAACAAGGACCCATGTAACCTCATGTTTCAGTACAGCATTCAGCAAAACCACATTCCTACCAAGTCTTAAAACTGAAGCAGTAGCTTCTACCAGAAGCGAGTCATAAATTCCTATGCTGAAACCCAAGATGTGCTTGCAGTGAAGGGCAGAGTATTTTATGGTCATTTAGCACCTTCTGGGAGTTAGAAAGTACTAGTGTGTCTTTGTGACCTTGCTCAAGTCACTTACAGAGAAACTGTCAACTAAAAAAGTAATTCATACACTTCTGCCTCAAAATGACTTAGCTCCTGTTATTACGATTTGTCTGGTATTAGTGTGCATAAATCTACTACCATTAAGACATATATGAAAAATAATGTTCTCCATTTTCCATTTCGCTAATATAGTGAACTTCAGAAGTCTTTTCCTGTATTTTAGTATTTACATGTGTAATTTTTGTTCTTGGCATGAGTGTGCTAAGACAGCAATGGAGCATAGTAAAATGAATAAATACCTAACAAAAATGAAAACCATTTATCTTCCACAATGCCCAAGAATTACTGTAGGAGATTTAAGTAGAGTTATAATGATTGAGAACACATTAACATCAGTGTTGCAAATTGCCCAGATTTGGATTTAACTGCACACTTTTTCCTATTCTGAATCTAACTTTATCCATTCATAATAAGGGGACAATTACATACTTACCTCACAGATGTATAATAAGGCTTAATGTTAAATGATTTAACATCACAGAAGGAAAGGTAGGGAAAAAAATACACACTATTCTGTTACAATCCCTACATACAGACAACAAGGTTTATATAGATTGAAGAGCAGGACATCAGCTCAGGTCTACTGCACAGTGACTTACTTTACTTATGTTAACAGGGCAATTTTAGAATATCTAATAGTTTTGTTCACACCAAGAAAGCGATGTATCAAGTCCAGTTCACCAATAGAAAATGTGCCAGTACACTGCACTTTCAGTTCTCAAGGGACTGGAAAAAAACAGTAAAAAAAATACAGGATCTCTTGCAGAATATCACATTTCTAGGGACCTTGGTCAATACTGGGCAAAAAGTGTTTGTAAGACGGATCCAAATTGGAACCTACTGTTTGAATCAATCTACAGATAATTAGAGAAGCCCTCCACACTGCAGCCTAGGCATAACACTTTTTGTTATACCCCACTGACACTTCTCAGACTGCCTTTGGAACCACATGTGCAAAGCATGGCAATCAAAGGGTTATTCAAGTATCTTAAGCATCTGCTTTTGTGATTAGTATTTGAAAGGAGATGAGTGCTTCTCTTGCAAGGCACAAAATGACATGGATTATAACAGGTACTGTTAATGACAGTATATTAATGTTTAATAATGCAGAGTGATTAAGACTGGGTCTGTACTTTATTATTCTATCTTCTACATATGTCAGAATGGCTTGAATACCTTTTGGCATTATATTTAATTAAAAGTAAAAGTTAATTTTTCTCATTCATATCAGGTATAAGAGTTATTACTTATGATTACGCTAGATTTCCTACAATGACTTTCTTTGTTTAATTGATTGCTTATGGTCAGAATTAATAGAATTTTATTTTGAGTTTTAATTTTACTTTTATTTTTCTACAAAAATGTACAAAAGTACAACAAAAACTAAAGTACAACTAAAATAAGAAAGTTTTTCTAGACTATCATCTAATCTTACCACTCTTTCTTCAAACAAATTCACTATAGAACATGATTTCCTGAAGATTCAGGTGCTTTTAAATTCTAGTGCTCAGTCCCTGAGTTCTGTAAGTTGGGAATACTATTTTCTTTTATGAAAATACACTGTGAAATTATATTCATTTGCAACCATTTCTACTGCAAAGAGAGACATATAAAAATCTATAAATAAACAAAACTGTAAATCCCATTTATTCAGTGAATACTTGCCCACACTAGATTCAACTCTGCATTAAAAAATATGTTTGGAAGCTCAAGGGATAAAAGCCCATATGTTTATCTCCTGTATATGAATGTTCAGAGAGGAATAAATTAGTTTAGACATTCAAAATGGTACAAGGATTGATTTAGTTGATGTATAGCTCCCTGACCTATGCAACTGAAGGTGATACAACATGGGTAAGGAAAAAAAACAAACTATGAATCCTTGCCAGGTATGCACAAAATTTTCATCTGATGTATATCTGTGATTTTTTCTCTGGCCACCTTTGAGGCTTAAGCAATATGTCTTTCCTAGGTATTGCAAAATCCTACATCTGTGCTTTCATACCTTTTTTCTAAATAAACCTTGTGTAGGTCTGGTAATCTATACTTACATCTACTCACTTGTTCCTGCCATCTCCTCAAGCTCTTTCCCTGCACCCAGATTCCCTCAGAGTGATGAGGTGGACAATTTTGGCAGACTTTGGGCTATTCAGAAGGCTGTCTGATAAAGCTTCATGGGAGACAGTCCTTAAGGGCAAAGGAGCCCAGGAGGGATGGGTGTTCAAGAAAGACATGCTGGTGGCACAAGAACAGGCTGTCCCTGTGTGCCAGAAAAGAGAGGCAGAAAACCAGCTTAGCTGAGCAGGATGGATCCAGATCTGGGTGGACATCAGAAAAAAGAGGAAAATCAGAACAAAGAGGAAAATCTATGAGCTTTGGAAGAAGGGGCAGGCATCTCATGAAGATCATGTAGAGAGAAAATCAGAAGGGCTAAAGCCCAAATAGAACTGAAATCGGCCAATTCTGTGAAAGATAATAAAAAAGTATTTCTACAGATGTATCAACATCAACAGGAAAAGGAGGGCCAAGGACAATCTCCAACCCTTACTCGACACAGGGGGAACATTAGTGACAAAGGATGAGGACAAGGCTGAGATACTTGAATCCTTCTTTGCCTCAGTCATTAGTAGTAAGGTGAGGTGTTCCCCGAATATTCAGTCTCAAGAGCTTGAAGACAGGGAGGGAGAGCAGAACAAAACTCCCATGATCCAGGAGGAAGTGGCTGGAGAACTGCTAGGTCAAATGGACATTCACTAGTCTATGGGGCCGGATGGGTTCCACCCGAGGGTATTGAAGGAGCTGGCTGATCTGCTTGCCAAACACCTTTCCATCATCTAGCAGCAGTCCTAGCTGACGGGGAAGTTCCACTCCACTGGAGCCTGGCAGATGTTACACCCATTTACAAAAAGAGTTGGAGGGAGGATCCAGGAAGCTGCAGGCCTGTCAGTCTGACCTCAGTGCCAGGGAAGATCATGGCATGAAGCTTGAGTGCTATCACACAGCACATGCATGACAACCAAGTGATCAGGCCCAGTCAGCATGGGTTTACGAAAGGCAGGTAGATCCTGACAAACTAACCTGATTGCCTTCTATGACGAGGTCACCCACTTAGTGGATGAAGGAAAGGCTGTGGATGTAGTGTACTTGGACTTCAGTAAAACCTTTGACAACTTTTCTCACAGCATTCTGCTTGAGAAACTGACTACCACTGGCCTGGACAGGCACACTCTGTGCTGGGTAAAATACTGGCTGGATGGCCAGGCTCAAAGAGTTGTGGTAAATGGAGCTAAATCCAGCTGGAGGCCAGTCACAAGTGGTGTTCCCCAGGGCTCAGTCCTGGGTCCAGTTCTGTTCAATATCTTTACCAATGACCTGGATGAAGAGATTGAATGTTCCCTCAGTAAATTTGCAGATGATACAAATCTGGGAGAAAATGTTGATCTGCTCAAGGGTAGAGAGGTTCTTCAAAGAGAACTGAACAGACTAAATCAACTGGCTGAGACCAAAGGAATGAGGTTCAAAAAGGCCAAGTACAGAGTCCCGCACATGGGACATAGCAACCCTGTGCAGTGATACAGGCTTGGGGAAGAATGGCTAGAAAGCTGACTGACAGAGAAGGACCTGGGGGTGTTGGTTGACTGCCGACTGAATATGAGCCAGCACTGTGCCCTGGTGGCCAGGAGGGCCAATGACACTTTGGCTTGTATCAGAAACAGTGTGGCCAGCAGGTCCAGGGAAGGGATTGTGCCCCTGCACTCAGCATTGGTGAGGCCACACCTCAAATACTGTGTTCATTTGTGAGCTTCACTACAAGAAAGACATCAAGGTCCTGGAGTGTGTCCAGAGAAGGGCAGGCTGGTGAAGGGGCTGGAGAGCAAACCTTATGAAGAGTGGCTGAGGGAACTGGGATTGTTTGGCCTGGAGAAGAGAAGGCTGAGGGGGGACCTTATCACCGCGTACAGTTACCTGAAAGGAGGTTGTAGAGAGATGGCTGTTGGCCTCTTTGCCCAAGAGACAGGAGATAGGATGAGGGGGAATAGCCTCAAGCTGTGTCAGAGCGGGTTCAGATTAGAAATTAGGAAAAAGTTCTTCACCAAAAGGGTTATAAGGCATTGGAACAGGCTGCCCAGGGAAGTGGTTGAGTCACCAACCCTGGATGTATTTAAAAGATAAGTAGAAGAGGTACTTAAGGTTTAGTAGAGCATGAGTATGGTTGGACTTGATGATCTCAAAGGTCTTTTACAACCTAGTGATTCTGTGATTCCATAACAAGGCAGTGAATTCAGCCTTCAGGCACTCCATGCAGAAAGACTGAAAGATCCCAGAGAATGAACAATAATGCAAGAGAGCAAAGGAAAGGTTCATTTGCCTTCTGCCATCCTTGACCTTGCAGGTCTGTTTCTAGCATTGAATCCAATTGCATGTGGCCCAGCAGCGATGAGGAGCCTGTGTTGAACCTCACCTTGCCCAAATGAGAACTTCTACTGAAACAAAAGGAAAATGCTACTTATACTTATGAACCATTCAGTTCTTCATTTGCTGTTTAAATAAACATGGCAGGTCAAAGACATACCTGCTTGCATTTTCCTTTAACACTGGACAACTCTCTACATCTCAAGAATGTTTTCTGAAAGTGACACAAGAAGAATATCGAGTTTCTATATACTGTGTAACCAACTTCTACCTTTCTTCTGCCTATCAGCCCTATTTTTCTTCACTAAATTGCTAATTCTTAGGACTATTCCTTTTCATTAAAGAAAAAAAAATTACTATTATATGAATGGATTTGCTTAACTAGTTTCAGCAAGACTAGATCTTACACTTTTCAGAGATCAGGGAAAGCAATGAAGAAGAGTCAAAATACTTATGGTCCTTTTTACAAGATAATTAGATATGTGGATTATTATTTTGTGGATCCACTAGAAAATCATCCTTAGCTGAAGTTTTAATGCAGCACAACAGAGTACTATGTAGAAATAGAATCCTTCTACATTACTGTTTCCATAAAGAAACCAGTTGTTATTGTTTTTGTTACATTTTAATATTGCTTCCTCATTTGCCCACAACAGACCCAACAGAACCCAATTCCTGACCTCATGCAAACCAATACAACCAAACCATATGCCAATACTTTTACATTTTCAGTAATTATATGTATCTACATCTGCATATTTTTATACAACTTCACAGTACCATAAATAGAAATATAAAAGTCAAACGGGAGAAAGATGGGTTGCTACATTTTCTTAACAACCTGACCTCCTGCAAACCAATTCCCGACCTCATGCAAACCAATACAACCAAACCATATGCCAATACTTTTACATTTTCAGTAATTATATGTATCTACATCTGTATATTTTTATACAACTTCACAGTACCATAAATAGAAATATAAACGTCAAACGGGAGAAAGATGGGTTGCTACATTTTCTTAACAACCTGATAATAAAAGAAAAGGTTTGTTTATACCATTATTTCCTTTCTATTTTAAAATCTGAAGCAGATGACAAAAATCAGATCAATATGTTTAATATAATAATGTCTAATAAAAAGGAGTATCCAGACAGTCCCCAGGGGCAGAGATTAATTTTCTTTCAATGCCTTTTCTCCATATTTTTTCTCTAGGTCTCCTTCTAGGAGATCTGTACAAAATCAAACAATGATGTAAACTTTCTATCTGAACCAGATAACTGATCTTCTCTCCACCTTCTACCTACTCCCACTGGGAAAAAAAAACCAAACAAACAACAAGATTTTTTAATTTTTTTTTTTTTAAACCTTAAAAAAAAAAACCCAAGGAACTATCTTGCCACCAGTCTGAGTAGTGTCTACAAGCAGGGGAGATTTATGTAAAACTTCAATACTATTTCTTGCAATTTAGATGCCACTTTAGGAAATGAAGGCACGACTGAAGTAAGAAAGTGGATATGGTTACGCATTTGTGATTTTGTATTTTTAAAAATATCTGTCCAGTAGGCAACCTCATGGCAGTAAAGATTTGATTCCTCTGACATCTGCTGAAAATGAGTATGAATTATGAAAAATTTCATTTTGAAAGACAATACTGTGACAATATTTAGAAAAGATGAATATACAGACATTACACATAAATGCCAACTGAAAAAGCAGGAAAGCTATTGGTCCGAAGTACATTTGTCCAAAAACAAATGGAAAACTGCAGGCTCTCAGACACTGCAGCAGCATGAAGTTTATACTTCTATAGGCATCCATCAGATGATTACACAACCACAGAGAACGTAAAAGATCTTTCTTTCCTTCCATTGTTCCTACAGCCTATAACTCACACCTACCCTGCTTCTCAAGGCATCCTTATCTTGTGGAGCCTGACACAGTTACGCAGCTCTAAGCAGTTAGTTATGCATTCAACTATTTTACCCAATCAGAACATACCAATTTCCAAAAGCATTTTATAATCAGATTATACCATGCTGACATTTATATACAAATTATAGTGTTTCCATGTATCATAACCCTTATAATCGTGAACAGCTTTAGTAGAATTCTCTGTGGAAGACAGCTTTGATAGAAAATCATTTCTGTCCTCCCAGTTAATTACTGATTTTTTTTCCACCAATTAGAAATTTGAACTCAATCCCACAGATTTATAATTTACAATCAGTAGCCAATGCATACAAATTACTCTTGCTTCTCTTTTAAACATGACTAAAAGTTCAATTTATTAAATGTTAAATCAAATGAAATATCCACAGTAAAATGCTGTGTAGTAAAACCTTCTCTGGCTACAGCAGAATATAGAATAGTTATTTATTTTAACTAATCAATCTTAAAAGCTACTGAAGACTTTTCTACACTCAGCATATGTGTTTGCACTCTAACCTACTAGATTAGTATTGCCAACTTAAGACTGTTAATCAATTTAAATATATATATTTAAAAGCACTAGGATAAATAATACAAGTTAAATAGAAAATGTAGATTGAAAAAGGATGATTAACCTGCTAAAAAAACCACAGCAGTAAGCAATGCAAAAAGAGAAACATTAATTCGGACTTCCTGCTCAAGTAATTCAGCCACTGAATCATAATAGACTGAGGTTTCAAAATTTACCTCAGTCCCAAGGAATCTGCATTTCTCTGTATTTATTTCCTTCTTTCATTCCCCTTCCCACCTGGCCCTCCAGTTTTACAAGGGAGGATTCTATACCAGATGATTTCAAAACATGCAGTGACAAACCATCAGTACTTGCAACTATGCTCACAGATACAGACCCCACATATATGGAAGTTCCCAAATTTAACACTGCTAAGGAGTGCAGAATTCATGTCTTTTCCTGAAAGCCTCTCCAGCAGACTTTATGAAAGCCTATGTCAGCAGCTGTTACAAATATGCCGGTAGAGTCTCTTTTCCAATTAATACATCTGAGAATAAAGCTATACCAAAAAATCAGTGGTCAACTGACTTTGTAGCATCCAACTTAAGCCAACTGGACATGCAGCATTTTAGCAGTTTGCTTATTTATTGACTATAGGACTACAAAATATAATTCATAAAGAACTATTAAAAACTCTTGATTAGATTAATAGAGAGCTTTCAAGCAATTGTAAAATGAAGAAACATGACAACGTATATAAGAAGTACCTTACATGTCGTGGAAAAAGTATTGCAAAATACAAGAATAAACCTAACTTGAGCTCTGCATTTTACAGATTTGCACTCAGTGTCATCAACAGAGATATCTTTTTTAGAATTTAAAAAGAAACATCCAGTGCTGTAGCTTCAATCTGTGTTGCTTCAGTTCATATAGCTTTAGTGCTACCAATTAAAGTAAATGTTCCAGTTGTTAGAAATAAAAATTAGGCTATTTAGGCATTCTTTTCAGAATGAAGACCATCCTAAAAATATCTGAGTAACAAATTTAGAGCAGCAATCTTTTCAATAATTAACTTACTGCAGTGCTATCCTCACCCTGCCTGGAGAAGAGCTGATCACTTTTCTACTTCAGGCCATCACCAGTAATACGGCAGAAGGTGCTCTTGAGAATCAAATGAAAACTGTTACTAAAAATATTCATATCCAATTGATAACTCGATCAATTTTGCTGATCCTTACAGAGAAATTTCCCTCAGTCAGGTTTCTGGTTTCAATTACACTAGACTGTGATTGTAACAAAAGATATAAACACTTTGCAGCTTAGTTTATCGTAATAACAACTTTAAGGAGAAAATTCCTTTACTTGTGAAGTAAAACAGGAGATTGTAAAAGCTTTTGTAGTGGCAAAAGTACTGTGAGCACAGCTATCCGTACAATTAGTAAATATAAATAATTGTGAAGCTACTGTAGTGAAAACTCTCTTTATATATTTCAGGTATGTGCTAGATATGTATTTCCAGAACAATTATTTTATTGCAAAATCTACTCATTCAATCCTTATCAACAAACCAGTAAAATCTAAGAAAACTCTCAAAAGCAGTTTCTAATGATTTCCCTATATCTTTTTGTCTACACAAGTATTTAAGCTGTGAGTAATTCATCTGAAGACTCTCTGTATTTGGATTTTTAAATATATAGTGTTAAATCCTGGTGGAATTAATGATAGAAAATCCCTATGCATTAAAGTGAATAGTACTTTTATCCCAACAACTGTAATGAAAAAGCATTCTTTATTCAACTGAAACACTATTTCATCATGAATTAGTTATACAACACACCTATTTTTATCATATATTCATACTACTTTACTTCTTAAACTTGTTTGGAAAAACAAAATCATCCCATTATTAGAAAACAGGAGTTCAATTCCAAGGATGTCCTGAATAAACAAAACTATCACGGACTTGATAGTCCATGCTCAAACTTAATGTAGGAAGAATGCAGAAAAGTTATTTTGTACATAATGATTTGCATATAAAAACCAATAATGAGGATTGTAAAATATCTGCTGCTAAAAGGAGATACAGTCTCCTGAACTTTTGATAATATTGTAGTTGCTGCTTCTTTTTTAAGTGACTACTTTAAGACTTTATGCTATCTTTTTCGTTTTCAGGAAATCACTGCCAGAGGAAACCACTAAAAACATAAATGAGACTAAGCAGTCAAAATACTCTCTCAGATATGTTTACTAAATGATGCTGTTTATTGCTGTTGTTTGGGGTTTTCTTTTACTTTTCTATTAAAACAGTAACAGTGTCAATGGGAACAGTAATGGGTTCCCTGACCAATACTTTTACTTAAAAAATACAAAGGCGTGTGTGGACTCTACTGAAGTCTACAAGAATACTCTCCTTGACTTTAATATGACTGGAGTCCACTACAACATTTACTAAGTATTATCCTCCTAGACTCACAGGTGGACTTGGTACACTGAGCAGTGTCCTAAAGTTGTCCAGTGCTTTTCCACATCATTCTACCTTGAGCCTAGATTTATTTCCATTCCCACAACCCATCTGTCTGTTCATACTTCATCCTGCTCCTGGTCTGAGGTGAAGAAAGCGGATACCAAATTTCAGGAAGCAGACTAGGTGCTGGCTTGAACATGAACTCCTCCTCCATAAGCATAACATAAAACTGTCCTGAGTGGGTTCGGTCCTGGTCCACAGAAATATCCCCAGTAACCCAGAAACTGCCCACATAATTTTATTCCTTCATGCTTAATTGTGTTCTCAGCTGTCTGATGTCATCCCACTGCAAAAAATGGGGTCTGCAAGGAAGGGATACATCAAACGGGGGAAATCACAGACACAGCAAAATCACGGAGTTGTATAGATGAAACTGATGTGAACTGCATGTGTAGCAGAAAGCATGGGACAGAGGGGAGGGGAGCAGACCCCACATTCATGCTGGCCAGGCTATACTGACAGAGATGCATTTACTGAGAGTCAAAAGCAGAACAAGCAAAAGTGTCCTGTACTCAACTCACAGCCAAGTGCAGACTCTACTGGGCAATGTTTTCATTTTTGTCTCTTGGGGATGAAAAAGAGAGTTTCATAAACCAAAACAACAAAACACTCTAGCTTTGTAAAGTGAAAAAAAAATCCCTAACAACTCCAACCAAAGCTTCCCATCTCACACTGGCAGGTGACACACAGCTTTTGTCAGTGAAACAAATTTCTAGTCCTCGAGCTACAGAAAACTAGAACATAGAGAGAGCATCACTAAAATAATCACAGAGTGATGTTTGTCAGTCATCCACAGCGAAGGACAGACTCTGAGAGAAAGGCAACTTTAAAATCTCTTTTGTGCTCTTACTCAGCTTTCCTTTTTTGCTCTGTGGGGGAAATCAACACTAAAATTCATTCCTTAAAGAATACTTGCAGGTCAATTTTAGATGAAAACTAACAGTTCCTAAATAAAAATATACATCTTTCTTATATCATCATACAGATTTTTAAATTTTATTTCTGGTGTTAAGTTCCCATCACACACTCCCACTGGAAGCTACATAGCACTCAGTTCCTAACACTTAAACACATCAAATTCAGCAGGTCAGAATCCCTGGTCACAGATGAGAAGTACTTCTAATATGAGGTTTCAATATCAGTTAAATTATTCTCAAAAAAACCCTTCTTTGGTTTATTAACCACTAAGCTTAGTGTCACCTTGAAACACAGTCATTTTCTCATTGACATCATCTTATCTTGCTGCTATGGTTTCCAAATGGCAAGGGTTTAGCTGCTAATGACAGAACTTTGCAGGTATATGTTATTCCCTGAGCAAAACAGCTTGACAGGGACACTGAATCCTCAGGCTGCTGAACCTAATTGCATAGAGATTAATTCTAAAAGATTAAATCTATTTGGTTAGACATTTTAGTGTGAACGCAGAAAGCAATACTATTTGCCTTACAAAAATACTGCCTTGTGTGGCCGAAAATATTGTGATTACCTCCATGAAAGTTCTTCCTCTTGCCCCGTGCCAGGACACATTTATTTATTATTTGTATTAACACAGGATTTAAGAATCATTGTCAAGATTCCCAATGCAAAGAAGAGCTATACAAACACAAAATAAAAGGTCAGTTCTTGTGATGACTGTCCTGAATTGGAGGCATGAAAAGCTTTATCTGAAACATCATTTCCTTTGGATTTAGTAGTTCTGATTAGATCTGGCATTTGAAATTTATTCACACTAAATACTAAATATCTTAAATGTAAAACCAAATGCGTTCTAGTAAAAAAAAAAAAAAAAAAAGGGGGCAAGTTCTTGATTTTAAAATTCAAAAGTCATGACAAGTGAAATTTAACAATAAACAACATTGAAACACATTTCAACACTATTTTTAGTGATAATGATCTTTCCTAAGCACTATAGCATTTTGTCTGGTTTAGGCAAGATAAAGTCCACTCCTAATCCCTATGAATGACTACGCCTTGAGGGCGTTACTAGTTACACTTACTTTCTTTATTCTTTTGTTTGAGGGTGACTCACCCATTTACCTCTCAGTCAGGTTTATATTACTATTCAATGTAGATGTGACAATAAAGTTATCTTCCATTTTCCTCCTTTGACTAGGTCTATTTTTTTCTGGCTTAAATAACAATGTAGCTCACCACAGTATTTTCAAGAATGTCACAAGTCACAGAGCACAGGTCTACCGTAGATGTATAAATCATGGACTGTAAAGTTATCCCTACTAACACATCTTCTCAAATTCACAATCTTCAATTTATCTTCATATCTTCATAGAGACCAGAGACAGCTTATTAATTACAGAGCTACAAACTTGGCATTTAGAGTGCTCTCACCCTTCCCTCACAGCACTTGTCAGTTTTGGGCTCTTGCCATCACCACTATACTATAGAAAATCAGTAAATCGGAATTCATTATAAGATTCAATCAGTTTTCCAAGTGCTTAATTTACCCACAGAGAATTTCATGGCCTCTAAAATTATTTTCATAATCCTTTTTCGCCCATGTTTCAGTTTGTACATGTTGTGTAATAAAACACAACCTTTTAAAACAAACCTAGAGATTTAGCTCAGATACATAAGGTGTTCCCCAACCCTGTCAATAAAACACAAAGCTTCTAATTTCACACCTGAAACCTTTAGTAAAAATTATGGTCAGTGTATTATGTGAGATGAGCTGTGATTATGTCTTCCCTTTCAGCCTGCATCACTCCAAAAGACTGCTGAGAAGACACTTGTACTTTCAAAGACTATATGAATATTTATTCGTATTTCATAACCTTGATTTTTAAATCCTTCCCTTTAAACCAGCAAGTACATGCCTCGATCAGAGTATATAACATGCAGATTCACTCAGTTGCTGTTCAATGCACTTAACAAATCAACTTAGTCCAAAACCCAAAACTTTTATTTGGTGGCTGTCTTTTTTACTGTTCTTTCTACTGTTGGATGGGACTTTGGGCAACCTGGTCTAGTGGAGGGTGTCCCTGCCCATGACGGGGGGATTGAAGTAGATGGTCTTCGAGGTCCCTTCACATCCCAAAACACTCTATGATTCTACGATTCTAATATCTAACACTGATCAGTTCTAAACTGATATGAACCGGTGAGGCATCGATTCTGCACTTTTATAATTATCCACTTCACAATTGCTATGCATGTCCTTTACTGTTGAAGTTGAAATTAGCTAGCCACTGTACATAACAGAGTCAAATCAGAGAAATGTGGAGATTTCTTGTAATTCGGGCTCTGTGTTGCTGCCTGCCAGCATCAGTAGCTACAGAAATCTATTAAGGCTAGCTTGAAACATTAAACATATATACATCTATATACATGGTCTAGTCATACGAGCTTTAATGTATATGGCTGAGACTTTTTCCCATTGTTTGAATTTCCTGGGGTTGTGGGAACTAACCTGACAGTGTTTAAAAGCAGCTCATGTCAGTCAATCAGTTTATCTCGAGAGACAGCTGTGAAACTTGATTTGGATTCAACAAATATTGTATGCCATGTGGATAGATGCCTAAAAATCAGCTAGAATAGGCTACTTAATTAAAGCCATATGTTCCCATCAGTTACGCACTGCACACGGAAGCAGCTGGTCACAGGTTATACAACTTAGATGCAAAGTGTTAGTAAACCCTTTATGTGGGAAATTAATGTGTAGATGGCATTCTGACAGTGCTGTTTAGTACCCTTTGATACCTGGATGCACTCCATTCAGGTTCAGTGTTGTATTGTACTTACATGCTTGTAAAAATACCACTTAAAGCTTGATCAAAGGCAAGAAGAAAACATGAATAAGTCTCAGAATTTCTTGTAATGCAGCATAGATCATTCACAAATTAATATTACAATAGTGCCAAAAGCCAGAATTACCTGTAGTAGTTTAAATCAGTAGTTACACTGATGACCAGAGTAGCTGGAATTTAAACACAGGATTCTTTAAGGCTTCAATGGGACCACAGGCTTTTATAAGACTTACAAAATCAGTAAAACTATGATCATGAGCCTCAAAACTTCACAATAAAATCCCAGTATCCAGAAAAAAACACTGATCAAGGGCTAACTACTTATGACTTGGTAGTGACTGCTATTTAGTTAATGCTATAATTAGTTATTGGCTGATACTTGCCAATGGCAACGGTCATGAAAATAATGTAGACTATAGTTTTACTTGCAGTGAGGCTCTTTGTAATTCAGTAAGTATATAAAGATGTCTTATGTCAGTGCAAATTTAAAAGCACAGTTAAAAGCACTTTGGCCTGTAGCTCATTAGAAAGTCTGGATGGAAAAAAAGTTCCCCTGTTTTTTCTAGGAAATATTGACTTCATCTGCCTGACTTCACGAGAGCTAAATATAGGTACACCACAGAAAACAGAACTGTACTAATATGTTTTTTGGGTTTATTTTCCTTTTTAACAAACAAAATATACAGAATCTGGTTCAAACGAAGAACTGTCATGAAAACCCTTAAAAAACCCAAGCAAGTTCTGCAGGAAACTCAAAGGAACCTGCTTGAAAGCAACAGCTTATACAGAACCTAAACCAACAGTCCATAGGCAAGTTTCATGACGAAACTGTAAGGCATCTTACCCTTTGTGGCATAAAGTTGCCAGTTTTCAGAGACACTGCAGCTTGATGCATATTTGAGAAAACCAATCCCGGTTCTCCTCTTGATCAAACTTTTCGGTCACTCACAGTCAAGGGTAGTAATGACTGGAGAAATCAGAACATAAGGTTTCAACCAAGTGGCTACTAAAACAAAACAGCAGAGGAACATATTATGTCTCTCCTCTATCCGTTCGGGACATAAACTGAAGCTATTCCAGTCCTTTAGCCTACAGATGATATAAATAATATTGCATAATAATGCTATCCTTGGCAAATGTGATAATGATGTTACGTAATTATCTAGATGATAAACTTCCATCCCTGTTCTAAAACCCAACAAACTAATGTACAATTCATCGTGAGCTTTTATACATAAGAAGACTCTGCCTTCGTAATCAAATGTTTGTGATATTAAATTTGCTGAATACCAGAAAGGTTAAGACACACATTACTCTGGGAATAAAAGGGCTGTAGCCCTATTAACCATTTCACTAAATTTTCACTGACATAGGTCATCATTACATTCTGACTTGAAATACAAAGAGCCTCACTGCAAGTAAAATAATAGTCTGTTGTGTTGTTTTTGGTTTTGTTTTTGGGTTTTTTTCCATTGCAATTACCATGAATTTTGCATCCATCTGAGACATTAGCTACCAGTCTGACCTTGCAGTCTTGTAGCTGTTCCAGTACTTGAACTAAAACCACCAATTTTTGCTTCTGCTACTGAAAGCTCAATCAGGAATCCCAAAGACAAGAATCCTAAATCCACTTGGCGTTTCTAACTGGTTCAGTATATACATGTGTATATATCCAAGTTAGTTGAAAATGCAGATTTTTGTGGTCATCCAGGGGGATTTTACATTCTACTCTGAAGGATTAAATGCCTACACATTTTCAGGAAGAGTATAGGGCCCACTATGCAATCTTCTAGTTTGACCTGACCAGCCAAGGTATGTAATACATCCTGAAGCTAGAGATTTCTCAGCAGCACTTCCATAAGTGTCTGCGTTCTACATTAGAAATTTTATGCAAATTACTGGCAGGCAGCAGCTTCTACAAAGTCACCTCTTGGGGGAATATCAATTGCCCAGTCTCCTTTTATCACCCACATACAAGAAATCTGTGTTATTTTACATGTGTTTTACACATAGAAACCTTATTTTTCAGCCTCAATTTGAAAAAACATCTTTAACTGCACGGCTTAGTTGTTCTTGGCAGCTGACCATAAATTATCAGAACAAGGCAATCAATAAATATACATGTTAAAACTCAATGACTGTAGCCATCAAAACAGTCATTGGAATATTTATACTCTGTGAAACAAGGGAATTATAGAAGCTGTCACTCTTCTTGACAGAAAAAGACACCATACATGCTGTTTAACTTCAAATATAGTTAAAGAGAAATGGTACACAAAACGACACAGCTCCACACAGTTGAAGCAGTGAGCCAAGGGTGAGGCAGACCTTATAATTATTCTATGCTGCTTTTCAACTGAATTTCACATATGTTCATGCTCTTTTTCTGCAGCATTCTCAATTATTCTTCTTCTCTGAACTAAAAGATTATTCTTGCCATTAACCCCACTTCTAAATTGCCATATGAATCAATTGGGCCTTTTAAATTTAGCAGTCTAAATAGCTTCATTGAAGCCCCACATGGCAGATATCAACTCCAATCACTTTTTGAGGAGATTTCAAACAGAAAAGGGAGTAGAGGCTGAAGAGATGGGCTGAGATGATGTGACCAGGGAGAACATTTAAAGAATGGAATGTTTTTAACTGAAGTGTTTGCTTGGATGATACTTTGGGAACATTATGAACCATCTCATGAAGAAATATGCAATAGGGTTCAAATCAAGTGAGCCAGCTTTTTAAACATCAAACATCTATGTGTTTTAGTTTTGCAAGAAACAGGAAAATTACCTTCTAGTTTTCCACATATTTTCCTTTACATAAAAAATTGCTTCTTATGATAACTGGCAGATAAAAGAAATATTTTTATTACCCATCAAGAAAAGTGTGTTTTATAAGTATTGCAGTCCTTGTGTCCCTATCATCATAATACTGTAGACTATTTATGGTACACTTAAACATTATTATTATATTTACTGCAATATTTTTCAACTCAGTTCCTTTCACAAGACTATGCCTCCTCAGAGATGTGTATCTATCCTGCCATTTGAAATGTCTTTTGCTATCCATACACAGCAGCATAGCAGTACATATGCCAGAGCAGCAAACAACCGTAGGCAGCCAGAGGACGTAGGAAAGCAGAGGAGCTCTAGCAAGCTTGAAAGGGATGGGCTGGGTCCAGCTGCCCCAGCAACATTCCACCTGTGCACTGCTGCTTCCCCTCTGTCTTTCCTTGGGAACAAGGATTCCTGGTATAATTGAAGTACATGGGAAAGATCCCACTGACCAAGGATCCACTGGTTACTCAGAGTTAATTATGATTTCCTACCTCAATAGGAAATAGCATTCAGCACTGACATTCCTAAATGAATAACATTTCTTCCTGAGATTTTTTTCTTCCCAGAAACGGCACTGTCTTGAGTTGAAAACTGAAGTGATGAAAGTGAGCAGATTGTCTCCTTTATTAATTTGCTTCATTTTTAAGTTTCAGTGACTTGTGTCCAACTTTAATTTATATATTGAGGATCTTTGCTATCTTAACAGACTGCTGAGTTCTGCATATTTTCTTCTCATTAAGGTACGTTTAGACTGATCAAGTTGTCTCCTCACTGTCTTCTGCAATAAAGCTCGTAAACCTTCTGAACCACTCTTGTCATACTTTTCTGAACTTCCCTGAATCTTTCAACATCCTTTTTGAAATATGGATGCCACAGCTGGACAAATTTAGCAAAGCTGCATCCAGAGCATGCTACATTTACTCAGCGTTCCCCTCAGAAGAAATTTAATCTTTGCCTTTCTAGCAACGATTTATATTCAAGTGATTACTGAACATGACCAGTTAGTGCTTCAGAGTTGCTCCTTTGGGGTACACAGTCTTCTAACTGTAATTCCCATGCTTCCCATGTAATTCTAGGTATCTGGCAGTGTTAAAACAGAAAACGCTTAGCATTGGCTGATAAGAATAGCTATTACCATACAAAAGGTGAGATGAAATACTCTGGTTGATCCAGACAATTTGCTTGTTACTTAATTTATTCTTTCAGATCTGCTCCTGCCATTTCCAGTATTTGATATCTGAAAAGCCCTCTAACCTTTCTGGTGGGCTGAAGTGTACACTCATTAATGATAGTGAACTCCAAGAATACATTCTGTGCCCTAGTAGCGAGTTATTCAGAGTGCTGTGCAATGAAACAGAGTTAATCTGAAACTATTTTTTTTGTTCCTGAAACTTCATCTATTGCAGTCTGTTCATTTAAAACAATTTTCAGAGGTATTCCAGAATCAGCCTAGTCCAGTGATTAGGCTTCTGGAACAAAAAGAAAATGTGTGGGACTCCATGTTCTGATGAGAAAGAATGGGAAAAGGCATGCTAAGGATTTACAGATGTGAAATGTGCTGATTTATCTAAATTAATTTAGACAAAATTGATGCACTCATTTGTGTGGTTGCTTTTAAAGTGGTTAAAGAGTGGCCAAAATTGATTTAGTTTAATTGGGTTAAGCTAAAACTGTTTTAGCCACTTTTAAACTGCTTCAATGTCCATGGAAAGCAGTTGAACCTACTTAGCTAAATGGAATTAGAAACTGATTTTGTTAAGCAGGAACAATTCCTGTCACACAGAAGTGACAGTTAAGTGACAGAGTTAAAAAGAGAGAGTGGTGAAGATGAGGTAATAATAAATGGGCATTGTAGGATAAATGAATGAACCATGAAAAGGAGAAAAGACTGAAGGCCTGAATACCAATGAAGATATAATAGATAGATAGGTAGATAGATAAAATAGAAAAGAAAGCCAGTCCCATAGTGGTGAAAGAAAAGAGGATTGGCTTTAAACTTCCTACAGAACAAACAGGGAGAGAAATAGTAAAGACAAAATAAGGATTTTATAAATCATGTTTCAATCACCCATGTCTTGGTCGAGCAAAGCTGCTATTGATTTTTGCCTGAGTAGAGACTGAGTCTCTAATTTGGCTCTTAGTGGAAATTTGTTCATTCTTGCCATGTAACATCTCAATGAACTATTGTAAGAAAACATGCTTATTATGATCTTTTGCTAAGATGCCAGGTGGTAGCACTTAAAACCTCTTGCTATGGGAGTAGAAAGGGGATTTATTTTCATTATTCATGAGAGCCATTTTTAAGGGATAACTAGTAACATGAATGTAGTTGTGACTCAAGTGACATCAAGTGTACTCACTTTTGGGTTTAAAAAACTGAAATGAGGTGAGGTAGTTACTTAAATTTTTGACAATTCCTTATGAAATGCAGGTATACTGTGGCAACAAAAGTAACAAGAAACCAAATTCCTTAGCCACATGATTTTTTTTTTAATGTTTTGTTTGTATACATATATGTTGGTGCCATATAGGCAAAACTAATGTCCAATATTTTGCACACAAGATTAAGTGCTGCTTTGTATTGTAAGCTTCATTTTAAAATCTCATCTGACGATTCAGAAATATTGATTATTTGCTGCTCATGTCGTTTTCTGGCATGGACATTATTTCTCCCTCAAATTTGGGGCAGGGGAGGGAAAAAAAGGAAAAAAAAAAGCCAAATCAACCAAAAAAAACCCACCATGAAAAGAATTACATAAAAAGAAGTTGTCAGTGGTAGTAAGAAATTTTCAGATTTAAATATTAAAATTAGATAGACAAATATGATTAGAATGAAGTGGCCCAGAGCTTTTAAGAAGTCCTGAAAAGGAAAATTTCTATTTCAGACACTGGTAGTCTCTCTCATTCAAACAGATAGAACTAGACTGAGTAACAAGTCTGAAAATTGGGTGTTTAAATAATACAGTCACAACCCACTTACTATCTCTTAATTTCAAGCCCAAAAGATTGAAAAGAAATTGAAAAATCCCAAATAAAATGTTCCTTCTTACCTCATCAATAAATACTTAAAGGAATGTATTTGCTTTAGATTTTGAAGACATTGTGAAAGTAGAAGGATTATATGGCTCTGTACTATATAAAGCAGTAACAAAATTTTTAGGTCAAATTTTGTAAGTATATGGCATCTTTTTTCAAATACCAGGACTTGGGATATCTTAACTAAAGAAAGAACCAGATCAAACCGTGTATCAGTTTAGCTACAAAGAAGGAAAAAAGATGGATTGAAGAAAAGAAGTCAGTTATGCTGTGACTGTGCACCCCTAAACTATCTCTGACTTGATCTGGTATGCACCCACAGAGCAACAGTATTACATGATGCAGGCTGCTCTGATTCTGGGCTCATGCTTAGACAGCACGATGTATATCTTTACTCATGTAATGGAAAATCCTCAGCATGGAAGTACAAGAGTAACAACACTATTTTATCTGTATTTAATAGTATAAACTCAAAGCATGTAAAGAAAGTTATGGCAGAAAAAATAATTTTATTCCACACAGGGGGAGCGGACTTAAGAGCGCAACTGAAAGTCCTCTGAAGGCAGCGCTCCCTTCTAGATAAAACTTGCCTAAAAACCAACAGATCTGATTCTGTTCCCAGTTCTACCCATGGCTTCCTGAGTGGCCTCTTAAAAGTCACTTTAGCTATGAATAAAACAGAGAGAATGAAATCTGTCTCTTTTCCAAGTGCTTTGAGGTTGGGCATTTACTGAAAAGTACTAGTAAGTGCTATTGTCTGTAGTGCCTAGAAGCTAAAAGGCAAGTGACCCCCTCCCCCATTCTCCCCCTCTGCTGCTGGTGTCAGAATGCTTTTAACTGGACTCAGGCTTCAATATTGTCACAGGTTCAGATCGTTGAGCATGTTAATTTGGTGTCTATGCTCTATCCCTAAAACCAGCTTAAGTTACAGAGAGAGGGATTCTACCAAAGTTGCTTCCCTGCTGAAGCAGAGATGAAACAGTATTCTGTGTCTTTCCTCCTTTTCTTTACAAGTAGTGAAGAAAGTGGACTGTGATTATTTTTCTAACATGATTTTGCCCTCTGAACTCACACCAAAACGTAAGAGACTAATTTTAAGCAGTAAAACAAAGCATTTCCTAACAAAACCCATTAGTAAAAACAGGAAGTTTAAGGATTTGTCTACTTGTCTGCACTAACATACAACATACATAAAATTTGCTTTTTTTTTTTTTTCAAACAACTTTTTGGGTTTTTTTTTCCATGGGAAATCACCATAAACTCAAATGTTAAGGAGATCCTATGTCTGACAAAGGAAAAAAATTCAGTATCTTTTTCCACGCATTTTGTCTGGGTGATTGATTAAGTTACATTGCAAGACTCAGCTTCAAACATTAACTCATACAATTAGCCAGACATAATTAGACGGTCAAGTGAGAGAGTATTAGTCGTCATTCACTGAGCTTTTTCATCTTATGACCTGCACAGATTTCCATAAGTTGAAGGCCAAAATGGACTACAGCAGTTTTATTTGACTAGCATTTATGAATTCATGTATCATTATATAAATATTACCTTTGATTGAGATCTCATTAAAGGTCTCTCTGTCTCATATCAAAATGTCAATAACACTCATAAGAAGAGAAATGTCATTTAACTAAGGCTATGCTTATTAATCTAATAACTTTAAAAATTATCATAGAAAATTCCTTTTTTCTCATTAGACCCCCATTGTCTAGGGTTTTTTCCTTCAAAAATGCCCAACTTTCTTCAGAGACATTTGGCAATGAAAGCAGAAAATAGTCAGCATTTGAACTGACAGTTATCTTCCTGAGCTGAAGAACTACCAAAGAAACCTCCAGCCACAGTGTTTCTTTTTGGTTTAACATCATTTTTTCTAGACATTAACAGGGCCCTTCCTCCTTTCTTAAGATACTCAGTATAAAAGTGACAGAACGAAAGAAATAGGATCACCATAGCAAAACTCTCATTGACATCAAGAGAGGTAAGTAGAAACCCAGAATCCAAAGACCAACTATTTTTAATGTTATCTAACTTTTACCCAGGCATCAATGCTTGTGGCTGGGTCGGTTCACCTCCCTGGCAATTCTTGAAGCACTTCCTGTTTGAGAAATAGGGAACCTTCTTCCCTGTAAACCTAGCAGAAGAAAAATGTGGGGTCATGTATCAGTTGGATGTGTCAGGTGACAGACAAGCTTTTCAAACAGAGAAACATGTCAACGAACATCTGACATAATCCCCTTGACATGGAGCTGGCAAAAAGAGTTCTCTTAGTCTCCAACTGTGGGATTTTACAGGTTCAAAGCAGCAGACCTCTTTCCTGCTACTCTAAGGGAATTAAAATGCTGCAGAGACCTATACAAACCCTGTAGGGGTCAGAAATGACCTCCCAAGCTGTGTTTTACTGATTTTTTGGGGGGCTGGATCTATATAACCTGTTGTACCTTTCTCTTGCTAAATACTAATTCTTTAGAAGTTCATAGAATTCCAATTTGCATCTGCTTCTCCAAACACTAGGACATCTGTTACATACTTTCCTTAGCATTTGGCATTACCTGATGGGTTTGAGTGCCAAGGATTCACCTAAGAAAGAAGTAATGCATTAACATGCAATAGATACGAATTAATTACTTTTTTAAATGTGGGGGAAATGCAGCCAAGGATTTTTAGGGTAACATCTCTAGAGAGCAACTGTAAATGGATAATACCATGACTGGCTCTGAAGTGACTGGTGTCAATTCTGATGCTCAGTTACTTGCATCATGAGTTATGAAGTGTAACATTATGAGTTACAGAGTACAGGGAAAATGAAATATGTGTTGATGTCCTTGCATGGTTCTTGATGGGAACATCCTCTATGGTGACACTGCCTAACAGGATGCACTGGAAAAACTGACTGAAATTTGTGGTCTTATGACTTCTACTCTGGAGTGCCACTTCATCCTATTTGGCCCTGGTGACAGAATCAGTAGTTATGAGATGACAACTTTAGGGGCAACAATTTTGACCCATTCTTTAGCATGTTATAACCTAAGTACTCTTGGGATTGACACAGACCCAAAGGATATGCAATGTTTCACTCTCAGAACTCCAGTTTAAATGAAGAAACTGTAAAATCACAAATAGTGAATAGAGAGCTCTTTGGCTATGTGTCTGTAGAGGCTCCTTAGTACAAATTGTTCCAGTAAGGACATGGAATAACTTATGTTCAGTAATTTGCCTCGAGTTCCACCTGGTTCGGATGGTAACATAAGACTAAGTGTTTCTTGGCTAAATCCACCCACTTTCAGTTTAGTTAAATCATGTTCCTTTTGGGACTTTGCCATAAAAATGGAAAACATGCAGATCTGGAGATATAAAGAATATTTTTGTACCACTGCAATCTCGATTAAGCTATCAATTCTAGACATGTAAATAATGCTAAATGGCTGACAAATCTAGTTCTCTGAGATTTTTAGATATTCCCCCCACCATAATACCCCCTCCCCATATAACATATACCGCAAAATCAATAATGCACATAGTATAAACGCCTGATATACTGTTGTTATTTTTACCCATTTTGTAGCATTAACTCTTCTCAGATATATATAAGTCTCTCAGAAGTAAAATCTTGTTCCTAAATAGGGTTTTGCTGGATTTTGTAAAGAGTAATGACTCTGCTATCTGGGCTCAAAATTGAGCAGAGACATTGTATTGTACATACGATTGCACGGTAGATGTTGAAACGAAAATTTCTTGTGCCTGTTTAACATCCAAACCACACTTTAGATTTCTCTCTTAAATCTGCAGAGGTGCCCACTTCAAATCTCAGAATTCTACATATTTATTTCTCCTATGTATCCCTGTGTCTGTGGCCAGAATACCTTTCTTAGTCTTTTTTGATTTATCTTTCTAGCTCCTAACAACAAGAACACAAGAGCTATGATTACATAACACATGCTAAAATAGCATCACACCATATTCACCAAAGGATCAATACCTTAAGTGAATATTCTAGTTTTAACAGTAATTTTGACTGTAATCAATGGGTAGACTGTGCTTCTAAACTAAGCTAGAGAAAGGCAGAGAAAAAAAAATTCCAATGATTATCACACTGTTCATTTTCAAGTATTTTTAAGCGATTAATCAATTTAAGAATTCGTTTCTTAAATGTCTATGACTTTAGTTTTATATAATATACATATAGAATGGATCTCCCTCTTTGTTACCTGTAATAGATTGGGTTTTATATTGTATTCTCAGAAATAACTGCACTTCATATCCTCAATGGGCACTTGAGTCAGCAAGGTCATGATTCCTTTGGTCACTCTCAGCTTCAGACAGGCAGTCTGAAAAGACTCAGTAGGGCTCTGGCAGACCTGTGAAAGTAAAGTACTAAGACAGGATCTTTAATGGCATGGGAAAAAGGTAAATGATGTTGTCAGGGAGAAGCTGGTAAAGTCCCTCATTCACAGAAATTTAACTTGTTCATAAGTCAGGATTAACTCTCACATGGAAACAGAATGATTACAATTGAAACCTAAGCTATTTTTCACATAGTTTTACATGTGTACACAGAGACGTACATTTTGTAGCTTAGCCAGGTTGAGGTATCAGTGTACACACAGCCCACCTTATGTTCTGTACAGCTTGCACGTTTTGCAAACTCCTTTTCCAGATGCTATTTACCTCCATCGCTAGCTGCACACATCTTCAAAATATCTGCCTTTTTTCTACAAGTAATTTTCTCAGTTCTCTAAGTTTCCTTCCACTTCAAGCTCATCATGAGTCTTATGACCAATCTTAAAGCTTATTCACTTTACTCTTGGATTTAAATATAAAGTATTGTATGCTTCTACCTTTCTTTTTTCTCTCATCACCAACAAGCAGAAATAAGAAATCAAGTATAGAACTAAAATTTCAAAGTAATTTGAATACAGATGCTCCTCAGTCTGTGTGCAAAAAAGCCACATCATATTTTCCCTATATCCTTGACATTTCTTTTAAGAATAACTAAGAATAACAGCATTAACAAGATGAACATACATCACAATTATATTATGATAATATGAATGAAATACTATAATGAACTCTTAATCATTACTTAGTACATTACAAATTTCATATGGAGAAAATAATATCTTACATATATAATGAATAATATTGTACTAGGACTAATATAGTTCTAAGTTAATTACACACTGTGTAGCTGATTTAGTTGCATTTAGCTAAGGAGCCGTTCTGAGCTCATTGCAGATTAATTATGTCTTTAGGCATATATTCTCATTTATAACTGCCACTTGCGATAGTAGCTGTTGGCTAGACTGCTTCATAGACCCTTCCTTGATGAAAACAAAATGCACACGCAGTCCCCCCAAAACAAGAAAACAAACAACCTCCCAGCAAAATCTCTGAACATACAATACTCAAAATCGCTACTAGCTAAGGTAAACTAATACAAAACACTAAAGGTCTGCAGATTTCATTTTACTTCCCTTCTGCTCAGAAAAAAAACCCTTTATAATATCTGCTTAGTAAAATGCAATGCCTTGTTGCATTTTATTTAACATACCTAGCTTTCACAATCATGAAATTTAACATACATCTTCTGAAGTCTGTAAACTGCTCTATTTTTCAAATCCCTTAAAAATTAAAGGGAAAGGATTTAGGTAACTGCCAAAGAATTTCCCAGTGATTATTCTTAAAGTTTTTACTGATTATAGGAAAAGAGTCACTTTCTAGCCTTTGATTTCACACCAGAAGAGTAATTTTACATGGTGAGAATGGGCAATAAGTGATAGCAAGTGCATGAGCTTCTCATTAATCTAAACCAAGGCATTCTTTCTTTGCTAAAGTTATTCAGCATTGTTCTAACCTCACCATGAAAAGTTAAATGAAAGAGTCTCAAATATCCAAAATGCCAAAAGAAAAATAATCTATGGGGGACAAATAAGGGGAAGAAGGAAGGTCAGAGTTAGACACCCTATACTTCTATTTGACTTCTTCAGGTTTATTTCAAAACTGTTGGAGCAGCAATGAAATATTAAAGCAAATCTCTTAATCACCCCCAGTTGTTGTGATGCTGTTTGAAGAGAAAACCGGTGCATCTCAGCCAGATACCTTTGGAAGGAAAAGCATTCATGCTCCTCCCATAATATGGGGACACACAGGACAAACTTATGACCAGTCTATTAGGTCACTTTAGGACAAGCATGTGCCAGTAGAGTTCATCGCAGGGGAACAGGCTATACCCAGTTTGAATTAAGACTCCCAAACTGCACGTTTTGTAGACAGAAGGGACTCAGCATCAATTGCTGCACTCCTACTGAGCCAAATTACTTGCTAATGTAAATATAGCCCACAGAACTGTATTGTCACTGAACCTGACAAAAACCTACAGTGAATTCAGCACAGTCCTCAGTATTCTCACTGTGCTATAAAGGAAATTACACACACAATTCTTAATCTATCTATATGACATATATACACATTTTCAGGCATTTCTAGCATACAAGGGCATATATTCCCAAATCAGTATTCCAATATAAATAAATAGCCAAATGGTAGAAATAATCTACAGTCTTTGAAATTCTTTATACTTATTTTTTGCTGATTAACCAAGCAGCAAGCTATGAACTTTCAGCTCTCTGAATGAATATACCTTACACATTGCTTGCAGTATAGTGCAGGTCTCTTGCTACGGTACCTTGATTCTCCCAGCAAATGGTAGGAGGTTACAATTGCACAAAGGATTTAAAAGACAAACTAAATCCACAGCAGTAGAAGGAAACTAGCTGCTAGGAAACACCAACAGCAGTGTTACAAAGTAGATATTGACAAATCCGAGGCTTAGTATTTCTAGCAATGGAATTTCTCCATGTCCAGGGAAGTATCATCACACAGGAACAAGAAGAAATGTTCAGAGAGGGTTCTACTTCTCCTTATCTATGACTTATTCTACAGATCCAGCTTTTCCATGGCATGTGGTATGAGCTTGTGGCTTTCTGCCATATGAAAAAAATAAACACCTACAATAAAAAAACCCTGCATCACCCCTTTTTGCCACAGGTTACGTTCAGAATTTCTGCAGAAGAACTTCAATAGCAACAACACACGAAAAGACTAAAAATGGTTCCAATATGCTAACAGCAAAAGCCTGCAAAAATAATTAATCTGTAAAAGATTAGCAACATTTGGAGATTAGACAGGATAACTAGAGATTGAACTACCAACAACTTCTGAAAAAAAATGGTATTTTGAATCTTTTCTTCAGATTGAAGCTGTTCTGAATCTGCTCCTTCTGAAAGAAAACAGAATTCTTTCCACAGATAGAGCAATCACTTCTACAGATTTGGCTACATGACTATGGCTATGATATACCAAATATCAATATGGATCTTTAAAAATTATATTTACATTCACACATAGTTGAATTGTTCATTGCCTTAACCCTTTTTGCAGAAAAAAGTGATCCAGATTACAGAGCAATAATATTATTATGAAATGCTCTTTCCCTCATTGGCACAGAAATAATGAATTCCATTAGCACATTCAAAGTGATGATTAGGATTCACAAAATCACTTAAGCATGTGCTTGTATTCATATTAGTTCTGCAAACCCTTAAACATGATTTTTAGTTATGTATATCCACATGCCTCACCCGAACAATTAACTAGCTTACACCAAATGCCCATGCACATTTGTTCAGTCAAACTAATACAAATGCAGAAAATGGTCAAAAATTTAGGCAAGTATTTAACTACTTTTCTAGATCAGGAAAGTTTAAACACATACTCAAATGTCACACTGAATTACTGTTAAAATGTGCACATGCTTAAACTCTGCATGGAATAAAAGCCTAAATAACAACTGTTCTTCAGGTTTGTTCCTATGGAAAAAAAAATTCCTCTAACCACCATGAGCAGCAAAATGACATAAGGCTTTGAAATTTCAAAATACGTGGCTAACACAAAACTAATATTTATTCCCCTTTGTAAATCATGTATACCATAATAAATTCATTGCTTTCTAGAAATAAATATATCCCAAAATAACATAGATGCAATAAAAGATGATGGGATCACCTTGCCAATTAGAGGAACAACCTTACTTAGACTCTGGTATTTGTGATTAAAAATTCTGATAACCAAAGTTCTTATTGATTCTATTGACATATTCTTTCACAACAAAAGCAAACAATATGGCTTCTTAGTAAGATTTTTCTTACAGGTTTGTTTTTTGCTGGTTGGGTTTTGTTTTCAGTTTTGAAAAAAAAAAATTAAGATACAATGGAAGTGTAGGTTGATGACTTAGAGTATAGTGATGGGGAAGCAGACATATAACATGTTCAAATTTATGATTATGAGAATTAAACAGTTGTATTTTTCCCCAAAGGCAGAATAAGAGTCTCTTACTGACTGGTTAAAGCTGAAGGATATTAAATGACAACCATCATTGAAGATATCTATTTGATAGTGCATTTGGACAGTAAAATATTAGGTGTCATAAAAGTACACTTGTCTTTGTTGTAGACCTTCACTACTTTGTGATAATACTTTTGCATAGAACACATCTTGAGTGTAGTATCACTTACTAGTATTAAAGAGGTTTACCCTTTACCTGATAACTCACTTTTCTGTTTAAAACAGTGTATAATACTAATTTGTTCCTCCAAGAATTTACAGAACATTACCAGGCACATTCAGATATCTTTATTGCCTTAACTAAGTACACTTGCAAAAAAATATTATTGTTGTAGATCATCCAAGTGAGAATATCACCATATTGCTATGAAATAAATTATCACATATTGTAAAGACTGAATGAAAGACTGAGGTGTTCTACTTCCATAAGTTCTATTTTGGCATTAAAATTCTGTATCGATGTTTGAAAAGAAGTCATTCATACTAGTGGAAGTTTCTGGATTGCCATTTACAAGTTAATCAAATGGACAAAAACAACAGATGGAAGAGGAATCTGGATAGCACAGTTCTCTTCCAGGTTACTGTCTTAATTATTGTCCTAGAGCATTCCACTCCTTTTTTCCCTCCAATATGTTCTTGTGTATGTGTTCACACACAGACTCAAAATTTCAACTGATAGGATGCTGGAAGATTCTTATTTAAATCCTGTCTCAGTAAGTAGACAGATAAGTTAAGTATCTTGTACAAATTAAATAGTCTGAGTAAGATTAGCTATAGCTTTAAGCTTCCTAAGGAGCTTGATTCTGTTGACAATGACTCTTTAGGGCATGTATGCAGAAGAATACCAATAGCTAAGATCCCTAGTAGGCTCAAACCCAGCTGATCAGCCTAGACAAAGAAGAGGCAACTCTGGATCTACAAAGAATGTCAGCCTCTAAGGGACTCTGCTGTTGTTCTAAAAAACAACATCATCTGCAGTCCTGGCCAGACAATCAGGCAATCCAAGTGAGAGAATAGGCATGTTCTTTACATACTTTACACCTACTTAACTTGGTGAAAAATTTAAGTTAGTTTAAAATCTGAATGCAATCTGGCCCAAGAGGAACAAAATTGAGATGAAATTCAGAGTTACTTAATCAGTATTCATACAGAACATTTTTAGTTAAACACAAGGATATACAATGGTTGCTAGTATAATCCCAACAGCTGCTATCTGTAAATACCAATCATTACTATAGTATTTGGTTTACTCTTACACCTTGAACACTGCACTGATGTCAACAAGAACTGCTTTTATTTTAGAATGGTGTCTAGTGTTTTAACAGAGGGAAGGCTGTACCATGCCACACTTAAGATAGCATAATTTTCCTTAAAACCTTGGCAATTTTTCTTTCTATAGAAATTTGTGCTAAAAAACAATGCAGATGTTTGCAAGTTCAGTTTCTTCCGCTCCAATACAAATTACAGAGCTGCAAGGGGCTTAATAGCATATGTTCTGCAATACCCCACACAGTTACAAAAATTCAAATGACAGTTAAACATCATTGTCAATAGTTTATCTCCTATTAACATCAGATAAATGAATGATGTATTTAAAACATTGAAAAAATGAAAGAACACAAATGAAGATGCTTATAGTAAAAGATTTTCAGAACTGATTCATGTTGTCCTAAATTTTGGCTCCATAAAGGCTAAACTCTAAATTAATTCCATGGCAGAACAGTAAATTCAAAATTATGTTTTCTTCTGGAAAACCTACTTTAGGTCTCTCATCTTATCAGCAATGCAAGTCTATTCATAATTTCTTTCAACATTATTACCAACAAAATGGAAAACAATACCAAATGCTATGAGTAACTATGAAGGAAGGCAATAGGAAATAGATTAATTGCTTGGCTTAAGTGTTTTTAGCCTTTTTGAAGTCAGTCATATACTTAGTACAATTAAAATATACTTTCAAGTTGTTTGCATAACAAATGCAAAAGATCATGGTCCAGCAAAACTGCCTGCTGTAGGAGGATGCCTGGTACTCAGCTGACCACTATTTGTGCCTTTGGTTTGACCTACAGCATTTGTTCCAGTGAAGGATCTTACCATAAGCTCTGAAGTTCTCTCCTATCTTTAGGAATAATAATTGTTTATTATGACATATCAAATGGCATTGAGTCTTTTTTTTAAAGGACTCCATTATAATTTTTGCCTTATTTCTCTGTATTTTTTGCTTGGTTAGGTTTTTTTAATCTTCAATAAATGTGTGGCAAGTACAGCACTGCTAGTACTCCCAGACTTAGAATGAGTACATTTTTGCCAATTTTCTGGAAACCTTTATTAACTAATTCAAGTGGAATTGAGTTACCAAAAAAAGATTTTTTTTAAAAAAAGAGTATGAGTGAATTGCCCATCCTTTATAATCACATCAGTGAATGGACTTAGTTCATATTAGTTCTGAGTTTTTAGTCAACCAATTCCAGCTCTAACCCTCCACAGTGGTTTTGCTTGCACAACTCTGCCTCCATCCTGCATGTTCACGGCTTGTGCTTAGAGCTCCCATGATTCTCAAGCCTCCCCTAAGCTTTAGAAGAAAGCCCAGGTAGAGTGAAACAGTTGTTTCTCCTGAGTATCCATCTTTAAGAGAAACCACAACAAGCCTCAGTAGCGAAGGTTTATTGCTCTTCCACCCATTTTTCCTATTCAGAAGTACACAAGATGTTTTCTTTCCCCCTTTCCAATCAAGTGTTTAGTGAAAGTGAAGGTTACTAATGTTTAATCACCATTTGAATTTAATGAGACGTTCTTCAACAAAGCTTTTATCAAAATACCCATTTTGTCTCACTTTGAGACAATTATTTAGGAAACACTAAAAACAGGCATCGTAACTTCCCTGCATATTTAACATTCTTTAATAACTTCCCCATAAAAGATGCATAGCCTTGAGAGTCACTCCGTTTTAATTGATTATCTAACTAAAATTGCTTGAAAACTAACCTACTTTTCCCTTAGCTTAAAAGGACTGTTTCTTCACATCTTAGTACTATGTAAAATGTTTGACCACGCCGTTATGTGACTTGATGAAGATGCAGATAGAAGTCCTTCTCAAGGTAACACAGGCTATTCTGATGAGTTTTTCTATGTTTCTTGGTTTTTATACAAGAGCTTGCTTTGACTGTTAGTCGTTCACCTTCTATGCCCTACTGCTCATTCAGCAAATATTTCACCACCTTCCATGCTTATCTGCTTTGTGTCTACTCAAACAGAGTACATTTTTCGTGATTTTCACAGCATATATGCCCATCCACTGGTACATTTTGTAATTAGCAATTATGCTTTATTGTGATGGTATGACTTTTTCATTAAAATTATTTAATCCTGGCAAGAGCTGACTTGTGAAGAAGTGCTTGCAAAAACGGGGTTTAGTTCTCAGATTATCCATAAACTTTTTTTTCTCGCTATTTTTGCCACTTTTACACTTGGAGGGTTTTTCGTTGCTTGGATGAATTTTTTGCCTTTGATTTTTTTTTTAAAGTTCAATCACTGAACAGTTACTACACAATTTTGTGAAAATATTTCTCAAAGCTAAGATAGCATGATATATAACTGATTAGTAAAGTTGTTTTATTTGTTTTTCAATACAAGTCTGGGATACAGACATGGAAAATAGCTAGGATGAAATGTACCAGTCCTGTAGGGCTATTACAGTATACTTATCTGCACTAACTGTCCACGAACACATGTTGACTGACTGGTAATGGGAAACAGCTGAATGCTTGAAGAAAGTAGTCTAAGATGTGTTCTTTTATTCATGGGAGAAAAATCTAGCCATGACAAATCATATGCACAAGTTGATATACTCCATCTACACACATACTCCCTCTAATAGTTTATAGCCTCAGGAGTTTAGCTAAATGGTGTGACTCGATTGAAATTCTGTTACTTCAGCAACTGCAGAAATGCATCAGAAGCCCACTGCCTAGAATACAGTCAGGGATAACACACCAATACTAACATCATTTAACTCTGTCTTTGATGATCACTGTGATAAGATCAGCCTAGGGCATGAATGTATGCCTGTGAAGGCAGATTGTGTAGATTACAGGGAAAAGCACTTTTTATTATGTCCAAAATACGTCAGTAATTGTACTTGCCACTGACTGATAGTTGTCCTGATGTCTCTTGTCTCTATCACACCTGCTAATCTGTCTTCTAATATTATCAGTTATGTTTGTCCAGTTCATGACTTTCCAAGTCATGCTTCTGTTTTCAGATGATCCTGCTATATTCTTGAGGAGGGATTTGCTGTTGTTGTTGTTTTGGTTTGGGGGTTTTTTTGGGGGGTCAGTGTTGTTTGTTTATTTTTTTAAAGTAAATATGACTTGACTGCTTTAATATACTTTTTTTTTCTTGGATATTTAGCTTGCTTCAGTGTCTCCAATAGTATTGGGAAGCAGATGGATCTTCTCTCCTGGTATCTTGCCATCCTGACAGCATGATGGATGTGAGCACTTGAAAAATCTTTATCTTGTTCTACACTGCTCTTAGATGTTTTCTAGCTCCTGCTTTGAAACTGACACACAGCTCGGCTTACACTTTGCAAGGTTCTTCTGTGATTTGTGCTTTCATCAAGTTCAACATCGAACATACTCATTCAGCTACCACATCTCATTTTGTTTCTTACTTTCTTCCTTGTACTTATACATGGTATAGTACATATACTTACGTACGTATCAGAGCTCTGAGACTGCTGTAGAAAAAACCCCTTTTTTCACTTGAACATACCAATCAAACTTTCTGCATACACACACTACTATAAAGCATTCTTTTTCAACTCAGTGCAACATTTTGCTTCCAATAAGTAAATTGCCTCCTAGTTGCCACCTATGAGAAAGAAAACTAGACTGGCAGATGAGAACAGTGTATATCATGCTACTTCAGTAAGGTTTCTAACACTGTCTACCCCAGCATTTTTGTATCCAAGTTGGGACATTGTGGTCTTGACTGGGGGAAAATAGGTCAAAAAACAAACAAAAAAAAGACTGCCTAGCTGACCTGGCTGGGACTAGATGAGAAAGCTTCCGGGAGGTCTAACAGCAGTCTGCAAATACCTACAAAGAGTCTACAAAGATAACAAAGCCAGGCTCTTCACAATGGCACACAATGGGAGGATGGGAGACAAAGAATGTAAGTTGAAATAAGAGAGATTTCAGACTGGATATACAGATGCCATCTCCATCCTTGGAGGTTTATAAGACCCAACTGGACAAAGCCCTGAGCAATGTCACCTGCTCTCATTGCTGACCCTGTTTAGAATAGAAGATGGGCCTAACGACTTCCTGCAATTCCTTCCAACCTGAACCATGGTCCTAAGGCAGTAAAAGCCCCATGTCAAGCACAATTTTAATGAGTTTTATTCCCCCAGCCTTTCTAAGTATACATTGAGATTGATTGTTGTCAAATACAATTTCCGCCATACTGTTACAAAGTTCATACAGCAGATTCTATTCATATCAGATTAGAGACAGCGCTTATTATTTGGCATGAATCTATGAGGCAATCTGCAATATGTTGTAGGCTATCATCCGTTTTCACAGTGCCTAGGAGAAACAGCAAAAATTAAAAGAGGGTGTAATTCCATTAAGTGTAAGTTTCTGCATGTAGGCAGGAAGAATCACCTATGAAAAACCCAAATCAGATATGAAGTAGTGATTTTTCACAATAGCATCTGAAATTAACAATGAATCACAAGTCAAATATAAATAAATTTATGCTAATATTAAGAAGGATATTTTCTTAAATGAAATTATCCTCTGCAAGACATTAATTCCTCTTTTCCACTCAGTATTAATAAGACACCAAATGCAGCCTTGTGTTTAATCAGGAGCACTATGCTTCCAGATGATATGGACCAAAGGGAGTAAATGGGTGGAATTCTTATGTTTTATCTGGAGACAGATAAAAGCAACACATATGATCAGATGTCTATAAAACATTTTCTGTGAGGAAAGGTTGAAGGAATGTGAGATAGAAAGGCTACAGAGCACAAGACAATGATCTAATAGAACTTCTAGTAAGTAATAAATATTTTAACAGAGGAATGGAATAATTTGGTTTCCTTCTCCACCCTATACAGTACAAAATGACCTGAGCTTAGACTACACCATGATTATTAAGGTTAGCTCTGACAAGAACTTTCAGAGCAAGGACAAACAAAGTTAGTACAGTAAGTCATCACAAGCAAATTTCCTTTATTGGGAATTTTTAGAGAAAAATGGTTAAACATCTGTCAAGAATTAGGCAGGTCCCACTGATGCTATCTTAGGGAGAGGAAAGGATAGATGAGTCAATGATTTTCCGTGGTTACGTGAATAGCATCATCTCTGTTATCAGTCATTTTGGTTTCTCTTAATACAATATTGCTGATCTTAATATAAAATTATAAGTGGCACTTGCTACAGGCCAGACTCCCATTATGTTCTTGGGTACATCTCACAGCAGCAGCTGCGGACTGGTGTGCAGCATGGCGGTATATTTTTAATTCAGTACTTGTCAAAATTTGTATTAGACATCAAACACTGGAAACAATTTTTCTTTTATGAAATTAGGTTTACTTTAGTTATAACCAAGTTTGAGTACTTTGTCTATTTACATAGACTTTGTTTTTTCAAGTTATTAGGAATGCTACCTAATACAAATGACACAATTTTCGTAGGTCCAAAATCCAATTGGTGATTTTTCTCATTTGCTTTGTCTTGTTCACACCAATGAAATTGAGAAACAACCATTTTATATCTTTACACATATGACAAACTTGGCAGATCTTACTCTTTCAAAAATGCAATTTTACATTTTTAGAAGCTTTTCTCAATGCAACATATTGTATTGTCCATTCCTAGTATAATTTTCTGGTGCTCAGACTTCTATTACATGAAGAACCATAAATTTTGTGTTCATAAATTAATTAATTTTAAAGTTTTTAACTGAAAACTGAGTCTTCTGGTTGTTCCTGGAGTCTGATGTATAGAGCCTAGTGGTTTTTTTCAGTATTCTACAAGTTGTTTGCATTGAGTTTAATAGTATTATGATCTTGCCACTACATAATTTCAATCAAAGCTTGTTTTGTTTTTTTTTTTTTTTCCAATGCACTTCAGTTTTCTTCCCTTGAGAATACTAAAGGATTCCTTGAAGCCTAGCACATTCACAGATGTCCCAGTACCTACCTGGCATTCAATTTCCCGTTTCTTTGCTATGTCTTTACATGTGGTGTACTCTACCTTTTAGAAATCATTTAAATTGCACTGTATTAAGATATAGGTATAAAATCTCATCTCTCCTCTCTCTCCCTTCTTGCTTGCTTCCTTAGTATAAAATTTTTTGGTTTTTTATTTTCTTCATCTGTCAGCTTTAGCATTGATATTCCCTTTTGACAAAGTCACTGAATAAGTTCCCCTGTGCTGGACATTTTCTGTTACCATGGCATTATTTTTTCTTTCACCAAATATTTTCCTTTGCACTTTCTCTTCTATTTATGAATTTAATTTTGCACTCATTTGGGTGCATAAACTTTACATTTTTGTCCTTTATATACTTATTTCTGCTATTTCTATTGCATCTAGTTGTTCTCTGCACTTGCTATGAATATCAGAGGCTAGAATCCAAATTATGTAATTTAAAAAAAGCCTCAACAATAATTTCTTCTTGCTTGAATATCTTAACCTTGGGGAGACTTGATATTTTTTTCAGCATTTAGAACTACACTTTACAGTAATCCAAGAAATGTTCGTAAGGAATAGACTGTCTCTGCATATTGTTTATAGGGACTATGTCACACTTACAGAATTGCAGTAAATATGTAAAAATTTGATTCACTACTTAAAGCTGGAGCAGAACTTTGTTAATGTTGAAGAACGGCAATCAAATAACCTAAGAACTCAACCTTAATTTACTTGGTTTTACAATGTTGTAGGCTGTACTAACCATTAAAACTTTTATATAGAATTACGAAATACTGCATTGCAGAATTAGATATCCCATAAAAGTGGAATTTTTTTTATTTTTAAAAAAAAAAAAAAAAAAAAGGTTATCTTCTAATGTATGTAGAAAGATGTGACTTAAAACAGCCAGCACTAGCTATTTGAAAGTTTGTTCCAAAGTAAATTACAATTCATCTGTGTCCAGGTTAAAAATCTTATTTATGAATTATTCAATCTGTGAAATCTGTCCTTCATCACAGTCCCCCTTCTGGTTGTGTTTGAAAGCATTTCCAAAGCAAAAGACTGAAGAGTCAGACTGGACATGCTTAATTCCCTTCATGCATGCACTGTGGATAGCAGATATAATGAAAAACCACAGAGAAGCACAAGCTGGAGATGCAGGTCATGTTCTAGGACAGAAAGAGCTTCTTAAACTCTTTTTCCTCACAAGTCATTTCAATTATGAATATCCCCGTAAGACAGAACCGAGATGATACTTGTGAGGGGTTTTTTTACACAATTTTACTTTAGTATTTAAAATTGCCCATAAGAAACAAAAGAATGCCACTGATGTCTTTCAGTTATGACTGTATGAATACTAATGGAAAAGGTTACAGTTCTTAAATGATTAGTTTTCCTTTATATTTTTATAGGACCTTCAGAATGACAATCTAAATTTAGTGCTATGGATGCTCATAAACTATTAGGAACAACACAAATATCTTCTTTATAGATGGGAATGTAGAAGGTCCTGAAAAATAATCCTGGTTTGAATGTGTGGACATAAATTTATGTAAATTGCTGTCAGTCACCTATGTATTCATTTCACTAGCAAAATAACATTATAAATGATCTGTAGACAACAATTCTTCAGTTGAAGACATGCATTGCAAATATTTATTCAAAGCAGAAAATCACTTAAGGATAAGCATAAGTCTTACCACACCAATGGAAAAGTAGTTATTGATGATGTTGTAAGGCACTGGGTCTCCTTTCTCGTCTTTATCATTGGGTATTACTTCAAATTTCCACCTATCCAGCAAAATCTCTGAGCTGTTCTCAATGTCTTTTAAGATCTTCATCAAATTCTCACCTTCATAACCTAGCAAAACAAAAACAGTTATTTAATCAAGCATAGTAAAGTTTCATTCTGTTTTCTGTTTCGATGAAGGGAAAAATGAAAACCATGCATAAGACCTGGAAACCAGGATTGTGCTTGAAGTAATAACAATTTTCTAGCACCTGTCATTAAAAGAAGTACAAATACAAAGCTGATTTCTATATTTGGCTAACGTAATGTAAATTCAAATTCTATATATTTCAGTGGACATCAGATTTATACTGGAGAAAATTTTTTCATCTTCAAAACCTGCCAATCCCTTGAATTTTCCAAACAATTACAGGAGTTATCAAAAAAAAATTAAGTTTTTACTTCATAAAATGTTCTTTCTATGAAATCAATTGTAAAATTTAAAACCCTTTGATTTTCAATATTTATTGAAAAAAGAGATAAAATAGATTGTTTTTTCTGCTTAAATTCTGACTGAAAGATTAAAAGCTGTCTACCATTTCTTGTCAATTGTTTCAATGTGGTTTAGCATAACAAATACAAAATTCAAAATCCATGAACGATTACTTATCAGCAGAAATAATGTTTTTCCATCATTCAACAACTTCTTTATAAGCCTTATCCTGCTCTGTAGAGAGGTCTTACTTGCCAAGAAGGACTCACATGTCTTTAGGTAATTCTCTAATAGTAATAGTAGTCCACTACACTGTATATTAAACTCGGTAGAAAACTTGTGTACACTCAAGAGTGTTTAAACAACAGTGGTTCTGTAGCAGAGTCTTGTTAGTTACTGCCAACCACTACGTAACAACATCATGCATAATTTCATTTGCCTGCATCCTTTAGATCACTCACTGGCAATTTAGTTTCTGGAAGCCTTATCTCCTCTTCTCTTATGGAAGCTCCAGAATATCTGTGTTACTGCATTGTCTGCCACCAAGCAATGGGTCAAAGAATGATGAAAGCCAGAGTATTTTCACAATGTCTTTTTCTACTTAAGTCCAGATGGAATAATTCAAAACAGAAGGTAAATAAATAGAAGAGAAGAGAATGGCAGGGCTAATGTGCTCCAATGCTGTCATAGCTGAACCTATTCAGAACAGAAGATTGGACTAGCAACTTCCTGTGATCCCTTCCAACCTGACCTAGTCTATGACTTGACTTTGTGAATGGTTGTGAAAGTAAAGCTAGGCTGATTTGATTTTTTGGTTGGTTTGGTTTTGGTTTTGTTTTTTCTTTCCTAAGACTATGTGAATAAATAATAACTAGTCATCACAAAGAAAATAAAGGAAGTCCTCATATGATTTGATAGAACATTATGGCTAACAAAGCTCTGTATCTGGTAACAAGGCAGACACTCAGAAATGAAACTTGCTATGAGAAGACAGAACAAAGGAGAGATATCTGCAAAGGCTGAGAAGTTCCAAATAGACAACATCAACAGAAACACCAGACTTGAAATAGAACTGGCTGTGAGGCTGTAAACTGACATGCTTTTACCAGAGACTGAGTTTTGCCTAAGACTTTCTTCTTTGTGTCTCCATCAAGTTATTCTGCAATGCAAATCCTGAACAGGTTATTGGTGGAGATAAGAGTACAACTCCATACACCCACTAAAGGATGTAAAGGGTATTAAAGGTTTGACTTCATGTATATTCTCCTTTCAGCATTCTTTGCCTTCTCATTTCCTGATAAATAGCATCACAGCACTTATTGTCTGGAATCCTCTGTAGGAGAAGAGAAGGGGACTGGATCAAAGGAACTAGTCTGAGGCAGAGACATATTTTTCATTTAATATTTATGAATATTAAAAAAGATTAAACTACTCCAAACCCATTATTGGCTGTTTTCAGTAACCCTTTCAGAACAGCCCCAATTAAAATCCATTTAAGAATACTCCCTTTATAAGGTATTGATCAAAGAAATAAGGGCAATATAGATGGTAAAAAGCCAACCATATAGCTATATACTACTATCGTTGCACCTTGGAGCCTTTTCCGTTTCAGCAAAAGCTACAAACAAGGTATGAAGTGTAATTACAACCTTTTTTAATATCTATAAAATTGTTCACAGAACATCTACAGACAGCTAATTCCAAAAAGATGAAAGATGTTAAAGGTTCTTTACATACATCATAAAAAAGAAATCCAAATGTTAAGAGTAGCAAAGGTTATTTTTCCCCTGTTTAATTACATAACACATTGTATGTTAATTTGTGTTTACCTCCTCCCCATCTCAGACACCTTGCTAAATCATTGCCAGTCCCAAGAGGCAGGATAGCAACTGGAGGATGCTTAACCAAGTTTGCTTTCTCTGTGAATAAAGAAGGAAAAACATAACTCATGAACAAAAAAATTTAATTGTATGGTATCATACAGTAATTGTGTTAGGTTTTATTCCATTGAAAGACAGTGATACAGCTTTTGTATATGAGATTATGCTGCCTGGTAAGCAAAAAATCATTTCACCAAACCACTCCAATATGCATCCCCTCCTCCAGTCAACACTACAACCTTAATCCTAATTTACTCAATTGTTATAACAAGGACTTTTATAACTCATAGATGTGATGAATATTAATAAACAATGACACTCAGGATCTTTCTAAGACTTAGCATATGCTCTGTTGCTGATGGCTTTGCCATTCCCAACTATGAATGCAAAAGAGTAGTAAGAGCAGAAATAATGAGATGAATCTTGTATTTTTTCATCTGGGTGACCAAATTTGTGTTTAACTGTATATTCACTTTGATATTTGTCTACACATAAGCACTATGTGTAAGGACTCCTTAGAACCAACATTGGGGTCACCCATCAAGAATTACATTTGCCATTCAAAAGTAGCATCAAACTACGCAATCAAGCCTCTAAGTCAAGATTTTGTATTTAATAAATAATATTTTTAAATGTATTTTTTTAAAATGAAATGCACTTACAGCGCTTTTGACTCTTTACCTTCAAGCCAAAGGATCTTTGTTCAAAACCCAATTGGATAACCCTGCCAAGAACTACAGTCTTTCTGAAAGATGGGACACATATCCCCCAAATATCTCAAAATTATAATTTGTAAAGTTCCCCATTTAGTAAGTAGTATATCTAGTTTAAAAGCTATACTAGAATAGTTAAACAATGAGCTCCTTTTTTCATAGAATTTTGCACAAATATCAGCAGTTCTCAGTAGGAGTTTATATATCCAATGGGACATCTTGTTACATATTACAGAATCATCATAGAATGTTTTGGGTTGGAAAGGACCTCAAAGACTATCTAGTTTCAGCTAGAAACTATCTAGTTCTATCTAGTTTCACTGCCATGGGCAGGGACACCCTCCACCAGACTGTGTTGCCCAAAGCCCAATCCAACCTGTACCTGAACACTTCCCAGGCTGGAGGCATCTATAATTATCAATTCATGTCTCTACAATTCTTTAAGAAGATTTAGCATTTACAATAGCAGAGTACTGCAAATCTTTAAGAAACTTTAACATTTATCAGAATAAATAATAATTTCAAAAAACAAAGTGTAAAAATCTCAAACTGAGGAGGAGAAAAAAGTTCATGTGTAGGTTGTTTTTTTCTATATGGTTTGTTAGGATTCTCTGTATGTCAGGAGATCAGGGAAGAAAAGATTCAAGTAGAAAGTATCTGTTTCTCAAAACAGGGGTTTTCTTCAACTGTATATGCATTCTGTGTGCCAGAGGGCTTTGTTCAGTAAAAGATGATCTTCAGAAATCTATTTCTTGCACCTATGAAACAAATGGGTCTTGGATCTTCTAAATTATTTCTTAGTTCTGTACCACAACATTTTATGCAGAATATAGTATAAAAAAGTTTTAGGTGGTTTTGTTTGGTTTTTTTGTTTTGTTTTGTTTTCTTGTGGGGTGTATGTTGGGTATTTTTTTCCAAACCAAGACTGGAAATATACATTTCCTGTCATCCATTCCTGTATGCCATCATTTTTACTTTTCATTCAAGTCTACAAGGATTTCTGGTGTACCCCTCCCAGAAAAGCACTTGTTTTAAGCACTTTTCATCCAAACTTTCAGTTGATTCTTTTGACCTCTTTTCATCTCCCCCCTAATTTCAACTGTCACACTTTTTTTTTTTTCCCTGCAGCCCCTCTAATGCTAAGTAAATAATGACATGGTGCAGGAGATATTCTCCCTATTAGGTCTCAAGAAGTTTAAGTCTAGTTTCTTGACTTTTGTGCCTCCCTAATGATTTGCACAGAGGAGTTTACAGCCAACTGACAGCAAGAACTCCAAATCTGAAATTATGCCCATATGCTGCACAGGTATCTACATAGCTGTCAGAACAGTCCTTTTCAAAGGGCTGTTATTCCTTTATCCCATTATGGGATAATGGAGCATAAACAAAAAATTGGTAACAGGAAAAGCAAATGAACTAAGGTTAACGATCTTAAAAGAAACAACTTAGATTTTATTCGGTTTGGGGAATAGACTGAAATGAAATTGAAATAGATTTATTTAAATTTCCTGGTTTCTGGAGATCCAGAGGACTACAAGCACTGGGTTAGTCTAGGGATTCTGAATATCCTTTAAAAAAATCATGTCCCAAATTAATACATTTTAAAAATTTCAATGAACAAGAATTTTTGTTTGAAATAGCTCTATCCATACCTTGGAACACTAGAGCAGCAGCAAAATGAAAAACATGAGTAAAGCAAAAACTATGCAAATGCTATTGCTTACCTATGCAATCCAAAATCCAGCCTACTGTTCCATCTCCACCACATGCTAGTACTCTGAACTCAGGAACATCTCGGAAAAAATTTAACCTAAAAACAGTAAATTAAGATATTTAATATGAACTTTTTTTTTTTTTTTTTTTTGACAAATTAAACCCAACTTTGTATTATTCACAGATTCACAGAATTGTAGGAATTGGAAGGGACCTCCAAAGATTGAGTCCAACACTGCTGCCAAAGCAGGTTCCATAGGACAGGTCGCACAGGTAAAATTACTATCCGAAAACTGTAACATGAAATTGTTAGTTCAAGGGTTATTATGGCACACTAACATTTGAAATAGCTTGGACCCAATGGGTAATCTGTCTCTGTTCAAATCTTGTTTGAAACTACTGCCAGAAAACATACTCTATTACCTACTTATAAATAGGTATGTATTCTTTCAAGACAGAGAACTCTAAGGCTAAATGTATTAGCCACAACATTTTCTTGTGAGGTGCTGGCTATAAAAGCATATGAAAACAGCACACTAATACATAATAAACTGAGCATTTTGTGGATGATAAAAACAATTTTGCACCATGGTTTAATATAAAATGAGTAAGCATCAGATTGAATACACTCATTCTATCATCCTACAAACCGTATTTTAAACGTAATATTTGCCTGGCTATTTCTGCTTCCATATCCATCGAGTGCTGGACAGTATTAAAACCTCATTATCCACTTCATTCAATACCAGTGCTCCATAATGCTGAAAAGTGAGGATATATTGAAACAATTCTAAGTTACAGTGTTTTAAATTTAGAAGCACCTTTTCAGGATAGCTTTTGACACATACTTAAATTAGTCCTTACACATAAATTCTGACTAGACAAAAACCTACCAGTAATTCTGCTGAATTACTCTATGTGTATATATATATATGTGTGTGTGTGTTTGTGTGTATGTAATTGTCATGCATATTCTATTCATCACTGTCACAGACACCTTAATGCATATTGTGACCAGGTCTGGTTTCCAGTTTGCAATATCCTAATAAATGCACAATTAGTATACTGTACCTAATTCCTTAAATGGAAATGCATATGCACATTAACTTGCAATTGTTCAATTCAAGCTATTTTCCATATAAAACTTTAACACTGCACATGCTATTCCTGTCCCTAGACAGTCTTAAAAAAAAATTTTGGTCTCTCAATAAATCACTAACATATGACAAACCAGAGAGTAACAGAAATAGCATGGGACAAGGAAACAGAAAGCATAATGGTCATAAAATGTTATTTAAGATGTAGAAGACAACAGGACAACTTCTATGAGTTTTAGACCAGAAATTCAAGGTTAGCAAACCTATATAGGAGTAAGCCCATCACATTGCTGTTCCACTCCAATTGCCTCTACTCGGAAGAGCTCTTAGTGACTTTCAAGCATCAAGTATAATGTCTGAAGGATGCTTATTCCTTCTGTACCAAAACTTGCTTCGCCCTTCTCACCTCTTATGTTCTATTTCACATATCTACAGGACAAGTCCTATAAGACCTGTTCTGATCCAAAACACCATGTACCAAATCAGACCGGGTACACTTGGGGAACACATCTTCTAATAAGCAGATGTGCTGAAAGACCCTCTGCTGGAAGTCACCCCATGCCACACCACTGTAAGAGTGGGGACTGAGTTATACCCTGGCCCCCAGCTCTACACCTGTCACTTCATGAGACCTGGCAAAGAGAGAAATGCCTCCCATCATCAGCTTTCTCACGTGGACCCAAAGTGCCGGAACTGTAGAAAGTTAGCAGTTCTAATTATATCGCTCCCAGTACTGAGGATATTCCAGATTAATTTAACTCAAATTCTAACCCAGAGGTGATGGCAGGGCACTAAATTCTATAAATGTTTTAGTATTTTTACCACATGTAATAGATGTCAAAAATAAAGCTTGAAAAAAACCAAACAAATAAACAAAAAACTACATAAAAAGTACAGGGTTAACTCTTGCATTAATCCAGATAGGTAGAACATAGAGCTAAGCCTCTGTCTCCCTTTTTATAAACAAGCATCATCACCATATGGCTGTAAAATATCCTTCATCGAAATAATATAACTTCCCAAGAAAGTGGGGAACTGAAGAATCTGACAAAAACATATTGTGAAAAAAAAATCTCAATATGCTTCATTCGTATTTCCCCTAAAGCTTATTATATTCTTAATGAACTTTCCAAACAATGTCATAATACATCATTAAGTTCACATGACTTTTTGTAAATTTAAATATAGAAATACATACATCAAATAAACACACAATACAAAAAATACATCAGTATAATATACCTCACGTAATATATTAGCATATATCAACAGATCATATAAATATAGCAAATATAAATATTTATAAAATCTAATTTATAAACTTAAATAGTTATATAATTACATATGCAAATAAATCTGATTCATTGAATTTGAATGTGCAGCCTATGTTGAGTTGGGATGGGGACATGGTTTTCTGTTTATAAGGTCTCATTCAAGTGCAGTAAGTGTTTTAATTGTAAAGAAAGATTTGTACAGATTTCTTTTTTTTTTATATATATATAGTATACATATATATAGTATATATATTGCCTATCAAAACAGCATTAGTCAATTAGAATTTTAATAGCACCTGTTAGACTCTTATCCACAGAATTGTTTTGCATGATTTAAAAAAATATCATTGGAAAAGAACTTAATAAAAGTGGTTTGAAGTGGAAAGGAAAAAATAGAAATAGAATAGAAAATAGAACTATCTTCAACTGATTTAGAAAAATGTACAAAATTTCTAGGTACATATAATAAACATCAAATAACATAAAAAATATAAATTGGTATTTACAAGGGGTCTGTTCCCACAAAGTTTTAGCTATACTTTAAAAAAATAATTACGTTTACTGTTGACACAACTCAACATGTTAAGTATGACATTAAGTACAATGGATGTATGCCCAATACAACAGAACTTTTACAGACACTACATCAATGACCTTGACAGAAATTAAATAAATAGGATGCATGAAACAGGTAAATCAGAAACATCAAAACATGCATTTTAGTGGTATCAAATTAATTAGTACTATAATTCACACAGGATCATTTAATATAACACATTGTTTTGTAATTTTTTTCTATGAAGAAAAATGCTCCCACTATTGTATTTCTATCATCAAAAGTGACAAGACTATACAATTCTTGCCTGATGATTGAATTACTGTATCACTAAACTTCAGATTCCCCCCCTTTTTTTTTTTAAACAGTATCTCCCAACTTTTCATATTCTTCAGATTCCCTAAGCATATACGTATGTCTTACTCCATGGCCAATGATTAACATAGGAAGTGGGCTTAGTCATAAGAATGAGCTGGAAAACCTATCAATTGTTATCTTCATCTCAATAGCTGCCTTGTAAATTGAGCTGTGTTAGTTATCCCTAATCCAGTTTCCTATTTCCTGGAAGTAAAACAAATTAATTTAAACCACTAAACCTGTTTGATACTAACCTATTTTATATTTCTAGTCACAAGGATCACACACATAAGTAATTATTGAATTTCTGCTAGTAAATTAGTAATTTTGACCTGAAACTGTTTCAACTACCTATACTACTCTTAATTCAGTTTGTCATAATAACCTTGTCAAATCCAGATGAATACAGACAAACTGTCTATGAATAAGCAGCAGTACTAGAGGACATAACTATTTGCTGTTGAATCATGCAATTGATTGATTTATGCACAGAAAATAAACCTCCTCCATACCCTTTATTCTTATAGACCTGTTTTAGTACATCCTGTCCCACTCACAGCACAACTATTTTAAAACATAAATTACAATGCTTTCCATTTAGGTACCTGCACATGAGTTTCTCCTACCCCACAGGCATTGTGCTATGCAGAGACTTGAGGTGCTCAACCACACAAGGTGGCATGACAGCAGCCCCCTATGAAATCCATCAGCCAGCCTTCTTCCCTCACAGTGGAAGCAAAAATTAAAACTGCCAATAGTCCAAACAAGGAATAATCCACTGTTGCTGGTATCTCAGGATAGGTATCAGCTATGTGTAAAGTAAATTGCATACTATCAGTGGATATAAAAATGCTATTTAACTTGGTACATTACTCCACTACAGAGAAGATCAAAGTGCAAAAAAAGGGAGGAGAACTCACAAACCCCCTCCACCTCCCCCACCCTCCCCCTTCCCCGAAACAGAAATAAGTATCTGCCTACACTAGAGATCTTAAATACTCTGCATGGCATTAGAACTACTTCAGCTCTTGTGGCTTAACCCCCATGATTTTACTGAGCTGCTTTTACAATTACCCCTTAGTATTTTGGATTCAGGTTTTGGAAAAGGAGAATAATTTATAAATAGATGACCAGTGATCTGTGTAAATAATTTTGCCTCATAGCTTCTCAGTCAATATTACTATACACAGTACACGAACTTTGACAGTTATGATACTTGCATCCAATTGTAATAAGCTGCAAGACAGACTTTCTCTGTAAATCATAAAGTTGTTTTGTATGACTTTTGTTTCAAAACTTCTATATTCACAGTAGTAGAGTAGGCTGGTCTTAGAAGTATTGAGACAAAAACATTGAACCAGTAAATATGCAAAATCATTAAATTCAATAAATACTTATTTTTCATAAGCATAATAAATGGCATTAATAACATACATTTATAACAACTTTTGGAATGGAATCTGTATACTATCAGTTTGATAATTACAAGTGAACCAGTATATTTGTATATTGGAATAGAACTTATACTGAGTGTGAATGAAAGATAAAGTTCACCTTAAATATCAGCGTATCAAAACTAATTAGAGCCTACTAAACCATCACTAACAGATTTATGTTAACAAAAGAGCAATCAATCTAATTGATACCTCAACACTTCCAGGTGAACCCTAGAACTTAAAAACTTTGACTGCTTGTGAATTCATAATGCTGGGTTTAATACAGCAATTTCACTAATATAATGTTCAGATCTGATTCTTCTTAAACTAACTGTACAAATGAAAGTATCAAGTTGAAAGACAAAGCAATCACATTGGTGCAATGTTTACTCCTTTATTGCAATGACTGTATTTTACTAAACAAAGCAAACAGTCCCCGACAAACAGTCATTAACTTGAGTATATGAACGAAAACTAAAGAGAGTTTTTCCTCTTCTAGACTGCCAAGCTGTGTTGGCTGCTTAACTGGACAACATACAGACTTCAACCTCATTACAACTCTCAGTTAGTTTTCTGTATACTGCAATGACACTATGAGACAGTAATTCCAGTAAATCACACTAATAAAAAACAGTTTCAATAAATCCAGTTTTCCCTTGCATGGGGCAGTATATTCCTCTCCTGGAATGGCATTTTAATGTGCAAAAGTTAACTGCTAGATGCATATATGGCAGCTGAAAATGCTTCTTTAGTTCATACTTTCTAAATATAAAAATGGCTGCCTATTTCAAAGCACAAGCATGCTAAAAACTATGACGGCACATTTAGAAAAACAAGTTCCCAATTCCTCAGTGTGTAATCCCATGGAATATTGAGTGACACTTTATGGTCAGGTACCCAACACCGGAAACATTGGTCCATCATAGAATGGTTTAAGTTCAAAGGTACCTTTGAAGATCATGTGGTCCAAGCCTGCTGCCATGGGAGAGGGACAGTTTTCACTAAATCAGATTGCTCAAAGCCCCATCTAACCAAACCTTAGGTTTTCCTTAAATATTGCTTAATATGTATACCAACCTATTTCTACAGTACAGCATTATAGTCAGTAGATTGCCCCAAATAATTTTGATACAGACGTTGAACAGTAAAAATAGTGTCAAACCTATGACCCCGCAAGAATCATCAAACCTTGAAGCAATAGAAAGTTTTGGGTTGGAAGAGACCTCAATGACCACCTAGTTCCAACCCCCTACCACGGGGAGCAACACCCTTCACTAGATCAGGTTGCCCAAAGTCGCCCCATCCAACCTGGCCTTGAACACTGCCAGGGAGGGGGCAGCCACACCTTCTCTGGGCAACCTGTGCCAGTGTCTTACCACCCTCATAATGAAGAATTTCTTCTTAATATTTAATCTAAACCTACCCTCTAGCTTAAAGCCATTCTCCTATCACTACCTGTCCTTGTAAACAGCTCCTTTATTTTTGCTTTTTCTGCATAATACCCAAAAGACAGATAGTAGCTTTGCAAATCTGGGAGAGTGCTATGCCAGTCAGAAGAAGAAATACCAAATAATTTGTGGGAAAAGTGACTCAATATATCCCGGGTAGCAGGTGGAGGAAAGACATTGGATGTCATACTGTCCTGGTTTCAGCTGGGATAGAGTTAATTTTCTTCCGTCTAGCTGGTATAATGCTGATTTTGGATTTAGTATGAGAATAACGTTGATAGCACAGGAATGTTTTAGCTGCTGCTAAATTGTGCTTACACAGAGCCAAGGCCTTTCCTGCTTCCCACACCACTCCACCAGGGAGGACTTCACAGCTGGGACAGCTGACCCCAACTGACCAAAAGGATATCCCATACAATGAGGTCATGATCAGCATATAATCTTGGGGCAACTTGGCTGGGGGTTGGATCACTGCTCAGGGAGCAGCTGTGCATTCGTCAGCAGGTGGTAAGCTTTTCATTGGCATCACATTTTTCTTGGCTTTTATTTCTCTTTCTTTCTGTTATTTTCATTTTCATTACAATTCTACATTACTATTATTATCATCATCATCACCACCACCATCACTACCACCACAACTACTGTTCTTATCTCAACCCTCAAATTTTCTCACTTTTATCCAGAGATTCTCTCTGACATACCACTGGGGGAAAGAAAATTATTGAGTGTTTGGGGCTTAGTTGTCAGCTGGGGTTAAGCCACATTAACATACATTCAGAAATAACTTAAATGTGATAGTCAAAAGCTTATGTTGGGGTGACCGAGAAAACAGAACTGTTTCAAGAATGTGAGAAGAAAAATAAATAAGCAGGGTAAAGGATTGGGCAGAGGCTCCTTTTCAAGCGAAGTCTGTAAGGGTGTGGCAAACTCACTACAGAACAATTACAATTGTTAAGAGAAAGGTGAATAAATCTTGCTCACAACTTTGGAAGTCTAGATTGGACTGAGATAGAGGTGGTGATCGGTGGAACTTACAATATTGTGTATGTATACAGCAAGCAGCACAGATGTCGTACAAGTACAAATATTTTTTAACAACTGTTTAAAATATATCTCTGAATCCAAGTTTTACGTTTCACATGAGAAGACTTCCTGAGATCTAAGTACTACTGATTTATGGTACAGTTGTAACATTATTCACGAGAGTACCACCGATGCACTATGGCTTGCTTTGCCATCCTTTGGCAAAAGTGTAATTCCTCCAAAAAACACAGACCAGGTTCAAGGTTTTGTTCAGGAGAAAATAACTACACAGTTGTTATCCTCTAAAAGTATTCTTGGTGTCTGTGTCTTCCCAGAATACTCTGTATATTCCAAATGTCCAACAGCAAAGAAATGCACCAGCAATCAATTCCAATAATCAGGGAAAAGTGTAATTTTCAAAATAGGCCTGTTGCTTTGTGAAGTTGTAAAAGCCCAGGTGCTGCAGATTCCCAACCAAATCACAGAGTAAGTTGCAGGGACTCAGTTTGGCTGTCTTGGGCATCTTTTAAGTGAACAGAATTTAAGATTTCAAAAGGCCTGTTGAGGTAAAGTTGCGGATGGAATTTTAAAAATATATGCTCTCCAAATTAAATGCTTAAGGGAGTTACAAAGAAATGCAACTTTTGTGGATATAATTTCTATTATAGAGTATAAAAATAACATAAATTAGACATTTTAAATAATAGACTTAAGGAGACAGGAGCCTTTTCAGAGGGACAAAGCCTTTGTGAAACGGTGACCTCTCTGGAGAGTCATGTGGGTCTGTGGCTCGACCGCTATTCATGTAGCTATTATTTACCTCTCTGTGAGGTGAACAATAACTGAATTTCAGATTCTTCAAGATCATTAAATCCACAATAACAGTTGTTGTCAGAAGTAGAAGACTCCTAAGGAGATATAACAACCAAACAGGGAAACTCTTTTCAAAGCTAAAAACACAGGTGCTAGGCACAAATTACACAATGTATCAGCCTGGCAATTTTCATGTCACTTTGTTAACTGCAGCAGTCTGTAACTGTGGAGTACCTTTTATGCCTGTGTTCAGCTGCAGAGTTTACAGGGTTTCTCCAGCTCACCCGTATCTCTCTACTCCCAAATAAAGAATGTTTAAACCATTAATTATTATACCAGCATTTAAAGTGTGCTGTTGCCCTTTGGCAGAGAGCTCCTTGATTTTCAGGCCTCGCAGCAGGTCAGCTTCCGTTGTTGGAAAGGAATTGGTGTCACAGAGCCGGCTGCCATGCGAGTTATTTGCATCATCTACATATTTCTATTTGGATTACATACATGAGTCTTGACATAAACAGCTCTAAAAACCTTAGCTTAGGCATGCTAAGAAGCTACAAGAAATGCCTTTGTTGCTGTCCCTGCAGTTCTCTGGGTACTAACCCATCTATTATGAAAGTAGGTGATGCATCCACTTGAGTAACTGCACATTCAGATGGCAATACAAAAATTGTCATCTCGTTCAAAATTATTTTCTGTTCAGCCATGACACTCTTAAGTCACATTCTTAAAAACTGCACAGTAATGGATAGTGTTTATTGGGGTTTTTTGTGTGTAGGGTTTTTGATTGGTTGGGGGGGGTGTTTGTTTTTTAAGGAGATGTAATTGAGAGGGAAAATGGAACACATCAATTCCAGATTTCAAGAAAATTCAAATATAGGACTTCACTAGTGGTCCTTCTTTCTCTGAACAAAGATTATTTTAACCCTGTTACAGCTCAGGTCTGCTAAGGAGCCCTTTATTCCAACACATTTCTGTGGAAGACCATGGTTCTCCCACCAAAGAGAAAAAAACAAAAGACCTAGTGATTGAGCTGTGGACTTTTCTATAAAAAACTACATCTCTTTCCTAGTCCCCATAAACTTCAGGGTTTTACTAGTCTCCCAGTTCTCGTCTGTCTCCCCTGTTATCTAAACAGGAAATATATAGATTTTTTGCAGAATATTAATTCACACTGGCCGCAGATGTTTGGAACTAGAGTTTGAAAACTTGTGAATCTTATCTTCTTGGTTGATTACAGCAGCCCATCAGAAAAATACCATCATAAATAAAAAATAAACACTAACTTGTGGGCTAAAGCTCATTGTTTGGCTCGACCAAAACCATGCAAATTCTACCCTAATATTATAAATATTCTAATGGGTTGAATAAACATGTCTGAAATTAGTATTCAAAAGAAAAAAAACCTTAAAATAGACTCCATTAAAATATGCTGCAATAATCATAAATGCTTTAAAATAAATATACATTATGTTTATCCCTTTCCACTCAACACTTTTGTTTTTCTCTGTGCTGTGCAGTCCCCCACTCTGTTCCATTTCAATCTAAATGATACATATGACAATATTAAATAAATGTAACATTTTGATTGACAATCCAGTATAAATGGCATTATAGAGATGGATGAGTGAATGGACAGATGGGCAGGTTATATTAGGCAATCCAGCCCTCATGGAAAGGGAAACAAGGACTGGTAAGCAAAATGCAGGGCTTATTCGACTGCTGACTTAGAGGACAAATTATATGCTGCCTACATTGTATAGCCAGGGGAAAAAAAGTATAAAACTGTAAATTTAGGCTTATTAATTCCTGTGGAATAGAAAAATATACCAAAACAAGCTTAATAAAATGCACTGTCTGTTTCAGAATCAATTAGAAATTTCTTCAAAGTGACTCAAGTAAAACTGTTCTGATTCCTAACAGGAAGAAAAAATTGAAAATATCTTCTAAAAAATCACTGTCCTGGTTCAAAAGACTAAAGTTTAAATCACTTCTGTGCAGTTTCAGTTTGAACTTAACACTGCCCTCTTGTGCTGCTGCCTTTCCTTTACACCTTGAGCTACATGAAAATCAGAAACAATTACAGACTGAAATGTAGTCAGTAAGATTGTTTACTTTTTGTTTTAGTTTGATTAAAAAACAAAGTCTAAATGAAACAAGACGGATTTGAACAAATACTTTTATTTGGTTTAAAACTTGTCATCTCAATCTCTTCTATTGTATTTCTATTATAATATATGAAAAAAAAACAACCAGCAATATTAGTTACTAGTTTTGTCTTGGGTAAAATTTCTTATAAACTCCTGAAATAAGTTTCTCTTGGGACTAAAATTATTCACATTTTCCATGTGTGTCAAGACTGATACAGCAAAACACAAACAACAAATACCACTTGAGAAACAAAACAACCCAAACATTCAAGTACATGATAAAAGTACAGGCATGAAAGAAACTATGCATATCGTTACTTCCATTTTTGAAGCATGTTTTTCACCTTTCTTCAGGTTGCACATTAGCCTGACTGTAGCGCAAGATATCCCAGGAATTCTAACTTCAACGTCGATCAGGCCCAATCTGCTTCTTGCTTTCATCAATGCTACACACATCCCAAGTCTCACACAAGAAATGAATGCACAGCTGATGTAGAATGGTTTTAAGAGAGAACAGCTTCCTGTAACTTTGGCCTTTAAAACCAGCCATACTGGCAGAAACCGTAAGAGCATACTCTTTCCAGCAATCTATCTGTGACAGCTGAAATATAACTTTGCGAAGGACAAACCGTGTATGTTTCAACGTTAATCATCTTTTCCTCCGCCTCAAAAGAAAAAAAACCAAAAACTAACCAAATAAAAACTCCCACTATTAAAAAAAAAGTATTCAAAGAACAGCATAACTTCCCATCTTTGAACACACATCTGGTCATAACCTTCTGCAACACTTCCCACTGATGTTAAATTTCATGTATCAGTGACATAACTAAATAACATCCAATACATACAAAATGATTCACAGACCAGATGTTCAGTGCGGTTCTGTTTTCTTCTACCGAAGTACCAATGACTTAAAAAAAAAAAAAAAAAAAGAGACCTTTTCAGGTGACAAAAGTTGGTATTTGATATACTGCAATTCTTCTGTCTTCACATAAATGTAAAATAGGAAGAATCGTGGAAGAGGCACATTAAGCGAGTGCGAGTGACTGCGACACGACCTTTTTCAGGTAACACTTCAACACCTGTAAAAAGTCACTGCCACCATACTCTAACCTGTACAGTTATTTTCTGCCCAGTACATCCCTAAGGTTATGGAATCGATAAGGACTGCACAGCCACTATAATTTGAAACCTCTGACATGTAGAATAATACATATGCACACTAAATATATACACACACACATATATATATTACATAGACACATATATGTAAAAGAAATGCATGTCCTGCAGTTCAGACTTTGAGGCTGCTTGGTATTTCTAACTAAAGTAACCCCCACATGAACCCAGGTTGCTGATATAGCAGTAAAAGCTGCAAACAGAAAGAAGTGTATCACACTGCTCTTAGATACTACTGTATGGTTTATCAATAAAATATCTGACACACAGTTTTATTTGCACATGTAAACAAACAATACCTGTCAATTTCTGCAGCCATCCAGTGGTCTGCAGTGTTGATACATTAAAAACATGCTATATGTGCCTCAGTCTGTTCATTTGATTATGTAGCATTTTATTAAATGAATTCCTGGTAATAATATTAACTATGACTTACCCTGGCATTGGTCCATTTCCAGAAAGACTATAAACTTGACGAGGATTTAAAAGGTACTGAAATTTTCTATAAATTCTGGAGAGGTAAAAGAGACAAGGACAAAAATATTTACTTCTATGTTAGCAACTTTTTTTAAAGCTAGTAATAAAAGAATTAAAGAAGTTAACACATATTATAATTATTTGAATTGCAGGATCTCATTTATAAAAAAAAAAAATCACATATTTGATCACAGCAATTATAACTCATACAAACAGTGTATTATGGGTATAAAATTGAGACAGAAGTGCTACAAGCTATCTACAGTTCAAATGCTGTATATATAGACAGAAAAAGCTCCCAAAAGCTGGCTAAGGAGATACAACACCACAAGAAAAGGTGAACAGAAAAGCACATTAGTTCCTATTACAGTAGCTCCATGGTAAAGGAAAGATATCTTCCTGAAAGTTACTGCTAGCACAAAATTGCGAGTATAATTAATTGCAAAAGCAAACTGGTTTTGCCACCCACCAAAAATGACCCCATGGGTTGAGCAGCATCCTGAGAAAGCAAATCTATTTCCAACTTCCATCTCCTTTGGATTATTTTTGAATGGAAGAAATTTAAAGATTCAGAACCATTGTTTTATTTGAACTATACATATTTTTAAGTTATCTGAGTAACAGGAAGCAATTGATTCATACAGCAAGGCAAGCAGTGTCCTACCCCGTAAGAGACCCTGTTTTACTGTCCCACCCACAATAAACATTTCCTTAAGTGGCAGAAAACTGTAACTTTATCAATTTGAGGTTACTTACTGTAAAACTATGACAAACATTTTGTTTCTTCACTACAAATATTAGAAATGTAATTTCCAAAATTGACTACAGTGTGGTAGCTGCTTCATTTCTTACATAGAAACAATTAAGTACATGAAAGACTTGGGGCTCAGAATGAATAAATATAGGTACCTGGGATCTAAGACAATAGTTTAAATGATAAACCTCTATTTCTTGCTTTTAATGTTTATATCCTCACTGTAATGGTTTAATCTTTTTAGGACAGCATTCATTTTCAGTGAAATTTCTCTTCCTTTCTTCTTATGGCCTTATAAGCATAATAAAAGCTGAATTTTGGGTTAAAATGTCCACATTTTCAAATCCAGTGAAAACAAAACTGTCTAGATACAATCTATGTGCACACTGATATTATTTTTTTCCTTCCCTAATAGTAATGCATAATTTATGAGGCTAGGTGGAATACAAAGGTGTAAGAATACTGAATACAAACAAATTTATAATTATCTCTAAAATTGCCAAACTGGAACATTTTCTTAACTACTTGATTATTTAGTGATTATCAGCTTCTTCAATAAAGCACTGCCATTCCTGACAGAAATAGTCAATGTGAAATGACTGGTTTGACTTTGCAAGCAAGCACACATCATTGTCAGTGGTTGTGATGACGACCACATTGGACATTTGACAGTAGACTTGCAACACACCATTTCCATTTCAATTGCAGCATCTTACCAATGTAAAAGGATCCTATTTTTAATTTTCTAGCCAGTATGTGTAAGTTGCTTCTCAGAGACATACAGGATTTAACCTGGTCACAGGTTCAGCTAATTTGTATAACCAGCCATAAGAATGTCATGTATTGATACGAAGTCCCAAAAGCCTAAGGATTATTTACCTAAATGTTTGGTGCTAGAAAACATACTAACCATTATGTACACTCACACCACAGTTGTCAGGTATCTGTGACATGCTATAAAAGCCTTCCTAATAAAGAGGGAGCCAAGTCTCTCTAGTCAAAAACCCAGAAGTCCACCTTCAATAACAAAGAGATTACATTGAATCCTACTTGATTCACTGCATGCCATTCATAGGTACTAGCCAAATATCAATGACAGATGATCATTCCATAATGACTCACTGCAAATGACACATCATGCTTTAAGTTATTATAACATGTTTATATATGCTAGTCTGTGTGAAATTTATAAGTCGATGGCTCATTTTCATTCACACGTTCTCCAAATAGAGGAAGAATCTTTCTGCAAATGTTTGCCTTCACACTAAACTATGACTGGACCTAGCAGCATCACACATGCAAGCCAAGGAAACAGACAGTAATTTAGTCTTCCCATTTTATACCTACTTTACCAAACAGACTATTGGTACTGACATGTCTGAGCTTCTTACTTCTGCATGTATGAAAGGAACTGGACACATTTTCCTTGTGACTGAAAATTTGTGCAACGTTGCGGTAACACCTCAAAAGACAACTTTTTGTGACAGAGGGGAACTTCAAGAACAAAGCCAGTGCATGAAATTTCCTTTTGTCCCCACCACCTTCAGATGGTTCTTACACCACAACACAATTTATCAACAAATAGCTGTGCTTCTGTAACCGTTTACGGGGTTATTCTGTGATCTGGAAAACTAAACAGATTCAATTTAAAATACAAATCCTTGGAAAAGTTTCTCCATTGTCACTTTTCCCCTTCACTTAAATTGTACCTGTAATCTCATATGAACCTCAAAGAGCTGCGCTAGCATAACTGAGGAGGTAGGAAATTACAACAGGTCCTAGCCAGGAGGTCTGGGATCACTTTTAAACAGCTCTGCTGCTGAAGAAAGTGCTCTTGAGCCCACCTTGGGCTGAGTTAGACTGAGCTATGTTCTGAAGTTGTAAGATCACTACTTTTGAAGGATAGATGACAGACAGAAATCCACTGGCAACTCAAAACTGGCAGTAAAATAGACCACACTATAGAGGAAGCTGGCCACAGCAGTGCCTTATGCCAAACTGGGGGATGCATCTTCAGTCACCTGGCGGATCATACCTCAAGATGTGGTCACCACAGACTTAATCTAACCCTAATGTCAGAAAAGAAAGAACCAACAAGCCCTCCGCAGAAGTAAAAATATGCATTAGCAATCTTCTCTCCCAAACATACAGCATTTGAAAAAGATCATTTGAAACTGCTTCTATGTTTTGTCTCAATGCTAAATAAAAGCTTAGAAAGCCAGGCTAATCAGGGAGTAGGAGGGAAGAGCTACTCTGAACCAAAGTTATTTGAAAACAACAAAGGTCAAATATATAATCAACCTGTACTGCACCGACACTGAATGTGGAGTCAGCAGGAAACGTCAGTGTACGGAAGCTGATCTCCAGTGCATCCAACCGCACATTTCTCAAGGAAACAATTGTTTAAACTCACCTGCTGGTCAGAAAAACAAATTGGAAAATGGGGAAGTGGAAAACAAAGTAATGAGTATGGCAAAACAACAGCATGATTTAAAAGTACTCTCATGTGAAGAGCATTACCCTTAACAGTAACAGTCTTTAGAAGCACTACGTGCTGCTTGTATATTCTTTCTGTTGAAAGAAACTGTTCATCAATGATGTACTAAATATACACTTTCTATTCATAGATTATTGAAAGCTGTTGTCTCGATTAGTCAGATCTTAAATGCCGACATATAGGACTGTTAGCTCTACAATGAAACGGATGTACTGCAGTGGTTTTTTTGGAATAAATTACCACTCCTGTCCATTTTATGCACAATCACTGAAAACATGTTACAGCGTCACACAGCCTGAGGAAGACACCTGACTGGGTTTTCTGAACTCCTATCCAATCTCATGCTTAATAAAAATCTATTTTTCATGTGCTTAAACTCATCAACTTTAATTCTAATTGGCTACTTTCTTAATAGACATTGAGTTATAATTTTGTTCTGTTTTGTAAGCATATGTATTATCCATTGGGCTAAATAATTTAAGTCCAAATGACTTTAAGTGCATTTAGGTTTTAGGTGATGGGCAACAAGTATTAATCTCTCAATTGAGAAAAAAGTATAGCCAGGTTATTTTCATGTTTATTTTGCAATTATATCCCAAAGTCATAGCATTGTTTTTTAAAAGAGAAACCTATTAAAGAAGAACAAGATGACATGTTTTGCAAAAACTGTTTTTTTAAACAGAACTGAAGTTTTAAAATGTATTGATAAGGTAATTAGATATGGTTATAGATAAAGTATTTTTGTGTTCTGAATGCACTTTTCCTACATAATCCTTTTGTATCTCACTACCCATCTGTTCCAGTATTCAAACACCCAAACTAAAGCATTCCTTGCCCTCAAGTGATCCTCAGCTCTTTTCCTTTGCATTTGAGAGATTTGAAAAAAAATATATATAGTCAAATATAAAAGCAGACAGACTATTGTTGAGGGAGTACATTTATTCAACTGGTGGTCAGATGGATGCATACACTCTCACCAAGTCTAAGGGCAATGAAATGGGCTGGGTTACCATATGGCAGGGCATAGAATCTCATACAGGGAACTGTGGGAACACGGGAGTCTTGTCAGTATCTGCAATAACCTTTCTCTGTTCAATGAAAGTCAATTAGAAATAACTTCATTCACCGTGATCTCTCAAATGCAGTAAATCCTAAATAAAGACTTAAGAATAGCTTTCTGTGAGAAATCACCTTAATCTGAATAAGTCAAGATAATGAAAATCTCATCCACAAAAATTGGTTGGTTGTGGTTTGGGTTTTTTTTCCTCTTGCTGCTGTGGACATCTTAATTTAGTTACAGCCTGTCCTCTACTCCTAGTTTGTCAGTACTTGAACAGATTACAAAACTGCTATAATCCAAAAGCCTGACTTGAATCACCATGTCTGTGCATTTTAGAAGTTTATTTATGTCTTCAAATGTTCTGTGATTTTACTTTTCACCACGTGTAACTGCCACAAAATTGGAGGTGTGGGGAACACAGAATTCCTCTCTGGTTACTAACTGTGGAGCAGCCAGATAAAACCCAGGAAAAGTTAAGTTGTTGTCCCCTGAAAATCTTTTCATCCCTTAGATTCAATCTTCAAGCTAACATGTACTCTTAACATCCTTATTTTATAAATTTTTTATGTTACTGGCATTGACATGAAACATTAACACTTAAAGGCAAGGGGCAAACCAGTCTGTAGGTGGACAAATACTCCTTTTTTAACATTTTAAAATCTAGTTTTAGAATAGCCATGAGATATTATCTCCTGCTGGTGAATGACTATGTCATTCATGCTGGTGAATGGATGTCTACCTGACTATGCAACTGACCTTTTGATGTGCTCCCCCTAACACAGAAATATTGAGTGCAACCTTGACACATTAGCATGTAATTTAACATTTTATTTTGTGTGGCATCAAAGCCAGTTTAAGAGGTTCTCATACTTCACTATACTCAGCTGCTGGTGGATGTTCTCATGCTATACACTTCATTGTGTAATGACACTTGTAGGTAACAGTGTTAGTGAATGAGGAGACTCTAAGACATTCCTTTTTTAAATTCAAATCCTTCCTGTGATCTTCTTGGCCTCAGTAACGGTTCATTAAGATGAACTGAGAAGTGTCAGGCTGCAATACTGAATGGAAGAGGAGATTGGGAAGGGGATCAAGTTTTAAACTTGCTTTTCCTCTGCAGAATATCTAACATTAAATGACATCCATCATGCATTAAAGCCCATTCAGACAGTAACACTTGAGAACAATTACCAGCTGGGAGCTGAAAGCTGTGAAACAGCATTTTATCAAGTTGTTTCTAGGTTATAACTAATATGTAAGTGCAAGTCTCTAACCTGTCTCTCACCTATATAATTCCAGACTGGATCCCTGATCTACTTGCTGCATATCTGTACTACAAAAAAGTCAAGCTGAGTGCTAGCGTGCTACCTTCCACCTATGCCCCTAACTGCAGAGATGACCAGGGCTACCTCATGCTTCTACTGTGTCTGAAGCATGAATGTTCAGGGTGGCTCATAATGTTTTGTTGTGACTGCAAAGGCATGTTCTTGAAAATGTTTAGGATTAATTTTTAGATCATTAATTGCATGAATTGCTGGCATTGCTGATAATCTAAGTATACCAATCCAGGGATTACATCATCAACTCCTAAACTTTATCCTGCTCTCTCAGAGGTCTTTGAGTACACTTTTGGTTAGATGATCTTCAGCTCTGAGAACTCCCCTAACAACTACACTGCCGGATTTTGTGCCACTTGTCAGTTTAAGGGACACACTTTGAATGAAATGATATAATGGAGGCAGTGAGGAAGAGGTAGGGAAAGGTGACCCACTGCAGTTTACTTGCTTGGCACCAAGCTTTAGAAACCTGCAGGATCCCTCCTTTTGTGCTTCTGGGTACCCACTTCACCCAGTTTCCACAGATGACAGTCTGATCTTGGCAAAAAGACCGTAACCTCTTTGAAGACTCGAAGGATAAATTACAGGACTGACATTGTAGGCTAGGCTACAAAAATTGGGGGATTTACGTGATGATCAAAACTGGCCCTATCGCTAGCACTTGTGATGCTGAAGTATACTCTAAGAAATCCACTTGGTGGGTAACTAATTCAACGTTTCTATGACAGAGTAGGAGAAGAATGCTCCTTAACTCTGTTTTATCACACCTCTGATACACTATAATTTAAACTTAGGCACTTAGAATTTAAATCAATATAGTTACTGGCATATAAAGTTAAGCATGTCTTAAAAGTTTGTTTGATTGAACTTTAGCCCGTTGACTGGATTGTTAGAATGCTTGCTATCTACAGAAATGACTTCTTTTCTGTAAGGAAATCTTATGGAGAGGCTGGAGACCCAGGTCACTAAATCTTTGAAAGGCAAGTCATATATTAGAAAGTGGAATACTGTTTCCAGTTTAAATTTTTTGGCGTCTATGCATAATTATTACGGATTAAAAGAAAACTATTGTAACTTCAAAGTTGCAGTGTAAAAGTATAGTAACTCACATCTTCATGCAACTCACACAAAACCATAAACTGAATAGCTGCTTTTGCTCACATGAAATGAAGCTGCTGTATACAATCACTATTTTTTAACTGCAGAATTTGTAGCTATATGTTAGTACCTGCTCTAAACAGGGCAACATGTGTTCAAATGTGAGGTATAACAATATAAAATATTTCTTTTCATGTATAAGCTTTTAACATTAATTTTTAAGCATATCACAGAGATCAGAGAAACAGAAAAAAAAAATAAAAGAGAGAAAATAAACCTTACCTTTCTCCTTGTTTCCCACCACTTTTAGGATTGACAAAAACTAAAAGTGGATGAGTGCCTGGAACTGGAGTGATCTAAAAGAAGGGAATAACACAGCCACTCATTAATGCTGTGTGTTGCATTCATTTTTTTCCTATAGTAGACAGAAAACAAAAAGCTTAATGCAAACTCTACGTTATGCTATGTAATCCAGCTGGAAGCAAGTCCATAATTTGAAATAATCCTCACTTTGTTAATTTGCCACTAATTGCAAATTTTTAATGCTAGCTGCGTGTCTTACAGCAGTGATGACTTTTTAACCTATAAATCCACTGAAATATTGATATATATATAGGTTACAACCATCAATAGAAAACTCTCAATGCAAGAAACACATGACTGTTTTTGCCAGTAATGTCCTACAGAAAAAGCTACAAATAAACTGTATTTTGTTGTGAGAAACAACACTATACTATAAAGGTCAAATACAGAAAAATAAAATTTTAAACCTGACTAATTTCTTTTTTTTTTAAATTAGAGAAACCTGTAATATTTGATATGATATGAAATCACACACCTTTTAAAACGCAATAAGCATAACAATTGCAAGTTCCTTTAAACACCTTAGAAAGATGGAAAACTTCAAAAAGTAGACAAGAAAATGTGGAAGGAGGACAGGCCTGAGATAAAAAAATGGAGGGGAGGATATACTAAAGGAAACAATGACTTCTACCGTGTTTTTAATTCTTTTGTGAATGAAAAGTTTTACAAGACCACACTAATGTTTAGCTTCATAAACTACCACTTTCCTTCAACGTAATAGTGTTAGTCTGTATCTTCAGATACCTCAAGGCATCACTGGTTTTGCTCCGTAGACTTTGAAGAACTTCAAAAAGTTAGATCAGATGATCTCTGTAATATCTAGTTTTGTATCATAAATGTATGCGATTCATATTAAAAATGATCATACTAAGACAAGCATGAATTCCAGAATGTTTAAAAGCATATTAAGTGTTCAAAGTCAACATCTCCAAAGTCATGCACTAACAACTTCAGAGGTAAGACGTAGATTGTCTCTGTTTCATAATGATACATTGAAAGCTCTTGCTTCAAATCCTTATTCCTGATTCCTGAAATAACAAAATCTTTTCAGCTGAATATTTCAGAAAATGTAATTTAAGCCAGAAACCAAGAAGCGTGCTAAGCTAAGGAGACATACAGGCATCCTATAGTCATAGGCATATAATCCTATAGACATCTAAAAGCACTTTTCTTCTTGTATGAGGTGTTAGGAACTAGTGTGTCTACTCCATCCATAACTTTTAAAAACAATAGATCCAAATCTGTTTCAATAGATTCAGCAAGTAAGTAAAAACTCGGCAAAATCGGTAGAATTACCCCTAGCATAAAACCAACCCAGTATTACATTCTGTCACAGTATATTGCTACAGTAAAGCGCTGTATGTTGAAACATACATCAAATTGCAGGATATAGTGAAGTTTGTCATATATTTAATTTTTATCTACTGTTTTAATCAATTTTAGTTATTTAGCCAATTCCCATGATGTTTGTTCCTGTGAACTAAGTGTAAACCAATGGTGCTCATTGTGACAGAGATGGACTACCTACTGAAATCCCTTAGGACGGAGGTTAATTAATGACACTCATCCTAGGGTTATATATGATCTATTACTTCCTCTAATTAGAAATAATAATCCTGATCATTATGCTGGTTAGCTAGAAAGAAGTAAGATGAATGTGCTTAACTATGATTAATTGTCTAGAAGTCATGCAGATCTCCATTGCCACTAAGTTATCTGCTCAGTGCTGTCTGATGGAAGGGGGTTTGGTCTTGATACTTTTCTCAACAAAAGCTAAATGATGAACTTACTTGTATTTTAAATCTTTTATTTCAAAACTTAACCATATTATTAGAAGTAGAAGGTTTAGGACCATAAAAAAATCTGATAAGCACCTTGAATTCCACTCAATTCCAAAATAAGTTCCTTAGAATTAATTTCTTACAGCTTTTCCAAATTACTTTTCTAGATAACATGGATCTTCCCATACAATAAACAATGCAACTAAAAATTTAGACTAAATTAGTAAATATTTTCAAGCCTTAATCTAGCATGACTTAATGGAAAACTTCACAGCTTTATTGGACAAGTGACTAAAATAAAATAAAACAAAACAAAACATGATGGAACAATTACATATAGCTTCTTCCACACTGAAAACAGAGGTCTGACAGGGGTAGAATGAAGATTTGGTGGGGATCTTTGATTAGCTATCTTGGGAACTTAAATCAGACAAATGCAGTTAACATCATGATCAGGTTTTTAGAATAAAAAAGGTTCCAGATAAGAAGTCTCAGAAATCCTTTTCTTGTTCTTTGAAATCACTGATGATCATGTTAGAAGGAGCAAAATTAGAATTACAGTAGCATAGTCTGTCCAGATACAGGAGAATTAGTCTCGCATGCTTTCATCAGCTACAGCAATTTTTTTCCTCTATCATCTTTAGGAAAAATATTAACATTAATTACTAGCTATATTTTTGGAATCTTACATCTTTGTGGAAATAGTTAGAAAAATATACAATCTGGGAGTGAAGAAACCCACTATCTCACAATTAGCTGAGCCTAATCACTATAGTACACTTCAAGTTCCACTTGATCACAAAGATGAGATATCGTAATTGATACAGATCAAAAAATTAATAATTGTTGCTAAGATGGATTCCTGTTACTCCACACCAGTTTTATCCAATAGAGAAAAAAAAAAGCAAATTAGGGTCATCACTGAAGAATTATTTCTAACGTTACCACTATGATTACCATTATTGCCTTGTGTGCTACATTACAGGTGTGACATTACTGAATGTCAGGCACTTCAGAAAATATGTTAAATACATTTAATAATTATTCTACCATCTTAGTCCTCATTCTTTCTTTCTCTCCTCCTCAAGCAATAATAAATAAAAGCAACAATATATCCTAGGCTTTGGATTCATCATGGAAAGAAGATAAAACATACAGTTTCGATCATACAAACTTGTAGAAAACCTTATGCCATAACAATCTGAAAGCAGAAATTTTAATTATTTAAGGTTGTGTGTGCAGGATTCAGAGGTGCTAGGAGGTTGCTGTTTTGAACAGATGAGGCACTACATCCCAGGTATTGTACCCCTTGAGTGGGAAACAGAGATTTGAAAAACACCTGGGCATAAACAATCTAATGCTTGGGGTAAAGAACAATATCCATAATGACAAACACCATTGTTACCATAAGGAGATACCAGAGACACTCCTCAATCTGGAGCAGGTGGACTCACTGGAATTGCATGGATACCACTCAAGGGTTAGAAAACTATATGTGCTTCCTCTACCACCAGTTCACTGGTTTATTAGAACAAGTCTTCACACTGTGACTGATTACAGAACCTGAGTTTTCTGTCAATGGATACTCTATGCCTTTTTATTCATGTTGTATCAGTCATGGATGATCTGGATAGCAATGCAGCCTGTGATGATGGCAAGTACAAGCAGACAACCTTGACAGGGGTACTGATTGCTTTCACATTCTACTGGACCATCAAAGGAGCAGCCATGTGTCTGCAAAGGTTTTAAGGTTTGGGGTTATATCCTTTTTTTTTTTTCCCCCTTTATGTTGTCATAACAAGAATGTTTCACTAACCTAAAAAGATGAAACAATAAAATAAGCCTTTCTAGACTGACACAATAAGGTATATAAATAAATATGAGGTATACACCATTTGATTGATACATATATTCACATTTTACTGAACCTCAATTGCAACACATTAAAAGATGCAGAGAACAATCTACTATGTATTACAAATGATTATCACATTGTTATCATGATGCTCATTGAAGTCCTGAGGAAATAAAGAAGCATACACATGAATATGAACTTTATTCATAATTACTCATTCTCAAGGGAAAGAAGTCAAGCAGTCCAGACAGAACTTCTGGCATGCCTCCAAATAACCTCCCTAAAACAACATTAGCTTCTCTCACACACAGGTTTTTCTCTCAAGTAGAAAAAGCTTCTATTGTTATTCTAGATGTCGCTATTACTGAAACCGCCTTGCTTCTCTCCACTCTTAATTATGATGTGCCAAATACCCTACTTGGAAATATATGGACAAATAATATCCTTGAAGTTTAGTCCACTCATCTATTATTAACAGGTCCAAATGAAAATAGTGAACAGTTACTTAGACACAGACTCAGAACTATAAATTCACAAAATGGTGCATGACAGATACTGAAACAATCAAGTTCAGCTTCGCATCGCAATACAGTGTTTTAGAGGTAGTTTTCCCTCCTTCTTAATCCCTTTGGAAAACCCACCAATCACATGAGAAGCAGATTTGCTCCACAGCATTCCTCTACAGGTAGAAGAATTTACCTTATCATTATGTTTTTAAATATGCAAATATAAAATAATAGGAGGGAGAATGTATAGGAAAAATTTCATTTTAAAGATTTTGCTCAATCTATCACTGTCTTCATATACCTAAAAGTATCTTCTTAATATTAAAATAACAATAATCACACCTGAAGACCTTGTCCATCTACAGTCACAGAATTTGCTCTTTGCATTTTGTTCCGTTCTCCTAGTTTGTTCATTTGCTGTGGGCAACTCTTTTCTTTTTTCACTGTTGCCTGTCTTTCCTTGAAAAAAAGAAGAGAAAGGAGAAAATGGAACATTTTAACAAATAATATAACGCTATACAACTGTAACCAAGACTGTGCTTCACGAAGTTACGAAGTAATGTCAGATTCTTCTTTAAATGAAAATGAGATCTCAGTTAAGTTATTACACAATGTCTGGCCACTTCACATAACATCTATCTATGTGCCTGGACATTCCATAATGACTAGGCAATAGATGGATGAAAAGTGTGCAGTCACAACACAAATTAATGCAATGATGTGAAAAGATAATCTGACATTGCCAGGATAGCATTTTGAACCTTGAAAGCCAATCATACAAAATACTTATTAAACAATAAGCACATTCATAAGAGATCAGTAATTTATCAAAATTTCTTCCTAACTGCTAGCAAAGGTTGGATATTTCAAGGATAATTTACTGATCTGGCAAAATAAACCTGTTTTAAATGTATCATAACCAATTGCATGAGTGGCTTTTTATAAAGTACATATTTTGTATCAGAAAGAAACCAGAATTCACATGAGATTCTAAGCCATTGGCACCTTTTGATGCTAATAGCCCTATCAGATGATTATTTGAAAGCAAAAGCTTAGAAGTATGTTGCTGTTATATTTTCAACTGTTGTCAGGTCATTTCAGAGAACTCTAGGTGGAAAAAAAAAAAAAGTCCCTGCTCTTTGTGTGTCATCCTATTTATAAACTGTACCCAGCATGTTCTTTTACGTGGTCCAAAAATGCACCAGAAATTAAGACAGCAGATGTTTATCAAATAGAATCAGCATCCCCAGTCCCGACTGCACCCCAGTCACTTTCCTCACTTCACCAGTGCAAGGAGGCTTTAAACTAGTCAGGGGAATGGGCTGGCACAAAGCTGCCTCACTAGAAAGGAGCATGAAGGACACTGTTGCACCCCCTGCAACTGCAGCTAGTAAGCAATTTATTAAATGTTAGCACTTACGTTCAGTACCAGGCCAAACCCATCTCCGTGGTACCTCTGATAAAGCCTTAGGGACTGCAAGAGCAATTAATCTGCGCCACTCCTTCTGGAACAGTTTAAACTGGTAAGAAACACTGACAGAGATTCCCTGACAGGAAGGGAATAACTCCTGGCTTAATACAGTGCTTCACAAATATTCCTGTAACACAGATGCAGACCGACACTGCTTTTATATCTTCAGTTTCCTTAAATTTGAGTCTGATGCAGCCTCAATCTAATCCTGATGCAAATAGTAGTCCCAAGTCACCCCAAGATGCTCTGGGCAGCCAAGCACTTTGGGTAACTGTGGCAATCTGACCACGTTTCCTATAGAAGGACTGACAAACCTATGACACAGAATAAAAACCACAGGGGAGTCTACACTATTTCCCGTATGCAGTGTGATTCCTAAGAGGTTAGTTAACTGAGCTCTTGGATGCTTTGAGTAACTCGATGAGTTCCAGAGGAGGTCCAAGAGTCTAGACTATAGTACTGTTGCGTTGAACAAAAAACAGTAAAAGCAATTAGAGCTATTCATCTCAGCCCTAGCATTTGAAACACAGACAAGCACTGTCCATCCATATTACTGCCTATCACTCATCTATTTGATTTTTTGAAACTAGAACTAGGATGAAGCACCTGAAAAGAATAAAATTTGTGAACTAACACAAAACATTAATGCACAATGGTATTGGTCACTACCAAGGTTGGAGAGTAAGAAACTTCAGTATGAATGAATCGTCATCCTTCATTACATATGTAAGATGCAGCTTTGGGGCTTTAAAAAACTTTGCAAATAAAAGTCACTCCATTTTTATAAAAAGTAAGCATATCGTGCTAAATGGGATTTTATACTGTGGCCAGATCTGGCTCTTGGATATTGGAACATCTCCAAAAAAAATCAAATCAGATTTGTATCGGTAATGTAGACACACAGGAAAAAAAAAACAAAAACAAACAACCCTGATTTTAAAATAAGGGCTGGAGAGCAAACTTTTTAAAGACTATAAAAATGCTAAGCTATAAAAGCATATCTGTGATAGTTCAAAGAAAAAAGTAACAACGACAAATTCAGCACACTGAGTATGTGCACTTAGGTTAAAAAAATTACTGTTCAAAGAAGGCCTACTTATAAAGTAAGCACTAAAAGTCTTCTTGCATACATCATGCTATTACTTAGAGGAAAAGTATTTATACATTGCTGAGAACTGTCTTTATATAAAGGATGTATACCACAGTGCCCAAACCTGCTGTTATCAATCATTTACCAGCAAAATGCAGTAACGATTACCTCAGGCAAAGTTTTGTTTGTTTGTTTGGGGTTTTTTGTTCCAACATAAAACAGATAGTAGCAAAAAGCCTCTGCTGGCTCTGGCCCTATGACTGCTGCATCAGCAACACTCCTCCTCCAATTTATATTACCTGTCCCACAAGCAAAACAATTACTTGACTCAGAAACACAGCTTATCCTAAGTAGTGACTACACAAGATTTGGTCATACAACTCACATAGTATAAAGGAAAAACTATATTAATGAAACAGAACTGCCTAAAGTGGTATTAAAAAAAAAATCTAATATGGATGCTTGACCTCATTATCATTGAAGGTCTGCTTATTCCAGTGATTTTTCAAGAAAGTACAAATAAAGTGTTTTGTATCACTCATATGTGTGTGATTCCACAACACATGTCAGCACATGAACAAACAGTGTTCTCTGAAAGATCCCTGAAAAACCTAATAGGAGATTCTGGATTTCCTGTAATTATATATCCTATATTTTTTTACATGAGTCATACTAGTCACCATCAGACTTACAGTTTGTATGAAATAATATAATGTGGATCTTAATTCTACTGAATATATCTATTAATGAAGTAAAGGTACTTTGGTTTATATATGAAATAAAAAGCTGTCTTTCTGATCCAGATGTTCCTTTCAGGAACTATGACATTACTAAGGTACCCAAGAGTGTCAGAAACTTAACAGTGTCATTTTTTTTTAAAGGCAATAACAGTTAAATTAAATTCCCTGAGGATAACGACCTAAAAATTCTAGTAATGTGAAGACAAATTTGACATGCATTGAATATATGTTTTTTAAAAACACTAAAAAAATAATTTTTCAAGGTAAGAAATGTTTCTTCAACAGTTGTGCTGTATTTAATATCTTGTTAATTAAAACATACAAAATGATAAATGTATCTGTGAACCATTTTGTTTCGTGGACATGCATGAGGTTGATAGAGATACTGAATACAGCATTTTAAAAGCTATTGTACATTTTGATGGCTCAAAGAATCAAGCTTTTCTCTTCTTTTGGTGTGTGCCAGAGCACATACCTTTCAAAACAGTACTTACCACAACAACAAAAAATTTCCACCCATTTTTGCACCTCTCATGCCTTCTTTTCTCCCCTTGAACTCCCACTTTGAAGTCAACATCCTTCAACTGGAGCTGCCATTCAGTATTGCTCCAGAGAGATCACTGTCAGATAAGAACTATCCAATTTTATCTACCCCTTATTCATCCAAATAAGAAAAAAAAGAATTGATAACTAAGACAGGGCCTTTCAAATGACAATACAGAATATCATGCCTAGGTTTTTTAGTTCAGCCCCAAAATGCACTTTTGTAGCAAGAATGTACAATATCATGACCGTTAGTACTTGTGCGTACATGGATGCCTCCCGTTACGCACCTCAGGGAGCAATCCTCCTAAAGTGGGTAGAGTCTGTTGGAGAAAGAGAATGTTAGGCTGCAACACCAAACAGCAGGGACAGCAAGGGGCATGGCAAGAGCGCTCATGAGGAACACTGCCATGGTTGTACTGAACTACAGACATAAACGGCGCATGTACATGTTTGCACAACTGTACTCCCCCAATGTTTTGGCTGTCATATTATATAATTTATGTTCTGGGAAATGTGTGGGATCATTTTTATCAACAGCTAAAAATATTAGAAAACCTGAGGACTGTATTCTTTTGAATAGTAAGAAGAGCTACTTGGTACCTCAGAGTACCCTTTTTATTTTATCCTCCAAGTCTTTGAATCCTCACCCAAAGCAAGGAATCTTATTTAAAAAGCTTTCTTTTACAATTGACAAGCTATACAATATTCATCCTCAAAAAGTACTTCTATAGTTTCTTTATATAGTGGCTTAGTCTTTTCCTTTACAGAAAACATCAACATTTAGAAATACCCAATTCCATCATAGCTGTTTTGAGAAAACAGATGAAGTAACCAGTTGCTTACTAAATAGTTACCTCTTAATATTTTAACTGCTGATTCAGAATCCAGTGCCAGTGCAGCCAAAAATGCTTTTCTCCATCTTGTTAATCAGTAAATGTAAGTCTATTTTTCTGGATTGTTTCTTGTACAGCTGAGATTATTTAAAACCATTTGTATCATACATCAAAAATCAACTTATTTATACATTGAATAGGATTATAAAGCCATTAGTGAATGGTTAATACCATTACAGTTTATCAAGTAACTAATGAAAACTTGAGATTCCTTCTGTATAATTACTTCTTTTATACTATATGCCTTTCAATGAGGCATATAATCTATGGTCCAACTTGAGAATGGGGATACATAAGGAGAGAACCAAATTCTATGTTAATATGCATAAAATGAAACAGTTATTAAAAATATATCTTTAGAACTCTGAAACTTGAAAGATATTTATCAGGGGAATCTGGCCCTGAAGATCAGATGGAATACATGGAATACCATGTAAAAGGTATCCTCAAATGTTTGCAGGATGAAGACCATGGAACTTTAAATATGTGACTTGAATACCAAACCGATGCATTGGGTTTTTGTAAGGAACTTGGAGAAGGTTGCTCCATGATTCTTTAAATCTATTTTATTTAATCACATGTGAATCTCCAAGGAATGAAAAACCTGTGCTTTAATATGCAATGAAATATTAGAATAGGCACACCTTGACTGTTATCTTGTAAACCTATGTGGCATTCAAGACCTTGTTTGCAGAACTTTCATTCCATGCAATTTCTGTCCGTAGTTACACAACAGCAAAAGAGAGTCAAAGATTCAGATACCCTGAAAATTGTGTAACTACCACCACCACTACCCCAAAGCCCTGGGGAGCAGTATATTTGTAATATCTATTGGATACCACATCAATGCACTATGATATAGATGTGCTAAAATATTTTGAAAATTTACTCCGTAGTTCCAGATCTAACCATGTGTACATACTATCAGAAGGGGCAATATTAGGACACCACATCATGCCACCTTGAAAACTCAGAGCTGTAACACAATACCCAGCTCTACATCCATGGGCTGAAGCTAAGTATCCTACCATGGACAAAATTAGTAACCAATTCACTAGCAAAAATACTGTCCAGTGAGCTGTAAATGTTTACTCTAAAGGAAAGGCAATGCTTCTAATTTATTTATTAATGCTTCTTTTTCATTATAATTTATTGTCTTGCTAGAAATATTTGCAGATAAAAAAAAAGATAGCTCATCACATTTTGTCAGTCAGAAGGTGGTATTTTGTCACTCATATTACAAAGTCAAAATATGTAGAACGGAAACTATGTAATTTGATTTCATATTTTTCTGAAGAACGAATCACTAGATGATAACTTTATATATATATTTATGTTGATTGTTTACTATGTGTTAATGAAGATGTAAAAAACTGCACATCAAAATCACAGTCAAGGATTTCTCATTTAGCATGCCGGCTTTAGTTCATTTAGTTGGCTGAAGATAACCTGCCTTACAGCTTGCACCCATTCAATATATGCATCAACATGCACCACCTGTATGGCCCAAGACTTTTAATTTAATCCGCAACATAAAATGAAGTTAAGGTATAGCAGACAATTATGTACATCGACCAAAAAAGAAAAGAGTTGGAAAAGAACTTTGAAAATAAAAGATGCTAAATTCCAGTGAGAGAGGATGTAAGGAATAAACCTCGGGACAGACAGTAGCGATGAGTTGTGGGCAGGCAACTAGATATAACTTAAAATGATTGAACGGCTGCCATTTCAGTTTATCAGCATCTTATTATTTTAACATTGACCTGTGTTTGCTGAACAGATAATTAGTTAGGAAGATACATTTTCCTCCAGGGCAATTATTAATTTCCTTCTGACTTCAAAGAAATGAAAAAGCTCTTAGTGTAGATAAGCACACCACTATATTTCAAGTCTGGTTTAGATTCTCAGAGAACTGAATCTGCAATATGATACGCAATTGAAAAGGAAAAATGTTTTGTTTTTTTAAAAAAATGTTTCAATTGCTGCGTCATTACCTAATAATGAATGACCTGATTACAATTTCCCTCCCTACGGAAGGATATATATTCAAATAACTAGTTTTTGTACTATCTTTGCTCAGAAATTCAGAAAATGGCTAGTACTCAACTTCAAAGGATTAAGTTCCTCATAAGGATGCTTACATATTGCACTGACTTTCTGCACTCCATGTGGAGTTCAGATTCAATGGAGTTAAAACTGATCTCTACTATAATGAAAACAGAAGAAGAATTTTAGGATTAAAACTGGAAAAGGGATTAAGAAAGCTCATTCTTCAAACAGCAACTGCTAATTCCCCTTTTCTCTGTCTACATCTCTGCTTTCCTATGTTAGTAATGTTTACCTACCACATAGAAAAATAGTTTTAGTAAAATATATTACCAGACATGGAAAAATATCTACTGAACTATGTAGCAAGTTCAACAGAGCCATCAGATAGTGTATCTAGTCTTTCTATATACTGATATACAAAGAAAATTCTTGAACAATATTTTCAATTTAAGTTTTGTGTTACTTTTTGCCAGTATCTCAACACGCTGTTATTTACACAAAAGTTTGAAGCTACAGGTAATGTATATTGTTCAGTTGTGCAAGGCTCACTGCTTAGTGAAAACATTTGTAATCTGCTGAGTATATTGTTTTATGTCCCTAAATAGAACTAGTTATAAAAGACTTTTGAACATTTATGTTCTTGTACAACAAAATTATAAACAAACCCAAACCAATTCAAATAAGTTTCCTCCATGAAAAATAAATAGCCGTTTATAGGTTGAAGTAAGAGGTCATGTGAATTTGACTTATGATGGTATTCTATATTATATCTATATAAACTAATTTATTCTGATGTATACATTTTTATGTATACTTTATATGTAATAAATTCTATCTCCATATATTCTATATTTGTATGAATAAATTTATGCTGAAATTATTTTGTCCTAAAAAGAAATAAGCATCTTCGCTATACAAAAGAAAAAACAAATTAATTCTTAAGAGAAAAGAAACAAGAAGTGAGTTAATACAAACTTTTTATCATGACAACCAGTTTGTCCCAGAATGCTGAAAAATGAAGGTGAAAATTGGACACAAGGTAACTTACCCAATTTCAAATTATATTTCTTTCAGTTTTGTCTTCAATATTACATAGAGCCTCCCCCTTTGAAATAAACTGGTTACTATGGAGACAGTAATAACTGCCATACAGTAACACTCACACTATAATGAGCACACCTTATGTTTTACAATTTATTTCATAATTTTCTTTTTATTCCACGATTAACAATTTTAATTATAGTTTTCAAAACCAATGTTCAAAATTAAGCAAAAAGTAATTTGTTGTAAAATTCAAAATCAGAATATATGACAAAATAAATATGTATTTATCAAGTATTAGGCTTTTATTTGTTGATTTGTTAAGGCTTTGTCTATTTGGTGGGAATTAGAAAAATCTAATTACTATTCTACAGCTTTATGTATGAAGTAGAATATCCTATGTGTTCAATAAACACAGCAAAGTAAAGGAAGACATGAAATGAAGAAGCCAAAACATATGTTAGCATTTCTCCCTTTCTGCTTTATAAAAAGGCGGGGGAGAGAGAAGCTGTATCATAAGGAGAGACCAATCTCTTTTCTTCACTACTCACTCATCTTATTCCAATACCCAGTTTTTAACCTGGTTATGATCTAATTCTGTACTCTTGGTAGGCTAGGATTCAATTGAGTTAAAGATTTTTAAACTCACTGCCAGTCAACCTTATCATGAACTTTCATTATGTGCATGTAATTAATTGGGTCCAATGAACAATATCAGCACTGAGTTATAGACTTTTCCCCCCACCATATAATTAGAATATAATTACCCACAGGATATCAGAATGATGCAAAACCTTTCCTCTAAATGTGCCCTCATTAGGAAACAAGTCTCAATGTACATTTATTCAATCAGTATGAATTAATTAAAACATTACTGAAATAAAAGAGAGTAACATTAAAGTGTATCTGACATCTATTAAAAGACTATCACTTGAGATCTGCACACACAGTTTATAACAAAACTCATCTAACTTGAACAAAAAACTTCATCATATAAAAAGCCTTATAATATGCAGTAAAGTAAAAAGGACTAGTTTTAAAGTTGACAGATTGCAATTTACTAAAACATTTGTAAGTATTGCTGTGCAATATGTAAAGGGAAACCTCAATCCATCCCATTCCTACCAGTTTGATGCCAGTACCAGCAGTACTGGTAGGAGTATCCCTGATCCTCCAGAGCTGGGAGGAGGATGAGGCATCAGCAGGAGAGCACCTAAGTGCTGCAGCACAAAGGAATTCCAGCCACTCCAGCCAGTCAGTCAGCTTCAAGGGGCCCAACATCAATGCTTCTCTGCAAATGCACGTAGCATGGGGAGTTATAGACATGCACGTTGGCATCATGGAGATGTGGTGGGGTGGATCCTATGACTGGAGTGTCAGAACAGAAGGATACAGCTTCTTTAAGAAGGATAGGCAGGGGTGGCAGGGAGGGGGTGTTACTCTCTATGTCAGTGACCAGCTGGAGTGTATTGGGCTCTGTCTGGGCATAGATGAGTAGCTGACTGAAGGATTAAAGGGAAAGGAGGGAGAGGTGACACTGTAGTAAGTGTCTACTACAGTAGCCTGTGACAGGCCACCCAACCAAGTGGATGAGGCCCTCTGTATACAAACAGGGAAGCCTCGCGTTCACAAGCCCTGGTCCTCATGGAGGACTTCAACCACCCTGATATCTGCTGGAGGGACAACACAGCAGGTCATAAGCAATCCACGAGGTTCCCGGAATATTGATGATACGTTCCTTCTCAGGAACCAATGAGGAGAGATGCTATGCTTGGCCTTGTTTTCACCAACAAGGAGAGGCTGGTGGGCAATGTGAAGGTAAAGGGCAACCTTGGCTGCAGTGACCACGAAGTGGTGGGTAGAGTTCAGGATTGTCACAGAAATGAGGACGGTACACAGCAAGCTCACTACCCTGAACTTCATTAGAACAGACTTTGGCCTCTTCAAGGATCTGCTTGGTAGAGTACCATGGGACAAAGCCTTGGTACTTTGGGTCCAATACTGGTTAGTATTCAAGGATCACCTCCTCCAAGCTCAGGAGCAATTCATCCCAACAAAGAGGAATTCAGGCAAAAGAAGCCTGGAGGCCTGCGTGGACAATTTTTGCCCAGGACCTACTAGGCAAAAATCAAACACAAAAAGGAACGCTCAAGAGGGTGAAATCAAGGACAGGTAGTCTGGGGAGAATACAGAGAAATTGTCTGACCAAGCAGCAATCAGGTTAGGAATACTAAAGCCTCGACAGAATTAAACGTAGCCAGGGATGTCAAGGGCAACAACAAAAGCTTCTATAGATATATCAGTGATAAAAGGAAGACTACAGAAAATGTGTGCCCTCTCCAGAAGGAAACATGACACCTGGTTACCTAGCATATGGAAAAGGCTAAGGTAGTCAATTAACTACCTCTAGCCCCATCACCCAAATCACAGAAAGCAAAGGCAGGGACTGGGAAATTGAAAACACACCCACAGTAGAACATCAAGTTTGAGACCATCTAAGGAACCTGAAGGTACATACACCCATGGGACCTAATCTTTTCTCCACCGGAGGTCAAAAGAAGTGGGACCAACAGGTCCAGGATGGCGATTCTTTGCCCCTAGTCTGCTTTCATGAGACCCTACCTGGAGTATCATGTTCAGCTCTGCAGTTCCCAGTTAAAGATAAACATGAAGCTGTTACAGTGAGTCCACAGGAGGACTATGAAAATCATGGTAAAACTGAAGGATATGGACCTGAAAAAAAAATTGCAGTTGAGAGGCCAGTTTGGTAGCTCTGGCATAACACATGGTGCTGTGAAATACAATTTATTAATAAATTCTCTTTTCCTTTACAGAAATAGTTGAGGCTGGACTTCACAAGAACTGAAGTAATGATGAGAAGGAACTTAAGAAATGAGATATGCTGGATAAGAAAGGTAAAAAAAAAAAAAAAAAAAAAAGAATGTCCTTAGTTCCACAAAGGAGGAAAGATGACAAGGGATTTAGCCTGTAGTCCTGAAAGAAAACTTGCAAGAAGACATACTGGGCTGAGACATACGCTGAGAGTTTTCTGGAAGAAGTCTGTACTTCCTAGGTTACAGATTGAAAGCAGGACCAAAACTTCAGGGAAATCAAAGATAAAAGATTTCTCAACATGCTTTTTTCCCACCACTGTAAGTCATTCCATGGTAAAAGAAGATTAATTTTCCTCCACTAGCTCAAAATACTCAGGGATAAACTTGGTACAGAAATCATTGTGGCTATGTTTTTCTTTACCTTCTACATATATGTGGCATTGCAAGGACATTATTACTCAGCTGATCATTGAAGTTAACTATGTGTCCTAGGTGAATGGCCCTTCCACTGTCAGATATATCAGATTTTGCATGTCTGAACATACCATTGCTATTAACAGACACACTTCCTATTGCACCTTTAGACAATTTTTGACATGGATATATTCACTAGTTTGTTGTCATTATTGAGAGCACTGGTTTCACATACACTGAATTATTATGCTTCTCAACAGGAAATGGGAGAAACTAATTAAAATATTAAGATAAATAATATGTCCACTGTAATAAATCATTTCTAGGAGGAATTCCTATGAGCTATTTATAATTCGCATTTTTGTAATGTAAGTATACCCAGCATTTTAATGAATTTTTGGAAGGAACTTCTAGATGAACAAATATACTACAAAATTACAAAGTTCTCATTAAATCACAGTCAAATATATTTTCCATGCCTAACAATATACATTGTGTTGAAATAGATGCTTTATGTTACATTTTTAGTATGTTATACTGAAACATGATTCATATTTACTTCTACATATGCCTTCAAAATTTGCAGATAAACCAAACCTATTCAGGGGTGATTTGACTCTAGAGTGGTTTTATATATCCTCTAAACAACTTAGCTAAACTCCAATTGTGAAATGAAAATCTTAATTCCTCTGTCCCTCTTCCTTTCCTGAAAAGAAAATGGAGTTACACAAATATAATTGAAGATGAAATTTCATGCTAAGGCTTTATTCAGTTTATATGAATGGCAAACAATAAAACAAAACCAGCCCAATTACTATATCTTAATTTTTACATGTTAACTTCTAAAGTATGACCTCAAGTCCTGAAAATTAAAGAATGTAATGCAGAATGTAACCACCCAACAAACAATTATTATTCAGAATGTGTGCAGATAACATCAAAATACTGCTACAAAACTTCTCTTACGATTTTTCAAAAATACTGACAAATATTTCATAAATATAGAAAACAGCTTTCCATTGCTTTACCTTCATTCACAGCAATGGAATAGTTCCAATTTACTCAAGTGGAGGGCCAAAGTCTAGCATCGATCCCTTGGCAGATTTACAAACAAACAGCCAAAAGTATTAAGCAGAAAACAAGGAATTTACAATAAGCATGAATATTATGCTTAATGAATAGAATCAGGATTAAGATTAAAAGGTGTATTTTTTTTGTTTTCCTCCCTGCAATAAATAATTCTTTCTTAAGTTCAAGTATATTATGAAATAGACTTAAAATAAGAGGGCCACGTCTGCTTTGTTACGAATATGATGCTATTACTTTCATCAGCGTAAAACATGTTTTAATATATGAATACATTAGTTAATTCCAAAGCTCTTTTTTCATGATAAACTGGTCAGCTCTTTTCTATACAACCTACACATAACATGCTTTTTTATTTTCACTGAATTGAGTTATTGTTTTTGTGGACAGGGAAATTTACTGTCCACGACGGCAGAATAAAATATACCATAATGTTGATGCATAGCTTACTGCAAGACCAGTGTCATCATTCTAGGTAACCTCCGGCTTAGATCAGAGACCTCAGCATTGCAGATATACAATATGCATCCCAAGCAAAAACTGTCCATAAGAATAACTTCATTATTCTGGGAAGCTGGATCTATAAAAGATGTAAAATGTAGAAGTGTTCTGCCCATACAGTTTCTGGTAAGTACAATCTGAGTAAGTGATAAAACCTGAGTCAGCTTCAGTTATAATATACCCCACAGAAAGTTCATTCTCACAAGAAGGAAAATGCAACATGCAGAGGATAAAGCACGTTTGTGCCTATGAACTCATCAGCCAGGACTACCCACAGTGTTTAAGGTTCACCACAGTTAGGTGAAATTAAAAAACCCTCTGGCAGTACAGTACCAGCATCATTTTAGTCATTACCTATGACAGAGGATTAAATCTGAAATAAACATACAGACAACTCACCAATACTACTGGGCAGATTGACGTGGGTGGTAAAATATGGTCCTTCAAAGGTCCACAGTCACATTCAGGTTTTAGATGTGAAGCACATTTGTTATGCAACTAGGGGAAGACAGAAAATGAAGATTCAGCTTAGCAGTTTTACTACTACAGTCTAACAAAAAGGGCATCCTAGAATGGGGTGAGTTTAAATATGCTAAGTTAACCTAATGATTACTAGAGTAGCACAAGGAAAATGAAATACACTGTAGTGGAAAGCCCATTGGGGTTGACAGAACTGATGAATTTATACTGAAGCAAACAACAGTGGGTAAAAACATTTTCCAGTTTGGAAATTGTACATGTGATCCAGTACACAAAAGAGAACATCAGCATAGAGTTACTGGTCATCAATACCTTCATTTCAGAAGACAGCTTCTTGCCTAGAGCCAGGAACTTCTGTCCTACTACTAGCAATCTGGGCTAATTCAGGGCAGCCTTTGACGTTTTTGGTATAACTCTGCTTCCTAACTAAAGTTGAAAAAGTCATTACTTATTCAATTGCAATGCTCCAATAGCTATGAATATATGTGAAATATAAGAGAGTAAAGCCACTTTGGGGAAATTTTGGTCTTGACTGAATCAGTGTTTACACTTCCACTGACTGCTGAGGAACCTGAATTACCCTCCTTTTTCTACTTCATTCTTAGCATTCATCCCACTTCCCTGAGAGCAATGAGAACATTTCTACTCTTGAAAACATGGAAATATCCACAGGTCTGCTGACTAAAGAGAATAGGCTTACTTCCATATTGCTAAAAAGGTGGAAGGGAAAAATATGTATGTGTCACCAACATAAAACAACAACAAATAATGACATATTTATTGAAATATAGCAATCAAGAAATGTTCTCTGTATTGAAGGATTTAACTAAATTCAAATGTTTCTAAAAAGAATATTTCAACATATATATCCAGCCACAGAATAGAAAGGCACAGTTAGGTGCCTGGAACATGCAAAAACATTCACATTTAATTTGTATGCTTCATAATATTATTAGAGATAGCCATTATATTACAACTTTATATTGTGAAATATGGTGAAAGTTTATTATTTCTGCATTGATTCAATAAACTGTTTCTTAAGTTCTTCGGGTAATAAATGCATTTCCCATAGAGATGACTCTTTTTTTTAGAAGATATGTGTATTTGCATTAAAGGAAAATAATCAGGAACACAAATATGAGAAACTTTGAGTAAAATTTTATTTAACAAGTTATTTAACTAGTTTAATAGGTAGCATGCTGCGTTAATTCAATGCCATACCTTCAATAGCTGTTATAAAATCTGCAGTTCAGTGTCTGCACCTGTAAATCACATTTTTTGAATGACTGGTTCACTTTCCCTTAGATGATTTAACTGTGTCAGGATGAACTATTAAAATTACAATACATTTGTACCAGTTGCTGATGTGTATAAGCTTTACTGGTACTATATTCTTTTTAAGTTATCTGGTACAGTTAATGTTGACATTACATTTCTGAAATTTGAACTGAATGGCACCTAATATTAGCCTTGTCCATATTCATTTATACGGCAAAGTTACCTTTTCAGGCAGTTACTTAGCAACAGAAAATAAAAGTCTAACGAGTTTCGATTTACTCTGAGTATTAAAGCCTTATTGTGAGGGTATTTTGGTAGCCCTGTAATCTAAATCATTTATCATGCTAATTCTCTGCCTCAGTGGTAAGGCTACTTGTACCATAATTAATGCACACCAGGCCGTTACATCAAATAAAAGTATCTTCACACATTCAGTGGTAATTAGCAGCTTTGCTACTCGGTGGCATGCAAACTTATCTATAAAAAAAATAGCTTAATCTTCTTATTAGTCTCTGCTGATCTTTGACAACAGAATTGGCGTGTAGCAGACAACAGGAATGGTAGAAGATGTGGCTTTAATAAAAGAAAAACCCAAACAACCACTTTTTGACACAATGTCATAAAGTATTATATCTCTTCTCATAAACATGTTTTAACAGATTGTAAATACATTTCCCCAAAAATTCCCTTTCTGTGAACCTAGCTCCTTTAGTATATTACCACCCTCACAAACAGAAGCCTTTAAAGTAGGAAAAAACATATCTATGGGGAAAAAGGGATAATTAAAAAAAAAAACCCAACTCAAAACATTTGCGAGACCATGGTAAAAAGCTGCAGAGTATATGGAAGAGGGAATCATGGGTCTGGGTGAGAACTCAGTATAACAAGCCTCCTTAGTGAGAAACATCTCTAATTTTGGGGATTTGGTTCAGTGATTTGACAAGTGACCATAAAATGTTGTAAGGCAGAAAGAGATTTAAAATGCATGAAAGACTCAGAATCAGTAGCATAACTAGTAGCCTCTTACATTGCAAATAAGCCCTAAATGAGGTGTTGTACAAGTTGAAATTATATGAAGTTTTAAAATACTATTTATTCACTTAGGTGTTTAATTTATACCTGAACCATAAAAAATAAATAAAAGGATTAATAAAGTATTTTGGAAAATACAAAATTTCTTTCACAGCAAATAAAAACCTTTAAATTACTGATAAAAATACAACTGCAAAATTATAAACACCATAATTTTCAAAAGAATATGGGCCCATTTTTAACTGGAATTTTGATAGATATTTAAGTTTTTTAATATGCACAGAAGTACCTAAGATATTTTCAAAATAATTTAGCCTGTTCCTTCACAGTGATTTCAATTATAAACCATTCCTTGGTATTTCTCAGTTCTTATGGAAGTCCTCTAAATCTTTTTTTATATATATATATATATATATATATATATATATCTTCAAGAAGTAAAAGGCCTTTATAAACTTGGTCCAGATTCACATGAAAAAAATGGGAAAATAATTTTTCTGAGAAGCTACAGAATTGGCAACTTTCTTTGACTTAAGGAGGGAGCCTTATAAAACACGAATTACTTCAATGATATACGCATATTATAAACGTAAACATATCTACATAGAAATCAAAAACTCTTATTTATCTACTGAAACACAGATAGCCATTGCCTAAATTTAATTATCTGCAAGCAAAAATTTTGGATTGGGTGTTATAGTCTCTACATAAATTATCCAAATTTTGACAGCAATCTGGACTACATATTTGCTTTCTTCTACAATATCATTTTTTAAGTAATTATAACAGCTTATCCTTGAAAGTATCCTGGATCTATTTTCTTTGATGATGTTTCATATTTTGCATTCTTGTGTTAAGAAAATATGTCATAAAACATCCAAACTTGTATGCTGAAAACAAACATTCACTAATGCCTCAGTCTCATATTATTATTTAAAACACTGAACAAACAACTGCTGTTCCATAACAATAACAATAATGATGTCAGCAAAAAACCCCAAAACTCTAGAAGGCAGCTGAATCTCTCCCCATTTAGATTTAAATCCTGCCCTGGGTAGGAACAGAAATACTGGCATTGCTCCTTCTAGCATGAAGATCTCACTTATAAGCGCAGTGTTCCTTGAATGTCATTAGTTCCAGTTATTGGTTCCTGCTGAATAAGGAGCACACAAAAGTTGTATATATTAGACTTGGTGCACAGATTAGTATATTACCAAGATGTCTGTGCTATTATTCCCAGACACTTGAAATCACTGTATCCTACCAGATGTCCTCAATTTCATTTGCCTGTCAGTACACCACAAATTAGGATTTTGCCCCGGTGTCACAGTGACCTTGACTTTTCCCAGAACTGAACACTCTTATAATCTTTCTATAATGCAGATTGAGAATTCTGCTCGTTAAAGTGACATATATTATTTCCATTTTTATATTGTCTTGAAGCCCAGCACCCCTTTAAGTGTATTTGTTTGCAGCAGCTAAGGACTCCTACGAATATTCCTCACATACCATGTCTTAAACACACACTATCCATTCCTGGTGACAAAACTGAATGAAATCGTTTGAATCAAGAGGCTATAAAAATGATATGCAGATTTCTGTCTGTTGTGAAAAATGTTTTACTATAGTATACTCACTGTGATCTGACACCAAACACAGTGAAGTCCAGTCAAGCCTTGGTAACATTTTATAGTTTTGTGACACTTATCACATTTTGTTGGACAATTCCCTTCTACCCAGAAATGGTGCATTACCTGCAAAAGAAAAGTGTGGATATACACGGGGTTACTAAATTAACAGGTACATGGCAAAATTAATGCTATCCCAAACTTACATCAGTATTCTTTTTGGACTTCACGTATGTTTTGATGCAAGATGCAGGAGCTCTTGAGACACAGCGTTCATGGACTGTATACTTGCAAACTGAAAAAAAAAAAACATTTATAAATGTTGAGGCAATGGTGTTTCTGATTGCATTTTTATGAAACAAAAAAAGTTACCAGCATGCCATCTCTATATAATCAATCCAATCAGTCAATGAAAACTCAAACTAGACTGCTTTTTCCATGGAATACAAAAGGCCAATTAGAACAGGAAATGTTATGCAAGCGAGAAATCCAAGAATGCACTATCATTGCATAACAGGAAATGCTTAATTAAATCAGAGCTCACTAAATTTTTTTCATAATAAATCCCAAATGACAAAAATATTAAAGAAAAATTGATGACTGCCAAATGGTTTGGTGTCATTTGCTAGTTGAAAGAAATCTATATTTTACAAACTATAGGCATAAGAGCAGCTGGCAAGCACAAAAATAAAAACCAATGAGTTTATGTTGTTCCTTCTATTGATTTATAAATTTTAAATGGCTGATTAGTCATTTTCAGATAGCAATTGTTTTCATGCATTTCAAATAATCACTTCAACTTTAACTCTTACTTTCCCAAAAATAACCTTCTGATAAGCTGCTTTTTTTTTTTTCCCCCAACCCCTCCACACCACCTTTAGGAAACTATTTTGCTGACGAGTTCTGTAAAGATCACACTAGCTGCATTTGGAAAACACAAATGTCAGGGTACAATGCAAAGCTCTCCTGACTCAACTATACAACTGTGCCTAGATGAGGAAATAAGGCTACATCTTATACCTGCATTCAATAGAGCCAACTATTAAAAATGGAGAATGAATTTCTCCCTGCATGGTATATGTCTCATGCTTTTGACCTCAAGAGCAATTAAGCACAAAGTACTTCTAAACACCTTGCTTGCACCTATTACACAAACCCAGTGGGAGGCGCAGCCATTAATCAGACAAACTGCAGGGAGTAACATTGTTGATTGGACCATGGAGGGATGGTGAGGACCCCTGCAGTTTCTTTTTTTTTTTTTCCTCCCACACAATCTAAAATGCAAATAATGAAATCTATAGCAATGCTTTGAAAATATATTGGAGAAGCAGCTTAGTGAGAAGAGGAAATAGTGTAATAGTTTTTTTTGTAAGTAGACTCATGCCCCTTGCTGCATGAAATAACTGAAAAGATGTTCTTCAGGTACTCTGGGACCACTGTTCTCACCAAATAAATGCCAAGCACCATAATGAATAAATTTTAAAGAGGTACACTGCAGCAGAGAAAATCACAGCTCTTGGAAGGTTGGTCTTTTCGGGTCAATTTACATAACTCCTCTACACAGCTCCAGTAACTACCGAAGACGATGATCTATATTGGTTTGCTCAGTAGAATTTTCTTTCAAACATATATGGGTGTTACATTTCCTCACACAGATGAAGTTTACATCAGTCTGACATAAAAGAATATTAAAGAATGTAACATTTCAAGATCTAATAGTCAATTCAGCATTCTATATATGTACACAAGTTACTCTCACCAGCATTTATTAATCTGAAGTTTATGCGATTTCTATTTGTTTGAATTTTAAATAAATATATCTCTTTCATTCCATAGTATTGTGAATGACATTATACGATATGAAAACCCATACATGAAGGATTTACATCTGAATTATGCTTTAAAGAGGCCCACAGAGGAGAGAGAAATGGCAGATTCTGAAATCCTCATTCATTCAGACTAATCTCAAATTAAACCAATAGAACTGTACGGGCAGAAAGAACCTGTGATGGGTTATCATTCATACCAAAAATGGAGAAAGTAAGTTACACTAAGAAACCGACTAATTTATCAAAAAGAACAATGAAAGGTGACTTGATACCATCATGAGAAGAATACAGTGGGTACTAAAGATCTCATTAATCTAAGATAGCAGGGCATAACATGAACCAATCACTGGAACCGTCTACCAGACATATTCAAATCAGAAAATAGGTCTTCGTTAAAAAAAAAGATGATTAATCATTGGAACACACCGCAAGAGAGAGATATGGAATATCCACCTCTTGAAATATTCAAACAAAGACAAGGTATCTTTCGGCAAGGTTTGGTTAGTCAAGATACAGGTTATGAGCTGGTCAAACACAGATTATTAGGAGATACATAGGTATAGCTCAAGGAATTGAATGGTAGTGACTGCATCTAACAGTTTAATGAAGGTCAAATTAGAGAGTTTTTCTGTGTTCCTTTACCTTAAAATCTATAATCAGTTAATACATGTAAGAAAGGCAGGACTGAGATTTATGAACATACACCAAGTAAGCCTACGAAACTTTAGAACTGTAACAGAAATTTTATTTCTGGGAAACTGGAATTATGACTTCCACAATTAACAAAGTATTCTGTGCAAAATTTGAGTAAACAAATTTAGACTTAGATGTTGGTGAAGAGTACAAATAATTATTAATAAATATAAAAGAAGAATAAATAAATAAATAAATAAGATTGAAACTTAAGCATGGTACTCACTATGAGAACAATAAAGGAAAAAAAAATACTCCAAAGGGAACTAACACTGACAGCTATTATAATACAGAAAATTTCCTCAAATGACAGCTGGGAAAGCCCAATATCCTGAAAAATTAAAAATAGAACTGTGAGTGCTCAAGGGTAGAAGACAAAGGGTGAGACACCATTGTTCTGGCATTGGTTTTCTACAGGGAAGCTACTAGTTCCTTGCTATGCCATGAGAGCAACATTTCTAGGAATAGACGTGTATGCAAATGGACACCTGAAATGCTTATACTCACAAGAACAGCAGAGACCTTGCTTGCCTACTCCAATTAGCATGTTCAAACAAAGATTACAGTAGGCAGGCTTGTTAAAGTGTTTCAGTCTCCATACATGCTGCCCATCATCTTTCACATTCTGCACAGAACATAAAAGAAACAGATTTCACTTAATAAAATAAACAATGAAATATATAAGTGCCAATAAAAATTGGAGATTGACTCAAGAACGTAAAAGACAAGCTGTTACTTCGGTTAATACTCTGTATCAGATCACAGTATAATCATTCTAAATACACAGGCAATGATAAAATAAAATATTCTTCGGAAGCTCACGGATGTCCAAAGTGTTTCAAAACCAACTCAGAAAAAACACCAGTGTGCTGTCACCACTGCAATGCAATGGTAGCAATAAATCTAGGCTGATACTAAATTACAACTAGCACTAATGCTATCTAAAATTTGCTCTACACCAATTATAAAAATAAAGGTGTTACAGGTTAGAAGGTAAAACTCCCCAAAATGAACAACAGAAAGAATTTTTTTAAAAATTACAGAGATATTTGTAACACCCTTTAGAATTAGGGACATTATCAACATATGGGAACTGGGAAATCTAATCACACCAGCTTTAATTTATATTTACCTGCTGCCAATAGTCTATCAAAAAGCAGGTATTCAAAGATGAAATGTACATACTGGACCTCTTCCCTAAAAATTGAATTCCTTACATTTGAGCCCACATTTTTCAAATAGCTGTAGTACTATACTCAAATCTTGCATGAATTGACTGATCAACTGATTAGCACTTAGAACTCGGGAGCCCACTGTAACTCACACATATAGCTAAAATATTATCAAACCCTCTATACTTAAGGAGGTAAGCTTTTAGCTGCACAACTCGACTTTTTTAATGGAATCATTCTCAGGCCTCACTGTTATTAGAAGGTTTTTAAAATGATGTGCTCTCGGTACAAGGGTTAAATTAATTCTGTAAATTCCAGGTTTCTTGGCAAGTGAGGCCATCATTTTTTTTTCCTTTTTACAGTCATCACAGGTTTTGACTGTAAAAAAAAAAAAAAATATCAGATTAACCTAATGGAATATCACTTGATTTTTTTTTTAATTTTTACTTTTTTTACACATGTAACATCCAATGGAACAAAGGCAGTTAATGTCTATCAGCTGAAATGGTCCGTGAGAGTTTGATTTTTTCATTGTGCATTTCAGAAACACTATGGAAGGTTTTGGTCATTTCATTACCAAAGAGAAATTGTCATATAGCTAAAGGAAGCCACATAAACCTCTGGTTCTCAGAGCCAACAGCTGGTTCTGATCTAGTTTCTAATTTCTCAGGTGAAACTATAAAAATATTTCTCATCATGTATATAGGATATTCCTGTCTAGATCTCATCATATTATGATGGTTTTCATTAAGGACAGTCAATATAAGTCAAGGGACATAAATTTTAATCAAAATTGTTTTCTCCTGTGTTAGCATATACTGTGTGAGTTATGTCCTTAAAAAAAAAATCAGTAGGGCTATATTCTAAAAGTTTGTCATTAGTAACAAGTCAAAGATGATTTTCCTTGTGGGGGAAAAAAAATAATAAAATGCCCTGAAGGAAAAATAGTACTCCAAAAATTAAAAATGTTTCGTTCAAAGCCAGGTCCTAGCTTTGAATAATTCCTACAAATTACCTAGGAAAAAAAGGAACTGAAATCAGCTGGAATTTTTCTTCTCTGTTAAGGTATCAGAATCAGAGCCTAAGTGGAGTTCCCCCAATATTATCATCAGGAGTTCAAATACCATCTCTGACAGCTGGGCAATGTCAGGGTCCCCTTTCTGCAGAAAGAGCAGAGCAGATGCCTAACGTGGGATTCTCAAGCTGGCAAAGGGTGTGGAAGATTTCCAATTTCCCCTGAAGAAGCAGAAATAGATTCTGCAGCTGTGGAGCACTAGAAGCCTGTCAAGCTCCTTCATGACTGGCAGCTGAAGAGGATGTATTTCATTAAATGGAGCTCTAACTTCTATTTTTCTCTCCATCTTACTACCACATTCCACACATTTTTGAAGTATTGTTAAACTACAATATAGTATGTGATTTTTAAGTCTTCTGAAAGTAGACAATTACTTGCTAGACAATAACGACCTTGCAAATCCTTCTGAGAAAAAGCAGTAAACAGTGTACGCTTTCATTTTAACATTGCTCAGGTCATCAACAGATACAGTCATAAACCACAAACATTTAAAACACAGGCTGACCAGCCTTCCTTAACAAAATATTTGCTATTTATGAAAAGTAACAAAAATTCATAATTATGCATCAACTTGCCCCTCTTCCATGTTAGTTTTTGTAATACTTTTTTCATTTTAATTTTATTTTTAAAGAATGGCCATTACATGTGAATATGTCGCTTCTTATTTGAACAGAACATATGGACTAACTTAGCTGGCATTTTCCTTATCAGAAAAACAAACAAGTCTTGATGTGGGTGTTCTGCCAATTAAAACACTTAACTGTGTTACAGACTGCAACTGATGCAAATCCATTACATAAACACAATGCACTTTTGGAAAATAGCAAATTAAATTTTTGCTCTTGTGCACTGCCAAAAATAAGCAATAAAGTACTGCATATGATTATGCATGCACATAACTTTTTAAAACACTGCCAAGAAAAAAAAAAGACAGACATAATGTGAAACAAAGCCCCCTCAATGCAAGTCTTTAAGTATGAATAAAATCCACAATTCTGACACATCGGTGCATTTACTGACATTCACTCATTTTGCTTCCATATCCTGAGAAAGAGTTTAAAAACAAATAGTCATTAAGAAGATCTCAAAATAGGGCAGGTACAGTAAAAATCTCTTCCTCACTTCATTATACATCACTGAAAATGAAGCCTCCATATGCCATACATACATTTTAGCACATAATGACAATAGTAACATTTATTTTGTTAACAACGGTTCTCTTAACTTATGGTCATGACCGTTCTACCATGGATTTGATTGCCAAAAGGACTTGACCTTAAACATCAAGTCAACCATGAAAGAGCTAGCCTTAGAATTAGTGGAAAAATGTATGCAGTCACACAATTTAGCTACACATCCCTAATCTGGTTAAAACTGAATTTACTTCAGGTTTTTAGATATTTGTAAATAAATGTAGCCAAAGATATCTTAAGGTTTCAAGCACAAAACTCCAGATTCCGAGACTTAAAAAAAGATAATGAAATCACTGATAAATTTTCATCCTAGCAACTCTCCCCTCACAATAACAGCAGAGTGTTTGAAATACCAGCAAGCTCAGTCTTTTCTAGAAGAGTCAGTAACAAGCAGCCAAGGGAAAAGGCTGTTAGAGAGTCTGATAAGTTATTCTTTCACTGCTTACTGTTATTTTGTTATAATAAAATATTTACATGACAAAGACATCTTTATGACTGATCTTTGGGTATTGTTCAGTCAGTGGGAAGGTGAGAGGAGTGTCATTAAACCACGAAGCACCTCCTTTTAATGCAAACGCAGTTATTCCTTTGGTGGCCTTCAGCAAAGAATTACATCAAGTTTTTAGTTCAGTTCAATTTTGTTTGAGGAGATGGGGTTCCAAGACATTTCTGGTTCAACTGGAGAGGGAGTAACCACATTCAAGAGTCAACGCTACTCAGGAGGGCACCTCACTTGTAACTTTGAAGGTATTTTGTGTGTGTTTGTGTCTGTGTGTGTGCTGGAGAAAGGAAAAATTGAATAAATCACTTCCCCAGCCTTTATCCACACACTCAGAAGTGTAATGTCCTGATCACCCAGAAATGCTTTAAATAAAGCCTTTTAAAAGCTTTAATGCACACATGACCAAATGGCAGCATAGAAAAGAGAGTACAGGAGGGGAAATTAATTTGTTCAAACAAATTTCCTAAGTAGCCACACTATGAAGTTTCCCTGTCCCTAAATTGGTGGTCACCTGTCACTTGCAGACACTACAGAAATTACATTTTAAAACCGGTAAATGTGTATACCTGCATGAAATGCCATTATTTTACACCTTATACACAGAACAAGCTGGAATTACTCCCGACTTCTGCTGGGCTTTTACCAGCATGCAGGCAAAAGGAAAAGTGGGACTGTAGTAAGGAAAGGCACTTGCAAACTTCCTCTAAAGAAGTGTGAGCTAGCACAGCATACAAGTAGACAGCACTGTCGAGAAAAGAGAGCTGCACTTTTTGAGCAGCTCCTACTACCAGGTCTCACAAAGCATTGACATTCCCCCCTCTGCCGGCAATGCGGTGAAATGATAAGGGTGAAATAGCTCCTGTTATCACTTAGGGTGACTGCTTCCCGGCTGGCAAAGAGCTGGCACAAAGAGGGTAAGCTACAGCGTCTTCTAGCAGGGGCTTCGTTTTAGCCCCGTATACACGTGGAAATAACATACGGCTCATGGGCACTTCAGCCTTTTAGAAAATTCACCTGTCAGACTTCAGATAGGACTTACAAAAATATCACTGGGGAAAAATAAAAGTCTAGATTGCCTTCTTTCCTTGCTGAATAGAAGAAATACATATCTAGCAAGCTGCCCAGGTATTAAACAGTCACACCAGACTTCAGCCTGAGAGGGGATTCCTCATGGTTCAACAAATCCCACACCAGACCTGTAAATGTTTGCAAGGCCCTGGTTTGGTTGCACTTTTACATACTTACACCTCAAAAAGTAACCTAAAAATAGTGTAATATACAGTATAAAAAGCAGTGTTTCCCAAATGTAGATTCATACTCAAGTATTCCATCCCACATTTAATCAAGACTGTCAAAAAATAGTCACCTTTAAAATTCTTTGCTTGTAATAACATAATATTTGCTGCTTGAGGATCCAAACCAAATTTGTAAGAGCATTCCCTTCTGATTTAATAGCAGCACAGAAACAAGTATATTTATCTCACTGAGGTTTACCCTGATTTAAAAGGTGAAATGGGTTGGAAATTACAGCTGTTGATTTAAAAGAAAGGCATAGTTGCCTAGTATCAGATTACTGATGACGTTACAAAGCATTTACTCTTGTTCAATTTCTTTCTCAACTTAAGGCAGCTTTTCAGCAACTACGCAGCACCAGATACAGGGCAACCGTGACATCTAGTGGCCAGTGAGGAAGGAATAAAATAATTTCCACTCCTAAAACAACGGGATTTTAATTTTTTTTTTTTTTATTTTTTTATTTTAATACCAGCACTTGTGAACTAGCGGTTTATACCTACCTTTTGTACAATCACTGACAGAAGTGTTAGTAACCATCTGGTCGTTACAAGAGTAGTGAGACCAAAATCTCTGGCATGGAATTACTTTAGAAGAGAATTGTAAAAGTGAGGAGCTCCTAGCAAAGCAGAGTATAATCCTCACAGTTGACAAACACCCTTAAAAGCGAACTGTCATTAAGTGATTTTCACGCTCAGATTACAAAGAAGGTTTTAAGCAATGTTCAGAGATTTAGTGGGGTAAATCTCAAACTTCCCTGACGAAGTTGAACTAGGTAATGAAAATGTGAATGTGAATGTGCATAGTGAAAGGAAAAAGGTCAGATATTTTGAAGGTTTCTCTATATTTACCTAATTACTTCTTTTTTTCTCTTCATAAAGTTCTCACTTTTCATGAGAGAATTTCTTGGAGCAACTTCCATGAAGTTCATGTAACTAAACCTGGTCTTAAATACAATGGGGTAGTGTAGGAATAGCACAGAACACATTCAGCCACTGCTAAGGGGAAAAAAGTGTAGTCATCCAAGTACAAATGGATTATACACATATACAATTCCAAGGACTTTTCTCACAAAACAAAATTCCAAACAGTATGTGTATCACAGCTCCCCTATAGAATGAGAACTAATTAAGTTCTTATTTAAACTCCTTATCTTGTACCAAAATTGATGCTTAGCACACCTTGAAAGGAACCAAAGGAAGAATAAATTTTTTCCCTCTTAGAATATTCCCAGAGATAAAACTCTGTTTTTCTAAGTTCTACCTTCACAGCAACTCTAAACTCAAGGTTTAAGAGAAATAACATTAAAAAAGAAAAACAGTAGCACAAAATAAACTGGACATTTAGATTGATTTCCTAGAGGAAATAACATTTATTTATGCATTTTGTCCCTTTACCTCCACGAGTCTAAACTGCTCCAGCAACGTTTAAATTAATCTAGTAATTTCAACCAAAGTTGAGAGGGCACTAGAACTTTCATGAAAGTCTAGAACAAGGGCAGTGGGCGAGAGGGCAGAGAGAGATCAGAAGTCAGGCTTCTTCTAACTTGGTAATAGCTGCCTGGCTACTATTTGTAATAACAACCTAATACTACTCTTTCAGAAAGGGAATACTGATGAAGTCAGAGGGCAAAGACCATAAATCTGTGAATGAACAGTCTATCTCAACCCTGTTGTTAATAACTACTAACTTGTTTATTCTTTTTTTTTAATATTTCCATAATTCATTTAAATGCTTCTTTGATTTTTTTTTATTGTAAGTAAAATTTATAGTATGTAATAAACACCAATTGAAAGGTTTTAAATATAATTTAAAACTTTTACATGGTAACTGACCTTTTTATATAGCCCTTAAAGGAAACTGACAATTAAGTAAAAACAATGCAGCTGAATTCTGAAGGTATTAGACAAATCCTCAGCTGAAATTAATCATCATAGCTTCACTGATATTAGCGTAACAAAATTTCACCAGTTGAGAATCTTGCATAGTTTGTACAAGCTCACTACAGTTAAGTATATTACAGGTAGTTAACAGACCCTTAACCCAAAACAAATTAAAGGCTTTACTGGTTTCATAATGTTTTAAAAATAAATTGCAGTGACAATTCTTTATCACTATTATACTGGACAAGCTCTGAAACTAATCTCCTGGACTAGAAATTTCATGACTTTCCATGTCCAGCATAAAGCCAAAGCATAGCTGCCTAAAGTTAAAAGAAGGTGAAACAATTGTGGTTTTGGTTGGGTTTTTTTTTTTTATTATTATTTTCAACATGTGAAGGCTACCCAGATGTGTCTAAGCAGCATAAGCCAGTAGATAATACCCTTTAAGACACTAATCAGCCTTCAGAAAACATTAAGATATCAGAACTTTATTATTTGATTACTGAATCCAAAAGACTTTTACCTTATTTCTCACTATTGTAACTAAAAAGACAGAGAAAACCAGCCCAAAAAACCCAGTTCTGGGAAACAGGTCTGTAAAATCTAACAGCATGGAAGAAAAAAAAAAAAAGAAAAAAAAAGCAAAAAAAAGGTTACATCCTTCCACTGATGAAAACAAAGCACGGGAATAAAAGCTTGACTAATACATTATACGCTGTAAAACCCATCAAAATCATGCCATCAATTTACACAAAATAACAATGGATGGGAATAGAGTTTTAACTTTCTTGATTTTAATTTTCAGTGTCCTAAAGTACACTTAGATATGATAATTTAGAACAGTATACATACAGAAACAGCAACTTTTTTTCTGATTTAATGAAAAATCTAAAAGTCTGGCTTTTCTCTACATATTATGCAAATGGTTTAAGAAATCAAGAGCACTTTTAAACATGAAAAGAAAAATGGGAGCCCTTTAGAGGCTGGCAAATTCAGCTTGTACAGTTCTGTAGGTAATAGACTTCATTCACAGTAAAGTAAAATATTAAAAAAGCATTAAAAGCCACTCCATCCATTTTTCTTCAATTTTTGATAAAACTATGCCTATTGATCAAAAAGATCATTTGTATACCATTATCATATATTTTTACAACTGTACATTTATGTCTCTTAAATACATAATGCACAGGGAATACTCTTAATGACAGAAACACCAACCCATGCTGATAGCAAGCTACAGATCTTTGATCACTGTTCACATATTTTTATTATTTCCGTAATGAAGCTATGCACAGCAAGATAAACTATTTAATAACTAATAAAACCACCAAAAGGATAAAATGTCTGATAAGATACATTTAAATAGCTTCTTTCTCATACCTTCTGCTTCTTTCTAATAGCTTTTGCTTTGATATGAAAATAAACCTCTAAAGAAGGATCTGCATTAATTTATCAGAGAATTTAAGGAGCTTTAAATTTAGAAAGAATGAAATATAGACATTGAAAAATACTTCCAGAGCATCTACACTACCTGTCACAAAAGAGAAGGCTGTACTGACAATGACTACCAGTTATCTGCTATACTGATTGCTTGAGAGCAGTTGCTGCCCTTTGTTTAGAATAATTCTGTGGAAAAAATTAAATTCAGCCCAACAAAGATTTGTTGTTTGATGACAAGGATGTAATATAACATTTTTGTTACTCAGTAGCACATACAGTATTAGGAATTGGTATTAGTGATCCAAATTTAATGAAAGCTATCCTCAGTTCAGGTATTTAGCTGGTAATTTGACTAACAAGATTTTAGATCTGCTGCTTAACACATTGTGGCATATTTCCCTATAGAAAGTCTCAATCTGGCCACGCTCTGTACAAGTAAGATACCACAGAGCAGCTACAGCAGTCTAGATTTAGTTCAGGCTGTAGCAGCCTCAATATCTGAAAAAGAGTTCAGGAAAAAAATAATTCTCTCAAATAACAGAGAAGCATTTGAAATATATGCTGATACATGTGTTCAAAATCAGCTCAGACACTGGACAGCAGGTGGCACTGGCAACATGCCAGTGTTAAAACAGCTGTGTCGAACTGGTATAAAATCGATCATATTATCTCTGTCTTATCTTTAATGCAAAGTTGTAAATGTACAGAACATAAGCTTTTCTTTCATAACATTCCATCCTTTGGTGTAAATGTTCTCTTTGATATTGCTACTTAGTAGAGTTTATTAAGATAGTTACGGAAGCAGAAGACGAATCTTCACAGGGATGTATCATGACAGGACAAGAGCCAACAGGCAGCGATTGTAGAAGAAATTCCATCTGCCCGTAAGAAAAGTTCCTTCCCATGAGAACAATTTACACTGAGAGAGGCTGCCCACATAACTCGGAATCCATCTCACTGGAATTATTCAGGACTGGGAATGACAGGACCCTGGATAACTCAATCTGTGGCCCTGCCCTTAATGCAAGGCTGGACCAGATGATCAGTGTGATCAGTGGCACAGGGTCTACCTGGAGACCTGTAACACGTGGTGTTCTTCAGGGGTCCTGAGTCCAGCCCTGTTCAAGATACTCATCAACAACTTGGATGAAGGGATACAGAGTACCCTCACCAAGTTTGCTGATGATACAAAACTGGGAGTGGTGGCTGACACGACAGAAGGCTGTGCTGCCATCCAGTGAGATCTAAACAGGCTGGACAGTTCACAAGAGACTAATCTTACTAAATTCAACAAGGGCAAGTGTAGGGTCCTGCACCTAGGGAGGAATAACCCCATGCACAGGGCAGGTTAGGGGCTGACCTGCTGGAAAGCAGCCCTGTGGAAAAGGACCTTGGAGTCATGGTGGACAGCAGGATGACCATGAGCCAGCAACGTGCCCTCATGGCCAAGGAAGCCAACAGCATCCTGGGGTGTATCAAGTGTGGCTAGAAGGTCAAGGGAGGTTATTCTCCCACTCCCTGCACTGGTGAGGCCTGATCTGGAATACTGTGTCCATTTCTGGGTTCCCTGTTTAAGAAGTATAGGGAGCTACTGGAGAGGGTACAAAAAAGGGCTACAATGATTAGGGGACTAGAACATCACTCTTACAAAGAGAGAATGAGTGATATTTTAGCCTAGAGAAGACTGAGGGGAATCTTATCAATACTTATAAATACTTGAGGGGTGAGTGTCAGGAGGATGGTCAGCCTTTTTTCAGTGGCGCTCAGTGACAGGGTAAGAGGCAACTGGCATAAACTTGATTACAGGAAATTCCACCTAAACATGAGGAGGAACTTCTTTTCTGTGAGGGTGACAGAGCACTGGAATAGGCTGTCCAGAGAGACTGTGGAGTCTCCATCTCTGGAGATATTCAAAACCTGCCTGAATGCAGTCCTGTTCAGCCTGAGCTACATGACCATGCTCTGGCAGGGGAACTGGACTAGATGATCTCCAGAGGTCCCGTCCAACCATTATCACTTTGTGATTCTGTGATCTCCAGAAGTTCCTTCCAACCTAGATTGTTCTCTCACTCAGTTTGGTTAGGCTTCTCAACACAGCACCATGCTGAGAAGCACAAACACAGCTCCAAGCCAGATGTAACATAGACATCAGTAGTAAAACATTCTTAACAGATACTGCTGCAGTGAGGAATACAATATACTGCTAACAGGACAAATTGACCACCCAGTTCCAGAGTGGGCTCATTTAGTGTTGCTTCAAACATGCTTATGTACCACTGACTTTGAAGATACACTTCTGTTCTTTGCATGTGATTTAGTCATAGTAAAGAAAATAAATGACATTTTTCAGACAGGCCACAGAGAAACTAGCCTGAGAGTCACAGCTGACATGCAAGCAGAAACATGACATTCTTATATTAATACTTACATTCTCTAAACCAAGGAGGACCAAGAGCGGGATTGTTGTCATTCCTCCTTGGATCCACTCTTCTAGAGAAACAGTGCCATCATGATCATAGTCAATTTCTTCCATCATTTCATGAAGGATCTACACAATTCAATGAAAAATGTCATAAATTCCATTTTCAAATATAGCAACTTCTTGTTAGAACATGTGCAATAAATTCCCCATCTACATGCAAAAAATAAGGAAATTATTATTTACATAGCACCTGCAGTAAAATGAGTAGTGACAGTTCAGAAAATGAAGTGTCATATTCCTATTTACATTTTTTTGTCACCTGAAGTTCCTAAACCAGGTTGTGTCCCCTTGTGTACTTACTAATGACAATATAAATAAGAAGTAGTTATTTTAAAGAAATTTTCAGAGACAAACAGTTGTATTATAAATGCTAATTACTACATGCATTTAAGAAAACCTTTAAACTATACCAAGATTCAATCAGAAAAAAGATTATTAAGTGCTAACTGACAATTTCGTAGTGGGCCACAGACCATTATTATTCCTATCTTACTAATATATAGAATCAAATGTTGACATGAAGTATCACAAAATGATTAAATGCTATCTCTAGAACCCTTAACAACTTGTAATAAAAATGGAGCTTACTGGACTCAGTTCAGTAACATCCCATTCAAGGTATTCTGCAACATGCATCATTTGAGCAATTATATTTTCCAGCTCCTACAGATGAAATAAAAAGAATTGAAACATTTCACATAGTATTATAAAGACAAATGCTACTGAAAGCAATTTATAATTCAAGCATTCAGTGACAATGTTTCATCAATGTTCCTAATTAAATGTCCTTTACACTGGAAGCTGTCCTCTCTTATGTGAATACACTTTATTAGCAAAACGTCAGGCATGTACCGCAAAGCAAGGAGGTGAAATGCAGCCCCACAACCAACAGACAGCACCCTGGGTTGAAAGTAGCAATATATTCCGTCCTAGTTGATCATTCAAGCATTGGTTTCATGATCTGAAGTCCACCCCATGACATAATGATGTACGGTCCTTTAAATTCCAGCACTCTAAGAAACTACTTTTTGTACAGCAATTATCTGAATTCACAACTTTATAATTGAAATAAAGCATAAAGTGGAGGAGATAAACTAATACAGAGATATTTTCTTACCACTACAGTGTTGTATTTTGTTTTTTACAACTAGTGATCACGATCTCTTCTTCAGGATGTTTAGTCTGGAGAAGAGGAGGCTGAGGGGAAACCTTATCACTGCCTACAACTACCTGACAGGAGGTTGTACAGAGGTGGGCGACGGTCTTTTCAGGCAGGTGACAGGTGATAGGACAAGGGGAAATGGCAAGAAGCTGCACCAGATTCTGTGATTCTGCATCACTAGTGCTTTTCCGTATTCATGTATTTCCATATTCATACATATAATTAGTTTTGCAAACATGCTCATAATTATCTAGAACCATTCTGAATTCTGAAGTGTATTTATTATGCACTAGTTATTTAATGAATATTTTGTATCACCTCCCCTGACCTGCTGGTCATGCTTCTTTTGGTGCAGCCTGGATTACCAAACCTCTGATTTTCCTTCAAATATTTGGTTAGGCTACTCCTCTAAAATGTGTCTTTATTATTGTTCCTCTGTTCTTAACAGCAACATGAATGTTCTGACATTTCTGTATATACATCCACTGTGTGACTCTCACAATTTACTGTTTTCATGAAAATTCTACAAATGGTGCTTTCACACACAGCTCCCAACAGCACACTAGAATTTTAGGAATCATATGAATGAGCCCCCTACAGTAACATGATTAAAAATCAAAGACAACAGAATAGCCCAGCAGTGCCAGCATTTGAAAACTTAACACAGTTGTAGAAGCAGCACCCTAATGGAAAAGAAAACTAAAAAGTTACTTTCGAAATGGGTAACTTTTCATAGACTATAATTTATACTGCTTCTATTAATTCAGGATAAATATAAACTTGATTCAGATTAATGGAGTTTTGTATAGGTATACCATTATGACATACTCTTATAATGCATTAAAATACATAAATAAAATTACCGAACTATCCAGGTATCCATTCCCATCCGTATCATATAAGCGAAACATAACTGAAAAGGAAACAAAAAGAGAAGGAAACTCAGTTAGGAAACTTAGTAACAACATTATTTCATAAAAGAAACAAACCCAAAATAAACCCCAAATCAACCACACCTGAATTTCAGAGACAGGACAAACATTAACACTTTCTTCAAAGACCACCCTAACTTCAGAACCACCAAACACTACATCTTATGTGAGAGGTTCGCTCAGCGACTACACTGCCACAATGTCTCCAACAAGACATTAGCAGGACAGTGCAATTGCACCTTTTTCCCCATCATCTCTCCAACATCTAATTCAGTTGGTGAACTTAATTCTGGCTTTTCCTAGAGATGATCTGTATTCATGGTGAGTACCACCCAAATCCCTTCTCTGTCGTCTCATCATAGTAAAAACACACAGTCAGGCCAATGTTGATAAGCCTGCTGAAGATACAGTGCTACTCCCTTAGTTGCAGCAATTACTATTCACTAGTGATGCTGCTTTAAAAATGCTTTCTGACCAACTAAATGAAACTGAGGATTGTTATCTGAAGTATGCAATCAGCCAGATCCAACAATAATTATTTCTCAGAGACCGCTAGCATGACTCCTCCAAGGACCGGACTTGCTCTATCAATTTGAAAATATATTTCCAACATTTCAGGGATCTATCCAGACAAGAATAGCCAGATTTTTACAATATCCGGAAAGGACATAAACTTTCAAGTTTATTTCATTACTTAATTCTAGCCACAAGAGCAAGTATGTCCACTATTACCAAGGCATTTCAAAGCAGCTTACTCAGCTGATCACATACTGCGTCAGATTGCAGAGCAGAAAGTAGCCTGAGGCTTTGGAAGGAATACTGTTAAAAGGCTAAAGATGAAAACCAGAAGCCTATGAATGTCTGACAGTTTGTCAGACCTCTGAAATCTAAACACCAGTCCCTTTCAAAAGTGTTCATTATTTCCCACTGGATCTAATTTCTGAGGAGTAAGAAGAGAGCCTGTGTACAGATGGTTCCAGGACACTACAATGCCCTGACGGATAGCAAAAATCAAGCAATCTGCTTGCAAACTGCCTTATCAGATGCCTTTCAGAAGCACAACATATGACCTATTCGACAGTGAACAATCCCCTCACAGTGGAACCAAAGCAAATGCTGTTACAGTCCAGTAAATTCCGTGAGCAAAGCTTAACACAGGAAACAATATAATGAGAAGTGAGGCCAAATCCTTAGCAATTAGAAAGTAAAATTCAAAAAGATTTTTATCATTTTTTTACTTACAGCAAAACATACTTAACTGTTATATGGATTGTATGGCTACCCTTATATCCCCCGTCTTATTCCTAAGTTGTTCACCTAACTGTGGGGAAAAGAGCTAAGTACTGTATTCCCCTACCACTTCAGCACTTTTTGCCACTACATCACACTGCTCTTAAGATCTGTAATGTAAGACTGAAGATACTTACTATAGTACATTGTTTTAAGCTATAAAGGTCTGTTATTCATTAGTTACAGGCTAAGAAAACCTATAAAAATATCTTTATTTGCCTGTGAACCACATAGCAGAAACATTTCAGTGTAAAGAGACTGGTATAATCTGTGTTAACTACACCTTCTGCCAAAGCTGCTCAGAGAACAGCAGCTAGTATTATCTGGCAAAGGTACCATTAAGCATTCAGTTTCCATAGGGATGAATCCCTGAATCACTATACTTTTCACCTGCAACCTCCGGATTTCTAATCTTGCAGATGACAAAAGGTGGCATCCCATAAATTCCCAAAATTATCTTATTTTGAGAAGAAATTAGCGAATTCTTTCTCAAAAAGGCCAGCACAAACAAGGGCTGAATGCACTTGCTATTTTCATCAGTATGTGTACTTTGTAAGGCTTGTCACTCTCCACAGCAGCCCAAGTGTCCAAGAGCTGCACAGCATAGCAAGAAGACAGACTATAACTAATCATACTCCTGCAAAAAATACAAAAGAACAGTGTGGTATTCTTGAAGCTTCCATGGGTATGGAAAGAACAGAAATGGAATAACCTGGAGAGTTTCTTGATAAGGGAAAATGGCCCAAAAAATCTACCTCAGAGCTCGTAATATTTGGAGTGTCTCTTCATAACAGTGGAGCAAAGATTGAGCACCTGTAAGCATATTACATTTCTAAAGATACGGTATTTATGGAGGTCGTATGCTTCTTCCACACCTAATGTCTAATGCCCTTCATGCTGCCTCCTGGCATTTCTCTGAACAGTTTCACAAGAGATACATGTCTGGGATCCATGCTAATACTTATAAAAATTACATAAAATTTGAGGACCTGGTTGTGCTCATAAAGCCCCATGTAATTGTGAGCTAAAATAATTTCTGCTGTTGGGGTCACTAAAGGAACAAATTTTGAGCTAGGAGACACCAGCATTCAGTTCTTAGGAAGTATCCTGCATATTTTTAAGTGGTCGGTCTTTCATGTTCAGTAATCACAGTGTGGACACCAGCAAGCAAAAAGTCTATAGGTTGAACCACAGAGCATAAAGTTACTTAACAATATATAGATACATCTGGAACTATCTGCAATATGACTTCAAAAAGAGAACTTAAATTCTTCAATGTATCTCTCCTAGGAAAGTTAAGGATATTCTTTATATTCAGTTTATTAATTGATGCACTGAACATCTCAAATAGGTGAGGTGCGCTGTGCTTAAGACCTCTGGAAACACACTGCTAATAGTTTAGAGAATCCATTTATTTTCTGGAATATTTATAAAACTATGAAACACCACCAATAATATAGATCCAAAACATAAACACTATTTACTCTAAGTGTATTTTATCTTAAACTGATACCAGATTTTATTTGAAAGCACCACTTCTATGTTCTGCCTCTCATGAATTAAGTTTCCAAACATTCAGCTATGATTCAGAGTGTTTCCAATTTCTCTCAACAGAAAAAAAAATAATAATAATGCTTTAATATTAATATTAATTTTGGTAACTCTGGTATAAACCATTCTTTCTTTTTTCACTCCATTGCTACTAATTTCAAATTTAATTAAAATCTCATCAAATTAATACTATCAGCAAGAACAAAAGATCATTTCTGTAATAAGTCACCTAGAACCATATTTTTATAATGCAGCTACCCAAAACTGAGACTTAAATTCATAAAATTTAGGAACTTCATTTTCTATGACTTATTGAAATAAATACACTAAATTAACTACTAAAAAAGAACATACATTCTAGCTTATCTTCAGGTCTTCCTCTTTCTAGCAGTGACAAATAGCAAACAATATCTTTCAGCTGTATCATGTCTGGTAAATGCAAGTTGGCAGGAGTAGGAGGTCGGGATGTAGAGGTACCTTTGTTAAGTCTCAGACCTGCAAATTAGACAGACCCTTTATTACTATTAATATATTATACAAGCAGAAAATAAATAGATAATTCTTGCATACATTCACATTTGTTTTATGTGAATCTCAGGTGACTTCTTAATTTAAATATAAACGTAAAGTTTTAAACAATTCATGTTCATAGTTTATCCAGCAAAAGCAGAATTAAAATCAGAGTGAGGTTTTAAAATATTACATGGAAATGCAAACTATTAAAAAATCAGGGAAATGGCATAACCCTTGGTTTCTTTTTTGTTTAACTGATGTCACTTGAGTATAAAACATTTTGGTGAATATTTATTCTACTACATTACATGTTAATTTAAGTATTAAAACAATTCCTGCCCAATGCTGCATCCACTTCCCTGTGCTTGTAGAAGTTTCCTCAAAATTCTGGACTGACATCAGCTACGCTATTTGGAGATGGTTTTAGCTGTTCAACAAAACTCTGATAACATCCAATCTGTAGTTCTTCCAAAACCAGAGCCACATGTAAGACCAACACATATTTTAAAAATGGAAGCCCCTGCCACAGAATACTATGAAAACAAACATAGAATTTTATTAATTGCTCAAACATTGGGAACTTCCTTACACCATTTGTTACATTTCTCACTGACTGTAACAATGTTAAAGATGAAATTTTACAAGAGGATTTACTGTTCTTAAATATTTTCTATAAGTAATTCAGAACAGATTCTTCATTGAACACATAACCTGCACAGATAATTTCTCTCCTCCATTTTTCCTGGAAAAGGTAATTACTGTAGCAAATGGAAACAGAATTCTGGTGGGTTCCCATTCCCCACCACCTTACTTTTGTCTTGAAAAAACTTCATTATAATCTGAAGAGATTTTCAAAGGCTACTGAGGTATAGTTTAAAAAAAATAAAAATTCAGGCTATACAAGCAAATTGACATGCAGAAATCAGATCTCTGGATCAAGTTCACATTCATGGTTTCAGGCAGATATTAAACACTGAATGGAAATATTTAAATAAAAAAAAGATTTTATAGAATAATATTCTAAATGAGCTTGTGTGCCAGTTATGTGCCCTTAAAATTAAGACATTATAAAATGTTATTTAAGATGTTAGGTTTAAACATACAATTTACACAAATATTTCACAGTTCAGCCTTACAAGAATCTTATGCACAGAGTAAAAAGCATTATAAATCTTGGGCTAGCTGATCTCAAGAAATGCATAGTCCTGAAATCCAAATGAAAAGGCACACAAACTTCAAGGTGTCTTTCGGCTTATCATCAGTTGCAAGGTGCAAGTTAAAGTATTACTTCTTAACCAGAAGTGGGAGGGGGTGGCTCCAGATGACTTACAATGCTGCTGCTTACCTGGCATCTGTTTCCATCTCTCTTCAGACACCTTAACTGAAAATACAATTTATAAACAGACATCAGTCAACCAAGAGACACTAAGTAAAAAATGGACACATACCAGAGATTTATGAACCGTCTTACTGCCCTTGTGATGCTCTCTAGCTCTTGTGTGCCTTTTCATTTTGCAGAAGAATGTCAAAAGTTTCTGACAAATTTATTTCCCAGGATGGTCAGTTTTTTCCACTACTGGTAACACTTAAAAATTACTAGATACCCTAAACCAAAGGTTTCCGTAATTTTCATTTATACATTGAAATGTACCGATGCACACTTTTTCCCCTTAAATGCTAACCAATATAAAGATGTAACATCTAGTTTAAACCTAATGCATTTGAGTTATTACATGACCAGTACATTTTCAAGCACAAATAACTCTTGTATGAGGTGAACTGAATTGTCTCTCTTAACATGCTTTGGATATAGGAAGTTCCGCACCAACATGCGCAAGAACTTTTCACAATGAGGGTGACAGAGCACTGGAATAGGCTGCCCGGGGAGGTGGTGGAGTCTCCTTCTCTGGAGATATTCAAGACCCGTCTGGACGCCTATCTGAGTGAAATGTCCTAGGGAGCCTGCTTTGGCAGGGGGTTGGACCCAATGATCTCTTGAGGTCCCTTCCAACCCCAACAATTCTATGATTCTATGATAACAATTTATTAGAGACACCTTCTGGTATTATCCTAAATACACAAGGAAGACAACTCATCTGGTCTCAGTTACGTTATATCTGAAGTCCTTACTAACAGAAAAAGGTGAAAACTAACTAAAAACTGGAGTGAAAGAGAAAAAGTTTTAGAAGCTAGCATTAGATTAAGAATCACAGCATACAGATTATACAACAAGAATAATAACAACTGTTGTTCTTACTGTTTTGGTTTGTTTGGTGGTGTGTTTTATGTTTTACATTCTCTACTCTGTCCAGGTCTTGCTGAATGGCAGCACAGCCTTGTGGTGTGTCAGCCACTCCTCCCAGTTCCGTATTATCAGCAAACCTGCTGAGAGTACACTTTGTCCCTCCACTTGGGTCATTTATGAATAGATTGAAAAAGACTGTGCCAAGAAAGCTGATTGCAGCTTATATTTAGCAGATTTTAGCTGTAAATCTGGCAATGACCTAAAACCAGCTATCATCTCTAGAAATGAAGAGTCAAAACCATAGAAATATTTTTTGTATAATAGTAGTCAGACAACATACGTAAAAACATAGCATAAACAATAAACATGCACCACTAAATGGCTGCTGCTATTGCAGTCATCAGGCAAAGCATTATGTGCAAAAGATTACAAATTTTGATACCTGGTACAGACCATGTTTACTGCTAATGCCCCTCATTGATGAAAACATGATGAAAACTTCAATGAAAAAAATAAAAGTAATGAATGTGGAAATGAAATTTTGCTGTTGCGATTTTATAGTCAACAGAATCTACATTCAGAGTTGCAAAAATGCAATGCTGAAAATTTATGAAATACAAAATATACCCTGCAGCATAACATGAATAATACATTTAGACATGCCCTTAGAGATTCTTTTCTAAAGCATCTTTAAGGGCAAAGGACTGAATCACTGGTCTAAGTGACTTGCGCAAACCTGTGAGCTGTAATTAGCAACAGAAAGTTTTGAATACTGACAGAACTGATTACACCAGTCTACTAAGCCTAGGAAGCCTGCACATGGAACCAGTCTAGATAACTAATAACAAAAGCCAAAGAAGCCAAAATGTACTGTCTACACAACAGATGGTTGTGGAAGGAAATGTATCAATGACATTTCTGATTTGAAAGGATAAAAAAATATTAAAAAACTGAAGAATTCAATTCAGATGAAAAGAAATGTAACCAGTTTTGCTAGCAGAAAAGTTTCTTCAGTTAAGTCTGCTTACAGTTAAATTACCATTTTTTATATACATATGCTTGTTTGCTTGGCATCTCTTTCCAGGAAATAGAAAACTAAGAAGTGTTGTAATACTAGAATAGTAAGAAAAAACAGGTCAGACTCAACAGGTGATATCTAAAACCTTGTAATATTGTACACTAAGGCATCCATGGAAACCTAGTACTTGATATCTGCCAGAAAAGTGAATATTTCAGCTAGAAGCACTTATACCAAATTTACCACTTCTGGATGAGTTGTAATTTCACAACACCTAATCTTCATATAAAGCATTAAGGCAATTAAGTACCCACCAAACCATTTGGTAACTTGCTCTAAGCACTTGATTATCCCAGCTGTTCAAAATATGCAATTTGTTTCATTAAATTAGTCTAGCTTCTGCTTTTAGCTACTGGATCTTGATAGAGCACCCAAATTACTAAAGCGCTAAACCAAACATTTGAAGTTAGGAAAGTAACCTTAAATTTCCTGTGCAAATTTTCTTTTAAAAGTTTTATAAAATTTTTTATGTGAATAGTTTCTAACACTATTTAATATCGAAGTATTTTAGCATGTTGTGTCCTCTGAGCTCAAAATCACCTTTAACAAAAATGTTCAACTGAAAGCATGAAAATTCCCAACTGCATTAAAGAAAATCTTTACAATGGTAAAAGAAATACTTGTAACACTTGTAAGACATTTAAAATATCTATAGCTGATAACTATGTAATATTATTAATAGCAGTATCACTCTTAGTTAAAAGAAGCCACAGTAACTGGGCACAGAAACTGTAGTGCATCAGCAGAAGCCACATTGCATGAAGGTCTGAGTGTTTCTAAGTGTTTATACAGTAGAGTAGGCAGCAAGATCATGTAACCATAGCAATCTGATTAGCATTAGCATGATAAAGATTGTCCACTTGGTGTCTCAGCTGCATCATTATTGTGAATTAAAAAGGACAACCCATTTAATTTCTATTTCTTTTCACATTATTTATTGTTCATGATTTAGTTTCTCCAATTTAAAAAAAAATCAGAAAAAAACTCCAACATATAGTATAGAATTCTATATACATATAACCACTAAAAGGAAAATAGCAGGAGGAGGAAACTTTCAACCTTTATATAGTGTGACTTTTTCATTATTATTAATTTTTTTTACTTACCTCCAGAAAGGTGCTGGGGTTTGTTTTTTATTAATGGGCTGCAGTGAGAGATTTTGTTGCTAAATGATGTAAAAAGATGCTCAATGAAATCATCTGGTAACTCTGCCTCCAGAAAAGTCTTCATGAACAGCTTGAACCCCTCTAAATCAATTGTCTGGAGGGTGGAAGAAAAAAGTATTGTTAATTTTTCCTTCTGCAAAAGCTTTCATACAATCCATCAGATAATACTCTGTTCACAAAAACCTTAGACTGTCTTTGAAAATACTGATTTCTGAAAATATATCTTGCACGCCTATTGTTTAAACCAACTGATTATTGAATTAACATTTTGACAACTCACAGTACTGCTACTATAGCCCAGAGCACAGAAGATAGTCCAGACTAAATTCAGAGCACTTTTATGAGGACCCCGAAACTAGGTTTTATATTCTGTAGTTTCTTGATTAGAATATGGCTTTACAGCACAAACAGAACTGCACTGAAAGGCTCCTATGGAGCTCACAGGGATGTACCTCACCAGTCTTAGCTTTTTCCGTGATTAGGCAGACAAGCAGCAAGGGATTTTTGCATGCTCCATTCAGGGAATTGAAGGCCTCCTATCCTTTCCTACATGGCAACATGTTTTGCTGGTGTCTGTCAAAGAGAAACTGATCACGCTGTCTTAAAGAGTTTCTAATAGTCGAATGACAGCGCTGAGACAGGCAACATTACTTACAAGAGGAAAAAAAAAAAGTTGTTGATTTGAAACATTTGTCATTTAATTTAATTTGGTCTTGCTTTTGACAGCAAGCTAACAGCTGATTAATGAAACTTTGTTGATGGTTTCTCCTGGTAAGACAGCAAGCATCTAAGTAACAAAATTAATCCAAACCACAGAATATTTCAGGTTGGAAGGGACCCATAAGAATCAGAGCACAACTCGCTGCCTCTCACAGGACTACCTAAAACTAAACCACATGACTAAGAGTGATGTCCAGATACCCCATGAACTCTGACAGGCTTGGTGCCATGACCACTTCCCTGGGGATACTGTTCTATTGACTGACTGCCTTCTCAGTGAAGAGCCTTTTCCTAACATCCAATCTGAACTTCCCCTGTCAGAGACTCGTTCCTTTTCCTCGTGTCCTGTCACTAGTCAACAGAGACTAGACCAGCACCTCCTCCTCTCCTACCCCCTTTAGGAAAGTATAGACAGCAATAAGTTCACAGCAGTGTAAAGTATTATGATCTCATCTTATCCTGCTAATGTAGAACCTCTAAAGATAAAGGTGTCATGAAACATATTGAGAAAGTTTAAGGCACTTCCAGTTTTACCTCAAACAACTGTGACAGCTGCATACTTATCACTGATGCTACTCAGTTACATATTTGATTTTAAACCAGCTTATGAATCATTAATCTGTAAAACATAGTGTTGCTGTCTTTTTTTCTAGATGAAATGAGACAGCAACTTTTCACTGTGAAATAATTAAAGGAGAAAGACACATTACACCACAGTATCAACTTAGAGAAATTTCTCTATGCTTCAGGAAGACTCCATTTATCCATAGAAAATTCTAGTGCAACTCCTTTAGTTCAGCACAGAGAATGCAGTGTTAGGAGGGAAAACAGAACAAGAAATCAGCTTGAAACCATGCCAGGAAAAGAAAACTAAATTTTTTAAGTGCCTCACTGACTTTGAATCTTATTCACAATATAAATATTTTTTACAATGACTTCAATATCCTTTCAACACTTTGAAGCAGGGATTTCTCTCCTCCTGCCTTTATTTATTATTAATTTATTTACAGGATGTAGAAATTTTATGACTACATGAAATACAGTGTTTCCGATTAAGGCCAAGACCTAACTGCCCCAGGGTGATGTTTTAAAGGTACATTACTGTCCTCATGAGGAACCAACACCACAGACTGCAAAATTTGACTGATCGCGTGCAAGCCATTGTTATCAGGAATGCACACTTGGCAAGAAGCTACGTATGCTGAACTTCTAATCCAGAACACCTCATTTGAGAATGAAGTTCAGTGAAACTAGTTAAACTTTTACCTATAGAACACAAAATAGCAGGGAACGGGAAAAAAAAAATTGCATCCACACGGCTAGAGATGGGCGTAAACTGGAAATAACTCAAAAAAAGACTCACCATCTTGGTTTCATCACAGTTTCAGCTAAACTCTTCTATTTTGGCAAATCATACACTGTTTCACCCATGCTACAATCTTTATGTTTCTCCTTGATAATAAAGCCACTGACATATAATTCACTGCTTATAAACTATGAAACCACAATGGCATAAGGACTTGTATCCTTTTCCAAGTAAATCGGTCATTAGTTTATACTATATAAATGTATTGTTATCTGCAAGCATAACAAATGTATTAATCACTGAATCAACTGACTTTGAGAATGTAAAATTGCTTTGTTAGATGAAAGGTGTCTAGGCTATTTCACTAAATTACATATAAAAATGAACAACAGAGTGAAAAAGGAAAACAAAAACCAAATTATAATCCCATAATCCCATTTAAACTAAGGTTTATAGATGGACGTGTAAAATATGTTTCACATAAAGCTGCTTTTTTTAAAAAAAAAATCTTGTCTCTGGATACAATTATTCCTTGAGTTTACAGCTATCTTAAGTTTTGTACCTGCTGGTGAGTGACTGCAGTCCACCAAACTGCCAGCAGTAACTAAATCCCTAATGCAACATTATTTTTTTTTTTATTTATGTGCTTAGAATTATGCCTGTGCAATGATCTGGATTGGTAAATAAGGCTATAATTATGTGTCTGCTTCTTCCTGAAGATTCTCTTTCCTAAAGAAGTTCAAACTTTTCAGTATTTTCTAACAGAAGTCAGATTATAATTTACGCCAGTGATCTTCAAAACAGGTATTCCAAACTGCCTTGTATTTATTTTCTGGCCAGGAAAGACAACAGATATCAAAGTAATACATGACTTGGCTTCCATGACCATTTATTATATTTGATACTCTGACTGTCACTCATTAAGGTGCTCAGCAAAGGAAAAAAGAAAGTGGTTGGTGGTTCTACAAGGTTGTTCTACAGTCAGATTCCTTTAGCTAAAAGTGCTTTATCCTCTGATCAAGCATGCTCTGTGACCAGTAGTCCCTCTGAAAGTAGCAACATTCGTACACTGCACATCCAAAAGCTGAAATGATGCTGAAAGTTAGCTAGGAGTAAGTCTTAAGGAGTTAGTTTGGAGTAAGTGTTGTCTTGGATACACATCAGCAATGTTCATAATAGTCCAAAATGCAGATGCAAAACCACACAGATTATCAAATCAATGGGCAACAGCAGTCCCACCTAAAAGAGCCCTGTGATTAGGTTCTTGGCCTATATGAAAAAAAACCAAACAAACAACCCACAAAATCTGTGATTTTAATACTCCATAGCTGAAAAACATTTTCAAGACAACATACTTGCTCTAGAATATGCAATTACAACTGAGCTCTAAAGCAAAGCAGTCATTTCTGGAAATCAATCTAAATATATATACAGTAAATAGCAGAGCTGGGCTAAACTACAGCAGACATAGAAGTTATGATTATAAAGGGATGAGCTTTCAAAAAAAGCTCACTTTAAATCACACTCAGTGCTTTCTCTATCACCCCTCTCCTTGTAATCTGCATAAGCCATTTACATGACTGTAGAAAAATTGAGTAACTTCATAAAATAAACCCTATGAGGACCACTGCAGAAGATTTTAGTTGTTAGAGCACTGTTGCCAAGTAGAGTTTTTTGTATTGAGCATGGATCATTTAGAACAGAACACATAAAGATGCAAGATATTTGCTCAGCTCATTTTAAAATAACTTTCACGAAAGAGCGAACACCACACAATATTATGAGCATTTCTCTATTCTGCAATTATACAATATTTTCCTTTTTTCCACATGGAACTTGACCCTTCTGAAATATGAAAATGGTTCATTAAGTAACTACTCTCCTTTTCAAAGGAACCACTCAATGTTTTGGTAACCAAAAAGGCAAAAAAAAAAGAAAACAGAGGACAGCAATTTTCCACACTAACATGGATCATTCTCGCTCTGCTATAGAAAGCCACAATATCTTCCTTTTAAATCTCTGTCATATCAGAATGTCTCAGATGAAAAGGTCAATAAATTTTGCTATAATTTGAAAATAATTTGTTTCTTTTAATGAATTTTCAAGCATTAAACAGTTCGGATCAATAATATCAGAGTAATAGAAAAACCATAATGGTGGATGCTGTTTTCGTAAACATGCAGGCTAATTGCTTAATTTTCAACAGTTGCTTGGCTTCCAGCAGCTCCAGTTGAATTCAAATGAACCTGAGAATAGAAGGATTTAGCATTTCAGAAGGCATTTTCCATGATGTTTCCCAAGTGAATGGATGAGAGTGATAGAGGATGTACCAAACTGACTACAATTAACCTGGCACATGAATTAATTCATAGCATTTCACAGGAAATTCAGGTCATAGGGAGATTATGATCACAATTTTAGGGGTCTCAGGAAAATTTTCAACACAAAAGCGAGTCGATAGTTATTCACAGGAACATGAAACACATTCAAATCATTGGCCTAAATCTTCTGAGGGAGGGGAGCAGGGAAAGAATAAAAATCTGTGCTGTTTTAACTTTGATTCAAATAAAAAAGGTAGCAAAAGTCTCACCTGTAGGTCACAGAAAAGTAGGTGGGTTTGTATTAATCAAATAAAACTAGATTCCACTTTTTATATGTTAAACAACTGATTCATCATGTTTACTGGAACTCCCTTTCTCATGACTTACAATAACAAACTTTACAAAATACTTTATAAATAATCTTCTATGTTATTATGTAATAAAACTTAATTTTGTAATGAAGCATTTTGGTGTAATCCCAGAGAAGTATACATTCAAAAACAGCACTGAGTTTCATTAATTTAAATTATAACTTTCATATATAAAATTAATTTTATTAATATTATAAAAGCAGTCCTTATTTCACATTTATAGTTTTTATCAATGTTTCCAATTATTTTTTTTTAAGTATATATCTATCTTGAACAAAAGGAAAGGAGAAAGTATAGAAGACAGAAGCAAAACTGCAGTTTTAATTTCTTTTCAGCATATAATGTGTATCAGCCATTAAATTTTTAGGTTTTCTGAAAGCAAACATGAAAGTGATCTCAATGCTGAGGAAACGAAAACATGCACCTTTATTTACATAATATTTTATCAGGTAAAATACATAAAATTTAATTAACCATCCACAAATTTTCAAAAATAATCCCAGAGCTAAACTGCCAATAAGAATTTAATCCATAAATATCACAGCTTTTTTGTAAACTCCCAAAAGCAGATAGGTAAAGTAAACTGAAAGAGAAGAAACAGACCAAAGTTTCTAATAAGTTCTGATTGACTGACCATGGGAAGAAGGTTCTGGATTTACCCCACTGCATCAAAGTACGTAACATGACAGGTTTACAAAGAAAGGCACCCTAAGATGTCTTTTATGCCTTTAATAATTGTGCTCATTCATTAATACTCTGTGATAAGGTGAACCTCATGAAGTTCAACAAGGCAAAGTAAAAGGTTCTGCACATGGGGCAGTGCAATCCCAAACACAGCCCTGAGGAGAAGGGCTTGGTTGATGTAAAACTCAACGTGACTAAACAATGTGCGCTTGGCAGTCCAGAGAATCAAACAAATCCTGTGCTGCATCAAAAGAAGAGTGACCAGTAGACTGAGGTGATTCTGTCCCTCTACTCTGTTCTCATGAGACCCCACCTGGAGTATTGCATTCAGCTCTGAGATTCCCAACATAAGAAGGACATGGAGTGAGTCCAGAGGAGGATCACAAAGATGATCAGAGCGCTGGAGCACCTCTCCTACGAAGACAGGCTGAGAGAGTTGGGGTTGCTCAGCCTGGAGAAGAGAAGGCTTCAGGGAGACCTTACAAGTACCTAAAAAGTTTTCAAGAAAGTTGGAGAGGGACTGTTTACAGGGCCGTACAGTGACAGGACAAGGGGTAATGGGTTTAAACTAAGAGAGGGTAGATTTAGATTAGATACAAGGAAAAAAATATTCTCTGAGGGTGGTGAGACACTGGCAGAGGTTAAGCCAGAGAAACCCTGGATGCCCTCTCCCTGACAAGTGTTCAAAGCAAGGTTGGAAGGGGCATTGGGCAGCCTGATCTAGCAGAGGATGTCCTGTCCATAGCAGGGGGTTGGAACTAGATGATCTTTAAGATCTCTTCAAACCCAAACCATTTGATAAGTCTATGACTTTTACTTCACAATGTTGTTCAGGCTAAGAAACCTCTTCTTCAATTTCCTAACTGTAAAACCAAGCAGTTCATCACAGTCTGATGGGTCAGTTCAGAACAGGAATGAAGATCCCTAAACCTGTACATTAGTAATATATTGATGCCCTTATTCATACTGGGATCTTGAAGGACTCTCTCAAGTGCTACAAATCCATAAAACACTTAGAGTTGATAAACCCTTTAGGTCTTTAACTTCCTAAGGTGTCCATAGACTTGTTTCTGAATCTGAACAAAAATGTTACAGTCATCACTGGGCTGAACACTTCATTTACACACTTAGATTTAATACAATTAGGGTACATAAAAATCTGTTATCAGGTTTCATTATACATGTTCACAAAAAAATATATCTAAAAAATGCACAATGAAGACCACCATTTCCTTCTGAAAGCACAGGGAAAAAACAGAGAGATTTTCACACCTTTTGGGAAAAAAAAAAAAAAAGAAAAAAGTAACTCCTAGAAAAGGCCCCAGTGGGTGTTACCTTGGCTGAATTCCCATGTTTGCCTGGGGAAATTAAAAATTTTATTTCTTTCTTTAAATAATATCCAAATATCAGAAAAGAGCTGAAGATTTACTGAAGGAAAAAGAAGTCGCTGTATGTCTATGCCAACAAAATTATTAGATATTTACTTGTATATGTGATTGAATGAATCACTGAAATAATCCTTTGAATTAGGGGGTGATCTGAATATGTTCAAGAGATCAGGTTCTTCAAGAAGATGTATCAAAACAGATACCAAAATGCTTCGGCTGTTAAGGCAGCACTTTTGGACACACAGATGAATTTAAGGTGCTTAGGTAAATTTTAAAGAAAATGGCTTAGAATTTTTTTTTAATTGATGTACCAGTATTAGATAGCAATGTCACTCAGAGTGGAAGTAACCCATTTTGGAGCTAAGTCGCTGCTAAATGAAACAGAACAAATGTATGTATTGCATATATGTAAATATTCATGCATAGATATTATATACAGTACTAAGTGAAGCAACAAACAGCAATTATGGACGGTTTAGAAAGGTCATTCAGTGCCTCTGGAACTATAACAGGTCATCTCACACACTGCATATGTTTTATAATGAAATTTTGGCAAACATGCATTAATCCAAGATACTTAACAAGGCTTGTTTTTTTCCATGTTACTACCATGAACAGATTGCAAACAAAAAGTTCCTTAAGTGCAAATAAATCAATATTACTTTCTTATGTTTAAGAATAGTAGAAGCAGTTTTTTGTAACAATAAGACAAGACAGACTAATTTGTCTTATTTCCAGACACGACAAGAACATTCCTGTTGCAATGTCTGACTAAGCAAATATAGACAGACTTGCCTAGATCTTCAGACAAATTCATCTTGTTAAAGAACCAACACCCAACCAATGGGTTGTGGTAGAATTTTTTTTCTGAAGCTTATGGCATGCTTCACTTTACGAGTAAGCTAGAAACACAGGCAATTTGGTCTGCCAACTCCCATTACTTGGAAGAAAATTCCTTCACTCAAATAGCTTTAAGAACCAGGATAAAACAGAAGTAATTAGGCCAATAATTATCCTCACAATAATATTCTTGGAATAAGATCATAAAAAGTTACTCAAGGAACTGAGTTACAATGGCTTATAGACAGTGTAAAATATAAGAATATAAAACTAAAAGAACACCGGGTATAGGGATATATAAAGTGGCAGCTGCAAAAGGTAATACCATGTAGCACTTGTTTTCTCTACACTAAAAATCTGGAGAGATAGAGAGAGATGGAGAGAGATCTGACCCATGTACTGACAGCCTAGAGTATGTGGGGAGGTAACGCCTGAATCATCCAGGCACAGGAAGATACAGCAGCAGCAACTGTTGAACCTTCATCCAAACCTGTCAGCATCTCTGTCTCCACTGTATCTCTGCTCCTTAACTCCATTCCTCCAATGTAGCAGCAGCCAAGGAAGCATCACTGGGTAAATGGGTATGGGGTGGGAAGGAAAGCTGGAAATGAGCAAGAGACATGGACTCCTGAGAGATTTCAACCACATCTAAACCGACTTGCAGCAGCTGACAGACATTTTCTCAGACCATTAAGGAATATGGAGATGGAGCAGATGAGGATGTGTTTTTGAGTTATAAGGAATAATCTGCAGTCAGTGGAAAAACTGGGTAAAGATATAAATGAAAGTCCTTCCATAGGGAAACATTGTTTTTCTGTCTTCCCCAGTTGCTAAAAGCTCTTGGAAAACTCCTTACTGGCTTTAACCAAGGATTTTGAGATGCTTTTCTTCTTCTATCATAATACATTAAAAAAGCCAATTCTGTAGAAAAGTCTTTAACCTGGGTTTTATTCTCCTTCTCCACCTCAGGAATCTGATGACTAATGTATCCTTATCACATACCACACAAAATCCTGTGGCAGAACAGTAAGCACACAGAAAAAGACACATACAAACAAATGACAAACATTCAACTAGAAAAAAAATCTTACTAAGTAATCTGCAGAGCTGAAAGTCACCAGTGGATTAAAGACCTGGCAACTGGCAAGATAAATAAATTACAGATTTCAGGATAAAATTATGACACTGACCAAATAAGAATACTCAGCTCTGAAGAAGCAAACTTTAAAAATATTGAAATTAGTTTCAGACTTTAATGGGTTTTGAAAATCTCTCTTTAGTATCAGTTAAAGTAGTCTGGAATTATATTCTTCTATTACTGCACAGACTATTAAAACTGACAATGAAGCAATCACTATTTTCATAGCACTATTATGACCATTTCACATTTCTTTGCAGTTAGTCCACATATAGATACATGATGAGAAACTTTCTTCCTTACAAATAGCACTAAAGCATATATAACTTATTTCCCTTTCTATTCTACACAAAAGGCATAAAAGCAGCACTCTTACTTTGCACCCTTCAGTTTCTTTTGAATCCCAGATTCCCATAATATATGATACTCAGAGGGAGAGGTGGCAGGAGGGAGCAGGGAGAAGATCAGTGTATGCTTAATATGTTTAAAATAATAATAAATATATTGCACTAATTTAGTGCCTATTCATAGATGATGACTCTCAATCTCAGGAAAGCCAGGAATTGAAGGACTGGTTCACAAGTAGCAGCTATGACCTTACTTGGAAAAATAACAGACAATTTTAGGTGTTTCCTGGTTTTGTATCAGACATATATAGACCAAAACTCAACTGAAAATACAGGGACTGCTCACCTCTCTGATGTTCTAATGATGGCTGCAACAGCCTACAGAAGTACCTTAAATGCCCAGTTTTGTTCAGACAGCAGAATGGCTTCTAGCATCTTGTAAAACTGACAGGAGGAGACTGAACTCCACTGGCATTGCCATGTTAGTAAGTTGTAAAATCTTCCTTAAAAGATCTATCCTGGCTAACTGAAAACAGGATCACCTCTATGAATTCTAGACTCTTTGCAGAGAATACAAACCTGTCCTTCCATAATTCAAAGAAAAAATACAGTGTTCTGCTCATCCTCTTCTACGTACTGAACAGGACTGATACCCCATGACTGGTCATATACAACAGTGTTGCTTTCTACTTTCTTAAAATTGATGATGCTATATAATTTCCCACAATTTATTTGTTTTGTTGTGAAAATCTGCACTGAAGGGACCTGAGGGAATATGCCTATAGGACCCACAGGAATCATAAGCAAGAACACACAGGAAACTATAAGCAGCAATTTAACCTACTGTCAGCAATTTTACCTGGCCTCTTATTTTTTACAAGATATGAAACATTCACACAGCTATTGCATCCCACCCCAATCAAGCTTTTCCCCCTCTCTGTGGTAAGCAGAAATTAATATCCTTTATGCTATGCCTTTCCGATTGGGGTGTACCTAGCTGTGAGTGTGATAACAGATAAGGCAAGCCAGCTGCAGGAACTCATCCCTTGTTGCTCCATCTCTCAGACCAGAACTGACAAGTGGGGCTGGGGAGGGAAGAAATGGGGAACCTGTGAAAAAGAGAAAATACTATACGAGTATTTGACTTCTTCCTTTCTTCTACTGCAGTTAAAACTGTGCAACTTTATCATTTGCTCCTCTGCTTTACTGGTGGTACACAGAAATAGGAGATGAAGAAAAATCCAAGAATGCATATTGTGAAGATGTATGTGTTTATGTATATGCTCTGTGCCAATGTACACAGAAGACTACATGGTACAGAAATCACAGCTCAGTATATCCCAATACTGAGAACACACAAAGCATGGTTTCCCAGTCAAAAATAGGATACAAGAAAAGCAAATTCTGCATCCTTTCTTGTATTACGACAAACAGTTGTTCAAACATTTTGAATATGGTAGGAGTATATTTTAACTCCTACTGTGTTAAGACATTTGAAGAGAACAAATAATTTAGTCAGAAAACTGTCAGCTTTTGACACAAGATCTACCCTAACCCCAAACTGCAACAAAAGGGGTCTAACTCCACCTTGTATTTTCCTAGCTGGCCTAGGAAGGAAGAGAAGGCTGTGTCAACACCACTTACTACTCACAAGATGCAGAAAAGCAACTTATTAATAGTCTCTTGACAAAAGAGTTGCCATTGTGGATCAATCAAGGCAGGGAGGGTAAAATAACTCCTTTTATTCCTCCCCGCAACGGCAGCCACATAAATGGGAAAGGCATGAGCTAGTGTTTGGAATTTATCTCCACCCAAAAATTCTTTTAAAGTACCACATTCTCTTTGGTCTTGCTCTTCTTTTAAATTCATACAAAATATTTCATCAAAACCCACTGGTTTTGATATCCTGAAAAACAGAATGTAAGAGGGGCAGGGAGCTGGAAAAAGGAGAAATTGTTCATTCCAGCAGAATTTCATGAAATATGTTTTTCCCTTATTGAAAACAACATTTCAAAGATAATGGAAAGATAATTCTGTTGAAACGTAATTTTCAATTAATTACTTTTTTAATTATGTTGCATGACTTCCAAATGGTGCCAAAATGTAGAGTATAATCAACTTTAAACTACTGACAGTAATACTTCTGGGATTTTTTTGTGGATAGGTCCCCTTAATGATTTTTTTTTTTAAACAATGTATTTTGACCTCATATCTGAAAATAGAGCTGTTAAAAAAAGAACTCGATGTTACACGGCCTTCATTCACACATAATACTATGAACAACTGTACACATTAATGCTAGTGACAATTACATTAGCTGTGAAAAACAATGCAAAAGCATCCCCAGTAGAAGTCCAAATTCTGAAAATTAATTGATTCTGACAATGTTTCAAAACCTGACTTTTGCCAAATTATGTGGAAAAAAGTCGAGACCATATAGAGAAGGTTAATAAGCAAGAAAACATTCAGTACATGAAAATACGTAAGTTTTTTGTGTTTAAAATGTACTACTAATGTTCATATAGTAGAAATTCAAATTAAACCTGGAATTCCTTATGGAGCTTGCTTTTGTGCATCAGGGTGGTTTAAATTGAAAGTCTTTAGCACTTTCTGATCAAAGGGTTAGATTCAATACATTTTTTACATAATTCATTTCAAAAGCTCTAGTAACCAAATACAATTATTTCTTAGATAAAGCAGCCTCCACATTATCATCTTCTAAGATGAAAGCTTACAGAAAACTAAAATATTAAAAATCACATGGTCTCACAGGCTGCTCCTACAAAATACCAAATAATATTTGGATGTTACCAATACTACAGATGTATACAACTGCTAAAATTTTACCTTTATGTCTGCTATCAGAAACAATTACTTTGCAATATTTGAGAGAAGCTAACGTGTCTTCAAATAAGTAAACTCAAAAAATATCTAAAAAGGAAATGTGAAGACTCAATTTTTATGCAGTAACTAGATTTTTAAGCACAACTATATATGCTTGTACTGTATTCTCATGTTATTAAAATAAATTGATGCTAATTACTAAAATAAATCTGGAATCGCCAAACACTGCAGTCTCATCCCAGTCTTCTACGTGGGTAAAAAACCTCAAACACTTTACTACCAGAAGGTTTTTCTTAGTATGTGTGTGCAAGTATTTATATCCATATAGCCTATACACATATTTAACACATAGATTTTCAAAATATGTTACATTTACTATACCGAAGTGGATTTTTTTTTCATAGGAAAGAGCCCTAATGCACATATTTCTAGAAGGATCTTGTAGAAAAGTATCACCCAGGGTCTGTTTTACCTGTATTACCGATAAAGAATGTTAGAAGAAATGTACATAAGTTATTACATAGTAAACAAAGTGAAGAGTAGATGGTTTGCATTCTGCCACAGCAGAATTAGTCATCTGAAAATTACAATTACTACAGAAGTTGGGAAGAAATGGGGTGAGTTCCATGCTTCAAACTAAAACCAAGTAGAATAGCAAAATGCATGAATCCCTGAAAAATCCTTGTGTCTGACCAGGTAACAAACACCCCTAGAACTATTTACAAGCACCATATAGTCCTCCTTACCCAACTGTTACAAACAGGATGTGAAACAAAAAGCACTATAGCAGTGACTCAGCACTCATTTGATGGGTTCAGAATTCTCACTGTTACAAATTAAACAGAATTTCAACATGAAATTATGTTCTCTTAGGAAAATACTTGTCTTTATTTTTGTTTCACAGCATCTAAATAACCATTAGCCAAATACTTCTCCTCTGTTGTTCATTTTGCAATAGCAACTCAGTCATGAAGCAATCAAATGAAGGCACAGGGTAACACAATTAAAATTACAATAATGGTTTTCCATTGAGGGTAATATAATTACAATTACAAGAATACTTTTCCATTGATGTTAAACACATCTTAGTAGTTAAATATTAAGAAGTATATCACCAATGACTAGAAGAATAACTAGCTGCAATTCCTAATTACGCATAAACATTTCACCTTTGCACATATACTTGAGCCAAAATGCATCAATTTTAAATGTTCATTAATTGCAATACAAAAATTAAGAAATACACTACATGTATCATTTCTGCAGGAATTTACTTGTTTATTTCACTTTAAGAACATAGCTGATACTTCAAATTAATGTGAAAACATGAGGATAGCATTATTCATACTTTATAACTCAGTACCATAATTGATACCATATTTAATTCTCTGTTCTCATGCTACTGGAGGAGCTGTCACTCTTCAAATAATATGTTAAAAATAAAAGAGACATCAGTGTGACCCTCCACTTTTTTTTTTCTTTTAAAAAGGGTGTGAAGCAGCATATTCTTTGAAACAGAATGGTCCTTCTGGCCTGAAGAAGATCAAGACAGCCTAAAATTCTCTATTAATTTCTATCTAAATATTGATGACACACATCAGAACGGGAAAGTAGCCCTTTGAGTTAGCTATTTTAGGAACTATGAAAATTAAACAGGTAACATATAAATGGAAGCAGTATAAGGCTCATAAAGCTTAAATGTAAGGTACTGCACAATGTAAAAAGGTAGGGGGGAAAAAGCATAAAATGGGGTCTCTTAAGGCAGAAAGAGCATGTATCAAAAAGGAAGGAAGAAATCAAAGGGACAAAATTGTTAGCACAGGCTGAGGGAAGGAGACAGAGGGACCACTAAAGATCATCAAAAATGTTCAAAGCTGAACAGTTTTGCAGCAGAAATGGACTATCTGAAACATTTTACACCTCAGTGCCCTCAACACTTTCCACAGAAAGCAGGCTCACAGCCAGGCTGCCAGCATCTCTGCCTGGCTGGCTTCCCAACTCTCTAGGTATCCTGGAAGCTCTTTCCCTAGAAATCCTGGCCAGCCAGCCAGAATAACACTGAGTGCTCAGTATCTGAAGGGTAGGGTTTTCTGCTGGTGATGTTCACAAGTTCCTAAATTTTCCTTTTTTTTTTGTATCTAGTTCCTCAGTTTCTTACATGTGAGAGACAGGCTTCTCCTACAAAAAATTTTTCTGCATCCTACTAATCCTCCTGTAAATTACTTCCAATTTGGGTTCACTTTGTCCCCTCATGTAGTCAAAAGCAGAAAGATGTGGTCTCTGCAGTGCCTTCTTTATAGAAAATTAATTCTTCCTTATCTGTAATAGAAATATTTCACTTTCTATGTTGTTAGAAGTAAGAACTTTAGAGCAAATTAGTATCTTCCATCAAGTCAAAGAAGGTACCCAAGGGAAAGAGCACAGAAATTCTTCTCTCAATCCACATTTCTGTGTGCTTCAAATTTTAACTAGTTTTCCACTTATGCCAATTAGCCTACGACACCACCTTTTCTTACAAATCACGTCTTGTTCTCAGACCACCATGGCTATAGGAATAGTTACAATGTCCCAGTAAGGTATTTCTTCCCTTTGTGACCAAACCACAGTGATGCTTTGCCATTATCTTGCAACCAACTACCACACACAGCAACTTATCTAACAGTGCCACTAGTCCCAGGGTACATAGCACACCATACTCCACACTGGTGCATTTCGCTCAATTTCCATTTACTATAGTCCTTAACATGATCAAGCATTTCCACTATAATATTCAGATTTTTCTCTCTCCATTTTAGCAAAACTTCCCAAAATTGTTTTAGTGAGCTGATTCTGTTAGTATTCATCTATGACTTTTGACAAGGTACTAAGGAGAGTAGTCTTGAGACTGGTTCTAGACACACTGCTTTAAACTGAGTATGTTCTCTTTCAGGACACATTGAAGTCACTCCACTAGCTTACTGAAAAAGTAACGTTGGTCAGCTGGAAAAAAGTGAGCCCTTCTGTGAACAGGGAGTACTGCTCTTAGTAACACCTACAAAAGCTCAACTGGCTTTCAACCACAGAAAGAGAGGGGTTCCTACAAAACTCATCCTCTCAGTCTCTTGACTTTTCCAATGTTCTCATGTTCTGGCTGTTTCTTAGGAGAACAGCAGAATGGGGCGGGGGGCGGTTGGGGGGTGGAGAGGGTGTGCCTTTTTAGCACCTCTGTTACAAAGGAAGAATAATGAGGTCATTTTAAAAAAAAACTAGTCCATTTGGTTAGTCCTTCTTCCCTAGTTTTTTTTCATTCATTGCATTCTTATACCTGGTTTTAGGCTACTGAAGCCTCTCAGTAGAATCTCAGGTTGATGATCAGCACTTTAACAACTTCTACTGCAAATTGTTGTAAAGTCATAATCACTTAAAGCACACTGTAAGCCTTACTCAAATTATAAACCTGCAATTTTAAGCCTGCTACATATAAATGGCCTTATATGGTTCTAAAAGCAGTATTTACAGCTTTTTTTTCCCTGATTGTTACTGTCATTTCAGAATAATACAAACCATTATGAGATCTCACTAGTAAGCAGAAATTTCTGTGACAAGTATAGAACATGTTAATCGCTTGCTCTTAACTTATTTTTCATATTCCCCTCAATCTTAGGAAAATTATGTACTGTGAATGACAAAAATAAAATTCACCTAGTGAAAAAGTCTGCCAGCAGCAAAAGAGTGCATGTTGCTCTCAGCTTTAAATATTTCTCTATTATCTGACAGCATTAGCTACATGCAGTATTTATTAGTAAGTGACATCTCAATGGAAGCTTACAAAATAAAAGATACTGCTCCTATGCATAACAAAAAGGGGAAAAATCAAATTAAGATTACTTACTTGATTAAGTATATCTTGTTTCTGTAATGCATGCAAGGAAAGAAAGAACACACATACATTAGTGCAGTGCCATAACACTCAGCCTCTGTTTTTATCATAGAAATATTTTTCTTGTAAGGTTAATGATGTAAATGAACAGGTTTAAGACATTAAATGGAATATCCCATTTTCTTGCATTAGCACGTATGTCAAGAAAATGGTTTTAAGTCAGCATTCTAGCCTTGATTAGAGAGTGCAAGCAGTTTATTTTTAACCATGCAATGACAGATAATGAAGAACAAAACTAAGTACAATATTTCTCTTTCATCCCTGTGTACTTTAAATTAAAAAAAAACCCACATAAAAAAATTACCTGTTGCCAAGAATAGTGTTAACAAAACAATTTAATCAGAAGTGAATGCAATGATAAATTCCATAAATACTTTAGCAGCAAAAGGATGGCTATGGAGAATCTCCATTCTTTACTAGATGTGTGTGTGGGGAAACATTGCGAGAAAGGAAGAGGAAAAGGCTGAGGTACTTAATGCTTTCTTTGGCTCAGTCTTTAGCAGCAAGACCAACTGTTTTCCTATGTATGCAGCTCCATGAGCTGGAAGACAAGTCAGGGAGGAGAATGAAGCCCTCACAATTGAAGGGGAAATGGATAGAGACCACTTAAGACATACACACAAGTCTACAAGTCCAGATGGGATCCACTGAAGGGTACTAAAGGAGCTGGCTGAAGTGCTCACCAAGTCACTTTCTGTCATTTATGACAGGTCCTGGTTAGCCAGGGAGTTTCCAGTTGACTGGAGGCTAGCCAGTATGACACCCATCAAAAAGAAGGACCAGAAGGAGAACTCAGGGAACCACAGGCCTGTCAGTCTGACCTCGATGTCAGGGAAGGTTATGGAGCAGATCATCTTGAGTGCCATCATGCAGGATGTACAGAATAACCAGGTGATCAGGCCCAGTCAGCATGGGTTCAGGAAAGGCAGGTCCTGCTTGCCTAACCTGATCAGCTTCCATGACAAGGTGACCCCTCTAGTGCATGAGGGAAAGGCTGTGGATGTTGTCTACATAGAATCACTTGGGTTGGAAGAGACCTTCAAGACCATCAAGTCCAACCACAGCCAAACCCTGCCTAGTCCACCTCTAGACCATGTCCTCAAGCAAAACATCTCCATGCCTTTTAAATACCTCCAGGGATGGTGAATCCACCACTTCCCTGGGCAGCCTGTTCCAGTACTTGACTACCCTTTCAGTAAATAAATTCTTCCTGATACCTAACCTAAATCTCCCCTGGTGCAGTTTGAAATCATTTCTTCGTGTCCTATTGTTTGTTACTTGAAAGAAGAGTCTGACCCCACCTCTCTACACCTTCCTTGCAGGTAGTTGTAGAGAATGATAAGGTCTCCCCTCAGCCTCCTTTTCTTAAGGCTAAAAAGCCCCAGTTCCCGCAGCTGCTCCTCAAAGGACTTGGGGTCCAGACCCTTCACCAGCTGCATTGCCCTAATGGACTTTAGTAAAGCTTTTGACATCTTTTTCCACAGCATTCTCCTAGCTGCTTACTGCTTGGACTGACAGACTCTTCACTGGATTAAAAAAACCCAAAACACCTGGCTGGATGGCTGGGCCCAAAGACTTGTGGTGAATGGAGTTAAATCCAGCTGGCAGCAGGTCACAAGTGGTGTTCTCCAACACTCAGTACCAGGACCACTTCTGTTTAATAATCTTATCAATTATCTGGATGCAGGGATTGAGTGCACCCTCAGTAAGTTTGCAGATAAAACCAAGTCGAGTGGGAGTGTTGATCTGCTTGAGGATAGGAAGGCACAGGGATCTGGACCAGATGGATTAGTGGGCCAAGGCCAATTGCTGAGGTTTAACAAGGCTCTGTACCAGGTCTTGCACCTGGGTCACAACTCCATGCAATGCTACAGGCTTTGGGAAGAGTGGCTGGAATGCTGCCCTGCTGAAGAGGATCTGAGGGTTGACAGCCAGCTGAATATGAACCAGCAGTGTGATCAGGTGGCCAAGAAAGCAACAGCATTCTGGCATGTATCAAAAATAGTATGGCAATAAGGACTTGGGAAGCAACCGTTCCCCTGCACTTAGCATTAGTGAGGATGCACCTTGAATACTGTGATCAGTTTTGGGCTTCTTGCTACAAAGAGGACACTGAGGGGCTGGATGGTGTCCAATGAAGAGCGATGAAGCTGGTGAAGGGTCTAGAGCACAAGACTTATGAGGAGCAGCTGAGGGAACTGGCGTTGTTTAGCTTGAAGAAAAAGAGGCTGAGGGGGAGACCTTATCACTCTCTACAACTACCTTAATGGAGGTTGTAGCAAGGTGGGGTGTTGGTCTCCCAAGTAACAAGCAATAGGACAAGAGGAAACAGCCTCAAGTTGCACCGGGGAGGTTTAGAATGGATATTGGGAATACCTTCCTCGCCGAAAGGGTTATTTATCAAGCACTGGAACAGGCTGCCCAGAGAAGTGGTTAAGTCACTATCCCCAGAGGTATTTAAAAGATGAGTCAATGTGGTGCTTACAGACATGGTTTAGTGGTGAACTTGGCAGTGTTAGGTTAATGGTTGGACTTGATGACCTTAAAATTAATTTCCAACCTAAGCAATTCTATCTGTCTATAAACACTATCAAACACTGTCACAGAAGTCATCATTATATGTTGCTTTAGTTTCTAGTAATTTTTATTCCTTTTAATAAAGATTTTCTACCTTAACAACAAACTGCTATGACTACTTCTCAGTTAGAGGTACTACCTTAAAATTATAAATACAGTTGTATTCTCTTCATAAATCACATTGATTGTGCCAGAATTTTTCTAAACTATTTACCAGATGTATCTTTCATACGTTCACAAAGTTAGAAAAACACCAAAACCTCTGGAAATCAGAAGTACCCTGGAGAAAGTTTCTTAGAAGTATTAGCACTACTTCCAAAAATGCTAAAATCCTTTGGAGTAGGCAGATGATTGCAACTTGACTGCCAACATTCTGACAAACTTGGGGTTCACCTCTAGGCAGAAGAGATAGTGGAATCCGCCTTATGTCATGTGCTCAATGTCATAACCTTCCTGGAATTTTCCTGTTCTTTCTCCATATGCATTTATTCTTTTTATTTGCATCCAAACTGCAATTCTGAAGCACTGCGTTGTTCCACATGCAGACCCAAGCTGCACGCCAACTGCTTTTCTGGCCGAGATACCTCTATGCACCTTCCACCATCCCACTTCACACAGTAAGAACTCTAGATGCTAAGTAGGTGAGCAGGTAAACAAAAAGGTATGATGTACTCCAATAGATCCCTCAAAAAGGGTGATAAAACTAGGACTGGAAGCACACAATGTGTACTTACCTCCTATTCGGACGCAGTCTTTAGCTCCACCTGCTTTCCTAATTCTTGCTAGCCTATTCAGTGCTTCCCTCAAAGTGAAATGGCTGAAACTAAACAATTTAGATAAATCTCAAATGATGGAAAGACTATTTGTAATCACAGCTTTCCAGGAGGCTCATGATTACCTACCTATATGTCTTACTTGAGTTATAGAATCTAGTCTTAATTACATATATGACATTGAGTTACGGAGGGAGGAAGGGTAGAGGTTCAGTAGCATTTGTAGAAGTTTTAGTCATCTCCCTTATACTGAAAGTAGAGAGTAAAAGCTCCATAAATAAACTCCCTATACTGGATGACCTTCTGATAATCAGATACATCGCTTCCACTAAGCCCCAAAACCACTCACTCAACAAGATATAAGATAATGGAAAAACAAACCAGATGACTTTAGGTAACAGGCTTCAAATACCAATAGCTTTTCTTTTGTTATCTGTGACCCATTAAATCAGCTTGTGATAAAAACTGCAATTTAAAAGCAATGGAGTGGAATAAATTCCTGAACCCTTAAGCAGGGAGAAGCTTGAAACAGGAAGTTCTTAAAGGCTTTTTCCTAAGTACATAAATGGATCATACTATTAAATCTGCTATAGCACTATACCCCAATGTTTATTGGTAAAATCTGGCACCACCTTTTGATAAAATATTGATGAGACTTGCAAAATATTTGTGAGTGCTCATGAGGTAAGGAAATAAGGAGATAAAACAGAAACATGATGGTATCCTATACAAAACACAACAATAAAACAAAGTGCTGCCTCTAACATGCAGAAGTAAAAAGCTGCACCGGAACTGATTTCAGTTGGATCAGTCAATTTTTGTCATCTCACCTGCAGAGAATAGTTGCTTAACTTAAATAGTACATTCAACTCATGGAGTCCTCATCCAACATCCAACCAGATACCATCAACTTGTAAATCGTTCTATAGTTTATCCATGTAGCCGGTTGAATGTATGCCAAAAATAGACACACACGTACAAAGGCAGTTCTGCCTAACTTGGACTATTCACTCAACTGCAGACAATTTCAGCTACCTTGCTTCCAGTTCAGCAGCTTATAGCATGAAACCTGAGCTAATAAATCCTACTAGCTTCAGCTTCACTGCTAGCTGTGTTTTCCTTATGTTGCAGTCCCTGAAATCAAGTGCTAAGCAGCAAAATCCAAAAGATGTCAGGGTGAGCCAGTTTCCAACATCGAACCAGTAGCAGTGAAGAGCTTGACCCTTGCTGAAGTCACTGAAGTCACTGAAGCCACCTGCCTCAGTGTGCCCTGACTTGCAATCCTCCCTCTTTTATTTTACCATCCCACTCACTGGCTTGGGTGCTCTGCAGCTCTACAATCCTTGGATGTTTCAGTACATGGGTAGGATTCTTCAAACAAATCACTGTGAAATTAAGAACTTTGGGAAATGCCATACTGAGTCACAGACCCAGCTCAGGACCAATTTGTGTACACTAGTTTCACCTTTGCACAATTCCGCCAATTGACCTGGCTGTCGTCAAAACAATTGTCCCAGGTGCCCATACTGATCACTTTTCACTATGATGCAACACAAAATTGCAGGATTGACTTTGTAAAAGAGACTAATCACACAACTTTAAATACTGATGTTTCTACACAAACATTACTAATTTCAGAATGTGCTACCTACATGGCAACATGTTCTTTAAATATGTACAGGTTACACTTCACAAGACAAACCACTGTTATGATGACTGAAGTGACAAATTTCAAGAAATAATGTGATTAATAAATTAAGATCATTTTATCACATATACCACGAGCACAAAGAAAACTGGAAAAGTTGAAAAAAAAAAGAGCAAACACTGTATTTATTCACACTTTTCTAAAAAAACCAAACATACACGTCTCTAACAGGAATCAATTAAGGGAGGTCCTACTGCCTAGGTAACATTGGAGAATAAATTAAAAGGATCACAGCACTCCATTCCTTTTATGGAATTGAAATTCATGATGCTATTTGTAGTAAAATGATGGATCTTTAAGATGATCATTTACAAGATCAACTACTATTTTACTGAATTATGAAATATTTTCCTTAGAAAGTGACTAAAGTGCCCAGCATTATGATTTGCAAAGCTCAAAGTGTTGAGAATTTTTTGATATTCAGTGAGTTATAACTGCCTTACTTGACAAAAATTCTTATCTGTTATATCCTGATGCATAAGATCAAGTAATTTTCATAACAGTTAGCCATTTTTCTATCCTGAACTCCAAATAATGCAAGCATATTTAGAAACACTACTGACACAGATTTCTATTTAGCTACATTTTGAATCACACTATTAGGAGGTGCTAAGCAGACAGAAATTGTAAATGAGGATAACAAAACATCCTGACTTTTTCTACCAAGCAAAACAGAATATTTTGTCTAGTAGAGAATCTGCATTGACAGTGCACATACACACACTTTTTTTTCCAGCTGAATTCTTTTTTTTTCATAACATCAGGGGAAAAAATCCTCTTTAATAGGGATCCCACTATCAGCAACCACGTAAGAGAAATGGAATTTTAGAAGAAATTTTAACTGAACAGATTTTACTTTTCTACATTTTGACATTATACTTAAATCTTAATAAAGAATTAGGAAGCACATTAACTTTACCTTATATTTAGGGGTTTTTTGTGTTTGTTTAAATCTTAAAAATGAGAATAAGGTTTTATGTAAGTTAAGCTGGCCTGTCTAACGTGAGGCTTATAAATTCTTTAGTTCTTCAAAATATTCACATTTTTTGTGAGTTTTCCAAACAGCTTCAAATACCTGAAACAGCTTATTTATAAATACTCTTCTAATTAAAATGCTTAGATTTGGTACATTTGTAAATATTTTTCCCCACCATTTCTTAACATTGAAGAAAGAAGAAGAATTACCCCTTCAGGATTATATTTTGCTAACACACCACTGCCATGGAACTCTTCTAAGACATCCTTAATTTTCTTGGTGGAATCTGGATAAAGAATAAAGACAGAGAAAATGAAAATACAGAAAACTGATTTACATAATACAAACTGTAATTAAAGAAATGACAGCCAAACTGCTAATAGCTTTTCTCAATGCACATTAGTAATTTTCTCTAGCTGTATGAGAGCTGTGGGCACAAAGAAAATGAGAACATACTGTACCCTCTCATGAAATACTGTAAAAATCAGCAAGTAAACACAATGCACTCCGAAATAAACAATCTTTGACCCAATACTTAACTATTGTAAAGGAGTATATTTACAAAGGAGTTGTTTGCAAGAACTATTTCAAGTGACTTTTCTTGTCCTTGAAACCGGAGTCATCTATGGAACACAGTCATTCCTACTAGATCTCCTCTGGCATAGCTACCATTCAGTAGAACAACAGTCAGAGCCTGACAATATCAAGATAAAGGGGAAACTTGAAGGAAAAAAAAATTCTGTTGCTTCTAAAACCTGAATTTTTGCAGACCTTTACGTTATTCTAACCCCTGTCAGCTACAGTAACTTTAGTAATAGTTTTAACAGAATTGTGCAAAATCCCCGCTGTTCAGAAGCACATAGGTCTAAACTTTCCAGTTTATTTTTAATTGTCTCCTTGAAGGATAAAAAACCCTGTTATTTCAATACGTAGCTACTACATAAAACCCTTAAACTCAGATTCACTTAGAATACACCTTGCACATAACTATCTTTTCCACCTTAAATCTCTTGGACATACAACAAAACTATCTGTAATTTTTTTTCTTTAAAATGCAGTAGTTTAATGCACAATGGTCGAACTGCCACAACATTGAAGTAAGCCATGAACTAGTAATGAGTAACAGAGAGATTACAGAAGAAAACAGGTACATCTAAGGGTTGCACATGTATTTCTACAAGGAAACTTTGAACAAAAGAACAATGCACCAAGAACAGGACCATCACATGAGCAATTGCTTGAACACTTAAAAATACAAACATTAGGACCCAGTCATACTGATTTTTCTTTTTTTAATTACATTAAGAAAATACAGCATTTGCAATAGTTCTTAAAGAAATTCAACACCTAACTCTAAAACATACATTTAGTAAAACATGTGACCTGAAAGGAGAAAATGTAGCAGCAAAGGATTTGAAAAATAGGTATTTAACAGTTCATAACAGCTATAAACAGGACACACCAGTAAAATTCAGTTTTAATGGATGTTGGAGGAGTTGTTTCTCCCCACCCCTGTACAGAGTTTAAGTTGTAATAAGAATGGCTTATCCCAATGTTTGTCATTTCGTGGAAATTTTTTTAAATCAAAACATGCAAGACTGTGTGGCCTCCATAAATGAGTTTATTTGCACTAATCAGTTGAATTTCAGTGTTTCTGTTAGCTGTAACTAATGGTCTACTGGCCAGTCACAGCAACTATTTACTTGAGAAAGACATCCATAGTCTTCTTGCTATGCCACATGAAATACAGCAAACAATTAAGAAAGAAAAATATTTTTAAAAGAGTGAATCCATATGTTAAAAATTAATTTCGAGACCTGTAATTAGGAACTGATGGGTTAGATATGACTGACAAGAATTTTGTTTTACTCGGTTTCTATTCATTATGGTTTTCAGTAGTCATATACACTGTTGTATATATAATTCATCGTATTTTATGGTAATGAAGACAATAATCATGAAAATGGCAGTGTGAAATAAGCAGATGCATGACAGAGGTAACCAAGCCTAATCCTAAAAAAGTGATTTCTCTGAGCTTTAGAGAAATAAAGAAATTGAGAGATGGTAAGGTCTCCCCAGACACTTCTTATTATCAAAAATTAATAATTAATTGAAGTAGAAATGGCCCACTTTCTAGCAGTTTTGTAACAGTGTCTTGAGGTTTTCACCCATTGAAGACCATCCTCCATTCATTTCATATTTTGCCTTATAAATTCTATTCATCTTTAAGGAGATTTATGCCTACGTAACTGTACTTAAACTGTGTTATGTTACTAAAAATAAATTAATCTTCACTATTAATTTTGTTCATATTCTTCTTCGTCAAGTATCATTAAGATTGAAAATATTCTCTCTTCAAACAATACAACTGTTCAGCTATTTTGCACATGAGCTTATATCAGTTCCATCCAAGCTGCACTATTAATTCCCTGACTGAAATAACCATCCAGAAAAAAGGGTCTGCAGATGTAAATTCTGCTTTGGTTGTCCCAGGAAAACTCTTCAAGAGATTTCCACACTCGGGGCTGGAGTTGTATTTACTACAAGCACCATGGCATAAACTCCACAGCCAAGGCAGTACCGTTTTTCACAAGCTTTTGTTCACATTCAACCATTTTTTCAATTCATTTGACTGTATCCAGACTAGCAGGAATAGAGATTTTTTTTTTAAATCCTCTAAATGACATATCAATATTTTAAGTCAAACATAACTGACAGTCTTCTGCACGCATAATCTTCAACAGTGCTGACATTCTTCAGAAAAAAGCATTGTCCTTCCTCAGCCTCTAGTAGGCAAACTAGCATTAGGAACATGTTCAGATTTAAATAAGTTGACTAAAGGGATATGAAGAATAAGATAATTTTCAAGTTCCACTTTTATTTGGGAATTGCATATGGAAAAAAAAGCCAAAACAAAACAAAACAGAGAGAGAGAAACTCAAAATGTTCACAATTCTACTTAAAATAAACAAAAAACAACCAAACAAAAAACCAAACCACACCACAAACAAGTAAATGCTTTCCTTCAAAAATTGATTAATTTTTCCAGAAATTATACAGAGAACTATTTAGGAAGTTTTTCTAACTTTTTCCTAAATTTTCTAATAAGAAAATAGTAACAATGCTATAGGTTTATTTAGCTAATCTAACCATCCACATACTCACTAGAAAATGGTAGTGTAAACACAAACAAGAGACACCCTGTGTTCTCACTGTTACGTGCAGGTAGAAATATTCTGAATAATTTTGCAGCTTAACGCTTTTTGAGCGGCCTCAGTAAATGCATAAGCACCGCTTCTGTTAAAATACAAATATGGTCTTAAAGTCCACTGAATACTCTTATCTATTGGTTGTTATTTGGTGGTGGTTTTGTTTGTTTGTTTAAATCCAGGATATATTCCTTCTTTGTCTAAGTATCTGTATTCCAAGCTTTCTCAGGAGAGCCAGTTGCTTATATGTGTATATACAGCACACAGCCTATCACTGCACTGCTTAAATCTCATGTTACCTGTAAAGTTATAGCTGGCACAGTATTCATTTTGAATAGCTTTATATTTAAAGTTTGTTTCATGAAACATTTCTCTCTTGTTCTCAACATTTGCTTATTTTTATTACCTACTAGTCCAATGCTTTGGGCATTCAATCAAAACAGGTAGACCTTCAGTTCTCTCCTCTGCCTGAATGGATTTAAACTTGTCTTCTGTTGCAATTTGGACAGATTGCAGCAGCATTCATTCAGACAAGGGGGCGGAAGGAGAAAAATGGAACCTGTGACCCAGGAATCAGAGCTTTCCATGGATGAGGGGAGACACGGTTTCCCGTCTCGTGCTCCAATGAGTTTGGGACAGAACAAACAGGCTAGGTATAGTGTGGGAAGAATGTTAACTCAAAAGGTATTATTAGTCCACAGGAGAAAAACAACTGGGTTCCACACAGTGCTGCAGAAATTTTATTTTGAATTAAAGACTCCAAAATAACAGATGTATATCTGCTAGGTGAGACTTGGGCTATTGTTGCACTGTTTCAGGTTAAAGGAAAAGCAATTAAAATGACGACAACGGGAATATAAAACTTACATATGTAATAGTGAAAGTGGCAAAGTGTCTTATTTTTCCTTAACTGTCTTTCAGTCCTAACAAAGATACTTTTTATAACTGAAGACAATTTACATACCAAGTTCAAAAGCATTTAAGATTTAGCCCACATTAAAAATTATGATTCATATTTTAAAATTACTCTACTGTAAGTCAGGAAGATTGAACACTCAGTTGAGAGTGGAATTTGGTGTACCATTTCTCACATAATCAGAAAAAGTAAAATAGAAAGAAAGCTGTCCCAGATCGCATGATTTATCTACATTTTCTCACCATCCTCCCATAAAAATCTCTGAAAAGGACTTTTGCTAAAAAACAAAACAAAAAAAATAATCCCCAAGCACACAAGCTTATAAGACAACTTATATAAAACTCAGCATGAATCACATGCTACATGCACAGAATTATTTTACAATTTAAAGGGAAATAAGTACTAGAAAGCAATGCCTGGATTATTAATAATCCCAGATATGTTTTTTCCAATATCAATAAAAATTCATAATAACCTGCATACTTATTGTACCAGGTACTTATTGTAACCAACAATAAAAAAAAATTTAAAAAATAGAGTAATAGCAACTTTCTACCTTTCTGTTTTGAAAACTTCATACAATATTTAATTCCTTCCTTTATGGCTGCGGACTCACTGACAAAGCTTTTTTAATTAGGTAATGCCTTGGTTTTGGTTTGTGTCTTAGAAGTGGTCTTTTGATGTAAATTTCACAAAAAAGAAAATCCAAACATTTTAAGCCTTAAGTGAAATAAACACTCAATTTTGGTTCTCTTGCAGTTGGAATTTTAAACTTACTGCAGCCTTGAAAAGATTGGCCAGGCTAGGAAGGCAATCATGGTTCAGACATGTAAAGGAGACTTCTCCTCACTAGTTGCTACCCATAGTTTGGGGAATGCCCCTTACACTGAAAAACGTTGAGTGACTATAGTCTTCAGCACTGCCAATGAGCTGAGACAACTAGCAAAAAGTTTCTTAGAAACACAGGCAGAATTGGAAGATGGTGCCTAAATAGATCCTGGTGACTTTTTCCAAGGGGAAACAGAGGAGGCAGAAGAGGCAAGCAAGGGAGAGGGGAACATCAGCTCTTGCTGCAGAGGACAACTTCTTCCTGATGCCCCAGGCAGGAGCTTCCTCCTCCACCCATCCTCCCTGCTAGGACCTGTCATCACAAGGAAGAAGAAAGATCCATTCTACCCATTGCTATATACTTACATTATACTTATGCAGACAGTTAAGGCCTTATTTGTGAAAAAAAGCAGTATTGACTGCATGTGCCAGCAGACCACTAGCCCACATTAATTAAAAATGTCCACCAAATCCCACTTCGCTATAGATGATGATCAAATGAAAGCATAGCGCAAACAACAGGACTTTGAGGGACAGGAGGAAGAGACTTAATTTGTCTGCTAGCGGGCCAAGCTTTGAAAGGAAGAAATAAAGGACAAAAACGGTACTCCAGGTCTCTCATAGCAGCTCGTCCTGATAGCCAGGACCTGTCATGCCACCAGAGCCAGAAGAAGGTAACCCCAGGGGGCAGTGGTGTCAGCCCCAGCCATAGGGCCAGGGCCATGCTGAGGCCACTGGCCCCATCAGAGGGCCCCACTGTGGGGAGCTGAAGACCATCCCCACTGTGGCATCACTGGTGAAGGGACATCCAGCCCTGGAGGACTGACATGGGTTTCTGGGCTGTGGGCAGGGTATGGCAGCCACAAGGGATTATTTGATTATTGGTGGGGAGATGATCCAGACAGTGAGAGTGCTTTAGTCAGGGATCTGACCTCTCGTTGCTTGCCCAGCAGCAGCAAAACGCTAGCACTTGCAGTGAGCACAGAAACCACCAAGGAAGGGTAATACAAACCATTCCCTGAGCACCCAATTTGAGCAGTCCCAAGGAGCAGCCAGCACACATCTCAGGGATCTCCCTTTACTTGTGACACCAGGAAGTACGGTCTCCTGAGAACTGAGTGATATTTATTACATAGAATAATAAGGAATGTAAGGAATTTGGAACATAAGCAGAATAGTCCTAGGATGGTATAATTGTTACGTATTTAGTAAGTGCCTTAACTTAATAAACCACACTTTGTGCCCTGGACTCAGAATCTTACTTCTTCAAAGGTAGATAGTGAAAGGTCCAACCACAGCAGCTGGGCAGGCACAGTCAGGCCTGGCAGTGCCCTCAGGGCTCAGACGCACCATTCCCTCATCCTAAATTCATGAGGAGTGAAAAGCACAACATTGCAAATCATTCTAATATTTGGCTTTGAAACAATATTCATGCACATAGCTAATATGTCCTACTTCAGAAACAGAAAGGTGATGCCTTAGGAGACCTCTCCAGCCTTCTAATCCCATCATCCCCACTCCAGTCTGAGAACTAATACAAACCTTCAGTAAGGAACTTTGTGGCTCACTCTTTCTCTGTTCTCCTTTCCTGCTTATTTATAGCTGGTCACAATATTTGATACAGGCAGCCAGCTCATAACCTTTTAAATTACAATGATGATAGCAATTCCTATAAAGTTAATGAATTAGTGCTGTTGACAATATATTTCACTTCAAATACTAACTTTCTAACATATCATGGTTTAACCCCAGCCAGTGACTAAGCCCGACACAGACACTTGCTCACTCTTCCCACAACATGATGTGGCAATCAGAGGGGTAAAAGTGAGAAAACTCATGGCTTGAGAGAGTTCAACAGCTAAAGCAAAAGCCTCATGCACAAGCAAAGCAAGACGATGAATTCATTCCCCACCTCCCATGGGCAGGCAGGTGTTCAGCCATCCCCAGGAAAGCAGGGCTCCATTGTGTGTAACAGTTACTTGGGAAGACAAATACCATCACTTCAAACATCCTCTCCCTTCCTTCTTCCCCCAGCTTTATATGTTGAGCATGACATCATATGGTATGGGATATCCCTTCGGTCAGTTGTCCTGGCCGTGTTTCTTGACAGCTTCTTGTGCACCCCCAGCCCATTCACTGGTGGGGTGGTGTAAGAAGTAGCAAAGGCCTTGACTCTGCTTAAGCCCTGATCAGCAATAATTAAAACATCCCTATTACCAACATTTTTTTCCAGCATGAATCCAAACTATAGCCCAATACTACCTACAACGAAGAAAATTAACTCTATCCCAGCCAAAACCCACACATAACAGCAAATAATCCAATCAGTTTGGTTTGAAATTTAGCACATATTATTTCTGCTTTTAAGCAGAAATAAGGAAATTGCTTTGTAAGTGTGAGAACATTTGCACTGGTTTTGAAATCAAACTTTTAAAATATACAGTAGTTTGCTTCTATTTGTCCCCAAATCATCCTTTACAATTTTTAGTATGTATACTTTGAACTCATTACCTGCATAACCTAAACTTTAACTGTGGATTCAAAGATACTGAACAGGATATACGAACATACGGTATATTCTTATATACTGACATATTTAAACACATACAAGTTTATTTAAAATGTAAATTCTTTTTAAGTTACACAAAAGTAGCTTACAAAAGTTAAGTAAAAATGAATTACACATCTGAAATTAAGCATTTTGAATATTGTGTCTGAAATTGGAAATGTTTTGAAACATTCCAAATAACATGGAAGTAGATATCTAGTTGATATTTAATACATATTTTAAAAAAAAAAAAAAACCCACAAAAATTTTTAAAAAGGTAAAACTGAGAAAGCCTTACCAAGCAATCTTTCCAAGCTGGTACAGATAGGGCTGAGATACTTTATTTCTACCTTACACATTATTATTATTCCTGATCTTTTTTCTATTGGCAAACTTTAGCTCCCCAAACTCCTCCTTCAACATATGCTTGCTAAGACGTTGTACACAAATTAATCATTTCCACATATATCCCAAAATCTACCAAAGTGGTTATGCAATACCAAGGCATACAAAGATGTTAAAAACTCGTAGGCTTATATTTACATGGCCACTTAAATTATTGCAAATCATATGAAATACAGTAACCGTGCAAAGGGAAACCATGAAGTAATGCATTTTACCTCTTCATGAGGGTGAAAAGAAGATCTGCAACATATTTTATAACAAGGTACTGTGTCTCATTTTAATTGCCTATCTTTATTTTAAAGAGCTTGAGGGAAGCTCCTCAGGTGGTATAAGCTGACCTGTGTAGTTGGGGGGTTGTTTGTTTTGTTGATATTTGCTTGTCTTCCACTGTCACCCCATTGCCTTATAAATGGTTACCTTCAACCCCTTGTTTAATTTAAAGACACAATTTCAAAGCTGTATTTGGCTCTTCCATTCTTCCAAGCAGCACAGTACAGTTTTTGAAATGGTTTTTTACTCTTCTTGAAGAAGGAAGATTTAGTAGTCACTTTTTTCCCCTCATTTCTCTTTATCATGTTTCTGGCTCCCAAAGTACCACATTCATTTTACTCTTCCTCTTACAAAGTTTTAAACTTTTAAACAGTCACAGTTCTTGACATCCCATGTACTGAAACCATATTTGAGAGATTAAATTTTAGCTCTGTTGACATTGGCAGCAACACTTCTGACTTTAAGCTAAGGCAATTTTCTTAACATCCAATAATTTATTATCTTTTGAATAAGAGAATATAAATGTTGAATCAAGGGATTATTTTTAAAACTAAAAATCAAACTCAATTTGGTTTTGACTTACAGGTTTCTGATCCATTAAGACACAACTTCCATTTTAAGAAGTATTTACTATTGTAAAGAAATGCTATTTAATAACTAAATGTGCACTTCTTGCAATCATTATTCTCAATTATAGTTTATCTTGGAAGCAAAGACTTTAAAGTCAAATACTTACCTAGAGCATAAAACCAGAAGAATTAGCAAGACATTGCTCAGCATCTGAAACTACAAATGATGAAGGTTCCTGTTGAGGGTGTCCCTGCCAATGGCAAGGGGGCTGGAGCTACATGGTCCTTTTAAGATCCCTTCCAACCCAAACCATTCTTTGATTCTACAATTTGCTGAGGATCTGTCCTAGTAATAAGCAGTTTTGTTCTTTGTGTGTTCTAAGTGTCTTACCTAAATTTTGCGCTTTGTGATAGCATGCTTGATGTAGTAGTGAAGAGCATCCGAAAGAGCATTCACTAGAACCTGGTCCCCTCCAGACTCCAAGGAAAAAAAAGCCTCGACAACTCTATCAAACTTTTTTCAACATTTAGCGGCAATCAAAACTATCATAAGCACCACAGCAGTTATTGTGTATATGGCACACCCAAAATTCCCTGTTGCCTGACTATATTTGGATGTGGAGTTATATATATTCATATACATACATGAAATGTCACCAAGAATGTTGCCGAGCCCTTGCATTTTAGTTTATATATGGATGCAAATACACATCTGTTCCATTCGGTGAATTCAGATCAAATTTACAATCAGTAAAATATTAATTGATCTAACATATCCAATCTCCATAGAAATTAGCTTAGGGTTCCTGTATCCAGTCTAGGGAAGGGAAAGAGAAAAAGTCTCCTTTATGTTCTATACATCTTTGGACAGTATAAAGAGATTGGGCCACTTGGGGCATCATATGCTATTTTATTTTTGTTAAAATTGTACTCCAGCATACACTGTAAAAAAATTCCCTGAAGCTTCATGACTTGTTACTCCTGATTTAAGTAAATAAATAAATGCTGCTTCTATAAACTTCTCCAATTTCTATTTCCTTTGTAGAAGGTTTTTAAGCGTGTTGAAAACCTTGACACTGCAAGAGCTCTTTTAATTTTCCACCATTTTTGCTGAAAATGTTGCCATAGTTGTGGTTTAGATGCAGTCTTGAAGTACCTATAGTACTACAGCTGTTGGCCTGTGGAAACATTGATACCACAGAAAGCCTAAAGTTAGTCACTGAAAAAATAACAGCTGTGTTGGCCATAGCAATGAGCAGCTAAGCAGACAACTGCCTAGGAGACACAGCCTCCCAAAAACTGCCTCATTATAAATGCATGGTCTGATGCTCAGATTGTTTCCTCTTCTACACATGCAGGTACCTTATAAGGCAAGCACAGTGCTAAAGAGACACAATTAAAAAGTAAACCTCAAAGAAAAAGGCTACAGACTGAGCAGAAAAATCAAAAATTTAAATTCCAGTCCAACTTTGGTGATAATATTGTCCTCCCAATGCCCAAGGACTTGAGATTTAATGAAATAAAAGACTGATAAGAAGCTGTAAGTTTATCTTAATTCCCTATTAGGAAGATTTGGAATTTTGCTATGTTTGTTACCACAGCAAAGCAACTCAGTACTTATATATTTTTACCTTCACACATTAACTAAGGTATATATGTTCATTTTTCTTAACATTTGCAACTATAAACCTATTCTGGGAAGTCTGTTTTATGTTCAGTGCTCTGAGAAAAACATGTGTTTCATGTACTACTTTTAAATATCTTCTAGCTTTAGAGTTCAAGATACAAAAGAAATCTGTTTCCATTCATGACAACTCTGTCTCCAAGTTCAGTACCACTAAACAGGTCTTTTACAGTGCTGTTAGATCAAATGTTCATTTTGTCAATATTAAATCAGTTAATATGAAAAGTTATTGATCTCATTATTTGTTAAAAGACATTATGGACAATGTTGACCGTAACAGACAATACCCAAGAAACAGAGTACAGGATAAAGATACTAGGCATAGACATTAAGGGCAAGAGAGCTGCTAAAATCAAATTATGCTCCTGGAGAGTTGTGTTCTACTGATCTTTTCTTGACACATCTCAAATCCTTTCCTTTTCACTACAAATACATTAGTCATGAATTCTAGATCTGCTTTGGTTCAAAGGAATTTAATCTTCCACCTTTTCAATTTAATACCAAAGCTGGAATAGGAGATTTCTTTGCTCATTCCAGGACATTAAGCAGACAACAAGCAAGAACAAACATTATAATACAGTCCACTGATAAAGGCAGCATTAAACTCTACTACCAGAACTACTTCTGACTTTATCCAATGATATTTTAATGTCAAAAAAACCCAGTCCTTGGAGGGGGACACTCCTGGGAGGACTACATTTTCATGGCAACTTACCTGACAAGGTAAAAACATTATTCAGGTAAGTAGCTCCCTCAAGCAAGATTACCAAACTCCCTAATCATTCTAAACAGTATTTGCTAAACTATATAATTTAAGTAGTTTAATACACTTGAGTTAGTTGATCTCTACAGGATTAGAGGCTAAAGCCCACTTGCTCTCTTAAGTTTTTATTTCTTTCTCCAATATCCATTTCTAGAATGCCCTATTCTGGTAATAAACACAAAAAAAAACCCCAAAACCATAAAGTCTTATGGTAACTTTTGGATTAGTACTTCAAAAGTATCTTAAATCCTGAGATTGTCCTATAATAATTTTTCCATAATTTATTCCTGTCTGTTCTTCACTTGCATTTTCCCACTACTTCGTTTTTCTCCCATCTTATTCCTCAGGATAAAGTTTGCTCCTTTGTGTGCTACCAGCAATTAATAGTTCTTGTGTGATGGATATAGTGGTACACAGGCATCTGCACTGTAAGACTTCTCTGCCCAGCTCTATAAGTTTACCTCTGTGCCTTCAGAAGAACCATTGGTTTACTTTAGGGAAATGCAAAACGGATTGCTTTCAGCAAATTTGAGTCATAGGGAAGACAGACCTTTATTCAAAGGGAATAGTCTTGAGAAAGGAACAAGAAGTGCTACAGATTTAGACTGATTTTTCCCTTAAAACATTGATGATGGACTGTTGGCTAAATATATTACGAATTAACAGAGATGTAATTAGGGCACCGTGTGAAGAGCATGCAAGCCAAATGACTCTTACTTACTAAGCAACTTTAGTCACTGAGTGTAAAGAAAAAAAAAAAGATATATGCAATGATATCATGAAATAACCAACAAATCAAAAACCCCATCAAATAAATAGGGGAAAATGTAGCTCATACTATAAATCCATATAACAGCTGAGTGAAGGGTAAAACAATGTTCCATGAATTCTGAACACGTACATAGTAAAAGCGCTTCTTACCAGAAGAACAGCAAGAACTATTCCAAATAAGATAAAGAACTTGTTCAATAGATACAAAACTTTCAGAGTTAAGTTGTACTAACTTGGGGTTTATTCCTGGTGTTTCCAAGAAAGGAAATCATCTTAAATGTATTTCTAGGATTCACAAGGGCTTTTCAGCCATCAATTAGTGGTCTCCGCAACTTATATGGGTATTTACCCAGCAGTTTGGACCAGGATAGAAAACAGTCCGTGACTCAAGTCAAGGAAATTCTATTATTCTATAAGAAATATTTTATCCAAAATACTTCTATTATCTTTGCTTTTAATAGTTTTGTATAACATGCTCCCATGTATTAAAGTCCACTGAAACTACAAAGCAATGGAGTTTACTATAAAGATAAATGCAAGATTTCAGGTCTTTTGCCAGGGGCTAGCAGGATGGGAATCTTTAAAATAAAATATGATAGCATTTGTCTTTAACAACACAGCCAAGCAGCTTCCATTTACAGCAGTAACTGCTGTTATAGACATTCTTGAACAAGTTACCTTAAAGACTTTATACTAGAGGCATACCCAATACACCAGTACCAGCATGTCCTTTGATTATGCTTTCCAGTTCTCAAAAAACCCTATATTAAGGTTAGAAGCATATCATCCTTTTACAGTTCAAATGACAGCGTACGTCAAATCAAGTCTTTTACCAATTTTACATTATTTTTTAGAATAAGATCTTAAAAACAATGACTAATAAACAGACAAATAGGATCTTTAATAAACAATACATTCCTGCTGCCTCACTTCCATACCTATTAATCATCTGGCTTTCTCACCTCACTGAAGTCCATGCAGTTCTTCCTAAATGAACTGGAAAGCCCTGTGGTGGGTTGACCCTGACTGGAAGCCAGGTGTCCACCACCAAAGCTGTTCTATCACTCACCCTCCTCAAATGAACAGGGGAGAGAAGATGTAACAAAAGGCTTGCAGGTCAAGACATGGACAGAGAGAGATCACTCACCAATTACTGTCACAGGCAAAACAGACTCAACTTGGGTAAGTTAATTTAATTGAATTTATAAACAATCGAATGAGAAATAAAACCATATCTTAAAAACACCTTCACCGAACCCTTGCCTTCTTTCCAGACAACTTTATTCCCAACTTCTCTCCCTCCTCCCCATCAGTGGTGCAGGGGGACAGGGAATGGAGGCTGGGGTCAATTCATGCCTTGTCTCTGCTACTCCTTCCTCCACAGAGGGAGCACTTCTCACACTCTTCCCCCTGCTCCAGTGTAAGGTCCTTCCCACACGAGGCCTCCATGAACTTTCCCAATGTGACTCCCTCTCATGGGCTACAATTTTTCACCAACTGTCTGCTCCAGCGTGGGTCCCTTCCATGGGGTGCAGTCTTTCAGGACCAGACTGCTCCAGTGTAGGTCCCCCACAGGGTCACAAGTCCTGCCAGAAGACCTGCTCCAGCCTGGGCTCAATCCCATTGTCCATGTCAACAACAAAGTTGTTTAACAGTGTAAATCCCAATACTGACCTCTGAGAAATGCCACTCATCACTGGTCTCCACTTGGACATCAATTTAATAAAACATCATATACATTTAGAAGAAAAAAAAAAGTCTATTTATTGTAAGCTTAGTATAAATTTAACATCAACTTATCAAAATCTTTTATGAGCATGTAACCCTAAAATACAGGCATAACAACAGCATTAAGTTGTCTAACCTAGTAACAAAGTACCAGTAACATGACACTGGCATTCATCAACTTAATGCCACCGTGAACAAAAGGCAATATTAGCAGTACTGAACTAACAACACTTCCAGGTCCCAAGATTCAAATTTATATCCCTTCCTAATCCATACACTTCTAGCTCAGCAGGCTCACACAAGGCAGGTTTATTTAATTTTACATTGTTCAGATAGAAAGATTAAAAATTATACTGTCCAGAGCATCTAGGATCAAGATAGCTTCAGAAAAGATGATCTGACAGAGCAAAAGCAGAGGAAAGACAAGAAGGAAAGAAGGGTGAAGACTTAAATACTAAAAAGGATAAAAGGAGTAAAAGAAGATACATAAAAGATGGGGGAAAGGAAAGATAGAGGTATATGCGACCACAAAAACAACAAAAGAGAAGGGGAAGAATACATTGATTCTTCTTATCTTCCCTTCCTTCACCTTTCTTTTCTTTTGCTCCTTCATACCTTTTTTTTCCAAGTTGTAACTAATGTATTTTAAAAAGCTCTCAGAAATGCTGTCTCAAAAAGACCTTGAAGTGTGATGTCATCATTTCCCAGTTTTCCAGAGATCTTAACTTTCTGATGATCTAAACGGATTATTTCCTTTTCAGAATAGAGATACTCTATCAGTCTCTATGAGAGGGGAAAAAAAACCCTACAACATTACAAGTTAATATAAGAACATAAATGAACTGGAAGTTACAGTCACAAGCAGAACCTTAACTTTTCCCTAATTTTTGTATTTTCCCTAATTTTTTGTATCGTTATTTTGCAGCTGAACATTCAGAATGCTCCATAAGTCTGATTATTAACATTATTTAAATACAGTAATATGTTAAAAAAAAGAGTTTGATTTAAGCAAAGAAAAAGAGGCAAAATGATGATCGGAAATACATACACTAAAAAAGAAAAGGTGAGGCAACAGACTAGCAGAGGGGGAGCTACATTCAATTCTGATGGAGTTACATTCCAAGTAACTGGAAGAGCAGACCATCTGTAGACTTCATGACTCAACTGCTTTAGGAGATTAAACTTATTAAGCATAGCTTGCCTTGGTTCAAGAGAAGCTGAAAAAAGTGAAGTTACTTAATCCACTGTACATCAGAGAGTGTAAATTAAAAAAAAAGTAGGCTTCAAAGCTTTGCCAAAGGATGGTAAAGGAAATGTAGACTTTCAAAAGAACATTTGAATACTTCTCTTGAAAAAGTGCTTTAGAACATTTTAATCCAAGGAAAATGAAAGAAGACATTGAGGTCCTGGAGCCTGACCTGCTTTGTATTGCAAAGTTAAGTGCAATACACAGTAGGAAAGATCTTGTGGAAATAACTAACAAATACTATCAACAATAAATACAGGATTTGTCATTTTCATTTGGCATTTAGGACAAACCAAGCTGGGCTGTTCCACTTCTCCTTCAGCCCCAGCCCCATATGTTCTTGTTCATTCTCTTCACAAGGTAAATCTTATTAAAAGGTAAATTTTTAAGTTTGGATGCAGTACCACATTAGGCACATAAGAAAGACGTAGCCACATCTACACTTGAGGTTCTCACTGAGCAAAGACTTGGTTTTGTTTTAATGCTTTTCTAACATTGTGTGATCTTAGTAAAATAAAGCTGATGCCAGACTGTGCATTAAAAAAAAAAAATGTCAGAGAATAAATGACTTACTAGCTTTCAATATGTATGAGATCATGACTTCAAGATAAGTCATATAATAAAGACCCAGTCTCGTCAAAGTAGTGACGCACAATCCTCTGCACCATTAAGAAATATGCCAGACCCTTGTCAGAATATCTCCATCTTAGTGTCACTCACAGATAGCAAACCAGAGAATATAACCACACTAAAATAAAGAATCTATGATTTACACCCCTTGTCTGTATCTTCTAACAAATTCTAAATCAGAGAAAAACCTCACAAACCCACCCAAGATAAGATAGGGATATAAATAAAAAGGCTAGACAGGAGGATAAATTATTTTAGACAGCAAAGTAAAGGTTGAAATTTTTGGAGACTGGTTTCAGAAATCAGAGCACCCAAATCAAAATCCAAAGGCAGTACAGAAATCTCTCTTTAATGATGTCACATTAAATACAAAACTGTACAAACTCTTTCGTTTTGCCCTATCAAAACAGCCTGATAATTTTTAGTACAAATTTCCTTTGTTAAAACCAAATGCTTCAGTAGGTAACATTACAATAAAGCCAACAATCATACAGAAATTTCACTTTACCTTCTCCCCATCCTCCCCCAAGACTGAAATATGTAACTCTATAAGCATCCAAATGTTTCAAAAAGGAACACTGCAATGTTTTGTTTCATCAAAAGAATTTGTTGTTCTGTGTGCCTACAACTGGCACTATTATGTAAAGATAGTCTCATTAGCTTGAATCAGGCACTGGAGGAACTCTAGAGCTCCTGAGATAAACTGAAAATAGACTCCAGCTGCGCTGCTGCACCAGTTTACTGCTCATTTCTAGCTTAGTAATCTTTACATTACACTGCAAAGTACAGCAGGAGCACATTGCTTCCCTGGAAGAATTCTCAAACATGACAGTCTTTTATTCTTGCAGGAAGATCCAAGTCAGAAACCACAGCACAGGTACCTACACAGAGCCCCTTTCAGTTCTACACCGATTCTGATTTTCAGCCATGAACCTTCTTCCCTTGCCAAGCAGGGTCAAAAGGACGGGCTGAAGCAGAAGTTGAGAGCTGCTCCTGTGGGGACAGGACATGGCACTGCTACAAGAGGATGCTGGAGAGTGAAGGGGGAAAGGATGTGAATCCCCAGCAGGGAGCGGGGGAATGGGAACATCCATTGGAAGTGGGCAGGGCAACAGTTTGTAACCACTGCTTAGAGAGCGTGAATTAGGAGGAAAGCCTGCAGGCAGCCAGAGCTTTTCAAAAGCTCAACAGATCAACATGGTTGCTGAGGCTGGGCTTGCCCTGCACACAGAAAATACACCGTTTTCTTCCCATAAGAATTCAAGTCATTTCTCTGGAAACTTTAATCACAAATACAACAATGTGCATCATATGGAGTTAATTAGAACCACATAAAAGTGGGAAAATCGGAATGAAGGCTTCCTATTCAGTCTGCTGTGTGTCCTGTGAAGGCATTGAGGACTTTATAAGGATCAAGAATTGACTTCTGTACAATTTTAAAGGGTGCAGCTATAATTCAAGCTGTTTCAAGCTTGCATGCAATTCAAGAGATAATTTGAATACAGAAAAACAAATATATTTTTTAAAAGTATTACTTCTTACATTTCTGAGAACACAATGAACTAATCCCTCCACCAGATGAATACTGTTTATTTTTTATTCTCACCTGACCTCCTTCCCAGTTCTGTAGCTTCTCTCTTTATTCCAACCCTGATAAAAAATTTCCCCATTCTTCTTAACTGCTATTCCTTTTTCACCTGTTTCTTCTACCTACTTGTTTTATTCCTGATGGCTACATACTTGCAATTTTTTAATCAAAATTGCAAGCAAGTGAAAATCAGACCTTATCTGTCTCCTTGCTTACTCTCTACATGTTCGTACTCGACCTGCACTATTTAAGGCAACAGACTCATAATTTTTAAAATCTATGATGTTCTGTCTATGATTAAAAATAGAGAAAGTGTGATAAAATAGAATGGGATGGTCTGTTCAGAAGAAATACTGATAATGTATTAATTTCAGGGAGTCCAGTGATGCATACCATGTACAAATTAACACTGTTAAGACTAAATTTAATTTTTATGAATCAGAAAGATTTAAGATTTTTTTTCAGTTTTTCCAAAACTCCAAAACAAGACTGATAAAAACCACCTAACTCTAAGGTACTATTTGAATTTCCAGACCTAAAAATGGAATCAGAGCAGAACATTCTACATTCCCCTAGAATGACTGTTTCAATTACTAGTTCAACAGCATTACTGCATGAAATTTCAAAATGCAACTCCTTGTTGGAAAAACCTCAACTCTGATCATGAGCTCCAAAGTTATCTGCTGATGTCCATTTGGCAAAGGCTGGGAGTACCCACTTTTACATAGTTATGCAGCATAAGCCACTGGACCTTTATCTAAGACTAAATATGTATAGTGAGGGAGAAATAAAAAGGTTGCTATAACAAAGGACTTCTTTTCTCCTTTTGAGAAAGGGATGAAAGTGTTTACCATTTCTTCCACCTGTTTTGTCTTTAGACAACAATCACTGGTTTGTAATAACTGAACAGGTGGGAGAAATGAGAAGCATTTTCATTTCTTTCACAAAGCAAAAGAAAATGAGGGAGAATTCACTCCTCAAAACCAAACAGGGCATTGAGACAGCACTTATGGAAAGGACTGAGCAGATAAACACAAACATTTAGGAAAACAATACAGAAATAAAATCCCCAGAGATGCTTTGCAATCTGCAAAACAAAACAGATCAACTCTTCTAAGCTAAAACTATTTGAGAGCTGTAGGGATATGGAGGTTTTTTAAATTATTATCACTCTGTTTTTGAAAGATAGAAGTATGGGTATGTGGTCTGTAAGAAGCTTGGCCTAATAACACTAGAATGCTATTAGAGGAAAGATCATAGTGGCATTAGCTGTCTGAATAAGAGGAGTACTTATAAAAAATCACCTGCTGTTATATACAAGACTGATCATAATTAAAAACCCTAACAGAGTTTGCCTTAATCACTACCTCAGAACACCACTCTCTCTGGCACTGTAATTTGTGTAGAAGCCAACAGCAACTGAACATGACTTCTCTACCACTGGCAGCACAAACAGCAAATCCCTAAGAACAGAGCTCTTGTGTATCCCTGTGTGCTACCACCTGACTCCTGAAGAGGAAAAACAGGACACAGAAAATTCTTCATAGGACAGAAAAACTTTCTGTACATCCCAGGTGGGTATTCATATTGAATAGAATGGTATCACTCCTTGTCTTAAACAACATCTTTTAGGATAAAAGCTGAAGTACACATTAACTGGCAAGTTTAATATCACAAAAAACCATGATTATGTTCCTGAATTGTTAGCCCAATTTATTTGGAGCAGTTTATGCACTTTTATCCACTAAAAAGAACACAACATTCATTGAGGTCTGACTCAGTTTCAAGCCAAAGACTTTCTATAGTGCAGAGACCATATTGCTACTTTCTACTAAAATAATTAAATGGAGATGTGATTATAACCCATTGTGCATAATTATGCAAATTTTGGAATTGCTTTTATTTCAAGACAGACCCTGAATAAAGATTAATATATTTGTGATTGGAACCCTTACAGAACTTTTCAGATGCATGCCTCCCAGGGACAGGATGCTAAGCTGTAGAACTGACTGGATTTGTTTGGGTTTTTTTGTTTGGGTGGAGGGGGTGGTGGTATTAGCCAAAGATTCTAAACAGGTTTTGTGGCTAGATAACAAAAGAGAGAGAAAAAAGGATGGGAGGAGAGATAGGGGAGAGATACTCAGGTTCTTATGAAAGCTGTTTATGGTAGGAAAACAACAAAATTTGAAATAAACTTATTCAGATTCTTTTTTAAAAAAGGAGACTGGCTAACTTTAACCTCCAAGATGTATACAGAGTGGCAAAGTATTTATCTTAAGATAAAAAAAGATACATTGTGTCTGAAACTAAATATAAAAAAAATATGGTTCTATACATAAAAAACCCCAAAGAAATATGAAGTGGGTCAGTATTCCTTTAATTATTAGCAAATTCCTAATTAACATCTTATCTACTACAATAATTCTGAATGAATAATCATTTCTCATTTATTCTTGAATAAGAGCACCTCCAAAGGGAATGCAAGTGGCTTATTTCAAATTCTAGTTTGTGTACTTATTTGGAATCACCCTCAACCAAAATTAGATAAATAAGCAGTCAATCTTTAGAATCAAAAATAATAGCATTTGTGCACATTTTCACAGAGTTTATTAATGAAGAATTTACAGGAAAACTTCTACAGGGCTCTCTACATGAAATGGAATAGTTATCTTAGAATAATTTAAGTCTTTGTTATAACACAACATTTGGCTAGCCAATAAGGTTTTACTGTAATTCTTTTCCTTCTGGCCCAGGTCATTCAATCTGTTAAGTTTTTAATACTTTACCAAAAAAAAAATTAAAAATTTTTAATGACCAAACACCCAAATGTGAAATAATTTACAAAAAAATAATTTTTTAGGTACTGAGGTCTGTTTTGGCTCCTGTCTGCTATTTTGACTCTTGAAAAAGGCTTCTTTGATTTTGTCCTAATCATCTCTTTCTGAGATCCGTTCTTCTCTCAGTTTCCTTAAATCCCTCATTGCCAAAAATGCACTGTTGTAAAAATAGCACAGATCCATGAATTCTGGTCTAACAAAAGTTGGACAATTCCAGCTGTATTTGAAGCTATTTGTTTTGTTTTCCCATGGTTTAATTTTCAATCATTTTTACAATTTTTTTACCCCGTCAGGACTTCTGTATTTTTCATCCCAGGAACTCTGAAACTCTCACATTCATGCCGCTAAAATGGTACGGTTACCATCTACTTGTAACCTTAGTTCAAAACTGGAGTAATGTACTTGCGTCTTTGTACTTATCTTTTCTTTGTGTCTCTTCAATCTGCTTTCATCATCTCTAGCATCACTTCAGCAATTTCTCAAACTCTTAGACCTATCCAGTACTGAAGTGCCTCTGTTCAATAAAGCACTCACACACACACTTCGTATAGTATATAAACTGGCTTCCCATCCTCCTCTCATAACTAAAATTTTCAGTATTTCCTTCCATTCATTTCAAGCTCCACAATATCTCATCTCTTACACAATCAACAGCCTATGCTTTCTTCTAAAGCACTGATGTCAATGACTACCAGGGTTGTTAATTACTCTATTCTGCCCTATCTCTGTAGTGGATTTCCAACATAAATAACTTACTAAAAGCAGAAGTCACCCTCTACTTCTAAAAGAAACCCCACAAAACACAAATGAACAAAAGCAAAACCACAACAAACAAACAGCTAAAGAAGCATTTTAAAAGCTATTTGGTATGCCTTCATGAATGAAAACAGCTATTACTAGGTCAGTTAAATCTGGGAAATGCATTCTTCAAAACAAATTCATTGTCAGTGACTATCATTACTACAACTTAATATGTCTGCCTCAATTACACAAATTATTTATAACCCGTTTTTAAAAACTAAAATCAAGAATTTATATTTTCAGAAACTATTCAAGGAAATATGTTGGAATTTAATCACAAATTTATTAAAACTAGTCTGGAATATTGAAAAAAATTATAAGCCATGCAAAATCTGACCGTTCTAAAAACAAACTCACCAATCAGTAATGTCCTCAAAAAGCCATTATATTTTGCAATGCAGCCAACAAAACTATGCAGTGACACTCCATAACACCCACTACAAATCTTCCAAAGCCACACAAAAAGCAATATATTTTTAGAGCTTGAAAAAAACACAATGAAAACATACATAATTACAAGCACATTTAAAAATTTTGCTTCTTTTAATCGGTAGAAAACAACAGAGAAGAATGCAATTCAGGGCCCTTCAAGCCCAACAAATGGCACAGGGAGCGATGCCTCCTGGAACCACCAGGCAACCCTAAGGCCACTTTTTTTTCCCCCTCAGAGACCTCTGACTCTCTGCATTTGAACCATCAAGAGTAGCCAATCTCCTGTTTTCAAGAGCAACAAAGGCAGTTTTGGCCCTCCTTTCAGAAATCCAGGTACAACTGGTAACGCTAATAGCAAAGTATCTTTTTTCAGCAGATGCCTTATATGAACAGCTTTCCCCTTCTCCAGTCATAAGAAGCTTTGCTGGGCTGAGGGGTCCCACCATGAGCTACTGGTTCTTTGAATTCAAATCCTACAAAAGCAGGGAGAGATCATTCTTTCTCTCAGAGCTTTTTTTTTTCCTTCAGTTTCTCTGATGAGTCATGGATTGTCATCAATTGAATTACACTTTCAAGCTCTTCTATAGAAACACAAGGACTAAAAATACATGCTTTTAATGAGAGCTGAGATTCTGCCACAGTCACACGGCTCCCCAATTAGTTCATTCTTCCCTTGTTTTGTTTCTTCAAGGCTTGGTGAACTGTAATTCTCTGTTTGTGACATCAGGCTCATTTCCACAGCAACCAATTGAATTATCCCCCAAATCTTTATAATAGGGAATAAGCAATAGGAACAGATGAACTCTTAAGAAACAAAAGCTTCTCACTGTTTACTTGCAAATGTCCATAGAAACGACTAAACAATAAAGGAAAAGAAATATGGAAGATACATAGAAACACAGGAAATGTAACAAAAGTTTAATCAATGTTTATACATTTTACAGTGTATAAATACTTGTTTGGTAATTTTATGACCATATGTCAGACTAGTAATAACCATAATATGTGTTCAATGCCAGTAACAGCTGATGCTGCAACACCAGACATTAGTGACTGACAGGGTATATCTGTGTAGATTCAATGCTAGAAAGAAATAATTACTTTTGACAGAGGGAACAGAAATCAAGGTGAGATGACACCATTTGCCTTTCAGGATTATAAGACAGGAGGTGCTGCTGCCAGCCACTGCACACCATAGATTCCACAGCCACAGAAACTTGAGAACTAGGGTTTCTGTTCTGGACTTTGAAGGAACTCCTCAGATTTGCTTCTTGCAACAATATCCTTGAAAATGGAAATGCACATTTGTAGACTGTTCCTCTAAGGACTTATAATTCCCTTCTATTTCCTAGGGAACCTGCTTTGGCAGGGGGTTGGACTCGATCTCTGGAGGTCCCTTCCAACCCCTACAACTCTGTGATTCTGTGAATTGCAACAGAGGCCCAGCATTTGGGACACTAACTGTATTATTTAAGAACCACGGATCTATCCACACATCTAAGAGATAAGCTTTCATATTACTGACAGTGCTAGAGCTCCAACTGACTTAATCTTTCCCAGGTACCTTAACAGGCACCATGCGGAAACACTGGAAACTTAAGTAGCATTATCTAGAAAACCGTATGATTATCCTAAGTCAAAACTGTCCTGCCTCAGCCAAACCAATTCAATATCCGTATTATACTGAACCACTGTGTTTCACTGTAATGTTTACTCAGTCTCACTGTGTAATCTTATCTGGGTGTTGTGACCACTTTCTCTCCCCCATTCCCCCAGAAGAAGCAAGAAGTACAAGATAGTTGCAATTTAACTGCCATTTTCTAGTGAGGCCGCCAAGTACTCCTGTTGGTGAGACAGTGTACTACATGCACAGCAAGCAGTACAAGTGCCTCTCTCTTCTCAAATAACAGCCTTTTCCAGCAGTATTTTGTCTCTTAGATCTGGGAACAGGTTTGCATCATTTTTTTCCTTCTCTAATTCCTCTAACATTTCTTCTATGAGATCTAAATAGGTACTAAAATTGGACATTTTCACTAGCTCCCCTAAATGGATGAATAAAGAATATGAGCACTAGCACAACTGAGACAAATTCCTCTCTAATATTTTTGGTTACCCTAGATGAAAGTTCTAAGTCACCTTATTTTGAACCCTGCCATTCAATCATTCAGGAAGCAGAAGCAGCTCCATAGGACAGGAATTGAAACTAAAAACAACTGGTGCTTCATTGAACTAATCCTAATTAAAAGTGATGAAAGGGCTGGAGCACCTCTCCTATGAAGACAGGCTGAGAGAGCTGGGCTTGTGCAGCCTGGAGAAGAGAAGGCTCTGGGGGACCTTATAGCTGCCCTCCAGTACCTGAAAGGTGCCTATAAGAAAGCTGGGAAAGAACTGCTCATGAGGACATGCAGAAACAGGACAAGGGGAGACTTAGGTTGGATATTAGCAAAAAGTTCTTCAATATGAGGGTGGTAGAGCACTGCCCAAAGAGGTAGACTTCACTACCCCCATCCCTGGAGACATTCAAGGTCAGGTTTGATGGGGTTCTGAGCTACCTGATCCAGTAAAGGTGTCTCTGCTTAGTGCAGGGTGTTGGAATAGATGACCTTTAAAGGTCCCTTCCAACCTATAGAATCATAGAATCACCTAGGTTGGAAGAGACACTTTGGAGTCCAACCATAGCCTAACCCTGGCTAGTCCACCTCTAGATCATGTCCTTATGGACTTCATCTATGTGTCTTTTAAATACCTCCATGGATGGTGACTCCACCACCTCCCTGAGCAGCCTATTCCAATATTTGACAACCCTTTCAGTAAAGAAATTCTTCCTGGTATCTAACCTAGACCCCTCTTGTCCTATCATTTGTCACTAGAGAGAGGAGACCAACCCTGACATCTTTGCAACCGTCTTGTGGGTAGTTGTAGACAGCAGTAAGATCTCCCCTCAGCCTCCTCTTCTCAAGACTAAAAAGCCCCATCTCCCTCAGCCATTCCTCATAGGACTTGTGCTCAAGACCCTTCACCAGCTTCATCACCCTCCTCTGGACATGCTCCAGCATCTCAGCATCCTTTCTCTAGTGAGGGGTCAATATTCAAGATGAGGCCTCATCAGAGCTGAGTACAATGGCACTACCTATATAGAATATAACTATCCTATGATTCTACATTGGAAAAAATTGTCAACACCTTTAAAAAAGAAAAATCTAAATTAAAAGTTTACTGTACAAGCCTATTGCCCTCTCTGCTTTTACTGAATGGACTAAGTCTGTTACATGACTTCTTGCTAGCAGTCTTCAGTCAACAGCATGGAGCAGTAACAGAGCAGTAACAGTAGTCTTGCATCCTGCTGGCAAGACTACTTTATATCACAACTCCCTATTAAATCAGCTATGTCTGTGAGGATCCTCCATTCTGCAGAGGTATAGGGGAGCTTATAAACAACGGAGTATGTCTCAGTTTTGACACGACAGTCACAAATGCATATAAATTCACTATTTTCTTCTCTTAAAACATGTCTCCCTGTAACTGCCACACAGTTTCTTGCAGTCAGAATACAAGGAAGGATCCCTGAAATTGGATAAAGCTTGAACATAATACTTTAATATGATCACTTAGTAAGTCACTTAACACGACATTACTTTGTGCCATCACAGTGTAAAATTCAAATAAAGTTCTAGAAAAGCCATTAGCTCCTAAATCACTGGTTTAAGTTAGAACATAAATGATACTGAGAGGGACTGAAAAGACTCTGAGGCTTGAGGAAATGTGGCTGGAAAACTACGTGGACTGTGAAACTTGGGACTGTTGGTCAACAGCTGGCTGAATATGAGCTGGCAGTGTGCCCAGGTAGCCAAGAAGGCCAACAGCATCCTGTGTGGCTAGGGGGACCAAGGAAGTGATTGTCCCCCTGTCCTTGGCACAGGTGACTCCACACCTCAAGTACTGTGTTCAGTTTTGGGCCTCTTGCTACAAGACAGACATTGAGCTGCTGGAACATGTCCAAAGAAGGGCAACAAAGCTTATTACACCTATCTTGTATTCTCTTCAAGACATAACATGGGATTCCTGATGAGAGAAATACATACATCAATACTTCTACACCTGGTGCCCAGCTCCTCACATGCCGCCACCCCTCCCCCCAGCCCAACCACATCTACATATCAATCTTCAGAAGCCGAGTCCCAACTATGAAACTATGACTGGTTAAACAAACAAATTCACAACTTTGTCTCTTTTCTATTCTGGATTTCAGTCAAACACAAATCAAAGTTGGATCCAATATCCTCATTAATACAGACACATACATAACGACCTTTCTTTGGACAGACTTCAGCTTTTTTAAAGACTAAATCTGACTAGAGCCTAAACCTAACAAATATAATATTTCTCTCCCATTTTCTCTAAATTGATACAATACAGGAATGCACACTAGGGATTTCAATTGACAGATCTTAAGAAAACAAGTTACAGTGTTGCATCCATAAGCATAGTTATAGTTCACCTCTCAGTATAAATAAAGCACGTGCCCCACCAAACCCCTGAGCAGGACACATTTCTCTTAGTCATATTTTCAGTCTGCAGTCACAGACTCAGAACTAGGATTCAGACTCTACAAATCATCTGCTGCCCCCTTTTTCTGGCAACTCCATCACCAAAAGGCCCAAAAGAGAATCTCTCACAAGACCCATTATCCTTCTCCATGAAATTCTCCAAGTGTATGGGATACTGTGCAGGCAGTGCTGGGAGATTCCACCATTCAGCCAGTCTAACAAGCTCTGACAAAACTTTCAGAACTTAATTTCCTCCATCCTCACTAAAAGGCACAGAAACACCTAAATGTCTCCTAACAGCCATTGCTTGGGCTGAAACTATTCTGTAAGCAACAGTAATTTTCTCTCTTCACTTTAAAAACAGCCAAAAATAGTTGGTTTTAGCAATCTCCACTCTTTGATGAGGCCCTCACTAGAATTAGCTCCATTCAATGTGCTGCTGAGAAGCCTGGGACTGTCTGAGGGATTGCATAATGGCCCATAGCTGATGGTGACCAGCTGCCTCATGCATGAAGTTCCCTGCAGGTTATCATCTATGCCCATTGTAAAAGAAAATCTGTTCCATCTGTGACGACCATGAAATCTAACCCACCCAAGAGTATCTGGCAACTTAATTCTGGACCACAACTTCTGCTGACCTCTCTTTTCAGAGATCTTTTTCACAAGCTTCTCCTTCCTGTTCCCCTATCAAATTCTTACACTGTCCAGTTCTTGCAGTAGCTATTGATGTACCATCAAAAGATGCTGCAGCTGCTGATGCTGTTCCTGTTCTCGCAGCCATTTCAGTAGCACTCCAACATCTATTTCTATCTTCAGGCTGTGACAGCCTGCCCAAGTTCTCCTCCACCAGCCTGGGAAAAAATCTCTGCCAAAAGTTTTGCAAAAAGTCTTTTTCAGGCTTTTTCCTGAGGGCACATTTTGTTGACAAACTCAAAAGTACAACACAAAACCAAGCTATTTCCCCAGAGTGCACACACTGCCAGAGCTGAGAGGCCTTTTCCTCCAACTCTCCCCTCCTACCAAGGGAAGGGCGACCTTCCCTTTCTTTTACAGCCTAGCTGAGTCATGGAACAGTCTGTCTTTAACTATTTCAATTCCTTTCAATATTTTTTCATTTGTGTTCAGAGAAGGATCCTCTACACTTCCCTTAACAAATTAATAAAAAGGATACAAAACCCCTTATCCAAACTAATCAAGCTTACCATACAGCTAATAACCACAATGAAGCTATTTATATTGTTTCTCTCCAATTTCCTTAAAGTGCAGGCTGCTATTAGGAGTAGTACAGAACTATGCATATACCTGGTACTATACAGTTAAGAAGACAATCTCTGCCTGAAAAGTCCTGTATGTATGTTACCCTACTCACTTAAAGTGACCTTTTTAGGGACAAAATGCCCTGCATCTTTTCATCTGTCTTTCCCACAGCCAGCATTGGCCATGAAATATAAAGGAGAGGAAAAAAAAAAGAAAAGAATTTTCATCTCCTGAGTGCATGCATTTCCCTAGAATCTTCAGGATTTGGTGTAGGCTACATAATTGTTGTTGCTGCTATTATTATTATATAATGAGCACACCAGTTATCTCAGTTCTCCTTTCCATGTATTCTTCTGAGGCATTTTAAAACATGCAAAGATCTAGTGCAAAACACTCTCTACTATTCTCCCTTTAGAACGGGAGAGGATATTTTTAATTTTACCAGCAAGGAGGACACAGAGGAACTGTCTTTGGGAATAATTATTCTTCCAAAAACCACACATATGCGCATTGAATGCAAAGAGCCAAGAATTAGGTAACATGCTCTTTGAATTCTAGAAATACAATTTTGTTAAGTAATATTTAAAGTATTCAAAAAAATGTATTTGAAGCCCAGAATAATTTAAATATGGTGGGCAGATGAAGAAATGCCTTAAATTGGAAGTATAAAGTTGCCTTGCATTGAGCTCAAAAATAATTCAGCAAAACAAAATTATGGATATTTCTTACATTTATTTAGTGGAAAATATTCACTTACTATGAAGTTCCAATTGCTACTGGAGAGAAACGTGATTTGGAACAAGTGGTGGAGAACTCATTTGCCTTTGCTGTTAAGTTACATTTATGGAAATTGGGAAAAGCTGAGCTGGTACATATTCAGGAAAGAAATTTTACATTTAAGGTTTGTGTTCACTAGACAATACGCTCAGATAAAGCTAAGAATCATACTATAAATATGCGATGAAGACGACAGGCAGACAAGGTGTGGTAGGAACTTCTCAATGGCATACCAAGGACCATCTGTATCTTGGCCACAGACCTAGGAGCAGGCCCTGTTCGTTTAACTACAGAGTAGACAGGCTATCATCAAGCTGACGGACAACAAATTAAAAGCAGAACTACAGCTTTGAACTGAAGCAGTGTCTTTCTGTCATAAAGTGGAAAGCGCATACCCTTGTCCGAGTACTAGAATCCACATGAGGAAGTTAACAGGCTTTACAGTGCAAGATTCACACACCTACTTTGGTGAATAAAAAGGGGTTTTAGGCTGAATTCAGACCTCTAAGCCCAGGACAGCCAGATCTATAATGTCTGAGGATACAGGTTCAAACTGAAGTTTAACCTCAAAAGATTCATGCTGAACTCCCTCAACTCCTATAAGCATGCCCTGCCTGCCTATGCAGCAGCACAGTCTGGGTACCACCCTTTCCAATACTGGATCAACACTAAGGATATCAGAGCAGATAGGTCATGTGTGCTGGAGCGAAGGGCAGCAGCTGGGGGTGTCACATGAGCAAAACACTACCTCACCCTGTAGACAGCTTAGATTGAAGGGATTCAGCTTCAGAAGAGTACTTTAAGTGGTTTCACTACCACTACGTTAATCGGCAAAACACCACCAAATGAATTTTAAACAGAGTATTTTCTTGGTAGATACATACATGAAATGCAGAACACTGACTCCTCTCCTGAAATAAATGTGCAAACTTTCTTTTTTACTTAGGGTCTAAAGACAAGCAGAAATCAAAATACACCCTGAGCTTAACGCTTCCTGTTGGTTAGTGTAAGGCAATTCACAGAATCATAGGGGTTGGAAGGGACCTTGAGAGATCATCGGGTCCAACCCCCTGCCAAAACAGGTTTGCTAGGTCGTATGACACAGGTTGGCTTCCAGACGGGCCTTGAATATCTCCAGAGAAGGAGACTCCACAACCCCCTGGGCAGCCTGTCCCAGTGCTCTGTCACCCTCACTGTGAAAAAGTTCTTCCACTTATTGGTGTGGAACTTCCTGTGCTCCAAAAATTCAGGACACCTCTTTGTCAGGCTCACCTGCTAGAGGTACCTGGTTTGTGTCAACAATGGATGCTGTGAATCATCAACACTTAGTATTTCAGCATGGCAATATGATATGGAGGTATGAGTGCGAAATCTGAATTCTACTCACTGGTCTCAGGTCAGTTTGGTACACTTTTCTAACTGCTTCAGGATTTAATTATGTCTTTTTTAATTCTTTACGATCCTGTATTATTACTCTATTTGCACACCAAAATGTGTGGACAGTAAGATATGAGGAAAAAACCCTCTTTCTGTACATCTTATTGTCTGAAGTGCTGTACTACTTTTAGTCTTATGCATATTTTACTATCAAATGCCTGCATAAATTGACTCAGATTAAAAAGTAATCCAATATATGTTTGTATAATCAAATTAACAATTCTTTTAGAATTTCAGCTTGCTGTTTTATTGGTTTTGTGTGGGAAGATGGTTTAGGTATGAAGGGGTCTACATCCCTGTCAAGGGGTGGCTTCTGTGATAAGCTGCCAGAAGTTTCCCTCATGTCTGACAGAGACAGTGACAGCCAGCTCCAGACCCACCACTGGACAAGGTCGAGCCCATCAGCAATGGTAGTAACACCTAGGATAACATAATTAAGATTAAAAAATGCTGCACAACACCAGTTGGAGGGAGAGAGGAGTGAGATGGTATGAGATGAACACCTCTGCAGACACCAAGGTCAGTGAAGGAGGGGCAGGAGGTGCTTCAGGCACAGAGGCAGATGTCACTGCAGCCCATGGTGAAGTGGCAAGGCAGGATGTCCCCCTGGAGTCCATGGAAGTTAACAGATGGGCAGATATCAACCTTCAGCCCATGGAGGACCCCACACCAGAGCAGGTAGATGCAACCCTGTGGGAAGCTCACACTACAGCAGGCTCTCGATCATATATATAAATCATATGCAATTTTATTTATTTTAAAAAATATAACTTTGGATTTCTTGTACAGGGACACTTCCTCAATGTTCCTGACCTCTTCCAGCTCAGTTCTTATCAGGCCTCATAAGCCATCACCTAAACCTAGCTTCTCATGTTCAGTATCTGTCCTCTAAACCTCTAATTCCGAACTATTTCAGTTGCTCAGGCAGCTTAAAGGAAGTTTTGCCTGAGCAGTAACTGAAGAACTGGATCTTCATCACAGAGAGATTTTTCTTTCCTACTCTTTCACAGGACAACTCCTCCTTGGCACTGTTTATAGTATAAGAATCATTTTCATACTGAACACCTAGATGTATTTCTCCTAGAATCCCCATGTTTCTTCCATAACTGAGCAAGCCTTCTTTTCAAATACAAACCCAACTAGTGGCCTACAAACTGTTAGGGTGAATTTAAGGTGGCAAAGCCATAAAAATATGCTCACCAAAAACCCACAGACAAATAACCCATTGTCTATCTACACAGTACCATGCTGGATAATAATTTTTCCATAAAAAAATTACAGACCCCAACTGTTGCTTTTTTCCCCATCCAAAGAACATATACATGGATTAAAGACATAAACTATAATTTAAAATTTTGTTTGACGGCGAATACTGTCAATACTATAATCATATTATATTCTGCATTTAAAATATTCTTCATTTTTAATTAACTATAAAATCAGATGTTTTAAAAACTACTTACATTCTGCATATTTCTGAAGCTGCGAGAACTCTCCTGGACTAAGGTTAACCCACTTCTCCTGGCTCGTCATACTGGCAGAAAGGGTCTTCGTTAAATATCAGAAAAACATGACCCAGGCAGTATAAACTCCATAAAGATTCTTAGCTGCAGTTCACAGTGCTTGGAGACTGGAGAGATGCATCAGCCAAGGTGGATGAAGTTTCTGATGCTATGAACTGCTCCCAGTGTCTTGATGCAGTGGTGAGTGACAGCACTGTTAAAGGAAGATCAAGTGTTAGAAGCGTAAATACCAGTTTTAGTACTGAAATAATAGTAATTGATATTTTCTTATACAAAGTTTAGCTCAAAATATTCCCCTAAAATATTTGTCCATAAATAGTTTTATATGCATTTCCAAACTTTATATGCACCATTCTAAATACTTATGTGCAGCACCCATAATAAAAAATTATCAATTGTTTACAATCAAACTGTATCCAGACACCTTGATTGGGAATGTTTCTCTTTGAGTAAAAACCACTGCAACGGTCAATACTATTTATCAGTAAACTTTGTTCCCTGTGATTTTAAAATGGGATTCAAGTAACTGAATCATATTATTGTACAGCACTGTGTGGTCTTTCCAGAAACATTCAGAAGCTTCTAACTCAGCACATCAAACCAGAAACAGACTCTGCAGTTTGGTGCGAAATTCACAATATATAAATATTAACTATATAAATATTAACTATTCTCACAAAACAGTAAGGGTTTGGGTTTTAGAATGTCACAACATTGCTGACGTCACCACTGAAAATCAAACATCATTGTAGGCAGCATTGCAAATCAGTTCAGGAGAAAAAAGGATCATACTGAGGCACATGTTATTCTAATTTTATGCAGCTCTTACCTCTGTAGGACAGACCTTACAGAAACAGTATGTTATCAACACCACTCCTTGCACAACAGGTAGGATACTTTTCATCTAATTTTAGCCATCTGAAAGTCAGGTACCTCAGCTGAGATTACCATTTAGGACTCTCCCGTTAATCAGCAGAAAGAGACAGGTGGCCCAGACAACAATTAATCCCCCCAGGCAAAACCACGACAAGTTTCAACATAATCTTAAAATGCCCTGAACTGCCTTCTTGTGGTATTTATCTTTCGCTATTGATTACAGAGGCTGCCTAGATGACAAGTTTAGACTAGAAAGCTAATTTTAGACCACAAGTGGAATCTCTTTATATGCCTAGCAATGTGTCATTTACAAGGGTCAAACTGCAACAAGAGCAAGGGAAAAAAAAAATCAGACCAGAAGAGACTGACACAGCAGTAGAAAGAGTGCTAAGGAGGAAGATGTTGGCAGCTGGGAGAGGACAGAAAGAGGAGTAAGATGTCATGAGGGGGAGGGGAAAAAAGGGAATAGATTAGTTAGGAACAAATATTGTTGTGGTTTAGCTCCAGATGGTAACTCAGAAACATGCAGCCTCTTGCTTACTCTCTGAAAAGGGTATGGAGGAGAACAGGAAGTGAGAAAATCATGACTTGAGATAAAAACAGTTTAAGAGGACAAACAAAGAAAAACACCCCAAACAAATAAGAAATACAGTAATATATACAAAAGAACAGTACAAATTTTCACCCCACTAAGTGAATGCCGCACAAGACCCACACCCCCAGTTATAAAGAGAGCATGACATCATATGGTATGGAATATCTCTTTGGTCAGTTTGGGTCAGCTGGCCTGGCTGTATCCCCTGCCAGCTTCTTGGATGCATCCTTCTCATTGGCAGGGCAGTGTGAGAAGCTGAAGCATCCTTGACTGCTTAGCAACAACTAAAAACATCACTGTGTTATCAACATTATTCTCATCCTAAATCTAAAACACAGCACTAAACAGAGAGAAAATGAACTCTATCCCTGCCAAAACCAGGACACATATGAAAAAGACATGTTAACCCAAGGACAGACAATGCTTTTTTTTCTTTTTTTTTTTTTTCTTTTTTTGATCTTACATACATATCATTCCTTGACAAAGAAACTCGGGAATAAAGTCACTTTAGTCCCAGAGCATGCTTTCATTGCTCTCAAGCCCTTCTTGGTGAATGATTTGAGTACATGTACCAATATTATGAGCAAGTAAGGCTATCTAAATACACTAAGGCAGCTGCCTTTTATATATTTGTACCAAAAAGATTCCTATGCTCTCCAATTCAAATTAGAATAAAAGATAGCAAGTCAAAAGACGCAAGATCTAGAAACACTGACTGAAAAAATAACAAAAACTAGTAAGACCATGGAGACTGGAATGGAAAAGCAACTAATGTGGATAGCATTGGCCAAGTGCAAGACACATCAGCCCTCAAACATCAGTGAATCACCATCACTGTCAGATAAATGGCAGTAACTACAAAAGCTAAAAGTGATATTCAAAAAGAAAAAAAGCTATCATTCTGTCCTGAGAACTTCAGTCCTATTATTTATGACAAGAAAAAGTAACTGTGGTCAATGGGGACATTTTAATCAAATAAGAGATATTTCATTTCTGAATTTGATTAGATTGCAATGAAGACAGTTTTATTTCTTCAAATAGATATATTTTTCTCATATACTTGACAACTGATTAGTTTTACTGAATTTTTTTTATATTTGTATAATTCATTTAAAAAAGCCAAAATTTTCTACTACAATTTCATCCAGTATTAATTTTGTAGCTTCATCAACCTGAAAAACCTAACATTACTGAATGTTTTACAGTTAGAGATTATCTCAGTTAATTAATATGAAAACTGGTGATAAGCAGCCTACCATTAGAATTGCTATCACTAGCCAGGTAATAACTGCAGTGCACTGTAAACTGATCAATGTATTTACATGCAACACCTTTAGCTGACCACTATCTACAGGGTTTGTACTACAGGCAGTATATGGGCAGTGAAACCAATAATTTTCTCATTGACTTCCGCTTCGCCAACTTCAGATCTAAATTACCACCTCTGATAATCTTTAACAGACACCCAGGCTCTACTGCATATGGTGTTGCAAGAAAAGTTATGTGGCCTCAATGAGATGGGAGCAATGGGAAAATTGAGTATGGGTATGGTAGTCCACTGAAAAGAAGATGCAATCCATGTGTAAGGCAACACAGTTACCATAGAAGATACAACAGGGTTTGAAGCTACAATAATTGCCTTGGAAAACTCCACAAAAGCAAGTTCCTTCCTTGGAGAGGGAGGACTTTGAGGGATCTAGTGGAACTATTTCGCAAAGTTCAATCCAGGAGCAGTAACAGGATGGCGGGTAGTCCTCTGAGAATGACTAGCTGGTCTTTGGACTACAGCCAGGTCCTGTACACCACCACATACTGAAATATAATGGGCAAAAAAAAACTTCAGAGAGGCTTCTTTTTATAAGCTGCCTTTGAAATTCTATTGCACGGGAGGCCAAAATAAGTCAAGGTCCCTGCTCCCTGCATCCTTTAGGTTTTGCAGTGAAACTTTTTATAGTGGCATTTTCTCATTTTATAGAGAAGATAATGAAGCTATAAGAAATCAAGCACATTATATAGATGCTCAGGACAAAAGTCATCAATGAATATTTGTGTTATATGATGCATGCTATCTTTTTCAGTAGTGCTTAATTTAAATGCATTCTTTTGAACTTTTAGTGCCCTTTTCCTCAGCACTCCAGAAGGTGATGCAGTGAGAAACCTATACATAAGTACATGAAAAGAAAATATATTCATCTTCCTCCATCCAGTGACAATGCTAAGTTTTAAAATTCCAGTCTATTTTTATAATGTCTTTTTCTTTCTGGATTTGAGGGTTTACTAAGTTTTCTGTGAGGATTCCTACTGGGCCACATACCCAAACTAGGAAGCAAAGCTTTGTTAAAACTCTACAAGTCAAATTACTTAGCATTCAGCCAGCAACACTAACAAACTTAGACCTCCAGGAATTCCCTATGCCACCAAAATCCTCAGTTGTTCTGCAGAAACCAGTCTGAGAAGCAGAGAAGAGAAAGGAATATACAATGGAGAAAAGAAACAAGTATAAAGGCACATCTCTTCTACATCAACCTCAACATTCAAATTATCTCGTAAAGTCCTCTCTGCAAGAAAACAGGAGTTTTTGGAGAGTACAGGGAAGGAAAAAATACAAAAAATTACTTCCAGTCCTACAAAACGGATCAACAATACTGGGTATGGCTTTGAACTTCAATTCCAGATGACTGTAGCCAGTGCAAGTGCATCCAGCTCCTCTACCACCCCAACTGCCTGCTCTCCCTTCTGAAAGGCAGGAGGGCTTCTTCTGGGGTCCATTCTCACTGCCACAACTGAAAGCAGGACACCCTCAACACATGCCTTAAAGTGACCTTTCTCTGTTCATCATATCAGGGAAACCTAAACCGACCTATAAGTTGGCTTTTGGAATTAGCCATTTTTTGTGTTCTACCAGTCCTTCCAAACTGTACATCTCCCATACAATTTAATCATTAATGTCAGTTACTCCTTAAAGGGGAGACAGGGTAAGGTTGATGTCAAGAAGGGATGAAGGTGAGAAAAATCAGAGCTTATGTAAGCTTCTTCCATGCCACACAAGACTGAGACCTTCAAGTTTTTCTTCCATTTCACTTTGGTTTAGTATGCTTACGTTCTTATTAGGAAAGAAGAAAAAAATGAGAAAGAATGAACGTGAAGCCTAAGGAAACCAGTTCCCTTCCAGGGAAACTACAATTCTCCACAAGATGACTGATTAGTAATTTTTGCCTGAATAATAGAAATAAATAGCAAGGAATATTTTATACCTTAATTGCTATGGAGGCTGAAGTAATTATGCTTTTCAAGAACCTTTCTGTACAGAACGTACTTGGTATTTCCTTCAGCTGGATCCTACACCTTCACCACAGTTAGCTGGATCCTGTGATTCCAGCGTGGGTGACATCATGGATCTTCCAAAGAAGAATTTTTTACATGTCAGATACCACATGCTGACACACATACATGAAACAGTTCTATTAACTCCTGCACCCCACTCAGAAATTATATTCTTTTTACTAACAAGACCAAAGTATATTTCCTATGAAAATACAGTATCTTTTGTAGGTTTAGCAAACAATAGAAAAGTACGTACTTCACAAACAACCCGGCCTTTATGTATAAAATATATTCCCTTGTAATGATATTTTTAAATCTACATAACATTAATATATAAGGGATTATGAAGCACTATTTATTCTCTGTTAATCAAGCTGTTAGGATAATTATATAGTATTTCCTGGGCACTGAAGGGTCACAATTGCTATTGAACACCCAGGATATTCTCTCCACTGAGGTTGCTATTGTCAAAACAGCTGAAGCAAACAAATTTAGAATGTATACTAACATTCTCTAACTTCTTGAAATGCAGGCATTACATACAGATAAAAAAGACAATCTGTGTAAGTATTCCTGAAATTCCTTTTAGAGTTTGTAGAAAACAACGTCATTCGTGTCAGAAATATTCCAAATTTGCAGAGTTGAAAGTTTAATTCTGAAGATTCTGGGGTGGAGAGGAAATCCACTCAAAAGCATCTGCTAATCACCATTCTGGTTTCTTTACTTTCTTTCCTCTCGAATACAGAAGTATCATGATTATTTATAATTGCTGTTGGATGAACAGCACGGATGGGGAAAATAAAAAAAAAAAAAGCCGCCACAACAAAATACATCTTTCCTACATAAATTGCATATTTTACATAACATCAGCCTCTTGGTTTTCATTGCATTTAGCATACATCAAGTTATTTTAATAGCACATGTTGTTTCAACTGAGCACAGGATTCTTACTGATGTAATTCTAAAATATAAACTCTGAACATCAATACAACTGAAATCAGTGAAAATTTTCTTACCAAGTTGAAAATCTCCTCATTCACTGGAGTGATTTCAACACTACCCAAAAGCATACATGTTTTCCTGACTACTTTATCCCCAGTTGTACTAGTACGGGTCATGTAAAAACATCTATTTAAATTTTAATACAAAGATGTGGGCTGTATTCCTCAGAGAAGCAATTATTGAAATTCACCTCCACAAATTATTTATGTGGAATATATTAGTAAACACTGGGAATACATGCAGCACAAAACCCATTGTGATAGGATAAACAGAGTACCTGAATCTTTCCAAAAACATTTTACTAATACTGCAGTTTGTGAGGGAGAAATATTAGCAACAGAAACTGAGTGCCAATAAAAATGGACCAGAATGCAAGACAGCAACATCACTGAATATAGTTACTTACATTTATAATATAATACAAGCTTTCTTTGGGTTTTTTTGCCTTGCCTTTTATGTACCTTAACTTTATCACGACTTATTTAAAAGCAACTTCAGATAGCTCTTGATTTTTTTTTCCCAACTCCTAGGATTGCTATTTCCAAGTTGCTACACTAATTACCTACCAAGTCAGAAGAATGTTATTTCTCAGCATTTTCTTCGCTACAAGAAATACTGAAATAGATTAAACTTAAGAAGAATCTGGGACAAGGAAATACCAGAATGTATATACACCTATGATGCATCGGCACATAAATGTTTTCTTCTTGCTTTAAAGAGTATAACTGAATAAACTAAAATGACATCATTTCAGATGGGAATTTATGCTTATGAGAGAAACAGTACATAATTCAACAATCTTCTTTAGGTGAGTGTCATGGAGCTGGCCCCAAGGTGAAAAACTTTTCAATAACAGTTTTAGGAAAACAGATTTTTAAAAAAGTTAAAATTTTAAAAGGTAATTTGAGGAGTTCATCATTGAAGGGCTAGTCATTCTTTGTATCATTTTACATCACTGACTGAACTAGCAAATTTTTTCCATAGGGCTATTAAAATTTGGTACCATTTTATTTGAAACAAAAACCCAGAAAAATCACCCCATCAAAAAAACAGACAACAAACTGTTTAGACAGAAAAATTTCTAGACAGCTGTTAGTATTCTGAAATTGGTGAGTTTCAAAAATATACTATTTCAATATTAAAAGCCTTAAAGAAGGCTGGACCACTGAGGCTTAGGACCAGTATGCTTTAATAACTGGAACAAAGAAATCTGGGTCAGAAAGCACAGGATTTGCTAAGTATAACTATGTAACCTGCAGGAAGTTCTCTGTAATACAGCACATTTGGCTGTCCAGCGGATAAATCAATTTGTAGAGAGGATTAATCACAATTCTTTCCACGTCAACCACTGCTATTTCTATGCATCCATCAAAAACTCCACCAATATTTAAAGTGACAGAGAATAGGCATCTTAGGAGCAACCTCTGCCACCTTCCCGTGAAAGCCAGCTCCAGAAGCACACCCCTAGGTGTCAACTCTACACAGATCTCCCAAAAAACAGCACCATATGTATAAGAGCCTGTATCAGCAGTGTGCTACCGTCTTCAACGAGCATCTGCCACGTGTTTTTCCTCTTCTTTCCATTCCCCTCTCAGGGGATGAACTGTAAATTCTGCATAACAATTAACTTTTGTCAGTAATAAGCTGCAGGGTTTGGGTTTTTTGTTTAATTGTTGGGTTTAATTAATCTCTCTACATTTAGGTGCTCTGAGGGTGATTACATTAGAGGAAAGCAAAGCTGAAAAGTGTAATTTACAACTGGGGAAGATTTCTGATGATCCTTAATTTCCTGGGGCAGAAATTCCTACTTCATGCTCGGAAATAAGTCTTTGAAGAGTTGTGCTTTAGTCTTGTGACAAAAATGTTCCACTGCGCTCGAGGAAAAGATTTGTTAACTGCTGTCCTCATTCCAAAGCTTCATGCACTTTCAAAATAAACTGGGAACAGGGCACTGGAGTTCCTTTTAAATAACTTGTGAAAATATGAACCCAATTTAAATCTTCAACAGGAAATCTGTACGGAGAATAGAGATCAGGTCAGCAGGCGGGTTAATGGATTTTATAGCAGAAGTTCATGCTATGCTGTTTTCTACTAGGTGGATTATTTTTTTCTTTTTTTTTCCCCTAGGGAGAGTGCTACATGCAGAAGTTGATTAAACTATTGCACTCCTGGGATATGAATAGCTGGCGCTATGTCACTGTCCACTGGGACAGCATGGAGCCTTCTAGACAACTACAGTTTCGTATTTATTCATTGGTATTACTATAGAAGAGTTCAGTGATAGCAAGCTACCAAAAGGGATATCATAAAGCAGGATGGGCCCTTGCCTACAAGAATGCATATCTGCAGCCAAAGGAAATTACGTGATGGCAGCAGCATCTCAAATCACTATTTCCCATTCACCCACGCAATTCCAGACCCGTTTCAATTCAGCTCCCAGGAGACAATAATTTCTAGGTTTTTCAAGGCTCTGTGACCATGGCCACTTGTGTGTGATCTCTTGCTCCGATGGCATGTCCACACTGCTACCAGAGCCGCAGGTGTGCAAGTGGAGCACACACAAGGTGGTTTTACTGAAGCAAAATCAGAAGGGAACAGCCAAGACAGCCCAGCACCACAAGCACCAGGGCATGCTCTACACCTCTGCTCAGCCTCCTGCTTACAATCTCAAGTCCACACTGTCACAGTTTCACATCTCTCAGTACCTGGAACTACTACTTAAAGGCAACTTGGATGCATCTTTTTCAATGGCATAATTATACCTTGAGTCTCTGATCATCTGTCCTTATATCCTTATCAATCTATCAACAAGCTACATACTGCCATTGGCCAAACCAAACTGGCATTCGTGGAAATCACACAAAAAAAATCTCATCAGGGATGGAAGTGCAATTTAATTGTGGAACCTTCATTTGTTTGTCAGTCTGCCTATCCCACCCAGACAGAGTTACAGTAGTAAAGACACAACTTTAACATGTTTGTCCATCTTTCAGATGGGACACCATCACCTCTTTGTGGTTAAATATACTGATTATTTCAGAGGAATATCAGAAGATAAAATTTCTGTTCTCCACCTATGGATTTCAGCATATTAAGTTATTATACTGTAAAATTTCCACCCAAAGACTCCATCCTAAACCCCATCATTTTACACACATTTAGCTACAAAGCATTCTGGAGACAACTTTTAAATGTCAACATTCCCATGGGGTTTTTGGTTTTTTTACAACTAAAATTTGGCATTTAATTGCCCTTTTAGTTAACAAAAGGTATATAATTGGACTTTTATGTAACTTCGGTTCGTGTTCTTTTACTGTGGTGTTCAGTTTTCAATATGAAATATTACTTTTGTTAATTTGTACTTCCCTGTGTTTTTCCCATCTTAAAGGGAAGAAGAAAAAAACTCCACAAAACGTTGATACTGTCTCCTCTTTTCCTTGTGATTTTTTTGGCTGAGCTAAGCTTATATTATCCTTGCATTTTAAAAATATTTTTTCTCTGGAGAAAGGCTGTGCATTTCTGTTATCTTTGTGTTTTTCTCTGGAGTTCTATCTAATTATTTTCTCTCCTTAAATGTTGCAATTAATTCTCCTCAGATTTAGCTTATGTTTTTACACAGTAGTCCTTGGCACTAACATTACTGCTATTGTAAGTGCAGTTATCTAAAGATAGCAGAAACATGGGACTGGCAGAAAGAAGTAAAATATTTTCTAACACATGAAGCTTTCAGACACACAAGTCTTTTCCCTGAGTCTTGAGGACAGATGCAGGAAACTTCAAGCTAAGTATAGGTTGAGATCGATTTGCAGATTAATTTACATTATGTTACAATACAGTGTGAGAGAAAAGGGTAGTTGCATCGTATAGCAGGTCTGGAACACATGCACACATCATTCAGTATTTGGTTTGGGGTTTGCTTGCTTTGCCTGTAGACTGCTGAATATACTACTGGAGGGGCTACTGGTGGTACTTCGCCCCTCCTGACACCTTGCGGATGACAACATCACCAGTCCTCACAGGACTATGAAGACAAATGTCCGAGTCTGACATCTTCCAGATCTTTTTGCATACTAATAAACTTGGGAGCAGTCAGCTTATAATACAGTAATAAAACATGTCCAAAATTACCTGAAGAGGCACAGGATAAACTCAGGTAAAGTTCTTATGATACTCAAGTAAGCAATTTGTGCCTACATCCAACAGCTACATATGTAAAACTGAACTAGTTTTACCCAACCACAGCTTGAAATGTGGAACAATTCCCCCAAGTTTGCTGAACCAACCTTGATGCTTGCGTTTTCTCATTCTCTGCTATTTCACTGGAGACCCACAGGATTTCGCCCTAAGGAGTTTTAATGTTATTCATAAGAGTCAAGAGCCAAACAAGCATTAAATAATCTCAATTTATCTCCATATGTAGACACCTTGCAGGTCATCCTTTTGCTATTACTGTATTTTTGTTTTCATAAACTAAACATTATCTATACATATACTTCTCAATCATAAACATGGTCATCTGAAAACAGTTAATTTTCTGTGCAATTCGTTTTTAGCATAGCTTTAGAAAGCAAAAGGTACACAGTATTTGATACACTTCCTTTTGGTTTCTTTGAAAAATAATAGTTGGGGGGGGGGGGGGGGGGGAGGGGGAAGTGAGGAAACACACCCCACACACACACCCCCCGCTCCCCCGAACCAATTTAGTCCATTCTGAGAACACACAAGTTGGACTTGATCCTTATGGGTCTCTTCCAACTCAGGATATTCTATGATTCTATGAACACTTTTAAGCCTTACTTCAAAAGGGTTACAGATTAAAATACAATAACTAAGGACAATCCAGAAATCAAAAGGGATACTACCTTAAGAAAAGCAGAATAAACTGACACAAATCAAATTCTTTTTCTCCCCATACTTAAACTGTTAAAGAATTCCTCTTCAAAGATGACCCCAAAAAAAAATAATAATAAAATGGATGGCAGCTTGGTAACACTACATTTGTTCTTCTATTAGTGGAATAATTATACGATTCAATCTTCTGGACTCCACTCCCACACAGAACAGAGGTATCAGATAACAGTGCTACCACTCCTGGTAAAATTAATTACGTATGTTCTGCCTCTATAAACGTACATTCAAATCTTTTGTAGCAGCAGCACTAATTACAAACAACTGCAAACCTATTTCACTATTTTATATCTATAAAAGTCTTTCTGCTTTCAACCTGCAATGTTTTGCCTTGTTTAGTTTCTCAAATGAAGCACTGGGATAAACACACTGCACTTGATGCATTAAAAGTCAGTGTGATAAGCCACCCATTCTCCAAAAAAACAAACCACCACCCCAATAAAAAAAAAAAGGAAGCTGAAACCAAGTCCCTAAGACCCTGCTGACTCAGAAACAGCATGCCCATATATTTCAGTATACAGAGAAGTGAAAAAGTTTCAGCACTGGTCACTTTTGACAAAGGTTTTAACACATGCTGAGCATTCTTAACTGACCAAGAGACTTCACAGTATTATGGGAAATCTTTGTAAGGTGATAAAGGTGATAGAACCTATGTTTTGGGGTAGGGATGGCACCATTGTTCTTGTAAAAGCAGGAATATGATGAAAGTTTCCCTTTATTGCATTTTAGTTCAGTAATAAGTATCTTTTCAAGAAAAAGTCATACATAACCACATTAAACACCATTCACTCTCCACTATGCACTGTAACAGCTCTTGCAATGAAAAATACTACTTCAGAAACTTCACAGAAGTTCAAGTCCTTTTCAATTGTTTCCTTTGTTTCAAACTTTATGATATTACAATGTAACTTTTTATTTATTTTTATTTAACAGTGTAAACGAAATTTTAGACATTTCTTTTGGACAGATCTTTGTTTCAGTGTGCAGGCTTTCAAGTACTTGGCCTGAGAGAGGTATACATGCACGTTTTAAGTGTGAAATAGTTTGCCCTACAGAACTTCCACACACTCCTGCTAATTGCAAAAGATTCTACAAGGTCTATGCTCAACTTTCCACAACTAGGGAGAAATTAAGGAAAACCTTGTTACTTATGAATAGGCACAAGAATGTTAAGTCACATTTCATCTTTTATTGTTTTTTCAACTTTTTAATCCTACTATTGCCTTACTAAGTAGAGACTGAGCTATGTAACTGTAGTACTTGCTCTTCCACCTACCTGTACAAAGTTAGTCACTAAAGGTCTGGATGTTCTGTGAAAAGAACTGTATATAAAATGTGCATTACAGAGCTTGGATTCTACTGAAATCTTGCAAGAGAGACTATAAATGCCATTTTAAAAAAAACACAACCAAACAAACCAACAAGCACATATTTAGGGGGATTAAGAATTTCCATCCTGAACTGATCCATGAATGCTTTAAAGTTAAGAGATTTTCCAATGTTCTTTGTGTATTTCACTTTTACCTATATGTATAACACTCCTCCCAGGACTCACCCATGTAAAACTCACTTTCATCAGTTAGAGAACGTGTGAAATTTAAAAACAGTTAAGAGAAGTAAGAGTGTTTATTAAATGATTTGTAATTTATCAGTCATTCCTTTCACCTGTTCTGTACCAACACATAGACAACTGAACTCTTCTACTTATGAAATAAGCCAAAAAACCCCACTAACAAAAAACCTACAACTTTGCTCCACTTGCATCCTCTGTATACCACAAGAATATCACAGCTATCTGATCTGTATGTCACTCAGTTTACTAAGGTCATCCTATTTTGGTATCGTATCATTCATGACATTTAAAAACCAAAAAAACCCAACCAAAAAAAGACATTTTTTTTTCTGTTGGCAATTTTTAACTGTTCCATAGCTAGATCTTACAAATATATTTTAAATAGTAAAATACTATAAAGTATACTAAACCAGAAACTGAGATAAAATTGACCATGACACTGAAAGTACAATGTATATAAAGGACAGACCAGCCCTACTTTTATGTACATGGGGAACAGAAATTCCTGTAAGTTAGTATAGATCTGGTGCTGAATTTGAAAAAGTGGCTAGATCTCAGTTAGCATTAACTACAGCATTACAAATTCACTAGACACTGTGACATTTGTTCTCAAATAATTTCTTCACTATCACATAGGAATCATGTGGGAAAATGAGGAACTAAACTGAGATCTATAATTGAATATATTTAAACACATGAGCTGTGCTAATTTATGTAAGTCTAAAACAGTCGTACTTCTTCACAGCTTTATTTTTGTCTATCCTAACAAGTTTGAATTGGTAAATTTAAGTCTAAATGCCTAAAAAAAGCATTCAATAACTTAGAATAAAATTGTAGATCATGAAATTTGTCCTTTATATCTAAACACCCAAACCACAAAGTTTTAATTAAAAACCTGTCTCATGTACAGATAGCTTTAGTTTATACTGCATTAGTTAAAGCAAGAAGTGGTTCAAAGAAGTAGATACTGATGAGGAACTGTTATCACTTAAGATTTAACTGCATTCATCCAATGGTGTCACCATTCCAGAAATCTGTGGCTGCTTTTAAATTACTTGAGTGTGTACCCTAGGATCTTGCTTTTTCAGTCTCCCATGCTGAGGACTTTGTCAGAAAATGTCACAGATCCCACCCTGTTCCAGCAGCTTCATTATTTTTCCGCAGAGGTGGGCCAGCACAAACCCAAGCCCTATCCAAAATGGCACTGGGAAAAGGTACCCAGGGTCTGGCTGGTACTACAGCCCGAAGGCCAGAAATATTCCTAACGAATCAAGTTGATTATCCAAGTGAAAAGACCATAAATAAAATGAAGATGGAGCTTCTGAGCAATGCAACTTAGGCTACAATCAAACATGGATCACCAAGTCTCAGCTCTTAACTGCTTCCTTGTTTTTCCCTGAAAGGAAGGAAAAGGCATATACCTTGAGTAAAAAGAAATCCAGAAAAAGCTGCAGCTACTTGGGTTACAAAACTGCCAAATGCCAGTCTGTTTTCAGAAACAAGTTAGAATTCACTGCGTTTAGCCTTTTTCAGTATCTGGCCTTCTCAGAGATACAAAACTAAGACTATTCAAGATATTAGTATACGTCTCTAACAGTTGCTAGCAGATTCCAATCCTCAAGGTTCCCAGGCACCAATTGCATCACTAGATTTAGCTTACATTTCTTAAATCAGCACAGCTAAAAAAAGGTTATTTCTTTTGGCATCTTAAAAGAATTAAAAACACAGATTCATACCCTGTTATGAATATATACACACACAACATAACTTTGTTTCCTACTTACATTTTTCTTCAAGAAAATTATACCAAACATTACTGCTATTGTATCTCGCTAATATTTTAGAATCATACTTATGATAAAGGTGAAATTATGAAGATATATTTTTCTGTATGAATGCAGAAAAATATTCTAATGAAAATAAATATCCCTCCATATTGCTTTCCACAGTTCTCCCCTATTTTAATTATTCACTGTATTTATCCAGCCTTTTAAATAACAGGCATCATCAATAGCCACAGTAAAACTCTTACAATATTTTTGCTTAACAAATTACTAAGTCCAAGTCGGCACAAACAAATAAAAGACAAAATAGATACTACCACTGATTATTTGTGAACCAGAAAGATGACTCAAGTATTTCTGGTTTGGTATCTATACAGTATGCCAGTAATTAATTTTTTTGTCTTTAAAAATTATACGTATCAACTAAAAATTCCAGTTAGTAATATTAACAGAAAATGGTGGGGTTTTTTTCCTCCCAGATGGGAGATCTAACTTATCTTCTCGCTATTCATTTTTTCCAGATAATACTTTATTTATTGATGTTTAAGACTTTGGATGTACAAAGTTTTCCTGGACAGTCAAAGCAGTTACTAGCAGTTTCAAAATAATTCTAAACCCCCAAAATACTTTACTGAAAATAGCAAGCTTTGCTTGTTTGGCAGAGGCAGCAGTTATGCATATTTTTTAGATATATCAAAAGTTGCAAAAACACATCTTCTGCTTTATGGGACATCACGATTGCTCCATTTGTGGTAAATGTGCCCTGGGACACAGCATTTTACAAAGAAAATTGCATTACAATGGCCCACATTGTGCCATGTGTTTTAAGAAAAACTCTCCAGTGATTTCTGTGGAGAATAGTCTCAAAAAAATAAATGGAACAAGATGTCCCAAAGTACTTTTTTTTTACCTAGCTTAAATACTTTTGATTAAAAAGATTCTGAAAAATTTAGTAAGCTGTAGCATTACTACTAAATTATGTCCTTGATCTTCATCTATTCCCAAACAGATGAGAAGCTACACAGACAGATGCTCACGAGGCCACATGTGGCACAGCTCTGCGGCTGCAGAGGCAGGTGAGGATCCCCCTGGCACAGGGGTTCCATGGAGATTTACATCTTTCCCAGGGCTCTGATTCACTTCCTTTCCACTGACACACACACACCCCACACCCCCATCAGTAACACCCTATGCCACAGGTACCAGCAAATCCTGTGGCAGCAGCAGAACAGCCAACAGCACCACCCACGCCAGCAAAAGTAAGTAAGCATGAGGGCATGGACCCACAGAGGCCAGATGGCCACTAGCAAAATTTGGGATCTGACAGCCTAACATTACCCTCATTTGTGACCCGTGGCATCGCAGTGCTTCCAGAGAACACAGTGCAAACAGCACAGATGCCACAGCCACTGAAAGGGGAGGGAGGGGGACTTTTCCTTTAGTCTGTGTCAACACTGTGAACAAATTTCACCATGTCAAATACTTTAGATGTACTTCACCTGCTCTATAGAACATCAAGAAAGGAAGAAAGAAAATATTGTCATGTCTTGTTATAGTCTACTCTATTTCTCTGACACAAAATGCAGCTATAAATCCTAATGCTGCAAAAACACTATGACTTTTCTTGTTCACTTACTTTTGAAAATGAGATCTCTGTAAAATACCAAAGTAAAGGTTTGATTTAAGTCTAAAACAAATACTTTGTATTAGAGGCATGACAACCTTATTTGCAATGTACCAGCACTGTTACTTTACAACGCATACACAGAGGAACACCCCAGAAATCCCCTGGTGAAATCATCTGAATCCCCTTTCAAAAAGAACAATAACCTTCTGCATCAGTACAGCTTCGTATTATTTCATGTCTGACTTACAATTAGACAAAAGCTTCCATTACCTTCATTAAACAGCTATTTGTCTAAGAATTCCAGTGTTTTCATAGTATAACCAATGCTCTTAGATTATTAGTAATTTTTGCTTAAATGCTCTCGTTCAAAGGCACCGTATCCTTTTACACAATAGTCCAGACAGACAGCAGGAATGTAGCCAGAAGCAAGGAAAAGCATTACCATAGAACTTCAAGATTTTTCACCAGCTCCATAAATCACTTCAGTTTTAAAGACAGATTCAATATGCCTTTTGAAGTTACTACCTAACCTCCACCTTCCACACACTGCACAGATATCACTGGTTTTGCAATGTACACTCCACATGGGTGTTCTGGGGTTTGACAATCAATGAGGTAAGGCGCTTTTTTTTGTTTTGTTTTTTTAAAATGCATCTAGAATTGCTTTAGTCATGCACATGATGTCCCTGTCAAAATAGGTCCAAGCTGAAACACTTGTAATAAAAAAGTGACATGCAAAACATCATAAAAAATATCTAACAACTTGATATGAAATGACAGCAATTGCAGCATCACCATGAAGATACATCTGTCTTTTCCTTATCAAAGAGCCTTTCCCGCTTCACACATCCCAGACATCAGTCCCCAACTCATCTTATATCCCTGTGTGCTTCTTTCCTCCCTGCACCATTTCACATCTCTATCCGGATGTTGCTCAAACACTCACCACAACAGTTTGCTCCTCTTGGGCTCTGGAATTCACTAAGGGCTTAGTTTATGCCCTGAAACAAAAATTCCTTGCTTTACCCATGCAAAGCCACAGCACATCACCTCATTCACAGGCTGAGAGCTGTGCCAGCTCCCCTCACATTTGAGGAAGAACATGCCCTTCTTGAAACTTTCATCTCCCAATCTCACATTCATGTGTCTCTCTCCCTGCAGCAGCAGCTACAGTTTTCCTGCTCTGTGTGTGCAGGATGCACGAGACTTCCACTCAGGTCAACAGGTTTTTCCCAAGAAAAACCACGACTGAATGCATCTCAAACCATTGCAACCATTTCCCACTGTGCTTTACCTACCAGGAAAATTATTCTAAGCACCTCTCTCACACACTCATGTGAGAGATAGAAATAATTTAAAATTTTAAAAGAGGAAGAAAAAAAAAAAAAAAGGCAGTGACAGATTTTATTTGATTGTGTGTGGTTGTTCCTACCAACTTTTCCTGCCGCTTTGCTCTGGCAGTCTATCTGTTGTCTGCTTAGACTACTTTAACAGTAGCACTTTGTCTCTCTAAAGAAGCAATCCTCACAAAATGCAATTTCCACAAAACAATACAGTCCATACCCTCATTTAAAAAGCAAAGACTGAGTCAACCCTGACCGCCTTTGCCCAGGACCTGCTCACTTTTACAGAATGCAGACATTTTAGCCCCAGCGCTTTATAAAGAGGAGCGCAGACTGACTTTTCACATAACACTAACTGCTGTAATCATCCCAAGTAGAAGAGTAAATATTTTGAAAGGGAAATACACCCAAAATACTCTGAAATAAAACGCAATTGAAGCATGACTGTGCATATGACAACACTGTTAGCGCCTGCCCACTGCTAGCAAATCATTTCCCCCTATACCACATCTACCCGAACCAGACACGATGTTCACAGAAATTGAAAGAAAAAAATGCAGTTAAGTCAAACCTGGAGTTTACGCCACATGGAGGCATCCTTAATTTTTACTGGAATTCCATTTCAGAGGAGGAGGGAAGCCCTCACCATCTGCTCAAGGCAGTAAGCATTTGAAAAGAAAGATACAGGTTTTAGAATTCTCCCTTTTCTTCCCTCCCACCCATCCTTCATTTCCTATAGACAACAGTCTCCCCAATCTTTAGGAAAAGGGGAAAAACAAAACAAAACAACTTACCAAAAGAGACCCAAATAACAAAAATTACCCCAAAAATGCTAACTGGAAGAGTAGAAATCCAGTTCTTCTCTGCTGCAGCCACTCCACTGCTGTCACCGCTGGCAGTGCCCATCAGCCCACCCAGCTCCCACCTTCACGGTTCATAATCCCTGGGGTGCACTATCAATATCCAGTGGGAAAGGAACGACTCAAGGGCACAGAAAGCAAGGAGGCAGCAGCAGAGATGTAAAAAACAGGGCTACAGCGGTAGTTAAGAGGATGTAAGACCAGGGGTATGAGAAAGACATGGCTGGAATTGTCCTCAGCTGCTCTTTTGGTGGTCTGTTTTAGGAAATGTAACAGGATTTTTTTCTAAAGTGCTATTAAAAAGGGTGGGCAATGAGGGGAGTAACTCTGAGCTGATCTCGCCCCTTCTGTCATATATTTCACTCTACAGTGATGGTGTAGGAAGAGGCTTACACACACAGATTAACATATTAATTTTGCAATACTGGCTCCTATGTATAAGTGAATATATATTTCCATGCAGCATAAGAAATACATAGTTGTCACTAATGCATTCCCTAGATTATAGTAGTATGTTTCCATGTTTCTAAAATTCTTAGCACCATGGCACTGATGTAACGGAAAAATCTATTGTATAATGCATAGTTGATACATAATAAGCAGCAGATTAGAGGAACAACAGTGATCTAGAACAAAGGCCCCTATCTGGAGGCTGATAACTGAAATACTCATTTTCTAAGAATTAATGTATCTATTTTACATATTCCTAGAAAGCAAAGTTATAACCACTGTTCAAATATAGCAAGATACAGATGAAAAGAAAAAAATATTTTAAAACCCCATACAACAGTTTAAGAATGTTTTTCTTGTACTAAAAATGGAAAAAACCTTACATAATTTTCACATCTGTACATGCATCTCCTTTCAAATGCACAAGTCCATTATGAGGAAAATTGCCTAAAGATCTGAAGGTTATATAACTACTTAGCTATCAGCTCCACGTATCTTCTTGCTTCGGTTCTCCAAGATGAATGGAGTTATGATTGGAAGCAGATCATTTTGAATACAGCTCACAACCAATTCCCACGTTATTGACTGCGGATCACTTAACTGAAGCGTCTCTCAGGGACTATGTACCATGACTGCTCTGCACAAGGGAAATTCTCACGTGCGGCAGCTCCACATGCAGAAGGAAGAACACTGACAGTTCCAGAAGCATATCTTCATCTTAGTCTAAATCCTACTCCTCAGAGAAAGGTTGAAGCTGCCTGCAGATGCTTTCTATGCATCTGCTATGAGGTTGTAGCAGAAAAATAGCTTAGGGAAAATATACAGAAAATAAACTTGACAAATTTTGCCAAAATACCCCCAGTGCCAGAGGTTATATCTCAATAGGCAGTGTTATGATGTGTTGATTTTATACTTCTTCAAAATCTTCAGGCATAGAAAACATTCTTTGGTCTACCTCAATATTTCCAGCGTAAGTGGATTTTATAAAGAGTAGTAACTGGAGTAAGACAGCATCAGCCTTCCCCATTTACTATTCCTTTGCTTTATCATTTTCACCCTTAAAAGTTGAGATCCACAGAATAACACGATGTCATTTGATAGTGTTCAGTATTCATTAAGTTTACTAGCCCAGAACATTTCAGTGGTTATTATCAAATACGTATCTTAGTAAGCTAAAATTGCTTGGATTCCTTTGTAGTCTAATTTTTTGTACTGTTCACCTAACAGGGTGGTACCAGTCTCTCTCATTAGTTCAGACTAGCTACAAAATACTGAACAATATTTCACTTAGATTCATATATCACAGAACTGTAACTCCTACCAAAAGTATTAAAGAAATGATGTAATTCAAGGCTATAGCCTTTATTATTTATAAGCACTATTATTTACAAGCATTATTGATAATGATGAGTAGTTGATACAGAATTATTTATGGGAAGTGCATTTTTTTCAATTAAGTGTGATGACCAACTTCACAGAAGTATAACTCTTGGAAACAGACTCCCAGTGAGAACAGTCACATTTACAAATTAAGATGTTATATTGTTGCCAGGTTCTCAAATACATTAATTTAAAATAGCAAACATTTAAAAAAAAAATGACAGTAACTGTTTTGCTTAAAAATCTTCACAAATGAGTACAGAAGGCATATAAACATAACCAAAGTATTACGTTTTACTCTGAACTAAAATTATATCAGTATTTTGCCCCCTTTCTTCTTGTAGAATTATTGTTTTAATGTCTCGGTCTTGGATTATAAATCTCAAGTTATTTTTTTTAGACTGCAGGGAGACATTCTGTGGTTTGTGGTCAGAGTGTGCAAAATTGATGCTCAGTGAACCCCATCTGAATGAACCATCTATGACAGTTTTCTGAGGCCGTAAGTGACTAGACACAATGGGATCCACTCCAGTTTCATGTTCCCATTGCTATACTAGTCATTTAAAAGAGGGTGAATATGGTGAGATCGATTTATTTTTTTTTTAAATACAACAACATTGGAATATACAGTAAATCATTTAGTAATAATACATACATACATACACACACATAGCACCAATTACTTATGAACTTCGCTTCTGCTGGACACATGATCTAGATAGAAACGTTTCTGTCAGGTTTTCGACTTCATCCAAAACTACTGTGATTCCAGTTAGGGCCAGTCACTTGGTTGGGAACTGTTTCTCTAACTATAACTTCAAAATTTCAATTCCTATGGCTCAATTGTATTAGACATGTTCTGACTGCTAAAAATTTACTCATGTTCATAACCTACCATGAGTACTTCCTGGCACATTCAGCATGAAGTAAACATAAATTTGTATACAAAGTATGAATACCTGTATATACACATCCATGTTCTAAATTGACAATGTCAAGGTATTTATGAATTATGCAACAGAACATTTTCTATTAGGTTATGGTTAGATATAGATAGTTTTCCAATGAATGATCAAGTTGTCATTTCACTTATTATACTCATATCAATGAAATATTTAATGCAGCTACCATAATGTTTTAAAGGATAGATACGGGAGAAGATGTACAGTGTTGAAACAGAATTTAGGTATAATATAGGCACTAAATCCCCTAATAGCCTAACACTCCTTTCTCTTGCTTGTTAATGCTACCCTCCACTTCCCACTGGAATAGCCTCAGATGCCTCAGCATTGATGAATATAATGTACATATAAAAAATTAAATAAAGAAAACTCTACCAGTACACTTAAGGTGATGAGCAGTGAGCTCATCGGTGATGAGTTATCACTCAGAAATGAAATTTTGGAATTATAATCAGAAAACATCAGATCAGTGCTCAACAGTATTGAAGAAAGAAAGGAACCAGTAAGAAAAAAAATTATCATCTTTTATAGACCTCTTGCACTTTGAATAACATATAGAGTATCTAGATTTTCAAACTGATTAGAGTGGAACTAGAAAGAGGAAAAAAAAAAAAAAAAAAAGACAGATCAACCTCATCATAAGGAACAAAAGAGTATACTAGAATTCTTCTGCCTCCAAAAAGCAGCAATGGGCTATGGCAGATATCTGTGAAATAATAGTGTATAGTGTTGGCGTCTCGAGGAATACTCTGGGGTTGCTCAGCCTATTCTTATATTCTTCTCTTGATAATCACTGTTAGGAGACAGCATACAGCCCAGACTCCTAATCTCATACAGTAAAGCTATCCTTACACTTCAAAGGAAGAGTGATGAAGAATGATCCCATTCATTTACCCCAGTAATAGTGCCTTGTCTTGATACAGCTATGAGTAAGCCACACTGAAGTTTAAAGACAATGTGCAGAATATAATTCTACAAGAACAAAAATTCAGACAAAAGTGGTTAATAGTAAGGATTTTGCTCTTTAAAAAAAACTACAATTGCAACGTTGTTCACTGACTGTACCGTGTGTTCACTTGCCACATGTACAGTACATACTTCCTATGAACATTTGAGAACATAAACAGTAGGTTTTACTGGCAACAGGTATATTTTTCAAAAGTAAGTAAATAATAACTAAAGCAAAACATCCCTCTAAGTTCTAATTGGGCTTGCAGTAACTTACAGAATCCTACTGCAACTATATTGAGGAATGCCATCTGCATTACCAACTCTTCAGAAGAATCCATCTACTACATATATGATTCTTCTCCATGAAAAACCTAATGACAATATTTAAACCTTCATATCATGCTTTTTACACACATTTTGAGGTATTTAAGGGTATTATGGGGCATTTAAATTATTAAGACAAAAAGGATATGCTGCCAAGAACTGTCTTTCCCTTCCCTTTTTCAATCCTATTAGGTTATCAAAAAAGAGAAATATTCAGTGAAATTTTTGTTAAATCTGCAGAAACAATGACAACATTGTTAAAAGACAAGGTAAGACTAAGTATTATCTTCCTTTCTACAACACCCACAGGTTGAAGATCATCACCACAGCTGCTCTACCTTTATTCTGCTTGATTTTTGAAATTTAAAATCTCTCCAAACATTGTGCTTTGCACAAGGAATTTATCTTTAAAAGAGCCTTAGTGTTCTTCACATAACCCTAAAACATTTAAAATGGATGTAGTAGATACTGATTTTAAGTGTTCCAGACATTTAGGTTCTGCAAAGAAAGCTGACATAGGGGTTCTATCAGAGAGGTTCTATACAGCTCTGTAATCCTCAATGTGTCCCACACACACCAAACTGGGACTCAGGTCACCTATACAGGATGAAAATCAATTTTCATTTCAATGTGCAACAACAAGCTACACATGTGATTCCCCTTCATATGTTAGTATCAAGCATGATTATCAAATTACATGTTGAAATGAAAACATGAGGTTCAGTAAGTACAAAAGAACATCCTACCAGGATACACTATTTCCCTGGAGAGGAACAGCATTTTGTTCCTTCGTGGGTTAATAATTTGCTCATAGTTTAAAAGAGATGGCACCTGCTCTGCCAAACATGTATTTGCATTTCCAAAGAAAGAGAGCAGTAAACAAGACAGGGGGAGGAGCACTGAAACTTTTCCTGAATAAATTAAAGATTAATAATCTCTACGGGATGAAGCATTTGAATCTGAATGAAAACTGCAGAACATGCCAAGAAATATGTACAAGAATTGGCAAACCTTTCCTGCTTGCAATGCTCTCCAGTGAAAGCTGGCCAAGAACGTAAATAATGCAGGATGAACCAGACCCTGACCTCACAGCAAATCTAAGAGTTGTACCTTGTCAGCATAGAAGACATACTAGAAGATTTTGATCCGATTTTATTTCAAATAAACAAAGCAAGAACCTCTTTCAGTTCAGTAACTGCTGTCATTATAAACCAATGCTTCATAGCAGTTTCCTTTAGATTTCGCAAATAGTGGTTTTATTTAATTTTATATTAAGGTAGTAGATGAATTAAGGATGGATTACAGAAGGTCTCAAAGTTTCTAGAGGATGAAAATATTACTCCACCCTCATAGCAGTGATTATCCTTTCAGTTAGGGTCCTGGACTAATCACACAGAATTCACTGTCTTAATACATCACTGTGTTAGGTCATCTGTTCCTTTAGCTGGACAGCATTTTGAAAGCAGATAATCACCGAATGGTCTGTGTTGGAAGGGACCCCAAGGATCATACGGTTCCAACCCCCTGCCACAGGCAGGGCCACCAACCTCCTGGCCTGGATCTACACAAGGTTGTCTACAGCCCCATCCAACCTGGCCTTGAACACCTCCAGGGATGGGGTATCCACCACCTCTCTGGGCAGCCTGTTCCCACACCTTACCACTCTCTCTGCAAAGAGCTTCCCCCAAATATCCAATGTAAACCTTCCCTCCTTTAGCTTCAATCCATTCCCCTTGTTCTACCATTGCCTATACTTTTAAAATTGCCCTCCTGTTTATAAGCTTCCTTCAGGTACTGGAAGGCTGCAAAGAGGTCCCCCCATAATGTAGAATCTGAAATGAAAAGGCTTTCCTGATCAACTCTGGTCATTCAGTGAAGTGTCCTGAACTGAGCTAAGGTCAGAAGGACTATGGCCCAAACCCTGCCAAGAGTGCTCTTCGAGACTCTGAGATCTTTTATATGGCTCATATATTCTCATTAGTTTCCTCTACAGCTATCTGATCATTAAACTACGCTGGAATATGATTGAATATGTCACTGTTAGTTGGAAAAGTGTATTTCTATGATTCTACAAATTCTTCCATCATTGACAGATAATCTACCTGACCTCTGGCTCATCAGACCAAGTAAGAATGCACAGAAATCCTCACTAGAGACTCTAAATTCCTCTAGTTCATTAGAGATGCAACTAGATACAAGTACTGGATCAAGATTATTTTTCTGAACACAGGGTGGGGAAGAAAAAAAAAATCTTGATTGCTCATACAAGTAACCTCACAAGCTGTTTTTATAGTTTCTGGATGCTTAAATTATTTATAGGAAACTGTCTTTGACAGAACATAAAGCTTCCCTATGAGTCATTATTTTGACTTCACAAAGGCAAAAAAAAATTCATAACTGAACATGGTATTTTACTATGTAAGGAACACCAGATAACCACTTGGCAAAGTGGAATATCCTTACCAGAGTAATCTACTGTGATTAATAACATCTAATCTTCAAAGCTGGGAGTTTTCCCCAGGATTCTTCCAGACATTTTATTTTTTATGAAGAGACGGTTGTGTCAACAGCACTAAGCCTCACAAAGGACAGTACCAACTTTTATCTCTGTTACGTAAAAGATTACATTGTTTAGAAGGTTTAAATTCTCTGACATACAAGCTGTAAGGCTGTTTAAACACAAACCTTTTCATGAAAGCTTTTAAAGTAAAAACTAAAAAATAAAAGGAATAGCAAAGTGTCCAACAGTTCATCCTGCGCAGAAGTCACGTAGTACTACACAGGTTTAATTTTACAACAGCATATGAAGATAAACCCGGGCACAGTCATAGTAGTTTTTCAATTTGTGTGACATGTTAAAGTAAAACGAAATTCCTGAGCAAGCCTTTGTGGTTTCAAAGTAAATGTAGAGTTTCAAATGATTCTATAATTTTCTTTTCCACTAAAAGGTGTTATTAGAGTATTGTCTATATTGATAAGAAATTAAGACAGAGGCTTTCTTTGATAAAAGCATATCTTAAACACTTTTTAGGACATGAAGAAAAATGGAAATGTTCCAAAGTACATGTTTATTTATATGTATTTAAAAATAGGTCCTTTGATATTTAATTTGTGGTATGTGGCCTATTCTAAACAACTATTTTACTCTGTGTTTATTTTCAGTAATGCATGGAAAAGATGTGATATATTCTTAGGAGTTCAATTCTCCTTTACACTTTTCCTTCTAGTTGAGAAAATACCCAAGGGTACAATTTATCTCACCCAAAGCCAAATGCCTTAAAATTAGACCTTAAGCTGTGAAAAAGTCATCCCAGCCAGGCACCCTTCATAATGAATTGAGATACTAGGATATATCCAGACTGTACTTCAACTGACCTATATAGGATGCGCATCTTAAAATTAAAATTTCCCTCAGCAGGTGCTTTTGTGTTTCCACTAGCAATAATACGAGAGACAGAAGGTAACCAGATGGTATTTAGATACTGAATAAAAGACAGACTAGTCTCATTTATGTATATTTTGGACATTTTCAAAATTTTTGATTCTAAATGTTGACTAAGTTATCAAAATAGGAAGAAATAACCAAAGTTAAAATCTTGACCAAATAATTCTAGGAGTACAAGGAAGCAGCATCCTGGCTATATAAAAATGCCTTCATTCAAGTTTCACATTTCTAATCATAAAACACTTTCAAAGAGTTCATTGGCTTGAATTCTCTTTGCATTTTAGAAAAATATTTTCCTTGAAGACAAGACTTGGAAAAAAAATCCACTAAACAACAGTAACCATTAAATTCCCTTTTACATGCTTAATTTATTCCTGCTATAATCACATTTTTGGCTGATTTCATCTACTTCAATATCAATTTTTTGGCTATTAATTCCGTTACCTCCTTTTAATTTTTTTTATTTTTTACTTCCTGCCTTCTTAAAAACATGTTTCTGGCGTTCTCCTAATATTACCTCCCCTTCAGTTGACAAATGAAACCATTCATGCAGGAAACATGAGAAAATGCACAGCTGAAGAAGCAAAAGATTCCAGAGGCAAAAAAGCATCAGCCTCTGGATTTTTGGATTGCAGTGGTTCATCCCACTTACATCTAGGCCATAGTCTCTACCTGCCATATTTACAAGACACCACTTCTTTTCCTTTCAGAAGATAAGGCAGGAAAGCCAGCTGCTTTTACATTATCCATAATTCTTCCCTGGGCCGATACAACTGCCTTACTATTTGCCATTTCTATCTTTTGCTTAAATTTAGCTCGTCAGCCATCTAGGACCAGAAACAGTCCACATGTAATTGCAGGAAAAAGCCACATGTACTTCAACAGCATTCAGGATTGATTTCAGATACTTTCTAGACATGAACCAGCATAAGCATCGGAAGTGTACACCTGGAGACACAGTTAGACCAAACAGAAGGGATCTGACTAGCTGCTTTTCCTTTATGCCACATGTTCTATCAGACAAAGTAAAAAAGGCTCCCTTTTATGTTATCCGTGCAAGTTCTGTGTGTTTACTGAATAAACCATGACTACACTGGACTCCATAATGCCCCACAAGACAACCTGAAAGGGAAGCAATGCCCCATTTCACAGCAGAAGACTCACAGAGTTCAATACACAGAGTGCAACACAGGTTTTTGTGGAGAGGACGCTAAGTATCTGTTGGGATTCATCCTACCGTAAGGACCAGAGAGTCAACTAATAATTATTGCTGCTGAGCACCAGACATCCCATTGAACATATAATGAAAATAAATAAATTTTAAAAATCACAATTTCAAACCAAGTAATAATCAATAAGTAGCTGTAAATCGAACTTAAAAATTAAATAATTCATGGCATTTGCATTAACTAAAGATGTCTACTATCATATATAAAAGGTACAGTCCTGAAAATAAAAATCACTAACAGACAAGAAAGAAGTATCTAGAGGTCATTTTATTCATGGTTTACTACAGTAAATAACAAACATAATCTAAGAAAGTTAATCTGCCCCAGCAATTAGAAGCCCAATTAGTAACCCTGAACTGACAATTGTGTTTGCAAGCATGCTTTTCTTTTATTTATTTATTTCTAAACAGTTTAAGGCAGCACAATAGTGTCAGAGTTGTACATTTACATTCCAAACTGGTATTAGGAAGTTGGACAAGAAATAATTAAAGGTTTTCCAAGTACTAACATTTGTTAAGCTTTTAAACTTGTGGCAAACTAACTAAACAAGACTATACCCCCTCAGAACTGAGCTGTTGTAAACATTTTTCAGTAAAAGTCTTATGTTTTTTTCAAAAACAACTAAAAAAGGAAAACACATTCTAGATTGCATAAAGCTGTTCTACTGGGTGTTTGAGGACAGTTACTCAAACTTATTTCAAATAAATAAATAAAAAAAGTTTACTTCTTGACTTCCTAAATTGGCCTAAATACCTCACCTGCATCAGATCACTTCCATCTGTAGTAAAAACATCATTAGCGTAACAAAAACTAGGTCAGGTTGACAAACTGATGATGCAAGTTTCGAAACCCAAATTTATAACTTTTCCCATTCTCACAGACAAGGTATCAAAAGTAACTGCAAATATCTTCCTTTTCAGTGAGAACCAGCATGTCACTTCAGCTTTCCTCCAGCACTGTGAATTCAATGGTTAAGCTATAAGAAGGCTTGTCCCCAGTGAGAAAATTAACAAAGTACTGTTATGAAAACCTACAATTATGGACAAATTATGCCCTAAGTCTACTATTACTGTTACTAATTATTTTGCAAGTTCTACAGGAAACAATGGACCAGAGCTGTCTCACTGAAGAAACTCTCAACTGAAGGTCAACAGATCCTTTATGGGGAGTTGTTCTCACAGAAAGAATTTTTGTTAACCTTTTATATCATCTCCTATTGATTATACTGGCTGTGAAATGCTGTAATTCCTACAGAATAAGTATTAGAACTCACTCTGTGCAGGTATAATATGTCCAGAACAGGGCCCAGTACGCTCTATTGATTTACTTTTTGTTTGAGACAGTAGTGCAAAACTCAACTGACAACTCCTGAAGTAAGTTGCAAGTTTTACTTGATAGAAACAAGTAGTAAAGAGTTGGAATCAAAAACTAACGATTTCAGGAAGCCAGCATCCTGTTTTTCGATAGCACTGCACTCAGTTGATGTCTCACAGATTTAACATCATAACTTTAAAATAAACATAGATGTCTTTCCCAAGTATCTTCTCCTTTCCAGGCAAAGTCTGGCTGAACCTCTTTTATTCCTGGACACCAAACTACAAAACAAGACCTGTTCTTTCCATTTTATTCTCCCTTATGATTATCTGTTTCATAAGTCTCGATACAGATGGGAATGCTTCATCACACACTTTGCACAAGAGTCCACAGCTCTCACCATGACAAAAGATGAGAAGATACCCTATGAATACAGATACCATCACATAAAGTGCTCTTTGCAGCTAACTTAACTTTAAGGGGGAAACTTCAGAAGTAATCGAAGTTTTAAAATTATTCGTTAAAATTGCAGCAGAAGGTGTAATTTATCAATGCTATAACTTATAACAAGGATTCTAAGCTTGTAAGAATTCAAAGAGAAGGAAACATTATGTATCATCTAAATATGCTGTTAGTGGTTATTAATTTAAATTGTAAAACATGATTTAAACCCATTATCTTTCATTCTGTAGGTGCCGTTCACAAGAACTCAGTGCTAGTCATGCAAGAACAGAGCAAAAGTAGTCCAGTTCAGCTATCCAGCTGACTGATTTTAAAGTTTTGTGTTTGTGACTTTTACTCCCAAACGTGCTCTATTTACACTTTGCTTTATGAAAATGCTTCTCTAGCAGGTTTCATACAACCCTCTTACCATTCTCCTCATTCCTGTTCCAGTGATCTCATTCCATTGGCAAGAGGTACCTAGACTTGTCCTACACTCACCTGAATGACACCTTGTTCCACAGCAGAAAATGGTGCAGAATCTCTTTATAAAGAAAAAGCTGATGCCTAGTGCTCCTCACTTTGCTGTTGTGATACCACTTTGTTACTTTCAACTGCAAACTTCATAATGTATCTCCTTGTTTATGCATTGCTACTGAGCACGTTTTGCAACACCTGTGGGTGTTTACAAAAGATTATTTCAGTTTCTAAGTAACAGTTCCTATCTATTTCTTCTTCCTAAATGAATGTAAGGAAGCATACTTTTTCCTAAAGGTAGTGAAGAGCAACTGTCTTCAGGTCAGAGCTGTCTGCAGGCACCTAAATCAGATTAGCAGATTTGGGCCCCAAATATTTCACATCCATAGCATGAAATATCTCATTCCACACACGGTTCAGACTGTTGAGTAATTGTTTCAGGACCTCCCTGCCATGACAAAGAACAACGTCCTCCACCTTGACAAATGAACAAGGGTTGACAGAAGCCCCAGGAGGAAAGCACTGCTTTGTGATGTCCTGTGGTTCTTGAAGCTTGTTTTCATTCTGTACCAGACAGGCATTTTCAGGCTCTGAGCAATACCGGATTATCACTTTGGGGAGAAACAGAACTTATTTCCTGTCATGTTATCCATAAAGCACAGCACAAAGTCCAGTCATTTGTGAATGCATATTAGATTCTTGGTGTGGATTTTTTTTTCAGCTATACAATGACTTTTTTATACATATGGAAGCATTATATTATTCAAGTACAAAACCCAAAAGTTATTACCTTGCTACATTAGGCCATCTGACCTAAATAAGAAGTGTTTTATTGGCTTAAAAAAGACTCCAAAAAACACACACCTCAACCTTAAAAGACTTCTGCAAGAATTACTGTTTTTCCCCATCCTGTGGCACTACCTGCTTCTACGATACACATTTTATAAGCTTGTTCCACCCGTTTTCTAAAGTTACATCAACCAGATAAAACAGCTGTTGAAAATTAATAAAGTTCTCAGTAAATTTGTAGAAAATCAGTGCAACAGGAAGAAGAATTAACCAAAGAACCTACAATCTGCTTGTTTAACTAGGAAAAAAAAACCAACAACTTATGATACAGTAATCTCCTGAGAAAACCTTCCATCCATTTCAAAACCAGGATACGCACAACAAAAAAAAGTAATTACATGCACTCACAATAAATAAAATTCTTCAACAAAATTAATCAGAAGAACACTGGGCCACACAAAACAGGGGCAAGCTGTATCTAAATTTACTTCAGACATTCAAACGTTTTGTCAATTAGTACAGGACTTTTAATTTGTCCTCGAAAAGACCCTTAGACAGACAGTCAGACAAGCTGTCACATCAGCACTGAAAGTTTCAGCAGACCAGCCTTCAAAGCCTAAGTTTGCAGTTCCATCTTTTGTTTCCTGGGCTCGCTACGTTCTCACCCACACCACACGCTTCAGCGATTGACCGGTCTGAACCCAGCTACCCCAAGAGCCCGGGCAGCATCAGGACATTGGCTGGGGTTGAGCAAAGTGATGTAGGTCAACGAGGCAAATTGGCATTAAGTAGAAGCCAAAGCCACAAGTCGTGACAAATTCATTACGGCACGGTTAGCTACAACTTTCTGCCTGGCCCTTCCACTACGCCCACACACACGCACCCCTACACACACGGTCGTGCGTGTCCCCCCCGCCCAGTTCCGCGATTGCAACCAGTTCAGCCGCCCAGCGACTCGCGAACTTACTGCAGTGCGATGCAGGAGGAAAAGCACGGCCCTGGGATGCGAGCGAGCCCGGCGCCTTGGGCAGCTGCGGGAACCGGCCATCCAGCCGGGGGACCGCCAGCGACGGCGCCACCGCCACCAGCCCTGCCCGCCCCGCCGCCGGCTGCCGCAGCCCAACGCGCTCGGTCCCGCGGGGCCACCGCCGCCCTCCGCCTCGCTCCCTGCCGCCCTACGCGGCGCAGCGCGGACCCCAGCAGCAGCTGCCCTCCTCCCGGGAACAGGCAGCCACCGCCGGGCCGTGCGGTTTTAAGCGGCTGTGCGCCAGCACATCTCCCACCCCCTTTCTTGCCCGGCGGCAGGGGGAGGGGACAGGCGACACACACAGAGGCACACATATATACATATATATACACACACACACACACACTCGCCCACAGCCCCTCCCGTCCCCCGCGCAGCTGCAGTACCTGTTGTCCGGCGCCTGCATCCCCCGGGCACCGCCCGCTGCGTCCGCGGCCCCGTGCCCCCTCCGCGCTCGGGCGGCGGTGCGGCAAGAGCAGCGCACAGCTCCGCTCCGCTCCCCCTTCCCTGCCTCCCACCCACCCGCCGGTGCCGAAAGACGCTGCCCCCCACACCCGCGCAACACTTAGCCAAAGTTTACCCGCTCTCCCCGCCGGCGGTGGCCGCGCCGGGCTGTCGGTCGCCCTCTCGCCCGCTACGAGGCGGCGGGGCTGTGACAGCGGCCGCGCCCGCGCAGCCGCGAGGGCGCGGAGGGGCTGCGCGCGGCCCGCCCCGCGCACCTGCGCGGCGCCCGCCCTCGCGTACCTGCCGCCCGGGGCTGAGCGCGCTGCTGCGGGGCGGTGGGAGGGGGCAGAGGCGGCTGCGGAGTGGTTCCCACGCAGGTGCGCGGGAGCTGCGCTGCCCCGGTCCGCGGCTCAGGGGGACTGGGGGAGGCTGCTCTCTCCCCGACACGGCTCCGGCCGGTCCGTGACAACGCCCGTCCCCCGTCAAGGCCGGCCCGGTGCCTGACTCCGCGTCCAGGAGCCTATTCAGCGGCTGCCAGCCGTGCCCGGCCCGAGAGCCTCCATTTGAACGTCCCTGCTGAGGGACCTTCCGGAGTCTCTCGGCACGCAAATGCTGCCCTGTCTCCCCGCTTAGCTCCGGCACGTGTTTAGGAACGTCTGTTGGTAGCAGCAACGGAGCTGGGGCCCGTAAGAAGGTGCAGGTTTACTCAGAGAAGGAAAAAGGAAGCAGAGTGGCAGTGGTATGAAAATTACGCCAGTGCCCTCCCAATTCGCAAGGCACAGAACAAGGAAGCAGATCAAACTTTCCCTGACACCTTCCCAGCCTGTTTGATGGCAATGTGTCTTGACCAGAAGAAATTCCCCTGGGACAGTGGCAAATTTCTAAGCCAAATTTCTTTCCACCTTCCCCGAGTCTTGGGTGCTATTCCTCTATCAGCTTGGGAACATCAGCTGGGATCCTGAGGGATTTGGTTTAATTTCTGTCTGAATACACTTTATTGGTATATGTCACTGGAAGAACTTGGCCTTTGAAGAGCGTTTCAGGCAACCTAGGTGAAATTTAGAACACTGACAGAAATTTTATGCAGTAAGAAGAACGCACAAGTGTGAAAACACAAAAGGTTTTACCAAGATTTTTTGTTTATTTTGCAACTGCATCCACTCTTCCTTTCTGAAATCTGCATTCAGAGGGTTTAGTTTTCACACAATACACGAGTCCTAGAAATCTTCAGAATCCTTTTTATTTTACTGACCATGTAAAAATCTTACCAGCCTGGGTTTTTTTTATAAAACTTTTTGGTTTGTTTGTTGGTTTTTTTTCTTTAGAAAGAACTCCTTTATTCACTTAGCATACTGTAAGTGGCTTCCTCAGACTGCATGGCACCCACTGTCTGTAAATTAGCTCAGACACAATAGAGTAAAAGACATTTAACTGGTTTTGAATTTGCACATTACCAAAAGTCAGAAGCACCCCAGCTTTCTGATAAAATGAAAATTTTAATATATACATAAGCTTCAAGTGTACAAGTAAAACATATATTATGTAACGCTATAAATATATATTTACACCATACACTAAGTGATATAAAATTCACAGCTAAAATGTCAGTATAATATAGTTTTGATTATTCTTAATAAGGCCACTAACTATTAAAAAGTGCATTAATACCTCTTCATATGCACATAAAATCAGAATAAACAAAAAAATTATATATCACTGGAGAATTATTTTAGGTATTGCACTATCACACACATTAGCCTTTAAAATCAGATCCAGTAGTCAACTTTATAAATATCTTTCCAAACAGCAGCTTTGTAGTAGCATATGATGAGTACTTGGCTTTAGTCTCCCGTGTTTAATATATTGCTTTCCCTTTAAAACACTGATTTCAAGAGATTCTTTTTCTCCCAGGGAAGGAATTCAGTCTCAGTATATTTGAGCCTCAAGTTTCTAAATATGGATCAAAACACTAAAGTACAGCAAGTAGTTGTTTAATTGTGATAAATCATTCCAGCATAACACAAGATTTTTATAGGCCTTGCAGTAATATGCTTTACTGTATTATCTGGGGGAGGGAGGCCTGGCTTTGAATGGCCATATTGCCTTAAAATCGGTTTTGGGCATTCTCAGTTGTATAAGGTCATATTAAAGTGAAAACTGCTAGGTAAGATTATATTCACAATCACAACCATTATTTCATATTGTACATAACTTTGGTTTATTTGCCTAAGTTGGGCCTTTACTGTTCTCTTCTGCTGCATATTGGAACACTGTCTGGCTTCGGTTCCTACTAAAATGGAAAAGGTCTTCCAAGTTTGTGTGCAGTGTGGAATGGCAAATCCATTGACACTTGCAGCTTTAAAACTCCAAAGTTAAATTTGAGGTCTTGTGACACAAGTAAGGGAATTAATGCCACCTGATTTGCCCTAGAAAAGCAGTAACCCCTACACAGGCCAAAGCCAACTCACTACAACTGAACTGCAAAAGATCAGTATAAAAGATGTCAAACTAAGGGAACACTGAAATTAAGATGGTTTTGTTTGCACTGGAGAATACTTCAGTAGATTTCTATCCACAGATCTAGCCTTAGAAACGTGGTTATGATATGTGCAGTTCTGAGTATAGGTCGAGGATGGGCAAAGTTTGAAATATGGCTAAGAGCTGCTTCCTCAACATAGAGCTCATGGCAGCATTTGAGAGGAGCACGTTCACATACAAAGCTTTGTTCTGGTTTCAGTGCAAAGCTGTGTCCTGTTCTAGAAGCAGGATGCTGCCCAAACTCTATGTGCTCCTGTCCTCTCCTTTTTTTTCAAACTGCTACAATAAACAGATTAAAATATGCAGAAAGTTTGTCTCTTAACAGCTCACTCCCTCACAGCAAAGAAAATAACAGATGTCTAGAATCCACAGCCAAAATTTAAAATATTACATTTTTTATACTATACCCTTACATAAATAAATTGGGTACTTAAATAAATCGTATCATTAAGCACAGCTTTAGGTTTCTCATTTAATAACCATTTGTAATATATTCGGGGTCCTAAGTTTTGTCATCATTCATGAAAGAATAAAGCACCAAACTCATGAATTCTAACATCAAAAACAGTTCTAACTCTCCAGTATTATTTTTATCTGCTACTGAGAATTTGTGACGATATTGGTCACCTGCAGTTATTGTAGCTTAGTACTTCTGGGAGAAGCATGATTCAGTCTTCAAAATCTGACTTCAGTCACCACATGACTGTACAAAGTCACAGGTACAAACTATTGAAAAATAGTTCAACTCCATGTGAATTCAGTTGAGATAACACCAAGCTATATATAAAGAAAATATGTTTCAGACGATACAGTTATCAGAAGCAAATATAGGCAGCAAATTTGTTAAAGAAAAATAAAAGAATGCTCTCAGAACTTAATTTATCTAACTTAGGCCACTCTTACACATTCTGAAGGTTTGTGAAGGAAATGTGAAGAAACATCTTTCACACAGTAATTCTATACTTTGTGTATTTTCATCAGGAAATGTCAATATACAGTAGGATTATACTGCTCCCTCCCAGAAATACCAAATTCATAGGCAATCAGTAATAGGGATACAAAGAGGTATAAAACAATTTTTGTCAGAATTAAAATCTTTCATGGATCATGTTTACATCACTTCAATTATTGTAGTGATAAGGGTATAGCATAGAAAAATTTGTACAATGCACGTGGATACTTAGAGTAATGTAGTTAATTGAACAGTTCAAGAGGGGAAAATGTCTTGTGAAATACCTGCATTTGCAGGTCTGCTACGACTCACGTTACTGATACTCAATATACTTTAAAACATTCTATGGTAGCTAAAGGAAAATAAGCAACAGTGCATGTATTTGTACTTCAGAAAATCAAGGACTGTTGGCAAACCAGAGGAAATTACATTAATCAGCTGAACTATTGTTTGCGAGCTTGTTATCTCGTGCATCAGATACACTAACCAAATCTTTAGCTATTCTTTTATTAGTGCAATCAAGCTATAACTCTGAAAGCATTTAAATTCACATCTCTTCGATTAACACTTATACACAGGTATATTTGCTCGATTCCCTGACTGCTGAAGATCAGTCATTCTCACTTCTGCCCCTAGGAGAATCCTGGAGTGAGTCCCCTTGGAACACATTTGGGGGCCCACGAAGGAGAATAGGGTGAGTGGGAACAATCAACATGAATTTACCAAGGAAAAATCTGGCCTGATCAATCCAACTGTCCTCTGTGATGAGCTGACTGAACAGACAGATGAGAGGAAACCAGCGGATGATACTTAGCTTGGCTTTTGCAAGGTTTTCTACACTTTCTCCCACAGCATTCTTCTGTCCAAGATGGAATGGGTGGAAACTAGATGTGTAAGTGGCTGGATGGTTGGACTCAGAAGGTAGCAGTTAATGGGCTGTACTCTGTCTAGATGCCAATAGCAAGTGGCATTACCCAAGGATCTATCCTTGCATTTTTAAGGACAATGGCTCTGAGCTTTCATCTTATCCAGTGAGCTGGAGGACATAAAGGAGTTCTTTGAGTCTGCACTTGAGATTCACAAATTAGGAGGACTAATTGACATGTTCAAGGGCAGGAGTGCCACCCAGAGGGACTTAAACCTACTGGTCTGACAGGAACCTCATGAAATGTGACAAGAAAAAATGCAAAGCCCTGCACTAAGGAGGATAAAATCCTACCTACTGTGATGGGGCAAGTCTGGGCACTGCCTGGCTGGGGAGTAACTCTGCCAAAAAAGCCCTGGGGCTTTTGGCAGCTGACAAAGCTGAGCATGAGCCTGCAGTGAGCCTTTACAGCAAAAACAAGACACCACCATCCTGGGCTGTATGAACAGGAGCACAGCCAGCAGCTTGAGGAGTGCTATTATACCCGTATTTTATAGATCATACCTTGAATACTGGGTCATAGGATAGTTCTAAAACTCTTGGGAGATTTCTAGTTAGGATCAAATATGAGATCAGGATCAGACCAAGTTGTTTAAGTTATATCTTAAGTTGTTTCAGTTATATCTTGAAACTCTCAGAGGACAGAGATAGCGTAACTCCTGTGGGCAGCTTGTTTCAGCACTGGCCTGTCCTCACAGTGAAGAAGTTTTTCCTTATATCCAGAGTGAACCTCTCATTTCAACTTCATCCATGCCCATAACCTCTTGTTTTCCTACCATGTGTAACTACGAAGAACATGTCTCTGCCTTCTTGATAGGTTTTTCTCATGGGTATTGGCAGGCTGGTGTTAGGTGTCCTCAGAACCTTCCCTTTCCCAGGCTGGACAAGTCTCAGTCAGCCAGTGATTATATAGAATATGGTATGAGTGTAACAGGTCTTTAATTACTAATGGCTTTGTCTGTACTCTGGTTTCATAATATTATCTCTTATGCTTTAAGAGAAAGAATGACAAGTATAAAAGAAGCAAAGACAAGTGTGCTACAGTAGAGTGCCTTGCAGAGAAGTAAAAAATACTCTTTTTCTTTACAATTTACTCTCATCTTTACCTTCCATCCATATGCATTTCCCCCCACCATTGTTCCTGTTTCAAAGACAGACCTCAGACAAAAGCTGTCTTAACTCAGTGGGAAGATTTTCAGTGATACCAGTGAGCAGTGGGTTGAAGCTAATAAAATCTACATGAAAGGTACCATTGGTTTAAACTGGATATGGGAATGAGCCCTTAGTCATAGAAATGAGAAATGTTTGTTCAGTCTGAAAAGACACTATTTAGTTAAAGATTACCTAAGAAGCAAGTGCTCAGTCATTCTGACATACTATAATACAAAGGCTACTAAGCTCTATACAAATTCTTTAGTGCTTGACTGGAGCAGGAGGTAGGGGGGCAAAATAGATTTACGGTATATTTCTTTATGTATAACAGTAACATGTAATATTTTTTCATTACATTTCCCTATATATATGTAGGATATAAAAAAGAAGCATATGGCTAGCAGACTTTTTAGAGATATATGAAATACCTTAAATATTACTTTATATTTTAAAAGATGTTTTTAATACATTAATTACCATCTGTATGTTTACTGAACTGTCTCAACTATATGAAAAGATATGACATGTCCTTAAACATTTTTTGAATCTTAACACATATTATGGAATCACTATTCAATGTTCAACCACCAATGTAATAAGTTGTAGGAAGACTTTTCTGGTTTATTTTAAACTTAGATCAAGAGTTATCAGAGTGTAATATATTCTCTGGTCGATGGTAATCACTAAAAAACCTGACGGATGAAATCATTAAACTTAGATGCTGTTAGTTCACTGTATGCACCTTGCTCAAAGATCATTCCTGTTACTAAAATACAAAATGGAAAGCATATTGAGGGATTATTGCTTTTGTTGTCTGGCTTCCTCTGTTTTCCAGATTTTTTCTAAATTTTGCTTTACTCATGTTGCTTATGTTTAACATCATGCCTGCATATGTGCTGCCTGCAGGTAGATCAGTGAAAGGGCAGCAGTAGGGTGCCATGTCTCAGAAAATAAATACATGGGAGCAATTTGTAAGAATCATCTCCCTACACTATTTCTGATGAGAGGAATAAAACAGAACAGAACTGAGAACAGTTTGGGGTTGTTTTTTCCTTGATTCATGAGTTGACAGAGGTGTCGCAGAACAGAATGTATACCTGCCACAGAGGCTGCATAGAACTTCTACAGATTATTACCAAACAGGTATTATTACAAGGGTTTATGACAGAGGACAAAGGTGCAGACCTTACAAAAACAAAGGTGAGGACAACAGTTCACTAACGAGCTAAGGAATCACTAACAAATAGAGAAACAAAGGAAGGATTCATGTGGTGAATTTAATCTAGGAAGTTCCATGAAAATCCCTAGTGTAAACCATGAAGGAAAATGGTCATATTTTCCTGGTTGGTGCAGCACAAGGTAAAGAGTGGAGAGGAAAATAAGAGAACTAATGGTATTGCATTATAGAGAAATATATAGAGAAGAACATATAGAGAATTATATTCATTAAAGAGGAGTATATAGAGAACTAAAGGTACTGCAGTTTTCCTTAGCTTGAAAAAACAATCTATAAAAAAGTGAGCTTTAGAAAAAGAACAAAATTTTAAGCAATTGTTTTAAAATATAGTTGCAATTAAAAACTACACATACGCCTGTCAGTACAGTTGAGTATAACTTGTCATAAAACAATTAAGTGAACTAAAAGAATTCAAAACCTGCATTTCTTAACTAATTAGAACTAACTAACTAATTAGACCTACTCCATTTCCATTTCCATTAGATGTGCTGACAGGAAACTTCTTTTTTTGGGGGGTGGGGAGTACAGAAAGGAGTTATGTTATGTTATGTTAGCTAGCCACAGATGTGTATCAAACCATACAAACTTCAGTATACCTGCCTGCAGAGAACAGTTAACAACATTAGCATCAAGACTTAGGGTTTTGGATAGCACTACACTAGCAATTCTATAAATATGTATATTATTATGACTGAAAGTGATCAGAACTGAAAAGTGAGATAGAGGGTTTAAATTTGGAAAGTTACAATAAATCAGAAATAGTCAAGAACATTATCTGTAAAAGGAAATAGAAAGAAAATAAATATTAGAGAAGAAATAAATAATTACATTTCATTAGTTTAAAAGAAAGGTTTCCCAGGAGCTGATGGAATGAAGACAAACATATCACCAAAGATGGTTTGTATGAGCAAAAAATTAAGTATGAAAAGCAGATAACACGGGCTCAACAATGAAAAAAATTACAGAGAATTTTTATTCATAGCCCTTAAATTTCTCATTCTTTTATATTTTTGGTGAAATTTTTGAATATATTTTTCTCCTGAAGTTGTCTTTTGCTTACAGGTCAGGGATCTATTGTTGGAGAACATAGTTTATAATAATATAATTAAAGGACGTGAGCGCAAGGGTGGGTAGTAATAGGACAAAGGGTAATGCCTTAAACTAACGGAGGCTAGATTTAGATTAGGTATAAGGAAAAAATTAGTCCCTGTGTGCGTGATGAGGCCCTGGCACAGGTTGCCCAGAGATGCTGTGGCTACCCCCTCCCTGGCAGTGTTCAAGGCCAGGTTAGATGGGGCTTTGGGCAGCCTGAGCTAGTGGAGTTTCCCTGCCCAGAGGGCTTGGAACTAGGTGATTTTTAAAGGTGCCTTCCCACACAAACCATTTTGTGATTCTATGATATTTTGCTATATCTGAAATAGAGTAGATCCCTAAAACAGCATACCTTTTTATTTGATGTGCCATGTACTGTTGGCTTTGTCCACTGGTATCTTTAGTAGAAGTATTTATATGTAATATAAACATCAGTGTTATATTGCAGATGCTTGAAGTAGCTCTTTTTCTTATGTATGTCTTCTTTAAAGTTAGAAAACTTTATTTTTAGTATGTCTTACTATCATTAAAATACTCACATTTTTCAGCAATCCAACACACACTTCTCCAAGATTCACATACACATTCCAGGGGGAAATTTAGCAATTTATCAGTACATCAGCTGCCCTTGTATTTTGTTTTACAGGACATTCTAATTAAAAGCTAAGTTCTGTTCTCCTTACACAGCTACCAATGTAGCTTATTCTAGATTTACACCATATAAATATGTTGAAAATAAAGGAAGTGGTTTTTGAGAGCAGCAGGATCCTGTGAGTAAAGCACTCAGTGTCATGCTTAGATACTTTTATTGTATACTCCAGTTCTGTTGTTGGTCCATTACTTGACTTTGATCTAAGATCTATGCACATAAAACCAGCACTGTGATTTAAGACTGCAGTTTTTAAAATCCTCCCGTAACACTACAAACCTTGAGTATTCAGTCAGAAAAAAGATTTCCCTGGGTAACTGAAGTTCTACTTTTTAAAGTCCACAACTTCCTTATTTTTGTTAGTACTTAACAGATCAATGCCTAAGCCTCCAGTAGGTCATTTTCTTTCATATTCCCCTCGGGAGACTAAATATAGGAGCCATGCTTCAGTCATTCCCACTGTAAACACACACTCAAGATCTGTACATGCGACAAGGGAATTGATTGTATTCACTCAGAAATATAGCCAGAGGGTAAAGAGGTAATGTTCCAAAAACCTAGCAAAATCTCAGAACAGTTAAAGTTGGAAGGTCCTCTGGAAGACATCTGCTCCAGCCCTCCTGGCTCAAACAGCATCACCAAAAGCAGGTCACCCAGGGTTGCCCAGCAGTCAGAGTACATGATATGAGTGCCCCAGTTCAGACTTGTCTTCCTGAAGGGACAGAAACTTGCAAATCTTACCTCAAGGAAGATAATTGCCCTTACTGCCTGTGAATGTCAACCTACACAGAGAAGATGAATTGGACCAACCCCCCAGGAATGGTAGTGTACTGATACTCCTCCAGCAGGGCCAAGAACTTGATTGTGTTTTCTTTTTCTTCTGGGATACAGGATGTCTTTTCCACCTAGTGGGTCTATAAAGCCATACTTTGAACTAAATTTTGATACAGTAAAAATTCTGTTCTTTAACTCAAAAGAAGTGACAGAGACAGATCCCATGAAGACCAGAATGTTAAAATTCTGGGGTAGTAGGAGGCGGAGGCTTTGAACCCCCTTCAGAAAAGGTTTAAAACAGGTTCCTCCAATTTTTACATTGTCATTTTCACATTCTTCTGACAAGTTTTAAAAAAGAAATGGTGATGCTTTTGAAGATTATGTGAGTACCTGTTGGATATGGTCTGAAAAGCCTATCAGATAAAGCTGTTTAAAGTATGATGGTATAAATGTGCTTTCGGCTCTAGGTCAACTTTGGCATGAGCTGCCTTGGTGAATGTCTCAAGTATAAAGACATGCTGGTTTAGATATGTGCAACTCCAGGTTTCTAAGGAGTTTTAAAGAATGAGAGAGACACTGAATTAAGCATTACACAGCAAGATACAGGTACTACATACTTAGATTCTAAATGTTTGCCTAGATCATCTAATCAACCATTTATACTACTTTTAGAGCCAGCCTTTTATCTCCTTGTATATGTGTTTTACTTCTCTAGGTTGAAACTATCGGGAGCAGTTTCTCTGATGTGAATAATTAAGCAGTGGCCAAAGAAATGGAGTATCAAATATGGTTTGGTCGCTGATATAAATCAGGTCCATGGGACTGTGTATATTCATCCAGCTTATATAAACTCTGACCATATAACTATATGGCAAAGGAAATGTTTGCTTCTAAAAGCTAAATTATATGAAAATCAGGTAACCACAAAATAAATACAATACATGCATTTGCTACTGCCTGAATATGAACCTAAATTACACTTTTTAGGCTAATTATTGTATACTCAGATTTTGAGTATACCAAATAATTTAATGCTTCCTCCATTTTCTGTAATTACTTTAGCGGTTTATAATATATTTTAGCTTTAATATCTTTGCAATGCTGATTCTGTTTCAGTGTACAACAAACACTTTGATGAGCCCTTATTTTCAAGACTAGTCTCTCTTGGATGGAATCACTTCTGCCTGTCTGCTAATATGAATAAACATGCACAGCCCATCTCAGAACAAGAAAAACAGTCCTCATGCTGAAAATTTTGCTCATCTCTATCAGTTATATATTCAGGCTTATTATCTGGGAACTAACTCCTTGATAATGTATATTTGCATATGTATGAACAGTCATCCACCTGCATGCATTTATTCTTGGTTCAGTGTTTTAGCACTTGGTAGGAATTTTAGACCTTATCCACTCTTTACTGTTGGTCCCTGATGCTTCTGTAGAAAGCTTCACCTGATGCAGACACTGAGGAAAGTAAGCCTGGGTGAGAGGAAAGGGAGATATTACCTACTCAACGATTCTGAACAGTGCTGCAGCCAGCAGATCTGCTATAATGTATGTGGGTCTGAGGTGGGATATAAGGTCTGCTCCTGCTCCTCATCTGAATCACCTTCAGAAAATGCAAATGCAGTTTGCAATTGTTAAAGTCTAACTTCCTCCTCGTGTGTTTTTTTTTTGTTATTGTTGGTTTTTTGTTTGTTTTATTTAGTGGGTTTTCCTGTTGTGTTTGTTGGGCTTTTCCCCCCAAATCTATGATGGTTATCTTAAAGGTAGAACAGAATTTTTTTGTAAAAAACAAGTGTACACTCAGGTCTTACTCAAATGGTTCTCTGCTTTTGAAAACAGCTTTCAGTTTGCTTTTAGTGAAGGTAACAGAATATCTCATGAAAAAAATCATTGTTCACAAAGCAGGTTTTAATGTTAGAAAGACTAAGACATATAACAGCATCTTATTAACTAATTCCCATTTGATTTAGTGAAAATGTTGAACTTAAAATAACTGAAGCATTGTTACAGATGCCTCCACACTCCTTTGTACCATTTCTCTTGATGACACTGTGGCAGTTGTTAATTTATCTTTGTAGGTATCATTCTGTTACGGTCCCTCTTCAAAACTCACTTCTGTCAGACTTAATGTAGTTATGAACTTTGTCTAAAAGAAGGACAACATTGGTTTTAATACTCTTGGACACTCTATACTGCCCTTCCTGTTCCACCTACTAGAAGCCACTGTCAGAAAAGTCAAGTCAGATGGGTCCCTCACCAGGGACTTCATCCTAGTAGAAGGGCAGAATGCAGAGAAAAAGGCAGAGGAAGAGGAAGTGCAAAGAGCATTTTTGTGGCCCTGCAGTAAGGGCTTCTGGTTGTACCCTGTAGCTTCTGTCTGTGATGCAAGGTGAGCACAGCAAGGGTGATCTGGAGTCTCAGGAATCTAAATGTTGATGTGAATAGAAATGCTCCATACAGAAACCCCCAAGCATTGTGGTCCACAGGAATAGCTTAGCAGTGTGATATAGATATAACCATTACTCATATCTGCTTGCTATTAAGTTATGGTATGTTATCAGAATTGCAATATATTGTAGTCTAAATATTCATACGCAACACAGAATTCAGCAGTGATACAAGCAGCAAGTATAGAAATCAGAAAGCAGAAATAACAAAGGAAGTGCTTTAGTTAGATATGAGGAAATAAATGAAGTAGGACACCTGGGAAGACCAGGAAGTAGGTTATGATTGTCTTTAAAACTTATTCAAGAGCACTTCTGAAAGAAAAGTACTTTTGAATAGCATTAAGAAGCACAGGGTGGTATTTGTTGCCAAGAGGAACTAATTGACTAACTGAAACTGGAAGTCTTCTCCAAAGTAAAACGTCAGTTATAAAAAGGTGATCCTGATGTATAAAACTATTCAGAAGTCAACACATGATGTAACAACATCACGACTAGGGAGGGTTTTGCTTTAGCTTGATATATTCTTATAAATTTTATGAAAGACAACGATCAAGCAAGTAGGAGACACTTTAGCACCTTGACTGGGAGAAAGGTTTCAGCTTGAGCAAAGAAGTTATCTATTCCGTTTGTTCTGTCAACTGACCCACACGCATACAGTGGAAAGCAGGGATTAAGAATAATATAGAATAATTAAGAATGTTCTTATATAATTCCTATAAGAATAAGGATTCCAGTTTACACAGACCCAGTGCGAGGTCTGGAAGTACTGGAGAGGTATGTAGCTGGAAGGAAGCATTTGGAAGTAGAGAGGAGAGAAAAATTTGTGAGACTGATGTTGTACAGGCACTCTGTAGGGATTCAGCGTAGGGATTGTAGTTACTGTGCCGCCCATCTAGAGATTCACAGATCTTCACAGTATTTTCAAGATACCACTAAGGACCTCTGGCAAAGCTTGCCATGCAATGACGCATTTCCATTTTAAATACAAATGTTGCAGCCAAACAATTTTAATATGCAAAGACAACCATTAGTTGCTCTAAGCTACTTCTTAAATAACTGAGCTGCTTGCTCAGCCTAAGGGACCAATCTATTCCCACAATAGCCAAATTTGCAAATATTATAAGGAGAGAAAGTACATCAGAGCTGATTCTCCCCTTCTTAAAGAAAAAGTACCCTGGTTTTAGGAGACACACTAAGCTTTGATTTGACTGAAATACAGGAAATAAAAAGACCTTGGTTATAATTATAAAATCCCTCACTTCACACTATTTTAAATTTTTTAATTAGATGTCACAAATGTTATCAATTAGAAGTTATTAAATTACACCCTTCATGATACTTTGTGAGAAATTAATCCATTTTACTGAATACTCATGAAAAAGGTTGGTGGTTTTTCTTTTTTTTTTCCCCATCTTTGGAGACTACAGATGTGATCCTAGATATATGAAAATTGAGGGATCTTTGTTACCTAGTGTTACAGAAATGTAGTTTAATCACTTTTTTAGGAAACACAAAATCCATTGAACTATATGCAAAGAGAAAGATGACCTTAAATAAAGAGGTCAGAGGAAAAGCTGAGGGATGCAACAAGATGAAATGACTCATAGTAACTTTCTATATTTTTAATAAACTAGATAACGGCAAAGAGGAAATAGAAAAATATCCTGAAAACACCACAGAAATGGACAGTTTGTTTAATGGGCTGTAAATTAATGAGAATTTTGAAATATATTTTTAAAAACGAAGATAAGAACACAGAGAATTTCCCAAAGTTAGAATGATCTATCAGTCTGCAATCCATTTTCTTAATAATGTCTCAGCAAAAGAGTGAGTGTGGTTAATACTTTGTTTTCAATACCTATAAGGCCCATAAGGAAGTTATGCAATTTTAGCAATATTTGACATTATATACTAGTGCTGAAAAACAAGGGAAAAAGTCATGATACACAGTCTTCATGAAACAGGCAGTGAGATGTTACTTATGCCAAGATAGACTGTGCTGAGAATCTGTAAACTATGCTAATTGCTCAAAATCATATATATTACATCTACAATTAAATTATGCACCAGAATAGGTAGTGTTTAGCATTAATTCTTAAGAAAAATAACTCTGGAAAACATGTTCTTAATAAAAGGTATTCAGAATAATTGTCAAGGCTATGGAACAGTAGTAGCAAGTGATGCTATAGTTAAAAGCATTCCAATTTTCCCACCTGAATTGATATAATAGATTAAAAATTCAGAAAAGTTGCATAATTCACAAAAGAACTACTAAATCATTAGCAGTAACTGTAAAATCACTTGCAAGGAATCAACACTTTGGTTTGCTGATGCCCTAGTCCTGTGTTGCTTTTTAATGGCAGAATGAGCTGTCAATTGAGATTAAGTTATTTGAAAGGGTCTTTTCATTGAATTAAGCTTCTTAATAAAAGTAATTACTTTTCTAATTCCCCATTGGGCTATTAAAATATAATCCAGTACCAACTGGAGAAAAAGTAGAGCCTCAGTTACTTCAACTGATATTTGGAATGGGCCCATAATATGAGAACCAAAGCTATGTCCTTGGCAAAATATTATATAAGCAAGGATAGGACTGAATATGTTGCAGAAAAGAAGTGGCTCCAAGAATTTAGTAATTGCAATGCAGAAAAAAAAATATTTCATTGCTTAATTATAATTAGATTCCCTTAAATTGATATCTTTTCAAAAGCAAAGAATAAAAAGGAAGAGCAGCAGCTTTTCTTTGCGAGAGTTCGATCAGATACCTAAGGGCAAGTGTATTCTACTAACCCAGCTAAGAGTAAAGCAGATGAAAGCAAGTCTAATGGTCTTACTGAAATGTTGAGATTTTTATCCATGTAATAGCAAGTGCTTCCTGAAATTTACAGTTTCTAAGAGAGATAATGTCTGGGCAAAATGTTCCCTGAATTTATAGTGGATTTTAAAGTTCTATCTTTTTCTTTTCTTTTAAATATTATTTTATTTGTGGAACTAACAGGGTTGGGCAGCACAGCAAGTAACCAAGTGATTTCTGTTGAGAAAAAGTGTTATGGGAGAAGTGCATTGGACTCTGGTGAATAGTGAAAAACACTGCACAGACATGAAGCATTTTTTTCTGTTCCCAGGTGTAGGAACTCGTTCCTGTGGAACAATCAGCTGCTGCATTAAAAATAAAAAACAGGTGGGTTGCAAACCAAACAGGAACTATCAAGGTGCTTCCTTAATTATTTTTTTTAACTATTTTTATTAAGAATCACAAGTCTATTGCGATCTAAAAGCAAAGATATTGCTGTGAGAATCACGAGATATTTTTACTTCCTGGTTGTGATGCTGTCTTTCAGGGTAACTTGGTGATTCCTGTTTCTGCTACTTGTGTTCTGTTTTTTCACTCATTTGTCTTGCCTAAATATGAATTAGGTATAACTGCTTGGTTTTGTATAGTGCCTAGCATATATGTAATACCACTCACTGTAGGCTTACAAAATACTGCTGAGACAACTGAGAGACATCCTGGACGTAGCACTTAAAGAACTAAAAAAAAAAACCAATCATAAATCAACCTTTTGGAAGTGTATACATCTATGTAAGCCAGAGAGGGTGGTCTTTAAGTTCTTTGTGGCTTTCTTGTTACAAAAGCAGAAGTACTGAAAATGGTGAATATGAAACCACATACTTAATCAACTTTCCATCTAAATCCATTAACTAAATTTCCATTGGTTTATAGTGAAATTTCCTTCCATAGAGTCAACTGAGCAAACTACTTAAAAACAGGGATACATTTTTCTACATAGGGTTTTTTCATTTTGTTTCGTAATGGACTGCCTTTAATATTCACATTTTACTCTAATTCTTATAATTAGAAATCATATCTATTTTAGCATAGCTTATAAGTAATGAGTAGATTTTCTGCATTAGGCCAATCATCACATAGAACTTAGGATAGAGTGAAGCATAGTGAAGCATAGCTAGAGCCCCATTCTTCCTTGGATAGTATATAGAACACTATAGAACGCTCTCTTTAGTTGTCCTAGTTGTTAAGCTATAGCTGTAAGAATCGCTGAATACTACTAAGCACAGAATATCAACTTCACTAGAGACTTCTATTGCAAGATTTGACACGGACTGACTGCTAGGCTGCTCGGAGTTCAAGCAGTGAAACTGCTTTGGGGAAGTGAACATAAAGTAACATGTACTGTATATTAGAGGAATGCACCACGGGATATCCATAATCAGCTTCACTGCTGCCTCATTATTTCTTGATAGTTATTCCAAAATAATTTGTGTCTTGCAAAATGAATCCTCAGCCTTGAGGGGGAAAAAAAAAAGTCTAGTTTTATTATTCATGAATCAACAGTAAAAATTATTTGTAACTACGGGAAATAATGTCCACTTAATTAAAAACTAATTTCAAACTTTGATTTTAAATGTGTATGTCTATATAAAAGTTGTCTTTTATGCCAGTTGATTGATACACACAGTATGAACAGAAACAAGCAAGCACCTGTGAGAAACAAAGGTCTCCTACTTCTCTACACATACTGTCTAATCATAAAGAAACCCTTACTGCATTGCCAGTAGTCAACATCTTTCTGGATACCAATCAGTATATCTTTTTTATTTTAATTTTTTTTCTAAACAAGGAAACTCTTATTGGTAGTATTTGTTTGTATATCTTGTATGGGTTTCATTCCACTTCTGTATATTTTCACTAGACCTCGGACTGATGATATTTTGTATTTTATGTGCATACAAAGGCACCCAATTAAATTGATGTTGTTTGGGATGTTACACGACTTAGAGGCATTAAGATGATTGTGCAATGTTCAAGAACTATTCTCAGTTCAAAGTTATATGAATTACATACCTATTTACACCTAAAAGCCTAAGCAGAAGTTCTCTTTTTAAAAACATACTGATCATGCAAAAATTTAAAATACAAACATTGTCAGTGCACACCAAGTTGAGGTGAAAACTCATAAATACACAATAACACTGAAGTTATTAAGTAAAAATAATTTATAGCCATACAGAATTATGCAAGAAGGCTCAATTCTTGGGATAAAAAATCAGGAACAAAGGCAGAACTAAAACTATTCATGAATTTGATAAGAAACCTGCCTCCAGATAAATGTGCTCTTCTTCAAAGATCATTTAAAGGAAAAAAGCATCATCATCTCACTGGACCAGAATTTAATGAAAAAGATCTTGTTCTTTCTAATACTGATTTATCTCAAATTATTTTATATAAATATTAAACTCTAGATCTGACACTGAAGCTAGAAATAAAGGTTTGTTCGCGCCTGAAAATATCATAGAAAGTGGGTTAAAAATCCTACAAGAAGCCTATACAATAAACCTTAGAATTCTTCAAATGAGATTTAGCTCACAGTTTAAGATGACTTGGTTTCAAATAGTCAGTAAAAATATTGTCAATGCCAAGTGTAGAACCTACACATGCTCTGCAGCCACAATGTAGGTGTTCACTTTGGAATGAGCTAGACATCAGTCTAGGCTGTATCAGCCACATCCTTACCTGCTGTAACGGCTGTGTATTTTTTATTTTTTATTTTTAACACAGGCACCTATATATCAGCATGTAAATTCCTGTGTTTCAGTCTGCAAGCTGAATTTTGTTGTTGTTTGTCTTTAAGTTGTTTAAGACTGGAGCATCTCTCATATGAGGAAAAGCTGAGAGAGCTGGGGCTGTTTAGTTTGAAGAAGAGAATACTGGGAGGGGATCTGATCAATATTAATAAATATCTGAAAGGCAGATGTCTAGAGGATGGGGCCAGACTTCTCTCAGTGGTGTACAGTGACAGGACAAGGGGCAACAGGCACAAAGTGGAATGTGGGAAGTTCCATCTGAACATGAGAAAAAGCTTCACTTTGAGGGTGACAGAGCCCCAGAACAGGCTTCCCAGAGAGCCTGTGGAATCTCCTTCTCTGGAGAGATTCAAAACCTGTCTGGCTGCAATCCTGTACAACCTACTCTAGCTGATCCTGCACTATCAGGGATTTTGGACTAGATGACGTCCAGAGTGTCCAGAGGCCCCTTCCAACCCCGATCGTTCTGCGATTCTGTGTTTAAAATGGAGAAAAGTAAGAGAGTTCTTTTTTTCTTATTATATAGGACTATTTGACTTGCATTTTTTAATAATATTCAGAGTGTAGTTAATTAAAATGGAGTGTGCAGTCTTGACCTTCCTGTAATTACTTTTTTTTTAAATCAATGGAGTTGTTCTGTCTCTCTGGTATCACTGGTTCTGAAAAACTTCTAGTTTAAAAGCCTGTACAAGGACAACAATACTTTTGCCAGTCCAGTTTTTTACGAACAATAAACATTTTTGCAGATGTCACGGCTACACCTGTAATCCTGTAACCTGAAAGATCACAGAAGGTCCATGAGGCTTAGGTATCTCACAGAATTGGTATTTCACATTCACATTTTTCTTCCAGACAGGCCATTTCAGAATGTCTGTTGAGGTCAGCCACCTTTGTGACACACAGCTGGGCCCTTGGAGGATCATCTCTGGTTGCCTCTACCCTTGGGTGAATCTCTAAAGTAACAGGCATAGAGGAAATATCATGGTCAGATGTGATGAATTTGAATTTTATGTGGCATCGTCTGAACCATGAGACTCTCATGAGGGCATGAGAAACACTCATTCTGGCATCTCAGAGATGCTGCAAAGAATCTTCCAGAAGGTAAGGATTTTGAGTAGGCAGAAAACTTTGCTCTTATAGCCTTGTCATGAGTTTGCTTCTACACAGCTGTTTAGAGACAAGAGCATCAGTTAGGGAATAAGTTGTTTGTTTGTTTTAAATACCTTTTTTTTTAAATTAAAGAAAGGCAATTAAATTTAATCCTTATTTTAAAAGTAAAAAACATATTACCATAAAACTGTAAACCAGGTTGCTAAAAATAAAATGTATGATGCAGAGACTTACCAATTATGTTGGTTTACAGAGTACTTGATTTACCAGTGAGTTCTGATTTAACATGGCCATTTGAAGAAGAGCACTCGGAAGCAAGAACACTACTATGGGCTATTGTTTATTCCAAACATGCTAATCACCCATGGCTTTGCATAACTTCCATTCATTTGTAACTGCAGAACATCAGGAGAAGAACAGAACAGCTTAATTACCTGACAGATTTGATCTGGGCAGTGTACACTTCCAAAAACTGTCCTTGTTTCTGCATTCAGTTTCTTTTCATCTGCAAGTTAAAACATTTCAAATGCATTTACATATCAAGTACAACACTAAATAACAGTTAGAGCAACTATACCCTTGTTAAAAAAATAATTTACTGTTACTGATAATGTAGTTTCACTGAAATCAAGGTGGTTTTAATCACTGAATCAGTATGTTTTCACCAATGAGTCATTTTACTTTTTATTAAGTTGGCATTTCTGGGGGCTGTTCCAAGATAAAATCAAATTTAAAAAAAAAAAAATCAACTTTGCATTGTAATAATGAATGTTTGTGGAATTAGCACTCTAAACTAGTGATAAAGCAGATGAATGTGTGTAAAGTATGGGAAACTGAACCACTGTGAAGTTACAGTAAACTAAACCAGTTGATGTGTAGTGAAAGACTGTGTAAGTGAAAACAGTATATACAGCAGAACAGGTTATTCCTTATGCCACATATCCCTTGGTACTCTCACTAAACTCAGTCTTTGCAAATAAGGTGTATTTGCAAATAAATTTAGTAGAAATGTTATTCACATGTGCTGCTATGGGTAATCATTGTAGGATAGCAATCCAAATCCATACTGTAGTCCCACTGAATGGCACACAATTTACGTTATTCTACCACTAACACTTTTGCAGTTTACACAGCTGAAAATGGCTTTGTCTGCATCTTGGATAGCATGTACTACCTCAGATCAGCAGTTTTCCATTCAAGCTTTAATCAAAACAATACACTGAGCATTCACATGGGGCATTAGACAAGCCTTTTGCTAGAAGCTGACTCAGAATCTCCCCATTCATTCAAATGTTTCTGGAAAATTCATTTTATCTAAATGCACACATTTTGCTACTCAGTAAGAAAGTTTATTCTATGAAGGTGAGCTTGCTGCAGGGGCGTGAACTTTTGTTTGCATTGCTAACTGAAGCAGAAAAAACGCCAAAAGATCAGAGGGAACTTGTATTTCTGTCACAATAAGATTATTTTACTGATGGCTTCGTAACTTATTTCCTAAAAATTCACATACAATTTATACGTGTTCACTTTATACTTTAGTCATCAATTTTCAAATGTAACCAGATGAACTAAAGACTAAGAACACAAATTAAAGGCTTATGTTAAAGAAGAAATTAATCATGATTTCCTTCTAGAGGAATAATGATTACTTTTATGAAAATGATCTGTAACTATTCATTTTACTTATTACTAGTAAGTATTTAACAGATTTGTTTACCCTATTAAAATGCTTAAGGATGTCAATGACATGGGCAATCATTTAATGACCATATATAATACAAAAAATATTGACGTAAAAATATATTCTGTTGTTATAAGCATTGGCATGGTAATAGCACTATCTAGAGCAGCTTTAGGACTAAATTAGCAATTTGTACATAAGAAGTATAGCTTGACAATAAAAAGGAAAAGGAGAACAACAAAAATCTTACATTTGGACTAAAAGTAGTCATATTTGGAATTGAGAAAATCCAGGTTGTTGCATGTATACAACCAACATTCCAGGCAAAAACTGGCCCTGCAGATAAAGTTTTGACAGTGCCTATTGAAATCATCAGCAATAAATACTATTTTCTGCAAGAAAAAATATCAAATGATATTTAATAAGAAGAGTGAAAACTATTGTGGTTTGTGGTTTGGTTTTTTTTCTGTCTTCTCGCAGCATTTGAACAAAGATTTGCTTACTGGGCAGAAGGGAATGCAGTCAGCCATTAGAGGATCCCAGACATGAGTTACAGTTCCAGCAGTTACAAATAAATTTTTTACTATATATTTCACAGAATAACTAGGTTGGAAAAGACCTGTAAAAACATCAAGTCTTACCATTCCTGTCCTCTACTAAACCATATCTCTAAGTATCTCATCTACCCATCTTTTAAACACATCCAGGTATGGTGACTCAACTGCCTCCCTGGGCAGCCTGTTCCACATCCCAACAACTCTTTCAGTGAAGAACTTTTTCTAACATCTAATCTGAACCTGCCCTGGTGCAGCTTAGTGCCATTTCCCCTTGTCCTATCACCTGTCACTTGGCTGAAGAGACCATTGCTCACCTCTCTACGATCTCCTTTCAGATAATTATAGGTGATGATAAGGTCTCCCCTCAGCCTCCTCTTCTCAAGACTAAACATCCCCAGCTCCCTCAGCTGCTCCTCATAGGGTTTGCCCTCCAGCCCCTTTACCAGCCTCACTGCCCTTCTTTGAATAAACTCCAGGACCTTGATTTCTTTCTTGTAGTGAGGGGCCCAAAAATGAACACAGTATTCGAGGTGCAGCCTCACCAATGCTGGGTACGGGGGTTCAATCACCTCCCTAGACCTACTGGCCATGCTATTTCTGATACAAGCCAGGATGCCACACTGCTGACTCATATTCAGCCCGAAGTCAACCAACCCCCCCAGGTCCTTCTCTGCCTGACAGCTGTCTAGCCAGTCTTCCCCAAGCCTGTAGCACTGCATGGGGTTGTTATGTCCCATGTACAGGACTCTGCACTTGGCGTTGTTAAACCTCATTGCACTGGTCTCAGCCCATTGGCCCCCTGTTCAGGTCCCTTTGAAGAGCCTCTCTACTCTCAAACAGATCTATACTTCCTCACAGCTTAGCCTTATTTGTTGTTGCAGGGTTTTTTAAAAATTTGTATTAAATAAAAACCCCAACAACTCACAGAAAACCTCCAACCTAACCAACCCAATAATAGATTTACTGTAGTGAAATAGTATCACTTTAATACCACTACAACTATGTTTATCTCTACCTGTAAATTTAGGGGATCAATAGGCTGAGAGATAACAGCATCTCTCAAAAGATGTATGAAATGTTTCCCTCCAGGGTACTTAAAATAGCAAAGTTACATTAATATATTTTGGAACAACAAAAAGAAAGACAAACCTTGGATTGCAGAAAGACCAGCCTGAACCTCATGATGATAATCAGATCAGGACACCATGCTGGAGAACATCTAAGGTGTGAAAAACCCTACTTCAGCTAATAGATTATAGAAGAAAGCAGTTACCAAGACAGCTCTGCTATGAATGTACAGGTTCAACCTCTTCCCTGACTTAGGCACATGTTCAGCACTGTCACAGATACTTACAGACACATCCACGGTGATTGAGCACTCTATTAAATAAATTCCATATGGTGAAGTAGGTGGCAGGGTAAATTTCTTTAGCAGAAGTATGCATGATGAGAAAGGGATTTATTTTTAAGTTAAGCTTTGTGTAATGGTTTAAAACACTTGCTGCTACATTGTTCTTTCAGAACGTATTTTGTTCTATCTATTTTCACACAGGTGTACAGGAGCTATTTATTTATTTTAAATTATTAGTATATACTTGATAAGTTGATGAAAAAAATTGAAATTAAAAAAACCCAAGAAATTTTAAAAAGTTTTGCTAAGCTGACTGGGACACAGACAAAAAAATGTTAGGGTTTTACTTCTGTTCTTAATCAAAACAAGCTCCTATGGAAATGCAGTTTGAACAAGATTTGTAGGATCTGATCTTTAGAGAATTAATGAGCCTCACGGTAATGAAAGAACAGTGTCTGTTCAAGTTTTACTTTCCACCCCTTCATTTACTCCCTATCTTCCTCCCACAACCCCTCCCACCTTGCCAGTTGGTATCTTTCACCTAGGAATGAACTCCCCTGTTTCAACTGGAAGAACAGTTCTGGAGAACTTGAGCAGCATCTGCACAGAGTCTGTTCGAATGGCTATACATGCATAACACAATAAACCCACAACTGAAAAACCTGCACATACATAATTGACAACCACCTCATTTCTGGATTAAGTGTAAATAATGTATTCAAAATCCAATTACTAATATTTCACGGGCACAAAGCAGCAGGGGCTATGTTTAGCTCCTCAGTGTTTTCAGTCTTGATTCATAGTTGCTGTAGAAATCTCTCCTCAGCGTAACCCACTTAAGCTCAGCATAACCCATTTAAGGACAGACCTTCTTGATGTTAAAAGCCTTCTGGAACTGTAGTTTGCAGCTTCAAAAAGAAAATGAAATTGGCAGTGTAGAATAAGAAATGAACACTTAGAATATACACTCATCTGTAAATAGGCTTTTTGATGGTGCTATTTGATTTCTATTTGGAGGAGAAACGTCACAGTACTGGCAGAAATACAATTTCTCCATATATAAACATTGGCTTCAGGAGCTGTCTTGTTTTTTATGGCTCAGAATAATACGACTGTGACAGCTGTTATTTAGCAAACAAAAAATCATCACATATCTGATAAAAATATAAAACCTATTAGCGTTACATTGCAATACGTTTAATATAATTGTTAATTTCAAATGACTATGCAGTGCTGAAATAATGATGAAAGACTGAATTTTCCCCAAAAGGAAGGTCCAAGGGTTTTCAGTTTCCCACTGCAGACAGTGAAAGCCATATGCACTAAGGCTGCATGCTCACAGCTTATGAAAACAGATCTCATGGCAGTCAGAGCAACCAGTTTCAGAGCTATCAGAAGATGGTCTCTGCATGGCTCTTCTGAGGTGTGAACATCAGAGTAAGGATTGTGGAAGAGATCTGATGTATTCCCAAGCGACGAGACAGAAGTGGGTTTTTTTGGCACTAGTCAACTCCACTTCTGAATAACAGGGATGCACAAATTATCACAAATATATTCACAATAAACAAAAAATAAAATAAAAAGAATTTTTACTTCTGTATAAACATGGAGTCTGCATACTTCATAATTTGCATTAATATAATCAAATACTGTCCTGGAAACAACTTATACAAACGAGAATCAGAAACTAGCTTTGATAGACATTTTAAACAAGATTTCACTAACACAGTCCTACTGGAATAAAATGTTAGATAGAGGTCTTACCAATAAAGATTTGCTTGATGTTACCAAGAAAAGCTTTTACATTAAACAGGAAATGTATAGTAAAAAAAGTTTGAACCTCTTAAGACCAGTATTTAGACCCCAGAGAAAGATAAAGAAAAAAAAACAAACATGAATACCAAATCCCTGTAGGTTCCTTGAAGAATTTTGCTGCCATAGAACAAGGGTAAGACTCACATATTTGCATGTCCCTTACAGTAGCCTACATGACATTGCTCTGCACAGAACTTTTTTGGACTCATTTTGAGACTTAAGAATGTTTTTAAAGTTTGAATCCATGACAATTAATGGCTATATACTATCTCCAGTGTAGACGGCTTCATCCACAGAAGTACAATTTTTTAATCTGTAAATGATTTATTGAAAAAATAATTAGATTGTGTGTATGCATTACTACTCTGCTTAACAGAATTTTGGTAGGTATCATTTCACATAGCTAAAATGGAACTTGATAACAGTCGAACAGATTTTGGCATTACTGTAAGACATTTGTAAAGGGGTAATCTGCCAAAGCAATTGAAGTTTTATTTTCATGGGTGATTCATTATTTAGCTGAAAACAGCTTGGGCAGAAAACATGTTTTCCAAAATTTCATCTGAGAATATAAAAGATTATTTTTTCATGCATCTTTGATATTATTTGTTCTGACAAGTACTTTTGAGATTGTTTATAATGAGTTAGATCAGATATTAAGAGTCTACTCATTTTAGCAATTCCTGAACTTTAGACTTTCTGAAAGACTTAGGATGACAATTTTTGTATAATATAAAACATATCAAAAACTTTATTTGTCAGAGCTGAAAAATTTAAGGCACTTATTTTTTACAAATGTTGAATACTTTTATAAATTTAAGATGAAAGCAGCAGGATTTATCTATAGTTGTATGATTTATTCCATAATTATCTTGTGCCTTCTAGATGGCTGTAGATAGATTTCTTTAATTTGAATAAAAAGAAAACTACAGCAAAAGAAAGAAAATAGCAGCTGACCATCTGTGAAGAAAACATTGCCTCCAGCAACACCCAAATCTCCAAGATAAAACAGTTTCTATCTCAAAAGTAATTTGATAATTCTGATCATGCAAGGTCAACTCCCCTCCCCCCATTTTACTCAACAAAAAGTCTTTCTTCATAGATTTAGCCTGAGGAAATTCAGGTTCCGTTCACCTTAACTTTCAAAATGGAAAGATATCATCTTCATCATCACATACAGCTTCAGGTCTTTCTTCTGATTAGACTTGATTTGGTAAGCTACTGTAAAATTGAAAGATTTTCTTAGCCAACTAATAATTAATTGCATCATATACTCTCCACATAAGTTTTACATTCCATCAGAAATTGTTGTATCACATACCAATAAAATATACTTTAAAAATTTTTTTCAAGTATATTTTTCTTGACATTATTGCTCTTAAGTCTGAAGTACATTATGTAATGTTTAAGAAAAAGCAATTACTGCATATGTTCATGAGTTTTAAACTGAGCCTGAGATTCCAAGGGGTTTTTTCCACACCTTGCTGTATTTTCTAGAAACCATAAAGTTTTCAAATTCATTGCAAGTTGTTTTAATCAAGATCTGTCATTTAGTGGCTGAAGATAAGAGCTCTTATATTAAATTGTATTTGCTGTTCTCTGAATGATGAAAACAAAATATAATCTGCAAAAGCATTTGTTAATATGTACTTTGACACTCAAAATTACTTTAATTTTATTCTCACTAAACTTCATGCAGTTTTTGCTATATTCTTGAACATGAACAGATTTAGGGGCTTTTTACTCTAACTCTCCCCTATGTTTTACAGGCCACCATGGAACCATAGCACAGGATCCAGCTGAGAATGGAGCAGGAATCCTTAAATAGTTCACAGTCAGATAAGACAAATAGTGCATATTAGCAATGTGAAATCTTGTATTTATACCTCAACCACTGGCTTACTCAATACCTGTGGGCACATACTAATTTTTTATTTCAATGAAAAATGACAAGAAACCATTTCTTAAAAATATGAGAGAGCGATATGAACCATCTCAAAAAAAATCCTAGAATTAGGAAGCTCAGTAGGTTGGGTAAATAACACTTGGTCAAAAACTCAAGAAGGAATTTTACAAAGTGTGGAAACTAAGTCCTACAACTAAAAGTGAGAATGCAGGAATACCCAAAGTATGTGGGAACACTATGTAAGAAAAAAAAAGAATAATAAAAGAAATAAAGGAGTGGTTGCCAGTAGAAGTCCATGGGAATTCTGTTCAGCATTTTCATAAAAGGCTCAGCAGTAAAGAGGTCAAAGTTTGCTGGTGATAAGAAGTTAGTTACGTCTGCAAAGTGAAAAACTGATTACAGGGAATTGCAAAAGCACCTATAAAAAATGAACAAACTAGAAAAAAAAAGATAATTCTACCAAGTGAAGCATAAAAATAAATAAGGATAGGTACATGAGAAAAAAAGTACCAAAAAGCTGATTAGAAATAAAGGTGAGCTACCAACTTACTACTGGAGATTTTTGTTTTGTTTTTTATTTGAAAGGGACAGCTAAATTGAGTAATTAACAAGCTACAGGCTACTGGAACCAATACAGGAATGAACTGAAGTAATCTCAGCATTTATTTTTCCCCTGAGAATAGAGGACAGTAGAAGCAAAAGAGATAAACAACTGTGCTTAACTTGGAAAAAACAGAGTAAGAGATTCAGAGAGTAATAAATGAGTCAGTGTAACTTAAATTCTTGCTCAGATGCTGAAAGCTCTGTCTTTGGTTGAAGACTGCAGAGAAACCCAAGCGAATATCCACTTGTCAAGAGAAAACATCAATCGCATGTACTTTCTTCCAGTGACTAGTAATAGGCTGTAATATGTGGAAGTAGTAGATATGACACATGATCATTGTTTCAAAGTCTTTCCCAGCTTTATGAACTATTCTCATAAATAAACTGAAAATTAAGTAATCCAGATGACACTATTGTAACTGCGTGCACAGCAAACATGAAACTATACTTAGAGCAGTTACCAGCTGCCAAACTGGAAGGAAATACTGAGTGGGGTTTTGTAGGGCCTGTCCTGGATCCAGTATTATTCAATATTTTCATTAATGACCTGGATGATGGAATAGAGAGTACACTTATTAAATTTGCAGACAATACCAAGCTGAAAGCGTCTGCAAGCACTTTAGTGAATAGGATTTGAATTGAAAGTAACCTTGACAAATTGAAAAAGTGATCCAGACCAAAAAAAAAAAAAGATAAAAAAATGCAATTCAATAAAGAAAAGTACAAAATATCACACATAGGAAGAATCCCCACATGGAAAAATAAGAGGACCAACTGACTTCACATCAGATATACAGAGGGTTATAAACCTCAGAGATACAAAGAGTCAAAAAACATTGCATTATATATGCGGACTGTTTTATATAGGAAACATGAACTAATCTTACTTGGTACTAGGTACTGGTCATGGTCAATGCAACGTGTTTAGAAAGTGATGGAGAAAAAAAGACAAACATAATTCTTGCCTTTTGGACTGATTAGCAAATGAGAACTAGTATTATAGTGCCTGACAGTGTGCAGAATTTCATAGAATATCATGAGTTGGAAGGGACCCATAAGGATTTGAAACCACAGCCACCTTTGCCAGAACGATTTTCTGTCCCAATTGAATTAAAAGTCACAGAACTGCCATATCTTCAGGTAGACGAAACATGGTAAACACTAAATTATAGGTGATGGACACCAGAAAAAATAGTTGGCCGCAATGATGAGTTTTGGATTAAGCATGATCCACAAATGTTCATTCTGTACTGAAAAAGCTATAAACAAAAGACATATTTGAATAATAGAAGTTATCTTCCAATTTTGTTAGGAAGGTGTTTGAGGGGTTTTTTTTAAATTCTCCCAGATAGGTATCTGCATCCAGAATATGTATTTTTAATGTTATCTGTATTATAAGTCATACTACCACCATACATTGTTAATATTTATGAATTCATAGCAACAACAGTCGTCTTCTACTGTCATCCTCTGCATAATATAGCTTCAGCAGATATTCTTAAGTGGGTAAAATACAAGGTAGAAAAAAAACCATTGGAGATTCAGATAAGGTAATGAATTTCAAAGAGCTCATGGTTGAACACTGACATACTATTGCAACATACATAAGCAGAATTTGTAGGAAACATGAAGTAATTTTTTCATACAATATTCACCAAAACACTTCATGGCCTTCACTTCCTAGAAGTGCATGGAATACATTCATGAATCCAAACCAGTCATGTCTCTGGCTTTTGGGATCTGACTGACCAGAAATTATTTTCACTGATGAAAATAAATAAAATCTTACAGCTAGACTAATAAATTTCCAGAAAATTCCTTAAAGACTGGTTATTTATATTTATCATCTAAAGAGTTGTTGAATCATTAGAACAAACAAAAGCTCCTTGCATCTCAATCATTAGGACTATTAAAATACCTTTTTACCTCTTACTATCTAAACTATTTATTTATTATCATTTCACCCTGGCAATGAAACAAGGCAAAATAAATACACAGTTGTCGATCAGCAGTTTGTCATGTACAGCCTACGCTGCAGAATATCAAGAAGCATATAGTTCATTCCATCAGTATAGTTAATGTACTCTCCTATGATTTTTAACTAAGGTAATGAAAATTGAAACTTTAATAATAATCTATGACCCTGAAAGAAGCTTGATCCTTGCATTCATACCATCTCATTTCTAGTGTACCTCTGCAGAGTCGAATATTCAGACAGGACCAAATTTATCATTTTTCATTACATTGAAATCATTAGAACAAACAAAATTCATTACATTTTCCATTTTAGTTAGGCTTTAATGATTTCTACTCTGTATAATTATTTTCTGGAGTTTAAAACTAGTTATTGTCTTACCTTTGACCACCACTGCTGATCTAAATGTTATGAAAAGCAGTCTCCTGAAATAATGCATGAACTCCAACTATTTGTGAGATGTCATTCATATGACTTCTATTTAATCTCTTAACATTATATGTATTATCATGTGTAGTAAGTACTAGAAGATATGATCCAGTAAGTGATTATAAGTATTGACACTGAATGAAGGTGCTCCTTTAATCTATCTGATTTTGGAGCAGTTATAGTCATCATTACAAATTAATTGCCCCATCCAGGCTTCTTTGGGTATGAAGTAATTCCCTTACTTCTTGCTAACTGTGAAGTTACGGACCAAAGTCAGAATGCCATAAACAGATGTTGAACAAATATTATGTTGTTCTTAAAACCAGAAAATAGCAAGCCACACTAGTACTAGCTAACAGTACTAGTTACCTTTCAGGAAAATGTGGTGATTTTAACAGAGTCTAGGAGTAAAGCACAACTCAGTACAGAAACATCTGAATTCAATTTTAATGGTAATCATACTAACTAAAAAGGAAATCAAGGAAGTGACAAATTCTGATAAGCTTCTGTTGATTTCACTGTTAATAGTAAACTGAAAACTCTTATGGCTTTCTGATGCTTCCCAAAAGAAGGAATAGAAAGTAATTCAGAAAGAAAAGCTCCTTGGCTAGTAGAATATGCAGTGAGAGAGAGAAATCTTGCCAAAACACTTGAATTGTTGCCATTTCTTAATTAGAAAAATGTAACTATTTATATAGTTTTAGACACTGGTTAAAGCATTATATATTCAGTATTCTTGCATTTTTATAAAAAATGAACATATATCACCTGCTACAATGAGGCACTGTTGCAAATTTGATTATTCATGCTCACATAATCAAATTAATTAAATAAAACTGTGTGCACATTGTATGAAGCACTGCTTTAATCTTCAACTTGTTCTCAGGATGAGATTTGTTGATGCCTGCTATTGAATGAGGCATGGTGATTTTATAAATAACTTTATATATTCTAAAAACAACAGAAAAGGTTTCCAGACTCTGTTGAACTACTGAGAAACAATTTGGTTTCTGCTGTTCTTTTGAGACTCAGACTCAAAAGGGTTAACAGAGAAGATATAGGACAATCAGGTTTTTTTGACACAGTTACTCATACATGTAGTGTGAAATTTCAGCTTTCATACCAGACTTCAACCATTTTTATTTTCTAATCGCTATTAATACTTGAGATGCAAATAACAGGTATGCCAACTTGTCTTAGAAGTAGTTAAACACGGGGAATTCATCATAAGCTAGCACATATCACAGATGTAATGTACCATCAGAGTGGAAAACCTTGCTTTCCAAAGGCAAAAAATGAATTATTTTTTTAAAAAAATAGGATTTAACATCTTCTATTTGCATTCAATATTCTGAAGTATTTTATTCAAAGTATGCATAACAAAGGACACTGGTTTGGAAAAAAGAGTGTGCAACTCCTGTAAAGGAACTCAGATAGAGGATGAAAGGCACTCTTCAGTTACTTTCTGAATGACACTGATTATAGAGGTCTTCCTAGATAAAAGATGGACAAAGAGAGAACAAGAAGGGTAAAATCCCAACATTTTCCTGGGGTTCTATCTACAAAACCCCATTATTTTTGAAATAACCTAACTTTGGCCTTGCTGTTCTTCCATAATGTTCTGTCCTCAATCCATTCCAGTTTTTAAAATTTTTATTGCCCCTTTTTGCTGAGGTAGTGAAGTACCTGGAACACAATATGTTTCTAATGTGGGTAATTATCATACTCTGATAGCTGACCTTGATCTACCAATGCTTTAAACTTCACTTAATCATCATAGTGCCTGGGATGCAAGTTATTCCTCTGTATGTAAACGAACTAAAGTAAATGCACCTCCTGACTTTCTGCCCAGATGTTAACATGGTAAAAAGTAATATCTATTCATGGCAACAGTTATTTTTAGAATACAGAATTAAGATTGCAATTATTCCAAGTCACGATTAAATTCTCGTATTTCCTCTCTTTTTTTTTCCTTTTTAAAAAGATACAATTGATACAACCCACTCACTGCCATTTACCATCATTAATGATTCCAGAATCAGTGAATAATGAAAAATTATCCTCAAGCCAAAAGCAGCTGCCAAGGCTTAAAATCAGTAAAAATTAATTCACTGCAACTTTTATGCCTAAACATGGATTTAAAATTTTGCCTGTAGACAGCCAAGTGTGAGCATCTTGCTGTCTGATAAACTGTCTATATCAGTCAAATTGGATTGGTATTTGATATGCCAGTAAAGATAGAAACTGGGAACATTTTAGAGCATCAAACATTTCTTGGCATCTTTATACCTATGGCTTGCAATGCAGATAGGCATCACAATAGAACATATACTTTCCTGTGTTGTACACTAATGTCTATAAAATCAAGGGCAAACTATGGAAGTCTTTTTATATATAAATTATCATTTAATTTGTATTTTGAAGTATAAAATACAACACTTTAATCAGAAAAAGAGAAGCAATCTAGTAAAACTACCACCCCTCTGTAGACACTGTGTAGAAAAATAGACTTACTGTAGTGAAAGTGATGGCCACTAAGAAAATGAACACTGTATAATGACTGTCATTTAAAACTTCATTGATTTTAGTGGAAGTTGCCAGGTTAAAGGAATTTTTAGGAAAAAAACCAAAAAAATAACTTCTTAAGATAATTGGATAAGTTTATGGACTACATTCTCAGTATCACAGGAGAGTTCTTCAGCTACTGTTAGGGCAGTATTATAATATATTGCCTGTGGAAGGGGGATATGACTGTTACTTAATGGTTCCACCCATACCCTGCAAACAATATACCATCTGAAAACTGGGTCTTCAAAATGATAATACATAAAAAATTTCAAGTACTAACAGAGACAGGGGAATGGAGCTGAAATCATTCTTGGTACCATTTCTTTACAGCATAATTGTACTTCTCTAAAGCTATTAAACCCAGCATCATCAAACGAAAATGTCACAGACTCTCAAAAGCAAAGGACAGACAATTCTACAGATATTGGATCATGTCCTATTTATAGACATATAACCTTTTCAGCCCCAAAGAAAAGCAAACAGAAAAGTGGAGTCGTGTCATAGATCCAAGCCCCAAATTACAGTAATTTTGTACTCTTATTGTATTTTGTTAATCACAGAGACTCAGCAAAACACTAAGTGAGTCACCATTAGTATGAGCAACATTTCATTGTCAGAGTAAATAAAACTACCATGCCTAAACATTCCTAAAAAAAGAAAGTAAAAAATCTGGAAAGCTCTTCGCCTTGTATGCATTTTTTATCTTACTGCATTTGTATTGACAACATTTTTTCCAGTAACTGTTTAAATAACAAGCTACGTGTTGGATAATAACTGGGAGGAAAAACAAGGGAAATTCTGCAATTCCAAAGTCAATAAATTATAATATCAAGTTCATGGTCTAATTTAGATCTTGTCTAGGAAAAAAAAATTAAAATCATAGACAAGACATGAAGTTCAAAATAAATCCCATCCAGGATCACAGTCAATCTCAACTGCACATGAGCAAAAATGGGGTCAGGTTGTGCAGCAGAACAAAGAATTCTGGAAGACAAGAGTTTTTGCAGTGTTTTCTACATAACCTAATTGCAACGGGCAGACAAAACTCTGCAAATCCTTTGCACACTTGGGCCTAGCGTTGATGGATCTCAGCATCAGTTGAGACAGAAGTAAACTGATTTCAGTTCTGGATTATTTCCAAGGCTTCACAAAGCTAAATTATGCTAGAGGATCTTTTTTTTTAATTTCTCTGGCAAAGTATGGAATGAAGCACTCTGTAGCTCAGAAAAACCTCCTCTATGTGAAAAACTGAAATTTAATAGTTCATCTCCATTATATTCTTCATTTTCAATATAACATTCATCACAGTTCTTTAAATTATTTCAGGTGGAATAGGGTTATCTGTTAGAAATTATCAACTCATGACCAGAATTTCTTTCCAATAGACTTATTGAGCTAGAACTGTGATGTGACAAGGAAAACAGACATCTGTTCACAGTTCAGAACTAAACATGTATACGTGTTACTTTCTATTTTAGACATTTAGTCATAATTTCTTATATTTCAGTGATTCCAGCTCAAATAAAGATGATATTTATTGGTTTTCTGAAGGAAGATCTTCCCATCTGATAGGACAGCATTGTGATATCCAATGTTTGACTGCTTGGCAGGCATGGTAGCATATGTGAGATGTAATATCATGTGCTGTAGGTGCTATGCCATGGGAAAATTGACAGGATTTCTACACTTAGTTTCTTAAGAAAAACAGCAATATTACGACCGCACAATATAATTGAAGAAAATTGTAAACTTCAAGTATCAAGAAAGGAACAATCACACTATCAATACAGCCCTGATGTGGTCTGAATTCAAAACTCCCTTAGAAATTTCTGATTATTTACATGATTTAATAGTGTGCTAAAGGAAAAACATATTAGTTCTGATTTTAACTATATTCTAGGTATCAGAATCTTAATCACTGTCTAAAGGAATTTATAATGGCATCATAAATTTGTCATGAATTTATGCAATCAGTTGATTTCATTGAAACTTTGAATTCAAAGACTGGACTATGCAGTTTTCCACATGTTAAACTGTGTTTGTGTGAGGAAATTCACTGACATCAGTCAAGCAGCTCACATGAAAAAATTCTCATCAGTTTAAATGTTTTGTGCAACGTTGCCCTTGGCAATTTTATAACCCTTCAAGCTGTTACTACAAGCCAACTAAAAAGGCTTTGATTTTGGCAAGAGGGAACCTCACAACTACAGAGTTTTCACATCTTCAAGCATTAAATAGCCAGTTTTCATATCAAAGTATGATATCAATCTGAGTATTAGAAAATGAATTCATTGTTTGTTGGCTTGACGTGAAGCCCATTTGCTTGTAATTTTATTCAGAGTCAAAACTACTTTTTCAACCTGCTTCTTCAGTCATTTAGATATCTACACGTTGGGGTAGAGTTGAATGCTTCTGAAATAAACTACACTACCATGCGTGAGTTTATACTTTTGATAAGAATTTTTAAAATCTGTCTCCTAAACTTCTTTCACAGTTACTGGCAAGATACGGGTAATGGCAGTGTGAGTCATCTGACCTTTCTTAGGATGGTATGAGCTGTCCTCATGGGTTGCATTTTTGTCTTGCTAGAGTACAAGGGAGGCTGTGATAGCATATACTGAAACACCTTTTTAACATGCTAATTAAACTGTGGGAATATAGCCACAGCCTGACAGAAAAAGGAAAAAGAAAGAAAAAAAGTATAGCATGGTCTGAAACGGTCGTAAAAGCTGACTCCTGCAATCAAGCAATTTCTTTACAGTAGTGGCAAATACGTTTATGTCAAGAGTTTGATGACTCAGATACTATGCAATTATTTTAAAGGCACTTATATTGGTTTCTGTAGTTATAAGAGATGCCACAGGGGATAAACGTGCTAAAACCCCTTTCTATAATCCATTAGCATTAAATAAAAATGTAACCAAATTAGAATATGTCCTTCAGTATATCTCTCAAAAAATACTCAGTAAGAGTGAATGCTTATACATACATTCCAACAAGTATAAAGCCCATGGTAAGGTGGGAGTTTTTTTGTAAGCACTGCTGTAATGCTCAGGAAGACTATCTGTCAAAATAAAGATCAGAAAATCAATTAATCAAAAATTTCTACATGAAAGACAACTCACTGGAGTCTTCTCTACTGTTCTCTCCTAAAATAGTATTTGCCTATTAGATCCATACCACGTAATGACATAACCTGACAATTCTTTGTTAGCTCAAGAATTTTAACTCAGATATGGAAATAAGTATGCCTCTTACCTTCATTTGACACAGTTCATCCATATTTTACACAATCCCCTCAAACGTCTGTGAAAAGCCTCTCTAATTTTGATAGAAACAAACCTGATCAAGATAACTATGTAGAAAGAATGGGATATCTATAGTTACTCAACCACCAAGCTGATTCAGCTGTGTTTGTCAGATACTTAGGGCAAAACTGGCATTCATTTTTCATCTTGTTCTTATTCTTCCCTGGTGCTTTAACAAATAAAAAGCATTTCTGTATAACTGTATGTCATAAAATGAAAGTGCAGAAGTTTCAAAAAAATTGGAACCAAAGTTAATGTAGCCTTGGCAAATAATTTTCCTTCCTGCCTGCCTTCATCCCTTCTCTCCCCTCCTTTTCAAAATTTAAAGCTTTTGAAAGGTAAAGCAATTAAGTACGACAATTTGATTCTTTTGCCTACCAATCATTGGTTCAGTTTGTAACATAAGCTAACATAGAACTATTTGGTTTTGTCTATGAAAGAGAGGTAAGAGTGTCATACAATCATAGAATAATTTTAATTGGAAGATATCACCAAGTTCAACTGTAGATCTAATACTGCCAAGGCCACTGCTAAGTCATGTCCCTTAGCACCACATTGACATGTATTTTAAAGACTCTCAGGGATGGTGACTCAACTACTTCCCTGGGCAGCCTGTTCCAGTGACTGACAACCCTTTCAGTGAAGAATTTTTTCCTAATATCTAATCTAAACCTCCTCTGACATGACTTGAAGCCATTTCCTCTTGTCCTATATCACTTGTTACTTGAAAGAAGAGACTAACACCCACCTGGCTACAACCTTCTTTCAGGTAGTTGTAGAAAGTGATAAGGTCTCCCCTCAACATCCTTTTCTCCAGACCTCATAACACCAGTTCCTTCAACTGATCCTCATACGTCTTGTGCTCTAGACCCTTTATCAGCTTCATTGTCCTTCTCTGGACATGGTCCAACATTTCAGTGTCTTTCTTGTGACGAGGACCCCGAAACTGAACACAGTCCTTGTGGTGTGGACTCACCAGTGAGTACAGGGGGTTGGGCCATCACTAGTCCTACTGGCTACACTACTCTCTCTGAAATACCAAAAGAATTTTGTTAACATTGTCGAGTAACTTAGTAGTAATAAGAAAGAGGAAAACACTTCTCCCAAGATAAGCTCTTAAAAATAATTTGGGACACAAGAGCAGAAGCAGGCTTAGAACCTCTGAAAAGCAACAGTGGAAATGCTTTTGATGCTATGAACCACAAACTTAATATGGCTGATATCAACCACAAATTTAAATTGCTATGAAAAAAAACCAATTTACTACCTTCTTAAAAGAGTACATAACTTTGATAAAGAAGGTTCAGAAATTTTAAGGAAGCATAAAATTCATTTAGGCAAATAAAATATTAGTATTCCATTGATAAGGTTTTCCTTCATTTCAGTGGTTTCATCTGACAAGGTTTCAGACAGAATACAGTATCTCTGAAACCTGTCAACCCTGAAAAGCACCTCAAATGACAGGAATCATCATAAATTGACTTTCCTATTGAAAGAAGGCCTTATTTTCTGGCATTGACTGAAGTGAGCTTATGCCTGAATAATTTTAAACAGAACTCTCTATGCAACTTGTTTTTTGTGTTATGTAGAATATAAGACCCTTTTTTTTTTTTTTCATTTGCAAGGTATACCTCTCAAATAATATCATCTATTTCTTGCTGGGGGAACACACCCTAACACAGAACACCTGCCAAAGTTAAAACCAAGGTGCAGTCAGTGAAGTCCTGCTCATGGCATTTAAGCTGTTCTCCAATGTCCTAATCTATTCTGCCCCTCGTATTTTAACCTTCAGTATTTCTCATGCAGTGAAGTTAACATCAAGTATACAAGTATAAAATATTAAACACCAGCAGTAAGATTAAAGCTCTTAAGCTTAAAAGCAAGATGCTACAGGGAACTACTGCTTCTATAAGTTCTGAGACACAGGAGCAATAGGTATTTTGAAGAAAACAATGCTGTGCCTGTTTTCAATATTTCTTCCCATTCTTAAAGCCAGTAAGAGTTACTGTTTTTCCTAATCTATCTCTGAAAGGCAACCTTTGTCCCTTTGTTCTCTTTGAATAATCCTTTCTCCTTGCAATGGTTATTCAGGAGTCTAATTCTCCCCTGCTAGCTGTACCGACACTACAAAGCACAACCAAACAACCTGTGCTCATTGTGCCCATCTCTGGACTGATGCCAAAGGTCTGGAAAGACACAAGTTTATCCTCTTTCCTGCTCTGTAAGTAACAGATGTTGACTGATATGGGTCCTCCTTTTGGAAAGAGTTCTCTGTATGCAGAGGTTGCCTTTTCTGCAGAGACACAATAAACTTTCCAAACAAGCAGCCATGTCTTTTTGAGTAGCAGCCTCTCTCCTGCATTTGAAACATTTGGGTAATGGACCAAACAGTAAATTGTAATTGTAGAATTATTTTTGTTAAACCCAGAACTATTGAGGAAATCCCTTTCAATCTATTCATCCTTACAGTAGCATGTAGGTGCTAGAAATATTATTTTGAGCACCAGCTTAATTTCAACAACAACAAAAAAATCCACAGAAAGATTTGATCTATTGCAAAGATTGAGACTCCACAGACTATCTGGAGAAACCACTTAAGTGTTTGACTAAAAGGGAAGACGTTTCTTCTGTAAGTAGAATTTTTTTGTATTTCAGTTGTGTCCATTGTACCTACACTTAGAGGAAATTAGGAAGGTTGTGTCCTTAAACACTTAAAGACGTTTAGGATCTAAACATTATGTAATTAAGCCCATTAGAGATGTACCAAAGATGGTCTGGCATCGATGAAATTGTTTCAAACTTTACAACACTCAGTTAAGAACACACATAAGCATGGTTTGACACTTCGCTATTTCACAGTACCTCAGCATTAAGAGAACAAACTTTCCTAAGGAGAAGATGTTGACTCAAAAAGCCACCCTGGCTCAAGGCAGTCCCAGCCCCCTACACCACCTCTACCCTAATCTGCACAAAAGCCCCAGTTTTTCCCTCCTTTGTCCCACCAAAAATATGATGAGATAGGAAGTGGAACAGGAATGTTGCCTTTCGTCCGGCAATCGACCTCCTTTGGTTGAGGTGGCACGGAGACACACCCTGGTCCCAGGGCCAGAGAGCACTGACACCAATATGAGGATGCTGCAAATGGCGTTTATTTATGGTTTAACAACAACTTATATATGCCCTATGCCTCGTTACCGCCCCTTAACCTGTGTCACTGCCCGTATCATCCTCTCCTGTGCAGAAGCCTTATCTCTAGCAGCATAGTGAGGACCCCTTTTCCCTATTCGCTTTCCGTACAGCTCGTGATCTTCTGGTCGCCATTCCCTGCACAGGAAAAGCTTTTTTAATTGTTTTCCAAGACCCAAATGCATTGAGCATCACCATAAATACACCTATAGTTGTTTAGAACCTGGTTTTCTATGTTTTGGAGGGAGGTCATGTGGGTTTGGTTGGTTTTGGTTAAGGGTTTGGGTTCCTTTCAATTTTACCTTTTGTAATGCTGGGCATTTAATATTAATCTGTGTATACTGTCTGAACTTGTACGTAGAAGGTACAAAACTTACTAACTGAAGACCATGCAGAATCCAGGGTGCTTACATCAATCCAGATATTTCATGATAATGAAATAAGTATCAATTCAAAACATATGAGGGAAAACATCTGACTGGATCTGACAGCAATACCTCTAAGTAACACAGTTTTCCCAATTTCACTCAAGTTTTTCTTTACTTTTTTTCATGCTTCATGATTTAGGCTGTCAAGATGTTAACTATTCATGTTGACAAACAGCAACACCTGAAGATATTCCAAAACGAACTGTGAAGGAATACATTACATGCTTACATTTCTCTGAATCAAAGGGGGTTTTGGAGGTTTGATTTTACTGTTGTTCAACTTGTGTGGTTATTTGATCAATATAATCTTCTAAATAAAAATAAATCGAGCATGCTCTTTCTTCTATTTATTGTATGAAACAAAAATCCTTGAAATTTTACTCATCAGTAAAATACAATCTTATATAATTTATTTATTTTACTTTTCCTTGGAAACAGTTGACATTTTGACAATATGGTGGTTTTATCATCATCCTTAATATCTTATATTTATTGACAAATCCATATATTACATCAAGGTATTGTAATTTTTGTGCATATGCTTTACAATCAGAATTCATCAAATTGAAGGGTTAATATTTTAATGAAGTTTATAGTCCACATTGAAATGATATAATTTTTTAAATTTCAGAGATTCTGTCAAGATTCTATCACTGCTACCACTTCCATAGACAAGTAAATACAGAAACAGGCTTTGAAAATGATTGAGCTACTTATCACTCCTAAAATTATGACAGAACTGGAATATTCCTTCAGTTGTTATTATCGTCAAGGATAAGAGTGTGTACATGAAGCTTATATCCATATTCCTGAGATTTCAGAAATTCTCAGGGTGAAGGTAAAGATATAATTCTACAATACTACTTGTGGTGGGTTCTTATCTAGTTAAATTTTGCCATTGTTACAGTAGCATTTAGAATTTGTGTTATTTGAGTGTTGGCCTCCTAAATTCTTTTTTTTAGCATCAGGATTGATGCAATCCCATTTGATAATACTTTGCCCCTGCCCTCCTTCTTTATTTTTTACTTTATTTTTTATAAATTACAAACACATTTTTAAGTTTTGGAATTTCTTGTGCACAAGAAATTGGTGTACAAGAAATTGCACAAGATATCTGTGCAAAATTTTGCACAAATTAATGCCTCAATTTTCTTGACATTTGCTTTTGGAGCCTTCAAAATCTGTTGAATTATTTGTTTAATGTAAGAGCCTTATATTTTCTGTGTCTCATAGCATCAGTCTATCTTTGCCCTTTTGTGAAGAAAAAAATCAAAGTAATATCAAAGTAAACACGTATGCTGTATCTCTTTTGTACCCTATATCTGTGGATTCTTGGAATCTGCAATGGCAAACTTCGTTTTAATTTTGTGTGACATATGGTTCAAATTTTCCACTCGTATTTTCAATTTGTTGCTGGATTTTCCTCTATCAGTGCAGAGCTCTCATAATGGCTTTAGAGAAGATGTACTGACTATATCATGAGGTAGCCCAAATCTTTATGAGGTTTACTTTTCTATGTCTTAAGTGAAAGGATATTTACTTGTGCAAGTACAAGAATAATTTCTACTTCGAAACCCCTATCAAGTTTTTAATGGCTACTTCATATTTTTGAGCTACTTTAAAAACCTTTCACTTTGAAGTTACAACTATTTATCCAGTACTTTACTAGTGCATTCTTTCTTTTTCAGAGGTGAAAAATATTTTATTAACCTACCAGAACTCTTTTCCTAATAGTTTACTTAATCCAGCTGCATCCCTTCACCCGTTTTTTTTTTATATTTTACTTTCATCTCTAAACATTTACATTCCTCTGTCCCAAAGAATGTATTACATGCCACATCAGTACACAGTCAATCCACTAATATTCTCCTCACTTTTGCAGCAGAATAGGGAAGCTTAGACTTGCCCCCTCTGAAAGACACCTGTCAGTTCTGATAAATCACACTCCAATCAAAACTCCCATCTCAAAACATGTTTTCCTGCATGTTTAAATTTGGATTTCAACGAAATTTCATGAGCTAATGTTGTCAAAGAACCAGCAAGGAACAGAGAGCACCGTAATTCCATAATCTGTCCTAGATCCTTGCTTTTGCAAAGGTCTGCTTGAAACAATCTCTGTACATGCACCCATTAAGCGCAACAAAGCCACTCCAATGCAGCATGCTGTTGGAGCTACTGCAGCCCATTTTCCAGCAAGACAGCAAACCAGGCCAACACAGCTAACATTGGACATAACTGGGTACGTCCTTAACACAGTACAGATCTCCAAGGAGAATCAACTTTGTGTGGTACCAACTTAAAAGATCAGGAAACCTTCCAGCAATAACCCCCCCAGCACGTAGGAGGGATGCAGAACCTGGTCAGAAGTTACCAGTATTTACCTATTTCAAATACCAAATTTACTGTAGTTCATTACATTTTAAAATTTCTTTGTGCACAGATGCAAAGAAATTGTAAAATGCAAGTTTTATGGGAAAATGACAAAAAATTAACTCTTCTTGATAATCTCATAAATCAACTGTAATGAAACGTAGGAAAACCTGGAAGCATTGAGCATGTAATTCCTAGACACTTTCATTAAGATTTCAAGTGGTTTTTTTAGCATGGCACTTGTAATTTGCAGATATAAAATAATAAAACTTAAATAGAGAAGATAATTAAATGTAGTACAACATTATTTACACATGTACGTATAAATATCAAACTACAGAAAACATGAATATAGTTACATATTTAAGGGACAGACAACTCCCACCATGTAGCTTTAGTACAGGGTGGCAAAGGCTATGGCAATACCTTCCTGTGAGAGGGAAATTAGGGACCAAACAGAGGGCATGTTGCGACCTGAAGGGTCACTAATTGGGACATCCATCATTGACCATAGTTTGGAAACTCCTAGTTCCTGATACAGTTTTGTTTTTTTTTTAACAGAGAAGGCAAACAAAATATATTTATAATGAGACTGCTATTAATGATGAGGTAATTTAATAATAATAATTTAACAATTTACCTGATATTTACTATTCAGTAATTTCAAGCTTCTTGTTTTCAGATAAATATGCTGAAATAAGTGTTCTCAAGAAAAAAATAAAACCAACACAACATGGAAACTTCAGCTGGAAGTCAGTTAAATTACTACTTATTTCTGCAACACCCCTCTAAGAATATTTTCACATCTTAAATTATAAGACATTATCTTCAGAATTCAGAGAAATTGTTAAATATAGATTTGACTGTACAAGGGAGAAGTTCTAGCAGCCTACCTGGCTATACTTGGGAAGCAATCCTGATAATATACACAAGCCTACTATATATTATAATGTATATAATATCAAAAGATTTCATTGATGAAACTGGTGAAGTGATAGTCATTCAATAATCAGAAAAAAATCCAATATAAAAACATACAGACACAATAAAATCTCTGACTATATATTAATGCATAATAAATGTTCCCTTACAACTAACATTTTCTAGTGTGAATACTAAACATTACACATCTCTCCTTGCTATAAAGGAACTACAGTAGAATATAGTCAAAACTGTAATCTAATTAAGAGTCAGTGCATCTTATCTGATTTGAGAGAAGATTTTTAGGAACTGTGTTTCCAAATCTTCCTTGAATATTTCATGTCTGCTTTCAGCCGTTCACCACGTTGTTAATTTTTGCTTTCTCAGTTTTCCAGGTCATGAAATCAGGGCAATGCTTTGCTACAAGCTAGAGGTGAAAACTAATTAATGCTTACACGGTGCTTTAAGCATGCAAACTATCATATAAACTTTAAGTTATCAGAGAGTTACAAAACAATATCTACTTTAAAATGGATTTATCATTGCTATTGTTTATGGGTTATATTTGTCTCATAACTTTCTCTTCAACTTGGGACACATGCTGGATTTGAGCTAAATAACACTTGTAGGTACTTATCTATAATAAAACAATAATATCAAGAGGACAGTAATGTCAGGACTGAGTTAAAGAAAGGTTTTACCAGATTCTGACCTCTGTACAGATTATATGTGGAATGTTTTGCACTGATTCATCAGTAAGAATGTAGTGTTACATCAATCTTTACTTTTTACATTTGGACGACACCCAAACAAGTGTTTGAGAAAATACTGCAGCCTATATCCACTGAGACAAGAGAAATGAGAAAGTTAACTCAAACAATAAAAGGGCTTATTTGTTTCCTTCAGTTGTTTTACAAATGCCTTTATAACCATTGTCAGTCTTACTGATATTACCTATATCTTCTCCTCTAAAGAAAGGGAGAGTGGTTGACGTATACTCATAAATATATATATATATCATAGAAATACTTATTCAAATCTGAATGAGAAAGTTTTTTGCACCCTTCACAAGCAGAGTTGACAATTCAACAAGAGGCTCACATTTTGGAGGGGGCTGTACGGAGGCAGATATTACCAAACCAGAGGACTGAAGAACAGGTACAAAGTGTTCACCATTATGTAAGACCTCAAATAGCTCTTGCGGTGAAAATGCTCCACAGGTTTGTGCAACACACAAGGTATTTGTGTCAAAGGCCTTTGTTAATAACCAGAACAACAAATAACTTATCAATTATTTGTGATTTCTGATATTCATAACAATGTTTCTCATTTCTCACACTTTTCTTTTTAATCACTCAAATTTTTCAGAATGTATGAATGCTGGAAGCATATCTGCCCTCTGTGAGAAAAGGGTTTTTTTCTCAACTAGTTCTCTGAAAAAATAAGCGCAGATTAGTATGAAGCTAGTTATAAGCTAGGGAGCCTGCTTTGGCAGGGAGGTTGGACCCGATGATCTCTCGAGGTCCCTTCCAACCCCTATGATTCTACAATTCTATGAAATATCCAGTACTTTGGAAAAAAAAAGTCTGTCCCAGTTGAGTGGGAAAGTAAAATAGGGGATCATCTTAACATTTATTTTTGAAGAGACAATCATGGAAGATTATTAAAAGCAATTTAAAAAGGAACTTGCAATTTTCCCTTCGTGTATTATTCTTATGTGGGGCTTGATTTTAGCAAATGCCAAGAGGCGATTTATTTAAAACTGAAGTTGCCACTGTAAAAAATTAAACTCCAAATAAAACTGTTATTCTAAATGATCCCTAGACCTCAAAAAGTATAGAAATAGCCATAAAAAATATACATACATAAATATTTCACAAATTTTGTGGGCATTTTTGATGATAATCACCAAGACATATGACATGAAAATTGAAGTATTCCAAACCTACTTCCCTTTTATTTTTTTTTCTAATGAGCAAAAGGATTATTTCTGTGACAAAAAAAAAAAAATAATTAAAAGGACAGTTATTTTCTAATCACAGAAAGAGAAGGCATATAGAATCAGTTCCCCATTCATGTAAATAACATGATTTGGTTTATAGAAGCACAGTTTAAATACTGGAAAATTGCTATGGTTATTTTCGTTCTTACTAAATCTTTCTGATTTTGGAACCAATATTTTGGGGGTTTTAATTCATGTATTGAGATTCTTCCTCTTTTTTAAGTTTTTATGATGATGCACCATGTTTACTTATAGGAAACCGAGAGTCAGACTGCGTTCTTTGTGTCTCCATATAGCAGCTACTGAATATGTATGACGTCTTTTCTTAAAGCTTTTTATTGGTTTTACACATATACAGGGATTCAGTAATTCTCCTGAATAGTGAAAGAACAGAGTCAACTTTATTCCCTCACATGCATTCACTTACATGATCAAAAGTAATTGACCAAGTATTCTAAGAGGAATACCATTTAAAACTTAGATTATACTCAGAAGGTAGAAATGCTTCTTAAAGAGGCACAACTATTCAGAATTATGCAGTTTTACAGATTTACACGTCTTAAAATGATTTAGAAAATATGCAAAGTAAATGTATATTTGATCTAAATCTTTCTAAAATTCTGACTTCCATAGCAACATCTTGTTGAGGAAAAGTTTCCAATGAGAGATTCTGCATTTCCAGTATTTTGTCCTAAGAGCTAACACATTTTCCCTAATAGTTTTCTTTATTGTAAAAATACCATTTTGTCTCATTGTAGGAAGCATTTGATTACTATCCTGTTTAAATACTAATCTTTCTTTCACAGAAGGATGTTTAACATTCTCTTCAAATTTTCATGGCCAACCTTTTCAAACGCATGCTTCTACTTTCTCTTTTATGGACTTGAATTTATCTGGATCTTTCTGAAGAGAGTGAGGTGGTGATAGACATCTTTTTCCAACAAGATATTACCATATCATAATCACAATAAATTTTCTATAATTTTACAAACTACAACATTTTTCTGGTATTAAAATAAAGGTCTTTCTAAAACTTCCTAAGATTTTATCTCAAGCAAAGAAAACCTCTAAGCTGTCAGTTTATCCCTTTAAGTTAAGAACATTTTACTTATTGAGAGCACTACAGAATGACACCCCCGGAAGAACTGAGGAAATGGTGAAAAACTAAACCAATAGAGAAAGACTAAACAGTGCAAAAATTAATTTGGAACACTAGTAAGAGATTTAGCTTAAATTATTTGTCCCACACATTAAAAAAAACCCCAGCTAATATTAATTAGTCTGATTATGAATACTTATTCTCTTATTTACAAAATATATTTCATTAATAGAACATGCAATAGAACTGTAAAAACCATAGGAAAAAGAAATAATAAATCAGCATGAGCACTAACTGCAACTTGCTTCTACATTTTCCCTAAACAGATTACTGCTTATACCACTTTAAATTGGTAGGTTTAATTAGACAATCTGGGTCTGGCAATGATTTTTTACTTTACCTATCTGCTCTTATTTGATATTATTTATTCTGTCCTAAGATATTGAAAATTCTAATGTTAAACCCATAAAAAAACATTATAGGCTTTATGTTCTGTATTTACATATCTTGTAACTCATAACATACAGAGAATCCAAGATGACACATTTGTATACTATATGGTCTTTTCACTAATGTCACTGTTTCTCTAAAATATTTTTTAAAATACCCTAAATCAGAATGTTACTTGCATATGTCAATACATTATTTACTCATTTTTACTGATCATGAAAAAGCTAATGAGTTACCATTCTAGTGGCAAAATGACTACAAAATTTTAAAAAGAGTTTTCAAATTTTCATAAGACTTCAATCCCACTGTTTGTCAGTGGCAACTAGATGTGATTTGTCAAACCTTATACCCTAAAGCAAGTTCAGAGTTAAGCTAACCTTCTATCAGAAGTAAAATTATGGAGTGATAGAACCAGCTCTAGGTTTCTCAGCAGTGTGATAGAAACTATTGTCCTATCCAAAGGACACAAGGCTTGGACCTGAACTGAGGTGGAAAGAAAAAGGCTGGGGGTAGATGGAGCCAAGGGAAGTGGGACTCGCACCTTTCTGAAGCCAGCAAGGAGGTGCTATCAGAGGGAGCAGCCTCTCTGCCCTTGCTTCTGTGCCTCCCAACTTCACATTCCTCTATGGGAACAGTTACCTCCTGCAGTGTAATGCACTGTTGTCTTCCTACCTCCCCTATGCCTAGGATCCAACCACCGGGCAACTGCCCATCACAGGCTATTAATGCAACAGGCAAGATCTCTCAACTCAAGCTGAGCATTGAGTGTGTTGGGGAAGAAGAGAATGACAGAATCATTGAATGCTTTGGGTTGGAAGGGACCTCAAAGACCATCTAGTTCCAATCTCCCTGCCATGGGCAGGAACACCTTCCACTAGACCAGGCTGCTCAAGACCCCATCCAACCTGGCCTCGAACACTGCCAGGGAGGGAGCAGCCACAGCTGCTCTGGGCAACCTGTGCCAGGGCCTCACCACCCACAAAGGGAAGATTTTTTTTTTTAAACTGATTTTCTTATAACTCACTTCTAAATAGACACGAGGCCTCCTTAGAAAAATCTCACCTTAGACAGTGAAAGAGAGACAAAGGATGATACCATCTTCCTTGACTGCTGCTACTGTTTCCTTTTTGTGTAAAGGTTTTATGTTCAGGTGACTTCATTCTGGTATGACTATTTAGTGTTCTTCAACATGCACAGTTTAATTCAGAGAAGTTTAATTCAGGGTTAAACTACTTTTGAAGTAAGTAACCTAACACATCCTGATGGAGAACACTTAAATGCCGTTACTCAACAAAGCAAGTAACCCACTCAGGACATTTATTTTTAAAGCTAATATCCTATATATTGTGGTTTTGATGAGTGTAGAGGAGTGAAGCTTGGTATTTTTTAGTTTTTGGGCTTTGTTTTGTTTATTTAGTAAAAACACACATAGCATTCCACAGCATGACAGAAAGATCTCAAGCCTCTGTTTAGAGGAGGAACAACTTGCTTTGATATTTTTGATCTCTATACATTGAGCACCAAAGGTGCAATGAGCATTGCTGTTACCTCAGTAGTTTTCTACCTTAGACAGGATTTCTTTTTATCTCTTGAATACTTATGCCTGTCCTCAAACTCTATATGCAGAAATTTTATCTCATTACTGTAATTTTTAATTATGTCTCAACAAAAATTAGTAACTAAATGATACCCTTTTAGACTATGCATTTTCCCTATTGAATTGGTCTCACTTGGTGAATAAGGAACAGAACAATGTACTTCGGTAATAAGGAAACTTCTAAAATTGTTGGGTTTATTAATGTTTGAATACTTTATTAGTTAAATGACTAAAATTCCCTTTTGAAATCACGATCAATTTAAGATAAATATGTTTAGACATGTTTAGAAATCAACTCCAGGTAAATTTATTATAACTGAAATGAAGATCAAGAGAGACAGAGATTAATAAATTTGCTCACTTAGGCTTGCACAGTTAGAAGACTGCAAAGCAAACATGCAAATGACTTCTTATAGAAGTTTCAGTTCTGGTTAAGATTTATTAGGAATACAAATACCTATGGGAAAATTTTGCCTAGGTGTATTTCCACACTAATATCATGTTGGTACCCTGTGTTTCTAAACAGCTAATGTAAAAAACCCCCAAACATACACACTACAGTGAACAGATTTACAAAAACATGGTATGTAGATTAAAAAACACAGAAAATATGGCATTCTTAATATTATAGTATTTAGAGGCTACAATTTTTACAAGCCAGTTTGCTGACATCAGTGTAGTATTTCTGATGTGGGAAAATACAGATGTTAAAAATCTATGAGACAGTAGAAATCAGGTAGATACACAAGGAGAAAATAAATGAGGTCTATGGATGGCAAAATGCGGTTAAAAAAAGAAAAGAAATAGTACAGTGCATCACAGATTCTGTGGCTTAGCTGAAGCAGCACAGAAGCACAAACACATAAAGGTGTAGAGACTGTTTCAAATTAAAAGGGCAGAAACAATTGCACAGAGAATACCCCATCCTCTCATAAGTTAAATTACACACCACAAATTCCACTTCCAAATGTTTCTTACTTCCTCAGATATAAAATCCTGCGACATTTTTGAGAAATATATCAAAACATTAGTTTCCTGCATACTAATACTTGTGTTTGAGAGAATGCAAATATTTTTCTTCTTGTTTTTACTAGTGGAAAAGTAAAAACATATTGTAGTTGAATAGTGTATTGTCCTTACCTGTCTTGAAAAGCTAGCTTGTCATTTGTTCAAGAATACCTTGATCCGATGCCTGTATCAAATGAAACCTTGTGCTAGGGGAGAGGCTCTTATTTCTATTACTTTTTATAAAAAAAAATATAGATGACAGATCCTTTTACAAGGTAGCCGAGAGTGACTAGTTCTTGTCACAATGTTGTCATAGTGACAGTGACATCAATATACTTCATGACAATCGGTACGACAATTTATCTGGAGAAAACATCAGCGTTGATTCCTGAGTGTATTTTGTATTGATTTCCTTTTAAAGTATCATTAGGTTACTTATTTTTTTAAACTATTCCTTAATTCAAATGTGACTGTACTAATCCTTCAGGTTGTAAGCAGTCTTGTAAAAAAGACTCCCCAAAACCTCCCAAAAAGCAAACCAACCAACTAAAAAAACCTGTAATAATATAAAACAAAAAAGTTAGACTGTAAAATTTCTTTATGCAAATTAAAATCTCAGTTATTTGTTAGTATAACACAGAGACTTCCCACGTCTGATTCTGTGACACTATACTCAAACTGTTTTTAAATAAGATAGAGTTGCTTAGAGCATAAAGCAGAATACACAGATACACGCAGTAAACAGAGCAGAAAATCATTCCCTAGGAAAAGGTGATATATTCTTAGTCTCAAGTATATTTTTCTAGGAAATACTGTCTATCCACTAAAGTCCCTTAGTTTCGCAGTCATTCTTCACATCATTACAGCATTTAAGCACCCGTCTTCAACCTATAACTTGTCACCTTCCTGCAACTTTTCATGTTTTCTCTCAGTAATTGCTACATGACATACAATCACACGAAGGTCTTAAAACAGAAAGTGTATATTCCCCATTTTTTCTGTCTGGGAATTCAGTCCCTAAAAGTCAGTGAAGACTGCAGTTCTCCTCTCCATCTAATCTTTGTGCCATATAAAATCTGACACAGCAAAAAATTACTGCTAATTGTGGTGTTCTCTATTGATAATAGAAATAATTTTCAGACTACAGGTGATAAACTGGTATTGATTTCAAACGTTTCTTTCAAACGTTGTGACTGTAAAAAGAGCTTTTTCTGATATTAAGGCTCACAAACTTCTGACAATGGCTTGAATCCTGAACCAGGGATTTTTTCCTGTTTATTCAGCACATTAAGTGGGAATTAACTCCGTACAACTCCCCAGTTTCTAAATAAAAAGGAAATATCATTGTACCAGTACAAAAATCCAATACATTCACATATTTTGCACAATCCATGTATTTTTAATCCCAAACATTTGAAATAAAAGTTGTAATTGAATAAGGAGAAATGCAGAGAAGTGGGATATGTTTTAGAAATAAGATGTTTCTTACCAATTAATATTTTGTAGATTAATAATATTTTTATATTATGCTGAATATAACCTGCCAAAGAAATTAACTCTGCCACTTCAACATCTTTGTTAACTGGGATTGTTCATTCTCTGCAGGTGCCTCTTTCTCCCCATTTACTACTGTCTACATTACTTGTGTCTACCACAATCTATGGTTATTTCAAACTAGATACAGTGCTTAGCCTGTGTCTCTTAAAGGCTAAAGAAACCTGTTGTAAAAAAATGAGGATTCGTATATACTGCATCAAACCAAATGATAGCGTAGTAGGCATAGGAAAAAAATTTGTTACTAACCATATTTAGCTAAATACCCATCATTAAAGAACTCATAATCAAAAAGAAGTTTTGAAACTCAGAATATAAACTGGTTCACAAAGGAACAAGGGTCATCAGTAGTTAGTTTCAAATGGTCAAACCAGTCTCTTTCTCAAGAAGGCCATAAATAAAGATACATAGAAAGATTTGAGTTATAGTGCTTAGGTTGCCATGTTTTATTTTAAGATTATACTCAGCAGAAAGGCTATCTTTTTTTTTTTTTTTTTTTTGGAAACACAATTACCAGACTACATGATAAACAAGGCTTAGGCTCTTCACTATCAGCAGCAGTTAATGGGAGGCCTGACTGCCTCAGGCATTTTATAACTATCCCTAAATGATTATATTATAGGCTTTGAAAAGTTTGACCAGATCTGTATTATAAAGGATGGACAATAGATGAGAGAGTCCTTGGCACAAAGTCAGGTCCATTTATATCATATGCTTATGCTTATACGTATGCTTTCGGTAGAAAAACAGCCTTACTTGTTTAAAAGATGCAAATTGCGAATGAGTACTGTAGTCTATGGTACATTAACAACTCAAATCAAACAAACAAAAGCAAGCATCTTTAGTTTCCTTATAAACTTAAAGAAGAAAAAAATAACAGGTTTTAAATGCCTAAGTTGCAAAATATTGTTAATGGCGTTATAAATATTGGAGTATTTTAGTAGTTGTTTTTAAAGTTGTTTTTCATAACTGATATCTTTATGAGTAGATTACTCATCCAAAAGGCCAACAGAGAGACAACATCTACCAGCTGCTCCTCTTAATCATCTGACACTGAATTCTTCATTGATATCCCTATAAAAGATGCTGTTCCTGTACAGAACAATACAAGGCAGTACTGACCTGAAATCATTCTTTGGCTGACTACTTTAAAAGTCAAATGAGCTTATTTTAAACACCATGATGATATTTGAAACCTTTTTTTCTCCAAAGTAACATGAACAATTGTCAAAACAGACAGAAGCTTAAAATATACAAGAAAGTTGAAACCATAAATTCCCTTATTTTCCACTAGTACATTAATATTTAAATATTTAGCATGTCTTCCTCACAGAAACCACTTAATTTCTATGCAACAAGCAAATCTAAATAGATTTTTTTTTACAGAATAAATCATATTATGAAACACATGAGAAAATTTGATTTCAAGAGTACACAGAGGTAGCAGACAGTGAGCCTACTAGCTAGACAAATGCAGAACCCCACCCCTCCACACTTTATACTGCATTGTTACAATTTAGCCAAGCATCCAGGTTAGTTAAATAAGGTGTTAAAGCAACAAAACCCATCTCAGCTCAAAGATATATGTGGCAACTTTCAGTGCACTAAACTCACAAAGGCCCAAGTTTTCATCACAGGAAATTCTGTCCATATGATTGGTTTGGGTACCACTATTGTAAACAAATATCATGGTTAAGTTTTAGTATAAAATCAAGTGTGATGGAACAGAATTCCTATTCTCAATTAAAATTTAAATCAGTCCTCCTCCTAGTCCCATTTTGGGATACTACTAATTATCTTTTCAGATAAAGTAAAAATATTTAACCCAGGTTTATGACATCTAATTGCAAACCACTAAAATTTTGATCTCAGGAAAAAAGAAATCCCCTTGAGGGTCACTAACTCTGTAGTTTTGCAGTAAATAGATGTGTGCTGACATTATAGATAATTTTAATTTCCTTGAATTAAAAAAAAAAAGAAAATTCATCTTCACATTAAAAAAAATATTCAGGCTTCTTTTGGGGTGTTAATTCAACTTGGATTTAAATTCATAGTTTTGTAAGCTGACGTTTGTGAATAAGTATATAATTTTTTAATATGAAAGTGACTGCATTTACAAATCATAAAACTGGTAACTTTGTTCATTGATGTGTGTGTGTAAACAGCAGACTTCTTAAAATGAAGTAATGGATCAGGGATCAGCTGTCCTAGATACTCACAGTTTTTATAATTAAAGAACTGAAAGAGAACATGTAGTTTTTTGATCATAGCCTTTTATTGAGTCAATAACCCATACTTTTTATGAAATATTAATAATAAAATGTAATTTAAAGTCTTCTAACAAAGAATGCCATCATCACAAATATTAGGTCAGAAATAAATTAATCAAAGCAGTTCCAGTTAAGAAATCTCAGAGGGCAGAAAGAAATGGCAGAGGAAAACAAATGAACAAATCACAGTAAAAGTCAGTTCTGTTCCATCAAAATTTCCCCACTAATCTGATAAATATCATTGAAAATCGATTCCCTGAGAATGTCTGAATTTACAGTCATCTAATATTGGAAGCTGATACTGTGCTTCAATCTAAATCCACAGACCCTGAATATAACAAAATTATTTTAAGTTATTTTGCACTGCAATCATAAACCCATTGTGCTACACTGTGGGCAGTGTACAGGAGAGAAGCTATCTGAGTAGAGTTCATAGAAGTTATCAGAGGCCAGTTCTTTTATTTCTAAAAGGTGGAATTGCTTGTCTCCTTGCTTACTGTAAAACATTTCCATAAAGAAATTGTTTACTGTATTGTGGTTTAATTCAACACTCAGGACATATACAAAATGGCCAGAGTTTATTTCAGAGAAACACCCTACTAACCCATGGCAAAGTAGTTCACAAGTGGCAGGCTGCATAGATATGTTGATAAAGTTGCTGAACAGTGTCTCTCAGCAGTTGCCCCAGATACCATACTGTAACAAACAGTACTTACAGTGTAAACACAGCTTCTTTAAACTCCACAACTATTGTTTTTAAATTTAAGGGCATAACCTGTTTGAGATCCTGCCTTGCAATGAATTTCTATCCACGACACTGTATGATAAATATGTCTGACTTCCATGTGATTTTAAATTTATTTTTAATTATTCACACCCCCCCCAAAACACATTGTCACTTCCTTAAGCCCAGTGAAGATAAACAGGTGTCTTCATATTCCTAACTTACTTTCCAGAAGTCTCTGACACCAGCCAGATAACTTGTACTTGAATGTAACAACTCTCCTATAGATATGGTTTGTACATGGTAACGGTGAATTCTCCAGCTAGATGTTAGACTAGAGTTATAACTGCACAGAATGTAAAGAGCAGATAAAAAACATGGACTCATCCCCTTAGACCAAGAAATCCCCAACTGCTTCTAATAACTACAGATTATAAGCAAACTCTTCCAGGTCTCTTAAAATTACTGGATCCTCAGAGGTAGCCACTCAAGTATTTCCATTACTGTTGTTGCTGCTTTGTAACAGGATTAGCAGACACTTCCCTGTGTTTGGATTTAATTCAGTGCCCATATCTGGAGTCATTTATTCTAAAATAATGCACTGTTAGTTGTGATTTGGTTTAAATGATAACCTGGACATTACATAACTAAGATAATATTTTGTTGTTGTTGTTGCTGGGATACAATAAAATATCATGGACAAACACTTTGATTCCTCAAGGTATTTTGGATTGTTTTCTATGCTATACTGTCTGTAGTGCTCACTATCTCTACTGTTTATAGATCAAATGAAAGATCTGAGTAACTCATACTCAAGTACACAAAGGAAGATTCCTTCAGAATCCAACTCCAGTTCTTTAACCTTGATGACTCTCTTGGTTTTCTCCTTTCATGGATTGATGGATGCACTGCCAGTATCTCTGTGTATAAGGAAACATGAGAGTTCGGGACAAGTATCTCATACTGTAAAGATCATCATGGCAACACTTCATGCTGACAAAACCTGCTGTGTGGAGGGGGCTTGAGAAACTGGAAAGATACATAACTGACAGGCAGCATAAGGCAAGATATCGCCTTGATGCACCATCTTCTACACAAAGGATTTAAACCCTTTTGTTCATTCTGATCTGCCAGCATTCAAACTGACAGCCAAGCATATATTTCCAACCAAAAACTTGTATGCAGCATACTCAAAGTCTGCAGTGTTTCCCTACTCTTTTGTTAAAGCTTGAAGTATTAATACTTGTATAAACCATACCAGTGATTACTTTTCCTACTGTAAACACCAATTCTAACCTATCACTCTATCCTTTGAATCATACTCTACTGTGTCAAACATGTCAGCTTCACCTTCAACTCCAGCCTTAATTATACAGATTGCAATGTATACGCTAACTCAAGTGGAACTAAAAAGTCTACACTTTTTAATGTTCTGATGACCTTCTGTGACTTCAGCTATCTTAAGATGAGATTTCTTTACTACTTCTCTAGAAGTTTATTTATTCATAAACTCAAACCGGACATTTGGATTTTAATTGTTTCTACATTTTTAGGCTTCCATTCTCAGTGACGGCTTTGTTCACATGCATATGAAAAGTAATTTAGGTTGTGATTTCTCTCTTCCTACCAACGTATTTCCCTAGACAATTAGTCTTTATTCTCTTTAGCCTAATAGTAGCGTGAACAAACCCCGAATATATGACAACACAGAAGCTTGAGAAGTAGAATATAAATGGATGGGTTAAAGGGGCTTATCTTGAGCACTCTTCATAAGTAATCCCACCCATTGCTGCAATCAGAGATAGAAGTCTGGGCTGTTTAAAATATCAGTGAGTCATCAGAGCATCTTATAGTAAAATTTTTTACAGGACCTAAGGTGTCTTATTTGTCTCAAGGATACAGGTCTTGATGGTTTATCAAGAAAAAAACATGTCACTGCACCCTTTTCAATAGTGCAGTCAAGAAGAGAAGCCACATTATTGATTATAAAACATTTTCCAAAAGCTTAGATTGTTATAATATTACAAATCTGCACATTAGTTTGTTTTGTTCTAAAGTTCAAACTTTCAGTGATGTAAATAATTTACTACAAACCTTGCAGAGCACAAGCTTTTGTTGCATATACTCGATTTATCATTTTATATTGCTTGCCCTCTGCTGCTGCAGAACCAAACCTCAGCCCACTGACCAGAAAGGTAAGGCAGAGAAAATACAGCTTCTCACTCAGACTAAAGCGGAATCATTACAGATGAAAACTGAAAAACTATTCTATGAGTAGTAGTACCACTTTGCAACAGCTCAGGAATATACCAGCTTGAGGGAGGAAGACCCATGTACCAAGGGCAATACTATCAATTAGTTTTCACCAGACACTTCCAAAATCAGTTTGTAACTGCGTCCTCTTTACGGATGAGGTAGTTCATAACTTCCAATTCTGACTCTTAATTTTGAAGTGCTAAGATTAAAAAGGACCAAGAAAACAACAGCAAAAAAAGGTGCAAATAGAAATGAAGATACCTTAATCCAACTTCAAAAAGGAGGAAGGTGAACTCTGTAAAAAACATCTCTTTATTTTGAAAGCCTGCTGTCTCCCGAATCATGGGGTTCTCTTTAGTGACACTCTCATTTCAATACCTGTAGTTGTGCAGCTTGATTTGGTTCACACAATGGAAAAGCAAATCTCTCATTTTAGTAAAAAAGCCTGGGGTTTATATCTTTTTCATGACTACTCTGACCCTCCGTTCTGCAAACAAATATATCCCATTAAAAAACAGGAAATAAGGAACAGGTTTGCTGAACAGTTGCTTTTGGATTAAATGTATCAAGCTACAATTATCTCCAAACTGATCTTTCCTCCCATTCAAGACCATTTGTTGAAATAGAATATATCCTAATTTTTTTAAGTATATGCATAAGAGAAAATAAATAGTATAAATAGCATTTTCAAGATTCTTTTTGTCATCTACTACCACAAAACCTTTAATTTAAAATTAACTTTGTATTTCTGCAGAAAAAAGATGAACATTTGGAAATTCATCTAATCACTATACAATTACTTAATCAGGTCAACAGAAAATCAAAGAGCCAATTAAAAAATATAATCAAGCCTACCTAGGTAATTAGAGAGAACTGTGGCAGATAGCCTTTGTGGTAGTATATTCAAAGTCAAGTGTGCTGGACTGCGGCAGAGTATCTTAAATACTCAACTGTGAATGATGGAGATATTTAGACACAAAACTTAATATACTACAACAATCATAAAGACAACCTGGATATTAAGATATTAAGATATAAAATGAGGAATGCATGAGGATAACCTGGATATTAAAATATAAAATGATGAATGCAAAATAAAACTGAGATCAATATGTTAATCAATGCTATAATACTCAGTCACTATGTGTAATGTGTTTGTATGACTTAACTTTCAATAAATAGCATACTAAAAATATTTCAGATAGACTTCAATTATTTAATAAAAACAGAAAAAAATCCTTTCACATCAGGAAAGGACTAGATATATTTGGGCTGTTTACCTAGAAACATACTGCGTAACAGGACAGAAGAAAGATAAAATTTTAAAAAATTTTGAGAGCTGTCTTTTACATAAAACAGGAACAGATGCTTAAAGAAACAAAAAAGAGAAATGTTCATTATCCCCACCTAAATTCAGAAGTGGAATATATTGCTATAACATATGCCTTCAGGGAAGACTTTATGAGATGGAAAAGAAAGAAAAAAAAAAAAAGATTGATATATTCAATAAGAACAAACACATTTCACTAAATAAAATAATAATTTTTAAAAAAATCATCGGGAAACTGAAATGTCTTTTTTGAACTGTTAATTACTTGAAGTAATTTTCTATTTTTGGAGTATCTTTCAGTTTCTTTTCAAATAACCAGTATGCTCAATGGCAAGACACATTTGTCTTTGATCAAGTATGACAAGTCTCCAGCTACTATAGCTGCTGCGTTAATAAGCATGGCTCCAAACTGCATTAGGTTGCACTAACTCAAAAAGAGCATGATCTGGACTTACATATTTACCTAAGGACTTTTTCAGTGTGCAGTTTATGAACTGACATTACAAGTTCACTTTTGAGAGGTTGTGTGCTTGAAGACTTTCTTGTTTTCTGTTCCTCCTTAAGACTTAACTGATAACAACCACAGAAAAGATTTTAGAGAACAAAGGGCTACAATTAGCTATTTTTCTGTATCAAACAATGGATGTACAAAGAGAATACTCTTGCTGAGAAACCAGTGGTCTCAATTGAGTTTGATGGAGGATATTTGAGTTCAGTAAAAGAAACATCATAAAGTTTGGTATAGAGACGTGGCATGTTTGGTATAGAGACATAGCAGAACAATCTAGGTTAACTCAGGGATCACTTTAGCCAAGAGTATAGCAAGATGCCCAAGTTAGAGAGGTAAACAAGCCATATACTGGAATGCATGGTACTCAGGAAAACCATCAAATAGTGTGGGGATTACTGCTACTCTTCTAGAATTTACAAGTAAGCATACATAAGGATACACAGCCATCTAGTGAGTGCTGAAGGATTCTGGTGCAAAGTAGCAGATGGCCAGAACAGCCTAATTCTCTTCTGGGAGGTAACTACCCTCAGATATTGAAAAGTTCAGTAAGAGTCAGTAACTTTTAGCATCTTTGTGTGCTTTGTTAAGTATGGAACAACATAATAATAATTTATGACATTATTAGATGCAGAAGTACAATATGGAAGGAAGAGTATTTTGAGAACAAAAAATACAGTTGAGCTCTGCTCTGAAGACTGTTCTTGGTATCAAAGTAATATTTCTGATGGAAGCATGTTTTTTCATGCAGAGATAATGATGCTAGCCCACCTGGGTACTGAGGAGTAAAAATACTATTTTCCCTATACATGAGTCAGACAAATGCACAGTTTGTGAGCAGCTGCAACAGTAACACAAAGGTTTCAGTTGTACAGGTGCCCTTTAATGTAATTGACCTTATAGGTTGTTACCAAATGTGGCTGAAAACATAGAAGACATAAACAAAGCTGAAAATGGCTGAACCTCGTGGTATTAAAAGAATTCATAATAGATCTGAAGGTTCAGAAATGCAATTTCTAACTGCTTACATATGCTACTATACCTTCACCAAATCCAAAGTAAAATGACTTCTTTATAGAGTGAGATGACAGGCTTGTAGCCTATACACGTAGTAGATTACTGCAGCTCAATTAGTGGGCTATTTACTAAGCTGTGCTTGATCATTGAGATTCCTGAGAACTTTCCTCCCCATTGCTGCATTAGAATTGGTTGCAATCTGAAGATGCATCCATGTATTAAGCAACATGCAGTCTAGTCTAGACTGGATTAATTTAATGGATAATACTTCAAAACCATTTGGAGAAATAATCTTTGTAGTTATCAGTTCTATTTTTAAGCTAGTAAGCTTAGTTGAATCAATTTTTACAGAGATATCCTGGCTTTCATTCTGCACAATATTTTTAATGATGACATTCAATAGAATCAGAGACTCATAGAATGCGACAACAGAATAGAATCATAGAATAGCATCAAGAATTTCAGCATCACCCAATGGCTTAGTTAATAGAATAGATTTTTCAGACAACATCGGGCTAAGAAAGAAAGGCTTAAGACTTGCTGCAGATTTAAGACATAGAAAAAAAAGTCTTACACTGATTATATTATTTTAGACAACTACAAATGCATCTATTTCTGCCCAGACATGGTATAGGAAACAGTTGATAAGGTAATTCTGCGTATTTTCGACAGCTGTGGTATTGACCAGGTAAAGAGGAGGGTCTGAAGTAATAAGAAAATAAATTACAGAACATCAATATGAAATGCTCCAGAAGTGGACCTAGTAAGCCTACAAGCTACAGTTTAAGGTAAATATGCTTACTTTTGTTTACTCACTTCTCTTTTATATGAAGTTATACAAAGAATTCTTTCATCTGCTCAGCATCAAGCACCACAAAAATGAACTCTCTTCTTTTCAATTTGTCTTTATCCAGAAGTGGGAGAAGCACTTCAAACTACCCCAAGCTGTGACCCAGCATAGTCTCTGCCTCCTCTAAAAGCAGATGCTTAACTGGGATGTTCCTGTGAATGCATATACAGTTCAATTCAGCAGCTATCCCTTCATAAAGAGTTTATCTGGGACAGAGCTAATTTCATTCAGCAAAAACTACTGTGACCTTTAATTGCACATCAACACCTCTAATTTGTGCTGTTGTCCATTTCCTGGATATGCTTCTGAGACACAGTGCTCACAATGAGTAATTCCTGACCTTTAGCCATTGAATTAACACCTCTAATTGTAAAAGAGGGAGCAGTGAAACCAAAACTCTTCCCAATGAAGTCACCTATGTGACTATTATTTGACCAGTCTACTGAATATCAATTGCTTTAGAAACTGGGAAAAAAATTTTCACACATCCCCCCAAGGATCTCCTAATTTCTGTCCTGCAGACATTGTTCTGGCTGTGTGTGCTTTGCACCACTGCAGTTAGTAAGGTTATGTCTATGCTGCATCTTGCCTGCCAAAAAGTGTGGTAATACTACAGTGCTGCTTGAATTTGTTGCTACTTGCCATGTGTCTTTGTGTGTGTTGCGATGCCTGTAATCAAAGTACAGTAAGCTGTGGTCTTGTCAAATATTACAGGGCAAGCAAGCTTAGCTTGGCAAATTCATATGTGGCAGAGCTGGGATACATTAATATTACATTAACATACTTTTCTACTTTCTTACAAGACTCCTGGACTACCCTTACATGCAGACCTATAAGCTAAAATTTAAAGATGCTCGGAGAAATACAATCCCTCTGACATCACAATATTGCTGACTTATTCAAAGCACAAATTACACACAAATGACACATTTATGACCACTGTCTCTGAAAGACTTGTGTCTTCTGGGTGCCATGGTATTGTACTTCTGTAGAACTTCATAGGATTGCACACAGTGCAAATAAAAACTTAAAAATCTTGTGTTTCAAGATCAGCTAGAAAAAGCTGTCTCCCATTTAAACAGAAATATCTATCTTCTTTCCCAGAAATACAAAATACTGTTTTGTTGTCTCCACACTTCCTTTCTGCAACAGGTTTCTTGGGGATGTCCAGTACAGGCTGAATCCTGTTAGTCTTCTATTCCAGAAGCCCTTTTTTCTAGGCTTGTTCACATGTTGTTAGCTTTTCTCCCCTTCTGATAAAAGCCACTAGGTAAATCCATTTTCCTCATGCAGAAATTGTCAGTGCTGCCATGTTCAGTTAAAAGCAGCCTACTTCTTACAAGCCTGTGTTACACCAATAAACTCATAATTGTATTTAAAGGAAGATACAAAGTTACTAAAACTAGAGAAATTCTTCTCAAGAATAAATGTTGGAATCATTTTTTGAGTTTTAGCAATAGCTGTGTTCTGTTACACCGTTTGATAGAAGTTGAACTGGAAAAAGTATTTGTTCATATATATCTAAATTAAAGTTATCAACACCTGTTGTTTTGAGGAAAAAAATAAAATAAATGTGTGAACTGGTGAACTCCCAAAAGGAAGTGCTTTTCCCTCATAGCCATTAGTATAGCTCCATCATATATACAGTCTACTCTGAACTGCTGAACTAGTACGCTTAGCATACTCACATGAAAACAGAAATAGCTGCTAGCTTATCTGGCTAACATAATGGGGGATTTGCTACCTTAAGCACACTACAGAATATTGCTGCTCTTTTTTTAATTCCTTCCTAGGTTATAAACATACAATGATGTCTCAAATTTTTATTTTAAAATCACCAGTTTAAGTCACCAGTTTTACTAACTGTAGTCTTAACCCAGATCCCCTAAAGATTAGACATTTGATCCATCTGAATTCCTACCAAGTTTTCTTATGCTAGAATTCCCAGGTAAGGTGTTGGAGAAAAAGGAAAGAAAAAGAAAAAGCAATGCCAGCTCAATGTTTCCATCACGGGAACTGAAACACCTAGAGGCTGAAAACATATATTAGTCCTTGGTTATTTTTGGTGGGATGTTGACAGAAATTAACGTAACTGACATTATTCCAAAATATACGAGTTGGTTTTTTTTTCAAAAACAGTACCTTCTGTATGTTCTGTTGAACCAGCATTACATTCAAAGCAGTATAAATTAACAATAGAAGATCTCTCTTAGAAGCATAGAAAACAGAAACATAGAGGACATGAAAAGAAAAAGAAAGCTCACAAGTGTCTTAACATGACTTAATGCAAGTCATAATATTTTATACATCACTCAAAAAAATCACAGTAAGAAACAGCGTATAAAACCTAGAGAAGATTTTCTCACAGCTAGGAACTGAAATAATAAGGTTTAACTTCATACCAAAATATCTAAAAAACTATTTTGGAGAATATGAATACTCTCCAAAAATGGAAAACAACAAGAAGACAACAAAATTACCTATATAAACTGAGCTTTAAAGTAAGAAAATGTGAATTTAAATGGCTTCTATACGTAGGACACAAAAATCTGCAGCTAATGAAGACTTACTGTTTTTGTTTGAGTTGTGATGTATATATATGTCATAAATTGTAATTATAACCTGTTCTCTGTGGCCCTCAGTTACACAGAGAGTAAACCACAAGCCTTTGCTTCTTACACCCTGAGCCAGGTTTTAGTAGCTCAGCACCTTGCTTTTCCATCAGCAAATGAAGAACAGAGCTATTAAAAGTTATGCTATGGAAACTGCTGTCACTTAAAAATATGTTGTTCATCTACACAACTAAAAAAACCTGACAACTTAAATACATTATTCAAGCCAGTTCTGAAAACCATCATAGAGCAAAACTAATTTTCAGCCCTTTTATTCCCAAGATCTAGAATCTGAGATCTTATTAAAATGACACAGAAAACAAAACAGGCCTGGTTTATGCTCCTTTCCTATCCTCTTTTCCTCAACATCAGCACAATTTACAAATGTTTTCTGTCAGCTTTTTTCCTTCATGCCTGTTTTCCAGTGTCATCACGCACTTTGTTTTCATCAGTCTCTCTGCCCTTCTCTGACTGTAGTAACTAGATTTCTCCATCTTCAACATCCTATTAAAGACGTGTCCAAAATACTTAATATGTTTGTTCGCCTGTGCTTCTGAAGCACTGACAGCGTACTGGTTTGAAGGCCAGATCACCCACTGAGGATTTGCCATGCACTTTCTCAGCTTCCTATCTAAAACCATTGATACCCTGTTTCTGGTCGTAGTAAGTTGAAGGTGATTCCTGTTGTATTTGGAAAGGACTTGAAGCCATTACTTAACTGTGTTTATGCAGACTCCAAAACCTTAAGAGAAATTAGGGCAGAGTTCCTGGCATCTTTCTGCCTCCAATGAGCTTAGTTCAGGAGCTGCTTCTATGTATAAGCTCAGCAAGGCTGCACATTGCTAATCTGGTTGAAGTGTTAAAAGCTTGGGAGCAGCTATAGAGACGAAGCTAGGGGGATTGAAGCCTTCCTTTGTGCTCTATCAATTTAATGCCACTTGCATGCTGAATGCTTTTATTTCCCTCCCTGCCCCCCCAAAGTTGTCAATAGCAATGAAATGCCTTGATTTTCAGAAAGCTAATTCCAAAAAAGGGCTGATAGTATAGAGAGGGGTAAAACAGAACTGAAACTGTCCCTCAGCTGCACTGGACCTGAGGAGCATGACACTGACCTCAAAGCAGAATCAATTTATATCCTGGAAGTGTCAGACCATTTGTCAATAGAGGAAGAATAGTTATAACTGCCTGCAGGCAGAAGAATGTAGCTTAGGATCCTTTATTGAAGTTTTTCCCTCTATTCACTAAATTCCTTTTGCCTACAGCTCAGGTCACAGCTAGCTGTCAGCAGCATACTGTCACCTGACCTCTATAATGCACGAATGGTAGCATCATAACATGCTAACAGAAACACTTTTTAGCCTGGTTTCTAAAAAATTGAGGTCTGCACTCGAATGCATAAGTATACTTTGGTTTGATTTCCACCAATTTTTCACAGAATTACAAACCTTAATAGAATTATATTCTTAAAAGATTTGTGAAATACACAGTTGGAGGAAAAACTCACTAATGCCTCCCACTGAGCTCAATTCTCATTAAAAAACAGAAGGACAGAAAGAGTATGAAATCTCTAACCATGAGGAGGGGAGGAGGGACAGAGACGGACACCCTTTAGTGATAGTTTTCACTATATTAAGTGTGAGAGAATTCAACCAGCAGACAGGTTTTTGTGAAATCATGCTTAATTCCTTTTGCTGCCAACAGAACTCCTGTTGATGTCTCTGTGCTGCGTCACCCAGAGCTGAAAAATGCTTGTCACAGTGAAGGGCGCTTTAGCATGTCTCAGACTTTCTGACAAATACTCTTCTCACAATGCAAATACTTCATCCTTTCTTATTCAGCTCTTTGAAATCAAATTTCAGAGTAAGAGTCACTCCAGAGGAAAGAAAGCTGAATGCAAGAACTTTGGTGAATGGAAATAGGAAGATGAAAAGAAGAGTTAAGCAAAAAAAACCAGTAGCCAGGAAGCTGCTATTCAGAATTATTATTTTCTTCAGCTTAGAAAAACTTAAGGGAAAGAAAAAACTTTGGCACCCTCTTAGGCTATGAAAAAGAAAATATAGTTAAGCAAAAATTTTTGGTCATAAAAGCACCAGTGTTGCTATTTCTGGCACAAAAGTTATTCTTTCTTGTATATTATTTTGCTCTGACCTTATAATCCAAACCAAACTACATGAGACAAATGGTCTCCCCAGAACCTTCAGAAATTCAGTTAAGTCACAGTATTTCATAAAGTAGCATTCTACTTTTGTAAAAGTTTTCATTTGAAGATTTGAATGTACTTCAAATTACTTCAGTAATTAAAAAAAATGGCTGGACTAGTTGCCACTAATACATTCCAATATTTTCAATATACCCTCACTACAGTTTGTCCAGATTATAAATTCTGAAAAGTGTTTAAAAAATAATTTAAAAGAAGAACAGAAAATATCTCAATTTTGGTTTATTTAGACTAAAACCTAATTCTCTAAATCCAATTTTTGTTTGGTGCTTTTTTCCAAAGGATCTTTTTTAAACTGACTTAATCTTCAATATGCTCCACTACCAAGTAGAATATCGATTATCATAAAATCGTTTGGGTAGGAAGGGACCTTAAAGATCACCCTCATCATGGACAGGGACACCTTCCACCAGACCAGGTTGTCAAAAGCCCCATCCAGCCTGGCATTGAACACTGCCAGGGAAGAGGCAGCCACAGTTTATTTGGGTGAGAGAATTTTAATGTCATTAAATTCGCTACATAAGCCATACAAATGTATACCATAACTTTTACCCTGAAATTCTATTTCTGTGTATGTCTTGTTTTCATCATGTTTTCATGATTGGCCTCTTATTTATCTGACTAGGTGTGACTCATAGTATTATATTTTTTTAGTACTTAAGAGTTTATGAAGCATTTGCCTGTGCAGATGTCTGAACATATTGCTGTACAAACCCAGCATGAGTTTCAGACTTTTAACAATATGGTACTGGGTTCTTCAGAAAATAATTTTTATATGAATAGTTTTCTGTTTAAAGGTATTATGTAACTGATAGAAATTACTTATACTCGGTGCTGAAATACAAAATAAATCTGTGGCTATGCGTACACCAGCACAGAGTTAGCATTACTTGCATCAAGGCAATTTTCTGTATGGAATATATTGTATATAATGCCAGCATGCTCCTTTTTTATAGAAATATAAATTAGATGAAAACCCCCACCCTACAAGGATAAAAAGCCATGCAAAACATTAAATCCTAACCAAGGAGGATCAGTTGCTTGATTTTCAAAGTTCTTCATATAACATGTACTTTAATGAGCTGTCACTCAGCTTTCCAGACGTAAATTCTGACATTACAATGTTTTCAGTTTCTTTGCAACTTATATAGCAGACTCCATTGTTTCACTTCAGCCTGCCTGTTTTTATGAGGAAAACTTGTGAACAGAAATACCATTAATCATGTTTAATCGTGACATAAAAGGCCTTATGTAATAGAGTCTATTATATCCTTGGGAAATTATTTTAAACACATAATTATGCTGATTAAAATTTTAAAAAAACAGAAAAGCCTTACTAGTAGTAGGAGTTCATGTTGGTTTAGTTGCCCTTTTAATGCCTTTGCCTACTAGGGCTAGAATGCTTTCTAACTGGATTCTTCTAGACAGACCATCTCCTGGATCAGTCCATCTATTCTCTTCAATAAATAGCTAATGCCATATGAAAAACAATTTCTTTTTGTGAAAACTCTCCATGATAGACCCAGAATTTATTGAAAGGAATACATTAAAGGAGATGTGATGTGCTTTGTTAAAAGCATTTTAGAGAGAATTCTTTTTGTTTTCTGTAACAACTTTGAACCTTTCAGACCTTTCAACATAGTAGGCATGTATCAAAGACATTTCCCATTAATAATAACACGTTGAGCATTATTTGAGAAGATACTGTTGGCAGAATTAAAAGCAGTGAATTGCTAGCACCACATAGTGATATGCTGCCTAATTAAAGAAGTCTGGTGGGTTAGAGGGTTTTTTTTTTGTAGGGAGAGTATTGTTTTGGGGTTTTTTTTTGCTTTTGTTTTTTAATGTTTTGGAAAGACTGAATGTAGTACCTATGAAAATGAAGGTGTAAGAATATCTGCTACACAAAAAAACCCACAAAATTTCAGCCCCATAGGAAAATAATCTGGATTTTGTTGTGCTTGTTTGTCAGGAACCACACATTGTACTAATGTTTGCTTTTCTTCTAAAGCACATACAGTCAATAAAACTGCTTAATGCATAATAAATACTATTATTACCATTATAGGACATGAGTATTTGATGTATACTGGCTTTTTATGGTGCTACTGCCAACTTATTTGTGCAGGGCATATGGGCAAAGTGGAAGCTATGAAAATTAAGTACATCACTTTTAATGATTTATGTTACCTGTCTAATACAGAGAACAGCCACTAGCTTCTCAACTTGAGAAAGCTAAATAAATATACACTCACCCTACTGTTCCTATTAAGATACCAGCATTCAGGACTATGGAATCAGTAAGCTTCAATAGAACAGCATAGGGTCTGACTTGAAAAGGGAAAAAGAAATAATATGCACAAGAGTAAGTACTGTGTTAAAGAATTAAATTACTTCAACATACAACTATAAGATGAAGTATGAAACCAAATTCTCTAGTATCATTCACATACAGCTTAGTCAAAATAAGTATGATTGTGAGAAACCATATACCTGACTGTCTTAGTGTTAAATTTCCCAGCTTATTTGGCATCAATATTTGCAAAAATAAAATGAAGTGTAATTAGAAACAATACAAGAATGGTTATTTAACATCCAAGTAGATTTATAAATCCTCTTATAACTTTCATAAGCAACATACTATATTTTTCTTAAATTGGCAAGTCCACTCACAAAAAAAAAAAAAGAAAGAAAGAATCCTGGTGTTATGTTAGGAAGAGAAAACAGTCAGGGAAGTCAAAGCATGGCATTCTCTTGTAGACAAGTAGACAAGGCCAATGAAGGACCACCTTATTCACTTAAATTTTCATTCAAAGGGCTTAAACTTGACTTACACCTCTGAGACATGGAATATATATGGTGGTAAATATTTGATAACAGCAACAATCTTACTTTCTCCTTCCCCTGGTATTTGTAAGGAACAAATCCTGACCTGCATTACTAAAACTATATCAAACGGTTTCAATACATATTTTGAATACACGAGGCTAAAGGTTAAAGACCTTCACAAGATAATAGTCTTGAATTCTAAGATGTACTCACAGACTTTAAACCTACACTTTTCACCTCCCAGACCTTTTTATTATCCAGCCTTTGAAGAAGTCTGAATGAAAGCAAGCTTTTTTCCCCCTGCAGTTTAAGCTGAGCATCTGTACTCTAAGATTCTAAAAGGCAAAGCACATTTGTTTCGAATGCAGTTTTGATTTCTGATAAAGTTGCTGTGCAAAATGGCTTGCATTTTACTTTAGAGCCAGGATCGAGGAGAGAGAAGCAGCCACCAATAACACTAGCCCCTCCAGCCCCTTCAAATATCACAAACCACAAGAACTCTCGGCCTAAAACTGTAAGGATGACTGGATTTAGAGAAGTTGCCTACTTTCCCACTAATCCAAATAAATTTGTATGCCTTGCTTTTCTTCTAGCTTCAACAGGAGCAAAGGAAAGACTTCGTGTAACCTCACAACATGGTTTGGGCATTTCTTGGGCTAAAGGATCCCTGGGTTCAAGCCTCATGAGGTTAGGAACATCTGGAAGAGAAGCCTTTGCTTCATAAACGTCACAATCCAAAGTGACGCATTTTACGCAATAAAGTGCTTCCTCATCTTTTGTGTTCTTAGAAAATAGCTCCATATTTAGACTGAAACAAAGAGGTTTGGAAAGGGAAGCCCTGAGAGATACTTGCTGAGGCACCCATTTATATCTGGTGTTCTCTTCTAGTTGGTTTTAGCATGCAAGATCAGCTGTAAGAACAATTGCTGTTAAATTTGCAACATTTCCTTTGCCCAAGTGATTAGGAAGCCTTTAGGATGAATTGAATATAATTAGCTTCAGCTGAAAGCAATATATCTCAATCAGGTTTGAAATGAAATTTATTTGTTCAGTTTTCCTTTCTTTGGAGGTTTGTTCCCTGTGCTTTCTTCCTGTTAAATCATATTATTAACCATATAGTTTTGTGGATGGTGATTGGATTGTTTATTTGCCTATTTTAGTTCTCACATTATTCCATATTTTACTTTCTTCCACATTCTGGAGAGACGTTCATCTGGCACCCTTGCCTATAAAAAAAAAAAAAATCCATCCCTGTGAATTTTAGGTCCCATGTCTCCAACCTGCCACATAATCACCTTTCCACTTGCAACTGTGTGCTCAATGTTACCACCCTTAGCTGAATCCTAGAGTGAGGCAATTGACTAAACTAAGGTGTTCAAGATGCATGCTTTGCCCACGTCAGTTAAAAAGTACACTATAGGTCAGTCATGGCTATTTTATAATCCTCATTCCATCAATATGCAAATTGAGATAAAAAATTTAATAACCAAAGCAATTATTGAAGATAAAGTAGCAAAAAGACCTGGAGAATTTGCCAAATAATAGTTTTCTCTCATTTCACACATTTTAATTTGAGGCTTCAGTGCCAAAACATATTAGAGGCACTGAGTCACTTGCTTTATTTTCTCCTTATCATTAGGTTTACTCTGAATATTCATAGTTCTCAACAAGCTAAGATTAACCAGCACCTTGTCATCCTGCATCATTGATCTCTCTCTGAAATGCATGAAAACAGAACATCTATCACTTATCAGAACGTGGTCCCCCAGCCTTCAGATTCAATATTAAATCAAAACTTAATGTTGAAGATCTTCATTTTATCAGGCAAAGATATTTTTGCTTTTAAAAAATGAAATTTCTGTGAAGGTCATAGTATAAACCATGAATAAATTTATTTTAAACAGTGCAACAGCTTTATCTGGGGCAGGTATTTTCATATAAGCTTAGCTCCGAGTCAGAAAACCATAACACTGCAGTGCAGAGGGCAGCCTTAAAGATCCAAACAAAAACTGACAGGATTTACATTTTTACTAGCACCCTAAAAATAGCCCCACACGAGACTATAATACAGTTGGCTGCCTATGAATAAAAAAGAATAACTGCTAAAGACACGATACAAATGAACAAAGTGCAAATCTATCTTGAAGTAAAAGTATTTGTAAATATTTTTAAAAGTACTCAGCATGCCACTGTCTGAATGTTTCTGCAATATTCAGTATTTTTAAAGGAAAGTCTTTGTGCCTTTTTCAACCATCTAATAAGCTTAGGAAGCCTTATAAGCTCCTGGACTTCTTTTCCAGAAGCATCTAGTACTGCAGTTTGTAGGGTCCCTGTAGAAGAAGAGAGAACTGCAGAAAGGCACACAGGCATTGTAAGAGATGAATGGGGATTAAAATTAAAATTGGTAAATATAAGAAAGCCTGAGTTTATACCAGGAATAGAGGTTTGAATAACCTTTCTAAAGTCCTAGATAGATAAAGGTCTACCACATACCCTTTATAAATTAATATTGGAGAAATATAAGTAGATGGAAGATTCTGTATTGAAAAGTACCATTTGTGTTACTCATGCCTTGATTTAAGTAAAAAACCCCAAAATATAAAGGGAAAATGTTCTTTTTTCAAGAAAATTAAAATGACAAGCAACAAGTGTATTAAGCACTTTATAAACCTTTAAGAGCTTTTATTTTTAGTACACTGGTTGCTAAACTGGAACGCTAAACTTCACCTTGGGGACCTAGAGTGTGAACAAGTGATCTGCAATTAGTATTTAAAAACAGACAGTAATAAGTACCAAAGAAAATTACATACTGAAACCTATGCCCTCTTTTGGGGCAGATATTCAGCTGCAAAAAGATATACCTTGTCTTTTGAGATCTATGATCTAAATGCTCTTACTGAAGAGTATCTAGATCTTGGAAAGAAATTAGATGGTTTCTTCTCTTGAAACACCAACCAGAGAAAACAGTGATCTCAACAAGACTTGAGAACTTCCTTTAGGAAAGAGATAAATTCAAGCCCTTCTCAGGCAAGGAGAATGGTACCCAGCTGTTGTAGGTGATTTATTTTTAGTACATGAGGAGAGAGATCCTCTCTTCCTTCTGCTTAAGCTTTACCATTGTTCAGGGAGAAGAGCAGAGAATTATATATTAACCAGAAAATACACAGCTAAGGTCTCTGACAGTGTCAAACTGATAAGGATATTCACTCTCTAACATGTTGACTAGAGGAAGCATCTTAGAGAGGTGCAATTCCTACTACTAAACAAATACTAGATTCTTCTTATTCTTAAATGATGATTTGAAAAAGTTCAGTCTTGGCCTCTTGGTCTTTTTTTGTTTTGTTTTGCTTTTAAATAAATCACTTCAGAGTATTTCTTCCTCTAAAGAAAAATCTGTTTCAAGCTGTGCTTCTGCCACTCTTGATTGAAAAGAGATTTCTATGCTGTAATTAAATAGAATAGCTATTGTGGTTAAACCCCAGTCTGCATCCCTGGTGGGATGGGGATGAGAATCAGAAACGTAAAAGTAAGAAAATGCATGTGTTGAGATAACAATGATTTAATATGTAAAGCACCACTTCCCATGGGAAGGCAGGCAGACATTCATCCATCTCTAGGAAAGCAGGGTTCCATCACATATAATGGTTACTTGAGAAGACAAATACAATCACTCTGAATGACTCCTCCTTCCTTCTTCTTTATAGGATGAGCATGACATCAGATGGTATGGAATGTCCTCTTCATCAGTTTGGGTGAGCTTTATGTCCCAGCTGTATCCCCTCCCAACTCCCCATGCAACCCCAGCCCACTCACAGGTAGGGTGGTGTGAGAAACAGAAAAGGCCTTGGCTCTGTGTAAGCACTGCTCAGCAATAGCAAAAACTTCTGCATTACCAACACTGTTTCCCCCAAAAATTCAAAACATAGCCCAACACTAACTACTATGAAGAAAAATTAACTGTATCTAAACCAAAACTAGGACTGTAGCATAGATGAAGAAATCAGAGGAAAACCAAACCGTAAGTCTGGGGGACCAGAGAACGAAAGATTCTTTAGTCAGGAGAACCATCCATGTTGATAAATAGGTGAATGCTGAAATTACCAAATGGTTGCAATGAAGAATAAACATACAGCCAGAAACAACTAAAAATATTTCAGAAAGCAGAGAATTATTTATTAATTAACAAGTAATTAATATTAGTCAACATATAAGCCAATCTGTTGATAAATTGGAAAAATAAATAAAAAATATGTCAGGGCTTTTAATACATGGACTCCCACTCTTTACTTCTAAAAAAATATCACTGAGTAACTTGAATTTGATTCAAGTTTTTATGACAGAGAAAGTTCTCCTGTCTCTGGAAGGAGAATCACCTGTATACTAACAAGAACAATAAATGCTAAGTGCATGGGACCAAATGCCTTGTAGGATAAAATCATTAAAGTAAGCCTCTCCTGGAGGGAACATAATTAGATAAATATTTAGACGGCAATGCTGCTGAAAAATTTATAATTGAATGACAGTGAAGGTGGACTGACTGCAGCAGGCAGCAACAATTTGTTTTGGTTGGTGGTTTAGAGCCTATTGAGAAAATTTGAAAATTGAATTAAGAGATGAAAGCCTTTGGAAGAGCAGCCTTGTAACCACTTTAAAAGAAAAATGAGCTTTATTGCCAATGAAGCCAGTCAGTTTAAAAGAAAAAAAAGCCCAAAATACAATTCCATGCTCCCATGACTAAATATTAAAAATATAATCCTTGTCTCCCCCCTGTGACTAAAGAAACATTTATGAGTTGTTCTAGCAACTTTAACTTGTTACATTAAAAGTCCTCCATTTTGACTGCATCACAAGCAAGAAGGTAAACTGGACTTGAATGCTATCAAAGGTCAAAAACTGAAGGTATTTCTCTGGCTAAGACAATACTATCACAGCAATCAAAGAGTTCCTACAACAATCATTGAAATCATGTATCTAATCAAATCATGTACCTCAAAGGGTCCAAATAATAGGATTCTCCACACTGTATAAGTGGAAGTATTAATAAATCCAAAGATGAAGAAATAAATTAATATATTTACATAACTGCACCCTCCTCCTCCCCAGTACATACCATTCCTTCTCCACAAAAATGGATGCCAGTTGCTTGTCACTTCTTTTATCCACTATTAAGACAGTGGTGCAAAAAGACTCACATTTAGCCTTTATTAGTAGTAAAGAAAAGATTTTACTTATTCTATGTGTTGTTCTTCCGATTTCAGGTCCGAACTTTAAGAATGCTGCATCCCAAGTGGGATAACACCACCATACAGAGAATTATTTCTTAATGGCCATCTATTCCCCTCCATGTCAGGATGCAGAAAGACTCAAACAAAGGAAGAGTCAGGTGAGAGGAGCAAGAAGTAACAGCAATATTTTTCTTCTATTAGGACTCCATGGCAACTACAGTTAGCTCATGTAACAAATTACTGTGGATGTTAAGGCTGCGTATTTCTGCATTTAAACCCCAAACTTCAGCACACAAATACAAAAAGTGTGCAGTTGAGGTATCAGGAGCAACAAAATGACATGGTCATGTTCTCGAATGGCAGATATCCATGGGGTTCAAGTGTGTTTCCTTTGCACAGTGCTTTGACATACTTGGGAAGCAAGATCAGTAAACCTCAGATAAACTACTATCCAAGTAGGACAACCTATGCAGTTCTGTCATGCCATTTCCATTGCTGCTTGATTCTCAGAATCTGCCATGCACATTTTCACTGAAGGTAGGAGTTACACAAAAGCTCATCCCTCTATTTTGACAGTACAAAGCAGCTGTCATTCCCACATGTGCACACAACACGGTTAAAATCATTGGCATGTCTTTTGGTCTGACCAAAAGCCAAGCTAGTTGCTACATGATACAATGTGACATTCCCCATGTCTTTCTTATTCATTATACAAAGACCCCTAAAAGCTAAGTTTCCTACATCCACATCACACCAGATTTTTTTGTGATCTTTTATGACCCCATAGGGCTTTCAAATAACATTAGAGATTAACCTGTCTGTTTCAAAGTATGTGTTGCTTTCAACAAATTCTCCAGGCCCACCTTCAAAGGAATGGGTGCCTTTTCTGGCAAGCCTAAAGGAAAAAAATTGTGAAAATAATCAAGGATGTTAATGAGAATAAAGTTAATTAGTTAACCCTATGCCACAGAGTTTTACAGTGAAGGGGAACCTTGCATGCTTTTCTTGAATTTAACTCAGTTACAGTTTGCCAGATTGATTTGAACACTGCAACAACTGCACATTGAATTACCTGGAATTGATGTGCTGTTGTATTTAGAAAGGAGACTCCAGTGTTGTCACTTTGTGAATCCTAGTGCCTGCATACCTTCCATTGTTTCTAGGATGGAGTAAATGTTCTTCTGCATTAATTACCTCAACATTCTGCATCAGCTCAGTAAGAAATTTGGCCTTTATTACAAGTTATATTGGCATACTGCTTATATGGCAACAGTTTCTAAATAACTCTTCTAGTCTCCAGTTAAATTTGACATTCAGGAACACCTTGAAGAAGATGTTTGTATTTAGTAGCCCTTAATAAAACACTTGATACAAATCCATAAAAGAGAATATTTTTGTTGGTTGCTTTTTCAATTTACTACATTTTCATCAGCCACAGTAGTCAAGCAACAGTCTGAAACAAGTAGTCCATACGTCATCATTAGTCGAAACACAGGTACAACTGCTGCTACTACTTGGGGAAGAAAAAAAAAAAGAAAACAGTAGATAACTACACAACCTCTTCTTCCCCTTTTAGGTAATTTAATGAATATTTAGACATGCAGAAGTCTCCAGAATACAAGCCCAATGTCTGCTTCATCTCTTTTTATCTCTGATTATGACCTATTTAACTGTATATAACATTTCTAATTTAAACTGATACTCTTCTTGCCTACAGTTTGCTGCAGCAGATTTTTAAGGTTCATTGTCATGTACTCCCTGACACCCATATTGCTTTGACTGTTTCACAGTTTTCTACACTAAGTACTTCAGTAAATCATATTCAACATAAGTGGTATTTATTTTTCATACATTTTGCCCCAGTAATTTCTGTTAAATCGAATTCTTTCCCAATACGCTTCCTCTCAGGAAGGTTATTTGTCATGCATATTAAAGGATAACAAATTCTTCCTTCTCCTATTTTGTGCAATCACCTAAGAGCCCCAGTCCCAGCAGAAGTCAAGCCTCAAGCTAAAGTTGTACTATTAGACCAGTAAAACCTAAGCATTATTTGAATTGTAGTTGCTAGAAAATAACAGTGCTATTTCTTCTGAGAGATTTGTAATCTAATGAATGAAAGTAATTTTATTAGTCTGCAGCCACAAGTACGATTTATGTTCTGCAGAATGAGAATATGCCCCTAATAGCAATCTCAGCAAAGCCGAACATTAGTAAAACCCTTCCACTTCATACTTTTCAGAAAACAGACACTACACTAACATCAAAACAGCAACTTTAAAACTAAAGGCCAAAGGGATTACTGTGTAATTTTCCATCAAGCTAAACACTGTCTGTGCACACCATATGATATTTCTTCATCAAGATGGGTGTGAGTTTGCTGTACTTTCCAGTAATTTCCATTTTAAAAGTGATTAATGTCATTAGACCCCAGAAGCAAGGGCGAGGGAGTAGGAGTGTGTGGAGGTGGCACAACTATAACTTTAGAAAACAAACTGAAACATTTATAGTGAAAGATTTTGGCAGCAGAGATTAAGACACCAGATTTGCTTTTGACAAGAAGTTGACCCTGTTTTCCAACTAAAAATTTATATTAACCTTAACATATAGGCACAGGGGAAAGACATCATTCCTTTTCCATAGCAGAAAACAAGAATAAAAAAAACTTGCAAAGTTATGCCTTTTGGAAACAAACTTGTCTTAGTAAGGGTGGGAAGGGGCTCAAGAATTACTTATTGAAATTTCTGCTACAGGTTATTTGCTGTACAGGTTATTTTACTGATGACAGAAGATTACATTTTATGATTCTATGTTTATAGTGGTTTCATTGACAATAGGCGTTTCAAAGACAAAGGACCATAAATAAATTCTTATTAGCAGCCTAATTACAGCCACTTGCAGTTTTTTACAGGGAGAACAACTAGCTGGAATAGAAGATTGCTAGGTAGTATACACATAGTATGTCTGAACACCGGCACATACCTTATTCCCAAGGAGCTACACCTATTAAAAAGTAATAATAAAAGAATCGTCAGGTTTCTTTAAGTCTTGTTTGAAAAAGAGTGAGATACATAGCAATAAAGTTCAGCACTGTTTCTGCTTTTGATGGTATCACCTGTTTTCCTATAGAGGAGAAGGGAGGGGTGGACAAAAACCAGTAGGAAAGTCACTTTTTTTGTAATATTTAACTTTAATGCTTCCGTAAAATTTTCTGCTCCCTGATAAGCTTAATTAATAAAGTTTTTTCCTGCATTTCTTCATCATATATACCTAGCAAAATAAGAGGATCTTTTCTATTGTTAGCATGTCTACTTATATACTTAAATATCTAGTGTTTGTAGTATTTCTCTAAAAAAAAGAGCATATTTCATAATTCACAGTCCTTGAGTGTGGGAAAATAGAAAGCTTTGTCCTGTGGTTCATTATCTCTTCCTTTGTCATTATATCTTGGTTTTTTTTTCTTTTTTAACCATTTTTCTCAGTCAAAAGGCATTACAAATAATGGAAAAATAATTAATAAACCTGACCAAAACTGAAACCAACACCACAGTTAAAATAAGGATTTGTCTAGGGCTCTACAAAGTAAGTGAAGTTTCAGCCTTTCAAAGCCTACCTCCCACTCCAATGTTTGCGAATCAGGCATCTGAGCACCACAAAAATAAGACATTTCCTCAGAAGCAGAGACATCAATGAAAAAGTAAATAGGTATATTCAATCAGCATTGTGTTTCTAACCAGTTGCTTGCACTGTACGTGAAGATAACTGGTAGTTTAAAAACATTCTGTAGGTCTCATCCTTAGAAACTATCCATGATTTTCATGAGAAATATTGCTAAGTTGAAGTTGTATAGATGTATAATGAAGCTAGACAACATGTAACATTAGTTCTAACAGTACTTAGACTTCCATTTTCTCCACCATCTAAGATTTCAGAGTGCCAAAGGACTGAAGATACCAGGTAGGTTAGAGTTAACCTTCATCCTACGCAGTAAGACAGGGAATTTTACGAGCATTCACATCATGTACTCTCAGCAGGAAATTCCTTTTAACAAACAGGCAGACATATGTATCAGTTTAAACCAACAGAAAGATACGCTTCCTTGTTCCACGAGAAAGTTCAGCTGCCAACAGCCAATGTGGAGGGGGTAAAGTCTTAATTTGACTAAGACGGTGTCTTTCCCACATCATTCCCTTCACTGCAAGCCCTTTCCAGCTACAGGCTGGAAATGCGAGCAACATGTAGTAACAAAATAGCACCCTTGTGTTGAGTTGCAATTGCATTCTGCACTTACGGAAAGAAATATGAGACATGCTATTAATCTAAAGGAGATAAAGTCAAGTATGAGCCCCAGCCAGCTAACACTTGTTGATATTCCTCCTCTGCTGGACACAGTGTTATGGATCTTTGCAGCATGAGGACAGTAGTGTCAAGTCCAAAGGAAATGTGTGGCATGCTATATTTTTGCACTAGGGATGCAGACTTCAAACCCTATTTTAAAGAGGCAAAATACCCAGATAGAACTGTGTGATACTTTGAGAGAAGTATATTTACAGCATGTAAGAGGAATTTTCTGCTTATTTTCTCCCCACATAATAATGAAAAAAATGCATCAAGATGCACATCTTGTTAAAAAGCCTGTTGAAGTCCTACCCAGAAGTTTCTGCAATTCAAAGCTATGTCATAGTTTCTTTACTTAGTACATTTTCCTTCTACAACACAGTAGGTTGTTGTACATCAGGCTGACAGATGAGCTATGGCCTACAGTACAAAGGACAACATGGAAACCTTATTCAGGAAAGCTGGTAGCTGTGGAAACAACCCTCTCTGGAAACAGCCCTGTCACACTTAGGGTGAGGGCAATGACCGTGGAGAACTACCTGAAGCACCGTGGTGTTCCTGCAATCACCATAATGAAGATTTATTTGAATGTGGTGCCAAAGTCCTGAGTGCCAGGCTCACCTGGGAACCTCTACCCACTGGGTCTCAGGTCCCAGTTCTTGCCCCACCCACGCACCTGCAACAACAACAAAAAATAACCTCACACCAAAACCCACCAAAACCACTGGAAACTCATGACAGATGACTGATCAGTTAGTTATACACACCCCAATTCCTAGAAGGTATCAATCAAGGAAAAAATACAATCAAGTTCTTCTGCAACAAATTGTACTCAGGAGCAACTACATTAAATTTCCAGAAAGTTGAGTTTTAGGAAGAGAACAAAACCGCTTTTTGTCCTCAAGGCAACATTTTTTCTTTAAAATGTATGAACTGGCGTCTAGAGTATGACTCAAATCATATTAAACTTGGAGTATACAACTGTAGAGTGATGGTTCCATGACATAGAGTTTGCAACCTCTGGGTAAGAGAGGAGAACATATTCAGCAAAGCTTAGGTGTCAAGGACAGAAGAAAGGCAGGTACAAACAGGGCAATAAGCAATTTTCACAGCACATGGCTGCTTTTCTGCTGGTACGTAACATAATTACTTCAAAGGTACTTTTAAGGTGGAAAAGAAAAGAGAGCGTCCTTTGAAGCTCTTCTACTAAGCCTTTTTTCAGTCTTCCAGCTGCCTTCCTTTCTCTTCAAAGGGGTTTTCCTCAAGGGGTTTGCCTAAACAATACAAACACTTTTGTGCAGTTTATTCTGACTGCTAAAGTTTTTACAGGTTTCAGGGAACTGCAAATAGGAGCAAGTAGGATTCTGAGGAGCTGCCAGGTCTCTGAGACCTCAAGTGTCCAAGTCCTTTAAACTCTGGCCCAGGATCAAAGGCTCTTAAACCTGAGCTGGACTAAGTTCCTTAAAGTGATATTTAGCATGTCAAATGACTGGATGGCTTTTCAACAGCAATACTCACTCACAGATTTTACTGTCCTCATTTTCTTTATTCAAAATTTGTCCCAGCCTTTCTTTAGCTCTATGAAATCTATCTTAAAAAGATGATTATTTTCACCTGTAAAAAACCCTAACACTAAAGGAGTATCCTTATGGTTCAGACATGAAAAAGATTGTTAAACTTCAGCTTTCTTGAAGACAGTTTTGAGATAAATATGACATCAGCAAAAGATGTTAATCAGTGATCAAGAAATCCTACCAAAATATTTATTAAAGTCATATAAATAGGAGTTTAATTTCAATTACAGTGCAACATTATAGATTGCTATAGACTAAAGCCTCAGGTAAATGGGTTATAATTATTTTTTTCCTTTGAAGCCATGCATTATAAAAAAAAAAGAAGAAGCCAGCATTTAAACCAAAAATCAAATATTGAAATTTAACACTTTACTAAGATTCACAGGCAAAGGTTCTGACAGAGTAAAGGCTGACAGAGGTGACATGTCAGATATTACTTTCCACAGCTGAGACTACTTCTTCAGATTATTTTTTTCTTTAAGGTATCCAGCATCTGAAACATGCCTGTCTCCTCCTCCTCCACCCCCCAACACATAGCTTTAATCCCCAAAGACTGAAAATAACATTCCACTTCTATGCTGCTTTGTGCTCTAAGCAATGAATGCAATGCGACACCATGAAAGGAAGTCAATCTACAATCTTGCATATCTTTCTTTTTTCAGGTCAGTTTAGCCACTTTGGCAGTTGTGGATTAAACCCAACAGGCAGCTCAGCCTCCCACAGCCACTTGATCACTCTCCCACCCTGGGGTGGGGGAGATCTTCAAAAAGGCAGAAGCATTCACCTGCCCAATCTGCAGGAAGGTTTTCAGCCACCTCCAGGAAAGCAGAGGTTCATCATATGCAACAGTCACTTGGGAAGAGAAAAGGTACCACTCCAAACACCTATCTACCCCTTCCCCCAGCTTTTATTGGTAAGCATGACATACAGTATGGGATATCCCTTAGGTCAGTTAGGGTTGGTTGTCCCGGCTGTATCTCCTCTCAACAACTTGTGCACTCCAAGTCTCTGGTGGGGCTGTGTGAAGCAGAAAAGGCCTTGGCTCTGTGTAAGTGCTGCTCAGCAATAACAAAATACATCCCTGTGTTATCAACACGTTTTCAGCACAAACCCAAAAACACAGCCCCATGCCAGCTACTGTAGCCCAGCCAAAACAACTAAAAGCATCTTCGATGCAGAAGTAATTTTTATTTCCTTTTGCATTTCATCACAAGTCTTGTTTGGTTTTGTGGGCTTTTTTCTCCTAAATAAAATATTCCATAAAGATATGTGCATTATATATACACAGCAAAAACACTGAAGAGTTTAATGTTAAAGAAGCAGCAAGATTTGAATAATTTTGTAGGTTTAATCCACTAGAAATATCTCCCCCACTTACATATATCTTTATAACATTATTTACTCTCTCCCTTCCTCTCTAACATCTTTCTAGCTTTCTAAAAGTCGTAAGGAGTCGTAGGGTAGCTAGACTCCAGCTCTCATCATGGTCAAGCTATACAAATCCTACATAAAAGGCTACAGACACAGTTGCACAGTAACTTTGTAATTATCCCTGCTTGGCCCAGCAGGGCAGGCAAAAGATTCAGGAAAAGAATATGCATCTCAAACAAAATTGAAACATAGTTGTTTTCTCATTCAGGGTATTTAAAAGATATTTTAAAAACCCATTAAAAAATTCTACAAATTAGTTTTTGTTAACCAAAAGAAATGTTTTCATTTTTGCTTACAGGTACTTCCCATTAATTTCATTAACCATCCATCTGTGAAGAGTCCTTTAGCAATAACATACAGATTTAATCACACGTTTGACAGTGACATTCTTTGGCATAGGTACTGGCTCTAACAAGATTGTTATAAGCATTCAGGGTCTGATGTTTAACTAGACATAATCACATTGTCTTTCTCCGGGGGGAAAAAAAAAAAAAAAAAAGCAAAAGTTAAGTGGAAAAGTTTGAAGGGAATTGATCTTCTTCATTCTAGATGTTCTACATATACCAGAGAAGTCTTATTTCTCTGGTATGAATGGCAACTAGCACCAAAGAGAAAAAAATAATATTAGAGAAAGGAAAAAAACCCAGCAATCTCATGTTCAGAGTTTACCTTGTTAAGTATTGAAGGCGCGTGGCAGAGAGACTAGATAGAGCATAAGAGCCTGTACCTATAGACAGGGTAAACACTAAAGATCAACCATTAAAAAGACCAAAATCAGCATTGTCACACTACTCAGTTTCTGTCAGTAGATCTTTGCTTTTATCATGATTAAATGATAGCAACAATACCTGATCATTTCAAAAGACAGACCATATATCTTCACATCTGCAGCTGTTGGCCACATCCAGAAGCATCAGATGCACACAATAACAGTAGATATCCATAGCTCCACCAGCAGAAGAATCTGTACCCTGGTTTTAGGAGTATCTGGAAATACCAGTACCTGAAGTAGCCACAGAGGTCCCTAGGCCACAGCTGGCATATTTTATTTGATATTGCTCCTTTCTCAGACAGGCAGGAAATTACAAATAATACCCTCCTTAGGTTACTCAGCACTCTAGTATGCCTTAATGCACATTTACTACTGCTTGACCTTCAGAAGAAAAGAGAATTGGTCCAGGTAACTTGTCTCTCTTGAATGGAAGGTCAAAATCTAGATTAGACACCTGAAAACCATTTCCTATTCTTCTCTCCAACATTCCTAAATCAACTCCCCTCCCCCAAAATTCCCCTTTCATGACCACTCAACTGCTCCTTACTAGAACCTCTCCTTTTCACAGCAGCTACTTCCAGGGGGTTCTTGGTTGCACCAGGAAATTGTTAAGCTCATGATTAACCCCAAGCAGGTTGCTACTATCCTACCCTTCTTATAGTCCAATGGCTTATGATGGCAACGTACAGCTCTGCAAATGTTGTAGTATCAAACTTGATTTTTCATGTGTTTATACATTGAGAATAAGGAAAAAAAAAAGAAAATGTTACATTTCATCAACATGGTAAATGTTGCACAAGAGTGAAAGTATACAGTATTAATTTATTTATTGTTCCTGCATATACACTTTGCTAGGCTACATTCTAATTATTGCAGTTGCTTGAGGATTAAACTTTGTTTCCATTTTCTTAGAGGAGGTGAAGCCGTATAACATATGAAATGTAAACAGATTTTATGCTCTTAAATGATGCTAAAGAGATTTAGGTATTTATATGTAGTTAAACAGAATATTTATCTGATGAAAAAAAATTAATGATATTTTAAAGAATTTGCAAGGACACGACTCAAAAATACGTGATTTTTGTCATACAACTTGAAACAAACAACAATCTTGCCCTGACTGTGAATGACAATGCACTAGGCAATGAAGTGACAGACGGGGCATACCTTACAGCTAAACCAAACTGGCTTCTAGAAATTTAGTTTCATACCTTTGAAACTTTCACTCTCAGTTTTCAGGTTACTGCCATAAATATTTAAAGTTCGGATGACAGATTATGCCATTATGATTTGTAAAGGTAGAAATAAGTGAGCAAGCAGACTATTAAACTAGGGTTTTTTTCTGCAAGCCAGTTGTTTACTATGGCCTGCTACCTTCATTTCTTTTCACATGGTCACCGCAGAGAAATGAACTGCTACAGAATTTCAGAAGTGACAAAATGTTAGCAGTGTAAGTAATTAGAAAACTTTGAGCGCCATATTTCTTCCTCTTTGCATGTACATGTCTATTTTCTTCCTCTGAAGGAGTCTAAGCAAATATGGAATCACGAAACATACAGAGACAATAGTTGTTCATAAATATTCATAAGCTAATGAATTCCAGATAGTTCATGATTATTCATCAACAATCATACACTGAAGTGAAATGAATTATTCATAAAGTTAGTTTATGGCTTCAGCAGCTTGAATTAATTATTACAGGTTTGATTCCTTATGAGTCACTCCGGATAGCATCCATCATGATTAACATGGCTAGAATGCACTGTTAGACAAATCACGGAGCTCTGGAGACCAAGAAGCGGAAAGAATAATTTTCAGTTGTTTATTTTATCTTTAATCACTTACATTTCATTAGTTATTAACTGAAAGTTGCACTACATCGGAATGGCATAAAGGATTTTCTATTGTTAAATTGAAATACATAAAAAGTATAAAAAGATTCCGAGCAATTATAGGTTTTATTTCTGCTTATCTCTCTTTCTTAGAGAAAGATTAAAATGATGGTTTGGGGTTTGTTTTTTTTTTCCAAACATCTTAGTAAAACATACAGATGACTAAAAATAGTTGTATTTTTCTTTCTGGAAAGTACAGCTCACCAAGGAATGTCTTATGTTTACACAGAATATAAGTTTTTTCTTTGCTTACATTAAAACTCAGCTATTCTACTGTTAGGGGTTTTTTATTGTTTTATTTCTTTTCAAAACCTGTCAGTCATAATTTACTTCCCACATAGTTATGGAAATGCAGGTGAATTAAAAAGAACACAGAATCCCATATGCGCTATAAATATTCACATGAGCCAGTGTGACCTGAGCTAAAAAAGGAATACCTCAGGTTATTAAGTTGCTTTCTTTGTTTTAAATATAAAATAAATCTATTTTTTGATGTCTTTGTGAACAATGGTGAATATATCATAAACTGTGAATGTATTTCACCTGATTCCTATTAAAAATGTTACCTTCTATGCAATGATACATCACTTCTGCATGGCCTTTTGCTGTAGCCCTAATTTTTACTTATTTACCTTTTCATGAATACTGAACTGGTACTGGCTAAAATCATCTTCTATGACTCAATATATCTTCAGATTGAAATTTCCTATAAATTATTCTGTTTTCTGGACAGTATTTTTTTCCCCCTCTCTATACAATGTGATTTGATTCAAGTTCTAATAAATTTATCTTTGTAATCTTAAAAGACCCAGGCAAAAAAAATTCTTTAGCACTATATCTGCTGGACATTTCTTGGAAGGCTTTTATGTTCTACTTTTAAAGCAATGGCTGGCTAGGATCCTTCCTTGGTTAGGCAAGCTACTCAGCTTTATAAAACCTGAGGCACTCAAAGGCTTCCAAGGCAGAAGTGAGAAAGGCAAGTCATTTCACTGTGTAGAAAGTACCAAGAAATCCATGTGATTCAAAACCCTGCTGCCTGAATCATTGCTTTGTCTTAACTGCTTACTGAAGAAAAGCTGGGTGTAAACCACATCTGGTTGCATGCTGGTTTCCACTGAAAGGAAAGACCAAATAGAGGAGAAGATGCATACATACAGAGCATACATTGCAGTATGTATGAGAACACCAACATAAATCACCGAAGTCATCACTCCACTGTGAAGAAACAGTCACTACTGTGTTTCTTATAGAAACAATTCCTGTATTTTTAAGTTAAAAGTATATATAAGAACTTCCCAGATATTTGATAAAACACCTTTTGATGTGGAGTTTCCATAAAATTGAAAGTAAAAGCCTATGTAAAAACTACTACGTCATATAGAAATACTAGACATAGTTGCTCTTAAATAATTGAGAAAATGTCATCAATACTTGCAGGATTACTACAAGCAGATGATTACCATTAATAGTTGCTAAATGTCAATACCACTAGAAGGCTGAAGCTTAGGCATGCATTATATCTTGAGTACTGATGAAGCAATGGCAAAAGTTCCTATGGACATGTCTGCTTAAAGTGAAAACAAGGTAATTTGATTCACAACAAATACCTTTCACTAAAGGGTAAAGCAAGCAAAGTTATTTTGCTTAGCTCTCTTGCTTACTGTCCCATATCACATCCTGATTTTCTACTAGTTGGTCTTTGAAAATACACAGAGGTCGTGCCTCTGCTATACACTAAAAATCACCAACTGTTCTTGGTTCCATTATTAACCCTTTTAGCCTTAATCTTTTCCTCTGACATCTTTTATGATAACTGAAATTATAAAGAAGATGTGTGAAACTCAAGCACAGGGAAATGTGAGTTTTAACTAAACAAGATAGGAGTGTTGCTATAGGGCTTGCAAATTAGAGACATACAAAAAGGCAGGTGTCACAGATGATGCAAATCATAAAATGAAAAATCCGTGTCACCTAGATAATTTTTTCAACTTTACGTAATCGCATGTACACAGAAATCAACAAAGAATGAGCTGGAAGAGAACACAGTTCAGCCTATATATCCAGTTTACACATATTATGGCAAGAATTTGATTTTCTGAAAAATAGATATATATGTAAAAAATATGCCTTGTATTGTCTTTGTCAACACCGTTGCAATTCAAGATTTTTATCAAATTTCATACTTTTATTCTGTATTTTATTCTTAGGATCTTCACTACACTACTAAGTCCACATCACCATTTCTTTAAATGAGACTGTTTTAGGAGGGGAATAAGAGATTGTTCCTCAGACTGTTTTAATATTTTTACAGTACAGTAAAAAAAAAAAAAAAAAAAAAAGTAGCATCTATTTGCCTGCACAGAAAAAAAGAGATCTGAGAGCCATTGGCAATCAATTGGAAATGTGTTTTACCCAGAATGTTGCAGACAAGAGCAGAAGACTAGGTAGAGAGATCCCAAAGGAGAATTTGCATTTGATGTTTTCTGGAGAAATGCTTAAATGCCAATAATCATACAATTCTGCAATAATCTGACTCTGTGACAGACTTACTGATAGAACTGTTATCTGCTGAATTGAGTACTGTTGACCAAAGGAAAAATGCATACAGAATTATCACATTAGTTAGCCAATTAGATGTTACATATATGCTGAAGATGTTTCCTTATTTGAGGTCTTCAAGTGTTTATAACTCACTGATCACTCAGGTTTTTTATATATGCAAGGTCTCTATATTTATTTTATTCCTCTGCTTACAATTCCTAGCTGTAAACCAGGATCTCCTTAATTGGATGGTGTATAGAAATAAAAACCAACCCCTGCCCCAAAGATCTTACAGGCCAACCATAAGAGAAAACAGATGGGCAGAGACAGATGGGGGAACAGAAGGAAATAATGAGACTTCTCTGATGGATATAAGAAATGTAATTAGGCTGATCATTTACCCACGCATGGTAAAGTTTGCCGTGACTATGATGCCAGGGAGAGATTTTACAGAACTTCTTCATTAAAGCCCTTTTCTCTCTCCTGCTGTAACAAGGGCACTCCTGCCACACAAAATAGCACAGTTCAGGCGTAGTTACTTGCTCAGTAATTGCTTATTCATGTATATTTTGCTTAAGTGTCTCTTGGAAATTAGCCAACGTCTGAGCCCTTTCACAGTGGGGACATGAGGCAGAGATAGTGTTTAAAGCTTTTGCTGCTATTCTTTTCGGTTTGATAACACTCTGAGGGTCATGCTTCCTAACAAGGGAATAAGAGATAATAAAAAAATATTATTTTCATATATAAGTATTATTATTTCATAAGTAATTTTCTCCTCCCTGCAGCGTTACAAGTTTAGCAGGGTTTTGTAGGTCTTAAATGTTCACTTATTTTTAATTATATTTGGGAAACTTTGCTTTACTAGAAACTGAAGATCTAATGACTTTGTAGTTTATTAAAGAAAATACATGAGGGATGGTTATGCCACTTTTGCTTCTGTGCATTAGTCAAACTTAAGCTCCACAAGAGAAAAAATTATTAAGTTAAACAAGACAAAATACATTTGTCTTGTTTGTTTCATACTACATGCACAAGACATCTGTTCAGCTAGAAAACAGACTGCATGGTTTTGTAAGGTTAAAAAATATATCACAAAGTATCCAAATTAGTGTATTGTGTTTTACTGTCAAATAGGAATGTATTTTTTCTTGTCAAACACAGATATATGGGCCTGCAGGATGAATATGGTAAATAAAATAAATGGCTAGCATAAATTGTCTCTAGAATTCAGTTGAGATATTACAATGACACTTTGACCTTACAGTGCATGTGAACCTCTCCTTGCTTCCCAGAAATACTCAAACCAACAAAAAAATGCAAATAAATCTTAAGAACATTGATCATTCTTCTGTTAAACAGAGGCATTCTTCATGAAATATTAATCTTTACATTAAAGACCTGTGATGTTCAATCTCCCAGTCACCATAAAAGCACCTGGCATTCTTCATCTAAGTTCCAGGTACCAGTGTTCTTCCCTTCTCATGCACAAATTCCTAGTTTTGCTTCTCTTTCCTTGCACAAATTAGGAAAATGGATCAATTCCCAACTAGCCATACTGAATTGAATGCAAAAATACTGCCAACTTCAGTGAAAAGGAATTTCACTTGAAAATTAATTTTCTTCTTTTTTTTTTCCCTGCCTCACAGAAGTGCTGCCATGTGGTTAGGAGTAAAAGTAATGTGTGTATTTCATGTGAAGGACCTATAAGTAATGGTTCAAAGCATCTGGAGTCCCCAGTACAGGAAAGACCTGGAGCTGTTGGAGCGAGTCCAGAGGAAGGCCACAAAGATGATCAGGGGGCTGGAGCAACTCTCCTATGAAGACAGACTGCGAGAGTTGGGCTTGTTCAGTCTGCAGAAGAGAAGATTCCGGAGTGACCTAATTGTGTCCTACCAATACTTAGCGGGGTCCTACGGGAAAGTGGGAGAGGGACTGTTCACTAGGGAGTGTAGTGATAGGACAAGGAGCAATGGCTTTAAGCTGAAAGATGGTAGCTTTAGGTTAGAGGTTAGGAAGAAATTTACTGTGAGGCTGGTAAGGCCCTGGAACAGGTTGCCCAGAGAGGTTGTGGAAGTCCCATCCCTGGAGGCATTTAAGGCCAGGTTGGATGGTGCTTTGGGCAACCTGGTCTAGTGAGGTTGTCCCTGCCCATTGAAACTAGATGATCTTTGAGGTCCCTTCAAACCCAAAGCATTCTATGATTCTATCTTAAAATGTTACAATAATTGGAGAAAGTACTCCTCTTGAAATAAGTACTCAACCAGAATTCGGTTTTTCTTCTGCTTCATTTATAATTAAAATTTTGAACTACATTGGTACACTAAAGGTTTCTGACAGTTATTATTAAAACCAATGTTCCCTTAGAATAGCCATAAATTATAGTCTGGACAAATTTCTTGTCCCTATTAATGTTTCTTTCTACAATTTTCCCTCTCCCTTTCTGTTCCACATTTTCCATTCTTATCTTATATGACAGCACCCAGCTTCCTTTGGACTGGTTAAATCCCTTTTTTCCTCCCTACACTGAAACACCAGGCTAGTATGCAAACAGTCTGCAATCAACTTGATATATATTTTGGCAAGGACAGCTTCATCAGACAAGATAACTAAGAATCTGATGATTTCAACCTCAGTGCAGGTTAACCTGTCCAGATTCAAACAGCATTTATATGTATACTTTTACCATTTCTATTATTCTTAACATCTCTTAACCCATCTTTCTCACTCTTGGAGAGTAAAAACCCACATGGTACAGTGCTTGTCTCCTCCTGTGGCTAAAGATCAGTACAGAAGGTAGAGATGACCTGTGTGATTTGCTTTCTGGATAGTGAAAACGTGATATTTCCATTGAATCAACAAATAGCCACAGGAAAGAAAAAGGTGTCAGAATTTGGACCATAACAATATTGTCACTTTGCTGAGTTAGAGCAGATTTTGTGTCCCTGTAGGTAAGTAAATGTTTCTGAGAAGAAAGTGATAATGCAAAATCAGGCATTTCTCCAACATAATTAATATACAAAACACACAAAATCTGTTTCATTGTGAAGAGATGGAGGTAAACTACATGAAAGCTCTTTGCTTTCTCAGACATGTTTTTTCATTGCATTTGCTACTTCCCCTGATGCTGCCAAATGTGTCAGATGTGTCTGTCTTTTGAATGTCTCACACAAATATAAAATGCCGAGCAAACAGCTTTCTTTTTGTGCTTCAGGCCTTAACCTTGATGCTTAGGAAACTGCCATAACTCAGAACTCTCCATCTGGGCTACCTAGGCTCCCCCTCCCCCAAAAAAAAAAAAATAAAGTCTAAGCTCACTAAGCACACTTTCTTTTGTTTAGCAGCTCTTTGCAGAACGAAGAGCACTAAATGGCAGGCAAAATAGAGCCTTGCATAACCTCTGTAATGAGAGCCTCTGAGACTGAACACTGCAATACAAAATGGACAATACAGTAACACATTTTTATTAATGCCACGCTGCACTGCTTGATTCATGTTACAATTACATAGTGTCTGATGCAATTCAGCTCAATGCAGCATAAAGTATCCCCAAATTCGGAAATATTCTGCTCTCACAAGGTACAAAATATCAGTGCTAGGTTTTACACGTGTTCAGATCAGTACTATACAGCAATATTTATAAAGAACTCTACATTTATGTCTAGTTTTATTTTCAGGGATGTCATTGGCTCTGGTTTCCAGTAAGATAGAAATATATTTTAAATAATTTAGTGCTTTCAAACAGCCTATTGTTCTACATGTCCTTGTAGACATTTGAAAGGTTACAAGATTTTAATAATTTAATTCTAGAGAGATCAATTTTATATCAGAATGCAATTTGCAATATTTAGAACCAGTTTCATTTATCTTCTGTTTTTATAGGTACTATGCAGCTGTGTTATGTAGGACACAAATGGCTTCATGAAATCTAATAAAAATTGAGCTGTTTCAAAGGAAAAGTAGATCTTACAATTGTGTCATGTAGCTAACCTTAAGCCTCTAAATGTTCCACATTCTGAATTGCTTACTCCTAAGAAATGAAAAGAGAACATAATGCTGGCAAGATTTGCACCCAAAAGACATAAACCATAAAAATTAAGCCAGTGTGAAAAAGAAATAAGCTGTTACTGATAACGCTCACTGATAAAAGACAGACAGAGGAGATCACAAAGGGTATAAAACTGACTTTCAGCAGGCAAAGCAATATGATACTTTCTAGGAAGCCAATTCAAAGACTTATAATTCAGAGTGAAATAATGATATATTATACAAAGAAAAATGTATACATGTGTAATTCCCAACAGTCATGAACACAGCTAAGCTTGTCTGTAGGCTGGACAAATCAGTGCAAGCTTGGAGTGAAGTCACATTATCTGACTGGAAAAGTCTCTCAGCTATAAAGTTTGGCCTCTTTCTCACAGTGTTTGAAGAAATCAGACATGAAGCTTGCTGCAATTGCCATGTTGGTGATAAAGCAGGTGGGCAGCAAGAAAGTATTCCCAAGAGCCTCCCCAGACAATATATCTATTCCACTCTTGAATTTTCTGAACATGAGCTCTCATCCATTTCATTAATATAAGAATGGTGACTGATGTGTACAACCCACATGCCCAAACTCAGCTCAAGTCCATTGTTTACATAAGTATTATTTTCTCCGTGTTTGTCACATATCAAGGAGACCTAATGAAGAGCTATCCCATCAGAGGGAAATAGATGGCAGAAAGGATTAGGAAGAAAATGAAAAGGCCCAGAAGAATCAAGTAAAACCTGGTGCCAAGAGGTCATGTCAGCAGTTGATATGTGAAGAGTCAATGAGATTAGTACTACAGAAAAAAAAAAAAAGAACTAGAACTAGCAGAATCTGATACTTTTTAGGCACAGGGTGGACTGTCCTGTTTTCTTTGTTTTATTATACTACTATTTTGTTAAAATGTTTTCACCTCTGGGTTTGCTTTTCTGTTGTCTTTTCCTTTCTTTAAGCTTTCCTCTGCCCACATCTCCCTCTTCATTTTCAGTCTCCATTCACGTAACACCCTTTCAAATACCCTTTTCCCTTTTTTCTCTTGCCTGTTTTTGAGTGATGTACTATGTTTTCCAAACATCAGAACATTTACTTAGAATCATAAATTTGTTTTTTAATAGTTCCACTTAAAAGCATTCAAGTTGAAAACGTTGCCTTGAATAATATTGTCATTTTAATCAGAAGTCAGTGTTTTGAATATACAGAAATTAACACTGTGTCTGTAAGTATGGTTGACATGAAAAGAATTGAGTAAGGCAAAGACATATTGTGATGGGAATATATTATGCGTTTGAAGATCAATGTCATAATATATTAATGAAAACGAGTGTGACTGTTCTCACACTGACAATTGCAGGTCTCTGTACAGTATTTTCAGGAGCCGTCAAACAGCACCATGGACAGTAACAAACTAACCTTTGAAGCATCCAGTGCTGCAACGTGCCAAGAGTCAGACGTTGCCACGTTTCGTCACTTCAAGCTCTTGATAGAAGACTGGATGACTCAGGACATACTGAGACTTTCATTTCTATCATATCCTTTCTCCTAGTGTTTAAAATGCTGTGTGAAACATTTGATTTGCACCACAGAAGCATTTTAATTTTAGGCTTGTATTAGGTTTACCTTCTGCTTGTGAAGATGCGGTATGTTATTTTACTGTTTTCCTTATCATACCAGCTCTTGAAGTTCTTTTTAAAAACTGTATAACTATCTTCAGATCATATCAAGTTCCTATCCCCTGGTGAATCATATATTTCATTAGGAAAAGTCACACTGGGAAGCAAAGAAAATGTTCCTATATGAGAATTACATTGCTTTATTGAAACCTGAAATTTCATGACAGTTTTCAAATTGATAAGGTTGAAACAAGGATGGAAAATATATTTTTAAAAGAAAGTTAAAGGAGGTGGAAGAAATTTGTTTAAAATATTTGGACAGAAGGATTTTGTGGGTAATGCTCAAAATGCTCTCAAGATATTCCAGTCACATATCCAAACTAACATCATATCTGGGTCATTGGTTATGGATTGAGTTTGTATAAAGAATAAAACAGATTATACTGAAAACAGAATCATAGAATACCCTGAGTTGGAAAGGACCCATAAGGACCATCAAGTCCAACTCCTGGCTCCACACAGAGCCAGCCAAGTCAGAGCATGTGACTAAGTGCATTTTCCAGACCCTTTAACTCAGTCAAGCTCGGTGCTGTGACCACTTCCCTGGGGAGCCTGTTCCAGTGCCAGACCACCCTCTCTGTAAAGAACCTCTTCCTAATATCTAACCTAAGCCTCCATATTCTTACGGAGCAATAAAAGCAACACTGACATATATAATATTGCCACCTTCTCCAAAAGACTTTTGATTTCAAAAATCAATCTGTCATCTCACAAAATAGGCAAATGTTTTCTCTAATTCTCTTTAATCTCACATTTTGGAACACAGAATAAATCACTGAAGTACTTTCCCCACATTACTTTGCATGTATACCGCTGTTCATTGAAAGATTAAAAACAAGTGGAACATCAAGCCAAGCAATCAAGAGTTGATTTTGTATGCTAGCAACTATCTTGAAAACAAAAATCCCTCAAACAATCAGCTGTGATTTTCCTGTAGTTTGAGTTACAGAGCCCTGGGTATGCATATGAATATACTGTATTTTCAGTGTTGCATATTTTACTTTAAAAGTTTAGGGTTATCATATTTGCTTATCTACAGAGCCATGGACCATTACTCCCCATCTACAGAACCTATAATTGTTGTTATATGTGTGCTTTGAATTGTCAGTCTATACTTTTCAAAATTAAAGCTTTAGATTTACCTGCATTTCTATCTGTTAAGGACATAACCATAATCTTGCAGATATCCACGTAAATTAAACAAACAGAAGCCAATGCACAAGTACTGGCTAGGAACAGAGTGAACACAGAATCAGGTCAAGTTCATCTCCCAGTGGAGAAGGGAATTCTTAATGCCTATGGGTTTGCAGTAACATTAAGCCCTCATTTAGAAAGCATTTTTTTAATTTCAATTTGAAGAAACTTAAAGCTTAGTTTTGTTCTCAAATTATGTGACAAGTGAAAATAAAATCGGTTATTCATGTACTCTTTTGATTAAATTGACCCAACCAGAGTACCTGCAGTATAAACCATGATTACTTCTCTAATTTTCATGGGGTCTTTTTGTTTGCTTTACAAGAGGATCAACATGGTTATGTAAAGAAGTTCTGCTACAGGGGATTTTCCTTTTTTACTTTTTACTGCAATGCACTGGACCCCTAAAAGTTCTTACTGACAGAATGAAAAGAAGCACTGAAAGATGTTATTTCTGAAAATAGATCTCTCTGGATCTGCTCTAATACCACAGACACCGAAGTGTTTCTGGACCTTGTCTGAAAGACCTAATCCTGTATTTACATTACTCCTGTTGGCAACTAGATACATGAGTTACTGTTTTGTGATATCTGACTGGAGCAAAATTTTATATTCATAGTTCATGTTGCACTTTACCCGTGGCATCCCTTTCCAAGACACTATGTTCCTATTTCAAATGCACTGATGCCTGCAATCTCAGGGAAATTCTCCAGAAAGAGAAGGGTTTGCACTGCTGAGCAGAGTGCGTGGGAGATGAATTGGTCACGTTCAACAGCTGCAGCAGAACTATTTCTAGTCTAAAATGGGCTAGACAGGCTTAGATGTGCAAAGAAAAAAAAGTGCTTGCTGAGGTGCTATTGTAGCAGTAAACACTGCTATTTATAGGTCGCACAGCTTGTGAATGAACAGTCTTGCAAAATAGCCAAGTTCCTAAAGGAGAATAAAATAAAAAACCCCATAGGATATTCCCAGGAAATAGATGAGAAATTCTTTTATCTTTTCTCAGGGGCACTGTGTCTCCTTAATTGCTGTTATTGATCTTTTTAACAAACCTTGCATTTTTGTTTTACTTTCATGCAGAAAATGAGTGAATCATGCTCTGAAGCAATAGGGTTTCTTACATTGTAGGGTGAGTGAAGAATAATGGTCTTGAAATAAAATTGGTTCATATAGTGAACAAGCCTTATGATTCACAGCCTGAGTATAGAATGATATCACGTTGTAATGTGCAGTGTTTTGCCCTTCCACTCCACTTGCCTCTGCAGAAAAAGTGAGCATTATGTCAGATTCCACAAATCATACAGAACTTTCTGAAAGTCTGGCTTTTTTTTTTTTAAGTAGATACAGCCTTTTCCCCCCAAAATTCCACTGTGCAACATGGCCCATTTTCAGAGCTATCCTTCCCTATCTGCTATATTGCATTAAATAACATTTCTGTAGATAAACAATGCTTGAAGTTCTTAAAATTGTTCTTCACCAGCTCAGAGGATAGCAAGTTTCTTAACTAGGGTAGGTTTCATACTTTAGTTATTCACTGACTCCAAAAGGCAGCAATTCCAAAGCGGAAAGAAACGTGACAAAACCTGTAGCTGTTGACAGATCCAATTTTAGTACAGGTCTGTCAAAACTACCATTAAGTCAAATGAGAATGTCTCACCTAACATTTTTTCATCCCACAGTGTTTCATTTTCCAAGTTTTTATATCTGTTCTGTCTTTACTAAAAGCCAGATATGTACAATATGGAAGTTATCATAGAGTCAGCTGAGCAAATTACATTTTTTGGTAACCTTCATGTTAAATCACTAACAAGTTATCATTATACATATTATCTCAGGTGTAATTATCTCTGATGACCTTTTCAGTGTAATCCTGTTTTATCTTTGAATACAGAACAATTCCTATTAATTAATGCTTGCTGCTGCAACAGCGAAGACATGTTAGATTGCATATATCAAGGTAATACACTGAGTGTCTTTTCTTTGAACACAGATCCAGATGAGTCATTAAAGAATTCCAAATGAACAAAAAGGCAATAAGCAGAAATTTCTATGTAAAACTGTACAAAATTCAAAAACTGTACAAAACACAAAAGTTAAGCACCTAATAATCAATGCTATCCTTCAATTATCTGACTGTATGAATCATTTTACTCTTAAACAGCAAGGGAAAGCTTTCACTTTGCTTTTGTGAAATGACTCTATGGCAACTGAAAAGATAAATGTTTGGCTTTAATTCTCCTGCCGAATTTACCATTGAAAAGTACAAGAGTTTCACCCCTCTTTCAATGCTCTTAATTTTATCAGAATTGCCTAAGAAGCAGCGTCATGGCACAGTTTTAAAGTTAATTTCTTCTCCTTATATAGAACATAAGTATCTGAGATAGGTTATTTTATTCTATAGAGGAAAACCCACTGATTTAGAGGTAAAAGCAGCAGTATTATTTCTGTTTTAGAATCTCAGAACAGCAGCAATACCATTCCTACTGTGAGTTCTGTACACACACTGCTATTTTGAGATTTGAAGAGTTACAGTACATTTTTTCATGACAACTTAGTTCAGAGCATTATATTTTGCCACAGAAATTTAGGACCTGAGCCAAAATGGAGGCAGTGGAAAGGTTCCCATTGACGTCAGAGAGCTTTGGATCAGACCCCAGACAGCTAAGGACTAGAATAGTTAACTTACAATTAATGTGCATCTACACTGACCCTAACAGTCCAGGCAGGAAATTCCTCCTTTGCTTTTACAATGAATTTTAGCAGTTTTTACTGGTAACTTTGAGAAAATGCTTATTTAAAAAAAAAAGGAAAAAGGGGGGCCTAGAAAAAAGGGGGGAAAAAGAAAAAGACAGGTTTTGCATGGTAAAACAGAAGTCTGTACTCAACCCTCTATATAAGCTGTTACTGACTGATCTGTAATATAGTAACAGAATCATAAGATTCATCAATGAAATGTCACTAGATGTGAAAGTCATTTTCATTCACAGTTCAAGATTGTTGCTTTTAAAGGGTCAAAGTGAGACGTCTAGAAAGAAAGGGAGGGGAAGAGGGGGTGTCTTGAATCTAATAACTGAAGTAAAAAATTCAGTTTATAAGAAAGGGCTGTTCCTGGTGTTTTTAATGTGCTTACTACAAGTATTTTTGAGGGATTTAAAAATGTTACTAGTGTCATCTGATGGAGGATCACTAGCTAACATTGCAGTGAGCAGCTTCAGCAGAACTATCAAGCAAATAATGACACAATTTACTATCCTATTTCCTTATTGCCTTTATATTGCAAGACTTTTTCTTCCTAATAATAATGTGTTTTGGCTCTCTACTTCATAATTTGAGCTTCCATTAATTTATTATTTTTTATGTTTTGCATCACATGCTTAATTCTGTAAAAATTGCAGACTCATTTTTCAGTTAATTAAGTATTATATCTTTGTGAGAGAGATATGTTATTTTAATGGATTGCAACTCATAAGCAGCTAGGATTCAAGGCAGAGACAAATCACAGTTATATGTCATGAGAAAGTGATGTATAATTAATTCTGCAGTGAACGATTAGCTCATAGGTTTCTTTCATTGAAATTTTCTAAATATTACTGATAGGGTCTCATATTCTAGTACTTCCTCAGACACATCTGAAATTAAAAAAAACCCAACTCATTAAATAAATATCAAAGCCATAGTAGGAAGGTTGTTGTGATGGAAGCAATTACTCAGGCATTCGCATAAACAAGTTAATGAACATTGGAGCCATTTTTATGATTGCAACAGAATGTTTAATTTGAAGGAATAAATCATCTCTGAACGCTGATTACTCATTTCATATAAAAGGTAATCATATTTTCCTGTGTTGTACAGAAAATACTACTAGTGGTCATATTCATTTCAAATAAATGGTTGCTTTGTAAAGCTTTTATTTACCCTGTGGGTTGTAGTAACACTTTCAGGCAATGTTTTAGGATTCTGAAGAATCTGGGAGGCATCTGCTTCAATGAAAATATTTTCCTTCTGAAATGTTGAACATTTAGCACTTACTCATAGACACTTCGTAGCAATAGATGATAACAATCACAGTGGGAACTTGGGAAAAATAGTTTGACTTATTGTTCTTGTCTACAGAGAACCGCAGGGCAAATGTATAAAAAAGAAGAGTACTTGCAGTAATGGGATAATGCTAGAAATATTTAGGAATACATCTCTATACATCTGTTTCAGTAATGCATGACATTATGGTCTATGTCACTGAATTCAGCTCACAATGCCTTTGACAACATAATGGAGGGAAGTTCAGTCACATGGATCTTTTAGTCTCTGGATGACTCACCCAACTAACTTCTAACTCCAGAAGCAATTTTAGATGGACCTGTGCAAAACAGTTGGAATTAATACATTTTCCAAGAAGTGGAAAGTTAAGGAAAACTTCCTGAATTTGGGTATAGTTTCAGCAAATTCATAGCTTAAAGAAGGGGGAGACACATGAAACATTAAAAAAAAAAAAGACAAGTAGGTGAGTATTCAGAATAATAGATCTTTTTCCTTTGACATTTTCAAAAGGAAATATTTCAACTTAAGGATTTTTTTGTTTGTTTCTAGACTGCTTTTAACTCCTGAAATATTATGATATTTGAACATTCCACAAATAAAAGTAAACATCCCCATTCAATCTGAAAAAGAACCTCAAAGAGAACTGCAATGTTTTCCCTCATTACCTTGCCAAAGTTTGCTCAGCCAATGAACCAAAATGTCTATTATTAGTATACATCTTCCTTTCAGTTTCTCACAGGACTGTTTTCCTTCTTTGGAAGTAGAATGGTCATGCCCCAAACTATCTAAACTAAACAGAAATACCAAGGTAGTTACTGCTGGGATATGGTCATATACCAAATAAGGACTTGTCCACCTGTTAAGAAAAAAAAAAAAATTGAATGGTTTTCTGAAAAGTTTATAACAGCATGAATGAAGACAGAGAAAGCATGTTCACTTTTTCTACTCATCCTTCTCACTCCCATTCTCTCCTTACACTTAAAAAGTACAGGAAATCTGTAAATATCAGAAAGACAGCAATATGCAGAAATGGTTATTGTGATCTAAGTGTACTCTGTCATTGTCCAGTATCCGGGTGAAAACCAAAAAACTGTTGTCACACTTCTATACGTGACTTTAAAAGAGCTTGAATACATGTAGGGAAATTTAGTGTTTTGGTTTAACCCAGCAAGCAGCTAAGCATCCCACAGCCACTCACATTCCCAAGTGGGATGGGGGAGAGAATCAGAAGGGTAAAAGTGAGAAAACTTGTGGGTTGAGATAAACACAAGTGAAATGAGAACTGTGCATGTAAGCAAAACAAGACGAGATTGATTCCCTACTTCCCATGGTCAGGCAGGTGTTCAGCCATCCCCAAGGAAGCAGGGCTCCATCACACATAACAATGTTTTGGGAAGACAAACACCATGGCTCTGAACATCCCCTTGCTCCCTTCCTTCTTCTTCCCCCAGCTCTATGATGTCATATGGTATGGTATGGGATACCCCTTAGGTCTGCTGGGGTCAGCTGTGCCAGCTGTGTTCCCTCCCAAATCCTTGTGGACCCACTCACTGGTTGGCGTTGTGAGAAGCAGAACAGGCCTTGGATCTCTGTAGCATTGCTCAGCAATGGCTGAAACATCCCTGTGTTATCAACATTGTTTTCAGCACAGATCCAAAATACAGGCCCAAGCCAGCTACTGTGGAGAAAACTGGCTCTGTCCCAGACAAAACCAGCACACTTAGAAACACAAAAGCTGGAATACAGAGAAGAGACAGAAAAGGATATAAAAAAATATTAAGTGTCTAAGGGACCCAAACAATAAGTTTTCCATGGTGATGACTGCACTGATAGCTTAGTGCTGCTTAGAAAATTGTCTATTTATGCATTTTGAAATAAGCTTTTTAGAAAACATATTGTTGAATTCATACTGTGTTCCATTATTTACCTGTTTAACAAGTGACTCACTAAACAAAATGACTAGTTCACCACTTCCAGGAGAATACATGATCGGGTGAAGTTTATAGCAAATAAAAGCCTTAGTACACAAACAATAACAAAAAATGAAAGGAAAAAAATCAGTGGAATAATAAAACAGATTCAAAATAAAGTTTTATACAAGTTCAGCTCATTTTTCTGGTGTCTGCTAGGTGTGACCTCCTCACTGGTATCCTATGTCCAGTGAGAAGCAGTCTATCAGTAGTTTGGGAAGTGGATCAAAGCCTGCAGCTCTGCCTCTCAGATCTCCCTCCTGGGCCAGGAACATACATACATCTATAAGTACTGTTCCCATAGCTCAGCCAAGTGATGCCAGGTCAGGATGACAGGTCATAGCTGTACCAAATTCTTCCCCAATCATCCTTTTTTCAGCAGGAGCATAGGAACACCAACAGCTCTCCTCTAACTATCGCCACTGCATCAACCAGGAAAAATAAGGGATCTCCTTTTCCATACAAGAGTTAGGGGCACTATCAAGCCAGTTTTTGCTGGAGACAAGATTGGCTTCAGCATTTACTAAATTTTAGCATGTACTGATTTTCAGGGTAAAAACTCTTTTTAGCAGCTTTAAATTCTCTTAAAAAGGGTTACAGGAAAGATATCCATAAGGCTACTTTAATCCTGTTCTCTCTCATTTCAAGACAATTCCTGCCCTTACATTCTGTTATGACTTGTAACAGAATTCATTATAAATCCTGGATGGTTAAACTCACCTTAACTCAGTTGTTAAGGTTAGCTGACAACTCAGCAAATCAATGGAAAACAAATGAAGAAAACATGGATGTTGCCTACATGGCTCATAGCTTCAATATCGTGTAGGATGTTTTAGAAGAGACAAAACCCAAACACTGTTGCAAGTCTACTGTCATAAATGGCTTCTTTTTTCCGGTTAAAAATGATAGCTTAAAATAACCAGCTTTTTATAACTATAAAAATATCAGTTTGGTCTTGATTTAAAAAAGAGCTGAAGGAGATTAAGCAGTCGAATACATGTATTTCCTTGTAACAAAAATATTCTTATGTCAGGTATGGTATTATGATGCTCAAAGAAAGAGTGACTGTAGTCAGTTCTCTGGAATTAGCCAAGCTCTGTGAACTGACTGCTACAGATGAGGTAATGTGGCACTTGCAAATACATAAAATGGGACTGGTTGTTATGAGACATGTGAGGATGTAAGTTCAGCATGCCAGGAGAAGAAACAATAAGAGTATGTCACTCCTCAGTCAAGGACTTAAGATGAATTTTTGCAATACTGTGTCTTCGTTTCTTTAGTAAAGGACACTAAAACCCTAGAGGCAGTAAATTCTTATACACTTAGTAATTATATGGGATTTTGGGTGTGGGGGTTTTTTAATGCATAAAGTGGGGAAACCCACTTACACTGTCAAATTTTCAATACCTTTAGAAACTTCAGGTTGTTCCATACTAAACCTTGAACTCTTTAGCTGGATTTGTTGCCTTTTCTTTGCTCTCCTGCATGACATTATGATATCACCAACCAAGAATTTGGACCAGTCAGCAAAAGTAGAGAGAAGTTAAAATGAATCAACTGAAGGTGTGAACTGAACTGCATCATCCGACTCTTGCAATGCTGTTTATTTCTTACAAAGGTTGACTTGACTAAAGTAACTCAAAGCCACTCTTCTGAAAGAGAACGTCCATGCAAATACTATGCAGTGCAGTCTAACTTCACACCTTCTGCTAATTCCTCCTAATTTCCCCAGTGTCTCTGTTTGGAAAAATATCCTGGAGGCACACCAATCTTTGAATCAGCTACGCAATCTTTGACTATAATACAAAATTGGCTACCTGCCTGGAACTTCTGAACTCTGATTTTCTCTTTCATCCACCATATTTTCTTCTCATATTCCAGACAAGTAAAGTCCAGATGTTTTCTGCTGTTCAAGAAAACAGCCAGGATGCACCAGGATGCATAATTATTCAAATACTAATTATTGTATAATACCTTAGGGCTTCCTAGCTCTTGGATACCTCTAAATTGAATAGGTTCCTGAATTACCAAGTCCTTCATCATTGATATATTTCTAGAGCATGCAGGGATTGAAACAGTTAAATTGCTCACCCTGCTGGCAGAATTGACTATTTGTTCTACAAACACAGGTACAGATCTTTATTACAATACATACTGAATTCAAGTCACTATTTTCTAAAAAATCCTACTATTTTAATGATTTATCAATTACATGCTTTCAATCCTGAAATTCTTTTGACAATAAAATTGATAAAAGCCTGATTTTAATATTGTTACAGCATTATATTTACTTTTAACTCTCCTCCATAACAATCCTCATATAACTTTAGATCTATCAAGACTGGATTTCTTGAGACATTTCTTGAATAAATACCAAGGTTATCTGTCCTTCCTAATAATTTATAGCTCAGTGTTGTGTCAATCAGTCAAAAACTATAGTTCTTTTGATCCTACAGAGCATATTTATTAAACAGGAAGAAAGAAATTCAGTTACCACTGTGGCAGTGCCACAATTTCATCCATCCTTCCGCTGCATAGTTTTTCCCCTTGTTCACTTATGCCTTAGCAAGCAAGACATAAGGAAACTGTAGTTAATTACCAGGATTTTGTATTTGTCTCTAATGCACTTTTACTTCACACTGACTAATTACAGTATTTCCTTTGAATCCTCTCTTAATCCTATTTATACATTTTATCACAACTACAGTAAGGGTGCAATTTGGTGGATTTTTCGGTCAGGGCAATAATCAGGAAGATGCATACATCTCCTTGAATTTTAGGGTTCATTACCTTGTAGAGAACATTTCCTGTGGTCCAGACTTTGGCCAAGACATGGTTCCCAACACAGTGAGGGGGAATAAGTGCTCTTTTGTTTGCTCCTTCCTTCATACTCCTCCGAAAAAACAGATGGGCTCCCAGCTTCACCCTACCCATAAAGCCCTGAGCAGCAGCTTTACACCTACTCTAAATCTGACTGCTCATAGGCAGGGATTCTTTCATAGTTCCTTTGTGCACATCTATGCCTGGTACACACTAGGTACTGACTAGGAAAGCACTGCTTTCAGGGTTTTGTTATTGCACTTAGTATCATTTTAGACAGCTCTGAAATGTCTGTCTCTACCTTTATGCTATCATTCTAGCTTGAATACAAGTATAAATGCCTGCACAGGAGAAAGAGAAAGGTCCCTTGTTCTTAGCAAGTAAGATGCTTACAGCATGTAACAAGTCATACCACCAAGATGGTAAGGTATGCACTTAATTTCACGTATTATATGCAGGTAAATTTAATGATTGATATCAAAAAAACATCATAATGTTTTTCGTTGTTTAATTTCCAATATTTTTTAATGAGTAATTGCCTTAATACCTCATTGCAATATTGTTTCATAACTACTGCTCATGCTTTAATTACCTAAAAACTGAAGCAGGAATCAGGAGAGGAAAAAAAAAAGAAAGAAAAAAAGAGAGAATTTCCTGTTAATTTTTGCCCAACATTCAGCTATCCTATATCTGAAAATAATACTCCATAGCATCATCTCTATTTCTTAAAATGAACCAATTTTATGTGTGCAGATCAGAACATTCATGATGAGGCGTACAACCACCAATATGCTCTCTGAAAACCTGTGTCCCACACAGAGTCCAGCTATCACAAAGTCAATGCATGTGCATGCGTGGTTAGCTTCAGATATTTAGATAATAGTCCAGAAGCCTATGACCAGTCATGTACATCAGTCCTCCAGCACAAGCAAAGGGGAAAAAACCCCACACAGATCTACTATTGTATTTTGAGGATACATTGAAATTAAGCAGATAAAAGTGATTTCACAGAAATGGTATTTCCAAACACTCAAGCTGTATTAAATTTCCTGTGTTGAGAAAGAAGCTGCCAAGCTGTATCTTTCTGACGGGATATTGACAGATAAAGGGTCTTTAAAAAGCAAAAAAAGACAAAGGCTGAAACCTGATGTCATATTAGAAACAGGGATATCAATCTAAGAAGCAGCAACAAAGTTTTCAACAGTTTACCCAAGGTGATTATTTGAAATCTTTAATTAAAGATTATTTTCTATTATTATTTTTCCACTTAGGCAGAAGTTCTGGCCATATGTCAAAAAATAACGATGAAAACACAGGATTAGGGATTTCTTTTTCTTGGATGTATTTTTTTTTGTGGTTCATGATGAAGAAGAGATCAGATAAGCATCATGCTTTCTTTAAAACATTTCTGTGTTTTATTTCATTAGATTTCTAACCCACTTTCAATGATAATTATAATAAGTGCTTTTCTAGGAAAAAACCCCAGATTTAAAAATCTAAACACGAAGATATGCAGCTGCTTTTTTTTGGATTAATAACAAGGAATAAATCTAATATCTAATGTGTTATAAGCACTTTGTTCTCTGATTGCTTTCTGATGTTGCTAATAAAGTCCGGTTGATATTCCTGAAACGTCACTGGAACAAATGATTATGCCTTCCAATTCCTCTGGTGATACATGTGAAAATGTTATATTAAGAAGAGACATTGCTTTGGTGACCCTATTACTGAAAGAGAGCAGATTCAGCAAAAAACACGTGGACCTGATTTCCTGAACAAGAGATGGAATTGGTAGCAAGTGGCATTCCGGATAAGGAATATTCAAGTTGAAATTTTTCACTTGATAGGATTACCTTTGTTATTCTGAGACCATATCCACCTGTCCAAGAAAACTTGAAGCTTGGGAGGCTTTAAAGGAAATAAAAGTTGACATCACTTTCCCTTTTAACATAGGGTATAAAGGTATTCTTACCTATATATGGCCTGCATAAATTTTATTTAACACTTTGAAACACAAAACTTTCTCTAAGAGCACAGATAGGTCTTATTTGAATACAATTTGTTTCATTACAGTAAAATTTTTGTACTCACTGATTTTACCACAGAGATTTTTTTGGTTTCCCCCTTGGCATAACTCGTGGACCTGCTAGTTTCTATCTGCAACTTCCTAGGAAATAAAAAGTAGCATGTAAAAACTGAAAAAAACCCACCACAACAACAAAGACTTCTGATTTTATTTAGTTAAACACTGGTAAAACTGCACCAAGTGATTTTATCTATTCCTACAGAAAAGGAACTAGGAAGGCCTAAAAAACCCCAATTAGACTGTACTTAGAAACAAAATTGGACAGCAGTCCATTATCTCTAAAATTTTTTTTTTTCCCTGTTCTTACCACTCCTTTCCAAAGCCACCATCTGGGGTAGACACTTGTGTGAAACTGTTGTAGAAGAAACAAACTGGGAATGGGTTGGTGGAAAGCCACTGGGGAGTTCTACTGTCAATAAACAGACTGAGAAAGACTCTCTTTCTTTGGCCCCCCTGAGAAACCAAAGGATCGTTTGTACAAATTGGTTTAAAGCGAGTCTGTTTTCCTCTTTTTCCTCATCCTGAGTATTGCAAAGTGATGTATGGTTTCTTTCTGAACATTCACAAACCTCATCTAGGGGATTTGGGATAAGGATGAATTCAGCTGATGTGTATATAAGGTTCCATCTGGGCTTCAGATGATAATTGCTCACTTTCTACAAATGTTTTAAAGTGAGGTCAAAAGAATAACTGAAAATAATTTGTTTGTGGCCTTAATTTGATTTTGTAGTATTTTTCAGGTTGGCTTTTTAAATATTTAATTTGTTTCATTTATATATTTCATTAAAAGAGGAAAACCTTCTCTCTCTGTTAATGAAATATTTTTAGCTCAAGGACACACCTATATGTGAGCAGTAAAAGAAATAAGGATGAAATAGTAACGTATCAATGTATGAGCAAGCCATGCATTCAAGAACAGGTTTTATTTCTGGTTAGTAAATATGCACAGGCTGTTTTTTCCCAAGCCCTAATATCATATATTTTTAGGGCAGACAGACATTGCAGTATAATTCTTTATCATCACGTCTTCTGTGATTTCTCACTGGCATATTTGATTTAATTCTATGTTCTTCTCCCTTCTGCTAGTTAGTTAAAATAAGTATTTTTTCTTATCTTTGTTCTTAAAGGACTGTACAGCAATGTGGATTAGACCAAGCCTTGCATAATACCTACATAGTACAATGACACTTTCAATGCATTTTAAAAGTAGAGAAAAATAACCCACATTTAGTATGAAACAGCTATTTTGTGCTGAGTTCCTATGTTGCTACTGTGAATTCCCCATCACTTGAATTTTTGTGGAATGAAATTATGTAGCTTCTCCATTTCTTAAAATCTCGAGGTTTATTTCTAGTATGTTTACCACATACTCCAATGACTTTAGTGGTTACATGTTTGAGCTGAAATAGAATGGAACACAACTGCTATAAAGCATGTTACAGCAAACATGAGACTTTGGCAGGTGGTGATAAAATATGTTGGATTTAGTTGCAATTATGATATGATTAGAAATATCAAACTGCAAAAAAAAATTACTTTACCTTTGCCAAAGGCAAAAATTATAAATCGCCTTTTCACACAGTGGAAACACATGCTGTCTGAACTACAACGGTTACGGATACGGTTTTTTTCTTCCGTGACATGGCAATTTCTCAATTATATATTTTCTCAATTACCATATAATTAAATACATTATCCTCGAACTACACTTACTGTTTAAGAAGGAAAAAAAGCTTCCTCTCCTAACTTTACCTTTTACTCCCTTGCTCGTCTTACCTAAGTAACTTTAGAAACTATGCTGAAGAATCACATGAATTTTTAATAGCATACAAAAACTGTGTGAAAAGTACCCTGTAAGCTTATCCAATCCAACTTCCTGTTTTAAGGAGTAATTAACTATTTCTAAATTATTCCCAGTATGTTTATCCAATTTGTTTAAATTTGTTCCCATTCTTTACTGTCCTTACTTTTGTGTTTGATGTGTAAACTGTTTAAATCTGCCTTATTGTAGCATTACTCTCCCTAGTCTTGATTCCTTATCATAATCACAATGGAGAGAAAAAGTTGTACTCCTTTCATATTTGTAGACAACACTGAGATGATGGAAGACTTCTGTCACCTTGTAGTTTTTTATTCTCAAAACTGAACAACCACTTCATTCAGATCTTCCTCATAGGTCATCTTTCCAAAATTTGTAATAAGTTTGACTGCACTCTTCCGTACAATTTCAAATGGCATTTCTTCAGTGTGATATCCAAAAGGGGACAAAACACTCCATCTGCTACTAATACTATAGTACTAGGTAAAATAGAGATGGTATACTGAATGCATAAAAATTATGATCTTTTATCCTATTCCTAAAATGTTTGTTTTAATAGCAGTCTGAAATTGTGCTTCACATTCAGTTTGTAATTCACAGTAGAAAGATCCATTTTTTGGGAACTAGTACTGCTTAATGACAAATCCCCAACCTCCCTTTCCACAGTTGATGATTTCTACCAAGGACAGAGCTATGTACGTATTTGCTGGAGCCGAAGTTTTGCGGATTCAACTCATACCAATGTGACCAAGTGTTGAACTCGTTTACTGAAACACACACACAGCTTATATAGGTTTCTATATCAGTGCAGGAGTTACATTACATTGCTATTGGTTAGATGCTCTGCTCACCTGCCTTACATGCGTCTCACTATTGCTAATGACTGGTTACGGCTACACAGTCACACTATTTCTTTTTAAGGAAGTTTCATAACATTCTTGCAGTTTCTTGTCTCATTAATTGTTTCTTACAAGCTCCTGTTTTCACAGATATCTGCTCTCCTGTTACTGCACACCAACCTGTCTCTGCTAGCTTCCCCAGGCCCGATTACATGGGAGTCAGAAACAAATTCCTCTCAAAGTACATTGCTACACATATTCAAAAAAAAACCCAAACAAAACCAGAAATTTCAATAACAACAACAACAACAATAACTGCTTCTCAGTTTACAAAGATACTTTGAATTACAAGTCCACCTTCCAAAAGGGTTGCAGCTACTCTTCACTTGCAACTGCTGGAGAGTTCAGTGAACATACTATCTATTCTATTGGTCCTTGTTGAAATACAGAACAATACCAGAATCAGAGATGATCAAAGAAAACCTTTAACACATCCGTACACTGGGACAGCTAGCAGTTGATTTCTACTGTCTTGGTACAGTTGCCCTATCAGCTTTACACCCACTTACTTGGAAACCCCTTAGACAAAAAAAGAGGAGGTAAGGAAGAAGCAGTATGATAATATATATCCGTAATGATGATATCTTACTGAGCTTGTTTAACAGCCCTATTGGTGTTAACTCCCTCATTGGGATATAAAAATTAATTTAATTTGGAACAGCATAGTCACTAGTTGGCAAAGCAGCTGAAAAGCCGTAAGACCTTTTTCTAACTTTATACTGATTAGAAAGGGGTAGAAGCACATTCTGCCTTGCACCCAGAGATTATCATCATTATAATAGATTCCAGAATAGCATAAGGAAAATATGTTAGTGAGTGAATATGTTGCAGAAAAGTACTCTAAGGTAAAGCTAGGTCACCACGTCATATAGTACAATTTTTATGTACTTTGACTTAGACTATAGTTTAAAAGAAATAGAAGAATAAGACTATTAGATATCTTTTTAAAAAGTGGAAAGATCCAGTCTAGTTTTCCATGGCTATTTCTTCACATAGTAATAACACAGCTGACACTAAGGTTATACGTGAAAATAGAAGCAGTCAGCTGAGGTAAAGGGCATGAAATAACTGAAAAGAATGGATTATTTTTATCCTCTGTTTTGATATTGAAGACTGGTTCACTGTCTGCCCCAGTGCATTGCTGTTGGATAACTGAGATTACTCAAAATAAAGTAGACTTGAGTGGCACAGTATGGATGGGGACACTCTGTGGTTTCTCTGAAAGCACAGTAGCAATATCAAAAAATCCTCCTCAACTTTCTCCGCCCATTTGCCTTTAAAACCTTATGAGAAATATTGTGATTCTCTTACATATTCAAAGAATATCTTTGTTTGAGGGGCTCTTTTGCCAATTTATAAATTGAATTTTCTTTTAAGAATTTCACCTCCTGTAATTAGGAAATTGCATGGAAGAATAATCATAGAATCTTTAACCTTTAAGGTTGGAAAAGACCACTAAGATCATCAAGTCCAACTGTCTGTCCAATACCACCATGTCAACTAGACTATGTCCTGGAGTGCCTCATCTACATGTTTTTTAACATCTCCAGGGATGGTGTCTATACAACCTCTCTGGGCAGAGTGCTCCAATGACTGACCACTCTTTCAGTGAAAAGGTTTCTCCTAATATCCAATCTAAACCTCCCTGATGCATCTTGAGACAATTTAATAAATTTCATAATCATGAACAGAATAATATTCACAAGCTCTCAAAGTTACAGGTATGTACTTACAAGAAAAAGTATTGATGAGAAAGCAGAACTTCACATTGGTAACTCATTTTGAGTGAGTTTAAAATATGTGGCTTGTGTCTTTAGACACCTTGTGTGTAACAGAGCCAGCACCCTGTTCATGTTATAAAGCTAAGGTGCTTCACATGCCATTCAAGAGTGTAGTAAGTTGGCTTTTAAAAGGTAAAGTAAATTTTCTATTAAGAAATGTATTTCTTCAAGCCCTGTAATGCAGGAAATACATTACAAATAGCTTTACTTTTCAAGCACTGTTTGCTACGGAATCCAACCTTCAAAGCAGCATGGAAGAGGATTTTGGAACAGCTACAAGTGCTGCACTGTGCCAAGCAGCTGCAAGTGCAGTGCAGTCACTGGAGAGGAGCTACTCATAAAGCTGGGAAAAGTTACTGCTGTCTTCCACAAGCTAGCCTGCATAACTTAACCCCTGCAGAGCAAAAACATGGTCACACACACAAAGAGGCCTGTGAGCACCATGAGTTGTCTGATATCGCTTCCCTTTTCATTCTGTTCCTGATCAGTCTCTACCCATCTCATGTCTCTCTTTTTACTATTCTGTGCATCAGTGCAGTGAGGCAGAGACCTCTTTTTATTCTGTAATTGTATGTTCTGTAGCATCAAGGAATCTTAGGCTTGATTATGGCTCCAAGGTGTTCCTGTAGAAGAAATAATTATGTAGTAGAAAAGGAGGATGGGATGATCTTAGAGCTTTATCTCTGCTAGGGCCACAAACCCAAAATGGAAAAAGCTATTCATTATGTCTGCAGAGTTATCAAAGCCAAGTTTTCTACAGGTAATTGTAACAATTCTCCTGTTACATAGGGAAAGCTGAGGACAGAGAATAAGATTAAAAAGGTATGTTGTGAAGGCTTTTTTCCTTTGCTTAGGTTTTTTGGGGGACAGGTTAAGTATTCGCATAATTAACTATATGCAATGAAAACAGAATACAGTAATACCTTTGATTGTACTGTTGAGCACCACAGTCTAACCATTTCATTGCTATCTTAAATTCTGTTCTTAACATGTGGAAAAGCGCTTGGTAACGAAACCTCAGTAGTTATTTCCTGAAATCTGAGAAATGCTCTTTAAGGTGCTTCCCCTAGCAAGGCATTGTTGTTAGCTAAATTAAGAGCCTTTCTGACAATGATAAGTAAATCCTACTCCTATATTTCCTACAGTAAACTCCATTCATTCTGAGTGAGACTACAGTTAGAACATGGCTTTACACCTCTCTAGCAAAGCTGTCCTTAACTGCCTTAGAGATGAGGCTGTTGGAATGGGTAACATCACTTTTCTGCAGCCATTTAAATCCTCATGAAGCTTCAAGGCCTTATGAGCTTTGTAAGGGAGGCAAAAAAGCTTTTTAAAACTTGCACGTAAAATTTTACTCGTGGTGACTTGTTAGTGTTGGAAAAAATGCTAAAAATTTAAAATATATCCTTCAAGTTTTAAAAAAACAGTTGTAATCTTACAATACAACATACGTGACTATTTACTAATTCAAGTAATTTATATTCTGTAGATGCAAAAGTGAGTAATGCACCTTATTGGTTATAATGACCTTGAAATCGATCTATAGGTTATAATATGACACATAACCTCAGATCATAACCTAAAAACCACAAAGTAATGAGAAGCTGAGTTGACAAAAAAAAAAAAAAAAATCATGAATGGGTAAAAGAAGCTTTAAGGAAATGACAGCAGCCATACAGGACAGATGCATTTCTAAAGCAAAATTCAAAAATAGACCTACAGTTTCTCAGGAGATTAATATTTCCCAGTTGGCAAACTTTGACAAGGTTTCCCCTCGTTGCATCCATACTTCTGCAGAATGAAAGAAAACTAGACAATAGGGGTGAATCTAACAGATACAAGTGAAACAAAAGTAAAAAGAAATCCTGTATTTTTTATTGAACAAAGAAAAAAAAAAGTAAAAGATGTTTCAGATTACCATGGGATACATTACATTGTACCGTATAATTTCCACACCTATGCTTTTTTCTGCCCATCCATATTACAGTGGCGAAATGGTTGAAAATCATTAGATGTATGACAATTCTTGTATAAATTTCCCCCTGTATGACTCCAGTCCTTATTATAATATTTTCTTATATTGTCATCTTTATGTAACTACCATTAGGTAATGTTTAATATAATAAAATGCTGTTCAAGCATTTATGTAAGGACTGGAATATAGAAGCTCACGTTTCTCTTTTGTTGACTCAAAGTTGAAATTTCTACAATACTGAACTTATGAAGTTATTTATTTATTATTAAAAAGTCCAGAATCTGAGCCATGTTACAACTGAAATGACCAGTTCTTATATTTGGCACAGAAATTGGAATTCCAGCCAAAAGTAGGGAGAGCTTTTCTGAAGTGCAGCATGATTTCAATCATACGTGAGTGAATGATGCTGTAAGGTGCTCATTTCAAGTCTGTCCCCAGGTCACAAGAAAAAACATTTGGAGTTTTATGGAGATCTCTCATCATTATCTCTTTCAAAGCCTCATCAACTCTGGAGAACAAATCTGTCTTGCCCAAACTGGTACTAAAAGGAAGATGTTCATTTAGTTTAACTTAATCTTTTTTCTTCTCAACATAGGACAGAAGGGGTTTTGTTTCCATAGTTACTGAGATATTTCCTTTGAACTTCATCCAGAATACTTTTATCTCTTCCACATGCACTGACACACAATTCTATGAAGTATGTATGTATTTGTGAAACACTCTGTGCTTCATTACTAATTCTTTGCTGGATATAACAGAGGAAATTTAGTCCATTTTTCGAGCCAAATTTCTGACTTGCTGATTTAGGTGTTTTAATATTTAGTGATGTATTACTGTAAATTGACTTCAGAATATTACAAGTAAAATATTAAATCAATATCATTTATACCAAGAGGGTTTTTTGAAGTTATTGTTCAAAGACAATTCCTTGTTCTAAAGTATTTTGAGTCAGTACAGTTGCATGCTTTCTAAATTGAAGAATACATTGTTTTGAAATTAAAATAAGTGTGGTTTCATTTTTAATTATCAATATCTGTATACTAGCTTTTAAATAGAAGAAAAAAAAAAGCAGTTCCATAGGAAAAAAAAAAAAGTATATAACAGTCTACATCAGTGGTTCTTTGTGATTCTTTGAACTAGATGACTTCTAAGGCTCTGAGAAGTGAGCTGCACTTGTAGTACAAACCAATGCACAAACTGCCTCTCCTTACTCTGAGGTCCAATGCTCCACCTGCAGCTTTTCATGCAACTCCTTTCATTGCTGTCTGAATAGCTCACCTGTGGATGTTTGATCTATATCGGAGCCCTCCAAGACTGAGTACCAGTAGCAGTATGGAGCTATGTTGAAGTGATGCTACTTGGGCTACCATCTTTCTAAAGGCAAGTGGACCCCTTTTTTTAGCAAAGAGTTGACATTCCATGCAAAAAAACTTGAACTGAAGACTCTGTATCACATGTTCTGCTACCATTAAAGATTAGTGGTCAATAAACCAGTATGAATGACAGGTATGCTACTGCTAAAGTATTTCACATAAATAACCAGTAGTTGACATTTTCTATTTGCAATTGTTTAAATATCAGATCAACAACAAAATGGACTGCTCTTTTACTCATGGAATGCAAATGCTCCCAAACACAAGTGTCATTGACAGTTCAAGAAATATATACATGATAATAGGCTTCTTTCTGATAGGAAGTTGATTTGGAGAAAATTCTTGACCTCTCTGAAAAGTTAAGGGATCGCAATAAAGGCTTGTCTAAAGTTATATCTGAATTCAATCACTGCCTGGTATCCCTAATCATCTGATCACTGCTAAACAGTGGGAGTGGAAGTTATAGGGACAGAGATCTAGATCATTAAGTCATTCTTGATTCTACTGACTCAACAGTAATAGTGAGTATTTAGCCTAATTCCCCAATTCATCTCTTACACCAATTTGGCTGAAGTAGCCTAATTCTTCTTCATATAAGGAAGATTTTTTGTTGTTGTTGTTTTGGGTTTGTTTGGTGGGTTTTTTTACAGTAAGAACAATCAACCAGTAGAGCAATCTCCTCAGGGACACAGTAGAATCCCTGTCTCTGGAGGTTTCCAAGATATAATTGGCCAGGGTGCTAGACAATCTCATTTAGAGTCTCTTTCCTATGAAACATCAAACCAGATGATCTTTTGAGGTCCCTTCCAACCTGGGCTGTTCTATGATTCTATTAGTAAGTGATCTGGTAAAAGTTGTTTTGCTGCACATTATTTAACTTTAGCTAGTTACATATACCCATGAGATGTGGAAAAGCCATGAAACAAGGAATAGATAAGTCAAATCTAATTTGGCGAGTGCAGTGACAGTGGCATCTTCTCCAGATGCTTCATTGCTCCAAAGCGTCATTTCATTTATGTGTGCAGTGTGTCTGCATTGGCCCCACCAGACTTCAAAATAGGATCATAATTTGGCTGCAAAGAGTAATTTTAAGTCCATCAGACCATTAAAACAGATCCTAACATATCTCATTTATTAAAAGGAAGGCAATGTTTTGTGAAAAATAGCTCCTTATTCCCAGATGGAATAAAAGCAGCTCTCTACTGTCACAGAGACTTTTTACAGTTACGACATGGTGTTGACACAGCTGCAGGCTCTGGTAGCTGAGCCAGTTTCACATGGCTTTTCTCTTTCTTATTCCCTCTTCCCCCTCAAAATCTAGGGAAAAGTACTGTACAGTTTCTCACCTGGCCTAGCTGATTTTGCATGAGTCATTACGAGACTCATCATTGTCTTGTTTTATCTAGGCACATTTGGCTATTGTACTTTCGGTAGGGTTATGAAGTCAGCTCAACGCCTGTGTTTGAATACAAAGTTGGTTGTCAGTACATGGCTAGATTAAAAGTTGAATGGGGACAGATGTGCTAAGATAAAACACAGATGAATTAACTCCCTTGGGTAGGAGTGAACCACAAAAAAAACCCCATATTGTCTTTGTTTAGCCAGGCATCTTAGTGGATCCTTTGCTCATCCTAAATGTGAAAGCCCCTGGTGTCAAATATATCATATAACTCAAAAAGCACCATAAGAGAAGAGAAAGTGGAAAAGAAGACAACATTAATATTTCAGCAATGAGAGTCACTAGGATTGTGAAATGTTTCTGCTTTAAATCACCAAATAGTGATCTACTCCAACTGTTTTGTGTTGAAAAGCACTAGATGAGAAGTAGCTAGCACAACACACATTTCTAAGGCACTAGTCTCTACCTTATCTTTCCCTTTTTTTGTGACTGATGAGTAATTGCTTTATATGACAGGCTCATGCTGCTAAGTTACATAAAGACACTCTGATACAGTCAGATTTGTCCTTAAAGCAAAATTCAGAGTTTTCACCTGCCCCTCTTTTAAAAACTCCTCCAAATACTATACGTTCTTGTGGCATTGCTTATCTTGGCATAATTTTGAGAAGCTCCTCAAGGAAACATTTTCCCTGTGATTACAAGGGAAAAAAAAGTAGAAGAAAGTGTTCTGTTCTTGCACATTTTCAAGTTTCAAATTGATATTTAATAAGTTAATGAGATATATCATAACTAAATGGAAGACCATCTCTCTCTTTCTTTTGAGAACTTGTTGATGAACTATCCATCTGTGAACTACTGGGAAAAAAAATGTACATCCTAGGGAGAAGAAATTCTAAAGTTTCTTCTGGGATCAAGTAAACTTGCCTCTCTAAAAACTGACCATATAAAACATGGTAGACCTAATGTTTTATACACAATCAATGAGAGAGTTAAATTGTCGCGACGGAGGGAAAACTTGGCCACTTGATGCAAGTGATCAGCAAGCTTCATTTATTGAATAGTACAGCAGTCTTTTATAATAACTCTAATTAGCTCATTACATATTGCAAAAGCCAAGCTTATTATTGGGTATTATTTTTAAGGTCAGTCCAGCCCTTAATTCTTTATGTGTGATCAACCAAATCCTCCTGTTCTCACGCCTGGACAGAGAGGCATCCTGCTGTTTGCAACTTAGGTATCCAGGAATAGAACATCCTGGCCATATCAGCAGCTAGGTTAGCTGTGTACGATGCCTCCCAACTTCCAGCTCAGACAGCTGTTTCATGTCTGTGTGGCCTTTGTTAGTTAACCATTCCGCAACATATCCCCCGTTTTTATTTTTTTTTCGAAATAGACCTGGTTGACCACTTTCAGAAAAAGGGCTTTAAGACAAGAGAACACACATCCTAAACAAAGCAATACTATTAGAATTGCAATTAAAATTAATAACCCTGTTTGAAAGATACCCTTTAGCCAGACGCTCAACCCTGTCCAGTTCCCCAGAGCCTCCAAGCCAAAAAACCCAGTATCCTGTTTGATCTTTTGAGTGTGTTGCATCAGGTCCTGAATCTCTTTGTGAATGGATTTAGAGTGGTCATTTAAATCCATGCAGCACAGTCCATCAAAATCCTCACAACCATGTCCATGAGCCAGTAATAAGAAATCTATTGCGGCTCTGTTCTGGAGCACAGCATGCTGTACCGTGGATAGATCTTCTGCTAATTCTGACAAAACCCTACTTGTTGCGTTGGCCTGCTTTACCACCCAGCATGCAAGATCTCTCAAATTTCTGTGAGCTCGTGCTGCAGCAACACCTGGTACGAAAAATGATGCAGATATAATTTCCCACCTATTCCAAAGGTTAACTGAGTCACGACAGTTTGATTCCAGGGTGATGGTAAGATCCCTTTTGAAACGATATTTGTGAATTGAGTTGGGATGGCGAAGTGGTGCACCTAGACTAAGTTGACCTTGTGCTCATCAGACCAACCCCTTCTCCCAATATAAATACAATAGCTGGCATTGAGAGAATCTGTTATATCCATCTCTTGCGGCTCAGGGCCTATCGGGAGTTTATCATCCCATTTGTCATAGTCACTAAACATTTTTGAGATATTATTCCACTTAAACGGGAGGTGACTGGTTATCTTATACTGTTCCCTCAAAGCCGCGAGAGACTGGTTATACATCTGAAATGTGGTGTTGCTTAAAGGTACCCCAACAAGGCATGTAGTAAATGGTGAATTAGGCATCGCCAAACTTGCACAAAAACTAGTTGTGTGAAGTGATCGGGCTAGAGTAACCCATACGTTCTCTCGAGGATCTATAAAAGATGATATTGATGTTTCAACCTTAACAGCTACAATATAAAAGATACAAAGTTGCACACAAAGGGTCTTCATGGCTTCAGTTGTTCCCTTAACCACCATATGCATTCTTTCCAAACCACTGTGTGTACCTTGCCTTAGCTTACTTCTAATTCTTTTCCTTAACACTACAAATTACTTTTACCTTAGCTTACTTCTAATTCTTTTCCTTAACACTACAAATTACTTTTATCACACACCTTTAACTATACTTTAATCTTAAAACTAACAGTTCTGGAGTCCGTTGATAGACAGTACGGACCCAGTCACTTTTACGGGTCAGGTAAATTTAGCTGTCTTGCTGCTTGTGTCCCATACTCAAGTCTTGCAAGTATGACAGATGACTTGATCTTTTCAGGGTTCTTGAACCAAACTCATTCGCAGGCTGCTCTGGAATTATTTAGAGCTTTTATCGCTGGTTTCACCCACTGGCTGGGAACCCAGATGGTACCTGTTTCGGTAGAAACACAAACATAACCACGACCCACATAGATTACTGATGCAGGGCCCACATTGCCCAGGCTTGCATCTTTAAGATCTGATGCTTCTTCCCCTCAACACGGTGTTCATGGAACTGTTAAGAAATGTCCATGTGTACTCATTAATTGGCACCCCTACTAGACACGTCAAAAATGGGGTGCTAGGCATAGCGAGACTGGTGCAGAGGGTGGTGGTATTTAATACTCATGTCAGGGAGGCCCATACGTTCTGCCAAGAGTCAACAATTGCTCTGGTTAGATGTTCTGCTCACCCGCCTTACATGCCTCTCACTATTGCTAATAATTGGGTGAGGCCACACAGTCACTTTGTCCCTTTTTAAGGCAGTTGTTAACATTCTTGCAGTTTGTTATCTCAAGGATTTTCTTGCGGCCTCCTGTTCCCACAGACACCTAGCTCTCCTGTTACTGCATACTGACATGCCTCTGCTAGCTTCCCCAGCCTTGATTATGCGGGGGTCAGGAGCAAATCTGGGTGGGCCACGAAACTCACTACTCTCAGACACACCTACAATTTCCTCTTCTTGTTTAGGGACCAGCCAGATTTTTTGCGAAGAGCATTATCTATCTTGCAAGAGAAACACTGTGACCTACATGGCAAAATAACACTAAGACAAAAATAACTAATGAAAGCATAAGCTCTTGTTTAACCAAATCTAAAAGCCATTCTGTAAACTAAAAGCCATACTGTGAAATGTGGCAAGCTAAAAACTGCCGATTTGCTGCACATACTGTTCACACCAAAGTGATTAATTAGTAATTGTAACGAGTTTTGATAAGCATGTCTTATAGCTACACATTGTTAGTTTACCTTTGATGTGTAAGAGTTATCTGCACACCTGCTGTGGCTTTGACTCTCTTATTATGGATAGTACATGATTTGTTCACTTACTTCCAAATAGTTTCTCGCAACTCTTTGCTCTAAGGCAGTCTGACCACCTGCCTTCAAGGCCACTGTGTTTTGAAAATGTGATTACCAAATACCTCTCAGGATGAGTAATTTTCCTGTTGCATGGGAATTCAGGGATACTGTCAGGGGCCTATGTCTTTGTGAGGAGAGCCAGACTGCCGGCAAGCCTGCTGTCCTCCCAGACAATTTTTCCTTTTTAGTATCTGCTTGTTAGAGGTCTCTGCAAGGGCCCTTTGCAGAAAGCTCAGCAAGCATGGCAGTAAATGTAAGACAAGTGCCATAATTACCATATTCAATAATCCAAATTCAATAATCCAGATTTGACCACTGACAACATCCATCCTGAAAGTCCCACTCGTTAAGAAATGTCCAATCCAGAGAATTAAATTTTCATGTCATATGTTTTGAGTTTGATCTATAAATTTTTGAATGTTGAGTGATCAGACAGATTCCTGCAGCACCTGTCATGAGACAGCAACAAAATTCAAGTGCTGCACAACTCTGTAGCTAAGTACTTTAATACCTTTGTGATTGTATTTGCTTGTTTCGCCAATCAGGAGTGTCAGGAGTGCAGGTAACATCAGCCTCACATTTATGTACAGGCATCTATTGTAGTCTGTAATCTTGGGCTGTGCAGAAATCATCATTTCCCTAATTTTCATTTACCACAAACACACATGCATATTTCAAAAACTGTTAGATGGTTCAAAATGTCCTGCAGCAAAACTGATGGTCCACCGTGGCTGCAGCTGCAAAACTTGACTTCAGTTGCTGTGATCAGGGTCCCGAGTTGGTTCATGCGGGCTCGATTTCTTCTGGATCCACAGCTTTATCCACTTAGTTCCCATATCTGTAATAACACAGGCAGATCTCCTTCCCGTAGTTAGTACCCGTAACTTCATTTCTTAGGAATACCTTTTATTATTCTTTTTTGTTCCCTTTTAAACCTACTGCATGTTTCAACATTGGAGGTACCAAGCCTCTCCCCCGTTTTTATTTTGTAAAGCAAACGCTTGAGAGTTTGATTCACGTTCCACTACAGCCTGAGCTGCAGGCAAGTGTGGTGTCCCTGTACCATAGGTAACGTCCCGTAATTCGAAAATGGAAAAGGTTGGTATTGCTTATGTGATATGTTCTGGTACCAGAGCACACTCGGCACTGAATGTTCACTAGAATTTCTGGTTTGTGCAGTAGCAGTACAAGCCCTTTAAATTCAGCAACCAACAAGTGGTATTGTTGTGGAAGTGTAAAAATTCTTACAACTTCTGAGCTTCTGCAATGCAGCAGCTCATGTCGGTGCTGCCAGCCTGTCTGCTCTCTGATTTCTCCCTGCTAGATCTTGAGTCAGCCAGTTGGTTCAGTGTGGCTGCAAATATGGGTAATAAAAATACTGATGCATAATACCATGCAATGAGCAAAATGAGTTAATATCTCTAAGCAACTTTTGAGCGTTAGTTATCAATCTGTCAGTCCAAATATTTCCATATTAGCTCCTTTTGAATTTTCTATAGACCAATCTGTAACGCCTTGCTTTTTAAATGCACTGTTAAGTGATGAATCAAACTTCCAACGTTCAAGTTTTTTCCCACAATCAAGATATCAACCATGTAATGATAAAAGATTAAACAAGGATTGCATTTTTCATACTGGAGCAAGCATCCAATCTACATAATTTTGGCACCTAGTTGGTGAATTTTTATGCTTTGAGGGAGCACACCCAGTGATACCCTTTTCCCGGTTTATTTTGTTTATAGTAGGGACTGAAAAGCAGTTACGCATACCGAAAAATCCCAATCTTTCAAGAATTTGGCATGTTCCACAGACTTGTGGAAGGCTTGATATGACCTTTAGTTAGTCAGTTGCTCCCATTGTTAAATTTTGTACACTGATCAACCCAAATAGACATGTCTGTTTTGCAGGTTAAAATTTTTTAAGTAAGCTGCTCACTTTCAAGGGTCACTAACAAAAATCCTTTTTCTTAATAACTAAACTTGCTCTCAGTTGGAGAAACGCATCCCTGAATTCACAGAAATTACATTGCAAGACGCGAAACCATTCTGTTTCGGGGGGTGGGGAAAAAGGGGGAAGGGGGGGGAAAGGGGGGCTACCCACTGCGCGGTCACCATGCTTCCTTCACCTCCCACTTTCTCCACCACCCGCTCATTCCCACATAAATTCTCCCTGGTAATTACCACGATTGTGTAGAAATAGGAATCGAAATACCGTGATTTCACCGTTTTTCCCGTACTGACACCACCTTACGTGTCCAGTCTCCGATGAGCCGTCTCTGTGTCCCTGAGCCGATGGTTGTTGAAGCCGATACTTGTCCTTCTCCGTAGGATTGTTGTTCCAGTCCTGAGGTTTCTTGTCCGGTGGTTTAGCCGATGATTCTTTGTGTCCGGAGTTTTCATCTCCGTAGTTTTAGGGTGGGTGGATGGGCAATTTTGCAAACCCTTTAACAGCAGGCTATGCTGTTGCCCGCTCTGTGTCCATGTTTACTAGCTTTTTAAGGACAAGACGAAGCTGCTCATGGCGGTTAACATTTTCAACTGCGTCACAGGGTGTTTCAGGCTCAGTAAAAGTTAGAGGTGAACAGATATTAAAGGCAGTCAGTTTTACGTTTGTTTCCACATTTTTTCCTTCCAAATGTATAATAGTGGAGGGGCTTCGCATACCTTGATGGCAGATTTATGCATACTAATTCTTTCAATTCTGACAGATTTACCACTTTGCTCTGATAACACGGCATTATTGCTTCCTATGGCGAGGTACCTGGTACTTCACTGTAACGCTCTGCATGTTTAAAAACCATATCTGGATTTGTGAAAAAACCCCTTGCTACTCCATACGCTAAAAGTCCAGGTAACTTCTTCCTATAGTTTATCCCTGAATGCTCCGCTTTTCTAAAAAGCATTTGAGCAAATGATACGCCGCTTGTCTATCCATACCTTCTCTTCAGCCGGCCGGGGTCTCTCCCCTCGACTTTTGCGTGGGGATCTCCCTTATGCCTCGGAGCTGTCGCAGCCTCTGTCAGACCTCTGCGGCGCGTGGCCGGCGGTAACCTCTTGGGTGCTCCCGGGCGCGGGGGAACTCGCTCCAACCCCTATGGGTGCTCTCGGTGGTAACTCCTTTGAGTACTCCCAGACGGAGGAACTCGTTAACCCCGAAGGGTCCTCCCAGAGCACGCTTTAACCCCGCAGGGTCTTCGCTGACATGGGATGCCCGTCCATCTCCCCTTATTCGCCTCCTGCGCTGCTTTACAGGACCGGTACCCGGACTCCGCCGCACGATGCGTCACCCTCTTTTTGGTCAGGGTCCCTGTTCGGGCGCCATTTGTCGCGACGGAGGGAAGACTTGGCCACTTGATGCAAGTGATCAGCAAGCTTCATTTATTGAATAGTACAGCAGTCTTTTATAATAACTCTAATTAGCTCATTACATATTGCAAAAGCCAAGCTTATTATTGGGTATTATTTTTAAGGTCAGTCCAGCCCTTAATTCTTTATGTGTGATCAACCAAATCCTCCTGTTCTCACGCCTGGACAGAGAGGCATCCTGCTGTTTGCAACTTAGGTATCCAGGAATAGAACATCCTGGCCATATCAGCAGCTAGGTTAGCTGTGTACGATGCCTCCCAAATTCCAGCTCAGACAGCTGTTTCATGTCTGTGTGGCCTTTGTTAGTTAACCATTCCGCAACATTAAATATCTGTGAAGACCTTGAAAGAAAGTCCCCTATGACTAAATTAAGTGTGTTCTTCCATTCTTGAAAGGCACAGAATTCACCTTTTCCAGGCAGTTTGCTGTAAATCACTCTGGGACTCATCTATATCTGTATAGCTCACTTTGAACGCAACATAACCACTCCCTGAGACTTCCCCAAAAGGCAGCAACACCTTAGTTGATTTAAGGTGATAGTAAAACAGATGGAATTGCTTGCCTTGAACATTTACATTAGATAGAAGAAATAAGTATTTCCAGCTTCTAACAATGGCCTCTAATTTAGTTTTTGTAATATCATCAGAATAAGAGAATTTGAATTAGAAGGAAAATTGCCATCATCTTCTTAATAACCAAGTGAAACCTCAAATAATTCTATGTTTTCCAAGAAACTTAAACATTTTAAACTACATCAAATCCAAATTTAGACAGTGAGAACAGGCTGCACATTTCTGTCTCTCTAAATAGACATTACCCACCCCCTCCAAAAGCCTAGACAACAACTAAAGTTGCATACCTGTGGACTTTTCATACCAAATAGCTCCTAATGACAATATATGAAGGATTAACTATCTAGATTTCTGCTTGATATTTATGTTTTGTGCTTAAAATTCTCCTTAATGCCTAACTGAGATTTGGGGAGACTGAATCACACAATACTTGTTTTTCAATTTAAACTGTATATCCACATTCTCAAGTTAACAGGAATTATTTTATCTCACAGACCTCACAAAAGCAAAGAAATTTAAATAGCCAGTTAGAGAGAATACACATTCCACTACAATTTTTAAAGCTTTAAAAAAAGCCCTAAATTTAAAAGAAAAAAAAAGTGATTTCTTGTAGCTTATTATTTTTGGAAGAACTGCTGTGTTTTATCACATGAGGATTGTAGCTCTGATGCTTCCTGAAGAGATCCCAACCTTCTGAAATTCTCTTTGCTAAAATAGTTAAAATACAGATTACACACCCTAAAATGGCAAAGGATACTTCTGAAATTTAATATTTTTTTCATTCCTTCTCAAGGCTGTTGGCATGCAAGAAGCCTCTCTTTGGAGTGAAGATGAGCAGTGAAGTTACCCTAATAAAACTTATACCTGAATAGAATGACAATCCTGCAATTAGTTGCTGTATCTAATGAACTGGATATAGTTATTTGCCATGCTTTAAGTGAGAACTCTAGCTCAGATTAAGATTTCTATAAACCTTCTCCTTCCTCCCCTCGAAACACCTTGACTTTTCTTTGGTATGTGTTTAAATGCTTCAGGTTTCACCTTTATTAGTTAGGGTTATTCCTTAGACAACATGCCAAATAATAAACAGCCTTATGTGCTTAGCCCATATACTACAGTTTGAAAATAAAGTGTCAAAGCCACAGCTCTATTTCATACATAGGGAATAAGTTCCTTACATGTTGACTGATGTTTTTTACTAGGTATTATGAGACAACTGTTAAGACTTTTGCATTGGTTTATCTGCTTTACCTGTACACTAAATAAACAGTGTCCTTCTAGTCTTTTATCAGAACCACATGGTCTGTGCATGACATATCTTCAAATGTTATTTTTGGAATTTTTCCAGTCTATGTGATTTTACAATTACACTGCTCCTTTATATAGATTTCATTTAGTCCTTGATGGACTACAGACATCCTGCTTGCTGGCCTGTTATCCAGCTCCTTATCGGTTTTACTCTAAACCATTATTTCACTTATAAAACTACAGCAGATAGCCCAACTCTTTCTCAAACTATAGTGTTTTAAAGTACCTTTTCTAAAATAACTTGTTTCAAGTACGTGAGGAACTTTTTCTAACTAAAGAAAATAAAATTAGTTTTAAGACAATGACACAGGAAGAGGCAAATAGAGCAAAAGGCAATACAACACTATTATCAGTTTCATAAAATGGAAATACACCCTTTATAAGAGTCAAATACCCACACAAATTGTCAAACTTATAATCAAAACACCCAATCGAAACTAAATAAAGATCTCTTTTTTGAAAATTTCTAGGGGGCTGGAATTTACATTCTACCTGGCACCTAGGTTTCAATAGGGATCTGATCCACAACTTTAGACAAGAAAGTAATATTTTAGGAAATGTGTTGGTTCAAGCAGAAGACAGGTCATAAGTTTTTTTTTTTTCTGAAGTGACACATTTTCCTGGATTGTTTTTTTCCAAGCATTCTTTTTTAACTGACTTGGTCTCTATGTGTATCAACATGCTCCACTTCCAAGTAGAATATGGATTAATATAGAATGGTTTAGGTTAGAAAGGACTTTAAAGATCACCTAGTTCCATCTCTCCCACTGTTTGCAAGGACATCCTCCACTACACCAGGTTGCCTAAAGCTACATGCAACCTGGTCTTGAACACTGACAGAGAGGGAACATCCACAGCTTCTCTGGGCAACCTGTCCCAGTGCCTCACCACCCTCATGGAGAATTTCTTTCCTATATCTGACCTAAATCTACCCTTTTTTAATTTCAATCCCTTACCCCTTGTCCTATCATTACCTGCCCTTGTTATCAGCCCCTCTGCACCTTTTCTGTAGGTTCCTTAAGTTCTGGAAGGCTGCAATGATGTCACCCTGGAGCCTTCTCCTCTCCAGGCTGAACAATCCCAACTCTCACAGCCTGTCTTCACAGGAGAGGTGGTCCAGCCCTCTGATCATCTTTGTGGCCTCACTTCAGCAGTCTTTCTTGTACTGGGAACCCCAGAGTTGGACACAGTACTCCAGGTGGGGGTCTCAAAAGAGTGGAGCAGAGTTGCAGAATCACCTGCTGGCCACAGTTTTTTGATGCAGCCCCAGGTGCAATTTGGTTTCTGTGCTGTATGTGCACGCTGCCAGGTCACATTGAACTTCTCACCCATCAACATTCCCAAATCCTCCTCCTCAGGACTGATCTCAATCTATTATCTACCCAGCCTGTATTTGTGCTTGCGCTTGGGATTGCCCTGACCTTTGTGCTCCTATTATCACTGATGTACCTATATATAACTTTGACATCCCTAGCCACATTTAATTTTATTAGGGCTTAAGCTTACCTAGTTAGATACTTGACTGTGTGAACAGTTTCTCTTTTGTGTTTGAATTTATCCAGGAGCTCCTTGTTCATATATTCAGGTCATCTGGTGTGTTTGCCTGAGTTCCTTTTTGCTGGGATGCATCACTCTTGGGCTTGGAAGAGGTGACCCTTGAATACTAACCAGCATTATTGGGCTTTATCCCATGGTGCTCTACCAAGCAGACTCCTGAAGAGACCAGTGTGCTCTCCTGAAGTTCACGGTAATGAGCTTGCTGCGTGCCCTCCTGTTGATGCCCTGAGGACCTTGAACTCCACTGTTTCATAGTCACTGCAGCCAAGGCTGCTCTTGAGATTCAGATTCCCCTCCTCTATGACTTGAAGAAGGAAGATATCATCAATGCATTCCAGGAGCTTCCTGGAATGCCTATGCTCTGTTGTGCTGTCCCTCCAACAGATATTGAGGTGGACAGACAGTCCTATCTGTCCATAGAAGACCTCATTGTTTTGTCTTCCTGGTCAGGTCACCTGTCCCTGCCTTCCCCTTAATCCTTACCCATAAACTCTTGGTGGGCTCCTCATCCATCCCCAGGCAGAGCTCAATACACTCCATCTGGTCATTGACATAGAGAATGAAACCCCCTCTTTGCATCTCTGCCTGTCCTTTCCAAAGAGCCTGTAACCTGCCGTTATGGCACTCCAGTCATAGGATCCATTCCACCATGTCTCTATGATACTAATAAGTTCATAGTTCTTCAGGCTTGTGCACATTTACAACTTCTCTTGCTTATTCCCCAGCTACGTGCATTTGCAGAGAGTCATTGAAGTTGGGCCACTTGAAGCTGACTGACTGGCTGGAGGAGCTGCAATTCCTTTGTCCAGAACTTCAGGTGCTCTCCTGCTGATGCCTGATCCTCCCCCCAGCCCTGAGCATCTATTGCCAGCACTGGCATCAAACTGTCAGGAGTAGGATGGATTGATGTTCCCCTTCTCCAGCAATAGTAATTTGGGAAAGGATGATGCTGTTTCACCAAGGAGTACAATTTCCATTACGTAAACAGGAAATGCAGAATGAGAGTTAAAGATAGCTCCACACTCATTATAGAACAATAGCTACTTCCAAATTAGTCTGCATCAGAATATTTTTCCTTGACAAACTTCTGGTGTAAGAGGAATAGAGAACACAGGGAGACCATAACTGCTGCCATACTCAGCCACTTACAGCAAGATACAAACACTCACTTTTTCAATGTTTATTTAAAGTACCTAAAGACTTTTTATTAATAATAAAATATAACAATAATACTCAAACATGCACAAAGATTGCATGAAGTCTTTGAACAAGTAAGCAAAAAGATTGTTTTGCAGTTTTATCCAAAAAAAAAAATAGAGAAGGAACTACAGAATTATTCTTTCATGGTGAAAAATATTTTTAATGCCAGCCATCAATAATGTTATCTAGTCTACCTATTCCCTCAGCCAATCATCCAGAGAACTAACATTCAGTTTGTGCTAGCTCCCGGAAAATTCAAACATTTTGCAAGTCTGAACCAAGTTACCAAAGAGTGAATCAGACAAGAAAAATATTCTATAAAGTTTTACAACTTCTTTCACCAAAACCAGTGAATTTGGATTTCAGTAATGAAGAATTACATTTTCTGCCTCAGACTTCCTAAGTTTAAGTAGACCAGAAATCCATTTTCTGACTGAATTTTTTTTTTTTTTGGTCCTCCTTGCTGCTTGAAGAGGCTTGAAAACACCTCTCAGCATTTTTTGGAATTGTCATGAATGGCTGAAAGCTGAGGAGCATGGCTGCTCTTCAGATGTTGTGGTCGATGAACCCAGTGCCTCAGATATATACAAAAAAGTCTAATGAATCTATGGGCCTCTTCTGTGAGGAATTAAATGTCATCTTTGCAAACAATTTTTACTTAATTTAAAAGCTTTGCCTAGAAATTTCTGTAGTTACACCTTTTTCCAGCACAAAACTAATTGCACATTCACTGAAATGAACGCATCAAATTATGAGTATTACATTATTGTCTCTCAAAGTACAAACTTAAGCTATCAATCAGCTTCCACAGCATCAAATATGGACTCTTAGAGCACTACAGTAGAAGGCTCATTGATGTCACTGTTACAATCCTCAAAGATCAGATCCTACTTTGTACTGTTATGAATCCAGCACTCTTATATTGTGCCAACGTGCATCTTGATCTGTCATTCCATTCTTGCTGTTTTCATTAGCTACAACTACTCTACCAGTCTATCAACTAAGTATAGGTTAAATTAAATGTAAGAAGTGTACTATACAGTCCTTTCATCCATATCTCTGATTTTATCTTGGTGCTCCATCCCAAGACTGGAAAAGGGAATTATGAAAACAGTACAGCATTAATGCCTCCTGATTAGAAAACTCACCAATTATGAATGCATAAACAAATGAAACCTATGAACTTTCTCCTCTTCTTTAGGATTCTCATACTTTCTTTTCTCCATTGTGACTTAAAAATATTGGTAAATTGATAAAAATATAAGATTAAATATAGCTGTATGTCATCAGACTTAATAGAACCGTTTCTCAATCTAATAAATGGGGAGCAGTGAAAGCAGAACTGAATTTTTTCCATCTCATTCTTTGATTTGAAGCTGACCTAGAAGAGATACACTTTCACACTCTGGGGAAAGAAATAGAAAATTAATCTTCCATTGCTGTTATGCCTCCGTTAGCAGCAGGGTATGAGGTCACACAGCTGCCTCAATAAAGATTGCTCAGCCTCCTTCGCCAAGTGCTGTGGTCCTGCAGAGTATGAACAGCTTGTCTATGAAAGAAACTCTGGATGAGGTGGTTCCATAAATGCCTAGTTTGTGCTGTTAATAAGGTATATCAGCTGGCAAAAGGTCCCACAGATGACTAAAGGCTATTGAACAGTTGTTTTCCAGCCTCGTAAAATTACTCTCTTCCCCACTGTCTCCTTGGAGTTCACCCACAGATGGGCACAAATAGAACTGTAAGTTCCTAAGCTGCAAGGTGCAAATAAAAAACCAGGGATTTAATGCCCACGTGTCCATTATGTTTCCCCCTCCCTCACTTTATCATGCAAGATGGAGGATATAAAAGAAGGGGTGCGGGGGTGGTGGTGCAAATACTGGAGCTACTGACTCCGTAACAAAGCTGGGAAGCACTTGGATCCCACAGTTAACACAGCACCCTTAGCATTACCCATGCTTCTACCACAGTGCACAGTATTTCTATCAATCTGCATTTGTGAAAGTGTCACAGGGAAGACAAGGACAGCAGCTGCAACAATTTTAGGTATGTGCAGCCCAAATTCCTTCCCCCTCTAGAAAGCTTCCACTTACCAACCTCAGCACAACCGAATTTAGAAGGCTCTACCACTAGTAAGTATCATCTAATATTGGCAGTTTCCAGTATCATCACTATAAAATTTTCAGCAGCAGGATCTTCATAGCACATCTTGCAGATCATGCCAAAGAAGAAAGTGGAGCAGATCAAAATACAAACTCACTGGATCTCTGTTCTCCCCACAGCCAAGAAAAGAGGTATTCTGTGGCATTTTGCAGCTCAACACAAACACAAAACCAAATACTCAGGCAGAGGATGAGAGGAGTATAATGTTAAAGGAGGAATTACAAGACACTTCTTAGCTTTCTACCAGCCTCCAACTCCTTTAGCACTTCCTTTCAAGCCCCTCCTGAGCTGCATTTTGTTCCTTTACTGTAGTCACTAACAGGCTCAATGCAGGAGACCTCCACTGTCAGCAACTAATACAAGTTATTAGCACATACATTATTCGACAGAGGTTCTGCAGATCAGCTATACATATGAAGGACCAGATCCATTGTTTTGTTTTGAACGTGGCTCTGACTGCTTAATACCCACTGGCTGATCTTTGTAATTGTTTTATGGAGGAGCATGTGTGTGTGTCACACAATGAAGAAACATGGCAGCAATATTCTGCTTGCACTCCCTGTGCAACTAATATACTACTGTCCAGTCTCCTCCAGCTGTCTTCTTTCCCTCAGCTTCTTGGCTGAGAACTTCAGCTCTCTAGGTTTTTATTATTTGCAACAGAAGACAACTCAGACACATATAATTAAAAGGCAAAAGGATGGTACCAAAAAACTCCAAATAAACTATCTCCAAAGGCCGCACTACATTCAACCTAGAGTGCATGACTAGCTTAGATATCACATAACTTTCATGCAATGTTGTTCAAACTCTTCACAAGAATATGATTTCTTACACATAATAGCCAGATTTACAATATTTAATTATTTGTATTTTTTCTCAAAACCAGAGGCACACTATAAGCCTTCACTTCAGGTACTGAACATTTCAGGAGAAAACAAAAAAACCTGCACACCTTAATATATTAATTTACTCAAAGCATTTAAACTTTCAGCTTCCTTCTTTCTTGACATGATAATACAGTTTATTTACATAAACACCCAGACTTCCCTAGCTTTGACCTCTTCCTGCTTACCATGCTGGAGGCCAGTCCAACCTCAGTCTCCAGCTCCAAGGCCTGATGTCTTTCTTTTATTTGCCCATGTTCACAAATCTCTAATCTTCCACAGATATACTTCACAAAGTTCTTTCCCTCAGTACGTTCGCACACTCTCAAATCAAGATGAGTTTCAGCCTTTCTGCTCTTAAGTCCACAAGTGTCATTCTGCTTTCTAATCCAGTAAAAATAACAGAAATCCCTTCCAGCACCAAATTTCAAACCTCTTTTCCAGAGCTGAGTCTCTTGCCTGATCTTTCAATGAACACCTTCAGTAGTATTTTTACTTTGAAGGGACAAATCAAGGAAGTTTTATGCCTCAGAGTCTGATCTTTAAGAAAGAGATGTTACATTTATAGAACGTTTTAAAGGATATAATTATATAAGCACAATTTAATCATTATGAGTCATTGTGGATATGGAAAGAGTAAATCATGTTAAAGAAATCTGGTTACTTTTTAAAAAATGAAAAATGTTATTAGCCTAGATAAACCAGGAGGCTTGACATAGCTGGGTTTTTTAAAATGTTCAGAGGAAATTCAAAATGATGGATCATTGTTATCATTAAGAAACTTTTGTTGTGGATGAAGCAAATCTTTATTTATAATGAGTTTTAAACTTTTCTCCAATATCAAGCACTCATAACCCAGTATTCATATCTGAAGGTCACTATCCTCAAGTCTGACATTTTTCCCATCTTTAATCTATAGTTTGGGGGGGTTGGGGTACCTGCTTTTCCCGTAAAACTGTAATGACTTCAAGTGACTCCTGATCCTGATCTTGCTTGCCTGCAGGGCCCAGAACTACCAAGGTACCAATCAGTACACAGAAAAACAGGGGGTTGGTGGGAAAATGGAAACGCAGCCACTGAGAAGTGAAGACCCACAAGCCTGTAGATTAACACCAGCAGATTTTCATATTTTATTCAATGGTCTAGATAAAGCTGTAATAAGTCAGATCATTAAATTTGCAGATGATACTAAAATAAGGGGAGTATTTAAGACTCAGAGGGATGTAAGAATAATCCTGACTTTAACAAAATGGGCTCAGAGGTGAGATAGGAAATTAAATACATATTCATTTAAAGTAATGAAAAGTGACACACTTCAGTAAAAATAATGCCCAGGACACAGACTGAGATTTACATCTTAAATTATACTAAGTTAATTACTATGCAAAGAGAGAGAAAGTGTCAAGTTGTACCAGCATCGCCATTCACATTCAGAGTTTTAAATTATAGTAGAAAAACACAGTCCCTTTCCTAACAGATTAGTACAGGCAAAATAACACACTGTCATTTAACACAGTAAGACTAGGTGTTTGCCGGCGTGCTCCAGACAGGAGAGCTACAGCCCTCTAGACCAGTCAGTCATTAGCAAGACAGAAGAATGACTGTGACCACCACCGTCTGTGACTTCCTAATGTTTTCATCTCTACAAATTTATGTCTGATTAGAGGCTATTTCAAAATTATATAGACAATTTTTGAGAACATAAGTATTCAGGTATATAAAGATCAATGCTGTATTACCAACTATCTGAGTAATACTCAACAAAATTAAATATCAATATCTAAGCAGAGGCAAAAACATCCCAGTAAACAAGCACAAAATGCCAACCTCTAAAAGCAGGCCTCCAACCCTATCTCAAGGTTGGGTAAGAAAAAAAGTTTGAAAATGAAACAAAGAGAAAGCCAGTAAGACACAGAAGAAAGGGAGGTGGGTGGGTGGAAATCCAAAAACCCCCAGCAAAATGAAGAACAAAAGAAACTTTCAAGCAAGTTAAATGCAAAGTTCCTTAGCTCTAGTTCACAAAAAAAAAAAAAAAAAAAAAAGCCTACCAAAATACACTATTAGAGGAATCAAAATAAATTTGCTTATACAGCAAAAAGACTATAAAAGCCAAAGTTGTTGTCTTTTAATACTACTATACTAATCTAACAATATGTCACAACACCTACCTCCAGATTGGATAAACCTCTTTTCATCACACCAGTGAAAATCCTGAAAAAGGCTGGAAAAATATCCCTCACAACTTACCCTTGAACCAGTGCAATCATTCACATTGAGGGCAGAAGGTTCCCAAGTATTCTTGGTTTAGACATGTTTCTTTACCTACCCTATTAACAGCTGCAATTAAATACAAGTGTCCAGCTGCAGAACATTAGTTAGGCTCGCTGTTTGTTACAATTAGAGGAACAAAATTTCAAGGAAAAAACCCACCAGTGTTAACAGGGAGAAACCAGCAAGGTCATATGATACATTTATCTAGGAGCTTAGCAACAAAGGAGAGCTGTGAAATACTGTAACAGCAATAAACTAATGGATTAACACAGCATCAAGCAACATCTTGAAGGACATCAAAGTAGTAAATAAAACAAAATGCAGTGGCAAGAATGAGAATATAGAGTATTTAGTTTCTTAAACAGTGTGAAATAGTGAATGAAATGCAAAGGACCTACACATTTTAGAGCAATATAAAGAAGGAGGAAGGAAACAAAATTCCAACAAAGCTTTACCTCAGTTAGTAAGAATCAAAATAACTGTCTCCTTTAATGAAACATTTTTGTTGGTGTCTTTCTTAAACAAATGACAAGAACTCTGGTGTTTATAAATAATGTTAACCAAAAATATTTAACCAAAAATTGAACAGTTAGGGGATACAATGAAGTACTATAAAAGATTCCCAGAAAACCAAATAATTCATCTAGCCTACACTGCAGAAATAAACCCCAGTGACTCATCCTGGTAAGCAAGCCTTCTGAGTTCAGTTTAGAAAATGCAGTTTGATATGTTTGTGAAAAGAATGCATTACAGTAAATGTATCAATATCAATCAAGTCAGAGGAGATATATATATAGATATATATATATATATGTAAAGTACACTGTATCTGGAAGCGTTACAAATAAAGCCCACAGTCTGTGATGTAAATTGAATACAATCTGTTACAATATCACAAATCCCAAGTAGTCAAGATAAAGCCTCATTTAAATATAAATTTACCAGATAATAAACTCATTGTGAATGAAGAGCGTGCTAGGTGTCAGGATGACAGAATCACTTAGTAAATGTTAGTGTATCATCCTTCAGTAGTATCTCATTGCTAAAAGAATCAAATCACATCTACCTTGATCAAAATTGCTTTTAAATATCAAGACATAAGCATGTGTATGAATGTATGCAAGTGACAACATTAAAAAGTCTAATCTAGCAACACTATTTCCTATGTAAATCTGTGTCATTCCTCAGATACAATAATAAATACATGCAAATCACTAAATGACAGGGATTGGAAGGGTCTTCTGGAGATCATCTAGCCCAAAATGCCTGCTAAGAGCAGGGTCACCTAGAGAAGGTTGGATAGGATCATGTCCAGGCACGTTTGGAATATCTCCAAAGAAGGAGACTCTACAACCTCCCTGGGAAGCCTGGTCCAGTGCTCTGTCACTCTCAGAATAGAATTTTTTCTCAGACCAGATGGAACTTCTCACATTCCAGTTTGTGCCCATTGCCATTTGTCCTGGCACTGAGCACAACTGAGAAATGCCTGGCCTCATCCTTTTGACATCATCCCTTTAGATATTTATAAACATAGAAGTAGTAGTCTTCTCCACGTCAAACAAACCCAACTTGCTCAGACTTTCCTCAGGAGAGAGATCCTTCAGTTTCTTGATCATCCTCGTAGCCCTCCGTTGGACTCTCTCCCGTAGTTCCCTGCCTTTCTTGAATGGGGGAGCCCAGAACTAGACACAATATGCAAGATGTGGCCTCAACAGGGAAGAGGTGGAAGACAACCTCCCTTGACCTGCTAGCCACGCTATTCTTAACACACCCCAGGACACCAACGGCCTGCATGGCTGCAAGGGCACACTGCTGGCTCATGGAGAGCTTGTTTTCCACCAGGGATCCTAGATCTTCTCCACAGAGCTTCTTTCCAGCAAGTCAACCTCTAACTGGTGCCTGAGGTTATTTCTCCCCAGGTGCAAGACCCTACACTTAGTCTTGTTGAATTTGATTAGGTTTCTGACTGCTTGCCCCACTCTCCAGCCTGTCCAGGTCTTGCTGAATGGCAGTGCAGCCTTCTGCTGTGTTAGCCAGTCCTTCCAGTTCTGTATCATCAGCAAACGTGTTGAGGGCATGCTCTGGCCCTTTTTCCAGGTCATTAATGAGTATGGTTGAATAAGACTGGATCAAGTACTGATCCCTGAGGCACACCACTACCTACAGTTCTCCATCTAGACTTCAGAGCTTATCCCTGACCCCTGCCATTCAGACAGTTACTCTGGTTACTTCTTAACCAGAATGTTTACTGCTTAGTGGCAACTTTATAGAAGTTGGAAGAGATCCAAAATCTGCCATTAATTTCCCATCACTTTTATCTTTAGTGTCCCTACTACTATGCCCCAGAGTCCAGTCACTCACCCACACAATTGGACTCATTGTGGTCTCTCAGTCCTTCAAGGGTTCTACACTGAACTACATCCAATCTGAGTGAGGTTTTAATCAGTTGAATAATTCTGCATTGCTTTCTGCAAGAAGTGGTAAGAAAAGACATACCTATTTGATTTCTTTCTCTCTTGCTGTCATTACATTGTAAAAATGCAAGTTAGTCTGTTACATTAGGACAGTAAGGGCAATGAACTTTGATACTACAGGCAGCCAGCAAGCAATTCCAAAACATCTACTTTCAAATTTTTATTCTAAATTTATTGATGATTACTTTATCCATTATTTTTCAAAGCTTCTTTGCCAAATAGTTTTATCAGATTAATAGTTTATTCTTTTTTGATGATTCCCCGAGTACTTAAAGCTTATATGCAAATTGTCCTTTTATTCTCCCTGCTTCTGGTGTGGATCCCAGTTATTTTCTGAGTACCTGCTAGCACCTGGCAAGGCTTTCCAATCGTCTTCCATCCCTATTATGCAGACAGCTCGCTACGTAGGTCTGAGAGGAATATTTTTTTCCTCAATCTGAACAAGAGGATTTCCCTGTTAATTCCAGCTACCATGCAAGCTACAAATAGCCTGGGAAAAGCCATCATGCTTCCTCAGAATTTGTTTTATTTCTTCAAATGATGAGTCCTTCTGTGTTCTTTAAATAGCCTTGTTGCCTTTTTCCATGCAGGGTGACTGGAAATGCATCTAGTGTGGCATTATGGACAGGATCTCATCGACATCTTGTAGAAATAGCATTAGAGCTTTTCTATCTTAACAAAGAATTTGTCACTGAGTACCTTCTCCTTTCTCAACCATAGCCCTTTAGAGACCCTTCGAACTGACTAGTAACCCCAGCTCTTCCTTCTCAATTATTCTTGGTCACTTGTGTTTTGAGTTAAGAGCAGGTTTTTGTCATTACTTTTACAGTGAATGACATTGTCGCTCATGTTACTAAAGTACATTACATTTCTGTTATTCTATTGCTTTAACATTATATCAGATCTGTCTGTGCTGACATATTTCATCCTTATAAGCTAATTTTCATTTCTGCACTCAAATGTTCTGTGCCAAAGTAATTAAAGTTAAATAATAATAGCCCCAAGATTGAGTCTTACAGAGTTCCAGTATTAACTCCCAGGATTTTTTATCAGCTCCTCCTAAGAAAATTAGAACAGGTGAACCGGACGAGATGAAAATTTCTCTTCTGCCTAGATGAAAGGGAAAGTACATGATTTTTGTGTTGAATAGCCCATCAAAGATTTTCTTTTAATTTTATTCCATAAGTTCATATAAGTACCTTTGAACTCCATAAAAAACTTCTTATATTTATAACTTTCTACAGCTTTAAACTTCACAGCTTAATTATGGGTCAGGTACTCCATTTTCTGTTAAACCTGGTAGCCTATAACTTTATTGATATTACCTAGACTTTCCAATATTAAAAAAAGTTAATAAGCATCCCTACTGATGTCCTTTCTACTTGTAATTATATGGACCACAATCATATTCCCTTTCAGCAGGCTTTTTCTTGAAGCTGAAAAGACCTACTGTATTTAGTGATACATTTTGTCTCTTTCCTTACATGCCTTACAATTCCTGCAATTATCATAATGTCTCCCAGCTTTGCTAATAATTTACTATGCAGCAGCACATAAAATTATTTTAGAAGTATTGATAGATGTTGTATTATACTGTTCTTGTCTAAAAAATAATGAGTTATGCCATGTAGAAATGGCATCAATTTATTCTGGCATGATCTTGGTTTGATTGACTCATGCTGCATTGTATTCTCGTTCCTATTTACCTGCACATTTTTAATTTTTTTCTTTCAGTTTTTAAACACTTTTAAGTTCCTCTGAGGTCATACTAATGATCATCAAATTACTTCAGTAATTTTCTACTAGAATTGTAGTATCAGTTGTTCTCCAGTGATGAAAGCATCCTTATTCCTTCATTATTTTGGAACAGTGAATATTGAGTACCTAAAGTTGAACTCATTAAGATTATTTAGCTCTTTTTCCCATAGTTAGAAAACAACTCATGGACTTATATTCAAACTCATGGACTGTCTTCATTGTGCTTTCATGTTCTATACCTTCCTCTTAATTTAAAACTGAAACAAAGCATTCATTTGAATTTGTAGACATATTTTTTTAATTTATTTTTCCATTCCTTTTACAACTTCTGAGCTCAAAATTTTGCAGCTCCCAATTGATCCTTGCTAGTGTCTGACTTCTTAGATAAAGATTTTTTTGCTGATGAGCTCTTTTTCCATTCCTTTTAGATTCACTCCTAGATTATTTTTAACATGACTTATTTATGTTCCTCCTTCAATCTACAAATAATTCTTTCATCTTCTCAGCTCTGGTTCTACGACCTGTTTAGGTGTCATTGTGAGAGATCATTATGTCACTGCAGTGACCTAATGCATGGATCTGGTGTTATGGGGAAGGTGATGCAGCAGGCATCCAGGTGGCCCTGTGCAGAGTTGTGGTCTGTCACTGCTGGGAAGAAAGTGGATTTTAATAAGACAGGACAGGCTCAGGCAGGATGTCTCTGTCCTGTGCTCTCAGGACACAGTGTTCCAATATTATTAGCACAGCAGAATGCAAATGCAGGCTGGAGCCTTTCTGAGCTTAATACAGAGTTATATGATGGAAGAGCATTACAGAAAGGACTAAAAACCTATTCAGAGTCAGCTTGAGGATGGTCAGGCATATCAAGAGTTCCTAGCCATATCGGAACCAGGTACCTATATAAAAGATCTTTGCAGTGTCCTTACTGTTTATTTCTTGTGATCTTATTTGCTAAGTACCCAGCACACATTTTAATGAGTTTTACTCATTTCAGTTAAAGAAATCTTTCCCTTAATATCTACCCTCAAGCCTAGAGAAGGAAGCTTTCATTTGCTGCCTCTGGTATTCTCTTCTTATATTCATTTGAGCAATCAATGATCTTGAAAGCACAGTTCAATGGAGAAAAGTGACTCTACATTGTTTGCTCACTTGAACAGATGCTTATAGAAGCCAAATGGATACAGGACCAAACCAGGATTATTCTTATGCAGCAATATTTGCACAGAAAAGTCACAATACACTGACAAAACTACTTGATTCTTTCCTATATTATCCTTTTGCAGACAATCTTATAGTACTAAATAGTATGATAAAATTCCTATTAAATAAATGAAAGGTGAGATTAATTCAGATATATTTTCATTATAAAAAGTACCTTTACAACATTACTAACATTTTATTTCTCCTTCAGGCTATGTAAATGCTGAATAAGAATGGGGCACATAATGCCAGCTATAAAAATTGAACATTTCTCACCCAGCAGCAGGAGAAATTGATATATTATTTATATGTGAACAGTAACTGAAGACATTATCAATTGTTTTATATGGTATATGAAGGAGTTTCTGCACAGGGGTTTGCAAAACATGCACTTCATAAAACAGTCAAATTATTTGAGGCTTCATCAAGTACTTTTGCACTCAAATGGTTTGAGTCAATTATGTTTGCTATTCTAAGATCATACTTCCCCTCTTCATTTCTGACTAGTTCCCTGAGTTGTGTTTCTATTATCATAATGGAGTCAATAGGGTATAAGCTATGTTGCTGCTGGTGAAGATACACCAGAATAAAAAAAAAAGCAAAACCAGCTCTTAAGTTATGTGAAACAACACCAAGAAGTGAAATGTAATTAAAAGATTTGGTTGTTTGAAAAAATAAATTTCCTTTTAAAAATCACAATTATCTGAAATCAAATCATATGCAAAACCTGCTTCTTTCATCATCTGAAATATTGGAGAAATTTTTATCATATCCCTGTAGAAAACAGAAGGCAGAAGATGGGTCCCAAAGTCAAAATCTCTAGCAAATAAACATGAAACTTTCCAATGAGATTCTTCATCATGGGCCAGATGTTGTGGAGAGACATGGGTTGAGGAAAATAATGCACATTTCTCCGGTATGCATGAAAAGACCTTGGGAATCTTCAGAAGAATGAGGAAGAGAAGGGAAAGGGTCTGTCCTGGGGATTGTGCTTGCCACAGCACACTCTCCTTGCACGTTTCGGATCTTCCAATTTCTCCAGGAGCTTTTGTGAGGGGCGTTGCTCAGTACTGCCTACTGCTGACACCAGGGATTGAAAGCTAGCTTCTTCTAATAGTACATACACATATTAAAAAAAACAAAAGACATTGTCTCAAGTATTGCAATGTAAACACATCAGTCACATTTATTCACAGTACATCAGTCTTACATCTCTGGACAAGTCTAGAGCCCTTACCATAAACTGTGAATAGACACGAGTCATATTCTCAATATAACCTAGATGTATGAAGAGGTTCTTGCTTAGAAAAAAACCCACAAAACCCAGCTAATTTCATTCTAAGTAATCTGGATGTCTGTGTCCCTTTGAAAGCACAGATTTCAGTTGATTGTGAGGAAGGCTTACCAAGTTATGCTGACTGGCCAGCTGACACCTCATCCACTTAGAATTGATCTTGTCAATACTTGTCAGTGTCTTGTGTAAATCTATACAGGATTCAATCAAATGCTGTATTTGTTTCACTTTGAGGTTGCAGCTTCAGTTGACGGGTTTCTTTTAAACATACTTCAGACATCTGGATAAGTCTCTAAGCTCACCATTCATCAAAAGGAGAAAGAGACCTTTTTTTCCTTGAATTTGATTTGAACTCTTGCCACATTTTTATTTTTTGCATCAGTATTTTAATTCTTGTATATGGTGGTTTGATGACAGGTATTTATTTGCTTTTGTTTTGACTGAAAATTTTAGTTGTCAAACAATTTTTCTTTTACTAATATACATCTGAATATTTTTTTTTCTAAAAGATTATTCTTCAAAGCTCCAATAGATGTCACTATCAAAATATAAAAGAGAGTTGGGAGTGTAATGCAGTCAAAGAGAAAAGCAGCAGGGAAGCTTCACTCACTGGACTGCTTCAAATCCCAGCATGACAGCACAATTCATTAAGCTAGACATTGAAGTGAGCAGCTGCCAGCCAAACAGTGCACATCTTTACATTCTTTAAGCCCCTTACTATTAGATCAAAAGTATCTAATAGCTTCACTGAATATGAAAGTAGGTATGAACCTACTGAGTGTCTGGGCTAATAAGCACTTTCCTGCTACCTTTTTACTCTCTCCTGATTCAAATACACAATCTTTTCTTTAGCCCACTTTGCACATTACTACTCTGTGTTTTACAAATGCTCGGTTTTTCCTGTTGTTTTGGATCACATCTGGAGTAAGTCTGCTATGAAGTTTTACTATTGCTTTTAGAATAACCTGTCCATACATGACAGAGCTGCTTGAAGTAGATAAGTAAAGCTTATGAGTAAAATGATTGCAGAGCTATTTGCCCATACTATAGATATTTCAGGTTTTGTACTAACCAAGCAGATACTTTGTTCTTTTTGTTTAACCCCTAAATCTATGGTGGAAAAAAAAGTACATTATCTGAGTGGATATTGGAATCTGTAATTTTTCAGAATCTCCTTTTTGTACTGTTTGCAGTAGAGTAGCAAAACCCTATGTAGCTACTGTGTCAGCTCTACTACATGATATTGAGAGAACTCCATCAGCCTTATTGGCTTGGAAAACAAGCTAGTTCTTTAAAAAATACAAACAAGTTTGCAGCCCCTAATTCTTGGGAACACGCCAGGGAGTGCGAGGCTTTCTACCTTTAAAAAGCCTAGCGACAGCTTCTATAAATCTCTGTAAGCCTGTATGCTGAATGTCATTTTCATCAAATAGTAGAACATTTTCACTAGTGCAAGTTTTGCAAAAACTGCATCATGATCCATCCCCAAATTAAAAGGTACCACAAGATGTCAGTGTCCAATGCAGACAGCTCCCATGTTCATGTCTCCCTTGTGAACCTTGTGCCAGTTTAGAATTGTTTTGAGTAACAAATACATCTAAAAGGTTATTCATATCGTAACAGGCAACAAACTGAAGGACCAAAGAGACAATAATAGTTGAATAATTTTTTGCAAACAACCTATCCTGCCTAGAGCCCTATTACTCATGTAGGAAGTATTCTTGCTCTGTTTAGAATCCTGGACCCACACATGAATATGAAGACAGACGCTTGGATGGTTCTGCTAATAACAAGCCTGTGGGTCCCAACCTAGAGAACCTTTGTATTTTAATGCAAAGTCTGAAAAAATTCAGAAATTTGTCAATGTCTTTGTCAAAAAATTCTACCCTAGGCTACAGAACCTATGATAGGCTACTGCATGCACTTACCTTTTAGACCATGTCTTGCAGAAAATTTGGCTAAGCCACAGTTTAATGAGCTTAGGATGTGAGGAAATTCAATGAGCCAAAAAAAGCAACCAACCAAACACAAAGGTCAGCACAGTTACCCAATTTATGTCAGGGTCTTCTTAGTAAAGCACTATAGGAACAGCAACAAGCTTCTGTTTCTGTCTCAGCTGCCTAATTTTTTTATTTTTTTTTTAATGACCAGTTTTGCTTTGACATGATGGGAACCTCCAAAAGGTATAAGCATTAGTGTGTGCTGGACACCACTAAGTATGAAAGCACACACACATGTCACAGGGTTTCTTCCCACCAGAAATGGCAGCACCTGAATTAGCTAGAAATAACTCTTAGGGAGCACGGAAAAGAGCTTATTCATTTGCTTTTTACCCGATGCTACTTGTTAAAGGAGGAGTTGCTCTTTCATCTCTCACTAATCTTCTCTGAAATGCTACTGACAGGGGGAACTTTATTTGTGAGCCTCTCTTCATCTTGGAATCAGCTTCTCAAAGAAAAGTAGACTCTAGGTCCTCATATATGATGTCTAAGCGTTTCACTTGGATAACTGCCTCCAGAGATTTTTTTTTTAAATGGGCAGCTAAAAAGCAGATTGAATCCACACAGCATTACTCTGCTGGACACTTAAAAATAATTCTTGTGTTAGTAAACCATAATCAGGAGATGATGCTAGGGGTCCTCAGCCTAGCTGGCTTCCCCATTTGTGTATTTTCCCTGTAGAAGGTATGAGAAAGGCACTGAGACCTTTCAAAGAAGCCAATTAGAAAAAAGTCAAAGGCAGCAATTGTCATAGCAGAGTAAAATCACTGATGAAACTTTAAGAATCATTTTTTCTCAAACATCTGCAGTACAGAATTTTACCTAGCCTGTAGTTCTGTATTTGTTATAAAGAAAATAAAATGTGAAGTAAACAATGACCACAGCTATGAAAATCTGAAACAAAAAAGGCTGGTAGGACTTCCCATGCCAACAAAATTAATACAGGTTCTCCAGGCAAGCAAATGAGATACATAAACTATGAAAGAAAAATACATTTCTACATAATTTTAACTCACTTCTCCCTAACCAGAAGCTGTTTCCCATAGGAATAAAATGTATGAACACAGCCAATAGTATTATTTTGCACCTTTTGAACCTTAGTACTTATGCAGTCAGTGAAAACATAGAGGATTTGACTGCAGTTACCCAGAAATACTAGAGTCACTGAGAAATATGACTGTGCCTTCTGGAAAACACAAAAAGTATATCTACATATCCTATTCTGAGAGAATTCAGACACAGATCTACACATCTTAGAAACTGAATGCATATCTTCTAACTGGAGAAGCTCAAGGACTCAGGGACTTATAATTCTGTTGCTCTGAGAACTCCTTGACAGGAATATGGCCCTTACGGTTGAGTATTTTCCACAGAATATAGCTAGGCTACATGACTACATTTTCCATAAGTTCCAGAAAATCTTCCAGAAAAAACAAAAACATCCCAGTGAACATTTTTGACAAATTTGACTGAGTTCAGACTGTGAAAATGAACTTGCAATGTCAGGTTACCATTACTAATATAATAGTGATCAATATTTTCTAAATTTTATTAACAATAATATTTGTCATTACTGCTGTTTCCCACTAAAATCTGACTGCACAATAATTTCTTCAATATACTGATAAAAATTAACTTCATAGCTACTATTCTGTGTTAGACTGCCTACAACTATATTGTTTGTGAAACACTATCTTGAGGAAATATTACCTGAACATTCTGTTCCTTCAGAAAATTCCAAATAAATTATGTTTTTAAAATATCAGACTTGGTTTTAAAATACCGAACAGAGTTGGTTTCTGCTGGTGATTTACAAAGATTGTACACAACACCATATATTAATCCTCTTAAATGAGAAAATTACAATAGAAAATACACTAAATTATGCACTTTAGTGGATTTATTTATACCCACTTCAATGTTGAGTGCTATATCTTGCCTGTTTTCATTATCTTGCATTTAGAGTGCAATAGTATCTGACAGGACCATAAAGATTTGAATACATGTCAAATGCTCAGACCCACCAGCATACCATTTTATCTTCTTAATTAAGTTTGATAGGAAAATGCCTGCAATGTATTAAAAGACTAGCTTTGCACTTACCCAAGGCATAGATAATGTGATGGAGAACTTCCTGAACAGGTGAAACCCAAAGAAAGAATAACAATAACCACCACCCACAAATAAGGTGTGAGCATTGTTTATGGAGCAGCTCTGTCATTTCAGTTCTTATTAATTTTCCATTTTGAATGAGAGGGACTTTGTGCTATTCTGTTCCATGCCCAACAGGTTTGTAACTACCTACCTCCTGCTCCTGCAGGGCATACCCTCCACCCCACTGCCACAACAGGGTCTGCTATAACCTGTGTTCCTCTCTCTCTCTGCAACTTTCACTATCTAAGTCCATGTCTTCTTCCCCCCTGGAAACACTAGGTAAAGACACTGGTCATCTCATCTTGTTTAGGCTGCGTGATATGGTACAATGCCCCCATCTGCTGATGCTCAGCATGTCTCTCAAGACACAGAGATGAGTTATTTTTCATGGAACATCTTAAGAGCCAGTTGATTCCTCGGGCCAAATATTATGTGCAAAGAGAAAGCCATTAGTGATGTACAGCAAGTTTCCATGCTCCTGTGGCACCAGGGACTATGCTAACCAAATCTCAAAGCTCCCATGGGGCTTCCTTGCAAGGAGAAATCCTGGGGGAAAAAATAGTGAGCAGTAATCCTGTTTCTGCAGCACAAACTGTTGTTCATTGTTCCTCATTAATAAAGCCATTCACACACATACTGCAGATCAATCATCAGGCATAATTAACCATAAGCATGATGCACTCTTAGGTTTTCCCATGAATAGCAATAATACAGCTGGTAAAGAAAAAAATATATATTCAAGTATATATCTTATTACTGGTCATAAAGGCATGAATACATTAGTCCTCTCTTACAGTTGTATTTCAGGGAAAATAAATCATATATAAAATAAAGCCAAAGATGATCTGACCTTCAGTAGCAAACTTTGCTCTCAGAATATCACACACATCCCTTTCATTTTCCCACTGATCCCTGTTCATCAGGCTTTCCTCTGTTAGACATCATTGTGAAATCCAGTTTGTGGTGATGGTTAGAAAACTGCAAGTACTTGAAATTTTACAAAACTAAGCATGTTAGTACATACCTACACTGCTGCAGTGTATTATACCTTACCCTCCCTCAAAGCAATTTTTTTTGCACTGTGATTATAAGAGCAAAAATAAAATCTGTGCTTTCAGAATGATTAAAGGGAGTGAGTCAGCCATGAGTCATGAGTGGAGAGAAGGTAAAGGGCTGTTAGACCTGAAATCACAAAAGCTGCTACTTGAAGCAAAGGAGTATTGCCATTATCTTCAAATAACAAGCTCATGACCCAAGTCCAGAAAGACACCAGCAAAAGGTATGATCACACTCAGTAAGTTAATAGGCTATTCTTTGATCTAAAAACTCTTGTTCGATTGTCTTACAGTATTTTTCTCTCCTGGCAAACATTTCTGAACTGTAATTTATGTGCTGATAAGTAGCTACAGTCAAGGTTTGTGGAAAAATGTAAGTAGCAGAAACATCACAAATTCCATTGTGTTTTAAATGTTCCATAATTTTCTTTATTCATTTAATTTCTTTTAAATCAAACATTACTACTACTGGGTCGCCTGTGTCTGCCACACTAAAATCAGCAGATTAGGAAATAACACATAAAAACTGCAGTAGTACATCCTGAGGCAGAGAGAGAGACAGTGACATGTAAAGCACAGCGCTGAAGGGAGAAGTAGCTAGAAGGAATTAACTGTAAAGAAACAAGAGAGGGAGAAGAAACTGGGAAAAGTTCAGTGCTATGTTACTGGAATGGAAAAAAAAATGAACTATTAGAGGACACTAGGCAGATACATATGAAATAAATGAAACATTAACAATGTATGAGCAGTGTGTTTTGAATACTGGAAAAGCCTGCTGACTGATAGGAACTATAAAGAAAGTAGTCAACTTCAGGTAGCTATGTTTGGCTCTCATTTATTAAAACAAAATACCGTATTTGTGGATATGAAAAATGCTGTATCTCCACACAAAACAAATTTAAAGCAGGACAGTCAAGAATTTTTTTCAAAGGCAGATAAACACGACAGACAGACAGAAAAATGGGAAGAAAGAATAAAAGAGGAAGCTTTAAAAATATAGCAAGGGGTATGTGTGGGGGGAAGGATTCATTTTGTATCACTTTTCTTTGCCAAACCATAAACACAAGGACACTCAGCAGTTCATTCTTACTCAATGATTCCACATTTTTCCACTGTTTTCCATAGGTGGGGCAAAAATGACAAATGATCGAGCCAAGTTTTCCATTGGCTGTGATATTAATATGGAACTTCTTCTCCAGTATGTAAGATATCTTATTTTTCCTTTACCTTGTGGTATCTGAGTTTCAAACTCTGTATTTTACACTTGCTTCCTCTGTAGAAAGAGAAAATCCTGAAGTCTACACTACACCTCTTGTTTGCTTTGACCAGAACTGATAGGTAACGTGACATTCCATGGCTGAGGTCAGCTCGAGCTGAGAGTTACTGAGGGTAGTGGGCCCTCAGAGAGCAGGCTGTGTGGTTTGCTTTGTTTTAATTCCAAACTGAACAGGTCAAACACCAGCAGGGAACCAGGAAGCCCAGCAATAACCTGCCTTTGTACATGCCTGTGCTGGAACCAGAGGTTTTGTGGAAAAAGGATAGACCAAGAATAGTTTTTCCCATTCCGCAACAGCAATCCCAAGAGTTTTAAAGATCATGAGTCAAGTCTCATGTAAGCACTAGGGTGGTTTAAAAGGGAAAATATTTTTAAATATTACTATTAAAATTTTCTTGTTTACCTCTTAGATTTTGAACCTTCCATAGCTCTTGTTTTCAGCAGCCAGAAATGCTTGTTAAAGAAAACTGATAAGTAAAAAAAAAAAAAAAAGAAAGAAGGAAAGAAAAAATAAAATAAACAGCATTCACAGGATTCTAGGAACCAGAGTTTTAAGAAAAACTTCAACCATGTGCAACATAGTTTGCATAATATCTCAAGATGTGTCAATGCTTTAAACATGCTGTGAGAGTTACCGGTCTTCTTGGACTCCATCGCTAAGCTATAGTTCTTTTTATCACAAGTTAATGACTGAAGAAGAAAAAGCCAAACTCTTACCTTCAGTGTCATTCAGCTTAGTAGTGTCTCATGACACAAAATCCTGAAAGCTCATATAAACTTGCCTGTAAAAAGAAAGCTTTAAAATATTTCATCAACTACCTCCTTTTAGATAATGGTTTAGGCAAGGATGTTCCTAAACCCACAGATCTGAGAGAAAAATTGAGACAGAAAAGGCAAGAGAGAGGGCCCAGAGTCCTTCATATCTGGTAGGCATGGCTTAACAGCTTTAACTGTCATCATCTAAACATCAAAGGGCCCTGATTATAATATAACACAAAGACCACCATGTTAGCCACTTAAAAGAACAAGTGATTGTGAAACTGCGTTACTTTTAATTAATGCACTTTATCAAAGCTTGAATTGCAGTAAATATTGCATCATTCTAGTTTCCATACAGGGAACGCTCTGCCCTGATCCTGAGGTAAGCAGTGAGTTTTTCAGTGACTTGTATGATGCAGGGTCAGGTCTCAAGCAAATACAGGATTCCGCTGCTTACTTCTGCATTTTCAGTAACTTGATATTGCTATGTACATAGTTCAGGAAAGGCCATGTGTAGGGACTTGACATTACAACAGCTGGAAAGAGCAGGGGAAGTCACATTTTTAACACTCTTGCTGAAAAAAAAAAAAAAGTCCTATTTATGTACATTTTTCCCTCAAGACATGCCACTGGGGAGTTCAATGACAAACAAAACTAAAGGAAGTCTTGAGGAATACTGCAAATATTACAATTGTTATTTATGAAGTTTCTCACTTGGACATGTGTGGCTAGAGCTTTTAGCTTGCAGAATATTTTTGTTTCCAGAGACATGAAACTGGGACTTCCTGAACGAAATAGAGTTACTTGTACAGAATCTATTAGTTTTTCATCAATATTTCATTCACTAATTTCCTCACATAATTCATTCATCTGTTTTCACTTGATCCCAAGACAGTTGTTCAAACATCACCACATGGTCAAACTCTAAAGAAATAAGCAAGAAAATATTAAAAATGTGAGGGTTGGTTTACCAAAATATCATTAATATACACTAGCTATTAGCAATGTTTCTATGTAGAATTTCATTCATTCAATTAATAGTGTGTGTAATAAATTAAGTACATATAATTCAATTAATTTGCCATCTAGTCTCCAAAGCCTCTTGATTACTCAAAACAAGACATCTTTGGGATGATCACTTTATGTAGTGGCTACAGAGACAGTATGAACTAGATAGAGTAGCCTCTCTTCTCTGGGATGGGCAAACCCTAGCTTCCAGTCTGTCCACAAAAGGATTGCTTTTATGTACCTGATGGATACTATCATAAAGTACGAGAGTCTCAGGCACCCATGATAAACATGTTGAAGTCTTCAGCCAGAGGAGCCCTTCTCAGGCCCAGTGTTGCTCAGTATGCAATGCGAAGAACGTTGCTCCTCTCCTGCACCTTGCTTTCAAACAACCTACACAAAATTGCAAGCCCTTGGAAGTAAGAAATCGGTGTCTTAAAATCCTTGGAAAAGAGGACTTTTATTTGGCCTCTGCTTTGATGACTAGATTACTTTCATCAGTTACTTTTTATAAGGGAGACAGTTCTGTTAGACATGCTAGATATTCCTTATGATAACCCACCCCTCACCCCCCATTTGGCCAAACTGGGGCTGCCAAATAGTAACTGAGAAATGTTTAATTTCCAGATTCACATTAAGCTGAGAAATGAGACACTTCTAAGGTAGGAAAGTAAGGTTTCTGTAGAGTTCAGGATATCTGAATTATACTTTGTGACGGTTTTTGCATAAATTTCCTTTATTAGTATTGTCCTCATATGAATACAACAGTTTTATTTTATATTTTTCACAAGTTTATCTGTATTTTTTTAAATTTATTTGTAGGAAATTTGTAGTGACTAGAATTACTTTTCATTACCTCTCCTCAAAATATTCCTGTGAAGTTGATGTCACTGTTACAGACTTTTAAAATACAGGTACACTAACTCATGGAGCCTTGTAAGAAAGTTGTAGATTGTGTTGTACTGGAATCAGATGCTGTAATCTTCTTAAATATCCTGTAATAGTTTTGTAAGGAAAGATCCCAGATGCAGTACTCTGATTATGGCAAGAAACACCATCAATATTGCCACCACCCCCTTCCACTGAAGGTAAGTTTTGCTCAGAGCTGGTAGTACCAGAGCAAGATCTTGGCTATCGCCAGTACCATTAGTTGAGAGATTATTTTTCCACTTTTGAACTCAGAGGTATATAATTGTAGCTATCCTTTTCTTAAAAAGACATTGGAAACCTTCCTTGTTATGAATAAAAGTTTAATTCAAACTTCTCAACAATTATTTAAAAGCTGATTTCTTCTAGGTTTTCATGAGCCATTTCTTTGCCTTCTTATTGCATAAAATATCCACAATTCAGTCCTCTAAACACGCCTCCAGTTTAGAAAGGTATCATCCTTACTTGGCATTCCACATATTAGTACCTCTAAGTGAAACTAACACCTATTTTCTCAGTCAAATATTTCAAGGAGTTTGAGCACAGTCTAAAATGATGTGTCATCTGATACACAAATAGACTAATATACAACTTTTGGTTTAAAGTAAAAAATTACATAAAATTAAGCAGATACTGTCACTAGATATTGGATCAATTTTATTTATATAACATTTTGTTTTTCTGAGAATTTATTGGAAACATCCAATTATGGAGACTATGTCATCTGTTACAGCTAGAGACTGAAAATTTGGGTTAATTGAAGGTAGGCTATCTGTCTAAATCTGAGATGTCTGCTAGCATGTCATTAAGATTTTTAAGGATAATGGAATGGGAAAAAAATCAGCCCAACCCATATTTATACCCATTTTTTAATGCAGTCATTATTACCATTTTGAAGCTCACAAGACAGCCTACATTTTTAGCTACTTGACTTTAAGCACTTCTGAAAGTCTTAGAGCCAAATAAAAAGTTGGAAGAGCGTGAGGAAAGAAAAACAACCAAGCTCCAGTATTTTTGCCAGTCCTGCTGTTTGGAGACTCCCTTTACTATTTGTATTTAATTTTCCTATCTTAGTAGAAACCATCTTTCCAACAGCTCCTGAAAGACAAGACTTGCATCTCCTCTGAGATCACTCCAGCAGGAAATTGCCAGAAATTAAGGGCCAAGCCTTGCAAATATTTTGTCACGTGAGTAACGTTAGTCAATGGGATACCCATGTGTACGTGCTGGCTTGATCAGAATCTGAAGTTGGCAGCTGCAGGTGTACTCCTTCAGTAATTCATTCTAAACTGCAAGTCTGCATTATACTACATGTACATCAGTCAACTTTATTGAAGATGTTTCAACTCATACTAGTTTGAGTTATTTTATCATGCTGGTTTTAATGATTTTCTTGCCTTGACTACTCATCCTCATGTAGCTATATGTTATGAACACCGAATTGGGCATGACATAGAGATTCTAGTGTAATTCAATCATTATGGAAAAACTGACATTCACATATGTTTATATTTAGCCTCAATAGGAAGACAATCACTTTATTCCAGGTTACAACAAATATGATTTTAATTATTCCTCCTGTGAAAAATACTTTTCACATATGGTTACCAACAAAATCACCACAAAATGAAATTAGCTTTACATGGTTTCTAAGGCTTTGTAACCCTTTGCATGTAAAAATATGTGTTGTGAATGAATATACATTTTATTTAAAATGGGAGAAATTAAATATTTTTAAAAATCTGTCCACCAATGGATGTTTTGAACCTTTATATGAAGCCATAAACTTCTCCTATCACAAGTGAAATTATTGTAACTCAGTAAGATTCATGGTTGATTGATTCCAAAGAATTTAGAATGTTATTTCAAAGTGCTGTTTCCATAATCAAAGTGATGTTATATCTGCTCTTTCAGTGATGTTTGTCTTTGGATGAAGTGATCTGCTTCATAATTTGGATTCCCCAGAATGCAGCAGAGAGGATAAACAAGACCTACAAGACAGAATTTAAAATAAGAAACATTATATAAGAATTTTTAAAATTATGCTTATCTGTAAATATAATGAATGTGTGAAAACAGAGAGCTCTCAAGTAGAAAAATTATACAAGAATACTAGGCATATTGATGAATTCACTTTAGAAATGTATGCTTTCTCTTTTCTATTACCCTTTTTTGTTTACTTTCTCGTTTGAATTTGTTCTTTCTGATTGGTACCAAAAGAAGGTAACTGTCAAAGTCTTCATGACCTCCCTACTTTGTAATTAAGTTTGGATTTGAAGTACTCAGAGTCATACATAATAGAGCAGAACAAGAATAACACCAGCTGTGACAGAAGATAGGTGCAAATGGTTTGAAGAATCTTGACGTTGTAAGTTGCATGGTAGGGTACAAATATCCAAAGCAGCCTTAGTATCATGAGTAAGAATACTTGCAGGGTAAAGTCTAACTCAGCTGATAGCTTTGTCCAAAGAAAGACAGCAGGATGCTGTCCTTTGTCCAAAGAAAGACAGCAGGATGTCTGCACATGTGTGTATGTGAAATTTTGCATTTTAAATTTTTTTAAGAAACCTTTGTCTTTTACATAGAAAAAATTCCTTAACTTCAAAACCTGTGAAATTAAGGCAGTAGTTACAGGTTACTGAAGTATATTATTTTTTTTCTGTGAGTTAAACATGGTATTCCATTTATACCAAAAGATATTTTGGGTTTTGTTTGTTTGAAGGGACAGAGAAAATTGAAAAGAAAAGGAATTTGGAGTTAAGTTATAATAATTCTTTTTCTCAGTTTAAGCCAAAATCAAAAGGTACTGACTAGGACAACTCAAATTTTAACATTAACTTAATTTTACATTCAACATTTAAAAAGTGTGGCCTAAAAATCTACTTCTGTACCCACTTACAGAGTCACTCATCGAAGTACAGGAGATCTGGACATCCAATGTAAACAATAAATGACTATAATGGCCTAATAAATGACCATAATACCCAAAAGGAACTCATTTTGCACTTACTGAAGGGAATGTGATGGGATCATGTCTGATCCCTCTCACAACCTCTTTCAGAGAGGTACAAGCCTCATGTAGTCTATACATCACATACTCTGTAGCACAAAATGGAAATAACACAATGTGTCAGTAGAATTTCAGTAAAAGAAAAAAAAAGTCTAATCCCCATTCTACCTTTGCAAAGACAAGTTCTTTTCAACTATCTTCATTAAAAGCTTTAATTCTTCTTGAGCAAGGGTAAGGCTGTCTGCTGTGTTTAAAATGCTGGTGCTGTGGTTTTGGTCCCGTTTGTAAGAAAGATCCATAAAATTCTCACCATCTCACCAAGAGACTAAGTTAAAGGACTTTCAGACTTTTAGATATGAAAGTCTTATCTTTTTTTTTTTTTTCTTCATTATCACAAACACTTTATGAAACTGCATAGCTCTATTTTACAGCTTTGGAATGGAAAGATTTTTTTAAGCAGGACTGCAGGCACATACTCTCCATGTTTTGTGAGATGCTTTATTTCTCTGCTGAGATGTCCTGTAGAAGAAAATCAGCTACAAATAACTATCTGTATTTCTGATTTTACTGTTATATAATTGGGATGTGTGGGAATCTTGACATACAAAAAATGGTGATTTACATATAACATGCTCTTACTACAGAGAAATTCTTTGTCGTGCTATCTCCAGAAAAAGATCTTATCCACTTGTCATAATTAGTATTTCTGACACATTACTAAACTGCTTTCATTCCTCACCTCAGAAAGATCACTCCTATTCCTGGAAGATGCATTAAATATAGAAGTATTTCATTTTCAGCAGAAGCACGTTTAAGCACATTTAATGACTGAGGTTCAGGGCAGTTGTAGGGGATTAATGACTGCTGGGAGATGATCACCTGAAGAAGCTCAGCCATGGGCCATTAAGCCCCAGGAAATGTCCTCAGCTAAAGATGGTTATTGCTATTATAGTCTGAAAATAAAAAAAACATCTCGGGCAATTTTTTTTTCTTTTTAAAATGGAGTGATGCAGTGTCGTCTTTCTTAATTAAATTCTTTACTGTGAATTTCTTAGAGCATGCAATCAATGCTTGTGTGGGTGTATTTCAAATTGCAGTTATTACATCCAGAATGAAAAAACACATACTGCACACATTGTGGATCTGCAGAACAAGTTTGGCTTCATGATTCTATAAAAGTATTGATTCACTGCCTATCAATGTCAGGACTGTCAGTACTCGATGGAAATAACGTATTCATGAAATAAGAATGCTGCGAGATTGTGGGGGACGGGGTTTGAGGAAAAACCCAAACATCAGGGAAAAAAATTAAGGGGCCACATCCTTCCTTGCATGAGAGTAGTTCTGGCTGGCTCTACTGCTACAGTGCTGACCTATGCTGAGCAGAGTCAGCTGCATGGGGCTACCAAGCCGAAACTTTCTGTGTACATTGGATTTCAGTTTGTTTTGATTGCTGTTGCATATTATGGAGTTACATGGCTTGACCCACTCAAATGAATGGTATGATCAGGTGATGTCAGCAATGGAAAGCAGAGACAACCTGTGCCAGAATTTTGAGTAGACGACAGCGTAGGCAGCAGGAAGTAGCACAAGAGCATTCCACCAGGCAACCTGAACTATAGTTGACCGGTATTTTTCTAACGCCCTTGGGAAAACATATTTCCTGAATCCTATGTGCAGATATTTTGCATTTTCTGTTCAACTCTTTTGCACCCTAACAGGTTGGGGTTTGGCTCTGAGTTGAATTTTTTCTTTTTTTTTTCTTTGTAGTTTTTAAATCATTGTCACAGAAATTCTTATTCCTCCTTGTATTGTCCAAACAAACTAATATTTGTCCCCTGATAAAAATATTCAGGTATCATTTTCCTAATTCATCCAGTTATGAAATAAAATTATAGAATTAAATAGTATGCGCCGAGGAAAGTTCCCGCACAAAAAATATTACATAAGAACAATAGGTTCACTTCTGTCTTCAAATGAAAAATTGCAGTGGAGAGTGGTCATATATGGAACCGATAGGCCTAAAAGCATAATTTCTCACAACCATATATCCAGCAAATTTAAATGCAAACTTTTTGCCACTTTAATATAAGCACTTGTTACATTTACCTGTTCAAGTAACTACAGATTAATTATAGACTGTGCTTTAGATGGCTGGAAGAGGACAGTACTCTTCCAAATATTTGCATTACCTCCTGTCATACAGTCTTTCTATTTCCATACTGCCCCTATTCTCTCCCTGAATAAGCCTACAGAAATGTAAATAACATTCTTCACAAGAACAGAGATAGCTTAACTGACGGATTGGGTGCAGGACTGAGTCTGCTCTTCACAAGAAATCCCCACTGGAGTGATTGATGTTTGTTAGACTGTAAATGACTTTAAAATCATTAGCTAAATTCAGACACCCACTTCTGCATGATTAGCTTTGTTGTTGATCACTAATGTTATTTTCTGACATTTTCTCTTTTGTAATGGCTTAGTATACCTTAGTGCCCAGACATAATTTCTTTCCTTTTGCAGATTTTATCTGGATAGAATTAGAATGTTTTAGACATTTGTCTAGAAATGTAGAAAAATGTCCAGATAGCCCTGCTTTAAGAAGAAGGAAGAACCTTTAACCACAAGATCTTAGATTCCTTCAATCCTGTCCTGCTTTCAGCTGAGAAAGAGTTAAATTTCTTTTCTAGTAGCAGTGTTTTGGATTTAGGATGAGAATAACATTGATAACACACTGATATTTTTAGTTGTAGTGTCTACACTAAGTCAAGGACTTTTCAGCTTCTCACAGCCTGCCAGGTGCAGAAGAACCTGGGAGAGCACAACTAGGACAGACGACCCAAAGCGGCCAAAGGGCTATTCCCAGATTGTGGCTTCATGCTCTAGATTTAACTATGGAAGATAGCTGAGAGGCAGAATCACTGTTTGGAAATGGACTGGACATTGTTTGTGGGTTTTTTCATGTGTTGAATAATTGCATTTATGTGTTACCTGCTTCATATGTATTATTATTCTCTTCCTTTGTCATCCTATTAAGCTCTCTTTATCCCAACCCACAAAAGTTGTGGGGTGTTGTTTTGGGATTTTTCCATTCTTCGCCCCATCCCCTTTGGGGGAAGGAGGGGATGAGTGAGTGGCTGCATGGTTCTTAGTTACTAGCCAGGGTTAAACCATGACACAACCTAAATCATTCGACGATTCTCTGACATTTCTCAGATTCTGCCCAGATGTGGTCAGTCCAAATTTTGCTGCAGACACAATATGCAACTGTACAGCAAACAAATTAACTATATCTGGCATATACCCCCATGTGAACAGCTGTTTCTGAATTCTCTGAACACTTCTGTGCTGGGTGATGCAGTCCCAGCTCTAAAGAGGACTCATGAAGATCATCACATCTACGTACTTCATTAGGTTGGCTGTTCACATCATAAAGTGGACCTGGGACTGGCAAATGTGATAAGCAATGAGCCCTCTCAATGTGATGCTGAGAACTATTTAACTGATACTGCAAATCAAACATGATTAATATTCTTTTTATATCCCTTATCTACAAATCTGGACACAGTTTCTTCAAAGGAACCAGAAAACATTTCATACTAGTAATATGAATGAGTAATTTCTAAAATTTATCTGAGAAGACTGTGTCTTGGTAATGTTATTGTCCTTTTCTAGTAAAGATGGAGAACATGAACTGATATAACACTTCATAAAAATACTAATAGTAATAACAAAATGTTTGAATAAACTACTCCAGATTTCACAAGTACCTAAATGGTGCAGTTTTCACCGATACCATTGGTTTTTTCCACACATGACTACTTCAGGTGCTGTTCCACACATACGAGATAGAAAATACACATCTTGAAAGGGGGAAAGACATTCTCTATTTCTGGAGTCAGGATTTCATTAATAAACACATAGATTATCATTCTCAGCGCAATTTTTTGAGATAAGCAGTCTGATGCTAGTAGAGAAAAGCCATTGAATTAACAGCAGATCCAGAAATCATTCAAAGTTGCAGCAACACCTCCGAAGGCAAACCAAGAATCAAGAAGGTTCCTTCTCTGTGTGATGCTTTCCATACACTTGGAAATATATGGAGAAGGAAGTGGGAAGTTGATTTATGCTTCTTTTTTGAGGTGTAAAGGACCTGCGGATTGAAGGGAACAGGGAGAACTATGATAGTAGTGGTTTCACAGAATTTGTCCAAGATTTCTGTGAAAGGAGTAAGTGCTCATGAGTATCGGTGCAGCACGTATCTTGCAGATTTGGCGTGTTTGTGACATAGAACAAAATGTGTATTAAGACACTTGGCACACACAGGATTAAACTAAGTATCTTCAACACCAACAAAGCGTATTAATAGTTCACACAGACTGGATTTTTTGCTATTATGATATATCTTACTAGTTTTATACTTAATAAAATAATAGGGAAGTGATATATACATCTCCTTCCTATTCTGTTACCATTTATAAAATTCCTTCTTTTATTAAAATATTGTCTGAGTCTCTAAAGCCAGATAATGCAGGAAAACATGGGCTGCAAAAGCCCTCAACCTTAAAAGGCTTATATTACCTACCCAGGAAAAACAAAGTAAGATCTGGAGAAAGGATAAAAATATATATTCCTCTGTTGCTTTCACAGCTGAGCACATCCCCAGTATGAAATCAAGTGCACTTCAGAGGTGCCTGAGCTAGCAAGGACATAAGTGGCTAAATCCCTCTCAGCACAGCACCAGGTTGACTCTGACTTTCCTGGCATTGCACACAAGCTAGTAAGTCACATCTCTCAACGAAATACACAAGGGTTTTTACACATAGGCAGTTCTACTGCAGCTATATTTAGAGATAAAATGGCTTATGTGCATCCTGCATGGTATCCTGCATCACATTGTTCATGCAGGAGAAAACAGCCCACTGCTTCTCAAATCACTAGAATAGATGTATGTTTCCTATCGAAGTGTTACCTATGAAATTCTTTCTCTCTTCAGTCACAGAATGATCCACAACCTAAGCACTAGGATTAGGAAGGTTTTACCTCATTCCCCAAAAGACTAAAAAACCCACTAGAGTGGGAAGCTTTGCTGTCAAGTCATATGAATAGGAGCTCCAAAGCATGTTAATAATTATTAAATCTTCACCTTGGGATAAGCTAACGCAAGCTGGAGATAATATCAGCATTATAGTCTAACATATACATAAACTTGATGCATTTCTTCAGGATAAAATTTGTTTTGAAATATCTTATTGAAACATCTGAGAATACTTCCCACATTAAGTTACCTAATTCCATCTATAAATTCCTAGATCATTCTTTAATGTTTAGCCATTTCAGGTTGTCTCCAAAGTAAAATCCTGTTAAACTAGGGGGAAAAAAATAAGTCTTCTTAGCTGTTCAGTGAAAATGTAAAAATAACTTCTGAACCAAGCCTGATTCATGTTTTTGAAAATATATTCAAAAAAAATAGTTTGAAGCTATAAATTGTTGATTACCATCTGAGCTTAAATTTTCATAAAAACTGCAAAGAACTTTGTTACACATTCTAGAACAGAGTAATATTTTAGAATTTCTTTTTATTGTTCTTTCATTTTTGCTATAGTTTCATTTTTTGACAACACAGTACTGAAAAAGAAGTTCAAAGATCAAAATTTTCTAAAACCTCAATGCTGAATCCCACATTTCTAATTTTAAATATTCTGCAATTTCAGCCTCTGTTTTCCCCTAAACAATAGACCTGGTCATTTTCTCAACTATTATATTTTAAATGAGCAACTAAACCTAAAGCTTTCATAAGAGCTAAAATGACAAAACTTGCTAGGGTCTGTAAACATACCAGTTTAATCTGTTGCAAGCTAGCAGGTCAAACAAGATTCAAACAGTTCTTAATAGGTCATTGCAAAAATGAAATATTTGAGATAGTCTTGTTGCAGTTTGGCTAAAGCTATTGAGTTTATTTTTTTAAACAGGAAATGTACCCATTGAGATGAAACATCTCATTTACTTTTATGCCTGTCAGCAGCTGCAGCATAAATTACATACACGCCATTGCATTGCTTGCAGCTCAAACACAAGATGGAGGGTATAAAACAGACATCTGCAAAGAACTGTTTCACTTTATAATACCTTATTTAAATTATATGTAAAGAGCAGTTCACTCTCTCCTATTCCAGAAATATAAAGCTCATTGTAGTTCAATCAATAGTTTACTGCAGAGATATTACATTAAATCAGATTTAAATTGCTCTCTTATGTTTAATCTCTTAGGTTTAAAGAATTGAATGCTTTTAAATGCAATATTCAATATGAGAAAGACCGGACATGTATATTTCTGGGACAAGAATATTTTTTAATTAGTATTATGAATACTTTTATATGGTATGGATTAAGAAAAATTAGGTATTATACTGCTTAATCCCAAGTGGAAGTAAGTTTTTACTTAAAAGATGGGGAAAATTCATTTATAGAAGCTCATGCAGGAGGGACCTCTCCTTTATGCCTTTATCCTTGCTTGAAAATACAGGAAAGTTTCAGGTACAGAAAAAACCTAATTTGAACACAGTAGAATTCTGCACATAATAATTTAGAATTTGGACTGGATAATACCTAATTGTGTAACATTCAACAAATAAGCATCTACAGAGATAATTTAATTTCTTCAATCCCTTCTTTTTTACTTCAGTTTAATACAATAATAAACTGCCATTGCAGGAAAAAAACAGTACATAAGTCACTGTCCCATCTCTCCATGGGTATGAAATCTTGCACATTTTGACATAGATGGCTTATTTCAGAGTGTGGCTAATGTGCATAATCACCCTGGTGAGGTGTGAACAGGACCAAGAACACTTTGTCAGGCTGGAGAGCTCTGACAAAGGTGGCTGCAAAGTGGAAGATCTCTACTCACTGGTATACTAAATATACTCTTGAGAGAAAGTTGACTAGCTATGAGCTCCAAAATGGGATTTTTTTCCATTGTGTAGGGGGAAAAAAAGTAAATTAAAATATAAGCCCAGCCTTTAACTAGAACCCACAGACATTAGATCACTGACGGGAAAAAAAACTTTGCTGCAGATGTTGAAAAGAAGTGATGGGAAAAGCTGGCTACTGTGACTAATGGCAAACACAAAAGAAAGAATAAGAATGTGCAGAGAAGGATAAAGCAGTTGAGTGACAAGCAGAAGGGATTCCCAGCAAAGTGAACAAACACCAGGAAAGTATTCAAAACAGACAGAGGAAGATCAAGGCTAAAAGTAATTTGTGATGAAGATTGCTCTTAAAGCCAACATGTTTTAAGGAAAAATTTGTTCATTGAAAAAAAGGAGACTGTAGAAGCCTTTTCTTGGCATAAAACCCTAAACCAAGCCAAGCAAATAAACTAAATAACCGCCAGACAAAAACCTCAACTTCTGAACTAAATAAATGGGTTAATATTCATTGATATCATAAAGGAAAAATCTTGACATAGAAGATACATGTCCAAGTTAAAGATAGACAGAACACACCCATCCTGCCGGCCAACCCTCTTTTGAGGCCAAAAGCAGTAAACTGTGACTGTTTTTAAATGCCAAGGAGAAGAAAAATGTGCTGAGGTCAGACCAGACCTCTGACCATCCCTTTACATGGAAAAGCAGATCTCCTTCTGGCTACTGATGTCTCATTTTCTTGCTTGCTCTGTTCTGGCTTGTTGCTCCTAATCTTGTCCAGGGATACTCCCATTCCCAAAACTCACCATCTTTTGATTATGTAAAAGTCGTTGTTATTGACATTAACCACAGATAAATTCAAATGGGCTAAATCATTGCTATTCCTACTCATTTTGTAAAGCCAATATAGTTGTATTGTTTAATTATCTTATACAAGAAAATAAATGGAATAAAATTAATGGAACTAATCCATGTGAATTTCTAGAGAAACTGGAGAATATGTTCTAAATGAAACTTCTGTATAGAAGGTAAAGACCTGAGTGAAGAAGCTTCCAGAAAAGAATAATGAATTATTATAGAATCACAGAATGTGTTAGGTTGGAAGGGACCTTCAAAGGTCAACTAGTCCAACACCCTGCAGTAAGCAGGGACCCCTTCAATATACCAGGTTGCTCAGAGCCCCATCAAACCTGACCTTAGATATCTCCAGGGATGAGGACTCCACTACCTCTCTGGGCAGCTTGTTCCAGTGATCTACCACCCTCATATTGAAGAACTTTTTCCTCATATCCAACCTAAATCTCCCCTTTCCTAGTTTAAAACCATTACTCCTTGTCCTATTGCTATATTCCATTGTGAACAGTTTTTCCCCAGCTTTCTTATAGGCACCTTTTGGGTAATAGCATGCCTCCCAGAGCCTTCTCTTCTCCAGGCTAAACAAGCCAAACTCTCTCAGCCTAATTATATCACAAAATGAGATGGAAATCAGAATTTAGATGAAAAAGCAGGTATGTAAATCATAATATCTCTAAAATACTAAAAAAGATGAAACAGGAGGCGGTTTCATAATAGTATAAAAAAAACTGGAGATACTGAACAAAATGTGTAATTTAACCGAAACAGAAGATACTTGACTTAAGAGAAATCAAATACACAAATATGCAATGAGGAATAATGATTAGTCAGAAGTTCATTAGAAAAAAAATTGGAGAGTTGGAGCAATTCACAAAGAAAACACGTCTCATCAGCGTTGATACAAAAAGATACCAGTATCAGTGTGCAACATACCAACAGAAGCATTTCATGAAGCTCCTAGTTATTGATCCAGCTTACTGAAAGGTGAAAAAGTCTTAAAGGAAAACATAGATAAGCTAGATATACCTGTGAAGTAGACAAGAAGAATGAGAAAAGGTTTAGAAAAGTTGAGCTGTAGGAAAGCTTGAAAGAATTCTGCTGTACATTCTTGAAGTGGGATGGGGGACGGGGGGCGGAAGACTCAGGATGGTAAATAAGATCAATCATATGACACATAAAAAATAAAACCAACAACAAAAAACACCCCTACGTTTTTCATTAGATAACAGCTGGTTATAAGTATGGTATAGCATTGGAATAAGCTATGTAAGGAAGGTGCGAAAGGTGTATGAATGGTTAGATAGGTACATGTCTGGCTATAGTTTGGCTGTACTTTATCCTTCAGTGCAGGCTTTGCACCAGCCCAGTATTTCAGTTTATTCACAATGAATACAAAAGGACTCTTCACCTCTAACTGATGTTTGCTAAGATCCACTTTGCCAACAGTGGTTAATAAAGATGAAACAGCTTAGCATATGGAACAACCATCACTTAGCAACTAGCTTTTGCAATAACTGACCTTTTGCAAGAGCACCAATTTCATTGTCAGATGTGGTTGTCACCTTAGTAAAAGGACAAAAAGCAGGATCTACTGCTGCTTTCATATTTTACTTTTTTTTCCAGGTTTAGGCATTGGACAGGGTGGAACCTGCTTCCCATCAGAGCAGCCATAGGATTATTACATTTAGAGACCAGCTTGCATTGGCTGTCTGGACGATACCTGTAAAGACTTATGGCAGAAGAACAAGATAGATCCCTCCTATTTTACACTCAGCATACTACATTCAAAAAATGGAACTGCATAGTCAAAATCATCCATGTCTAAGACTGTGAAAGGATAATCAAGGAGTCATTGTAAAAGCCTGAGGTGCTGGGCTGTTTAGTTTGCATTCCTTGTCATAGATTAGGAAAGACATTTTGTATTTAGAGCTCTTAGCTGCAAAATATACAATGATTCTTTTTCCCCAAAAAGGAGTTACTTTCCAATCCCTGTTTTACTAAAAACTAGGATCATTTCATTCATTACAATAATGCTGAGAAGACAAAAAAATGTCAGAGACACATAGATATGGCCTTCTGTGATATTTTTTTTCCTTTCACAAGTCTCAGATCAATAACTCTGTATTCATAAATTATTTTTTATAGAATAAGACAAGGATATATTTCTAAGTTTTGTGTTGGTTTTTTCCCCCACCCCCATGCTGAATCCTAGATTAGAAAGGATGTTGTGCCCTAAATATGCTCGTCTTGGAAAGGCTACTTGGTATTGTTGTATTTGTATGTCAAAGGGAGGACTGAAGTCTCAACAATTGTTAACCTCTCCCATGGTGTGCTAATAAAAGGTCAGAGGCCCACATGTGGCTTGCAGCCTGGGGAATTTCTCTCAATGTTCTGCCAGGGATGGGACCGCCCGAATGGTTTCTCTCATAAGTTTTAAGCCATAAACTGCATCCTACTTGGCTTGCTGTGCCAAAACTAGACCCAAGGGTATCCAGCGTCTTGGCTGATGGGAAAAAATGAGTGCTTCCTATGGAAGCCACAGCTGTTTTCCTGAGAGAGAGAGAGAGCACAGATGCTCAAATATTTCTCTACTTTCCCTTCCTGACTACCTGTTCTGGCAGCCGTTTCAAGAAAGGGGGAGGACAGGGGTAGGCCTCCAGCTGCTTTCAATAACTCTTGGCAGCACAGGTACTGATTGCCTAAACACTAAAAATGTTCAAAAAGACTTTTTTCTGGATTTCAAACTATAAAAAAGGTGAGAGCATGCACTAATATTCCCCATCTTCCCATCTTGAGCAGAAATTTGATGATCAGGATAAAGACCTTAATTCTGAAAGCAGAGACTATTTCAGGGAAAAAATGGCACTGTATACTATTGGAAAGATATCATTCATAGAAGTGCATATTTATCTATATATTCACATATAGATATATATGCATAGAAATTCAAGCGCATATGCAAAGTATGTATATTCTATGCATTTTCTAGAAATACTTCTTCCATCAGACTGTAGGCTGAATGTGATAATATGGATTTGACTTTAGAATTGTGGGGCCATATTTATCCCTAGTATAACTTCCTGACGTCAAAGGAAATACATATGCAAAGTAGTAATATTGTATATCATTCTGGACCAAATAAATATATCAACTACCTTATAAGTTTAATTGAAATTAAATTACATTAGGATGTAGTTTATGACACTCTTAGTAATTATTTTATATATATATATATATAAAAAAAGACATATATATCTCGATGTCATATTTGACCATATGCTTGGTAAAAATTCTATGTTTCTGTTCTGGACAGGTTACATAGCTGGGTTGAAGCCCTTATATTGACACCCTTCAATGTTTTTTCTCCAGATCTACCTTCCAAAGTATTATATGAATACTTCTTAAAGTGACTTAATTAGTCTAATTAAAGCACAGTTAATTAATAAGTAAAAACTAGCTCTGTCAGCTTGGTTCATGGCTGCACTTGTTTGCTACCTGCAGTGCTTAGTCAGAGTCTTCTGTCACAACCTCTCTTCTATGAAAAGAAGAAAAATCTGTCTAAGTAGGCAGATGATCAATGCTATCTACAAAAAGCTCTGGGAAAATGCTTTGGGAAAGAGCAGCTCTATAAACATGGTAATTCTCCTCAATAGACAATCAGAAAGGCATTCTCCCCACAAGATATCTGAATAGTGTTTGCTTAAAGACTCACAGCAGCCTACTTGAACAGCCACTGACCATACTTCTTCAGGACTCTGCCTGTCCTCCTCATTGTTCATCAAGACCTTTCGCTTACATTCAGTCGCAAAACTTTTAATTGTTGTTCTGATCACTTCCTAGACATCAGACACTTATTTCTACCTCAGCCCAATGATCAGACAACATCACCAATTTTTTGCAGCTCAGCTGCTTTCCTAGCCAGTGCATTCTCCAGACAGAGCAATAGCTTAGGCTTGACAGCTTCCACAAAAGTACTCAGTTATTGAGTTTCTGAGCATGCCTTCAGACCAGAAAAGCTTTAAAGCTGGTGAAGTCAAATCCAGCGTGGTAGATACAATATTTTTAAGCCGTAAGGATAAGAAGTTAGATCTGCTCTGAGCAGTGATCTCATAGCTCAGCCATGCAGGCTGCCTCTCTCTGCTTAAGAGGTAGAAACCACTAGCAAGATGGATCACAGAATCACAGAATGGCATGGGTTGGAAGGGACCTCAAGGATCATAGAGCTCCAACCCCCTGCCACAGGCTGGGACACCAACCTCAGGCCAGATCTACACAAGGTTGCCCAGGGCCCCATCCAGCCAGGCCTTAAACATTTCCACGGACGGGGCATCCACCACCTCTCTGGGCAGCCTGTTCCAGCACCTCACTACTCTCTCTGTGAAAAACTTCCCCCTAATATCTAATCTGAACCTTCCTTCCTTTAGCTTTAGTCCATTCCCCCTTGTCCTGCTATTTTCTACCCTTTTAAAAAGTTGATTCCCCTCCTGTTTGTATGCTCCCTCCAGGTACTGGAAGGCTGCAATGAGGACCCCCCGCAGCCTTCTCTTCTCCAGGCTGAACAAGCCCAGCTCCCTCAGACTCTCCTCATAGGGGAGGTGTTCCAGCCCTCTAATCATATTGTGGGCCTCCTCTGAACCCTCTCCAACAATTCTACATCTTTCAAACAAAGGTGGCTGGTCCCAATTGCCCTGGAATCATGTAAGAATCTGTCCAGGAGTGGAACAAGAGGAAGAAAGTTGTTTTGCTTGACCAAGCCATGAGAAGTGAGTGAGCCTGAGCTGGTAAGGAAGTCACAAATTCAGAAAAAGAACTACTGGATTTAAGCTGCACCTTGCCCAAAACTGTTCAAAGAGGGGAATGGGGAATTTTGCTGCCTGTATTATACACTAGAACTTGATTCTTCCCTGTCTCATTTTCTCCTTTGCAACTTATTCACTGCACTTCCAAAAGAACCAGTGGCTGACCTTCCTGCTTTCTTGTCCACATATTTATAACACAGAACCTGAAAACCTAGCAACTAAAAAGTGAACAATCCTCTTTTTTTCTTCTCCAAACTGACAGATGTCACAAAAGACTGTCAGATGGCTGCCCAAGATAAAGTGTCCTTTTCTGAGGATGAGAATAAATCCCCTATCTATTTAAATAAGAACATGATCATTTTCAACTTTTCATTAAGGATGAAAGAGGTTTTGCTGATACCTAATTAACCTATAATTAACCTAGGTAGTAGTATACGTTTATGTCTAGTTCTAGTTTAGTTAAAGTATTTTACTGTGCTAGTTCTTTTAATTATTTTTCTACCCTTCAACTGACTCATAATGAATTATTCCGCTTTTCTTGAAAGTATCTCCTATTATTATGTCCTTCAAGCACTCTCAGAATAGAAACTTTTTGCAGCTATGCATATACATCAGCCAAATCATACTTTCAGCAGTACTATAAAAACACATTACTTCTTTTTTGTTGAAAGTCTGCATACTTAAATACTGAATCATACAGAAACTATGGAAAATAAGCGTGTTATCATAGAAATCATTAAAGCCGAAAAGTGAAAGGGGAGAGACAGGGTTACAGAAGTGTAGACACACTTCTGACAAATTCACATATATGCGATGTAAGATCTAATCTTGCAACCCTGACTCACTAAAGTAATCTTACTGAAGTCTATAGGAGTATGCACATAAAAAATACAGGATTAACCCTGAAAGCCTGACAGAAATCCACTTTTTTTTCTTCAGCTATGAGAACAAATATTGCATCATAAAACAAATGATGTCCAGATGAGTAAAATAGCTTAGCAACAAGATAATCTTATAGAAGACTTATAGGCACGTCTATAGTGATGACAGATAATAGAACCTGAGGAGAGGCTATTACAGACAATTTGGAGTATGGCATTGAGTCTCCTCCTGATTGTTAAAGAAATTATTGTCAGATACTGCAAGAAGATTAGTCTGTATCTAAAGGGATTTGCTACTGGTATATAGAGAATGAATTCTTTGAATAAAAGGACAATCTAACTGGTTTAAAAAGTGACTGAAGTTCACCTCCAGCTGCCACTAATCACAGAAAAAGAAATAAACAAGCTATGAATATGTTGAAAAAATGCTTATCACAAACATTATTATGTAAATGCATTCAGGAACAAAGATGAAAAATTAAGAGGAACCAAACAAGTCTGGAAGCAGATGTTATATTTTTGAATAAACAAATGAGTTCTTCATTAACTAAATATACACAGTGATTTAATTTAAATGCCTGGATTTGTTCTAGCTCATAGATTTCTGTAGGACCTTAAGACAGGAGTAATTCTGATCCATGGAAGAGGAATCAGATCAGCATGCTTTGCTGTGTTCACCAGGACATGAACCATGCTAAAATATTGGGGAACTGTAGCATGGGAAGTGGTTCCCCAAGGATCTCTGCATCTGGTCAGGGTGAGCTGGACCTGGCACCTTCCACAAGCTGTTATGCACCGATAGTGAAGGCCACTATGCACAAACCTTCAATTCAATTTTTCTATGTTAAACATATGTCTAACCTTGTATGAAGACACCCTATTGTATTCCAGACAACTGCCCTGCACAAACTTGACATGGTGCTTAGCAACTTTTGGGAAGGCAGTCCCTGAGAAACCCACCAAGAGCTGCCTCTCATCTCCCAAATCCCATGGAGCATCGGGTGCACCACGTCTAATACAACAGTTTTTATAGCTAGGGTAATTAAGTAAAAGCACCACCCTGATTCTTCAGCTGAAATAATCAGATGGACATTTACAGTTTTGCTAACTGGGAACAGTATCTGGGCCTAAAGTTGGAGTGAGACTTGAATTCCTGTTTCTCGAGCGATGGCAAGCAAACAAACCACTCCACCACTCTTGGAAAAACTGCTCTTGAATACAGCTCTTAGTTCAGTAAACTGCAGGTTTTCTAAGGCCTTACAGAGGCAGGAAAAGACTTTCAAATTTGCCATGTCATATGGTGGAAGATGCACCATTCAGAAAGAATTATATATCGACACATGTACAGTGGAACAAGGAGGCCTATTTACTCATATAGCAAATCAGTACTATCTTCTCAATGTTAAAGAGATAACAAAAAGACGAGAGTTCAGCATCGTCTTAGCATCAGCTGAATGTTGGTAGTTATCCTGTGTAAAGCTTACTAAGGCTAAAAAGCTAGAAACCCCAGGTTCTTGGGACACATAAATAAAAATATGAAGTACACTGGACAATTGCCTCTTCCACAGAGCAGCAGCAGAACTCTCATAACTTCATTTTCTCTGCTCTCCTGACAAAAATACTCCTCACATACTAATGATTATAATTCCCTTTGTAGTTCCATCTCTTTTTTTTTTTTTTCTCCACCATTATATTCACCATCCTGCAATTACACCAAGGCCCTCACCACAACCAATAAAACTAAACATGTGAGTTTAGGTCTACCCTCTTCAATCACTTTATCTTCTCACTCTGTCCTCTAACAAGAGCAGCCTGTGTCAATCTCTGCTTGTACCTCTGTACAGATGCGTGGGACAGCATCCCATCTGTAGTAGGAAGTACATGTTTTTCTCATGCTGCTCACCCTTCAAATACCCAGTTCCAATCCTGGGCAGCTTATGTTGGACCCCATCCATGAATACATAATGATAACATATAAGAATAAATTATGGGTCAAAAAGGTAAGAAATAATTTTAGCTAATAGAAATAATATTAAGGATTTATATAGTCATATCATTAAATTGCTTTCTAAGTGGTACTTTCTCTTTGAATTGAGTAAAAGAACATTCTGCTTCTTTATATTTGTATACCATTGAAGGCCTGGAGGAAAACTGTGACTAAAAATTCAGAGGGTTTCAACAAGTTTAGTTCACCGTTGAAGGAGAGTATCTTCTGTGTCAAGAAGGAAAAAAAAAAAAAAGACAAAAAGAGAAGACGCAAAAGACAGACAGACACAAAATGAGGAGCCAAGGGGTAGGCTACAATTTTCTCTACCTAGGGCACTGAAGGACAAATATAGCTATTGTAAATCACATCTAGGTGAAATGGACATGATGGACCAATTTAGAACTTGGGTTGTTTTCACTGCTCAGGTATTGTAGTGATGAGAACATAATAAATAAATATATATAAAAACTAGAAATCCATTACATATATAAATTCCAGTATATGAAGCAATATGAAACACAAATGTACAGGAGTTACAGAGGGTATGGGTATTAGAAACATATGACTGGAAGAACTTTTTGAATCAAGTTCAGCTTCCACAGTGACAATAAACCACACACACACATATTGTGTCCAGAAAAACTTACAGAACAGAATACAAACTAAAAATATTTCCTCAGATACTTTCCTAAACTTTAATCTGTAATAAAATCACAGAATTTACAACTGCTAGGCAAGAAAAAGATCAGGGAAGCCATAGCAGCATGCTAAGAAGCACACATACAACGGGATTACAGACTGTCAAATTCTGTCTGTATAAACCAGCTACTCCTCTTCATGGTATGGCTAAAATCTAATAACATACTATTGAATAGAAATATATTTTTCACACTAGAGTATCTGAAGTGACTAATGTAGCCGAGAAAGTGCTATGGAATTTTCTGGGAAGAACATATTATAAATTACATAGCATTATAGTAATCCACATCATTAATTTTCATATTTATTAATTCACATAATTAATTAATTACCCCTTGGAGCATTTTTGTGGTTTCTGTAAATAATTGTGCGGTCTGGTAATCAGTCACAGAAGATTTATTGTGTACATTTATTTGTGGAATGCTTAGCTGAAGCAGTACTCAATATCATAGTAATGAATGCAGAAAAAAACCCCAACCCACCCAAAACATGTATGTTAGCAACATTTCCTTTAAAATTTTCTATACAGTTAGAACAGCAGTGTCGCATGGAACTACAAGTTAAATAAAAACAAATGAAATTACATAAATGGGTAGAACTTTTCAAGGAAATAAAATGCACATAGTGCACTTCAGCTATAAATCCTACATCTTGTATCTTATGAGAAGAAAAAAATAATCTCCAAATTATGCAAGTTGTGTGGGGCTTTGCTGATACTAGCCACCTGAGTGGTCAATTTAAAGTGAAATATTAATTCCATTCATATAAGAAATAGTATTGTGGTTCAAAGAGATGGAGGATCAGGTGGAAAAAATATTTAAGAAATCAGATACCATTGTATGAAACTTCAAAAGGCTTCCTTTTCTGAAAAGGGTTTACAAGTAGCATCAAGTAGGCACATCTAGGATATAAGTCTCATTCAGAAGGTTCAGTTCCCTCTAAAGTTCCTTTCACTGACAAAGCAATCTTGCCAAGTTGGACATTGCATTTTCCAGGCTACATGACAATGGCATACTGGGAAAGTTAATCATCTCCATACCACATACTCACAAAACTTAATATTAATTTAAGTCATTAATCTCTAAAGTTGGCACTAGGAAATGCTTTCATTTTTGTTTGCTGTTGCAGTATCTCTGTAGAAGGCATAGAGAAAAAAACCCTATTTAAATCTTTTATTGAATATTAACTTAGGTTTTTGTTTTCTTACTGTTAAGAGTTTGGGTTTTGACTTTTTTTGTGAGTTACAGTGCATGAATTAGGACATGAAATATCTTGTAACCAGTCAGTCCTTTTTAAGACATAAATAATGCTTTGCAAAATATAAGCACACTGAAATTAATAATCTGAAAATCTCTGGTCTAAATATGTTAGCTGCTTTTTATTTCCTAAGGTTTAAAATTTTAAGTCACTTAGAAGTTGTGTATTCATCTTATTATACACGTACTTTTATATTTGTAAAACTGGTGTAAATTACATAAAATCATAACAGCAACATTTTTTATGCATTTCTCAAGGGATAAATGACTATCAATGTACCTGATCATGGAGAATCAACACCAATAATAAAATATAGTCAGTAACTCATTTTAGTGGTTTAAAATGTAAATATTTTTGAGTTTTCTGGTCTGGGTTTTTTAGAGGTACTTTACGTTAGAAATATCTCATCTTCTAATCTATGAAGTAACTAATGATATTGATAAGATTACATAAATCAAGTTTATCCCTCTTGTTTTGTGCTAAATTTTCATTTATGCAGACTTAGTAATCCTGACAGAATGATAAAAATTTTAAATTAAACACAAAATAACTACTTTGGTGATCTAAACTTTAAGTGTTCTCAGTTCAGTATATTTCTACTGGCAGTCTGACCTGTTAGTTTGTCTGCATTGCCACCTGGAGGACCTCATAGCAAAATCAGGTTGAATTCCTTGGGTGAGATTTTCTGTTAAGGCTGTGCGAATTAGAGGGACCCACTGTGGCTTCCCACTGCACTCTGCAAGGGAAAGCCCTGGAAAGTTCCAGAGATAGACTCAAGCTGTCTAGGTACCTAATACGTGGAGACAGGGGATATATTTCTCCTACCCCCCTTCCCTCTACACTGTCTTTTCTTATTTGTTGGACTGCTGATTGTTACGTTAGTTTACATACTAATAATTATGTTAGTTGTTTTAATCATAATGGTCTGACACTAGCTCAAAGTTTGCTACCCCATATGAGAAACAGAAAAAGAAAACACAGCTACCTCACAACTGATGAATAGTAAAAGAGAGGCCTTAGATTTACAGAAAAACCTAGAAAAAAATGAGGAAGAACACACTATTGGGTTAAGCAACTGAGATTTGAAAACTTTTGCATCTGTAAGAAAAATGAAACTTCAAAAGGAATGTATCAACCTGAAGAACATACGCACAAGACGTCATATTCAGAAAGGAAGGAAGGAGGAAAAGATGGTGATTCTTCTTTGAATGACTGTTCTGCATAACAGTCAGGGACAAAGCAAAATCTTTTTGAAATAATGCAAACACACTCACTCTAGAAAGTTAGAGAATAATGTGTGATAGCAAGAAACAAGCCTAACTGTTTTCACCAAAACTGCCACATTCACAAGAAGCAAAACCTGAAAACTTTTCCATATGTCTCCTGAAGGAACATAATACTCCAGACACATTTTTGTTGTAAACCTAACTGGCAAAGCAGATACGTGCTAATCAGTGCAGATCATAGTCTCCCCTAACAGATCCAAGTCATGGTGAAAGGAGCAGATGCTACCCAACACACAGAGATGACACTGTTGGAGCAGGGAAGAAAGGCTGTTTGAGCAGGGGGAGGATCAATACGAGTGGAGCATCCTCCATCAGAACTGTCCAGGAAATAAACTACAGCCAGTGATTAGATTATTAGTTTGAATGTAAGGAAAATGCTTATTAACCAGCAGTTGGACACAGGTGCAGAGGGTGAATGTGATACCAGAGGTGAGACGTGCAGGCTGGAAGTGAAAATTTAGTCTTATGAAACAGAGATTCAAAACTTATACTGTACATAGTGGGTGAGCGTGAACTAGGTAAAAGCAAAAGAGCAAAATCTTGGAATGTCAGAACAGCAGCTTATAGCAAAGAACAGACTAGCTGTTGCAGGCACTAAAATAATGCTCTAGATATAGGGGAGTGTTTCACAGTAATAGTCTATGGAAATACAAAGGGAAATGGAAACAGGAAAGGAGAGAGAAAAACACTATATTATTTTAATAACAAGAAAGCTGAACCTCCAGGAAGTAGAAAAATCATGTGAGATTACAGACAGAGGATTATCACAGAAGTTACTACTTCTGCAAAAGGGCAGCGTTTTATGAACTCATAGAACAGTAGGGGTTGGAAGGGACCTCTGGAGTTCATCTAGCCCAACCCCACTGCTAAAGTAGGGTCACCTAGAGCGGTTTCACAGGATCATGTCCAGGCAGGTTTGGAATATCTCCAAAGAAGAAGACTTCACTCTGTCTGGGCAGCCTGGTCCAGGGCTCTGTCATTCGGAGACTAAAGAAGTTTTTCTCACATTCAGATGGAACTTCCTGTGTTCCACTTTGTACCTGCTGCTCCATGTCCTGTCATTGGGCACCATTGAAATATGTCTGGCCCTGTCCTCTTGACATCCTCCCTTTAGATATTTTATAAGCATAGAAGAAGTAGTTTTCACTCCTCCAAGCTAAACAGACCCAACTCGCTAAGCCTTTCCTCAGGAGAGAGATGCTCCAGTCCCCTCATCATCCTCGTAGCCCTCCGTTGGACTCTCTCCAGTAGTTCCCTGTCTTTCTTGAACTGGGGAGCCCAGAACTAGACACAGTATGCAAGATGTGGCCTCACCACAGTAGAGTTAGAGGTGGAGGATAACCCTCCTTGACCTGCTAGCCACGCTATTCTTAACACACCCCAGGACACCAACGGCCTGCATGGCTGCAAGGGCACACTGCTGGCTCATGGAGAGCTTGTTTTCCACCAGGATTTCTAGATCCTTCTCCACAGAGCTGCTTTCTAGCAGGTCAACCCTTAACCTGTACTGGCAGCTGGGGTTATTCCTCCCCAGGTGCAAGACCCTCCACTTGCCCTTGTTGAATTTTATTAGGTTTCTGTCTGCCCCACTCTCCAGTCTGTTCAGGTCTTGACGAATGGCAGCACAACCTTCTAGCATGTCAGCCACTCCTTCCAGTTCTGTATCATCAGCAAACTTGCTGAGGATACACTTTGTCCCCTTGTCCAGTTCATTAATGAGTATGTTGAATAAGATTGGACCAAGCACTGACCACTGGGGCACACCACTTTTTACAAGCCTCCATCTAGACACTGTGCCACTTATTGCAACCCCTTGAGCCCAGTCACTTAGCCAGTTCTCAACCCACCTCACTGTCCTCTGATCAAACCCACAATTCCTAAGTTTGTTTACAAGGATGCTATGAGAGACAGTGTCAAGAGCCTTGCGGAAGTCTAAGTAGACAACATCCACTGCTCTCCCTTCATCCACACAGACAGACAGTTTAGGCTGTCCTTCACAGAACCTGGGCAAGCAGACCCTTCCCATGACCAGGTGCAAGGCCTGTAAGGACATTTGCTGCTGCTCTTTACCTGAGTAGAAAATCCCAGATCCTGATCCTATCTATTTCCCAAAAATAACTAGGGATTGATAATGTTACTGCAGACACATTTTAGCACTTGGATTGGATGTTTATTGGCTGTGTCTACACAGGGAACTCTTTTGCTTTAACTGAGGCAAAGCACTGTTTCGAAGTGATTACTGCTGAGCTCCTTGATGCTTCCACTGTGTTCAAGGGAGAGACATTTAAGTGAACGTAAATATTTGTATCAAATACAAACACTAACATAAGCACACCATTTCCTTACTCCAAAGCCTCATATTGATGGATGCGAAAGAAATCCTTCTAAAATATATTGTGCAGTCCTAAAGGACTGTGACTACAATATGAGACATGAAGGAAGCAAAATAAGGAAACTTCCTTGCTCTGACAGAAAAACAGTGGACTCTGACATGGAGGTGAGCCAGGCAGGCAGAGCACAGAATAGAGAGTACAGCCCCCAAAACAGTAAGAAACAAACTTACTTTAGCATGCTTTAGCGTGCCAAAACTACTAATCTGGTTTAGTATTATGCTGGATACTCCTTGTATTTCTTATACAGATTTCTACACAGGAAATTAAAGTCTGTACTTACTGTATGGCTGTTACTTAACTGTAACTGTTAGGCTTCAGTTAAATTCTCTTTCTTTAGTAAGAGAGTGCTAAAAAATAACAAATCAATAAGCTGCTTGAGACAAATGTGGTGAAGGATTGATTTGGAGGCCAAAGATTGTTTCTTACTCATAGGAACTGCTTTTCTGCAAACTAAGTGCTTTTTTATATAAATATCAAATCTATGTGGAGAGGAAATTCTTTAAGGAACACAGTAAACACTGTATATAATGGGAAAAAGAAGCAGCAAAGGGATCATCCCAAGAGAAACTTACATACTACTGACAGAGAAAACAACAGCAGGGAGAGCAAAAAAGAAAATAGATAGATCCAGGAGGAGGAAAAACAGAAGAATAGAGAGGAGAGGTTACATGAGATGGAGGGAGATGAATACCATGTAGAAACACACACACAAAAAAAAAAAAAGAGGGGAAATTAAGGAAAGAATCAACAATAGAAAATAAAAGGGAAAATGCATGAAAATAATATGACTCATTCGAAAGGTTAGCAACAGATGAAGAATAAGTAGATTAATAGGAAAGAAAAATCTGCAATCTCTCTATATAGTGTGCATATACATTTCTTCTGTGGCCTTCCTGGGATGAGGCTTGCTAGCATTGCACGAAGTACAGGTGTATCGAGTGTCTACACTGTCACTCAACAGCAGGCATAGCCATCATTAGTGCTGCCCTGCTGGATAGGGCAAGGGTTATCACCAGAACCTCTAACCTGGGCCTTCTGCACGCACACCGCGTTATTTTCAGCTGCTATTTCATAAAGCCAAATTCATTTGCCAGGAAAAGGGTTAAATTTAATACAGCTGGACAGCTGAGCAGCTGCTTTCATGATTTAAATAAAAACAAGCTGAAATCCTTGCTGTCAGCTCAGTGATATATGACTTGTAATGGGATGTTTCCAACCTTTTCTTCCATATGGTCGCCTACGTTAGGTAATACACACAGCCTACAGTGCAACCAGCTTCCCAGAAAACATCTGGGTCCCATTCCTGCTCTGTTAGTTTCAGTGTTGCCTCCCACAAACACAGATGATTCATAGGACAACATCCCTTTGGTTAAGGATCAAATTAGGACGTTTCATTGATAATTTTATCATGCATCCCAACTGGAGTTATGGGAAAATGGAACTCATTCAAAAAAGAATTTCTCCACACATATTTCCACTCTCCTATCTGCAGTTGATAAAGTTAAGATTTCAGAAACAGATTTCAGTGACTGCTTAGGGAAAAAAAAGTGGGGAAAAAAAAAAAATAGAAAAACTAGCCTATTCCCTGAGAGGAATGCATTCCCGCTTGACTTCATCTTCTCTCTCGCCTAATTTTAGAGTATTTCCCCCTTTAAAAATGTGTTTGCTGACAGGAAAATCATAACATAATACTTCTTTCTGGAAGCTGAAATCAAACCCAATTATTTCTTCTATCGATAAGAGATTAGGATCTGCTATAAGAAAATTATTTCATGTTTTAAAAAAATATAATAGGATAAATGGACATTCCGATCTGGAGCTCACGCACTGATTGATAGAGGTCCTGTTAAAAACAGACAAAGCTTGCAAACAATAGCCAGTCACTTATCTAGTTTTGGTCCCTCAAATATTAATTCAGTTGAACATTTAATTATCTGTTTCTGAGAATTAAGACCTTCACCGGTATCCATTATTTTAGTTTTTGTGGTCATACTTTTGAACATGAATGACTGACAATGCCAGAATTTATGCCACAATTTGCACAGTGCTCACACCAATCTGTAGGCTTGTATAAACATCTTTAAATCATCTTTTCCAAAACACTTTAAATTCAACATGAGTAGTTTTGGTGTGATACACTGCCCCGTTAGTATTAGTTACAAAAAACAACAGCTGAGGTATGACACTTCCTATCTACTCAGTTCTCAAAATGCTATTTTTTCCCCCATCTCAATTTTAGTGAGTGACAGAAAGTGAATTAAGGAGAGAATATAATTAGTTGAATATTATTATACTATAAGGCAGCAGCTTGCAAGTGCATCTCTAGTCTCATTGACTATTCAAGCTTAGTTCCATTATTTCTGATAAGTCAAAATAATGCAACAATGCCCAACAAAAAACTAAGAACCTGTCAGAATGACTCTCTGCTTTTTTTCTTTAGTACGTTTATACTTTGCCTAGGTATGAACATAAATTTTTAAAAGCTAAAAAGGATCAGATTTTCATCTACTCCTCATCCCAGGTATACAATAATATAAAGCATAAACCAGCAATGTGCTCCCAGGGGCAGATGCATACAAACACACTCCTAAGTTGCTCTTCAAGAACCACTTGGCTACCTCAGGTTAGTGCTGGACTGCTGACATTTATATCAGGCCAGTCTGCTAGCACCGTGGAGATGCTGGGTCATGATCCTGCCCACAAGGAAGCAGAGACCGACTACTATAAGGCAGAGTGGATGTAACTAGAGACAGGCCTCTGTAACCCCAGCCTTTCAAGACTTTCTAAATCATACCGGGGCTGGCGGTGCCGGTCTCGGAGCAGACTAGAGTCAGTGCTAACAAAGACTTACAGCCACTCTACTCCCAGCTGCCAGTTCTGTGGTGTGCTCAAAGGATATGCAGCACACATTCTCACCCGGTGCGTTATGAGGATTTACTGAAAGAAAAATCAAGGGCTGCCTTTGTTTCGAAAAGTCTGGTTACGTTTTTGTGCTAAGATCTGCTGGTGCTTTTGTTTTACTGACACTTAGAAATTGCTGAACAGCTCGAATTGTGATCAGTTGTGCTGTAAAATCTGCCATCTGACACCATGGGATGTTCTGGAGCGAGAAAGAAAGTACATTAAAGAACAGACACAAGGTTTGTTAGAAAGTTGTTCCTTTTACCAGTAATTTACTTAAGTCATTTTTCTCCGATCAAGTCAACGATTTTTCTGTCAACTTAAACAACATTCTGTCAACTTGTTGGCAAACAAAGACACTCAAATTCAACAGCTTATACTCAGCAGCTCAGCAAACTGATATCAAAAGATACTGATTCAAAGGAAATGTATTACAGACAAGTTCTTTTCAGGATTAAGTTGAAGTGTACCAGAATTTTCACGTTGCATAGACTGCTGTGAGAAGCAGAATTCACTGTAGTTCTTTACCTTTCAGTTTTGCAGAAAGGTATTCCATGTTATATCTTCATGGACAGTTCATTTGCTACTGTATACAAAATGTAATTCAAACACCTAAACTTTTGCTGTATGCAATGTTAAATTTCAACTATTTTGGATGCACTTATCTTAAGAAAATACAACACTGTAGAAAAATTTTAAAAAGTAATATAGAGACTAATTTCAGTGTTCTTTATCAAATTCCAGCACCTATATAATGTCAAAATATGTATTATCTACACCAGAAGTGACTTATGTGGAATAGAATCAACACTTTGTAGCACATAGAGAAATTCTCCTCAGTGAATGTATTCTTCTGTGTATTAAATGTGAGTAAACTCCTGTACATTTCCTGCACGTTCTGGAGAGTGGAAATGGAAGCAGAAAGCAGAGTGATCATGCCATTAGCAGTGGAAGTACCAAAAAGAAACTGAGCAGCTTCCAGAGTATGTGAGAATATCCCTGGTTAAGGCACACATGCTCATTCCTGCACTGTCAATGCTTTGAACAACAAATCCCATAAAATTCTATACAAAAGGTGGTAGGACCAAGGCAAAGAGCTTTGATTTTCATTGAGAAGAAAGTGGGATCACAGAAACTGTAGCTCTTCTTTCTCTCTTTTTTTTTTTCTTTTCCTTCTTATTCAGTCAGATCCGATAGTAATTGCTTGCAAAAGTGTAGAGGAAATAGTCGATACATGTAAAATACCAGCTACCTACTAAAAGCTGGAGGTGTTTACACAAACCCACAATGTATTTGTTGCCAAAGTCACAGCTTTCTTTATACTTGCTTCAGCGGCTGAAAAGCTTTATAGTGAGCTCCGTTCCATTTCAGCTTAGCACTAGTTTAAGAATCTGAGCAAAATAATACTAACCTAAAGTTTAGAAAATGTCTGAATTCAGAATTACATACTGTTTATTACCTAAAGATATTGGTATGGCACTTTTGCCCCCACAGCTAAAAGCATAAAAGGGCTAGGGACTGCACGTAGCTCTCCTTATGAAAAATAAAGCCATCATCAAATTTCACAGAAGTCTAACATGTTAAAATGGGATTAGTTCTAAGCAGGTGATATGCTTAGGTTTTAGCTTTCATTTCTCGAGACTGTTTCATTCTTCCATTTCATTTTGTCCCACTGCTTGGCATCTTTTTGATATTATTACAAGGAGTCAGCCATAGAAGAAACTTGTGGAAAAAAACCAAAACACACAGAACGATACAACCATAGATCATGAAATCACAATTATGAACCCTTCTAATAACGGTTAACACCAGAAAGCCAAGACAATGGAACTGAGTATATATAGATCACAAGGTCTGCATTCAAGTAACTTAAGGTGAATGAAACAAAAAGTATATCAAAAAGGCCTACTTTTTGTTCCACATAGGTGGAGCACACAAGATACACAGAACTTTTCTTAGTTACACTTTCTAAGACTATGTACATAAGTATTATCATTGCTACAACCATGACCTAGCTTGAATGAAGAAATATTCTCATGTGGCAGAAAGCTTTTCCAGGAAGGAAAATGCGTATTTGAAGGATGTTTGAAAGAACATTTAACTCAAAGAGGAATGATAGGCATGTCTTTCTCAGAAATACACATAGGTCTGCAATTCTTTAAGATTCTGTTAGATGCACATAAGCACAAGCAAAACTGTAAGTAGATGACAGATTTAGAGCAAAAGAAAGTAACCAGAAAACTCAAGAAAATTCATGTTATTTCTTGTGAAAATTAGTATGCTCCACTGGGCAGAATCCTGAGCTGACTCATGACTGCAGTCCCATCCTTTAATGAGACCACTCAGAGAGGTAACAGGGGACCAAGAACTACAACTTCTGAACACTCCTGTCAATTTCTTGTTACTGTGCACTTAGGTAAGCAATTAGAGTGAAGAAATATTACAAAAAAAAAAAAATTTGAGAAAAATTAGTTCCAGCAACTTTTCTTCATCTGCTTAACAGACACTCTGGTGCAAGGGACCCTGGCAGGAAGAGTTACCTAATCTGAAACATTTGATTTCTGCCTGAACTGATTATCAGGATATTCCCCAGCCATATTCCCTCATTTCAATTTCTGGACAAGAACTGGTTTGGGTTTTTGTTATGGGTTTGTTTTTTTTTTTTTTAGGAGTAAAGAGCCACTTGAGGTGATTTTTCTTGTCCCTAACAAAGTTCTTACCCAAATATAGGTATTTTCACTGCCTAAGACTTGACTTTCCAACCAGCTGTCAAGTAATTAATGAAATGTCCAGGGCCACAATAACTCCATTGTCCTATAAAATGCTCTCAAAGTTATATATGCAGGAAGTTAAAAAACAGTATAGTTCAAGAGATACTGAACATTAATTTCTTTCTTTATGATCATCATATCTTCATCAACAGTGTGAAGGTTTGGAAAACAGCCTCAAGACCTTTATCATTAGTCTGATTAAATAAAATGTTTTTTACTCGTGCTTTGTTCATGTTGGTAAAGCACAAAAATTTGTAAGGTTCCTGTAAAGCAGGCTAAAGTTAATTAATCAGTTCTATTGAACTCCATTTTCAAAGCCTAATAATACAATAGGATTTTTGATTTCTCCGTCTTCCTTTTCTCTCACTACAAAGAGTTTTTCTTCCCGGACACATTCAGCACATAATATTGTAACCAAAACTCAGAATACATGAATAATACCTGAAAATAATACCTAAAATGAGAAGAATACATGAGAAAATGTAATGCAATATAAAATGTAATGTAAAATGAGGAAAAAAAATGTTGTAAGAATACTATTCCATAATAACATTGATTAATAATACTAAACTATCTACCTAGCATCCAAGTAAATGACACATGGAAAGAGAATGTGTCCTGAAGCCCAGGAGTTCATAACACTGCTGGGTGGGGAGACCATGATGGTTATGGAAGGGAACAAAGCCTGAGCATAGGAGATAATGCATGTCTAGGGAGATGTGCAAGATCATCTGCAAGCTTACTTGAGGGTGGATTAAGCCTTCAGCAACAGGAAGGTCAGAAGGAAACAGCTGGCAAATAGGTGCGAAATAATAGTATTGACGTCTTATAGGAGGGATCCAGGTTCAAACTCAGGCTAACTTGTGAGTTTTGTTAATCAAGGCAAGTCAGAAGTTAGGAGCATAGTCCTGCCAGGAATACAATGCTTCAGCTATAAGAAGCAAACTTTTAGAAAACAGAAAGCCATGGGACTAAAGATTTCTCTAGTACCTCAGAGAACTTTTAAAATTGCAAGGTCTGGGCATAAACAAACAATCAACTTTGTAAAGATTATTTTTACTTTTTAGGTAGTAGAGGTCTGACTTCCACAAACAGTAATAGGAATGGGGAGCCTAACCCACAACACCAAATACACCTCCAAATACTCTACCTAAGATTTCCAGGCTCTGTAAACAATGTAGAATTTTAAAAGTATCAAAAAACAGTTTGCAAAGACAAGGAAATGTAGGAGCATTCCACTGAAGCTGCTCAATAGAAGGCTTAGGCCTGTCTCTCAGAGATGTAGGAGTAAAAGAAGCTCTTTACTACCTGTCAATATTTTTAAATCTTTTGAATCTGAGTGCTTTAAATCTCATTCATTTTAAAGTAAAATTTGTATCTTGTATCTCCTGCATGCTTAGTGTGCCCAGGGAGCCAGAGAGACAAAGAGTATAGCTTGTTGACTTGATCACTCTATCCCTCAGACCCTGAGTTCAAATTCATCATACAACATCAAAGATTTTGACACAAAATTGAAAGGCTTCAAACAAAAGATCTTGAGTGCAAGCAACCCCAGAAGGTACTCTGGCCCAGTTTCTTGTAGAAAGACAGTACGCCAACTTATCTTAAGAAGTTATCTTCTTCTAGGTGAAAAACAAAATCAGTCATTTAGGAAATAGTGGTCCTTATACAGACTATTCCAACGTCCAAACTTAGAATATGTGCATGCTCATCAAGTTAGATGTTGGTATATTTCAAATACACTTGAAAGAAAATCATCCAAAGAAGAAAAAAAAAAACAAGGCCCTGGAGTAATTATGAGGTCAGTAGAGTATCTTAACTTTGAATGTAAAATGTATTGTAGAAGGCTTTATTTTGCATTCAACACAATAATATTAAAAATATAAACTGTATGACTGTTACATGGTGGAATTTGGCTCAGAATTTAAAAAAGAAACTCTCTCCATAAGACACAATAAGGAATATCATATTTAAATAGGTTTAAGATGTTGTCAGTCTATTCTACTTTACTCAAGAAGACTTTTTTCTAAAACAGCTTAAAAATAATTATATTTAAATAAGTTTAAGATGTTACCCAGTCCACTCTTTTCTCCTTTAAAAAAACATAATTCATCTGTCAACGAAGACAATTATATTCTCTTTTAAAGTTCTCATTCACAGGAATAATGAAAATACCATTCCTACACAACCTATCTAAAGAGAGAAAAGCGCTCCACATTCTAACATGATAGACATACAAAATCGCCTTTAAAAGTAAAATTAAAGGGAAGCAGCAATATGATAGCTTCACAGGTTCTGCCAACCATAATGAAATGCCAAATCAAATACAATTCATGTTTTTTTCATCTGCCATTTTCAGGTGCATAGTAGAATGACTAAGCAGAGCGACATCTTTGCTATTTTAAGACAAAGAAAACTGCTATTAAGAATCCACACTCTCCTCCATGCAGTATTTTTTTCTATAGCTTTTTTCTTAGTAGCTAATCATTATTTGAGATTGCAGTGTATTTTGTTACTCTGCCTAGAGTGGAAATCTAATCAGTGTTCCCTGTTTACTAGCTTCATGCAAGATTAAAAAAAACACTAACAAAACCAAACATGAAACAAAAATTGAAACCCAAAATTGATTAAAGACTAAATAAGATCAATATGAGATTTTCTGAGATACAGGATGTTCTTCCTAGCTACTCAATCATTTTGTCAGTCATCCAATGTGTGATTCCTATAGTTCACATACCTTAAAGTAATATCATGGTACCTTTAAACAACAACAATAAAGTATGTTTTAGAGCACAGAGGTGCTTTCTGAAGAGGAAGGAAAAAATAAAAATAAAGAAAAAAAGAAACATTCTGGAAGCTCCAGAGTAAAGTCTGAGTCTACTGAAAGCAGAATAAGTGCAGCTGAGAGATCCCAGTCACCCATCATAATTCCTAGTCTCAGCTATATGGGCTGAATAGGACATTGGCATCATCTCCAGCTTACTCACCACCATTTGTTTTTTAAGAAAGTTTGGATATGTACAAGCTATTCCTAATCTAATGTGTATGATGATATTGGCTTTTGTTCTCCATTTGCTTGTAAGGTACACTTGCTATGCAGCACTTTCACCTTCTTATGCACAACACAATCTGAGATAACCCAAATCTCCATTTACAGTAAACAGCATTTTTGATACTCCTTTCTCCTCAAACCTCTGAATTGGGAGAAAAATTGTTTCCATATAACAGAAGAAACTGATGGACCAGCAGACCAGGAAAAGATACTTGGGAGTATTTAAAGGTCAGAAAAAAACCTCCAAAAATACCTCTCAACAAATAGGTAAATTAGGAAATATTGAAGAAAATTTTCTTTTTAGTCACTTATGTCTAAATCTTACAGAAAGTTTTCATAATGTACATGCCTTGTATACATAGGCTTTTTACTTATTGATTTGAGGTGGAGAAACACAAAGCAACTGATACTTGTAGTTTCCACCCGGGTCAAGCTAAAGGGAAATTGTAAGAGTTGCTTACTGCCCTAAATAGTGTAGGCAAGAGTGGATTTTGTTTTAAATGCCATGCTAATAGAGTGATTTAGATGTTCCATCAATGTCTTTTAATGTGACAGTACTATAATGCAGTAACTGGGGACAGTCCTGGTGATTCTGAATAACTGTTGGTGTAGCCCGAGCACTTACAGACATTCTAACACTTATAAAGATGACTATGCTTGAATGAATAAAAAGGCAGAAATCCTCACTACAGAAGAACTGAAAAGGAAGTTAGGGTGTTGGTAGCTTGTAATTTGAGAATGAATATGCTTGTCTCACCTTCAGATTAAGGGAGGATTTATAGGCATCTTTGTAAACCTGAATGAACAAGGAAATTCAAAGGATTATATTTTAAGATTCAGCATCCCAGCAGAGGTATGGAACCTTCTGCTGCACAACTAGAACTTTGGTCATTTGGAAATAGTTTGTTAGACTGAATGATATATTAGAAAGAAACATGGATTTATTTCATGCTCCTGCAGTGCTGAAACAGAGAATGGTTTTGTTAAGTAGGTGATTTTTCTACTTTAAAAGCCCAGATTCATACCAAAAAAGGACCCATTTATGAACTCAGTTATACAGTCACAGACTCATTTCCTGTCTTTATATTTCCAGTTTGCTTTCAAAGTTATTCCCTTCTGCAATTTGCCTTTTAAAGGAATAAACTGCTATTGAAATTGTGGGGGCAGAAAAAAAAAAAAAAAAAATCACATTTCCTCCAATGCACTTGTGAATTTCGTTTTATGTGAAAAGCAGTTTTTAGCTGCAGAAGCCAATATTGCTTAGAGGAAGTCGAGTGGAGGGGCAGCTGGAGGTGAAAGGCTAGTCTATACTTTCTGTGACCTGTCAAACTGAAGCACACGCATGTGATGTAGGCCACTCACAACAGGGTGAAACTAAAAGAGATGGAAAGTTCTCCTGATGTTGAGGGAAAAGCCTTGGAGAAATAGCTGAAAACATTTGCAACAAATTGCAAAAGTCATTTGAGCTTGATTTATCTCTTGTTGTGTTGCAAAGCGTGTCAAGACTTCCCTATACCCCATACCTCTAATTTCCTTTTTCTTTCCCTGAATATTGGCATTGATCAGGGTGTAACTGAAGAGGAACAAAGTGGGAGGGACTGTGTGGGTTTTTCTAAAGTGGAAAAGTATATCTAGACAATGGGGAGAGCAGGGAGAGGAGAAAACCCTCCAAAACAGAGCATATGTGGATAATAATTCAGAACTGAGAATGAAAAAACCCTCCCCTGCCCCTCAAAAAATAACCTTTTTATATAGAATACTAAGCCTCAAAAATACTGAATTTTCCAAGTATATAATTGGTGGAAAATTCATTATTAAAGTATCTGATATTAAATTAACTTGTATTAGAATGTAAAGTGATAGCATCCTAATTCTCTATTAATTCTTTCATGGTTGTGACTGAATGAACTCTGTGACACTTTATAACTAGCAACAATGTATTTTATTTCATTTCATTTGGAATAGAATTAGGGTAGCTTTTTTACTTTATTTATTTATTTCAGTGTGTTTTATAATACACCTTGTGTTTTTCTGGATATTTTTCAAATTACTACCACAAGGGTTTAATGACCAATTGCAAATTTTCCATTTGCATTCCCCATTTTCTTTTTTCCTTGCATGACAAAATGAATCCCTAAAATATCTCAAAAAACCTTCAATTTGATGGAATTTCACTATGTGACAGTTTTTGTTGCAGTTAATTGCAAACAAGAACTAAACAATGCACAGTGAAAAGGGTAAAAACAAATCCATTCTTTCCTCTCTATCATCTCTCTGTAGATAGCTCTACCCGAAAAAAACCAAACCCCAGCTTCTTCTGAAGTTAAAGTGTCTGTATGAACATACACCCTTTCTATGGCTTTCAAAGCCATTTCAAGAATGCTTCATAATATATAACATGAAGAAATGAAAAATATACCCGAATAGGAACTTTAGTGCAAATTTCAGATTGTGCCATCTTGATAAAAAAGTTTAAATATTGTTCGCAGAGCAAGTATAGAAAGAAGCATATAAGAAATTTCCCTTAACAATATATCTGTTTTCATAAGGCATCTTAATAGTTTCAGCAGAGTTATTTACTTCGTGACAAACTTAATCCATAGATACTCATTCACTAAATTATATTTGTGGAATAATTGGACTATTCTTATTTTGACTGATTATAGCTGTGTTATTAATGCTCAAGCATATGTCTGCGTATTATGAGATACCTTTTTTCCATTCAGAATCAATGTTCAGGTGCCAAGAAAACTGATGGGGTGAAACAAAGGCTACTCCTTGTAAGCATCAGCATTTTCGAAGAAAAGTTCAGGCTTGTTTTATTAATTAAGATTAAATACTCTTAAGAGATGGGAATGTCCATGGTTAGCCAGCTCAACCACTTGTTTGTTGATGTAACCCCAGAGTAGTGGAATTGGGCTTGGGGAAGTGCTTCATAATGCATTTAGTGATGTGCAAAAAGATGCTAAGTGAAAATAATATCGGGTTTCTGCCTCAGAGAAAAAGAAAATATGAACCTTATACACACAAGAAAATAAAGAGTGTATAAAAATATTGAAAATAGGGCCAAAAGTGTCAGGTAATAGACCAGCAACACGCTTTCGCAGATCTCTGACTACCAGAGTCTTGGCCTGCCTCCCAGCTTCAGAAGTTGGATCAAGCTAATCTTGATTTTGCCAAAACTGATGGAAGCTCTAAAAATGTAAATCTGAGCTACAGCATAAAAAGTGAAAGAATATTTCTTGCCTTATATAATTTTTCAAAGCACATAAATTTTAAAATTAAATGCTGGGACTCTGCAAGCTTTGGACTATGCAACAGCCAAACTAAGTTACCAAAATTAATGGAAATAGGGCAGTAAGCTTTTTCAGGATTATAATGTGATGCAAGTGATGGGCAGAGTGATGACAAGTCTGCTGCTCCTCTAGATCTCTGTATTTCATTTTTCTGCACTCAAAAGTTGCACATAGTAACTCCATTTACAGAAATCAACAAATTCTTGCGCTAGATTTTCCCTAAACAGAAAAATCTGTCAATCTACTCCAGCATTAATTATCATTTAACAAATAGCAACAAGAAGTTTTAGTTTATTAAAAAAATGTACTAAAATGTTAGGAAGGATGTATTATGAAGCATTATCTCTTCAAAGCTAGAGACAAATGAAAAGCAAGCGCACCCTAAGACACAGGGGATTTAAAAAAAATCTGTAGAAGGTTTAGAACAGAAACATGAAGTTGATGTGCCACACTTATGTGGCTTTCAGGCACAGTGCTAGGCTGAAAGAAAATGTCATTACTGGCAAGTTTGATTCCTTTGTAACTTCCTGAGTCAAGTTAGGAAAATACTAAGTAATAAAGGAAGTGATAGACAGGTATCTTGTCAAGAAGCATATTAGTTCACTAAGTGTGCCATGATATGGTGACATCATAATTAATTCATACAGGGTACATGTACACTGTTCTTTAAAGTGACAGGTTTTATTTAAATAATACTGATCTTGAATGCTAACGCACATTAACTATGTCTGAGTTGGTAACCTGGACTTCAGCAAGACAGTAGTTCTGCTATGGAAAGATCCTGACATGCACACACAACCCCCCTTACATGAAAATACTGGGACATATTTCCTGACACATAATATACATATCCTGCTTTATTTGGTGCTTTGAAGCAAAAGAGCAACTTTAAGAACATATCCATGCAAATACTGCAAAAGGCTATTAACCTGGTACTCTTCACTTCAGCAACTGCCCTAACACCTAGCCTATTCCCACACAATATAACTACTGCATCTACTGCAAAATGAATAGGGATCTTTCATCAGTTGACCGTTCTCCCTCTGCCTTACCCACTTATTAAGTTCTGTCTTTTCCCTGGACTGTGGAAAAGAGACTCTTCTAGTATGATGGCACAAAACTACCTAGAAATGGGATGTTGCTGACACATACTGGCAAAAAATCCAGTCATAAATGGGAAAATTAGTAACAGAATTTCTTATGTGCTGTTTCATTTGTCCATGAAAGAGGAATACTCAGCCCATGAAAGCATAATTAATTATTTCCTTTAGGATCAATAAAATACAAGAATAGTAAGAAATACTCGTAGTATTGCCTCCTGCATCTGAAAAATGCAAAACCATCTTATTCTTAGCTAGAAAAAAAAAATAATCACAAAATATACTAACTTTTTAAAATGCAATCATTCCATTTAAATGTTATAGTTTTCACAAACTTCACAAAAAATGAATAAAAATAATATTTATAGTACCAAGTCAAGTTATAGTAAGAAGCATTAAATCATGGGCAACAGAAAAATATACACGTCTATGAAAATCCAGCAAGAAATACTTTGAGTAGTTCATAAATATTTCTTAAGAATACCAGAGACCTCTTAAAAATTTAACTTAAAAATATGGAATCAACTTTTTACATCTATCACAGGTCTATTTAAATACACCATGCAGCTACTTTGCTTTTGGAATATTGAATATAGCTAGTAGAATAAGTAATGGGCGATTCATGCCTTGTAGTTTTGGAAGTTTACATAAAAGATGATGGTATACCATGCAGCAGAAATCCTGAACAATGAGTGGTGAACATCTGTTCTGTTTCCTCTCTAACAAAAAGAGAAGTTCATATCCCACCCAGGGAGAAGAAATGACCCTGATAAAGAATGTAAGTGATCTTGTTTGACCTGTGACGCAAGACTAGTGCTGACCTCTGCTGCCTAACCACAATGCATGTTTTTTGTTATAAGAGTGAGCAAGTGTGCATTGCTAAAAAGGAGTGCAAGGAATATGAACAACGCTGAAAGTCAGAAAAATGAAATATTGATTATGGAAGTGAAAGTGTGTTCGTTCAGGTAGGTAGGAAAGACAAAACAGAGGAGGAAGAGAAAGAAACACAGGAAGAAAATAAAAATAAACATACCACAACACCAAGCCACACCTATTCTAGAAACAAGTCAAAGTATATGTCACTTTCTTGTCCCTCCTCAGACGAATATCACTCTTAAATATAGCAATAAATAGCCCAAATAGGTTCACATATAATTATGAACATACCAAAATATTAATGTGACTCTATGTGGGAGTGTTAGTCATCAGCATTCTATACTATTTATATAACTCTTCAAATTATAAATTAAGTACATCTAGCAGCACATGGAGATCGTGATTAATTGTTCTCATCCAAAAAACACCCATTCCATTCATCTTTTTCTTTAAAAAAATAAACGCTCTTATTTGCCAATAGCTGGATGCATAAATATTTCTAATATCAGTATAAATACAACACACTGTTCTTGAAAAATGAGCACATGAGAAGTTTTAACTGTCAGCCTTCCCATGTGGTGACATTAAAGTAAAATAAAATACAATTGGCTGCTTACTGACCATGTCTGCTGTGTACAGTACAGGAAAAAGCATGCTTAATATCCAGTCCCTATAAACATATTGTCTTTATAGGTCTTTTGTTAAATATGATTAATGCAACAGATGAAAAGCTGAAGTCAAATTTAATCCACGCAATCTGACAACACAAATCAATACACTTCTTTTCAAGTTCAAGAAGGTTAATTTATTAAGGGAACTCTGCAAGGAAAGAAATTTATTGATGGAATTCATGTCAGCTGAAAATTTGGCCTCTAATTTTAAAAGTGACTAATAGAAAAAAATAGAAAATGCAAAAATAAATCTAATAAATCTAATAATATTGCAGAGTGGTTGTTTTTTTCTGGAACACTTTAATCCTGAAGTATAAATATAAGTCTAGCATTAAGCACAGAAGAAAAATACTGTCAGGCCTGACACAGAAATTTTCATAATATGTGAAGCAAGTGGACAAAGCAAGTCTAACCTGTCGGCAGTCAATATGCAGTACATTTTTAGCAACAGCAAGAATATGTTTGGTGGAGCTGGATGACTCAGAAGACAGGAAGTATAACATGGAACCTTACATCTTTGGGTCACAGGTTCAAATGTAACCCAGGGCAGGATACACAGGTGCAATAACTAACTTCAGGCACCTGTTAAGAAATTGTAACCCAGATGCCACACACTCTACATCTATGCAGATGCTTAAGACACCTTATAAGCATATAGAGAATATAAAGATATTGAAAAGAAGAACATGAAACAAGGAACTGCAACCAGGAATCCCAGAAAAAATAATCCTTTATTCCTAGATAATAAGCCCTTCAGTTTATTGTGCATCCGAACAATTCTGCACCTAACTGATGATCTACAGCATGAGTCTATCTTTAGGGTCAGGTATTCAATCCTGTTTCCTAAGGTGAGCAAGACTTGCTCTTTTTAAAATGTATTCAGAGAAGCAGGTGGTGATGACTGTACCAAGCTTCTATAATATTACCCTCCAAAAAATTAATCTATTATAAAGTCATGGGATAATTTTTAAAGGAAAATTGGTTGAATTTTCTCCAAAGGATTTCACAACCACATCCATCCTTTTGCATGCTCTAACTGCCATACTAGAATCTATATTGAAAAATGGAAAATATTCTTTCACACTTGATGTAATTATACCTCTACAGAGGAATGGAATAAATTTTTTCAGAAATAAGATAAAATGTTTACCAAAAAAAGTGAACATGACTCTATAGACAACTGACTTGAGAAATCTCAATTCCAGTCCATGATTTTCATGCTTTTTAGAAAAATTCAACATGTCACTTTATCTGGTGAATTCATTAAAAGGACAAAGTCTGCTGATTCAAGTATTACTCTAGAACATAGAATATTTCTCTTCAGAAATAAGCATAAAACTAATAAGTTGCATCTCCTGTTTCCTGAACAACTGCCTTTGCCCGCCTACTGTACTTCAGGGGAGAGAAGGAGAGGCACCAACAGTACACAAGCTATAACAAAATAATTGCTGCTGCATCTTGAAGAGAGCTTGAACTTGCTAGTGCCATGACATTGTTGTATAAAAGTATAGTGGAATTTGAGTTCACTTTGCATAGGCAGAGTAACCTCATCTTTGTTCCCACCGGACTTGAGGATGTCTGCACTACTGCATCACTAAGCAAGAACAGCAGCAGAAGTCTGGGTACTTCCAAGGTAAAGAAGAATTTTTAACGACAACTTTGGACTCAGATTCTTCAGATAGTCTCTTAGTCTCTTTTAAAGATGTAAATCCTTTATTTTCCAGCCTAGTCTAGTCACCAGTGTCTGGACTTGCTGCTAATTGATGGAACATTGGTAATGTATAAGGTGAACATAGTTGTATTTGCAAAAAGTCTCCATCAGCTGGCATCTCTTCTTCCAAAACAGGTTCTGAAGAGTGAGTATAGAAAGAATACTTTCATCTGGCCAGAAATATGGCACACTGGCCAACTTAATGTTGTATAAGCCATGTTTATTTCAGTGTCATTATGCAGTAGGTAGTCCAACCATAAATATGCAAATGTTAAAGAAAAGGGGTGTAAATGCCTCTATTATATTTCATTAATTTCCTTACAGTTTTTCTGCTTAAAGAATACTTTAACTACTGTGGTGTTTATGCTGTGTTTAAATATGGAAGTATAATAAATTAGTACCACCTGGTATACATCAGAAATTCTGGACAGTAGACTGGTTTCAGAAAAAAAAAATAAGAAAAGGAATATACTTTTAGAAATGACTATACTCAGATTTTTAGGTGCCAATAATTGAGGGATTAAAATTATATCAGCAGTTTCAAATAAGCATTATTAAATTTAAATGGATGGCTGATTTGTAGCATATTTAAATTCTCAGATGCCTAAATGATATTAGTTGTAACATTGTGCAAAACATTCCCATTTCTGAAGTCAGAGACTTTAGAAGTAGACTACAACTACACCGTCATTGCATAATGCTACAACAGGTTCTAGCAACCTACTGTTGACTTTTTGTAACAAACACTGAAAGAAATTCAAAGAAACATGTTGTTATGTGTCCTAGGAGTTTTTTTCTTGAAGGAGTCACCCTTTTCTCTTTCTGAATCTCAATCTCTGAACCTCTCTTACTTTTCCTGCAAAATCTTGCCAGGGGATTTCTTCCACTAGTGAATCTAGAAACATTTATTTAATACTACTCAATAGTTCAACATATTTTTTCAATAATATGTCTTCTATAGCCATTGATTAATTTGAATTGAATATAAAAATAAATAAAAGGCTTCATAATACCTTGTTATACTACATTTCCCCATAAATAATTATTTCCTATCTTACTCTTAGAGCAAAAGCAGTGGTCCACCACTTAAAATCAATCATAGTGTTCTTACTCTACAAAAGAATGTATTACTACTAGCAACACAAGGGACTTCAAGGTTTTCTTCTGATTTTATCAACTTCATCATCATCCAAACTTCAAAATAAAGCAATGTGTATTTTTTACATCATATTTTATAGAGCATTAACTCTTCTGCCTCAGGGACTTGCACAGACACCTCAGCCTGATCTCCAACAATTGTAATCAAAACTCTTGACATGTCCTGAGGTTGAATCCATTAAAGTGTAAAGGCTCTGACATTTTGGAGCATTCTCTTTATGTTACATTGACAAATGGAGGGGTTTTGTGTTTCATTGGTTAAGAGGGAGTCAGGTTTTAGTTATTTGAACCTGGGGTAACTTCATTCATGGATCAAAAAAGACCTCTTGGGGCTTCCAAAGTCTTAATTATTTTAGAGCTACAAGGCATGATTTGGTAGAGATTTGGGTAATGGGAAACATATTCTTCTGGGATCACTTCACTTTGGGGAGCTTTCCAGCTGTGAAACAGGCTCTCAAACTTAAAAGCTCTCCAAAGCTCTACCTGGCCCCAGGCCCATATTTCCCTGTAACAAAAGTTGATTCGTAGAACTAGTGCAACCAAAAAACTGCAACATTAAAGAATTGGTAAGATTTATGATAACACTAAAAGTTGTTAAAGTGTTTTTAAAAGGTCAGCTTTTCACATTTAGAATGAGAAGAATGTTCATTTTTATATAATCTCCACATACCTAATTCCACACGCAAAAAAGTGACAGCTGTTTTATTATATAAATTATATAAGGAGGTTTCCACATGACAATATTAAGGTATGACAATAAAGTGAAATTTCTATTTGTTATCATTCAGAATGATAAATATCAGGGATCTTTTTACTTTAGAAATGTTTTTCTGGAAAACTGCTTATATGGCGATGGCTTGTTTATTAATTTATGTAAAAAATAAATAATAAATCAATTTAAATCTCTGGGTGTCTGACATTACTTTGCAACTTTAATCAAAATGTGCGACTGTAAAGGCATATTTATCACCAAAATATGTGGAAGACGGGCCACTATTAAGTGCATTAATAGAAGTTCTACATTATATATACATGCAATAGTAGATAAGAGCTGTATCATGCAGTTTGGAATCTGAATAGGATGTGATTTTTCATTCAGAACTGTTTAAATTGCATTTTTTCTATGGCTATCAGTATGAGGAACAGTAAGCGGGTTTTGAAAAAACTAAACCCTCAAATTTTATAGGCTCAAATATGTATCAAAGTGCATAGAAAGCCTTAAGCATCAGAACAAACTCTTGTCATAAAGTTCAGTTTGTGCTCTAGTGTCATGGTTTCTTATACAGAACTAAATGAACGCGTCTTCTTAATATGAGGACACTTACAAATAATTGATGGAACCATGAGTGCCATTAAAAAAAGAAAAAAAAAAAAAAGAAGCCATTAAGCTTGAGGAAATTACACATGCACAGAAATCACACACAGCAACCACCAGAATTCCCTACCATATCAAATCATTGGAAAAGCATGCCATGGAAAAAAAAAAAGCTTCTCTTGAAGAGTACAGTAAAATTCTTTCATGTTTATGGGCTCCATTTGAAGTCTGGAGTGCACACATCTTCTGTACTTAAAAAGAATTGTAGATCAACACTCTTTCAGTGTCTCTATAGCCTCTCCTCTAGTCCTCACCTAGAGAAATCTTGTACATCCTCAGTTCTACTCTGCAGTAATGATGCTTTTTTTAAAAGTTTTCTTGGGTAATGACTATAAAAAGTTTAGTTCTATGCTATGAATAACTAAGCTTTTATTCTCCTCTAATTCTGTCCTGATTCCTCTTTTTAATTAGTTATGTCTCTTCTTTAGATAAAAATTCTTCACTTCTCTAAAAGGGCACTCCAATCATCTAACTGAACAGCAACACAAATGCTGTGACCGCTGTAGTACACACAATAATATTGGGCATCTGTGAAACCATCTAGAATAGGAAAATGCAGAGATGAAGACAGAGTTCACAGCAGATCAGTCCAGGTGAAACCTGGTCCATCCTCAGCCCAAACAAACAAATCAAACAATGGGAGCATTCACACCTACTGACAAGAGTGGCCCTGAAGTGGCTCTTTACCCAGGATGGACTTGCATCTCACATGGACAAAGGGCCTGCTGAGATGGAACTTCTATGCCCAAGCCTTGTGAGGCTGCACATGTGCAGATTATCTTCATCCTGCCACCGTGGCAGCAGCAGAACCAGGGGTCCAGCAGTCACAGAGCATCTGCCTCTTGCTGTACTTCACAGTCATAGCCTCTGCTGGACCCCTGTCTGGCCAATGTGTGGAGCTATCCTAACCCTAGGGGTGCTCCTGTGTTATCTAGGCATGCTGCTGCTTTAAAAATAAATAAGTAAAATAAAATCAACTTTATCAAATTATTGGCAATAAGATTAACAATTTCTTCAGACTATTTCCCAGTGTATTGCACTGACATGTTTTAAGCACTCTCAAGGAACACAGCGAGACAGACAATTGCACAAACTAACAGTTTTCATGAAGAATTAGACCTGCCAGGGCTGCTGGAAAGTCACCGTTCATGTTGATCTACCACAGCTTGTGTGGGACAAGTGTTGCTTGTGCTGTTAATGGGCAATGCTCCTGGTCCTCCAGCAACAGACAATTGCCAAAACAGATCCCAAGGAAACAGAGAACTGATAAACTGCCTATTTTGGTGTGAATAATAGTTAATAATTTATAAATTCTTTTTAGGCAATGACTTTCCATAGCTACTGAAGGACCATCTGTAACTTAGTATTCAAAACTTTCACAAGTTGGAGAAGGGAGATTATACAAGTGGAGCTACAAGCTTATTCCTTAACAAGTCACTAAAATTTAACTCATTAATTGTGAGAATAGGAAAACACCACCACCACCCAATCTAAACACTCTTGCCATTAAAAAAAAAAAAAAATAGAAGTGAGAGAGGAGACTTTGTTCCATCCATAGACAACATGTATTTGCCAAAGCTGCCCTGCCTTGACACGACATTTTAAAGGTACTTATTTCAAACTGTATGAAAAATCATACCTCAGTTTGAATTAGGTTTATTTCATCTGCTGTAACTTCATATAGAAAACTCTGAATCTAATATGCAAACCTATCACCAGGATCTGATCTTTGTTTCTCCTTTGGTCAAACATCTCATCTTCAAACCAGGTCAAGATTAGTGGCTTTATGTTCCCAAACTGACAGATGTTATCATAGAACAGTACTCCTTCACCTTTAAAGACAATTGCTTTTAAACTTTCCCCCAGGGTTTTATTTCAGGAGCTATAGGAAGGAGACACAAGAGTCAGGTTACACCTTCTGAAGGACTTACTCATACCTCAGGCATCCCCATCAGGAACTGCACAGGCTGCTACTCCCTGACACTCTGTCCATCTGTACTGCTGTCCTGCCCCCACTTGAAAGAGTAGCAATTAAATCATTTTACCTGATCTACAACACCTGTTGGAATGTAGTTCTGGGTAAGAAGTCTCCATAATTCATGTATTTGAAATCAACTTTGTATCAAGACCATGTGGACAGCAATTACATTATTCTGACAAAAATATTTTTCTGTGCTATTCATCATTCTGTACATCTCTACCTCTCATAAACATACACATACAGGCTCATACACCCACAAAGGGCCTTATCCTCCTCCAACGGGTAAGAAAATTTTCATTTAAATCATGTTTATAGGTGTGGTTACACTGAATAGTCACATATTTTGGGCATATGAATGCTACCAGTATACATGGCCATGTGTACCCTTTTTATCGTCAAAACTGCAAATCATCTTCTGCACCGAAATAAGTCATCACTCATCAGCTACATGTCATAGTAAAATCTATCTCTGTTCTCTGGGTATTTTTTCAGAAGCAGCTGCACCGGAGAGTAGTGATGTATCTCAATGGGTAGGCTCATGTTTGTTGAATCAGGTTTGGTTTTCATTTAAAGAAATTTTTTCTACTCTGTAATTTTATTTAAACAAATGTTAAAAGCTGACAGAAAGATTCAGTTGCAACAAGTGATCAAAGCTGTGGTTATTTACGCTCCCTTTGGTTTTTTTTTACAGGATGGTTACAACCACATTAGTAATGGTCTTCATTCTCTTCCACCCCTCAGCTTATAACTGGATAGCACTGTCACAAGTCACTACCGTGTGAGTGGCCTCTGCCCCAGCATTCATGGCAGAACAGGCCAGTCTTCACCCATTTATCATGTTAGGACATAATTTCAGCCATCATGATGTACTTGCTAAGGTCATGGTGCATATAGATTTTCTATTTTCCTATTTTCTCTTATCTACTCCTGCATGACTTCCCTTTTCTCACCCAGGTCTAAGAACTGTAATCACCTGGCCTGTTTTGAGGACTTTGAGACAATTGCAGGTCTGCTAACACAAAGAATGATTACATTTTGTTTTAGGGACTATTTTGCAATTTCAGCGTTACAGATAAAGCATACCAGCGACAACTAAGTCTAAATCATGGACTCAAATGAGTAAGTGTGCTGAGACTGACAAATCAAGGAAACCTCTGTAGTATTATGGAAAAAAAATATTTACAGGAACGTTAAAATAAACAAACATCAATGTTTTTGTTATAGACCTTTAGAAGTTATTGTACTTTGCATTCTTTATGATAAGCAAGCTGACTCTTGAAGTCATAAATATGGTCAAATAATAGTTACTTGAATGAGACTTGTAGGTTCTGACCCTTCAGGAATTACTATGTTCATAATGTTAATAGCATATGTAAATTCCTGCGCACCAAAACCTCAGTTTGTACGTTATATACACCACATCATAAATTGTATTATGCAAGCACCGTTTCCAGATTTTTCACGTCTTATTTTCTGCCAGCCTGTTAATGTACATTTTTGTTGGTATCTAGTACAGACACCGTTTAAAAAAAACCCCAAAAACACAACAGACAGACATTCATTTGCAATGAAGTGTACACAAGGGCTCCTAGGACTCTGCTGGGCTGCAATTTCCTTGGTTCAGTATGGAAAACCTGCCTGCGTTAAAAAAAAATAAAATTCATTTGGACTTCAGCCTGAGAAGGTTTGGCAAAATTCCTGGTTTATAAATTTTCTGCTGCCTGCTGCTTGTGCTCCAGGTAGTGCAATGCTTCAGAACCTCAGACTTCTGCTTTAGTAATTATTTTTACAGACTTCTTGATAATGCCAATTAATTGATTCTCATGTGATTCAGTTCTTACAGCTTATAGTATGTTATTCAAGATTAAGTTCAAAATCAGATGGTAATAGAGCTACTCTGAATAATGTTTTATTTAGTTTACTCTATATGTTTAACTGACAGATAATGTTAAGAAAAAAGAAAACAAAAGATTTACCTGCAGATGAAAATCTGCTGCTTTTCCTCAAGGAGACTAAAAAAATATTCAGTGTGATACCAAGTCTTCATAAAAGTCTGCATTTCCATTTTGAGTCAATTTTACTTATAAGACTTGACAAAACCAAGCTGATACTATAGAAAATCATATCCAACATCTTGGCTGCTTAATAATTTATTTTATTGAGTATGAGGTTTTCTGTGAGCAACTGGCGAAATCCATATGTCTTGGTAATAATGCAAAATTGTAACTATCATGACATTTTTTAAGGGAAAAGAAACCTGGAATATTGTGTCCAGTTCTGGGCCCCTCAGTTCAAGGACATAGAACTCCTTTAAAGAGTCTAGTGCTGGGCCACCAAAATGATTAAGGGAGTGGAACACCTTCCTTATAAGGAAAGGCTGAGGGAGCTGGGTCTCTTTATCTTGGAGGAGACTGAGGGGTGACCTTATTAATGTTTATAAATATGTAGAGAACAAGAGTCAGGAGGATGGAGCCAGGTTCTTCTCAGTGATGTCCAGTGATAGGACAAGGGGCAACGGGTGCAAGCTGGAGCATAGGAAGTTCTATGTGAATGTAAGGAGAAACATTTTCACTCTGAGGGTGACGGAGCACTGGAACAGGCTTCCCAGAGAGGTTGTGGAGTCTCCTTCTCCGGAGACATTCAAAACCCACCTGTATGTGTTCCTGTGTGATTTATTCTAGGTCATTTTGCTCTGGCCGGGGGGTTGGACTAGATGATTTTTTGAGGTCCCTTCCAACTCCTAAAATTCTGTGATTCTGTTAATCTAGTTTGTCCTTTAAGGATTTTTAGTGCTATATGATTTCTTCATGCAGAAAGCATAAAAACAGTAAGGAATGACCATCTGCATTTGGTTCTTAATTTCAGGGGTAACACAATGAGAATATGAAAACATAATTTGACAACTGGGGTCACAGTTATCATGAAGTATTACCTCATGATGATTGGAAGAAGCACTAAAAAAGAAATAAAAACAATGAACTTCAACAACCAAGTTTTCAATAAACTTACAGAATTGTTTTAAGTTTTCAAGGGGAGAAGGAGTTAAGAAGAGTTCATAGTACTTTAAAAAAAAACAATATTAAGGAAGTAAATTTTTTAAAAAACCCAACATAGTAAAACAAGACCCCTCTCCCACCTCACTAAGAAGAAAGAATATTAAGATCTAAGTTGCCTTAAATCATCCAGTTTTCCTGATTAAAAAAATCCCAACAGAATGTAGAGGAACTATTTGAAACATACAGTAACAGAAGGTTAAAGAAACTATTTGCAAAGAAATATATAGGTATTTTTTAAAAACTTCACAAATACATATGTAAAGCCTAATAACTAACATAGCTGCATGAAAACCTGGACAAGCTGGAGGAGTGGGCCCAGGTGAACGTCAGGATGTTCAACAAAGCCAAGTTATCCATAGAGGTTACAAGATGATGTACTGGAAAGCAGCCCTGAGGAAAAGGACTTGGGAGTACTTGTGGATGAGAAGCTGGACATGAGCCACCAATGTGCATCTACAGCCCAGGCGGCCAACTACATCCTGGGCTGCATCAAAAGAAGTGTGGCCAGCAGATCAAGAAAGGTGATTCTGCCCCTCTGCTCTGGTGAGATCTCACCTGGAATACTGTGTCCAGCTTTGGAGCCCTCAACACAAAAAGGACATGGACCTGAATTCTCTTAAATTAAAAGTTGCATTTCTGCTAAATTAATTATGTCACACTGTTATAGAGCATGTGAGTGGTTTTTAATGTATCATTTTCAAAATGCTTATTGCAGTTTTTAAAAATTGTCATCAATAAACAAAGAGCTTGCTCACAGGGCATGTGCTGCCTGAGGAAACTCAAATGCATCAGCTGAGAAACCAGAGTAATATAACACTGACCATACCATGTTAATATGACACTCCACCAGGAAAATAAGCCTTGCAGTGTGTTATTTCACATACCTGCAGTGTTTCTTCGTTTTTAATCCTTTTCAGAAAAAAATGGGGTTTTTGTCAAACTGGAATTTTAAACAGGTGTAATATTTAGCTGAGAGTTCTCAGTGGGAACTCTTTTAATAAGATGCAAGTGCTAAAACCCAGAAAATCCGTCCACTTCTGCAGTGTTTCTTATTTACCATTTGCATTGTATTTTAGGTGCCCTTGTATCTCTAACAGTGCAATTAATTTAGCAATTCTTTTGTCCATTAATGCAGAAAGCAGTGTGAGAACAATCCCAAAGCTCCTTCATATGTCTGATCCAACCCTTCATCTACTGTGCACAGTGGTGGCCCTAAAGCATTTTAGCCCAGGAAGACAGCCAAGGCTGAAACTGCCAAGTCCCTCTGTGGTAAAGCTCCTAAACGGGAGCCTCAGAGCAGCAGGGCCCTGGCAGCCAGCAGTATTTCTTGTCTTGCCTCACCTCCCCTGGCTCTGAGCCCTCTGAGGGGCATGGGAAGTGTCCCAAGACAATCAGCCACTTAAAGATTTTTGGAAGGTAGTCACAGAATCATTGCTATCACTATTCCCTAAACCATTTGCAACTTGACAACACTCTTACACAACATCTATAACCACATTTAAGTATGTGCAAAGTCATAAAAGTTTCTTTTATATGGCTGTCATGGTTGAGTTTAGGAAAAGACTTTCATAAACCAATGATCTGAAGACCCTTCTAATAGCAACAGCACAGCTTCTAACAATATCTGAATGCTTCTTCTAGTTAACATGCACATTTGAAATCTGAAGTACCCTAAATAACCATATTCATCTGTGCACCCATAAGCTTTACTATAAACATACTAGTAGATGAAAATTCACATTTCTGTCTGAACAGCAGGCTGTTTAGATACAAAGGTAGTAATAAGCTTTCATGTTTTCCTTTAAGTTATTTGCTATTCCTTCTTATTCTTCTGCGCTTTGAAAAGCTTTTGGGGTACAGTCATATAAAATCCTTATCCAAAATTAGTAATGATTTTGTACTCTTGTGTAATAGGTACATCTGTCCTTATTTGCCAGTTGCACTGTGTAACTGTGCAAAGTCAACAATTTCCAAAAGAAATCAGTCTTTTTTTAACTTACTTAGTAACTTCCAGCTTCTTTTTAAGTATTATCACTGATGTGATCTGTCTGTGTTGAATACCAGCACTTTTTCATAGAACACAATTTACCAGCAGTTATCTACTAGCAATTAACCATATTATTCTTACTGCAAACATATAAAAATCAAAATGGCAAAGTTTCATGGAAAATACATATTTTTAACTTAACTTTTTTCCACCAATATACAAGTATCCCCTATTATGCCCAAGAATTTGAATGAGATTTTACATCACATCTTAAATTTTCAAGTCGTTCTTGCTCAAGAATCCCTGAACCAGCCACAGTTTCTACATATGCATAAACCTTTGATATTTTTTCCATCAAATCTAGACCCCTCCTAAGCTTTAGCGAACTTTTTGTTTTTACAGAATCTTATGAGAAGTTCCAGTGCCAAAACAACATTTTGTCATTAACCACATCCTTTCACTTTTCTTTTTTCCTTTTTTGGTGTTGCATTCACCACAGGACATGTTAGCTTTAGTTGACAGTAAGCAGTCTAGTACTTTTTCATTTATCTTTCCATGCAAGCCATGCATTACACGCTGTATCAGTGAGGTGAAGGTCCACAGTGGAACCTGGCAATGCAAACAAATATAAACTGCATAACCAGATATTTCTCATAGCCACTTGAGCTAACATATGTTCCTCAGCTGTGATTCCCTTTAATTTAAGTGGTATGTAAAGTGATTCTTTATGCTGAAAAGTTTGAGAATTTGATAGGGAAAAAAAGAAAAAAATTTAAAAATGCTATCAATTACAATGCACTGAATATTGCTTCAGGGCTTTTTTATTTTTTAGTCTACAATATTACTCACATTTTGCATCTCTGAAGACTAGAGAATATTCCCCAGTAGAGAAACATGCTATTAATATGTTACCATCTCTGGCTGATTTATTCTCATTTCTGTTAGTTTTTATGTCCCATCACTAAACCTAAGCACATGGTTCAGTCTATACATCTTTGCACCTGTCAGCAGACTAGCTAAGGTTGATTAAGACTGTAGTCAGAGGGTCTCAGTATTTCAATATCCTGTTTATTATGGTGTTTTTAAGAAGCAAATCTAATATATAAGATAAAGGCTGAACTTTATTCCTGTCTAAATGTATTAATTATGCTACCTCTACTGAATGCTGTAGCTGATAGCTATAGCACAGCAATTCTGCAGGAGTAACATGTGATTTTTATTTTTTTAAAATTTTATTTTTTTAAACACAAATGTGAGATTTGAGTAGGATAATCCTTTTAAAAATCCTAGAAGTATTAATCAAAAAACCCAAACCAAGAATTCAATAACATCTTAATACTAAAGAATATTCTTCTTTGAACAGCTTAAGACAAGATTAATATATCTGTAATAAGAAAAATAATGCTGTTGGACAGATGAGCCAGCACTTGGTGGGTATTCAGTAAGAAAGGAGTGACGTCTAGAAGGTTAAGGATTACACAGGAGGAGTAACAAGAAAAAGTGATCAATTATGAGACAAAATAACATAGGGAAATTAGTACATAAATTGCTCATTATTAAAGTACCAAGAGATTTAAAAAAAAAAACACATCAAAAAATAGTTGGCAATTTCAGGCTCAGTTCAAGCAACATATTTGTTTGCATTTTTTAATGAAAGGAATCAAAATGGTTCTTTTGTGAGACTATGAGAAAAAAATCCAGAGACAAGAAAAAGGATGAGTGATCTGGCTTATCATTATGAAGACAAATACTAATTCATTTTTAATGCATTTTCTAAGATACATATAAGTATACTACATTCTTTGATATACAGCATGTTTGTGCATGTGTATTACTATACATGCTCAACAAATATATGGGTATTTTATCTTTATGTATATATGTGAACACATACATATTCTTTCAACTTCTAAGTTTACATCTGTGTTCTCATATTTTCCTCATTTATTTCTTTGAAAAGAGTGGACAAAAGTGGAGTTTAATGACAGATAACATTCTTTGGTAATCATTTCAGTAGGGAGTAAATAGCCATGAATGACCTTCTTGTCTTTACCTTTGATTTTTAAAACGTTTCTTGGTGCTTTAACAAATGGTTCATCACACTTCAACTGAAGGGGAAGAAGATGTCAGTGACTTGATGGATACCTTTTACTATAACTGTGAGTAGAAAGAAGATGTTTAGCACCATGTGTTTTCATGATTTGTTTTATAATCCTATTGGGTACATAAAATCATAACATTGAATTGCTAGAATATATTGCTAATATTGTTAAATCTTTCTGTTTGAAAATTTTATTAAAAGGCACACAGGATTTTCCCTGAAAAGTTTATAATGAAGGGAATCTGAATCTGCTTTTAAATCTTGAGTGGAATTTGCTCTTAGTCTTGGGTACAAGAATGTTTTGTGACACATTATGTTGCAATAGTCAAATAACATGACAGCATCAAAAACAAGAAGAAATCAGTTATTGATAGAAAGAACTTCCTATAAAGAACAGTCATTAAAGTTGTATGCACTAAAAATATATTTAAAAAATCAAATTTATAACGATGACATCAGAAAATGGCTACTAGACAAATATTGGTAATGGGAAAGAGGGGCTTTGATTTGCTGTGGAAGGACCCTCTAGTAATTGGAGGCATCTCCTTTATGTTAGATATGTTAATCCACTGTTGTTTCCTATATCCTTTTGCAACTAGCACATACTGAAGAGAGATGACAGGCAGACTTACATAAGTCACTGAGATGCCAGCCCAATAAAAGACTTTGATGCCCTAAATTAGAGGCCACTACAGCAAACCATACTCAATAATGCCTTACAGAGATGTCTCTGATTTTTTTTTTTTCCCTTTTGAGCTGAGCTGAAACTAAATCTGCTGCTATGTGTTTTGGCATCTGTGCATTTGAAATTTCCTACCTTTCTATAAAGGTAACTCCAGAGTTCTAGGGAAATAAAAAAGCTAATAGGACTTCTGTGAAAGTGATGTGTAACTAGAATAAGAGATTGAGCCTTATCAAACCAGTATTAGTACGCAAAGTACTCAAACTCCCTGCCGGAACGTCCAAACGCACAAGTGAAATTTGGCTACTTTCCTATGTAAGGAGTGTTATAATCTCTACCATATTCCCGGCTTTTCATACCAAAACTGTATTTGCACAGGTGCTTTCTGCCCTCTTGGTAAATGTTTAGTCAGTTTTATCCATGCAAGTCAAGTGGAAATGGAAATGAATGCAAGCAAACCACAACAGGGGCACAATGACTACTGACACGTCAGCAAAAGGGAGCATCAGATACCATCACATGTAAGTAGCACCTAGGATGCTCTTTCAAATTTTCATTTTATTCTTAGTTCCAGGACCCATTACAAGTTTGTCACCCAGTCTAGATGCACCATTTAAGTTATCCTAATACAAAGTCTGACAGTTTCAAAGAAAGCTCCATTTCCAGAGGTAAAATACCTAAAAACTTACCCATTTTTACTGCTCTATTGCCAAAGTAAGATGAGCACACAGATACACTCATCACAGGCTTGTCCTCACCTTTTCACATTCAGGAATATACTTTTTCCATTCAGGAATATTCCTTTTTCACTATACTTTGCATTCTGCTAGCGGAAATTGAAGGCATTATATTAGCATGCCCTTCTGTGCTCTCAACTTTCTCCTTTTGACTCAACTCACAAGCACTATGATTGGATTATAAATATTGTCTTTTTCTTGGAATTTTTTTCATACCTTTGTTTGCTTCCTTTGCTGGCCTGTTTTACAGCTCCCCACCCAGTTGGGATAATTCCTAATGTCAAAACCATTATCAGTCATTTAATTGGAAAATTAATTTGCTAAACTGAAGTTCTGAGTTTTCGATCTATAAAGCAAACTGTGGTGTAGGGATTTAGAGATAAGTGGGGAAAAATACCATTTACTGTCCAAAAAATTTATATTTTCCACTTTGACCAGGAAAGAAAAAAGGCATAAGACCTTTGTCTCCATGGCCTCACTGTAACTTTAGTTCAATGGGATTCCAAGGAATATGGGAAGACTTATTAATCCCCCAAGGCCTGTAAACTGGCTCTTTTTCCCTTCTTCAGCCTCACTTGTAGGCTGGGTCCTTCATCTTCTAAAATCCTCTTAAGAGCTGAGGCAGTGGAATTTTAGGCTTTAGACTTAAAAAAGGAATTATTTTCCCTTGGGCATACAGCACTGGGAAGAGGTATAAGAAATTTCAAATCTAAAATGAATAGAATAATTTCACATCTATTTTTGTTATTATCCAGTTCAGGTGATGGGAGAAAACTGGCATCTAAGTCAACAATACGGCATCAGTACCAAAATAAGCATATTTCAGATATTGAGATGTATACTAGCCCACTAATGAGATTTTAATTTAAAATGGCAATTTACTTCCATACTGCCAAAGAGTATTGAAACATTTATTTATACATCTAATGAGCAGTAACTTAGAGAGCTGTATAGGAGTATGTTACTCTGTGGAGCTAATATGAGTTCCACATCCCTATTTAACTTTTAATCTACTGAATGGTAATTAATTCTGGTCATTTACTTTGACAGCTTTCTGTCTAGCAGCCAGGTGTAACCTACTACATTCATAGCACTCTACAAGTTAAATTTTAAAGCAGAAAACATTAAAAACCTATCTGATTTAAGATTGAAAAGGCAATAATATGGAGGGTTTTTTCCCCGATGAACTTCTGCCTAGATTAAATTGATTTTGATACAGAAATAGAAAGGCCTTTATTAAGCATATCTAAGATGCAATGCTTTAAGAGCCTTGAGTTCGGTGGCTATCATTTTGTACTTGAAATTAGCCATGCATATGAAATGGCAGGCACAGTTAATTACCAAAAGTAACAACATTCTTATTTTACTATCTTGGATAATGCTTAGTCATTGTCTATTAGCTACTAGATTTTCAGTGTACAACTTCCTGTCCTTACTGTGCCTAGTCACTATATAAATTATACCTCAAAGGAACTTGCAAAACATCTATACACCTTATCGCAACATTTCACTCCAAAGACGACAGTAAATGTATACAGCTGCATTGTTTCCTCTTCTGGTGTAAGTTATATGATACTTGTCCAACTCCCTGCTCAGAGCTTCCATCAGATGGCTCCATCAGGGCAGGAAGCTTGAATCTGTCTCGGTGGTGATGTAAAATCTTTCAGTCTGGGAACGCTGATTTAACACCTCTGCTTGAGGCCATAGTTCTCAGCATGAAAGGTCTGTGCCCCTGGGCTGTTATCTATGACTCTTTTTTTGCCTTCCCACATAAATTCAGCTATACCCTCTCCTCCTAGCTGTTAGTTTCCATTTCTAGTCTCATACAGAGATTTGAGGGTTGCATTATAACAACGCTCTTTAATACTATTTGAATGATTCCCTGATGATTTCCAGGGCGAAGTATACTGTGTACCTGCTTTCAGTGCTTCTTCCCCCTCAACCACAGCAAAGCGTCTACTACATGGCCCAGAACAGGGGCCTCACAGAGGTCACAGATCCCTCCTTGACAATTCTTAATGTATCTTTGACTGAAAATGATCTACTAAGCCATAACAGTGTCTATCAACATATAATTCAGCAACTCATTTTGGGTAGCCTTCTCAGTTTATTATTTTACCGCAGTCAACTTCTGTAGCTGAAATGAAGATCAGGGTTTCAATAAGTGAAAGATTACAAACAAGCCTTAAAATGGTTTGTTTTGGTCAAACTTGTAACCTATTATGACAAAAGCTTATAGATATGATACAATTATGATGCATCTTTGTGAGACAATTCTGAAGTACTCTCATGATATAATTCTGAAGTACGTGTGTAGCACATGCCTTAATCCAGCAGCCAGCTCTGTGTTTCTCTGTGGCAAGCCCTCTAACGGACTGCTTCTTGCTTTTCAGGAGCCCTGAAAGAGGCAGCTCCTGAGAAAAGATTTAAGGGAGACTTTAGTAAATATTAACTTGGGAAATCGGTTCAATGGAAGCAAGGAATAACCAGATAGAATGAACACTTAAACAATCAGGCACAGACTCAAGATCAACCTCCTTGATGAAATGGGAGTTGATGGGAGGTTAATCCCATGCAGGTAGGAGTGTGGAGCAAGAGAGTGAGAGTTTGTATGGAAGAGTTGAAAATTAAGAATTTTTAACTCATTACGATCAGAGTTGATACAAATTCAAGAAAAAGAGCAGGGTGATCACAAGTTATCTGGCAAGTATTATTATGTTGCAGCTTATACCCTCTGGGATAAAAAGAAATAAATCAGAATATTTTTTTGAGCTGGATTGGTGACTGGTTTGTGGGATCAAAAGTATGAAGGGCACATCAAACTAGTGTTAAGAGTTTTCTTCCTCCCACATTCTCTCTGACTATCTAAAAAAAATAAAGCTATCAAGACCACAGGAAATTAATACTATTTTATATACACTTTCCAGCTGAAATAATCTGCTAAATATGTGTGATTACAAACACCCATGTTTTAGTGCGTCAAGTTTTTAGGGGTAATTTTCATCATGACACATCTCAGGCCACATTCTCTAAAGCTGGTTAGACACAGTCTACTTAAAGATAGAGCATATAAATATGCTTCAGAAGGCAGAGAAGATTTTTGTTAGAAATTAGTAAAGCAGAAATCATCATAAGCTTTAGTATAACTCCTAAACCAACAACAACAACATCTATTTCCCTGAATATTTCTACTCCCCTCCTCTGAAATGACTGGGAGTTATCCAGGACCAGCCAGGGTCAGAAACCAGGTTCTACTGACTTCAAGCACTATACAGTCTCTAAGTTCAGTTAAATTTAGCTTATGTCTGAATTTGGAAAAATGAAAGCCAGATGAATTTAACTTTCAGAGTTCTTGTCAGACGTGGCCCACTTAATCCTTTAATTGGATATTGAACTTTCTATGTGTAAAACCAGAAACTGTACTTGCCTCTCATATAGGAACATATGGGAAAAATAGTGTGCATATAAAATTGATAAAAACTGGGGGACTTGTCTTTAGAAAATACCTCTAAAGTATATAAAAAAAAAAAGAGGGGGGGTCCCAGTTCTGTTCAGTTTTTATTAGAAAACAGAATCCAGAAATATTTAGCTACATTATGTTGATATGGATGATACAACTGACAACATTTAATGAGTTTCCCAATATGTATTTCAAAGTAGTGCTTTATAGCTTGAAATTAATACCAGTGCTGGCAGGTGTCAAGATTCAGTAGCAATTTACTTTCAGAGTAATGATGCAAATTACACACTTGAATTCTACAAAGAACAGCAGTAAAATAGGTACTATGAAGTTTGTAAGAAGTGTCACAGATCAGCTTCCTGATATATCTGTTTTTCCCAGCACAACAAAACCTTTCTGACTAACAGTGAATGCAGAGGGTACTTAAATTTACATACAAGGTTAAACATTGTAATAGTTTAAAAGCTCACTATGTTTCTTCCTAGTTGCAGAGCCTAAAAATTTTGCTGTGATTCATTTTTCTGATTCATACTCTACATTTTTTACTAAATTAAATGCTGAATAGAAAGTCTTCCAATGCCAGCACAAGACCACTCATTCCCAAAAAAATACAACAGAAATCAGTAAAATCGATTATTCCCTTAGTTATTTTATAGAAATACTTAAAGCCAATGAAAGACTGATTTAAGTGTAAATACTAGCACAAAAGTTAGAAGTACGTATCATTAATACCTTAATATAAGACAAGAATCATTTAGATTTTTTACAAGAAATTATATAAATACTTGTTCTCAAAATATAGCAAGTCCACAAGTTACCTGAAATTTGTGAAAGTGTGCTAATAATGCTAAATAAAAGCAGTGAAGACAGATGTAATAGAATTAAAATCCCATGGCAATAAGGGAAGATAAGTGAATTCAGACATATAAAATCTTCTCTATAGACAAAGAGAGTTTTCAACATTTCAGACCAGTAAGGTAACTGCCTTGCTTAAAGGCTCAGGTTAGTGGAAAGGAAAATATAGACTACAGTCCAACAAAGATTTAAAACACATGCTTAACTTCATGCACCGAAGTAGTCCCATTAACATGAAGTTAAGCATGTGTGCATGTCTTTGCAGGATCATACTCAAGTGATATCCCTTTGATGAATGTTTCTTCCTGTGTTAGCAGGGAACGGTGTTTGATCAGACCAGCATGGGGTTAAGCACCCTTTATCTTTCACCTCTCCATTTAGACAACCCTGCTATGTTGGTGGGGGTGAGGATGAGAGAATCAGCATCCAGCCCTGAAGGTATACAGTTCAAATTCTGGTTATTTTAAGAAGAGAAACCTCTAACACAGCTGAAACTAAAGGTCTAATTGTAGGATTCGTATCCTGCAGATTTTTGAGCTGCTTTGGGTTGCAGACGAATTCCTGATCAAAATGTTAGAATTTATTTCCATAAACTATATCTAGTGATCAATATGGAAGTACCTATGCTGATTTATAGATTAACCTTGTTGTGTTAAGAATATACCAATCATATTATATTCTGTTACGCAGATGTGTATATACCCACACAAGTTTTGCAGTTTGGATCTGAATTGCAAGAGCAGCGATTATAACATAGCTACATAATATATCACACTGAACAACTACAAGCCTAAAATAAGCTCTAATTATGCACTTCTGGGTTAAAGCTTCTTCCAGCATGTTCACTACATTTAGATGAGGACAACTGCCTCTGTGATGGCAGAAGTGTGCCACAACGGACAACAAAGTTTTGTGCAGAATAAAACGTCTACACAGTGAACTATTTCCTTCCACAGTGTAACTTCCAGTGCTTAAGACCTTCCACAGTGTAATTCTAGAGGCTCTTTACAAAACACAGTAATCATACCTAATCAACACATTATAATGTGGGCATTCTTGGATACGTTTTCCACTCAGTTAAACCAACATAAAGAAAGAACCTGTCATTTGCCTAAGCAGTCACTAATTTAGTAAGAGGCCGGAATGGATCCTCCAAATTCCTGTCCTCATATTAGTTAAGAGGTTGGATTTTTTTTTTCCCCGACCACTTTTATTGAAAATATGTTTTATTACACTTCTTCCAAGCAGAAGTTTATAACTGCATATAACTACTGCATTATGGACTGCCCTAGAAAGACACGTAACTTGATTGTATTCACCACAAGGACGTAACCACACGTGCTTCCTAAAATGAAAAAGAATTCAGAACATATGAAGGATATCAGGAGAGAATATAAATGAGAATTTAACAAAAGGAATACACTCGATTTTTTGGTGAAGAAAACCAGTGGAGGATTATTAATGGCTGTGAATATTCAGTGGCTGTGAAAAATGTTGTCAAAAGCTAAACTGATCCAGATAGAAAAAGAATTGAAAGCTGAGTAGTTGTGTGAAAAAAATTACTCTTATTTATTTTCTTAAAATTTTAATAGTCCATATATTGTTCTAACAAAAAAAAAAAAAAGAGTTTGGATGTATTTAAAGTAAGGAATTGTATTAAAACTAACAATTGATACATTATATATCACTGAAGTTGTAGCATCCCTGAATTATGGTTTGAGATGGCTTTGCATATTTCTAACTTTACAGCTAACACCCTTCCAGTTTTTATTATCACCTCATTATTCCCATTCTTCCTTCATGACGTTATGGTGACTAAAAAATATGTGACTAGAAAATAGTAGCCTTTCATAGTTCAATCCCCTGACTTCCCCTGGGGGAGTGGATTACTGCATCATAATACTGGTATCTGTTAGTTAATGCTGTGGGCTTCACTCAACTTCAAAGCAAAGATATTAAAGGCTCGTTTTCCACTACAAGGCAGGTGTATTTTTATTAGCTCTTTTTCAAAATTGCTATGACTTCACTTGTGGATATCCTGCCAACAGCCATTATTGAAAGCTGGACTATAATTGTTAAGGAACATGCAACGTCTGAAGCACTAAACCAGTGTTACTGCAATCCTCCAACAATTGACTGAAACCAAGTGTTACATCATTAAAGCTGAATTACAACACACCCATGGCGTGTTTTCCATGTGTGCTATTTTAAACAATAGTAGAGAAAAACCTGGCTATAAATTCACAGATCCCCAATTTGTTCAAAATTCATGAACAATGAGGGCTGTCTGACAGGCTTTGTTGGCTCTATTTTAGTCAGAAATGTCACGCACCATAATTAAATGTCTGTTTGGCTTTTATTGGAGATGGAAATGCTAACTTTAGTTATAAATTTAAACAACCTGTCACAAGGGGAGACTCCACATTTGTATAGTTTAGGAAAGTTTAGCAATTGTAATTGCTCCAGGAAAGACAAATAAACTAATGGAAACTGTTCTATTTCTTAATTGGCTTTGCATTGGAAAAAAATAAGCTAATGTGGTTATGGTATAGCTTTCATCTGGTTTGGACTGAGTCTTTTGCTTTGGTAGATAAAGTTAGGGCACCAGTACTTTCCGCTGCTGTTGCTAAATATTCACACAGAAATTACCTGATGATTACAGTGAACACAGCTTCTAAGTTAAGAGAAGATGCCCTTGACAAGCAGCAACAAAATACCATCCGTCTTCCAGAAAAATGTTTAGCTCAATTCAGCAGTTCACCCTGATGCTGTCCAAGTGGAAATATTTTGCTGTCACGCTGGTATGCAGAAGCTATTATAGTTTAAAAAAAAATCTTCCAATTTTTCTACTCAGCTTCAGAAATTTTACAGTGCCCAGATTCCAGTGGAAAATATTTGATCACTCATATGCTTGGATAGAAATTTGTCACCTGGAATAGAAATCAGGGAAAACCTGCCAGCATCCTTATGCAGACAGGCTCTGCAAATATATACTAGGCAAGATCCCTGCCAAATAACTTGCGTCTGGCCAATACCACCTTTCAAATAGTCTGTGAATACCAGTTGCCAATAAAGATTTGTTATACCATGTAGAAGTAAATATTATCTTAGCTTTTGCATCTACAGTTTTAAGCTTACACAGTAGCAATTCATTTGCTCCCCACATATTACCTGTCTGCAAGTTTCTGTGCAGTAGCCAATCACAATATTCACACTTCTCACTAGCACCTAAACAATATTCTTCTTTTACTTAAAATAGATCGTCAGATGCAAACATTTCCCAGTTATGTTTTTTTACCAACACACAAAGTATGTACTATGGCTATTTTAAATAGTAATATCACATGCAAAACTTTGCAGTGGACAGTATGATAATCTGTCTTTTCCTGCTACACCGCTTTTCAAGAAGGTAATAATTCCAGCCGGGTTCTATAATCTATTTAAATGTAAGTCGGTGCGTAATGTCTTCTACTCCTGAAAATGTATGCATATATACTAAACTAATGCAAAAAATGATATTATCTCTATATTTCTTATAGCTAAACTTTAGATCCATTCCCTAAGGCATTGGAACTCCTCCAGAATAGTCAAGCACTGGGTTACAGTTGGTAACCAAACAAAACAAAAAACCCACAAATAAAAAAAAGGAATATAAACAAAAAACCCACAACATTTTAGAAGGTAGTGTGTACCACTATTGCACTACTGCCATAAATGTGTGCCTATGCATCTTCATTCTCTCTTATTTGGAAAAAGCTCATCAACTCATATCATCTCATTTCAGAATGCTATTCACTTTTCAAAATTGCACCAAACTTGCTGTTATGAGACTTCTCAATCAGTTGTTGTGATTACTTAATTTTCACTTTAATTTTCCCACTACTAGAAGAACTACCTATTAGAAGAATTTCACAAGAACAATCCAGTGAACAGCTTGTAACATTCAGTTCCTAGAAATGCATGATCATAATACCATTTAGCAACATTTTCCCCATAACATTTTCCTATTTACCTTGCAAATCACATTGCTTTCTCTTCTGCTTCCCTTTCTGCTATTACATACTTATGAAAAATTTCATCAGTTTATTTTTCCTCACTTCTTCCCATCATAAAGACTTCCAGGGTCCTTATGTTTCATTAGCACTTCGGTTATTTGAAGCTCTTTCCTGAAGTCTTTTCCTTATTGCTGCTCATATCTTGCTTCAGAATTTCTACAGAATTTGTTCTTTCTGGAAATGTTTGTAAATGTTTTAAAAGTTCCTTTTTCATATGAAGACATATGATAAATGAAACTTTGCCCAGATTAAAGACAGGTGTCTATATGTTCTTGTGTGCAACAGCCTAGACAGATAATGGCAAAGATTTAACTCCTTTTTAGCACTCTGATCTCCAATTCTGGCTGTTTATTTGTTAAAATATAATATGACAAATCAATAATATTCTCAACACTACTTCAATTTATTCTTGCATTCACAGAAGATATTGGTAGCTGAATAACTGCTATACCACAGATGAATCCTCAGTGAATTCTCTCTGACAACAGCAAGGTCTGTTTGCAGTATTAAAGCAGTCTATTGCAGCATGGGATCACATTTGGTCCCACTTGGTGGAAGATTTCGTTTTCATGTGCTCAAAAAAAAACCACAACCAAAAATCTCACTACCATTAACTCAGTAAGGATAAATCTATTCATCCGTTGCATGTTTGGTCATTTTTCTTTAAATAAAATATATTTCTAGATATTTTTTCTTCTGCTCAAGAGATCTACTGTGTAGTTCTTGTATAAATAAATTTATTTTATCCCATTATGCAAAGCTTAGTAGATGCATCAAGTTTTGGTGCCATCATGTACAGCTCAGATACACCAAGTTTTTGTGGAAGCTCTGTCCTTGTATTGGGGTTTTTTTTTGGTCCTCTAGATATTATCAACCCCACACAAATTCTATCAACCCAATGCAGATCCCATTCTCTTCTCCAAGTCTCATCCCTTTCCACACCAATTAAATTGCAGCCCTCCAAATATTAGTGTCTGATTGTCAGCTCAGGTTAAACATAGGTTATTTATCTCCTCTGTTGCAAAATGGTTTTTGTCTCCTTCTTTGCCTACAATTCTAGATATCATTATCAGTGTTTACATACCATCTTCAATTCCCATCTCTCCCAAGATTCCTTGTACCTACATGCACTGATTCTTTCCTAGCAATGTACCTAAGATGATTGCTCTTACTTGTTTATGCATCTACAGGATAATTCATCTCGGGTTTTGTCTTTTCATATCTCTGATGTAGCAATTCTTTCTGCCAAAACATTTATAGCTCACTGACGTCCACCCAGAATGCTACTGAAATAAATGGGTGCCTTAGACTTCCCTTTTGCTATTCCTCTCTACGTATGCCTCCTTTGGTTTCCCTATGAAAAGTAAACTGGTTTTCAATGTAATAAGGATTTCAGTACATCTCTCTCTCCTCTGAGCTAATTCTGTTAGTCCTATTGTCGACATGCTCAAATTTCATAGAAATACTTTGTAATTTCCCCTCCCATGGCCATGTGGGCTTGTCCGTGTTCATCTGCTGCCTTTTCTCTCAATGTTTACACTATACATGCCGGGGAGCAGGATTATCATTTTGTTCTGAGAATTGACAATACCTTGAACAACTGTTAGAATACCTGGATGACAACTAGTTTGACCTCAGAGTTAATAAAGGAAACAGTGACTGTAGCAGTATTCTGCCTTTTCCGCCTCTCCTTAATGCATTAAAGTACTGATTAGATACTGTGGAATGTAGAGACAGAACAGTGCTTCAGGACCTCAATACAGTGAAGGCCAAAACCACCCAAATATTAACGATGAAATCCCTAAAGCACTAAACCAGTTGAAAAGTACTTTCCTCCCTAAATATTCTTAATCAGAAATAATATCAATTTTCTCATTTGGAAAGGATCTTTTTTTTTTTTTAAACAAGACTGGCCAGAAGAATATTTTCAGACCTGTTTTTCCTAGCATGTAATAACACCTGAAAGTTGAAGATAATTGTTCAGGGATTTATTTACACTGCTGACTCCCCGGTTTTTCCTCAATCATCTTAACAGTGAGAGCAAAACAAAACAGGAAAGTGAATCACCAAGTTTCATCTAATAACAAAGCAATCTAGTTTTCTGTTCAGCATACTTCAAAGTGCATATTCAACCAGAATTTTTCAATTTTTTTTAGCTCCCATTAAAATAAAACAATGAGGTGTTTCATGAGTGTTATTTTTAAGCTAAGAGTATGAAAATGCTGGATAAGAATGAGCACCACAGAGCTGGCATGCCTTAAAAAATACCATACGCGAATAGTTACATATGCATAATTATATAATTACACTTGATGGCAGCAATAGCACATAGAGAATACTATTAATAGCACATAAAATCTGCAGAAATCTCATGAAGATGAATATCCTTCAAAAGTACGAAAAGGTGGCACTCGGTGCAGAATATATTTCAGTTTTACATTTCAGCATGACAATTACCATGAAAGAAAGGATCAAAGTCAAATGGCACAGCTGGCAGCTTGAGAATAATTTAAGAGGTGCATTGGCAATAGCTTTTTGGTTTCAGTAAGATGGACTGCATTAACTGTAATAGGGAAACGATGGTGGAGAAAAGGCATATGCCATTCTTGCCTGGCATTAGTACAACACAAGCTGAACCTGCAGTTTTGATGACTTCATGCAAATTTTAAAAAAGAAACCTTCTGCTAATCAACATGAGCAATAGCAAAGTCTCCTGTGCACTTTGGGTCAAAAGAATAATCCAGCATCACATTTAGGCTGACATTACTGATTCAGGAACTCAAGAGCACCAGGGAAATAAGATTAGCATGTGCCTACAGTATATCCAACCATGGTTCCTCGACCTTGTCCCCAAATTACAAAGAGATAATCTGTCTGCAAGGACATGACTAAATACTTTAGAAGTCAGTCAGGGCAGCTGGGCTGGAACGCTGCAATACAAACCATGCATATAATGCTGTATAACCCCAAGGCTTTTCTCTCATTTCCCACTCACCCTGTAAAGTTTGAATTTTACAGTACTGGAAGGGTGGAACCACACAAGTGACATCTTATCATTTAGTTCTTTTACAAAGGAAGCAATAAAAGGATTTGGGTAAAACACACAGATCCTCCCTACTTTTCATCCTTACCCTAACTCCTTCCCAGACCATTACAGCTACCCTTTGGGCCAGAAGTGCCCTGCATGTTCTGTCATGTCTGTCTTCTCCTCAACACTGTTTCCTTCCCATTCACTTTTAACCTGACTAATATTGGAATATAAATACTCTGTCCAGCAAGAATAATGTTGCATTGGATAATATACTTTACAGTCACCAATTTTAAAAGTACTTCCTCCAAAGTTCACCACAACTTGGACTGAAGGCAAGTGAGATCTGCTTTAACTGAGCTTTCCTTCAAACAGCTCAACATTCAGCAGATCTACCTTTATTTGTCTTGAAAGGTATAAGTATAGCTTCAGTTTCTCAACAATTAAGCTAACAACACAGTTCCCTCTGAACCACAACTTTTCCAAAGATGACTTCCATTCTAAAGACTCTATGCCAAGAGATAAACATTTCTCTACACACAAACAGTTCTGAAAATCAGAATCTCTGCTGTCAAATGTATTATGGGTTCTCTAAATTCCTGGCATATATACCCCAATATGCACAGTCTAAAACATACTGATTTTACAGTTGCAATATGCTTTTGTGTAGTTTAATAGTATAGATTACTACACATTACAAAGCAAAATAAAATCATGAAGACCGTGTAATGTGACCTACACAAAAATCAAAATAAAACAGCAGAGAAAGTAGTTGGTTGGACAGATTTTATATGGACTGCCCAGGAAAAATGGACTGGTTTTTGTTGTGTGCTGCTTTCACAGCTATTACTTCTGTTAGATTTGCAATCAAATGCTTTTGATTTTTATTTGATACTAATAAGTTCTGAAAGCCACAGAGTTTACAAAGCCAAAAAAATAAACCTGGATCCACTAAAGATCCTTTTTTCCTCTTTTTTAACTCTCCACTAGCCAAGAGTAGAGCTGTCAGTTTTACATTACTGGAAGGAACAAATTTGATTCATCTAGTAGATTGAGACTTTGTATAAGAACTTGGCAGAAATTAGTAAGTATTTAGAAGGTGATAAATATTCCAATAGGATACTAAAATGCATCAAGTTAAAATGGCATCAATTTACATAAAAATCAGGGCTTTAAACCCATATTTGTTCTATCACTGTCCTAAATCACAATAACACTGTATAAATTGGCATTACAGTGGGAAATAAAGTTATATAAGAATTTACCATGCAATTATTTAAATTTGGTTCTTGTTTTTTGATACAATTCATTTATAGCTATGTACCATACACCACTTAGAACCCTTTTTTCTCCCCACATGGATGAACACAGTTTCCCTTCAAGCTATGAAAGGGTTTTCTAAGATCTTTATGGAGTCCCTACTGAGAATTTCTTACTCTAAGTTTATCTGTTTCAAGTGGACTACTTTTGACTAATATATAATGACAGAAAAAAAAAAAGTTATCAGGGTGTGTAAAAGCAGATCTGAATCTCTGGCCCTGATATTCTACCAATACCAAGGACTGTGTTAGAAATTGATATTGTTTGCTTTTAATATCCAGTTTCCCTCTGCTAAGAGACACCTTCTTACTTCTAACAGCAAGGTTGTCAGCCACTCAGAGAAAACACTCACTAATCTCCCTCTACTCTAAGCAGAGATTGGACAACTTTACAAAAAAATATTTCTTGAAATGTGCCATTTCAAGATTAATGAACTTACAGCAAGTTGAGGACTTTAGATTTTATTTTAAAGAGAGACATGCTTTCCTCTAGCATTACACTAATCTTATTTTATAATGGTGGAGGAAGAAAAAAAACCCACAACAGAATTGGGGTTGAGGGGGGAGCTTTAAAAAAAAAAATTCTATTTGGCTAGTGAAACAAAGTTTTCCTCAGCTCACTCCATTGCAAGTCACTGGGGCAGAACACATTGAGCAATGCCAGTTTGAGAATTCTAGCAGAGCTGCGAGTCTTTACTGATGAGTTTAACTAGTCACCATATTGATAGGACAAAAATATGTTCACTACTATGTGGTTACTGACCACAGGCCACAGAACAGTATGAGCAAGGCTTTCTGGAGTATAATGGATTTGATCAAAATCTTGGCACAGGATGCAAATACTCAGCTATTAAAACTGGTTAATTTTTTTCTTTTTGGAAATTCCCCATTATAAATACCTTTTTGGTTTTTATTTTTCAAGTATTTAAATGAATTCCTCCATGTCCTCATATTAATCCTCTCCATTTCCTTTTATTATCTTTTCCTTTTTTACACAAAAAAAGAAAAAAAAAGCAAAAGTACTGAGCAGAGGAAGAAAGAAGTTAAAAATAAATCATTTTCTTTAAAAGGATTTTTAAAATAAAAACACATAAAAGCATATGCCATTTTTTGTCAGCCAACTGCACATTTGAGACTTCTATCCAGAGGGCAGGGCAATTTCTAGCCAGCTATACTGTACTGTTAAAAAAATTATGAAGCTCTTATCAGTTGCTGATATCTTGGTGACCCTTTTTTTGGTCCAATTTGCAAGTCTGATGGTTTAATTCCTGGTTTTTTACATGTTGTAAGGCCTGGGGATGCATTTCGGTAAAGCTCAGATAAGCCTAGAAGCTAACTTCCTTCCACACAGATAGTATGGAGGATACACTTGGAATGGACTCAATTTAGGCCAATGCTCTCATTAAAAGCAAAGATGGCCCCAAAAGATGTTTGAAATAGACTACTTAATGCATCTCATATTGTGCTAGAACATACCCAGCTGAAGACAATAGAGAACTTGTTTTTTAAAAAAATATACCAACCCCCCACATTTTTCTAAGTAAGGCAACTGTTTAATAGACTTCACTTAAAGGTCCGAAACAAGTAGTGACTAGGAATTTAACCAGGATGATGTCAGCTCTATTCACTGATTAACACATCATGCAGAATTGAGGTAGGTCATTATGTATGCACAAACACAAGTACCTACCCTAAGATCTTGTAATCAAACTAGACAAGGCAAAATGGAGTTAGTTGTGGGGACATGTAGATATAAAACAATGCAGTTAATGGCCAAAATTGGAGACTTGACATCATGATCAACTGCTACTTTTAACTGTTTTCTAATATCCGACTGTCCTTTGTAGTCCTCTTAAATGAAAACAAGAAGAGAAGAAAGAAATATATCTACAGATTTATAGTCAAATGCAGATGTGCAATGAATTCAGGTAATAGGTATAGCATCCTTTTCTCCATAAAATCTAAAAGGTCCAAACTAAACCCAGACATTTTCAACTGTGTATTATCTTCCAAACAGCAAGATAAACAACCTATTCTATGCATTTCATGGGATCCACGTGAAGATAAAGCAAACAGGGGTTGATGCATTACTTTGCCTTAGCTTCAAGTGATAACTAGAGCTCTATATGCAGTTTTCCCCCATAACACCTATATTTCCAACTTTTAAACATAAAAGGTGTTATGTGTGTTTTGCATCTAGGATTCAGTTATTAAACAGTTGCTAATCATCTTTCATCAGGCAATTTTTATTTGGCATTGGCAAGAGAAGGAAATTTTAAAACATTTTCTTTGCTTTGCATAATACTCAAATATAAAAGTAAATATAGCATTGTTGCTTTCCCTAGAATCATTGCCTCTAAACACCATAGGAAACAGAACTCATACAAAGGGATGATCTAACAAGGCAGTAATAATTAAAAACAAAAAACATAGCACATAAAATGGTTTGATTTTATCTTATTGATTTATTGCCCACTTTAGACAAGAGGCAGTGAGGCACTGCCTGTTTAGAATTTAGCATGTAATTGCCCAGATGTCATGAACTAGATTGCGGTCTCTGTGGTTATTTCAGGTGCTGCTAGTATAAAAAGAGGCTCAACTTTTACTGTGTTTTTCTTTCTTTGCTGAAGAAGCTTCTGAAAAAAATAGACTGTGCAAAAACAACTCTAATAAAATATATTATTTAATATTTTGAGTTAATTTTTACTTTTCTAAATACAGGTATTGGTTAGGCTTTCCAATGGCCTGTGTTACAGCCCAGTTCTGTGGGTCCTGCACAGCCATCCTGTTCCAGAAATGCTAAGTTTTTACAGCTGCTATATTCTGTTCAGTGTTGCAGAAGTGGGAAAGGACATTTATTGGAAGAATAATCTTGTACCTCTATCTCCTTTGCAAGACATATTAATTGGGTAAGCCTGGACTGCATGTCTTTTTTCATTTGCGTTTTTCTATTTAAATTTTATGAGACAAAAATATCCAAAATTCTTTAGATACTGGGCTGGTTCTTCATGGTCACCTTGTATATGCCAAACGTAGATTTATTCATCAGAAATAGCTAGCTTAATTAAAGCTGTCATCTCCTAAAAGCTAATTCAATCCCTCTGCCTGTCACATTGAGGATAAAATTCAAACTAAGCCATCTGCCTTCCTGTTCTTGGGAGCACAAGTACAGCTCTCCTCTTTTTAAGATTAGGACAACTGCCACCTGCCAGTTGCAATCACTTTGCATATCACATTTTCCTAATAAGCAAAGACACAAGCAAGCTTGATAGGAGGCCACAGAGCAAACCCCCACGCTGGTCGTGTCCAGCAGGACCAGAGGGCCCCCTGCTCTGGGGTGCTCAGCAAGGTTGGGGGACAGAGTTAGATGGATGCTGAAGGTGCCTTCTGCTTCTCCCCACACTGTGTACGTGGATAGGATGTCTCAGCAAGGAATCCAGTGTCTTTCATTCAGGATGCAGCAATCATCATCTTTGACTCTTAGAGACTGCAATGTGCTGCAAGTTTAAATCGACTTTGAACATGAGATGTGTAAGAGCGTAAGCTGATCAGTCTGCACTGGCACTGTCAAGCATAGGAAACTCCAACTGCATCTCCCCTGCAGTGTCCTAACAGCATGGGGTCCACCTGCATGCCTGCACACCAGCGCTGTTTGTGTTGTGATGCAGAAGTGCCTCTGTGCTTACACATGACTAATGCTACAAAGGCAGCATTCTCCAAGTACTTCACCAGAAGTACTTTAAGATCTTTAAAGGGAGGGGGGAAATTACAGATTAGTTTTCCTATCGGTACTACAGTCTGCAGAAGAAATTCAAGTAGGAAACAAGCACATGGATTAAAAGAATAAAAGCTAACAAACAAAAGTCAGTTAATACTCTGGTACTGAAACTACAATTACACAGACAGAAACATCTACCCATGTGGAGTAACTCAGTTGTCACCAGAGATTAAAATTAGTGAAGCAACTCACTGTTAGAGAGATGTTTATTTTGATCCATGTGTTATTATGATGTAGAAAAGAATGCAGTTGGATGAGGATTGTAGCATTTCTGGCTTTTAGAAAAATTATGCTTTAACTTATGAACCAAACCAGTTTGCAATGCAAATTAGTAACAATGTGTGAAATAGCATGGTTTCCTTTTCACAAAGACACCCTGAGATGTGTAACTGAACATTAATAATTTCATTTGGCATGGCTGTTATCTTTAAAATGGAAACATTGTGCACAGATACAAGCCAATCACTAACTGCTTTCAGCTCAGAAAATAAACTTTAGAACTATCAATGTGAGTGTTGACAGAACAAAATGTGAAATTTCAGATGGTGTATGTGAATATGTATTTTTCTATCTTCAGAGTCCCACCTTTGCTTCATCTTTGCCTGCATGCTTCTGATTTCTATTAAGTATGACTACCTCCTTGTCTTGTCTGGCAATTAAAGTGACAAAAGTAATAGCAGATGCCTCTTTCATAGTTAAAACTACAGCAAGCAGACCATAGTTCTCATTTTATTACAACCACTCAATATAGCCTAATAATTGCAATGTAATTGAAAAGATCCTGATAATAAACCCAGTTTACTTTTTTTCAGACAAAATAAATACATAACTAAATTCAGGCTTCATTTTAATGACACATTAGATGGTTTCCAACTTGTCTTGATTTTTGTTTTATTTTATGATTGTAAATAAACCCTGGAAAATTCCTTCCCCAATTTTACCACCTGAAACTGCAGCTGTTGGCTGACACTATCAAAGCCTCACAATTCCTAACTCACGTGCAAATCTCATCAAGTGCAGACACTTCTAATTGATTCCAGAAGTTTTTCTTTTGCTAAGATCAGCGGGCAGAAGAAGAATAATGAGCAGCTTTTAAGCAGAAGGGGGAGGGTGTTGAGCTCGGGGAGTGGAGATTTTAAAAGCTCCAGCTTGGCTGCTCTGCCAGAAATGTGGAGCAATTTTACGGTCAATTGGCTGGAGCATCTGGAACTATACATCATAGTCTTTAGTTGATGGTGGTGAAGCCGACTCTCAAACTGGCTAAGTCTAAAATCAGTAATGACTCTGCTGTCACACCTAAGTGGAAACTAACTTAATCTACTGCTAGATTTTACTGTGACTTTTTCTAAGGGACATTATTCCCCTTAGGGCAGTTGTCAAGAATATTAAAAGTCCAGTCCCTGGGATACACTGCATGGTAGAGTGGGCTTCTCAGAATGAAGCTAACATAGAAAATACAGATTACAACTCGTGCTTGTTTAATTCCATGTGTGTTGACATGGCTTTTTATTATAAGGCAGTAGAGTTTCCTTCCATTCCCAGATTAATTTCTGAAGTACGTTTCAGATACACCAGCCAATCTAGATAGGGTACAGAGACTGCATAGGTGATGAGGTTGTAAATCACAGCATAGGGCATGGAGCTTTCACCTTAATGGAAACCAAATATGGGATATGCTGCTCTTTGAAATGTGGCACAGATGATCATAACGGGGGACCAAGGAAAAATGCTGTAGAGCAGAAAACTATCCCTGATGTGGAAATAAGTTCTTATGAGTAAATGTTTGTTTTAAGTCAGTACTCCTAAGTCAGTATTCCAACGCTTGTAAATTACACTAAGAAACAAGTGAGGTAACAGCAAGTCTTTGTACGATGAAAGGAGAAATAAGTAGTGTGGCAATATATCACATTAAGAGAGACGGTTGTGGAACATAGAATACAGTGCAAATCAGTGCCTTAATAAAGAGATATTATATATTTTATCCAGACAAATTAGCTGACACACTTGTAAGAAATGCCAGAATTGCATCACAGATGAGAAGCAGTCTGGTTGGTACAGAATACTACCTCCAGAAGTGTTTGGAATAGCTGCATCTGTCAAGTTGAGATACTCTGTAGGACTAAATAAACAAGTTCATTTCTGTCTTCAATACTTAAGGGCTGAATTATACACTCCAGCGAAGTTTTTATCTATCTTTCAAAGTCAGCTATAGTTCTAATGCACCACATGACCACATAAAAAAGAAAAGAAAAGAAGTTATTTATTTAAAATATCCCACATGTATACAACCTCTGTTTTTCTCTCTTTTCCCCAGTGGAAGTTGCCCTAGTCTTTTGTCCTTCCACTTAATACATGTCTGCCAATGCACTTCTAGCCAGACACCCAGGAAGTTACAGCACAAGAGCCTGGATGAAGAAATTTACTCTCAGATACATCATCTTAGCTGAAGCAAAAATAACAAATAAACAAGCACCTCTAGACAGACACTCTATTTCCTTTTCCAGTTTCCACACTCCTAGCCCTTCAGGGTAAGTCTTTCTCGGTAATGAATTGCAACCACCCCAAGGGTTGGTGAAAATATTTAATAGTTCCAACAACACATCAATGCCTCTCATTTCTACTTGCTCCTCATTAGTGCTACTGTCAAATAACAGCCACTACTTGACCAAAATCAGCTCATGGAATATGCTAGCTGATGCCAAACCAGAGCAATTGGATGGAAACACTTTGAAGAAGTGCACCACCATCACAGATTTTTTTTTGCATATTGTGCCTGCTAAAGAGTGACATAACCAAACATACAAGCAATGTTTTCTGGTAACTCCAGATGGCTAGGAGATTCCAGACTCAGTCTCACAGAAAATTATTTGGCTTTAGTAATACAGATGATCATCACACTACACAGACATAATCAGCCAAAACAAAACTACCTAGCATAGGATGTGACTACACTGATCCTCAAGCAGAAACATATTAGCTCCTCAGTTAATGGTCTATAATCAGTCAAATATAATATCTCCACCCAAGAAGCAATTTTCTTAATATCCAAAAGTTTCTTTAAACATCACCACTCTTTTTTTCTTAATAAAAGTGCAAAACACCCCCTTTTCTTGCACCTTAACAGTATGAAATACATACAGCACAAGGAGCAGAAAATGCTTGCTGAGAAACATGCATTATTCCACCTTTCATAAATAAAAAGAGTCACATTTCTATCTCTGATAACTTGAAATTACTGTCTTGTTTGGAGAAAGGAAGGACATCAGGAGAGATCTGTCAGGAGTATATCTTGAAAGGACTTCATACGCAGTAACAGCAAAACCAATACATCTAAACAACCAGAAGCCATAGTTCTCACATGAAACCAAGACTAAAAACACAAAACTTAAAACTATTGGTAGACAGTATTGTACATACCACAGGATGGATACAGTGCACCACATTAAGACTGCAGCTTTAACAAGTGCAGAAATCCTCTCTTCTTACACACCACCAACTTAATTTTACTTCCAGCTTCCTTCAGCATTAAAAATCTTCCCTGCTCCACAGCAAATTGTATCAACTCACTAAACTTAAGAAAATTGCTTCGCTACATTAGTCAGATGCCAGCTTGCCAAGCCAGCTAGCTGGGCAGCAAGAGCAATAGGCTGAAGCCTGAGAGCAGGACTTCAGCTGCTGGGATTGCAGTCATTAGTGGCTTTTTTTAACACCCAGCTGAGATAATTTAATGGCAAAATGGGAAAGGCTCACTTCTCTCTCACTGCCCCCCTATTTTTCTCTCATTTCTTATATAATTTCTTTCTAGTTTTCACACAGAAGGCCTTCCTCCCATGCAGCATTTTTGGTAACTGTCAGGCCTTTTTATGAGCTGAATGCAATCATTTTCAGTTTAAGTCACCTATTTTTAATAGATTACACTTCAAATAGCACTGTAATATTTACTTCTGAAATCTTAGCTCCTGGTTTTATAATATTTATGAGAAATATGATATTATGAAACATAGCCACAGAGAAAAACAACTTGTATGGACAAGTTACATGCTTTTTCATTAGCGATTCAATATTCTGCTTTGCATTTATCTGCTGCAATATGCAACATTAATTTAAGAGTGCTGTGAAAGTACTGTTAAATTCTAGATGCACTGAGTAGTGCTGTCATGCCTTCTGCAGTTTTTTTCTTTCATCCCTAAGTGTATGCCCTGGAAGGCATAATTCACAGACTCAAAAAATTAGTCAACAGAAATTCTTTTACATGATGTGATGCATTCATTACTATTGCCTGTGAATACTAGATTACTAAACAATTCTTTATTTGGATTATGTTTTAAGGATGATGTTTTAAGGATGGCATTACTTAAGCGTAGTACAAATTATGGGTACTAAAAATATAACATTAAAAAGATCAAAGTCAGATAAACATAGGTGTATGTTAAAAATGGAATATGTATGAGGCAAACAAAAAATTTAAATAAATGTTTTAATTTACCTCACTTTCAAATTGTAAGTGGATTTGAAACTGAAACAGCAAAGGAAGTTTGGGTCCCCAGTACAAGAAAGACAGGGACCTGTTGGAGTGAGTCCAACAGAAGGCCATAAAGGTGATCAGAGAGCTGGAGTACCTCTCCTGTGAAGACAGGTTGCAAGAGTTGAGTTGTTCAGCCTGGAGAAGAGAAGGCTCAGAGAGACCTTAGTACAGCCTTCCAGTATCTAAAAGGGGCCTACAGGAAAGATGGGGAGGGACTGGTTACAAGGGCATGGAGTGACAGGACAAGGGGTAATGTGTTTAAACTAAAAGAGAGTAGATTTAGATTAGAAATAAGGAAAAGACTCTTCACATTGAGGGTGGTGAGGTCCTGGCACAGGTTGCCTAGAGAAGCTGTGGCTGCCCCCTCCCTGGCAGTGTTCAAGGCCAGATTGGATGGGGCTTTGGGCAACCTGAGCTAGTGGAGGGTGTCCCTGCCCATGGCCGGGGGGGTGGAACTAGATGATCTCTGAGGTTTCTTCCAACCCAAACCCTTCTATAATTCTATGAATCTCAGTTGAAAAGCAAGTACATAAAAATTACTAGGACATCTGGAGCCCCACAAGATGCTCAAAGCTCTTTACACTATTACACTGTGAAGGATAGATAACCTATTTTAATTTGAAGATAGAATAAATTTTTAGGACAAATTCTGGACCTAATTTCAGAGAAAATATTTTATATTTTATTGTACTTTACAGTATCTGCTGGTTCAAAATGATTAGGTCAATATTGAGCTAAAACATTAATATATTAAGACTTTTCAACAGATCTCTGGCAAATTCCCTTTGCTCAAAAGTTTACTATCATAAATCCCACTATAACAATATTAGCATACCTAAGACCACTCTTGTCATGAATCCAGAAATTTTTTAATGCATTGAGAGCACAAGTGAACCACATATAAAAATAGGGAACCCTTTGAAGTTCATCACAAACATCACAAAAGCTATTAATATCACAAATCTGTCGATTTATGAAAAAACCCTCTAGTGTTGCCATGTTGGCATTTCTCAGAAACATTACCTATTCCAGTCTCACTAACAGCAAACAGTTTGGAAGACACTAATTCTTTCAGCATACTCAAAGAAAAACATATGCGCAAGGTATTCCCATTTCTTGTTAAAAATCACCAAAAAAGGGACCAGAAAAGAGAATGACAGAGAAGTGTAATATAAAGGATAAAAGGAAAAGGACTAAATAGAAGAATGAACAGGAAAGTACAATAGAGAAGAACTGAAAATGGCAAAGGTGTTAAAATTCAATGATAGATACATGTAAAGAACAGAGAAAAAGCCGTTTCATTTTATTTTCCTCTCCATGGCAGAATAGGAAGCTGTATAGTCCCCTACAAAGAATATAAATAACAATCTGATATTTTAGGTTTTGCTTGTTTCTTAGTAAAATACACTATTACATGTGCATGTGCACACATCAGCGAGGCAACTACGTTTATTTTTTTTAACTGAGAGTTCATATTTTGACATATAATTCTCCCCAAATTCAGCTAGAATAATTCAAGTCTGAGAGGAATAGAATAATCACCAAATTTTACAATTCTTTGCTTCAGGCTAATCTATTGTTCACTCAGGGAATAATGAAAACATTTTCCAAATCCTTACACTATCTGCTGAGTTCTGACCGATTCTTATCTTTGACAATGTAACAATATGGAGGAGAAAATCAAACCAAATCTTGATTAGTGGCATTTATCTAACTTTAAATATTGTCCAATAGTTATTGTTTCTTACCCCAGGTAAAAAGGAAAAATAAAAAGAAAAAAGACTTACAATAGCATAAGATATTTTTCCATTCTCCTATTACCTGATCTCCTGGAAAAGCAGGAGGATCAGCACCACCACCAGAAACATCCAATTAGGAAAGTTGCTACAAATTCTGTAGATATTTCAAGTCAAAGGAAGAATTTTGAACATTTGAGTCCAGATCCCTACTGTTTTATTTAAATTTTTTTCTTATTTTAAGCCAAAAGGTAACTTTCTGGTAACAGTTCTACTGGTCTAGCAAACTGTTCATAACCTTGCTGATAAATATCTTTGCCAGTAACCAGCACTAGGTAGCTTGTGAATGTTATTCAGATTAGAATCATGTTAATGATTTGGTGTTATTTAATTCAGACATTGAAAGAGTTATTATGAAATACCACCTGTACTGATAAACGAAAATTGTAGATTAGAAAGTAAAAGTCACGAACAGGATAAATGTAAGTCCTAAAAATACAAAAGCAACATTACTTCATCATACTGAAGGTCTATTTAGTCCAGTATCATATCTTTGTCAATGGCTATAAGTCTGTTTCTGAGGTACAGTATAAGTACAGATAGAAATATTTAATATTTAAGACTCTTCTAGCCACCAAGAATTTTCAGATTTACCCCACAAAAGGTGAATTAATTCAAATTCAGGAACAAATTTCCTCTATTATGGGTACTATTATATAATATTTTTCAAAAAATTATAAATATACACTTTCCTTTAGCAAAACACAATCATTTTCTCACATTTTCTCATAAAAATTGAGAAATAAAGAGATTAATTAAAAAACCCACCCCCCACCCCCCAATATTCTGCTCAAATAAGAAAGCAAAATATAAATATTTAACATTTCTGGGTTTTTTTCCTTTTTTCTTGTTATTTTTTTTTTTCAAAATAAAGGTCTTACCTCATATGCACAGCCCAAGGAAGAAAACTGACTCCTTAAGTGGCCAAGTTTGTATGCACCTACAAAGACTAAGCAGCGAATGACTTCCAAAATTCCTGCTTTGGGTCTAGAAATGGGAAGTAATTCAGATTAGCATCCAAACTTTTCTTCTGTGTAAACTTCAGCAAAAAAGGGAATGTAGAAATAGTCCGTGATATCCTGCACTTACCCCAAGTCATCTTTCTTAACCTGATAATTAAGTTTTTATAGTATCTACATTCTATGAAATTATAACACTGAATTTGCTAGGCGTGAGAATACACATACTCACAAACTATACATGAGCTCACATAAGCATGGATGCATATATGTCTGTTGTCTTATTACAACAACAAAATTCTGAAAACTGCTACAAGAATAGTTCAGAATCTCTCCATCAGTCTATTTCTGTAATTTTTTTACTAACTCACATAATTATCTCTTGAAGTTATACACATCTCTGGCATATTGTCAGATTTTTACCTATGCTGAAATAAACTCTTCAGTCCACACAAATGACATGCATTCCTTTCTAAAAATGTAATGAACAGCAGGTGATAGCATAGCAGAACTTGCACCTTAATCTCGAAGCTTCTGTTCTACATTTCTGTTCTGTCTGGGCAAATAGTTTCTCCATAAGAAGCTGCCTTGAGACAGCTTGCACACCTCCCCGACCTGCCTGTGCCCCAAAACCAGATATGTGGATCCATCCACACAAGCATGGAGAGGGGCATAAATTGCCCATCCTGTAACTTTTCTACAAGAAGCAGTATAGACGTAGACACTAGTTGCTATGGGAACACTCCTGGGTTTAGGCGCTTGCTTCTCATGTATTATTTGCTACTAAATGGAGAGCAACTTATGTGTCCAAGTGTATCGATATTTCTTTATCAATATTTTTTTTTACATTCTTCAGATTTCTATATAATGATAAATAATGCATAATCAGAGAAGGGAAGGGAAAAAAAAAGAATGTTTTTTATCTTGCCTGTTCTCCATAAGTAGTCCAAAAGATGTCAGGGACAGAATGATGAAGCCAATTCTCAGGAGGATAGTTCCCTGTGACAACATCTGTTAAAAAGTAGACAAAGAGTTTATTTGAAGTAGTTTTCCAAATAGATATTGAGTGTTAACAGAGGAGTATCTTCAGCATCCTTACTCAGTGATGTGTCTAGTTGTACGTGTTTTGTCTGGCAAGGTTTTGGTAACAGAGGGGCTACAGATGTAGCTTCTTTGTGAAGCTGTTAGAAGCTTCCAACAGAGCCACTTCCAGCCAGCTCAAAGATGGGCCTGCTGCTGGCCAAGGCTAAGCCCATCAGCAATGGTGGTAGTGCCTCTGGCATAAATAGTTGAAAAGGGGAAAAATACCCCGTCCAACACCAAGAGCAATCGCAGCTGGAGAGAGGAGTGAGAAGATGTGAGAGGAACACCTCTACTGACACCAAGGTTGGTGAAGAAGGAGGGCCAGGAGGTGCTCCAGGGACTGGAGCAGAAGTTCCCCTGCAGTCCCTGGAGAAGACCATGGTGAGGCAAGGATATCTGCAGACCATAGAGGATGATGAGGGAGCAGATATCCACCTGCAGCCCATGGAAGACCCCATGCTGGAGCAGGTGGATGCCCCTGAAGGAGGCTGTGACCCTAAGGAAAGCCAGTGCTGGATCAGGCTCTTGATACAACCTGTGGCCCCATGGAGAGAGTCACCAAAACAATATTTAAGATATTCCCTTCTGCATTAGGTGTTTTCCATTTTTATCTGGTTCTCTTATGTCTTTACCCAAGAGGGAATAAACATTTTTCTAGGTAAAAATCCCAGACCCCCTGTTCTTTTTCTTCATCTTATGTTACCAGGTCTTTACAATAGCCATCTATTAATCCCAACTGGTACTAAGGTAAGAGTTAGAATTCACATGACACAACAATATAAACACTTTTAAAAAGAAATAAAATTAATGTCCCTTCATGACAGTTCAACACTTGGTGTCAGCAAAACTTTTCAACCTGTACCATTAATTTTCATCAGATGTAAACTCTTAAACTCTTAACACGTATGTTAGTACTTAGATGAATAGCAGCATGAGGATTTACATCCTAAAAAATTACATCAAAATAATATCAATAAAACAGAAATTATTTTCATTGTGAAGTTTGATTTTTTCACTTATTAAATACTTTCTGTATTCTACTCAGGTGCCTTTGAAAATAAAGAGCATATTTAATCAGTTTTCACTGACTTCCTTTCAAATATTAGTTTTGAAAAGGCTTTGTTTTTTCATTAAAAAACCCCCAAACAACCACAACAAAAAACCCAAAACAGAAGTGGTGGCTCTTGAGTTATAAAAGTCCTTTCTGACTTCAATAGCAATAAGGTTTATGAACAGCATCTTGCACTTTGAGATTGTAGGCACTGGAAAAATAAAAATCTATGAATGTCTGCCCTGATTTCAATAAATCCCACTTGGTGACATGCCCACCTTCCCTCAGTGGTGGCCTCTACCCCTCGAAGAGATCTAAGGTAAGTATCTGTGAGCGTGGGAGGCCACAGGAGGATACTCTCAAGTTTTACAGCTGTGCGCATTTACAGTGCCCATGTTTGCAAAACACATCAAACCACACACTCAGGCCAGCAGGTTTCTGTTGTTTTACTAAAGAATCACAAGCACCTACTTAGATATCCTTAACAAACAGATATTGAACAGAGAAAATACAATGCTGGCAATGAGAGCGCTAAACAGCAGCCTCCCCAGTTTACAAGCCAAAACACACATGTTACAAATGACACCTGTTAGGCCACTCTGTTGCACAGATTTGTACCAGGATAGATCGAACTTATTACTGCATTGCTACATTTCCAATTTCTTTCATTCCTCCTTACAAAACCTCAGATTGATGATTATCACCATCATATACTTCTATGTAGCCCTCAAGAGAGGATATTCTTTACATTTTTCTTATGCTTTTACCCTGAGCTATTAGCTACCACAGAAGACAGGATATTGAGTTGGATGTTGAACACTGGGAGTGAAATCAAGAGAGTAAACAATGCTCTGACAGGTTTATAATCCTTTATCAAGGATTGTTTCACATGGAATACATTTGCAAATTCCAGATGTCAGTTTAAAAATTTGTCAATAAAAGATTCGAGAGTGCTCTTTCTGAAAACTTCCGTTTCTGGACCCCACAGCTATGCTAAGTTTAAAAGACTTTACATTGTTGACATGAAGCAATTTGTTTGGAAGTGACATTTTTTGACAGACCTTTTTTTATAAAAATCAGGCATGGATTCTACTTAAGTTTAATGAAATGAGTAGTGCTTAAACTGCTCATCTAGCCACAGTAAATCCAACCTCCACTTCAGCTTCCTGTAAAAAGAGACTGTCCTCACTTTCAAGTTGGATAATTGCACTTTTTTTTTTCTTTTTTTTTTAAATTTAGTCCTTCTGGACAGGTGGGTCGGATTTTGTTTTGTGTTTTTAGGGCAGTGCACTAATCTCTACAGTTTCCCTTAAAAATATTCCTACAGTGGTAGGGTACTATTCTGAGGAAAGGTTTCCTTAGGCAGGAAAGAGAACAGAACATCAAATCCAAATTTCAATCTATTCAAGTAATTGCTACATCACAATATATGGCTAAAAACACATGCAATGGAAAATAAATGAACCTGCAACAGTTCTGAGGAAAAAAGATGTTAATATTTGTCTCTGGAAAGGATATGGTAGTACCTGCTATCAATGAATAAGGGTGCATCCAATTTCCAGTTTAAGAGATTTGCGTCATTTCAGACTTCTCTGCCCTCCCAGTGTTTCCGAGCTGGCTAGCATTAGACATACAGCCCAGGTTTCCTTCCAATTCCAATTTCAGAAAACTGAGGTGCTGTTTCATTCTACCTTCCTTTAAGTACCTTTAACAAAGTGTCTAAAAACCTGCTCTTAACCTAAGCTTCCCTGTAATCAATGGAGAGTGAGAACTTTCTGAATGATTCTATTTCTTGACATTAGCCTAGATAGCAAGTCCAGAGGCTAAATTTGGTCCCTTCACTGAGTTGTATTTGAATAGATGGTGGAAAAACTTATCCAAAGCAGGGACTTTTGGGTCATGTTTTTAGTGGTGTTTTCTCTCATAACTTCTACTTTATTTTTTTCTCTTGGCTTTAAGATACATTTTAGCTCCCATTTCTAGAAAAGTAGGAAAAAATTGAAAGTTACTTTTTTAAGTTAACATATTTTCAGGATACAACAACCGTCTCTATTATTGCTGTTCTATTACATGGTGGTTTGATGAAGTTTGAAATAATGATAAGCTTGATATTAGAGAGACTGTAAAATTGTAGTGCGGACTGAAGCTTTCTTTGTAGAAAAGGCAGACAAAGACAAAACACAGGGTTGGGATAAGGACAGTTATATATTATTTATATATTTATTATATATTATGATATTTATAATGATTATATTTATAATATATTGCAAGCGCTCTGGGGCTTCACCCTTTTCCAATGCAATCTGGATCAGTCCATAGCAAATGCTGTGTTTCCTCCCCTGGGCCAGTTGATTCCAGGTGTATTGGACAAGTAAAAACAAATTGTGGCCTGCAGTCTGCCACCAAAGGGATCAAGAAAAATGGATTAGTGATATCATTTTCAGTGTACCATTTGGCTGCTTTTGACTTCAGTTCATACTGAAGTTCCAACATGTCTGGTATGGCAGCACTCATCAACAGTGTGACTTCATTCAGACCATGATAGTCTACTGTCATACTCCACTCTCCATTAGACTTCTGCATTGGCCGTATGGGACTGTTAAAGGGTGAGCAGGTTCTGCTGATCACTCCCTGACTCTCCAGTTGACAAATTGACTTCTGGATGGGGATCAGGGAGCCTCAGTTTGTGCAGTATTGTCATCTGTGCACTGTCATGGTAGCAACTGGCACCTGATGTTCTTCAACCTTCAGCAACCCCACAACAGAAAGGTACTCCAGGCAAAACAGACAACTGTTCAATTTCATCTGTCTCTGGGACAGCTATTCCAAAAGCTTACTGGTAGCCTTTTGGGTCTTTGAAATACCCTCTATGGAGATAATCTATACCCAAGATGCACGTAGCCTCTGGGCCAATCACAATGGGGTGGTTTTCCCAGCCTTTCCCAGTTAGGCTCACTGCACTCAGACCATTCTGGAGGTATACAGACTTGCCCCTCCCCAGCTAGCCCCCTTTTATATACTGAGCATGACATCATGTGGTATGGAAAATACCCGTGGCCAGCTCAACTCACCCGTGCTTGTTCCTTGTGAAATTCAACTCTATCCTAGCCAAAACCAGGACAATGCCATTTGGAAATAGCAGCTTTTAGAAAACAAGCCATGTAGCATAAATCTTAGCATTATTAGTTTGCTTCCATAACTTTCTCTTTACAGCTCCAGCGGTATAATTACATGCTGCCTTGATTCTTTTATTTACTTTCAAACATCTATCATCCTATGAAGTGGATGGTGGCATCTGAGGCATCCATTTTCTAGGCATTAGTCTACCAAAATCAACAAAATAATCAGTGGGTTATATTACATATTTAAACATCTTATATTAAATCTACACACTGCAAGTTGCAGTGTAAAAAGAATATGCCTTTTACACCTTTGTTAGTGCTAGCATCCTCATTCTACTTATATATAATATGCATGAATATATATATAAAATAAAGGAGTATTTATACACTAAAGTATTTGCATAAACAGAGAAACCTGTGGAACCACAGCAGGTTCCCCAATTACAAGTCAGCCACAATTCTTCAATGTGGTTATTGGCTGCAATCAAACAAAAAAAAATATTTCTGTTGGATTTTGATGTTGTTAAAAGCTTTAGAAATATCTTGGAGCCTTAAAACAGAGGGGAGAGTTATAGAATCTGTGAACAAGTTTACATAGCTTTCTGATCAACAGAATGCCACGGCATTATTATTTTATGGTTTTTTAGTAGTGAAAAAATTATTCATTTAAATGAAGGAAATATGCCATTCCAAATGTGCATTTAAAAGAACACTGATATATTCCAAATTGATTTTTATATTTCAAAGAACTTGACATTTTATTCCTTTCGAATAATAACATAGATACCTTTTCTCATCCTCATATGTTGTTTCAAAGAACTGCTAGGAACAATGTCAGCACATTTCATAACTTAGTAGATGCTCTGTTGTAATATATCAGACACTTCTGACATTCAAATGAAGTATGCCAATACAATGCTATGAAAATGAAATGTTATTGTTAGGTGTCTTTATATGGATTTATTTTCACTTAGAATTCCTTAAAAAAAAAGTAAATTGTTAACATTATTCTATATGCAATACTTGGTTTTGTCTTACTGTAATGGTATACCAACAGCTTGCAAGAGATCTATCTTTTCCCTATAACTTTTTTGTCTAATTGCAACTGCTCGCATATTCATAGCATTGTAAGCACAGTAAATGTTACAGTATCTATCAACAATAAAAAAAGCACTGCAAAATGTGTTTAAGGTACACTTCACTTTGATTTATGTGATACACGCAGTTCTGGAGCTACGAGACTTTTGCTTTGAATGTACTGCAGCTTTACACTCCTAGCACTCTCTCTGGGAATGATCCAAATCCCATTTCTTCAATGAGCCTTGGATCAGATCTAGTTGTGCAGAGCTCAGAAGTAATTTTTATCCTCTGAATGTAGTGCAGATCACTGTATAGAAAATGAACACTGTATGGTCTCTCCTGTGGAAAATATATATTTGTTCCTTCTTGTTTTGCTTTTTCTGTAAGGTAAATGTAGGTCATTCAGACCAAAGGTATATGGGTGTTCTTTATGGTTAGAGAAATTTAACACTTCTACAGGGTGTGAGACCAAACACTGAGCATCTGTAATCACTTGAGAAATGTAATAGCTGTGTGCTGTGTCTTATGGCTATTATGAAATGGAACTTATACCTAAAAATGAGGAAAACAGTTAGCTTTCTCCATTTATGGAGCTATGCCACAGTTATGACATAATTCATAGCCAGACACAAAGTTCCAGTTGTATCCATAGTCATTTCATAACTCAGTATAGTGGAAAAGTGATATTGAAGAAACATTTTTGCCAAGTAAAGTTATTCATACACAAGCTTCCTTCTCGTGACAGCTTCCCCACTGTACTGCAGAGTGATGCTGGAACCCTGCCTTGGGACCAGCACTTTCTACACCCACGCTGAAGGTTTATGTCCTGAGATGAGGTGCTTCTAGTTCCCCATGCTCTCCTTCATATCCTCACTACCTTATTACCCTACAGTTTTTGCAGATAATTTTCAAGTTGTTTTTCTACAGTAAGTTCATAAATGGTGGATCTTCAGGATGTTTCTTACATGATTGCAAGATTTTAATGATCATCTGGGGGTTGGGTGCCTTTTTCAACTTCCCTTATTACTTAAACAGCTGCAGTTATCAGCAGAGAAAATAATTGGGACCATCCATTTTTCCTCCCAGGATCAGAAAATACAAAAGGAGAAGAGAATAATATAGGGAAAATCTCACAAGCAGACTTCTTACTTCTTGCTGTTAAAAGCAACTGCAACAAACGAACAAAAAAAAACCCCAAACACACACTCCCCACCCCACCCCCACAGTTTGATCCCTAGGCAAATATGATTTGCTGCTGGTATGTAGGAATCTAGAAGCATATCCAGAAAATATTGCAGAAGCTTATCTTAATATAAGAACACTGGTAACCATGTAAACTGTATATCTTGTATACATTGGAGGTATTTATCCTTATCTTTGGCTTCATTTCCTGACCACAGAAATTTCTTAGAACAGACTAAGCCTCAGATGGCTTAGTAATCTCTGAACTCTCTGCAGTTGCAGCGTGACCCTTTATAGAGGTGAACATGATGTGTAGAATAACCTAATATTAATCAGAAGACTATGCCTGAGGTATCAGAAACATTACATAATACTCTTTAAACTTTCTCAAAAATTGTATCATTCTACTTGTATGATGTACTACTCAGAACACTTCTAACCAAAAACTTGAAAAACAAAAAAAGCTGTGGCAGCTCACATACGCAGAATTACCAGAGCTACTATGAGCCTGTTGCCATGTATCCCAAGAAATTATTGCAGGCAGAGTCCGTCTCTTGCACTTTTTTCACTGGGATGCAAGATGACTATCAAGTCGGAAGACCAAAATGGCAACATTTGGACAAGATTTCAGACAGCTCTGAAATGGCTTTTCAGTCTTTTGGAATCCTTCAGGGATGACCATGGTCAGACATGCAAGAGAGACTTATTTCTAGAAATTTGCCTCTTGCCTGCATTCAGACATGTTTGTCATGGGCATGGTGGTGGGGCGCAGCAAGAGAGGCTGCCCTCTGGGAAGAGGTTGGGGCTGGAGGCAGCCAGTGGACGTGGCTGTGGCCCTGAAAGGAAGGATCCTGTCCCACAGCACCCAGCGAGGTGGGCAGGGGACAGTAACCACCATTGTCCAAGGGACAGAGATCACCAGCCAAGCATGCCAGGACAAGGCTGGTCCACAGGCGAGCAGAGGCTGAAGAACACAGGGGGCCCTTGGCCCTTATCTTTTCTGGAACTTTTATTATTTTAATTTAATTGATTAACTTAAGCACGTTCACCTGTAATTAATATGGTTATTAAATGTTGTTTAATAAACAATATAAAATATTTTATATCCAATATTAATCACTATATATATTTACCAATTTATTTTTATTCTTTTTACAGAATCTAGTCATTATTATAATTGTATAAATAAGAAACAACTCAGGCCATAGAGCCTCTACTCAACACTTTATTATTTAAATATGTTGTGTGTGGTATCACTGGTAGAATGAGATGCTCTTTCATAAAGATAGGAAATACTTACGGTCACGGTGCCAAGGAGTTCAGTATACAAGTCCATTATTACAGCAAAATGCACAACTGCATAGCAATTAAGATAAGCTGGAACACTTGGATTAAAGGGAACTTCTTTTCCAGTGATCTGTATGAAGCAAAGAAGACAATACTCTTCAACAGTGACCTGCTCCAGCCTGTTATTCCTTAATATTCTTTATACTTACAAATACAAAAAGATTAAGGGACACAGATAATTGCACAGATAATTTGCTATCAAACATAGGTACTACCTAGTGTGAGACAGGGTTAAACTCTGTGTATGTGTATGTTCACAGTTAAAAGAAAAAGAGAAAATACTATACTCTGTAGAACAATTTTGAAAATCTCTTTAGGAAATGAATAATGAAAAGATAAATAAAAAATATGTTTTCCTTCAAATAAAAAGAAAAAAATCACAGCTAAACCATTTATTTCCTTCCATTTCTGTCTCTATTTCATCTTCCCCTATGCTTTATGACTGCTAATTTGCTAATTTAAAATAGCATGTGTAGAGTTTTTCACATTCATCCAGTAGCATTAAGAGTTCCAAGTAAACTACACAAAACTGAAAGCCTGTGTATGTTCTATTTACCACTGGGATTTCCTCAGGAAGGCCAAGTCTAGGTTTGCCTGGTCCCCAGCCTGGCCCTTTGAATATGACAGAAAGCTTATTGCAGAATCCAGGTGTGGCCCAAAATGTGTTCCAAATATGAGCCAAGGGACGTAACTGAAAGAAAGAGCAAGTAATTTTACATTGTTAATAAAATAAAATTTAATAAAACATTATATTTTATTCATTTTTAGCCCTCAAGTAAATGGTTTTTCAGAGTCTGTAAAGAGAATAAATTAGGAATAGATTAAGACAGTCAGAAGTTCAGAAAACCTGACTGAAAAAGGCAGGAGTGATATCAAGCCCTTGGTTTATAGTGAGGATTACAGACTTCTGCCCAGAGGAAAATCTGCTTCTCCTGTAATCAAACCAGAGTCTTTAATGAAATATTGTATATTTATGGTAGCTTTAAACTAGAATTTGGTTACTGGGACCTTGAAATGACATACTCCAAATAACTGAATTACTTCATTTCTGACTGGAATGGATATAATTGCAGACTGTGACCATCCTTCCAGCCTCCAGCCCAGACACCCCTGCAGAAGAAGTTATCATTCTTTGAGGTGCCTCCTTAAGTAAACAGTCACGAAAAGCAAACAGGGACCTCAATACTCATCAGCCCCTGAGGCTTTTACAAAGAACTTCTATCAAGTTTAAGGGAAGCCTGAACAAATAAATCTCAAAAGCACCACATTAAATCATTTCTTTAGGTTGGGGTGGTGTTTTTTGGTTGTTGGTTTGTGGGGTTTTTTTAACTTAAAAGCCCTGCTATATTCAACCTGTTCTGGAGGTTTTGTTGAGACCATGATGCCTGCTATAGAATGCTGTCAACATAATCTTGAACAGCAAATATGCTGAAGAGATAAAAAATAAAGATATTACACCATGGAATTATTTATGAAATAGCAATAGAGGACAAACAAGAGACAAAATATATATTTTTATTTGTGCTTCGCTGCATATTTCTCTACATACAGCAAAATGGACATAATTCAGTCCAAGGCCTGTTATATAGCCACTATAATTAGTTGTTAATTCTACATATTGTATTTTCATGATGACCACAAGCTCTGCTTATGCTCATAGTAGTGAGAAGAAATGATTGCTTGACAATGAAATACTGAAGAAATTGTAGATCATTTCATTGACTGTGCAGCAATGCAAAGATGGTCTCAACTGCGCTTAAGAGAGGCATTTCTTCTGAATACCATAGTGGGTGATACAAACTACAGCACCTGGAGCATGACGGGATCAAATGAATTTACTGGATGTGTTAAACCATATACAACTTTTGCATCTTCTGCCTCAAATGTTCCTGATGGAAGAAAAAAATTTAAAAAAACCCATAAGAACAACCAACAATCAATTTTAAAAATATACATATTTTCATGTTTTGCCACATATTTACTATTTTGTATTTTTGACAGAGAACAACTTTTTTCCTACTTACCAAATATCCTGTCCCAGATAATGAGTGTGCCGCCATAATTTTTGTCAATGCAGTAAGGATTTCTACCTATAATTAAAATCATGTATGAAACCAGTAATTGCATATGGAAGAATACATTCAACTGGATTATGAAGGGAAATCTTCATTATTAGCATCAATTTACAATAACAAAATAATTTTAAAAGGTAGCTAGCACATCAGTAATTATATATCTACAAGATTTCTTTTTTCTTACTAAGATTATTGCTCTCTACTCAGATTCACATATACAAATGAAATGTATCATACCCAAAATTTCTGTGAAACAGAAGGATTCATTTGGAGAGTACAACTCAGTTGAAAATATATTTATAAAGACAAATTAAAAAGCAAACAAAAATAATTTCAGCAGTTTATACCTAAGAAAATACATGCTAAATAGATTTAGGCACAATCATTTCATTAAGGACTTTCAGCTCTGTCTTCTAGGCCATAGGTCTGACCCCATCCTCATTATTAGTAACCTCATTAACAAGGAAAACTGATGCTTCTATCTTGTTTCTAGGGAATGTATTTGTATATAAGCTGTCCTACCGAAAGTATGAGAAAAGAAACATTGATTACATATCCCCAAGTTTGTGGAGATTGTCTAGAATGACCATACGCCACCTGATCAGCTCTGGAATTATTGCTTACCTCCGATCAGGATCAGAGGATTAGTTTGGATTTACAGCAGAGAAAATAAGAGCAGAGTGCCTCCCTCCAGGATTACCAGCACTTGTGCAAATTTCAAGGATTAGACACTTAGAGCACCACAGCCTTTTTAAAATGTCTACACAGTGCCATAAACACTTTACACATGGAGGATATAATAAATATTAATAACATCCTCTGTACATATAACTGCATTTGAGTCTGTTTCAAATTATTTTGTTCTTCCATTCTCCTATTGCTTTTTTACTTATCTCCATACACCAAATTTCATACATCTATGAAATCCAATTCTATTCCTCAGATATGTTCATGACATTTTTGGGAATGCAGTGGAGTTATTACTCCAATTTATAAATGCAGTGTGGTCTTGAATGCCCCTGAATATTGATGAAGAGTCAATCATCATGCACTTGTGTGAAGTGATATTTTTCAATAATTCAGACAGCTGAAACCAAATTCCACTAAAATATTAAACAGATCTTCTATAATATAACCATATATTTTTGCACATTCATTACTTGAATTTGAATGCAAATGCAGTTGCTGTTGATTGACAATGAAGTTTTAGTAGTCAGGGAAGGATGATGTATTTTTCCATCACTCTTCATATTTACAAATTTTGAACTGTTTTGCTCAAAGTCCTCAAATTTTTTCACATTATCCAGGCTTAATTTCTACTCAATAATTAATCTTAAATGCAAAAAATTTAAAAATTAAAATTACAGAAAAATGTTTTAAAATACTATGGAATTTCTAACTGAATAAGTAATAATAATAAAAATTAAAATCCTCCTAATTTCAGATTATGGCGGTGATGATGATTATTATTATTATTTAAATAGCAACCTTGAGAAGAAATATATTGAGGAGTAAGAGGTTACACTTTTAGCTTACCATGATGAACTCTGTGATGACTGGGAGTATTAAGAATCCACTCCAGAGGCCCAAGCTTGGTGATAACCTTAAAAAAAGTAATTTTTCAATTTAATTTGAAAGTACTGTGTAAAATCAGGAAGGTGGGGAAAAGGGGAGGAAATACATAAAGAGGATTTTAATCACCAGGAAAATTACATAAAAAGACAAGAATGTACTGTTTTGGCCTGAACCATCTTATTGTTACGAGAATTTTTATGAAAAAAGTGAAATTTAGTAAAATGCAATTTAAAAATTAAATTTATTTTGATCCAGCAGCACATTTTCGTCTTATTTTTATTACCTGTTCATAATTCCATACAGATAATTTCACTCACAATTTTTTACGCACAACAATTGACAGTGCTGGGAAACCAGTATAACACTTAGAACCCAATCATGTGAACACTTTATACCAGCAAATGGCTGTCACTGACCCAGAAACAATTTTTCCTTCTTCCTTCAGTACCTTTGACTGCTTGTCCCTTCTACTAATGCCCTTATTTTACTCTGGCACAAATGCAGTAACACAACAAACCTAATTAGGGAACTGATGAAAATTAAAACTAATTTTGTTTTCTTTTTCTAAATTAGTTTAACTGATCAGTTCCTGAACACAATCCAACATATGGTCACAAGTACACCAGCATGAGTCAGAGGCATGAAAAGAAAGTAGACCAGCATAAATTCATAGTGGAGCTGCAATCTAAGGCAACGACTCAACAGTACAGAATATCCAGCCTTGATCATATTAGTACCAGACCAAGAACAACAGAAAGCGTTGATTGCTATAAATTCATTCTAATGGTTCAAGCTCTGTCAGAAAATGCTGATGAATTGAGTTTGTATAAGCAATGTTTATCCTAAATTAGGTACTCTCCTAAATTATGGCCGCCAAGGAAAGGCAGTGTTAACTTTAAATCTTGTGCTTTGGTTAGCTCAACAAAAATGTGTGGATATCCAAAACCAGCAACCATTGCTTAATTCCAAACACAAACTCATCAATCACAAATAGATGCAATTATTGAGTGACCAGAAAGGACTTCTATTCAAAATCCATCCTGAAATGGTATCTATTCACCACGACTCATTATGACCATAATGTCTTGTAATAAAAATGGGGGTAGGGAACAGGAAAAGCATCATTGTTTAGATGCCTTAAATGTTAGGAAACGAAACCCAGAACCTATTGCTTTGTCTTTCACAAAACTTAATTAATAAATTTAATACTCGTACTGCAGAGATGCATGATTTGTGTTAAAATAGTAGAAATAATATTAGAAAAATAACACATTAAATAGAGAAGCAGGCAGTCAAAACTCATGACAGCAGTCTCATTCATCTAAATAGCTAAACATAAAAAGATTATTAATTTAAGGTTTAGAGAACAAAGTCATAAAACATTCCAGTACTATTTCTGTTTCGCATTCGTGATAGTGAAAGTAGATCTGGACTCAAACAGTAAACACATGGCATCCTTCAGATGTATTTAAATCTTTATGAATCAGGTAAATATCACAATAAAAGGAATAAATATCTTTAGTTAATTTTTGTCTTTAGTAACAGCTAAAAGAACATTCTGTATGGAAAGACTAGAAATGAGCAGATTTTTCATATAGAGAGAACTGTAAAATCTTGAGCATGTCTCAAAATCCTGCACACACTTGACAGGAAAAGAATATTGGCAAGTTTGTTTTGTTTCCTTTAATTCAGAAGCCAAGGACAGCATCAATAGGACCATTTGTTTTTCTCAGGTCTCCCTCAAAATAAGTTGAAGCTTGGAAAGAACACCTGAAGGTGAGAAATGATTCATCATTCATACTAGCTCCATTTCCCACCTCTCTCAAGCTGAAAATCCCACTGTTTTAAACTACATGAGATGTGGCCACTAAATTAATTTAATCTGAGTCAAATATCTTGGATTAAGCTATGGCCCAGCAGTGATATCTGTATTTGGCCACACCTAATTTTTGATCCGCCTGGTTTAAATATATTTTCAGCTCAGTTTTCAAATAATTTTTGTGAAAACAAACCAAATCTGCACTAGGAGAGTAGGGAACCACTAAGGAATAAGTGTCTTCACTTTTAATGTACAGGTGGATTATAAGAAAATGTCCTCATAATTAATTCCTTCAACTCTTCAATATCCAAATGGTTAAATTCATACTTTAAAATTAAAATTCATCCTTTTTGAAAGTCCATATAATTCATCATTATGCTAAATTAGAACTTTGTGTCTTGGGGCTCCCCAAAGACCTCAGGAACTGATGCAAAATTTTAAATAAATACTTCTGACTAATCCTAGAAAAGTATTTTCTTTGGAAAATGGAACCTCTCTCATACTTTAAAATGGTTCCACCCCAACACAATTTTTTTCAAGTGATGACATTTACAAATCTACTGAAATATCTTCTCTGCAGCATCACTAGTGATTGATGCCTGAGCCTATTTCAAGTCATTATTCAGCCAAGGTTACTTCCATCACAAAGACATGCTAGCCATATGCTGATGGAAATATCTGAGACAACAATTATAACCACGTGATACCTGACCAAGCAAAAATCCATCAGGTGGGAATTAGCAATCTAAAAATCAATACTTTGACGAAAATACATTAAAAATATTTTTATACCAGATATTCAAAATGATACAGGGTGATATTTCTAGAAACTTCATTTGCTTTCAGTAAGTTTACTTTTTTATATTTAGCACATTTCTAAACCAGAAAGAAATGTTGTTGGTGGAAAACTTCTGATGCCAAAAATTGCATAAATATTTTATAAATGTGTATTTTATTAATATATCTATATATCATTCCAACAAACAGAAACATTTCGCCTTGGAAAGCTGAATTTGCATGGTTTCTGCAGCACCACATGTCAACATAATTATTCTGTTGAATTTTGTTGACATTTTCTATATTCTGCCATCTTACCAGGGGCAAAACTTTCACCAAAGTAAATTGTCAAGGCTAGGATAATAAGCTTTTGCCAAACAAGCTTCTGAACCTGTCATGTCAGGCTGGTAGGAACTTCCTGAAATCACAGTGAAAGGAAAGACTAGTAACTCAATTGACTAGTAACAAAATTTAATGTGGTGCAACAGCAACCCAAGCTCAAAAGAATAGAGAACAGAGGGGAGAAAGGTAGTGACAGGTACTCCACCTATCCATCTACTTTCTAGCTGTCAGTCTTCCCTCACTTCTGTGACTGTTCATATATTTTCCTTAGAAAACAGCAATTGCAAAGGAGCTGGTTAAGTGTCCCTGGTAGCAGTAACCAGGCTTACACTGTAAGTGCAACAAGTTACCAAAGCATGTACACTGCTAGATTTCAGTCATTCAAGACAGCAAAACATTTTCAACTTAAAATAGCTGTGTATTAAAAATGGCTTGTTAAAATATGATCTTTCACAATTTTCAGATTTCAGGGGAAAATTAAATTAAAAATTGAAAAATTAACAAAATACCTATGATAAGAATATCAGAGCATCTCAGGTTTAGTAGCTTGCAATAAGGATTTTCATTTGAAAAATCTTTCTGCTATCATAACTTTTGCATGCAGTATAAAGTTTTGTTTCAGACCTTTTTACTAGAAAGTAGTCTCAAAAGTTAAAAAAAAGAAGTGGGAATGTCATTATTCAATATCCCTATTGACTGTACTACGAAGTCTTTCTCATTGAAAGGAAAAAGAGTCTGCTTGTGAATACAAAATATTCTTGTTCTTTATATTATAATTTTTGCAGTGATTTGGGGAATACAGAAAACCAGCCACCAATCCCCTGAAAGCTGAACTACCCCAAGTGTTGTCCAAAATATTATTATCTATATTTTGACCTATATAGCTGGGGTCTTCATGCTTGTATTTGTTTCCCTCATGCAGATACCTACTATTCTAAATCACCTCCTGTCTCCAGTTCTTCCTCTTTCAATTAACACATCATGTGCACCTCAACTCCCATGCCACTGACCCACAGATGAACTGCAGCATTCCACCAAAACTCTTTTCTTGTTTGCTTTGTTTATTTTTTAACATCTCATAACCACAAAAATAATTTTTCACTTGAAAAACCCTTACAAATGCACTCAATGAACTACCCACAAACCAGATATGTAGGTATCTTACATATACCAGTTATAAAAGCTTTGTCAGATCTCTCCACAAAATGTCTATTCCTCTTTCTCTCTTTTTTTTTTTTCCCCTAAGCAAACATATTCCCTCCATTGTACTTGGGTACTGCTAAATAATAAAGCAAAATTACTGGCAATACTTGAAGCAATTCCAAAAGCAGTTTAACAAATAAGGCAGGATAAAAGGTTCATGCTTAGAAACGGTTTCCAAGCATTACTGAATAAAACGTGCTGGAAGTTAAATCTTCATATATAATGAGAACTAAATGTGGTTTTTTATCTATAATAGTATTTCTTATACAAAGATGTTTCCTTTGTGACAGCAATCCCTAGCCTAAAGGAAAAGAACATTATGCAATATCTCTTGCGGCATGTAAGCACCTCCGTTTGTGGTCTCAGACTTTGTCAGCACCAAGGGAAATCTTTATTGCCTGGTACCTGCACCACTTCAATGTAGTTCTTGTTTAAATAATGAGAAAAAATCATGACATGAAATCCAAGGGAAACTTTACATCTTGTGTAACAACTCCTCCTGTCACCACTACAACATGAATCTTTACTTAACTCTGTTTCAACATGAACGTTAAGAAGGAATGTCAACTGAGTAGAGCAGGCAACGTTAGAGTAAAACGATTTGTATAGAAAAAGATTTTTGCTGGGGGGTTTTATTATATTTTTACTTGAGCATAAAAAAAGCTGTTTGTAGCACAGCATTACTTTCAGTATCATAGTGTTACTGACCTGCAGGACAGGAGAGGGTGAATTAATCCCTGGAGCATCACTAAGGAGCACTGAAACCTTAACTTCGGGATTTCTGTTACACTAGTTGGTAGTAAGATATATTACTATCGATTTCCTCATCAAAATCAAGATAAGATTTTTATTCCTGGTATATAAATCTGGATTTCAGACAGTCTGGTGCGGAAATTTAAAAATAAGACCTTAATTATATTCCCCAGTAGAGCTGCTGTGTTAATTCAGGACAACACTTCCCTGTATTTATACAGATGGCCCCGGTGATCAGATCTGCCATGTGAAATCTCTACAGGGAAGCTGAGGAAAGGCAGAACTCCTAGGATATGCACTCGTCTGCCAGTTTCACACTTTGAAATCCTCGGCAAACCCTGATTTATATACCGCCAAATGTTTTCCTATCTGATTAGGCAGTTTTCTACTCCGGTAAGCATGTAAAATGGATGTAGCCAAATTTCCACACTGAGGAGAGAAAAAACAATATTTATAGTTCAGAAATAAAACAAGCTAGAGGAATCAGGCCTGTTGGGATCATAAAGAGTTTCATAGGGGGCAAATTTCTGATAAATCTGGATTGTAAGAATGGGAGGCGAAACCCTAGTTTTAATGGGTAGTCCAGTTTAGAGCATATTTATATAATAAATACACAGACTTAAGAAATGTGTTTATAATAAATTAACTTGAAGGCAGGCTGTTGTCACTTTTCATTGTTTTATGCCTCAAACAGGAGGTAAGGTTTGAATCAAACGGGCATCATGTATGAATATTTCAGTTAACACATTCAGTAAGTGGATGCAACTTTAGTTTTTTTTTTCTTTAAAGGTCCAGTTAAGCCTCGTTGTGGGAAAGATGAGCACAAATAGAAAGTCTCAATTGTTTTATCCTCTAAAGATGAGAGAAAACCTACACTAACCTTTTGTTTTAATTGCAGCGTGGAGAAAGTTACTCTTTCAGTCATACATCTAGTTAAACATTTTAAACAAATTCCAGGAGAAAAATTGCTATACAATTTCAGTATTTATCATCAGCTTGACAAATACATGCTGGCAACTGTGGGGAGAAAAACCCAGAAAGTAATAAATCTGTATGCCAGTCTTGAAATAAACTAAAATATAGCCTAGTGTAGTTCCTCAACCTCCTCTTTAGAGATACAAATTACAGACAACATCCTACACTTTGTGTTTTTAACAAATAAGGGTCTTTAATACTGTCTTGACTGTGGACATAACTAATTTAAGTACCTGAGTAAAAGCTGTGAGAAGAATTTAACAGTATTGCATGTAACATGCTGAGGTGGAAAATTAGGTAATTTTTCTTTTGACAGACAGCAGGCTCTAACTTCACATTACGGTGTTACTCTTTCATGACTATATTTACTTTATTTGGTAAATTAGTTGTTTAGATTGTTTTGCAGGATGTAGAATGTATGGAAATGTGTTGCATCTCTAAGTAGCTCCTTTCGCTTTTATAATAATTCTCCAGAGACATAATAGATGAAAGTAGCCCAAATAAAACCCTTGAAATATGATTTCAGTTTTAGGGTTTCTGCAGGCAGAGTAGCAATAATCAGTCCCACTGCTGCTGAAGTAAGCATTTCCCAGCTGTCTCTTGAAAGAAGAGTCTTTGGTCCAAGGACCAGAAACCAGCACTCAAACTCAAGGACTTAATTTTTAGGTGGAAAAGTCAAGTTTGTACTTATGTCTTATCCATAATCTTTTAATTTCTGACATCACCAGTGACCCAACTTCAACAGGGACAGGGAAGGATTCTACTGCCCAGATTGTTGCCCATCAAATGCAAATCTTCAACATAACCTGATTATTGTGGAGCAGCTGCTTTTTTTTGAATGAAAGAGATCACGGCTCCTGTGCTGCATGTTGAACTCAGATCTACTGGGAGCAGGGCACTACTCAGTCCATTTAAATTACTTACATGTTTTTAAACCCCTCTCTATTCTGCAGTTCAGTTGAAAGAGAAAATGGATAAGGATAAAATATTTAGTGTATCAAGGCATTTCTGGGTAAACTCAGATACCTAAAAGTGCCAAGGAGCACTTAGGTCAAAATAAGAGGCTTATCCTGGCGGTACTGAGGTGTAAACTGGACACTTCCTAATCATCCTTGAGGTCCTAGGTGCCAAGAAAGGAACTCCAAACCTCATCCCCTGCTTTTCCTGGTTAAACTCTGTTCAAGTGCAGCCTACACTTAGCAGGACAGTAACAGTGTGCTATGTTTTATTTTCTCTCTCTTTAGTTATTATTTTTATTTAAAACAAAAAGCCGAATTACACGCCTTATCAATCTAGAAAGATAATACTTTTCTCCCTTCGTGGAGGGAGTGAAACATAGAAAATTGGAACACGTTGCAGTTATTGTGAGTATTTCTGCTTAGTGATAGTGCTGTAAGCTTTTCTCTTCTCTGTGCGCTGACAAGTGCAATGATGACAAGACTTATGGGTTGGTCAGAAAATCTAATAGCCATTTTGGCAGACAAGCTGGATTGAAGCAGTGAAATCTCTTTGTTTCTTGGAATAGTGTTTGAGTTTTATTGTCTATATTGTATATATATCTTATCTGGACCTACAGAGGCACTGTCTGCATTAAAGAAATTCTCTCTCTGGTATTTAATTTTATTTGTTCTCCTTCTCTCCACAATAAATGCTTGAACTGACAGTTTGTGGCTGGTAAACAATGAGGTTCTGAATGATAAAAGCATCAGCTTTCAGGAATGGGACCAGAACTTTACATTGAAAACTAAAATTTTTGTCTTTAGGCAAATCAGTGAGTATTTCATTCCCCACAGGTTTTAGAATAATTTCTGCGATCTTTGTATGTCCTGGTTTTTAGCTGGGATAGAGTTAATTTTCATAGGAAGCTGGGAGGGGACACGGACACAAGAGCTGACACAGACAGGATTGCTCACCCAAACTAGCCAAAGGGCTGTTACATGCCCTATGACATCATGCTCAGTATATAAAGAGGGCTGGTTGTGGAGGAGGCATTGCTGCTTGGGGACCAGATGTGCTTTGGGTTTCAGGGCAGTGAGGAAACTGGATTGTGTATCACCCACTTTGTATATTCCTCTCCCTTTGCTGTTCCAGTGAGCTGCCCCTGAGTTTTAACTTTGTCTTCCAATTCTCCTCACCATACCATCAGGGGTGGATGTGAGCAGCCATGCAGTGCACAGCTACCAGCTAGGGCTAAACCATAAGTCTGTAAAAGTGAGAAAATGTAGCTTCTAAAAGCTGTCAGATGACGTGAAATATTTCTAGGAATTTCACTTAAATCATCTATGGCACCAAGAGTTGTCAGATGCAGGCTTGCACATCACACTAGGAGAATGGCAGTGTATCACCTCTACATTATATTCATCGTTTTGATGACTTTTTGCAAAAGTCTCATGAGTGGTAAGTATTTAGACTGTCCTTATAACCTGATTAGGACAGATTTGCATCTTTCTAGTTTGAAAGGGCACATCAGACAGTCCCATGTCTAATATTTCCTACAGTTGATGAATTAAAAGAAAGTAAGTTTTTTCTTTCATTAAATGAACCAATGTATTAGAATACAGAAAATGAATGGTTTGGTTGACATATGCTACTTGAATTCAAAATGAGTTTCCAGCAAATTTCATATATGATTTCATAATCATACTTAATACATTGGATTATTACTGATTTTACCTTTCACTGGTTATGCTCTTTATAAAAAATAAAAAGCCCTTCCCCCCAAAAAAACCTCAAACCAAACAAACAAAGAAAAAAACCCATGAAAAACACCCATGAAAAAACAACCAAAGAAACCAAATGGTGTTTCTCATCTGCCAGGAAATCAAATCATCATACCCTGTTTCTACTGGGATTCATTCAATAACACGTACACCACTATTTTGCAAAAACTTCCACACAATAACTTCGACACATTACTCACTGACCTTATAGGAACTGTTCACAGTACATTAAATTAAGCATAAACATACACCTCTGTAAACAAAGCCTCACATTTTTTTAGTCTACCAGCAAAGCATCTCCATTTTTCATATTCAAACTACGGAGGATTTTAGCTCATTATCAAAAATCTTTCTCCAACTCCACAAAACAACCACAAAACCAAAGCGATCTTCTGTTCAAACACTCAAAAGCATTACTGTCAAAAAAGCTTTGTTAAAATGCTTTTCAAATTCAGCCTCATTTTCTGATCGAATTTATGACTCAGTTTTTAGAAATGGTTTACTAAATTGCTTCTAAATTACTAAACTACTGAAAGTACTTTAAATGAACCTTGTTACACTTGTTTACTCCTGCATTCCTTTCTTGTTTATTTAAATGAGACTACAGCAAACAATGTGGAAAAGGTAGGTACAAGAAAATGAAAAAATAAAATTTGCAAAGGATAGAAGTGCTACAGTCTTAATATTCTTAATAACTGAATATTTTACTTCTTGTCTCATGCTGTCACTTAGTTATTAAATTGTCCTAAAGATTTTATGATTCTTTTAAGCACCATATTTTAAGCGACATATTTTTGTCTTAAATAGTTTCTGCTTTAAAAGACATATATGTCCTCTAGAATTTCAAGAATAGCTTTTATTATTGTAAAGTAATCACACATATAAGGCTACTTAAAATAAATATGTACATTTTCATGTAGTTTTACTTAATTTTACTTGTTTCTTTCATCTGCTTGTTTAATTTCCTTATTCATCCTATGCTTTTATTTGGAAAACCAGAACAAAACAAAGACGACCATCCCAGGTAAGAAGAGATTGATGTAAGAACAGCAGAACTAGGCTACAACAGCTCACCTGTGCTCAGGAAGCCCCAAAGGGCTGCCTGTGGCTTCCTGCTGGGAACAGGATTCCTTTTCATGAGAAAGAGTAAAGCCTCTATAGTTTCTCTCTCTTGCAAAGTTTTTTATTAAATAAAACTGAGCACAGTCAAAGATAAATTTATAAAAAGAAACTTAGATGAGTAGCCACTGCAAATAAATGCTAAATATTTTTTTACACATCCAATATACTTGACAGCAAGTGCCAGTTTTGTTGAATCCATGTTTACTGACAAAAACCAAACATATTTTGTCATATATCTGTAGCAATTTAATTCTTTTTTCCAAGACTGCATGAGGTGTTGCCAAATTTTTTCCCATCCCTGACCTTCTTTCACCCATGTTACTCCTGGCTAATAGTAGTAGCTCACCTTTATCTGCTCCCAGAGTTTCATGAAGTAGGAAGACTTAAAGAAGGGAAAAGTGTATGCCTTAAGAAACCTGACTTCCACAAGCATGGTAAAGGGTAAATTACAGTTTTACCTTAAATTAGAAAATTAAACAGAAACTAATGCATGTCAAAGATCAAACAGGCAAGGAATAATCTGCTGCTGCAATTACTACCAACAGGGATTGATTCAGTTGATACTTTCCAAATACAATTTGACATCTCATAAAAATTACAGCTAAACCAACAGAAACTAATTTCTGTTTTTCACAGGTGTCTATCAGGTTATAAACACACCTAACTTATTAGTTGTAATAAATGCATAACGGAAGGATATAGTTTAATGTGAGCCATAGACCTTCCGAATCACCTGTGAAAATAAACTGAAATGGAGTATTTCTGTCTGTCAGTAACAGTCCCAAAACATTTTGTGGCTTTTGAAAAATTAGATTTTTAGTGCTCTTTGACCAAGGTAGTTTTTTTCCACTCTCCTTATGATCTAGATGAGAATGGCCTAGTCACAGCAACATTTCTCTCAGATCGTTTAAAAGCAGATCTACTGACTGAGTTATTCTATTGACCTAAATAATGTTGGACAGAACAAAAAAATTGTTTTCTCCTGATTTATTGAGATTCTATCTTTACGTATCATTATAGAATAGTTGGGGTTTGGCTGTGTATTTTTTTTCTTCATTTTTCATTTAAATAAACTATTACGAGTTTATTTCAATACCTTAATGCTACTCAAGTGATTATTTAAAAAATCTTTGGAAAAATTTTGATATTTCAGATTGTCATGTACACTGGGCAATAATGCAGAGGCAGTGAAAAAAAAAAAGTGTACTTCAGGTAGCAAAGTTCTTGCAAAGGGAGAATATAGTTAAATGCAAATGCATTACCTAAGTCACCAAGTCATGTTTTCACCCTTGCACACCCAACCTTTCTATAATAATTACAGAAATGCCTTTTGTGTATCAATAGCACATTTCAATTTTGGTTCTAAAGATCTTTCCTTATTACTAAAAAACATGGTATAGTCTAATCTTTATATAAAATTTATGTTGTTTAAAATGCTGTACTACTTCATGTAAAAGACCAAAAACCAACGCAGGAAATAAAGAAGTCTAACTGACATAGAACGAATGGGTACTTTTGATCTTTATGATTTGGTATACTGTCTTCACAAGAACATACGAGCCACTTGAGTTAAAATAAAATAGACCATGCCTGATCTGCTGAACAAAAACTGATGCAACAAATATTCAAGAAGGTCAAAGTTGTAACACAGGAAACTTCTCTTAGCATTGTTTGAAACAGCACTGGCACATTCTAAATTAAAGCAGAGCACAATATCAGGGATCATACTTTGGCTATAAACTCTTGCTCTAGGCTGAAAGATGGCATAGAAGTTTCAGCACAACATGAGCTTTCTCTTGCAGTTACTGAATTCAATTTAAATCACTCCCAAAACAAAATATCTTTCCTTGGAAACTCTCATATATTTCTGTTCTTTCCTATTACTTAAATATCACGTATTTTTCTCTTTTATAAAACAATAAATTGTGCACAACTTTTATAAAGTTTTTCAGTGTTATGAAAAAAGCTAGCCAATAAATGATGATTTTTTACTGTATCTTCCTAGGTTTTATTTTTCTGAAGATGTATAATTAAAAGTTGTTGAGTTACAGTTTTCAAACATACTTGATGAGTCAATTACGGGGCCAAACTTTCCCTAAGGAAGTTTGATACTGATTAACAGTTGATACTGATTGATACTGATTATCAAAGCCAGAGAAATCTGAGGACAAATTTACCACTTACCATGTTTCTGAATTTTAGAAGCAAACTATTAGATCTTACGCTGGTAAAATAGAAATAATGAAGCATATCTCTACTAGACCAGTAATGACATGCACTGACACCTTGTAACAGCACACAGCATGGGCTGCCAGAGGACGCCAGAGCTGCTGGGGGATGATGAATCTTAGCTCTCAGAGTAAGGGCTAGCAGCACCCACTGAGACAAGATGCTGTTTTCTATATAACCCCAGGCCTGCAGCCCTCCCCAAAACTCATAGTTTGTGAAACTGTTAGAAACAGAAATGATTTTCATGCTACTATTATCTATGTCAAATAGTTAGAAGTGTTAAAATTCAGGAAAGGATTGCTGAAAAAAATAGAAATACAAATTTGAAATGCAGTTAAATTGTAACAGTTGTTGCAAAAAATGCCAGTATAAAAACATCATATCAATTTCACCAAAAATATTGGCTAAAATAAATCTGCATTGCTGCAATAGCTGCTGCTATTTCCCTTCCTTTCCTTTCTCTTGTCTATTATTCCTTTGCTCTTGAGAACAGAAAATCTGCTAATGTGTGTTGTAACCCTATTTCTACTTTGACATATTTTTAGACCTTAAAGCACGACTTCAATATATTTCAACCGACTTCAGCTGTGCTACAAAACCAACAGTATCAACATTGAAAATATCTTCCCTTGTAACCAAAAATCTATGACTGGGTCAACTGGATCAGTACAAAAGATCCCTTGTTTTTCTACTGGAACAATAATTTAATAGTAAGGAGTGCTTATCTTTTCATTGAGACTGAAATTCGTTCCTGTTTAGACTAGTGTCTAAACTTGGCACATGGCACATATGCTATGTGAATTCCTTTTAAGTTCCATGAAGGATTTAGCACTTTAGAGGGACGTGGACTATCCTTAAGCCTCTGAAATTCATTGTAGAAACTTTAGACGCACACTGTGGCACCAGTCCTGAGACTCATTTAGTTACTGCTATACAGCAGAATTTTAAGAACGGTTTCAACCAAGGAAAAAAATGGCTTTGGACAGCAGAGAAGAGGTAAATGGGCATATTATATTGTTCTTAGTGGCAAAATGGAGTGAAACCAGTTAGCTGAATATAAGGTGTGGCCAAAGAAACTTGCCACTATGTGATTCATAGATTTTATTTGGTATAAATTCAGAGTGTTCATATTTGTTCAAAACATTTTTACAGGCTTAATTGTGTATTGCTTGAGTTTATAGTACTCGTGATGTGTGTGACATAAGCCTTTCCTATTGACATTGTGTTGCAGAGCAACGTGTAATTTTTTTTTGACATATTAATTGTTTTAGGAATGTGACAAATAGAAGTGAGATTTCAACAACAGAATTGAATAAAGAGGCTTTATTTTGTTTTGGGGTTTGGGTTTGTTTGGTTTTTTTAATATTCTGGGGTTTTTTAAGAAGAAAACACAAAGAAAAGAGAAAATAAACAGAATCACAGAATTACAAGTTTGGAAACCCATATTCCTAAGTACCTGATCTACCCTTTTTTTAAACACATCCAGGGAAAGTGACTCAACCCCCTCCCTGGGCAGCCTGTTCCAGACCCTGACAACTCTTTCAGTGAAAATTTTTTTCCTAACATCTAATCTGAATCTGCCCTGGCACAACTTCTTGCCATTTCCCCTTGTCCTATTGCATGTCATCTGGCTGTAAAGACCATCTCCCATCTCTCTACAACCTCCTTTCAGGTAATTATAGGCAGTGATAAGGTCTCCCCTCAGCCTCCTCTTCTCAAGACTAAACTCTGAACTCTAAGCAAAATAACCACCTAAAAGAGCAGCTAAAGAAACTAAAATTGTCTTCCAAAAGAATTCTCCTATAGATAGCATAATGAAACTATAGAGGGAAAAAGGCATCTGTATAGTCAGAGTGGAAGTGTTGCAGGGATAATTAGCCCAGATCCTGCTAGAGGCTATTGACATAGAACACAGGATGCTTTTAAACACCTCAACTGCTGGTCAAGGGAGAAGGCAAAAGGCCATTCAACCACCCCAGAAGTCTGGGTAACTACCTACTAATTCCAGTGGGTTATTAAGACTATGTATACCTAAAATCGATATGATCTCTGGACTCACAAAACGCAAATCGGTGCAGTCATAAACAAATACCATCAGATAATCAAAGAGCATTTTTCATCTGAGTAAGCTGCAGTAAGAAGGAAACAATGTCTGACTTCAGTTGTAACTCTAAATGATCTTTAAGCAGCACTGGGTTTTGGATATTTTTCCCTAAAGTATTTATCTTAGAAATGAAATCAGTTTCAGTATCTGCCAAAAATGTTTAATAAGCTGCAAGATAGGAAAATATAGTATTAAAATAGCAAAAATTTTTGATTCCTTACAGTTACTTTTTTTTTTTAATCTAATTGGGACCAACTGGCCTCATTGCTTCTTATAAACTTAGCAATATATATTCAGAAAAAGGAATAAAAATGAACAGATGTTTCTCCTTAAAGAAGTCAGACAAAGATTTTTCTTACACAATAAATCAGCTGCTAGTGGATTTCCAGGCTAACTGTTTAGGTATGGCTTAAAAACCTGCTTTACCTCTGTATGTATCCAGAACTGGTAAAGTAGATTAAACTGTAGATGAACAGCAAACACTGAAGGTGGGATGAAAAGAGCCATGGGCAAGTTGAAAATCTGAAAAATAAGAAAGAAAATATATGTTAGATATGTCATTCTAAACTTGTGACGTTATAATCAAGTACTACCTCCGGTACTCAAAGCACTGCACAAGATAATAACTTCTAATACCTCCAAAATGGGGACATTATGTAGGATACTGACTAGTATGTTACTACTAAATCTTCTATAGCAAATGAGAGAGAAACTGCTGTAAAATGATTTGCTAGAAGTCATAATGCAAGCAAGTAGAAAATTCATGAAAAGAACTCAGAAGTCCTGAGGTGAGGTGTTTATTCTGTATACCATGTGGAGCATAAAGCAACGTATCCTTGACATGAACAGTTTGCATATAGGTGGGAATTATCATGGACTAAGCAGAGTGAATTTATAACATTATAGCTTCTCCACCCAAACTTCCAACATGAGCACCATCAGGGCAAGGCAGCTTACTTGGCTTTCAACGTTAATTATAATTTCTCAGCCTAACTTCCTCATGGCACCTTCCCTGAAGCCCTGATGTACTGCTGAGTTCTAAAGGTGCTCTAGCATGAAAACAGTTTCAGAAAACTGTGTACTTAGGAAAGAATGGTATCTTAGTAGAGACTAAAACCCCAGGAATTTCACAATTAAATGCTTATCTGGCTGAGCAACAGAATAAGACTTCCAAGACCTTCACATGCTAAAAGTCAGTCTGCTTTCTTCAGAAAAAAAGCTTATCTTTTTTTTTTTTTCCTTCTACCTGACATTGTGTTATACCAGCTGCATTAAGTAGTTAATCCTTCCATAAAGTAGAGGTTTTTCTAAAGAAAACGGTAGTGGAGGTATCTTCAAAGCTTTACATATCTGCAGTACCCAGAGAAAATCTGGGTAGCAGATAAGATCCCCCTGTGAAACATGGAGCAAAATTACCAAACTCCATTTTCAACTTCCTGTTGTCCTTCTCGCAAAAATATTTTTTTTAACACCAGAGAAAGCAATTCTCTAGCCATGACAGATCTCCTGAGACAGGAATTCCTTTAGTGTGGATCTACATATAGCATTTAATGCAGATATACCCTCAGATTTTGTCTAAAGGCCTACCCCATAGGTAAGATGTCACACTGGGGATGTGAAACAACTGCAATTGCATCTCCATAATGCGACTGATGCTCTCAGGAAAGTCACCACATACGAATCTCACCATCACAAGCCAATGGAGGACTAAGCCCCTGCAGTCCCAGCTCAGTTTCCTGGCTTCAACACCAGACAATGCCTGAAGCACTAGAAAGAAACCCTTAACTCACTGCAGCTTCAGCTACACTTGGTGAGGGTGGGACAGCTGTGATTTCAAAAACTACATTCAAAACCTTCATGGATCACAGCTGCATACAAACTACAGATGGGGTGTATCTGTTTGAATGTCCTGGAAGTTCTTTTCCAAGAAGTAAAAGAATTCAAAGGTGGCAGAAGGATTGTGCTGGACTCCTGGAACTTGGGAGAAATAATGTAAAGAGCTATTCGGTTTCAATCAGTCTGAACCTCAAAGAAGTATTTGCTTATCAGTTATTAATCAAGAAAAAAATATATTTGGAAAAATATATTGGAAGGTGAAATTTACACATTCAGTCCCTAAGAAACACTCAATCTAAGTAAACTGACAAAAAATCACAGCAACTCTTACTTAAAGTGGAAGATAGTAAATGCCGTCAGGGGAAAGTGGCATTAAGGCATGAAATTCTGGAGATGAGGAGGGTATGAACCTACTTCAAAAATTAAAAATGCAGACCAGGCTGCCTTGTGCAGAAGATTACTAAACAGAAGAGCAACATTCAAACCCACAATTCTTCATGCCCTAAAACAGAAACTTAGTGCAAGTCTCACACACTTTAGAAGAAATGCAGTTAGCACTGGCATGGAGTCAATCAATGTCTTTTCTGAGTTCCTTTTTCCTCCTTACTCTAACCTGGACCTCTTAGTATTTTATTACTGAAAGTGGGCAATCTACAAAAGGAAAAAAAAAAACCAACAAAAAAAACAAAAGAGAGAGATTTGTCCCACAACAGCCAGAAGGCTGGTATGGTTATTTTCAAAGGTTATTTTACAAGGAAGCCAACAAAAATTAGGAGACATGGCCACATTTCAGTAAAACTACTGCATTTTTCTCTTGTTATTGATTGTACCCGTCTAATGGCATGATAAGAGCTGGAAATTTTCTTAAAGAATAGCGAGGAAGTTGCTTTAAAAAAAACACCACACACACACAAAAATCATGGAATTGGTTGCAGGATTTAAATCAAGGTTAAAAATTATATGCTTTTTCCCTAACAGTATCAGAGGTAATTTGGTGGTGTATAAAGATGACTCAGAGGGGAAGGAAGGATCCTCTTCATATTTATTTCAAACCTACTTCTCACAATGAGTACTAGGATTTCCCTGCTAAGTGGTGAGATGAGGGAAATTTTACATAAATCTACAGGTAAATTTAAGCTTGACAAAGGAGAATGCTTTCCTAACTGCCTCATGTTTCCTTGCAACGTAAGCTTTATTTTGCACAAAAAGGATTTCAAAGATCATTTACAAAAGTAGAACACATAGGGAGGAATGAAAACCTCTCCCGTACAAAAGTTTTTGTTCCTCCTATTTGTGACTCCACTGAAAACATCGGATCAGCGTTGAGAAAAAAAATTGTAAATCATTAAATATTTTTTCACTGGAAATGCCAATTCACCAAATGAAAACTTTTCATGGGAATGAAACCAGTTTTCATTAATCTGTAGAGGAAAAGTTTCCTGGCTCCAAGACAAAATATTTGCTCAGAACTGCAGAAAAACACTTAACACACAGATCTTCTCCCACTTGTGGATTCATCAACCGAGATTGAGATACAGCCACAATAACTGATAAGTTGATGAGAAACGCACTCATGGAGGCGGCGGAGAAGGATTCCTACCCGGGGCTGCCGCAGTGCATCCATCCCTGTTCCTTCACACTTTAGGCATTGCCCCTTTTTGAAGTCTGCGTATCTGCTGCATGCTCTCCTGCGGGGGCATGCGCTTCTACCTTTCTCCCTCCCATGTGTAAATAACAGCTTAGAAATGCTTCCACTGGAGAAAAGGAAAATTCTGTAAGTCCCGAGGTATAGGAAGAGGACTGGGTTTCCTGCACTGAGCCCCTCGGTTTCCAGGCTGGGTCTCTGGGGCCACCTGCCGATGCGCCGGCTCTGGCCGACAGGCTGTTGGGGGCTGCGGGGCAGCTGCCGACAGCTAGTTCATGTGGGCTATACTTCTGTGGGGATTCTGCAGGAGTAGGATAAAAAGTAAGGATTAAAAAACCCCAAATAACCCACAACAAAATACACAAAAACCCCCCTTCTCACATCCCTTACAGATCCCAGACCTGGCAGACTCTTCACTAGATAAGAAGTGAATTTTGTGACTCTGTGCTGAAAACACCAGTGTTACATATTCTCTTTACAGATTTATATACAGATGTTTCCACTGCTTTTAAACCAACAAGGAATAATTCAATTCTAAATGTATAGTCTAGAGATATCAAATTATGATGGATCTAATATTTGCAATTAATCCTTACCCTTGGAGGAAAGTTGAGAACTGGTGCTCAAGGATTAAATCACAGCTTTTCAAGAAGGATTAAATCACTGCTTTTCAAGAAGGATTAAATCATAGCTTTTCAAGGTGTATGTTACTTTCTCCTTTCACAATTACCAAAGAGTTTCATCAGAAGCAAAATTTATATAGCATTAGCTTGCTGATTTCTTCTTAGAAATTAATATAATTTCTTTCCACATTTTTTCCTGCAAAATGGGCTTCAAAACCACCTCTCAGTCTAACAGTAGGTCTGCTTCTCTCTGGCCCCTCCACCGGAGTAACAAAAACACTGTGTGTGCAAACAACATGAAGCAGTGCACATTTGGTTCCAAGTTCAGGAGTACATCTCACACCACTGATTGTACTTCAGACATGTTTTTCTCTTCTCTTTCATTTCACATCTTTTCAATCAGCTCAAGCACAACCCACACAGATTGATATGCTGATTTATTTATCTTATAATGTTTAACTTAAAACACATACAGAGCTGGCAACAGAACAGTCCCACAATCCCACAACATCCACAAAACTTTCTCACAGCCTCCACAAAACTGGCTATCAAACTGCATTCAACAGTATGCATTCACCAACATCAGATTGCTTTGAGATTATCTAAAGGCTTCTCTGAGTTTCAGCTTAGAGGCAGATGCATCTATGGGGTTTAGGACAAATCTGGCAGTCAAAAAAAATAGCAGTGCTATAAGAATTAGCAGGAATAATTTTCATGCACAATAAGGGTTTGGTGAGAGAAAACTGGCACACCTCTCAAAATTTCTAAGGGGAGATAAATCAATATTTGCATCAACCAAATGTCTTGGGTAATACAAATTATTCAGTGGAAAAAATACTTCACAAAAAAAGTATTATGGATTCCTAGGTTAGTTTCCTTTTTTCTAAGAGCAAATTAATTTTAGGTGTACATATATTATTTGCCAAGTGATACCAGTGTGGTCCTAAAGATGGTCTTCAGAATCTAAGGCAGCCAGACATCGTGGCCTTGCTGGATATTTTATGCTCTCTGAGGTATCATCCTCAAAATCATGCAGGCAGGCAAAGTGCTCACGCACACACCCATATGTACACACAGGCTTTTTGTCTTTTTTGAATTATTGTTTTTGTTAAGCATTTGCACATATGGTCCCAATGGGTAAATGTGCAAAGGTTAAATCTTTAACATGACAGTATTTACATAGGAAGCAGAGTCGTGACAGAGATGCATCCCTTCCGCTATTGTTCATTTCAGACATTTAAATTTGAGGCACTCCTACTACTAGATTAGATTACTGTTTTCTGAGTAAAAAAAAGACCCAAATATTTACAGAGAAGACTTTAAGAAACAAAACAAATAGTGTCCATTTCACAGTTTTCAGAAGTAGTAGTCTTTTTTTGGAACCTAGTGCTTCAACTTATCTGAAGTCATGGGTTTGAAAGAGTTTTTGAAACAGTTATAAACAACAGACTAAGTCCATGCTCAGTTATGTGAGTGTAAATCCCGACTACCTTTCCTCAAGTTAATGCTGTAGTTTTATGTGTGAGCACAATTAGCTTTGGGTCATTTGCTTATAAGCTGGATATATAGACTGCCAGAGGACTGTGGGCTTCCTCCACAACCAGTATTATACCTCAATGAAAAAGATAATTTATATATTTTATAGATACAGAAATACACTGAATATCGTTTTTGAACTCTAATTCTGAAAAAATCAAAGTTTGAAGTTATTATTCTTTAGAAAAAACCCCAAAACCAAACCACACAACAACCAACCGAACTACAATCTGTGTTAAAAAAATAGAGTCAAAGAGAACATTGGAGTGCGACTGAGGAAATCGGCAGCTCTTCTTGACCCAAAACTGAACACTGAATAGCATATTACATTTATGAATGTATTTGGAAATACACATTTTTAAATCTGTAAGTGACTACTTGTCTTGATTTATATTGCGTGTGTACACAGCTCCCCATTGAAAATAAATCCAATCTGAAATAACAGCAGGTAAAAGTGGTGGCGTATTGCCCTTACTTACCAAGCACTGGCACATGACATGAATGAGCAGAGACAAATAAATACATTTGCACGTCCAAAGCAATCTTTAGTAATGGTTTCTCTCCCTGCTCCGTTCAGTTATACAGACTTAGTCTAGAGTAGCTATATTATACCCTGATCCTTTCCTGTATCATGAGTGAATAACCGAATGAAAAAATTGTCACATTTTAGTCAAAAAGTTATGAAAATATAATTTGCCTTCTTAAACTAACTATTGTATCTCTTTTCAAGTTTGCTGTAAAAACATTTCTTAAAATGTTTTTATTTTTATGATTCTCAGATTCTTCAGTTTCAACTTCAGTGCTTTCAGTGTCAAATATAAAAAATGTTTTTCTTCAAAAGGAGATGAACACTATGCTTACATTTAGTTACTAAATTTCATTGATACTAATTTGTTCATCAAATCTTGTGCAACTTACCCAGGAGGTGTATTTCTGCAGTACAGATTGTCTCAAGGCTGTGAATAAGTTGTAATCCTCAGAACTATGATGCACTTGGTGTGCTGCCCACAGTATATTAACCTCTGCAAAACACATAATTTCTAATGAGGCATGCACAAGAAAAGAATATAACGTTTGTTTCCCAAGACCTTTTTTTCTTAAGCTAAATGTAACTAATCCCCCATTTTACACTTCAGTATTTTACCACAGATAGTATAGCAGGTAATAAAGTCAAACATTCAGAGCTAAGTTTGGGTAAATGTCTGTAAGTGGACACAGTCAGTGTAACTTTCATGCTGAGGAAGGTGAGGTTGTGGCAGGAACTGGAAGAAAAGCAAGCTGTGCGAGATGAGAGGTAAACAGCTAGAAAGTCTGAGCTGAGTCCTGATAACATGAGTCAGTAGGAGCTCTGTTCTGTGGTTCAGAGGGAACAGGACTAAGGATGCTGGATCGAGAGCAGCCCTGAGAAGGACTTGGTGGTGTTGACTGATGACAAGCTCAGCATGACACAGCAATGTACACTTGCAGTCCAGAAAGCTAAATATATCCTGGACTACGTCAAAATAAGAGTGACCAGCAGGTGAAGGAGGCGATTCTCCCCTTCTACTCTGCTCTCGTGAGACCCCACCTGGAGTACTGTGTCCAGCACTGGGGTCCCCAGTGCAAGATGGACACCAAGCTGTTTGAGAAAGTCCAGAAGAAAGCCACAAAAATGATCAGATGGATGAAGCATCTCTTCTATAAAGACAGGGTGAGAGAGGTGGACATGTTCAGCCTGGATGAGAGAAGGTTCCAGGGACACCTTAAAGCGGTGTTCTAGTACCTAAAGGGCCCTACAGGAAAGCCGGAGAGGGACTGTTTACAAGGGCATGGAGTGACAGGACAGGGGATAAGGGGTTTAAACTGAAAGAAGGTAGGTTTAGATTAGATATTAGAAATAAAGTCTTTACTGGTAAGGCACTGGATTAGGTTGCCCTGAGAAACTGTGGAGGCCCTATCCCTGGAAAGGTTGAAGGCTGGGTTGGATGTAGCTTGGAGCAACCTGGTCTAGTAGAGGGTGTCCCTGTCCATTGCAAGGCGGTTAGAACTAGGTGATTTTTAAGATCCTTCCAAACCAAACCATTTTATGATTCGCTGCTTTCATGCCTGCATTTGCTTACTGAAGTTACATTTCACAAATAAAAGGGAACACCAAATATTCCAAAAATCTAAACAAATTTAAACAACTTAACTGATTTCTGCTGTTATGCTCACAGTTTTCTGGAACATATAAATATTTAAGCCCAATTGTATCACAGGGCACAAAATACAGCAACTGCCTGCCCATGAGTAACAAGCGGGGAAAAAAAACCTTTGTTTACTGGGAACTCTGGACCCAGCCAAAGAAAAGCAGTGTCTCTATTGTGGTACAGTTCCAAAAAGGTTGCTGAAATAAGGGCAAAACCCATGTCAACTGCATCCTCTGAAGATATGACACCTCCAATGCACTTCAATGAAGAAGAATACTTCAAAATCCTGATAGTATTTCTCATTAAGTGAAAATCTGGGTGGCCTCTCTGCATTTTATATTGGTATCTGGCCAGTCTTAAGTAGGAGGTTAAGGTAGATATTTTCATTGTCATCAGATGTATAGCTACGAGGATGACCTTAATTATAGCAAAATGATAAAAAGGGTGGTTAATGCACATCAAACAATGCCTATTTAGCATTAAATTTAAGGTCATATGTATTTCAAAGGATGAAGTATACAGAAAGCCTCATCGGATTTTACAGATTAAAAGTTAGCTCGTTGTCCACCAGCTGCACACTCCCATTGCCACTAGTTTGTTTTGCCAGAGCAATTGGAAAAGTGTACTTGGCAGATATTAGAGTCACATTCACAGAATGATTTTAGAATGTGTATTTAAAGTCCTGAAATTATCTGGTGCCAAGCTTACTTCAAATAGTTTAGGTCTGGTGATTAACGTGTACTAGCAATGCAAAGCAATGTCAAAAAATCCTCTTAATGAATCTCACAGTGTCTTCACCATTTCAGGGGACTAGACATTCCTATAGCAGGAGGTAACAGTCTTGTATGCTAGAAACTGAGAATTTTAAATCAAATTAATTTTCACAGTTTGGTAATTTACATGACCACATCATTTCCAAATGTCCTTAAAGTCCTTGAAAATCCTTACAATTGCTGATTAAAACTATAATTTCAACTGCAATAGAACATTTAACACAATGAGAATTCTTCCTTCTTTAAATGCATTTGCTACTGAAGGAACAAGTGTTCACCATACCAAGAATTAGTGATCTGTCCCTCAAAAAAACCAAAACACAACAACACCCTAATGCAGGTCTGCCTAATGAGCTCACTAGGAGATGAATTATTCAGGTGAGCTTCAGTACTCAATAATAATTTGTATTTGAAATGTTTCCCAAGACCTCGACAGAAGCTAAATGAGTGAACAAAGCATCTGAAAAGGTGGAGGTTAAAGACCTGTCTCCTTACTTGTTTTAAAAGCATTTACTTCCTATCACAAACTGTGTGTAACACAAGCCTCCACTCAATGAAGTACAGCTGTACAAACAGGGTACAGTAACTGGATCTTGCTTCTTTCCCTCAGTCATTTTTCAGCATTGTGAAAAGTTCAAGGAAGGGAATCTATGATGATTTTTACAGTCTACTTTCATTGTAGTTAAGGTCAAATGGTTTTCAAAATGAATTACTAAAAAGGCATTTTATTAGCATTCATTTTTCAGTTAAACTGCTTCTTACACTAACAAGAGTATGGAATAAGGTAACTGAATATTGGTAAAACGTTAATCTCTCAAATGTTTGAGTCAGGTTAAATGATCTATCATTCAAAAATATACCACAGGAATATTAGGGACATAAACAAACAATTCTGCCACAAGTAATTTAACTGCTAAAGCTTTTTCTGACTTCTTCACTTACAGCTAAGCAAATTAAATTCTGCTCCTCAGTCCTTTTCCTTTTGGCATCAGTGGCACAGACTATGTTAAATTTCTTGGCAAATAGCTAGAGTTGATGATCAGAAATAATTTTCATCTTAAAAATTTACCCGAACAAACCGATGATCGGTATTTTTTTTTTATTTCAAGCAAAAGAATAACATCGTGAATAAGTGTGAAATAGGTCAACTCAAAACACAGTCTGTAACCATTAGTACATTAAAAATATTACAACCATAACACCTAAAAGACATATCACAAACGTGAAAAACAGACCAAGCATTCTTCAAAGAATACAGCTGACTGCTCACCAACTACACATGAAAGGAACTGAAATGTATCTGTCTAGAGGAGACCCGTGGTTTCAATTCTTCATTCATAATGAAGCTAACTTCAGGCAAAATGACAAAAGCTATTTGAATGAGAATAAAATTATAAAAATATCTCTCACACACACTTTCTTATATGTATTTTTAAATAGCGATCAAAAAAAGAGAGCAAGACAGATATACCCAAATCCAGCACAGTTGGGTTTTTTGGTTTGGGTTTTTTTCATTTCACATAGAAAACAGGAAGTGGAAGTATTTATTCATTTTGTAGATATCTCCAATAAAAATTCTCCCATGACGTCACAGGAAAGAGCTAGGTGATGGAAATGGAGAAGCCACACAGTCTTTGCTCTAACGGAATAATCAACGCATTCTAAGGCAAATGTGAGTGGGAAATACAACATCTTGCTACTGGAGTTCATTATTGTTCAATACATTATTATTACCATTGTACAGAATCAATAAGTATTTTTTTCCATCATACAATAGAAACTGCAAAAGATTTAGTGTGTAATTCCAAAATAAAATGAATGATGCCATGCAGATAGGTGAGGAAGGAACAAAAGTTGGGGTTGCACAGGAATTGCTGGGTGACAGACAAGTTATCACCTGGCCCTCAGTTTTCACTCCTGCTCTTTATGTCTCCATATAGTTATCTCAGAGTCACACTCCACTCAATAAAATCAGTTGGCTCCAAGCCCACTGGAGCCAGGTTTTTCACAATACTCTCACTTTATCTTCTTTTCTGGGTTTTTCAAAAGGAAGAAAGATTCATCACACTACGCTTCTTTCCGTTTCTTCCTCCCTCCTCCTCCCCCTCATTAATGCATAAAATGTAATTTTTCACACACCATCACAACCATATTGGTATGGTAATCGGTGATTCTACTTAGCCTTATTTTTTCTCTATTTCAGATTAATTTCTTTTGGCACTAATCAAATCCCTTTCTGTGAGTCCCAAAGATGGATCCAAGGCCGGGGCCTTATTTTGCTACCTCTGAAGTATTTCTTTTGAGGTGCTAGAAAGTGGTCATAGTGCATATAAGATTTCACTTTAAGAATGCATAATGCAGAGAGTTCAAAACAAGAACTTTAGTTGTGTTCATTTCTGTAGCTTTCAGTGATTTCCATAGCCCAACACATTTTGATTAACAACAGGAGAAAGTATGTATGCCAAAAAGCCCTGTAGTCATTTCAAGAAGTGATGTCATGAAAACAACCATTTTATACAATGCTCACAATCAGTGAAATGGTAAAGATTTGATGAACCTTTAATGAATCAAAAAAAATATTACATGTAACTCTTAATTACTAGGGGGTAATTTCTTTGCTGGGTGATGGACAGCTTTATAACACATGGATCCAAAGTAAAGTTTGGGACAATATACAGATGATTTAGAAATACTTCTGTGAGATGAATCATCCAAAGTTTCTATTCCTTTTCAGTCAGTGCTGTCTGTAGCTAAGAGAACAGGTGAAAGTTTCCCCTCAGCCTCTACTTAAATTTAAACAAAACCTTCAATTTGACTACACTTGCTATCTTTTACGAGATTAAATACCTACAGTATTCAGTGAGAAACTGAAATACCATTTACCAAGCTAGAAAAAAAGACGTGACAGCAAAATTTTGTTTATCGAACCATGGCTTACAAGATTACAATGAACTTCACAAAGCCAAGCATGTGGGAAGAAATCTCTGACCCATGAAGTGGTCCCTGCTGACCCCAGCACAAAAACTGCTGCCTCGTAGAGCAGCTGTAAATTGCAGTGCTTCAGAGGCAGGTATTCTGTGCGGTGCGCTCCTAAAAGCAATAGGAAAGGGATGATCTCATGGGTCTACTTCCCCCTAGTCAGAATTAAGGGAAACCCCAGAACGACTGAGGAATGAAGAATAGCCCAGAAGGCAAATCTTCCAATTGTTCCTTTTCTATGTATTTCAATGGTCCTTACAAAGATAAAAGAGTAAAAAAAAAATCTAGTATTAAAATAATTTCCCTGCTAAACTAGTAGGTTTTCTTATTCACAAAACAATAACTGTCTGATTAACTACTACCTTCCTACCTCTTTCTAATTGATCTGTTCTGTTGAGACTCCAGAAATGTTTGGATAAATCTCTTCTCATGCAGGGCTTTTTCAGAGTCTTATTCCCTGCTGGATTCTGCACTTGCACTGGATGAACAACCACAGAGACAGAGCACCACTTAAGTTTTGTTACTGAGAGGAACAGTTACTGGGTTTTGTTTTTAACAAAGGCTGGCTAAAACCCCTGTATTTTGGAGCCCAGAGTGGATGCCTTTATTAAAATTGTAAACAAAAATATCTACCTACAAACATTAATCATCTCCACAACACAAGTAGATTTGATCTCTACGTGACTCTCTTGTTTAGTCTGTTGTGGCATCACCACTTTTTTGTTACTCTTCTGATCCAACTTTTCTTGATGTTTTTTGGTTTAGTGTTGTTCAGTAAGAGCTGCAAGAGAAGTTATTTGCCAAAAAACACTGTTTCTTTATTATTAGAAATACAATTCTTATAGGAACAAATTCTTTCCTCAGTTACGTTAGCGCAAGCATAGGGCTGTATGGGTTTAATGAGAACAGGATTAGATCCAAGGAATTTATCTGGAAGACTGTATTCTATACCACACACAAAGATGTATGTATACAGGGAAAAGTGCTTTTTTTCTTTTTTTAATAAAACACATTTTTCTTACTTTGTGGCCCTGGCTACAGTGAGTGTTTGAGTTTGAATTCTTGGGACAATCACCTATGTAAATCAAAAGACCAGCTGTAAAGAGATCTGAGTTCACATGGTGAGTTCAATTTGATTCACTATATAGCTTCAAACAATTTTCTTAACTTTCTTCTTCAGCACATTTTTATTGAGAAGCACTTATCTGTGCACATACCTGACACAGACCCGTTCTCAGCATTTAGAAAGTAGGTGATCCACTGCTGCTTAGAACAATAGGAAAAACAGAATCTGCCAGCCTTTGCTGCCAGAGTTTGTCAGTAGAAGCGGAACAATGCAGAAGCACCTCTTCAGCCTCAGGACCATCTAATCCTCTTTGTTCATTTTGCAATGAAATATATTGCAGTACCAGAAAATTCTGGGACAGGCAATCACACAGTACAACACACCACTGGTCTCAAGCAGAAAATAATGCTACCATGAGACACTCTGCATCCTATATAGTTGCATCCTAGCAGCTTAATTAGGAAATTTCACTAGGCGTTCAACATCTGATTGTTCTGTGATGAGAGATGCTTTTTCTGTGCTTTGTTCGGTATTATCTCTGTTTTTCAGCCCTCTTCTTTAGTTACTGTATGTGGTCAGCAAACTATTTAGTGAGTGGGCTAACATAATCAAGTAATACATGGTACAGGCTCCCATGGCTTAAAAGCCAAAAATCAGAGCAACCTTCTACAAAACCTGCCTCCAGAATCTGTGCACAAGCCAAAACCTCCTGCTTGATCTGCTGCCATACCAGTTGAAAACACAAAACTGCTCCCACACGAAAAACCCACAACAAGATCTGCGAACTTAAGATGCAGAATGGTCTAGGGAAACGTGGGAAGAATCAAGACAAGCCAAAGTGTTACATATGCTACCCAGAACAAACAATGGGCCAGATTATATCCCCTCTTAGCAAGAATCCAGAGGACTGTGAATTATACATGTAATATATAAAATATTGCAAAGTTAGGCAAGCAGAGCTCAGCCAGGTCAAAAATAATGGTCCTTTCAACCTGTATGTGCTCTATGTTATTTGCCAGTATCCTCATATGCATAGGACATCAATGGAAAGGCTAGGAAAAGCCTCAATGTTCCTGAAGACTCAGTCTCTTCTAGTAGTGGTTGTTCCCTCAGATGCTAAGCTGCACCGATCCGACTTCATACAACACAGTTATATCAATGGAAACAATGGTCAGAGTCTCAGTTAGGACAGTCCTAACTCATGTCCTGTGAGCTCTTCATATGGTTGCCGGGAACTTAACAGTCTCTTTCCACACATGCCATGGAAAACCACAAAGGAATAAAGGTTATTAGGTAAGGATTCAGAAACTAATTCACAGTGACTTCACTCATAGTTTTAATAGAAAATGAATGTGCATTCCTTTGTGGGGAAAGATATTGAGAAGATAAACAATCCAAAGCTATTTTAGCATACAAATGTTGGATTTGGACACTTCCACAAAGACAAATAGGAAAAATTCAAAAGATGAAGAAATACAGAGAAGGAATGAAGTTTCAGTAATGTGTATATATGTAACCTCTGAAAATAGTGGAAAATTTGGCAAGTCTTTCAGTACACAGCAAGTCTCACACAAATTCTGCTATACCAGCCTGCCCAACCAACACGTTTCTTGCACATTGCTGAAGCCAATCATTTAAAAGTTCCCGGTTGCTTGGAGCAGCTCTGTAGCTGGTTTTATCCACAGCTCTGGATAATCTCTGGAGCAAAGATCTGAATCTCTGTATGGTGAGGAACTGTGACAGAGGCAGCTGTCACACTGTCACTTCTCTCTTTTGTGGGTGTATAAGGCTCAATACATGCAGCCTATTTTCCTGTTCTTCCAACTTTCCTAACAGATTCTTTAAGTATAAGGTTCTGAAAACAGCTCTGATTTGTACCAAAAAATAAATTGGTGCCATGGTAGTTTCAAGGATAACTAAACTGTAGTACAAAATCCTGTTTGTGAACCCAGTACCAAGACTTGACAAACATTTCCTAACAATATTTGGCTCAAATTTTTTCATTATCCTTTCTTCAGTGAGAGTTCCTACTGGTTATAGCAAAGTTTATCCATCTCATACCCTCACAGCCTCTTGATTGTGTGACACAGCATACGTGAACTTCAGCGGATCATTGATGTAGCAATATTTTGCAGCACTTCACTCTTTCTGCACCTTTTTTTTTTTACTACAAAGAGGAGCATATGGCTCATTAATTGCACAACTATAAATCATCCTGTTGGTGAAATGAGATTTATATATTAAAAGAAAAACCTGCAACAAATTTCTGTGTAAAGGAGAAGATCCTCAGCAGCTGGTGCAAAGTGACTTCTATAGATCTGCACCACTTTATACAAGCTGCAGACTTGACTCAAGCCCCTCCAAATACATTGATTACAGCACTGACAATCTGTAGTTCTGAGTGTTTGCCAACCTGTATAATATAACTTGGTGTTACTGAATACTGATGTCAAACTGTGGTTTAAATGTGTGAAACACATTAACTGTGACCTAATTAGCACTCTACTTCTTAGCTTGATGATAAAGAGAACTGAGACTAAATGAAATAAAATCTTTTTTTAAAAAAAGTTATTTCAGAGAACCTACAGTTTTTTCTAACTTCAATTCTTTTCTTCCCCTGCCCCCCCCTTTCCCCAAAAGTGTTTCAGCCACTGAAATGTCAGCTTATGTAATTTGAGACCATATTCATCTTGGAGGATCTTAGAAAGAAACTGCTGGAATGAAATGGAAAAAAAAAAGAAAGAAAGAAAGAAAGAGAGAAGATAATTCTTCTTTTGTTTTTTGGTGGGGGTTGAGGGTGAAAGTTCTTATTCTTCTGTATTCTGGGTTGTCTCTACAAAAGATTGATGTCTGGTGTCACCGTTAGGAAGTGCAAACTGTTCAGCTTCATTGCAATCTATGTCCTCATCCTCTTGCTCTGCAGGATACCACATACTTTGGCAGACAATATTCAGATGGGAAGCACTTTAATGGCAAGAATGGATGCCAGTGAAACCTTTTCCCACAATGTTCCAAACTCTGAATTGTGCATACGTTAAAGCAACATAAAGCTGCAGGATATTAGGAAGAAAACACTAACTGATACTAACTCAGCCACATTAATCTTACTTTTTGCCCCTCAGAAATATACATTGAAAGAATGCTAGGGAAATATACACATGGGGAAAAAAAATTTAAAAGGATTAACTGGAAGGAATTAAAGTTTTCTAACTCAAAGGCATAAACATTCTTTTTCAAAAGAAATTTCCATGGAGCTTTCACGTAACTTTTACCTTGTAGGACAAATTCCTGCATACGTTTATTTGGTTCTTCATTTTTCCAAGCCAGATACAGTAAGAATTAATACTAATAAGTAAATGAAGTTATTCTGGTGTAAAAGAGGAATTAGCTCTACAGAGTTTTCTCATGCGGAGAGTTTTAGATGATTTATTAAGCCAAGGTCCTGAACGATAGATGTGTGGAAATGCAGACTAGATTTGCAAAGGAATCTATTGAGACTTATGAGATATCAGGAAAGCCTAGGGGACATCAACACACCCCTTCCCCCTCTTAAAGAAACTTTTAAAATATTTAAAAAAAAAAAAAAATTACATCCTACTTTCTTCCCACTCCTTCACTGATTTCCAAGCCATAGAAAAAGCCAGGCAGACACTAAGCAATTCACTTGAGTTTTGGGTCATGTTTCTAGAGAGTACAAAACATACAGTTGAAAAAAATTCATTAACAGATTTTTAAACAAGTTCATTGCATATTATGCAACTAAAAAATAAATTAAAAGGACAATTAACCCTTTGAAATCAAATTCAGGTATTTAGTATGATTTGTCACCCATAGTTGTTTATTCATTTGTTTTAAAAGTGTCAAATTATTTCTCTGACAAACATAAAGAAGCAATATAGTGATGGATATTGTGTGTTTACTCATCAGTGATAGACCCGTTGTATTTGGCAGTCATACTGCTTATTTATAGCACACACTATACATACAAAAAGAAACCTGCACTTCCACAGATTACATTTGAACCAGTACTCATACTGCCATTCCTAAAAGCACATAGCTTACCATAGATCCTGTATCTGTTAAGTAACTATGTATCAGTCCTTCTGTGTCATAACAGAATGGCACTGGGTACTGTTAAGCACGCTGAAACTTTAATAGTCTTCTCCATTTATCATTCTAATACTAAGAACATGGAAGCCATGGACAGATATATTGGATAAAGAGACCAGAACAAAGGGAACTGTCAAAGCACACAGCCTCAATTTAAAGGTGAAATAGAAAGGGAACATATAAGCTTGGCTCTATACCTCGCAAAGCAGGTATCTATTTGATAGAGCCCACCCTTAGCTGTGTCAGCAAGAACAATGTAAAGGATGCCTCTAGCACCATAATGCAATCTTCAATGTTTTCTTTCCCACCACTCCCTCTTCTGTCCCTTCAACAGAGAACAAAGACATGTGCCTAAATCAGAGCTACACAGTTAGGTCTCTACATTGGATCCGTCCATGGAGATACAGGTACCAGCAGTATGGTCAAATGCATTTAGCAAAGAGGAATGAAACAGCTTTTTAGAAAGCCTTATACTTGAGTGTCCATCACAACTGATGTTCTCTCTTGAGCTTCGACTAATGGTCAGAGGAATTACTTTATATTCCATTTTGCAAAACAATTAATAAATGTTTGTCAGCTGAAGCCCGATGAAGCCACATACCATAGAGTTTCAGGTACAGAGTGCATTTCAATGTTTGCCATAAGTTTCGGTTGTGATGTTTGTGGGGCCAAAGCTGCTCCAGCACTGCCCGCATACACTGAAACAGATTACAGGTCTGGGAGTGTAAAATGAGGGTTGGCAACAGCAGCAGCTAACAGATGAATCCAGAGGTGTGGGGGAGCAGGAATACCAACGGGCTCCTATGAAGCTAATTCAGACTGATTTGTCAAAGAACAGCTATAGCACTTGACCTGTAAAGGCACTCCTCCTACATGCTCACTGGTTTTTCAGCCACATGTCTCCTGACTGATGTTGAATTTTCTGACTTTAAAGGCCTACAGCTAGCAGCTGTATAATTAGTAGCAGAGCTAACAGAAAGGAAAGGATTTCAGAGAAAGAGAGTACTAAGTACAAAAAAAGAATTATTTTTAACTGATTAATTATGACATTTTAATATATCCTACTATAAATTATTTCTCTTTTATCTGTTTTCTCTAAGCTATAAAATAAACTAAGATTGAAAGCTTAATACAGGATGCATCCATTGCACTTGGTACTTTTAAAACACACAAAAATAAGCACTAGAGCTATGAAGTGCAAGGCACTAGACTGCAGACTTACCTCAACCATTAAAACTGTATACAGTGAAACAGATCTGCCTAAGAAAAACAGGCTCCTCTATCCCATAAAGTATCATTATTGTCTGGCAAAGAGTAGGGTATTTTATTTTCAGTATTAAAAATATTTTTTTCCGCTTTGAGATCACCGGTTAAAATCCACAGTTAGACAAAAGAACTGACCCAAAATGAGAGCGTGATGTTGGCCTCTTTAGGCAGATTGTGCCAAACGTAACTCTAGTCTACCAAAAAAATCCTGTTACTCCACAGCCAATCTCCTCCCACAGTTAGTAGGGGAGGAGAGGGAAATAGAGAATCTTTCTCTTTATCTGCAAAGTGTTGATTTTTTTATGGAAAACATACTTGTAAGTACAAAGTTTTACAGTGGGTTAAGACATATCAAACAGTAAGCATTTATGAATTTTTTCATAAGATATTTTATATGCATGCCAGCACCCATTATCTCTATATCCAGCATGGGAGCTCTCAAATCTTGTAAGTTAAATGACTAGCCTGTATTCACCCCAGCGCTACCTTACGTTCTTTGGTAGAAGATCCCTGCAATGGATGAAGTCTTTTTTTTTTTTTGCTGCCCAGCCAAGAGTCACTCAGCAGCAGCTGAACAACAGCCCAAGGGAGGCACGGCATGGCTGCACCAGTCCAGACAGGATATCCTTTCCTAAAACCCCAGAGGAACTGCTAGGAGCTCACACAGGGAATCAACACCCAGATAGTCAAAGCAGTGTAATTTACAGCACCCGGTGGCAGTGTCACAAAATCTAGGGCAGTGACTGTTGCACAGGAATCTTCTTTATGTCACCTCCAGGGAGGGGGAGAAATTAAAAAAAAGAAAATATGAAGACAAGTGAACCTAATTTAGATTTAGTTGTTGAAACACATTAGGATAGAAAATTCATATGTGTTTATAAAGAACATGAAGGATCATAGAATCATAGAATCATAGAATTGTAGGGGTTGGAAGGGACCTCGAGAGATCATCGGGTCCAACCCCCTGCCAAAGCAGGCTCCCTAGGACATTTCACTGAGATAGGCATCCAGACGGGTCTTGAATCTCTCCAGAGAAGGAGACTCCACCACCTCCCTGGGCAGCCTATTCCAGTGCTCTGTCACCCTCACTGTGAAAAAGTTTCTTCGCATGTTGGTGCGGAACTTCCTGTGCTCCAACTTGCAGCCATTGTCCCTTGTCCTGTCTCCACAGACCACTGAAAAGGGGCTGGCTGATTCCCCCTGCATCCCATGCTTAAGATAATTGTAAACATTAATTAGGTCCCCCCTTAGTCTTCTCTTCTCAAGGCTGAACAGTCCCAATCTTCTCAGCCTTTCCTCATAGGGGAGATGCTCCAGGCCCTTTATCATCTTTGTAGCCCTTCTTTGGACTCTCTCCAGGAGATCCCTGTCCTTTTTATACCAGGGAGCCCAGAACTGGACACAATACTCCAGGTGGGGCCTGACCAGGGCAGAGTAGAGCGGGAGTAGGATACCAAGGTTGACATTACTTTGCAGAGGTGGATCAAACCATCATTTAAGTGATTGTTTAAATCTTTTTAGTCCCATTTAAATAACATTCCCAATTATTTAACTGCTGCCAGAGAGAAGCAGAATGACTGATAAAGTAAATGGGGATTGAGAAATGTTGGCTGAACTGTAAATTTCTCTGTTCCTTAGTTCATAGAATGAAAATGCTGCTTCACAGGACTGGTTTTTACTTCGCTACTTGCAAAAAGAACTGTAGTTTAAGAGTACTAAATACTCTCCGTATTCCCCTCCAAAAAATACAAGAAAGAGTACTGCCTTGATAAATGTTGTAGAAAAGAATAATAAATGTCTTAGCATCTGTACAGATTATAAATAGTACAGATGTCTATTGTTAAAACTAAAAGTAAATAAACATCTATATTTTGTAATTGGCCAAGGCAATCATATCCCCACATTGATGTTCACCTAATTCTATCACACCAGTCTTCTAATCATCCACATATCTGCTCTGAAAGTAGACTAGATCAGAAGCATTTCTTTATGTAGATGTGTTGAGTATCCAGAACCTACTAGCATCAGTGTCTTCTGAGACTTTGGGATCTCCCATGCCATAAGACCACATAAGGTCCAAATAATCAAAGTTATAAGGAAAGATTTATAAAAGCATACAAGAGGCAGATACATTTGTTTCTGGAATAGGATAGGACTGGTGAAGTAGAGCTCAGTGGAAAAGCAGGTGGTTGAGATTATAACTAACCAATCAAACAAACTCAGGCAAGCTGGGCCAGATGGCCTTTTTTCTGTTACTAATATTACTTATGTTCCTATTCAGCTGTAAGAAGTTACAAATAGTTTACCTGTTCAGCTTTTTCTGACTCAAATTACATAAGATCAATGCTCTCACTTCACCATCACATTAAAAGTTATCATGACACTGTCTGTAGTTGTATTTAATAATTTACAATGCTGCCTACCCAGAGGAAAAACTGGTAGGTGTAACAGAAGAAGTTCTGCCTTTTACAACACAAATTATGTAGCAAACCATATAAAAAGGGAAAAAAACCTAGAGGATTAAGTGCTACTAGATACAAACAAAATCTAAAGTTAAACCATGTTTCCTGTATTAAAAGATGAAAATTTGAAGGAAAACTAATGGGCGTGACTAACCTGTAGTCACAGAGATTGCATGACACATTATTCTACAACTTCACCAACTATGTCTAAATCTCTCATTCATCTAACATGGGTCACAGTTCAGAGGTTGTAAATTTAAATTCAGGGAGATATTTCACAGGTGCAATAAAAAAAGTCTTTAAGGTCCAAATTTGCATTAATTTATTTCAATACTATACACTGTTAGCAAAACAAACATTACCAGTTGTGGGGTATACTCTGATGCTGTAAAGATTCTAATAATCCAGTGAAAAAGTTAACAAACAGTGCAGGAGTGACAAGATTTACACCATTATAACTAGACATAAGAACAATATACTTAGCACCTATCTTTACTTTCCAAAATAGCTCTCTCCACTGTAACTTGATTTCAAACATTGTAGTGTTTGAGTTTACTCTACCTATCATATACATTAGAAAATCTTAGATTTTTTTTCTGCATTTATGTTCATTTACATTTTAAATGACATCTTGGTTGATTAGAGACTGAGTTTTGATTCAGCTTTTCAAGAATTCCAAGTGAAGGAGCATGAGGGCACGTAAAGAACTACTAAATTCTAGTTCAAATCTATTGGGAGGCTTACAGAAAACCACAAAAATGTACAAACTATCTATATCTATTCTTCATGTATGTTTATTAAAGCAGGAAAAAGAACACGGTACTTGCTTCAGCTACTAATACTCATAGTTAGGGATTGCTGCTTCAATTCTTCACAATTATTCCAGAGGTGTGCTGGAGGAAGAGTTTGAAACTAAAATATATTACAACTCCCAGTAAAGATCATATTTCAGGAATAGCTTTAAAAACATACTTCACTAATTTTCTTGATTCTGATTCTGCAGTCACACAAGCATTTTCACTGACACGTGGTATAGGGTTTTGGCTGGGTTTTTTACCATTTATAGTGACACTACACAGCACAATTTCTTTAAATGTACTAGGCTGACCTGTCAATGAAATGACAGGTGGAGTGAGCATAGCCAGTGTGATGGAAAGGGAGATACTTTCCAAGGAGCACAGAAAAGAAAGAAAACAAAAAACCTCAAAACAAACCAATCAAAAAACACCACATAAAACCCAAACATAAAACTACATGAGGATTATTCAAATCAAGATGTCACTATAAACTTCTTGGAGTTGCACCCCTCCCTGGAATGATACAGTGAGCATGTGTTTTCACATCTTTTATCAGCTTGACACATTTCAAAGTTTTTGGGTATCTGTATTCAGAGTTTTCTTGTTCTAGTTTATGCATGTATCTACTGTTGTGGAAAGGCAGGGCTTTAGAGATTTGAAGTTTCACTATGTTCCATTATTCTCTCATTTCAAGGAAAGTTAGATGAACAGTTGTATCTCAAGAGTCTTGTTAATTTAGGACCTTCTACATATGGAGAGGTGTATACCTGTGTGCTCATTTTTTCAATCACTCACACTGATCTAAAAAGTCTTCTTTTATTTTGAAGCGTATACAGACTTGATAGCCTTCATGTAAGTCCCTGAACAACTGAAACAACTTAGTATTTACCCATGTATTACATCAGTTAATGCCAGCCTCGTTACTTCAGCAAGATAAATAAGCATTAATGCCAGAAATTGAACTCAAAGAGCTTACTATGCAGCTAAATATCTGAGAGGTAGTTTTGGGGAGTTTCTCTTGAAGGCCACAGCCATAATCCCTGTGTGATCATCTGGCTAAATATTATGGTAGGGCTCTATATATACAAATGTTCATTTATTCAGATTTGATTCTGCCTTTGCATATTTTAATGAAGGTATTTATTCTGGACTACTTCACCTGTTTTAATGCAGCAAAGAAGAGCAGAATGCTTATACCTAATCAGTCTGATTATTGTAAGGTCATTTAAAAAAATTTTAAAAATCAAAGGCAAAACCAAAGTAATCTTTTCTATGCCTCTTCTAGTATATTTTCAAGTGTATCAATATTCTACTTGACCCTTAGACCAAGAGATGAATATAGACAAACTGGGAATCACATTCTTCAGCAAATTCTCAAAAGTGCTAAATAAATAGAATGGTCACAACTTTTTATTTGTATATAATTCAACTCTCTTCCAGGAGAGAAATCAAGTGAACAGATCAAATCAGACTTGGACCTCATGGTTTCATGAGCCTCACCAAGGACAAACATCTGTTTAAACAAAATCTGTGAGTAGATTTGCTGTGAGTACTGGAATTTTTCAACTGTTTAAAGATTTCTGGACAGTCTTTTTTTAATCAAAATTGCTTGGAAGCTTTCATTTCAATCCTGCTTAAGGATAAAAATAACAAACTCTTTCTATAATTATCTTTATCATTAAAAAATAAACTCAGAGAGGTGGTCAGATTTCATTATTATATTAAGTAACTCTGAATTTTGGCTGGTATTACTTAAATACCTTTGAGATACTTTTAGTTTTCTTACCATAATCTGTTCTGTCAAACTAGAGTAGACAAAAATGGCATATAAATTGAGCTCAGAAAAAAAAGTCCCACTCAGAAGAAGGTTTTTAGATAGGGCTTATTCCTGTGAGGTGCTGAGGCCTCAAACAGCATATATGTACAGTAGGCTGCATCTGTCATTTCTGAGCTGCAGTGTTAGACTAGAGCAATAGGAGATAATAAAATCTGTAAAACAATGGTACTCTCTAGAGATCATAAATAAACTTTCTTGAACTTAAATACCAGAAGAATTTCACACCTTTGGTGTCCTATAAATTGTCAACCTCGTGACCCAAGGAGTACGCAATTTATGACCTCATGTACTATAAAATCTACAGGTGGGATGACTTTCTTGCTCCTTTGAGTGAACCACAAATGACAAGCATTCTCAGATAAATTCTCAGTCAAAATTCTCAGATAAATTGAGAAGATTACCAACCATAAGATCCAGAATATTGTTCCTAGTCACTTTCAGAAATGTAGTACCTTAACTTTTTTGTTTCTGGATAGAAAAAAATTGCTGATGGCACAGTACTAAAAAATATGTTTTTCATTGTAACTTTCTGTTACATGTCAAAATGTTGGAGGAAGTCTTGACAAGAAAAATGAACCTACTGACACAGCAATCTCCGTGTTTCTCAATCAGGTATTTGGGATGGCCAAGCTACAGCTCCAGGGCCTGTGAGAGCAACTCACCATCTCCGGCTGATACATTGCTGCTGATACATCTTTGCCCTACCTCAAAAACATCCTCATGGGAAACTCTGGTTTAGAATTAGTCCAGTTGCTATGAGCCCAAGTGATGCTTATGGCATTCAGAGCATTTGAAAAAATACCATCTTATCTTCATGGCCATCCTCTACTGACTAGTAAAGTTCTTGACAAAGAAAAAGAACACTTTTGTTCCTCTCAGCTATTTATCACATTGGTTGTCACAATGGATTTGATGCTTCTTCAGCTCAATAGGTCAATACAAAATTGCCTAAAATAAGGAAGAGGGGCAGGCTACAGACAACACACAAGGAGATTAGGTATGATTTTGAGCTCTTAACAGGATGGCTGCTTTGAAGTTGAAATTATATGAATATAAAAATCAAGAAGGATGATGAACATGCGCATAAGATTTTGTGTCCCTAAACACACCATACTCTGTGTAAATCTGCATAACTATGTATTATCTAATGACATCCTCCCTGCAGTACAGTCACTCAGTGGTATATAGTTAGAGGTGAGTGACTATGAACATGGATCCTACTCATAGCTGTTTTACTCGGCCAGTTTTCAGCACAAATGAACTTCAAAACTTCAAACGTGTATGTAGGGATTTTCTTGTGGCCACTATTTTGGATTAATGGATGAGCCCCAGAACATACTGCACATCTGATGAGATCTCCAGCTGCAAACCAGAATTACAATTTATCATAGACAAGATCTGCTGGGTTCTATTAGGAAATGGTTTTAGAAGTAGGGGAGTGAAGGTGTCATAGGTCACAGCCAAGGGATGGCTGAGAAAGCCTGTTGTGATTAAGGCAGCCTTACACAACTGTCATGAAAAATTTTCAGTTCAAAATACAACATCTGTGCAACCAACTGTGCCATAGCAATAGTGAGGACAATGACCAAAACCCAAAGAAAATGATACTATATTCTCTCATAAACAATCTAATTTTACAGGGATTGACTGAGTGAAAGTTGAGGTCATAAGGGAGAAGTTGCAAGGGGTGAGCAGAAGGGGTAGGTCAAATCCTTTATAAATATGCTTCAGCTATATATGGTCTCAGTACTGCTGAGGGAGCCATGAAGGAAAGCCTCCAAGAAGAGAGGCTAGGGGATATAACTTAAAAACAAAGAAATCATTAATACTAAAATTCCAATGAGACTTTATAATATTAAGAACTTACATTTTATAACTCTACAGATATAGCGTATGCACTTTAACTATTTGCTTCCTAAGTTCAAGATGTCTTAATTTCTTTATAGCTGCAGGAAAATAGTAAATGACTTGGATAAGCAGTTAGCAGAGAGAATCAATGCAATGATGGGAAGAAAGGATAGCTTTTCTTCAAAAGTACTGTTAACAAATTTTAATATAGATTATGATTAAATATATCAAAATCTGTTTCCTACAAAAGCACTGAAAGTTAAGACACACACACACACTTGTTTAGCTAGATGAGATGAGTCATGGTCATTTGACTAATTCAGTTGTGCCCTGAATTGATGCAGAGAGTTGAACTGGAGGTGGGATCTGCCAGGCAGTTGTGCTCTGCAGTACATCTGAACAGCTACGCTGCACATCAAGGCAGCATCTTCTATACACATGGGGTTTTTTTCCTGGAAAGTGCAGGGGAAAGAAAAGACCTATAGTGGGTTCAGGAGGACTTTTTATTGGGCTGGTGATGAAGACCACAACGCATACAGCACTCGCTGCCATAAAGTTTTGAAAAATAACCACTTTGCAGGTAATCCTCACATATAGGAAGAAGTTTCCATATTTATCTTTAAATAGTTCATTCTCCTTTTACCCGAATTTAACTTTCTGTTAAGTAATTTTTCTGTTCTTCAGCTAGACTTCATTTTGCTACTCTTATGCTGGAAATCTAATAGCTGTTTCTATTACCATTTTGAAAGTCTCACCTTGCTGTACTCTACTGAACCCAATTTCAATTTTAGACATCAAACTAATGTCCAAATGCCACTGATGAATCTAAAGAAGCATGGAAAAATAAATGGGACATTATTCTCTGCCTTCCACTTTGACTACTTTCCTGTAGACCCTGACAACAGTAAATTAAAATCCTACAGAAGCACAATCTTTCCCCTAGTGAGTGCAAGCCACTTTTTACAGTTTCCAAGAAATTAGTTGATTGCATCAGTTTCTTTCTCACAGCTAATTCTGATTTTTAATTTCAGAAAAAAATTATTCAAAAGATGTATTTTATGTGTGAAAATTCCTTAGAAGGGAAAGCATATGTGAAAAAACTGTAAGATTTACATCTGTTGTACTAAACTCCTTTGCTTGCTAGGACTAAGATTTTTTTTGTTTTAAAGATAAGAAAAACTGGAAGTAAACATCTTCTTTTAAAACTAAAATAAAAATAGTTTTTTTGTTCAAAGCTAAAATTCTTAATCCAGTTTTCCACAAGGCAATGAAATTGGTTAAATGTATAGAAAAAGTGAATAATAAGTAAACTATAATCTTCCATTGCAAATTTTGCCTGTGTTCAAGAAATATGATTCTTTGTTTAACCACGTAAACAATTGTTACAAGTCAGTAACAAATCTGCACACACCAAAAAAGTACTCAGTCTCACGTTTTAATTTTTTTCTATTCTGATACATCAGAAAATAGAATGTAGTTATCTTGAGGGGTTTTTATAATCCAAAACTCAAAACAACTCATGGCATTAGATTTTTACTGACCTTATGAAGTATTTACTAAAGCTTTGTAGAAGCAAAATTTGTTGTAAAACATTAAAACCTGATATTCCAGTATCTTTCCTCATCACAGAAATTTGCCCCAAAATACTGTAATGCCCTCAGCACAACACTGTCATTTTGTATTCTGAACTCAAACTTAAAAATCAAGATCAAGCAAAAATGAGGAAACTGTTGTTGCTAAAATAAACAGTTTCTTAATAATCTCAGGGGATGGTGAGCATATGGCTATATTTCCAAATAAAATCCAGTGGCAGATTTTGGGCTGTGGTTTTAAGGGTATTTTTTGTAATTTCAAAATTACAAAATTGCTGCAGTCTGCATCCCTCTAGATTGGGATTTAAAGTTTCCAAAAACTCCCCCATAAGTACTATTTCTAAGCAAGGCAAAATTTTCCTTTCTTTAAACATCTTTCAAACTGAAATTATGTTTTCAATATAGACTTGTTACAGTAACAATAAAGACTAAAACTGCCACCAAAATTAAACTTTAAAAATTAATTACAAAAAGATAGATAGATTCATCAATGTCTGATTTTTGTCCATCACCACAAGGTAGTTCTTCAGACATTTTAAGCCATACTTGGTGAACAGTCCCCAAGAAATCAGGAATATAAATCTGGGAAGATACATAAACATTACACCGTACCACTGAGATTAAAAACCCACAAAAAATATGGGGTTTTGATCATGAATGTGTATATTGCACGAGTCACAATTGCCAAGATTTTTTTTTGTTTTACTGAAATCACAAAATCTAAAAATTTACTGTTTAAAAGTATTTCTGGTCAGACCAAAGATTTTTCTTTGGTATTTACTAGGACTAAGGGGTAAGGAGTAAGTAAAAATACAATTATTATGTCAGTTGTAGTAAAATTATAAGACTCAGTAATTAGTGCAATATTAGAACCTAATAGTAAAATCTGCCTTCTGTGTCACAACACAGTGCCACTGTGTAAGGGACTGGAAATATGCCTTAATAATTGCCAACAGAACCGTCGTGTCCGTCCCCCCCTTTTTCCTCTCACCTAACCAAACCTCATTACATCACCACCACTGGCTAAGGCTTCCAAAGACCTAATGACTATTCAACGAGCCACCCAAAAGATAGACATCAGGAGCCATTCACACACCAGGAGACCACTATCAGAAGAGACATCAGGCACACATCAGGAGAGCATTCCACTATCAGGAGAAACATCAGGAGCCATTGACACATCGGACATTCCGTCATCCACCCTGAGGCCCACAAGCCAGGTGGAAGCTTGTGGCCATACAAAGGATGACTACATGAGAGGCAAGCGGCCACGTAGCAAGCAACATGAGAGGCAAGCAACAGAAGGAAGCAAGCAACATGCATCGAGGGACATGGAGACAACGAGGGAATGCTCTTCCCTTCCATCGGACCCAGAGACACTGAAGAAGACTCTGCCAGCAGACGGAATGCTGTAGCCTTGTGGTGGTAGATATAGCAGCGCCCCCTCACCTTTCCCCGCCTGTCTCTCTCTCTCTCTCCTCCTCTTTTCCACTCTATCTCTCTTTTTCACCCTTTTCTCCTTCCACCCTTCTCTCCTTTCCCCTTTCCTTCTCTTTTTCCTGTACTTTTGTTCCAAATAAAGCAACCTTAACCTTGACTCCATTTCGAGTCTTAATTCTGTTCTCCGAGAATTTAATTGAGAACTGATCACGATAAAACACCTGACAATTGGACATCACTCAGGGGTTAAGCCCAGCCGCCCCCAGCCCCCCGAACGATCTGAGGTTCGGTTGGAACGCAAGGGGGTTTAATCCCTGCCAAACTAAATCTCGTCCATGTTGTGGATCGTGACATTAAAACGGAGTAGTCGGCAGGATGTGGATCGTGACAGACTGCTACACCAGCAGTTACCTCTGAGCAATACTGTTCCAAGTACATCTCAATCTATCAGCTGCACATCTGAATTCAAACTCAGGACACACAAACGCTCTAAAAAAACCTTGGTAAAGATTAACAGAAAACTTACTCAACTCTTCAAAATTGAAAGTAAATAAATATATTTGTGTTTATAAATAAATAAACAAAACCTTTAAAGAAAGTAATTTTTTTAAGGTTCATTCACATACACTCAGTATCATTCATTGTCATCTAAGACAATTTATATTACCCACAATCAGCCAAGTTGTATGAGTTAAATAAAAAACTAAAACCAATCCAACAATGCTACAATCTAAATGATGAGCTAACATTTTGAATGTGGAAAGATAGTAACTAATAAAATATGAACACCATTCGTACCTTACAGGTACTAGATGTAACTGTTAGGAAATGCTTCTGTAGATTTCACTGTGCTTATAACACTTCCTTATAGGACTACAATCCCTGTGCCTCCTTCAGGTTCAAAGCATCAATCTCTATGCTAAAAATATAAAATTTATTCCAGTCCAGTTGTGAAATTCTGTCTACAATCCTGTGCTAAAGCTAAAAATGCATTTGATGGAAGGACAACGACAATGGGTTCAGACCCTAATATAATCAGATTCTGGAAGAAAACTCTTTTCCACTACATCAGGTATAACATAGAAGTGAACTACAGAAAATTTAAGTACTTATTAAACTTTAGGTAAGCATTCTGGTCATTTTATTTGTTTTAATGTGATAAGTTACTATATTTGGCTATAAATAATGTCATGTATCATCTGTTTCACATTGTTTATGTGCATATGTTTAAACATAGACAATTTGATAATATTATGTCACCTAAGTTTGCAAAATAGAAAACTATTTGGTCTGGTGGTTATGGTTGTTGTTGTTATTATTATTGTTATCTTTATCATTATTATTATTCATTTTCTTTTTGGTAAGGAAGCTAATTTCTGCCATCAGGAAAGGGCTGTCAGACAGAGAGTACCAAGTCTTCTAGGATTTAGATCCCTTTGGGTTTTTACTTCCTGGTTATTGTGAAATGCTGGTGTTTCAACCTCTACATCATGTGCTCATACTAAACTGGGAAAGCCAGATCCTCTATGGGATTCAGAAGCTTGACTCCTTTTCTGCAGTTCATCTACTTACACTGAAAAGGTAAGCATAGCCAATATTATTAATGGCTTTCAACCTCTTTGTCAGCACAAACCAATTTTATATTTCTAAAGGACAACAGCCTGCCTGGAAGCAGTGAAGAGGAAACCTGGTGAAAGGGAAATGCTTTCATTTCACCATCTTGCTTACAGTTACCACAGCGTTGTTGCCAAGTGTCAGATTCAGTACCTAGAAATCAAATTACTTGCAATTTGTACCACTCACAGGCACCTGCTTTGCAGTCAATCATTGTAGGCATCCACAGGTGCAAAGACTTTCATTCTGGCCAAGTTTGTTGCACAGCCACTATTGTCCCCATTAAATCATTTACCTACCTCTGTACAGTTAAACTAGAAAAAATATTAAGACATCATCAAGTGTAAAAATAAAAAAATAAAAGATCAGTGAACTTGTAAGATGTGAGAAAAACCTGGAAAGTGAGCTGTTGAAAGGAAATGATAGAAAGGTTAAGATAATATATTCCAATTTTTATGATGCTAATGAGTTCAACTTATCTTGAAAAAGATAGTATTTCTCACCAAAGGGAGATCTTTGCTGTGAACATCTTTATCCTGAATACCTTGTATTTTCAACTGCAGATGATAAGCATAATTGATATGCTAATCTGATGTCCACTCTTGTTTTACAACATTCTCTTTCAGGTCAGCAATGGGAATAGATAAGGAGAACGGTTCAATCATTCTTCCTGCTGATCTGATCACTTTGGGAGTGGGAGGATTTAAGCTCTCAGGATAGCTTACTCCTGTTTGGGAGCAATTCCGTGAATGATGCTTTCATTACATACAGCTGAAAGAAGTGTGCCTAACACATGTTATGCATCTAGCTGCAGTAGTCAGGAACAGTTCAATTTTTTTACCAAATAACTCATGTAAATTCATCATCAGTTAATAGAAAGATTAGTCTGTGGAGATCTTATCTGCAAAAAATTTACTCATCTTCAGTATTAATAAGGTCATAAAACTTTGCTTTTGTATCCCTCAGTGTCCATTGTGGCTTGATACTGGTCCCTCTCTTCTTGGCCCTTTTCTTGACCATATTTCTTAATTTTAATCATCCTTGTTATATTTATGGAATCAAACCTTTCAATTAATACCCCCTTAGTTCCTGTTATTTGGAAATGCAGTAGGTCTTTGCAGGTTTATTGAATCTTAAGTTTCTGACAAATTTTTGTCAAGGGATCCTAGTGAAAATTTTCTACTCTTCTACATATCTTTAGCAAGCTTTTCTTTTTTTTTCTGTCAGCCTGCAGATATTCTACTTCTTTACTGATGCAGGATGGAGTATACCTCTGGCAAGACTCAAATATCTACTTGGCAGTATTAGCCTTGAGAAAACAGAATCATAATCTTATAACTTGCTGGTTATGATCTCACGGAATTTTTGTGTAATTTTTCCATCTATAACTTTGACCATGGAAAATGGAAATTGGATCCATTTGATCTTTTTTTTTTTACAAAGACTAAGACTGTTGAATCAGTCTTGGGTCATCGTATAATGGATGTTTTTAACTCTATTAGAGTTTAGCTATTAAAGTAAGTTAAAGTGAAAAGGGGGGCTGAAGATAAAAAAATTACTGTTCAACTGCAGATTCACATTTTTTAAACATTCTTGCCTGGCTTGTGGGAATGTGAACTCACATTTAGACATCTGTAATGAATTACATTTTGTCAATTTGCACAAAATTTCTAGATAATAAGAATTTCTGAGACATCAGGTTGCAAAGGTTTCCATAAATGTAATAATTCTTAATTGTCCAACTAGAGCTGATGAAAGGAGGAAATCATTTAAGAAGTACATTTACTGAGTTCAGTTGAGTTTTATCACAGATAGATTAAAATTGTTATTTTGTATGCTGCTGATTTTAGCATACTTTGAAATATATAACCATTCTTGGTGAAGCCTATTATTTTTACTTTCTTCTTATTTTACTCAATCCAAGTATTACTACAGAAATTCTGAATTATATCTAATGGAAGATAAAGATGAGATCTCCAATCCAATACTCTTTTGTCAACCTACTCCTGACTATGCTATTCACTAAACATGAGCTACAAACTATAAACTGAAAATATCACCATGAATGTCACAGCTGTAATGTACAGATGACTGCTTAAAAGAAGAAGAAAAAACCCCTGGATATATGTGTAAGACAATGTGGAGTACAGTCAGTCCTGATTAGAAGCCAGCTGTATGAGCTTGAGCTCTTGATAGCGGAGATTTAACTTCCTGGTATTAGGCTAAAAGTTAGCACAGATTTGATTTTTCTTTTTCTTTAAGAAAAAAAAAAAAGTGGCTTCATGTAAAGAAAAAAATGTCCTTATCAGGATCAACTTTACTCCTCTCCTCATCAAATGCAAACTTTTTAACTTGCTCAACCATAATTCTTGTTATGGTTGAGTTTGCAAGTTACACATTCCAGATGTGAGGCAATAGGAAATTTGCAATGTGGGGGTTGGCTTTGGGATCTGTGTGTGTATGTGGGTCTGCAGCATTCTTTTCCTGCTAGGAACTTTTCCCACATTTATAATAATGAAATTGTGAATAATGAAAAAAAAAATTCCTAAACACAAGGGCCAACATTTTCAAATTATAAACAAAAGTAAAGTACATCTTCTTATGATTCATCCATTAATTTTGGAAACCGGTAACTTCAGGTCACACCATCTATTTCAGAACTCAGAGGGAAAGGCTGGCTGATCACTCTTTTATCAGAAATATTTTGAATCTTTGGACATGTAGCCAGCAGGAACTTAGGATGCAATGGAGTTCAAAGTTTGTGAGGGTATATGTTGTAGTGAAGTCAAGAATGGTGATCCAGGCTGTTTTAACTTGCCAGACACAATTTCCTTTCTCAATATTGTTTCCATGGCCTTGCTCAGAAAACTGGAAAATTTTATTTTTTTATTTGCCAAATTGGCTATAGCTGGAATCAATCAAGAAGTAACACCAAAATTTTAAGTTTCATTTCAGAGAAAAGGAGTGACACTGTCTTAGTGTTTTCTTTTTTTATCCTGAAACAGATATATGCAGATCACAGGAACTGTACATGTTATATGTACACAGGAAACATGAATGCATATGTGTGGATACATACACAATTTAAATGCATGTAATCCAAGGTCAAGCACAAGATTTTCTAATGTGATCAGTCTCCAAATCCACACATTGGCAAATAAATACATCCTGTTCCTGCAAAGTACTGTGCTCCTGGGGTTTCTCTAGAAGTATTTGCTGTGTCTGGAAACACCCTGGAAATAGGGCTGGGCTTGCACTGTCCTCCCCAAAGTCACAGATAATCCACTGCATACAAATGAAGTCTGAATCTCTTACTTTTCCCTCCTGCTGAAGTCTTTCCCCTAATCAGGCAACAGAAAAACATTTTATAGCTGGAGTCAAATGGGAAGAAACTTTGGAAACATCTGAACGGGTACCCTGCGCAGTGGGAAAAGCCCTCTGGACCCAGAGGGCCCCAATGCTGCCTGTCCCAGAAGACCTTCCTTTTCCTCACAGACTGTTCCTTTAGAATCTTTTAAGAGTGGTGGGATTTCTGGTCAAGCTATCCAAGCCTTCTGAGAGGGTACATGCAAACCCAGAGACTCTCAGGAAAATGAAAGGTGATGGAATGGTTTAGCTTTGAGGCTCAGAAGATGGGGCAGTACAGGATTTCTCTGCCAACAGATGAAAAGTGTTTTGAGGGCTGGCAAAAATAGACCTAGATATCTGGTGAGGAAGAGTAAAACCAGTATGGATGAGCAATTAAACATATGGTCATTTTGCTGTGAGTACAAACATGACAATCTGAAATTTCACGTTTGAATTCAATCTGAATGGCCACAGTTCTGGCAACAGTGCAGGCCAGCTCTGCTGACTGATGTAGGGAAGCACATCAGCTTCCTTCTCAAATCTGAATGGCTCAAGCAGCTTTTGGTAAGATTTTCTCGACTCTGACCCCTAATTATGGCTTCTAGGGCATCATGGTGTTCTTGCCGTCTCCATAATCCACCAATTATCACCAAAGTTCATGACTTCCTGGCTTTAGCAGCAGAGATTAGATTGATTTAAAAGCAAGCAGAGGTTTGAATCAGAAGACGTTTTGGTGTTTACATGTGGCTATACCAGAGACCCAATCTTCCTAGGAAGGATATTATTCAAATCTTGGGTTTTGGACTACTCAAAAATAAATACCCGGTTGTAAAGGAAAGATTTTTATCATATTTTGTATAAATAATATTTTATGATGTATTGTGCTTTGGAAGAGTTATTGAAAACAAAATGGAAATACAAGTGCAAAAGAATCTTTGTGTTCTTTATGGAATCTGATTCCTTTTCAACTTTAAATTAGAAACAAATAGATAAAATAAAATATTCATTTCCCTTCTGAGTGTCTTTATAATATGATTTTTTTCAAGCAGCTAGTAGATACATTGTTAACAAAAAGCAGATTCATTTATTCTATCCTGCTGGGCCACTAGAAATACATAACTTTATGAGGAGGCTTTTCTCATGCTATAGGAACAAACATAGTAACAGTACATGCTGGAAATCTGAAGATTAGAAGCTATTGTGCTTCACTGATCAGGCTTTTTCTTTTTCTTTTTTTTTAACCACAGTCTGCTGAAGGAAGATTTTTGCTGAAACAAAGCAAGACTCATTTCACAGTTGTTGAATTCTTCCCTTATATATTGTAAATGTGAAATAATTTCAGCTACTGACACATCTTCTGAGACCTATTTGAGGTTATTTTCTGCATCCTGTTAAGCTTAATCTTACATCAAGTATTTTAAAGAAAAACATCCAGCAAACAAAGTAAGTAAGGGCTTCTGCTACTTCAAGAGGTAAAGCAGAAAATAATTTTTAAAAATCAAATGGTGACAATATATCAAGGTACCAGTATTTGCTGATGTTTTCCGGGCCTGTCCAGAAGCTATTCCTTCCGCTCTTCAAATTTTATATTGGATTAAATGGTAAGTCAACACTGTGCCTCCTACAGAATTAAAATGATTTCTTTGTAATCTAGTACAAGCTGTTATCCCCTAAAAAGGTACTGGACTGGACTGGTTCAGAATGCATTTAAGCTAAAACTGATTTTAAGCCAACCTGACTTAAACACATTTTAATGTAGCTGATGTTTTAAAAATCATCTTGTCCAAAAGTTTCATACGAACTTGCAACAGTCAAACATCATCAAAACTGCTGGCTCTGCAGCAGCATGCTACAGACAAGAGAAAAGGGCAACACATTTTCACAGTTCCCATCTATCAATGAATCTATTGTTTTAAACTCCTCTCTCTTCCTCTCAGGTACAATGCCAGGGAATTAAAGCCCCAGTGGCATCTTTATGATAGAGTAACAGGACAGTCACTGCAGTTTTCTCTGAAGGAAAACAAACAGAAAAAACCCTCCCCAATCCATGCCCTAGATCCTCACTCAAAATTAAATTAAATTCTGTGGAAACTACTTAGTAATCAGTGAAACTGCATGCTGGAAGAAATGTGAAACAGGAGAAGAACTAGAAAGATATTTGGGTATCTGGGAAACTCCTCTAGAGCCTCTCCTAGAGCTCCTACCCACCCTGTAGATTGGCAGCTTCTCTTCAATAAAATTATTAGCTTTGGTTCAGCCACAGACTTGCCCTGTTTGGCACCTCTCAAAGCCTGAGACAGATTTCCTTCTGATCTTGACTCGTCCAAAACCCTGGAAGGAAGGAGGTAGCAAAGTTTCACTTCTGCCAGAGCTACCTGGGGTTAGCACTAGGCTGTTGCAGCAATAGAAAGCTAAGAGCCCTCTCTGCAGACCTCTCTGCTGGTGATTCACCTGGCAGCTCAGCATGCACCCATCCAAAATAATGGCAATATGGGGATTTACAGATGCACATGCAAATCTGTAAAATTCAGCCCCATAAGGTTTTCCACTGTGCCACCCTGGCTGCACTGGATTCACCCTAAGCAGAAAAGGCTTTAAGTCCTGCTTCAGCTTGCATCTGGAGACACGGAAAGAAAATATTTTCTGTGGGCAGGGGAATGAAGCTCCAGGGAGAAGTCAGACCGCACAGCAAAGCCCATCTGGTAGTTTGCTCTAACCAAGGAGACAATCACGCATCCCTCTTCAGCTGTTCTTCCCCTCTCTCCTCCTGTACACCCACACATGGTCCTGCTCACTCTGGCACTCACGACAACACTCAGCAGGGTAATTCAGCTCACTGGGTTAGTTTTTGGCTGGGATTGTAAAACAAGAGGAGAAGTGGGACTGTCATCCTTGGCTGTGCCATCAGCTTAGTTTTCCTTTTAACCCCTGCTTTTCCCAGCATTTGGACCAAGTTAAAAAAGCGAAGTCAAACAACAGTGAGTATGAAAACACCTGAAAGTCAGGCATGAAGTTCAGAGAGGACTTCTATCCCTCATCACATGCATAGGCAAGGTATGGGTGTCCTTTCAGGGACAGGGCAGGCATTGTTCTGAACTTAAAGGAAAGTAAACTTCAAACAAGCAGTGCTCAAACCATGCCTATCTCATGCTCCAGTGTTTCCCTACAGCCCTAACACTGGTGCTTTAGATGGGAAAGAAAGATTCCACATCTGAAAGACTGCTGCTTAAAGCTTTTAAGTCATCTGTGTCCATACAGAACAGGCATCTGACCTTCTCTTCTCTGGTGTGATGGCAAGAGGTGCTGCAGTGCAAACAGTAAGAGTCACGTGGGTGCAAGGAGCCCTAGACTATGAATCCTACCCAGTGATGATAGGACTGTGAATCCAGACTTCCTCCAAAATGCATCTCAAGATTTTAATTTCTTGTCATTTTAGAAGAGCCAGTAAATTCAGCATTTTGCATACACCAACAAAAAACCCAACAGAATTACCTCTTGAATTTATCACAGAAATGCAGCCAAAGATCTTGTGCAAAGGAAAAAGGAACATAAATTTGACAATATATAATTTGACTGAAAATCATGAAAAAATCCTTTTAGAAATGTTTATATATATATATAGTCACATTAAAGGCACTCTGCTTTCTAGTATGCTTTTAATATTTTTTCAATTCCTTGAACATACATTTGTTTATGCACGTGTCTGTCCTTTGGTGACCACTCTTAGATCATTTATCATCTGTACAAAGTGACAGATTGCTAAAAGTCAGCCTAGCCACCTAAAAAAATCTGTGTGTAGATACATACTTCTTGCTTTGAACAGTACTGTGGGCTTACTCATAGACAAGCGTTCTTTATAAAGAAATTACCTATGAGTAATTACAAGTGTTCCTACAAATTATACTCAGTGGAAGAGGGGATTAAAGAAATGTATGGATGTGGTTTTTCAGTTGTTGGAGAAGGGATGAGTAGGAAGACTAGATTAACTCCCAGTATTTGTTGCTTCCCACTACGGACAGGAAACACATAAAGAAAAGGCTGCTTCCTTTCCTGCAGAAAAGTTTGTTTTGGAAAAATGTTGTGCAAGATTTAAAGGTGAAGATAATGTGTTGCTGATACACACATTGCACCAAAATATGCAACACAAAACCACCTTCCACAATAAGAAAACTCTTGACATTGTTTTGTCATTTTTGAGTGGCATTCATGAACTACTGCTTATTTAAAAGAAATTTGCCATTTAACTAGTATATATGTGCCCTCTCTTGACAGCAGGTTTTTTACACATAAATTAAAATAAGGATCAGTAAATTGGACACAAAGTAATCCATGAAATGGTACTTTAAAATGTTTCTCAGTTTTCTAAAAGCACGGTATTTATAAACAAAACCAAAATATCAAATGAAATTAATTTTGTCTGTTAAAATTCTTTCAACAAAACACTGAAATGAAAGATATATTTAAATATAAATAATTGTCTTTATACATTTATGCTTGCAAAAGGTACTGCAAAAAGAAAATATTCCCTTAGGTGAAAATATTGAATATTTCCCAATTAAAATTTCTGAGGTAATGAAATATTCTAATTGTAAGGGCCATACCAAAACCTTGCATACAAGTCACAGAACAGATCAAACAAGTACAGCGCCTTCATTACTGGGTGAGAATCTAGCTCCAGTTCTCTGACTTTTTCACAGGTGTACACATAGAAGCTCCAGTACACGCAACTGAAAATTATTTTCAATGAACACAGCTATTTGTCTGAGCTTTTTTTTTTTTTTCCAAATAAAGAGCAACAGACAGTATGCCAATTTTTGCCAGCAATGAAGAAAAAGGAAATCTCTCATTTTACAGTGTAATCCAAACAACTAAGATGCTTTAGGGACAAAATTTCACATTGGAATTACAACCTTTTTAAAAAAAAATATCCAAGATGAGCTGTTGAAAACTCATTAAAATCAATGCAACTCAATAAACTGTCACATGCTTCTACTTTCGAACACAGTTAAACTGTAAAAAGCAGCACAAAATCACTTTTTATTGCTGTCTAAACTTGTTCTGGATAAGAAAGTGAAATACTTACTACAAAAAATAATGAAAGCAGCTAATAAACCTTACAGAGAACAGTAGAGTCAAGCACATGCAAGCAATATGCTGAATAGCTGTTGATTTTCTGTCTGTTGAGTGACTTCAGATCTTGTCACCAGCACAGTCAATAGGGGACAAAATCCTATGGAATTTGCTGTGCAACTCTGGCCAAGCAAAACAACTGTGGATCCTAGGACACTGGACACGTCACGTGCTGTCATCACAGATCACACTGCTGTTCTCACTCCCATGCCAGCAAAAAAGAGTCTGCTTTTTATATTAAATGCAGACTCTCTCAAATCAGTTTTAATAAAAAATTACTTGTGTGCAGCAGTATTTAAACCTCCAGCAATTACTCTGATTAAGTCAAGATGGTCTCTTTCTTCATTCAACTCTTTATACTGGTTACCTAAAAGGTAGATAGAAAGCATATCAAGAGACATTTTATTATGTTTTGTTATGGTTTCTCCTCCTAACTTCATCATTTTAGTCATAAACAAAGTATTGACAACAAATTTCCTGGAGATGCCCAAAGTGACACTTCATAGACCTGGTATTTTCTGAACACTTATTCAATGAATGTGTCCTTGAAAACTGATGATGGGCCATGCCCATTCTTTGTGGGATTTAAAGAACCAATGTATTTTACAGAATCACATGAACACTACGTGCATTCATGTGTGGTAGCTACACCCTGAAATATAAACTGCTGGCTTGTACATTGAATCCCTTCTTAACTAAAAAAAAAATTAAAATAAAAAAATAAATCAGAACTTTATATAAAAATGTTTTCCTGATAAATCAGTTTGATATTTTTCAGGCCCCAATGCCAAAAATTCTAAACTGTTATTGTCAAAAGCACCTTTGACTTTTCATCTGAGTGGTTTACTGATGAAGATTTCTTAAAAGGAATGGACCTTGTTTATTTTGCACAATGGGCAGCTCCTTTGTAAGGCCACAAGCACTGGGTAAGGGAGAATGTTGGCCAAATGGAGTTTTCTGTTCAATGCATTGCTCTGTTCCCCTTTAGCAGAAGGAAGTGATTTTTTTGTTGATGCAATTACAATGAATTAGAAAACAACTCTTCCTAACCCGGCTTTGAGAACTGAATAAGTACAATTCAGTATAATAAAACATGGGGACCCACTACCCTTGCTGGGTATTGAAATACAAAAATATGATGTGATACATGGAACAGTTCTTACTAACATACAATTTATTGATTACCCTCCATATAATATAAAAAGTCTGTAGCTGGCTAAAACAAAGATCTCCTAGAACGGCAGCAGCACACATGTCAGTATGTAGGACCTTGGTTTTCTCCATTTGTTGTAAGCTATTGTCTGACCAGGGTCCATTGGGATCGTAGATTTGGCATATTTCAAATTTAATTACAATTATGAAAGATATGCAAAAGATACAAAATAGCTTCAAACATATTCCAGGCTCACACCCCCAAAGGGAAAGTATTAGCTTTGCCAGTAATAGCATGCTTCTAGTAAAATTATTTGGGTTTATTTTCCATTTTAAAAAAATCCATAATTAAGTTCAAAAGTTTTGGTGAACACTAGTTACCAAGAATACAGACCTTGCTCCTTTTGTGACTTTCTGACCTACATGAACCTGGAAACTGTGGTTTGGGTTTTTTTCTTTTTTTTTTTTTTTCATTTGGTAAAGAATGGAAAGCACAGGAGTGTCAGGGCACCTACACTGAGAATTATTGGGCCAAATTCTTTTCAGCTCTACAGCTCTGTGAAAGTTGCCATGATATAGGTGGCTCAGGCCACAATAATAAAAGAGCAACAACTAGCATAAATAATTCAATCTTCTCTCATAAAATAATGAAGTTGCTTTCCTTATATGCTTTCATTTTATAAATCACATTTCTCCACACTACTAAGCTGTAAAAGACTATGTAAAAGAATGTGACTGGCTAAATCTTTAATGCAGAAAAATCTTTCTGTCAAATCAGCATTAACTCTTTTTGAATTTTTCCTATATTTTCTCCATTTTTTTTCTTCCATCCTGAACTTATTAGGCTTCTCTTCCATTTCTTTCCTGGTCTGTAATTAAAATGCGCTGCAAAGTAAAACTTCCATTTCTGATGATGGATAATGTGAGTGGTAACTCAGTCATACAGAGAATAATGTAGTCTGATTTTGTCTGGGTATAACACATTGCCTAAAAACTTCAAGTATGTGCAGTAAGAATTTCCTGAACTATTGAACAAAAGAGCACAGGTTATAACATAAGGAGATAAAGTCTGTGCAGATTTACTGAGGATGTACATCAAGTTCACCCAATATCAGCTGTTAGGGTTCGCTCCTGGCTCATGTCATGAGGCTGCAACTGCCTGGGTGGTATCCTTCCCTGCCAACTAGACCAGGCTGCATCTTTCCCTGGACAGTACTGGCCCAAGCTCACATCTCTACAGTGTGTAGGATTTATCATATCTTCCAGGAGTACACTGGTGTACGTGTTTGAGTTACATTTCAACTGCCCATTATGCTCTATTTTCCATTCCTTTCTCCCTGTCTTGATATAAACACACAAAATTAGCTCTTGCTGACAATTCTGATTTCTGTAAGGGAATCCTGAGCAGCCTTTTTATAGGATTTTAATTTCTTTTTGATTAAGCCTGTGTGAATTTAAACTCTTAATCAAAGCTCTTGGCAACATTTTACGTAAATTGCAAAGCCAATCAAGACTTGCTCGTTTGTTTTCATTATGTTTCACCTCATGTAAATTTTCCACTTGGGGGAATGATGGTATGCTCAAAAGTTAAAATAGCAAATAAAGAAAGGAAAACTTGCCCTACACAGCAAATAAAGTCTACCAACATGCATTCTTCTCCTGTCTCAGCTCCAAATAGAAAAAGCTAAGAGTCTCTCTATTCAATTCAAATGGCCTTAAAGCTGGCCCTGCACACTTATCTAAATATTATACTTCCACTTCTCTGCCCTTCCCTTTCTTCTCACACAAGAAATACTGATTCCAGGGTAACATAACTAATTTCCAACTGTTTATGCACAACTGCACAGAGGGATAAAAGAAGATTTCCAGGTACAGCCCAGAATTAGGGATTATGTCATCTCTAATACCTGCTGCAAGGCAAAACCACCTAACTCCTACTGTAAGACCAGTTAGCTCAAATGGCAGAAGTCTTGTGATTTTTGGACCTGAAAAGCGTCTATTCCATTTGCAGGGTCACCAGTACACAGCTGGCAAACACCAAGGCCTGTGGCTTCAATACTGATGGAGTAAGAGAGGTTATGTATATTCCATATACATATATCATGTTTAAACAGGTGCAAGTATTAACCACAAAGAAAGTTTCTCAGTTTCATTCTGGACTGTGAGACTGGCATGTCATCAACATGCTCCAAGGAGGCTTCTTCAGTCAGTTATGAGAGGGTCCTGTACTGTAGCTCAAATGATTAGCAGATGATAACAAGATAAAAAGGTCTCCTGTAGCTTGACAGATAATACATTATATACAGTTCTTTTCATCACAGCACGGCAAATATGTGGAAAATCAAAGGAAATAAAACATATTTATAATCTAGCCACTTTATCTTTTTTATGTTTTCTATGGTAATCATTGTCTTTATTATTTTATTGATGAGAGAAATTAGTTTCCTAATCTGAGATTACAATAGTATTTAAGGATTCTTCTTTTTTTGTTCTTTTTTTATTTAAGAATCGTTACTGGTTTAAGATTTTATGCAGAAGGCTGTGAGGAATCTAAAATTAAAACTGTTATTAGAAGCAGTTGAAAGCAGGCAGTGAACTGAAGCTGTGCCTTGCAATCTTGGCTATTGTTGTATTATTGCAGAGTCCCATAGGCAGCCCTCACATGTACAGTACAGAGACTTCACATCCTGGCTCTTTTGATTCTTTTGTCTGCCCTCCAACCTGCACGGCCAGGAACTTTCACTTGAGAAAGATTTATGAAGCCTCCGCTAACAGGGTCAGCCCTGTTATATCACCAGAGGGCTTCTTCTTAAAAATAATAACATCTATCCGCAGCTCGGCAGGGCGGTCTCTCTTGGCACTCGCTTTCCCTGTTTGTCTTAACAACCAGTGCACACAAAGCCCTTGGCTCTAGCGAGGGCGGCCAACAATTCCCCTAGGCACAGCAGCCCCGTCTCCTGCTATCTGCCAGACTGGTGTCAGCCGAGATAACACACACCTCCCAGAACCACTTTGGGTTTCGAAAGATTTGGTTCTTGTACAAGGTGGGGCCTTTACACACTCAGAAAAGTCTGGCTACCTGCAAAATCTGTTAAAAGTTTGAGAGGAGAACTAATAAAATAATTATAGAGGCTTTGATTATACTGAATTATAGTGCAAGACTGTTTGTTTTTATGTGCTAGTCTAATATTATATTTTATGTGCTAGTCTAATATTCTCTGCTACCATGTTAAAAGTTACTTCTAAGGCCCTTATGACCTTTACAGTGCAAGTGGTTTGGCTATTTATTGCATATATCTTTTGGAAGAGGGAGAAAAAGTACTTTTTTTTTTCCACTGAAGTTATCAAATATTAAAAATAGGTAGGGAAAATTATTTTTACAGTAATTTTCCCCAAAGCAGTTCATGCTTAGAAGCTTGGACAAATCCTTAGATAATCTGTCTTACTCTGTATATTTCTTAATAACGTAACTTGAACTTGTTCCCATTCCTCCCCTCCTGTTTAAGAAAATGCTCTTAAATTTATTTTATTTATTAAGATTACATAAAGCGTTTCTTTCACAGTAAGCATTCCTAACAAACTCAGTCCCCTGTGCTGGGAGGAGAAAGAGTCTTTTCATGGATATTCAGCCAAGGGTTCCTGAGAGTTAATACTCCCACTCTTCTTCTTTGAGTGTCAAGGGATTTTTAACATCCGCAAAACAGACAGGAACTTGGTTTTATGCCTTAGTAAAAGAATGATTTTTTTTTCACCACATAATAATCTGCTGTGCAATTACCAATAAAAAAGTAATATTCTCTGCTGTAAACTGAACAATGTGCAAGAAACATTTATTGGTAACGTACTGCAAAGGGCATACGGTATTTAAATCAAGTTTTAAAGTGAACATAGAAATCAACAACATTGAGAAACCACAAGTGCTATACAAATGCAAATAATTTAAATAATAGAAGCTTGTAATATGACAGAGTATTGAGACACCACAGACTAAACCGTCCTCTTTTATAAAATACTGATGACTAGTTGATTACTTCAATGTAGCAAGTGCTAGAAGGTCTAGATAGGTGTAACATGTTCACAAATAGCAGCACTAGTTTCAATCAGATCTGTGTGGGAGCATTTCCCTTTACAAATCCAGCTGGAGGACAGGGCCTTTATTAAACTAACAACTACTACTTCCAAAGTCTCATTAGACAGACAGAGGGAATGAAAGTTTTGTCTCTGCCATCTCCATTTACTGTGTATAAAAGTGGGGGTTAACCTGTCTTAAATTAGAATTTGCTGCGCTTTTTTTGGAGGGGGGCGGCCAGTAGGAGAATAGATCAATGCAACAATTCCTTTGCATGACGGACAATTTTAAATGTAAGGAAACAAGCTGAATGAACATTGACACCCCCCCGCCCAACTGTTATTTTGCTCTAAGAGAATATTAATGGCACTTCAATATTTCATAATAAATTTGTCCTGAACACTGAGCAACTGGAAAAGTCTTTCATGAAAAGATATAAGCACATGTTGCTATTGAGTCAGAACATGGCAGTAGTAAAATAATACTCTATGCTGTAAAATCCCATATTTTTTTCTCTTTTGAGCCATTTCACACATACAAAAATGTTTTTATAAAACTGTAAATTTCTGAATCATGCTTAACTTTGGAAAGAGAATATTAGCAATTATGTATTTGCCATCATTAATTAAAACCATTCCAAAAAATGTAATCATCTTCCTGTGCAACACAAATTTTGAAAGTTGCCTTAAGGAATATTCTTATCCTTAACCACAGCTAAGCTCTTCCATAAGCAGTAGAACAGCAGCCAGCATAACATGCTTTCAGAGGGTACAAACATTCTATGTGTCCTTGGTAGACAGACTAATTCTTGCTTAAAGAAATATGAGATAAAAGCCACCAAGTGTTGAGAACTTCCCTGGGTGACTACAGGCTGTTTAAAATGAGCCAAACTAAGTTACAACTACTTCTTTCACATACTGCAAGTCAAGGTAGCAAAATGTAACGCAACCTAATCATGCTTTGTCAGAATAGTCTTAGACCTTACAATGTGCTCAGTTTTTCCATGGCTATCAGAAAAATAAAACAACCCTAAACAGCTGGATTAAGGACCTCCCCATGAGCAGCAGCTAATTAGACTAGAGCTATTACTACAGAATACAGCTATTCTAGAAGAGAGAACGTTCTTCAGTCTCTCAGAGGAAAAAATGTCCCTTAGGTTTTTCTCTTAACACAAGCAAGTAGCACAATGTTCTCCCTTAAATCCATGCTTTAAAAAAAAAAAAAAAAGGTCAAAAATAGTTCTATATATTTTCCTTTAATTCTCACACTGACTTACGGTCGCAACATGGGAACAATCCAATGAACAGAAAATTGTATCATTCATATTGGCTTATCTCACCTTACAGATTATGGCATCAAAAAGTAGAGCCTAGTGATTCAAAAGCCCATGACAGTCCCAGATGCAACCTGAAAATGTGAATGACAATTCACTTTGGGCTGTTATATGGAAAGTTCTGGTTCTAGATATCTTCATATTGAGCATATCACCAGCATATATTTTTTTTATAGTGTAATAAGTTAGAATTAAATACAACTAATAATGTATTGAACATGCCATTAAAAACTACGGCAAGAATATTATCTACTAACATCGTCAGGCATTATTTATGGCTATATTTTTACATGCAAGACTCAATGGTTGTGTAATTTCGTAACAGTTGAAGTTAATAGATACACAGAAAATCACAAGGATGCTCTGAAGTTTTCAGGACACTGACTATCAGAACTTGTTTGTCTTTTAAGAGTTGCATGACTCAGTTTTAAAAGTGTATTCATAAGCAGCAATACATTTTGTTAGCCTAGTGGTCTCACAGCATCAAAAGTTTTTCATTTGTCTCAAGTAAACATTTTAAAACTGAAAATTCTCCATATATTTTTAATGTTACAAAAATATAAAAATAGCCATCCATTAAATGTTCATGGGTTCAAAAACATTTCTTCCTGCAGAGATGACTTTTCCATACTTCCTTCACAACGGTTGGATGTAAAGTACATTACAAGTCACAGCACAGTAAGGGAAAGGCCCTCCCTTCTACGCCAACAGGGAAGTGTTAGAGCCTCAACACATCCCCAGTAACATTTCCGCTGACCTTTTCCACAAGTAAAGGAGGCTCCAACCCAATCGACCCGTTAATTTCTCAGGCAACAGAAGCAACTCTCTTCAGTCCCTACCTTGCAACAATTCAGTTTCTTACCCAAAGTAGTTAGGCAAGCTAGAACCTTCTCCTTGAGACAGCCCTTTCTTAGCCATGCCTGTTTCTTTCTCCATCACGAGGTCAGATATTTTTTCACTTTTTCCTTAAGTCGCCTTATCAGCCGAAGGGATGAGAACTCTGAACAACGAAAATGTTTTTTGCTTTATCCATAGAGCTAGTGGGATAATTGATTTTGATAGAATTTTAAAATCTAGGTTTTGGTACTTGCTAATGTGTAGCTACATAGTGGTTACTTAATATTTAAAATTAATACATGATTAAACATTATATAAATTTTATGTTAAACAAAATTTAAATTCTTTTAAAATGTCAGTGCTATCACCATATCCAAGACATGGCAAAATATTCCAGCAACTAAATGATGAGGGACTTCTGACATACTGTTATTTATGCTTCTTATGTCACCTATGCTCACTAAAAAAGTGATAAATTAATTCCCCCATCCTTCATTCCTTCAGCTTCTTAAAAAAGGAAAAATAATCTTATTTTTATGCACCATGTATGCAATTTATACCATTGCAAATCATGCTCATACAAAACCCTAACACATTGTTTCAGTCAACTAGAAAATTGAAGTTTCTGATTCACTTATTAAATGAAAACAGCAAAAACCCTTATAGCCCTAAACGCAATTCATCTTATTTCATTAAAAATATGTCTTTAGTTGTCAGTACTGTCTCATTTAATTGGAAAACTTAAATCGTAAGAAAACTTTGGATCTTTATCATATTTCCAGCATATATATGAGTAATAGACTTCTTCAAGAAGTCAACTGTGCATTTTTACCAGTATGTTTGTGATGCTCTGAAAAAAAATCATAACAGTAGTAGATGTTTACGATATTTTTCTGAAATTCTAAAAGAAATATATTAACATCTAATACAACAGGGGCATTAAATCTTTGTTGAAGCTTTGTATTTAGCACTTTCATCACAGAAAGTCTTTTCAATCTATCTAAAAATAAATTAATATTTTGTTCTACTTAATGTATTAGTAAAAATATAAACACTTCAGCATAGATGTCTTATCTGAGAACATAAGGGTTCATCTTTTATGATTTAGCAATCATTGGTGGAAAAAAATAGCATTAATAAGCAGAATATCACAAGGACATGGAAGCTGAGGTTATTTTCAATCAAAAAATTTTAACTGCTTCCCTGTCAACTCCAATGCTAGTCACTGCAGCAGTCTTGCAGCTTTCTGTAGCAGTGAATTTGCAACCCCTCTCTTGTATTTTAACTACCTGGACACTGCCTGTGGTGATTCAGTTTTAAAATTCATTCTATATGGTAATAGTCCAACTTCGAATGAGGTTTTTCTCATTTCTCTCTCCCTTCAAATTTTAAGTACTTTTCTTCTTATAGGGCATTACAAAAGTGTTTTGCTTTCTTTTGAGAGTCATGCATTTGAGTTACAACAGTGGGTTAGGGGTACAAATCTGAGGAAAGACATGGGCTTTTGAGAACTCCACAGCCACGATGCCATTTATTTTCTTTTTAAGTACTTAATCTGGATTATAACTTCATGACGCTTCACTTCATATACAGCACGGGACTCTGTTCAATCTGCAATAGTTTGTACTTCACAAACGCACCAAATCAAACATGGACAGGTCAGCTGTAGTACTATCAACACAATCTGCTTTGAAAACATAACCCTCAGATTACTATTGTTATGAAATTTTACTATCCATGTCACACCACCATATTTATTTGGCACTTGCAGTCATGACTTGTTCTTCCGGAGGAATTCCTCTATAATTGAGCATTAGTTATTGTACCATTAAACTACACTGTTTCCGTAAATTTTAAACAGATAACAGCACTTTCTAGCAAGTGTTTTTTTAGATACAAGTTTATTACCTAGTTACAGGGAGAAAAAAAGAAAAATTGGCTAGAAAAGGTTTTCCTTTTCTAGTTTAAAAAAAAATGAGGTTAACAGAAAACATCCTGCCATTGCTCTCAAAGGAATATTTCCCAACTACAAAATGAGAAAAGGCCATTTCTGAGTGTAAATATTTTAAAGCCTAATGTAATAATAAACAGTTACCCTACATACTTTTTTCTAATGTGATCTTTAGTATATTTATACTATAAGCATTGATCTCTGTAAGTATTTTTATCTGTTTCTTTCATTTGTGAATGCTGATTTTAGGTTCAACGTTATTAACAATGGCAACAGTCCAGCGTCCTGGTAGAAATATGCAGTGGGCACAGATTGCTCCTGTTCCAGGGATTACTCATATTTCAGATGAGGAGTGGGCCTGTGCAGTTAAACTATTATTTTTCCGCGAGAACGCCAAGAGACCAGGATGAATAGGCTCCTTTCATCATTCTCTGAAGGAAGAGGAAGACTAAAAGGTTCATGGCGAATTGTGTCTTCACATAAATGTCAGGACAAAGTAAGGCTCCCTGCAAAAACATTTTCTTTAGAGTCTTGGCAAGTCTTTCCATAAGAAATACCACAGAATGGTGCTCATGATGTCAGACATACTTTAGAGAGTATGAAGGATTAAAGTTTTGTATCTCTCTCCTGATCTGTTCACCGCTACTGGAAGCCAAAAAAACTTCTGCAAGCTTTTGGTTAGCTTTCCTGAAAGCAAGATACAGAACTGCCACACTTCAGACCTCGAGAGTTCAGGATGCTATTTGATCAGAGAGACTAGCACTTAGGCATCTCACGGAAGCAATACTGCTTACTGAAACCTTATTTCCATATAAATATACATGTCAAGAGCAGAACAAATCTCTCAGGATCATTAAGAGGGTATAGGATTTATTGTGATTTTACCCTGCAGACTAACTCAGTCAATGCAGTAAAGTTAGGTGTGGAATTAATAATTTTAGTTTTCATCGGGATTAATATTCTGAAAGTGTCAGATTGTAGCATTCTAAATATTTTACACTAAAATATAATCAGTATAACATCATGCTATTACAAAACAACGTATTTAATGGTCATCGTATTGTAAATGTAGTGTATTAACCTAGTAATTCATAGAGAAGGAAGAAATTTAGAAGAAAATAACATTTTTTTTTACTTTAAAATAAATCACAATTTAAATATAGCTAACTAGTGTAACTGGTTTGAAAGATTAAGAGAGTAGTCAGCAGTTAAATTTTAAAATTCTTAAAAGTATTTCAAACACAATTTGAAAAATAAATAATAAATGAGATAATCAAAGGTTAAGTTCGTTACTTGCCTGAAGAATAAACCACAGGTTTACAATTAAAGCTGTTGTGGTGCATGTATGGGTATCGATGGTGCACAGTAGGACTACATTGTTGCTTATTATATTTAACATTCAAAGTCACTGCCAACGTGGCATTCACCTGGGGGCTGTAATCCTTTGATTTCAATTAGCATTCCAAAGTCCTCTTTAGCGCAAATAACACAGATACTGTGAATTTCTTCCCAAACTACATATTATCCTCTGCATTTGGATTTTAATTGGCAATACTTAGTAGCTACTTCTGTTCTCTATTTCTTCTGGCATAGCTGGATTCTGATTTCACCTCTATCATGCTATTTCTGAACCACATGGCAACACTTCCAGCAATGATACAGGTTATACAAACAATTTCCACTAAAGTTTGGAGAGGTCTTGCAGTCCTTTGAAACTCAGTGGTAACTGTGCATTTCACTGCTGTGCCAGTGTCTGCCATGCTGAACTTCCCTGGACCAGTGTCTGACACACATGGAATATGCACTTCTTTTTTTCCTAAAATAAACCAGTTTTAGTCATTTTAAATTTGACTTTACATTGGATATGCTGCAATCAAATTAGTCCTGACAAACTAATAAAGATTGGGCCAATGTTTGGATGTGACACCATTAAGGAAATCTTGCAAGAAGGAAATTTAACAGCTGCTTCTGGAGGAAGCATCTTTATCACTGAGTCAGAGAGGAACCAACTGCTTAGCATAATTTTAAAGGCAGCTCCTCTGTCACAGGCATCATCATTCAGTTGATGTGTAAAAACCATTTATAAATATTAGCAATCATCTGGCATTTTTCAAAAGAACAGGAAAGTTAATCCTGTTTCCTGACTGAGTTCTGCCTTGCATAATTACATTCTGACTACCTAAGTTCCCCTGCAATTTCAGTTAATTACAGTATTATTCTTACTTCCTGTCCTAAAGTTATTTGTGTAGTAACCATATCCTACTGGAGTGGAAGATGAAGTAAGCTCTGTGAATTATTTTGATTAATGTGTAAAATGTTGTGCTATCGCCTCACACAAAAGACACTACATACTGGATATTATTTCCAACTAAAAAAATGTGTGAAACTTTTCAGCAATTATATTAACACTTAGTAGCACATGTCTCAAGGGATACTTGTATTACTTAACTAATAGATATAAATCTATATGTAGCTAAAAAATAATACATAGCTTTTGATTGAACACAAGCGAATGAAAAGTCTTAGATAGCCCTAACAAGATACAAAATATACAAAAAATATACATAATATGCATTAAAATATAGGTCTCTAGCTCTTATCATTGCCTTTTCCTTCATAGAAGAGAATACAGGACAAGTTGACACAGCTTATTCACTAAAGATTTACTATTTCCAGTTCTCCATTACATTTGCTTGACAATCATAAGCTTTCGAAAGATAACAAATTGGGAAGAAAAAGGAGTACTTTCAGCAGACTAAAGAGGGCTGACAAAACTTTATGGCAAAATTTTGTTTTAGCTGTGCACAAAAATAGGGGATTTTTTAGTGCCTGATATACAGAGGACATTTTTGGCGCAAACTCTCATTTTGTAATTAACAGGAAAACTTCTGTGGGCTTCTATAAGACAGGGCTTTACACCTCCACTTCTTCATGCTGTAGCTATAAATCTATCCATCATAAATTTCCTCCCTTAGCCTCAGACCACTCCTCCCAATTCTATGTACATTCCTCCATACTGCCCCAACACCTACTGTTTTCTGTCACATTCCTCTGATACATCCAAAACTATGCATGTTCTCCCCCACAGCATGTGATGCTTCTATATCCCAGTCACACATGCAGATCCATAACCTTTCCCTATCTGGATGTAGCCCACTTTGCCCGCCCCAGTCTCCCCCTCCTATGCTGTTGTTGTGATATCTAAAATTTCTTATTGCTTCAACTGCTGTAGTCTAGACCAATTCCACTGTTATAAAAACTGTTTCACTCCTCCAAGATGCCAAAAAACCCACAGTAAATGCACCCTATAGACACAAAAAATCAAAGCCAAAGCAAAACAAACCTCAGAATTATTTCAAAACCAACACAACAAGTAAAGTTCATGAGACAGGCAATAATTTTGCAAGACCTGAAAATAGAGATAAGTCACTGTGAAGTGTTTGAAAAACTACTTTGACTAGAAAATCTGAACTATGTGTTTTGCCACTTTGCTCTCCTGAATCCTTACCTGCACAGGGCAACTACAGCCATGAGTGGGAAAAGCAAGTGGGCATCAGGGTCCAGAACTATGCTCACCTGTGAGGTTGCAGCGCCCACCATAACCACGGTGATGGACTGCAGCAGCTTTGAAGCACCACCTGGTTATTCAATCTTTAGGTGAAAGAGTTTTTCCCAGGGCCTGGCAATTTATTCTTCCTTCATGGGGAACAGCAGCTGCCCCACAATGGGGATCCTGGTCTACTCCCAGGACCAGGATTATAGCACTTCTATAATCACTTCTTCTTAGTGGTCACTTTACATCCCTCTTCTTTGTTTTCATTTCTTTACTGGTCGCCTTCCCTATCTATATGCAAAACTCATAACATCAAGTATTTATTTGTTTTGCATCTCCACACCTTCACAACTTTTTAACACTTTAAATGTCCTGAGCACATGACATTTCCAAGCAATGTTTTGAGGATTACACTGAAATGGAAATAAGGACTTTCTACATGCTTGCAATGGCCCATCATCAGGTCATGCTCCAGAGCCTATTTGTTCTCATACATGACTGGGAAGAAATAAGTCATTGAAAAAATTGGAGTTGGAGAGCATGTGTCTTTGAGACAAGAGTTTCTGGCATCTCTTTTATTTTTTCTAAGGAGGAAGGGACTGGACGGTTATTATGTTTTCTAATGTTTACACACTGGCAGAATGAGAACACAAAAACAAGTCCACATAAGCACAGTAAACTACAAACCTTTCAAGACTGTTTCTATTTAAAATTACAGACTACATCATTTAAGGGAGGCTGTAGTGCTGGAACTTGCAGCAACACTGCCTGCCCCAGAGAAGGATAACCCTGTTAATAATGTGATGGGGGTAGGGTTTGTTGTTTTGTTTTTGTTTGTCTGATTTTTGTAAAAAAAGTTTCACTCGACATATTTCTTTTGGAGCTCCTAAAGTAGTGGGAAGTTCACAAAAATGAGTTCATCACCTCCCATGCACTGGGGCAGGCTCCAGCCCTCGCCCACCTCTCTGGGGTCCTGCAGGCCATGGGAGATATGTAGCCCAAGGAGGGAGAGAAAGATCTGGCCAGTAACAACATCTACGTGCTGGAAGGGGCCTTCTCTGCCTCACAGTTCCACCCTCTTATTCCTCATCAGTAGAGGAAAATCCCTTCCACATTAAGTACAATTATAGGTGAAAATTGGCTGCCAATTTTTGAAAATCTGTCCCTTTAAGTTTTAAGGGAGCTGGTTTCCTTTCCAGTCTTAAATATATCTCACCCATATGGGAATAATACACAATCAAATCCAATATTTTTCCTACTGCTTAGCAGCTAAGTTATTTACTTGACTTTAACAAGACTTTTCTTTCCTCTTCCCCACGTTTGAGAGCAAGCGCAAGCCGAGATGAGCTGTGCTGCTGTATGAGCAGGCAGCCGCTTCCAACAATTTATTTGAAAAGAAGCAGATCAGTATGTTAGGTGGGAAAGGGAGAGACTTAGCGTAGGCGGGGGGAAAGAGGGGAAAAAGTCAAGGTTTAAATTTTTTTGTTGTCGTAAATAAGCGGCTTAAAACATGGGAACAGAAAATAGGAAACTTTCAGAGACTCGACACACCTATTTCCTGCTGCTGGAAAATTAAGACAGTTCCATAAGCTGCATCTCCCCTAAATTAAAAACAATGCACAAAGGGTGTTAAGTTAGCCCCGCAGACATAATGGCCATTAAAAAAATCCCACTTGTGTGCTCTGCAAATTTGCATGTGCAACTGCATCTGTTCTTAAGACACTAGACTGAAAGCAAAACAGTTGTACTTTGAACCCTTTTTTTTCTTCAAAAAAAATGTAGAAATAAAAATTTAGCATCTTTGCTATTTACAACTTCCTTCTCAGAAGACACAGGTAGGGCATTCATGCCTTCCAAAATGTAACCTTACACATCTGGCCAGCAAACATCTGGATATTTATCTTCACTCATCATTTCCTTTCGTAAGTCCAAAAACTGTCAGTTATTTCAGCTGAGATTCAGCCCAAGGGAGTACAAAAAAAAGTTACATCCTTCTTTTGTCCAGGTTTTATAAACTGCTTTTTACCTTTTTCCCTGGGATATCAGTAAGTATAAAAATAAGCAGTCTGGATTCCTTTGACTGTGGTTTTTATTCTTTGGATATGCACTTCTGTAGCTACAGGGAGCATACATATGCAATTGTATTTATAACAGTCATATCTGCGATGCATACAAAATATCCTACATCTTTAAACAGGCTTTTTTTTTTTAATTATTTTTAAGTGTTACATACATCCAGACAAAACCACTCATATCACAAGTGAGAGTAGATTGATTTGTGAATAAACTATAAAGCAAAACCTATGCCAATTTTCAGCTTTGAGATAGTCACAAAACAGGAAATGTGAGTATAATTTAACTTTAAAATAATAAAATAAAATTAAAAAATCAAATACCAAAACCACTTTGATTTACAGAATTGTAATGGAAACACTGCCTTTGGAGTGAAGACACCAGCCTGAGGAGCTCACCCTTGAGTTTGTCCCTTGTTCTTCCACTTCATCTGCCTGCACTGTCCTTCCCTGATTACAGAGAGGTGCATAATGAAACTCATCTCCTTTGCAAAGCACTCGACAGTTTTACTATCAGAAAAAACACTCCAAGAGACTTAAGTGTTATAACTAAAGATACATATTTAGCACAGAAAAATGTCAAATATTTCTAAATCTATCTGATTACAAGTTTAGTTTTGGTCACTATTTTGGTCACTAGTAATTTAAAGCTAGTGCTGACTTAAATCACCATCCTGGTATCCAACCTGAAATTGTTTAGCAATATGTTTTGGACAAGAAGTAAAGAATTCAAACTATGCAATGAGGTTTTTTGACGTCCATTGTCCAGCTGAGCTTGCATTTACTTCTTTGCTATTTCTTTGAACCAGCTTCGTGCTTTCCAACTTCACCTGGTGAAGTTGAAGTGCTCTTAGATGAGAGGTTAAATAGAAGTATGATTTTTAAATTAAAGACAAAAGAGCAAAAATGAATTTTTATGGCTTCTTAAAACTCTATTATTTAGTATGGATTTATTTCATGGGTGTACTGTGCCCTCTTTGCACACTGCCATTTGTCCCATAGGAATACTGCAAAGTATTCATGACTCAAATTTTAACTGTATGGCACAAGCAAAGCTGCTAATGATACAAGCAGCTTACATACCTAACTCTGCATTTCTCCATCATACTTCACATTATTTTTCAAATTTAATTCAATAAATAAAATATATGATTAAGTACCAAAAACAGGATTTAAAATTTCATGTTACAATGAGTGGATAAGTGAGACTGAAAGAGCAAAGCCTGAAAGACTGGGAAAGACTTGAGAGGCTGCTTTGACAGGTTTGCTCATTCCTGCCTCTTACCACTCCTAAGCCACAAACAACTCAGGAACAGATCCCTTTTTTATTATTATTATTTTATTTCTTCTTTGCAACAGAAGATAATTAATTTAAAAGACAGGTTTCAGTGAAAACTCCATTTATTTTTATTTCAGTCACACACTATCGGTTATCTTACTGAAAAAAAAGTAAGATTTTATTTTATTACTACAAACTTTTTAGGATCTCAGCATCCATATGTGTTAATAGTGATCATAATTTAAAATAAAACATAAAAGTATGTCAAATGTCTGATGCACATATAAAACATACTTTCCTTACACAATTATGCTGTAAAGTAAATTTTTAAAAAATCATATTTTTTCTGTCTCAATATAATAGGCCAGTTTCCAGTTAATGGAAAGCATGAACATGACGTCATTTATTTCTAAAATGATTCCTTGTGAAAACACAACATATGCCATAGTGTTATTACAATCTGTGTCTGCACTTCCCTTTTTGTACTTGGTGATCACTTTGCCACTGCTGAACTTGCAGCGGTAATAGAGCAAGGCAGTCTTAGAATGATGGTGATATTTATGAAATACCTTCATTAAATAGAAAGGAATTCTAATTCATTAAAGTTAAAAGTAAAAATGGAAGATCTCACCTGTGTTTGACAAGGTTGGGTGCCAGGTTGCTCTGCATTGTCTGAAGCAATGCCCTCACCGTTTTACCAATAGTATGCATAATAGCTACCACTTCCTCATCCTTATCAGAGTCTGAACATGATCATGGCTGTTTTTGGAAGAAATGTTTGTGAGAGTTTCTGAGAAAGGTAAAAACTAGGTAGAATCAAGATTTCCTTTTCCCGGACCCTGTAAGACCTTGCACTGCTCTATCCATACAAACCCATATGATTTTTCACAATTTTTGTTTACCAGAAACAGAAAGATTTTTAATTCTTCAGTTCCCATTTAGCCATCAAAATAAGTAACCCATAGGTCAACATCCAGTGCTAAAATCCAAATGCTTTGTGGAATCCAACTATGAATACCACAGTAAAAGCAGAGTGATTCTTATTTGGGATAGCTGTCTCATACATATTTATACATGAGAACATTGCAGATCTCTTCTTGCAACAGGATGTTATTGTTCTATTTACAGCATGTCTTCATTTTTAAGATCGAAAAATTTTACTTCTAAAACATTTAACCTTGCTGTCTTTATTCAGGTTTGACAGTTACTATTGAGAAATACTGTAGGCTATTTAAATATCTTTGGTTGGAAAAACCTCAAATGTGTTATGACAAAACAGGATTTATTGATCATTTTAGCTATTAAAAGTAGAAAAAAAGGGAAAAAAAAGGAAAAATAGTCTGGTTGGTAATTTTTATTAAGTTACACCTTCCACCAGCATGCTAGTGTTCTGTGGAAAAGATTGCCATTCCTACACTCGAAAAGCATTTTTGGCAGTTCAAATACTTTAATTAAGGCAATAAAGATGCATGGAAGGAAACATACATGCAAAGAACACTGTCCAGATACAATAATGTTTTGTCTGCTCCAAACACACTTAAATGTTAATTGCCAATCTTGAAATGTATAATAAAGTATTTTAAATTGTAATGGCCTCACTAGATTTTTAGCAAGCAAGGAAAACTATTAAAGACATCCAGCCTCTAGAAATCTGAGTAATATCCTGAAAGGAACAGCTTGCCAGTTGGGGGTTGGGGTGGAATGCACTTTTAGTCTGCTTTAAAAAGTCTTTTTAAATTTCTTACTCATAGCAAAAAAGCAATAGCCTTTTCGAATTTGCAAATAATCATGCAAGCAATCATTCTTTGTGCACATCAGTCAGTAAAACTGAGGGTGCACTTAACAATGGACAACATTTTTTCTTGCTTTTTGTTTGTTTTTGCTAATTCTGAAATGATTGATTGTATGAACTTGGAAATGTTTCATTTACATCAGCTGATACCAAATATATTTTTTAAAAATAGCGTTTATGTGTATATGTGTAAAAACCACATGTATTGATGCATACCCCCTGGAAAACCGTATCTACATCACAGGAAAGTCTGCATAAAGAGCACATGTCCTTGAAGAAATTGAAATAGCAATGATATTTCTTAAATACCCTCAGTTCTAATACTCCAGAAATGGGAGTTTTTAACAACATTCTTCTGAGGAACAGAAGTCCAAGCCCTTCAAAGCAGCCCATATACCCAGGAGGAGAACTGGGTCCGTGCCCTTGCTCCTCATCCCCCAGCCACAGAATTACATACATGCCCCAAGAGCCGCCTTACCTTTCCCTGCAGGTAGTCTGTGAAGGTGCTCCAAAGCTAAGTTCTGCACAGTTTGAAAAGTCTTGGAAAATAAATTTCAAAAGAGGTATTTGAAATGGCAAAGTACTCTAGGTCTTCATAGTGCCTATTAGGTGAAGTGCTGCTTCAGACCAGGGGTGCAGGGAGGTAGCTTTCTGCACATTTCTTTCTCCATGCTAAAACTATAGACTGACAAACAGAGCAATAATGACCAGGCAATTTTTACTAGCACAGCAGGAGAAAAACAACTTCTTTTGTAAGAGAAAAAGAACCAGAATCTCGATGGGCCATCTGTTTTAACAATGCCTTTTATTTCTCTAGGCCTCTGCTTCTACTTTAAAACTTAGTGACAAAAAAAAATAGTTGCCACTGCTGCTGTTTGATTAATTATATAGTGTGTTTTGCCTCTAAACCTACTGTCCTTATAGTAACATTTTCATATCACAAGTTAAAGACTATTGTTACGTATTGTGCATTTAATTGCTGGTCTACTGATTTCAATAGATTGGCAAAATACATAAGGTACATAAAAAATGAGCCTTGCCCCTGTTCAAACATCCCTCCAGCTCAGGGCAATGCTCTCTAAGCAAGACAGTCCGCAAAGCTGCTGTATCAGAAACTGAGAACTATCACCTCCAAAGTCACTGCAATTAGTTTAGGAAATAAATATGTTTAAAATGAGCCTAGATGATGAGATTTGTGTGCAACTTATTCAGTAAATAGGTATTAGTGAGCATTTTTATTTTTCTAATTCAGTAAGAAGCCTTTAGCTGAATTAAATAACATAGCCTAAAATTAAATTGAAGAAAACAAGAATATATATTCCTGTGTGGGTCTTCACTTGCTCTAAATATAAGTTTCTAGCATAAGATAGATATTAAAAGTTTTAAGACAGAAAAAAAGATAAAAATACAGACATAGTTGGATTGCTTTCCTAGAACAAGTAGTTGAACTTCCAGATGCAAAGTCTCTCTCTTAAATTTATCAATTTATGAAGACACCAGATTGAAGGTGGTTCTATAACATTTAGGAGGTCAAATAGTGTATAATAGAACTACTTCAAAACTTTTTTAGCTTTTTTTTTCCTGGTTAAAAAAAATTGAAATCTTTAAACTATTATAAGAAATTAGTTTCTCCTCTCCCACACTCACTAACTGCAGCAAGGCTCACTTCAAAACTTGGATAATTCACATTTTACTTTATGTTCTATAACACCTTAAGAAGTTCAAGTGTTATGCACCATTTCATTGGTTTTCAGCAGCATGCTTGGAAAAGTATGTCAAACTGTTTCTCTGCACCACGAGTTAGATGCTTTCATACTCACGTCTCCACTCAGACTAAAAAGGGATTCTTTTTTTCCCTTGCTTAAAAGGCACATGCAGAGGCGAGAGGGCAGTACTAGCCAAGGCTTTGAATGCATGAAGACAGCTGACTTTTGGAACAGCAACCCAAGCTAATTCATAGCAAATTTTCTTCATCCCACAAGACACTGGTTTAAATTGTTCATGGGCAATGACACCTCTATCAGATTAGTTTAATAGTCAGGAGCATGATTGTAATCACAACAGTTACGTGTGTATTGTATGGGTCACTTCAGTACAACCACCTGTTTAGTATCCACCCTGTGCATATTTCCTGAGGATCTCAGAAGACCTATTTCACAAACGACTTTTGGAATTCATTTCAAGCTTCAGAAAGTTCAGGTTTTACCAGCTTAAATAAAAATTTAGATGAAAAACAACAGAGATTTTCCCCACAGGCTTGAATATTTAAGGATATTTACTTTACATTTTCTAATGTTTCACTGCAAACATTTGTTACAAACTTGCTTTTGTGCAAGTAGATACAGAGCTCTTTTCCCCCAGTCTGTGCACTCAGGAACAACCGGCACACTGCAGGTAGGAAAAAGATGAGATTGTATCCTCCAGACACCTATTGGTATCTCCAGTTAATGCATGTCCATATAAAGACCCTCGAGAAGGATGATGTATTATATAAATCCTCAAAGCAGGATTTGAGTATAAACCTTGTGCTGGCCCCTTTCCCAGCCATACGAAAAAATGACTAACAAGTAATATGGAGGAATATAGTTTCTTTTTCATTTTGTACCAGGGAGTTTGCCAGATCTCTTGATGGTGGGAGCCTGAGAAAATATAAACAGCAGCGAAAAGAGATAGAATTACCACCTGAATTTTTCCTATAAAAATTTAGTGTCATAATAGTGTCAGATCTCACTTTCATGAATACATATTTCACAAGATTTATGAGTAAAAATATATTGTCTGTAGCAGCATAAAACATAAAAAAAAAAAACCCAGAGAGGAAAATAAAAGATTGCTTTTGTACTTGTATCAAGGCCTAATTCCTATCATGGAGATCCAGCCCTTCCAGTATCCTATGGCAGAGAAAAGCAATTACCAGATATTTACAGAAAAGCTACAAGAATCCATAGTGAGTTTTCCCCTCAAACCTTTCCATCACCCAAAGACAAGCATCTTATGTCTTCCTAGATTAGACATTGAACCCATGGAGTTTAATTCCTTACCTGTATTAAAGTCCTACTCCCTACTACATAATATCCCTGTTCTGGAGCACATCCTACAGATTTCCACAGTGCCAAAAAAATGAAGCTAAGGACTTTGTCTGTCATCCAACCTGTCAGTGGATTTGTTATTACCATCACTTTTCATCTCTGGTGTATCACACATTTAGAAAAATCTATTCACCCATAAATGTCTTCTGGATATTCAGAAATTAAAATTAAACAAAAACTCTGCAGTGGATTTCCTCTTATTCCCATCTTCTAAACTTTTCAGGTTAGAGAGATTTCTCATAAAATCTCACAGTTTCTCAAGTAAAACAGAAAAAAACTTGTAATATCTGCATGTGCCATTAAATTTAAGACTAAATGAGTTAACCTTCCCCTGTATCAGGACATTATTCCTGATGGTAAAACAAATCAATCTTTCAAACAACAGAAACTTACTATGAAGTTGAATAACAACCTGTAGATAATACAGGCAGGCTCCTATAATTTTACTGGACCCAAGACCTCTCCATATCAGGAAGCCTCATTGCATCTGAAGCAGTTTTCAGGTGAACATTTTTCAACTAGAATATACTTTTAAATAGCAAAAGGAATCACATTTTTGTTTGCTAAGATTAACTGTTGTCTTCTACAAATTAAGTATCCACTCAGGAAATTACATGACACATGGGAGAGGAACACCTCCCATATCTTAAAGAAAACAAAAGTAAAAAATATAGTTATAAAATGTGTATAGGAATAACAAATGATGTAGTCTATTTACAGTGGAATTGAAAGGCAGGGAATTAATCAGAAGCACATGAATTCTCCATGTATTTTCAATTCGTGTTATGCTGTCTGCAGGTATTAGACTAGAATCAATCAAAAGATAGAACAGAAAATATGACAGCCAGCTATTGCATTTGCTATTTTTGTGAGGCAAGCAGAGTCATCATTTTAATATCCTGCTTTCCCCAGCCTGTTTAAAAACAAGAAAAAACAACTGACAGAACGGCAAAAAATGTTTTTCTCTAAAATTCACAAGAAGAAACTTGGTATCAATTCCCTTTGCAATCAACACAAGCTGTGACAACAGCAGAGCTTCATTCAGTCAGTTGGCAGTTCCCAAAGTTTTCTATCTTTCACTGGGGTGGGATTAATGTTTTTTTCATGCTGGATAATCGATATAGTACTGAATCTCTAGTAAGCTAAACAGTGGCATTTTCCCCACATGCAAGGACAAGCCTAAGAAAAGACCACCCAACACCCAACCTTCTCTCTGCTGCCCTCCAAATGAAGCCTTTGGCATGTTAAAGAGCATTGTCATTTACTGTATTTCTAGGGGAATACAGATTTTCCTGAAAATATATCCCTGTACCCCATCTTCCAAATAAGAAGTGTTAGGCATCATTTCGTGACAATGAACTTCCCATAGACCTGAGAAGTTTTAAATCCAAAATTATTTCAACATATTATCAATTCTTAATATAAAATCAATTTAACAAGCCCACTCTAATATATTGTCTTCAGACAAGTACATACAAATTGCAGATGAAAGAGGCACTTCAAAGGCAAAAGTGGGTCAGGTAAGTAAAGACAGCACAATCGCATGAGTTGAATACACCCTCTAAAAATGATCAGTAAATGTAGAAGGTGAAGAGACTGGGAACCCTGCTGTCTTTTCCTTTAACAAGCTTGCAAGCTCAAACTCATCTTCTCGTTCAACAGCGCACAGGGCATTGCACCGGTGTCCAAAGCAATAACATATTAGGATTATTATTGCAGACTACATATATAATTAGTGGAAAGAATAGGACTGGGTTTTACTGTTTTCCATTCCAGTCATTTTAATGGCAGGAATCTGGAGACACTACCTGTCCCAATTTATCCACTCTGGTTCCTTATAAAAGAATGGAGTTAGTTGTCTGCCTCTGCACTACTGACCCAGAAAATCCTCTCTGCTCTTTGAAGTCTCCAGTTTTCTCATAGATGATGTACATTGCTTATGTCCTTGACCACTAGGTAGGACCACATGTCCTGTCCCATGGCTATATAGACCCCATAACCATGGAACTGATTTGAATTGTTTAAGAAAGAAATAAATCCAACACATCCCTGTTTTTTTTAACATGGACTATTTCAGCCATCTTATGAGCATAGTCTCCATGCAGGAGGGTTTTTTTCAGAACTGAATGGGTGGGGAACTGCAGCACAGTGCAGGAAAGAGCAGCCAGAAACCTCTGAAGTCAGCTCTGCTGCTAAAGAAATTGCCCTGTGAAACTGCAACAAAAGATGCTTACTGGGAGAAGAGTTACTCATGGCAAAGAGACACCTGCATTTTTAAAAATTCTACAAAACAGGAGATGAAAAGTTCACAAAGCTTCCAGTTCTTGGAAATCTTGGAAGGAACACCTCCACAACGTCGTCGGTTGAGACATTTGTGCCAGAGATCTGAAACACAGCCTTTTGAGGGACAACGCTGAAATGAGTTTTCAGGGTTTCTTCTTTGTCTTCTAACCCTTCAGAAGCTGGCCTTGGCCAAAAGATCAATTCCATCGGGTGGGATAATCTGAGAAGAATGAGTCTGTTGCTCCAGAATATGCCTGGTGTAGTAGAAGGTTTATTTCTCATCCACTATAAACCAACTCAGAATTATTAAGAGATACAGTATTAACTCAAAGTTTTATGTGGCAGCTGGGGAATCTGCCAAGGATATACTTATCAGTTGAGGTCTATTTTACGACCTCTGCACATAACTCAAGCCATCAGCTGATATTGGCTCGGCCTTTTGCTGACAGGGACCATGTCACGTATCCCACAGGGCAGCTGGAAGCCACCAGCAGACAATGGGGGTGAGCGGCTGACACAGGCCACTGTGGCCCTGGCAGAACAATGCAGCTGCTGCGGAGGTTGGCCCCACTGAAGGAAACTCACTTCTCCCAGGTTGTCTGAGGGGAGGGACACTGAAGCAATGGAAATTCCCCAGCAGTAAAGGAGAACAAAAGAAGATGTGTTGGGAGCTGCCGTTAAAGAGAGGCAGGCTATCTAAACCTGCTGGCTGCCAGACTTGGACTACTTCTTACAGGGTCTGAGAGAAGAGAGGAGGGTCCCCTGCCTGACAGAAAGCCCCACTGCTCTGCAGAACACAACCCCTCTGGGAAGAACAGATTAAAAACTACTCCCACAGAGGACCAGACTTTTGCTGTTCCCCCACTGGGGCATGGCATTGAGAGCACAGCCACTGCTGATGGTCCTGCTCACACCAGGGGTGTCCTGGGGCTCAGTGGAGCCCCTCATGCCTAAATTGTTCATGAAATCTCCTCCCACTACCCTTCAGCCAGGACCTGGGCTTTGCAGGAGCCTGTCTCTCTTGTTTTTGTATGGATCTGGAAGTCTCCACATTTCCTCCTCTGATTAAAAGGTGTGGCTGCTGAAGAAATTAGTTTACAGAGCCTCCAAATTCCTTACTGCCGTTGTCATATGTCTGCAACAGGAGTATCCACAAGGCCAGGGCGTGGGGAGGGGTGTGCTGCACCACTGCACTGCTCTGGGACTGCTGAATCCCCCTATCTAGCAGGAGTAACTCTGCAAGGACTCTGCACCTGGAGAAGAAACTTGAGGAGTAATCCATATATGCTAGATTAAAATATCTGCTAAAAATCCCTCAAACCCACACATATCCTTCCCTGGGAAAAAAAAAGACAAACCAAAAAACTGTAATTTTACAGATTACTTTTCCTTATTAGTATAGCCATAACGGGTGTTTTTACTGAAACAAAGAGAAAAGTTACATTGATTTATAAATTCATTAAAACGCCAGGAGAAAAAGCAGTGGTTAACTAAGTACTCCCATTGACTGCCATAGCTTTTGGATCAGGCCCAGAAGAATGCTGGAGTAAGTGGTGAAACATTTTATTTTCTAACTTTCTAGAGGCTACTGCAAACAATGGAAAATACAAGCACATACTTAGAATAACTCTATCCTCTGCAAAATGAGATCACACCTAAAAATACTTCCTCTTGTTGCTGTATAACTTCAGTTTATGATAATAGCTATTACACACATACAGTGAAGAGGAAAAAATAGCTTTCAAAAAGCTGGTTAAAAACTATATATTGTATAGTAGAGTTTCTGCTACAGAAGAGGAAAATCTGTAATGATTCAGAGTATTTATCCAAATAGCAAAATGGATAATACAAATATTGAACAGATAACATGAAACAAGAAAAAGGGATTTGAGTTATCAAATTATTCCTCAGAGACAGGAAAAGCTATATGATGATGATGATTCTTTATATCAAAATTTTTTCAAGTGTTTAAGAAACAACTGCAAAATGTATCTGAATTTTAGTTTTCCAGTTTGAAACAATTAGTGCTATTATTTACATCCCCACACATAAGCCCACACAGCTTGAATTTCCTGGGATATACATGTGCTATTAATTTTTAGCTTCACTTTAGGATCCAAGCCTGAATCACCAGGCCCTGTCACTTTTAAGCGCAAGGGTATGTTTTGTCCACTTGTATCAGAGCCTGTTCCAGTGCCCTGACTTCTCAAAGGGCAAAGGTATTTTCCAGGAGTTTACATTTTATTTTTTAAAAGCATCTCCTACACTTAAATATCCTTAGCAACTTCCAAAGCAGCCAACTTTCACAGCTATGTTGCCATGCTGCAGATTTCATCATTGCTTGACCAAAGAGTGTTGGTGGGGTAAAAATCACCATTTCAAATGAGATTTTCCCTGACATCACATCAGTTCCCTGCTGAGTATCACAGGCCTAATAGTGAACAATATTCCTGTTACCTGACAGAGAGTAAATTAAACTTTACAGAACAGGTCAATGCTGACCTTCTTAAGACAAGAGCAGTATGTTTTGCGGCTTTCTTGAATCCATATAAACAGAATTGGTTTGGATTTTAATTCTAAAACTGCTGGAGTGTTTAATTTCAAAGCATGCAATCCCAGTGTTCCTTTCAAAATATAGTAAACCAGACAAGAGTAAAGGCAAAGTTGCTGCAGGAACGGGAATACATGCAATCTCTTTAAGAGAGCACAAAGCTGACCCTGCTCCCTTCTCTGCCAGTGGGAATTTTACCACTAACGCTGGTGAAAGCACAGCCAGGCTAGTGATTTTTCTTACACTTGAAGACAATTATTTTTATTTTAAAAACACAGGAATAGGCTCCTGCTCTGGTTCAGTTCTCAGCCTGAGGCTGTAGCCCTGCCAGCACTGTTAATGTCATTGTTTGTGAAGCGTATTCCCAGTCTCGCGTACGCCCACGCAGGGCTCCCAGCTCCCGGCCACGCTGTCCCCCCTGCAGCATTGTTCCAGCTCCCCCCGCTTCCTCGCCTCCCACCACGTCCCCTCACACCATTGTTGTCCCCTGCACCCACCCTGCATTGTTCTCGACCCTGCCTGCCCCCTCCCCTGCCATCCCCACCTGGGAGGGACCCTTCCTCCCTCCCACTCCCTGCAGCAGCTCAGGCTCCTTTCTTACCTACTTTCACATATTCCTCTGACCTACTGGCATCAAAACATTTCCCCCTTTCTGAAAGTGCATTACACAAAGTATCATTACTAGATCCCACAGGTTTGCAAGCTGTGGGCACTCTGCCTTTAGGAGCCCAGTCCAAACTCTCTTAAACAACAAGAATATTCTTATTTCAGTGCTATGGACTTTGGATCAGGCCTAAAATTAGGACTGGTAGAAAGAGTTATTGCATTTTCAGAAAGGATATAAAAGGCTAGAGCAAAAATATGTTGTCACAATAGAATAGAAATACGTAATGAGACAGATGCATAGAGACTGATATTATTACATCTTCACAATATATAGAAGTGACTGGCAAGATTTATATGTGCTCCATTGTCAGAATTAATAAAAAATAAATGTCTTCTAAACTCTGCTTTTACTCTTTCATTTATAAAAGCAAGTAGGGTTAAAAATGTACTAAAAAACCCAACAAACCAAGGCATTTATATAGCCAAATGTTAATTGCAGACCGGATTTCTAAGATACCTTATTTGTACATATATATATGTCCACATATAAAGTATAGAAATTTTTAATTCAGTTATCAATTAAACAACATTAAGTGCTTAAAAAAAACCCCAAAACCACACAGAAACAGATTAATTTAGCCAACTGTCCTGTCATTATTTTGGCCATCTTGTTTTTTTACTGATCTCCATTTTGTACATCCACAAGATGCTTTTGAAATAGTCACCTGTAACATGCTGTATCTTTCATATAGACATACAGGGATATTAACCCCAAATTTTTAAGTACTTCCTACTTTTTTTCTATGATACTTCATTTTCGCTGCAGTACTGCTTTCAAAGTGATACTCCCTCTTTTCACAAAATCATGTTTATTTTACTGTGACATATGAACTATTTTCTATGTTCAAAGTAAAAGTGAGTCTTTGCTAATCCTTGGTAAGGAGAGCAGCTATATATGTTTAGAGTAGATTAATTATAGAAACAAAACCAAATACCTCATTTTTTTAATAATGTATGTATTTTGTGGTTAAATACAATAAAAACTCATTAAATCTTACCATGGCTCACACGATGAAACCAATAATACGCCAAGTCTACTCCCAGGAGTGTCAAATACCATGTCCACTGTGAGTCCCAGGGTAGTTCAAAGAGTCTGTAGTTATTCCATACGTAGATATAACTAATTAACTCAATGCTTCTGAATAAAACACTGAAAGAGATATCAAAAATAATTTCACAATTATTTTCTCAACTTTAATTACAGAACCTTTTTACTATATATTTAGCATTTATCAGATGGGAGTCTTTATGTAACATGTAAAACTAGCCTCCAAGTTGTGCAACTTCTGTCAAGTAATACTACTATTGACTCTAGTGGAACCTTTGCTTAAGGTCTACAGGGTTTTTAAAACCAACCATCACTGACTCACCACCTTTGCTGCAGCACTAGGAACACCCAAAGGCTGAAGCACACTTGTGCTCTGCAGGTACTATGGTGTTCCTGTTCTACATATGGAAGAAATGCATCCTTACTAACTCACAAGTCAGAAGCGGCTAAAGTATAGCAGCAATTATGCTCAAACACTAATACATGACATTAAAATACCTTGACTATTTCATTCTAAAGAAGGGCATGGAAGGTGACAGGACACTTGGAAGCTCTAAGGCATTCAATCTGCTCAACACAGCACATCACTAAGAGAGGATAAATGCAGCAGGAGGAGACAAAGTCCAGTGCCTTTGAAATGAAGGGGAAAGGCAATTGCTAAAGAAAAATAGAACTTACAGAAAAGAGGAGAAAAAATTATGCATTTGGAAAGGCAGGAAAGCCACCAGACAGCAGCCTTTCTTGCTAATGTCTTCCTGAACTACAGAGAGTGAGCAACTACCCCTAACCTAATGCAGATCAGCACTGAGACCAGAAGAAGGAGAAAGTAGCTCCGAGGTGGGAAGGACAGACACTCCACAGCTGCTTAGACTAATACAAACCTGGGTTGCTACAGTCACACCCTTCCCTCAGAGCCCCACTATCTCCCACCTCATCTCATTGATTCAGAGGCTGAGTCATCTCCAAACAAGTTGCTTTGGTTTTGTCAGATGAGTTTTTGGATAGATCACAGAGTGTTAACCCTGACATGAGAAGCTGTGGGCACTTGGGGTAGCCCAGGTGACAATTGACCTAGGTAGCTGTGAAATGGTGCCTTGGCTGCAGATTGATATATCTAAACTGGCATTTTTGTAAAAGAGAATAGTCCACAGCATGATTCTTGGCAACTTTCTCACACTTTGCCCTACCACCCTCCTTTGCTCTGTTACTGAAAATGTTTGTGCGACTGTGGTGAACTGAACTGGGGACAGCCTCTGAATAGCAGCAAGGAAGGACACATACACTTTTTTATATATCAATGGATTAAATGAGCTTCAGTTTAGGGCCCAGGAGTCAGAAATAGGATTATCTCTTATCTAACAGCACCATCGTCATACACAGAAAAAACCTAACCCAGTTCTCATATGTTTTGCTGCTGGTATATTGGAGTAGAGGAAGAGAACAGCAGAACAACGCATTCGTGCAAAATTGTGCAAGACTTTAAATCATATTAATGGTTGAAAGAAGACAGAGAACTTCAAATGAAGATTGCAAATAGCAGACTCACAAGACACTACTTGAATAGAGGTGGTGACAAACTGCACACATAGGTGTGTCAGCCTTACAAAACCTCCACTGAGAGACTGTCACAGACCAGCATCTTTCTCACACTTCAGTCTACCCTGAAACTTCACCTTCACTGAAACCTGCTACAAAAGTCTCCATATATCTCTATCCATCTCTGCTCATTCTTGTCTCAGTGCCACTTCTCAGTGGTACTTCTTCAGAAACCCTGCCTTTTAAAAAAAACCCAAACAAACAAAAAACCCACAAAAAACCCTTCTTTTCAGCTAGATTATTTTTTATGTAGTTTACAACATGGCTCCAAAAATACTTGAATCTGGAAAATTAAAAAAAGGACTTATTATACTCCCTCTTCTCTAAAGCATTGTTTCACACACCTGGAAAACATCCCTGAAAACAGTCTGGTTATTCCCTGTCCTTTCAGGTACCTTCACTGAAACACAAGAGAACCTCAGTAAACATGGTTGGTTTGCCTTTGACCCATCCCCCATGCTAAGACTGCACTTTGCATTGTTTGTAGATATATCCATTCTACATCTGGCATTTGCACCTCTTCCTATAACTGTTTTGTATAAGGCTAGAAGAAACCATCTTATGCTGCAGGTTCTCTATTAGTAAGAAACAAAGTCAACTAAAAATCCCAAGTTTCCAATACTAGCCTGCAAGCAGAATAGTATCACATCCACCGTTTTAAGCCAAGAGCTGAAGCATTATAAGGAGTTGGTGCTCAGGAAGAAGAGGACTAATAACTTTTCCACAGCCAGCTGCCACATCTTACCTGAAACTCATTCCTACCTTTACTACCATCATCCCCGTTTTATCCCTTGGACAAAAGCAAAACACAACAAAACCCATGAAGTTTCATTTCAACAGCTGGCAGATGAATTTTTCTTGACTAGCAAAGACAGGTGTATCTACTAGTTCAAAGAAGCCATATCTATGTCCAGAAATTGGACCATCCACACCTGGAACATGTTTAATTTTCATAAGAGCTGTGTTCTATAAACATTTTTAAAGAAGATTATATATGTCCAACCAGATTTTTGCAATTCACCTTATGAAGCATCTGTAAAGTTCGGTATAAATTCTCAGTCCCCTTCACAACAGGTCAGAAAGGAGCTGATATTATTCAAATGCAAAGAAACGGGCATTACTTAACATCTTTTCAATGACCAGGAAATTTAAAACACCTTTTGCAACATAAAATATAAGTTATTATTAGGTACTGGTTTCTTACTTTATTCTTTTGCTTTTATTAACATACAATGTCACTGCAGTACATCCAAAGATATGTGAACTGGTACATTTCCTTCATTTTTGATCAGCTTTCAGTATTTCACCATTGAGTCACCTCCCCCTCAGGCTGAGGCCAAGGTGTAAAATTTGAGCTAACCCTGCAACACGCTTTTTTATATACATAATTTGCTGTATGAGCCAGAATCTGCTTATTCTTTCCTTCATGCTTGAATCACAACTCTACAGCATATGACTAGCTGATTACTGTAATTAATTTAGAGCAATCTATCATATCACTATGCAAAAGAAAAGTTGCTTACCTAAGTATTTTTTAAAAATTTACAGTGTGATAGCAAAGTTCAGAGCTTGCACTCAGTTCTGATTCTGAAAGTTCACTTGGAGTTTTAAAGGTTCATGTTGCTCCTTTTTTTTCTCCCTCAAGTTCCATTTTCACTTCTTGAAAATACTGAAGTGAACTTAAGAATACTTTTTCCTCATTTAACTGTAATTTTTTAACAATAAATGCGACAGACGCAGATAGGTACAACTTTTGTCACCTAGTGAAATCCTCTGCATAAGGAGTAATAAATCCTAGAACATATAAACTGTATCATAAACCTTGTTATATACGTTACATAGATTTATAATCTTGGATTATGAACACTCCTAAAAATTTTCTTACTAGGTGAAAAGTATGCAGTTAGGCAACTCTTTTCACTTGAGAGAGGGTTCTTGTCTCTAAAGTTCATGCATACTTTAGGCAAACATGATAACATTTGTTTTAACAAACCATTTCCCCCCCTCCACTGTGTCAGACAATCACTACCTCTAACTGAAAAAATCCAAGGAGGAAATTCTGGGAGATGAACTCTTCATGTGGACATGAAGATCTACTTATGGTAGATCCCTATGGGATAAGGAAAGAGGGAAAAGGTGGAGGAAATTCAATTGAAAGAAAGGGCAGCTGCCTCTTTTTAAAGAATACAAGCTTCCTCCAGCTCTCAGATCAGCCTTAATGACTGAATCCAAAGTTTTAGGAAACGTCTTCCATGGTGCTCAGGACAGTCACCAAAAGGGAAAAGTGTCAGAGACAGTAGCTGTTGTCACTCTTCTGAGCATGGAGCAAGATCTGTGTACAAAAAGTGAAGACCCCAAGGAAATCGCCTCAGCTCTCTCCACTATTGTAGTCACCACCTCACAACATACTGGGAACCAGCCTGGGGCCCCTGAGCTAAAAACACAACTCTACAGCTGGACCTACAAAAGCTCAGCTCTCAAGGGCTTTAACAGACTTGCATCCTTGGAGGTCAGACACAGAGGGAAACATGTTAAGACACTCTGGTCACAGGGTTATATTATCATTAAAAATAGTGAGTTATTACTAATACAGTTTCCCTGGGTTAAATAAATTCAGTTTTCCTAGCCTGATTCAAACTCTGTGAATGTAAAGTTTCAAAACGTTGAACAAAGGCAGTTTCTCCTCAATAATTTGAAATTCTTCAGACCATGTATGCAACAGCAGGATACATGAATAATTAAATGCTCTGTCAGCCTTTGCTTTAGAATGGAAAGTATAAGGATTTCCATTTCCAAAGATACTTTTAGAGCTCCCTTTTCCAGATGAAAAACTGGCTCCAGTCACAATTGAAATAAACATTTTGATAACATGATTTCAGTAAGGAGGAGAAGGGGGAGGAGGTAGAAGAGCCTTGAGAAAAGGTCCATTTTCAAAACAAAGCAAACCTCCTGCAACTGAAATCCCCTTTTATTTCCTGTACAGGTGCCAGGTCTTGAACAGACACCCAATTTATTACCTTGTCAGCTGACTTATTAGGGTTGACACAAATCGAGCTGAAATATGCCTGACATACTGCAGTCAAGGCTTTTTTTCACACTTTAGCACAAAGCCAAACTTTCCACAAGGTGGAGGAAAAGGGAGAGGGAGCTGTGGGAGTTCTATTCCCTGTTTTCTATCATCAAGATGAATATGATCCTCTCCCATTCTTAATATGCAAAACCAGTCATGAAATAACCCAAGGCTAAAAAATAATTCACCAAAATGATACAGCTGGGAAATGATTATCAGGCTCTGGAAAGCCCTTGATTACAGGAAATAGCACCTACATTTTGAGAAAATGTTCCCACCAGGCACAAGAGCTGAATCAAAGCCTCTCCTCTTCCTCAGTATGGCTTTCTTCTCTAGCATTTCAGCCTAAGTAATGCAAATCCCCAGTTTTCCTCAAGGAGGAAAAAACCACTATGAAATGCAAAATGAAGGAAAATGGAGGTGAGTTCAGCATCTCTACTAGCTGTATTGTATGCAGGGTTGCTCAGTGATTTGTCTGACAGAGCTGACCTTTTCTTCACCAACCCTATTCCTGTTGGACTTCACTTTTTATCCTCTAATTTAAGATATGAATATTAATTTACAGCAGCGGGTGGGATAAAACATGAAACAACAGGTTTTGGAAGTAAAAGAACAAAAGTCAGTGGTTTGGGTTTTTTAATTATTAAATCCAAGTCCTGCCTATATAATTCAAGTCGGTTGTTTATCTTTGCTGTTTCATACATAAATAAGCAATCAATTAAGAATCCAACACCACTTAAATATTTTCATGAGAAGTTCCACTGCCTTTAGTGATACAATCCATAGTAGTAACACATTTTGCCCTAAGATTATCCAATGCCTTCTGCTAAGTTGAATTACATGTGATCTGTAAAAGATTACAAATCCTACTTTAAAAATATCACTGCAGCTGAGCTTCTGGCATTGTAGTTTACTCTTCCTCCTTTACAAGAATTGAAGCTATATTTCTTTAGACTTATTTATACCTGCCCAGTACACTGGGCAGGCAGTAAATTCTATTCCATTAAATTTAGGACACACAATACTGAGAGATTCTAGATTGTCATCTTCTGTGAGGGAACAAACCTGACTTTTCAGTATCTGTATAAATAGTAGCATATAAGTCTAGCACAAATGCTTTCTTAGTACCTTTTTCCAATAGAGGATTGGATTTTGATCTCTCCTACTTTGTTGCTCCACTGAAGTCAGCAGATTTGCATTAAAGTTTAAGTTAGATAAGAAACAAGTCTGTAATATTCTCAAAGGTCATATAAACAGAACTCATAAGGAAAGAGAAAGGGGTATTCTATTCAACCCTGATTAATTATTCTGAATTTATCCAGAAAAAAGGAACTGGTAACAGATGACTATTCTTACAGTCTGTAAAAATATAGTGAAAGAACCTCGCTTAGACATCATAGCACATCAGATGATGAAATGAGGAAAAATATTTACATGAGAATTTCTACTGAACTGCTTTGGTCATACTCCTGAACTTTTGAAAACATAGCTTGTTTTTGTTTGTGATATACACAGTGGTGAAAGTCTATCCTTTTCAGATCTGTAACACTCATTCCCCGAATCATTAAGAGACATTTTTCCCCGATTTCCATAGCTTCTAGGTGTTGACCCAGGAAACTAGGTTGGCCAGCTCTAAAAATGCTACCCCTGTGCTCCATCTAGTGGAATCCTGATTTAAGCTTAATGCATCTTTTAGCAGAGAAGTGCTACACAGAAGTTCCTTAGAGGTATTTTTTCAAAATGCATGCAAACTGACAAAATGTATCTTAAAGACAAATACAGAAATGTAGAATAAAAATGTAAAAAAATATTTAATAAGTTTGAGGAATTGGTATATGTTGTGAGCTGCAGAGACTCCTGAACTTAATGGTGTATTTCCAATAAAGGTAAACTCAAGTTCACAGTCTGTATTTTCACAGAAGAGCACAATACCTAAGAACACACACTGTCAGCATTTCTTTGTTTCTTAAGTACATGGTAGGTTCAAAGCCAGGATCTGAGACTCACAAACAGGCTATCACCCAGCTATTTACTGGCCCTGGTGTGTATAAAAAGGTAATGATGCAATACTAAGGATGTAGACAAATAGACATTCTCCAAACATCTATGTTTGTGTGAGAGGTTACAGACTAAAAGAGTAATTGTCTCCTTGACAGACTTGTGTGAAATACAGCATTCTCTAGAACATTAGTGTAGATAGGGACTACCAGTTTCTTCAGGTCAATTAGTTTGAGAACATCCTGACTCTCCCAAGTCTCTCTCCCAAAACCTTCTTTTCAATGTTTAGTAGCTTATATGTCATTTCATTAGAAACTCCAAAGTTTTAAGCTCAGAGGTTTTCTTAGTCATGACCAAAAACGTAGCACTCCATGCACTCCAAGCTGCCTAGAGCTGCTTATCAGTACTCCTGTGCTCTGTCCCCATGAGTGCTCTCCAGCCTCCTTCAAACAAAATGAACCAGGTTAGAAAAATCCTACAGCTCAAATCACCAAATGCAATGCTGCTGATATGCCTGGGAAGGATGCACCACTGACCAAAGTGGAGACAGTAACAGGACTGGGGAGATGGTTATGAACACCGGATGGCAGGCAGGAAGCACTAGCACCTTTACCAAGCACAGCTGGATTTGGACTTCCCCAAGGCCACAGCATAATTTACACAACGTTTATAAAACTGTGTTAAACTGATGCAGTGAGAAGATAGTAACTCTTGTGTGGATTAATTATCCTAACATTTACTGATTTAGTTCCACTCCATTGATGATAAACCAGATAAAAACTAATTAGACCAAAGATTGTTCATGTAGACAGTCACTGCCAGAAGCTAAACTGAACTGATTTAGAAAAACCCCTTCCAGAGTCAGGTTTCCCTACTGAAAATGTTGCACAGCACTAACCCCTTACTGAAACCATTGATCCTACTCTGACTGCTTTACCTACAGAAGCTTAGTAAGTTATTTTAAAACCTTTTCTGACAGAGCTGCGAGGGCTGTGACCTTCGGCAAAATCTGGGAACAATTAGCAGTGTGTATGGGACAGTGCAGCCAGTAGGGTGCTCTTAGGAAACATATAACTACCCAGTTGGTCACTTGGAGAGTGGGAGGAATAGGGAGGTGAGTAAACTCTGTCTCTTCAGAAACATCTATTGACAGATAGTGTCTTAAACTGCCATAGCCAGCTGCTACAGACATGGTTGTGGCTACAGATTCAGTAGAATCTAAGTCAGTACAGCTCTTGGCTGCCACATTCCCACCCACTTGCCTGCCTCTCTGCCTTAAGCAAATACATTTTTGCTCCCATAATGAACTGAAATACCTCTGTGCTGGATGGGATGAGCACCTGAACCAACAACACAAGAGAAAGGGAGGGCTAAGTAAATGAGTACAGGAAGGACAGAAGTGCAGTTGTCAGAAGCTAGGTTGGTTTAAGGGCATGGCGTGGCACAGCAGCCTCACTTCCCATTTAGCCAGGTTAAGTGATTACCTTTCCAGTTTAGCCCTGCCTGCTCATCACTGCCCTAAGTGTGGTGGTTACCAGGCCTCAGATCTGCCAGCATAATTGCATGCATAGCTGCTCCCTGACCTGGCTCTGTCAAAATGAATGCCGCTGAGCTTAAACACCTCTTTTATAGTTCTTGGGGGGCTTTTTTTTCTGCTTTTAGCTGGATCACTTTGTCAGGACCAGGTTAGGGAGCAATTAAATGTGCAGTTATGTTGGCAGATCTGAGGGGGCAGCTGGATCAGAAGCAACACATCTGACCATGCTCTAAATAAACATCTGTCCAAAGCCTTAGTCAAACAGATGTGGAGAAAAAAATGTACCTAATAAGTCTTGAAGTGAAAATATAATGTATGAGAAACTGCATGTATCAAATTTTCTTCTAAGAGATGCAATCACTAATTTATGAGACTGTAATTTTCTGCAGTCAAACGTAAAGTATCTAGTAGATACTCAGGAAACCAGGACATACTTTCAATGGATAAATCCATATAGGCAAGTATTTTGTATTGTCACGACACTGCTAGCTCCACAGGGTTATGAACTGCCTGCACAAACTTGAACCGAGCCTGTTCTAACAGTTCTACATATTGCCACTACTAAGAGTCGAACACTTCTAGTTTCAGACTGCAATTTTTACATACGTTTTAAGGCAGGTAACTCAGTGATGCTACAAAAGAATTGAGTATTTCTTATCCTGAAACCCAGACTGTTTTTTTCTAAGCCCATCTCTTGTTCTGGTACATGTTTTCGCGCAGTGAGACTTATGTAGGGTAGTACAATACAGGGCGGGGGGGGAGGTGGGGATGTACAATACTTGGGGAAGTGTGCTCTATCTGCTTCCCAGGCCACTGCACTACAGGGTGACACAAATGCTGATGCTGGCAAAGGGGGAGAGGAGTCACAGAGGCAGCAATGAGCAACCAGAAATGCAAGTCAGTCAGAGGTGCTTCATTTGGCAGCATAAATCTGCATCTTCAATCTAAGTTCCGGAAAAAGACTCTTTAAAATACACGTGATGTACAAAACTGTGACCCACACCAGTTTACAGGAGAAACAACATTGTACTCCTCTGATTCAATTATTGCTCATGTGCACATATCTTAAGATGCATAAAAGCACAAGGTAATCAAAAAGCATTTTCTCCTTCCTTTCTGAAGTTCACCACCACTTCAGAGAACTTTAATCTCTGTTTCAAAAGTCAAGTAAATAATGTATCAAGATTGTAGTGTTCTCTTTAGAAATAGGAGTTTATTGCAGACTTGACTGACAAAACTGTGTTAGACATACATATATATATACTCACACACTGTATCACTGTGTTGCAGGGTTGAACACTAAAAATTGGCAATTGAACGTGACCATAAAGAACAGAGACTTTCCCAACTAGTACCTACCTCAGCTATCCCCCAAACACTTTTTGATTTGATTTATGTTCTGCTGCTTTAAAAGAAGAAATGGGCCAATATGAAATATATGCAGATACTTGTATAGTAGATATTTATATCCAAAATAAACTTTCTCTTGGGAGAATATTTTTAAAGCAGCAATTCAAGTCTCCTGGCAATGGTTAGTTAGAAAAATTATTTATTTATTTAGAATAAAAGTTCTCAGAAATTTTTCAACCACCGATATTTAGGATGCTGGGACTAAGCTTAGCAATTCAGGTTTCTCCCTTTCCCCCAAATTACTTCCCATTGCATATAATATTTAGTATTAATAGATGCAGGGGGATGCATGCTATGCAATAAGGCAAAGAAAATTATATTTAAGAAATGTATGGGCTATTTTACAAGAGGCAATAAGTACACAGAAAGCAATTTGACTTACTACATGCTGTTGAGTCTAATAAACCCAACAAAACACATTGCCTTGACCGATTAGATTTTTCCTCTTGCACCTACATATTTAATATTTGGCATACTAATATAAACAATTTATGATTTGCATTTTCTCCAACAATGAACTAAGAAACACTGAATAAATACTATTTTCCCTCAAGGAATGTAGTATTTCTGTTCCACAGACTGTGAAATGGAAAATCATACTCAGGGGCTGAATATGGTCTGTAACTCCTAATTTTTTCATTAAATGTAAAAACCTCTTTGCAGTGGTGCATCTGAAGCTCCATTCTAACTAATAGACTAAAGCCCACCATTTTAGATTCAACCACAGATTTTTTAAGGAAGTGGCAAACCATTGCTGCTAGTTGAGAAAATGAAAATTAGTCCCTGGGAGAGGATACAATCAATGGTGTGTTAATCTAACCTTCAGCTGTTAATGATTTGCACTACTATTTCCCCTGATGCTGTGGGTTCTGCTGAAATATTGTTTTAGCAGTTTCTGTCAGCTTTCCCTACCTTTTTATGCCTGAAAGGGAAAGACTGAAGTGAAAGTCTTAGCAACAGACTTTGCATGTGCCCTTTTTTTTTCTTTCTATTTTTTTTTCCCCCTGACCCAGTTCTTTCACACCATGGAAGGAGAAGACAGAAGGGTAAACTGTCCTGGTTTTTTCAGTTCAAGCCTTTTTAGTGAGTCTATTATTCACAACTCCTTTTACTTACAAAAGAGGTGTTACACTAGGCTGTCACCATTACAGTTCTGATATTGCCATGCGATTAAATAATTTAAAGTCTGTATTTTTTCTGCTTCTTTCACATTCAGCCAGAAAATTAACGGCTTTACAGAACTCTTTTTCTTAAAAAACAGGGTGTTGTATTTCCAACCATGAGCACCACACAAGTGACCTGGAAGAGACTTCTTGTGTTGATGTAGCAATGAATAAGTGTACCGATCCTGCAGATTTCCCTGATCCTGTGAAGTTTGTTTCCTTAAGGATCATTCGGTTCACTCAATTGTAACAACCTTGCAAAATAATTCCTATCTGAAAGAAACCGCATAGCCTTCAAGCCAAATTCTGCAGCAAAGTACTGAGTGCCAAAATAATAAAAGTACTCAGCACCTTGCAAAGCTGCGTTCCACACACGTGATGCTAGTTTTCTTAGCAAGCATTTCTTCCAGGAATATGTGCATCTGAAGCATCTGAGCCAATAGGCCTCACAAAACTAATCGAACTTTACATTACATGTATCTCAGTCCCCTTGATTGGCTTGATCAGTCCTGAATATTTCAGATTTTAAAAAATAAGCATTTAGCATGGTAAACCTGTGAAGTGTATGACTGTGTAGAAAAAATGGGTTAAGTTGAAGGAGCGATGGTTGAACTATTTTAGTGTTAGCTGCAGGCAAACTAGAGTAAGTCTTTGAGGTGTGCTGGTGCACACAAGTCTGAAAAGGTAATATATATATAACTGTAATGCACAAAATATAATGAAGAAATGAATGTTTCTCTTTCAAGATCATGCTCACAAGTCATATTAAAAGCAAAAAAAAGGTTTAAATATAGGTTGTACACTAACTGCAAAAACAGCTTCACAAAATTCTCAGATAACTTAGACATTACTTTACGTTTGAGTATTTCTGATGCTGAAAGCTAGTGTCTTATTTGCAGATATAAGAAGCGTTTTGGAGAGTATCCCTATGCAACATTATCTACCAAATTCCTTAAAAGTCTTCGTCCATGATAATTTCTACTGATAACTAAAATAATCCACCATAAACTGTCTCTGTACCTACTCTAAAGGCAAAGACAGGCCTTGTCAAAACTTTATATGATTAGAAAGAGTTGATTTTTTTAAAAATCAAGTAAATGTAAAATGTTCAATAGATTACAAAGTAGGTGATTTACGCATTTCAGAAAATGGATGCCACTTGCCAGTAGGGATAATTTCATTGCTGCTGTATTCTTTTAATGTATTTTATGAATAACATGGATTGAAAGAGATTTCTAGTAAGATTTGCAATGACATAAACCAGGGATCTCTGACTAACAAAGGCAACAGTTTGTGGATTCAAACTATTATGCATACCAAATTTACACTCCATATATTTCTAGGTGATCAATAGGACATATTGCCTATGAATGAGGAGTGCAAGACACAGAATCTAAAAAGATATTTGTGGATGAAAGATTGCCCAAAGGACCTGGGATATAGGAAGGGAGGAACAACAAGTAGAAATAGAGAACAAATTACTTCATTATTTGGCACTGATATAGTAATTTCTGAAATATGGAGTGCACTTGAGACATCAGCACTAAGAAGGCTGAAAAGCTGCAGAGGATTCAGAAAAAGGACTGTGGGAATAATCGAAAGACTTAAATACACCATATAGTCAAATTCAAATAATAGAAACTTTTCTTCATGTAATGAACAGATTATATGCAATTTGATGTTAATCTGTAAATCCATACATGGGGAATTGAAATATAATCCTATTCTAACAGAAATGGGATGACCTGCTGGAGAAGAGCTCTGCGGAGAAGGACCTGGGGGTCCTGGTTGAGGACAGGTTGGCCATGAGTCAGCAGTGTGCCCTGGTGGCTAAGAGAGCCAATGGGATCCTGGGGTTCATCAGGAGGAGTGTGGCCAGCAGGTCAAAGGAGGTGATCCTCCCGCTCTACTCTGCCCTGGTCAGGCCCCACCTGGAGTATTGTGTCCAGTTCTGGGCTCCCTGGTATAAAAAAGACAGGGATCTCCTGGAGAGAGTCCAAAGAAGGGCTAGAAAGATGATTAAGGGCCTGGAACATCTCCCCTATGAGGAAAGGCTGAGTGAGCTGGGGCTGTTCAGTCTTGAGAAAAGAAGACTAAGGGGGGACCTAATTAATGTTTATAAATATCTTAAGCATGGGATGCAGGGGGAATTAGGCAGCCCCTTTTCAGTGGTCTGTGGAGACAGGACAAGGGACAATGGCTGCAAGTTGGAGCACAGGAAGTTCTGCACCAACATGTGGAAGAACTTTTACACAGTGAGGGTGACAGAGCCCTGGGACAGGCTGCCCAGGGAGGTGGTGGAGTCTCCTTCTCTGGAGATATTCAAGACCCATCTGGACACCTATCTGTGCAATATGTCCTAGGGAGCCTGCTTTGGCAGGGGGGTTGGACCTGATGATCTCTCGAGGTCCCTTCCAACCCCTACAGTTCTATGATTCTATGATGTAATCAAATCTATCATCTAGAATCTCCTATCATGCAAAGGCAGATCTAAAGCACAGTATTCCTTGGAAGTAATCAGAACTCCTGAAACACACTTAAAGCTATTTATATAAAGGATGTCCTGAATCCCTGTTATTGGATATTTAGTTATCCATAGTGGATATTTCTTAAAAAGGCAACACTGTTCACCATGACCTAATTGAGGGAAATCTTATGGTCTTTATATTGGAGACGAGATTAAATGATCACGTCTGCAACAATTCTCTCAGTCATTAATGTCTACCAAAGACATTTACAATCTTTTCCACAACTTCATTTGTAAGACCCAGATGCCTTGTTTAATCATTTTGCATTAGCAATGACAACATCAATATATAATTCTCTCTTAGTGATTAAAACCAACCTTAAGCTATTATAACACAAATACTTACTCTGGCAGTCGAGACAGGATACCCAAAGAAAGAGAACTTATGCCATCATTGATCCGACCTGACAGCTTACGTTTCTGAACCCAGCTGACAACAAACTCCAGCCCAATAAAAGCAATGAAGAATGGAATACTCTGAAAAAGAGTTTGAAGAAGAGAAGTCACAACATACATAGAGTTAGATCCACCTTTCCTATATAAACAGCAATTTATGTAGCCAGATACTTCTCAGGTTGGCTGGCACCTTACTAGCTACTACTGTGATTAAGTTCCACATGGATGTTATGAATCAGAACAACCAAGGTTACCATTTAATCCACAAAACCAGGATAAATCCAGTCCACTAACCTCCTCCTTCTTTCATATCTTCTGCACATAAATTGTTAAATGGAATCAAACCAAAAGTATTTCCAAACTCCTATTTCTCATGTTCAAGGAAATCAGTAAGAGCAGCAACTTTTGCCGGACTCCTCTAACCACAAGGTAAAAGAGAATCTGCTTTCAATTTGATATTTAAGCGGTTTTTGAATGTATTCAGCCACTGAATTTGGCATCCAACAATATTAACTGAAATACATATTAAAGGAAGTTTCTTTCTACTCGTCATCTTTGTTGCCACACTTATTGGTTCTTCTGTATGTGTTTTCAGTAACCATGCAGAGCATTCCAATTTGGGCTATACATATTTTTTTTCCAGACCAAGTAGCATTAATACAAAGTTCCCTTTTTTCTTTTGGGTTGTATTGACTGTAAAATCATTTTCTGCCTTTATGAAGAAAAGTGTAATGATGAGCGAGACTGAAACATTTCTCACAATACTGCTTCAGTCTAGGATTCAATTCACACTGTCCATCTTGCATCCCAGGTCAACTGGCAAGTTTAAAATGCACAAGAAGAGCAACCAGTAGAGAAAGGAATGGCTGTGACCAGTGGTGGAACTAGTAACATTGTTGTGATCATACCATGCTTTAACTGTGGAGACTGTTACCACTGTTCTCAAATTTTCATTAGCATAGGCAAGAAAAAAGGATTGGATAACAATAATTGGTAGAGCATATGCTTTGCTACTGACACTAGAGCTCTAACAGTGCCTGAACTCTATGAGTGGAAGGAACGATGAGGCAGTGGTAGCACATCAGCTGCCACCACTACCAAAATCTACAATGTTTGTGGCAAGGAGAATAGGAAGCAACTACTTTATTTGCATCAGATCTCTGTGAAAATGGATGTCCCTTCAACTGCCTCTCTCACACGGTAGAAAACCTTTAGATGACCTTGGAGACATTCAGACAACTCCTTCTCAGTGGTATTAAACCACAAAGTTCCTACCATGTTTTTCAGGGTTAAAGAAATGCAACAACAGTGGGGCCTTCTGCACCATTAAGGGAGGCATCACACTGCCAAACTTGCCCCATTAATCATCTTTGGTCTCCCTCTTCAAGTGACCTGCAAACACGTATAGATTCACAGACTGAAACTGCACTGCTGCAGATGGGAGGCTGCTCCTGCCTGTACAGCATTTTAATGGGAGAAGCATGTTGCCTCTGCAAATGCCATTGCATTTTGGAGGGTGCTCATTTTTGTTGCCAAGTGAGATATGATCCAGGAATTCCTACCAGGCTGGGACACTAAAGAGACTAAGATGGATATAGACCAGATTGCTCAGTCGAAGAAGAATGGGATGATTCAAACCATGCAAGCAGCAAGAGATTTATAGCGTCTAGAAAATGTGAAAGTTCATAAACTTCAGCAGCTCAGGGTTAGGTTACAATAACAGATGAACAGAGATTAATATCAACATGGCACTTGTTAATTTAGATGCCTAACTTGCTCTTTAACAACATTTTATGTATCTAAAAGCCTGTTTGGGGCACACACTAACTGATGATATAAAAAACTTTGAAAGTAAAGGAAGACCTATGGATAAAGCCCAAGCAGTACCCAAGAAAACAAATGTGATAAATCTTGGGATATTTGAAATCAATAACGAATAAAAAAATAAATAATGAACATTATTACCTTTCATTTGAAATTATTAAAACTTTCTATGAAAATATAAATACTTTGTTTTGCTCAAGCTGTTTTATTTCTAAGTAGACAAGGCTTTTAATGTACTTTTCTTAATTGATACAATTAAAAAACAGATTCCTAGCTTACCAAACACAGGTGGCTAACAAGCCACATGACCACAGCTGTACATTCCAGCAGAGATAAAAAGAGTCATAAGAACAACTAAGAAACAGATGACCAGAATATTAGGAGACAGTTCTAGCACAGGCCACGAGCAGGTTGGAGCTATTGAACACCAGAAGTTGCACAGCACATTTAATGACCTCAGAGAAAAAATGGGATGTTTGATTCACAAAATGAAAATAGCTAAAGGGAAATATATGATACCTGTATTCTATGGGGCAATTCATTTTACCCAGTAACCTCTGAAACAGTTAAAATACTTGACTTTATACTAATATGCACTAATATAACTTCTCTCCCATTGACTTTGTTAAATATTTTCTTCCCACTGTGAAGCTGAGAGACAGCCAAGCATTTGACAGCACTTTCTGACTCACAAATAGGGAGTGTCATAACAAGGAGGATAAAGAAACATTCAGGGAGTCTTAACCTCCTGCCCATCAAGGAGCTTGCAAAAGGAAAGATTCAAAGCATACTTCTTCATATCTAAGAAATTAGTACCTCTCTCCTACACACCCACATTAAATTTCGTCCAAAGCAGATCAAAGGGATCAGTATGCCAAGACTAGCATGCATTATTTACTTGACTATAACACCTAATACCTCTTGTCATGGAGCAGGATCATACCATGTTTGTTGCCATACAAATAGAAGGAAAAGACATTCCCTGTCCCAAATATCCTGTGGTCTAAAGATGAGATGTAGGGCAGCATAAGGATAATGCAAATAATTCAGGATTCAGAGTTTGTTCGGCGGGGGGGGGGGTGCGGTGGTGGGGAGGGGGTGGTGGTGGTTTTGGGGATTTCTGTTTGGGGGTTTTTTTGGCTTTTATTTTTGTTACAATTACAATGAAGGCATTCAAGGAACCTGATGAGGATAGGTGGGTTTGCAAAAGTTTCCAAGGACTGCCCCTACAAACAAAATAGCAAAAAAGTTAAGAAATAACCACGCTTAGCATCACAGGCCAGAGATAGAAGCCGGATTCTTTTGATATCTTCTGGCCTGTAAGTGTTTTATTGTCTGTTTCCACTTTTTCTTCACCCATCACCAGTAATATTTAATGGAGATTTATGTAATGAATATTTTCATTAGCTTGTGATTTACTTTGAATCACTGATCCATAACTTGAAAATCTTACACTGAGTAAGAGGAGTTCCCTTACAAGTAACCAACTCTTACAGACTGCAAAGGACTGTTTAAAATCAGTTTCTGTGTTATATGGTTGCAAAAAAAAATATTCTACATTGAAACTCAACATAAATTGTTTTTATTGCAAGTCTTGAAACAGTTTCTGTTTTCTTAACGTCCTAGATCCTTGTAATGTAAGTATCTCAACTTTCATGTAAAACTGAATATGAAGGTTCTGTGCCTCATTTAGAAGCAAAGCCTAAAATGTGAATTGAGTGTAAATGTGAACTTAATCTTTAAGCTTTCAAAGTAGAGAGTAAATAGAAAAGAAAAACAGTGATTATTAAATTTAAAGCTTTCATTTTGGGGAGCTCAGCTGAAGGAACAGAGCAGTCTTTTCCTGAGTCTGACTTATGAAAGTCTACTGAGCACAAGTGATAATTTCAGAACATAGCAAGGAGAAAAGTGAAGTTAGTTTTATTCATAAGAAATATATTTGTCAAGCAAAAAACAGCATTCCATCTGTCCATCTGAAGATTATGAGAAAATAAAGAAAAAAGAGCATGTAAAATATAATCTTCTATCTACAAGAGGATGCTTGTGAAAGGTCAGGACAAGCATCAGTATGAATTGTATGACTTAGGATGTTCTGCCCTGGTGAAAGAAAAATTGACTTTTACTTGAACTTTTCTTCCTAGAAATAAGGGAAATATCAAAGGGGTTTAATTCTACATGAGCAAAGTTCATGTAAAAATAAAGTCCGTGACTATGGTGCAGCATTTGGACCCCTTTGTCCCAGAATTTTGGGGATTAGTTGGAAGGATTACTTTTCCCTGGGTGCTGCTGAGGAGCTTTGCTACCAACAGTCACTGGTAGCTGATAAGTTCGTGTTTTAAACAGGACTCAGAGCCTTTGTGTACAGCTCTGCCAACATGCAAAGCATGATGCAGGGACTGGGAGCTGTCCTGTCTCTGGAAATGGGAAAAATATAACCACAGCCAGAAAGTACAGAAAGTAAGTTAAACTAAGTTATTCTGCCCTCAAAATCAGAGCTGCTTCACCCACTGTTCTCATTTGTCAGATGGAACAGCACAACTGACTCCATCTCAAAGGAGCTACTCCTATAAGTGCATATGTTTCGTAAACCACCAAAGTCCTCAGTTTGGCAGATCTCTAAAAACATGAATATTTGACTGAATTAGGGGGTTCTGCTATCTGCCCAGTGTTGGCATAACCCCACAGCTGTAGCCATGTGATCTAATACACTAGAAATACTCTCATCCATCTGATATGCGATCGATCGCAGAGCAAGATCTAAATCCCATTTCTATATGGTGTCTTGGGAAAGCAAAGGCAAATGCAAAAACTGCTTTAGGAGATACGAGTGCAATCAGTAGTTTGGTTCATACCCACACCATCATTATTGTCTTTTTGGAGTGGATTATTTGAGCTAAGCCCATCATTTATTATCGGGTTTACACTAGAAAAGTTTTATTTACTGTGTTGGTCTGAGCTCAGACATCCACTTCTGTTTTTGTGCCACCTCAAGGCATTACCACTTCGAGCCCCCTTTGAATGGCTCATCAGGCCACTATTAAATCTAGCCCTGCTGAATCCAATGGATCTGCTGCTCTTGCAATTGTTCCCTAAACAGAACAGTCCAAAAGAACCTGCTGGACTGGTAGGTGAAATAAACCACAGTGCCAAGCAGCTGGAGTGGGACTGTAAGTCCTTCTGCTCTCAAACATATGGCCAGAAGAAGAGGTGTAAACACTGCCTAAGCCATAGAGTGAAGACAGTTCTACAACTAAAAGGCTTTTACACACCCACCTAACCAAACATCAAAAGATCTGGTTGGGCAGCAAATGCACTTGTGGGGGGAGGATTCTAGTACAAGTAGCCCAGGGTAGTAATAACAAGAATGCTTTTTTTAGTGTTGTTATTTTTACGAGGTATGTATTATTCCCTTACACCTATCACAACGGGGCTTTACAACAGCAGAAGATTGTGGGCACTTTTATAATGCAAGGAAGTATCAAGAATCCCTCCACAAACTTTTACAGCTGTGTGCCCAGTAAAACAGAATCCAAGTGTGGCCAAGGTCCAAGCTGAATATTACACGGGTCTGCATGGGAGAGGAAAGCCCTGGGGATGTTAAGGAATGCTACTGGCAAGGAAGTGAATGATACCCTGGCAGAAATGTGAGAACGGTAAAAAGGGTTAAGATAAGCAATAGGTAGAGCTGGAGGGAGAGATCAGCTGAGTAGGCAAAACTGTCAAGCTCCAAACAGTCTTCCTCAATCATGATGCTATAGTTTGGTTGCGATATGCCTCTGAGGAAAGCTGTCCATCGACCAGACGCTGTGCGGGCTAGCTTTGCTGCCTGCTTACCTTATCCAAAAGGGCAATGTTTGCTGATAACAGCTAGTGGCTGCTGCATACTGTGACTCCCAGACAGAAAGCTGCTGACAGTGCTGCACCGCTCTGCGCAACACCTCACACCCCCATTGCAGCCCAATAGCAGCTGCAAGGTTTACGTGGCAGAGGAGCTAGTCAAATGTTGTCATTTGTCAGGACCTTCTGTAAAAATTGTGGATCTTAAGCAAAGCTGGACTGAATTTACTTTGACAAGGGCAAAATCCTCTTTATCTACTCTATCCATGAAAAGTTCACATCAGCTCCAGGTTCAAGAGGAGCAGAGCACCAAGATATGTGCAATAGGTAGAACAGAAGAGAGCAAAGGTACCTACATGGAAGTGAATAATCTGGCAGGGCAGGAGGGGAGGGAAGGATATTCTGTTGCCTGCTGACAAGGGAATTCTCACCCTGACCTCTGTACTCTCGCCTTGGAGCTTTAGCAGACTGCACCGTCCCAACACAAATATTTGTTCTCATTCTCTTAAACAATCTTTATTTTTTATTTTAAACTGACATTTTTATTTTTCTTTCTTTGACCGAGCCTATGGCCATCTCCTTAAGGGCACAGAGACACCTGAATTTACTTGCTTTAAGAACCATAATAGCCAAACACAGGGTCACATTTTCTGTTTTCCTCAGTTCACTTTGCTGTCACTGTAGCCAGCAGCTCTGGCAATTTGAACAATGTTAGCATCAGCGCTCAGGTACCTGGGTGCTTTAAATCCTGGTATCAGGAGAAAGCATCCGAGCCTTCATTTAAAATGCATTAAAAGAGAGTTCACGCTTACGTAGGCAGTTTACAGGCGGAGACCCGGGGAGCGAAAGCGGCCAGAGAAAGACAAGGTATTTAATCTTAATTTAGGTGCCCTTTCGCCGACATTGTTTCCTCGGGCCGCCCGTGGCGTTTTAAAAAAGGCAGGTCGGCAGCTGCGCGCAAGCTGGGCGGAGGGTCCGGCCAAGGATGCTGCCGGGGGAGGGGAAGGAGGGGGCTCTCACCTTCTCTACGTAGTCGGGCACCTCCTCCAGCGTGCGGAAGGAGCTCTCGCCGGGCGGCAGTACGTAGAACAGAGCCCGGAGCTGCTGCCCCGGCGTGGTTGCCCGTGGGCCGCCCGTCTCGCTGCCCATCGCTTCGCTGCCCATCGCTTCGCTGCCCGTGGTCGGCTGCCGCGGTTCGGCTCCGCAGCGGTGCCGCAGGTGTCCTGGCAGCGGGGACGCCCGCCCCGCTCCCGGCCCCGTTCCCGCTCCCAGGCGTGGCGCGGCGCTCGGACTTTTGACTCGGCCCGACAGGCTGACTGCGTCTCCCCAGGGCGCCGGGGCACCTCGCAGAACAGCACTCTCCCCATTAAAAGGCTTTTAAACTTTCAGAAAGGATTATGACGACTCGGTCGTATATAGATTCGATTAACATGACTATGCCAAAGCCATCTAAAACGCTTTCATTTACAAAGGGACGAAAAGGAAGGAAATACAAAGACACAGTGAAAAAAAATATGGTAGGTCCTTCTGGAAAAAATAAGGATGGCTTTGCACATTCCAGCCTTCAATCTGAAGCTCAGGAGCATGCATTTCCCTGCCCAATGTTTGTCAATCACACTCGGTATGTTTGGTGTTAGTGCAAATAAGCAGCTTTGTGATAAAATACATTAGCCAGAAATGAAGTAACACAATGTTTCAACAATCCCTTCATCTCAAAAGTTGAGTCCCACTTAGAGTCTTTGCAGAAGAAATGGACTGTAAATGCTGCTGTAAAAGATTTTGCCACACTTTAAATCCTGCCAGTAATTAAGAAAAACTTTCTACTGTGAATCAACCCTTAGCTTTTGAAAGGAACTATGACAAGTAATTCCATCTGAAATTTCTGCTTAGAAAAAGAAACGTAAGTAGAATCGGACATTAAAATAACTGAGGCAATGCATGTTTGTGACATTTGTATTAAATATGTTGCCATTTGAACAACAGCTGGGGGAAGATTTAAACACTATTCTGCAATCTGAATGATGGAACAATACTGTAGTGCACAAATGACAGAAAATCACTGGAAGTACCAATAGAAATGTTTTACTTTGAACAATGTACAAGAATTTTACAATGGTGTTAAGGGTGAAATAGATTTGGACACTCTCTTAAAATGTATAGTTTAGAGGTTTGTCTAGAACTCTAGTTATTAACTTCAAAATCTGAATTAATCTAATTGAAAATTCCAAATTTACTCCAAGTCACAGAAATCAACAGCAGTCTGGCTAGATCTTCATGGAAGACAATGGCATATGGTAGAAAATGTTTGCTTTTTCATTTTGATTAGCCAAGAAATTTCTATGGTGTTGCTATCACATTGAAACTCACTCTAACCTCAGCCACACCATACCAGCAGCATACCCTGTGCCATTCATTGCCCTGGTGCTGGTATTCATCTTGCTTGGAGAGTTAAAATGACCAAAACTTAATTCTCACAGCAAAATTATATCCATGAGCACTATCTGAGGACCACTCTGGCATGAGAATAATAACGATCATATATTTACAAGAATAGCAAACTTAGTGTCCAAATCATCTTTTCTATATCTTCAATAGCTCAAAAAGTTTGTTAAATTTTGGTCTAAGGTACTCAAGATTCTTGTCCTGGCTTAACCTGCAGTTCTACAGGAGGTTGTGGAGAGTTTGGGACTGACCTTTTTTCTGTAGTGACAAGTGATAGGACAAGAGGAAATGGGTCAAATTACTCCAGGCAAGGTTTAGATTGGATGTTAGGAAAAACTTCAGAGAGGGTTGTTAGGCATTGGAACAGGATACCCAGGCAAGTGGTGAAGTCTCCATCCCTGGAGGTATTTAAAAGATGTGTGGTGCTTTGGCACATGACTTGGTGGTGGTTTTGGCACGTTAGGGTGATGTTTGGGCTTGATGATCTAAAGGGTGTCTTTCAACCAAGACAATTCTATGATTCTGTAAGGTGAGATACATTTCAGGTACCATGGAACCACTCATATCACAAAGTTCTAGGAAAGAGAATCCATCAGTTTCTTTGGGATTCTACAATTTCTAAACAAATATTATTTTGGACAGCCATATCTGTGTGAATTATCATCCAACTATCACCATACTGAAATCCATGTTTTCAAAACTAAAGGAAGTAAAGGAAAATTTGGAGTTGATTATGCCTCACAGGGGAAACAGATGGGTAGTGTTTTCCAGCTTCTTGTGTCCAAGGAAAAAAAGATGATAGCACTACAATAGTTGTAACTCTAGTGAGAAAAAGAGCAATTTTAAAGGCTATCTAGAGTATCTATAGATTTTAGAAAGGTTTCAGTAATCTGGCTGTACAAACATAGTTGTGGTTGTCTATTTAAGCCTTGAAATTTAGCGTGCAGTTTCCAGTGCTCGCTCTTTTCTTTGTTAAGAAAGGACTAGAAAACAAAGAGTAAAAGAAAGTTGCTTTAGTGGAAGCTCTAACTTCCTACCAGACACTGCTGCCTCCATTCAGTGACCTTGCAGATTTTATATTTATTTATTACAAGGGGTTAAATAACCTACTCTTTTTTCTTTCTACAATAAGAAGTGGAAAAGTATGTATTTCCCATCCTATGTTGCCATCAGAAATGCAGAAGGATGTTCTGTCTGGAGACTGGGATTCTGCTGTTGACTAGCAGATCGTTCCAGTAACTAAGGCAACAAAAGCCTCTGTTCTAATTAGAGGAAATTGGGGAGCTGGCCTAGCATGATCTGTAGGTGGATCATATTTTGTTTTCTCCAAAGAACTCCATCCCACCCACTTCATGAACAGAGAACGCCCAAACGCTTCCTGTTTGGGTCTCTGAGAGCACTAAACCAGCACTAAATAATAAACTCATAAAGGGAATTAGGGCAGGTTGAAATTGGGATGGGCGACATATTCTGCCTTGGCAATTGTTCACAGCAAACTAAATCGTATCCAGAACTGAGCTGAGCTTAGCATGCTCTATTTACACAGCAGTATCTTTGAATGTAGAAACACTCTAAATGTGTACATTGTGATGAGCAGATGTCAGAATTTTTTGTATCATTACTCCAGGTATTCAGCACCTATATTCATACTTGGCAATGGACAGCGTTAGGGGAGCATTAGAACATCAGGCATCTTATAAAGCTGGTATTACAAAACATTTTGAATATTGGCTTTGCCAGTGGTAAACCCTATATTATACAGCACCTTTTTAAAAACTTGTTCAGGTGGGTTTTGTTCATACTATATAAGCTATATGTATTGATATGCAGTTCACAGAATCACAAGGTTGGAAAAGAGCTTTAAGATCTTCAAGGTCTTTTCCAACCTTGTGATTCGTAATAACATCACAATACTGACTCCATAAACCTCAAGACAGGGATGTTCTACATATTAATCAACATCATGACACACACTTAACCACTTACTGCTAACTCTCCGGTTTTTTTCTATGCAGGACTGCTAACCATGGAACAGTCCTCATCTATGATAACTCTAAGTTTTTTAATTCAGCACAACTTGTCAGCAAAGTCAATATGTTCAAGGGTTTTCAAGATGCCCATAGAGTATAATACATCCTTCAGGCAGTCTTCTGAGGAAACTTACTGTGATAAATACAGATATTAAAACTTGATTCTCTATGTTTCAATGTTATTACCATCTATTCTTGATCCTATAGGAGGTTAGATTTTGGGGTGGTGGTGTTTGGTTTGGGTTTGTTTGATTTATCTTAACAATGAAATGCCTGATTTCTCCTTTCTCTTATGGATTTTTTTTTTTAATTCTTAGAATACCTTATCTTCCTTCCTCATTCCCCTGGTGATACCGACCACAGCAAGCATTTGCACCTTAGATGCTTTTTTCCACTTAGCTGAATCAGATATTGACTTTCTGCTGGAAAATGGGTTGGCAGTATTACTCTATCTCTCCTTATTTCTAGCAAGCTTCCTCTATTTACCTTGCCATGGCATGGTGATCATTAGCAGGATTTCTCAGTGAGCTGATCTATCTCACAAACTCATATCACAAGAAATTAAGCCAGAAAAGAAAGTTTTACATTTTTCTACTGCTCTAGTGATCTAAGTGGTTCATGAGATGGTCTGGGTAGCGTAGGAGTTATCATGAAATCCCAGGAGAGAGTGGGTAGGACCACATAGCTACAAACCAGCAATACGAAAATGAGGTGGAAACAGAACTTCTTAATTTCAGCAGCAGCAAGCTATTAGCTCAACTGAACAGCTTAGAGTCACCACCTCCTGTGCATTTGCCAAAAGTATAGCTTCAGCAGGCTATCATATGTCAGCATTCAACTACATTCAAACAGTTGATGCTTCCTTTACATCAGCACTTCAGTAACTTCCCTTTTTAAAGTTATCCTTTTTTTCTGGAAGCCTTTAGCAGGATGGAAGCTCTTTCTGTTGTTTGCCTGTTCATGTAATTATGTGTGTCATATACAGCATTTTATGGATAGATTTTGGCCTAACAGGAAAACTTCCTAGTACCTGTTGTTGTTTTGCAGGGCAAGGTTCTGATGAAGGAGGGCTGTAGGGGTCGCTTCTGCAAGAAGCTTTCTCTATGCCCAACAGAGCAAACGCCAGTAAGCTCAAGGCCAGACCCCCTGCTGACCAACACGATGAGGAGCAGATCTGATTGTACTTATTTTTCATTATCCTACTCTGTTTTCAGTGTGTGTGTGTGTGTGCAATTAGATGTTTTTTCTTAATTCCATGTTTTGCCCATGACACTAATTGCTGAATGATCTCTCCCTGTCCTTATCTTGACCCCTAAGTCTCTCAATATTTACTTTCTTCCCTTCCAGCTGCAAAGGGGAGTGATAGAGCAGCTTTGGTGGGTATCTGGCCTCCAGCCAGGGTTAAACCACCACAGTACCCCATGTTGTAGCTGCCACACAGGGACGGCATCATGGGGCATATTCTGGAAGGAGAGGAAGACAGTGCTCTTCACAGGATCCACAAAGGACTTTCAGGTTGCAAGGAAGCTGGGAAAGGATAGTCCAAGAGGTATAGCAGATGAAATATGTAGCTTGAGATGAAGAGGCAGAACCCTGATCAAGATGACAACTCAGTAGCTCAGAGCTGCAAGAAGGAGGTTCTCCTGAAGACCAGAGGAGCTTTTCTGAGGTTGTTGCAACCCAGGAAACCAACTAAGAATGCAAGCTGAGAAAGTCTGAAGAACACAGCAAGTCACAACAGAATTTGCATTCATGTTCTCCATTTTTATTAGTTCTCAACCAGCAAAAAAATTGGTTTTCTGTATTTCAGAACTATTTGTTACTATTTCTGTTCTAATAAAACAATGTTAGAGATAGAAAACTGATTTAGTGTGACTGCTATGCTGACTGCAGGGAAGATGGGCAGAAACATTCATCCAGAAACTCTGACTGATTTTTGGGAGCCAATCAGAAGCAGAAAGCCCTCTCACCTGTCTGCATGTTGGCTTTCTTAAACAGTACTTTAATGGCAAAAAGTTCCCAAGGTAGAAGTTTCAATCCTCCTCCACCTCTCTCTGCAGGTTGCACACTTTCTTTGTGCAGGTGCTGGTGGCCATTAGATGCTGAGCTAAGCCATTCTAACAGGCTCCACCCACAGAAAATAGCCCAACCAAGCAAAATGCTAAAATTCTAAAACTGGGTTGAGTTGTTCTGGAGAGAAGACAGACATTCACAACAAAAATCATGATCAGGAAATGGTGGTAGCCTAGACTCTTCCCAGCTTGTAAAAGCTTGGGAATTTCTGAACATCAAGCTTATGTCACTTGGTATCTCATGCCTCAGCAGTGTAAAAAGATTGCCTATAAGCAAGCACATGGTCTGACTAGGTTGTTCATCCTCTGCATGCCTCAGTGCCGGGGCTGTTCAGTTGCTCATGGGTGGGCTCCTAGGCTGCCCCATCCATTGAGTGTTCAGCTACCAAATCTGTTTAAGAGTTAAACTCTTAATTACGTTGGTTATTGGCACTCATTGAAGTTAGTTTCTTGTGCTGCTTAACTCTACAGAACCTAAAAGAGCTCCAAAAATCTGCTTTTAAACCACAGGTAGCCCCACACTCACTTATGCCTGGTTCTGACGCAGACAACACAGCTGCCTAGTGAATCAGGGAGCAGTCATCAGGGTACTCAGGCAGGCTGAAGAATAAGGTAGGAACTTTTTAAGGGCATTTTTGTATTATTTTTTCATAATTGTCTGTTCTTAAAATACTTTAACCTTTTGTTCCTACTGAGGAAAAAATGTGTTTGGTTTTTTTGGTGGGAGAGGGGATGGGATGGGAGTTACTGGAAAAATAAATTCCATCTTCAACTCAGGGCTATCAAGTAACTTTAGAAGAACATCCTGGCCACCTGCTGTGAGTATTTCCAAATTTTATTTGGCATGCTCTGCTGTGCAATTTCTTGCACTTTGATTTCTGAAAAATCTTATTTTAGTTTAATTTCTTAGGAACACCAGTCTTCAAGTTCCCAGCTGTAACCTGTATGGTATGTCAGCATTATATAGCTTACAACCTTGGATTCAACACAGATATGTTATACATCAAGATTATTTAATCAGACATTATTACCTATTTAATAGGTCTTTTTTACTCTCTGACCAGTGATTATAAATATTTGCTTATTATCACCACAATAGCCTTTCATATTTTTGAATCAGCAGCATATGGATATTGACACTAGCTAGATCCAAACTTACAAAACATCTCATGACATGAGCACATGTTGCCAGTGTGTGGACAGGGATCATCTGGGTCATTTCTGAGTGAAAGCATAGGAAGTACCACTTTTCAAACACTACTAACCAAAACACTAGATTTTTTTATCATGTGGAAGAGTCCTAGAGAATCAACAAAAAGACAGTTGTCAAATTGACACTGAATATCTTTTGAAGGATATAATCTAGTACCAGCATTAGATGTACTTAATAAAAATAACTGGGTAATATTTTAAAGCTTAAAAATCTGGCCTTAACTATGCTTCTTTATCATGAGGAGCAGGGAATAAGCTTCTTTTCCCTAGGAAAAAAAAAAACAAACACATACCTTTTACTTCTTCCTAACCTGCAAATCTCTAGTCCTTGAGGAAGAAATTATTTTCTGTGAATAGTTTCCTTAAACAAAATACTAGGAGTTATAAATGCTGAGTGCAATTTCAAAGTGAGTGAAAAGCTTAGATACCCAAGGTGGTAGAACACATTGATTTTTCTTCTAATGAATAAGTTACCTGGTTTCATTGGGAAACAAGTCTCCAGTGCCCACAAGCATAGTAGGAGATGGACACTGCTACACCACAGAGTGAGTCTCTAGCCACTGTGTCTCTGTGCTCCCCCTTTGTAGCATTTGCTTCCTTTTCTTGCCTTTGAGTCACTGCAGTACTACCCACAATAGAAATTCAGGTGTAAGAGCAAGGAAGGAGCTTTCATCTTGCTGCCCAGAGCCACAAGCTTTCAGACTCCTATACCCAGGGAATCTCCAGCCACCACTCATTCACAAGCAACCTCTCTCTCCCCCTCCTTTGTTACATTCAATGCCCAAACTGCTGCAGGGCCTCTATGAAGACCCTGTCCATCACTTACTTGTCATCCTTGAAATCACATAGTCACACAGTTCCTCCCACTGTTCCCTTACTCAAATGCATAAGTATATCTGCCAAAGCACTGTTCCTACTGTAAGGCCACCCCAGGAAGATACACCAAGTGTTCCCTACAGCCCAAACCTGTATAAGGCCATCCTTCATTGCTCCAGTACTTTTGATGCACTCAAAGTTACCTGTCACATGTTCAGGCCCAAACCTTACCATATTGTACAAGCCCATCTTACCTGAAGATATTCCAGCTTGCTTTTTATACCCTAGCTGGCTCTATAATTGCCAAAACAGCTATTACCTGAAGTCCTACTGACCTAAATAGGTTACATCCTAATCAGCAAACAGATAAAGGCAGAAGTTGCAGGCTCTTCTTAATTAACAGTCTCCCTTTGTGAAGTTGAATAGCTCATGTTCTTAGCTGCAGAAGGCCCTGGAAGCTTTCAGAAATAGCTAACAGCTGAAGTGTGGACTGAAAAAAAATTGAAGCCAGAGCAAAAGCCAATTAATAAATCAAACTAAATCTGCAAATAATTGTTGGGGAGGGGAAACGTTAACAACAACAACAAAAAAGACAAAAGCAAGGAAGTAAAAATTCACTGAACTCCAAAGTTTCTGGAATATTTGAAATCTAGAACAGAAATCTACTTAGAAATCCCAATACAAAGTTATCATGTGATGACGTAATTAAAGTCTACTGTCATGAATAAGCACTGGAACTGTCTATTAACCTTAAGGATAGATGTTTTCAATCTTTGAATCCTTTCTTTTCTTTTTGTGAGCTTGCAGTTCATTTCATGCCCCACAATTTTTAATGCAGTATGAAAAGCAAGAATAACTCTAGAAGTTACTTGATGAATTACTGAAATTAGTATGATCAATCACATACAAGTAATACATGTCATGCTTTACCACAGCAAAAACTTTTTTCTTTTTTTTTCTTCTTTTTTCTCTGATGATTATAAATGGAAAGATAAATAGAAATTTCATCCATGCATGCACATCACTTGGGGGAAAAAAAAGAGTATCCACTACAAAATTCACTTATGAAATGCCTATTTTTTTCTCCTTCCTTCTAGATCCAAAATTTAGTTCTCCATATACTCATGAGTGTTTCTAATCTCTTTCTATGTTCAGGGAATGAAACAGGCTTCAAATTTGTATGTCATAAGTATGGAATGTATTCCCTGATTTTTAGTTGTGGGGAATCCTTCCAGTGTTACAGAGTAACTTATACAGCAGCTGTGATCAAGATGTCCGTAAGGTTTTCTTCACAGTGCTGTTTACCTGTTCTGAAACACTTACTGATTTAATATCTGAACCAAAGCCCAATCTGAATCATAAAATTTGTGTGTTGAATGTTTTTGGGGGATGCTTAGGGGCTTGTGTTTTTTGTGGCAATCTTTCAAGATACTGGGAGACAAAATAGTGGAAAATTAACAAAAGAGTTTCAAGAGTCCAGATGCAACTACCGAGGTCAGTCCTGTCTACTTAAAGTAGGTTTGCAATGAATCAACTCCATAATTTTGACATGAACCATCTCTCTAGCTTTTAAGAGACTGATGAGCTACCTGGTGAATGCATGTTCATTCTTAAAAGACTATGAAATCTAGCACAATCTGAATAGTCAATGTGAATAAAGCAATGCTATTTATATTTTTTTTTCCATTTTTCTGTTTAAAAAAAAATCACATTGACCTCATAACTCTCTACAGTTACTTATAAATTGGTGCAGTTTTTGGACCACAGTTCTCGGACCACAGTTCTCAACCAGTTGACGCATTTGAGCCTTTTCTGTAACATTGTTAGTCCTTTCTTATGGGCTACGGAGAGGTATATATTTGGATTTGGAATGCAGGGAGAGGAAGGGATGGGATGGGGAGCAGAGGAACAGAAAAAACGCAGAAATTCCTCTACCAGCTCTTCAGAATTCAGAGAAGAAAGTTAATAGTAACTTCAGACACTCTGAGAAATGTCATGGAATACAGGTGTACCTTTGGAGATGAGCTATTGTCACAAAACTAAAGGAATTTGAAACATGTTGATCTGTGTCACCAGTTTAGCTCTCAACAATTTCTGGCCTTTAGATTTTTCCAGTTTTTTTACCTATCAACCTGAACAATCACTGGCTTTTACTCTAATGTAGTGAGAAAAGAAAATTGTCAATGAAAAGGCTTCTTAGAGGATTCTTCCCCTTTATTCTGTGGGGCTTTTGTTTGTTTCTTTTCTCTGCTGTAAACTAGATTAAATTATCACATACAGATCTGTATTTGCTTTAGCATTTCAATACCATAGCTGCCATTAAGATCTGCAATGAACCATTTGGTGTGTAATTCTGATCTACGAGGTATGCAAATAGTGGGCAAAATATTGGTATCTGTCACATCCAGTCGTTCTGCTCCAGTGAAGCACATTCCTACATAAACTTCCTCCACAGACATCTTGTTTTACTGACATTATCGTATTAAAAATATCTTGGACCCTATGCTAGCTGGCGTTTCAGAAGCTGAGAGGGTTTGGGTTTTTTTATTTGCCCAGATGAGAAGGGGAATAATCTCTGCATCATTTTCCTTGGCTATATTGGGCAACTGAAATTCTCTGAATAGTTCCATCACTCACATAAGTACTTAATCTAATTTATTTTCATTTCTGAATGTTTGGATGCCTAAGCCATTGCGATAGTGTAAAGACAAAGCAAAATTTTATAATTTCCTAATTTAAACAAAAAAATAAATGTGAAAGTAGCATTCTAGCTCAAAACATTATATATATACATGTGTGTGTGTGTGTGTGTGTGTGTGCGCGCGTGTTCTCTGCAAGTTTCAATTTTGCATTGTTAATGTTTTCTTTGTTGTTGATTTTGTTATGAGCAAATTCACTTTGCATCTTGATTTAGGATGAGAACTAAATTCAAATATCAAATTCTCCACAGACAAGAATTACATTTTCCAAGAAGTTCATAGGTTGAGTACTCTATGATGATAGATATACTGTAGATACAATAGATGTAATTAATGAGTTCCAGTAAATCAGGCTAATTAAATTCAGGGGAATTACTCAAGTTGACCTTAGATATGCCACTTGATTTTATAGACTATAAGCACGCAGAAACAGATCTCTTAAATGTATTTTAAAATAACCTTATTGTCTTGAGCATCACAGCGTCACTTGTAGGGTGAAATCTGATGTTTTATTCCATGTTAGAACATGGTTCTACTTGAATTGGAAATCAGTGTGGGGACTGGGTGGATGAATATTTTTCCATGCATTGTCATCCTTTCTTTACATTTGAGAGATACAATCCCAACTACTTTACTGTTGCAAGTCCAGGGAATTTGCCATTATTCAGTTGATATGTGAGACTTACCTGCCAATTCATAGCTACTAAAAATCACAAATTGTATTTATATAAGTAATTGTTGCAGTCATATCTGGCTTTCCCAATTCACTTAAAGTCAATCAATCAATCAATCAATCCACACATTGTTTTCTTTCCAGATAGGAAAAAATGAAAAAACAAAGGAGTGAAACCCAATGTCCAAATCAAAATACAGTTTATATACCTGCAGTAATCAAAGTGGTGTTAAAGATGCAAATTGCAGTTCTGTTTGGATTCATCATTATTCACATTCGGCTTCATTGATTCAGCTTTATTTTCTTTTCTTTCTAACCAAAATGTGTTATCTAAGCCTCTATTCTGTCAATTTAATGAAGAACCAACTCTGACAAGCAAACAATGGGATTTCGATAGGTATTTAACCCAGGCCAAGAAAGGGGTTTAGGTTTTCTTGGGGTTTTTTGTGTAATGAAATGTCCATGGTATATTTCAATAAATTTATTCATACAAAGTCTGCTTTCAATTTCACAAGATTCTAATTCCAGTTTCATCAGGTTTATCTTCGTGCCATTGCTGGATCTTTAATTCTTCTTTTTTTAGTCTCTTAAGAATCCGTATAACTTTTAACAGGAATCTGGCTGAGCCAAAAAGGAAATCATCTCAATAATGCTGCATGCCAGTGCTTTGTGTACATCTCATTATCACAATATGCTAAATCAGTCAGAGGCTAAGCATGATATTGAAAACACAAGAGGAAGTCCTTATGAAAGTAAAACTGTTCTTCATAGTAGAAGACTGGTAGTTCAAAAACATCCAGATGTCTCAGGGTCGATCAAAAATATAACAGTACTATATAGCCACTCACTTGCAGGGCTGCTCTTTATCTCAAGTGTCTTATCAATCTGCATGAGGCTGGGGAGAAAGTTGGATTACTTTCATCACTGATAAAGCAAACAGCACAAAGTCTTACTGTCAAAAGGAGTAAATGTGTCTGTGCTTTCCTCATCTTTTTTTTTTTTTCAAGCACTAACACTTTCATTCATTCTGAATGCCAAGGTTACAAAGAGAAAAAGGACTGTTTATTCAAAAGACCTTCTGAAATGGTCGTAGGAAATAGGAAGCCTTGCATTTATACTGGTAATCCCTCACCTCCTAACAACACTCATCTGCTAGGGAGAGAGAAGTGTTGTAACATCTGGCTCAGTGTGGTGAGTTTTCATCTTCTGTTGGGAGGGCTGATGTCATGTAAGGAACAGAAGAGCAGACTAACCACGGTAAATAAGAGGCAGCAGCAGTGCTTACCCTGGGAGCTGGAGCTCATGGATCAGTTGAATGGCTGCCTGCAGCCCCCATGTGTTGATTCTGGCCCACTAACAGTCCTATTAATCTTCAAAAAGCTTTAAAGCATGAATGTTTTGGAGAGTGAATAGAGGTGAGAATTTGCAGGTGTCATTCACACAATACAGCCGTCTTCCACCCCTCTTTTCAACCAACAGCTCTCCCACTCTATTAAAGCACAGAAGGAAATTCTTTCCACCACCTTTTACCCTGTCTGAAATTTCTGAGAGCATCAGGATTTTTAACATTTTGCAAGATGGCAGTGCAGTTGTAAAAGAACAGACAGGCAGCTTATAAGAATCAGAAGGATATTTGTTTTGGAAAATTTATACACTTCATTCTGCTCACATCCTTTAACTTTCAGTTTTTGAGTGTCACCACAATATATACAGCTGCATGAGTCATCTCAGCTCTGAATCAATCAACATTTCAGTTCTCGGTAATGTTCTGTTCTATTCTTTTGGGAAAGAATAGCATACAAGAACAGGACAATCTTGGGCAATTCGAAGGTTATACCATGCTTGACACCTGACTTCACTTTAGTAACACCTGCCTGGAGAATAATTAGCAGGCCACTTTTAAAGAAAGAACTTCCATACACCACAGATGGCATTTTTCATACCAGACAGGCAACGATGTATGTTGGAAGTGAGCCAAACTGTCTGCAAAAACTGTGAGAAATTCAAGACAGACATCTGAGTGGAAGGAAAGTTTTACCTTCCTCGACACCCCTACCCCACCACAACCATTCAGGAACATCTGTTCAAGCCTACCTCTGTATATAATGTGCTTTATTTTTCTTATCTACTAATGCTACAAATTACAGTAGAAGGAAAGTAGCATAGCAGGTTTCTTTTATATGGGTTATGAAATGTATGATTTAATAACATAATGTGATGATTTGCCAGCTATAGAAATCCCACATTATAAGACTCTTGGTAGAACCAAGAACAAAATCTTCTCAACTGGCTGGTAATATGGGGTCCTCAACTCACATTTCCTTAAAGTGGTCCTAATTTTCACTGTGTACTCAAAACTCTGTTGAAATCAGGATACCATGTGTCATAATGGAGGCACAAAATCAACAGTCACTTTGGAAATTATTGGCTAATGTCTTAATCCTGGACTGTTCACTGATTTGTATGAACCTCTGTGTGTACTTTGGGCTAAATCCAAATCTCTGTGAAATCAATCGTGATCTTTCCATTGCCATCCATAAGATTTACATGAGGCCTTTTGCTTCCTTAGAAGAATCTTTACTCCTTTCCTGCAAAAATATTCTATATGAAAGGAGTCCTGAAAACTCTTCATAATATTGTCACCAGAATCTAATGTCTTACGCAAATATGCTAGAATTAGGAAAGTAACAGCTCTATGTTGTACTTAGTATGACTTATGAACTTAAAAAAAATGTGTCTTTTATTTCCATAGTTCAAATAGATAGGTATATACATGCAGATTATAGAAATACATATATAAAATTATTTACAATGTGTTGTAATTCCAAACTGGGTTGTTGGGTTTTTTTTCTCCCCTGGCATTTTTTACTCTCTTAAATGCATTTCTGTGGTGATTGCATAAATTTTTTCTAAGGCACTTTTCAAGATAAATTTTTAATTTGGGAAAATGCCCATTCCAGTATTTTCTCAGCTGTGCATGTGACTTTCTTGGCAAAAAATGTGTTAAGCATTCAGAATAGGCACATTTCTAAAAACCTCGTAGTTCATAAGCAAACATAAGTAACATACACAGTGTCTATATATTCATGGTGACACTAAGGATGAGAATGTGTCCCTCAACAGTAAACCACATTTATAGATATTTGCCATGTTCATTGCTTCATATGTTTTTAGAGCACATTTTCATAACACAAACCCCATGATATTATCATGTGGATATAAGACAAGAAAGTTCCTACAGAAATCAATTATTGTGCTATTTACTTAAAGGATGTGAGAATCTAAAACTTGTTGGTCACTAACATAAAATAGCACAGTACAAGTTTCTCTTAATGGTTACTAAATTTTCAAAATTTACAAATAAAATCCAAACCTTATGAGAAAAATACTTATGGCCAAATTTTCTCTTTCTCTCTCTGTCTATCTGTGAACTATTTTGTTAGACATCAAAACAGAATATATAAAGTATATAACCTTAATAGATATAAACCTAATAGGTAAAAATTTCTAAAATAATCACATTGGCACACAAAAGTATGAAACCAATTATGGAAAGAACAGGGATGTCACAATATGCTTTATTTCATCCAATTAGTCTTCTGAAAAGAACTAATCCCATCTGAATTATTATTTAATGTCCTGGACCACATTTGTATGATATATCAACTGTATCTTTCATTGTGTTTTGAAGAAGCATTTATTTACTCTTTTTTGTTGTTGTTGTTTTTTTGTTTTGTCAATCCTGTTAGGGGAAGGACTCAGGATCTCAAGAGTTGTGAGAGGCTGTACCACAGAAAGCATTCAAGAGCCAAATAAAATAAAAAAAGCAGAACTAGGTCCTTACAGCACAGTTAAGGCACTGAACCTAATACTTAGATGCTTACTGGACCTATGATACAAGGTGGCCAATACAACTCCTTGAGTCCTTTGTTGGTTATCCGTTAATAAGGCCATTTCAAAAGTTACCTTTTATTAAAAAATCTTTGGAAGCTGTCTACAGAAAAGCAGTGAAAAAAGGACAACTATGATTATTTGCTCCACCAACTACTATTTAACAAGCTCTTGATTTGCAACACTTCTTGGGGTGTTCTCTGCTGATATTAACCAAATCTGCTGCCCAGGTCATTGTTTTCAACTGAATGAAAGTAAAGTTTCATCAAATTTCCACAACTAGGAGTCATGGCAGTTAAGATGCCAAGCAAAAGACAGTGGCTAAGAGATCTGCATGCACCATTTACACAGAAGTAATAAGTGGCTGAGAAATTTCTAATACATTTGCAGTTTACACAGATGACTCTGATAACCACTTATTATGCCATATGGAGGCCCTGACTAACAGCCAGGGGCCTTAAATTACATTGAAATTGATTCCTACACTGCAGCTTTCAGCTGTAAATGATGTCAAAAGACTATGGGCTTATAATTAAAATTAATAGAAATATATAAAAGCAAGTGAGCTCTAGTAAGCCCTTATTAATTTTGATGTTATAACAGGCATCATTGCTGAAGCCCTATGCCAGTTATTGCTGGCTATCAACTACATTGCCTTTTCTGAATTAATATAGACATCAGGTTGTGTACAGAATTCTCCCTTTCAATCCAGACACATAACGATATTAAATTACGGTACATAATTGGTTAAACATTACTCTTTAAAATTTCTTGAATCTTGTAGCCGAACTTAAATACTGTATGTACTCTATTAAATACAAGCTCACCCAAGAGACATAAACTCACTGAAGCCAGGAAATTCTAAACGAAGGCTCAAGCTGACATTTTGTCCCCAACTTATATGTTTCCTCATTGCTACTAAGGGTGCACGTCCTAATGGTGTCTCTTTCTTTATTTGTACAATAATATTATTGCAGCAGTCACAGCCTTCAATTTCAGAAAGCATGATACATAAACTACCTTGAAACCTAGCCTGTGGTGGAAACACCTAGATATAGAGTCTCTCCCTCCCGTCCTTTTCTGACTATTTTTGGACCTAATGAAAAGAAGGAAGTCAAGAAAAGAGAAGCATTTAATGAAATTACCAAAGTACTTCCAATATGTGATTTAATAAGTTCTGCTAGCTTGTAATGATGTTATTTTAGCCACACCTCTTGAGCTGCTATTGTAAAGCTAAATCTGAAAACAATGAAGCCATAGTAAATAAAAAAGCAAAATAAAACCTCAACTGTCATAAAGGAAGAGAAAGAAATCCTGCAAATAAAATATCGGCTTGTACCCCAGAGACAGAAGAAAAAAGAATTCTAATCATTCATCATGTAAAAAATGAAACTGTTAAGTGTTTTTACTGTCAATTATATTTTCTATGTATGTTTACTAAGAGTACACACTTCTATGTCTAGCTCAGTAATACACTAATGACAGAACACTAAAAAGAAGTGGAATCTGGACAAATAAGATATTAAAATTACTGTAACTCAAAAAATGCATCTTTAGTTGTCAAAAGGAGGATTCATTGACAGTAAGATAAAAAAGTAACTAGCCACTATTTAGTAACAGGAACTAATAAACTAACCAAACTAGGTTTCATCACACGTCACTCTGCCACCAAATGCAAGCAAAACTTCGGGAAAACCTCAGTTTTAGGGCTTGAATGGTGTACTCTTAGCCATACCATATGGCTAGAGTGGCAGAACTGGTTGGTAGTGTGGAGACTTATATAAACCTATGAAGATAAAACAAAACTTCAAGTTATTGCTCAAAAGCCTTTATCCGCAGCTGTTTTCCGCAACGAACTTATGTAAAAACTGATACAAAGTCATAATACTTTACAGCAGGTGACTGATCCCAGGGGCTTCCATTAGATGGTTTTTGAGTAATTGGGGTATTCAGAACAAAATGAGACATCATCTGCATCGATGAGTCCTGAGCAGATCTGCTAACCCACAAAGTGGAATTGAAGTGTAGGGTATTCATTGCTGCTGTGTGTAGCTTGAATATGAGTTAAGTGAAGTCTGGAAGAAGCTCATCTGTATTTCTGTGGGGCTCTGCTTGTAAGTAAATTCCTTCAAGACCACCATAGGAATCTCTCCGTGCTTAGACTCTGTAGTGCTAACCTCTGCCAGTGTGGGATCTCTGCACTATATTGCACTTACTGATGATGTGCCCACAAAGCAGATGTTTAAAGCCACTAGAGGTCTTTAAGTAATCTGAGAGGTTACTACATACAGTTAACACCTTGGAGCCAAACTCAAAGTCTAAACTGCTTTTACAGAATGGGAGACAATTAATTTTGTTTCCCTTGGGGTTTTTTTCTGTAATTTAAAGTTACATTAGTTGGTCTTTTGCTTGAAGTTTAATTCCATTTTCTAAACAAAAGTTCTCCTAGCACCATGAATCCATTTGCACGTTTCTCTCTCTTCAGCCTATGGTTTAAGTCTCAACAGATTCAGTTCAAACTTGGGGAATGGAAAGAAAGACTATTTTTCTCAATCGGAAAAAATTCTTCCTGGTAATGAGATTACTGAGGCTCACGGATTGCACTCATCACACATATTGGCTGCTGCCCCACTGCGAGTATCCCAGTCAAATCACAGTGCTGCTAACAGAATCATGCACCTCCTAAAATGCCTTGGGCTGGGAACACATTGCTGGTGCAGCTCAGGTAATGTAAACAAAGGACTTGCAGTTGTGTTGTAAAAAATGTCAGTTTGGGCTGATTCTTTTTAAATTCAGTCTCAAACTTCATATGCAAGTCAGTGACAAACAATTCTCTTATCCTAAGAAGATGTATTTGGCAAGAAAGACAAGAGCGTTCTTTCCCCTCTTTTCTGGCAAAACAAGTTTAATTAAATTTGACTCTCTATTGTCAAAAGGTGTTATTTGAAAATTCAAGATGACTTTTTTCAACTTTTCATTTTTATTTTTCACTTTGAAATGTATTTTTCATTTGAAAGGGAGAAAAGTGAACCACTAGTAAAAAAGCTTTCATCTGAAGCACCGGGGGTTTTATTTCTGTTTAGATAATTACCACCACTCAAAAAACTTCCCCATCTAGACATAAAATAAAAAATATCTAGTATTCACAAGTAGTTGGCTGACTTCACTATCCTGCTCCCATTCTCAGCAATTCTGCATGACAAAAGCATTTGCAAAAGAACTAAGAAACAAATGGAATCCCCCTTAACTGCTGGAATCAATAAAAAGCTCTGAAGTCTTTAAAGAAATGAATTACCCATTGCTTGGATATTTTAAACTAAAATGATCGTGACAACAATTAATGTGCAAGAAAGATCAAACCTATAGTGGAAAGGATTTGGAAAACAGACACAAGAGTTTTTGATCACATTTAACTTTTATGATGCCCTACTGCTCCACATTGCAGAGCTTCAGGGAACGCTCACAAGCATTTACCAGGATATGTACATTTCTTACTTGCTTGCTCTTTCACTTGGCTCCGTCTATCACACTACCCAGTCCAATTCATCTCCAAAGTTCTGGAAGATATTTTATTTTTTCCTCCTGAACATCTTATTGAACATGGGCATAATGTAAGCATGCATCCCTTCCTGATACTTACTCCCTTTCATCATTCAGCAAGGTCCAACAAAATAACCATTTATATTTTTTCTAAATCTGGAAAAATAGTTGAACGGGCTCTTGTTGTTTTTGGCTGAAGACATCATTAGCTGCTAGATGTCTTTTTCCTGCTAAAGGAAAGAGTTTCCCAAATGGATCAAGGTAGAAGGTTTATCCAAGATTAAAAGCCTAAATTTGAAAACACAGCTTTGTGTTGTCCACGGACAGACTACGTTCCAAAGGACCTGAAAAAGGCAGAGCTGCTTAGGACTTTTACAAAGAACACTTCAAGTTTCCTGTGAAATCACTGTGGAGACATCAGTTATTTAAAAAGGATTATTTATTAAACATTTCTTTTCAAAGTACAATCAATGGTTTGCATTAAATTTTCGGTTTTGGTATTTGCCTGTATGTACAAAAAAGCTTATAACAGAAAATGTGTCTTGATTTTACACACGGGACACAATACTGAGTTACCTGCATATTTTGATTTCCACCAACATAAGCAGTTGATAATAACTTTCAGCTTATCTGCTGTTTTGTTTTTTTAAAACTGAAAATGAAGCAAAAACATTGCTGCAGAGTGTCAGTATTTATCAATGTACTCAATAATGACAAAGTAGAAATGAATAATCCTTTGGGAAGTTTCCACCGAGCATGAGTGGAACATGACATTTTTTTGGCAGGTTACTGAACTATCCTTATGATCCCAAAAATCTTTTTTTGCAGTTATAAGATAAGAATTGAGGAGCTAGGTAAGTTTAATAATACCCTATTAGCAGCAATTGATAGTAAATGCAACATAAGGTTTGTTTTGTCTGTCATACAAGGACGTGTCCTAGCAGACACTACTGTATTGTTCTCTACTTGAACAAAAAGTATCTGCATGTATTGTATGTCTTTGGAAAAACAAAACAAAAATAAAGAGACAAAAAGCCATTTATTGTCATGAGTGACTATTGCCATCAGCTAATATGAATGCATTGCTAAAATTAGTGAAGACAGGAAAATGCTGTAAGGTAAATATATACAGAGTTAAAATACATTTCTTATCCACTAGATAGTGATTTTTGTGGCACTGTGGTTTTCAGAGTATAACGTCTGTTGAGAGCAATGTAATTTTCAGTGCAAGCTAAAGCAAAAATACCTGCCCGCTGTCATAAACATGACAAACAAATCTGGAATGTTCAAAGTAAGTTCATCTTCCACTTCTCCAATCTTGAGGCACCTTTAAGACATGGCACTTACTGTAAACCATCTAAAAATCAAGAAAAGCAGACACAATAAGCCTGACTTTTCCATAACAACTTTAAAAATCACTGCCAGAGTCACTTGCATACGTAAACGATGCCTGTATAAGGCTTGCCAGCAAAGCATCTTTCCTGAGAACGGAGCTGGGACACTCTCTGTGTATCATAAGTGTGCGTGCTCAGAGCTGTGATCACTGTCGTGGCTGTCGTCGTTCGCTAGTGAGTCCCCCGTGTGCTGGAGGCCAGCTGCGCCGATGCCAGAGAGCTCAGAGGGGAGCAGTGTGCCCTTTTTCACATTCACCAGTTCCTTCTCCCGTGCCGCTGCCCCTTGCTGGCCCCCTTTTACCCGCTTCCACTTCATTCGTCTGTTCTGGAACCAAACTTTTACCTTTGCAGAAGAGAGACAAAACAAGAAAATAAAGATGGGGTCACTGAAGGAAATTATGATCTTTATAGCCCAGCACTTTTTTTTTTTAATTTTTCTCCTATTTTTTTTTCCTTTCTGCCCTGTTTACATGTTAAAAAGCTTAGCAAGCCTTCTCTGAAGAGACGGCAGTCCAGTATTGAATAGAATGTGAACCCCCAGGGATGTGAGGATAACAACGGCAAAAGAGGGAAAGGGGTTACTGTAAGAAGGCAGCAGGTCCCTCTGTACTAGTTAGCTCCACAGCAAGATCTGAGAGATCTTTAAAACTTATTTAAAAGTTCACACACTCTTGAAAAACATATTAATGCCATTTCGGAGGCAGAGGAACATAGGCAAAATAGTTCCCATTGAGGGACTGCACGGAAGAACCTACCTCTTGTGTAACAGAGCTTGGTCTGGTGGCAGGGACCCACACTCCTGCCCTCCTGCCCACAGTGCTCTCAGTTACCCTTCAAAGGAGTACAGTTACTCTGGAAAGCAACTCCCACTAGAAGTTTGCACTGGTTTCTGCATATTTGATTCTGTGAACTGGTGGTGAGTTGCAGGTGGAGCCCTTAAAAAGCTCAGTTCTCTTTTTTTTTTTCTACTTGCTGGAGTATCCAAAAGCACATTTCTTACTGTCAAGACTTAGGACTTCCCTATCTATTTCACAAATATGTTTAAATGATCCCAGTTCACCGATTCTCAATTTTTCTACATTTAACCATAGACCCTGGTCGCTTTTTTTTTCAGACAAATAAATACCCCCAAAGCCAGAGGGCAAGGCATTTATAAACTCACAAATAATTTCAGATGAGAATGGAAAAGAAATCCATAGCATGAAGCATTAAAAATGTATCTGTATTTAAGTCACATTAAACCCCAAGATTTTACTCCAGCTGAAACTCATTTCCCCTCCCCCTTCTCTGTACAGAAATATGGGGGCGAGGGGGGGGAGTAAATCTAAACTATTTGCACAGTCCTAAAGTACCAGCACTGCAAACCACAAGGACTTTTTTCTCAATAGCCAAAAGAAAAGGAAAAAAAGAAAAAAAAAAGATGTGCATAGCATCTGTCAGATACATTTGACCAGATTAAAGGCTGATTTCAAATCAACTTAAAATATTGTCACTGAAAACAGTATGAATAGAAGATCGTTGGGTTTGATCCATTTAGAGTTAATGTTGCTGAACGATCTCGTGCCTGCGTGTCTGTACAGCTCTTCACATGAAGGTTCCACAGAAAAATAAACAGTGCCTGCAACTTTTCATTTGGAAGGAAAGAAAGTAAGTTTGCAATGTTGGTGTATCCTTTGCTGCCTTTAGCAGAATGTGTTTCAGAGTTTTAAAAGAAACAGCAAGGAACAAGCACAGCAGGACGCATTGTACAACATGAGTAATAGAGCCACAAAAATGCTGTTTTGCTGAATCTGTCTTATACATCCAGGAAACATCACAGTGTTTAACCTTTACTATCACTTTGAATTTTACATTAAAATTTTACTAGTATTGAACTGATAGTTAACGTCACTATCTCCATGCACTTTATGTGGGAAGGAAGAGAGGTATATATTTATTTATTTTTTTATACTCTATATTCCTGTTAAAAAGCCAATGTGAGCTGTTAAAGCCAATCACTTTGGAACAAAGCAAAACGATTCCAGGTTAGTTAAGAGCCTCAAAGCACAGCACATCCTTTAGTCAACTCATCAGAGCCAAAGAATCTGGCTTGTAAAGTTAAATTAGTGAAAGGAGGAAGGCATTTATTACCAGCTGCTATGATGTTGGAAGCTATCATACTCGGGTCACGTATCAGAGGTGATCATGGAAACAGCGTCTTCAAAAGGATACAGCATTACTACCCTTAGTGTAATTTTGCTTATTTTTGGTTTTTTAGACAATGAAGTTTCTCTTGCAAATGACACTATAATACCAGACAGTGCAGTAGGTGCAGCTGCAGTCATAATCTAAACATCAAAAATAATATACTTTGAATTCAACCCAGTACTGCAGAATATTATCACTCTTCTTCTGAAATAAGTGCCAAGATTATTTTATTCATTAAGAAGAAATGACAGGATTGAAGTGATGTTTGACTGATCTAAGCAATTCTTCAGATATTTTTATGTCCTTGAATATCCACAGAATAAGTCACAGCACTGAAATCAGAAAAAAAAATAATAATGTATACAAAAAGTGGTTTCAAAAACACAATGATGGGTTTGAAGCAAAAACTTCAATGTACAGCCTGGATTCAACCTACTTTGACTTACTGGAACAGTAACCTAATGCATCCATTTCATTTTTGGATTCTGGGGAAATGTAAGCTAGTACTCCTGCAGTTATTGTCAGAATCTGTTCTGGCTGGGACAGAAGCAAGCAAGGTGATTATTGCCTGGCTCCTGATGCAGGTGTTCTCCTCTCACAGAGAGGGAGAAATTCTCACATCTGCTAGCCTGACATTTTTTGACTGTTTTCTACTCCGATTTAGTGATTTTTTTTTCTTATAATGTTTTGAAGCTGCTGGTTTTTATACTACGGGTCACTTCACAAAACCACAGTCAAGAGCAGCCTCTCTCTTTGAGCATTAAACCTAGGAGAACTCATTGGCACCAGCTTCCAGGAAATAAGTGGGGGAGGACCAGCTGGATGGTATCTCTTCATTCAGGTAACCTATCCTCAGACTAGCTCTTCCAACCATGCCCTGCAATGCCTCCACCAGGGAAGAGTGTAGGTCAGCATCTATATATTAATTGATATAAAGCAAGTAAAGGACAATGATTTTCCTTTTCAGGAATAAGTACAAGATACATTTATAAATTCCTAAGAGGATTCAATATGAACCACTAAGTCTGCACATGACCCTCAGTCTAGGAAACATGGCATTTCAGGACAGTAGGGCTGAAAGGACTCCAGCTACCTTTGCACTCACTCTTTGAGTGCAGAGGGTAGACAGTAAACCTGGTACTCCCATAGAAGAATATAGACTACTGACTGACAGAGCTTGTCAGGCTTCCCCTAAAGAGAAAGTGCTAAGAATTTTATTAAAAAAAAAAAAAAAAAAAGTTAAAAAATCCAACACTGTTAGGCTTTGTTATTAATGACTTCAAATGATTTACTTCAAGAATCACAAATAAGAAATTTCTTCACTTGGGATGTGAAAGATTATTTTCACAAGCTAGAAATTATAGTGAAGTTTCTAACTGAAAATGTTATTGGTTTATTTTTATGTCATTTGCTGCATTAATGTACAGCAGGGACACTTATAAAAGCAAATACATTAGGTATTTGTCATATATATATATTTCTTTATGACCTCCATTATATAGTACCAAGATCCTCTTTTGACCCAATTAAAAGCATACTAATATTAGTGTGAGTTTTTCCATTGAGTTCAACAGACTCTAGATGAATTCTTCAGTGCTCATGTGCTAATAATAAGAGACAGGTCCTTCACTTGTTATTTCCTCTAGAGATCAAATTCAGATACTGGAATTCTGAACTTCCTTTGGAGCTGAAGAGTCAATTATGGAAAGTATAGTTCTTACTGATATGTGATCCATCTATATTTTAGTAATGGGAAGGAAGTGAAGCAAACTTTGTGTGAATTCCTTTAGGGTGTCGGTTTATCTGGCTAATTTAAAACTTACAGGTATTGTGTAAAACATGCATCAGAACAAAACACCCTGAGAAAAAAAAGGAGGGGAGAAAGAAAGATGGAGAGAGGAAAAAAGGAAGGAAGGGAGAAAATTATTAAAATTAAAATATAGGGAAAAAGCCCTTACTGACCTGAACTTGAAAAACTCTTCAACTTATTTTTCCTGTGAAAGAAGTAGCTTGCACCATCTACAACTTTTGCAAAAAAAAATTCTTTTAAAGTAGTTTAAAGATTTACTATCACAGACTTGATACCATAGGTTTTATGAAGATTTTTATGATGTTTTTCAAGGCTAAGTTAGCTTTAGCAGGAGCTGAGAGTGCTCACCACCTCCCAGAATCAGGTCTTGATTGCCTATTATTTATTTAAATGCACTCCGTCTTCTCCACCCTCTGACTAGCACAACTTAACTGCATTAAGCAAGCATATGTATGTACGGAAAACAAAGGATGTGGAGGGAAATGAACTATATTAAAGATGATGGTAGCATTAACAGCTGTTTCTAAATCAGCACTTATGAGCCAGTCTATTGAGCACATCTGCTTACTGGCACGAAAGCAGTTTCTTTTCCCTTAGTCAACAAGTTGTTTAGCATCTGCATCTCCACATCTGATGATTAGACTGTTACTTAAGACACGAGTAAATGATTTCACATTGTGGATCTCCTGATGTACAATTGCTACAACCAATTTGTTTTAAAGTCTACCTTGTAGGAATCATGGGAGAAGACTCAAAACAAGGGGGTTGACATTGTTAGTGTCTACATTACTATAGTGTTCACTGTATACTTATGACCTATAGGTCCCTGTTAGGCTTAAGGGCCACATTGAGTGCTGTCTTGCATGCATATGTTTAATACAACTTCACGATGCGGACATCAACACATCATTTTGGTTCCAAATCAGCATATCACCTAGACTTCTGATTTAGTACCCCTTAAGAAGAGCCCTTCAGTCACATCAACAATAAGAATAGTTGACTTCTACCATTTTCTATAGAATGCAGATTTTTCCCTTTGACATGGGATTTTAGCATTCTGTATTTACAGATAAAAATTAAAAATATACTTTCTGTAGTTAACAAGCATTTCTTAGTAAGGACATTCTTGTCTGAAAACTGAATGCATGACTGAACTCAAACTACCTTAGTTTCGCCATTTGTTGTTTTTCTTCTTTTAAGAACAAAAATCCCTTTTCTCTTTAAAAAAGCTCTTTTCTGAAATGAAAGATATTTTTGTAAAATTTGGGCTTCTATTCCAGGTTTTAGTGGCAGGAGTCCCAAAAAAATTAAAATTTGAAGTCTGATACCTCACAAACCTTAAAGATTAGAAACAAGAGTGCTATAGCAGTTGAAACCCTTATTTTGCTGTAAGAGATGCATATTTCTAAGAATGAGTTTTTGAAGTCAGTATCCCAAATTCCATGTTTTATTATACCTGAATGATGTGTCAGGAAGATCCCATCACCAAGCCTTTTAAGTGTTCTGCCGCTAGTCAGACATTATCCATTTTATTATTTTTATTATAATTTATAATATGTAAATTTATTTCCCTCTAACTATGACAGACAAACATATGAAAAACAAAATAACCCTGACTTCTAAAACTTTAAAAAAAAAGTTTTTAGATAATACACATACACTGCCAATTTTTAAAGAAAGTCAAAGTTCTGAACTTTATAGAAATCATGGTTTTATAGAGCTGAAACTTACCTTTCTCACATGTATATAGTATTTTTGTGAGAATTTATTCAACAATCTTATGAAAGCAAATAGGAATGTAAAATCAGAAAGATTTCCTTTCCTATTCTAGGTTAAGAATAAATATAAGGGTTGGAAGAACCAAATCTATTAGTTTAAAATATTTACAAAAATAGTAGTCAGAGTTATCAGTACACTTCACTAAATAAAGGTAACATGAGATTTAAAATAGTTCAGCTGATTTCAGTCAGCTGGATACACAGGAGACTAAGTTAAAGAGGTTTTTTCAATTAAACTTAATTTTCTTCATTATATGATTTAAAGGAATTCCAATTTCTAGTAAAAAAATAAAAACCCCAAACCCCAAAAACCAACCCCTTCTTAAAAACCTTATATTTTGAGCTTATCACCAGTTTCAATAAATGAGTATTAAATTTCATCTTTGCTATTATTAAATAGTACCAAACACACAGAATTGGAGAAAATTAACTTTTCTTTGAAATTAATGAGTAGTACCAGAACCTTCTGATTAGAATTAATTCACTTGCTCACTGATTGAAAGCAATCTGCTCTGTGTTATGTTACAGGACTTTGCACTGAATGTGCACAAGCACTTCGCAGCAGCTGTTGAGAAAAAGGGGAGGTTTTGGCAGGTGCACAAAGGACAGCTGGAGCTTTTGGCACCCAGGAAGGTGTAGGAGTAAGTTCTGGTTTTCCGTTACACAGGAGTCAACTGAGGTTTGGGTACTGCTTAGGTGATACATTCTCCTTTCTACCTCCCACGTTTAGACTGGGATGGAATAGAGATTATAGTTTAGAGGAGAGCAGTGATAGGAGTATTTCATTCCAGCTTCAGAAGTCTTTGAGACGACTCAGTTTACCTCCCTCTACTCCATTCAAAGAACCTCCACCTTCTCGACCAGCAATCTTCAAAACTCATTTCACGATCAAACAGCTAACCCTCCCTATTCCAAACCTGTCTTAACCAGACTTCAGGGTTAACAAACCTTAAGCAGAATGGGACACACTATTTCACTGCATAATCTAAGGGAGCATGTATTTATAAAATTACTCTCTTTTATTTTTCTAAAGGCAAAGAAAAGCAATCTGTGGGACTGCTGCTAGAAGTCCCTTATTCTCCTATTATACATCTTTTTAAAGTCTACCTTAATCCAATTTCTTTACCCCTTCATGTAGGCATTAACTTGGATGAATTACTCATACATAGAACTTTTTATTTCATGAGAAGGAAATTTTAATACACATCATTCTGCACCCATTTTGCACAGGCCACTTGTCAACTTTGTGAAACTTAAAAGACGGTTGGTAATCAAGACCAGCTTTGGGCTGAGTATGGTGATGCTTTTTTCTGCTACCTCCTTAGTATGAAGAAAGGCATATGTCAAGAACTGTGACTTGGCAGAAGGCAAGCTCTGACTACCAGCCTATCACAGTTCTCTAGGGCTCTATATGGAAGACATTCCATATAGAATGGCTTCTATGGAAGCCTTCTCCCTGCCCAAGTAAGAAGCACCTTCATTTGTATTTACTTAAACTACTTCCATAATTCATGACTGCAAATCTGGAGGGACATTTTTGCCTTCTAAAACAAAGGAGACCTGAGTCTTTTGATCATAAACCACCCCCAAAATCAACATCCAGTTCTAAAGCTACTAAGACTCAGGAAGTTGCAGTTGTTTCCAGCAGGGCCTGCCTTGAGGAGAAGAAACTAGTGAAACAAGAAACAGATTCTACATTTTTTAATGCCCAGCATAAAAGAAAAATATTAAAATCTCCTTTAGTCTATATGTTCACTTGTACCTCCCCAACAGTATTTGTTCCTCATTGATGACAAACCTAAAAAGCTCCTATCTACTTACACAAGCGACTAAAGCTGCATCTTTCTCATAACGTGTCTAAGGAAGGGTAGGGGTAGAGAACAGCAAAGCCGTACTCATTCTGTAAAATCAACTGTGTGAGCTGCTAATATTTCTGTATATATCACACATGTTGCTTGATACAGAGGTTTCTCCCCACCCAGAACCTCACAGGGTTTCTCTGCAGGTGTAGGATCCTTTCAGAACTAACAGGTTGAGGCACTTGGATCTTTGCACAGGGAATTGCTTGTTTGAATTCAATCAATACTGCAAAAGTAAATATACTGTTTGTAGTTTTGCCATGTACTTTTTAAAAAATACATTGTACAAATCAAAATTATGCATGAGTTATAATTAAGTTTGTCAGGAGCAGTCTTTCCTAAGAAAGAACAAACTGAGTTATCACAGTAACTCTTACTGCTGGTATTCATATTGCTCAAGAGAAATATAAAAGTATTAGCAAGTTTTATTTTATTAAGACAGTTACTTTAAATAAAACAAACAATCCAAAGGATTTCAAGCCACACAGGCTCATTATTATAGTGTGTATAGAGAGTGCTTAACACATGGAGGCTTGGAATGAGCAGCTGCCTCTCAGAGAAGACATGACAGCACAATAAATCAGATAGAGATGGTCAAGCTTGTCCTATCAATGCATTGTTAGATTTTGTTTGAAACTACATAGGGAATAATTTCACCACCTAACCTGACAAATCTATCTTCCTAAACTAGGAAACTAGTCATGTTCTGTGATGCATGCAGAGACACTTCCAGAGGTGGTTCAGAACACCTAATTGAGGAACACTGAACTCCCTGGTTTCTCACTTGGGTGACTAAGGGGAGCTACTCATACCTTACCAGTCAGGTCTAAAAAAATGCAGTGGTTAGCTTCCCCAGCGCTCTGAGGTGCTGAGCAGGATCTTAATGAAGTCACTTGTGATAAAGGATTGAGGTAACTGGGTCTGGAGGAAACTTTTCTAATGGAAAACTTAATTTTTTATTTGTACAGTTATAAAATGCAGTGCTACAATGTGGGTTATGGTACTATACCAATGTTGCTCCAATGAATTTAAATAGCAATGTTGCTTGCTTCTCTTTCTGGTCAGAAAAAAGCATTACAAAGCTTCTTCTTTTGTCACTCATCTCTTGTTGGTACCACACAAATGTAAGCCAAACGCAGATGCAAAAGCACTCTTCATTTTGAAAAAGAAAAAGTCCTTTGTCTCTGCAAAGTCAGTATCTTCAGGTCTTTTATAAATGATTAGTGACTTCTGGGCGGGTATTGGAAATTGAAGAAATAAACCTCATTGCCATCAGCAGAATTTAATCTGACTAGGTGGGATTTTCCGTTTATGTTGGCAAACAGAAGCATTACATATTTGGACTGTTTATTCCGGTAACCTTAGCTAGCCTGCAGAACTGCAACATTACTCTTGATTAGCTTCATGCAAAAAGATCTTGTGAGGTGGAAAGATCTCCTACTCTTTCTATATTTGGCAGGACCAACTCCATAAAAATGTCCATTTTGCCACGCCTCTGATACCCCACTGCAGCTGCTTCCTCTCTTCATCCCACAGTGAGATATTAAAAAGTTTTCATGGAACCTTCTCCAAGTTTATCTGGATGTACAAAAAAGCCAAGAATGCGCTTGTCAAGGTTACAAATATCTAGGGAGCTAGGATAGTTTTTAGTCTAACTGGCTCTTCAAAATATAATAGAGGCCTGCCAGCTGAAAATTATTAACTGCTGTCTGAGCAGGGATTTTGAGTGCACTCTGTAAGAGATGGAGCAGGAATTATATGTACCTATACCGCTGGAATTCTTACAATACCATAATAGAGCCATCCTACCACCAGATGTGCTTATAATGCTTTCAAAGTGCACTCTTAATATCTAGGCAATTGAGGCACTTATTTCATTTCATCCTCCTGTCTTGTAACTCAGGTTTCCTTTTTAGGGAGTGATAGGATTACTTCCTTCTCCTTCTCCATATGTTGTGTGGAGTTTTTTTCATTATTATTTTCGTGAAATGGCCTTCCATGAGTCATTTATGTTTGAACTGATCTTGTAAGTTGTTTCAAAAGTCAAATGGAGCCTTACTTTGATGACTGTAGAAAACTTTAATACCCTTATATAGTATTTTAAATATGGTCAGACATTTGCTTTTTTCTACAGCTTGTTTAAATGCCAGAAAGGTAATTATGAAGTGTTAGTTGGTCAGTGCCTCTTTTAAGCTGTGGCGTATGGTTGAAATTATCACTATAGTCAAGAGGAAGATAGAGCTTTCTTAAGATAATAGGCTCCATGATTTATCTCACATCTTGGGAAATAACTGAAAGTTGTAACTTTAGGATGACCGAACAATATTTTCCCCAGATTATTTTTTTGTCCTTCTGCTTGCTCCATAATAAGATGCTTGTCTTTTTTTAAAACACCTAGTAAAAATAACTATACTAAACAACTCATTCCATCAGGGATTAGGTCTGCTCTCGAATCTATTTTCGGAGCAGATACACTAATTCACCCAATACCACTGCTGCCTTTTGTCATTGTATTATCTGAAGCAAGTTTCAATTCTCTATGTGTGCAGATTCCATGTTTCATGAGAGATCAAGAGATCTTCCAACACAAATATGTCTAAAGCCTGTGATGAGATCCAGTTTATCACTTGTGTCTTCACATTTCAAACAAAGGAATTACTGCCTATCAGGTACCATTTTCTGCAATGCAGCCTTTGGCAGAAAAATAGTAAAGGAAAACTGTTCCAGAAATAGCAATTTTCTAAAAGTTCTCCCCCATTGGAGAGTGGGGCTGTTGTGGGATTTAGTTTTAATTCCATCAATATACTAATTCAGTCCTAACAACATTAGAGAAAGGATTTTTATTGTCGCCTCTGTTTAAGATATGATGTCCTCTATTGGGACAGCTAGTAAAAGAAAGTAATAACATCCATAAGTAAACAAATAAGTGCTGTTATCCCACTCAGGATGGAGTGGGATACTGTTTCTGCTAATGATGGAATGACAGTCCTGAATATGTCCTTAACTGGACAAAAAAAGAAATACTAGTGTCACACCAGGTTCACCCTGGAGTTGGTTTTTTTTTTTAAGTTAATGAAATGCATTTGATTATATACATTTACTGATCTAAAATAAACATGCAAGAAGACTCAAGCCTTTTGATTTGCTGCATTCAGCTTCTGAAGACTGGCATAAGCCATGGAATCCCACACCCAGTTCCATGCCTATTTACACCATTTTTCCATCAAAGCAATATATTTGATTTAAAAAAGAGGCATTTCTAATTGACAACATTGGAAGTGACAGCATCACTTAGCTTAGTATGATTCAGAAACTGAAAAATATGTCCAGAATTTCCTTTCAATATTCTTTTTGGTTTTGATTAACAATAAAGTTTTTATGTTTTGGGTTTGTTTTTTTTTACTCTCAGACCACGTTATTGTGGCAAGATACAGAACTGGTCTCTATCAAGCTAAAAATCTTAATGCTTTCCTTTTCTAAGCAAGGGTAGCTTTAAGCAGGAAGGCAGGAAAGCAGGAAGGAAGGAAGGGAGATATCTCTAGCAGCTCAGTTGTCACTCTGATAATCTGGAGAAGCAGAGAAGAATTAGAGTATATAATTGGATAGACTAATTATAATTCTATATAAATTATCACAATTATCAACAGAATGCTTAGGATCAACATTATGTGACAGCTAGAAAAGAGCAAGTGCTCCCATGACTTCAGTGCATTCTGTGCACTTGTGTAGCACAGGCTGCCTTTTCTCCTCCAGAGACAATATTCAAGATTTCTCTCTCCCTTTTCAGTATGCTGAATTCTTTTGTTTAACTGTTTCCTTTGTGATAGTGAATGGTCTCTTCATTTAGTTGTACTACTCAACCTGATCTTCAAAGAAAAGTATGAAGAATTCATCAGAGAGAACAGATAAATTCCAAGCCAAATTTGCCATTATTAAATATTGGGAATATGTCTTCTGAATTCAGCTGACTGATTCCCCTCAAATTGGCCAGCAGATTTTTAAAAATTTTTGTTGTTTTTGCTTGGTTCTACACTGACTCTACCCTTGTCACTGAGGCAAGAATTCATTCTTCTTCCCCTTAGCTGTCAAAATCAGGTGTAGAATTTAATCTAACCATCTCACTTACCTTAGTCGGGTGAAATGGGAAAGGTTTTATCATTTTTTTGATACAAAATGGTGTGTGCTTTACAAGTATAATGAACATATTTAAGTAACTGAAGATGACCCCAGGGGAAGCTAGCAATGTATTCAAGTCAAATAAGAGAAATCACTGGCTGCTTCTTGACAAGCTGGAAAGGACAGCTTTTCTCTAGAAGGCTTCAACAAAAAAAAACCCCACACTTTTTCATTTGCTTGTGTGAGTAAATATGTCTTCATATGTACAGAAAAGGCTGGATTTTCACTGAGATGTCTACTTATAGCAGGTGTCGATGAAACTCAAGAAAATGGCAAAACTCATATCCAGAGCTCACAAATCACAGTGCTATTTTGATACATTCCCTTGAATATGTTATCTTACTGACTGCATCTAAAGCAATCCCTCAATCTAATATGGATTCTTGGGATGATTGACTAGCAGTGGGAAAAAAGCCTTCAATTTTAATGATATAAATGTAGAGGATATTTCATCAGATTTGGTGTATTTGAGTCTAGTGTTCTAAAAGTCTTTACTAAAGACAAGCATTTTTAAATGTGCATGCTGATGCAATTATTATTTGAAATTTGACGACTATTTAGTGTGTTGGGATGTGATCCTGAAACACTTTGGTACATGCTTAACATGAGTATTTCCATTAGAAATCGATGTGACAACATGCATGATGAAACTTGAGCACGTGCAGAAGTGTTTCCCGGACCAGGGTTTGGTGAGCAGGAAACCAGTAACAGTGATAAGAAATTCCATCGTGTCCTCTGCTTTCACTGCACAGGGGAAGATAAAGTGGTTAAAATTGCCTGTATTCCAGTTTTGCTGGTGTTCCCATTCTTGCTGCCATCTGGAAACAGGATGTTCAGAAACTCTGGACAAATGGCAATTGCATATATTTAATAGACTAAAACAAGATGCTCATATTTGCTGCATGCAGGCAAATCAACTGCTTGTGAATGCAGTATTTAGGACCTACCACTTCTTCAGGCACATCGGTGTGGATAGATTAAAAAAGATGTGTCCCATTTTAACAGATATATTACTTGCACTTTAATCTTCCAGCTCTCTCTAATGGATGAAACTAATCTGTAGCTGGTACCTATAAAAAAATAACTTGCATAGCAGAGAGAGTAAATGTATACCATTTTTCTAGAAACATTCAATCTGATAGATCAACATAACTACTAGTAACATAAACAAGAGCTCTACTGTAAGGAGCTACTAACCACTGGTAAATTTTGGGCAAGCATTTAAAGTCCGTTGTTTTGCATCATACCTGTCTTTCAGTGAGGTCAAGGTTTACTGCTATCTCATATCGCCTCAGCCTGGTCAAATAGTTATGATGAGCAAATTCCGCTTCTAGCTCTCTGATTTGCTCCTTGGTGAAAGCTGTCCTTTCCTTCCTGGGTTTACTGTTGACCTCTGACTTGTAGTTTCCTTCTTGGGAATCTGGAAAGACAAAAAAAAGATTAAAAAATGGAAGTAATAAAAAGTATACATCTAAATAGGAAACAAGTGCAAAGATAACAACTTGCTTAAGTTACATTCTTCAAAACACACAGTTGCTTTGATATCTATGGATTCTTCACCATAAATCAGGAAAACCAGCAGTAATTTTGACAGATGTGACTTGCTGCTTCCATTCATGCACGTCAAACTTTAGCTTAAAATTGTGCAGTTTCATTTCTGTAGAATTTCTTCAAAGCTTCAAGTCCTTCCCACTTCTAGCAACTCTCCGTACATCCAACCAGTACAGGATGTGTACCGTTCGACTAGTGTCTTAATAAGTAATACTTCAAGAATATCCCTCTCTTATCGTTTCACTAATACTGTAAACCAAAGCTCTATTTTAACAAACACACTTTAAGGTTTAGACTAGTTACACTTTCAGGGAAAGGTGAAGGACAAACCATAGGAAATTCAAGATAAATAAAAGCGAAATCAGTGACCATGTTCCATTTGATAATGGGATCTCTTCCTACCCATGCCAGGGTGCAAGTAGGAGGCTGTGGCACAGCTGATATCTGTAAAGGAAATCTGCTGCCACTACAGCTCATTACCTAAGGAATATTTTGGTGACTATCAGAAAGTTTTGCTGAAAGCTTCATTACTATCCTTCTCATTCCTGTTACTCTTAGAAACAGGTACATTTGGTCCTGAGTGAAACTACTGAACTCAGTGACCATCATTCTGTTGCTGCCAGTGAAATATATTTAAATAAATGTAAAGAGATCAAACTGCAAAAGAAAAGGGGAAAAATAGAAAACAGAGGAAGAAAGAGTGGAAAGAGGGGAAAAAAAAAAAAGCCAAGAAAAAAAAAAGACCAGACATTTGTAAGTTTGGGTATGATACAATACCTATAAATACAAAATTAGCAGATCAGTAGGAGTATCATTAGTCAAATTCTGGCCTCATGAACCATCTTAAAAATGTCACAGATAAATTCACACTTCAGCTGCTGATTTAAATAGAAACCTGCATCAACATCCAAATGAACAGGCCTGCAGGAAATCACTCCCTAGGATTCTGTGTCAGATGAATCATCAACATGCCTGAGACTGTCCAACTCGCCAGTGGGTCTGGTTTCAAAACTCCAGTCAACTATCTATGTTTTTAATTTTTATCCATTACTCTGTTGCTTGGAAGGGAAGTTTTTTTGTTTTTGGTTTTGGGTTTGGGTTTGGTTTTGGTTTTTTAATGGGAACTGTTGATGTTTGACTCAGTGCTATAGATGTTAATTTAAAATGTTTCGAAGCTAATGGGTTCCAATCAGCAAGCATCTTAACTTTTGCTGGCATAACACACAGAACTTCACTTCAGATGTGGTTGTGCTGCTGGTGTGTATGAATGAGAGTATCCCTCAATTTTGTGCGGTGCTGGGAGCTGTTCAGTCACAACTACCATAGGGTGGTGGGGTCAAGGTTTGTTATCCAAATTTAACAAAAAATATTTGGCAGATCTAAACCACCTTAAACCCAGAAGTTCACATTTCTTCCTTGTTGACAAACTAGAGCCACTATAATGCATCTCCTCATTTTTCTGTTGTAAGAACATGCACAATGCTTTTCTTCATTGAAATTTCCTCATCTGCCACTTCATCATAAGGACCAGATACTATGTAGACACCCTGAACTTAAATACTTAAACCCCTATGTCAGCATCCCAGTGAATCATTGAAGGGATTTACCTAACTCATTTTTCTTAGCATTCAAACTAACCATTCTTATACCACCAGAGATGTGTTTCCCACATGTATGAAAGCAGGTGGGTGTGCATACTGCCTACTGTAGTACAACACATGCAATTCATTTCTAAAATCTTCTTAACTGTCTTGGTAAACCTGTCCCCATGTGAGGCCATGAACCAAGAAGTCTTCCCATGTCAGTACTTTCTCTAAGAAAGATCCACAGCTCACTGTTTTCCAAAGTAAAGGCTGTGATCTTAAGTAAAAGTAATGCACCTACAGATGACACTGACACCACATTGAAAATACAGTGCTAGAAATGAAGACATAAACCTGGAAATGCAACAGAAAGTGGGGTCAAAGATGGAAAATCTTGGTAGCTACCGCTATAATGATTGGTCAAAGGGGAGAAATGTCAGGAGTACCCACCAAAACAAATCTCTCAGGAGGATACTGATCTCTGTAAGTGACTAAGACTTAGAAGACAAATAATTTTTCTCCAAATAGATGGTTACATGAAGAAAACAGAATTACTGTATGACTGGTAAAACCATAATGAGTCGAGTCATTGTTCAGGTTAATACTCATGGTTTTGAGTTGCTAATTTACAAACGTAGTTAATATCTAAATTCCAGGTTCCTGGGATACTGATATAAGGAAGGGGAAACGTAACAGCATGAGTAGCATTTGTCCTTCATCTTTGCCAGCACAGAGGATTCAGCACTGCTAGCAATGCTAGCCCACACAGATCCTGTGTAAATACACATATGCTTAGACAACTGGTTATTTAGATGTTTTTGCCATTGATGGATACTACCTTTAAGTCAGTGCTGGATTGTTAATACCTGGCCCAGTATGATTTCATCAGCAGGCTGCCACAGTGGAAAACTTTCAAGTTTTTATTTGTTTGTTGTGAATGTCATTGAATGCATTTGTAATAGTCAGGAAACTGAAAAAAATCCAAACCCCATGATTTATTCAAACACTGCTGAAAGCAGAAGTTGGAGAGGTGCACAGAAACCTGAAACAGGTACACAGAAAGCTGACTGCCTTTCAGTATTGAGGTTCAGACATAAAAACAGCTGTAAACCTAAGAAATCTGTTTCAGCTAAGACCTGGCCAGAGAGATGATGGCATTTTGCTTAATGCATTTGAGCTATTGAAAATATACATAAAAAAGAGACTTGGAAGGACACCAGTTAAGTGAACACCAGATATGAACTCATGCTGTCATCTGACTTTCTCTGCTGAGGTGTTGCTGTGGTTCATGTACAGATTGCCTTTTATTTCCCATTGACATCATACCTCTTGGAACAGTAATTTTAGAAATCTAGGTTTTCTGACTGTTTCCTTTTACCAGTCTCTGCTGAGCCAGGATTGGGAGCTCCCATCTCTTTGTGACCTTCAGGTCTCTGTTCATATCACCTGACTAGCATCTCTTTGCTGGAAAATAGGTGGGAGACTTCGAAGAGATTTTTGGCAGAACTCATGTCAGCCTACATCTGGTTTACAGCTGTTGCAACAAAGACAAGAAAAAAGCCCCAACAACCTTAGTTTTCTTCTACTGGCTATATCTTATGCCAAATGGTAGGTGTAGAGTCAGAGAACAAAGCCTAGGGGGATCTAAGTTACACTCCTTGCCTCTCAAAAGGCACATATAAAATATATACAGATGGTACAAACCACTTGATGAAAAATACAGCAATCTATATTGTCTGTCTTCCACCTTCTCCCAGACAAATTCTGGCACTCTCTCAGAGGATGTAGCCTACATACAGGTATTAGTACCTTATCAGTCTCTCTTATGCAAACCTTTGTTCTTTGGTTGTCAAGTAATGTAGGCAATTAAATGCTGCTTTGAGGGCTGCAGGACATACTTCTTTCTCAGAACTGTTTTTATCAGTTTTCAAAAACTCCAGGCAGCCTCTTTAATATCATCTGTTAGCAAAAATGTTTGTTGGAATCTGATGCAGAAGGCACCTTTGGAAAGACATTCAAAGTTGTAATTGACTGTTGTAGAGGTCTTTGGAGACTTAGCTTTTTCCTGAAGATAATAGTAGCTCAATTTCTTTTACAGGAAAGACTTCATTACTAACGGTACTGTTCCCCACCCTCAAAAGTTACTTGCGATTGCTGTTAATCCAAACATTTATATTGGTCCACCAGAGTTCCTATATCCTTCTCTCTACATCATTAAGAGATGAAGCATGCCAAGCAAACACAGGATTGAAACACCCATGTGTAGAATATGAAAAGTGGTCATTTCAGTATTTTTGCTTTTGATACAAGCCTAGGAAATAGAAGGGCTGGTCACAGAATAGGGAAAAGAGACTGATCAGAATATGCATAATACAAAGATCTGCTGCTAACTGGGTAGGATCAGAATCACAGGCAACATGTGCAAGAAGCACATGCTATTTTTTTTCTCAGATTAGCTCAACAGCTGACATTCCTTCATTTCTCAGACAAGAAGGAATTTTCAGTTAATAAATGCAAAGGAAGATACCAGACAAAATTTTCAAAAGCAAGTCTTATTGTTAGTGCTCTATGAGGAGGTGCAGGTGTTTTTCAGATCCTGATATCTATACTGAGAGTGAGTAGTGACAATAACTACTAATGATTTGTGATAAAAAGGCTATTCAACAGGTTTGATGAATACCTGTCATAGATGACATATATATTCTTCAGTCTTTAATGGAAAGTTTGTGGTACATAGGCTTTTGCTATCTGTTCCAGACCTCCCTTTCACTGATGCTATTTCACTCCTGAAGCTGTTATGCAATGTCCAGGTTTTCAACTTTCACTCACATCTTTCAACGCTTATTCTCAGAAAATCTCTGTTTCTCTATTTATTTTCAAGATGGCTAAATTAAATGTTCTTAATGGCATGTCTTTGTCTAAATGATGTTCAAATGCTTTCAGAGAACAAGTCCCACATGGTTATTTGCTTGAAAATGAATGAATCTCTACAGAGTAATCAAGACAAAAAGCTTTTTACTAGTTTAATGTTGTCTGAATGCACGTTTCTTCCAAACTTATTTTCTCTACATTTGTTTAAATCATGAACATATAAACAAAAGCTTTAGAGCTTCTAAACATCAAAAGGACACAACAATGAGATGCAATTCAATGCAAAATGTTGTTGATTTTGGTGTTCTCCTCCTTCAAGATGAATTTAAGGAAAAGTACTTCAGCATCAGAGCAATAATCTAGCAACGTATCATTGCTCTGAGATACACATGAAGAAAATAAATTACATTCTACTATTACAGTTGCAAAGGGATATTATGGCGAAGACAACTACATTTTTAATGGTCAGAAGTGTATACTGCTATACAACTGAATTGCCTAATCTAATTATTTTCTGATGCTTTATTGTTAGATATGTTTTCTGACAAAACGAAGTTGTTCACTGCAACACAAGCAAGGACCTGGCATAAAGGTCTCCATATGGTTCCAATTGTTTTGCCAGCAACTACGTGTGAAAACCAGATTTACACAGGAACAGTCAATTTCAAATATTTTTGACATTTAAGAGAAAATGCTATGCATTTTTTCCTTTTTTTTTTCTACTTTCATTTCAAAGTTGCTCAAAACTCATATGTAAACTTAGCCTGTGTCCAAAACATTGTCCATTGTTTTTCAGGATCCTAATTTAAATCCTTAGTCCCTACTTTTGAGAACAAACTGTACCAAAAATGTTAATTCCTAGAGTATAGAAAACTACATATTAAGCTTGCTTTGATACACCTACACTTATTTACCGTGCAACCAAATACCACAGACTTAATCTATTTGTGTTTCATATTTTTACCTCTCTTTAAAGTAATTTAAATAATATTTCTAGAAGATTTAGCTCAGCTAAATGTTCTGCTCCAAATCAACGAGCATATTCAATCTGAGTGCCTCTTTTGAGAATGTCATTAAACATATTTCTGGAGCCGCCATTCACTAAGTACATTTAAAGAATCTTTCCTGAAAATTGGAACAAATAGCAATGTCATTTCCATAATTCCCAGCTCTGCATGTGCAAATGAGCAAAGCTGCACAGTAGCACAAGTACGACATCAAAATTACATGAATCCTTCTTTTCATTCTAATGAAAGCAAATTTTTGTTTGCTTATTGAGTTAATGCTTTCTAAACCAGTCTGTGACAATTTACAGTTTAAAACAGCCTCATATCCACTCCCAAAACCAACATGAACTGGCACAGCAAAAGCTGTGGGTATTCTGAAACATGTTATATACCATCCTAAAGCATTACCTACTAGTTTTTACCGCCAACTTTTTTGTTATTATTGCCTCCTGAAAGTACAAGTCTAGGAATTACACTGCAGTATCGGAAACACTGATTCATAACACCATGATAGCTAATGCAGGTTATTGAAGATACCTATGCTGGAAAAGATGTGCTTCTGCCAGTCAACTGATCAGTCTAATTACAGAGCATGTACACATCACTTCTTCAAACCATGCAGATATGGACACAACATATGGATTATCCCATATAAATAATTACACTAGTTAGGAGATCTTTATGTGGAAAATGCTACTCTCAATCCCAAATGTTTGTAGAATGTTAGGAAAGGAGACACAGGTTTTCCCTTAAAGAAACTTTACAGGCTGCATTTTAACAGGACTTTATCCCGCAAAACTTCCAATTCCCTTTTGGAGTTCTGGAGATAAATTTCTTATATGCAGCACTGCATAACATGTGCATGGTAACTGCTTGCCTTTAATAATTTGCTTTCATTAAATGAAGGTGAGAAGTGCCGGCACCATCTCCCCACAGATTAGCAGCGAGTCCTCTTGAGTGTTAACCTACAAATTAAACCAAGAATTTTTACATCCAGAAGCCTATTAGGAAAAAGATAACCAGGAGGAGAAAATGGTAGTTAAAATAGTTTATATAATCTTCCCTCTCTTGGGTCTCACTTCATATTTATCCCTCACAGGTCCTTTCCTACCCAAAGAAAGAGGTTCTTTCCTACACAAAGGAAGCAGAATAATATTGAAAAGCAACCAAATCCACCTCAAATATTGTGCTTGCCTTAGTCATCACCATCAGTCTGATGAAAGTCCCTCCCTGGATAGCAGCTGTATCAGAACTCCAAGGAGGCATTAAAATACTTCTTTTGGCCTTACTTTATTGTATAAAATGACTTAGGAAAATAGATTTTCTGAAAAGATGGTACATAAAAGATCAAACAAAGATCACTGCAGACTGTAAGGAAGTGCCTGCTCAGGAAGACAAAAGAGCATATGACACACAGAATATAGTTGTGTAATCACCTTTCAACAAGTCTTTATCTCCCTAAAATGATGGGTTGTAGTTTTCATTTTAGCTTTGTGAAGCAGGGAGACCCTTGTCCTGCCAAAAACAGTAGAGTAGCCAGCATAGGCAGTGTTCTGGGACTCAGGTTTAACAAAAGACCATATTTCATTCCTGTCTAAAAAAGGGGGAAAAAAACCAACCCTAAAATAATGATAAAGAATGCAATCTAATTGACTTAACCCTTTTAGCCAGTGAACATTTTGAGGAGACACTTTCTTGCAAGTATATGTAGATCTGCCTCTTTGTCATAGCTGAAATACAGTTGAGGTTACTCCACTTTGCATGATAGAAAATACTAAATATTTAGCTTAAAATATTCCCAGCAAAAGCAGAGATGAGGCTAAGGAATGGAAAAATATGTTGCAGTGACTCACTGCTAAGAAATATATAGAGAAATTATACAAATATCTACCCTGCATGTGCTATCCAGAATTTAAATATCATTAAAATACTTGGGGTTTTTTTCTCTCTAAAGCCAGACTGACACTGTTATGTTAAGAAACCAAAATACAGTGGGGATGGAAAAATATGTCAAGAAATGCATTTTATAAACCTTTTTTCTATATTAACTTCTTTATCATAGAATGGCATGGGTTGGAAGGGACCCCAAGGATCATAGAGCTCAAATCCCCCTGCCACAGGCAGGACCACCAATCTCCAGGCCTGGATCTACACAAGGTTGCCCAGGGCCCCATCCAGCCTGGCCTTGAACACCCCCAGGGATGGGGCATCCACCACCTCTCTGGGCAGCCTGTTCCAGCACCTCACGACTCTCTCTGTAAATGGTCATTAGTTTTATATGTTTTCAAATTTACATTCAAAGTGCCTTGCATTCAAAGAAACAGTGTATTCCAGCAGAGGACTAGTGTGATGTCTGCTTCCCAAATGGCAGTAAGCTCTTCCCAATAATGCTGTGGTTTAGAATGTTTGGACCTTATGGATATTATTCTTTGTAACTGTGAGTAAAGCGCTTTTAGTGAGGTTTTACAAACTTGGTTATTCCAAGTAAAGTAAAATAATTGAGATTTTTTTTATTTTTTACATATCATTATGATAAATCTTCATTGTGAATTTCCAAACTTCCTTCTAATAACAATGATTTTGTTTTATCGATATGCAAATAGACTTCATTTTTTTTCACACATCATCACTATAGTCACCTTATCTGAAATTACTGAAGTCAAGTTGGTATTTCCAGACTTCACCAAGCATTGCCTTATGCTCTTTCTTCTTTAGCTGACATGCTAGGTATTGACATTGCCATTGCCACCACTCCTCACACAAAAGACACTACCTTAAAAAAGAAATAAAAGCCAGTAATTCTTACAGATCTTGTAACAGACCTCATCATTGTGCTACAATGTGTTCTTCACTTGAGCAAATGGCCTAGAAAAGTGTGTGCTATTTGGGCCAGTTTCTAAGTATAGGCCAAGTTCTTCCACAGATGATAGTGGGCAAGATGGGGCAAGCTCAAGAATCTCCGTGGAATCACTTCTCTGTCACAATGGTGTCAGAGACAATTTTAATTCCATTATAAATCTCATTTTACTTTGCATATGATCATTGGAAGTCTTGAGTTGATTAAAGAAATGTATTTTCTTAGGCTCCTACATATATATTTTCTCAAAATATACGTGCAGAACTTGCAGACAAAATCTTGCTGACTTCAAAGTTTGCTTTCTTAAAAAACTTTATTGCAATTGCACGAGCTTCTGTCCGAAAAAAAAAAAAAAAAGTTTGTACATAAGCCAAAGAATCCAGGCTTTTAGTTTTCCATACTTAGCAATAAAAGTTGAAACACTTATATAAGTTTAATACAGTTGGAATTTCTTTAGGGCTCCATGTTGCCTCACTCACCCATCTTTCCAAAGCAGGTCTTCAGGATATGGTTACATAAATGAAGATGTAAATGGGTACCAACAATTCTACTTTACCCCTTTCTAAGAAGTATTTTTCTGCTATAGGAAACAGGAAGCTATTTTGCAGTGGTATTTTTCAATGCAATTCTTCCACGTGTGTTACACTGGCTAATTTTTTTTCCCATTCATCACAGAACAGATTTCTTTGGAACTCTTTAATGATGCAGTGAAAATTTTATATATCTTGAACATGCGACAGAAAAAAACAGTGTCTGGAGCAAATCTAACATCCAGTATTTCTGCTTAATCCTGTGTTACTGTTTCTTTTCTTCTTTCTTTTTTTTTTCTGCCTCAAATACTTTTATTCTTTCTAAAACCCATCTCTTTGAAGCACTCATAACCGGCCTCTACAGTATATGTAGGACCTTGAAGAACTGCACGATCACATGTCACCTTCCATTTCACTCTCTTGACAAGGGTCGCGGTCCTCTCAAACAATTTCAGGTGGTCATTCTATGCCTTGATGGCTGTTTGACATGGTTCAACTAGTGTGGCATCACAGCTTTCAGCTTAAGGCACAAATGTAATCCCTGTCTGGGTCTTCAAGAAATATCATAGATTTCAGTGCATATGCCTGCGTATGTTTTAGTGACATGTTTTGTAAATCTTATTATCCCTCAGAAAGCATTAAAATGAAGCCAACAGGCCCAGATGTGCTCGTAACATAACATAGTAGATATCCAGATTTTTTTTAAGAACAGAAAAACACACAACCTCCTACCAAACAGGGTTGCTGTTCTGGGTGTATTCTACTGTTTCATTCACAGTTGACTTTACAACATTTTGCTGAAGTTTAACATGAACTATAAAAATGGAAAAACAGTGCAAAGTACTTTTCCACATGCAATTAAATGGAATTACCTGTCTTTCAGGGGAAAGCAAAATAAAAAGGGTTATAAAATAAATTTTTTCAGATGCTTAAGCTATTTACGCCATTGGCTGTCAGACCAACCATGAAAGTTTCATTTTTCCCTTAAAAATATTACTATCTGTTAATACTAGATAGAAAACCTCCTAATGATTACTTCAGAAGTCCTGACTATCAGCTGGTTTTGACTAACAAGTTCTCCTACTTAGCAGCATGCCACATTTTCCTTTCTTTGTGTTTTCTCGAATGATTATCGTAAATGGCAGAATCCATTTAAAACACCCAAAGGATTTGTCATGTTTGAAGCTAGCACGATTTCCTTTTTCAAACTATCATGCAATTGTTAAAGGATGGAAAAACACTCACATAATCAAACAGAAATCCCCAAATAGTTCTCTAAATAGAACACTGGGTAAAGGAATTAAATCTGTAAAAGAAATAAAATCTCACAGTGCAGGTTCAAGTTTCCTGCTAAACCTCTTGTACTATTAATTTGACAATCTAGGAGAGCTTTTTGATGAATAATTTTTCTTCATTGCTAACAATCAAACTTGTTGTACAGTTAAAGTTTGTGACTCATAATGGAAAGCTTTGGCAGGGTGCAATAAAAAATCCCCTTCAACTTTGATGTGAGCAAAAAGCCACAACATAACTGTTTGGACTACTTCCTACTATTTTAAGATTAGAGTGCAAGAAAATATTTAATAAATATCTAAGAGGGGACGTCAAGTAAAGTCAAGTATAGCCTTTGAGAAAGCAAAATTTTATGCCGTACTTTTACTGTCCCCTTTTATATATGATATAGAGAGACTATAGTTCAAGTATCTAAGAGGCCTAAGTCTGCTTTGAACACTTAAGAAGGACTGCTACTTCCAAAGTAGTTGATATTCCTTACACAGTCTTACTTTTTAATTTGGAAAGAGAAAGAACAGTAATAAGGGCCTGATTTTACAAACATATCAGTGTGCGCATAAAGTTCAGGTCTCAAGGGAGCACTTTGAGAACAGATATATTTAGAAAAAAAGAAAATAAAAAATATAAAATAATCCCCCAAGACCCAAGAGTGTTCAATAATTAAGCCACAAATCCGCAGTATGTTAGTTGAATCAAAAGGTCATTTTGTCCCTAGCTTCAATTCCAACTCCTTTTCAATAATGCAAAGTCTTTCTGTAACCACTATACAAAAACAAAAGTAGAAACTTTTATTTTCCCCAATAAGAGAGGCCATTTTGCACACTAACGATAAATAACATGGCGTGAGTCTTCCATCATTCACCTCACATGACTTGCTGCATATAAGCTGGAGAAGAAAGGCCTTCCTGGTAAAGTAATGTGCTAGAGAAATAGTCTGACAGTGCAGGTCAAAGCACAGTAAATCCTATGTTTGTTTTACAATCCCAGGTATGTTTTACAATCCCAGGCAGCATTTGCCTTCCTCTTTTAAGCAAAGCTCATTTCTAAATATCTACCTATATAGGGATAAGAAAATTAAGAAACATTCATTACAATTGAACATACAAGTTGAGTGGCTATAACCCTTTTCTCCATTCCCAAAAGATTCAACACTGAAAAGAAATACAAAGGCCAGTTGTGATCTCCAGTAACGGCTGGCAGGCTGGAAGTAAAGCATCATCCCCCATTTTGACTCTGAAATTGTTGAACTCTATCTTTCTAAGAAATGAATATTGCTGGTTTATTAATTTGCCCTTCTTCCCATTGATATAATCAAGGGTTGGCAGTTCCAGGGCTTGACTTCATGCAACAACACTGAACATTTCATTTATCAGTGCTAATGAGGAGAGGAGGGAGAGACAGAAAAATTCCTCTCTGAACCTCAAAAAATACCAACTGAACTCTGATCTGGAAGCTCTGAGAAAGAGTATGTAGCAGCTCCGAAACAGCTTAAATTCAAGAGGCATATTAAGAAGTGGAATAAAGGTCTGCAGCTTTCCAACAAAATGAGTTATAGCTGCTAGACAGGAGCTCTGGGGTGTTACTCTGTTCAATATAAAATTTAATTCCATCTAATTTTAAACTACTCAGTCACTGAGTTTCCGCCCAATTAAATAAGATGATTGAACATCATACTATTTTTATCAAGGGTATCTTATTTTAAAATTGCACAGCTTTTGAAAAAGAAAGGAGTTTTTCCAATCTTTTTTATCCATGATAACCACCCCAAATATGGGCCTCTCACTCAGGATTTGAGGAAAAGGGGAAAACTATGGACTAGGGGTTAGCATGGCCATGTCTGTGATATACTGTCTGATAGTTTCTATTGATATAAAACAAAACCTGAAGCCTCCAATCTCACTTGTCAGCTGGGAGACAGTGTCATCAGGTGGATGTGAAAGTATGTATCAAGCAACTTCATTCCTTCCCTTACCCGCTCTTCTGCTGAGGGCTCCTTAGCAACACACCACTTTCAGGCTTAATCTCCTTGCTGCCTGGTTATTTAAAACATCCAGTGAGCATGACTTGAATCTCCTTTCCTTTCTGCTGTCCCTAGTGACTCCAGTCAGTAGAGCAAATGTCACTCAGGCTTGGATTTATTGCATATGCTGGACTGAGCATGATCCGGCACAACACAGCCCTGTAAAAATGGTACTGGTTGAATAACAGCACTGGGTTGTTTTACATTGTTGCAATGTTTTCCAGGGAATTTATAGGCCTCTGGGGCACTCAGAACACGGAGCAATAGCTTCTTTTGCAGATGTAAACATGAATTTGAGTAAATAGCTTATTTATGCTGGTGTTAGAGCATTTGGCGGATGTTCCTAGTCATAAACAAGCTTTCTCCATCCTTCAAAACAAAAACAAAAGCTGGATATTGACTTTCTCTATCAAACAAAGCCCCTGCTTGCTTCTTAAGCAAAACTGGACCCTGTTCATTTCACAAATCTAAGACAAAATACAAAAGGAAAGGAGGTTAAAATGTTGGTCTGTAAGGGTTATAACTATGTTGAACTCATATATAAGATAAAAGAGCATAACATGCTGATATATTTGATGTTTTTATGCAAGACTGCCTTGTTTCCATTAAGTAGCGAAAAGACAGCTACTGTTTAACTAAAGAAACTGATGGAAAATCCTCATTACTATATAAACAGTGGTTTAGGCATAAAAAGTGTTTAGTTTATGCATCTGTGCATTTAGCTGAACACTAAGCTTTTTCTAAACACAATTTGGTGCCTTCCTACTCCCATATATTTTCACTTTCCTTTTGAAAGCAGGAAATCTGTGTCTTCTCATGCCTCAAAATGTAAACAAAAAAAGTAATGATTTTTCTATCATGTGCTTTACCTAACCCACCAGAGAATCTGAGTACGCTGCTTCTAGAGTTGTAGGTTCCCTTTAAGGTTTGTCTTTTCTTAATATTTTTTTCATCTAATTTACAAGGGAGTCTACTATCACCATGAAAGATCTCACTAGTTGCATCAACTACTCATTCTATTTTGTGATTTAGACTGCCTGCATATTTGGTGTTCAGTCATTCAGCTGCTTGTCCAGACCTAAAGCTGAAGCAGAAAAAAACCCCTCCTAGTCATTCAACTACAAAAGAATGTTCTCATTTTAGTGCCCTTAGTTTTTAAGTCACATCAATAGAAGTGTATACACAAACCATTTTTTTAATGATGGTTTCCATACCTGCTTCCACAAATTTGATCTCTTTCAAGGTGACCTAGTCCCTAATAAAAATTCCCATATCAACCTCTTTCTCTCCTCATTGATTTTCATGATGTCAGCCTTTCCAGCCCTTGTTGTAACAGAAGATGTCTTGCAGTAGCTGCCATGCAATCTCATCTTCAGTTTTATGGACAAAATGGGAAGATGTTAAAACAAGGCTAAGAACGTGAAAAGAAAATCACTGGTCAGCCCTTCTTGGATTACATTAATAGTGACCAGATAAAAAGTTCAGGTTGACCATCCTCATTCCACATATTAATGAGCATTAATTCCTCTATATATTAACACATAAGTCAAGTAGGATTACTTGTGTGGATGGTGCCCTGTTTGTAAATAGGACCCTCCCCCAAAAGGTACCAAATAGACCCAAATTTACTTTTATGTGTCTTAATGCATCAACAACGTATTTCAATCAGTTAGGAACTAATTCAGAATTATTTTGGTTTTATTTAACTTGCAATGAGAGATAATAGGAGCCTGTTTGAGACAGTTTGCTACTACTTGAAATTATTCATCAATAATTCTCAGAGAAAGGACACTATCAGGACAATAATGCATGACCCTAAAAAGCTTTAAAGGGAAATAAACAAACAAATAGATTTTCATTCCACTACTTGTAAAAAACTATAGTACAATCAAAGACTTAAGAACACTAGCCTCAGCTAGGAAGGATAGTTCCCTATCTACAAGGACATTTGTTTGGTTCAAAAACTACAGAAAGAGCCCAGAAACTCTTCCTTTGAATGAAGACACGTATGCACAAATAAAACGAGACAGAGAAACTTCTAAATATGTTAGTCTTTAGTATTAGTGTAGTAGTACTGCTTAAAGGGCCTCCTAGTTATACTGGACATTGAATACTAACAAATGAATGTTCGTGCTTCTGAGAGCCTTTAGGTGTTTATCATGTGCTGCACCTCACTTCTTCATAGCAGTAACACACAAGTAAAAATATTGATCACTACCTCCCAGCTGTCATGATCCTGGGTATTATAACAGAGCAGGTTTTAAGGAAAGGCTGAGGGAAAACATCATGACTGTGACATCCTTCAGCTTAGTCTCACAATTTACCTCACTGAAAACAATAGTTCCTGTCTTGAGCAAGATTTTGATCCTTATTCGAATAAGGTGTGGCTGTATCTGGCCAAACTTCTATAAGTACATTTTGGTTTGGATATAAACAGTATCACACAAAATGCACATTTTAAATAACAGATCTAGGGGAAAAGAAGGGCAAGGAGGAGTCAGATCGTGTGTGGAGACAAGGCATTGGACATTGTTCAGGTCACGCCTCACTAAGGTGCAAGTGCAGAAGTAACAGCAACACAGTCTGTTTCTCTGAGTCAAAATGGTCGTCTTAGGTGGTGTGATTCAGAAATTCCTTACAGTATGCTTATGAGAAAATAAAACCATAATTTATCCCAAGGTTGAAGGAAATCAAAGAATCCTAGGAAAATATCAAAATAATGCAGTCTCCTCAGATTTGTGTTCAGCAAAGAGCAAAAGAAAAAAACCTTGTTGGTGTCTAAACCAAGAATGAAAGAAAAAAGCAGCATGAAAATCTGTATATAGTTCACAGAAAACCTTTGTAAATTTTTGTGAGAAGGTGAGCAAACCTTTTGTGAGAACTATGCCAACCTGATACTCAGGTCTGCTGAGCTGCATAGTAACTCAGATGCTTTAACATCTGAAAACACCAGCAAGTGGGTATAAATCAGCAGATCTTAACCATGACAAATTGGTAATATACAATATCGGTATGATCTATTGCTTTTATAATTGAATAATTCAATTAAGAGATCCTTAAACATATAAATTTGACCTAAAACTCCAGAAATAAATTTAGGAAGCATGAATACAAGCCACAATCATCCAAAAATGGTTTCAGGGTGGAAGCAACTTCTGAAATTATAGAAGCATCATTGAAAATGAAAGATAACAATTTATCAGTCAGAGAGCTATGAAAAATAGACATATATTTTTAGGCAACTCATACATCAAGTTGCCCATGGGTAAAATCACTTACCAGTATTTAGCCTATCATCTTCCTAAGCATATTTAGAAAACAGCCATTTTGAAACTCCCTTTGCACACAGGAGGTGTTATGGGGAACTAAAATAATTTTTAAAACTTGGTAAAAGAGCAGACATAGAGTATGAAAATCATTAGCTCAAATTCAGGTCTGACAACCTGTTTACAAATCACAGCCCCACGAAGTACTCATACAGTAATTTTTTTCACAACTGTCAGGAATGTCTATGTGTGAAAACAAAGAAATGATAGAAAGTGCTCAAAAAAATTCGCTGCCTATTGTAGCCATTTCTCTAAGGAAAATTACCTTCAATGACTCACAGTGCTGTTCTGGATTAGCAATTTCTCTGCATCTTCTGCTGCTATTGATCATCAAATGTATCTATCCATTTTTAACTGGTTATTGTACACAGACTTGCAGATCCAGAGCCTTGTGAATTATTATGAAAACAATGTCCTGGAATATCTACACCATTCCCTTCTCAAAGCATTCAATATTTCTACAAAAGTAGTTACGAACCCGTAAGGCAGTAATGATGACATGCCAAAAATGATGTTCAGCTCCTCATTTACTCTAAATCAATAGCAAGAAAAATGTAGGAGATGGCAATGTTATATCCGGTACAAATCATCACTTGGACAAAGCATAGCTGACTCTAGACAGAACCAAAGTATTTGTCTGAAATGCTTCCTTCTCTCCAAATGCCTTCCACCTCACCCCCACTCCTCCCGATGTTAAGACGTGCAGGCAGATGCCCTTGTCACTGCCTAGCCTCTGTGTATTTGCTCGGATTGATTCCCAACCGTGCTTAACTCTCACTCCAGATGATGAAGATTATGCCCCGTCGTACCAGAAACAAAGCAGGCACCAATGAGCAGATTTTGTTAACTGATGTAATGCATATGCAGGTATTAAGTCACACATCCTGAAAAAAAGTTTGAGTGGATACATAAACACACCAGTAGTCTGCTTAGCATGAAGATTCACATGACATACCACTTTCCTTTCCTGCTCTGTGCACTGGCTGTCTCTTGAAGCAAAGGGTCCATGTCAGGGTCTCTCTCCATCCGTTTAAAGCCCCCCGACAGGAATAGCTTGAGCAATGTGGCAGGTATTTTTCTCTCCAAGACAGGACTTTTCCAAGATAACTTTGTTTCAATGAAACAATTATAAAATATGAGAGTGGGAAAGGCTCACAGAGTCAGGTCTTTTTTTTCCCACCAAGACTTAATCTCCATTCCCATAAGAAAAGTGTGGGTCCAGAACTCATGGCTTACAGGAGCAGACCCAAAGCTCTTAATTCTGAGTTAGTAAATTCTGCACATACATACCACGCAAACAAAAGCTGCGTAGTACACACACAAATAAGTTAATTCTTTCATGCCTACTAATGTGAAGAATTCATGAACATGATGACTTTTGGTTCTTGTAAAGTAGCTTCAAAACTGTTTCGTATTTCAATTCAACACACACTAAAATTACTTGACCAGCATAAATAAAAATAATGAACCACCCTTGCAACACTGGCTGTAGCTTTTGCCCTGAACAACCACTGATTTAATGCTTACCTGCAGTTTTCCATATCACTAATGACTGGATTAATTATTGGAAAAGAAGCATCATTCTGATTGGATGTTTAAGTCTGCATGATACTTTTCCTCAGGTATACTTTTTGTCAGAAGACAAAGTAAACAGCATTTAACTGTTATAAAAGTAGCTGTGAAACCAGACAGAAGTTGCAAAGTTTTCAGTTGCAGGACTCTTTGAAAGGGCTTGAAGATCTCAGTCTAGTATGACCTCATCCTACTATTTTTGATCTGGAAAAAATCTGTTTCTTCACTGCATTCTTTATAACATCAGAGATATTAAATGAATCAACAGGGAAACTGATCCCTTATTTGCTCAGTAAAATGTAAAAACATTCTTTACAGGTATCATATAACTAAAATTCCTTGAAGTTCACATAATTGAGAGCAAAGTGTTTAGTAGCCCTCAAATTTTCCTTCTTCCTGTAACAAGGTGCTATAGCAGTTACATAAATAAATCATCTAAAGACATAATCCAAGAACCCTTATACGATTTTTATTCACACGTCCTTTAAGGGATACCTTTGCTTATTTAAACCTACAGAGTTTCCCCCTCAAAAAAAACCCCTCAAAAAACAAAAGAAAAGATGACAACTGGAGAAAATGAAAAAAAAAAAACCAAACTAACAAACATAAGGCATGACCAGGCTTCATATCTTCTATATCGTATTTCCAACATTCCCACCAGCTACATTTGGAATATAGGATCTTGAGGAAATTCAAATTTTATAATCTCTCCCATTCTCTCCAACTCTTCCCACCACCTCATTATTTATTCCTAATGACCACAAATTATGTCTGCTATACATCAAGATCTATACAGTAGTGTAGTTTCAACAAATGTGCCTTTTAAGGACTTGAAGCTACCAAAATCACATTTGAAAAATCGTCTCTAAGCACTTTTTCAGAGTGTATGTGGATTCATTTCAGGACATTTTGGCAAATGTAATTTGGAAACTAATCCCAGTTTTATAAACAAGTAGTATATTCTGTATGAATTGAATTGTCATACGTAGGGCAGACAGATACATGACTTTCTTTTCCTCGCTTTTGTTCTGTTATTGACAGAAACACCACTTATGTAGGATTAAATGTGAGCCAGGAAATATATATTGTCAACTGGAGCCCTGAGTTATTTCAAGAAGTTTTCCAAATTAGATCTGGTATCTGGCACCACAGCAAGTGCCACTCTCCCTTTGGTATAGTTTTACATCATTTTACTGTGGGTCTGTTTTCACATCTCCCCATCACCAGTGCAGTCCAGAGAACAAGAAAGGAAGAAGGGCAGCCCCATCCTATCCTCACATGAGGTTGTGTGATGGGGTAAGCTCCTGCTTAAGGACAGGGTGTGGTGAAGCACATCTCCCTGGCTCTGCACATCCCCCTGGCTCTGCACTTTCCCCTGGCTCCCCACAGCACTGTTTCTCTTCAGTATCTTGAAGATAGAGGTACTTCAGCGCTGTGTTGGGAGCATGCAAACACCCAGAGGCACAGAGACAAGAATGTCCCCTTAAATCACTACTGGTAAATAAATATTTTTTAAAAATAAAATCCATATTAACTTATAAAACTCGGTATGTACACAAAACATCAGAGGGCAATCTGAATATGGAGATTACAATAAGTGTGTGGGCAGGATATAACTGAAGTTCGTGTTTATGCTTGCAGTAATTACAAGAATAGTTTCTACCTTATCATGAGTTCAAAATGTGAAGTATTAAATTTGCTAGTAATAAAAATTAGAGTGGAATGTCAGCAGGAGTCTGAAAGTAAAAGGATTCAGACAAGAAAAGAAATATATTTTATTTATAGGACTAAGGGCAAAAAAACCCCTCCTGGCTATGAATCCAAATCCAAGATGGAACGTTTACTTAAACTGTAATAATGTTTTCAATCAAAGAAAAAATGTCATTGGAAATACTGAAGTTAAAACTCTTCATGGACATCAAATAATTTGGAAATGAGCATAAAAATGGAATTGATAAAGAAATAGAAAAGGTTTTTCAACACTATCTGTAAACTATGTTGCAAACCATACCCATTTAAAAATTCTCATTAGCTTTTGCTGGGTCAGGCCCCTACTGAAGATTCATTAGATTTTCCTACAAAAAGTCATCTTTCTCCTATTATTGACAGTTCCTGTCATTAGCTCAGCTTCCATTAGCAGTTTCTTGTAGTTTTCATATTCGTAGACATTTGTACAAATGAAAAATCAGGTTTTATTAGGAAGAAAGCTTCAAGCTACTTCGATGAAAATAATTGCAAATTTTTAACAGGAACATTTTCCCTTCACTTTTATGAAGACGCAAACTATGCCAGTCAACATAAAATGAGTTACAAAACCTATCCTTCACAACATCTACCATCTACAACCTTTCTCATTGGTGTTACATCAGACTTACTTTTCACATTGAAAAGAGGTAGGAGATAGGACTTAAACCACAGATTGTTGGGAAACAGAGATTTAAATGAAGTAAATCCCAGCTCAAGAGTAAAGACAAGCAGATGCAATCTTACACATGAAAACACTCAGTACTAAAGATAGTCAAGGAACACAGAGGTTCCCTGTGGGATGAAACACCAAGTACAGCAAGCAGAGGACCATCACATTCAAAAAGAGAGCCAGAGAAATGTGGAGGTCAGAAAGATGGTGCCAGGCAAATAGCAGATGACATAATGGATGTCACAGACCTCGAAGAGTTCCCTGGACTCTTTCAAATTTCCTCTGTCACTGTGAAACTGGCTTTCTTTAAGTAGTTTCCAAGGGCCTGCAATTCATTTCTTGGCTGGGCAAGCTCACTTTCACTGAACACAGTGATCTGAGGTTTGTTTGAATTCCTGCTGTGTGGAAATCTACTGTACTTTCTAGCAGGTGTGAGAACAGTGAGGCTCCTTCAGTTGCAGCTCATTTCCACTTACTAACTACTTTATCTCCGTGGATGAAGCAAAAGTGACTTTTGTGTTTCCTGGCAGTCTGCTGCTTCAAAGAACCTAATAGTGATTTGTTTATTTCAGAGGAAATGGAGACCAGTCAGCGATGACAGATTTATTGGTTAAATGGACATCACAAAAAAATTTTCATGCAGTACAGGCTGGCTCTAACCATACTATGAGAACTCATAGTAAGGGGTGATGTGCATTCCAGAAATCCAGTCGGATTTAATCCACTCTACTCTGTACATTTATATAGCACCTTTCACACAATTTCCGAGAGTTCTGTACAGAAATGTAATAACCACTGTACTGAAAAATATCCAGGTATATTGATGGCCTACATTTAGACTAGAAAATAGAACAAAAGGAGCCAGACTGTTGAATATCTCCTGGCAACAAGTCAGTCAGTGACAGTCAAGAAAAAATCTGGGTGTCCCATCTCTTCCATTTAAATCTCAGGATCACAGAGAATGTCTTCATTCTGGAGAGACAATTCACAATATGGCAAGTCCAAATATCTCCTGGTAGAGCAGAATTTTACCTTGAAGCAATAAAACATTAGTGTGACCCAATGCAAATCATACTGATCAAACTCAGTCCAACGAGAGGAAAAGGCACATGGTTGAACTGTGTGGTCTCAATGTAAAAATTAATACATTTTAAAAATCTACAGCAAGATACTATAAAATTTATGTTGCTGTAGTCTTCAAATACTGGCTGGATGTGATAATTGCATCTGTCAAAGAATGTAAAATAGGTCTATGGATAACATATAGGAACCTGTCTTGGAAATACCAGATAATCTGAAAACTGCCCATTTTCTATATGGGTGAGGAATATTGATCAAGGCAAGCACTGAGATCCAGCCAGTCAGCAAGGCCTTTCATTTGATCTGGATTCAATTTCAGAAAAATGTCTGGCTGAGGTCGTGTATCAGCCAAACAAACACACCATTTGGAAAGAAGCTGGAATATTTGTTAAGGCAGAGAAATATATCTGTACATCACCTCTGTACATATGGTTGGCTAAAGCACATCTGCCAATAATTGGCTCAAAAAATCATCAAAATTATAAAAATGCCTTTATTTTAAGTGATAGAATTCAAAGTTTTATTTGGAGCTACATACCTGCTCAAAAATACCTTGATTGGTAATTCAGCCAGCATTGAGTAACGGGAATTGTCATTGCATTTTGACTCCTCCTACTCCTCAGTCTAGCATGTCATCCTGAATGGTTTAGCTCTGTTTATACATCAGGAACTCTAAGCTCGCTTTTCCCATTTTACTAACTGAAAATCCAAAGTACAGAACAACTACTGCACTGTGTAAAGATAACTGAAATTACTCTGTAGGAAATTAAACTACACAGGGACTCCTGTAGGGAGTATAGTCAGGGGGATTTGCCCAGAACAACACACTTCCTTCTAAGCAGGGGTGGTTTGCCTGGCAAAATCATGATGCTGAACTGTGTGTGCTAACTTCCAGCCCTGGAGACTGCTTGGGTACTTCTGGGCAATGTTCTAGTAGATAAATTTGTATAAGTCTAAATCAGAGCTGGAAACTCAAATTTTTTTCACCTAGATTTATTTCCAGTATCTTATTTCAAAGCCACCTTGCCATCTTCTGTACTTTTGGGATGCAGGGATTGCACGGTGGATTATTTATTAAAATTTAGTCTTAGTCTTTTAAGCCTACTAATAGCCCCTGCCTTTTAGTAATTTTATCTAAATTTAAAAAACTCAATCCAAGAATGGAGTCCAAGACAGTTTTGAATCAAATATACCTTATACACCCTGCAACACAAAAAAGGTTCAAATGCTATATTAACTGTTTGCATTTGTATAAAACTTATGTAAATTCAAGAAAGAATTATTATCCTTTTTTTTTAACTTCAGGAGGGCACACTGGATGCCTTGTTTGATCTTGATTTAACCCAATCCTGCAATTACGTATAATTTGATCATCTGTATATTTTCATCCTTAAAGCATAAGCACAGTGATTCATAAGGATCATATACAATGGCCCCACTCAAGAAATTTTCTAGGACTGAGAGCTTACTTTATAGAAGAAAGCACATATCCCTGGTTTCTTTAAGATATGTTGTATTTTACAGGATTGCCAGTCTAAAGCAAACAAAAGCATATGAACGTGCTGCATTTTAAGAGTCCACATGCCAGTTGAACTCCTTGAAAGCGTATTGTTAAAGCATCAGATGCAAAGGAGTAGGTCCCAAGTATGAAAGCAATGTGAGGGACACATATTTTTAAAACTTGGGGCATGCTGAGGGGGTTGCAGCCTTGCAATATTAACAATAGATCTCTTAACTATAAGCAAATGCTCGAAGGATATAGATGAGGGACAATTCTGGAATAAAATGTTTACAGTTAATGTTCTACAGCCAGGAAGAGATAGGCTAAAGCCTAAAAGCTGCCTCAACACAAAAGGATCAGCTTTCAAGAAAGCTGCACACCCGACTGTTACCATTTAGGCACCTAAATGAAGAACAATGGGGGCTGCTGGGTTCTGAGCTCTTTCAAGCATCTGGTCCAAATTCTTTCCTTCCATATGAATCAAAACAAATGTTTAGGCTACCAACTTTCCATTGCCCTTTCGGTTTAATGCCAGCTTTTCTAGCTTTTAAATTCCTTAGTATAGTGAGATGAATAAAACACTAACTTAGCGAAATGCCCAGTTAGGGACTATTTGCAATATTTTCTTTTTTATTAGTAGCAGACATAAAGTTTGTATAAAGTCACTGTAAAAAAATATATTTTAAAACAATACCTTTTGGAAAATATATTTTCTGTTTAATACATTCAAAAATAATATGAGTCCATCTTATTTGGTTATCAGAAAGGGGACACTGATTAAATCACAAATTTGAAGATGGTACAGATAAGGATAATCCAAAACACAGTAGCAGAAAGAATCAGAAAATTACCAAATGAATTCTGTAATAAACCGTAAAGGAGATCACATCATGATGCGGAAGAACATAAGTCAGTGTGTGCTGTGCCATATCATGCTAAGGGAAGCTTTAAAGCTACAGAATTCCTGCTGCTCAGGACCATTATGTCCATCCTAGACTGGTGCAGAATCTGTTACGGAACTGCAGTGCTCCGCAAGAGTCCAGGATACATCATGGTGCCTGGACTCGGTCCTACAATGGCTGGAAGCTGCCGTAAGTAACCATAAGACTTTGTATTTTGAATCTGGGAAGGCAACTGTTAGGACAAGCAAATAGAAATATGTGATAGTGCCATACATCTGCAACTAAAACCAATGGCATAGGAAATGCATAGTTACTTGATATTAACCCTGGGAAGTTAATAGCCTATTCCCGGCCCTCTTCCCACTATGGAAAACATGTTCTGAAGAAATGTACAAATAGAAACATTTTAAGAATGTCTCTCCTTAAGAACACACAACTTTGCAGGTTTACCACAGTGAATACTGAAACACTCAACACTTTCAAGCAGGTTCATGAATAAGTAGACTCCACTGGACAAAAGCAAAGCACAACTGGGTGTCTCATTTTAGTTTTGCAGCACATACAGCAACAATAAAAACAGCCACCAGTGAAACCATGAAACCAAGGATGGAAATCTGTGCATTTTTCTGATTTGAATGAAAGAAAGCTGCTTCAAGAAGCACGTAAACAGAGATGGAAGGAAACATCTTTACTAATTTACATGAGCTAATTTAATAAAATATGGGGGACGGAAAGAAACATACTGTCCATTTTCAGCTTTTCCTATACCTAATGAGCATTCTTCTCATCAGTTTTTCTTTTCCAAGCTATATTCATGTTTAATGTTTCTACTGCTTTATGATTCTTACATAACTATTTTCTATAAATTATTCTATGCTAAACAGCCATTATGCCATTCTCTCATTATGTCAAAGTTACCTCTGACCTTCAGTTGTAGAAAGATATTTCATTAAGAAAATAAAGTGAATGATTTGGAATAAATTACTTGAAGTTAAGAATAAAGATTCATCTCCAAACTAACTTATCCTGTGTATAAGGATGCAGAATTGCCTTCTAAAGCTGGATGATGAAGGGAAGGGATAAATTACTTGGGACTGTAGTACAGCGTGATACAAGGTTCAAAAAAAGAAAGTTTGGAGTATTTTAAGATGAGTATCAGGCCAAAATTCCTGCAAGTGAGATTTATTACACCATGGAGACTGTTTCCTGAGACTGCTAATGAAGGCAAGCTATTTTTTAAAGTCCAAATGAGCATTTAGTAAATGAGTATCACAGTCACAAACCATGTATGTAACCTGTTTTGTCATACTGAATCGAAAGAAATCAACCCACACTCAAGCCTTTTAGTCATCACTACTTCACTCCATCTGTCACTCATCTAATAAAAGAATATTAATATGGATTTATATGGGGGGGTGTCCTTTTTCCCTGTAAATAGGATTCCTCTACGTAAATTATGTGTGACTTTTCACTAAGGTTTCCTGTCTTTCTTTTTTTTTTCTTAACTGTGCTGTGTTTTATGTCTTTCCAATCATTCCTAGGTCTGCATAGCTAGACAGCAAGGTAATTAATTATCTTGTAATTAATTCTCTCAGGAGAGTTGTTCAACCATCATCCACTGTACCATCTGACCATCATTCACATTCATTACACTGGGAATAACGGCATCCCTAATAGGGACTGCAGAGTCTGTAGTTCCTCTGCTTTTCGGAGAGCCCAAGAAAGCTTAACCTAGCAAAGAATGGCATGCAGAAGAGAGGGGAAGAATGGGGAAGAGAGGGACAGCAGGGCCGTTCTCTCCTCTTTGCGAAGGTTGGAAGTGAGGTGAGAAGGATAGTGATAAAAGTCAGTATGACAAAAAAAAAAAAAAAAAAAAAGAAGTTTTCAGCTATCACAGTTTTTCAGCATTTCCTGAAGGGGAGCAGCCTCTTGATCCTTTTTAATATCCTGATTAGTCTCCAGTTCAAGAAGCGTGTGTGAGGACATGTTTAACTCCCATTGAAGTCAATGGTTCTTAAGCATATGCTCAAATTTTTTCACAAATCAGGACTTTAATCTGTTCCTTATGTACATTTAGGATTACAGAGAAGTCTTCTGTTTTTGAAGTTGCTGGAAACATCAGCTTGCTGATGGGAGGTGGGGGAAGGGAGCGGGACTCCATCACTTTCCGAAGTCTACAACTTTCTTGTTTAAATTTTTTTTCTATTTTTGACCAGAAAAGAATCTGTTCATCAATAATTTTTTTTTAAATTCTTCTCAAATACTGTCTATTAGATTATAATGTGTGCTGCAGAAATGTGAGTTACTGGCACAACACACTTCTAGGTTTACATTAGTTATAAAGTCACAAATACTAAGGTTAGCGTCTCATTCCTCTCTCCTTCCTCTATAAAGTTGATAGAACTTTTACCAAAACCTGAAGAGATTTATTCCTAGCAAGGGGAAAGAGGAGTTGAGACAAAAGCTGTAAAACTGTCTCCATCCTACACTGCAAATGCACCTCACTTCTGGCATCTAGTGCTTTTGGCTATTTCAGTCCTGGAACAGAACCCTCCTCGCTGAGCCTGAAGGTTCTGCCAAACTGTATGGTGATTTTTGTGATATGGAAAAAAGCCCACTGGAGACTAGCCGGAAAGCAGCCAATCTTGTGATCTGATCCTCATGTGAATTTATGTCTCCAGAGTTCGGATTTAATATCGTTTGTAATTTTACCATGCACTCTGTTTTCTGATATTAAACTGAAAAACTCTAGATATTGAAAAAAAACCTGCAAAATTTTCAGGCCCAAGCATTCTGAATGTATCAATCCTGTACCTTTTCTTTTCTCTCCCTGCTTGAAGCCCCCTCATCCTCCCGAAACTTCTAAGAGACATTTAGAAATAAAATAACACAGTATAAACAAGCGCTGGTCCAGTCAAATCAAGTGACCTGACTATCCACGTCCCTAGCTGCTGGTATTTTTGATTTGATACACGTATGCACGTGCACACACGTACAAAACATATGTCAATGTCTACTATATCAACAAAATGGAATCACACACCAAAAAATAAATATATTACTGTTTTCAAAATTATTCTTACAGAAAACTTGAGTGAAAGGACAAATTGCCAATGCTATTTAAAGAGTTTATGGGGCCCTTCAAAATGAGACTTTACTTTCTTTGAAGCACATTCCTTCTGGCACAAGTAATTATTACCTAAAATCTTGGAATTAAAAGAGTACATTTTAAGAAAGTTAGCTTCTATTTTTTCACCCATTTGGCTTAGTTTCAGATACTCCCTTTTTACACAAGCCTCTGCTCACCACTGGGTACAACACTGGTATTAAATATCAACCGTCATGTCAGGATCACGCTTGGTTTCCGCTATAGCTGTTTACAGAATCTGCTCTGTGGTGCACACTCTTATGAAGGTAAAACCTCAAGAAGATAAGACAGAGCACATGAAACATCTTTTTTTCTTCCCCTCCCCCTTACTCTCAGCTTTGCACTTTCCCTACACACCATAAATGCATAGAAGAGCTATGACTGACCTACTATTACCAAAAGGAAGTTAATAGTAAAACGATGGTTGGTGGCCAATGGAATAATGACAAAATGTTGCTTCTGGATGTTTTTTGCATGTACGTGAGCTCTACAGAAGGCAGAGAAGATTGTGAATGGAAAAAGGAAGAACACATTTAAGACAGCACAGAGAAAGCTTTGAGGTAGATAAAAACCAGGATCCAGAATGCTGGCTGAGCAGCAGTTGGGCAACACTTTGCAGGGAAATGTTTATCTCTGAAAGGATAAGCTGGAACCAGAAGAAGGATTCTAGGAAGGGATTTTCAAGTGGGTATGATTGAGATGTAAGATCATTTCTTCAGCTTTGGTTTTGGCAGGGTTAAAGGCAGGAGTCAAGAGAGGGCCAGGGCAAGAAAATAGGATTCAATTTCTGCTAAGCAGTGTAAAAGTCATTTGCAAAACAGTCCTAAAACATTGAAGAGAGAAGATTGATAAAAGCAACTTGCAAACTCTACTGGAAAAATAAGATCTTCTCAACCATAGTTCTCACCCTGTTCAGAAACAGTAACCCACTGTCTCATACTGGGGAAACCACGGACAAAGTTGATTTGCCCTAAAAAAAGATATTTTGTGCTTACTCCATGTCTCCTTGCATTTTTTTTCTACATCTGTTTGTTCTTGCCCTAGAAGGAAAGGAAACACTGTCTGCTTTTATACAGAAACAGACCTTAACTGCACAAAACTAGCTCCTAGGCTTTATGGCAGAGATATGCGAGATGTTAAATGACATGGAAGATAAGGTGCAAAGGCTGATTAGTGAGACCTTCTTTATGTGTGCTTATCACACAACATGCTACACATGTTCCCTGGACTTGCTTCAGTTCCAAAACTTGCAAAAGTACTCTTCCAGAGGTATTTAGGGAGTCCATATCCCCTGCCAAATAACTTCTGAACTAGTAATGCTCCTCATATGAACATCTCATGTAAGAGCAGTACTTCTTGCATTTCTAGCTCAGTGAGGTTTTCACCTCCGTTTTTTGTAATAAGACTCTGATGATACAATAACAAGATCCTTTTAATTAATAGGCCAGCAATAACATGCTGCCAGACTCCACTATATGGGTAGCATCAAGCTTTCCACTTATCTCCATAATCAAGTCAACCATATGTTTCAAGATAAACATCTATGCAGCCTTTAGTCTGTGCGAGTGTACGTGAATTAAGACCATCAATTAGCTGTGGAAACATGCTTGAAAAACACAAAGCAGGGCAGAGCCTCCATAAATAATACTTTTATGGTATCTACCCATATGTTGTGGAACTACAAAACATTTCTTAGCTGCACACCATTGAGCTGAAGTAATAAATGAGAAAGTAGCAACCAAGCTTGACTGCTTAATTTTTTTCAACATTATCCTGTTAATTCCAAGACAATTATGCACAGTATTCAACAGGATTAGAGCATAAGTACTTAGACTGTCAAACCACTGAGTGACTTCTGCAGGAGGGAAGGAAACAGCCTTCCCAAAAACTCTGAAGGATTGGGTCATTCCGTAAGCTGTATTTCACCAAACATACTTCAAAACGGCTGGACGCATTTAGCCACTGTACTTGAAACACACAACCTCTATCCAAAAGAAGTGTTTGTTTGGGTGTCATGTCTGGCAAAGCTCTGGTGATATGTTTGCAAATACAAAAACATTCAATCTCTGATATTTCTCATGCCAGCAGACTGTAAACTCGATTGGCGCCTTCTCTGCATGTCTAAATTTCAGTTTGGAACAGTGAAATAAAGATAGCTTTATAGGGTTTGAATACTGTTAAGATTTCTGTACATACCCTCATATTAAAGCAATAAAGATGTTTGCCTCATAAAGTTATAGCAATGTATAAAAAGTGTAAAAAGCAAAGGGGTCAGAATGATCCGGGAGAAGAAAAATTAAAATGCAAAGCTAAACCAAAGCTAGAGGAAAGTTTGGCAGCGTATTTCTTCATAATGTAAACCAATCTGAACTATTTCCACCCTTGTCTCCAGCTTTTTCTCCTGTGTGTATTCACTTTTTTTTTTAATTTATCATTTAAGTTGTTCTATTTACTACTTTAATAATAATACATTCTTTCATAAAAACAATAATACAGACAGAAGTCATTCTCCTGTTAGAAAATCCTGAAAGTGGATAATCGAAAGATAATCATGCAAATTCAAAACACCTTACGGACAACTGCTAATGAAGCCTTCTATTTTTATCTCACTCCACTCCACTGAACTATAACTGTTTCATCTTGTATTGCCTAATAGACTAACATTACCTAACGGCGCTGTTCTGTTTAGCAGATCGCCACGGTTCTTAAGATACTGTAGGTTAACATCTAATGGAAATCTGATGAAGGTAAAGGCTGGGTTTTTTTGTTTTGCAATGAACATAAAGTGTTCATTCTGCAAGGATAAATGGAAGTTGAAGGGGTATATAGGCTTACACTCCTTCAGCATGGACTTGTGTAAAAAAGGAAGCGAGGGAGGGAGAAGGAGCTGGGAAGGGAGACCATTAGTGCTCATTGTTCTAATGTCCTCAGGAACGCAAAGACTTAACACACAGCTGCAGATTGAGGTCATTGTGGTACTCCCAAAACAAGAATATAGAAAGAGAAAATAAAAGACAAAAAGAGCTCAATACTACTATGTCACTTTTGAGTCAAACGCATCAGTAATTCCAAAGTGCAAAGGACTTGTAACATTCTCAGTTCTCCCTAAGCCGTAAGTGAGTATGACTTGTAGATTTTTACTAGGTTTTAAAGTCTAATTCAGAAAATGTCAATTCAAAAGGAGCGAACATGCCTTAGCCCCTATTAGACTTCAGGTTCCTTCTGGAAGAAAATACTGTCTGGCATCCTAAGCACAAAGTTTCACGAAGCATCTTCAAGTGCTCAACATCATCATAGTCTCTCAGTCTTCCATTTACATCATTTTTACCAGCTTAGTGTACCAAAGCCTTGCAAAATATGCCATCGTATAGTTCATCAACACATCTGACTTCAGTTCTTTTTCCTTCACCAAACCAACTGATATTTTAATGAATTTAGGAGACATCTAGTCACTGTTCCTACTATTTTTATGGTAATAAGCACTTTTTAAGCAGTAGGTTTTTCTTGTCCACATATCCTATGAGGATGAGCCCTACAGCATTCTAATATTCTGCATCAGATGGAAGAAAATTAAAGGCTTGAAAAGCTACTGAGACCTGTGTGCCTAAGGAGTATCACCCACCCTGTAAAAACACCCCCTTCCAAAGAAGGCCCCCAGCACACTCGGAGTGGATTGCACACTTCTAGAATAAGCCATTTTCTGCTTGGCAGGTAGAAAACCCCGATGTTCACTCAATGCTCTTTAGAGCTATATTGTCAGTCCACATATGTCTGACAGATTTTTTTAGTATCTATTTTTAGAGGACCAAAGTGGGAAACAGTTTTTTCCGCTTGGTAAATTTAAGTGACTAATACCCCCAATTCACAAAAATGTGTAAACATACACTTAACTTCAAGTGTGTTCATATCAAAGTAATACGACTACTTCTGCTGTGAGGTCCTGGCTCCACTCAGTAGTTACTTTTGATTCAGGCACACCCAAGACTGCATTCATCTCCCAACATCCAAAATTAAATGTATACTAGCATCATCGTAGGATCACAGCCTAAGAGTTAAAACTCACAATGGTGGCAGAGGCTACGAAATGCATCTAATGCAGTTTATGTAAGGCAGCATTTGTTCAGGCTCACCTGCTAAAAATAAAAAAAAAAGCTATTAGAGATCTGAGAGAATGCAGAAGGAAGAAGGACTTCTAAAAGCATGCAGTAATCTGTTTCAGTTTTAGTTTTTCATATCCTATTTGCTATAAAATAATGTTCAATCAACCAGTTTTTCTCTAGTCCGAGAAGCAGCTTCATAAAAAAAAAAATAAAAAAAAAGAAAAAAAAGAAAGAAAGAAAAAAAAGATTACTTGGCTTCCAGTTAGGGTTTCATAATCCACTGGATTTTATTGGTTTAGTAGAACTATGCTCTTCCATCATAAATGAAAGATTTGACTCATTCCTTTGAGACTTGTTTCTTCTGTGTTTAGTCAAATATTTTGTTTCATTTGTTGAAAAGAAAGATAAAAGGGAACATAGGTTCAAGTACAAAATAACTTTTCTTTCAAATAACCATTAAGTTTTCATGCATGTTTTCTTCTGTTAAAGTATTTTAAGGGCCTTCTTTCCCACTAACTGCAAAGTTTATTCAGCAGAGGTAATTTTCAATACGAAGTTCAGGCTCCTTTTTCTTTTTTCTTTGGTATTGAGCAAGAAGCTCCAGTGATTTCGGACTACGTAATATTGAATGATTACATTCATCATTAAGCAACAAAACATTCAGTAGCCAATTTCCAAAGGTGATTTCTGATTTTTCTTTCAATGTATAATTGTATGCCTATGTAGGAACATACACAACTCCCAGTCAAGTAACCTAGCTCCAAAACTATTTGCAAAATTCAAATTATATATGGAAAATAAACTCACATTCTGAATAGGAGATGTGTTACGCTGTTCTGTAAGTCCAGGATCTCAAAATGAACAGTATCCTCCCTAATCTACAAGGAATATTACACCTTTAATATCATTGATGTTAACAAGTAGTATCTTGACAGTCTAAGTTGCCTATTTATGTTTAGTAGAAGACTTCAGAAGCAACTTCTCATGTATTACAGTGAACTGTTTACTACTATGCGCTATTATATTAATGCTTTTTTTACCCACTTTACAGTTCTGCAATTGTGTCCTAGTGACATTACAGATATATATATGTAAAAGCAACATAGATTTTAAACTTTTGTCTATTAAAATATTACATTTAATGGATATGGTTAAGGTAAACTTATCAAAGGGCAGAGATTTTGTAATATGTAAATGAATAACAAGGACAACAAATGCTAGAAAACGAAGACTGATGGCAGCAGCGTTTTTTTAAACAAGCATTCCTTTGCTGTGTTTGCTGCTGGAAGCACACAAGACAGCGCATCACAAAAAGCATAAGCACTAGCACGGCTAACTGGTCTATCTCCTTCTCCCAAGCTAAGCTACATTCATAGGAAAACTGTACGTCCTCAAATCTGGTCCTACCAAAAAATTAGTGGTAGTTTGGTCATCCGAGTGTCCAGCCGAAATTTCCCTTAGCACGTATGCTTATAAACCACTTATTTTAATAACTTTTTTAATGATTTAGTGATACCTAAAATGCATAATAGACTAGACTGTGCATCCAACATAATTACATCTTTGAATTCAAACTTTCATGAAATACAATAGAAAGGCAGCTATCCAGTCCTCAAAGACCCCGGGACATTTACCCCAGAAGTCAAGCGACTTCTTGCTGTGCACACCTATGAAACCACGTAAGCTCATTCTGGAAAAGGTGATGCGATTGCCCTGCTGAGTAGCGGCAGGAAGGTTTGGGTTTTATTCTGCGGGGCAGTTCACCATCTTCCTCCTACCCTGCCACCAGCAACACTTGAGAAATGGTGATGCAGATCTGTAAGTCTTTAAAGCTTACTATAAAAAGCAAACGTGCACACACACTCCACACACACACACACACACAAAGCTTTTCATTAAACAAAAGCTTGCAGTATTTTACAAATGGAAGGGAAGAACTGGTTGCTGCCACCGTACCGGTTGAGAAAACAGATATAAAAGGATAGGGCATAGATGGATCATAAGGCCAGGTTCAGTGCCCAGCCATGCAGTGATGTAATGAAGTAGCCTCAAGCACTGTTTATCAAACTTCTCTAGCACCACGCCATTTTAGTTAGAAATCTTATTAACGACATATGCAAGTATTTATATTTAAAAAATATGACTTTCCTTTCACGTCCTTTCAAGTTGCATTCTTGAGTGTATTAGAACAAGGACACAGGATAACACAGCAAAAATAAGGATTCTACCCAACCCCGCCGTAACTATATTGAGCTGATGGATTTAGATGGATTTAAACTTCGCTCATTCTAGCAGATGAAACCAGATTTATTTTGCTTCCTTTCCAGAGACTAGAAAAACTGCATAGTAGAATACACTTTGCTCCTGGAAGCAGCATGCTACAGCACCCGTGTAACATTGTGTTTGCTGAAAGCAATAGTCTGGTGAGCAACATCAGATTAGCAGACAGCGGCAAAGATAATGTCACCTTCCTTTTGAATTTCAAGACATGGAGCTCAGTCCCACTCTTGAGGACTTCAAAGATACGGCAAACTGAAACATGACATTACTGAAGAATGAGTATTTCCAAACAGCAAATTATATGCAGATTAGCAGGCTCAATTTAAAAAGCACTTATTAAATCATTAGCATGTCTAAAAAGGGCAATGTCTGACAAAAAAAAATCTGGAACCTGATTACTTACTGTGCAAAATACTAGAGAAGTTAAGCTAGATATGTTAGGATAAATTTTATCCTAGGATGTTAACAGCAAAGACATTAAAAGTCTGGTTTTAGATATATAATGCTGAATTGGCAATGCCCAATGGGCGATCTTTGTATTTTATCGATAAATATCTGCAAGAATTATAGAGCATTTTTCTTTCCCTACTGTGCAACAGCACTTAAAAAACCCTGACAGGTAGCTACAACTGTGATTTTTTGAAACATTTTAGTGACATTTTCTCAAGATATTGACATAATGTTTGGATCTTTGACCCACATCTGTCCACATCTCCTTTTGCATTTGGTTCTACTACCATACTTTTTACTCCAGATCCCTCGGTAACTTTGCTTTGAAGACTGAGTTCCTTGATAAGTGGTTAATACTAAATGATAAAAGAATAACATGCAATTACATTTCTGTGCCAAAGATTTAAAACAAGGTGACAGAATTAAGCTCCAATGGCCTAAAAAAAAAATCCTTGAGCACTTCAGTAGTTCCACCAGAGTCAACAGACCTTCTCACAAAGACATTTATGTGCCAGCGATCGTCTGGATTGGGACCCCAACGTTTCTAAAAGGGGGAGGGGGAGTGTAAATCCTATTGAATGATACATATAAACAGACAGAAATACCTAATTAGAGGCTGTGAATATCTGTTCACACAAAATTACTCTTTGGTTTGAGGCAAAGAATTCTGAGAAAGCATCAGTAAAATATTATTTTAAAATTTTACAGTGCTAGAAAAGTTTGTGATTAAATTCCCTGAGAGCAAAAGTGAATGCATTGCAAAACTTCATCTATTAAACAATCCAGCAAGTAGCCCACTAGGTAGCCCAACATTTTCTAAGCAATCAGCCTTTAAAGTTTTCTCCTAAAACTATGATTATTGGATTTTGAACTTGTTTCATTTATGCAGTTGGGGGGGGGGGGGTGTGGATACTGTCTGTTTGTTGGTTGTTTGGGATTTTTTAATGGTAAGTAATGCTTTGGTGCTGGGTATCAAACAAATTAACTCTTTCCAGAAAAACTATGCTTTATTAGGTATTTTTTCTTGCTTCCGTTTACAACCACGCTGAAAAGCACAGACATATTGATGAATCAGTTACACAGTTCTTTTTGACTACAAGAGTGGAGCTCATTTTTCTTACTGATGTGTTTCAGAAACCAATCAGAAGACCTCAAAACCCATGATTTCACAGTATTTATAATCATTTATCAAAATGTCCTGCTTTTTAGAGACCATTTCAAACAAGTACATGTGATTTATGATATTTAGATGTGTTTAAAATAAATTCCCTGGAGATAAAACGTTTTACTGCTTGCACGTTGAGAATAGGTAGGTTATAAAAGATGTTGAAACACTGGAAAAAAAGAGTATTATTTTCTTTTCATGTGATTTGTCAATGAACAATACCCAGCAGAGCAGCTATTGAAACACTGGATTCCTGGAATGTCCTTGTAGGCTTAACAGCAGTGTTTCTATATGATGCTATTTTAAATAGAGTGAAAAAATATGAATAATTACCTGACAGACTTCACTTGGAAATCTGCACAAACACATTTTTCCATGTCAAATTTGAAAAAAAAAAAAAAAAAAAAAGAGGCTTCTCATGACTGAAGGCATGTGTTTAATTACATTAGACTTTAACTGGAATGAAATTAACTTAAAGCACATATTTCTTTATTGCAATTAAATGTTTGAATAATGGTAGTGCTTAGAATTGCTCCTTCCACAGTACTCAGCCACCCCCTGATCTTTTCAGTGTAGTTCTGCTTATTTTAATTGTCTTTGTCATAGCATTTTTGGCTTCCTTAAGGCTACCAGAATCACTTTCTTTTTGCACTTCTCAGTAAAACTCGATTACACTGCTAATATAGACATTGATATGCTTTCCTCCTGACTGAAGTTTTTAAACTTGGGCCTGAGTAAGCCAACCTAGACAATCGCGGTAGTAATTTTGCATTTGATACGTTCTGCATCATCTGAGAATCAAAACCTACTCGATAAAAACCAGAAATAAAATGGCCTCAAAAGTCACAGTCAAGTAATGAGAAGAGGAGGCATTAAAAAAATCTAAAATATTCCATACAGAACAACTCATACCACAAAGCAACAAAGCACTCCAAGAATATGTATTTTATACACTCAGCATGGTTTTCGTCCGCACCTCATTAGCACACAGATAATTCTGACCATTAGTGAGCTTTAAAATAAGCAAATTTATTTGCAAACCTATCCTCAAGTTTAGTATTGACCTTTTACTTCTACATCCTTGATATATGCAGAGTGGGTTACAAAAGCAAGGATACAGATGCTATTATTCACTGCAAAATGTTAACATCTAAAGATTTGTGTGCATCACTCCTGAACTCAAACACAAGTTTACTGACCCACTTCTGAGCCTACGCAGGTTGAAAGGAATGTTCTGAAGATAATGAGAGAGCGACTACAAAACCTGGAGACACTGACAGCTGTAGCATGCAGGAGGCGATGACTAAGTTAGCAGCATTTCCCCGGCCTTTACAACAAGAACAGTTGACAATTTCACCCTGTTCTGTAGCAGCCTATTCAATATCTTCAAAGGGAACTTCCCAAACTGCTTAAAACCTGGGTTAGGGCAAAAGAAAACTTCAAGTAAGGCAGGGTACATAAAACTACCAGGAAAGCACACTTCACCTTACTTTCTCAATCCCAAACAGAAGTGTGACTGAGCACAGCACAAAATATTTCTATCCTCTCGTTCCCCTGCAAGATGTGAATTCCAGTGAAAAGAGCAAGCACGCGGGCAAACACAGAGTCCATCATGCAAAATTTTACTCACCCTCTGGATTTTTGTTTATAATTTAAAAAATCACACTCCCACCATCCTAACAAACAAGCAAAATGTGGTGTCTCTGCTGGTAAATTTTCAGAGTATCTATGTGGCTGAATAATAGTTACCAGTTTGGGAGATAAAGGGCACAGGGAATCTCCAGGTTTTACTTTCTTCAAACTATCTATAGACTCAGTTTTGTGAGTCAACGTTCCTGATCTTAAACATTGAGGAATGAAAGCAAAGTAGTGCAGAAAAGGGTAGCCTAAGGTTAATTCAGCTCCAAAATGTGGAACAGATTCCATGCTCAAGAAAACACTGCACATTCTGTGGCTTTAAGTGATATGCTTAAGGAGAGGAAATACAACTGTAAATAAGCAAGAACATTAATAATTGTCTCAGAATGCTGGCACTGAAACTTAAACAGTCTCTCTTCACTTCTTAGTTATTTACTATTAGGATTTTATACAATTGCCTATTGAAGTAGTTCCAAGTGTGATGAATATGTCTCCAGAAAGTGGGGAAGATGGGGATGAAATTCTTTCAAGTACGGCATTTTATTTAAAAGAACAGATTGATCAGAAAGAAAGGGGATGATTTTTAGTCAAATGAGGGGCAATTATGGATGACAAATAGAGAAACACGGCGACTTTAAAATAGTTCTCGCTGCCATACATTAGGAGGACAGTAAATATCTAGTACCAGAGTTCAGGATTAATAAAGGGGTGGGGTTAAATGTTCAGTCCAAAACTCGGGCTTTTCCTGAAGAAAAACCAAAGACACAGCAGCTGCCCAGTTGTCCTCAAAAGATGCCGATTTTCAATTCAAGAGATTCACAGTTGTGTGAAAGGACATAGTATGTTTCTCTTAGGGGAAGGGAGGAGGAAATAGTTACCTGCCTTGATCTTCAGAAAGTCTTAGAAAGTGAGGTTTGAAGTACAACGCAAGATAAGCGTAACCATGGCTTAAGGGCTCAAACCTTGTCCACTAAATCCAATGGAAAGCTCCACTCACTTGGGGGTAAGGTTTGTGACATTCCCCAAAGGTTTTGGTGGTTGGAATTTTTTCATTTGCATTGCAAAATGAAACAAACAGAAAGCGATAAGATACTTCCCTGATAGTGAAAGGAACTGATTTCCTTTTTCCCTTCAGCTTTAAATAGATTGACAAATACAATACATCCTTATGCTGACAGGCATCCAGTTATTTTCCCAGTAGAAATGGGGACTCAAATTTTATTATCACTCGTACACCTCTGGAAATCTGAGAATTCCCCTTCTCTCATTAAATGCAATGAAGATGCAACAATAGGTTTTGCCACCAGTACGTTAACTTAATACGGCTTTTAATCTTGGAAGAGCGTTCAGCCTGTCTACCAGCTAAGTAAGACGAGGTTGAGTTAAACCCACTCTGAATTACTGTAGAATAACGTAATGGACAATGAAGAAAATGATGGTATCCTTGAGGGTTGTTTTTTAAAATAGCTTCTGTTGTTTACCACTTTACCAAGCTTACAACATTTCCAGTGAAAGAGGTCACGGTTTCAGTTGTGAGCTTCATAAAGATGTGGAAAAGCCTTTCACTTTCTCTTCCTCGATAACAAACAATTTGCTACGCCTGCTCTTGAGGTTTCAGACTGTTGAGTCCTCTCTTTTTCCAGCACCTCCTGCCCGTCTCAGTGTATTTCTGATGACCCCCTGGTTTATGCGTGCTCTAACGGAAGTTCCATCAGTCGCGGAGCCTTCAGCCTTCGCCGAGTGGCTTTTGTCAGACTGGGACTTTGACAGGCTTCGTCTTTTTAAAAAGCGGAGATTATAGCAAGGGTTTTTTTGCACGCTCAGTGATGCCAAATCATCGCCCTGTAATGTCTGCAAGCCTACGTGTGCTTATGCTCGTCTTTAAGTGAGAATTGCAGTGATACTGAAAGTCAGACAGCTCCTTCCTTCCCTCCACCCCCGCCAACAGCAAATTGAAGCGAAGCAGCTTTCTAAAACTCCCGATCCCTCGTTTGCTTTATGGGCTCCAAATCTTGCCCCTTTCACGCTGAGGATGCAGGCACACCCAGATACTACAGGGCAGCGAAGCACCATACCCTCTCCCGAATCCCCACGTCCAAGGCAGAGTTTCCAAGCGTTGTGCAATCGCCTCGGCACCGCAGTCAGCTCCGCGGTAAAGGGGCGGAGGGGATGGAGCGCGCTATATTCTGAATTTCGAAGCAGAGGTGGCGTACCGGGCAGGGGGGAGGGGGCCGCGGGACCAGATGCTAAAATCCTCACCAAAACTACTCTCCTTGACTGTAGGAAACTCTCCCCCCACCACCGCTACCACCTTGATTTCATGCTCTATCACGTGCTGGATTTTTCCTTTTTATTCCTCTCTTCCCCCCGCTCCTCCTCCCCCCACCCCGTCCACAGACATAATAAACTTGCTTTAATGATGGAGATCCCTAGAGCGCGTCCGAGGGAAGGAGTGACCCGGCAGCCCGGTGCCAGCGGACGCCGAGAACACCGCGGTGGCCGGGGCCAGCCGCGCCGGGCCAGCACCGCGGCGGGGGGGACCCGGGGCCCGGCAGCGCAACTTCCCCCGGCACCCTCCGCCCGGGGGTCCCTCCCCGCAGGGGAAAGCGTGAGCCGTTACCTGAGCTGTCGCTTTTCCTTTTGCCGGACCTCTTCTCTGTTTCCACCGGGGACAGAGCCTGCCTGCCATAGTCCCCTGGCGCACACGCTGCCCCCGTGGGGGTGTTAGTGCCCAGGCTGGAAGAGTTTGAACACAGGACGGGGGGTTGCTGCCCAGCTCCGGGGGTCCTCCTGAGTCGGGCTGAAGGCAGAGGCTGTGCCTGGCTGCGGCGGGAGGAGACGACATCTGAGGAATGTGCCAGTTCGTCTGCAAAGCCTGGTGCTGTTGTTGCTGGTGGTGGTGGTGGTGGTGATGGTGATGGTGGTGGTGCCCCCTATGATGCTGGCTGGCAAACATGCCCTCCTCATTGGGGTATCCCGCTATTATGCAAGAGGAAGAAGAAGAAGACAGATCAGGGTAGGACATGTGGTCAGATCTTCCATGCAAGGCAAGAGAAGACTGGGAGAAAGGGTGCAAGCTCTGCGCAGTGGCATGGGGGCTGCGCAGGCAGCCAAAGAGTGTGTGATCCATGGCATGCAAGTCTCAGGTTCCAAGCAGGAGAGTTTAGGAAAGATCCAACTTCACCACCCTTTGTCAACTTTCACTGTAAACAGATCGGGCTTGGGAATTTTTTTTTCCAAAACGGCAACGACAGACTTTGCAGCAGGCAGCTGAGCTCAGATAATCCAGGTCTTTAGCCCTAGTGGCCAGTCTCCGCTGCATAAACACTCGGACCTAGATGAGCCTTTCTCAGAGCTGCTCAGATGTCAAGAAGTGGGAGAGGTTGAAGCCAATAGAAGGTGGTCCCAGAGAACTGCTTGAAGGGGGAAACAGCTCCGAGAGGTTATAAATACAGTAGTGTGTAATGTGAGCTGGGGGCTGGCTTAGCAACACAGCACTGACCACATGCAAACTCCCTCCAAAACGCCAGCGCCGTCCCCGCGCCGAGCCGCTCCGTCAGCGGCCGGCAGCGCTGCGCGCCCGCGCCCCGGGCGCCCGCGGCAGCGGGGGTGGGGGTGGCGGGAAGGAAGGGGGTGGCTCCGCGGGCGCGCAGCCCGCCTCTCCCTGCCCCCGGGCGGGCCGCGGTGAGCACGCCTCCCCGCCGCGACGCCCGGCGGGGCTGCCCAGGGGCCGGCGAGGCCGCCCGCTCACCCCCTCCCCTCCTCCCCGGCCGGATCGCCGGGGGGAGGGCGGGCGGGGGGCGGCGATGTCCCCGCAGGGTCATTACCGCCCCGTCGGGGCTTAACGGGGTGCCACCGGTCCCCGGGAAGCGGGCAGGGGAGCGCAGTACAGAATACAGGCGTGAAGGGAAACCCGCGGGCTTTACTCGGGGGCCACCACCACCCCATTCTCACGGGGGGACGGAGCGTGCTTGGCAGCCCCCACCTGCGCGCCCAGGTGGGAGGGTACAGCGCAGCCCAGCGCGCAGGCGGACGGGGCGGCGTGCGTGGCTGAGCGGGCCGGGGCCGGCAGCCTCCATTCCCCGCGCCTAAGAGCGCGGTGCGGGTGCCGGGCATTCACCCGCTCCGCCCGCACCCCGCTCCTCGGCTCCCGGGATGAGCCGGACCCCTGGCCTGGCTGGCCGCCCGCACCGCACGCCGTCCCGCCACCATCAGGGAGCTGGTTCTGCAACGAAACCACCGGCGCTCACTGGGCGATCACATCTGGCCGGGGAAAGACCAGTTTCCCTTCTTGCCCTTTACCCCTTCAAAACAAGAATTGGCATAATTTTTATTCCTTGTGTCTTCCTTTTCCTCGTTGTGTCTTTAGTGGCTCAAGAGGGACAACCAGGAGAGTCTGGGTTTGGGGTTTTTTGTTGTTTTATTGTGTTGTTTGGTTTGGGTTTTTTTTAACCTGTGTGTATTGAAGTTATCAGTAGCCACGAAGGCGGCTGTTAACTGGTTTAAATTGGGATAACGCCTTTAGTGATCACTGACAATCACTGCCCAGAGGTGCCCAGTGCGGAAGCGTTTAGTTTCTTAGCCCTTCCTCCTCGCTCTACCTTCCTCCTCCTCCTCCTCCTCCTCCCCCCAAACCAAAATTTAAAACAAAAAACCCAAAACAAACAAAAAACCACCCCATTACGCTTCTGCAATTTATGTCTAAATTCCTGGGTCCATGTGCGAAAGATAAAATGAATTTCAATTGCTATTGGAAAAAATCATGAATTGTATGAGATTTGCAAGAGCCAGTTTCTTAAACGGAAATTGAGTCCTATTTTGTGGGAAATTAGTTTTGCAGACTTTCTAAAAAAAAAAAATCTAAAACTTTTGTTCAGCAGCTGCTCCACTTTTCCCTGCAGTTTCAGACTGAGCTGGAACCTGCAGCAGTCTTTCGACGGTAAGATTTTCCCCCCTTTTCTGACATCTAATGCTTTTAAAAATTGTCTTTAGATTTAACTGTAACAATGCGGTCTTTAAAAAGAGAGTGGCGTCCAAAGCAGAAGTTGCTGCCTCTGTGCACTGTTCAAAACTTGATATTTCTTCAGAATAAAGGAAATATACAGTTACAACACTGATGAAATATTTTGTGCTTTTCATTGTGTTTATCGTTTCAATATGTGCTCTAATATTAAAAGAGAGGAGTACAAAGAGAACTCAATGGCTGAACCCCTCTTGGGTTTGCTAACTCGCCGGGCTGCGAGCGCAGGGCTGGTGGGGTCCCTCAGAGACAGGCAGTGCCATAGGGTAGGAGACAGTTACCGGCGCGGTGCGTCGCGCCCGCAGCGGCCCCGCCGGCCCTGGCCCGTTTCCCCGCCGCCGGCGGCGGCCCGAGGGCTGCGGGGGCGGCCCCAGGTGGGAGCGCGGGGAGCGGCGGGGAGGGCCTCCCGGGCGGCCGCTCCTCGCCGCTCCGCACCGCGGCTCTCCAACCTGCTGCTGTCAGTCCGCCCGGCCCGGCCGCGGGGGCGAGACGCCGTCGGGTGGGGGGGCGGGCGGGGAGGAGGGGGAAAGCCGCGGTGCCGGGGGAGGGGTGGGGGAGCAGGAATGCCGGGACCCGTCCCGTAAGGGCCGTCGTCGCTGAAGCCTTGACACCGCCACAGCTGCCACAGGGCCGGGGAAGTCCCAAACCCCAGCTAGTGTAAAAATGCCTTTTTTTTTCTTTTTTTTTTCTTTTTTTTTTTTTTTTAATTCTAGGAGATGGCCGCACAGGATTTCTCGCACAGGATCAAAGATTTAAAAAAAAAAAAAAAGAAAAAAAAGGTTACATAAATGAAGCACAATGAAGAAAGTGAGAGGGTGCGAGGGATAAGGAGAAAGATTATGTTTCCAAAAGAAATAAGAGACTGAGCCAAATAGCGCTTTTTTAGGGAGAGGTAGGGGAGGCTCCAAAAAGGTGAAGAAGAAAGAAAGAAAAAAAACCAGAAAAAAAACCCCCAAAAAATCCTAAATCGGAACGCAACAGCAAAATTGTAATGGCACAGGGAAGCGTTTGCCATTATCTTCATCATCGAAAGACTGTGCGTCCTTGGGCTCCCGAGTGCCTTGATAAGTCCCCAAGTCCTAGATCTAATGTTACTGCTTCTTTAATAAGGCATTTGAGGCACGTGAGAACTGCAAATACAAATCTCTACAGAGCTTTATGCTTTCATTTTAAACCATCTAAAGAGAATGCAAATATAGGCAACTAATGTTGAGGCATATAAACAACTTCAAACGCTTACTGAAATGATTGAAAACGTTTCTTTGTGGAGTTATCAAACAACTAGGGCTATACAGTACCATCCTTTGTACAAATTTGTGACTTCACAGCCAAAGCAACCTTCGATGCAAAGCTTCTCAGCGAAATAATTGCTGAAGAAAGTGTAAGCAGTTATTACCTCTTGATATTAATGATAGAATTCCTGTTTGTATTGTATCTTTTCAGAATGTGCGTTTGACCTACATGTGGTACAAAATCATAACTTAAATCAATGCCAGCAAGTTTGCCCAAAGCTTATAACATCAAGTGAAAAAACAGAATGTTTTAAATATATGAAAACAGTAAACCGTTTAGATCATAAAAACATCTGGAGCCAACACAGTTTGGAGCATCATTTATATTTACATGTATGGACTGATATTTGCATTTGCTTCATGCTTTCTGGTTTCAGTGCTGGTTTGTTTTGCAGTGGTTTTGGGTCGGGTTTTTTTTTTAAACTTATGATTTATGGGGAAAGAGATCATATAATATTGACCTGAATGAACCCAGTGTACAATCGCTCCTCTTCAGGACTTCTGTAGTCAGTTTTTTATATTGAAGGCTGAAAGCACCATCGTCCTGAATATTTATCAGAATGTAAGTAGGATTCTTGAACAGTTTTTTCTAGTGTGCAGTTTGCATATTTGCAATATGGATGTTACAGTAATGTCAGACAGATAGTCATACATGGGGACCACTGGTTGAGTCATAGAAATTGTCTTAACTTTGTTGAAGTCAGCAAAAAAATGGCAATGTATGCCATTTAAGAATATGCTCCTTACTGTCAAAGAGAAAGCTTACAAATATGAATTCAGTTTATTTTAGCCAAAGATTTTATTGTACTCAAGAGCCTACCAAAGCAAAAGGACGAGGTTTTATTGTACTGTAATTATGATCAGTTCGTATTTTTCCATGGCAATTTGGTGAAGGCAGGCATCATTATTTAACCTTAGAGTCAATCCAGATTCACAACAGATGTATGTTTATTTTCAGTCTTTTCTTTTTTCCCTGAATTTCGCCTGTTTAACTCCCATAGAAGCAATATAATTCGTTTCTCTTGATACCTGTGCTGCAATGGAAACCTACAGATATAAGCAACAATAAAGCCTGGGGATTATGCATCATTTCAGTGATGCTTGAATGCCTTAACTGAAAAGCCTTGCACAGAAAATGAATAATTTGTTGGCTGACTTGTCAAAAATACTGAATCCCTGACTAGTTAAGAATGATGATAATCACATTTACCGTTCATAAGCCTATGGTATACCAGTATCTTCACTATACGCAGACATAAAACCTTTTTGGGTTTGGTGTTTTTGGAGGTTTTTTATGTGTGATAAATTACACTACCGCAATGAGTACCGCATAACTTTAACATTGCATTTCTGTGGTGTACTTCCACTTCACTCTAGTTAACGTTTACATGTGCCATGGTTTAACACTTATCAGACACAGTTTTTTTGCTTTAAAGACTACAACATATCTATAAAAACTTTAAGCCTGAATCCATATTTTCAGCTACTTCTCCCGTATACATATGGATTCTGTTCTAATTTTCATGATCTCCAAGTATTACAAATTTTAAAGCTATGTCAGCAATTCAGCATATTACATAAAAGTTGTGCTGAACTACGAGGCCCTCACTGAAAATGATTTACAAGTCTGCATTACATCATTAAAAGTTACTTAAATTGCCAGCTCACTCTAAGCAGTGAAATATCTTATGCTTCCTATTTAATTTAAATAAACTGATGAAATATTAAACTGGTTAATGTACTTGAGGCTTCACACCTGAACTGTGATGTTTCAGGAATGCTTTTAGAGTTTAAGCTACGGGAAACTTGCATTCCACATTAGATAGTAAAAAGCCCCAGAACAAGTTCTCTTCAAAAGTTTGGTGTGTGCTTGTTTTAAACAGATAATTTATTTGGAAACTGAACCATCTTGCACAATGCTATTTGTTTCTCAATCTGCATGTATCTGCATATTTCAATTTAACAATTCTTTCATTCTTTCTAGTACCTCCACTGAAACAAAAAAAGAAGTTACGACAAGCCTCGTAGGGTGCTTAATAATGCATATCTTTCATTTGTATTTAGAAATGGATTCAAAGTGCGTGTGCAGGCAAGGCAATGATGCCTGAAAAATATGTTTTCCATTTTGTTTGCTCCAGACCTTGACAGCTAGACACTACACTCAGTCCATTCTCCTACTAAAGCTACTTATCGCAAAAAAAAAAAAAAAAGAAAAAAAGAAAAAAAGGCAGGCTTGTATTTTTCCATCTTATTAATTTTATTATTTGATGCAGTTTTTATTGTGGATTTTGGTCAGTTCAAAAGATATTTTTCCAGAGCCCCCACTGAAAATACAGCTCCTGTCATACGTGGAGGAAAGGCAAAGTGTATTTTCAATAGCCTGGGATTTTAACGCTTACTTCTTACTGTGCTGCAGAGTATTTTCCTGGTTTTACTTCAAGTTTTAGTCAACAAGAATAAAAAATACAGATAATTCAAATCTTTGCGCATTGAATGTTTTACACTATGACTTATTAGCCGTTTACTGGATAAATATGCAGTATCCTTACTGAAAATACAGACAGACTGATACACAGAAGGATCCCTACCATTACCTGAAACATTTATTGTCCCCTGGCTGACTTTTCCAGGCCCTTGCAGGACCAGCAGCAGGGGGCGTATTTCATAATTCTGCCTCCATCAGGGGACATTATGAGAATGATAAATCACTAATCTTCATCACCTTTTGCACATTAATGAGTAAAATACTTCTCAGGATGTGTATTCCTAGTCATGTCTAATTTTCCCTGCTCTGCAGCAACTAAAAGACATATAGGCATATATCTGTGCACCAAGGATAAACAACTACAAAACATCTAGGTATTAATAGCTGCTGGGATTATGTCACTTACTCTGCAGGTGTGTTTGTGTATGATTTACACAATGAGCTCTAGACTTGGAGGAGAAACCCCTAACTAGCTCGTCTTCAGGACAGAAAGAGATTCACTGCCCTGAAGATCTGAAGCTCTATCCGTTTCACCAGTTTCACGTGGGAGAACTCCGGTGTTTTTACAGAGTCTTGTTTGCATTCATGGCAATTTGCTTGACTAAAAGCATTTGCAGGATTGAAAACTTAATAATAACTGTAGGAAAGAAATACCTTAAAATTGCTTGCTCTTTTTTATGTATAGCTGCATCATGCAAACCCTAATACCAGATAACTCTAACAGATATCGGAAAGGAAAAATTAAATACAAAGTAAAAATTGTTTGAAATTATAGTTTAAGATTCCATTGGGGTTTTTTAGATGCAGATATTATGGCTTGTGAAAGAATGGGGGGAGGGGAAAGCAAGCCAGATTTCCCTTGAAAATTCATGCCAAGAGCTTGATTTGCAAAGACATCGAAAGATGAAATTGTATGTCTCATAGATTCTGATTTAGGAAACTAAAGTTTGCTGGCATCAATGACACTACTGATAAAGATAATAGGCAAGTTCTCAACTCTCTTGAAGAAAAGTCCAAGTGGCATACCTTAAGGAGACTGACAACTTCCAAAATAATACCTGCATAAATGCTTTTTTTTTTGTTTTATTTCCCTAAAATAGAAGTAGCTTTATTGATGAGCTGTGAATAGATTATACTACTTTTTGAAATTAACCTTCCCAAGGTATTTCTATTTGTTAGGCTTTATTAGGCATCACACTTGCATGTCCTTCAATACCATGCAGATAGGTCTCAGGGGGGTTCAATAAACTTTTCCAGTAAGGGACTGTCTTTGAGGATCTTTTGCATCATCTATGTATATATATTGGACCTGGGTGCACTGAATCACCCTCAGCAGCCATCTTCCTCTCTTCATCATTTAAGTTAGATGCCTGCAATGAAAGTGTGAAGCCCATTTATTCCTATCCTTTCTTTTCCAAATGGAAAGTACCTAGCATCGTGGGCTTGGTGAAGCTCAGCTGTACAGCAAAGCAGAGGTATATTATTTGACATACGTTTCAGCTGACTGAGTCACAAATGTAAAATACAGCACGTGAGGACACTGTCTGGATTTCTGCAATTCCCTCACAGGCATTTTGTCCATGAACTTTACACATTTGTGTGTTTGAGCTGCAGAACGTATCGCTTAGGGATTTAGATTTTATTTAATAATCCCAGTATATTTAAATACAAGATGGTAAACTAAAAATATTTTCTGTTTAACTGTTTCAGAATGCCATGTGCAAGAGAACACAACAAAATGAAATTAACTCGTAACATATGCCACTCTTACTTGTGACTCTTATTTGTGAGAGTAATATATGCCCCTACATCCAGAATGCAGCATCTGGAGGCATAGCATGATTCTAATGGAAGAGAAAGGCAGAGGACATGCCAGACTCTTGGCTATGTTATGCTTAGAGCCGTGCCTTTTCCTTCATGATACCCAATAGAACTCTGATTAAAACTAGTAAAATAGACATTGTCCAGGTAAACGGCCTTGGAAGCATTTTGGATTCTTCAACTCATTAGTTGTGGGAAGAAGGATTGAGCTAAAATAGATATCTACGACACACACAAAAAAATAAACTTAACTAAAGCTCTTTCATTTGAAACAATCAAATTTGAATGAAAACTAATATCCCGTGGCATGAATCATGCCTTCACCACGTATCCCCACACAGAAATTGCTGTTTGTAGAAACAAGTTTTGTTGTCACCAAGGTATTTGTATCCCCTCTTTCTTATTACTGCTTTTTTACCTCTAGTAGTATTACAAATAATGTGTTCTTCATACACTTTTAGTAGCTTGATCAACTTGGTAGAGACTCTGAAAGCATTTTAGAGAAACAATTCATCCTTTAAATGTTTTACAACATGAACTGTCTGTAGACTTGACCTTGAGAAGTGCTGAGCCTTTTCTTTTCCCCATTGACCTCGCAGGATCAACTTCATTGTTAGACTGTAATAGCGATTTTTCAAAGTGCAGCTAAACATAAATACCATTCCTTGAGGTTACGGAGGAGAAAATAAAAAAAGAAAACAAACCCAAACACTGAAAATTACATTTTGAAGCAAACATATATGAAAGAGACCTGGAGGATAAAATATTTTACTAATGCATTTCCTAATGTATATTGCACTAAAATTGTTAAATGATCTGCTGCACAAGTTGTCTAATTTTAAATTTTCTTTCATTCATTTTTATCATTTCACCTCCTCTGTTACAGTTAGCAAGGGGGATAGTATGCCTGTCAGTTGTAGTTATTTGCAGAAAGCACAAGTAGAAACTGAGAAACTGCATTGCTAGGAATATTTGTTTACAAAACATTGAAAACCCTATCATGAACAGCACACTGAATGTATAAATACACACATGCATACACTAAAAGAGAGTGTTCAACCATGCAAAAATACGAGTGTACCTCCAGGCTCAAACCCTTAACGTATGATTAAAACAATTTAAGTTAGTGCCTGCTTTCTTTTAATAATAGGGAGAGATCTTAGACACATTACACAAAAATAGAAAACTTTGCATTAAAGCAAACAACGGCGCAGAAAAAAGCTCTTTGCGTGGTTTACCAGACAAAGTTCTGATTTCGCTTCCTAGCTGAGTAAAATGTTTGGGAATGCATCTAATCTAACACACCCTATAAAACTGTACAGTAGTCCCTGGTACAACAGTGAGCTGTATGGAAGAAAAGGTCACATCCCAGAGCAAAATTCCATGATTTCAGCCTGTGATCCAGAACTGCCTGTTTAATTTCTAAATTGTGAGTCGGTGTACCCATTTCAGTAAGTAGGTAGCTAGTCTTCCCTTATGCAAGTGCAGTAATTTAATTACGTATGACCCCTTGCAGCTGCAGTAATAAGGCTTTTTTTAAAAATACACCTTGACACGATGATGATAATATTTTGCTCTAAAAATAAGTCATATATTTAATTTCTAATATGGCAGGCATGGCATGTATCCAGGGGTCCACGCAGTAAGTTTACCTTCTACAATTAACCCCGTCAATCAGACTTTCCCAAATGAAGTCACATAAATATTAGCATACATTACTTGTTTGTTTTCTTTTTTTCTTTTTCTTTTTTCTTTTTCCTTTTTTTTTTTTTTTTAAGTTTCCTTTATTGGTATCATAATAGTATGACCCAAATATAAGGAAATAACCATATCATATTAAACACAGGAATACGCTTTCACAGTCGTTTATTGTGCATAGCTAGTAAACATTTCCTGGCAAACAATTTAGAGAGTCCATAAATTCCATCCTAACGCTACTTCCGTAGCTAGATGCAATGCACCATACACGAGGGTATTAGCTCAGTCTCTCTCATCCGGAATGGGTGGATTGGAATTGAAAAATCCCCACCCCCCCATTATAGCACCATATGTCTTGAAAGTCTATCCTCTCCCAGGGCAAACGGCTCCTCTCAGATCCGCCTGATGGATCACAGCTAAAATGCTGCTGTCCCTCACTATTTAATCTAACAGCATTTCTGAAGTAGCTATCAGGAGAGCACAAACGAGCCAAGCATCCCTTTGGCGTTAGCGACAGTTCCCCGCACAGAGACTATCAGGGGTATGGAATAGCAGAGGGAAAATCTACCACACCATGCTGATTTGTATGGAAAATTTGATCCTCAAGCTAGGGTTAGGGAAAAGAAGAAAACCTCTCTCTCTAGAAAATTAAACAGTGCTCAGGATTACTTGGTTCCTTATTTAACCAGTTCACCAGTATTAGTAGACAGGTTTAGCAGCATCTTCAGAGATGCCTGAGTCTATGAGAATTTTTTCAAACAGTTTTCTCTAGATATCTTATTTAGGCATTTATAGATTGAGCAATTATTAGGGAAACAATTTATCCCTAAAGGTTTTTGGTGGATTTGATATTTGTTCAATCTTTCTCAGTTCTTTGTTTCTTTATAATGGGGAAAAAATAATCCTTTAAATGACCCTCAAACTGTTTGGCATTTGAAAGAGTTTGTGTGATAAGAACATGTTAAGGTAATGTTCATATCCCTAGTAGAAGAGACTAAATTGACATATTTACACCAATTTTTGTCCTTATTACAGGTATACATTAATATAATTCCTGTTACAGCTATTATTTCCACATTATTTTGGATTGAAAAAAGAGTTAGCAAAAGTCTGTATTCCTTCCAAGGCTCTAAAGACCAGCTCAAGAGCTCAAAGACGTTCAGTCACCATGTCAATGTTACACTTTATGAACTTTAATTTTACAGGATATAATATTAAAAGGATATAATATTAAAACCTCTTTCCCCTGTACATCTTGAATCAGAATTTGAGAAGGATCATATGATAACAGAGATGACTAAGGGCAGAAAGATTTTACTTCACTGGTGGTGGAAGTTTTTTTCGGTTTTGATTCCCATTTTTTTAATTTTCTGTCATTTCTTTCTATCAAATGGAACTACTGTTAAACAAACAGCCTTCGTTTTCCTTTGCCTACAGCTCATCAGCAGCTCTTGCACAAGCATCCCTCATTTTCTGGCTACTCATCTTTACAACCTCCCTGTACTTCCTCCTAGTACTGAGTTCAGCCACGAGTCCTTCAGTGGTAGAGTGAAGAGAAGTAGTTTGTGGTCTGCAATTTGCTCAACTTATTGTCTGATGATAAAGCCCCTAATTCCTTTCCTGCACCAGGACCTCTGCCAGCTTCCTTTCATTGTGCACATGGGCAAACAGAGCAAGAAGAAAGATAACACTCCGCTTGTTCAGCACAACTGCAGCAATCATTTTCTCTTTTATGTTTCCAGTGAATCTGATTGCTGGCAAAAGCTGCCAGAAAAAGACAAATCTGGTCAGAAAGAGCATGAGCAGAGAAAGTCCAGTTTTCCAGATACACAGCCTCAAGTACTATTTTGTACTGGTGATAGGGTGTATTAAACACCAGGCCTGGGCAACTTTGGCCCCTCTAAAATCAAAAAAGTATTACTGCTCATTTGAATGCCCTCTGATAACCATTTTTCTGTTAATACTTGGCTGGTTGGCACAATGGACTATTTTCTCATATTGAGCACTACACTTATGCATGCTTATGTGGATTATTTTTTCCTGACTGTCCTCATGGTACAGAATACCAATAACAAATTTGATTTGTGTGTTTTATGTACATTAAATAGTAGGAAATATATCTGTGTAAAAAGTGTAACTAGTTCTCGTGCTTGCAGAGCCTCTCTGAATTTCTTGTATAGAAGCCAAATTTATTGCTAATACATTTAATACTGATTGTATACTCCAAGTACGTTTGGTTTTTCTTTCCCAAACTGTCATATACGTAAGGCAGTATTATACATTCATAAGGTACTAGCATAAAATTGCTAAAAACAGGTAATACATTGTGTTCTTGCTGATAAAGTACTTACAGGCTCACTAATTAATTATGGATGGTGACCAGTTGAATGATCAACAATATTTTAACAGGATCTCTGTGGAGATTTTTGCCCTTTTGCACCAGGTGAACTTTTTCATCTAAATAGAAAAGATAAAGGGTACAAGAAATGAAACCAGATCATTACAAGACAGCTATACCTGAAATTAGAAATGTGTGCTGCAGATATTTGTTTCAGGTCTGTTATTAAGAAATGTTTGCAAAACAAATCGAAATGCAATATTCCTCTTTTAAAATGTTTCTAGGGAATCATGTAGCAAGAATTAGGAGATGCATTCCCCAAAAGCATTCTTATATATCCCATCTTTTTAATAGGTTTCACCCTCTTAAATAATGGGATTAAATCAGGGTGAGGTAATGGGGAGTTATGGTCCAGTTAGTGAACTTTACCATGAAGGTAGTGGCAAGTTAAATCATTATAATATGGAACAGCATTTTGTGAAGAAAACTGCTGGAAGTCGAACAGTTTGAGTGCTACTGACTTCAAAGAGGCTGGAATTTCAGATCCAATTTCCAGAATTTTATAATTTGTTACAATTGCATCTGCATTTTTGGTCTGTTATATATTTCTGCTTAGAGCGCTGAAGTGAACAATCTGCATATGATGCTGTAAACAGAGGCCACAAGAGAACACTGTGAATACAGGTTCATGCTTTACTCCTACCAGAAAACCCCAAAGAGCTTCTGTACTCTAAATCTTTCACACCTCTCAGTAAGTGTGTCAATGTTTTTTAAGCCACACTCTATTATGAAACAGTAATTCAAACTGTAGTTATATCAGACTGACATATCTCTCTTTTTATGCCTGGTTTGAAAGATTCTCATTGCTGTTGCATTCAAATAATAATTTTTAAAGTCTGTATTTCTTTCATACAGGTCATGAAATATCTTAGCATGGGGGAAAAAAAGGCTTATGGAGTATGGAATAATATTAACATGAGCTGGAAACTTCAGAGTGTCCATAATAAAACATCAGCTAAATTAAACAAATAAAAAATGACAATTTCCCTAACTGCATCCAACACAGGGGAATCCTCTGCTAGTTTTCAGTGTGACAAATGAATTAGAGAATTAAGTATTACTTGCTTATGTGTGCATAGCTACAATTTGATTATATTTGCTATGAGAAAATTAATTAAAATCCAGTATTTCTATTTGGTGATATAAGACAGATTTTATAAAGTGGACAGTGAGTGTGAACCAGCTATTTGGAGAAAGTATTACAGGAAAAAAATCGACAACTTCAATCTGCTAAAGAACACTGTAAAGGATAGCTCAAAAAAGCCACAATCCAGGAAAAACCTCTCACACTTTTGTTGAAAATAATAAAATTACTTCATACGTGAAGGCAGCTAATTAAAACAAACAAACAAAAAAAAAAACCAACAAAAGGGAGAGGCAGGGGAAAATGTAGCAGTAAATGTAGATTAGAAGCTGGGGATTACAGACCATTGATAAAGCAAGCCAAAGGTCACAAAGAGAAAGCAGAGATAAGGACAGTATGAAGACATTTTGAAATTATATTATAAACAAAAAATACTAATAATCACCTTGCTCCATTGTTAAATGGAAATTACAAGGGGTTTTTTGTAATAGGATTAAAAAAAGGCATTCTCAAAAAATTCTATTCTGCATTTTGGGAAAGTGTCAAATGATGAACGTTAAATAGCAGCTAATAAAAACAGACATTTTAAAAATCAGTCGACCTGAATAATTTGCATGGAGGTATTTTAATACATTTGGCAGAAAACCTGTCTGCACAGTGAGTGAGGATTTTTAGTACATTTTGGAGAACCAGGGAGGTTCAGGAGAACTATTCAAAAATTTTGTCAATAGTTAAAAAGAATAAATGTGATGACCTAAATGTCTATAAGTAATTTCAATGGAATGGCTTCTAGGAATATTAGCTCATTTTAATCAAAGCAGTAAGAACAGAAATTCATGGGAATTTATCTTGCCAAAGCTAACTAGATATCATTTAATAAGAGTATATATTTGGTAGGATAAAAGTAATTTTAGTAGTGTTAACTATGCAGAAGAATATTGGAAAGTGTCTTAATTGTTAATCATAATATTTTGATGAATAAAAAATTATTGAAATTCATATTGTAGCTGTTAAATAGAGTAAAATCTCAGTCTCAAGCATGTCATAAGTAAAGAAAAATAAGCAATGGTGTTTATTTTAACAATGGCCCACAAATTCGTGGCCCTGTGACTTTTTTTTTCCTATCTGTGACTCTTTTAACACTGATAAGCAAACGTATTTTAAAAGTTTGCATTTGAAATGATTGAAAGGTCAGTAAATAAAGCACGGGCCAATTCACTGTAATATCCAAATTGCTCAGCAACTGTCCACAGTTAAATGAAGTATGAATTTCAGTCGAGACAAACATAAGACCCTGCTCTAATAACAAAGACTGTATGTTGCTACTGCAAGGTAGGAACTCTGCCCACAGACTGAAGTCAGTCCAAAAAAGCCTGTAGAGCAGATAATCAGCTGGGAAGAGCTATGAGTACAGGAGGGTAGACGCTGTTCTGATACAACCCATGGGCACACCACCAGAGAAATTCAGAATATGGTTGTGTTACCTCTGTCCTTGGCGTGAATGCAAACAGTTCTGGAAATACTGTGTCCACAATTCAAGAGAGATTGTTGAAAAATTGGAAAAGGTTCAGAGGAAAGCAACGAGAATGATGAAAGGATTGGAAAACATTCCTTGTAATGAAAGACTGAAGGAGCTCAATCTATTTAGGTTATCAGAGGGACGTTTAGAAGGCTACTTGATCACAGCTTATAAATAACTATGTGCGAAACAGAAATTTGGTAACACTAGAGTTTTCAGTCCAGTGACAAAGGTATAACAGAAGCCGGCGTTTAGAAGACGTAGTTGGAGAAACACGCTGGAAGGTTTAAATCAAGATTGAATGCTTTTCTCCATTACAATCTATGCTGTAGTTCACCCCCCCCAAAAAAAAAGGAAAAAAATTAAAGAAAGAAAAAAAAAGAGAGTGATTCAGAAAAGTTCTGGTGCCCCTTACACAGGGGGAGACTGAGTAGATGACCATAATAGCCTTTCATTTTTATAGGCCATGAATCTACGGCTTCAATTGCAGGCTTCTCTGCTCCGCATTTTCTTACGCCATCGCTGGGCAGACCCAACCAGTGTGAAGTTAATCGGAACCAGGTGGAGTCTGCTTTTTTGCAGCACAAGGGAGCTTCCCCCTGAAGCTACATTGGATAAGACCAGGATCTGACCGGACCGAAGGAATTAATACAGTACGGAAAGCACATGTCTATTATATTGATGCCTAACAGTTCCAATTATTGCAAAATGTATTGATACGTGAATGAATACAAAACAATATCTTGAAGGGGTAAAATATGGTTAAGTTTTATGGCAAAAAGATTTTAACCCACATGCACACACCTATCGGCTCCGGAGAAATAAAAGGAAATAGAAAATTACGCACAAACACACCGAGTACTGTTTAAGTGAGGCAGAGGAAAGAGAGCTAACTCATTTTGCCTGATTTTTGTGCTCTTGAGAATAGCGTAGGTCCAAAAACTTTCCTTCGACCGCAGAAGTTTCTGAATTAGCATTCTCATTAGGAGAGGCTGCAGGAGGAGGTGGAGCAACAAAGGAAAGAGAAATGCTAACGGAAAAAACACATATAAACAACATACCATATGTAGGACACTCACCATATGCCAGCCTTACTTTTTTCCTCTCTCTCTCTCTAATGTGGTCCAATAATTCCAGTCATCTAGAGGGCTATTCACACTACTTCAGGCATCTGATTTAGGTGCTTTGATTTGCAGCTGCCCCCTCCTCCCCAGCCCCCCGGCACCTCTGTCTCTCTGCCAGCTATGCAAGGAAGTACAAACACCTAGGTTTAGTTCTTAAAACTGTGCTAAAAACTATCTAAAAAGTTAGATATCTGAGGTAGCCTAAAGCTAATGTATAAATACCATTCTTTTCTATTAATTTTTTTTTTAATCACTGCTATGGAAAAAATTATTTGTTTAATTATAGGCATATAAAAGTGCGGGAAAGTTTACAAATTCAAGGCCAGATCTTTAGCTGGTACAGTTCATACACTGGCCCTCAAATAAACAGACTGATTCCCATTTGCCCCAGCAAAAGTACAGCCTTCAAGTTGGTTTTACAAACCAAGTCAGCCACTTGATTCTGCTGAGTAAAGCACATACATTTTCATAAAATACAGAAAAGAACATTTTACAATGTAAGTCTATTAAGAAAAACCTCAGAGGGGGAAAAACCTAAAAAGAAAAAAATTGTGTAGGAAATGGCAGCTACTGCAGTTTGCAGAAAGCACTTCTCTCTTAAAAGCCAAGAAAAATGTGGTGATAGATCAGCATCAGGCTCAATAACGTTTGAAAACAATGTATTTTTCTGAGGAAGTCTCTTTCTCCCCTTCCTAAATAAATTGTAATTTTATTTTTAAAAAATTTACATGCTTTGCTGTCTTACAGTAACTAATAGCTTTACTATATACTTTACTTTTATTGTGTGGTACCACAGCACACCGGAGCAAGCAAAGCGTGCAGATGTCAGCTCAGTACAAAGCTAGACATTTCACAACAGCAGAAAGACAACTTTGCATAAATATTGTTGAAAGACAGTGAAGAGAGAAGAGGAAATTCTGCATCTTTAATGCAAGGTCTTTAATGCTAATATGTATAAAAATGCTCTTTATGCTCCTGGAACCCTTCTGTTAAAATATCTCTAACTCTAGGGACACATTGTATGAGGCAGTTCTGCACCATTTAAATGTGAAAAATGCACACTTTACTTGGAAAAAGATGTGTGATGTGAAGTGTTTTTAAGAATAATTGAATGATTTTGTGATTCATTAAATGCTTTTTCCTCAGCAAGCAAGTAATGGCTTTTCCACTAAGCACCCAAAGGGTGAAAAGTCAAACAGTTAGAGGGAGTAAAGTGTCCTTAGGAAAAGGATCATTTACAGTGCTTTTTGTTTTATTCCTTATCTCTTTTTTTCGTTGAGAAAGGAACAGAACAATGATCGAGGGGGAAAAAAAGTGACTAACTGCATATAACTGTATGTAGGAAATTAAAAAGATTGAATGCCGGGGACAAAAGGGTATGTGGCAGTTGTCTATTCTTTGGTTTAAGAGGAAATAGAGAAAAATTGTGGCACCTAAGGTTTATTGAATATGGCTTCACATACATATCCCTGCTGAGACCATGGGATCAGTTCTTTTATGGGAGAGAAAAAAAAAAAGAGCTGTTTTCATATACCCAATATGTCTTTAAGCCAAAGTGTAAATCTTCGGTTTCTTTACTTTTTTTTTTCTTTTTTTCTTTTTTTTTTTTTTTAAATCTAAGGAAACAATACACACCTTGACTCCTGCAAAAAAGATCTCTGGCAAAATCACAAGACGCCTGCTTAAGTAATACCCAAAAGGTAACTCCATGCATTCCACTGGCCAGAAATAATTCACAGCACGATGAATCCACAAGAAAGTCAATAGGATATTATAACACTCTTAGGGGAGCTGTAGCTGTAAGAGCAATGTGAGGCAATGCCTTAGCATGAGCTATCACTTTATATATGTGCTGTATACATGAGGATGAATTATATTACAACATTTCACATGCTATGGCTTTTGATCCACTGTGACTTATGACCTCTGTCCTATTGTGACCTTTATGCCTAAAACTGTAGAGAATAGTTCAAACAATAGAACATACATGATAGATGACACCTTGATAAGATAAAAGTGTATAAGGAATATAAACACTTATGCTCAGGGAAATAGCCAGCCAAAAACTGCCAAGGATTAGGAAGATACTTCCCCTGGGATACGGTATCATGAATTTTCTTGCACCTTCCTCTGAGGCATCTGGAGCCACGGATACTAGCCTAGATGGACCACTCATCTGATTAGGTATGGCAGTTCTATTATTTCTGTGAACATATGCTAGTGTGGAAAAATACAGTTTATATGGTTAATAGAAAGTTCTGCATAAGACAGGAAGGAATCTTTGACCAGTGATATAATCCTGGTGAGCTTTCAGCTGAAAAGGCAGTTGAACTTTGTGTAGATTCTATTTCCACCCAGATCAACTATGATTTCCATCTGATTTCAGTGAGACCAGAAGGAAAGCTGCAAGGAAGCCTCACATACTCTCTTGTATGGGGGAGCACTCAGACCCCGCAAGCAACCACATTTTGTTTTTAATTAAGAAAAAATAATCCATGTAGATCTAGTGCCTCATGAGATTTTCCAGGTAGCCAGGGTTGGCACTTAATTCCCTCCACAGGAGGGAGGATTTGAAGAGAGTCTTTTACAGCTCATCTTTATCAGCCTCTGCTGCTGCTCTGTTTTTCAACAGCTCCTATTTGGTTAGCCTGCCCCAGCAGCTTCCAGCTGCAACGTTGGACTCCAAGGATTGGCTTCCTGACCATTAGCTACCTGGCTCCACAGAACAGTCCAGAGATGAGGCATTCAAATGCAATTAAATTGCTCTCCAGAAGAAAGCTGGAGAGCAAGAGGTAGTGCTGGCATGCTGCAGAAAAGCAGGAAGACAAAGAATTAACTGACAGTCTACATAGCAAGAGACTGGAGTCTTTGGCTAAAATGTGGAATTATACTGCATCTTGGAAAAAAGTATGGGCAAAAAAAGCAGCCGTGGAATGAAGGTATCCATAAGGCCTTGGCTGGAAAAGTTTTCAGCATTTTTCAACAGCTGGATATAGGCACGTTAGTAAAACTTTGATCATAAATCATATTTTCAATATTATTGTCAGAACCTTAAGACCTGAAAATTACTACCTTTTCATAAAACTTAAAAGCTATACCTTCTCTTTACCAGGTTTAAATGTCAATTTATTGAACTATACTGATTTTAAACCAACCAAACAGAAGAAACCTTCTTGGTTAAACTTTGAGTGGTGCTAAACCAGAATCTATTTCACTACTACCCTCATTGCTTAGTCCACACAAAACAAGACAGTGTAACTGTAGCCAGGCCTTGCATATCAGGAATTACATTTGTTTGAAAGAAATATATGTAAAAATCATGGAAAGTTATGCTGATATAGCTAGGTCCTATCAGCCTGCTGATCCTGGTCCTCAGCCTGTGGGAACTCAGCTCTTGCACTGCTCTGTGGGAAGAGCAGAAACCTGTGAGCTCAACAGGCAAACATGCAGCTGCCAACGTGACTGCCCACCCAACTGGTCCTACATGAGAAACTAGTTCTGGAGAAGTGCAAGGAAGAGAAAGCAGTGCAGGACAGAAAGGTAATATATTAAGCAAGGCCTAGAGACTGGCAAACTGCCCGCTGTTGTGGAAAATTTACACATGCACAAGCTATTACTATGATCTCCTTCCTACAACAAAACACATGACTCCCAGATCAAACAAGCCTCAGGCAGTACCTGCCATCTACACATGCCCACATACACGGATATTCCTGATGTGCTGTTCTTGGTACGTCAGGGGTGTGATGTGAAATGGTGTTTGAAAGTGAGATGTTGCAGATGACAAGTTGGATGGACAGGCTTTGGCTGCTATCCTCTCATGAAAACTGTTGTTGTAGGGGATAGATACAAAGCTTGCCAACTTCCACTGTCTTAAATCTAGTGAAAGCAATAGTACAGAAGCTAGACAAACTGTAAATAAAACTTGTTTGGGAATTTATTAAATTTTCCCTGAAATACATCTGTTCTCAGAAGTAGAACTAGATATCGTGCTGACTAAATAATACAGAAGCATTAGTGGTAAAAAGATTAGGCATCTTGCACTGAGAGTCATCTCAAGTAACTTAAGCCATTTGTAGTTGAAATGACAACATGCAAGCTTGAAGTTGGAAGAGCAGGTACTTTCAATCACAACTCATCTGTCTTACTGCAGATATCTACATTACATAGGATTGAGCCAATCCCTGGGTTCCACTCACTAAGTTTCCAAACAGCCCTTGGTATCAGAAAAGAGGTCAGTTAAGAGGCTGGTGGTTTCCACTCTGTGTGAGGAATATTGTTATCACCAGAGTCCCCTGAAAAGACAACACTTCTCTCACTGTTACACTCCCATAAAACCAATCTATAAATACGTGGATTGTCATTATGTCCGATCAATAATTTGGCTGAGGGATTGAACTGTGCTGTAATCTAAATATATTTAAAAAGCACATGGGTTGTAAAATAACAGGCTGTTAGCAGTGCATGGCAATCTATTTAGCATGAATTGAGACAGAGACACATTACAGAGAGAAAGCTGACACTGGTGGAGTTTCCATTCCCTCTATGACACTGAGCATGAACCTTGCCTCCAGACCCTTTGTCTTCACACTTCCCTGACATTGTTCCTTTCCTTGTGTTCCTTTAGCTTCTTTGCTTGTCAAACTACTCCTCAGACAGCTGGGCTTTTTTGATAGATTTCCTATCTAGTGCTTTGGAACTACGTATTTTTGATCTCACAGATGTATGAACCTAGATATCGTACTTAGTTCAAAGGAAAAAAACTTCAAAACTATGTAATCAGAGCAGAAATAAAGGTTATAATCTGTTTCCTGGAAAGTAGTTATGCTGTGCAAATAGAATATACTTTTTTTCAAGACAAATCAGAAAAAAACCACCCAGGAAACCACAATTTATTCTAGCCAACCCGAAACTCTGTGTTTGTTTTCTCTTGCCTGATGTGATGCAATGTAAATAGCATTCCATTGATGCAAAATAGTTTATTTACATGCATATGTTAAAAAAAAAAAAGCTGAAGAAACAAATTATATAATTCACAAAACTGAAGGAAGAGCCACACTCTTACTCAGAATGAGGGCTGCCATTCATGCCAGGTGAGAAGTGTAAACAATTCCCTTTTCATCATGTTAACAGGAGTTAAATCTGTATTAGCTCTCCTCAATACCTCCATTTAAAAATGCATTTGTACTCATGGACAAGAAAGCAGCTCATGTGATACCAAATACTTAGAAGCACCAGATCTATCCAAATGAAGGTCAATAAACTGTTTTTGTAGCAGGAAAACAAGTTAAATCCATAATAAATGTTAAAGCTTGTCAATAAATGAACTTAAATAACATACAGAATTCCTTAAACAAGTAGAAGGAAAAAGATGTTTACTTGTTTTTTGACAAGATCTTTCACTAAAACCTCTTAAAAAATGGATCTGCCTTGTGATAAGAGAGGTCTCCATCTCAATTTATTTAAATGGTTAATTTTGAAATTAGGTCTCAGAACAAAGAAGCAGTAGGATAGACATCCAGGTAATCATGAGTGGAATGAAAAGAATAAATAGGGTGCAATTTTTTTTTCCTTGAGTTTAGGAACTAGTGGGAATTAAATGAAGGTAACAGGTACCAGTTCCAAAGTGATCAGAGATACATAGTTCTTCATGAAAACGGAACAGAAGTTGTGGACACTATAAATTTGCCAAGGTCACCAGCTAAACTCATGGCAATAACCAGTGACTATTAAACATGAGACAATACTTTGCATGGAAAAAGTTCCTTAGCCACAAACTCTTTAAGACAGAGTAGTTTGGTGAAATATATTTTCTTTTTGGCTTGGGTTGTTTTTTTTTACCTTTAACATCTATCTGTTGCTGTCCACTTTCAGTTCTGTGTTACTGACCTGCAGAATCTCTGGCCATATCTAGTACTGCTTCTCCCAGGCCAGTGCCTAATCTCAAGAGCTTTCCTACTCTCTCTGGATGATGCTTCTGCACTTGTTACAGAACACAGAATCTGCAGGGAACTTGACTAAGGAAGTGTCACTAAAGCTAAGAAAGAGAGCAATACATAGTTAAGGTGCACTTTGGGTTTTTTTTTTTCCTCTTCTCTGTACAAGATCATGAATAGAAGGTTTCTGACTGATTCTTTATATATGTCCAAAGTGTCCATAATAGTACAACACCTACCTGCAGACAATCACGGACAAACCAGGGCTGGCATGTTTGGATCCAGAAGAGTAATTAGCTCAGGCATATTTCTGGCAAACTTTGATATATTACTTACATGGCCACTGGAAATCCAGAAGCAATGCTAGCTCATTTCCTTAATGTTGCACCCCCAGGGCTACTCAGACCCAACTCAGACATATTTCATATTTCCCATAAACTATGGGGAAAAATAACGTATGTACTGAATCTAATCCACACAGGGTCTAGCTGACCATGGAGACAACAGTGCTGTAAGACTGAAGGCCTTGAAACACTCACCTTCCTAATACCCCAGCCCTGCACACAGAAATCATACCCCTGGGGCTGGTGCTGCAACCCAGTGTAACGAGCCCCAGAGTGGTGCACTGCACTGGAGAGCACCAGCTCAACAGAAGCACTTCAGTTACCATTGCTTGGAGCTGGTCAGGTTGGGCTTGTGATGTATTTGCAGCTATCCACTTGATCTTGTCTGTAACATGATCCCCAATACCTGTTTATGTAGGTTTGTGAATAATTTTGAATATTCCAGACCTTTTAATCCCAGATTATAGGAAGTTGTTAATGTAGACTTCTAATTTTTCCAGGTCTCATTTTTCTTTGAATGTTGATACAAAACCTGTTACAACATATTAGGAGTAATTTTATATGTGGAAGAGAGGGACAAACTTCTTTTCATATAGGTATTCCTATGAGAAGTTGAGACCCAGAGTTTTAATTTTTAATTTTTTTACTTCTGCTGTTTGACCATCGTAGCTGCTTTTAAACTCACATGTGGGCAAAGAGAGTGCCATCAGCACCACATTTTATGTTATGTAAATGCTCACAAAATGGAGGAACTGGAAGTGATGAATTAAGTGAGAAGCTTTTGTTATGATTCTTTTAGGTTTTAAGGGTAAAAAATTGAGAATGGATCTCCTTGGAGAGGAAGGAGAGAGAATGGTACATCTAAAGGACGCAATCTATCATCCTAAACATTGGTAAGTGACACTTCCTTAGGCAGCTGACAGCCAAATATGTCTGCTTTTTTCAGCTTGTACTGGTAGAAGAAAGGAGGAGTCTTATGCCCACATTTTCAAAAAGGATATCCACAATTCAGTGAGAATAATTTGGTAGACAAGGTACTGGTAGAGTTGTATTTAGCATGCTTAGTTACATTGCATTTTCCTGTGTGGATATTTTGGGAGGAAAGGCATTTGTTTGTTTTCATGTGTGTGTTTTATGGTTTTTGCTTAAGATGTCTGTGATGTGTTAGAGACCATCATGTGCATAGAGGAACTGCAGCCCTTCCTGTATATTCAACAAGCTGGTATTTGCTGAAAGCAAACCCTGAATGATTTACTTTTTTCACAAAGAGACATGAAGAGTAGGAGACGGGTTGGAAAACAACAGATTTTTTAAATTATATTAACACTTACTACCTGCAAAAGCATTTGCAGAGAGTTACCCAAATCTCTTGGGGGCATTTCAGCATAAGTCCAATACAGAAATACAAGAGAAAGGAATGACTAGTTGATTGGGCTACAGGCCAATCTCAGCTACAACTGTACGGTATCAAAAAACACCTAGGGCCCTTCACACGAAGAAATAATCAGCTCTCCATGACACTGTATTCCTCAGGAATGTGATTTTGCCATATAATTTTCATTTTCTGAGTCACTGTTAATTTTCTTTAGGCCCATGTACAGTTCACATTCCTGTTACAAATGGCAACACCTTAAAAAAGTAAGGAGATGGTCAGAAAGCATTAGGAAAAGAATGCTAAAAGCAATTACTTCCTCCAAAAGACACCCACAGTTTCTTGGGTGCTTTAAAAATATGACAGGTTAGATTCAACGAGGCCGAGGGAGCCAACCAACACTTTCTCCTTGTTTCCTCTCCAGCATGGAGCCAGAAGATCCCTAGACAAGCCCTGCCAGCAGCTTGCACCATGGCTCCACTCTGTTCTCTTTAATACTCTGTCCAGCTGGGAATGAATATAGTGTCTTGTTACTAAAGTTATTGCTTTGAGACTCACCACCATTGACAAGTCAGTAAAAATCCCTCCCTATGACTTACTCTATCCCCACAAATTTATCAAAAAAAAACCCCAACCCTACCTATATATTACTATATAAAGTTGTTCCAGCAATTATTTTAATTAATTGATTAAGAATGGGCACAATATTATCTTCCATGTATTACTAGAATGCACAGTAGTAGTCCAACACTTACATTTGTTTTGGAATAATATTCATGAATTGGGAATTAAAAATTTCACTCAAACGTGCCTTCACACAGTGGGCCAAATAAAGCAAAGTTGTTCAACAAGGGACTTCTGTGTTAGAGACCTTGAAAATAATGACTTAACAGTATGCTAACTTGTTGAAAAGAATCTCATCAGAGGTCTGTCCAGCTATGACATGTTATGGATTTACTTTGGACTGAGCCAATGGGCTGAGGTATCCCAACGAGATGAAGGAATACAACTTGAAAGATATATATGTCTGTTTTAAGTAGGAATGTTCATTCATTAGGTCACTGCTTCATTCATGAAGCTGCACACAAACTACTGCACAAATGAATGATTCAATACAGCTGCCTTTAATACACCACATAGCAGTAACGAGCAAGGTACTTGCCATCATGACTCTCCTGGTGAGACAAGGAAACAATTTCTTCATGGCTGCACTGGGAGGCAGAAGTCTTGAAATGGCAGAATAGAGGCTATACTGGGCAAAGCATTATTTAACCAAAAGTGATCTATACATTTATATGCTCACAGTCCTCTCTCATGATTTCCAACATTTCGAGTTTATTCTGGAGGAGCAAGGGAAAGTACAGATGAACCATTTTGGGGTCCAGGCTGAGCGAAACTGTCCAGAATGGCAGCTCCAGGGGCCACTGAAATAATATACAAGCTTTCACAGTGCAAAATATGCTGAAGTGGGTCATACAGTTTATTTGCAGGTGTTCCCACCCTCAGAGTATTTTCTAATGATTGAGATTAAATCCTTAAAAACCTTCTGTATGAGGCCAGATCTGTTCATAAATGAGCAAAATCTGTGCAAAATAATTTACTGGGATGTAAACAAAGAAGAGGCAAACAAACAAATTCATATAGTCCCTGTATTTACTAAATGCTAAATTACTACACTGTGACTGTTAATAAAATCATTTATTGAAATTGACAGAAAGCTTTTTTTTTCCCCCTCTGGAAAGTTTCCAAAATCAAGAAATATTCTAAATAGAGGAGAAAGTTTAATAAATACCAAACACTAGCAGAAGAAGCAGAAGAGGCAGCAGAGAGAAGACAAAGCAAAATAAATGATCAAAGCTCTCAGGTAAAGAATTGTGAAGTGCCTGACTGTTTCAAGAAGCTTTCGATTTTAACACTATCTTTTTGTTGAAGAAGTGAGGTGTATGTAACTAAGACTGTCAAGAAGTCATTTTGGTAACCAACGTGAGAAAGACATATGTTTTTAAGAAGAGGGCTTTAAATATAAACAGGGGTATATTCTCAAAATTAAATAGACCATAAAAACATATGTGGTTTTGGTCACTAAAATGAGGGCTGCCTGTTACAATAGAAATTAAGACAATTCATTAGATAACATTATATACAGACTTGTGCCAACAGAGTGGCATTTTGGTCCATGTATATAGAAGACACATTTATATATAACGCAGATTTGAATCTAGAGACCTTCCCAAAGTAGATGACACGTTTCTTAAATGAATACAAGTGCCATTGCTGCTATAAAGCATTTTCTCATCACAGACTTTAATGCTTTCTCTTAGGGAAAAAAATACCCAAACAAAAAAACCAAAACAAACAAAAGAACCCCAAAATCTTAATGGCTTTATCCCTTCCTTGCAAAATATTGTAGTCATTAATACACCCATTTAACAATGGAGTAGAATGAAGTGCCAGCAGAGAACCTGATTTAAGAAGGACAGAAGATCATAAACACACATGTGATACATTTGTATACTTTTTTCAGTCAGACCCATCTGCACTCCAGCTCTTTTTAGAACAGCTAAAGAAAGAAAATAGTTCTGGGCCTCCATGGCACATACAACAACTGTCTATCAAGTCCAGTATTTTTTGCAGTGGTTACTGTGCTTGATCTGCATGCTTTAATTCACATTCATCAGTAGAAATCACAAAGCAAATTAGGCAAAAATTGTACCTAGCAAAAATTGCTTGAATTGGACTAAGGAAGGAATTTAAAGGCAGGCTCCGTATCAGAAATACGTTCTTTTGTCAGCTATGCATTAAAAACAGTTGCCTTTTCTTCTGTCATTTAACAGAAGGCATTTTTCTTTTCCACTGGAGTTTATTGTGGTAGTGGTATTTGGAGTACATGTGTGCTGTCCTCTTATACCACAGTGTACATAGTTACTTTTTCCTGACTGATTTTATAGCCAGGAGGTACCTTTAGCTCTTCTAACTTGACCTGCTTTCTAAATTAGAGAGCAGGACCCAGCCATTTCTGCATCAGCCATAATATCTGTTCTAGACTGGGTGTCTTTCTGAGAGATATGTTACAGCTCAATTTAAGAACTGCAACAGATGGAAAATCCAGCACACTGCTATGTTGGAATTTGTTCCAAACATTAATTACTATCACTTGATACTTGTGCTCTGTTTCCAGCTCAGAATTGTCAAAATTAAATTTCCAGTAGTTCCATCTTTATTATTAATTGGATAATGATCAAGTAAGAACAATAATTACAAAATAACAAGTAATTTCAAGGACTATTAGTTAACTAAACAGAACTGGTCAAGAGCATTTTTTCTGGAAAGGCATTACAGACTGTGACAACGTCACCTTCTAATCTTGAGTAAATCAAGCTGCTTTAGTGTTTCAGTATAAGGCACATTTCCCAGACCTCATACCTTTCTTGCAGTTTTCTTCTGAGCCAATTCCAGTTTGTCAATGCCTTTCTCAAAGTGTAAATGCTAGAACTGGACGGAGTATTTCAGGAATGCTCTTGCTAATGACATACGCAGAGGGAGTATCACCCTCTTCATCCGTATTCCCTTGCTTAAACATGAAAGGATTGCATCTGACATTTTAATCATAGCATCATTCCGGTAGCTTACTCTCAAATTATTATTTAAGTCTTTTCTAGAGTGCATGCTCTAGAGAATTCAGTTTCCCAATAAGTATTATGCAAATTCTTCACTCTTTGGCCTTAGGTTTGGCCATGCCAAAATATCTTTTAACAATTCCCCAATAGTTCATTCCCCTTTCATCTTCATTAGTTGTCAACTGAATTTGTCACCTGTAAGTTTTGCTATTGATAACCTCACCTTGCTAAAGATACTGAATTGCACTGGAGAGAGAACAGACCTTCACAGGACCGCACTAGAAATATTATTCCTTACATGACTATTCTACATCTGTACTTATTTGTCTGCTGCCTCCATTTTAGTCAGTCTTTTGTATGATTTTAGTCAGATTTTTAATTTAAAATCTCAGTGTTAATTAAGTCTTCTTCAATGTCCCCAGCATTTGTAATTAAAAACCGCTAAGCACACTGAAATAAACTACCTTAGCTTGCATTGAGGCTATTGTCCGATTCTGACAATTTGAATTAAAAAAAAATAAAAATCTGTTAAGCATTCTTTCTAGCTACCAATGGGATACTTTTCATTAGCTTCAAGGTAGAATTAGATCTTCCTGTCCTTTTCTAGACCAGCAGATGTGTACAAGCACATCATGATCCTTGTTTTTACTATGCTTTCCGAGTACTGGATTTAAACCATTATTAAGATCACACTCTTCTGTATATACTTAAAGCATTGTTTATTATTTTCATCCCTCCTCTATGGATTTTTTTCAAAGATACTTTCTGCTTGCTGTATCAGGTGTCCATATTTCCCCAGGGTCAGTTTGAAACCCACTGCTATCTCTCTTGCTTTTAGTTTCATGAGTTTTTATTGCTGCCTTAATTTTTTCTCTATCAATAGTATATTTTTAGGCTAAAGAAGTCTTTTAAGTATTGTGAAGTGATGTGTCTTTTGACACTGAATTTATCAAATGTGAATTATATTTTGTATTGTCATATTTTCATACTTAATAATTTTCTGCCAGATAATCTTGTTTACAGTTTTTCTCAGTCTTGGGAAACTGGCTTTCTAAAAGGCAAAACATATACATTATTGGCAAAGTATCATCCAGGCATATATTGGCAAACTACATAGATATTTCTGATGGGAAAAAAACCTAACAATCTTCCCTTGCCAAAATACATATAAAAATAATGTTAACTGTAGAAATATTCTGACGTTTGGGGGTTTTAAACTCTCCAAATTAAATTAATAATATTTGGTTTTGTTTTCAAACGAGCACTTAGCAGTGAAGTTCATTGCTTGCACTGATCTTTCCTGTGGAAAGATCTGTAGTCATTTACAAGTTAATAATAAATGTAAGATAATTTAGCTTGCTCTGATTCACATCTTCTCTCTGGGCTTCAATTTCTCATCAGGAAAATTGAAATAACAGCTTCTTCTATAGATACATATTATGTACATAAGCACAAAATTATGCAGGGACCAGGAAAGTATGCTGAGAAAAGAGTGTAAGTATCTCTGATTAAAAAAAACCCCAAGCACTAAATGGTTCTGAATCCATCATAAGACTAAGTACAGAAACAGCATAACACTGTGTCTAATGTTATTTTGTTATTTGCACTTTGGAAAATACAATTTGGACAGAACAGTTGTGTCTTTGTTTCAATTTGGAAGATCTGAACTTCTTATTTTCAAAATCAAATATTGCATATACACATGTATGTGTTGTACTAAGGACTTATTTCCTTTCCTTCTGTATGAAAAGCTCAAAACATTATAAAAAAATTGGATTATTATACTCTACAAGCTTTTTAAATGTTGTATTAGTAGCCCTGTAATTTTTAGGCATCTGTGGATTCTTTGACTTTCTGATGAGTGTCACAAAAAACAAGCTTCGAGTTTTTAGTCTGGATTTTTAATTTAACTGAAGCGTGTGTTAAAGAGTCCATACAGATGGACATGTGACAACGTTGCTAAAGAGGCTGAAGAGCACAGCTTCTTCCTTCCAAAATCAACAGTGAACTGGGATTAGATTCTGCCAGAATCAATGGCACAGAAATAATTTATGTGCTTTGAAAAAAAAGAGCTAGTCATTTGGGGCCAACCCCATAATGTCTCTTGGAGAATCACTAGTGGAACTGGAGAGAATATAAAGAGACATGATCTTAGCAGGATCAAGAAAAATGGTGAATGTAAATGTGAAATATTGGCTGCCATGAGCCTTTGACTTCTCAATTTCATAGCTGATGTGACAAGCAAATTTTTCCTTGCACATTTAATTAAAATATACATAGGACAAAGACTCTTTTATTCAGGCCGCTAAAGATGCTTCCTTGACTGCTGTTTCAGAAGTCACTTGGTCAAATTTAGCTCTTCCATGATGAACTCTATTTTTTTCCTTTCAGAAGAGAGAACATTTATGGGGACATTGAAAATACAAGCATTTCAGTTTTGAAAGGAAAGATTTTGTCTTATTTCCTACAGGTTAACACATAGTTCAACTCAGATCAGAATAGGTAACATCTACTGCTAAAGTTCGATTTCCAAACCCAAACATCTTAGACTTTAGCATCTGATCCCCATTTTGAATGCTGAAGTGCTAGCATTTCCATTCCAGTTTGAGTTTCTGTGCAACAAAGAACTTCAATGTTCACAGATGGTATTATACATAACCAATTTTCACAGGGTTAAATAATAATGAGCTTAGAGAATCAGGAACTTGGTTACAAATATCGACACTTATGGATTTGCCTGTTTGGCTGAAAATACCTTATTAATTTTAGTTCACTAAAACGTAACCCAGCTGTAACTTGACCCATTCTGAGTAGCTATACTTAAAGCGGTGTTATGTTTTCAGTACTAAAGACTGATAACTTGATAGCTCCCCAGGGTTTGTTGGTTACAGTTTAAGTAAAGAGCTGACATTACATGCTATTTTTCTGAAAATCCCAGCAGTAATATTACGGATGAGATACTGGTATTCCAAGATACATTCAATAATTTTGTTTGAGTGTGCGTTATCTACAAACATATGGCATACCTGCAATTTTGTTCATTTTCATGTCCCTTTAATCTTATGAAGATGGAGCTTTAAAACCTAACAAATAAAGCAGTTCATAAGTATTCCTTGGGCCAAGAGAAAACCAGCCTGGATTCTGTCATCCTTACTCATGGTGAACAGTAGGTTACTCTGTAAATAGTCCTCATTATTTCAATAGGAATGAAGGTCACCTAATTTGGTGCTTAGGGATTACATAATAATTTTTCATCTGCATTTCTCAACAGTTTTAGAAAGTGTGCATAACTCATTCATTCTTGTTTCACAGTTGGGAAACTGGTGCAAAGTTAAATTAAATGAGTTATTCTATATTGTTCAACAGGAAAAAGGGAGCCAAGAACAGAACCTCATTTATTTTTCTGAACAGTTTTCAATAGAACCAGGTAACATTCTATAAGCATTTCTTTCTGCTTCTTCACCGTTTCCAGAAAGTTTATTTCTAAGAAAACAGAGGACTGCTGTATCTGGGTTTATTGCTGTCATTTCTTAGCCCATCAATGGATCCAAGCAAAGATGCTGTCTGATCATGACAAACTCTTATTTCAAATGCAGAAAGAAAAAAAATTACCACAGGTAGCACATCTAAGAAACTGAATGATTTAAGGCTTTCATACAGATTAATGGAGTGTTTTATTCTATTTCCCAGAATTTATGTGTTTGTTTTCTCATAATAAAGGAAGTTTCTAGCTTCTGGTTGTGAAGATAGCCTTGACAATGTAAACCAACATACTTTCATCTTGTTGAGTCCTCATCCTTACCAGCTAAAACAATAGCATCAAGCGAAGTTAACTTCCCCCATTCATCTTACTGGAGTGTCAGCCTTTAAGAATAAACATGCACATTTAAGTACCAACACTGTTAACCAATTCAGTGCTTATTATCAGATTAGAAATAACTAGTCAGCACAATTTAACAGTGGCTGGATATTTGTGATGTTCTTTATATGCTATCACTTGAAAATGTCGAATATACTATTGATATAAAAATTGAGAGCAATCAACTAAGTTTAAGTTTTATCTTTCTAAATTAAGTATTTGTGTAATGTTGCACACTTGAGTTTTGCAATGCTTTTTAAACACCTTCTTCTCTGGCAATCTAAAGATCTCCCAAACAGTGACTGCTAAAATTTCTCACCTACTCCCTAATTTTGATGTTCTATAACCAATTGCTGCCTGACTGCCAGCTTACTCTGTCCTGAGAGGGACTTCACTTTACAAATATATAATCAATTTCTGTGAAGAAAGAACCATTTAAAATTTGCCACAAAGCACAGACACTCATTTATTCCTAACTGATGGAAACAACCAAGTGGAAATTACAAGACACACTTACACCATCCTTACACTATTTCAAGGATGAGGGAGAAGACAATGGGGCTGCACAAAACCTGCCCTCTCTTCTAAAACATCCCAGATAAAAATAAAAAATGTCTGTTTATTATGCAACATGTTTTCTCTCTAGAAAGAAAAAAACCTAACTGTTTCTGCAGTGCTTACTGCATCCATTTTACAGCTGATAAACTGAGGCTTTAGGCTGAAAAGGTCATTCAGCAGGAGAGCAACAGCAGAGACAGGAACAGATGCGAAATCCCAAGACAGGTCTCAGTTTATTAAATCACTCTGTCCCTGTTCAGGTGGCATCTTAAGCACGCATTGCAAGCAGCTGCTGAGAAAAAAGCTCATCTGCCCTCTGGCCCCTTGAACATCTAAATTATGACACGAGCCCAGAGCCACAGCATCAAACACAGAGGCCAAATCCTACCTTTGCTAAAAGAACATAAGCAGTGCTGCTATCCCTGCTTCATCGTGCTTCCAGCCTGCCAGGAGGACAAAGTCAGTGGAGGAAACCAGCCTCTGTGACAAAAATACTTCATAAAGTCCCCAAACAATGCAAATGGACTGTAACAGGAACCAAAAACATATCATTGATTCCTCTCTCTGTATTGTTCAGTGAACTGTGGTTTGGACCAGCAGCAAATGAATCTCATTAATACAGCAAGTACCTGATTCCTGTACATCCATCTATGTCCCACACTTGTGATTTTCCTTTTCTTCTTACCTGCATTCTTTTACGGGACATAAATTTATTGGCAGATTTTCTCAAACCTTTTCTTCCTGCCTACATCTTTCTACTTCCACCTCTTTTTTGAAGCCTCTTTCAGATCAACTTTTTTACACTGGAAATGCAGTTAAACACCTAATAATTTTTAAAACTTGCTATAGCAGAAGGAAGTTGTGTGTATTGTTTACATAATGATCGTGAAAATACTGTAGGTGGCTATTTTTCAGAATAAAAATTTATTTTATTTTCTGACATAGTTCTGAGAGAACACCTATGCTGTTGTATTCACTGAACAATACTTCATATACATTTATTGAACAGCCACCATGATAACACTTAATTAAAGTCCATGTGGCATTAAATGACAGAAAGACATTAAAAATATCATTAAAAAAACTAGATTTACTTTCTCTGGCAATTGTTTAGCTGTTGCATGAGGATTCTTTCTATTTTCATTTAGAAGGCACATGTCACTTTCAAAGCAGTTAACAAAGATCCCACTAAGTATTACACAAGTTGCACAATTATTTTGTTAATGCATTTATATATTTAGGTACTAGAGGAGCATGCGGAAGCTGCAATTCGAACGAAGAGCAAGAATGAAGACAGAAGATACCAGACTGGCAGTGATCCCAAGCTGCTCACACAGTGATGATCAGGACAGCACATGTGGGTGCCACATGAGCAGGTGAAACTGTGATTCTACATGTGTGGAAGGGAGGATAATAATTGAACAATCAGATGTGCTAAATGCATCATGCTGGGACATCGCTACATTTCAGATGGGTTGTGAGGTTTGAAACTGAAGGCAATAACTCAGGAAGTGGCCAAGTTACAGCTGTAATCGTAAGGTTTGCTGCGTGGTCCCTGGAGTGCCACGGTGCCAATCTTGTTCTGACACACTCCCCAGTAGCATGCCAGACGCTTTGCAGCCTAAAGTGAGCGTTCAACATCTTTCAGCTGCTAAGACTCTAAGATTTTCACTCTGGATATACTCCAAAGCTCCTCTCCCTGCATGCCTGTACATACTGCAGTCTTCCCTAGCCACCATCTGCCAGATTCCTCACTACTGCCTGCTCCTGGGGATGGTGTCTTGCCCCTTGCAGCTTGGCCAGTCTGTCTGGGCACTGGGACTGGGACCAGGATTGGGACTAGGACCGGGGCCAAGCTCTGCCCTCTGCCAACTGCACACCGGCCCAGAGCAGCACACCTGGCACTGAGCTGACACAGGTCCACAGCAGCGGTGATGGAGGGGTGAGAGGAGCACAGGCAAATTTGTTTCATTCCTATTTTAGTTGTACTTACTGCAGTAGCTCCAAAGGGTAATGCAAAGGGTCCTAATAAAACCAAGGAATTAAAATCTTCCCTTGCAGGGCATTATGAGATATCAAAAGCTTTCACTGCAGTTTGATATGGCCTTCTGCACCCTGATTTGCCCTTATTTGGGCTGCCTTTGCCTGAGTGTCTTTTTAACTATAATGTAATAATTTGTTATTGTTGTTGGGGTTTTTTTAAATTTATTATTATTATTATTATTGTTGTTTCTTTTGAGGTAGAGGCTATGCTATCTGGAAAACATGGATTTAGTCTTTACACTGTAACTGAACTCTTAACCTGAACTGCACTGAAACGCTAGACCAAATACCCATACATTTGTTCAGCTGGTTCTGGCCCTTTTTAAAGCAAAACTGGGGAAGTTTCTCAAGAAGAGATACAGCAGGGGGTCACAGAGGGCACCCGCCCCTCCGCTCCCAGGCCCTGACCTGAGGAGCACCACGGGGCCCTTTCGTTTCTCCCATCCAACACACACACAAAGATGCTGGAGGGACCTGTACAGCTGCACAGTCATGTCAATGTGCGGCTGTGCTTTTCCATATAATCTTTCCACGCACGAAAATCTGATGGGAAAACAAACAAACTCACCCTGCTGTGGATTGAAAGTCACAGGTCACACATGAGGCTGAGGCTCCAGGACTGCTCCTTCTTCCACTGCTGCCGTTCACGTTTTTGTGGCTTCCATAGGTTGCTTTTCTTAAGCGTCTGCTTCCTTTTTGCACCTGGTCTGAGGCATGTGTATTTTCAATTATAAGCGCTTCTGGACAAGGATGATGTCTATCTGCACGTTTGCAGAGGGTTTAGTACAACAGCCCTGAGCTCTTGCACTGCCTCCAAGACCTGCAGTCACACACCACCAGCAGTAAATGGACGTTGCTGGATATTCTACTCCGCTGTCTCCAGTTGAATACAAAGTAACTCAGAGTTTTGCCTCTCCTGATTGCGTAGCGTGAGTACAAGCTATTTCACAGACCACCTGCTTTTTCTAAACCATTTGCAGAATCGACTACTAGGAATCCCAATGTGGTTTATATGTTATTAATAAAGTTAACATTTCTATTAAATATTACTCCCTTCTGTGATTCTCACCCAAGCTTCAGTGTAAAAGCAAGAAAAAAACCCTTTTCTGCCACCTTATTAAATGTTCAGTTGCAACAATATAGAAGACTCTGGTAGCATAATGCCATGTTGGCATCTTTCCAGCACGGATTTTTTTTTCCATAGATTTTTTTTCAAGTCAATTTATTGCAAAACAGTTGCTTTTTGTAATATCACAGATTTATCCAGAGTTTACAATGCAATCATTGCTTCTTGCTATTGGAAAAGATTTATTTAGCCAGTTTTGGCCTTCATTCCAAAAGGCTGAATGCCAAATCATTACAGTGTATCTGGTGTTCTGTTGTCAGAAAATCTGATCTAGCATTAAGATACTATTCAGAGACCCTAAAAACCGGAGAAAATAATTGTGGTAAATCAAAACCTCATAAATACTTTATAAAGTTTTTTTTTAATGTCTGTCCTCATGTGTGACAAAAAAGTACCAGTTTACATGCAATGAGAATGCGTGAGTTTTGAGGCTTCATTTCCTATATTGTCTAAGTTTTAAAACAATATTAAAGTCTATCCCATATAGACACAAAAGTCAGGGGGTTGTTTTCACATTGTATTTTCTGGTACTACTGCATTTTAATAAGCTGAAAGACTGCAAATCGTTTTCCTAGACATAAACCCAAATGACTTTTTTTTCTATAAAAAGAGACACTGTGAGGCTAAGAAACATATATATATGGCTCTAAAGCTGAAGCCACAACCATGCAAGCACATACACGCAGGCAATACTAAATGTGGTTAAAGAAAAGCACATGCCAAAGACTTAGAAGCAGCTGGCCCCAAATTTTGGCCCCAACACTCCATGTGAAATAGAACATATGTGTGGATGAGGTTTGACTCCCGTCAGATGCTTCTGGAACACAATAAAATCTCACTGGGTAAGAAAGCTGTTCTGTCTTCCAAACTACCTATGCCAATAACTTTTTATATCTCCACCAAAAAATGCAAAACAATTTTCCTGTGTAGCACATCAGTGTGACAGATAGCAGTGATTGCCAGAAGCTTGGAAATGGCAGTGTATCTGGGATGGATATTAAACTGAGCCTGGAAAGCATGGGAGAGCAACAGGCAGAATAATAAACTCAGGCAAAGATCATGTCCAGATCTTACTCTGTAAATATTCCACTTACTTATTTTCGGGGCACCAGAAATCTATCAATAATTTACCTTTTAAGGTTGTAAAATTACATAACTTATGAGCCAGGGAATCTGCTACTTCACATCATATTGCATACAAATTCAGAAGCAGCTAACCAATGCAATATGGAGGGGTGCTTTTTGCAAAGGGCAAACCACAGAGGCCAGGAGGGAACATTGGGTTGAGAAAAGGGGCTGAGCTTGGAGCTAGCACTCAGCCTAATCTGACTCAGTTGCCTCTTAGCAGCTTAAACCGTGGCAATAGTCCAAAAGAGGACAGAATTTATTTAATCACTGCTATGCATCATTGGTTGAAGAAACTGAAGGTAGAAAAATCCAGACAAGCTGTGATGTTCATGGCAAGCTATAGAAGAAATAGCAGTTCTGTCCAGTTGTTTTGGGTTTTTTTTGCTAGTAGTGAAGGACACTGATCTATATGTTCTGAGGTAACCAATAACACTATGGGCCTGGCTCAGAGGGAACATTTTTTTATAAAAGAGGCAAGGTTAACAATGCTTCACTTTGGACACTTAGAACCTGACAAGATTCAGAATCTTCAAGAAATTTTGAAATTTGTCACGTGGACCTGTTAATGATAAGAGTAGAGAGGTCATCCCATCAAAAAACCCAAACAGAGGAAGAGGTCATCTGGGGAGCACCATATACAGTGTGTCTATTTATACACTCCCATCAGAGCACTTAATGTGTCCTAATTCTTATGACATCAATGTGTTTTTTGAGTAAGCTGGTTCCTCTGCTGACTCTGCAATGACAGACTAATTTTTAAAAATTTCCCAGAGGTTGTAAACCTTAAAATATCTGGAATCAAAACACAAAGTTCTATAAAAGCTTGATTTTGAGCCGCGTATTTCAGTTTAGCAGACTGCAAGTATAATTACAAGTGAATTACTTCAATATTACTAGGGTGGTGGAATCTTTTCATTTGGACAGTCTTCAATAGTCCTTAAATTGCCCTCATAGTTTGATGATAAGGCTGAAGTATAAATGGAAGCTCATTAGCAGTGAAAAAGGGAAAAAATGTGGCGTAGAAGAAACAAAGTTTACTCCAGTTAGATTCAGCTTTTATGAAATACATATAGAGCTTTGTACTAACCACAATTATTTTTTACCATAGCATCCTAGTCAACATATTACACACATAGACACACACACACAAATACATCCTTACAGTGAAAGCACACTGAAGTTTCATAGCAAAGCAATTAAAACACACCATTCCTAATATTGTGGCCTGAGCAATGTTAATTCTGTGCCCTTAACTACATATAGGACAATTACTGTCTTGTGGTAGGTGATTCCGTACTGTATTTTCCTAGAGTCTTTGTTTCAATGGGGATATTCTAGGTAAGCATCTAATGAGTATTCCATTTTGTCTATGTAACTCAAAGTGTGACTTCCTGCCCCATTTTGGTACACAGGTCAGCCTTACTCTGAATGGAGAATCTATGTTGATACTCTCAGATTTCACAAGGGCATTAATCTGTATAGTGTTTCAATCAGCTACAAATTATGAAAACACCCTTATAACTTCAGGGAGATCATCATCCACATTCTTGTTAAGAAACAGCAGAGATACAGACATAGCTAGAGCTGGCAGACTACTTTCACACATGTAAGAATGATTTAATCATGACAAGTATTCTATAGGTTTTTTTTAAATCACGGATCTCCATTTAGTTGGGGTACAATTGTGAGTGTTGAGTAGTTCTGCAGCTTGGTCCTCCATGGCCTCTGCCATCAGACACCCAGAAAGCAAATAGCCAACAGCTTCTGACCACCTTTGAGAATCCAGTTTTAGTGGAGTCACCTGGCACCACCTCCCTGGAAGTATCAGTAGAAAGAGTACACAAACAGATCATCAGGGCACTGCAGAGCTCTCCTGTATTGCAAGATGGTCTTTCTGCCTGAGTTGCTGGCTCATTCAGCACATCTCCCAGACTCTGCAATAAGAATGACTCCCGTTATTACAAAATCCTGATTCAAACCTTACTGAGTTCACCCTGTACACTGAAATTTTCTCATGCTAAAATAGTAGATAAACATGTAAGCAAATACTTTTACATTTAAAGATGCCAAAAGAATTCAGGTTATCTCTTGGTGTTCCATAGGAAATTCTGCAATTAAGAAACGTTGAGCATGCCTCAGAAATGTATATATATAAAAAAGAAATCTCTCTGAAGGTGAACTGTTTGTTTTGATTTCAACTGCTTGTAATTCTTAATATTGTATCTGATTCAAAATAAGAAACAAGATGATCAGAAATATCAAAGCATTTAATTCTGAAATATAGGGAAGCAATACCATCCAGCAGCATCCTTTATACCATGCACCTTTTTCTCCCCTGCCACAAAGCAAATCTTTGGAATCTGCAGGTATTACTACAAATTATCTGAAGTCACAGTTCTGGTACAACCAAAGTTTTGAAATTTTCAGAAGCACAAAAATATTATTTGTGTATGTGTTGTCTTAAAAATGCAAACTGGAAAAACATAAAATCAGAAAAATCACAAAAAAATATCTGTCAGCTAGTATCATGTTATCAACCTTGTGATTAACAGCAGGGTTGGAATGCTGAGATCCTTTGCAGGCTTCAGATCCTGGGAGTTAACAGAGGAACAGCCGCTGGAGGTTTTTTGTCACAGTTTTGTTTACTGTCAGAGTTGGTGACACACAGTAACTCATGACTCATTCAAGACCCTGGAAGAAATTGTTCTCTCACAAAAAACCCCCAAAGAACCCACAACCAAAACCAAGTGAAAACCAAACAACCAACTCTCTTTCCCTCAAGGCTTCATTCCTTCACCTTGTTGCTCTGTTCCTCCATATGAGTCCCTTCCCTGCCTTAGAGATACCTTTGGCACCCCACAAAGTTGTAGTCTTATGTCTGAACACAATGGCTGGGACCACTCTTCTTGATGGTGAGTAGAATTCCAGTGTTATTCCTAAACACCAGCTATTCAGTTGTCTCTACCAAAACCAAACCTTATGTCGTCTAGCTCAATATTTACACTGATGCATTTTCTGAGGGTATGCAGTGAAAATAGAATTTAATTTATTCAAATTTAGTGGTTTTCATAATGTTTACACTAAGAATATTCTTAATATCCCTGTCATGAGACCTATTAAAACTAAAACATTAGCATCATAAATGACTTTTCACATTTTACTTTCTAGGAACACAGGTTAGTTTTGAACAAAGTGAATTCTTGGAACCTAAGGATACTATCATAATACAGGTCAATTCCAAACAGCAGAGTTTTCATATTATCTGCATAAATATCAAAATATATTTCCAGAACTTCTATCTCTAACTTTTGGAAACTATGAGCAAAATTCATAAATTATTTCCTCCTCTTTCATCTCCCCCACTTAGTAGGAAATCTTAGGATGAGTTAGAGACTTTCATATTATAACATTGTGATTTCTTGCTGGTGTCTTCAGAACATATCATTTCTTTGTGACTTGCCCTTAAAATATTATTTAATATTTATGAAGAATTAAGTTTAAATTGACCAATTGTCAATGTCAAAGACATATTTTTTTTAAGCTATGAAAGCTTGTAGGTTTCTATGCTAAAATTCTAAGGGATAAACATTTATAATTCACCATTACATCATTCAGAATTTAGCTGCGAGGAAGCCTAGGGCTTCCCACAAGGATATCTGCTGTTCCTTAAACTCCTGTCCAGGGTGAAAGACAGTAGTCAACAAAGACACTGTACCCAATTATGTTGATAATCTGCCTTGAACTTGTCTAATGAGAAGTTTAATGTGGGCAGAATAGTATCAGGAATGATTATGCTTAATTTCTACTTTTAACTGCTCTTCATATATTTTTTTTAATTTAAAATTATCTTACATGACAAATGCCACTGTTCAGTGAATAATTTCATATTTTATAAAAAAGCTTTAGAGGAAACAGAGGAGAAAAAAACCACACCAAACCAGTCCAAGAATTGCCATGATGCACTGTAATAGTAATTTAACACTTGGCAGGGGCGCAGTAAGGAGAATATACAAACTACTGAGACAACACATAGCAAACAGTGCTTCTCTTGACACAGAGCATCTGGTCCAAAGTGTTTAGGAGGCACTTTGGTGTCTACACCCTGCCCCACTCCACCAAAGAGGTAAGGTGCAGGCATTCTATCCCATAGAGGGGAATGGAAACACAAGACAAGATTACATCCATCAATGAAATAATACAAAACAGATTACATTTTGATATTTTATTGTTCCATGCCACAAAAGTCAAAGGACCAAATTACAAATTCCCAGCTGAGGGAATTTGCAGCTTTTGCTGCAGCTATTCTTTCTGAGTTACAAAAGCTTGCAGGAAATGCTGATAAAAATCACTTTTAGTTGTTAGTTATCAGCAAATGTTTCACAGAGGGAGTGGATAGATACAGAATGAAGAGAGAATGAAAAAAAGGGGAAAAAGACATTTTCAATTAACTCTAATAGTTTTCTGATTTCAGCTGACTATTTGTAGCAGTTCTGTACTTTTATGCAAAGTGTGATAGGAGTGTGACTGTTGTGGTGTTTTGAAGTAACTTAGTCTTGGTCTGTTTCTTAATTTTTAACTTCAAAAAAAAAACAGCAACATCCTTCCATTTCTTCAATCCAGAAGAAAAATCTGTACTAACACAGTAGGTGGTCTTCCCACTGAATCACTCCCAATGCTTGCACCATCTGGATTTTCCTTGGAGGTCTCCTTTCCAAGAACTGACAAGACCCAACCTTACTTAATTTATGAGACAAGATCATAGCCAATGATGATATGAATGCAAGCATGTATGGTAAGATTTGTGAGGTTTACAAATATCATATGAAATGACTTTTGTTTACATAGGCTTTTAGGGTCATTATAGCACCTTTTTGGAATTCTGTTACTGAATTTTCATGGCCTATTCAGTTTACATGCTATTTGCCTGGGAAAAGTTTCATTTTTGTTGGAAAAAATACAAAAATTTTGTTTATTACACATAGATTATGCTTTGCAACTTCAGTATATACCAAATTTATTTTCTCTTATGAAACATCCAAAACCAGTAGTCAAGTGGTAGCAGAGCTGCCTACAAAAATTGAGTTAAGGAATTAAATACAGTTTATGTAGTAATTAAACCAAAAATTGTGTTAAAAATCTTTATTTTACTATGTAACTAAGCTTTTTAGAGCAACATAAATGTATCCTGTTTAGAATTTAACAGAGAAAAATGTTTATCTTTTTTTAAAGACCCTAAAGAAGAAAATATGGTTAAACCCTGAAACATTACATCTAGAATAACCTAAATTGCAAACAGAAGTATATAGGTATAAAGAACTATAAATGACAACTGAGATACAGCTGAGTCACCAATATCCCATGTAATTCAGAGGAAAACTGATGCATTTCATTATTCATAATTTCTTACCAATACTCCAAACTAGAAAGGTAGTGGAAAATCAAGTTCATAAGTTCATAACCAGGTTTAATACAAACTGCACTGAATTACAAGTCACTGTAGTTCTGTCCTCCTTCTCACTCATTAATTTTTCATGGTATCAAAAGTTTTTCTTCCTACCCTTTTATAGTTAGCAGTAGTTGGCTACTTTCCCAAGGAAGTATTTATTCTACTAACCTAATATTACCCACCTTTTTTTTTCTTTGTTATTTTATCCTTTCAAATTGATTTCTTTTTACCTCTTTTAAAAAAAGATCCACTATGCAGACTTTCACAACTCCCTAGAATATTCAACAGAAAAGACAAGAGATAAAACTTTGGGGACAATGTTCATCAACAATGGACAACTTTTCATTTAATTTCCTTTTAAAATCAGAAATAAGTCTGGCTTGTCTAGACAAAGACACAGGAGAAAGATGTTTGGCACCTGACTTAAGAGCATTAGCTCTGCATAAAAGAGGATAGGAGAAAGGTACTGTATTATCTACAACTTAATGGTGAGAAGATATCCCTACAGTTGAACCAGGCTTCTAGCTATGAGAAATAGCTTCAACACCTACTAATTCAGTGGTGCCAGAGATGACATTGAAGACTGGACCTAAGAACTGCTAATCTCTATGAGCGGCACTTCCAGCTGTTCCTGGCCAGCCACTGTCAAGTAAGCCTTCTTGAGAGCAACCACCCAGGCAGCAAAAGGCAGGTCCTACTTGGTTAACTTGATCTCCTTCTTTGAAAAGGTAATCAACCCACTTATTGGATGAAGAAAAGGATGTGAATGTTGTTTACATGGACTTTAGTAAAGTCTTTGACATTCTCCTGGAGAAACTGGCTGCTCATGGCTTAGACAGGTGTACAGTTCACTGGGTTAAAAACTGGCTAGATAACTGGGCCCAAAGAGTTGTGGTGAGTGGAGTTAAAATCAGTTGCTGACCAGATGCAAGTAGCCTTCCCCAGGGTTCGGTGGTGGGTCCAGTTCTGTTTAATGTCTTTATCAATGATTGGTACAAGGGATTCAAGTGTACCCTCAGTAAATCTGCAGATGACACCAAGTTGTGCAATACTATTGATCTACTTGAGGGTGGGAAGGCTCTAAAGAGGGATCTCTACAGGCTGTATTGATGGCCTGAGGCCAACTCTATGAGGTTCAACAACGCTCAGTGTTAGGTCCTGCATGTGGATCACAACAACCTCATGCAATGCTACAGGCTTGGGGATGAGTGGGTGGAAAGCTGTGCTGTGGATAAGGATCTGAGGGTATTGGAGGAAAAAGATCTGGAGGTGTTGATCAACAGCCAGCTCAATATGAGCCAGCAGTGTGCTCAGGTGGCCAAAACCCCACAGCATCCTGGCTTGTATTAGAAATAGTGTGGCCAGCAGGACTAAGGCAGTGATTTTCCCAATGTGCTTGGCACTGGTGAGGCTGCACCTCAAGTGCTGTTTTTACTGTTGGGGTCCTCACTACAAGAAAGACATTAAAGTGCTGGAGTGTATCCAAAGACAGGCAACAAAGCTGGTCTAGAGCAAATCTTATGAGGAGCAGCTGAAGGAACTGGTGTTCTTTAGCCTCGAGAATAGGAGAATGAGAGGAGACCTTATTGCTCTCTACAATTACCTTAAAGGAGGTTGTAGGCAGGTGGGTGTTGGTCTCTTCTCCCAAATAACAAGTGATAGGACAAGAGGAAATTGCCTCAAGTTGCACCAGGGGAGGTTCAGATTAGATATTGGGAAAAATTTCTTTACCAAAAGGGTTGTCAATCATTGGAACAGGCTGCTCAGGGAAGTGGTTGAGTCACCATCCATGGAAGCATTTAAAAGACATGTAGACTGGGTACTTAGGGACATGGTTTAGTGGCGGACTTGGCAGTATTAGGTTTATGGTTGTACTCGATGATCTCAAAGGTCTTTTCCAACCTAAATGATTCTATGATTCTTTATACCTTAAGCTGGTCTCTGCACCCTGAATTCAGGAGACCTTATTACACTATTGAAGACTCTCAGTTTAGCTCAGGAGTTGCACACAGTTGTGAAAGTACAGTTCTTACCGACCTGCAGTATACAAGTGCAGTTCTACTCACTACTGTAGATACAATTTTTATATTATGGTTATACAGAATAAGGTAGCCTTCCAAGACTGTTAATGACCATTGTCTTCCCTTCTTTGTGGCAAGAAAAACAGAGCAGAACATGTGATGCCTTCCTGCAAGCAACTCATTTCCTGTAGGTAAAACCCTGCCGAACAGAACAGATGTCTATAAGAAGATGACAACAGGAGTCATGGACTCATCAGTCATTATGGGCCCAGATGAGCCACAGATACCCCCTCAACATCTATGACATTTTGCAAGGTCTGCTTTGCTTGTCTGAATCTTAGCCTTACAGATACATCTAAATTTGAACTCCCACACATGAATTTTTGCCCAGTTCTAACTCACCCATTTTCCCCTATTGCTACAGATAACTGCCTCTTCTATTACATGCTCAGTTACTTACAAACTTTTCAATGTTTTATTTACAAAACTTTTCAATGTTTTCCATGATTTGGACTGTTGTGCTTCAGATCCCGCAGTTTATTACAAATTCCAAGCAGCCTTTTCTAATTTTTTAAAGGATATTAAGAATTCAGGCACTTACTGGTTTTGATAAGGGGGCAGAAAAGTACATATAAAGTCCTGAGCAAGCAAAAGTCAGCATGCTCACTGCTAGCAGATGTCACTGGACATTTTGCTTCTGACTGACAGGTGCTGCACAAATTGCAAGTTTAACTTAAGAATCAAATTAAGAATAATAGTATAGGCTAAATACTTCTTTTGAAAGAAATAAAGTAGTTAGTGCTAGAACACGTTGCATTTTAAGCTAATTTTAATTTATAGAAAAAAATCCATCTTTAAAGTGCTATTTCTCTCTGCATTCATAAAAGAAAGTAGATAAGAACTCCAACTGACAAAGAACTCCAACTGACATTATGTCTTCCTAGAAAGGTACAGGAACCTGCACTGTTTAAAAGTTTATGGGATAGAAAGCAAACCTCTGCTTCTCTCTAATGCTTCCTTTAGTTATTAATTAATAACACTATGTAAATATCTAGACATTTTGAAGTCAATGGATTTGCACACAAATAAAGACCATACAAATTTAATCACATGTTTTCAGTAAGAGGTCTGAGCATGAAGGGGTTTTTTTTCATTCTCAAAGGAAAGCAATAGATATTCATGAAATTCACCTTTTAACTTGCAGGTACAAAACCGGGTAAGGAAAGACTATTTTGAGGGGAAAAAAGGGTTTTTTAAACATAAAAATCCAATGCAGCTCCCACTACTGAAAATACATCTATGTATTATGGGTATTATATCTATGTCGCAGAGAGAGTTGCGTTCTGCAAATACATATTCCTTCCTTTTGCATCAGTCCCAGTCTGATTCAGACATATGGTTTGCAGAATGCTTGCAACCGTCTCATTTTTGGCACTTCAAATACAGGAAGCAATACGTTATTTGTATATTCTGTTAGGGACTAATACAATACAAAGCCCACTGAAACAGCTCAACTTTGGATCATACCCTTCAATTCTCTCCTGACTAGTCTACATTGTTTCCTGAAAAGGCATCACTTAGCCTTTTTGTAAAGGTAGTTTGACAGCTGCTCTACTGTTTATTACTAGTCTTAAGGCTTTTCCTGCATTTTTTAGTATTTACCCTGCAATTTTTTTCCACTGCCTCTCTGTTAGGCTTCAGACCTGATCTCAGTGAAGGCAACAGGAATCTTTCCATTGCTTCATGACAAACGATTTAGATTGGAAATGAAGTCTGCCCTCTGGGGTAAGAATTGATTTGCAGGACTTCCAACTAGAGAGGCTCCGGTCTACGTCAGGACACTTGGCTGTCCCACCACACCCTAGTTTCTGAGTATTTGTTGGAAAGCTACAGGTTTGCTGCGTCAGCATGTTAGGCAGCAATACTTGCAAAGACAAGGCATAAAATACATTTCTTTGATTCAGTGTCAGCAATGCTCACATGTAATTTCCAGTTACATTTTGTGCTAATATGGATTAAATCATTGTCATTTAATAGCAATTTTATTTCCACTAAACTCGAGTTTCAGTCCCAGTGAAGTTGCCTTTTGAAAAACCTGACTGAAGAGGAAGAGCATGATACTACATATCACACCTTAGTCTTTTTAAGCACTGTGCACATGAGTCATTAATTTCACCACTGAAAAAGGACACTTTTTTTCAGTTCTGTCTTCCAAGATCTACAGTAAGGTCTTTTCTTCTAGGAAGAAAACAGGTTAATAAATAACCCAAAGTCTGAGGTTTATTGGCCTTTTTTGTCATTCACCTCCAGTGGGAATTATAGCAAGGAACAGTTGCCCTTGTTAACCTGCAAACATTTTTCACTCAGTTAGGTCATTGCCTCTGGCTCAAGGGTCCAATTTTCCTTTCATTCATTAAGCACATTGGGAAGCGGAGTTCCTAACCCTTTCCAGTCTAAATGTGGAACAATCACATCCCCTCACAATCAAGTGCCAATGTGCTGGGACCTTTACGTTTCACTGTGATCTCTCAGTGACGCAAGTTTTTAACAATTGAAGGATATTAAGTCAAAAAGTTGTTTTCTAATTGGAGGAGCTCAGGGGATTTCAAATAATGAACTCTTATAAACTGGAAGCTGGTACATGTGCGTTTCCAATTATTTTTTTTTAAAACCAGGCAAGAGGGCACTGCTAATCTCAGAAAGCAGATTCCAGAGGTTCTGCCTAGGAATTAAGGCCATGAGGCATAACAGTTGAGCAAGCATAAACCGTTATTGCTTTGGGGAGAAGAAATGGCAGTCTCATATGTCATTTTACTGGATGGTCTAATAGCTAAAGGGCAACATAATTCCAGTTGTAAAAAATGCAGTTGATATAGCTAATTCACTTACTCCTTTTGGAACATTCATAAAGAAAGGAGAATGACTCTTGCCTATTGGTAAGAGATTTTGCTACGGAGTCTCTGCAGAAATGGATGAATGATGGATGTAATCTGGTAACTAAGGGCTAAACACTTATTTCTATGTAAATAGACCTTTCTATACACAACAGTAAGGGTGCCAAAATATATATAAAAATCTTATCTCTGTAATAAGTTAACAACAATGTTTAAAGAAGGCCGAGGCTATAAGATAAGCAGAAAAATCCCTAATCTTTTACAGCAGTATAAGTGGAGATTTTGTCAAGTAGAGTACTTTAAAATTGGGACAAAGTAACTAAAAGAGTAAACTCTGTAAAATTTTCTCAGAAGAGGCGTTTGAATGTAGCGAAGGAGACAACAACTGAGTGAGAGAAGTATGGAATATGGAAAAGGAGAGCTTGAATTTCACATCTTCCTCTGATTTCTACTCCCACTGAGTGGTCGGGAAAAAGCACAGGAAGGATTTCTCAGGATCTATATGTAACGATTTCATGGCATAGTGTGGAGGGGGAAACTGGAAAAGTGCAGTTAGGACATGAGATAAGCACAGTATGAACCAGAATCTTGGCAGTGGAGGATGAAGGGGAAGGGATGCGGACTAAAGACTGAGCAGAGGAAAACATTACACAAGGGTCTGGATGTGTGGGATGCATGTAAATAACAACTCAGCTGCAGACGGAGGAAGGGAAAGGTTGACATTAACATTGGTGTTGGACAGAAAAAGGAAAAGAACTGATGGTCAAAGGCTGACAGAAGAGATACTGCTGTGAATTTAATCTTGAAAATAGTGAGCTTATTGTTGTCCATATAAAGATTCCCAGAAAAGTTAGCAGACATGTCAGGGGAAGTAGAACATTGTTCAGTGGGGAGAAATGGAAAGGGAAATTTGGGAATTATGTCTTGGCTAATTGTTGAAGAAATTGGAACTAAGTCAAATTTGCAGGGAGGTTCCTAAAGAGAGGGAAAAGCAAAACTGATGCCTTTCAAAAACACACACATCCAGCTTCCTTGTTACTTGTACAACTTATGGGTCAAATGTCAACATTTTGTTATTTCTAAAAAAGGAGGGAAGAATCATGCTTTGATTGAACCATGTGACTGTCTATAATGCCGACAGCAGAAGTGAAGACTTCAGCTAGAAGAGTGTAGGAAAATTATATATATTTTGGGGTCTTTGCTGAATAAGGTCCCAGTGCAGCCAGGCTGTTTAGCACTTACACTCTCAAAGACTCAGAGCGAAGGTAGGCAAGGGACCAGTCATCAAGAGAGTAAGTCACAAACATTCAGCAATTTTTTCTTCAGTTGGGATTTGTCAAAATCAAATTCTTAACCTTTATATGCATAAGTACATTTAAGTACATATGCAGCAAGAGAGAGAGAGATCTATATCAGTCTAGTTATAGAGATAAAATTCCCATCTGTCTTTATAGTGCCAGATACCAGGTAGATTCTGGAGCAGACCCTGGTCTCCTGTTCAAATGTGTTTCCATCCAACTCAGAAGCACCCATAGGAGAACTGGGAGCCAGAAAGCTGGAAGATCCTCACTCCCACACTCCCTGTCCCATTGAGTACAGATAGGCAGACTTCACTATAAGCTGCAGCTTTCTAAAGCTTCCAAACAACTAGTGATTCTAGAACAACTCTTCCTCCTTTCCTTTCCTTTCCTTTCCTTTCCTTTCCTTTCCTTTCCTTTCCTTTCCTTTCCTTTCCTTTCCTTTCCTTTCCTTTCCTTTCCTTTCCTTTCCTTTCCTTTCCTTTCCTTTCCTTTCCTTTCCTTTCCTTTCCTTTCCTTTCCTTTCCTTTCCTTTCCTTCCCTTCCCTTCCCTTCCCTTCCCTTCCCTTCCCTTCCCTTCCCTTCCCTTCCCTTCCCTCCTCTCTGCTCTCTATTCTCTGTTCTCTTATTTTCTCTTTTATCTCCTTATGTTTTTAAACAAAAAAGAAAAATTTTGCCACACTGAAATGAAAACAAACTTTCTCAGATTAGTATGTGTGGCAAATTTATGCTGGAGGAATTCAACTGTCTCTCACGTGGTGGTTGCTAAAAAAGCTTTGGACATTAGAGGTTCAAATTCTTGCTCTGATATAAAGAATAGTTCTTATTCCATACAGCAACAAAAAAATGTTGATTGGGATCTATCTCTTTTCTCCAGCTTGGACCACAAACATTTTTTCTCTTCTGTTGCCCCCCCAAAAGCAACTGAACAAATATAAAACATTTCCAAACGCTTTCATTTTAACAAAACACTGTATGCTTTGGAAACTACAGTGCAGTGAAGCTCTTTTGACTACTCAAAGGTCTTTGGAGTGCTTGAAGGTCACCATGAGGCCAGTGCCATTTTCCAAAGTGATTACTCTGACTATGGACTTCAAGTAAAGCTGCCTGAAGACAAGCACACTATTTCAAAAAAAATCTCTAAAATTTTGTTTGCCTGAATTAAACTAAATTTAGGAACATCCAAATCCTCTATGAAATTGGATTGCTGCTTTCTGCCCAGTTCTAAGTCATAGAAACAGGTGCTCCTGCAGATTACACACTTTCATTGTCAGCAGTTACTCTAATATTACTGGAAGTCTGCTGTTATTTGGTGGTGTTCCTAAAATCCCAACTTATGGAATCTTGTAAAGAGACACATGAACTTAAGTGCAATTTTTCCCTTTAAAAAATATTTAGATTTATGTTGGCTGCAGAGAAAAGGTTTAAATTAGAAGTCAAAGTGCTCAACAGAGCAGATAGAAAGACCCTTCTCTTCAATATTTTTTTATAAGTACCTGAAGTTTAAAACAATTTGCTGAATTTATGGAGCCCAATTCGTAACATTTGATTGCTCAGGTTTGGCAGTATGTGATTTTTTTCTTTGCTTACACACAAGCTGATGCAAGCAAGTCATGAAAAAGGGCTGAATACATCTAGTTATAAGGATCTGCCAAACCTTTGTTTGCTGATAAGAGAAGCAGTTTGGAAAGGCCTGAGAAGCACTGAAAAAATTTTGCCAGCTTTAAAAATAATTTCCAAGTTGCACCTCTGTATTCCAGGCCACACAGACTGAAATAATTTCTGAAATGGAGATTACACAGAAAAGAATGTCCTCATATACATTTGTTAAAGCACTGAAGTCCAAATGCAGCACAGATTCTTTACATTATAAGTCAATGTTACAAGAGAAGCTTTAATTCTGTGAGTGTGTATGATAATAACAACAGATTGTACTAGTCTGTTCAGGAAGAAACACTTGTAGGTTAACTTCTTGGTCACATTGAGAAATTATTTAAGAAACACTGTAAAAGCTGTTTACACTTTCCATGTATTATACATAAATATTTGTTTATGGATCAACTGTGTGGTGCTTTGCTTTTGTCAGCAACTGGAAATTGTTCCTAATAACTACATTCAGGGTTATAAATGCCATAACCCCTATCTGACTTCATGCAGTACTTTCCAAGAAATTGCAAAGTGAGAACGTTGGCCTGGGCTTCAAAGAGAAGTTATGCTGAGATATACAAAAGTGTTCTGTGAGAAACTTGTTAAGTTTTTTCCATACTCTCCATTACCCCCATCGCCACAGCTATATGAAGGACACTCTGTAGCCTTACACAAAGGTATGTTTACAATGTCAGTTAGTCAGAAGTTTGACAATATTTTTAAAATCAGACCTATACCCTACCATACACTATAATATCATATCACTGTTCTCTGTCACTCAGTTCAAATTTCTCCCTTCACTAAGGACCTAAGTCCCTGACCTAACTAGCTCTGTAGGCAGTACTGTTATGCAAATACTCTTACTGGCCCCTAACTTTATGCTCCCCTTACATTGCCAGGTTTGACTCTCAGGTCACTGCAGTGAATGTTTAATTCCAATTAATACATGTCACACAACAGTCTGAAGTTTGTGTTTGAGGCATGTTCCCCATCACTTGAAAGATTTAAGGGTGAGCCAAAATGAAGCATAACAATAATAATAAAAAAAATCCTTTCTTGTATTCCATATAACCATACCAGACTTTTGCCAGCTATTTGGATACTAACACAAATGCCTAATGAAGTAGTGTTTAAGACATCAGGTCTCACTACCTTAGCTTGCCAAGTGAAAGATCAGTGGCATACAGAAACTTCATGCGGTAGGATAGATAAAGGAGCTCAGAGAAGCATTCTGGGTGTTTTGCTGTAAGGTAAGGCTCTTCTGTCCTCCTTATCCCAGCGAAATTAGTACAGTATTTGGCCCATTGTTAGCATACTATGCTTAGCAATCTCTAGCATAGAACAATACCCAGTGGATTTTGTGGGTTCAGCTTTCTGCAAAACTATTTCTTTCCTTCACACAAAAAAGGACAAAAAAGAAGAAAACATGCAGGCATGGGAAAGTAAGTCAGGCAGGAAATAAGTCTGTATTCACATTTGTTATCCAGAAGAAAAGTACATTTGAAAAAAAAAACCCATATTTAAAAGCTGAACATTTTAGCTTAATTTTCATTAGTATATTCAGAGTCCTCTGGGAAAGAAGAATGAATGCCATATAATATATCTGATGCTAGAAAGCCCTGAGTATCCTCAAACTCATGTTGATTAAAGTAGGAACTGGAAATATGGGAACTAAAGGTCCTGCTCTATATTTTTGTATTTGTAAGTGTAATCTCAGCCATATTTTGATAATAATTAAGTAAAGCATTAGGGAATTTGTATCATGTAAGAATTCCTAGGAGATGGATCCTGTGCACAGTTATATTTAAGGCCCTGGAAGAGATGATCCTCATCTGCTTTAATTGATTGTGTGTGTGTTCAGTATGCTTAAAGTTATCTATTTTTTACTGATTTTGTTGTCAGTTAGATTTTTCTAGTTCACGTTTACAATGTGACCAACAAATATGAATGCAGGGATTATAGTAGACATGTCAGAGTTACTCTTATTTGTCATTAGAAAAGCAGCCTCAGACTAGTTCTGTGAAAATTTTATCACTTAGAAAATTCAAGAAGATCATAGAAGGCAGATCATAGAGTTTGGGTGTCATGTAACTCATTTCCATCCATTGATGTGCATTTTGCTTGTTATACTTTACAGGAATCAAAAGTAGTCTGATGAAATCCTCATAAATCAATAAAAAAAAATGACATATGAAAAAACTATATATCAGAATAAAAGTAAAAAAATCACTACTCTTAGACTCATGTATATTTCTTATAACTTTCTTATTAGTAGGTGGTTCTGTTTCTTATTAGTAGCCAGATCAAGCTCTAGAACTTTAGAAAATCCTCCAAAAAATTCATCCTTTTCCTTTCCACCATATAATCTCACTCTAGTTTCAGAAAACCCATCTGGTGGCCACTATCATAAAAAAAAAGGTGGAGTAAATTTTCATGGTCATGCCCTCCCTATTTTCTGAAGTCTTCCCTTCAGAAGAGAGGTAATATTCAAAAGTAAGCATCATTTCTAATGACAAAAGTATGCCATTATTTAAATCTTACCTGCAACACCACATGCCATATTACTCTTAGGAATGATCATTGTCATGTCTCAAAACCCGTTTTTCTTTACATTGCATCACATGGGAGGGCACTTCCCAGTGCTGGCCACAGTTTGGAGAATCAGTACCACACATTGGAGCACTGGCTTCAATTTCCAAAATTCAGTCTGGTCTTTAAAGTCAGGTGCTGACAATGTACAAAACAGTCTCTGTTCTTTCTGCACAATCCGAAGTGTGAGAAGAGCTTAAATACTATTACTTGATCTAATAAAGTGGAAGAAGACTGCTATGAATGCACACTCCAAACATATCATTATATTTCTGAGCAGCCAACCCACTAGACTCTGGCTAGGAGAGGTTGCAGCACAGATCCTACTACACCGCTCATTAAAAGGCTGCTACTGAGAAGGAGAGCTTTCTCCAGATATATATCTGGGTATATATCTGTATATCTGGGTATATATCTGGGTATATCTGTATACATCTGAAAAGAAAGGAAGAACATTTCTAGTGAAGATCTGCTTTATGAATCCATGACATTGTTGACAAGATACTACTAAACCAGTGCTTTTGGTTCAATGAGCATTCAAAATTGTTGCTGCTTAGCCAATTTTTTCCTAGTATGTGTTTGTCAGTAGGAAGGTAGAACTACAAATTTCAAAATATTTTCTGAAAGACTTAAAAGTTCTTAAACATAAAAAAAAATAATTCTGTGAGTAGGAAGCTGATAAATATTTCCATCAAAACAGACTTCAGCTTTGAAAAACAACATAATTATCAGCCTACGGGTCCATTCTTCAAAACTTTATCACAGTGAAAGGCTAGAGATAATGAGCTTATTTTTCTTGTTCCTGAAAATTCAGTTCCTCACCTAGTTTTGGACAAGTGGGAGAGAAAAAAATTTTAAAATCCAATTTCCTTCAAGTAGGGAAGATAAAAAGGAGCAGTTCCAAACCTCTTTTTATGAATAACCTACCAAAATCTAAATAAATTCTGTTAACCATTATCTTGGCTCTCAGATATTCTTTCAGAAAGAAGATGCATCCCTCATTTAAACCAGCCTAATGCACTCACAGTAAACCTGCTGTGCAAACAGCAAACTCACCTTTATCTCATCCAGAACATGATGTGCAATTAACTCCTTTCAAATATTTTCTGAATTCACCTAGAATGCATACTGAAGTCACGTCCCCAAATGTCTGTCTATATTACCTTGAAAAGTAATTAGGTTATGAAATCACACAAAGTTTTCTGTTTCAGGATTCCCCTCAAGGATTTTATTTTTTTTTTTAATTTTATTGCTTTCATTTGTATCATTGCAAAGATCTGCTTTTTTCCTTATCCTATTTCCCTTCGCAGCAGCTCTTAGCTATCTTTTATCTGGGAACATGATTTGATAGACTGGGTTACTGTGTTCTGGTTCCCCTCTCCAGTACCAGAGGGGTCAGACATCCACACATGCATAGTTTTTAAATGCCAGAAGGTAAGTAGCCGTCATTTTGACAGTCCCTGCTTCTGCTGTCTTTCTGCTCCTCAATTATCGGTAAAGGTTTTAGATTATATTCTTAAAATCAAGGATTATTTTCCCACTGATGTAACAATGCCTAGAATTTTCTAAATTACTGTCACTGTGTATTTCATACTAAGTGTCCAGTCCTTCTTGAACACAGAACATTTTTAAGATGAAATCCTAATTTGTGAGTATAGATTTAATCCTCTGTCAACTGTGACCACAAATGTACAGGGAAAAGAGTACGAGTGTGAGACTTTAGTGTGGCAATCTTACAACTCTGTCCTTTGGGATCAATCAATCGATCCCAACTGTGAAAGTCCTGAAGAACAGGTGCCTAGTTTCTGCTCTTCAGAGCTTTCCCATCCCGATCACATCTCTCTTTTTCCTTCCTTTCTTTGTTAGGCTAAAACTGAAATTACCCTTTTCTCATCCCTATCCAGTCACCTCTTGTCCAATTATTTATTTCTTGTCTTTCGTGTTTGCATAAGAATCTTGTAGCACTCAAGTATACACAGTGAAAAATAAAGATTAATCACATAAACTGAAAACTCGGAAGAAAAGAATCTACTGAGCTGAAAATGTTTAAAGTCCTGCAAGGGTTTAAAAGGTTACAAGCTGAAAGGACAAGGGTTTCTGGAAGCAGACTTATGAGTAAACAACCTCACCATGACCTCATGCTCATATAAGGAGTGAAGAGGAGGAGATGGACCCGTTAGGCAGGAAGTTACAAGAAATCTGCTGAGCTAAAAAACAGCACAAAAAATAATATATGAAGGTCTGCAGTTGAATCTGAAGAGGAGGAATCTCCAAGGACTAACTGGAGAGGAGAAACTGCATTACAACATTTTCCTGGCCTATAAGCCTAAGTTAGGAAGTAAGCAAAGCCCAGACCCAGTGCCAGATCACCGGGATTCACTGAAGCTTACTGCGTGCCAGAACATCCTCCAAATTGAACAAGAGGGAACAGAGACAACAATGACCCTTTTTATCATAATCTTTATTAACTAGGAGCTGTAAAGCAGCAAGACCTAGGGACAAACCTGGAGATGGTCCACATGAATGTGCTGAGCTGTCCACAGGAAGAAAACTCCCAGATCAATGCACAAGAGGGCTAAGACAAAAGGGATTTGGATGGCTGTCTAAACATAGAGAAAGAGGTTCATCTCGCCTACCAGACAGGATACTCAGTAATGTTTGAAAGGAATTTCTGCAAACTGACCTTATTATATTTCTAGCGTGAGAAAATATGCCAGGTACCTAACAAGCAAGGAGACAATGCCAGTTCAAAGACCATCTGACCTTCATACAACATGACAACAGAAGCAATGACTATAGAGAGAAATGACTGGGATGACAATTTCTACCTATTTATATTCAACTTAACTGGAAAAGAGGGCCAGAGAAATACAGAGGAAATGTGGCTAACTGAGCAAGCAATATGCTGAAGTCAAAAGGAAGTATGAGAGCCAGGCTAAGAAAGAATAGGAGCTCGAAGTGAGTAAAATGCCTACAAGGAAAAAAAAGTATTGCAAGAGATAAAAAGGTCTTTATTTTAGAGAAAATGCAAGGAGGTGGGGAACAGAGATCCAGTAACAAATGCAGCTCCTGTTTTAGGATGCAGAGTCCAGTGATGTACAAACTTGTAAATAATTAGTATAATTATTAAACTCAGCCTCCTCATAGTTATCGTATGTTTTCGTATGGTAATCTAGACATATGCAGGTAGCTGTACTATGTTCTTCCCAGAGCGATGCATGGGTTCAGGCCATCAGACCTTGTAGGTCTGACGGTGGTATAATACCAGCAGGTATTATACTAGAGAGGGCCCACTGAAAATACATGCAAAGCTACATAGGCCTGTGCTCTCCCAGCTGATGTTTGCTACATCTTCATATAATTTAAACTTGTGAAAAAAAATTAAAAATAATTAGAACTGACAGAAGACAGTGGGGGATCATAGAGGCATTTCACACCACATACCTTAGCCTACTGACACGATTCTGTCTCCTCCTTGTTATTTCCACAGTCAGTAGACAGGGACGGGCCATTGTCAGGGGGTTTTCAGAAGTGGTCTCTAGATGAGTCTGTATCCTCCATTGAGTACATGGAAGGAGTTTGGAAAGGCTAGTCTTCCGTGCTGGCTGCTTCAGTTGAGTACCCAAATCAGACAGGGTGCCCATACCCAAACAATCCTTCATCCCAGTGGTTCAGTGGTTAAGGTAAGACAAGACTTAAGGAGTTACCTCTTTATATAAATGAATTCCTTCCACTCTAGTCTTTATTTTCTAGTATATTTACAATGGAAGTTCATATACATAGAGACTACATAAGGTCAGCATTTCTGTCCTGCAAATGAGTCCCTTAAAAATTCTCCTGTGCTCTTGAATTGGTTTATAGAAATATTTGTTCCACATGAACATTTGCCTCACCACACTTGTCCCAGCTTGTTATATATTTCTTTGTTCAAACGCTTGGCTTCTCATTTCAGAGCAATCATTAATATGAAATATAAATATAAAAGCAACAGGGTGTATGATGTATAATTGCTTTCCATTCTTGAACTGTCAGGTTTTTACCCCCACACATAGTCATGGCACTCATTTTAAAAAGAGATAAAGACAGAAATCATCTTCCTGGAACATTGTAAATGTTACTGAAGCCAGTCAGCGAGACAGAAGGGCCACTATGAGATAAGAGTGGAAATAATAACCTCACAGAGGTAAAGCATGTGGAAGCTGAATGATGGATGGACTTTCATAGGAGCAAGTTCAGTGAAGCTAGTCAGGGTGTGATTGGGTGAACAGGTAGGTACAGCGGATAAAGGGAGTAGTGTGTGTGTACATATACATATGTGTTTGTTTATTGTTGATGAAGGAACAGGGTGAATTCAAAGCTCTGTAATTTAAAATAAAATGAGCTGAATTCATAACACATATTTGTGTGGCAATCTTTACTGCACATGTCATATCTGCAATAGTCTGGGATGCAGATGGCTGGATAATGAGAGCCCACTGGCCTGTCCTGGACAAGGCTCCCAAGTCTCTTCTCACACATGTTGGCTGGGGGCGATGAAGCTGCTGTGCCAGTATGCACAGGACAGTGCAAGCTAGTTGCATATAAGTTTGAAACAAGTGCAACCCCTGTAAATTAACCCATCTAGGGCAGGTAGGACTGGAATAACAGATATTGGAGTGACATTACAAGGAGAAAATTTTCCAAAGGAAATTTCAATGTTCGACTAAAAAAATTGTTATACAGTTCCCAAGAAAACTGCAATCAGAATTTCAATCGTTCATTCTCTGTGATTTACCAATAGTTGACTGCTCAGCAGTCAAAACTATGGGGAACAGCCATAAAAACAGCATATCAGTACTTGGGTACTTTAACCCCATTCATTCTTTTTTAAAAGTGCTGTCAGGCTGTTGGCTCCGCTACAAAAATAGTATGAGCTAAGGAAAGACATGTGAACTCAAGCCTGAAGCAGCATTTAAAGGGAAACAGACTATACAAAGTATTAAGGCTTGTGGTGGTGATGGAGACACATACAGACTAATGCTGATTCTACTGGCTAGTCACAGAGAAGGGATCTTCTATAGGCGAAATAAGCTCTGGTCCTGTTATTAACATTATTAATTCATTCTGGATCATCCCTTGTGCCAGCTCCACCTATCATTCACACTTCATGATTAGTTCAATTAAAAACACTAACAACTGCCAGCTTTATAATGAATGTTAAAAGAAAACAGTTGTCATTAAAATAGAAAATAACAGCAACTCATATCATCAGACCACCAAAACATTGAACAGCTTGGCATAAGTCTTGGAGTCTCTGCTCTACTGAGGCCCTCTCCAGACCACACACAGAGCCTGAAATAGAATATAAATCATTTTTTTAAATGATAAAAATAAGATGGTATGTCTTAATCAGAATTTGCAATGTAACTATCTGCTTTGCCTAATCTGTTAAGTGGCATAGCTGATCAAAAATGAACTTCCCACCCCAAGGGAAAGTCTGATATCCTGATACTTATTTTTATAATTAACTGAGACAAAAGTTAAAAATTTGTCTTTATTCTTTTTCAGCTTTTTCAGCTGAATTATTTCAATATCCTTGAGTCGACGTATTTTATCTGATCTGCCAAATCCAAACTGAAATAAAAGGATCTATTCTCTTTGCTAGCATGGATCCCCAGGGACTGACTGCCATGCACTATGGAAAACATACTCCAGATGCACAGCATCTTTTCCATTGGGAAGAAAAGCATGAAAGATCCAAAGCAACAATTTCTATATGTCATTGCTAAGCTTATGCTGAGGCAGAAATGAAACACCAACTGACTTGAAATATTTCCACCTCCTGTGAAATCTTCTGGGGAAAAAATAATAATAATTTTAAAAAAAATAAAAAGATGCTTTCCTATTAAAATTTCTGTTTTGAAAAAGCTACATTTACTGACATGGAAAATCCTGTTCAAATGTAATCACCTCACATCTTAAAATTACTTTCAATTCTACATGGACATATATAACAGACACTTCAGGATATGTATACACATACCTTACAGCAAAGTCAAATAAGTACAAGGAAACATCCACTCTGGCAGTTTCAATGTCAAGCATGCAACAGTTAAAAATTCCACAATTCCAGCACGAGTTTTCAACTGCATTACAGTTCTCTTGTGCTTGTACATTATGATACAATCTTTAATTACTCATTACACAAACGCATACTATTTTTTCCATCACTTCTCCCCCACACACCCTGTTTCATTCCCTGTGCAGAGTGAAAGGTGATGCAGAAATGAATCAGTGTTCTGCAGTGAATGAGCCCATTGTCCATCAGTCCCTCGCCTCACTCACTGCACAGCTTAGAAGGTGTCCAGTAAATGAGGCAAAGGGCTGCAGGAAGAGGATTGTTCATCCTGTGCCCACTGTGTCTCCTAAAAGCACTGTCGACAATTATGCCATTAAACAAACTAATTGCAGTTCTCATGCATGAGGAGACTGAGTTGATGTTATCTATAAAAACATAATGATCATTTCCTAGCTTTTGAAGAGGTAAATTTGCAATGTTCTTTTATATACAGATCAGTAGGGCTTCTGCACTTGATATCAGAGTTCAGCTGGCTCGGGATTTCTGAAGAGAAAGAGCGCATTCACTGACAAACTTTAATTCGTGCACACAAAATAAAATAATAAAAGGGGTAGGGGGAGGGTTTGGAATAAATTCCTGTAATGCTTGAACAAAAGTTACTCAGCCATTCAAGAAAGTGAAAACCAGTTTATACCACTGCTGCTGAGAGGGCAACTGTTCATCTCAGTGTCAGAAACCTTGTTATGTTGTGTCAAGCTGATGTTGCTGAAGACTACTGAAGTGCTGATATGTGAACCTAATTTGGAGGATTTGCAAGCTGTGGAACTAGTAAGATCACAGATAACAAGGGGATGGATCTATTACACACTTTCTCTGGTTTCATCATGACATAATGCTCCAAAAATCAGAAAGTAAAATACAGAGCTGGCTCCAGTCCAAGCATCCCAATATGTTAACTAGAAAGCTGGATTCGTGTATGCAGTATCAAATTAATTTCTTTTTTAAAAAATAATTTAATTTTAAAAAATAAATATAATCAACTGTTCTGAAGGCTAGAAGTCCTTGTTAAACACAGAAAACAGGCTTCTTCCTAGGGATAGAATGCAGTGGAAACTCAGGAGGGCTATAGTGCTCTCTCTTTCCTTTTCCCCTCCAGTTAGCATCACTTAGAACACCACAAACTCTGGGTCACATACAGTCATATGGCTTGCAGAGCTTCACTCCCCTTCCCCTCTCCACATCACAACTGTGCTTAGCCCCTGCCTTCTGCTGCAACATACCTCTGGCCTGAACAGAAAAGATAATTTCTCCAATCAAGCAGGATATTCTGGCTCAAAGTCCTCTCAGGCTTTGGCTGCTTTAGTGAAACTGTCAAAAACTAATGGAAATGCTTTGCATTTTCTGTAATGATTTTTGCGTTGTAAATACTCGGTCAGATAATGGCTCAGATAGTTTGCATAGGCTGTATAATGATGATTTAGATCACTGCTGGCTTTGAAATTTGAACATGTTGCCGATAGACTGTTGAAGGATCTTTATGAGAAGCTGGGTGAGAAAGGGTATTTTCATAGCAAAAAAAAAATAAATTAATTTTCTGAAGATTTTCCTATGTAGTATTTGGATGAAACAAAGTATTTTGAGAGAAAACAGCGAGGGACTGTCACCAGAATAACTCTAGATGATGCGAAAGAATCTGGCTCAAATCACTGTTCTGAATGTAACACACTGAGACTTTTTTCCCCAAACTGAGGATAAGCACCCCAGCCACTTTGCCATCATCACATCCAGTGTTTCTGGGTTGGGTTTCTGTAACTAGACATTCCAGCTTGAACCTGCAAAGCCTCTCCTGAGAAAAAATTCATTGAAACTAGCATGCTTCCCTGCAAAGTTTGATTTGGTTTCTGCACTTTCCAATAAAAATAATCATGCAAATGTATGAATTGTATTATAATTTATGTCTCATTTGTTATCTTGGCACCTGAATTATAAACAAATTTACTTGTAAGCATAAGAATCTCTGAACTCAACTTACCGGTTTCCTCAGCAGCCAAGCTCCTGAGTTTTGTCTGATTTTTAATCTGATGATTTGGACCAAAGATATGAGAAATAAGACATTTGGCTTCAATTTCCAGTTATGTCACTGAGTCCCTGTTGCAACTTGGAGAAGTCCTTTAACCTCTCTGTCCCACAGTTTCTTGATCTACTAAACAGATACAGCAGTATGCAATCTGAGTGTGTTATAAAGCAAAATTAAAAGCCTTAAACAAAAGGTTCTAAGTGTCATTTCCCCCCTTTTCTTTTTGCCAGTTATAAGATCAAAGAGTGAGAGAGGGAGTATATTGTGTTTATAAGCAGGGAACATCTGATAACTTTTATAGTCTATGCCAATCTCACTGTAATGCCCTTTAAACCTACTGTCCCCAATTACAAAAATTAATAATAATAATATAAAAAATCTATAAACGAAGAGTGGTGCAAAACATATTCCAAGGTGCAAAGGATGGTCATGTGTATTCATATCCCATTAACTTTGGTGAGAGTGTGACAGTTATTGCAAGCTACAGCAGGCTTCCCAGTCCCCAAAGTTTTCTGATGATTACCACCACACAAGTTTTCAGTGATTGATAGAGGCTCCCTGTTACCGATCAAAATCACTTTGCTTGACTCCAATTTTATGTTTTGTAGACTCATTAATCCTTCACAAAACTTAAGACAAAATGGCAGCATGAACACACTTTTCTTAAGTTCCAAGTGTAATTGGTTGTGCCATGCCATGTTGATGCTGCAGTTGTGTTTCAGACCTTGTAGCTTTATGCACAGATGGATCATCAGGAACATTAATACCAAATCTGCATAGAGTTATACAATTGAAAATTGTTCCCATACACACTTCCATCTCTGATTTAAATGTTTGCCTTATGTCTTTAACGTGCATGTCAACAGAATCTGGGAGCATACTTTTATTCACATTGTCATCAGAACACTATCATGTCAGAAATATTTATACCTCCGCTGAAATAATTGCACAAGTAATCTCTCTCTTATTCAGTACTGCTACCTAGTGAAAACGCTTACATTTTTGTTTATTGCTGTAGGCAGTTTATTGGACAGTAGAACAAGCCTTTAACTGGTAAAGTCTTCTACAGTTTAGTTTCCTGTTGGTTTTCCATTCCCTTTGCATTGTACTTCCTGGTCCACACGTGTTTCTTTTAAATTTTTCTCGCAACCTGTACAAATATATATGTTCTTTATCTAACCCCATTGATCAGTTTGGACCTGTCTAATATGAATAATTTTGTGAATATTCACAGGTTCTGGTCTAATTACCTGGGTATTACAAGCTGGTCAACACTTTACACTAATCTTATTTTTCAAAGTTTATCTGATTTTTATTTAAAGGCAACGTTCCTAGATTTTTCTTGTTACCAGAACCAACATGTCTGTATTAATACACAAGGACCTCAGATCTATCTTCAGTCCAATGCAAATTTGCTTTGACAAGCAGGAAGTTACTTCCACTTCTGTTATGCCCTTTTGTTGCCAACACCTACAAAAACACAAACTCCAACTTAACCCATTCCTTGGACCTACACAATTTACAATATCAAATAAGCCTTCACTTCCTATGATGTCCAATAAATGAGATCAATACTTTTCCAACTGAACTCATCATGAATATGAACTCATCATACCATACTCCTTTCCCTATGTTATAGTTCAAAATGCCAAAAGCTGTCAACAAATATAAAAGGAGAAATAAGAATCAGGACTCCAAATATTTATCCTCTGTCCTACTCACAGAAAAAGATAAATGCTGAAGTCACTGCTGTTACCAGAAAAAGCTTACTTCTTCAGGAATGTGATTTTCCAGTATAGCCTATATCATTGGTGTCTGGTGACATGATAAGACCCTAAACAGCCAAGACTAAAAAAAAGAAATGTGGAAAGTTAAGACAGGCCAAGAAGAAAGTCCAAAAAAATTTCATTTTCTCAAACCTAAAAAAAGTGTCCCAAAGAAGACAACACTGTTGAAGCTGACAGTCAAATTTTACATACCTGTAAGAATGTCTAAAGACTGATAAAGAAATTCATTGATGTGGACACTGCTTATTTCAAGTAGGTCACATTGGGAAACTACAGAATAAACTTGAATGGTTGATAGTGAAAAGCTCTGTAAGTAATCTTTGCTGTTGTCACTAGGAATTTTATGGCACCTTTCCAGTCAAAATCCATTCTGCATCCTGTTACATCCCAATCTTTTACCAAGAGATCTTCAATCTAAATACACAGTTAAAATGCTAGCATGGTTGGAGCTAAAGCAAGTTTCAGGCACCAAATAAGAAGTCACCACAAGGAAACTTGTTACCACAGACCATTACAGCAATCTCAGGCCTTCTTTTCCAACATCCACACTTAAGGGCATTTATAAAACTGCTTCAAGTCTAGAGTGAAGACTGTGTTTATTAGCTGTCTTCCCATGGAACAGTGCAGCTCTCTAAAGTAATTAAAGTGTTTACCCAGGCAAGAGATAAGGTTTTCTCACAGACCTTTGAAAATTGTGAAATGGACCCACTTACCAAGTAAGAAACTTTAGAAATCTCACTACTGTTTGCTCCAAGGTCAAAGCACATTTCTTTTAGGCGGACTTGCAAAATCAAATTACATTTGCTAAAGGAGAAAATAAATCAAAAGAAGCTCTAACAAAGCAAATCTAGACATACTTTTACCTTAAGAAATGAGATCTGAAAAACAAATGCCTCGTTATTGCTCAGTGTCTCACTGAGGATGCTCAGATACTGAATTAAGGAAGGCAATAAAAGAACTAGGACTGAAAGTATACACATACAAAGGTACTCATACAAGAAGAGTATCTCAAAGTGAAATAGCCACACATTAGAAATGCTCACCATTTAACCATATTTATTGTTTGACCTCTCACCCCTAGGTCAAAGTTCTGAATAGTTACAGATTTAAAACTTCCCAAAGAAAACAATCCAATATTACATGTGAAAATATCTTTTCAAATACTCTTACATACTTTTGTGTGAATGCACACATTTTATTGGGCAAATTGTATTTCCTAGATTTAAGCTATGATCCATCTTTTGGAGCATTTTTATCGAAACAAGCATTGCCTGAATATTTTTTTACTGCAGCTGGAAGTTTCATGGACCAGGCATAGCTTTTATTGTAAATATCCTACATCTAGACTAGAAGAGACCTAGTAACCAAAATTATGTAATTTCTATCTAAGAATTCATATCAACTCTCGCTAACAACATAAGCCCATCTGCTTCATTTGACTATAACCCTTTGATTTTTTGTGATGGTGTTTTAAATCCCATGTCATTTTCTGTTTTCTGCCACATGTCTACCATATGTATTGCATAAAAATAAAGGTTATTCTTCTACCACCCACCTATAAAGACTATTCAGCTACTAGAGAGCAGTGAAAATTCTGCTTGGAAGTTTAATCTAAACTAAAGAAAATCAACCTGTGAAAAGCCACTCTCTGATATACAATAAAAATCCTAGAAGCTGGCAAACGGAAGATAACCACTTGACCAAACAAGCATGTTATTTATTACCTACCCTGGAATGAGAATCAGGTCTCCAGAGATGAAGGGCTAGGGCACTGAGCCCTGATTCTAGGGCTGGAAAAACTATTTGCTTCTGCAAGTTGTTTACTGAATTTAATCATTTCTCTCTTTCCTGATTGTCCAAAATTCAAAGCTGTACTGATGCTCTAAAAAGTTTTGGCTTCAGCCAGAAAGATTCCACTTAATGGATGTATCACACTCCTGGAGACTGCCATTATTTAAGACAGAAGATATCTTCATTCTGTAGTGTTCCTACTGCAGCCCAAGTTTGAATGGTACAAAATCAGCCCTATCCATGACCTCAGATTTCCTTCCTTGAGACATTTCTATGAATATGACATTCAATATTGCATATGAAAGTACAAGTTCTTAAAGGTGTTTACTGCTCATCATTTGTACATTCAGATTACATTACTAAAAAGCAGGATTTCTGTAAGTCACTAAAAAAAAGTGTTTTTTCTTTTATGTCCCATAGTGCAAGCTCGGAAGTATGAAACACCACAGAGTGATTTTTTTTTTTAAATAAAAAATGTGTACATTTTTAGCTTATATGTAACTCTTCATGTCAAAAAGTAATCATCCTGCTTTGGTGAGATAAATCTGATGATATCGTTTTGACGTATATTTTTGCTCTCTGCCACTTTTGTCTCCTTTGTTACATTCTCTAATGTGACTGCCAGAAAGCTGTTCTAATTTGGAGGATAATTTTCTGTATGAGAACTGACAGAATGAAAATAAATTCAAAGTTCCAGGAAATAATGAGTTCCCGATTATGTCTCTGATTACCGTCAGCTCAAGGAATGTACAGACTTCAAAAATGGAGGAGACCACTTTTTCTTTCACCAGACTGCGAGCCCTGAGATGATGGCACAGAGGGAAGGCTTTCAATCACTTTTAAATCCTCCCCAGTTCTACATGAGAGATATTTTGAGGTCATGTTCACGTTTCTAGACTGCATAAGATTCTCTGGTAGAGACATCTGAGTCTTATCTGCCTATTTCTGGCTTTGTTTGAGAATGTTTATATTATTCAATGTGGGAGACTTGAACTCATGACAAGGAACATGATAAATTTTCTTAATCAAACTGGGTATCAAGAGGTGGTCTGTCATCATTTCCCTTTTGTTGCACTGTGAAAGAAAGCAAATAAGGAGCATCCAGTGTGATCCCCACTTCTGTTTCAAGTCTCCCCACCAAGTCATTAAACATTCTCTGGCCTTTGTCAACAGCCTGGTAAACATCCAGAGAAAGAATCAGAATAAAATAGTTTATTTAACATTCCTCTCCTCCAACTGCTGATTAGGATAAATAGTTTGGATAAAAAGCCTATCTGATCCAAAAATCACAAAAAGAAAGGATTCAGCTATCAGCAAAGTTTAGATTTGGTTTCAAATATTTTTAAACAGCAAAAGAGTTTTTTGTGCTCTTTGATATTTTCTCCATCCTCAGCACATCATGTTAGCACCGTGTCAAAGCAAAACATCAACATCAAATGATCACTGGGTAAACTCCAGTGAACTGGAGTGAAAGGCTGGAGGCTGAAATTCCAGGCACAATATAAAATTTGGAAAAATGCCAGAACAGAGTTCTTTTCAAACTACCTAAAAGGCTGAGGAATTGATACCTAGCAAATCCCTTCATTGACCTAATAGTTTGAAAAATGTTAATTCTGGTTAGACTGATGAGTCCTTTGAGCCAGGATCATTTCCTCTGACAGGGAAAAGTGTCAAATGCTTCAAAGAAAAACAGAATCTTCTTCCTCTGACCACCATTGTGCTCATCCATAATGAAAACAAAGCAACACTATGCCTAAAAGAAAGCACGTAGCTAGCACTCAGCAATTTTCAGTCAGCTCAGGAAGCAAAACAGAATATTTCAGGTCCGCTTTATATTTTCATCCTAGACAAAGTGATACTGTAATCCTAATCTCCTTGCCTGAAAATATTGGGGAGCAGGATATTCCCCAGTAGTTAATTATGTAGTCTGAAAATACTTGTGTTTATATATAGTAAGCTTGTTGTCATTCAAGTTTGCCAACCATCCACTTGCTCTTGTATTGTACAGAATACACAGTAAACAGAAACAGTGAAATGTTCCTAACAGCATTCAGAACTATGGTCTCAGATGCTTAGCTGCCATAGATTAGAACAGCTCGCGTTCAAACTTCATTTAAAGTACTGAATGACTCCAAAAGGCTTAAATGCCCATCTGCTGTGTTTGAGCGCTATAAGAAACAGTCAGTCAACAGTTATCTTTTTATTGTTTGTCTGATATGTTTAATATCCTTTAAACATTGGGTCAGATCATCAGTTAACATAAATCAGCAAAGCTGAAGTTACTGGATCAGTTTACACAACTGAGAATGTTGCCTGTGGCTTTCCCACAGTAATAAATTCAGACCACATACCCACTTTGGCTGAAATATTTGAAAACATCCAAACGATCTGCATGCTTAGCTCCTCTTAACAGGAATTGGGGATAATTTTATCCATCTATCTGATGGGTAATTTCTATTTGTAAAGTAGGGATCCCCATGGTGTGCACACACGCCAGAATGATAGAAGGCAAGAAAATTCCACAAATGAACTCCACAAAGGAATGTTTATATTATATATATATTATTTTGTCAAGAAGATGCAACCACAGAATTTAATTACATTTTTCAAATTAAAACTGCTGCTGAACCTTAAAATAGTGAATTTACTTCTAATTTTTAGAAATATGCATCATTAAATTTCTCTTGAGAAAAAGTTACACAATATTGGCACATTAAATAGTGCATAGCTTTAGATTCCATGGTTAATATGCTAGTAAAGCAGGAATAAAAGCACAACGTATGAGTCAAGAAGCAGTTAAAAACAGGTCAATTTTAATTTGGGCTATTGTCTATGGAAATAAAATTAAGATTAGCTTTTTCAAAACCTCTTCTAGGAAGTGACTACATACCTGCAGCAGTTGACTGAAGCGGAGACTTTATCATGAAATTCACCACTGAAAATAATCAATCCTCCCACACAAACTCTGAACGTGTAGTACAGAAGGTTTATTATCCCATAGCAATGGAGTCACTTAAAAATCTTACAACTCTATCAATAGCCTCAAAAATACTCATGTTTTTTCTGAAAGCTGAAGCTGGTTTCTCTCTTTCATTAAGTCCCTCTTACAGTTTAGAAGAGCTGGCTGAAAAGGTAGTCAGTGCAAAGGGAACAAGTGTTGGAACTAGAATCAGAGACAGTGAAATGGCCTCTCCTGAGCAGTAATGTTTGAAAGACAAACACCCTCACACGTACCAGGGAGCACTATGGAGTATCTCACCAGGATGGAGAGACCAACACCTGTTGGTTACTTCACACAAAGAATTTCGTGCATGTAATTTAAAGTAGGACCTGTACGTGCATAAGAGCAGCGTATTCTCACTGCAGTGAGAGTATGAAAGCCCAGTTCCATTATTTTGCCATCGGTTGTGAATCAGACAAAAAACAGAAACATTATTCAAGAAATGCAAAATTTGAAACTTCTCGCTGGAGAGTCACCCTTCTGCACTTCAGCATTTCATTTCACAAACTACTGCACAACTGCTCCAAGGCAGCTCTGCCACAAGGAAAGAGACCAACACATCACAGGTCTGGGCTGACACAAAGGAAATGGGGGATGTCCAGGTCATCTTTTTAGCTCATTCTGCTGAGCTGAGGAAACAAAACCAAAAAATAAAATAACATAAAATAAAATAAATAAAATTTGCTAACTTCTCTTAGAAGCAGGGAAAAAATAATTTTGGCTCAAGTTCAACATTTCTACTTTAACATTGACTCTTCGTATTTACTCTCCTACAATTAAGAAGAAATTTTCACTGAATATAAGAAAGGAGAGAAAGCTTCTGCTTTGTAGTATGGTTTGTTTGCATTTTATAAGCTAGTACGATTCATAAACGTGGATCTAAGAGGAAGGAGAAGCAGTAGCTCTATTCTTGCACTGTAGGTGAGGAATACCATGATATACAGCAAGTAGCATGCAGATAGCAGAAGACAAAGGAAGCCGGATATCATTTGGGGTTGGATCACGATGATCTCACGAGGTCCCTTCCAACCCCTACAATTCTATGATTTCTTATCTGCAGAAGTCAGCCTGGGGCTGCATCGCCTGGACAACATTTAAAAAAGTTATTTTTATAGTTTTTTATTTTCAAAAATGCAATATGATTTGAACACATAAAAAGAACTGGAACAGTAAGATAGAAAATACTAGTTAAATCTGGTTAGTGTAGTTTGGAACTGATAGCCTGGAAAGAGTTTGCTTCAAATTGTTGTATGCCATCTGTAAAATGATTACATATGCATAAAACAACCTTGGGGGAAAAGGAAAAAGGGAGAAGAATTGGCCAGTGGAATCCCTTGTGAAAATATGTTTAAAAATACTGAGGTTTAACACAAACCAAAAAAAGCCAGGAAATTCTAACTTAAACCTAACAACTCCATCCTGAACCCATGCTGCTGAGAAAAATAAAAGGAACAATGCTGAGATTTCAGAACAGATCTGCAACTTCAACTGAGCTTCCTGGTTCCTCTCCCTTTGTTATGCCCTTCCAATGTTAACATTTAAATAAAGTTAACTGCATTTATCACTGCTCTTGATAAATAATAAGTTTTGCAGCCATACTATAGGGTGCGTTCATTTACTGCAACCAAAGCACTTGGTTTAAGCACTTTTCATTATGGTTCTTGTGTAAACAACCATCAGTGAAGCTTTGTGAAGGTTCAGTTTTATGGCAGCTTCTTCATATGGAGCCATATGTAAGTAAATAAGGATTTTTTTCAGGTTCTCTCCTTGGTATGATGCAGTATTTTTAATTTTTTTTAAAAATCATAAAATTATTGAGTAATCATTTTTTTTGTATGCCAAAATTATGATCTCTGATCATTATTTCTACTGTTACAGTGATTTTTTTAATTTACTGCCATTAGAAATTATTAGTATGTTGTCATTTTCGTTTCAGCTGTTAGTGATTTGTTGTTTGATCTTGAATATGATACAGCCATAAATGTGCTTCTGCAATGTGCTTATCTGCAATATTTAGATGATGATATTTATGCTAGCAGTATTTATTTTGTGCAATACTTGTTTTTCCTTTCTAACATTTCTTTCACTCACATTCAGCACTCAGAAAAAAGAAAGTGTAAAGGTTGCTGAATCAGATGAAATGTGTATTTTAAAATTGTTCAATAAAAGGGAGACCGTTCACGCTCATATTCTGATCCAGCAGCAATGCTCATCCAGTCAGAAGACAGGCATAAAACCATGTTATTCTTCTGTCAGTCAACAAGAAGCAGTATTATTATGCTCTATGAGTTTTCAAGTTCAGACAGCACACTGCATCTCAGATCTTTTTTTATCAACTAAATACCTTTACATACATCTACAAAAGTTCACATCATTTCCCTTGTATACTGAAAGCAGAAAAAGACGAAACAATATTCTTCTGACCTCTCTGCTGAGCTTTCCCCTCAACTCCCATCAGTGACTGAGCATTTCCCACAAGACATAGGCCGCTTTAATAGCTCTCTTCCCAAAGCACAGGGCCATAAAAGCTGATTTTTAATCACTTTTTGATCAACATTTAAACACATGAATATTAACTTGCTTCACGCACTGATTTTTTAAAAACTTGTTTTTCTTCTAATTTGACCACCTGTTTGCTATTATGCTGAGTTCAGTGTAGGTCTCAACGAAAACATTTCTACTGTTGGCTGACCAAATGGACACTGGTTGTATAACAGCTGCAGTTTGATAGGTGCAGAAGATGAGCCTGTGGAAAATGTGGAAATGTGTTTTGCAGACTTTAAAAAAAAAAGAAAACCATAAAACAAAGCTTTGTTCAAAAGCAGGCACTCAAGTGAGGATTATTGTTATGATTATTGATGTTTTATTATGGTAGGCAATGCATGAATATTAAACATAAGAGAGTCCCTTTACTGCAATCAGAGTAAGCAAGATAGCCCAGAATAGAGCAGAATGCAGCATGGGGGGCACACATCATTTTAGTCCCATGCTTTTGGAAAGTCTGAAGAGTTAAGCTAAGTAGGAACATAGAACTGAGCACAGAAAGCTAAGTAGAGAAGGTACAAATAAAGGACAATGATGGCATATGTGAAAAAAACTGTCAGGGGATGGAAGGAAGCAGGAGAAATTTGGAGCTAAGTCTATTTGCTTAGTGAGAGAATCTAGTCAAAACCATGAAAGATTCAGCCAAAATCATCATAATTTTTGTTTGTTTTATTAGGTTTTCTTTGTCAGTAAGTATGAGCAAATGCTGCTAAACTGCTATACTGAAGAACAAAAATATTTTCAGATACTGAAGACTCACTTATATCTGTTACACCTCCAAGTGTGGGATAAATATGATCCAAGGGTGGAACAAAGTTCCGCAAAGAGAGAGAAGAGAGAAATTATACATTCCAGAAGTCTTTTAAAATATCGTAGTGGCATCTAGTGAGCAAAGCATCAGTTTCTGTTGGGAAGAAATTCAAATGTGGTATTGAACATTGAATTAGCTAGAAAAACAACTCAGAGAAGTTAAAAACACCTCCAGTAATTAAAGGATGAATCACAGTTCTGACCAGAAACTACATCACATGAAAGATTAACGTGTAGGTTTCACCATAATAAAGAATGTAAGAAATGGAAACATTCCTGGACCACATTACTGCTGCTCTGCCAGCAAATTAAAGGAAAAAAAAGAAAAAAGAAAAAAGAAGAAGAATAAAAAGAAAAACGAAGAAGAATAAAACAAACTCCATCTCCTCCACTTTCTCAGTGGCTTGTTTTAGTAACTTCTCCTTGCCTACATAGAGAAAGAGAACTAAATTTTCACAGATGGAAATAAGTGACTCCACTGCCAGGATTTGGCAACTGCTGCCCCATATTGGAAGATGTGGGAATTCTAACTGCAGCAAATTGTGCAAAATGTATGTTATATACAGCATAGTTTGTCTTGTAAAGTAGCAAGATATTCAAGTAAAGGGAAGTGATTCACGTAACAGTTTGGAGAAAAACCTACAACAGCTGCAAGGACTGATTCAGACCTCTTTCTCAAAATGCTGAAGTATCAGTGCAGAGATTTGCATGATCTTAGAGCTGAACATGAAACAATGTAGTAAATATGCAGTCTTCATGAGAATTTTTATTTATCCCTGGACATTTTGAGTCCTGAAGCTGCAGACCCACCCATTTCTACATGAATATATAGAATTATTCCATGCTTATGTACTACAGCATACCAATTGATAAAGTGCTTCTCAGTCCCACCATATTGACCATATTATGCACATGAGGAGATTAAAAAATAAAGGCAAAACAGGTGTGATAAAAGAGTCTTGCTGTAAAAAAAAAAGAGTACAAAATTGCTGGTGTGGTTTAGGGCTTGCCTGAGGTCCAGATTACAACTATAATCCTTTCTGCAATACATTGGAAGGATATCTTGAAAATAAAGGAACACAGTTATGCTGGAGCAAAATTGCATAAAAAACCTTATGTTCTGTCCGTCATTCTCCAGGTATTTAACAAACCAACAATTTATTATCTGCTTTTTACAGCCAGGGAATCTAAAATGTACATCAGCTATTTCCTTGGGCTCAGAGTTTTGGCAAAGCTGGAATCAATTCCCATCTCTGCTTTCTCCCTTTGTACATTAGCTTTACAGTGGTTGACCTGGCAGCTCATCCAAAATTAGCTCTATCAAGTCTTGATATTGATTATTTTTCTAACTTTTTGTTTTCTGTTTTTCTTGCATCTACTGGGTTCCAGCCCTCCTTTCTTCTTGGAGTAGGAGAAAAGAAAGCAAGCAACTAATTAATAGACAGAAAAAAAAAAAGCAAGAAAGCTCCAAACATATTGAGTTACCTTTCTGGTTTACATCACCCAATGTGTTATCATTTTGCTGAAGCCCTGCATGTGAAGGACCCACTTTTCTTCCAGCCCTGGGGCAATGATTGAAATATAATGTACTCCTACAAGCAGAGAACACCTTTGGAAGTTTTAGAATAGCTATTCTGGAACTTCTCATTTCAATCTTTTTTGAATAGATTTCAAACTATAGATAATGAGAACGGCTGTAGAAACAGAAGCTCTAACATTCCCCAGGTGGAACATGCTGTAAACCTGGAAAATTGCAGACTTGCCTAATGTCTAAATACTAAGGATGAAGTCTTTGCCTTATAGAGATTGTTAGGAATTTTTACCACAAAAGATATTCTGAAAAGCTTAATGTCAGTGCAATGAAATGACAAAAAAATACTTTCTTTGGATGTGTAAAACTGAGAATATTAAGCTAAGAGAAGGGAGTAATCCAGCTGCTTTTATGCATAGCACTCATAAGGCAAGTACTTGACTGTTCTTGTGTCTGTGTTTTGGGGAGGATGTCAAAACCTGGAGTTCAAAGGAGGGTCACAGAAATGATTCAGGGCCTGGAAAACAAGTCTTCTCATTCAAGGCTTAAGGAGAGCTGCTTATCAGACAAGCTTGAGCACAGACTACAGGCCTACATAGGAAGAAATCCTGCAAAATAACATGAAGCTTTTCTGCCTTGTTGACAAGGACTTTACAAGACTCTTTTTCTGAACACTAGCTCAGGAAAATTCAATTCTTAAATATAACAATAGCTTGTCAGTGAAGATGATTAAGCTTAGGGAAAGTCAGGGACTGTGGCATCCATTTTCTAAGGTGAAACTAAATCTCTTTCTAGTAAAAGTTTTGCTTTGAGGAAAGCAAAGTCTCTTTCTAATAAAAGTTTTGCATTGAGTTTTAAGGAAAATTTCTGTGTCGGTCTTCTTCCACAGATAAGTGTGCTGATACAGATGAAGAGCTAGTGAGAGGGAACTGGACCAAGTGGAAGTGAAGTCCTCTCAGATGTCCTAACTGATGGACCTGTATCTCCTGTATCCTCTCACCTTAGGTACAACCAGAGATACCTCACTTCCAGTATTATATGACACATTTTATGCTTCAAGGTTTCAGTCCCTTACAGAAAAATCAGGAAGAAATATTTAATTTCTGCTTTAATTCCCTCCTATTTTGTTTTTGGTAGGATTTTTTTTTTGATTGACACTTTTACACATCAGAGACAGACCACATCTGGGGAATTTGTGCTAAAACAACAGAGATATAAAACCATCTTTCTGGCTCCTCTCTCATTAATCTCAATTACACCATCATTCCAATCACAGCCATGGGTGTCAGGGCACACCAGTGGCCAACTGTTCCCTCAGGGGCAGGGCTGTACCAGGCAGCCTGGGCCTGTCCCACCACCACAGCCCAGAGCAGGGTAGCTAGGGGGCAGCAGGGGTAGCCCCAACACTGAGCATCAGGCACATCTCTTGGTGCATGGACTGGGTTTGTTGGGCCCCATGGCTTGGCACAGCTGTGGGGAATTTGGGACTGACCCTGCTGTGGCATCACTGAGACAGGAACAGATGGCTCCATGGGACTGACAAGGGGACCTGGGCAAGTTGGAGAGCCCTGGGGGTCCAAGCATGGAGAGTCAGGCCTAGCAGTGCCCACAGAGCCCTCATCTTAGGTCCAGCAGCAGTTTCCTGCAGCATTCTGACAGGTACCCTCATGTGGTGTCTAGCTGGCCAGCTGGGATAATTTCAGGGGGTTTTACCCAATCAGTTCTGTATCATGCCAGAGCATTTCATGTTTGTACAGCTCCTCTTTCACACTACTTTGCTGCTAAGAATCAAATTACTTGTACAACTGCTCTGTGGGAGTGGATGGGTAAGATCTGTGGCAGTCAGCACTGGCAGTGCAAGGCCAAAGGATGCCTTACCCCAGTAGAATCCCCATCCCTTCTCACACACCTCTTTGTGTCCCACACAATACATGTTATATTTTGGGTAATGACACTGAGTTAAACCCTGAAGTATTCTCTCTAGATTAGACAGAGTGTGTCCACATAAATGAATGAAGTACAATAGTGTTTGTAGCAACAGCCCTGTGGATACTTTTAGCAAGGGCTGAATCCACAGTGATTCTACCCTTTTACGAGACAGTCTCCAAACAAAGATGTTACAGAGTAGCAGTGCTAATGATTCTTGATAAGACAAGTCATCAGGAAAACTGTAAAGCAATTGTGTTCAGACCAAGTAAAAAATAAGAAATTTAGTGGGAGAATTGAAAACATAGGCATCTCTGCCAGATGTTTACAGAGAGCCAAGAAAAGAAACAGGATACTAAGCCCCTCCTGTACTAGCCAAAAGAACAGGTTCTGGCTGTGAAAAGCTGTTGCTTTCTTTCCTCCATAGGTTGGGTGATGCAACGTCCTCACTCTAAAACACACTCTGCCAGAGTTCCCGTACAATTAACCAAAAAGCTTTGGAGCACACATCTCTCATCTCTAAGTCAGCCAGGTTGTGGATCCCATTTTGCTTCCTGTAGGCCAGAGAAATTGGACATGGCAAAGATTAACCGAGTCAGCCAGTCTGTGTCTGTGAACAGGAGGCAATAACTCAACAGTTATTGAAAGGAAGTTGAAACAGTAGGATCTAAAGTATTTGATTGTGAAACCAGTGATGGCCTGTCAGTTCTTAGGCCAACTCTGTCCCAGTTTACAATGCCCAAGCAGGTCCAAAGCATGCATGCCAATTGCAGTCCCCGGGGGGACCATTCAGCTGTTTAAACTAAAAATAAATTAAAATGAAAATAAAATAAAAATCCACCAGTGAAAATTCAGCTTTAACTTTGGCTTCAGGGAGCTGAAGCTGCCAAGGGAAGTCCCATCCAGTCCCCATCCACTGAGGCAAATTTCCAAACCTCTTTAGACAGTTGCAGTTTTCCAGGACCTGTTTTGATTCTTCAGAGAGTACCTGAAATCTCAGTAGTATGCCTCTCTTTCCAGCCTGAAGATACAGACCAATGAGCCAAATAGTGAGAACAACAGGCAGCAAAAAATACTTATGCTCGCGAGCCATCTTTGTTCCAGAGACTTGTTAAAAAGAAAACGTACATGAGAAAGTAACAACTAGTAAAATAAACCGGATTTAAGTCCTTTTCTGTCCATTGAAACCTTTTTCCAGGCTACTGTTAGGTATCATTCAGAGTGTACAAGTTTGTAATCTCTGTGCAGAATCAAATACATGAAGTGAATTACTTGGCAAAATGTGACAAATTTCATAGTGGAAATACTGAAGTTATTTTAATTTGTTTTTAACCACCTAATTTCCTTTGTTTCTTTAGAAGTACAAAAAAGCCAAAGAAAAGAAAATGTCACAACTAAAGTGTGAGAGGGCTTCATAATTTATAGCGCTTTGACAGCAATCACAGGGAGTCACAGGAAGAGAAAAGATTGGAAGCGCTGATACCTGGAAAGATGCATGTAAATAACAGCACATGCCAAGAAGTATCTCTTTAGGTTCCTATTCATCATTCAACTTCTATTAATTATTGCAAGATATTCTCACTCCTTGGAACACCTCCTTCCCTCTTACTAGCATCAGCAGTATAGGTGTCTCAGAAAATGTCAACTAGAAACCAGGAAAGAGATCACAAGACAGGCCAAGTTTAAGTTCTCCACTCTGTTCAAAGCACAGGATAATATTTTCGTTAATTAAGTTACTAAAATTGAAACAAAGTTCTCCTTTTCCATTTAATAGAAAAATCTTGATTATTTCCTCCACACTTAAGTTTTCAGTATTATGCTAGTTCATAAGGCAAATAATGGAGAGAAAGTAAACATGAGCAGAAAATGTCAAACAATTTTGTTTCTTAGTTGAAACATGGAAAGGAAATATCAGTGTGTCCCTTAAGTTCAGTGACCTAAGGTGTCATTTATCACACTTACATAGGGGTTTTTTAATCTTTAAGAACCAATGCTTCTTTAAGAAATAAGGGAGTATTTTGATCCCAAGGATAGAATCACAAAGAAGCCTTCCAGCATAGTATGATTCATTAGCCTTTTCCAAAAAACAGTGGGTAGAATTAAGATTAGTCTCCAGGACCAAACATGAAACAATAGCTTGCTTTATTCCTAGCAATTTTAATGCATGGAGATGACAGTCTCTTCACAAATGTCTCACTTAGATGGTGCTTCCAAGCCCCAGGTCAGAATTGAGTAAATGAAAGAGTGGGTAAATCAATGGCACTCATATTCATGCCTTTTGATTTCATGGCAGTTACCCACAGATTTGCAAACTCTAGGATTGTCCCTGTAGTTTCCAGTGAATGGCACAGTCCCAGGAATCTCTAATAATGCTCCTGCTGGAGACCTGTGGTGGACAGAATCCACTGACTACTATGAGGTCACTCTCTTGTTCTAGTTTCTGGAGTGTGTATTTTGCTTTTCAGAAGTAAATGAAGGATATGGCATCCTATATGTGAAAAACAAGACAAGAACCCAAAAAGGCAGGTTAGGAAGAATATATAAAAGGGTGTTTCAGTAGACATTTAACCTCAGGGAGGAGAAGGTACTACATCACTGTGCTGGGATCCAGCGAATCGTCAGCTTGATTCTAGCCACTTACCTGCCAAACAGCTTGGTTGGTTTGCCTAAACTTCCTGATCTCAGAATAGGATATTTCTAGAGAGTGTTTTGAGATTTTTAAGTCAATATTCTACATAAAGGTGATTTATTTCTGTCATAGACAAAGCCTTTAGAGGTAAAATCTAGTTTCTGCATAAATCAATCAATCACAGTTTGCCAAGATTTTGGGTTTTTGTATCTGAGATTTACTGTGTATGGAACAGTGCAGTATTTCCAAGCTGGCTGAACAAAACTTCTCTTTCTGGTGTGCAATTTCTATTGTTCACTTCTATTTATTGGAAAGGAAATAGATCATATTGTACCGGGCCCTATTAGCTAGTAGGCGCCTCTGCTATTGAAGTAATACATTTTCAGCTTTTTGTATCAGCTTTACTAGAGAGTCAATTCTGTGCTCATATGCTGAACAAATGGGACAGAGAAGAGCTTCTGATTCAGAAGGGATTCCAGACTTCATTGCACTGATCTGATAAAAGAAACACTTTTGCTCCTTTAGTACATGATAATAAACAATTACTCAGAGAAAAAGCACACAAAACTAGACATTCCTACTAAATTATTGACCTGAAACAGATGGGAAATGGCTGGAGCACCTACATTTAATTGTCACCATCCCTCTACATTTTGTCTTAAAATAAATCTTCCTAGTGGTATTGAATAGCAAGGTGATGGACATAATAATGATATGCTAAATTAGATCTGCTACAGCTTACACACTGACTATGCTGCTTTTTTCCTCTCACTCTTTGGCCTATGTCATTTTATTTCCACGCAAAGAATTTGGCCCCTTGGTGCATTACAGAGAATCCAAAGGACTAACCTTTTAGTGTTGGGAAACAGCTAATGTTCCTGCCAGTGAGCTAAAGCTGGAGTATCCCTTTGTCATGGCCAAATTTATGACATGGATCAAAAACTATAAAAAGCTGTGTTGCATCCTGCCATTAAGGAGAATTAATATTTTCAGTGGTATGTTAACCAAAGTTTTTCCAGTGTCTCTCGTTAAAAGCAGATTGTTGACTTTTCATCCTGGTGTGCCAAACATTTTCACTGAAACCCTAACAAGACTTTCATCTTACAACCATTATTTCTTAATGGACTTGGATAGGGGCAGCATACGGGAATGGATTTCCTTTTCAGCTCAGCTCAATGGCCCATCATTAGTGTGCTGGGTCTTGGAGAACCATTACACATGCAAACATTTAAAGTATTTCCAGGGTAACTACTTTTCTTTCCTGAAATGCAGTTCAGGTTTTATCTATTTAAGCAACATTTGGTCACATTTCACCTTTCAAGTATCTCTACTATAATCACTTCTCATTCTGCTGTATAGTAAAAGTAATAATGAATGAGATCATACACAAAAACATTTTTTTTTATGGAGTGGATTTTGTAGAACTTTCCCCTCATCTTGGGCAATAAATCTGTCTCTGAAAACCACGAAGCCCAAATGCTGACTATTTGACAAGAATACTGTATGACAACATCACTCGCCATTTATTTCTTATTATTGGGTAGATTATAGCCTTCATATTTGGCAAAACCAGAAAAAAAAATCTACTGTTTGCCCTTTCGGTGCTTCTATTTTTAGTGACTCTTCTATTTGTTCCTGTTTTCCTACTGACGATGCCCTGATATCTGTCACCAAACAGCAGTCACTTGCTTTGCAAGAATGGGGTTTTTTTTCCAAGCTGACACAAACGATGTCAACTGCTTTCAAAAGTTGCCCATTCCTCCCATTAAGCCCTCTCATTCCTAATATGTACTTCTAAAGATTCCTTAACAATTACATACACAGATGCACTTTTGGAAACTTTCAACCTTTGATGGTATTTTGAATCACGGCCCTGTTGGCAGCAAATGAGCTCAAAGTAACAACCCTGGAGTGTGATACCATCAGTTCTAAGAAGCTGTGTAATATTTATATGTCTTCATTCAGACTTTATATCAAATGTAACAGGCTTTGCAACCTTCATTAAGAAAAGCTGGCACCCAGAGGTTACCATATGTTCCTCTTTTTAGGCTAGTGTTTAAGTATATTTATTTTTCCACTCTACAGTCCTCCCCTAACTGTTCTTACTGCAAAGCTAATGAAACCATTGCTTTAATCCCCACTGGCCTTCAGGGTACATCATATGGTCCTTACTATTTAAGAATTCTTTTTTGTGTGTTTTCTATTTCCTTACTTCTGCAGTATTTATAATATCCCAGTTCAAGAGGCTTTGCTTTTTCTATGGGTGTCAGGGAAACTAAAAGCTTCAGTATCACACCAAAGGTGGAACTGAAGCCAAATCTGCCTAAGTAACATTCTGAACAGTTGTTCCCCCATTCTTTCCGATTTGCCCAGCACCTTCTCCATTGGCTGAGCTATCCAGGATAGCCTCCCTTTATTGACAGACTTGTCAGACATTTTTTAATTGGGCTGCTCAACCCAATTCTAACCCAAAAGATCCCTCTTGGTTTATTTATATAACGTAATTACTGTAGACTTCCAGATTCTGAATCCAAGGTTATTACTTCAGGCTTTGCAATAGACACTAGCCACCCTCTGTATAGCAGATGGATGCATCTAAAATTTATATTATTTTCTTTCTGTATTGTAACTTCTATGCATTTACTTCAGGCCTGATCCAAATGCAAATTTAATTAGTGAAAGCACCACAAATATAGTGGGCAAGTTTTAATTTTTAAATTTTTTTTTTAGAGGGACCATATTACAATTAATTTGAACTATGGACTGCATCCCACTGCCTTGATTCACACATGTAACTTTTAGTTGGAAGAGCAAATGTAGGGCATGGTGGAGGCCTTAGGGCTATTGCTGAACATAACAGCCACAGATTTGGCCCCATTTTCATCTTCGCCTTTCTGGAGTGGATGCTTTGCAAGAGATGAATTCATCTGTGCTTGATACTAGTCTATAAGATTAGACTTTTATACTATATTTTATACTTGAGCAAATCCCACTGAACTCATTCTGTTTTATGCTTCTTCTTAGAGGAGACTATTATATGTAAGCTGAATCTCTTAACTATATCAAATCCAATATAAACACCCTCTTTATAAGACACACCTCACTCTAAGGCTCAGTGTGGAACTCCTAACAAAAATTATAAATGGAGTGCTTTGTTCAGGCATTTAACCCTTTCATTCCTAATATCAAAACACAATGCTTAAGCTGTTTTTATTTTGCACTTGAAAATAAATATAAAGGGAATCTGTAACTTAACCCATATGATGTGTTTGAGACAATCTGGGAGAAGATTTTAACAAGAGATGAAAATTTAGGGTGCAACTTCGCCAAAGTTTTGAGCTTTTTTAATCTCTTTTTTTGGAGGGGTGTCTGGGAAGGAGTGGGGGGAGGGGGAACGTGCTAAAACTTTGTTAATTGTTGGAGAATTCAAACCTGTTTTCGTTTATTTGAAATTATTACATAATGGAAGTGGGACGCTATAATTCAACCCAAATGGACGACTTCAATAAGCGGGTGGAAATGATTCAGTACATTAAAGAGAAGCTGTTTCAATAACAAATCTTTATTATAATCAGGAGTGAAGTGGTTAATTTAAGTTTTTACTGAAAAACAGGCTGGCAAAAATGTTTCCAGGGATGTGGGGATTTTTTTCCTTTTACTCAGTAGGGGTTTGGAGAGGAGGTTTGGAAGGGAAGGAGGGCTTCGGTTCCAGGATCCCCGCATTCCCACGAGTTCCATTAAGGAAGGGGGAAGGGCTTCCTGCTGAGGCAGCCATCTGCAGCTTTCTGTGAACAGCAGGAACCAAAGGCCTGGTAAAAGGAGAGTAAACCCAGGGTGACAATTTTGTCTGCATTCAAAGGCAGAATGTGGCCTATTTTTTTATTATTAGCCTTGTTGTTGCTACTATTATTATTAAGGAGGAGGAGGGTTTCTCTGGCAGGATTAGCAGGTCTATAATGGAATATTAATTAGGAGCAAACAATAGTGTAACAGGCAGAAAAGTGTCTAGTGCAAACACACCCTGACAACCTCTCCTGGAATGCGCTGCTGACGGCAAGCTGGGATTGTCATCATCTGAGCTACTGTCGTACTGCTACAAACTATCTGGAGTCCGTGGATGCATGTCTGAGGTCCCCTTAAGTTATTGCTTTCTAGGCTAGAGTAAATTAGACCTGGATTTTTGTAAAGTGCTGTCACTTAATACCTATTTTATTAAGGTTATTTTTATGCCCATAATTTGAGGCTAACACATCTGTTATTTCCTCCACTGCCTGGCTTTGGTGAACGTTGCCTATGGAAAGTAACAAAGAGTGACACTGGAAAAAATAACAAGGGTGTTTTAACTTCCAACATCTGGAGAAAACAATATTAAGGAAACAGGAACAAATAGGTACGGAAGCCTACAAAGCAAAAGCCCCCTTTTTAACAACAGTGCATAGTTTATACGGTACAGTAGATTTTTATGATTTTAGTCTGGGCAATCTAATACAAAAAATAAGGTTGAAATATCTCATTAAAGAAGCAGTAGTTCCAGCTCTTGTTTAGGTCATCCTAATGCCAAAACCCCAGGTAAAATGGGAGAGAGCGTGAAATAAAAAGCACTAATATCCCTTCAAGAAAAGTTTCAAAATTCTGCTTCAAAAGCTTCCTGTTATGTAGTTTTCAATTACATTTTATCACTGCTACATATATGTCCCTGGCTGCTACCTACAGAGATGCAGAAAATTCTACTGTATTGCATGAAACTTCAAAATTGAATTAAGCAATCCTGTGGAGTGACAAATATCAAGATAAAGAAAGCGGTGGTACATTTCCAATGGAAAAAGAAAAAGATAACAGACAAATTTAAAGCCTCTTAATATTTGCATTCACATTATTGAATATAACAAAATAAACCAGAAAATGTATCAAGTGAACCTTTAGGGAAAAGGGACACAATTACCATACAGATATCTATTTGGAAATACCACTTTTCAATACTACTATTTTTTCTTTTAAATTTGATAGATTTATTTTTACAATGTACATTCCTAAACCCTCCCATTTGTTGTCTGAATTCCTGTTTGTGACCTTGGAATTCCAAATTTATGATGTCATCCTCTGCCTTTTTTTCCAAGGGCATTGTATTAGAAAATGAAAACAGTATGAAAATACTTCCCTGCCCCTTCACACCCTTCTCTTTTTCTCCCGTTAACAAGTATTGCCTTGGCATCCATTTAAAAAACACAATTTTCAAATGGAAAGGTAACTTCTGTTTACCATACTCTGCAAAGCAGAAGACCTATCTTTTTTTTCATGAGCATTACAGGATGTGTGTGGCAGAAGCTGCCACTCTTTTCCAGCTACTGTTTTAGTGATGAAGATTTCTGCTTTCATGTAATATTTTCTTTAAAGGTAAGCAACAGGTAATGTTGCTGAAGAATTTCTGTCTTGCTTTCTTTTAACTTTCCAAAAGGACAACTCTGCTTCCAGTGGCACATGATTGTTTTAGCAGTTCTCCTCATATAAAGGCTACATATATGTAAAGACTCTTTCTCCCGCCAGTAATGAGAATTAGATAGATGGTAGTTAAGACCAGATGCTCCAAACGGCTGGACCATTGCTTGTGACAGCAAAAGCCAGAGGAAGTCATTACACACCTAAACAGTAGACACGCTTTCAGTTCCCAATGCAAACAACGTGCCCTGGGTCAGTAAAGCACTACTGCATTCGAATATGTTTGGTTTCCATTCAAAGGTCAAGGCATGTCTAGGTGCTTTATTGAGCAGGTTTTCTGTCTGGATACATATGCATGACTGGTGACAGGTGAAATGACTCCATGTACTGGCTGAATATTCCAGCCAGGCTGCAAAATGACAGGGTGAAGTGCAGGAGGAATTCAGAGTCACAAGAAACTACACTTCCAAATTATATCTGATTAAAACCTTAGAGCGACGTGAAAGCTGACATAATGAATGCCAGCCCAACCCAGAAAATCTTCTGTATTTTAATAGGCATTACAAGTACTCAGCACCTCACAGGATTAAGTTCAACGTCACCTTTACAAACAGCATTTCCTTCACATCCCAAAGTAGTAGTTTTTCTAAAGAAACTTTGGGACCCCAAACCACACAGATCAAAAATTTAAAAATTGCCTGCTTTGAACAATACCAATTAAGACCACAATGTTTGCACACTATTAAGAAGAATACAAGAACCTGTTTCCGTCTTTATGTCATAAAACTTTCTTTTCTTCAGATGAGGCTGTAAATGTAACACAGTTTCCCAGTGCTGAAATCAGTGCCGCAGCAACACAGGTGGTGTACCATTTTACAAAAAAAAAAAACCAGCCAGCCAACCAAATAAACCCCCCAAAGCCAACCACAGCTTTGACTTAATAGCTTTGCTTTTGAAAAATTCAGGCGGCCAACATGATTGTCCTGAAGCCAGAAGATTTTCTTTATTGTCACCAACAGCAACCTCCCCAAAGCTGCTAATCCACATTCAGAGATGTTTCCCTTTTGGAAACATAACAGAAACTCGTGCAACTTGGGATTTATTGTCACAGTGTAGATTGTTTCTTGAATATATGTTTATACCAGCTTCATCTGTGATTGCTCTGCATGGCCTGGTGCAGAAAACACATTGTACTTCAGTGGACTGAAAACATAGTAGACCTTATTGATGAAAAGCACGTCTGCTTAAATGGCACCTAGGTTTTTTCAGTTGGTTAATAGTGTCATCACTTTAGCTATCAGAGGAATGTGGTACCTAGGAGTAGCACCTCAGAACAGCATGCAGGTATAGTATATGAATTCATAAATGAGTAAAATTTATCACTGAATATATGGGTATCAGGAGACCTCTCTATCACTTAAGTCCTCAACGTAAGGCTCCAGTGGGGTTTAAAAAATGTGTGGGCTCTTTTCCAGCCCTGTGAAGTGAATTATATCTAGTGAGGCTACAGATACTCCTGTGCAGACAGGTGCAGGCAGTTACCTTGATTCCTCTGCGTCTCTGGTCCCAGCCGGTTGCAATCCAGCTCCAATGCAAAAGGGGCACAATTAGGCTGAGAGCTAGGGTGTGTTGGCTTGAGCACAGTCAGCCTTCATATACGATAGCTAAGAATTGGACAGCTAATTAATGAAGGGAGTTTTTAGTTAAAGTTGGTTTGTATACAGAATGCCGCTTAGAAATCAAATTGGAGAAAGTAATGATATCTTTCTAAAATTAATCCAAACTTTTTTTTAACATGTATAGCAACACAAATGGCTTGAAAAATGTATCAGAGCTGTTTAGGGAGCACTATGTTACAATTTGGAAACAAAAAACCAACCCCAAAATGGACTGAGTTTGTTTTTAAGGACTGCAGCTACATGAAGATATGAGGTGAGGAGGCCAGCATTTCTTTTAAATTCTGATATCCTTCCTCATTTATAACATGTGCAATAAAATGAAGTGGAATAGGTAAATGAAGCAGTAAGAACCTAACAAACAGCTTTACTGACAGCTTTTGTAGTACCAAAACAAATTATGTACTGGGAATTCACCAGTTCAAATACTGACCAACGACCCCAGTTCACTAAACACATATTAAAGCATTTTCTGCATCTGTAGAATAAAGTAAAATCTTAAATTATAGCATATGCTCAAACACTTTGGTAAGTTGGAACTTTAGTGTTCACAGAAATTGCAGTTGCAAGGCAAGCAATTGTTCTATAAATTACTCTGAAATTATTCTAAAAGCCTATCACAGAAATCTGAGTAATTCATAATACTGGAGAGTCAACAGGAAAACCAATGTCTGTCAACTGGTGTACGGAGCGAGATACTGATTCCCAAGTGAAGCAAGGTTAAAATGTTAGAGCAACATGATCTGGCATGATTCTTCAAAAACTTACAAGCAAGAGAAATGCACCAGGGAATGCACCCGGGGAGCATTAGGCCCATTCTCATTGCTTTTGAGAAGGCTCGAGTTAAGGACAGAACTCAGAGGAAATCACAAAGGAAAAAGTGGTACGGCTTTCTTTCCCCAAGGATCTGCCTATGAATTTATAGCCAAGGATGTGAACCTCTAGGTTACTTGTGCTTCAGATCTGTCAGAAATAAACCTTTCCTTATCCTCTCCCATACCACAGATCTCACTCCTCTTCACAATCTAGTACTCTGTTACTTCTATCAAATCTATAGCAAACAAAATAATTAAGAAATAAAATCAGCCTTTATTTAACAGAAGAGGCAAGAATATGGTCAAAATAACTATACCCCCCTTTGCTTTCCAATTTGAAAGAAAATTAGATAAGCTAATGGAAAAAACCCCAAACACCACTGAAAGATGTCTGAGCTGAACTTCACAGGCTCAGCAAACTGTTAAATCAATGAGAATTTACAAGACCTGTGACAGACCTGAAGGAACTGTACAGTGCAAAAGAAACTGAAAAAATATTTACTAACCCAAATGCTGTTGTACACCAGTATTCTCAACCAAGACGTAACGACTCCCTTCTCATGTTCCAGTGGGATAACAACTCAGTTACAGAATAAACCACAGGAAAGGTAGGGGTCATTACTTCTGTGTTTGCATTAGACCTGGCTTCTTCTTGATTTTAACATATGAACCCTGAAACAAATATCCATTTCCTTTGTACCATGGGAAGAGGAGGTCTTTTAAAGGAGAACGAGTAATTGAAAAAAGATATTTTCTGGTTTTAATAAGAAGTAAGTCAACATGATATAAAAAAACTCTATGTTTTGCAACACCTGTCACAACTTCAAAGAACATAAAAAGTGGCTATTGTGAAAATAACAGGTGTCAGCCCAGAGATTTGAGGTCCAATATGTGGCAGAAGCACAGCAGTTCAGGCAATTGCTCTTAAAAGAACACACAACCCAAATCCCCCCTCAAAAAGCAAAATGGAAAAAAACCCAAAACTTATGACCCACAAGAGTGGATATTTTTAAAACTCTTCATTTTCATATTATCTCATAAGTAATATATCATCAAAGTATGCAAAGAGATTCAAAAATAGATTGGAACATTACTGAAGTTGAGAAATCAAGTATTCGGGGCCAGGAAAGAGAGAAATTAAGATTAATGTTTATTTTTGTGTTTTAAAATATGGCCTTGCAAATGCTGTAAATTGAAAAAAACAATGCAACATGGATCATCAGATAAAAACTGATAAAGATTGCATGACCTGGGAGAGACTCTCAGAATATGAACTTTCTTAGCCAAAATGTATTTATGGCATCCTAAAGCCTTTAAACTGATACATCTCTAAAAACTGGACAGAGCTGTCCAGATAGTCCAAATGAGAACATACTGAGTGACAGAACCATTAGAGGTAATATAAATCTGGTCCTAAAATCAAATCACAAGTTAAACAGCAATTTGCATAGAAGGTGATGCCTCAATTATTACCCACAACATGCTGTAGATAACAGGAACACAGAAAAAATCCCATGACGGCTCATTTATTATAATTTGTTTATCATTTCATATTTTTGAGCCAACTGTCACTAAATCACTACTTAGTGCAGAAATTAAATTTTGGGGGGTTAACAATATAAAATTTCCTTTTATGTCTTTCTTTCTAACTACCCAGGAGGGACAAAGAGAGTAACATCCGATTAGTAACCACATTTCCTCTGTGATGCTAACTGTGAAATATTTAGCTGGCCCAGGGTCTTAACAGGGAGTATGTGCTTGAAGCATAGAAACAGACTGGGTTGTTTGAAACATAGCAACAGACAAGGTTACAGGGTCCTCCCTCGCTGCTACCTAATTTGGCTTATTGAGGGTTATTCATGATCTGGGTCCCCCGAGGAACTGTCATCGTGACTCATCTAAACCCCATATCCGGTGTGTTTATCATCATGCTATTGTATATGAGAACAGAACATCTCTCCATTCAGTGACAGGCAGATACGAAGCTGAGTGCTTAAGTAACTTGCATATTTACTCCCATTTTTTAAAAAATGCACCTGAGAAGCCCATCTAATGGTAAAGCAAAGTCACTGTGGTTCTTTGGAGAACCCTATCCTGGCTTTACAAAATCAAATTGTTCTTAATTATAAGATTGAAAAGTGTGAACCCATGGAGCACATGAACAACTGTTTGCTTTGCAGGAAAAAGCAAGCTACTGAAATAGCATTTGGGACCAGTTCAAACCATCAAGAGTACATCTCTTAGAACTAAGATATCTTCTTATTATGTTTAATGACCCACCTTTTTCCTCCTTCAGTACTATTCCTGCATCTCTTGACATCTCTTTTCAGTTACCAGCTTATTTGAGCCAAAATTCTGAAGACTGGTTTACCTGAAGTGTTAGCTCTTCAGATTGATGGATTTTTGTTTTGGGAAAAATGAATGAGGGGCTCTCATTGCTTTGTCCTTTCTACAGGAGATACAGTGCTGATTGCCAGCTGGATGACTGTGAGAATAAAGTCTTCCTAAGGTATTGCAAACCTGTCAGATACTTTCCTTTCTTGTTCCATGCAGCTTTGAGCTACATCCATTTCAGACAATGCTTTCTACTGAACAGACAGTACCAGATGCTCTCAGAACTTAGGGCTATGCCCAAATAATCCCATTAATTTTGTTCTCGGATGCTGAGAACTAAGGGCTGTGCCAAATTAATCCAATCAGGTTTTTTCCAAATGTTTAACTGACAACAAAAAAACGCACTTTTGAAACCCGTGTCTAAGTCAAGCTAGTCAGAATTTTACCAGTATTCTGCAACATGCACAGCAATTCAAAAAGATTTCTATTAAGGTCTTCTTTTAACTATTTTAAAAATTCAAATGTTTTATAAAAGCAGAAAGAGTACAGACAACAGCATATTTTTTAAAACAACAGTGGTCAAAATCTCTCTACTTCCTTCAAAAACCCCCTTCAATATTTTCCTTTAAAATTATGTTCTATGATTCAAGCTTTTGAGAATTTAAGTTCTTTGCTTCTCTGCCTGGCTTAGCCAGCTCAGTCAGGTCTTTGTCAGCAGCTGGGAAGGATTGCAAGTACGTAGCTACCAGTTCATTTAGGACCAAACTTACTCATGATGAACAGGAATTTACTTTCTCTGCACCGGTTTTAATAGGAATTCATTAGGAGAAAATGCTGCAAAAGTCCGGTGCTTAGTTGACAAATTGATAGATTTACCAAATACGAAACAGGTCTGCAAAATGCAACTCCAAAACAAAAGTGTCAGATTTCATTGCGGTAGCCAAGAAGGTAACATTTCCTGATCTCTTGAGAGGAATTCTTGGCATTGTATGCAACTTTTAACTTTTTACCTAACAGTACCCTAGAAAATACAATATTGCAATTTGAATGAATAGAAAGAAAATAGAGTCATGACAAGGGGAGAGCTGAAGACCAGCTCTCTCCTCAGCAGTGAAATACCTCTTGTAATTCTATTTTACTTCAGTAATGACTTCCTAACAATCTTTTCTCTCTGTTTCTCTCATGTGTATAAGGAGGAAGATAGACATAAAGAAAAATGTTTTACAGAAAAATCATTTGACTGAGGCTCCTCCACGACACACACCCAGGAGAACATCCCTGGCAGTGAAACACAGGGAGGAAACAGGCGTGGGAATGAGCCACGCACACACTTCCCTCAACAGTGGCCACAAAATTCAGACACAACAGCCAAACCCTACTGCTACAGAAGCAATGTCTGTGACATCGTATTTAGCAGTGTTTGTGGCAGAATAGTAATAGCATGAGGAACCTTTGAAAAATAAAAGTAGTGGAAGGTAAAGCAGTATTTCCCTAGAAGAGAGATAGCTAGGGAGAAAAAATGAGTAAAAGCATGAAGTACCAAAGAATATAACCTAGTAATTCTCAGACTATACAAAAGTTTGTATCGCACTGCTGAGTGCAAAGTATTTCTCTAATGCAGAACATCTTTGATGTTATATGTTTGCTAGCCTTCACAGAGCTGCTAAACTCTTACGCGGTTGTTTTCACCTGTAGATTACAGAATGCTTCAAGAACCTTTGATCTGCTGGGTACTTCCACAGCATATAGCAAAACGGACCTTTTCTTCAAGCCAGGGTCTGTAAATAGGGAGGCAGGCCAACCTAAATTGAAGAGTTTCATTTCACTGTCCTGTCCTGTCTGTGCATTTCATAAAAGTTGTAAGCATTTTTTTCAAAAATATTCACCTGCAGCTCTCTCTTATTGCAGACTGAAACAATTGCAATATTTCCTTTCTAGTTATTTTAATCCTTCTGTAAAGTTATTATTTTGGACTCCAAGCTAATTTTTCTTAGTGATAGTTTTTTCTTCTTGTCCAGCATGCTTTTTCAAGTGGTATACATATGCATCATCTTCATCTTTTATTTAAAATCATCCGCATCCCCTATAGACCATAACTCCTATCAAATCTATTCTTTCAATATTTTGTTTGATGAGATCCTCACAGGCACGCACTGCCATTTTTTAAAATCAGAAAGGAGATGGAAGTTCTACACAGATGGTAGTTTCTAAGCCATTACAAATTAACTGACCAAGCTGTCTAATATTCTCTGCATTCAGACCCTACATGATGGTATGCATCACCAGCCCTCTTCCTTCCTCCACAGACTCTCAGAAGATTCACACTATATCCATTTCCAGTGCTCCTCTCATATTCCCCAGGCAAATGCCAATCAAAGCTTCCTTTGTTGGAGATATGTGCATTCCTTCATGAGCTATAAAGGGTAAGAATGTCCCAGCTTTCTACGGGCTATCATAGGCACGTGCAATATTATTGTCCCATAGTTTATCTTACCATACCCCAGAGAAATCTCATCATCCTGTTTTCTTTATATGGACTACAGATGTCTTAGCCAAGCTTCCTCACCACTGAGTCACCGACCAGGATTGTTTACATCTTCATAATGAGTCACCTTCAAGATTTGGCTCCTTGTCAATACATGGGCTGACAGCTTCTGCTAGTCTCTGTTATGTCTCATTCTCCTTCATCTTGTCAATGTAGTTGTACCTGTTGAGAGTATGAACACAAAATGGCTCCCTCCTACTTTTCCTTTTGCTTTCTTTATGTCACTTCATGTTGACTGATGTCACTTTCTATCTCTAGATTGACTGCTGTTCCAAAGCTTTGACTTTCATGTTGTTCCAAGTTCCTGTGCCATAGGAAATCCAATTCAGTTTTGGTTTTTTTTGCATTCAAGAATATCAGTTGACATGCAAAAGTGCTATATCTTTGGTCAGATGTCAAAATACATTAGTGTCTTTCATCCTCCTCATTTATAAATAGGAATATTGTGAATATTGCAAATAGCTAGAATGCTTTCAAAGTCATGTTGCCTTTTTCCATATGATATCTTTTTTCTTAGTGGAATGTGTAAATGACCAGGAATTCTGCTGGTCCAAGAACTTTCCTTTCTGTACTATCAATCGCCTTGAAGGTTCATTTTATGAATGTTCTCTATTTATTAATTCTTTCCTTTTCTTAATCACTATGTTTAGTATGTCCACTCAGCACCTAACTCCCCCTCAGATCTAAACTCTTTGCAATCAGCAGTTGGCTGGGCTCCCAGAGTTAGTCAGATTCATTTTCTCTTTCACCTTCAGGCTTTCATCTACTACTTCAGATCTATTATAGTTATGTTTCCAAAACAACGGAGTGATATTAATGTTTTCATTATTTCATTATTTTCTAAATTTATATTGTAAATATATTTTTATATTAGTTCCTTTCCTTCAAAGATTTGAAAAAAAATAAAAGGTATTAAAATGCCTGATAAGATCCCTTTAAGGCTTTCACAATTTCTTTTTTTCTAGAGTGGCATTTGCTTTGTTGCATAAAAAAAAAAAATGGCAACCAAATTGGGGTGAGAGGTAAAATACTGCCATGAATTAGAAACAGGTTAAGAAACCAAAAACAAAGAGTCAGAATTAATAATCAGTTTTCAAGGGAAAAGGTTAACAGGAAAGTGACCAGAACTAAACACAGTTTGCCAGGTGAGGGTAGCATATAAAGTTGTAAGAACATTATTATGTTTAATTATTACTAGCAATAAAAATAAATCATAGCTAAGTGTTTTTCAACTAAATAAGTGGAAATCACACCCAAAAAATACCTCCTTTAAAGATTTAGTCAATAACTTCCAACATAAACCTGATTTTTATTCAAAACTGCAAGTTTTGTGGATAGAAACATGCCCTTATCTTGTTTTTACATACCAAAGTCACTGTGTGAAGGGCAGAATATCTTTGATGAGCTCCAAATCCTGTGTTTATATGACACAGCTAGTATAAAAAGTGAATCAGTTCTTTAATTCTTCAACTTTGTCTACTGGTCTTAGCTACAGTTTCTTAGACATACGAAGTTAAACCAGACCCACCCACCCAGAAAAAGGGTTTTGTGTCCTCTAGTACCAGTTCAGACTAATGGCTAGCCCTGTGATCCTGTTTATTTTTAAATGAACCTAGATAAACAAATCCTTCCATTTGTCATTATAGTTTCTCCTTTTGTAATTAATCCTCTGAGAAGTTACAAATTAAACAGCACTCACTCAACCAAAATGGAAACTTTGTATAATAGTTCCTTTCATAAAACACAGATCAAATATAAATTCACATTTTTTGAATATGGAAATACTCATAGTGATGAAAGTTATACTTAGTACATGTGGAATGTGTGCTTCATTTTTTAAGTGTGGGGTTTTTTTCAACTAACAACGATGCCAGTGAACTTCAAGATGATGAAGTTTAATGGGCCCTGGAGCCTGCTCAGATCTAGCTGCCTCAATCCAAATACTAATGTGCATTCAGAACTGCAAGCAGAAAAACTGAGTCTGAAAGACTCATTGCCCTGGTGGGAAATACTCTTTGTGCCAGTCAGAGGAGCCGCTGGATTCTTACTGTGACTGAAGGACTGAGAACATTGGCCCACATGAGGTGTAACTTGGTTGTAGATGGGATTCCACTATGAAACTGTCCTGATATTATGATTGTTTTTAGATGACGCCAAGAATAGTGCTGTTCATATTGCTTGAGCTGCCTCAGTTACTAATACAGAGAGCAACAGATACTGTGCTGGATTCCAGAGGTGAAGTATGATCTAATAAGAATTCTTTATTTGCAGATGCTGGACCTCATTTTGATGCTATTCCCAGTGTGCTGCTGGGTAAGAGACCTGCAGCTGTAGCCAGCTAGCTGTTTGTACACGCTGACACACACACAACTGTAAAAGAAAGCAGACTCATTATGGGTGTGACAGAGCCAATATCCCAAAATTCTGGAGGTTTTCTATTAAACTGCCATTCAGTAAGGATCTTGACGGATTCCTGCCTTGAAAGAAATGGAAACTTATGAACTCACTCTGTTAACGGCCAAACAATAACAAAAAAATTTTATTCAGAATAAGGAAAACATGATTTATCCTGGGCTTGGCTCCTTTGACAATACAGGACAAGATAGTCTCAGTCTTGCAGTTTAGCTGAGTGTTGTGCTATCCATCAAAATCTGGGACGATACATGACCAAAATGTGGAACATCTGTATATTGTTGAGAGCCTCAGCATAATTTTTAATTAGAAGATGTGTTTTGAATGTTTTCTCACTTAGTGTGCTAAATAAACCAGCAATTTTAAAAACACAAAACCCAAATTATTTATGGCAAACCAATGAAATTCTCATTCCAAAACCAAAACCATGAATGCTGACCTCACCTCTGCTACTACAGCTAATGGGAAAACTGGTGCATTACTTAGGCTAGGCAAAATTAGGAAGATAAAAAGTCTGCTAATGGATTTTTCAATTATTTGTAAGACATCTGCCAGGGAGAAAGATGCTGATCCAGATTCTTTTCCCGGGCCCAGTGTCTCTAAACAAAGCATATGTTAGCATGAAGCCCAACACATAAAAACAGAGAGAGCATTAAAATTGAGAGAATAGTGTGTAAAATTGAAAGAACTTATCAGGCCGCAGGTGAGGTTACAAGAAGTTTCATAAGGAATTTATTTTGTTTATTATTTTGATTAATGTCTTGGCTCTAGAACATAGAATGCATAAATGGGAGTCCACAGGTAACACAAAGATGTGCACATTCACAAACAAGAGGAATCGAGCTGCGCCAGAGCAGGTTCAGATTAGACATTAGGAAAAAAATCTTCACCAAAAGGGTTATTGGGCACTGGAACAGGCTGCTCAGGGAGGCAGTTGAGTCACTGACCCTGGATGTATTTAAAAGATGGGTAGACGAGGTGCTTAGTGATATGGTTTAGTAGAGGACAGGTATGGTTGGACTCGATGATCTCAAAGGTCTTTTCCAACCTAGTGATTCTATGATTCTGTGACAAGGAAAACGCACTGAAGGAGCTGAGTATTGGTGAAGTGAAATGAGAAGACACTCAGTAGTGAAAATAACAAAACATGTATTGAAGTCTAGTAACTGGAACTGTCATTTGGAAAAGAGTAATGTCTGCTGTGGAACTACCAGATGATCTCAGGAGGTTACAAAAGCAATGCCTTGTGAAGGTAACACTGCAGGAAGAGCGACAAATTCTTAGTGTCCAACTGTGCAACCTTTGGGAGACATCGTCTGCAACACTGCATAAAATTTCTGCTTAAGGAAAATTAATTCATCACTAGAACAGGTATAGAGATGGTATACCATAGCCAAAGGAATGAACAATCTATCATGTGAGAGGAAACTAAGAAAATTCTGCTGATGTAGCCTTATAAAATTAATTTGGAGTGGGCAAGTAAACATAAGGAAAGCAGAAGAGTTATATAAGCCAAAAGACAGGGCTGGCACAATAATAAGTCAGCAAGCACTCATAAATTACTTGAGGCTGGAAACTGAAAGATCATGTCTAGCCATTACAGCAATATCCTTCTGATGGAAGATCTGCTCCAGAGTAGAGGCGTAACTGCACTTGAGAAAAACTTAACAAACTATGAAAATATAGGGTAGCTATATTGAAGACCTTGAAGAGAGAGCTCATTTCTATTTCTCTGTTTCTGTCTGATAAATTCACCTGGAATGGTAAATGGACACAATTCTTGGTTCTAGAGACCCATTAGTTTTTTGAGGAGAAAAGCTGTATTACACAATTCTTGCATGGTGACAGTGAAGTCTTCTGTGTACTACACGCAGAAACAAAACAATGAATAAGTCTATCATTTTCTATGGAAGTACACAGCCTTGCACAACAAAGGATGCCACTTTGCCACCTGACCCAGCAAAAAGTCCATTACCTACCTTTGAGTCATTTTAACCTGGAAAAAGGAATTCTCGTGTAAGGTCTTCAAATCCAAGGACCAAAACTTTTCTCAGGCTCTCTAAAAGATAGCTTGACTAGTGTGAAATGAAGATGAACTCAACATTGAAGAATCATACTGGTAAAGCTGAGTAATCCAAAAAGATACATTAAAAAAAACCAACCAGAATAAAATAATGTTTGAAACAGATTGCACCAATGATAGAAACCATAACAAAGTCCATTTTTTTAACGTTGCTAAAGGAGGGAAGAAAGAAATTCTCATTTCATACATATTAGCATTTTTCAGCGTGTAATTAATTCATTAAATTTAAGCAATAGGTTCTGGATGGAATTTCCATATTTTCATTTGAACTCCTGAGGAAAGTCATCACAGAAGAGCCCTTAGACCTCACTTTGCTAAATTCAAGCAAAGTCTAGATCCCTTCGAAACCCACAGTTCTTCATACACAGTGAATTAAAAATAGAAACATTGGTTCATTTCTGATTCTCTGCATTGCTACAATTTTGCCTTACACACTTAGATCATTCAGTCACTCAAAAAAAAGAAACCCAAAAAAACATGCTTAGTAACCATTCAAAAAGTGGATTAAATCCTTTAGCACATTATTACTACACTGCCTCAATAAGCTCTTAGTTTACCAAAAAGAATATTTACTGTATATATGGTACTAGAACCAGCTGCATCACATTTACACAAAAAGAAAACATACTGGATTGTTTAGGAAAAGAGGAATAATATAGCGGCGATCGCTTTCCCCTATACTTCTGAATTAAGAGTTTGAAATACTGTGCTTGAAGTCCCATAAAGCTTGGTATGCCTTGGGAGCAGCACTCCTGGCTTAATTTGGGCCAGGCTCCTTTTTCCACTTTGAAGGAACAAAATGAGACTTTAACAGTTCCAGGAGCCTCTAGGTAGTGGCAAACTGAGGGCTCTGAAGTATTAATGTGGGCAGAGCCCAGACCATAACATAGAGCATATTTTAGGGAGACTGGGTTTTAGAACAAGATTAGACCATGTCTCTTCCTACCAATACAGAAAATAAAAACAAATCTCTCTGACGATCTCCTATAAATATTTTAAGAATGATAAGACCCGTCTTGAAGTAATACATCAAGTGAATTGCCACTGTGAGATTCATATAATTTAGGGATGTCCACAATTCACAAGTCAAAAAAGGAAGTGTTTGGAAAACACATTATAAGTCAGCAAGAGTAAATAAATGAATAAATAAAGAAACAAAATAGGAGTAATCTCTCCTCTTCATTTATCCCCCAAAATAATAGGGTTTCAAATCCCAGGATTGAGAAATTTCAGAGATTTGTGTCATGCTAAACTATGTAGCTCAGGGCTTTTAGCCAGGAAATTCTACAAATTTGTCCTCAGATTAAATGGTGCCATGCAACCCAATCACATTACGGCTTTATTTTGAATACTTGGACTTGGCAATGCCTCTAGCTGAAGATGTCTTGTATTTTTTGGCTCCCACAGAGTTTGTACTAGAAAAACATTTTGGCACAATTGGCATCTACTATTTAATCTCTTAAAAGTGCCCAGAAATAAAATATCTTTAATTGGTCGTAGGTGTGCATGTGTCTTGAAGGGTTTAATTTTTATAACACGAGCTACATATACAGCCTGAACTAACTTCCTCTGTAGACAGGATGATCTTTCTAGATCAAATATGAAGATGCATAAAGAATGCAATAAAACTGCATCAGAAGAGAAGCTTCTATGCTTCTCTTAAATATATGCTGGAGTTAAAGACACGTCTACATGGCAGTCAAGAAGTACAATTTAAAGCTTGTTTGAGGATGTGTGCACAAGCTGCAACTAACTGGTCAAATGATGATAAACATAACATACAGCCTTAGCAAAGCAAAGTGTGGACTGAAAACTTAATCTGAAAATTTGGGCAAATATTTACGTGGCTAACCCACACTGCACTCCTAGCTGCCACAGCTAACACTTCAGCAGTAGGATTTATAATCCAATCTAGCCATAATGAGTAAAAAAATTCTGACAAGACTTTTTTCTAAGTATAGTATGAATGCAAATAGTGGGAGTGAAATGGGGATACTACTGGACCTTTTAATCTGAAACTCTGTTTCATTAATAAAACTAAACTGCTAAGTTTCTGTGATACTAGTGCTTGTAGCAAAATCTCTATCTCCTCTGATTTCTTGTTGCAATTGTGGAGCGGTATTCAGAAAGCGTTCCTGGACCGGGGTTTTTCATGAGAAATTTCAGGGGAAAGTTTAGACGTGCTTCCCTAATTGACTAGGTCCATAGACTGAAAAACAACCTTGAAAACCTGGAATAATAGTGCCCACTTGCTTCAACAGACACACCCATGATTGTGTGCTTTAATTTTTCAACAAGATGTGGAGGTAGGGCCTGAGGAAACCCATAAAAATGTTTGGTTTGGCTTTCTGGCAGTTTTCCCCAGCTAGAATGCATGAAAAGCACTGAGGATGCAAGATCCCACTAAATTTCCATAGAGTGCCTGACTTGAACACCACAGAACATTCTGTACATCCCAGAGCGGGAGATCATGTTGCTCCACTCACCCTGGGGACAGCAACAAGCAGCAGCAGCAGCAGGTCTGGAAACTGGAAATGTGCCATCTTTTAATTAGTTGCTCTCTACTTCATAGTAATCCTATTTAAAATCCTATATAGCACAAGGTCAGGTTTGCTGCACAAGCTCAGATAATGCCAAGCCAAATTTTTAATCATATAATTAGCCAGCAACACCTTTTCAGATGGAATAAATACCATCTCATTAAAATTAGGGAGTGTAATATATAATCAGGTTCTGTACTTTGCTATTCTTAATCATTGTCTAGATGAACAAAAATGTTTCCCTATTGACTCTGAATTCAAGAACCCCTTTGTTTTCACTAAAGACAACTGCTTCCTGTACAACTTAACTTGGATTTGGTCTCAAATTCCATGTAGATGGACTCCCAGATACCAGAACCAAGCTCTCATTCCTCTTACACCCTATGCAAAGGTATTTTTTAAGCCACTCCAGTTTCCAGCAATTCGAACCAAACTGCTTTGTAAGCAATCACCGGATATATTTTAAAAGCGAATAATGCTACCTCGTACAAACTGTACACAAGAACTTAAAGCAACAGATATCAAAGGCATCAAAGTCTTACCTTCATTCCACAGGCTGCTGCAGAACTGAGTAAGAAAGATTAAGTGTTACTTAGTCACACAGCAAATCAATTCCTGGTTCAGGAGCAGAACACGGGTCTCTTGACTACTAATCCAATAGCATGGACGAAAATGTTGTCCTCATCTGGATCTAAAAGAAAGATTTCTCACATGTGGTCCCTTCACCACTTCTACCATCACACCAGTTCGCTACTTGCTCATGATGCTGGGTTAAAATGCACTCCTTGCCATGGCATTAAAAAACACAAAGAGAAAGAAACCCTGTAACTTACAATGGGTGGGTTGATATTAATACAAATTAATAAGGTTTTTCTGTAAATATGCTGCAGTGTATTGTGTAATATAATATAATCCTAGTAATCTGAGCCCTCGCTACATCTCTCTGCTATTAAATCATTGCCAAAAAGTGGGGAAAAACTGCCAACCTTATGTGCAAATTATGAAGTGTGTAGATTCACAAGATTCAGCCTTATTGACAAAAGTAAACTCCTTTTGAAATAGAATGATTTAGATAGCTGATTTATTTAAATACATTTATTTTACCTTGCAGGCGTCATCCATTTGGGCAGGAAATTAACTTTTCAGCCAGTGATCTTTTTCACGACACCTCTTAAAATGGTATTTTTGTTTGGAATGCTAGCAAGAATAGCCCTGTATGAACACATCCCATGAATACATTTACAATTCCTGACAATACCCCAAATATTTCGATAGGTGCAGAGCATACAGGCCCTTGGCATTGAGTGTGCACTCCAAGTCCCAACTCACAAACCAGCACAGACCCACCATGTCTGGGGCTTAAACTTCACCCCAAATGAGCAGACAGTCAAGCATCTAACCTTTCAAGAACTACCTTGGGCTGCCATACATGTCCCAGTGCTCAGCCTGGACCTTTCATCGACCACTGGATCGTCCTTCCCCTCCAGAGGATTCCATTCTAACAGGAATCCTTAGGGGACTCCCCACAACACTCTTCTCACTCCTTAAAGCTCAATCCAGTTCCACTCCTCTCTGCAGGATCCCGCTCTCCCACACTCACCCTCTCCAGGTGAAAGAGATGAGTTTGAGGCTTCCCAGTTTACAACAGGAGATTTCTTTCTCAAACTAACAACATTCAGACCTGTTTATCTGACCTACTGCAGCTTAACGACCATGACATGTAGCGTTAAGTGTTGCCAGGGTTAAACAGGAGGAAAGGGAGCTTGTTATTTTTTCATAATGTGTTCTCAGATAGGGACAACATGGAAGCAGTTCTACACCTGGAAATGATCCTGCACCAAGTGACTCTCCTAGCTCATCATCATCTCAACTCTGCACTCAGTTTAAAGGGTTTTCTCACTGCATAGGCTGTGTCTGTGACAGGATCGTCTCAGTTTTGAAATTAAAGCCTTCTCTTGAAGTAGTTTTCCGATGAAAAGTGACCAAATGGAATATGCACATGGAAAGTCATTCTAATGAAATCCTCCCCCTCTTCCCTACCCCCCGGCCAAATTCAGTTGCCATAAAACAGTGCAGGCTTGGTAAATGCTGTCAGTTGTTGCTTTTAGGGGAAGAAAAAAAATCTCCACAAGTCATGTGTAAAACTGAGACACAGTTCAGGTTTCAAAATTTGTGGGAAGTTCTTGGTATTTATTTCCACACTTCCCGTAAAAGATTTGATACTTGTGTATATTATCCTTTTTATTTCTTATTAATAAACACAAGCAATAACATAATAATCTGTTGAAGATCCAGGACATAAGACCTTAAGCGTTTCTGTACTTAAAGAAAACAAAAAGGAATGTAAACATTGACAAAGTGAGAGAGCAGCTATAAGTGTGTTTTACCAGTGTCAATCCTAACAGCGTTTTCACTTGTTCCACTGAGAAAAATACATTTCCTCATCCTCCTTTCTTAGTTTTAACACATTTGCCAAAAGGATTCTTTTCATATTAGAAAATCACCTGATTTTTTTCTAATATGGTGTACAGTAAAATCATCTATATTTAGTATCCCAAATTAGTCTATATTCAAGGCAAGAAATGCTAGTCCGTAGAGAAGGATTTGGTGGTTTGGGGCTTTTTTGGGTGGGTTTTTTTAGTTTTGGGGTGGGTTTTTTTGGGTTTTGGGGTTTTGTTTTGGGTTTTTTCAGATTCCAAAAAATATAAGTACTTAATAAGAAGTGCAATAAGCACACACCGCAATGCATCTGAATCGATGCTGCTTATGCCATGTGGTGACCAGAAGCTGCCAGATAAATAAAACAATCCTAAAATAAACATACAAATCTGAAAGACAAGATCAAAAATGAAATGCATGAGATGGCTTGCAGAACAGTAATGAGACACAATGGCTGGATCTACACTAGTAAATTAGGCATGCCAGAATGAACCTGGCTGCTGTAGACAACTGGCATGTCCTGAACCATGACCATATTATTAAATTTCCTCACCCTGCAAGTGTGGGGCTGCATGCAACATACGGTTTGGAAATGGTCACTGGTGCGTGCCAACTCCTGCCACTGTGCAGGGAAGTCATCTGGCAGTACTAAGTGGCCTGGATCTAAATACGCTGGGGCAGCTGTAGGAATTCAGCTGTACGGTTGATCCAGCCTGCACCCAGGAACATTGCCTTGACTTAGGAGCATAGATGCAGCCAGTGACGCCACACTGATCATCAATAATAGGTGCACAATGTCACACTTCTGTTTCTGTGGAAAACACCAGCAGCATTCCAGAGATACAGCTCACTGCATTACTAGCTCTCTATTTTCTCTTTATTTAGTATACTCAGGGAAAAGAGCAAGTCAGTGGAAAGTTGTCCTCTGATTTGATGGAATCGTTGGAAAGGAAACAATAAACAAAGGAAGCAGAATTGAAATGCAAGTTAAAGATGTCACTTTGTAGTTTTCTCCAGGGCTGCCCTGGAGAAGGTTATTTTTAGGATTATCTTTGTAGTCCTATGTAGTACTTGCATGCCTTTGCTGCCTTTACAGTAATTTCTACAATGTACAAGTACAAAAACAAAACACGGATTTCTTAGGCATTCCTTTGCTCTCAAGGTCACAAGGGGTTTTTTTTTTAGCTATCTCCAAAACTGGTTTGATTTGGGATTATTACAGGACTTGAGCAGAAATACCTTTTTCTTCGTAAACCTACATCACAAGGTATATTTGGCAAAAGTAATTTTACCAGTTAGCAAAAAAAAGTAACGATAGATTTTAACTTATGGTTATATCATTAGGAATATATATTTCAGGGCTGCAACCTTACAGCTGTGAAATATAGAAGTAGTTTTACTTCACGAGCATTTGTCCAAACATTTTCTTTCATTTTGATCCAAATAGTTTCACACCCACTGAGTTAGACTTTGACTTTCAGGTTCACACAAACTGGAAATTTCAATCAGCTCCTCAGCTAGAGTGAATTGGTGCAGCTCCACAACAGAGAGAACTACTGACTTCAATGGAGCTACACCGATTAACACCGGGTGAGGATCGGATCCTGATCAAATTGAAACTCAATTGAAATTGCTGTGCTTCACCTGGTGTTTATTCGCACCTCACATCAAAAACATGCAAAGCTATGAATTTTGCACAATTCTGATCCAAAGCCACACACCATATATGCTTAAAATTGAGTTCAGGTCATTTAGGAGTTCCACAATGCTCAGCAAATCTTTTGATAAATATGGTTTGCGTTACTAGTTTGTAACAAAACTCCACACCAGGTGACTTTTGTGTGGTCTAGTGTTTCATTGTGAACATTTTGCACTGCTCTAATGAAACATGATTTCTAAGACAACTAAGGGATAAAAAAGAGTTTCTATTCAATGTTTTACCCATGAGTTCTGCAATATGCACACAAACTGTGACCACAACTTAGACTCCTGATATCTAAAATTTGAAACCCAATTCCTCAGTAAAGTACCTAAATAATGCCAGCGTGATCTTCTCGAGATTCTGTGCAGTGGACTGCAGCTCTCATTATTGGGAGAGAGTAAAACAAATTTGACCTAGGTCTTTACATAGTCTGGGATTTCATCAGAGCTTGTAAAGTGATTGAGAATAGGTTTTCAGTGGTATTCATGAAAAAAAAAAAAGTACCTGAAAGTGCAGGTGGCCATCTAGAACTAGGTCCAAAGTATGCACTGGGCTCTTTAGAAAGAGACGGGACAGTCCCTGTTTGTAAAGCTCACCCAGCATTGGCCATGAAACAATGCACTGCCAGGAGTCCTTTAGCTCCCTCTGGAGCTTTGGTTGCAGTCACAGCTCCAGGCATGTGGGATCATGAGCCTGGAACATAAGGTTGCTTAACCTAGACAAAAGTATTTGCATATGGTCACACATTTGTTGTGTGGACATGAGTCTGCTGGCTTGCCTTTTCCACGTTAGAAATGTGTATGCCACATGCGCAGTAGGCCAGATGCCTCCAAGAAGCTTTGAACTTACTGAATTTGCCCTGGACAGCTGATTTTTGCACATGGGGTAGATTTGATACCCACAGGCAAAATGGATGCCTGGGATTTCGGGATTGCTCCAGATGAAGTTTTCAGGTAGAAAAAGGAAAGTGTGACAAACTCCAGCCTTACGTTAGTCCCTCTTACAAGGATGCTTATAACTTCTTTCACTGTTGAAGACAGAATGAGAGCAAGTATTCCCACCCAGATGAGCCCACAATGTGGTGGGCAGCATTAAAACCCTTCAGAGGAGGTGAGTATAGTATGTGGGTGCTGCCCCATGGGAGATAGTGCTGAGGAAAAGACAATCTCCAGGTTTCATGTGGCTCAGTTCCATGCCAGAAATTCCCTGATCTTATACTGAATGTCGCCTATGATGCCTTGCAAAGGATTTCAGCAGCTTCGGCAGGAAAGTTCCTTACGCTCCTGCAGTTTTGTTACTATGCCTTTCTCTAAACGCCACCACCTCAGTATGGCTGAGCCATGCAGGATATCTTTGTACCTGCACTTCATGAAGCCACTTCAACTCAGCACTGCTTTCCAATTAATAACCTAGCACAAGATTGAACTCCTCCTAAGGCACTGACCCAAGGGCATCTTCTTGAAAATCCTCATTGTGAGAAGAAATGTTTTATTTTACATACAGTTCAATGTTTGCATCATTCCCAAAGTACAGGATGCCTGAGGGAAACCATTTCCTAATCTGTCAAACCTTGAGTTTATGTATTCTATCCTTTAGCGGAGCAACAAGCTATGGAAATCCTGAACATTCCTCTCTCTTTGTTTAAAGATGTAGCAACATGAGATTCATCTGATGAGAGCAGACAACCAAACAGTTGCATTACTCTCCAGCTACCAATAAAGATAAACTCCTGGGAAAGGGCAAACCAAGGGAATGGGTCCAGAGACTTCTACTCTCCAATGTCTTTCAAATAACCCCGTGGGGCTCCCTTGCTGGGATTTTCAGATATGTGTCTGAGAGTCTTGTCCTTAGCACCTAATTCCTATTGCATCCTGGTGTTCAGTGAATGGGTTTAAATGTAAGAATTCACATCCTGATTTGTGTATTGATTGCTTCCATATTATTACGTACTTTGAAAATCTTCAGTGATGATCTCACCATTCAAACCCCACCTGATTGAAGGAAAGAAGTCAGAGAGTTGTGGTCAATGGGACAGAGTCTAGCTGGAGGTCTGTATCTAGTGGAGTCCCTCAGGGGTCAGCACTGGGACCAGTACTATTCAATATATTTATCAATGACCTGGATGAGGGAATAGAGTGCACCATTGGCAAGTTTGCTGCCAGCACAAAGATGAGAGGCTGTGCTGCCATCCAGGGAGATCTGGACAGGCTGAAGAGTTGGGCGAGGGGAAACTTAATGAAATATAACAAGGGCAAGTGTAGAGTCTTGCATCTGGAGAAGAACAACCCCATGTACCAGTATAGGTTGGGGACAGATATGTTGGAGAGCAGCATGGGGGTCCTGGTGGACAGCAGAATGACCATGAGCCAGCAATGTGCCCTCACGGCCAAGAAGGCCAATGGCATCCTGGGGTGTATTAGAAGGGGTGGGATTAGTAGGTCGAGAGACATCCTTCTCCCCCTCTACTCTGCCCTGGTGAGACTGCATGTGGAATATTGTGTCCAGTTCTGGGCTCCTCAGTTCAAGAAGGGCAGAAAGCTACTTGAAAGAGTCCAGCACAGGGCCACTAAGATGATTAAGGGAGTGGAACACCCTCCTTATGAGGAAAGGCTGAGAGAGCTGGGTCTCTTTAGCTTGGAGAAGAGGAGACTGAGGGGTGACCTCGTTAATGTCTATAAATATGTAGAAGGTGTGTGTCAGGAGGATGGAGCCAGGCTCTTCTCAATGATGTCCAATGATAGGACCAGGGATAACAGGTGTAAACCAGAGCATAGATGGTTCCATGTTTTCACTGTGAAGGTGCCAGAGCACTGGCACAGGCTGCCCAGAGAGGTTATGGAGTCTCCTCCTCTGGAGACATTCATAACCCACCTGTACGTGGTCCTGTGTGACCTAATCTAAGTAATCCTGCTCTGTCAGGAGGGAGTTGGAACTAGATGGTTGTTGAGGCCCCTTCCAACCCAAACCATTCTGTGACTCCATGAAATAGCATGCTTCTTTATTCAGTATAAGGGATTACTGCTGGAATGATTCTTTAGTCATGAAGATAAGAATGTATTATACTCAACAATAGTACAGATGCCTGAACAAAACATTACAATATGTCACTCATTTCACTTGGAAGCATGTCATGCTCTTTGGACCGCAGCCACACTGGTACTTGACTCAAACTTCCACTGTCTTTCACAGAAGAAAGTGATGCAGGAACTGGAAGACAACAAGCTTTCCGCGCTGAAAGTTCAAGATGTGAGAGAGTGGAGGGAACACTTCCTGTGTCCCTTGGGAAAATTAGTCCTGTTATTGCCAGCATCAAAACCGACATCATCTCCTGTAGTCTAGTGTACAATACTTCTTTGCATCAAAATTACTTGATGATAATATTTACAAAGGCTTTCTATTTTGGGCCTTCAGCATGTCCATTTACATAATAGGAGAGCCCTAAATGTCTTGCATAGTACAGTGTTTAATTTTACTCAGGCTACCATCCCTTCCCAGTCCCGTAAAAAGGTTTACATACAATAGATCACAGAGACCATAAACTAAAGACAAAGACCTACACAATGCTGTTGAGGTAATCCTTTGTGCTCTGCACATACCAGTGCTGTATAATATTTGAGGAAAAGCACAATAAACTATTTCAGACATCTGTTTTTAAGGTTGCAAAGCACTACAATGTAAAAAGCAGACGCTACGAAGCACTCGCATTTCCATCAACTTCAAATGATCCTGGATATTCAGTGGAGAGCACCAAACTGAGTAACTGCTGTCCCAACTGACAGCAACTGCACGATGTTAAATGAGACAGATTGTCACGCTGCCAGTATGTTGTATTGTCAGGATTCCTTTGCTCTCCATATGATGAAATAGGTGGTAAGCACTGTTTGACAACCATGCATTTGCCTTATCATATTTGCTGTTAATTCCACTATTAGGGACTATATCAGGTTTCAGTGCCCTGTTTCAAAAAAACTCGGCATCTGCTTATTAGAATTTACACTGCTGTCTCTAGTCAACAGACAGCATAAATTCTAGATAAAGCTGCTTACTACAACTATAGCTTTGTGATTTCTTCCAATATATTAAATACTTTCTCCAAACCAATTCAGGAATCATGTCATAATGAAGCTGAAACAAAGCAGCTTTTGGGCAGCTGCTCAGCATTCCTCCTTCTGCCTTGTTTTCCTTTCTCTAAATGAAAGGAAACAAAGGTTCCTGTTTGTTCTCCAAACCTCCTGCCCATAGCACAGCATCCTCCACATCAAGCCAAAAGCACAGCAGACATCAGCAACAAATGCTTCACTAACATACATGGTTCCTTTCAGAGGAGTAAAACAAACTCATTTTATCACCCCCACAACTTTTATTAGTGACCCAAATTTTCTAACATCTCAAGTGGGATGTTTAAGCCTTCTCAAAGTCCACATCTACAGATTCTGGAGAACACGGCTGGGTAAGGATGACTTGTGCATTTTTGATCCAGAGATCTATTTTTCCCCTTACTGGGGGGAATTCTAAGACCTTCAGCTCCAGGAGACCGACACCGAGTAAAAACCTGCATCTTTGTCTGCTATTGCTTTCTGCCCTCTTTTGTACACTCTGAATCTTAAGTTTGTGCCTCATGACAAAGACTGCTGCAGAGTTCTCTAGGACGTTGTGGAGGCACTCTCCCACCTACAAAGCACAGATATTCTTCAGGTCCCTTGCAGTATATGGCTTGGGAGTGGGCTTCCTGCCAGAGCTCTGCATAGCAATCTTGGAGCACTCCAGATCCCAACAGGAAAACATTTGGGGGGTAATTGTTGTTTTGTTTGGGGGTTGGTTTTTTGGTTCGGGTTTTTTTTTTTTTGTTTTAAAGGCTTCTTAAAGATACTTATCTTCTTGAAAGAGGGCCTGCCTTATGTTTTCTGTATTGACAGGAAGTGTATAGAAAAAAAACTGGCAAAAACTAGAAAAGTAAAACAGCAACCACCATATACCTAACCAGATGAACCAGGTTTTCGTTCTTTTAGCTATCAAAGAAAACCTAGCAGTGTCTCTGCTTGTGCTCGAAGTTGTCAGACAACAGCTGTTAGCAAGCTAGATCAAGGGAAGCAAAGGCCCTACATACCATGTTCCTTCAGCTGAGGATGGCAGAATTTAACTGCAGCCTGGGTAAGAATGCTTGAAACGTTGGCTCAATTCACCCTTGTTCTGGGGCAAGTAAGTGCAGGTCTAACATCTAGAATGAGCACAGGTCATGGTAATACCCTGGGTAATTTGGTAGTGAATGAGAAAGTGCTTTACAACTTGCTCTCAGGGCTCACCCTCTGGATTATTAAAAGACTTGTGACTTTCCAAAAGAGACTTCTGTATGAGTTTTGCTCTGAGAACATGCTTGATTAATCCATATTCCAAAGACAGTACACCAGTATGGGGACAGATCTGCAGATCTGGCTGCTGCCCTGTCCCCCACCCTTCCTCCCATGCACATCATCCTGGTGAATAGTCTTTGGAGACGATGGCAGTATCTAAAGTTTTTCTGAGCAAATTTACCACCAATAACACCTGTTTTGATTTTTTAAAAAGCAAGAATAATCCAGACATCAGTTTAACACAGGGTTATCCTGAAATGGACCAAATATCTTTAAGACCAACTATGGTCAAAGAAGCTTTTGTTTTGATAACAGCAGGTTTGACGGTATCTGTTTTCAGAAGAGGATATAATGTTTCCTACATGACATACCTTCTGTATTGTGTCTTGTTTTCCTGTGTTCTCTCTTTTCCAGGTTCTATTTGCCTCTCAAATCTTTTCTTGGCTGATATCCCATTTTTGTTTCATTGCTTTTAGTCCTTAGAATAACAGATCATATACATTATGTTTTGCTCTGTCTGTCTCCCATGCTAAGTAACACATAAATGAATTCATCAATCTGACAAATTTAAGACTAAATAAGTCTGACAAAAATAAGACTAAAACATAAAGAACCCTCTTAAATATCCAAAATAAGTAAAAAAAAATCTATTAAAGAGATCTTAGTTGCTGGGCACTAAGGCTTTTCCTGATTACTGTAAGCATATCTAGGTCTCTTCATGGTTCATCACGAATATTCTTTTATATGCTATAGACAGGCATTTGAACCTAGATTATTTTTTTTCACTCTATTCTAGGCATTTACACTCATATAGGCTATTGCTACCCAGAGCAAGGACAAGAAAAAGGAGTACTCACCTATATAGGCTGGAAGAGAAAAGCCAACTATAACCAATTCATACCAGCTGAACCTACTTCTGATGCACCTAGAAGAGGTGCTGCAGGTTTATTGAGGCTGAGGAGAAGTCACTACCAGCTGGAAGGAGTTAGTTACTAAGAGTGGCACAACAAAGGGCAGAAGTTCTGCTCAGCAGCCATAACATGTCTAGCTATCAAAGCATCTCACTGCTTTGTAGGGTACACTCCAGGTACAAAGGTTCTTTGCATACAATGGAAGAAAATCTATGTGCTGCAGGATGCATCTCGAGGCTCATGTATGTCCATGCCTTGGAAAAGACTTTGCTTTTTCTCTATATTACAAGCTCCTCAAAACAGGTAACTCTTTACTACTGTGCAAGTATTAGAGTAGATAGAGCTTTTGTCTGAGCAAAGAGGAGGGCTCCCCAACCACATGGATGAACCCAAACCATGGGACAGATGTGTGTGCCATCCAGCCAGTGCATATGGATGGATGTCTCTAAAATGTCTCTACCCAGGTCATTAAATATGTGTCCAACAGTACTTGCTATAGCGTGGCCTGGACTGAGTGGGGATCCTTATCGCTACACAGTTGAAATCACAGCTAGTAATCCTTTTGGAGGCTAATGCAGACAACTCAGCAAAGAGAATAGTTTGTTAACCAGTAAAGGTGAGTATATCCTGGTGACAGTACTTCATTCTACAGAGAGACAACTTGTATGTGCGGGAACAGTTAGCAGTTCATTCCTGTCTGTGAACCTGAATTACTCAAGTGATGCTGTAGTAAGACTTTTCGATGCTCGGGCACCTCTTTTTAATGTTATCTCAGGGTGCTGCCCTCACTTTCTTGCCAGCATGGCCAGACTTGCCCTGGCACTCTCTCTATCTTGACCCACTGGTAACTTCTTTCAGATGTTTCCACTACAGCTGTCACAGCCCAGAAACCTGGGCAGCCCTGGTAACACGTGAGACTCAGGCATGTTTATACCCATGTAGCATCCTTTTTTTCTATTTTTTACTGAACGCTTCTATATAAAGAACATATTTGTAGGAATCAAGTTTCATTTCTGAATAATTACATATATGAAAATGAACTGAGTAATTGAATTCCAATGAATAATTCAAGCAGCTGTAATATTTGAATCTATAATCTGCCAGAGTGTTATATGATCTTATTTCCATTCGATTCCTGAAAGGAAGTGCCTTACAAGTGCTGGTACATAAAGTTGTCTCTAAACACAGACACCATCCATCGTAAATGTTTAATGTCCAATCATGAATTACAGCACCTGTTTTAAGTGATCAGCTACTAAAGGATATATAAAAGAAAAAAAGAAGAAGGAAATAAGGGGTTCTTTCAAAGAAGATTATTTCCTGCTGTTGAATTTCTACATCTCAATAAAGTGCCAAATTCAGTCTTTGTTCTTGCAATATCTACTGTGTGTATAGCTGAAAACTGAAACAAAGATCCTAGCATGGAATTTAAGCTACAACACCAAATATTTCAACCCCATTGCTGCATGCACAATGATTTAAAACCTAGGCTATCTGTATACATGTGATATACTCCAAAAGAGGGCCCATGAACCTTTGTTCACTTTCTCAATGACTTTTTCATCAGTCTTGTCTACTATTACAATTGTGTTTAGTATTCATGATAACTTTTACAATGTCATTTTTATTGCACAAACCCATATCCACCTGCAAAAAAAAAATATTCTATAGATCTTCTATGAAAAATTCCATCTAATCAGCATAATACCTTAAGAGTTGTGACATGCAAGGAATAATGAAAAGTCAGCAGTACATGGAAAAAGTCAATGCCTTACTAAAGAAAATACAGAAGAAAGTAAAAATAATAGGATATAACAGAGGAGGTGGGTGGGTGATGGACGGGGTCGGGGTGGGGGGGGAACCTCAAACTGTTTTGGAATCATTCACATGCAGAAAAATGGGGAAAAATTCACAGTGGATCTGTTTCTCAGGGAGTTTGGTCCAAGTCTCACTGGCAAGAGCAAAGAGGCAGACTTCAGAAATATGAAGCAAAGAGAAAGACATTAAAAAAATGGACTGAGGGGAAGGACTTCGTGCCACTTTTTCCTTTTGGCCTTTATATTCTACACACATTTTCCTTACCCTTACTCATACTTGTTCGTCTGGGGGAAATGTTGGGATTGGGAAGTGATCCATGAGAATGAAGCAGCTTGAAAAGCATTATATTAGTCTGTGGAATAAGTAATACTTCAACCAAGTGAAGTAATGGAAACCGCTTCACCCAAGTCATTTAAAATTGGACTGAATAAGGCACTGGAGATTATGCTGAAGGGAACAATTCTGCATTGGCAGGAGTATGGACAAGATGACTTAATAGATCTAGTGTCCATGTGCCAAATCCTGAGATCCGGATCCAGTTTTTATTACTCTATCATTACTAAAGTTGAACTTCCATTCACGTTATTGGGAGCTCACCCTGACACAAGGAAAAAAAATAACAAAGAGCCTCAGGATTTATGTATAGAAACATTAATAAAAACTACTTCCGTAGCATTTTAAACCTTAACTTTCTACATAGTAATTACAAAGTTTGAGGGCAAGAATACTAGATCTATATAGAGCATTCCTTGAATTATTCCTAACAGCCTGCCCAGAAAAGTTACACAAAGTTTTTCTACTTTAACTGCTTAAGGCTCACAAGAAACTTTGGTCAGTGAAAATCTTACTGCTCACTTGAAATAAGTCTCCGTGTGCATGTTATGGGTGAAAATATCTGTGAATAAAACACTGCAATGAAAATTAAAGTTTAAGTATGCTTTGCCATTTAAGCATGGGAGCAGTATTAGAAGCTAGTATTAAAAACCAGAGAATGTAAATATAAACAACAGCATTTTTCCCTTTTCGTCATTAAAGATCAGTGGGGCGTTTCAATGTAAATGAGTAAGATTTAGGTTAAACAGAGTATATTTTCTTTGGTGTGAAGATGTGTGTAAAAGAATCAAGGCTCTTCAGAGATTGTGCTAAACTCTTATTTGTTTTAGTTTTAAAAATGAATAGTACTCATTAAACCAAAATTATTCCAGAAATGCTATTAACACTTGAAATGAGAGAGTTGAAGGTACTCTGGGGACAGACACCTGTATGTTCTTTCATGTACACAAGGGCTGGTTTAGATGCAGCTAAATAGTTCCAATTTTCATTCCATTCCCATTCACACCAAGACTTGTTATCCACTGAGACTATTCCTCACACAGTAAAGGTGACTCAGTTCCCTCTGGAACACTATAGAATGACCATAGACAGAAAAATCAAAGGCCACATTGAGCGTATTGGAAAAAAAGATGATCAGAAAGATAGTTGAGATAATAGCAAATTCTTTCTCACTTTTGTGTTGTATAGAGACATACATTAGTTATACAAAAGTTAAAACTTTCCCAATAAGGGGGAGAGGATTGGCAACTCTAGGACAGTGGAATTTCTCCCCTTCTAATAAAAAAAAAATGTTAAAAGTTCATTGGAGTCTTATTAAATGTTTTTACACTATACTGAAAATTTTCAGAGAATCTTTCCAAAATTTGTCTTTTTAGGAATCCTTATTTGTGCTAATACTGAACACTAGTCTACATGAAAGGATGAGATTTTTTTTGCATTTCTTTCTGGAGTAAAGTTATTGCCCAACACTATAAGGGTACAAAAAGTTATGTGTGTTCCTAAAATGGGAAGAACAGAAATTTTATTATTTCTTTCTTTTCTGTTTGCTGTTTATTTTTGTTTGGGTTTTGGGGAGGTAGAGGGTTTTTGGGGGTCTTTTCCTATAGCTACACAGAGGCTGTAGGAAGCCTGACATACAGTCTTTAAAAATATCCCATATAAAAATATGGGACGCAGGGGGAATCAGCCAGCCCCTTTTCAGTGGTCTGTGGAGACAGGACAAGGGGCAATGGCTGCAAGTTGGAGCACAGGAAGTTCCGCACCAACATGCGGAAGAACTTGTACACAGTGAGGGTGACAGAGCCCTGGGACAGGCTGCCCAGGGAGGTGTTGGAGTCTCCTTCTCTGGAGATATTAAAGACCTGTCTGGATGCCTATCTGTGCAATATGAGATAGGGAGCTGCTTTGGCAGGGCGGTTGGACCTGATGATCTCTCGAGGTCCCTTCCAACCCCTATGATTCTTTGATTCTATGATATCACTGAATCAAATCAGAACTCATCATCGAGCACATTCATATATGGGAGAAGGACGTGCTGCCTTGCAGCAGCTGGAGAAGAGCTGACGGCAATGAAATAACATTGGGTGTGCAGACAGAACTGTGCGCAAGCTAAATCTGGGCACACTGAGAACCTGTCACATGCCAGCAATGAAAAGGTGTGGAAGGGGGCTGAGGAGAAACCACAAGATGCCTGACACTGCTGCTCTGACAGAACAAGCATTAGCAGCTAATAGTGACTGTGCAATTTTAGACAAGCTGCTCTAATTTACACCACGTACCTGAGCAGCTGCAGTTGACCACGAACATGGGGAGCAAGGACAGTAGATGTGCAGACATGGATATCACTAATATTATATTACTGCATTGGTACTTCAGGAAGACCAAAGACTGCATCAGGTCTCAACACAAGCTGATCAAGCACAAGACAAAAAGAGTAATTGCTGCCTAGTGGGGTTGCAGTCTATACAATGACCAGAACTACTGCAGTCCTCCACAGCTTGAGCTACACTCTGTAGATGCACCTGATTGCATGGCCCACCACTACTTTTAAATAGAATGTTATTTGGCTTCTTTCAGTATGGAAGGCATCACCTTCACTATACGCTTCATCTGAACTGTATTTAAGTAAACTCAAGAGAGCATATTCTATACAAGCAATACAAAATTGTGTGGGGTTTTTTGTTGTTGTTTCAATAAACAGGGCTTGAGTAATGTCAGGGTTTATGGCTTTTATTTTATTTGGAGGGACTACTTTTTAACGGAAGCAGGAAGCAGTCCTTGGACACAGTAAGTCACGATGTATAAATAGGTCTACTGAGAGTATAACAAAGGCTCTTTTGTGCTTTATTTACCAGCAGGGCCAACCATATATGCAACTTAGTAACATAAAAATATCTCATCCCTACTTATGACACCTCTACCCTATAAAAAATTAAGACATCCATTTAGAATTTCTACCAGAAGTGCATTATTTTCTGTGCATTGCTTAGGACAAGTCGTACAGTAGTTGAAATTATTTTCTTTAAGAGTTGTAGAGAAATGGAAGAAAGTTGCTGTTGTCTGATTACTAAATATAGCATACAGTTAATTCATCTTGAATTGGAAGACATTTGTGGAAATACGTTTCTCCATATGGTTTCGTATTTATTTCTGCAAGGTGAATACGGTGACAGGATTTTTTTTAAATTAGACTATAGGATCTTTTTTATATTAAATCAAACCCAGTAGAGTTCCTACTTAGCAAGAGTTCTGGACCTCATTTAAAGCCATTTGAAGGAGGTCTGAAGTTTACTGGATTTTAAATACGTCCTTTTCTCCATCAAGGGTCTTTTAAAGGATAGTTTAATCTGTCTAATTTACATTCAGGAATTTCATCTTTTACATGCCAGGCTCTGGGACTGTCAAATCCTTGGGCTTTTCATTCTTATCAAGCATAATAAAGTGATCAAATATAACCAGTAGGATGTATTTTTTTGATTTTTATCCAAATGCCATTTTCAAATCCAATTTAGGTCATATGGGATGCCAGGTTTAGACAGGTTTTCCAAAGAAAGATTATCAGTAGTAAGTATAAACATATGTCAGCTCATTAACTCTTTAAAAATATCTAGCACATCAGACTTCATTCCCTCCTACACTGTCAAATATTGCAGTAGGTTCTGCTTGAGGCTCCGTGAGGTCTTCATACAAAGACTCCCAAAACCAGTGGAAATCTTTTGCTTTCCTAGCGGGGTTTGTACTTAGGCAGACTCCAATACATCTCAACATTTTATTGAGTGGACTTGATCACATCTTGAGATTTGGGACAGATAAGGGCCCTGTGCAGTCTATTGCAGCCACTGGTTAGATTAGCTTCCAGTGAAATACTCTCCAGCTGCTCTGTAACTTAAAGAGTTATTACGTCCTACTTACAACCAGAGACAGAAGCTAAATTTGCCTACTGTCAGTCAACCATTCTCTCTTCCCCCTCTTTTGAGTGGGGAATTGTCAGTCAATCCCCCTCTCTCCTGCAAATGTAATGCTCCATTTTTACCTGTCTAATAAAAGAAGCTATTTCCCCTTTGGTTAAAATCAATACAGCTTATACACAAGGTGTTGATTTGCATTTCTTAATCACAAATATTTTCTTTTCCAGTGTTATGATACCACGTAGGAAGTATTTTTTTTTCCTCCCTGTACTTTGAGAAAGAAAGGTTCTCTTATTTCCAACTTTAGGAGCAACCAAATGTAAATCCACACTAATCCCCAAAGTCAAGTAAATTCTAACAACTCCTTAGAAGTAGTACTAATGTTACCAATTACTTTCTTCCTCTGGTTAGTATGATGCAAATTGATACAGACCAATGAAAGTGAGTTTGATTTCCCTGTGCAAATAAATTAGTTGGTACACCAAAAATCAGTAATATACCCAGTTTGAATTATGTGCTAAGCATCTTACTCCTTTTATACACAGAATATTTTAAGATTAATAAAGTATTCATATATTTCTTGCACTTGGTGAAAAAGTGAGTCTGTCTTTAGTGGAGCTTTGTACTCTAATGGGGATAGATGGGGATTCTGCCAAATCCAATACAGAAGTCTTATTAACATAAGCCAGGTGACGTTTTACTGTTAGCTATCATTAAAGAAAAGTTATGAGGTAGAATTTCTTATCTCATGTACCTGGATACATTTGGACATACAGAAGGAGGACAATTCCTCCTTTCCTCAGTCTTCAAACAGAAGGAAAAGGAGCTTGAGGAGTCACTTACAGCAATTTTTTCAAGCAATTGCTACATCATTAAATCGATTTTTGAGATTTTTTTCCAATTCCCTTTTCTGCAGAGAGACAGACATACACGACTCATGAGCTCATGAGCCTACTTGATCCCATGTCTTATGATGATAATGAAAAATCATTTGGAAGTCTACAACACTTATTTTAAATTTGGGGATAGCATAACCAATAAAACATGTAACAGCAGTCCTCAGCACCCTTTCACAAGAATGGGGCACAACTTTCAGTCTTAAGTAGATTCAGATCCAAACATTCAAAAGCTTTCAAGAAATTACTTCTGTGCTTAAATGGACATGATAGTTCAGAGGGAAAAGCCTGTCACATGAGGGGCATCTCATAGCAGCCTTTTCCCTAGGGACACTGAGGAAAAGAAGCAGGGTTCAAAGCATCTCCCTGACCTCTTCCATGAGCAAATGATCTGCACCCCTTGAGCAGTCAGCACACTAATCTTCATGCTGGCTCATTTACTTCATGGTTGTCCACTGAGACCTTAGCTCACCTCCCATTGCTATAAGCTAACTCCTGCCTCTGCTGACAGAGAGAAAAGGAAAGCAGGCACCCGGGTCAGGCTCACTTGCTATTGCCTGGCCTTCCACAGAAGTGGGGAAAGCCTCAATGTTTTTCAATCTCTAGGTCTATCCCAGAGTAAAGGTGGTGAGGATTGCACAGCATCAAACTCCCTTCAGGGGCTATGGGCCAACATACATCAAAGGTATCGCAGTAAGTAAAAATACTTTCTGGATTCACAGTCAGTGGCATCATAAGCAAACATACAGGGCCAGGGAAAAAAAGCCCTCTTCCCGAATATATAATGCAGGGTTTTGTATTTCACCTCCTGGTTACAGAAATGTTTCAAAAGATTTATAAAACATACATACATACAAGAAAGATAATGTATAGGTTTAGTAGCTTCTGGTTGTGAGTCAGGTCAAAGAGATATGGACACTTGCCTGTGATCTCAGAGTAGGTAGTGTCCATGGTTCCTGATGACGTTTCCAGCCGCTATCATTTAGGAAGTGTACACCACCTCCACTAGAACAGAAAGTATATATATACAAAAAATTCACTCCAGTATCCCACAATATCCACACTTCCACCAGCAAGTAAATAAGATTCGTTTTACATTCACACTTGAATTATTGTTATACGGCCAATAAAAACAAAACACGAAGCCCTACTGAAGAGCAGTTTTAATTTGACAGCATTTCTGAAGTGTCTGGGGAAATCTGCTGTCTATGAATGCTGCATAAATTCTGCCGTTGTTTTCTACAGTGCTGCAAAAGGAGAACTTCCAAATGTCGTTCACAGCAGGAAATGCCTTCAGCCTATTTCTACCCACAACCAATAATTCTTAAGTTAATATCTGGTGGGCCCCTCCAAGCATTTCAAAACAGTATGCTTTCTGCAGTGGTCTTGTAAGTACTCTATGACCTACAAAAACTGGTATCACGAGTTGTGCCATCTCAAAATGACATGTTCCCATGTCGGTTCTGTTCACTATATCAGTGATGCAAGTTGTGATTAGAAAAAAAGTAGTATAGAGTGATTGAAAGAAATGTTTATCTTCTCAGGCTTTTTTTTGTCTTTCTTTGTAAAAGCAAAATAAAAAAATCCTACTCAGATTACTGCTATCCTATTCCTACTCCATCTCTCCTCAGATTCCTTAGTCATAAAGTGTTGATGGTGTTCATCGAGATTTAGAACGTAAGAATAGGATTTTCCATTCCACTTATCACTGCTTTAAACCTGTTTCCCCTTCATAAGAAAGTTTCATCCTGCATATATATCATATCAGTTCTTATACAAGACCAGACTTAAAATATCCCTGTATTTACACAATTTTATATGCCATAAGACTAAAAAAGCTGCTTATACAGGATCAGACCATAAGACCAGTTGTTCTGGAAGTAGTAGCTAATGAGGGACATCTACACAGAAATAAAAAAAAAAAACAAGGCATATATAGCATGTTTATACATTCAAATTCATATCATGATCCACACAGATGACAACAAAGCTACACTGATCATCTGATTTTCATACTGCCCACCACTGTTTTGCACCTTTCAAGTTGGCCCATTTCTGTTGCTCATATAGCTAGCACTTGTTGTGAGCTAATGGCTGCAACAACTTATGCCAGCTGAGGATCTGGTTCTAAAGTTGTAGCCACATCTCCTATAAGATTAAGAAATACACATACTGCCAACTTAACCCATGTTGCTATGAAAAAGTGCATTAGGAAAATAATTAGATATTATCTGAAGTGTTTGGGTTGGAATTTTTAAAGGAAGGTAATTGCTGGAAGACACATTTATTAAAGTGCATTTTTTTCTACGAGCTTTTTAAAGTTCAAAGAAATAGCAACAAAAAAACCCGGTGGAGTAAAAGATGGAGCATTAAAATCTCATTGTGGTGTACACGAGTCATTTGGATGATTATGCGAAAAATTAATTTTCAAGCTTCTGTCCTTTCTTTACCATTTTAACCTTAGCTTTGGGATCATGCATTTCAGCAGCAGACAATACCCACTCAGTTAGAAAGAGATTACCTTAAGTCTCCTTTATGAAAAACCAGGGAGAAGTAGGAACCTTAAGCTCACAGCTATGTCTGTTTTAACTGTGCTGACCCACGTTTGTGTTTCACTGCATCAATGCTGAGAGCCTTGCTCTGATTCGAAAGGTCAGAGATTTGAGGAGCTATTCCTCACAGACTGGGTTCTCGTTTCTGGCTGTTTGATCACAGTACTTTTCAAATGTTCACCAAACAGACCTGCGTTTACATTTTTGAAATTCCATTCTTTGGAAAAGAAAAAGTCATCTTCTTTCAATTCATAAGGCTAAAAATGTCAAGTCAAAGTACAATTTCTTGGTGTGTCTGCTCGATCCTTTATTTGTTCCATTTTGAGTGACTATTTGATTCAGCTCAGGCAGCCACCACTCCCAGTTCCTGAGCCCCAGCCAGGTCTCTCAGGCCCATTCACAATTCCAGCACTAACTTTCCATAATTATTTTATTTCCTTAATCTTCCCAATGGCTGGTTCAGCCCCAGGTGGGCCTCATTCCTCTCCAAGTTCAATAAGACAGTCTCTTACTCCCTCTGCTCTCCTGTCTCCTCCAATTTTGATTTTTGCTGGCAGCCTCACAGTATCTCCTCTTCTCTCCCTCTTTTACACACACAAACACACACACACGTGCACACACAATAGCATGGGAAATGCCTCAATCATTTGGAGACAAACAAAGACAAATTGCAATTTTTCAAACCTAGAAAAGAGGGAATGAAACAAAGGATGACTTTAAAAAAAATTTTTTTAAGAGTATGAAGGAGTAAAGGCAACCACAAAGCTTAAAATAAAGAAAATGGAAGGAAAAAACCCCAGAAGAGTTTAAGTCTTGCAGTAGGAAAACAGTGAAAAAATGTTACCCATATACAGAAGGATGAGACAAAAGTATGAGTGGAGATGAACAGAAAATGTAAAAGCAGAAAAACATTTAAGCCCTAAATAACCCACAGCTCAATGTAGTGGCTGCAATTTCTGCCTACCTGGCCAAAATATTTCTCCCTAAACGTGTTTAAAAAGAGGCAAAAAGCCTCAACCTGTTTCATCTTTTTGAATTATTGTTCTCACTCTTAGCTTATCACACAGCATCGTTGAAGTTGGAAATGTTAACTGCTGGAGCTTTCCTTCGTCTTTTTCCACCACATGTTAGCCTGGAGTGCAATATATATCATTATGCGAGTGTAATGCTGCCTGTTACACCCTGGTGTAGCATCTAACTCTGGTCTACAGGGACCAAGTCTGCCGGCTGCAGCTTAATAAACTATTTAAATACGTGGCTGATATAAAGCTATGGCTGTGTCCAACCTGTGGAATCCAGGCGTGCTTCCCAGCTCCTACAACCACGCGTGTGCGTTGTGTGTGTGTGTGTGTGTGTGTGCGTGCGTGCCCCAGCTGCACCCTGGCTCCACACTAGCTCTCTTCCACTCTCCACCCCCACACCTTGGTTTCTGGGCCAGCCAGGTCCCCCTGGATTACTGGGGACATGGCTAAGGTGCACACCCCACAGTTTAGGCAGAGCCTCTGGGAGTCATCTAGCATTACGTCTGCAGCAGCCTGAAGCAGAGCTTTGAATCTAGGTAATTATTTTGTGAGCTGAGCCTTGTATGAATATTGTTCACTAGTAGTTTTGCTGTGAAATAGCGTATCTTTTCTCACTCTCACAAGCAGAAATAAGTTCAGCTCATTTTTAAAAGAAATTACTTTAACAGCTTGCACCACATTTAGGCAAAGGAATATGAGCATAGAGCGGGGCTGGGCCAGCTAACAAAGGACACACTGGTTTGGTAAAAGCAACCAGAGCATTCACATGGCAACGTCACTGTGCACTGCACTGGAAGTATACTCCTAGGTGTCACTAGTTCATGCTTGGCCATCTGTATTTTGTCAACAATAGCAATTCACTTTTTAATGAATGTTTAAAGTCTCGGTTCCCCTGGGAGTAACAGCTATAGAGAGCATCAGCTATTGCTGAAAGAACAGGGATTCAAGGAATAAACACAATATTGTGGAATGGCAAACGGGAACCAGTGACCTCATTATTCTGGAAAATGTCTCCTTTTGAACCACAAGGAACTCTGACAATTGTAAAGGTTTAGTCTTGAACAATGGAGTTTCGCAGAGATAGAGTGAAAGCAAAATTGAGCCCCCTGTGTACTTATGGCAGTTCTTTATTATGTGCCATATATTATCATGTTGTGCTGTGTTTTGCTTTATCGTTGTTGCATCTTTATTAAAGATGGGCCAGAAATAAAACCCAGATGTAAACATACCTGCACTTCCAAGGCACTTGGCTTTAGCTAAGAACACGGCAGCTGAAAGCCATCCTCAGCACGTTTCAGTCTAGAAGTGTGTTCTTGTATTCAAGTATTCTTCTTGTTTTAAAACAACCCCCAAGGAAAATACTTAAAATGGCAAATAAAATCTCACCATTGTAAATAATTATATATTATGTTGCTTTTGTGGTTTAAAGGTGTCTGGTCATGCAGGTATGGTGAATGACTGACTTTAAAGAGAAATGAAGGAGGATAGGAATCTTGCTCTCTAGCCTGCAGAATACTAGGGATAAATTCTTGTCCTAAAGTCAAGGGATTTCCTTTGTTTAGGCTCACTAGGCGAATTACAGACTGGTGTCTTGCAGTCAGACACCGAGGTCTGCACTGGATTATTGAGTTGTAGGACACAAAACCATATAAAGGAAAAGATGTCATTATTCCAGTGACAATGGAGGAGAAAAATATCCATTGCTGACAGGCCTACTCACTCACAAGTCCATTGGTGTCAACAGACATAGCAGTAGAGCCAGAATAGCTTAGGAAAGAGTTTGTTACATCTGGTTAAAAGGGAAGTGTAAAAGCTAAAGGGGAGCAAAATACTGTGTCAATATTTGCCCTACTGAGGAACAGCAGACACATACTGGAACTGAAGGATACCATATATAAAGAAGTAAGTAACCACATGTATTATTTCAGCCCTGTGCCCCAGCTGTAAAACATTATTTGAAGTTATAAGGTTATAATAGTTGCACAGCTGTGGGAAGGTGAGGGTCATCCATTTTACATACATATTCAAATTAAGAATGCGGGGCTGCTGGCACAGAACAACAGCAATGACACGGCCTCAAACGTAGGGATGTGCAGAAAGACAGTCAAAAGTCTCTTCTCGTTTTCTCTTTTGGAGATGGATGTGAACTTTTTTCATTCTTCTCTTGGTTGTTCATGGTTAGGCCTGAAGATCAAAAACAATGAACAGGACACTTACAGGACAGATTCACAGAAAAATCATGAGCCTAAGTAAAAGTAAAAAAAAAAATCCAAAAAGTCCTGATTTACACCAGAATCAGGTGATACCTAAATCCCCTAAGTGCTTTCTTTTTCAATATTCAAATGTATTTCTTGAATCACACGTCTGTTCATGGCTAGAGCTGCCCTGGCTAGACTTCTCTTAATCCCCATCTGGATCCAGAAACTAGATGTTTTCCACATATGATTATGCCTGCATAACAATACATGGATCACATGTACCTCAACTAGCCTCTAATGAACTAGTCTGGGTAAGAGCAGCTGATAATGTATCACTCCCTATTGACTTAATTTATCCTGTTTTGATATATCTTCATGACCTTCCACTACATCAAAAATCAGAATTGCTGAGGTTGGAAAGAGTCTCTGAAGATCATCTACTATGAAATCCCTGCTCAAAGCAAAGTCGACTAGACTAGATTGCTAAGAATCAGGTTCAGTTCCATTTAAAAATATCTCCGAGTACAGAGACTCCACAAACTTTCTGGGCATCCTGTACTACTATTTCACTACCCTGGCCAGAGCAAAAGAGGTTTTTTCTCATGTTTAAATGGAATTTATTCTGTTTGTGTGTACTGATTTCTTCTTGCACTGCTGGGGCTCAGGCTCAGCTCCAGGTCTGCTCTAAGCACAGCCCACAACCTCTTGTCTGCAACCAAGACACTGAACTTTTTCTGTAGCTGCAGAGCTGAAGACAGCAGGAGCCATTTGCCTGATGCAAGAAGTCAGAAGGGTGTAGCCTTCACCATTATGGGGATGTCTGACATCAATGTCTCTGCCTACCTCTCCTTTCATTTAATTGGAGTTCGGGCTCTTGCAGCTACAAGGTCTTGGAGAAGATTTCATCAAACTCCTTTTCTTGCCTGTGATGCTATTTAGTCTGTAGACCTCCTCCTGCAGCATCTGACTTGGTGACACAGATGCTCTATCAGCACACACACACCTCCTGCAGTCGAGGATGTGATCTCCGCAGCCTCTGTGATGCATCCCTGTGCCCATGGACCTGCAGGGCTGCATCCTCCCTACCGAGCTCAGGTTGAGTTGGTGCTTTAGTTGCTGCCCCATGACGGGTCACCACCATTGCGTACACCATCTTCAACAGAGTTTCTGGCCTCCTTCTGGGCACCCTTCTGCCCAAACTGGCACAGACTGCTGCATCTGCTGGTTGCCTCTGTTAGCTACACACTGTTACGCATCTGTGTCACAGAGGTATGCATAAATCTCTTCAGTGGCATCACACAGCTGGTTCTCTTAATACAGGATCGATGAGACATGTCTCCCTAAAAATACAGGAACAGATGCAGTCTTCAACAATGCCAACAGTAACACTGGAGAAGTATTTCTTCTCCCTGGGATTTCACATTATTTGCTGAATATTGGTACAGTTCTAACCATGTTTAAAAAACAGACACTGCTACGCTCTATTTTTACTCTGGAGTGGTTCAAAAGACTCAAATAAGCTCTGCTTGTATCATTGAAAATAGTTATAGAAGTATTTTTTCTGGGTAGTTCACCAGTTTCCCTTTGACTTTAGGTACTTCCCTGCTAGTTAACTATTCTAGATCCTGGTTTGAAACAGCTATGTACTGACAATCTAGATACTTAACTTGGAGGACTGAATGGTCTCATACAGATCAGAAGAAAAATACTTAAAAGTAATTATAATTTTAACCTATTGAAGTTTAGGATTTTAAGTCCAACAACAAAGAGCGCTATCCCTAAATACAAGCCCAGGATTTAAAGTTAGGCATTGTGGTATCTAACTCATGTGTGTGTTATGTCTGAATATCCAAGGACTGGACATTCAGGTGCTCCACACTACTGCTCAATGCATAATTGAATGCAGAGTTCATTGTGATGCACAATGACTAAGAGTTAGGAAGTTTTCTCCATTGGATTCACGACTGTTCATCACTCTCCTTAAAAGTAGTTCTATATCTTTCTCATTCCTATTCTAGCAAAGATAGAAAATCAGTAACTACTAGATACAGACAGGATGGATTTAAGGTCTATAAGAAGCAAATTGTACTTTTAGTTATGGCACAGTGAGAAGAGTAAATTGAACACCACCATCACATAATAACTTGTGGTCAACAAGGAATAAAGATTAACTAAGAGCAGTCAAGATCAGAAATTAATTATTCTTTCACTATTGGGAATTGTGAGGCTCTCAAAAATAGATTTGCCAGAAATAAATTCTGTAATAGTATATTTAATAAATTATCAATTGAATCTCTCTTCCATCTTGTAAATGATGTCAAAGTCTGTAGAAGTAAAATGTAACAGGCAAATGACCATTCTTTCCTATTAAGGCCAACAACATGAAACAGACTGTGTACATACATTTAAACCCTCTTTGCTTTTCAAAAGGGCCCACTGAGAATGAAGCATGGTCTCTGACAACTTCCAAATCATGACCTGCTCTTTGGGAGATCAGTAATTGTCTCAGGACAAAAATTTGCAAGGGACAATTACAAGAGTTTAGCAGTAAAGACAACCCGTTCAGGCACCCATAACATTCCATGCAGATGTCTAATTCCCCAGTATTGATACGACATCTAGAAACTGCTAAATATAATGTTGATTTTACACTTAAAAAGAGGAAAATAATTTTTAAAAATAATCCCTCTACATCATTAGTTTCTTTTTGTTAGGAAATGGACTTAAAGATGTATATTTTTAAATAGAAAATTAGTATTTTTAGTTTGAGTTTCCAAACATAAAGCAGCTATTAGAGTGCTGTTCAACCTGCCTGTTAGTTCTCCTCAAAAACTTGCAAGGAAAGAAGTGAACATAGAACACAAACGTGAGGAGCTGGACTTCATTAATATCCAAAACAACCTGTATACCTTGAGGCCAAGTCACTACACAAGATGTGATCATCTCTCAAAAACTTCATTTCAAAGGATAATACTAGAAGTTGGGGTAGGAATTGTAATTTCACAGCAAGAGATCATTCAAACATTGTATCTAAACTCGAGGCTAGAGTAAAAGCGGTCACTCTGTAAAAATCACAGGTATACAGACTGGTGATCTGTTTTGACTCTTAGAGGACACTGCGACTCCAGATGTGCATGGAGTGAAGGCAAGATGCAGTAGGCACAAGTTGGAACATTGGAAATTTTTACTAGATGTAGGAAAAAAACCCCAACAACTTACCGTTAGAGTGGTTGCCCAGCAAGTCTGTGAAGTCCTCCAACCTGTCTGATACACAAACCAGGCCCCAAACAGCCTGGTTAAACTGGACCTACTCTGAAGAGATTAGACTACAGTCTTCAGAGGCTCCTTCCATCCTGCATAATTTTGTGGTCATTTAAATGGAGTCTATGAGCAAAGAAAAGGAAGAGTTTGTGAGAAAAACTGGTCCAATTAACTCATAGAAGTGAATCTTAAAATTTATTCATATTTGATTGGTGACTAACATATTAAAGGATCTCTCTATATCTTACTGACTTGCTTAGTGATACTCTTTTGTCTCTGTTGAACTGCAGTCCCATATCTATATTTTAGCAATGTCCGAACTACTGAATAAATCCTAAAAGATGGGAGGCTTTCAAGGCTGTCACAAATAGCCTGTCACTGGTCTATATAGTCTCCAGACTCAGAAAGTTAAGTGAAAGGTATATTTACACAGGGACATACCTGGGATGAGCAGGAAACAAAGGCAAAGGACACAGCAAGGTCTAACCTGAGGCAAAGCCAAATGGGCCCAGAGATTCCTTGAAGCTAATGGAGGGTTGGACAAAGAACAAGTGATGCCATAAGGACATCAAAACAAATAAGAAGTCGGAAGCCTTCAGAGGACACAGTCCCAGGACTGTAGACTTGAGAAGAAATGTGGAACAGTGATCTGAGTGCAGAGTGCAATTTACGTAAGCTAGAAATGTTATTGGTTGTTTCTACTGTTTTCTTAGGAAATACACCAAAGTGGGTGCTGTACCTGACTTGTACTGTACTTCTCTGAACTGAAACAAATTTGCAGGGCACAGACAATAAGAACTAGAATGAAAGAAATAAAGTATGTAATGCAATTGCTAAACAAACATATGTTGTGATATTTGCAATCCCTGAAGATACCTACTCAGCTCACTAGATGTCCCCCCAGGAAGACACAAGTTTTTCTTATCTGCCAGCCCCATACAGGTGTTCCAGGTACCCTGGCACCTGTGATCTATGTTTAGGCAAGTGAATTGAACCTAACTGAAACCCAAGACCAAACATATAATATGTGTAATCTGGTCCCACTTGCCACTGAAGAGGCTAGAACTGCCTGTTTTGCAGTCCCATGTTATATTTATCTTCCTACCCTCCTCACCCCTCCCACCATGGTGAGATGAAATAAGGGCATTTCAAAGAGACAAGCAAAGGGAGGCTTCGTTGCTCGTTCCAGACAGAAATAAATAACATGACAATCAGGCAGCCCAGCCAGTCCTAAGATTTCTACTTCCAAGCCAAATGCTCTTGGCTACAGAGGTGTTCTCTTCAATCTTTCTCATCATGTCTAAAATAATAGTCTCTTTTGTTTTAAATAATAACCATTGAAGCAGTGGGAGAAAGAAACTGACCACGTATTCTGTGACTGGAGTATTCACCTTCTCCAAAACCAGAGGACAAACCTTGCTTCAGTTAATATTTAAGTCTTTATTCACACAAAAGACCTCACAGTAGCCTGAAGTTAGACCATGAACATTTGATATGGTACAGACAAGAGATTGTACTGGAATTGTTTCAGACAGATTTCAGTGAAGGAGAAAGGTGTGGAATAGTTTCTATATTAAGAAGACTGGGCAGTTCAGGACTGTTCTTCCTGGAAAATAGACCACAGAAGCTGTAATAAAGGTCAAAATAATCTCCAACTTTGAATGGTAAGAAGAAGGTGGGTAGCAATAGTAGCTTACGGATTCTTCCCATACAAGAACTAGAGATTATCAAAAAAAAAGCCGAAAATGGCAAGCCCAAAGTAGAGATTCTTCACACAAGACACTTCTTGCAAGGTGCGTACAGGGTGTTGCATGTGCCACAATTTCATATTCTGTGAAAAGTGATTAGAAATATTCATGGAAAAAATTATCAAGGACTATTAATTACAGGATTAGATGGTACATGGCTGACTCTGATTTGTACTGGTAGAGAAAATTTCAGTTTAGATTTGGTCTTAAGAAGACACATACCTTAAGCATGTACTACTGACAGACAGGCTGCTGGGTTGGAGAGGCCTTTGGTCCTCCTGATGTGGCCCTTCTTATATTCTTAAATCCCCAGTCTGAATGAAGTGAAGCTGCACTTTGCAATGAGGTTGCTTCCAAAAAGAGAATCTGAAGCTAACATATGGCTCTGTGATTTTGAGCAGAAACACCACCCTGCAGTTCCAAAACTCCTTCTGAAACTTGTTCATATATTCCTAGCATTATCTGATGAAAAGAACAACAAAAAAAAGAACACTTTGCTAAAAAAGTCCCAACCAGCCCCTCTGTTATCCAAACCAAAACTCCACACTTTCCTGAGGTTTCCCTGCCAGAACCACAAAAGACATTGGCACGTCCTATAGGCTCAGGCACCAGTAAAATCCAATATGTATCTAAAGAAGACTGATTGCCTGTCCTTACTGCAATGATTTTAAGGCCCAGTGCTCCACAGGGGAGAGATACAAGACAGCCAGGAAAGGCATTGTGAAAACAGACTGTGAGCGTATAAATCACCCATGCAATTCAACATGGAAGCTAGGAAGATGACTCCTATTTGGAAGATTAACTACACCGTACATGCTAAGGCAGAGCAAGCAAATCTTTTGATACAGATAAAATGCAGAATACTGTGGGGACAAGAAAGGAATCATCCTTCTGCCCCCAATGAAAACTCTGGCTTTATTGAGCCAGGAACTGGAAAGGGTTATTTTTCTCCTTGTGCTGAAATACAACCTCCAGACCATAGCTGGGAGGAGGACTGGGGCACTTGCCTACAATGATTCAATCTAGTATGGAAAAAATACATGTTCTTATGATGATTTTCTAACACCAAAGAATTTGTCTATTTTAATAAGCCCGGAGAACCTAGGTGTCTGGTGATCTCTTGTCATAAATCAGGAGCTCATTAAAAAGAAAAAAGTATGAAAAGAAGGCAAAGATTCTGGCAGGAGTCTTGAGAAAACAATTGGAAAGCATTTTTGAAGTTTCATTCATTTTTTTGCAGTATGTGCAAAGGCCACAGCTCTAAGCACCAGTAGTTCTGAAGTCTGGCAACTAAGTACCTAAAAGCTTCTGAATTTACTTAATTTTCTAACACGGATTCAGTTTTCCGCCTGAGTCTGGATATTGCCAGCTTAGAACGAAGCACAGAGCTGTGGTTGTGGGAGGGAGGTACAGAGAGTCATGCTACCTGACCAACAGGAAATTCAAAGTGCATCAATTGTAAGAGTCCAAAGAGCTGTTGAAAAGTAAGATAAGGTTCAGAAGGGGATTACTGTGTCCTAAATGTGATATTTTTATTGAGAGGGCAGTGCTTAAATTACATTTTTATGAGCCAGCATGGCATACCATCACTTTTTCATTTTACTGGGAAGCTTGCTGGGACTTCTCTGGTTCACAGCTGCAGAACGGATTAATTTTATCCTCCCCTGAATGAGACCTTCAGTCCCACTGTAGCTTCTAACTTGGAAGCAGTGTGCAAGGATACTATAAGACCAAAATTATTACATCATCAGACAGAATAGAAGAGAAATGGGAACAAAAATAGATAAAACACGATGACTTGATTCAGCAAAAACATTTTATGTGCATGTTAGCCTTAAGCATCCCTGTTTAGTGAAGCACTAAAGCATGTTCTTGGGCTTAATTGAAGTTAATGAGATTTACACAGGTCCTGAAGGTAATCACATGCTTCACTGCTTCATTAAATCAGAATACAAGTATTATAGGGCAAGTTTTATCCTCAGGGAATTCCCTTGAAATGCAGGGTGATACAAACCTATAAATCACTTTAAAGGTATTTATTATTAAAATGTATGCACAAAAATGTGCTAAGAATACAGGTTGCATGAGAACTGAGCCTCACAATAGCACTTTGTTTAACAAGGTATCTGAGACATAAGATTTTAAGTGTAAAATCAGAAGTAACTACAGCAAAGCCAGGGCCGATGCAGCTGAGATCAATACTAAACCCCAAAGAAGAGGATTTTCTAGAAGTATGGGGGGAGGGGAAGAAAAATGGAGAACAGGTCCCTGGAGAACAGGATAAATGATGATGGCTTAGGCAATATAGTTCTGCATCCAAAAGCCAGGCTTAATCCTTACTCAGGAGTAGACATTGTGCCACATATTTAATCTATCCCTTAGAGAGAGTCAAAAGGATCAAAAGCATCACACAGATACTTAAAGGGAAAGGTCATATTCCCATTGAGGACTAATGACTATATCCCTTCCTGCAAGCATGGGGATTTCTGGTGAGGGAACTAAAACTGCAATGTCTTCCAGCATTAACTCTGGCAGTAGGGTGTCTGCTGTCTCATCAGCTTCATGAACCCTTCCCCTTTACACCAAACTACCCACATGCTGTGAGCTTGCAGCTCCCCACGTTTCTCCTACAGCTTTTCCATACCTTTCAGCTAAGGGATTTCTTTAACAAAACTGAGCTCTGTGATCAGATCACCCGAAGCCACTGCAGTGTCTCAAAACTACCAAAGCCTTTGTGGTTACAGAAGAATTGTAGAGAGCTGCTATAATTTAAGAGCAGGGATTTTTTTTCCACTGTAGTGGTTCAATGTGTGTTGTGTGCACACATGTGCTTCAGCACAGATGGAGATTCAAATGAATATCAGACCCTTTGGTGTGAGTTCAAATTTCCTGAAGGTGTTGGAATGTCTGTAAAACATCAGATGCCCGTTTGGTTGTTTTTTTATAAATATATTTTAATTCTCTGCTGATTTGACATTTCACTTTATTTAGGAAAAATGAGGGGGAAAATGACAACATATTGAAAAAAGTTATTACGGAAAAAAAACCCCAACAAACCCAAACCCAAAAAAACAGGGAAAGGGAAGGAGGTTTCTATGTCCTTGGCAGCTACCTGCCTTTCTTATACAAAGCCACCTATGATTCTTCTACAACCACAAACAAGCCAGGTTTTCTTTGTGCTCTGTCCAGAAAGGAAGTTCAAAATATGTACATCTACTCCAAAGCTATTAATCTTTTTTACAAGATTATCGAGGGGAGTAGAGAATCATTGTCATCTTTCTTAAAATAAATTTTCCCTGAAGCTTCAGGAATCTTTAAAGTAAGGTTTAAGATACTTTTTCTTTTTTCTCTCCTAACCCATTTACCTCTGAAAAAATAGTTACCTTATGACTGATTTACTATTGTATTAATTATATCTGCTTCTCTGTTTCCTCAGACAGAAAAGGAAACTTTTCCCAGCTTGCTGCATTTAGAGCCCTGCATAGCTGGCTTTAGTTTCAGCTTGCTACTGTCAAGCCAGCCCCACACGGCTGGAGAGGTTGTGCATCCTCAAAGGCTAAAGGATGTGTTGCATGAAACAGTTCCTCAGTGGTCAGTAAGACCAAAAAAGCAACAATCCCTGAACCTTTACATTTTCCAAAATGGTTTTAATTGCGTATTGCAAGTAACATAAGGCAAAACAGCAACAAAAATCAGACTCAGGCCCCTAAACAAATGTCATCACTGCTTAAACTTCAGTGAGGGTGTTAATTATTATCACAAAGTGAGGAAACCACAGAATTGTTGGACCAAACACACGTTTCATGTGGAGAAAGTAGTACAAACAAACCAAAAACATACATCATTTTCCATGGAGCACAGAGAAGATCCATCTATTTATTCAACATCCTTAGGGATCCTCCTCCTGCACAAACTATCTAACCTACTACAATAGAATTTGCATCCAAGGCTATTACAGCCTTCCATGTGCCTGTAATTTATTAGCTATCTCAGCTATGAGATTACAACTGGAAATACTCTGAGTGCCGTTAAGAAGGAGCTTTTATAGTATCTACATACACTGTATTATATTATGACACTAACACCGGAGAACCTACCTTCTCCCATACATCTCCAATTCTTTAAGAAGACTTTTAAACTAAAGAGATTCAATTATTCCTTCAACATGGCTATGTGACATGGGATATAAGTACAGGGAAGAACATATATGCTATACCCTATGGCTGAGCCACGCACGTGATGAAGAACATGTACTTTTCAGTGCAATACAGCATAGGGTGCAGTGATGCATATAGTTCAAAAGTTGTCCCAGAGAATGACAAATACCAGAGACTTCACATTAAGGCAGTAGAAAGGCCACAGAAAGTAGGTTTGGAATATTCTGTCTAGAAGGTATCCTCTTTCCCCCTTTATCTCAAGGTGCTTTGTTACCTAAAACTGAATAAAACCCAGCATGTCCTATTATGTATCCAATACAGGAACATTATCTAAACTGGGCCAAAAATATTTTGTTATTTATGGACCTGCCTAGCAATAAAATTACTTGCAACATTAAGGGAAAAATAAAGCTTAGGCAGTTCACTGATCTTTCAGAATTAAGGATGGATCCTTTCCCAGTATGCAGTCGTGACAATGAGCGATTTTCAATGAGTGTCTCCTTGCTAGATACTGATGTCATATATGATAAAAGAGCTAAGCTGACAAGCTGAGGATGTGCCTTTATTACCACGTTTACCTGAATCACAGCCATGCTGCCAGATCTGATTTTTGGACTGATAACCATTTTACACACATTCACAATGGCTGCGCACTGGCTTCAAGAGGCAAAATCTAGACTGAGAGAAGGCAAGGGAAAATCTGCAAGTGCCTTACAAAGGCAACAGAACACATTTCACAAACTGCAACTTCCAGTCAACTTCACTGAACCCCTAGAAATTGCTAGCAACAAAGTCCTAAAACTGGTGAACTGAATACAGTTAAACCTCTTTAGTTAAATGTAGCTTTTAACTGAGATCATTCAACATTAGCAATTTGAGCCAATTTATCTAGTTTAACTTAAACCAGGCTTAATATAATGTATTTTTTAAACTGACCCTAAACAATTCCATCCCTATACTTTCTATCTGATGGACAACTTAATTTTTTTAAAATGTCTCATACTTAAAAATTTGTGAGCAAAGCCAATGCTGCACAAACCACACCTTTCCTTGAATTTATTGCCATCCTTTTAGAAAGTTTATTTAAAAGAATATAACCCAAATATGTGCTTTTCTATGAAACGTACTTTTCAAGTTCATTTTGCCAGAGAAAATACTCATTTTCCAGAATGGCATATTTCATTTGCTACCTAAGAGGACTGACTGTAACATAAAGCTAGTGGCTCCTTTAGAAGAAAGAGAAACAATTTGACATGGTAGGTCTGGTATCCTTCTGCAATTTCAAATGAAGCCCCACATTTTCAAAATGATGCATGGGAATTCAACCACGTGGTGCCCATTAAAGTCAATGCCAGCTCTCATGGTTTATGAGGTCACCAGAAGTCCTTGATGGAATTACACCCCTGTCCTGCACGGCTGACTCTCTTGTATCACGGAGTCTGAACCAAAGCCCACAAAGTCAACAGAAATGTCTGCAGTCCATTTGGTCAGGTTTGGACCGGGTATTTCCAGGGGAAAGAGAGAAATAAATTACTGAACAATTTGTTAGTTTAACAGCATGGCATGGGTACTGTGTTGATACATATTCTTTTATGGTAAGGGGGAAATCATGTCTTCCTGTGGTCTTGCTGGAAGCATTTGATGGAAAGGAGAAGCACGGGGGAATATTCCTTGGAAAAACAAAAGGAAATCCTGTGAGACTGCAGTCACAAAGTAATTCTTTAAGCATACCAAACAGCTATCATACAGCATAATAAATGCAATATACTTGAGGAATAAATGTCTTGGGCTCTTTGTGCATCACTGGTGTTTTCAGAATTTACTACACTGGTGCACAGCTGTCCATTTTATATTTGTTAGACCCAATCTTTTGACATCCATCACACACTAATAACATTCAACTCCCAAAAGTGAAATGTGCCACACAATTTGCACGAAGATTCTGCACATTGTTGTGCTTTAAAGCACTCAGTAGTTAATAAAATACTATGGTCTATTGGTATATTGATTTTCATATTGTCTTGGTTGGAATATGAGCCCACTTTAGCAATCAACTGATATGACTGAATATTTTCCAGGTTTTTTTATGTTTCAGGTTGTGTTTCTGGGGTTGTATCCCTAGAAATGCAGTGACCTACTATATATCCTTCTGAATCTGTGCATGTAAGATACAATAAATACATTGCAAAGTAGGTGTTTAAAACATGGACCAGCAAGTTTCTAGAAGTTTTTGTGCACAGTCGGGACTTCATCAGAGTGCCCTGAACTGGTTAAGAATTTAGGGAACGATTTGTATGCATACATCCATTAATACATGCATACCTTGCAAAAAAAAAAAAAAAAAAAAAGGTCTAGAAAAAAGCAGGCATGCTTATTGAAGATTTGCACAGAGGAAATAAATAATCTCTATGAGAGAAGCAGAAAACCTGGAAGCGTAAGGATTATCACCTTGCTTTTCCATGGGTGCATGGTATCTGTTGTTAGATTTGTTATCCAAGGCTATACAACACAAGTGGGGTACCATGGCCAGACAAAAGCAGAGGTAATGCAACACTTTACAAGTGCAACCAACAAGGCCAGATCAGACAGAGAAGAAAAAAGCAGATGCTTTAGTACGGCACCTCTCTGAACTAGGGAATACAGGTGATACAAATAGAGCTGCTCGGTCTCTGGATTCAGGTGTCTTCATACTTACTGCCCTGTCTGTCCACAAGCTGGATAGGTCACCTCCCAGGTAAGTGTGAATTAACCACACAGGGAATGCTGTGCTGTATCAGATTAATTTCTGTAGCAGCTGTAGAGGCTACGGCAAAGTTACAGAGCCTTTAAATGGCTGATCCCAGTGGCACCATGGCTTTTCCTTTTCCAAGAAAGATTCTTTTCACACAGGCTGGAGTATTATTTTCTTCTGTCTTTTGTTTTAGCCTCTGTTATTACTATTCTTTGGAAACAAAAAAAACCCGCCAAAAAAAAAAAAACAACCAAAAAAAGAAAAGTTCAGAGTGGGGCAACTTTTTCATTACAGAGGATTGACTCACACAGTAAAGGATAGAGTTTACAGAAGGAGTCCTGTGAAAGAAGCATTGTATACCTATGTTCACATCCCAGCCTTATAATAGAGCCTCTAATATTTTACGTTTTGTAGCCAGACTGCTTTCCTTGCCTTCACTTAAATGAGCAGTCAGAAGACACACAGCTGGCCTGGGTCATTGCATCATCTCTTCACCTCTCTGAACATCAAACTCTAGCTAAATGTTACTGATAAAGATAACAATATATAGAAGGAAAAATATGCCTTCTTCATGCTGTACAGCTGAGTAGGGCTAAATGGCTGATAAAAAGTCCTGGGCATCAACTGAAAAGGGAGAAAGGAAAGATCTGGTGGTGTGGGTGGAAAAGGGAGGAAAAGGAGGCTGGTGTGGTGGGCTGTGAAGGGGGGATGTGTCAGTCCTTGAGCTGGAGCCAATGCCAGTCACGCTACATGGTTTGAACAGCACTACCTCAAAAGTGCATGTTTATTTCTGCAAAGAGTTTGACTTCCATCTGAGGGCATTTTGTATGAGCTGAGAGGAAAGTTATTTGAAGTCCTTTTATAAACAACATAACTTAGGTAAGTATTTGACATGGATAAATACTTCACAAGCAGTGTAGAATTATTAATTATGAATTTGCGATCTCTCAGCTTACACTTACACTCCAGCACCCTGTTTCTGAGGAAGTATTCACAACCCTGATACAAAGGTTGGAGTATTACAGCTGTGCCGGCACACAGCCCAGGCATTTAGTATGCTCTTTAGAATGAAAAGATCAAACCAAGTACTTTGTAGCTGTCATTTAAACTAAAGCCTCAAGTTCTTTTACCTCCTGCCTCTCCAGGGTCTACTGTAATGATACCCTTGCCACAGTCATTGGTTCCTCTTTTTTTTCCCGTCACTTTTAGCAGGCCGAAGCACTGTAGCATCATGCCAACCGTCAATGTTTCTTCACCTGAGGGTATTGAGGGAGCTGGTGGACATGCTTGCCAAACCCCTCTCCATCACCTACCAGCAGTTCTGGCTGACTGGGAAAGTTCCACTTGACTGGAGGCTGGTAGTTGTTACACCGATTTACAAGAAAAGTAGGAGGGAGGATCCAGGAAGCTACAGGCCTGTCAGTCTGACCTCAGTGCTGGGGAAGATCACAGAACGGGTCATCTTGAGTGCTATCACACAGCACATGCATGACAACCAAGTGATCAGGCCCAGTCAACATGGGTTTATGAAAGGCAGGTCCCACCAAACTAGCCTGATCTCCTTCTATGACAGGGTAACCCGCTTAGTACCTTGACTTCAGCAAAGCCTTTGACACCATTTCTCACAGCATTCTGCTGGAGAAATTGACTACCATTGGCCTGGACAGGCACACTCTGTGCTGGGTAAAATACTGGCTGGATGGCCAGCCCTAAAGAGTTGTGGTAAATGGAGCTAAATCCAGCTGGAGGCCAGTCACAAGTGGTGTTCCCCTGGCTCAGTTCTGGGTCCAGTTCTGTTCAGTATCTTTATCAATGACCTGGATGAAGGGATTGAATGTTCCCTCAGTAAGTTTGTAGATGACACTAAGCTGAGAGGAAGTGTTGATCTGTCTGAGGGTAGGGAGGCTCTTCAAAGAGATCTGAACAGGCTGGGTAGATGGGCTGAGTCCAACGGGATGAAGTTCAACAAGGCCAAGTGCGTCCTGTACTGGGGACATGGCAACCCCGTGCAGCACTACAGGCTTGGGGAAGAGTGGGTAGAAAGCTGCCTGGCAGAGAAGGACCTGGGGTGTTGGTTGACTGCTGAATGAGTATGAGCCAGCAGTGTGCCCAGGTGGCCAAGAAGGCAATGGCATCCTGGCTTGTATGAGAAACAGTGTGGCCAGCAGGTCCAAGGAAGTGATTGTGCCCCTGTATTTGGCATTGGTGAGGCCACACCTCAAATACTGTGTTCAGTTTTAGGCCCCTCACTACAAGAAAGACATTGAGGTCCTGGAGCGTGCCCAGAGAAGGGCAACCAGGCTGGTGAAGGGGCTGGAGAGCAAACCTTCTGAGGAGTGGCTGAAGAAACTGTGGTTGTTTAGCCTAGAGAAAAGGTTACACCTCTTTACCTGAAAGGAGGATGTAGAGAGATGGGTGTTGGTCTCTTCCCCAAGCAACAGGTAATAGGACGAGAGGGAATGGCCTCAAGCTGTGACAGGGCAGGTTCAGATTAGACATTAGGAAAAAGTTCTTCACTGAAAGGGTTATTGGGCACTGGAACAGGCTGTCCAGGGAGATGGTTGAGTCACCGACCCTGGATGTATTTAAAAGACGGGTAGATGAGGTGCTCAGGGATATTGTTTAGTAGAGGACAGGTATGGTTGGACTCGATGATCTCAAAGGTCTTTTCCAACCTTGTGGTTCCATGATTCTGTGATTCAGGGCAGAACTGAGCTACCAGCCCCCACGACCGGCAGCTCGCCAGCCCTCGAGCTAGGGAGCTCGGCAGCGCAAGCTTAGGTAGAACCAGCGAGAGACGGAGAAGGTTACCCGGCCGGTGACGCCGGCGGTCGGTAGGCAGTGGACTGCCGTCCCGGGGGATGAGAGTGGCCGCTAGGGGGTGCTGTGGGTGCCGCCGCCGGGGCGGAGGCGCGCGGGGCGGACGCGGGGCGCGCGGCCCGGGGCTGCTGCTCGATGGGCGGTCCCGCCGCAAATGCAGGGCGGGAAGGGCTCGCAAGGGTCGGGATGGACCGGAGGCCGGCTGCCTCTGAAGTCGAAACGATGGCAGGGTGAAAACCCGACAGGAGGGGAACGCGGCATCAGGAAGGCGGTTAGGAAGAGTGTCACCGCGCCCAGCTAGTTAAAACAGCCCCTTCCGCACACAACCTTCAGGTTGCAGATGGAGCGGCCATTAGGAGTTCAGCAGAGATCTGAAAGAAAAATGCCTTTGTAATTCATAAGCAAAGGAAAAGTAGCCGAGGAGAGGCGTGCGCTTTTTTCCCAGCCGTTTCTAAGCCCGTGTCTCTCTCTGAAGGCCTCGCATCTGCCCATTTCTCACTCAGCCTGTTTAGATCAGCACTATTTTTTCCTGCTTCGAATAATCGACACATAACAGATGCATGAAAACGGACTGATGTAACCTTTGAGATTAGGATCCCAGGGCTATAAAGTAAGAAAAAAACTGAATTAATTATTCAGTTTAAAAAAGTAAAACAATCAAAAAGATATGATTTATTAGGAGGAAAAGTAACTCATGCTTTCCTGTTAAGTTATAATATGAAAGGTAGCATTTTGAACTCTTGGCCTAAAATAGTTATAGTGAGCTTTGATCCTTAGGACGTTAACAGACGGGAAGCAGAGGAGTGAATTGGGGTGAATTTAATAGTATCCAGAGATAGAATAATTAACTCTTATGGTGCCTATTAGCAGCTAGGGTCTGAAGGAAAAGGATTTAGAAAAAAAACCCAAAATGAAACCAAACCACTACCCCCAAAAAAAAACCCTAAACAACAAAAAAAAACCACAACCGGAAGGGAAAAGAGGCATTTCCAAATATTTTTAGGTATATAAGCTAGGGGAGAGACTATTATGACATCCTTCTTTAATATGAGTCATGAAATGAAGGCCAAGTTCATCTTCTTTATCATCCACCAAAGAGGATGACTGTTTGCAAGCAAGCTGAAAGGCTGTGAGCCACCAGTTAATGTCACTGCTCATTTCTTGAGCTTCTCTTCTTACAATAGTGAACTTCTCAGTAAATTTACTCTTTTCACAAAACATGTGAGCATGTGGAGTAACAAGCCTTCTTAATAAATCACAAGAGTTAAGATCTCTCCTTTCTTTCCAACTAGATATCAGATCCTATTTGGTTAATACAAAGACTAGATCTGTGTGGGTCGACCCAGCAGAGGATTTACCACTATTATACTCTCTGATTTATTTCTAAGTGTCCACAAGTTTACACCACTCAATGTGGCACATCTTCCTTGACATAATAAAAACCTGAGCTCAGGTTGTCTGTAAATGCAGCACCTTTTCGCCTGTTCTGTGGTATTAAGACCCTTCTAGGAAAGACTCTAAAAGAAGCTTTATTTGGTCCAACAGAGCACAGATGGGGCTAGAAAGGGTGTGTTGGCCACAGCTCCAATACAAAAAAAACATCGAAGTGCCTGAAAATAACATACAGGACATATTGCATAGCTAACAGAAAGGCTGTAGACTGAGAGGTAGAATAAAATGATTCCATAAATACTGGAGAGATGTTCTTTACATCAAAAGGAGAAGCACTTCATTTTTCAAAGGCTAAGACATCCGCACAGGTGACAACGTCTTTCAAAGTGTGGAGTAGATACTAACCCACTTCACTAAAGCTATGCGCAGACTCAGAAAGATGTACTTTGCATGATTATGTATTATATACCAAAGGGGAGAGGAAGGAAGGAAGAAGAAATCTCCCCAGTCTTTCTGCAAATGCATACAATAGAAGCCATTGAAAAGCCTCTCAGTATTTTGCAGTACTGGACAGTAAATCAATGTAATCTGCATTTCTGCAGTAGCAGGAAACTTTCCAAATGATCGCTATAAATGGAGCACATGTTTTACGTATAGGTTACTATTTTTGGCAGTCCATCAAACCCCTTTGATCTGTAGACAGTGGGGTTTCATCCAGCCAGCAGGACAAGAATAAAAGGCCCATATTCTGTCTTGTGCCAAGATCCACTCAGAGCAGGAGATGGGGAGCCAGTTATGGTCACACAACTTGGTGGCTGCTCCTGTGTCAGCTTGAGCCACAGCAGAACTTAGATAAACTTGTGTAGTTCAAGTAGACCCTGGCTAATCCCAGCTCATTTTAGTTCCCAAGATGCTCCCATTAAGAACTGAGAGCACTCTGCTCTGCTTCTGTGGGTCTCCCAGTCACTCCCAGTGCCAGCATGGGGAGAATTGGCACAAGAGCTGTTTATGCCGCCTTGATCTGGCTGCACAGCTCCCTGCATAGGGAGCATCCCCTGGGGGCCAGTTAAACCCACGCTCTGCAACACCTGCACAATACCAAGTGACGGAAACCAGCACAAGAGAGTCTGGCCTGAAAGTCCTCAAAATGGAAAAAGGCAGATGAAAAAAATAAAACACACCAAGGCAAGGGAAACCAGGCAGCACAGAAGGATTAGGAAGAAAAGACCAGAACGAAAATTTATAAAATGGAGCAGATCACTTCCTGACTGCAGCAGAGCTGAACTTCAAAAAAGATCCACTAAGCCCATAGTGCTGCTGCCCAGTACAGATAGAATGTGAGTGTCCTACCTCTCCTCCGGTTCCTCATCAAAGATGATGTCAAGATTTATGTCTCCCTTTCTGAACAGTTTGGGGAGTTTAATCTGGCCTGCAGTCCATTAGAGCCCCCGTATAAAGGAGCGAGCAGCTAAGAGAAGTGTTTTGCCGCATGTGGATAATGCACTACGGGACGTGAGTGTCCGATATCTGTTATTTCGTGGCCCTCCAATTTGATTCCAACCACAGGGAGAAGCCAGTGTTGACAAAGAGTATTGCAAATACCTGATTTTCCCACTACTTGCTTTTTTTTTTTTTTAAAACTCTGAAATTCATTACACTCATGGCATATATATAAAATACATTTTCATTAGCCCATCATCAAAGCAGGCAAATCTTAAAACCCCTTTGCTGCTCTGAGTGACATATTTCAGGAATAACTACTCAGAAATAACTGCTGTAGATGTGTCTGGCTGCTGAACATGAAAGTATGGGTGCTGCTGACTGCCTGGCAGCTGGCCCAGCATTTAACCCTGCTGTTTTAAAATGTCGTAAAATAAGCACAATTTAATCTTTTGAAACCTTTTGGTCAGTGACTGTGATTTCCGCAAAAAATGACTTCAAAGGAAAGACAGGCACCTTTGTTGATGCCTTTTTAAGCAGTCATGAGTTCCAAATTATTTTAAAAAAGGGAAGCAGAAACCTCAAAGTGTGTAACACCTCCTCAGGATTAGATGCTGAAGCGATATGTAAACTGGGCTGTAAAAATCGATCCTCCACTAGCGATGTGGCTCAGAATGATATAATTAAAAGATAATGTCAATGGAAAAAGAATACCATCATAGACTAATGGGCTCCTCCTGACACATAAATGCCGCAGCAAAGCCTCTGCTTTAATGAAAAAATACCACTAAGAAGCCAAGTTATTTTATTTTCAAGGCAGGATGTGTTGAAAATGTTTTATTTCTGTTGCTATATTTCTATTTTGCCAAATGTCTGACACAGAGTTAACACTTCCACCTTGCAGTGTTCATATAACACACAGCATTCCTCAGTACCTCGAAAGTACCATGCTTTACCTGTGCAAAAAAGCAGCCTTCTTCTGCCAGGTCTTCCCTTTTGTTGATAAGCTGCAATCTTAATATTGACTGAATACTTTCTTTCCAAATTTCAATGTGGGGAAAAAAATTACCATATTTAACCATTTGATATAGATTCCATTCTATTGATACAGGTAATGTGGACATTCCTATGCATGAGACTAATTAGAGATAAGGTGACTGTTTTTCATCCCAGTCAAAGCTGAGTTAAAAATGCCCTAAAAATAGGAGAGAAAAGACAAAAAAAAAAAAAAGTTAAAATACCTTGAATAATACAACATATTTCCAACCTACAGCAAAATGCTCTCTTTACCTTCATATAAAAGTAGCCTTACTTCTTATCTTAGATTTGGTTTGGAAAAAATGCCTTTTGGCATTTTAGTATTAAAGCAGATTGAGTGATATGAAGAGCATTTGTTTCATCAGTGTATTCTAGGATGCTCTGAAAACGCCTACCAGATGTTGGTCTCAAAAGTCTTAGGCGTCTTCTGCTTAGTTCCTGGCTTTAGACCAGTCTGAAGAAAGAACTAGCTGATGAGCTGCTCAGAGCAGGCTGAGCTGGACATGATCTGGACAACTCTTGTCACCTACAGAACTTTAAAAACGAAAAGGGAGGTGCCTTGCAAGACTAGGCGCCTCCAGGATTATGTAGCAGCCAAGCACGAGTTTCTGGAGAGCACTTTTGGATACATTTCCACCTACATCCTGCCTTAGGTGCCTAAGTCCTTTACTAGAGCTAGCCAGAAAGGCTAGATTCCCATTGAAGTCAAGAGAAGGATTTACGTTAACTTAAGTTGATTGGTTCAGGCCTTAAAATGAGAACCATGTGTACATCCCTATGAAGAATCTGGTCCCTTCTGTTTATTCGTTGTGACTTTTTGCTTTATTGAACCGTTCTCATGCTCTAATACACAAATAGTATGTCAAAAGACGTTTTGGAGAGTAAGAGAGTTGTGGACTTTCGTGCCCATAGCCTGCGCTATTCTCAGCAGCTCTGGAAGCACGGCAGCCATCCTGGCTAATAGGCAAGTCAAGTCACATACACCATTCAGGTCATACATAAACTCTAATTGTATTACTTGCTTGGCTCGTCAATACTTTCCATTGAGCTGAAGGAAAGGAGGGCATATGGAATAGAGAAGCAGGAAAACTAATGAATGAGAGAATATAACTTTCAGGGTTCTGGCAATGTTTTCGTATCCATTTTTTGTTCCACTCCCCTGAGGTCACAAAAAGCAAATGGCATATTCATTTCCTTCCATCTGTGCTATTCTGAACAGCAAACGGGAACTAATATCTAAACTTTCCTAATAAGCAGGGGTGGGAGGAGAGCTGGGTAGTAATTAGCTACTGGCTAGCAATGCCTTGTAGATTATGTGTCTCTCGGAGCGATGTTCACTGCAGATCTATTTTTCTTCTTCCTTTTCCTATTTTGCAGTGCTGTGACATTTTCAGTTAAAAAACTTTTAAAGCCCAAACTCAACCCAAACCTTACCCATCCTGCCTGAAGCAGCGTGAGCAGACCCATGCAGAGCCAGGCCAGCGCTGTCCCATTTTCCTTTAAAATGCATGCAATTCCTTGTAAACACTGGGACAAGGTGGCTGGCCAGGAAGCCCTGGTGATGTCGGATGTGTGGCGATGGCCCCCCTTCCCTGGGGAGACGGCTCCACTCCAGCTGCAGCTGCGTCTTCCCCTCCCCGATTCCAGCCCTGCTGCTGGCTCCACAGGGGGGCAGCTGGCAGGGCCTCCCCGCCGCTGCACCGCCCCGGCAGCTCACTCCCCCTGCCCTGGGCCGCAAAACCGAGAATTTAGTGACCTGGCGATGCAGCAAATAAATAAATGAATGGAGCTGGAGAGCTTTCTGGAGAGGGCTGCGGGCCGTGCTTCCCAGAGCGAAGGAGAGGAAAAGCGCTTCTGTAGGCGTCTGGCTGGCTGGGTTCCTGTCAGAATAATGATTTCAATGTTACCGTGATTTCACCGAGCGGCACGCTGGGGCACCTAGGGTCTTGGTAGGCAATTTTTTACCGTTGTGAATGTAAATAAGGCATTTATTCAAATTAACCCCCTATTATACAGAGAAAACATAAGCTGAAGGGAAGCATTTCTGCCTGACCAGCAGATTGCAATGCATTTATACAACAGGGAGCAGGGTGGGCACTGCACATCACCTGGCCAGCAGTGGTCAATATTTGCATTTAAAAATGGAGTTCAAGGAGAATAATTCTCCCATTAACCTGTTTAGCAAGGCAGCTCTACACTGGCTTCCAGTCTGTAAAATGGGCATAATGATCATGCCCTTACACGAGCCCCAGGAAAGATACCTGTGTGGTATGAAAACATTGGACACACACTGGGCAGGAGGTAGATTTCTGCTCCAGAACAATATTTACATTTCTGAGGAAGAAAAGACTACGTATAAAAAAAAAATAGAACTTGAAATACCAAGATATTTCTTTAACTAAGTCTTCTTCTAAGCAGCATTTTACTTATCCTAAAAGATTTAATGTGAGAGACTATTTACATTTCTTTATGCTTCAGTTGGTTTGTTTTCCATAATGCAAAATAATTTTAAGCCAGAGAAGCAGGATGCTATTTTTCAGAGAATAAAAATGGAAAGTTTTGATCAATGAAAAATTCTTCCAGATTTTTCATGTCCAAATATGTGTCCAATCCCTTTTCTGTGGGGAAGTTTCATTTTCTACCTACTGACATCTTTATAAAGATCCATTCCATGAAGTTTTCCACAGAGCCTAGTCTAGTGGACCAGAACCTGGTCCAGTTCCTTTGTGCCCAGGTACTGACAAACCTCTGCTGGGTTCTACTCTGATGCCCAGTGAGCTGAGGTCAGCTAGGAGGCTCCTTTTGGGCTCAATGAGTTTCTGCCAGTTCCCTGGTGCCTACGAAGCAGTGCTTCCCTGCTATGGCAAAGTCTGCTTGAGTTTAAAATAAGGGTGGTTCCTGTCTTTGGTTAGGCCACTTTTTTTTTTTTTTTTTTCCTTTTTTTTTCATTTTAAAAACATTTCCCCTTTATTTTCATGGTAAAAGGTATTTTCAATATTTTACAAGAAAATACTGAATGTCCTTATTAGCTTTAGGCCATAAATGCCACAAAACAGATTTAAAAACTGGAATAAACCCAACATAAATGCTTACTATTGGTGAGTATAAGGGCATACAAAACAGGGCAGTAAAGTCACTATACAATATCAGGAAAACCATTAAAAAAATCTGGAAAAGCATCAAGATGGTTGGCCTCTTTGTAGTTTCAGCACAAAAAAATGAGCCTTATTTCTAAATATTTTCCCTAGTGGGAAATAACAGCTTGAAAATAATCCCAGATGTATTCATTTGTGTAACATTTTTCTGCTTGCAACATATAGGCATGGAAAAATTATTGAAGGTTTCAATTCTGGACTTGTATTTTAAAAATGTCAAGCTTTTGAAAAACAGCATCATTTTTCCTTAAAAGCTATTCATTTACCTGGAATGTTGGCCAGCAGGCATACATTATGGACTTGGTCTAGTTAAGATTGAAAAATTGCCCAAAGGCAAAAGAGAAGTAGGCAATTTTTGTGGCTCAGACTATATACCAACACAAAATACAGCTGAGTTGATTTTTGCACTGGCATATAAAGGAATTTTGCAAGTATGGGATCGTAAAAGTGATCAAAAGCTATCTGAGGTTTTTAAAAAGTTCAAGGGTTGTTTTTTTCTCCCTGTTGTCCTTCTTCACAACCAAAATCTGTATCCTGAGGTACAAACAATTAGAATGTTCTTATTAAATGGCTACTGAAAACAATAAAATAAAAGCAATCCAAGCCCATAAGTAATGATTTCCAAAGAACAGCAGATGAAAGTACATTTCTGTTTGCTCTACAAAACAAGTTGTTTACTAAAGCATTCCAATTTTGGGTAGATATTAAAAAACCTAACAAGCACATACATTCCAAGCTTCAGGAAGTTGTCTTGCTAAAGGAATGACAGTTTTCATTTGTATTGTACAATCTAGACCACAATCTTGAAAAGCTATTTGTCTGGATAGCATTTACAGCCCAATATTTTTCTCGACTTACTTTCTGTGACATCCAGTAAATGATGCTATCATGATATAGGTGACTAAAAATAAATTTAGCAGGTTGGACTTAGCAGGTTTTTTTCTCCCCCTCCATGTATATGAAATCTTTTTCTTTTTATATGCAGGGAGACTCTTCCATAAAAAGAAAGATAATTCAGAGGAAATTCAGGGAAATCAATTATTCCTTGAGAGCCAGAGGTACAGATGTGGGAACGGGTATAGTGGTCAAGCCAGTGCACATAGGGCTGAAGATGCCTGTACTCTGAAAGGAGGAGCCAAGCTAATGTTGAATCAGCAGTTCCAAGAGCAGACAAACCATTGCTGTACCAGTGCAATACTCTGTGTAAGTTGAGTAAGTGAACAAGGCTGAGAAGTGCGCATATAATGCCATATGGCCAGAGCTCCACTGGCTTGGCACGAGTACCCTTCCACAGTGCTGCTGTCCTGCAGAGTTGTGCCAGCCTGCCTGGAGCCTGCCTGAGGAAGTCCAGTGCACACACATGTACAGCCATAAGGAGCACGGTGAATCCCACAGGAATTCCCACGGGAATAATTCCCACAGGAATCATTGCCAGAACCTCCCTGGTTTTCTATTGGAGAAGAATCAAGTCTTTAGGGGGTCCAAGAGAGGATACCCATCAGGAAATCTAGCCACTGCATGGCTGGCAATATACAGCTGGATGGTTATTCTGTGAAAGATGGTCCTTTTCTTTCTGGGGTGCTGATTGCTGATATGTATCCATCTTCCTCAAATGCAGAGTATTAGAAAGAGTTTGAGACACAACCTGAACTCAGCTAGAATGACTCAGACAGCTCCTGGGATTTTTGTACAACGTGAACTTTGCCCTGGTGAAGTGAATGTCCACACTCAGGTCACATGTGATGTTGCAAAGTGGTCCATGTGCTGGAGGAATGGTGGCAGGAAGTGCTGTAAGTGATGTATTCTCTCTCTTCTTCACTAGGTGAAATACCTTCTCAATGACAGCAAAATTTATTTCTTGGATAGTTTGGACAGCTCTCTGTATTATCCTACTGGCAACGAGCAGTGGTTCAGCCACACTTCTCTTCACCCACGTGCTTCAAGAGGTATTTGAAATAGCCAATCAGAAAAAGTGGGAAGAGCATTTCAGGGACAGTCCTTCTATACCTTTAATACTAAACCTAGACCAAATGCAAAAGGAAGGACTTCTGCCGTTTCTTCTAAGTACTTTTCCTCTTCCATAAGGGACCTACAGTTCTCTCTCAAGAAGGTAATATGAAGAAGACATGCTGACATTTCTGTGCTAGAGTTCTCCGCCAGCATACAGTCAGAGGAGAAAAAAACACTCTCAAGTACAATCAACAAGGTTATAGATTAGGGCTGGTGAAGCTGGCAGAAAAATTCTACTTGATAACCAGGAGAGATGTCAGGTCACAAATCTGAGCATGTAAATGCTGGGTACCCACAGCTCCCAGCTGCAGGTAAATACCATATCTGAAAAGTCAGATCAATATCTAATTTCCAAGTCAAGAAAGAGAATTTGTGTAGACATCATTGTTGTCCCCCTGCAGAGCAGTTGCAGATGTCTTGGCAAACCAGATAAAACAGATACACAGCCTCTGGTTATATTCTAAGTATAACTTGATTTACTTACACATATAAATAAGTTCTGGAAAAGAGATAATCAAACAGCATGCAAGCAATTCCCTTGTGCAGGCATCTCAGCTCATCATTAAAATTGGGATTACAAGCAACAATGCCACCTGAAGAACATATTTTAAAATGAGATCAAGGCAAACAACAAACTTGCCTTCCGATCATACAGCTCCCTTCACAGACAACTGTATATAACACAATTTTGTAAAAAAATTAGTATAACTTTCCCATGAATGAATTTTTACTTGCACACTTACATAAAAGGAAAAAGGAAAAAAAGTCTGGAAGATCGAAATGGCACCACCTGGTGACACCTGCCACACAGTATGAATGGCTGCACATCGGTGCTCCTGAAGCTACTTTTGTTGATTAAGGCTTTCTTAAGTAGCCTGGTATATGAAAGCAAAGGCCTTTAACAAAAAACTTTTAATTAGCCACTCGATTTTTTTTTTCATTCTGTTGCTATGGCTTGCTGTAAAGACAACTGTAAAGAGGCATGTGGATTCAGATACTTTTTTCAAAAATTACCAGAGTAAATCAAATTATTTATAAGACTCACCTCACTCTAATTTATAGTTCAGCTCAGACCATTGAACTTGCAAGTAAAATTTATGGGGGAAGAGCAATAAATTAAATTGGGTAGAAACATAATTTTAGTCCTCCAGTTACTTGTACAGTTCGATTTAACACATAAAAAATGGAGTATAATACTAACTTGTTAATAAAATGTGCACAGCGCTGACATGTAAAAACAGTTTTATAATTGGTTGGTCCACTCTGTTAGCCTTGTTGACAACACTAAATTTTCAAACCCCTACATTAGTAACATTGAGCTAACATTATAAATGCAGAAAGCTCATAAATGCATACAACAGAAATTCATTTGGCCTTTGATTTTTTTTTTTTGGGTGTCTTTAAAGTTAAAACTGTAAAATTACCACATAATAAAAGCCAGTACACTGAACACTAATTGCCCATTTATAAAAAGCTCTTTTCCTCCAATCATGTAGGTGTGAGGCATAAACTTCTTGGGTTTTACGGAGCTGCGATTTATACTTTCAGTTCTGTTTCTCTCTGTTGCATTTCATCTTAAGCTTATAAAAGACGAGCTGGATTTTATTAATCTGCATCAGCATTCATTGGACATTAAATCTACGAAGATCCCTACAGGGTTTTAATTGTGGCTGAATTGCCAACAATAATTGGGCCTCTGACTAACCACGGAGAGCAGCCCACCCTCGCTGCTGGGCACAACTGCTAGCTCCAACACCAGCCACGATAGCCCACTTTGTCAGCCGCCCGAAGGGAAGTTGTCAAGTCTGGGACCCTGCTGCTTTATTCCTATAACTATGTTTTAGAAACACCTCACAAGTGGAATTGTGGTTGCCTCAAGAAAATGTGGAAAGGATTAATGTGGCATGTAAAACAAATCACTCCTGAGCTCAGCTGAGAAAGTGGGTATTAAAAGCACTCCAGTCAAAAGAGCTTTAGTGAAAGGGTCATGGTGATATACAGTCAGCACATGTTGGGCTGGTAAAGCTGCAGGGTGTTTGGAAATGGTAATGGTCCATGGGTGTAAATTCTTTCAAGACCTCTTAAAGGCACATGTGTTTCTTGAGCATGTTCTCCAAACAAGGACCTGTTATAGGTTAGATTCACTGGAGCTTTTAAACTTTATTGATTGGTTTGTGGTATTCCAGGTTTGCTTACTGGGGTTTTTTTTGTTGTTGTGGGTTTTTTTAAGTGCTGTTGATAAACACAAAAAAAAAGATTCTGGTTTAATCTAAAGCATACAGATCAGTGAACTATGTGATATATAGCTTTATTGTAATTTGCTTCAGAATGTGTTATTTCTGTTCTTTATGCCAGTGATCACTGGCTTCACAAGAGTTAAATGTCTATCAACATTTCTTTTATGAACGCAGGTTGGTTAAATCGTCTTTAGTTTTGAGGTTCAAAAAGTCAGACCCTTAACTCTGACATAACATTTAGAGTGCCTTTATATATGTTTGTAACATTTGTAACATAATATTTCCTAAAGTTATTAAAAGGATGGCTCATGGCAGCTTTTCTTGTAAAGCTGGGAAGACTTACGGTGCTTAGCGAAAGCTTTATTTTACAAGTTGCACTATTCCTTGTTCTTTTTTTCATTAGGGGTTTCAGTGATTTAGCATAAAGAATAAAAATGTGATAACATATATGTAACCATGTAGCCCTTTTCTACCCAAAGAATCACCACAGCAAGATGGAAACATCCAGAAGGGGGTTTTAAGCAACAACTCACCTTGACTTCCATCAGAACCTTGAGGGTTCACTAATTTTGTAAATTAGGCCTTCTGTGCAGGGATCACTTCACGTACATTTGAAATGGATCCATTTCTGAGAAGTATGTGTCAGGTGTTGAACAGAACACAGTCACATCTTTATACAGACTGAGTGGCTGAGAAATAGAACTGAAAAAGAAAAACAAGAAAAACTTTATCAAGCTGCTACAGTACTTGCCGTGATATAATTAAGATTGTTAATAATCACTTCCAACACACCCCATTCCGTTGAGAACACATCCCTGCAGCAACTTTACTTCATCCAACTCTAGGGAAACTTATCACAGTTGTGGCCCAAAAGTCAGTGTATTAGGATTTGGCCAGCAGAATGCTGTTTTGGTGAAGTACACTACAGATTAAGATTTTTCAGTTTTATGCCTGAATGTATTTGGTTTTACACAAGGCCACCGTGTCATTATTTTATGTGGTCATTTAACCTGTGTTCACTATACCAGACATAAAGCAGAAGCGCAGATTGCAATTACATGATGTGGCAGGTGAAAAGATTTGTTCTGAATAATTGTATTTGATTGAAAATCATATTTTAAAACACTGAGGAGTTGTTTTCTGGCAAACCCACAGGACTGCTATGAATAGGGACCGTGGTTAAATGATAAAAACCCTACTTAGTCAAGTTAAAACAAATAAATAAAATAACATGCAACCTTGGAAAAATTTGGGTTCTGTGTAGGTTCTGGTTCAGTGCCTATGACTTTGGCTCTAGCTACAACCATGACTACAAATATTTTTTCACAGATTTCAGCAATGACACCATTTGTTACTTTTGCTTAGTACAGCACTGGTGAAAGTCAAGATCAATCGTTCTCCTGCAACACTTCCACCATGCAATGAAGTTCCAGCCATAAAGCAATGGGACACACAGTAGTTATGATGTCACTGTCTGGCATCTTTATGGAAATCAGAAAGCTTTGGCAATGCTGAACTTCAAAATTAAGTTTCCTGTCCTCATTCCCTTCAGGAAGGTGAAATGTGATGTGCCTGCAACCTATCTCAAAACAGATGTCCTGTAACTACTTAGGTAAACAGCTGAGGTAACCAGCCAAGACACATTTAAATGTTTTGTGAAGAGACACACGGTCTAAAAAGACCTCACAAAAAAAACAACAAAAAAAGACGTTAATAGCAGACGTGGGTTGTTGTAATGTCATTGTTCCACATCGCAATAATGGGCAGGAAACTAGACAACACTGTAATCTGCAAACCAAATTATTGGTGTCCTGCCCAAACATTTTAAAAACCAAACACCTGCAAGGAGCAACCAAATACTCTGAACAGAAGACTAGTCCTTCTGGGTTTTTTTACCTTTAAAAAAATATTATTAAATTTTAGGCTTAGGAAATGTTTTTCTTTAAGCTTGCTAAGCTACAGGGCATGAACAAAGGCTTTTTTTTCCCAGAAATACAGTTGCTCTGTTAAATCAAGTAAAAGTTTCCTGTGCCTAGGAAAAAAGACACCACTTACCTTTTGTTTCAATTCTCATTTTATAACAGAGTCAGTCTTGTTAATCTTCATACTGAAACCTCAAACCAGCTGTTTTGCTGAAACACTGAGGTTAGTTTAAGTTGAAGTCTTAATTGTACCAGTTTTTTAAGATAAATTTCTAATATTATTAGCTCTCAAGCCTTGTTTCATTTGCAGTCTGATCTAGAACTGTAGATTCACATTCACAGACATTAATCAATATGTTCATCACCAAATCTGCACAAACATTCAAAGTTGGAGAATAAATAAGAAAAAGGAATAAGATTTTTTTTCCCAGCCAGTGAGGCTACAGTAATTTGATTTTTATTTAGTATAATTCATTGAAAACCTTAACTGGCCTTTCTGTTAGAAGACAACCCTGAAAATATCTACTAAAAAAAATATAAATACTAAACACATTTAATAAAATGTCACTCATTTATGTCCTGAAGATGATCTCTCTCTTATGCAGAGCCAAACTTTGACTATGCTGTATAAGTAACCTGAGAGCTTTTGGGCAATCAGGATTTATCAGATATTTCACTATCTAAAAGAGTTAATTTGGACAGAAAAGGAGCCTGGGTGGAAGGCTTCTGACTGACCACCTCAGCCCCCAGAACCTGGTTTAGTGGAGTAAAATGAGGGCTAAAGCACCAAAGTCTCCCTAAAATTATCCATCCTCTTACTCTTCTGCGGAATTACCTTGAATGCTAGTGAAGACTAGAGTCTTGCTATGCTAGGAGATGCATAAACTTTAAGAAAGAAAATATTACTTGAGTTGAAGAATAGATAAATTTAAGGACTTCTAACAATAACGATCAGTGAGCTTATGCCCTCCTAAATAGGAAACAGGTAAGAGGAAAAGAGAATAAAACAGTTGAGGGGTTTGTTTGTTAGGGACAATTTGGTCTTGTATTGACCTGTACCAGATGAGCACCATGCATCTTGTTCAACAAGGCTTTGGCACGGACAGACCAAGAGTCAAGGTTGAATTTTTGGTAGGCCTGTAAGCCAAACAAAGTGAGTCGTACTTAGAGAAAAAGGAAAGAACAAAATACAACAGGGAGTATAATAACAGTGGAAAAAAAAATAGCTGGGTAGAGAAGGAAAACATTCTTTAGTTAAAATTATTCTGATTAAATAATTTAGATTTGAAAAAAGGCATGTTAGGAGAAAAAAAATTCTGTATAATTTACCCCAATATTATTTAAGTGCCCTGTTTCAGTAAGGTCTTAATGCTTCATTTTAAATAGATTCTAGAAAAATATATAAATATATGCATTCCATTTCTTTGAATTTTATTTTTTTCTTCCCTCTTAATTTTTCATATTAAGTGAGGAAGAAAATAGCGAACCCAAGGAAGCCTACATCTGGAACTAAAACATATCCTATAATCCTAAAATAACATGCTTTTTTCCCATAAATTGAACAGAACTTTTTCCATATTTTCCAAGAAATGAGAAAGACAAATACATATCATCACACAAACAGCAAAATTCATGTTATCTCACATTTTCTGTTACTGATGTGGGACTGTCCATGTGTCAACCACTTCATGGACATTCCCTAGGAATCCTGTCTAAAGCAAAAGAGAAGGTGAGGAGGAGGCCAATGTCCACTTTCTTCTCCCTGTTTCTGCTCATAAGCTGCTGCCAGTTCTCACTTTCCCAACAGTTTTTCCGTGTGGCCTTTTCCACACTCTTGATGCACTTGACACATTTTGCCCACAAAATCTTCCCTCTACATCTCTGCAAGAAGCGCATCAGCACACATCACTTTAGAAACAGACTGATAATATATGTATGTACATGTGTGTGTGCATGTGTTGAAGGCATTAATCAGAGTCCTCCTTTGGTACTACTGCTTCCTTATTCACAGTGCCATACCAAACCCAGGTACAATATCAAAATAAAGTATTCACGATTGAATTACCCATATATGCTGCTATTTGTACAATACATACATCAGTACTGAAGCAGTCTCCAAAAGTCATTCTCTACATCTTACTCGCTATAGATTTTACCACTATAAGAAACAAAAGCCTAGTAAAGAGTATGAGCAGACTAACCAGCTCTGTGTACTAAACAAAAGGGAGAAGACACAGTAGGCAAGTGCCCCCCTAACATTTTTAAGCAGCAATTTTCAGGCAAACAAAAGGAAGCACTTTTCATTACAATGCACAATTAAATCATGGAACTCATTACCACAGGATGCTGCAGAAGCCAAAAGTATAACAGGGTTCAAAAGGAGATTAGACTAATTCATGAAGGATATGTCTATCAATAGCTATTAAGCACGGTGATCCGGATGCACCTCTGGCAAAGGAAGTCCCTAACCTACTGACTACTGGAAGCTGGGAGGGATACCATGGAAGAACTTTGCACATAGTTTTCATGTTCATACAGCAAAAAAAAAAAAAAAAAAAAATTTATATGAGCACCTCAGGGAATTGTTTAGGTCTCAGACTCACAGTTCTTATTCCTACTTGAGCACTTAAATTTTTGCAATAGCCTTTTTAGGGGCCCTTTTTCAGCAACTTGAACATTGTATTAGCCCTTTAGAGACAAAGCAGTAACTTCTTTTAACAGATTTACCTGATGTTATTCACCCAACTTGTAGAAACCTTTGTAATGCTGCAACATCACTCCCAGAAACCTGGTAAGTATAACTGAAATAAAATGTGATATGTGCACACCTGTATAGCAGATGACTATGTTAAAAGTGATTAAACAGCATTTCTTTTGGTTTCTTTTAATTTGAACCTTACTCCCTTATAGTTCTACTAAGAAACTGTTAAGGCCAGGACCCCTCTGAGCACAACAATTTACTGAAGCTGAGGATGCAGCCCTCGATTTTACAAACTGAGGACAGATAATTGTTAAACCTCAAAGAACACATGTCACTGCAAAGCTCTCACAGTAACACTTCTCCTCCCGTGACTTTCCATTTAAAATGTGTTTGTGTCCTTTATATTGCAATTACGTTCTAATGCAAGATACGTTGGGGAGTGTAAATATCAAAATTAAATCTACCTTGAAAACTCAGGCTGAATCAGGTTTATAGCCTAGAGGCAAGTTGTGAATCCCATAAAGCATTGTTTGAGGGACCTGGTTAGTGTTCCGTACACCTGCTTAATGTTGGGGCTTTTTTTCATAGTCACAAATGTCAAACTGCTCAGTAACGCATTGGGGTTTGAATGACAGCCATGCACTTGAGCACCAGTTATGTTTTTTCACTACCAAATTGGACTATAAATGATGAAAAAGAGGTCAGAAAGGAAGTATGGAAGCATACAAATTTGAAAGGGGAAACTGCTAATAGTCATAAACCGTGTGCAATCAAAGGACTGGCAAGTCATTGTGAATTACCTGCTCCATGAATTACTGATCTAACTGCATTATGATATGGAATTTTCTAACTCCTTTCATCTGTAGTGCAATGGCTCCTAACAGCTCCCAGATCAAAAGCAAGGCTGCCAGTGAAACCACGAAAAAAACCCCACAACACTGACTTTCATTATGAGCACTTATTTGTTAAACTTTTCTTAATATGCAGGCTTCATTATTTATTGATTCGCTGATTGGATGTACTGTAAGTGTGCCACCTACCAAATTTGAGGAAATAGCACAGAAATGATCAGCAGTGTGACACCTCAGTGCAAGTCCAAACTCATAAGCACGTGCACATAAACACTCCTAGCTTGTGTGTTTCTTCACAAGGCAGTAAAACGCAGAACAAACATTGTGTTTATATCACCTCCTTTTTTTTTTCTAATTTAATCCATATCACCCAAAATACTTTATAAACAAGTTACACGTTAGTAGTTCTCTACTGACTGTGTACATTTAATGTGACAATTAGTTTGCACATGCCAAACGCACCAACATGAAGACACAGTCTAAGGCATATATGAGCAATGATGAGATGACTGATTTCTACAGCTGCCTGTCCTATATGCCCTGAAGCAGAATCCTAACCTCAAGTTATGACCATAACAACAAAGTTCATGCCCAGAAGACATATTAACCAAAACATATAAATAGTTCTTTCAGCTGGGTTTAGAAATTCTTATGGTGTGTATTACAACCTTTAAAAGACATTTCTAATTAAACTCCTTTTTTTAAATCTGTTTTTCTAGACTGGATGAGAAAAAATTAAGTTAGCTATCCTCACCTGAGAAATTAGAAATAAAAGAAATAAAGTGTGTGTGTATATATATACACACACTTTTTAATATTTTTATATATATATATATTTAAAAAAAAAATAAAATATATATAAGCATGAGCGCTAGTGCCCCCCTCCCATTTCATGTTTCCTTCTGCCCAGGCACCCCAGTCCTGATGAAGAGGCCTGGTCAGGGTGTCAGGAAGCTGGAGGAGCAGCTGCCTGGGAGCAGGGAGCTGGGGGAGCCCAGGTTGGCACGCCACCAGGAACGCAGGTTTCCTGGACAGCCAGCCTGCCTGCTTTCCATTGAAACTTTCAATGGAATCAACATGTTCCTGTGAAATGTTTCAATTCTGTAAAATCAGCATTTTCCAACAGAGGAGTGTTCCACTGGAAAATTTTCAACTAGCTCTAATAATCAGGGCATCTTTAACATCTCACACAGAAGTGGAGCTGAAGGACATTAAATTCCCATCTGAGAAAGCGTAAGCCAAATGCTCTCCTCGCCTGCACCCCATCCTGCAGCCATGGTCTTCACCTGAGCTTCCTGCAATGGTGGGATACTGGTTCTCCAATGAGTGTCATCATAAAATTGCATATTCTTACTCCATTGTTACAGCTTGATCAAAACAAACTGCCACATAGCAGGCAGCACATATTTGATGTGACCATATATATATATATATATAGGGCCATAGCAAAGACCACTTGTGAAACGCTTAGGAAAAGCCAGTATTTTCTGAAGATTTAAAGAAAGCTTAACAATTTTAAAGTGTAATAGGAACCACAAGGAATTGTTCTCAGTTCCAGTCATGTCCAGGGTTTTTCTTATGCACATATGTGTGTTGGAGCATTTGGGTTTAATTCTCTTTTTTATTATTATTATTTGGTGAGTTTTGTGTTTGATTTCCATGTCTTCTTTAGGAGGTGGATTTGTAAACTTGACAGAAAGGTATGGATTTTGTTTATACGGAGAGTCTATTCAAGAAAAAAAATTAGGGAAAGATAACAAGAATGTCCAGCAAAACACACACACACACAAAAATGTTTCCCCACAGCCATCTGTGAAAACACTGGTAAGAAACTTCTGCTGATGAACAAACCTATCTCTGTAATGTACCTTGTTTTCAATGAGAGAATTTGGGAGCTTGTTCTGTTAAGACCAGTTAAGTTACCTAGGCAAAGGTCTACAGATATAAGATAAATCACAGCAAACAACCAAAATTTTAAAGAAGTGAATCTGAGTAACAGGAAACTCATGTTTGATAGGTTTTGATGGACTCAACTATGTTTCTTTGTTGCAAGAAATAGATGAGAAAGATATTTTACATCCTTCTGTAGCTGATGTTGGAACTCAAAGACAATGCAGAAATTACTGTCAGCAAGTGTTAAACAATCAAATGATGCGATGGTAATCAGATCAAACCAAAATGCTATTTTACAATTTATTTTTAAGGACTGGATTTCAAACTATTGATGTCCTTCATCCTACTGCAGCTGTAGTATTGAGGAACAGGAGTCATTTCACAGAAAGTCATGCAATAGAATGGACCTTCTATGGTGCAATTTCTCTTAGTCTAAAACGGTCTAAATAAATCTCAGGAAGATGTACCTATGTCACTCTGTTAACCATAAAAGGCGGCTACAGTGGCAAGGATGGGGTAAACATCTACACTGCAAACAGTTTAAACTAGGAGACATTAACCCAACTTTCTTTTAAGATAAATTTCATAGAATAAATTACTCTTCAAACTTAGGTTGTAGAAGACTAATGTTTATATCGATTTTAAATTTTTAAGAGCAAGTTTTAATAAACAGCATAGTGACATCTGTGCTTTAAGATCTTGTCATGATAGAGGAATTTTTAAACAGACCAGATTCTGAGTCTCAGTAAATATTTTAGTAAGTGACCTCAAATTTGGGGTTTAAATATTAGGAGTCTCATTCATGTCAACCCTTACAGTAGCAGGGTAAAGGAAAAAAAGAAAATGAAAAACCATGAAGAAAAGGGAGATAGATGTACCAAAAAAAAATCCTCCCAGAAAAACCCCAAGAAACCCATATAAAACCAAGAAAAACAAAACAAGAGAAGAAGCGAAAAGGCCAGAATAAAAAGAGAAAAAGAAACGATCTACAGAATTACCAATCCTTTCTTGTGTCATAGGAAAACATGTATAAACCACAGCAGATAAGCTTCCTATCATTACAGGAGGTGGCCCTGAAACAAAACTCCAAATTTAGAAAGCTCAGCAGCTGGACAAGCTGAACCTGGAGCTGTGCTTTGCATCTGGCACAGCCTTCACTGCAGGGCTGTGCCAAGCCCCCAAACCCCCAGCCACGGCAGGGGCACCGGCTGCCTGGCCCACCTCCAACTGAACACCAACTTTTCCAGCCACTCCTCATCCTGCAGACACACAGTCACTTATATGTTGGAAGCCATATGTCATGTACACATCCAACATATAAAGTCACTTTCCATCCTTCATGTTTTGGGAGTTTAAACTTTACATTTCATTAAATTGTACATTCTATTCTAAATTTTGCAGCTGACTCCTCTCAGCTAACCTCATTCCCAATGCAAAGTAGGGTTTTTTTTAATATATAAATAAAGAAAAATGTAGCAGCATTGCTGTCCTTTTGGTACTGTTTGGTGAAAGAGGGAAGCCCACGTGTTGACTCACCATCCCTGGATGTGTTTAAAAAAAAGGGTGCATGAGGTACTTAGTGATATGGTTTAGCATAGGACAGGAATGGTTGGACTCAATGATCTTAAAGGTCTTTCCCAACCTTGTAATTCTGTAGTTAGCTGTGGAGGAATGCTGGTGGTCAGGGCTGTCCTTGACACAGAATAAGAGAGATTATGAGTCCAAGAGGGATACGCTCTGGGACGTGTACCAGCATACATATATGTGTATATATGATGTAAGGTGTGAGGAGCTTGGGAAAGATCCCAGGCCACATACTCTTGAACTATACATGAATGTGTGTGTGTGTGTATGGGAAAGTGGGTAGAGCACAGCTGTGCTCATGTGCTCCTCACATGCCCCCAGAATGCCTTGATTTTCTGCTATTTTGGCGTGGTTACCTCAGTGCCTGACTCTACAATAATGCATGTCACCCTTGTGAGTAACATTCTGCTATAAATCTGAGCATGCAAATATTTGTGTCAGAGCTGTCTATGCGTGCAACCAGTTGAGAAGCTGAAATGCCTTCAAGTTATGTAGCAACTGTTTTCGTTTTCTCTCAATTTGTGTTTCTGCTATTTTCTAAACTCTGCCTTTTATTGTCTTTATTCTGCTCTAAAGCTTCACTACCTTTCTCTGCCTAACTTCTGGAAAGTGAAAAGAATATGTAGGAGTCATCTCTAAATTTTAATATAAAGACAGCTAAAATTGCAGTCTCTATCACAGAAGTCTTCTGCAGAACTTCTCAGCACTTACTCTGACTACACAAACCCTAAAGTGAGAAGCCCTAACGTGGCCCTAAGAAGCTATCAGTGATCCTGTAGCAAGTAATTTCTTTCTAATCTGGGCTTCCGAATCTAGGTTATGAGACAGAACGATTGAACTAAAGCTCTTCCTATAGTAATAGATGGGGTATAACTGGGTATGAAGGCTGTGCCTGTGCACTCCCCCAGCACACTTGGTAACAGTTTATGTGGCCCAGGGTCTTCCCAGCAGAGGTGACAACAGTGGTCTGAGGGGAGACTGTAGACAGGCTGGAGAGATGGTGGTTGACTGAATCCCTTCCTGGCCACCTTCAGTACAAAGTACATCCAGGAACACTGCAGGAGCAAATTTTCAGAGTTCCAGAGATCCCCTCAGGCAGCTCCCACTGTGCCTAGGACCAACAGACAGATGCTATTGGTATGCTTTAATAGCTCATTAACACCCTGATTGAAGAACCTGGACACTAAGGAGGTTCCCTCAAGCAGTCCCTGCAGACACTTAGGAATAGTAGAAACTGCAGTGTCAGAACTGTCTTTTGTACTTAGTTAAAGTAATTACCTGTTTTGCAAGTAGTTTAAGATAATCAATGCCAATGGATCACAGGCATGCTGGGGAGGTCACATAGGACCACAGCCCCTCACAGTTTGGGAAGTTTCACCTACTCCAACTAAAGATGCCATTGCAAGACACCTTGCAGTGCAGACTACAATCACTACCTAGACAGTGACTTTGAGAGATCTGGTTCCCCAGTGAGTACTACCCCATACAGATAACCCAAAAACTTTGGGTTTTCTAGTTGGGTGGTTTTGTTTGGGTTTTTTGTTGGTTTCTTTTTTTTTTTTTTTTCTTGTGAAACAAACCATCCATGACTCAATTAGACAATACTACTTGAATGTAGGAAATCTAAATTAGAGATACTGGAAAGGGAGGTTTCTGCTAAGCATCTATCGACATGAAGCAACAACAGGAAAATGTAGACGGCACTGGAATTCAAGGAAAATAAATACGAAATTGGCAGGATTCAAAATAAGTCCACCTGTCTAAAGATGACTTCAACTGTAAACACTTAGGGGAACTCAGACAGTTACCACCCACAGTGAGGAGGACTGAAGGAACCGAGATTAATTCATTAAAACAGACCTGACCCTGACTTACCCCTGTCCTAGCAGTCCCCTTGCTTACTCCGTCTAAATCCAGTTAGCAGATTTTCTGAAGTCAGTGGCCTAAAAGGGCACATGACCATGGCCTTCTCAGCTTACCTCTATTTACTCAAACACAGAGGAATAACAACAATAATAACAAAATTAATCAGCCTTTCTTATCGATGATCAATAGTGTTCAGTAACCTGAATTTTAATTTAAGATTTTTTTTCTGCAAGTTAAGGGGGCTTGTGCAGAGTAGATGAGCACTGAAGGCAGAGTTCTTATCTTCCTTTTTCTGCCATAAATTTGAAGGAACTCCATATACCTCCAAGGAGTTAAACCAAGTTTACAGTTTCTAAAATGAGGTAAGAATTTCTCCCATACCATGTACAGTAACAAACTCTTTAAGAAACTGACATTAAGAGGACCTGGAGCAAATAAAAGTAAAGCACAGTCCTTAAACAAACATGGGAAGTCAAAGGAAGGGTCTTCTATAAGCCTACAGGAAGGAATATACCTGCAGAAATTTTTGTCTGTTGCAAAGCAATGGGTCAAATTGTATTTAGCCACATCAGCAGCAAAGACTCACATAAGAAACAGCAGGAGCAATAAAATTCATATGGCTAGCTTTCATACATATAAAAATTTCTTGTACCACGTGTCACATATTCAGTTTGTAGGAATAAATATATTAACTATGTTTTTCTAACTGAAAACATTTTCCACATGTGAATAGACTTAAAAGCACGTTCAAAAAGAAGATGCAATAATCATATTTTAAACTTTGAATTTAAATTCAAAACAGAACATGAAGTAACCCGTTGGGGATGTTCCTCTTTTTGAAGGAATGCACAGTTCTTGTTACCTACTTAAGGAAATTAATGGCAACACTCAGTCACAAAACTGAGTGCACCAGAACTTCTTGGGAGTGGGAGAAGGCTATACAAAACATGTTTAAATGCCAAGATCATAATTGCCAGTGAGATTTGGACAAGACTGAGGCAAAGGTGGCTTTGAAATTTTAAATAACCTCAAATCTTTGCTTATCAACCATTACTTGTTTCCAGAGAAATAAAATATGTCAGTTCCCATTCCCCAGCTACAACACAAATGAGTTAATTATTACTGAAAATAACTTCTCTCAGAAATTCAGGACCAGCTATTTTCACCAAAGATGTGGCAAATTAGGCAACATGCAGAATGAATGTTGTTGATTGGATCTCTTTGTTAAGGACTGGCAGAAAACAGTATACAGCAATGGCAAAATGGTAAAAGAAAAGAGCACTCATTCATCAGTATTGCACCCTTGATTTTTATTTAAGTGTGTGCATTGGGCCAGTGTGGGCTTGTGAGCCAGGCACACAGCCTGAGGAAGGAATAGGAAGAAACAAAGCAAGGGGCCCTGGTGGTGAGCTCCAGGACCACATTGCATTCTCTGAAATATGGCCATGTGGACCCATCTATGGTACCAGTCTCCTCTCTTTTTCCTTTTCAGATTTAGCTTACACCTTGCTAGTTTTGCTAAGATTCAGGAATTTTCAGGAAAAATCTGCTCATACATAGATAGGTAGTGTAAAAAATGCCGAGCATGCTTTGAAAAATAACAGATGTTAGAGAAGTAGTTACTACTGCTAGAGTAGTAGTTCCCACTTGTAAGTAACATATCATTCTTTGATGTGGCCTGTGTATATTCTCTGCTACAGAAGCCTAGCTAGCAATAAAATACCAACAGAAGTTGGTCCAACAGAGGTACAACTGTAGTAAGACCCCTGGAACTGTAATTCCAACCTCTACAATTCTGTGATTCTGTGAAGACATTACAGGTACCAACTGAAAGGAGGTAAAGGAAATCTCTTATGTCACTGGACTGTTTGGACTGGCAGCACAGAAAGAATAAATGCTGAGAAGTTCAAGAGACCTTGGTATATCTTATCTAGGAAAATGGGATAGAAGAACAAACAACAAACATCAAGGACCTTATTAATGAGCTACCAGTCAGAGTGCCAACATGCAACAATTTTCCTCTCTCTTGTGCACTAACACAATCATTTGCTATTCAAATTCTTTGGCACTTAGGAACTGTTATACACCACCTTTTACCAGTGCTACAGGGAAGAACACCTTCCCCTCTCCTGATTATTTCCAGAGAAATCCAATCCTGATATCAAAAGAGGAAATTATTTTACCATGTCTGATTAAAGGTCTGTCCAATCAGTCTTTATGCCCCTAAGTGTGGGTATGGAGGAGGTATAAGAACAGGAGAAGCATGTTGGGGTATTTCTCACATAACATCTTTCTTTGATGATGACTTTAAGGAGTTTTTGAGGTACAGTTTTTACCTTCAAGTTTCATAGCCCTTGCTGGACCCTTCTTCCCTAAATTAACTGCTCTGTTTTTAACCTGTGTAGTTTTGGCGTTCTGTGACCACAGACCGATGGTGAAATGAAGTGTTACTTTTTTTCCCTGATCCAGCACAGTCAAAATGTTATGTTGTTTATTCTGCCTTCTTTGGCTGACAGTCATTAAAAGTGCATGCCTGCTCATTGGCCTCTAAGATAGTTCCAGTTGTATGTTGACAGTTTTTAGTAGGACGCTCAGAAGTACCACAGACCCGCAGACTTCTATTTCTTCTATACTTTTCCAAGCAATTCTAAAGTGAGTGAGAAAATTATCACACGGGGTTTTCAAAACATAATAGAACACAGAATGTTACCATACTCCGTATTGTTTGTAAAATCAGCATTAAGATATTTTTTGCATCCTTGCAGTGTAATAACAAAAACCAAACTATAATCACTGTGGTGGGTTGTTTTGGTGGTGGTGTTTGTTAGGGATTTTTTATTATTAGCTTCTCTTTTTCTTTTTCTTTTTTTTTTAAATTGTTTTAAAATGTAGGTAACAAGCCACAGCAAAAATTCCAGCTAATGTTTTCTTAATGTAATTATTTATCTTGACTTTTGAGACACTTCTTTTCAAAACCCCGCTGAACTGCATTGCCCTCAAGCGCACAAACCAGACAAGCTGAATGAAACATAACTGGGGTATAGTGAACATTAAAATAAAGCAAGTGCCCTTTGGGAATCCGTTCATATCACAAATACCGTAACAGCTGGCACAGTTGATCTAGCTTTTGGCAGTCTCTGTAGCAACGTCAAAGACACAATGTTTCAGCAACAACTGATGAGTCAGCTGCAAAAGGTTGAGAGATTTAGTTCAGAGAAGCCCATTTATTATATAATGAAATATTTCCGTAACATCCCATATTTGACATCCCATAAGAATACCAGTTACAGGCTGAGCTAATAATACCACCTATTACTGAAACTGCTACAACATATCCCAGTATCTGACCCTCTTGCCAGCTGCTTATAGGCTTGTAAATCTGTAACCATTTTGGGCTGTAATTTTCCATTTTTCTGGTTTCCTATGACCCACGTTTGGTATGGCATTGTTGTTTGGGTCTGTTTGGTTGGGTTTTTTTTTTTTTTTTTTTGGGGGGGGAGGGGGAGTTACGTTGTTTTCCTGGTCTGGGATTTTTGGGGTTTGTTTTGTTTTGTTTTGTTGGGTTTTTTTCCCAAACTAACAAAATACTGTGTTTCTTTCCAAGAAAAGCTCTTGGGAGGAAAAATGTTGTTTTGTTCCTGTGAAATAAGGCCTGATGAACTGTTGTTGAGAATCTTTCTGACTTTCATGACTTGAAATAAGAATACGAAATTTGGGCTGTAGGAGAGTTTTGAAGAGGTTTTTTTGCAGTTCTCATTAAAGTCTTTTATAATTGATCCATTAACCAATTCCCAGTACCTACAAAGTCTTCTTGATCTTCACACAGGCAAAAAATACGTTTGAAAGAACACAAATAATTTAAAAAAAAAATATTCTCCTTTTACTCTTGGAAAACAAAACCAAAAAGTAGACAAAACCAAGCCTAAAGACAGTAAAATGCTCACCAGCAAAGTATTTAATAACAAAAGGAAGAAGCATTGTTTTACTTTTCATTATCTCTACCACAAAAATGAAGGGTGTTTGGTCAGACATCACATACAGTATGCTGCACAAGACTGTTTCCTAGCCTGACATACTGTAGCCCATGGAAGACAAGCACGCTTTCTATTTCACTGACCTTTCAAATTTACTGTATTTTCACTGGCTAGACATCTTCAGCCCTTTTCTTAAGCTGGCAATTAAAGCCTCGTTTGCAGCTGTGCTTGTGGCTGAAGCTTCCATTGTATCATTTCTGAAAGCCTGGGCTTTATTTGATCTGTGGAACAGTAAAGTTCTGCTTTTGAGAACATAAGTAGATAAAATATTAAAAACATAAGAAATAACTACTATCCCTGGACAATAACTATTGCCCCACGGCAAGATGATGAGCACGAGCAGCAAACATAATGAAAGGAAGAGGAAGAAAAGCAATAGTAGTTTGTCCGTTTCTGGAAAGTGTGGCTTGCTAGCTGAGTGCATGGAATGAGTTGCAGGGGAAAACGAAACTAGAGAATATGTAAAGCTGGGAGATGAGATCATCCCCCCAAAACAATCCTTCAAAATCATAGACACTTCTGGATTCATGAGGTGAGAATAACCAGCACTGAGGACTGTAAAATTCATTTGGAGCATTTGAATTTGTTAACATACATTTGCAAGCTGTCTCCTCCTAGAAGGGGGAGCCCTGGAAACCAAGGGCAGAGAAATGTAACTGTTTTAAAAAATGCTTCTTAAAATGAGAGTGACAAAAGCTTGCATCCAGACGGCCTCTTTGCTAACAGTCTACACCAATCCAATCAAATGTTACAGCTACCTTTTAAGTTTTCATCAGCATATTATTTTGCAACAGCCTGATCCTGCAAATGGTTGTTCCCAGGTGCATAATTATTCACACATGGAGACCACTGAAAACAATGGGTGTCAGTGCATGAGTAACTACCTGGAGGGTTGAGACTCCTGAAATTGTTTCTGCATATGATAGGTAAGTTGCATATTTGCAAGGGGATTTTCTTTTGTGTATGCATTTGGTTTTTTTTATTTCCCAAACTAAAATGGATATAGGCCCACGTCAAAATACCCAGACAAAACCTTCTGAACTTTGACAGTGGATAGAGTCCAAACCTACAGCAATCTCAGAATTTTGTATGTATAGTGGCTCTTTATAGTGGGCTGGATCCAAACCTCACATTGAAAAAAAATTCCCAAGGCAGTAGAACTTGGATCTGTGCTTTCCGGTTTGAACCCAAACTGAAAGTGTTGCAAGAAATGCCTCATTAGTTTATTCCGTAGCATTCCCATCCAGAAATCTGTCATTGAACAAAGGCACATCAACATTTGAAAAAAACTATTAGTTATTTTTGGATAACCTGAAGGCCCTCTAAGTGTTGTAGCTTAGTATTTTTTGTAAATCAATGTCTATTGCAGCACAGTCTTAGATGTCTCTATCAGTGCAGACAAGGCTGACTTTTGCCACAATATGAACATCAACATCACACTTGGGGTGGCCACAGTTTAAAAAGATAGGAAAACAGATCCTCCCATGAGGTGAAAGTGAGGGCACGATGAAAGGAGTCAGTCAGATTTTGAATGACTATCACTAATAGGAGTAGCTCTCTTTCTCTTTCAACTCTTCTCCTTTAGCTACAGTATGGTTTTCCTCTACCCATCTGTTATGATAGGAAGGGTCCTTCCTCCCACAGTTATCAGTTCCCTCTTGGTCTCGGGGAAGGGATAGGGGATAGGGTCAGAGCAGGCTAAGAGGAAAAGCATGGGCAAAACACTTTGTAACACAGAGCTTGCTGTCCTCATATCACATCCTTACCTTGATTACAACAGGTAGCAGTGCATTTGAGAGTGGGGCATTAGCTGAAACAGCCAAACTTCGTCATACAAGTATAGGCAAAACCAGGCCACAGATAAGAGTGACAGGCTGACAAGCTTGTCTTCTCCTCAGGCATCTTTCCTAGACCCACAGGATGGAAAGTGAAGCTAGTCAGTGAGGGGGCCTAGATGCTCATGGAAAAACAAAGAAAGTGAAAAATCAAGTATTTGGCTGATTTCTTTTCTTGTGAAGGCAATTACAGACATATGTGGTTTATTTTGCCTCTTTCCATGGTTCAAAAGCCGGTTAGTGTCAGAGCCAGAAAGGTATCTTAAAGAAGTACCATATCCCTACAGTGTGCATGTCGTGAGTCCTCTCAATGGGCAAATGCAAGGCTTCTCCTGACTTGATGATGGCATTCAGAGGACTGTTACCTGATGTGTGAGTATTCTGTCCTAAAACAGGCTACTGGTCTGTCTGTACTCCCACACTGGTCACGGTCTCAGTAGCACTGATGGCTACAGCCTCAAAGCAGTATGTCAGCAGCTGGGTGCTGCAGGGGAAGAAGTATCTTTCAGTGGTGCCTCTTGGTCCATTGATACCATTCCAAGGTTTCCCTTGGCTGTTCAAACCACCACCAGATTCGGTAAATTATTTTATAGATAACACACCCACCCCCCACCCCCACCCCAATGCCAACCAGAGAGTAATGCTGAGGATTTGGCCCACTGTTTGACTGGGGTTGGGTTGTATACAGCCTGATGGGAATTTGTTTTCTGCCATTAAACTGAACTGAAACAAAGTACAATACAATGAAGCAATGAAGAAAATGTCCTGAATTGACAACCTTTTGACTTTTACTGAGAGTTTTCCACTAACCTCAAGAAGCCTTGGCCCTCACATTGAAACATAAGAGCTTCAGCTCTTCTCCACTTCCTTTCTCCAATAGATGTTATTTCCTTCATTTATTTGTCTCCCTTCCTCCTATATGAGGCCACATCTGAGAACTAGAAAACAGAAAATAAAGCAGTATTGGGAAATTAAAGCACATTTGCCTTTTACACTGTTGTGCAATTTTCTAAACAGAAATGTAGGCCTTATCTTTCAGCTCAGTCATCATGATTTTATGAAGGAATGCTGTTTGCAAAAAATGGATTGGGTCACATTCTGACTTAGAGAGGGTTGATATTCTGATTCTGAAGACGTGCCTTGTGTGAGGGGGTGGTTTGTTTTCTGTTTGGGGTTTTTTTTAATTCTTCTTTTATTTGAAAGAGAACCTTAAATAGAGTTTCATAAAACACAAATCGCTTTCAAGTTTTGGCATAATGCCTACAAGTGTTTATAACTTGTCTAAGGAAGTTATCTATCTTCACCAGTGTAGGTCAAACATATTTTCCATGTAAATTAAATGTATCGGATCCGATATGTCAATGACAGTGCTGCATTTTAATCAGCAAAGATAGGGCTCTTCAACCTACATAGTGCAGGTATAGCCTCCCCCAAACTAAATGTAACAAGTCTGGAAATTATAAAATCACAGGCACTCATTCCAAGGCCCTAGAGATGCCGGACGCTGGCTTTCTCCATAGGGTCTCACTTGAGGTAACAGAACACTGGAATTCTACGGAGTAATTATCACTAAATTATAATTGCAATAATGGATGTGTTAAGTCACTCTAGCAAGACCAGTCTCCTGAACATAATCACCTAAAAAGGATGTGTAGTTATTTTTGCTTTGACCCAGTGGAAACGTTCAAAATATCCCCATGATTTTTGAAACAGTTACATGCAATTTTTGGTACTTTCCAGAATGGTGTTGATTAACCCAGTAATAACCAGAAGTTTTTTGTATCGTGTGCTTTTGGAATATGCCTCTGTGCACTGTAGTCTATGCTTTTAAGTCATTTGCTGCCAGATGAAGGGGATTTTTTTTTAATTTATTTTTGGAAGTAAATTCCCAGTGTTATGACAGCTGTTCTGAAATGTGTTGTGACAAAAATATCCACACAAAATTATTTTTTAATACATTTTCCAGTTGTTGGGGAATAACTACTGGAGTAATTTCTTTGGAGCCTGGACATTTCATGTACTAATATATATCTATTACATTTTGGTATATCCATGTTTATGCCTGTTAGTCCTTTTCTGTGCATAGTCTACCACTGTGGAGATTTAAACTCTACGTACTCAAGACAAAACAGTGTTCTCTGGACTGAGCTGTGGCAAGTTCACAACTCAGTTCAGCAACTCGACAAATCCCAGCATGTCAGCTTGGTGTGCCTGGTGTCCCAACCCAAACCACCTCTGGGGCAGCCAGATGTGCCTGGCCAAGCTCAGCTGTCACCAGCCCATCCCACCTACAGCCAGTTCTCCTTTTGCTCACATTGTTGCTCTGTAAAGGTCAGAGCTTATCAAGCTGCAGTACTGCTTTTGGGCAGTATTAAGGGACATGCTGTGTCCCTGACACACTCCACACTGAGAACTACGGGGTTATACTCAAGAGTCCTTAGGGATGTGAAATGAACACTGCTCTGAAAGCCTTCTCTCCTCCTGACTTTTCAAAGGTAGCTGGTGTGTTAGTCAAGAAAACATCGCAGCTAAAGATCTCCCGATCATTTGTAAATGAGACATCACTTATTAAAAGGAGATGGAGACAATGGAGATTATGTTAAGCCACTCCAGATGCAGACAGGCCTTCTCCTGGTCCTTCACACCTAGAGGTCTGATTCCCTGATGCCTTTGACTTCAGTTGCTTACTGTCATTACTGGTAACTTCTGTTACTTCTATTTTATACTAGTGTGAGCCTAGAGGAGCCAGAGAAACTGAATATTGTTACCAAGGGCAGAAAACCCTTCAACAGATGGGAAAATGATCCCACTTGGCAAGAGGCAATGTTTGGTACTTAAAAAAAGGAAAAAGCTTTTGGAGTTCAGCCACCAAATCCAGTCCCCAATCTTGGGCTGTGCAGAGTAATTCCCAGAGCTCAAAAATGTAATGTACTGCTGTGGATCATCCATTAAACTGTCTATTGAATGAGGTATAATGCTAAACAGGCTGAGGAGAGTCTATCATTCAGATTAATGCAACTCCAACTCACAAAACCTTCAGAAATGTTTTTTGTAGGCAGGGCAACTTAGTGCTAAATAAGTTTGTTTGCTGTGAGAGCCAAGATGTTAGAGCATTAGAAGCCCAGAAGAATATGGCTATTTCTAGGGGTTGAATCATGGCATAAGTATGCAACAAAATGGAAACAGAGTAAACACTAAGAAACAAAGAAAAGTGCATGAATTTCTACTTCTATAATAAAACCTTAGCAACAACATACGAAGGCTTAAAAATGTGCCACAGATTCTTGCTTTGAAGGCAACTTTTAAAGAAGTATTTTAGTCCAGTGGCCTTCTAAGCCCACTCTGATTCTGTAACTCATTTTGCAATACTGTGAAATGTGTCATTTTCAGCTCCTGTCTGGGTGATGTTCTAAGCAGCCACTGAATGTGTCTCTAATGTTGTCATCACAGTATGAAACCATACACAGAGTATCATAAAAAAATCCTAAATTATTATAGAGAATATGGATTTACTTACAAAAAATAATGTAACTCAAGGTTCTTGTACATTTAGGCACTAGAAATTGTTTTTTTTAGAAAATCATTTAAGCATATTAAAAAGGGTATTTTTCCTCTGAAGCACTTGAATCTGCTATGATTGGACTAACACCCCATCGTTAATCTGGTTGCTCTTGTGATTCAGTTTAGAGGTGCCATAGGTACACAAATGATAAAACATTTGTGACATGAAACAGTGAATTGAGCTGCATTTCTCTATTATTTGCATTGCTCATGTCCCTCAAATAAAAATGTCTTAGTTATTAGGTGAGTCATTCTAAATTTAGCTTTAAGTCATATAGTTATCAATTTACATAGAAATACTCAAAAATAATTTCGTACTTACTGTGAAGCGTTGACAGTATGTAGACAGGGAGCAGATAGGGACAGGAAGAAGGAAAGAGAATACACAGAACTCTTTATATAAAGTATATGCAGTTGCTTTACATTGAAACTCAGTCATATTCTTCTTGGTCCACAGCCATAACCTGTGACCCTATAATAGCACAGTCTTAGTCCTCCATGGTTCTGTTGAATTTAATTATTCAATCCCTCAAATTCCTGTGGTGCCTAAAGCAGAAGAGCACTGGCACATGTGTCTTAAAGACTCAGCCCACTTTTCTGTAGTGGACTATATAACTATCATTTATTAGAATATTACTTCATGCTTACGCTTTAAAGTGAGAAGCACATGGGACCCAAAGGTGGTATGCATATTAATTCAACATTTTTTCTTGCTGGCATTTTAGAGGCATAGGAGATATGGGCATGTACAGTAGCTTCCTCAGTCTCTTCGTACCTCATGAGTCTCATTCTATTTTAGAACAGCCTGAGATATCTGGATGCTTGGTGTTTGTAAAACATTGAGTGTTCAGTAAGTGAGAGTTCTGGCCTCAGACTTCTCCCTTGAAAAACAAAATTGTTCTTTTTGGATGGTGCTGAGAAGCATTGAGACAAAAACTAGAAAAACTTTGTACCTTTGCCCTAGTTGAAGAAAATAGTAACGAGACAACCTGAACCAAACATGGACATAAGCAGCCTCAACCCCCAGTGGAGATTCACATCAAGGTCATCTGTCAAATAAGCAACAGTGAAGTACGTGTGCAGCCTGTTTCTTGTGACATATGCCCTTTTCTGGCACTGAAAGTAAGTAGCCTTCATCAGACTGTGGGACAATTTGTTTTAAATGGCAGCTAAAATAGATACAGGGAATTTTAAAGTGGTAGGTCAAAAACAGAAAGAAAAGGTCTTCCTAGCATGATTTGTGGGTTTAGCACAGTGAGCGGATAATATCAAGAGTCTTTCTCAACCAGCACATGGAATCACTTACTTAAGACTCAGTTGTTTGCTTGAAATGGTAAGGACTACCCTTCAGCTTTCTGGATTATTTTCAAATAGCAAGAACATATATAGGGAAAGCAATGGACAATAAATTAATAAAACCTACACCTCTTCTTTCATCAACTTTTAGATTCATATTCTGGTGCAACAAAAGGATTCCACCATTGCACATCCAAACCAGAGACTAAAGGTAAAAGCACTCTGTGCAGAAGCAAAGATTTTTGCCACCAAAAAAAAAAAAAAAACAAAACAACAACCCTGACCCATCTGTCATGCAAGAAGTGCAAACCAATAATTCAGGGACATTTGGTTTTATATGGCAATCTCAAGAATCATCTGTTCATTCTATACAGTGACTATACCTTGTTATCAAACACATAACTTTCCCAGTCATGTAGAAGACACTGAGAAAAAAAACCCTCAAGTTTTGTGGTGCTGAGTTTTGTTGTTTTTTTTTCTTTTTGTCTGTAAAATTACAATGACACAAACATTAATATTGACATTTCATAGCTGCTCCTAAATATCACATTATGAGAAACAGGTCTCTGGGACTCTAACCAGGGAAGACTGAGAGAGTTTCTACTTCCTCTAGGAAAAGGTTTAAATAATGAAATATTTTATTATGTCCACAGAGACATTCTTTTTATAACGCTCTCTCAAGAATCTACCTCACAAAGAATTCAGTATTTCAAATTATTTAAACATCATTAAATTAATCCTTGCATTTGTAGCTCACTGGGTTCAGGCTGTGCTGTATAAAACTTTCTAGTAGCTCTTCAAACAAAACAATTACCTTCTGTTGCTGAGAGATAGTCAACACTGAGGAAAAAAGTCTGATTACTAAATAGAGGAGTCCACTGCCATCTTAACCCTAAGATATCAAAGATGTCCACACTGCAACAGCCCAGGTATCTGAAATAGCACCAGATACATTTGTTTAGGTACCAGAATTTCTCCTTATATACCCATGGTATAATCCCTACAGAAGATCCATGAAGGAGATGATTATCCACATTCTATTTATAATCGATAGTGTGTAGGAGATTGTGGATGAATGCCTTTCTGGAGGAGGAGAGAATTTGGTCTGCCAACCAAAGATGCTCCTAAAAGGCTTGGTGTTCACCAGTGTGAAGCTGCTACTCCTGGACCCCATCAGAATACACCACCATGTCCTCCAGCACATCTTAACAGCAATGGCTAAAGGTGGCTTGGCAATTGAACTAGCCCAAATGACCTTGCTGTAGCTGAACTCAGAAACCCAAGGAAAGCCTTACAGAGCAGTATGGGCAAAGGTCTTCTGTTACATTTTTGCAGCCAACAGGTGGGGATAGTACCATTTTAAACTAATGCAGCTGTCTGCAAACTGAACATCCATCCACGGGGTGAGTGTTCAGCTATGAAATAAATGGAACAGAAAAAAAAACACTGTGGAGAATTAAAAAATGTGATTCTTACTAGTATACTTTCTTTTAAATCTTACAAATTCCAAAATATTTCTTGCATTACAAATACGGCAACCCTCATTTGCCTACTTTGTGGCACGATTCTCTGTCAACTCATAGAAACAAAGAAGATGCAGAAATTAAGCAAAGCCATTTATACAGGAGGTTTCTTGCTAGGGATTAACACTATATACTTTCAGAACAATAGTAGTAATCACACACATACATATATATGAATATCTCTACATATGTTTTCAAATAAATCCTCTTAAAACTGGACAGCCTGTATTGGGCTACAAATATGCAATAAATGGAAAATAAATTAAAGGGATTTCTCACTTTCTAAGACATGTTACTGAGACTATCCTAAAGCTTATGGCCAGCCTTAAATTATGCCAAGTGTTTGTGACATTAAGATAGTGGAACAAAATTGTGTCATATGTTAAGAAAAATTATCAAGAGAATAAGTAGCATCTTTTTATGAATTCCACTATGACACAACTTTATAATGCACAAATATTCTGTTCCTGCCACATTGTGTGAACTCTGTTTGAGATTATGTTGCAGTTCTACTGAGAGAGGGCCAGGTCCGGCAGAAAATGGCTGCTGGAATCCTCTGCAGGCCTGCTATAGTTATAGCGCCTCTGAGAATCACATATAGGAGACAAAGACTCCAACCAGAACTTGGAGTGCCAGGAAGACCGCAAAGTTTGGCCCATTAAGGGCATTGTGATGTATATTTGCTTGTGAATGTAAGCAGTTGACAGACACAAAAGGCCGGGAAGGCTGGGGGAGGAGTAGGCGCGCCCAGGTATGGGGATGGAGCTGGTGGAGACATAGAGAAGATGCCGTGACTTATGTTGGGATGAGCCCCTGCCAGCACAAGCGACCTACAGAGATGAGCCAAACAGGTTTGCTGGAGGAGGCATCATAGCCCCGTGGAGGACTGGGACTGAGAGACACTGTGATTTGTTGCTGCCAGCCATAGCAGAGATGAAGCCCGGTGGGAAGAGATTTGCCTTGTTGAAAGTTCGTGGAGGACTGGCTCTTATGGGTGAGATCCTACGGTGCAGCAGGGGGAGGCTGTGTGGGATGGATGCCCCCATCCCGGCCGAGAAGGAAACCATCTTGCAAGGGACTGACTAAACCCCCCATCTCCTAGTCCCTGCCCCCCTGTCCTGTGCTGCGAGCAGGAGAGGGGAAGAAGGGAGCAAGATCATGGCTGAAAGGGAAGTCTGCTTTAGAATGGAGGGGTGGGGGGAAGGTGTTACCGAGACCCCCATTTTCCCCAGTCCCTGCCCCTCCTGGACTGCGACCAGGAGGGAAGAAGGGAGCAAGCTTCTAACTAAAGCCTACTAAGGAGGGAGTGGTGGGGGGAAAGTGTTTGCCTGGTTTGCATTCGTTTCAAGATTATTGGTTGCACTCCTGACTCTGGTTCTTTTTTTCACTGTTTTCTCTTTAGCGTGGTGTAATAAATTAGATAACTTTTCTCTTCTGCTCTCTATGTTGAGTCTGTTTTGCCCGCGTCATTAACGAGTTTGTCTCTTGAGCCGCCCAATTATGTTTTTTCTCCCCTGTCCAACTAAGAAGGGGAGTAACAGACTGATTTTGGTGGGCGTCTGGCCTTTGGCCAGGGCTCAAACCATCACAGATTAATACTAGGAACTACGCTGATTCCATCACACAGACACTGAAGGGTATTTACAAATAAGGCCTTTTGGCAGATGTTGATTAGAGTTGGTGATGAAGTGTTGAAATTGTTGAATACCCCATTATCAGTCCTTGAATCATCAAGTATTCTTTGCTACAGATGCCAGTAAATGGTGTAAAGTGTGTACCCACAAAATTTTAACATACAATGAGCACAAAGAAATGCAGTAATATGTGCATCGGTATAAAAATCAGTGATTTAGCCAAACAGCAGCATTGTTCACTGAATATTTTAAGGCTGTCTTTCAGTTGACATATACATATATATATATATACACACATATATACACACATATCTGTATCTACTTGAGCTAATTTCCTCATTGTGCTACTGAAACTAAATTGATTGAATGACACGTAGATGTCTTTGTCCCATTCTGCTTAATTAGGAAATATTCTGAATAAAGATTTAATAATAAATAATGTGTCATTTTCAAGCTATTACTCATTAGTATTAACAACACTTGTCAATAAGATTTCTGTCTTGAGAGCAATCTGTACATATCAGCCCTCACAACATCATTGTGAAAGCAGACTTCAACAAAACTCCGCCCTTGAAGAGAGGGATGTGTGGGTTTCATGTGCTGCTGTGCAGAAATAATCACTTCATATGGTGAAGGAGTGACTTTCACCACCATGATGAGTCCCGTGATGTAAAGTTGCCTCTTCATTTGTCTCCTGTGATGGCAACAGGATCATAGCTAGAGAGCTGTCTTTCAGAGTGGCTAAAGTATCCTCAGCCTTCCTGATGAAATTATAACTCTACTAGAAGACTATAAAAGGTATCAGATGTGCTCACTTTACAAATACAATCTACTGTCTGTGTATTATTAATGTTAAATGTGGTGTTTAATCTTCCCAGCACCTTAGTGGAATATAGACAAAGCTAACTTGTATTAAAGGTGGGAACTGAAGTCCAAGACAGAGATCTACCTTTGAATTGTTCCGAAAAACAGTGGTGAAGCAAAAGATTACATCAGGATTTCCCGTGTACTAGTCCATTGTCGTATGCTTCAAGGTATCCCATGCCAGAAGTCAGAAGGGGATTTAAGAAGTCCAAAAGCCAAAATCCACAGGACTAGCTGGTATTCCCCAGAAACAAAATGCATTGGTTGCATGATTCTGACTTTTCATGTTATGTATCCTTTCCTAATGCATACCAGGAGCCCTTTTCTTACAGCTGTTTTGCACAGGATAGTATGACACTTATGAGGCTGCTACATAATGGCAGTGCACCGACAGACTTCTTTGTGACTGTGGCCTGTGAGGGGCTGCGTGCTTGTGAACTGCAAGATAGTCTTTTTTAAGAGATTCTGTTAAACTCTGATGCAGATCAAGGTTCTTGCATTTTCTCAGGATGTCTCGGTTTTATGCCCCTCCCTGGCTCTGTCCCACTGACTTGCCCTGGCAGCAGAATTTTCTGCTGTGTCTTCATCTCCCAGCTTTCTACCACCAACCTGGCAGGGCTTTCTGCTTTTCTGGGAAAGAAGCTCTCCAAGACTGCCCTGCAGGATCTATGGAAAATTAGCTCAAACTCAGTCAGAGGAAACTGCTGTCAGTGTGTCATGGTTCAGCCCCAGGCAGCGGCTGAGCACTGCGCTGCTTGCTCACCCCTTCCCAGGAGGAGAAGCAGACAAAGCCCCATGGGTTGGGATAAGGACAGTTACTGATGACCACCAGATACCCAACCACTTTCCTGGAGCTAGGAGGCCCTGCTCCTCCCACCAGCCCCTTTGCAGGGCATGATGGTGTGGAAAACAGCCTGGACCAGCTGGGCCCACCAGTGCTGGCTGCTTGGGGGGTTAACTCTGTCCTGGGCGGAACCAGGATATGTTGCTCTCCTGCCATCTTCTCCCTTCAATGCTGTCCTTCAGAATAGAGTGCTGTACTTTGAAGGCTTTGCTCAGTACAGTTTTCTTCCACAAATATTCAGCTTTCTCAAAAAATATCCAGTCACATCCTTCAGCATTACAGCTGTTTGGTTTTGATTTAAGTTACTCCCTGAGTATTCAGAAGGCTGAGACCACCACACAGTTGCTTGTGCGGTTGAGGAAGAAAAAGCTCATAGTGTGCAGTTTCTCCAGTTTGAGTTCCTATCAACTTTGACAGGCAAGGAAAGGAATAGACCTGAAATTAGAGAACTCTGGGGGAATTCTGCTTCCTAACCTTGGGAGCATCCATCCGAGGTTCAGGCAGCTACTCCTTACAACCTTTGTTCAATCATGCAGCAGGTGCCTCCTGCAATAAAATTTCAGCTGTAGGAGTCGAAACCTGCATTCTTAGCTGACCTCCAAGGCCAGCCTTGCAAGATGGTCAGAATTAGTCTGTACAGTAGACCACGAGGGGAAGAGAGAGTGCTTGCACTGGCCAGTAAACCAGGACTGTGAGGTCTGTGTATTGCCAAAACAGTGCTTTGGGACAAGTTGCTTTGTTCCTTACCCCTGCATATCCCCACATGAAAAGTAAAGGGAATAATTGCTTCCCCTGAAGAATACTGTGGGACGGGGAATAAAGTCTATTATTTACTTTATGAGACATAGACCGATAGTCTTAAACGTAGGTGGATTTGATAATAGTACTCATCCTGAAAAAGTCCCATGGGCTGGGGTCAAGGAGGCTAGTTCCTGGCAGGATCAAACTAAGACCTTTTTCCAAGGAATCTGTATTTTCTCTAAAGAAAGTCAGTGAGTACTGTGAAATTTCCTGTCAATTAATATCTGCTACACACTTCCTACAGCCTCACGACCCCCTGCACAGAAATGTCCCAAAAAAGAAGAGTTAGAATTATGGAAGGTGAGTTTTTATAATTCATCTCAGAAGTGGCTGAACTAGTTTTCTTATCAATGTTAGGCTTTCTTTTTCTTTGTATGGTTTTTTTTTGAGCTCTGCAGTACTTTTACCCATCACAGCAACATGTCATCAAGATCAAACCTGAGGCACAACAGGTTAGTGATTTGCATTTTCCTATGACAAACACCATATGATTTATTAGCTATAGCATGAGTGTATATGCAAAGGTTATGGCCCCCTTTTGCTCTAGTCTTATACAATATATGCTTCCAGTCACATTACAGAGAAACTATTAGATGGCTGGACCATTTTCCTTCCCATCTTACCCCTGCCTTACCCAAGCAGCGTGTCTCCAAGGCTGAGACCCCCTGCTGCTCATTTTTCCCCCTGTTTTAAAACAGAACAGATAATCTCTTTCCGTTTATGACCAGAGAAAATAAGAGAAGGAGGGGGAACCACAGAAAAAAAATTCTACAAAAAACACCCAGAGGTCCTTCTATAAGTGTAGGGGACAGTGTAAGGAGGAAGATAGAAGTTAGCTGAATCCAGAATTGGCTTATGTTGTTGTCCAATGCTTTAGGATTTATACTTTAAATACAATAGACTGACTGGCATGTTACTAGTTAGACATCAAAAAATTCAGCTGATGAAGCTAAATGGTAACTAGAGACCCTTCAAGTTTCTTTTAAGAAACACAGAAGTATGGTGGCTCAGCATGCCACATTTTTGCCCTATTTTGGATTTACCTATTGAGGAAAACTAGTAAATTGAGCATTTTTACCACCAGAAAAACATAACTGTTCCACTACACACTTAACTACTGCCTAAGTTTGTTTCCATCTTTTGCGCTTTAATATTATTGATTAGCCATGGGAACAAAACAATCTTTTTGAGTACCAGCTCAAATTGTCTGAAAGCCTTTCTTGGTTTCCAAAGCACAAATTCCATAGCACTTACTATAAAGAAAAATATTTACAAGCTGGGTGGTAGGAGACACCTGGGTGGAGTGAAATCGATAGTGGGAATAGAAGCCTGACTCAACCACAGTTAGAGTGAAAAGTTTACCCAGAAAATACAAACGATAACCCATTAATAGAAAGTGTGCTCTTGAGAGCCATTCGATGGGTATGATAGTACAGTGAGGAAATAGCATCAGCAATGGCAACTGGCAGCAAAACAGAAAAACAAACATCAGCGGGCTATGAGAAACTGATCTGGGAGAAAAAATGCCGTTTTACAGGTAAGATATATTAGGTGAGATTTGTCCTGTGATTGCAGGTCTTTTATGCAGGGAAAGGTCCTGAGTAGTGTAAAAGCCTCTGAAAGCTCCAGATGCAACTGAATGAGGATTTCCTCCAGCAACCCTGAGGAAGGGTTTTGGCTGTCATTCCAAAAGTCACCGGCAATCCCAGGCATCAAATAAGCCCCAGTGGAAGTGGGGCATGCAGAGGCAAACCACATGCCTTTCTGAGACATTGAGCAACACTGTCACCAGCAGAGTACAAGAGGCCTCTGGGCTATGTAAATCCCGAAAAAATCTGTAGACTGCATCAGTGTTCGCAGCAGCCTGGGCTAGGGAGGGGGCAGAAGTGGGCTAAAACGGCCTTCACTTCTCCCTCCTGTGGGGGTAGGAGTTCTGTGCTCTTTGGCAAGTGACACAGGTTGTCATCTTTTATCTTTTCCTGCTGACATTGAGTTCCACATTCATTGGTCTTCAAAGACAGGCATATTTTAAGAAGCGAGAACAATAAAGCCAGAAGTTGCACTAGAAACATCATCACCCCCACCATGCATCTCCTGGCATCCCCGTAAGGAGCTAAGCCGTAAGAAACTGCTCCCAGTGGGCCAGGCCCCGGTGCAGGGCTTCCCCCACATGCGTGGTGCTTCTGCGGTGCAGGGCTTCCCCCACATGCGTGGTGCTTCTGCCATCGTTGGGATAGCATAGCCTCACAGGCTTCAGAGGCTTTGGCCACAGAATGAAAAGGAACAATTTATCTGCTACCTTAAAAAAATCTCATATTTTAGGACATAGTTCGTGTCAAGTCACTTCCCATGGCCATAAAACAAAACCTAAATGGAGCACAGAGAAGGAGAATCAGAGGGATGTTTTTATTCTAATGAAAAAATTAGTAGGCACATAAGCCTAAAGGGGCATATGGGACGATGTCATAAACATTTCTTTGCGCTGATGAACTGCTTTAACAGTGAGAGCATCAGAGAAGTGGCTCTCAGTGGCTAAAGCAGAAAAACCCCCAAAGTGGCCACAGCATTCATGGAAATGTTCAGGCCTGAGCCAGCTGTTAATTCGGTAGCTTCAAATGGGAGAAACCATTTATAGGAAGCCCTGATTCTGAAAAAATCCCATGTACTCCATCTGGCATTATGACAGAGAATGTTAGATAGAAGAGAGAGAAAGAAATGAGGCAAAAGCTTTAACGGTGGCCAGGAAAAGTCTCTAACCCCTTATGTCCTCCTCATTAACATCTCTCTTCTCCATCACTTTGCAGCTCATCTAGATACATTAGATTGTCTGGTGGGATGAGTCACTCATTGAAGTGAATAAACACTTCCCACCAAAAAAAGCGGAAGGTGACGGTTGTTTTTTTTCCTAAGTGGCCATGATAATCATTCCCCCAGTGTTCCAATGACAGAGCAGAGAATCAGATGCCATGGTGGGAAGTTTTGTGGTATTAATATAATTTGAAACCAAAGTAAATAGTAAGAACAATTCTGTAACCTGATTTCAAATTCAACGCTGCTGGTATGATTTCATCATTCCAAATTACTGGATTAGGTAAATAAACTCCTTTAAAATACAGCTACTTTGATGTGTTCTTGCATTCTGATGGTTTGTATCTAATTTATTTTATTCCCATTCAATTTGTAGAACAGACTCTTGGAAATATCTCCCAATAACTTTTAAATTTCTACAATTACTGAGATAGTGTCTCAGACAAAGACCTATAGGGCTGAAATAAAAATAGTGAAGGGTTCAAGATGACATCATGTTTTATGAACACAAGACGTGACCACAAATAACCTACAATAACCTTTAAAATTAGTTTTTTCCTGACTTCATAAAACAATATTTTATTTGGCAGGCCCTTATTGGCAAGCACTTTGAACAGTTCTATTTGTTTTCTGTAACCAGGAAGACACAACCAGTGTTTTCACATAGGTTTCCTCAGTACTGTGGTTTTGCCATTTTCTGCCTCTTTATTACTGCCTGCTGCTGTTGAATATTTTTCTTTGGGATGTTTATTAAGAACAAGGATATGAATGAAAAAAGCCCCAACTTTCCTTCTAACAGCACTGGTGAGTTTCTCCCACTGTAATATTACTGTATCAGAAACTCAGAAATAGATCATGGCATCTAGAATGATCTGGTTGCTTTAAGTTTAAAGTTATGTAATAACATACAGCTGGCTACACGTATATTATGAGAAACTGAAGGAAATCAGCCCATATGTCCTTTGATGCATTACCCAAGACCAAGATTTAGAAATCCACCATAACTTGTAACACCATATGAAATGGAGGAAGAGGCTTAGCTAGTCACTAAACTAAAAAACAAAATAAAATCTAAGCACTCCTGTAGATTAAATTAGAAATGAGCATCACAGAATGCAAGAAATGCTCCTGGTTCCTTAGCAGATTTTACCTGGGATTAGTTGCTATTTTGTTTCACCATTGCTGGTTGTGAGAGCCACAATTTGAGAGGTATGTTTTCCATAGTACTGCCTTTAACTGCATAGGATCACTGTCTGTATTTGATGTTGCTCAAGCTTTTGTTGTTTTGAGTTGTGCTGTCATGGAAAAATGGACCATTTACCCATCACATCTGTAGCAGTACTTCTGCTGTTCCCAGTGTCTTAAATAGGCAATATTGGGAATTGGATTGGGATTGTGTTTTTTTTAATATTCTTTGAAAAAAATCTCTAGAAGATATTTATTCAGTATATTTTGAACTAAGAAAAAAATTTAGTCTGCAGTCCAAATCGCACTGTTCAGCAACTCACATTCCCTCCAAACATTTTGTGTGTTTGAGCAGGGCCTGTGCAATTAAGGTGAGTTTTTCAGCTTCTGTACAGAGTTTGGACTTCCTAGTAATCTCTCCTTCTTCTGTACAGTATGAAGCTTGAGTGAATAAGAAAAGTTCCAATAATTAAACTTGCTCTATTGACCTAACCAAAATTAACTGGCTATGCAACAATGTAGCTGTCCATGTAAAAACAGGAAGTCAGATTTCCCCAAGTAACCCTTATTCACCATGAGAAAAACAGCTGGTGCTCTCCCTTTACATGCAAGCGTGTGGGGCATGGATAAAAGATGTATACTTCTGATATCCTCTCTTTTAAAAGGGTGTGGGGTTTTTTTTTTTATTTTCCAGTGGAAGTTTTCCAGCACTCAGTTCCTAAGAGGTAGGGCCCCATGACAGTCTGGTCAAAATAGTTAAAATCATATCTTTGTAAGGAGAAGTCTGTGAAAACGAACAAAGAAGCCACATTAGTGTAACATGAATAATGCTCCTTGACCTCCAAAGAGAAAAATAATAAAGGATTTATTACACTTTTTTTTCCTCCCTAAGAAAGAGTAATAAGAAAAATCCTCCTTACAACAATAATTACCACTGTTTCAGAATCAGAGCTTTTCTGTCACTGTTTTTCAGTAGTTACGCTACATTTCTCCCAGTACACTGCTGGGATTTTTTATTTTTTATTTTGCTATGCATGCTCGCACATCTGCTCCACATGTGTGATCAGCAACTGGATTTTCTGAGCTGAACGTCCTGTTAAATGGACAGAGTGGGCAGATCATTCCTTAGAGAGCAGAGAATCTGCCTCTGGTGGATTGCCGCCAAATGCAATGGTGTAATAAAGAAAAGAAAGCTGCTCATTCGGATTGCTCTGAAATGAACTGTGTCCTCTCCTAAAATACCATCTGGTTAGGATCCCTGGAGGCACAGCCCAACACACCTAGGTCTGGCAGTCTGTATGTTTGATGGCTGTAAATGCCTCTGTGTAGGTCGACTGGGGGAAGGCAGGATCATTAAGAATTAGAAGAGGCGAAACAATTGTACTCTCGTTCCCTTTCACCCACCCAGGCAAAATTACACGCCGGGGTTGTGGAGGTGACCGGGCTTTCTGTGGCTGAAGCCGAGAGCTAATCTTTAACATCGGTGTCTTAGGCTTCAATTTTCTGTGTATTGTGTAAAAGCTTTGTTTTCACCTGGTGTAAACCAGCAGCAGCCTGGACTGACCTTTTCTCCTTAGATTTGGCCCTCAGTGCATTAATCAAGGGTTTTATAGTAAACTGTATTAAGGAGGTTGAAGTGCGCCTTATGGCTTGTGTGCAAGGAAATCCAGCTTCCAAAAATCAAATCACACCAGGGACTGATAACAGATGTACGAAGTAAGAGGAGAAATTAGCAGATGCTTCCCAGTTTGGGCCATTATCACCAATGAAACCAAACTCATATGGTCCATAGGTCACATTAAAGAGTCTGCTGCAGATGAATTTGGTTCTCTCCTGATGCTGGCAAAACTAAGATTGCAACTGTGCAGTGCTGGATCTACCCTTGAATACAAGTTGACTTTCTGAAGTACTATCAGTGCTGCTGAAAGGATCCCTCTGTGAGTTTAGCAGTTAGTTCTTCAACCAGACAAACAAGCAGTATCACACTACTTTAATCCATCTCTCTAATGGATGTCCTGTAAAGTAGGAAATGTGACAGTTCCATCCTCAATAAAACAAATATTTCATTTTCATTTTCTTCTCAGTCAACATCTATTCTGGTGAAATAAACAGGGCCTGGGAACATTCCTGGGTACTGGATTATTATCATCTATGGTGCTAAACAGCTAGGCAAGTCCCTCGCAACCTCAAGGCAGCTGCCAACTACCCTTCAAACTACTCCCAGGCACAAATCAGAAGCAGGGGATTTCCAGAACCACTCCCAATAGGCAATTTGCAAGCAGTCACCCATTTTTGAAAGCTAAGAGTGTTTACTAGAGCTGAGCTGGCTGCTTTGTGCTTGTTGGCCTTAGTTCCTGGGAACACTCTGGGAATGTCTCAGCCGCCCATCCATAGCCCTGGACAACTCTCACCAGTGAGACTTTATTTTAAGCAGGGGCAGAGTCTGATTCTTTTTTTGACACAGAGCGTTTTTTCTGCCTGGGGAGACCATTTTCTTTGTAAACAGGCCCAAATTATAAACTCCAGAGTTATTTTCAGGGCTTCCCTCCATGGCCACGACTTGACAAGATTTTGTTTCTGTGATGGCCCTGGAAGCTGTCTGGCAACTGAGCAGCTGCAGTACTGACACTGATGGGGTGGATCTCACAGAGTCTAGCTAATGCAATCATGCTGCCCCATTGAAACCACCCTAAAAATGTTTTGATTTGTTTTTCTTTTTTTTCCAGAGGTGTTTTAAAATAGCTAGCCATTGGTTATATTGTGAGTTCCTATTGTTCTTGTTTATCCATCTGCTTGTAATTGTGCTGGATTCAGTTCAAGAGGATTTTTAACTAATTTGAAATCATTAATTTGATTATTGCTTACCACCCAGCAAAGAAATGGGCAAAAACACGATTCTGCCTTTGCAGGACTTTTCTCAAGAACTTGGTTCAGATCAAATACAAATAATAATAATTGTTATTATTAAGAATAATATCATTAGTAATAATTACTAATCATAATTTGCTCGTGTCAGACATTACAAAGAACTGCATTACAAACAACAGTGACAGAGGGTGGATCTTAAAGAAAGGGCTGCTCTGGCTCAAGCTGTTTGTTTAACAACCTTGAAACTGAGAAAAAACATCACTTTCACTAACAGCTGCGCTGGCTCACTGGGTCTCAGACCAGGTATTCCAGGGAAAGTCTCCTGTTTAACCAGTACTTTCTGGGCATCCCTGCATGAGGCTGCAACCTGGCAGGAATTCCTGAACAGACCAGTTTCCAGTACCATGGAAGGTGTTGCCAGAGCCCAGAGCTTTCAGGCTCCAATTACCAGCTCCAGGGGCGCTGGGTGCAAAGAGTGGGACTGAGGGCCAGGACTCAGAGGGCTTCCAGCCAGCTGGGAATAAGCCTGTGAAGCCAGCAGCTTTCAACTTTGCCTTTCCACTGCTTGAGGTTTGAGAAAGGCAAGGCCTTCAGTGTTCAGCATTTTGGAGTCAATGAACCAGCTTTCCTCAATTGGAAGTTTCTAATAGACCACTCTCTTTGATAATTTATGATAGAAATTGGTGGAATAGACATAAGGTGGAAAAGAAAGCAGTGGAGTTGTTTATTAATTGATCATTATGACTAATTAGTGGTACATTAAAAAGCTTAAATCCTAATCCCAGGTGCAGGTTTTTCAGTTTGCCAGTGGGAGATGGCTGGATGGGGGTAGGTAAATGTTTTCAGCCAGACCTTAGATTAGATCTGGTTCAGAACAAGACAGGATACATCCAAGGAAATCATAATTGCAAAATAATACTATTTAAGTAGCATAGAGACCTCTCCCCTTGTTTCAAATGCAGGTACTATCTTGATCACTCATTGTACACAAAAATGGTAAACAAGTACTTGAAATGGGGCAGGAGCATTAGGACAAATACTGGTAAGTTTTCATTCGTTATCTAAATCACTATGACAACATGAGAACTAGTGATGAGGTTAAGCCCTTTAGGTGATGAACTAGATGACTCTCAGAGCCACTTGAACTGAGACCATTCTGGTTAAGTTCATTTAAAGGTTTTAATTATTTTCTGCTTTTCTTACTGCCTTTCTGGGCCCCAACTGATGTTCAGCCTTCTCCTCTGGTTTCCCCAGGAGTTTGACTCCCTTGTTAGTGACCACAGCATCATGTGGCAGTGAAACAACTCCTGCCACAGCCAGGCTGGGTATCTGTTCATACCACCTGTGCTAGTAGGGGTCTGCAGTACCTGCTGCAAACCAAACTTGGTGGGGAGGATAGGGGCAAAGTATCACTGGGAAGTGTACATGAGAAATAGGGAGTTGGTTTGAACAGAAAGGATTCCTTTGAAACTTTCCTTATCAGCTTAACAAGGCACTTCATCCCACAAGACAATACTTTTTCTCATCGTAAGACAGAACTGAACAAACAGAACTGAAAGCCAGTGATTCACTCTACAAAAACACCGAATTTGAGGTAATAATCTCACCCACTTTGAGAACTGATCTCTTGCCCTTTAAAGGCCTGAAAAGTCTTCCTGGTAGCTCAGATGTGGTTTTGGATCGGGTATCCCATATAGGTACAGTGGAAAGCCCCAAATCAAGCAAAGAAAGCTTTGTGAAGTCAAACTATTCTGTACTTTATAGTTCTGGTGTAATGCATTTAATAATAATTCAAACCTTAGGCATTTTATAGGGTCACATAAAGAAGTGGAAAAGGATATAGAGGAAGACTGTGAGGCACAGTGTTCTGTGAGATAAATAGGCTAATTTAGCGCACATGGTGGTACAGGGTCAGAGCTCTTCAGAGCCATGCAATAAGCCATGGCAGCTACCTTCTACCAGCATATGGGTTTCTAGATCTCACAGAACAGAGGAAAAGGACTCAGTAATGCGGTACTGTGCCATACCACACCACGCACCTCCTTGTTTCGCAAATACTGTGACAGTGTTAGGGACTGGTGAGAGAAAAAACCCCCAACCCTTACTACTGGGGAAAAAACATTCGATGACTCTGTCTGTTCAGTGTTGTCAATACAGTTTGTAATTGCCTCAGCAAGTCACCATTAGGTGAAAGATAACAGCCTGCCAAGTCTAGAGGGTAAACATTTTGTGTTGGTTGACCCATTCAAATAAGAAACTGGAGCTTACTCAGCGTAACTCAGGTTTAACCATCTCATTTTTGTAGCCTTTCACTCTTCACGGCCTTTCAGATCCTGGTCTCTTCATGTTTGTTCTCAGCCTCCTGAACCTTCCTGCCTGCTCTTTCATGTTCGACATCTGGCTTAATCAGACTTAGGTTATCATTATATTTGTGAACAAGTCTGATGAAGGTGCCTCTTTTATTACTCACGTGCAGTCTGGTTTTAAACGTTAACATCTTAAATGTTGATAGGTTTTACTCTCATTCCCCAAACTGCATATTGTTTACACATGTTTCTCCTAAGCATACAATATAGATATTAAAATGCAAACAAATATATACACACTTGTTTACATCCACACAACATACTTTTTATATATAAATAGGTGCATACTATATATAATGTATACAATATTTGTGTATCTTTTTAATAGGATTGTGCTCTAAATGAAAACATTTCTTCAATTATAACAGAACCTATTGATGCATGTGTAAGTTTACTTAGCAATTAGAATGGACTTGTGCTGAGAGTGTAGCAGCCCAGGAGCTTGGGATGCCATGTACTTGAAGGCCCTTTCCACATGCAGCTGGTAAGTAACCTGTACCAGCTTGAAAAGGACTAGATGGAGAGAAGAAAAGGTTTGCCTCTGATATTATATAGCAGGGGAGGAAAGAAAAACCCAAGGATGCAGGCAGTATTGTTTTAGGAAACAGAAGAGAGAGTTTCCTGAGGAGGTCTTTGGTCTGTGGTGGAAACTGGGATCAATGAGATTTTTCAGTTCAAAGATCAGAAAAAGGTAGTCAGCGGTAGGGAAGAGTCCTCACCAGGGAAAGCACATCTGAAGCTCATGAAAGTTTGGTGCTGGAGAGGGTGGGTTGGAGGCTGACAACAGCTACCGATGAAGGGAAGAGGAACTTTGCAGCTGGTGTAGCAGAAGGGAGTTTTGCCAGCACGATGTGTTGCTGAGGCTGAGAGACAATCTGGAAATGAGGATGGATGACCAGGATTTGCCAGAAGACTTTCACCATTCTGAGAATTTTTTTCAATGGTAAATGCTGGCAGAGGGCTCCCTGTTCTCTCCTGCCCTGATGCATATCCCTGAGCTGTGCATCAATCTCTAAAGTATGGAAATCCCTACAGTCAACTAAAACAACCCATAAGCCTTTATCTTAAGACTTTTGCTCCTATTATAGTAACCTGCTTGAAGATTACCAGAGCTTGTACGGGAGACTTCAATCCTGTTCCACTTCAGAAGACAGAGTGCAGTGTTTTTACTAGCCACTACAGAACTATATAGTTCCTTGATCTCCATCCCTGAGGAGAAATGTGATAAAGTATCTTGGACTACTTTTCAAAACTTCTGCTCTTGTTATCCTTTTGGTCCTGATAAACCAGACAAAATTCAAGGGGTTTGGAACATTCAAAAGAAAAACTGGTGCAAGAATCAATACTGCTTTCAAATATTGAAAGAACATATGCTTACATTTTACCCACTTTTTCTGAGGAGAAAAAACAGTTATTCATCACATCAGTGTCCTTCTAAGTTACCTCCCCATGAAGACACTCTTCAGGCTTCCAAGGTTGTGCAACCAGCTGTCAGTTTTTGCTCCTTTTCCTTGTGTACCACGCAAAGGAGTATGTTGCAAAGGGATCAGAAGTAACAGAAGCCAGGCTAATAGAAGAACCAAATTAACAGTCGTGTTGCACCTGTGTTGCATGTGAACTAGTAAGATTTTCAGAAGGTATTGCTGGTAAGTGCAAGCCGAAGGCAATAGGCAGGAAGCTGATTTGGTTGGGGAATATTGTTTGCAGCTCCCATCCATAAGACAACACTTTAGATAGTATGGCTGGACCACTGTGTTTCTGTGGAGGATACACAGCTATGTCTTCTTCTTGTTTCCATTTATTTCTCTCGTATATGCAAACACTGATTTGAACAGTGCCCTTTTCAGCCCTGCATCCAGAGAGTTAAGATTCCTCAGTTGCTTTCAGTGTGTCTGTGTTAGTATGGGGACTGGTGGCACTCCATGAACAGTTCATTTACCTGACTCCAGTGGTCAAAGCTGCCCACTTTAGGGAAGCCTAACTGGGCTGTCTGTGATTGAAAATACCGGAAGGAGGCTCAACTTCAGCAGGTTTCTTTTTCCATTAATACTATATACAGAGAAAAAGACATACTGTGCACTACGTCACCAGTAAAATGTGGAGTTACCTTCTGATAATTAATGTGGACGCGATGGATTTTAGTTGGAGTAGCTGGGATCCAAACTTAGTCACTGGTTTTTTGTTTGGGCTCTTTTTTTTTTAATGCAGCACCTAGCTAAATCCTTTAAACCATCTGGACTTTCACTGTCTTGGGTAGAAAATAGCCAATGAGCTATTATGAAAAGGGGGTGTCACAGCAGCAAAATACTGTAAGGAAAGGTGGGGGTTAGAGCCAGTAGCAGTGGCTGCACATGTTCTTCTGTCCTGCAGGAGAGGTGTTACTTGCATTATCTTGCTGTGGAGGCTGTGCATAAATGGAGACTAAGAAGCAATATCTCTCAGCAACATGGGAACAGCTCTCCCTAGCTATTACACATTGCTCTCTGTCACCTTTAATGAATGTTTACTAAGTACCTGGGGATCTTTGCATGCAAAGTGTTACATATGACCCACTGATAATTAAAGTTTTTATTATGTACTTTTTTAAGCCAATGCTAACAGTAACTAGTGGAAAACTTCAATCTCTCTGTCTCAAAAAGGTCAGAATAATTGGAAAGAGCTGGCTGTCTGGGTAAAATGTGTGAAATCTGAAAAAAATCCTGTCTGAAGTGTGGTGTGTTCTCACAAATGGGTGGAGAAAATGAGTATTTTTTTCATTTATCAGCACTTGTATTTAATCTGAGAAATCAAGAATACAGAAAAATGATGCAGCCAGAGTATTTTCTATGTATGTTGCCCTGATAGCAATCAACACTTTAACTAGATGCAGTATCTAAAAAGGATCCAGTATCTAAATTATATTCAAACACATTACACCGAAGTTGCCTTCAGACAATTTTAACATTCAGCAAAGGAGTCCAGTCACCTTCTTAAGAGTTACAAACCTTCTCTGAACTGGGGTAAGGCACTTGTTATCCATACCTCCTGTACTCCTGTTTAAAACAAGAGACAAGTGGAAGCAACAGTGCAAAAGAATGAAGAGGTCAGCGACAGCTGAGAATATCACTGACTGGCCCTGGCTTAAACACAGGACCTATAAATTAACATGTGTGCAGGTGCAATTCTGAACGTGCCTTTGTGCATGTGCGCACACGTTCAGTGTCTGCCAGAGATCACAGGGAGCTGTTGCTGCTCCCTCAATCTCTGCTTGGCCCTGGCAGCAGTTGAGGAGCTGGTAATTGTTTCCCTAAACTATGCGCCAGGTGCAGCTCCCTTGGCTCTAGACCATCATTCACAACAGGACAGTGTACACCCTTGGGAAGAGCCCACACCCTCTGCACACACCATCCTAAAAAATATCAGTGAGAACCAGAAAAGTACTTTAGTATTAAAAAAAGCGTGGCTTTTTTAAGCTTGCTGGCTTTTTCCATAGCCATTAATATGTGATTGTATGACTTGAAAGATAATTTATTATTGTAAATGTGGGATTGGCTGAACAATATAGTCACTGTGACTGTAGTCACCAGAACACTTTAAGCTTCACGCTGCTACCTGTGAGTCTGAGACTCACTGATTACATCGGGGGCGGGGGGGGAGGAGTAACGGGGGACCTGGGACACGACAGGGCACAGAGACTTTAGCCTTCCATTTCTCAGCTGGAAATCTGCACTCTGAACGCTGGCCAGCAGGCCAGGCCATCCCTACCTCTTCACGACATCGTAAACTCCTTTAAATTAGCTAAACCCATTAACTACGCTTCACCACATACAGCATATTTAATAGGGTTAAGTTGCTAAATAGTTCGATACACCGGAACGCGCTTTACAAACGGAAGCACAGAGGACGAGGCCCCGTGCTGCAGACCGCCCGCCCGGCCGCCATTACTGGTGTTCGACTCCCTCTGCAGGGCGAGCGCGCCCGGCGCGGCCGCCCCGCCGCCCGCCCGCGGCTCCTCCGCCCCTCCCGAGTCTTCTTTCCGCGGCATCCCCTGCACTTACCCACCAGTGGCCGGCATGTTAATCAAAGGAGTGTCCCGCCGAGATGGCTGTGTGTTTATCGCAGGAACAACCCTGATCCCGTGATCGATTACTTTCTTCTTGCTCAGTAGCAAAGACTTTCACCATGCTTCTTTAGGGTTCTTGGATGCTTCCAGGGATCCTGCTTTCTCCTTCCCTCTCTTTCTGCATGTCTTGGGGTAGAGCCTCCCGGGCGGCGCAGCCCCCGAGGACACCTTTCCGTTGTGTCACCTCCGAGCTGCTCTGCGGGGAGAGCGGGCGGATGCAGGAGGATCTTTTTAATCCCTTTTCTGACATTTGAATATTTTCAACCTTAATCAAAGCCAAAAAGTCACGTTTTGGTGGTTTTGGTTTGGGTTTTTTTTTCTTGGTACGAAACATCTGTTTAAGAATTTTCCATCAGAGTAGATCACAGTTCAGCATCTAAATGCTGCTGTTCTCAAATACTTTGTCTTAAACAAGAAGTAAAGTGCATTTCCCTATGACAGTGGTGTTGCTTTATGAGAGGAATATTGGCCATATCTTTCTTATTGACTCATTTTCCCAGGTGAATGTTTTTCAGAGAGCCCAGAGCAGCTTGGCTGCAGCCCTTTCCTTAGAACTTGCTTAAAGCAAAACCTACACTGAAGATGGCATCCTTCAGGTGCCTGGCTGGTGGCAGCCCTGAGAATGGGGATGAGGGCCTGAGCTGCTCTCCTCTGAGGTCCATGTGGTGATAAAAAAATGCAAGGCAGTGCCTTTGATGAACTGATTTAAGCCCACATATTTTAACTCTTCTAAAAACCAAAAAATATCCCAATTTAGTGTCAACTTTGTAGACATTCTGTTTCTTCCACAAAATAAGCTCAGGCAGAAGATTCCCAAGGGTTTTCTCTTCCTCGTCCTAAGACATGTCAGCCTCTTCCCCAAACAGAGCAGGCAGTGGTGAAGAGGGGTGCAGGCACCATTCTCTGCTGAGGGTTGATCCGAACCTCAGGGTGGATGATCCTGAACTCAGCTACCATCCTAACCAGTGGTCCAGTCTGTGAAGCCAGGCTGCAGCACCTCTCTGAGCATGGGGATGGGCTGAGCTGGGATCAGGATCAGGCCGTGTGTATAATGCCTGTGGGGATCAAAGAAGGAGGCTCAGCCTGAAAGTGGCTGCCATGCAGAGAGTGGGGAAGCCTGTGCCCCAGCCCTCTCCTTAGGCAGTGAGGAAGCTGGCCTCCAGCAGGCCTGAGAATCTGCGGGGTTCATGCTCCAGGCCTGGCAAGGGAACACACACCCTGACAAGCCTTGCTCAACTCCCACTGATTACAGAAGTTGAAACTCCAGTTTCCTCTATTAAATGCTTTCGAACAAGCACAGTCCTTAATAACATGGTAATTGGTATGAGTGACAATCCCAAGTGTGTCCAAGAGGATTTAAGCTCAATTCACATTGTTGATGCAAAACATAAACAGGATGAGCATTTGTAATGCACAAAATTAAATGAGTCAAGCAAGAAACATGGCTGGATAATTTTAATACACTGGTAACTTCTGAGGTCCAAGATCCTTGCCTGTATTTCAGGTACATGAGTAATGCCACTATTATCTCTAGAGCCATTAAAAAAAGAAGGCAGGCAAAGAGATTTCCATGGTTCAGCTGGTTAATCGAGGGTTCCCTGAGTTGTTTTCAGCACTAAAGTATCGTCTCAGCAGTAATAAATTTTACAAGAAAGCACTTTTAAGCTTTTACGCTTTTCAGTTTGCAAAGGACTTCATAAATATGAATATAATCATTGTAACAAATACTGCTGTGAAGTAGCTGTTATTCATCTGGCACAGAGGGAGATGCTAAAGCGGGGAGACGTTTGCTAACCTGCCAGCACTCATCTTTCCCTGAGCTGCACTAGCACCCAGCTGTCCTAGCTCTCCAGTCTGTACTGTAAACCTGGGACAGTGTGCACCTCATGCACTTTGCTTTTTTATGGGGACAAAACAGAGCACTGGCCTCACCAGCCTGGGACCTGGTGTTTCCTCAGGCCACCGTTGGTTTCCAGAGCCTGTGTCCAGCCTTGCCCCTTGTGTAGTTTACTAAGGCTATGAAGCTCCTTGGAGAAGAGGCACTGTTTCAAAAGGGTCTGGCACATTCATGTCTCACTCAAGATCAGAAAACCAAAGTAAAGCATTTCACTTCTAGTGACATATTAGTTTCTTCAGAAAAAACTTAGAGCAGCATCTGAGGCCAAGTGTTGTACCTACCAATGACTATATGTGACAGTGACAGTTGGAGCCCAGAGAGCTCATGGGAGGTATTATTGTTCCAATTGCACATATATAGGCAGAGAACCTGAGGTTCTCATGCGGCCTATGAGAAAGCCATTTATGGCCTTCATTTTCAACTTAGTGACCATTTCTTCTTTCATCCAATGAAATTCTTAATGCACTTTTTCAAATATAAAGAGAAGGGGTATGCTTAACTACATAGAATTTTATATATTGAAAAGTTGGACATCTATTATAAACTAGTTGCATGTAATTGTGGTACAGTCAACTAAAATAAGATTCTTTTTCTCACCTGTTATTATATCTGGTTTGTGTAGGATGCATCATTTAATGTTTTTTATGCATTAAAGGGATAAATGCTCTCTGAAAGTGATGAAATAAAAATTCAGATGTAATTATGAAACTCACTGCTTTTTAAAATAGGTCATACGGTCATCTGTACATGACTTCTACCTGACAAGAGGTAGAAAACAGCTTGAAAATCGACAGCTGCATAGCAATGGGTGCAGTGAAACCTAGCATGCACCAACGAAGATCTCAGGCAGGAGAGCACCTCTGCTTCTGGGCATTCGGCTCTCACTGTAAGCAGTACCACTGTGGAAGCACAAGGTCATCTGCTTTACAGTAATGCTTGCTAGTTGTGAGTGAGTTATAAAAGCCACAACTTAGCCTACAGGCCACCCCAAAAAATTTCCAACAGTATTTACTGCTCAATAGTTTTTCATTAACCCTAGGTACTACATTCCATAACCAGGAAAAACACAATTTGACTGCACAGATACAAAACAGCATTTTAACTGCAGAGGGCATGAAAGAGCTACTGAACAGCACAGTGGTTTAGTTACAAACCATTATTACTTGCAACATAATTTTCTACAAGTTTGATTTCTTCCACACTATTTACAGTATCACATTTTAGTCCTGAGAGATCCTTTGAGGATCCATCTGATTGCTTTCTTGGGGAAAAATACAAACCTAAGGAATATAAAATGTCAGATTCATTCTAGAAGATATTTATTATAATCATGGACTAGAAACGGTTTTGTTATCCTCACTGAATCTAACGAATGTCACTTGTTACTGAGATTTTAGGTCCCATTTTATTTCACACTCTAAATCATCTCTTTTTTAAAAAATTTGCATACAATGTGGCTAATGGAAGATGAGCTGACATTTATCTGCTTCCCACTTAATGCCACTTTGAAAATCCCCAGCCTTTCACTAATGCTCACTTCAGTCACTGATCACATGCAGCACAGTGCTGTGCAGCTGTTTTTAAAGCTGTTTTTATAAGGCTTTTATCAAATTGGACTTAAGATTTTAAAAAATAGTAATTTCTAAAAGTTGACATTTTAATTGAAGTATATTAAAAAAAAAAAAAAAAGGCAGTTGATGATTCATAAGATGAACACAGAATTTTCCAGAACTTACCCATTTGGGCTGAATTTTAGGGATTTCAGGAAATCTAACACAAATCTTCCTCAGGGTGTGTTTTCAGAGGAATGAAGAAGGTCTGCAAAAGCCACTACCAAGGACCTAGCCTGAGGCAGGTATGTGTTGGCAGGAGCAGTCCCAGCCGATAACAAACACTTTACCATCCTCCACCCACTCAACCTGATCAGCATGAATCCCCGTTTTTCCATTAGCCCACATGCTCAGAGTGTTTTCCAGCCTCCTCTTTAAGCTAATTGCATCTTTTCTCATTTACTTTGTAGTCACTGGAGCTGCTGTGGGGTCGATGGCTGTCGAGGCCACCGTGCTCAGTATTTTTTCAGCCCATCTCAGTTTGTGACTGCTGGGAATGGGTGGAGATGGAGAGGAAAATACTGGCTCTTCCTCCATCATCATCAAGGCCTGCCTTGAGTTAGCTTGGAGAGGAGTTTTGGTAAAGTATTGATGGACACCACCAGAGGGTGCATTGCTGCCACGGTAACGCCCGTCCTTAGACTCTAAGTAACCACGTTCCACTGTTGCAAAGCTTGGGATAAATCCCGCACCTTCGATTTCTGAGGAGATGCCTGCACAAAGGTGCACAGTGGGAAGCAGGATTAAATACCCAGGTCACTGAAGTCAATTGCTTTAAAGAAAAAAGACGAAGGAAAAAAAAAAACCAACCCCAAGGAGAAGTAACATGCCTTTTGTGCTGCACACTTGAGGCATTTTGCAGCTTTTCTTGAAATATCCATCACAAGAGTGCTTCTTTGATCTGCTGCTAGCAGCCGCTCCCAGAAGGGGTGAGAGACACTTCCTTTCCTTCCTTCCTTTCCTTATCCTGACCTACCGGTCTGGAATGCAGTTCACCTCTGAGCATTTTCAGATGTATCATTTTCAGAGAGGCTTGCATGTCACGACACACAACTGGGGCTTACTGTGCTGCTTACAAAGCCTGCACATGACAGCCAAACAGAGGAGCCACGTACTGCATCTGACCCCCCCGTACTTCACCTACATATACACCCTTGTCTGCAGAAGGGGCACAACAGTGTTCAAACAACAAATACCCCAAAATAAGGAGGGCCTGAGACTGCAAAGTTAAAGAACTAGTGCCCCAGGGGTGCGGTTGAGCAGCGCTTTAGACTGACCTATGCCTGTATTGCTGCTGTCCTTTGCAGGAGGAATCATGGCGCACGGAATGGGAAGGGCATTCAGGTGCCAGAGAGGGTGCAGAGAAGGGCAACCAGGCGTATTAGGGGTTCTGAAGAACAGGAAAATCATATGAGGAGCAGCTGAGAGAGCTGGGGCTGTTCAGCCTGGAGAAGAGGATGCTGAGGGGAGACCATATCACTCTCTACAGCTACCTGAATGGAGGTTGTATTGAGGCTGATGTTGGCCTCTTCTCCCTAATAACTATTGAAAGGACAAGAGGGAACAGGTTCAAGTTGCACATGGGGAGGTTCAGGTTGGGTATTAGGAAAAATTTCTTCACCAGAAGAGTGGTGAAGCACTGGAACAGGCTGCCCAGGGGGTGGTAGAATTGCCATCCCTGGAGCTGTTCAAAAAGCAGGAAGATGTGGTGTTTCCAGAGATGGTTTAGATATTACAGTGGTGTAGGGCTCACGGTTGGTCTTGATGATCTTGAAGGTCTTTTCCAACCTCGATGCTGCTATGATTGATTCTATCTCCTCCCTTCCTGGTGACCGTGGTGGAAGGTAATCACTTCTCACTGGGTTGGTTTTTAGCCAGGTAACCAGGTAACCAGGTAACAGTATTTCCAGTGTCCTCAGCTGAATTGCTACACAGCAACACAACCTGCACTGCTGGCGTATACAAGAGCAGGGCAAAGCACAGTATTTTTAAGAGGCCAAGACTTTTTCTATCTCTGCAGGCTAGCTCAAACCAGGCACAAAATCATCCTTTTAGGCTTACTGTACTGTCACTGGATTCAGAGTAAGTCTTTAAAGAGGGATTTTAAACTGTCTATTGCCCTTCAGAAGTGCCTTTATCTCCTCATGTGGATGCTGGAGCTGGAGTAACAACCAAACTCCAAACACATGGCATTAATCAGGACTGTAATATTACCCCACCAAATGGCAAGGTTGTTGAACACAACAGGAATACACACTTATAACTGCAGCACAATAGTAATAATAATAATAGAGATAATAATAACCCCCCAGCATAGCCAGCATGGTTGTGTGTAAGTTAGTTGAAGACGGCTGGAGGGAGGAGATGCCACACATTCTTGAGCAAACTGCAAGGAACTTTCAGTCCCATTGACTTCAATGGGGCTTCAGTCAGGCTGTGTCTCTGCTGTGGAAGGGAACTGCTGAACACAGCTTCGTCGTGGGGTTCTTCGTTTTTTGTTGCCGAGCAACTCCTGGCACAGACACTGGTTAGTAAGTGAAAACACACTTTTTCCAGTGGCCAGGACTACAAGTCGTACCTGGATTTGGCTTTTTTCGGTTTCTTTTGCTTTTTGTTGTTGCTGAGACTCTGATAGATTTGCAAATCTGTCTCCTTGACTAGATGCTGACTTTACAAACCTTCGTTTGGCTACTGCAGGGAGGGGGAAAGGGGCCTGACCTTGGAGCGGATTGTTTCCCCTTCAGTGGGACGGCTCTGCTTGCAGCCTGACTCCAGCTAATAAGCGGCATTCAGTGTCAGCCCAGCAGCTGCCATGCAGGAGGTCTGTCCCTTCGGGCAGCTGCTGCTCATCTGTCTGCAGCTGGCAGCGGAAGTGACATCTGTTCTTGGTCCCAGCTGTGAGCAGCGCGGAGGTGCCAAAGCCCAAACGCCTCAGTTCTCGATCCAGGAGCGAGGAAGGGTTTCTGATGCCAGACCACGGCCTGGGTTGCAGGGGAAGGGAGGGGGGAGATTGTCTCCTTCGATGATGGTGGGCTGGGAGGAATGGAAAGAGAGTGACAAATAGGGAGAGAAAGAACAAGTAACAGAAGTAGGGGAAAGGATGGGAGAAGAGTGTGGGAGAAGACAGGAATGGCTGAAATGGAAACACGGCATTTGAAGTGACAGGGACAGTGTGAGGGAAGGAAAGAAAAGGAAGGAGGCAGAGTAATGAAAAAGAAAGGGATGCAGTATTAGCAACAATCCAAGGGAGGTGATTAAAAAGGCTACTGAACAGGGAGATACCTTATCGACCTGTCTTCTCAGGTGCTACCAAGCATGGAAGGCTTTCCTGCTTGCAACCCCTTAGGTTGTCTCCCCTGCAGATTTTGCCATCTGGAGAAGCGCTGGTGTATTCTCTCTTGTCTCCTTGCTTCTCTGTCTTATTTAAATTCACATCACTTTTTGCTTGTCCAAGTCTCTCGCTCTCTCATTTATCTTTGTAACTGTGGTATAATTCAGTGTCGTGGCATTTTAACTGAACTGTGATTTCAGTTTCTGAGACAGGAATGCATGCAGGATGGAGGACAAGATCTGTTTCAATCTAAAGATTGAAAAGCATACCTTAAATTAACCTGGGAATAAATATATTAAGAAATGCTACTTTGCTCCACGGGTCGGTGTATGAAAGCCGAGTGTGTTCTATTATAAACATATTTTCACAGTTGGGACTGTTTCCTTGGCAGAGGCGCTGAAACTGTGTTTTCCAGGTCTCAAAACTAATTGAGTATTCCTTGAAGAAGTAACCAAGGAAAATGTATATTCAACAAGTGCTTTACAGCCCTGTCAATCAAAATCAACCTACACTGGGAAAATCACAGTGTCACCAACTGCTGCTTTCCCTCTGTGCTTGTCAGAAGCACAAGGCAAACAGAACTGTGGTAAACAAGCAGGCTGAGGAGCGGGCCAAGGGAGGTAAGGCGTCATAAAAACTTACTAGTCTGAAGCTGGAAGGGCAGGCGTCTGGGGGGCAAAGGGTTGAACTCCTGTTGATACTTTGCCTTGGTATCTTGCAGCAGGCACCGGAGCAGGGCATTAGCCATGGAACCGGGTGCCATTGCAAATTATTCAAAACCAGATGCAAAAGATTGGATTGATTGAGTTGGGCAGGAGTCATTTCTCAGAATTCAGGTCTTCAAGATTAGCTTTAAATGAAGTTGTTATCATTGAACTTTTTGTATCCCAATTATATATCTCCATGAGATATAGATTAGATATATATTTATATCTTGGTATTTCATAACAGATTTTCCCAGCGGGAGCCCTTAAAGATATTATTCTTTTTACAAGTCTCAGCAGCTCTCCCTGTTTCAATGAGGATTAGTTGTGGTTTTAGTAAGTGATCTTTGAAACAAACAAGAGGAAATGCCTCTGATACCATTCTTTCACTACCTAAAAATCTTCCATCTAGTAAACAATGCATCTTAATCAACCTAATGATTACTCTTTTTTCTCAGTCAGACGGGAATAACACTGGTGCATCTGTCATATGGACCGGAAAGAATAATCAGAAATCATAAAAATAACAAAGGTCGAGGCACTGGTAGTGCTCTGAAGGGCTCAGTTCATCCCATAACACACTGTTTTTACAACCACCAGCCATTCCTATGTCCCAATCATGAGGGCAGTCACACCAGGCCAGATCAAAGGTAGCTCTCACCCAGATTTCTGGCTCCTGTGGGAACACTGTTAACAGAGGCCTATTCCTGACCCCCAAACTTTCCTTAGCAGGAAAAAAGGGAAACATGAAACGTCTGCACACCTTGGTGGATGCTTGGTAAGATGAACTAGTGTGTTGCAGATCAAAGTTATGAATGGAGGGAGATATGAGTTAATAAATGCTTTTGTGTTTCTGGAAGTAAATATGCTTTTCATCAGAAATGAAACCCAGTGACCAGTAGCAAGCATCTGAGACAGATGTAACAGAGGAAACAAACACTGTTCCTTCTCTCGTAGAGCCACCTACAGACAGGAGAAGTGTCTGTATCAAGAGCAAGTGCCAAGCAGTAACTGGGAACCTTATGTGTCTTTGGAAGCTTCCGTTTGGATGGCACTCAGCGATGTCACCTGTGGCACTGTACAGATGATGGAGTTCTGGGGTCACACAGAAGCACACATCTGAATCCACCAAAAGCCTGAAGGCTTCCAGGCACACTTCTTATTCTGAAGCCATCAGTTATAAAGATGAGGTAAAAGCTTCACTGTGATATTTGTAAAGTCCACTGGAGTTATGCCACTGATTACAATAGGGTCACATCTCACTTTGTTTGCTTTGGGTTTAGGTTTTGATTTTAATTCTGCCATCTTCTATCCTTTTAAGTCTTTCAGCCTTTTTTAGAGCATCATCAAAACACCTTTCTCAAGCTAGGTAGCCTGGAAAACTGAAGAAAAAAAGATTGCAAACTAGAAATTCTTCTGCCAACAAAGACAAATTAAGTAATTTCATCTTCAGATTTTGCATGAAGCGGGATGGTTTCAGTATACAAATCTAATTCACTCAACTTTGCAGTTATGAAAAGCATTTCTAGGGCCATACTTTGTATTCTCTTTCCTGACGAACACTACCTAAGGAATACTAATTAGAGTGCTTGAGGAGTAAGGTAAGCAAGGCTGGCAGCGCCTGAGCTTTTATTTACTCTGTGTTATCTCTGTCCAAATGTTCAAAGCAATATGGGTGGTGACTGATTCACTAGTTAAATTCAAAACAGCATGTGTGTACAAAAGGCTGCCAAGTTTCTCATGTATATTGCTATTTGTGAGCAGCTATGCACAGACAAAAACCAATCAACCAGTTTCTTAATTTCATTTATATCTTTATTCCCATTGTTAATGTTAACAGTCATCCAAAAGACCATTTAAATTTGGTTGGGATACACAATAGGATTAATCACAGTCCAATTTATTTTCTTCTTTTTAAACTGCAGTTCTGGTATTTCGTGATGTTTCAGTCGTGCTGTTGGCATATTTGCTTCCAGCAAAATATTCTTTTCAGTGTTTGTAGATTATTTAAAAAGATTGTTAAAGAGAAAAAAAAATCCATAATGTAATGCTTAACAGTGCATTAATACAGCTTATTATCTTCCATTTAAGATTAGTACTATGTATGCTCGATGATCTGAAACTTACTTTTTGTTGTACATTCTCTGTTCTTTTTTCAAAGTAAGCCCATAAAAAAGAACATATTTTTTCATTCCAGCAGTTCATTACAGTAACATTTTTTAATTGGATTGAAATCCTTTTAGGAGAACGAGGTAAGTAAAACAACCCTACAAAGTAAAAGGTTCTGTTTAAGCAAATGATGTTACACACAAACCAATGCTAAGGCAGTATAACATAAATTAGAGTGGACAGAAAACAGGAAGGATTTTCTAAATTAACTTATTATTTAGGGACAACACATCACAGACTGTATTTCAGTATTCAAGCACAGAAGATCCACAAAATACAGTCCAAAAGACATCTTTCATCATGTCTTTTAAAAGCCCGTGAGATGAAGCCCTTCATCAAATTTATTAATGTAAAAGCAAATTCAGAAAACTTATTTGTGAAAGCTGTCCTGTTAAATTATGAATAACAATAATAAATTCTTTAGTTTCTCATTTATTTGCATATTCTGCAAATGAACAGGCATGAATATATATATGAGTAAAACAGGCCCATTGTATAACCATCCACAGAGCTAATAAGAATGCTTATGTCCTGAAAAGGACAAATTATTAATCAGAGAGGAGAGAGCAGAAAAAAAGGAGGAGATGATGCACAGGAACTTTGTTAGTTGTCTTAGGATGACTTTTGAGTGGAAGAAAATGAATGCTTTGGCTACAGAACAGTTGGCTAACGACTCCTTAGTGTGTAAGGAAGTTTGGGATCAACATCAGCTTCTAAAAAGGATTAAAACAGATATGTGGTCAGGGGAAGGGAAGGAGGAGGAAGAAGGGGAGCAAGTGCAGACCATGCTAGCCTAAGTTTTGTCTGAGGACCAGAGAGAGTGGGACATGGTGGGAGTGAGGATGGGAATGCTGACAGTGCTCTTGCTCAGAGCCAACTGGTGGGGATATTTCTCTAAGACTTTATCCAAACACAACACGTAGGTAATACACCACCCCAGCACCTTATAAGTTTCAGGAGAGCTGGAAATCCTGAGTTGGATGCGTAGTGAGGGACAAGTGTTTTCAGGGACTGTCCTCCTCTTGTGACTGTGATGCCTGGAGATGTGCTACATAATAACCATTCAGCATCTCACCTTCCTGTCCCAACTTTCACACTTGAGTATCAATGTAGCATGTATTTGAATTTATAACGCTCAGTTCTCTTCGCAACTGCTAAATACATACGCAACCTAACCAGCAAGAGGCGGAAATGGTATTGCTGTAGATGAGCTAACAGAATCTTCCTATTTCTCCATTATGTATAGATTGGGTCGTGAAACATTTTTTTATCAGTCTTAAGCCTCTTCCCTTCCTGTAAGCACATAGATGCATGTACATATACCCATGTGCCAACACAAAGAGTACGCGCGGCACAGCACTCAGCGGAGTTTGAGAGGATGGCACATGGGTGCTGAAGAAGCCTAGTGCTAGGGAGTGCTACAGCCAGAGTTTACCCCTCTGGAAAACCAGGGTTTAGCACCTCGTTGTCCCCATCATTCCATGGTGGACAGGGACCTGACTCTTCAATCACTTCTTGCAATGTGCGTTTCTGTTGATGTCAGGAAAGCCACACTGCATGACAGACTCCACATTCACCAACAGGCATAGCAGCAACTTTCAAATAATGTCATATATGAGCTGTGCTTTAGGATTATTTTGTCTTTAAAAAAAAAATTGAATTCATGCAGTCCTAGAGTACAACACCCATACATGGGTTAAAGACAATTCTGCGTGAATGCTTTGGGGTCCTCTGTGCACCTTTTTAAACAATCAGTACCTCACAAAAACGTTTCAATACAATTCCTCACATATGTACTCAGTATTTCATTTTACACTTATGAATAAATATCAGACTTGCATTTTAGGTATCAAAAATATGTTGTTAGGAGATCTTAATAGTAGATGTCATAAATCCAGAGTTTTCACCAAAGAGTAAAACAATTCAAGACCTTTTGGTGAATGGATGATGAAAAAGAAACATTTACAAGAGTTACATGTGATTTATGGTCTTATGCTACCAACAGCTGTCCGACCAGATCTGGGTTTCTGTCCTTTATTAATGCCATGATAAGAGCAGCAGCAGAATTCACCATCTCCTGAAGCAGCAAATGGTCCTGGTGAAAAAACAATAAAAAAAGGAAGGAGCAGGGAAAATAATATGTTAATAAAATTGGAAAAAGAAAATAATTAAAATCAATGTTCAAGTATGCAAAATTACCATATGAGTACTGAAAATCCCAACTGTTTATTGGCACTTATTACAACCTCTAAACATTATACTTTAAGGAAACACAATTTCATGGTAATAACCATTTTCAAATCTCCATGAAGATTGAAAAAGCAAAACTATTTAAAAAAAGATTAATACATTTTAACTGCTAGAATTAATGCTACCTATCCAGAGACCACCAACCCAGAAGCTTGATTCTGTTACTTGCTTTCCAGCTGATTTTTAACATTTAAAAGTTAAAAAAAATTTTGGGGTTGAAAACATTGGAACAAAATGGGAGGATTTAATTGAGTAGCACAGTTAAAGACCGGTAATTTTAAGCACCTACTGAAACACACAAAGCCCTTTAAGCACTAGGGCTTCAGCAGTTTAGGGTGATCTTTGTGTCAAGCAACTTTAAAAAGTAGTCTGGTTTTGATAGGCAAGCATAGAGACCAACACAGGAAGAAGTCATAAAATGAGACTTTGATTCTGTAGTTCTGAGCACTCCAGTTCAAATTTGAAAGAGTCCTTTGTCTAATTGCCAAGTTTCCTTAATTGTATTGAGTATAAAAGGTTGGCCTTTTGCTACCAGTAATAGTTTCGTTCATGCACTGGGAAAACATTAATAGGTGCAACCAGGCAAAGACACATCCCTGGAGAGAGAAATAGGAGGGAACAATTTCCATGAAGCAACTGAGAAAAAGAAAGGTCTACAAAACTCTTGGGAGAACCTAGAAGAGTTTCAAATACAGATGGGGAGCTACAAAGAGAATTCATGAGCTGTTCTCCATAGCCATGATGGATAAAACAGGAAGCAGTAGGCTTAAGGGAACTCTCACTGGGATGTAAGAATTCAGGAAGGACTGGTATAGAAGGGAACAGATCATTTTAACAGTAAGGACTGGCATAGAATGGAACAGATCATTGGACAGATCAAGGAAACTCATCATAAGGGTCCTGTAACATGAGACCAGCATATGTGTAAAATGGGGTGCAGGTATATCTCCTTGCTGGGGCAGGAGGATCGGGCGTTTTGATTCTGGATCTTTTCCCCACTGTTTTTCTATGATGCTGCATCAAGGAAGAATGAGAAGATACTGTTTAAGAAACATGGATGAATGGAGAAACAATGGAGGTTAAAACCTGCTTTTTAAGGAATAAGGCTATTGCTGAAGTGCCCGACTTACTCAGCTAGCACAGAGGGGAGCTGGAGACTAAGAAATCGAGGTTGAACGAAAAACTGAATGGGAAACACTTCCAGTGTTTACGTGAGTCCAGAGGAGGCCACAAAGATTATCAGAGGGCTGGAGCACCTCTCCTATAAAGACAGACTGAGACAGTTGGGGTTGTTCAGGCTGGAGAAGTAAAGGCTCCCAGGAGACCTTGTAGTGGCCTTCCAGTACCTATGTTCTAGTAGGTCATATAGTGACAGGCCAAGGGATAATGGTTTTAAATTAAAGAGGATAGATGTAGACTAGATTTAAGGAAGAAGTTTTTCATGATGAGGATGGTGAGGCACTGGAACAAGTTTCCCAGAGATGTGGTGCCCCATCCCTGGAAGCATTTGAGGCCAGGTTGGGTGGGGCTGTGAGCAACCCCATCCAGTTGAAGATGTCCCTGCTCGTTGCAGGGGGCTGGACTAGATGACCTTTAGAGAAGTCTCTTCCAACCCAACCCATTCTATCATTCTATGGTAACAGTCTTATTAACTTTGTGCTTTATGTCAAAGACAGCAAACATCCAGAGAGGTAACTAGATTGAATTAGAAATGGCTAGTTTATACCTGATGCTTTTATCATTACTGGAAAAATGATATTTGTATTTGACTAGAATTTCGTCCTAAATATCATCAAGTAAGCTGTTACAATCTGTAACCTCCCTCAAAACATTACACTCCTCACACATTCACGTTCCCCATTCTAATATGCAGCAAAATGATTTATTAGTGTTCTAAGGAATTGTTGTTGATGACAAGTGTTCCCCACAGTTGTGCCTTGCTGTTCACCGAGAGACACCTCCCATTCAGTTAAGCAGGGAGCACAGAAGTGCACTCAGGTCCTGCTCCTCCAGTGCCTTCTGTTGCGGACGAAGGGTGCAGAGGCAAATTCAGAACCCACTACTCCAGTTTGGCAGGGGTTTCACTCCCTCACTGCCCACAGCTCTGAACTGCTGTGTATCGCACGAGGGGAGCGGAAGTGACGCGCATGCGCCCGCTGGGTCGGCAAACGCTGCTATCGCTTCCAAGATCTAGCAAGGCATTTCTTGATCTTCAGCACTGCCAGTCTCCTTGTGCCCCTCACCGCTTCTCCTTCAGTTTGTCTCCAGAAGCACTTCATGATTACAGACACTGGTTTCCAAACGGGCTTCCAGCCATATCTGAAGTTGGCTGGAGGTGAATATATAGATACATACTATTTTTTTTCCCCCCATTTCACAAAAAATAAATAAATAAAAAATACACCTGGCCAGGAATGCTCTTAATGCTTCTCCCAATAAATCTTTCCACACCCTCTGTTGGTTACTGGATTCAGTACACATTCCTTTGCAGCAATAAATTATGTACAGTTTTGAACATAAAAGGAAGCAAGAGAAAGAAATTTAACTTTCACAGGAGAGATTGAAAGTGACACCGTAAGATTCCTTCAGACTGAAAAAAAACTATTTCTAAAGCTAAACCTAAGGCTTTAGTGCTAATTTCCATGTTCTAAAGGAAAGACATGCAAAAAAGTTACTAATAGTATTTACAATCCAGGCAAAATGGCACAGTAACGGCCAGAAACCTGCATGAAGAAGTGGTCTATAAACCACATGGAAATCAACCATTGAACTGATGATTGTTTACACACACACCTCCCCCCAAGAACCACCCTCCCCCCAAAAAAAAAAGGTAAGCAGCACAAATTAAAATGCATTTGCAAGTTTTACAATTACTTCACTTCTAATATTCCAATGATTAGTAGTATTATTATAATTATTCAGGAAAACACCTGGATCCTGTCTGTCTTAGAATCCATTGATACAATGGCAGCAACAATGAGCTGTTAGCAGGACTGGCCCCTGTGTAGGATGAGTCCATGTAAGCCTGTTTTTTGGAAATAACCTTAAGTGTATCCTTTGAGTGAATAGACATTATCTTATTTAAGATTACAGAAGTAATATAAAAGATACTTAATTTTATACCATTACAGTAGATGGCTAAATGACATTGTGAAGCATGTACTGGAACTTTCCAAAGGGCAATACTTTCAAATATTTGCCATAGGGGTTCCTAATTTTGGATTTATGCTATTGCTCCCTCCCAGTAACTCTGTCACAGTTTGGTCCAACACCTGGGCCTGTGAGCCAGCCTCCGAGTGCTGGAGAAATCAGTGGCACAAAGGTCAAGGATGTGCCAATTTTAACTTGATGTATTCTCACAGCCACGGTCTTACTGGAAAGAGGTAGTAAATAATGCAAAGAAAGGACTCTTCCAGGAATTTCCAAATCATTGTGTATCCTGCATCTTTCTGAGAATCTGAACTCACTCTTATGCTAGGAACTGTTACTGTACTATCTGACAGTCTTCTAACTTCTGGTGATCATTTCTAGTCCTTATCACCAAAAAAAGAGAGCAGAAAAAGAATTTTTAGCAACTGAAAGACAACACATTGTTCAAAGTGTAGGCACAACGCTGACTGACACAATAGTTAAGTTGTATCTTAAATATTCTTTCCTGCCCTCTGAATCCTGCTGGGAATTTACTTCATTTTAGGCCATTACTGTGCACGTAAGCGGATATTTTCCATGTGCCACAACAATACTCAGCTTTCTCCTAAGTAGTTACAGGTAATTTGGATGCCAGCAGTGTTTATGAAGAGTATTTAAAAAGAATCAAAAGGACAGATTTCAACAATGCAGGAAAGAAAAAGAATCTTGCGGGTCTTATATTAATTTAAAGCTAAACAAACAAGCGAGCACTTCGAGCCCCCCGGCTATACCCTTAAAACACCCATGTTTCTGACGCTGCAGTGTTATTTCTGGCAGCAGTGCTGATTATGGCTGATAGTGCCTACAGGGAGGCTTCAACAAGGATGCCAGGACAAATTTAATCTACCACACCTAACTCGACTGCACACACAGGCCTCCGATCCTCTGTTACATTCAATGGCACAGCACTAAATCTTTCAAAAGTCTCATTATTAGTTACAGGAAGTCAAACACAATCAAGCAGAACTAGGTCTTCACATGTCTAATTGCCCGGCGTGTTTGCATGTATTGTAACCACAATAAAAAGCAGGATGTAAGGAGGGAAGGATCAATACAAGCCCTCGTGTAGCCCACAAGGGCTCTCGCACGCTAGTGCCCACCCACCGCTCGGCGCTGCAGACTCCGAGCAGAGAACAGACTTCGGCACGCCGCTCAGCGCACCCATGCACGGGCGGGATGGATCAAACACCAGCAGCTCTTTTCCTCATCAACACGATCCTTAAAAAAGACTGTGACCTTTAAGCAAGACTCGCAGGCAGTAACAACTTTAATTGATTAATAACCGGAGTTCCACATGATGAACTGGTGTGCCACGATCCCCCCTCAACCATTGTGATACTCACTGTCTATTCATTGCATCCAGTTGAATTAAATGAGTCTCTTGTAAAAAAGAAAACCAAAACCCCCTAACATTTCTTGGCCATTAATAAATAGAATTTTTTATTGTTTGAACAGATGATTAACGGCATTTATAAGCTAAAAACAAAACTTTTACCACTTCATATTTATGTACTTTGGAAAAGAAAGTACTCAGAAACAGTGCCAACCTTATAAACCATAAATCCACATAACAGCACTTTGATTCCAAAATAAAATATCCACTTTGTCTGTTACTAAATAGTAAAAATATTCCAACATAACCATATTGTGTGATGGTTGTAACTCATATTCAGAATTTATTTGATGTAGAGTTACTGACTGTAGGGGTTTTCTGGTTTGCAGAATAGGACTGGGAATGGATACAAGGGACAGAGTTAAAGTTGTAAAGTTTTGTTTGGAATATGCAATCCGATATTTTACAAATGTGCATTTATTTAAAAAAACCTGTGAGGATATCTGCACATTCACTGACATTCCCCTAACAATTCATTTCCTCGCTTCAATCTGTTTAGTAGTGGGTTTTCTCCCCCCCAGCCAACTGGAAGTTCACATGCATGCATTTCAATTTACATATGCACTAGTTCAGTTTAAGCTTAGCTTGAAAAATACAACTACCCTTTTAAGCTCAGAAAAAAAAAAAGAAAAGAAAAGAAAAAGCAGGTATTACCTCTGCCTTTTACTGCATCCCTCCAAAAGAACAGCACAGCTGTGCTCCATTATTTGCACTCTGCTTCGCTGTAATACTGTTTGGCTTTCCATTTAATACAGTTTTGAAAATTACTAGAACGGTAAAGTTAGCCCAGATGGGATGGGAAACCTGAAAACATGATTTTAAAAGGCTGCTAAACTTAGGGAACATCCATATCAACAGGGTTACGTTTGAAGCAGGGATGGAAAGAGGGCCAGGGCATGCACTGGCACGCTGGCATGCCCCTGCTCTTGCTGTTCCATTGTATGCCCGCTCCCTGGCACAGTTTTGGCTCCTGCCAGCTGCATGTTCCCAGACAATGGCTGGGCATGGTTCAGGGGACAGCACAGGCCAGGGACTGCTCCGAAGGGACAGGCTGATTGAGGCCACCCTTCTTTTGGGAAAACGAGAACTTAGCCATACGGACATGAGGCATGCTGTGCCCTAGGACAAGAGAACCATCCCCAGCCTGTTTTACTTATCAGTATAGATGTAGCCTGAGTGCCACTGGGAAGTGACAGTTGTGCCTCTCTCTCCCTGCCCAAACGCATCGAGAATACATAAGATGCTGATCAAACAATCCCCCCAGAATTAGGCACAAATCCCATGAAGCTACCACATAAACACAGTAAAAGAAATACCACAAAAAGAAACAAACCAGAAAGAACTCCTCTATGGACACCCTTCTCACCACCACAGAGGAGGAGAGACACACAAACCCCACTACAAGGCAGAACTCATGCTGCAACTCACACCCCTGCCACCTTACAGAAAAAAGACAGGAGCAGCAGCAGGACAGAGTGACGGAGGATGCCCACTGCTCCTGTTCGCAGGGGTGGCTTGGGTGCACACCAGGCATGCCACAAGGCATGAGTGGAAGAGACAAGGGCTGAAATAGTCTGTGTTCTGGCAAGCATCTTGCAAAAGACTACGTTGTCAGTGCAAGAGGAGCTGCTCTTAATTTCAAACTCTGTGAGTTGCTATAACTTACACTAAGGCTATACAATAGGTGCCTCCAAAACTCGCCTGATGTCACATCCTGACAGTGTTTTATTTGCACTCAGAGAAACTGAGTAGCAAATCTGGCCTCAAAAAACTCAATACTTGAAATTTTCTTCTTCAATTAATATTTATAATTTCAAAATACAACCTGAAGAGGGACTGAGGTTCTACTACTAGACATCAATTGTACAACATGGTTTGGTGTTTCATCTCACCAGGAGGAATTGTCTGGTAGATTTATGAAGATGCATTTTTTCCTACTCAAGATGCACAGTGGCGTGCATCTACATATTAAAGCAACCTCTATTTCTCTTAACAGTACAAATTAATCTGCAGTCTCCTTTCTTCTTAAAATGCTTCCACATCACATTTTTGAATCCATGTGCCAAAGGATCTATTGATAAGTGACATCTCATACATAATATCAATGCAGCAATTTACCTCAATAAGAAGACAGCTATGCAGATCATTTTAAAAGATAAGAAAACTATTTCTCTGAATATTTTTAGGTTTCCTTTCAAGTGATACATAAATAATTCAGGTAGCATTTGAGTTCAGATAGGTAGCTGGGTTCAAAATGACTCCAGCAGTTTCACAATTAAGCCTCTGCATACACAGCCATTCTTCCTGTGTATGTATACTCCTCAAAACAGAAATAACTGGGAAATTGAGGTACTTGGGGTGGCATGAGGTTTGAGAAGAGAGAGATGAGTGGCACTGGAAGAACAATATTGTCACTGTGCTAATGGCTAGCAGATCTCTTAGTTAATGAACTGATGTATCTGAATTAATTCCCGTCAGTTAAATGGTTGCACACCCATGCTACAGTCAACCCAAACTCAGATAAACTGTGTGTAAATATTTGATGTTGTACCGTATCTCTATCTCTCTCCTCTGCCCCATTGATCAACCATGTCCCTTATAGTCTGTCATAAGAAAATGGAGACCCATCAACATTTAAAATGTCTGAGTATTTAAATCTCCTGGAGTTTGTAAGGATTATGTCCTAATGCTGTTGTGTGCATCTTTTCACTGGAGAATTGTAGTCTTTTCAACTGACGGTAAACATTGTTCTTTTGTTAAAAAAGTCCAGCACCCCTCCCCCCCAAAAAACCCCCACAAAACTGCAAATAGGATTAAATCTTTTTTCTAGTGGGAACAGAAGAGATGGGATTCCCCTAAATCAGCAGTTTTTAAAAAGCTCCATTACCCACCTGTTCTGCAACAGGTAGGTGACCAGGGTTCAGCTCCTTTCTTTGTGTGAGGTGGTTAATCCATCCCCAGCTCACACTTTCATTGGATTGGGCAAACGTTCCTGTGGAGGAATACCCCTTCTCTGTACCATCACTGTATCGCACAGAAAGATGATGTGACTCCAGCCTAGATGCTAATCCAGATGCCAGGGCAGCAAGTGAAAGCTCTGTTCTAACTTCTGTTCCAGAAGTTTCTTCTTTTGATGTAAAATAAACAAGCAGTACTTGGAACAGACATGCTATAGGTGCTAACGTCTCTGTCACCTGCAGACACAGGCTTTACATTCCCTTGCCCCTGTCCTCTCCAATTCTTTTTCCCTTTTTTCCCCTGTAAGACAAACGGTTAGCATGATCATTTTGAATAATCAACAAAAATTCCTCGTGCAAAAAATTCTCTGATGAGTTTTTTTTTAAAGAGCATTTTCAGCACATTCAATCATTCCAGCTTAAGCAAGAGTTTTCATTCAGCACTTACCACTATCTGATCTAAGCTCTTGGCAAGAGTGAGTACGCCAGCAGTGATAGCACAACTGTCTGTCAACCCTCTTTCCCTCCAAGTTGTTCAAAAAGCTACCTAATGCTTGAGCTAGCAGCCAGTTCTGCCACCTGTATGGGACTGGTACCAAATTACTGGCAGAATAAGCCGTTTACCAGATGTGGTCATCTGCAAAACTATATTATGTGTTTGAGGTTTCTTAAAGGTGGTCTCAATACAGTATGTTACCAAATGAGTCTATAATATGAAATGTATTCATGTTAATATACATTACTGTATTACCTACGGGCCCTATGAGATACCACTCCAATAACCTTGTCAAACGCACCATCAGGGCTTCTGGGGGAAGGAAGAAGTGTTTCTTCCTATCCATACAAGAAACTGAAACACTCCCAAGGCATAGGAGACTTGTTTTCTCCTCTGACAACCAGCATTGGAAGCTGCTGAAAAAGCTATGCTTGGGCTGAAGTCGAGTGAAGCTGTGGCAAGTCTTGCTTCTGGTTTCAGAAAGCTTTGGCTCAATCTGATAGCACCAAGAACTTCATATGGGAGTGGGATTTAAGCCTTCCATGCAGCAGTAGCATGTAACAGTGCTTCCCTCAGTGCGTACGCATGGTGGTTCCTCTGCTGCCTGTTCCATTGGGAGAGTCTGTAAATACTTTGATGAGCTGCGGTGTCAAGTTTTGCAGGCGACCAGGAACAGGCACCAGACCCACCACACGCACAGACAGACAGAAAGCACGGGCTAAGTAGTGCTGGCCTCCTGCAAAACATTACAACCCAGTCATGCAAATCATTTACAGGCTGTTGCAGTACACCAGGCACCACCAAGTGAAGACGGAGGGGCTATGGATCACATGTGAATGTGTTTGATACACGGGGCTAGTGGCAGAGCAAAGGGGGCTCAGAGCACTTCAGCTGTTTTTCTCCTGTTATGAGATGAGAAATACAGCACTTCCTAGCTTATTTTCACCCACCTCAGCCCTAAATAGGAAGGCAAAAATGTGTATGTAGGGAAGATGGAGAAAAAACATGAGGAACAACATAGGTGAAAGGGGAAAAAATAATTGATAGAGGTAAGAGATTAAGCACACAACTATCTCAGTCTTCAAAATACAAAAAGACATGCCATAGCTAAAGATCAGGAGAGATTACTATCAATGCCAGAGGCTCTATTTGATAGGCAAACTGTCATATACTGCATGTAAAAAAAAAATCTTCAAAACTCTGAATAGGACATTTCTACTGGTGAGATCTGAGGTCATTAGTGCAATCATAAAATTGTAAGTAGGGAAGTGTCACATATATGAATGTGTCTCTTTTTCAGAGCACTATGTCATCCTTACTCAGGATCTGACAAAACCCACCCAGTGGGGACAGAGAAAACAATAAAGCACTTTGTCATACAAACGTCTAGCATGAGCATACGGTTGGACTAGATGATCTTGGAGGTTTTTTCCAACCTTAATGATTCTACAATTCCATGATAAATGTACGTATTTCACGGTAAATTTAGCACAGTTTATTTCAATATTACAAGTTTTTTTCCTCTCTGTCCCATATTAAATTGACAACATAGAATGGCTGTTGCACTCTGCAAGGAAAACAACTGAGCACGCTACCTGTGAACATCTCGGTTGCTAATTCACAATGCGAGACGTGAAACGTTTTAGCTATGCCAGGTCACAGAACTCTGCACACATATGTGCAGGAGTGGTTTGTGTAACCTGTGAATGTGATTATCAGCGTTACATGGGGAGGCTGGAAAACTGTTCATTAGTGACTGTAAGAAAACGGGAAGGTCTTTGGAAAGAATAAGTGATGCATATGAACCTCCTGGCGGATGCTGAAAATCAGCGCTGAGGAAACACGAACATTTTTTCCATTCTCTCAGTCTAAGGCACACTTTCCTCCCCTTCTAGAGGTGCCAACTTCATAGGGAGTATTATGTAGAGTAGACATATAGCTTTCCAAAATAAGAAAAAGGCATGTTTCCATCCCTTTCAATACAAGCGTTCTGTTCAGCCATACAAATCTTCATTATACAACTCCTACAGACTGCGAATAATCTGAAATACCAGCAGACAGTTGCAGTAACTAATTGATTGGAAACATTCCTTGTGATTACAGATAATTTATTTGAGATGGTTCAGATGAAAAACTGTATAGCCTACTAAAAAACAAAATTAAAACTTCTCCTTTGGGGAAAGAAATAAACAAAACCCAAGAAATTCTGTGGGGCAAAGTATGCATACACATGTGCTGGGCTATTGTTCACATCCCAGTCTTGTGGCTTCCAAACTTTTAGGATGATAATATCAGTTCAATGGGGTAAAGGCCACATTCCAATCTTGGTTACAGAAATACAAAGCAAAGTAACTGCAGTATTACAAACCCAGTTACTTTGCAGTTGCAGAGTCTGAAATTCAACTTTAAACTCTATTTTGCTACTGAAGGCCTAACACACCACTGCTTTTATACTGCTCCCTCAAATGTCACTGTTTCAGGCAATGAGACACAGTGAGAGGGAGCGGCTGTCCAGAAGCGTATTGATATGATGGATTTCCCTAATTTGATACTCTTAATTAAATCTAGCTCATTTGTTTGCAACTGGCTCTAAAGTTGCATCATCTCATCATTCTGTGAGGAGGGGCTGATTGCAGAATAAATCATTAAAACTTCATGTTTAAGTTACACACTGAAATCTGAAAACATCTATTAAATCACACCATAGTGTTTAAAATTAAATGTCCGTCCTTCATCTTATCACTCCAATTCTACTTCTTTGACCGCATCTGTGTGATATTTAGGCATAGGTTATGTTTCACCTCTGACTTCTCCGATCTACAGCTGAGCGTCGACAGCCTACTGGAAGACCAAAAATAAAAGAAAAACCAACAAAATTCCTTACAATTCAAGACTCTTATGTGAGGCCAAGCTATTCTACTTTCCCCAAAAAATAAAAATACCAGACTGATGAAGAAGTGTCCAGAAATGAGATTAAAAGCTACAAGGACATGATGTGACATCTCTCCTTTGAGAGTAAGAGGAGAGGATTCAGCAGGGGAAAACCAAATTACAACCCAAGTTATTAATAATAATAATTCTCTTTGTCTCCCACAGCAATATGAAACTTTAATACATTAATTGTGCAGTAATTCTAATTATACTCAACATCCCTTTGCACAAAACATGGACTTGTTCCCTGCTCCAAAGCTATCTTCACGCAGTGAAAGTAATAAGCAAGAAAGAAGCCTGCATTTCTTTCAAGCATCAATAAATCCAAAACCAAAGAGGCTCTAAACACAAGTTCACTCAAATACACTCTGAACTACTGTGAATGAAGAAACTGTATTTGCTTCAGTCTATTGTTTTCTTTCAGGTATGTTGCCTACACAATGTTTACCTACATGCGGAAAAACTTTTTCACAGTGAGGGTGACAGAGCCCAGGGAGGTGGTGGAGTCTCCTTCTCTGGAGATATTCAAGACCCGTCTGGATGCCTATCTCAGTGAAATGTCCTAGGGAGCCTGCTTTGGCAGGGGGTTGGACCCGATGATCTCTCGAGGTCCCTTCCAACCCCTACAATTCTATGATTCTACTCATTTATAACTGCACAGTTTATCTGAGCAGCACCCTAGGACCTGAACCAAACTAATCCCTACCCAGCATGCTTGAGGAAGTAACAATAATTATTTTTTAAGTCATTGATCCAAAACTCTCAATTCCTCTATTCTAATTTTCTTCATCCTCCTGAGTTCACAGCCTAAAGTCAGGGCAAACAGAGCAGTTGCCCTCGTTAAACTTTCCAGCTAAGCAACAGTGGGAGCATATACATTATGAAAAATTAATCCTAGAGGAAAGATGGCTTCTAAAGCCTGGTATGAGCAGAGGCGCTGGGCTCAGAAAGCAGCAGCACACAGCCCATGTCCAATCCAATAGACGGGGCAGAGAAGAATCCTAAAAACATGTGAGGAAACCCCTGTGGCAAATCGCTGTTTTCACCGAGGGGCTGAGGGGAATGGCAAGCACCGGACACACCATACCTTCCTGTGGCAGTGCCGATGGCAGGAACAGATGGATGAGTCTGAGGGATACATCACAATTCTTAAAGAGGCAATTGAATTATCTTAAAGCCAGATAACTTGCTAGCAGTATGTCCGTGACAGCAGAAAATACCAGCGTGGGCTGATCACACATGCACGTACTTTCTCAGATGGGTTTTGCAGCCCTTGGGCAGCTCACGCTGTGATGGCTGCTCTGAGTCTGGGCCTACCCCTGATCGTCCCTCTGTAGCTGAACTGTGTGGAGGAACCTCTCCTGCCCCTAGCTACTGACTAAACCATCACAGTGCTGGAGGGCAAATAGCCAGTTTCCAAAAATCCCCTTGGAGTATGATCCCAGTGATGGGCTAAGGATAGCCCATAATTCGCTTTACAGCTAAACCACAGCAAACAGATAAAGCAGTCATTACCATTCCTTGGCACTGGCCAAGAAATCTCTAAGTGCTAAAGGTATAACTTACAATCGTGAAGGGACAGATGTGCTTGCTTTTGGATTCTAGCTTTCTTGTAGGCTGTAAGAGTCCAGCTACACCACCAAGATAGAGCTCACAGATGTTCTCTTACATAAAAAAAACAGGGTTTGCCAAGACAGGCTTCTCTTTCTTCCAGCTAATATCAGCCCAAACCATGCAACACAATGGCCTGTCTATATACAAACAAAAGCCTTCAAACTTAAAATATAACCAAAGTGATAAAACTCTCATAAAGTAACAACAATAAAAAAATATTCTGTGCTGTTAGGAAAATGGCTATTTTAAAACTTTAGAAAGAAACAGGCAGAAATAGAATAAAAACAATAAAGAAATTAGTCTTGCAGATGGATTAATTGTACTCCGTAATTAAGGCATTTAATTAAATATAAAACAGATTAAATACTCTGTTAGCTATGAACACATCTCTTTACACGAGATTAGCATTCATCATTAAGCTTATTCTTCAAGTATGCTGTACCTTGAGTTGTGTAACAGAAGAGCCTGTGTTTTACACCCTTTAACGCTTCCAATTAAATTGTTACCAAAGTTCCCTTTCAAAACATCCTAAAACCATCTTGTGCCTACTTGCAACTTCAAATGGGTCTGTGACTGCAGAGATAAGTTTGGTTCCTCCTAACACCTTCTCGTAACATGCATTTGATTAAGAAACTATTTATGACAGTTTCCAAGAGCATGACTAAACACGATGTGTATGAGTTTACCACATCACTTAGTTCTCCCTTTAAAATCTGAGTTCTCCCTTTAAAATCTGAGTCCCCTCAGATAGCATGCCCTGAGAACATGCTATTTTCATGGGGATGGGAATTAGTCTTTTTCATAAGCAAAGGGATTGCCATGCTTCCAAGGGATTGCCATGCTTCCAAGACAGAAAGGTACAAAAGGAGGTACTAGTGTCCTGTGGACTGTCTGCATGTGGGCTGTTTTTGTTTTTCAGCTTTCCCTACAAAAGCTGAATTTTTAGTTAAGTATTACTGTCACCAATATCTAGAAGTGAAACAAGAATGATGTTGGTAATAATATTTAAAATACACACATTATTATTACCAAATCATTGGTAATTATTTTTAAAATTAAAAAAAAAAACCTTAGAGGTCCTAACAAAATTATTGGATTTTTTTCTCAATATAACTGTCAAAAATGAAAGTGAGCAGAGCACTGAGTAGTTTTCAATCTGATAGTAATTCTGACAGCAGTTAATCATCGCAGATCCTGGACATAAGGCCACAGTGGAATTTTAAATTTATTTTTTAAAGTCATTAATTTTTTATAAGAACTGTATTGTAGTAACAATGTTTATGTGTAAAGGAATCATAGTAGCTTAATTTTGTTGGGATCTGGTCTTAATATCCACAGCTGCCAAGGAAATAACTCCCATGAAACAGTTACTCAAGTGAGTACAGGGGATGGCACAGATATGAATCTGAGCACCCACTGTGTGAGCCCAGCAGCCTGCAGAGCTGGTATATCATGCATTTCTTTGGCTAAAAATAAAAAAGATGTAGTTCTGTTTAAGTTTTATCCAGAATTACAAACTAGTTCAGCTGTTCAAATACATCAGGTGTTAGTTAAGAACTAATCTCCCGGTGCTTCCACTAGAAAGCATAACTTTTACTTTCTCTGACTTTGACTCACTTTTATTTTCCCCCCATCCAGCTTCAGTATCGCTTCCAAGTTCACAGCTGCATTTAGAGCTGCATGTATCTTTTTACATGGGCAATGATTTCACATTGTTCATCTCCTCAGCTTGTATTGATTAAATGAATGTGTGGTTTGGCTTTTCATGGATGTGTTTTAAAAGTTTCCTCTGGACAAAAGAAGTAATCTCAATCTCCATTTCCACTAATTCCTCTCTTGACTCAGTATCTCTTTTGTCTTCAACAAACTCTACTCCCTCGTGCCTGTTCTTGGCCTCAGCTTTTACCCTGCGTGCTCTATGCCCATAAATCTGCTGTCTCTTCAGTAAGCAGAACTATGTCTGCAGCAGTAGGTACGTGCCACAGCCTCGCTTCTCAACGCTCCTATACGTCCTCAGTCACAAAGTCTGTTTCTCATCCACTACCGAGATTAACTTGCTCTTATTGAGGCATACCCCTTCGGAGCTTTTGCGTTACCTCTTGCTGCTGAATGCCCTGCTATATGATCAAAGCAAGATTCCATTCTCACAGTCAAACAAATCTACTAACAGAGATATGCGTTCCCTCAAGCTCCATTAACAAAACACAGGCTCTCTCGTGGTCCAGGCTGCCCATGGGCTTCTCCAGTCCAAAGATGGGCCTTAAAAAATCATAGAATCATAGAATGACATGGGTTGGAAGGGACCCCAAGGATCATAGAGCTCCAACCCCCCTGCCACAGGCAGGGCCACCAACCTCCAGGCCTGGATCTACACAAGGTTGCCCAGGGCCCCATCCAGCCTGGCCTTGAACACCTACAGGGATCGAGCATCCACCACCTCTCTGGGCAGCCTGTTCCAGCACCTCACTACTCTCTCTGTAAAAACTGTCCCAATATCTAATTTAAACCTTCCTTCCTTTAGCTTTAATCCATTCCCCCTTGTCCTGCCATTGTCTACCCTTTTAAAAAGTTGATTCCCCTCCTGTTTGTATGCTCCCTTCAGGTACTGGAAGGCTGCAATGAGGTCCCCCCACACCCTTCTCTTCTCCAGGCTGAACAAGCCCAGCTCCCTCAGCTTCTCTTCGTAGGGGAGGTGCTCCAGCCTTCTAATCATCTTCGTGGCCCTCCTCTGAACCCTCTCCAACAATTCTACATCTTTCTTGTATTGCAGGTCCCAGATCTGGACACAGTACTCCAGATGGGGCCTCACGAGGGCAGAGCAGAGAGGGACAATCACCTCCCTGTCCCTGCTGGCCACCCCTCTGCTGATGGAGGCCAGGATACCATTGGCCTTCCAAGCTGCAAGAGCACACTGCTGGCTCACACTACACACTACTACACACTACAATTAATTTGTTCAAATAAACACAAAAGAAAAAAAAATGTGGTTGTACAAGATGGTAATAAATACCAATTAGAGGCATTATTAATAATTTTGCAATTACCTTTAAAATGCTTAAGCAGGAAGTTTTTTCTCTTTAAAATTCAACCCAAATAACTTGAGAGAACGTGTTTTAAAATGCAGAGCTACCTATGAAATAAAGTAAAATATGATAAAGCCAAAATAATCTCTCACAAATAATTTCTAATGATTCCATGTCATTAGGATGCATTTAGGGGAGTAATGAATTTACAGAGCTCTGCAATAGGAATCCTTGTTTCTGTAGCTATCCTCATATTGAGTGAATAGATGTGGGAACCACATTCATATTCTGCAGTTAGTAAACACCAGGAGCTCTGAAGCCAAATCAGTCAGAAGCAGAATTCCTTTAATGTGTTTATCTGATAGTGTTCTGAGAAAGCAGAGTTTCTAAGTCCTAGCATTGACCACTGCGATATTACTTTCTGCTGTGACTTTCGTATGTGCTTCAAGGGACTGATATTGTATTTACACAATAGATAATACATAAATTGTAATAAGTTATGACAGGCATTGTATTTCAAGACAATTATAATTTGCCTCTAGTAGATTTATAAGGCATGAGACTAAATACCTATTGAGTTTTACCACCCAAGAAGTACTGTTTTGGAATGAAATGCCTGGATTATATTACTGATAGAAAATAAACTTCAAAATAAGGAAAACAGGCTACATATTGATTTGTGAATGATCTCACTGCACACCAGCTCCAGAAAATTAACTTTATCAAGAACCCTGAAGCTGTTTATAATAGAAATTCCTATCAGTTCATTTTCAATTTCTTAACCTGTTAGGCAAAGAGAAACACAGTTCAAATGAAAAGAACCAGGCAAGATTCTCATAAACAGCATTACCAAGTAGAAGGTCTGGATTACTGTGAGATTCTGCCAGCGCCCAGTTTATATAGAATCACAGAATCATAGAATGTTAGGAGTTGGAAGGGACCTTGAAAGATCATCTAGTCCAACCCCCTTGCCAGAGCAGGATCACCCAGACTAAATCACACAGGAATGCATCTATGCGCTAATATGATCTAATTTGTAAATTCTGAATCTGAAAAAAACCCTCTGAAATGTTTGAATTTTACAGAACAGTGCTAATTTGTGACCAGAGAGTTAAAATTCAAAAGCATCTTGACAAGTGTTCGTTAAAGAGCAGTCCATGAATCCATCTAAGTAGGTAATTCAAACTGCTACGTAATTTGACGTTAACCTTTGCTCCCTGTGAAAGCTTCTGAAGTTTATTGTGAAATCAGTTATTTCTCTTGCAAGAACTGTAAAAACACAGGCCACCACAAGTCATCAAAACAAAATATTTAATTACGGCCCAAGCTGTCAGTCTCATCTTACGTAGAGACACACATCCAAGATTCAACATCAACAGACCATCAAGACTTTTGGATGAAATAAAGTACTAGCAAAGATGGTTGCCTATAACAAGCTCAAGTGGCTTTACAGCAGGTAGATACATAGCCTCTGAAGTCACACAACACAGGTTGCAGTCATGTACTTCAGGTGCAATAACTGAGGATGGCTTTTGGAGAGCGCATCCCAAGACAGCATCTCATGAACACCAGCTTTCTTGGAAAAGTTTAAACATTTCTGATATGAATCTTTCATGTCACAAACATATCCAAGCTGTACATAAGCTAGGATTCTGAATCTCTTATTGGCTTTAAGACACAGAGCATTCTTGATTATTTGGGTATCTGCACCTCTAAAAGATTTTAAATTAGTTTTGAAAAAAAAATATAAAATGCACATCTTGGTTTCTACCATAAACAATTTCTAGTGCATTTTCAAATGCTAGTCATCAAATGGAGAAATCAGCACAAACAATGCTGTGTTCACCCAAAGTACATTTTGTTCACCACTTCTGCTAGTGCTCTACTCACTTTTGAAAATTCTGCTTTGCAACTGTGGCTTGAGACATCACATGGAAAGAAGAGAATGAAAACCAGAAGGAAGAACACTACTGTGCACCTTAAAGTGGTGAACTGTGTAATCCAATTACATAAATAAAAATAGGAATCAGATTCCAAAGGCAGTGTAAAAAAAGTGAGAAACCTGGCTTGTATACCAGTTGGAGATACTTTTTCATGGTTTATTTAATGTGAAAGGAGTTGCAAGTATGTGTGAACTACAGCCTCCTGGGGTACATGCATAAACAGTGATGGAATGACAGCAGAATTTACTGATAAGGATAATTTATCATGTGTATGCGCTTACGCATAAAACTTGTTAATAGATGAATTAATTTATAGTAAGAATAAACTCAACTTCTGATAACAGGACCACCACAACTGCATAAAGATTCCTTTGTTAAGATTAATTCCATATCTAAGATCAGAATTGTATGTGACAGTATTTAGGAGAGAAACCAAAGAACTGGACAGTTGATAAAGGATTTAAATCAAGTTCATAGAACCTCACAGATGATCCCTAATGAACCCTAGGTAATAATTTGATCTGACATATACAGAAAAATGCTTCAAAATAAAAGTTTTTCCTTTAAAAAAAAGTCTTTCTGTATTACATAAGGAGCTCTCAGTGTCTATTGTGATGAAAGAGATACGTCGCTACAAAAGCTTTATTTAAAATCAGACCACCAGCTTGACACAGGAAAGTCAGAAATACAAAGCCAGGCAATGGCAGAACAGCTCTTAACACAGTTACTAATATTCACTCTTACGTCAGATGACAGGGTACAAAAACATCGCAGACTTAGACAGATTCACAGAAGGGCTTTATGGCTTTCAGTAGATCTTGGACTGAAAAAAGGTGCTCCAGCCCAGAAGTATCACTTGCAAAATCCAGGGACGCCTGCAAGTAGTTCACATGTTTTTGACACTACGCTCCTGAGTTATGCTGGTTTAGAAGCACCAAGCTGCTAAAAAGCAGAATTGCTAAATCTAAAATCTGCTAAATCCCTGAATACTGTCACTACGTTGTCTGACTTGCTCCACTCCAACATTACATGCAAAAAAACCCAAAAAAGGATAACCAGGAAGCTTGTTTCCCCCACCCCACAACATGTTTAGGTATCAAAGCTGGATGTCCTAATCAAGTGATTGTAATACAGAAACAAATTGCTTTTTTTTTTTTTTTTTTTAAATATTCTATGCAGAAATTCACATTAATTGCAAAATCTCATTTAGCTGAGAAAAATTCTCCTGTGGGAGGGGACATTGAAAAAAAAATCTATTCTGAAGGCAACCAACCTGATTTATGCATATATAAATAATATATATACATATATAAATAAAATATACATATATATAAAGGTAGCATATATATATATGTAGCAAAACACTACACCAAGTTCCACAGATTCTTATTTTCATTAAAAATGGCACTTAATCTGTGCTAATAGTAAAAAAATATAATTTATGAAATTATTACTTGAATGTTGACCAAAAATTAAAGCAATATATTGCAAAAAGTGTTGTTCCATTAGAAAACTACATGTAATTCTGTGCTACATTAGTTGCCTCCCATGCACAGAAAATTACAACAAAACTTGATATATTTAATAAGAAGAGGTTGTGGGGTTGGTTTTCCCTAATTTTACTTCAGTTGTAATAGCTCTTTGCTAAAATAAGTTTGTATGTTCAGCCTGTCTTTGTCTTTAGGGATTGTTTTCAATTTCCCATTTACTTAGTGTCTGGGTAAAAGTGCTACTGGTTAAGTAACTGATATTCTCTTAAAAGACATGTGATGACTTATTTGTCTTCAATTAATTTTTTTGTTTAGAAGCTTTGCATACTATGCCAACATTGAGGAATTCAAATGCCAGGCTACCTGATTCCCAAGGTATTTCAGTGTAGCAAAGGAAGTTCTGCAACACAAAGTGATAAACTGAAATGTACAGTTATTTAGTATATAAAAAAAGGAATTCTTAGGGGAAATCTTGTATTTTTACAATTGTATTCGATTCTGTTGTTTTTACAACTTCCAGAGTCTATCTATATGTAGAAGTGTGAAAACACAGAATTAAGCAGAATTTTAAGTATCCCATTAACAGGATGGAGATAAACCAAATCAGAAATCTTGAAACTGAAGTTTGCTTTCCATTCTTGCTTGCTGTAACAAGGTGGCATTGCACATTAGAAGTCTCTGCAGTATTTACTACACCCATCTCCCAAGAAAAAGTTAAATATGAATATTTAAAAGTTCTAAGAACTAATTAAGCATAAATGAGATGAAAAGAGAAGTTCCATAAACTTAATCGATAGTCGACATAATATTAATCACATCTGCATTTGCTAAATGCCCAGATTTAATAAGTGGAGGACAGAGCATCACAGAAAAATGACAGGTACCTGCCAGCTACCTTTGCTTAAATCAGTGGAAGGTGTACAGCGAAGCCACAGATGAGTGACACGTACTGTGTGCTGTGCACAGATGCTGCCAGTTCACTCAGAAGCTCATTTTAACAAACAAACAAAAGAGCTCTGAAAATGTCAGCTGTATTCTCTGTGACTGCCTGAGTTTATCCAGGCTATTCCCAAGCCAGACCTATCACACCCACTCACTTGGGCAAAGACAACTGTTAAGAAGTATTTTCTAGTCCAATCTACTCAACCCTTGCTACAAATCTCTATTCAACAGAGCGCTTCCAATTTGCCTAAAGTCAGGTTTCCAAATTGCCTGCACAGGTGCTGGAGGAACGAAACCCCACTCTCCCTGCACCATATCAGCTCTCTATTCTTCAAAATTCAAATCAGTTCTCAGTGAGGTTGTTTCAGTACCACCACCTTCCTATACTCTACTTTTAAATGAAAAAAAAAAAAAGCTTTTTGTTCAACCACTCATACCAGGCAGCTGCTGTTATATTCTTTTTTTCCTTAGGAGGAACATTTTCTCCAAAGGTCTAGAAAAAAATTTAAGCAAGTACTACAAGGCCTGCCATCCTTATGGTACAGTACTGCTGAATAAACGCCTTCTGGCTTAAAGTTGTATATGCATACCCATGTGATACCACTCACCCACAGCTTACTGAGGCTACTGAACAACATCAGTATATAAATTATACTGTATAAACATTTAAGACAAAACATGTCTGGATACTGACCATAATGTGCAGTAAAGTCCAAGTACCAAATTCTTGATTTCTTGGATATAAACTCACACGATGCTAATAAAAATATTGATCATAGTTACTTTAATGCACACATTTATAAAAAGGGGTGCTTTAAGCAAATTTCTTCAACTAATATTATTTTTCTTTCACTGAAAAGAACTGTTGAGTGCAAGACTAAAATCTGTATAGAATTTTTCTCTTTGTTCTGTAGCATCTCTGCTTCTGAGCAGTTCAGTTATAAGAATATCTTTACCATAGCAGCAAAATATTTTGAGATGCAAGTACTATGTGAAGAAGCCCCTAACCCATCAGAGAAAGGGTTTCCCCATCGTCTCCTCCTTGGTAGTAATTCTGGGAGGAACCCAGCTATTGATTTTTTTCTGGAAATTCATATGCTATTTCAAATTGTAAAGCTGCTCTCACATGCACTAACGTGTTCAAATGGTGGGACAAGAACAGACAAGTATTATACCACTGTAACACACATTTCAACTGCTCATACACTGCTGTAAGAAAGAAATCAAGCCCGAAGTCTCCAGTTTAGAGCTACAACTTGACGTGTTTTAAAGCTCTGAGCAGCACACAAAACAACAGCATATGTAAAGTTCAACTTGGATGGTAAAGTTAACATATGTATTGACACACTTCTGGTACAGCCTTGCCCATAGAGCACAGTCCCACCATCCCGAATTTTCAGCAAAACTTGAAAAAACCTTTCAGCAAAACCATGGAGAAGTTAACAACTAGAACACATTATTATAAACAACCCAGTTGTTTAACTGATAGAGCACAGAGCCTTAGAAAAGTTCACCAAATCAGAAAGTCACAATCACTTGCCCTGTATACATTGTGGGATCGGTGTTTCAGCTGGGGAGTAAAGCACATCATGAAGTCTGAGCAGCCACACTGACAAAGAGACTGTACAAAACTGCACAAAATTGCTATGTTAATACCACCTGGCTTTAACTTTCATGATAAAAGGCTTTTTTTGCTAAGTGCATTCCCCTCACTTCCAATTTTAAAACATTATCTATTTAATAATCAAAATACTACATCCACATTCTTCAATCTATCAAAACCAAACTGCCATGAGAAAAAGAATCAGAGGAACTCTCTTCCTACCAAGAGACAATACATATCTACATGGGGTTTTTTCAGTGATGAGCTTCAGGAAACATTTTCCATCACAGTTTGCTTTGCACTCAATTGTAGGCACACAGGACCTTTACCACCCACAGTGTTGCCCTCGTAACTACCCTAGGGAGCACAACCCCAGACAGCTGCAAGGCAAGTTGAGACTGTGTAGGCTGCTTGTGTCACTCATAGACATGAACAGTGCTCTAACGGCCCCATCAGCTCCACTTTGGGTCACGCTGCCTTTGGGTATGCTGCAGAATGGCTTGAAATACCACAGGTACTCAGTGGAGAGTACTCACAGCACTATGGGATACGTGGGGAAGTATTTCCAATTACCAAAATTTGAGCAATACTACCTGTTTGGGCCAGCCTGCTCAGGATGTTGTCTTCTGATGAGGGACATGAACAAAATAACATCTGGAGGTGTTTTACAGCCCCCACCTCTTTTTTTTTTTTTTTAATTAAAAAAAAAAGACTGACTTGATTCATTGTTGTAATTTTTCTAGTAACTTGCAACTCTGTTGGCAATTATTTAAATATCAAAATAATTTAATCGCCTGGAGCAATAAAAAGCAATAAAACTGAGACTTGGCAGTTGTTACTTAGATTATAAAAATCTTGATCCAAAGAGTTAATCCAATTAGCAAAAGAATAAATTAGCTAAAAGGTACATTATCCAAAGTGCTTGATGCTGTTTTCATTTAGATTACATGTGTGTTCAAGTCAATAACAAGTAAGGAGAGTGACAGGGATCCACGTTGCAGACGCTGCTGTCTGGTGCAGGGTCCCTCTGAAGAGTCACAGAACAGCTGCTAAAGCACCACACGCTGTTGCAGCAGATTCTAGAGACACAGAATATGTGAGGGACATGGAGGGCAAAGGAACAGCCAGAGGCAGGGCCCACTGGGCTGGGAGATGCCTTCTCCCAGGCACAGCTTCTAGACTAGCAGCAGGGGTAAGAAAGTAAGGGAAATTGAGATAATTTAAATAATAAAGGTCATAGGGAAGGTTAGTAAGGGAAAGGGACTATTTGCTTACCAAAGGGCTGTGGCCTTGTCTGTCACACATGACCGGGGTGGCGGGAGCAGTGACATTCATCTCCCTTACAAGCCTTATATAGGGAGTTGAGAATTATTGCTGTTTCTCTTCCTGGTACCTTGCTTACGTAAAAGTGCCAACATAAAGCCATCAGGAGCTTCCTATCCATTCTGGCCTGCACCATGACTTTGACAGTGACCAATAGAGCAGGAAATGTGGCCCTACTCCCCCATCCGTGGTAGTTACTCCATGAGGATATCCCAGATGAACTGACTTCAGACTTCATGGAGGCACTTCAGTCTGAAGAGGGAATGTCTTCGAGGAGTCTCTATCACCACTGCTGCTTTGCCTTCAGCTTGGGACCACCTGGTGTGCCAGAACATTTGGCTAGGACAGCAACATCTTGGGACACAGGATGAAGCATACAGCATGCGCAGAACTTTTGGATGCAGAAATACTGTCGAAGCCTTCTGCCATGAGCTGGCATTATCATTACACCATACTCACAAGAAATATCAGGGACCTCTACATGTGCTCAGTTACAGAGCACTAGCCCAATGTGGGCAAAGTTATAACCAAGATCACAGGGAGCATTTAGCATTATTTGAACACTATATAGGTAACTCTACATGAAGAACATCCTATGAGGTTTTATTAGTTCATGATGATATGAGCAGAACCTTTTGGCGCTGCATTCCATGTGCAGCGATACAATATTTTGAGTCTATGGAGGTCACACTCTGTATATATTTTGTTATACTCATGGTAAATCTTAACACAAGCAAAATACTGTTAACATACTTAACATTTGTCAACTACACTAATGTACCACAATGCTAATACCAGTAGATTATTTTGGGAAGACCCACCCGGGGCTCCACCCCCTATTTTGCTCAAGTCTCCAAGTGCCTTGAGAACATCCATATTTTGTCAGACTAAAGCAGCAATAACTTACTTCCCCAAACCCTATTCTGGGGTACTAAAGAATAAAACTAGAATTTTGCAGTAAAACTGTCCAGGAAATATCACCCATGATACTTAAGGGAGAAGTTTCTTATTCCTGCAAGTTTTAGCAAACATGCATATTTAGTTCACTGGACGTGAGCTTTAAAGTTTAATTTGCAATTTTAAAGGCATAAAGAACGCTGTTGTTATTTCACCTTTACAATCTTTCATTAAAATGCCATTATCATTAATAATGAACTCTCCATTGTCTTCCATATTAAGAATTTTACTTTGCTGATCTTAATTTTTACAGCATTATCAACCAGTCTCCAAGCACATCAAGAATTTTCCACACATACCAGCATCACTGCAGAACTCAGTTAAATTGACACTGAAATAATTTTTTCTTCAGCATCTCAGATAATAGTTGGGTCTCCTCTGAACATCTTCATCCGCCACTCAGTAATGCTTTTTAAGATGCACACGCCACAAAATATGAGGAGTAGTTTGGCACAATTGTTTTCATAATTGAGTGGCTGTTAGGGATTCCATTTTCTTTAACAGAAGCATCATAAAACTAGGAGAAACCTCCACAGTCCTCCAGTTTAAACTCTTGCTCCTGAGCTATCCACAAACAAGACTGATGAAAAACTGAAGTACCTTTGCTATGGCAGGCTGGACTGTAAGGCTAACTAAACCCTGCTTCTTACAACCATACATGCACACAAACCCTCCATTCTCCTAGAAGGGCACCTAGGTTCCAGGCTCCTACTCAACCTACTTTGAATTCAGCTTTCTGGAATGTAATTAACAAAACCCCTCATGGCTTATATACACACATACTTACTAGAATAAGGTACCAAAATAAATTCCTACCTTCTGCTTAATTTTCATGCCACCAAAAAAGAGTATATTTTAAAATAACAATGTTTTCCTTAAAGACCATGATTATGGAATATCAAAAAGAGGGGATAAATCAAATAATACAAGGGAAAAAACACCACCACCCTCCAACTATTCAGCCTGAAATCTCAGCATGAGGTACAACATCTCTTCTGTTCCAAGCTTAAGATGAATTCCTCACCACTTCTTCTTTCTTTCTTTCAAATCTGATCCTGTGTGTTCACTCTTCCCAGATCCTCTTACAAAGGATGACAGAGAGACCAAGATCTGTATCTCCAGATCTGGCCAGACACAGCATTCCCTAGAATGTGTTCCCCCACACAGAGTGCAGCATCAGTGGTCCTGTCATCAATCACAGATGCAGACAAAGGAATCTATTTCTATGTATGCATGTATCTATGTATGTATGTATGCTCATTTCTAAACCAAGCTTGTTGATACTTGAAAAGAGATAAATCACTCTACAAGTATCTCACAAATAGTCTTCCTTTACAACAAAAGTATTAATAATATCCACAGCGTATAGAAAGAGCTACATAGAAGGCTAATTACCTATCCCAGGGTATGGAAAGGAAAAACTAATAGGACAAATAGTTCAAAAACTCTGAGAGGCACAATAAAAAAATCTATATAACACTCTTGGTGAAAAACGTGGCATCAACCTGTGAGCTAAAGCTGTGAATCCATATGCATTCCACTCCTCCACACATACTTGCCTTGGGCTACTATATTTCTGAAAGAGACTGTGCAGAGATTTAGAAATTAACTTCTCTTGATTTTAAAAAACTGCTATTCATCATTGCAATGTGTTTTCAGTGAGGGCAGTCAAAGAAGCTAAAACACTTCCTCTGAATCACAGAATGCATTAGGTTGGAAGGGACATTTAAAGGTCATCTAGTCCAACCCCCTGCAGTAAGCAGGGGCATCTTCACTAGATCAGGTTGCTCAGAGCCCCATCAAGCCTGGCCTGGCTATTTCCAGGGATGGTGCCTCCCATCCCTGCCACTAAGTATTTGCTAATGTGATACTGATGTCAATTCCAAGGTGGAGAAAAGCCCAGAAATTAAGGATCATGGTAAACCAACTTCACATGAATTTTGTAGGGAACATTATTTTCTTTGAGTTTTAAAACTTCTTTCTGCTACTTGAATATTCATTAGGGCTCTTTCCTCCTCTTTGCTTATATTAAAAATATTGCATCTTAATTCCTTCTCTACTGAAAGATGCTGATAATGTGTAGTAAGTGGGAAAGATGGAATAACTAGAACACAATCTGCATTGCTGGTTCTTCTATTTATATCTGTCAGTTTGAGTGAAAAAAGAAAGAAGAGTTTTGCAGTTGTTACCACTTTACCCTTCAAATGCCATGATGGACAGATACTGTTAATAAGAAAATGTTTTATCCATCTAGGGAATAGCTATAGTTTAGAAAGGGAGATATTCAATCAATTAAAAAAAATAATATGAACATACCACATCTCTTTGATACAGCGTGCACTTGTAACTCCTGGAAGGCCTTGAGTGTTCCTGCACGCATGAGCATGCGTAGGAATGTCTTGTTTCAAAATAAACATTAGAAACTTGGGGAATAAATATGTAATTATCATCTGGATAAAATCAGATTCCTAAAATCCTGTTGCCTCTGAGTGTAATTATGGTAATAAAAGTATTGCTGACTGATGAAGAACTGTACTATTTATGCTGCAGGGACTGCACATCAACACTTTTTATACTCAGCCAGTTACAAAATCCAGTCTCCATTATAAAATTTCATTGGTATATAAAATAATTCACCCCTGGACTGTAGTGATTAATCTGGCTTTCTTCTCCTGTATCATCTCCTATGATTTATATTACCATTGTGATAATAAATTCATCAATTCAAGAGAATACTTGGTCTTTACTGGATAAAAATCATTTATATAAAATGCAAATTCATTGTCCTAAATTGCATCTTTAAGAGATCTTTCAGGTGTAGGAAAACATTGTCTCAGTAGCGTGGAACAAGTATTTCCAAACACAAAGGACAATCCTCGGAAACCTCCTATCTTATTTTAAAATCCCGTCTTTAATCTTATTTTGCTCACTATATCCCTGGAGTGACTATTAAAGAGGCCTATTTTACAGCTGCCAAGTGGGGATACATCATCTGAACTGCAAATTTAAATTTAAATGCTTTAGATCTTCCAGTAAGATTAAAAATGTGAGTAGTGTTTTCATCTATATTTAGATTAATGTATATTGATAGAGTTTCCAGCTTCTGTCAGCAGAGGCAGAAGAGCCTCCTCTCCTCTCATTCAGAGATGATGTGGATATTGCAATGCCTTTCTTGTTCTCAGTGGAAGAGCTATGGGCAGCGGTCGACACTCAGTGGAGCCAGCTCATAATTAAATTTACACAGGAAAAATACAGAGGAAATAAACTGCTCACTATATCCATTTTCTATTTTAAAATGCAAATATTCACTCAAATGTCAGAACTCTGATAATTATGGTTTCTTTGTGCAACGTATTTCCAGACACTTCTGCATAAAGCGCTTTAATACCATAGGATTAGTCACATTTTTGCCCCACAAGACCCACTGGGAACAGCACTGACAAGTGCTGCAGACTGCCAGGACTGGTGAGATTATTGTGGACTCCATGATCTGCCTCACCTGTGGCATAAAAAGCTGGGTTCATTGCTGCTGCCTTACTCCCAGCATTTTTTCCTTCCATCTCCTGCAATGTTGACTCCTGTCTTGCCTTTTTTCTCTCCCATCAGTTCAAATGTCTGTTTACCCCTCTTTATCCACTCTTCTTGGCACCAGGTGCCCAGGCTGAGGGGGACTGAGAGCACACAAAAAAATCATTCTCCCCCACCTCAATGATTACACATTGTACAACAGCCTCAAATGAGCAGAATGAGCTGGAGGAAAAAGGGGGTAGAAAAACCCCAAAACAAAGCCTGTGTGGTCTGTTCAGAGGCTTTGTAGAAGTGACAGCCCATAGGGAAAGCTGGCACCCAGGAACAACAAACCATGATTAACACAGAGGAACGTCTGCAAATTTCCATGCTGTAGCTTTCACTAGCATCAACAGTGTATGTAGAAGAAAGAATGCTAATATAGCTGAATCACCTGCCTAAATCTGGATTGATGCTTAAAGGAAAAAGAGGAAAAGGTATTTCTGATCTTATGTTCATCCCCCCTATCAGGATGCAGCTTATCTTCCTCATTAAAGAAAAGTGGGAAAGAAGAATTTAAAATAAAGTGTAATTCATTTACTGTATTTTCCAATCCCAGCTTAGCTCACAGCTCAGACTGGCAGGAGTTTCCATCAGCACAGACTCCATCAAGGATCCCCATGAAGGGACAGAAGCTAGGACACTTCATAGCGGCTGCGTAGGAGGTGGTGATAATCTGATGCATGAGAAAGTATGCCTAATTAATATAAAGCCAGGATTTTGCTCCCTTTCTGCAAAGCACAACGTTAGGACAGGCTACAGGTGTTTGGTAAGTAAATAAACAAAGCATGCAGCTCAAACCACACTGCATGCCATAAATCGCCTTTCATCTGCTTAGAGAACTACACAAATAAGAACATTCCTTTCTTAATCAGAGATCCATCTTTAGGCACAGCCAGGAGAGTTTTGCCTCATCTTACCCAACAAAAGCATCCTATGTTTAAGAGAGAAAGCTTTTGGTCAGTTTTATATTCCTCTTGTACTTAATGAAGTCAAATGTTGAAGAGAACAAATTTAGACCAAACACAATATACTTAAAGGATACCAACTTGCCTACAGTGCTCACTAAAGCTTGTTAAAATAATAATCACGCTGTTACCAATGAGGAAATCATAGTAACAAAATGAGCCCACTGGACCCATATCATAGGAGTGTCCTAGCCAAGACTAATTACCACCAAAGTACCTAATGAGAAAGTTTATGCTTTTCTGTTGAGCTATTCTGCCCAATCTTCCTGTCCCAAGTGAATCTCATCTTTTACATCCTTAATTATCCTGGCAAGTAGCATTTTAAACACTGCTATATTGCTTCTAGAAAACGTTTCCTACTTGCAGCTCCTGCATATTTGCAGCATGCAGGTAACCACCCCCCACCCCCAATTTGAGAAACACTCGTAACAAGCAGTCTGGATAATTCCTTGTACATTTTCCTGCAGCTATGTCAAATATGGAATACTGATAGAGAATCTCTGAGAAAGCACTTTGATGGTTACACCAGTGCTACTACTTTTTTAGTAAAAACTCTTATTTTAAAAAAAAGTTTCCTGATCTAAAGCTTTTAGGTCTGCCCTGCTGCAGCACTTCAGTCCATGGTGACCTTTCATCTGAGGCAAGAGTGAACATCATTTTCAAAACAAAACATGAAGAAAGATCTTGACTTAACAAAATGAGATGTAACTGAACACTAGTGTGAATAGGACAGACAGCTGCAGGAGAAAATAAGATTGCTTTTCAATAATGGCCCTGAACATTTCTGTATGTGTGTTTGAAAAGCTATTGCTCCTGTCCCACTTAACCAAGAATATGTAGGCAGTAATTAGGCACTGAGCCAGTAAGCCTCCGAGCAGTTTCTCTTAATGCTGTAATATTAATTAGCACAAAATATGTCCTTGATGAATAGAAGGAGAGAATGGCCTAATTCATACCAGAAAGAATTAGAAGAGGAAAAATATTCAGAGTTAATTACATAATGCTTTTTGCCAAGAACTGAAAAGCTGAACTAGATGGGTAAACAAAATAAATACATATTCCAGCTGAACTGTATCACCTATGCAAGATGGATAAAGGTGTGAAAACCAACACAGAAAGCTGGCAAAGACAATAATGTTCACTTAAAGGAATGATATTGCATGTAAAGTGGAGAAACTGGATGATAATTTTTTCTCTCTCTAGTTTCTAACTTTCTGGGAAAGAAACATTATTAACCACTGATGTTCTTCAGCACAGAACAGTCAAATCAATCTCTTTTTACAGGAAACCTGTTTCTGGCTCTTACAGAGTTGCAAGGAGCTGTCAGCACATGAAACCACACCTGCTCTTCCACAGACACAAGCCATGTTACCCACAAATGCATCCCTGTAGCTGACAGAACTACCAACCTGCACAACTTTGCTGCTGCTTTGTCTGACATGCAACCTGACTATAAAAAGCTCTATTACAGTAACTAGAAACTTGTAGCAGCTACTTTCTTACACCATTGTATTTTACTCTTTTCTTGGGCTGAACTATTTCAGCAAAAAGATTTTATTAGTTCAGAAAATTAATTTAGCCCAGTGACAGAAAGCCACGGTTTTCCAACTAATACCTCCAAAGGTGGAGTGGCGAGGTATCTTGTAGCAAAACTGATCAGCAATAGATGGAATTGAAGAAAATGTCATTTGAGTTCACTAGGCCAATTATTCAATAAGCTCTAGAAAAAATGTTATTAACCTTTGTTCAATGATTCCCAGTAATGAAATGCACTTTTCTCAATTACCGGGGGAAAAAAACTCCACCAAACATCTCAGAAGCTTTCAGGAGAATATTAAAAAGCTTAAGAGGCTGCACTTACAGACAACTGTAACCATTCTCTTTTCCAATTTTTGTATCTTTTGCAAAATTTATGCAAAACTTGAGAAACTACTATGATGTTTACCTTCTCTTCCTGCAACATACCAGTACGAGTTAATACATAGCTACCCAGCAAAATCTTACATCAGCTGGGTGCAATAAATGCATGGTTAGCTGTTATTAGTAAAACAGGTAACTGCTTAAAAATGGTTCTGGAGTAAAATTCAGTAAGTGGAATTGTTTAATGAAACTTCAGAAGCTCCCAAAGAGTAAATCACCCCAAAATATTGTGAAGCTTTATAAACAAGGCAGAGTCATCTCCACTCCAAAAAGATTTAGGAAATGCAGAAGATATTTTATATTATGGCATTAAAAAACAACTCTCCATGCTATTTCTTCTAGAGAAATCCTATTAAAATTATCTTCATAGGAAGGGTGTAGAGGGCATAGAAACAGTACTGCCACTTTCCAAATAACTTTGCAATGAGGATTTGGAGTGGCTTTATGAAAATGAGCTTAAAATTTACTCTTTAGCTACATTATATTGCCAGGCAAGTCAGGGTAAACTACCTTTAAAACACGTAATTAGATATCTAAGGCACTGAAAAAAATCTCCTTTAAATCAGGCACATAATTAGTACCAAGGAGACACTGCAGGTTTTCACCACAAAACTCTTAGAAACAGTTCAGCAGGCAAGTCCTGTAACAGAAACGTTAAGTTTTTAAAGCGCTTTTAAAGCCGCTCAAGGTTTATTCTCAGTTCAAAACCAAGTAGGTATCAGTTTGCATTGGATCTGTATGGCAAATTTTTGGTAGTGGTGAGGGTGGCTTCTGTGAGAAGCTGCTAAGAAATTTCTTCCATGTCCAACAGAGCCAACACCAGCTGGCTCAAAGACAAACCCATCGCTGGCCAAAACCGAGCCCATCAGTAGCAGTGGTAACGCCTCTGGGATAACACACTAGAGAAGGGGGTAAACCTGCTGTGGAAGAGCAGGAGTGAGAAGATGTGAGAGGAACAACTCTGCAGATACCAAGGTCAGTGAATAAGGAGGGGCAGCAGGCGCTCCAGGCACCAGAGCAGAGATTTCCCTGCAGCCCATGGAGGACCCCACACTGGAGCAGATGGAGACACCTGAAGGAAACTATGACATTGTGAGAAGCCCACACTGGAGCAGGCTCCTGGCAGGACCTGTGGACACTTGGAGAGAGAATCCCACGCTGGAGGTGGCTGCTATGATGGCAGCTGGTGAGTGATCTCTTCCTGTCCTTATCTCAACCCACTAGCCTTTCATTTCTCTCCTCTGTCCAGCTGTGAAAGGCAGCGACGGAGCGGCTTTGGTGGGCATCTGGCCTCCAGCTAGGGTCAACCCACCACCCTCTGAGTATATCCATTAATTAAAAAGCCATTACTATGAAACTTCAACTTTGCTCACTAAAAGAGCTTCTAAATTGCATGCCTATCAGTATCAGGGTAATTGTAAGAGGATGGCATGGTTTCTATCAGACCAAACCTGCCCAGCTCGAGATGAAGTGTGGAGTCTGAGAACTGACCCACCCCTTACATGTCTCCCATGATGACCAGCCTAAAACCACACTCTGTTTAGAGTTTCATTTGCTTCACCCTCTCCTGTGGGATCAAACACCCATACACAGATTTTCTGGATTACACACACAGCACTAATAATCTGCCTTGCCTAGCTTTGTGTTCCTGAAAATGTGCATGAGATGAAGGATTGGCTGCTTCTAAATATGCATTTGCAGGACAACATAGCAAAACTGTTTGGGAAAAAATACATCACAAAATCCTTTCCTATCCTAAAATATCTCCCCTCTTAGACCACCACTTCCTAATACAATTCTAATAATAATTTTTTTTTCTCTCCTTACAGAGAACATGATGCTTAAAGAATGTTTTCAGCATAAAATATTTTATCTGTAACAAACAGTATGCTTCGCTTACAGAATTTGACAACACTCTTAATTCAAACTTTTCACTGGAAACCGTCGCCACTTCCAGCTGGGGCACTTCATGGATGGTTTTAGAAACCCAAGAAATAAATGCAAACTCTGAAACATTAATACATCTGCCTCCGTTTTAGTGCCCAAACACAAAGTACTAAGGGCAGACTCCTCCTCAGCTACTGCCACTGCTTTTACAAACAGAATCCAGCATGTTTCATCTCTACTCTGGGCAACTCCATCATGTTTTGCCCAGGTATCTCATACTTTATGTAAAAAGGACTTAAACCTCCAAAATTATGCTGCTATGTAGCATATACTTCTAGTAGAAGAGGAAGTTCTTTCCTTTTAGAGAAAGAACTAACACCTCCTATTCCTCCAATAGCAGCATCAAAAGCCGGAGGAAGGTTACTCTCAACTTCAGAGGAAAAGGCATATGCTGTCCCCTTTTGACAGCACCAACAATTTTGGTTTATTAGCTCCACGAGCTCGTAATGATAGTTATGTCACAATTCCACAGACTAATCTTTGTGCCTTGAACACTGCAAGCACAGAGCATGCTTTGAGGAAAAAAAATCAAAAGCTGAACTCTCAAACCGGTATCTGATCTAGTCAAAGGAAAGCTGTGATGCCATTTCACCTCATTTTGGAAAAAGAAAGATCTCATGAGATAGGGTGAAGCTTCTAAAACTGCACAGCTCAGGGCATGAGTGGACATAAAAACTTGTGTGCAGTCACGCTTACAAAGCACACTTCATTTTACTGCTATAATTTAAGCAGAGATCATACACAGAGATCATACAGCGATCTGTGTCTCTCAGATGTTTTGCTAAAAATTTTGCCTACAAAATTCAACACTGGGTCTGATGAGTCTAAGTCAGAATTAAATACACAAGTGAGAGATACTTGAGCATGTATGTACATAAGAATGGAAAAAACTGAGTCAGGGAAAAAGCTGAAGGCAGAAGCTCTGCCAAAAATGAGCATTCATGCTGCTGCCAGTACCACACAGGTTGAGTCAAACTCAAATGTAAACAATCCCATTTTTTAAAAGATTATGCTTGGTGGAATCACCAGAGATCAAAACAGTTATAAATCAAGCAGATTTATTTAAGTGCATTGTGAAGTAATGGGCTCTGCCTCTCAACAGAACGCATGACTTCTCTGAGCTGGTGGGAAATCAAACTGTAAGGCTTGGAATATAGTTGAAATATTATTTAGAATGAAAAAAAATTGGCTTACAAAAAACACAGCTCGAAGTATGTTTTAAAATCAAATATAATTAATTCAGGCAGTGAATGCTGGAAATTCTATAATGGTGACATTTTCCACCTATCCAAGTGAAGGATAGAAAAACAGCCTTCAGAAATTACTTCACAACAAATTCAAATGAAAAACACTATCTGTGGAAGTTTCCTATGATCTATGTGTCTTTATGAGATCATTTCTTAATAAAATGAAAAAAAAAACCCCAAACCGCTCATTTTACCTCTGTTAATCCTGCATTCATACACTTCCATGTCTCAAGAGAATTTTCACAGTAGAGTTTAATCTAACTTCAAACACCCTGCATCTCACACTGTCTTGAGATAGGAACATATCTTCATACCCAGATGTTCCAAAATATACTTAGATGAAAGCCAGAAGAAATATTTAGAGACTTAACATTACTGAGATGAAGCTGCCGCAAGATTTGCTCCTGTTATCTCTCAGTGTTAGAAAGTAAACAGCTCTCAGCAACCAGAAGCAAGCCACAGAATGCATTCAGAGATTGTTCTGGCCTTACCCTTGGTGAAGAGAAACAACATGTATTTACTGGCTGTAAGTGAATTTGTTTGCTTGTCTTTTGCTTGGTGGTTGTTTGGTTTAGATGCTGCTTTCAACAAGGTCTCTAAGCTGTTTGGAGTGAATGTGGGTAAGGGACACTGAAGGAGCAGGGACATGTTTGTACCCATGAAGGCAGGAACTAAAGAGACTCACCCATTCAGCAGGCAAGTGGCTAAATGAGAAACCATGGCTGACAAGGGCATGAAAGCAAGGTAGGAGCTTTTCATAGATGTCAGGGTAGCTTGCATGTTCCTTCATCATTTCTCTACCCAGAGATATGCAGGAGATTAAAACAATGCATTGCAAAAGGAATCACACACTGAACCTGAAAGACAGTCAGCATGCATGAAATGTGTTGTGCTAGAAATCTCAGAAAGAAGCATTTAGATAGGACATGAGGTCATGGCTGAAGCAAGCAGAAAAAAGCTTGTCCAGCTAACATAAAACTTACAAACATCTGTTGAATAACAAATCCAGGGTGACAGGCCACGATAGGAGCGGGAAGATCCACAGAAGCACATGACAGTAAGGACAAAGCAGAAAGAAAAAAATAACATAGGAGAAACAGAACTGTCACAGTAAACAGAAAAGAAACAGGACAAAATATAAGAAATCTTGCAACAAGAATCAGATCATGCAGCTAGAACTACAAGAAGAGTGAAGACTGAAAGAGTCATGCTCAAAATCCATGAAAGAGAAAGGGCAACACTGCAGACCAAGGGAGAAAACAGAACAAACTGCAGATGAGGGGATGGGGAAGAGACCTGTCACAGAATGGATCAAAGCTAAGGGGGGGGGAAACGTAAATCACAGAATCACAGAATTATCAAGGTTGGAAAAGACCTAAATGCACAGCCGCGAGAATTAAATCCTCACAGGAAATATGGAAGGTCCTAAGAGTGACCATATTTAAAATACAAAGCCTGGATGATCTCAGGGGGAAGGCCTGAAGAAGGCAGAAAGAGGGTGGTATGAAGGAACAGCAGGATAAGGAGGTTGTAAGAACCAGAAGGCATCCTTCAAAAATATGGAGACATGCCCAGATAGAAAAGCTAGAGAGAATCATAAATTTTGGCACAGCAGATATAAAAACACAGTAAGGCAATAAAAAAAATAAATTAAAAAAAAAAGGTTTCGAGGTACAACTAGCAAAAATAATCAAAACCCATAATAAATCTTTCCTCAGACACATCGGGAGCAGGAAGTCTCCCAGAGAGTCTGTAGGGCCAACCGATGATCGATGCGTACAGAGAGCACTTGGGAAAGCTACAGCTGTGGAATGGAAACTAATCTAACCCTCCAAATTGGTGTGGGGAAATTCACATGCTGGGCCCCCTCTTTGTTAACAGTCAAATAACCTGTAAAATTACAGTTAACTGTAGAGGAGGTGGGGAAGAAATTAAAGAGAAGAACGCAACAAATCCTCCGGACTATATGGCATTCACCCAACAGTTCTGAAGCTCAGCTCCTAACAGCGGTGCATAATCTCTAGTTTAAAAGTTGCACAACTGAGTCACAGAAATTGCCAACCTGAAAGCAAGAAAAATCTGAAAAGATACACAGAACTACAGAATAGAAAGCTTTAAATCTGTACCAGGAAATTTAACCAAAAACTAACAAAAAAGATAGGAATAGCAGTCAGCAAGTTAGAGTCAACATGTCTGTCTTTTGAAGTTTTACTCTGCAGTCTTAGTGGGTTTCTTCAAAGGAGTGGGTCAACTGAAATTTATTTGGATTTGCAAGACTTTCGATAAAATTTCTTGCCAAAGGAAAAATGAAGGTGCCACAATGTAAGATGGAAGCCCTGACACGGATACAAACTTTCTTAGAAGACACAGTGGAGAGGGTACAAGTAATTGTCAGTTCTCAGAACAGAATTCTGACAGCACAGATGGCATCTGGCAAAGGATGTGTGCTGGTCAACACATTCATAAACAAACTGGAAAAATTAGTAAGCAATAATATGTGTTTTCTTATGATAAAAAGTTCATCAGGGTAGTGCTGATGAAATGAAATGCAGAAAGACCATTATAAACTGAGTAACAAGCCACATAAATGAAACTTAGCATGGATGAATATAAAATAATGCATGTGTATTTCACATTTGAAGTGATGGGATTTCAGGAGACCATTATTAGCCAGGAGCAAGACTTTGTGATTAGGACACTATTTTGAGATGAACCATCTCTCTTCATTTTCCAGTTGATGCAGTTGTTTGTTAGGGATGCAGTGCAAGTTTACAGGGACCTCAGGGAACTAGACAAGAGTATAGAAAATAAATCTAATAAAGGTTAATATTTCCACAGAAAACAGCTCAGGCTCAGGATATTACCAGTAACTGTGTATAGGGAGAAAATTAGGGAATGTCATATATGCTTGCCCTGATCTGATTCTCTCCTAGGCATCTCCTTACAACTACCATTGGACACAACACAATAGCCCAGACAAACTTCTGTCCCTATGGATTATGGTCATCTCTGATGGTAATATACTGTAGCATAAGCAGCCCACCCCAACAAAGAACCCCAAACCTGGGATGTATCAGGACAGGTACTTCCAGAAGAGACAGGTGAGTGACATAGCTGTACAAATCTCTAAAATGTTCAAGTGCACAAAGGAGCTACAAGGATAGATGGGGTAGCACACAAAGGGAGGATGGAAGAGCTTGAATTCTTTATTCTATACAAATAATTCTGAGAAGGATATGGCTGCACAGTTAATGCAGGAGATAAAACGCAACTGATCTTCCAATAAGAATGAGAGGTGCAGAAGAACCTAACTCCTTTTTGAAAAGGCACTTGACCAGTTAATGAAAGGTTAGATGAGTGTTGTTAGCTATATTGAAAGAAGCTTATATAGAAATAACAACATGGTGTTACAGAAATAACAGCAACATGTGAAAATGAAAGCTCTCACTCATCCTGTGTAAGGACACATCACTTTTCATTCAAAGAAAAGTCCTGCTGTGGACAAGAAACACAGACCTAGTACAACAGAAGACAGTAATGGGGGCTGGATCAGTTCACATTTCTCAAAACCCAAAATAAAAAGAGAAGCAATCTCTTTTGAAGACCAGAGAAAATGTATGCTGGAAAAGCTCTAGAGTAGCAAAAGCAGGTTTCTAATTACCTATTGTTTCTATCACAGTTATACTGGGAACATGATCTTTAATTCAAATAAATTACATAAGCTATTGATTTTTCTAATATTTTCAATTCAAAATCTCTGTTCTATTTTTATCTTCCCAAATAATTGTTAAAAAATTCTTTGGCACCTGAAGGCTGTGCAAAGGCTGGGGAGAGAATGGCATTTTTCATTCTTGACATTATAGTCATTTGCCGTAGTGTAATATCAAATATTATTTTATATACTTCATCACTGGGTATGTTCCAGAGTGGATGACATTCATGTGAACATTCTGATATAAGTGACAAATAAAATTTGGAGCTCAGTACCTCAAATCCATACAGAAACCTCAAGCATTGTTTCCAACCCTTATAAAGAAATCTCCCAAAATCAAAATGGGGCTGGATTACTTCATTCCTGCTTGTAAATAGCAGGGGAGGGGCAAAGTGGAAGTTATCATTCCCAGTACAGATTTGATGGCCACTGCCTCTGCTGCACCAGATGTAAATAGATATATACAGCCAAACTGGTAATATAGATGTACATATAAAATCCTATTTTCAGTGTTGTTTAACCAGCTACAAAACTAAACTTTGCACTGAAACTGGAAAAAGTTGTCTAAAAAATGTCAGCCATAATTTTCTGTTAAAAAAGTGCATCCAAACTACAAAAGACTGTTAAAAAACTAACAGAGCAGCAAGCTGGTAACATTTGCAAAATGCCTCTTAAGCACAAATAGCGATTTTAATAAGCGTCCTTTTTTTATGGTGTATGTATTCAGAGCTAAGCCAGGAAAAAAACCAGAAGTGCTCATCTCTATAGGTGAGTATTTGGTTATCTGCTAAATGATGCCTCTGGGGAATAGCATGAAAGTAAGGTGAGAAGACTAATTTTTGATGCCCGGCTTAGCAAAAGAGTAGATACATTGCTTTAAGACAAGAATTGCAGCACTAAATTCAAAAGTATAACTATCCATAAACAGATACAATGGACTTCACAGGTTTCTGTTAGGCAAGATAGCAATGGAAAAAAACAAGTTAAAAGCAGTTTGTTTGCAAACAAAATTTTGTGTCAATATCCTTTCATCTTAAATGTTTATATGTTTCCACTAAGAGATAGCAGGTCAACATCAAAGCTTTCGTCAGAGGGAAAAAAACCCAGAATAACTTATACTAACTGATTTAAAGATGAAACTCAAGATTTGATGCTCATAGTATTTGTTCTTGCAAATGGTTTCAATTCAATGTTTATTTCCTATCACATTAAAGTATCTAGCATAATTAATACATACATACTCGTCAAAGTTGCTATATTGTATATTACATTTTGCTTTCCTCAAGAGAGCTCAGCATTTCATATTTTGAATCCATTTGCTCCCCAAAATTCCTCTCCATACTAATTTCCTTAGAGTAATATATTTTACACAATTAAAATATCCACAACAGACTGGAAACCTTTATTAAATAACATTGTCACAGTGACTGAACTGGGCTACAAAAGCAAGGAAGTTTCAAGACCATTGAATGAAAATATGACTTTTAAAGTAAGTCTACATGCCTTAATCATTTTGGCCAACAAGGTGAGGTGAGAGCTCCGATTTCTCCAATTGTAAGTTCAAGAGCCGAAATCGGTCTGAGAAGGTCATGTGCAAAAAGGCATAAAACATTAATCTCATAATTTTCTGTGCAGCTTATTAAGTGCCTAGAAGCTGTAACAGCAGAGACAAATTGAGAAACTTTCCAACCTTTCTCTGACAAAAACCCGTACAGTTATTTAATGAAAACCCAAAAGGTTACCAATTATTTTTCTAAAAAGCTTATCTTCCTCAGACTGCGAATTTGGTACTGCCCTGTGAAGTTAGTTTGTGGAAATGCTTCATTTGAGTGCCTTTTAGTTGTAATAAATCCATTGATTTATTACCTACCCTGTTTTGGCGAGGAGAGGAGGAAGACTCGAGGGGAAGCAAGGAGAAGCAAGTGAGAAGAAAGACAGAAAAAACAAGCAAGCAAATACAAAAGCATGTATGCATGCATTCAAGGTGGGCACACAAAAAGCCTGAATAAGAGAGTGACAATCGCAATTTGTTGATCGATCTGATCCAGTGTCAGGCTTCAGGACACCTGCTAAAATCAGCAGCGGTACAGGTGAGTCACTGTGCCTCCCGCAATGGTACACAGGCACCAGGGCGCTTCAAGCAAACGTGAGATTACAGATTCCTGTGTGAGGTAATTTAATGCTTAAATGTTTCTGACCTTTCTTGACTCAAAGCCCAAGGTTTAACCAACATTTTGGTAAACCCAGAATTGACTAATGTTCAAAAAATGTGGCCTTTTTTAATTTCTTCACGTGCTTTCAGTGTTATAAATCAGATGCAGAACGCTGATGCAGTCAAACTGATTTCAGTTTAAAATAAACAGCTACTTAGCTTGTTTATTACTTTCTTATATATTACATAGAAGAAAAAATATTCACACATAGAAGTATTTCTTTGGAACTACTCAGCTTTCTGTGTTTCAATTTACAACTGATTTTCGGTAGTTAATTAGTGAAGCAGTTGCTGCACAGCAGTATGACTAAATTTATATTTAAAAATTGGGCTACAATCAGAAGTTCCTGTAAATGTGCTTTTATGTAAGCAAGTCTGACAGATAAAATATTCTGATGATCAAACCAACTAGATGGACCAATGGTTTTGATCATACACTTTTTGAACAAAGCCTATTAAGATTTCCACATACTCACACAGTAAAATCTATGAATGAAAGATGACCCTATCAAGGTGGATCAGAAAGTTACCTGTAATTGCTCGTGTGTGAAACTACTGATGGCACACAACGATTCTTCCCCAGGAAAGTATAATCTTTTTCACCAAAGCAAATGAATCACCAAATAATCTCCACCCAACCGCAAAATTCAAATATGAAGAGAAGCTAAATACTACTGAAGAACTGAAAATTGATAGATACAAAACATTACCTATAAACATTTTGTTCCATACATTTTACTACTATGCTTCAAGGCATTAAAATGCAATATGGCCCATTCAGAATATTGTCCTTTATGAGTGTTCTTACTATTTTTGTGTGAGTCATTCCCAAGGGAAAAGGATAGTTACATGTTTGAATTCTTGAGTATCAAGTTGGTAGAGCCCCCAGTTCCATATCTTTTATTCCCTGAAAGACCCCTCAAGAGTTACTTGCTTTATTTTAGAAGTCAGTGCTTGTAAACCTTGTTCATCGTGTCACTTCCACCTATCGCAAAATATGCAGTCATGACCAAGTGCAGAAAGTAGTTCAAGGAAAAACTGGATGTTGTATTGAGGGATATGGTTTAGTGGGAGCTAGTAGTAATAGGTGAATGGTTGGACTGGATGATCTTCTAGGTCTTTTCCAACCTTGATAATTCTGTGATTCTGTGATTCTGTAATAATTAAGGATAAAATAGTGTCCAGGCTCCATAAATCTCAATCTCTGGTTTTACTAGTGAATGACTTGCTAGGCCTCTGTATTAATAAGCTTACAGGTGCTGACTTCTATGAGGTTACACATGTACAAAGTTTCAAACTGGATTTAGTTCCCATCTCTGTCCCACACTCTGTTCAAATAAGATCACTCTGGCTCATCACTCATTTGCCCACTTTTCCTTGATGAAAGAGTGAATAGTCTGTAGGATCGTGCTACTTAAAACTTTGGTTTCTGGCTCTTGAAAACACTAAACAGTAATTACTTGGCCTTAAGTACTTCTATGAATAGATACATGTTTTCAGATTCATTACAATCTATTATATCATTACAGCAGAAATAAAAGTATCATCTTGAGAAGAGAGATCTCCAGGCAGCATCCCAATCATCCTAATCAGATTGCAATCATTTGACTAATTCTGTGCTCATTATTAAATTAATTAAGAAACATGCAGGGGTCAAGTAGGGCATGACTTGTTTGTTTTCAGCAAGTTATCAAACTTTTAGTTTGTGATTTTACTTCATTTGTCCTCCAGGCTCATTATCTCACTGCTGGTTGCCAAACCACATTCTGCTTTGCCACTTGGATGATGCTATTTTGGGTTGTGATCCCTGTTTTGAGAACCACTGCCTTTATCTCAGCAGATAAAGATACTATTTTTAAAGGATATCTGATGCAAAAGAAACCATAAACATTCACCTTCTTTACTCACTGAGTCAAAACACACATTTAGCACTTTCAAGTATCTCAGGAGCCACCAAGCCCACCATAGATGGGCATCTTGCCTTCAAAAAGCCTTAAAGACTACAATAACCATCCAGTATGTTTGCATAAGAGATCACCCACAGTTAAGTTCCCCTTTAGTTTCAAGCAGTTTCATAATACTTATTCTGTTGCACCATTTGTCCCTTTTTACTGTGCAGACTATGATTTTTCAGGCTGCCAGTTCCTTTATCTTAATCAAAAAGCAATTTCAGAGGCAAAAGTATTTGGGGCCACTGTGCCCCAGACAAGCCTTAGTGCATATTTGTTGTTCTGACTCAACATTCTGTCAGTGCCTCTCTGAAGTAGGATTACTTAAAATTAATATAGTGCTATAGCCAAGATACACTAGTATATTACTTTCACATTTTAAAACTGTCTGTGGCTTCTTATGTCCATCCACAGATGCTTTACTTTCGATTATAATTGTTCCTCCTTTTTATTCTCTGTGAAAACTAATAAAGTTATTACTGAAACTTCCAGATTAGGATTCAATTCCTGCAAGCTCTACAAGCTTCTGAATTTGCACTCCCACATATTACGAAGTGCTGCTTATATTTTCTTTTTATCTGTGTTGACTAGTTTTTGTAATTCATTCAAAAGACGTTATTTTAAAAGGCGAAATAGCAGTGAATAGATAAAATAGTATTTTTTAAAAACCAGTATTGTCACATTAAAGCATAAAGCCATTAACTACCTAGGGTATGTTTGAAGATATTAACACATGTGATTGTGAGATCAAGGTCCAAGTACAGTATTATTCCATTGCTCAGAACACAGGTAGACAAACAACTGCCACATGCAACAGGTTCCCTGCCAAATACTGTTGTATGAATGACATACCCCTACATTTCCATTCCTGCAGTGTCTTGACATTGCCTTCTGTATTCTTTCATTTCTTAGCAAGCCTCAACATCCCTTTTAAATAAATCTTTATTTAATAGTAACTTGGGTTCTTTTTATAATAAAGACTTTCCTCCTAATATTCAGAATTAGCTGTTCTGCATTACACCCTACTAGACTAACTACCCTTAGAACCAAATTCTTATTTTGATGTATAATAATACGATTGCAGTCATTGCCATTTTCAAGGTAAAGTACTCACTAAATCAAAACAGTTGGAATTTTACTAACACTGTTACCAACATATGCCAGTTCTATCTTCCATTAAAACTGATTTTTTTCTCCCTAATTTTAATTCACCTTGCTTATCAACTATTTCCTTTAACTCATCAGAGTAACCCTCAAAAGCTCACTCTATGAGTTTAGACTCTGGAATTTACTGAATTTTTACTCTTTTCCCCTCTGTATTTGAAATACATCAACCATTTCTAACACTGTGGAACTTAGAAAAGAGCTGTCTGTAAAAATATTTTCAGAAGTGAAATTTAAATCAACAATATTTTCACAATCCAAAGCTGTTATGAAGAGGATCCCATCTTTGTATCACTATCAGTAATTTGGTATTCCACACATGATGTTTATGAGAAAAATAACTACTTGTGTACAAGCTCTGAACATGTACTCATTTTGAGTAAATGGAAGCTACAGTGCAGGTCATTTATAAAGCACATTAAAGCCTTTTCCTTTAATTTTGCTGATTAGCTTCTTCATCGAAGTACTTGCTACCTTTTCTTAAATGCCAAATAAACACTTTTAAGAAATGAAAATGAAGACATAGTCTTTCTTAGGCCTTCAAGCCTCTTTCAATACTTTGAAAATCATACTCCTATGCATTCCATTTGCATTTCCAAAACATAAATAACAGTTTTGTGTCTTCAAAATATTTATTTCAACAAATTTATTTTTCTAATACAGAATCTTAAAAAGTGCCCTTGTATTCTTTTTTACCAACATATCATCGTGCTCACTTAATCATATAACCCTTCGAAGTGTAAAATAATTTCACTTTGGTATTACTAACACCCTCTCTACTCTGCCCTGGTCAGGCCCCACCTGGAGTATTGTATCCAGTTCTGGGCTCTCTGGTATAAAAAAGACAGGGTTCTCCTGGAAAGAGTCCAGAGGAGGGCTACAAAGAGGATTAAAGGCCTGGAACATCTCCACTACGAGGAAAGACTGAAATAACTGGGGTTGTTCAGCCTTGAGAAAAGAAGACTGAGATGGAATCTGATTACTGTCTGTAAATATCTTATGTGTGGGACACAGGGGGAATTGGCCAGCCCCTTTTCAATGGTCTGTGGAGACAGGACAAGGGGCAATGGCTGCAAGTTGGAGCACAGGAAGTTCCGCACCAATATGCAGAACTTTTTCACAGTGAGGGTGACAGAGCCCTGGGACAGGCTGCCCAGGGGGTGGTGGAGTCTCCTTCTCTGGAGATATTCAAGACCCGTCTGGATGCCTATCTGAGTGAAATGTCCTAGGGAGCCTGCTTTGGCAGGGGGATTAGATCTGATTATCTCTGGAGGTCCCTTCCAACCCCTACAATGCTGTGAATCTGTGAGTTACTATGGTCATGTGTCTCAATAAATTCTTTGTCCTTTACATTTTATCCCTGTTTTGAACTAGTAAAAGTGTGTATATCAACCATGCATGTCTGGTAGTGATGATACAACCTGTCAGCTAGAGGGAAGCTCTGTGATATAAACTGTCATCACTCTTTTCCGGAAATAAACTACAGCTTTCAAGGACTGGTGGAAAGCAGATACTGAAAGAAGTATTGAGACAACAGGCTAAGTATCCAGCATTACAGCAGCAGGTGCTTTTTGTGTTTCCACTTCCTCTGGCCCCCTCATAATGCCTGTATGAAACTCACCTTCCCACCCTCAAGCATGGAATTCACCTACAGATTCACCTATTGCCTAATGGGTTGTACTAAAAGTACCTTGATGGCTCTCAAATCATGGTTTGGAATGAAAAGAAATTGAAAAGAAAAAAAAACCAAAAAAAACTTTTAAAGATGTCTTCTCACTTTAAAAATTGCTTTTGTCCACAGTGACCCATCTCACACTGCCCTAGATAGGCGATAAAGTTTGGGTTATGTCATTTCTGGCAGGGGGGTAGGACTAGATGATCTCCAGAAACCCCTTTCAACCCTGACCATTCTGTGATTCTATGATTTGCAGAGTCATATGTCCATAGGTCCTCACCTAGAGACAGCTTTGTTCTTTGTAGATCCACAGCTGAAAGAAAACTTTATATATATATATGTATATATAAACACACACACACACACACGATCTGTATAACCACTGACAAACAGGAATTCAGGACTACATCCCTACCTTTGTGAGCAGGACATGTTTTAAAACCATTTTAAAGCAAGACAGCTAAAAGTGGTTTACCTTGCAAAGTGTTTTACTCTATATAATACTATTTCCATGGTGATAAATGACAGCTCTGCCTGCAGTGCTCTTACATAATCATTCTAGCTTTTTATTTTCAAAAACTGAAGACAATGTTCTGCTGCAATTCCCTTACCACCAAGGATCAAGAGTTTTCCATATTGTTGTTACACATGCCTGTTATTGATAAACCATTTTAGTGCCACGTTCCCATAAACCCACTGAAGAGTATAAAAGGTTTTCCTTTTTTCCCCAGTCAGCTTTACTAACTGTTGTTACCCACACATGCATATTTGATCTATTTGCATATAAAATCATCATCTATACAACCAAGGAAGTTTACAAGGAAAAAAATGTACTTACACTAAAGCAGTATTTGCAATGCTACTTTTTACCATGATATCACCTTTTAGCTTCTATCACCTTAGAGCTACATTTCAACAATTATTCAAATGATTTTGCCAAAGGAAGACAGAATTCACCCCGGAAAAGATGAGATTTGATAGTACCAGAAGGAAGACTGAAAATAGTTGTATACCCTTGGATGTCACACAAACAGGTGACAAACACAGAACCCAAGAGCATTATGCACATTCGGTTGGCATCAGAAGTCTGTAAAAGCATAAACTGCTAGGAATTAATACTCACAGCTCTTAATAAAGCCACCAGAATTTGGAGGGAAAATTATGTCTTTGGTATACCAGGGAAAGTTATATAACTCTAGCCATGTTTAATCAATTATATTTAAACCCAAACACCTACTCAACCTAAAAAAATCACTTGATATTACACGTATTCTTCTGCATTAACATTTCCACTGAATTTGTAACTTACTTCTTCCTTCACTGTTGTTGACAAAGAAAGCTAAAAAGCTGCAAAACTCTATCTGCACTGGAGGCAAGGAACTTTCCTGGTTGGCAGAACATGTTTCCCAGGCACAATAGTTTTGTTTAAATAGCTTTTGTGAGTACAAAGGATGCTGGAGAGCTAACCCTTTTTGCCTCCAGCTACAGCAATGTGCTGCTATTGCAGACACACAGGTACCATTTGTTTCACCACCTCTTCTGTCACCTGCACACCAAACACTGTTTGGACAGGGCATGTAACAGGGCAAGCAAATGAATTTTAACTCTTTTTTTCTTTTGCCTTTTTAATGCTGAAAAAAACCCCAAGTTTCAAAGCAGAGAAGCAAAAAAGGCCCTGATATTTTTCCATGCTCATAAGAAATGTTTACCATTTATTCTCCTCTAATCAAAATGCTTTCATTTTGCCTCTAACTACAGGCTCTTCTGAATTTTGAACAAGAACAGACAAGAATCTTCCTAACGCTTCTTTTTCATGTCATATTTATTTCCCTTTGATATATTTTTTTAATGAAGATTCTATCATTAATCACATAAATCACAAAAGTAGATAATTTGCATGCAGCAATGAGAATTCCATACCTTATGTTGGATAAGGAGACCATAAACCAAAATATTTTTCTTTTTCACTTCCCTTGCAAATTTCTTGATGCTAGTTAGTTCTTCCATCCCAATGCTGAAAGAAATATTTTCTGAAATATCCAAATGCATCTGCAAAGGAACAGAAATGGGGGGAAATTATTTTTTTTTCAAAGTTTGTTATTTTAGACTACCTTTTTTTAGTATCTTCTCTTTGTGTGTTAAGCTAACAGGTTTTTATTTGTTCGCTTCTCCTAATATTGAATTCCAACACTTAAATAGTGAGTGACATGAAAATGATTTCTTTTCAAAGCACAGTGGAACGGATGTGTTCTGATGTGTTCTTGCATAATGTTCTAACTGCATATTAAAAATATTTAATTAGCTCAGAAAAAAGCTAACATTCTAAGTTCCAAAGTAACTTTCACACTTTCCTTTTTTTCTTGTTCTGTCAGGATACGAGAAGAATTCAAATGTTTTTCTTACAGGTTTTCAAAATGGAACTGCATTCTTTGAAGATTTATTTTTAATTTGCTACCTCCTTAGTGCCTAAATTTGATTAATGTCAAGGTAACACAATCAAGTTTAAAGAGCAGAAACTATTTCTATAGAAGGTAGCAATATGAAGACCCTGAGCTCTTGGGGAGGGAAAATCAGGTCACATATCCAGTAGAGATGCTCAGGTCTTATAGGACCTGGGGTGGAATCTCCAGGGTCTCTGAACCCTTCTCCATGGCTTATGAGTTCCACAGTTTCATCAGTGTACTTCACAAAGTCTCTATTAACTGTGGAAATCAAAATTAACGATGATTTGAAATGTACTGTCAAAGCATCCATTAATAGAAGAAATACCTTTACCCTTAAAAGAAAGACAAAATATTTTCTGGCTGAATGATTCCATCTATATAAAACTTATGCGTAAGTAAATACTACAGAGAGGTAGGAGCTTAGAGGTAGCCCCAGAGATCTGTGCTTGGGAAAATTATTTCAAGTTCCCTTTGTACCTTATGTTCAATTGATTGTGACAGATAATAGGTTTTTACCCATTTCCTCTTGCAACACTTCTTTTTATAAAGATGTTTTCTGTCTAAGTCCATATTCACCAGGAGGGTGTGTCTTCTACCACACAACAATTTTCAAACACTCATTATTTTGTTATTCCTATTTCTCCTGTAACATTACTCTTCCTTTTTCTGCTATGGCCAGACACAGGACTTCAGTAGTTTCTTCAGCTCATAGATGCCTCCAGTCAGGCATCACGTTGAAGGACATCCTTTTACTGGGATAATTCTCTCCAGCCTGGTTAAACAGACAAACTGGCACAACACCACCTGTCATTCTTACTACCAAAGGAGCTCAACATTGGAAAGAAAAATAAAATGGATTCTTTTAATTGCCAGATTGTTATGAAAAAAGTTACACATGTCCTGAAATGAAAGAATAGACAAGAACTTTCCAATTACACAAAAGTCTCTATTAGACTGTTCCTGATTATGAGGTTAGAATGGAAGCAGTTAGCTGCTTCCCTCATTTATCCTTTCAATTCTTCGCTACCAAGAACAGTTTTCTTTTGAGAATAGGAAAGAACGTTTCCTGTACAGCTAGTACCTACAACCTATGTATTTAAATGCCATCATGTGCTTAAAATTCTGAGTCACATTTGCCCAAGAAATATTCATGTGCCCTTTTTCATCAAGAGAAGTGTTTTACAGGAGTTTTCTCTAACGATGCAGTCAGGTTTTATGTTAAGTGAAGTATAAAGTGAAGAATAAAGCTGAAGAGAATCCCACTCATAAGCCTTAGTGAAGAGGACACCTAACATTGCATTTAATTAAAGACTGCTGAAGAAGTTTCTATCCCCCAACCATACCATCTGTAATGAGTTCTACGGAACAGAAATTTAAAGGACTTAAATAGTTCCCAGTGATTAATGTGAGCCAATGATTTGTTTAGCTAATTCTTAAGTCATTTAAAACATACTTTCCAGTCCTTTCTTTTTTTTTTTTCCTTCTTGTATTTCTAAAATATAGTGTAGCAAGTCGATGAAATTTGAATGTGTAACCTAAAATTACTTTTTATAGTTAGGGTCCTTCGTGTTTAAAGATTCTGTGAACAAATGGACGTGTATCTTTCTTTTAGATGTTTGCAACTGCGTCCATCTAGTTACAAGACACTTCTCCCATTTTCAGGAACAACAGATGGATCTGGAGAGTACAGTGAAGAGATTAAATGTATTGTTTTCTCCTAAGGGTATTTGACAAGATGTCCATCTAAATAATCTGTACATGCTTCAGGTTGCTTAACTAAGCAGGCTTTCATTAAAAATGGGGCTGGGTTCTACAATGACTTCAAGATCTTAGGGGCAAAACCTGAGTTTCATGGTGAGTTTGTGTAAGCTTTATTTGCACTCATACCTGTTTCTAAGGAAATATTAAGTCCAGAATATTTACAGCTACAATTATTAAAACCACAGCACGGAAAAGAAAAAGCCACTTGTTTCTGTTTCAACTGAATGTCTGAGCAGACCACATCATATGCAGCATCCCCAGCAGACACAGAGCCCAACAGCAAAGCAGGAGTTAACAGTCTGACATGACTAGCCACAATGAGTCTTTTACAGAAATATATAACTAATAAATTGTCATTTGTTAATGCTGGGTTATTTCCCAACAGCAAGCAGTACATTTGCTGAAGATGCACTTTACAGTCCAACTTAAAGTTCAAAATTACAATTTTATTCCAAGCTAGCAGCATCTCTTGAAGCAGCTCAAACCTAAAGTCTGACATTTAAAAATATTTCCTTAGATGCCTTCTACAGCAACTTACAGGAGTTACCTACCAAAATAAGAACCACTGGGTATAAGAGAGGAATATTTGATTCTTCCAGCATACCCACTAGTTGCTGGGTTTCTTGAATGGCATACTTTTTATCCTAAATGAAAACAAAAGGTTAGGATTATTAAAAACATGACATAAATATTTAATAAAAATGCAATTCAACGATCTGTTATTTAAAAAAAAAAAAAAGATGTACCACTTTGGGCAGGGGGAGTTGTGTTTGGTTTTGTAGCCATTTGCTTGTTTTTAATATATTTGTAAAGATTTTGTCTGGTAAAGTTTTATGTGCTTTTGAAAAAAATTGTATTATTAATATCACCCTTGAGAAATATGTATGTATATATATCTATATCTATATATCTATCCTTAAGGGTCTTGAGCGGTTTCATAGGTGGTTCACCTAAAACAGAGGGACCCAAATGCAGATTGCATGTCATGTGTGTGTCCAAAACAGGCAACACTAACATAGGCCACAACAGCAATGCATGGTTAGATGACTACACATACAGTGTACCACTTGGAGACAAGTCACTTCGATACAACGTATATGGAAGGAAAACATAAACTACTTTTAGAGGTATCCCTCTTGTTCAAGATTTCATGACTGGTTTAACAACATACTGGCCCAGGAGAGAAAGAATGGACCAGTATCTCAAAGGTCTAGTTTGGTGCACATCAGAAACACCAAGTATTGAAATGGATAGACCAAGAGAACAGAAATAACTAACAATTTATTATTCAAGTAGGTAATTATCATTTGCTATTACTAATCCATTTAAGTGCAAAATTTAAAGCATGCATCCTTACTACTTACATTTATGCAAATGAAATTGTAGCACTGTCCTGAAAGGATGTCTTGCAGATTGCTATCATTTTTGCTGAGAGGTACTGTTATAGCTTCAACCTGATTAGGAAAAAATAACATTATTATGTGAAAAATTTTATTTTAGCCTAAACTATCTGCTAAAGCTTCCACCATTGTGGCAGTTTGTTCATTCAAATGACTTAATGGTAATTATTATTTCCATTATGAGTATTAAAAACTGCCCAACAGTAAAGCATGGAGTCCAACACCCTGCAGAGATTTCTGCTGCTGTAGTGTACTGCGAGGGAGAACCATTCCAGAAACAGCCCTGAACTATCAGATACCGATGTTGCTGCTTGGGTTGGGGTGTTCAAAACATTGGCCACAAGATCAAAGATGATTTAATGACTTTCTCATAGAATATGTTAGGCTGGAAAGGACCTTTAAAGGTCATCTAGTCCAACCCTCCTGCAGTAAGCAGGGGCACCTTTAACTAGATCAGGTTGCTCAGCTAAGAAATTATCTTATCCTAATTAAAATAAGAAGTTGATTCTACTACATTGTCAGCTCAAGATTGCCTTAAGTAATGCAGCAAACCAGGCAGCAGAAGAGGTATTTGTTCCCTAAGAAAAGATAACGCTTTAAAACCAGTAAAAAAAAAAAATCAACAAACTTTTCAAAAAGGCAAAGAAAATCTCCATGTGCTTCTTTCTATTAAACCAGCAAATCTCAGTGTTCCACTGCTCAAATGAGCTTTATTTCTGCCCAGAAGATGTATTACATACATCAACAAACAACGGAAGCAATATGTTGCTGTGCTCCCTCAAAATGTCACTTAATTCACAATCCAACAGAAGTACCAAATGCAACATTTTATAAAAAGGCTTCGTGTTGTTACCTAAACCTGGCTTTATTTTTGTAATACCCAGGGAGCTAATTTGTTTGCAAAGGAAAGTGGTTTGAAACCCAGAAGTTGATATTAATGCACTAAAGATTCCTTAGAAACATCTTGGGATGAAAATTTGCTAACACAGCCCCAAATAGTTTAAATTTGGTATTTTAAAGTTATTAAAAAGAAAATAAATAAAAAATCACAGAAGTAAAGAATTACTTAGAATACTTCAAAAACTTGGTACTTCTGGGGTCTCCTGGCTTGAACTTCCGCAGAGGCAATGCCAGAAATCCCCAGTACATTGACAACCTTTCCCATACTTAGGTGAACAGGAGCATGCTGCATGACAGAGCCTTTTCAGAAGGTAAATGAAACGTGACTCAAGGGAGAAAGTCTATTTTTTTTTCCCTTGAGATGCTTAAGTGTTTCTGGACATTTAAAAACTAATTTAGTGTATCAGAGATTTGATTTGACTTGAACAATTTGATAAAACAGTACACTGAGCCTTCACTTTACAGCCATATTTATCAAGGAAAAATTTAAACAGCTTTCTCTCTGGAAAAGTAAGCACAGTTGCTTAGCTAGAAGCTTCAATACATCATCAATTAAATACAATTATTTCTTATTCTATTTTGGAATATTAGTACCCTATGCAAAATCAAAATTATCAACTACTTGAGAGATCAAAAATTAGAAGTGCCACATCAGGAAAAAGTGTTTGTCACATAATATTTTGGTGTTTAAATAGGAAAAAGTAAATGAATTTGTTTAATTGCTTCTGGTCAGTGAATTGATATTCAGCTAGTGCAATAAGGCAGTGATAGTAAGTTTTTATGAACATGAAGATAAGAACTGTTTTCTTTAATGTTTTTCTAATGTTAACAGCTCTTTTTAACATCCACTTTCATAAAATCAAAAAATAATACCAGGCATTGGAAATCTGTACAAGTTAGTTAAATTATATCAGAATTTAATATCACAATTAATACCAATCCAGAGATGGACGATGCAACAATTAAGAAAGTAGTGAATTTCTACCAGTGAAACAATCGTTCATTTCCTAACAGAAAGCAACCAAATATTTTGATATACTGCTTGTGGATATTTATCTAGTCAGAAAAATAACACAGAACTCCCTCTATTTGGTTACATTTCATGTGAAAGGAGGACCTTGTCACTGAATAAACAGGAGTACGTCATTTCCAATCACAGAAGAAAACATCTTAGAGATTTTATTGTTTAAAAACAAGACAATACATATATATTAGATTTTGCAGGTTTTCAATCTAAGGGTCCATAAAAATGAATGACTAAGGATGTTTCAAGGAACACTATTAGACAGGGATCTTGATGGAGTTCTTGGCCGGTGTCACTTTGCAGGAATGTTTTGAAAGCATTGAAGAGACACTTAACAATCAACTTCATTATGAGGAAAGACAACATGGATCAAAACAGAGAACGGTGCTGGAAATCATCAACTAAAAAGCTGATTTAATAGAGCCATGGAATGGAAAATTGGAATGAAAATTTGGAAACATACTGTAAATGTTAACGAGTTTTGGTGCCAGTCTGATTTGTGGTTGTGAAGTCACAGTGCTGGCTGATCACACATAGTACATTCTTGTGACTCTCCCTACTAGATCAGCAGCGTTTCTTGTAATATGATTAAAGTGGTTATATGCAGACATAAAATATGGATACAGATAAGTCAACACTTTTTTTCTAATATAGGTAAGTCATGTCTTCTGAGTAATTGCAGAATAGTTTAATCGAAGAGAAAAAAGGAAAAACAGCAATGGGCCTAGTATCGGTGGAATGGAAACATACTTTTGCTGCATTATACAGTTATTCAGACATGAAAAGATCTGTTCAACTCTGCTACTACTTTGTGCTTTTAAATGCAGATTTTTAACAGATGCAGCGCATGATTTTTGATATGAAATACAATTCTTTTCAAACAAAACGTGGAAGTATGATGTCAAATGACATGTCTAGATATTAAATAGCAATGCCGTTTCCTATAGAAGCTCAATCTACTGTTAACTGAGCACATGATACAGAAGATCATCAGACATGAATAAAATAATCACAGAAGTAACATTATGCAAATCAGGAAACTTGCATTTTTGGACAGCTATTCCCCATCTGCTTCTCTGGGTAATATCATCACATAAAATGTAATTAAGAATCACCCCAAGTTCAGTCAAGATTTAAGCAATTACCAAACGTTAATCACCTCTGGGAAAATGAAAATGTAGGATAGTTCTATGTTAGGAATAATGGAAAAGGAAAAGCTAGTTAAATGCTGGTAGAAAATTCCATTAACATCCTACAGCAAAAGCTTCAATGAGCATTCATTACGAGCAAAATGTACCCCCATATCTCTGCAAAGAAGCTGGTAATTTGACTTCCCATTCACAGCTCTGCAGGAATTCAACTTATTCTTTAATTGGTTCAGACTTTAATTCAGACTTCAAAGTAACAAAAGCATTTCCTCTGCAACATATTCGCAACAGTTTGGGCTCACTGAATTCATAAAAGCTAAAGAAAATGGCGTCTCTGTTGTCTGGATCAAATTTCTCTTCTAATCTAATATATACATTTTAAGAGGCTCTGTAAGATCCCCTTCTACAGCGTAACAGGGCAGAAGATGCTTCTTCCTTGGGAACTTCCACACCTGGTGTTAATCCCTTGTAATAAATACTACAGCAACACTGGAGATCTCTGTTTCTGTATCCACATTATTTAGACCATTTCTTACAAGTTTTAACAACCAGAAACATTATATTAATTGCACAGTGTACAGCCATAGGGTTGTACTTACTTTTATTTGGCTTTTCAGAGATTCACAAAGGAGAAAACCTACTTGTGCAACGGCTTCTTCCACATGGGCAATAACACAAACTTCTTGTGACAGGTTGTCTGTGATCAAGAAAAAACCCTTAGTGTTTCATGCAAAGATAAATCAATCAAAATTACCGATCTGCTAAACGTTACCTGCAATTCCTACACTGCTGTGCCATGACAGAACCTTTTCAACAGCTGTACTTTAATTTCAAGACGATTTATTTCAAGGCACAGTTAATATAACCACATAATTTATATAACATACCTCTCAAATATAAAATTCTTACTATATTTTATATGATTTTGTCCAACATGAAAACAACACATAAGGTCTTCTCTGCAAAGTCTGTTTAAATAAGGGACTTGTATGAAAGGTATTTGTTTGGGTCCACATTACTTACAGTAGATGACAACCAAGAAAATAATGTTTTGAAAACTTCCTACCACTCATCACTTCATCAGATCAGTAAATGCATTGTCAGCAATGCAGAGAAAAGCAAAAAACCCCAGGAGATGGCACAAATTCTCATTCCAACGAGATATACTACATAATAGCCAGGAAAAAAAACCCCGACTATCCAAGGTAGTGTTGATGGAGACAGCAGATACAACTGTTCACCTCAGTATCAAAAAAGTTGCACACAGTGACAAAGATATTGGCACAGGGAGTTTCTTAGGTCTTTTGGTGAGGGGAAAAATATGTTTTGTGGATACCAAGAACAACTCTTTCAAAGTTATTGCCTGATCTGCTCCATTAAGCATGTATTTCAGAAAATTTCTCTTGTTATTGATTACAGTTTCAAGATTCAGTCAGCATTTTCCTTTCTTTAGGCAAACTAATAAAAATTACTCAAGTCTGGAATTTTCACTTGTAACTCAGGATTTTATCCTTTAGATGTGGACTTAATATATGCAGACCAAAATGTAAGATTTCCAATGTCTTTGGGGTAGCCATTCCATAAGCAGCTAGAAATTTCATAAATGTGTTTAAAGCATACTTCAATGAAACTTCAGGGATAGAAATATGCCTAACACCACCACAAAATAAATTAGTAGTGAAAGACAAAGAAATTATAAAAATATGGTCTAATTGCTCTTCAAACAAGTAGGACTATAAAGATACATATTTATTGCATGTGGAAAGGTTTTTTTTATAATTACATCCCACACAATAAGTTCAATCAGATGCATTACTTAAGTAAGCATCTCACTTTCTATTGTAAACTCAAAGACTTCCTTACAATATACAGACACTAAAATTAATTTTAAAGCCACTGGAGATTTAACATGATTAGAAAGTGATTTGTGATTTTTAAGCAATTTTTGTAAGCGGAAAAGTGAATTAACCACCGAGGAGCCCAAAAGATAATTACAATTATTTTATGAATCATGGGCCTTTATTATGTCCAATATTTATAATGTTACAATGAAAACAGTGGTAGCAACTGGCTTTGTATTAAAAGTTAGCAAGAAATGGGGGGAGGGGAAGAAAGACAGAACAATAAACATCTGCATGTGAACCATCACAACCAGATGAAAGTGGGAATTAAAAAAAATGCACGGCCATTTCTCACAAGACTGGAAATCACAGGATACCACAACTGTGGGAGAAATTATCTTCCCATAGATTCACAAAAAATATACTGAACATGCACCACAGTTGGCTTCTACTTAATACAGAATAACTTTATAGTCTAAAAAACGCGTCAACTGGAAAACATACTGAATTAATTTCTTATCAGCAGAAAGAAACTCTTGTGTAGATTGAAATCAGAGAGCAAGAGCCACTTGAATTTCTTACTGTACACAGAATTCAGATACAAGATAGATGTACATAACAAACCAGAGTGGCATATCAGATTTCAAAAACTCAGATTCTATGGAGCTAAGTAATTTAATGAAGTAGGTCAGATTGGAGCTATGACAAAAATCCACATGTGGAAGAAGGCTGCAGAATCCAAAAAGGCACCATAACTTACACTCAGACAGTTCTTTAGAAAAAGAAGTCAGTTATCAACAGCATAAGTGTCAAAAGTAACCTCACAAGAGGCTTCTCAAAGACCGCAGCTATAAAAACCCATCTCACTCCTCTCCCCAGCCCCCTTAAACCTCTAACTTCCTGAACTGTAAACAAGAATGGAGGGAAGACTACAAAAAGAAGCGATTAAGATTTGCTAGCTGAATTTAATAAAGAAGAAAGCAAAACTGAATGAAGTGTGAAAAAAGATATCTTTATTCTGGAGGAGGAATGTAATATTATAAGGGGACAGCTTGCTAATAAGGTATGAAAAAAAATAAAGTAGTTATAAAACACACATTGCAAAGATGCTGCGTGCCTTTAAGTGCTCAAGAAAAATGAATAAAGGATGTCTGGGAAATGATCAGTTATAGAATAATCAAAGCAACAGTGTTGTTCTAGTTGAAGTTTAAAAATGAATGTGAATTTAAATCCCAACTGTTTCAAGTAGTCAAACAGATCTGTATGTTAATTCAGATGCTCTGCACTTTTGCTGTATTGTGGGAGGGAAGGCTGAGTGCAGCCTGTGTCCTGCTTCTGAGAGGCTGATGGAGCTCTCTGCCACCCAGCGCCATCACGCTGACCCCAAGGAGCCCAGATGGAGCTCCTAAAGCCCTCAGATGTCCTGAGGTCTGCTGACTGCTGGTAACGCTAGCTGCAGGCAGAATTTCGCTCCTGATTTTCAGAAGTCTGTTTGGGTGAATGAAACAGTCATTCTGGAAAGCTACATCATGGCCATGTCATGAGGAACTTTAATACTTAGGTAACACAATTTTGTTTTTCATCAGAACACTGGATAATTCAGGCTGGAAAGGACCTCAGGAGGTCTCCAGTCCAAACTCCTGCTCCAAGCAGGATCCCCCATGAGGTCAGGCCTGGTCGCTCAGCCCCTTATACCCTGGCTCTTGAAAACCTCTGAGGACGGAGACTGCACCACCTCTCTAGGCAACCTGTTCACTACTTGATTGTCTTCATGATGAAAGAGTTTTCCTTTGACTGAATTGAAACTTCCTTGGTTCAGTTTTTGTGTGTGATTTCTTACTCTCCCACCACATACCACCTTTCTGTCTTTCTTACTTTCACACCATACCTTCCTTTTCATCTGCCCAACATTTTATTGCTTTTTCTCTCACTACACCATTACCTATTAAAACCTCTTTTGCACTGGTTTCCTCTTCCTCTACTAACATGAAACTCATTGTTTCCCTGGGAACCTCCTCTTCCCGATACTGCTCTCCCATTTACTCTCAACTTCTTTCCAGCTATACACAATTAGAGAAACCCTCCCCATATTGCATCACAGTTAACACTCAGAGCATATTGTTTGCATATTAAAAATACTTAAAACTTTATACTGCCTAATTCAGTTAGGTTAAAGATTAAAATTCTCTGTCAGGAAAGGGGTAGGAATTTTTTTCATTAAAGACAAATCCAATACAGGATTTCAGAATTTGTTCCATTTAATCTCCTTCTCTTTCCAGTAGAAAACTTAATTTTCAATTTTTCTGTGCTGTTGTTTGATATCCTGAAAGCATCAGATCACATTATTATTCAGTAGCACCTGTTATAGTCTTTATCATAGGATCTCACCAAAAATTACAAATTAAAATGTGTGCATGTTTATGGCACTGCCTTAGTTAGATAATTTATTAAGCACACTCTAACAAATGACTTATAAATTTACCCTGAAAAGCATGCCATAAACAAGCAGCAATTAAAATAACATTTTTAAATGCAGATCATAAATATTGCATCCTAGGGAATTAACACCGTAAGAATAAAAATGCATCCGAATAACAAATAGGTTTTAGCCTACAGACATAATTATCCTTGAATCATAGAATCTCCTGAGCTGGAAGGGACCCATAAGGATCATCAAGTTCAACTCCTGGCTCCACACACAGCCAGTCAAGTCAGAGCGTAGGACTAGGCACATCATCCAGATGCTTCTTGAACTCAATCAAGCTCAGTGCTGTGACCACTTCCCTGAGGAGCCTGTTCCAGTGCCCAACCACCCTCTCAGTAAAGAACCTCTTCCTAATAACCAGCCTAAACCTCTCCTGTTGCAGATTAATACCATTCCTTCAGGCTCTATCGCTGGTCACTAAAGAGAAATCAGTGCCTGCCCCTTCGTTTCCCCCTCATCAGGAAGCCATAGATGATGATGGTGTCTCCTCTCAGCCTCCTCTTCTCCAGGCTAAACAAAAAAAAGCCTCTCTTCATAAGACTTCCCCTCCAGACCCTTCACCATCCTTGTTGCTCTCCTCTGGACACTCTCCAAAATTTACATGTCCCTCTTGTACTGTGACACTCAAAACTGCACACAGTACTTGAGGTGAGGCTGCACCAGCACAGTGTAGAGCAGGACAATCCCCATCCTCGACCACCTGACAATGCCCTGCTTGATGCACCCCAGGACACAGTTGGCCCTCCTGGTTGCCTGGGCACACTGCTGGCTCATGTTTAACTTGCTGTCAACCAAGACCCCCAAATCCCTCTCAACATGCCTAGCCTCCAGGGTCTGATGCCCCAGTCTGTGTGTGCAGTCAGGGCTAGCCCTTCCCAGGTACAGAATCTGGTGCTTGGCCTTGTTAAACTTCATGCTGTTGGTGTCTGCCCAGTTCTCCAATCTGTCCAGGTCAATTGCAGACATGTATACATAGACTTGTTTTTATAAATATATGTCCACACCATAACATTCTTGATCTCTCATTACAATTCCTACTATTCTGGAAGCCCATCAGATTACTTTTGAAGTTTACAGTTAATTCAAAACAAGAAATTAATTTATCAGAATTCCATTTTTGCTTGCTACACAGCAATGGCTTGAGTGCTATGGAAATCCAGAATGATTTTCCCTGGCATTTTTAGTATCTCATAAAAGATATGTTTCTACCACCGTAAACACATGACAAAAGTACTACTAAGCATTTAGTTCATTTATGCTCCACAGAATGTGCTGAAATAGCTATCTGTATAACTTAGGTAACCGAAAATATCTACCAAGTTTTTGTTTAGTCATTCCATGTTTCTCTCTAACAACAAAAAACAAAAGCCAAATTTGACCCTGCCCCTAACAATATTAGCATAAAAGAGAGGAAGATTTTGTGATAGAAGAAAAGGAAAAGGATTGTTTTCACCTGACTGTAACTAGTCTGAGGACTACTCTATCTCCCCACCTGCCAAACTGTATTTCTCTGCCTCATAGCAGAGAGCAGACCATGGTTAATGAGTGTGCCCATGAAAATGCAGCCAGCCCCAAGGAACATATCCATCCTTTCATAAACAAGGCTCGTGTCAATTTTCTTTTTTTTTTTTTTTTTAATTAAAATTCACATGGATTCTTCATAGAACAAACATACTATGTAACTCCCAAAAGTCATAAACAGTTTGAAGGCATTGTGATGTTTTTCTTGGCACTTGCAGAACATAATTGTATCTACATCAGCAGATACTTATTTAGCCAAATGTGAGGGGAAAATATCCAATCTGCAAGCACACACTCTTGTGAAGAAGTTATTGCAGAAGAAGGGCCCTCAAGAAAAGAAAAAGGAGGGGAGAGTCAAATTCTAAATTATAAACTTCTACTGAGAAGCACCATTTAAAGTTTACATGTTGGAACTGGAGTTCAAAGATACTTACCCTGAGGGCAGTAGTCCTAATGGAAATTTTTTAGGATGTTTTGTATTAGTCTGATCTTAAGTACATATCTAGGTGAGTCACCCTTATTGTAAGACGTTGTTTTCTTACTTCAAGACTATTAAAAATAGGCGTGTGCCACCTTGCTTGCATACTCTATAAGTTCATACCTGCTGAACTAAAGAAAAGCATAAAATTGACTGTTTATAAAAAAATTATGTTAGGACTCAGACTTTCATTAGACAGTTGTAAGAGAGACTTGAGGGAGTAAGCAAATTAATAAGACATGTTTTAAGAAAACAGTCTCCAAAGACAACTAACTCATTAGTCTATTTACATTAGTGAAGGGTTTCTTTGTATTGCCTTGAATTTGAATGTGATATATATACATATATAAAGTGCAAAAATTTATGTATGTATTATGTCTGTATGAATGATTTTCTTTCTTCCACCTGAGTCAAGTTTAGCAAGCTGAAATTTGTCAGTTATTATGTCTCATTAGGCCAGCAGTTAAAAATCTAGCTGTGTTTCTAAGAAACATTTGAGACTTGTTATTTAGGAAAAATTACATATGTAGTATAGATGACTAAAGAAACAGTCTCATAATCACATGATTATCTATTTTTTCAGAAATAATTCAATTTCCATATATTGCCATAATTATTTTTCTTGTTTAACTTGATTAATTTCAGAATTACAATTTTACACATGGACAAGAGACAAAAAATACAAGGGTACCTCAAAACTAAACAGAATAGCAAAATAATATCTTGAACTGAACCACAAGGAACCTGTCCCTTAGCAAAACTGTTTAGAAGCACAAGTGTAACCTTCATATTCTAGCATAAAAATTTACATAAAGATCTGTTGAAGATCATAATTCAAAGCAAACAAACAAACAAAAAAACCAACCATTATTTGAAACCAGAAAGGGAACAGCTGGGTGACTAAATAAAGCTAACAGGTTAACAGAAAAGATAACTGTCATTTTCTGAAGTTGAAGGAAAACAAGTTTAGGTCACTAATAAATGTAACTGTAAATGACATGAAATTTGGAACCGTGTTCGCAAAACTAAATATTTATAGACGAATGTTCTTCAGCACTCCTGAATTCACTGAGTGATAAAATGTGCACCCAGCAAAATAAATTAGATCATTCAATTAAAAAAAAAATAATTCTGCTGTGAAGACTTAACAGTAGTGGGGAACCAAGGTGAGGCCAGTGCCCTTAGTACCCTATACCCTCCCAGCCCGATCATTTAGCTTCTGGGACATCTCCTGAGGACCTTGACAGTATGCAAGGTGGTGTGCTGATTGCTGGCACCTTGCAACCTTGTGCTTGCAAGTCCTGCATCAGGCAGGGCTACCCCTCCAGGCACCCTATGTGGCCTGTATAGGCTGTACCCTATGTGGCCTGTATAGGCTGTACTGTCCAGTGCGAAATACTGCATTTCAGTCTCCTGTGCCCTCTTCGAAATCTGAAAGAAGGAAAATGGAAGGAAAGACAAAGAGGAGGTCGATACCCATAACACCCCTGCCTGAGGACACCTCTAAGGGGAAACAGCATGTGAAAGCATATGGATTTCATGGGATTTCTGCTAGCCAAGTTTTTATCTCCAGACCAATCAGAACCAACATAAGGTCCTTCCTCTCTCCAGAGACTGTTACCAAAACCATACAGAAAGAGCACTGTGTGGAAGCTGCCACTTTCTTGTAGGGGTTGCTTCTCCATCAGTCTCCATGACATGCTTCCGTGACACTAGTAGGTCCCTAACAAGCGAGTAGCTACCACACTGAAGACAGCTACCTAGGTTGTGGGAGAACACCCAAAAGGGTACTGACAAGTAGGAGCACTTCACACAGCACATGCCTAGGGGGTTCTGAACTGTCAAGAAAAGCAGACACTGTGATGCAATTAGTCAGCTAGTAGGAAAAACCTAACTGACCATCCCTTGGCTTGTAGCATGGTTGCCATTCTGCAAGGGGATCCATCCTTGAAGGTTTCCCACTGGCATAACACAACACACCAGGACATAGCCGTTAAGACTACCTCTGTAAAACTGAGACTGAATGATGCAACATGGGGGTACAACAGGATGATGGTCCATAAGTCCAAAAAAATCTATTTTCCGTTTAAATATGCTTTCATTTAATTTTGGAATGAAGTGTGAATAAAGCATGTACCTAATAATAATTTACATGGCTCAACTGCCCACTATAAAAATAAGTCACATTATATCAACCTGAAGATCTACTTGAAGCCTTTTGAAGGCAAAACTCTCAAACTGCAGATTTGGAGTGCTAACAGTTTCTACTCAAAACCCCATTAAAGGTAATTACATAAGATAAATCTGTTATGGGGTGTCCTAATTAGCTATGAAGGACTCATTACACTGCTTACATAAGGAGAAAAGAACATGTCAGTTTTTCCCTTCCTGAAATCATGCAATGCAACAAAAAGCAAATCTGTACTTCAAGGAACTTAAAATACAGTTTTTCATACAGACCAGACTATGAAAAGACTAGTGTGGTTCCTGAAGTAGTTATATTGCATGCTACCATAGGAACAGAACATTTGGCAAGTAAATATCAAGTAAGGGATCAGCCTGATTTGCTGATTTACCACCATGCAAATCTTCATTTAAATCCATAAACTTTTTATCATGACAGATGGAAAAGATTGTATTTGCTTTAGTGAAAACAAAAAATGTGATGACATTATGAAATACAGATGTAAAATACCTATCTATGAACAGTATGAAGAGTATGATTGGTCATTTACAGCATTTGTGCTCCAGTTATAAAAAAGAAATATTTAAACTTAGTGAATGTTCCTTTCATTTGAATAAGCTGCATCCTTGTTTTCTACTCAAGCAGGCTTACAAAAAGCTACTTGAAATGGGTCTTATTTTTAAAATAAATTATAACTGATCTTCTTAAATGACTTAAGAGATTAATGAAGCCCTTTTATACACAGGAGCATGGGAATTCCTTTGCATGAAGGTTGCAGTATTGTTCCAGGTTTACGATTTTTTTGTAGGAAATAGCGGGTATGTGTTGCATAAAATTACCCTAAGATACTATAAAATATTTTAAGTAAAACATTTCAAAATATTACAAATCAACTTTCTTTTAAATCATCTACAAAGAAGAAAGGATAGCACCAATTAAAAGAATACAAGGAGCCACCTTTGTAGGGATGAGGGGAAGCAGGAGGAGGGCACAGAACCAATTTTTTCACATTATATTAATTTCTATTTTCCCTCTAGCAGCATGACAACTCAGTTCCCACCTTGACAAGAGCTGCCCTGTAATGATGGGGGTACGTGGGAAAGGAGACATAAGCAAACTGGACAGCTAAAGATGAGAGCAGGGTGCCATCTCCTCTAGCTACATCAAGCAATGCATTTTACATAAGGTGTCCATCTGGCTTTCTCCTTGCAGAGGATCCAACCTAGCAAAGGATCAAATAAACAGCAAGAAGATGAATGTGAACTTTTTTAAAAATATAAATCAGCACTGGTTTTGATTTTTCTTGTGCCTGAAAGTTTATCAATCCCTCAGTACATCCTGAAGGTCCTATAAACTCCTTAAATATCTGAGCAATACTGAATGATACAGTTCAATAAATTGGCCTTTGTATTACAAAAGTAAGTAAGTATAGTTGAAGTAAGTATAGTTAAGGTCAAGGAAAATGGAAATGAAAATGGATCCACCAGATTCAGTAATGACTGATAAATTGTCATTGAATAGTGACAACATGCATGGTAAATAAATACAAAACACATGGGGCAAAAGGAAAACAAGATCAAAATTGACACAGAAATAGGAGTTTGCTGAGATTTTTTCCAAGTTGAATACTGAACCAACACAGTACATTCACTGTCCTGATTCATGGCATTTACATCACTTTATGCTGGCATTAGTGGCTTCAGCAAGCTTGACTGACAGAAGTAGAACAATCCTTGATACAGCAAATACTTACAAATGCTGTAACATCGAAGAGGCTGAATCCGCTTTCTACATTCTATAGAATGTATTTGTGGTCTGTACTGTCGAATGCATACACTCTGTTGGAATTAGAAATTCAGTGGGAATGGTGCAATTGGAACTATATTTAGACTGGAAGAAAGAACTTTAATTACTTTTGCAATTCTCAAAGATTGGAAGTTTCTTTTTCTTTTTTTTTCATTGAGTCATTCAAGGCAAAGGATTAGTTCCAATGCCTGTTCATCAAGGAGATAAAATCATTCCTTAATTTTACATCATACTGTACCAGGAAATCCCTCTTTTGAATACTGATTAATTTGATTAACTATCTTGTTTTTGTCTTGTGAGTCATTTTGTTCATGACAACCACAATAACAATATTTGAGCTTTTAAAACTTATATTCAAAGTGAACTATGTTATCCAAGGAAAATCAATTAAAATTAAATGAAAACCCCTACATACTTTTCCAAGAGCACAAGAACTTAAGAAAATTTTTTAAAACTCTCTGATAATCATTTGGCCAACTCAAGGACTGCTTATCTAGAATTTATACAGAAAATATCCAAATGGCAGAATTAATTCTATTTGCATAAAGTTTGTAAATATCCAACAGCTATCAAAAACTAAGTGGAAAAAATGGCAAAACTGCATCTTTTGAAAATGTTTCTCCAGTTTAGATCATACTCCCATTTTCAAAGCTTCCTATAGCTCATAAGCTAAAAAGACAAAGTTAAAAATACTATTCTGAAAATATTAACCGAAGTAATTTCTCAGATGAAATATTCCTTGTAAGTAATTCAATAAAAGATGATTAAAAATGGCATTTACAAGCCAAGAGATGCACATCTCCTGCTGAGCTGAACAAGTGATTCCTAAGAAATCAAGGACAGATACTCTCCCTTGCAGCCTTCCAGATTTGTAACGAAAAAACCCAACCAATGCACCTAAACATTTCTGGATTTCCCAAATATATAAATGGAATCTATATCTAAATTTTAAAAGTAATAATTATAATAATAAAATAATAATAGGTAAGATCCCGTTGAGCCTTCTCCAGGCACAAGAAGCTCTTGAAGCATCTCCTCATATGACAGATGCTACAGTAGCTTATCGTGGCTTATCCATCATCACTGCCCTCTGCTCAACTCTCTCCAGTATAACCATGTCTGTCTTGCATAGGAGATGCCAGAACTAGACCCAATACTCCAGATGTGACCTCACCAGTGACAAGCAGAGGGGAAGGATCACCTCCCTCCACCTGCTGGCAATGCAGGGGGAGCCCAGGGGCTGTTGGCCATGTTTGCCATTAGGGACCATTGCCAGTTCCCACTCAACTTGCAGTCCCACCAGGACCTTTCCTGCAGAGCCGCTTTCCAGCTGTAATGGTGCCTGTGGTTACTGCTTCTCAAATTTGGATTTCCTCTGGCTGAATTTCATGAGACTCCTGTTCATCCATTTCTTCAACCTGTCAAGTTCCTTCTGAATGGCAACACAACCACCTAGTCTATCAATCACCCCTCCCAATTTCACATTAACTGCAGACTAGCTGAGGGCATGGCTCTGCCCCATCATTCAGATCTTTAGATGATTTTAACCAGCACTGAGCCCTAGAGTAGACATCTAGTGACTGGACTTTACTGTTTGAGCCTGGCAGCTCAGCCATTTTTCTATCCACCTCATTGTTCACCTTTCTAGTCTGTGCTTCCTCAGTTTGCAAATGAGAAAGGCAGTGTCAAAAGCCTTACTGAAATCAAGAAAAATCACAGCTGTTGTTCTCTTTTCATCCACCAAGCTAGTCATGTCATTGTAGAAGGCTATCAGATTGGTCCGGCATAAGTACCTCTCTGTAAATTCATGCTGACTACTTCCCAGATATCCCCTTGTCTTTAATAACTTTGTAAATCCTCAGTTTGAAAGCCAGAGAAGTGTGGTGGTCTGAGAATCCTACTCAAAACAAAATTTTCAGGCCTCCAGCTGGGCTGATGAGAACTCAGTTGCTGGTTTTGACAGGATTTTCAAGGTTTTCCAGCCCTGTCTCCTCGATACATGCATAAAATAAACACAAAATGCAATATTTGCCCATTATAATAACCAGAAACTTCAAACCTGTTGCATTTTGGGAGGTCTAGAGAAGCAGCATGCAGAATAGCACAGCATCATCTCAGCTCTGTTTAAGCTTTCTGCTTGTGTGCAATGACAGAGCTGAGCTCAGCAACAGTGTAATTTACCAAAACTGGAAGCTAAACCAACACTGGATCGTGTAACAACTCGAGACACCCCCAAAGTGAACAACTAGGGAGTCACTTACCCTACCTAACCAGAGATGGGTTTTGATCAGCTTTTCTTAAGTAGTAACCACACTCTTTTCTCTGGAAAGATAGTTTTAACCCAATCCTCTTGGATTCAATCTATTGGTTTCTGAGGTTTTACCTCTCAGTTCTCAACAAGGAGTCAAGCAAGAGTCCAGTGCCTACCAGTTTACAGTAACCATCAGTATGCACTTCATACAATACTTAGGAGGTCTTCCTTTCTACATGGCTTTTACATTGAGCCAACCTAGATAAAGACTAAATCTAGTCTTTATCTTAAACTGCTAGGAAACCACTCTTACAAGAAAAGATCGAAACCCCCAGTTTATTTATAAATTAATGAAATGCCTCAGTATCATATAATTGCTATATCAATTTAGGTAACAAGTTGCTGTATGTAAGACAGTGAGAAGCTCTAAGGAGTTAATATTTAATTTTCAGTCCACTATTTAGATTAGAAAGATGGAACATACTCAGAATTGGAACTGGAGGTGAAAGAAAAGGATTGTTTATTCCTTACAAAACCATTCTAAATTAATCTCCGTTTGACTCTAATATGCACAGCTTTTTATAAGGTTCTCTATTCTAAGAGAAGTAAATAAAGGTAAATAATGCATAATATAAGTACTCCAGTGAACAAGCTAAAACAACTTACCTAAGCACATTTTACTCATCATAAAACTTTTCTTAAAGACATTTAAAATTATATCACACAAGATGCTAAAACAGACCCAGAACTATGCAAACTGACAGCCACAAGGACGAACACATACCCTTAATAATTGACTCAGCTGCATACAGATCCCGTTTGTAGGTCACCTAAAGGACAGACAAGCCTCATTAGATTTAACACAGCAGGAAGGAATTTAAAACCAATAAAACAATGTCCTGGAGGTAATTTTTTACATTTGAAATACCATAAACAAATGATATTGTCAATTTCTTCATTCTGGTAAAGTATCACTGGCAATTCATAAGAACAGAAGTTGCAGAAATTGCTGGAGACTCAAGAGAAACCTTTCTTAAAATGCTTAGATCTGCTCAGAACTCATTTGAAACCTCAAATTATTTTCAACCCTTTGAAGAATCATAAAAAGCATGGTATTTCATCTATTTTCAAGTATCCACTTCCATAATTCCTTATAAAAACTGTATTTCTACTCTATAATTTTACTGTGAAATAAGTTCAGTTTTAGGTCCTGTGGTCATAAAAATGACAACCACAGTGAGGCCTCATTATTTCTTTTACTACCATAGGTGCATTTTTTCAGTAGTGCAAGATTTACTGTTAATGAGTCCAATTAATTAGTGGGAGTCAGTGAGACTATAGTGAGCTTTCAGAGGATTAAAACCCATCAAGATATTCTTGAAGACATAATTCAGACCAAGTTAGATGGATAATAAGATGCTGAATGTTTATTTGGTACTTGCAAAACCATCTTCCATATCTGCCTTTGCACCTTCATGGTGGTTGACAATCCCAGGATTAGTCTTTGCAAATAAAACAACAGTAAGGTAAAAACAGCACCTACCTAAAGCACTACCAGTCTAGTTATGCCTTTGCAATGACATGCAGTGACATGAACTGATGTAGTAACTCCTAAACATTTGTTTCTACTGTAACTTCCTTCTACGTTAAATAAAATATTGCTGGATTTTCTGCATTTGTTTTTCTCTTTCTGAAATGCACTGAATAGGATTCCAAAAGCTTTAGTGCTGCAAAGCAAATCTTACCACAGAAACACACCATTTTAGTTATCAGCATTGTAGTCTCCAAATAACCGATTATTTGATTTTAATGGATGAATTCTTCTAACCACCTTCCTTTCCGTCTCATAAATTAAGCTGTGTATTGTAGTCAGAAATGGGTGATTAATACTACATTTCTCATTATTCACAATTTCTCCAAGGAATTATATTCTATTAAGATTAAATATGAACTTACTTCTCCACAGCATGACCTGTAGGAGAAGCAGCCAGAGAATGAATCCAGCCTAGGATTTTTATTTGTCTAGAATGGATTTCTAGAGAAATCATAGGTGCCTGAGTTCATGTATTGTTGGGAAAAATCAATGCATGAATTTACATGTAAGGATAAAGAATTACTGATTGGCTAATTTTGTTGCAAAGTTTCTTTCTAATTACCTGTTTCAGGAGAGCTTTTATTCTGAACTTCCAGTAAACCTATAACAGACTACCATCTAAAGACCTTTCAAGAAACAAAACTAAGTAAGCTTTGTCAAAAGTAGTCTCATATACTCTAAGGCTAACAAAAAAAATCACCTGAGACCATATCGCACTACCCATATGTATTTCTTTTATAATCTTTGATCCTATAAGCTAATTTCTGATACAAGCTCCTGTAAGCTTTATGGAAACACTGAAATAGTCAGAAAAAAAGACCTCTGATAGCTACTACAGGTGACTACCACCTACCAGTCAGGGAGGGGATTCTCTACATCCCTTTCAATACTAAGATGCCAAAAGTTTCGACCAAAGATTCTCTTAAGGTACAGACATGCATAATGTCTCTGGATTTTCTCCTTTTGATTAAGAGTTCTTGCAATTTTGATGAGATTTATTAAAAAGGCAGGCAACCATGACAGAGACACTTTTTGGTTTAATTCTAGCCATTGATTGGCTTTGTATGAATTTGTTTTAAACAACTTTTCAGGCTAGTCAATTCAACAGTTCATTGATCTGAGCAGCTATATTGCTTTATCTCTAGTTTCACTAAAGTGGATTTGCATTCTAGGCTCACCCTAACTAGAAGCAATTCAGATCTAGCCCAAGCAACTTGGAAGTATACTTGAACTGCCATTCTATACCAGAAAGTAACGTGGCACTCTCCACTCTCGCAGCCCAGGCGAGGTGCAAAAATCACAGGGGAAAAAGAATAAGCAAGAAAGATGACACACAGGAGTTCTCTCTCACTCTGCAGAGCAGAGATTTTCAACTTCACCCATTTCTGGATTTTTATTTGGTATTACTAATCTAAACCTCTACAGACTTATCAAACTGCAATTTAACCTTCTTTTTCGTGCTTTTCTCTGAATCTTTATCAACAGTTGCATAGAGCTTGTGTCCAGATTTGACCAAAGTACTCTAGATGCACTTGTAATAGTACCAGAACACCTCTTCTCATTTCATGCTCGTTTCCATACCTGTGGCTGACATAAGATAATTTGCCCACAGTGGAAACTTGCTATGCTCTGTGACTTTCAAAGTCACTGCCTTCCTAGAACAATTCTCTAAATACAGCCTATACATCTTTTGTTTCTAAAAACACTTTACACTTGATTGCAGTGAAAAGCATACCTTTTGCTTATATTGTTTGCGAAGCAGCCCTTATCAATGGGTTACTTCTGATCAATCATATTTTTATTTGCAAATCTTTAAATCTGTGTTGACTGTAAACTTTATCAAACAAATGTTAAATAGCTTAGAGGCAATAAAAATTTCTGCAGAACGGCACGTGGTAAGAATTACCTTTTGAAATATATCAGTAATCCAATTTTTAATCTATTTAATGAGGATAGTCACTCTGTTTTTAATTAAGCTGCCATGTAGTAACAAGTCAAACTTCTGCCAACCAAATATTCTATCAGCACTACCATCTTTATTAGCCAAGTCCATGATCTTGTAAAAAAGGCTTAAAGTCAATTTTACAAAATAAGTAAATTCCATGTCAGGTGATGTTAATTACTCCCTTAACTCATTATTAATCAAGTTCTGCCTGTAGCAGTGCACCCTTTTGTTTTGTTGATCAATATCGAGCTCAAAGGCTTCTAACTACTCAGATTCTCCCTTTCTCCTGTGACAGCATAAAATTTCATTTTGTCCTCTTGAGCATCCAGTGTTCCAAAATTTTTTGACACTGATGTTCAAAAACATGGCCCAGAATTTTGCTAGCCCGAGTACTAAAACTCAACACAAATAGCTCGCTGTCATGGAACATGAAACTGTTATCTGCCCATTTGGCAAAGAGGGAGTAGTCTTACTTATTAGACATTCCTCTACTTTTCTGTACAATACACAACCTACTGTATCTGTTTTACCTTGTGCATTTATCTTCCTGTGTGCCTTTCTCAATTGTCAGACCAATTTTTCACCACTTAGGAACATGCTCTTTTAAAAGTTCCCCAAAGTTCTTCTCATTTAATATTTAAAAGTCTTCTTCAAACTAATTTGGCTTGATGAACATCTCAGATTTACAAAACTGTACATTAAGTGTTAAGCATAACTTTTTACCAAACAAATACAGTAACGTTATGATCACATATATACCAAATGCACTGTTTAAGGAAGTATTTGCCTCTGTTTTACCAAGGTATCACACAGATCTCATTTGTATGGGATATTTTTATAGGACTAGACTATACAAAATGTTGGGTTTAGAAATGGTAAGGACTTTTCACAATGTCTGCATTAAGTCTTTCAATACTTACCAATCTTTTTTAAACGTTCTTACAACACAATTATCATCTATATTACACACACACACATATATACTCTAACAATTATGTTCTGTTACATGATTTTATATTTTAAGAGGATATTGCCCCAGAACATTGGTGATTTTGTTTCAAAGGTTTCATGTATAGAGAAATGGAAAATATGGTGTTGAGAGTGACATTCTGTTTCCTTTTGTACCATCCCAATCCTAAATATGTTATAAATAGTTATACAGTAACTACATTCATAAGAGTTTATAAATATTTATAACACTGAAGTAATTTGAATGTTCCTGCCTAGTTATTGTCACTACAAAGAATGATTTTAATTTTGTAATTTGTTACCAGAAAGTAAACAAACTATCTCTTGCTTTAGATCCAACAGTGACATTGAAATACGACTTTTCCTAATGCACTGTAAGTAAACAGCACTCTAGTAGAAGAGAGCTAATTCAAGACAACAGGAAATATGCACACACAAGTAACTTTGTTCCAACAGCTTTCAGTCATTTAATGTTATGCTAGTTGTGTATCTCATTAAAAAAACTGAATTCTTACAAATATCAGATCTCCTTTTTAAAGATTCAAGGTTTGCATAGGGTGAAACTGGTTAGACTTCAGAAACTGTTCTCCACCTGTTGACTGCAGTTTTTCTGTTACACATCCTCTGAAACCTCAACCAAACAATGATTGTTTCAGTTCTCATTTATCTGGATAGAATATCTTTCTGCCTCTTATTGAAAAAATAAGACCAGAGCCACTGGGAGTATATCAGTTGTCATCATATGAAATATAATTTATCTCAGCACTGAAAAGTCTTACAGAAAAAAACCAAGAACATATTACAAATTACATTATTATGACAGCTAAGGAAAGCCAATTTGGCTTCTGAAAGGTGATTAGTAACAGCAATACATCAGTTGAGAAAACTGCCAGCATTCTGCATTTCGAACTGCACAGACTGAGCACAACTGCTCTTTAATGGTACTGCCCAAGTCACCTGCCAAACACCCTGGTTCAGAGTGACCAACACCAGAGTCCTACTCAAGCAGGAAGGAGCTATCTCCCTCTGTAGCCTCTAAGCTGATACAAGTACTTGCTGCAGTAAAGAACTGCTATTTCACAGACCATGTAAGTTTTATGCTTCTGAATTTGAATGGCTTCACAAACCACAGAATACACTAATGACCTTTAGCTACAAAATAAGACAGAATAAGATGTGAGAAGGTTTAAGTATTTTAATGACGCAGAACCAGCATCTTTTTGTATACTACACATAGCTGTATCCACTGCTCTGCACTGCCTGCAGCACGGTACCTGCATATAAATGGGTGCTCTTGCTGTTGTCAACATTCAGACTCTTTCAGCTGGGACACAGTATTTTCAGCTTTTCTCTCTAAATCTCCTGCTCCACAGTACTCCCCAATATGCCACCAGCTACAAAGAACTGACTCTTGACATGTTATCACTTTCCATGTGTTTACAGGCCTCTAAAGTCCTCTGCTACTGAAATGGGTCCCACACGCTCAAACATTAACAGCATCAGGATTTTGTGTCACCAGTGATGTTGGAGAGGCACTAACACTTCTAACTCTTCTAAAACAGAGCTGTGCACATGCTCAAGTCTGAAGTGTAACTGGGGGCTAGTCTCTAGTGCTTTTCCTTTGGGGGTGATACTGGGGACAATACTGTCTAACATCTTTATTAATAACCTGGGAAAACCCTCAGAAAAATAGTAAACAACAAATGGGAAAGTATTCAATATGCTCAAGGGCACAATGCTTATTTAGAGAGAGGTCCTGAAAGGCTGGAGAAAAGGGCTGACAGAAACGTTGTGAAATATAATAAACAAAAATACAGCATTCCGCACCTAGGACAGAATAAACCTGTGCAGTCGCCCATGCTGACGCTAAAAGACAGCGAACAGCTTTGCAGAAAAGGATCTACTGGACAAGCTAAACACGAGTCAGCCGTGTGTAGCAGTGCAGAAAAGGTGTCCAACTGACTGGGCTGTATTAGTAAGGAATCAGATTTCATTACAGGGAACACAGGTTCTGAGAACACACCGCAGTGTTCTGGAGTTTTGGGCTCCATAATACATTGCAATGAGGAAGAAGAGGAAGCTCAGCAGAGGGCTGCTAAGATGGTGCGAGAGAACTCTGCTTGTTCAGCCCAAAAAGCAGATGAAGGTTGCAGTAGGGTGATAATTAATGTCCAGAGGGAAGAGTAAACTGGACTTTTCTTGCAGATTTTCTTTCTGTTCATCTTTCATCCTTTCCAATGCAAAAGGCAGCAAGGGAAATGCTGAAAACTATTACAAAAAAGTCTCCTCCCTCCAGGGGATATGCACTGGAATTGGTTTCCCCAGAGAGTCTGTGAGATCTCAGTTCTCTGAGATACACAAAACACAACTGGACAAGGCCCTGTGCAGCTTTATCTAGCTAACCCGGCCCTGCTTTCAGCCAGGGTGCTGGACCAGATGACATCTGGACATTTCCTTCAGTCTTAACTATTCTGTCATTTAGGGTCAATAGATTTCATTTCATCTGCTGGGAACCATTAGTATCTCCAGACAGTAAAGAACAAAATAAACATTCTAAAGAACTAAATGAACATTACAGGAGTATTTTGTCACCCTTCATCCAAGTGATGTAATGCAAACACGCCTGACAGAACCTGTCCATTAGGAGACTGAATAGGAAAACAGGCAATATGCTGTTTCAGAAAGGCTGTGTTCCCAGAAAGATATTGAAAGACGCTGCTGTATGCAACCAACACATATGTAAATTGTGCTGTTATACTGCACAGGAAATTTGCACTGCAGATCCAGGAAATTACCTTTCTGCGTAAGATTTACTGTCATATTATTAGAAATCATGTCCCATTGGAGGAAATCTACTGTCAAAGACAGATGGAGTGATTTGAGCTGCTTCCAGATTCTTCAATGTGGTAATGAATAAAATCAACAATAAAAAAAGGAAACACACTTATAAATTGCATGACACAACAGCTACTGAGAAAGAATAATGTCCCACCATCCAGAACACTGAAATGGGATACTTTTAAGCAGCAGGGACATAATTCTTTGGCACCTGTATACACACCTGCTTTGCCAGTCATCAGGAACCTACAGATTATCAAAGAAAGTCAATGATGTTTAAAAAAAAACCCACAAAAGATTGTTTGAAGAGCTCTTAAATGTTACGGTGTTATGGAATGCTCTAAAAATGAAGGTGTTGTTAGCCAGGTATTTGGCATCAGAGAAAAAGTGCTGTCATTACAGGAAAAGTAGAAGAAAATAGACAAAAGATGCAGAAATAGCAGGGAAAAGCTCATCTTATAGAAGAATGTTCTTAGTTGTAGAGATTATATATTTAGTTTTACAGATTCTCAGGTTAAGTACCTAGTTGGCTTTTCTGCTTCCAGAAAAACAGTCTTCACTGATTATCTCGAACAACATCTGCCCAAATCCATCTATAACAATAAGCTCTAAAAAAAGCTCATAATTCAAAAACAATTCTAAAATTTTGAAAAGCCTATTACAATTGGAAACAAATCTGACCTTTTTTTAAGCAATATATTAATTTTACTAAGTATATATATTTAAAAATACATATTATTATTATCTTTACCTTCCAGAGGTCAGGTGTTCCTTCGACAAGTTTGGCATTTGTTTTACAGTATTTCAGAGCCAGATGCAAACATTCAGTTCCATAATCCAGGTCATAGTCTGTACACTGTAGGAATTAAAAAAAGAATAAATAATCTTAATTAGTTTTAAAGAAAGCATACTTCTAAGCAATAACAGATTTTTCTTTCATTAATTAAATTTTATATCCCAAGAGTCCTGTCCAGAATAAAAGATGCTGTATTAGGTAGGTATGTTCAGGATGGATGGAAAATAAAACCCCTATAAGAAGCTCATGACAAATTCTAGCTATCTGGCAGAGTGTTACAGAAGTAAATAAAAACTTTATAGCCACAAATAAACTCATGTAGGTACTGCAAATATCTTGCTACATCTTTCTGTTTTTAACTAAATCAAGTTAGGCCTCACCAAAAGAAATCATCAACCTTCTAGTGACAAGCAGAGCATGGGAACAAGTTAATAAATTGTAGAAGTATAACTCTTAAAATGCCTTGTCTCTCTATGGTTTTGCAGCATCGAAAAAATAATGGTGGTAAATAAGAACCTCTGTGTTCGCTCTGTATTTTTCTCCAGTTCCATGTTGTTCAATGAACCTTCCAGATAATAAAACAAACCAACCCAAAAAACACCACCACAAAACCTCCAAAATGTTTATCCACTTTTTGCTTATCTAGAAGAGGCATTCTCCTCTCAATACACCCTTCCCTAGAACTTGGCTTCCAATAGTCAGTGCTTAAAAGAACCCTATTAATGGAAAAATGACTAGAGAGCAGAATCTCTTGAGCCAAAACTTAGGTAGGTACAAAAGCAAGAAATGGGAGCTTATCAAACAGGTCTACCTCAAGATGAATTGGCCTGATTAAGATAAGAGAGTTCTAGTCTATTTTCATATTGCTAAGTTACCGCTCCATCCAGAAGCATGAATTACATGTACCAAGGAAGGATAATTTAAAATAGAGTCTTCCAGAAAAACAGATGTATTTGATAAGACCACAGGCTGGCTAGCCCAGTATTCAGTCTCTAGGTTGACAGTGGATAGTCAAGACTAAATAATTAAGAACAAGGAACTCATCACTCTGACTCAGGAAATCCTTAAATTAATAAGTGACACACTGAACAAGAAGTGACTGCCTTAACAGTCCTCAGTGAATTACAGGAATCCTGTATTTACCCAATTACACTTTGAATAGCTGTATTTTTTTAGCACCTGCTTCAGGAAGCATCTGATTTATCATTCTTTTCATCATATGCTCTGTTGTTCTGACAAAAAGGGAGCGCAAAACAACCTTCTCAGCCCTTCAAAATGTTCCATACATCTCTTCACGCATCTTTCCACAGGTAAAGAGTTCAGCACCCAATCAGTCATTTCATGTGATAGGTCTGGAGAAGAGATTTTATGAGGAGTGGCTGAGGGTTGTTTAGCCTGGAGAAAAGTAGGCTGAGGGGAGACCTTATCACCACCTACAACTACTTGAAAGGAGGTTGTAGCCAGGTGGGTGTTAGTCTCTTCTCCCAAGTAACAAGACAAGAGGAAATAGCCTCAAGTTGTGCCAGGGGAAGTTTAGATTGGATATTAGGAAAAAAATATTGACCAAAAAGGTTGTCAATCATTGGAAGAGGCTGCCCAGAGAAAATGTGGAGTCACCACCCAAAAGGTATTTAAAAGATACGAAGATGTGGTGCTTAGGGATGTGGTTTAGTAGTAGACTGGGCAGTGCTAGGCTAATGGCTGGACTTAACCATCTTGAAAGATTTTTTCCAACCAAAATGATTCTAGGATTCCATGATTCTATGTTTGGAAGTCACTTCAAAACTTTGATCAACCTTTTTGCCCTTCTTTACATCTTTTTACATTTACTATCAATTTTATCACAAAATTCGTCTGCAAACCTTATTTAGCACTCATCTCTAGTAACATGAAAAGATGGGTGGCTCCACTTCTGTTACAAATTATTTATGAACAAAATGAACTGCACAGGTCCCAGCACAGATCTTCACCAGTGATTTACTGCTATGAAAAGTGGTCAGGCATTTCACCTTGTTTCTTATCCTCTAACAAATTTTGTACTCTGTTAAGCTCTTGCTCTTATCCCAAGTCTATTAAGTTTCCTTAAAGAGCTTTTGGTAAAAGTTTCTTTGAAACATCTTACTATGCAAGTAGTCTCAGCTTCAGCAGCCTCAAACAAATCGATGGTTAACTCCTTAAAGAACAGAAATTAATTCCGCAAAATGTAAACTTTCCTCCAGAAAAGCTCAAGTAAACCTTCCACTGCATCAAATTTAACCATCCACAAATTTATGTTTCAAATAAAATGTGACAGTCTAGATACTGTGCTCAGTAACTCACAGTCTCCTCCAGGATTCCAAAATTCAAAGTTGTCAAGAATGCAAAAGTGGGTTAAAGAAGATCCAAATGAGAGTGCTGCAATACAATTTGCCCTTTTAAAAATCATTTTATCAAGAAGTTTAATAAAAAATATGAAGGCATTTTTTTGTTTCTATTATTTTATAATGCATCAGTGAAATTAAAGGAATTCATCAGCATTATACATCTGAATTACATTACTAACACACACATACATCTTAGTAAAAATCATAGTTAATATTTTTACAGTATTTAAATCAGTAATTGTCAATTGCAATCTTTCTTCTAAAAGAAGATCCTAAGAAATAAAATTAATTTAAGTCTTATAGTTCTCTACAGAATTTTTTAAGAACTGTGAGTAAAAAAATCAAAACAGATACAAGAAAACAGAGCAATATACAAAGCAAGACTTCTTTCAGAATACTAAAGAAAACAGGGCACTTTGGAATATTTTAAAATTAAGCAGGAATTATTTATATTCTTTAAATAACCAAGATACAAAAAAAAAGGTCAAGAGAAATTATAAAGGAACAGGAACTCCAGCTCCAAAATATGCAAAATGGAGCGATCTCTTGAGTAAAGAGGTCCAGAGATGAATTTCCAAGGAAACTTGGCTTAGGAACTTTCAGTTCTAAATATTTATTACCAAAATGTTTCCTTTTTTTGTTTTGATTTTAAGGAAAATGTTCTTGAGGACATTAACTATTTTCTACCAATGTGAATAACATACAGATTAAAAAAAAAAAAAAAGCCACGTAGGTATCTTCTGCCTCAGAATGAAATTATCAGAAAAAAAATATCTGCAAAAGAATTTACTGTGAATTAAAATTAAGTTACATTTTAAAATATATGGGTAATGAATGATACTAGGACCAGACTAAGCAATTCCAACTTTTTTACAAGGTATTAATTACAGATAATTAGTAGGGAGTGGAGAAGTTCCATAAATGGGGTAAAAGCATCTTGAGGATATTGCTGGCTTCAAGGAATGAAATATGACACAAAGCAAAGTAATAATTAAAACCATATTTCACTAACACTTGTACATCATGACATTTACCACTCTAATTATCTGTAATTGTTTAAACCTAAACATATTGTCACAGTGTACCCTTCTGCAAGTCTGATACACTGATGTCAGAGGAGAACAATGAAAGTATCAGCTCAAGACCAGCTTAGTTTAAATATCAGCCATATGCTAAACAGCTTTGCAAGTGAAATTTTCAGTCTATATCTAAGGTGCAGAAATTGAAAGTTTCTCTATTGCTCTAAGTTAACAGGTTAAGTATTATGAGGGAGTAGCTATAATAAAAAGTTGTAGAATACCTATGAGGAAAATTCTAACTGACCCAGGCATGCAAACATTCGCATCCCAAGTCTTCCATATGTTTTCTCTGTACATCTAGAGCCAGTTTACACTACGATCTCTTTAAAACTTACTATTTCTAAAGTCTTTTTTGACTGGAAGGCTTTTTAATATAAAGTTTGACAGAGTACAGTTAACTGGACTTGACATGCTCACATAGCTTTGTGAAACAATAGACATAGTTTAAGTTTCAGACCACAAATTTGAAATGGTGGAAACAGCTGGAAATATTGGCACAAAACATTTCCACAAAAGAAAGAAAACAGATTAGTTTAGCTTTTAAAATGACACAGGAGGAAATATGTTATTTAAAAATGCTTTTGAACTGTTGAATATTCAAAGGCATTCTAATAGGTAGTTTCGGGGAGTGACTTTTTTGTGGGTGTTTTTTTGTTTGTTTGTTTTCCAAGAGCAGATGTTTCAATAAAGTCCTATGGGAGGAGCAAGCTCCATATTTTAGCGTTATACCAGTTCTTCTTCCCCTGCCCTCTACATTAGCTTGAAAATATTTTGATAAAATAATATTACTTCCTAAAATGCAAGTTATACTGCTGTTGTTTAGCCCTAAACACGGAGGAAGGGGTTAGAGAAAGGAGCAGATTACTACTAGTCTGTAAACTAACTTGTTTTCAATATAATTCTTTGAACAAGTGAAATTACGAAGCAGCAGTATTTAACATTAAAAGCTGCTATCACTGTTGACATGCACTGTTTTACCATATCTTTATATTGATAAAAGATTTTGAATGGATATATGGGAACTGATAACTGTACAACAGAACAAACACAGACACAAGAAAAATTTTCATTACAGCACTCTCATTTTCTTATTTTTTCATCATTCCTTGGTTCTCTAATAAGGAAACAAAATTAATATTCTGTATTAACTGAAAGGAAGTATTTAGGTTTGCTTCTTTACCAGTTAACTATAAAGCCTAGATAAAAGTCTTTTAAACTTCTGTAAACATGTTTAGTAGTTTTTCCATTGTCAGCAGCAAGTGTCTCCATTTTACTCTCCCATATAAATCCACTCTATAACAGTATCAGAACACTTGCAATTAAATGCATAACTAATTAACAATAGCAGACCTTTATGATTTTTACAGATCCTTGAAAATCAAGCTTCCACTGCTGAAGTGCTAGAATACATCACGAACGCCCATCAACAGAAACATTTTACTAAATTAAAGATAAGCAGACAGAAGCTTTTGCTGAACCCAAATGGGCCTATTTCTATTGTATTTTATAAAGGATTTTTATTTGCCATGTTCTTTACCATGAAACAAAAAATGCTGACTCCAACAGTGGATTTGCTGCTAGCACTCGGCCTACAGCAACACACCACAGCTAAATACGAAATGACAGAAGCAGCAAACAGGAGGAAATACAAGAACAAGGAAACAGCGAGATAAATATGAGCTCAGATAAGATCATTGCTGAAGCAATTTCTACTGTAGTTGCTTATTAAAACTGCTGTGACATACATCCAGATGCAGTAGGGCTTCACAGTGAAGAAAATAAAGATACAGCGATTTACTCTAACAGGATTAAGCAAGCTTGGTTTTTCTACAGATCTGTATCTATATCCCAAAGCCTTTCACTGCAGCAACTGCACGCGCCCTTTCTGCACAGGCCATGATTTCCCTGCAGTATACCCTGAGCACTTCCTGATTTCCCACTGAAATATTTTGGTATTTAAGTTGCTTCTAACTCCCCCTAAATACCCATTAAAGAACCTATACATTGTGTAGTTCCAAGATCCCATGCATTAAAAGGTGTATGACCAAGAAAATCAGAAGATGACAGCTGGATTCATATTTCACCCATGGAGCTGGAGGGCTAAGAGCCTGAAAACTCTCGAGACTCTAAGCCTCCTAATAGTGAAGGAATTCATTTGGGTTTCCCTCCTCCCCATGCTGACTGATTTTTCAAAAACTATATAGGAATTTAACACCACTGTAGTTGCCTCCATAAATTTTGAATGAAATCATGATGCTAAGGGTCTTTTCCAACCTGAAATTGAACAAAGTGTGCAATTGAAAGTTTAAAATATTAAGACAATGGTTAAAAACAAGCATCTTTTTTAAGATTAAAAGTTACAAACAAGTCATTTTGCTTCTTCCCTAGCTGCAATAAATGTCCTGTCAATGCAGTGCACACTGCCACCACCGACAACTATGTCCTATACTTCTGCTGTAGGCTTATGAGCCCCCACATCAAGTCAGCTATGCATTTTCTTCCCATTAGTCTTCTTTGAAAGCAGTTTATAACCTCTATGTTGAGGATGACAAATACTGTTCACTGTACACAATTTGCTGTTGGCAGTGGGAGTTCCATAGGTAACACTGCAGAGCACAAACTCCCAGGGTGGGCAACATGAAATTTGCTTTCCCTATTACTGTTTAAAGCTTTAGCTACTAGCCAAGGTTGGGGGACCTACTTTTTTTCTTTAAAAGCAAATTAGTTTAAAAAATTCACTGCCCCAGGATGTAAAAGCAGAAACTCGGCAGGATCAGAAATCAATGTAGATGCACAGAACAAATGCTTATATCAAAGTTTGCATTTCTGAGCATCAATGAAATAAAATCATTGTGTAAGATCTAGGAAGTGTGGATATTCCTGTTCATTTTGGACAGGTTCCTTCAACTTTCTTCTAAGCAACAAATCACATATGATTCTGTGACCAAAATATAGTATCTAGGTCTAATGAGCTAAATAGAAAAACCCTTGTTTTCATTGTCCCATTCTAAGAAAAATGTTTACTTCAATTTAGGTATCACTAAAAAAAACCCAAAGCCCAAATATTGAAATAAAAGTAACTAGACAATTAGAAAAGATATCTATTTTATTCACTGTTATTTTCTATCTGAGAGATCAGAATTACCAGAAGCTGAAGTATAATTACAAGATTAGGTCCTAGCGCCAGCATTTTTAAGAGTGACTCTGGATGACAGAAACAGAAAGATGAAACTTTTAAAATTCTTTTGAGAAGGCATAACAGCTATCTTTCTGTTCTTAAATCTAAGATACTTGCAGATACCCTAGAGGATTATTATTACAGTGTTTGTATCATTGCCTCAAGTTGCACTAGGGGAGCTTTAGGTTGGATATTAGGGGAAAAAAACAGTCACGGAAGGAGTTGTCATGCACTGCAACAGGCTGCCCAGGGAACTGTCTGAATCACTACTCCTGGAGTTATTTAAGATATGTGAAGATGTGGTGCTTAAGGACATGGTTTAGTGGTGGACTTGACAGTGCTAGGTCAATGGTTGGACTTGATATTAAAGGTCTTTTTCTACATACCCAGACTAATCCATAAATTCAGTCCTTCAGAGCATGAGGTTTGCTATGTTCTCCTGCACAAATCATGATCAACCTGTACAGAGAGGAAAAGTGCAGCTTTGCTATTAAGCAATAAAAGCTTAAGAATAATTAGAGGCGCTTTGCTGAGGAAAGAAGGGCACCAGTAGGCACAAAGAAGAAACATCACAGGTTGTATCAGTATCACTTATTTATTGTGCAGGAGAGGTTCTTTTTGGTGCAATTCTTTACTGTATCCCTACTCAGAATCACATAGAATGCATTTAAGTGTGCTGCTGGAGAGCTCCAACTTATTTTCCTTCTGATGGAATCAAGGTGAAAATCATATGCAAGGGCATCTGCTGAAACATGTAATTTGCAGTGTGGACACATGGTGCCCTAGCAGCCAGGTCTAGGCATGCATTGTGTCCATGTGACTGGCAATGGGCATGAATATCATTGCTGGTGAAGTCCCAGTTTACACATCTGTCCTGAAACAGTAAGAGATCACCAAAACTCAAACCTCAGTCTTTCCCCATCTTTCTCTCTGTGCCACACCAGTAGATACATTCCTAATGTTACTCCAACAAAGCCCACACAAGCTAGCAAAACAAAAATGAGAATACAAACTAGGTGAAAATAAACAATGGTACTGGTATAAAGATGAAATACCTGATGCAACTAAGAGCTAGTTATTAATAAGCTCCTGGGTAACCAACTATGGAACAGTATTGATTTTTCTGATACCAGAAAAGGACACAGGAGTAATTTTGAGCACGCAGCTCAGAATGGAATTTCGGACCTCGTATACAGCTTCACATTTTTTACAAGACCTATTTTATTTACAACATCAAAAAGAAATTTTAAAAATGTTAATATTCTATGTGACAACAACAGCAGCCAAAATACTGTGTTAGGGCTCATTGTTGACACTTTAAAAAATTACCCTGTAAATTGGAAAAATACTTGGAAAAGAATTATACGGACAAGACAAAGACAAAAAGAATCTTCTGCCAATCTAGAAAGATACAGATATAGGTTATACTAAGAAAATTTAAAGAAGTGATTATTCATATTCTCTCAGTAAAGAGATCTCTAAATATATTAAATTCTAAAATGAAGCCACCAACAGAACTTGATCAGGCTTAGAGGCAGAGCTGAGCCAAATCCAGGCCAAGTTAAAATGCATGTTTTAGATTTAATTTTTTTGAACGGATATGATTATTCACTGTTGGAAAAAAGGAGAATCACTTCTTGGATTTCAGGAAGATCATAAATGGTGCTTTTCCTTGCCTTTAGATACACTAAACTTTCGGTAACTAAGAGATTAAAAGCTCTAGCACCACTACCTTGTTTTCTTCTTTTCTCTCTCAAAACAAGCAGCAGATGACAATTTAGATGGGTGGTCTCCCATATGCTGGATACAGTGATTCTCACTTAGTATTCAGCAATTTTTGAGCCTGTGCCAAACGGGTGAATCTTGTGGATACAGTACACTTATCAGAGTAAATCCAGTAACACTTACAACAATACCCTCATAATCCAGTCTAATTTTCAACTTGAATAATTGCAGTGTGTGTCTCTAACATACACCCTCCAAATTCTATCTGAAGACAAAACGCCTTTTCACTTCTGCAGAGATGCCAGATTTCACCCAGGGCGCGGCAGCTTTGCACCACTCCACCAAACAATTCCAAGAGCTCGTATGTGAATGTGCAAAGTGCTTTGAGATCCTACAGGATGAGGAGTGCCATAAAATGGAAGTCATTATCCCGTTAGCAAAAAAAACCCCCACTTTTTATTTTTTTCTTATGCAAGGCATTAGAATTTCTCCAAACATTCTTGTGGCAAAAATTAATTAGGGCAAGGTGGGGATTCATACAATATCCTGGCTCTGCCATTGTGCCAAAGAGCTAATCAAGTACAGAGCTATCTAAACTAGCATAGTTCTCAACAGACCACCAATCTAGTTTCAGGTTTCAAATAAATGAAAGCATTACTGACAAAATTAATTTAGCATATATATCCTGGAAAAAAATCATCTGTAGAGTTGATTAGGTTTTAAGGATAGGGAAAGGGAAAAAAATACTTATTCCTCTAAATCTCAGGACAAAGGTGCTAAGGTAAAAAGACGTCACATGAAGTAACTGTAAAATTTCTTTGGATACCATCTCAGAACTAAACCTGAAGACTGTACAAATTAGGATATTCATTTAGGCAAGGCTGACAACCCTGAAAAACAGCTTGTGTGCATCAGCCTAAAGATGAATGGAGAAAGGCAAATCAAAATCCTTTTGCAAAACTGCATTATTAAAAAATTAGCTCCATCGACATTTTGCATCAAAACAAAAAAAATACCAATTTTCAACAGGAATGAAATGGAACAGAACTCAGGTTATACTGAAGTTCCAAAGATTTTTTTTTTTTTTTTTTTTTAATGGGACTAAAACCAGAGATAAAATCCAAGCTGAAATGGACCAGAAAAATGCAAGGGTGCTGTTAATAAAGTAAAAGTTTCCCATATAAGGAGAACTGGGTTACTAGGTTTTCTTTCAACAATTAGGAGCTACATAGCTACACAGATTTCCCTGCCAAGCAATCTGATCTAAAACCTTAATGGCCCATGGACAAATCAGCAGAAAGACTTCCTTAGTTAGGTTATTTCATATGCTTAGACTGCACATCGAAAAACTCACGGTCCCTTTCTTAATAGTACGATACAGCTAATTGAAATCTATGTAATTATATCATCAAAGGAACTGGAGTAGGAATTTCAACAAAATTAAATACTCCATTCTGCTTTACTATTCAGCCAAATAGGTTGACTTGGACTAACCAAGTAGGCAGTCACACTAAAACTGTAATTACCTATCAAGTTTCACAGGCAGATGGAAGTATGCTGGCTTTAGGACTCCATACAAAGAAAAGCATTGGCTTGTACTACTGTCCTCATACAGATCTACAAGTAGTAGTTTACTATTATTTTTTAGCTAGCTCCTGTCTAATTCACAAATCTCTTCTTGATTATTTCTTCATACTGTTGATGAAAAAGAAGAAAAACTCCAGACCCAAACTGGAATGCAGAATTAGGAAAAGCACAACAATGATACCAGATGGCATATATTTACGAGACCTGAACTTAGAGCTACTAAATGCAACAGCAAAGTGGATGACCAAAGCTGGGGATGGTGGAAATGGAAGTGGATTTCCACATGCACAAAGGCACAAAGCATACAGAAACTACAAAATATATTTTAAGAATGAGGTAAAGCAATCAGCCTTACAACAAAATACACTTAAATAAAAGATATCTGACACTGTTTTAAAATGATGAAGGTCAAGAAGCAATTCATTACAGCTTATAATAAAATCCATATACCTTACCTACATTTTGTCACGTTAAAAACAACGGTGGTCTCTTTTCCAGTGTTTTCACACTACAAAGCCAAACAGCTTTGAGTTGATCACCAAGTCATGAGTTAACAGAATCAGGAAAAAAAAAAAATTATTTTCTCCAAGGGAATGTTTACAGAAAGGAAATATTAAGCTGTTCAGCCTTGTCACAACTTAAATGCCTTATACAATGGCACACACAGAGTTTCATACTTGGTGAATGTTAAGAAAAATTTGAGGTGTCTTGAAGATTCCGCTGTCTCTAGATCCTGGTATCTTTAGTCTTAGAAAGGAGGTGAGCAGTGGGGGGATTTTCGTGATTCCAGCATTAGACTTATATGCCCAAATTCCACCTCACATTTTTGACCCTTTAGTCCTCTGAATCTGACCCTTGCTCCCAAAGTTGCCAAGGTTTTAGTCAGCGATTTGTCCGCTACTGTTCATTTAATCGCCTGTTGCTCTTGGCAAGGTTAATTTGACAGACATCGATTTCTTTAACAAAGAATGAACCCACAGGAAAATCCCTAAATCAGTCTAGACATTTTGCCTCGAAGGACTTGCCTGACCTATGCCAAAATATTACTAAACTGCTACAGCTGACTCCACTTCCCTGCTACAGAGGATACTAAAATGCTTCACACATGTTTGAAGAAGAATCCCAGTAATGTTATGCCCTTTCAAAAAGCACTTTAGAAGTTTACAAAATCCACATGGAATACACTCCCTATTATTTACATACAGAAAAGACAATACTTTGAGCAAATACTTCTACAATGGGCCTAACAACAGCCAACTTCCTTTCTCACTCTGGCAAAATCTTCCACAAACATTCTCAGGGGTTTGTTAGATGAGAACAATTTTGGGATTTCCTTTTCTTCTGCTGAGGCCCAGGTTGGACAGTTTGCAGAATCTCTCTTTTCCCCTTCTCAACCCCATCTGGGGACATCTTGTAAAGATTTTTTTGGTGACTGGAAGAACATCTGCCTCCCAGCATTTAGCATCAAAGTATTTGCATGATTCTGCCTGACATACTATTACTTTGTATCTTGTCATTACTATGCTTATATATAGCAGCTCTCTCCTCTCTGCAGGCAGATGCAATAATGTCCCAAAGGAAATGTGATTGCTTGTTATCCAAAAAGTGGGTAATGTTGGCTATGAACAGATGTATCAATTCAATGTAGTCCCCCAAAATTCTTATCTCTAAATAGTTTCTGCACAGATTAGACAGAATCTCTAAGGTCAGTCTGTTCTGTGTGGATACCTGTAAAATTACAGACATGCATCAGAGAAACATCTCTAAACATGTTGAAGCCTATACACTTTAAATGCATATTCTTGCTTCCTGTTCCTTTTTTTTTCTTTTAAAATTCAGTTTCATTGTTCTGGTTAACTAAATATAAACTTCCATCATCTACAAGACGTCCACTTCCAACAGATGATCAAAGTAACTACATGTGCAATACAAGCACCCCCAAAAAATAGTAGCTTTTGTGGTAAATTTTCCCACATACAGATCCTGAGGCTAAGTGTAAAATAATGTATAAAAGTTTACCAGAAGAAAAATGTGCATCAGAATGTTGGGGTTTTTTTAATTAAGACTATTAGAAACCTATCACTATAAATAGTGATGAGACACACCATGCTATTCCTGCAGAATAGCCTTCTAACATGTCCCACACTTTCTTCAGCAGTGTGAAGCTCTTCCTCTTACAGGGTCCTTGACTTCACGGGACTGGTCACACTGGTGAGCAATTCTATCGTATCCCCAGAGTTCATGCTGACATCTCTCTAAGCATCATATAATTTTTCCCAGACTCTTTGTTTACATCTCTGACATAGAATGTCCCAGTCAGGATCTTCTACATACTGCTCCCTTCTATTTTCAGTTGTTTCTCTGTCAATCAGAAAAGGCAAAGCTTTTTAATTGCTCCTGCTACCTACCTTCCTTTGTCAGATACATTTAAAATACAGAATACTTGGTTAATTTTGGGTATTTCAGCCTTTTTATATTGTGGTTGTTACTTTGTACACTAATATGACATGACACAACAAGATGCTTTGTGTTAAAAGACAAAAGATCTCTGAGATCTTTGTGCTTTTCACAGTATGTCAGAAACAGGTATTACCGAAATCAGTCTCAGCCTACTCCTATAAGAGGAAAAAGCAGTCTACCTGACTTCCTGATACTCTAATTCCTTAAAAGATACTGCTCCAGGGGAACACTTGACTCTCAGTAAGTGAAGTCTTCCCCGCAATACCCTCCTCCTCCCAGACTTACAAGATCATACTTCACATTTGCTCCTATTTAATTTTAAAAGCTGAACAGAAACATGACACTACCTTAAGCAAAAATGAACAAGTCTGGTCTAAGGAATTTATCCTTTATTTGTTACCTGCAAAAAATCCACCAAAGGGTGGATTTTCAATGAACACTTTTTTTCAATTAACTTTTCTGGTTTCCCTTAGGGCTGATAAGAATAGAAAAGAAACATGAGTTTCCAAAGATCAGGAATTTAATTCTTATTAACTGCAAAACAAAAAATCTGACTGGCTGGTGTTGTCCCAGGTAAGTTAGAACTGAAGTGAATCACACATTCTGCAATTCTACAACTTTTCAATGGGTTTCACTAGTTATTAGAGATTTGCATTTTTGTTTTTAAAAAGCTTAACTTGTCCACTATTAATATTTACTGAAGGTTAGTGCTATAGTTTGTTACATTGCACAGGAAACAACTCATAAATTAGGACATACCAGAACTAAGAGCCCTGATGCAACATTATGCTTATCCCCTTAATACACTGATACAGCCTTTTACCCAACATCCTAAAGAAAACTTCTGGCTCAGGTAAAGCCTCCTGCCTGCAAGATACTATGTACATCACATGTACGGTTCTTTCTTCCCTCGTCCACCTTGTGTCAAGCATGCATCATACAAATTAAAGTTATCATTTCTATAAATTTTGTTATGTATAGCTTCTATACGTTTTACAAATTTCTAGTACTTCTAATCAAGTAAAAAATGGAAAAAGTTTTCTAAGGAAATTACTTTTAATTTGATACAGATTATACAAAGTATTTTTACCTATTTTAATAGTTTTGATACCTTATTCCTTTCAACTTCTAAATACATGCAAAATATCAATAAAAGGAGAAGGAGCACTAGTCTGCTCTGCCTAGATTGGTACCAGAGAAGAGCAAATTAATCTATAGATGGTAAATCTGTAAGGATCAGAGAACTGACCTTTAACTGAATGTTGGAACTTAGTGGTCAAGATACTGGGAGATCTTATTTTCGTGAAAAAGAATGCTTCTGGATATAAACTCTCTGAAACTACCTACTCACATGAGATGATGCATTTCACTAGAGATAGAGTTTAAAAGCAGTACTCCACATTATCCAGAATGTAACTGAAAAGCCTGTGTTACTTGAAGTCCTAATTCAAATGGATAGTTTCTTTCTAAGGAATGCATGCTTGACTGTTGTTTTTCCCCACACTGTTGTTGCATAAAGGTCACAACTATACAAAATACACAGGAGCAGGATCGCAACCCCATGCCGAGTCAGCCAAAATTAATTCCATTCCCGGCTTCGCAAGCAACTTGCAACATGAGTAACAAAATTAGTTTATCCTTTTTTGTTCATCTGTTACTCACTTTACCAGGTTGTTGTGGAAACCATAAGCTGCATCCATTCCTATAAAAATCCATCCTACAGTAGCTTGACTAAGTTTTTCAGGACAACGATTATCTATCTTTTTTTATTTGTTTGTACAGTTCCCAGAACAATAGGGTCTTAATCCTTGACTTGGACAGCTAGGCACCATTGAAACATAAATAATTAGCAAACAATATGAGTTGAGAGGTTCAGCAAAGTGTTATCCTTCCCAGAGCTCCAAGGCACAGAGCATTTAAATGACCAGAATTTAGCCAATGCAAAGGGAACTGGGGACAAGGAACCATAGCCTTGGTTGCTTGCTAACAACTTTGGTGGCTTGTTCTTGAAAGAGCAGGGATACAAAAAAGACGACTGATGGAATGCATATGTGAGAAGAGAACTCTATTCAGAGGAGCATAGGGACTGCTAGTTGCGTTTTGAGCAAGGCATTTAGGGAAAAAGCTTTTCAAGCATTTGCCAGCTCTACTGTATCTGCAAACTAAGAGCAAACACAGTAGGAAAAAATGGGGGGGGGGGGTTGCGGGTTTGGTTTCTTTGAGAAACAACATATAAACATGCAGTTTGCTAAAAGAGACATTTTAACAGATGTATAACCAACAGTAGCTATTGTGACTTGAGAGGTGTCCTGTGCATATATATGTTACCTTTATCACAAGTATGCCCACTACATTTAAGCTACAGGTTCACTTAGAAGTATCTACTATGTGTTCTCATATATATACCAAGAACATCACCCTGTTTCCCATCAGAAGTAAGAAGGTTAGAGACAGACCGATCTCTTGAGTAGCTCTTCATCTTGGACAGTCCTTCATCTTCAGCATCTAAGAACGTCAAGTACCAAGCATAAAAAGTATGAAATGGAATTTGTGCCAACGTTTCTAAGTAAAACAACTACTGAACAATTAAGCATCTGTTTCTTCTTCATTGCCTGTCCACACATTTGTTCTGTTGTTGGGGACTTCTAAGCTATGTACTCTCTGAAGGTGACTATCAGTAATTTGGGCTTGTTTACTCTAAAAACAAAAGACTGATGTGAAGCATGACTGTCAGAATTACTGGAGTGAAAAATAATTCCTTCCAAGTGACAAATGAAGAAACATTCTGCTTCCAGTCAGTCTGGAAGATACCTGGAGGACAGACAATTTCCACAAGGTGATGAATGAAAAGGAAGTAGAATGCTGAGACGAAAGGCTGGAGTGTTTCCAGTAAACTGTGAATGCAGGGTGGGGCAAACAAAGCTGTTTTCAAGAGGGATAAAGGCAAAAGAGTGACGGTTTAATACACTACCCATGATTTTTATTTTCTTAAATAAAGATGATATTAAAGCAATATATTAAGGAAAAAATGAGATAATTACAACAGAGACTAAGTAAATATTATTTTCAGAATATATAAGAAGTATATACAATACACATACAACACGAAACAAATCAAATACTTATTTACCTAGATGTCTCAGGTTAATATTATCCCAATATTTTAGAACAGCCTATATCCCATCATATTATTATATAATGGCATTATTACACTGTGCATCCAAAACTGATACTCAGTCAACAATACATACTTAAGAAATACTAACCCCCTCACATTTACTTAATGCACGATAACAATTTAAGCAAATCTGTCTTTCCCATAGTTCAGACCCCTCATCTCCTCTTGTATTTGGCAGCTTGATAACCCAAAAACTCGAATAGATTAGAATAATAAAGCGTTTTCATCAAAAGTATACAGAGAGGTAATACACACCTTTCAATGTGGTCTGAAATGCTGAATCACTGTATTTCAAATAATAGAAATAAAGTGGGGGGGGGAGGGCTTTAACTAAAGTAAGTAGAAAAAAGTCTTCAAAAGTCTCCACGGCTTACCTGTTGGTATGCTTCGTAGATGGTATCAAACAAGAAAGCCTGAGGCATTTCACTGGCTCTGTACCTGGCACGTTCCAGTGAGTGGTCTAAACAGCCATCTGCAGCAGAGGCAATAACGGTAGAAACTAGAGGGCGAATTGCTCCTGCTGCCTGTGAACGAAACACAAAAGAAGGCCTAAAAATTATGAATATTAATGTGTATCAGATAGCTGCAGTCTGTCATGGTTTTGCCAAAAAAAAAAAAAAAAAAAAGAGCCTTAAAATACACTTTCTATTTATCTTTTAGGTATCTCAGAATCACAGAATCATAGGGGTTGGAAGGGACCTTGAGAGATCATCAGGTCCAATGCAATAATGAATACATCATATTACTTAGACTGTATGAGACTTTTAACGTGAACATAGCAACAGAAGACAGTGTAAGTACTCACTGGGGGATAACTTACAAAAAAAGAAAACCCAAAAACCAACTTAAGTCCTTGATAAACATTTATTCCAAATACATGTACAGATCTGAGATGTTTGGTTTACAAACTTTCTTCTAAATACGTATTAGATGGGTTCTATGAGGACAGTTCTAGGCCCATTCAGACACCAAACAGCAGGAGACACATACAAGAGGTCTTGGCAATCCACACCACCTATTGCTTCAACGGATTTCAATTTGGCTAAATTGCTCAGAAATAAGCAACAAGAAATTTTCAGAAAATTGATCTTCATGTTGAATTTACCCCGTGAAATAATGAATGACCACACCTACCCATGAAATCACTGGGAACACGGTATATACATGAGAAAGCTTCAATGTCCAGTAGCACCACGCCCCCAAACAGGTGTTTCAATGCCTTGTTTCAGTTCTAGTTTTGCATAAATTTGAAACCAATTATAGATCTCTGACCTTTTCATTACCATATGGTATTAAAAATCTACGGCACCTCTGAAACAGAACTCTCCTAGCTGGTTTTAGTCATTTTGATATCAAAAAGCTACCCACAACTCATCAGTCATCAATGCTCACATTAAGTTTATATGAACCTAAAGGCAATCAGGACAAGAGTTGTCCATACTGTAATGGAGAAAAGGATGCAAAGACAGAACATTGCTTATCAAGTCACAGTGCGACAAGCATGCTGCCTTACAATGCAAACCGGTGGGAATGGTGTCTTTATACTATACTGCTTGTTATCTACTTCTAAGAATAATAAAAATATTCATTTATGCTGTTCCAAAACATCTGGAATTACCCAAAATCTTAAATCAGCATACTAAGAAAACCACTCCCAAGGGTGAGTTCCAACACTCTTCACTGCTGTCACAGATCTTCTGAGGTCTAATGAGCTTTGACACAGAAAAAAATAAATCACATAAAATAAGAGCACTGTTACTGTTGATTTTGTTTACGTTCCACTGGCAAATCCTGCCCTCATACATCTGATTCCTGTCTGTTCTTACCAGACTTCTGACCCCAGATAAGCATCCAGTGGCAGAATGGCACACCATTGTGAGCCTAAATTTTTTGTTCTCGCAGAAGAGAATGAATTAGTTGTCTTCCCACCCCCTTTCACACTACTAAACAATAAACCAAAGAGGACTGCAGTCAGCATGTTGAGCACTTTATGAGCTCTAAAATACAGCTTTTTAGTTCATTCTTCTACAGAATGAGGAGAGAGATGGGAATGAATTCTTCATCCCCAAAGAGTTCTGATATGCATGAGCTGCTGGGGCAGGGAGACAAAAGATTCAAAAGATTCATACAAGAAGAGAAAAATCCAAACCACTTTCTCAAAATCAGAAAAGCACTTTTTCTTTCTAATACATGGGAAGAATTATGTATCTAAAACACCACATGGAGCAAAACGCTATGATCCAGAGGTACAACTCAGCACAGGGAGAACAGCGAGAACTATGAAATCACAGAACTGTCTGTAAAGGATATTGAGAGCTGATCTAGTCCATCTTTCTGGCCTAGGAAGAATCAATTTTACTCCTGTAATAGAAAAGACTAACTGTTAAAACAAAACACCATTATGATTTTAGTAATATGTCAATGTATTAAATGAGGAGTAAATTTAACAGATGTACTTTGAGGGAAAGCTGTGCATAAGCAGAAGTAGAGACTAAATTATCTGCAACTTGTCTCCTCTCTATTTCCTATGATTCCAGGACATGGATTATTACCTCTCTATCCCAGCTACTGGGCATTTGGACTATGTTATTTTGCTCTGCTCTCATATTTTAATTGGTCACACACACACAAAAAAAAATTATAAAATTAGAAGGTCATGGGAAACGAGACAGAGCAGCATGTTAGCCACAGCTTTTCTGTAATTAGTTAAGTCTATTTAAATTTATTCTTTTTTTTGAAAGTTACCATTCCAGAAAACCAGCTAGCAAAAAAGGATTTCTTAGGCTGATCCAGTATTTTATTACACTTTTTAACAATCATGTCATGTTACATTTTAAGCATAAAACAGGCCAAGAGAATACAATGTGACTTGCGTAACCAAATCTCACAAGTGAAACACGCAGTCTGAGGAACAAAAAACCAAACTGCAATTGTAAATAAAATTGAAATACTCAAAATTATATTCTTAAAAGAGCTCTGAAACACATTGTTTTCTTGACATCTGGTTTATTGCACAATAAAAATTCATTTATATCTGTATCTGTATCTTTGTGACAATACTGAACCACATCTCCAGCTCTGCTGAAACCTAGCTCTTCCAGAAGATTCAAGAAGATCTAATTTCTAATAAATCCAAACACGTCATTTTTTAAAATTCCCAATTAACATCTCAAGTAATTGAAAGCTTCATGGCACCTAAATTTTAACAAATTGCAATTTTCAAACAACTACAGTTTTACTTTACCCCAGAACCAAGTCCACAGTAAGATGTCTTCTGCAGCAATTCCACTCCAACTATACCTGACACTGACTGAAAACATGAAGTTTCATTGAAAGAATAAGATTTATACTTGACTTTTGATCATGCGAGGGAGAGATTCTAACTATGCATGTAGACATCTGATGAAAAATAATCAGCTTTTATTCCAAAAAAAGGACAAGTCAGTCCACGACTGCACTATGCTCTGAAAGCAGAATGCAGAGCTCTGGTACTTACTAAAGCCAGGAAGTTCCTACTGCACAGAAAACCTTCATATGAGGAGCAGCCAGGGTCCAAAAGCTGTGAACCCATGAGCTAGAGCATACTTGATAAGCTGAAACCTTAAAATCCTGAAATAAGACACAGAAACTGGTAATATGTTTTGCTTAGTGCTGCCTCACCTTTCTGCAGGACCTGTCTCTATCTCAGTACACACGCTCCCTCAACCAGGTGATGTGACACAACACAGGGCTGAGTTTACTAGCTCAGTGACACAAGAAGTGACCCTGTTCCCAGGGCTGCTTCCAGAGTGGGTGAAAGAGGTCAAGCAAAGGAAAATCCTGGTCTATGTATGCCCTCCGCTGAGTCCCTGACACAGGAAACCTTGTAGCTGCAGTACTCGTGTCCACATTCTCTAGCTGGCACACACCAACACAGCTGCCAAACCCAAGCTGGCTTGCACAGACCTCACCACACATGCTTCTGTCTCCCAAAATTGGCTCATGGGTGTCTCCATTCATGGTGTAAACATCAAAATTGGCATGTAAAACCAGCAGAACTGAGCAGCCAATTTTGTTCTCATATACAGGCCAAAGAGGGGCACAGCTTAAGATGCGTAGCTGGCTCTGCGCTATTGCCTCCTGACCAGTGCAAGCACCCACCTCATTCAGCATGAAGCCTTTTCTGAATTCCACTCCTAGCAGTCATGCAATGACCTAGACAGGGAATTTAGCTACTTGAGACAGGGTTATGCACTACATTTTTTAGTTCAGTAAGTTAAACGTTAGGGCACAGTAGGGTCAATAATACAATAAGGTACTACTGTATTTAAAGGAGCTTTTGCCACTGATGACTGTGGGGTCTAAGTCAAGTCCATAATCATCCAGCTAGACCACATCTATTCAGTTACAACAGGAAATATTTTATTCTTTGCAAGGAATTTCCATGTTGTTTTTCTGCCTAGAAATCAGCACCAAATAACTATTCCCATACTAGCAATGAGAGTACATAGTGATTCTAGGGTATCTGAGTTTCATTTATTCTAATTTGAAAAGCTTTGACTTGCTATTTAAAGTCAGGAATGTACAGGTATTTGGCCCAGCTCTTGGGCAAGAGGTTCTCACATGAATTTTTAAAATAAGTAAGTAAATAAATAAAATCTGTCCTCATTTAAAATTAAAAGTACATGCAATGTCACTATAGTTTTAGAGAACTTTTTTTTACACTTTGAATTAGCCTACCACAAAATACAAATCCTGAGAGTCTAAAGCAAGTGCCCAGTCTTTTACTAACATTTTCCTACCCAGAGTAGTCATCTTAACATTTCTAATCATTTTGACCCACATCTCAAGCAGCTTTACTTTCAAAAATCTACTCAAAATTCACCATATACCCTTTCTGAACATGAAGTGGATATTTAAACTGATTCCCTTCACAGCCTTCAAGCCACTCCACTCCACAGACAGTCATACACTATTTTTGATGAACCTGGAATGTCCAGGAAATGTGCACACTTCTTTCCCCCATATTTTGCAGATTTTGTTAAAGTAATTAAAGTATCAAAATATCTGTAAGACAAGCTCTTAAAATATAGTTTCTCAGCTTAACAGGCATTAAAACTCTTTTTTCTTTTGTAGATGAAATATTGGGAAAAAAATAATAATAAACAATCCTAAGCTCTCCTGAGAACAGAAAATTCCACCAAATTCAATGACATGACAGACCAGTATTTCTCAGCAGTGAACTCATCCATCCATCTGCTGAACACTGGTCTGGCTTCTAGATGCTTTTAGAAAAAACAGGTGTGTTTCATAGCCCATTTTAAACAGGACAAATCAAAAACAATTACAAAGAGGTTCTCAGTTTTGTATTCAGTTTTCTGCATAACTACATACAACGCAACATACATTCAAATTTAAAGATTTGATGGTGACTGGGAAAAAAAAAGGTAGAGGATGAACTGCATCATGCAGGTCAGTATAACAGGCTATCACAAGTATTTTCAATAGATTCAAGGTATACTAACCCACTTTTCCATGAGCATTAACGCTATATTGTTCTCAATTTATCAAATTTTTGTTCTGACAATTGTTTAGATGCATGCATTCAGTGAGTACAAAATGAGGGGTTGTGGTTTAAAATCAGACAGCACAGTCAATCCAAGGAGAATGAAATCCAAGCAGTACCGATGGCAACTTTTGTTACAAAATGAAACATGAATGTTTAGGCCACAGAAGCCTACACACAGCATAGCAACCTGGCTGACACAATGCAGCATAGCTTATCTTCACTGAATGTTTATAGAACCTGAAAATCCTAATTTTGATTTTAAAAAAAGAAAAAAAAACACACTGAAATGTTCAAAAAGGTTTAGTGGGGAGAGATAGAGCTTATATCATAAGCAAGAAATTATCCAGGTTACAAATAACCCCAACACACAGTGCATTATTCAGCCAAGACCAACACTCCACATCAAGAACACCCCCAACCAAGAACAAATCATCACAGAGCCAGAAGCTCCAAGAAAGCATAAAAACCAACACACCTCCATCACTGATCTAGTAATTTTTGGTAGCCAGAGTTGAAACAGAGCAATGCTAAATAGCTGCAAATCTCAGCAATTTGGCTGATACAGACTAGGAACAAGAAAAAAAATTGCAGTGGCACAAAATCCTTACAAAAATACCACAACTACAATTCCTTTTGTTTTACAACAGTGTGGTAACAAGCTCAGACAACCACAGATCCTGCAAGCTGGCACATTGAAAAAAAAGTATGCTATGTCTCTGGCACACCCCTGACCCCAAGTAGGCCCCGAGTACTAATGCAGACCCACAAACTTCATTCACACAGACAATTTGCAACCCTGAACTTCAAGCGAGTGGGAATCACAGCTTAAAACTTTAGAGTCTAGTCCTAAATGAGCAGACTCTCCCATCCCTCTAGCATAACTCCCTTCTAGTTTTTAATTACACCAACAATACTTTTCTTCTCCATTCATAGCCTCTATCTCCCCTGAAATTAATTTTCCCTATACTTTCTATCTTCTCAGTTGTCTAGTAGCATTAAGTAAATGAACATCTATATTTCTATCATCCTAACTTAAAACTACTTAGGAATAGGCCTGCTGTTGCATACAAGCAGAGCTTATGAATGCTATCTTTAAACAAATGTCCCCATTCTCATGTATTCATGTGCTTTCTCAATATTCTTATTTATTTTCATTCTTTAATCAGAGTTGTTTTCAACTCTGACAAATAAAGTAGTACTGAACCCCAGACTCCCAAATTACTTAGTCACCCTGCCTTAGAAAAAATAAACTTGTCTTGCACAAATACCCTGGAAACAGAAGTATATTAGAAATGTATTTTCATCTTTTCAAAGCAGCTGTATGCTGGAGACTGTGGGGCTAGTCACACTTAGTAGGAAAGATACATGCATCATGGAACTCCATTAAAGTGAACTTTGTACAGGTAAATTTTACAAATACACAAAAAAATTCATCTTGTTTTTCCATGAAGACAAGGATCACATTAGGACAACGTTCAACTACATAACAATTACAGATTATGTTAATTTAGGCAAGCTAGGTATCTAACAGTTTACAAAAATATCCCAGAATGTTTTTTCCTAGTTGAAAGATTATTTATACGTTACCAAACACTACCATCTCCTAAGGATTTCAGTCTAAATTAGGTCTGGCTATGAACCAATGAAAGAAGCTCAGAATAACCATGATCAATTTCTTCTCATTTTATTCCATCAAACACTTTCCACATGTTACTACAGGGAAAGTATTCTTTTACACAGATCAAACTACTTGCCATGAAGGACATTCACAGCCACTTACAGTATGAAAAAATACAGAAATAAACACAGTATGTGTGATGCATGAAACATGTAGAAACATGCACTTCTATTCAGACATCTGCACTCAAGCTAATTCTATCTATAGTAACCAACGTGCTTCAGCCAGACTCAGTAATTACCATTTAAGTTAGAAGAATTGTCTCTACTGAAAGATTTCTTATTTCAGATTTATCAAGCGGAATCTTCAAAGTAAAATTCAAAAACTCAATTATAAGATTAAAATATTTCACATATTTAAGAGGATGTTCTTTTCAAATCTATTATATGGTAAATCGGAAGAGGTGACTATCTAAAACAAAGTCACATAACTATCTTTGCAAAATAAATCAATTAGAGAATTTCTTCCAATACACATTCAATGCATCACACTGAAACATCCTTTTTTTCCTCATGTTTCTTTTTTTTCTTTTCCTTTTCTGTATTTTGTATCCAGATGTTGTCATGGGCTACATTTTATCTTCTCTATAACCAACAGTTATAACCTATGAGAAGTTTTATGATTCCACTGCAGAGATGGAAGACTTGAGAGTATTTCCTCCTCCAACCTACAGAAACCAATTGATAAAAAAGGTTGAAGTACAGGCAAAGTAATAATACAAACTATAAGCTAACACTCCAATATGGAAGTACTGGTGATAACTACAACTTGGCTATATGTGCAGTTTCCTAAACTTTGGTGGTGTGTGAACTAGTCAAACTTTCAAACTGCACTGATTCAAGCCTGTCACACGGTTCATAACCTCATTCTGCACCCAGAACCCACCTACTTTGCTGTAGAGCAAGGCAAGCAGCAGTCTGGCTACGTGGGTTCAATTCAAACTTGCCACAGACTGCCCCCATAACTCCTCCTTTAATTTCATGTCCGAAAAATCCTCCAAAGCAATGCCTCAGCAGCACACTTCTCACAGGATTGGGTCCAGCATGCAGTCAGGGCTACAGGACAACTCAGCAGAGAAGAGCAGACGACAATAAAAGTAGAGGTTCTCTCATTATCATGCAGTAATGCAAATTGAGTCCAGGGCATTTCATACATACTTTCACCCACACTCACACTTAAGACTCTACCATGTAGCACAGACATAATTTGCGTGGCAGTGCTGTGGTGGGGACAGGATTCCTTCTACCAACAAACTAGTACAATCTGCAACCTGGGCTGTGTATCCACTAGAGATTAAGGCTGAAGAAAAAGATAACCTTCTTTCTGCCAGGTATTCTCTTTAAAAAAAAAAAAAAACCAAACAAAATAACCCCCAAGAATAATTCTTAAATTACCTTACTTTGAATTCCATTGGGGAAAAAAATAATCAATTTCTTCTATGTAGGCAGCATCACCAACAAGTCCAATTCCAGCTACCTTGACATAATTGTGCTGGCAGCTTTTAATTGCCCAAGGACAGCACCAGTTAAAATGTTAAACAATCATGGTGTAAAATAAATATTAAATCTAATCAACAACCAGACAAAAAGAAGGTTAATTAGAACAGATGTAAGAGTTTTGAACACTATGAAAATGGGCTTGTATGCTAAACTTCACCTGATTTCCTTAAAGTCTGTTTACCCAGCTGGCTAGGAGCAACAGTCGAACTTGTGAAAATTGGGCACATGTTAATCTTAAACCAACACCAGGAAGGAAGGAGTCATAACTGTGTTTATTTCTAGCTGCAAAAAGGGGGATGTTTAATCAGAAATTTAATATACACTTTGATCCAATGTTAATGAGCTGACACTGTGTTGTACATTGAACAGACTTCAAAGACACAGGATGCCTTAAACAAATGTAATGTATATTTATGACACTTTAAGAAAAAGAAAACATTTCTTCTAATGAGGTCACCTTTATCAGAACATACTATCTGAGTAACTGGGGATAGTACATGTACATCAAGACATGTCAGAGCCCCAATTAGCTATAGCAAACTAAAGATTACTGATAACAGAAACTGCTGCTCAAAAACTAAGACTGCAAATGTTCCTTTTTACCTAGGTAATTACTGTTCTTCTGCATTTAAAGTATTTACCTCTAGAGTGTCAGTAATTTTTTTTTTTATCTAGTCAACAACATGACAGATTCTAAATGGTATTCTGAGGAAAAAGTAAGGTTTCTCAAAGGATGATAACACACAAATGACATATATACACACATATATGAAAAAGAAAACAATATATACGAGTAGCAGGAAGAAAGCAGAATTAGGTGTATCACAAGCTGTAATTTCTTAACACAGAGCACTTGACAACTGTCACAGTTTTGCATAGCTGGGTACTGGTAGAGAAGGGGGCTGCAGAGATGGCTCCTGTAAGAAGCAACTAGAAGCCTTCTACAGGCCCAAGAGAGCAAACACCAGCCAGCTCAAGGCTGGAGTCATTGCTGACCAAGGCCAAGCCCATCAGTGATGGTCACAGCGCCTCTGGGAATCACGTTTACAAAAAAAAAGCAACACGCAAGCAGATGCATTTTGCCACCGGAGAAGGGAGTGAGATGATGTAAGGAGCTGTGCAGACACCAAGGCTGGTGAGAAGGGGAGGAGGCACCCCAGGTGCCAGACAGAAAGACGCCCCAGCAGCCCGTGGAGAAACCCATGGTGGAGCAGGTGTCCCCCCACAGCCCATGGAAAAGGCCAAGACCCCACCTGCAGCCCACGGAGAAGCCCCGCGCTGGATCAGGCGGAGACATACAGGAGATGCTGTGACCCATGCTGGAGCAAGCCCCTGCCAGCACCTGCAGCCCGTGGAGAGAGACAGAGACGAGCAAGGGAGAGATTCGTGCCAGGGCAGGTTTGCTGGGGGGAGGCTGGTGATCCCATGGAGGACTGGGACTGAGAGACATTGTGATTTATGACTGCCTGCCATAGCAGTGACCCATGCCAGGGCAGATGGTGAGAGCTGAAGCCCTGTGGGAAAGGACTCATGTTGAAGTTCGTGGAGGACTGTCTCCCATGGGTGGGAGCCCATGGTGCAGCAGGGGAAGGGTGTGAGGAAAGAGTGCCCCTTCCTCCCCAACCAAAAAGGAAACCAACTTGCAAGGAACTGACCAAAACCCCATTTCCCCAGTCCCTGCGCCCCCGTGCCACAATGTGGGGGAAGAAGGGAGCAAAATCATGACTAAAATGAAGTCTGCTAAGAAGGGAAGGGGTGGGGAGAAGGTGCTTTAAGATCTGGCAAGGGCTAAACCACGCCACGAAGCTCAAGAACATACTGAAGGTGGAAAAAAAACAAAAGCAAGAACATACTTAATGCACCAAGGAAAGAGAAAGTAGTACTGCAAACAATGACACAACTAATTTACGTTAACATTTTATATTAAAAATGGATTTTTTTTAAAGCAGATAGAAAATAAATCTGTAAAATGTCATTTATGTTGCTCTTATATCATGAATTACTGCCATAAATGCAGTGAACTATTTTTAATATAATGAATAAAATCACAAAGTTCGCAGAATGAAACCAATATATAAATTTTTACTGGTGTCATACAAATTATACAGTATTTCTTCTAGTGCATTCCTTATCTATGCATTCCATGTGAGAAATTCAAGAATGATCAAATTAATGTTTTCTATAAAAACACTGAACAACCTGGACACAGAACTATAGGGTGTCTTAAATTTACAGATGACACCAAATTGGGAGGAGCTGTTGACTCCATTCAGGGCAGAGAAGCCTTGCAGAGACCTGGACAGATTGGAGAGCTGGGCAGACACCAACAGCATGAAGCTTAACAGGGGCAAGCTCCAGATTCTGCACCTGGGAAGGGGCAACCCTGGCTGCTCACACAGACTAGGGCATCAGACGCTGGAGGCCAGCCATGCTGAGAGGGATTTGGGGGTCTTGGTCCACATCAAGTTAAACATGAGCCAGCAGTGTGCCCAAGCAGCCAGGAGAGCCAACTGTGTCCTGGGGTGCATCAAGCAGGGCAGTGCCAGGTGGTCCAGGGAGGTGATTGTCCTGCTCTACCCTATGCTGGTGCCTCAAGTATCACAGAATCGTAGGGGTTGGAAAGGATCTCCAGAGTCCAAGCCACCTACCAAAGCAGTTTCCCTAGAACAGTTTCCTTGTACAGAACAGTACAAGGGAGATCTAAAAGTATTAGAGAGTGTCCAGAAGAGGGCAACAAGGATAGTGAAGGATCTGGGGGGAAGTCTTACGAGGAAAGCCTAGTCTCCAGGTTAAACAAACCAAGGTAAGAGGAGGCTGAGGGGAGACCTCATTGTGGTCTATGGCTTCCTGATGAGGGGAATGAAGGGGCAGGCACCAATATCATGACCAGCGACAGAGCCCAAGGGAACAGTATGAAGCTGTGACAGGGGAGGTTTAGGTTGGATTTTAGGAAGAGGTTCTTTACTGAGAGGGTGGTTGGGCACTGGAACAGGCTCCTCAGAGAAGTGGTCACAGCACTGAGCTTGACTGAGTTCAAGAAGCGTCTGGACGATGCACTCAGTCCCATGCTCTGACTTATCTGGCCCTGTGTGGAGCCAGGAGTTGGACTTGATGATCCTTATGGGTCCCTTGCAGCTCAGGAGATTCTATGACAATAGCCCTGTATAATCAATACAGTGCATTTTATCATACTATCAGCCAAATAAGATCTATAACCTCAGTCAACATATTTAGATAATTTTTGCCAGAGTGCAATAACTAGTAATGTTTAACCACATCTTCACATTTATCTTTTTTCTTCTTGATATATTTTTTAAGTGCTTCAAAGTTTGTATAGTGTCTGCTAATGCTACATAAATCTATGCTAAGTATATGATCCAGACCACACAAGACCCCCTCTAGAGAGCAGCACATGCTGCCATAGCGCTTCATGACTTTATTATGATATATTTCACCTTTCTAGTTGTCACCAATAGTTGTATACTATACACACCTATGATGGATGCTGTTAACATGTAAAATTCAGTCTAGGCAATTTCATCATTCCAAAGCAGATCACGTGGCCAGTATGCTACCAATGATTCTCAGTACTTTAAGAAATATTTTTAAGTATACTTAGAGCTTTAAATTTTGGCATTCATTCAACATAAGATGACAAAGATGAGCTACCAGCACTTTCTTGTTCTAACTAGTACTATTCTGCAAATCTAGGTGGTAAAAATTAAAAAGGATATTTGCTATTAAAAAATTAATCACAAAACCCAATAATTTTTTCCTCTAACATTTGACTGCACAGTATTATCTTTCATTAACAAGTAATGAAACCTGTCTTACAGTCAGCAAACCATCCTTCATACCCTAATTACTGGTTCACATTGCATAAAGCTACCATTGAGAGCGCTCTGTGCCACAAAGGATTTTGCATATTAGTGTAAGTCAACAAAAAGAGGAGTTAATAGTTGAATTCAATGGACTAGAAATCTTGAAGCTACTGCCACAGGAGTTAGAATTGCAGTGAAGAAGTTATATTTTACCTCCAGAAAGTCTACATCATTACAAAATCAACAATATGATGTGAAGGCTACTGATCCACTTCATATCATTAAACACATGATTTGCATCTGTGGTGGTTTAGCCCTGACTGGAGGCCAGATGCCCACCAAAGCCACTCTATCACTCCCCTTTTCAGCTGGATTGGGGAAGAAAATATATATTGAGAGGCTTAGGAGTCAAGATAAGGGCAGGGAGAGATCATTCTGCAATTAGCATCATGGGCAAAGCAGACTCAACACAGAATAAAAGAAAGAAAACTCTAATTTATTACACTACACACCCAGTGAAACAAGAATCAGATAGTGAGAAGTGCAGCCAGGTCTTAAAGCACCTCTCCCCACTCTTCCCTCCTTAGCAGACTTACCTTGATTCTCGGTTTTGCTCCCTTCCTTCCCCACGCTATGCGCAAGGAGGGGCAGGGACCTGGGGTTTCAGTCAGTTCCTTGATAGTTGATTTCTTTCTTAGCTGGGGGAGAGGTGTGTCATTCCTCACACCCTTCCCCTGCTCCAGCATGGGGTCCCAACCATGGGAGACAGTCCTCCACAAACTTCTCCAACGCAAGTCCTTTCACACAGGGCTTCAGCTCTTCACCAGCTGCCCCAGTGTGAGTCACCGCTATGAGGTGCGGTAATAAGTCATAGAATGTCTCTCAGGCCCAGACTGTTCCAGCCCGGTCCTCCATGGGGTCACAAACCCCACTCCAGCAAGCCTGCTCTGGGGTGGCTCTCTGTCTCTCAGCTCTGTCTCTCTCCACATGCTGGCAGAGGCTTGCTTCAACACAGGTCACAGCATCTTCTCTGTCTCCACCTGCTGAAGCGTGGGTTGTCAGTCTTTTCCACGGGCTGTGTGGGGACACCTGCTCCACCATGGGTTTTTCCATAGGCTACTGGGGCGTCTTTCTGTCTGGCACCTGGGGTGCCTCCTCCCCCCTCACCAGCCTGGGTGTCTACACAGCTCCTTACATCTTCTCACTCCTTTCTCTGGTGGTAAAAAGCAGCTGCTAGTGGGTTTTTACTACTTAAAGTAATTCCCAGAGGTGCTGTGACCATTGCTGATGGGCTTGGCCTTGGTCAACAACTCTGGCCTTGAGCTAGCTGGTGTTGGCTCTCTCAGGCCTGCAGAGAACTTCTGGCTGCTTCTCGCAGAAGCCACCTCTGCAGCCCCCCTTCTCCACCAGAACCCAGCCATACAAAACTACAACAGCATCATATTATGAAGAAGAAATAAAATCTTGAAGTGTTGCAGGAGAACTCTTGCACAATTTAATCAACCAAATGCAAAACTGATGTTTAATTAATAACTCTTTCCCACACACACAGTCCTGAGCAAACAAACAGGCACTGTAGTTTGTGGTCCTGCAGTTCCCTAAGCAATTCTATACCTGCATATCAAATACCTCTGCCTTCTGAATTCACTCAGCTGCTTCTCTCAGAACTGCTTGTGTCCCTTCCTTACAGGAAACCTTCCACCTGAGGCTCTTACAGACCATTAGATTCAAATTTTCAAGCATCCTCTTTATACAAGCTTCAGCTAATACCTTCCTCTCTTATCAAGGGCCTCGTAAAATGGATCACTAACTTACCATGCGAGTTTGGCTCCAACAGTGGCTCTAATACATGCATGTATGAATATGATACCTCATGAATTCTCTTCTGCGTGCTCCAATGCTCCTCAAGGCAGATTTAGTTCTACCTGTACCACAACCCACTGACTTCTTGGAAACAGAATAAGCACAGAACCAGTCCAGCAAATTATTACAGCATATGAAAGAGGCGAAGTTGACTTTCACAAGCTTCACCTAACCTGCAAGGCTGGTGGTGTCCTTGCCACAACCACCCAGATCATAAACCCAGCCAAAATGCAGTTGGGATCATTTTGGGATGAAAACACAGATTTCTCTTCAGTGCTACATTTGGTGAAACAGCAAAAAATTCAGAAAGGTATGCAGGCCTAATCCTTAGCCAGAAAGATACAGCCAAGAATCTCTTTTGGATCTTGCCCTGCCTTTATTCATTTCCTCACACTGCTGGACAAGCTAAGGTTTCCCTTATTTTAAGGAACTATTCTTTACTACTTTGATCTACTGCAGGAGGGAGAAATTTGAGTGACTAGACACATCTTTGCTAAAGTCTGCTTTATTTTCTGTAGTCATAGTGTGTTTTCTCAGATGAAGCACACAGATTTTTAATTACCCTAAAATCAACAGCAGCATCACAGTTTTTCTAAATTTAAAGGAGATATTTTATAGACTTTACATAAAAAATACCTCAACAACCACTTAAGGACAGGAAGCTCTGCTCAGTTATTTACAGGATAGCCTAATCCTACATAAAAAAGCCAGCAAGGTAAAAATCCCTGTATGTGTAGACTTCCAGAAGCTAAAAAAATTGTGGGATTAGCTCACATTAAGTTGCACCTTTCTGACAAGGATTAAATACTGGTTGTATCAGTCACAGCTGGCTCTATTAGTACAACAGAGAAATGCTGCAAAAGAGAAAGGGAGATTATCATTTCAGTTTCTATGATTATGTATTTTAGTTGGTTCAGTTGCATCCTTCCTAGTGAATGCAATGAATCACTGTAAATCACTTAAATTAAGACTGGGAAATTTCAGAGTTGTTTCTCCCCTTACCAATGCTTTCCCACCACCAAACAATGCATCTTGTTAGGACAAAGACTTCAAGTATTTGCTAACAATGTATTATATCTCCATTCAACACAGAAAATTATTGATGTTATAACTTTCTATGGGGCCAGTAATGCCATAAGCTATGGAAATATCAGTATGTTTCTGATAGTTACCCATTACTACAGTGATGAAAAAGGAATAATGCTTTGTATAACTATTTTCCATACAGCAGCAAACCCACACTTGATTTCTTTACATATTCAGAAAAGTTTCAGGGCTACAGAACATATCCTGATCTTCACAACAGCAAAGTTCTTGAAAAGTTGTTTTCTTCTAAAATTGGTATATAACACCCCTACAATTCATTAATATGTATTTTTACATTGACATTAGTCAGAGACTCCTAAACTACAGAATTTGTTCCATCAGTGGAATAAAGAGTCATGTCAAGATGGAAGTGTATCATCAGTTCTTGATTCTGCTTTTGCAAAACAGTGTCTGACAGGAGAGGACCCCCTGTCTCCTCCAAAAAACACACCAACTTTACAAAATATCAAGCATACAAACAAAGAAGAACCATTGAAAACACAAGCACAGGACAACTTCAGATGAACCAGCTTATAACGATGAATCAAAAACGATCTGTTACTAACAGAGCCTTTACAGCTGGATAAAATCAGTCTCTGAGTGTCTGATGACAAAGCTCACATGCAAATATTCCATATATGGCAAAAACAGAGAAGATAAGAATGTATAAAAAGATAATTGCTTCTAAGAAAAAAGACAGTGAGCAAAACTGCTCCAGCATTGTCATTCTCATTAAAGTATATACCACACCAGATCAGCCCTATTTATCCACCAAAGTCCTCCTTCACCCTCAACGGAGAAAAAACAGTGGCTTTTTGTTTGCCACCCACTATGTTTTACTATGCAACTCAACAATGATACATAAAGCATTTTATTTTGCTATCTGAGTGAAAGACCAGTATTGTGTATGGGCATGTGTTTTCTACTCCATCCTCCCAATACATTAAGACTGATAACCACAGCACTGAGTCTGAGCAGACTCAGAAAAGACTGAGCATAATATGTAGTGTTTTCTGGCTGGGGGTATTATTTTGACTGATTGTGTATGTGAATAAGAGTCCCTGAGCACTGTAGGTACATATCACCATGTATGCTTTTGTGTAGATCTTTGCTAAAACTAAGAATAAAGTACTGCTGTTAGTTTCCAGAAACCAGCTTTTAAGAATACCATTTTGATTCAGTTCTGTCAAGAAATAAACTATACTTTCAAATCTAGCTTAACTACAGAAAGAGAGTCTTTGACTGCATCTGCCTTTTTTTTTTAAAAATTTCAATAGCAGAACTGACAAGTTCCTCCCTGCCTTCCTGATTTTTTTCTTGTAAGCGTTTTTCTTTGTAGTTATGTTGTTTAAAATGCAGAGCTGGCAATGAGATATTGCTAGAGGCTTTGGACTGATGCCTTCTGAAGCTTCCACTTTTCCCAACTTTTACTAGCAATAAAGAATTTGTCTCTAGAAACATGTAATTTTAATTACAAAACTACCCCAAAAACATAAATGGAATTTAATTGGTTACACAGTAATATTTTTACATAATCAAGGGATTGTTTGGGGGATTTAAGGCATAATTTATGATTTCTGGATAAGGTGCACATTTTGACTCCTACAGGCAAATAACAAACTGATTAGTAAGTGTAATAAAGCATTTATTTGTCTGACAATTGGCAGCTAGAAGTGCAGTAAACTTACTTGATCAATTTCCATCTTAAAGAACATTAAAGCATCTCATAATTATGCTATCTATATGGTATGCAGGTGAACAACAATACAGCATTACCTCTATCACACTAGTGATTTAATATGATGTTTCTGCCAGATTTGTACCTTTCTACATAATGCAAAAGGAAGTAATTACTTTCTGTACTGAAAGATTGAAGAATTGACTCCTTTTAGTTATGCAATGAATTTGACTATAGGAAAAGCTAAAGATGATAGCTACTCTCAATCAATTTTTTTCTGATATTCAAAACAACGTATGTCAGTTTTGAGAAAGTTTTAGGTTTCCAGTCATTCAGTTCCTCAGAATACTGTAGTTTTCAAGTGACAGTAGTCACTTCTCTGACAGGAAGCTTTTCCAATTTGTTACATAAAAGGAAGTTCTTCTCATCTCCATTAATTCAATTACCTTACAGGTAACATCAATAGCTAGCAGGTTTTGGAATCCAATTCTCTAACCTCACTGAATTCAGTGGATCTAAGCCAACACAGGAAGCCACCACTGAGCCAATAAATACCACGCACGTTTCAGACAGACATTATACAATGGAACAGACTATGACAAATGAATAAGATCACCCTTTTGAGATCAAATGATACTTCAGTGATCTGTGAGAAGAAATATTTACCAGTCAGAAGTTCAGATGAACTAGAGTACGCTGCCTTGAGATGGTCAGTGGAGACTGCCTTGGTTCCCTACTGTTTTATCAAAAATGTCTTATGCACAATTAAAAAAAAAAACAGGAGAAAAAATTACTACATTAAAAATCCTACAAGTTTAAAGGAAAAGTTAACTAGTTAAAAAACTTAAAAGACAAATGAGCGATGATATACCGTAACATGCAAAGACACCTAAACACAAACACATTTAGAAAACAGTTCTTCTCATTTCAACTCAATGTAAGTACAATTAATCCCATTCTTCTACTACTCTTAGAGAATCTCATTTAAAACAGATTTACACAGGGGATCCATTTTAAAGACTTTGGCAGACAATCAATTCTGGAATTCTGTTTTGTGCTATATGAGAAAGGTCAAAAAACTTGTTAAAATTCTAACAGTTTAAGTTTTAATGACTGGAAACTTATGTTCTGTATCACTGAAAATTATAGAGCAAAGTTTCTATTTCATTGTCATTCCTCATTAAGCCAATCTACAAAAGTACAGACCTACTAGTAAGCTGCTCAATAGATTTAGATTTCTATCAGTGTTCTCAGAGATCTTAGAAGTCATATATTACCTTTCTACACTATGAGTTTTCAAAAACACCCCAGCAAACCATAAGGTGGAGGAACTCTAAGGAAATACCACAATTCATTCTTTCGACTCTATTCCACTGTCGAAGTTGCAAATCATTTGTCAATTAGTTTACATTTTACCTCATTTCCTGAAAAAAAAAAAGGCAAGCAGTAGTAGATTTTTCCTGCTTTCTAATACTAAAACAACCTGCTGTCACTAATGACTTCTACCTTATATCATCACCTTGGAGTAGGGAAGCATTCTACTATCTTGTTAATGGAGAACAAAAGTGCAAAGTAAAGACAGGAAACTGTACAAACAAGCCTGTAGCTAAGTTGTGATTTCTGACATCCTTATCCTAGCCAGACAGTTTATCCACTAGTTCCTCTTGTTGCTAGTGCATGGTTTTAATAACTGTACTATCAGCCCTTGCAAATAACACCTTCATGAGAAGATGATAGCTTCTCTCAATTTTTGATTTTTAAAATCCCTAGTATATATAGGGTTTGAATATGTCCTACTTTAAAAATCAACATTACACATTAATACAATTGCTAGAAAAATTCTTATTAATCAGGTATGATTTTATATGGTATAAAGAACACTGCAGAGTTGCAACGCTATATAATACATACCCCATGTTCTTTAGCAGCCGTAACCACTTTTGAAATAATATCTTCTTCAACAAATGGCCTCACAGCATCATGGATAATCACTACTTCTGGTTTCTGAAGCAGACAGTTGGAAAATTCATTCTCTACAAATACTTTCAGTCCATTGAAAATTGACCGGTGACGAGTTATTCCACCTTTTACTATCGTAACTCTTCTGTGGCCATATTTTTCAATTATAGATTTCATTGTTCCAATGTTTTCAGGAGAGACCACCACAATAATGTCAGATATCCAACTTATCCTAGAAGAAACAGTACAAAACCAGAGAAAGTAGACATTAATGACTAAATAAAAGGACAGGTACCTCCATGAAACAAAGACACTGGTATCAAAAGAAATTCAAGCAAGCATCTCTCAATGTACTCAAGTACGTATTTTGTGTGTGTGTTAGCACTCCACCCCTAAAGGGAGAGCTACATGAGAGGATCTCTACTGATATATGGATGTCATACTAGAATTCTGGGAAGGGACTTGCTTCCAACAAACAGTTCTCAGAGGGGAGAGGAAAAAGAAAAAAAGCCTTTCAAAAAGCTTTCAAAAACATTTCTTACTCCAGCCTCATTCCTAGCTTCAAACATAAGCTTCTAAATCAATCAGCTACATTCCATTATTTTAGCTTCCTCTAAATTCATTCTCCAATAAATTGGTAAATTCTGAGATGTGGAATACTCCATGTTCTCCAGTACAGTACACTGCGTATGACTGAATAAGAGGATCAAGAAAAACTCTGTAACAAAGATCACTATCAAGACAGGCACAAGCAGTAATTGACAGACTGCTAACAAATCAAAACTGTGACACTTGAATATTGACAGGAAACATTATACTGGTAGCTTGGAAAAAAACCCCAACCATATACCCACATGAAGGTTTCTGCTCTAGGAAGCCAGCAAAATATAAAAACGTAACTGTGCTACATAAAGTTACCACAATATGAAAAGCATATTTTTAGAGGCGTTTCAGCTTTTACTTGTGGCATCAGCCTAGCTCTGCAGTTGAGTGAGAGTCAATCTTGTGACCCACAACTCACAAGATTAAAACCAGCCATAACTGAAGTTAGGCTGAAGTCATACTTGTGTCAAAGGACCTAGGAATACAAATTATAGTCACATGTGGCATACTGAACTTCAAAATAACGGAAATACCGTAATTCAAAATCTAGCTATTTGAGTGTCTTACTTCCTAAATTATACATAGAGAGTATAAAAAAAGATTTTAAATTGTTTTATTTCCTTTCTGTGTCTCCACAGATGAAAGGGGGGAGGAAGGAGGAGGAGTAAGAAATTCATCAGATGAGGAAGGATTACAAAAGTTATTTACTATTGTAAAATTGCTTATGTGTAGCCTACATATACAACTAGGAAGGGAGACAAGTATGGTATGTTCTCTCAACTACAACTACTAAAGCTATTGAAAGTAATTTTGTAAATCAAAGATGGACTAAGGAATTACAACTTCCAGTTACAAAAATACAAGTTCAAGCTATTGACTTCTGCAATAACAAGACGACATTGCCTAGGAATTATCCAAAAACTACTCCAACAGCAAAGTCATCTGCTATACAAACCACTCCCCTACATCTATGTGAAACAATAGAGCATCTTTCACCTTCTGTATGATTTTTTTTTTAAATTCATAGGATCACAGACTGGTTTGGAAGGGACCTTAAAGACCATCTAGTTCCACCCCCACTGCCATGGGCAGGGACACCCTCCCCTAGACCAGGTTGCCCAAAGCTCCATCCAACCTGGCCTTGAACACTGCCAGGGAAGGAGCAGCCACAGCTGCTCTGAGCAGCCTATGCCAGGACCTCAACACCCTCAGAGTGAAAGATTTTTTTCTTAGCATCTAGTCTAAATCTACCCTCTTTTAGCTTAAAGACATCACCCTTTGTCCTATCACTCCATGCCCTTGTAACCAATCCCCCTCCAGCTCCCTTGCAGCCCCTTTAGGTACTGGAAGGCTGCTCTAAGGTCTCCTCAGAGCCTTGTCCTCTCCTGGCTAAGCAACCTCAATTCTCTCAGCCTGTAAAGAAGAACTCCGTGGAAAATTATTTCAATTAATGTTAAAATAACTATTAAAAATAAATGGAAGTGCTATTAGAATTCTTAAAAATACCTGAATGCTTCAGAATACTTGTCCTTCTGTTCATTACTAACAAAGGCAGAAAATACAGCTAAACCAACATATCCTCAGCATTTCTGAAGTACTGAAGTTGTTCAAATGTAAAATCTGAAGTCATCTGGTTTCAGGTTTCATTTCAACTTGTCACTCACCACAGGTTCATCAAAAGGTTTTCAAATATCTCAGATGAGTTCTGGCATAGTCTCACACTCAGCCACAAAACTTAGCACCTCTGCATGACTTCAACTCAGAACTGGGGCAAACTTATTGGATTCATTTCAGTTCCTTTGAATATTGAGAATCAGTCATTTGAATAAAGCAAAATTCAAGAGCTATTTCACACAAAAGGAGAATGGGGTCTGCACTTTTATTTGCAGAAAGTCTATAGCTTTACACAGTTTCCAGAAACAGTGGACAGCCTGCAGATTCACTAGCACCTGCAAAAGAAGAGCACCGACACTTCCCATTCTGGAGTCAAATGAAGAAGATTATAAGGCAGCTAGGTAGTACACAGCTTCTTCAGAGAAGGGATGAGAAGTAGTGGCCAGCCTACGATAAAACTCTGCACAAGGGGGTGGGGTGAAATGGCTGAAGGTCTCCAGTGGTACAATACACCAAAAAGTGACAGGATGCGGTCACAGCTCCACCCTGTGTCTGGATAAACACATTTATAAACTGCAGTATGTCCTCCTTAAACTCTCTGGACTAATGTTCTGTAACTAGAGCGAGGATTTAGAGATGAAACCTATTCATATAGGAGTATAGAGGTATCCTCTAAACTGATAAGATACAGGAACAGCTTAAGCTTCCAAGCCTAACATGTCCCACCAAAACTCATGAAAAGCACTAGTTCAAACTATGCTACAGATTGATTACTAGTAAACTGTGCTACAAATTCTCACAGAAGAGAACTGTACACCTCACAGGTGCTTAGTCTTTTAAAGACCTGCTTATGGAAATGTTGCAAAGTGTTTTGATGAAGCAGAAAGATATCAGTACACAATCAATCTCACAGTAAATGAATCCTTTTCCATTTGTCAAACCCTTTTCTTGAGAATGATTTCATACTAAAATAGTAAGTAGCTCAGAACCTGCTCAAAACTAGTTTACAAGTAGTAAACACCCCTTCCATTTTATAACTGTAATACTAGGTCAGGATAATGCAAGCTTCAGAGAGAATCCACACAATGCATGAGAACAAACAGAAAGCTGTACCCCAATATGCTTTAATAAGCACCAAGTACAGCACTGTAGTGCTTCCACACAACACCACCTGAAGTTCTAAAGTGCAAAATCAGTTCTGATCAAATGAAACAAGAGTAACAACCTGCTCTGACTTTGGCAGGGACAGAGTTAATTTTCTTCCTAGCAGCTGGTATAGTGCTGTGGTTTGACTTTAGAATGAGAATAATGTTGATAACACACTGATGGGTTTAGTTGTTGCCAAGAAGTCGACGACGTCTCATACTGCCCAGCTAATGAGGACGTGGGGCTACCCAAGAAGCTGGAAGGGGACACAGCCAGGACAGAACCAAAACCCGACAGAGATATTCTATACTATACAACATCATGCTTCTTACAGAACTGGGGGGTGGCCAGGAGACTGCACAGCTCAGGAGCTAGCTAAGCATCAGCTTCGGGTGGTGAGCAACTGTGCTGGCATCACTTGGTTTGCATATTCTATTATTATTATTAATCTTCTTTCTCTGCCCTATTAAACTGTCTTTACCTCAACCCACGAGTCTTAGGGGTTTTGTTCCCTTTTCAATTCTCTCCCCCATCCCACTGGGGAGGAGTGAGCGAATGGCTGTGGTTGTTTTTTGCTGCCGGCTGGGTTAAACCACGATACAACCCCAGTTATAATCACTTTACAGCTGCCTTGGGAGGACCTCGGTATTAGTAGAAGGAAAACAATGAGGCAGAAAATGACTGCGTTTGTTTCCTGTAACTGTCCTTCTGGCCATCACCTACAGACGGACCAGCTGCCTAGTAGAAAACACTATTACTGCATTAAATTTCAAACAAAAGTACAAACATCAGCTGAGCTACAACTCAAAGTAAAGGAACTCATTAACTCAGCAACAGATTAAGCTATTACATGGCTTCACAACACAGACTGCAGAGGAAATGAAATAACCAATGAATTATGTTCCAAGTCTTTATCACATAAATGGCATGCAAACAGTACAAATGTGACTGAGATTTAATCCCATCTTCACTCACATATAAACCAGTGCTGAGTCTTAGATCTGACATAAGGCTTAAAACACTCATACTGTTTCCTGCAACTCTTACCTAGACCAGTTTTATCAGCTAAGCAAAGCCAGAACCAGGCAGTTACTGCTGAGACTGCTGTAGCAAAGTATGACATCATCTTTCACCACCACTGAAACTCTTCAGAGGTACAAAGCAAATTATCCAAGTGCCAAGTGAGAAAAAGAAACATCAAAATGCATCTGCAGAATGCAAGCATAACCACATTTTGCTCCATAACAGCGTTCTTAAGAATTCATTGATACATGAAAAAAGAATATATATCTTTTACAGTACAAAAATGGAAGCAGGAAGCTTTTAAGTCTGAAGTTTCACAGGTACGTTAAATGAAGTTTTGAGCATCTGATGTACAGAAGCCATTCTTTCTTTTTCCTGAAAGTGTTCCTTATTACTGACAAACTATCAAAGATATCTTTATAAAATTAAAACAATTGGATTGTTTGCTATGCTTATTTTTATCTCATAATCAATAGTAAGAATAAGGCAATGGTAACTGGACAAAAAGAACTATCCCATTAGATACATTTAACTGAACCGTAATCCTGAGCATTACCCAACAGGGAGGAGCACTTGGCAAATCAGCCATACAAGACACTTCTGAAAAGGTGATCTTTGGTAGTTTCCCCCAGGTGATTTTTTTTTTTTTACGAGGCCACCTGTTTTAAGAGACTACATTACAGTAAACAAAGCTGTCTGAAACCTTTATGGAAAAAATTTATTACACCAGTACGCATATTAACTCTGCTCTCCTCTTCCATAACTTCTCACTGTACTCTCAACAACTGGTGAAATATGAGCACAGCAAGAATACCAGCAGCTTATTTGTCCCACAACGATTTTAAAATCAACCTTTGCCTAATTCTGTTTTCTGCTCTAGGGCTTTAGTAAAATATGTGTGCACACAGTTGATTCCTCCCCATCTGAGGAAGGGAATACCAAAGAGGAACCCTCCTATTTTGTACAGAAACAAAAAGGACTAATGTCATTCTAATTTTGTTGAACGTGATGCAAAAAGCTGTTTTAGTTCAATAAAAGCAGAAACAAATCCAATTGGAGAGACATTTAAGTTTTCTAACACACTTTAATTTTACCCCCAAGGTAGGGCATGACCTTCCTATCAGCGCCACCACACTGGCAATAAAAACCAATCATTTCTCCTTACCCTGTTTGTTGTCACCTCCTTTTCCTCAGGGCATTATCTTTGATTATTATTGGCAGGCCAGTGCTCTCCATGCTGTCATCCTATGCAACAGGATGCACTGCTTATTTATTCATGTCTGCTCTTGTCTGCCAGTTTTTCTACATCAATATTTAAGATTCTTACAACTGACACCTGAGCAGTATAGGAATCTTTTTCCCCTGCTTTTTTTAAAAGTACAAGTAAAGCAGCTACAAATTCTTGATTTCCTTATGTATTTCTGCTTATGCATTGCTGTTTTTTTCCAGATTAACAAAAGCTCAAAACTAGCTGCAGTAGCCGAGATAGCTCATATTGAGCTTCCAGTTATTACAGGCTATTGAGTCAATGATTCATTCAATTACAGCAGGTAAACAATAGCCCTCAGATGACAGAATCAATCTAAACACAGAAAATCTGCCACCTCTGGGCAATAGATTGTGAGACAAACTGCAGTTCCTCAATATTCCATTTTTTGCGCATACATTTGCGCCAAATAAGAACAAGGTACCTCCTTTGCAGTTTCAGTCAGTCAGAAGTGCTGAGCTGAAAACGAAAACCATTTCAGGCTTCAGAGTACATCTGTTGCCATCTCTCCATACATATACACACCAACACTCCAGTTCAGTGCAGAGGTGACAGAAAGCTCAGCCTGTGAGAGCACTGGCACCAGTTATTGCATTCCTAAAGTTAAGTACTAGGTTGTTACTCTCAAAATCAACTTGCAATCGCATGCCTGGTTGGATTGTACAATTCAACCTTCTAATTTTTTGCAGCTTTAGGACATAAATATAATTTGTTGCTCAAAGAACTGTTACTTTCCCAGAGCTTACTGGCAGCAAAAAATGAAAGATTTATATTTTTTTAAATAAATAATGTTTTATTTTCCTATGAATATCATTTCCTTCCCAAACCTCACTCTGTTCTCTTTTCCAGGTCTCCAATACACTGAGTTGAGGATATTATTCTTCTCTGTAGATTCCCATGACATTTTGGCAGAAATCACCACTGTGACAAGCTTTGCATTGGAGGTTTTGCTTACTGATGTGTTTAGCTTTGTGACTGGCTGCTGTTAAAAATTAAATAAAGAAAACAAGCAGTATTTCTTTCATAAAGTAACAAGTGACCTGAGGGAAGCCTCTCTGTGTGGGAATGGAAAAAGAATCCCAATTTTGATGTTGTACAAGTTTCCATGAGCTAAGAACTTTGGAAGATGTTGGCAATTCCATTTCTTTTCACCACCCTCCACTCCTTCCCATGTATTCTAAAATCTAAAGGTCTGGGTTTCTACAAGTTACTGCAAAACCACCAGAATACATCTGACACTCCACTCTTACCTGCAGTGTTTCAAGTGACACTAGGTACTAGACTTACATTATGTTAACATTTGACAATAATATATTAGCTGTCAGTCACGTGCCTAGAACTCAGCAGCCTTACAAAAAGGAAAAACCTGACTGCCAAGATATCCCATTACCTAAACTCTTTGCTCCAACACAAACTAAAAAGACCTATACATGCAGCCTCAAACTATGTGAGCTATCAGCCTCCAGCCCAGCAACAGCATCTTAAAGTCAAAGGGGCATTTAAGTTTCCTGCTGTGGCAGTACATCCCACTGCAGACTACAGCAGTGAAGGTGTAATGCTGCATTGGCAACTACTAAAATTTGCCCCGCTATTAAGAGTGAATATTCTTTTAGAGCCTCCAGACAATATTAAGTCCATTTCCAATGGCTATGGCAGAAGAGGTAGCTTTTACAAGGCCTCCAGTAGCTATGGCCGGCACCTAGCTCACCAAATGAGCCGATGCTGCTACAGAAACGCTTGAGCGTCGAGGCCAGGGGCCTTGATCAGCTCCCGCGCGGCAATGAAATGGCAGAGTTCCAAGGCAGTGGCAGCACTGGGGAGAGAAACGAGCCGCCGGGGATGACGGTGGCAGAGCCGGGCTGGGAGGGGCGGGGGCACCCAGCTCTCCCCGTGTACCTGTCCCCAGGTGAGCTTGCCCAGGCACAGCTCCGAGCAGCCCCGGTCCGCACCGGGCCTACCCCTTTTCGGCATGCCGTCGCTTATTACACATGCTGCCTGGGCGGGCAGGGAAGGCGATCCCGAGACACAAAAACAAACCCTCCGAGGGTCGGCCACGCCGGGGGCGCCCAGAGCCCGAACGAGCACGGCGGGCAGCTGCCAGCGACTTTCTGGGAACGGGGGACATGGCGAGAGCCACCCAGCGGCGCCAGCCGGCTCTCAAGCGGCGGGGAGCTGGGGCGGAGGGGAAGGCCTGCAGGGCGCGGACGGTGAGCTGAGTCTGCCTGATTACCTCTCCATCGCCCGCACCGTGTAGCTGACGAGCGGCCTCCCTTGCACGGCGCAGAACTGCTTGGGGGTGGCGCCACCCAGGCGCTCCCCGCTCCCGCCCGCCGGCAGCACAGCCGCCACCGGCGTAACAGCGGGCCTGGCGTCGCGGCTCCCACCGCCGGGCTCCATCTCCACGGGGTGCCGCGGCTGCTCCGCTCCTCGCCCTCCCCCTCCCTAGCAGGAGGAATGCGGCCCGGACGGCGCAACCGCCCGCCCGCCCGCTTTATTCGCCCGCGACGTCCGCAATCCAAAGAACTCGGCGCCCGCCCGCTCGCCTGTCCCCAGCGGGGAACCAGGCCCTACTCCTCAGGCATCCAGCGCCACACGAGGCCTCACAGAGGCGTGCGCCGAGACCCCGGAGGGTGAGCCCGCCCCCGAGACAACTCGCCACAAACACAAGCAGCACACTGTCCCACAAACGGGGTAGTGCACCCATTGGCCCTTTAAATACCAGGCGCGGGTGAATCCCCATAGCGCATGCGCGCCCGGGCAGGGTTGCTCCCACCTGCGGCGAGCCGGGGTGGGCGGTGCCGGCCGGGGGAGAGTGCGTGGCCGAATGGGGCCGGGCCGGGCCATAACGTGTGTCACAGTTTTTACCGCTCCGCCCTGTCCGCCGGAGGGGTGAGGCGAGGAGCCGCTGCTTCTGTGTGGCCCGTCGTGGGCCTTGCCGGTCGGGGCGGGACGTGGGCTCTCACTGAGGGAATAAAAGATCTCGTGTCAGGAGCCGCGGCGCGTAGAATCGCGGCCCTGCTTCCCGCGACCCCCGGCTGTGAGAGGATTGCGTCTCCTCAAGCCTTGCTGGGGGTGCCTGCCGAAATCTGGTGTACGTTTCCCTTGATTCTGGAAGGGAAATGTTGAAATCGCGGCAGTCAGTTCATGGGGGGAGGCTGGTACCCATTAGGTGGCAGAGGAGGTGCAGTCTCGGAGGGAAGGGATTTGACAAGCAGGACAGTGAGTCAGCAAAAGAGGGCTCAAGTGGGTATGCAGGGATTTGCTGACCGTCTTGGGCTGTAACTTGAGTGTATTTTAAAACTACTGCTCCACTGTCTTCATCTGAAAATTCTGGACACCTTGCTGTAAAGATAGCCTTGCAAAACTGGGAAAAAAACATTGAGAGTTTATTGCTGCTTATCAGGGAGCAGCGAGAGCCAGCCACTCCAAAAGGGGACCCTGGAGCAGAGCATGGGATCAGGACAGGTGAGCACAGTAGCCTCAGCAATAAGGATAAGGAGCCAGGATGCTAAGCATGAGTCAGAGTCAGGTTTGGGCCTTTTGGGTCAGGCACAGTCCAGTGATCACCTGGCAAGTTCTCAGCAAGGTGGCAGGTCCATGATAAGCCGGGGAGCTGAGCCAGCGAGTGCAGGTCAAGATGAAGGAGACACCAGACCAGAGGCAGATACAGGAGCCAAACAATAAAGACTGTGCTCAATAACTTTCAAAACAGGAAAGGAGGGTCGGGCCGTTGCTTCTATCTTTCTTCTTAACAGCTCTTACTAGTGGAAGAGCTGCCTTTAGACTTGGCAAGCTAAACTCCTTAATTCAGCCAACTAGATTTCTTGAAGGTGGGTAAACTCAGGGCCCTAACATTGTCCTCTTTGACATAATTTTTAGGAAAAAAAAATGCGTGTCTTATATGCAGGTTGTCCTAAAATGACCAGAGGTTTTAGAGACTGCAGGATCTTTTCATTTATTCGTTATATCCTTGAGAAGCTTGCTTATTAATGGCTTTTCAGGTTTCTGTTGTATTAAGAGAGACCTAAGTAGAATAAATATGGAGACACTTTTAAGGGACAGGTCTGACCCAAAAAAGCAGCATAGAAGGAAGTTCATTATGTCCCAGTTGGGCTGCTTTGCCAGTGCCAGCTGTGGACTAGGGTAAAATGATCATATGGGATTGCACAGGCATCATACGTAGGAGTCACACAATAGGAGTGAAGTGATGCCTGCTAGCTTTGTTCATAGATATCCTTGACAGTGGAGAACATAGGCATTTACATGTAGAAGTGTCTTCACTGTTAAGGCAATGAACGGCAATCACATCAGCTTGTACCATGCAGTGAAACATGAGAGGGACTGATGGCAAACAAAGGAAAGCAGCATAAGTGTTTTAAATTTAAAACATTTTTGAAACGTATAGGTGTGCCTTCTAGATAATGCCCCCAAAAGCTTCTGTAAGGAACAAATTTATTATCATGGGCATTGAAAAATGCATTGTCACAGGCATGTAAAAGAGTGGAGAGAATATGAGTTAAACGGATTGCTGAAGAGCTTCTGGAGTAGAGACCCTTTTCATCAGTGAAAGCATTACCTAGAAGTCGAACTGCCATCCTCCCAACAAGTGTTGGTTTCATTGTCTTCAGGACTGTTCAGTATGTGGGTTTGGGATTTTTTTAGAAAATCTATTGTCTTAGAAATCGTGCTTACCTGTTTCTTTTCAGTGGGCTTTACATCTTCTTTTCTTGGAAATATTTCTCTACATCGAATTCCTAACTGATGACATTGTCTGTTGTCTCTTTGCAGGACTTCCAAATTTGCCATCCATTCAGCATCACTTCTCTATTATCAGATGCCCAAAATGAATTTTCTTCTTAAGGTAGGCACCTCCAGCATCCCCAATCAACTTTGATCACATACAATAGCTTGACATTTTCTTGCAGTAGTTCTGTACAAATATGTTCATGGCAGGTTGTTCTGCAACATTCCCATTTTTTACTTTATTTCAGTATAGCAGACATTCTGAATCCCTGACTCAGGTCTTCATACTTGCATTCATAAAGAGCACAGACATTAATCTAGTGAACTGCTGGTAATTTCCCAGATATTTTTCTTGTTTGTATTATTATAAGGAGCAAAACAAGGTCATCTTAGTTCCTATGGCTCTTCCCAGTGTATGTTGGTTCTGAGGGGTAGGTAAGTAGGACGCTCACAAACACAACCTTCAGAACTATTTCCCCCTTCCTTCTTGACAGTATGGTTTTGCACTTCTTCCCCTACTCCAGCAGGCTGTTGTGCCTGGTACCTTTTCTTTTGCTCAGTGTTTTTTTCCCCACTTCTTTTACGCATATTAATTCTTCTGTGAAGAATAAAAAGGCAGGAAGGATTGAGGAAAGAGGACCACATGCCAAAATCTCTTCTTGTTCTAAAGCCCATTTTCCTTATTATGCTCAGTGGATGAGGCTTGATCTGTCCAGAAGAAATAATATTTGATAGAAATTTCGATGGATGAAGACCTGAGTGTCAGTAAACATGTATATTTATTGTGATGTTCCATGATCCACCCAAACAGCACTTTGAAGCTGTTTTTGGCAGCATTTGGATGTCAGATGCTTCAGAAGTTTCCATGCTTTCCACTGCCCCTGTGAAGCCAAAAGATTCTTGTCTTGTGTTGATAGCACTTGTTAGTTGTTCAAGAAGCCCTTCCATATAGAGATTATTGGGGTCTTGGTTAGCATGAGCTTCTTACTGCTATGTCTCCTTTTATTTTCTGTTTTCCAGACAATACCAAACGAAGAGCATATTTAACATCATTATCAATTTATGTCGTGTCTTAGCATGAGTTAAGAGAATTTGGATTTTCAGGCTTGCATCTTTTTAATATTCATTTGATAGTAACAGGCCATGAAACAGTGACATTTTGTGAATGCATAATTCACTTCAGTTCCATTCCACTTTGCATTCTTTATTGAATCAACCTAATAATTTGGTTACTGTGTAAATATATGCATGCTCATACATAATCTTTTGAAGTGGGGTCAAAAGTAAATTCACACATATTGGGAGAACAATTTCACGTAGTTTTTAATTGGATAAAGAGGGCCAGAGGCAACATTTTTCCCTCAGAGCAAGTAAAGAGCAAGCTAATCCATCATTTCTGTGCAGGGGTATAACATCTGAAACCACAGTAGTAGTTTGCAATTATGCAGTAAATATGCCAATCATAACTTTGAAAAGTTGTGGGTTTTTTCTTTTTTATTGAAGAAAGAAGATCTGTACAAATTGGAATCAAATTACAGAAGTGAAATTTACCTGAAAATGTAATTGCTGGAGAAAAATAAAATCATCTCTTTCTATGAATGAAACTCCTAATAGTGTTTCCAGAGAACAATCAGTTACTGGAGTGGTAAAAGTAATACTGAAAGAGTTTTGTGAAAAATAAGTAAAATTTCTTGATTAAAAAATGCATTAGAGTCTTCTGTAGATGTGGTATAAATTGAGACATTGTCCTTTTTTTCAAAGTAATTTCTGAGCTCTTGAAGAATTTAGTTTTTAATGCAGGTAAAGTAAGATTATTTTGCCTTTTCTTGACCAGCAGCAAGATTCACTATCATGTGTTTTAAAGGGAAATGCTTGCAATCAAGGTACATTTGGCAAATTAAAGTGAATTTTAAAAGCAGAATTACCAAAAAAATACATTAATTCTTATTATGGAAGTGCAAGATCTATAGAAGACAATATAAAATTAAAAATATTTTAAAACCTGAGATCCATTCTTGCAGCCAACATTGTATCTGCAGCATTCTTATAGTGATGCAGGCTTTTTGCCAGAACATTGTTTGCAGGACTGTATTTCACTAATTTTATCCAGACATATGTTACTACTTCAGTGGTGGTAAACCTTAAAAATAATATCTAGAGCTGTAAGTAAGCAAGTGGAATGTCAGCTCTCTTCAGAGAGTTTCTCTGTTCAAGTAGGGTGGTAGTCTTGGCTTCGTTTAAGTCAGCAATAACTGTCTCTAATTGTTGAGGTCACTGTTACAGACAGACAGAGACAGGTTCTTTGTGTATCTAAAGAGATTAGAAAGCCCCCAAAAGACAGTATTTCAGGTTTTATCCAGCCTGTCTGTTCCTATTTGTAGCAGTTCACATGTGTCTTGGTTTTGCCCCAGCTGGCATCTCAGCCTAAAAAACATTTGCTCACTCCTCTCTAGAGGGATTGGAGAGAGAATCAGAAGGGTAAAAGTGAGAAAACTGATGGGTTGAGATAAAGTCAATTTAATAGGTAAAGCAGAAGTTGCACATGAAAGCAGCACAAAGCAAGGGATTCATGCCCCACTTCCCATGGGCAGGCACATGTTCAGCAGTCTCGAGGAAAGCAGGGCTCCATCACACATAATGGTGGCTTGGGAAGACAAACACCATCACTCCAAATGCCCTTCCACTTCCTCCTTCTTCCCTCAGCTCTAGATGCTGAGCATGATGTCATATACTGTGGGATACCCCTTTGGTCAGTTGGGGTCAGCTGTCCCGCTGTGTCCCCTCGCAACTCCTCGTGCACCCCCAGCCCACTCGCTGGTGAGGTGGTGTGAGAAGCAGAAAAGGCCTTGGCTCTGTGCAGCACTGCTCAGCAATGGCTGAAACACCCCTGTGCTATCAACACTGTTTTCAGCACAGATCCAAAGCACAGCCCCACACCAGCTGCTGTGGAGAACATTAACCCTGTCTCAGACAAAAGCAGCACAACACAAAATCTCAGTCTTAGGCTTCATTGTCATTTGTACAAAAAAAAAAAAAAACAGGCAGCATAGACTGAGTAAGCATTTTTTTCCCCAGTTATGTTATTTCACTTCTTGATTGATCACTAGAAAAAATAATCATATGGCAGTTTTCTTTTATGCTCTTCAGTCTTTTCCTAACATCCTGACGTACTAATGGTGACTGACACCTAATTGAGCCTCCTTTGGGAGTCCTTTGGACTGACTGACAACTTTGCTGTTTCAGTGTCAGAGTATTTTCTCTGTGGTCTCAGAATGTGTGCTCTGTGGTGGCGGTGGTTCCAAGTCAGTATCACGTCATAGTGAAGATACAGCTTGAGGCAGTAGAATAGATAATGGAATGTTGAAAAAGGCAAAACTATTTTCCCTTCAGATCCTAATTAGCACCTTTGGGGAAATCTTATAATAGCATAATTTTATGTTTGCATTTTTAGAAATATGATCAAAAATGGTTATTTCTTACTCTGCGGTTCTTTGATGAAAGATGCTATAGATGGGTGAAATACTTACTGTTGATTTGATCCTATTGCTATGTGGAACCAAGATCAAAACAGCATTTATTCAGCACGGGAGTTACGCACATGCATAACTTAAATGATGTAAATAGTTTACTACCAAATATCAAAGACTGCTTACATGCCTAATATACAGTGTGCATAGAATCACCTATAGATCAGATCCCTAAGGGGAATTCTAAGTGCTATTGACTTCATATGCAGTTTTGCAAAATATTTCGGGGGGGGGCTTATTCTTTTTGACAAACTGATGTAACAAGCTGTAAATTTTAGTTAATGAGGTAGAAGTGTGCCATGATTTTTAATTTGTTAACAGTTGAAGTGTAAATAGAGAATGTGAGTGCTACAAATGTAAAGGAAATGTGGTCTCTGAACAGAATGGCATGTTTTCACACTTGCACATCACTGTAGGCAAGTGTTGAAAAACATGCTGAGCTTCACCTGTCGTATCATGTGTGGTTTTTGTCACACCTTTGGCATTGTTTTACATGGTTCTGGTAGATAAGTTTCTTCTAGAGCCTATGGATACTTCATAGACAGAGGAAGCTTCTTGCTTATGTTCTGTGCAAGTACTAGAGAAAAAATTTTCAGGTATTTCATTTCATGTTTGACACGCATTTTAAAGCTTCACTCCTAAATGTTATATTCCCCCTGGAGTGTTTATCTAATCCATACGCAATGGCCCTTTAGGCTATTTCTCTGGGGTGTGGAAGGTTAATTCAAGAGCTAATGAGTATTTTGTGTACACAAAGTAAAATTATGTAAAGATAAGAGGATCATCCCGTAGTATCTAATCCAGTAATTCAGGAGAATGAGAGATCCCTGACTTCAGGACTTCTTGTGAAATTCAGAACGGTAAAAGACTTGAAGAAACTCTCTTACTGCTTTGGGGAGTGCTTTGGCAAGTAGGCGATGAGATGGAGACATTGTGTCATTTTTCATTAGAAATGACTGACTAGTCTTAAACACTTGGCTCTGGGGTGGTCTTCATAAGTTCTAGGTACATTGATTAGATGTTAAGTAAAGCCAGGGTTGGGTAGGCCTATGTACTCAGCTTTAACCACTTTTTTCACCATTCATTGTGCTGGTTTATAGGAATTGTGTTTTAGGGTGTTTGACTGTCTAGTACATTGTAGGGTGACCCTAACAGAGATTAAGATGTGGAAGTTGAGAGGTGGAAATCACAGGGACTTCTTTTTCCATTGTCACTGTGACTCAACAGCAGGCACCGTTGAGATAGTACCCTGTCATCTCAGTAAAAAAAGAAATGTTTACTATAGTCTTTACTGACAGGCATCCAATCATGACTGGAGAAACAGTCACCTCTGAGGAAAGGTGTTTGGTGGTTTCCTTTCCCCAAAATGATTCAAAGCAGGGACAGGCTGTGAACTGGTTAAATATGTGGTATTAAGCCACAGATGTCAGTGATACAGCGTGATGTAGCAGAACACTAGAGAATACTTAAGATCTAAAGTTAGATTTGAAATAGAGTTAGGATTTTCACTGCTCTAAATCTTTGCTTATTTTAATTTTGATGTGTGCATATTATTGTGCTGCATTTTATTGCTTTGCCACGTTCTGTGTTATCTCCATGGAATGTTTGTGAAGGAATGTGAAACAACTCACCAAACCTAAAATGATGGAGAGAATTAAGTAACACCAATGATATTTTTTGATTTGGTATGAATACAAGTATGAGCTTTACTAGTTATTACTACACTGAAAGTATCATTTCTGCATCTCATGTCATGTTAACACTGGTCCTTTACCCTTAGAATGCCAGGAATGTTATTCGTTAGCTCCATGTTTGAAGAACACAGATGAACTCAGATTGCCAGAGTTCATATATGAGGGATTCTGTCTTTGGAAGTTTTTACTTAACAAATGAAGACTGTTTTTCTCTGCAGTTTCAGGGACTGAAATTGCAGCAGGGAAGGCAAGATACTATTTAAAACAAAAATTGGACTTTGCCTTCATTGTGGATCTGTACAGTACATATTAGGCAAAACAAGCATGTGGAGCTAGTTAATCTTCCTCCTCTTTTGAATTGTTAGTGTTACATTCTAACCTTTTGGGCAGTTTGTAAGGGAGGTGCGTTAACACACAGCCTGCCTTATTGAAAGGTTTGTGAATCTTTTTCTCTTTCTAAAACATTTTTTAATAGTGAACAAAACCTGCAGGATAATAGTCCTTATAAGCAGGAGTCCTGTCCTAATCCTTTACCTCATCCTTTGCTGTCCTGTCCGGTCCTAGAATGAAAATGTCAGATTGGAAAGGGTCAGTCCTTGTTCCTGTTCAGTTTTCAGAAAGATCAAGGTTACAGATTTTTCCCAACTGCAGTGTAGCTATCTGTCATCCAGTGGTTATATAGAGACTCAGCCTATTTAACATATACCACTGAGCAACCATCAAAGGTTAACCATCTTCCAACATACTAATCTAGCTGGATGCCAACCAGCTACTTAATGAAAAACGCTCTGTAGCCTCTTTCTGTTTCTCTGAGTAATGAAGTTCAACTCATGCTACTTTAAAAGTTCTTCCCCATACGTTGTCTTCTTCAATACTGAACATGAACACTTCAAAAATTGGAGTAATGCATACTTTCTTTTTTAATTTTTTTTAAGTACTGGAAAGAAAAGTATTTGGTCACTGAGACACCATATGATTTTATCAGAGCCAGAAGTTTCAAAGTGCAAGGCAGAAGCAGGCAGATTTGCAAGGGACTGCAGTAGATAAAGAGTACCACCAAGTACTGTATTCTTAAGATTCAGACAGTGGATTTAATGGTCTTCCTAATGAGGGCTTTTAGGGAAGAAGTGTGTAAAAAAGTATTTAATTAAGCGAATAAAAATGGGAATGCGTCTTAATACTTACTTTGTTCTTGGTGAATGAAGTTGCAAATATTTTCTTCTGGAAGAAGTGTCAAGATTCACAACCAATTACAAAAAATTCAAAAGAAAATAGAGGGACAGTAGTTGTAGAGCACCTAAAAAGGCTGTTAGGGGTAACTCATTACCTGTATTCTTACACAAAATTGTCTTGTTCACAAAATTGGATTACTGTAATTTCATAAGGGTAGCCCTGGGAGGGAACCTACTGATAGATTTTATGTAGGATGTAAGCAGGATTTTGAGCCAAATTCTTTGACCAGGAATTCCAGGTGTGACTTTCTAAGAAACCTGTATGTGAACCTTTTCGGCTCAGGCATTATTCTTTTGTCTCAGCAAGAAGAGGATGGGATTGTCCATCAGAAGATATAACCAGTGCAGTGAAATGTGGGTGTGTGTGAAGATGTCAGATTCTGAAGTCTCCCTGACTTGCCCTGGTTTAGTATGGGAATGTATGAATGGTACAGACACGCTGTGCTGTGCATTCTTCCCTTTGCATGGGAAGAGAAGACACAGAGACAATCAGAAATCGTTATCTAGCATGTGAATTTAGACTTGGCAGTCTATTAAATCCCAGGGCCTGCATGTGCATTGGCTAATGTTTGGTTTGGCAATCTGCAGACAGAACAAGTCTTTTGAAGTCTTATGAAAAGCTGTAACGATCAGAAGAAAATAGAGACATGCAGCACATGCTGTCCTCTACATGGCATTTTTCTGCATTTTTTTGATCCATTTTCTCTCTTTCTCCTCGACACACCCAGATTCAGACATTTCAGTTTTTGAAAACAAAGGATGTAGTACAGCAATCCAACCTGCTCCCCACTGCTCTAAGCTGGTCTGGCCTATGTCCTAAAATTTGCAATAAGGATTTACAAAAGCAAAAGTTTCATCAGGCTTTTTTTTTTTGGCGGGGTGGGGGGTGGGGAGTGGGGGGAGGTGGAGCAAATGATCTTTGCTCAAACCAACGTTTTTGCAGCTTTACATTTTAGAAACTCAGACCTCTGTTCTCCATCTCAGTTTAATGGCCATAGGGAAGCTAAAAGAGCTTTCTTCAACCCATCCCAAAAATAAATGAATAAATAAATAAGTAAATAAATAAAATAATAATCTAACAAGCAACAGATGTTTAAACTTGCTTCAGCTGCAATTAAAACAGAGTCTTTTTTAAAGCTCTGCATAGTCCCTCCATTTCTCAGTGGCTGTTCTTGTGGCAGGGCTAAACAAGTACTTTTCTCCATAGGCCTTCTCATTCAACTCTCCACAGTTTCATATAAAAGTACTTTAATGAATTTGACTGGTTAGCTCTTCGTTAGCCCACCAAAGCATGGGTTCCTAGACTGGTTTCTCTGCAGTTTCCTCACTAGGTCACTTCTCATTTGGGCTAATAAAACAAATCAAATATGGAATTGCTAGGTTAAGCCAAAGCATGACTTTTCCTCTTGTAGTCAAAATTAAAGAATGATGCATCCAGTCATTCTAAAAAAGAGATTTAAAATATGTCTGTATCAAAGAACAAGTGTGCTATAGTAAGTATAATTCAGAACAGCTAGGGGTTTAAAAAGTGAAACAAGACACTGCTAAAATAGGGCAGGGGACAAGAAATAAAGTAAAACATTTGTAGATGATTTAATATTTTTTTTATTTAAGTAGGTGGTAACAAGGGTAATTTTTTTGGCAGTGATTGTCTTTGGGGTTTAGTAAACAGAACTCTATTAGTGTGGCAGTGTATTCTGATTTAGGCCTCTTTTCCACAGAGCAGATTTTTTAAATTTATTTTCCTTTACATTGATGAAGGAAGTACCATATTCCACAGACAGCACTAGTGAAGTCATTGGTCCTGATTTTCATTTCTCTTAAGAAGTTCTTTTTAATTCTTAGTGGTTGTAGAGAGGGTTTAAGAAGGCCTGAACTCCAGCTAGGTACGGTCATACTACCTCATTTGCTATAATATGTTGTCAAACCAAAGTGAGTTAAAACAAACTCCCAAAATGGAGTGGTTCTTTTTTCAGCAATTAGGAGAGACTAGTTATTTTCACAGCATGAAGTTTGATGAGCATTGATTAAGAATGAAGAGTGTTTTCTTGTCATGGAAGTACTAAAGAAGGTAGCTGTTTGAATGTGAATTTGGTGGTAGGCAGTATCACTTGCAAATAACACATTTCTACTGTGTCAGTCCACATAACTCATATGGTGAGGGAGCTGAAAGGCTGGATGTCTTTCAGAAAGATGCATGGGCAGGCTTTTCGTTGTGGGGGCGATGTTCAGGCAAAATTAACAAATCCAGTGACAGAATGTCTGCTTAACTCATAAATCTCTAGAGAATTTTCAGTTTTAGCCCGGAGCGATGTTTATATATATGTCAATGAACTTAAAATCAAAGCCCTTTGCCTGGCCTAGGGGAAAGGAAATGCATCATGAGAATAGGATACCTTCCAACACTAAGGATTCCTTATAATTTTCCACTGAACACCTCCAGGTTAATACTGTAGCAACAAGCCTCTCACAGTGGAATGTGTTGAACAGTCCTTTCTTGATTAATGCTGTACTTCTTCAGGAAGGATATAAAGGTCAAGGTTAGGAGGACTACAGTGATTTACTAGCAGAAATCTGTTAGTTATTTTGAAGGGTGTTATTCAAATGTCTGTTTTATTTCCAAAGAAATGACTGGACTTGAATTGGGTGGTTTTGATTCCAAGGCTGCTGGAAAAGAGAGAGCAACAGATTTGTTTCTATTACTGAAAAACTGTATAAACAAACTTCTCAAAGGGCTTTTCTAGTCTTGACTGCAAGTGTCAGGCCCTTCTGACTTCCACAGCTGATACTGTCTTAATGACTCACACTATCTACCACTGCCTCTACACAGTGTGCCTCTGAGTGCTACCATGCTATCAAAACAATCAGCATCTGGCTAAGTTTGTTTCTAGTGATGTCTAAGGAAAACTGATTTCCATTCATTACAAAACAATTTACCCCATAGCTGGGGGTGGTTTTCATCAACTTGAAAGTAATAAAATAATGATGGCAGATTAACAGATTATTTCTAATTTATTCACTTTCAGTTTCCTAAAGAAGCAAGTAAGAGAATTTAAAAATTGTTAGGTTCTTTTTAAGATGTTTGAAATGCTTTTTAAGAAGCCCCTGGACTTGATGATCTGCCCACATGATAGAATATTATTGAGAAAGTGAATATGCTGGGTGTAATAAACCTAGACTATCTAGTCTAATTTGTGTAAAAACTTATCTGATCTGCCTCCACATTGCTCTTTTTCAAAACATTTCCATGCTTCTTGTATTTAGCCTAATATTTTAGGTGAGAAACTAAGTAAAGTCTAGCATTTTTGTCTTTTTTAACTCTGAAACAAACACATGATGTATCATAATTAAATTTCAGTTTAAGTAGTAATATGTTTTTTCATTGCATCTTTGAGAAACTTTGGCAAGATTCTCCACTGTGGAATACAAGAGCAGTGGCCATGTCCTACCCACTGCAACTTTACATGTTGGAGATTCCATATGGAAGAAAACTAGTTGGCTGTACTTGTATAATGCCTTTTGTCTAGGTCCTTTGGTAGACCCCTGTGAGTTCACATGTAACAGGATGAAACAGCAGATTGTATAGGCCGGGTGGAAGCATTCGGAGCTAGGGGATGAGTCACAGAGAGTTAACATTATTCCTAAAGCAAATTCAAGATTAACATATCTCTAACACTGCTTGCTTGCAGATCTCTCCCACAAAAGGCCAAAGTCATGGCCAAAGAAGAGACCATCACTAACTCAGGTGGCACTTTCAGTGAAGTCACTGCTGATGGACAGAGCTCCTGCTGGCTTGACTCATGTTCCCTCAAATAAGCCAGTCTTAGCAATGGGACCCATGATCTTTCTATAGCATGTCCAGCAAAACTTCATGAAGTCATCTTAATGAAATGGTGTCAGATTATTCCCCTTTAGGTAGTTCTGTGTACAAACTAGGAGTTATTAGCAAACTCTTATTAAACAGGTATACTCTTCCTACAGTCAAACTTCACCGATTGTAAAAGTCAAAAGCCAGATATGTCTGTTTTTTCACCACTCTTATTTCTGGGAGTCAAACACAAACCAGGGCAACTTTAGTGATGCATAGTGACTATTTGCTTTGAAAATAATTTTAGTTAAATTTTGATCCATTATCTCAATCTTTTATGCTTTATAATCTTCAGGAGGAATCTGGAGAACAAGTTAAAAATTGATAGGTGTTTGGCATTTGAGAATAATTTTTTCCTCATAAAATGGATTGGAAGAGAGTAATATCTGTTAAAATAAAAAAGTAAAATAGCTGTAGGTTCACTGGACTGATATGCCTGGAAGCAACGTCATGTCACTTCTCTTCCTGCTAACTCCTTTATTCATCATCTATCCTCTTAGGCTTGAAAGAAGCACCTTTAAGATGAGAGAATTTGAGTATAAATGGTCTCTGATCTCATTGTTCTATTTTCACGATCACAGAACTAAACTTGAAACAGCATCTTTCTTACATAGAGCAGATTTTAAAGGGGGTTCTTGGAAGTAGCTTTGAGGAAAAATTAAATTTTGTTAATAAGATTTAGGATTCAGTAAGTCAAGCAGCAGCAGTGATTTTCACACAGTTCTACATCAACAACCAAGGAAGATCTGTGCCAAGAGCTTCATCATGAATCTTTTGGAATTAAAATGCAAAATGAAATGAGATGAAGAGAAGGTCAAAGAAAGCTTGTGTGAGAGCGTATTAGGCAAGACTTTTCATTACTCTCTCCTTGTCTAATCGTTTCTTTGGGTGCAAATGGGTTGTAAAAGTTAATGATTTAAGAAGAGCAGAATCTTGTGATGAAATCTTGCTCATAGTATTTCAGTATGGTTTGAAAGATTAAGAACAGGTGATTCATGGACTGTGTGTGGAAAGGTGGATTGCTTCCCATGTATTTCCTGATACATTCTGTAAGAATTTGTGGATAATGTGCAGGGCTCTATTGGCTCAATGGGAAAGATGAAATTGAATGTTATTTTTACTTTTCTCTTTGCTTTGATCATCACTAATGAAAAGGGTGGGGGGAAAGTAAACCAAAAAAAGGTAAAAACAAAGTTTTGTGGGTTTTTTTTTAAAAAAGGTGTCTTACTAGCTTGTGAAACTTCCCAAATGCACACTTCTGGAATGTACAGCTAGAGAATTGTTAAATAAGAGCATGGCTTGGGCCATTAATAAGCACCATCTGTTAAGTGGTCATATAAGATTTTTACATCGAAAAAGAATCCAGAGAAAGATTGTTTGGATGTTAAATGTCATGGATAGATTTTTTTAAAACCAAATAATGTTCTCAACTTTTTAAAATTACATGCTGTGACTGATCGGAATGTGTGCATTTTCATACATAGAGCCAGACAATACAGTACTTTAGCAGTGTTTATTTTTGTAAAAAAAAAAAAAGAAACCAATGAATTTGAAAGAAAGTCATCATATCTGTCTTTAGATTGCACACTTTTAAACAAAAATAATACAGAGTGGAGAATGAAAGAAACAATTTTTATGTTGCTACTGCAAAATAACACCTAAGTCTATGAATTTTCAAAATGAAAATATATATACCAAGAATGCTAACATGTCTATTTTACATTATCTACAAAATGTATGTTCTAATCCAGCCACAAATCATAGGAAAATACTTTGATACATGAGAAAAGCTATAAACATAAGAACATTTTCGAGGGAAATAACACACATAAAAGCTCATTAAATAATTACAACAACAAATAAATAGTTTGTTCAGCTTTACTTTTTGATTGCTGCCATGCATATTTTAATTTTTGGTATATTGAGATAAGAGAAAGGTCAGCATGCAAGGCTTTTTTTTTTTTTAGAATGAATCTGAAAGCAGATACTAGGTGCTGTACTTTTAAGCTGTTGTCAGAAGTTCATAAAACATGATATTAGAAGGCAACAGATGTGATAACTGTTCTCATGGAAACACACAACAAAGCATCTTTTTACAAAATAGACTTCAGTGAATATTCATGGCAAGTTTTCTTTGCCTCCATGGCTGGAGAGAATGTGAAAGTTTATAGTGTGGGTTTGGAAGGCTTGTGTTATTCCCCATCTTGAGTGTTTGGAAAACCACCTAACAGGTCCATATGCTGAGAATGCCCCTTTTGATTTTGGTCAAAGCTATAAGCATGTAGTGTCAGCTGACAACACAGCAATGGCAGACTTGTCTTTAAGCAGTCAGAAGGGTAAAGCAAATGGTTACAGGCGAGTTCAGTTTGGGCAGGAGGAGAGGGAGATGAGAGAGGAGGGAATGTTTGACTTCTAACTTGTACTGTGCTTGCTGGATTTACTGGCTCTTTTCCTCTCTTTGTGATGCTGGATGGGTTTTGCTTGAGAGGTTCCCTCAAAGTTGTGGCTGGACTCGTTGTGCTGCCTGGTGTATCGCTTGCACTTGCAGGCCGTCACCACGGTTATTTTGTAGGTTCTTATACTTCCATCCTGGCACTGAAGCTGGATCCTCTGGGTGCGAGTTTTGTCGTTGACACATCTCCACTCTTGCGAGCTCCGCCTGCTCCAGTACTTGGTCCCATAACCTCCTCCAATCCAGTTGGGGAGCAGTGGCAAAGGGAGGCATTCTCCAGCACACACCAGCTCCTTCAGCGGGTTGATGCTGGTGCACTGGCCATCTGAAATGTACTTGGTGGATCTCAGTTCCCGGCAGCCAACTTGAACGCGATCTGCAGAATGCACAGAATAATAAAACACTGAGATTCAGAAGGGAGAGATTTCCTCAACCAGTCATTTTCACATTAGCCAGCTATGCTTTGGAGAAGTTAAAGTAGGCTGTAATCTTTACAGGACATCTCTTTACTGTTGTGTCCCCCAACACAAGGGCCTCAAGCGCTGATGGTATCTCTGGGCATTACCACAGCATAAAGAAATCATAATGATATGTACTTCAGCAGTTGTGGTGAGAGAGGCAATTTTATTCTCTATCCTGCTTCTCAGGGACATACCTTTTAGAAGCGAAAAAATGCCCCAGGGGAAGAAATGTTTCCTGCTTGTTCTCAGTCTAGGGAATCTGCTCTGTGATGTTTACAATAATTGTGCTGGGTCATTAGCAAGGGGGAAAATAGTCCTTTGGATGCTGTGTATATGCTTTTAAATGTATTTCAAACAGTGGGTTTTGTTCTCATTCCATGGTTACAGTGGACTGAGTGTCCCATGAGCGCTGCTGCTCTGAACTCAGCTACTGCAGAAGTGGTAACAGCTGAAGTTTACCAGGGGATGGTGTTCTGCATACCAGCTATGAATGATGAGCACTAACGATTTCAGAGCTGTCGTTTTGCCCTCAAGGTAACAGCATCTTTGTATCTGTAGTAGTCTTGATATTACAGGTAACATAGAGGATCCTGAAAATTCTCTCAGGCGACTGACACAGAATCAGCATGCAGAGCTTTCTCACACAGACATGTTTGTACCCGTCTGTATGTGCAGCTCTGCACCCTGCAATAAACACAACTGTTTATTTCAGTAATTACACTTTGAAATAAACGCCCACAGTGCGCTTAATTTTAATAGGCAATCTTTACTGGCTGTGCTCTCCCTCTTTCTGAAGGACAATTACGGCGCAGATTCTACACACAATGCAATTAACTAACGCCTTTAAAATAGAAGTAATTACTAGAAACATTTTAGAGTGAATCATAAAAGACTTTGAAGGTACATCTACATATCACAGCTACGGGCTGCTTCTGTTTCTACTTGGATTTTTGGAAGCAAGTTCTGAACGGAGGCACTGACTTACAGAGTACTTCACCCTGTCCCCCATGTCTCAGGGTGGGCAGCAGGAGTGACTGTGCAGCTGATCAGAGGGACCCTGTAAAGGGCTGTTCCACCTGCCTTGAAGAGAAGAGGCAAGAGGCAAGCCTGCCTTCCTGCAGCTGCGCTCAGGAATGTACCTGAAAGCAGCTGGGCACAAGATTTGAGTTTGTGCCTTGCCTGGCTCAGCTTCTCTCCGGTGACAGCTCACTGACAATGAATACCTATTGGGCTGCTCCAGTAATCTCATAATGATGAGATGTTTCCTGTGCACTTAAACCCTCAGCATTCATAGAAGCTGACACACCTGGCTTAGCCAAAAGGTATTGGTGTCACTTTTTGCCTTCACTTTCCAGGGATGACACTATTTTTATCGGATCATTGTGGGTGGGTTGGTGTGTGTGTTTCTCTATTTGGATTTCTTTGGTTTTAAGGAGGCGGGCAGGGGAGGGAGCAGATAAAGTCAGCAGAAGGTTTCCAGATCCTCATGTATCTGATATATATATATATATATATATATATATAAAACTCAGCAGGAGAAGACTAGATACAAAAAGGCAAGTTCGAGCAGAGATGATAGGTAAATTATGAGCTGATTTGTTTACTTTTGCTGGAGGTGTAAAGCAGGTAAGTGCAGCAGCAGGAAGTAAAACTGAGCAGCGGTAACAAAATTCAGGTTTTTTTATTGCATTTGAAAAGTAGCCCAGACACCTCCCCTGCCCACAGTGGGAGGGTGAGTCAAGACACCGAGCGCTTTGGAAATGCCTCTCACTCCTTTCCCCTTATCTCGCTTCCTTGCCGGATAACCCACACAACCCGGCGTTCCTGGATGAACCTCTGTCAGGAAGTAACCTGCCCTAGAGAGCCGGTCCTACAGGACTCGCACGGGGGAGGGAGGCTTGCTCGGGGGCCGCCCGGCGAGGCGGATCCCAGCCAGGAACCCGCAGCATCTTCCCTCGCCCCGGCTTCCCCGAGGCGCTGGTTCCCAATAGCCCCGCACTCGAGGGGGAAGAGGGGGTGAGGGCTGGGGAGCAGGCGGGGTGCAAAGCGCGCTGCAGCGGGGCGTCGCGGCTGCGGCCGGGGGCTCCGCTCCCGGGGCCGGGCCGGGCGGGGCTGCCGCCGCCCGCCGGGGCGCCCCGCCGCTGCGGTGGAAGTGCAGCCGGTAAGATACTCACTGTTACGGTCGGATCCAGCGCTGGTGTAGTGCCTGCCTCCGTTCCTGGCTTGATTCAACGTGCTGTTGCTGCTCGGGCTCGCCGCAGCGGGCTTAACGACGTGTGAATAAAGTATTTCTGTGGCATCGTTCTTGAAAGCCGAGTAGCTCTTCGCGAAGAGGCAAGCTAGGAGAAAGCCATAGAAGTGAATGGCAGGGAGGAGCATGGTTGCTTCAGTCTCTGCCTGACAGAGCTGGAAGAAATCTTTCTTCTGACTCTTCTGGGTAACTGGAATTGCTCTTGAAGGTTTCCTTTATATATTCGGAGAGGCTTGGCATTCATTCAGGTGTAAAGTTGTGGATGGCTTCAGAATGAAAACCCACAAAATGGGTGGGATCCCTACACGAGCCTGTGAAGACCTTTTACCAATAGGAGTGAAGGCTGCAGCAAAGGAGGAGTTAGATGCACTAATTGCAGGATTCCTATTTGGGGCTTTGGAGGGTATCAGAAAAGTCTCGGGCACCGCACAGCAGCACTCGGGCTGAGAGCCGGAGGCTGCCGGCTCTGCCCTGCCATGCCGTGTGGCCCGGCATGCATGGCTTTTTTGAGCAATGTGACTAACACCGTGCCAGAATGAGTCTCTCTCACTCCTGTTAGCCAAAGTTATGTCACCTCTTCTCAAATGTGACTTTCAGAAAGCTTGCCAGCTCTGGAGGGATGAAGAAGTTTGTAGAACTTACAGAAGACTGCTAGTTACACAAATACTGTCTGCTACATACTGAGATCACTTAAAAAAAATATATTTTGAATAATTTAAGGCTGCCTCTAGATGCTTTAAATTATGCAGCTTTGATCAACCAGGAGCACTGCTAGATAAACTACTTGTTTTAAGGGAGTTTTCTCTCCCTGATGTGCAGTGTTATAAGTATGTATTTCAGTATCACTGCGCTCAAAAAGCATCTCTTCTAGGCTTCTTAATGCAAACATATCCATATGCATAGGCTTTCACTATGCTCATTCACCAAACTAGTCTTTTTTGGTTCGGTACATTGCCTATAGCATTCTTGTATTTCTAGTGTGTTATTTCATGTCATAAAGAAAACAAAGAGGAAGGAATAACCCTTAGTTTGGCACAGTATTTTACTGTGTCACACACTTACTTGATTTTACATAAAATTACATGGCCTAAATCCAAACTCTTGTGTAAATTGAGATGCTGTCAGTAGGCCAGTGCTTGTCTGCATCGTGGTGAATGGTTTATAGATTTTCATTATAAATAAACAAACAGTGATCGACACGGAAAGCTGTAGTGTTCTAATTAACAGGAAATCTTTTTCTTGGGAAAAAGCACAACCATGAAGGAGGCCACTCTGTGTAAAGGTTAGACTTTAATCTCACACTCTTTGTAACTGAGTTGATATCTGTAGAGTCATCCTGGATTTTATTTGCTGCAATGAAAGCAGAAGTGGAATACGGGTCAGTTGCCTCTTATGTCAGGGTCAAAATCTTAGTCATTCAGAGAAGACCGCTTTGTTTCATCCTCGTCACAAGCAGGCACTTGTATCGCCACACTTCCTTCTTGCATCACTAAGAAAGTTACCCTGGATTTCAGCAGGAGGAAGGACAGATCCACAATAGGTGCCAAATTGATAGCCCTTGCTTAAAAGGCACAGGAAAAACAGGAGTGTTGCAAGGTGAAGTGAGTTTTACTGGCAGAGCTGCATGTGGGGAAGTTGAGTTGATTGCCTGCATCTATTATAACTAGCCCAACCCAGTTCTGGAATAACAAGAATGTTGCAAGGCAGAGCGAGATCTTTCAGCAGAGTAATGTATGGAGGAGTGGGATTGCTGCTCACCCCTGACAAAGCTTCAGGTTCCACACTCATCACACGTCTTATTTAACCAGAAAAGCAAAGATGTGCATTTTAACTTCTCTTTAAAATAAAGTAGAAGGTGAAAGCTTCCTTAAGCAAATTGTCAAAGATGATAGATACATTACAGACCATTAATATGCAAGTGTTGGGTTTTCTTCAACAGCATCTATCCAAAGGTCTACTTTGTCAATGTTCAAGTTTTTCTTCTATTGACAGATCATATAGATCTTCACACATCTCACTTTCCCTGCAGGATAGTCTCTGTGCTGAACTGAGCCAATATAATTAAAAACATGGAACATATTTTCCAGTTATCCAAGTACCTGTGAATACCCGTCTGGGGACCTCTTCCCAGTAGAAAGATTTTTTCCCACGTTAGATGAAACTTGGGAAAATCAGAAGTTTCCTTGAAAGCTGTTTTCTTTGAAATAAGGCATCTACTCACAGGATAAAGGTGTGGAACCTTGGGGTAGCTATAGGACTAGGTCTGCACAGGGCTTGCTAAGATTCAACCTTTTCAGCTTTCAATAAAAGCTAAAAATCATTCTTTCAAATTTGGGCTATATGATACAATTAGGGTTGTCATATACTTCTCTTGGTCTTGTCACTTAGAGAAGAAAGACCTCAAAAAAGTCTCTTACAGCCTTTATAAAGGAAAAGTTTGACCCTGAATTTGGAACAGGAAAGAGAATATAAATTGCCTCATTTTTCTGTGCACTAGACACAGAATAGGCATTATTTTAACTTAATTTGTGTTTTCACTTGTTACAAATATCATATGAAAATTTCATTATTTCATTTCCTTGGTCAATACTGTCAGCCTCCCTGCTTTGAAAGGTAAGCCGAGTTTGTCAGTTAATTTGATTTATACTTTATGTTGTCAAACCTCGAGCTTGCAGTCTCACTTCTTCTGAGTCTTCTTCAGTGAGATTAGAAGTCGTATGAGGGGAAGGAATGCTGGCCAGTCAAGTTTGTTACTCTTCCTTCAGTACTTCCCACTCAAAAGGGGTTTCTTGATGCTTAGCTCAGAAAGGGTTCCTAGACTTGAAATGTTTTTTGCTTTCATTAGTTGGATGATGGTGGTAGGTTCTCAAAGGTGAAGGCTGTGAAGTTATCTTTGTAGCCTCCAAAATAGACTTGTGCAACATACAGTCTGTCCTTATTCTAATCAGATTCGATGGCTTGTACAGAACGTTGCTCTGTGCTTAAGCTGTAATATTGGCCATAAGGAATATATTACACAAGGTCTTTGAAGTCTGTACTGGCTTCCTTTTTGCCTCTGGGCATAACTCAGGATGTTCTTATTGATCTATAAAACCCTATATGCTTTGAGTCCTAGGCAATAAATTCTCTCTTCTTTATCTTCCATTTTGACGCTTGAGATCAACCAGGGCACTCTGGCTATACCTGAGTGTCTGGAGAGGCTGAGTGCCCACTGTGAGGAGCCCAGGAGACTGGATTTCACTGCTCCGGTGGATCCACGACAGCTCCTTGGCATGGTGTAGAGGCCATTGCTTGCTCAGGTCCTTGAAAGGGGACTGCGGGGAAGGTGCAGGGAAGAAACCCCTTAACCAGATTAATTCAAGTGTTTGTACCTGTACCTGGGGATGAAGTGCTACATTTAACTACACGCTTTTTTTGACTTAACAGTTTCTTGTATCTTAACAGCCTTGTTTCTGAATGAACCTAGGCGTAGTGGTAAAGCCATCCATCACTCTTCAGAGAGAATGGTATCCAGAGTTACCTTCACCTTAAAACTTGCTTTCTCTGTTTTCCATGATGGAAAAAAACCACCCTCCTCTCAGTGGATGCAGAATAATACAAGGCATGTGTTCCGCAAAGATCCCAAAAGAGAATTCTCTTCTTCGTGGTCATTTGTAAGTCTGTCAGGATCCCATCCTCCGTGTTTCTTAGACACTATAATGATGTCCAAAGGGCAAAGTTTTGTGCGGAGTGCACACACCTGTCTAGCAGCACAAAACAGCCACGGGGAATAGAAGGGTATGCACTGACAAGTACAAATGACTGCCAGAAAGCCTTGTCTTTGCAACCCACATGATCACTAACATGCACAAAATAAGAAGGAATTCCCAATTTTTTATAAAACTTGGGCCTCCCCAATTTTACTAACCACAGAAAAAGGCCAGGGTTAGAATGGCAGCTGCACAGAAAGATGGGCTCAAAATTTGGGTTGATATTTTTATTGTTAGTCCCAAAGAGAAGACCATTAGAGCATTGCTCTTCTGTCTTGTTTCCAAAGGCAGATACTTTGAGAGTAAGTACAGGCTCAGATAAATGACTGCAAAAAAGAAACTGACATTTATTACTTTGCACCTTAAAACTGAAATGACTGTCGGGCTATATTCTGTTAAGCAATAAGCATATTAGTAAGGTACTTCAAAGCAGCCTAAAATGTGATTTGGAGCACGATAAGAGCACTTGTCTGAAAGTGAGGTAAAATTGTTATAAATGCAACTGCTGAGAACTTGTAAGGTGTTGTGCAACAACTTACCATACTTTTAAGGCTCACAGAGGAAACATGTCAGAAAACCAATTCCTCCCTTCCCCCCAAATTCTCAAACCAAAGATTTTTTGAATACTGAGTTTTTTCTGTGCTGAGTGGTACTTTTTCATTTTCTCAGCAAATTACATTTGAGACATTCAATGGAAAACATGGCATATATTCTCATTAATGAGAATGACTAATTAGTTCTGATTTATGTCTTATTCATCTCGCTGAGTTTTTGTATCGCAATTTTATTTTTTACTACTTGCTCTTATACATAATGTAGGCAGAATAATTTAGGTCAGGCTGTGGCTTCAAAGGAGGCCATTTATCACTTTTATTGAAAAAGACATTAAATACAGACTGAAAAGGGGGAAATATTTAAGTTTATTTTGAAATTTGAGGAAAATTTACAGTAGAGTGAAGAACTGTCTGCATTAATTATAATTGCCACCTCTTCTTGAGAATTTGAAGTAAGATTTTAAAGACATGATTAAACACAGTGTGGCTTACTATCATCCAAAATATGTTTTATGATTTTCTGGTTCTGATGAAGAGAGGAAAACAAAACCAGGGATTACAAATTAAAAAAATGTGAGACTAAGAGTTTGCTTCTTTGGGGTAACATTTTCAGAAAGTCTTAGGTGATGCTGAAATGTAACACTTCTTTTTGAAATAAAGAGATTTAGGGCAATAAAGTGGAATTTTTTAATATACATAAATGCTGAAGTCAACTGGACTTCAATATCTAAATACTTTCGAAAATGTTGCCCTTAGGAATGAAAGTCCTATTGATTTTCAGCGAGCCAGTTGCTTAAATGCTTTTGAAAATTTTACCCTCAGGTTAAAATTCTGAAACTCCTACTCAATGTTAAGCAGGCAAAGTCCCATCAACATGCCCCAGTTGCAAATAAAATAGAAAACGAGTAAAGGTTTTGAAGTCTGTCTTGTTTCTTTACATGTAATTAACTGAACTCTTAATATATCACTATGTTTCAGTAAACTGCTTTGTGTTTCTAATTACGTGGTCTGAAATGATTACAGTGTATTTAAAAAATGCACACTCTACAACAAACCAGCGAAGAAAATCTGGCATTGTTTCAGGATTTCCTAGGCAAACACTTGCCAAACCTGTTGTTAGATCCAAAGTCATAATTTAAAAACAAGCCTACAAGGTATCTGGAAGAAGATCCTTCTTTCCTTCCTTCTGCTCCATCTCCCACTCCCTTACAAGGAAATGGCTTTACCTGTCAAAACAGAACAGTTACCGACTTTTGTCTCCTGGTAAGAAACCTATGCTACCTGCAGAGTTTAGATTTGGCTAGTGCATATTCTTGTTAAAGAAAAAAGTTACCTTCACCAAGAATGTTACTGTCCAAATTCTTCAATCAGATAAACATGCACAGCTCCCGACTGAAATTAAGGAAGTCCCTGAGGGCAAAACCTGGCCCCAAATTAGAATTTTAATAATTGTAATACTGTGTAATCCTTTCCCTGCCAAGAGACAGAAATGGCCCATCCCGCACAACAAATCCACAGACTTGCCACACACCCGGTATCAGGGTTTCACTTAGAACCCATGAACCGGAATGTAATGGAACACAGTGTGTGCAACTGGTTTTATTGAAGTGAATCCATCCAGTATTACGGTGCATTTGTACCATGCTGAAAATCTCTTCTTTGCTCACATAGAATCTGCTATAATTGAGCAAATGTTTCCACATTATCACCCTAACACTGCATTTTAAACACTGGGAACCTTAATTAAAATGGAGATCCGCCTCTCTCTCTCTCAAATGATCTGTAAGAGTATAATTTCATGTGTTAGTTTTTACTCTCAGCTGCTGGTATTTCCTTCTACCAGAAGTTAGTTTCAGTCACCTACTTTTCTTTCAAGGCCCAAACTGTTTCATGCAATCAATGGATGAGTCAGGCTGAATGAAATTAAGACAGAGAACCAAGTTACCTCCTGCCTACGCAGACACTACAGCCAATTCCCGACTTCCTTTCCAGCAATTTTAATTACCTTGAATTCACATGTAAAAGATAATGTGACAGAAGACCTGATAGGTCCCAGATGACTAAAGATCTCTTAATTGGAATGCTCTAGGATCTCTTTTAAAACAATAAAATTACTTTTTTTATTGAACTGAGGTTTAGTAAACCTCACTGTGACTAGAGTGTAGCCCTAACTGTGGCTATATGCACACTGAGAGTCAAGTTTCCAAAATCCTAGGGCTAAGTGCTGAACAGTTTTTTTAGGCATTTAAACAGTGAGAACATTTTGGTTTTGCTGTTGACTCACGTATGCAAATACAATATAAAGAAACACAAGCTCATTCAGTTTGGCTAAGAGTGAAAAATGCTATTGCCATAAAGTTGAGAGGTGAGAATGAATATGTAGTACATTCCTCCCATTCTCCAGGTTGTGTGTAAAGTTTAATATCAAAACACTTCAGGGAAGAATAAAGAATGGAAATTCTTTGCAGCAATAGGTGTCAAGATTTCAAACACTTTTATTCAGTCCAAGTCAGAAAAAAAAATACTCACATTCTGAGAGTCCTTACAGAAGAAATTTCAGAGGAAATAAAGAAAATCTAACCAGATGTTACTTCTCAGTTTTGATTTTTTTCTTTGATTAATCTTGACTTTTAATAATGATGGTTCAACAGCAGCAAGATAATCCCTGCCTTAAGCATAGCATTACGTTTTAGAGGATTGTTTCTGTTATCTAAACTTAGAAGTCTCTCAGTATACCTTTATGATGATAAACAAATATTAGCTGTACTTGCTTGATCACAGAGTTTTAAGCAAAACCATCCTCTAGCCTGAAGTGCAGTGGGATTTCAGCTTTCGTCTGATGTTCTATATAGCCATATGATCACAACAGATTATCATTTAAAATTAAAACATAAAGTAACATGGTTATCAGCAGGGATTAATTTAAAACTACTTCCCCAAAGATGACACTTTGCCTGTACTGCTCATAAGTGACTATAAGGTAGCTCTTGTCACTACTGCACCTGACGTTGGTGTCCAGGAACTGAGTAGGCTCCATAATGAACATCTGTTGTCCCATATTCGAAACCTTGTCACTGTTTATATCTGTAATCTTCAGGCAATGAAGACATTCTTTTTTCCAGTGCAAAATGTTGTTGTGACAGAGATTTATTTCAGGGCTTCAGTCTTAAGTCTATCTGGAATTACAAACTGGTTTGGATGACATATAAACAGTATTCAAGAAAGGAAATGTCAGAACATTCTGTTTGTTCACTTGGCCTTTCTGCAATTCTTCAAAGCTTTTCGCAGGGTTGCTTTTCTAAAATATATCCTAACATGGAGACGTTATACAAATAAAGCTTTCATAACCGTCAACATCTGAATTTATTTTTCAGGAGAAGTATTTCCAATAAATTTTCACTCTGAGGAAAAACAGAATAGTGTCATCCCTTCTGCTAGGCTTCATCTAAAACGTAGTGCTCATCTCACACATTCATGCCTGCCTCGCTAGAACAGCATAACAATTTTTACTGTAAATGGAAGATCCTGCAGGTGAAAATCCCTGACATGATTCTTCCCTGATGGTAACCAGATTAGCCTCCTGTAAATCCAGGAGATGCATGTTTCCTTCTGAAGGTTGGATGTAGCAAGCCACCTTGTAAGAGATCGGGTTTTGGTATGGCTCCCTCTGACCAGCATTTTTTTTTCCTCCTTACTTGCTCCCTTTGCTATTTCTTGTGAGGTTAGCACCATGAAATCTTGCCTTCTAGCTTCCCTTCAGAGTTTTTGCATCACAGACATCAATTGGCATCCATCTGTTGAGTAGCCAAATGGGATTCACGTCCCTTACTGACTCCCTCCTTTACTTTTCCCATTGCAAACCCCTGCAAGCTGCTGGAGCAAGAGAATGACTGGCTGGCATTTCCATGTCTGTCCACCTGGTTCCTCTGTGCTGGAACACAGCTATCAGGTGGAGAAGGACCTGGGGCTGTTGGTTGACTGCAGGCTAAATATGAGTCAGGAGTGTGCCCAGGTGGCCAGGAAGGCCAATGGCATCCTGACTTGTATCAAAAATAGTGTGGCAAATAGGTCTAGGGATGTGATTGTGCCCCTGTACTCGGCATTACTCAAGTGCTGTGTCCAGTTCAGGGCTCCTCACCATAAGAAGGACATCGAGGTCCTCGAGCGAGTCCAGAGAAGTGCAGCCAGGCTGGTGAAGGGGCTGGAGGGCAAATCCTACGAGGAGCAGCTGAGGGAGCTGGGGATGTTTAGTCTTGAGAAGAGGAAGCTGAGAGAAGACTTTATCACCACCTACAATTACCTGAAAGGAGGTTGTAGAGAGGTGGGAGATGGTCCATTCAGCCAGGTAACAGGAGATAGAACAAGGGGAAATGGCACTAAGCTGCACCAGGGCAAGGTCAGATTAGATGTTAGGAAAAAGTTATTCACTGAAGGAGTTGTTGGGATGTAGAACGGGCTGCCCAGGGAGGTAGTTAAGTCACCATCCCTGGATGTGTTTAAAAGACAGGTAGATGAGATACTTAGAGATATGGTTTAGCATAGGACAGAAACTATTGGACTTGATGATCTTAAAGGTCTTTCCCAACCTTGTGATTCTGTGATTCTGATTCTGGAAACACCTTTAGCAACGACGAAAGGAGACAGAGGGTATCTCTCCAAAAATTTTGTTGCACAGTTGAAGCTTCAAGACAGGAAAAGTATTTGAGATATCTATTAAGGCTGCATTCTTGCACAGGGTCATAAAGACCTGGTAGATCAGGCTGGTCTAGGAGGCAATTTGGGGACAAATTTTCTAAGAGAGGTATTCTGAGGAGATCCTGTTACCTAGTAGGTGGCAATGCATTCAGCACTGTAAGCTGTGCATAGAGTAGAAATTTTGTGCTCCTTCTGAAAAATAATATTGAGAATAAAAAGGAAGGATATTTTGCATAGAATAAAATATTTTGTTCTAGGCATGCCTATACATATGTTTTGTTAACAGTATCATTTTAAAATCTGTTAAAAAATCACTAAAACTGAACTACTGGAACTAATTTACTCAATAAAACTTCAGTGACTTTCTCTGTTCTTAAGTGAAGTGAGGAAAGTGATTATTTTATTACTATTCATTTAGTCAACAAGTATAAACAAAAATGAATGGATATGATGGCTGCTACGGACAGAAGTATATGTGCCCATGAAATACTTGATCTTACTTTCATTCTAGAAAACACTTACTGTCAAGAATAAACTGCTTAAGATAGATAATTTGTGTTCTAAATTGTCGGAAGAAAGAACCATGTATCCCTTTGCTGCAGCATTAGCTTTCTTTCGGGTCCAATTCAAACCTCATTGGAGTCAACAGAGATCTTTCAGTTGCCTTAAAGGGAGTCGCATTTAGAACCTCCATGTGGCACAACAGTCATGGAGAGACAAGCTGACAGTGTTCTGATAATCTGTGTTCATAGCGTGCACGTTAAATTAACTTAAAACATGTGTCCAGTAGGTGGCATATGAGATCTCCCAGTCTGAAACGTCAGTAAAGCAATGGCACATCACCACCCACACGGGAAAACGAGATTTCACTGGTTACTTCTAAAAGGCCATTATGAGCTGTAACTGTCTATATGCAGCAACCAATGTGGTCTTTTTATTAGCTTTTATTTAACATTATTAGATTCACATTTCCATATTAAAAAGAGCTTAGCATATTTATGAATAGCATGGCTATAAAATACATGATTTATCAAGCTTGTTAAAAATAGTTTACATTTTTTCATTTTTTCCATTACTTAATGTTTACTACTAATGTCAGCACATTTCTGCTTATAATGTGGTGGCAGTCGCTCCCAAGTCCTTGTTCCAAACATATGATGGGAGGCCTTTTTCTCATTCTTCCTGACAGAGTTTAGTCTGCTTAGAGGTCATTAGTGAATGTATCATTCCCTAGAAAGCCCCTTCCCCTTCCTATGGGCATTCAGCACTGAGACTCCAATTTCAACCTTGTGCCACACGGAGTACTACCACTGTAAGAAATCTGGGATTGTCATTGAATGGGAGGCTTGGGAATCCTCCTTTCCCATTTGAGTCCTCTTTATATCACTCACTCTTCTTCATTTTGATACAATAGGTAATGTAGCTGTGACCTAATACCGCATCACCACATAAGACTAAGCACCACTTTGTGAAACTACAATACTACAATGCCTGAAAGAACTTCAAAATATCTTCATTATCCCACACACAAAGATTAAAGGAAGGAAGACAGTCCCAGGAATACAGAGGCTGCTTAATGTAATCATATTCAGGATTACTCTTGGTTATTAAGGTCCTTTTTGGTTAGAGATGTTGCAGAGGATTGAAGTCGTTCATTGTTTGCTTTATTACCTTCAGCAAAACATCTGAGGAGCAGGAACCCTGAGTTTGCTCTCCATATCTAGCCTTCAGCTTTGTGGCACGCATATTGTTTGCATGGTAAAAGTTCAGGCTGTATACCGAACCCTAATTGGCTTGGGCTCCAGCATCAAAAGTTGGTGGTGTACGTGAAAATATATCATTAATCTGACCCTGTGATTTTGGGGGCCATTGCAGTGGTTTTTTATGCCTTGGATTTGCATCTATACTGTCAAACAGGTATGGATCTCAGAATATTCTCAAGACCTAACTCTCCCATAATTCACACCACATACCACCCTTAAATTAATACCAAGGAGTTATTTTAGCATGAGTGCCAGAAGGTGGAAAAAAGTTGCTACACTCAGAAACACTGATTATACTCAGTGGCTTTGTGTGGGCCAAGCTTTTGTTCAGGCAGCTTGCCTGGCCTGCACCCAGGCAAAATCAATCACTGTAATGGTTCATCAGCTAGTACTGGGAGGTTGCTTTTCCTTGTAACAGTGTAGATTACTTAAAACCAAGCTGTGAGTGGGCTACGCACAAAAGTAGAGATGGAAAATTTGTGGGACATGTGGCTTAGCGTGCGCATGTGTGCAGTCAAACCCACTTTTCAGTTTGTAGTCTAGACATGGCCTTATGGCTTGGATTTGGAAATGCTGAACCTCGCAGAGATGAAAGTAAGGTTTAATATCCTAAGGCAGATGGGTTGGAATGTGGAGAAAACCTAATAATGCAGTTTACTTTAAAGTCTGTAGTATGACTGTGGTCAATCCTGCTCTTTTAAATGGGGAGGGGGAGGATTTCATCTCATCTAAATTTGGCAGGTACAATTCAAGATAAATAGTTTGAATCTCTAGTGCCTGTGGTTTGGAAACAAAATTAAGCTTCTTCTAATAAATGTCTTTAAATTTTCTTTCCGAATGTTCTGCTAAATGCCACTTCTCTCTTGGAGGCAGCTGTAATAATACAATATTTTACATTTATAAAGTGCTTTTCATCCTGAAAACTCCCAGCAGATTTTGCGAACTGCGTTTGTTCAAAATCACCTAGATGTGACTGAGGTGCACAGGGAGCAACAACCAGACACGGAGGCATAACACATACCTTGGGCCATGGAAGTCTTGGCCAAAACCTCTAGACTAAAATTCTAGCACTATTAAAAGAATAATACCTTTTTTTTATCCTACATGAAGTGAAATGGCTGAGACCCTGGATTTTTCAAAACACTCAGTTGATTGTAAACTTTACTAGTTCATTAAGTATCCGGGAAGGAAGAAAGAATGAAATTATTTGGTTGGGACTGGAATAGCAATAGCCAGAGTGTCTTAAAACTAATATTTAGTGTTAGGCTTTCCTTGCCAGATCTATCTGGATATTAGTTCCAGCTCTCTATGATTTGCATGCAGATGAGACAGTTGTTGGGTACAAAGCCTTAATGAGGCTGCGGACAAACAAAAGCACTTCCCTACAAGAAGGTAATGAACACAATGTTACCAGCAATTGTTTGCCAGGCTGGTATGCTCTGTTAAAAATAGAAAATACTAAACATAGCTGTAATTTAGAAAGAAAAGAACTGTATGCAACAAATGCAAGTAATAGTATTAGGTGAATGTTTATGTTAAGATCATCAGCTTCTCGTTACAGTGGAAATAAAATGGAGGTTACAGTGAATGCTCATTTTGTTAGCTCACAAAAACTGTCACATAGCATTATATTTTGGCATCAAGCATGATGAAAGATCCAAAAATGCTCAATGCAAGTTAGAACTCAAATGTCTATTTCTTTAGAAGAAAGAACTCTCATGGAATTCAGCTGAAGTTGTGCATAAGTGAGGCAGGATCTAGCTTGCTGAAGAGTAGTTGCACCATTCCCTGAAATGCAGGTAGGTGAGACTGGAAAACATAATGGACTTGTACATGGCACTAGAAATACTAAATCAAACTGAAACTGCATTTTTGTTCATCGAGACAAAACTCTCAACAAATGTATTTCACTAGAAGAAATGAATTACAGTCTTGTTTTATGTATGCTGTGCTACTGCATTCCTGCTAAAGGGCCGGTCCTTATCCAGGCATTTTAAGTAACTTATCAATGGAGCACTTATGGACAGAGCACAACTCGTAAGATGCAGATAATAAATATGGATATAAAACATATTCAAATGTACATTTTTCTTTTTGTCTTTCTAATTGCAAGCTATAATCTACAGATTTCCTTTGTTGTTGTTGTTGTTGTAAAGAGTTTTGGGAAGAATTTCTTAAAATTGGACCATTCAGTTTTAAAAGAAAGTAATTATAACATTTGATGTTGTTCCTTGGGACATTTACAAATAATTTCTTTTTTTTCCTCAGGGTTTACTGGCCAAGTTGTGTGTTGTTCTGTGCCACAGGCTGTAAAGTCTTTTATACAGCATTTCTTTGTTTGAAGGATAACTTGCAAAAAATGGAGAGAAAATATTTCTTTTTAAGCACAGGGTATGCAATTTTTTTCTCTTTTCTGAAATTGTATTTTCAGGAAAAAACATGAAAAAAGAACACTGATTTTGGCTGAAGTCTTTGAAGGAGCAAAAGAAAATCAGCTGTCCAGCTTAGCTGATTCACAAGGTTGGTTTAGTTTCTATAAGTTTTTAATTTGTCTGAAAAAGTCAGCCACTAAAGCAAGGTGCTATTTTTCATTAAAGACCAAGAATCTGAGACTATTGAAGCCACAAAAAAATTATACAAATTATTCATTCTAACAGCTACAGAGATAATAAAATATTTGATGCACACATGAAAGGTATTTAAATGTTATTTGTTACTCTTTTTTAAAATGGAAGAATAAACAGAGCATGGATCCAATTATATTGCATTTCTTAAAGGTTGTTTGATATTGGAAGGCCAAGGGAGATTGCTAGATAATTGTATACAATACAGCCAGGTACTTTTGTAGTGAACTTCATAACCTGTGTTTGAGTAGAGAAATGTGTTTCAGAAAGCACTGAAATGTGAAAGAAGACTTCATCCTTTTGCTAATTTGGACATTCCCCCTTGCTATAAAGAATGCATGTCTTGTCTGTAGTCTCAATGTTTGGGCTTTCATTTTTTGGCCAGAAAAAGATTTCTCATGTATAATACTACCTGGTGCTTTCACTTGTAAAGGTACAGGCACACTAGGCTTCAGTATTCTCTAAGTCTTCTTTTATTTCTCTCTCATTTATCACTGTTCAGTCTCTCAGACAGCTACTAAGCTACTCAGCTGAACACAAAGGAGTTATTTTTGTCTCTAAGAGTATGGTATGAGACCTACTGTACACAAAGTACAAAACATCAAGGCATTCATGACAAAAATCTAATTTAGGAATAGTGCTGTCAGATTCTCAGCAGTATCAAAGTGAAGAATACCTTAACAAAAACCAGTTATATGTCTTCCCAGCTTTTACAAGTTTTGCTTCATCATGCAAGTAGATACTGCTGGAAAGTTAATAAGCTGAGGCAGACTCCTCTTACCCCTGTTTTTGGAGTGGGTTTTTTTGACACAAAAAGGTCCCTGTGACAAGACATGAGCCCGTTTCAGGCTGGTTGATGATTTTTCATCGGATGGTGGCCATTTGTACCTTTGCAGTCAATTATGCATTCTTTCTAGAAACATCTTATAGTAGAAATTACAGCATCATTAGATGGATTTCATCGGTATGTGCTGGTTTTTGAATAAGCAACACAGAAGTTGTCTTTGATTCTAAAGCTAGACACAAGTCAGGAGGTTGGTGCTTTCATGGACATGAAACTAAAATGTTCCTAGAACTTGTGGGATGAAGGTTGGTGTCATTTGATATGAACTGGGGCAGTTATGTGTTCAGGTGAGTACTATGGTTTCAGACCAATATTTCCACCCCCTAGAGGTACATTTCTTCCATGTTTCATCAGGGCAAACTCCTGAATCTGCAGAAGGCCTTAGTAATTACACTGACGCCCCACATACCAGCAGAGTGCTACTGCCCAGGTGCATAGCAAGGAATACAGACAGTAAATGCTGACATTTTAAACCACTTAAGGGTACATACAGTTAGTTGCTCCTCCAGTTTCATAAGTGCTGTAGAAGTCACCGAGAAGTAAAAATATTAACTTTTACTAATAAACTAGAATTAAAAGAAAAACTGGAAATAAATAAGAAAATTAGAAACAATATAGTGAATACAAAGATGGAGCATGTGATTAAACAGGTTCCAAGTAGCGGCACATTGTTACTATTCACTTTTATGTCCAATTATGAGCTCTACCTCAACCATTCCATATAAATCTGTGACTCAGAGCCAAAAGAATCCCAAGGTCTTGGAGTTTTTTGCTGTTTGTGTAACTTACTTGTTTGTCATTCTGGGCCAATTCTTGGCATAGGTGGTCACTCCCTACAAATCACACTGCTTGAGAGGTGACTGAAAGACGGATGAGGCAGTGCACAGAGCTGTGCTGATGGAATGTCTGGTGGGAGGAGGACTGATATGCACAGAGTGGGAGCAGAGGGAGGCCATGGAGCAGTGAAGACACGTCCTGAATTGTGGTAGCTCCAGAACCTTCCTCACAGAATCACAGAGTCATAGAATGGTCTGGGTTGGAAGGGACCCCAAGGATCATAGAGCTCCAACCCCCTGCCACAGGCAGGGCCACCAATCTTCCGGCCTGGATCTACACAAGGTTGCCCAGGGCCCCATCCAACCTGGCCTTGAACACCTACAGGGATCGAGCATCCACCACCTCTCTGGGCAGTCCATTCCAGCACCTCACCACTCTCTCTGTAAAGAACTTTCCCCTAATATCCAATCCAAACTTTCCTTCCTTTAGCTTTAATCCATTTGCGCTTTGGCTTGTGCTTCTGTAGCATGTATCATGCTTTATTCACATCACATCTCAAAGCATAGGACCTAGGTTTCTTTAGGATGAGATTAAACTAGAAGATACAGGGACTTGAGAATGATGAGAATCCTGTCTGCCAGAGAAGACTGAAGCAAAGAACTCATTCAGTACCTCAGCCTTCTCCACATCAGTTGCAGCCAATTCTCCTTTCTCATTTACCAAAGGGGGTACACTCTCTTTGGCCTGTCTCTTCTGGCCAATGTACCTGTAAAATCCCTTCTTGTTTTTAACATCCCTTGCCAAGTTCAGTTCCATCTGCACCTTGGCTTTCCTGATCCCATCTCTGCAAGTCCAAACAGCATCCCTATGTTCCTTCCAGGGATCACACCCTTGTTTCCAGAGCTTGTACTTGCCTTTCTTTTCCCTCAGTTTGACCAGCAGGTCCTTGCCTAGCTGTGCTAGTTTCTTGCCTCCTCTGCCCACTTTCTTATTCTGAGGGACAGAGAGTTCTTGAGCTCTCAGAAAGACATCCTTTAAGAGTAGCCAGTTCTCCTCAACATTTCTGTCTCTAAGGACCACATCCCAGGAGATCTCAGCCAACAAGTCCTTTAACAGCCTAAAGTTTGCTCTCCCGAAGTACAGGGTCCTGATCTCACTCTTTGCCAGGCCCACATTCCTTGAGATCACAAACTCAACCACGGCATGGTTTCCACAGCCCAGGCTGTCTCCAACCTTAACACCTTTAATGATCTCCCCCATGTTGGTGAGCACCAAGTCCGGCAGCACTTCACCTCTGGTCAGTCTGTTCAGTACCTGAGCCAGAAAGTTACTGTTTATGGACCCCAGGAGTCTCCTGGACCTCTTGCAGCTTGCCGTGTGGTTTTCCCAGCAGATATCCTAGTGGTTGAAGACCCCCCTCAGGATGAGTGCCTGTGCATGTGATGCCTCCTGCAACTGAAGGAAGAAGGCCTCATCAGCAGGCTCCCCTTGATCAGGCAGCCTGTAGTAGACCCCTATCACCAGCTGTCCATTATTAGTCCCATCCCTAATTCCAACCCACAGGCTCTCAGCCTGCTCCCAACCACTTCTCAGAAGGCTATGGCTCCTCACAGTCTATCCACTTTTTAACATAGAGGGCAACTCCCAGCTGTGGGAATCATCCCACCATGTTTCCATGATAGCAACTAGATCATAATTTTCCAAGGACATCATGGTTTCCAGTTCCTCCTGCTTATTACCCATGCTGTGTGCATTGGTATAAAGGTTCATCATCCAAAGCAGATGCTAGAAGGGACGCCTGGAAAAAAGACACTGACACTCTTCAAAATTCAATAAATCAGTCCCGATTCTTAGTGTGGGATCTACATAATACACGGTTAACCTTCTCCACCCATGATTGTGTATCTACTTGTCCACCACAGAAACTGCCTTTCGGCTACAGTTCTCATACTACAGAGGAGAGAGGAAACAGCAGATGAGAGTGTCTGTGAGAGCAGTGGGAAAGGTGCAGGGAAAAGTTTGCAAACTTGTATAAGTTCCATTAAAATGTTGAGTGCTGTAGTTCTTACTGGCTCAGCGGATGCAGTTGGGCACTTGGTACAACTATGAATCACTGCTGATTTAAGAACCAGCTTTATACTCCTCAATTTTGAAAAAGGTTTGGAGGTGTTGGCTTAAATAAAGAATTTATGAAGCATTTTATACAGATAGTAATATAGCCTATTGCCACAAGCTCTTCTACTTTAGTCAACAGATACATAATGAATGAATGACAGACTACAGGAACCACAGATTTTTTATTTTCTACTTTTTTTTTTCTGCCTTACTATTCTGCTAGCAGAGAATTTAAAGTGGTATTGTGTGCTGTTGTAAACCAAAATACACACCTGTAGAGCTTGTCAGTAAAAACTTAAAACTCTCATCTTCTGGCTTTCCATGAGGGTTTTTTTTCAGTCTGTCACATTTCATTTCCTTATTGTTACTACAGACTCCATGGGGCACCATATAAGTGAAGATTCACCAGAATTCTCCATTGTAAGAAAGATCTTCGTTTTGTGCTGGCTTTTGTCCTGGCAGGAGATAAACCATCTTCTTCACTTTGTCTGGGACACAGATGGGTATGGGCAACATTCTTCTGCTATTGAGTCATTAATCAACAGGATCTATTTTCCCACTTTATAGTGGCCTCCCTTTTTCAAAATTTTGTCATTGAGTAGACTGTTGAATCCTTTCTATTTATATAAGCCTGATCTTTTCCTCAACCAGCTTGAATTGATTAGTTTAGTGTCAATGTTCTCTAAACCATGCAGTTTTTCTAAACTTTTAATGAAACACGGACACTTGAGAGCTTCCTGCCTCCATGGCTCATTGCAAGACAGAAATGGACAAAATGTCATGCAGCAATGCAGAGCACCATTTTTGATGACTTTTTTTCCAGATACGGTATTTTGGTAAATTTTACAATTCATCCCTGAGCATTCAAGTATTGAAAAATATTTGTGAGTTTCACAAATCCAGTTGTGGTATCCATGAAATAAATGTAGAACCATTCCCCATTCTCTGTGGCAGCTCCTAAAGATGCTGTGGGATACCATCTGGTAAATAGATGTAATTAAAGCAAATATTTATATCTGCAAGCAAGTTCTTTGTTGGTGGTGTTGTTGTTCTCCAAAGTTCATATTTGCTTTGGTATCTTACTAAACCTTATTTAGTCTCATACTAAATGAAGGTTAGAAGTACTTTTCTGATGCAAATCCTTCACAAGCATTTCCCAGTAACACAAGTAACCCAGACTGTGAAAGACCTTTGTGCTGAAAGTACTAAATGTAACTAATTTTGAATGCTGGTGATAGCCATGGCTGCATTTCACCATTTGCACTTTGGCTTGTGCTTCTGCAGCATGTATCATGCTTTATTCACATCACATCTCAAAGCATAGGACCTAGGTTTCTTTAGGATGAGATTAAACTAGAAGATACCCTCCAAAAGCACACCTAATGCTCTCCAGCCACAGGACCAGGCTAGAAATACCCCTAAGCAAACCTTCCTGAAATGTGTTGTGTGGATGCTAAGCTCTCAGCACTACCTCTTTCACGCCACAGATCCTTTCCTGTTAGCTGGCACTATTTGCTAATGTAGAGATCATTCATGTGGCTCACCTGAACCTACCTGCAGAGAAGAGACTACCTAGATGGGCTTTCTGAATCTGATGGAAAACTTCAGCTCATCCAGCAAAGTGAACTTAAGAATGGAAACAGAGATGGTTCAGAATCCTGTGTATTTGAAGATCTAGGATATGTAATGTCATACCTTAGCAAAAAGATCAGCAAAAAGCTCTAGATTGCCTTAGTCAAACACAGTCCAGAACTATTCATTTTCAGAACTTGTTTTTTTTTTTTTCCCCTCAGTGTGGTTGGATGAATGTTTGAGGGACTTCCTTAGAGGAAGGGTATTCTACGTAATTTCTTCACATTTGGAAGGTGGCATTACTGATACGTATGTTCTACATTTGCTTGAAAAATCCATTTTGTCTGCTACTTTCACATTTCACATGAAGCAAGCAGATGGATTGGGTGCCTTACAAAATGAAAAAAAAAAGCCACCACCAAGAAATGGAGACAGAGAAAGAATTGCATCTGTGTATAATTACAGCTGATGTTCTGAAAATTTACTGATGCTCATCCTTAAAACCTCACACAATCATCCCGTTCTTATGCCAACAAAATGAGTTTTATAGCTTGGCTTTTTCTACATCATAAATGTAAAAATAAAGCAGTGTGTTGGGAAATATTATCAGCACCACTGTACTTCTAACGAGCTGTAATACACTGTGGTGTGTGCTGGGTTCTAGGTTAAGCCTGGCTGTAATTTTGTAAGCACATAGAACCACGCAGTGCGTTCACCTTACATGAAAACATTAGGGAACATTAAAATATAAAAGGTGCATATTTAAAACAAAGTAGCAACACATTTTAACAATTCAGAAAGCATCGGTATTTCTGTAATGAAAGGACACCATTTACTGAAATTGTTTTTACTAACCACACCCAATTTTGATTTTTATGAGCCAGAATAAGTAACACTGGTTTCTTAAATTATTTTAACAACAAACATTAATTATTCAAGCATCACATTCATTTTAGGATTAATAATGCTTATCAGATTGAAGCTTGTATTTAAACATAGCTCTTAATTTTATTTTAAGAATGTAAGAAAGGCTTTACTGGGTGAGACCAGTGTCTATCCAGCCCAGCAGTAGCAACAGGAGAAGCTGTTCACAGAGAATATCAAGCCCAGCTGTTTTCAGCAGTCTGTTCCTCTTTCCCTTCCTGCAATACACCATAGCTGTGTTAGGAATGCCAGAGGTATATCCCTACACAGTGGCAATATTGTCCATCTATTCCTCTAATTGCTTTTTCAACCTGTGGACACAATCTGCCTCTACAGTCTCATGTGATAGCGAGTGCCAGAAGTCCACTACCTTCTGTTTATCACAATGCTTTGGCTTATCTGTATGAAGCTGATGTTCCATTATTTTTATTAAGTTCTCCTATTACAGGATAGAGTGAACAGAATTTTTGCCTTATCCACTACTTCCAGGACTTTGTAAGCATTCATCAGTTTTCTTTCTTCTCCTCTCACTGAAGACTCCCAACCTTTTCAGTCTCTCCCCGTAAGGTGGTTGCTCAATCCCTTATTCATTTAAATTGCCCTTAGAGCTACATGATGGTACACAGAATGTGTTGGGTTTTTTTTTAATTTTTGAGTGCTCAGCAGCTACTGGAATCCCATTTCCATACTGGTGAAAACTGAAGGTTTCCATATTGTCCGTATTATCAATTTGATAATTGCTTTTGTAGTAAAACAGATTACTCTTCCTTACCAGGAGATTAAAAAAAAATAATTCTGGATAAGATAGCTTCATTCTCCTCCTTACTAATTTCAAACCAACTGTTTTATATGTAATGTTATTCATTGACTTAAAATTTAAACTTGAGGAGTTCTTTATTTTTGCTGCAGCAGGATAATATATTTAGCAGTGCTTCAGTAATACACCTTCCTCTAATATGCTTTTTGGTTATTCCTTTAATGCATTTATCTATCTACAGCTCTTTTAGTTATGTTAGGCTTTTCTGGAATGTCTTTAAAGTTTTCCTCAAAGACTCTGAATCATATATATTCTCCGACACTCAGTAGTTCTCCTGCTATAGCAACTTAGGCTGAACACTGGTTTTGAAAACCTTCCTTTTTGCTTTCATTTGAGGGGTGTTTTTTCCACCTTGTATGTTAGAGGCTTAATTTTGCATTGGTAGCAAGCATTATGTACAGGTACAGAAGCTTATGGCCACAGGTAGCTATCTTCTTTTTTTCCCAGGAGAAAGCTGCAAGCATTGTGCTGTTACTGATTTATAGAACACAAAGGCCTCATTCATTCTCATTTCAAGGTCATCGCTATGTGATCTTCTTGACAAGTTTGAACAACTTGCAGATAAGCATCAAGAACTCCTCATGAATAACAATGACTAAACTGTCAAGACAGTAATAGTGTGATTGAAGAGAGCATCCTCTAAATGCAACATACTCAAAGGAATGTGAGGAAAACTTCACAGTCGTGACAAAATGGGATGTGCCATTTTTTATGTAATGGTGAACTGGATTACTGATGGGAATCAAATCCTAAATGAGTATGTCTTAGTTAACCAAGGGTAGAGGGGGTTGGGTTTGACATTTTGAATAAAGCAGAGTGATGTGCAGGAAGCTCAGAGCATATAGTATTTTCTCTGTCTGCCTTGCTTCTCTGTGGGAGGCCGCTGTGTTGTAGCATGCAAGGAAATTCCTTGGTGCCGCCGAGTTTCATATGAGCAGACTGACAGGATGCACAATTTGGCACAACCGGCCGTTTCCGGTCGGGGTTACCAATAGCGCGACTGGCAAAGGTCCGGGCTGACCTGTACTGGAGGAGTCATTCACGTAACTGCACTGGTAAAGTGCAGCGCTGCAGACACATTTAGCCCCTTACTTGCACGTGGGGTCCAAACCGCTTCAAAACTCTCATGGTATGCTGCACAATTGTGAGTCCCGTGCTGCACACGTTGATTAGTAACGTGGTGAGATACCACATGGGACTGAGACAAGAAGAAACATACAACGAGGTTCTAAAGAGTGATAAATTGGGTTTACTTAATTCCCAGATACATTTCATGGAAGTAGGACACATGTGAAAATTGGATGGCAGAGACTCCCATGCCCCTTACAACTAGGAATGTCATGTACACTAATTAAGCGAACAGAAACAAGAAAATAATTTGTATGTATTTTGGAGGTGCATACAGTACACAATAGAACAGGTTTCCAGCCTCAGTGCCAGATAAGCCTGGCCAGAAAGGATAATTGATTGGTTTTACGCACCATTGCACAGCGTCTGAAGGCATTCAAAACCTCTGGTTGATTGCATTCTGAATATTGCCAAAATGAATACAATCCCCTCACTGTTGAACAAGATCATAATATTTATATCGACAATTGAGAACTTTGACTAATACATAGTCCCATCTACAAAATTAAGACTCTTTTTATGTCCAAAATCAAAACCAGACTGCACAGTCCAAATAGTTAGGATTTTGTCAGCATTTTTCAATTAAAATTGCTTATTTGTGTAAGTTGTGTTTTTGTCACATAAATATGAAAATACATTGTTACAGTATAGGCTTGGACTCAATTCAACATGCAGTTTTTCTTGTGTGTCCTTACAGGAAGCTCTCTGCTCTCTCAAGATGAGAAATAAAAGAAGTTCTTAGGTTGTGAGGCTGAGAAACTATGAAACTGTGCTCCCATTCTAAAAATTTTTGTCTCAAAAGCTAGCATTAAATATGGAGACATCTTTCAAGAAGACTGACGAGATTCATTCTGACAAAGCACAGGCTGAGGAGAGTATGTTCTCTCTCTGAAAAACTACTCGCTTTTCAGCCAAAATTTGCAATAAGAAGTTATTTCTGACAGAACATGGAAACAATCACTATCTTCTGTGAGCATCCCAGTCAAACAAGAATGTAAGATCACTTTTAACATACTGGTTTCGAGACACTTCAAAAAATTCTTCTCAGACTCAAGCTTCACTGCAGGCATTTCAGTGTTTTTAAAGTTTTAAAAAATATTTTATAAAAATATTTTATAAAAATGTCTTTAAATCCACTTTCTTATTTATTTATTTATTCGTAATTGCAGGGACCCCTGCTATTTGGGCATAGAGTTGAGTGTCAGTACAACTTTCTTTTGTTTCCATCACTGCTGTTCTGTTCTTTTAGAATTCTATGCTTTGGATTCCTCAGGAGTAAAACATGGATAAAAATAATTTCCTTTACATAAAGCTTCATCATTTCATGATGAAAGTATCTCTTCACACAGATTAATGAGATTAATTTTTGTTGCTGGGCTTACAAAAAACCTGTAAGGCATCTAGATGCCCTAGAAGAATTTTGAGTCCTAAAATGATTGATCTTTCTTTAAGACAAGAGTTTAACAAGCTTTCACCTGCATGGAAGGCAAACAGGCTATCCCAAGGCAAGTCAAAGGCTCGGCTTTTTTTAAGGGAAGCTTTTGTTGCCATCAAAACTTAACGGGAAAAAAAAAAGGTGAGTGGAATGCCTTCACTCTTGCAGTATAACCAGTGGACCAGCAGTCACATTTTGCTTATGGAAGGCTTAGATTGAAATTCCTGCTGCATATCTGGCAGAGGAGTGATTTTGGGCCCTCTGCACTCATTGGATTTGGGGCATAAGAAGACCTTCTCGGAAAAAAGTCCACAGAGAAAGATTGATGCAACTGGCATGTTGTGCTGATGCTAGACAGTCTCTGGGACAAGGGAATTCTCTGAGTACAGTGCTCCTGCCCAAAAATCATCTCTGAATGTTCTCTTCAGTCTTTAGCTAGAGGAAAGGGCACTGGGCTGCTTTGGGCACCTAACTCCCACAGAAGTCACAGCTGCAAATTGCATTTCCTGTTGGCCAGCTTAGGGTACAATCTGCCCTGCAAATTGATTTCAATTACTCCTCTTCTAGACACCTAATTCTTCAAGGGCATTGAGCATGGAAAGGTCTCTCAAAATTCTGAATTTCTGGAAGTCACGCAGTTTCCAGGAGTCACGCAGAGTGATACTAAGTTTTATAAATTAAATCTCGATAAAGGTCTTGTGCTTGTGAGCATTAGATAAAAAGGAGATAATCTTTCCTGTGTGAAGTATGCCACTGAAGCCAGGTACTGCTTTCCCCAAATTTTCACACATTTCACAATGGAATTGTTAAGACAGGGGCACCTTATTTCTGTCTTTTTGATCTTACCTTTAGGTCTCTATGATTCCACAACTTAGATTTTTTCTTTCTTCTTGTCTACCATTCCTCCACTGTCCTTGTGACATAAAATGGCGTGAGCTGTACCACGTGAGTGATACTGTACCGCTGATGTAAATGCATCTGCTGAGTCAGAGTATAACGAGTAGCTGCACAATTAAGAAATTTAAAGACCAACAGTGAAGTCCTGATGGCAACCAGATCAGGGATAGAGACGTCATGCTGTGGTGTCACCAGGAGGGCTGCAAAGGCATTTGTCCACACTGGCTGTTCTTCGAGGGCCGAGGCCTGACTACCTTGCCCAGGTGCAGGAGCACCATTTGGAATTTTACTGTGGGGCACCCCAGGTACCGCTTCCAAATATTCATTTGTGCTGCTTTTGATGTTCTGTGAGAACTCTGCAGAACTGCTTTCTACCTTTTTTGTAGCTATTTCTAAAATATTAATTGGGACTTCCTTGGCTCTTTTAGGCAGTATGGGAGAAGATCAGAGAAAGCTTCTCAGGATGTGCTGTTTAATTTTAGTACACACACTGTAGGCCAGAGCTGTTTATGTGTGTGGTTAGCACAGTAATAGAGAGGGGGAAAACCAAACAAATAAACAAAAAAACAAACCAGACAGCTAGTTGCAATAAATAGCAGTTTAGTCGTTCTTATTTGTGGTGTTTTGGTTTTTTTTTTTGCTAGTGATTATTTGGGAAAAAAGCATTGTTTAACTGCAGTCCCATCTACCCAGAAGTTAAATATTCAGCACTGCTTACTAGTGACCCAGCATTAAAAACTGTAAGATTTACTGTCAGTTATTAATGTCCAAATAACGCATGTTCTATACCCTTCTGAGAGTGAAGAAGGTACTGTATAAAAGGCTTGTAGATAAATATCCAACTCCAGTAAAATCCCAACAATGCCCTGGCAGGCCCAGATAATCTTGCAGGAATCCATCCCAGTGAAGACTAGGCAAGATTTTATTCCTGGCCATACAGAGTATTTTAATCAAGGCATTTACATAAAGAAAGTGCAGCTTCAGAAAATGTGTACATTTTTTGTTGTCTTTGAAGCTGAAACCAAGGACTAGATTTAAAATCTGTTCAGATGTCTAGAGTTACAGTGAATGTCTAATCTCACCTTCCAAAATACATAGCATAGATCAGTTCTCTTAGTCAATCAGATGGCTAAACATTAATATTTAGGATTTGTTCAAAACTTACTAGAACTGCATTTTGGCCTAGAGCACCAAAGAGAAACTGCAATACTGGAAAAAATGTTGAGAGATCCCTAGTTTTATCCCAAGCCACTGCATTTTGGCATTGTGGATGTCAGTTACTGAAGTTAATGAATACAATTTTTTGAAGTTGGGTTCATACTTTCAGCTTAAAAATCAGACTCTTTTTTCTTCTTGCTTGGGCACACTTGCAGTTCAGATAAAGGAATCTGGAATAGGGTGTGAAAAACAAATTCCTGGAGATACAGAGTGAATCAGAAAGTAAGAAGGACTAGAGGATTTTCAAAGGATGGATGTTTCTTACCTTCTGAAAATCTGAAAAATTAAGGCACATTGAATCAGGAACCAAAACTATGGAATATGTTGATAGATAGTTTTGCTGAATTGCATGGAATATATGTTCTTTATTTAGATTTAAAAAATTGGGGAAATCAATGATTAAGGTTATCCTTCTATAAGGATAGCATTTCTTCTTGATTATATGGACCAGTTTAACCAGGGTGGTTTTTATATATGTTACCCAGTTAAACTGAATCAATACTGAATATTTTAGCATTAATATGAGATATTGTTGTTGTTGTAATCAGGGAAAAGAATTTGGAGACAGAATACTTGGAAGGCAAATACACCCCACCTGTATTCTGAACTGTCTGACAAAATGGTGATGGTTCTGGAAAAGAGAATTATAATAAGCGAGATCAAACTTGTGTCACTACTAAAAGACGGTAAGGAAACTAAGAAATAAATAGAAGGCAGCCACTCAGCTTTGCAAAAGTATTTCAAAATCCTGAACAATGTCCTTGTCGAACAGAATATTGTAAGCACTTACCCGAAATGCTTTGTTTAAAACTAGTCATTTTTTAAATCCAAAAGTTCAGCTCTTACAATTCGATTTTCCATTCTGAAGTTACATAACATTCCTGGATCGCTAGAACTTCCTAAAACTGTTTGGCTTTAACAAAGCAGTGTATTTGAGTATTTTTTAAGGTGAAAATCTTACCACTTTCACTGAGCTAAAGTAACAAAAGCCAATGCTTTGTATGTGTCTCTGTGGGTGACTGGAATTTCTTTTTATTGTATCAGAAATACACCTGTTAATGGAAAGTTATTCCTGCTCATCAATAAGCAGGCACACAGAACAGGGAGCTTCCATCTATCAATAACCTTTAACTATGAGCAAATCTTCTGTTTCCTCAAGGCAAAGAATCAGGTAGCTCTGACACCTGCAGCTACTGGAAACATTTGTCTAAGAAGCAATCAAACCAGTGGGAGCCTGGGGAAAAATAAATACAGCAAATGGACTGGAAATACTTCAGCTGGTGCTTAGAAACTGTACAGTTTCAAAGTACTACTCTTTGCTAATAAAATAGCCCTAGAACTTGCCAAAAGTTAGCTTCTTGGGGTGAATACTAAATATACGGAGGAGAAGGCTATGCTATGGATTAAAGCAGTGTTTATACACAGAACTATTTGAAGGCAGGACAGTTCTCTAAGATGATAATTGCTTTTGAGGTCTGCTGGTACACTTTACAGAACACATCTATCACTTTATTTTAAAAACACAGATATTTCAGTGGAAGTGGGCTTTATTTATGTGTGATTTTGTAACTGTACACACCTTTTTAAAAAGAGATCAGGAACTCAACCTGACAGGAACGAAAACCAGATTCTCAAAGGTATCACCGTACCTAAAACTTCAAGTAGTTGTGTAAAAGCTCTTTACAATTCATGTAGTTTGGGTACTTCCTCTGCATTTGACAGTTCCAGAGAGTCCATATTGGATTCAAATTGTGCTCTGCTACAATGGCAGTTACTTGTTCAAGTTCCCTGCCATGTTTACAAACATAATCTCAAGTATTTTTCTCCCTGCTACAATTGTGTGAACTTGAAGATGTATCTTGGTTAGTCATGGACCTAAATAATGCCAACATATAACAGTCATCCTGGTTTTAGTAGGAATAGAGTTAATTTTCCTCCTAGAAGCTGGTATAGCGCTGTGGTTTGGATTTTGGATGAGCATAATGTTGATAACACGCTGATGGTTTAGTTGTTGCCAAGCAGTTGAGGACTTACCCTCTTCTCAGACTGCCCTGCCAGCAAGAAGGTAGGGGTGCTCAAGAAGCTGGGAGGGGACACAGCCAGGACAGCTGACCCAAACTGGCCAAAGGGATATTCCATACCATACGATGTCATGCTTCATATATAACTTGGGGGTGGCTAGGAGGTGATGCAGCTTGGGAACTAGCTGACCATCAGCTTTCTGTGGTGAGCAACTGTGTTGTGCATCACTTGTTTTGTATATTCCTTTATCATTACTATTACCGTCATCTTCCTTTCCTGGCCTATTAAACTGTCTTTATCTCAACCCACAAGTTTTCCCTTTTTCTTTTCAGTTCTCTCCCCCATCCCACTGGGGGAAGTGGGGGAGTGGGGGTGGCAATGTGTGAGCTAAAGGCTGTGTGGTTGTTTTGGCTAACTTCTGGGTTAAACCATGGCATGAGTATACATACCATGTCTCTACATATCATTGGAAGATACTATGAAAAATGAGAGCACAGGAATAAGAAAACTTTCATCTGAATTTATTAAACTATTACAACATGAAGACATCATGTTTACCAGATGTAGAAGACAGTCACAACTCCATAGTCTGTGAGAATCTTGCAGTTCATGAAGGTGCCTTCCAAGCACTCAAGCATGAAGGCAAGAAAAAACAATCAGAAACTGTGAAACACAATTATGTTATTTTCATTCTGTTGCTAATAGGCAACATTAACAAATTTATTAATGTGATTTTATGAATGTTAAGAGGAAAATAGTGGACTTAGATCCTGTTTTCTGTCCAGGATGATATTCGAATGGTGATTTTTACCATGTACAGAGATTGAAGAGACAGCTGAGAATTAATCCGTGAATCGCCTTTGATACACTGCTACAGTGTCCAGATGTCACTTGATCCTAGGTTTAGCTACTTTTCAATACATTTAGCTTAGGTACAGTGCTGAGTATATGGTAATCATTAGGGAGTGAAAGCCGCAGTAGTAGCATAGCATGTGATCAATTCCTGCACACAGCTTAGGTCAGTACAGCTTTGATAGACTGAACAGAATTTACAGGATCCCAGAATATCAAATCTGTGAGACAGATGAGTCAGGGTTTTTCTCAGTACACAAGGCATGAAGAAAGTTTCAGTGCCAGGTAGACAGTAAATATAACTTTTCCCATATTTAGATCAAGATGCATGATCAGTGTTAAATAATTTAAGTTTTGTACAATTAAGATAATATTAAGAGTTCTGGTATTGTGATTGCACTCTTTGCTCCTTTAATCAATGTACACTCAAGTTCTTATATGTATAAACTCCAACTCTTCTTTAGACTTTAGTTTCATTTTGCATTTGCATCTAACCATTTGCATGTATTTCATGTTACAGTATGAATTCACTACAGGACATGTACTCGCCATGTCGTATCTTCATGACATTAACTGAACAACAGTTACTAGACTTTTGGTGTTGTCATTACTGGGAATACTTATGCACCTTGAACTGGTTCCCTGAACCCTCATGGTTGCACAGATAATGTTTAGGGACCAGCAATGGATACAGACTTTCCAATACCCAAGGAAGTTCACCTGCCCGTCTGCACGGCACAGTCCTGCACCATGTAAGCACAGCCTCATGGCCAACACAGACAGCATACCACATGTTTATGTCTGAAAATTATTTTGACAGCCATCACAATAAAAATATTATTTGTAAGTGAAAAGGGCTTTTTTCAGTATCCATAGCTTCTGAAACCAGCCCAGTTAGGAGTTGGTTATGTGGCAATTATTGATACATCCAAACTGCCCTGATAGGAAAATGAGCGAGCATTTAGATATCTGTTGGAACACTTCTCTATCAGGCCTGTCACATCTGTAGAGGTGGTGGTCTTTATTCTCCAGGGGAACATTCAGATGTCAAGACCAACTGAGGCAGGATTTGAATAAGCTGCTTCATCCATGAAGTCTGCTGAGACTATTTTGCCTTCTTCCTTTACGCTTACCATTGTGTGACATATGTTAGTTTATATTGAACACAATACATGTAAAACTATAGAATTCAAGTCTCCTGTTTCCCAGGCAGTAGTCCACTCATTCAGGTTTATCACTTGCTTCAAATTGAAAATATGCTGAAATGTTTAAATATTGGGTCAAGCTTATATTGTTTATTGTAAAAAAGCCCATGCTCCCAAATTTCTGTTGCTGAGCTTGGTAGGGTCACTGGGGCGTTGTCAGTGCCATCAGCAAGATTATTAGTGTGAGCGAGAGAAGTCATTCAAGTGCCTGAATGCTCCAGGTAGAAGTGGAGTATTTGAAACATCTGCACAGGGCTTGCAGCTACTGGACCTACAGGAGACCTGCACTCTTCTGGAGCAATCGCTGGAATGCAGGTAGGATATCCTGCTGATCTTTCCTCAGGCTCCTGGGTTTCACCTGAGAAACACTGATAAATTATTTCCGGTAACAAGAAGAAAAAGGGAAATACACATTTACCTACAGTATTCTGCATTTTCTGCACACCTTTCCAAGTGAATTTTATTTGCAACCTCAAAAGCAAGTTAACTGTACCAGTTTCTATATAGCATTCGTGTAACTCAGGCAAATTTAAATTTGTCCCAGATAATTCTCTTGCTTTTTGATGGGTGTTCTGTAGGTATGCAGAACTGTACAAGCATGTGAGATGGCAGACTATTTTGCAGTAGGGTCTTCTTTCTACAGGGGGTTGGATAAGATGACCTCCGGAGATCCCTTCCAACAGAAATTAGTTAATTCAATAAAAGGCAGTTTTAAAGTAAACCTCCTGCAGAAAAGCCAGGCAGCCCAGAACCTTTGCTGATAAGTATTTAATTACAAAAGGCAAAGAAGAACTGAGCAACCACCATACTGCAATGGTTGACGTCGTATCACTTTAAGAAAGTGGTGAGTGCAACCTGCCTATTTTATTTTTCATTGTTAAATATTTTTCTTTTTGCTCTAAATAACTCTGCAGTAAAAATGCAGGCCTTCTCAGGGAGAGGCACTGAAACGCACTCAGTATTAAATCACAATCGATGAGACGACACAGGTGAGGCCAGTACGCAAGTAGTTTGAATTGTATGTGTGAATGTGAAAGTAGATTTTACACAAAATATTTGGGACATAGCATGAAACAAAAACCTCACTAGTACACCATACAGAGAAATGGGGAAATGGAGAAATCTGTCATTTTAAAAAATTATACAGGACTTGGAAAACAGGAATTGAGTATAAAACCTAAAGAACATTGTTCTAGTATCACAGGCAAGGAGCAGCTGTATTTTGAACAGTATAAACTTTGGTTATTAAAAATACTACATTTTAGACATTGGTTTTCACATGTTGCATCTCTCACAGCTACTGAATGATAGGCTAAGTTCCAAAGAGCCATTGTGCTACAGATTTTTCAGTAAAGCCCTATCAAAATCACTGGGAAGTAAAAAAAAAAACCCAACCAAACAAGAAAAATGGTAGAACTACTCAGCCCACCACCTAATTTTTGTCCAAGCATCACTTCCTAGACTGTGATGAAACCCTTCCCACCATGTTTTCCTCTGAGAGGATGGAGAATGCAGGAAGCTGGACTAGAAAGCACTCATGCCCCTACGCAGGGGCTTAGCGATGTGGACAGAGACCAGTTATGCTTTAAACCGGGTTTAACCTGAACTTCACTACCCAAAGCGAACCTGTGTTTCCATAATGTGGTCTCCAGAGGATACAGTGACAATTCCCTTTACCTGTGGCATGGGGCTGAAGCATGGACATACTCAAAGGCGCTAGGAGGCATCTGACATTCTGTGGGGTATGGGAGGTGTTACTCTGGGGGTCAGATGAACTCCTCTACGAAATCTGCAGTCCCAGCAGTTTACAAAATTAATCATCTCCTGTTCTGTCCTACCACGTTTGTCAGTGAAAACAGATCTGTGCTTTCCCCTGTTTTCATGTGCTGCTATCACGTACTGTAAGATCACATTGTCTTACTGCAGCTGTGTATCCATGTATACACAAATAGGCAAATTAAGTATTTTTAGCACAGAAGTATAATGAGAACTTTTTGGAAAAGCATGTATAGCAAGTAAGTCGTTATTCTGAATATCCCAAAAGTCAAGTGATCATTTATTTATGCAGAGCAATCCAGGAATGGGATTAAATAAGTGATACATTACGCATTTTGGAAAAGGACACCACACAGTTAGAGTACAATGTGGCAGTAGTTCAGCCTGAATACTAAAATACTGATTTTCTGCCCACTTTACACTTCGTGCAGATTTTACGTGTCAACCTGCAGATGCAGAAAGAGAAATTTATTGAATTATTCAACAGTCTCTATTTAGGCATCCAAGTAAGTCTGTAACTACCAGTTATTAATAGAGACAAGCACCACAAAAAACTGAAACATCCCAAAACAAACCTCAGCCATGTGTGTCACCCAACATGATATCCTCTAGAGGTTGTCTCTGTCTCTTCCCAGCTTACTGAATTTGCTTGTCATATCATGTTGAATGGACTATTGATAAAACTATTTTATTATATAATTTATTATATAATATTATTATATAGTAATAAACTTATATATTATATATAAACAATAAACTTATTATTGTAAGTTGACTTTTTCTTCAATAACCATCTCACCTTGCACAATTCTAAGTGGTAGCTTTCTCTTGTTGATGGCAAACAGAACCCAATGTAAAATGAAAATACAGATCTGTGTACCATCTTCTTCTCTGGTACACTTCCCCTTTTTATGCTTTTTAATACCCTACAGATATTTTTAGAAACTGAAATAAGTGATTAAAGACATTTCTGTAGACAGTTTTATACTTTTAAGACGTCTAGTCTTTCTTATTTGAGGTTTCGATTTGTTTAAAGCTACCTTAGCTGAAATGGAAGCCACCCACACAATTTTTCCATGAAAAGTAGACATTTGCAATATAAAACTTGTACTGTAGTTCCATTCCTCCATCATACACACTACATCTAGTTTCAGTGGTCTGAACAAGCAAAGGCATGCACATAATTAATTCCATGAGGGAGAGCTTATTCATATATTTGCACATACAACTCTTGCTCTTTGTATATCAGTTGCACATAATTTACAATGAGTATTTCTGCTAACTTGAGTACTCTGTGTAAATTAAATTCTAAATAAAGCTCCAAGTCTCCAGACATACTTTTGATGTAGCTTGATCAAACATCTTCTATTGTCTTACATGCACAGAAGTGTGCTCACACACAGAGCAATGGCTTTTTTCTATTTTTCAACTTGTGCTATGCAGTAAAATGGTTATAAAAATAACAACATGGCAACAGTTGCTCACACATGTGGATGTCATAAACGTTTCGCGTTACTTTACAATCAAACGTGCTGTCACAGCGGCAGGCCTGTCCCAGGAACAGGGATGGAAGGCAGCAAGGTAGGTGACGTGCAAGTTGCAAACGAGGAATGCATACAGTGTAAATTAGTGTAAATTAAGTCACAAGTATTTACATGACAGGTGACATACATACATACATACATACAGGCACATGACATTCCTGCTTTAAAGACCCCCAACACCTTAGTCCTCAAAAGCCCAAGCCCACTGAGACACGGGCAGCACACTTTTTCAGGATTGCCAGCAAGTACGACCCAGGAGCGCTCCCAGAGGTGAAGCAGATCTCCCCAGCTTCCCTCAGCTGTCGCCATCCCGAAGTCTCCTGCAAGGACACCCAGGCCCACCGCCCCTACCCCCCGGGGAACGGCCCCTCCGTCGTCATCGACCTCCTTGCCCCGACACGAAGCCCTGCCCGGCCGGAGGCGCAACTGCGGACTGCCTAGCAGAGGCTTAGGCTACCAGTTGGGTATTAAAGGGAGCGCCGGGACGGCCACACCCATCCAGCCTCTGTCACCCCTCGCCGGCCGCCTAGGAACGGGACTCTAAAATGGCGGCAGCCGCCAGCGCCTGCGGGCAGGTGAGCTGAGCCGCCTCCTCGCTTCTCTCCCCGTCCCAGCACGCCGCCAGAACCCACGCTCCGCCGCCGCTCTGAACGGCGCCCGCCCCTAGTGAGGCCCCTCACAGCCCGCCCGCCTCCGCAGCGCCCCCGGCCCGGCCCCACAGGCGGGCGGCGCCGGCTTCGCCCCCTCGCTTTCCCGCCCGGGGGCGCAGAGGCGAGCAGTAAGCCCTGTATCGCACACCCGGTGGGGCGCGCTCGGGTTCCCCTGTGGCAACGGAAGGAGCACACCTCCCCCCGTCGCCATGGCAGTGTAGCTAAGCCTATGCCACGGCCCGTCCGCCCTGGGGCGGCAGCGGACGGCTCGGCTTCCCCGAAGCAATCGGCCCCTCTCCCCGACCCATAGCCTGCCGTTCCTGGGAAGGATTTGGCCGGGAGAAGCCGCACACCTGAACTCCGCGGGAGCGTCTGGGGGCCCTGCCGGGGACGGGCGTGGGGTGATGGAGAGCCGGGTCTGACTGGGAAGGGGGCTCCCGGGGCGCCGAGGGGATAAGACCACAAATAATGAAGTTAGAGAAACAGAAAACCCACGGCACAGTCATTTTGAGCGCGATTGTCGAGCCCAGTTCAGTTCAGCAGTACATGTGCATTCCCCCATCGGTATGTCTGGCAGCTGTGCACGTTCTGCAGTCCCAGAGACAGACATCAACACGCCTGGGGTTGTCGCACAGCTGCTTTTCTCTAAATAGAACCTCTCGCTCCATCTGCAAAGAAAAATGTGTCTATTTGTCCCAGATTTTTCCCCTACCTGACGGCTGCGGTCAGGCTCGTGGCCACAGCGCGTTCCTGGGCAAATGGCCACTGTCCCAACATGAGCTGTAGTGTGCGCTCCGGGACCCACAAACTCCTTCCTTCCTCTGTTCAGGAAGTGCCCACATGTCCCACACGTCTGCAAGTGCACCCACAGTTACTTTATGTATATTCAATATGCCCAGAACAGGCTGGGGTGATTGTGCAGCCTGTACAGGCCACTGTACAAGTGCCCGTCAGAGCATCCAAGCCATTTTAGATGTGTAAAGTTGTAACTGCTTTGTGTTTTAAACAATAGTGAGTTTAATGATGTTCAGCATAATAACTCGTGTAGTAAAACCATTTTTTCTGATAGACATTTTGCTTCTTATCAACTGCTACTGAGATCCATAACACAAGGATTCGTTGTGTTTTAAAAATCATAGCACACATCAATACTCCGAAAATCAAAGTTGTGTCTGCATTTTTCAACACTAAGTCTGCCAGTGGGGTTTTCTGGATGCATGGTTCTAAAACACTGTGTGCGTAAAGTTGTGTAAAATGAAGTGGTTGCTGTATTGCAAGGTAAGCTGTTTTCTTGATCACCAGTACTGGCTTGGCTGATCTGAGTGAGAAGCCCGTTCTCCAGTTTCTCACTTCGTATCAATGAACTATGATTGTCCACAGGACAATAAAAATTAGTGTAAGCGGGACATAATTGTTGGGAGTATTTTTATCAATTAAAAATAGAGGCTGCTAATTTAATACCTCTTTTTCTCTCTTGGATTATGCTGTAGTTTTCAAGGCGCTGTGATGCATATATTATGTTGTGCATATTAATTTAGATGCTAAATATGCATGTGCTGGAATATAATGAATTTATAATTATGCAGTGTATTATGCTGACAAATGTTCTCTATACTGTCAGGCAGTAGAAAACCAGCTGAAAATCTGTGGCTTTAAGAGGAATGTGGATGTCTTAGTATTGTATCTGGCTGGACAGTAAGTAAAATATGGTTTTTTTGTTTGGATTTTATTTAAAGAGGAGCACAGAATAAATGGTAACCTTTCATAGTGATTTCTGAAACAGATAGTCTCTGAACATCATTTATATTTGAAATGTCAGTAAATTATATTTATACCTAGGCCATAGATGTTGTGAAGGCAGAAATGGTGGAGAGATACTGACAGACACAGCAGAACTATATTCTCAGCGTAGTTGACTGCCTCAGCCCTAGATACACAATCCTTCCCCAGCAACCCAGAATTGCTTGAGGGTCTTTGAGTTCATGGAGTTGTGTATGAACTTCTACCACAGGGAGCAGGGGAGTGAGGCTTAATGGGCTGATCTCTGCCTGTTCTAACTGGCTTGCAAGGCTGGCTGAAAGCGTATCAAGGGGGCAAATGAAAAAACATAGGGCCTGCCCGGTCTTAGAACTGCCAAATTTCTGACCTCCCTGAAGAAATATGTTTTTGCAACAGTAAAACTCATTGGTAGCACCTTTGAAATTACCTGCATCTCTACTATTAAGAATTGAAGGGAGGGTAGGGCAACATGAAGTAAGTACAGGAGCACTTGTTTGGGGCTGGTAGTGCTGATCAGAGAACCGATCTTCTCTGCGAGCTTTATGAAAGAGCTTAAGATGTAGGGCAGATGAAGAGAAAAAAAACACGTTATGTGAAGGAAGGCAAAGCTTTCATGAACCTGTGGGTGATCTAAGTTGATAGAGGTGTATGTTGTAGGATGAACATGCTGAGAGGCTACCATAGAAAGATGGATGCATGACAGGGCATACTTCAAAGTTTTTGGAAAGCATGCTTTGAATTTCTGGCCAGGGCATAGTTCCAAGTGTTGCATACCTGTCTGCAGCCTCACAACTGCATCTTCCACTGTTTGTATGCTTGATACTATATGTAAAAAACTAATCCAGTTTAATAATTCAGGGCTCAGGTTTTCAAGGTCTTTGGGCCCTATGAATGCAAATTTTAAAAAAAGGGAAAAAAAGTGTTAAAAGATTTCAGTGTCATCTAGCCTGATTTTACTGGAGATCAGGTGGTCTTGAAAGAGTGTTCCCATTAGTATCTTTACATTCCTTAGCACATTTCCTGATCTACACCAAGAAAGCACTTGATACTTTGTGAAAACAAAATGTAAAATTGTAAAATGTCAAAATTATTAAAATAAGTATTTCAGAAAGAAGAAAATATACATAAAATCTAAGGGAGAAGATTAAATAATGAGAAAATAGAAGCAGCATAGTTTTAGTTTCTAAACAGTACAAGAAAATGATCATGCATTTGTATAAAATAATTGAGACTCTGTTTACAGTCTTAATAGGCACATTTCTGATTTTAAATACTTAAATGTGTGCCCTAATTGGCTTTGAAATATTTTTTTGGTATGGAGTAAAAAGAAATATTCAAATGGCAGATAGCCTTCTTCCCATGAAACTGTTTTGAGAAAGGTGATGCAAGCTGGCTTCTTTGATGATCGGAGAGAAGTGAATTCCTTTTATTCTGTAAGAATTTATGTAAACCTTGAACCTCAGCCAATCTCAGTATCAGATCATGCCTCCTTAACTGTTGGTTTGACATAATTTTCTGCTGGCTGAAAAAAAAGAAAATGAAAAAATAATGATTAAAGTCAATCAAATAAGAGGAATGAGTTTATAATTTTAAACCACTGCTATTGAAGGGACATGAAAAAAAAGTACTTTTGGACACTGAAATCTATCATCATCCTAGGAAAACTGATTAGCTTAGCAGTAGGTAGGAAAAGAGTGCTGCAGGCCAAAAAGGATCAGTTTGTAAGAGACATACGAAGTCTGGAAGGCATATAGAGAGGGACAGGCTCTTTTAAAATTTTAGAGGAATTAAGCTCTACCTGGGGCAAATCAAATGCCTTAATACCAGAAAAAAACCACGGACCACCAGATCAAGGCTTGGAGATAGTCGAGATGTGGCTGTTACTAGAGAGGGAGTAAACTCTGTAAACTTGTAAACTAGGTATAGAACAGAAGGGACAAGGAATATGAGGAAATTTTGTCTTTGCTACTCGGAAAGTAGTTCAGGGTGTTCAGATAGAACCATACAGAAGAATTAGTTGCTGTGTAAGGGCTGTCCTGTCAACACTCATCTTCTCATCTTTACTTCTTGCAGTAATGTATTTTCTTCTCACTTGTTTTCATTCCTGTTAGTTTTTTCTGAAACAGTGGCCCTAACCTCACAACATGTTGAAATCCACAAGAAAAGCTTTATTGTATCAATTAAAATTTTTCATATAAAGGTCATCTAGAATTATTCTAATAGAAATCAAGGCAATTTCTTTAAAACAGTGAAACATAAGGAGGAGCAATTACTGAAAATTACTCAGCAGCTCACTAATATTCTCTGGTGAGTAGGTTATTTGTTATTTATAGTACACTAGCAAGCCTAAAGTGCGAGATACACAATTAAACCAAAAAAACCCCCCTACCTACACATAGGAGATAGTTTGAGACTCAGTGGATGTGCAGTTTGATTTAAAACCTGACTACTAGTGACTGTGAGTAAATACTAATTTTCACAGAATCACAGAATCACAAGGTAGGAAAAGACCTTTAAGATCATCAAGTCCAACCGTTCCTGTCCTATGCTAAACCATATCCCTAAGTACCTCATCTACCTGTCTTTTAAACACATCCAGGGATGGTGACTCAACCATCTCCCTACTATATTTTATTTATATGAGGACAGGAAAGAAGGGGGATGGAAAAAGGGCAGAAGATTTCACAATATGCGCTAATAAGAAAAATACTAAGAAATGTATGTTGACGTGCTCGTTGTCTGTGTGCTCTTGACTTCTCTGGCACTGCAGCTGGAAAATCCACTCTGCACCTTCAAAGCAGTTTTAACTTTGCATCCCCAGGATGCCAAACTTCTCCTCCTGTGTTCAGAGTAGGAGTTTACAAACTGCAAAGTACATGGGACTCGAACTCCCTGGGAAAATAAATGCTGTTGTTTAAAAAAAAATAAATCACATAGTTTGTTCCCATTTCTTTTACTACCTGCTGCTTTGTTAACCTGTGAAGTGTGTAGAATGCTTACACTGCCTTTGCCATCTTTGTGTCCATCTCTGCTGTGATTTCTACAGATGTGGGGCTCTTCAGCCCTCATATAATATTTGTAAAAGACTCAACTGCTTAGGAAGTGATTAAACACCATTAATGTTAAGAATTTGTTACTCTCTTTTTTTCCCCCTCCACCAGAGAACTAAGAAGTATCCCAAGTCTATCACGGTTTCACAGGTTAACGTACTTGTGGATTAACAACAACAAGGTAATAAGGTATTCTTTTAAAGAGAAGAACAATGAATCTGTACTCTCTGATTATTATTGTGTAATTTTTCTACCACAAAGTATTATATAAGTCAAGTTAATACCTTCTTTTTAATTTCTAGACAAATTTAACTGATTTAAATATGATGGATTTTAAGAAATTAGAGTATAAATGATACTTCTTCCCTTTAGATTCACATCACATTTTTAAATTTTGTGTTTTTGAGAAGCTGAGGCTTTGTACTTATACCTTAGCAATAAAAAGAAAGATTGAGTGTACTTAGAACTAAGTTATTGGTAAGACTGCCTGATAGCATGCCGATACCTGAGGTCTGGGATAGCAGTTTCCAGTGCAGCTCATAAGAAGCATACTCTGCTCACCAGAGTGGGCAGCTCATGGAGCAGCCCAAGGGGTGGCATGGCTGTAAGGTGTTCTTACAACAACTTCTGGGCTTCCTGGTATTTTGGGGAAGGAGTAGACTGCAAGGAAAGCATAGCTCTTTTTTTTAACGTCCTTGCAGACATGCATGGTTTATTTCCTGGCAGTCTGGGAGTTGGGGTGAGACTACTTTTTGCCCTCATGCAAACAAGAGTGACACGTGACTCTTCCAGAAGTGCTTCTCCCAGTGCACAGGGGATAAATAGCACTGCAATGGTTGAGTTGTTGAGGTGCCTTCTGCCGTTGTGTCACCTAAACCATTCGATTTAACAGAGATTTCTTGTGGAGTATGACACTGGGCCACATCAACTTGTCTCATTTCCAATGCACTGTATGGTCCTGAGTCCGTTACTCAAACCATGTGCCTTACTGTCTCCATCTATGCAAATCAAGATTATAGTATTTATTGCATCCTTTAGGGGTTTTAAGACAATGCTCTGTCAAAATCTCCTGATGCTACAGTTTGCAGCCAAATCTAAGTGCATTGTATCTTACACAAAATCATCTACTTGACAGTAGAATATCCCAATGTAGAAATTTCCAGATACATAGCCAACTGTTATTAAATGGTTCAACATAATTCAAACATTCACCATTAGCCATTGGAAATTAAAAAGCAAGAAAAGTGATAAGAAGCACATTTCTACACTCCTTTGAAATCTTTTACTGTACAGTCATTTACATGACTTTCCCAATGGGCTCAAGTTCTTAAAATGCTGGGATTGCTTGCTCAGGTAAATAAGTAGCTCTGTGAGCAGCAGAAAAAACAAATGTACATTCCATGCCATTTATGAGTGCATGTGTATCTGCTGCCCCAGGCTAACAGCAATTATACAGCATCTTATGTCGACTTCTTTGAAAGACCTGTGGTTATCCAGCTATTTTCAAAAAAACCCCAGAAGTATGAATACACTAGAAGGTTAAACAAAAATCATACGTACAATAAGTTTTTTCCTCTTGTTTTTCTAAAAGACACTAAAGGGTAAGAAGGAGTAGCCTAATGACTAAGCAGAGTTGATCTTGCTGACCATAAAAGATAAATAAATCTGATTTTTTGCACAGATCTCACGTTCCTACTTAAGTAGTAACAAAGAGCTTCTACTGCTGTTCTGTGTAAGTTAAGTGGAAATGTCATTTTCCATATAACTTGTGTGGAGAAGCCACACTGTGGCTTTCCTTAGGAGAAGCCTCAGCTAAATGCTCTAACACAGGGAGTGTATTTTTTCAAACTCAGAAGATCTGAGATTTTTTTTTTCTCTCCTTAAAAATGCATCACAATAGTTTTATCACAAAAAACTAAACCTCAGGTGATGCTAAAATCCCAAAATTTGTCAAAGATAGGGAAACACCACTATGTAGGTATGCCTGGGCTTCACTCTACGCAAGATAAAATAATCATTATGACACATAGGATTTTTTTATTTGTGGAACATTGCTGGTTTCACTGGACCAGGTTTTTCTCAGGTGAAGCAAGACTTAGAGAATGGTATGTTTTGAACTTTAAAGTAACTTTCCTTAGAGGATTTCAGAGAACTTTATGTATGGTAAAACCTCTATCTTATTCACCTCTGTCCAACTTGCAGATACTGTTAACACACTGAGCCAAGCACATTTGTTTTAAAATCAGTGCCACAGTTCAAGGACTGAAATCATTCCCCCACTAACAAATTACTTTCCATCCCAGAAACCAAAGTAATGTCAGGAGCAAAACGCTAGGGGGTGTTCTTGCATCGAACCTGCAGAATAAATACTTTGGCACCGTTAGTACTGCCAGTTCTCAACGATTCCAATGGTGAGCTTGGTATCCCATTGCTCACACTTCACCTTGTGTTGAAGTCAAGACAATGTTAGAACTGAGCTCTTACAAGCAAAGGGGTGAGATTTCACAGGGACTGAAGGTAACTCATTATTTGGAATATACCTATTCATACTGTTTTTTCTGTAATTGTAATAGATTCTGTAAATCTGATTAAATGTCATTTTTTAAAATTTACAGGAATGTGTTCCTTGGACCTGATGGTGAAGAAATAATTTTAAAACTAGATGTTGGGTTTATTCCAAAGATGCATTTCAGGAGTATTCTTAAATCAACATACAATTATTACATCCTACAAGGGTGTTCTCACAATAAAACATATTTCAAATACGAATAAGAGTAAAAGAAAATGTGAAGACCAGTAATTCAATGAAATCTATTCCCAAAGACAAATATTCAGTTTGTAGTTAAAATAATTAGGTAAGGCTGTATGACATGTATTTATTGTGTAATTAGTATTTCTAATGAAGGTTCAGCTGTCAAAAGAATCCTTAAACCAAAAATGTTTAACAGAAATATAAGAAACTACCCATAGTTAAACAGTTTTCAAGAGGACATGTTCATACTTCTCCAAAGTTAAATTTAGACTGACATTTCACAGTTTTCCTAACTCTAATTTCAGATCCAAGATTTAACTTTCTTGAACAAAAACTATTGCTTGACTGAACTCTATCTCAACAATAATGAACTGACAGATATATCAGGTATCAATCTTCCCATTTTAGATTGTTGAGCAGAGACCTATTCTTTCTGTATAGTGGGATTAAAATTTATAAATGTGGACAGCAGCAAGTAATGTAATGGTTGAAAGCTCCTGTATATGTGTAACAGTACATGCTAATTATAAGAGATTTAATTGATCTAGAATGTTTGAGTGGCAATAAGGTGATATGTTTATCTTGGTCTGAGGGATGAAATGTCATTTGTTTTAATGTCAGGTAATTGTAAAATATTTTTAATCTTATATGACCATATTTCATATTGAAAATGAAGGTGCAAAGCTCTTTTTACATGATGGTTTGTGGTCCTCTTGCTGAACAGGTACTCCATAAACTGATAGAAGTACCAGTTGAGAGACATTCCTTATATGATGAGTAACTGGTAGCAGTGCTATGACTTAACAGCAAATTAAGGGGTGATAAATTAAAGTTGTTCCACTTGTAAGGTGGTCACTAAGGTTCTGCAGTTTCTTCATGATATAGTTACATTTATAAACAGAAGTTATTTGCAAAGTTGCTACAAAACTGTTTTACTGCACACTTGAATCTGTCTTACACTTCTGTTTCAGTTTTGCTTGCTCTCGTACCTTAAAGTGGCTGTACCAGACTGGTGAATTTGTGAATGAAGAGGCCAAAGCATAATACACTTATGTATATTTTAGACATTTTAGATGTTAATTTTACTTGTCTCTGTCCCAGTAAAATGTTGTGATAACAAATGATGTCAATTAGTTGCTCTGAGATTTTGAGAAAAGTGCACTTTTGAAAGAAACACAAGCACCAAAGACAATGCAGAAGGCAACAAAACATGAGGGAGTATCGTTGGCAGAGAAAGGTGGATGAGAATACTACATAGAACTTGGGAAGTGACTGAGCCTGATGTGGTGCAAGGAGGTGAACACGTATTCTGGGTTAGCCACAACCATATTTTGTAATAACTTGTTAATACATTAATAATTATTTGGAATCGAACTATTTTCTAGGGACTTCACTATTTATTGCTTGTGAGGCAAGCAGCAGTAGTATTAGGGATATACTGTTGTTTGTGAGGAAAAGGTAATATTAGGGTAAAAAGAAAAGGAAGATTAATTAATCCAAGATTAGTGGGGTATAGGATGAAGGAAAGGAGGAGGAGGATGCAGTTTATGTTAATTGGAGCACTTGTGATGGGGAAAAATGGAAGGAACTGGAATGAAAAAAAATAAGCATATGATCAAAGGATGTGACTAGAAGGACAAAAGCAATATTGAAATCTCTGATGTATTATTTTTACTGATCTTCTGCAAGGTATTACCAAAAGGCAGGCATAGATAGCTAGCTAGAATACCAAAGTCAGTGTGCAACATAACAACATAATTATCTAATAAAGTCAGTCAAGTATGCTGAGGATAATTAATTCTTTTCCATTGTATTTCAGGTGCTCTGAAACGTTTACGTGCGTTGCGGATTCTGTTGCTTCACGACAACCAGTTAAAGGAACTTGGCAAAACAGTGAAGGAATTGAAAGGAATGATAAGCTTGCAGACCCTAAGTAACACCTTATTTTTGTTTTTCAGAACTTTTAGTGTTTCTTATCAGGATGTTTCTTGTCCGTTTCCTCATCATTTGCCATTAGCTTTTGAAGCCAATTATCAATTCCAACCAAATTTGGCAGAAGAAAGAGATCTCTAAAGACATGAAAATTCCACAGAGAGTACCTCAACTAACAAAAAACTGCCAAATGGGTTCAGAAGTTAACTCTTTTTGGCTGCTGGTTAGCCAGTCTCACTGGATGAGGAGTAGCTTGGAGGCAAAGTGCTTCCTTTTTGTAAAAGAACATGGGAGTACAGGGAGATTATCATAGAGCTGAAAGGAGTTGAAAAATGGGTGTTACTGCAGTTGAGAGTGTGAGTGATAGGTTGTAGAACCCAAATTTCTGTCTCATTAATTCTGTTGCTCATAGTACTTTCTGCATCTTTTTGGCAGACTGTGGATTTCGGGAGTCTAAGAATACTTTAGATATTCAGGATAACAATATCTGTTAAGCAGCATACTTTTTGATATACTGGCTGGAAATGAAAGTAGCATCAGCTCTGAAATTTCAAATTAAATTTTACAAGACAGTGTTGGCGCCACTAAGTTACAATGTAAAAATTAGCCTCCAGGGAAAGTGGGATTATCTGCTATTAACCTATTGAAAGTGAAAGTGTAAGCAGTCTTTTTTCATGATTCCTAAAACAGTGTCATCATAGGTCATGCCAAACACTCAGGACTTTGAGAAAACAGGAAACAAGTTTTTGGGCTTAGTGACACAGTTAATGAAGGTGAATGTCATCAAGCCATGCCTCCTTATGCATTCCAAAATTTGAATGTCTGATTGTGGAAAAGGAAAATATGGCTTGAAAAGTACACTTTGAATTGAACTTGACACTGAGACAAGACTGAAAAACAAATCAAGCATTTAGGAAGGCAACACACTGGTCAAATTATTGTGATTTTTTTTTTTTTAATTACATGCAAGACTGAAGAAATAGTCCTTTTAAAAATGCAGGTATTGGAAGTGATTAGGCAAAGTCTGGACAGACTTCCTATTTATGAATGGTGCAGTCATTTGAATTTAATGTTTTAGACCTATATCATGGTTTAACCTGTCTGGTGGCTAAAACAACCATACAGCTCTTCACTTACTCCCCTGCCCTCAGTGGGATGGGGGAGAGAATTGGAAAGGAAAAAAAGGTAAAATTCAGGGGCTGAGATAAAGACAGTTTAATAAGATAGAAAAGGAAGCTGCTGCTGCTGCTGCTAATAATAATAATAATAACAACAACAACAAACCAAATTATGAACAGCACAATTTCTCACCACCCAAAGTTGATGCTCAGCAGGTTCCTGAAGAGCCCTGCCTCCCAGCCAGACCCCAAGTTATATACTCAGCATGACCTCATATGGTATGGAATATCCCTTTGGCCAATTTGTGGGGTTCAGCTGTCCTGGCTGTGTCCCCTACGACTTCTTGGGTGCCCCCTGCCTTCTTGTTAACAGGGCAGCATGAAAACCATAGAAAAGGAAGTGTTTAAGAGAACCGTTCAAAGCTAGGAGAGTAAACACTAATCAGTGGGAGAAACTTAATAACCTTCACTTTACAGTCATTCCTTTTTGACCTTTGCAGCCATGAAAAAATTGTCAGTGTGTGTATTTCAAAGAGATCTCATAACAATGAGTTCTCAAATTAACAGGATTGTATTGGTTTGAGAAATGCACTGTCCTATTTGAAGCGAATGACAGCAGTAAATGAACAAAATAAATTTTCAAAGTCATGTCCTATATATCGTATCGTACAGCTATATCATTTGTCTATTTGCAATATTCAGAAACGTGAAATGGGGGCAGGATTTGCACTGTGTGGCTTTGAAAAGGCCTGCAATCATAACTCACCTTAAAAAAATAAACAACTGCTGTGGGAAGGGGAGCGTTCTCACTGTGGTGAGGTAGGGCTTTGTTATTGCTAGACAATCCGATTGCAGCAAACCCACTCACCAGCCTTCAACAGAACTCCTGCGTGTGTAATAACCCTGTATTATTTTGTAGCTCTTGGGGACATTAGAAGTATTAGAATAGAGAAGTCTGATACACTGTGATTGTTCACTTCAGAAGTAGCATCCAGCTGCCAAAATGTTGCATCCCTCTTCCTTGGGGCCCTGCTGTGTTTTTTAGCCCCTGCTCTGCGCTCAATTTGTAGCGTGACGCTGCTCTTCACCGGGCACGTCGGGAAGGCACGTCAGCTTCTAAAGATTTACTGGTAGGGCTTCTCACAACTGCAGCCTTTTGGGAGATGGGAATGGTTTCTTTACAGGGTCACTTTGTGCTCTCTGAATGCAAGATTTTTGTTATGTACTCAGTAAATTGCCTTAGCTGATTTATTATCCACAGCTGATAAGATCTTGCTGCTAGACCTCAGAAAAGTATTTCTGTGCTTCAATATGTTTCTACCACAGTAGTTCCTTTCTGCCCCGTGTGGGTTAGGCACGCTCTTCTCCTACACTCCAAATAGAGAAAACAGACAAACCTGTGGAGGAAGAAAGCATAATCCCTAATTTGTAGATGTAAAATTGCATGACCTTGACAAGCAAGTAGATAGCAGAGCCAAGAATTGATCCCAGATGTTTTGTAAAATGAGACCATGTTGATCCATACAATGGTTGGATTTATTGTAAGAGCAGGCGGTGGAAAAAGTCATATACCCTAAAGCAAACCTACAGATCAGAGCTGATGAGGAGGGACGTGCTCCAAGTAGCATCCAGATTAAGAAGTACTTAATATCAACCCCGGTTTGTACCTTGGAAAAATCTCTCTTGGATCTTTGTTCCATTCCACTCCCAAACATACCTGCTTTTAGAGATCTTTTGGAAACATTTTTCTCTCTGGAATGCCGCCACATATTTTCTTGACTCAAGAACACATTTATCAGATATATACCTAATATCCTTTCTGATTAACACTTTCTAGATGAAAAAGCCATCTACTACTTTGCTTGGTAAAATGAAACTTGCTTTTGCTGCCACCTTCTGGGTCTCTTGCTATTTCTAGTACAATGGGTTTAAAAATTTGTTAAAGAATGAAAAAATTTTAAGTTTCACTGAATACATGAACAGGCATTTTCTGGGTAGGAGATATGAAATGCCCATTCCAGCCCTAATGCCCCCTCAAAATTACTGCTAAATTGCATTGAGCACTGAGCCCTCTTGGGAGTCACACTTATCCTGAGGAACAGGAAATGGCATCTTGTACTTTACAAATCTGTGTGGAGTATTTCCAGACTCTTTTCTTCATCTTGTATCTCTGACTTGCTTTTGTAATATGACCTTCCCGTCCCTAACTGCTAAAATTACATATAACTGCATCTTTTTACCCTAGAGTGAATATTAGCAGCAGCATCTCCTCAAGAGGACAATACCAGACCCATGTAGACCATGGCAGAAGTTGTCAAAATAATTAATTCAAGAATTTTTTTCTCTGCTCTGATCTCAAGGCAGAAGCTTCCTGATTACCATCTCAGAAGAATGTTGTTTGTATATGGAAAAAAAATAGCATTATTATGTTTTTTTTAATGAAAAAATAAACCAAACCCAAACAGCCACCACCTAACAACACTTGTTTGTTTGTTAGCTGGTCTGGGAACGAGCCAGTATCTATTTTAATCAACCTTAGATATCACTCTCATGAAACAAACTGACCAGGCATGTCAGCTAGGCAAGTAGTCCACATCTGGCAAAGCAGCAACACAGCACGGATCCACAGCTGTCTCTGTGCTGCAAAGCTTCACTTAGTCAGGTACTGTCAACCTGAATGTATTTTAGTCAGGTTGCTAAGGTGCTTGTGGAGCTTAATACCTCAACGTAGCAGGACCTGGGCTGTCAGGAACTTGGGCCTTTTTAAACCTTTTGCTCTAGTTTCTTGAATTTTCATGTTTGTAATCTGTCAAAACATCAGAAGACTGGATATTTACATTTTATGCTGTGTCTGTGAGCTAAAACCATTGTAAGAGCTGTGAGAAAGCCTTAGGTGTCCTAAAGCACATCTGCTTTTAATAACTCCCTCACCCTACACATTTTGTGTCTTACCTTTAAGCTGTCACACCTAAAAGACTACTGTTATTTAAAATAGGCAGCACTTAACAGCACACATGAAAATTAAAAGCAACCACTTGGTGGTTATGTCTTTATGTCATAAAAAAGAAAGAAGAAACCTTCAAAGGTTTGGAGAGCATGATGCCACCTCTACTCAGTTTTTGCCTGTGGTATTTTGCATGCTTTGCAAGAAGCCAGTTCTTGCAGCATGCGTTTAGTTGAGTAATTTGGCTTATGTATAGAGACTGTGCTTTGTTTACCTAACACAAGAACAACTTGAATTTGATAATATTTTGTACAAAATCTTTGGCTGTTACTGATTTTTTGTTTTCCTGCCTTGCTAAGTTAGTTGGGTTTTATTTTGCTGGGTTGTTGGGGAGGTTTTTTCTGATGTTGTGGTTTTTTTCTGTATACATTTTGCAGACCTGTTCCATAACCCGCTGGCACAGGACCCAGACTACCGGCTTTATGTGATATACTTCCTTCCCTCAGTACAGCTCCTTGACAGGAAGTGTAAGTAAGGATTGCTTTCTTCTCACAACCCATTGACAGTTGCTTTTGAGTTTAATCAGTTTGGAAAACTAGATGTATTCATCTTGCCTTTTCCATGCATTTGTTGATACAGAATAAGTTCTAACGAAGAGATACTCATTTTTTGCAAGATTTTTCAAGGAAAAGGAGTTTGCCTGGCATAAACAGTTTACCTTGCTAGATGCTTTTGTTTTTCTTTTTAAATGGTATTTATCTTGTATCCTGGTCTATATATTTGGGGTTAAGACAGATAAAAGTCTGTGCTTGTATAAATGTAGGTACATTTGTGCTTTCAAATTGGAATGTTCACACGGGTGAACGTGTCTACTTAGATATGGGTTATATCCTCAGCTATCTACATGCTTCTGTACAATTTAAATACATGCATGCACTTTTCTTGATGAAGTACAGACTGACCAAGATTTCATATATAAATCATCATAAATCATCAAGAGATATTTCACAGCTTGTCTACTGTAAATTCTACATGAAAAAAAAAAAAGTAAGAATAGCCAGGTGATAAATCCATCAATCCATAAACACACCACAGCAGGCCCAGGAAATCAATTTTGGTGATTTTGTTCTCAGTGGTGTTTGGGGAGCTGTGTGACTGGCAGGAGGATTGAAAATTACTGGAGAGCACTGAGAAGTGTTGATTCCAACCACGGCTCTACCTCCTAAGAAAGTAGCGAGGAGAAACGATGTAATGCTGAAAACCTGCTCCCAGTCTCTAGGAGGATGAGGATGCAGGACTCGAGCAAGGCAGCCTCAGGACACCTGCAGGTGCTGTCAGGCTGCGTAGCTCTGCCGTGAAGGAAAGCTGGTGTGGCGGGGCTTGATGAGGAGCTGCTGGGTCCGACCACGGAACCGCTCCTTACACAGACGTTTTGCACTGGTACCTCCCGTTCCTTGTGCTCTGTGTGTGTGCAACACATCTGTCAGGATGTTTCACTCATCATCATTCCTGACTTGGGAGCGCTGACTGAAGCTCAATGTGCTGGAAAATATATGTTGCATTTACAGCTCTAGAAGCACTTCCATAAAACTTCCTGGACTTCATCTAATTACAATTATACTGTAATCAGCCCTGGATTAAGACTTGAGGCATTAATTTCTATCAAGCTGTACCTTGGACTTCCTATTTAGTGAACTATTTCTCTAACAGTACAAAGCTTCTTCAACCATCTGTGGAGCATTACCTCAGCATAGTCCTGGCTGTCTCCTTTACCCAAGACATGTGCTCACACTTCTTTTACCTCCAGGCATGACTTCTGCAATTCCTTCCTAATTAGTCCCCTAGACACCATGACTTAAAAACTCCCCTGATTTCAAGATGCTTCTACCAGAGTTAGTTACTTTTTCTGAACCTTTGGCTCCCTTCTGTTCCATGGTTGAGGTACTAGCTTTGTCTGCTGTTCATAGAATTAAAGTTAACAGTCCATAGTTGACTTAACAGTCTCAAAATCTCTGTTTAAAATTCAAAGCTTTTTTAATTTTTTTTTAAGAAGCTTTTGTTTTGATTGCACTCCTGGAGTTTCATCTGTAGCTGAGCAACGGGAACTGAACTGACCTTGAACCAGGACTGGCTTTTGCTATTCATAGAGAAACTTCCAAATCTTTCCTGACTGCTGCAGTAAATTTCATTTAAGCAGTATGGAAAATGTTGTGTTCTAGTTTTGTGGTTTAAAACTTCTGATGCTACTCCACCCAAAAGAAAAAACTTTATTGTCTTGGACAGGGCTTCACCCTAAAGCCTTAGGAAGTGTCACTCCATGTTCCCAGTTTGGAATCGTGATGAAATTATGTAGATTTACTCTGCTGTTGTTGCAAAACTCTGCACCAAAAAAAAGTAAATCACCTTCTGCATGTAGATAGAAAGGATTGATCTTTTAAGTTGGTAGAAAAAATAATCTTTTATTTTCTATCCCTTTTACAGCAGTTACCCAAAGAGAAAGGGAGTCAGCGCTTCATCTTTATAACAGTGCAAGGTCTAGTGTGCAGCAGTCAATAGCTTTTGGAAAGAGAGTAAATACACCCCTGGGGACTCCAGTAGGATCTAGCAGATGCGGTCAACCAGCCAGAAGACTGGTGATGCCCCCAGGTATTTATAATATTGTAAGGAAAAGCATACATTTTTTAGGATATTTCAATTAGAAAAAGGTTTTATCGTTTATCTGATAAAAAGTTATTGGTTTTAGTAATGAAGTATAAATGCATTGGGAACTCAACCAGATCGCTTCATACAGTTGGTAGTAGCAGCAACAGGCAACAACCTGTTGTGGCAAATAAGTTCTAGTTGCTACCTGTAGTTACAGAATTGTCTTTGAAGATAGTTGAACAAACAAATTTATTTTTTTTTCCCCAGTATGTGTCTTGTGAGTGTTTAGTTTTACTGCTACTTCATTAGAAACCTCTCAGTACTCTTCTGGGCTGAGCCTCAGTCAGTCGTCAGCATCATAGAGTTCTGATGCCCTCTAGTGCTTTTATAAAATAATCTCTTGAAGAAAGAATTTTCTTCAGGTGTTTTAAATGTTACGTCTATTGCCCGGTTTTGTAAGCAGAGCCCTTTTTATGAAAAAGTTTAATTATGTTTTATAATAGCATATAACAGAAGTTTTAAAGTGTTTAAAACTTTCAGATCTGGAAGATAGCATGATCCTGGCACAAGAAAGCAGGTGAATACTGCCTGGAACCTTGTGACTTGTAGTGCTTGAAAATCTGGAACAAACCTTGAAATCCCACACAACCTTGTCTGCTTTTCTGATTTTTTAAAGATAAGAAAAACAATATTGTGCATTGATGACTGAAATGGCAGCATTTAAAACCATGGTGTAGATGAAGTTTGGAACAGTAATAAAATAACTGAGTTGTTTTATTTTTTTAATTTATATGTCACAATAGTAAATTTGAAAGCAGGTTTGGGAAAAAAAAATATTGTGTAATCATATTTAGTAATTTTATTTTTTATTTGCTAATAATGATCCAAATAGGCATAGAGTTATTTTTATCTTTACCATGCAATCCTTCACATATATAGGCAGTGGAAATGTGTGTGCACAATAAAATATAAGAGCTATGTAAACTTTAAAAACCCCCAACACATCTTTGTTTCCACAGGAATTTAATAGAAGATGATCTTGAACATTTCAAATCATCCTCTAGTTTTCAGTTCAAGGGAACAATTAATTTAGGATCAGCCAATCAGAATGCTGTACAGCCATTAATGTCTGTCTTCAACCTTTTCTGTTATAGGTCGTGAATTTGGAAATAACACAAATAAGTAAGTAATTTGTTGTATTATCTCTTTTTCCACTGGATCTCACAGACATTTAGTTAATTTAACCTTTTGGTGCCTAAAAAATACCCCAACCAGAAAAAGCAATCAGTAAATAGGAGCTTTTGAAGAATTTTCTGGTCTTTTGTATTTAATGTAGTTGCAACTCGATGAGACAACTTACCTGCTGGTGTCTGAAATTTAATATTGAAAGGTATTACATGTTTGGAAATGGGTGTATAAAATTGCTTTTTATTTATAAGATCAAATTCTGATCACTAGAAGAAACAAGTATTAGAGAATCAGAATAGCTTCTCTGTATTATGGCCTAGAAAACTTTCTCCTGACCGCTTGTTCAACAATAGGTACGCCCTGGAAAAAGTTACTGACTTGTAGAATGACTTTTTTAGTCTGTACTTGATGTTACTTTTATTCTGTTTGGTTTCAGAACGATCAAAAATAAATGCAGAACTTATCTCTGTTACCACTGTGTCTGGAGTGAAGCAGAACAAAGGTCGCATTTTAATGCAGTGACATTTTAGATGTTTTCTGTGTTACAACCTTTGGCCATCATCAGGCTTGTTTTTACTTTCTAGCTTTACAGGTGAAAATATCTGAAATATTAGGAAAGGAAATAATAGCAGCCTACATATGATGACATCCTGTAACAATTTGAGTTTGTATAGCTACTCAAAGTACAGCTTTTTACAGTCAAGCTAACTGATGTTTAAGAATGAATTCATACCTACTTTCAGCAGAGTTAGCCATCCTCATCGGTAGGAGGTGATGGACAGCTTCCTCTCTGTCTTACTAATGTAAATGCTTAGGCTTTGCCAGGCACCTTTTCACGATGAAGTGTGTTACACTCAGTGGAGGTAGTCACATGGTGTTTATTAGGTGTGTGCTACTACAGGTACGTCTTTAAGCACCAAGTTTTTACAAGATCAGGTTTTAATACTGTATCTGAGGTAAAAGGTTTCGGTCTAACATGAAGCCCTTGTCAGTTCTGCCTTGATGTTGTGCATCTGCTGCTTTTCTCTCCCAGACTGCAGCTGTGGCAGGATACCTGAGCTCACACTGTTCTGGATTCAGCACTTGCAGAAGGCTGCTGGCATGGTGGCTAGTTAAAGGGGTTGAAATAAACGTGTGTTTGCATTAACGGGTATCACATCATGATGAAATCCTAACATTAGTCTTATGATTCTCATTGAATCAGAGCATTAAAAGTATACAATTCTAGTTTTTGTGGGGGAAAACAGTGAAAACAAAAAAGTTTGAAGTCCACTGTAGCTGTATTTTAAATCATTTATAGCATGATTTTTCCCCTTAGAATCCTGTGATTCTAACCTTATCTCATTTTGTTTTTCTTTCTTGAATTTGTTAACAGAAAGAAGCCTGCCAAAATTTGAAAATTTCCCAGTCCTTACTATTAGTGTCATCATGACTTCTAAGGTCACTTTCTTCAGAAGGGGTCCAGTCAATCAGCTCCAAAGTCATTTGGAGACATTCAGATAACAGGAATTTGCTTTGTTCTTTTTGCAGAGTACCGTTTGAGAACCCAGAAGATGCCGTGTTACTACGGGCAAGGACAAGATCTCTGATGGAATTTTCTTCTGTTGACTGGAACAAAGTAGCCACCTGCCAAGAAAGACGGCTTGAAAACAAAGCAGGCAAACCCCTTGAGAAGCTGACAGTCCAATTTAGATGAGTGCTTTCTTCCTTAAAAAAATATTCCTCCCTCTAATGTGAAGATGAACACCTTAAGTAAATTAATCTCTCTATAAAACAAGTACACTAAACCATCTAATTAAAAGTACTTCTAGCCCAAACAAGTATTAGTGTAGCATTCCTTTTACCATCAGATATGCAACAGTGAGGGTGAAGAAATTAAGAGAAAAAAATGACCAATGGTAGCTATGTTAGAATAAAGGTCACTTGAAATGCAGCTCTTACTCAACTTTTCTTCTAGATATTATTAAAGCTAAACTGTGAGTTAATTTGTTAAGAAACTAAGGATAAGTAATTGATAAATTCTTTCCTTCTAGTTTCTGCTGGAGTACTGTGCTGATTAGCAGTAATGTGTCTTTTTCCCCCAAAGGTATAAGGAAGCGAGCATTAAGCTTTTCTCATTGCTGAGAGGGATTAACGATTCACCTTGCTCATTTGTGTGCTGCATGAATGCTCTGAAAATTTCTAGTTTTGTGGGGATACTGATTGGGTCTCAATACAGTAGAGCTGTGAGCATGCTGGTATGTTGCTGCTGTCTGCAGCTACTAATCTCCTGGGACATGGAGCTCCGTTTACTGGTCTTAGAAAGAGTCCAGTGGAGGGCTACAAAGATGATTAAAGGACTGGAGCTTCTCCCCTATGAGGAAAGGCTGAGGGAGCTGGGGCTGCTCAGCCTGGAGAAAAGAAGGCTAAGAGGGAATCTTGTTAATCTTTATAAATATCTCAAGTGTGGGACACAGGGGGAATTGGCCAGCCCCTTTTCAGTGGTCTGTGGAGACAGGACAAGGGGCAATGGCTGCAAGTTGGAGCACAGGAAGTTCCGCACCAACATGCGGAAGAACTTTTATACAGTGAGGGTGAGGGAGCCCTGGGACAGGCTGCCCAGGGAGGTGGTGGAGTCTCCTTCTCTGGAGATATTCAAGACCCGTCTGGATGCCTACCTGTGTGATATGTCCTAAGGAGCCTGCTTTCGCAGAGGGGGCGTTGGACTAGATGATCTTTTGAGGTGTCTTCCAACCCCTGCAATTCTGTGACCCTGTGACAGGACTTGCCAGACACAATCTGCTGCCCCAAGGCTGCTGACTGGTTTTGACACTCCCTCCTGCAACCACGTGGTCCATTCAGCACTGTAGCACTACACCCAACTACTACTACTTTTAGCTTCTAAAGCCTGTTACTACTAAGGAAGCTGGTGGGACACGTGCATATAGATGGAAAACAAGACATTTCCTTGTGACTTTCTCCCTCTGGTCTGCAAAAGACTTACGGCCAATGCTGTCTGACATATCAAAGCTCTTCAGCCTGTGGCTTGTTGGCTGGGTTCCTTCTGTCTCTTCTAAATTAGCCCAGAGTCCCAGCACAGTCTGGGTTAGCAGGGATGAGTCTCTGGAACTTAGCCAGCCCAACCTCCCTGTTGAAAGTGGTATCTGAGATTTGGTTATCCAGTGCCCCAGCAAAGGCAGTTCAATATTTCCAGTGAGGGACGTACTGCCACTTCTCAGCAATCTCTTTTGATGTTTCACTGCACTCCACAGTTTTTTCTTACAGTCATGTGGAATTTCACCTGCAATAACTTGGGCCTGTTGGCTGTTGTCCATCACTCTGCATGCCCCACCTTCTCTGTATCTGCCTCCAGCTATTTAAAGACTGTGGTTAGATCACCCCAAATCTTTTCTCTGGGCTGAACAAACCAAATTACTCCAACCCTCTGAGCATCATAGTGACACCCTTGCTGTCTCTCTGTTTTTTTAATGTCTCTCTTGAGCCAAGTTGACTGTAACAGGACACACTATTCCAGATGTGGCTCAGCAACTACCAAGGGAAGTGGAATAGTTACACTGCTATTAGTACAGCTGGCTGTACTATTGTCTTCATCAATGCATGGCACCGTTTACCTTCAATGCTGCCAAGGCATACTGCTGGCTCCAGGTCACCTTGCTGCCCACCAGGACCCCCAGGGCCTTTTCAGCAGGCCCAGACAGAGCCCAGCCTGTACTGGTGCATGGAATTACTCCTTCCCAAATTCAGGACTTTACCTGTGTCAGATCTTGCCATTCTTCTCACCTTTTTGGCATTAGATTCCTTCCTTTTTAATTCCAATTTCCCTGATTTTCTTGCTTGAAGTTCCATGTGTTTTATAAAGGTTCTTAAATTGGCGTCAGCTTTGTGGTTTTAACAGGTAGATCAACACCTTGGTTGTGATAGAATGTATAAATTCTCAAATTAAATCAGGGTACAGCTTCAGCTAACCCGTTTTCTTGAAGAGATCCTTTTAAGGACCTTAAATCCGTTAGGGTTTAGTTAAGTGTAATCCACACTTTGAGTCTTTTGAACTCCTGACAGTGCTCATGGATGTAGGCTATGATGTAACCATTTCAAAGCAGAAATGTCACAATCCCAGAATCTGTAGATTTTACATGTAATAGACAAATAAAAGGCTGGATTTAAGAGACTGTCTCTGAAAGCAGACTGTATCCTGCTTGGAACTAGACTCAGGTAGTAAGCAATGTCATTTCAGGGTAAATACCAAAGCAGAGGCATGGTACTTCTGGCCTGGAATACTTTTCTGCCCCTATCCTCTTTTGGTTAAAGAAAAATTAACATGGGAAGAAGAATTGCTTCAATATTCTGCTCAGAGAATGCTGCAATGCAATGTTTCAACATAAAGAATTTTATTACAGAATCTTTTTGAACAACTAATTCAGCATTTTCCCCAAGGAATAGAGATTTTGAAATGAAAATACACATTTTACAAGAGTAGCTGGTAAAGAATTTTAACATGACTTATCATCTTTTTGAGTGTACAGATGGGCTCAGAGAAGACACTGAATTCATATATATGGAATCTTTGATGGTGAAAAGGCCATCAAAACCTCTTACATTTTGTGGCCCTCCCACTGTTGCGCACAAGTGTCCCAGGAATACATCAATTAAACCAAAAACCCTTACCATGGCATCCAGGGGCTTTCCATTATCACAGTTGTGACCTGTTCCCATTTGCTGTTTGTAAATGTTGGGATGCTGACCAACAGGCCAGAGGTCAGTAGAATCACTGACAGCCACCGTGTCCACTGCAGTGAGGAGGCAGGCCTTTCCACACTCATCCCTTTGAGCTTTGGCAAAAGGATTCAGTCTCTTTTACAGCCATTTGTGGGAAAGGAGTAACAACAGCCACTTACACACCAGGAAATACCTGAACTACAAAGGTCCCGTCAGCTTTTGCTGAGACTTCCCTTTAGTTAGATGAAGAAATCCTTTGTAAATCTACCTACATCAAAAGCCTGAAGTGATTTGAACACGCAGTATTTGACTCACTGGAAGATATGCTCAGATAGTTTTAGAAGCTTTTCTATATTCTGAATTCAATCAGATTTCCCAAAGTGAAGAAAACAGCAGAAGAGAGGGTAGCTATGGAAAAACACTTAGCCTAAAAGCAAATGGGAGCGAGAGCTGTGCCGATGCGGGCTAGACAGATTGACAGCTGCTGTGTTCTAACAGCTAGCAAAACAGCTGGAGAGGTGAGAACTCCGTGTTTCCTAGGGGAGGGACAGTCACACACCCTTGAAGGTGCGAGAGTGCCTGTCAGCTTTGCCTGCCACAGCTATCTTCTCACTCAAAGCCTTGCTTAAGGAATTGGTCAAGTGTATGTGAGTTTTCATTCTGCTTTAAGTGCCTCGTAAGCATCACAGAATCACAGAATCACAGAATGACATGGGTTGGAAGGGACCCCAAGGATCATAGAGCTCCAACCCCTCTGCCACAGGCAGGGCCACCAGCCTCCAGGCCTGGATCTACACAAGGTTGCCCAGGGGCCCATCCAATGTGACACGCGACCTTTCCTCCATCTCAGGGTTATGCAAGAGCTGGTAATTACCCCAAGTTCATGCAGGACCTATCCACCACGTGCTTCCAATGGCAGAGCTCCAGCTGAGAAAGACAGCAATAGCTGCAGAGCAACAGTGCACACCGAGACCTTAACTCGGGTTGCAGCGGCTCTCCTCCAAGATGTGGTGCAAAGAGAGGGAAGCGTGGCAGCCTCTGCTCATGCTGCCTTGGGACTACATAATCTACACCAATGTTCCCACACTTCACACCTGGCTCCAGTGTTCATTCTTTCTCCTATTTCTGGGCTTTTTTTCTTTACCAAGAAAAGTGACAGCTGGCAGAATGAAGGCAGGATTTGTGCTGTTGAGTTTTAGCACGCTCCTGAAGTCCTGAATCATTTTCAGAGTAACCTTGAAGAGCAATGTGTTCCAGTGAGCCCCAAACACTACATGTGGAACAGGGAGCCAGCAGCACTTCTGCATTTGGTAGATCACTGGAACATGTTGCCCAGAGAGTAAGTGGAGGCCTCATCCCTGGAGATATTCAAGGTCAGGCTTGATGGGGCTCTGAGCAACCTGATCTAGTGAAGATGTCCCTGCTTCCTGCAGGGGGTTGGACTTGAGGACCTCCAAAGGTCCCTTCCAACCTTACACATTCTATGATTCCCAGATCCAAGAGTGGACAGTGACCAAGTCATGACTCCACATCTACATTCTAGCCATGCATCTCTTGCTTGCCAACTGGCATGAGATCAAACTTGCCCACCTGAGCTACAGGAGGCCCTTGTGAGAATGTCATGGAATGTCCCGACAGGCAATAACAGATTCAGTAAACAAGAACTGTCACTCAGCTCCCTTTTGAATAACTTCCCTTTATTCTCTGTAATTTATTTCTCTAATCCTTGAAATAAAACCACAGGCATGTTCCCTGCACAAGTGCATTTCTGTATCCTCGCTCATAGAGTTTTCAGAATATTCAACAAAAACTTTCCATACATTAAATAGTAAAAAATTCATAGCATTTTTCCTGCACTTTGGGGATGGTCCTTATTCTGCAGAATGGAAGGATATTGTCATGTTCAAACCATCAGTTACTCATTCTGCAATGGGAGGATCCCAAATTTTGTCATCCTTATGCATTTTTGGTTGTGGCACTCCTAGTGGTTTTGAGAGAGGCGGCAGTAAGCCCTTGTGACAGCAGCGTAGCTGAGGGAAGCTGTTTTCCAGCCCTGGTGTTTAACTGAGAGCCCAACTGAAATCCCAGCTGCATCAGGGCACACGTGACTTTTCCCATTTAACTCCCTGTGACTGGTTTCAGCATGAGCAGTATTATGCTCATGAAATAATTCATAAGCAGCATCCCAGTGTGCTCTAAGGCACCTGTAACTGAAAGCTGAGGTCGAGAGACCACTGTTCTTGTCAGTCAAAGTGTTTTAAATCCTTATCCTCTTCCCTTCAGTAGACTTTGACAAACTTAGAGTATTTTTGACCAAACCAACAGTGAAGTGATTCTGTTGAAACACACATTTCACAGTTAGCTTGAGACATCAGAAACAGCAGTATCAGTTAATAAAATTGCCACTAACTAGACATTATTGTTGTGCACTCACTAGTCAAAAATATTTAATGCCATGAAAGTTGAGAATTCAGAGCAGTGCCTTCACATTCCTAACTGCTACTCAGTTCCTTCAGTAAAGCTTCGTAACGGGCGTACAAAAGCAATTTAACAGTTGCCTTCCCTTTGCTTTTAGCTACAGTTCTGTGAGCCTGCAGGAAAAAATATCAGACTTAGAATTCAAATAGATTTGAGATTCTGGATACATGAATAATCCAAATTCAAATTTCCCACTAACTGGCTGATGAACCACAGATACTCAAGAGACTTTTACTGTGCTTAGATGGATCTATGCCACTCTAGTTTTTATCAGAAAATAAATACTTATTCTGAGAATCTACAACAGAGCTGGAAGTATTTCTAGATGAATTAGCCAGCATTACATCTCGTGATGGAGAGAGACATGCTGTCTTCCATAGGGAGCCTTGCATAAGCCGTGCTGTGAGAACTCATGCGCAGCATAAAAGAAATCTTTAGGACCCTAAAGGGCTACAGGGATGCAGCCAGAACTCTCGGTCCCTTCCTACCCTCTTCTTACTCCTCAAAGTCTTGAACCTTTTCAAGAGCAATGTCAGCTAAGCCAGTCTCACTTCCCAGTGGACTTTCAGGCTGCAGGGCTGGTGCCTCTGTCTCTTTGGTAAATTCAGATTCTTTTGTTCCGTCAGCAGCATGATTTGGATTTGCTTCTTGGGTGGCATCTGGACCAGGATCTGACTGTTCTTCACTTGCAGAACTACTCTCTACTAGTTGCACTTCATCTAAACAAAAGAGAAATTGCATCATCAGTAAACACTGAACTCATCTGCAAGCAAACCTTTTTTTTTTTACTGAAGAATAATAAACACTAGGAAATGTTGCATCAATTGCACAAAACTTCTGCCTGGTTTTGATTGTAAAGATTTGGATTTTGAAACAGTGCAGCGTAATTCAGAATGCTGTAGTGATAGTTTGAAGCCTGTGTAACTCTGGCATTAAACCCCAGATTTTAGGAAGGATGCAGCATGTGTGAATTGAAAGACTGTGTCGTGGTTTCCCCCCGGCTGTGGGCCGAGATCCACGCAGCTGCCTGCTTCTTAAAGTAAAAGAGCAGGGGAAGAGGGAAAAAGGGAAAGGGAAACAAGGGAAGGGAAAAGGAAGGGGCAAATAACTCCAAAACCAAGAAACTAAGAGGCCCGTGGGTTGGGATAAGGATAGTTTACTAAGAGAACAGAAAGATAAAATATAACAATGCTAACAGGACTTTAGAGCTAAAGAATATGAAACTATTGATACACAATGCAGTTTCTCACCGAACCACACAACTCAGGCCGTACCACCCAGAGCTGTCTCGGAACCCGACCGTCCCCCCAAGAAGCACGCGTCCCGCCACCGCCCCTCTTCTTCCTCCCCTCAGCCCCCCGTTATCCTGGGCAGGACGTAATTGACATGGAATACTCTCTTTGGCCCATCTGGGTCACCTGTCCTGGCTTCGCCCCTCCTTTCTCAAGAATAGAGACATACGAAGAAGCTGAGAAAGTCCTTGACTGTCTGACTGCAACTAAGAACATCAGGGTGTTCTCAGCACTGCTTTCATTGTAACTCCCAAACACAACATTCCATCAGCTGCTACAAATGAAGTTAACTCTATCCTGACTGAAACCAGGACAGACTGGAATTCCAACACCTGCAGCTATGCTGTTACATTACAACAATGAGACTTTCTTCAACCCCAGTCAGCTGGTACAGATGCTAAGACCTGTTGCTCTTGTCCCTCACGGTGCAGTTAATGCAGCACTACTCTGAGGAAGTAAAAACTACAGATCCTAACCTTTCTTTTGGTTTTTTTCTTGTTTCCTTTTTTCTTTGGCAGCCTCTAGTTCTTGTTTCTCATGAATTTCCTTCAGGGTCTTGCAGACTTTTTTGTGGGTGAACCAGTGTGTTTTCTGGCAGTTCTGGTCGCAGTACATCACCTGAAAGTCACCAGAGCTATCAATTCATCTTTATGTACCAAACAAATACACGGTGTTTTTGCATATCTTAGTGGACCACGTGCATAGATTACTTAATGGTATCTTTAAGCAATTTGTAAAGTCATATGGAGTGATTCTAACCTATAAAACTCTACAGAGAATACTTTGTTTTGTTAACTCTACACATACAGAAATTTTACTCTTTCTTAATTCTTGAACTTGGAAATTCAAGTACTCCTACTCCTGAATTTCAGGCATCCCTCCCAGAAGCAAAGGGCTTGCAAGTTTTCAGTGCAGGCACACATTCCATTCCTCCCAAGTCCACACAGTAAATAGCCAGGCATTCAAAAAGCTCAGCACCTCAGTGGCTCTACTTTTTGTGATTCATGATGACAGTTTATGGATTCTTACCATTTTACACACTGAACACCTTTTGTCTGCTCCCTTTCCCCCACAGGTTGTACAGAATTCAGCATCCACAAAACCCACTTGGCCAGTAATAGCTTGTGTGAGTACAGAAAAGGCTGTAGGGTCAGAACCCTGCAAGGTAAGACAAGAAGTGGCGATGAGGTTAAAAACCAATGGTGTCATGAAAAGGGACACACACAAGAGAAAAACAAAAGCAGCAGTGAGAGCTTCCAAGCAGCCAGCTGCAGTCTCACTGGAGATCCTGTAGCAACAGGAACATAAATAGTTGGATTTCAACTTCACCATATGTGCTTCACTGGAGTTATATATGTAAAGTTAACTTAGCCCTTGGCTTCTGTAGAGGGGAGGATAACATAGAGCATTTTTTACTCTGTAAATTATTAATACTACTACTAATGAACTCAAAGTTCTTTACACACTGTCACCTGCTTGTAGGTCATGTGCAGCTGGTTTTTGCAGAGGACTTTCCATGGTGGCACACAGGAAGATACTTGTCAATGAAATACCACTGTGCTCAGTGTGCCCAGGCATGACAGGCCAAATGTCTGGCCTTGGAATCTTCAAAACAGTCTCGTTATTAGTTTGCAGGCTCTGTTTGCAGGCTCTTTCCCATGCCATACGAGCAGTGAGGTTTAGTAGATTTTATTGGTACCCGTTGATTAAGACTATGTTCTTCTGGGCAATAAGGTAAGCATCAGAGGGAAAAAAATGCCAAGTTGCTCCAGATCTAAGTAAATCCTTGAAGTGTTTGACTGCCATGGAATCTGCACGATCCTGACTACTACAACACCGTGGAGATGTCCAGACTGAACACCAGTAATTGTGAATACCAAAGGCCTTCCAAGCAATTAAAAATTTATAGCATCTCCTCCTTCCCAGTTCTGAGTAATGGACAGAAATCCAAGGTTTACTTGGAGGGAGAAGGCAGAAAAGACTGCGAGTTCTTCTAAGAAAAAAGGGGCAGGAAGGGAAATGTTTACTCTGAAGCGAGTCTTAATGCATTGCCATGGTTTATGTTTTCACACTGTGTTTATTTTTCTGGCTTAGACAAACAGTAGGGATTGCATTAAGCCTCAGGACTTTTTAGTAGACTGGAGCCACTTAAGATGGAGGCTATTTTTAATTCACTCAGCATAATCCAAACACGTCACAAAATAGTTCTGCTTCCCAGCGTTAGCGCATATATAGCGGTTAGCTCCCAGGGACCAGAGAGAACATTCTCAAAGAAGAATAACAACTCTGGTGTAAGATTTATTATGAACCAATCAATAGTACTTTAATGAATAGTGTGATAGCAAAGGTGTATGAGGAAAACTGAGGTCAGAGTTTTTATCTGTAAATATGATTTCCTAATTTAGACACACTTTTTGCTCTGCATTACATCATCTTGCCTCTCCCTGTGACAAAAAGAGGTGCTTTCCATTTTTCTACCATCATATATTACCAACTCCTTGTGTGCAGTGGAAACAATGCATTAAATGATTTGATCTTCAACTGAATTTAGACACTGTGAAAAAAGAGTGCAAAAAGGGTTTTGTCTGTGTCTACAGCAGAATTCACTGTCAACAGTGAATTGACAAAGAGAAACCGAATGGACATCCCAGAGTAGGAAAAGAGAGCTCTGACACAGAAGCAAATTGTTTCAGTGTTCTTTAAAGCTGAGGTATTTACTTGTTGCACTTGGTATAGACTTGCTGAAGTATTTTACAGCATTTTCCTGAGATACGTAAAATAACATTCCAGTTTGCCAAAGAGCTCAAGGACACCAAAAGCCTCTGCTTCATGTAACACACTGCAGAAGCTGAGCCCAGAAAGGTGGCTTCATTTAAACTGAATTTACTATGCAAGTTGTTTAGAAAGTATTTTCTTGACAGGAAAAAACTTACTATTTCAACAGGAGCAATACTTCTCACGAGCTGCTGGAGCAACGTAGCTTCACAGTAGGGAAACTTTCGGATACTTTCTCGAATCAGCTTCTCTTGATACACAGGGAAACCATCTTTATCTCTCCCTTTCAAGAGACTAAATTTTAAAAACCAAAATCAGTAAGAAATAACATAGGAAATCTTCAAGAACAAATACAAAGCATGCTGTAATCTGTCCTCTTTCAAATTTTAGAGAAGGATTAACATTCAAAATAAATAAGCAATTATGGCAATGTGTTTAAAATGCAAATGGAATTTTTATTCTAATGCACAATCATTATGAAATATAAAGTAAATAAATACTCTGAAACTACTAGTTACTGATTCAACCACACTTACAAATTCAACCACACAGAGAATAAGAATCATCCGCAGGTAGACTAGTGTTTACACCCCACTGAAGCAGCAAAATGCTTTGTTGTGTTTAAAAATGAACATTGTAAAAATAAACCCTGAAGAATGTCTCAATACTTTAAAAATTCTCCTTTACTTATGTTTAATACCATTAAGTCCTGATGCCTGTCTGTCTATCCAGCTGGCTCCTACTTTTTTACGGGGTTCACTGACAAACTATTTGATTTCAGTATGTGAAAGCTGACTTTGTAATTTATTTTCCACATCACACAGAACTCCACGGAGGTCTCTGGGGAAAGTGATCCCCCTCAAAGTCAGGCCACTTCCTTTGATACTTAAGATCAGGCAGGTGGTTTTGTAACTCAGAGTAGGTTCTGAAGATCTAAGTGATTTAAGAGCCCAAGTGTCATCCAGAGCCAGAGGCATTTGCAGTTCTTAGTCACTTAAGCATTTTTGAAAAAAAAATCTCCCCCATATGATGGCTGGAGAGCGAAACAGCAAGAGAAATGTTCCCAGGCGATCTATATTGCACACAGAAATTCTTTTTCAAGCCTATCACTCCCCTTTGCCTCCATCACGTTGCTCTCTGCCGCTTCATAGTGAAGGTGCGATTGCCAAGCTCTAACCAGCCCCAGCAGGGAGCTGAAACTCCAGGAGCTGCCTCTGTACCCCAGGAAGGGACAATGCAACTTCAAAGAAAAAGGAGTCAGTGACACTCCAAAGTGACTGCAGCTGGGATTGTTTCAAAATTTTCTTGACATGGCCTTCAGCCAACACAATCCAATCTGGTTTCTCCTGTTATCTGTAAAGCTGGTTCATATATATGTATATAAATATATATGCCTTCAGACCTCTCAGTAGAAATAGGTACCTTTTGATGAATCCATCTAGTTTATCCTCTCTCTCTTTTAAGAACGTAATACATTTCTGGAAGATGCAGCTGATGTAGTGCATTTTCATGGCAAGCACTTCATTCATGTCTTTCTGCTTCATACATTTCTCACAAATTAGATCCAGAACCCTGTAACATTTCTGCAGTGCTTCTACTTCGGCCAACAGAGGGTTCTCTTTTACCAGCAACACAATCTATGAGGAAGATTGAAGAAAATGTCATCTGGTTAGGAACTAATAACTTTAAACTTGTGCAGTAGCAACACAGGTTATATAGCTCACTGTGGCCAAATTTCTGTGGAGTTCCTAATAGTCCACTCCTTCCATCTTGGGCAGTCTTCCCCTTCTTTTTTCAGTCATTATTTGGTATTATTATTTAGTATACTGCAACTCACAGTTCCCATGAAAGAAACATTTAAAATTAAGACTGGTATCAGAAATAATAAGGATTTTTTCAGAATAGGAACCTGAAGAATCAAAGCAGTGTGAAAACAGATACAGAAACAACCACACACTGTCCTAAAATCTCTTTCCTTTTGAACACCTAAATTAAAATGGTTGCATGTGATTTAAGCAGCTTTACAAGACACAGCAAACTCACGTAACCTTGGAGTACTTCAAGTGGACTGGTAAAGCCCTGAACTAACCATTTTAAGAGGAAACCATATACTCAGTAAATTAGCTGCCAGTGGCACCTTACCATTTGTATGTGCCACAGATACCTGATGGTAAGCACTGACAAATTCAGCCTAAGGAACTTGTCTCTGAATTTAGGTGTATTAATTTCTCAAACAATGACAGACATTATTTTCAGCAAATACACTGGGAGGCAAAAATAAACATCTCTTGCCCATACTTCCAGAAGCAGGAGCAGCAGATGTTACTATGGTGAACCAGTGATGAAGGGAAGATGATACATGCTGAGACAAGCACTGAGAGAACAATGAGACTTTGTTAAGGTCAGAAATTGTTTTATGTTTCCACTTCAAGTGGGGCTAGGAAAAAAAGAAAAAAAGAAAAAAGCCTATTTAGGGTTATTGATGCAAAAAATAAGAATCTCTCTGCTTTATTAGTTCAAGGTTTTGGTGCATATAGACTCTGAAATAGCTTTGGTTTTGAATCAGTCTAAAAGTTGAGCCTGATTCTTTCTCATTTCCAGAGGCATCTGAGGTAGCGCATAACGCTTTTGATCTCAGTTGGACTCTGGGAAGAGCCGAATGCTTCTTACATAAAGAAACAGTTCCCATGCCAACAGACACACATGACTGACAAATTACTCCACCTTAACAGGATGCATGTTAGTAGTAGTAATAATTTTATGTAGAGGCCCAGCTAATTTTACTGGCAGTTTTGGTTCTTTATCCAAGCCCTGTGGCTTAGTGTAGTAGTCCAGCCTTTCACGTGGAAAGAAGTTGTTGATGACGGTCACACAGTCATGTTGACCTAAAGGCAAAGAAGAAAAGGTATCACCAGTCACATGAAATAATAAAACCAAAAAGCTAACCCCAGATCTAGTACACGCAATACAGGTGAGAATTACCCACAAAGGAGCTTAGTATGATGTGCTTCACAGCAGGGACAGCAAAGTCTTGCCATTCTTTCACATGCAGTAGGTGTAATGCACTGATGCCCAACAGGGAATGACTTCATGAAATTTCATTTTGAGAACTCTATCCCCTTCCCTGGTAAGCCAAAACTAAGGGAGGAAGTATTTCTCCCCAGAGTTACACTATACTAGTAGTCATGTACTGGAGTTAAAATCTCTCAAGATAAGTTAAGTTCTCTCCACTTTCAAAAATTTGTGACGTTTGCATTGGGACTCAGAAGTTTTCAGACCTGAAGCAGATAGTGGTGTACTGACCTAACACAGGAGAAACTGTAAGAACAGAACATGCTTAAAATTAAAAAAAAGAAAAAAAGAGAAGTGTGATGAAAGTAACAAGATGAGAGAAATTCCATCTCCTTCTTGTTTTCTGCATCTGACAATGTGATGGATTACTTGGCTAAAGGGAAAGTAAAATTTAGCTTCTCTAGTTCAGGACCACATCCTTTAAACTGATTGATTTATCTTGGCACTAATCCTATTAATCAGCAGAAGACAACACAGCCAACCAAATTCCAGCATTTAAAACCCTCCACAGTTTTAGGAGAGACTGTTCTAAGCTGATAGAGCGCGGCGTAAGACAAGTGACGGGAAGAAGTATCCTCACTTCCCACACACAGACAGATGAATTAATGTTGATTGGACAGAGCATAAAAAAGAACAGGAATGGATTCCAACGTTCAGACTTTCACAGAGCAGCATACCTCAGTACGCCTGAAAATGTTTATTCTATCCTAGTGACATGATGAGATTCTAAAGAATTCTCAAAAACTATGTTGGAGATAACATTCCCCATTGACTAATAATTCAGCATCACATTGGAAAAGATTCTCCAAATCCAACACATAATTAACAGGAGTGGGCTTCTCTGACATATTGAGTGAATAGATTAGGTTTTTCTGCTTGAATCTCAAGTGAGCAATGTCAATCTTTTCCTCTTCAAAAGACCAGAATGGGATACGGTTGAAATGGAAACTGCACTAACTCACTACTCAAGGAAGTAAATCTGAACAGTGAGGTAGGCTCTTGAATCCCAAACACCTAACAGACTTGCAAGAGAGTTCTCAGACACTTAAACAATAAGAGAAGATTGTGGTGAAGTGAAAATACAAATCCCCATGTTTGGTTTTTGGGAAGGTCACCTGGACAGCAATAGCTGAGTCATTAAAATGACTGCTTTTGCTGGCAGTATGTTCTTGCACGTCTGTGCTAGAAATAAAGTGGTATATTTGGGAACGTTAGTCCAGGACTCTCCCAGCACTGTCGAGATGGGTAAAGAAGTAAAGAGGGTTTAGGAAAAAATAAAAGACAAGTAAAAGAAACATAACAACAGGGAAAAGCCTAGTTGCATGTTTTGCTCGGGATCCCACAGCACACTGGAATGACACAACTTTTCCCTTGTTCTAGTCAAGCTCAGATCACTGAGTAGTGACTACCTCAGAGCAGGTTCCGAGACGTCTCCCTCTCCCACAGGCAAAGGGCGAAGGCAGGGGCAGCACCCCGCTAGCACACAGCATGTTGGGGTCAGAGCTCAGGTGAGAGTTCCTGACTCTCCTGGCTCCTTCCTCTACATCCATTCCTTCCCACTAAGAAGTGCCCATTATGCACTTTATCCTGTGCTTCAGGCCCCTCAACCGTTACCAGCTTCCTGTCTGAAAAGGGATGACATGAGGAACACTTGCCCTCCTGAAGAGCAGCAGCATCAGTTCTTACTGGTAAGATCATTTGTGCTGTTATGGAACGGGGCATGGGAACAAAACACGAATTGATTCTGTTACAGGATGAGATATGGAACAGAAGTTAAACAGCTGTGTCACTTCAGAGCAGGCCGTTAAATGATGTTTCTCCAGTGAAAAGCATCAGAATCTAACACTTTACTTCTTTGGGAATTTTGAAATAGACTTTCACCTTACCCACAAAAGCAGCCATCTGAGCTGCCGTCCTTCCCACAGAATTGACAACATCAGTCTCTGCTCCAGCCTCTAACATCATCCAGGTGATTTCTTTGTTTCCTAAATTCGGGGAGAAGATACGGGAAATGAGAGAGAACAAACCAGAACTTGTAATTCTTTATGTTGTAGAAAACCAAGGAGTAAATTTCTTAAAGGCCAGGAATAACACTGAGAGAAATGAATGTTCCTAATGTAATTATTTTGAGGATGGATTAAGAGAAAGGCACGGGGCTGCCTCCTTATTTAAGGCTGCAGAAGGTCCAACAAAGTACAAACCAAATTCTGGCTGGGTATATATAACTCTGCTCTCTGCAATGCACATTCAGATCCCTGTGGAGCTTATGGGAGTCATATGCATATAAATACACTAGAGCTTGGTCCCTCTGGAGAGCGGTATAGAAGCAAATTCTACTAATCTAGTTTGACAGTTCAACTACAACATTTGCTATTCTAAGAAGAAAAACAAATCCAGCACTATTATGTAGCAGGAGCATAGAGAAGAGAACAGATTGTTCCTTTCTCCACAGCAGGAACTGGGTGTTCAGACTGGGCTAAATACCAAGTAAAATGAAGCTAAAATTTGATGGGAAGATTAGATGACTTAATTGGTGCCCTTCAGAGGCTAATAAGGACACTTGTCACCACTCGTGCTGGTTCTGCTTTCAGAGGTATTCTTACTTTATCAGATTTTGTGCATACACTAAGTACAGAAAAGTGAACATAAAAAAAGAAGGGGGTGTTCAATGTTCCTGATTTGAAAACAAAGGCATTGCGTCAGTGATGCTCATGTAGCTTTTGCACTCACAGGTAACAGACCTTAAAGTCAACATTCAGTAGCATTCAAACCCAAGATGACAGGTTAAAAGCTCAGCTGCAAGAAAATGGTAAAAATCCAGCATTTTCCATAAAGCTGCAGTCATTTAACAACCTCTAAGATTTTGTTCCCCTCTGCCTGCTGCAGCTCTGATATTGCTTATTGCCACGGAACACAGATATTTCCCATATCTTTTTGACACAAGTTTCAGCAAAAAAGAAATCTGATTGATCCAGCTAAGGGTCGTACACACATGTAAACCTTATCTCTTTTTATACTTAGGATGAAAGAAGGCAGGGTTTAAACTCCACCTGCTAAGAAACTGTGCTTCACTAGAATCTCCTTTTTGGTAATACTTAAGTGACCTAGTAAAGAACATAATTAAAAACCCCAAATATTCCCAAATCTCGTCTTTTCCCCAGAAGAAACAATGGGGGGTTTTTTGTGTAGTGTCTTTTTGTCACTCAAAGAAATAATTTTTCCTTTCATCAGGGAAAAAGAATAGCCAGAAGAAAGCAGCAAACTACCACCTGAGACAGGAGATACATATACAGCTGTAAGTACTCTCATTAAAAAAACCCCAAAACAAAACAAAAAAAAAAGAGGGGAAATCAATGTGAGAATGTGTGTTTTTAAAATTTACTAAATATATTTTTGAAAGCCCACAGGATGATTGCAGAAACAATGTAGGAGAAAGGCAAAATTTGAAAAATACTGGATTGATTGGACAAGCCTCAAATATTACTAAAAGCTACCGATTTGTAGTCCTAAAAAGGGGGTTTAGTGCAGCATTTTTTTCAGCATAATATATATTCAAATATAATCAAACTGAATGTATCCCACTGCACAAGAAAACTGTCAAAGGAGACTGAATTTTGAGCCCTGTAACAAACAGGACAAAATACAGATAGAAAATATGCCTCAAAATGCTGAACAAAGCAATTTTTACATGAAAAAAAAAAGATCCCAAGCCTAACAGTAGCTCTCCTCTTCCACTGTCCTGATGATTCTACTGGTCTTGACGTACTTGCATGGTTCACTTAAGTAATGGTAAACCTGACTAATAAAAATACATCAACATTTTCCTACTGATTTATGATCTATGATTTATGATTATGTATCTAATCTATCTCATAAAAAATCAGTGACCTAAGTATAGTAAGAAGTTACCTGAAAGCCCAGCAAACATCAAGGCTGTGTATCCGTGCTCGTGTTCATTGCAGTTGACATCAGCTCCATGTCGCAAGAGCAACCTGCACATGTCCACTTTCCCTTTGTAGGCTGCGTGCATTAGGGGGGTCATGCCATGCTAGCAAAAGATGAAGGAAGAAGCAGACAAAAAAGAGTTTGTTGTATGTCTTGATCTCATCCATACACTTGATAATTTCTGATAGCACACACATATTCAGTATAACTACCAAAGCCTCACATATTTAGATTGGTAACAACAAAAAAGCACACAAAATCTTGATGAAAAAATATGGTTAGTAAAGTGCAGATTTTACATTTCCATCATTTCCATGTCACTTTTCTGATTACGCTGTGCTGTATCTATGAAAACAGACCAGTGGTGAAGAACTAAAGCCCATTTAATGAGAATTTGTCATTAGCTTTTAGTGTTAGACATTAGTGTTAGAGAAGTGCTAGCAGAAGAAGAGTGGTTTGTAAAATCTGTCAGGTTCCTAAGTTATTTCACCCTTGCGTTACATGATAAGCAACAAGAAAATCTGGAATAGGCTGTTCAGTTTTGCCATTATGAAGATCTGCAGTTTCTGAAACTCATCTTGCTCCTTTTTAGTCATGATTACTAACAATTCTGCTATCCTTCACTCCTCCATTTATCCACCTTCTTCGTGTTGGGTCCGTGATCTTACACCAGCCAGAGCTCTGACAGCCCTCGTGAAGACACACAGCTCCAACGAGACTTTAACAACCATGCAGTCTCAAGCCTGGCATTTGATAAACTGCACCAGTACAAAAAGCAGTAGCTGCAGCAAGGGAGGCAGAGAGTTATTATTAGAGTTGCACTGGTGTAATTATAAAAGTAAACCTGGGCAAAGCCTGGGGGGATTTTCAGAACTAGGGTGAACTGTCAGTGCAGGCTCTCTTCCTCTCCCAGGGCACAGAGAAGCACATTTCTGTTTGAGAAAATCGCACGACATTCTGATTTTAGAATTTGATACACTTTTTCCAATATGCTGTTTATTTTCACTTAACATCAAGTCAGGATTCACATTATCTGCCAAGGCATAATAATTGCCCAAGAACATTCTCCAGCACTGAATACAAGAGTATGTGTTTTAGCTTCTCCCTGAAGGAAATCAAAATGGCATTTTCTTCCTTCGTTTTTTTTAGCTTAAGGCTGTATGCCTGAATTCACTCATATATGCCATTGCTGCAGCTTCCTAAATGCACAGCAATGGAATACTCTGAAATAACCTAATTATCAGTTTTAGCCTTAATATATATTTGTTTCAAATTATGATAGTTAAAACCTAATTCAGTTAAATTTGTCAGTGTAAATTAAAAAAAATAAATCCCCAAGTGAGGAAATAGGGAAAGTTAAAAATAAAACAACAATTTTAAAGTAGTATATTCTCATTACTCCCCATCCTAAGTGTAAAGAATTAAAAAATGATTATTTGATTCAGTATATTTTAGCAATTCAGAATATTTTGGTAAGCTGCAATATAAACTGCCATTAAAGAAACAAAAGACCTGAAGAGCTCACTTCAAAAACCCCAAATAAATTTGTGATTGTTTTTTTCCTAGGTTTCATTTGTGGCCCTGTAACAGCAAGCAGAGGGTTTTTATCCTAATATCCAAGCTACACTACGTTATACTGACAGCCACTTGTCCAGATCAGTCCCAGTCTGGGAGACACAGTGTGGGTTTGCCTCCTTCAGCAGCGCAGGGAAGTACCGCTGTAAGGGGACAGGAACACCGTGAGGTTTTTGACTGGAGAAGGAATGAACAATGATTTTATGTTTGGTCTTGTCTTGAATGCTAGTTTTTTCAATTTAAAAATCTGTCTGAAGATTATAGGACAAAAGAAAGGGTTGGAGGTTTTTTGTCAGCCCTTCCTCCTGGGAAACTTTTTTTTTTTTTTGAAAGCCTTTGATTAGATCTTGAAAGTGTCAGGCTGTGGTGTGGGTCAAAACCCAACATATCAAGCAGAAAACACATGGACAGTTGTTACAAAGATCAGACTTAAAGCCACATACTAATGTGGCTTTCACACTCACAGCAAACAAAGAGGGACAGGCTATACCAAGCTTATCTGGAAAAGCTTGGTATCCTGCACTCTGGCCCTATGCAGCACCTGAAATGACTGCAAGTACTCTTCTCCGGCTGAACATCAAAGACAGGTCCAGCAAAAGTCTGTTTTCTGACAGATGACATTTGGATTGTCAATAGAAAATATTTAAAAGAATAAACCAGCTGAAGCATACAGAGGAAGCTATTTATTCTTCCACTGTTGAACATGGGATGAAGAAACCATTTTCTACCAGCGACTACGTAACACTCCTCTGTCCAAAAATCCAGTCTTTTAACCTCATTCCCCAGAACAAAAATGAATCTTTCCTAGTTTCTTGTTTACTTTGCAGGTACATGGCTTACAGGGAGCAAAATTAACATCTTCCATCTTCTTCAGGGCTGCAAGTATTGCCTGCATGACTGGCTATACAAGGGGAACAGTTTGTAGCACCTCTAGAAATTGCCTGGCACCTCCCTTGACCAGGTTCTTCAGCTCATCAACTAACAAGGGCTGCCTGGCACAACAGGGCTATTCCTCACAACACAGCCAGCCCAGCCAGTTCCTGGTGTTGAACATACACCCAAAGCAGGGTGAGGGATGAGATTCCATGAGCTAAACTGACCTAATGCTGCCACGGTGGGGGAGCTAACCGAATAAGAACCCCACATCATACTGTGGGGTCAGTGGGCTAAATCAGCCAGCAAGGGAAGAAAAGGATGCATAGGGAGGCAGGAGGGACAGGCGAGTCCCACAACCAGGGAGGGGTTGAGGTGCACCATCAGAAGAAGCAGCAGTTCAGGCTAGAAGATGTATGCCTCCACAGGATAAATAAAACCACATTTATAAACAGAATAAACTGAAAATGTAACCTTCTGCTTTCTAGGAACTATGGAGGAAGTTTTCAACAACACTGTCAACTTTTGTTGACCAGAGGAACTGGGGAGTGGCAGTGGCAAGGGAACAAGGGTTGGGACAAAAAAAAAACCCAAAAACACACACCATCTTGCATCCTAGTGACCTGTGCCTATTTGGCACAAAAACTGGTGTGAGCATTTGAACACTCCTTCTACTCTGTGAGAATTCAGACATGGCACATGGATATTTTTAAACGCCACTGTATCCTGGATAACATGCTCATGATTCGCTATTCAAGTAGCCACCCAGACTCGAGTTACTGGAGAAAAGAGAGGCATCAAAGTGGCCCAAACATGCCCAGTGTTTTGGACTTCTCATGCTCACTTTGCCCTGCTTCTCAACCGTGGAAACTTGTTCAAGATGTGGCACAGAGAGGCTGGAGCACACTGGAGCAGCAGATAGCAGGGTACACCATGACCCTGCATGTGTGAATACCAGCTACTTAAATAGAGCAGGAGGGGGCTGTAAAAATCCTAGTTGAGAAACACTTGTATGCTGATAACTTTAAATCATCCACCTCTCCCTTTCCCAGTTCATTTTGCAATGAGGAACCCAGCCCCACATTAACATGGAAACAGTGCCTTAATTTATTCTTTAGATTCAGGCAACTATACCAGTTCTATTTATTTGGAAAATTACAAATTAAACACATATACTGTAGGTTTGGCTTTTATTTGAGACAATATTGGGGAAGCTGCTACGAAAGAAACAAATGATGCAAGAAGAGCAGGTGCCACAGGGAACACAGAAACATCAGTTGTGCAATGTCTTTGAAATCTGCTCTCCTAAAAAGAGAGACAAAAAAGGGAAGAGTGCTGCTGAAATTAGACCAGCTGACTAAGACTGGTTCAGGAAGCTATTTGGATCTGGACTGTAAAAATGTCTCTGAGTTTCCACAGAAATGGTACTGAATGCTGCTGGTCTAGAAATACATGTCCTGATTTTCACTGGATGAAAACCTTTAGAAATTTCACCCTTAAAGGTTCTCAGTAAGACTGCCCTCAGCTTAAACTTACTGTAAGCAGGATTTGGAAGGCAGTCAACAGGTATATGCATGGATAGCTAAGTATTAGCTACTCAGAATATGAAATACTGTGCAGTGAGTGTTGATCATAGCTATAGATTGACAGCTGTCCTCCATTAGAGTCACAGAATGCATTAGGTTGGAAGGGACTTTTAAAGGCCATCTAGTTCAACCCTCCTGCAGTAAGCAGGGACACCTTCAACTAGATCAGGTTGTTAAGAGCCCCATCAAGCCTGACCTTGCATGTCTCCAGGGATGGGACTTCTACTATGTCTCTGGACAACCTGTTCCAGTGTCTCACCACCATCATAGTGAAGAACTTCTTCCTAACGTCTAATCTAAACCTACCCTGCTCTAGTTTAAAACCACTGCCCCTCATCCTATCACTACCTGCCCCTATATTCCCTCTGCAGCTTTTCTGTAAACCCCTTCAGGTACTGGAAGGCTGCTATAAGGTCTCCCCAGAGCCTTTTCTTCTCCAGGCTGAACAACCCCAACTCCCTCAGCCTGTCTTCATAGGAGAGGTGCCCCAGCCCTCTGATCATCCTCATGGCCCTCCTTTGGATCTACTCCAAACGGTCCACGTCCTTCTTCTGTTGAGGGCTCCAGAGCTGGACCAGATGGGGTCTTACCAGAGTAGAGGGGAATAATCACCTCTCTCAATCTACTAGCCACCCAGGATGTGATTGGACTTCTGGGCTGTGAGTGCACATTATTGGCTCATGTCCAGCTTTTCATCCATCAATAGCCCCAAGTGCTTTTCTGCAGGGCTGCTCTCTATCACATCTTCCCCCAGCCCGCACTGGTAATGAGGATTGATTGTCCCAAACCAAGCACAGGACCTTGCACTTGGTCTTGTTGAACTTCATGAGGTTTGCACAGGCCCACCTCTCTAGCTTGTCCAGGTCCTCTGGGTGACAACCCATCCCTCTGGCACATCAACCATACCACTCAGCTTGGTGTCATCTGCAAACTTGCTCAGGGTGATCTCACCATCTATGTCATTGATAGAGATATTAAACAACACTGGTCCCAGTACAGATCCCTGAGGGACACCACTTGTCACCCCCTCCACCTAGACATTGAGCCATTGACCACGACCCTCTGGATGTGACCATCCTGAGCTGTTGATTTCCCATATGTAACACATTAGATTCCCCTGATAACCCTTCTGTTCATTTGCAGGGATGAAAAGTTAGTTTACATCAGTCAGCGACCTGAATTGAAACCAGATAATTCTTAATAGCTGGTGAATTCTCTCCTGTTGGTTTGTGTATTTTGAAATACCATGTAAAAAGCATCAAGACAGAATTCTTTCACCTCAGTAAAGTCCAAGGATCTGGGTATTTTCTGCTAGCACAGGGAATTCATACTGGAATAGTAAAATAGATTAACTGAAAAACCCTCCACTGAACATAATCAGTCTGAGTAAAGCTACACGTATCTCATACACTAATAAGAAGGCTGCTGCTGTAATTCCCAGAAAGCACTCAGTTCTGTAATTAGCATACAGAAGCAGACTGTTTCTAAAAAGTATTTTATTAAAGAAGTGAACAGCTGAATTACCAGGGTAAAAAATAAATGCTGCTAATGCCAAATGATAGTTAAGTATATAAGAAGATTATAAACGACCTTAAAATTACTTTAAATACAGAAAAACTGTGAAGCCTTTTCAGGTGAAGTCACTTTGCTTGATTTGCAGAAAAATATAGGCTTGTACTATACTACAGCTCTCCTTTGCACACTTAACTACTGACATGACTGGAGGAAGCATCCACACCTAGAAAACCCGTGCAGTTCCTCTAGGCTGCCTTTCCATAATAATCTGAAAGATCATCACCACACCCTGCAAGTGGATGGAGTTGAAGTCAGCAAACTGCCAACATGAAGTCACAACATTATTTACAAGCTCTGTACTCCCAGGGGAAAGAAAGTTCCTGAACACTTTCTTCCACACTATGCTTCCAAATTAGCAACCATTCCATCTAAAATAGGACAGAAAATTACCAGGCAGTGTGCATTTAAATGACATATACTTTGCATCCACTTCCCTTGCCCATCTACTTGCCCTAATATTTTGGGTCACCTGAGCGCAAGTGCCCCTGAAGTTTTAAAGTTGTCAGAATCAAACTGTTGAAGACAAGTTTTGTGGAAGAGCTGTTGTCCTCTTTGTTTTCAGAGACAGTGACTAAAGCTAAATATCTTTCCTTTCTTCGATTACCTAAACCCAGATAGAAACAACAAAAAAGCATTAGGATGGAAAGGATGCTGAAGAAAAAAAAAACAGGACCATCTCAGCTGGATATCTGCAACCTTCTGGAAGATGGGCATCTGTGAAACAAATTTCAATAAAGGGATCTAACTCTGCTTCCAAGAGACCTACCGTTTCCAGTAGAGCTGCAGGTAGGAAGAGGTGACATGTGGGTAGCAGAAGCAAATCAGACTTAAAGAATTGTTTTTGTTTTTTAAATACATGTAACGACAGCAGGAACAAAGCTGAAATACTGTGTCCAGCTCATACCTACATTTTTGAAGATGCTAAAACAACTGGAAAGGATTTGGAAAAGGGCCATGATTATAGCTTAGTTACTGAGGAACATAACGTTAGACATGATGCTTAAGAAGTCAATGCATTTGGAAGATGTCAGAACGGGACTGGGTCCAGGTATAAAAGTCCATAGAAGAAATTGTTGGTTGTTAGTAGTTTCTGATGTAGAAGAAAACGGATCTAAATGGTCACACAAAAAATTAAAGGGACTGTCTGTTTATTTTTTACTGTCAGGAAGTGCAATATGTAGCAGCCTGCTGGTGAATGATGTGGATTCTCCTGGCTGTGGCAATTATTACATTGTGACGGCATGTTTTCTGTAGCACAAATAGAGGAGAGAATTACATTAAACCTGTGCTTGTTCTGTGGATTCTCTCATGTCAAAAAGCCCTTAAGGAAGGAAATGAGTTCTTAGCTCCCATTGCAATATCTAAGCATTCCTTTTTCAGGGCCGTCTCCTCATTTCATAAGATTAATAAAATAAGTCACAGTAGTAATAGAAATAATAATGTGAATTTCAAGAGAAACAGCGGAAGAAAATGAAATCTGATGCATTTAGACCAGTCTCCAGTTGTGGCAACGCTGAATAACAGATGAAGCTATTGTTTCACTGGGGTTTCACACACTCTATTTACGTATAGGTATTAAAATAACACATTAAAGGGAAAATGGTTTGTAATACAAAAATTCTAATAGCTGACACATAGTAGCTGATGGATTAAGAATCCTAAACAAATCTGAGCCCTTTCCTGTTCAATATACATCATTACACACTGCTCTTGGGGATAGAAAAGAGCCTGCATGAAGTCCACTGCATGAACTTTCTAAGCTTTATGTGCCTGGGGTGTATTTAGTTAGATGTGAGCATTAGGCAAGTATTGCTAATGCTACTTCTTCAACAATAGCCTGAGGCATAACTCAACTTTGGTTTCTATTAATAAACCACATCGTTTCAACTGGAACCCTGCATATTGCACTAATACTGCATCAAGGGTGCAGTGCTTCAGTACTAGTTCAGTAACTGCACTGAAAGAAAAGGCTTCAAAGCCTGTTCAATGAAGCACACTTGCAACAGTACATATTAAAAGGCCACATAATAAAATACAGTTGCAAGCTTACTTACATTGTATCTTGGGTTGCTACAGTGTACTTAGAGCTTAGCTTCACTAGCCTCACAGTTTGGGTGAAGCCTGAGGTAGCAATGTCTTAAGGGCTGCAGAACAGTTGTTTGATTAAAAGATGTTTCTATGTATTATTATGGATTTATAAAGAAAGTTAACCCACATATGTTTGGATTCTTGCTCAGAGAGCTGTTGTGGGTTTTTTTTGTTGTGGGTTTGGGGTTTTTCTGGGGGTTTACCAGGCAGGTCAGGTAAACCTCCATTTTGATACAGAGTCTGCAATAATTTGTGGATGCCTGAAAAATAGAACTTCTATTTCAAGATTCTGCATTTTGTTTTCTTTTTAGGCTTACTGTGTAACAGAGCCTGGATCAGGCTCCAGTGTGGCTGGTCTAAAAACAAAGGTTGAGAAGAAAGGAGATGAGCATGTTATTAATGATCACAAGATGTAGATCACAAATGGTGAGAAAGCAAACTCATGTTATATATTCTGTTCAGAGTTACATAGTGACTTTGTTCCCCCACAGTTAAGTTCTTTAAAGATCTGTTATAAATTTGATAGTTCAATGTGTTTCAACACACGCCACTTTAATCTCTGACCAGTTTGTCAGGGTAGGATGTAAGAATGTACTCTCAGCGCTGTGCAAAGCCTAAAAAGCAAAAAAAAAAAAAGTGGTGACATGACAATTCCTCACTCAAAAAGGCCTCTTGAATCTAATTTGTCAGAAGCTTGTTGAAATTCACGCATTATAAATTAAAGTTTAAATGTTTAACTGTATTTAAAAGCAATCAGAAAAGGGCTATGTTGGTGGTACAAAAAAGGCTAACAATATTCCAGGAACATAACCAGTAGATGAAGTGATAATTTTCCTCCATTCAGCATTTATGAGACCACATGCACCAATTCTGAAGGCCCAATTTCGGGCCTTTCAGAACAACAAAGACATGGATAAACTGTAGCAAGTTCAGCAGAGTACCACCAGGACATGGTGGGAACTTTAGCACTTGCACATCTAAAGGAAGCTGCAGGAACTTGGCTTGTTCAGCCTACAGGAGGACAGGCTTTGGTGGAACCCAACAGCAGCCTGCCAGTGCCTGAAGATGCTTGAGAAGACAGAGCCAGTCTCTTAAGTTATGGCAGCAGGAGGGTGAGAGACAGTAATCATAAGTTAGAATAGAGGTTCAGACATGAGGGAAAAACACTTTGTAAGTACAGCAAGGCAGTGGAACAAGTTGCCCAGAAAGACTGTGCAGTCCCCATCCTTGGGGGTTTCAGAGGCCAGACACGATAAAGCTCAGAGCAACCTCATCCGGCCTTTGAGCTGCAGCTGCCTTGAACAGAAGGCTGAACTAGAGACCTTCTGGGGTCCCTTCTAGCCTGATTTCCCAGTGATACTATGAAATTATAAAGCTGAGAAAAAACTAGAAACTGACATTCAGATTAATAAATTACACATTGATCTAACATGCAAGCTGGGCAATTACAGTTGTGCTTCTATATTACACTTCACATTAATGTTGCACACTGCAGAAAAGCATTGGGAAAAGGGCAAACAAATACGAACATCACACAGAGTTCCTTTCTCCATGAACTTCCTCTCATCTTCAAGTAGTGCTTAAGGATTTTACTTTCTACACATCCATCACATTTGCCTCTGCAAAAGACAGTGTGTTTTCCGCTTCTGACCTGGATGCTTGCTGAGTGAGTTCATGGTTCTACAAAGATAAGGCTTTGGGTGATGAGATGCAAGTGTGAGATGGGGACAGATGTTCTTTATCCACACTGTCTGCTGCTAGCAGAGGGACTACAGTTTGGCAGAAGTGACAAGAAGTCAGGGAATACCCCTACATGTCTTGATGCAGTTTTCATCTTACCTTGCAGGCACCAAAGCTCATGCAGGAGAAAACATTAACAGTGTAGAACTTAAGGTTATTTAAAGTTACTTCCTTAAAAAAAAAAGGCAGAAAAAAGCAAGAGCTCTTCAAGGGTTTGTTATTCAACTACAGACTGGAAGTATCTTCTGAGTAACTCTGATTTCCAGGAGCCTGTATAATAACATTATTGAACACTAAGGTGGCTTCCAGACCTACTAGTTTCATTGCTAAACCCAGCATTATACTTGTGCAGTTTTTCTGTACCTCATCCAAGCAATTGACACGGACATTCTTGCTGCCCAGTAGCCTTCCAGCCTCTTCAGTGTTTCCTTTAATTAAAAAAAAGAGAAACAAAGAGAGAGAAATGGGGGTAAGAAAGGGAATAAATTGAGGATCAAATGGAAAAAGATCAATTCCATTCCTGCTAAGAATCAAAATCTTTGTATACTAACCACTTGGGTGTAGATTATCCAACAATAAATCAATCACACTGAGCAAAGAGACTTTGGAATCAAGAGTGTTCTGTTGTAGAAGCTAAGAGACAAGTAGTCACAACATCAAAGAGTAGTCTGAGACCATGTACTAGAAGCAAACATCCATTTTTGTGAAGTAACTGATCTACACGTGCACACACATGAACAGAACCCTAATATGTCTCTTCATAAACTGCATCAGAACAATGCTGAATAAGTAAAGCGATACTGAGCACTTGAACACATTCAGTACTTTGACTTCTTTTCGAGCACCTTATGTCTAAGACTTTTCTGGTCTGAGTGAAACATGCTTTAGTTTACTTGCATCCACTTCCTGTTCAAATCCCAAATTTGCAAAACTTTACCTTCCAGGTCCAGAAAATGGAAGGAATTTGCTTTTGGTAATAAGGGAACTGAGGCACGTTGACCACTGACATCTGCCAAAGGCATAAGTAGGCTGAAGGTGGGAAAAAAAAACCCGTACAAGGAAAAATAGGCCATGGTTTTGTATTTTTCAATTTGCTACAAGAATCCCTTCAGCTAAGATCTAAGAACCTGTTTTAAAGACCACTGGAAGCCTATTCAGCAATGTCAATGTAACATTAACAGACATTCAAACAAATAGAAATAAAAGAACATTCAAGTCTAAGCTTGGTCAATTAAATTTATTGTAATTGTACATTAACAGAAATTTCTGATCAGTAATACAATCATAAGCAAAGCTTTTTCAGCAGTGATGTGCTTAATACAAATAAGCATTAGATTCCCCCCCCCCCCCATTTTCATGACAGGCTTGACATTCATCTTCATTATATCACTAGGAGGTGGTACTCCTACAAATTTTCCACAAAGCAATGCTTGTAACTTGTGGCTCATTTTCTTTCAAAAAGCATTACAAATACAAGAAATAATTTATTTTCATAAAATTTTTCGTGTAATTCAACTATAATAAAAAGGTATCTATACCCTTTAAAAAATATCTTTTAAAATTATCTTAGGGGAAAAAAGCCTGTCACCCAAGTACCCAAGTCATCTCACACATTTGATAAAGACCTAGTAAAATGCAGAGTCAGGGCACTGTCAACTAGCCTACTCCCCCAAATACATACATTTATTTAAAACTATATGTGAGAAGCTTCTTAGGATCTGAAGCAGTTTTCAAAACATCCCAGCAAAAGAACCAACATCAAAAGGAATAAGTCTTCAAGGGGCGATCTTCAAAGTAAATTTTAATGCAAGTGAAGCAAAGTTGCATCTACAACTTCTGAGTTCTGTATGAAACAACACTGAAGGATTTCCAAAGGAGACACTAAACTGACAGAAGTCAGACTTCTGTAACTGGCTAGAGTTTAAAGATGGTGCCAAGGTGTTCATAGTGGTGTGCAGTAGGAAGCCAAGAGACAACAGGCAGAAGTTGAAAGAAAAAGAAGCTTCAGGCTGCACATAAGGAAATATATTTTCTCTATGAGCCCGATAGGTTGCCAAGAAATCTTGTGCAGTCTCCATCCTTGGAGGTTTTCATGGCTAGATTGGATAACGACCTGAGCCATCTCATTTGACCTCACAGCTGACCTGTTTTGAGGTTGACCTAGAGACCTCCTAAGGTCTCTTCCAACCTGAATCATCCCACGATGCTAACCAGAAGCATGAGAGAAGTTAGAAACATTTGCAAGATGAAGGCCTGAAACTCGCTTAAAGTGACTCAATCAAACCAATTCTGATCCACGCGAAATTCTTTGCCAACTGTCCCATCCTTGTGTCTCTAACACAAGGAAACTCTTTAACATAAGGAAGAGTGAAGCCCCAGAACGAAAAATAAAATTTCAAATGAGATCAAATTGACTCAAAATTGCATACAGAAATGTGTAGAGCACATCAGGGGGTTTGGTTTACCCCCAATAAACAAAAACCCCACCAACTCAGAACTTTCCAAATACAATTTGGAATACAACTATTTAGATAGGGCTGTGAAATTCACATTGCTGGGCTGTGAAATCACAACTATTGTGACAAGCACAACAGAAAGCCTGCCAGCAATAAGTGTATGTGCCTCATAACATGTTGAAGCTGCAATACTTACACAAAATGCAAAATATAAAAGTAAAAGGGATAAGAGCTGCAAAATACCCCAGACAAGCTCAAATTCTGTTAATTTAAGAACATCCTGCATGCAAGGAAACTCTGGTCTGGTGAGAACACATAGAGAAACCTGTAACAGGCTAAAGAACTGGATTATTCCCAATTAAAAAAAAAAAAATCCCCCCAAGCATATTAACATAAGTCAATAGGTAAATGTCAACGACCATGGCTAATGCGAATACACACAAGACAGACATAAGCCTTTCCTGGCAGAGTAAGATCCTCACAGCTGAGCTTCCCCCGGCCTGAAATGCACAGCCTGAACTCCACGCCGGGCAAGCGGCCTCCTTCGCGTTCCCTAGATGCAGAGGCCTGTCCCACGTGCAGGCAGCGTGAGAGAGAAGCCCGCTCCCAGGGAAACAGCCGTTTTCCCCGCTAGAAGGGAAGCGGGGCTCAAAGGTGGGGGCTGGAAGGCAGGCCGGCCCGTACCAGGCGGCGCCTCGAGGAGCCCCGCTGTGCCCGGGGCCGAGCGCAGCCCGCGGCTGGCGTCAGCGCGCCCAGTAACGGCTCCAGCTCCCCGACGAGGGGCCGCGGCCCGCTTTTCGCCCGCCGCCGCTAAGGCCGCCGACGGCGAGTGCGAAAGCAAACCCTCCTCCGGCACAACCGGCGGGGGCCCGCCCGGGCACTACGAGGCCCGACGGAGCTGCACTACCACCCGCGGCCGCGGAAGGGCGAGGGCCGCGCCGGGCTCACCTGTGGCGATCACTCCCAGCAAGTCCTTCTCCTCCGGGCTCAGGTCACCTCTCCTAGGAGGAGCCATCACGCCCCCCTGCCCCCCTCAGACGGTAAGGCAGACACACAGAACGATGCCACCCGCCAAAGCAAGCTCAGCCCGGGCTCAGCAACTGCCCGGGCCAGGCAGCGCCCCCCAAGCACCCCCTCCCCGCGGCGAGGCCAGCAGCACCCTCCCCCGCCCCGCTCCTCATGGCGACTTCCTCCCACAGCCCCGCCTCGCAAGGGGCCGGCTATGGGGTTAAACCATTCCCGCCGAGGCGTGGGGGAGGTCGGGTGCAGTCTGTCCGCTTCCGCCGACTTCTGAGCTCGGTATTGGAGAGAGAAGGAGACCGGTTCCCCTTTGTCCCTCGTCTTAAAATTGAGAAATGGCGTTTTCTTTTTCTTTTGCCCCCTTTTTTCTGATTTTCCTGTGGCTGCTCCTTCGTCTACCCCCCCAAGTTCTCCGGGAGTGGTGCGGCCGGGCGGAGGGGGTGGTCGCAGAGGCGCCCGTGTGTCAATGTGTCTGTCCTTCACTCCTCCATTGTCTGCTGCCGCCGCTGCCGCCGAGCCTGCTCTCCCCTCCCCGGACCGCGAAACCACCCGACAGGTGCGGCGGGCGAGCGGGCGCCCCTCACGGCTGGGCCGCCCCGCGGAAGGTGCTGCCGGCCGCCAGGCGGGAGTGGCGCCTCAACCCCGCGACGGCGCTGCCCGGGTGGGCGGTGTTCGCGGGCAGCAGCGGGGCACCGGCAGGCGGGCGGGCGGGCAAAAGGAGCGAGGCCTGTGCGCGGCGGCCATCGCGGGTCCGGGCGTGCGCCCCGGCGGGGGAGACCGGGTGCCCGCGCACGGAAATGCCGCCGCGCGCGGATTTCCGCGTCCCGGCCGCTGCGGGGGTGAAGCTCCGGGGCGCCTGCCGCGGGGGAGCGCGCTGGAAGCCCCGATACTGCCTCACACACACACCCCGTAACGGGCGGCGCCGGGTCTGCTGGCGGGAGGACGGGCGGCGGGGCGGGCTGGCACCTGCGGCTGGCCGGCCCCGGTGCTCGGCTGTCTTTCTGCAGGGGCTGCTTTCTTGTCGCTTCACTGTAGGGGCTCGCCAGGGTGTTCGTTCCCGGGCAGCAACAGCCGTTTATTCGGCTGAAGCGGCCTGGCGGTGTCACGGCGTCCTGTCCCCTAAGGGAAGGCGATTTTGGTGCGCTCAGGGTGAGGGGTTGGGGGGGGGGGGGAGGGGGAGCCACGCGTTTGGGGTATTCAGAACGGTGCCTTTTGTTAGCGCCTTTCTAAAATTAAACCGCCGGTGGAAAAACGATCTTTGTTACGGATCCAACTTTCCGCTCCTCGACTTGAAGCTGGGAAGGCGCAGGGGCGATCCCGCGGGCTCCCGGCGAGGGGCAGGGGCGCGGGCTTGGCCGTCTTGATCTCTGCGCGTGTTTGTACGAGAGGCGAAAGCAGCAGCCCTGTACTCGGGGGTGGCTTTTTGCCCTCCTTTGTCCTTCTCTTCAGTCTGCAATTTTTGTGTCCTTCCTTTCAAGGAACCTGTTTTTTCCTGTAGCTAATTTTTAAAGGCATAGCTTTACCAGCACGCTGAATTCTTACTCCCCCCCCCCCGACTCCCCTCCCCCTTAATGCTTTCAGGTCATCTCATGGCTACTTACGCCTGGGAATCTCTCTCTCAAACACTAATCTCGTTCTCTGTTCTCACGTTTGTTAATTGCCTAACTGACTCTTCAGAAATGGCGAAGTCCCGTGTTGCGCTTCCCGGCTCACAGCAGAGCCCGCTCTGGGAGCCTGGCCTGTCTTTGTAGCTGTTTGGGTACAAACCCAAATTATTTTGTTGAGGAAATAAACAAAAGCAGACAAGAAGTACAGGGATGTGCCACCATCTCACTTTACTGGAATCAACAAGTGTAAATAAGGGAGATCGCATTGGACTTTGGATTATAACAGATTCCCTTGTCTGTTTGGGGGGAAACAAAAATGCCTGGAAGGAAATGCCCTCGAGACAAAAATGCTTTTTGTATTCTGGCCCAGAAAGTTCTCCTCATGTAGTGCTGACAGAAATCTGTCACTAGCCCAACTGTGAAGGCTGAAATTAGGGTTTAAGTGGTTTTTTGTTGGTTCACTGCAGGGTGTGAATTTTACCCGCTGTGAGCAAATTTTGTGATATTATGGTATGCTGATAATCTCTGTGGCACTATTAAATAATAGGATCCTACAAGCTTCTTTTCATATTAAAAAACCTGTCAGGCATTCAGTGTACAAAAAGATGTGTATTACATTCCTTTTTTTTTTTAAATCTGAGAATGTCAGTGCTGTCACTGCACTTTAGCTCACAGTGTAAACGGGCAAACATGATTTTTCTTTGGCAGCCTCCCTGGAGCTCTCATGGTGACTTAAGGTTGAAGGACGGCTCCATCTGTAAGGGTGCTAAAACACTTTAACACTAGCTAAATGCTTCTTGCTGTTACCTGGAGAAGGCTTCTGTATGACCTTCAGTCCAGTAGTTTGCAGACATTTCACAATCCAGTTTATCGTTGCAAGATCACGATGAGGTAATGAAGTGGCATTGCCTCCATTTTAATGTATAGAATTTGAAGCCTGGAGTCAGAAAGTGATTTTTCTAAGGTGGTATAGGGAGTCTGTCAGGGCAGCAAACTGGAATTTGAAAATGTAGGTTCCATATAAGCTTCTGTGTCTTGCCCTTTAATGTATTTTCGTTTATCTACTGTATCTGGTTGTTACACATACTTAAATTGTGGTTATTACTGTGTGGTAATTAATAACTTAAGTTGAAGGTATTGCAGAGAGAAAAGGATTTGTTCACTGTACCGTGACTCAATATTGTTTAGATTTCAAACAGTAAGTATCACATATTAAAAAACTTTTTATCTTCCCATCAGGTTTTACCTTTGATACTTTGGATTTGTAAGGCAGGTACAAGTGGTGACATTTTTTTCCTCTCCAGTTGGCTGGGTTTAGTGTGTGTGGTTCTGTTCCAGTAAATTTATGATCGCCACCGTAATCCATGTGTAGGTGATCCTGAACTATTGATGTTTTCTGCAGCTGTTGAGAGCTGGCTATCTATGCAAGAAAATAATGAGAATTTCTTTAATTATTAGTACTACAACATGCAGTATAAAAAGTGCCTTATCTTTGGTCAAAGTAGGGGAGAATAGACTGCCTTATGCTTTGGAGAACGCAGCATGAAGCCACGCCTTTGGATGTGGAAAAGAGGAAAAGGAGATTCTGAACTGGTTTCGCTGATTTCAAGCTGTTTTCTGTCAAGCGACTAACTGTCACTTGTATCTGGGAGGCGGGCTTGAATTACCGCCATGTACTTTGCTGCTCTGCTAGTGGTAGCATGGGTCAGAGATCCTGTAGCCTCTTGCTATGCCAGTGCTTAGCATGACCAGAAACATGGTGTGACCCCCTGCATTTTATCTAGGGAAAAATAAAATACCAGGTCAAACAAGTACTGATATTCCTATGACTTACTCTTCTAGCTCCCATCCCACTGGTTGTGGATAAAGACTTCCCTTTGGATTGCCTGTGGTGGGTTTTTTGAGTTTAGGTGATCTCAGTGTCTGCAGCATCCTGTGGTTATAACCTCCCACAGCTGCCTGAAAAAAGGACCTCTCTTTATTTGTTTTTGAACCTGCTACTTCATGGTTTCATTTGAGTCCCCACCCTCAAGCCCCAGCTGCCATTTGAGAGATGGTGAAGAGTTGTCCCCTGTTCACCCTTGGTCATAGAATCATAGAATTGTCTTGGTTGGAAGGGACTCTTTAGATCATCAAGGCCAACCATGACCCTAGCCTGCCATGCACTACTAAACTGTGTCCCTCAGCACCACATCTAACCATCTTTTGCATGCCTCGGGATGGAGAGACTCAACTAGTTCCCTGGGCAGACCATTCCATCATGTGCAGTCATGCCTTGATGGATGTATATTATCCCCTGCCATGGTCTTTTTGCCAAACCAAAGTCTTATGTCCTATATAAAAGCAATTTCATATGGTTTTTGAGTGTGGTTTTGTAAAATGGTTCTGTCTTCTGCATGGGCTGGCCTATGGGAAATCTCCTTCATGTGGAGCTGAGCCTTTCAAACAGATCTTTGCTGGGTTTTGGTCCTGTTGTCTCCAATCCTGATAGTTGTATCCTGGCCAAAGTGAGGAGGATCTAATAGGATTATTTATTTAGATCAATTCAAGTTCATGGTGGCTCAAGGGCTTTTTTTCACTGTCAGAAACATCCTTTGTTTTTTCCTCTCAGATCTCACAGATCCTAATCTGTGGATAGGTTACTATTTTCTTCCCAGTTGATTGGCATTGTGTAACTCTTTAACCTCTGTGAGTATTTTTATTTTATTGTAAGTGGCTTTTTTTAGTTTTCATCTGTTCTGGGATCTCAAGACAGACACTGGATCTCTAATACAATCTGTCAACGTTACTAAGTCTTGTTTTGCACCAGAAGGTAGATTATAAAAAAAACTGCAAAAGAGTAACTGAAAGCAGCCAGGGACTGGTGAGTGTGGTACATGAGGTGTATCTTTGAATGACAAGGTGTTCAACTGAGACATGATTAGAGATCTCCATCAGATAACAGTTCCCTGCGGGACCTTGCACAAAGTTAGGCTTTCTCTATGCTCCGAAATTTAGGAGCAAATCCCAACACTTGACTCTTAGCTGTATCCAGAGCCTGGCAAGGCAAGACCTGTGCTCGCTTCATCTTCTCTTAAAACCTTACTTGAAGGATTCTCAAGTGTATTGGACAGAAAGACACCAAAGTATCCTCCAGAAAACTGGTTCAGACTGTTGGGTGAGCAGTGTTCTCCAGCGGGAAATACAGGACAGAGCGGTGCCAAAGTACTGGTTTAGGACTTGAAGGTTCATATAGTCATATAGTCATCCTGACATTAGTCAGACTTAGCAGGACTGTTGGTGGAACTAGAACTGATCTGGCTGAGCAGAGCCAACAACCTTGGTGTTTCTGCATCCAAAACATAGCCAGCATAGTTGCCACCTATCAAGGCTTCTTTAGAGAAGACGATTCACATGTTTAATCCTATAGACTGCAAAGTGCATTTTTGATTATATGTGTTGATTTTTGTGTGTATCTTTCACTGGTAATCATGCAAAGGCAGCCCACATACCTTTCCCACAGACAGTGAGGGGTAACAGTGCAAAGAAGGAATTTTGCACTGCTCTGGTATTGTGCTGATGAGAGCAATGTGAGCGCCTTCGTGTCATGGTTTAGCCCCAGCTGGCAGCTCAGCACCACGCAGCTGCTCACTCACTCCTCGCCCCTGCAGCGGGTTGGGGAGGAGAATCAGAAGAAAAAGGTAAAACTCGTGGGTTGGGATAAGGACAGTTTACTGGGACAGCAAAAGGAGAGGAGAATAACAAGAATGCTAATAAAAGAATACAGAAAGTGGGTGACACACTGCAATTTTCTCATCACCAGGAACCTGATGCCCATCCTGTCCCTGAGCAGTGACCCTTCCTCCTTGGCTAGCCCCCTTTATATACTAATCATGATGTCATATGGTATGGAATAGTTCTTTGGATAGTTTGGGTCATAAATGTTCATTGTTCAATCTGTTAAGAGCTGGTGCTTCTTCAAAAAACCCCCAAACCCCAACCAGCCAGTGTTACTCATAACAAAACCAGATATATGTACCCCTTGCTCCATTTATATACTCAACATTGGATAATTAAGGAGAAAAAAAAATTACAAAGCTTCTTTGCAGGTTGTTTTAATGCTTTCTTATCTTACTGTTCTGGATGGTCCTGATAGGATCAACTTGCTCAGAGAATGCATCTTTTTGTTCTTTGTATGAGACTTTTTAAGTCATTGCTTCTTTTTGATTAAGAAAAACTCTAGCTTTAAACAGTTTCATGCATATGAATACCATGTAGGGTAGGTACTTTTTTTTTCCTGTAAGTAATAAAGTAAGCAGCTTTTTTGCTGGTAAAAGACAGAGGTGTTTAGTGACTACAGAGCAGTATGGATCAGCTTAGGGCCATCTGAGTGTGACTGCAAGACTAAATTCTTTCCCACTTAAACTTTGCAAGTGGTGGCAATAACCCGGTCATGTGTTGGCATGGCTTCTGTAGGTGTTGATTTGCAATGGCTTTTCAGACAGGTGTTGCTTAAATAAATTCAAAACTTCAGTGTTGTAAAGTAAATAAAATGGCATAAAGCTGTCAAGGAAACATTGCCATGTAGAAGGACATTGGAAAATTTTACAGCATGTATAGACCCCACTCCACCTTTTTGGAATCATGAGTGCTATCCTAGGAAAAAATAATTCCCTGTGAGAGTTATGTGTTAGCAGCAGTTAGTGACAGTCAGACCTTTTATCTGAGGAAGAATGGCAGAGCCTGTTTGGTTAAGCATATCTAATTAGATCTGATCCGTGACTAATTTTTAATGTAAGATTTTTGTTCAAACTGCTTATGTAATAGCCATCTAGAGATACCTGTTTGCAGACTTAAGGGGATTGCTTAGGGCAGAGGAGTAACATTATACACAGAAAGGATATGTACTATTAAGTCCAGGTTGCTCTGAGATGTAATTTTTTACGCCTCAGTTTATTTTCTGTTTCCATTCCTCCTGTTCAAATTCAGGAATCCTTGTGCCTGTGTTGCACATCAGGCAACACACTGTTACCTTTATCTGTCTGTTGCCTGAGCCTGCAGGTAAAGTAATCCCATTCTGATATGTCACATGCAATTCATTTCACCCATGGTCTCCCATCCGTGGTTGAGCCCTGGGATCAACTGCAGCAGTACTTGTTAACTTAAAATCATCATTATCTGTTCAAAGATAACTAAAATACACAGGGATCACTCAGAGGTGATGCTGATGTGTGAGAGGAAAATTGTCAAATGGCAAAAATCTATCACTTCTCCCTAAAGAGAAGTCTCTGGAGTACAGTGATACTGAGCTGTGCCTTAAAACCCTTTTTGAACTTCCCATATCATACTTCTTAATCTAGCTGGAGATCTCATAAGAGACTGCAAAAGTCAAAATAAAACCTAGTTCTAAATGGTGAGCCCAGTGACCAGAGGGATGGGTGCAGAGGCAATATTTAGCGCAGCATCGTTCTCCTCAAGGGTCTTAAGTGCTATAAAAGCTGAGAGCAGAATGAAACACTTTCATTCAGTGTTTAACAGATTTGGTATTCTGTAAAGTGTGCAAGTACAATAAAGGGAAATTGTGTATTTGTAACATACTTCTGGTAAACCTTCCAACTTGGCTCTCAGTTTTGAAATGAGGTTGGATAGGTGCAAGCAGCAGCTCATGTAGACCAGATTGCAAGACTAGGAGGTGCTTGATGCGTCTTCCCTAGCCAAGGGAAGGTAGTTAAGAGGCAAGCTGGTCATGAGTCAGTACAGAAGCTTAAACCTGGGTAGGGACTGATACATGTGGTATGAGCTTTTTTTTTTTGCCTGTTCAGTATTGTACCCACTCCATCTTTGATATGGTTTTTATCACTAAGTACACTTTAATATAGTAAAAAAAATCCTTCACATGTACCATATAAAACAAGTAATCTTTTGGCCAGTTACGTATTTTGGTTTTTAAATTCCCAGAAGTCAGGAAAATATTTCCAGGAAGTAAATCAGTAGTAATTCCTACCACAATAGTGGCTTTGTCTATAAGAGCTGTTTGTTGCTATGCGTTGCTGTGATGGGTTGACCCTGCCTGGAGGCCAGGTGCCCACCAAAGCTGCTTTGTCACTGCCCTCCACAGCAAAACAAGGGAGAGAAAATACATCAAAAGGCTTGTGAGTCAGGATAAGGACAGGGAGAGGTCACTTGCCAACTATAACAAGGGTGGTGAAGGGTCTGGAGGGGAAGCAGTATGAGGAGAAGCTGAAGTCCCTTGATTTGTTCAGCCTGGAGAAGAGGAAACTGAGGGGAGACGTCATTATGGTCTATGGCTTCCTGATGAGGGGGAGCGAAAGGACATGCACTGATCTCCTCTTTGGTGGCCTGTGATAGAACTCAAGGGAGCTGCATATTAGGAAGAGGTTCTTTACTGAGAGGGTCGTCAGGCACTGGAACAGGCTCCCCAGGGAAGTGGTCACAGCACCGAGCTTGACTGAGTTCAAGAAGCGTCTGGACGATGTGCTCAGTCCCATGCTCTGACTTGTCTGGCCCTGTGTGGAGCCAGGAGTTGGACTTGATCCTTATGGGTCCCTTCCAGCTCAGGAGATTGTATGATTCTATGATTACTGTTAGAGGTTAAACAGATTCAACTAAAGAAAAATAGTTTATTACCAATTAAATCAGAAAAGAATAATGAGACAGAAAACAAAATCTTAAAAAAGCCTTCCCCCACACCTTCCTTCTTCTCAGACTTAACTTCACTCCTGATTTTGCACCCTCTTTCCCTCTGGGAGCATAGGGGCACAGGGAATGGGGGTTGCAGTCATTCATCACGTGCCATCAGTGCCACTCCTTTCTCCTTGAGGGAGGACTCCTCATGCTCTTCCCCTGCTCCAGCATGGGGTCCCTCTCATGGGGGACAGTCCTTCACGAACTCCAACCTGAGTTCTTCCCACAAGTTGCAGTTCTTCACCAGCTGCTCCAGTGTGGATCCACAGAGCGCAGACCTTCAGGACCAGACTGCTCCAGTGTGGGTCCCCCATAGGGTCACAAGTCCTGCCAGCAAACCTGCTCCAGCATGGGCTTCCCACAGTGTCACAGACTCCTTCAGTATCTCCACCTGCTCCAGTGTAGGGTTCTCCAGTGGGCTGCAGGTGGATATCTGCTCCACCATCATCCTCCATGGGCCACAGGCTGACAGCCTGACTCACCATGGTCTTCTCCACAGGTTACAGGGAAATCTCTACTCCGGCACCTGCAGCATCTCCTGCCCTCCTTATTCACTGACCTTGGTGTATGCAAAGTTGTGCCTATCACATCTGCTCACTTCTCTCTCCAGCTGCTGTTGCACAGACGGTTTTCCTCTTTTTAACTGTGTTGTCCCAGAGGCACCACCACCATGGCTGCTGGGCTCAGTCTAGGCTAGCGGCAGGTCTGTCTTGGAGCCATCTGGCATTGGCTCTGTCAGACATGGAGGAAGCTTCTAGCAGAAGCCAGACCTGTAGCTGTCCCCCTCACCTCCTCCCCACTACCAAAATCTTGCCACACAAAACTAATATAACATCTAAGACCTTTTGAAATTAAAAATATGTTTTTGCTGTAGAATTTGCATAAAGTTTTCTGTAGAAATTTTAAAATTCATTGAGTACTTCATACATAGTCATGTTTTGGAGGCCAAAAATAAAAATGAGTTATTCTTAGGTCAGATGGAGAAGCTTTGTGTAGTGATTGCTTGCAGTTGTCAGACTTAAGGTAGCAGACAAAGATGATTGCTTTTAGTCAGCCCATAAGAAGGATGGATTACCTCTGGTGAGAATTAGAACTGAAGACAGACAGGTCAGACAAGGAAAATTCTAGACAGAGTCTGGGACAGAGGGGTTGGGCAGGGACACAGGAAGGAAGCACCTCCTGTGTTGTCTTGAATTCCAGTGAGTTACACCCTTCTACAATTCCTTCAACTACTGCAGGCAGAACAATTAAATATGGCCTTGAGGTTGTTCTTCATTGTAATAACTACAGTTTCATGCGTTTTCCTTAAATGAGTTTTCATGCAGAAAAAGAAGTCTAAGCAGTTCAAGAGTTTGTAATTTGCAAGTTTAAACAATCCTTTCATTTTAGGTTTTGTTTCCATAAATAAAATCCCCTTCTTCTCTGGATTTCTTTTTTTAAAAGAAATTTTCAGGGCATTCCAGTTACACATGAGTCGTTTTTCTTCTGACAGGGTGCAGGAAGTGAGGCCTTGGGAACGTGTTACTGAGCATTAGCAGATGCAGGGCCAGTCACTTATTTTCACTACTATTTCATGTGTCAAGTAATAGGAAATGAGAAAAGCAAAGTATGTTATTTGTTTTAAATACTCAAGGAGAAGTCAACTCTTTAAAAAGAAGAGGGCATCTGTAACCTTCTCTGTGTGAGCCAATATTGATAAGAGTTTGGTTAGAGCTTTGTTGCTGGTTTTGTCCCTTCTCTCTGCACCTCTCTGAGGTTACTCCAGTAGCCTGTGCTGGTAGCCTCCTTTCTGTCTTAGGTCTGCTTTGACTATACTATCTTAATGCATGGTTTCCTGGGACTGATATTTGAGGATCCCCAAACCTTCAGCCAGTGCTTTGCAAGCCTGGTGTTGTACTATTGAATCCTATATTCTGTCCAAGATATTGGTTGTTTTTCTGTATTTTTGTGGTGAAAAATGAGAGCCCAGACAGCATTGCCCCATGGCTACCCAGATCCTTGGCTCTGCCCTTGAGATTCATTGTCCTATGCATCAGTCTCAGCTTCCTTCCAAGCACAGGCAAACACCTGCTTCTTAGGTACATGGGAGAGGGCTTCTACTGTATTTTGAGCTTGACCATCTTGGTTTGCTGAACTTTATTAGAAGACTTCCCCGTGAATTACAGAAAGGAAAATATAATTTACTTTTCCAGTGGAGTCAAGGGAAGGACTTTATCTTTTCTGTTCTTTTATTCCTGTAAAAACGCTTATTGGTGTATGCTGAAAAACCACGGTGCCTTCTTCCCATTGTGTCCTGCCATCAGTATGCCAATTTATTTGCATTGCTATTGCTGTAGTGCTTCAAAGATTCTTCCTTACCACAGCAGACTGGTTGTTTGGTGATCTGCTCTGCTCAGTCATCAAGGCATCAGACTGTCAGGTCTCTCCTTTGATGAAGTTGGGCAGTTCTTGAACTTTCATCTGAGCAGTGCTCTACAGCTCTCTGCAACCAAATGTGTCAAGTCTGTTTGGTGCTAGGATTAGTTTGATAGTTTAGTGCCTTCTCTGAATTGCCCTTGCTCCCTGTGTGTAGGAAGGCCTGATTCTTTCCCCATTTCCCTTATCTTGTCAGTTTGAGCAGTTGTTGACCTTTTCAGTCTGACATGGTAGGTGTCAGCACTGCACAGGCAGTGCTATGGTACGAGGAGACATCACAAAAATCCTGTGAAACTGGGGGAGAGCAAAATGTTGGTGATGGGGGAAAGAACACTGTCCTCCTAGTGTAGACCACAATGTTCCCTCTTTTCAACGTACATTTTTTGTAATCCCAGTATAAATTACATAGCTCCTGTTAATAAGATTACTGAATAGCTACTTTAACCAATTGTTGACAGCAATAATTAATAAAGGTTCATATCAACATACTCTTACTAAAATAACTCTGATTTTGCAGCATTGTCAAGAACAGAGGAAAATGAATGCCTGTTGCAAAGCCCCTGATTGAGAGTTGTACTGAATATCTGCTTTCTTTTTATTTTAATTTTTTTAAAAAAGGAATATTGGCTTGGCACCTCTGCTACCTTTGCATTTTATCTTCTATTAACAAGGAACATGTGCCAGACTTTCTGCTTTTTCAGCTCTACAGAGCGTATCAAACTAGGCAGAGCAGCTGGGAAGGTGGTATGCGAATGCGTTGGTCTGCATGGGCGTTAACTGTTCATTTATTTTGAGAGTTTGGCCATATCCATGACTGAAGAGATCTGCATTTTGAGATGTAGCATCAGTTAATTTCTTAGAATTAGATTAACAGTTCTTTGGCTTATGAAAAGCTTCTTTTTCTTTGAAAAGGACAGGAGGTGTCGTAGTGAAAGATACACCTCCCTTTTCACTGGAAGTTAATATGTTTCATAGAATCCTTTTTTAGATCCATGTTCAAGAGCCCTAGGTTAACTAGCTTGTCTTTCTGAAGTCCTCAGAGAAATCAGCCAAGGCTTTCATTGTATTTTCTCAGTCCAGAAAATAGCTGTCTCATTAATAAACCTTTTCAAATCTTTATCTTGCATCCTTGTAGGAAGTGAGTTGAAATCTAAGGTAGCTTTTATTGACATTCTTACACTTAGGTGTGCATATGTATACATACACCTGCAGGTGTACATCCCCTGGGACCTTTATTAGCTTACCTGCATGTCACTGATATTGCTCTGTCCAGCGCACAAACAGTGATGCTGTAAACAAGAAAATAGATTTTCCTATTAATAGTGTCAAATGTCATTGTGCTGATCATAGAATCATAGAATCATAGAATTGTAGGGGTTGGAAGGGACCTCGAGAGATCATCGGGTCCAACCCCCTGCCGAAGCAGGCTCCCTAGGACATTTCACTGAGATAGGCATCCAGACGGGTCTTGAATATCTCCAGAGAAGGAGACTCCACCACCTCCCTGGGCAGCCTATTCCAGTGCTCCGTGCTGACACTGATACAGCCCAAACAATCACAAAGCAGATCTATGTTTTCTTTCTGCTGAAGGAAGCCAGACTGGCTGGCGTAGTGAAGTTTTACGCTCATTATAAAAGCTATTAGACCTCTTCCAATTAGAAATCCATAATTCCTGCAGTAACGCTGGGCTTCAGGAACTGGGTTGAGTGAGGGTGAGTGGTTAGGGTCTGACACAGCCTGTTCTCTCAACTTATTTGTGCTGTGCTGGATTTTGGAGCTTTTCAGCCAACAATGGAAATTCTGTGAATTATTTCAGTAAGAAAAACAAATGGGTCCACAGAATGAACTATAGAACCAAATAATGTACCATTAATAATTGTCCTATTATTAATTTTGTCTGCAGCATGAAAATCTTAACTATGCCTGAGATGTTTTTAGGCATCACTGAGCTATATAGGCTTTCACACAGATTGCCAGTCTGCAGGTGTAGATTTCTGTTGTGGTGTTGTGGAAACTGATGGAGGAAGCTTTGATCTTTCTTAAATATCTAAAAAGTGCCAAAAACTGAAGCTGTGAAGCTGTTCACAGGAAACTCCCTTGAGATCTCACCCCACAACGGGCAAGCACAATATTTTAGATAAGCTATTTTCTGGAAATGTTTGCTTTTCTCCACTGATTGTGAAAAGAGGCAAAGGTTGCAGGGTCAGGCTTAGGTGTCTGACATAATTAATTTTTAAAGTTAGGTCAAATGCACCCCTTTTTTGGGTTCTCACAGTTGGCTGTTCAGTCTGGAAAAGTGGATATGTGTTTTGGCTTAGCTGATTGCCCCCTAAAGTGATCAACAGTGAAATTGGTAATGGTCCTCAAAACTAATATTGTCCATTAAATTGTCTGTTTTTGCATTGAGCTGAGCTGACTGACATCTGTCCATTGCCAGTGCTTGGGCATGAAGTGCTTCAGGAACAGCTGCAGTGAACTGTACTGTCTGCATGTGGGATTTACTTCCTCTGAGATGGTGTGGGGTAAAACATGATGTATATACCTGCATGGATCTGCATCTGGGTGAAGCAGATGTCTCTCCCTCAATAAATTCCACAAGCTTTTTGTAATGTGATTATGTTGTTAGCACATGACACTAACAATGAAAAATAGATGCAAATTAGTGAAGCAGCAGCCTAATTATTTTTTCTAGCTTGGGTGATTTATATTGCTATTGTATTTGACTTCCTTCTGTGGCATTGTGTCTTGATTCTGAGATTCTGTCCACTTGAGTATATAAACATATGTTTTTGAGAATGGAGTTTTCATCTGATTGAAATTATGATCAAAGTTGCTTATATATGTCTCTTGCTAGAGCAGCAAAACTATGGAGATGCATTCATAGGATTCATAATAGCCATTGCTTGCAGTGCTGTGATTATAGATAGACTATTCTTTGGGTTAGTTTGATGAAGTTCAGAGTCTTCTGAGTCTGGGTTGCCAACAAATACATATTCTTGATTTTTGCATTGATATTTTCAGGTAAGTGTTGTATTTAATGTCATTTATGTCCAGATGCAGCATGGAAGAAGACTAAGGGAAACTGAACTGCTGAAATTGAAAGATGATTGTGGTGTTTTGAACAATTCCACGACTGTGTCTGTGTGTGGTGTATCAAAACAGAGGAAACTTTGTCAGGTTCAGATTAGGTGTTAGGAAAAAAAATTTCACTGAAAGAGTTGTCGGGGCCTGGAACAGGCTGCCCAGGGAGGTGGTTGAATCACTGTCCCTGGGTGTGTTTAAAAAAAGGGTAGATCAGGTACTTAGGGATATGGTTTAGCATAGGATGGGAATGGTTGGACTTGATGATCTTACAGGTCTTTTCCAACCTGGTGATTCCGTGATACATGAGTGTTTAATATTTGAGATTTTTAGTTACCAAAGCAAGACTGATCTTCTGGTTTTTTGTGATGTGTGGATATTATCAGAGTCCTCAGCTTCTTTCAGGTATTCCACACATGGAAAGTGTGATGTTTAATGCTTCATTCACTTATGTGAAGGTAGTTGATTTACATGGGATTTCTGATCTAGCTTAATGATACAAATACACTGAAAACACAATACAAACGTAAATTACACATAAGAAGGCGATTGCAGTGCACAGTTCAATCACAATACCAGTGTGATTCCTATTACCAGCCTCTACAGTATGCTCCCTATCACAACGCTGGGCATCCCCAGCCCCTGTGAAGAAATAGGTGGGTTGAATCACAATATTCTGTACAGACTGGCTTAAAGCTTTTTGTTTTCATAACTGAAGACAACTAGTTTGAATGTTATCCCCAATCTCAAAAGAAGCAATCTAAAGTTCTCCAACAAAGTTAGTGATAAACATTATCACTGACCTAGGGATTACGTTGACCTTTCCTCCTCACCTGTCCCTACTGAGTTGCTGCCCAGCTCAGTGCTGTTGTAGTACTCCCAAGTGGAATATGCTGTCATGGGTGAGTAATGCTTGTCTTGCATGTTGGTGGATTTGAGAGGCAGCCTTTCTTGAAGTACAGAGTGAGAAGGAGCTACATTGGTTACATTCTGCCTATACATTACCTGACCTACAACCAAAGCTTGAGTTACTGGGAAAAACTGGCCTTTAGTCCAGATTCTGCTCTCTGAAAATGGCCTGTAGAATTGGGTAGATATGAACAAAAAAGGATGTGGTGATATAAAAATGCAGATAGATGAAGTGCTACATTTCTCTTCCTTTCATGATCTCGTCATACTTAACCAATTTTCAGCTTAGAAGGTTGTGTGATGTATTTAATAGCCCTTGATAGACTCTTCTTCCTTTAATTCATCTACAAGCTTTCAGGTTTCCTCACAGAGGTGAAGAAATTGCTTCCTCAAGTCAGGCTGAGAGTGCTGGTATGTGAGCTGCTGAGCAGTGGGTAGGATAGCAAGTATCTGCCTCCTCTCTGCATGTTCAGTTGGTAATAGCTACTTTTCTGGCTCACCCAGGATAATAGTTGATTGTGTAGGCACCCTGTGACATAAACTATTGTGTGAGTTTTCATTCTGTTTTGTTGTTTGGTGGGTTGTTTAGGTTTTGTAACAGCCAACTTGTGGGTATGAATCAGTATCTTCTGCCACAGAATTACCCCAGGTTGGTCTGAGAGGATTTGTATCTATCGCTGCCGTGGAAATAACTGTTTGCATGTTGAAACAATCTGACCGTTGACAACTTTCATCCCCCATTGTTTGCCAAAACCGGTGTGTGTTCTGTCAAAATACACACCTGGCTCTGAGGAGGAGGAGGAAGCAGCCGCAGGGAGCACCGGACTGCTTGTGGGACGCGGGGTGCTACGAGTCAGTTATGGGCACTGCTTCTGTCCAAGTGAATGCTGCTAACAGCATAATCAGTGTTAGCTGCTGTGTTTGGAATAGCTGACATGGTGCAAAGCGCTGTGTATTTCCACTGCGGGCTCTTTGTGCCATCTGTTTTTAGCCAGAAATACCAGAATTCAGGTATCTGGAAGCTGATTCACTGTCCTGCAGGTAAAAAGCCACGTGTTAACTTGGTGAACTCCTTTCTCTTGCACATGCTTTGAAAAAAATAATGAGGGAGTTCTAAGTTAAAACTTGTTGTACTGCTTACCGCAGTAGTTTTGTTAAAGCCAAGGCCTTCACTGCTTGCAAGGCTGTAAGAGGTGCTGGCTATTAATACATCGCTCCTCCAATTACTGTGTTCAGTTCATGAAATTATAAACTGTTAGCAACTGGGAGGCATTGCTTCTGGAGAGTACAGGATTTATTTTTTATTTTTAAGCTTAGCTCTTGTAAATTTGAAGAAAATTTATGGTTTTTCAAATGCTGCGGTCTTTCAGATATCTCCAGATCACCTGGAGACACTAGTGATCTCCTGTGCTTTTACTGCTGCTCAGAGCTTTGAGCTAGCAAGGCCTTCATTACTCTGTTCCTGTGTTGTGTCTGACAGACTTCTTTACTAAGAACGAAGCTTCTCAGGTTTTTAACAATTTTCTTCCAAATATTCACATTTATTTTTTTATTGGAGACCAGGTTCAGGGGAGCCCTACAACGTAACTCCATCAATGATTTCTTCCAAGTGTGCTGTGAACAGTGGCTAATACAACTCTTTGCCAAACGTTAATCAAGGAATGAGATAAATTGCTGCAGTACCTTTATAACATTTTTTTTTCAGAATATCAGCTGCACCATTTTTCCTTGAGCAACATCATCTCTTACAGCGATTGCTGAGATGGTAATAATTTTAAGGATAAACAGCACATCCAGTGCCCCCAGATACACAGTCCATTGAAAGTGGTGTCTTGCATAAGGAAAAAAACCTTATTAGAGAGTACCATCTTCTGCTTGTTTTCTAAGTTCACCTGACCCTGATCTCTGCCAATCCTTTTTATCCCCTTCTCTTTCTAAGAGGTTTTCATGCTGGCAAGGCATGCAAGCTTGGAGTTGGATAACCAGCCATCACCTTAAAATGAATGCTAATTGGGCATGAACTGATGTGTAGCAATACATCATATCCATTATTTCAGGGTACTCCAGTTAGGAGCATACCAGCTGAAGAGAGCACTCAGCAGTCTCAGAAAAGCTCCTGCTAATATGTTGTCCTTGAAGAATTATATCTAATTCCTGCTCTTAGTTGCTGAAAGAAACCTTGCTACCAAAAGATAACTTTTTTGTACGTGTCAACCCAAGTGTATGATTTCATTTTCTTGACCTGCATTTTTACCTGTCAATGATTAAGAATTTTTTTCTCTTTTTTTTCTTTCTCACTGACTGTTCCCTGACTCATGCATATTTCATACGGTTGCTGATTACAAGGCACAGAAGTCCATTGCCTCGGTGGTTCAATTTATGGTTCTCTTGACTCTGTGAAGTGCATCTGGAGTGCTTTGATCGTGGGAGGTTTCTGTCTTGTTTTTACCTTGTTATTCAGCTGAGCCACTTCTGTATAAACTCTTGGTCAGTGACCTCAGAAATATCAACTGTCCAGAAATACATGCAGTGAGCTGTATCTGTAATGCAGCGTGTGATTGTACATTGATTGGTGGCAGTGGGGCTCTGGACTCTTTCTCAAGAAACCTCCTCCTGTACATCCTACTTTAGTAGTTAGGTGATTAAATTTATGGTGCAAATTTTGGTGAGTTTGTCTTCTCATTTTTGTATGGGCTTACTAAATTCCCAGCTGGATAACTACTCACAGGTTGCTTGCACAGTTCTTGGCTGGAGTGTGGCAAGTTTCATTCTCCTGGTATTTGTTTGTATGCTGCAGATTGAAACCAATTCAACTTGTTTCATCTCTTTGTTTTCTATCTCCAGTAGGCATACTAATAAAGGACAAGTACTTTTATTGTCATGGACACTTACTCTTTAAAAAGAAAAAACACTGTCCTGTGATTTTATTTTTTTTTAAAAAAGGGAAAAAAATTTAGGTGCTTTAAGAGCTTCAGGGAGATTCTTTTGGGAAAGACAGGGCATTCTTTGCATGTCAAAAACCTGCCATAACACTATCTTAAGAACTACACTTGATAGCCACTGGTGACTAGGGCATGCTTCCAAGTATGAAAATCAAAGGTCGGTATCTAGTTGCTTTATGTACTGTAATGTCATAAGCAAAATTAGTCCATAACAGAAGATGTATTTTTCAGCAATGAACACACATTAGCAGTGTCCTTTTTTTTATGTAAAGATTAAAACACAAGGTCAGTTGTATTTACACTACACATCCTTGTGTGACTGCTTAGTCCCTGTGTGTTGCCATTGACATTGTACAATAAAAGCAGTGATGGCATTTTAATATGGCATGAGCCTGGCTCTGGCTTTACTATTTTTAATGAGTGGGACCTTTGGGATAAACGTTTCATGATGGACATTGTAACTCTGCTGCTGGCCTCTGTGGGCAGAATAGTGAGATAAACCTTCCGGCCGCCGGTGCTGCCTTTTCTGCTGATTTGTACCGTGGTTGTTGTTGGAGATCACTGTGTTTTAGCAACAGGGGGCAAGAGTTGGAAAATGGTGATGAAATAGCACAAGTCAACCTGTGTAAAAGAAAACCTGGCATGCCTCACCAACTGTACAGGCTTGGTCTTGTTGGCTCCCCAAACATACAATGAAGGAGAGAGGAGAGGTGGCTTCTTGGTGCGGCTCTGGGCCTGGCCTCAGCACTTGGGACCTTGGGAAAGCAGCAAATAGAATTTCTTATTTCCTTATTTTTCAGCGGTATCAAAGTGAGCTTTGGGAGGAGGTAGGGAACGTTGCCACTGCTAGGCACTGTACTGCCTCAGATGTGAAATAATAAAGCACTTTTCCTGCACACTGACCCAACCTGGGAAGTGTCAGCAGGCAAGGTGGATTTCATAGCCGTACAGGCTGCGAAAACTGTGTTAAAGCAGAAAATGCCTCACGGCTGTCGTGGCAGTGAAGGCTGCAGCAGCCGTGCAGGCTGCGTGACCCATGTGTGCAGTGGTCACTTGCCTCTCACCACAGCCAGCTGTTGGGAAGTGCCTGAGGAAAAGGAGGAGCTGTGAGAGTCTTGGTGTCTGGGTGGAAAGTGGGAAGTCTGATGAGGATTTGGCAAGAAGCAGTGGCTGCATTGCATCAGCTCTGTCCTGTCATCACCCTACATCACTCTGTCCCTCTGTACTGGTAACTGTTTAAGAGTTTTATACCTACAGATTTTGTTAGCTCATAGTCTATCTGTCTGGTGTCTTCCTGGGGAGCAGAGACAGCTGCTAGCTGTGTGCTGACATGTTTCCTCTCCAGCAGAAGTGCAAGGGCAGCTCTTTCTCCATAGTGCTTGAATTCAGTAATTTGCTTTTAACGTAACTCCTTGGCTTGTTGCTGAAAGAAGAGGAAGCCTTGCTAGGTTTTAATCCTAAGCCTGAAACTGTAACAGTGAGAGGATGAAAACACCTAGTAAGATTGTGAGACAAAAAAGACCAAATAAAGCCTTTGAATCATAGAATCACAGAAAGGTTTGGGTTGGAAGTGACCTCAAAGACCCCCTAGTTCCAACCCCCTGCTGTGGGCAGGGACACTCTCTACTAGACCAGGTTACCCAAAGCCCCATCCAGCCTGGCCGTGAACACTACCTGGGAGTGGATAGCCGCAGCTTCTCTGGGCAACCTGTGCCAGAGCCTCACCACCCTCAGTAAAGAACAACTTCTTAATATCGAATCTAAATCTCTGCTCCTTCAGCTTAAGCCCATTACCATTTGTCCTGTTACTACATGCCCTTGCAAACAGTTGCTCTCCAGCTTTTCTGTAGGCCAAATGCCCTGGATATTTTACTTCTTGAGGGCAAAAAGATTGACCTTAACCTGTAGGTTGGGGTTTTTCCTTCATACAAACTCTCCCTGTCTATGCTTTGATTTTATTTGACTTTGTGATAAGTGCTCCTGTCTTGCATGATGTCTGAGCAAAGGAAGGAGATGGAAATAATTCCTGCCAAGCATCCGTTCCTGTGAAAGCTGGTGGTGCTGTGTTGGTGGTGTTCTGGCAGCTTTCTTCAGCACCCTGTCAATCAGATACACAGTCAGCATGAGTCCCTGCGACAGCATTAGCATTCCCCAGAGCAGTGCTGCTGAAGCCCACAAGCTGGCTGCCCAAATGGTCACTGCCTGCCCCCCCATGGGCTCTGATCAATGTGTTTAGCGCCCTGAGTCATTGTATTTTTATAGGGAGTTTTATTAAATGGTTGTTCTTTTTTTGATGTTGTCTGGCATTGATTTCTCTCTCTCTGTAACTAGGGCAGTCAAGTTTCACTGCTGTGAAGGAACTGTTCCTGAATTCATCACGAGCATGTTAATTTTTGAAGAATCTCAGAAGATTCTGAGATTTCAGTTAAAAGAAAAGTAAAATTATGCTTAGAAAAATAGTATTGGTTTGGAGAAAGGTTTTCAGGTTTCATTTTGTTTGGGGTGGGTTTTTTTCCAATTTGACCTGTATGTTTCCAGTATTTTAGCTTGGCAGGAACTTCAGTAAGACTTTCAGTAATTTAGGAGTTAATCATCATAAGACTTTCCCTGTGGTATGGATAAAAGCTTGCATTTTTCTAAGTTGCTTAACAAGTTCAACCTTGCTGAAGCTCTAAAGTAACTTTTACTTCATCTGTTGCTAGTTTTACAAATTAATAAAATTAATCTTATTAATTGACACTGTTTTTATTAATTCTATTACAGTTTTTATTAGCAGTATGACAAGACTTGGTCGATATCCTGCTATATCAGATATGTCCAAATACCTACAACTGTAGATGTACTTCAGTTTTATTTTCATTGTTTAGGATTTTTAGCAGTTGAGACAGCTGAACTTGTGGACTTCAAACAGTTTCAGGAGAACGTACCAATTTGACTTACGTAATTTAGAACTATGAATCTGTTTCATAGAAGCTTGTTAGCAAGAGTGGGAGTGGAATTTGGGGAACTGTTTTGTCATGCATGTTTTTATTTTTCCAGTGAATTTTGTAGCTGCAAGTTAGTTACCAGCCAGCTTAGACACTTAGAGTTTTTTCTGGAAAATGAGCCTGTTGTGGCATGTGGTGCCTGGTTCTGTATTGCTGTCTGACATCTTGAGTCAGACTGATTTAACTGCTAGAAAGTAAAAAACACTTGGGTATGGAATTTTAACACATGAGTTTTCTACAAGAGATTTTTTTGATCCTAAATCTGGTCTTCTGTAGAAGAGTGAAGTCTGTGAAAGGACTGTGCTAAGGAGCTCTCATTTCCACATCTCTTGCTCTTTTTCCTGCTTGCAGTTCATAAGAATCCTGGAGGATGTTGGGCTCTAAAAGATAAAAGTTTTACTGGTGGTTTGGGTTTTCTTTTTGAGGCTCCTTCCTTCCTACACATACTCATCCGTAAGATCTTTACTCATCTGAAACCATTATGATTTCTCAAGCTGGCATTTCAAAATTTGCCTTTGGCTTTGACCAACCCAGGTCCTGTAACTCTTGAAATGGAAAATATATGTAATAGTTCAAGGCCTTTTATGATTTCAAGGCTTTACAGCTACCTGCCACCTGAGAGGCAGGCTGCACTGCAATGCAATCAAACGTGCTGTGCAAGTTTATGTGCTGCCACCCTGAATTTACAGCCTTCAGCCATCACTTCTGTGCTGTTGTTGGCAAGTTCTTGATTTAAAAAAAAAAAGCCAAAAAGCTTTCTGCATTTCATGCTCTTTTATAAATCTTAAACTGTAATCCAGGTGCCTATTGTGGTGTCAACACCACTTTAAAATCTCCCACACAGTACCTCGTTGTAGTGTAGAGACATCCTGGGCTGATGAAGTATAGATCACCGAGTTGGTTTTGCTCATGCTTGTGCTGCAGTTTCTTGATGAAAGTGCCGTGTCCTCTCCCTTGGCCTGCACTTGAGGGAGTGCCTTACAAAGTCTGGGTTGAGTATCAGGTGTCATTCATTTCATTGCCCCCAAGGAATTCATTAAGGAAGTGGGCAGCGTTGATCCCAGCCTTGAGGACATGTTTGTGCTCTGTAAGAGATGTGACAAGAGGATTCATTCTTACCTGTTGCATGGCTCACTAGATATTTTCTTTTCAAACCTCACAGGCTCCTCCTTCAATCTGTTAAAGTGAACAGTTTTCATACCCAGAAGAAGGGGGAAGGTATCAGGGCCAAGCATAAAAACAATCAGAAATACTTGAGTGAATGTTATATTTTATAGATCAGTCTTATGAAAAACTGAAGGTCAGAAAGACAAACCAGATAAGTATGTCAGGTCTGGCTGGTTGCTGGGCAGAGGCCTGGCTGTTGCTTATCCCTGCTGACCACTAGATTATCCACATAATTAGTGTGCAAAGCACCTCCTGTTCCTCTGCCACTGAGAAAGTTAGTGAGGAAGGAGACTTTGGAGCTGTGCTGCGAAGGGAGGCTTAGGTCCCGCAGCACTTTAAAAGATCTTGTGATACAGTTTGCCATTTTTAACTCTATTTGCAGATGGGCAAATGATTTTTTCCAGAAGGCTATTTAGTGTTACAGTTGTTTTGAAATCCTCCTTGGTCTGCTAAAACACTAGCTTTAAATCTCAGTGATGAATGTGAAGCTCTCAGTTTAAGTGCTTGTTGCATCTTCGTATTTTTTTTATGACTTGCAGGAAGCAAAACCAGTCTTGACTCCGAACTGCACTGGCTATTTCCAGTGCATGCAGGCAGTTTTTGATTGCAGATAAATAGCAGCCCTAGCCCAGAAAGCCCTGGCTTGCCAAGTTAAACATTTGAAATGCTGCAGAAACAGCCAGCTTGTGATGCTGATACTAGAAGAGTTACTGTGGTCTCCAGGAACAAACTGTATAGCTCTGGATCATTGCTAACTGAGTTGTCAGTGAACTTTCTGGGTGGGGAGAGCATTGACTTGGATAGTAATTTGTGACTGGCATCTTTCTAGCCATGGAGCTTGAGTTTCTCTTTGCTCATGGTAGGCAGAAGTGTCGGCAAGGGTGTGTACTTTTAAACTGGATTTGCAGAGTCCCCAGTGAAGAAATACAAATAGTATTTTTACTTGAAACTAAAGTTATTGGAAGAACATGCCCAAAGGACAAAGCATGTTGCATGGGAAGGCTTAATTCCCAATGAGCGAATTGTATGTTAACAGTGACCTAATGGCCTGCAGGGTGGGAAATAGGTGGCCTATAAGTCTCAGTGCTGGTGCTTGCTGTTGGCAGTACAGAGAGATGACCCATGATGATTGCCATGTGCTGCAGAGCTTCCTGGTATTCGCTGCTGTTTGCAGCCAGATGTCAGTTGAGGTGCTCATTGTGCAAGCTGCATCTTGTGGGACTAATTCTATCCCAATCTGAAAAATACATTTGTTTTCTTTAGCTATACTGGCATTAATATACAATCACTTCCCAAATTTTTCAATGTTGCATGTTGAGATTTTCCATTAAGGTCTGAAGTAATATAAGCCTGATACTTTTTACTGTTGTTTTTATATGATGTGTCCTGTAGGTCCTTAACTGTATTTATACACAAAACTGATAGGGGGAGAGATTTGGTTATCTTTTTTATTTTTACACCGACTACATGTTTTTAGGAAATAAAAGTTACTAAGAGATAGTGATGCTTGGAAGAAACATTTGGGTGGGATTTGATGGTTAAGACATAGTCTTTGTGGTTAGACTGCAGTCATGTCTTCAGCAGGATGGTGTATAGTCCTGGGAGTCCACCTGCCAGTGAACATACCAGAGGCAGAAACCTCTGCTCCACTGAGCCCCACCAGGATGGTTCCTGGTCCTGTGTCCTTGTGGGTGCTGTATCCCTGAGCACCCCTGTGAGCTGCTATACCCCTGCCTCTGCAGTAAGGGCAAGGAGTATGTCACCTTCCTGCTTGGGTTTGGACCTTCAGGGTTATTTACAGGGATGCTAAGAGCTGGGGTTTTAGAGAAGCACATCTCATGGAAGTTACTCTTGGATCATGGCGTTCTTCATCTTTAAGCTAATGTGAATTCTGTGATTCTGCAATTACTCTTTGACTAAATATCAAGAACTTGTGCATGTTGCGACTTTACTACACTGAATGTTTTACTTTTCCTTTAGGTTAAACTGTTGTCTGTAAATGCCAAAATAAAAATATGCCTCTTTTTTTTTTTTTCTTCTCCAGAAATTTTATGAATAAGAATCAGAAGCCGGTGCTAACAGGCCAGCGGTTCAAAACTAGGAAGAGGGGTAGGTTATGTTACATTTTTTAACTTTATTTTCCTTTTGGTTAAAATGACTAGAAACAGGGCAGGTGGAATAACTGAAAGTTCAATGTGTTAAAGTTTTTTTCTCCCCTTCTCTTCATCCATGTTAAGAATGCAGATGTTATTTTTAACAAAGCTCAACAAATTTTATTATTTTCTCTATACATCTTAGCACTTTCTATGAAATGTGGGTATGTTTGCTATTAAGTCTTGTAGAAGCCTCAATAAAAAAATAGCTGAGTTTATAGTATATTTACATACAAGGAAGAAAACTTGTTAGGTGCTTGTTTCAAGTGTTTTCTGAAGTGTCCCTTTCAACTAAAGAAGCGAAATACGAGCTTTTATTTAGAGGTTGCAATAAAGAAAATTATCTGGTCCTTTGGTTTTGATTTTTGTTTTTATTTCTTTGTCTCAAATCAATGCCATTTCCATAAGTGAAACTTTCACATGTAAAAAGGAATGCTCTTACCTTCCTTCTCCATGAGATGGTCAAATCATCTTGTTGGTCTTGCTTTCTGTGACGGCAGATGTTGTAGGAATTAGCAATCCCAAAAGAAGTACCTCAGAATAACCAGTAAAAACCGTCAGATACACACACTGCTGGACTGATCCAATGTATTATTCAGTAATAGTATGCATGTTATTTGCTAAAATTGTCTTAGAAAATGTTCTCTTCCTCAGAGACTTTCTTTCCAGTCCATGTTTTGGAATGTATCTGGCATAATGGGTCCTAATATGGATTTAGTTTCTGGCTCTTATTTAATGCAAATAATAATTAGAATAAAGAAAGAACATGTTATTTGTAATTCTATGCCAGTTTCTTGGATTTCTATTGCAGTAATTGGACTAGATATTTGTTGACTACATGGACGAAGGAAAAGACTTGTGAAGGGCAGCAGAAGATGGGGCGGGGGTGCTTTGAGAGATTACTCACATGGGGTTTGGGATATTAAATGGCTATAATACAGGAATCTTAACATGCAAACACTTCTTTATGTGCTTAAAGTATAACATTCATTCTTTGAAAACTGTGGGATTCTGGTTTCCTTAATATTGGAGGATCTTGCTTAGAAATACAGGACATGCCCGTTGCCTTTCTAGAGCCAGAGGGCTTGAGGAAGAGAAATTGCTTCCTAGCATGTTTATTCCCTTCTGTGTATATATACGTTTTCTTTTTGTAGCAGTGTCACAGACTGCTGTGTCTTGGACTTTGACTAGAAGATACAACTAGGTTTTCTATATCCTAACTTTCAGTGTATCAGGGAGTCATTTAATTTCACTCAGGTAGGAGAGTTATTAGTTGACCTAATAAAAGGTATAAACCTTGCCTCCAGCACATATAGCAGCAGGCATTAAAATAGCTTTGAAAAGATTTGAGGGAAGAAAAACTATGTAAAAGGCAGAACTTCCAATGGCAGGAGGCATCTTGCAGTTCCATATCAAGTTTTTAGCAGTTTGGGCAAAGAAAATATTTTTCTGTTGACTGGGCATTTTGGGTGAGGGTCAGCAGTAGTTGGCATCTGGCCAGGATTTGTGCTTATGGTGCAGATATGTGGGATGTGGAGAACGTTGACTCTGCTGTACTTGCACGCATGCAAGTTGCTGTCTTTGTGTCTTCTGAAATGGAAAAGGAGGAAACAGGAGAAGCAGAATTGACAAATGCCTACAGGGCAAAAAGCTTCCTGAAGCCTTGACAGGTGCAAACACGGCATATTGTTTAAACTACGCTGGCAGGCGATACCTGAGACCCAAGTTTGTTCCCGTGATATAGATAACATATAGTTAATGTCTGCTGAAGAACTCCTGCAAAAAGGTAAATGGCAGCTTAAAAAGAAGCTAAGCAACTTGATGCATGTTACTTTCAGGAAGAAAATTTATCTAGTGGAAGTCATTATTAATGTGCTTGCATTAACATGAGGTCAGAAGAGGGCCCAAACTGGGCAGCTAATTGTTTTTCCACAGAAATGCGGCTGTGGGCCTTCTGTTGCAAAGTTAAGGTTTATTCTTAAGGAGGGGTGGATAAATGTGCTTTGTGACTTCCTTAGAAGCAAAAGAAAGGAAATAAGGACCTGGGAACGTGATGAAAATGAAAAGCTGGGTATAGCACTGCTGCATTGGATATTGTGTGCATCGTATCTGCAAGCTACACCTGCCTCCGCTAGCCCGTGATTGAAACTCTGCTTGTTTAGTAATTATGCACTTGACAGCTCAACATACTGTCACCACTTCTTGATGATGGCTTCTTATTCACCCTGTTTTACTACATCAGCATATTCCCCTTCAGTACATTAGCTTGGTAGGAAAAATGTTTCAATAAAATTAAAAAGCATTTTTCATTCAATGAGTTTACCTCCTCTTCCTGTGTAAATTTTTAGATTGTGACAGACAAGAAGATTGTAGGGTACTCCAGATGAGCAGAGGACTTCTGGGGCAGGAGAAGAATCTGTTTAAAATAGCTAGGAAATATTAATCATGGTGTTTGTGTTTGTATGAAGCACTGTATACCCATGATACCAACCACATAACATTTTTCAGTTTAGATGGGAGCATCTTAAATTTTTAGAGAAGATATAGTTGAAAAAGTAAAATTAGATTTTTTTTTAAAGTCATCTCTTAAGACAGACCTCTGTCTTCTTACTGGTTAATGAATCCTCAAGCACTTCTTTTCTTTTAATCCTGCAAATAATGCATACTTATTTGGCAACCCAAACTTGTTTATGGGTGGAACTGTGTTTCTGGTGAGCAAATAAAACTGCCTGATGTACACATACTGAAATGCTCACACTTCAGTACAAGGCTTATTTGTGGGTGGGTTTGTTGCTTGTTTTGGGTTGTCTTAGCATTTAGTTAGAAGAGAGCTGCAATGGAGATTTTGGTAAAGGGTCTGATACCTCAGGTGAGATTCCAGTGGTACACTTCTCTGGAGGCATTTCCCAGAGCAAAAACATGTACTGCAGTTTCCCCTTGACACTCTCTGTTTGAGAGCATGTGCTGCAGAAATGTGAGGTGATTCCTTAAACAGCAGACTCTTCATTGCAGCTGCAAGTTGAGGGAACACAACCAAAAATCTGAGTATCTCTGAGGTCTGAGGTGAAGTAAAAGCCTAGGAAGAAGTAATTTCCATGGAAAGAGCAAGGGCTTTCTGCATAGTTTATTGGGTAAGTGTGATAGGGAAGAAGCTAGGGTGGCACTATGACTGTGTGCATCACTTTGGGACCAGATGAGGTTGGGATAGGGGGCTTCCTGGGTGTGTATGTGGGTATCCATGACATGGAATAATCCACAGCTTCAGGGGATGGGCCAGCAAGTCACTTGCAGATAGGCAATAGGGTCAACAAGCCACGAAAAGCTAGGTGTAACAGGAAGTTTCTGGAAAATAGGCAGTGGATCAGACTTCCAGTGCTTCTGAGGGCTTGACCAGACAGCTGTGGTGCTGCTGTTAGCTGCATGCTGCCAGGAAGCTTGGAAATACCAGTTGAACAGTCCACTGAGATGTCCTGTGAGCTGGGACACTGAGGGGGGAGGAAGGAGTGCTTATGCTTTCCATATGTGATTGGTTTGAGGTAAAGGTATGCATTGGAAGAGGGGGACTATGGGCAAGTAATGCCCTGAGGATGGTAGAATGAGTGCACCCCAGGTATGTGCAGGGGAATGAGAGGAGAAAGAAAGGTTTCTGTATTAAAAATAATAAAACTGATAAAAGTAGGCATTGTGTGTAAAAGAGTTGTTTGTCTTAAGGCTATTGTGGCAGGAGGAAAAAGATTGGGGGAAGAAACATTATGAGAAAACAAGGTCTTTTGGAGGTTGTTTTTGATTTGTTTCCCTGAGTCTCGGGGAAGGGAAACTTGCAGCCAGAGGATGTGCAACGTCCAGAATCTCTTCTCTCAAAAAGGCTGGGAGAGTTGCAGCTGGCACACTTTAGACTGGTTTATCACACGTTTAGACAGAAGTCTTACTGATTCTCATTCATCTTAGTAACTAGACATCTCTGGACTTGCATGCTGGGTAGAGTACATGCAGTTTTTTAAGAACTTGTATCAACGTTTGTGTCAGCAGGTGGTAACAAGCTATTTTTGGGTTGAGTGTTACAGAACAAACAACTCACAGTTCTGGCTCTGAATTTCAGAATTATTTTGATGGGAACAAGCATTTCGTATGTGTCCTTATATAAAGCCAGGGCTTGTTTTGTTAAGAAGCTTCAAGCATCTGTGGTAAGCTGTCAACAGCCTGCAAGGAAAAGCAGCAGGAGGGATGGGTAAATCCACCTGGCTTTATCTGGAGGTTGCAGTTACATCCGTTGTGGCTAATGCTGTCTAGCGGTCAGGCTGTAACTTAATGGACTTCAACCAGAGACAGCTGTAGCAAATGCAATGTGAGCCCTGCATTTCTGTGTTCCTACTGCTGCTTAGGTCTGTGGATATGAAAGATGAGTTCTTGGTTATGCTGTGTTGCCTGATCCTAAATGTTTATGCAAAAACTACTTTTATGAATACCTTGATCTCCTCTTTTCGTGACAAGTTGTCTTTTTAAAAACATTTTAGATATGTGACCATAGTTATTTAAAGAAAAACAAGTGAAAAAGGGAGTGTTCCTACAGTGAGATTAGGTACCCATGACTGACATTCCCTTTGTTCTGCTATGAGATTTAGCAATGCTTAATGATGCACACATTCAATAATATCTTCAAGAAGAAAAGTAAGAGTATGACATTTGAAAACAATTTTAACAGTTGCTTTTCCTCCCTTTTATTTATTTCCTGTATGTTGGTGTGTGCTTTGGTGTGGGGGGGATGAGGAGAAGAGGGAAGCGAGGTTAAACACTGCAAAATTTCCACAGGCAATAAAAGTCAAATGATCAAAGTTTTTGTATTGACCAGGTTGGGAAGAATATCTGTAGGTGCCATAGTCATTTCAATTACTGGCTGACATGGGATTTTAACAGAAAGTTTTAAAACTGACACTCTCTCCTTTCCCTTCTGCTTTGTCTCTGTTCCAGATGAAAAGGAGAAATTTGAACCCACAGTCTTCAGGGATACAATTGTCCAAGGCCTCAATGAAGCTGGGAGTGACCTGGAGGCTATAGCCAAGTTTCTGGATGCAACAGGCTCGCGGCTTGATTATCGCCGCTATGCCGACACGCTCTTTGATATTTTGGTTGCTGGCAGCATGCTAGGTAACCAGCAGTGTACCTGATGCAGAGTTTTGATGATCAGCCTTGCTTCTTTTTAGATGCTTGCCTTCCTTTGCAAAGTGGAAATTATAAACTGTATTACAGTTTCACTTAACTAGATACTTATTCCATCTCATAGCACTGTTTATTGTTTGTAGTAACAGTAAATACCTAGGGACTTTAATTGGTGAGGCGTTCTGCAAATACCACAAAAAATAGATGCTGCTCTGGGAAGGCTTCAGTCTGAGGTGAAACAGAATATAAAGGCAGCAGCAGAGAAAATGAGAGAGATGCTAACTGGGGGAAACATAGGAATTTATTAGCACGAGAAAAGCGTAATACAGCACTCCAGGTTATTAGCTGTTGCAAAGGTTGCTTTGTAAATGTTGCAGCAAAGCCTAGCTAAGAGAAGGGAAGGATAATAAGGAGTTCTTTGTGAATGCTCATGGGGCATTTTTCCCATGTGTCAGTGGCAGCTTGGGCAAAAACATGCCTTTCATCTTCTGTGTTTTGGCTAAGTTGGCTCTCTTTACTGGTCATATTGGTTTGATTCTTGCTTCTTGTTCTTTGGCATGTAAGAAGGAGGTTTTTGTAAGGTTTGACGTAACGCAGGAGACAAACGCCAGTGGAAATATGTAGGAATAAAGCTCTCAATGAAATAAGCCAGGAGAAAAGTTTTGCAGCGCTGTTTTGAATGTTTACGTGGGCCTGGTAAGCATTAGAGAGGTTAGGAGGATGTTCCAAGTCCTCAAATTAGTAACAGAGCGCTAATACTTTTCTCTTTGGAAAGGATTTACATTAATGTGGTGTTTAAAATAGTAGTTAAAATATGCCCAAGAGTTATGCTCCAACCCATACTTACCACTCAGGGCTCTCAAAACCAGCGGAGATTCCTTCCTGTCACCTGACTGTCAGTCCTGTGAGGTCTGTGTGATGTAAGGTGCAACATATCAACCAGCTGTCCCTTCTCTCAGTGCCACCACAGCCTTGCAAAGCTCCATCTCTCCATCTCTCTCTGTTCCCCCTTTCCCTTGCTAGCTCTTACCCTTGCCCTTTCTCTCAGTGATGCTAATGACAAGCATAGGAAGCTTATTAAAACTTACAGAACGTTTTCTAAAGTGAGAAATTGTTTGTACCTTTTTTTTTCTTTTTTTCTCCTTTCTGTTAGCTCCTGGAGGCACACGCATAGATGACAATGACAAGACCAAGATGACCAACCACTGTGTATTTTTTGCAGATGAAGATCATGATGCCATCCGAAATTATGCTCAGGTCAGTAAAGGCATGGTTGATTACTTTTTCCTTTTATATATCAAAAGGGATTACAGTGGAACATCTGTAGACTGTCTAGGCTACAGTAGGCTAGTTAGAGGGTAACTGAAAATCCAGTTAACCAGTAATCTGCCCAAACCGTTAAGGTTTAGGTAAGAAAATAGGATGTCTAAAATGATCTGGTTGCAGCTAGCAACTCTTTCTTTTACAGAGCAGTCTTACTTAGTTCAGTCTGCTGTTGGTTCAGTATATTTAGACACCATCCTTATTCTTTTTGTTGACCTTTTCTGTATGCAGCCTGAAAGATTTGTATGAATGTATTTTTAGAAACACATGAAGTATATGAATGACAAAAAATACACAGCTCACGCCTCCAACCTTTAGTTGTATAACTTGTTAGGAATTGGGTATATATTCTGAGAGCTTTCATTCCTCCTTCTGAAGTGAAACAGGATTTCTTTTTGCAGGAACAAGGCATGCACAAATAGGCCTATGTGAAATTAGCACAAAAAAGCAATGAAACCCTAAAATGTTGTCAAAGAGAAGCTAACGTTGCATAACTCCTTAATGGAATATAATAATAATATGAAAAAATACAATAAGAATTCTGTTGAAAGTTCAAATCCACCATGCAATTCTAGATGCAAGTTGGGTTGTGTAAAAGCACAGTACTGCTGACACTCCCATGTGTCAAAAGTCTGTTGTTACATAAGTAACATATTTAACTGTTTAAGTAGTTAATATTACTGGAGAGAGTAATTGGAGGCATCACTGCCCCTGCTAAGGTGTTGAGAGTGGTAAGTTGCTGAAATGGTGCACGGTTGATTGAAAGGGTGCTGGGATAAGAATCTGCCTTGGTAAGAAATGTTTGCTAAACAGCAGAAAGCTCCTTTGAAAAAAAAAAATCATCTTTGATAATGTGAGGAAGTGAAATATATTTATTTCTGGAAAGGGAGTCTAAATGTATCTTGTGTGTTTCAGTTTTATCATCTCTTAAAACCAGGGTATTCTGCTTCGGGAAAGCTTGTTACTGGTAAAAGCATTGAGTCTGTCTTCTTGGACTTCAACGGTTTGATAATAAAACTTGGCAGTACCAAGTACTTTAAAATAAAAGGTTTTATTTTGGAAAATGGAGAGGAAGGTTTCAGGATTTGAAGCAGTGGAATTGTCAACATCTTGTAGTTAATGCCTGAAGGGATACATTCTATAGACCTCACTGGGAGGGTTTGTGCATAATGGGAAATGGAGCTTTTACTGTATTCGGAGAAGTGGAGTTAGGCTAAAACAGTGTTTAGATCTTCCTTGTCTTCTAAGTGATTTCTTACTCTGAGTCCCCAGTGAACCACTAGAGTGGTTTGTTTGTTTGGGGTTTTTTGTGGTTTTAGTCATGGACACAATTCAAAGAGTGAAAAGTCTAAGAAAAAAGACTAAAGCTGGTGCCAGTAACTTAGCAGATTTTTTGCTTATATTTCTGTCATTTACAGGGACTTAGAAAAACATGCAAAATTTTGTTTGGAAATACAAACAAGATGCTAGCTTACACTTCCATTTTATACCTTATTTTAAGCCTTATTTTATTGGAATTTGGTGTGTGGACACAACTTGGTTTCCGCTTCTTCTGTGCCAAATACTGCCGTTTGGGATGTTTGGATATATTTTATGCTCTCTGAAGAGCGAATTGATACTTTCTAAACTTAATTTCTCTCTCTCACACACACAGACACATACCCCATCCAACCTGACAACGATGTCATTTATTCTCCACGTAAACCTTTTTACCTGTGACTTTCAATGATCTGTTTTGTGCCCTTTGTGCAGTAGTGAGAGCAGTGCTTTGTTCAATTTCCTATTGCTCCCTTCTTCCATTTGAGTGCACCCTGCACCTGTGCTGCTTCTGCTTTCATCATCTGTGGTCACATGATGGGGAAAAAAGTGGTGAAAATTGAAAGTCAGGTTTTTTGTAGAACATACTTGGTCAGAAAGCTTTCTCAAACGCTCTTCCTCTTTCTCTGGCAGTAGTGTGCTTTGGTGTAAGCATTCATGTTAATAGATTTGACAAAGATCCTGTGCCTACTGGAGATGCCCAGCAGTGCTACCTGAGTGCCTCACTCCTGTCTGTATGTACCTGACAGCTTCTCCAGAGAGCTGCTTTGTCAGGGAAGGGGAAGAACGTAACCTCCTTCCCTTCCTCCCTTCCCCTGCTTTGCATCTACAGATAGGGGGAAAAGCAGAGTAGGAACGCGTTTTGAGAAGTACAAAAAAGAAACCAAACTGCAGTAACATCTCAGCCGTTGCTCTATAAAGCAAGAATTGCAAAACTTGTACTTTTTCACTCATGAACACACTGATAGAGAAGGATGTTCCATGATCTGCCATGAGACAGACAACACAGCATATAACTGCAGAAATACCGTTCTGCTGGCTGCTTATTTCCTGGAAACAATATCTAAGGGAAAACTGTGCAGTGAAGTGAGTATTAGAGTTGGAGAAGCCAGCAGTGTTTCCTGCATTTTCTTTCCTGCTGTGGGGATACTAAAAAAAGAAAAAAATGTTTTGTCTTAGCGCTTAACTATATTTTTCATGCCTTCAGTGGTGGTAATCACGTTTCCCTTTGCCTTTTTTTTGTTAACCTCTGTTTCTTTAGGTCTTCAATAAACTTATCAGGAGATACAAATATCTGGAGAAAGCATTTGAAGATGAAATCAAAAAGGTAATGTTGGTGTCAGTCTCTTAAGCATTACTATTTTTTTACCCTATGTCTAGTTTAATTGCATATGTATAAATGCTCTGCTCTTATGTATTTTATTGAGCTCTGCTGGAAAAGAGGATAGAATCTACAGGTGGCAACTGTAGTGAGTAAATTTAGCTCTGTGGGAATACTGCTGGCAGTACTTGATATGGAGTAATTCTGAATTATTTCCTTTGACCAAACTCACCTTCTTATCCCAGGCTTTTCTGTGCAGAACTTCAGTGTGCTTTGGGGAGTATAGCTCATAATGAGAGGAGATGTTGTTATCCTAATATAGAACAGCACTCTCTGACTTACTTTTTTTCTTCCAAAGAATAAATGCAGATCTGCTTTGCAGAATGTCATGTGATGTATGAATATTAAACTGCTCCTAAATAGGTGGAAGAAAAAGTCACGACCATTGGCAGAGTGCTCAGGATTTGCCTGTTAAGAATGTAGTGGGTGTTTGTGGATACAGTTTTGGTTTGTGATACTGACTTCTAAGGAGACAGGGAAGTAGAAGTAGAGACTTTGGAAAGAAAAAAAAACAAAACCAAAGCATCAAATCAAACAAAAAAGCCAACAAAACAAAACCCCACAGATTTATTTTGGCAATTTTTAGTTCTTAGTAACAGAAGTAAATATCTTTTTCTAATACCCTGAATACATAATACACACTGCTGTGCTGTAAATTAACAGGCATGCTGATAATGGCAAAACCTGTCCTGTGACTAAAATGTCATGTTTGTTAGAAGTATGTTTCCATATTATTTAAACATTAGAAAGATTGCTGCAAAGTTCAAGTGAGGATAAGCCTGGAGCATGATGCCTTGCCACCACCTCTGAGTATATTTGGCTCTGATTTATACATTCTTGCTCATATAGGAAATCATTTTTGCACTTGTGGCCAGCATGCCTATTAACTGGTGCTGATTGCTCAGTACATCGTTCTAAAGACCTAAATTTACCTCTATCCCTACACAAATCTAGTGTTCTTGCTGTTAATTACTATAATCATTGACATGAGAAGCGCTGACTCATAGCACTCAGAGAGTGCTCAGCATATTAAGCAAATGCCATGTCAATTCACACCGCCTCCTCTCTTCTGCAACTTGCTTGGTTTTGAATCCTCTAAGTTTCTAAGAATTCACTGTGCATGCTCAGTGACAGGATAAGGCTATGGTTAATGTATAATAATGTTGACTCTTCAGTTGAAGAACAAGTGCCTCTGATGCAAAGATTGACTGTGCAGTAGCTTGAGAGAAAGCAGTCATTTAAGGAACAGTGTGACTGGAGTAAAGCTACTCATTTAAAGCCATTGGTAGCATGCTAACCATGGCAGCATGGAGTCAGGGTGGGCTTGTTCACCTTGCTGACTGCAAATCTCAGTTTTATGTACATGCTTTTTGTAGAGTTTTCCATCTCAGATTATGTCTTGTGTGACAGATCATGAGATCAGGTTTCCATAGTGGTCCTAGGCTGGGGAAGGGGGAACTTTTCCACCTGCCCTTCCTTCATCACCCTTAGCGCTGCTGCAAATTGTGGTGTGGGTCCTGGGGACCTGGGCTTTCTGCATGGGTGCTGGATGCACTCTGTGTGTGGTTAATGCAGTTTATCAGAGAATTAGAAGTCAAGAAGGTGGTTTGAAGGTTTGGGCCTGTGCATTGCACCTGTGCTGTCATTGCCTCAAAGCCCATTTCGCTGATGAGACTGCTGGTTTTTTAACTATTTAATGTTGTAATGACTGTGTGCAGTAATGTGTATGAGAGCAGCTGTTCATGAGGAGCGTCACAGGATGTATACATAAACGTTTCTAGGTGTTTCTACAAAATTTAGTAATTCAAAGACTACTGCAGTTAGGTCATGGTTGGAAAAACAAGAGAGCAAGTCCTCAGTGTTGTTTTGTGTGGGCCATTGTCCCAGCAATGCAAGTGATTTCTCTGGCAGATTCGTTAGGCAGCTAAAGTATTTGGGGGAAAATTAGCTCTTCTCCCAGAAAGTCATACTAAAAACCAAGGCTACACCAGAGTTTTCACTCTCAAGAGCAAGATGGTGTCAGTCCCTTTCAGGAGAGGTTGTCTTAGCTGGAGGTATCCATACAAGTATTTGCTTGATGTCAGTTTGTCATTTTATTTTTTTCATTACTTTTCATTTTTTTCATTTTTGTCATTGTTATTTTCCAGCACCTTTCATTTTTCTGTCTGCTTTCAGCTTGCAAATGTTTTGTCTCTAATTTGCAATTCTGGGGGAGAGAATTTATTCTTTCTGTAGTGACACAAGGGAACTATACATACAAATTTTCACATCTAAATTATTTTGGGCAAGCAGTTTCAACAGAAGACAAGGATTTTTGAAGTGCATTGCTCACCTGCTTGTTTTTAATATAGGCAGCTGAAGTTCATATGTGCACTACCCAGTGTTCCTCCATAGTCTTATGACAACATTTTGCAGTAATTTAAGTAAAATAGTTCCAAATTTGAGTTCATCTTCCTTACATTACATATCTCTTTCTGTTCAGTGGATGAAGCATACATTATAATATATGTAGAATGTTTGTAGGTTTAAGTAGCATTCTGTATAGCTTTTTACTACAAATAATGGGATAAAGTACAAAGAAGTGTATTTTTGGTCTTAACACTGGTAAGTATTACTGAGTCATGTGAGGACATATGAAGTACTGAGAGGTGGTATGAGGTCCTCTGTTCCTATTTTCCTCATGAGAGAGCCCTAAATCAAGCTGGGAATTATGAAATAAGAAAAGGCTAACATTCTGAGGTCAAATGGGGAGTGAACAGAGATACTTTAAGTCAGCTAAATGAAAAGCAGGAATCAGTCGGCAGGTCTCTCTTAGGTTAGCTGCCTTCTCTGTTGCTGACTGTTCAGTGCGGTCTGTAGATATGACAGATGCTAAAGCAACAGTCCACTTCAGATAATGAAGATATAAAAAGACATCACACTCCCAGTGTAGATAAAATTCCTTAAGTTTCACTGTTACGGTTTCCAGATCACAAGAGGAGAGCAGAAGCACTTCTGGTTCTTGCATTTGATTATTTTTCTTTTTAGAGTTGGATGTGTGTCTTTACTTGCACATATCCTTAGGATTTGTGCCTAAAAGACTTCTTCTTTAAAGACAAAAATAGTATGGAGCAGCACATTAGGTCTCATCTTGTGCTTATTAGGCATTCTGAACTCCCACTTAAATAGGTGGGAGTTCTTACAGCTATGATAGAGGTAGAAAATTGTGAGCCAGAACTGCGCATTTTATGCCTCGAATCAGCCTGTATTGGTAACAAAAGCAGTAATGCCAGTGCTTGGCTCACAGCAGGGAAGCATCAGCTTGGAGAAGTTTCTGTGGGTGGTTTGGTACTATTCTGGAATGACTTGGACATTTTGTGACTTCCCTGCTGAGGTCTGTAATCGTGATGGTGAAAGAAGAGCTCTTAAAGTAATCGGCAATAAAAATCTGAAACGATGGCTTTGAACTAAACATTTTGGTCTTTTTGATGGTTTTTAAGTGGGTTTATTAAAGATTTTGATTCTTCCTATCACATAGTCTCCCCCTAAGTTCGTCCATTTCATAATTGCTTGAAAGTATAGACTAATATACAGAACAGCAGAAAATGACTCGTATAAGTTTACTGAAGCTGCGTATCGGTAAAACAAAAATTATGCTACTAGCACCAGCAGTATTTTAAGCAGAGAGAGGATAGATATCAAAAGGATAGATTCCTACTCAGAACATACTACAGTGGGGCACTGCTCAAGAACATTGTAACTCACATTCATTACAACAGGCTTGCAAGAAGCATGTTTCAAAGGGAAGAGAATGAGACTGAGAGCTTCATAAATACATCATTTCAGACCTACTGAAACATTTGAACAAATTCAAACTTCTCAGAAACAGAGTTGATAAATATTTGGATATTCTTCTCTTAGAATCCTTCTCCACTTTAGACTGCATAACTCTGGCTCTGCAGTTGGATTTAACTAAGGCTGTTGTTGCTTTCATGACTCAAATCTACCGTGAATGGATGTAGCTGTCCATGTTCTACTCGTTATTGACAAAGCCTAATGGAGATTACAGCTCAGAAGTGTGTCAAAACATTGTCTTTAAAACATTGTTGTATTGAAGTAGTCAGTGTGACCACTTTCTAATGAAAATCTTCACCCGTTGTTGATATGGGAAAAGAAGGGAAGAGAATTAAGTAGAAAATGCAGAAATCTAAAGCTCCTTCCTCTTTAACAGTCTTGGTACTTACAGTAAAGACCAAAAGGTCTAATTCTAGTTTTTTCTTCTGCAGATCTCATTTAGGTATGGTATTGTTGATGAAGCTCGTATAAAGAAAGCTTTAAATCCCCAGGCCTCCATTTTAGGCTAGGCTTATATTGAAATTCTGTATGTTCTCAGTTTTCCCATTAAATGTGGCCCTAGAGTTTGTTTACCTGCGCCATTATATATATACAGCAGTTAATTGCTGCATTTGGAAATACAGCACACCACTTGTTTCTCATCCATATATTTAGAAATAATAATTCCATTCATCCACATCCCAAATTTTAATACATTTTTAGGTTGTGAGTCACAGTTTGTTGAAATAAAATTGCAACTTGAGATTTTACAGTTTCATATTTTCTCTTTTAAGCTAAAGCTGCACGTTGCAATCATTTGGCTGAAGCCCACTTAAAAAAAAAAATCCAAAACCCAAATGATTTGTCTGTGACTGAATCATTCAGGCCTGTGTAAGCTGTAATTTAAAGTCAATGTTATTATGTAAGTACTACCATATGAATGTGGGTTTTTCATTCTGTTCACTGACACAGAGCAGAGCTAGTCGTAAAGCACTGCATGAGTTTTAACAATTTATTTCATTAGCTATCTGGATTTTTAAAAATATCACTACATTCAGACAGATAGAAAGTTAATAATAAACTGCTTAGATATTTTGGAGAAGAGTTCTCACTGTCCATGGTAACAAGCAGGCACAGGGGCACATCTGATATTCTGTCCCTTGGGATGTGAGTAGGTTTTGGTAATTAAGAAATACCCTTAATTGGGAAACTGGGTGGGATTTTTCCATCAGAATGAGCTGTTCTGTTTTGATTGCATCTGTTGTTCCTTTGGAGAAGGAAAAAGGGCGTCAGGACATTAGAAGGTGACTGAATATAGTGCTGGAAGCTGAAGAAGCAAATAAGAATTCCTTTCTAACTCCAGAAATGGAGTCTGCAGTCTCCCTTTTTTTTTTTTTTTCTTTTTTTTTTTTGTGGTGATGGTAAATTTGTAAGCGAGCTTCTGATGGAGTCAGCAGCTTCTTTGCAATGAAGCTGCCCTTTGCTGGCTAGTCTCCTTTTTCCATCACCCATATTGTGATTGCTAACAACATGTTAAGAAAACATCATTGTTAATGGTATAATGCTATCAACAAAATCTCATTTTGCATCACTTTTTTCCTGATGTAAAAGAAAAGCCTAATGTACTTCAACAATACGCTTTCAAGTTGTTTTATTTTAACGTATGAAATTAGGATACTTAAATAGACTCAATTGCTATTTTTAGACCTTAGGAGGTAAATACGTAGTTCAGACTTTCTAGAGCTTAAGAGATTTGCAGGTTTTTTTTCCTCAAGCTAGTTGTTTCCTCTTGGAATTGTAGTGGGAGTGGCATGGTCTTAAAGCAGCTTTTGTTCCTGTCTGTCCTTTGTCAGTTTTATCAAGAATGTCTGAACTTGAAATATATTTAGCCAATAGAAAATCTGTTGTAATTGTGCTGTGTTCCCTTCCCCAAAAGGAAAACAGGAAACTTTCTCATCCTTTTATTGTTCACACAAGTAATAGTTTTTGTGAGCTAGAAAAGGAACTGTGTGAGGCTTAGTCTGAAGATGCAAATGGCAGGCTCCTGTCAGCCTGTTGAAATCACCAAGCCTGTGATCCTGTAATTTCCAGGGGCTTCAAGCCTTTAACAAGCACTTTTCACATGTCTGTTCATGTATTTGGAGAAGACTGACCTGGTCTCCGTGAATAAGGCTGTATTCCACATGCTTGTGTCCTTATGGAAAGTGAAATTATAGGCAATCAGTGAAGTGGCATTGCCATGCTTCAGGACAGGTTTTGATGCAATTGCTATTAATTACAGTGGGAGTTACTGGGAAATAAGCAATTAAACTGTCTGCTAACATTTGTCTCTGCCTCTTATCATTGCCTGTGGCTCAAATTTATTACAATTTTTTTTCTTGTCTGGCCCACAGCTTCTGCTGTTTCTTAAAGCCTTTACTGAGACGGAACAGACAAAGCTGGCAATGCTTTCTGGCATCCTGTTAGCCAACGGGACTCTTCCTGCTACAATTCTAACAAGCCTCTTCACTGACAATATAGTCAAAGAAGGTAATTTTCTATAGGATCTTTTTTTCTTACATTAGCTTTAACCAGAGATGTGGTTTTTGTAACATATTCTGTGTGTTGGAAGCCTGTAACTGTGCAACAGAAATGAGTATTTTAAAGCAGAACTTCACATAGATGGCAACAGCAAATATATACCTTATGAAATCTAGTGAGTGATTCAATGATTTGTCTGCTTCAAGAGTGCAAAAGAGTAGCAAACCCAAAAATAAAACCCACAGGATTTGTTTTTCTCAAAGTTCTACGTGTGTGTGCAGAACTGTAGAATAGATGTACTACTGTGATACTATGGAAGTGCAAAGGGTAACATCTCTTCCTGAGACACGCCTGCTAGCGTTTTGTCAAGTGTTGCCCGTATCTTGTGCATGGGAGTGGGAGGTGGGACAGAGAGCCCATGCAAGCAAACTGGATATTGCAGAAAAGAAAAAAAAATGAAGTCAAACCTTCACTTTGCCTTTGTACTGGTAATGACCAGTGGTCATTACTCAAAATCCACTTTACCATGGACTTGATTTACTGTATGATGAGTAACCGTTCTTTCAATCTTAAGATCTTTTGAGATTACTCCCCCCACCTCTGAGAGTGAGGGCTTTTATTTAGTTTTTTATTTATAGCCATCTGCCTTGAAGTCCTGATTTTACAAACAATGTCTTTCTCTACCAGTTGCTGACTACCTGGAATAATTGTATACACACTGTGTATGTGGAACGTTTTTATGAGGTCATGAAATCTTTTTGTTTTCATTAAAGAGCTATATATTAGCTCAAATGTCTTCTAACTTCTTTTAAAAAAAGAAAAAGTATTCTAACTTCATGTTCTCATTTGCAGCACGCTAACCACTACATTTGTTTTCTAAATGCTGCAGAAAGAAAAGCCACAGCTGCAGCTTTGCTCTGTCATCACCCACAGCTTTTGGAATCAGAATCAAACTGGGAGAAAATACAGACAGAAGCACTAATCTGTGTCTTAGGGTGATGGCCTGAAATGTTTCTAAATTGAAGTCTATTCCTAATTATGGGAAAACTAGAGGCATCTGAAAATGCAGATTTTTAAAACTCAAGTTATTTGTTTAATTTAACATTTTAAGAATACAATTGTTACTTGCAAATCCTAGAACAAATTCCATTTGCATTCTAAACACAAGCTTCTAGGAGCTCTAAACCTTTGTCAGGAGCTTACATATACTTTTGGTTCTTGGTTTATATATACTAAAAATGTACCTGTGTCAGCATTTGAGGAGAAGATTGTTCCATCCGTGTTGGAATAGCTGTTTTATAGAAGAATAACTGTAGGCGCAAAGATAAATGGAAAGCAGGAGGAAGATCAAGGCTTAAAACGGGTAGATCACATAAAAATAAACTTGATCATTTCTTTGATTTACAAAAAAAATACTGCAGGCAAGTGAGGTTAAAATATCTGAGGAAAAATTATCTGAGGCTGTTGTTGATCAGTGTGGCAATTGTAACATGGGCAAAGAATTGGCTAAAAAGGAGAGAGGATAGACTGTGCTAATAGGAGATCTATCAAGTTTGAGGACAAATACCTAATTCATTTTAGGATTACCCTTTTTTGGTGCTGTCATTACTTTTACTGTGTTGTGTAAATGGGGAAAAATGTCTTTTGGGGTAGCCAAGTATTTCTAGCAGAGAGGGAGAAAGATCTAGGCAGTGGTGAAATCTCATCGGGGTTAAGCGTACTTTGTTGTCACCCATGCTGAAAAACCAGAGCAAATGCAAAGAGCAGCTAATGGGGTTAATCAATAAAATGAATGGCTGAAGTTGCTTTCTGCAAGTGGGGGGTGGGGAAGAGCTATTTAAAGGAAAAGACGGTGGCAGCACATGAATAGAGTAGAGGAACTTGCCAATGATAAATTTAGGCTGTAGTAATTAAGCTTGAAACATGTGGCTAGTTAAGCCCTAGAGCAACCTCCCTCTAAACCAGCATAAAACTTGTTTTGTTTTAATCTCAAACTTGAAAAGGATTTAGGGCATGGGTACTGGGGACAGCACTTGGTGACAGAGGCTGAAGAGTTCTATCATAAGAGCATTCAAACTCAAAATTCCACGTCCATTCGAACTTATAAGCACATCAGATATACTGAACTGTCTTTTCAGGTTCAGAAATAACAAGTGGACACTACACCTTGGTCCTCTCTTAGTTGATCAGGCTTTGTCAGTCTTGACCAGTCAGTGTACAGTACTTAGGGTCACTGCATCATGCTGGTCTCACTTGGAACCTGCTGTACAATGCATAAAACAAGCCCAAAGTAGTGTTTATAGGTCCCTCTTGCATGGCATTGCACATCCCTAGTTACATGTGGTACTTCTCTAAGGATTGTGCTTTATGACTAAGCTCTTGAAATAAGGTTGCCAAAACTGTCATAACAGTCAAGATCTGTAATGGATGTTAATGAAGTTTACACTGCTCCAGGAATAAGCTTTTCTGTTCTTGTTTGATGAGTCATTAAGTCAATGTATCCTTGAAATAAAAATAATGGATATCTATCTATAAAATGGCTGAGAATGAGGAAGGTACTTCCTACCAGTAGGTCCCATCTAGTTCTCAGAGCTTCAGGACTGTTTGGAAGTGAAACGCAGAATTATAGTGACTGGCTGTAGCAGGGTGTATCTAACAATATCACCGTTATCACCACCCTCAGTGGCACTGTAAATGTTGATATAAGTGCAGTAAGGAGAAGCATTACTGGCCCTCAGAGGACCTTCCTTGAGGATGAGCTTGGTCTCCATCTCTGAGACCTTTCACCTGCCTTCAGCTCCCTGCACTCACCACTTGCGGCCAAGAAGCCAGAGCAGAGCCGTGGTGATGCTGCTTGAGGAACATGTGCTGGAGGTAATAGGAGGTGTGGGGCTAAGGGCTTCTTAGCTCCCCTGGGAAAGCTACAGTGGAGGCAGAATTCTTTTGATTTAATGCAGAAAATACTAAGTTGTGCCTCGAGGAAAGAATTTTTCCACTTAAAATAGTATTTGTGCCTGGTCCTACCAGCTACTGAATGTCTCCTAGGAGGTTGCAATACAGTCAGTTACCTTGAAGTTGGAAAGTTATTTAACCCTGTTCAGGGACCTGCTAAAAGCCCTTTAAAGATATATTTTTTTCAGTCATTATTCCTGACTATCCTTTATTATTTTGTGCCTTCATTTCCTAACTGGTTTAATGTGTAATTTTTCCTTTTCCATTACAATTGGTCTGTAGCTTGGGGAGGTAGGAGAAATAATTGAGAAGAAAATCTATGAACAATTGAATGGAGATGAGCAATACACAGTGAAGAGATTTTCAAACAGCCTAGCATACTTCAGAAAATCAAATCTGCATTAAAGAGAAAAAATGAGCATTTCAGCACTACATGTGTGGTCCCATTGTCAGAAACATATTTTCATTCCTGTATTCTTGTAACTATTTTGTTACTTTGTAATTCTTATAACTGTCTCTAATTCATGCTGGGAGTTTCTGAAGCATTTTTTGTTGGTTTTTTTCTGTTTCTCAAACAGGGATTGCAGCCTCTTTTGCTGTAAAGCTTTTTAAAGCATGGATGGCAGAGAAAGATGCCAATTCTGTTACCTCTGCTTTAAGAAAAGCCAACCTTGATAAAAGATTGCTAGTAAGTACAATGTATTTTCAGTAATCCTTATTTCTCCTTGGAAAAGACAAGGAAGCGAAATGCAGATGGTAGTTTGCTGTAAGCATTTTAACTCCCCCTCAGACTCCCTTACTGGTTTTTAAATATTTTGAATCAAAGCAATATTGTTATGGCTGTAGCATTGATACTAGTTTAGGAATATTAAATATCACACATTTTTTACATTCTCTCTCTATTTTTCCTGTAGTTAAATGCCTTCTGAAAGACTATATATATGAGACTTGGGATTTAATTAAATGTTTTTCCCTTAGCACTGCTAACCAAACACACCACCAGCAACTGTGCCTGATTACTTTTTTTTTTTTGAGAAACTTATTTTACTTCTGTAGATAATAAATAAAATATAAAGGGCTATGATTAGAATATGTTTCCAAAGCAACAATGTTTAAATAGTGTAGCAAAAGCACAATAAGCTTATTTTCTTCAGCAGTAGCCATCTGCGTAGCATAACTGATCCTGCAGTGATAACAGCAGACCTAGTAGGAGCAATGCAGGGAAGGCTCTCAGCCTTTGGACTCAAAATTTGAGTTCTGGGTTTGTAGCAATGGCCTCAGGTGTTTAGAGTATCTATTAATATAGCAGCAATATCATATGCCTTTCTCTCCCAGTGTCTTTCTGAAGATAAATAGATGCTTCTTTAATCCTCAAAGATTGCTGCTGCGATAACCCAATCAAACGCGCTACGTCCTGTGCAGCGCTGCCTGGAGAATGTCAGCAGTGTTTCCTGTCTCTACCTCAATAATTTATGATTAGGCAAGAATTCTTCAAAAGTGAAGCAACCTCCTACACTCCTTCATCTCTTCAATTTATATTTGATTTTAATAGCCCAAGTCATAAATAATTTGTCATAAAGCTGGGAAATGGGTTCATTATGCTGTTTATTAGGAGGGGGAGCAAACCACGTTTTATTTCAAGCTTGACTGACTTATACATTCAGCTGTTGGCTCTCATTATGCTGCTATGGTAAAGAACTATAAAGTATCAGATCATGTTGCCTAGCATAGATGTCTTCATAAAAGTTTCTGCTTCATCTCACTTTTAGTAAGTAAGTAAACAGATTGAGGGGCTCTAGCTTCTTTGTAAAAAAATAAAATAAAATTGTGCTATTCATCCCACAAATCATTGTTAGACACCACAAACTGGATGGTAAACAAATGCCATTGAATCCTTGCCAAGATGTGGCATTTGCTGTAGCAATTTTTAAGAATAATTTAAATTTTTCTAATTAGCCAGACTTGCATAAATCGTAGGTGGGCAGTGACTTGGGGTTAGAATTGCTTAAAAGAATTAAAGTTAGCAGTATGTAGTGGATTTTGTGATTTGAACGATGCATTAGTGGAAATCGTTGCTCAGTGGAGTTGTGAGGTCAGGTCAGGGTGCCTGGGCTGTGTATGTATTGCTCAGTATGTTTTCAGTAAGAGGTCGATGTATGGACACACTGGAGGGCATGGTAAATGTGCTCTGCATATCATGGCTTTCTCCTGCAAGACAGTGGAAGATGTATCATTTCTCTGAGACTTGTGTTGAGCGACATTTTAAGCTCACAACTATTCATGAGTTCATGCACTTGGTGTACAGAGGATGTTAGCTTTTCTGTGTAACTGACCATCATTTTTCTCTCCACCATAACAAAACACCATTAGGAATGAAATGTTGATTTTATTTTTTTTTAAGTCTTAATACAAGCATTGACTTTTTTAAAGTATGATACCAGGTAATTCCCATTGTTAATTCTTGGAAAACGTTCATTCCATTCTGTCAAGAATCCTAGGTTTATTATTTAATTAACGAAGACCATTCCTGCCTTTTCAGGAACTATTTCCAGCCAACCGGCAGAATGTGGACCATTTTGCCAAGTATTTTACTGAAGCAGGTCTAAAAGAGCTCTCAGATTTCCTTAGAGTTCAGCAGTCACTGGGGACTCGTAAAGAACTTCAAAAGGAGCTACAAGAACGTCTCTCTCAGGAATGCCCAATTAAAGAGGTGAAGAGTGGTTTGGGTTTTTTTTTCCAATTTCTGTTTATATAATCACAGTCAAAGACTTCAGTCGACAGTAGGTACAGAGGAACAGATAGGAGTGCCTCAGATTTCCTCTGTTTTTCTTTAAATTGTTTTAATTTATTCATTGGTTCACTCTGCTTAAGACTAAAGCAACAAAACATCATCTGGATTTGCAAGTGCAGCTGACTGGGGTTTTTTTTGGATTTATTCAGTTATGCTTGAGGAGAATGTATTTCCTTTAACTGCATTAACTGTTAGGTTGGAGGGGAGTCCAGTAATAGCAACGTTGCTAAATGCTTCCTTTTTGTTATGCTTGTTCTGATTTTTTTATTATTATTATTACTTTTATACAGTGGTGTTACTTGTAAATGACTGCAAGTATTCTGTAAGTCAGCATCGTTACTGTTTGATTGGAAATGTTGCTTAAGACAGCAGTTTCTTTCCTGCTGCAGGTAGTGCTTTATGTAAAAGAGGAAATGAAAAGAAACGAGCTGCCAGAGCCAGCAGTGATTGGTCTCCTGTGGACCTGTGTCATGAATGCTGTGGAATGGAACAAGAAGGAAGAGCTGGTTGCAGAGCAAGCCCTCAAACATCTAAAGGTTCGTGCTTAGGTGAAGACAAGGACTGTGGTGAATTAACAGAATCCATTGTACAGCTGTCAGGTTTTTGCCTGATTAAATCCAGGAGTTTGAATCTTGAGGGCTGACACTGAGCACACCAAACATTGGAGTATCTTGTGTATACTCCTTTCTCCTTTACTCAGGTGAATGCAAAATTGAGGTAGTTCAGATTATTGAATGCCCTGAGGCATACAGTGCAGAGAACCGGGGCAGATTGAGGTGACATTCTGCATTGGCTTTCTCAGTGTGCTGGATCCTGAGAGGCTCCTTGCCTTGGGGACAGTGCTAATCAAATGCTGTGGTCAGGCCTGACCAGTAAACCTGTAGGAACTGCCTTTGCAACGTCTTTGCCAGAAGCAAAGAAGTTTTGGGAGCATGGTGGGGTGGCACCTTTGCCCAGGGCTGGTTAGATCCAGGCAGTACTGCTGAGCTCAGACTCTGTGAAATGGTATTGCTGATGTTGACTGTGGGAGCCAGACACTTGGCAACTTGTCAACTAGTAAGCCAAGAGCTGGTTTGAGAGCCATATATAGCGTGGTTACTGTCTGATCCAGGTGCTGTCCTTGTGGGTAAGAGAAATGGCTCCACAGAAAGGTGGGCTGTAGCTAGTGAAGTGTTGACAGATTGCAGTATCACAGTTGCATGTTAGCACAAAAACTCTTATGACCTCAGAGTGGGAAAAAAACCCCAAAACCTGAAAACAACACAGAGGCATCAGAGTTGTGTTAGTGGTCAGTATTCCTCATCTACATCTGAAGAAACTGCACTGCACAGCTGAACTGAGAACAGAGGCAAGAGGCTTCTCAGCAAAATTAGTCTTTTTAAGCTGGTAAATCATGAGCAAGAGGATACTCTCTCATAGCCAGGGCTGCAAAACTTTGCCCTAGGATGGAAGAAAACATATTCTTTATGGTAAAATGGATCTTAAGCTTGATCTGAATTCCTTTCTTCTTCATATTGGGTGCTTCTCCATGTTTGGAGTTCCCACATTGGTTTAGCTCCCACTACTAAATTCATCTAAGTTTGGTTTCCCAAGAGCAATATCAGTCATCCTAGAAATGTGGTTGCTTGGGATCTTGTGTAGCCTTTGGTAAAAATGAATGCCTTGGAGTCTTCTGAAGTGACCCAAACAGCAATAGAAAGATGAGATAGTTTCCAGAAGGAGGAGAAGCATAATTTTTCTTGTTCTTTTGATGTAAAAAATGATCCTATCTCTTTGAGTTGTAACAGAGTATCCATTGAGCTTTATTGTATAACACTGCAGGGCAAGTTAACAAATACTTTTGGAATATTTGAACACTGGGAAAGAGAAACATAGCTGGCTCTGTGCAGATGTTGTTGTCTGGGTGCTTCATCCTATGAATCTCCCTGACCCAAACTGTCAGCTGTGGATGTAACACCACTAAATTAGGTAAGACGTCTTGCCTGTGTGAGACAAGCATCTTTCTAGCTACATCCACTGTCTGTAGACAGAGGACAAATTTGTATGGGGTATTCATTATTGGCACATAAAGGTGACATTTTAGCAGAAGTGCTAGAAATAGAAATTTAGATTTTGCTAGCTGCTTCAAAAATAAACAGCATTTGTTTCACATCCTTCCTCTGTGGATAGTTAAAGACAGATCTTGGACTCTTCTCTTTGGGCTCTCAGCTGACCCAAAGTGTCATCCAGCTCCAGAAATCAGATTCATGCTGATGCAGAGCCTAGTTCCTGTGCCCTCCTCTGCATTGACTTGCCCTGAACCAGTCATGGAGCTGTTTTGCCCTAGTGGCATGAGTCAGGATGTGTATCAATATATATTTGACATAGGACGTGCCAGGTGATTGCATTTATTCCTCTGTGGCTGGACCTGACAGATAACGTTCATAAAGCAGTTCCCAAAGCTTTGACATCTGGGGACCAGTCTCTTGAATTTATTAGACTTCCTTTAGTCAGCTGTGTACCAAGGACCCCTGAAAACATGTGTCAAGGCACTAATACTAGCCTAGTTTCCAGTTACCAGGCTGTACCGGATGGGTGGCTTCCTAAAGGAGGTGGTGGGCAGCCATGAACCAGTAAATGCCACATGTGCCATCCACACAGCAGGACTGGCAGGAGCTGAACTCAGGGTAGATGGGGCAAGCTGTTGAACCCTGCATCTTACAGGATAAGCTCCTCATTGTCCCAGTAACCTCACTGTGACACTGGGGCTTAGTCTTAGGCCACCTCTAGTGCAGAGGAGAGTTGTTCCCTGTGGGTGGGAGAATCCTCCAGGCAATTTGGGCGTTGTGAGCAAGGCTGTGGTGTGAGCTTCATAACACTGCAGCTGCTGACCCGCTGCTACCTGACCTGAGGCAAATGGAAAATAATGCCACTTAGCTCAGCCAGCAACAAGGAAGCTAATTTTAACGGTTCCTTAGTCAGTTAGGCACTTGGGAAGCTTGTAATGGTAGGTCTGTACCAGTTGTGGAGAGGAAAACAAAAAGAGTCAGGCAGATGCAGCAAAATGAAGTTCTCTTGCTTCTAAACTGAGCAGGTAGGATTATAATTATAACTCAGTTTATGCTGCAGCACTTCACAAACCTGTGGATTGGACAGGGTTCTGCTGGTGCAGCTCAATAAACAAACTGCAGCATGTATTGCTCTGCCTCCCTGAAACTTGAGAGATACCAGCTGGGTGCTTCAAGGGCCCAAGGGGGAAAAGGAGAGTCTCCATCCCCGAAGTCAGGGCACAGATACTGCAGTGCTTTTATTGTAACAGGAACATTGTTTCTGAAGATGTGGCTGTACCTGTGGAAAGTGGGAAAACTCAGCCTCTGGTTTTAGCTACAGCTCAGTAATTTCTCACAGTTACTTTGTAAAGGAGTTTCTTCAAAAAAAAAAAAACAACCAACCTGTCTGCTTGCCTACCTGCTGTGGTTACAGTTGCTGCTGTGTGATCCCAAGGACAGAATCACAGAATCCTTAGGTTGGAAAAGACCTTTACAATCATCAAGTTCAACAGTTAACTCAGCACTGCCAAGGCCACCACTAACCCATGTCCCTCAGCATCACATTAACATGTCTTTTAAATACCTCCAGGGATAGTGACTGAACTGGGCAGCCTGTTCCAATGATTGACAGCACTTTTGGTGACGAAATTTTTCCCGATATCAAATAAAAAACCTCCCCTGGGGCAACTTGAGGTCATATCCTCTCATCCTATTCCTTGTTCTTTCTTTTAATTAATAGCTGAGAATTATTTTGCAAGAGACATCCTGGACTTCTCAAATATTAGTTGATTTTCATATATTTTAGCAATCTTTTCCATGGATCGTGTTGAGTAAAACAGTCAGGATTTTTGCCCCTTGTAAAGAAGTCCTGAAGTGTAAGTACTTCTGAATGTGTCCATCAGTGCTGCTGGTGATGGGTGGTTTGGTACCTGTCCATCAGCAACCCCAGTCACACAGACCAGAACTCTGCTGTACCAGGCCATTGCAAATCCAGTTGAAAAATGTCAAACTGACACTGTTACTGGAAATGATTGAAGAAAGGCTGAACTGAGCAGTGCAAGAACAATTTAGATAGTAATCTTAATGTATATTTGGCCAGGGGCTCTGAAGATCAAGGATAATTTGTCTTCCCTTCAGCTGTGAAAAATGCTTTTAATATTACCTTAAATTTAAGATTGGAGTCTTAGCTGGGCTCATCACAGGCTAAGAGGAAAGAAAGTTGGAGAGATATGGATAGAAACACTGTAGTTTTAAAGAAAAGAGTGAACAGAATCAGAGAATCATAGGAGTTGGAAGGGACCTCAAGAGATCATTGGGTCCAACCATATCCCCAAACAGGATATGGTCTTAACATACTTTTAAACTTTAAAATCTGAAAGGAGGGGAAAATTGCACAATAAAGTTTTTTCTTTATCTTTTGTTATGTTAACAAACTCAAAGAAAAGGTAATGGGATATACTGCTAATGTCAGAATAACGTTAGCAGTTAATGCTGTGCTTTGAAAACATTGCTCTCTACCAAAGGAAAGGTGCTCATGATACAGTGATAATGAGAAAAAATAATGACACTTCACACTTAACCTGGAATAATCTAACTTAATTCAGTTTCCTGGGACTGCTGAAACCCCTGTGAAAGTAGAGATCAGTATTTTCATGCACTTCACCCTTGGATGTCTTGCGTTACAAACGTCAATAAAGCATCGCTCCTGAATCAGCAGTGTGCTGCCTTGTGAAGTGTGCAGACAGCAGTAATCCCAAGATATGGACTTCATACACTGATTTTACTAAATTAAATGTCTAAAATCAATGCTGAATTTTAGCTCACAGCATGCAATACATCTCACAGAAGCTCACAGGTATTTATGTGTGTGCATTGTATGTGTTCAAGTAAATGCAACTGGCAAGTAAATCCAAAGCTTCAGTGAAGCATATTTTCAAGGATGCAATTCATGCTGCATACATTACAGGTTTTCTATTTGTTTGCTTTTATTTTCAGTATACTGACATGCATTTTGTTCTTTCCCCCTCTCCTGTGCAGCAATATGCCCCCCTGCTTGCTGTCTTCAGCACTCAGGGCCAGTCAGAGTTGATTCTTCTCCAGAAGGTGCAGGAGTACTGTTATGACAACATCCACTTCATGAAAGCCTTTCAGAAGATAGTGGTACTATTTTATAAAGGTAAAAGCCTAGATCTGCTGTTTTACACCACGGGGATCCTCTGTGCCAGCCACTCACCCACCATGCAATAAGGGAACAAACATTCTCTGGGTATTGCATATGAGAAGGTTGTGTTGAACTCTGAAATACCTTATGCTTTGGTAGGTCAGGGGAGTGTGTACAGCAGGAAAAGCTGAAACAAGCCTTTCTCTCTGCGTTGTGTTTATACCATAGTCAAGACGTATGAGACAGGATCCAAACACCATCCCCAGTCTGTTCAAGTGCAGCTTAGTCCTTGAATAAATCTGATTCTAGGAAGTCTTTTCTGTCAGTTCCTGGAGCATGGTTTTATGAAACCTTGAAAGTGCAGATCCTCTTGGCAGGAAGGTTTTTCAGGGACTTTGGGTTGTTTGGGGCTTTTTTGTCACTCCCTCTCTGCCAGAAGGAGCTTTCCTTATTCTTCTTTCCTTTTTCCTTTCTCTGCCAGTTTCCTGTGGGTGCTGTAGTTTGAGGGGTTTAATTTTTATGTGAAGTTGACTTCTCTGCAAGTTTGTTCTGATCAGGTTGTCATAGAGACTAATGGGCTTGCACTGCATGCCATGGGTTAGTGCCAAGCAGTTTGTTCTGACATTCTTGCTATAAATAGTTGAAGGAGAAAAATCAGCAGGAGTAGAAACCCAGTATTGATCTCTGTTCACCCTGTTGTGTCCAGATACATCTTCCAGGGAAACAGGTTCAGATTGTTTAAAATAATTTCATGGCTTCATAATGTGGAAGTAAGAGAATGAGATGGATTTATTTCCATACTTGTGTCAATATGGCATGGCCTCAGTGATAGAATGAAAAAATGATACACCTTGCCCTGCTGCCTTCAAATTCTACAGTTTGTAAAGACTGTTAGTGACTGAGGACAAACTTGAAGCTGCAACCTTGTCCTGGTTTCAGTCAGGATGGAGTTAACTTCATTTGTAGCAGCTGATGGAATGCTGTGTTTGGGAGTTACAATGAAAGCAGTGCTGAGAACACCCTGATGTTCTTAGTTGCAGTCAGACAGTCAAGGACTTTTCTCAGCTCCTTCGTATTTCTCTATTCATGAGAAAGGAGGGGCGAAGCCAGGACAGGTGACCCAGATGGGCCAAAGAGAGTATTCCATGCCAATTACGTCCTGCCCAGGATAACGGGGGGCTGAGGGGAGGAAGAAGAGGTGCGGTGGCGGGACGCGTGCTGCTTGGGGGGACGGTCGGGTTCCGGGACAGCTCTGGGTGGTACGGCCTGAGTTGTGTTTTTGGTGAGAAACTGCATTGGGTATCAATAGTTTCATATGCTTTTGCTCTAAAGTCCTGTTAGCATTGTTATATTTTATCTTTCTGTTCTCTTAGTAAACTATCCTTATCCCAACCCACGGGCCTCTTAGTTTCTTGGTTTTGGAGTTATTTGCCCCTTCCTTTTCCCTTCCCTTGTTTCCCTTTCCCTTTTTCCCTTTTCCCCTGCTCTTTTACTTTAAGAAGCAGGCAGCTGCGTGGATCTCAGCCCACAGCCGGGGGAAACCACGACAAACCTGAAGCAAATACTTTATTCAGTTCTCTTCAAAGAAGGAAATTCACTTTGGAAATGAGCAATGAGTGCCATAACTGCTGTGCAATTGGACAGCAAGTGATGGTTATACCAGAAACAGTTTTGTTTAGGACTCCCTTCACAATCTTTGTAAAGTCATTATTGTATTAACCTGCAAGAACAACCCTGACATTCTAAAGTATTAAAAAAACAACCAACCAAAACAAAACACAACCAAAAAATTACATGTTAAACCTAACATGCTCCAAGAACCCAATTCCCATCTACACTGCTCACCCCAAAAGCTCTTGTTCTGATTCCAGAGATGTACTTGGCAGGCTTGCTGGGTGAAGTGAGAGGACTTTAGCCTTAGCATGCCAGGTGCCACAGTGCTATTTAGGATCTGTGTGACTTCTCCAGGAGTGTTTGGAGCTACTGCACAGGCTGTCAGCAGAAAACAAATTCATTGAGTCCAGCATGTGCGATACTTGCTGTGCCTGTGTTCCTGCCTGGGATATCTTGGGTAGGTGTGCTGGAGCACTGCCTCCTAGCCATCTGATGCAGCCCTCCTGGCTCCTTCTAGGATGAAGCTGAACCTGACCCCTTTGGCAGACTGATGCTGCCTACTAGTACCTGCTCGCCTGACTTTGTGGCCACTGGCCATAGGGCCCTTCTGAGAGCTGGACACAGCGAGGAAGCCATCAGCTTCGTCTATTTAAAGCAGCCCTGGAGCCAAACAGCTGATTCTGGGAGCATAAGATTTCCCATTCCTCTTTCTCCCACATGATGTTATCATGCTTTAACTGCCCATGGCTTTGGCTTGTTCAGAGCTGTGAGGAAGGCAACAGCCTAAGATAGGGAGCAAGTATTGCCTGCTTCATTTCAGTGCTGGAGGATCCTACCCTTTCCTTCTCCCCAGCTCATACCTACTCACTAGAAACAAGTCATCACATCTTTTTAGAGACATATGCTTCGTTGTAGAGAAGTTGCTGATGACAGCTTATCTTCCATTTCCTGATTGTCAAGTGAAACAGCTCCCAGAAGCTACTAGTGGCTACATTGGTGGTGAAGGAACAGCAGATGCCTGTGTTCCCCTTTCTGTTGTGCCTCAAGTCTAACCTGCACAGGATCTGGAGAGGTTTTTCAGCATACCTAATGAACATTTTCTAGTAACACACAGGCATCTGAAGTATCTGTGGATGGCAGACAGAACTGCAGCTATCTACTGGTGTTAACATGGACGGTTTTTTCACTTTCAGTCATTATGAGGGACTGCTTCTGGGGTATGGAGGCAGTCTCCAGTGATGACAAGCACCAAATGCCACCCATGTTTTGCCAAATGTAGTTGTGTGACATCTCTCATTGGTGTGTCCAACATCTTGCTTTCAAATACTTCCCGTGTTTCCATCATAAAATAGGCTTTGGATGACGTTCCTGGGAATTACATGGAAATACCCAAACATAACAGGAGTGGCTCAGCTCATGAGCATCTAGAAGCCTGGAAGCCTGTGGTGGTGGGTTTTATTCTTTTGCTACACAGGGAGAATACCCTATGTGATAGCAACTTCTTACCAGCTTGCAGGTATAATTTTGCAAAAGCAGTTCTGTAGTCAGTTAAAGTTTGTTGATGTTGTTGTTGTTTTATTAATATTACTACTACTGCTACATCTTTGAGCATCTGGTACAGCACAGAGAAAAATAAGCTGTCCAGTTCTGTACTGACCCCTGGTCCCAGGGTGGGTCACTTCTATGGAGCACAGTCACAAATCATAGAATGTCTCTCAGGCCCAGACTGCTCCAGCCTGGTCTTCCATGGAGTCAGAAGCCCTCCCCAGCAAACCTGCTCTGGCATGAGTCTCTCACTCATCTCTGTGTCTCTGTCTCTCTCCGTGGGCTGCAAGTGCTGGCAGGGGCTTGCTCCAGCATGGGTCACAGCATCTCCTGTATGTCTCTGCCCGTTCCAGCGTGGGGCCTCTCCATGGGCTGCAGGTGGGGTCTTGGCCTTTTCCATGGGCTGCGGGGGGACACCTGCTCCACCATGGGTTTCTCCACGGGCTGCTGGGGCGTCTTTCTCTCTGGCACCTGGGGTGCCTCCTCCCCCTGTCCCGGCCTTGGTGTCTGCACAGCTCCTTACATCATCTCACTCCCTTCTCCAGTGGCAAAATGCTGCTGCTCATGTTTTCTTCCTCCTAAATGTGATTCCCAGTGGTGCTGTGACCATCACTGATGGGCTTGGCCTTGGTCAGCAATAACTCCAGCCTTGAGCTGAATGGTGTTTACTCTGGCAAGCCTGCAGAGAGCTTCTAGCCACCCCTGCAGCCCCCCTTCTCCACCAGAACCTGGCCACACAAAACTACAACAGTGTCCAACCTGGAAATTTCCTGAATCTTAACACTATTGAAATTAATAACCATTCCTGTCACTCCTTGAGCAGCAAACAACCACGGCAGGCACAAAGCCCCTGTGTACTCCTGCACTGGAAGTCAAGGCAGCATGTACAAAACACAGGGGGTGTTGGGGGGACAAAACACAAGCACACAGTAAGTAGCACTCCAGCTTGCAGCAGCATGATTTAGGCCTTGGAGGCAACTTCTGCAGTATGGAGATCATGTAACCAAATGATGCAGCCTGGCTGCTCAAACGCTGTGGGAACCCTGTGCTTACAAGCACTGAATTTTCAAGTTCTGCTTGGTACACAGGTTTTGGGTTTTGATGGGACTTAATTATCTTTAAGTATCTTTGTTATTCTTGTACCTTCTTTTGGTACTGGATGCAAAATTTTCCCAGCAAAAAAAAAAAGACTATACCATAAAGACTGTAACTGTATTGTGGGTGACGTTCCCTGCATAGAAAGGGCTCTTGCCTTCAGGCACTGTCTTCCCTACTGAGATACCTGCAAGTAGAGTTGCATTTTGCAGCCTGACTGTGGTGGCAGCTGCCAGGGGGTGCTTTTCCCTGCACCGCTGGTGGCCCTGTGGTTTGAGATGAAAGCTAAATTAATTCAAACTGGGTGATTTAGTACAGAGCCAGACCTGAGCTTCAAGTAACTCCAGTTAACCCTGTAGTGAAGACACAGCGCTCTTCAGCATCTCTGCTCTGCAGCTTCTCCCTTCCCTGAGAGATGTCCCTGGAGGCTCTGGCCATGGGTGGTGTGGGTGGTTTGAGTGGGAGTTGGCTGCACCTGCAGGAAAACCAGCTCTCTTGGGCTGGCATCACCTGGGACTGCAGCAAAAGTGATGTGCACACACCCACAAGCCACACTGTTCAGCTTCAGCCATTAACATCTATCTATAATCAAATTTAATGAGGAATAATAGCTATATATACATAAAATGAATCATTCCCTTCCTCCTCCCATCCCCCCCAGTGTTCCCATTGCTTCAAAGCAACCTAGAGGTAAGATTAACTACACCCTGTCCCGCATGATTGTTTAATTGAGCATCTCCGTGCTGACAGGAGAGTATCATCTCTGTGAGCTCTGGAGGCACGAATGTATTATGGGTAATATTGCTCAGAAATGAAAGGAGGGTTGCAGTTGTCCTTTTTGTAGTTGAAGGCATCTTGTTCTTCTCTCTTATGGTGTGGGAGGCTTATTGCTATGGAGTTAAACACAGGCAAAAGTTTCATCCACCTGACTGGAGAATGTTTTAATCTCCAAGGCACACAGTGAGATTGCATGCTGTTACTATCAGGTTTGGGGATCTGGGGAGGGAGGGAAAAGTTTCTCCTTCCTCTTGGACAACAAACCCCTCAAGCTTAGAGGTCTGCAAAAAAAAAAATCAACTGAAATGCTGTTACTGTTGGATTGAGATATGTGCATGGCCAGGTGTGCTCCCTTGGTATGCTACCTTGTACAGTATCATCACATGGACGGTAATGCAGCAACAGCTTCTGCAGCTGCTTCTGTACAGCAGCTTTGTGTTTTTAAATGTCCGCAGCACCTGAGGGCCAGCTGGAGCCCTGGAATGGGTTGCTCTACTCATTTTTTATTTCTCTTTTTTCCTGAAATCTTTCCTGATTTTCTTTGCCTGTCCCTAAGGATTATGTGTGTGCGTGTGTCCCACCCCAACTAATTCTGCAGATAGAGTTGTGTGAACTTGAGGACTCTGGTGGATGTAAGCTTTTTTACATGCAGAGATAAAATTGAATTTTCATGAGAGTCCGTATGAAATATTGCCAGGTTTGCTAAATTAAAATCCTCATCTGCTAAATGCTGCAATGCCTGGGAGCTGCTGCTAGGGACTGCTGGCAAGTACTCAATGCAACATGCTTGACCCCTCTTTCTTAGCTCCCATGTTCTTGTTGCGTTGGAGAACAAGTTCAGTGGGCTGTGATCTCAGGAAGATACAGCTTTACATGATACTCATAGAGTTCACTAAGTGCTACTTTGTATGTACCCAAAAAAGCCCAGAGCCAGCCCAGTCCTGTTTTCCCTGTGTTTTCAGTACGGTCAGTCGCAGCAAATTGCAGGAGAGGTTTTATTTTGGAAAAATGTCTGAGATACAAGGTGATTTCCAGTCACATGAGTAAATTCCAAATTTTTAGGGAGATTTCACATACAGTGACTGTTGGGTGTCATGGGATAGTTTTGATTAAGCTCAAATGTATCCCTAGTTGCTTCCATCTGTTTATTATTCAGCAGCATATGCAAAATGTGGCTACTCTGTCTCACCTGATCTGATGCTTGAGGTTTTGGTGTCATATCAGTTTGCTGCCTTCCCTCCCCTGCCACATCTGCTGTAGCCTTTAGGCTGAAGCAGGAAGGTGATCGTCAGGGTTGGCTCTTCGGAAAGCAGCTCTACCCCGTGGGTGGGACGGCCCTGAGGAGCTCACTGAAGCCCTGAAGAACTTCACACAAATGGGTTGATTTTGCAGACCGAAGGGGGGTAGTTTGTTCAAAGACAAAAAGAATGGAAATTTTAATGAGATGTAGAAAGCTGTCTTTAGTCTTTTTATAGAACAAATACACTTTGGGTTTTTGGTTTGGTTTTTTTTTTCTTTTCTCTTTTGCTTTCTTCTTGCCTCTTGTATTATGTAACTGCTGAAGTGCCATTGTGGATCCCAGATTTTGCCTCCACAGCCATCAATTACTGAGATATTTGGCTTGGCCGGATCACAGGAGCTTTGTTCCTGGGGCTAGAGGTCTGTTGCTAGACCTAAATTTGCATCTGTTGGAACAATAAGTGTCCTTGCAGTTCATTAGGATTCCTTCGGTCTGAATCTCTCTCAGCCTCACATTCCCTCACTGACAGCTATTTTGTTCTTGATGCTTGACACAAAAATGTCAGCCATGCTGTCCATCTGGGCCGGTCCCTTAAAATGGGTGGTCTGAATAGTGGCCTTAAAACTTATTAGCTAAAAACAATATAAAAGCTTTTAGGGGGGAAATGATTGCGAAAAATCCCGACTGGCTGGCTGTGCAGCGTGCAGTCAGGGGGTGTCTAGAACCACGCACAGTGCTGTGATGCAAAAGCAAGAAGAGGTATTGTTCACTTCTAAGGTGTACAGAGGGAATTCTGTTTAGTCAACCATCTCACATGGTGTATTTAAAGCAGATGAATTGAGAACTATCCTTTACAGAAGCACAGTATTTGGTACTTTATTTTAAGCCTAATGCATCACATGTTTTATTGTATCTGGAGTCCCTTATACATATCAGATACTCTATAGTTGTAGCTAGCCTAACAGCTCCTTGTTCACTGAGATGGTATTAACTTACTTTATGCTCCCTCTACAAAACACCTGTCTTCTCTCCTGTTCAAAACCTTCTAACCTGTAAGAAGTGGGTTTTTACACACATCAATGTGTTTTCCAGCTGACGTTCTGAGCGAAGAAGCTATCCTCAAGTGGTATAAAGAAGCACATGTTGCTAAAGGCAAAAGTGTTTTTCTCGACCAGATGAAGAAATTTGTGGAGTGGCTGCAAAATGCTGAAGAAGGTATGGATCCATTTCAAGAAATATGGTGGTCTCTTGGGAATTGAAGTTTATTTTCCCAGATTTTAGATGTATACTGGGCACACAAAGTATACAGACTTAGAAAGCAGCCGGTGTGACCACACCAAACTGTTTCCAGTCCTGCCTGAGCCTGACACCACTTGCTGCTTTTTAATGTCTGTGGGGTCCTCAGGAAGTCCCGAAGTCATCAGGTTTCACTTGTCCATAGATAAATTTTTTGAGCTTCTGCAGAGAGAGCACTGCAGTGCTGACAGAGCAAAGTACCTGGGTGTTAGCATGTGCAACCTGACAGTTTGCCCTCTTGGTGCCTTTCCTGTGGCAATCATCTGTACTAGGCACATGACCAGAGCGTAAGCCTGCCTGTGCCCCTGCAGCTGAAGCTGCTTTTAGCAGCGTGACGAGGCTAAGATATGGGGTCAATGTTTCCTGCTGTTTTAAGACAGTCACTGGGGAGGAGAACTACTGTAGTCCCTTTGTTTTTCTTATGCTCTGCATAGGAAAATACTTTCGTTTGTAGTGAATAAGTTACCTGGTTTTTGCCACGAAAAGGAATTCCAAAGCAGTTGGAAAGCTCAATCTGTGTGTGCTAGATATGGATGTAATTATCAGTGTTCGTTTCCATCCATTTAATGTAATTGATTTTAGAACCTTGGAGGGAATATGTAGTAATGCCAAGGAGCAGGTGAGACTTCGCACCAAGTCCCATCTGCAGGCAGGGTATAAAACTGGTAGCTTCTTTCACGCTTGAGGTGCTGGAGTAACAACCTTGACCTCATGCAGCATTTCTCTCCCCTTTTAATCTCCCGCTTGTGTGCCGCTTTGTTGCTCTTTATCCTTCCTGTGTGTCCCCTCTGCCAGGTGTCCTTAAATACAAAGTCCAGTACAGAGGGGGACAGAACGTTGTGTAAGAACATGCAGACTGTTTGCTCTGAGAAGTCTGATCTACCATGTGGTATTTGTTGGCAGCACACCCTTTCCTGTCAGGTGAACTGACCGAAATACAGCATGAGGCAAAGTCGCTTTAGGTTACAAAAACACTCTGTGTATTCCTTTTAAATTAATTCTTCTTCTAAATTACTTTAATACTATACAAATCATAAAAAAAGAAAAGTGTGCGGGTATTTTACACCTGCTGTAGGGTCTGACCACATACACCATTCTAGGTAGGCAGGTGAAGATGAGGATTGGTATTTGCAGAGCAAATAGTGGGAAGGGTGCTTCCAGGATGGCGGTGGTGCAGCCTACTCAGAGATCAGAAGAGCTAGCAAGTAATGCTGGTCCTGTATTAAACTCAGGTACACAGCACTTGGCTCTGCAGATGAGGATTAGAGTAATTCATGGTGATCTGGTTAAAATTCTGGCAACAGATCTGGAACCAAAGACCTCTGCAGTGGAGGGTAGCAGAGAAGAGCTGCGTCTTCTGAAGGCTGCACGTTTCTCTCCCTTTGCTCTGTTTCATGTGCCAGCCTTTCCCAGGAAGAACTAGGCACGGTGAACATTTTCTGCTGATGTTTGGAAGGGTGTCTTGTTATGTGTATAGAATCACATCACTGCCCTCGTGCAACCTACCTGAAGTGTTTTACTCTCTTCTCTTCTAGAGTCCGAGTCTGAAGGGGAGGAGAACTGAGACGGTTCAACAAAGCACAGTCTCAATCTGGGTTAATGCCAAAAGCGCTTGGGAGTGCCGCACTGTCCAAGCAAAGAGGCTTTACTTCAGTGTCATACAGAAAACTATAGGCTAGGCTTTCCTTTTGTTTAGAAGAATAAAGGTTTTTAATGGAGCCCTGAGGCATTAGATGCTTTACTTGGGACTCTACCTCTGGCTCATTGTACACTAACTTAGGCAAAGACATTCAGCAAGGAGCCATATAGAAAAAATGAAATACTATGGACTCCTTTTTATTAACGGTCTTTTTCAGGTACTATGGTATATGAACACTCCAATTTCTGTTTATAGAACTGTTTGGTCTGTGTTTGTAGCTCAATATTGGCTTGTGTATGTGATTTGACACCACCACATTTTTTTGAATAAATGGCTTTTATATCTTAGCTGTGTGTGGGGTGTGTCTGTGTGCATGTGCTTCCTGAATTTGGCTTGCCAGAGCCTTTCTAAGTGAAAAATCACACAAGAACATAAAGAGTCTGCTTTTATACTTCTTACCCCAAAACCCAGCAGCTGTAATTAATTGGGATCCTCTCTAATCTTTATTCCCATATTTCTGTGTAACTTTGGACAGGTTAACCAGATTCCATTGCAAATGTTGATTCATTCCATTAATTAATTCAAAGAAAATGCACGAGAACGAATCTGCAGAGCCCCCAGTTTGCATGCACACAGAATGAGATGCTGCTCTCAGTGCAAACTACACCCAGTTACTGGCCAGGGCTAAATCTTGCAAGGAAAAAAGTCTCACTTTACAAGCATTAGCTTCAAACCAGGCATGACTGAAGTCATTCCTTGTGAAATCTGAAACATATTTACATCAGCAGATGGTACAGTGGGGTATTTGTGTGAAGTACATAAGTGAATACATAAACTTCTCAGGACCCATCCTACTTTCCTTGGTGCTCACCTTGTGCCTTGATGTGATGCCACTCACAGCTCCAGTGCCTGGGACCTGACAAGGACGTTGCATAGACAGACCCAGCGCTCAGGTTTCTACATGCACACATCTCAAAACCTGAGCCCAGAGCTACAGGTCTGACACTGGGAATACTAAGCCAGCACTTGGGATCACAATTCCTGGAGTCCTGCGTTGTGCCTTGAACTCAACCTCAAAGGTCCTGTGCGGCACCATCTCCTCAGCCCCGCTTTTTTCACACAGCGCTGGGTCAGGTAACCCTTGCTGCCATTGCCTTTCTCCCAGGGAAGCAGTGTTCTCCTGCCTCACATCCCCCTTTGTTCCCCCTGCCTCTGACCGTGCTGGTGGCCCAGAATCAGTAGGGCAACAAGTCAACTCACCCATACCTCCCACCACTCCACTGTCTCTTAAAGAATGAGGTACTTTTAAACACCCCACACCTTTCCCTTTAAGCACAGAGTCAAAGCCACATGAAATATGAGTGATTGGATTAGTAAGGTTTTGAAAAAGAGAGACTTGCATTCTTACAGGGGAAAAAACCTTGAAGCAGCATTGATAACCTGTTTTTTGTCATTAGAAAGCAATAATTAAATGGATATTACAGAATTTTCAGTGGAAAAGTCAACACTTCATGCAAACCAGAGGTCATACAGCTGTAAAGTCTTGCCTTGCTACATACTGAGCTTTACTGGGAACAACCAAGAGCAAACGGAAATCAGGAGCTGCTGAATGCCAGCTTTCCAGTGCCAACAGCATTTATTTTTGTAGCAGGTATTGATCTTTGAAAGGAGAAATATATAACATGGATATTTCCAGTAGCTGAGAGGAGACACTAAGGCAGTCATAGTAAAAGCAACATCAGTGTATTAGCCACATACTTTCCACTGCAGTCCTGGCTACTACAGAAAACAAGTTTGCCAGGCAGTACTTATCTGGGACCCTCTCAAAATACACAGCTCACAAAATACACAGCTGTGAAGGGGTAGTACTGAGTTGTCACTTATTGACGTGGATCCTCTTGTAAGAAACACTTCAATTTTGAAATCACAGTTCTCTAAGGTACTAACAAATATTCAGGGGGATGTTTGTAAAACTTTCTCCATATGATCTAAAACTGATTTCTGAGGTGCGGAGGACACCATGAAACACACTCAGGGTGAGACAGGGCTGGCTGGGCCAGAGGCTGGAGAGAGCCACTGCTGGCACAGGCAGGATTGCACACATATCCTGGTGAAAGGCAGCAAGCTGCGCCTGTGCCCTCAGCACACAGCAGAGAGAAGCAGAGCACTCCTGCTTGGCGGGGTCCCCTGCACTGAAGTACAGTTACTTACCAGCCAGGCACCCACACAGACAGAGCTGTCCCAAGCTCCCTTCAGAGCTGCTGTGTTGGAGAGAAACTGAGGCTTTTAGGACAGGGCCACCAGCCAGTTTGAGCCCTGTGATTCTGAGCAGGGTGAGGACTTGCATTCTGGACTGGGATAGTTGTCCAGTTTTCAGTCACACAACTCCCCAAACCCAACATCTGCGTTTGTATCGTGTCTAATGCCCTACTCCTGGGAACCCCTCTCAGCTTGCCCTTCTCCAGCAAAACGATTTGCTACTGTCCTTAGGCACAAGGTGTTCCTCAATCTAGTTTTCACAGGAACTTTCCCTTCTTAATCTCTGAGATCAGTTCAGATGGGGACTTCTCACACACACACACACCTTCATCCAGCATTTCACACATATGCTGGCAACTGAACTAGATGAGGGCACCAATACAAATAGACCTGGCTTGCAGCAGAGTGAATTCCATTACATCTGTGTGTAATGATTAGGCTTTTCAAGCAACCTGTGGTTTAGAAGATAGGCAGGACTTTTGATGTGATTCTCTTCAGGCAAAGTACCTTTCCCTAGAAGCCTTCACTGAGACTGTGTGTCAATTAAAAATGCCCCCAACCCAAAGCATTTCTTTCACACAACCCTGGAATCAGTGTCTGTGCTAGAGAAAGGAATCACAGTCAACACTAAGTACGTTCCTCCAGTATGGAATCAGTTGGTTTATAAAATATAAAACAATGCTTCACAAAAAACACACCTCACATAACATCCTGCATTTAATTTTGAAACATTGGTGGAATCTAAATGTCAGAACCATACATACCTCTTCTACTCAATAAATTGCAATAGGATGTGATTTAACATGGGGGTTACAGAATCTGACTGCTCCCTTCTGAAATGCTGAGGTTTTCATTGAGAGCACCATTTGTACTGCTTTAAAACACTCTCCTAGCCTGCAGGAGCTCTCCAGGAAAGGGACCACATTTTCCTTGGGATGCAACAGTGAGGTAGGTTTTAGCGTCTCCCTGGTTAAGGAGAAGTCAGAACTGCATTGATACAGTTCCTGTTCCTTACCACTGTGATGACCTAGTGACATTTCAGGCTTGCCTACCTGTGTGTCAGGCCCTGTACAAGGGGGCTCCCACCCCTCAGCAGTCAGCTAGTAACCCTGCAAAGCACAAGCCATCACCAACCCAACAGTGTTCACTGTTTTCACCTGCAATCCTGCTTTCACCTTCACTGTGTTCTGGCTGATAGAGACTTACCCCTGGGACACATGGTGACAACCTATCACACCAGCATCCCTCTTACTTACCTGACAGCAGGGCTGGCCCCTTCCGCTTCTCCACCAGGCCTTTTGCTGTGTGCTATATCTGGAGAGTTAATTCCTGCTCCTTAACACCCACGTGATCCTGCAGAGCTCCATGGGAAGGGAAACAAATCCGAGGAGGGGAAGTTATGCCACACCTGCAGAAGATGCCATTCAGGCAGGCAAGCACTGCCAGGCTGTGTGCTGGACCTATATTTGGCCCCTGGCACAGAGCTGCTGCCTTGGTGTCCCGGATGACCTGCTCACTTGCTATTTTTTCCTGTCAGGAATCCAATCACCGGCATGACGGTGGCCACGGTTTCCTCCCACAGAAGTCTGGTCACTCAAGTCACCCCATGCATTAGCAGAGCTTTCAGATGCTCAGGCCCTTCTGGGTTTCTCCTTGCCTCTTTACCCACATTATTCTCCAACAAGAAAAGTCCTGAGCTCACAAGGGACGTCAGGAGCCTCAGTGGGAGCTGTGCAGGTTGGAGTCTCACCTCACCACTGCTCCCTGCTGCAGTGAAGAGTACGTGCTTGCTCTCCTGCTGCCTCTCCCACGAGGGATCCGAGAGAGAAATGCACCTGTCTGTCTCAGCCATCACTGAGCAGGATGGCACCGTTTTGCCCACAGACAGGACAAGTTCCCTACTCACTGCAGAGGCACTGCTGGGCTGTATGTGCCAATATCCACCACCTTCTCCCAGCCAGCACAAGGAAAGAGGCCAGTGCTGGAATGCTGATTTGACAGAGCTGCAGACTGACAGGTAACATTGGATCTGTCACTCCCACAGCCGCTGGCTGCCAGAACCTCAGTTACCTCAGTCCAAGTGTCTCTTTTAACAGTTCCATGTTAATGGCTGCCACTGTCTCCTACACTCATCACCAGGACTTCTACTGATGGCATTGTAAGACTCAAGTATCTGCAAAGTGCTCTGGAATTCCAGTAACATGGAGAAACACACACATAAACACCAAATTTCTCTGAATTCCAAACATACAGGAATAAAAATAGAAAGATTCCACCCAGCATCAAACGACCATATCATGGCAACTTCAGAATGGTAAGATGCATTTGCATTGCAGTCTCTGCCAGTACATCAGTTGCCTGATATTTTCAGTTTATTTTTCCCTGATGAAGTTGAGGAACATTGCTGACAGGCCAATGTAACTCTCTCCATATCATTACCAGTTATTGCTGGGATATTTTCATAACACTGTCAGTCATACATTACACAAGAAGAAATGACAAAACAGTATTGTTGCTGTATCCAAGGATATGACCAAAGTAAGGTTTGTAGGCAGATCTACGTTATTAGGCTCACTAGTCTAGCTGGGAAAAATCAATAAGCTCTCAAGTACATCAGTCCTCCTCCAGCACCAAAATAGAAGCAGCAGCCTTGGAAAAATAAAAATCAATTGAGAACCACTGCTCAACAATTTAGTTATATTTGTATCAATAAGGCCACCAGAGAGAAAACAGATGGGATCTGTGATACTGAAGGATATTCTAAAGGGAAGCAGGCAGGCAGATAATTTATAGCTTGTGGAACAAGTAGGACATGTCAGTGGAAGAAAAGGTTAAAAGATGTCATGGAAGCTCTCTCTTTTACGATGCTGATGACCTAAAGAAGTTCAAATATAAGAGACTCTGACTTTTCCACTTTTGCTCAAGGGTCACAGACAGCAGTAGGGTAGCTGGGAAAAAAAAAACTGTATTTACCATGTGGCTGGGTGCCCATCCCTGAGTCTGTCCCCAGGATCCAGGCCCTTGGGATAATGCCAGTGCAGATACCCACTGAAAGAGCCTGGAGACGAGACTATACTTCCACAACCAGAAATTTTTCTCCCAGGATAGGCCTGGAATATTATACTTTTCCCACCTTTTGAAAACAAAAACATTGTTCTGTGGTTTTATCAAGACAGTGGGATTCTAGGGTTAACAGAAACAACGTTACATTTCTTCTTACCGGCACAGACTTCCTCTATCTCCTGCATTTTGCATTGAGCTTAAGACAGTAGTGAATCCAGAAACCTCTGGACCTGTAAAGCTGTTCCAGAAGAAACCATGAAAGGCTGGTTTTTAATGCAGGAGTATCTCATCCTGTACCTAGCCATCAGTGTCACACATTCTCTCTCCCTTCACAAAACACATAATTCAATAAATCCAACAGGGAAATGCCTCTACTCTCAAACAGACCACCTCTCACCACATTATCTCACCCTCCTCTTCCTCACAGGTTGGCCCAGGTTTCCAAAAAGATTGGGAAAACATTTTGGCACCTTCAGCTCAAATTCTGGACCTGCAATCAGAGCCATCTGCCTTCCCAGGCTGCTGGCTGCCGAAGCGCCTGTGCAGCAGCACCTCCTGCAGCCCCTCCCCAGGGGAACGAAAGGCGATCTCCCCCTTCCCCAGGGGCTGGGGCAGAAACCAAGTGCCACTGCTTCAGAGCCCCCCTGGTGTCCCTCCAGCCTGTGCTCAGCCTCCCTGCCCTCAGCACATCTGCTGGCACAGTTCCTCCGCTCCTCAGGGAGCTCTGCATAGAGCCCTAAAATGATCACAGCAGCCAGATTCACAGGGATGCAGTCTCTAGGGACCCCAAAGAGGCCAGCAGCTTGTCAGGGGAAATGCCAGCACCTGGAAACTGCAGAGACACACAGAGAGAAGTACAGGTTACAAAAAAATAGGACAGAAAGATAATTGAGAATAACTGTATGAATCAAGGTCATGTGCTGTCACTTTTGCACCAAATAGCATGTAGGTACTGCTCTCTCACAAGCTGTTCCTCTTCCAGTCACACCAAGGCTCCTCTTACCAACAAGCAGAGATTGCTTGATTTCAATTTCTTTCCTTTTATTTCCACTTTCAACTACATTTTGTGCAGATTCCCATTTGCAGTTTCTTTTACATGTTTTCATGGTTTTATTTGTAGGGGTGGGTTCTATTATTTTTATAACAACTGGTTACACTTCAGTGATTTATGTAACATCTATGTCCCATCTGTTACAATTTAGTGGCTGTCACAGCAACTGACATGCCTTTTACTTTTAAGGAAACCTTTCTGAAACAGCAGCTTATGGTGCTCCTTGAACTGAAGAATTCTCAGGTCAAAATGCAGCTCAAATGACAAAACCACACATCTGGATGATTTATTTAAATTTAATCAGTAAAATTCTCCCTTCAAGGACCAGAAAAGCAATTGGCCATTTGTTTATGCTCTGCCTGTGTGCAAACTCACCTTTATACATTATTAAATGGGAGCAGAATAGATGAAATGCAAGAATCAGATGCAGGCAAGAATCAGCATGGATAAATCAAAGACACCTTAATACATCTACTAAAGAAGTCCACAAGTAACTGGTTCTCTAGACCCTAAACTCCAAATGGTTCCCACGGGGTCTGGGAGAGATCTGAAAGCTCTAAGTGGATACGAACAACTGACTGAGGAGGAACACATGGTGGTGCTGATGTTGCAAAGCAACCCTGAATTTTTAACATGAAAAAGGCACGGAGGCAAAGCATAGCCACACTCCTCCTCAGAGAGGAAGAAAAAGGACTTCTTCCCACACCAAAGGAAGAATCCACCAGGGACCACTTTAGTAGTGCGGATGGGAAGCGAAAAGCCAGAGGAAAAGCACAAAGTCACTGCCTTCTATAAACATTAATGAGAGAGGGACAGCAAAGCACAACCTGCCAGCTGAAGTCCTGCAGCAGTGGGAGGGTCAGAGCCATGCTGTAGATATTTAAGCTGGAAATTTGTTTCCATGATGAAATTCATGCTAACTGTTCTCATAAGAAGTCGCTTAAAATATCAAGAACCCAGAGATATTCTGGAATTCCCAAGAGCTCTTCCTCCATCCTGTAACATTGAAATGTTGGAAAGCCAGCTATTCCCCCAAGAGGCAGGCATCATAAGCAGAAACTCCTTCCAGTTTTGGAGAAGATACTGAATCTAGAATTGTGGTACTGACCCTGCTCTCACCAGCCATCTTTCACTGCTGTGATAGCCAGTAATGTGCAGAATTACATCCTTCTTCAGAGGCAAACAAAACCAATCAAAACCCAAACACCAAAACCAGAAATCACCCAGCTCAGTAAAATAACATTAAATGGATCTGATAGACCACTGTGGAAAAACCCCAACAACTATTGACTAAATGCATCAAATAAACGTGCTCTATTTCCCAAACACAGAGCTGCCTCTGTCAGTGGGTTAGTGCAGGGCACAGGCCTTTGACATGGGCATGTCAAATAAAATAAGCATGCAATTTAAAAGAACTGTATTAGCAGCTTCCATAGTTAAGAATGGAATTACCCAATGTTTGGAGTAAACCCCATACTTTTGGAGATCTTCTGCTTTGTTCTGTCTGATCTGTGACTTTCTTGTGCCTTGGCTCAGAGGAGCAGATGATGCTTAAGACAGACCTGGCAAATACTGCATGGATTCTGACAGTAGAGACTTAGTGGATGAAACGGTGGAGTCTCAGCCTCAGCACAGCAGTGAGAAGCAAATGAGAAATAGATGAGACCCCCCTGAATTTCACTCCTGTTGGTCAGCTCAGACAGAAACTTCTTAGCACCAACAGTCAGAATCGAGACAGGAAGCAAACACCGGCTTGCTGTTGACAGGAAGAGGGCCATAAAGTCTACCTGGCTTTTCCTGGCCTGCTCCTGTTGTGGTATCACTTGTAATAAATCACAGCACTCACCATACCTACTATCCCACCCAACGGCTGCACAGCAGCACTGCAGCGCGCTCGCAGGCGGTGGGTGCTCCAGGCCTGTCTGCTCCTCACATGACTGGTTGCTTGTTCTGCCCAAATTACAGGAAGGAGTATTTCCCAGTGAAAAGCAGCCTTCAAGAGCACTTTCCTTTGAGCACATCATATTCATTTAAGGCTGGATCCTTCCAAAGATAGGTCACATTTAAAGTGGCTTGCTCCTACTGGAACAGCCTTGCTGTTCAGCGGGAACCCAGTTGCTGCTTTGTCAGCTGCTGCATGTGTCTCAGTGGCACCGACAAGGCAAGCAGCACAGAGAACATCCTGAGCTGCCACAACCTGGGCTGCTCTACAGAAACTGTGCCACCAAGTTTCACTGCACATCTAGAAAAGCCACTCCTGTGGTGACAGGCTGGCAGCTTCCAGAGCTGACATCCTGCACTCACACATAGAAGGTGGAAATGAAATACAAGAGGGTGTCAAACACACTTTCTAGCCCATTCTGGCAAATAAACTAATTATCTTCAACTTGAAAAGTCACCATAATTTAAAATTATCTGCAGAATTAAGTTTAGATTTACCTTTACATTTGCTTGGAATCCAGTGTACTTTCTGTGAAGCGCAGACACTGCATATTTTCTCTCATTTTGGGATTCTTCACTTACTTTCTTAAAAAAAAACAACCAGCATAAAACCTGCTGTGTCCTACCTTCATCTCTTACTGTCTGCTTCTCTCACTCTCTTGCACAACAGTTCCAGACATGTGTGAAAGTACCTAAGTAAATGGAAACCATATTGATACACTGGCAGAACACTCTTCTCTGACTGTGTACAGAAAGAAGTAACTTCACTAAAAGAAGAACAAAAAAGTTAATAAATGGCTCATCCATATCAAACCATTTTTGACTGATGACTCTCTCAACCAGCACAAACTAGAAACACGAAAAAGCAGAGCTTCAAAAAGGTGACCCCTAAATTGAGAATGCTGGCTGACAAGCCAGACAACAGCAAGAGGCAAGTTTTGGAACTCTGAGAAGAAACTTTGGTGAAAGACAAGCCATGCCCTGCCACCTTTATCTTCCTTTTAGGGAAACTGTACAAAGCAAATTCACCTGACAGAAAATTCATGTGTGCTTAAGGGATTAATTACTTACTGCAGGTGTCAGTATCTGACTGTCCCTTGTGCAGATGTTTGGGAACTGATAGCAGAAAGCACTGACAGTAGACTCCATAAGCAGCTAACCTGCAGGATAGAATAGGAAGCTAAGTTAAAATGGGGAAGCCTGTGTATTGCTTAGCTTGCCTAAAGTCAGAAATGCTCTTTACACCGAGACAAACAGACTGGCATCCACAGTGGTATGTCTGCTACAGTACTTGAGGGGGACATCTAGGGATAAGCATCAGAATTTAGTGTTTTGCTGTCAAACTCTGGGTATCACCTGACTCTCCAAGTAACAAACGAGGTTTGTTTCTTCTACTTGTTACTAGGTACCTATTCCACTGCTAGTGTCATCTGCTTGAAAGATGACTGCTGGAAAAGTGAAGAGCTGGGCTCGTAGATGAACATACTCATGGCACTTGACATTTTTATGCAAGGGCTCAGTACTCCTTCAAATGCTTTCAAGGGAAAAGGCCAAACCATGAAACTGTTTTCCCACTTGTCCCCAGCTCGTGCATAGGTGATGGTGGTGATACAGCAGAACTGGCTGGCAGCAGCAGGTTATTTTTCTAACTAAAGTTACAGCTTTTTCTCTATGCTCCTCATGCACACTCAAAAGTACTGCATTCACATTTCTAGCAGCTCATGGCTGCAGGTCATCTTTTTGCAAGAAAAAGAAACCAGGCTGTTCTAATAATGAGGTATTTTAAAGAAAGATGAATTGCTAGGGGCACACAGAGCATTATTCCTGAACCAACTGCTTCAAAATGTATCTCAGGTGTCTAAATTAGTAATGACACTGGTTTAAGATTTGGTATTAGGAGAGAAATTGTGTTCTTTAAATTCACCTTCTGAATTTTGAGTAATTTGCTGCTCACCTGTTTAATGTTTTGCTCACAACTAAACTGTCCATTTCTGAAAGATTCTCCCATCACCGCAGGACCCCAACAGCTAATTTCCCTACAGACAGACTGTGATAAGGGAGCAGAGTGAGCATACTGATGTGCTGACAGAAACCACAGAAGAAACCACAGAAAAAACACAGGGCACCAAAATGTGGCAGTCTCTCTCCCCATGCATTTCTTTCACCTGGGGATTACTGGTTTGAACCAAACATCTCTCAAGTGATCTATCCCTCTTTAGAGGGAAAACAAAGGGAAAAGCTGTCACCAGCTCATGAGGTCATGAGGAAAAATGGACTGGTCTAGCTCCTGAACAAATTATGTAGGTATGACAATGGGCCGTGTTTATTTAACCTAAATAAAAGAAGGATGGGAGCAGATCTGACTGCAGGGTTCCAACTCTCTAAAAGGACTTAGATTGAAGACAGAGCCAAACTCAGAGGGACACAGAATAAGAACAAGGCAATGATCACATATTGCTACAAGGTTAATTCTGATAACAGAGAAATTTTCACAATGAGAGTACTCAAGCACTGGAACAAGTTGCCCCAATGGGCTGTGGCACTCCATCCAGCTCAAAACTTGACTGGACATGTCCCTGAGCAAACTGCTTTGGCTCAGGACTTAGCCTTGCTCTGATCAGAAGGGATGCCTTCCGACCCGTCCTTCACGGTTCTGTGACAGCGCAACTGAACCTATCACACAGCTCACATCCTCAGCACGAATAGCCCACAGACAGACCTTGTGACAAGCACTTAGCTAAGTAGCTTACATCAGAACCTTGGTGTTTGAACCTTCCTTTGTGATGCACAGCTTTTCTCCCCATCCTTCCACTCCCCAGTAAAAAGTCTTGCTCCGACCATCCTCAACTGTTCTTCCCCTACTTGTAAACACTTTGGATTTCTGTTTCTGATTAAATCAGTATTTCTTGGAAGACTCTGGGAATCACCTGGGAGGGCATTCAGTGGATGGTATCCATTTTCCCTTCAAACCAAAAGCAAATGGTGATGGTTTCCACCTGAACCTGATAAAGAAGAAAATTTTGTGATGTGATGGTAACAAGAACCTGCAGTGGTCATAACGTGAGACCAATAAAACCTGCAATTCATCTGACAACTATTCACTCTCCCACCCTACTGTTAGTCCAGAGGCATTAACATGTCCTGTTAATCACAGTTGCTGTCTTAACTTATATTTAACACTGAAGTTTGCTGGTTTTATTTCAGACCTGAAGAACAGATGTGACAGTGCCAACACACTGCACTGATCTGCTTCCCACAAGCATGAGGTATGATAAGCATGACCTCTGAGAGGCTGCCTTCCCAGCAGTTATCCCCCTCCCCACAGACACAAGAAAATGCCTTATACTTAGCAGCACCACTTCTGGATTTGGCTGCAGAAGCATATGAACACTTTGCTGCCTGGATCTAGGATTTAACTTTTTTATCTTCCAGACTTAATTAAAATCAGCCCAGTTCCAGGACATCCCCAAACCCTGGTGTCAAACAGAAGGACTGGGCTTTGGGTCCAGCCTCTCACGTCTTCCTAGTCAAAATACCATTATACTGCTATTTTCAGCCTCCAGTTGTTTCTTCAACACACTAGACGCAACAAACTCTCCTTATCCTAATCTTCTATCAGCTTAATTCCAAATGGTTTTTAAATGTGCTGAAAGGCAATTCTTAAAATAAGATCTTAGGAAAGCCCAAGAACTAGCTTCTGAACCTATAAGCATTTTCCTCTTACTATTTTTAGAAGGCTGAGCTCTGAAATAGACATTCCCTTTAGAGTCATTGTCCTGGTGCTATTTTAGCACTTTGGGTTTTGTTCAGGGCCTTTTTTCCCCCTCCTCATCTGTCTATAAACATTAGAGGGACAGGCTTCACCAAGCCTCTCTCTTGTCTGGCTGCCTCTATTTGTGGGTTGATTCAAAAGACATGGGCATCAACTGAATTAACAAGCAGACATGCTATTGTTACACTCCCATGTTCTTTTCACTGCTGCATGGTAGAACCAGTGGGCATTATGAAAAATGGCTTAAAAAGCAAGGCTGGACATCCAGCTGCTCCATCCAGAACCACAGCTTCCTGCTTGCCTATAGCTGCTTTTGCTTAAAAAGAGTCTCTTGTCTAGGTAGCTGTCTAACAGCAATCTAAATCTCCAGACTTAATCCAAGAATGTTATGCCATTTTGATCAGAAAGTCTGTCAAAGAATACATTCAGCATCTGTCTTTCCAAGAGCAAATATGAACAAACTGTTATTTCTTCAGTAGATGTTTGTAACCATTTGTTTGGTTTATTAAACTGAGCATTTGCTCTGTCTGTATGCTTTTGGAGGAGCCAATTTCTGACCCAGTTGTGGGATGCTCTAGCCACTGTACTTAAGTGTCCTATTTTCCTGTGCTAATTTCCCTTTCTCAAACGCCAGTGCTCCACTTCATTAAAGATAGATAAATAAATGAAAGCACCAAACAGTTCTGTAACACTTTTTCTTCTCTGCAGAGAAGCATCTCTGATCCAGACAACACAGGCAAGTTTATTCTGTATGCCAGAATGGTCTCTCCCTCATGTTTAGGCCAGGTTGGATGGGGCCCTGGGCAACCTTGTGTAGATCCAGGCCTGGAGGTTGGTGTCCCTGCCTGTGGCAGAGGGGTTGGAGCTCTATGATCCTTGGGGTCCCTTCCAACCCGTGCCATTCTATGATTCTATGTCTGGTTTGTAACATCCTTTAACATGAAACACAACCACATGTCTACCCATAAGACAGCAAGGACTGAAGCAACAGCTACACCTGCCCACGCCATTCCTCACTGCCTGGTGCCAGAAAGGGCTTCTTTCAGCTTGGGGCTGGAATGACCCCAGCACAGGAGCAGTGCTGGGGAACAGACCTTGTTCCAGGAAGTTCGTGACTGCAACCAAATGCCATGCTACAGCTGAGAGTCGTTACCAAACGAGTCAGTAAATATCTGGGGTATACCCACAGGATGTTTGCACTGAACTCAGCTTTACAAATAAAATGCTATCAGCAGCAACAATCAACGTTATTAAGTGTATGTTTTGACTCCATACATTCTACCTGCTGCCTTACTGATAGTGAGGGTGACTAATTGACTGAAAAACTGAGGCAGTCCAGGTGACAGACATGACTCAGATTTCCCTTTTCAGTGACACAAGAAATGACTGGACGCCAAAACCTCTACTTTCCATGGAAATCATAACCTGTATTTTACTTCACAGATTTTGTTGACCCTGACTCAGATCCTACAGCCATCATCAAACTTCAGACACACTTACAGGCCCAAGCACAGGGAGATCCTTTACTGTTCAGCTGCCAAGATAGGATAAGCCCTTTATTCACTCCAAATTAAGCCAGCTGAAACCTTCACCCTTTGTGCATATACACTACCTCAACACTACTGTCTAAAAATGTCAACTGTACACAATCAATACTCTGAAAACAATTTGGACAGCACTTGGCTTGTTTTTTAGGGCTGAGGCAGCAAGCTTTAAAAAATATCCTATGGGACTTTTATATAAGAGGAAAATGAGAAATTCCCTAGATGTTGCACCATCATAGCAACAAGTGTGAAATTAATGATTTTAATGCTGTCATTTGCAACTTTCTTACAGTGCCTGAAAGGAAGCATAAGGACAGGTGCTAGACTTTAAAAAAAACCCAACAAGAAAGCAAACAGAAACACCAAGACAAATATAGAATCATAGAATATCCTGAGTTGGAAGGGACCCATAAGGATCATCAAGCCCAACTCCTGGCTCCACACAGGGCCAGCCAAGTCTAGAGAAGAACATAGTGCAAGGTAAGGGGCATTTCAAGTCTCTTTCAAATCCTAATGGAATTAGCACTGTTATTAACAGGCCTAATTGTCTTGAAATGGAGTCCATACAATTTAGAGTATTTTTTTCCTACTATCACAAGCATTTTGCTTATACATTTAAGAAAAGAAAGTCAAATTAAAGTCTAACTTTAATCATTACAAGTACAAAGGTTGCAGGTGGCATTGCTACTCCTGGAAACACCTGGCTGCTTCTAAACCCTGTTTTTCCCCCACCCCAATTTTGATGTGCATGAGCGACTTTATACAAACAACAGGAGAAGAAAAATGGCTTTAGAAGACAAAGAGTGAAATGAAATACTCAAAATGCTGTCGGTGGCTCATTGAAAACCTGGGAAAAAACAAGTGATAAAAATCAATTTCTGCAAACAATGTTTCACTTACAATGTTTCAGACACTTTATAATAGTGGAGAGTAAGAAAAAAGGTCACACTGTCTTCATTTTAAGACAATAGCATATAGTTTAAGAGAACTTTGTATATACTTAAGCCTTCACATTTCAAATTGGTGCCTCAGAAGTGACACAGACCTTTAGATTTCAGGCACACAATAATATGTAACATAAGCCAGCAGCAACAACGTGGGACTTCAGCCTACTGAAACAGGCGAGATTTGCCTACAAGCTGAGTTTGCATTGTTTCAGCAGTAGGCCCCAGGAAGAAAAGCTCCTAAAAGTGACCCAGCTGATATGAGCATCACAGGGAAACTAAGAGTAAACACCCAAACAGCTCCATTTGAGGCTCTTCCAGCTAGTACGAAGCCTGCCGGCATCAAGCACCAGTTACTCTGTGCTTTCCATCCCCTCTCTCCTTGCAGGAGTGTTTCCTTGCAGACTTCAGCACGATCTGTAAGGGCACATCAGCAGCATGACAAGTGCCCAGTGTACTCTCCCCTCATCAGTTTCCCATGAAAAAACGCCTAATTCATGCTGTTCACAGCTCCTCCCGTTGCCAGTAGCGCCATTGAAAGACACCAAAGAAGGGCGGGAGAACAAAGACTGTGCAGGGAAGCGGAGAATAAGCATCAGAAGAAGTGAGGGAAGAGAAGGAAAAGGCACATTCTGCTCCTGGTTATGTCTGGCGGCTGTGGATTCATGGAACAGATGGGAGGGCAGAATTTGTCCCCAGTAGAGACAAAGGGTGAGGAGACAAACATTTAGGATCCTCACTTGGACCAGCTATTTAAATTTCCTTTAAAATAAATAATCAATAAACACTGTCTGTGTTTTCCCTACAGAAAAGGAAAGACTTCCCTCCAACTGCAAGATGTGCTTTTTATAGCTAACAATTTGTAATTACCCATTCAGAAGAATTAAGTTAAATTAGTTCTAGCCAGAATACACGCTGAGTGTTGCAGCCTGATGGGGCTGCACAGACGTACTCCTGACCACTACCAGAAATTAAAGCAGTCAGCACAGCCAAATGCTGTCACAGCAAAACTATTACTCTAAATCTAAACCATATTGTTCCAAGTTTGTACTATAACTTGTGAACAGAACTGAGTGGGGGAGGGGTCTCAGCTACAGTCATTTGTCATAGCTCTGTTTACTTAATTGAAGCCTCTGATTATTTCTATCAGCTGAACTGTGCCCTTGAGTTTATGGTCAGCATTGAGTACAAACCAAGTTGTATTAGTCACGGTTAGATGCCTACCTGAATGTGAAGTAAACCTGTAACAGGTACTTCTCACCCACAAAGGACTTAAGAAGCACCTAAAGAAGAAACACCAGTATTAATTAAGAAAGTGGAGGTACATCTTTTAATAATTAATAGTGAAAGAGATCTGGGAAAGTCAGCAGTGGATGATAATATTGAATAATTCAGCACTATAACCAAAGGAACAATGGTACAGTAACTTTATATGTGAGCATTTGCAACAAAATCCAACAAAAAACATTTGATATACTGATGGCTTCTTGTGTTCAGGAAAGGGTATACACTGAAGATACTCTTTCCTAGCAAGGAGACATCAAACAATTTCTGAAAACAATCTTTATAACAAAATTAAAAGCAGCTGGTAAAATTGCACTGAAATGCATGACTTTATACCAGGCTTACGCTATTGACAGATTTGGGCACAAAGGAGCAGAAACGTGGCCCAGTAAAGGCAGTAGCTCCAGTCAGCAAATCTACATTCCCCAACAGGCCAAATTGGCCACAGTTTAATTAGCACGGGGAAAAAAAACACCACCACATTTTTCACTCATTCTGTCACTTCACAAAACTCCAGCAGCAGGAATAGTCTGTGTCTGTCATGTTCAGAAACAAACAAACAAGAAAGCCTGAGCAGCTGTTGAAGCATTCAGATTCAATTTGTGGTCACAAATATTGGAGAATTTTAATTTGGCTAGCAGCTGAGAGGTAGATATACACCATTAAAAAAAGCAATGACTCTTCATTATTGCATGAGAGAAAAAAAGAGTATTATATATAATTACAGAATTCTGTCAAAAAATCAAAGAGCATAGAAAAAAGGTGTTAAAAATTTTTTTAAAAATCTAAAGATCTGAGTGACAGACCAGGAAAGGCAAAGCCTGCTGCTCTGCTGCTGTTCAGCCTCTTTCTGTTTCACTGCTGGCAAGGACTGTTAGCCTGCTGTGGCTTCTCTTAGCAGACGGAAGCCAGCCAAATTACATAAACCAAGATGCTTTTGGAATTTCCTTTTTAAATTGTTTTGATGACAAGCTCCTATTAAGAATTGTTGTGAAGAAAGTAGATACAGCTTCCTCTGCTTACTAGGAACTGGCCATCACAATTTCTCTGGCACCAAACCCTGATGAAGCAGAACAACTGTGCTACTTACCCTTACAGACATCCCACGGGAGGAACGCTTGTCTTTGTGAAGCAAAAAGATGAAGTATCTTGGACACTAACCCTGCAACACATGTACACACCAAAGCAGCTCACAGTTACTACGTTTATCGCAGTTGTTAAAAGCTATCATAGAGCAGAGTCCAGCCCATAGCAACTGTAGAGGCGGGATTTTGGAGGGTACTGGTGAAGTGAGACACCATTCAGGCCACTTTAAAACAGTAACAAAAAACTGGGTACTGACTTGGAATTATAGATAGAGGTGGATGATTTTGACTATTACCTGCAAGTAAAAATATTTAACCCCCAAAGCAGGGCAACATACAGATATAAATATGTACCCAGCTCAGTGGAAACATGACTGCAAACAAAACATTTTAAAACAGAAATAAACATGCAGAGGAATAATAACTGGTAAAACTGTGTGCTCCAAGTGTTTTAATGCCCAGGCAAAGTAAATCCCTCGATGTTTCCTTCTGGTTGCACGGGGGATTAGGCCGTCGCTTGTAGACGCGCGCCAGGCGGAGGGTCAGGGAGGGACCCCTCGTTCTCTAGACAACAAAATGGCCGAGGAGATGCCCAACCTCCTCCGGCCACCCCCAGTAAGGGGCCACCACGCTTCCCTCCCCCCAGCCCACCCCGCGGGCAGAGCACACAGCCAGGCACCACCCGTCGGCCGCCTCCGGCGGAGGGACAGGTGGCGCTGCCAGCCCCAAGGACTGGTGGTGCCCTGGGGCCAGCCGGGGCCGCAGGCGGCTCCCCGCGGGCAGGCCGCGTTCCACCGCCCCGGGACCAACGGCCTTTCATAACGGTAGAGGAGGAAGAAAGGGGTGTGAGGCCACCCCCGATGACAACCGCTCGGGAGATCAGGCAAAGACCTGGCCCGCCGGTGCCCGCAGATAACAGGTGACAGGCCCTCCCAGCGGACCCCCCGCCCGCCTCCTCATTTGCATGCTTTTACCTTGGCTCCCGGGAGCGGCCAATCAGCGGGCGCGGCGGCGGGCGCCGCTCACCTGCTGCGACCGCGCCCTCTCGCCGGCGGGGGGCGGGGCGGCGGCCTCCTACTGCGCGGTTCCCCGGCAGCCTCCTGGCGCGCGGTTCTCTGGCAGCGGTGGCGGCGACAGCAGCGGCGCGATGGTGTGCGGGGGTTTCGCCTGCTCCAAGAACTGCCTCTGCGCCCTCAACCTGCTCTACACGGTGCGTGGCCGCCACGCTGAGGCGGAGCGGCGGGAAGGGCGCGGGCTGGCGCGGCGGAGTCCCCGGGTTCAGCCGCAAGGGTGGGCGGGGGAGGTGGCGGGGCTCGCTCCGGCCTGAGGCGGCCTCCTCTCGGCGGGCTGGTGATCAGGGGGCTCCGAGCCGGGACAGCCGCGCGTTGGCGGCCTCCGGCTGGGGCGAGGGTGGCACCAGTCAGGCCGGGCTTTGTCACCGCAGGGACGCTCCCGGGATCAAAATCCAGGGCAGTCCCGGAGCGAGCGGTGCGCTGTCTGCCCGGGGAAGGGGGAGAAGCATCTGATCTCCGTGGCGGGCTGCGGGGGGTGGGCGGTGGCCCCGTGGCGAAGGGGCGCCCGGCCGGCCCGTGCCCTTTTTTTCCATGTCTGGAAAGGTCGATGCGCCATCCCGAGCGTGAATGAGGAAGGGTTGGTCTCGTTGTTTCTCAGCCGAGGAGCAGCGCCGAAATAAGTGCGCTTGGGTGAGTGGCAAGTGCCACGCCGGTGTGTTGGGCCCTACGAGATCTGTAAGGGTCCAAGCAGACCCGAGAGAGAGCGGGGTGTGCGTGGGAGGCCCCCAGCCCCCTGGTAAGCGAGCTTTCCTGCTCTTCCCTGGAATGGACCAGCGAGTTACAAAGTCTGGCTGCTTCGGGGCGGTGGGAGCGTGTAGTGTGCTGAGCTCTAACAGCTGACTTGATGGGGAGCTCCAGGCAGGTGCCAGCTTTTGTTCCGGCAAGTTGGAGGACCTATTTTCAACGGAGAAAATACGATCTCTCTAGCTATGATGGGGTTTTTTTCCCTCGTTATCTACTTTAAAATGATACAGAAACAGAAAGAAACAGGACGGTGAAATGGCTTCCTTTCACGCACATCTGGAGAGGTAGTATGTCCTCTAATGTTTCATGTTGGGGATAACTTTTGGCAGACTGAAATCGGGTCAGCCAGAGCTCGAGGGCAGTTGTATCAGTGGTTTTATAATAGCGCTGCCTGTTCTCGCACTGAAGGCGAGACAGGAAGACAAACAGGTCTAATGCTGGTCATCAGAAGAAACAGTACTTATAGCTGGACCTGATGGTAATTGCCAGCCCAGAGCACAAATGAATGTAGAAGCTACCTGTGCTGAAGGTAGAGGTTTTTGTTATTATATTGTTTGGAGCCTGAGGAGATCCTCATTCCTTGGGAAAAAAGTGGAAAAAAGACCTTAATTTAGGAGAGGCTGCACTATTGTTAATACTTCTTTAGAGGAGCTTGTGGAGTATGTCCCTGACAGAGTCTCTGAAGCATGCTTGGGGAGCCCAGCCTACTTGCTGTGAAAGTCATCTGGGATCCATGCAATATTATGGCCTGCCCATGCTACCCACAGCCAGAATAGAAGGGAGCAGGTAGGCATTGCTTTGTTAATTTGAGGTAAGTTTAGCGTGTAGATTCTCAGTATGAAGCTGAGTTAGAATCACAGAATAGCCTAAGTGGGAAAGGACCTCAAAAGATCATCTAGGCTAGCCTTTGGTGTGATTGCCCCATCCCAGTGGATGGTTGTAGATTGATTGCCCCATCCTGATTTCTCTTTGAAGCAAACCAGAGGTTAATGGAAGACATTATTATCTCTTGTATGACAGAAGAGTGAGATGTGTGGGTCTTTCTAACATAATACATGCACAAATCATTTTACATCATGTGGACAGCAGGTGGGTTTTTTCTGAAGATACTAGCACGTATTCCTGCATCCATATATTAAGCAGATCTAAGGGGTCTGGTAGGTCTTTTTGGCGTATTTGGCCTCAGCAAGAGCAGCTTGATGGCTGTGCTGCCTGTACTACGCCCCTCTGACCTTAATTTTGTTCTGATGTCTCTTTGAGTACAATTTACTTTGCAGTTGTCACTGGGAATTGTTTCACCTCACCAATGCAGAACATGTTTTTGTTGAAGTGAAGGACTGACTTCTTTGAGTTATAGTAACTGGAATATCCAATTGTTACTGCTTGTGTTGCTAATTAATTATAGGCAAGTTGCAAGACTAATGCTTTTAAATTCTGAGTTGCAGAAATGACATTTAAAGTGTTTGGTTGGCTTGGTGGAGTTGATACAGCAAAATGTGTGGGCTTCTGCGTTACTTGGTTAGGCAAAAACTTGACAATGCAACACTTAAGTTGCTGCAACACAGTGAATTATGGGCTTATTTTTTCCAGGCTGGAAAAAAAATCCTGAAGACAACCAGAGCAAGAACACCATTACTTTTTAAAATAATGTTAATTCATGTAACTATTGGTGGGAAGGGAGTGGTGTGTGTAAGATGGGATATAAACTCCAGTAGGCAACAGTTCTTGAATGTTTTTCTAGCTAGCATTGCTATGTCTGTATCACACACTTAGAATGAATTAACCCTCAGGACTGTATCTTGGAAGTTAGTTTTGTATTCTGCTTTTCTTTAAAACACTTCTAGAATAAGATATTGGAGCCTGATTTTTTTTCTTTTTTTTTTTTCCCCCACAATGCTGTCTCGTTTGACTTTTTACAGCAGTACAGCAGGGAAGATGTATGTCCTGGCAGGAATAATTCAGTTACTGGTGTTAGGCAAGAGGCCAGAAACCCACTAACCTAATTGCTCACTTAACATCCATTTCAGATGGTACTTTGCTGATAACTTTTGATGCTTCTCTGGGCTGAGTTAATGTCCTTAAGCCCTGATACTATTTTAAAATGTATTGTATATGAGTAATTCTGGCATCTTTGCTGAGTCTTGCTGACTTCAGTATGGTTCCTTACTGGTGCTGGAAGAGTAGAGAAAAATAATTCAGACTGTTGACTCAGTTTGTATGTAATGATGTATATTGCTGGAAGAAAGTCTTGCACAGTAAAACTGTCTGCATACAAGGGCCTTTAAAATACTAGTTTTGGGTATCTGACCGATTTATTTATTTATCTATTTAAACATTTTTGCATCCAAAAGCAAACTCTTACTGGCTGTTTAAAATGCCGGTCTGCGGACTTCAGCTAAATTCAAGGGTATGGATGTAACTCAAGACTTTTAATCTCCTGGGTATGAGAACCCTAGATTCTAGCTCCACCAATATTTGCTCAATGTAACCAGACAAGGACTTCCTTAGGTAGACTGTGTTCCTTCCAAGGAAGTCTTGAGTAATTGTGTTCAAGTGTGAATAGTTGATACCTTATTTCAAATCAGATTCTCAGGAAAGGGAAATTCCTGACTTCTAGCTAGTTATGGAAGATTGCAGTGATATCTGGGACACAAGATTAAATGTTAAAAAACCCACAAAAATACTGACAGTTCGTTTGGATGGTGTATGCTGTTTTTGTCACCCGACCAGCTACTTAATTATTGCTGCAGCAGCAACCATGAACTGTTTGTTGTCAGTATGTAAATAACTTGCCTTTGTTTTGATAAGCAGGCTGTCAGTTTTTCTTACACCTGGAGCGGCCATTTGATTTGAAGTAAAACATATGGCAGCTTTACTATTAAAAGTGTGTATGTTTTGGTAGCACAGACTTCATTCATCAGGAGCATCGATTTTTCCTCTTAACACACTAGAAAGTATTTTTGTCAAAATAATTTTCTTTTTTTAATACTTTGCTCTCTGTACCTGTTTTCTGAGCTGCCTATTGAGAGTCCTGGATTTTTTTATCACTTTCCAAAATACTGAGAGGGAGGGTTTTGTTTTTTGGTTTTATTCCATTGCTGTTGTACTCAGTATTTATTGAAAGTGTAATTACTGCATTTCTGCCCCCTTTATCAAAATTGCTTTTCCTGTATTACAGAAGCATACAATGATGAGGACAGAAATTCTCAGATTGGGGCAGCACATGTTTGGCATGGTGGGGTTTTTGGTAATGTTCGTCTTAGTTGCAGCATTCCTGATGCAGAGGGGTGAGCATGTTACATCTTCTGTGCAGATCTGCTAGCTCCATAGGGGAAAACTGGTGCTTGAGGCAGGGTGGATATCTGGATTTACCTAGAGAAAAGGAGTGTAACTGTTTTCTGTGATTTTTGATAATTCCCAAGTGCTGTAGGGGTTATGTGGAGCCAGGTGCAAGCAGACAGGAATTGGAGAAACATGGTTCTTGTCCCATGTAGCAGTTTCTTCTACAGTGTGGAAGGAACCTGGGATCTCTGAGATCAAGTCCATTTTGGTTTGCACAAGTTTGTGTACAAGCCCTGTGCTGGCCTGAGGTCCTAACTGGATGCTCAGTAGATAGGACAGGCTGCCTTGGAGCCCTCGCTGTCATTCTCACAGACATTTTGAAGGTAGCAGTATAAGCTGTGCTTTGTAGTCTTGACATGTAGATAAAACAGCAGTACAGAAGCTCCCAGGTATGTGGCAGGGAAGGTTAATGTTGGTTGTGTCAATTTCGGGAGATTTGTGGTGGCTTTTTGTTTGTTTGTTTTAATTGGCTTTTTGGGAAGGTTTGTATACTCTTGAGAACACAGAGGAATAGCTACAGCAAAAATACGTGTTTTAAGACTCTCTGTCAGTGTTTGGGAATGCTCTCAGCTACACTGTATGTCAGCTTACAGCCAAATTGCCAGCAGCATGTAGTAGCAGGTCAGAATGGAGACATGTACTGGGTCTGTAGACCAGCACCGGTGCAGAATGCACAGTGGCATTTGGAGCTAGGAAGGCAGATGGTGCTTAGTCAAAGAACTGGAGAACAGGGAGCAGAAGTAGGAGGCTGTATGTTTTGATACCACAGATGTTTTCAGCTATCCTGGCAGTGCAGGTGGATACTGTAAAACCAGCACAATTATTGAGAAGCCCTTTGAATGCCTTGCAGTAGCCTTGTAGCTAAGATGATTAGTTATGTTCTTTCTACTGTTGTTTTCGTGTTGAAGGAGGTATAGGTGTGGAAAAAGGATCTGTGGGATCACCAAGCTTCCTGAAAATGTCTCACAACTTCTTAGAAAACAATGAACAAGTAAGCAAAAGTAAACATTTCAGAAGATTGTTGTTCCTGCTACACAGCAAAAAGCTCTCATTTCTAAATACCAGGGAGAAGAATATGGGGTTAAATGTCACTGCCATTTTAATGTGAAAGAGGCTTGTTACATATCAGAGACAACTCAAACCTAATTATTCACCAGTAACATGAAGAACTCTGAGCTTCCCAACAAACTGAAAGAACTGGCTTTTGTGATAAGAGACGGGAATGCTGCCTTTCACATAAATTGCTTGTTCCACATCATGAGTTTCAAGGCTGTTCAGTAACCAGACTGCTCATCTCTCCTCATTTAAACGTCACCTAAAGGTAGAAGATTCTGCTTTCTGTTAGAAGTACACAAAGGTACCTGCTTGGCCTTTCCTTTACTCTTAGTAAAGCTAGAGAAGTACTATAAGGAGATAAAATTGCTTATGAGTTGGCTAGCCTACAGCTGTGATAGAAATCAATTTAACTCATCTTAACTTGCTAAAGGTGCACCACTGTGTAATGCCTGCTGGTTTAATGTGGAGGTTTTTAGATGATGTGTGGGGGACTGGAAAAATTGTCTTCTACATTACCTCTAGCTGTGCAGAAATGGTTGGCTGATTTGAAGGGGACAATGGTAAAAATCTCTTCACTTCAAAATCTAGACTATTTGAGGTTTAACTTTTAAAGCCCCCTTAAGGGAAGTGGAATATGGAGTTGTGTGTGGGGCGAGAGGTTAGGGAGAATGTGTTTCATCATGTGTTAATCTCTCTGGTTTTAGTTCCTGTTCCATATCCAGCCTGACAGCCATTCTGTAAATATTTCCTTTGCTGATACCAGTGCAAATGCTGTATGATCTCTTACCCCAGGAATACTAAGTCTGTATTTCTTGAAATGTAAGTTTTGAAATGCAGTTTTTGCTCTCTTCTTTTTGGGCTGAAACCACAAGAAAACAGTGGGAACACTGATTCCTGCATGCGACTTCCCTCTTAGCAAGCAGTCCAAGCTAGTTGAAATGCTGAAAAGTTGCGAGTTAGTCAAAACAGCAGATGTGTTTGTAGCTTGCTGTTGAAGGAAAGAGGAACTGGCTTTGGCATTTTAATTGTTTCCCAGTGGCATTGTCTACAGAAATGATTTATCTGTATCTTGGTTCCTTTTTGTAATGTAGACTGTAAGCATGTGGATAAGTGCACAAGGGGTAAGTGTGAAGGGGAATGGATTTCTCCAGGAGTGAGGAAAATAAGTAGCTCTGTGCACAGAACTTGGATTCAGAGAAGAGAGCATATTAGGATAGTTTGTTTGGTTGGGTTTTGGGGTTTTTTTTTTGTAGAAGTGGTTTTATAGAAGTGGTAATTTATGTAGCAGTAAGGAGAAAGAAAATCACAGCAAGTACTGTAAAGGCTAACACTTTAATCGTGTTGTTAAGAAGTTAAATGGAGAACAGGATAATCAAAGTTGTGATGACTTCACCTCTGTGCCAAGGAAGTTCTTTGTCTAGATAATTGTTATTTTTTTGAAACATCTCTCAAATTCTTACGTGTGTATATATGTATAAAAAAATACAACAGAACTCACTTAAAGTGGAGTCTGATCCATTCCACTGATCTTGAACATGTAGTCCCTAAAATTTTTCCTGTGGAGATGCTGACATCAGAGTAACATTTTGTCTATTGGCAATATGCTGCTTTTTTTTTTTTTCTTCTTCTTTTTTTTACTCCAAAGAAAAAGTACTTCTGAGGAGTCATTCATTGCTCTTTAATTGAGAATTGCTTACAAGATGTTTTGTTGATAGAGTTTAGGAGCTGGTGTAGTCTATCGTTGATGAGCTACACAGGACAAAGGAGTCCTTAGTAATTGGTAAATGTGTCCCTCATGTGCCACTTAAAACTTTGATATTTATTTTTTTGTGTGTGGGGGGAAGTGTCAGGGTTTCTATAGTGGAAGAGGACAGGTTGGATGGGGCCCTGGGCAACCTTGTATAGATCCAAGCCTGAGGTTGGTGGCCCTGCCTGTGACAGAGGGGTTGGAGCTCTATGATCCTTGGAGTCCCTTCCAACCCATGCCATACTATGATTTAAGAGGTGGCTGTGGTGAGTGTAGTATTGATTGGAAGGGACTCTTGGAGCTCATCTGATCAGACAACTCCTGCTCAGAGCAGGATTATGAATCACACCTGCTTGCCAGCTGAGGCTTTGTCTACTGAGTCTTGAAAACCTCTGAGAACAGAGATGAGTGCCTGGCACCAAACCACCTTGCAGATGCTTTTTCTAATGTCCAGTCTGAACCTCCCAAGCCATTACTTGTGGGTGTTGCCTCCTGTTCTGTGGGCAGTTAGTGCCGAGAAGAGGTTGCCTCCACTGTGGTTACAGTGCACCTTAAGCTTCCTTTACTATTAGATTATACCTCACTGACACATAGTCAGGCTAAACCTGTTCACCGAGCTCCATCATCTGCTTCTCAAACATCATCCTCAAGGCTGCAGGATGGTTTGGTTCTCAAATTGTTTTTTGACCCCAGGGGGCTTAAAATAGGACACAGTATTTGAGCTGCAGTTTCACCAGCATTGCATTGAGTTTCCTTTCCCTTTTTGCAGTGAGAGCAGACTCTTGGCTCACACTCAGCTTGGCAACTAAAGTGATCCCCAGGTCTGTCTCAGTAAGGTGGCTGTTTGACCAGTAAATCTCCAGGCTCCACCAAAGCACCTCCAGAGCAGAATTTTGTACTTCATGAGGTTCCTGATTGCTTGCTCCTTGAGTTTATCAAGGTTTATCTGAGTTCAGTCACTCTTCCTCATTTAGTATCATACACCAATTTTTCTGAGGATTCATTCTGTCTTATAAGCAAGGTTGTTGATGAAGGAGGTAAAGCTTGAAAATGAGCCTGATGGTCGTCTTAATGGTAGAAACTGGTTTTAACTAAAGGAAGAAACTGACTGATTTTGTGTTATTTTTCAAAGCTGGTTGCCTGATTCCTGAACATCTTGGATTCAATGATGGGTTTAAATGCCAGAGAGTCTTTTTTCCCCACTTGAAAACCATGATGGTTCTAGATTCACTATGTGGCTGTTTCTACTAGGAAAGCTTTTTGGGCTGAGGGGTCATGGTAACTAAGAGCTTTTAAACATCATACACACTAATTTAATGTACATAGCCTCAGTATTATGGAGCCTGAGGTGAGTAACAGCAGCAAAAAGTAACCAGTACATTGCAAAACATGCACTGTGTTTACCCAATCAGTGGTTCAGACACAGGTTTTGTTTAGGTCTCCTTTTTTGGTTTTGAGACCTTAAGAATGAAACTAAATTAATCTAATTCTTTTAGACCTCTTATGAAATGAACAAAGAGGTGAACAAATACACATTTTGGTATCTTGGAGGCAGATTGGTGAAAATAAAGATTTGCAGTTGTAGCTCAGGCAGAAGAAATAAGCATTGGTGAAAATCACCAATTTAGGAGCAAAGTGTCTCCTGCTTTTGCTCATTAAAAAAATAGAATTTTGATGCTGCCTTTGAGATTTTTTTATGAGATAACACTTTGAAGAGCTGTGTAGTGGCAGTGTGAGTTCAGTGCTTCGAAGCTGATGCAGAGAACACCAGCTGACACTTTCTGGTTGGAAATTGGGTTATGGTGTTTCTTTTGTTGTTTCTTCTTATGTGGAAAAATCTTAGTGTTATGAGACAATGAAATAATGTGAATGAGTATAGACCAGAACAAGTAAATATTGCATTTAACTTTCTGATTAACAGGGCTAGTTTTTAATGTAATAACATTGGGGAGCTTAGAGTCTTGTGCTGGATGCATTCAGAAAATCTGTCTGTAGCAGAGCCAAGGCAGTTTGTTTTATTTATTTCTCCCCTGTCCCATCTGTAATTTAGATTCAAGACATCTTGGCCTGGTGTCTTGGTTTTAACTAAACATGGTGATTAAGGCTTTTTGTTTGAGAAACAAGACCAAATGTGAATTAATCTTAAAACAGTACTGGCATTGAACAGTTTCTTTGTATTTTATTTTGCTCTATTGTCTCTTTATGAGGCAAAAGAGATATGAAGGTAGGACAAATGGCCTGCTTTTCTCCTTGTAGACTGTTAAATTTCTCCTGTGAATTACTGGCCCTTTGGTAAAAACATTTCTTTTGGGGGGTGTTTCTGTGTGAACACAGAAAGAAACACGCCCACTGTGTTTCGATCTTGATGAGCGTCACTACTTGTTTTACCAGCTTTCTTGATGTTATCTTAGATTTCCATGTCTGAAAAGCAGCATTACATAGGACAGTTTTCTAAAAGGTATTTTAGTTGGAAAAATATACAGACATACTTGGTACTAAAACCAGCAAAAAAATCCCTGTGCTCTGCTCTGGAGGAAGTATACTGAAATGATGGGTAAGTTGGTGATTTCCTCTCTTATACATTTTTTTTTTCACCCCTTTGGAAAACATCAGTAAAACAGCATGAGATCTTGTTTGAATGGAAACAGGTGGGCAAGTCTAAATGCTTACTCTTATTTGTTGTTGAATAAAGTCAAGTAGTTGGGCTAAACTAAATGCATATTGTTTGTTTGGTTGGGGTTTGTTGGTTTTTTTTAATAATGGTATAACTTTTGGGTATTTTTTGGTGAGATCAGGGTTTTGGAAAGATAAAACTTGTATGTTGAGTTGTTATTTAGCAGAGAATGTAGTGGGCACTACGTCACAGGTAAGTCTTAACTGTTTCAAACAAGGGAGTGTTAGGCATCTTGTGTGTTGGAGGTCTGGGTTGGCTTTGTGTGTTGCTTCCCTCCTGCTGTACCTCTTTACAGATTTCTCTGCGGCCTTTTATGTTGGAGGGTTGGTTTTTCTTTTTTTTTTTTTCTTTTGTTCTGTGTTTCTGGCATGGAAACAGGAAAGGCTGGACCTTCCTGCCCCTATAAACAATAAATCCCAGTAAACTCAGTGGGACAGATTCTGTCTGCTTTCCCTGAACACCATCTTTAAAAAAAAATAGGAAGCGGCATACGAGTGTTTTGGGTATTGAAACAGGATTGACTTCATAGTAGAGCTACCTTCTTGAAGAACTATGTGGTGGAGACAAGACACCTTTATTGTTTTACTACATTAAGTCCCTGAGATACAGATCTAAAAAGTATTTTCTGTGACTTTTCCTGTTGTGTTATACCAACTATGTAGAAGCTTCTCTAATGAATTACTGCAGATGTATTGCTGATTACAGTAAGTTTTAGCACAGAGCTGTGGAGCTGTATATCCTGTTTTCTTTAAGTACATTGCCTCTGTTTCAGAAAACATCTGGAATTTTCATTCTTCTCCCATTCTGTGAATTAAAGCTGATGCCTTTTATCTTGTCAATTCTGTTACAACCTACACTGTAGTTTACTGTCTCTAGTCAGTCACAGATAATGCAGCAGGGCTTGACTTGTAAGTAGATAACGTTGTGACAGCTCCATGTTATCTCTTCTTCAACAGTGTTGAAGAATGTATGTCTCTTGACACATCTGGAACGGTATGATCAAGTGGGAGATTGGTTTGTCAAGGGCTGTGCTTCTTCTCTTGAACTGTAAAGAAAAATTGTTTTCTAATAAGAGCTTGAATGTAAAGAACACAGCTCTGTGTAGGTTGAGTCTCTCTTAATAAGCAGACTAACTTTTGTTTTCTCTTCCCTCCAGCTGGTGAGCCTGCTGCTGATTGGAATTGCGGCATGGGGAATTGGCTTTGGCCTCATCTCTAGTTTCAGAGTTGTTGGTGTGGCAATTGCAGTAGGAATCTTCCTCTTCATTATTGCCTTAGTTGGATTGATTGGTGCAGTGAAACATCACCAAGTATTGCTATTCTTTGTATCCTTCTGATGCATTACACAGATTGCAGCTTAGTTCAAGCCATGTAAATAACCTGCTCTGACAGCTGACACTGATGTGGAAGGTGCTTCCTAAACAGAACAGAAATTCACAATCCTATTTTGGTCAAGTGCAGTCTAAATTAAACTTCCTTCAGGTAAAACTTTATCTCAGCTTCCTTTTTTTTTTCCTCTGTTGTTTGTGCTCTCAAGACAAATGTATTCACAACTCCTTTTCTTAAAAAAATTAAAATATTTTAATTTTTGAGAGTTTTTTATGGTGGTTCTCTGACACAGGTGCCACTTACCGCATGCCCAACTCTACACCAGCCAAGAGTATGTGAACTATTAATGTTTAACAGTAGAGAAAGGTTATATTTCCAGATAATGAGCTGGTTTTAGCAGCAGCGGAATGCATTGTGGGTAGTAGAGGCCATCAAGAAGTACTTTCTTTTAGTACCTAGTCTTTAATTGTGAACCCAGACTAGAAAGGAGCATGGGCCTTCTCAGTGTGCTTTGCTCCTCCTTCGTGCTCACTCTGTAAGCAGTCTGTGGTGCTGCCTTCATAACAAAATTAATTGATCTGTTCAGATGAGAAAAGAGATTCATTGGATAAAACGCTTATTTTTCTGGCTGTGGTCTATGACTAAGTAGTGACCTCTACTTTACAAACAGTTTAGTTGTGTGAGATAAGTGTCTACCTCTGAAAATGGCAGCCAAATTGTGCAAACAGAGCCTGACTTTCAAAACATGATCTTTAGTATCAGAGCTTGTTTTTGTTTTATACTGTTTTCAGATGTATTAGTCCAAAAGTGTGTGAGGTTGTGTTCCAAAAGCAACACTCACTCACTTTCTTTAATCTAGGCAAAATTATATTTTGCAGTTAATTACAAGACTATGTAGTAATAAAAAACCAAAAAAAATTTCTGCATATGCAATGCCCAGAAAAGTATTTTCTTTAAGTGAAGTGTTTTGATATGATAAGTCTCTAAAGCTGGAGAAGTTTGCTGTAGGTTTTTCTTTCTCTGAGCTTCTTCTGTTAACCTCTCTGCTCATGGTGTCTTACTAGGCAAGAAGCACCTAACCCAGAAATACCAGATGTGAATAGTAGTAGCCAAAAAGAGATAATATATGGTGATTTTGTTCTGGGAACATTATTTGGGTCATCTTTCCACACGCGGTCAGAATTTACTTCTATTGTTCTTTTGTTTAAAAGGACCTATTGTTTTCCAGTGAAGTAAGGACTGCCTTTAGGCGCCTGTGTTATAAAAGCAAAATTGATTTGAGAGTTTATCCTTAACTACTGTTTCTAGTACATGATCATTCTTTTGCTAGTCTTTATTGTCCAGTTTTCTGTCTCCTGCGCCTGTTTGGCACTAAACAAGGAACAGCAGGTAAGAAGTTTTCGGACTTCTCAGATAATCTGTAGGATAATACTATAAATATATAGGTACATACTACATATGTGTAGTCTTCCACAAAATGGGGAAAGCATATTTAAGAAAATCAACATTATCCTTTTAATTAAGGACTAGACTTCAGGCAGTGCTTGGCTGTGGTAGCTAGAAAGCAATACATCTGGGTTCTCAAATGACTTTCAGCTGTATTTTTTTGTAAATTGTTCTGGTGTTAAGATTCCTGTCGAGGTTTGTGATCACAAATGTGTTCAGCAATTCCAGGTAAGCTGGTGAAATCTACAATAATCATAATGTAAAGTTGGTGAAGCGACTCAAGTCTTCTGTAACTGAAAAGGTCATAACTACACTAGGAACAGAGGTGACCTTTAAGTGTGAAAGCAAAACCAGCTTCCATGGGGTATGGAGACCAATTGTTACTGCGTAAGAAGCAGGCAAGGGTACAGTGACTAATCAGCTTTTACACGTGTCGTGGTTAACCTGGCTGGCAGCTGAAACAACCACACAACGGTTCACTTACCCTGCCCCCCTTCCAGTGGAACAGGGGAGAAAACTGAGAATGAACAAATAAATAAATAAAGGGTTGAGATAAAGACAGCTTAATAGGACAGAAAAGGAAGATGATGATGATGATAAAAGAATATACAAAACAAGCGATGAACAGTGCAAATTGTTCACCACCTGTAGTAACTAGATGCTCAGCTAGTTCCCGAGCTGCCCTGTCTCCTGGCCAACCCACCAGTTCTACATGGAGCATGATGTTATATAGCATGGGATATCCCTTTGGCCGGTTTGGGTCAGCTGTCCTGTCTGTGTCCCCTCCCAGCTTCTTGGGCACCCCCGCCTTCTCACTTGCAGGGCAGTAGGAGAAGCTGTGAAGTTGTTGACTGCTTGATAGCAAGTAAAAGAATCAGTTTGTGTCATTATTATTCTAAATCCAAACCACAGCACTATACCATCTGCTGGGAAGAAAATTAACTCTATCCCTACTGAAACCTGGCCAACATATAAGGATATGTGTAAGCATGCTTCTTGTTTAAACTCTGAGGAGTCCCAGTTAGATTAGTTGCATGTCCTATTACCAGTGCTTTCATCAGGTAAGGAAAAAGGAAGAAAACTACTCATGACCATGAATTTGTGGTTGGTGTGTGCTACTATTTCATTAGCTACACAGGCTGTATGAAAATTCAAGTCATTCTTTAATGAATTACCCAGTTAGACTTCAGGATCTAAAGGTTTTAGTTAGGGACTTATCAACTTGGCCTCATATATTGTTTTCCAGTGAAATGTAAACCAGTTCAATTAATATGTATTTGCTTATGCCTTCTAGAGTCAGCTCCTAGAGGTGGGATGGAATAACACTAACAGTGCGAGAACGGACATTGAGAGAAATCTGAATTGTTGTGGATTCAGAGTCTTTGATGTGAATGAAACCTGCTCCTCTGTAAGTTCTTCAAGCATGAAAAAAAACTTAGAAACTCATTGTGTTTGTCCAATACATAAAACTTGGCATAGTTGCAGAAAGCAGATTTTTAAGAAATGTGTAAGGCAGTTGTTTCAGTGATATTAAGCTCTTCATTTAACTTACTAGAACACAATCACATGGCACCCCACAACGATTGTGCTCCATTGTTATTTACATACTTGCACTTTTGGAGTCTCTTAAAATTGCTTGAGTTTTGTCCATGGCTGACAGACTTGGAGCTAGCTGGATGCTTTCCACCGACGATCATCAGAAAACTGAGTGCAGCTCTCTGTTTGTATCTGCTGCAGGATTGTTTTAGAAGTCGCCAGTGTCAACCATGTGCACCAATAATAGAGGAATATTCTGGAATGGTGCTGAGATTTGTTGGAGGCATAGGACTGTTCTTCAGTTTCACAGAGGTGAGTGGAAGGTTAGAGAATTGAGTATTTTTTCCCCCACTTTTAAGTGTTTGTTTTGTAAAACAGTTCATTTTGGGGGGTTTGTTACAGGAACTCTCAGTGCTGTCTCAGGAGTCAAGTAATTAATTGCATTATTTTTTTCCAGTCTATCAGCTTGCTTAAGTCTGCCAAAAGGAGACCTTGTCTTCAGTCAACACCAGGAGTTCTTAGAACTTTGTTATTTAGACTACAAACTGCAGCTAGATACCACATTAAAACATAGCACTGTAAAGTTTAAGTTTTGCAGAAAGTTAGCTATTTGGGTTCCAAAAGTAATACAAAGAGTGCCATTGCTTTACCTTGGTTCACCTGTTCTCCCTGCCTCCTTCCACCCATGCACACACAGAGTCTTCAGGTGGTATTTTTGGTTTGTGGATTGTTTTCGTGTGCAAGGATACAGTTTCATGATGAGCGAGCTGTATTTTAAACATCAAGTTAAAAAGGTGTTTGACTCTTTGCTTTAGTGTCTAGATGGCATGTATGCTTGCTGCATTGATCAGTGCTTAAAATCATCAGAGCAGGTCTTTCATAACCCCACAGTACAGCATGTGAAAATACAGCTGCTTCTGGCAGTTTTCAGAAGGTTTGTGGATGCTATGGCAACTTAAACAGAATCAATTCTGAAATTTGCCCTCAATTTCTCAGCTAAAAAATCTGAAGCTGGTGGTGAGTAGGGGGAGCAACAGGATTTGAAAACATACTAGAAGAATAGCCTTATAGTTAAGTGATAACTGTAAAATGAAACACTTTGCAGGATTTGTTTACTGCCACAATACAAACAGGCTTATGGATATTTATTGTTTGGGGAGGAGGAAGAATCATTTAGTGCTAGACATGCCTATGAGAAGTACTCCCCCTTGCATTGTGGATACAGTTTCAGCTTTTTTTCTTCTTTGTTGCTAAGTACAAATTACTTCTGAGTAGGTACATTAATTTTTTTCTACTTAAGAAAGCTGCTATGTTGTTGTGCAACTTTAGTGATAGTAAAATATCTTAAACCTGTGTACTGGAAAGTCACTTATGTCTAAGAAGAATTTTGCGAAGCTGATGAGAGATGTGGTAGAGACCTGCTGCTTAATAGTATCTTTGGGTTTTGTTTTCAGATTCTGGGAGTCTGGCTGACGTACAGATACAGGAACCAAAAGGATCCCCGTGCAAACCCCAGTGCGTTCCTTTGATACCTTTATAAAGGACTGAATCATCTCTCTGCACCCTCTACTTCAAAATACTGATTCTCCACAGACTGGCATTTCTCCATAATAGGGATTCTACATGTATCCAAAAGAAAACTATTTCCATAAAAAAATATGTAGGTTTTGTATTTATTTTCCCACTCTCTTTTTCTTTCTTAAAATCTCTATCTTGAAGTAGACTGGTGCATTCAGTTGCTGGGCAGAGTCAGACTGCTGCTCTGAGCTGGTTAAATAACTCTGTTAAGACTTCGGTAATTCATGTGGTGAACTCTCTCTACAATGAGTTTTGTAGCACTACTGGCTTCTCTGGTGTCTGAAAAAACCCAAGAGTATTTTCTGCTGTATTCACTGCTTACAATAATTAAAGGATTTCTCATTAAAGTGATAAAAATATATGGTGGGTGGTTGTACTGTATGAGTTCATTAGGCCTTAGGATGAATTCTGGTTGACTTGTCTCTCTTTATAACAGTCTCCCACTTCTCCTGTTAAGGTAATAATAGAAGATAAAGATGTTATTTTCTCTAGTGCACATAAGTGTATGTTAATGACTACTGTAGTCTTCACCTTTCCCCTCACCTGTTTGTTTTGACGTTCTGGTAGTTTTAGAATTTTGTTGAGTATAAAAATAATTCTTTACTTTTTAATGGATATCTTCATCATGAGAACAATGAATGAAGAAAACCAGGAGAATGTAATCTGCAGCTGATTAACTTGAAACTTTGACAAGTGAATGAAATTTGGTATTTGCACATCGGAATCAATAGCAGTCTGTCATCTTTGATGTCTGGAAAGTTGTTGTACAGCTATTTTTCAGATGGTGTAAAATTATTGTTGTACTAACTCAGCAGTGTATATTTCTGTCATCCAGCTAAGTCTGGGTTTCATGAGAGAGCGAATGATGTGTTTAAAAAAAAAAAAAATTAAAAAAAAAAAGTGATTGTTTCCAGTAGTGGTTTTTGGGGTGGGTTTTTTTGTTTTTTGAAAAGAAGAAAAGAACTAAAGTTAGATCAGTACATTATGCATGTAGGAAGTGTTGTCTGAGCTGAAGGAAAGCACAGTCCCTCTACAAACCTGTAATGGAAGTGTTGGAACATCAGACAACTAAAGCCCTGAGGTATGTAATATTCTGTTTGTTTTTTATCATACTGAATAGCAGACCTACACTGCACCTTTTCTGCATTCAGCTGTTGCTTCTGCTGTGGTAGGCAGCTGCTGCAGCCTGAAAGACAGCTCTGGAGGAAGAAAAGGGGAAAACATGACAGTATCAAAAGACATAGACACGGGACTAAAACCCTAAACCATGACAGCATCAGAGCCCAGGAATCCAGCAGCTGAAAGAGGTGGAAAGGAAGTGAGTTCTTGTAGTAGTCTCCCTTTACTAAGGTAATGCCTCCTTACTCCTGCAAAGGAGGCAAAAAGATGGTGAACAGTTTCAGACTTAAACGTGCCAGTGGTCCTAAAGAAGGAGTTGTGTTGAGGTTTTGAAAGGGAAGAATTGAATGTGAATGTAGAGGGATGTCAAGAACTTGCTATACAGGAAGCTTCTCTTCAGGTGTAGCTGGTTCTTCAACATCTGCTCAGCGACATCTCCTGGTGTTAGGAAGCAGTAATTCACAGACCAATTCATACTAGTGTCTCTTTCAAGTATATGCTTGTGCCTTCAGCCTAAGAGCCCACTCCTGTACTGAAAGACGTTAACGGTCCAGATTACTGAAGAATAATGTAAATGTATGCAGCTTTCCCTCCCTCCCTGCCCCCCAAGTGATGTCCTGCTTAAGCAACTGACCAGCTGTTCTCAATACATGTCAAGAATCAACACTTAATTTTCCTAGTATGGGTGATCTCCATATTTTGTACATTGCTGTAAGAAATTAAGGAGGAGGCTTATGGAGGGGTCTATGAACCTTAAATAATAACCACATTGCTGCTTCAAATTTAGACTTTTTCCTGATTGTTTCTAGTGCTTCATTTTGGGTGGGTCTGGTTTCATAGATGTGGTAGGTGATAATGGAGTGTAAATGGGCATCACTTGAGAAAATGCTGGCACTGTTACTGCTTCAGAAACTCTCATGTCTCATAACATGTGAATTTGTTTTAGAAGCCAAAAGACAGATGGGTGGATAGTATGGTTTGATTAAAGTTTTTCTATAGTTTTAATAATGCTTTGTCCCTTCAAGATTGTGATTTTTTTAAATTTTTTTAAAAACCCAACCATTAGAAGCCTTGAAATTTATACCAGAGGTGTGCATTCATTTTCAGAACCTAATTGTTAAGAGGGTAGTGAAGCATATGGAGTCAGACTTTGGTTCTCTGCAGGGAAGAGAGTAGCCTTCTGCAGGTGAGGTCTGACTCATGTGTCAGTATATAAGAGATGTCATGTTGTTCTGACATGTTCAGAAAGAACATTTTTTAAAAATACACCTATTCTTGGTGGGTTTTGTCTTCGAAGTTTTCTTTGTTCATTCCCTTTTGAGAAAACAGTTTTGGTCATATAAAGATCTCTGTTTCTAGCTAGGCAATTTAATTTTAATCTGACTGCTTGGGAATTGCACTTAATAGTAACCACATTTTTAGAAACTATTTGCAGCAGCAGAGTATCAAAATAATGAAGTGGTTTAACTTGGCGTATTCTTGGTGCTTGCATTAGATGACTTTTTGACCTTAGTTATGCTGAAATGATTTTTTTAAAGTTGGTTCTTCTGGAATAATGTAGAAAGTTTATTGTGATTTCCATCAAGACACTTACACACTTTTATCAGATAAAAATAATTGGCTATAAAATAATAAAATATCATTCATCTACATCTGTGTGATAGTGAATCCAGATCTTAACTCGTGTGCTGATGCAGCTGAACAGTATCTGCCTCCTTTCACATGACAGTAACTATTTTCAGAACTTGAATTGATGCCTGTGAAAAGGTACCTTAAAATCTGTAACTCACACGTGAATAGGAATGTGCTGGTATTATTAGCTTGCATTATTTTTAGGTCTAATTATTTAATCATGTGAATGCTAGCAGAATTCTGGAAACTCCATCTATCCTGTGTACTTCAGGTTTCCTGATCATATGGACTTACCCAATGATTTCCCAGGTTTTCCAAAGAAATGGAAAAAGGGGATTTTGTTTAGGTATCTTGCTTGATGTGTCTGTAAACCTAAACAATCCCTTTAGAGAAGGGGATGAAAAGAGTAGAATTAAGTTGGCCATTTCTGTATTAAGTTTCTTGAATATTTGGCAAAGGTGAAAAGCAAATGACAAAAGCATAGCCTTGAGGGCAAAAAATGAACTTCAGTTTCAGAAAGCAGTGTCTTGATACCTGCGGACTGAACTAGCCTGTGCATTTGTGTCTGTGGCACATAGACTACTAGACCCTTGTAGATTGTTATGCCCTATATGCCTCTGCTGGATATTAGCCATAGCATCAGTACACGTGCCTTAGACAATGATGCCACTTCAGTAGTGTCACAGAAACAGACTGTGAAATGTGGTGGCATGGGCAGCTTTTGTTCTATACCAGATGCACAGCTCCAGGAAGTCTACTTTAGGTCGAGTAGATCAAGATGATTGCAATAACCAATCGCTCTGGCTTCCCTCTGTGCTGTCCTGCTGCTAAGTGGTGTAACCACCCTTTTTGCTTTTTGTGGCTGATAGAAAGCTGCTTCTGGAGACTGTGTCTGCCCCCCTGTGTCTCTTGTTCCTCTGTCTTCTGGCTGCTGCAATAGAAAAGAGTATCTTGCTGAAGGAGTTCTCAGTTGTATGTCTGGGGCCACTTCCATGTACTGCTTGAGATTTTCACAGAGCTTGCCAAGAACATACTAGGAGATGCCTTACTTCTAATTTTGGTGAGAAATTCCCTTGAGCTGATACCCTTCTCTTAACCTGCCCTATCCTCCCAGACGTTTTCCTCTCTTACGGTTCTCATCATGATTGGTAATAATGGCATTAGTAGCAATGATAATGGCTGACATCATTGCTAAAAAGCTGAGAAGACAATGGAGGTATAGTCCTGGGCAGTTTCTCTCACTGTTTCTGCTGTGTTCTTAGATGTTTGAGGTTGGAAAGTCTCCTTTTAGCCTAAGTGTCAAGGTGGTGTGTGCTGCTGTGGTGTTCAGTTGCATGGTTTCTTTTAATTAGTTCTTAACTTCTCCTGACCCTTTTGGACTTCAAAATAAGCAATCACAAGCCGTAATGCAATCATGGAACCAAGCACGTAACTCAGTACAGTGTCCATTCTATTAATCATCTCATGGCTTTACTGAAATCCAGTGTAAGCAGAAAATGTTTAGGGAAGCAATTTTTTTTTTTTTTTAAATAATCCTTAGTTCACTTCTGACTGCAGCTTTTTCTTTTTTTTTCTTTTTTTTTTAAACAATCTCATCCTCTGGTCTCAAGTACTTCTCTGTAAAAGGCTTGCAGTTGTTGTTATCTAACTGTAAAGAAAGGGCTGATAACAAGAGCTAGGCATAGGTTGGTGCTATGAGAAAATAAACGTAGATAAAGCAGGCTGAGCAATGCAGAGCTTAGCTAGCTGCTGGAGTGAGATAAAAAGCTGTTTTCTTACACTGGATTTGGCTGGGCTAGAGTTAGTTTTCTTCACAGTAGCTGATGTGGGGCTGTGTTTTGTATTTGTGACCAAAATGGTGTTGATAACACAAGGGTGTTTTCTGTGATGGCTGACACAGGGCCAAGGCCTTTTTCTGCTTCTCACATCAGTGAGTGGGCTGGGGGTGCACGAGGAGTTGGGAGGGGACACAGCGGGACAGCTCACCCCAACTGACCAAAGGGGTATCCCACAGCATATGACATCATGCTCAGCATATAGAGCTGGGGGAGGAAGGAGGAAGTGGGGGACATCTCGAGTGATGGCATTTAACTTCTCAAGTCACTGTTATGCATGATGGAGCCCTGCTTTCCTGGGGATGGCTGAACACCTGCCAGCCCATGGGAAGTGGGGAATGAATCCCTTGGTTTGTTTTGCTTGCAACTTTCACTTTACCTATTGAAGTGTCTTTACCTCAACCCACAAGTTTTCTCACTTTCACCCTTCCAGTCCTCTCCCCCACCCCACTGGAGGGAGTGAGAGAGCAGTTTCATGGGGCTGAGATGTGCTTTTCCTTCCAAAGTGTTTAGATGTAAAATTGCAACCTGTGCTCTCAAACAACTTTACTCTTTCTAATGATGGTAGATTATAGTAAGGAAAAAAAATGCAGAACACAGCAATACTTTGTATGTAAACACTTGAAATGGATTTATTTTTTAAAAAATCATTTTTACAGTTGGATCATACAGTATTCTTCTGTACGCCTTAAATTAAAAGCCTCCAGCTCTTAAAAATGCTGCCCAGTACAAAAGTGCTAACGTAAAACTGTAGTGTTTCTGTATTTAAACCAGCACTACACATCACTAAGTATCACTCTAAATAGTCTCTTCACCAGCGTCAGTGAGCGGAGAAGAGGTGGAAGGTCAGACTTCATAGTGTTAAAGGGATTCCTTCTTCCCCTTACAGTTCAGTCTTCAGGAGCTTCAGCGCTTTCTGCATGTTTGAGTACACTAGAAATGAAATATTCATAACACATTATTTTTGTTACAACTTCCTCTGCCTGCAACTACAAGTACTGGGAAGAAAACGCCATTATTATTCCAGCTTTTCCTCACATGCCTATTGCTATAGGGATTCTGGCTCTTGCGACTGTCATCAGTTTGTAGCTGTGACTGCAGGGGCAGAGACAGGAGCTGTGCAGGGGTGAGGGAGGGCTGTAGCATACAACTCTTCCCTGCTCCCAGGAGGTTTCCTGAGCTGGCCTGGCACAGCACGGCCTGCCTGTGAGAGCTCCCATTTGAGCTGCTTGCACTGAACGCTGCTGAATTAGGCAGCGTTACATTCCAACCGTAGTATGCTTTCCTTTCAAAGGGATGCTTAAAGCTCTGGGGCTCTGCCATCATTCTCCTCACCTCACTGAGCGTAAGTCTGGCAGCCTGTTTAATTTTAATCCTGGTTAACTGACTTCCAGCAAGTGCTGGTTGCAAGAGACTGTAACGCCTGGTGTTACTTCTTGTTGTGTGGAAAATGCGACTGCTTTCAGAGTGTTATTTCAGAAAATGCTACTCACAGAGTGAAATGTCAGAGGGCTCATATGCGTAGAGACGGTTTGAGTATCTTCCGGTAATATCTGCTCTCACAGTCAGGGAAGGATCTGGAAAAAAAGAGATGAGAGAGGCTGTAGCGGACAGGGCTAACCTTGAGGCGGAAGGAAATGAACCTTTCTGCGCTGCAGCTTGCTTCCTGAATGTTTCTGCAAGGCGAGTCTGCTTCTACTATAACAGCAAGAGATCTTTCTTGTGCACAGGCACTGACATTTCAATTTGAAGTGTTGTGTTTGCAGGTTTATTTAGAAGGATTTTGTTCTGGTCAGTGGCGAGCAGCTTCCCACCCTGTGCCACCACACAGGGCCTAAGTTAACTCTACAAGCGGAGACAAGCTCTCAGGCCACAAATGTTATTTAAATCAAAATAATAAAGGAAGAGAGAATGTGGCAGTTCCTTTGGTCTGTTGAAAATGGTCACCCTGCCCCAGATTTATCGAGATGTGTTAGTGACACGTGTGCAGCTGTGTAGCAGTTCTGGGCAAGGGAATACCTGGATGCACTCATGCCCACTCACAGTCTCCAAAATGCAAATGCTGGTGAGGGGTTGTGTGCATTAGTGGATCAAGGAGCTGAGCACTGAGCTTCAAAAATCGGCCCCTGAAGCATCCAGGGTCGGTGCTGTTCCTGCAATGTCTGAGACTGTCTAACAAACAGAAACCTGACGGGCTTACAGTATTTCTGGGGAGAAAAGGATGACCAAGGCTGAGCCCAGCGTGTGCCCATTCCAGTGACTGGGGCATCTGTCGTTTTCATGGAATAAATTGCATCGTTTGTGGAATCAACAAGTGAGAGGTGCTGGACCTGGGAAGCTAATATCTGGGTTTGCTTTAAAATTTCATCCAACAAAGTAATTAGAAATTTTTATATTTTTCATTGAATAAATCCTGTGAATAAGCCTGAGTATTTGAGATGGAGTAGCAGAGGTTTTTGGCCTGAGCTCAGCTTTGGTGCTTGAGTTACTCACCAATGAACAGAATCCGAGGGACGTACTGGCCATCAGGTGAAAGGTTCTTGTCTGTGGTTTCATACTTAAAGAAAACAGATAAGGTTCTCAGTCAAGATTGCAGATGGGCATGTTACATAAATACAAATTTTTTTTACTTCTGTACTTTGTGTTATGAAATAGAGCTTAAATAACACATTTTTTCATTTTAAGAAATTCACTCTCTGGGATGCAGTCTTAACAGCTGGAGTTGCAAATTCATAGCAACAGTTAAGGTTATTATTAAACTTTAAAATCTCTCATATTCTGAGCTATGATAGCTACAGATGAAAGAGACATTACTGAATCTATTGTGCTTCAGAGCTAGCCATTTTTCTTAGCCAACCCTACCTATTAAACATCTAAAAGCTAGAGAAGCCATAATTAAAAATAGAACGTTATTGCTTTCGCTTAATGAAGTGTAACTGGGAAACTTACCACGAGGTTCAGGAGAATGAACTTTTCAGCCAATTTCTGAATGTCTTTGTGTTCGGCAAAGACCTTCTTGAGGGCTGGAGAGAAGCACATGGGAATGAAAGTTAAAAATATGCCCCTGAAACCTATTGTCCTTGAAAAAGAGCAAACAAAGATTTTAAGTTCATTCCACTGGAGTATGATCAACTCATTTACACTCTGCAGTGAAGAGTAATGATAATGCTACAAAATGTTCCTCCCTCCTTCACATAGAGCAGTCAGCTTCAGCTTGAGCTGGAGCGATTGACCCTTCAAACCTCCTATTCCACTACTGCAGTTTCTGGCTCCAGTTCGGAAGACCCTGATAACAGCGTGTAGAGCTTCAGCCTGAAATGTTTGAATGGATTTTAACACTTGTACAAAGATTCTTCTGGAGTTACTAGGACTATGGATGGACATGAAGGTCTTGTATATTCGGAAACACTGGGAAAAAAGCAGTCCCAATTACCAGAAATCCTGCAAGAGCTCCATTTTGGCCTAGTTTGATTTGGTACCCGACCAGATCAAGTGTCACTCATCAACGATATCGAGAGCTGATCACATCTTTTCCAATATATCAGTGCTTTTCACTTCTCCTGGTCTTGCTACTGTTTGTAGCTGATGGTGATGCAACCCAAAACCAGATTGGTGGCAGGCTGAAACCTGCTGCCCTGTGCTCCTGTGTCCTCACATAAATCCCAATTCCCATTTTAATTCTACTTCTGCAGTTGGGAAGATGTGGCTTGAGGGGCGCTCTGCCTGCTGGAGCCAGTCAGCGTTTCAGTAAGGCTCCCTCAACAACCAGAATGGCGGCTGGTTTGCTGGCGTTTTTTTTAAAAAAAAAACAATAAAAAGCTGTGGTTTTGTTGGTTGGTTGTGGGGTTTTTTTTGGGGGGGAGGGTTTTTTTGTTTGCTTGGTTGGTTTTTTGTATTTATTCTCTGCCCCCACCCCGTACCCACCCCCCATTGCAAAGACATTAATTACCTTGGCTGTGCGGGCAGTCATCCAAGTGATGGATAATCATCAGGGGTTTGTTGCTGGAAGAGAAAAACCCTCGTTAGGAGCCGGGGGGTGGGGTGGGTGGCGCTATGGGGAGCGGAGCGGGACGGAGCGCGGTACCTGTGCTTGGAGCGGAAGAGGGCTTCCTCGTACGTCTGCGTCCAGATGAGCTGGTCTCCCCAGCCTGCGGGGGAAAGACAGGCGGCCGCGCGTTATAAGGGGAGCCGGGAGTTCGAGTCCCGTCCCCCAGCCCTCATCTGCCGGGAAGGGATTCAGAGGGACGGGTTTTTAAATCAGGGTAAAGGGAGAAGTGGTGCCAGGAAATAACAGCAAATGTATTTGCAGAATGAGTCGCAAGGAAGTTAGTTTTTTAAAACAACAGAGAAGCCAAAGCTTCAGCAAATTGCTTTTTTTTTTTTTTTTAAAAAAAGTATTTTTTACCTCTGGAGAGTGTCTGAGGCAGTTTTGGTTTAGTCTCTTTCGTCTCCTTTGTCTCCTTCTTGCCCACATCCTTTGCCACAGCACAGGAGATGGCAACAAGCAGCAGGAACATGGACATGTAACTCTTCTCCATGGCTGCTCCTGGAACAGATGAGAAACTTCACGCTGCCATCCTGCCTCCCAGGCTGCCTCTTGCTTTAAGGCACACCGCAGATAAGGATGGGCAGAGCGGCAGGTCAAGCCGCAGGTATGCAGCAGGGTGAGTCAGGGCTGAAACGAACTGCTCCAGGCAGGGGCCTGGGCTTGGGGGAACCTCAAGAAAGCGTGAGGTTTGCTTAGCAAACTGCCACAGAAGGACCTTGCTGCTTTCTACTGCTCCATTCACACCGTTGGGCTGTGGTCCTTTTATGATGTGTGCTTATTTGTTCATTTCCCTCTCTCTGTTTACATCTATTGAATTGGCTCAGCAAAACAAATAAGTCTGGCCAATTCCAAAAGTACTTTCAAGTCCTAATAAGTTCACAGTTATACCTTGATCTCCCAGCATTATCGTAACCAAGTACTTCAGCAGCCCTGGTGCTGAAAACTTAACTTTTCATGGCTCATCCATCATTTTGCAGCGGGAGCAACTCAAATGAGAAATCAGAATGTTAAGCTAGGCTTTACAGTGAGCCATTGTCATAGGCACAGCTTAATGCTGTTGTTGCGAATTCCCATTCTGTCTTCACCCTTAAAAGTATCATCTAATCTTTAAAGCTCAAACCGGTAGAATCTATACTAAAAGGAATGTGGAGGAGCTGCTGTGTGAAGCCCTGAGAACTGAAATGCAGTTTGCTAGGTTAAACTACACAAAACAGATAGCTTTTCCTGAGCTTGACCCTGGGGCATGGAGATGGAAATGAGACACATCTGATGGGAAGCTCCTCAGCATTTCAGCCGGGATGCTTCTTTGAAGGGGAAAAACACTTTAGCAACATGACCCTATGTTTCCTCATTAAATTTCCTCTTGGAAACTAGAACATCAGCGTAATGGATACGGTAGAAAGACTTAAGATAGTCCAAAAGCAATAAGGAAAGTTCAAGAGATTCATGCAAAAATTACAACAGGATGACAGTTTCTACAATTCAGAGAATAAAAATACAACTCCAGGGAAACAGAAGGTTTTCTGGGTAGGAGCCGCAGGAGGAGCCATTAGCTGAGTTTTCATCAGTGGTACTGTGCTCTTTCATACCAAGCTGTCCAATAGACCTCAAACATTTGAAGAGTCATTGTTTTAAGGGTATGATATATGACTTTTGCAGTAGATTGCCTTCCTCCCCAGCCCCCTAAGAAAAGTCTCCTTGGCAAGGAAGAAAATGAGAAAGAAAGAAATTCGACCCAGTGGATTTTCAGAGCTGCCTCAGGAGCTGTTCTGGCTAGAGTTGTATGGAGGAAGTAATGCTTCACTTACAAAAAAATAAAAGCCAAGCAGGTTGTATGGGGCAACCAGAAAATCAAAGAGCAGGCAATTTTCATCCTGTTGCTAATGCAAAAGGCAGAAAGAAAAGACAGAGGAACACTAAACCTGCTCTTTAAAGCCTTCGGCTCTGGAAAGCTATGTGCACTTATGCCAAGTTCTTCACCCCTCCCACCCCCCAAAGAAAACCAAAGACCCAACCCTCCTCTTTTAACCTCCATAGCCAACATTTCTCTACACATTTTCCTTCCCAGCAAGCTGTGCTGAACTCTGCCTCTGTCGCTGCGGTCTTTTCTTTCCATCGATCCGCTGTGCCAGCGCCAGGTATCCTGGGCTCACTGCTCCCCCGAGACTCTCTAAAGCCCTCACTGCGCCCTGCCTTACCTTGTTTACTCTTCCAGATGCCTGCCAGGGTGTGAAGGTGTTCCCGGCTACAGTGTGAGCACTGCCCTTCCTACTGCCTATTTATGCACCTTCACGCACCCCAACCCCACCCACCAGCGCTGAATTTGAATATTACTTCCAAAGAGTGAAATTTTCTGGATTTTTTCCCACTAAAACATTCAGGTTTAAGCCTGTAATTAAGTAAAGTCACAGTTCCCTGTCAGACACTGCCTCTGAAGCTCAGAGATGTTTCTGTAAGCTTTTGGGACATTTTTTGAAGGGTGATTTTAACACATTGGCAAAGGTCCAAGTCCAGGTAAGCTTAAGTCAAGACTTCTGATTTGCCTGAAGAGTGATTTGTCTTTTTTTCATTGGTTGGAAAATCAATATGGGTTGCTGTTCTCTTAGCCCGCTGGAAAAGTTAAATCGGTGACTCAGAACTTCAGATGTTAATTAGATAATTATCTGTACAGGTTATACAGATACCTGTGCACTCATGCACATACAAGAGCATGTAAGAAAACGGTAATAAAACCTAAAAGAAGTTCTGTAAAGCTCTCCACAAAAATGTGTTTGCAAGCTGTAACAGTAAACTCTGTTCAGAAGTGGAGGCCTAAATAAACCTTTAATTTAAATTCCATGCTTTATAGGTTGTGTAGACATTTATCTTTGACTACAGCACGAAAATCAGCCACTTTAGGTTTCAGATACACGTATGATACAGTACAACATTTAGGAAAGTGAGACTTTTTCAAGTGGCTGGAAGGCCATCCCTACTGTTCTACTGACTGCAGATGGTCCCTCCTCAGAGATCACTGTGATGCTGTCCTCAGCAATATATATTGCAACTACAGCATGTTCTCCTTGGTGCATGCCTCATATATCTCAGTGAGATTAAAATCACGGGCAGCAAACACTTAACATTACTCAGTTGGGTAGAGAAATCCATCAGATTGGGATTTTCCTGTTTGAAATTCACAGCATGCTCTGATGGTTGCTAACAGAGCCCATGTTATTATTAATACACTTAAGAGAGCATAGTGCTTTAGTGCTTTGGATCACAGTTGTTGGATTTTGGGGGTTTCTTTTTAATCTTGTAAATAGCGATTGGAGAAAGAAGTGCAGAAGCAAGATGGGAAACTCAAGTGGAAAAAAATACTGCTGTTCCTTACAAATAGACAGCAGTACTGTGCTTTGCTTAGATGCTTGACTTCACCCTTAGAAGGGTGAAACCAAAACTCTCAGAGAAGTTGGTGAGTTTAACTCCTGATTCTGTGTGTTTCATGATAAAGTGTATGTTTTCCTGAGAAAGAAATTAAATGAGGAAGGTTGCATGTGAATGGCTGCTCCTCCTCCAGCACTTCTCCCAGAAGGTCAAGAGATGCGTTTTGTTGTTTTCTATATTGTGTATCCACATCACACCCACTGAGATTTTCTTCCAAAACATATACCAAGATAAGTTCCCAAGATCCAGATATGGACACGCGAGTGCTCACTTTGGGCAAACAGCTTACATCCTTAAGCCACTTTGGTGTAGATGTAGGAGTCAAACATGAGGTACACCCATTTCTGAAATTGTGGTCTCAGCTCAGGCAATTTATAATTACTCTTGCCAACCGTCTTCTCAGGTCACCACACCTAATAACATTTGGTAGGTCTAAAGCCTCTAATAGAGGTTCTGCTTGCTCTCTGGTTATGCGAAGGGATAATGTGCAGCTGGGATCCCACTCACACACTTTAAATAACTGGGGTTTTGCCTAAAACCCCATATTCTTAACTAAGCTCCCACCTATTCCTTGGCCTCTCCTTTAGATGTGCTTCCATTTAATTTGCACCTTTGCTTTCTCCTCTTTTCAGGAGATGACTTACCTTGGCCTATGTCCACACAGCTTTGTGCTGCTCTGTAAGACTTCTTTCCTACAGGTAGCCCAGCAATTCCAGTGTAGCTACTCCCAGGGACTTCTCTGTCAGCTCTAACCCAGTGATCTCAATGGAAGTAGCTGAACACATCTCTAAACCATCCTGGTGCCTTGCTGATGGTGAGAAAGGAGAGCTCAGCCTTTCTCACAGCCCCCTGCTTGAGTCCTGAGCCAGCACCCAGGCACTGACCTGTTCATCAGGGGTTACTTTCTCTGCCTCAGTGACTAGATCCTGCAGGAACTGCCTCAGGAGAGCTTGGAACAGAACAGGACTATCCCGGAAGGTTTTTCGTTTTTTTGCCATAAAGATCTGGTAGACCCTGTTAATTGCTGTTAATATTTAACAACTTTACAAAACTTGTCAGTGAATTTTCCCTTTGATTTTCATTTCTCTGGTCTGACGGTACCTTTGTTCATTGCACTACACAGAAATAAGCACAGTTTTGCTGCCTGATATTACAGCTGTTTTAAAAGCATGTTCGGAAATGTTTCGTTTTTCCTTGTGTTTTGTAGTACAGAAGTTGTAGAATTCATCTGTTTCTCCTAACTGAGTAACAAACACACCCTTCCAAGTCTTGTGATCTGATGCTCAGAATAAATAGGAAAAGTTTACTTTGGGGGAATGAAAATAATGGATGAAAAACAGTCAGTCCCACACTAGAAATGGTCTGAGACAGAGACAGCTGTATCTGGGAGTCATCAAGCTCCCAATGCTGTTAGAGTTGTTTATTGTCAGACAAAGTGGTTGAAAGTAGAATGCATTTGAGAACTGGTCAAACTTCTTTTGCCAGTGCCTTAACCAAATGAGCTGAGTGGTATGTTTTTATCACCTGAAAGAAAGCTTCTCAGATTAATGCCTAATCATTTTTTTTTTGGAAGACCTTTTGCCCCAAAATTTAGTTGCTCAGACACCTTTGGCAGATGCAGGTCCCATTCTATCCCTGCCTTGTCTGGAAGATGGTAGGTAGGTTCTCTCTGGATTGGGATGTGGAATGACGGAGTGATGATTGATGTTCCCAGTCATTCATGTCAAGACTGTGTCTTTTTGTATTAACAAGAATTTATGCTGGAGCAGGTACCAGACCCCAGATACCCCACTTCCCAGATCCATAGGAAAGAAAATGACTTTTCTCACGTTGGCTCAGGAAACTTTTGGTAATACATGTCAATTGATAATACCACTGAAAGAGAGACCCAGAGGCACTTGGTATCTTCTAAGTAGTCCAGACATTGTTCTGGGAAATGGAAAACTCTGTTTCAACCGTTCTCCTGGTGCTGGAAAGTCAAAGTTCAGCAGAATTCTACAGCCAAACAGTTTACAGTGGTGAGTGGAGTTCTGGTAAAATCTGCTAAGTATCTGATGATTTGCCTTGAAGGATGATGATCTCCCAAAATATGCCAGTCAACACTTTATTTTGTTGAATTACTCAATGAATTTGCAGTAGCTATGGTCTATTAGTAATATCTTTCAAATTGGATGGCCAAAGAGGTAGTTAAGATTTAAAATATGACATTCTGCCCCTTCATTCACTGCTTTCAAAACAGAAGAGCAATCCATCAGGATTTTGATATCTCTGAAGGCATTCTTTCCCACTTTTATGTGCATGTTTATAATACAAATTGCCGCCACGTGATATAAATTAGCAAGCTGGAATGCATGGATGGAGCATCCTTTGCACAGCTTCAGATAAAGGTGAGAATTTATCATGCAACCAGTTCTCATTGTTATACTCTGTTTTGAGCTGTGAAGTACTGGGATGTCTGGAAGGTATTGCTGGACGATGCGTTTTAAAATCAGTAAGTCATTTGAACTTAAGGAACTGAATTTCAATTAATTGACACAATTTGCTGTACTTCAAGATTAAAACTGTTGACTTCCACCCTTTCTAAGCAATGGATATTCAGTTTTCATATTGCTTGAAATCTGTAAGCAAGCAGTTTCCTATTTTTGCTATATCGTAACACACAAGGATGGTGGGAAGACCTTTTTATGTATTGTACAGCCTAGTTTTGTACTTAGTATCACACGGTGAAGTTTTAATTAACCCCTTTCTGTTAATCTAATTTGTTTATAAAGCCTAATCTCCTGGAGTTTGGGTAATAAACTCTACTACAGGAGGGTAGTTGAGCTACAATGTCCATAATTGAGCGAGTCTCCTGGATCTGCCTCCTTACTGTGATTTCTCTGTGTGTCCCCTTGTATTCCTTGTTCTTATTTTAAACTTATGTTGATTTATCTGTAGCCCAGACCCTCTCAGTTTTCTTAATGCTCTACCTCAAACACCAGCAGACTTCAGCATCTAGTGAGTGACAGTGATATGATGTCTGCTCTGACTTCCAGAATTGGTCCCTACATAGTAGGGGACTGGATTCTCTTTATTCTCTTTACTCTTACAAAATCATCTGATGGTTTAGCAGAATTAAGGATTCAATCCTGCTAAGCTGTTGTTGTTTTCTTAGGGTTTTTTTAAAAATAATTTTTCGTTTTCTATCAATGTACAGTAAACACATCTGCTCAGTGAAATTCCAGCCAAACCCACTGACACAACTGCTTACTTTGTTCCACTGCTGCTTGTGTGCTGAACTCACATTATTAAACATTGCTGTTGCTTTTGGGCCAATATACTAATGGGCATCACCTCTGCAAGGAAGCTTATTTGTTCTGCTGAGTTTGTCTCTTGTTACTGGTAGTGTTGGTCTTTTTCTCCAAGTTGTACAGACTCTAGTGGTGTTGGCATGTTCTGGCCAGCATGATGTGCTTCCACATCACCCTCAGTCTTCTCCCAGATTCTTGACATTGCCTTGGCTTGTGTACTTGTCACACTATGTGCAGTTCTAGTCTGTCATACAAGCTGCACACTTTTAAGGGACTCCAGCTTTCAGGTTCAGCTGCCTTTCTGTAGCAGGTGTCACCGTTGTCATGGCTTTAAATATTCCACCATGTCCTCACCATGTCCACATTACCGTCTGAACTGGATGAGGTTTTTTGTTTGGACAGTTCCAGTTCCTTCTCATGGTTAAATCTGCATTTTGCAGTCCTGTTTTTTGAGTTGGATTCCCCAGATCCCTTTTTTTCAATCTGAGTCTCAGCCAGAAAATTGTAAAACTGACTCTCCATATTTAGATCAGTGATAAACTCCTCAGTTTTCACCTTCTTACCCTTCTTACCTTATTTTTCTCTTTTTTTTCTTTTTTTTTTTTTTTTGGGGGGGGTGGGGGGTGTGTATCCACCCAAGTACAGTACTCTAGATTTCTGTCTAATGTCACAACTGACCTCTTCTACTAAAATTCAAGAGGTTGGCTAGGCTTGTCTAATCTGTTGAAGAAGAGGATAAGGGACTAACTAATAGCAACCTAAAACTCCTTGAATGGGTGCAACAAAGATGAAGGATCCAAAGTATTGCATCAGTTTGAGGACCATGAGCTGTGGCTTGTGAGATTCATAGTAGACATCAGAAAAATCAACTTTCATTGGCAGGATAGTGTAGCACTGGAACAAGTTATCCAGAGAGGTGGTGAGACAACTCTGCTGTCAGGTTGCTAAGAGTTGGTTCAACAAAGTTCGAATCTTACTGTCATTATTCAGTGACCATGCAGTGGGATGGTGTTGGAAAGAATACCTCCATCCAGCTGTTTAACAGTTTACAACATGTGCTTTGAAATAACACAGCAGCCTGTTCTGTCGAGTTCATGCTGCAAGTTATTTCCTGATGCAGATCATTGAATGTGCTTCTGAAAACTTCTCACCACAAGTCTTGTCTGCAAATGTTGATGTAATACAGTTCCCTTGGTTACACAGTACCTTAACAACATATTATAGACCACTTGTTTGTCTTCCCAGTGAATAAAGTAATTTTATTGCAGAATGCCTCAATCTTCACATTTTCCTTAGAGGTTTTGGGTTTTTTTACCTCTAAGTTGCCTGTATTCTATGCTGATATTCTGGCTCTTAAAATAGTCTTGTTTTGCCAATGTAACAAACATTAGGGACAGCATCTTTAAAAGGTCACCTTCAAAAATCCCTGTAGACCTACAAATCCTGCCATAGTGCCAGGACAGAGTCTGTCTCTTGTTCCATTCCCTGATTGTTTGAGTATAAAGCTGTGTTGGATTTTCAGACCAAACTCTATTTACTGCAAAACCAGCCCATCTCACAGGGACATTCCTTCTATTCTGCTGAAGAATATTTTACTACTAATAATCTCTTAGCACAGGTTACCAGCACACCACCCTGAGCTTCTTGCTAAAGAATGTGTTTGCACAGAAAGCTGTCACAGGAGCAGGATCAATGTTGGTGGCTTCTCAAAGATCATCTGTCTTGAAGGAACTGAGCTGTTTTCTCAGTCAGGGAACATATTGCAACACAGGGAGCTCGTGTAAAAGAAGATATATCTCCCATAACATGCCACTAGAAAAACTGATAAAGTACTTCCTAAATAAGAGTGATGTGAACTGCTAGGCTCAAATACTTGTGTCTGGCAACACACAAGCTGGATGACAGTCATTACTGGTGTACCCCAGGGGTCAGTACTGGCTACAATAATATCTTCATGAATGGATTGGAAGACTACACCCTCAATGAGTCTGCAGGTAATCTAATGGTGGGAGAAGTGGTTGGTAGATCACGGAGAGGGACCTTGACAGGTCAGAGAAATGAGCCAACAGGAATCCCATAAACTTTGGCAAAGGGCTGTGCAAATTCCTGAACCTGGGGAGGCACCAGTACATGCTGGGGTTCAAATAGATGTAAAGCAGATTGTCAGAAAATGACCTGGTGTGCCTAGTGAACATCAAGGTGGGCATTAGCCAGTAGCATGCCCTTCCATCAAAGATGACCAACAGCCCCTAGGGCTGCATTAGGCAAAGCATTGCCAGCAAGTCAAAGAAAGGCAGACTGCATCCAGAGTGCTGGGTTTACTTCTGGTCTCCCCAGTACAGGAGAGACATTGACCATACTGGAGCAAGTCTAGCACACGGATTTAAAGATGATAAGGGGATGGATCATTTGTCATTGTAGGTGAGGCTGAGAATGCTGGGACTGTTCAGCATGAAGAAGAATGGCTCAGGGGGAACTCGTCAATGTATATAAATACCTGATGTGGGGTAAGTAAAATCAACAAAGGCAGACTCTTCTCTGACATCAAGTGACAAGATGAGAGGTAATGAGATCAAATTCTGAAAATTCCATACAAATGTGAGATAAATTGGCTGACACGCAGGAACACTGCGCTGCCATCCAGCGAGACCTGGACAGGCTGGAGAGCTGGGCAGGGAGAAACCTAATGAAGTTCACCAAAAGCAAGTGTAAAGTCTTGCATCTGGGAAGGAACAACCGTTTGTATCAGTACAGGCTGGGGGATGACCTGCTGGAGAAGAGCTTTGTGGAGAAGGACCTGGGGGTCCTGGTGGATGACAGGTTGGCCATGAGCCAGCAGTGTGCCTCGGTGGCTAAGAGAGCCAATGGGATCCTGGGGTGCATCCGGAGGAGTGTGGCCAGCAGGTCAAGGGAGGTGATCCTCCCGCTCTACTCTGCCCTGGTCAGGCCCCACCTGCAGTATAAAAAGGACAGGGATCTCCTGGAGAGAGTCCAAAGAAGGGCTACAAAGATGATTAGGGGCCTGGAGCATCTCCCCTATGAGGAAAGGCTGAGTGAGCTGGGACTGTTCAGTCTTGAGAAGAGAAGACTAAGGGGGGACCTAATTAATGTTTATAATTATCTTAAGCATGGGATGCAGGGGGAATTGGCCAGCCCCTTTTCAGTGGTCTGTGGAGACAGGACAAGGGGCAATGGCTGCAAGTTGGAGCACAGGAAGTTCCGCACCAACATGCGGAAGAACTTTTCACAGTGAGGGTGACAGAGCCCTGGGACAGGCTGCCCAGGGAGGTGGTGGAGTCTCCTTCTCTGGAGGTATTCAAGACCTGTCTGGACGCCGACCTGTGCAATATGTCCTAGGGAGCCTGCTTTGACAGGGGAGTTGGACCCGATGATCTCTCGAGGTCCCTTCCAACCCCTATGATTCTATGAAATTATTTTTGGGGGGGCTGATGGAAGGATGGTGGGGGACAGGGGTAAGATGTCAGAATGTTTGAGGGCTGGAACAGATTGCCCAGTTGTGGAATCTCCATTCTTGGACATATTCAACACCCCACTGGTTATTGCCCTGGCCCGGAACTACCTGCTGTAGGTCACCTTGCTTTGAGCAGGTGTCTTGGGCTGGACAATCTCCAGAGATGTCTTCCAAATCCAACAACTCTGTTATTTTGAGATTCTACATGCATAACATATATGAAAGAAAAGTTAAATAATACAAAGGTGAACTTATAATTGAACACAGACATATTTCACCTTCAGCTGACTTGTTGCCACATAAGACCTAAGTCAATGGAAAGAGGCCATACTGTGGTCATGGATTAGGACATTATTGCTGCAACAGTAATGAATGGTTATTATCTTTTACCCATGAGCTGCTCATGTTTCACCACTGTATGGGTCATACACTTTACAAATACAGTTGTAATATCCATATCAGAATAGTTAGCTGCCTATTTAAGCCAATTAGACTGACTTAAGGCAACGTGTACTTAAAGTCTTGTTTAAACGTTATGGCCTGGAAATGGTAAGCACACCCCCACAGGTGGTGGCACTAAATAAGCAGTATCAGTCATGGGGAGCTGATAGAAGGATGGGTGTTCCCGCTCTCCCGCTGGCCCCATTCCAACCGGTGTCATGATGATAACATGGCTCTATCTTTGCATTCAAATTCACAATGCTCCTTTAAAGCAGCTTTTTATTACCTTTTTTTTGGTGTAGCTGGCATAAGCAATGCTACCTCAAATCTTGTGAAATATGCAGTGGTGCAACTACAGTGGTCCAATGGCTGAGATATGTTTCAGCTATGCTTCATGTAGAAACTTAGAAGCTGGGACAGAGCAGCCAGCTCTCATTTCCCCTCCCTCCCCATGAGGTCATTCTGGCAGCTGAGAATGGCTGAAATAGAAGTGAGCTTAGCGGTCTTTCTGCATCCAGCTGTTCCCTGTATCCAGCTGTATCAGGTGGACATTCTCTGGGAGGCAGGGAATTCCCACATAGACAAGTCACAGGTGTTTTAATCCCTGGATGCCAATAAAATCTAGTGGAAAAGATGGAGATGGGAGTGTGATCTGAAAGCAGACCACTTCCTTAAAAAAAAAAAAAAGTCATACGTATTTAGAAATGCACACACTAGAGTTGGATGCAGAGAGTCACTACAAATGCCAGCAGTCTAGGGCTTCAGTTCCCATCCTTCTATTTCATGCTGTGCAGCTGCTGGAGCTGTAGAGCAAACAGGCAGCTGGCAAAGAGCTACCCGCAGCCAGCAGCCTGCTGCCTTTAGCAGGTGTTGCTGGACAGAAATAACCCGGGACCAATTTTAGCACCTTCTGGTTTTCTGGCATGGGAGTGAGGGGATACGAAACATCATTGCAGTAGGAATGGGGAAATGTCCATCTATGCTTGGTCTTTGCTTGGTTAGCATGAGGTTTGGATGTCTACTTGTCTGGTGTATTGTTTGCTACTTCAAACATGGTGCTATTCCCTCCTCTGACTGTAAGTTTCGAATGTCAAATATGTTACTAAGAAAATGAAAAAAAAAAAATTGAAGTAATGACTAGCAGTCAGGTAGCTTATGTCACTTACCTGGAGAGAAGTAAATGGTCTATTCAATACTCTTCAGGAATGTGCAACTATGTGGCTGCCACATGCCAACAAACCATAAGCAAGGGAGCCTGTAAGTATCGCTATTATTTTAATTAAATTTTTAGATGATAGATGTTACTTTCACCTGCTTCATATGATGATCAAGAAATATAACCTATAAACAGCCAGTAGGTTCCACCATCTGTTCTAGCTCCCTATATTTTCTATTTTAAAATCCTGAGAAGAATAGGCAGGGATGCCATTTTAAAGCTAAAAATGACCTGCAGGTTTAGATGTGGAGACCTGAATGTTGCAAATTTCATGCTTAAGTACATGTGAAATTGTGCACCATGGTTAGGATTCATGACATCTGGCATTGTCTGCTATAAAATCTTTTTCTTCTGTGCTCATTTAGAAGAAAACAATAACCTATCAGATAGTGGGTCTAAGGATACCTTTGTAGCTGATTTATTAAAGAAGTTCATTATGCTCAGGTTTCTTCTTTCTATTGACCAATAAGATTGTCACACCTGTATTTCCTTGCAAACTTCCTGGTTGATGTGTGCAAAACATCAGCATCAAGGTTGCTGAACTTCGTCTCTCATGTGCATTATGCAGAAGCAGTCCCACTTTCTGCTCTTGGCTCAGCCCAAAAAATAAATAACATTCTTATACCTGGTTAATTAAAGTAGAGTCATCATAAAAGTCTAAGAATTGATGTAAGTAGCAGCAAGCTGCCTCTTGAACAAGGAGACCATCCTTTTGGTGACTGACGCTGCTATGTCAATGAAACTTAAGCATGAGTGCACCATAGCAATAGGAATTTTCCAACTGTTTCTCTGAGTCAGCCATACAGTTTTTGAAAGAAAACCACCCTCTTTCTTATTTAAAGTGCAGGAAATGAAGGAATATAAAACTAATGCAAGTAGCTCTACGTTTTATCAACCAACATCCCCAGGTCCAGGTTGCTCTCAATCCATTCTCCACCCAACCTGTAGTTGTGCTTGGGATTGTGCAGAAGCTTACACTCAGCCCTGTTGAACTTCAGGAGGGTTGTATGGGCCCACCTCTCAAGCCTGTCAAGGTCGCTCTGGACAACATCCCTTCTTTCCAACCTGTCAACTGCACCACACAGCTTGGTGTTGTTGGCAAACCTGCTGAGGGTGCACTCAATCCCAGTGTCCGTGTCTCCAGCAAAGATTTTAAACAGTCCCAATACTGATCTCTGAGGAATGCCACTCATCACTGATCTCCACTTGGACATTGAGCTATTGACCACAACTCTTTGAGTGTGACCATCCAGCCAGTTCGTTATCCACCAAGTGATCCATCCATCCATTGAATGCATGCCTCTCCAATTAGAGACAAGGATGGTGTGTTGGACAGTGTCAGATGGTTTGCAGAAGTCCAGGAAGGTAAAGTCAGTTGCTCTTCCCTTATCCATCAATGCTGTAACCCTGTTGTAGAAGGCCACAAAATTTGTCAGGTATCATTTGCCCGTAGTAAAGCCATGGTGGCTGTCACCAATCACCTCCTCTTTATCCATGTCCATGAGTATAGTTTCCAGGAGGATCTACTTCATGATCTTGCTGGGCACAAAGGTGAGACTGACCAGTCTTAGGTCGTCTTCTTTCCCTTTTTAAAAACTGAAGTTTTGTTTCCCCTTTTCCAATCATTAGGAACTTCACTGGACTTCCATAACTTCCCAGATATGATGGAGAGTGAGAATCATAGAATATCCTGAGCTGGAAGGGACCCATAAAGATCATCGAGTCCAACTCCTGGCTCCACACAGGGCCAGACAAGTCAGAGCATGGGACTGAGCGCATCGTCCAGACATTTCTGGAACTCCATCAAGCTCGGTGCTGTGACCACTTCCCTGGGGAACTTGTTCCAGTGCTCAGACACCCTTTCAGTAAAGAACCTCTTCCTAATATCCAGCCTAAACCTCCCCTGTTACAACTTCATGCCATTCCCTCAGGTTCTATTGCTGGTCACTAAATAGAGGAGATTGATGCCTGCCCCTTCATTCCCCCTATTCAGGAAGCCATAGACCATGATGAGGTCTCCCCTCAACCTCCTCTTCTCCAGGCTGAACAAATTGAGGGACTTCAGCCTCTCCTCATACGACTTCCCCTCCAGACCCTTCACCATCCTTTTTTCCCTCCTCTGGACACCCTTCAATAGCTTCATGTCCCTGTGTCCCTCTTGTACTGTGGCGCCCAAAACTGCACACAGTACTTGAGGTGAGGCCGCACCAGCACAGTGTAGAGCAGGACAGTCACCTCCTTGGACCGCCTGGCAATGCCCTGCTTGATGCACCCCAGGACACAGTTGGCCCTCCTGGCTGCTTGGGCACACTGCTGGCTCATGTTTAACTTGATGTGGACCAAGACCCCCAAATCCCTCTCAGCATGGTTGGCCTCCAGCGTCTGATCCCCCAGTCTGTGTGTGCAGCCAGGGTTGCCCCTTCCCCCAGCTGCCAAGTCCAGCATTTGCCCTTGTTTAACTTCATGCTATTGGTGTCTGCCCAGCTCTCCAATCTGTTCAGGTCTCTTTGTAAGGCTTCTCCATTCTCAATGGTGTCAAGAGCTCCTCCCAGTTTGGTGTAATCTGCAAATTTACTTAAAACACCCTGTAGTCCTGTGTCCAGGTCGTTTATGAAAATGTTAAAAAGAATTGGACCTGAAATGGAACCCTTGGAAATCCCACTACTGTCTGTCCACCAGCCAAATGTAACCCCATTTACTATCACCCTCTGGGTCTGAACCTCTAACCAATTGCCTACCCAACACATTATGGCTTTGTCTAGTCTCATGTTTCCTTCTGGAGACGGAAAGGTGCCCTCCTCGCTGCCACAAGGATCTTGAATTCCACCATTTCAAGGTCACTGCAGCCACCACCAGTCCCTCCTTGTTGGTGAGAACAAGGTCCAGCATGGCACCTCTCCTCATTGGCTCCTCTATCACTTGGAGAAGGAAGTTATCATCAGTGCATTCCAGGAACCTCCTGGATTGCTTATAACTTTCTTTGTTGTTCCACCAACAGATATCAGGGTGGTTGAAGTCCTCCATGAGGACGAGAGCTTGTGAAAGTGAGAGTGCTCCTGTCTCTAGAGGGCCTCATCCACTCCATCTTCCTGTCCAAGCGGCCCCTCACAGACCCCCATTATATAATGTCACCTGTCCCTGCCCTCTCTTTAATACTGACTCATAAGCTCTTGGTCAGCTTCTCATCCATTCCCAGACAGAGCTCCATACACTCCAGCTGGTCATTGATATAGAGGGGGAGAGTCCCTACTCATCTTCCCTGCCTGTCCTTCCTAAAGTGGCTGTATCCTTCCATTCCAGCACTACAGCCATAGGATCCATCCTACCATGTCTCCATGATGCCAATGAGGTCATAACCACGTAGGTGTGTGCACATCTCCAGCTCCTCTTGCTTATTCCCCATGCTATGTGTGTTTGAAGAGAGGCATTGAAGTTGGGCCCTTTGAAGCTGACTGACTGGCTGGAGTGGCTAGAATTCCTTTCTGCAGCACTTCACTGGTGTTTTGTGTTTACAGATAATTTAAATTGAGATAAAAAGTATTCTGGGGCTATTGTTTTTACTGCACGACCATTAGGTTCTCCTCCTGGTCACTAAAGCTTATGTAAAGCAGAATGAATCCTTCTGTTTGCCAGCACCATCAGGTGAACCTGTTAGCACAGCTCCTTTCTGGAAAGTCATAGGTTTACCTTCATGAGAGCACACCCTGTTGCCGTGTTTTTTTCCTGTGGCCTGTTTGATGATCAAACCAACTGGTGGGTTCATTCAGTGATCTGGTCCATACTAAGTGGTGAGGCTTAAGCTTCCAAATTTTCTGTGTGACTCTCATGCATATCTTTACACAGTTTCTAAAAAGTGTTAGGTTAAATTGGCCACTGGTCAAAAGATCATTTTTGGAAAGGAATGCTACTGTGATGCTCTGTGAGGGAACCTGAGCCTGAAAACATCTCCATTTTTAAAGGTCAGCCCCTGTGAAGTGAATTTCAAACTGAGTACCCCTTACTTTTCCTGATTGCATTGGCTGGTTTAATAAATTAATTCACCCCTCCTTACAGACTGGTTCATATAGAAATCTTGCTTGATTGGAATGCTTTGGTTGGAAGCTTTGGATGGAAGCAGAAGATACATCATGGCAAGAAGCTTTGGATGGAAGATACCTTGTGGCAGGAACTGGATTGTATAAAACTTCCCAGGAAATGCCGCTCTCTAATTTAATTTGAATGGTGCCTGGTGAGCGAGTCTGGCCCAGGACGATTCGCAGAGCTGGCAAGCAGGAAGCTCTAATAGCAGCAGCTCTGGGTGTTGGCTCTCTGCTGTGTGGCACCATAGCAATCTGGGAGTGGCTTTGTTTAATTAATACTCAAAATGCTCTACTTGCTGCCTTTAGTTATATTAGGGAAGGGGTCGGGGAGTGAGTGTACCTGTGGCTTATCACAGTAACAAGGTTTAAATCTCATGGCAGATTAACAGCAAAAGCTATTTTCTGTCTGTGCAGGAGGATCCCCTTTTTCCTTGTCTTTGTGCAGGAAGGTATTGCATTCTGAGTGTACTGGAGAGGGCATCCTAATGCAGGAATGTTGATTTTAGCCAGCAAATCCAAGATGGCAAAAAGGCAATGCTGGGTTTATTGTGCTGATCAAACAGCAGTCTGCAGCTGAGTTGTACAGAGAATGTTACTGCAGTTTTACTAGCAGGAAGTGGATTGGATATAAAGCTAAATGCAAATAAAAACTCCACCCTACAATTTAATTTTTTTGTTATATCTTTCTTCATTTTTAAGATTGCATTATTTTCCAGTTCACTCTGGGTCAATGTTAAATATACTAATGAAAGACCCAGCAATGCTTGTTTTCCCATTAGCTGCAGGTACAAGTGTTGCTACATTTGAATACATTTGAAAATAATTTTGCTATATTTGAAAACAAATGCGTGTTTCTAGGCTGTAATAATAACCCAAATTCTTTGTTTTAATGAGGATACACACACACACACCTGCCCCTACAACTATTCATAGCTTTTGTACTACATCCAACTTCAAAAATATCAGTGGAGTCAGATTCAGGGCACTTTCATTCATACATTTTCCATTTTGCTCAAACTTTTGCAGAGGGGTCAAAACTAGGACTTAAGCAACCTTTTTGAAATGGCAGGCTAGAGATCTGCAGAGTTGTTTGCTGTCAGCCAAACAATGAAGTTTTTCACTACTTACTTAACTTCACAGCACAGATCTCCAGTGCTTTACAGTGGTATCACTGAAGTGTTTTGGGAAATGCTAATGTTTTTGTGCCTAGTATTTCAACACTTGCTCAAAGAACAGGAGTTTTGTTGTGTCAAATCATCACTTTGGAAAAAAAAAATCAGTTTGTGAATGGAAAATAAGACTTTTTCAAGCTTTCTCATGTAAAAGAAATAAACATTGTTTAGGAAAAGGAATTATATTGGCTTCACTTCCCAAAATAACCAGCGATTGTAAACTTATGAAATGACTCTTATAGATCAATTCAGTTATGAAACTTGTACTATTATAATAACAAGCAAACAACAAAAAAATATATGGAGCTGTGAAAGCATAGAGTGCTTGTGAGGTTGGTGGTGTCACCTATGCCAGAGCTACTGAAGCAGAGTGATGTTGTGAATGCACACAGCAGTGAAAGAATCAGCAGATCCCAGCAAAGCTCCAGGAATGTTTGGAAAAGCTTCTGCTTCTGAGCAGCAAATCTTAGCTCATTTGATATGGTACAGTGTGATATTTTAATTGGTGAAGGTATAAAATTGGCCCACACAACACTGCGGTTACTTGGGAGATAGCAGTGACCGTACTGTCATCTTGACAAGTGGAGTGCACTGGGCTCATACTTAGGGGCTATCAGTTACTGCTCAGCCAGGTGTTTTCATTCCTATGCTGTCTCTTTCTCTCAATCACTGGAGAACTTCCCCTTTCTCCTTGGGTGAGCTCTGCTGAATAACTCTTCCTCCACCAGGACTATATGAAGAATTTCACTTCTGCCAGACATGGTTTTTAGATTAAGCTAGCTGAGGTATTTCCATGTGTCATGTGTAAGTGCTCAGCTGTGTCCTGGTTCTTATCCAGTTTCCGGTGACTGGCTTTAAACTGAAGCACCAGCTTAGAGTGACATCTCAGCCCACTTTCTGAATGACCTGTGGGCATGGTGATGAATCTAGGTGTGATTATAGCTCTTGGTTTTAAGATAATGTGGCAAGCCAACTTTTTTGTTACCTGCCTGATTTTTTTTTTAATTAAGTCCTTCATTTTTCATCTTTCCCAATTATGGAGATGTCCAGGTTTAATAATCTTTGAAACACTCTCCCTGAGGCACAGAATGTGGAAATATAAATCACACATGCGATGGAGCGTGGATGTGTTCAGGCATCCTGAACCGGATGTGCTGGCAGAAGTGTCCTGGAACTACCTTCCTCTTAATGCCTGCTTTTAGCTCACTTGCAAAGCTAATTGAATATAGTGTCTCTGTGTAAGCTGTAGCTTGGCTTGTAGTTCTACTTGGTTTAATGACTAATCTCCTTCCAATCAATATATGTTTAATCAGGAGATGACCTAGGTCAGATAATATGCCTGCTGCAAATGTTGTTCCTCTTGCGGTGTGTTTCACTAAATGATAGCAAATCTGTTGAGAATTCCTGCCATGAAAATCCCTTTCAAAACACTTTTGCTGAAGGACAGAATATGTGTCGGCTTGTGAATGGCTGCCTCCCTATTCCTTACTGCCTCGCTGTTTGCAAGACCCATGCTATATTTATCCATGAAGGTTTCCTCTTCTCAAGCTGCTGCTAATTTAAGTTTGAAAGAACTTCCTTTGGTATTAAGAAATTATTAATAGGCTAGTTAGATTTAAATAGTTCATCCTAAATCTCAGACCTGGCCTAAATCTTGTTTATTTTCATTTCTGTTATCTTTCCTGTTTGTAACAAATTGAAATCTCCATGTATCGATTAAATCTGCTCTAAAAATTTTGTATTGCTATATCTGTCAATTCTACTTCTTCTTTTTTTTTTCCTAACATCTGTCTATTATGACTACACACATGCAGATTCCAGAAAGGACAAGGGGTCTTGCTGAAGCAGTGAGATGGTAAGCATCTTTTTCAGTTAGTATTTGGGAACAGGAAACAAGCTTCTTTCACGGTCATTTTAGACATTTGATATCCATTAAGACTACAGAATTGAAAAGCCTCATGGGCTTTTCTTCTTGTTTTGTGAAGAGTTTTGTCAAGGCTATCCATCTGTGTGTTTTCATCATGATCAGCAGCTAACTTAGCACCAACAGCGCTGCCACCAGTGATACTGTCTTGGAGAAGAAATGCCAAAGCAGCAGCAGTGCCTGCTCCCTATGGTTGAATCTACCCCAAATCAAAAAATCATGGGTGGGAAAGGGGGTTGTCAAGTTGAATGAATCTGCCCATTAAGAAAGGATGTGCTGTCTTTGGCGGGTGGTCAAGCCTTTAGTTGCAGTGCCTGGTGCTTGGTGAGATCACTGCCTCTTGGTGAGGGAGAGGACAGGGGATCAGCTCTGCCAGCCTGGGCTGAGGAATGCCTCTATGCTGCCACTAATTGTAGTACTGCTGCCAAGGAGCCCATGAATGAGAAAGCAAACTGCTGCACTATGCTGCTGCACTTGGGGGAATATAGGGAGGTTTTTCATGTGGAAGCCCGTCCAACAAAGCCCCTAAATATACCCATGTGGGGCAATAGCTCTCATCCTGACCCTGGCTGTTTGCTTCTTTCTTGTCTGTTTTTTGCAGATTAATATATTGCCTTTTTTTCCTCCCTGTAATATTCTGGTCTTGAGGGAGCATAGGAAATGACATAACCTATCAAATAAAATGATAGGGAACAGTTTGTGAATGTTCGATCATTCTTGTCATGTTGTTTGCCTACTCTTTTTGTGTTGTAAATGCTCAGTAAGACCTTTGATCCCTAAACTGGTGGCATTAAGTTCATTGTCGGGGTGAGGCCCTGCCGTGCATTCAGTGAGGTTACTGTCTCTGTGGGAAAGAATCAAGGGACACAGGCTGCTCTGTCCAGATGAACCTGCGAGGATAACTGTGTTCTGGAAATTAAGCCTCTGCGTCTCTGCCTCGGCGGTGCCTCTTGCAGAGGGAGCGGCGTCGCTGTGCAGGCTGGCTGGCGCAGCTGAACGCAGCTTTGCCTTGCTGTGTTTGCCTAGCAGGGCGGATGCTGGGAGACAAGGGGAAAGTGGATAGGAGCTCAGGCTGGTTGGCCTGTTGCCTTCCTGAAACCCAGGAGTTGTCACGCAGCAAAAATGGACGAAACCTGTGCTGTGCTTTCTGTGTTGAAAAGGAAGGGTGTGATGGTCACTGACAGCACTTCCTGGCTGTTTCCTCACTGGATGCAGCTCTCCGCTGGAGGAGGAAGTGAAGAATCAGGGCAGTGATATATAAGCGCATGGCGCGAACTTCCTGCAGCATAAGAAAGGATGCTGCTATCTCCCATAAAGCCTCCTACAAACCCTGTAGGAACAATTGCAGCCACTCTTGACATGAGTAACCTTGAGCAACGGCTTAGCAGACTCCACAGTGAATAGCTGCATTGTGAAGGGTTTGGCTCGCTTCTGTTCTCACTTGTGTTGCAGAAAGAAGGATCTCAAGGTAAATGAAAATAAATAGATTCAGTAATATAATAAACCAGACAATGGCAAAGAAGTGTGAAGCAACAATCAGAACTCTGTGCAGGGACCAAAAATTTGCTTTCACAAAAACAAGCCAAATTTCTGGTTTGGTTTATTTGTGTAGTTAACTTTATAATACAGAAAAACACAAAGTGTTGTTTTAGTGAAGAAAAAAAACCACACACACAAAACTTTCTATCATACCTATGATATTACACAAAAATAAATGTGTTAGTTATGGTAATTTTTTATTGTCAAAATTCCCCTGATTTATGAATAATACTTAGATGATCTATCTTGGTGATAAAATAATATTCTATTAACTTTTGAGAGAAAGCAGCTGGAGAAATATTTCCTTAGTCGCACTCCTCTGTGCAGAAACTGGCACTCTTGCTGCCTTTGATTCATTTACAAGCTCAACTCTTCCAAATGACCTTTCTTTGGTCATGCCTGTAATTCCTTTTCTTGGGAAGAAAGACGTAGGTGCAACCTGCCTACATCAGGAAGCTGCATGGGCTGGTGATATGAGAGTATAATGCGTAATCACTGTTAATGGGATGGCCAGATTCCCAAGCTCCTTCCCTGGCAAATGTGTGCTGGAAAAATTGATGTGTAAAATAACTCAGATTGGCATCTTTGATTTATTTTGTTACTTCACAGATAGAGACTGACAGGTATGACCCTCCTTCTCCAACAGCCACCCAGACCTGAGTCCTGTTTTCTTTCCTAGAGAACTATAGCCTCAAGATTTTAGTCTCTCTCTTGATTCAGGCTCAAGTTTAGGAAGATACAATTTAAGATAAACAGGGGAACTTCTGAGTGAATAGCTTGACCACTCCTATTGTCTTCCAGATTCAGTCTCACCTTTGACATTGCTTTATTTCTTGTTTTTCCTCTTGAGGGAGGATGCAAAATTTGTGCTGTCAGACAAGATAACTGCTAACAGGAGGCTTAAGATACATGTGCTCCCTTTTAAAACAATTGAAAAGATGTATCACTCTTGTGTTCTGTAGCACCCAGTGTTTTGCAGTAAGTTAACTAAACTAATGGTTTAGTAGCATAGGGTTGCTAAATACTTTATCATGCCTACCTGTGGTCTCTCTTACTGTCTTCCCAAAGAATGAGCTGAAACATAAAGATGAACTTTAGGTTCATGTGGTTTTGTCAAAATGAAAAAGAAAAAAAAAAAGAAAAAGCTTTAGAAAGAGAATATATTTTTCAAGCTTAAGTAATGTGCAGTGTGGCTATGTTTATCTAAGTAACTTCTCTGAGTTATATTTTACCACTTATTTACATCAATGTGCTCCTAAAATTAAAAAAGAAATTGGTACTTTGATTCTTGATCTATTCTTGTCTAGCATTATGACTTCAGCTGTGTAAACTGTCCTTTTCTATTAAACAAGCTGTTATCTATTCCAGTTACACAAAGCCTAGCTTATACAGGAGATGAGTTTGAAATTTTTCTGTAATCATTGCATAGTAATTGCCTGGTGGTTACCTGGATGATAAGAGATATATTTTATTCCCTTAAGAGTTGCATAAAGTAGTGATTAAAGCTAACATATACCAGAAGGACACAGCCTTTCTATGTCAAGCTTTTTATAAGAAAAGATTATAACCACCCCCACAATCTAATTGCTGAAACACACTTACAATGCATTTGATTATTCATGTGCAATAAGTTTATGTGCTTCTTATGGGCAATAAAATCAGTAATTGAAAATACAACCATCCATTACAGGAGACACAAAATGTTACAAGTATGTGCTTAAATACTGTGATGCCACTTGATGTGTAGGTAAGTCACATAGAATGATAGGTCTTCGTATGCTTGTGTGCGTTCACCTTCAGGTGCCATTAGGGAATTCAGTGCATCTGTTCTAGTTCTGGCACTTAATCCTAACAGTTATTCTGATTTTAGAGTCATACTGCTAACATAAAAGAAAAAACTTGTAAGAAAATTCCAAGACTTAGTTGGTAACTTGCTGAACTCTGAAGAACAAAGCTCTACTCTGAGGCAGTCTCAGTTCTCTAAATAGAAGTTCACTCCATGTGCAGTAGATACAGTGCCATCCCTTTACTCCTCTTGTAGTCTGTCTTGAGCTGTAGTAGGTACCCTTAATTTGGACAAGGCCAAATAGTGGTTTTGCTACTTGATAAACTTCTGACAAGATTGTAAGAAGTAAGGGATGATGATTATTATTTAGCCATGTGACAATATGAACCAAGAATTACAATGTTAGTACAGCAGTTACCATAGCTTCCCTCCATCTAAGCAGAGCAAGTATTGTCTACTAGGACATTTTACTTGTGCAGTAAGATAATCACTCACAGGCAGTACCATGTGAGAGGTATAATAGCTAGAAAGGGGAAATGTGTTCCCATCAGCCTAAATCCTGCTATTCTGACCAAATTCTGCTCACCATTACAGTCCTAGAACAGACCAAAGGCCTGGATAAGCCAAAGTCTCTTCTTCTGAAGTCCAGGGCTGTGACCTGCTATTTTCCTTTTCTTCTCATGGGATCCTAAGCTCCGCAATGCCATGGTCACCATAGCCAAGACTCTCTCTGACCTTTCACATCTCAACCCAGTTCCTCCTTGTTTGTAAGGATGAGGTCCACCAGAGTGTCTCCTCTCATCTGCTCCTTGATCACCTGTGTCAGGAAGCTATCCTCCATACTCTCCAGAAACCTCCTGGATTGTTTGTGCCCTGCTGTGTTGCCCTTCCAGTAAACAGGGTGATTCAAGTCTTTCCCCCATGAGGGCCAGGACCTATGAACATGAGACTTCTTCCAGTTATTTCAAAAGGCCTTGCATACTTATCATTGTTCAGACAGTCTGTATCAGACAACCACCACAATATTGCCTATGTTGATTTGCCTTTCCACCTTGGCCCTTAAGCTCTTAGCTGGATCTTTGCCAAGCTGTTTTTCCTCCATAAAGGGCAGCTCCCTCTCCTTGCCAGCCCATCCTATCCTTCCTAAGGAGTGATCCCAATGAGATTATGGCCTTGCAACTGTATGCGGACCTCTAATTCCTTCTGTTTATTCCTCCCACAGTGTGTGCCAGTGGACAGGCACTTCAGAGAGGCATCCAGTTACCTAGAAGAAGCATGAGATGCATAACGGTGCCCTGTCAGCACAACTTTTGTCCATATGCATTCCCTTGGCATGGGCCCTCTGCAACCCTACTTTGTTGGTTTTGAGGTCTCTCATTTCTCCACTTCACCCAACAAAAACAGATGTTAACATAACATTAGTGTTCCAAATTATTATTGTTATTTTTTTAAATACAGAAAGTAGTAATGTGTTATTAGACAATTTGTTAAGAAAATATAGCTTTTACTAGGGTATACTTTGCTGTGGTGTGGGAGAGGTGACTGTGTAATAGTTGGAGAGCCTTGGTGTTTAAGTAGTTTTTGCTGAGAACAGTTGACATCAATCCTAAAGAGCAATTAATTTTACTCCCCCCCCGCCCCATGTCAGTATGCAAAGCAATCTACTCCTCTATAAATGAAATACATTTAGAAACATTTTTTAAAATTTATTCTAGGTTTCATAAGTGAGTTTTGTCAACACATTCAGAGTTTATGCATGCAAATATATAAGGGTTTTTAAAATTATTTTTCCCCGTACTGTTTTAAGTTATTGTAATTCTTGTTATGAAAGATGTTACTTGTTTCTCAGCTTTTCTGTTTCACAATGTGGTTATTAGCCTGACATCTTTTTGCCAGTTTGCCCCTGTAGTCACTATGTAGTTTGAATATTTCCATGATTTATCAGCCCACCATTATAAATGAATCTGTGTGACTGGAATATACACATTGAGCAATGCTATTTACCAGCACTGGCAATACTTGAACTTTTCAGCCTTTGAACCACAGTTTCTTCTTTAAAATAATTTTTACTTTACCTGGAGACATGATAGCCACTATAAAACATCTAGCACTGCAGCAAAGACCGTGGAATTTTGTGTTTACCACAAATATTTCTGGAATTTAGTCTTTGTCAAAGACATTGTTACTTCTAGGCTTGTTTATGGCTCAGCAGAGCATGTTATGAAACTGTATGGCATGGGGAGAACTTTCTTTAGCTTTCTTGGTGAGTCATCCTTTCTCTTGAAGGACACGTATCCCTTGATCTGTTTCAGTGCAGGAAGGAAAGGCTTTATGTTTTAAGCTTTATGCATTGGTTATGGATGCTCTCTTTCATTTATCTTATGCCTTTTCCCCATTGATTTTAAGAATTCAAATGTCCAAAGTAACACATTTTACTGACAGAAAGAAGCAGCACTAATTAGTTTGTGCTTATTTTCTTTCATATCAGCTGGATAAACGTGCCTTCAGTTCCTTCCCCTGCCACATGCTTTTTATGTGGTCTTAACCTGACTGTGTTTTAGTTCCTTCTGTACAGAAATACGCAAAGCTAAACATCCTTAGCTCCTGTGACTCTCTTCAGGATAAATAACTAAAGGATCTGCCAGTCTCTTGAATGCTGCTCCTACATCATAGGCAACCTTCAGGCAGCATACCAGCCTGTGGATGACAGCACTGCCTGATGCTTAAAGCTGCCTGGTCTCTTGGGCTTTAGAGATGCCCTATAGCTGTACCTGGGGCTGTACAAGTTCAGCTCACCATCTGTGCAGTCAGCACATTTGGTCAGGAAAGACAGCCTCAAGATATCCCCAGCAGTCGTACTCGATGGTGTTAATACAGAGGACACTGCATAAACACTTCAGATATGTTCACATTTGCCTTCTAGAAATATCATATGAAAGAACAGTGATTAATTAAAAAATGTCTGTCAGACATCAGGAGAGTTGTTTCTTGGCTTTTATAAGCAACAAGCAAACAAAACTCAAAGCTTTCATTCTCTTTAAAGGACTTGTTCCATATCCCATATCATTAGTCCAAGCATGGAGAACAATTCATAACCCATTTTCACTGGAGTGTGGCTCCATATGTATTAATTTGTTTGGTTAGTAAACAAGAAAGGGCGGTTTTCCAAGGAAGGAAAGATTGAGTTCCCAGGCCCAGGGTAACTGCTTCTCTCTGTCTTTGAATTCCCTTTTGGACACTCATTATGGGATTTAGGAATTTTTGTCTTCTTTTGTCGAGAGTGAGGGTATATGAATGAGTGAGAACTAAAGCCACTGAGGTAATGAGGGAATATTTCTTTCAGTTAGGGTGAGAGTGCTCCCCAGTGGGTACGTACACATAAACATATTTGATAGTCATAAAATACATTCAGCGTGGAGTTGGCTTCCAAGTGAAGCAGTACAGGTCTGGGAGATGCAGATTCTTGTTCTGCTCTAACAGTGCTTTGACACAAATGCTCAAGACCTGTGTAAAATCACAGCCCCACCTGCTTGTAGGCTTGGAGCAAAAAATACCTTAGCAGATCAAGGGTCCTTTTCTCCTCATCCTGTACAGCACACCTCACCTTAGGGTGTAGCTTCTTCTCCGGGTAGTCACTGTCATCTTCCTTGTGTGTGAACATAAGTGATGAATCCAGTGGTTAGTTTATATCCGTGAACTCAGCTCTCCTTAGCTGGCTGAGTGCTAAGTAGCAGGGTGGGTTTGTGTGTTCCAACCTTTTGCAATCACTTGGGGATATGCAGCCAGGATGTGCAAAGCATTAACAAGTGACCCTCGGTGTGCACAGAAGAGTAACAGAAGACACAGTAGGTATTTATTGGGTCTTTCCTGAAGCAATAATCAAGTCTAACAACCAAAAAAACTCCCAGAGGAGTGTTGTCTCATGAGTGGCATAACTTTGAAAAATGATTACATATGGTATTTTTCATCTTTCTCACAGGTCGCACTTAGACATATACAAAAGGTGACTCAGTGAACATCTATTTAAGAACAGTTGGAGTGTGAATCATAGGGAAATTTTGAAATGCAGTGCTTGGTATGGCAGTGTGAACTAAAGGATGGCTCCACTGTATTTGGCTTCTTTCTTATTATGCAAAGATAGGGGAAACTTTTGTTGTTTGTGGGTTGTCCTTTATTCTAAAAGGATCGGCAAATATATGATATGTCTTAAAAGGAAATGGTTTGTTGAAGTGGATCTGCTTTTAGTGGCTCCTGGGTCAAGTTAATTTACAGTACCCACTAACGGCCCAAGATAGTAACTGATGAATATCATGAGCACCTTTAATAGCAAGTTAAGGAACAAATATTCCTCCCCTTCTCATTGGTGATTTGGAAGTTTTTAATAATTGCCATGGAGACTTTTTGTTTCTACCTGACTCATACTGTGGATCTGTGCATCCATTTGAACAAAGGAAGAAAAAAAGGAAGCAGACCAATGACTTGGCCAGTCCTCTGAAGGACACCTCAGCATTTGGAAATTTCTCTGTGTCAGCCTTTGGCAAGAACACATGTAGCACATAAAGCAACCCAGAGTATATCAACCTCACTCTGCAAGATCAAATTACTTTTGAATTTTAAGTGCTGAGGTGTCCCACAGTCTCTCACCTCCATGGTACACAAAGGTATGGTGACTTTTCTTTTGTTCTGGTCAAGCGCAAATATTTGCACATGGGAAAATGTTTTAGCTCTGCAGACCAATACATCAGCCATCTGCCTAGAAAAGCCAACGCCTTTCTGTGCTGAGACGGATACATAGGGGAGGATCCTGTTCTGTCAGTTCTCAGATTCCTGTGCCTCACCTCACTGACGTTAAGTCCACGTTTGTTTGACTACCCTTGGTCTGATTACAACAGATAAGTCCAGACAGTAAAGTAGGCTTGGATATGTGAACAAGTGGGAATAAAGTTTGCTTCCCAGAATATGTTGTGTTTGTAGCAAAGGCAGAATTCAGAGAAGTCTTTTGTACAACACAGGCTTCCACAGCTATAGTAAGCTCATGTTAATACCAGCATCTGTACAGGTAGTATATAGGCTATGAACACCATAAAAACACACACTCTACACAGGTAGGCTTCCTCAGCTCAGCCCTGGGTCCTTACATAGTGACCGAATTTATTCTGTAAAACAACCGCTGCTCTCACATTCACATATTTAGTCTTTTGTTCTCTTCCTTCAAGAGGAGGTCAAATGAACCTGGTTGCTATAGTTCCGGTGAACCAAGGAACAGAAAGCACAGTTTCCTACTCTTTCTTAAGAAAGAGAAGTAAAGAGTGTGAATAAAAATATTGTGTAAAGCTGTGTGGTACACAGGCAGACAAGAAAGGAAGAAAAGAGGAAGTAGTGTCTTGTGCCATTAGTTTCAGAGGTTAAAAAGAAGGAAAGGAATAATGTTGCGCCTGCTATTGCACATGCTTTGGACTTATTATCTCATTCCAGGAATAAGACCTTAATCTGAGAGCTGCATTTCTTTTCTATCAGGAGAGATATTACCTGGCAAAATATTCTTTGAACAGGAGAAAGCAAAAATACAATAGCAGCTGTAAAATTAAGGATGAATGTGGAACTAAGCTAAGAATGGAGAAAGTGTGCGCAACATACAGGGTGGTTTTTACCTGAATATCTAGCTCCACCAAAAGGACTGGATCTGAATCTTTAAGAATCACAGAGATTTTTCTCAAGGCTATGTCTAAGAACAGATTCCAGCCTGGTACCTATGGGGATTTGAGAAGGGAAAGAAAAGGGGGAAATCCACTTTAGGCATTTTGCAAAGAAATCTCATCTGACAGAGAGGAATTCATGTGCCTATGGCATTTCTGGGAAGTGGCTGCTTTCTACTTGGATGAGTAGTTTGACAAAGCTGTCAAAAACTTCTGCAGTGGAAAACATCGTTCTAGATTACAGATGCAACCAGTGTCAATAATACCATTGGAAATTAATCCAGATTTTGTTCAAATGTTAAAATAACACACATTGCAGTGTACATGGCTAACTTTTATTTGAGAATTAAAACAGTGATCATTGCATTGTTCTGAGAATTTTGTTATTTATAATATATTATTTTATTTAAATAAAATACTTCATTTCTCATCTTCTGACTCAATGTCAGTTCCCAAAATAAGAACAGCAGACTTCTCAGCCCAGGGCTTCCATGGCTTGTTTCCTCCACAGTCCCAATATGTGATAATTCTACCTTTTATTTTCTCTTACAGCACCAAGATCAGACCACGGAGTTTAGGGTTCCTGAGCCCAGGTGAGTTCTGGTTCAGTGGTCCTGAATCACAGACCTTTTGTCTTCCCAGCAATGTGAATTTTCAACAGCCATCTCTTTGCTTATGAATGGATCCATAAAAAGAAAAGGCTCTGTACTAATTTTGTAGGGGGAAGGGAATAAACCCAGTTTTGTTAGAGACAAGCCTGAAGGTGGCATGCCAGTATTTCAAGGACCGTGTGGTAATAAGATCCTTCAGTCTGCCATCTCAGTGGAGGTTAGGGATGAAGTTCCATGCTGCAGCAAAGACTTGAGGGTTATTGATGTGTTAAGAAACCATGGAAGCACCTGAGAACAGTCATGTAGGAATTAGGGCTTCTTCCCCAAAACATAGTGTCAGGATCAATAGCCCAGGTGAAGTCCATCTACATCAGTGCACAAAACATGGGCAACAAAGGAGGAGCTGGAAGCCACTGTGCAGTGGGAAAACTGATAGAGTTGCCGTCACTGAAACATAGTGGGGTGACTCACCCAACTAGAGGGCTGCAATAGATGGCCGTAAACGCTTCAGAAAGGATAGACAAAGAAGCAAAGGTAGTGGTGGTGGGGAAGGTAGCCCTGTATGATAGGGAGTGTAATGATTGTCTAGGGCTTGATGATGGTGATGATGGGGTGAGTGTTTATAGTACAAATCAGCGGGAAGGCCAACAAGACAGGTATTGTGGTGGGAGTCTGTTAAAAACCATCCAACTAACATGAAGAGGCAGATGAAATATTCTATAAGCAGCTGGGAGAAGTCTCACAATTGCTACCTCTTCTTCTCATGGGGAACTTTAACTTACTTTCAGCTAAAAATATAGGACAGTGGAGAGAAAACAATTGGAAGGCCCCTTGCTACAAGAAAGACGTTGAAGTATTGGAGTGTGTTCAAAGAAGAGCCAAAAAGCTGGTGAAGGGTCTAGAGCACAAGTCTTATGAGGAGCAGCTAAGGGAACTGGGGTTGTTTAGCCTGGAGAAAAGAAGGCTGAGGGGAGACCTTATTGCTCTCTATAACTCCCTGATAAGAGGCTGTAGCCAGGTGGGGGTCAGTCTCTTCTCCCAAGTAACAAGTGATAAGACAAGAAGAAATGGCCTCAAATTGCCTCGGGGGAAGTTTAGATTGAGTATGGGGAAAAAATTCTTCACTGCAAGGGTTATCAGTCATTGGAATGGGCAGCCTGGGGAAGTGGTTGGGTCACCGTCCCTGGGAATTTTTAGAAGTGTAAATGCAGTACTTGGAGATGTGGTTTAGTAGTGGACTTGGCAATGCTAGTTTAAGGAGTGGATTTGATGATCTTAAAAGTCTTTTCCAACCTAAATAATTCTATGACTCCATGATTCTAAGTGACCCAAATGTAATCCCTAAGCACGCAAATGTTTCTTTAAAATACTAGTCAACATATAACTTTCAAATCAAGCAAGTTGACACCTGACTGCTCATAGTTGAGTAGGACATAGGATACATGCAGGAGTTCAGTGTTTCTTTAAGGGCCAAGATGTATTTTATTTGAGTATCTTGTCTTTTAACTTGATACCTGACCTGCTGCATCATATTTGCTAAGAGGGAAGCATGATACCATCCATTTTAATGCACCAGCCAGAGTAAATACATACAAGTGTGTATCTAATTAGCAATTATTATTTGCAGTGGAGAATGAACAAATTTGATTTGTGGTGGTAGCCACCTTGAGCTATCCCCAGAGAAACCAGAGCAAAGGTTCAGGACTTCTCAGTCCAGTAAATTCACTGAGGGCAACCACAGGTTCGAGACGTGGGTTAAGTTTGGTAACCTTAGAGTGACTACAGCGTGTTTTTGTATCTAGGAATAGTTGTTGCATATTTGGCTGTTCACTTGCTATGAGGGCCACTCTCATCTCTATCAACCTGAGAGTTAAAACTGTAAAAGTAAAGCAAGACTCTGTTGCTGCGAATTCTGTCGCCTTTGTAATTTTGCTTCAGTTAGTTAAACAAGCATGTCTTACTTTTTACCCATTGAAAGTAATGACTTGTGCTTTTAGCTGGTAATTCTCTAAAAGTATTTAAGTTATAATTCCAGCTAAATAATTCTGCTGAGTTGGGATTGCTGCCTTTACATAATCGTTGAGGTTTTAGGAGGTCACCAGGTCCAACCCCCTGCTCAAGCATGTCCAGACAGCTTTTGAATATCTCCAAGGAGGGAGACTCTGTAACCTCTCTGGGCAACATGTGCTTGGTCATCATCACAGTTAAGACATGTTTCCTGATGTTCAGGAGAAACCTTCTGTGTCTCAGTTTGTGCCCACTGCCTCTGGTCTTGCTGCTGGGCACCATTGAGAAGAGCTTGGTTCCATCCTTTTTTCATCCTCCCTTCGGGTATTTATATACATTAATAAGATCCATCCTCCCCCCTCCCCAAGATTTCACTTACAGTGTTACAGTGGTGTGACATCAGACTGTGTCTGTGGCTTCCCTCTCTTCAGTATAGAAATAGTTAACATTTCAGTGTGAGGAGTGACAGCAATCACCACAGGACATCACCCCCGGGTTTGGACTGTATATCTGTGCATGTATCTCCTTAACAGGAAAAAAGTGAAATGTTCATCCACTGTATAATCCCAGAGGAGCCCTCCGCATACTTATTTATCAGCATTTGTATGTGTAAGGATGCTCTACTTTTACTTGAAAAGATAATGGATTATCTAGACTGACTAGGGTGAAGCATGAGAGGAGTCTTTTATGGCTATCATCTTAGCAATTAATGGTAGAGTAATTCTGGCAAGGAAACAAAAGTACCATGAACAACAAAGTAGTTATTGGACTTGAGGAGGTGATAACAGGTTCATTTTGCAACTGCTTCCCTGTTCTGAAATGGAAAGCTTTTGTTTCAAACTGGAATGAAAACATATCCATACAAATACTTCCACGAATATATCCTTCCATCAGTTATTCATCCAGAGCCTGAAACCAGAGTCTTCTGAAAGTTAAATTCGGAAGGTGAGGCAGGCACTGGCTGATAGTGTAACTATCCCATATTTGATTTCCTGTCTGAGTATAGAGCAGAGGCTATTTCAAGATAATGTCTCTCATGATCTCAACTGTTGCTGAAAATGATAGTATGGAGGACAAAGATTCCCTGCAAAACAACAGCAAAACCCCATCACTTTCCGTCTGCTCTTGGTAATACGTTGAATCTATCACACTTTCCAAAGATATTTTCTGCTGTGCTTCTCTCAAATGTAAATCTTCTCTAGACCCTTCTTTGAAAGTGCTGCCATGGCTATCCTGCTATCCTAAGTCATCTCTGGCAGCTAGCTCACATCCCGTTCTCCTGAATATCTCTGGCATGCTCCCCCACAGTCTTGAAAATGTTGCCAAACCTGGAATAGATACTGACAGAAATTTGTAGAGCTAAACACATCTCAAAGAATTCTGATTACCAGTTTAATTTTATTTCTAGCATTTTCCCACAGGTTAAAAAGTCATTTGACCAATTATGAAGGCACTATATTCTTAATGACTGACACAAGGAAATTTTTCTCTGCGTGTACAAGTCATTTAATCATCACTCTCTTGGAATATATGCTTATATCCAAATTGTACATAACTGTGAAGACAGAGGTGCAATGGAACTCATTCATGACAAATTAGGTATTAGGTATTGCAATTTAGCAAAGCTCTCTTGCAAAGGTCTTTCCTTCATCTTTTACATGGGCATACAGTCAGCAGGTAGCACAAACAGGTGCCACTGGTGCATTGCGCATAGCACAGCACAGAATAGCACAGCACAGCACAACACACATGCTCTCACTGCAGGTGAATTGCTCTGTCTTGCTTTAATGAAAAAGCACATTGCTGGGATAATAAACTATTTCAATTGATTTCAGCTTTTTACTCAATACAGACATCTGCCTCTGCATACAGTGATCATGGGGAAATTTTGTGAAGACTATATGTACAGATCCCCTCACTAAGCTGCCACCATGATGTCTGGGTTGGGATACTACAAAAGAAAAAAAAAGAGGAAATGACCTGGGATAAGCTTCATGTGACTTGAGTGCTATTTAAATGAAAAGAGTTAGAAAAAGCCTGCTCATTTTTCCCATACCAGATTTTACAAGCATCACTTAGCTTCAGGAGCAGAGTTCTGGGACTATCTCCTTCCATCCTTCTTGCTTCATTCTTGTTGCTATTTGATGATTATCACTTCATATGGACCTCAGTGTGAAATGTCTGTTCTGTTTTCAGCTACCAAAATAATAGCTAATTATACAAAAGCTATGCCCAGACCACTGACTTTTTTATATAAACTATTCCAAAATCTATAAGAAGAGCCTTCTTGTCTTGTTTTCCAGCAACATTTCTTTTTCTTTAGTGAGAAATAAGTGCATGAAATAGAGTTACACTAGTGACTTACAAGCTTCTTACAGTAAAAATAAAAATTAAGTGCTGAGATGCAATAAAAAATTGCAAATAGACATCAAAAATATTGCTTATAACTCTTGGACAGAAGTTGTAGCTGACATAGTCACAGCTGGATTGATGAAATGCAACTTGAAGTTGCCGCACCTTAATCCATCACTTTCAGGTATTCAGATAACTAGTTTCAAAGTGTTTAATAGATTTACCCTCTTGTTTTCCCAAAGGGGCACAACGGTCTTGCTATGCTTGTTCTTCAAATTGTACACATAAATTTCTTATGAAATCTTATTTACCAAAGCTGCTTGGTAACAGTTCAAACTGCTAGTAGAGGCGAAGAGATTAACTAAAATATTAAAAAATGTTGTGTTGCCTAGTGCAGCTTCACCTCGTAGAGGCTATGGCGATTTCACTGTTGCTTGTTATAGCTCTGTCTGAATGAGGCGTAGTGCTTTCTTCATGTTCTCTATTACTGAAAGAAAAATAAATAAGAACTTAAAAAATATACTTAAAGCGCATTTGTACAATTAGAAACCCCACCTAGTCTGATTAGTAAATTGTTCACTTTGGAATTAGTTTATGGTTACACATTATAGTTTAGAGCTTTCTATTGTGAAAATCCTGGCATTGATACGAAAGCAGGAGGTAAAAATTTTCATGAATCAAAATGTTGAACTTAAGGGGATTTGACAAGGCTCCTTTCAACACCCTTATTTCTCAACAGCAAGCCTGGTAATCAGATGTGATGTGCATATTTGTGGTGAGATACTGCAATGCTATCAGATAGATGGTACAGAGTAAGGAGTAGTTCAACCTGAAAAATCACATTCCTTTCTGAAATATGGGTGTTAGGTGGTACCCAGGTAACCAACAACCAGCATTTCTTTACTGATACCCTCCCACCACTAGTTGTTTACGTTGTGCAGGGGGATCCTTCTGAGCGTAGTGACTTTCACTATTCTTCAGCAAACTGCTCAGATCTTGATCCTGAAAGTTCTCACCCATGATCTTTCAATTTGTCTTACCTGAGTAGTCCCAATAACTTCAGTGGCACCATAGCTGTGTGCTTGTTTTGCTAGAACAAGTTAGACTGTTATAATTCATTGCAAACGCTCACAAATGGTGTTTACTCAATACCTTGAGATATTAATGGATTCTGAAGCACAAATAAGTGGGGTGGGGTGTATCTGGCTGCTGACAACATGAAATGCAAAGAAACACAACAAAGGGGGCACTTACAGAATGGTATGTCTTGTGGTTCGTAAGTGTAAAGCCGGTTGGAGTATCTTCCTGTGATATCAGCTCTTACCGTGAGAGATGGGTCTGAAAAAGCAATTGTATGAAACACTGTTTTCCAGTCCCACAACAGCTGAGGTCCATGTCTGTGGCATTCCTTTGACAGTCCTCTTTCTGAGGTGTTCTGATTTCATCAGTGAGGCAATTACAAGGCCGTTACACTCTGTTCTTTACTTGGAGAAATCCTGAACAAAAGCTCATGCTGATTTTATATCATGTAGATATTTCTAAGTGATAGATTACATGTGCATTTCATACATATTTAAAGAAAAAGATCCTGTTTTACAAGTTCTGGGGTTACATCAGAAGAGGCCAATTTGACAGTCTGCATGCATAGTGAGGGTTACAAGTACCTATTGCAATATCAAGGTGACCTACCTGGAGCCCTCAGAATGAAAATCTTGTGATTCTTAATGTTTCCATTAATTGTGGACATCTTTTCTCCCAGTTTTTTTGGATGCCACCATAGAGCCTAATCACTCCAGGCTACCTGTACAGCCAGTGAAAAGGAACAGGCACTCTGAGGAATGATAATTCAATTTGTTCCAAAGTCAGTTTTATGGTGGGATAAATCATTCCTTAGATGCCACTGACTATTGACTGGCTCTGTGGTAACGGCCATACTGTAGACATCTGCATTCATATTTGACTATTTTCAGTAAAATTTGTTTTATTACAACACTAGTAAGAAGCACAGAGAGCAAAAGATGAGATGCCAAAAGGTATTTAAGCATCTTGCCCCCAAGCACAACATAGGTACCTTCCAGAACACATCTGTAACCCGAGGAACTTCAGAAAGGTCACAGCCTCTAACAAAGGGAGAACTGAACTGTGACAGAGGGAGAACTGTCAAATTCCATATTAATGCCATGGTGATGATAAATTCTGAGATATTTTCTTTTTTAAAAAATTAATTATTTTGATGTCGCCAAAGGAGCACACAGGCAGAGATTACCTATATTACAATATATGTAATTATTGTACATACCTATGAACATGATTCGAGGCACGTATTGTCCATCAGGTGACAGGTTTTTATCTGTGGTTTCATGCTGGCAGAGGAATTAAAGCTAATTATTAAAATATTTCTGTAAATCTTGCTGATGTAGTACCATCTGTGAATAGTCTTGTACCAGAGGGCAAAACCAAAAAAGATCCTAAACATGCACAAATGCCCACACTTACATTTAACTGAAAGGTCAGAGGTATTTAGCCAGAATGACATAAAGAAAGAGAAAACACAGGCCAAAAAAAGATAGCACTCAAGGCACCCAAACCCTTCATACCATGAGATTCAGCATAACGAAGTTATTTTGTGCCATTTCCTGTATCTCGTCGTTTTCTGCAAAAGCTTTCTTCAGTGCTAGAAAAGACATGATCGTTTTGAAGTGCATCTCAAACACTGCCTTTCCTTCTGTATTTAGGATCACGGTTGGAGACTGGCCACATTGTTCCTGTCTCTGGTGATTCACATTCTCAAGGAGACACTTACAGGCTCCATCACTGCTTTATGTTTTTTTGACCCATGTCAGTACAACCTCCCAGCTACGAAAATGGAAGCACTCTTCTGTTATTTATGAAGCCTGTTGTCTCAATGAACACCATGTCTCAGCTTGACAAAAGTGCATTATTCTCAGAAAATTTTTATGAGATCGATTTCAGCAGCCCTGTCCTCGTCTCCTTCTTTAGTTACCAGTTCAGGAGAGCCAAACAATATTAAATCTGTTCAGTGAGTCTGTAGCAAATCTGAGTCTCTTAATTTAAACTGATGAGTGCTGTAGTAGGGATAACAGGACAGCAGCACTGAGTATTTTTTCATGTTCTTTGTTGAGTAGTTTCATAGTGGAGTTTTTGTAAATAACAGTAATAAATTCTTAGCTTTTTCAACTATATTTTCATTTACCTATTTCTTTAAATAATTTTCAGTAAATTCAAGGTAAATACACAGATAGGTGAAGTTTCTTACACAAATATTCAGAAAAAAATTAGCATTCAAAATGTTACCTTGGCAGTATTGACAGTCTTCCAAATGATGAATTACCATCAGTGGCTTGTTACTTTATTAATAGTAATAAAACATGTAGTTAGATCATTTGATAAGTATGCAAACAGGTGATTTTACTATCAGATTGGAAAAGGCATATTACATTTAATTTCACATTAACCCACACTGAAACCATACAGACATTCTGTGAAGAATGACAGACATTTTCAAGCAAGAAAAAAGAATGCAACTCCTATGTAAAAGAAATAAATAGAGAGATAGAGTTTCTATATCTAAATGGGTTTTCTAAAACAAGAGATTATAGAAAAAATAAAACCCCATAATTTAATTCCCAGTTAGTATATAGTCAAACTGAAGAGGTTTTTAACATTGCTTAAGTGTGAAAATAAAAGTGATCAGTATAAACTGGAATAAAAGAATGTTTATAAAATCTAGTTTATTGACAAATACTTCCCATTAAAAGTTTAAAGTTTTTTAAGCTTTCTTGAACAGATACAGAGTACATAATTTCTTTTCTGTAGAAGTATCAGAATGTTATATTTTGGTATGTCAAAACATAAACCAATTCTGTGCTTTTTCTCCTGTATTTTTCTAAACTACTGTTACTGTTCAGCAGGTTAAGTTACTAATGCTTGATCTGCTATTGCTGTCAAGAATTGTTTGGTGCCCTGACATTTTCATATAAGGTAGACAAAATTAATTGTTTTGTATTTTAAAAATAATTTCTCTTCAAATTAATGACAGGTCATGCTACACTGTTATGATCTAAAATGAACTGAAAAAGAGATTAAAATAAGCATTGTTATGAATTCTCAGATGTATTTTCAGCTGAGTCTCAGGGAAGATTCAGATCAGAGCTTTCCTTTCTAGCAAGACAGTGATAAACTCTGAGTACATCATGCAGATATGGTGACTAATAAAGAGTTGGGAAAAACATCAGAGGCAGTAGATCACCATGCAAGAGAAAATGTAATTCATTTCCAGCTGTTGATTAAGGAAATAATCAGAAATACATGATATTCAAAAAACCCAACAGGTGTACTTTTAATAATTATAACATCTATTTATCATTGCTTATTCAAATGGTAACACTGCTGTTGTGACAGAGAAATGACAGTACTAAACTATTGGGCTATGATATTTCTTCAGAGTCATAAGACCCCTATGCTACCTTTATTGACACAGAATCCGTTTGTTTAACTGTGTGCTCTGCAGATTAGCTCTCATGGTGTTTCTTTGTTCTGTTTCATTATAGTATACTCAGACATGACTGATTAACTAGTCTCTCAAACTACTTTTTAATCTCTTACCTTTTCTTTGCTTGATAAAGCCCTTCTTCATAAGTTTGTACCCAGGTAATTTCATCTCCCCACCCTAGAAATACAACAAAAGAGTTAGCTGGTGGCAAGGCCAGTAACTCATAACAAATTATTTTTTATATACATTTAGCAATAGTTGGACAGAAATAGGATTTGGGTTTTTTTAGTCAAAGGTTCCTAAAAATTATGGATATGCTAATTCTACATCTCCTGATACTTGCATTGGTACACTAAAAATCCAGACAACCCAAATCTCCAAAACCCCTCCACTGGTTGCATATCCAGTTCAAGTCCTTTGGCAAACCCATTAGATATCTTTCTAAATACTCAGAGGTCCCTAAATCAGCACTCAAATCCATTATATACTTATATTGTCTACTCCTTATTTAATGTAACCCTGGGGATTACAAAGAAAGTTGGCTTATAAGAGAGTGAAAAATAAAATACGACAGTTGAAATAAGATTTACTTTAATATGAATGTTGTTAGAACAGTCTTGGATTGCAACATTAACTCCTGAGGAATGAATTTCAATCCCTGGAGTTGCAAATACTTCATTTAATTAAATAATTTAATAAAAGAATGGCTGTTAAATAAAGGTTCCCACAGAAACAAAATCCTAATGAATCATCAGCTTCATAGCTCATCAGTGCTACACCAATCTCAAAAAGAAAGTTGTCCATTTGATTACATGTCTTCAGATCCCTGAGTAGTAGATCACTGCCTCCCAGGCAGTGTTGCTCCATTTGTGATAGCCCTTATGGGAACTGTAGAACAGCTTCTGGATCTGGACGAGGTTAAGGCTCTGTTTCTTCTGCTCTGTTTAGACATGCTGATAGATTATCTCTTTTTTTTTTCAGGAGAGTGATTTCAATTACATATCTGTCAGGTTGATGGTGGAATTCTGGCATGTTGACCAGTACTGTCAGCCCTGGCTGAAGCCAGCTGCTGATGTAGGTAACTGCACAGAAGTCAGTGAGGGTCATTTTGCAGCAGTATTTCCCTTTGTTCTGTGCAAATTACAAGTAAAGCTCTCAAAGCATCCCCAAAGGCCTGAAATCAGAATCAGAAAGCTGACACTTGCTTTCTGTGACTGGTTTGTTTGGGATTACTTTTTTTTAATTACCAGAATCAAAGGGATTTTGTCACCTCTTTATGCATTTAGTTTAATGGGAAAAATCAATCCTGGCATAGGCAATACATATGAGATTGACTATGACCTTTCTCCATGTATACCATTTATAAGAAATGATTTGCTGTTTTTCTTTGGTTTACTCAAATGCTGCCTTTCCCAGTGCTTTTTCTGCAAAGACCTCAGAGGTGAGATGTGGGGTCTGCAGGCTTTGCACAGCTTGCAGATGAGGTCAGGGAGGAAGCTGCAGATTTTTTGAGGGTAAATAGTCCTGACAGAGAAGACGGAGTCTAGGAAAAGGCCTCAGCAAGCTATTTCTTTGCATGCATTTCTAAGTAATAACTTAAAATCAGGTCTTTAGTTAACATCCAGCTTTAGTTAACATCGTGCAGACAATTCCACCAGTGGCTCAAGCTGCTGTTCTATGTATGAAAATGGGCCTGTAGAAAAATTGTTCCATAGCAACTGCAGCTATGAAACTGCGTGTCAGTACTTAATAAGTAACCATAGCAAAATATCTTTTAACTGGTATATGAAAGAATATTTTTTTCTCAAACAGTCCTCAAATGCATCCTAATTTGAGAAACTCAGTTTAGGTTTTTTGCTTCTACTAGGTCAGTGTGAGTTATATAAATTATGCAGGTTGGGTGAGGCTCTTGGTCATATCCTTAAGCACAAAATGATGGAGTGAAACAAGTACTACGTAACATCAATACTAGAGAAATATACCTCAGTATATATGTACTTTCAAGTATATGCTAAATAAAAATATTTGCTGACATATATGGTAAGATAAGGAGGTAAGTACATACAGTAAATATGCAGTACCTCTTGACAGTGTCTGAGGTGGTCGTTTCTCCTTTTTGATGGCCATTGCAAGGTTGGAAGAGACCGCAATTAGCAGGAGAGACAATGCCAGTGTTGAATGGAGCATTATTTCGTTGAGAAGACCCCTTTGAACACAGCAAGGAAACTGTGAAACAAAGCAACAGCTTTAGTTGCATGGATTTGTCACCTGGTGCAAAACCTGTTTAATAAGACAATTCATCTGTGTTCCTGGCTATTTCAGTATTCTCAAGAGATTTGCTTTTTTTTTCTCTTGATGAAGATCATTATAAGAAATTTGGTAACTTCTGGTCTTGGTAGATGTCAGAGAATAAAAGCACCGGTTGAGGAAAGGTACTACACAGACAAATCTTTTGAATTGTTAAGTCTTCTTTCTGCCTGGTAAAATCATCTTTAGGCATTAAAATTTGGATATTCAGATGAATACATGGTGATTTGAAGGAAGTTAAAAAATATTGTATATGTAGTTCAAAACAGCACCCAGTCCTCTTATAATTTCTTGCTGCAGACTCCAGTTTCAGAGTTTGAGCTTTAGGACCTATCAGAATGACTTGTTCAGAAAGTGCTTTGACTTAAACACAAAACAAAATAATTCTCCAAAGCACTTGTGTCTGTATTGATAAAGAAAATATCAAACTTGAGTTTAAAAGGGATATCTGGTATGGAATTACAGTCCTGAGCACTGGTGAATGGAGATGCTTCATGCTTCTTAGAACAGAAAGGCATGAAAAGTGCAGCAGCTTTTATCCTTATTTTAATGAACTCCTCAACATTACTAACAATGCTGTTAACAGTTCAATCTCTGGTGAACAAATTCAAATACCACTTCTGGCAGCTGACAATCTAAATACAAGAGAACTACTTAATTCAAGTGTCTGGAGAAAAAATTGCACATTAAAAATTGAAAAAGTTTACAAAAAATGAAGTTTCTTCTTATAGTAAGAATTCTATATTTCTGAGGTCTGCTTAAATAATTAATATACCTATTATAATATTTTTTCTTCTCAGTCTTGTTTGCAACAATTCCTTTCTCCTCCTCACATGGCATCACAACTCTAGAGTTGGTCTTGGTTTCCCATACTTTCCTCCATAGGCTAGTTCATGTTACCTAATGTTGGATGAGTTTTAGAAGGAAATCTCCTTTGGAGCTTGTTAATCATGCACATTAATTTGATGATTGGACATTATGGACTTCTAATAAGAAAATGTGAAGTTTCCCAGTGTTTCCTAAGGAGAGCTTATAACTTTTAGTTAAGTCTGGGGGATGAGGATTTTTTGGTAAATAAAATTCCATTCAAATTTTCCCCATGTTTCTGCAGACCACTAACTTCAGTCAGCAAAAGCCTATCATTATACTCTAGAATATTGTGCTTCTGACAAATGAGTATTTGTAGCAAATCTGTGAAAGTTACTATCTTTAGTATCATTTACACATTAAGAGGTTAACAATAAAACCTCACATTTATTTTAACATGTTAAAATGCTGTTTAAACATGAATAGTTATGACCTTGAAATCAGAGCAGGTAATGTATCAATAAAGCAGGCATGGAATGTCTGAATCAGTTTTTTCTTTTATGATGTGTTCATGAAGAAAATCAAAGTGAAAATCTCTTCAAGCCACATGATTAATTATCTGAAGCTTAAATAATTGATTACCATCCTATTGAAAACCAATGGGGTTTGGGAAAGAAAAACTATGGAGCTGTAGCTGGAGGCAGTTTAAATTCAATATTCTGAATTTTTGATGTTACATGATCCAATGTTAGTTAATTGATTAAGAGAAAAAAATGACAGCCAACACCATATAAATTGCCTTCATGTCTTTGTCAGAACAAATGTTTTGCTAGCTAATCTCTAAGCATCTGTCATTTGTCTTTTTTTATATAATTAGGCTTACAATTTTTCAACCAAACCTCATTACTGGATTAAAGGAAAGTTAAGAATGAGAAATACTTGCCCACCAGCAGCGATCAACTCTCCTGATGGAAGGTCCTTTTTCTGGAACTGGTTAGTTAAAAATCAGTGTGATTTAAGCAGAGAACACCTGAGCTGCCCGTGTCTCTGTGTAGCAACAACAGCACATTCACCTGGGAAAAAACTGAGAGGAACCTTTTAGCTGAAAAGCAAATTCACGTGTTTCCACCCTCCCCCTTCCTTTTCTGCCATCCCTCCAACTTTCACTCTTGTGAGTTCCCATGCTTGTACACTGAATCCTTGGATTTCTCTTCATCTTGACTTGTATCAGGTGTCTTGTATGAGGATTGGAAATAAATAGTGGCTTATGTGTGCCTGCTACTTCCCCCTCAAACAGTGAAAAAAGAAACCACCAATGAAAGCTGGAACTGTATGCACTTTTGTTCCCAGTGAATGGCTGGGTTCACCGGTGCTTGAAGATAGGTATGAACCTAATAGGAAGACACAAGAGTTACTTTGTGTAGAGGAATGTAATTAACAAATAAAGGTAACTTTTTTTTTTTTTTTGGATGGGGAAATGAAATTCTTTATTTAAAGAACATGGTTTAAAGTACCTGATCATTAGTTCTGTGAGTTGTAGTTTAAAAATGGTCTGATTCTTTGGACATGATGCTCGGTATAATTTTTACCTAACTTGGCTAATACAGGAAAAGTCCTTTATTCAGAATTAGCTAAATCACCTTTTTTCATCCTCCTTGGATGGTTGTTGCAAGGGAATTAGCAGCAATCCTCTTCTAGTTCTTTCTCTTCCATGTGTTTCTTTGTATGAACTTTATGGTTACAGCATTTCCTCCTCCTTTTCATGTAAAGTCTGAATTCTTATTTATCCTTGATGCTTTGATTTATTGATCTTTATTGTGGCTGACATGAATGTGATTAGTGATGTATAGTTCTTGTATTATGTATTATCAACTATTTTGGTACAAAACAGTGAAAACCATGACTTTCTTATATGTAGTGCTGAGTTAGCTTTAAAATTTGTAGTGGTGAGTTGAAACTTGCATTTCTAAATAGAAAACTATACTGATTGTATTTAAGTCCATAATATGGTTAGCTCTGGGTATGAATGAAAAAGAAAGAAATGTAGGTTATTTACAAAAGAAATGCAGGCAGATATTTAAATCTATTAAATTAAAAATGCATTTATTAATTGATTTTTTAAGCAAATAATAAAGACTATTTAAAATCAAGCTAAGGATAATTTAAAGAACTTCCATTCATCCAATCTATCCATCCGTATCTCTCTATCTGAGTTTTGGGTTTTCACATAGAAATTCCAGGCACTAAAGCTTCAATTATTCTTACTTTTCAAGTAATTACAGATCATTAAGCAATTAGTAATATATACATTTTCCAAATGGACTGAATTGTATTGTTGCTCAACCCTCAGGTATTGTGTTCTTCACTGCACTGATTTCTTATTGCACGGAGTGAAGGGGTAGACGTTCAATCAAATAGATTAAGATTAGTGCTGGGCTACCTGTGAGTGCCTTTTGGCAAAATGATGTTCAGCAATTTGTCCACTGTGCTGTATATTTGAAGATCAGAATTTCAGCCTTTGTCCATCTTGCCATGGAGAGGTTGGCAGTCCTGGTCAAATAGATCTTGTCAAGGTTTAATACTGGAAGAAAATGACTGTAGTATGTTATAAATACAACCTGGGCAAGTTCATGATACCTGTACAGTCACTGCATTTTAGGTGGGACCTTATCAGCTCCCTGTCCCTGCTTTCTTCTGCATGTGTTCAGCATTCACATCTGAAACAAGTGTGGATTGGGTGCTCATGCAGGCAGACATCTCCAACTGGTAGTTCAAATCACCTGCTTCTGGGTCACGCAGCAGCAGATTTAGGTAGAAGTCAGCTCACTTATGAAATGTGAAACTGAGAAAATTCAGAAAAAAGCCCAGCCACACTGTATTGATCAGTTACCTGGTCTTGCCATTTCTGTGGCCTCATGGGCCAGTTTTGTCACAGGGCAGGAGACACCCTGATGTAAGGACCAACAATCTGATCAGCATGTAACACAACCACCCCATGTGACATTTGCACTCACTTATGCCTAAATTTATATTAAAGTGATTGTGGACTGACTGCATAAGAGAAATGCAATTTATTTATATAGTTTTTTATTGAGTCAAAGCCTAGACACCTAGGTAAGGTGCACAAAAGCTTCAGTGCCAAAAGTAATACCATGGTGATATCTCTATAGACAGAAAAATCAGTCTTCAATGTGAAGTAGCTTGCCTCAGACCACAGCACAAGTCAGTGACAGAGGTCAAGCATCATTACTGCTCTAAGCAGCTTTTCTTAAACTCAGGCTGCAGAGATCCCAATGGTTAGGTAGTTTGCCTTGCCACACCTTTTCCAGTAGTTTTTGCACAGGTATGACTTGCTTTCATGATCCGGTTACAGCAATGCAATGGGCTACTCTGCATCTGCTGAGCTGTGAGAACTGAGTGCAGGCAACGCTGGGCTCAGCTAACATGATAGCCATATCAGATATATTAACCTGTGATTCTTAAGCTGAGAAAAAATCTGAATTTGCTGACTGTGCAGTATGAAACTTCACAGTATGAGCACAGAAGATAAGAAGTCTGCTTCTGAGAGAATTTCTAGAGGAAAAGATCCTGCAGTGATACATCTTTACTCTGCATGGTTTCTTATGGGTTAGGGCTTCTCCTCATGAGGGTAAGTGTGAAATCCCCTGAAATACAGTAGGCTCAGTAGAAGAAACAGCTTTAATAAGGAAAATAAAATATGTTCAATTCAAGTGAAAACTAATTTTTTGCTTTTGCTTTTGACTGTTAACAATCTTCTCCTTTGGGACTTGAAGAGCTGAAACTCTCCTGTCTGAGTGCTGCTCCCCTCTCTTTGGGTCCTACATGATTTAGCCTCTTTCTGTACTCAGGGGAAGTACAAAGGGGGCGATGATGTAGACCACATCTCCACTACAGTAATAAAGAGCTGTATTACAGCTGTTGTTACGGCTTTAAAAAGCTGTTTTCTGTTTTAGCATTTATGATGTAGACACTTTATTAGTTCTATCAGTTAAACTATCCTGATTTTGTAAGCACTATAACGTAAGAAGAAAGGGTGGAACAAGCCTGGTGAAATGTGTTGGAAGGACCATGCACTGCTGGCCATGCTGTCTGGTGCTGCAAGCAAGCTGATCCTTGTTGCAGGAAGCCAGAGAAGGTTCCCAGCTCATTCGCATTAAACCCTGACCACATTTTGTCAGCAGATGAGAACAAATGGCTTGACCCTTTGGTTTTTAAGCCTGGCAGTATCAGCTCTCTCCTTTATGACAGTAAGACAAAAGGCTCTGGGTTTAAAACAAGAAGCAAAAATGTACTAGCGTCACTGATGGAAGAAAGAAAAGGGAATGAAGGTGTCAAATTTCAATGATGAGTTACTCCTATATAATAGATTTTCTTCTTTGTCCTTGTGAGTTTTTACTACGAAGGTCCAAGCATCAGGAGAGGTGTGAATTTTTAATACCTCACTGATTTTTGACCGCGCTGTACTGAAGGCTGGAAGTGAAATACCTACCCCATGGAATTAACTTGGCTTGGATGGCACCAAAATTGTCCCATGGATTTTTAAAATTTGCTCCTTGTGGTAGGCAGTGACTTTCAGGGGGCATTTGAGCAACTTGAGTACCTGGTAGTAAGCCAAGACACTCTAAACATAGTGGGGTTAATCTCGTTGCTGTGGAAATTTATGCTCATTGTATAGTATATTCACATTGACTGGTTCATTAGTATCCTGGAGTGGTATTGTGGGCGGGAATACATATTACACCCTGCTGAAACAGTATGTCCTGTGCAAGTCATAAAGTTCTTTGAAGCCCTACTACCCCTTTTGCATCCACATTTGGTCAGACAGAAACTGAAGCCTATTTTTAGAACTTCCCAAGGTTCATTTGCCCATGTGGAGCTCTGCTCTGGACCTGCATGGTGGAACATATCTACCTTGGGAAAGTAGCAATTACAAGAGCTGTACTTCTTTTTCACCCTACCCAGTGAACCATGCTGTGGGGAGCTCCCCTCCTGCCTTGGAAAGGCAAGATACCAGCCAAGATCAGGCAAGATATCAGGCTGATAAGATGAATTCTCAAGGTCAACTACCTTCACAAAAAAAAACCCAACCCACCCAAAAAACACCAGGGCAAAGACTTGCAGAGGGTAATAGCATTGCTTATTTCGTTGCATCAGTACCTAAGATGGCATGAAAATTAATTTGTAATATGCATCTACTATACTATCCTTACAATTTCACTTGTACAGGAGTATGTATGGAAGGATTTACCATGAACTATGTGATGATGGACAACATTGCAACATTTGACTCAGGGTTTTTTTAACCTTGGAAAGTTGATACTGTAGCAAGTGCCTAGTTCTGCTTCCAAAAAACTGCTGTGATATTAACTGGGGAGCAAAGGTAAGTAGATTTTTCTTCTTAATTTTTGAACCCAGAAAGATAATTGTCTTGACAATGTACATAACTCAAGTGCATAGTGGAGTGAGCAGAGACCTTCAGTAGTGCCATTTTTCAAAGGCTTACGAAAAGGAAATCTCAAAACAGCAGAAGGCCTTTTGTTTTTAAAGATGATGTGATTTACTTCTGACTCGCTATGCCATAACATTGAGGTGAGCTGTGTTATTTCAGGTGGAAGCTACTGGTTCTGATGTGTTTTAAGCACTTTACCTCACTAGGCCGCTTCAGTACTGTTTGGGACATCAGCAGCCTTTGGTGGTGGTGAGATTACAGCTGTGGCCCCCAAAGAGCTGCTGTGGGAGACAGTGAGCAGGGACTGGGGCTGTGTCAGAGGTGTACAAATATACCCCAGCCTGGTCACCAGGTACATGTGAGCCAGGATGACACTGGAGGATATGCTTTCTGCCTACCTGAGTGGGTTTCCTTGAGCAGAACACTTTAAATACTAATCTTTCTGTCCATTTAATCCTGTGTTACTGATACTAACTTTAATCACAGATTAATTCTTGGGTATAGAGACAGTTTCTTCATTTCAGCATGGAAAAATAGGAGGTGGTAGATATTAGTGTGTCATACCTGGTTGCATGAATTCTGGAGTGCTCGCTCAGTTCTTATAATACCTTTCTAGGATTTGATATAATATTTTGCATCCACATATTTCTTTTCAATCTGTTTGACCCTATCAGATGATATACAAATTGGACCACTGTCTAGCCAATGTTGTACAAGGCTTGGCAGTGAAATCCTGCTGTATCTTTGGAAGAGAGGACTAAATCCTGAGCAAGAAACTGTCTTGTAACCCCACAATTTGGAACAGCACATGCATGAATATAAATATGGTTTTCAAATGAAATGTTCATTCGGGAGAGTATAGGTAGGCAGTTTATGATAACCCTTGAAACAGAACATTAGGATTAATAAGTGTTGATGGCAAGAAGATGGGGAGTCATTAGGTCTGTCATATAAAGATGATACCTCCAGCTGATGCTCACTAGCGACAAGACTGATCATCATGGGCTGATTTGGATAGGTAAACACTCTGTTTAAATTGGGAATTTGCTGACAAAGTTCTTATTCTGTCCAACTCTTCCCTAGCTCATGCATGACCAAAGAGGAGATCGTAGCTCCTGTGACAGTTATAATTCAACACCAGAATGATGCAACATCTAATGATAACTCTGCAAAAGACTTTTACACATCCCCAATGTGCCTTTGCAAATCAATACAAATTGATTAGAAGATTATACAGACACAATTCCCAAACAATTTTGTATTAAATAATATGAGAAAGCTTCACAGCACACATATTTTTATGGGTGAAAGGTACTTCTGGCTTCTAACACAGGTAACCGGTGTGCAGTGTGTCTGGACCTCAGGGCACAATCAAAGAGCACATAGTACCAGATGTGAGAACTATGCGTCGGACTCAGAGTGCTGATCATTACTTTTCACTGCCAAACAGAAAAATGAATAAATGGAAAAACCCTGCAAGTGTCTGTTGGGCTTAGGTTTTGACTGACAGCCAAAAATCATTATCAGAAAATTTCTGATTCATTTCAATATAGACATTTAAAGAAATCTAGATATGACACGCTGCTCTGTTTCTGTGTGTGTCTTTCAAAATAGTCACCATTGTGGAAATGTCACTTCTGGTATCATAAGCTGATTCACAACTGATGCTTTTTTTTTTTTTTTTTTACTTTCGTAAAAGCAGAGCTCTAGGTAACACCTAAGAGAACAAACTGTTTCAGTGTTGCCTGTGCCCCAGTGGTTTGCTTCCACTGGACCGCTGTAGTTTTTTAGCTTTGCATTCCTGTAAAGACATTGTTCTGGAACATAAGCATAATAATATAACTGGAAAAACATTTATTGAATTAGTTTTTATAGTGGTTTATAGTGGCTGCAAACCATATTCTCTGTTTCCCAGGCCAATGTCTATGCTTTCACTTCTAAGCCTTCATCTTATTCCAGTACTGGCACCTCCAAACCCTCCAGGGTTTTCTCGGCATTTTTGGGAAACTGGCTTCTTCATCCTTAAACTGCCCTGTGGTACACCCCCTGGAAAACTTGGCTCCAGGCTTAATCAGCACCTCACTGTCAGTTGCTCTGCAGCTCTGTGTCTCCATGAGTCACTACTGGCTATTGGCTTCCCCTTCCCAACAAGGTTATTTTCCTGCCCTCTAGGCTTCTCAGATTTCCCAGACACTTTTATAAATACAAAGCTTTGAAGACTGTCGGGGAAAAATGTAATTTATTATTTTGCATGAATCTCGCTGAGATTTGCAGAACAAATGTGTTTTGGTAAATAGAAGGAAACGAACACTGGATGTTGTTGGCTCCTCCCTTCAGTCCAAAAGTACAAACTGTTCTGGACAGTATGTTTATTTAATGCTGTGGAGCTCTGAGAGCCAGAGCTTGCCCTTCTACCAGCAGGTCTTCCTGTTACACTGTGGTTCTGGCTATGCAGTTTTCAAACAATCCTGTAGGCTTCTGCTAAAGGAAAAGGCCCAGGTTTGCTTACATCCAGGCATCTCTCCATCTGTGTATCAGTGTAGAGCAATAGCAAGAGGAATCCCTGGAATCTGTTTTGGCCTCCAAAGCTCCTGGTGCACCCCAGGATAAGGGTTACTGTGTGCAGCCTGCCCATGGCAGGCCAGATCCTGACTGCCATGAAGGAGCACAGAGGTTTGCACCCACCTGCTTTTATTTCACCATCTCAGAAGAATCCCTAGGAAATGTCTTTCCAAAGGTACCTGGTACAGGCACAGTTCCCGAAGCTCTTTACTGTATAGAGTCCTTATTAGAAATGTTGAATTGTATGCTCTGCACTCAGTAAGTCTGGAGCACAGCAGAGAAGCCTTGCAGTACGGTCCATGCTCAGGCCTCTTGGTTTTCTCCCTACCAACAGACTCTGCCTATGCAAGGGGTTGCATCTGATTTAATAATATGGCAGAGGATGGATGGGGAATGGTTTGAATAAACATTTCCCCAAGACTTTATTTGACCTTGGTTGGCATGAGGACCTGCAGAAGGTCTCATACCCTCCCTGCTCCGGCCTCCACTTGCTGGGTACTGGGCAGCTGCATGCTGCTGGGCCCTACTATCAGTGGCATGGCAGGGAAGAGGGCAGGTTTGGCAAAGTGGGGCCCAGCCAGCTCTGGTCTGTGCGTGGCACATGAACATCAACAACTTTGTGTTGAGTCTCATGCAGTGACCCAGTGAGCACGCACACAGCAGTGAATCAGCTGCAATAGGCAGTAACTAAGCTTTCTGCTCAAATGCCTGTTTTCTCTATTTAACCTTACTGCTTCAGTTGTGAACAAATACTTTGATCCTCGAAGTGTACACCATCTTACAAAGCAGTAAAGTTACAGAAATATTTATTTTAGCCCACCTGAATAAAGAGTAGGAATTCACTATGAAGTTTTAGTGAAACTGTGGGTTAAGAAAATTATGTGCAGGATTTATTCTGCCTATAAGTTATACTACTTTTTTAGTATTTGCAATGTCTTGTGCATTTCATATTTGTTTGAGGTTTTTTGGTGTGGTGGGTTTTTTATTATTTTTATTTTTTTTATCAAATCTGTTAGAATAGCTCAGTAACTCTTTGAGGAACCTGAAGTAATATGAGAACTGACTTTATTATACTTGAGTTTCTGTATTATGTGATTTTTAATAGAATAATAACACTTGTGGTATTTGGAGTCAATAAATGACTTACCAAAGCATGAAAATCTAAAGAAAATTAAACGCAAACACCAATGTAGTTGGAGGCTTTGGGTGGGATTTCTGTAAAGCAAATGTGATATTTCTGTATTTATAGTTGTACAACCCTTTAAGTTTATTGATGTGGTCCATAAGACAAGAATTTGATCATTCCCAATGCCTCTAGTTGGCAGTGTTGCATTACTAATAGCTAAAGGACGAATGTTTTTATTTTCGCTTTGCTGGATTCCAGTGATAAATTCAGAATACAAATAATTTAAACATAAAAGTGATTGCATACAAAAACTTCACAAAGCTTGGAAAAAGAGTTAAAAATAAAATTTGAAAAATCACAATGCTTTTTAATTTTCAAGATTTATTTTAATTTATGTGCACATAAAGTAATTTGAGAAGGGCCAGGGGTAGAAACCCAGACCAGATTCAAAGGAAGAGAGCCAGGAAATTCAGCATGTGTTTTGGAAGAGATTGAGAGCTCAGAAATATTCAATGAAACTTTCTGACTGCCACAAGAAATGAAAAGCGGCTGCATTGCCTTACAGTCAGAGTGTCCCAATAAAAACTTCACAAGCAAAAATGCTCTCCAGAAACACATTGGACTACTTTGCTGCAGCTGTGGGAGTGAGTCAACCAGGCATCTGTTGAAAGAGATGCCTGTTGCTGCAATGTTTTTGTGATGTTTGCCTGCAGTGACATCACTGTATCTGCTTTAAAATGTAATACCATATAAAAATCAAAAGACATTGTGTGCTGTAAAATGAGAGTGTTTACAGTATCTTTTAGTGTTTAAAATTTCTGTACAGGTATTCCTTTAACTTTTACTACAATAAGGGGTTTATGCCAGGGCTTGCTTCCATGCAGGACTGATGCAAGAGGGTATGAGAGCAGTTCAGTATCTCTCAGCTTTTGTCTCTCTGTTCTTCAGCCAAACCTTGATCCTGCAAGTTTTTGAGTCCTTGGCCCCATTCCAGCACAGCACTTGATACATATTTAACTTTAGGCACATTAGCAACCCCATTGATGTCCATAGGACCACTCATATGCTTAAAGTTAAGCATGTTCTCAAGTGTCTGTACTGGATCAGAGAATATGGGATTGAGGTCTCTGGCAAGTCTCCAGGACGGCTTCTCCTAAAGAAGCCAGACAAGCTTCTCTTCTTATGCAGACCTGTTCCGGTGCAGGCGTGTTTATCCCCAGCAACCAGTTGCTAGAAAGGGGCTCTAGCTGATCGTTCTTCACAGACTGAGCAGACAATGCTGGTTTACCAATAGGTTTCAGCAATAGCAATGTAAACTGCTCACCTGAACACCTTGCAGAGCCGCAACCTGAGGTACTTGCACTAGTCCCTTCTTTGGTTACCCTAAGTCTGAGCCCATTCACTGAGGTTGATCCACAGAACTGTCATCCCTTCATCTGCAACCTGTGGTGACATGGAGCACTCGTCTTTCAGTCTGAAAAAGATAAGTGACAACACCCTTCCATATTCCTAAAATAGTAAGTTGCTTACATATATATTATCCTCCATAGTATATATGAATATTTAGTATATTCAGAAAATTTGAATCTGAAGTTAAAAACATGAACCAGCAAATGAAACTTTTATGGATTACTATGCTGCCTTGTTGTTACAATTCACATTTGAGAAGCTGGACAAAGTCAGCATTACCTAATTGAAAACAATTTTGCTTTGAGTAGAGTGGCAGAGATGGAGACAGGGGACATGTAAAAGATGGGACTATGTTGAAATATTGACAGGTATTCCAGGTGTTGCTTTTCTTTATCACCATAGCTATTAAAAGCTGTTAAATATCAGGCTGGCTTCCACTGAGGAACAGTTCACTTTTAGTGGTGGAACATATTTTTAGCCTGGCCAAACATAACCTTTTGCTTTTTTTTTTGGTTACATTTATAGCCCACATAGTTGATGCAGAAACATCTTTAGCTTCAGACTAGCTTCTAGCTACAGTATTTTCTTGTAGCTTTTTTAAAGCCACGGATTAATAGGAGACAGACAGAAACATAGGACTGAGTCATCAAGTGCTGTCCTCCACTCCTGGAGGCAGCCACACTAATAATATCCTGCTTGTATATGCATTAAAGTTACTTAGGAATTTTGCCCATTCTTCTTTCTCAAGCCTGCCTTTGAAACTCACTCCTTTGAGAGAAACTCTGATTTAACCGTCCCAAACTTACACTTGGCAACTTCTGATCAAGTATTCCTTGGCCAGCATTGCCCTAAATGATTCTTCTCTCTCTCCCCTAAGTATTTCTGTAGGGAAATCAAATCTTAGCTTGGTTGTCTTTATGCCAGACTGAACAAAGAAGGGATTTTGAGTTTCTTGTTGCAAGAAAACTTTGTTCACTACATCCAGTTGCCCTTTTCTGTATCTATTCTAGCAGAAGTTGAACGTTCCTGAAGAGAAATGTACCACTATATTATAGATATTGTCCTCTGGGGGCCTATACAACTACTCTGTCTCTAGAAACACACTGTCTTATACATTATCCTAATGTCACATTTGCCTCTCTTACAGCTTGTTTTTGTTTTTGTTAAACGCTGGTGTCTGAATAGTCAATCATAGTACAATCCCTCAAATGGATGACCATGATTACACCCACATCTTTATTTTACAGGATTTCTTCCAATTGACAGACCTCAAACTTCAAGCAGAAGTTCCTGACAGCACTTTCTGTGAAAATAAATTTTTATAGGAGTGCCTTTTCTGTCTTTAACAATCTTTATAAGATGTGGATGAGCTGGCCTCTACAGTGAAGAAATCTTGAGTAACTTGCATTTTAAGGTTATACCTAGTCTAAAGCAGTTAATCTTCCTTTAAGGAACAAAGGGTAAGTCTACTCTAAATCACCACCTGGAGAAGCCAAATGGGAGACATCAGATAAAGAGACCTTAGGAGACTGCCTCCCAGCAGCTAATGCTAGTCCCTTTAGGTATCTCTCCAGTCACATCTTTGGAAGATCTCATTATATCTGCATTCTTCTGTGGCATGCACATCAAAATAGATGATGTTAATTCTCAATAAAAAAGTGTTAACAGATTTCAAGCCCAAAGATCTAGATACTTGAAAAACTAAAATCTGTGTTACTAATACTGAAGATAACCTTAATGAGTCTATTCTGTGCATTCGCCATCACCATACACCTGCTCAACTGACATTCTGTTGACAAACATTTCCAAGGCTTGCATAATTAGTTTCCATCTGTGGCACATTCCCATAGTTTTGGGGTTTTTTTTTCCCAAATTCAAGGATGATTTTTGTAATTTTTTTTTTTTTTTTGTATTAGTGAGGTGTCTCAGTAGACAGGTATAACCTGGTAGTTCTTTGTAACCAGTGATAGTGATGTGATGGACAAAAGACCTTGTAAGAGATTCCAATGACTTTGTCTTCTCTCCTTTGTTGAGTAAGAAGCATGTTACTGATGCGTATACATGTAAAGCTTTGCAACTGGCTTAAAGTGTTTCATGAAGCGTGGTTTGTGGTGAGGTGCAGGTTACAACTACTCTGGGGTTCTTCTCAGCTTCTATCATGTTGCATTCCCATGATGAAGCAGAAATGAATGAACTTTCTCAGTTTACACCACTGCAAATTTGAGACAGCCCACAGAGAGATCAACACGTTCAGGTTAAAAGTTGTAATGGGGTATTCACATTTCTTAACCTTATGTGGCTAGTGAGAAAGATACTTTGTCTAAACTAAGCTAGATTGAGCTAGATTCCTGCTCTCAGTCACCCTCTTGAGAAAATTCTTTCTCAGTTGACTCAGCAGATGCTGAGGATACTGGTCTCTTCTGAGAAGTGAGCTGCCTTGATCAGTCTAGCTGTAGATTCCTCCATACTCTGAAAAGACTGATGTCTAAACAGAAACAAATATATGTTCAGGAAAAAACACATGATCCTGAAGTAGACGGGAAAATATACATCACTGGAAAGCATGTAGGTCTTGTATTTATCTTAAACTATCCACTTGTGGTGATTTAATCCCAGCCAGGAACTAAGCCCCACACAGTTACTCATTCCCATGGTGGGATGGGACAGAGAATTGGAAGGATAAAAGTGAGAAAAACTCATGAGTTGAGACAAAAAAATTTAGTAACAAATATGACTGTAATAGCAATAGTAACAATCTATAAGGAAAAGAGGAAAAATAACAGAGAGAGAGAAAAATAAAACTCAAGAAAGACAAGTGGTATGGAAGGAAACGATTTCTCACCACCAACCAATTGATCCCCAGCCAGTCCATGAGCAGTGGCCTCCTTCACCGACCTCCCCCTAGTTTTAGTGCTAAGCATGATGTCATATGGTATGGGATATCCCTTTGGTCAGTTGTGGTCAGCTGTCCCAGCTGTGTCCGCTCCTGACATTTCATGCATCTGCAAGCTGATTGCTGTGAGGATAGCATGAGGAGCAGAAAAGGCCTTGACACTGTGTGAGCACTGCTCAGCAGTAACTAAAACATCAGTGTTTTATCAACAATATTTTAAGCACAAATCAAAAACTTAGCCCCATACTGTGAAGAAATCTAACTGTCCCAGCCAGAACCAGTACACAACCTTAACCAAGATTTTGGGACTATTTCCTGTATTTTTCTTTCATTTCAACAAAAAGAGCAAAATCTGGATCCTACTGCAATAAAAGGCAATTTTCTACTTTTTATTAATGGACCCACTCCATCATCTTGAGATGTCTTTTTCTCTTCAAAATGTGGTATGATGGTATGTCTTTTGAAACATAAGCCCCTCTTTGGACAGCATATCATTTTATCCAGAAAATTTTCTAATAGTTTTGATTGTAAGGAAAAAAAAGATTGAAATCTTCTTTTCTCTTATGGCTTTCCTCAGGGATGAAAAATCCTTATTTTAACCATGGTTATTTGGGATAATATATGAGAACAATCCTAATGCTGGCTGAAATGTGTTATTGCCACTCTGTAAAACAAAACTGATGGGTTTTTTTTTTAGTTTTTTTTTTTAAGGGAATAAAGTGACAGAAAAAGTTGAGTTTATAAAGTGGACCTCTGAAGGAATATAAAGGGACAATTTAACTTATAAATGGAGAAAATTGTTCATAGTTTGCCATCTGAGAAGTGCATACATATTACACAGTGCTCTGTGACATTCCTTGAGGGATAAAGACAGAAGGAAAATTAACTAGTTTTCACCAGTACTTGAAAGATTTCAGTGGTGAGACTGGAATGAAAAAGAACATCTGCCAGAGGCTGAGTTAATTTGACCACATAGCAGGAAAGACAAATTCAAATAAATTAATAAAAAAAAGAAATAAACTATTTAATTACAATATTTAATTATGGCAGGAAAATCCAACACAAATTACATAGCAAAGAACAGTGGAAACTTGCTGAAAAGAAAGCCTGGTGTTTGTCATAAAGGAATGAACTAGAATGAATACTAAACTAGGTCCTCAATGTAGTGTTACTGCAGAGGTACCTGACACACCAGCTCATTGGTGGCAACAGGACTGCTCAGGAGAATGCAGGTGCCTTACAAATATTTACCCCTTTTTTTTACATATGGATTTAATTTTCACTTAGCTTGAGAGTAGTTACAAATTGTACAAGAGTGTTATACAGGTGTCACAGCATCATTTTTTTTGTCTTTTGGTATTCTAGATGAGATAAAAGATCCAGTTCCAATATGACCATAATGGAAATGCCATGGAGATTTCCCTCTGGCAAATGCAGACACCTGCAGTATAATTACTCTCATTTTCACATAGAATTCTAAAATAGGTTGGTAGATATCTCTCAGTTTTGTGGTTCCATGAATCACAAGATTCTTCCATGGAAGATACGCTGGCTACCTTGGATATGGGAATGTAGACATCTGTACTAAAGTTATGTGTGGAGAAATCTACCCCATACGTTTCAGCTGGGGATGACAGAGGGAGGGCATAGTGGAGGAGCCTCTGGAGGAACCAACTGCTAAAACTAACCTATTATCATGGACTGAAATCTGACTTGGGGCTCTTATTGAACGGAGGTGTCTGACATTGATAATGTGCACCAAACTAAAAAGCGAGCACAGGGAAAAGGTGGGTCATGGCAGGAGTAGGGAAAATCAGCTATTGCTTGTACTACAGTGAGCACATTTCAGAGGAACACTTCAGAGGGGCATCATGAGGCCTAAATTAGATACAGTGCTGAGATGGAATTTGAGTAACAGGACGATGCTCTAAAACATAGTAATTTGTCTTCTATTTATCTTCCTGTCATCTTCACAGAACTCTTTCTTGGCCAGCAGGTCATGCCATTTTGTCTCCTTCCAAAACATTTTTTGGAAAAGGGATAAATCAGTTTTTTCTTCACTTATTTTAAGAGGAATCTGTTTCCTGTTGCCTAACTGACTCCAAGTTTGTTGGTGGTGTTTAAATACAGAAAAGTTCAAGATGGGAAGGACCTCATGAGGTATTTTCTGCTCAGTACAGGTTTGGCACTGAATTCAGGCCATATTGTTTAAGGCTTTGTACAGTCAGGTTTTGAAAATCTGCCAGGAAAGGGATTCCGGAGCTTCTTTGAGTAGTTTAATTAAATGTTTAATTATCTTGAGATAATTTTTTTTTGTGTCCTTGAGTCCAGTTGGAACCTTTCCTGTTCCAATTTACAATCATTATCCCCGCAGTGAAAAGCCTGGCTCCTTCTATTTCTCCAGTAATCACTGGCAGGTTTCTGTTCGGTTCCCCCTAAAATATCTCCACACTGGCACAAAAAATCCCAAATCCTCCCACTTTTCCTTATAGGACAGTTGTTTCAGCTCCTGACCATCATGGTGCCATATTACTAAATATACTTGCTAAGGTCTATCATCTTCATCTGTCATGTATTTGGGTGTACAAAACCAGATATATTTTTGTATGAAGTCTAATAAGTGCCAAGTAAAGGAGAATAATCACAAGTAGGACTCTTATTAATTCAGTTCAGGATGCTGGTGGCCTTTTGTGCTGTCAGGGCATACTGCTGGCCCATATTTAGTGCATTGTTAACCAAGATCCCAGTCCTTTTCAGCAGAACTGCAATTAAAACTGGTCAGTCTCCAGACTACACCACTGCAGTAGGTTAGCTCATCCCTGCATGATTTTCTTTTGGACTTTCATGACATTCCAGAAATATAATCACATTAAATTAGGCTGAGAACAAAACACATCTAGTTCCTAACTCAAACAACCAGCAGAAATGGCTAGAATGGAAAAGCAGAGTGGAAAAGCAGAAATATTTAGAAAAGGACAACCACAGAATAAGACTATGCGATTAAAAGCAGGCAGAGATCTACAGGCAATCTCTCGGTTTCATTTAGCAATTCACAATTAAAGATTTAAAGCTCAAGCCTGTAACTTTATATCCTTAGACGTTCTGTTTTCACAGCCATGCCCTAAAGGAAGGAAAAGTTCTTGGATATGAGAGGAACCAAACTGGTTTTCTGTTTGTCCATGGCATTATCTGTAAGCAACTGTTAAAACTACCTTTGATATGGTCGTATGTCTCTGATATTCATAGAAACATCTGGAAAATGAGATTAGGAAATATATATTAGAATTTATCCCAGAGAAGAATCTCATAAGCATCTTTAAACTGCCAAAGAACAGAAAAGCCTGGAAAAAATTATCCCAGGAGGCATAATTGAAACTAGTAAATTAACTATGCTGAGAGAAATGCCATTGCAAAGGTATAAATGTAGGTATTGGATACAAAGAAATAAAAGAATTTTATTTAAAACTAGTCAGACTATCCTAAGTACCCAGACTGCATGTTTATGCAGCTATATTAATCTTCCTTGAAATTTTTTCATCCATTCCACTATTCTTCGGTTCTGGCTTTTTTTTTTAAAAAAAAAACCTGTACACAATGTTTTTGGTGAGTAGTGTGTCTGAATTTTATTTGTTTGTGCAATAATGACAATATTGTAACTTCATCTCTTTCTTAATCATTACATGCAGCAAATAACAAAGATTTGCAAAACCACTGAGTAATTATATCAATGAAAAATAATTGGGGAGCCATTTGGACAAAGCTATCATGATGAGAACAGCAGAAGAAATAGGAGGAGGTCCTGAAAGTAGAGAAGAAAAACAAAAATGTGAAATACTCCAGCCAAATTTCAGATAACATAGTGCTTCACTGCCAGGATGCCAGTACTCTACTAGTAAGCTATGACTGTCACAGACACTCCTTAAGAATGCAGAAAACAGTCACAGTTTCTAAAGGTAGAGTTGAAATAGCAGAACTGTTCTATTTTTTCCGAAAATGCAGTAATTAATTCTAAAAATGAAGGTCTAGGTTAACCTGTCTCAGGTTATACATGCAAGTTCTCTGGATCTATGCACAAAAAGAAGTCTGGAATGCGAAAAGGTTCAAATCTTCTTTCTGCTCTCCTGGCTGCCACATTATTTTGTGTGCAACACTCCTATCTTGCGGGTGTCTAATACCGCAAGACTAAAACACAGCACAAGGTTCATGTTCCCCAGTGTCAAGCCATGTCCTGTTTCTTTCAGTATGAGTTTCACTACACCAGTGAAGTCAACTGTGATTTGGAGGATGTCTTAAGTTGGTGATTGATGAAATACATATAGTACTTGCATGTCTACTCTACACCACATGACTACTGTAGGTAGAACCCACGGCAGAACAAGCTGGTGAGTTGAGGAAAGCACAGGCGATGCAGTCAATTGCACAAGAGGCAAAGATCAAGCTCTGTATTTCCTTTGTCTCTGGGCTGGACTATGATGGAAAGCTTTTTCTTTTATTCTCAGTCCTAAAGGATTGCTACATAAGCCTGTACAAGATGAAAAAAATTAAAACATATCTTCTGTAGCTGTGAACACAGACATGTGGACTTCTTCTGTGATAATTGCCACTGAAGTAACGTATCTACCTCCTTTGATTATTGTTATTACTTAAAGATAACTTACATCAGTGAAGAAATGTTTGAGAATGTTCTTTCAAAATTAATTCATTCCTGCATCTTTTCTGTGAACTTCTTAAAAATTCTTGAAAATCTTGATAGTGCTTCATCTTTTCAACCTTAAAAGTGAACATCCAAGGTAGGTTACTTATGACCAAGTTCAATGAATAAAAATAAAAATTAAAAAAACTTGAAAACCCTGGTTTTTTTCATATGCATAATGTATTTTATGATATTTTATCAGATTTACCATTTGCATCGCTTTTTTCTGGTGCTTGACATCTGCAAAATACATCTTGATCTCTGTCTTTGTGACTTGGATATATTGCTTTCTAAAGTATTAATTAAATCTGTCAATTTTAACACATTTTATTGTAGATTAATTCCAAGTTGAGCAAAGAGATGACAAGTGGAAAATTGAAAAAAAAAAGCAGTAATATTTTAATTATTAGTTTTTAATGTTATTATTATAACAAATGAACAGAAATAGTATCTTTTAATGTATGATGTTTAATTGCCTTAATTTTGTCCTCATCATATGCAAATTTCATGCTGAAATATTGCTTTGTATTTTCATAGTAAATGTCTGTGATAAAAACAATTAAAAAATTACCTAAATACAAAACTAAAAAGATGAGCTGCTAGAGGACAACACAGGTGAAGAACAGTATTAGAAGACAAAGGGAAATGGAATCTCTTGCATTAGTGAGATGGAGATTAAGTATCAAAATATTTTAAAGAAAATTCTGAAAAATGGTGTTACCTGGAAGTCCCATGCACAGTCAGTTGTGCCTCTTCCCAGCTACAAGTACACTTCCTACCACAAAACATTAATTTGTTTGAAGCTTTTTATAACTAGCATTGCTTCATTCTTCTCCAGTTCAGAGAACAGGATGTACAAGAGAAGTCTTACAAACCACTACCTGTAACAACCAAACTACATTTACCACAACGGGACCTAGATCTTTTTTCAGAGATGAATAAAGTATAGATATGTCTGAAACTGTCTAGACAGGATTTCCTTTTCAGAACTTCTGCAGCATTCTATGCAAAAGTAACATTTTTATAACTTCTAAAAATTTTCATATTACAAACCAGGGAAGGACAATTTTAATTGTTAATAAAAGAGTTGATTTGTTAAAGCCATGAGTTACTGAAGTTCACCTACATCCTTTCAGAGGTGGAGAAGATCCTGGGTACTGTTACTGGTTTAGGTCGTTGCATGCAAGAATAAGCAAGTTTAAGGCACCTACATAATGAGGTCTCTTTTGAGACAGATTTGTGCTTCTTGGAAATACCTTTACATTAAGAAAGGATGGGAAAGCGATTTTGGAAACAGACACTGAGGAGTTCTGCTTATGGGATTATTCAGTTAATATGAAGTCCATGGTGGGTTTACAGAGATTATTCTTCTGAATAAGCAAGAGCCTTTATTTGTGACTCCCTCAGCTATGTTTGAGTATAGGGAAAAAGAGTCTTCCTTCCACCCCACCAGCAAACTTTGCAGCTGAACTGAATTATCTCAGTTTTTCAGGAAGTATTTGAATTTAATGAACTAACACAGGTTATGTAATAGAAATCCAGGACTGCCTGTCAGATTTGGTTTATAGGGAGTACCACAGCAATATTTCCTAGCCCTACAGTGCTGCTCTTTCACGCTTCTGATGAGATGCATGTTTTCCAGATCCTTCTGACTCCAAGAATGAATTTTATGGATTGAAACCTAGGGAAAAACTAATAAAGTAACAAAAAAAGTTTTAGGAATTTGTACATGGCCATCTGCAAGGCTTCTCACTTGCCTTTTCTTTATGTTCTTGGCTAAATCACAGAAGAAAAGCAACCTTGTCCTCATTCTTCCTTGTCCTTGAGAGCCTTTCCAATGACTTTACAATGTACTGCCTTTGGCTGTGATGAAACCACATCTATTGATGCTCACTTATCTTTGCTGGGAACACTGGAATGATATAACTGCAAATCTTGTGCAGCTCTGGCCACAGCGACAAACTGCATGAAACTAAACTATCCAGTGCAGGCATATTCCTCTCAAGGTTTCCATTCTCTCAGTCGTAGCCTATGTGCTCAAAGTAATTCTTGCTATGAAATGCTCTTTTATGTAGGTAGACTGCTCCTTCTTGCCTGTGAGACTTGCGCACACAGAAAACTACAATAATCATGAAGTCTGGCTCTTGACGTATAATGTGACCCAAGCAGCTGCCCTTTAAGTTCAAAGTTGTGATTGAAAAGGCATCTTCTTGAAACAAGTAATTGAAACTATCTGGTCTCATTCTTGGCATTTACGGTAGCATAATGGATTTCTGTAGAAACATGAAGAGATGACAGAAAACATTTTCAGATGTGGTCATGGATCTCTGAATGCATTTAGAGAAAAACAGAGTTCATAGAGTTACTACATATGCAAAACAAAAAAATTTTTATATATATTTCTTTATGCATAGAAAATATAATGCATTTTACATCTTTTTTTAAGCCATGTGGCAGTATTCAGGAAACAAGCTACAGTATTGGCTAAATGTGGAAAAATCTAATTTACTCTGGGATGATACCCATAAGACCCATTTGAGCTTAAGATATCTGTGTTCCAAACTCAGAGACTTACCTTGAGAAGTGACAGAGACCTTTCACCAACCAGTAAGTCCATGTTTGTTTGGATGGAGTGTTATGAAAGAAAGGTTTGTTAGATAAATAGCAAGAAGAGGGAAGAAAGACTGAAGGAGTGGGATGGAAGGGGTAAAGAATGCAATAGAATGAACTTAGCTGGAAAATTGTCCTGACAATTCACTATTAAAAGGATGAATGCAAGTGCAAACATTACTGAATAGAAAGACACAAATCAAAGTAAGATTTGTTTTCTGTCTAATAGTTATTTGAGGTTGTGCCCATGCCTCGTGCCTGGATAATCCTATGGGCTAGTGCAGTTGGAACAGACTAGCAGGTAATATTGCTCAGAAGGGGGTGTGACAGCTGACATTAAGTACAACCACGTCCAACCTGAATAACCAGGTAGCCATTTCTAACTTTGTTGACTATGGTCAAAGGCAGAGAGGTTCTTGTAGTGAGGATTTATAAACACTGCAACATCTTGAGACTGATGAGAAAGTGAAGAACCCGACTCTATGCCCTGTCCTGATTTATAATGTCTTCAGATGGTGTGGACCAACAGAGCTTCTCATCTCAGCCCTGCTCAGAAGCTCTTTTACTGAGTAGACATTGAATATGTTTGGCCAATATGCATCAGTAGCCAGCAAAACAAATAGGATGCTAATATGAAGTAAATTATGAAATAACAGAGAAAGTGTTATGGACTCAAATAACATCAGTTCATGTGCTGACATATAGTAAATCTCTTCTCAAGGCTCAAAGATTTTACTAATTAAAACACATTTGGAAGGGAAAAAAAAAGGAGAGAGGCTATTACTCCAGATTTTACTAATACTAAACACGGGACTGGAGACTGTTCCTGGGGGGATGGCAGGATAGCATAAAATATGTGCAACACCTGATTAAAGTTAAAAAGCAAGAGGGGAAGACTGATGTCATTAGTGCATTTATTCAGCTGGCTTCTTCGTGTTTTAACTTACACGTTTAGTGACTTTTACTGGCTGGCAGAGATGGAGAGAACCGTATGTTTGAAACATCTTGAGCAAAGGAAGTTGTGTTTTAGCTGGAACTTTGAGAGAGTAGTGTGATGCAACTGAAGGCCAGTAGCAACAGAAAGGTGTAGAGCTGTGGTGGATTGACCATGGCCAGCAGCCAGACATCCTCACAGCTTCTCATTCACTTTTCCACCTCAACAGTACAGAGGGAGAAAATAGAATATAAAAATCTCATTGGTTGAGATTAAGACAAGGTAATCCTTTCCAATCACCATCACAGGGAAAACAGACTTGGGTTAGCAAAAATTAATTTAATTTGTTGCCAATTGAAATAGATTTAGATTAACTTTCTCCTCATTCCCCTATTCTTCCTCAGGCTCAACCTCTCACTTTCATCCCCAGCTCTTATTCCTCCTTTCATTCTCAGTGGAGCAGGGAAATTGAAGAATGGGAGGTCGTGGTCGTTTCATAACAGTTCTTCTCTATTGCTCCATTTTTCTTACAGTTTTTCCCTCTCCACAGGCTGTGAATCTTTCAGGAAATATGGGGGGTCCATAGGCTGCAGCATGAACATCTGCTATAACAGGGCCTTCTCCATAGCATCCAGGGAAATACCTTCTGTAGCACCTGGACCTCCTTATCTCTCTTCACCTTTGACCTTGGCATTCACTTTACTGTTTTGCTATTTTTTACTTCTTTTTCTCCATTCTTTTTTTTCCCTCATTCTACTCCCTTTCTCGTGGCTTGACTTTTCTTAAATAGATTTTCCCAGAAGCACCACCATCTTGGGTGATGGGCTCAGCTGTGTCCTGCAGTGGGTCCATTGGAGCTGACTGGAACCAGCTGTGTCCCTGATTTCTTCTCACAGGGGCCACACCTGCAGCTCCTCCTGTTTCCAGTACCTTTTCACCTACACCAAATACAACCTCCCAATGGACAAACCTCTCCTTCTAAATAAGAGCATGTCTAAATGAACACAGAGGTAATTGTAGCCACTCTACCTGTCTGAACACCATGAGAAAACATGTGTTTATTGTTACACTTAATGCAGGTGTGTTTCACTTGTTGAGTGCAGATTGGTGTGGAAATGTGGCTAGAAAGCTGTTTGGTGGAAAAGGGTCTGTGAGTGAGGGCTGACATCTGGCTGAATAACAGCCAGCAGTGTGTCTGGGTGGCCAAGAAGGCTTGAATCAGAAATGGTGTGACCAGCAGGACTAGGGAAGTGATCATCCCTCTGTGTTCGGTGCTGTTGAGGCTGCCCCTTAAATAAAGTGTTCATTTTTGTGTCCCTCACTACAAAAAAGACACTGAGGTACTGGAGTGTGTTCAAAGAAGAGCAACGCAGTTGGTGAAGGGTCTGGAGCACAAGTCTTATGAGGAGCAGTTGAGGGACCTGGGTTTGTTTAGCCTGGACAAGAGAAGGCTGAGGGGAGACCTTATTGCTTTCAATAACTCCCTGAGAGGAGACTGTAGACAGATGAGGGTTGGTCTCTTCTCCCAAGTAACAAGTGATAAGACAAGAGGAAATGGCCTCAAGTTGCTCCAGGGGAGGTTTAGATTGGACATTGGGAAAAATTTCTTCACTGAAAGGGTTGTCAATCATTGGAACAGGCTGCTCAGGGAAGTGGTTGAGTCACTATGCCTGCAGGTATTTAAAAGTCATGTAGATGTGGTGCTTAGGGTCATGGTTAGTGGTGGGCTTGGCAGTGACTGTTATGGCAGAAGATGAAGATTTGCTGTGGGTATTCAAATACTTTTCAAAAACTGAATAGACAGATGAGGGAAGAATAATCATGAAGGAGAACTCTACAGGCTGTCATAGGTGACCGTGTGCGGTCCCATATACCTGCTGCTGGCCAAGAAACAGCTGATGTTTTTGGTTTCTGCTCCCCTGTAATATTTGTTTAAAATCTATCAGTTCTGCCAACTTACCTGTGTGATCTGTGCTAGGGAACCAGTTTTGGCAGGGGGATTGGACTAGATGATCTCTTGAGGTTTCTTCCAACCCCTAAAATTCTGTGATTTTGTGATATTTTTAAACTTTCTGAAAGGTTTTCCTAGACTCCATGTAGTATAATTTCTGCATCTCTTTAATTATTTTGTGTGTCACATTGAAAGAGACAAAGGAGAAAAGTTACTTGCTGGGACAACCAAGAAAGTAAGAGAATTACCCAAGCTGCCCAACACTGGGGTGATTTGTCCTCTGCTTCTAGCAGGCATCCAGCTGTCCAGGTGAGCCAGCTCTCTGATCTGACCACTGCGTTGCCTTTTTTGAAGCCTTCCCTGCTTCATGCTTTTTCTCATATTCATTTTCCAGTGAAAATTAAGGAAAATAAATTTTAAGGTTTGGGGGATGGGTGAGTGGAAAATCACTTTATTTATTTTTTTACCTATTTATTTATTTATTTGTTTGCAGTTTGCTCCACGAAAGAGAGGAAATTGCAGAAATGAAAACAACAAATGGCCCCAAGAGAATTTCACTGTTGTTTAAAAACTATTTTTCATTAAAAAGTCATTTAACTAGAAAAAAATTTAAGCATCTGTAATTGTGCTTTTGTTGATTCAGAGCCTTCTGAAGCCAATTGGGAGCTTTCCCACTGATTTCACTGATTTTGGATGGGGTCTCTTATGAGCTAACGATGTGTTGTTGATTTGGTGTTTGTTAAAAGAGAAGCCAGGACATTCTGAAACTTTTCCTCAAACTCATTATCCTCCACTCAATTTGTTTCTGCATTTCTTTGATGAATATATGTATGACATCAAAAGCTACAAGGGAGAGACGAGTATGAGTTTACATTTCTCCTTCCCAGAACTTGCATGGTGACTTAATTTGTTGTCTGTTGGCTTAATGTATAGCAGGCTCATGTTGCTTTCAGTATGGAAGCAGAGATTTTCATTATTCTATAGGAAGCATTTTCATGGCATCCTTTGAACATTTTGCATTCCAGACTAATGGAGAATGCAAGAAAGCCATGGGATACCATTGAAAAGTCTGATTTCATAACATTTTAGAAAGAAGCCTGTCTTCCTTTTAATCAATTTCCTAGGACCCTGCTGAGGACCCCTTCTGACATTTTGTCATCTTGTCAAAAAAAATTTTCTTTGCCTTTTGCTCTGATGAAGGTGGGACCATTTTTACAGATGGCTTGGTAAAGTGAGTAGGAGCTCAGAAAAAGGGATAATTATTCATAAGTGACATTTCCCATTTCTGTGGGTTTTCTTGAACAGGACAGATACTCTAATGTTTGGTTCAAATGACAGGGAAGGATTTATGGTGCCTCTGTCTTATCTCCCGGGAGTATGAATGTTTTCCTTTAACGCTTCAAGATGTTTTGATTTTATTTTTTTTGAAATCCCAAATGCATTTTACTTTATTTTAGCATTTTGCTCTAACTGGTATAGAGAATCCTGACTAGGTAGAGAACAAAATACCAGATAACTGGACAGCTGCTTAGCTGTCCAACATATGCATTTCATAACAACCTCCAGGAGGACATATTTTAAATGATATTATTTCTTAAGGTTAATTTGGTGTGAAACATTAGGTCATGTTTCATGTTTGTTTTCAAGCCTGGGAGTTGTGTGACGGGAAGCATTCCCTTCTGGGGCTATGTAAAGCAGATACATGGTCGTGGCAAGACAGCCAGATGAGTCACAGGTGGGAAACCATTGTGATACTGAAGAATTTGACTGCAGCCCCTGTCAGCATTCCCTCAGTTTGAGGACACTTCCTGTACACACACTGTGCTGTTCACTTTTGACTCACCCTCGCTCAGACAGACAAACCTGTGAGGCGCCGTACGGCGTCTGTTGAGCTAGAGGAAAGAATTCATCACATCTTGAGGTACGTGCAGCTCACAGGACGTAGTGCACTTGTTTTCCCCTTCAAGAAGTTTGGATTTAACAGCTAAATTAGACCAGAGGGAAGTAGATAAATTAAGGTTTAAACTTGCGGGCCTTGGTTGTGTAGCACATTGACTAGAGGCATGTTGCGGTTGGGGAATCCTGGAAGGTCATGGCAGGCCGAGCATCTTCTCTGTAGGCTGTCAGTTCGGTCTCATCTTCTGCATAATCCAATGAAAAGCCTACCTTTCTTGTTATGTCATATTGCCTGCTAATGGGTTGAGAATTGTCTAAGACTCGAAGGTGATGAATAAGGGATAGGAACCAGGGAACTGTATGAACTTGTTATTTAAAGTTGAATTTAATAGAATAGCAATCTCCCCCTTTCCTTTAAAGGAAATGGTGTATTCAGCATTAAATGACTCTGTGACAGCTACACAGAGGGGACTTCCCTTACTCTCTTGTGCACAAGCAAATCAGACATCTCATGTGAAAATCACGCCTTACCTAGCAGGCCTAGCAGAGTTTTGAGAGTTTCCAGTAACTGGCTTGAAAATTTTAGAGAGCATTGGTAACATCCAATGATGAACCGTGGGAAAAAGGATGCAGTCCTGTATGTCTTAAAACCCTTTCAAAGAAAACCACAGGACATTATCACTGCTGATTTCAAAGGGGAACTCAGGCAGAACAAGAGAAATACCCACTTCTCCATTCCAAGACCATGACTCATTTGGCCAAACTTTCTTTTCTGTCTCCTCTTTATATCATCTTCTTTTTTTTTTTTTTAAGGTAATTCTTTCTTCCTTCCTCAAATACAGCTCCACTTCACAGTTGCTGAACTCAAGGAGGTGCCCAGTGTTCTGTTCTCATTTTAAATCTTTTTCCTACATTTAGTACCTATAGCGTTCAATTTCTGTAATATAATCCTCCTATTTGGTGAAAAAACTACTTCATGGTGCTGTATCAAATATGCCATCTTATGTTTGGCAAAAAGAAAAAAAATCCTCTCAGAATTATTTTCAAGGAAAAGGATATGGCTGAAAAAAGAAAAGAGCCAGAGACACTTGAGCTACATTATCCCTGTGAGAAAGGAGATTTTCATCACTCTTTCAAAGCCAGCTTCCTACAGCATGTGTGATCAGCACCTGCCAAGCACATGGAGAACGTAAAAAGGGAGAGGTTTTCAGTCTTTAGTGAATTAACTGCTTGTGAAAGGAGGCAAAACAACATTGTACATACTCAAGAAATAGATGTAGTAAAGGCAACCACAGTGAAAATGACCCTACTCCTTGTTACTGGGTATGCATGGCAAGGTTTTTGTAGTAGGGGGACTACAGAGGTGACTTCTGCAAGAACCTGCTGGAAGCTTCTGTCATGTCTGACAGAGCAAATGCCAACTGGCTCCAAGACGGACCTGCCACTGGCCAAGGCTGAGTCCATCAGTGACAGTGGTAGTGCCTCTGGGATAACATGGTTAAGAAGCGGGGGAAATGACAACCAAAAAGGAGCAGTAGCTTTTGCAGCCAGAGAGAAGAGTGAAAAGGTGAGAGAAACCCTGCAGACACCAAGGTCAGTGAAGAAGGAGAGGGAGGAGGTGCTGCAGGTGCCAGAGCACAGATTCCCCTGCAGCCCATGGAGATGACCATGGTGAGGCAGGCTGTTCCCCAGCAGCCTGTGAAGGATGATGAAGGAGCAGACATTCCACCCACAACCAGAGGAAGACCCCACATCTGAGTAGGTAGATACCCAAAGGAGGCTGTGACCCCATGGGAAGCCTCCACTGGAAGCAGGCTCCTGGCACAACCTGTGGCCCCATGGAAAGAAGAGCGCATGCTGGAGCAGCTTTGCTGGCAGGACTTGTGACCCTATGGGTGACCTGCACTGGAGCAGTCTGGTCCTGAAGGCCTGCACTCTGTGGAAGGGACCCACTCTGGAGCAGTTAGTGAAGAACTGCAGCCCATGGGATGGAGTCCTGTTGGAGCAGTCTGTGGAGAAGTGTCTCCCATGAGAGGGACCCTGTGCTGGACCAGAGGAGGAGTGTGAGGAGTTCTCCCCGTGAGCAGGAAGGAGTAGTAAACACAACGTGATGAACTGACCCCAACCCCCATTCCCTGTCCCCCTGTGCCACTGGTGGGACAATGAGGAAGAAAAATTGGGAGTGAAATTGAGCCTGGGAAGAAGGGAGGGGTGGAGGGAGGTGTTTTAAGATTCGGTTTTATTTCTCATTATCCTTCTCTTTTGCTTGGTAAGAAATTAGGGTTTTTTTTGAAGTTGAGTCTGTTCGGTCCATGACAGTGATGGGTGAGTGGTCTCTCCCTGCCCTTATATTGACCCATGAGCCCTTAGATATATTTCCTCTGTCCTGTCCAGCTACGGATGGCAGTGATAAAGCAGTTTTGGTGGGCACCTGGCCTCCAGCCAGGGTCAATCCACCACATCCTCCAGTGCACTTAGCCAGTGCTGTCTGCTCTTCCCTGCTGAGGCAGAGACAAGCTCTGCTTCAATGCTCACTTCAGCTCTGGCTCCCAGCTGCCCCTGCCAGGCAAATAACTGCCTATCATATTCCCTGGCTTCAAGGAAAGGCATTTGTGAGAGGCTGCATTGTGTCCACAGCCACAGCTCACAAAAACTACCATATTACCAACAAATGCCATTCACTATTGACATCAGGGAGCATACCTATCAGTACCCTGGGGCTGGCTCTCATTCTGCAGTGTTTCCTGACCAGTCCATTTGAAACACACGTAGACATGTAATGATATTGCAGAATTTGAGTATTTTTAAACTGATCCTGAAACAAAATTGTTTTTAATACAGGCATTATAAAAGAAAAAAAAAAAAGCTTTTTGAGATATATCAGTGCAGTGACTACAGGTTTGAAGCAATATGAAGTTTTAAATAATTTTTTTTTTGTATTTGTATTTGCTCTGATTGTTCTGAAGCTGATGTCCTTACCCTAAGCAGCAGCATGCTTGCTGTAATGTACCTCTAGGTAATTGCGCATTAAGCTCATTAACATGGATGCAGCAGACAGCAAGGCAAGACTACAGCTTTGCTGCCGGCAGTGCCTGAGATAGCTCCCACCTCTAACATCCCTCTTAGGGTGCCGGGTACCTCGCCCAGCCAACATCCCAGTTTGTGTGCAGCGAGTTCTGCGGTGCCGTGAGGAAATGATGCAGCCAGCAGAGGGCAATGAACGTCAGTTTTTGGAGCGGTTACATAAAACAACCTCAAAAGTGGTGGAAAAGGTCAAACAAGAGCATGTTGTGAACTGCTGCTATACATCCATTTCTGTTAATTACTGTGAGACCTGAGTGAACCCTTGTGATCATGTGATCTATAAACCTCCTTTTTAATGGCTGTATAAAACAACACAGTTCCTTATTTATGACAATGTAATTAATAGTCTTTTCAACCGGGGGGAGGGGGGAGAACCTAATAAAAATGATACTCTCCTAAAATAGGACAAACAGCTTAAACCAATAGCCAATAAACCCATAGTTCTTCATATAAATCCTGTTTTATTGGTCTGTTCTGCAGAGCAGTTGTTTTGTTTAACTTGATAAACAGGTCATTTTTCCCAAGACAATTAGATGCCTGGACAAAAAAAAAAAAAAAGAGAGAGAGGGCCAGAGAAGTCAGCAGTTGTGCAGTTCAGAAGAATAAAACTGCTTCTTTCAGCCAGATGCAAAGCTCTTTATCACAGATACTAATCCAACATGCTGCAAATAATGTAGAACTTATGGTAGAGAACTTTTTCTAACTTGGGTGACATCTGGTAGGGATGTAACTCCTATCTAGGCAGTCGGGCAAGCAGGTGGTGTCAATGGACTGCAAGATGTAAGTGTTATTATTTGCCTCTGAAAATCTGGGCAACATCCTTTTTGAGCTTAATTGTGGCTCTAGGTGCCAAATATTTTAAGATTGATCTCTTGACATTGCTATGTTAACCAACGAATAGCTTAATAGCAGGAAATGCCTGGAGTGTAAGTGGGAAATTGTATTTATTTATTCTGTGGAAGATCCTAAAGGAGCCCTTCAGGACCAGGACCCTGTTGCAGCTCTGCTATCCTGCACAGGAAAGCTCCTGCAGGCAGTAGACCCAAGTTTCACAACTATGTGTGTCATGCCTGCTCATCAATCTGCTGTACATCATTTGTCTTTTCTGTACTGGGCTTCCCTTCTCAAAACAGTATTAATAATTCCTCCTATTTAAAGTGCTATGACTAAAATGACTACAGAAAAGCTAGGTTGTACTTTGATACAGGATAGGAGAAAGTAGTACCTGTTTTATGAATATGGTAAGTCCAAGAGAAAGGTCCTGGGCTGTTTGACTGAAAAGGGTGTAGATCTTTGGCTCCCAAAATTTCAGGAGAAAGCTGGAAGCTGTAACTGTCCTGGTGCAGTTCCTGTTCGACCATTCAGAGTAACAGAGCCTGGCAAGGATGCTACAAAGACACCATGCACAAAGAAAATGCTCCTATTAAAAAGGGGGAAGAAAAGGGGGAAAACTGAGCCTTTTGATGATGGTATTGACTTCAAATACTGCACAGAAGGAAGAGCAAAGTCACAGAGGAAGAGGAGGGGTGAGTCACTTGCCTTGTGCTCCCTGCAGAGGTTCCCAGGTGGGGAGCAGTCAGCTGGTGGTAAGTGCCCTAAAGTTCCTGGCTATTAGCAGTAACGATGATTATAACTGAAGCTCTCATTGCCTGTGTGTACTTATTTCAGAGAGAACACAGGACATGTTAGTTGTGTCAGGCCCAATAAGGAGATGTTAATAAGTACCTGTTTGCATATGAGGTAACTGCTGCTTCTGAGTTTTTATGATGTGTCATCAGCTAACAGTCAGGAGCCTGGCTGGCGCCAGCTCAGACGTCAAGTGGGATCTACCTGGAGAGATGGCAAATATTTGACTTGGTGCTGAAGAGCTGGATTTCAGTCATGGCTCTCTGCTCAACATCAAGTGAATTGTGGCAGAGGTAGCGAGTGTGTTTGAACCCTGATGAGTCCTTGTTTTAATGGCTGCTGGTTAGACCATTGTAACGCAATCAAGTTATCATAGAACCATAGAATCATAGGGGTTGGAAGGGACCTCGAGAGATCATCGGGTCCAACCCCCTGCCAAAGCAGCTCCTTAGGACATTTCACTCAGATAGGCGTCCAGACGGGTCTTGAATATCTCCAGGGAAGGAGACTCCACCACCTCCCTGGGCAGCCTGTCCCAGGGCTCTGTCACCCTCACTGGGAAAAAGTTCTTCCTCATGTTGGTGTGGAACTTCCTGTGCTCCAACTTGCAGCCATTGCCCCTTGTCCTGTCTCCACAGACCACTGAAAAGGGGCTGGCTGATTCCCCCTGCATCCCCTGCTTAAGATAATTATAAACATTAATTAGGTCCCCCCTTAGTCTTCTCTTCTCAAGGCTGAACAGTCCCAATTTTCTCAGCCTTTCCTCATAGGGGAGATGCTCCAGGCCCTTAATCATCTTCGTAGCCCTTCTTTGGACTCTCTCCAGGAAATCCCTGTCCTTTTTATAACAGGGAGCCCAGAACTGGACACAATACTCCAGGTGGGGCCTGACCAGGGCAGAGTAGAGGGGGTTATGTTGTAGAGAGTAGTTATGTTCAAATGGGCACAACTGAGGTGCAGTCACAGGCTCTGCAATTGCTCCCTCCAAACTGAAGCAAAGCTGTTCCAAATGTGACAAAGTCCCTGGGCAGGTAAGGTTCAGTCCCTGATGGGGGTCTTTTTAGGCAAATGCAGGCTTCTAGGCATGCAGGGGAGGGCAGCCTGCCTACACCTCCCTCTGCTAGTTCTGGCTCCTCTCTCTCCTGAGTCATCAGGGCCAGCTGAGGATTTGATAAAGTAGGGTTGCCCCAGTTTAGCTGCTGCGTGGTGTTCTAATGGAGTTGGTGTGCTGTAATGTAGCAGCACTTCTGCCAGGCTGACGTACTCAGCCAGTGTAGATTAAGTGAAATCAGTGAGCACAACAGTGGTAGGCGAGTCACAAATAAATTATATTCATAGGCTTTAAATATTTTATTACTGTTTTTTTCTGAGGATGAGGTGGGAGGGTTGGGGGAGGTAATTCAGTCTCATGTCTCTCCTACAACACAGACTTTCCCCCAGGTACTCCTACCCTTTTGAGGACAGATTTCTAGATCTTAAAGAAAAACCTCAGCATTCATTGTTACTTACCTAGGTGTGTAAAATAAAAATCCCTATCTCCTCACCCATTAAATTAATCATCAGGGGATTTTTTTTCATGTTCCTGTCTTTAGCTGTAGGAGGGAGAGGAAAATACTGCAATATCTTTTCTTTCCCCCACCCTTTCTTTTTTTGGTGAGGTTTTTTCCGACATTAGAGCAAAATGAAAGCACCAATCAAGGAATGGCCAACCTTCCTTAGTGTTCCTCTCCTTGCACCCGTTTCTTCCACAGTGAGACCACTATCAGGTTCTTGGGGAAAGGACAGCAGCTTGGAGAGAGGCACTTTGCAGCCAGGGGAGTGGGCAGTGGCTTCCTGGGGCCCCTCCAGCAGGATGTGGATAGTGTGGAGGACAGCTGAGCCCTGCGTGGACTCACCACTTGAGCATTTAATCCCAGCAGCACTCCAGCAACTGGTCATTTGGCATCACCTTTGAGTCGTATACCGTTCAGATATCATGACTGGGCAGTCCCTGTGCTGAACATTTCATAAGAGAACCTGTTATAGTAAAGTAATGAAGAAAATGTTGAAGTCCTATGAGTTTTATGATAAAAGTGCGTTGAAAGCTTTGGGAAGCATACTTGGAAGAAAGCAAAAGTTTGACACCTTCAAAAAAAGCAATATTTAAAGTTTTAAAAATTGTGGCCATCATGAAATCTTGAGGTCTACTTCTTTCTCTACTATTCTTGTTTTGGCCTTGGTGAATCACAGCTGGTCCTGGTTTTAAATGCAGAGATTAATTTTTAGCACCCATTTATATCAAATAAAAAAAAAGTCTTATGCATACCACTTGCATTCTCTCTGAAATGTCTGATATTATGATTCTTTGCTCATAAGATCAGAGTACTTCATTTTAAAGAGAGGAACAGAAAACAACAGAATAAATAATAGACTATTTTAAATGAAGCTAATTGCTGATTCTTTTTGTATTCAAAGATCTGTGAGTGAAAGTTTAACTTGTTTTGTAAGCCCTTTTCTGCCACTGTAGCCACAGTAAATGACATTTAATTGAATAAAATCAAATAACAAAAAAACCCACCCAAAATAACAGTTGATCAGAGAGGTGAATGAAGTTTTTTCTGTTTTCTACATTAGGGAAACAGGAAGTTGACAGTGATGAAGAAAAACATCTTAAGGGAACTCATTTGTTAACCTTATAAATAGAGCTTCTAGAGTGTTTTACATCTTTAAAGAGCAAATGTTTGCTGCTGTACAAGAGTCAGTTACAACATTTTTACGGCTTTCAACAAGGAAGTACAGTTTATGAGCAGAGAAAATAAAACGTATAGGAGTAAACATGTTTTGTAACCACACCAAAATAGGGGGCTAAGAAGTGAATTAGAGTTTCTTAAAACTGTAAATATTCATAACCAAACATAACCAGTTTGTTTCCAGGTAATTGAAATTTGTTTGTGTAAAGAAATCCCTGTAATCTGATAAAGAAACTAGCAATGCATGCGTTCTCTTAAATGAAACGGCATGCTCTTGGTTCAGGCTTATTATGTTTTACGATGTACCTTTACCTCCAGAATGTTTTATGTTTCTTAATAGTGAATTATAATATGTCTTCTCAGCTGAGAGTGATTTCCCACTCTCTGGTCAGAGGTCAAAAATAGACTGGAAATTTCCATGTTGATGAGAAAGCCTTAAAACAACAAGTGGAATAGGTGTGGTAATGCAAAATGTATGTTATTGTCACGGGCGCTTAGCCAGACCTGTTCTGAGCTGCTCCTACCTTTTTTCTTCCCTGCTCTCTCCTTTCCCATCTTTCTCTTCTTTCCCTCCTTCATTGCTCCAAACCTAAAGATGGCCTGATATGAAATGCTGCCAGTCAGGATTCCCAAGCTTCAAAGGGATCTCTCATCATCAGAGACAGAGGTTCTTTTGTGTAGCTGTTGAAGAGCGGCTCTGGCTGCTTCCACGCAGACAGGGAACTCTGGAGTTCCTCTTCACTCCAGCCTCTCGCTGCACCATCTGGATGTTGCAGGGATTTTGTTGTACGTTTTCCCCAAGGCTGCAGATGAAGTAAGGCTGCAGCCAGTGCCATGGTCTGCAGGGAGGCGTCATTCTACATGAATGAATGCAAAGGAACAGGTCTCTGCGTTTCAGTGCAAGGAAAGCCTCTCCCCAGAAGGTGCTCTTGGCCTTCTGTTTTAACAGCTCAGAGCAGCCTTAAAACTACAGGAAGCAAATGCTAAACCTGTGCCAAGAATTCACGAACAAATGGAGGCCATGGGTACCATAATAGGAAAAATCTGAAAATGAAATGACATAGAAGTAATATTAAAATCTTTAGCTTGCTACCATTGTCATGAGGTCATGAGGGTCAGGAAATACTGCTGTGCTTTCTGAGAGGTGTCTGGGATTTTACAAGAACTGTCATCTTGATTTCACAGGGCTTTGCTCTAATTTACCATGCCCTGCTTTGTGAAAATGTGAGTGCAAAGTTCTGCTGTACTGACAGGTCAGGTTAATACTCACTTACCAAGGTGCAAACAATGTGCCAAGTGCAAGAGCCAAGGCAAGGTGACCCTTCTCTTTTGAGGAAGTGATATGAAACGGGTGAGAAGGCAACATAAGAACAGCCACAGTCAGTCAAACCTCTGATTTGTTTAACTCGGTATTTTGACACCTAAGGTGGCTAGCAGAGAATAATTAGAAGAAATATAAAAAAATAGTGTAAATACAGGAAATGTCTTTCTGTGATACAATCCACAAACTGGGAGAGAGGGGAGAGAGTCGCTGAACAAGGCCATGGAAGTCCTCGTGAATCTCTTGCAGTGCAGAATATTATACTGCCTGTCATTTACTAATTTATCATACAGATGGACAGCGTTCCTCAATGGTTTTGGAAAAGGCAAAACTTGCATTTAGTTCCTCTTGGCTTTATTTTGGTTCAGAGGCTTTATTTTGGGGCCAGAGGCTTCTGGATGCCGTCACAGCCTCTTTCAGTGTGTCAGCACCAGAGCGTCAGTTCTCCTTGGGGCTTTCACACACATTTGCTGCTGTTTCTTCCACTTCAGAGATCAAGAAGATCTTACCTCTGGTCAGTGGTTCGTGGTACCCATGCCTCTGTAGACCGTGTGGCTGGGGTTTTTGGTTTTGCTGCGAGCCTATGGGACTGGGACTGTAGGAGTGGAGTTGATGAGTGTGACAGAAACAGCCCTCTGTGCTGACTTAGGAAGTCTCTGACCACTAATAAAGCTGGGAATTAATTTTTGAGAAAGAAGCAACAATCTGGAGAAAGGAAACTCTCCTTGGGGATGGATCTGATGGACCTGTGAAACTGCAGTGACCACTTCACCTCCCCTGCCCAATGAGAAATTATGCAGACACTCCAAGTTTCTTGCACTGGTTTCTTGGTCTATTATTCCATTTTTTCAAAGGTGTTTCATGAAAGGATGCAATATGCAATGCACTTTCTAGGATTCTAACTTAAGGGGGACCTAAAAGGACATACTGCGGGTCACCTTTCAAAAATTGTCTTAGATGCTCTGAGAAAACACTCCTGGAGGATTTGTCCATTGCAGAAATACCATACCGAGCTTAAATCAGCACAGCCATTTTTCAGTTTGTGGCTAAAAGGTTTTAAGGACACAGAAAAGGCACAACCAACGCCCGAGCTGGGCAGTGCAGCAAGGAGAGGGTTTTGCTGACAGTTCATTGTGCAGTGGGTGCAAGACGGTGCGGTTCTTTGCCCTTCACGGGGCAGCACTCTAGCGCATTGCCATCTTTTATTCAGCATTTAGCAAGATCATCGCTGTGTCATGTCTGCATTTCTGGGTGATGCCAGTCTGACACTACCTCAGGGTAGAAATGCTCTAAGTATAACACAAATGTACCTTACAATAATGGAAAATCCTTTTGCAAGCTGGAAAGCAAAGCACTCTGATCAGGAGAGCTGCTCTGGTGGCCCCAAGGTGATGTCTCCCAAAGCAGCCAGAAAGGTGAATGCACAACAGCAGCAGTATTTTACAATAATTTATGTGAAAAGAAACAGAATGACAGAACTGGAGGCTACAGTGAAAACAGATGAGATCTTTTTTTTCCCAGTGCTAGTGATAGTGAAATAGTCTGTCTAGTAATTTTATTGAATTTTATTATATGTTTTGGGAGGAAAATAATAATAATCTCATTTTGTCTTTTCCTTCCCTTTTGTCATGTATTGTCATTTGGAGAACGGCTTCTTATCTTCTTTAAGAGGCTTTACACAAATGGTAAAGTTGATTCATAAATAGCAAAGGCACACTAATTTTCCTTATAATGTATTTCACCGTCCAAAGTGACCGAGAGCTTTACCCCATTGCTTTCACTGTGACAGATTTATAGTCGGTGGATGGCAAAACCAACTTGCCTTTTTAGTGTAGAAAGGCTGAGGACCATTTTGAAAGGTGTTTAAGGTCACAACATGTAATGTGTTGTTCAGCAGCAAGTTGGAGGCAAGGAGTCTCTTACTCCATGACTCAGCTCCTCCCAGGTACGTGTCTTGGCTGTCTCCCAGTTCTGAAGCAAGACCTGAACACACACCAACCCCAGCAAAGCAGTTGCTGCTTATTCATGGGGTGCAACTGTGGGGACTGAGGCTTTGAGGGTGCCATGACATGTTGCTTGCTGTCTGGACAACTGGGGAGCCTGTGCAGAGGGTGAGGATGGAATAAGAGACGTACTGCAGAATGCAAGTTAGATATAGCCTTACACTGACTACAGTCCAAGCATTAATGTATAATAAAGACTGAGAGGTATCATGCAAGTGGCTCCAAGCAACTGGTGTCAGAGCCTCCTAAAGGTACTCCTCCCTCCACTGTCTTTTCTCTCAGAAAAATATAAACCAATTATTAGCTAACAGTGGACATTTTCAGGCAGGGGAATTTCAAATGCTTGCAAGCCCTCTGTTACCCAGAGCTGTGTGGCTTAGCAGAGCAGGCTGTGGGCATCCCTCTATGGGTGCCGTTGCAAGGAGATGTGGAAGGGCTGTTGAGATCTAGCCATCAGTATCTTCCTCTACGTTTGCAAATAGCCCAGGGTGAAACAATCAAAACCATTTGCTGCTTTTGCTTCCACATTAAGGGCATGAAGTGGGAGGCTGAAGGCATGTAATATCTGATCTATGTGGTGCATGGCGCAAGGAAGACAAGATTCATTGCTGTCCCAGTGGCCTAGGGCAGCAGAGGGATATTCTGGGAACCAGCTGCAATGCCTACTGTGGTTGAGCTGTTTGGATTTTAGAATAGTGAGGTTTTTGTGATGCCCACTGTTTTAATCCAGATTTGCATGTCTTTCCTACCGTGACCTACAGATCTCTATCCAAATTAATGCAAAACCTTCTGCTTTCAGTGCAAAAGAGTAGTTTGATAATATCCTGCTGCAGTGTTGCTCTTTATTACAAGAGTAATTGCTCTGACCCAGCAATTCCGATGACTTTTGCACTTAAGGTTTTGCACACTTGAATGGTAATGCAAACTCTGGCAGAGAGATTTAAAACACTGAGCTTCTTGCATTTTCTCCAAGCATCACATGTCATCTTGCTGTCTGCTTTTGCTCTAATTTGTGGGACCCCTTCTGCTGTGAACATGGCCTTGGAGATTTTTGCCTCTGGTCTCTTGTGATATTTTTGATTCCTCGTTGTGTTCATAATGGCACAGCCCCTTTCAAGCTTCAGACTGAATTGATGACTTTTCTTGCTTGTAATATTCCAGTTGCTTCAGGGGCTCACCATGGTCTAGCTGGGAGAGTGCTTGTCCTCAGTTCCTAGCTATGATTAACAGGCTCCCCTCATGTTTCAATCACAAAATTTCATGATCAGATCCAAGTCTGACAGAAATACTTTTCTAGGTTATCTGATAAAAAGCTCATCTCCACAGACACGATGGACTTCAGGGGCACAATGGCAGGTGTGAGAATCCCATAACCCAGTCAGAGAAGGGGACACAGTCCCTCTCAGGGCTATTAGAGCAATGCCACCAGCCCCTAGATAGAAAGTGACACCCAGCACCACCAGCAGCTGCCCCCCAGTGCATCTTTTCTAGAGGGAAGCACTGCCTAGGGGGTTATGGGACACATGGGACACAAGCAAAGAATATTTTGAATTTGCACAAATTTTATAATGGGATGTTTAGGGGAGGGACCAACACCAGGGAAAGGAGGGATCAAGCCAGTTTAGGAAGGAAGAAATATGGGAAAACAGTCAGGGCTGGTCAGATGTAAACAGGCTGCTAGTCAGTACACTTACCTGGCAGTGCCCTGTGCCTGACCAGTGCTGTCTGTCCTACCTGCTTATTAAACTCCATTTCTAACTCTTTTCCTGGGTGAGGGGACTGGTTTCTCCTCTCATGTGTGCATGTGTGTTTGGAGGTTTATGTGCCAGCAACCAGAGCTGGGCCATGGCCAAGGGGACCACATGACTGTGGGGCCAGCAGCTACCCTGAGTAAGAGCACATATGCTCGCATGTGATAGCTAGCAAATATCAGACTGGACTCACCAGCAAGTAAGATAACTGATTTGGGAGCCACATTTCAAAGCAGCTATAAGATATGTGTGTCACTGTGTGTGAGACCACCAAAGGGGTTAGCCACTGTGGGTACCAGGAGGTCTGCTCAACTTGCTGCAATACAATTTCATAGCTAAACGTATCATGTTAACCAAAATCCATTAAAAACAGTCAGTGTTATAATCAAAAAAGCTACTTTCTATGTTTTTCTGACTCTTCCCAATTTTGCAGACACCCACTGTTCTCAGATAAAAACACAAAGCCTGCCTTTGAGGTTTAGTCCGATGTCTACATCATTTCAGTGTTTCAGCTGGTTTCCCAGCATTTTCATAGCCCATTTGGTCCAAGCAAGAGGTGTTGATCAGCCATCAGTTAGATCGTAAGGGTTAAAGGGTGACTTGATACATGCACATCTATAAGTATTGCTTAACTTCTGCACGAGACAACAAGCATTTCTAACTGGCTTACACTAAAGCTTTTTAACAATGTAGCTCCTCAAAAACTGTTCTAGTTTTCTTACTAGCTTTTTTTTTTGGTGAAGCAGGTCCTGGATAAAACACATAATTAAAACTTGTCATGCATCAATCACTTCAGGGCAAATAATTCAGATAAATATTTTGGTTTTTACTAGCGGCTAAGTGGGTAAGTTTGGTATTTCCTGTGCCATAATTCAAATTTATGGCAGCAGACTAATTTGTATGCCAGATCCTGTACAGGGAGCAGTCAATTTGGTGCCACAGCTTTACTTGAAGATGATTCATATCAGATTTATAAACATAACACATTATCATATCAGATGATGTCTAATATCTGTTCTTGGAAATGAACGAGTGATGAGATAAGAGCTGTAACAGAACATCACAGATTTCAGGAAATTAGTTCTTTTTCACTAGAAGACAAAAGCTAAGTCTAAAACCTGGGTTTATTTAGGCTTTCCCTTCCCCGCCACTTTCTCCCCGCCCCCTCCAAGATCTCTCAGGAAATTATTCTAATACTCTTTCACATTTATTGTGAATTTTGGAAGCAATGTCTTGTGGTATTGCGCTGTCATAACTGAATGGAAAAACTAAAAAGACTTAACTGCAGAAATCTTTTATCTAAGCAAGGTACATGGTAGGTGGATACCATAAAATCAGTCAGGTGCAGTGTGGGAGTTAAAATACAGCTAGACCCGAAAACAGAGCTGTAGCATTCTGAGTTAAAACCAAAACCAAACGTAACCTTGTTTTAACAGAACTGAGTCATCTCCAGGCAGACACAGGTTATGCAAACAATCCTGGTCTACATAATTTCTGAAACTGAACGGATTCTATACAACTCATGATAAGGAGGCACTGAAAGAGGGAAGATATTTTCATTTGTTTTGACTATTAGTTGAAGGACTGTTATTGATACAGGAGTTCATCCAAACCACAGTGTGTTCTCACCTTGGTGCAAGCACATAACTTCTTTTAGAACCTTGTTAGCATTTCACTTTGCTGTTCAGTGCATGACACTGCCCTTGCCACTCTACACAAACTTTTTATGGTAGAACAAATTATTATGTCATAGAGTCTCTATGTTATTGTTCACAATATTTTTTAATAGGAAGACGCCAATTCAGATTCAGTTATCTCTCCGTATTTCCAAGTGCTTTACTCTGCTGTTTTTATCACCTTTGGATGTTATTGTTCCTGTGTGAATGTGCAACGGAGCAGAAAGAGTGGTGCTGCCCCAGGAAGGAGCTGGAGCTGGGAGTTGAGAGCTGAGAGCGAGTCCAGCTCTGACTGAGCAGTGTCCCATCGGCAGGGCACAGTCGAGGAGAGCAGGAGACAGGGCTGGAGACCAGCATGCTATGGCATTACAGAGGCAGAGACTGAAGACCCTGGGCTGAATGGAGAAAGGGCTCCTGGTCCATAGGGACACATGGGTAGAGGGCCATGACAGCAATTTCCTTGTTTTTCGATTTAACAAGAATTCTGCCACATAGTGCTGCATAGGATTGCAAAATTTAAATATGTGCAGGCATCTCTCAGAGAGGAACTGATGGAAGGAGTGGGTGGTTGCCTCAGGGTGGAGATGGAGCAGCATGTTGTATGAAGCCTTTCCATAAAACAGTGCTGGAATGAGCCCTGACCTCTATCCTAGGGAACATTATTTTTTCTCACTTTTTCCCCAACATCCTAACTTTGTATATTTTCACTCTGATTTTCCCTCCTACTTTGCTCTTAGCTAGCCAGGTCCATGCCTCGTCCCAGGATTAGATGCCCACTCTATGTCCAAATTAACTTTTACTATACAATATCCAACTCAATCATGATATCAAAGTATCAGAGTAAGGAATTGATTCTTAAAATTGAGAAAAAACAATAATCAAGGCTGCTGTGACAGTGATCTGTTGTGCTAATTATTTGTTAGATATGCCACAGAAATAAAAGCTTTCTCAGCAAGAAGAGTCAAAAGTGGTTAAAAAATTTGTAGTGTTGACTTGCTCATTCATTTTCACATAAAAGGTGGTATCCTAGAGAAGATTACATTCTTTACAGTATTTTCTTCTGACCTTCTGCAAATTATAACCTGTCTTGCTAGAATGACATTTTTATTATTTGCTGTTAGATAGGCCTCAGCAAAATATTTTTTTTCTCTGTAACTGTGAGCCACACAAATAAAATTGGAAACAAAGCAAAAGTTCAATTTACTCTCCAGTCTTTCCATTTTAACTTTCTATTCTTGGAATTCATAGCATAAAATTAATCCCACCCCTGGAAATATTTTTCAGATATTTAAAAAATATCATTGAATCTACTGTTTAGAAAGCAGATGTTGTCCACAGAGTAGCAGGACAAACTCCATTGCAAGATGCTAGCTCAGACTCCAGTTCTCCTTCAGTGGTCTCACAAAGTATGCTGGCTTGTGTTTAAAAAGATAAATTGGAGTTTCATCTGAATAAAGATTTCATCTGAGTAAAGACTTCAATTGAGGACTTTAGTCCCACAATTAGAAGCATCTGTTCCAATGTACAGCTAACATGATTACTGAAGCAACCTTTGATGACCAAAATTCTCAAGCCTGAAATAAAATTAGTCTTAAACAAATTTGGTTTACTGCCCAGGGTATAGCTGAACAATCGGATTTCAAATGATTGGTCTAAACCTTTATTCAGCTTGAAAAATTGGGGGAATTTAAAGGCTAACAGCTTTAAACTAAAACATTGTAAGATTTTTTGTATCTGAACTTGTGCTAAATATTATCCGAGTCTTGTGAAACTCAGGGATATAGCTGTTTTGAGTTCCTGTATCATATAACATATTACTGTAAAAATTAGGGACAGTGGTTTTCAAATGAGCAGGAATAATCAGGTTAGCTTGCTCAGTACTACCTTTTGGATAATATGTACTGTATTTCTGTAAGAAAGTTATTTTCAGAGTATTTTTATTTTATTAAATATTTTTACCAATATTGGAGAGAAACAAAAAAAATGTTAAGTTTTTTTTTTCTTTTTGTGGAGGTATTAAATCCCTTTATTAGGTTGGTCTGTACTACAGCTCTGGGGTCATCTAGTAAGCAAGGAGCTTAACATGTACAGCTCTTGGTTTGTATTGCTCTAGCAAGATCTAAGATCTCTCCCCTTACTCCTTTGGTCACCCTGAGGACTGGAAAGTGCAGTTTTCCTCATGGTGATTGCAGTGTACAGCATTTCATTGCCAGTACTTACAGTGAAAACAAGAAGAAAATGGTTATACTTCTCTTGTTGTGAGATATGCCACTGAAGTTGGGCAGTGTATATGACAAGGTGTAGTGACAGGGAGATTTTGGGTGGAACAGAAACCAGTCTATACTATGAGAGTTGTCTAAGGTTTGTATGATAAAAATATTTCTCTCTGGGTGAAAATATTAGTATTAATGCCGGTGAAGACAGAGCAGGAATTTAGGACTGTGGCTTGAGAGTACTGTCCATGGTGACTTCCTGGTGGAAGATTTGAAATGTATGGATAGAGCCAGTGATTCTTGGGGATGGACTTGTACTGAAGCTATTTTCACCTCTCTAAAATCCTTCTCCAGTCAGTGGTAAGAGACATGTCTCCTGGTACTTGTCAGATGATCTTGAGTGGCTTTCTTCTTGGTTTATGTTAAAAAATTGTGGGTTAGGGTCTGGTTTTACTTGGTGTGGGTTTTTTAAAACATACGGGTCCTGAATGAAGTGCATGGCCTCTGAAGTAGTCTCTCACTAAGTAGCCAGCCAGGGTATACATGGTGCCCACTATCGTGTTTTACATGTTTGCGGCATTTAAATATTTGTTCCCTGAGTCTCTGCCCTGAAGATATTTCCCACCAAAATTAGGACTGTCTCACTCAAACTGGGATGGGTGGTTACCCTAGGTTAATGACTATGTAAAATTTGATTCATTTCTCATTATACAGTATGCCAAATTAGATGAGTAAGTATATTATCCCCGCAATTCTGTAAATTGCTTTAATAATAAAGAATAATATTGTTGGTAAAACTGTGAGAAAGGATCTGAGAAATAGAGTTGTTTCTGTGTAACTCAGTGCACGGTGTTAGTCCCAGCCAGCAGAGAACAGAAAACTGTTGCATACCCAGTGCACAGCCCTGACATCCTTGAAGAAGTCCAGTTCTATGTCATGTTACCCATATATAAATATATACATACATACATCATACATATATAGCCCATCCTGAATCCTGACTGTGTTCCTGGGCTTATCACTAGTACTTCCACCCTTGGCTGTATCTGGGCAGATATCTGAGCTGGTGGGCTTCACTGAACCCAGTGCTAGTGGTTGCTGGTTTTCTGCTCTGCCTGGAGCCTCCCTCCAGGAGTGCTCCTCCTCCACTGGGTCACAGGGCCAAGCTGTGGCTTCTGCTACTCTGTGGGGACAGGCCTGTGGTACTTGTATGCTTCAGCTCTTCGCAAGGGGTGTTCAGCATTGAGGCACTTTTCAGCACAGGTGGACATGCTGGGTGGGTCTCTTGTCCTGCCTGCACTTAGGAGCAAGCTCAGACTGTGCATTTAACAGCAGTTTGTGGGCACAGAGGTGGGACCTGTCAGAGTGTGGGTCAGGAGATTAATGGTCTGAATGGCCCAGTGCTCTGGGTTCAGCCTGACGAGCCTAGGCACAAACCTCTCTTAACTGGTAAACAGAGTTACCTCCACTGTCACATTTATTTATATTTGGGCAAACTCTGCCAAGCACTCTAAACCAGCATTTTATACTTGCCTCTGGGAAGATGTTGAAAGCTTTCAGCTCCCATTAAACTCAGACTTGCAATTCATAGGTATGGGTAAACCTTTAGTGCACTTTTCACTTCCCCGGGCTCAGGACAACAGGGAATATATTTTCTCTGGTCTGCAAAAGTATGGTGGTTTCTTATGCTGTGTGTCTAGGGTCTGGGACCCGGGCATGCTCCACAGCTTGAAAGTTTGGATGAGTGCACGGAGCCTTCCTAATCTGTATCTTGGTTTCCTTCAAGAAGGGACCAGGCCCAGACGTCACACCTGAAGCAACAGGGATTACAAAGAACATGACAGTGCATGCCTGCCCTGCAGTCCTGGGGACCGTTCTGGCAGGTTACAGCTGACTGGCACATTCACTGTACTCTCCAGCTCTGCCTTTGTAGCTGCCTGTGACCAATGCGCTGTTCCCGAGTCCTGGAGCTACAGGTAAGTTTACTGTTTAACTTCCTTTAGTGCAACTTTCTGCAGCAGGCTTTGGAAAAGAAGTCCACTCTTCACATCCAATATTCCCAGTGATTCCCCAGGGGATCACTGGGTCGGAGGGACAAGCCCAAGTACACAGAATTTGTGTAGCCACGTTGTGTTATAGCCTAGCATAATTTTCTGTTTTCCCATCAATGGACAAGTTTGGACATGGAAGTATTAAATCTGTGAGGGAAAAACTTTGAGAAAGCTGTTTGTGTCTTTTGCATTAATCATCATTACCACCCACACCATTAAAACTATTCCAGAAAACTCTTGTGTTAGATAACACTGTATGTGGTTAAGGTATAAATTCCTTCGCTATCAATTTTAAGAACAATGTATGTACAAAAGCACTATGCTTCTTGTCATGATTTAATAACTTATTTTATCACTGTTAAATATTAGTGAAATGTTGAACAAAACAAAATGGCTTTTCTTTAACTATAGTCTCTTGTTATTCCAGAAAGAAGTAAAGCTTAGAGAACTTTATAATCAAGTGCTCTTGAAAGAGAGAAGCAGGGCAGAGTGTAACACCAGATTGGCTTATTTTGATTAAAACATTCACAAGCTGCCAACTCAGTGATAAATGTTGAGTGATATTGAACTGGTTACTTGTCTTTCCCCGCCCCCTCTTCTTCACTTGGACTATTACCCTGCCTAACTGGCATTTGGAATTAAACCAGAAAAGGACAAAATCTACAAAGTACTGTTTGATTTAAATTGTCCATCTGCTTCTAAAATTCTAAAAAAACCCCACTTGACAACTTAGGTATAAATAATGATAGAAACCATGTCAACCAGATTTGAAAGTACACTGGTAGATATGACGTTTCTATTTAATCAAAATTATGTGTCCATACAAAACAGAGGTTAAGCTTTTAATTAATTTGTCTGACTTGATAAACCCCAAGGAAGTATGTGCTGCACCTCTCTGAGGAACAACTCCCCTTGGAAACCCTTGTCCCACAGGCCAGGGACACTGTCGCGACTCCCTGTGACAAGATATACCTTTCTTTCCTGTACCCCCTGTCAGGGAGGAGAAAAGCTTCCCCTTCACATGGGAGCTGGTAATTACAAATCCCACATTTTACTACCTAGAGCTAGGAAGACAGGTGCCTCATTAAAGAGAAAATCCGTTTGCTGAGTTTCTATTTTCTCACCTCAATAACAGCACAGTTAAATGGTAGCCCTGCTACCTAAGTTTATTCTTTATTGTACAGTAGAGTATAAAATGGGAAACTAGGCAAAACTGGTGGTCATATTTGACTAGAAAGACTTTAACACACAATGGTTGCAGATTACAGGTTTTTTCCTCTCTTATGGGACACAAACCAGTCATGTGCTACAGATATAAATATATATATTTGATATCAAGATAATATTCTTGAGTCATGTGAGACATGAGGTACCTAATTCACAGCTCAGTATCTTTTTCAGAGGTGAAGCTAAGGGATTTTTTTTTTAAATTCTGATTTTTTTAAGACAGATTATCCTTTCTCCTGACACAGTACTCTGCTTGTCCAGCTGATCTGAACAATCTGTCATAGACTACTGTTGAAGTCGTTATTAAAATAACAAATGGTTTTGGTTAGGCTTTTCTTTTATAGCTTCCTATTTGGGCCTTTTAATATTTGACCCAATAAAATTTCCTGGAGTACGCTGCCTCCTGCAAGTAGATACACTATCTAGTTCAACCACACAGTGCTTTCGTAAGAAATGCTTTAGAGCTGTTTATGCAACATCCTTGCATATTATCATTTGGTTATCTTGTCTTTTGATGTGCATAATAAGTTAAAAGACGCTGAGTAAATAATTTCAGCTCTTTGAAGCACTCAAGTTAGTTCCTTTCTGCAGCTGGAAATCACCAGAGCATAATAAACAAGCACTTGAATTATGGCTTAGCATTACTTAAAATATAAATTTGTGTGAGCAAGAACTGTGTTATCCTGCATGTTTTTGGTGCAGTTGAGGTCATGGGACACTCTCACAGTGGTAGCAGTGGTGTGCTGGTTAGCCACAGAGCGTGATGTGCAGAGAATACACTCATCCCCACACTCCCACCTCCCTGTTCCTTTATTGTTTAGAATAATGTCATCTTAAGCAAAGAAAGCAAAATTCTGTAGTACATTTCTAAGGTAAATTGAGCATTTAGCTCAATAACAGTAGCAGTTTTAATCCAGGAATTAGGTTTTACAGGTATATTCCAGTTGTAAATTGTAATAGGTGAATTTTTGTTTTATCTACAGTGCTTTAAACCCATTGTTTTAGAGGTCTCTTCATGCTTGTCTAAGCTTAAGAAGACATTACCTGGAAGTAATCATGTGACAACAGCTGATCTGGCTCCCTTTGCTGCCTGTGAAAGGATTTTCATTGTTTTCAGTGGGAGCTGGATCACACTTCTAATGCCACGGTCATTTGCCCTGAGAGGTGCTTGCTCAAGAGCTCTTCAATTACCTTTCTGGAAGCTTTCATACTGTTGAGGTTAAGGGTTTGCCAGATGTTTGAAACTGAACAAAATTCCTGGCATCATAAGCCTAATGGCATCGTTAATCACTGGTGCAAAAAAAAAAAAAAAGCCCAAAAATCAAACCATGAAACAATAAGACCAGGGACACAGTCCAAAACCCTTGTTTGACTTCATTAGATATTTATGTAATGGGTGTGCATGGTGCCTTATCAAAGCACAGAACTCACCTTTCCTTCACCACACAGACATACAATGCTTCAAGTATTACAAAAAAATCCCAGCATGATTCCTCTTATGTGCCAAATGATGCTTTTTTTTTTTTTTTCCACAGAAATTCTGAATCACACTACAGGCTGTTGCTATTGTATGGTGAACAGGTTTGCTCAGTCCACAAAAGCACTTCTGCATCTAGGATCTCTCCTTTGTGATAACTGCCGTGATATTACAGTTCTGCAGAGGCAGGAAATGGTATTCAAATTTCGCCTTTCTGCTTAGCCCACGTAGATATTTAGCCAGAGATAATAAGAAAATACTTCACAATTATGGTAGATGAGAGTCTATTATCCCTTCAAATCCACGGTCTGCACAGAAGGGAAAGCTGAAAGGACTATTTCAGTTATTTAGGGTATATGTTTCTCTGGCACACTCATAATCTGACCGAAGCCATTATTTGGAAGTCAGTTGCACTCAATCATTTTGCCTGTTAATGAGGAGTTACTGAATCCTCCAAGCATTAATCCCATTTAGGAAAACACAAAGGCAATCTGTACCTTGTATCAAGCAATTATGATTGCATTGAGCTTGAGGAATTCAGTCATTTGTTGGAGGTTGTTTTTCCCACAACAGACCCTCTAAATAGAATTACCAAGCCTTTCAAATGTTAATTTGTTAAGAAAAATATAATGGCTAATAAAGACAATTAGGTTTGTATTGTAAATACTGAACTGCAAGACTAAAGCTGCCATGGCTTGTGAAGAAAGTGTGGCAGAACTTTATGGAACTGCTGAGGCTGGAAACCATCTTCGTGACAGAATGAGGACCATGTGGTTATTAACACCTGTCCTAAAAATATATTTCACACAAGGTAAATGTGCCAAAGAAAATGAGTCCTTATTTGAATTTTTTTTTTCCTAAAAATGAGGATTAGGCAAGGAATACTGAAGATCTGAGACTGCAAATGAAAAAGGCATCAGTAATACAGCTTTCTGAAAAAGCACGTCGTTCAGAGATAAAAGCACCATATATATATATATATATAAAATTAAAGATTGGAACTTGTAACTCTTTACATTGTGCTGTTTGTGCCTTGGCAAAAACCCTTCGTTCATTACTGGGCCCCAGACTTCACGAAATAGATAGACTAGAGATAGATGCAGCCCAGAGAAGAGCAGCACAAATAAGTTTAGAAAATATTTTGTTTGAGAAATAGCCTAGAAATGACTAAGACTTTTTAGACCTGAGTTAGGGGGAATCCAAGTGTGTTTTGGGAGGGAAATACTGACAGGTTTTCTTTCTCCCTTAAAAAAAAAAAAGGAAAGCAAAGAGGGAAGGGAGGGAAAGAAAGGGAAAGGAAGGGAATTATTTTACATCTTTATTTATTCCCTTTCAATATTTTTCACTCAGAAGGTAAACATAGTTTATATAACTGTGGGGTAGAAGCAAAATGCAATACAATGTTTATAAATCATGTAGTCCTTGATGTCTGAAAGTTTATGTTCATATTCATATTCATAACTTGTCTAGTCACAGCCGTGTTGCTAGAGAAGCTGTTTACTTGTCCTTAGAATGTGCAAAACCAGACAGAAGATTTCCAGTGCTCAGTGCTTCCGTTTCATCCAGAAATACTGTGAGAAAAAACTCTCTGCTACTGCAACACTTCCTCTTTCAATTTCACTTAGAGCTGAGGAGTACAGGGAAGTGAGCAAATGAAAAGTGAGCAAGATAAGGGCTCTATTTCAGCTGGAGAGTGCAAGAGAGAGTGAGACATACTTGAGAATAGTGCAGTTTATGGTAAAGATCAGATAGGTACGAAGTGCCTTGGTCTCTCCTGTAGAGAAACTTTGGCTCAATGCCTGTCCTTCAGACAGAGAAATTGAGTTGTGGTGAATCCCATTCCTTCTGACCATCTTTACTCCCTGCAGCACCTCTAAGTGAAGCCTTTTCAGAATGCAGAGAACAGGAAAGAATCATTGAAAACTGTAAAAGTGTGAAGCCTGGCCTGTAATCTCATGTATCTTCACAATTGGTTCGTGTTAGCAGAAGAACCAAGCAACATGCCAGGCTCACCTGACTCCTCAGCTAAAACCACAAGCATATGTTGTGAAAATTCAAGCCAGGTGTGAAAGGTGTTCTAAAAATTAACCTAATCTAAATTACCACTCTTTTTTCATGCCCACGGAGTTCTCAGATATTTTTGAGTCTCTGAGGCCTTTTCCAACAGCAGGCTTATATCTAGAAAAAACAGATATGCAGCCAATGTAGCATGCACTTTTTTCAAACATGAGTGACAAAAGATATGCCTACCCAGATTGTGTCAGACTTCAAGTTGCTCTTCCTGAGCATGAGCACAGAAAAAGAAGAAAGGGGCTATACATAGGTCATGAGACCATTTTAATAACAAATAAACAAACTGAGAAAACTAATTGATGAATGCAGGTGTCCTCATTCTTAGTGGGAAGCTAGGCAGGGAGTGCTGAGTTGCTCCTGAGGTGTAAGTTACTGCTTCCCTAGTGATCTCTGCCCCATCAGTTGCCTGGGTCATTTCCAGTTACTGCTCCACATAGCTCATGTGCTACACCTACTCAGTTTTTTTTTCTGATTTGCTGCTCTCACAGATATGCTGCTTACACAACTTGCTCTGACTTCCAAGGACATGAGTAAGATCCACCTTCTCCATCCTCTGCAGCATGGATGGGTCCAGATGGGTGCCAGCTCTAAGCATTACTGAGACCACATCCCATTGTTGTGGCTCACACTGATCATTCAAGTAAAGGAGCAGTAGCAGACCTCTCTTAGGTCAGGTTACGTTGCCTCAGCTGTGCTTACTTGTGTGGCTCCATGCTCATCTCTGTGGGAAGAACACCCAAGCTAGATGAAGTCCAGCATGAGGAAAGGAGTTTGGTCTTTCTACTTTTCTAAGAGCAGATCTGACCTCACAGGCATTTCCTAGGTTGAGTATGAGTAGCAGATTTGAATGAACCATCTATCAATAGTAATTTGTGCTCTCTTTCCCTGTCTGTATTCTAAGGCAGATCCCTGTGGCACTTGTGCCCAGGTTTTACTCATTAAATAGCATGTTAGTGGGATTGCTGTCACTTGTTTGCTGTGGTAAAGTATTTTGATTATAAATCATATGCAAACATGGAATGAAGCTGTGAAATGCATGTTTGTAAGTCTGTATATTTATAAGGGTGCTTTTACAGATATAGATTATTTGCTATTGCTGAAGCAGTATTTTTCCCCATTGTCAAAGGCAAATAGAACTAGCCTTATACAGGACAGTACATTACCTATTAGCTCTGGGTGTAGGCATTTGGCTCAGAGTGATGCTATGCCTCTGTTACTGTTCACCAAATATTGAGGTCCATGAGGTACTGAGCACTTCTAGCTGGGTTCTAATCAGATAAAAATGAAATTGAAGAAGCACTGCCTTTGGCAGAGAAGCTGAAGCAGAAATTTGTACTTTGGTGTTCAAGAAGATGTTCTCTTCTGTTTGGTTTGTTTGTACTTCTACTTCAGTGCAAAAGGCATTTCCAGCTGGTAGGCTTTGTTAGCACTTTTATGATAAAATAAGAGAGTGCAATGGGTTACAGAGCTCTAATTTGGCTGTTGCTTATTGCAGAGCAATGACCTCTGCCAGCCTTGAGTCTTTCGGACAAAGGGGCTCTCCCAGCTTCACTGAAGTCAATCAGGAGACCACTGAGCAGCTGCTCAGTGTCACTGAAGAGACCTCAGAGTGTAGTCTTGCTCTGGAGCTGAGTAACATGGCCCAGCTTGTGCCTGTGCCTTGGTGCCTTCCCCATCTGCCAGGCAGGACAACTGCATCCAAATCACAGGCAGGAAATGCCCCAAGGCTCATGGACTCCCCAGGTTGGGACCTATGCCCTTACCTCACTGCCAAGCACTAACACGGCTCAAAACTGTGGCCAGGACTGTGAGAAGGTTTATATGAATTGGTGATCATGGACATGACTGTGACTTCATGCCATGGACCTTTTTTATTTACTAGTAAAGACATAGCTTGTGAGAGTCGCATCAGACCCAAACTTTGCAGTAGTTTCCAGCGAAACGCAAAGCATGTGACAAACATTCCTGTTTCAGTAATAAGTTCAATAGAGTTACATTTATGCAACAATACTAGAATATCACTCCTATTTCTACTGGCCTCCATAGCATTGGAATGGGAATTAATACCTTTTCTTTTATTAAAATAATACAGGAAAAAGATCTGAAAATACTGAGCTTGCACAACTGCTAAAAGCACATGCTTTTGTATGCCAGCTCTTCAAAACCACAAATGAAAAAAACTTTTATATAAATAACCAAAAGATCTAAAGATACACATTTTAGATTCAAGTTTATTCATTTGCAGGGCTCGCAGTTCAACTTGAATTTCAAAATCAGGTAAGTCCTTATGGAAACAGTTCAGAAAGTGCTAAAAAAGCAAAATGGCAGACAAGATGCACGCTAGAACAAGCCAGAGAGCACAGTTCAGAGGAAAATAGACATTTTGGAACAAACCAGCTGAAGCAGAGATTGGAAGGTCTGAATTTTAAGAAATTTGCCTAAATATAAGGTAAGCAAGGTTTGTCAAATTCTGCATGACCTCAGAAGTTAGCACAGAAACGTTTTTGTTGTGTCACTGGAGTCACATGAACTGCAGTCTCAGATAATGGAGTTGGTATTTCTATTTGTGCTAGGAAGTTATACTTCTTAATAACTTTACAGTTCCTCTCATTTTATTTTTTTTTAAACTATTCATGCTTATTATGGAAGCGATTGAGGACATTCGGGAACAGGGCCAGGTGGTGGGACTCACTCTGCCAACGGAGAGTTTCTATGCTGAAGAAAGTTATCTATGAAAAAAGTAACACCAAAAGCCATCCTCATCCCTGCATGATGCTGAGAAGCTGCTGGTACCCAGGTTCCTTAATACACCACATCACATCACATCACTAGAATGGTGCTTAACAAGGCCTGCACAGCCAGTGCTGTGCCTAAGAGAGTCCATGGGCATGATACGCAGAGGCCAACAAGAAACCCTGCAGAAAGCAATGAAGTGAACCACTCCTTCTTGCCTGCCTCCCCCTCATTCCTGGCTGGAGGGAGAAGGACTTTTACAGTTGTTATCCATAGCCTGTGCTTCTCCATCAGATACTAGGGCCTTGCTTTTTTCTTTCAATATAGCTGAGAACGTGGGGTGAGCATAGCATGATACAGCTATGCAGTGCCATAGTGGTTACAGTACCTGGTGAAAGGTGGAAATCCTGGGACTCAGTAATTTTTTCAGCTGAGGAGTTTTAACTCACACAGCCTATACATCCCAGAAAACAGACTAAAGCCTTACTGTAGGTGAAACATACTGTCTGTCCCCACGCCTGCAACTGGGCTTTATGCTAGAAGGAGGCCATCACAGCAGTCCTTCTATAGCTGGAGTTGTTGGTAAGAAAGCAGTAACTCTCATGGCGTTTTGTGAGGAACTCCACCAGCTTTATGAACAGTGCATGTGCTAAACCCAGGGCAATCCCAACCTACAGCTGTTTGCCTGGGTGCACATCTGGTTCCTGAGGTGTAGTGCAAGAGGAGAGCCAAGCAGCTTCTTAAATCTCTTAAAATGAGGTGCCTCAGAGCATAACCAAAGGCAAATCTTTTTGACAGAAGGGAAATTTTAAAACAAAATTTAAAAACTCCAGCAAATGCTTGCCTAAAATAAATCAAGTAGATGGGAATTGTTTCAACACAAATGTCTTCCTAGATCAGGGCTTCCAAGTGTTTAGAGGCAAGATCTCAAGACTGCAGACAAACTTACCCTTGTAAGCCAGTAATCAGCAAGCACTATTATTCTAATAAAGTCTTTATTTGCATTAATGTGAAAGAAACAAAATGCTGGAGTGTGCACAATATTATTTTCAAGAGGAAATGGGGAAAAATAATCATGTCTGATACAAAGCAAAATGCAAATTCTGAGACAGTTCCTGGAATTTCTGGCTTCTGAAGCATTTTCAAATACTGAAATATGAGTAACTCCTGGAACGGATACTGTAAATCACTATTGGTGATTCTAAGTACGTAACAGAAGCATTACTATAGAGGCCTTATTTCTGGTCTAAGATTCAGGACAATGTACCCTCGGTAAATCAGAATATGATGACAGTCCTTAAAGGGGAAGTGGTCACTTCTTGTAAATCACCAGATTTTTAGCTTCCTTTTTTACAATCAGCTCCTTCTAGCAATCTTACAAATGCAGAATAAAAGTGTGATTTCCTGTGATCTGCTTTTTATTTTTTTGCCTTCAAAATGAATTGACTACAACTGCTTAAAGCTCTTTACTTTTCTTTCCTGATGCTAGAGAGAAAAGTAAAACTCATATGCTTTCAGCTTTTTCTATGGCACATATAATGTAACTGGGAATGTTTGTGAAGTAGAGTCATCATTTGGCTCCAAACACCAAAGTATTCAGCCTTTGGGCAGAATGTAATCTAAAGAGGGGCAAGTGAGATTTCAAAAGGTAAGACTTCTCTCTCTCTTAAATTTCTGCTTCTAATTAACTGTATCTTACTGTGAAAGTTCCTTTCATTTCCTTTCCTCTCCTTTTCCTGTCAGTCTGGGAGCATTAAATGCTGCACCAGCACTGAAGAAGAAGAAGCTGTTTATCATCAGCCCCTGCAGAATGCTGCCATTATGCCTGGTAACATTGGCATGTCTGTCACACTGGCAAATCACACCTGTCACCACTGGATGCTGTTCACCTTCATTTTAATGTGTTCTTTCCACTCAGCTCTAAATAAACAAAACAGCAATTTTGTGATGTCTGCTCTTCTTGTTAAGACACAAGTGCCCAAATTACACTTCAATATAAATGCCTGGGACACTTTTTCCAAACATACCTCTATCACAGGGATTACCACATTTTCAAGCAGGATTGTTTTCCCAAATTTGTGGCAGAAAGTTTGGTCTAATTTGCTTTACTGATCTAAAACATTTACTGAAATAGCAAGTCTGAAGGTCCTTTATTGCGTGTCATTTAGGTCTGGGTTTGCTTGTGGTTTTCCAGTGTAATCATTAACTGAGAAGGTAAGATTTACAGAGAAGCCCTGAAAATAAAGGAAACAACAACTAGTATGAGTAGGTTAAATAGCTAGTTCCTTCTACCTTCTTCCTATGAACATTTTGTTAGGTGGTACTTTCAGCTGAGGCACACTGTTTCAGACCACATAGGTGATAGCCCATGTTATACTGGTTAGTGAAGGTGTAGCTGATAAACACTTCCATGTGATTTTGACCTTTTGGGGGAGTGAATGGAAAAAGGTCTCCCACAATTCATGGAGGAAAAAACCAACCAGACACATATTTCCCAGTTTTACACGTTGGCTCCATTGGATGCTGCCCAAAGGAGCATAGGCTATGCATCTCTGAGTCCTACCAGCACAGCTAATCTGATGCACCTTGGATTTGATCTTGCTTTTGGCTTCTTCTTACTGTCCGGCTTCTAAACCCTAAATGCTCCTTTCAAGTCCCAATTGCTTGTAAGAAACATCCCATGATAGTAGTATATAGTCGCAGAACTTACACACAAAAATTACATTTGAAACAAGTATATTATGAAGAGTTGAGGGGGAAACAAATTAATAATTTTAAGACTTCTGTTTAAAATGTAAACTAGAACTTCTCTGTAGCTCAAGAAAATTCAACTCTTCTCTTCCACACCTGTCATCTCTCACTAGATATCCTTGTGTGCCCATAACTTTTCTGGTGTTGATCAGAAGCAGAAGTACAATACTGATGTGTTAAAATAAATGGTACTCTGAAACGTTTTTCCTCATCTTGATGCAAATAAGGAAGTAGTGGAAGTTTTATTTGAAAGACAACTGTTGCAAAATTTCTAACACAATTTTGCAGACCAAGGAGATTAAAAAACAGAAGTTACAGATGAAGAGCGGTTGTTCGGGTGCTTATTCCTGCACAGGGCTTGTGAAAATATCTAATCCTAGACAGTGTGTTTTAAGACTTAATGTTCTGGAATGTCAGCTTAACCTCCCTAACATTTCCCAAACAGAATCCAAACCATTCCCTGCTTCTGAAACAGTGTGTCTGTCTCAAATAAATACTAGTGGTTATCTGTCACTCAATATATGAATGTTTGGAATAATTGCTACTCAAGCTAATGTGATAGCTGTGAAAACCAATTAAAACTGTGAATTTTATGTTGCACTCTCCATCACTATGCTGATAGCTATGAAAGAAAAAGTAGTAAAGAACTTTTCAACTTCGAGCTTGATGTAACAAGTGTTATCTGACAGATTTTGTCTTCTTATGTCAAAAATGTCATTGTCCCCAGTCTCATTTCAGTCCATGGATACATAACATTTTTAGCTTCTGGGCATAGCAAGAGCGTGCCAAACACATATACAGATATGAGGAAAAACACAGAGACTTGTGAAAGAAGTTCCACTGTGTAAGAGGCAAAACAGAGAACAAACCCAATACTCTTCTGAAAAAGGAGGGAATGCAGCATGTAATTCCTAAGGTGAGGGGGAAGGAGGGAGAGCAAATGGTAAGAAAACCTTGACCTCATTACAAGAGGACAAGGACGGATAATTCAGGATAAGATAAAATAAAAGACAGGGAGGCATCTCAGTGTATTCTGATAACTTTATGATTGGGAACAAAATGTTCCTGTACATCTGTGGGACTGGCTAGTATTGTTGGTGCTAATTGATGCCCAAGTGCAGCCAGTGGCATTATTGTTGGGTTGCATAAAAGATTTATTGATGTCTTTCAACCTCACCTGAGAATTTACTTTCTTCTAGTGCACACCAAGTAATTTTTCAATGAGTTGCTCTGGATATTTGTGGTGGGTTGACCCTGGCTGAAGGCCAGAAGTGACCTCTGCAGCTGGGCAGGGGAGAAAAAATATATCTAAGGGCTCATGGGTTGAGATAAGGACAAGGAGAGATCATTCACCCATCACTGTCATGGACCAAACAGACTCAACTTCAAAAAATATTATTTAATTTCTTACCAAGCAAAATAGAGTAATGAGAAATAAAAACAGACCTTTAAACACTTCCTCCCCACCCCTCCCTTCTTCCTAGACTCAACTTCATTCCCGATTTCTCTCCCTTGTCCCCTCCCAAGTGGCAGAGGGGCCAGTTCATCACATGTTGTGTTTACTACTCTTTCCTGCTCATGGGGAGAACTCCTCACACTCCTCCTCTGGTCCAGCACAGGGTCCCTCTCATGGGAGACACTTCTCCACAGACTGCTCCAACAGGACTCCATCCCATGGGCTGCAGTTCTTCACTAACTGCTCCAGAGTGGGTCCCTTCCACAGAGTGCAGGCCTTCAGGACCAGACTGCTCCAGTGCAGGTCACCCATGGGGTCACAAGTCCTGCCAGCAAAGCTGCTCCAGCATGCGCTCTTCTTTCCATGGGGCCACAGGTTGTGCCAGGAGCCTGCTTCCAGTGGAGGCTTCCCCAGGGTCCCAGGCTCCTTCAGGTGACTCTACCTGCTCAGATGTGGGGTCTTCTGTGGGCTGCAGGGGTGTAGCCTGTCTCACCATGATCTTTCCACTGGTTGCAGGGGACTCTCTGCTCTGGCATCCAGAGCACCTCCTCCCCTCACTTCTTCACTGAGCTTGGTGTCCTCAGTGTTGTTTATTTCACGTCTCACTCAATTCCCTGTTGCTGTTTTCTGCAACAGCTTTTTTCCCCCTACTTAACTGTGTTATCTCTGAGGTGCTACCAGTGTCACAGACGGACTCAGCCTTGGCCACTGGCAGGTCAGTCTTGGAATCATTTGGTGTTTGCTCTGTCAGACATGGGGGAAGATTCTAGCAGCTTCTTGCACAAGCCACCCCTGTAGTTCCCCCACTACCAAAACCTTGCTGTGCAAACCCAAACCAGTACTGTAGGTACAGACCCTGGCAGGATAGCATTAGACTACTCTTTGTGTCCCTGTGCCTGGAAACACCACAACTGCATGCCTTTGGTATGGGGGCTGCTAAGGATCTGACTTTGAAGAAAGTCAGACTGGTCCCAGGATGTTGAGTTACATCCTTCCTGATATTCAATGAAGGATGAGCTCTGAAGCTCATTGAATTGTATTTTATTCCTTCTGGAAAAAAAGATTAAAGGCAAAGTCATACATAATGAAGCACCTGGATTTTGAGGAAATATGCTTTCAGTAATCACTGTGAGAAGAGCTGAACCAGTGGAGGGCCCGAGTTGCTAAAAATTTGCTTGGGTTGTTAGCATTATCCAATGACTGAAAAGATCTTGTTTGGCAGATAAGTTTTGTGTAGTCTCCTTTGCCACCGTTAAGAAACCCTTGCAGCCTGGCTTGAAGGATATTGTTAATGTCACAGAGATGAGTACACTCGGCATTTGTGGTCTATTTCCTCCCAAAGCCTTCTAATCAAACAGCTGTGTAGGCAAGAAGAAGCAGAGGGATTCCATTTCATTAGCACTGCCTTTGACAGACCAAGAGCTGGAGCTAGAGTTAATTGGTACCTGTCACTGGCCAAAGAGAGCTGGGAGTGAGGTTTGGTGTTTCTGTCTTTCAATTCGTCTGGGATGTGTAATGATGAGGAACAGATTTAGACACAATCACCTCCTTATCCTATTCTTACTGAGTATAGTCGTGGGTCTTTGCCTTTCAGCCACTCCATTGAAGGTGTGCTTTTGATGATAGCCAGCACCGCTTGGCAAATAAGCAGCAGTATATTGATATTGGCACTATACATAGACCATTATAGTTTCCATATACAAGGAGCAAAGCAGATGTTTTCAACTTAGTCACTGCACTTCCCTTAATGCTGGGGGAGAAATAAAACATTTGACTGTTAGAGAGCATTTACTCTCAGGTTTGAGCACCTTACAGATTTCTTCAAGTGATGAACTTGTGTTACAAAAAATGTAATACACAGAGATAGATCTAATTATGTTGTCATTGTCAGTGAAAATGGGGCATTTTATACTCTAGATTTTTAATATTAGAATATAATAAAGTATTTTTTAAAACAGGAAAGATAGTGATTTTGGATTTTTTTCCCTTCAATAATAGTTATTGCACATTGTATTTTTGAACCACTAAATCACTTAGCTTTTTCTGCTTGTCTCATATGCATAGTATGATTTTTATTTATATAATTTTATTGATGTGGTGATTGTCTTAATTTTACTGATAATAAAAATCTTATACAAAAGGTATTAGTACTCGCTGAATTATCTGAGACCATTTACAGGGTGCTTTCTTGCTCTCATCCCAGTTTACTAAGCAAACGTGCTTTCATCTTGAGGTAGAGAGTGTGTGCGTGTGTGTGGGTGTGTGTATAAAAAAAGAAAAAGAAACTGTTCCAAAGTGGCATGTCTTTGTCTAAGTCTCCATGGTGTACTCTGTAGCAGAAGAAAGCAATTGTGGCAAACAACTCTTGCAAAAGCTTTTAATAGGCACTTGGCTGGGTAAGAAAGATGAGGTTAAGAACATCATCTATGGTGGTGATCAATAATCTGCACTTTTAGAGTTATTTTTTTTTCTCGTGCTTTGGATGAAACATCAGCCATGGTATTTTCTGATGCTCTGTTACTTTCAGAAGGTTACAGGAGTTAGCTCTGGAGTCCTGGGAAAATTCCAGTTGGCAGAGCTCATACTGACACAGTACTGTTAAATAGGCTTATTATGCCTTCACTATACTCTGTTCTGTGCTTCTACTCTCTCAAATGCTATTCTAGAGGTTTCACTGCTAAGTGATATTATCTCTTTAATATAAATCATAAATAAATAAAAATTATAAATCAGTTTGTAAAATATGGTGAGTACTCTGATCTTCTGTGGATAACACATGATCTACAACCACACTCATTATTAATAATTTTTTAATTTCACAGCCAGTCCGGTCACATTGCTAAACTAATTACTTTTATAGCCTATTATTTTGTAGTGCCAAGTCTGAGCATATGAATCATCCAAATTTGCTGGATGCGCTTTCTCCATGGACAGCAAACGTACATGGGGTCCATCAGTAACAGCACCATGGCGAAACAGGGGGAGTGAGTTTCACAAATTCACAGATTCACAGAATCATAGGGGTTGGAAGGGATCTCAAGAGATCATTGGGTCCAACCCCTCTGCCAAAGCAGGCTCCTTAGGACATATCACACAGGTAGGCATCCAGACGGGTCTTGAATATCTCCAGAGAAGGAGACTCCACCACCTCCCTGGGCAGCCTGAACCAGGGCTCTGCCACTCTCACTGTAAAAAAGTTTTTCCGCAGAGTTGCAGAGCTCACGAGCATGGGACTGGCCTGCATTTATTGAGGTGAATACCAATTTTTCCAGTGAATTTGAAGCTTTGATCTGATCCAGTGGCTGTGGGAAAAAGTCCCCAGTGTTGTTTTTTACTAGTCTTTAGCTCATGGGGTACTGGTCTTTACTTATTTTCACAGAAGCGGCTGCACTTGATAGTACTTCCCAGTGTCTTATATTTGAACTAGGTTTCTAACAGGAACAGTTTTGTGATTGAAAAAAAATTGTTTGAGGAAACTGGATACCTTACGTATCTAATGAAGTGTCTTACAAAGGCAGATCAAATTTAGTTATCCATAAACTGGATATAAATTTTTGGGAAAATAATGAGGCAAGAAACTTAGTTTCTAATGAGTCTGTGGCAACAAAAAAATTATTCCTGTGTATATATCCTTAACATGCAGCCATATAAACCCATGAGCTTTTTCATTTGCCTCTTTCATTAGCAGTAGCTGAACGATCCCATGTAATAAAGTACATCATTAAATCCAGGACACAAAATGTTAAAAAAAGTATAAAATCCAAGTATAAAATAAAGTGTTGTAGTTAGCCATGTCATGAGATTATATTATTTCTTTCTAGAAATTTTTCTCATTTGGTGGTTTTCCTTTTCAGCACTTAGAGCTAAAATATGCTTTCCAATATTTTGCAGAAAATTTTTTCTAGTCTGTCAAGAGAGGTGTCTTTTTTTCTTTTTTTATTTCTAATGTCCTGAAAGACAGTTCAGTTCCTATGATTATACTGAACTAAATTTTAAGTGTCTAACAACTTCTTATTTCCTCATTGTAAGCATCCATGTTGGTGTGGATCTGTGTGGACCACCTGTTCTGAAAACTAGGCATTCACTTGGACTTAGAAAATCACACATTGTTTTTTAAAATGTAGACTAGAACTGTATTTTATAGAGCATACGATGCTGTCTGGACTTTTAAGGGCCAGTCCCTTAGATTACACATTTTCAGTGAGATAAACTGTACTAGTGAAACACATAAATAAAATGTGAAGAATGATCAGAGGGCGGTCTAATCTCTCAGGTTGTGCAGACTTTATACATTATATGTCTGTCTCCGACAAGTTAGCATTAACATTCCCAGGAAAAGTGTGTTAAGAAGGAACTGAGTGAAGGCTGTTAATCTTAAGGAGAAAAGGACCAGCAGAATACCTAAAAGAAAACGTGATATGAGAGAAGCTTAAACACAAAAGTGAAAGGAAGTTTTGAATTACTGTGTGTAATCACAGATATAGATTGTTAAATATGAACAAAAAAATATCAATAGTCAGCATCGCAACATTTTCCTTTTGTGAAATTATATATATATATACATATATATGTATGCATATTTAGCAGTCTGACTAGCCTTAAAAATATGTCACTATTTGCTCTGAAGGCTGTTTTCCTTTTTGAGTTTTCCTGAGACACAGCACTTTTTACTACAGTATGAACTACTCTGACTGCAAGCTATTACCCATAAAAGATCACTTTAGTTGCCGATTCTGTCTAATTTCTAGGATCTTTCGCTTCACAGTGCTTTCTTTACTACAGTTTCTTGATAAGAACTAATAAAGTTAGAAGACCACCTACATTGCTGGCAACAACAGCCTTTCAAGAAATGCATTCACTAATTTATGAACACTAAATAATAGCCTATTGTATCTGCATGAACACTCCCATTTTTTTCCCTAACAAAGCACCTATTTTCAACATATGGTTTTCAGTATGGTCATTTTCAACTTCAGCATTTCTGGAAGAGAAATTGTCCACAGAGAAGATAGATGGTCACAGAAAACCAAGCCCTTTCTCTTGTAAAAAGAAAAGGCCAATTCTCTGGGAGCAATCTGCAGAGCTGTATTAACTGTAAGGGAATCAGCTTACATTATAAAAGATACGGCTGACTTTTAATTTATAAAAATATAATGCAGCAGTGTCTGGATTATGCATGTCTTCTCCAAAAATGTGATTGCTACTTGCCACTAACCACAGTCCTAAAAATTTTATCAATGCTAGGCTTTGGAGTAGAGTACATGGATTCCAGAGATAAACAGTCTGATCTACGTAGGATATCTTCCAATAAATGGGGAAACGTCTCATCTTCCTTTTAGTGATCTATCTTTTTTCTCTTAAAATACTTCAAGGCTGTAGTCTGTCAGGTCATTCAAGCCTAATCTGCAAATCCAGTCTTAATAAAACTGCTACTCTAAAGTGTGGTGAGGTGAGTTACTACAGCAGGTCTCACGGTTCTCGCTTCTGCTTTTGGACCTGAGGCCGCCAGTTCAGTAGAATATTGTTATAGTCCTGGAGCATGGTTGTAGTCCTGAAGCACAAGGCTGTAAGCAGCCAGAAATGGTGTGAAGTTGCTAATTATTTTAATTGTCAGTAAAATGCATCATAATGATAAATTTTGAAGTGGGACATTCATAATATCTGGGTTTCTGCTGCTGAAAAGTTTTCAAGAAGGACTCAGTTAAAGGAGGCTTTTTAGTACTCTGAACAAAGTGAAATACTCCCCTCCAACATTCAGAAGTTATGGAATTTGTGTTTATGTTAAATTATGTAACAAAACAAGGACAATTCTGGGAAAGGGAGCTTCTGCAGTCTTTCAGGCCTCTCATACCACGTGATACAGCCCTGAGGCAACTCCGGGCAGCAGTAAATAAATGAGAGTCCTTGTCAGAAAGAGTTTATAATCTGTAGGCCTTCTCCAGAGCTGAGCAAATGCAATCAGAACATCATCATGAGCTCAAAAGGGTTGGTGAGACAGCATCAGTCTCAAATTTTCTGAGTTGGAACTGAATGAATGATTCATTTTTTCCCCCTTTTGGTTCACTGGCCGTTAAAAGAAGAAAGAAAAGTATTTTGATGTAGGTTTCAGCTACTCTCTTGCTGCATGGGCAGGAGAAATTATGGACTATTTTTACAGTTGGTAAAATCCATCCTGGCAAGTGTTATCCAAAATAGAAGTCTTCAATTTTCTTAAGGGAACTAGGTTAAAAATAGCTCCTAGTCAAATAAGCAAAACCAAGGGACATTTAAAATGATATTTTGAACAAAAAAAGAAAAGTATTTATCTCATACAGGTGTTGAAATGGAATGTTTTCACTTTTGGGGAAAATTTTGTGGTTTATTTCCCCCACCTCCACCATGTGCAAGTCACGTAATCTATCAAAACTGACATGAGCACAAAGCTTTCTCGAATCTCTGCAGCTGATCTTTGTAATGAAGGAATTTGACTTGTAACTGTCAATCAACTATTTTCTTATGAAATTTAATGTCCCCCAAATTACTGGAGAGGACAAAATGTGTCTCCTTTTATTTCTTCCTTCTTTGTTTTTGGAATTGTTTTCTCGCCATTTGGATCTATATCTCTTTCTTCCTATCTACTTTTTGGTGTCAGAGAACCAGTCTGTGACTCATACCCTGTTCCTTTTTCTGCGGCCAGCTTTTGCCTCATCTGATGTATTTGCTGCCTCTACTATTTCCTGTGTTCTTGTTGTTTTGGTCTCAGCCCTCACACAGTTGTCATCTTAGCCATCCTTGACTGACAATCATCATTCTCGCTTGCTCTCTGCTGAAAACTTGCAGCTCTCAGCTTTCTTGCTTCTCCTGTGCCCTTTCTTTCTGGCTCCAGACCTCAACATTTAAGCTGGGGGACCTGAAAGCAAGGTGACACTTGCCCCAGAGGATTTGTCCTGCCTCTGATTTTGTGGGCTTTGTTCAGAGAATTTACACAGCACTGTTAGTGCTGCCAGTGTCAGAACTGAGGTGTGTCTCAAACAATTATCTGGGCATTATTTTGTGAGTGGTTTGGAGGAAATGAAAAGCAGCTGTCAATTTAAAGTTTGCACTGATCTGACATCCTGATTCATCTTGCAGAAGTTTAACTCCAAATGCTCAGTGTCACTGTCTGACATCACCCCAGATTAATCTCTGACTGTGATTTGATTGCTGAATTCTGCTGAACTTTGGACAAGTCCAAAGTTTCCCATGTGTTCCTTGAATGCATGAATATATCTTCATCTCAGCATTTGGCCTGGAAAATCCCATTGAATGCCCTGTATAATCAGTATTAACAGTACTCTGGTTTATTTACTTACATTCAAATTATATCAAGTCTCATAAGAGCAGATGACCTTAAACTTAAGTGCTGCAGTTGCTGTACTGCAAAGGGATTAAAGCACTTCAATGTCAGGCTATTGTCTGTCTTCTGTGCTTTAATGAGTCTTTTTTATTATAGCTCTTAATATAGCTGGACTGGTGGGTTTATGAGGTCATTCTAGGTAGTTAATGTCATTAATCACGTGTTCTCTTTTTGACTTAATAAATATCAACGTGTGACAGCAGTGAGTATAAGCTTTTTAACTGTGTCAAGTTTTGAGATGATAGGGGGAAAAATAAGCTCTCATGAGTATAAACAAATAGCATTTAAGGTGCAATTGCTGATTCTTTAGTAAAGTCCATTTTTCATTAGCTCTGATTTCTGATGAAAAGGAAATTACTAGGATGATGCTTGAACATAGCAAAGTTGATGTGCATTCTCAAGAAACACAGAAATTAAATAATCTATTTCTTCACCTATCCACTTGCAAAGACGTGTTTGATTTTCACCAGGCCATCCTCTCTGTGCCTGGAAGAAGTAAAAAATCAATGTCTGTACTCTTAACTATTTTTCTGAGGTTTTAGTTCTGATCTGTAGCCAGCTACTGGGGTGCAAACCTACGAGTGAAGAGTAAAATGGTACAGATCATGGGCTGTTTGTGGCTGGGTGGCTACCAATGCGAACACAGCAAAACAACAGGAAAAGTCACTATGAGAGAAGCTTTCTAAGTTCAAGTACCATCTCTCCTATCTAGTCACCCCTTGTCCAGCTAAACATCACTTATCACTACCAGTCATGCTTCTGTTGTTGTCATGAGGAACCTGATGTTGCACCCTGAAAGCAAGCAGGACTTTCTTACATCGAATTCAAAGGGAACGTTTAGACATTTTGATTCCTCTACACAGACACAGGCACAAATGCTTACAGATGTGCTTATAGATATCTTTACATTATGTGCCAGTGCTTACTCTGGCCCTGAGTCTATATTATCACCTCATATAACTGATAACCTTCTCTTGGAGCTCCAAAAAGCCAACTGTGGTCATACGGTCTTTCCTACCTACCTATCAACCAAAGTCTTCTATTGCAGTGTGTCACTGCTAGAGAAGACATTTCACAGAGCTCAACTTTTTGGTCCTACTCTCCATACAGACCTCACAATATTTTCTTTCCAATGTACACATAAGCCCACTAGAGTATTTTAACATTTCACTTCTAGCTTTAGCCAGTATCAAATGAAATATATCTTGGCCAGCACAGAGCTAACAGGAAAAAGGTCAGTTTACGCTCAAAAAAAAAAGTTGGAAAGTAACTTTTTGGAAACTGGTCTTTGTAACATGAACACATCAAACACATTTCACAACATTAAAACTGCTATCACTGGAAAATGTTAGCTTAACAGATGAGTTTATTTAGGTGATTTTCAACTTAAGTCTGTGAGCATAGTCTGTGAATGTAGATTGTAAGTCCAAGAAGAATAGTGCAGATAGTACTTTATTTTTGCTTGGCTTATCTTGATATTTCTCATATCTAATTACTGGTGAATCAAATGAGATCAGACTAAACTACATATGAAAAACCAGAATCAAAGTAAAAGTCTTGGCTATGCTTTTTTTCTGTTTGTTTTGAATGCTTAAACACCTTAAGGTAATACTTAAGCACCTTAAGCCACAGCCCACATCTATAGCACACAGAAACCCCTGAGCCTTCCTAAATTACTCCAGCACTGGATTACTGGCATTATTTTAGGTCCCGCAGACCCAGGAAATGGATTGCTTTGCTTCAGTTTCAAGTGGGTAATATTAATATTATGGGTCCTATATTTTTAGCACTGTATAACTAGCAAAATGGCACCCATATATAGGATATTTCCACTGTCTTGGGAAAAAACCACAACAAAACTTCTTAGAAATCCTAGGATACCTCCAGACTAAACAGGTTAAACGGTGCAGATGCAGAATCCCTAGCAGTTTTCCAGACTGAGCTATACCACACAGCTAGGACTGCTAACTGCACTGCATTTTATTGACTGCTGGAGTCTGTTTCTTAGTCTACAAGTGAAATCATATAACAACTATTGTGGATACACGTATGCATGGAAAGTGCAGAATTGAAAGGGATTCCCAGTTATTTGCATTGTAACATCAGAGTAAGATACAGGAAAACTATTGATTTGGTTTCCTTTTAGTATTTGTTAACAGGAAATATTGGACAATATATTTATATTTTATTTAAAACAAATGTGGCTGGAATTTACCCCAAATTTGTGGTAAAAGGCTAAAATTTGTAATAAAACCCCTAACATTTGGTTGGGGGCAATTTTGCATTAGCCCTATTACTTGAAATCAGCAGAACATTTGTCTGTGCCTTCAGTTGTCTTTGGGCCTGTCCCCATTTCTTGTTCTACTTATGACACAGGCTGGCTTAATGCTGGCATACGGCCTAGCACTCTCAAGGGACCTGCAATGTGTTTTTCTAGCATCCAGGATTTCTATATTTGATCTTCAGTGTTCTTGCCTTTCTGTTGGTTAAAATTTGCCCAAATTTCTATTTTTTTAAAAATCTTAAGGGGAAAAAAAACCCCAAAACATTCTTCCCTGAGATCAATTTCTGCATAGTGGGTATCAGGACTCATGAAACACTATTTCATTACAATAGCCTCTTTTTCCCAGGCTACTGGCTTAATTGCAAAGGGCTTTTGTAATCTGTTCGCTCATCCCACCCCCCATAACCTAGAGTTATGCCAAAAAACCTGTGAGGAGCAATGAGTATTACCCAGTTTGTGCATCTGTACTACGGGAAGCCTCCATCCTAATAACAGCTACTACAGTAATAATTTCAGTTGTGTGTATTCTCCAAATAATGTGTTTTTGCTAATTGGGGTTCCTTGGCTGCTGTGACTCAAGCTGTAAACCATGGACTTTTAGTTAACCAGATGTGTGAAGGGGTTCTGAGGAGCCTTCATTAAGCATTTCCCATTAATGTTAGGAACTGTAGCCAGGGAAGCAGCTAATTTAATTTTACTTGTTCAAATATGCTAAGACAGGGGATTATTCTTAAATGTATTTATTCCCTGAGGAAATGAGGAGACAAGAAAAAGGCCAAGATGGCATTACATGAACACCTTCCCCAGAAACTGTTTCTGTGGTGTGTGTCACTGCTCTCTGTCTATTTTTTTACGTGGTATGTTTGCAGCTGAGTTTTATGCAGTCTGCCTTTATCATTGACTGTCATCACAAGCCCAGAGCAAGGCAACCACAGAGGAAGTGGAATAAGACCCAAACAAGGCAAAGAAAAAAAACCAAAACAAAAAGAGTATAAACATATATTGGTTCTTCCAAGGTGCCTGGAAGGAAAATACTACATGTCCATCACACTCTGCCCTCATTATATCACCATCTTTTGAAGCCGAGCATTTTCTATATTAGAGACTATAGTTAGTAAGGATAATTACAAAAGGTTTTAATTATTTGGAAGCCAAAGCTAAGTTAGTAACCCTAAACTTAAAACAAAGAATCTGTAAGCAGTGAAAGTCTTTGTGCTGCCTGGTTTGTCCTGTGGCTTTCATTTCATGGGTGTTTATAGCTGCATACATTGTCTCTATCCTGCTAAATGCCAGTCTGGCCTTGGTCTCACAAACTGTGCTTTATAGGAGTTGTAATTTGATAATGGATAAGATGCAAGCTAAAATGTAAAACTGGGTTGTATAGGCTCCAACCCAGTGTGGGTTGCTTCTTCCTATTTCCTTCCCCAAAAGCTATGGAAAAAAATTCCAAATATCAGTTTTCTAAGTTATCAAAGAATAAAAAAATTAAAATAATAATTAAAAAAACCCCAGAAAGAATAGGATTAACAAACTCAAAATCTCCTTCCCAGAGCAGAAAATCTCTCCCAGATAAAAATGCTTAGGAATTTTTAGTGTAAACCAAGACTGGACAGTGTGTGTCTTCTGAAGTAATCTGAAAAGTCATCTGAAAACTTTTATTTTAAATATGGACTAATGTGCAAGTTGCAAGGCAAAGACTTTCATTATTGGCTTATTTGAAAACCAGTGTTAAAACCTTTGCTGGAGCAGAGGCTGGAGAATGTATTGTAGCTGAGTATCTTTCTGTGTGCTAGAGAAAAAGGTTAGGCAGAATTCCTGTGAGCTATAAAAAGTCCCCAAATAACTACAGAGAAATCAAAATGTCATCAGGTTGTTATATTTCAAATTGTAAACAGGTGATCCAGTGATGTGATGCAAAAAGAGTCCAGGTCCCTGAATTTCAGATCAAGACTCCCTCCATTATTCAGTACTAATTATGTTGAACTGTGAACTACATTTAAATTAAGCTTGTCCTGAACTCTCTCTGCTTTGAAACTTCTAAGGTCATTAATTAGATCCTCCACAAGCACAAAAAAAAAAAAAAAAAAAAAAGTTTCTTTTAGTTCTTTTGGGGCTTTTTCCTGCCCATTTGCAGGAGCATGGCTCTCTTCCAGCTCAGCTGCTACACTGACTAGAGCTAAAGGTGGAAGTACTATCTCTGTGGATTACCACACGGAGGAGCTGCCCAAACCCTGCAGTGCAGCCACTCTTCTCTTGAAGATTCTGCAAAAGCCCACATGCTGTGGCAAGCACCCCACCCCTGGTTTGAGTTGTCTGGGGAACTGGACGTGAGACCTCATGATGAAGAAAACAGTGGTTTCCATCATTTACATTCAGCCACTCTATTTGTATATATCAGGAATCGCAGTGTGCACTGCCTGGAAGAGCAGATGTAGCAAAATTATAGCTCTTGAAGCTCGTGTTGCAGTTGAGCTGTTCCTGAGCAGTTCCTTGTGGGGGTGCCGTGTGTTCCTGGAAGCAGGGCTGGGGGAGGAAGCAAACCTAAAAGCATCTGAAAGACAGTTCCCAAATGGCACTGGGATGCAGACGCTTGCTCAGTGAGTTGTGGAGGACACTTGGAGAACCATTCTCACTTCTTGCCAATTAATTTTGCCTGGAGTTCCCCCATTTTGAGCTTTGTAAGGTATGTGATATGCATCCAGGGGCTTTCAGCCTTGTGAATATTTTTTTATGAGTTGCAGCCCTGGGATAGCTGACTATCCCAGCATTAGAGAGTTCTGAATGAAGCTACTTCCTAACATTGGTCAAAAGGGAGAAGATTTGCTGTGGTGTGGCACAGATTTCAGTTCCAGTCTCATTGCCTTTGAAATTATTTTGTGGAAGGACTGAAGGATTGGCTTCTCCTACTCAGATGTGCCGCTGTTGATGATGATTCTGAAGCATTCAAAATTATAGGAGTCTCTAGCAAGTGTGGCCAAGGACTTATGAACTCTGTATTAGTAGCTTAGATGGTTTCCCCAAGTCACAGAAAATTTTCAAGACAGTTGAAATAAATTCTTTCACCTTCCTTCCTCACTGCCCCTATCTCAGTAACCTGACAGGTGAAACTTTTACATCATTAGAAGCTAGTTCTCCACAGAAGGCAGAGTCAAGTCTTCTCTGGACATTGATGCTTTCACTTCATACTTCCACACATACAGACACAGCACCCTGAGGTCAAAGATAATGGGGTTTTGTTCATGTGTTTCTTGGAGTGTGGATCCAAAAGATTTTCCGTGAGCCACCAGGTAACGAAGCTGCAGTGCAGCTATTCTAAGAATCAAGGAGGCCATTTATAACAAAGGGAAAGAAGTGCAGGCACATGGGAAAAAAAAAGATGCAGTAAAGCACCATGTAGCATTTGGAAGGACTATTGCAAGGAAGCTGTGACCAATACAGAAGCTTCTGAGCCCCAGGCTGTTTCTTTCCTTGTGTGTTTGGAAGGGGACAACATACACAGCTCTGTCTGACAAACTCTAGAGTCTCTAAGGAATCCATATCAGGAAGTTTATTACTGAAGGCTCAAACTGAGAAATCCTTGTAGAAAATAATGATTCTTGTCTTTCTAAGTGAGATACTGTCTGTCTTACATAATCACTATGAGGATTAATTCCACCATCTTTTACCTGCTTTGTGAATCTCAGAAGGATTAATAATAATTCATCATTTTTGAAACTCTGGTATACATTTTAACATGATGTTTGACAGGTTTGCATAATGCATGATTAATCAATTAGAAATTTTGTACATATGCATGACACTACATAAATATTCCTCTGATCTTTCTCCAACATGCTTGTAGACACAGGGTTCTGTACAGTAGTTGGAAAAAAAGGAAATCTCCTTTTCTTTAAGCTTCCACTGATGAACAGTTTCAAAAAGAAATAGCTTTGCATTCACTAATAAAAGAAAAAAAATCCAACCCACCCAAACCATGCAGAAAATCTGATATGTGCTATACTTTCTAAATCTCCTTTTCAGTAAAATGGATTGAGACCTTATAGAAAAATGTAAGTGAAAAAGTGGGATTTTAAACCACATGCTTTAAATAGAAGATAGGATTATAATTATTCTCTGGGAAAAAAAAAAAGCTCTTTGTACTGTGGAAGAAAAAGCATTTCCATACATTCTTCTAACTTTTATTCTGGACCTGAGCTTTCTCCCTCTTTAATGTTGATACTTAAACTTGTCATGAGATGTCAATGGACAGGGCTTACTTACACTTCATTCTTTGGAATGTAGGTGAAACTTTAGCTGACATCAGTGTATACCACTGGGCAGAAAAAGGATATGAAAAACTCTTATTGTATGAATTATTAGTCTAAATCTACAAGTAAGATTTTAGATGAGGGAAGATCCACAAACCAGAAACATTCAAAATGGGTCTGGATCCAAGACATACTCAAGAGGGTTTTGATCCAGTGAACTAAAAGCTGTATACTAGACCTTAAAAACCACCACAAAAAAAACCCCCAAAACCCAATACCTTCTCTTGTGAGTCTTCTTTACCCATTTCAATTTGGCGTGGATGGAGATGTAAAAGCAAACTACTCATCTGACAATAATTCTTGTATAATAGCTCAAGATGGCTGACCAGAGACCAGCTAATGGAGAAAGGAATGTAATTTGTTGACAAACACTTCAGTTAACATGTGCAAAGTGTATGCTTATGCATGCCAGTTTAGCAGCCTCAGTGGTGAATTTGAGGGAGAAAAGGAAATAGTGGTGAAATTAATCATACTGACGCCTGCTTGTCTGATATTTTTGGCATGTTGCAGAACATGAAGTACAGTGAAATTTGGCAATAGAATCTGATTTTCAATGAAATCATCTATCTTGTAACATACTCTCCCCTATCTTGCTATTCTTTGGCATGTAACACACTTGGAGATTAGAAGGTCAGATTAAAATATTCATTAGTCACCTAAAAATGGTTACAGCATCTGACAAGGAAGAAATCAAGTCACAAAAATCCTTTCCAGGGAGGGCTGTGAAAGGCTGCACTTGGTGCCAAATGTGGGACTGGTCAGACCTATGTTTAGAAACCCATGATAAGTTCTAAACACAGTTTGATGAAAACCTGATGCAAGTCTCTCCTTTCCCTGTCATCTGCTGACATTAAACTGTGAAGTTGCCTGTGATGTCAGTCCTGAATTATTCCCCCTTGATTGCTGACTCAAAGGCTGAATGTTAATGGAGAACCAAGGTTTTTAAGGTTCATCAGAGAAGGCATTAAAAATCTGAAAAATATGCATCACTCTCTGGCTGGAGTATGTTCATATAGCTTTTTTGCACTCTGTTAACTATTCTTTAACAATAATTTTGCAAGAGGTTTTTTTCCAAGGGTTGATTTCTTTTTGTTCTTGTCTTCATGCTCTGTCCATGGAGAGGGACTTTTGGCATGAACAGGGAAAGCTTTTGTGTGAATTCGTGTGTTTAAGGGAAATTTTATGGGCAAAAGACACATCTTCCCTAATAAGAAAGCTTAAAAGGAACGCTAAAACTTCTTTGGGAAACTTTGAGATATTTGAAATATAAGAAATAGCAGGAATAATTCAAGTGAAGCTTGAGATTTTGCTCATGAATCGGCTCAGACAAAAATCACAGAAATAACTGCAAAACCACACCCTGGATCTGCAGAGACACATGTGCTTGTGTTTAATTCAGTGGGCTACTCACCTGATTAAAAGTTTTAGCTTTTTGTAGTCACTGCGGGTCCTGACCAGGTCCAGGTTGGAGAACCAGGTTTCTCTTCTTCAGACAACGAAGGGTGCCTTTGTCTCAGTCTGGTTTTCGGGGCAGTTGTCTTACTTGAGAACATGCTGCTTTAAAAAACACTACTCCCTATTCCACCCAGGCTTTCTCTTGTCCTGTTATTATCTCTGAACTGTCTTCCTCTGTCTAGAGAAAAGTGGTTTATCCACCCCCATTTTTGCCTGTGCTAGCTGGTTTTTTCCCCACTAGTAAACAAGACAAACCTATGTGCAGAGTAACTATTGCAATAAGCGGGTCAGCATTCAACATGCGTAATAATTACAGGGCAGCTCCAAATCTGTTCATGTTCAACTCACACTTTTCAATTTTGGCATGCTTTCTTAATGCTGGAAGCATTTCACAGATATTAGCCGGTTATACTTTCCAAGAAATCTGGTGCAGTTAAACCAGTACAGTTTCCATTCAAAATAAACTTTTATCCTCTCTCCACACCCCTCCCCCCCCCGCATTATTAGAAGAGGTGGCACCCTGTTGAAGTTCTAATACAGACGTGATGTAATCTTGAAGGAAAGGTACCTCTTTACAACTTCTGAGAGTCACTTGGAAGCTGTTACCCACATTGTGACAGGGCAGTGATAAAGAAGAAAAAAATATTGGAATAAAACTCAGGATGAGGAGTTGGCCTTTGGAGGAACGTGCGGTGTTGATGAGTGGGGAGAAGAAACAGAGAGATGTAAAGAAAACTACCAACTAGGAAATTGAATGCCAAATGAACTATGTAAATGAATCCAAATCTGGGGAATTATAACAGGGTGAGAAAAGAGAACAGGAAAAATATTCAAATGCATGAAAAAAACAGTAATCCAATTATGCATGGAAAGTGTAGGGAAGAAATACAGAGATAAAACAGAAGTTGTCAGACTTTAGAGAGCAATGGGAGCAGATGAATGGAGTGAAACAGGAGGGACCAGATTAAAACCAATGCACACAATTAGTTTAGAACTCAACTGTCTATCTGGTATTTATGGGAAAGCATCCACAAAGCTCATGGAATATATAGAAACCCATAGGGTTATTATCATATTTCTTGGTCCTTGCACTAGTATTGTACATCTGCCCAGCAGAGTACAATAGTTTCAAAGCAAAGGAAACTGAGTGATCCATTACTGATTTTCAGCACGATGAGAGAGAGAGAGAGAGGCCCAAAGTGGAACCTTTCCATCCTCCTTTCTCCCCACACTCTGCATGCAAGCAAGATCCAAACCTCCCTGGTTAATGTTGATAGAAGGAAACAAAACTTGACAAGCTTTTTTGTAAAAGTTACATTATACTTGTTTTTCCATTATGCGGCTAACCCAAACTGAAACCTCATTTAACATCTTGAGCATTTCATAACATAAATTTCCAGTCCACCTCATGATGGAAGTAAAATTCAGCTGCGGTCTTTTGAGGTCCTCTCTGATTAAGGGTGAGGTATTTCTCCACACCAGTCTGTGGTGGAGAAAAGCCTGCCTTGTTGGTATCACCCACCCAGCACAAACTGCAGTCCTTCGCAAGGCGCAACATTGCTTTTGGCAACAACACCCAAGCATGGGGCTCAGGTCCCTGGTCCAGGCTGCACAGGCCCCTTTACAGTGTCTCTGGGAGCTGGAGTGGAGTGAAAACTCCCAAGTCTTCTTGCATCTGAGCTCTTTGTCTCATAAGCCAGCTGCCCAACTCCAAGTCCATGCCAGTGTGTGTTAGCGCACAGGTAATGCTCATGACTGGAAAGCTTGAGTTTGATCCCTGCTTTGATATTCCAGAAGGTATCCAAAAATGTCCTCCATCCCTGGCAGTTTACATTTACTTTTGACCATGAAGTCAAATGAGGCAATACTGAGGCAAAGCTACTGCAGAAAGAGATGGTGAGACAAAGATATCTACTGGTAGAAATCCATCCAAACCAAAAATGTCATCAACTGGAAACTGAGCTCAGGCTTCCAGTGTATTTCTGCCAGCTTCTGCAGAGCTGAAACTTGGAGAGAGAGAGGAAAAAACCAACCAAGATTTTCAACTTCTGGCAAAAGTTGCTCTTTCTTAAGGACTAAATGTAAAACTTAATGAAGTCAACAGTAATCCTCTCAGTTATCAACCACTTCTGGATCAGAAAATCACCCAAATGTTTATTTATAGACTAAAGAAAAATCCAAATTAATAATATGCTGACATGTAAACCTTGACTCTTCCACTGCTGTCAGAACAGTCTGCCTTTCTCAGATACTTTATTTACTGCACCAAAAGTGTGGCAATATTGCACCTTTTTGGCCAGAATTTAATGGCTATTTCCATCATTACTTCCATATACCACTTGGCTCCAGTTTAAATAGCAACTCTCTTCTTGGTGTTACAGTGTGGTGGCTTTTAAATGAGATATACACAAATACAGTGGTTTTTTATGAAAGAACTGACACATCCAACCAGCATTGTGTTCAAACCACCAATGGAATACCTTCTCTGAGATTTTTCAGGATTCAGTTATTGATTCTTTGAATCTTATTATATCCAAACTCTGCATAATCACCTTAATTTTACCAGAATTCAGCCTGGAATTTTAAGGCTTTTGAGGGAGAGACATGGATTAGTCATATAGCACAAGGATATTCAGGTATATTTTTCGTTTATTTTTCTGACAGTAGTGTGATCTGGTGCAGTGGTGGTTGTGTGTCTGGATCTTTATTATTCACTACTGTAAATGAAGGACACTGTTTAAATAAGCCATAATTTTCACTGAATATCTGAAAAACACAGTAACTTCAACATCAATGAAAAGATAAGTCTGCCACTTAAAACCTTAATGGTTGTAACTCAGGAGAGATCAAATTGTGCACTTGCATTCACAACATTAGGAACTTTAGTCATCATTTGGGTTTGCTTTTGTGTTTTTAATTTTATTGACTAGGCATAAGTATTGAGAGATTGCACTGAATGATAATATTGAAGGTTAGATACTTCAAGAATTTTAAGATTTTTTTAAGAATTAAAAATATTTTACAATGTGTCAACACTGCATCATGCAGAATTCTAAAACTACACGATGTGATAATTTTTTCATAAACTAGGAGGGCAAATCCAAAGATGCACACTACCAGAGCAAGCCATAGACTTTCCTGTTGTTCAGAAATGGCATCAGAAAAAGCGGTGGTCCTGCAGCTGTGATGGACTTTACATTCGTTGATTGCTCAAATGCAACATTCTCATACATCCAGAACCAAAATGGAGATTCTTAAAATGGATCAGACTGAAGACCTGGAAAAATATTTCCATACTCAGTTCTAGTTGCAGATTTTAATATCATAGGCTAAAATTTCTAACTTTCTTGCCAAGAATGTATTTAAAAGCTGTAAAATATGCACTGAAAATCAATGCCAGATTATGGGCTGCTGGACTATTTTCATTGAAGGTCAATGTTTAAGCCATCATTTACATCATAAACAAACCAGGGTGGAAAATATGTGCAGTCTTTCAGTTTAGTCAAAGGGGAATCTAAAAATTTCCTTTGCAATCAGCTTGTAAGCTTGTAAGCCAGCTGATCATGGGGGCTTCTGCACAGAAAAGAGCCTTTGGCGTGCAGATCGAAAGAAAGAAAGAGAGAGAAAGAGAAAAAAGATATGAAGAAAGGAAGAAAGGATAAAAGCAAGAAAGGAAGGAAAAAATGAAGAGAAGAAGGAAGAAGGAAGGAAAAAATGAAGAGAAGAAGGAAGAAGGGAGGAAAGAAGGAAGAAAAGAAAGAAGGAGGAAAAAAGGAAAGAAGGAAATAAAAAGAAAATCTTTTATAAAACTGTATACAGTTTCTAAGCCACATCTGCCTGGTTTGTTTATTAAACATCTAATCTAAGAGATTCAGTGGACTTGCTGCTCACCTCCAAGTCTACTAGGTCACACCCTGGTCTTCTGTGCAGAGCAGTGCTAGTAAAAGAAGAAGGAGAAAAAGCAATGCTGTGGCTGTTCACGCCAGAGAAGAACAAAAAGAGGAATACAGGGTCTGTACAACTTTACTGAAAACTACCTAAGTCACTGTTTCATTTACAATCTGGGCCAGATTCATGGTATTTTGAAACACACTTTCTTACCACTTGTTTCTTGCTGGCAGTTTAAAGCCCCACATTAAATTCCCTATTCCCTTAAGGTTCTTGTGTTGGTAAACTAAACTATGTATTTGGAAATGCTTTGTGTTTGGCACATCTGGCAAAGGGTCACCAGCTTGCTTTGTTGCAGCTATATTCAAGTCTTAAAAATCTGGGGAAGGGTGGACAGAGGGCTTTGGTTTCCTGTTGTTGTGGCAGTTTACTGCAAGGCTGGTTTGAAACACATTAACACAAATGATGTGGCAGAAATGTTTCCATTTTTTATGTGCTTGGGCTAGTGTATGTCAATATAAAGTGCTGGTGGAGTTTTTACTCGCTGGAAGTTGGTACTTGCTCAACTTTCCTGGTTAAAGTCAGAAGTACCAAGTACCCAACTGAATCAAGGCCTGGAAGAGGAATGCCTGAGAGTCCTCTGCTGAATTACATATGTGTACTCTGCTGGGTACAGGTGACGTAAAGGAGAAATCATCATTGTTCTGGGGAGACTCCAACTGGCACAGGTATCTGGCAGAAACAACCTCATAAATAAAATGCTCTCTGGCAGCCATGGTTAAGGCAGAGATAGTGGAGGGAGGGAAAGGTACAGTATGGAACATCACAGTACAGTGCCATCATGGTCGCCTCCCAGAAGCCCAGCAAGGTCTGGCACATGTTAAAACACTCTCTTGAGCTTTATTACACATATCTGGGTCAGAATTCAGAATTTTCTTTGACTTGCTTGTTTGGTGGGTTTTTTGGGAGACAGCTAAGCTTTTTGTCCAGTGAGGGAGGCAATAATGACATTTGAGAGCAGACAGATTGGACATTCAAGATTTTCTTCCAAGGTCAGTGGAAAGAATTATGGCTCATCAAGGGTGGCTGTATAGCTGTATGGACAATATGGCTGTTATTTAGTTCACAGTAAGCAAAAGGACTGGAATATAACAATGAAAGAAAGTGATTTGCATTGAGGTGCCAGGAGGCCATGTTCAAAGACAGGTTCCTGATCTGACTTCTTACAAGTTTCAACTCAGTTTATATTACTGAGCCTTTGATGTAACAGCAAACTAGGTTCCTCTGAAAATCTATCACTTTCTCTGTATCTCCCCATCATGATTTAGGCATAGGCAAACATGACAGTGAAGGAGCAGCCTGCATTGGTCCAGAGCCCTGTGGACTGTGGTATTGACAGGCTTTTATCAGCAACCCAATCTGGTAAAGAGTTCCTGAAAGTCTCTGCATTATGTGAAGGAATTAAATTCTGCAGCAGATATGTGTGTTCTGTGTAAGTCTAATAAAAGAGGAGGAAACCCCAAATCTAAGTTGCTTCTCTGCATAGCAAATCATGCCTCATGCTTGCAAATCAATGGCTACCATAAAGAAAATACAAACATCCTGATAATATATTGTCATGTCAGCTCCAGGAGGAAAGAATATTTATTAGAGTTATTAAAGGTTTGTTCAGCCCACAATATTTTGCAGAAAGAAAAACAAAAGTTGGAAAAGTTTTTTTCTCTGTTAAACATTTTAACTGAAAAGATCCATGACTTTACCAGAGCTCCTGCTAGAGCCAAGTTCACCAGAGCTGTAGCATGACATCCTCCCAGGGCTGCTGAGGTGAGGAGGAAGGAGCTTCAGGGGCCTTTGATATGAACTGTGAACGGTCTCTCACTGGCCGAACAAAGTGATAGGTAACTCTTGAGCAGAAGCACAGAGACAGCTGTGCTGGCAGCAACTAGAACAAGTGTATGTTAAAATCTTACCAACGGCTGCTTTTTCTTTTCTTTACTCACCTGCTATCACTACCTCTTCCTCAACTACCTGAAACTATCCTCTAGAGCTCCTGTCGCTGTGTTTGATAGCTATGCAAGGGGGGAATCAAAGGAAAGATTTTGTGTGCACACACAGTTCATTGAGCAATTCACAGATAGATATGTTCATTCAAAGTTTACAGAAGCTAATATATAAATTAAGTAAACTGATACAATACCTGATGGTTTGGGAGTGATTTTCATTGCTTGGAATTCCAAATTAGAAAAAAAGGTGATTTCAAAGAGGAGGAATATGTGTGGTGATAAAAGAAACTGTAAAAAATCCCATGATAAACATATATATGTATATATTGTTGAAATTTTGAAATTGGATTTTTTTATTCTTCAAATTCAGTTTTTAAAAAAACCCACAAAATGCTTTTTTGAAAGTGTAGCAGCTCTGCAGAATTTGTAGCACTTCATTAAACATATGAATTTGAGTCTAGGTGGTATCACAAACATTTGTTTCTCACTGATTTCAAGTTTTAACCATAACAACTCCCTAACAGAATGGTTTGAAAGATCCTAAAGTCAAACTAGAATCAAAATAAATCTGAGGAAGAAAATCAGTGAGGGTAGAAATAAAAAGGCATTACCATTGCAAGGTGGTTTAGTCGTATTTGTCTCTGGCCGGAGTTTATCCTGTTTAGACTAATCCTAACTGGATTCTATCTCCCAGTGTCTGGACTATCAATAGACTGGACAACAACCTATTGTTCTTGCTAGAGTGTTCTCTATTACCCAACACAGTGGAGCAGTCAGTTTTTCCCTTAATCCCATCCACTCAATGAAGCAGATCTTTACTGCCCCACTCTCATTCTCACCTAGTGAATTTGCCACCCAGGAAGGTGGAGCACGAGTGGTGCACCCGAAGCACAGCTCTGCATCACTTCTACTTTCCAATGCATCTGCCTACCTGAGGATTTTCTTTTCTTTAAAGAAAATTAGCTGCCAATTACTTCATAATATGGACACATCTTGGGCTGTGCCAAGGCAGAGGAAAGCTTGCCAGCAAATTTAGTGATTCATCTCTCCATGCATTAGCAGGACATGAACCTGCTTTTTGTTTGACTGGATGCTGCCTGGATTAAGCAGATGTGGTTTAGCGGTGCCTTGTACTAACATCTCAGTGCCAGTAACTGACTCCATCTTCTAGATTTGTCTCATCTTAATAAAAAGATGATTATTATCATGTCACTGGTCTCTTGGGAACTGCACTTCTTGTCTTCAGTTACCAAGGGTGTGTGAAAGCATCTGAAGGGAAGAGACAACAGCTAGTAAAAGGATAAAAAGTACCTGGCACCTATAGCTGAAGGTGCTGCTATTCTAAGCAGAAAAGCACACAGGTTCTGCTGGCAGCAATACCCAGTGGTGCTTACGAAATGACTTTCCCTATTGTTGTTGAATCAGCTGGCCATGTGAACAAAACTTCCTGCAGGTCACCAGCTTGTATTTTACTATAGTAAAAGGGTAAAGAGTAACTTTACGTGACCGAGGAGTCCCTGTCCCCCAGTGTCCTGTTTGTATGTTTGTACATCAAACACGTGGTATCACGTTTCTAGATCAAATTGCTTAAAATCTCACTTGAGCAGCAGCCTAGCACATGCTGAAAATGTTACCCAGTAACTAGAAGCTGTTATATCAAGCCCTGAAACTTGTGATTGACTCAGAAAATTATTCAGCCTCGGGTAGTAGCTCATGCAAATACTCTTTCTGTCTTAGTAAAATACATCTGTGGTTAATGACATGATTGGTAAAAATCCATTGAGTCCCGAGCCAGAGCTGCCTGCTCCCAGCCCTGCTAACATGAAGACCCTGGGCAGGAGGAACCTACTTACCCATTCCTGCAGTTGGAGACATTTTCCTGCTGGTAGGCTGTTGAATACCAAAATGCAGCTATCAGATAGGTCGCTGCCCCTTTGTGCTGGTTTTGTTTGACTCATTAGATTACTGAATTAACAAGTAATTAACTATTTGCTGCAGCTCTGCCTTGCTGTACCTGCCAGGGGTAGCCATCAGAGAAAACTCTGCCCTCTGAAGAGCAGAGCTGTGTAGGCTGGCACTTGCTTTGGCATGCCCCTGAAAAAGAGGAGCAGACTTGATTCTTGCTGTGCAAACATGTCAGTGACAGCATAAAATCTGAGTAAAATATTTATCTGCTAGGTTCAGTGTATGCTTGTCAGCATGAATTAAAAAAAAAAAAAAGAGAACTTGTAGAAACATATCTGAAAGGAGGAGACATTTTGCCTACTCCTCATTCACCTGGAATATGCTGTCCTTTCATATCTGTCACTAGTTTAAAAAATATTTCCTCTCATATTTGTCAGCGAACTTTGGGACAAATTTCATTCCTCCTCTTTTGTCATTGTGAGTAGGTCATGAATAATGATGCTTAACCAGAATTAAAATATTTGAACATTTTATTCCTTTTAATTGTGCAGAAGACACAGCCAGTGCCTATGCTGGGGTCTTTGACACTCTGGGTCTTCGGCACTAGCTAAACTTCCACTTTGAGAAGCTGGTCATGGTAGGTCCTAAGAAATACTTACTTGAAAAAGAAAGTGCTCAACACCTCATTTCAATGCAGGTGAGAACAGCCCACAGAAGAGGACAGCCTGCAGTCCTCTTGGTTTTCAGCTCAGTCCAAAAGCGTGTTTGAAAGCTTTACACATCAGCCAAATATGAACATAAATTCACAGAGTTTACAGGACAGGAAAAATCTGGGAGATTCTGAACCATCCTCAAGAGCACAAAGGCATCTGTCCTCAGGACACAGCTGTCTCACAAGACTTCAGAGTGCTGCAAGCCACTATACAGAGGAGCAGCAGGAAGGGACATTTAGATTAGCAGGTGTAGTTTCTTGTATTGGGAGCGTTCGTTTGGTCTACTTTTGCTTGCATTGTCTTGACTCTGTTTTTATCTATGCCCTGCAGATAAAAAATCCTTATCAGTATTGTTTCTTCGTTAAGATGGAAGATTACTAAAAGTATAATTTGAGCGTATTATTTTTCCTTCCAAGCAATTTAATGTATCTGAATGTTTCTGAGCCTTTGATAAAATGAAAAAAATAACAAAACTCTAGTAATTGTATTATGTTATTATTATTATTGTTATCACCAGTGTAATAGGCCAATCAAAGAACACTAAAGCACAATTCTTTTATTCAAGCTGTATCTTAAAAGCCTTTCAACTGATGTAGCATTTCACAGCCATAATTGCCCCTTGGTACCAACCTGAACTATTTTCCCCTCTCACTCTCCAGGTGTCTGGCTGCAGTCCTTATCTCTTCACTTTGCTTCCAGTGCTCCTGCAGTGAAGGCGGTCTGCAGCACTGGAGGTGCTGTTGGCGCTGAGCGTTGTGATAATGTGATGAGCGCAGTGCAATGCACTTAACCAGACACTTTGTGAGGACACCACATGCTCACATTTCATGATCCTTTCTCCTAGTGCAAGCCCCTGGTGTGCGCTGCTCCCAGTGCAGGCTCCCACCTCGCTCCAAACCTGGACGCTGGGCCACTCTCAGAGCAAATGCTGGTTCCGGGCAGGGTTGGGTTTACCCTGGATGAGTTCGATGGCTGAAGAGCTGTGCACATACTGTGCTTCCCTGGCAGGGAGGGCGACGTAGGAGCAGTCTGAGGAGGCCAAGGGCTGCCCAACCTGCTGCTGCTTGTGAATTTTGCCTGTGATATTCACCTGCCACCATTTTGATTCACAGCATTATGAGGTGGCCACTATGGGGAAGTTAGAGACACTTCAAAGTTTACCACTGCACTGACCCTATAATACAAGCACCTAAAACTTCCCTGTTGTTCTTCAGGCTATTCTGAACACAGTAGGCTTTGAATAAAAATCTAAAAGTAAAAAAAAAACCCACCTAAAACCAGTCAAAGCTTGGAAACTCTCAAAATGTCTTTCTATTAGCACTATAGTCACTATCCTTCGCTGTCTGAGAGCAGTTTTACCAGTATTTCTGAAGAGCCTTCTTTCCTACCCTGAAAAAGGAAGAAGTGGGGAAAAAAAAAGCTGAGGTAGCCATAGTTACGCAACTGTAGCTTCTTCTGGACTCTTTTCATTGAGGCCATCACACATGGTTACATTTGGAAGCAAAATTAGGTCACTACTTGCTGCAGTGTTTTGGAGTAAGGTGTTTGGTGTATGTGTATTAGAAATACTCAAAAAAACCTAACAGTGAAGGTACTACAGTTACAGCACAAGTCTGACAGCCTGGCCAAAGTACTTGCAGATTGTAGGCCAAATGGTTTCAGCTTTTAAAAATGTACATCAGTTTTGAGTGCTCCCTTAAAAGAACGTAGACTAGATTAGCAATGGTGCTCAGTAACCCAAAGTCCCTTTGTCAGCAACTTTGGAGATCAGGTTGTCTGTCAATTCAGCTCCAAAATTCATGGAGAATTTAGAATACTCCACTTTAGAATTCAGTGTCCTATGACACAATTTAAAGAAATACTTATACTCCTATAGACTGTTGAGGAAATTAAGTAATTAACATTGTGATGTCTTATCAACCTTGTATATATAGAAAAGGGAGAGGAAGAAAATGTCGTTTCTGCTCTGTGGCTGTTTTCCTGGCTTTTAAGATCCAGGTAAACAAAACCCAAAACCAATAATAAGAAGTGACATTTTTTTTCTCTCTCAAAGTAAGAAATCATAAGTTGGAATTTCCAGTCAAATGAGAAGGGGGTTATTTTTGAAAACCAGGCAGTTCTGCAGTCATCAGCATGATACGTGCCGGATAAATGAAACCCTTTCTCTTAGAACTCACCCAGGGTCCCAAACTCTATTTTTTTTTTTTTTCTAAAGAGAAGTCAGAGACAGAAAAGTATACAATGGAATAAAAATAAGTTATGGAAATGCACAGCAAATGGCTTTCTTGAAATAACATTGATGCAGTAAATGGGGTTTTGTTTGTATTGGAAACTTTGTAAACTAAAAAAAGACTCTACAGCTTCCTTATCTGTAAATTTCCCCTTTCCAGCTAATAAACATGAAAAAATGAATTCATAGAATCAGAAAAAAAAAATTAAATTTAATTCTCCTGTTTATCACTCTGCTCTGAGTCAGGGTTTCTTGATTTACCTGCCTGGAATGATATTTACTTTAGAGGAGGTAAAAAGCATGGCCTCCTTGCTTCAAATAGGCTGAGCCATGACCATTTTACCGTTCAAGCTCCTTCTCTTAATGTATTCAATCTGGTATTTCCTTTCTATCCATTATGAAGTCATACATTAGGGAGTAATGAGAAAGACACAGACCTCACAGTCTGGCTTTCCCTTTTGATTTGAATTCATTCAACGAGATCTTATTTTCTCTCCATGGCTTTCCTGCCTCCTTGGCTAGCTCTGCACTGCGTTCAAAGTGTAGGCCACGCTTCATTTAGCACAGACCTTGACCTGCAGCTGCAGAGCGGGCACACCGTGCCTGGTGTCAGATGCTTCCCTATTTTGTTTTTACCGTTGTCAAAATATTATGGCAGCAGAAATCTTCCTGCAAGTGTAGATGTCTACAGCCAGGCTTTAAATTTTTGGCAGGAGGTAAGTAAAAGGGAGTATGATTCTGGCTTAGCCTAGCTTCATGGCCAAACATCGTGAGCCCATTGGCGGATGATCAGAGAAGCTGCTCAGCTGCAGATAGCTGGTTAGTAGCCAGGTGGGGGGCTGGTTATGCTCTACTGACAGTTCTTGTAGGTGAGCTACAGTCACTGAAGCATAGCTGTAACCTGGGACTGGTACCTGGAAAATATAACATGACAATGGCTACCAGGAGCATAAAGAACAGATGGGAGGAATAAGGTGGGATCAATACATGTTTTTCAGGATCAGATGGATAGCTTTACCATCTGATTTCTCAATAAAAAGGACTTGTTAGCTATTTCTTAATAAAGATGGATATAAGTCTCCTTCCCTGGACCAGAGCTGTAGCACAGGCTTTCCCCTGCAGTTGTCCTTACAAGTGCTAATTAAACAGGCTCAAGCCTATCAGCCAACGACAATGAGCTGAAACTGATGAGTTTAAATCCCCTCAGTTCTCAACACAAAGGGTCTGGAGCAACATTTCCCAAAGGTTTTTTTGCACACTCACCCTTTGTGCCTCTTGGTACACACAACGGCCACCAACTTGATAAGGTGTTGGCAGACCTGGCCTTAAGGTCGCAACTTGCAGCCACAGAGGGCTTGCCTTTCCCTTTATCAGTAAATGACAAACTGGTGGCAATTCCTGCTTGTTCCAATGAAAGCTCTACCGCTGATGGAGGACCCAATAGCCTTTACAGGTTAACCTGCCTCCACTCTTCTGGCCTGTTTTCCAGGCTGAAGATACAGATATCAGCCTCCATTGGGTTGATGTCTCCCATTCTTTTGGTTTTCAATTTCAGCTTTATTTCTTCTTCCAGAACTGACAAATGACATTCCGCTCCTTACATCTAATAAAAAAAATTTCCTTGAAGCTCTCTATCCCAGCTGAGTCTTATGGTAGCTTTAAAACCTTCAATCCCTTTCTGACTGGTCTCCACAGGGTCTGTTATAACAAAGGAGCTAACCACTCTACCTCTGAAAATCTTCCATGGTTAGAACAAATGTTGTAGAGGAGGAGAAGAAAATAATTTCTAACATACAGCAGACTTCTGAATCATTCACCAAACAAATGTCTGAAAGAAACCAATGCTTTTTACTTGTATTTCCTACAGGCTGGGATTTCTGATTTATAAGCAGCACTTTCTTGAAGCTGCTATGGTGTACAACCTAATAGCTATCAGTTATTTTTACAAAAAGAAAAAAATCCTGTCAAGAAAAACAGGTGATGGTGAGGTTATCCACCAAGATCTCTACAAGATAAATTGGAAAAAAACCAACCTCAGTTACCATCTGAGGAGCAAAGCCTTGTCTATGCATTTGGAAGGGATGCTAATTTCTCTTTGAAAGGCCACAAAGGCTAGCTGGCAAGTGGCTGAAATTCACAGAATCATTTGCATGTTTTGCTATCTGCTCTGCAACTACTAGCATTTCTGAAGAACTGGCCTTCCTACTCGGGTTTTGTACTCTTTGTTGTGGTCTGTACCACATAATTTCTCTTAAGAATGGAAAAAATTAAGAAAAAGAGAAAAAGAAAAACACCTGTGCACTTAAATTACTTTTAGTAACCCACAAGCAACATATAGATCTATTTATATAGACATAAAAAAATCAAAGAGTCAAAACACGTGTTAGCATACCATGAAATTACCTGATTTAATTTTTTTTTTTAAGGTTATGCAAAATTACATATGCTTCCAGGCAATTAAAAAGGGCTTCTATTGTATATCCCATCATCACTGCTAGGAAGTATTTTTTCCACATAACAATTCCTTCAGTCTACAAGATTAAGAGGACATAAAAGCATGCATGGAGAATAAATGTTAGAGTAAACCAAGAGCTGTCTGGGGGCAAAGTGTTTTAATAACTCCTAAATCCTTTATCATTTCTTACTCTTGCACCTAGTTCAAAATGTGTGAAAAAGTCTGTTCATACAGTAAAACAAATGGGCTGCTCTGTCTTAGGTCCCAAACCATAAACCACCATCTAATCTTTGCACTATTACAGATAGAATCAGTGGGTGAAAACTTCTATGTAATATCTCCTAAAAGCATTGCTACAACCCCAACAAATGGCCTGGTGCTATCAGAAGAGGCTAGTTCTCCTCAAATGTCCTACCTGTGTCTTTTGATGGGAAGAAAAGACAGACTACAAACTGAATACAGATTGAATTGGCATGAGCTAGCTTTTTTTTATAAGACATGTAAGCTGCATTCAGAGGAAGGCAATAACTTTGTTCTGCAGCAAGATGAATGGAGTGCAGAGGGCTGTCTAACAGTTCTTGTTACAGCCTGTAATTGTTTTTCCTGGTTTATCTTTCATACTAAAAACCATTTAAGAAATGCTGAATCTTAGGCAAATTTAAGAAGATAATCAACAAGGATGTGCTATGACAATTTCAGTTCAAATGTTATAATTTTTATAACCTTGATGTGAATAATAATAGCAACAAGAATAATAAATAGTGATACTTACACATAAACTCTTTGAATTTCTATGCCATAGACAGCTCCCTACTTATGCTTACGAACTTCTCAGTGTGATTGCAAAGTCAAGATGCTTGGTTAGCCTAATACCAGATTATTGCACTAACATCGTGACTGAAGGACAGAAAATACACATTTAATCACTGACTCAGGTTGTTAGGGATTTTATGTACTGTCATGATTTTGTCTGTATAATAACTCATGTCAAAATGCATGTAAGGTGCAGGACATGGATGTCAAGCCTCACTCAGAGATATTCAAAAGCCTAAAAATGTGGCAGCTGGATTTCCACAATTAGCTATTGGAAGCAAGGGGAGCGTGGATGTCTAGAAGGAAATCTTGCGGAGTAATGTGCTTCAGACAGCAGTCTGCCAGCAAAGGACAGCACAGGTGGCATGGAAAGCATCTTTCTGTTTTGGTTTCATCAGAGAGAGAGTATAACTAGAATAGAAGGAGGCATACAAACCTTGGGACACCATCAAGACCTTTCAAAGATTGTGAAAAAATTAGTGAGGGGATGTTTATTCTGGAACAGAGATGGTGACAGCCCTTCCTAGTATTGCTGGCTAGTTAGGGCATTCAGCTCAGCGCTGACAGCAGCAGATCAGGGAGGTGAACATGAGCCAATTGCTCCAATCACTGTTCTCTCCCCAGTCTGTATGAATTACTATTAATAAAACATGAAATGCCTTCAAGAATAGTATAGCCAAGAGCCTAGTGTCAAGTTGAAGCTTGTTCATTCTCATAAAAAGCTGATTTAGAAGAAATGGCATTTTCCAGCAAGAACACACTATAGAAGACCTCTCAGCCAGCTTTGTTTTAAACACAACACAGTCTGTGAAAATGGAATAAGAAGTGATCTTAACAGAAGAACTAAAATCAAAATGTCTTTACCCAAGGCCAGTCTCAGAGGGCCTAATTCCACCGATAACAATAAATTTCAGATTAGATTTACAGAGCCAAACAGTTGCATCCTGTAAAAGCACAGAGAGAAGAGAAACCTTTGGGTTCCCTCAGCTCTTACATTGATATTTTATTTTGAGCAGATCACGGTTTTGCTTGCTTTCTTTGCTTCTTGCTTTCCTCTCTGCTTCCTGTCTATTATTTCCATCTACAGAATAGTACTTTTTTTTTTAAAATGAGAACTTTGCTACTCCATTTATGCATTTCTTAGTTCAGTATCCCAGGTTTTATCCCTAGCAACATATAAAAAAATATATTTGTGTATGTATGTCTTGGCAATGCTCTGTCTGGGCAGACGCCATCAGGAGGGACTTAGATGTATACATCTACTGCTTCTTGGCCTTAAGTAGTAGTTGAACATTGTATTCTCTGCCAATGCTGTACCTTTATTTCCTTCTCTATCTTCTAAGTCTTCTTACCTAACATCATAGCAAACGCTGCTGACTTGTGATTAAAATCTGAGAGAGACAGGCAAATACATGTTGATTTTATCTACGTCAGGAAAAGCGACAGGGAGCACCAAGTCACAATGAGAAACAAGAACCTGTCAAGGACTGAACCCACACAGCTGGTCTGAGCTCAGAGATCAAAAAGAGTTGAAAAAACTGCCTGTTGGCATAAGAACAGGGACAGATGCTTGGCTCACAGGAGAAGGGGCAGCAGTGGGTTGAAACAGTCTATGTGGAGACAGGTTAGAGTAGGTGTTCAGAGAAAAGCTAAGATTGCAGCCCCTGCTTGCTACGAATCAGACAAAAATGTTCTTTGAAACAGATTCGGAATCCTGTAACTTGCTTTGATTCTTGCTTTTTTGTCATGTGGATACTTCTCAGTTGTCAAGTATAATTTAATTTCCCCCTAGGAGGCAGATTCTGTTTTATCAAAACCAGCTACCCTCTTCTGTGATTTCTACACAATGTAAAGTATCATACAATTATATCAGCCGAACTACTTTTGCAGAGCTGGGGAACATATACAGAAGCAAAATCAGCTGGCTTATTTTTTATTATAAGATTTTCTTCTGTTAGTTTTATCTGTGAATTTCAGCTCCAGAAGGGCCAAATCCTAACCTCAGCTATAGCCATATCATTCACATGTAGTCATTAGCAAAAGCCTAACTTTAGAGCCCTACTCATTTTGTCAGAAAAGCAGTTTCCAGGTTTATGATTTACACTGTTTTCTTATTTCAATGCCTTCCTTATGGAGGCATTAGATCTGTGGCTTACATTACACTTCAAAGAAGAGTAATGTAAGAATGGGCCTGTATCTTCCACTGGCTCCAAAAATGTAGAAAGAGCGTGAAGACAGTGTAAAGCACTTCTTCACAGGCAATTATTAAGCATGTGTTTAACAAGTTTGGACTTGCATGCTCTGTGTTGTAAAACTTGGTAATGTGCTAAAAATGCGTAGGAGTGTGCCTTTTTTCTCTTTGTTTTATTAGCCTCTGTATATGTTTGGGGGGTGCTAATGGTGGATATGGAGCTGCTGAGGCACAAAACTGTATGGAAGGAGTTACTCATTTCAGATCTGGCAGGGGGTATGTTAGAAATTTTGGGCTTTGTTGTGTGCATACGGTTGATTGGGACACCCAGACACTAATTTGAGCCGTGCATTTTGTTTATTCCTAGACAAGAATTTATATATGTATATATGTATTCAAGACATGAATAAAAACGCCTTTTTTTTCTTTTTGTATGCTGTCAAATTGTGTCTGATCCTAATGGCACAAAAACACACAAGTAGTATCTCCATTCCCCCACATCCATATGGAGAGATTAGGCACTATACTGATCTTAAATCTTACCTAGCACCAAATGCTGGGAGACTTGTACCACCAGCACTGACAGCCATCTCCTTCTGCTCTCCTCACAGGACATCATGGCAACCTCTAAGCTCTAAACAGACCCTCCAGGGGACTAAACAGAGCTTGTGTTTCTCCTTTCTGCTTTGTCAGTTCAAGAGACAAAACAGAACGGAGCTGTTATTCCCAGCTCTCTGCAGAGCACTCGATGTATTGAGGATGGAAAATCTGTTTTATGAAAGACCATTGGATTTCAACATCACTTTTTGGTTCCAGTTTGGAAAAAATGCTTCAAAATTTGAAATTCCTCATGTGGTGGGGACAGGGGAAGCCAAACAAACAAAAGATAGTTTCCATTACAATGTGCAATATGGATAATTACCTCTACCTCCTACTTAGGCAAAAAGGTGTTTAATGTCAAACATTTCATTCTGTAACTATAACTCATTCATTTTGATATTTGTCAGGGTCCATTTCTGTTTTAGTGAAAGAAATTATGGTCGGAGCAATCGTGATTACAGGAAGAACTTGTCTTCTGGTGCCAAGTAACTCCATCAAATCTTTCTCAATGAGTGCTGGTTATATCACTCGGTAGTCTTGGGTTTGCCCTAGGCAGGAGGAAAAAGTGTGCCTCAGCCTAGCAGAACAATGGAAGGGTGCAAAAATCCCATAAAGCTCCTTTCAAGTCATCACAACAGCAACTGGAAAGAGAATATCCCCTCCGCTCTTCATCCAACCCAGCGAAAGGGCCTCCCTGTTAGAAGAAAGAGACAGAGACCTGGTTCTGTTCTGCTGGCTTTGAAGCGCTGTAATTAAGAGCTGCTCTGCTACAAAAGGATAAGTGTTCTGAATCTAGTTAAAAATCACATTAGCATTCTTTTCTGCCAAAAAGGCATTTTATGACATAATATTAAAAATTCTTCTTGGGTCTTCTCTGGGAGTAACACCAACCATTACTCAAAGGCTCTCTCTAGTCCAAATCAAGAGTTTTTTACTATTTTTATAATTAATTTCTAGAGCTACAATGAAAACATGAAAAATGCCTGTTTTCTAGGATGAACTGGAATGGCTCCTAGGGGATTTAATTGGTGATAACTTATGCTGCAAACGCATGCTTGAAACAGTGTTTATAAATATCCACTTAATGGGAAAAAAAGTTATGAGTGGTGATAGAAATCTGTCTGGCAGAAAATAATATGCTATCTGCCAGCAAGTACAGATTCTCAGTGCAACTGCAATGCAGGTCCAGCTGTGTTAAAAAGCCATATATTAAGGATAATTAAAATATTATAAATCACCACTCAAAATGGTTTACTCCAGAGTTATTCTTCTGAGTCAACTGCTACTGAATCCTGGAAGGAAACTAGAAGGCCAAAATAAATAGTTGAAATCATAGAAAAGAATCCAAATAATTACTTTTGAGAAGAATCAATTTCTTTAAGCATATTTCTTAATAGTACTGATTCTCTCCACTAATAAAAAGACAATGACAAAGCCTGGGGTTGAAAAATGTCTTCAAAAGAACACTTTCTGCTGATCCATAAGCAGTCTAAGAAGACCTTAGTGGAAAAATCAGCTTTTGCAGAAGTTCACAAGTTCTCCAGAAAGTCTGCCTGCTTTAATAAAGATACACAGTGCAGTGCTATTGACTTCCTCTGAGGAGTATGCCCCCATAGTAATTTAGTTTTATTCCAGCTTATTTACTTCTATTTTTCTCATTATACATAGATGTATGTATATATACATATTTCCCAATGAAAATGAAATTAGTGCTAACTGAAACATATCCTCAACGTCTGTCAGCAGCTGTAGCAAGACCTAACTAAAACTGAATCCCAAAAGGGGAGGAAAACCTCTCTCATGGCAAGCAGCACTTTTGCAGGACATTTGATATGCAATATTATATGCTATAAACTACAGTGAAACAGAAACAATCAGCTTAATGACATATACCACATCTGGGTCATAGGCAGCTTGACAGTGTTTTTGCCTTGAGCCATAGAGATGTCGGCTTTAATGTGACATTTAGCATATTTAACCATGAACATATGACACATCTTTAAAAAATCCTTATTGTCTAAATAGCCTATTTTTACATGCGTAATTGCCAACAACAGTAAATAAAATTCAGCATGAAGTGACATTTTGTAAGACCTTATCAGTTTTGTCCTGTGGCATTAGTTTAGTATGTGCTACAGAACATGAGGCATATCCTGGATTTTTTTTCTTTAAATCCTGCTCATTGACACTATCTTTAATATTCAATGGTAATTGTAACAAGGAATGTGAACTTCTCCTGGAACTGATCCGTGCTTTCTTTCCCTTTGTATTTTCAAGTCCTTTGAACTGCAAGTTACTGTGTAAAATCCCAGAGACTGCCATAACTTATGACAGAGTATGGGGACTTGACTTGAAAAGAATCAGTAACTGCATATGACATTGTTGCAATGTGTTGTAGTAGCTGTATGACACATCTGGTGATGCTTAAATCTCTAACACTCTGGAGTCAACAGTTTGACACAAGGCACCTTTTAAGTTGATTAATTCATTACATTCGGGACTCAACTGTGTTCTCTGAAGAGAATAAAACATGATTGTTTTTTCAGTTCATAGTGACATTGGTTCTAAATTTGGAGCAAAACATGAATCTTCCAAGGTATCAAGCTGTGTTGATAATGTAATTGCTATGTTGTTTTTTTTTTAGCATTTTGGTATTTCCATTTATTATCAGTCTTCCTTGATTGTTTGAGATGTACACCTACAGAAAAAAGGTATTTCAATTTCTCTTTCTAAATAATAACTAGACTCTGGAATTTCTTGGGAAGTTTTAGATCTTGATTCTGATCAAAGGTAAAGAAACATGTTTTTACCTCGGGTGTTTATTTTGGTGAGATTATGATATCAGTCTTCAACCTTGAAACATCTAATGGATATGAATTATTTCTCCTCAGCACCATTCTGCAACTACATCACCTATGACATTTTATAAAAATCTGATTTTGCTAATTCTGTTTGTATACACAGCCCTCATAAAAAAAATTACCCATCCTTGCATCTGTAATGTCACACACAATAGAAATGAGGAATTATTGTCCAGTTCACTCAAACACACACATTTATATATGCATATACACACACACACATGCACACACCCCCCTAAAAGCAGAAACCATTAATTATTTCTAACTGTATTAGCCAAAATTTGCCTAAGTTACCCTCCAAAATTAAGAAAGATCATGAAATTGGAAGAGAGATACACATCGTGTTTGGTTTCCAACTGGATTTTTGAGCAACTGTTTACAGCTCTGAGAACCTTTTCGGATTGGGTCACTTGACATGAGTCAGCTCTGTGACCGATATTATCTAGCTTTACTATGCTTTTTAAGAAGACTGATCATTTTTGCAACAGTCACAAGGGCTGAAAGTACAAATATATAGTTCAACAGAGTTTACTGGAAATCGGGACCTGCTGAAGGAAGAATATTCCCTCCACAACTTCTTACTAGCTGTTTTTTTGTTGGAATGACAAATGGTTATGCCAGCAAAGTGGTGGAGATTCAGGGACTCAGTTCTTAATCAAAAATATATTTGGTCATATAGGTTAAACTTTGTTTAAATTAAGAAGGCATGAGGGGTAAACACACATGTATACCTCTAATTGGGAAAGTTATTTAGTGAACACCTGTGACAGAGCTGTTATTACAATATGCACCAGTCTCACGTTAATGCAGACACCACAGACAAATGGATAGCAAGAAAAAAATATTTCTTGACATCCTTATGTCTACGGTGGTGTCTGCATTAAAAATAGAGTGCTACTACACTGTGTAACATAGCCACATCAATTCTGTGTCATGCTTATTGCAGCTCAGAGCTTCTTTGTCTTCCTTTAAGTCCACTGCTTGAAATACCTTAAAACCACGTGATTTCATACAGACTTATTTATCTGATCTCCTGACAAAACGGTGTCTGCTATTTTTTTTTCATTTAGTCACAGCAAGCTTTGTAACATTTCTTCTCTTGTGTAAATCAAGAGACTTTAGCATCAATGACCAGCTGATGTTCACTTTGTTCACAAACTTCAGTTTGCTCTTCACTGTTTGTCCTCTCCAGTTTTGCAGTCCCTTCCAAGCCCAGCATCACAAGGACAACAGAAGTTGTAATTACTGCTCATTCACATTTCTTTTTTTGCTTTCTTTTTTGCTTTCTCCTTGAGCTTGTTTATATATGGAGGAAACTCTATCTGCAACTTTCTGAGGGAAAAAAAAAAATAGTTCTAGCTTGACCAGCAGTTCTGGACTTTCAAAGGAGCAAAGCTAAACTGCCATAACAGGGTGTGGTGGTTTGACGCTGGCTGGAGGCCAGACACCCACCAAAGTCTCTCTATCACTCCCTTTTTCAGCTGGACAGGGAAGAAAATATATATTGGGAGGCTTAGGAGTTGAGATAAGGACAGGGAGAGATCATTCTGCAATTAGAGTCATGGGCAAAACAGACTCAACACAGAATAAAAGAAAGAAAACTAATTTATTACACTACAATGCACACACGGTGAGACCAGAGCCGGATAACGAGAAGCATGACCATATCTGAAAGCACCTTCCCCCCACCCCTCCCTTCTTAGCAGACTTCACTTTAGTCATGATTTTGCTCCCTTCTTTCCCCACATTGGGGCAGAGAATTGGGGGAATGGGGATTTCGATCAGTCCTTCACTAATCGTTTTCCTTCTTAGCCGGGATGGGTGTGTGGGGAGTGTGGAATTCCTCACACCCTTCCCCTGCTGCACCATGGGGTCCCACCCACAGGAGACAGTTCTCCACAAACTTCTCCAATGTGAGTCCTTTCCCATGGGGCTTCAGCTCTTCACCAGCTGCCACAGCATGGGTCACTGCTATGGGGTGCAGTCATAAATCACAGAATGTCTCTGTCTCTCAGGCCCAGACTGCTCCAGCCTGGTCCTCCATGGGGTCACAAGCTTCCCCCCAGCAAACCTGCTCCAGTGTGGATGTCTCTCATTTCTCTCTCTCTCTCCCCCTGGAAGTGCTGGCAGGTGCTTGCTCCAACACAGGTCACAGCATCTTCTGTATGCCTCCTCCTGCTCCAGCATGGGGTCTCTCCACAGGTTGCAGGTGGGGTCTTGGCCTTTTCCATGGGCTGTGGGGGGACACCCACTCCACTGTGGGTTTTTCCACAGGCTGCAGGGGCATCTTTCTCTCTAGTACATGGTGCACCTCCTTCTCCCCCTTCACTGGCCTTGGTGTCTGCACAATTCCTTATATATTCTCACTCCCTTCTCTGGTGGCAAAAAGTGGCTGCTAGTGGGTTTTTTGCTACTAAATGTGATTCCCAGAGGTGCTGTGACCATCGCTGATAGGCTTGGCCTTGGTCAGCAGCGACTCTGGCCTTGAGTCAGCTGGTGTTTGCTCTCTGGGGCCTGCAGAGATCTTCTAGCTGCTTCTTGCAGAAGACACCCCTGAAGCTCCCCTTCTTCACCGGAACCCAGCCATGCAAAACTACAACACAGAGATATGGAAAAGGCCAGCCTGGATGATCATAAAGGTACATTCTGGTCTAGTTGTCCGGGTTCCAGCCAGGCCAGAGTTAACCTCCCCAAGCAGCTAGCACAGGTGAGCTGAGTTAGCCCAGGCTGTTTTCCACAACGCCTGACATCACTCCCCACAGCCACCCCCCACCCCTCCCCACTCTCCCCCCTAAAAGGGGCTGGTCAGGGGAGTACTCTCCTGGGCAGTCTGAATGTGGCCAGGGCATTGGGTCAGTCCTCTGTGCTCAGTGTTATCCTTGGGTTGGTAAAGCACTCTGCACCTGTGAGTGAAATTTGCTGTGGGCTGTTATTGTTCTCCTTTCACTGTGTTTTTGTCAGTAAATTGTCCTTATCCCAACCCAGGGAGGAGGGTGGGGGGAAGGGAGTGGGGGGCTCTGTCTTTTTCTCCTCTGGGAGTCAGCAGGTGACATGTGGTACTCAGCCGTTGCCTGGGGCTGAACTACCACACTGGTGAAAAGATTTCTGTGGGTAGAATAAAGAGAAGAAAAGATTTTCATTAAGTAACCATATATTTTTTTTGCTATACTTGAACTAGATCACCAGGTAAACGTTGTAGACCTCAACATTACAATGAGGTCAGTACTGTATAAATGCTATTGCTCAGAAAGTTACAGTTACAATTCTGAAGTGATTGTGCTCTGTATTTTGATTTATTTTCTTTTGGCTCACTAATGAATTACATAGTTAAGTTTTGAATAATACAAAACCAGAATTTTCTCAGTTGCAACCTTATGTTAAAATTGACCTTGACCAAAAATAACTGAGATTTCTTATATGTTTTGGTGTCTATAACATCTTTGAGTTGAGAAACAGGTATGGAAAATGAGATCTACCTGATCTAATGGAATCAAAACAAAGCAGACTTTAATCTTTTTCAGAAGAATTTACAAGTCTCTGAACTTTCATCTAAAACTGGAGTTACTTATGATACTTTTGCACTGGAAAATTATTTTCCATAATAAGGAATAGTAGTAGTCTTACATACTAAATAACAGTGTATATGCTGTAAATTATTTCCGTTTTCTTCATTGGGATTTCATGGCTATTTCTTAGTCAAAGGTTTCTATTGACAACTGTTATGTTCTTGCTGACATGATAAAATTACAAACTGTTTCAGTGTTCTGAGATACAGCTGTAAATTGGTTAGGACTTTAAAAGGTATTTGCTAAAGCAAAAGAGAACCCAGTCCTAGTTGGGACTTTAAATGTGAACAGTGAGTAAGAAATACTGGCTGAAATGGAGGCAAATGCATATATATACACACACACAAAGAAGAGCTGAAAAATCCATGACCAGATCAAAAGGTCATAACTGACAGAGAGAGACATTTTCAAAAAGGATAAAAATTATTGAGGTCTTCTACGAGAATAAAAAGTGATAGACTAAAAAGGGAATCAGAGGGATGTGCTTACATAGTGGAAAAGACATATTTAGCTACTGGACCATCTGAGGTCAAAGGAAGTTTATGTGGAATGGAGAAAAACCAGGGAGATGTAAGCAGACAAAGTCATGCACTCTCTGATTTGAAAGGGAGACCCTAGGAAGACAGTGGATGCTCAGGAGAACAGCTGACCACAGGACTGACTAACAACATGTAGCTTGGGATGGGAAGTTTCCAGATTACTGTGCAGGCCCTCCGTCAGCGCTGGGGATGCCTTTGGGCTGACATGGAGTCATAGCCTAAGACAGCAGGAAAAGCTTCAAAGCTGATGAATATAGGAAAATTTGGCTCACTGGTTTTCCCATCCCCACCATGCTGTGCTTCAGTTCCCCAGGTTTACAATGAGGATAATGATGTTTGCATAACAGCATAAATAAAAGGACAGAAATGGTACTTGTGGAGAGTCGCTGTTAGAGTATCTACCAGAATGCCCGCAAGCTAGTGTTTTGGTTTGTATTGTAGATAACATTTCAGTCTCAGCTTACAAGAACAGTTGAGGATTGTATTATACACCCTTTATCTTCTAATGCTTGACTAATAACATAGCTTAATCTTATGAAGCATCTACACTTCCATTATTAATGTGTCAGGTATATTCCTTAATTTCTTTTGTCCTTCTAGGATATTTTTTAACTTTCCACAAAACATTTGCCTTTGCCTCTGTAACTATATGTTTAAGAAGAAGCATTAATTTGCTTTTTAGAGTTAACTTACTTTATTACATTGTCTCTGCATGTTGTATGTCTCTTTCCATGATTATTTTAATCCATTCTAAACTGTTGATCTTTGCAGGCTAAAACAAATTAACATAAACAGTTGAACAACAGATTTCAAATGTAGGATTAATTTAATGTAAATTTCAGCTTTATTTGCAAAGCCTCAGTATTTTGTCACCCTTGCTTGGCCTTAGGTTGTTGTATTTCAATTTAGAAATTATTCTATACAAGTGGCTTCTTAAAATTCTCAGCCCTTTAGAAGAGGACTGCTGTGTTGCTTCATTTTTTGTTCCAATTAAAAACTGAGCGAGGTTAATAAATTTTTTCAATGATGATTTTTCTCTCCATTGAAAAATAACTAATGAAAAACAGTTATTTCCAGATTGAGCTACTGAAAAATAACTTTTTTTACCAGAAGCACTTTCTGACAAAAAATATTTTAAATAAGACCTGATGGAAATTTTGAGATAATATGGTTTTAATGGAAATATTCCCAAGGGAAAGAGATACTTTGACCAGTTTTAATAATGTAATGGTTTTGCCAAAATAAGACTTGGACCTGGAGGAAAGTATGTTTGATAGTTTTAAAGTTGTTGGAGAAACAAATATGTGTAAAGTGCCTAACAGCATATTTTGTTATTTTCTTGCCCTTGTAATTTTTTCAGTGACAATCATGTTTTGTTGTAACATGTCTGTAACTTCTCTTTTTTATTGTTAGGCATTATGGGGAATGTTCCCATGGGGTCAATTTCTGGTTAAAAAGACAATAGAAATCTCTTTCAGTGTACCTACCACTTATTAGTCACTGAACTATACAAAACTTTGTGTAAGCCCACACTCTGCTGATAATAAAGAATGAGGAAATTAAAGGGATTTTTTTTTTTAAAAATCCCAAATCTTAGTATAAGAAGACACCCATGTCTTAGTTTGATTCCATCAGTCTCCCCACATTTTCCTCCTTTCCTGACAATCACACAGAGTTTTCTTATTATCCAACTGCTCCGTCTGTGCATCACATTGCTTCTGAGGGTCATCTCACTGACTGGCTGACTCTTACCCCACTGGTTTGGCTTTAGGAAGGGACTTATTGCCCTGTTTTTCTACTTTCACATCTTTTTCAACCGCCTTCTATGGCAAATGAAATATTGTGACCTGTCAAGAGTAAGCCAGAGCAAATAAATTGATTACCAAGTCAGCATTAATAAATCACCCAAGGCTGGATGTAGAGGGACACCACAGTGTGCCTGAATGATGCAGTGGGTGAGTGGGGCAGTGATGCCTGCTCAGAGCCCTCTCCAAAACTGCCTCTAGCTTCATCCCCTGACACACAGCTCTGCAAGCTGACCTAGTTCTCCCAGACTGAGTCACCCAGGAGATGCTCCTGGTCCCCATAATCAGGGTGGAGAGCAGCAACTGCTGACATGTGGAAACATTGCACAGGAGAAAGCTGTTTGAAAGACAGATGTTAAAAATAATTTAAAATCAATATAGATTCAATATAAATGGTAACTTTTATATGGACTGATGCAAACTCCCTGATTACATGAGGGTTTCCTCTGCCTATCCTCAGGTGCTGTTTCATCTGGTCAGTCCCCATAGTAAGCTGGTATCTGTGGAAAAAACAGAGAAATCAGGTAATACTCAGTGTTCAAAGAAATGCATGCATACATACAAGTAGGTACATGCATTTTTAATACCTAAAACTACATGATTGTGGGATATTTTATACATTTACCTTTAGCCAGACGGGAGTTATTTTTTTCCACTCTCAAATATTTCTTACCTTTACATTAGTTAAAAGCAAAACAATTGCAGTTCTATGTATTTTAAATTCCTCCATCACCTTTGTTTGCATACACATGATGTAGCCATCCATAATTCTGGCTGAAAATTCAGCCTATTTAACCTTTTATTTCACTCAGGTTGATAACTTTACATTATGGGGACAACATCAAGGAAATTAAGTAATTTTGTTATTTCATTTGTATAATTGAATTTGTCTGAACTATAGCTGAACCGGAATCCAAACTTGAGTATGGAGGACTAATCTATGCTTGCAGATTTAGCGTGAGAAGGACTATTTTTTGTTTCCTATATTAACTTTATACCAAGATTACTGGGTAAAGATGCTGATCATAAAATAAAAGATCAGAGAAACTTGGGACTATTGCTGACCAAAGGATGATGACTGCGGTAGCACAGGAGAGTGTTGGTGCAAGTCAGTGCTGAGAGAGATGAGGATCAGACCTTTCTGAAAGAATAAACCTGCCTGCATGTACCCAGGGTATGTGTCTGCTTGAGGTAGGATCCAATCAGCAAATGTAGGGCAGGACTTCAGCTTTTTTAGTGATGGTTCAAGAGGAGAGAGGCAGTTCTGAAGGGCAAAGGAGTCCAGGAAGGCTGAACATTCTTCAAGAAGGAACTCTTAAGGTGCAGAAATGGGCTGTTCCCATGTGCTGGAAGACATGCTGGAAGGGAATAAGTTTTTGCTGGAACTCAGGAAAAAAAGGGAAGTTTATGAGTGAACTTTGGAAGAAGGGGCAGGCAACTCAGGAGGACTACAAGGATGTTGTGCGATTATGCAGGGAGAAAATTAGAAGGGCCGAAACCCTGCTAGAACTTATTCTGGCTAGCACTGTAAAAGACAATAGAAGATGTTCCTATAGATACATTAGCAACAAAAGGAGGGCTAGGAGAATATCCCTTGTTAGATATGTGTGGGGAAACATAATGACAAAGGATAAGGAAAAGACTGAGGAATTTAATGCCTTTTTTGCTTCAGTCTTTAGTAGTAAGGTCAGTTGTTCTTCAGGTAGCCAGCTTCCTGAGCTGGAAGACAGGCATGAAGAGCAAAATGGAGCCTCCATAATCCAAGGGGAAATGGTTAGCAACCTGCTACACAGCTCAAACACAGAAATCTATGGGGCTGCTTGAGATCCACTCAAGAGTACTGAGGGAGCTGGTGGAAGTGCTTGCCAAACAACTTTCCATCACTTATCAGCAGTGCTGGGTAACCATGGAGGTCCCAGTTGTCTGGAGGGTAGCAGATATGACCCCTGTCTACACAAAGGGCTAAAAGGAGGACCTGGGGAAACTACAGGCCTGTCAGTCTGACCTTGGTGCCAGGGAAGGTTATGGAGGAGATCATCTTGAGTGCCATCAGGTGGCATGTACAGGATAACCAGGTGATCAGGCCCAGTCAGCATGGGTTCATGAAAGGCAGGACCTGCTTGACTAACCTGATCACCTTCTATGACCAGGTGACCTGCCCAGTGGATGAAGGAAAGGCTATGGAGGTTGTCTGTGTGGACTTTAGTAAAGCCTTTGACACCATTTCCCACAGAATTCTCCTGGAGAAACTGGCTGCTCACAGCTTGGGTGCGTATACTCTTCGCTGGGTAAAATACTGCCTGGAAGGTGGGGCCCAAAGAGTTGTGGTGAGTGGCATTAAATACAGTTGGTGGCCAGTCACCAGTGGTGTTCCCCAGGGCTCAGTACTGGGGCCAGTTCTGTTTAATGTCTTTATCAATTATCTGCATGAGGGAATCAAGTGCACTCTCAATAAGTTTGACATCACGTTGGGTGGGAGTTGTGATCCGCTTGAGGGTAGGAAGGCTCTACAGATGGATCTGGACAGGCTGTGTGAGGTTCAGCAAAGCTCAGAGTTGGGTGGGTCCTGCATTTCAGTCACAACAACCCTATGCAATGCTACAGGATTGGTGATAGGTGTCTGGAAAGTTGCCCAACAGAAAAGGACCTGGGAGTATTTGTTGAAAGTGTGTCTAGGTGGCCAAGGCGGCCAACAACATCCTGTCAGGTATGAGAAATAGTATGGTCAACAGCATGTGGCACTGGTGAGGCCGCACCTTGAGTACTGTGTTCAGTTTTGGGTCCCTTGCTACGAGAAAGATGTTGAGGTACTGGAGTGCGTCCAGAGAAAGGCAACGAAGCTGGTGAAGGGTCTGGAGCACAAGTCTTATGAGGAGGGGCTGAGGGAACTGGTGTTTAGCCTAGAGAAAAGGAGGCTGAGGGGAGACCTTATTGCTCTGTACAACTACCTGAAAGGAGTCTGTAGCCAAGTGGGGGTTGGTCTCTTCTCCCAAGTTGCAAGTGACAGGACAAGAGGAAATGGCCTCAAATTGCACCAGGGGAGACTTAGATACTGTGAAAAATTTCTTCACTGAAAGGGTTGTCAAGCATTGGAGCAGACGGCCCAGGGAAGTAACTATCCCTGGGGTTATTTGAAATGTGTAGATTTGGTGCTTCCGGACATGGCTTAGTGGTGGACTTGGCAGTGCTGGGTTAACAGTTGGACTTGATGATCTTAAAGGTCCTTTCCAACATTAATGATTCTATGATTTTATGACCTTTAATTATTCACATGTTTTTTGAGAGTAGAGAATACTTGTTTCATCTCAGATGTGTTATCACACATTCCTGGACTAATGGCCATTTGATCTGAACCGGAGTGGCTTAGATCAGTGATGGTAAAGTTTCTGGTACCAAATTTACTTCAGAAAACACTACAGCTCATTGCTGATAATGGCCACACAAATCTGTCAGTGCAAAACTTGGCAACAGTACAAACACTTTGAGATCATTGACTTAGACAATGCAAAAGCTCTTTGTAAGTTGAGCTGCCTGCTGAATGTATGTGCTATACAATACTGGTAGTCAAACTGCCATTGTCCTTCCAAAAGAATATTTTTCTTACTACAATGCTACACTCACAAAGAAATTAGCTCAAAAGAAATATTTGATGTCTGCTGCATTGTTTTTCCTGTTTGTAGAGGATAAGAAAGCTCTTTAAACAACCGAAACCAGATCACTGTTCTCTAAGTGCAGTTTTTATCCCAACCGCAACACATTTCACTTGCTTCACAAGACTGTGGATAAAACTGCAGAGGGGCTTGCATGGAGTAACTTCCTTTTCATGAAAGTTTCTTACTGACCCCTATTAGTCTGAGTTAAGTTTATGCCTTTAAGCCTGATAGTTGTCATTCATTCCAAAATTACTTTTTTAGTTGACAGTCATTGTTAATGAGGGTTGGCTTAGAAGATTCATTTTGCAGACAGTATTGCAAAAGACACTTCAATGGGAAGGATGTTACATTGCCTAGCAAAGGATCTTTGTATCTGAGTTCATTATTTGTTTATGCATTCTGATGTCTTGTTTGTTCGTTTTGTTTTGAATGTAGACATACACTAAGCTTGATTCTGCCATTGAGTGTTTTTTTAGTGCTTTATGACTTATCTATTTATGCATCCTTGCTATTTTGGTTCCTTGTCCTCCAAATGTATGCAGTATGTTTACATTAGTGTACTAGTTGCATTTTTGACTGCTGAACCATTCACCTAAAAGCAGGATGTGAATTCAGAGATAAATATGATAGGCTGTCCTTTTCCTTAAAGTGAAAGAAGGACAAGGTAGATGGATTGCACAATTCTGCTCATTGAATATATGCTATTCCAAGGTAGTCTAAGTCCAAGGAGACACACAGCAAGATGTGCCTGCATCAAATCTAGAAACTAATCTTTCAACATATTTGGACCAATATTAAATAATACACCAACAGGGGTAACAGAGTAAGTCAAAACCAGAACACTTCCCCTTTCTTTCAAGAAAAGTGGGAAGTATTGTCCCAGGTATTAATTTCTCATTACATTTGTTCCACATGATCTGGATGAGACACTTCCCCTTCTTTCCATCCTTGCACTCCCCTTCTTTCCTTTTAGTTTTCATATGTACTTTTGGTATGGCATAAATCAGTTTCCCAGCAGCTTCAGTACTCATGCATGTGACACTGCCCCTGTCTGTTCACTCACAAAGTTACTGTGAAAGACATGGTCAGAAATGAGACATGACAAAGTGTAACCAGAGAGCAAACAAGGAGCTCTTCAACAGCCATCATTGCTCTGAATTTTGGCATGAGAGCAACGTTACAAATGAGCTAGTGAAACTGTCGGAAAGTGAGGACACTGCTACCCGCTGGTATCAGAACAAGAAGTGACCGAGAAGACGATTAAAATCTGAGAAACGGGGCTTCAAGGGTGCTGATTTGCTGATTAGCTTCCTGTGTGCTATTTTCTGAGCTACTGAACAGATTTTTGGTATTAGGTCAGTTGAGGGGTGGGGTTGGATGTATATTCATTTCTCTATTGCAGATTCAGACAGCCAAAGGAACAGACCTTATCGCTGTTTTGTGTGAAGCACAGAGACTAAACACTTGCCTTCTGAAGAAAGTGTGTGAACATCTACTGCCTTTCCCACAGTTATTCTGCAAGGAACTAGGGAATCATGTAGAGCTGATTTGCTGGTCATTGTTTTTATACTCCAAACACAATTTTTTAAATTTTTTTTTTAATGCCTGCAATTGACCAAACTAGCAGGAGAGCCAATATTTTAGAGGTAGTTAATGTAATACAAACATTCCACACACAGTTGATTAAATGAAAAGCAACACTAAATAACACTCTATCTATAGTACATATTTCATTCATTGCACAGACCTGGCCCGAGGCTTGTTTAAAAAAGCACCAGATGTTTCTCCAAGAAATGTATTTTTCTTTGTGTGATGACAGATGCTCTTTGAAATCACAAAGTATGTAATAGCAGAGTTTGCCATTTGAAATCAGGAAATTCAATTTGTTTTCTTAGAGGCACGACTGAAGGGCAAAGCCCAGTAAGAACTGCTGTATAAACTAGCGCTATTTAACATTGTGTACTCATCTTGCTACTTTGAACCTCATTTCCAACACTATTCCCAGACAGAAATTAGAAAATCAGCTTCCAAACATGAGACCTCTGCCAGTGGGAATTTTTCCTTGGTACTTCCCTGGTATGTTGTTTTTCTTAAACACAAGTTTACCTTTTGTATTAGTCACCTCACACGGCCTTGTAGACTGCGTTTTAAAGAAGCTAATCAAATGGCTCATGGGAGAAAAACATACCCAGTACAAACTAATTAAAAAAAAATATATTTATGTATACTATGTAATGTATTTGCTCTGTAATTCTCACATTATGGAAAATTAAAATGATGCAACATTGTAAAGTGTGAATATGTGCCTAAATTTGATAGCACAATGGTTTTGTTTCAAAGATTTCAAAACAAACTGGAAATAAAAAACCCTGCCAATATGATGAGAGCTGTATGTGAGTTTGTGGGAAAGTGATAAGCAAGCAGAGACAGGTGTTTGAAAACAACTTTTCAACCAAACCTACATCAAAAAGTGTGGAGAGAAGTAGGCCAAATTCATTGTTTGAGTCTCTGTTACAAATTCAGAACTTTGGACTTGTTCCTGGAAAAATTTTTTGAGATTCAAAATCTGGAAGATTTTCATGCCACTTCAGTTCACTAGTGGTATGTGACATAAATAATGTAAAAAAACATTGGTTTAGGCAAAAGCTAAAGCATGAATTTCAGGTCATGCACTCTTGTGCAGAGAAAGAAGTAGTTCGAAATCTTTCTCATAACATAGATGTCCCATAACATGTCTGAATATGCAGGACATAATTTCTCTCACATTGAGAGCAGCGGAGTTGTTTCAGGCTATAACATTTTAAGTCTAGATTACTTTGAAGTGTGTAAGCTTAAGACAGTTTTTCAGCTTTTTTTAATCCTTCAGTTGTCTCAGTGTTAAACATTTGTTTTGGAGTAAGCTCTGAAAAAAATGTAATGCTTCTATGAAAACTTCTCAAGAAATTTCTTCTGCTAAGAAATAATTTTCCTGCAAGATATTTGACAGCCTCTGGGTTGAGGTAGAAATATAATAAAAAAACCTATTTCCTGACATATCCCAACTTTTATGCTTCAGATGTGACATAAGCTAATGTGTTTGCACACATTTTTTTATAAGTTCATCTCTATTAATCTATAATTATATCAAATATTCATAAATCTCTAATAATAAAACATACTATGTATTTTTCCACTGCTTTGAGAGGACACAGACAAGGTACACCTAATCCTTTTCTCACTTGTGTGACTGGGTGCATCAATGACAATAGCCAGGAGGAGAGGAAATTCAGGGTCAAGACTTGTTCACACAGGAAAATCAGCCTGAATAAAACTAGGACGTAAAATACGATGCCCCTGGAAAAGGCAATCCTGCCCTCCTGCTCCTCTCTACCTCTCCCCATCTCATGCCAACATCAATATGTCGATGGCCACATGCTAAAGTAGATCCAGGAACCAGCCAGAGTAGAAACTGAACTGGAAGGAGTGCGCCTCGTGTCTTTTTGGCTGGTGCAGTGTGTTAGTTTATGAAGGGTGAGGAGGGAAAGGGAGGGCTCTTAGACCCTACCCTTTGATAATGTAGAGAGTCTTGGGGAAATAACTACTTGGACATTTTAGCTTTTTATCTTTCTTTTCTTCCAAGCTCCTGCCAAGATATGCTGAAGGCACAGCACACGACTTAGTCTTCATATTGTCACTGTGAGGACGAGGTCAAAAGAAACTATTGGGCTGTGTATCAGCATTCTGGTTTACAGTACGTTAACTTCCCTACTGTGAAAACACCCTGGAGATAATAAAGCCTTGTTGCAACCCCACACTGTAAAAATCAGGTCTTTCAGTTAGGTTGACTGGGTTTATGTAAGTGCTGGATGAGTACAAAAGAAGTCAGAATCTGATTCAGAGGTTCAGATTGCAGAGCCATTGCTGGGGAATTCCCGAGTATAGCAGTTCTCCAGATTTTATAATGCATACAAATAGCAGTGCATTTATGCCTACTTCCAGTAACAGCCTGCCCATTATTGAAAAAACATTCATTTAGTTAAATTATTTTAGGAAGTAATTATTGTATCTTAACCCTGCAGTAACTGGTATACAGGAGACCTGTCATTGCTGAACACTGTACACTTCATGCCTACATGACTTCCATTTGTTTATGAGCTTTTCCTTTGTTTTTAATTATTGGCAACACTTAAAAGGTCTTTCACTGTAAAATTTAAATCCTCAAAATTAGATAATGTGCTATTTTTAACCACTCTTTGATCATCACTTAGAAATGCATCCTGGAAACTTGCATGTTCTTATGCGTCATATCTAGCTTTGATGGTAGTATTTCTCTTACCAGGCAATATACTCCTGGGAGTGTCACTTAGAATATAAAGAAACACATAAGCCTGTGGATAAGTCTTTGTGGCACTGGTGTCTTATAATTGTCTTTTTTTTTACAGTGTTGTATTTTCTGCATTTTTTTTTTTCAGTAGTATACCCAAAAGCTGGGATCAAGTTTCTGTGTTTCTGATGTGAATTCAATGCTGCTTTCATTGTTTTAGCATGTAAATTGTTAACTCAGGGTTTGAATTCCAGGTCCAAGGTGATCCAGCCAATGGTTGCCATGGTGCCACCTTACCTCTCATCCTTGATCAGGTCATTTCTGCTTGTCCCTAGTAGCCTCTACACTGCAATTAGGTTTACTTCCTTAAACCAACAGAAAACTCCACTGCCAAAAAAGTGGCTTGTTTGCTTTTATTTTATTTTGCTGAAATGATGGAGCACAGGGTCTGGTATGATGGAATGGGCTGGGGTTGCAGTGACCAGCAGTCTGATAGTCCCAGGCCACAGTGAAGCTATTAAAAGCACTGGATGAACCTTAAGTTTGTGATCCCTATAAAGCCAACGAAGGGATGTAGACTGTGCTATAGACACTAATATTGCTCAGGTAACTAAGAAATGTGTCTTCACGTTTCAAGACATTTTCTATAAATTTAGTTTTATTCTTGAAGCTTCCAAAATATATTTATATTGTTTTATACTTTTAATACTATATTTAAGCAAGATAATTCCATGTGCTCATAGCAACCAGCCCATAGGGGCCATCAGCACAGAACAAATACACACAAAATTGTTACCAAATGTTCTTAGAATATACTTTCAAAAAAAAAGAGAAACAAAAAAACATACATAGTCTGACTTTTCAACAAGGCCATTTAATTACTTACTTGACAAACACTGAATAATAAAATGCAAATATATTCCTGCAAGATTTTTAATTCTTTTAGCTGCAAAGTATAGATTTTCAGTGAGTGGGTGGTCTAAGAATTTGCCTTTTGTTCAATGATTTTTCTTGGGATGTGAATAAGACTGTGTTTTCCTAAGTGAATCAGTGCTACAGTGATATATTAGCAGATAATTCACAAGGCAAATTGGTGAGGAAGGGCAGAAAACATGAATGAATATCTTTTGCAGAAGATTGACTATTGAAAGTAGGAGCTACTGGTAATGAGCTCCAGACATACTGCTGTAGGAGCGATAAGAACAGGAAATGCTTTGGGCAACATTGTTCTACGAAAATAGCCCTTTTAAAATGCAACATGGCTGGCCTGTCTTTAGCAGCATAGCTGTTGAAAGGATTGCATTAAATGAATTGTACGATAGATGACTCTTGACATACTGGGCTCCTCCTCGTTTCAGATTTTACTTTATGGATCTTGTTAAGCTCTGGGACTGAAACAGCGGACTCTTTCAACAGACAACATGAAGAAGTTCAGCTAATCTTCTCTGTAGCTCCCTGTTATCTAGCGTTAATGAAAAGATTAAGAATATCAGCTTATTTTAATTTGATGGGAAAGGCTTTGGGTATTTTTTTACAGCCATGAAAGGAGTGTCTGACACAATCTGGGAAAGCACTGGCATTCAAACAAGTATTCTTCTGAACCCAGACAGTTATATAAGTTTCACTGGGTGCCATTGCCAATTTACTGAAAGCAATTTTTTTGATATTACGCATCATTTCAATGATGTTGTAAAGACACTGAAACTGAAGCATTTGCTACCTCCTGTTCTAAAGACTTTATTAGTTTGGGAACGTCAGATTCCAAACTATGTAATTATTCATCATTAACTTTTTTTCCACTCTTCCCTCTGGAATACACTCCATTTCAAGCCAGCCTTGTTGGGAAACTTTAAATGAGGGCAAGAGCAAGGAGACAGTAAACAAAGGCAGAAGTTCAGTTGTCATGGACATATTTTTAAGTCATGTCCCAAAAGCATTGCTCATATGAAGGTGTGCAGGTGTGCAAGCATGACTGTAGCTTATACAATACAGTAATTATCTAGGTCTAAGGATTTTTCTGTTGGCAGAAGGAAAAAATCAACAGTTTCAGTTAGCAGTCTACAACTTAGACATGGAAAATTCGTAGCAGATGTTCCTTGCAAAACCTTGGCTCTTTGGAGGGAGATAAGACTTATGGTTACTTATTTCTACATAATACCCACTAGGACCTTTTCAGGGCATTTGTTGTGCTGCTTGATTAAAAAAAAAAAAAAGAATTGTTCTTTCCTTCAACACATACTTTAGTTGCAAGACACATATAATTAGATAATTACTTGATTTAATTATTGACTCCCTGCAAAAGAATATACTTATGTGACTTCATATGCTTTTAAAATAATATCTTAGTTTTAGGACCTAGCTCCCAACACTTGATGTTTTTCTGAAAGGGATTTCCAATCAGCAAGAACTGAGGTACACATTTTCCACACTGCTTTAACCACACTTATAGGCAGTTACTTCTTTATAAACTGCCCTATATCATCAGGTTGCAGAAATACAGACTAATTAAGGTTGGCTAGCTTATTGAAAACATTTTATTTTTATCTTAAAAATGGAAGTGAAATAGCTTGCTGTTAAGTTAATTGTGTGATAAGTAGCTTTATGGAAACATGGAAAAGATCATCTTTGGAACTGCCAAAGATTGAAAAGGCATGAAGAGTATGTTCTTACCAGATGAAACATCATGGCTGAGGGACAAGGAGGTGACATGGCTGAGCTATGATTATTCCCCATTTCCCACATATCAACTGAAGTCCGTGAGAAGCAGAAGACAGTTTGAAGTGGCATAGATTTTATTCTTGTTGAAACCATAGAACTATTGGCTTGAAGGTGTCTGAGCCCTTGTAAGATATTTTAAATCAAACAAGAGGTACATACTAGGAATGTGGGAGATTCATTGTGAATAATTTGATTACTCCCAGGAAACTTGCAGATATTTTTAACTTCTTGGGAAGACAGAAAATCTACAGAAGTTACTAAACCATAAGTAGTGCAGTCCTGTTAACTATTTTAATTTTCTGACTTAAAGTTTCATCTTCCAGTCCTAAGGAAAGTCTACATTCTCACTTTCACTAAAATAGAAAGCTATTTTCTCTTGCTATTCTTCAGAAGAAATTACTGGGCTTAATCATAAGTGTATGGTGCCCCCTTAGACTATTTAGCATATCCCATCTCTTCCTGGAGGCTGGAGGATTCCCAAGTTATCCTTTGTCATATTGTAACCCCTGGGTTGATGTGTCAGGCACTCAAGGGATGTCTAAAATTATGCCACATGTGTATATTTAAGCTCTTGAAACCTTCTTGAGATATTTGGTGATTCAGGACTAGCAGGAGGTTGTGAATCAGCTTTGATGTCTGATCCTATAGGCTCAGTAGAAACTGAGGACTCATCTTTGCATCAGTGTTTAACATTTTGAAGCCCTATTTTTAAAGACCTATGAAAAGAATTTAAAGACAGCAGGCAGAGTCTAACAATCGTCCTGTTCAACCTACGTTTTGAGTAGAGCAGAACACAAATTACAATTACAGTTAGAAATCCACCTGACTATGAAAAAGGGAAGTAATTTTCTCCCCTCAAATCAATAATCTATTAGTCTGCTGAAAATCGTGCTTCAGCTACCAGCCAGTTTCATAAATTGCGGAATCTGCTATGTAGTTTGCTACTAATTAGTGAGTAATACTCCATAAAAGCAATTGCGTGTGAACTCTTTCCTTTAAAAACACAACCCTCAATGGGAGTTGACTTCCTTACTCTCCTTTGAAAATTCCATCCCTGGTATTTATTATTATATTAGAAAGAAGTTATTATTCAGAAATTGTTACTGGCTAATTACATTAATTGGAGAAGGCAGATAAGGAGGAAACCTCATGACTGACTAATTGCAGTAAATACTATGTATGCCTTCTTAATGGTGGGGATACAGTGAGTTCTGCAAGATGCTCCACTTAGGAGTTTTGCACTCTGTAAATAGTACAGAAATAGGTGATTTCTTCTGCTGAAGACGTGTACCCTGTTAAAAGAGCTTTTCATTTTTCACATGGCTGCACTTGCATTTTGTCTGCAGATGTACACTCCCAAAGTCTTACTCTATTGAGAAAGACTGCTCTGAGGTTGTCACATTGACCGAAAATAACAAATTTGTCCTCAGAATTTTGGTAAGTACAGGATGAAACAGTACTGCTAATATCACACAGACATTTATTGGCTTAAACGTTTCTGCCTCCCAAAACAAATATAGCTGGTCAGAACTACAAGTTACTAAAGCATGGCAAATAGGCTCAGCCCAGTTAGGAGGACTCAAAATGACTTAAAATAGGTTGCTAAGTCCCAGTCGACACAACAAATGGGTGCGAGTGAGCATTACACACTCTCTGAATATGCTTTAAAGTTGTTGCTCCAAATGCCTGCTTGGATATTTTTCTGACTGTTTTTGGCAATTTCTCTTGGCATGAGACTATGATCTATGTTGAAATGATAAAGGAGACATTGTTACAATGGAGTCAGTGGCTCTGAATCATCACCCCCTGCATAATTGTTTCTCTCTTTTACTGGCAACCCACTAATACTGAGGATGCTTTCTGGTGTCTATTCCCTGTTACTAAGGTATTTCCTATGCCCTGTGGTAAGCATTCTCATGAACAAAGAGTCTGAGAAAATGGTCTCTTTAAAGGACTGATCTGTGGTGTCTGCAGACAATAGAGAAACAAATTAATTTGTATCCGCAAGTTGAAGTATGCCTACAAGCCAGTTAAGTGCTGTTACTCTATCTTAAAGAATAGTTCTTCACGGTATTGATGAATTTTGTATAAGAGCAACCACAGTAGGTCAGACCCAGGGCTTCTACATCTCAGTGTGCTCTTTCCTGTTGTGATCAACAACATTACTCAGGAAGGTACATAAGGGAAAAGCATCAGATTCAAAGACCTGGTAGGCATTGTATTGCCCTGTAATACTCAAAACTGAATGACATATTCTAGATTAAAAAGCTCTTTAAACCTCATCGTATTGGAACACATGGTATCTTCAGCAAATTCTGAAAAGGAAATAAATTCAACATGGTATCCAAGATTTGCACACTGAAATTCTATGTCTGAACTGGATTTGGTTCATAAGTTTAGGTCACATTTAAGGAGATTTTTTTCTCTGTAATTGTTTTTGAATCTGCTATAGGAGTGTTAATGCCACAGAGGTTTAAATTCAGGGCTGTACATTTTAAGCCTCCTTTTCAACAACACGTATAATTTTGCTTCTCACTATGACACTGTTAGTCTGGCCATTACACTAAAATAGGGGAGGGCAATAAAACAACAAGCTTAATGTAAATGTACTGAAGGGGCACCCTTCTGTGTCTTACCTTTTTGATATGTATCTTTTAAAACATCTGACTTATGCCAAAACCATTTAAAATTAAAACCAGAGAACACTCCCTTCCACAAGTACCTTGTGCTCTTTGAAGGTATTCTCCAGTGGTTAAGAGTAAAAAACCATAATATGAATTTGGGTATGGATGGAAGCATAAACTGCATAAAGTTTATATTAGGTTTACACTGAGAAATGATAACCTGGACTTAAAAAAATATCACCGTTGTTAAAAAAACAACATAAAACTTGATTCCTCCAAGGAAAAACTGAATTTCCTCTACACAGAAGGAAGAAATTCATTGCAAAATGAATTCTGATGTGAACATTCATAAACACTATGGGTACAAAACACCGTAGGGGGATGTGAACACCACAGGCTTGCTACTCTACTAATCAACCCTTTTGCTCTAATACATTAGCTCTCTAAGTGGATTGCTTCTCATTTAAGGACTGATGCATATAAATAAGTTCTTATACCACTGTATCAGTCTCCTTTATCCTAAATAAAAAGTATCATTTATTCTATTTTTTAGTTATAACCTACAATATTGTTCACCTACCAGTGTTATCAAGGGTGAGAATATTGTATCAAACTCAATCAAAGGTAATGAAAAGCACTTACTATAAACAGTACCAAGCTTGGTGAAAATACATTGGGGTAAAATCCGCACTTCATTTTCTGTAAATAAGGATTGAAATATCCTAACACCCTCATTTGAGATTGGAAGTGTCACCTTGAATCTGTGATAACTAAGGGCCAACTTGTTGCTTGCTTAACTCGTAGTGTCTAAGAATGTATCATACACTGTGCACATCTGGAGAAAGATTTTTTTTATGCAAGCACAGATGAAAGCTGAAATTGCCCCACTGCGTTTTAGAGACCCTGCAATCTCCATTTGATTGCGTATTACTCAGCATTGAATAAAATATTTAATGCAGCTAAAGTTAAATAGCATTCACAAGGTGATTGTTTAATTCATAGTACCTTAATTGTGCAGGTTGATCTGACTCAAGGAAACAAACACAAGAGCAAATTTTAGAAATCCAGCTTCCAAGGTTCCTCTTGGGTTGAGGCAAACTCATCAAATTTAGATCAAATCTGTTTTTCTTGCCCCATCTGTTCTCAGTTTACATGTAAGTACATGAATTTGAAATCAGTGGAATTACGTATGTGTAACTGAGAACAGAATTTGGCCCTTCAGATGCTCTGCACCTCTTCTTTCTCATAAAATTTTATATTTCTTAGCAAACGATTGAAATGTGTTCAGTTATGTTGTTGTCCAACAGAGATATCTGCTCATTAGGCAGCTGTGTCATGGAGTAAGCTGTAGATCAGCAGTTAAACATGAGAGTATAAGCAGATCCTTATAAACCCTGGTTTGTTTCAAGTCCAGCACAGATGTAGAGCTGTTCATCTTCATTTAATAGCTAGCATTTCCCTGAGGTTTTGGTACTTAAATGGCATAATTTTCCCTTCTATGCCTCATAATCTTCACATTGCACCTCTTCATTAAACATTACTTCCAGGCCATGATACTCAGCTTACTGTTATTTAATTTTCCTTAAATTTTTTTCCCACTACAGCTCTTTCTTCAGAGCCAAAATTGGAGTGTTCTTACAGGCTAAAATCTTGGTTAAACTCCCACTGAAACTGATGCAGCCAATATCTGGTGCTCTGTTTTCATTCAGACAAACTTCTTTTTGTGGCAGCTGGCACACATTTAGGAAAGCTCAAGGCACCCTTGGCCCCTACGTTAGTCCCACCAATTAAAACAAGGAAAGGAACTCAGGGTTTGGCCCTCCCTGAGTATTTTGCTACTACTCTTTTTGCTAAACCAATTGCTCTTATGAAAATCTTTCTGCAAATGCTGTATCTGTTAGCTCTCTATTCCCTCCTTATTGGTTCCAATCTCATGACTGGGTTATTTTTCAGAGCACCTTAAGTACAATATAAAGTGTTTACTTTACATATTTGCAAAACAAGGATACATTTCCATGACATTTATGCAAACTTCTGGTCTAGCTTGTGTAATTTGTATATTCCCTGTGCACAAAGAATGGACTTTATTACATTAGTAAAAATGGGCTGACCATTTCAAAGAAAGTATCATTTATTCCAATTCCATGTAAACATATAAAAAATCAAATTTAAAGATGATAATGTTTGGATCTTGGGAATTAGGTGGAGGGAAAAACAAACAACGTGAATGTGAGAAAAAAGAACAAGTTAACCTTAAATTCCCTGCTGGCTTCCTTAGCTTGCACATGTGTTTGGCAACGATGAAATACTTGAAATATGAGACCTGGCAGTGTCATGGTGCCAGACATAGTTAGCATTAAAAATATTCTTTCAAATTATTAAAAGGTGCACTGAAACTGCTGCAAAAAGCAGACTTCCCAATTCTAAAATATACTCTGTATACTGAGCATATTTATGTATTACTGTCCTTCAACATTAAAAGAAATTGAGGTACATTTACACACTTAGGCCTGATTATCCATGATCAAATGAAAATATGAAATGGCTCCAGGTTGCAAAATCATCGGCAATTTGACTTTACAAAGCTTTTGTTTTCCCCTGTGATGCCATCATATAGATGACTGCTACAGCCTGTAGTGGCCAACAAATGCTCTCTGTCACTTAGTAAGTCCTCTGTTCTTTCCCTTACCAGAATTCCTCTTTTTAGGTTGATCGTAAGAAAGTGAGCAGGGTCGGTGTTCATTGAGTAACAGTAATCTTATCAGGTTCTAAATGCCACTGATAAATAAGGTATGTCTTAAGTGATTACAGTACAGTATTTATTTTAACTTTATTTTGAGTTCAGTTGATATCAGCTCCTCTAGAATAAGTGTGTCCATGCAGAATGTGGTGATTACATGAAAGGCTGAAGGTCACTTACAGGCAAACTTTCCTATCTTTGCACAGGATTAATGTACATACACATTCCCATTTGCATTTGAGAAGTGTAGTATGGTTTAAGGGGAACTGCTGCTTAAACTAAGAAAAATCAAAAGGCTGAAAAAGTGTACTGATTTGGATGAAGATTTGGTTTGCTTTAAAAAGAATATAAATTGGGTAATCTGAAAATTAGAAACATAGCCTTTTGTAATAATATAAAAAAGTGCTTCTCTGACACCTTAATAGAATGATCCGTATTTTCCATTACTCTTTTAACTAATAAAACTCAACATTTTTAAACACTGAAAGTGGAAACATTTGAAATTTTCAAAGCTAGAAGATGGTGCTTTATCTTTTTCTAAAGTTAATTATGTTATTTTTCATATTCTGGGTTTCTTTCATGGGTCATTCCAGCACTTTCAGTTTATGTTCTCCTTGAGAAAGCAACAAAAGAGGAGAGTTTGCCAATGCAATGGGCAGGCTGGTTCTCATCCAGCTTTAATAAAGTGTAATTAGAGATAGTCAACCTAGGTGATTTCCAACATTACCTTTTACTGGTAATGTTCTAGATTCACTCAAAGAACTCTACAGCCAAAATAGGCTGTAGAGACATAACAATTATTAACCTGTGCCACACCATCTATGGCATATTCTACAAGAAATTAATAAGAATAGCATCGAACTAAAGAAAGCCAACATGAAGCTAGGCTGGCAGTTTCCACACTTACAGAATGTTCTGTATGAAGAAATATCCCGAGTTCCTGATATAAAGAGTGCTTAATGTTAAATGGAACTAGGTTCCTTTGGCGCTTCCTGTAATTTCAACCTGTCCCTCCTTTAGCTTACTTACTGGGCTTTGCCTGGGTTATCAGTCCTCTGATGATTTTAGTTCACAGTCCTGTACAGCTTGGTCATCTTCTGACAAATGACTGCTTCTGTTAATCTGCTGCTCCCTGCAAGGGAGGGTGAGGACTGCACTGACTAAGGGCACAGCTATCTGTATGGCTACGCTATTATCATTATATGATAACACAGTATGTTCATAAATCAACCTATGACTATCCCTTGGGAATATAACTCCTCCAGCTTCAGGGAATACATAAGCAAATGTTCACCTGCTGAAGCTGAAACAATAGAATTTATGGGTCTTCTTTTGTAGTCAGGCTGCTGGGATGTTGAGCAAGAAAATTCTGAGGTCACTGGACCACTTTCTGGATGATTCTTGTTCCCAGGACTCTATTCATTATTTACTGAAGTTGTGATATTTTGCCACTCTGTATTAGTTCCTTTAACATTGCCACAGTGGCATGGTCACCAGTTCCCAGTGCTTTGTGTTGTGACGACACGTTGTGTTGTCAGATTTGTTAAGTAAGAATAAGAATTGTGGTCATTTCCACTTGGCAAGGTAGATTGCGCCTCACACTTGGTAACGTGATGGACTCAGATTTTGAGGTCTCTCCTTTCTGCTCAGATGCTCTCCATCAGGTAGCTTGAAAATGAAGAACACTTGTGGTTAATGACTACTACTAGCACCTATAGCATATAAATCCTGGCACTGCAGAAGCAACCCATGTTTTGCCCATGCTTTGCTACCTTGTGAGGGCTAAGCGAACACTAATCTGTGGTGCAGAACCGTCCCTCTACCAAAAGCAAATTTCTGAAAACAGCTGCTTTTGCTTGCAGCGCCTGTGGGCCTTCAGTTGTCTTGAAGTCTGCAAAGGCTGTCCTAAGGGGCAGCCGATGTCTGCATGTTTAAAAAAATTTTTGGTGATATTTTCAGAAGAAGATGAGGGCGATGAACTATGGAAATGCACCGTTTGTCCTCTGTCCCTAAGAGAAACTAAACATGCTGCAGGGAACAACAAATTTCTCTGCTACAGTAACAGCTCTGGCTGTAAGCCAGCAAATTCTTCCCTGTTTATAATCCTCTTTCCCCTATGCCAGTAACAAACATGGTAGAAAGAACTTATCAGCTGAGAGTCTATTTCCTACCCTGACTTTTCTTCAGAAAACTACTCAAGGTTCTGGCTGTCACATGCCACTAATTGTATTGATCCTGGTTAGCTGTAGGTTAGGAAGGGACAGCTACACCCTGGTTTTGACCCCTCATTTCCCATTGCAGTTTTGTTTTTGGAAGATCAGTTTAAGCAAGACAGGAGTTAACTGTGCACAAGCTGCCTAGGATGTTGTGCATGGGAAAAAAAGATTTAATACTGAGTTTAGTGATTTAAAGCTTTTGAGGTATAGATGAGTAAAGGAGGGAATAGCAGAATTAGAAGTTTTAGGTACAGTGAATTACTGGAGCAAGGGAAGGAGACGACAGCCCTGTTAACACTAATGCTACATCAACATTGCAGAGCTGTCAGCCTAGCCCACAGGAATGCCTACGCTTCTCAAATAAACTTATCTACACTACCCACTTTTGTGTACTTGTGTATCTGTGAGAACTGGTGACAGACATATGTGGTCACTGAATGCCAGAATCAACAAAACTTTAAGTATAGCCCAGTTCTCACGTATCCTCTCTGTCAAGAGACCAGCCTTCAAGTCTCCATCTCTGACAGGGGGATATGCTAGTGTCAGATGGGACACAGGTTAAAGGATGAGAGACGATATTCATGAACACTGTATTTGTTTGATTATTTGGTCAGCAATCAGCAATTACTGTATGCATAATTGATCACTAAGAGTAATTCACTGTACAAAAAGACATACAAAATAGTAGCTGAAATTACCTGAATTACACACTTTGCATTTGTAAATCTCTCTAAGACTGAAAAGCAACTGTTAGGTAGGTGTCTAAAATGTTGGTAATTCAACTGGCAAGAAGCCAAAACATAATGTGTGTAAAAGTACTTGGTGGTCTCTTTAATTTCGAATTTCTTACACCCTCCTGCTGGTAGTTTTTTCCCTGTGCACCTTTCTCTTCTTGTTCCTCAGAATGTGATTTTCAGCAGACAGAATTTTAAGTAACTCAGTCCGATTTAAAGTGGTTTCAGATAATGTGCATTCTGGGAATTGGAAGGAGGTTTAAGACTCTTTTAGGCTTACCTAGAAACTTGACAATAAGTTTTGAGGGCAGGTCCTCAACAAAGAAATCATGAAATGCATCTACCGCTTCCTCTTAATTCAATGACAGACTCTCAGACTCTGTGGAAATTGTTAGCTTTTAAAGACCGGTCTGCCTTTAATTATGCCAATAAACTCTGTATGTCTATCAGTCTATTAGGGAAAACATTGCTGGCATTGTTTTTAATACAATGTTTTTAATTTACTTAAAGGATAGGAAAATAGAGTTAAAACCATTGTCCTCCAAGCAGGACTTAGAGGAGAATGAAAAATAAGTGCTGGCTTTGCCAGTGGCTAAGAATGGATTTTCAGCAGCCTGACACAAAATTTTCCTTCTTTTCCTGCCAAAATAATGCAATGAAAAGTAGAAACATAAATGAAACACATATTAAAAGTAACAGGTCATGGGCCACATCCTAGAACTCCTATTAGTACCCAATAACTTCATAAGACTGGGAGCTGTGTTCACGGAGACCTTGGATAGGAGCTCACTGCAACCTACAGGAAGTCACAGATGGGATTTGGGGCTCCAGATTGGGGAAGGCAATAGCATGAGGTCCCACCATCAACGAAACCATAACATGGGTCTCCACAGAAACCAAAGAAAGACGTTTGTGCTGTGTCTGTCCTCACTGTGGACTAGTTGAGGAGACCCTGTTGGCTGGACACACACACTGAGTTTTGGAAGCCCATTCTCCAAGAGGGATCATTTTCCCAGCTACCCACCTTGCTTCCCTGGTGAGGGACTTTCAGGGCTGGTTTGGTGCAGATCTAGGCTCTGCTTGTGCATGTGTGGCATTGGAGGGCAATCAAGAAGAAAGGAGAGGAAGGGGGCATGCATTTCCCAAGAGTCCACTCTGTTACTTGTGGGTAGATGTTGTCTCTGTCAGCATAGATCAAGCCTTCTGCTGCCCAACCTGTCCATACCCTGGGCTCCATCATAGAGAAACGAGCTTTTGTCTCACAGGTCACCGAAGTTTGTAAGCTACTGTGACCAGATGACATATACCTTCTCACAGGGCAAGAGGTTGGGTGTACTGAGCACTCAGAACTCAGGGAGCTGAGGCATGGGCTAGGCTTACTGCTTTTTCTTACTTTTCCCCAGCCGACAATTTTCTTTGTCATTTTAACTACTCATTTTCCTTCTCATTTTTCTGATCTTTTTATTAAGTTCAGGAACTTTTACTCCATCACAATTCCGGGATTATTTTTATGTTCAAAACTTGGTTTATCATTCAGCAATTAAATCTCCAGAGTTTATAGCTTTGTCTTAGCAGGAGCAGGGTATGCAAATAATGTGTAGGACTAACATTTCAGAAAGATACAGTTACTGAAGGGAACCTCTTGAAAGTTGAGTCTTTTGGAAGTTTATTCTGTTTGACACTAGTAAAAGGCAAAAGTCCCAGTTAAAATAAAATGACTGTTGTTTATATAAGGAGATCCTAGTTACTTTAATTATTGCTTTTGGCAGGATCCTAGAAGTTTAATCTTTCTTAAATCCCACAGTAATGTCTGCTGGCTAAAGGATTTAGTTACCATGAAAAAATATTCATCCACTACCTAGCCTAAATGCAGCTATAGACTAGGGCAACATTACCCAAGATAGTTTCACTTGGATGAAATGGGAAGATTGTTCTCATTTACTAATTCAATTAGAAGCTTGAGGAACATGAGATACATATAAATCTAATTTCTTCAGCACAACAAATTAAAAAGACTTTAGGTCTTTGAAGTTAAAAGATTTTATTTATATTTCCTCATATAGGTCAGTCATTGCAGCACAATTTGCTCAGTCACTTCTTTTTGGGGAAGCTAGTTTATAAGAACAAAAAAGAATGCAGATATACATATATATATATGTATATAAAGAATATGGATACAACAAAGAAAATTGTCTGTCAGTTGGGAAGCAGCTATCCCAGTATGCACCAAAGATTTCACTACAACTGCAGTTCCAAGCCTCCATTTTTTTTCTTGAAAACCTCACACTCCGTATCAGGAATCCGCAATGGGCTGTGATTGCTGGGGCTGTGGAGCTGCCCGGTGTGTGCAGCTTCATAACGGATGGAGTAAAATCATCCTTTGAAATTCCTGCTTTCTTCAGTGAGATTTCTTTAGAGCTCTGATCTCTTACTTTGAAAATCTTTGACTACAGATTACCTGCAATATCTAATTGCTTAAGTTATCGGGTACATTGAATAACTTAAAGCTATAATTTGACAGTACCTTTGCTTGAACCCTTTCAAGGCCATTATGTCTTAACCTTTCCTATTCTCCTGGACCTGTGATTAAACACAGCCTTGTTAATTTAATGAAATTAGTTCCATGACTCTTATGGGTTGGCTGGTGATAGAATTCCCTTTTATTTTTTTATTGCAAGCTAAACGTCCACTTCAAGTTCTCGTAACCCAATTAAAATACTTTTAAGAAACAACGATTATTTTTACACTTCAGTTCTATGGGTTTTTTTTTTACTTTTAGAATAATGTTTGGGGTTTGCAAAGATAATTGATGTGTAAAATGCAACTCAAGGCATAATTTCTCCTATTGTTAAAAGTTGAATGACAGTTTACATTGCACTTAAAAATATTATGTCAAAATAAAGTTTGAGATAAAAAACCTAAGTATGCCTGGAAAGATAAAAATCGTTCTGGTGAAGAATTTCACTAGTGATGACCCCTCATTTTTTCAACTGATTTTTCAGTCAAAAAGAATCTATCAGGTCTAGTGGCCACACTATCAGAGTATCCAACCATTCAATCAGCGACTGCATGTGGCCAAGCCACGTTCACATGACAATCCTGTAAACAATAAATGCAGCTGGTCTGTGTCCAGCAATGTTATGCTGAGATCATCTATCACCACTAAATAAGCATTTTATTAGTTTAATCTAAAGGAGAATGACATCAGGCAAAAATAAATGACTGCAAAATATTTGACAGTGACCCTCTGTGAACAGCAGTTTACTCCAAGAATGACTCAATCCCCTCCCTCAGTATTGCAGTGCTTTACATTCCTGGACTCATCACTTCTGATAACTGAGGATTCCTTGATAACATATCTTTTTTATGAAAAAAGCAGGAAACTAGAGGAAAAAAAAATTAACAGATATCTTCTAAAAATAGTTTCCATATTAAAAAAGTTTTCTTGGAAAATATTATTAAAACAAGCCAGTGGCTACCTATAGCTGTCTTATAGAATGAGCAGTGCAATATACAGAAAAAATACATAGTTGTATATACAACACATGGTGCATTTTGCAAAATCAGTGATGTCACCCACATTCAAGGAAAACTGATGCTGGAATAAAAACATTAATATATATTTATTATATATTCCATAAACAATTCTATAACGAGTCCATATGCTGTATCAGAAATGATGTTGAAGATAGCACTAACAGTCTTTTTAGTAACGTAAGAGAAAAGAAGAATGTGTATGGAGGTTAAATGAAGTTAATAAAATGGACTAAGCTATTTCTTTCACATTAAAAATTAAATCTAACTCAGCCCAAAATGCCTTTTGGGCTATTGGATATAGATCTCCTGACAGCTGCAGATGTAGTCACAGTATTAGAAAAATTTTTTTCCTCCAGAGTTCAAGACCTGAGCACTGCCTAAAAAAGGAGACATGCCTTCAAGCATTGAACTTTTGATATTTTTCTGACTTTAATAAATACCAACACTTGGATTTCAAAGCATGGATTTAGGAATCCAGGGGAAAAAAAACCCAAATATTAACTTCAACCATGATTACCTAACAATGCACAATACAACATAACTTTTATTTGGGGAAACCTTGAAAATTCCTGGCTATTGTTTTGGTTTTTTTTTTTCCTTCTGGGGTGAAAATAGAGCAGAGAGAGAAAAGTGTCTTATTTACAGTCACCTGAGTCGTTTCAACATCAGCAAACATTTCTGATATGTGTAAAAATGGAGATCTGTAGCAGGTAGCAGCATGAATGCCTTCAACAATGTTATGTGCTTCCACGCTGAGGTAGATGTCTGTCCACTCATCAATCCAGACAAACAGCTGTCCAATTCATGTGGGCCCCTGGAGTGGTGCTTTGTTCAAGGCTGAAGCCAAAGTTGTTCTGTGGCTGAGCGGCACATTGGACTTCAGACTATTTTAGGAAAGTTTCAAGGCTGCCCTGTGTTTCAGACAACACCAACTCTGCTATGACTGCAGCTGTACAGCTACTTTCACCCAGCCACAGTGCAGCTTGATGGATTTGTTTTGTCTTTGCTTTCACCAGCTCACTTTTCAGGCAGACTGAGTTGCTGATCTAGTTCCCAAAGCATCCACATGAAGACTAGAACTGGCATGGAGAAGGACATTCTGCCATCCTTTTTTCAGTGGTGGTGCAGATTGCTGTTGAATAGACAAGGCAGTGCAACTGGAATCTAAAAGTAACTGTTTCTACAAGTGAGAATTTGAGAGGGGACCAATGGACCAAGGATAGACCCCTTGTATCAAGAAAAAAGTCAGATGAAGGGCTGCTGGTTCTGACTGCAGCCAACAGGTATTTCTATTAAAAAGAAAGTAATATGTACCAAAACTTTAATATTATTTACCCAATGTGACCACCAAGAAAAGGCAGGTGTTGAGAATATTACAAGATTATGATGGTGCCTTAATGACAAACATATGCTTAAAATCAACTTAAAGTTATGAGCAGCTTACAGTGTTGAGACAAATGTCACATCATTAACATTTTCTCTAAAAAAACATCCTTAACTGAAAAAAATTGCCCATATCTCAGACTACAAGAAACACATTCTTTTGTGTTTTTAAGTTGAGCTTACAATAATTGATGCTTGGAAAGTGGAAAAAAACCCAAGGCATTCTTTCTAGTGGTAACTGAAGGAAAGTTTCACAACAGGGCTATTCAGCCTTGCTTCTAGGCACAAAAATATTGAGAAGACTCAGAAAAGTGTGGTCTTTTCTCCCAGAAGTACCAGATCCAGTATTGTTCTTTTTTTCTTTTTTTTTTTTCTATGGGTGCAAATACCTTCCTTTGGAAGAAATCAGTGAGAAACATTTACCAGTAACCTGAGATCAAATGGAGTCCTTATCAAATGTAAAAAAATGTTCTCAGGTCCTGGACAGTAGTCAAGTTCTCATCTCAGTGAAGTCAGTAGAAGTTTTATTGTTGATTTCAAGTGGACTAGTTACAACTTAAAATTGTGTTATGAAACAGTTACCATCTAAAATATGCTTAACATTTGACACAGGGGAACTTCAAGGGAACTTGAACATGAAGCAAACAGAGCTTGGCTCCCAGCTGGACCACTGACCCCACTAGCCATAGTCACAGTTCCTTTTTGCTTGTTTGACAATGTAATGGCTCTTTAAAGTCTGTATTTCCTCCCTGCATTTCTCTCCAAGTCACTAAAGACACAAGGCTCCTCTCCAACCTTGCCTCCAGGTCTCTCACATTGCTGGTGTGCCACACATTCTCCTCTGGTTTTCAGCACCCACCTAGCAGAGCCCCTAAGGTCCCAAATGTGGCAGACAAAAGCTGGCTGAGGGCCACTGGCTCTCTGTTCTCCACATGTGTTCTTTTAACTTACTCTCGGCTGAACAAATAACCTCTCTTTCCTTCAGTTTCGTCACAAGTTAAAGCAGTATGCTAGTTTGTGCAGTAGACCATGGAAAGACAACTTGTGGGGAGAATGATGTTCTGCCTCAGCACCTTGGAAGAGGACTCTGGTTTCAGTCATTGGCCCTTACCTAGCCAACTATGCAATGCCGTGAAAAAGCCAATAAAAAATATTTTCTGGCCCCAGAAAGAGACTATATTGTGCCCTGAAGAATATAACTTGATCTTCTTCTAACTCTTTCCCACACTGTGGAGAGTCTAATAATGAATATTAAGCTTAGAAGAATTTTTTTTCTTGTTCATTGCCTATTCTTGCTTATTAAACTTTTAAACCTTTTGTTGAAATCACTTCCTAGCTCCTTGTGTGTATAGATGTGTATAAACAGTGGTAGGATTACAAGGACATTTTTTTCACACCATTGTGGGAAGACAGAAATAAGTATCCCTGCTCCTCATGTTTGTATTTTCAAGTATTTAACAGTTACTAATGTGCACAGCTTACTATTGTAATGCAATTAGTTTTTTAAGTACCCATATGTTTAGGTATATTTACTTTTCATATTGCAAAGAGACATTGTACAATATGGTGTTAAAAAGAAAACATCTGTAGAATTGTATTATATTCCATCTCCATAATTCTTGTACTTCAGAAATATTCTTTCCACAGGTACTAAGCACTGATAGTAATTTAGGGAACTTTTAGTTTTTAATTCTTCAGGCATGAGAGAAACTATAATCAGAAAGTTTGAAAAAATATTTTCCCAATTATTTTCTAATAGTTTTTGACAAATGAAACCAAAACACTGTAACAATGAATTCCTAGAACATGTTACTTTGATAACAGGTTATTTGGAACCATATCATGGTGTTTGCATCAGAATATGTTTTCATTAAGTTCCTATCTCATTACAACCCTGATGTTAAAGGAACACTCTACATAATTTCAAGTAACTGGAACAATGAGAGCTAAGTCTTTGCTTAGAATTAAGCATGTAAGTGCTTTGCTGGACTAAAGCCACCATGTTTAACACTTCATCTGGTTTGCCAAGATTTTGTTCTGCCAAAATGCAACTTAGTAAAAATGAAAATGTTTTGCTTTTGCAAACAGAAATTAAAAATTGGTTGAGAAGAAGAATTTCTAGTGAATGTCAAAGTGTGTTAGTAGAAGACACAGGTTTAAACTACTTTTCTGATTGTCTTGAAGCAAAGATTTTTTTTCTCAAGTCACTCTGAATTAAAAAAACTATGGACTTTCAGAGTAGAATTTCTAAATTCCAAGTTTGGAATAAAGGCCCTTCCAGTAGGGAGCAGAGATTTCTCTCCCTCACATGCTTTTCTTGAATTAATTCTGTGCTGATACAAAGAGTTTTCGAGACCACTTTTCTATGTGTGACAAGGAAATGCTCCCACTGCAGATCTACACACCAATTTGCAAAGTCCAGCCCTCAGTGAGAGCACGCTCTCCAATAGCCAAACCACACCAGAAACCTTGCAATACTGTGATAAGGTACAAGCGCCAGTACGTGAAGTAAACTTCTTTTACTGGTTATTAAGAAAGTGTTTTTCTTCTACAGTGACAAAGAGTGAACTGTCTGAAGAAGACAAAGGAGATTACTGAGTGATTCTACAGGTCAGTCCAAAGTCTGTGTGGGACTTTCTATAGAATGTTAAAATCATTTCAGCTGAACTGCTTTTAAAGTCAGAAAGTATAGGCCCAGTCTCAAATACCTTTATTATGCCAGGCCATAACATATTCAGCAAGCTGTTTCCTTTGGAAATCAGGTTTTTTTAACCTAAAAATTTTCAGTTAATGTGTGATGGATGCCACTTTAGTTCCCTATCCTCAAGGCAGACACATCTAGTGACAAGAATGTGAGTCTCACTGGTAGTTAACAGGATAAGAGAAGATTGCAGCTCATTGACAATTTTGAAAAAGATTGATTTAACATGTTTTGGATGTAAAGCACATTAAAAATACAAAACCAAAACACCCAAAACATTTTTTTTACAAATCAGAAAACCACTTTCAAGCACCTTCAATCTTAATTTTTTTTTTCTGTTGTTGAAATGGTTTTAGAAGTCAAGAAAATATTTCAGTAAAAACCCATCAACACAACTCAAGATTTGGGGTGTACCACTGTTCAAATCACTCGGCAGAAACAACTTAACAGTTTTTCAGAAGACAGATTGGAAGCTGCAGATCATATCAGGTTTTTTCCAATGTGATTTCTAGCTGGCCACTGATAGCTCTAAGCCATAGAACTTAATGATGATATTAGGAAAACCTATTTCATGCAGTTATTTTTTACAAGAAGTTGGCATTTAGCAGTCATAAACTTCAGCAAAGCAATATTGTGGCTTGACACTGTTTTGGTTGTTAGCGATGATGTGGTAGGAAGTGGGTGTCAAGTTCCCTTGGTAACAAATAGAGGATAAATGACACACTCTGAATCACCAATGAATCATTAACAAAGTTCTGCTTCTGATTTTTGGCTTTTATTTCCACATTGTAAAACTATGATAGGTTTAAGATGATGGATGAAGGTGAACACTCCACAGCATTCACAAGTGTATGGTAAGGCTTAAATTATTATTAGACCTCCTAACACCATGAAAACAGGAAGCTTTAACAACCAACATTTGCTGTTTCTTTCAGCTAATATCACCTAGAGTTAAAGGCTGTCCAGGTTCTTTGTAGGGCAACAGAGAGGATGAGGGTACAACTATGAACTCTCAGTGGCCAGTGGCAGAACCACTAAGTTCAGCACAGGTCAGAGAGGACTGAATTTTGCTTACAGTTTACAAGAACTCATGCCCTGCAAGCATGTGCTGTACCATAGACTGTGCTGGGAAATGAACTATGGTGTCTTTTACTGTCAATAAATATATTGGGGTTTGATAACAAACAAAATAAAATGGTAACACATGCTAATTTGAGCAACTTCCTCAAACTTAAGACGTGATGCCACAAGTGAAAGTAAGAAAAAGCAGGCTGTAAAAGGCAACACCAAGATTACCTACTAAAAGTATGCTTGCGTTTGTGTGTGTGGGTGTATACATGTTCATTATGTGTGTGTATGGTCATTATCATCAGTATTAGTGCTGAAACTACTTTAAATAGAAGTTACAAAAGCAATACCAGAGTTGAGACTGTCACTTTTTAATTGTTTTAATTACATAAAATATTTGCTATAAAGATACATGTGAACTTTATTCTGCTTTGATTCTTAATTCCTGAGGGAATTCATTCAATAGGATTTGGACCAGCTGAAGGTCTAGGGTCTGGTGCCTTCACACACCAGTTGGAATTGGATAGCAACCATATCCAACCCATCAGAAGCTTTACCCTCCACTGGTTTTGTCCATTCAGTACTGTATGACAAACTGTCCTTGTTGAACAGGCATGACCAGAAAGCCTGGGAAAGGTTTAGCACACCAAGTGAAGAAATTTATCTTGCAGGTTTTCCATCTGAACACTTATAGATGTTAATATTTACATCAACATTTTGATATTTATTGCCAAAAAAAACATATTGGCTGTAGCTCTTTTTCCTGTTATTAACTGATTGCATTGAATTAGCAGTAGCCTTGTAATATAAGCTATCCAGGCCTCTGTGGTAGTTGTCGCATACATTACAACACTCCTGAGCTTATGGAATAGTTAAAATAAGCAAATGGTGCTGATAGAAAAATGCTTTAGGATTAACTAAGGCAATGACATAGTGACAGTGAAATAGCTATGATGAAAATGAAGGGTGACTTACAGACCCACAACATTAATTTTTCTGTATTAACACTCAATTTCTATGGAGAAATTTCCACAGAAGAGAAGAACCACGCTGTATGTCGGACTGATTTATCCTTTTTATCATCTAAGCTCTTAGAAGTCCTTATGTCTAACTCTTAGTCCAATGTCTAACTCTGGTTAAAAGAGAATTAACAGATTCAAAACTGGTCCTGCCTGCCATCCCAGGGCGCAATAAATATAGGTTTAAATTAGTGCATCGGCTATTATATTGGGAACACCACCACCACTACTTTTCTAGACTTTTGGCTTTTCTGCTCATGTTTTTAATTATAGAAGCACAGTCAATTGTGAAAGATCTTGTTGGGTCCTTCCATACTCTTTCCTTTCTAAGTTGAAATCAGTCATAAAAATCTGCTTTCAGCAAAAGCTTTCAGAGGAAGGACACAAGGTTCTTAACTATTACTCTTTTTCTGTCATGATGAAATCGTACCTAGATTCTGTCTGTCATTGGAAATGAATGATTTTAAGAAAATAAGAGGTTATTGATGCCTTTAATGGAGCTAAACAGCTGCTTCTTCCCTACCTAGTACATCAAATGATGAACGAATCTCTGTGAAAATTGAAGCCAGAATTTTCAAAAAAATTTTCCTGCCTTTAAATGTGTGCTTGAATACTGAGGCTGTGAAGTCAAAAGCACAATGTAACCCATATCATGCCAGTTCGTGCTGTTGTCGCATGTTGTCACATTAGAAGATAGATTTAAAAAGAAAACTAAGGCTAGTTGGCCCATTGTCTTGGTTTCAGCTGAGATAGTTGATTTTTCTTTGTAGTAGATGGTATAGTGTTGTGTTTTGCACTTAGTATGAGCATAATACTGATAACATACTGACATTTTTAGTTGTTACTAGTTAGTTGTAGCATCTACACTAAGTCAAGGGATTTTCAGCTTCTCATGCTTTACTAGGTATACAAAGAGCTGTGAGAGCACAGCCAGGGCAGTTGACCCAGACTTGTCAAAGGCAAATTACATACCATGCAGCGTCATGCTCTTTATATAACTGGGGAGTCTATCTGGGAGGCAGAATCACTGCTCAGAAACAGACTGGGTGTCAGATTGTTTTATTTTCCTTTTGCATGTAGTGAGCAATTGCATTTGTGCATCACTTGTATCATTATTATTGTTGTTGCTGTTGTTGCTGCTGTTATTATTCTCTTCCTTTGTTATCATAATAAATTGTCTTTATTTCAACCCACAAGTTCATTTTTTCCATTCTTCTTCCTATCCCCTTGTGGGGGTGGAATGAGTGAGTGGCTGCATGGTGCTTAGCTGCTGTCTGGGGCAAAACCACAATAACCATGAGAAGATTGTTGGGTCTAACTTTTTTAGTTCCTTATACCCTTGGTAGAAGACCTAGATATCCATGTAAATTAACTGGAGAAGATTTCTTAAATTGCCTGTGCATCCAAAGAGATGGAAAGCATCTGTGGCAAATGGACTGGCTTTTCCTCCACTGGTCTCTAAAAATGTCTCCCTCTGCCTATTGATTGTACAGGGAATGTAGGGCCTATATTGGTGTACTCCCCTTTCCCGGGGCAAGGTAAATAAAATTAGGGAAAGGCAGCACTAAAACAAAATCCTGAGTTAGGAGACTGATTAGTCAGTGGAAGTGATTGGCATCATCTATCTCAGCATCCTCGTAGCCCATCTGAACAAAGCCAGGGAGCACATGGTTGCCCCGAACTGTACCAAAGTTTCACTGACTCTGGATCAATGGTGAGAAAATGTCTGTAAGTTTTAATGAACAACCCAAACATATGTAGTCAGCATTTACGTGTCTTTAAATATAGTAAGTGCTTATACTGACATCTAAATTTCACAAGTACAAAGTTTCTGCTTTTACAGACTAGTCTGATCCATCTCTAAAACAGACATAGTCTTTCCTTTGAGATATTGTGTAATATTTTTTCTCATTTTTTTGACTTCTACTTCCTTAGTTAAGGAGCAAAATAAAAAGTATACCTTGGGAGTTTAGGAAGTTATTAACAAGAGAAACTTATTCAGAAAAGGAACTTCTTGTTTCTCATAGATGCCAGACTCAGACAGAAGGCGTCTCTTTTTTGTTTCTATTTTGTTGTTGTTGTTGTTGTTGTTTCCAGCTACAATATACAATTTGGTTATTTGACTCACTATATTCCACCACAGAAATCAAAACTGAACATTATCCTTTTGTTTACCTTCAAACAAAGTCCTATGCCTAAATATACAGACTTCTCCAGACAGATGTTTTTATTTTGCAGTTGCAACTTCTACAGTTTCACCTGGCCAGCTTCATCTCAGTATTTCATCAGTGTCACAGGTGGAGATCATCTGCTATGACTTCAAGGTTATTATTCTTTCTCTTTGCAGATGGGAGATAATGGATAAGCTATTATTGTCCCTGAGGGGAAAGTATATTCTCTTGTACTAGTGATGAGTCAGCAACATGTTATGATGTATGTGATCATCTCACTGCATGAAATTTCAGGCAACTTTACACAGGGTGTTAGCTTGTTTGCTGTGCATTATCTATTTCTGATTGAAGTATTGCGTTCACAGAATCCGTCTGGGTTGAAACAGCAACATAAACAAAAAAGTATGAGAAAACAAAATGAACAGCTTTTATGCACAGCAGGAAATTGTGTAATTTATTTTGCCTGGGTTCTGTCATATCTTTACCTTCCAAATTTGTTTATAGATACAGGACACACATCTGCTGTGTCTTTGGCTTCCATCACTTTTTAATTTATTCTTGATGCCTGGAACCACCTGAACTCAGAAGGGTCCCACAGAAGCAAGTACAGCACAGTCCCCATGCCCAGCATCAGCAGCGAGCAATCCAGTGCAGCAGAAGTTCTGAATAGCTCTGAAGCTATTGAGACCTATGAGATGCTGATCCTTTCCATACTTGATATTTTAAGGAAAATCACAGACGTATGTGTAGCAAAGGGCCCAACTTTCAGACGTATCCATGAAAACCAAATCAGATGCTTTGCTATTCAGATAATGGTACTGAATTTGGCTACGCTTACCTGTCCTGTGATGAATGGCTCTTTCTCATCCTGCTTTTCCCTCAGTTTCATTTTACAGTTTAATTCTTCCCCTCTTTCCTTCCACAGCCTTCCATACCCTTTTTTTTCTATTTGCTTTGGTCCTTTCTAGTCAATAAGGAAACTAACATGAAAGTGCTGTCTTCACACAGCTTAAATACATAATTATTGTACCACTTCCTCTACCTTGGGTCTTCCTTTTCTACTTGCTTGAGAAGCTTTACAGGAAACCTATGTCTCTATTTATATAGATACTAGACATAATGATGCAGGGCTTTGTTCTTTATTGGCCTTCAGGCACCACTGAGTAGTATTCATAATAAATGTTCTTAAATTAAGACCTAAACTTTGATGAGCACCCACAGGAAGAGGTTTTATTCTTCTTTCTGCTTTCTACTTTCCTCCCAGATCAACATGCAAACTTTTAAACTAAGTTTCTTCATCTGAAACCATGGAGCTGTATGTTTCAGAAGCTGAGCCTTAAACCCTCATTTTGAAACTATTTTACTTTGGTTAATGACCAGGTGAGAATCTGGCACACAGTGTAATAACATCAGCACCTGAAAGTACTGTTCAGCAGCAGAGATAAAGCAAGGCTTTGTAGGAGAACCTTTAGCCAATTACATGCATAAGGTAAAGCAACCTGCTGTCATTCTGTCAATTTTGTAATGAACTTTTGAGTACTTGCTCTCATTTTTTAACTGAATCTGAGTTTTCTTGAGGGGAAGGATATTTTTGACCACTCAAGTAATAAATCAGAGCAGACATCACTGGTCTTACCGCCTTTTTTGGTTTTTAGCATTATTCAGTGAATTAAAAAGGCAAATATGCTTAGCCAACACTTTTTGAAGGTTGGTTTTATTTTGAGAAGTTGTGAATGCAATAAATCAACTCAGATGTCTGAGACAACTGTATTTCTCATACCTGCCACAGGATTTACCAGGGAAATAGCTAATGAGGGTTAGTTTTGTATAGTAAATGTAGCCCTTGAGCTACACTTACTGTAACATTACACTGAGCCTTTAAAAATATTTTGGGGCATACTGACAGCAGTGGGAGGTTGATGCTGTAAGAAGAGAGACTGTGGGAGCAGACATGGCTGGAAGAAGATCTGGGGAAAGGAGTGGAGATTGTCTCTGAGAAGTCACCTGCTGATTATACCGTGCAGATGTTATTTTGCCTGGGTCTCTAAAATGAAAAGAAATTACAAGAAAAAAAAAAAGAACAATGGAGGAATGGCATTTCCTTCAATCCTAGAAACAGAATAAGCACAGTTATTAAGGCCATCCTTTAATATGAGTTATTTCAATGTGAATGGAAGTACCTGCATTGAGTGGCTGTCTCTAGTATGAAAAAGAATGAAGGCAATATAAAGCTGGGCAGCAGCTGGGCCCAACTAGTGCCTGCACTGTGCTGCCAATGGGATCATCCTGGGTTACACCAGGAGCTCTGGCTGGAAGTCTCAGGCTGGCTTGTATAGCAAAATGGTAATTATAAGTTGATTTTTTCCCCCTTTTTACCTACCTTTCTGTTGCACCTGAGGTTTCCTTCTGGATATGAAAGAAAACAGTAGAAATGGAAAGTGTTTTTTTTAAGTCAGAGGGGTTTGTGGGTTTGTTGGGGGCAGATAAGCTAAAATGATGTCACCTCTTACTGGGAGACTGTCATTGATGGCAATTTAGAAATATCTGGAAGCAATTTTTTTTTCCCCTTCACACACTCCCCACCCGCAGGCACTGTGCACTTGTGTCCCTTGGATACATTTGTAAAGCTTGTTGTCTTTTGTTATCAGTTCCCATTCTTTATATTTCCCCTTCAGGGGAAAGAACTTCTCTTCAAGTGAAGAGTCTGTCTTAAAACAACAGAAACAAAAAGCAGGTGTGCAACTTATTTTAGATAAAAGGATATATTCTTGAAAGTTATGTGGTTTGTCTGTTTCTGTTGCTCATGTCAGACCTATTTACTTCACCTGCTGGAGTAATCTGACTTTAGTTATTTCCCACTTTGGGCTAAAATTCTATCAAAAGACAAAAGCACAGATGTGTCTACTACAGCTTGTGCTTCAAACTTTGTAACAGGCTCAATAAAGCTGTATGTGGATGTGTTCAGCTTTCAAAAAGTAAATGCTTATATCTGTGAGGAAAAATGTTTAAAATTTTCTTCCTAAATTAGGAAGAATATATTTACAAAATATCTCATTAAACTGAGATATAAAGTTTCCTCTTAAGGTTGAGGATTGATTACTTCCTTTCTGGAAGATTGTAAAGACGTGATCATCATTTCTGGGTCCTTATTCCAAAGCAAAATATAACATTTTGCTATCTTTTTACCTTCAGTGGAAACATTCTCCTTTAATGTAAAATGCAGAGTTACTTTCTCATGGCAATACCTTAAATAAATGAACCGATCAATGACTTGTTTCAAATCATATTTGTGTCCCTCAGAAATACATTTCTGTGACGTTTTCTTTAGTCATGTGTGCACAGAACTTCCACTGTGCAGAGAATCTCCTGCTTCTCATCGTTCTGGAGAGACTGCAGACAAATTTATTACCTGCCTTTCATCTTTCTGCTGGGGCATGGGGAGGAGGGAGGTTTGTAGAGGAAAAGAAAGGCTTAGTTAGAGTGTTTGTGTAATAGAGTTGGTATGTGAGACAAAGATAACAATTTCAGAAAGAAAGACTTTTAAAAGAGCAGAATGGAAAAGGAATATGAGAAGCTAAGTTATGACTTCTTTTACATTTAGCTTTAAACTTTCTCCCCTACTGTATAAAATTCTTTAGGTTTTGTTTAACAAAATATACATTTAAATGCGCATTTATTAAATTTTCTTTTATTACTGTTATCCTTCTGATGGATGAAAAAATCTTAGGGAAGAATTTTAACTTGACTGGAGAAGAAGGAACGGAACGTACTGATCCATCTTACCTTTCCTTTGAAGCAATGTTAAATTAGTAATTAGAGAAGTGTGAAAATACAGCATAGGATCAAGTTTCTCTTCCTTGATACAAACCAGACTAGCCTTATTGTCGGATATGGTTATATAAGGAAATTTGTAATAAAGTAGAGCAGAATCTGCCTGAACAATGCCCAAAAGATCTGGGAACTTTAATTTACTTCATTTCAGGGATTGCCAGACCCTGAAGATTATATTCTTAGACATTCTAAAAGTTTAATAACATTTCAGCATTTTCTGATCTTCCACCTCCCCCTCCCTCAACATAATCAGCTTTTCAGAACATTTGCTCTTAGTGACTCTCCTGGAGATAAAGAGAGAGACACCTATTTCCTCTTTGGTGTTCCTGTGGGTGGGAAGCTGCTTCATCAAAGTCTTGCAGGAAAATCTGAGCAGCTTGATAAGGCTCAAGTGCGCAGTTAAGTCTGATGGAGGTTGATATCGCCATAGGAAGTGGGTAGACTGGACGCTTCAAATTGGAGAGAATTGAACCTAGATTCCAGTATCTGTTTTCTAACCACAGGGCTGAGTCGTAGCCTGAGTGAGATGCTGCTCTGGTGGCTGAAACTGATTCATCTGCGCTGGCAAGAACAGACACGTCATGGGGTAAAACAGAAAGCAGGTAAAAGAGAGCCTAATCTAGCGGTTGGAGCATCCTGTTCAGGGACACGACTAAAATGCCATGGCCAGGGTTATGTATGCATTCCTATTAGGTCATCACTGAATAAAATAAAAAGCAGACCTATAAGGAAGGGCTACAACCCTGATCTTTTGCTGAATCTAGATCTGAAGTAAGTATATGAATTAGAATTATTTTCATCACTGTTGCATTCTTAACAACAGTGTTATTTGAAATCTGAAACAAATGCTATGAATACATCTTCATTGGATGAAACAGGAGTCAATCTAATCCCTCTGCTTTATATTGCTGTGACTACTCAAAGTTTTCTTGATAAAACACTTGCCAGAAACCTGTGGTTTGCTTGTATCTCAGAACTACATCTCCAGCTCCTTCTATTAATTGTGATGTTTTGCTCTGCCTGTCAGATTCCAGCATTCCTTACTTCTGTGATTCCTCTTAATTAAAAGAAATCATTTCTCCCCTCAAAAGTTGCTTAAAATCACTTGCCTGAATTATTAGTAAATACAGTTCCACAATATCATAATTCCCAAATTCCCTTTCTTCAAATGCTATGTCCTGAAGTTCCTTTAATGCTGTTCCCGGAAAATGACTCATGATTCTTTATTAATTATGAAAGATGTTAACTTAATGACTGTACTAAAAATGTGTTTTTCTCTTCTCACCATAGTTTGAAGGAAATATTGCCAAGGCACTATCTCTAACACTGATCACGTACTAGTAGTGTTCATGTAACATTTTCATGATTGATTCTTTAAAGCCTGGCCAAATTTGGAGACTTTAAAGATGTTAATTCAGATCTGATATAATTTTCAATAGACTACATCTTTAATTCCATGACATTTAAGGTTAAATATTAATTTAATTAAAAATTAGGGCAAAAATTCTCTGACTGTAGGATGGCCAGCATTTTGCTCTGTTCATACCTGGGTTTATTGTTGGCATGACACTTTGGGCTTTTTATTATTATTATTATGCTTTTTTGCACTGGAATAATCTGAGTAATGCTACACTGGAAGTAACCTGCCTTTGTGAGATTGTTAGCTATGTTATCCTGGTGTAAATGGGAATTCCCAGTTAGATTCAGATACATTCTCCAGTGTTATCCCAGTGTTAGATTCAGATACATTCTCCTGGTATCATCACGGGCATGTCTGGAGAAAAATTTTGTGTTTGTATAGAGATGGTAAGTGGAGGAGTTCATATTCTTAGTTATGTTGTGCCCTCTGGCAAACCTGCCAGGAGATTGCTGTGCTTGTTTTGTGAAGAGAAACCTCCTCCACATTCCAGCTTGAGCATATCTATTGTTTTTAGACATAAACAGATGTGTTCCTTACCTAAGGGAAGCTCTCAAAAATATGGAAGTAAAACAGAAGAAACTGATGTGAAACCACAACAGTATTTGACCTGTCTGCATGCATTAATAATCCCAACTTTAGCTGAAGACAGAGGTCTATTGCATTCAGTTTTATTTATTTGCTTCCTTTCTGCCCTGTGGTATGTAAGAACAAGAAAGGACATAAGTATTAATTTAATGTTTTTAATTTTAATTAGGATTTTGTTAAATGCATATATGTTCGTTATGTCATTCCTAATCACTAAATGTTAATAAGAGCTGGGGCAAGGAGGATAAACATATTCTTTGTTCTGCCAAACCACACTGTACTCTACAGGCCAAAGTCTCCAAACTTGTGATGAGACCAAACTACAGGTACAGAACAGAGCTTTTTGTAGTAGTTCTGAAAGGCTGGGTGAATTTCATGTGCACTCATCTCTGCTGATTGACAACAAAAAATGTATGTCTGTCAAAACCCAGAATTTTTTTACTTAAATATTTTTTACTTTCTGCAAAATGATGATCTGTCTTTTCTAACCTTAAACCAAGGTCTGTGGGATGTTCAAACATGTGCTAGACCTTAGGTTTCTGTGGGAGGTAAAATGATAACCCACGAGTGGGTCAGGTTTAGATCTCCTTCATGAAGTCATTGCAGACTTGTGTAGCTACTGGGTGTGCACCTTCTCCCTTTAGTGTTGCATCTCTTTCCTCTCTCTCATCAACCATCTATGCCACCATTGCAACACAGACTGTATGATGAAATGAGAAATTGTTGAGATTGAGTAACCACTGCCATTACTGAGAAAAAGCACTGTGTGTTGGAGAAGGACAGCAGAATGAGCATATCAGCTAGGGGGAAGAAAGGGAAGTGTTGGACACAATGTGAGAACAGAGGAAGGGGTGAGAGATGTTGGAGCAAGGTGCAATATGCCAGCATAGCACAGTCCTGGAACCAGCTCTAGGCACGCTGGGAAAGCATCATGCCAAGCACAGCACTGACCGATCCATTACCTCTCCAAGCTCCACTGATGCTGGTGCTGCCTCTGCTATCTGGGTTGTACTGCAGAGCAGAGGCAGGTTAGAGACTTAACAGCTTGGATGTAGCAAACCTTGTTTAAAAGCAAACATGCCAAAACCTCAGATTTGCATTAAATTTATACATATATATATATAATTGTTACAAGAAGAGAAGAATGAGAATCTAGGAAACAGTATGGCAGAAAGTGATGGAAGGATTCAAGAAATGAAAATTAACTTCATTTTTAAATCTTTTAAATTCCAGCATGTTTGATTTTAAAGTTTAAATGCAAGTAGCATGTCAATTCCACAACACTCAAAGAGAAATAATATAAAATCCAGGACTAAACATAAACTAGAACTACCTGCAAAAAAGATAATGATTCAAAACCCTATTACTCAGAAGGAGAAGAATTTAATCAGTCTCATTCATAAGCAAACTGTAAAGTTTAATTTGTTCATAGAGCAAAAAAGATTTCCTGTAGAAATTCTTAAGAATTATAGTTATCATGACAGACTGCTATCTTTGTTCTTTATTTGTTACTTCTGAATGTGCATCACATTAAAAGCTTGGTTTCCATGCTACTGCAGTGTGATTCATATCTTGTGGTTGCAAAGACTGGGTTTTGTTTCCAAAATTTCTGCTGTGAGAAGACATCTGCTGAAATGTAGATAGCTTGTGGTGTGTGGATGAAATATGTATTCTTTATAACCTCCTCCAGTGAGAACAGACTCATCACAAGACATGTGACAACCCTATTCACACAGCTGCAGCAGAGTTGGAACATCATCTACTAATTGTGTGATCAAACATTTTTTCTGTTTGGAATGAAAGGTTTCATGTGACATTTGCACGTGAATGATTTGTGTAATTTCCAGGTTGTGGATGTGTACGTTGCTCTTGTTGCAGGACAGACTATGTCTGTCATGTAAAATTATATAATCAAAATTATTATTCCATAAAATATAATTATTTCTGTTACATAGAGCAAAGGCTCCTGGCAATTCCAAGAAACACTTGTTCAACTGGAAATCCAGCTTTAAGTCCTTGGAGCAGAGAGGTTTTCTTATTCAGCTGCAGCTTATTGTAATGTAACTGTCTAACCTGTTACAACACGAGTACTCATTGACAGGAGCTACCTATTGCTGGTGTCATCTTCCAAGTTTCCAAATAGAGTTCATATGTCTACTGCAGAAATCCATGCTTTTGCATCCCTATGCTTCTCTACCCCCTTTCTCAACTGAAGACAACTCTCAAAAAGTGTAGAGGATGCTCAACCTTTCTGCTATGTGTTTCATGATGTCTACCAAGTAGCCACCTTCCCCTCATTGATGGCTTAGGTGAGTCTCTTAGATATGAGACTTCTCAGCTAATTGGAACCAGATCTTGTATCTCCATCTCAAAGCAGCCCAGGCCTCTACCAGCATGTGAAAGAGAAGTTCATGACCACCTGCAGATTGCGTAGAAGAGCACCCGTAACACCTGAAGAGAGACAGAAACAGGTGTTCCTCACCATATATATACATAGAAACCAGTCATCTCCTTTGCAACCAGTAGAATTAGTGCCACAGTTCAACAACAGCTTTCTGGAGAAGCCGTGTTAGCACTGCAGAGCAGTGAATACTGACAGGCTTCCTGGAATCCCTCGGGCCGAGACAATGCTGTCATTGTATAGGGTAACATGGAAGGGAACTGGAATTCTAAAAAGCTTTACTGTAAGAATTGTCACATCAAAAAATAACCTAATATTTTGTCATGGACAGACAGACTTGTGATGATTTTGAAATTCAAGCTACCTTAAATGTATCACTTTATATTTGTACACCCACAGGAACTTCAAAGAGTTTGTATTTAATGCAAATATAGGTGAAGAAATTATGAATACAAGGTTTTCTAGCATTTTTTATGAAAAAGAATTTTAAAAAATGTAACTTGTGCATTTGGTGGCTTTTTTGGTCACAGTATTTGATACCATCAACTGCTCAAGCTGCTGTGCTGGTTCTTTAAAACACGTGACAATGTATTCCCAGAGATGTCTGTTCTAGTCCTAGACTGATTTTTTTTCTTTGACTACTGAAAAGGAGAAATATGTATTAAGTTTGGTAAGTAGCATGGTATTCAAAGACTGATGCATTCAGCTATGATCCTACAAAAGATTATTTCATCACTGGTTACAACTTTCCCCAGTGGTATAGTGTTCTGATTTTTTCTCTCTCATTTTTAATTCTTCTTTCTTTTTTTTTTCCAGTTTGAAATGGAGATCACTTTCACACAGTTTGCAGGATTATCATTTATATTTTCTTGATAATAGCCAGCACTAAAAGTAGACTTTCAGTTTGAGATGCTTGAAGAAAGCAGTCATGGATTGAAGTGGGTGTTCCCCTGTTCTCTGACATTTTAATAAGCTGAGCTAAACTTTACAATCATATATCCTTGTTACCTCCATGGGATTGCTCTTACATGGAAGTGATCAGATGTTCTTAAGAGGGAGCCTCCCTTGGATAGGGAACTGACAGTCTGATAAACAGAACACATGCTGTCTCTATATGCAACTCTGACCTCATTCAAAGCCCTTTATGGAACTTACTGCATTGGTGACATTTTAAGAAGTCGTGTTTCCTTGATTGTCTCTCATTTTTGTAGACCTGACTGCTAACGGTCTGGTTATTAAATATTTTTGTAAAAATTTTTTGTTTGCTTTTTGGGGTTTTTTTGGTAGACATGGGGGAAGTGGTGGAGGAAAATGATTCATTTAGTTGCTCTGTGTGGGTGTGTGAGCCTATGGATTTTAAAAGCCACAGGAGTACAGAAAGATATAGTAGGAGGAGAAATTGCACTGAAGATTTTGTCAGGTTCAGAAGCAATGGGTGTAGTTTCACATCTATATTTCTCTATTTGGCTGTATCAGTGAGATTTTGGTATTAGAATGAAAACATGATCCAACCATCAGTCATGGTTAGATTTCCATCATTTTATCTGATTAATAAATACAGTAACATCTTGTCTATCAAGTGGTTTAACACCTCTGTGGTATAAATGTCAAGAAATGGCAGAAATTTTGACTTCTGACCTGATACACCTGAGTATTTAATTCTGCCAAAAATGGTCAGGGTATAAACCCTGACAAAACTAGATGGATGAATGAATGAGGATAATAAGCCTGAAAGCATTACTGGACTGCTTTGGTCTGAAAAATACCCAGGCAAACGCACTATGTGCAATGGCAGGGGTTGTATAAAAGGGAAAGGTGCTGGTGGTGGGTGTCAGCCACCCTTTTAGCAATGTTTGAGAACCTACAAGAATGCCCAGCTGAAACGCCAACACCAAAGCAAAAGAGCCTGGCTGCAGTAAAGCAAACCTTAGTGTCAACATGGCAGCACTGAATACAAATCTGCCTTAAAAGACTAATGTCTTCTGACCATTATACATCCACTCAAGTATAAAATTGAAATTAAACAGTAATAACCACCGTGCATACCCCCACCCCCTGCCCTTTCCCTAACACTGGCAACACATATTTTTTTTAAACATAGCTTTAAATAAGGAAATTTTAGTGACCAACGCTGCTCTTTCTTGCCAAGTCAGGCTGAACTCGGAGTACTGGGAGCTACTCCTGATCCCTGTTTCTGTCAAGAGGAGAGGGAAGAGTTCCCTCAATACTGAGGTAGGCTTCTGGCTTACAAAACACGTCTGAGCTTCTCCCTCATGAAGCCGATGAAGTCTCCAGCAGAGGGAGCTTAGCTAGGTGCTAGGGGAGATAAACCAGGTCTCTGGACTATGAAACGTCTCACAAACGTTATCTAAGGGTACTTCTGTCTGTGAGGTGCAAACCAGGGACCACAGCCGCTTTTGGTGCAAGCTAAATCTTGCAAGTGGAAAGTAGTAAAAAGTTCTGCTCTGTGAATCCTTTGACCTGTCTCTTACACTGCAATGACTCAAGGTAAAATTCATTATTTCTTCTCCAGGAGTAAAAGTTTACATTTCAAAGGTAGCTCTGGAGGCTCTTCAACCTGTACAGAAGTTGTGGATTTGGAGAGTGGCTGTAGAAGACTGTCTCCCCACACTTGCCTTTTGTTTTGATTTTTATGTTTCTTGTGTATGTGAAGCCGCTGACTTGTAGTCTGAAAAAATAGAAATACTGCCTTCTCTCTTTGTCAGATAGGTGGACTTCTGAGATGAACATTAACAACTGCTCAGTACAAACATACAGGAGACTGTTAATGTGCTAATGTTTCGTGCCTGCTGATGAATGTAGTAGACTTTCCATGAGAAGCTGACCACACAAAGAGAACATGAGTAATCATTTGGTTAAAAGGTTATCACTAAAATCAGAGGCTAAGCTGAAGAAAGAACTGGAAGGCGAGAAGGCCAAAGGAGCCTTGCAGACTCATTTGGTAGGCTACAGTTACACGTGCATCACCCTGCACGCTGTGGTGGGAGAAGAAACCCCAAACCAATCTGGCCACAGGACTTAAAAAAGGGCATTGTGGACCTACGCTGGTGCCCTGGGTCAAAGGTTCTTTAACAGAAATTTAGAAGCTCACAGTTAATAGCAGTTCAGGCTCTGTAAATTTTCAGTGCCTGCAATTAGTGAAAATATAAGGTCGTGTTTCCAATTTACAATTTGTTCTTTGCAGTCTGGCATTGCTGATGATACTTAAGTAATGGTTCTTAGAATAATTTACTCATTGTGCTCAGATTTGGCTCAAAACATCTTCTGTATTTGTATACATTTAGAGTCGCCCATGTCTAGAGTTTGTTAATTACAGCTTTTGAATCTGTTCTCCTCAGTATCGCAGAGATCCTTGTATTTAAAATAACAGTAGGAACATAATAAACAAAGGGAGGAAAATAATCAAACACAACTGTCTTTAAGCTGATCCACATCATGTTATATTGAATACTCCATCAAAATAGAAAACACTTATAAGAGTGATTCTTTTATGGCAGTGAAAAACAAATTTATTGAACTTCTTACTGGAATGATTAATCAAATTGCATCATGCTGCTGCCTTAATCCTATTGGGCCTTACAGAACATTAGTTTATTCACATACTTCTTTCATCTAACACTAGACAAAGCCCTATGTTAAGTCATTATTCAGAATGCCTTGAATTTTGTAGATCCTAATCCCATGTTTCTCACTTCCACTGAAAATGGATCTTTTTAAAAACTGACAGGTTAACAATCAAATTTATAGTAAAGTAACTTTTTTTTCTACAAGTAATAAAAATAATAATTTATTAATAATTTTGGTTGTTGTCATTACTGAGAGAAATGTGGGTTTAGCTTATCTGCACATTAAAGCTTCAAAAAATAACACTTGGTACTGTTCAGTCGCATTCCTAGCAATGCCTCTCTTCTGGTTCACCCTTTTCCCAATGGACTTATATTTTAGCTTTCCCATATTGTTATCAACACAGAATCTTTCTGAATCCCCAGAAGGCTTGGTTTTAAGCCACTTGATTCCAGTGTATTTCAAATCTTTGCCCACAATATCATTCTGTGCCATAAAGAACAGCTATTCACCAGATGCCAGAAGCATAAAATGCTCTTTAGTTGGCTCCTTTCCTCAAAATTACTGATTTCTATGCCAAACTAATTTCTAATTTTTGTACTTCATAGCTGCCAATTGTGTTTTTTCCTCAGGGCAATTGTTACTGGAAACAGTCCCAGACATGAGTGACTACTGTCACAAAACTTGAAAAAGTCTTGACATATTCTCTTTCTCATGTGTTTTCCCTGGAACTGCGAAGGGTGAGCAACCAAACCTCAGCAGTGGAAGGCAATTGTGGAACCCAGAACATGCTGCAGAGCTGAATTGTCACTTTCATAATCTACGAGGGCTACACTTCAACAGCTGCTTTTACATCCTAAGTAACATCCTTTTTGGTATTCTTTTTTCAGACATTAATTAACTGTATATGATGATATAGGCATTCCATGGGAGTTAATGTTGCTTGACTAGCCTATTAGACTCATGCACAAAAATACACCGCAGTTGCAAAATTGCTCCATAGCTGAGGTGCCTTACAGCTGACAGTTTGAACTACAGAACTGAAGTGTATGAAGATAGGACTGCTTAGTGTAGAGTGCTACACAGAATTGAGTCCAGAAGCCAAGCTTTATAGTGCAGGAAAAGATACAGGTAGTGTTATGCTCTGCTTGTATACACCTAACGCAATACTGTCTTCAATTGCACAATCACGTGCTACCTTATTCCACAGCACTCTCTTTATTCTGACTTCTCAAGAATTACATAAGAAGGAAGATTTAGGGTTTCTTACCCTACTGTGAATCTGGCAATATTTATTTTCTTGCTCTAAAGCAAGCCAAACTTTACTGTAATTTTATATGTAATAATGGTAGATATGACACAAGTGTCTCTGGTAGTTCGTAAAACTACATTCAAGCAGCATGTTAATACCCATTTGTTTTGTAGGATTCGTCTTCTCCCTTATTCTTAAAAAAACCCCACTTTTTCTAACTGCCTCAGAACCTACTGCAGCTGTTCTGCTCATCCTTTTCTCATAGAAAGAAGAGAACATAAAAGCAGCTACTCCCCAGCAGCACAATCTGATCCCTTTAAGAGCTTACGTTAAGCCTCCCATCTGAAGGATTTTGTGGGAAAACACCTGAGTGAAGTGAATGCTTCTGCTTTGCAGAGAGCTGCTTTCTCTGGAGAAGTGATGATTGCAGCAAGATGTTGAGGAGCCTGTTATCCCTCCCACTGTTCCAGTCACAGGAACAACACAGAGGCGCATAATAAAGGCCAAAATATTGTATTTGTCAATATTTACATTGTGAAAAGCACACACAGAAGCTCCATAGGTGATTCACATACACACCTGTGTTGGGTAAATCATTGAATAATCCCTAAAATAAGGATCAAAGTACAGTTTGTCAAAACAGCCATTGTTCATTTTCCTTTCTGCATTCCAATTCATTTTACAAGAGATACTCTTCCTGTATCAAATATACTCTGTATATTCTTCCTGTATCTCAGATATCTTATTTTTTTATCTGCTAGAAGCTCTGTCTGGTGACTATACCATACATTAGCATAGGGTTGGATTCTCTAATCTCTAATCAGCCTTTCCTGTTTCTAACTACTACAATCAAACTGATTTCATTTAGTTTATGTGATGACTATTCTGTTTTAGAGCCTAGCTTCCTAAAGGCAAATGAGACAGTTTTAACTGTCCAGTCTTCTCACTGCCAGCCCTGTGAGATTAACTACATACAATCATAGAATCTCCTGAGTTGGAAGGCACCCATAAGGATCATCAAGTCCAACTTCTGGCTCCACACAGGGCCAGCCAAGTCAGAGCATGGGACTGAGTGCATCGTCCAGACACTTCTTGAACTCAGTCAAGATCTGTGCTGTGACTGCTTCCAAGGGGATCCTGTTCCAATGCCCAATCACCCTCTGAGTAAGGAACTTCTTCCTAATATCCAACTCAAACCTCCCCTGTTGCAGCTGGAAAACACTGCCTGTGCTCCCACACCTCTAACTAATTGCTCCAATACCCTAAAATACCTTTTGATAGCCCTTGGGCTTCTCTGCGCCACTTCATTGCTGCCAACCTGGAATATCATAAGTGGGTATTAGTTGGAGGCCTGTACTAGTTTAGGGAGTTGCCTAGTGATGTCCTTGACCTGGTTGCCAGGGAGGCAGCAGACTTCCCTGTGGGTATGGTTTGGGTGATATACCAGCTCCTCTGTTCCCCTCAGAAGGGAGTTGCCTATGACAATTACCCTTCTTTCAGTTTTGTTTTTTTCAGGAGCAGTCTTGAGGCATGGGGATGACCAACTCACCCTAGGTGATCTCCTGGGTGTGCCATTGTCTACATTCTCATTTTCCTGCCCCTTGAGTTCCAGAGCAGAAAACCTATTGTGCAAGTGTACCAGGGAGGGCAAAGACATCTGGGAGGAGATGTGCCTGCACCTCCAAGTAGGGGCCTGTCTGAGTTCCTTCCTGTCCCTTTTGTCCCTGCCTTCTGAATGATGGCAGCAAGGTAGGGGAACCTCTGCCAACTCTGGAGTAACTTGTGGAGCACCACCCCCTCTCCCCCTGCCCCCGGTGCCTCTCTTGTGAGGATGACAGGGAGTGACTCCACCAGTCTAGCTCCCTTTCACACTCCTTGATGCTTCTCAGTCCCTCAGTTGTTCTACCTCCTCACTAAGCTCCACCACCATGCTAAGCAAATCATCCATCTGCTCACACTGCACGCAGTCTGTATCACCCCTACTCCCTGGCAGCAGTGGCCAGCACAGGCACTGTCTGCAGCCAGAGACTTGGACTGCTGCATGTTTCTGTGAGTGTTCAGTTTGGGTCACCATGTCTTTTCTGGTGACAGCTTTCTGATGAGTGGAGACCATAGCTGGTCCTGGCTCTTCTGAACTGGTGATGGCTGCCTGGTTAGCTGCCTGTGTCCTCCCCGCATGCCCTCTCTGTGCAAACTACATCCAATTATCTTGGACACAGATGAAGAGAAACATAATTCAGTTTCCTCTTTGTATTGTTTCTTCACAAAAGACATAATGCATTATAAATGCTTAAATAAATGGTAAAATACATTATATTGCATGTTTTACACATTGCTTGGTACGACAGACAAGTTAAATTACACACTGTCAAAACATTGCATCTACCGGAGAAACTCCTCACAGTCTTCTGAAATCCATCCCTATTTAGGAAAGCATAGGTCCCAATACGAGTGTTGGAGTTTTATTACTTTTGTATTTTCCCAAAGATAAATCCACATATGAAGACTATTCCTGAGCAGAGGTGCTGTCCTCATTCAAAGACTTAGAAGGGTCTCCTGCAAAGTAAAAAGCTTAATGTTTTAGATTCTTGAAACTATAATAAATATCATTAGCTATAGATAGGCCTTAGCCATCAGCTTTTGGTTTGCATACTAGCTTCTTTGCGTGAGTATTTAGGTTAGGGTCAGTAGACAAATGGGAATCTTCGTATGTGGATTTAAATGTGTGCAGATCTTGAGAGTATTTGGATAGCAGGTTTGGATCTCAGTTTTCCATCTTACCCCATCTTTCTAAATAATTTTTCATATTGATGCACCAAACAAACAAAAAATCCTTCTTGAACCACTTAATCTCTAGTAGAATTCTTTTCAAAGTAAGGAAAAGAATATGACTATAATTTAAGTGTAGTGCTCACTTTTCATTTTGTACATACCAGCCATAGATATTTACTGAATTTCATGTGAAACTAGTGGAATGGAATATCTTTGCTATTGTTGTTACCATTTCTATTATGTTAAATGGAAAAGGGAAGTAAACCTGAACTGGGTGGACTTGTCAGCACTGCCAGTGTGTTTCTGTGTGGAGTCTGAGTGAACAAAGACAAAGAAATTCTGAGAATAAAGAAGTCCGACAAAGTCTGCGAAACACTTTTTACCCCACTCCTCTTCCTCTTTTTTTTTTCTTTTTTTTTTTAAATTCTTTGCTTGGTTTCCCTTGTTTTAGTAAACACAAAATGAGCAAATATACCAAGCTGAATGAAGAAATTACTTCATAGTCACACTTTTTTTTTTCCTTTTTCCACTCCCCCGCTAAGTAAAGCAGTTAAGACAGCTGAAGTTTAACAATTAGCAGCATTTGACATTACAGTCTCTTTAGATGAAACCCAGAAAAACTATGATGAATACTGAAGTGAAACAGTCAAAATTTTCCCTTTGAAGAAGAGGTAATTCCCCAGCATGGTGGAAGCCTTCTCTTTTTTTGCTTTAATTTTCAGGAGTGCTCACCCTTATGCACCCCTCACCCTTATGCATGACATTACCCTTACAGCCCCACATGGGCCTTAGGACTACATTCTGTTTCAGGCCTTCATTCAATATCTTCCCAACTGCATAATGCAAAGGGGGACCCATCGCTGTGTCTGGAACAACATTTAAGCTCAGTATTTCCCCTGTACATTATATTTAGTGTCCAGCTGACATAAAGGGAGTGAAGGGAGACACAACGGGTGTCTTATTTGGAGATGGGAAGGGGTTGAAGTTGGTCACACCACCTAGTCAACTCAAAAAGCCTGCATAGGTTTTCTTCTCTTGTGAAATGAGAGACTCCAGAAGTTTTCCCCAAGACAGGAGGCAGTGTGAGTCAAATGTGTTCTTCAAATGTCAGGTCAGCAACTCGCACAATATGAAAACCATAAAAATGGGCTTCACTTTTCCGCAGAATAGTCCACACACAGACACACACAGACCACACACACAGACACACACAGACCACACACACACAAATCTGTACAAGTACATCATGACACAAAATCCTGAAACGTTCAGGTTCTGTTCACAACTCTGGTAGTTCCTATTGTAAAAGACAAACCAAGCAGGTTGTTGTGGGGTTTCTTTGTTGTTGTTTAGACAAAAAAGAAAGCAAATACTGCGTAAGATGTGCTGGAATATAAAATATACCATAATTTCTAACAATCCAAAGTACTATGGCTACCTAGTGTAGGCAGAAACGTTTGTTATTAATATTTGAAATAGTCCTACTGGAATGGATCCTTTACAGTAGGAGAGGAGATGGGACTGCCAATTTAAGGAAAAGCTTTCTTGAAAAGAAATCCATATTCGAAAGACATTGTGATTGTATCTTAATAGTAGGAGCTACTGGAACTCAAAAATTACGAATGGCTAATTTAACTGTACCATATCAATGCAAATACAGATCCTTACAGTTAAACAAGTTTTTAAAAATACCTTTATACGTATAAGTTATTTTTATCTTTTAAGCAAAAGGCTGGCCGCTTTTTCACAGGTATTTGTTAATATACTCAAAAGTCACCTTGTGTATAAAGAGGAAGACAAACAGACCTACTGATACTTTATATGCTGCACACCAGCTACAGACATAGCCTTCAGCATTGTGATCTAAAGTATCTGTCTTCCCTCCCCATCTGCTCCCCCAGAAAGCACTGTTACTGAGACAATTTCACAGGTGAGAAGAGAGTAATGAACTGTTTGAGGGGGGTTATTTTCAAGTCATTGATAACTTATTTTAATTAAAAATCTTTCTGAAACTGCATCTGAGCATCTAGCGTGTGTGTAGTGCAGCACATACAAGAAAAAGGAAAAGAAAAAGTGTGTCCGTGCTTTGTAAATATATTTTTAGTGCCTGGAAATTCTGTGTGACAAGTAGTTTCATGTCATGCCCTGCGCTGACACTTTTGAAATCTTACTTGAAGTAGTTTATAGCTTTGTCTAAATGGGGACATTTGCACGTGACAGTTTATACGATGACGAACTACTCTTGCCATGCACAGGACTCTGTACAGTTGTTAGGTTTAGTGCTGCTATATAAAGCATTAAGCTTATTACGCCCAAAATAATTAAATTATGCTGAGGCAATTTGATTACTTGTAACCAAAGGAAGACACAATTGTAATGTGCTAAGACCTTGAAGTTAATATTGCTAGCTTCATAATTAAAGAAAAATATTTGCTGAACTATTTTCATTAAATATATTTTCCCTTTCAGTTAGCCCATTTGCTGTTCTTATAAAAATGTCATTTGACTTCCAGATGATTCAAAACATAAAGCTCTTCAAGCTTATTTCAGAGCTTATACACACTACATAAAATCTTGTGTTCACTATTTGTATTAGAAATTCTGGAGTTCTTGTGTCTCTTTCAAAACGTTAAATTATAGGCTTCCTAATTTAAATTCTCTTGAAACATCCAGCTCCATGTATGAGTTGTGATGGGAAAATTAAACAGCACCTACTCATTTCAGTTTGGCCAGCCATGAATGGAAGCTGGTTGATATTTCATTAATGTTATTTTTAGTTGAAGCAAATGGAAAACCTAAGTGCCTCCTGGTGGTCTGCTGAACACTGAGGAGGAGAGAAGACGAGTGAAGCAGTGAGGCAACACACTGGGCAAATGAGCAGATTTCTGCACCTTGCCTTCTGAAAGAGGTAGTGATGCAGTGATGGCAAGAGATGCTTCCTGGGCAGCCTTTCCAGCACAGCTAGTTTCAGCAAAATATAATTTGATAAGCATTTTCATCTAAGTACAATTTAGCATATTTATTCCTTCATAAGTTTTAATTCCTCTTAAGAGAAATGATCCTATCAACATAAAGGGGTCATAAGGATTGCTGCATGATCAGATTAACCTCTCTTCTACTTCATTGCCTCCACGCTTTAGATCAGTTCTGTTTGATTTTGGAAACAGTTTGTGCCCTGTTCACAGAATCACAGAACATTAGGAGTTGTAAGGGACCTTGAAAGATCATCTAGTCCAACCCCCTGCCAGAGCAGGATCACCTAGATTAAATCACACAGGAACGCATCCAGGAGGGATTTGAATGTCTCCAGAGAAGAAGACCCCACAACCTCTCTGGGCAGCCTGTGCCAGTGCTCCATCACCCTCACAGTGAAAAAATTCCTCCTTACATTCACATGGAAATTCCTGTGCTCCAGCTTGTACTCATTGCCCCTTGTCCTATTGCTGGTCATCACTGAGAAGAGCCTGGCTCCATCCTCCTGACTCTCACCCTTTACATATTTATAAACTTTAATAAGGTCACCCCTCAGTCTCCTCTTCTCCAAGCTAAAGAGACCCAGGTCCCTCAGCCTTTCTTCATAAGGAAGGTGTTCCATTCCCTTAATCATCTTGGTGGCCCTGTGCTGGACTCATACAAGGAGTTCTACATCCTTCTTGAACTGAGGGGCCCAGAACTGGGCACAATATTCCAGGTGTGGTCTCACCAGGGCAGAGTAGAGGGAGGGAAGGACCTCTCTTGACCTACTAACCACACCCTTTGTAATACACACACACACACCAGGATGCCATTGGCCTTCTTAGCCAGGAGGGCACATTGCTGGCTCATGGTCATCCTGCTGTCCACCAGGACTCCCAGGTCCCTCTGACCTATGCTGCTCTCCAACAGGCCAGTTCTTCCCTAGATGCAAGACCCTACACTTGCCTTGTTACATCTCTGCTTCCAAGCTCCATTTTACTGTTGTGCTACTATATTTATTTATTACTATTACTTTAATTATGTTAATTATATTCCTACCAAGTGTTCGGATGCTATGAGGATTACATATCAGCACTATATTTTAGGACTTTTCTGTCTCTTCATTTTTGTAACTTTTTTTGGTAACTTCTTTTTGTAACTAACTAGTTGTGCCATAAATATAACATGGATTTATGCTGATAATAGTAGTAGTAGTAGTAATAATAATAATAATAATATCTTTCCTTCTTCACAAACTGAGGTGAACAATTGCCTGTTAATAATAGGGCTGTTTGCAGTATTTATGCTGAAATTTCAGAGCCATCAGAAACCCACCTTAAGACTAAAGCTCTGTGGGCTTATGAATTTTAACTCACTCCTGTAGAAGTCTTTTAACACCTGTTACCATGGTTGATGTGGACTTCACACTGTGATTCTGCAGTATGTTGAAGACAATTTCCTGCTACAGATGGTGCAGGAACCTACAAGGGGAGGGCGGGTGCTGGACCTTGTTTTTACTGACAAGGGTGGGCTTGTTAGGGAAGTGAAGGTTGGGGCAGCTTAGGACAAAGCAACAATGAAATGGTCGAGTTCAAGATCCTAAGTGGAAGAAGCAAGCCAAAAAGTAGGATAGCTACCCTGAATTTTGGAAGAGCTAACTTTGATCTCCTCCGCAACCTAATAGGGGCTATCCCGCGGGCTACGCTGTTTGAAGGAATGGGAGCCTGTGAGAGCTGGCTAGCATTCAAACAGCGCTTCTTCCAAGCACAGGACCGGTGCATCCCTTTGAGCAAGAAATCGGGAAAGAGAGGCAGAAGACCAGTGTGGATGAGCAAGGAGCTAGTGAGTTAACTCAAAGGGAAGCAGAAGGTCTATGAACTGTGGAAAAAGGGTCTGAGCACCTGGGAAGAACATAGGAATGTTGTCAGGGCCTGTAGGGACGTGACTAGGAAGGCTAAAGCCCACTTGGAAATGAAGATGGCAAGGGACATAAAGGATAATAAAAAGGGTTTTTTTAGATACGTGAATAGTAAGAGGATGACCAGGAATAATGTAGGTCCCTTGCTGAACGAGGCGGGTGTCCTGGTAAGGGGGTGGACGAGAAGGTGGAGATACTGAATGCCTTCTTTGCTTCGGTCTTCACTTCAAAGGCCCCTTGGGACCCACGGATACTGGATGAAAGTTAGGAGTGTTTGGGAAATAAAGAGTTTCCCTCTGGTTGAGGTGGGGGTGGTCCAGGAGCGTCTCAAAGGGATAAATGCACACAAATCCATGGGCCCAGATGGGATGCATCCACGTGCCCTGAGGGAGCTGGCGGAAGTGATTGCTGAGCCGCTCTCTATCATCTTTGACAGGTCTTGGAGAACAGGGGAAAGTGCCTGAGGACTGGAGGATAGCCAATGTCACTCTGGTCTTTAAAAAGGGCAAGAAGGAGGATCCTAGCAATTATAGGCCAGTCAGCCTCACCTCTGTCCCTGGAAAAGTGATGGAACAGCTTGTTCTGCAAGTCATCTCCAAGCAATTGGAAGAGAAGAAGGTCATGAGGAATAGTCAGCATGGATTCACCAAGGGGAGATTGTGCTCGACCAATCTCATAGCCTTCTATGATCTCATTACTGGCTAGGTAGATGGAGGGAGAGCAGTGGATGTCATCTACCTTGTCTTCAGCAAGGCTTTTGATACTGTCTCCCATGGCATCCTGATAGCAAAGATGAGAGAGCATGGGATAGATGAGTGGACAGAGAGGTGGGTTGAGAACTGGCTGTCGGACTGAGCCCAGAGGGTAGTGATCAGTGGAGCAGAATCTGACTGGAGGCCTGTGACTAGCGGTGTTCTCCAGGGCTCAGTGTTGGGTCCAGTCCTGTTTAATATCTTCATTGATGACCTTGATGAGGGAATAGCATCCACCCTCAGCAAGTGCCGATGATACCAAGCTGGGAGGAGTGGCTGACATTCAGGAACACTGCACTGCCATCCAGCAAGACCTGGACACACTGGAAAGCTGGGCAGGGAGAAACCTAATGAAGTTCAACAAAAGCCAGTGTAAAGTCTTGCACCTGGGAAGGAACAACCGTTTCTATCAGTACAGGCTGGGGGATGACCTGTTGGAGAAGAGCTCAGTGGAGAAGGACCTGGGGGTCCTGGTAGATGACAGGTTGGCCATGAGCCAGCAGTGTGCCTCGGTGGCTAAGAGAGCCAATGGGATCCTGGGGTGCATCAGGAGGAGTGTGGCCAGCAGGTCAAAGGAGGTGATCCTCCCCCTCCACTCTGCCCTGGTCAGGCCCCACCTGGAGTATTGTGTCCAGTTCTGGACTCCCTGGTATAAAAAAGACAGGGATCTCCTGGAGAGAGTCCAGAGGAGGGCTATGAAGATGATTAAGGGCCTGGAGCATCTCCCCTGTGAGGAAAGGCTGAGTGAGCTGGGACTGTTCAGTCTTGAGAAGAGAAGACTAAAGGGGGACCTAATTAATGTTTATAAATATCTTAAGCAGGGGATGCAGGGGGAATCAGCCAGCCCCTTTTCAGTGGTCTGTGGAGACAGGACAAGGGGCAATGGCTGCAAGTTGGAGCACAGGAAGTTCTGCACCAATATGAGGAAGAACTTTTTCCCAGTGAGGGTGAGGGAGCCCTGGGACAGGCTGCCCAGGGAGGTGGTGGAGTCTCCTTCTCTGGAGATATTCAAGACCCGTCTGGACGCCTATCTGAGTGAAATGTCCTAGGGAGCTGCTTTGGCAGGGGGTTGGACCTGATGATCTCTCGAGGTCCCTTCCAACCCCTACGATTCTATGATTCTATGATTGCTCCTTTTAAGTTCTGTACCACAACACCTAAAGTCCCACGCTTTTTTGGTGCTTCTGCTGAGCTTGAAACACCTGATTCCTGGAGTTCCTATGGGTACAACTGAGAGAGGACGTGACTTTGCTTCCCTCCAAGGTGAAAATATGGAATGAAAGCAAACAGGCATGACCTAGTATTTTGCCTAGTCAGGCTTTGTGCAATATGTTTACGGTTCAGGAACTATGTGTTAGTTATTTAAATTAATGTTGTTATTATTTTCCATGTGCTTGCTTGTGAAATAACCCCTTAAGAGCAACAATTCCTTAAAAGCGACATTTTTTCTGGGAGCTCTTCTCCTGCTTTGCATTGTTTTCCACCCAGTAACAACAGATTTTTGGAGCAATTTGGCATCTGATCATTGATATGCCAATACTGGCTTTTGCTGTTGCGTTTGTTATTACTGGTATTTTGTGTTGTGTTATTTATATTTGTAATATAGCACATTATTCTGTATTTGTTAGATTTCACACAAGATGTTCAGTTAATTTCTGACTTTTTAAGACTCTGATTCTCTGGATACTTCAAATCTATTTATTAATTATCATGCAGAGTATAAATTGATGCCTATTTAATTTAGCTTCAAATGGATCAGGTAACACATGGAAAGAGTGCCTGAACACGCATACAAAATCCAATCCTGAATTGTGTTGGATTCATTGAGTATATTTCTGTGTAAACCCACAGCAAAACACAAATTAACATAATTTTTAATAGACCTGGATTCAAGTAGTTTATTCATTATGTGTATGAGATGCAATTATTTCAGTAAATCCACTGACTTTATTTCAAACTACAATTAAAAATAATAGTAATTAAAAAATTGCAGTGTATTTTATAGTGTTTACTCCAAAGGTTGGAGACCTTAACCCATGCCTAAATGATCACATTCATTTTGGAGAAGAAATTTTGAGGTAAGGAAATGTTCATTTTTCTAGAAAATCTGAATTATCACTGTTCCAGTTGAACCCATCTCAATCATTTTTCTGATTCTCTCCTACTTTAGGTACTTTTTTCTCCCCTCTAGAAATAAATAAGTCTGCTTTGTAAGAATATCTCTCAATTTACATACTACACCTGTAATTTTCCATTATGTTTAATTGTCAGTCTTACTGACATCTTCTAACTTCCAGCTCTGTATTTTTTTATTAATACAGTAAGAGTCACAGTAAATAAAACTTCATGTAAGCATTGAAATACGAACTATTAAAAATCAGTATTTATTTTAATTTATTCTGATATGACTTAAGACCTTCAGCATTCGTTCTTGAAGAATACAGTTTAATTTCAGTATGAGAGCAATTAAAAAGGGTATGTCTACTCCTTGATTTTTTTCCCTGTTTTTCTCTTGTCATTTTTTTTCCCCGTGCCTTCAGAATAACCATAGCTGTGTGTGATTGTGCAGTGCACAGCTGCAGAAGAAACAAAACACATTCTGATGAAGGGTGATGGAAGTCTTTTCAATGACTAATGTGTTTAGCTTTGTCTTGTTGCCTGCCTGTTCTACAGCTAAGAGTTAGATAAAAGAAGGCAATAAAGGAAGAGTTAAAAAAGCTGGGGATAAAAGGCAGAATAATGGTGCTGGTAAAACCTCCACATATCTCTTCAAAGCTGTAGAGAAATATGGTTGTACATTCGGGTATTTTTGAGCAAGGACACTTGGGGGGATAAAACATAGATAAGCTAGTAATGACCAGATGAGGGGAACCCAAAAATCTCAAGAATCCTTCAAACAGGAGGAAGTTTGAAGAAAGGAAGCTATAAAAAATGTGCCACCGGCACATCTATTAAAAACAATAAGGTAATTTTTTTGTTTGTTTTCTTTTCCGTGGTGGGATTTGCTCACAAAGAGGATTTATTTATTTATTATTTTTCCTAAAGGCTTTTTACCTTGCAAAAAGTAATATAAATTACTGTTTCTAAAGCCCTCTGTCAGTGCAAACATGCCCTGGCAAGTTCCCCCAAGGGAAGTCCTGTAGGGTCCAAATCCAACTGAAATTCCTGAGTGAGCCATGCTGAATGTTTGAGACTGTTACCTGATTGCTGGTCTGAGTGACTGGATTGCAGAATACTGACTTGAAAGGCACAAAAGCCTGAGGATCTGTACATCTGGCAGTACAGGTGGCTGCTCATCAAACCAAAGAGCACCACTGTTGTGGTTTGTTTTGTGGGGTTTTTTTTCTGAATCCTGTCACTCCTTAGAGAAGTATGATGAAATTGCAAAAGTACTCCTCATTGGTTAGCTTCTGCTAACTTTATCTTCAGTAATATCTCTTCCTGGATTGCATTTAGACTGTGGAGCTGGGGTAGTCTGCAATTGATCCTATAGTTCACACACTGACTTTCCTTCCTTTTGTCTTTTGAGAAAGAGAGAAAATTATATTCAATTGCAGCTTACCTCATCGTACTGTAGAATGTAGCTAGCGCTTGCACCCAAGCTCAGGGACTAACAGCACCTGAGTTTGGATGAACCATTAATTTCAACTGAAATTAAACAAAATTCATGAGGAAAGCCACCTCTCTTAAACTGGAGTGATTTCTGGGAGTAAGAGAGGTTAGATATTAGATAACTCACATCAAAGCCATAGTTTTCCAGAAATTAATATGGGGTATTTTTTTTCCTACAAGAGAAGGCAGGAACAGTGTCACCAGCTTGCTGTCCTGATTATTTTCTTAAAACAACGAGTTTGAAAAGGACTGATTTGTTTCCATCTGTGTGCCTCTTGTACATCTGTTAAACTAAGTAGATTGAAAGGACTGGGCAATACTACCAGAGGAAACACTGTGATTTCTGTGCTTTTTATAGATGGAAATGACCTAGCTACTCAAAAAATAATCTAGCTACTCAAAAAATAAAGAGGACACAGGTGAGTTAGAATATGAAATACTGTTCAAAGCTGTGTTGTTCTTATTAGGCGTTTCTGAAAAGAAGATGTACCTCTGCTGTTTGGATACATGTAAGCGTATTACCAGTATGAAAGAGGCTCAATTACATGAGCACAGTATATCAAGTATTAGAGCACTTGGCTGTTCTTACACCCTGTGAATACCAAGAAGCTCCATTAAATGCCTAGTGTTAATAATAGTAACTCAACAGCAAAAAGGATATTGTATTCCTTCCTTTCCCTCCCCCACAACACATTGTGGTTTAAACAAGAATTATTTGTTCATTTGTAGAAAATTCTGCTCTAATCTGCATACAGCATGGTGTTATTTTTTTTCTGATTGTATATTAGGCTTATATAAATCTTTGCAGGAGAGTGTGTATATATATATATATATATATATATGTATGTATCTCATGCAGTTTGCACTCATTATGAACTGCAGTTGTAACAAACTTGGAGAGGATCACAGTAGGTTGTTCTAGCCACCATAAGCCTGAGCTTTCTACATCATTATCATCAAATTTAATGTCATTTATCATGTCTGTGTGAAATTACATTGTCATAGAATCATAGAATGGTTTGGGCTGGAAGGGAACTTAAAGATCATCAAGTTCCAAGCCCCCTGCCATTGGCAGGAACGCCTCTCACTAGACCAAGCTGCTCAAGGCCCCATCCAACCTGATCTTGAACACCTCCAGGGAGGGGGCATCCACCACTTCCCTGGGCAACCTGTGCCAGTGCCTCACTGCCCTCATAGTGAAAAATTTCTTCCTAATATCCAATCTAAATCTACACCCTTCCAATTTACTATCACTACATGCCCTTCTAAACAGTCCCTCTCCAGCTTTCCTGTAGGCCTCTTCAGGTACTGGAAGGCCGCTGTTAGGTCTCTGTGGAGCCTTCTCTTCTCCAGGCTGAACAACCTCAACTATCTCAGCCTGTTTCATAGGACTGATTTGTTCCAACAATACCATGTCCAACCATTAAGCTGCTTACTGTGGACTGTACATAGATGCTGAAGGAGCAAACTCAGCAAAGTCAGCACATCAATAACCACAGCAGGAACAGAGTGGTACAAACATAGCAGAAATTCTTATACTAATCAAAGTAGTTCAGGTGACATGCAACCACAACTTTAAGGTAACCATATTCTCAGATGTAAGGAACTGTGACACTTTAGGTCAAAAAATCCCGAATGGGTGGTTTTCTTTATTCTGCTCTGTCTACAATAGAAAAAAAATGAGATGAAGGGTAACAAAAAAACCTCACTGAGCTGTGTTTCTTCCATCTGTGTAGCTACAAAGGGAAGGAAAACAAGAGGAAAACACACACATGGTAGCTACCAGGTTCTGCCCTCATCAAGATAACTGCCTTATTGTGTCCGTTATAAATGTTGTCATGACTGTAGTTCAAACTTTGGCCTTAAACAATGGAAACCATGAAACATGTATTCTCTACATATTGAGAATGTTATGGGAATGACCTAAATATTTTATCCAAGGGTAGCAATATATCTTGAACAAACATTATCTAGCCATAACATTCTGGAGCATGGACTGCTGAAACAATTGTGGCTGGGGAGAGGTTTCTACAGGAAGACTAACATCCCAAAGTAAATTTATTTCCAGGTCTCCATTTTTAGAAAAGCTTTCTTTTTTTCAGTTTACTGTAGAACGACTTTGTGGTAAGGGAAGTGGAGGTTTCCCTGTGTATGCCCTTCCCTGAAGGCTCCACTACAGAAGAATTATTCTAAATTCACAAAATGCTCTGTGGAGCAAAAAGGCCAGCAGAAGACTTTAAGGGAAAAAACTACAGATTATTCCAATATCTTTCCCTTATTGTCCATGTTTTGGACTGGCTGATCCTAGACCATGGGTGTACAACCTAGGAAGATGTTGGCAAGGACCCAGATGTTGCAGCTCGGACATAGATCTGCTGTTAAATTCCTAGAAATACTCATATGGCACTCTGCCACTCTAACTACGGGCATTAAGGTCTTAATGTAAAAACATATAGATCACTGGAACCGAGAAGAATCTTAAATGAATTATTAGAAAAGAATAGCTTTCATGGTTCTATAAGCTAATAGTGAAACTTTGATTTTCTCTTTTATTTCTTAGTTTCAGATTTTTTTAAAATGTCTTGTATTTGGTCATCTCAGGGAAAAAGTTTCTCCTTCGCCATTGCCAGACTTCTCTTCAATAGCTACTTCTTTTAACTATTGGTTTATTTTTCTTTCTGGATTTCCTTGACTGCTGTGCTTATTCTCTGTCCTTTTCTCCAGTTTTATCTTCCTGTTCAATTCTGTGTATTTCTAGGAATGTACTGCATGAATCCCACTTTCAGAGAGTAAGACTTTAAAGGGTCTGTGAATCCAAAAACTGATTGGAAGATATTTTTGTTATTAAACATCCCAAGGTTGCATAGAGATGCTTAAGTACTCAGCAGATAACGAATGCATATATGGCACTGAGGCAAACATTGTGTACTCTTGTTATATAGAATGTGTAAGACTCTTCCAGATTTTCTGATCTGATGAAATTAAGGAACTGGGTGAATCATAGACCCAGTGCACTGCATATTGTTATTACTATTTATATTTTTAGTAAGAATAGTAGGAATATTTACTAGAAAACAGAAAAAAGAAAATGTAACAGAGTTGTTGCATTTCATTCAGTAAGATAGTTTCTATAACTGACATAACCTTCAGGAGTAACTCCTGATTTTAAGGTCAAGGTAGCAACAAGATCAGAAATTATTTCTCTTATCTTTGGAACTGCTTAAAATAAATCACACCACTCTTGGGACATTATGCAGACCATAGGCCAACTTAAATCAAGCCTGAAGGTCAGCTGAAAGGTTCAGATAAACCAACTTTCAGCTGTTTGGGTTTTTTTATTTTACATGGATGAGACCATCTCACCCAATTTCTGTACTCAGTGTTTGTTTTCTTTTCATCTCCCACTCTACTTCAGTATATTTTCATGTGTTCCTTGAAAGGATTATCAACTGCTTTTGAAGAACTATCCATCATTCTGTCCATTGCTGAAGAAACTTCACCTTTAATTTTGTAACCTGAACTTAACAACTGTACAGTCAGGGAGTTCCTGTAAGAAAAATCCTGGATGGAAAACCAATGCTTGCCAGAGTCTTGCTGCCTCTAGAATATCTCTTTAAGCAAGCCTTCTTTACGAAAGAAGCTGCAAACTGGCTGAAGATATATACCTTCAGAAATAAATCAGCAATATTTTATACCTCTGAAATGAGCAACTTCTAATCTCTAGCAGATAGACTAGATAGAAGCTCCATTGACTGTCTAGGGAAAATTATAAACTTCTAAGGCCTTGAGGTTTCTTGGTGATGCAATCTATTGTAGCTACAGGGGTACAGCAAGAGTATTTGTGAGACACACTGAAGAAACAGTTCTGAACACTACTTTTCTGAGATCACTGGACTTGCTAAGAGCACTGACAGCCATGAAAACCATTGCCGTGCATGTTTTGAGGCTGTTTTTCCTAATGTCTTCTTGGTTAATACACTGAAAATAAGCACTTCTTTTTAAAAGATAATTATTGGGTTTTATTACAAATAATGCCTGTGATAGTTTTTTTTTCCACTTTAATATCTTATTTTTAGATACATTACAAAGTTCCATATACAAATTCTAAATTTGTCAACACAACTTATTGTAGAAGACACAGAACAGACCAGCTTTGCTTACCAAACAGACAGTTTTCTAATTCAGCTTATTCAACTATATTAATGTAAATAGAAACATATTTAAATAGAACACTATGAACTGCAGAAGAACACTCTTGGTCTGGCTTTATACCTCTATACTATACAAACATTTAAGAGATAGCTTCTGCATAGCTGGAATTGTTAAAACCTTACTTTTCAGACAGCACCTGAGGCTCTCTGTTGAAGCTGATGCTACGTAGCTAGTAGTAAAAATTAACAGCTAAGTCACAATAATCAAGGTGCTAAAGATTTCTCTTGCATGCAAGGCACAACAATCAGGTTTCCAGAGGACTCATTACTAGCAAGTGTTAAATACTACAAGCTACTCTGTATGCCAGACTGAATTCAGAGAACCAGAGATAATGGGACTATAAAGATGATATGTAGCTAGCAATAGTTGTGGCTTGCTTAGGGATACATGTAAACACAGTCTAGTTACAACATTTATCAGAATAAATGTGGGGAAAAAAAAGAAAGGATAGAACAAACAATACATCAACCAGCTTGTGGGCAGTTTTCAGTACATCTGTGTTCTGCAATGCTGAGAAGAAAAAACATGCCATGACTACTATTTGCAGAATAAAAGTGTTCAAGTGTTTCCTGTAGCAAAATTAGCTGTTCCTTGTAACCTTTCTCCCCTGTTATTGTTTGCTGTATGTAATGTGGTAGCACTCAAGGATTCATGCTGGTTTAATCCCCTAGAGACAGTTCTATCCCTGTGTGCCTGCACCAACAACCCTGCTGTCCTCTCTCTTCACTTCCTCAGGTGTGTCAGTCACTGCCCAGACACAAACACACTGAATGGTGGAATGACAGAAACTTGTAGTTGCTCTGGATAGAAAAAGATGTTACAGGTCTAAATTACAAACATCACAATTGAGAAACAGTCTCTAGGAGTAAGCCCTGGACAGGTCACCTGGAGAGGCTGTAGTGTCTTTGTGGCAGAAGGCTGTAAAAAACAGGTAGGGCAATTAGCTGCCAGGTGTGACACAGGAACAGCTAATTATGCTTTTGAGAACTATGAACTCAGTGAAAGGCTGTATTTTGTATTCCATCAATGAGAACAGTTTGAATGAAACTGACACCACATTTTTGTTCTCAGGAAGACTATTTGCTGAGTAGGTATTAATATCACCACATTTAGGCTTTCTTGTTTGTTTCTTTGCTCTTGTTATTAATAATTATGTGTTGTTCTTGTTTATTATTAAATATGCAGCTTGTTCATGGAAACCTCTCTGTGTGTTTATATAAATTCTATGTTGGTTTTAGCCTCAGCCTTTGGTTTTGGCCTCGGCCAGGTTCAGACATCAGTGTATCTATTTGCTATTTTTTTCCCTATTCTTCTCTATGTATGCCTACTAGCTTTGATAGAAAGCCCCATTAAGAAGAGAGAAAATACAATTGCCATTAATACAATACCTATAGCTTGTCTTAGTTACAGAGAGTTTTTATAATGCTAAATTAAAATTAATGACAACTAGCTATATTTATTAAAGTTAGCTCAGGTTTGTTAGTACAGAAATTAAACTCTGGCATGGAAACTGCATTGTCACTTCTAATTGAGATAATTTTTTTTACTCATTAGTTTTACTTTGTGTATACTCTTTCCTCTTAATGAGAGCAGAAAGAGAATTTGCAGCCTACTGAGTTGGCCATCATAACTGTAAGCTTGTTTCAGGCCCTCTCAAACCACAGGTCCTGCTAGTATTATATGCCAATTTAGTGACAAACCCCTGTTATTAAATATAGTTCAGTAGTGTTTTTAAAGCAGAAGTAAAACGATCAGCTCTTTATGTATCTGTTCTGTGATCTTGGTACAGCAAGATCGTATATTGGTGCAGCTGGATCATATGCTGCCCACATTTGCTGATTGTCAGGGTGATTTACTGTAGTCACCAAAACTTTCCTGCTTCTGCATACTAATAATTGTAGGCTGTTTCTTTCATTTATGGCCAAAAGCATTGGAAATATACTTCAAGGTTATATCTGTGCTGTAAATTTAACAAGTGCTATGGAACTTCCTGGACATTAAAACTCAATCATTGGTAACTTTAAGTGGTTACAATGGTTCTTTAAATACTTTTGGCATGTACCCACTTCATTCCCATGGGCAGTTCAGGGGTTAGCACTGGCCAGTGGTCATTTTCAGTTTGCCTGCAACCACTTTAGTTTGAAAATTAAAAAAATATGATATACAGATCTGATCCATCAGTGGTAGGGAAGAATCCTGGGAACGGAAAGTATTTGTTCATCCCAACAATTGGTAATCAGACTGTCAGAAAAATGGTAAAATGCATGCAGAAAGAGTATTTTTCTTTAAATAGATTTGTAGTTGCAGACATAACTCTTTGCATATTGACATAACAAACATAAACTTAGTCCTTCCACAAAGGAGGAGTGGCAGTCAGTCATATGGGTGTCTAACTGCTGGTGTCCTGATTAAGAGGCTCTACCAGGTCCTCCTGACTTGCACTACCACTGATTAATTTATGGCTCTCAGTATTTGATTGGGAGTGGTTATGTGGGATTAAAATGAGTAGCTCTTTACTTTTCAGTAAAAAACCCTATGATGCTAACTGGAATGATAATGCAAAAACTATTTGAGTCATGCAATATGATTTACTTTTAATGTGTGGGGGGGAAAGGGTTGTTGAATGTTTTAGGCAGGCAAAGTTAATGAAGTTGCTTGCTATACCTGGATAGGTCTTTCTTTTTTTCTGTTTGTTTGGTTGGTTGGTTTGTTTTAGATGAAAAATAAGAGGGTTCTCTCCTACTGAGTGACAGTTTCCATATAAACTTGTTCTCTTATGCTCATTTCTGTAGATGAGAGGAAACCTGAAAATAGTAAGCAATGCAGTAATTTTTGTACTTACTTTATGATTACGACTATAGATTTTATTGGATGAGTGGGATTCAATGAATTTAAAATAATTAAAATACCTTGATTAACAAAGACTTTTCAGTACTAACCATTATGTGCGGATCATAGTCTAGTGGGACAAGTATTAATTATGTTTCATATTTTTTAATCCTCTGTATGGTTCATCAACTTCTGGAAATGTTCCCCAGCCTCAAACCTCAACAAAAACCTGGGTGTAACTTTAAACACTGGTATATAAGAAGCTCCTGCAAGGGTACTGGCAGAGGGGATGGGGGGAAAGAAAAAAAAAAAAAAAGTGCCGGTTCTGTTATATATTGGCAAAAATACAAAAAAAAAATGTTTCTTGTGTCCTGGTCCCGGCCAGACCAGAGTGAACCTCCCCAAGCAGCCAGCACAGGTGAGCTGAGTTAGCCCGGGCTGTTTCCCACACCACCTGACATCACTCCCCTATAAAAGGGGCTTGTTAGCTAGGGACTTTCCTGGATGCCTTCAGGGCAGTCTGAGTTGGGTTGGTCCTTGTGTTGTGTAGTACTCTGTGTTACCATTGGGTCAATGAGGTACTCTGTTTTATCAGCAGGTGTAAGTGAAATTTGCCGTTATTGTTCCCTTTTCACAGTGATTTTGTCAGTGAACTGTCCTTATCCCAACCCACAGAGCCTGTTTCTCCTCTGGGAATGAGTGAGCAGCGTATGGTGCTCAGCTGCTGCCTGAGGCTGAACCACCACATCTTGTCAATCTAATTCTCATTAAAACTCTATACAGTTAAACTAGTATTTGCAAATGAGGCTTCTGTAAGAAAAGTCATCATAAAATACTGTACTACTAGTCCCATTGCAGAGGTTCTTTTTTTTTTTTCTTGGTATAGTTTTTTCTGTTTAAGTTTTAAAAAGCAGGGCAGAATCTCCATCAGTATTCCTGTTTCCTCACAGTACAATGTTTGTGTGACCTTCCCAGCCACTACAGAGCCATTATATAGGCCATTTGTTAACTTTGTATTAAACTTCCCTAGATTATTCGTTCCCTGAAATGAGTACGAAGAGAGTCATAGAAGCTACCATAGATATTCTTCCTTAGCAGAACAAAGCTGCATGGAAATTAATGCCTAATTGGCAGTAGTTCTGTATATATGCCAAATATGAGTTGCATAAATCACAATTTTTAAATCACAATCCTTTTTTGTCATCTCCAGGGAGGCAGAAAAGAGATCATAGATAACCAAACCAGATTCCTTCTGTGTTATTTGCACTGGTAACAGCTAGAACAGATCAGCATACAGAATTAAGCTGAGTGAAGTAAAATTTTGGCCATGGACAGAAAGAGTAGGATAAAGGCTAGAAATGAGTCAGCGATGACCCTAAGATAAGAAGCAGTGTTTACAATTCTTATAAATTCCTCCCAAACGACACGATTTTTTTTGTCTCGTGGTGATCCTGTGAAACTCCAGCCCACTCAGGAATTTCTGTCCATTTAATAAAAGTCCTCTCTTCCAAACAGCTCCCACCTTGCGAAATGATTTAGGGGCCAGGAGACAAAGCTGAGGATGAGACTGTGCAAAGTAGGAGAAACAGAAATTGGGCAGAATGGATGCACGGAGCAAAAGAATATGGCTCGTTTCAGAGTCAGGGTAGATGTGGCTACTGACAAATGAGAGCTCTGGAAGCTTCAGAGGATGATAACTGCAAAGAATCCTGAATACAGGAGAATGTAGTCATTAATATGATACCTTGCACGTGCTGGGGACAGGGAAAGGCATGGTTCACTAGATGCACAAACACATTTTTCTTACAAGTCTCATCATTGGATGGCATCACGATTCATTACTATAATTGCAAAAATGATGGGTTTGAGCATGCTCATTCATGGTTTGAGAGAATTTAGTAAGGGAAGATGTGATCTTTAGACCAAGTCAGTCACCCAGGTAGTAGCCTAGAGATAAAATGAGAAGAGACTAGTTAGAGCTGCACAATACATTTGCAAGTGATCCATGTAAGAATGAAGTCCACATGACATCAGCCATAATCACCTTTTGCAAGACCTAACAGGTAGCTAAAACTGACAAAATGTTACTTTAATAAAGAACAATAGTAATAAGAAAAGCCCGACAAAAAATCCTGTAAAAAAGGTTCTAAGATTACTGGATCATGGCTGTATTGTTCTTGCTTGGTTTGCACTTAACATGAAGAAAGATCTCTACTGTAGCCAAATGATCAAATAGAAAACACTGGGGCAATGGTTTAGGCAAGGCATAACTACATCATGTGAGGGCAGATTTGCAAAAGCTGCAATGTGATACAGAAATTTTTAGGTAACTCTGTCTAAAGGGTCCCAGGGAAGTTTCTCTGTGCATTCCATGATTCTCTGTGTGCTGAACATCTGAAATCTCATCTTTATTGTTAAATAGGTGGCTGACCCATAGGAGCAGATTTCCAATAGCAGGCAGTGGCTTGCAAATTTACAGAAGCTGTGGTTTCTTCTGGCAGCATGAGTTTTCCTCACACTCCAGCTCATGGAGTTGAGGAGTAACCACAGAATGTGCTGGTGCCAAGCAAATTCCCATGGCCCAAGACAGGGAGATGAAGTTCATCATGAGAGGCCTACTTCCTTCTTCATGCAGCCCATAGCAGACACTGGTAGATGACACAGCATAGTGTCTCTTAGATTATCTAAGTAGCACAAAAGGTCAAGAAGCGGTTGAGATCTTGAGGTCCAGCGAAGAATAAGAAGTTGGTAGGGACTTTGATCAATCTCAGTGAAGAACCAAAAGACAGACTGGAAGCAAATAAAAAATCAGAAGAATAAGAGCCTTAAACAACATCTTTTAGCTTTCATTGCAAGGATAATGTAGCTGAAGAGAAGGAAAACTGAGCAGCAATTTATGTTGTGTATGGAGTGATCACGGCACACTCATGTTGACAAAGGAAGAAACCAGTGAGCAGAGAGAGGCTATGGCTGAAGAGTACCGAATGTGACTGCGAAGGTTAGGCTGGAAGACACTGAGTGCTTGCATAGATGGATGGATTTAGAGTGAAGAAAATGCATTCGTTTCCAGGTTCAGCCCTAGGGTTGGAAGAAGAAAATGGCCGAAGAGGGGTCAGAAGTAAGCTGTAGAGTACAGCGTTGTCCGCCTCTTCTTCTAGGATGCTGGTAAGATCTTGTATAAAGGGGAGAGTGACGGGGAAAGGGGACTGCAGAGACAGAAGCCAGGGAATAGCTGTCTTGTGCAAAGGTGTTTGACCAGGAATGTGGCAGGAATGTGCCAACCGGCCTTGTAAAGCATACAGTTCTTTTTACTATATCTTTTCCAAAATTTTTGTTTCTTCAAGACATGTTTTTCAAAACCCCATTTGACCAACTCCTGGCGTACAAGCACACTAGCATCGTTAAGGTTTAGTCGAATTAATTTTATCTGCATCTTGTGGCTTCAGCGTGCTCTGCAGCTGGGATGGCTTCCCAGGCAATTAAACCCGAGCAATTAAGCTGGTAAACAAGAGCGCGTTATGCAGCCTAATTCCAGCTGCGAGCACCCGAGGAGGAGAGGCCCGGGCGGGAGGACGGGGACTCCCGGTCCTGCGGGACGCAGCGGCTGCAGGCGCCGGAGCAGGCAGCAGCTCTGCTGCGAGGCGGGCACCGCTCCTGGCCCGCAGGTTGGCTGGGGCCGGGCTTTGCGCAGGCCCAGGTTTTTATCCTACGGTAATACCCAGGCCATCTCTAATCGCCTCCGCCCGCGGAGCGGAGCAGGAGCCCTTGCATAACCAAGCGAGGGGAGGTGCCGGCTCCCAAGACGCCGGTGCGATGCTGGTGCCCGGCCAGCCGTCGCGGACCGTCAGGCAGACACCAGCACCACGGACACTGCCTCAGCGTCCCGGAAGCTGGGCACGGGCGGCTGCGGGGGGCCCGGACCGACTGGGGCCGGGGCTGAACCCGCGGCTGGGGTCGCTCTCCGGCGGCCAGGCTCCTCCGTCCTCCTTCGTACACGTTTGAAGGGAGTGGAGCCCTTCCCTGCTCTCGTCTCAGCTGAGACCGCGTACAACTTATGTTTACACAGGGCGACTCCCGGGCTCCCGAGTTTAGCATTGAGACAGCGTTTATTGCGGTTATTCAGGGGAAGAGTTCTGCTGCTGCGAAAGGGAACTGGGGAGGAAAACGGGCGGGAGAAGCGGCGGCGGGTCAGAAAGGCACCGGGGGTCTCCGTGCATGGTTTTATTTGCCAGCGCCTGCTACTTTTTTTGTGATGCTACTCCTCTCCGTTAAAATAATGGTTTCGCTCAACATGACAGCGGAACAAGGCAAGGATTTATCCCCTAATGAGAAACGAACCACGTCCGCGTCCATCCAGCTCTGCCCGGTGACTCCCTTGCCCAGGTGTCCCGCTGTCCTTGCCTCGGCGGAGCCTGGCGCCTTCCCGCTCCTGCCCAGGGTTCTCCCCCCGCCCCGCTTTTAGGTGGTCGCGCGTTATTTCTGGTTTCGCTGCTAGGCGATCTGCGACTGGCGGTTTCAGCCTGGGGAAGGAGGGAAGGGGGCGAGGCGGCAGGCCCGCGGATGACAGGCACAGCCCCACCGTGCCGCCGAGGCAGTGTCATTTTCCTTTCACAACTGAGCGCTGTGATTATTCCCCTCCCCCGGTTAGTTTTTGCTATTAGGGCTATGCGGGCGCTGGGAGTTGACCGTCCTTCTCACTTGCCGGTGGAGCACCCTGAGCACCCCGCCCCGGCCACCACAGGCTTGGGTGTGTTCCCCCTCCGACCCCACCCCGAACCCTTTCCGTGCGGTCACCCTAGCGAGCGTCCCCTCCGCTGCTGCGCCGGTCCTCCCTCTCCTCGCGTGACCTTCCCAACATGGCGGCACAGCCGCTCCTTCCGCCCCGCCGCCGCGAGGGGCCTCCTCGGCGAGGGGGCGGCGGCGGCTGTCAGCCGGGCGGGGCGGGACCCTGCCGCGGGGAGCGCAGTGGCGGCAGGAGGAGCGGGCGCGGGGCTGGGCTGGGCCGGGCCGGGCCGGGCGGGGCGGGGCGGCGCGGCCCGGCCCGGCGCCGCGCACACTGACAGGCGCTCGGCCAGCAGACGGCGGCCGCGCTGGGGTGTAGAGGCTGCTGCGCACCCTCCCGCCGCTGTAGAGGGAACCGGCTGAGAGACGGCGTCGCCTCGGCGGAGAGACGCGGGGCGAGCGGCGCTGGAAAGCCCCGGCCGCCCCCACACCTGTGCCCTCCGGGGGCGGCGAGTGGGTGTAGCCGCCGCCGATCACCTGGGATCCCCGCCCCGTAGCGCCTCCGCCTCCCGTCCTCGCCCGGCCAGGGAAAGCGCCGCTGCTGCGAGCGAGCGAGTGCGCTCCGGGCGGCCGCGGACAGCAGGGCCGGGGCCCGCGGGCGAAGCGAGGCGAGGGCTGCGGCGCTGGTGCGGCTCGCTCCTTCCCGGCAGCCGGGGCGAGTCGGGCAGGAGGGCGGCGGCCCCCGGCCGGCGGAGCCTGCGGCGCGGGGCGCTGGAGTCGCGGCAGGATGAACCCCAATGTCACCTACGCCAGTCGCAAGCGGCGGAAACCTGTGCAGAAAATGTAAGCGGCCCCCGCGGGGCGGGAGGGGAGAGAGACCGGCAGGGAGAGACCGGCTTCCCGGCGGCTCGCCGTCCTGTCGCGCACCGCGCCGTGGAGGCCCGGCGGGGGTGGTCGGGGGTGCAGGGGTGCCCGGGAGTGGTGGCACCTGGAGATGCCGGCGGCGTTTTTGTTAGTTTTAGGGTTCGTCCCCCCTCCCCTTTTCTCTTTCTTTCTTAAGAAAAGTAAAAGGGGAATGCTGGGGCGCGGAGGGTCGTGCTGGTGGAAGGAGGGAGCGGTGCCGGCAGCGCGGCGCAGCCGGCTGACCTAGATTGGGAGGTGTCTGAGGTGACGGCTCCGGAGGGGTGGCTGCGCTCGCACCACCGGAGCGGGTCCCGCCTGTGGGTGCCGCGCCGTCCCTGGCGGGCCCCGCGCGATGGCTGGCGCGCTCCCCCGCACCGCACCGCGCCCGGGCCGCACCGCTGCGCGGCTGCCGGGCGCTCAGGTGTCTCTGCGGGAAGCCTCTCCCGGCTCCGACGAGTCCCACCATTTAAAGCTATTTTTAGCTTACCTGGAAGGGATGAACCAGCTTTAACCCTCTGGTATTACATTAGATGTCTCTGTTTGTTCAGCACCAAACAAACCCGAGTGCTGCAGACCGGTTAAAAGAGGCCAAACCCCCTCACAACCCAACCTCCCCCCCCCCCAAGCCGAAACCCCTCTGGTTGTACGGTGGGATTTTGTTTATTGACTTCTCTTTTTTGAAACCCTGGGAATAACTTAGTACCTGGGTAGCTTTATGTCGTGCACCTGCTGTGGGTTGAAGTCCTAGGCTACACATGCTTTGCCCAAAGACTGGTCCTGTGAGACTGATCTCTCAGGCTAGAGGAGATGCTTAAACTGCACTTTCAACTAACAGTCAAAAGTCCTGAAAAGTAGCAAAGCTGAACTACTGACCTGCGAGAAAAACAAACTAACCGTGATGTAAAGCTCAAAAAAATCCCTGTCTGTTTCTGCGGGGTACTTTTGTAGATGTAAAAAAACCCCAAAACCTGTCAAGAGTACAAAAGCATTAAAGGAGAGAATGACAAATGTTTCATGAAATTCTATTGTGAGTGGTACAGTTTTAGATTTATAGCAGATAACTGTCTTGGGGGGAAGGGACATTAGTTTGAGTGCTTGTTTCTTTACTGTTGGAGTTGTTGGAATGAATGCATGTATATAACTGGGTTTTCACCCTACAAATTACCACAGGAAGTCTAAACATGGATTTTTTTTTTAATTCCCTTGCTAGAAGATGCATTCATTATGAAAATAAGTCTGCTGCTTTTGCTATTAGTTTTCAAACAAAAATGTAAAAGTGAAGTTCACAGTGTAGACCTGGATCTTTAAGAATGAAATGAATGGCATTTTATGAAGAAATAAGAGTGCTTTGGTGGTACTTGCAGGATCTTTGTTGCTTCTTAAGGTCTGGCTGTGAAAGGACTGAGTGCTCTGCCTTGCTGGTAAGATCACTTCATATCTGGCTTGCTGTTAGTCTTGATCAGGATGCGAAACTTTCTTTTTTATGTTAGTGTTGTATCTGTGTAAGTAAACCTTTTCCATCTATCTCCGTCTTATGCAAGCTTCTCTGATCAGTTGAACTTGAAGCCTTTTTCATTACTAATGAAAGTCATTTATCTATTGAGGGACTTTGTCCTCTAGGACCAAAGGGAGAAGTAGATGTTTCTTCTTAAAATAAAAGTTTTCCTATTAAAAGAGTTTGCTCACCCATAAATTGAAGTGGAGGCGGATTATTAACCTACCTTTCTTGGGTTACTAGAAATTACTTTTACTCAAGACAAATTTATCTCATACATAATGCCTATATGTTTCTTTTCTCCTCTAAATAGCTATGCTCTTGGATTGCTTCTGTTAGACCAACCTTACCGAACATTGCTAGTGGGTCAGAGAACTCTGATTTCTCACATAACTAATTACAGGCCATACCTTTAGGCAAAAAAAAAGTGAGCGAGGCGATCTCTTGTAACTGATTGGGGGAGGGGAAGAAGATGGACTTGCTGCTAGTTAATAAAGAATTTAAACTGTATTAACAGTTTGTTGTGTTTTCTTGTCTTGTAGCTTGACGCTATAGTGATTCAAATCCATTTGGATTTGGTATCTTTCTCCTCCCAGTAGACTTCACAGCTCTTACAGAGAGCAAGTGATACATGTGGTTTCTGGGAGTAGTGTCTTCTATAGGAAAGTCTGAAGGCTCTTTCTGTAGATAGCTCCAATGTTTCGTTTGCCACACATAAGTAACTCTGAACTGAGCTTGATAATTGGTAACCTGTGGCAATATACAACTAGTTTGTAGTAGTAGAAGAAACTATTCATACAGTGCCCTGGTTGCCATGGAAAAAAAAATGAAGTAGAAAAACCACTTCTTGCTTCAGGTGCAAATAACTCATTAAAGCCACGGCGGTAACTCAAAACCAGATGAAGAAACTTCCCCCCTGCAACTCCCCGTTTTTATTATATGCCACGAAAAGAACTGGATTTGAGAGGGAATGTCGGGCTGTTGCCTGTCAGCGCCGAGGAGTGAGAGGTGCCTGTTCCAGTCAGTCGGGAGTTACAGTATGAAATAGCTGAAAGAGAAACAGTCACTGGGGAAGTTAATAGGCAGTTCATCTTCTTATCTTGTCTGAAACAAACCCAAACCCCAAGCCCGAAAAGCGCCTGCCCCTGAGCCATGCGCGCAGCAGTGGCGTGTAGCGTGCTATAGCAAGCGCTTTCCTACAGCCTCTCGGTTCCCTCCCCGGCTGACGCCTGGTGGCTGCGCGGCCCCTGGTGGCGGCGCGTCCGCGGGGCCGCTCCCGGTTGGGGCTGGTGCCGGGCCTGGGCACTGCGGCTGGGCCCCGCCGCTGCTTGGCTTCTCTTCTGTAGAGCCTTGAACTCCTTTTCTCTAGCGACTGCCTGAAATGCTGAATCAATCAATATACCAGTGTTGTAGTAGGAAGGGTAACGTGCAGGTTTTATGGCTTACTAGAGATATATTCCTCACTTCACGTTAGAACCTTATACAAATGTAGCTCCACCTTACAGTTTTTGCCTACTAGCTCCGATTTGCCTTGTTTTGTTTGGTGTTGGGGTAGGAATTGTTTTGCTTACAGCATGAATCTTACAGACACGGAACAGGGTGAGGAGATCTAAGTGTTTCATATTATGTAGGCACAGAAAGTGTAATGGCATGTTTCTGTAGCAGACGAAATAAGAAATGATGGGGTTTTTTTTTCCCCCTGTGTTAGCTTAAATGTGTTATATTAAATAATCTGGAGAAAAATGCTTGACTAGTTTTAAGTCTGAATGACAGTAATTTCAGAAAGCAGTGCAGCGTTATTTTAATTTAAAAAATGAAACTGTTTATGTATTCTTTCAAGGCAAACAAACAAGAAGTGCCAGAACAAGGTTTCAAGATGGAAGTTCATCAGAAAAGAAAAATAATCATTAAGAGCTTCTTTTGTGTAAAGCAGTATCTGCTACAAACAGCAGTTTGCACTGGACTGCTACTTAAAATTCACTGGTTTTAAGGTTTGGGTGGTGGTGTTTTTTCGTCAATGCTTCTTGTAAAAATGTACTTTTTAGAAGAGAATCTGCAGCAGGTGGGGAAAGATAAATTGGCCAGTAGATAGGAACGTCCCTTTCCCCCCTGCCCCCTCCTTTCAGATAGCCTTGGTTTGTCATTTAAACAGTGATGAAGACATTAAAACTGAGTGTGCAATTTTGATTCTTCATTGGTTTTCTGGCTTTGTCACTCTGGGGGAGTCCACACACCAGAGCAATCTGAGCAAGCTAAAACTGTTTAATACTGGAGGACCAACAGCTGCTCAACTAGAGATGAGTAGCATGCCAGTGATTGAGGTTTTTTAGTAAAAAACCCTTATCCATTCAGCGGCCTAAATATTTGCTGCCTTTGATGCCTTCTGAAGCAGCCCTTGGAAAGGGTTTCTTGCCCCTTCAAGATAGGTTGATAGTCTGTGTCATACCTGTTGCTTCCAAAGGATCACAGCTGAATTTCAGTAATTGTGAATTTGGTGTGGGAAATAAGAGTAAATGCTTAGAAGTATTTTTCACTTGCTAAAATAAATAGAGAATTTTGGAGGATGTCACCTGTTGTAATAGTTGCTTAGGTATAACTGATGCATATAATATACCTGACCTACGCTGAATTAGATGTAAGAGTAACATGTTATCACATGTACTATTAAACATGAGATGAGAAATACATGTAGTTGAAATGAATAAATCCATTGTCTGGGTGACATGTATGTTCTTCCCTATGCCTTTTTTTCCTAAGGAATAAAACAATTCTGTTGAACTACTAAGTAGGGTTTTTTTAACAAAATTACTTTTTTAAAGTTGCTGTATCTTCAGTGCTGGTCTTATGTATTGTTTTATTTCCTGACTATTTCACGCTTCAGTCTCATTAATAAGCTATGATGCTTTTCAGTGCTTGGGTGTTAGGCTTTTTCATTATCTTCAAAGTTTTTTTGTTCTCATATTTTGAACAAAATAGATTTGTGCATTTTTTTTAAAGTTTTCTCAAAGAGCTGCTTCAGTTTGTCTTTAAAAATACTAATTAGCATATCAATATTAAAACTTATTTTGGCCTTCTGATAATTGACTCGGGTACTTACTCACTTTCTTTTTAATAATTTCGTGTTAGCCTTTAGTGAAGGCACACATGGTAAGCATGTATAGTGCAAGCTTCTGATTAAGTAGCCCATAGCAGACCTGTGAAAATAGTAGTCAGCTAATGTTATGATGGGAAATCCTTTAGAATCATTAAAACAAGAATTAGGGGTGCTTGCTTGTCTTGCAGCTGTTGGATGATAAGGATTGTAGTTCAGTTTAGAGGCACTGACTCTGTAGAGACCTCTGGCCTTTGATTAAGGAATTCAAATTTCCTGTGAATGGTAAAAGATCAAGAACTGAAATATCAGCCTAAAACCCATCGCCTCCTCTAGTTTGTTTTTTTTTTTTAAACAAAACACATGCATGGATTTAATCTTGACATAGCACGTAATTTTCCTTGAAGATAATTTTCTGCAAAGCAGCTAGGGCTGTCTTTAGCATTAAGGGTTTACATAAGTGGATGGAAAATGGGTTAGCTTGCTACTTACGCCCCTGGCGTTTCCACCCGTATTCCCTTTGTCACTGAAGGAATCAGTGAGAAAGAAATCATTAGAAAGTAAAGTAAAGCAAATTAGACCTAAGTATCAACTTGACAGGACCTGCACAGTTGCATATAATTTCAGCTAGCTTGTCATACTGCTTATAGAAGTTTTAAGCAAAGTGGAGGACAGTTGCAAAAATAGGAAAGTCTGGTGCTTGATGCTGATTTATTTGGAAAAGATTGTTTTGAATTATTTCCATGGGGACCTCTATTTTCAGAAGTGGGTCTGCCTGATTTGATAGTAGTGAGCTGTTAACTGATTGTTTTACAACTGTTATCTGCTAAAAGTTTGGAATTTACTATCCTGTCTTGATGTTTATGACAGTTAAGTACATTAAAAAAACCTGAAATAACTGTTAATGTTACTGGTAGTTTGGTGATTTTGAATTTTGTTAGGTATATATTTAAATTGTGTAAACCGTATGGCTTATACCAGCCATTAATGTTCTGCTAGAATAAGAGAATGTGATGAAAGCTTTACTAAATGATTTTGTTTGCTATTGAGTTGCAAATATGGTAAGCTGCAGGTCTCAAAGTTGGGTCTTGTGACCAAAGCATACATCTAACCAAATAGCTTGTCATCCATTTCCATTGATGATGAACCTTTTTGTGGGTTGGTTGTTTGGGTGGTTTTTTGTTTAGTTTTTTTTTGGAGAGGATTTTGATATTGTTTCATCTATCCAGTTTTCCCAGTGTTTTTAGGAAAGCTCTACTAAAACCATGCCCTAGACAATCTTTACCCTGCAGCAAACTTAACTTTATCCATCCAGGGAGTAAGTAGTTGCTGCTGGTATAATACACATTAGTGTGTTAATGCTTTGTAATATGGCGTCTTCAAATTTCCAGGCTTCGCATCAGGAGCATGCCTCCTTTCATGTACTGAAGGGCAGCTGTAGTGCTAGGGAACAGACAGCCAGGCAGAAGTGCAAGTTTTTCACCCTTGATAATTGATGACTGTAAAAAGAAGAGCTTGAATTTAAACTAGCAAGAAGTATAATTGTAACATAAAGTAGAAACAAGCTGAAAATAGGACCATTGACTCTATCACTACTTCTTTGACTGGAAATACAAGATGAAATTATTTTTCAGTATGGTTTACTTTCAGCAGTGGCAAAAGTAACTGTTGGAACTCTTGCAATTTCTCATAATAAAATTGATGTAAGGATGGAGCTTGGAAGCAGACTAAATGGAATACTGGAGAAATTTACTGCTGAAAGTCTTTATGCTCAGTATTTTTGCAAGTGATTTATCTTGTAGAATCAACATTACTATAAGGAGAGCACAAATTAATAATTGATGCAGATCTCAAGTAGAACTGCAGTACAGGAAAAGTGAGACTGAATCACTCTTTAATTAGAAAACTGTGTAATAAATATAATAAAATCTGCCATGGCTTGTGCAGATAAATTATTTGGTTTCAGTATTGGCTTGTAATGAGTAATTACAATTCAAATGAGTAGGGATTTAAACCTGTTCCTAGACTTCTGTGTACATGGGAGGGTGTGACTATCCAAGTATCTGGAACAGGAGCTGTGGTGATTTGACCCTGGCTGGAAGCCAGATGCCCACCAAAGTTGCTCTATCACTCCCCTTCTCAGCTGGACAGGGGAGAAAATATATATTGAGAGGCTCAGGAGTTGAGATAAGGACAGGGAGAGATCATTCTGCAATCAATGTCACGGGCAAAACAGATTCAGGACAGACTTAAAAAAAACCCATCTAATTTATTGTGCATGCACACACACTGAAACCAGAGTAGGATAATGAGAAGTACAACCAGATCTTAAAATACCTCCCCTCACCCCTCCCTTTTTCTTGGACTCTCCTTTATTTATGATTTATCTCCCTTTCACACACCTTCCCCCTGATGTCACAAGGGGAGGCTGGGATGGGGGTTTCAGTGAGTTCCTCATAAGGTGTTTTCCTCCCTGTCAGGGAAGGGTGGGCATTCCTCACACTTTTTGCTGCTCCAGCATGGGGTCACATGCACGGGAGAGTGTCCTCCACGAACTTCTCCAATGTGAGTCCTTTTCCATGGGGCTTCAGCTCTTCACCAGCTGCCCCAATGTGGGTAACTTCTATGGGATGCAGACATAAATCATAGAATGTCTCTCAGTCTCAGACTTCTCCAGCCTGGTCCTCCATGGAGTCATTTTGCATGTTCAATTAAAATTAGGTTTGCCAATATTTACTTCCACTTTGGGAAGGAACTTAACATTTATATTGTGTTTGGGTTGTTTCTGCCACAGAGTAAAACCATCCCCAGCTGAAGGAGTCAAGTCCAATCCGTCCAAGAGACACAGGGACCGCTTGAATGCTGAGCTGGACCGCTTGGCTAGCCTTCTGCCTTTCCCCCAAGATGTCATCGCCAAATTGGATAAGCTGTCTGTGCTTCGCCTGAGCGTCAGTTACCTGAGAGCCAAAAGTTTTTTTGATGGTAAGGGTTGGAAATATATTTGAGTCCTGGCTGCTTGTAAAATTCTGTTCGTACTGCGTGCTGATTTCAGCTGTTCAAGTAATTAAAACTGTTAATTTATCTGTATTTTAATGGAACATCCAGTCGCATGGGTACATATGATGTAACTGTATAAAACAAGTTTTCCAACTTCTTGAAAATGTAAAGGAACTACTTATATTTCACTTAAATCACTAGTCTTTCAAAGCATTGCATTTGGAAGTCATATTGCCCTTAATGAGTTCTCCAGTCCTTTTCCTGAGACTTTCAGAGATACTGAAGAGACTTCTTTTTTTTCCCCCCACTCAGAATCATTCATAAAAACATGTCATGTTAGTTCCCGTGAGCAGTATGTTTTGCTTAATGATGCATCAAAAATTAGTTTGTTTTGATACAAATTGTTAGTGCTCCTTCCTATGGCTTATTGAAAAGGCGACTTCTAAAGAAATAGAGGCAAAGTCTTTCCTGTGTTCATGCCTTGATTAATGAAGGGCATGAGGCAGTAATTTGACAGCTAAGGTTCTCCAGCTGTATGGGCAGGTTTTCTCTGGCCCTGGCAAGGGTAATACAGCAGTGTTTGGAGCCATGTGTTCTCTTACACCATCTCAGAGCTAGCTGAGGAGTCCTACCTTTCTCCTTCACTACTCGGCTTATTCTGTAGGGTGAGATGTGATGTCTGGCTTTGTGCCAGTTTCTTCTAAGGCAAAAATAGTCCAGTCCTTTTCATTGCTGGAATAATGCCAGGGAGCTTGTATTTAAATAACTGTCCTTTTTTAAATAAGTCAGTAAAGTTTTATAGTATTATACTGAAGATGGAATTATATTGATCAGCTGTAGCTAAGGAAACTTGCTTGCAGTGGAGTTGATTGATATTAAATTGCAAGTTAGGTTTTTTCACTAAGTTTTCTTGACATAAAGTAACTTCTGTCCTCAGCCTCTTGATAATGACTCCGTACCATGGATGAAGGGACTGAGGAAACCTAACAGCCCAGGATAGTTCTACTTTTTCCTGCAGGAATACAGAACATATATTCTGTCTAGTAACTTCAATTCAGTAATGCTTATAAATTTATATCCTGAGTTTTATTGCTTGAAGAATATATGCAAGGGTCCTGATTTCTGTGCTTGTTCAGGACAGTTCTTAGTATGGAATCTACTCAAGGCTACAGTTGGTCAAATATTCTTGCAGTGTTTTTTTCAAATGAAAATATTTGCTTCTGTGAAATGAAAGAGGTCTTTTGGCTTCATGAGATGTCTGCCTTAAAACAAGTGGTTTACCTTGTCTGTACTCTCTTGGTGAACTGAAAAGGAAGTTCCAGTCTCAATGAAACATGGTTTTAAAAAAACTAAGTATTCTGAAACAAATACAAGATTGCACATTTTTTGCCTTACTTAGGATGGAATGATAGTAGCAAATCTCAGTTCCTCGTGTAACGAAGTGTTTGGTTTATTCTTCTACCCTCAGATAATTTGCACTTGAAGGCCCTGGAATAAAGGGGTTTTAAGACCATGATTTCTGTATAGGAGAAGAATTCATAGCTTTAGCTGTAAAGAGGCAGCCAGATTCACTTCACACCAATTTACACCCATTGCTTGTTTCTAATATGAACTGTGGGACTACAAAGCAGCTTGGTCATTTTATCTGTCTGAAGGTGTTTAAAGGCTAACATCAAGTGACTACGGTGAAGATAAACAAGAGTAACTAATCTGTGACTGTCACAGAGCCAGTATCGAAAATTATATCTCGTACTGTTTTAATGTACTCAAATAACATTGACTCTATCTCAGTTGAAACTTACCCTCCAAAGGAGAAATTAGTTCTTTGAAATACAAAATTAACAAAAAATATCCCAAAACCCTGCGAGGTTAGAGTTTCACAATGTGTCTATGCAGTGCTTCTCCTAACTGCTCTTTTTAAGGAATGTTTTTGGTAGTTAAATATATGCGGGAAGCCCTACAGAATAAATCTGACAGATGCAGGAGTGAGCACAGATTGTCACCTTGAGTGCCTAGACTGGGCCAGCAGGTCCACTTTATTAACACAGCATGCTGAAGTAAAGGGAAACGCTGAATGAATAACAGGATGCAAATGGGGGGTGTGTAAATTCCTGCGGAAAGTAAAATATAAACGCGTAATCATATGATCTTGCTTGAGAGGAAACCCAAGGTTTTGCTGTAACAATAGATATTTTTTCAAAGAAAACACTTGCATTTTTCCAAGTTTAAATAATCCAGAGTGAATGTCTGTTTTCTGAAGGCGGAAGTCTGGGGGGAGGGGGTGGGGGGAAAGAATGATTTGTAAAAGACATCTCAAGAAGTTACATAAATTTGAATAAATGTACCTCACTTGTTTTTTTTGTTTGTACTTTTTAAAAGCTAAGAGAGTGTGTGTATATAAACAAATTCCAAAACTAAAAAAATCAACAAACAAAAAAGCATCTTCCCCTGTTTCCAGCCATTAAGATGGTGCAGAATTGTCTCCAGAGCTAAAGATAGATGAGTTTTTTTCATTGTGTCAACTGAAACCTAGTAGACTTCTGTATGCTTACTATATTTCAGGTTGTAGGATATAGGTGTCCTCTTTATTCCTCTTCCACAGCCTCAAAACATCTTACTTCTGTTGGTAACTGTACTCTGTTAAGCAGTTGCTTTTGATTATTGTTTATCAAAGCTGTTGTGTTGCTAAGTGATCCTTCTGTATCACTACCCTGCAGATACACTAGTGCTGTGTGCTCAGGTTAGTCTCAAGTCCACACAGTATCAAGCAGCTTCCTGTATCCCTGTGTCGAGCACTCTGGCATGGTTTTATATGTACAAATTTGACCTTGTAGTCAAGAAGGAAGTTTCAGTAGTGGCTTAATGTCTTGAGTCTGTTTCTTTATAAAGTCAAAGTTCTTGCATGGTGACTCAATGCTAACAAGTGATTTAAGGTGGTGTCGCATCTCAGCGGTGTGGTGCTACCTCCCTATAGTGAAGTGGATTAGCAGTCCTCAAAGTCAAGCATGTTGGCTTAAATCATCCGCTGGAGTATTTATTTTGTGTGTGTAAGATACTTGCTGAAAGTGGCTTACAACAAGTTTTTTATTTTTTAAGAGACTAGGATAAACCAGGCAGGTGTCTGCTGGCAGTTAGTAATAAAGACTTTATATGTTGTCCTGGTATTATTTCACTCTGTTTTGATGCAAAGTGCCCATGCATGTGTGCATTCAGCGGTGAAAAACGTAAAGTGGAATATGGGACAACAGCTCTTTGTGTGGGTGCAGGCTATTGTGAGTTCAGCATCTGGAGCACAACTGGACAACCATTTAGGCATAGCCTGTGTTCTCCATGCATACTAGAGGAAAAAGCCCTTCTTGCCTCTAGCTTTCGTCCTTATATGATGAATTGATAATTTAAATACTTCACTGCAGTAAGGAAGGACATTTATATTGAATCCTCTCAGGGTTTTGGTGGGAGAGTTAGATTAAAGGGGTAGAAGTTAGAGATCGTATGGTTGATCACTTTTCTAGTGTTAGGGGGATGATTTTTCTTTTTAAAGGTATACTGAGAATTAAGGAGAGGCTTGCAGAATCTAAAATGAGGTAGCTGTCCTATGTGTGTATCGATACATTAAAACCAGAATTTAACATGTTGCTGATTAATTACTCTTTCATCCATTTCACTAAGAATTCCTGTGGTTTAAAGTATGTGGTTTTTTCTCCTTTTGCTTATTGGACAGTATTCTGCAATTACAGACGAAAGTTTCTGCTTAAAATTAGTTTAGAATTGATTTCTTATGTTGTATGCAAGTGATTCTGGCAAGCAAAGCAATAACAAAATAATTAAGAATTTTTTCCAGTAAGTTTGCATTGCCTAATTTTACTTTGTAATATAATTTACACACATTCCTTGGCATAACATAGCTTAAATCTGTAATGCACCCATTGTCATCACATAGAATATATTCTTTGATGTAATGTATTTTTACTGTGGTGCCCACTGTTCTGTTGTGCTGTGTATTGGAGAGAACAGACTGCATGTGGCTCCTGCTTGGGAGACTGTAGCTTAAGATAAGATGTACAGATGGGAAAGACAGACAGAGTGGGAGACAATCTATTTATTGTGTCACATTGAGAAGGGCTGCAAGACCTATATCTAGCAGATACAGATAGCCTTTCTGTCAAGTGTTAGGTGGTGGTCTGAGACACAGACTTTGAAAGTACAAACCAACTGATTAAAACTCAACCCATTAAGGCCATGATAATGCAGCAGATCTGGCCTGACCTGGTTTGATTTCAGACTGTTACTATATTTACCTGCCTTGTTTGTCTAATGTGGTTTTCCTTGTGTTTTTGAATGTGAGATTTCCTTTCATGTGCCTCCTTTGCCTGCTTCTCCTGTATACATAGACTCATCCCGACTTCTACTTCAGGAAAAGCCAAAGCCCTCCAGGATAGAGCAGAGGAGTCAGGCTGCACTTACTACTTTCCAGTGTTTATGTTGGTGCTTTATAGGAATTTACTGTTGCCAGCAGCTTCTGGTGGGCTTGACTGTTCTTATTTGATTCATGACTGTATTTTGAGCCACTTAGAAAACACCCAATGTTTGAGAGAGTTTGGATGTGTTTTTTTGTAGAATGCCATTTGATTTTGATGTGAAGGAGGTAAATGAAGAGTCTTAGGGATTGTTACATCAGATATATCATCCTGTTAAAATACTATTCAGATTGGAACTTGCCTGGTTTCCAGCCTTGAAAGTTACGTTGTTCTCTGTGTAATTAGTTTCTCTGTATTTGGTATTTCTACCACACACATGAATTATTTTCATATTTTTGAATGAGCTGCTTTGAATCTTATCTTCTCAGAGGCAAAAAAAAAAATTGAAAAAACCTCAAACAAACCAACTATGTTTCCTTTTGTACTGTCTTCCCCCTGGCTTCTGTCCAAAATTATGACAAAGTGTGACCCATGGAATTGTATAGCTATTTCAGTATCAGACTGTTGTACCGCTGGAGCTGTTTCCTTATACATGGTTGTTCTCACTGCTGTACAACGGCTCCCCCTCCTCTCCCCTCCGCCCCACCCCCCAAAAAAAAATTCCTACCTGCCCTCAGTCCTCTGACATTCATACTGAGTATTTGTGGCTGTCTGCTACAGGAGGCTATTTTAGCCTGTATTTTACATAACAGAACATAAGTAGGGATTTAGGCTTTGCAATCCTAAATTCTGATCCTGAAAAATGATTTAGAGCCGTGTAGCTGTGTCATCACCTTAAACACTTTATTTTTAGGACTGCTGTGTCACTAGGTATGTCATGCAGCTAAGCAGCCAGCCCTATACCCCTATGGACTGATAAAACTGACATTTAACATACCCCAAGCTGAACATCTAAAATTGAAAATTCTATTTATATCACAAAATAAGAGCTTTATATTTCAACATCTTTGTAGGATAAAGAGGGGAAACAGGGTACAAATACTGATTGTTAATGTATTTTTTTCATTTTTCTTTTCCTGTTGCACTGTAGCATTTTAGTGATTGATGCTAATCATTGTTAGAACTCCCTTTGCAAGGAAGAATAATAAAAGGTTATGTCGTCTTCTCTGCCCCATATGTATTATTTAATCAAGAGTACATGGGAAGTCGGTGTAGGAGCGTCTTACCTTCCAAAACGCTGTTGTAAAAATTTTTGAAAGCCCTGTTCTAGTATGCAGAGCATTTGTCTTTTCTCCACAGTCCTTGTTAATAGGGAGATTAGTCCTGGACTTTCCTCTCATTTGCAAGATCAGAGTCTAAAATACAAAGTATCCCATGTTAACCATATGTGTTCTGGAGAGTGACGTTGTTAAGGTTAGTATGACATTCAAATGCAGAATGAGTAGCGAGATAAATGCCTGGTTTCAAGAAGTACTGCTGCTTCTCTGGCACTGTGTATTCCAAATCTTGTAATCTTTGTTAAGGTTTCTATTACTATATTGTAAAGCCTAAAGATAATGAGATTTGGAGCTTTTTGATTTGTTACACAAATCACAGTGTCTGCTGATCCCTCCTCTAAAGGCAGCTTGAGTGAAGTATAATTAGAGGTAGCACCACGTTCTCAAGGTTTGTCTTCCACCAGCTTTGTGAGTCATCCATCTGAATTGGTACAAATACAGTCTGCTTGACTATGACATTAAAAATATGTCCTGGTATCTTAAGGCTTCAATATGAATACACTTGAAAAATGTGCTTTTAATGCTGTGTGTGCCTTCATGACTCGGCAGTTTTCCTCCTCTGTGTGCTTGTTGATAAGAGAAATGCCCCAGCTTTTCCTGTGTGACTTTATCTGTGTTCTGATAAGGAAATAGGACTTGCTTGTATGATTGATCTCTGTAGGTGTTTACAGTTCTACTGAGTTACAACACTGTATTTTTCCTGAGTAAACAAAAACTTTAGTTCTGTTAAAGTGGTTTCTGCTCCATACATGCTTTGATAGAGCACTATCTAGTTAAAGAATGATTGTTTTGTGAATTGTTTTGGAAACCTAGTTAGATACTTAGAAGTTAATTCTAGTTATGAGAGCTCAATTGTTGTAATTCAGATTCACTTATTTCTTTTTAAGATAATCTGAAAAAGGAGAAAACTCATTTCAAAAGCACTCTTCAGAGTTTCAGGTGATGTGCTGATGTTTCCTGTAAAAAGCCTCCCAGGTGTTCCTGCACCTCAGTGCGGTGATGGACTTTAACAAGGCACTATATTAATGATAGAACTTCCTGTAATTATTCTAGAAACTTAAATGAAAGTAACTGTAAGAACCAGAATAGTTATATGAAACGGCCTTAATAAAATGTAGATTTGCTGTTTGCCAGCTGTGGACATTAAAGGGGATACACAAATAAGAATTAGTTGCCTTCAGTGATGCATGCAAAACTCTGTTTTTAATTGAACAAGAGATGCTCATTTTTTTCCACTGAATAACTGCCTCTTGAAATTCAACCCATGTGCCTTTTGAATCGCTCTGTACTGCACACTTTATGCGTGGCATAATGTAACATCTAATAAGCTGAAAGGCATACATGCTTCTCCCCTCAAGACAAATTCAACTGATTGCATAAAGTAGGAATCTACTGGATCAGGTCCATGGCCTGGTGATTCAAACACTCTGACTCTCCCATCAGACTCTACTGTCACATCTTCAGTGGCACAATTCCTGTGGGACACTAGCTTTTTATGCTGAAGTACTCAGTTTTTGTGATTTTTTTTTTTTTTTTTTTTTTCCTCTTGGTGTCTACCTCAGCATTACAAACTGAAAGATAATGTCTTTCCTTTACTGATTTTTCAATGTGACACACAAAAATTTCATATGTTTGGAGGAAATGATAAAGATAGTCCCCAGTCTCCTCCTTGGTTTATACCTTTTGTTGTACTTTTACCAGACTGATAAGACACGCATCTGGAACAATCAGTCTTTCCTTCTTGTCTCTCTCCCAACTGCTCTTAATTTTGCTTTGATACCATTATGTTCTGTGTGGTGCTTTATGTGGTATCTTACCAGAGACCAGGCTGTTTACTTGATAACATTAAAGGATGTTGAAATGCATCTGGGGACATACAGCGTACTGATATTGAAGGCTTTTGTTAATATCCTTTCTTGACCTATTTAATAGTTTGTGGACAGGTGTAGCCTAATATATGTAACTTTACATTTTGTAGCTGATCCTTCAGAAGGATAATAATGTGAATATGAATTCATGGTCAGTATGTTAATCAGGTGGCCTAAATGCTAATGGACTTCACTTAGGGACGTGGAAGGAAAAAAGTTGCCCCTCTTCATGTACCCCATCAGTGTTTGAAGTTAGTGCACGAGGCTTCTGGTCTCCTCTAGGAAGTCTTTGAGCCCTGTGACCATAAGAGTTTTCAGAAATCCAGCAGCCTGCATATTTCTGAGCTGCCCCCCTTACCTCTGCATGTCTCATGCCGTGTTAACTGACTGCGGGCCCTCTGCTGAAACGCTTGCAATTACTGACCTTAGGTGTTAGGAACATCAGCTACCCTGAATCCCTCAGTGTTGTAACATGGATGTAATACTCTGAAATGGCTGCTGCCTTGGTTAAGTGAAGTAGTTCTTTCTCAGCTTTCACCCTGTGAGAATCCTGGTCTTATTTGTCTGTAGACTATGGGCAAATTGCACCTGACAAACCTGACTGCCGTTTGTGAACGGTGCCTGGTTTTGTGGACAATGAGAAAGCAATAGATAGTTCGTTCTTTTGACTTTAACAAGGTCTTCAGTGTTGACTCTCATTTTCCTGTCACCAAGCTGGTGATTTAAGGTCTCTCCAGAGCATCTCTCCAGTTCTGTCCCTAGTTATCCGTTTCTCTTATTCTGTGTGTACTACAATTAACATCGAATTGTGGTGACCTCCACAACCTGTGAAATGAAAGGGCAAATAGTTCCTGCAAGGCACGAAGAAAGATTCATTTTTCAGACTGAAGACATGCATGGTATGTCCATAGGCCTTGACAGTAAAATAACCTGGGAATAAGTCCCCTATCCGAAGTGGAGAAAAGTTAGTGCTGGGCTGGAAAGGAAGGAACTCTCAATAGCTCACTTGGCTCCCTTGCCATGTGTCATTCATTGCAGACAGTCTTAAATTGCTGAAAGTTTTGAGTTTGCATAAAAAGACAACTTCATCTCTTGGTGGCATGTATGCTTTTCCCTCAATTTGAGTAAGAGATTTCTGTTACAGTGTACATCGTAATGCCCTTATATTGCAAGGCTTGGACTTGAGCAGTATTGTAAAGAAACCTTCTCAACCCACCACCACGCCCCTTTAATGTGATAGTGGCAAAAGTCAATGTCTGGTTTTACTGATAGAGTAATTAAACCATCCTGTTTCATACATGGAATGTAATTTAGTTTCCTTTCTTCAGTCAAAGTCACAGAGAAATTCCCCAGGCAAGAATTCTGTGAAGTTGCTATTGAGCAATCAGTTGGGTGAAGCCAAAGTTAAGGCATTGTTTTAGTAGGAAGAAAACCCAAGCAACAGATTTGAGTTAATCATTGAGTATCAGGTCCAAATTTGAGTGAGGCAAATTCCTCAGTGAAACTGATTAGTAAGAAATTGTGAACCATAAAGGGAATTTAAAATCACTTTAGATTCTTAGGCTTTATAATAAAAGACTACTGATGTATGAAACTGAGAGAACACTTAATTTGATGAGATATTTTTTAGCAAAGAGTTTAACCATTTGTTTTAGAATTAGTGATTTGATATAAAAAAACCCCTGTGGTATTAACTGTCACTTTTATACTAGGCTTTAATTTAGCTTTTCTACAAATCAAAAGCATAACAATTGGATGATGATTTCTAAAAAAATAAATCATGTCTGATAAGATTTAAGCATATAAACTTTCTGCGTTGTTGTAACATATAGCAAAATTAAGTTACAGGAAAAGAAAACTCTTTTATGGAGCTAAAGGTTCAAAAAACCCCCAAATTATGATATGTAGGTACCTCTGCGTATAAGCTCAACTTCTCATAGCTCTTACTCTATGAGGAAGTAAATCACTTTTGACTTTTCACCTCAAAGTTTTTAGCAAGCGTTTTTAATCTGCTTTTTGTGACTGTAGCAGTATCATGTTAGCAGGCCTGATGGCAAGTTAGAATTTGCAAACACGCACCTCTTGCTGACTTTCCTCTATAGACACAAGAAAGATGTACCCAGGCAAGTAGTAGAATGGGAAGTACCTCAGAAGGAACACGGGTGTGCCAGGATATGGTTTTGGTGATTCAGCAGGTGACTGTCATCTCTATGGAACAAGAGTTCATTGCCTCTAAGTCTTGAAACCACAAGCTGTATACGGTTTGGTATGTGGTTGCTAAGCTTCAAAGCCCAAGTGAGAGTTGACAAATTTGAACAACTGCATGTTTCCTGAGATTGACTTTTATGTTTTAAAGTAAATGGTAAAAGCAAACATAAATTTACATTCCCTATGTGTGTTTTAAAAAAATCAAAAATATCCTGAACTAAAATTCTGGCATCAAGTGACTAGCTACTGCCTAGCTGTATGTAAAAGTACTGACCACTTATTTCTGTTTTGCTGCATTATAACCAATGTCACATACAGTCTGTATTCAGCATTTTTTCTCAACTCCAGGCTCTACTTTAAATTGAAGAGAACTAGCACTGATGTATTAGAAACTCCCAGACAGCATATAGCTACCTTTGGCTAAAGATGTAATAGTTTTTCTGATCCTAGACTTCATGGTCCAGTAACCTTCTGCCTACTTCTTGCTCTTAGAAATTAAAGGCTGCTTGCCTTTGAACTCCCATCTAAACATCACTCTGTCTCCTTTTTACTTTCTCACAATCTGGGAGACTGATGGGGTTATATGGAGCAGTCATTTTAGGCTCTAAGGTTGTAACAGTTTCTACGCTTTCTTTTCTTATTTCTCCCCCTGCCTTAGTTCAGGACCAGTGGCTCCTAATGCCTCCCACACACATAAAATAACTTTGAAATTGTCTTGCATAGCACAGTTTAGGAACATCTGCTTTAGGTAGGGCAAGCGTTTGTGTGAACAAAGACTTTCTTCCAAATGCAGTGACTGAACTCTCATTTTTGGAGGCAGGCACATGTTGACTTAGCGTGGTGTTTCTGGAGTGATTAATTAGCATGCTGTGAACTAAGTTCAGCATCACTCAGTCACTTAAGGAAAAAAAATACACAACTTGGCTGTTGGTTTTCCCTTCTACTTAAGAAAACATAGCAGTATGTTAGGTACCACTTTGTGGCAACTGAATGTATATCCCCCATTTTAGGGAAACTGCTGCATAAACACTGCACATTCCACACTTAATAATGCTGTTACTCTTTCTTTTAAAAGTTACACTAAAAGGATGGAACATTAAAACTGATTTCAGCTGTTCTGTGCTAACAAAGCTCGAGTTGGTTTTAATCTGTGTTGTGCACGGTTCGGTGGTGTATAGAGGTTTTTCAGATCTTCAGCAGGAGGTTTTTAAATTTATCTTAATGATTTTAAGTGAAACACCAATCTGCTTCAACAAACAGTTCAGGGCTTGCTCAGCTGTATGTTGGGAATGGGTCAAAAGAAAGCATTCTATGAAAGTGGAGGAAAATCTCATATATGATCTGATTAAACTTCAAATTCTTGGACTATGTGAATATTTTAAAACATGTTTATACGCCTTTAAGGTATCACTGGTAGGCAAATCTATTAAAATCTAATGTCTTTGTTCTGTAAATTGCTTTTTAAACCAGTAAGTGTGTTTCTTCAAGGTCGTTGTAATTTCAGTCAATTTTGGGAATGCCATAACTCCTTACTGCTTTTAAAAGAAACACTGACTGTAAGTGTGGTGTGCTACTGTATGGGAAAGAATTCTGTAACTTACATTTTATGAAGCTTTTGCTCTAAGCATGAAGCAGGTGTTTTTATATAAACCAATAGGGTTGATTAACATTATCTGTCATCTAACTAACTTTATAAACTATCTCTCTTCTGATGTCTCACATGGAGGACTAGAATATAATGCAAGGTATCGAAAATTGCATTAATTCTACAGATGTGTGCATGTGGGGGACATTCATTACTCTTGCTCATACTGTTTTCTGTAGTTGCTAATACAGCTTTACTGTTTGGTAGCAGTATATTTTATAGATGGTTGCAGCTGTGACTTCAGGAGCAGCATTTAGCCAAAAGTCTGCACATTTGTCAAGATGGGAGGAGAAGAGAGGCAGTAAGAGCTCAGGCATTAAACTGCTGATGCTCATGCTGGTTTTCCATTTTAGTGGGTCTAGCACTAGAATTTTTTTTTTCAGACATGTGAAATGTCTAATACCTCAAAAGTCAAGACATCTCTGTCAAGAAATTTTTGAGGATAAACTCTGGATGCTATGAGATCAGTATATTTGAGGTGAATTAGGAAAAAGTTATTGGAACATTGTCAACAGGCTTTCCAATTGCTTTTAGTCTGATTGGTATATTTTGAAAACGTTTTAAAACGTGCACTTAAATATTTAAGTCACTTCAGGACTTAAGAACAAAATAGACATTCACTTAAACCATATTAGAAGCTCACTAGGCAGCTGCAGTTAGTTCATGATAAGTTACAGGGTTTTTGTTTGGTGTTTTTTTTAATTTTTGCATTAGTGATGCAGAAGTAAACAGTGAATGAGAAAGCATTTTTCAAAAGTGTCTAATTGCCTGGACTTTTGAGCACTTTGAGCAAGGTGGTTTCCTTCTCAGACACAACTTCTTGCTTAATTGAAAGTGCTTGCAGTGGTGGGAACAGGCTTAACAAAAATCCCTATCTTGTTTTGCTGTACAGGCCAAGTAAAGGTTAACTTCTGTAAACAATAACAGTCTTTGATTGTAAAGAAAAAAAAATATTTGTGGGAGCAGGGCTGTGTGTAAGCAGATCATCCTTCCAAATGGATCTGAGCTACCTGCTCATAAAATATGATTTAGGATTTATTCAGATTAAAGTTGGCAGAAAATTTCAAGAGGTGATGAACACACAAGATGAATTGGTTGTTGTATTTTTTACCTCTTAAGTAAATGCTTTTCCAGTAAAATACAGACTATAAAAAAAAAAGGGATTGAAGTCAATGCTGGATAAAAGCAGAGGAAACCTCTACAAAATCTTTAGAAAGCTTGGTAGAGAATTAAATAAGACGGACACCTGGTAAAAGAGAGAGGAAAGCTATAAAATCTCTGTATACAAAGCAGAAGTTTAAAAGCCTAGTTAGACTAACAGAGAACAAGATTTTACGTTAAGCAATAAGGAAGCCTCGAAAAGATGGAGTGATGGAACATTGTAATAACTTTACAAGTTCTATAGGGCAAAAGAATTCAAGCAGATTTGGATTGCTAATAATGTAGTGATCTTATAACTTAAGAAAGGTATTAGAGATACTAATGACAGACTAGGAAGTGCCTGAGCAGGCAAACTTTCAAAAATAATTTGACATTAGGCTCTACCTGCTCTATGTGCAAGAACACTGGAAGACTCTTACAAGTTTGGTTTTTCTTCCAGGATTTAAGTCCATATAAATTAGACCAAAATAGAAAAAAACTGCACAAAATGGGGAAACGTGGTTGTGTTTGAGAGGGACCTTAGCAAGTGTTTCTATTCTGCGCTTCCTAACTTCTAGTTACTTTGCTGTTGTTTCATGTCACCTACAATATCCATTTCAGTCTGTGTTTTTCTAATGCAGAGGTGCTATGTTTCTGATGTTACCACTTACTTTACATTTCCATTCTTCAGTTCAAGTTGCAGTGCTTGTGTTGTGAAATGCATCTCATCACAGGAAAAGTATGGCTCGAACGAGTTGCCGTATCTATATAGGAAGATGTGGTTTTGGAAAAGCTATGGATCTTATAGACACTGTCTCTCTCCATTAAAAGTCAGAATGAAACCTGTCTGAAGTGCAAGAGTAAGGACAGATCATCTTATGTCTTCCTGTGTTTTCCTCTGAGGTCTTACCTGACTCTTAGTCACTAACCTGGTGATAAACAGCTAAGACTCTCTTTCATTTTCAGTCTTTCACCTTATTTTCACAGTTGAAGCTCCTAAATGTCCTAGGAAAGAATATAGGCCTTTTTGGTGTTGCCTCGTTTCTCCCAGAAAACCCACATGCAAAGTACTTCATAATCTCTTGGAGAGGGCTTTTCTGATTAAGGAAGATAGATGGAAATGAATGGGGAGGGAAGGCAAGGTAGTATCAGGCGGAAGGGGGCAGATTCAAATGACATGTTATTAGATGGCTGTAACTGGGAAACACTTCTGCTTTAAACCTGTCTCAGAAAAAAATTACCTTTGTGAAATCTTTCAGTGCTGTTCAAAGTTGTGTGCTGCTTGAAGCTTCATGGGATCTTATCTGTGTGAAATCGTGCAGGAAAAGATCTGCCTGTCTTCTGGTTTGGTAATGCCCCAAAAGCCTACAGTTGCTCTCTTTTGTAAAAGGGTCACATTCCTTTCAGGATGAAAATAAAACATGGGAATTTACACTGTGTATAAATATTTTCATACTTGAGGTAGCTCCCAAGTATTCTGAAGATTCTTTGGCTGCATTAGCCAACCCCATACCCACAGCCATATTAAAGTGAATGTCAAATTAGAGCCATATTAAATTAAAAGGAAGCTACCAGAGACTCTTGGAGGAATTGTTTCATTTTTTCCTCTCCTATTAGCAAGCTACAGCAGAGAGAATGCAGCTATATTTCAGACATTTTCAGGTTTTTCTAACTCAAGGTTTCATGATGGCACTATCTGCACAGTTGTGTGATTCTTTGACATCCTTACAGGGTTCTGTGATTTTTCCCTGGCAGGAAATCCTGGTTTTATATAAGTGTTTGCTAACTTTATGTGTTGTGATTAGAATCTCCTTTCTATTCACCTTCTCAGATGGAAGAACTCAGTAGGTGCTATTAGAACCCTTCTTAGCATCAAGAATTTGAACTCCATGTTTGAGAAATTTTAAAAGTGCAAATCATGCAATTAAATACTGATAGGCATACTTCAGAGCTTTAATAGGTAGAATACATAGTCAAGATTATTGGTTTCAATTTTACCACCATGATGTGACACAGGAGGATTTCCTTTCCCATAATTAGAAACTTAATGCTTAACAGAGGGTGTAGCTCATATGGCAGCATCTGTGAAATGTCTGGGGAATCATTTCTGTATTTTAACAGCTTTGTATTTCAACCACCCTGACATCTGTTGGAAAAGTAGCATGGCAAGCTGTAGGCAATCCAAGAGACTCCTGGAGTGCCTTGAGGACAACTTCCTGAGACAGGAAATAGACAGCCCTACTCAAGGGGAAGTGATATTGGACCTGATGGTCACCAGTGTGAGTGGGCTCTTCAGGGATGTCAAGGCTGGAGGCAGCCTGGGCTGCAATGATCACACTCTGGTTCCCTGTCCTAAGGTGTATGAACCAAATGAGAAGTGTAGTCAGGACCCTGAATTTCAGGAAAGCTGACTTTCATCTCTTCAAGGAGTTAGTCAGTTGGACCCCCTGGGAAACGGCCCTCAAGGGCAAAGGGATGGAACAGAACTTTAAGGATGCTTTTGACCGAGTGCAAGAGCTCTCTATCCCCAGGTATAAGAAATGCAGCAAGGAAGGCAAGAGACCATCATGGATGAGTTGAGACCTGCTGGTCAAACTAAAAGGCAAGATGAAACTACACAGGCAGTAGAAGTGGGGACAGGTATCCTGGGAAAAGTACAGGGATGTTGCCCAGTTGTGTAGGGGTGAGGTCAGAAAAGCCAAGGTATGGCTGTAGCTGAACTTGGTAAGAGATGCCAAGAAAGACAAGGCGGCCTTCTACAAGTATATAAACCAGAAAAGGAATGTTAAAGAAGGTGTAGCACCTCTCTCCCTTGATGAGTGACAATGGTGAACTGGTGACAACAGATGAGAAAAAGACTGAAGTTCTTAACAACTTTTTTGCCTTGGTCTTCACTGGAGACATCTTTCCTCACTGCTCTTAAGTTGATGGCCCACGAGACGGGGACTGAAGAGGCAGAGTCTGTAAGGGACGATAAGGTTCATGACTATCTAAAGAACCTGAATGTGCACAAGTCCATGGGACCTGGTGAGATGCATCCCAGAGTCCTGGAGGAATTGGTTGATGTAATTGTCAAGCCACTCTCCATGATATTTGAAAAGTCATGGTGGTCAGGTGTAGTCCCTAATGACTGGAAGAGAGGAAACATCGCAGCCATTTTTAAAAAGGGTAGGAAGGAGGACCCTAGGAACTACTGTCCTGTCAGCTTCATCTCTCGATCTGTTAAGATTATGGAACAGATCCTCCTAGAAGCTATGCTGAGGCACGTGGAGGACAGGGAGGTGATTTGAGACAGCCAGCATGGTTTCACTAGGGACAAGTCCTGCCTGACCAATCTAGTAGCTTTCTACAATGGAATAACTGCATCAGTGGACAAGGGAAGAACTATGGATGTCATCTATCTGGATTTCTGCAAGGCCTTTGACACAGTCCTCCACAACATCCTTCTCTCTAAGTTGGAGAGATATGGATTTGATGGGAGGACTGTTCCATGGATAAGGAATTGGCTGGATGGTCGCATCTGGGGGTGGTGGTCAATGACTCCAAGTCCAGATGGAAATTGGTGAGAAGCGGAGTTCCTCAGTGGTCTGTGCGGGGACTGGTGCTGTTTAATATCTTTATTAATGATATTGACAGTGGGATTGAGTGCACCCTCAGCAAATTTGCTGGTGACACCAAGCTGAGTGGTGAGGTTAATGTGCCAGAGGGATGGGATGCCATCCAGAGGGACCTGGACAGGCTGGCCCAGGTGAACCTCATGAGGTTCAACAAAGCCAAGTGCAGTGTCGGCACCTGGGTCGGGATGAGCCCCATTATCCATACAGGTTAGGAGATGATGTGCTTGAAAACAGCCCTGAGGAAAAGGACTTGGGAGTACTCGTGGATGAGAAGCTCGACATGAGCCACCTATGTGCATCTGCAGCCCAGAAGGCCAACTGCATCCTGGGCTGTATCAAAAGAAGTGTGGCCAGCAGATCAAGAAAGGTGATTCTGCCCCTCTACTCTTCTCTGGTGAGACCTCACCTGGAATAATACTGTGTCCAGCTTTGGAGCCCTCAACACAAGAAGGACATGGAGCTGTTGGACCATGTCCAGAGGAGGGCCACAAAAATTATCAAAGGGCTGGAGCACCTCTCCTATAAAGACAGGCTGAGAGAATTGGACTTGTCCCGCTTGGAGAAGAGAAGGCCCCGGGGGGACCTTGTAGCGGCCTTCCAGTACCTGAAAGGTGCCTATAAGAAAGCTGGGGAAGAACTGTTCATGAGGGCATGTAGCAATAGGATAAGGGGTAACAACTTTAAACTAGAAAAGGGGAGATTTAGATTGGATGTTAGGAAAAAATTCTTCAATGTAGATCACTAGAACATATTGCCCAGAGAGGTAGTGGAGGCCCCATCCCTGGACATATTCAAGGTCAGGCTTGATGGGGCTGTGAGTGACCTGATCTAGTGAAGATGTCCCTGCAGGGGGGTTGGACTAGATGACCTCTAAAGGTCTCTTCCAACCTGGCACATTCTATGTTTCTATATTTTTGTTTGCAGTCTTACTGTCAAAAGAACAAAGCACTAAAGCACTTCACTGCATGCTACTTTTTGTCAAAAATCAACCTAGGAAATAAGACCAAATCTCTATTATGGGATAATTATTACTTTTAGATAAATATTAAGGCCACAAACAAAACCCTTCTCTCAAGACGTTGATAGTAGCCTTAACAGATTTATGTTTAAACTACAACTGTGTAATTTCTGGTAACTCAAAAGTTAATCTCAACCTGATAAATTTTTAGCTGCTGAAGCAAGTTAGAATATAACATTGCTATAGTGTCATCTTTTCTACAAGGCTTTGTATAAGGAAATAGCATGCACAAGATAAATGGAGCTAAGGGAAGTCAGTCATAATTTTATAAAAGGTTGATTATTTTTGTATTTATATGCCATGCAACAATGAAAGTTGGAATCAGCTGTGATACCCAAATTTTATTTTTAGTTTTACAAGCAAGATGAATTTTTTTATAGTAGAAGATTTTGCTGTAAGTGGCTTTCAGGGAACAGGTTGGGTGTCAAGTGTTTAGTCACTTCAATTCCTTCTGTAAAGCTGGTGGCTGTGTAAGCACAGTCGGTGTCACACTGCTAAATGTTTTGAACGAAACATGGTTTTTTGGTCCTAGGGTATAAGGATGGAAATGCCACTTAAAACCTAAAAGCAGAAAGTTGTAAATTGCTACAGTGTTAACTAGACAAAACATCTGTAGTTCCTTTCTTAAAAATATATTACTGAACTCCATCTAGTTTATTTGTAATTCACCCTTAAACTATGCCAGTTACTTTTGAGGAGAAAGGCAAGTATGGGTAGCTTTAAGTCTTCTGTGCATGAAGAGCAAGAAAGCAAATCTGATTCTATAGATGCTTCTTTTTTATTATCCTCTTGTGTTTCTAAAGCTAGGGATAGGCTAGGAAAGTTCATAGTAATAAGATAATTGTTTTGTCTGCTCACAAAAGCCAGGCTGTCTTTCAGAAGGAATACCTGGCAATTTCATCTGTGTCTTGTGAGACTGAACAAGACCATCTTGGAGGTTCTCTATATGGTTTGAGCAAAATGGACCATGTCCATCCTAGCTGCTCTTTTAACTTTGTACAGATTTCCAGCAACCTCGCACAGCCTAGTTGTTTTAGTTGAACATGTTTAGGTCAGAGAGTTGAGAGCTGTTTATGGAATATTAGCATTTTTAGGGAAAAGATAGTAGTGGTCATCTGCTCTCTTTGATAAGTGTGATGTTGGATGTAGTAACATTTAATATTTGGCCATCCCATTTGGAAATATTTAACGTATGCAAAGAGGGCTTACAAAATTGGGAGGTTGCAGCTGATGTTACTAAATATATTGTATTAAACTTTATTCAGGCTTCTGGTTCACATTGGCAGTTGAGCTCTGTAGCAATGGCTGAAGCTGGGTGGCTGTGAACTTTGAGCTGCAGCAGTGTGCCACTCGCTGTATTGACTGCTGTTGTTTTTGTTTGACATGAACCATGATGTGCTCTTGAGCTATCGTAGCTTATATGCAAGTATGTCCCTGCTAAAGCTACCCAAGTTGTAGAGCTGTTAATGTCTGCTTTCAGGTGGGAAAGCACGTTGGGAGTAGTGTTTGGCTGTCTTACCTTCAGAAATAAAGCCCTTTTGTTCTTTGAACCATTGTGGGTGTTTCCATCTTACTTGTGTTTTGCTATAAGAAGCAGTATCATTGAACCTTGTGCTTGTTTGGAATGGAGATATCTGAAACAGAGATGCAGATTAATAAATTATATCCAAAATGCATTTATATGTAAGTGCTATCAAGCTCTTGTAGGAAGTTTTCATCTGTGGAGAAGGAGAAATGTTTATTTGATTATGTGAAGTATTAAATATAAAGGTAAAATGAATTCCTAAAATTATTATGGGTGGTTTTGTTACAGCAATGGTCATGTACAAGGCAGTAAGGGAGATACATACAGCTTTTGCTCTTCCATCTTCTGTAAGATCAGAGCGATAGTAGAAAGCTGTGCCTGGAATCTACTGTACTCATTTCTACAAAGCACTTCATAGCAGCATTATATTTTAAAAAAATAAATAAATCAGAATATTGTGTAGTTTACAGCTGGTAATTAAAGGAAGCTTGATATGTTCAGAATCCTCCTGCACAAAGGCCTGGGGTACAGGAAGGAAGTAGGGATCCTATCGCTAACAGTCTGAATCTTGGTGAGAGCTCTGTGTTATCTTGTAATCTGTCCTCTATGTGCTTCCCTCAATAACATATTAAACCTACTATTGGTTTCTCATTCTGTTTTGTAAAAGCTAATCTTTAATTAGATGGATTAATTGTAGAACTAAGTCAAATGTCTTCAATTATAAATATGGGAGTAAAACTTAAGGGTTTTTAAAAGATTAAACAGATATGGTGGATAGCTAGAATTTCACTGGATTATTGTATATAAAAATATTTCTTGTCATTAATGACAGTTGCCAAAGGAATATATTTATAAACTTTGTTAATTCGTAAGACCTAGTAAAGCAGATGGAGTCAATCGAGTGAAACTGTCTGTACAGTATTTCAAAGTATTTTTGCACAATTTTCCTCTCTCTTTAAACTGCTAAGTTAAATGCATTTATTTCAGAAATTACATGATGTTTTTTTTTTTCTGGTGAACGTATTAAACAGAAAAGTTTCTATAAATCTTCTTACCTAAGAATCAGTTCTGCAAAGATAACTTGACGCATGTTTTTGGGAGGAATTGCTCAACTACCAGAAGTGTTTTGGCTTTTCTCCTGGCTAAATCCCAAATATTTTAACCATATGGAACAATTTAGCAGAAAATACATAATTATCAAACAGATCTGTCTTTGCCACCTTGAACATTATTTCTTGTGGCAGAGTAAGTGAAACCTCATGTGTTGATTTTATTTCATTTGATCTTCCGCTGTATTGGCAGAAGATTACAAAAAAAAAATGACAGATGGCACCATTAAAATATGAGTTGATTTGTGCTTACTCTAATATGAATCTGAATATACTTGATAAAGGCATGGCACAAACTTCTGACTGAAGTTTTGAAGCAAAGGAATCAAAGTACATTTATCTTGGTAAGAACCTGAACAATCTATGTAACTGTAAAAACAAGCTTAATAACATGCAGGTGTTCACAAGCAAATGTATGTACATTATTACATTCAATATAAATAAAACTGACATCAAGTTTTGGCTTTAAGATTGTTTCTGTTTTTCTTTTCTATATGGAGGCCAAAAAAATCAGTGAATGCTAGTTCTCTATTGCAGTGTCCACTGTGTGGGCAGATTATCCTTACTGATGCAGCCTTATCTATAAAAACCACTTTTTTATATCTGAAGAAATGTGCTGTCAAGATTAATTCAGTATGCTCCAAGTAGAATGACTTCTGATTTCTCTAAATTGATCTAAGGTTCTTTCAGAATTGAGTGTTCTGGACTAGGATATGCGTTTCCCATGAACCACCCATCCCATGAAGGAGCAGAATGGCTCTTTCAGTGAGGACCAGATCATAGACTGATCTTGTCCTTTGTAGGCAGTGCCCCAGCTGGAAACCTGCTTTCAGATTTTAATTTTCAGGCTTAGGTATCTTTTTTTTTTTTTATTATTTTCTGTATGATAGAAATTTTTCCACAGGAAGAGCAGGCATGACCTGTACACCAGCTTTAAGACTTCCACTGCAGTGGAAGAAAGGAGTGGGAGCCACTTGTGGCAGAGGGGGGATGAAACCTGAATTTAGTATATCCTGATACTGTAAAAAATGGCTATATAATTTTCTCCAGACAGAAAAGAATCAGTGTCTACAAGCTGTCAGAAGAACCTGGATTTATGCTGTACGGGGCGGTGCGTGTGTGTGTGTGTGGCACGGAGTCAGGAGACTACCTAGTTTCTGGACTATGCTTGGGGTCACAGTGAAAAGGGTACTCAGCCATTCTTTCCCATCCAGAGGGAGGTATGGCTGCAGGAAGCTGCAGCATGTATGATATTTCTCTTGTGAAGTTTCTAAATAATATATTAGGTATAGAACCCCAAATTTTGTGTATCAGGTGCTTTATATGGATCTGGCCTTCTGGGGTTGAGTTGTCATACTCTGGCCTCTGTCCATATCAATCTATTACAAGTGTCCAGGTTAAAACAGTATTCCCTATTATGTAACTGCTTTCAGACGTCTGGGAGCCAGACAATAACTATTAAAACCACCTACTAAAATGTTAAGAATGTTTTTCACTTCAGTAACTGCAGTTAATAAATGCCAATGAAGAGTGGTTTTATAAACTTGTAGTTGTTCTTGTTTCAGCTTTTCTGGGAGGACTTAACTGCAGTAATGGGGAGGACTGTTCATTAAGTTGAACTATTTGTCTTTTGTTTCTTCCTTCTGAAGGTTTTGGTAGAGTCTTCTGAAGCAGTCTTGGAGATAGTATTAGATGCATGGTTACTCAATTTATAAAATTCAGTTTAAAGTGAACTGAGATTCTCTGGATGATCTGAGATATTCAGCTTGTAAAATAAAGTTTGGGTCTTGGGAATATAACTGGAGCAGGTGCAGAGAAGGACTGCAAAGTGCATATAACAGGAGAAAACTCTGAATTTGTTATGTTTAGCATGGCAAAATGAAGGCTAGGGGTTATGTTGCTGTCTCTGAATATATCAGGTAGGGTTACACTGAAAAAAAAAAAGCTAATGGCTGGTGTTACAGGAGGACATAAGAATAAGCTGGACATGATAAAACATGCACTGGAGATTTGAAGGGTTTGATTACCAAAATAAACTTTACTATGAATTCAGAAAAAAAAAATTAAAAATGGGGACTATTACTAAGATTTAGCTTGATGTTTACTGCAGTGTTGTGGTCCCTCTAAAGTTTTTAATTCTCGCAGCATTTGCTGACTGAAGATGTTATTGTCTCCTTTAAGACATTGTGCCTTCCAGCTTAGCTTTCTAATGCATTTCAGCTGCAGTGAAAGTTGCATATGCTTCAAAAAGCATTTCAAGCGGAAATGGTAATTACTTATGCACAGCCTTTCAAATGTCAGAGTTTCTTTAGGAGTAAGAATATATGGAATTCCCAAACAAGAAAAGAATGTGTTTGAAATGATGAGTCAGTGAAATGGGATGTCCTTCTGTGCATCTAGCAAAGTCTCATATTTTCTATTAGACTGTGGAACAAAGTTATGTGGAAACAGATGGAAATCCTTTTTAAATTGTCACCTAGAATTTCCAACTCCAGAGATACAAGATACTACAATATTATATCATGGGTACCTCATCAGCTCCCTGGCCAGGTAGTGTCACTGCTCTATAAAGGTCCCTTGTGCTGTCAGATTCTCAAAATAAGCTGTAAAAACAACCTATATTTTGAAAACAAAAAACCCCAACCCACTCACAATACAAACAGAAAAACCCAAACCCTCAAAACCCTTCAACCTCCCCCTCCCCAACCAAAAAAACTCTGCAAGTCCATGCAAGTCATATAGTACTACTTCTAAAGAGTGAAACTGCAACAAGAAACTGAAATCTCATATTAGAAGTCTGAGATACTATCACTCATCTTTTGTTTTCGTGTGGTTGCCCTCCAGGCCACTTTCTTCCAGGCAGCAGCTTTCTTTGGTTATGCGTATCAGTGAGTCAAGTGGTGATGCTTAATAAATATTTTTTAAGTATGTGTCTTGACTTCTGAGGCAGTTTAACAGTAGAATGGAGGGGTTGAAAATACTGAGACAATTTTATCTAGCTTTTAGTTTACTGAAAGACTTGTGCAATGAAAGGGTCATGTATCAGTTCTATGTTAAGAAGTTTTGGTAATTGAGCCTTAATTAGACTAATTTGTATTTATGATTTAAATTTATTTAAATCTAGATTAAATTTTCAGGCTTAAAAATAGAGTTACAGAATGGTTTGACTTGGCAGAGACCTCAATGACCCTCTGCCATGGGCAGGGACACCTTCCACTAGCCCAGGTTGCCCAAAGACCCATCCAACCTGGCCTTGAACACTGCCAGGAAGGGGGCAGCCACAGCTTCTTTGGGCAACCTGTGCTAGTGCCTCACCTCCCTCACAGGGGATAACTTCTTTCTAATATCTAAATCTACTTGCTTTTAGTTTAAAACCTTTTCCTCTTGTCCTGTTGCTCCACTGCTTGGTAAACAGTCCCTCTCTAAATTTTCTGTTGGCCCCTTCAGGTACTGGAAGGCTGCTGTAAGGTCTCCTTGGAGCCTTCCCTTCTCCAAGCTGAACAAGCCCAACTGTCTCAGCCTGTCTTCACAAGAGAGGTGCTCCTGCCCTCTGATATTCTTTGTGTCCCTCCTCTGGACTCACTCCAACAGCTCAATGTCTTTCTTGTACTGGGGCCCCCAGAGCTGAATGCAGTACTCCAGGTGGGGTCTCATGAGAGTGGAGTAGGGCAGAAGCTCCTCCCTCGACCTGTTGGTCATGCTGTTTTTGATGCAGCATAGGCCGTGGTTTCTTTCTGGGCTGCAAGTGTGCACGTCCAGCTCATTTTGGGCTTTTCATTAATCAGCACCCCCATAGAAAATACATTCAAATATTTTTAAGGCAAGAAGAAAGGTTCTGCCCCTGAGAACTGGTAGGCATGCCTGCTAATGCACTAATCAAACAAGCCTCTTGCTTTGTCTTTGCTGTGTCTGTCTCCATATACTGCCCACTGCACTTAGCAGTTACTTTTCTACAGGACTGGTAAATGAGTTGTTCAGAGCAAGTGTGTGTTAATGCTCAGTGTAATGGATCTCAGGTATGTTTTTAAGTCCTCTAATGTTCTAATTAATGGAATAAGCTTTGTGAAACTTACAGCCATGGCTTTTCTGTGGTTTTGACAGACTTCTTCTGCCTGAAAATGGAGGCGTTCACAGGTTCATTGTTAGACTGAAACAGGCTGTCTGTGAAATGCATCCCTGGGGAGGGAGAGCAGATGACAAGAGACAGAGATTCCTGTTTCCCTCAAGTCCTTTTTTTCCAGAATTTATCCTGTTTGCTCCAGGTCCCCCTTCTTTGCAGCCTTCCTTGCCTTTCTCCTTCCCTCCTCCTTAGGGATGTAAAGAATAAAAGTTAGTTTTCTTTTGCATCACAGTCTAACCCTTAATGACATAACTTATATAATATTTGCTGCTGCTAATTCTGCATTCTGATGCTTGATCAAAAATGAAGGCCTCTGTCCTGTGTGACCTTCTAAGCACAGTCTTCAGTAAAACTGCCTGGGATGAAATCCAACCTTTTTTCTGATTTCTGTGTAGAAAGCCAGTGACATTTTCACTTTGTTTGTTAATTTTAGACTATAATCATTCATAGGCCTTTAATTCACAGACTATACGGTTCAGTATTGCTAACTGAAGTTGTCAGGAAAGATGATACTGAAACATTGTGCAACCATAAGCTTTAAACTAGATATTATCTAATGGTGTCAGAATCATAACAGCATCTGTCTTCTCTTTTTTTTTTTGCATACTTTTGATAACTTTCTCCTTGTCTTCAGCCTCTTTCTTGCCCACCTACTACATGCGCTTCCCCATGTATATGCTGTAATGTAGTTTATAACCCCATATTTACTTGAAAAGTATCACAGCGTCTGTTGCCATGTGAAAGATATACCTAAGCCACAGGTGCTGTACTACTCATTACCTTTCTCATTCTTAGAATTCTGCTGTCTCAAAACACTACCATGACTGAAGCAGTGGGGAAAGAAAGCTATCGGGTTTTGGAGACTCTTGCGGTTAAACCGTCAACCTTTTCAGATATTTAACTAGGAAGTCTGTGATGTTTCTCCAAAATAACAGTGTAAACCCAATGTCTTATCCAAATTCCGGCTTAGGAAGTAGCTATATGTTTAGCCCATCACGAATAAACTCATTAGGTAAGATGTAATTCCTGTCCTGGTTACCTACTGTTACCTATTCAGCTTTCTGTAGGAGAGAGAGGTAGAAGTTCGTTTCTTCTAAGAGGCTTTTTGCTAGTATAAAAAGAATGCCAGGGAGAGATGGAGCTTTATAGTGAGACTTTCCCATATTTCAGGTGCTCGGGAGGGGTTTATGGTTTTCTTCCTCCTCCTGTTTAGTATTTACCGATGTTTAGTAGAACAATGGATTGTCAGTACAGCAGACTATTAAAATACATCTCCTAGTTTTATGACTGAAATTGTGGTTCAGTTAGTACATGACTTTACATGCACTAAGGCAGCAAATAAGTTACTGACTTGTTGGTTCCCCTTTGTGTAACTTTAGGATGCTTTAAAAACATCTTAGATGCATTTGTATGGTTTTTTTTTTTATGGCTGTGCTGTTTAATAAAGTTATTTAAATGACAAAAAAGACAGATTCAAATAAAAATTTTCTATAAAAGATACATATTCAAATATATACTATGTTAAAATATATCAAAACCAGACTGAAGAAAGAGAAATTAAATACATTAAATAATGTTACAGCTTTCTAGGATAAAGTGGTTGATCAACAAAAGCTATACAGAAGGGTTTTGAAACCTTTTGAAAGTATCTTTCTGGTTTTGTTTGTTGGTGGCTTTGGTAAATGTTACAAAGTAGCAATGATAGATTTTTTTTGTAAAAAAAAAATTGCATCTTTTTGCAGTAGGACAGTAAACTCATTTCCTGTCTCATAAATAATCTTATAATCCAGAAATGTAATTTCTGGGAAATTCACAGCTCTCTTTGAGTCTTGGCCAGTGAAATTTGACTGAAGTTTAGATATAAAAAAGGTGATACCCCTGCCAAGCTTTTGTCTGTCTTATGATTTATAACTCTGAACATTTGAAATGTATCCTTGCCGTAGACCTGGAAACTGAGTAGCACTGGTCTGAGCTCACAGAGATGTCAGTTTTGAAAGGGCAAGCAACAGACTTCCTGATGCCAAAAATAGCTTTTGTGCTAAATTATTTAAGCATAGTGTTTGATCACAGATAAATGGAAAATAATATTTTTACAGTTTGGACTTTTTTGTGTAGTGGGGGAAACCCAATGTCTGTTTAAAGTAAGATGGTTTTTGTTAGGTGAATCTGAAATTTCACACATTCAAAAACCATGGTACTTGGCCTTGAGAGAAATGTTTTGTGCTGGTTTTATTCCTCATGTATGTTGGCTGCATATTGATTGCAGCGAAGACAGTATTTTAGACTCCTGCAGCAACTGAAGTAATGTGTACCACTTCTGCGCTTCTCTCTTGTTAAGTGTAAAATATGCATGAAGACATGTTTGAAGTGTAAGTACAGCAGTCCCTGGGGAAGTTCTGGAGCGGTACCTTGAGTAATTTCAGGCCAGTGCTGACAAAATATTTACTGGTTTATTTTTAGTTTGTAAGTTTGCTTTTATCCACAGTCTGTGAAATGTTCAAGAATGGTTCATAATAGGACCGTAAGATTGAAAGTTCTCTACCTTGATTATACCAAAAGTACAAACAGTTCCCTTTAGCAAATAAAATGTGGCTTTATTTTAGTAGTTGCTTTGGTGGCAGCCCCTAATGGTTCTACATAGTTTCTATTAAAACCCTTTGCATTCAGGCACTTTTAGCCCTTGGAATCATCCACTTTTTTCTATTTTTTTAAATTTTCTTTTTTTTTTCTTTTTTTTTTTTTTTCTCTCTAGCCCAAGCATTGTTGAGACAAGCCCTACATTTATTTCTTCCTTCCCTAAAGAAAATGTCTTGTTGCCTCAAACATCCTCATGGCTGGGTAGTCTTGTGCTCTCTCTGCCGTGTCCAATTGTATAGCGGGTGAATTTGCATTTTGAATTTGGGTTAAACTAGCAAGTACTGTAAGGCTGGAAATTGAGGAGGACACACATGCAGAGCTTGCATTGAGTTCAGTGCAGGTCTCCGGAACAGACGGGCTGTGGTTTGTGTCACTGGCACAAAACCTGCATTGTAAAGGAGAAATATATCTGGAAATTCTTGATTTCTAGAGATTTGTTCACACTGAGAGGTGATCTGTATCTGTACAGCAGTCACTGACTCTCAAAAGCCCAGGAAATTCCCAGAACCTGACCATTTTTTGCCCTTGTTCTCATCTCCTTTTTTAATTATCAGACGTATTTTTTCTTCAGATTTTTTTTCCCCATCTCTCCTGTTAAAACTTGTTCTGGTAAAAGTGATAGTCCCCCTCAGTCTCGTTTATTTTCCTTCACCAGTCATAACGTACCAATGTTTCTTTGGAAGTATTCATGGTGGTATGGTTTGTACTTTTGTGATAGCTGCTTCATGGTGTTTCCTCTCTCTTGAACCATGAATAACTTCTTTGAGGACGAATCAAGAAATACCTGTCTTCCGTGGCTCACAGATTATTTCAATTGCTTTTTCTAAATATTTAACATGTTTATATATCTCAACATTTGCTGAAAATATGCTCATGAATCCAAATGCCATGCCCTCTGAGGTTACAGGTGGTTGGTACTAATTTTTTTAACCTTTGGCTTTTTTTATGGAAATAAGTGAAATATAGGCAGCTCCTGCATATGTTTTATTCGTATTTTTCTGGTTTAAAAATAAAATTTGAAAGCAACTCCAGTATTGTCATAATTTGATACATTCAGTCATTCCCATACTTAAGAAAAATGTATCTGTTACCTGTCACTCCCAAATGTACAATTTCACCCTCATTTTGCTTAAGTTTACAAAATCCAGTTATACAACTTCCATTACTAGTTTTGTAAGTTGTCTTCTGCGTATATTCCTTCAGACTGTGTCAGAATAGTGATGTATACTTTACATTTTTACTAATGTATCTGAGTTTTGGTGATTTAATACATATTTTTATCCATCCATCCATCCACAGTTTACACAGTTTAAAGCTGACAAGGAAAACTGCCCTAAAATTGTTTCCTTGTCAGACATTCTAGAAATAGAAATGCTGATGCATATCCCCACATTCAGGTTTAATTTTTCATTGATGCAGAAAAATTGGATGCCAAGGTATTGTAATTAGGAAAATAAATATTGAACTCTTCAATATGAAAAAGATGACAATATCAAAACCAAAGATGTGCAAAGAAATTTGATCGTGTGCAAACTGTGAGAGCAAGAGTCTGCTGAAAAAATAAATGACAAAATTTTCCTAAATTATTGGAATAATTAGAAGTTTAATGCTGGTCCCAGTCAATTTCTGTGAACAAAGGTAAACTGTCTACTATATGTTGCCTTTTCCCAGTACATTGTTGTAAATAGTTGCTCACTTGCTAGTAGGGTATAAACAAACAACGTTGCTATCTTGAAAATTATTTAGAATTCATAGATGAAGAAATAGGAAATGCAAAACTTAAGTATGCAAAATATGGTGAAAGACCTTTTTCCTTATGTAACAAGTTTTACCTGTGCATGTAGCCTACATAGAAATCTCTTACCTCTTTGTGTAACATAAGTAAAACTTCAGAGATACAGTTATGATAATTCTGAATTTGTATTTATCATCTCTGGTATCTCTAAGTACAGAGCAATCCTTACTAAGTTTTATTAATGAAATCTACAATTTTTGCTATCTAAGAGAAATGCAGGTATTTACAAAATATCCATTGCAGGTCTTATCTTTCCAGAAAAAAAATAATTCTTGGTTACTTAATAACTTTCATAAACATTTTTACTTTTTAAAGTTGCAGACATAGCAAGTGCAAAATGGTTTGCACAATCTTAAGTAATTGAGTTTACATCTGGATACACGAATATATGTTATATTTTCTCCCACTTAAGATGGATCTTTTGCCAGAATAAACAGTTTAGCATATGCTAATGATTTAGGCAAGAGTTTAATATTAAACTCTGTTGTCTCAGTAGTACCACCCTGGTCTTGTTTTGGCTGGTGAATTTTGTGTGGAGGTTAGTATTTGCTGATGAAGCGAGTAAAACCACCCCTCCATCATGAGAATGGTTGTTCTTTAAAGTAATCTAGAGCAGACTAGTTGAATTTATAGTTCTACTGAAAAGGTTATGAAACGGTCTAAATTGGCTCTGACTGCAACCTTTGACCTGTTTGGACCAGTTGTGGGAACTGTGCCAGAATTTGATATAAAGCAGTTCTGGGAAGCTCTTTAAAATTAAATACCAGGACTGCAGGACTGATGTAGTAATGATATACTTCTGATATTAGGTGTCACTTTAATATAGTTTTAGGTTTGAACGGGTCATTTACCTAAAAGAAAAGAAGTATCTCCAGCCTATGTAATTTGTTGCATCTCAATATGATTTTTAAAAGCCCAGTTAAAATATAGCATCTTGATATTCCTTTCTCAGCACTTCCCTGTGGTGAGCTATCCTGGCCCCTCAACATTTTTTTCCTATGCTTTTTCTTTGGAGAAGAAAAGGGGTGAAAGAGAAAAGAGTCTAATGGTAGAGTTTTGGTATGGTTTCTATGAAGCTTTTCAGCCAGTGGTCACTGAAACAGTTTGTATCCAGCACTCTTAGAACATGTGGCTTGTTTAGGTGAATTTAGAGATGGGAAGACTGTTTAATCATACATTTCTTCATGCATTTAATAACATTAAGAAACATTGTGTGTGGGATTGCTCAGGTTTCAGTTGAGAACTGAACAGTCTCTCCAGACTTCATGGCTAAACACCAGCAAATGTGGCGTATTTTCTTCCTTTTCATCAGAAAAAGTTCTTTATTCATTTAACACAGAAAAAAATACATTTTTTGTGTGTTTATTTTGCTCTTTCTGGGGAAAAAAAAAAAAAAAAAAAAGCATGTTTTTCAAATTAAGTAGGTTGTAGATTTGAGGAAAACTGTTAAAATAGATCTTGGTTTGGCTGAGTCGAGTATTGCCAATGTCCTGATCCACACTGCTGGAGATGTTCAGCTCTTGTTCTCTGGCTAGACAACTGAATATTCCAGAAGGCTATAGTCATGTGAATGTTAAAGGCATTTTGATTAGATTTCATTTTTACTGAATGTATTTTACAATGTATATTTGTATGAATGTTGTTGGTGTGACAATTCTTTCTTGAAAAGGGCAGCTACAAGTGGTTTTGAATGCCCGTCTGTATTACTTTAAGAACTTTGACAGCTGATGTTGTTTTCGTAAAGTAATAGTAGACAAGTATCTGTGTGTTAAATCTAGCTTCTATGTAAATGTACATCAGAAAGTTGGCTAGATACTTGCTGACATAAACCTTATGCTGAATTCTCTGCTTCTCCAGTTACTTCATTAACAATTAGTACAGGTAGTGCCCTCTCCAAGTATGTCAGTGGAGTGTATTGGCACTGTGACAGTTTTGTGATTCTCTGGTGGTGTAACCCTGGTAAACAAAGTAAGGAACCGCTGTTTACAGGATTCCTGCTGAAGGTATGCTGGTAGCTACAGGTGGCTGCATGGTCATTGATTTTGTGTGCTGAACCGGATGAAATAGCAGAGGTGGGACTTCAAAGCAACTGGCTTTCAAGTGACGAAATGATGGCAAAGGTTCTTGCTGAGGACAGGAATGACAGCCGGGAAAGAAGAGGACAGTGGTTGTGGGTGACAGCTGGGGCAGCATGTCTACCAAATAGAAACCGTAGAGATCATGTTTGAAGGCCTTTTTCACCCTGGTCTAAGGCCTATCTTGGAGGGCAGCATGGAGATTAAATAAGGTGGCTATTTCTTAATAATAATTTTCCCTGTCTTGTTTGCTTTACTTCTGTTGTTACAAATTAAGATTATTGCATTGCATAAAATCTCTTGATTTATCGATTGCTGCTCCTTTCCAAGTGGATCCATTGTCTACTTACAGTTGATGTTAAGTGTGCTGTATTGCAGGGACCTGGTTTGAAGAGAGGAAGAACACAAGAATTTTCTCCCATAAACAGTGAAAGTGACAGGTCTAATATTGAGGGAAATGCATTTTTAAGGGCCACTTAGCACCTAAATGTGTTGTTATTCCTAAAGCTCCAGCAGCTACAAGGCATAATGATTTCCTGCATCATAACAAGTAATTTCTAAGTATCTAAACAAATAGTTCATGAAATTCATCTATTATGTACTATCAGTCAATTCAGCATGCTGCTTATAACTCATACTGAATATTATTCCCTGTGGAGAAGTAAGTGTGCTTAGTACCTTCTCTCATTAGGTACTGAGAATAATTTTCAGTGAATACTTTACATAGGTTTAAAATGACAGATGGCTTTTGGCAGTAGTTAGGACTCAGTTGCTTGAATTCTGTTCCAGATCTGACAAAGTTGTATGTCAGACTTTTTTTTTCTTTTTTTTCATATTTTTTTGAAATGCCAGATATATTGTTAATCCAACAAAGTACTCTACATCTCTGTATGAATCCCTCCTCACCTGAAGGTAACAGTTAACACCAGAGATAAGGAGCTGGTAAAACACCGATGTTACCATTTTTTGCTTTGTCTTTGTAAATATAATGTAAAACTGACTGTTTTTACATTTGCTGGTTTGGGTGCCAAAGCATTTCACAGCTGTAAAGCAAACGTACCAGAAATGTATACTGTTGTTCATGTCTAGAAAACCCATTAAAGGTCACTGTCTGGTTTGCTTGTCTTTGAGAGTTAGCTTTTACCTCAAACCAGGCAAGTCCTGCAATGGAAAACGATGCTTGTTGCTAGACATAGGTTAATGATTGCTGCTTAATCTTACTTGTAAAGCAAGTGCCTACAATCCAGCCCTCTTATTGAAATTGTGTACCAGAAAATCTTTGTTTTTCTTTTTTACAGGTATTTCAACTCTGCTTTTTTCTTTTTTTTCTTAAGATTATTAATGTGAAGTCCTGATAAATAATTTGATTGTGTTTTTCATGTCTTTTTAGAGTATGTATATAGTGGGTTTGGGTTTTTTGTTTTGCTATTTGCTCTATGGGAGTACTAATGTTTTACTTTCCTGTGGCTGGAAATTAAAAGGGGATAGGTTGGTGTACTTAATTCAAAGTTTCAAAACTTATAAAGCAGTGAATTCTTTGGTTTATTTCATTTGACTACGTGAGTAACATAGACTATGAGAAGTAGCAGTGTGTTTGTTTTTTCAGAAGCTGTACACACCTAAGTAATGATGGATACAGCTGTAATTTCCACTGTATCTTCCTTTTTTTTTAACCCGATTGCCAGCAGTTTTCCAGCTGCTTTGGTCTGCAATAGCATGATTTCATCCACTTTGTGATTTTTTGCAAAAAGGTTTAGTTCCAGTTCAGCAAAATATGTGACTCCACTCTCTGAAAGTTAGGAGGAATATGGCCATAGCAGCACATAGGCTGTGTTTGAGCTCAGTTTAATTGACCGATGTACAGCAGAACAACGTTCTCCTGTGATTCCTACCCCTTGTTTATTATTTGTACACTATAAAAGAAACAAAACCAACCAAACAACACAACACCCTGTATATAGTTGTAAATGGTATTTTTCAGAATGGCAAGCATAGTTTTTACTTTACATGGTTTTTTTCTTTACATGGTTTTTACTTTAAAGGTGTCTTTACTTGCAGTTTCCAAAGCTGAATGTGGATGTTCTCAATAATTGTACAATATAAATTAGAAGGTTTGTAAGTTTTCTTCTAGTGTCAGTGGACTTCAGGGGTTTTTAGTGAATGTTCTAGATACCCTTTAAAAAAATATTGGTACATCTCCTTGAATTTAACATGAATTTGCAATTGCAATGCTTTGTGGCCTATTACGGGACTTTTTGACTATCTGGTAGGAAAAAGAGCATTAAGGTTTTAATTTCAAAGCAAGTCAGATAAATTCCTGACTGATTAATCAGTTAATGTCTTTTTAGAACATGTTTTTCCTCTGCGGTGCCTTTGAGGGATATTTTAATGAAAACTGTCTGGCTTGAAAGTTGTTTGCTGCAGTGATAGCTTAAAAAAAAACCCTGAAAGGCGTAATTTATCTAGTGTAAAATACCATTTAACCTCGTTGAAAAGTGAGTGAACAGGAGTTCTTTCAGATTCTTGACTATAGTTCTGAGCATGTTTTCAGCAAGTTGAAAAATCATTTGGGTTTCAGGGTGAATATCTCATTTTAATGAGAGAAACTGCTGGTATTTTACAGAAGGGCATTTGCTTTTATAAATTTCCCTAGCTTTACAGCTTAGAAACTTTAGGGCTGGGAGAGAGATTTAGCTTTATGGTAAAGGTTTAAGGTATGGTTTAGACAAGCAATTTAAGCTCTTTATACACCATAGACCCATTCAGACTTATCTCAGATTTGGCAACATTTTAGAACTCTGTGGAAATTAGATAAATTCTGAGTTATGGACATGGATTGAGTCTGGCTGAGATGTGAATTATCAACAATGTTCTAGTTACCAATACAAAGCACCAGCATTGTGAGGACTGCTGTGGAGAAAATTAACTCCATCTTAGATGTGGTCCTGAGGGACTTAGTTTAGTAGTGATGCTTGGACTTCATGATCTAAAGGGTCCCTTCCAACCAAGACATTTCTGTGATCTCAGCCAGATGCAATACAAGAACAATCTTTACCTACCTAATTTTACCTGATAGCATCCTATTTATTAGAAGACACGATGCAGAGATGAGAGGTGGGATTTTTTCAAGTGCTTTGTAGCAATTTGATCAGATTGTTCATTTTTTTATCAATTTTTTTTCTTTCTCTCTCTCTCCCCTCTTTCTATCTCTCTATTTATATATATATATATTTGTGACTGAATAATGGTGATTCATGGTTATAGTATTTTACCTGAAATTGAAAGTTTGCTTAATTTTTTAAATGGTAAAATTTAATTATGTCAGGAAAAATACCTCTCTCCATTTGAAATAGCATAATATGTGTAATATCAATTTAAGATTCCTGTAATACGCATTTAGGATTTCTACCAAGGGACCCTTAGATCTAGAGAAGGCTTCTATCTAAGGTACCATACTTTGATGTTTGAAATCAGATGGGATAAGAATAACTGTAAGTGTTTTGATACCTTAAAGCAGATATGTTATCAGGTTATAGGAGGTTGTATGAAAACAAAAATGTGCTCTATTAGTAAGAACAGCAAACTACAAGTGAGCTTTAAAGGGAATAGTAAGAAAAAGAAAATTTAAAAACCACAAAGGGAATAAAATTAATGAGGTTTGGATTGATTTCAATACCAATTCTGTTACAATGTATTGTAGTTTAAAAAGGAAATGAATGGCAAATTTGGGAATTATCTCTAAAGCAAGGAAAAAGTCAGACATTGAAACAGAAATCTTTCATTAGATTGACTTTATAAGCATGTTAAATTTTGTTTTTCTTGACAAAACAGCACATCATCACATACATTTACAGTGGGCCTTTAAATGACCACTCAATTTTTTTCTTATTTCTAGTTGCATTAAAATCTTCTAACTCTACAAGACCAGAAAAAAATGGCATTCAGGAGAACTGTAGAACAGCAAAACGTGGAGAAGGAATGCAGATCCTGGAAGGAGAACTCTTACTGCAGGTATGTTTGCAGTGGCTGATTGAAAGATTTTTAAATATTTTATTTAAAAGATTAAAAAAAAAGATTATGTTGTATTTAACATACCAGTTATTCACTGATGACTTGAAAAAGGAAGTTTTCTTATTGTCAATTTCTTTCCTCATTTTCTTTAGGCCTGTACAGCTCATGCACTTTCCTCTTGTGGGAATAGTGACTTGAAGAAGGGACTCTTAACTATGAATCATTTCTTAGAGCTGTTTTTTCCCCACCTTATTGCACCTATTTGTTGATAAAGATATTAATATAATGAAACAGTCTTCATAAAAGTCAGCTAGCTTAGTAATCTATGGAAAATTTGGTGATGTGGTCCAAAAAAATCAATTTCTCTTTAAAAGACCTTGGGCTTGCTGGAATAGCTTGCTTTCTCAGTTGTTTGAAGGAACACAGAATTCATAGTTCAAATTTTAAAATACTTTTGGCAATGTGAACCACTGGAAGGCAGTAATGAAAAATAGGGGTTTAGAAAATGATAGAGTCTGGTTTATAGTCTGGTTTAATATCCTAAAGTGTTGAATCATATGAAATATAATGATATACTGCTAGGTCTGGATTAAAGTGAAGAAAGTGTTCCAATATTGTAATAGTTTTTGCTGTGACCTGCAGCTCCATTTGAAATGTCTTGATAATTTATCAAGCACAGCTTTCACACAGATGCATCCAAAGTGGCAAATCATTAGCTAAGAGACAATAGTTTGCCTAGAACAGAATTATTTTCCTGTTCAAAGGGTAGAAATGAAAACAAGTTCTAAAAATCCCACCAAAAAATTACTGGAAGCTAATGCTAGTGGGAAATTGTTTCCTCACCTACAATAAAACCAGGACTGCATGTAATTTTCAAACCTATATTAATATAACTCTTTAAGTATAACAAAGAGCTGTTACAGACTTACTGCAGGTGAAGAGCTTTCTTTTAAATGGAAATTATCTGAAAAGGTACAGTATATAGTTTATGTTGGAGGCATCTATTTGATGTGAAATTTAGATGGTTTTTGACTTCTAAATGGAAGTTATACTAGGGAACTGCTACAGCAGACTGTTTTCCAGTATGAGAATTAAATGGGTGATATATTTGTTACTTTTAATTCTGGCTCCTCATGGGAAGTAATTTCTTAAATTATTATTTTTTTAAAATATCTTAATACATCAAAAATAGGAGAAAGGATATGCAGATAGAGTTTTCTTAGGGAATGTAAGAAATTGAGTAATTAAAGTGAGAATTTTCTAGAAGGTACTGAGCATCAGTAAGATGTAGATACTGGTAAAATCCTTCCTTTCTGCTTAAGCTTCGAAGTCTTTTGCTACAGAGGTGTCCATAAATTATAACTGATAATGAAGATTTCCTTTTTATTGAATATGTGTTTGCAAAGGTGGTGTGAATATATACCATATTGTTTATATTTGGTTGTATTTGTTGATCAGATGGTTTTTATTCTTTCCTAACAAGCAGAAAATTGTGTCTTTAATTTCTGACATAGAAACTGTCATGCCAATTCAATATATTATTGTGGAAATAGAGATTAAATACATAGATCTGCCTTCCTTAAAATTAATCTGTATCTCCTTTGAAGTTATTTAAATTATTTCAGTCTTATATTTAGATATATAATCAAGTACAATCTAAACAAGTTCATGATATGAAGCGCAAGTCAAATGGTGACACTAAGAACTTTTTTAAACATTTTAATTCTCACCAATAATCAACAGTTTTACAATTAACTTTTTATTAGGAATATTGAGAGCATTTTTTTAGAAGCATGGAGCACAAATATTGACTCCAGTGCTCCAGATTGATAAACTCACTGAGAAATTCCATTATGCCTTTAAAGACAATTATTTTAGGATTGCTTTTTGCAAAACTTCCAATGAAACCATCTCTTGTTTATTGGAATATCCTGGCTACCTGCATATTTTAAGGAACTTCCAGTCACTTGTTGTATAAGGTTTTGGGGCAAACAATGTGTGTTTTATGGAATTTTTGGCTTACAGAAAGGATCTGATTTCTGCAGTTCAGCTTGAAACGGGATTGCTGCTGCATTAGCAGAGCCACTGTAAAACGTGATTGAATTCCAGGTACAGGAACTGTACGTTGCTTTGTATGAAACAGAGCAGAAGAACCAATTTTAACCAGTAGGCCAGAATTAGATACTGTGCAGCTTGTACACTTTTTATATCAACCACTTGAGGTGAAAACCTCTGCAGAATAGGTCAGGAGAGGACACAAGCACCTGCCATTGCAGCATTCTGCTCCCTTGGAATTACTGTGAATTTCATCAAAACAAAGTATTCTGTGTAACTAGTCAAGTTTTTTTTTTTTTGATTGAACACATTATTTAGTTTCAGATTTAGGGTTTGGGTGGGGTTTTCTTAGCTTATGCTGTATTCAGGTAAATTTCACTAAACATAGGTAAAGAGTTTTCATAGAGATCCCAGCTGTTTCTGAGAACAGATTGAGAAATGAATGCACAGTAAATAGGCGTCATTCACAGCATTTGAAGACCAGGCATTTAATCATTTCTTTAACTTGGCTTAGGAAAAGAACAAGCAACAGTACACGCATACCTGTGCAAAATACAGAAAAGCGACCATGGTGGTTAACATAGATGAGGACTATGGAAGCTAATGTTTGTGTAAGAATGATGCTGGTTTGTAATAAAAATATATTGTTGTTACAGTACGATATAGGATATAATTCACTTTACATTTTCTGTGTTACAATAATTTTGCATAATAAGTATTTTTTTAAAAATGTGTTTTGAGCATGCTGGCCAACTTTGACTTTGAATGCAGCTGAGGAAATTAAGTGGCACACTATACTTAATCCAGTCCCTGGAGACAGCCTTTTGTTAAATCCTGACTGAAATCCATAGAAGTAAATCAGCACCTTTCAGATGAGCTGCCAAGTCACAAATGTACTGTTTGCTATCACAACAATTGCCATGAACCCTATTGATTGGGAGTTCAGATAAATGCCCTTTGCGTGACTTTGAGTAAGGAGTCACTTAGTCTGCCTCTTCGGGAAGGGGGAAATCTCTTCAAAAACATTGTTTACTTGAAAGTCTGCTTGTGCAGAGGTTTTCTATTTTAAGTAAGCTGTAAATAATTTTTTTTTTACTTTATAGGGGATCTTGATCACTTGATTTCCTGTCCACTTAGGCCCGTCTGTGCTATGAATAGAACAGATTTTGGGAATGAATTTGTGACATGGCTCCCGTGGGCGCTGTGGGCAGCTGGGTGAACCAAAGGCTTGAGCCACACATTGTGAACTATGGATGATATTAGATAAACCTGTAATTGTTCATGCTGCTGTCCATCATCTCTTGCAATCAAGAGTAATTAAAAGTTAACAACAGGCTTTGGCTTCTCCTCTGAATGTTCCAAAATAATGAATTTCTTTCTAGTCGATGCAGTTTTCTTCATTGCGCCAGGTATGCTCTAGAGGAAGGCAATGAAGAACCCTTCAGTTTATGCTGCTTATAATTATATGTTTTTGCATGCTTCACATTTCATTGGGAGACTAGGGAATAGGAAGACCTGTAGCTGCAATAATTATTTGGAATTTTGTCTCTGAAGCTGACAGACTGGTGTGTTTCCTCCATAGGCATTAAATGGTTTTGTGTTAGTTGTTACAGCCGATGCTCTGGTTTTTTACGTCTCTTCTACTATCCAAGACTACTTGGGGTTCCAACAAGTAAGTGTAATTTTTTGATGGTGGTTTTTTTTTTTTTTTAAGAGGTTTTGCTTAATTTCAGTGTTCATATTTAGGGTATTACAGTTTCTGAAATAAAAATCTCAGTTAGGTCCTTTGGGTTGGTTTACGTTGAAACCATATTACTTTTTTGTCAGCTTACATAGCTGAACTGGGACCTCGGGCCAAGCACAACAGGAATATAATTTCCAAAGTTGAGTTAGGCAAGATAGGAAATTTTCACACTTAATTAGTCTTTACTGGAACAACTGTTTGAAATTTATACTGTGGTGTTACCCAGTTTATGATGCTGAGTGAGACATAATTCAATGCAAAGGTAATTATTTTAATAAAAACCTTTCATACAAAATTAACTCCGTATGCCTTGAGGGTTTAAGTATCAACTGAGTGATTTTAGTGTTTTTAGAATTTTAGTGTTCTATAGCTCACACTTATTTATTTATTTATTTCAGAACAAGCGTTTGTTACATTTATGGTGCAGATCTTGTATGACTAACTTCCTTGGGCTTGCAAGTCAGGTACCAAAGTAGTAAAGACCAAGACCCAGTGGAGACGTGTTGCCTTCCTCAGAGAACTCCTGGGACTAGTTTATGTTAAGATGATAGAAGCTTAGTTCATGTTATCAGTTTATATCTTTGGGTAGAGGATGATGATAGATTTTCTATCTTACCAAAAATAGGGAGAAACTCTGCTTGGTCTGCAATCTTAGCTAACTGATAAGAGATTGGGGAATGTTTCTGTGAAAGAAAGTATTCCAAACAAAACAATTATTCCAGGGGTTACAGATTCTTTCAGTGTTGGGAATGAAGAAGTTTAGAAAACAAACGGGCCATAACATTTGTACATGATATAGAAGGGAAGTCTTAAGAAAGCTACAAAAACTAGCATTTCTAGCAATTTATTCTGGAAAATACTGGGGGTTTTTTTATGTAATTCTTCAGACCAAACTTGTAGCCCAGCTTCTGCTTTTGCCAGTTCGTTTTATTTTTTAAAAATCTATTTTATTTAAAATATTTTCTCTTTTATAGTGGTTGGGGTTTTAATCCTTGCAGAAAACAGGCAATGTAACTCCTCTCAGTTGACAGAGGCTTTTCTTGAATATTTTGGGTATTTTTTTCCCCTTAATTTCTTTCAACCACAGATACTGGCTGTTGTAGCTTTGCTGTTAGGATCACATTCCTAACCATGGAATTGGTGGTGATATGAGAGCTTAATAATTACAGACTTTAATGCATCCTTAAGGAGCAATGAAGCTTTCGGGCTATTAGTTTGTAATCTACTTGGCTTAGCTTTGGAAGTTGTTTGGTTCAGGATCTTTGGCTTCTTTTGTATTTCTGTAGCACTTAGAATGGGTCAGGTCCAAGTACCAGCTGGCAAGTGTTATTTACAAGTATGGAAAATTAGTTGAATTAAACAAAACCTAACTGTAACAGTTCCAGGCTTACTTAGATAAAAGCAGGTAAAGACATACTTGACATAATGTTATTTTTTCCTCAGGTAGTTGCTGGTTTTTGGTATTATTGGTTTTGATGTTTGCAGTCATGGAGGTGACTGAATTCTCTGTGTCACCAAAAATTGTTTTGTGAAGCTTTCACATGCATGTGTAAATGTGTGTTTTTTATCCCCAAGCAAAATGGGGGTTTGGTATGTCCATAGTGGTATTGTCCACCAGGCAACTTACACCATATTGTCATGTATGTTTCTTTTTCCTTTTTGTATGTAGTCTGATATTATACACCAGAGCGTATTTGAATTGATTCACACAGAAGACAGACCTGAATTTCAACGACAGCTACATTGGGCATTAAATCCTAACCAGTCTGCAGATTCTGGACCAAGCATACAAGGTGAGAATGCAAACAACTTGTGTTCGTCTGCCTGAGTAGCTGGTGGTTTTTAATTTGTATAAGTAAGAAAGTTTAGATTGTTTTACGTGAACAAAGGAATTAATAAAATCTTTTAAACTTGTTTGAATTTTATGGATACATTTAGCCAAGAGTGGGAATTATTTTTCACTTTAAATAAGCACTGGATTCATAGCACAGCACCATTAAAATACCGATTTTGCTATAAGTTGGAAGACTATAAATTTGCAGCACAGATGACTTATGAGGAGTGCAATGAGGATGGTGAAGGGTCTGGAAGGGAAGTCTTACGAGGAGAGGCTGAAGTCCCTTGGTTTGTTCAACCTGGAGAAAAGGAGGCTGAGGGGAGACCTCATCATGATCTATGGCTTCCTGATGAGGGGGAGCAAAGGGGCAGACGCTGACCTCCTCTCTTTGGTGACCAGTGATAGAGCCTGAGGGAATGGTATGAAGCTGCGACAGGGGAGGTTTAAGTTGGATATTAGGAAGCGGTTCTGTACTGAGAGAACTGGTTGGGCACTGGAAAAGACTCCCCAGGGAAGTGGCCACAGCCCTAAATTTGACTGAGTTCAAGAAGCATCTGGACGATGCACTCAGTCCCATGCTCTGATTTGGCTGGCCCTGTGTGGAGCCAGGACTTGGACTTGATGATTCTTATGGGTCCCTTCCAGCTCACTATATATTCTATTCTATGAGTGAATGTCTCACATGTCTGGTAAATACAGGTAATCCTGTACGTTTCCATTGTAGGACAGTTTCTTTTGGTGACATAAGAAACAAGGAAGAGTGAGTTTTCTGTTTGCCCTCAATTACATTGCTCATCTATAATTACCATTTGAATGAGAAAGTGATTTCTCTGAAGTAAGGATCTCTCTTTTACATCTGCTGCTCCTGGTTACAGATCATGACACCCAATTTATTCTCTTAGGAAGGCAAGCAGACAACTGGGTGCGACAGCTTCTTTAAGCTCTTCAGCTGATAGATCCATTCCCTAACTAAGAATGGGTCCCTTACAGTGTTGATATGTGGAATAGTGCATTCCTGGTCATGGAAGAGTTTTATTCTTCCACATCTGTCACTGTTATTTGCACGCTGCCACATAGACCAGGACTTCTCTTGGGAGTAAAAGGGAAATAGGAATAAAAGATCAAATAGATGGGCCTTTAAGACCAAATAGTGTGCTTGTTAGAGCATCAGATAGTCACGTGTTATTGACTGATGCTTAAGTGACCTGCTATCTTGAGAGACATGCTGTTTACATATCCGAACAGGGGTGAGTTGATACGCATAGTTACGTGTAATATGGGATGTGTATGCTTGCCTGATAACAATGACATATCTGTCGAGACAACTGCATTGCTCCCTTTTGTACAACAGTTGTTTAAATACGTAGGTGAAGCTCAATGTTACTCTAAGTTATTTGGTCATAGATATTTTTTTTCTAATCCATGACAAGTACGTATTATTTTTTTAATAGATACATCATTCATAAAGCAACTTGATTTAAAACTCTACAAGTTTCCCATTTAATATTTTATAGTACAGAAATACCATGATTTGATGGAGAAATAAAACCCAGCAAATATTAGGTGCTTATTTGTCTCATACCTCAGTATTATCTCAATTTTTCATTTAGTGGTCAACACTAGTGTATCTTTTATGGCTCAGTCTACACAATCCAGTGGAAAAACTTGCTACAGAACTAGTTAATATTGCAATGTGGTATAGCAAACAGCTGCTGGCATTCAGAAAACAGATTTTTTTCATGGTGGCTTACTGTTTGCTTCAGAGTGAAATGATGTTCTGTAGCGCTTAAGCAAGTGTGCATGAATTTACAAAAGGCTGTGTGTGAAATGCACGATGCCAGGTTGACTTGGCATCAGGTTTGACTGAATGACAGAGGTGCTGGGCAGGACTGCAAACACTTGGTTGGGTTTTGTACCTTGTGTTTCTAGCTTACTGGAAGCTGCTAATAATTTTGCAGCCTCAAGTAGTGAAAACATTTTTGAAGTTTAGGCTGTTTAAACTGAATTTGGATTTATAACAAAGGATAATGCTGTGATCGTATGGATTCCCTCCCCATTTTTGCTTATTCAATCCATTTCCTTTTTAATACAGTCAGCTGACATTATGTGGATATTTATAGACATACTATAATTCTGCTCAGGCTTAAGATTCTAGTCTAAGTTTGGAACTAATTCTGTTTCATTCAGCCTCGACAGGTTGTTTCTTCTTCAATATTCTGGTATGGTCTCCTCAACTGTTTACTGTGCTTCCTGGATGTCCCTCCCAGCCCCATCATGTACCCAAAGAAGTTTGCAAAATCCTGACTTTTCATTCCCAAATACCTATTTTTCAGACTCAAGTTTGGGTTAATATTTAGCTGCTACACAACCATGTGTGGTCTTGAGCCCAAAGAGAAGGAAAAAGAGAATGCATCACAAGTTCTGCACATTACTCCATGGTGTCAGTGATCTCCAATGTTAGCTTCAGAAGGGATGTAGGTTCTACACCCATAGTGTCAGCTAGTAGTTTTGCTCCAGGGATTGCAGACACTCTGTAAGACTCTGCCTTCTTACAGCGAGTCACTTCTCCAAGATCCTGGCACTAAAACCTCTCTGCCTCCTTGTCTGCCTGGGAAAGTGCAGCAGTATTTCTTTCACAAATGTATAAGGCTTGGGCTTGAAGCCCGTTCTGTCCTGTTTTGATGACTTCTCCCCTCCTCTCATGACTGTTGCTTCTTCCACCAAAGCCTTGTTCGCTCTTGGGAGCTGCCCATTTACTAGGAGAGTTGACAGACGCTTGAGAGAACCCAGATAAGAAACCAGCATTTAAATTCCAGCTCTGTATTGACCAGAAGAATAACACTGAGTGGCTTCTGCAGCAGAAGTGGTGAAGGGCATGCCTACTCCTGCCAAGGCTGCCAGTAGAAAGCCTTGCATTGCTTATTGGATATGAGAGCTGCACTTGGTTGGAACTCTTCAGAGTGCCAACTCCAGAAGATTTATCTGAGTTGCTGAACTGAATCAGAGCCCTTCAAGGAGCGTGCTACTGCTGAGTAAAGTGTTACCCTACATCCTTTCCAATAAATTGTCTCTTTAATCTCTGTGAAAGAATTGGCTGAACAAGCACACATAAGGCCTTTAAGGTACCCTAAACTATTCAGTGCTCTCAGTTTGCTCCTGCCTGACCTGGAGCTTTTGCAGTCAGCTCTTCTTCTGACAGCTGAGTAGCCAGCTGTTGATACAAATTTTCTTTCAACCTTGCTATCCGGCAGCTTTCTCAGTAGTAGTTGGTCTTACAGGAACAAAGTTATGGCAAGAGAAAAGGAACACAAATATTGGGATATCCTGGAGGAAAAAGAGAAGTATTTTAGTGGCTTCCTCAGTGCTTATACTTGGAAAACTGGACTGTTGATATATGGAGTATATTAACAGTTTTGAGAGACCTCAAGTTATGTGTATGCAGGGGTTCTCAAGGATGTCAGATTTGCTATTTTTGAAAGATTAGTTGGGATATTTCTTTGTCCTTTCTTCATAATCATTGCTGCTTCAAAGAGCATCTATCCTGTTTCAGCACCTCTTGGAGAAGCACTGCCTCAGAAGTGTTGAAAGTTCTCACCAACAATTAGGCAATTAAGAACATTAATCTGCAGCAGTAGGAAGTAAGTAAGGAAGGGTTTTTTCAAGGTTGGCTTTTTTTTGGTTTGGCTTGATTTTTTTGAGAACCATCCATATGAGAAGTGTGGGAATTTGGTACTTTCTAATATCAAAGTTAGATATTAACTGTCTTGGACTACAACTATCCGAGTTTAATCTAAAATTACAGCCATCTGCAGAACTCTGTATTGGCCAAAGCAGCCACTGTGGCTGATTTCAGACTGTGCCTTTTCATGTGCACTGTCAGCTAGGGCCCCCTTTCTTTTTCTCCATACCTTGAAGTTTTTTTCCAGCAGAAATTGACCTTGCATAGCAGTTCTTTAAGGAAAAAAAAGTATATCCTGATTTTATCTGAAAAGACAGATAGCTCAGCATTCTGGTTGGTTTTATATGGCCTTGGGTTGCAAGACCTCTTGCTGAGCCATCAGCAACCTTTCTTGACTCCAGTTTAGTCCCTTAAATTAATAGGAGGTTAAATTGAACTGGATTTTGGTCATGATTTGTTTTCCTTTGGGATTGATTTGCAATTGTATAAACCACCTGGCCTATCTATAAGTTTTTCCAGCTGTCAGATAGAATTATTTTCCAGAGAACATAATGTGGTCTGTGATTAAGTGACATGCTGTCCCTGACTTCATCTCCAAGTCTGGAAAGTCAATGTGGGTTCTTTCTTACAATTGGTATTCTTATTTTGTCTGTACATGGCAGTAGGTTCTCCTGGAGTTCCTGGACTGTTTTTTGAACTGCAGAATATTTAGCATTCTAAAATAGCATTTTACACTGTTTGAGGGTCTTGAGGTTTTTGTTTTATTTTGGGTTTTTTTAAGTTTCTGTGTGCATGAATTCTAAGGGAATGACCAGTTTGTGGGTTTTTATATGTATTACAAACAGCAGATTTAAGAAAGTGATCTTGTAAGTAGACATGCTCTGGTATCTCTATATATGTAGCCTCATGCAGGACATATGTGTTCTATCAGAAGTTTATTGATTTACCTTCTGTTTTTACTTGATATTCCAAATGTTTGAGTCTCTTTTCTAAATGCCTCTTAGCAGCAAATGCTTGTCCTGAAGTGGCAGACAATTATCATGTTGTTATCCTAGTTGTCAAACATGTTTTTGAGCGTTTTTTTGCTTCTTTGTTTGTGGGGCTTTTTTGGTTTTTTTTCTTGGTGGTGGTTTCTTTAGTAAGGGCTGCATCTTCCTCTGGAGAGGTAACTATACTGTTTTCTTGATCAGCACAGCCCAGAGCTATTTTCGCTATTGAGTAGCTCTTTTTTTGCACCCATTAGAGAAAGTGCTCACATTGATTTATTGTGATGCTTCTCTAAAGATGCTTCTTTTTATATATTGCTACTGACAGCTTTCAACAGGCTGCCTGGAAAGCAACAGTTTCACAGTTTGATACCATCTCCTGAGCTTTTGTGAATACTCAATTCCTGTATTTACTCTGCCTGGGTGGCTACTCCACTCCTGCAGATCCTGCCATTGCTGAAACGTGGGTGTGCTCTCTGCAACTGATGTGGAATTTAGATTGTCGAAAAATATAATGAACAGATGAAAAAAAAATCATATTTTAAAAAAAAAAGTATGTGTTTTTCAATACCATAGCCTGTAAGACAAAATCCCATTTGAAGATGTGATATTTAACCTCATGTTGCAATCAGTATAGGTTCTGAGGATATTCCGGTTTACATTGTTCTTGCTTGGGTCATGACCTAGCGCTTTGTTTATGAGACGGAAGGTGATTTGTTATAGATAGCCTTCACTAGGTGTTCTTCTAAAAATAATCTTTATAAATAATCTTTTCCTGTAGGAGATAATGGCTTTTCACAGCCAGCAACCTATTATAACCCAGACCAACTTCCTCCAGAGAACTCTTCCTTTATGGAAAGGAATTTCATCTGCAGGTTACGATGCCTCCTGGATAATTCATCTGGATTCCTGGTGTGTATGGAGTTATGTAAAATCTTCCACACGTGCTTCCAAGTTGGAAAACTGCATTACCCTACAATATGTACAGCAACTTACTTTATTTGTTAAGTCTCTGTAGATATCTGAGATGATTGAACCAGTATGTTTCAGCCACCGACACTCAATGACAATTAAAGCTTGCATTGCTCTGTTCCCCTTCAATATGTTGTTACTAGCAGGTGCAACTTCCTTCATTTCTCGTGGCTCAGTTTTCTCTCTGAAATACAAATAAGCATTTGGTTTTGTAAAGTACTCTGTGACTTGTGGATAAAAAAAGCACTATAAAGATTATTTTCTGTTGGGTACCTTGAAATGCAGTAAGTTCTAATAGCTAACTGAACTACAGTTTTCCCTACTTGGGAAAGTCTGTGCTAGCTCTTTTTAATATACTTTTAGTTTGTCAATACTGTAGATTTTAAAAGAAATAATATGGGGTTATCACCTGCTAAGTGGCTTCTTACAAATAGAGTTGCTTATAAAAAGATTTTGCAATTGTATACATTTACATAGTTTATACTAAGGACTGACAGAAATGCAAGCTAAGTAAATACGTATAATGGTATGTTCATTGGAATACTAGAAGATCCAATTGGCATTTGCTATTATGTTTTTTGGGTTTTTTTTCACAAAACGGTCTTCCCATTAGGTATTTTTCTAGTGAATTTGTTAGTAGATGTTTAAGTGTTGTGTTCAGGAGTACAGCAGTACTCCATACTCATTAGCCAACTTTCATGTTTGCCATGCTACAAAGATTGAATCTGATGGGTCTAAGTTTAAAAAAATATTTTACAACATAACAGAAATATCTGCCTTTTAAAGATCTCCAACATAAACCAGTTACCTTTTCCCTGATCCTAAGGCTATGAATTTTCAAGGACGATTAAAGTTTCTCCATGGACAAAACAAGAAAGGGAAGGATGGTGCTACTTTGTCTCCTCAGCTCGCTCTGTTTGCAGTTGCAACTCCCCTGCAGCCACCATCTATCCTTGAGATACGAACCAAAAACTTCATCTTCAGAACTAAACACAAACTGGATTTCACGCCTACTGGCTGTGATGCAAAGTAGGTATTAATTCTTCTGCATAACACTAATTTCCTGATGAGAGAGGTTTCAATTCATGTATTTGAAATATAAAGCTGGGTACTGTTTCAATCAGTACTGATGATTGTTTAGGAATTGTTAGGATTTTTCTCCTCAGCCCTTCTAGTAAGTAAAGAGAAATGGGGTTGTCATAGTGTTCCTTGAAAGGGTATATTGCTTTCTGGCTCTCAGTCATTTAAATAAAGAAACCAAACCAAAACAAAACAAAAGAGAGAATACCAGTGAATTAGGGAAGAATAAAAGTTTAGTGTTTAAATCTGTTTGAAGTTTGACTTTAGAACTGATAGAACAAGTGTTTCATTTTGTTCTACATGCTTGTTTTCTCCTTCAGTTCGAATAGATGTAAACCATAATGGAAATGTTATTTACTTCAAAATAAACAAATTAAGTCCTTTTTTATAGTATGGCTTTTACCCAATTCCAAACCATTCTTTTTCCTATATAAAAACTGGAAACACTATTGCATTACCAGATCAACATAATGTAACTATGCATCAACATGGCAAGAAGCCCATTAAGATGCTTCTTTATTAAAAGAAAATGCCCCTGGCCTCCTTCCTTCCTTCTTCCTCCCCTCCCTTCTGTTTTTGACTGATTATGCTTTCAGCCTTCACACTTATTTTCAGTGGGATCTCTCATGTGGACTTCCATGCCTACTTACAGAATAACATGGAGTCAAATTACTTAGTATTCTGTCTACTTATAAACCAAAACGTTTTTCTTAGGTTCTATACACTGGTAGAAGTAAGTTAACAAAATGTTAACACAATGGGTTTTTTTCTCCTCACTCTGATTTTATTCATTGTGCTTCACTTGAAACCTTCAATTTTTGCCATGTTTTACACTTTTGCATGTATTGTTCCCCATCCCTACTTTTTTTTTTTTTCCTTTTACTTATTTTTTTTCTTTCTTCCTATCAATGGATTTCCATTTCTTTGTTCCAAATCCCGTTTCAAGCACTTTTGGACTACTTCATGCTATCATGTATCTCACAGCACTCACACAGGTGCTGTGAAGTCCTTCCATCTACCTGACCTCTAAAGTATTCTAATTTTAGCTGCTAGGTTCAAACCTGACTCCTCTGAGGCACTTAATAGATGGCATAAATGCAAACACAGGGGTCCCAAACCACTCAATAGCAGAAGGGATGTAATTCTGAGGTACGCCCTGGTTTGAATTTTAAGCTGCTAAGAACACTAATTTAGGGAAGAAGTCTTAGATAATTAAAGTTAAACCCCTACTTAATTCTACGTGCAAGCACCTGTAGGCAGATGCTGTTAAACAGGGCTACGCAAAGGGTGGTTTTCATTGCGACAGATGGGAGCTGCCTGCTACAAGTGAGTGTGTTCAAAACATTTGGAATTAAGAGTCCAGCAGAACTGTAGACATGCTCTTTATTTTATTTTACGATCTAATAATTTTGTAAAAACATTCCTAGTCACTGAAGGCAACTTAGGGGACTAGTAAAAGTTTTATGATTTGTTAGCTGTTTTGTTTTGGGTTTTTTTCTTTATGAGAGCTGTCATGCTTCTGCATACAGTTAGTATTGTAACAAAGTATAGTTAGCATTAACATCTGAAATGTTCTAGCCAAAATGAACTTGCTTGGCATTTTTTTCTGTGAGCTGGTTCATCAGCGGTGTTGCAATTTTTTTTGTTTTTACCTTCCAGAGGAAAGATTGTCCTGGGATACACTGAAGCAGAGCTGTGTATGAGAGGAACAGGATACCAGTTCATTCATGCAGCTGATATGCTTTATTGTGCTGAAAATCATGTCCGAAGTAAGCTTCATCCCCCAAAGAAGGCTGAAAAATTAAAGAATGGATTATATGAATACCAAAAAAATAATAGGAAGTAGTGTTAAAAAAAAAAAAAGTGGTCATTAATAAAAGGGCACAATTCGTTTCATGTGATCTTTCCTTCCCTATAGAAGCTTCGACTGCAGAGGGAAATATTTAATAGACCCCTTAGTTATATATTGCAGTTTCTGTCACATCTTTCTCTTCTCACTTCCTTCTCTGCTCAACCCAACTTCTGCTATTTCAACAACTTCCTTTGGGTAAAGGGATGACTTCAAAGATAGCTTTCCTGTTAGAAAGTATTTAAATAAAGTACTTTCTTGCAATATCAGCATGAGGGTTTTTTACAGAAAATCATCTCTGATTTGGCATGCTATAGTGCCCTGTATGTTTCTGGCTTTTATTCTTAGCAGCTTCATTTGGTTTGAGTAACAATGAGACAAGTATAATGTTTTAAGCTAAGGAAATAATTATCAGCCATCTGATGTGTAAACTATTTGATGGACTTCTTTCTTTGCTTTTTTGTTAGCTGTTACATATTTCTCTTTGGAAGTTACAGAAACATCTTCAGGATATTTTTGTGCTTCTTCTTTCCTGCTGACTTCTATTCAGAAACTTTTTTCTTTTGTCCCTGTAGATACAATTAAATAATCCCCCTCCAGTAAGTTGGTTCTTAACCTATATTAAGCAGATTTTCTGGTTTTAGGCATAGCTCAGTCACTGTTGCCTATCAGTGGGGTTTTATGTTATTCTTAAGGAGGAGGAAAGAAAATATTTCCACAATAGAATGGGATGAAATTTTGGGTTGAAACTTTGTCCTAAAACTGGTTTTGCTCCATTTCTTATGCTAAGATAAAAAAAAAGAACTTTTTAGCAAAGATTATTCTTGGTTGGGAATTTTAAATTTTCCTAATAATTTAATTTTTCTTTCTAAAAAGGCAGTGCTTTCAGCAATGTGCAACAAATATATACTATGTTTATCAAATACTGCTAGTGAAGTGACAGTGGAAATGAAAAATAATGGATTTTGAAGTATCCCTGCATTAAGCAGTCAAAATATGGAAGAACTGGATTCAGAGCTAATGTGTTTTCTAAATTCTTAAGTCCCTTTTCAGACTTACGCTTTTCTCAGTTATGTATACTAGTATTTATTAATTTCTGTTATTGCAGGAATAATGGCTCCATAATAAGAATTGCCTGCATTTTGGCTTTTATTTTGCCAGTAAATTAAAGTAGACATCTTAAACTGATTGATCATCCTGTTTGGCTAGGAATACATTAGTGCCACGCAGAAATGGGTGGCTGAGGACATGAAACTTGTAAAACTGCTGTACAAATGGGATTACTTTCACAGCATTCCAGGTTTTCCTGGTTCTGTTCGTTGGACAGTAAATGGTATGTTTACTCTTTAACACTAGTGATGAAGACAGGTGAGAGTGGAATGACTGTATTTAGACTTCTAACCAAAGAAAATCGATGGGCCTGGGTACAGGCAAATGCACGTCTTGTCTACAAAAATGGAAGACCAGATTACATCATTGCCACGCAAAGACCTCTGACGTAAGTCATCATCGTATGAAGCAGTATATTTCCCAAACTGAAAGGTTTGGGATTTTTTTATATTCAGAAAGGAAGTCTATGTTATTAATAAACACACTTTAAATCCCAAGCTCCAGAAAGAAAACCTTCTTCAGTTAGCTAACTAACATTGAAAAGAATTTCACTAAAAGATAATACGGTCCTTACGCAGCATAGGCCTTTCTGTGTTAAACTTCAGACATTTTGTTTTCATATAAAAATTAAGAGCAGCAGTACAAGCACCAAGTTATTCCATCCAGCCTTTTTTTTTTTTTAATTCAGTGTCCCTATTAGGAAAAGAAATATATTATGAAATCTAACTGTACGTTTTTAGAAGAAACCAAAGATAACAAAGAAATTAAGTCCTTTATGGTGCTGAATGAAATTCTACACAATGTGAAATTCAGCATATTATACAGGCTAAATATTTTTTCTAATGAGTCCATAAAATGGAGAAAAAGAGGTAATTCAGTATCGAAGTATTCATTTATGTACTATACCAAGAAAAACAGTGCATGGAATGAAGCCCACATACTTTCATTTCAGCTCATAATGCATAGAAAATGGTGTATGCTCTCTAGATTTAATTACAAATGTAATATGTAAAGGTGGCATTACAGTCATAAGCTCCTTATTTCATAATCTGCATCTTAGTTTAACTCAGCCAAGTTGAGCTGAAATAGCTAGGAATTTGAAAAATGCATACAAATAGAATAGTTCATTTTTTTAATATTAATTCCAGGGGACAAAAAGATTACAGTAACTGTTTAGTACTGCAGTATTACACTATCTATATGATTTATTTTCAGAGATGAAGAAGGGGCGGAACACCTGCGGAAGCGTAACATGAAGTTGCCCTTCATGTTTGCCACTGGCGAGGCTGTGTTATATGAGGTGTCCTTCCCAATGCCAGGCCTTATGGAGTCCTCCCAGCTGAAGAATAAAAGCGCCACGGGAAAAGGAGCCAAAGGAACGTTACACCATGATTCCGTGGATCCAAACTCCCTCCTAGGTGCCATGTTAAGGCAAGATGAGTCTGTGTATCTCTGCCCTCCAGCATCACACAAACTTTCCTTTGAACGCAACTTCTTTGCAGACAGCAGGGATGAACTGAGGGGTGTTGTTAGCAGTGGCTGGACGGATAATCTCCTACCTGCTGGAAATCACAGTGTTTTCAAACGGGAGCTAATGGAGTGTTCCCAGGACAGTACTGTGCCACTTCCTGATGACAGTGCGGCACTCTTTCAAGATAACAAAACCAGTGAGTTGTACAGCATTATGAAAAGTCTGGGTATTGATTTTGAAGATCTAAAGTGTATTCAGCAGGATGAGGAGTTTTTTAAAACTGAGTTATCTGGTGTGGATGATATTGGGGACATCGACATAACCGATGAAATCCTGACATATGTTCAGGATTCCTTAAGTAAGTCTGACTTCTCATATTCAGGCTGTAACCAGCAGCAGCCCCTGGTCCAGAATGAAGGTTGCTTGGTACAGCAAGAGTTAGATCCACATCAACTTCATCAGCACCAGAAACAGCTTGCAGAGCAGCAGCAACAGCAGCATCAGCAACAGCAGCAGCAGCTCTGTCAAAAGATGAAACATATGCAAGTCAATGGGATGTTCACAAATTGGAGCTCTGGCACCAGCATGCCTCTTGGCTGCTCGCAGCAGCAGCCCCAGCAGTACGTATTTCCTGGCACGCATGCCCCTACATCTGAGCTGTCTTACAAATCAGAAGTAAACACTTCCCCTTATGCATGTAGACAAGAGTTTGTTCCTTACAAGCAACCTACAGCGGTGATGCCGCAGCTTTCTAATTTTGCTCGGATGGATTTCCCTGTAGCAGGTTTTGACAGACCAAACTATTCTGCTTCTTCCAACCTGGAGGATTTTCTCAGCTGTTTGCAGCAGGTCCCTGAAAATCATGAGTGTGGGATAAACTCTGAGTCGGTTATGCTGACTCCTCAAACCTGCTATGCAGGCGCTGTTTCTATGTACCAGTGCACGCAAGAAGCACAGCCCAGTTGCATGGATCAAATACAATATGATCCTATGATGTCAAGTCAGCAAACATTGATAAACAAGGTAAGGTCAACTGCTTGCGTTTTGAACAGTGTTTTCATTGTTTTGGATGCTACTGGGATGCAGTTTGTCATCACTGAATGACTGAGTTTGATACTGATGGGTTAGCAGCATGCGAATGTCCTTGCTTTATTCTTCACTAGATTGAAGAGAGTTCCATTTGGGCAAGTTTTTTATGCAAATGTACCCACATCCTCGTAGCTCTCTGACAATATTAAAGCAAGAGTGCATGAATTAGTCAGTTGCTCCCAGTAGGAGCAAAGGAAAAGAAGATTCATCAAAAGCTTTGGACTTGCTTATAGGCCTTCTTTAGAAGAGTGAAATGATGGCAGTAATGTCTGGCACATTCCTTTGCATGAAGTGTGTTGTAAGGATCCATAAGAGTCTCTTGTTTTTAAAATGTTACTGTTCTTTAGCTACTCAGACTCTTCAGTGATTTTAGGATTGCCAGAATTATTATAGTGTCACATACATAGCATGAAATATTATGAATAAGCAGTGAAAGTCAGCTTGTTCCTCAAGCTGCTGTCTAAATTGTCTGCTGAAGACAAAAGAGTGGGGAAAAAAAAAATATTTGAGGTAGGTAAGTTGGACCATTTTCACATTGTGCTAAGGTGAATGCACAGTAAAAGCTGTAGAAAAGAAGAGCCTGCCTGTAGCAGAAGCTACAGTTTTAAGCACAGTTCTTCATAGGTAAAATTAACTTAGAAATAAACAGAAAAAATTCAATTACTAAGGCAGTTCCTGATTCTGAATAACCTTTGTTGAAGTACTTTAAATCATACCATTTATTTCTGTTAATGCTGCTCAAGTACAGAGCCACAGTTATTTTTTTTTACCTTGAGTTAATGTTCTAAAGTACTGATCCTACAAATGCTTGTGCACATGCATAAGCATTTACAGAATTAAAGTATTAATTGGCATTTAACCTACACAAAACAGAGGTGAGGAATGCAAGTAGAACATACCCAGTTTTTTGGTATGCTTAATACAAGTGCAAAAGACACCCTGTTTAAAACTGCCTCGCTGGTAGAATTGCAGAAATTTAGCTAAAATATAGGACAGTTCAGCAAGATGAATAGCTGCTTCTGCCTGAGTGCCCCAGGACTGAAATAGCATGAAGTGACTCTGGCAGACTGCAGCGCACAAGCTTGCACAGTGCTTGGCTGTATGTTGCCTGGCTGTGCTGAGTGTTATTAGTCCTTCATAGTGCTTGATAATACGGATGCAAAGCACTTCCAGGGTCATCCAAGTTCATCTCTTGTCGCAGTATAGAATTGTTCTTTTCACAAAAGCTATACTGGCGTGGTGCATCAGTTTGGAACAGCCAGCACATAAGCGATTCCATTTCTTTCTTTTTAATGGCTGGCCTCGAGTACATTTATTTTGTAGGTTATTTGGTTGTTGTGCTGCCTTAATTGTTTTTGCTGTGTTCCCTTTTTGTTACTGTCTTGCTTACTTTTTCTTCTCATCTATCTGTAAAAAAATTAACAATTAAGAGAGCGCCTCTAAATGCAAATATCAATTATGTCTATTACTTCATGTTAGAAGCAATAGAACACGGGAGTGCTGTGCTGCAGTAAGAATATTGTCATCAAAAGTGAACAAAGGCCACTTTGTAAAACGTTATCCTTACTGAAGTTGTGCAGAGGCAAACTCAACCCCTCTTGCTGTGTGCCGAGTGGATCTGGGTAGCAATGCACGAGCAGAAGCCTGGGGTAATCGGTGTTACCTGAGGCACGTCAGCTCCTGTTTACCTCTGAAGAGAACTGCTGAACATTTGTCCAAATGAGCTTAAGAGAGGAGCATGCTTCTTGATGAGATAAGGAAGGATTATTCCCCCAACCCCCTTTACAAAAGAGTGATCGCAGATAGCCGATAGCTACCTCCCACTCCTTTTGCATCCAAAACTTCTGTCTTGTATCAGAGGAGCTAAGGACTTTAAAATGTGTGAGCCTATTGGAACGAGTAAGTCAGAAGTTCAGCTGCTGGACTTGAAGTAGTCCTGTAAAATAGCACCTGTGCCAAAGTCATGATGGCAAATAATATACATTTCTTTACTGTAAATAGGGAAAGTGTGTTGCTGCTTGTGATAAGAAACTGAAGCTTTGATTCTAGTGCTAATTGGTAACTTTAGTAAGGATGGGGCTAAGCAGATAGGATACTGCTGTCTGAGCCTACACTGACGCAGCCAAACCAAAGTAGGGCAGTCTTTGTGGCTGGATTTAGCACACTGACATCCCTATCAGTGGTTGGAGTCTGGAGAGAGGACAGATGTTGCTACGCAAGCCATGATTGCTATCCTTTCCTCAGCCCTCTAACTCCCATCGATTCCTACGTGAAAAGACTAGGGGATTAGAAAGCCAGGAGGGTCTGTTGTGGTCATCTGCCTTGACCTTCTGCCTAGCTTGTAATTGCAGTAGGATCATAGCTGATGTCGTCTGAAAACACTTTCGGTGATGGAGAAGGGCAGAAAGGCCTTAGATAATTTAAATGCGTGTTTAAGGTCGCTATTCCTTTATTAAACAGGAGAAACCTTGCTAATTACTAGGTTCTGTCTTGAGAACTTGCTTATAAATTTTAATGACTGTGCTTATCTTGTTAAGGAAGAATATTGAAATAATCTGCTTCTGTCAGAAGTAATCCTAGCTTATGTTATTGTCGCTGTCTTTAGCCGTATGGCAATTTTGATTAAAAACATAATTCATGTGGCTGTAGTCTTGTTCGTCAAAAAACTTAGAAGAACTGTGCAGAGTTAGTAACATTTCAGTGGTTTTGTAGGAGGAAAAAAGTATCCAAAACCTCGCATATTTTGTAGTTGAATTAATGTATAATACGTGTTTTTAAGGACAACCCTTGAATGAATAAGTACTTAGGATATAAGCTACTCCTGAAGAGATGATGGAAATGTTTAAAATACTTTCTTGTATTTTCTTTGCATGACTGAACGGGGTATTTCGTAGATAAAGTGACTTTTCCATAGCATGACAGGGAAGCATTACATCAGATGATTAAAATAATCCTATGAACAACTATGTCAGGACTGATGAAAGCCATTCAGTGCTCTTACTTGGCATTGTCAGTATGAAGACTGTCAAATGAGCCCACCCTAGGACAGCTCAGCCTGTGGACTGAAGGCAGTACGCTTTGGTTTACGAACAGGACTGCATGTGCATTCCTGAAAGAGCTGTAAAGTCTGGATCCTGCTGCAGACACGAAGATATGTAAATAGGTTGCTTTTAAAAATGTACCAGCTGGATGCGGACATGAGGAGTGCTCAGTCAGGCTGCAGTTTCTGTAAGTGGAAGCTCATTATGCTTTAGATAATACTGGTGTTCCTTCTCCAGAAGTAGGAATCCCACTGACTTCAGCATGGGTAAGTTTCATTGATGGTTCAGACCCTAGTTTAATGCAAATGGACTTCTCATCATTCATCATTTAAAAGGGAAAAAAAAAAAGGGGGTTAAAGCTATTGGTTACATTTTAAGGTGATTTTGTCCAGTCTGTGTATTTAGGAGGATTTCTAAAACCTTATAAATAAATCCATTTCCCACACTAACCATTTACATTGTCTTTTTTCCTACCAGTTCCAAAACGGTTTCAATGGAGGAAATGTAAATGAAGCGTATCCCTCTCAGTTAGACGTGATCAGTAATGCACAGACTGCCACACATCTTCAGTCTCTTCATCATCCCACGGAACCCAGATCCTTCTCAGATTTGGCATCTAGTGGATTTATGTGATTCAGGTCTAGAGCTCCATCTGTGACGTTGTCTGGGCTTCAGGCTGCTCTGAGGAAAAGCTTGATAAGTTTGTCTTTGAGCATCAGACTTTAACAGCCAAATTGCATTTTGAGAACATGGTTGCACTATGTACTGGTGGGTATGTAATCCAGGACCTGGCTCTTCAGAGGGACAGGTGGAGTTATAACTTCTGACTGAAAGTATGCATGTGCTGTTTTCCATCGGATTGACTGTGTCTTTGCAGTATGGATTACATATGTACTACAGACTATGTCATGCTGTACAACATAAGATAAGGCAAATGGTTTTGTTGTTTAGAAAATAATTGGGCACTTTACAAATAGCATCAATGGCACAAGGAAGATGATTTAAAACGTGGATTATTTCCAGACTTTATTTTTTAAAAACTATTAAAAAAGCTCTGAATTCATGACAATCAAAAGCACTTAATTTTAATGCATACTAAGCTCTTTAATCACTTATTTTGTATTTAAATCCTTTTGTTTTAAGTCTCCATTTCTAGCACTTTAATAGAAGGCTTAATACAAGGATATGATATGCAACTTCAGGTTTTCTATGAAACAGACCCCTTGCATTCCTCCTTTTCTTGTCAACCTTAAGTGCCTCACAATTTAGCTACCTTGTTTCTGATGGGAGCTTATTTTAGGGAAACTCACTATAAATGTCATCCATATTATGTGAACTTTTACCTAACATCTACAGTGCTACTGGCTGTATCTTTGTTTTCCCCCCTAAAGATAATTTGTTTGAACTATGACTCGATTCTTTATCTGTGGATTTGTTACACTATCATCAGGAGTCACTAATGTTCTGAATTTAGTTCAGCTAAGGAGTTTTGGTTTATTCTATACTGCTTTTCTGCTTTCTTCAGGTAATACAGGGTATATTAAAAAAGCAGATTTTGCTGAGGGGAAGGAGCAGATCCTCAGGATTAGTTTTAGATTATTAATGCTGAAAAACATGTGCCTTATCTTGTGTTAAAACGCTCATAATGTTCTTCAGAAATAATACAAGGCTGCTCTATGCAAGTACTTTCATTAAAATGGATATTGAAAAGGATTGCATTTTAATTAAAGGGGAAAGGAGTCTGGAGTGCGGTTGGTGTTGATGTTTACTCTGACTTCAGTTTTCAATGTTTGTAGTGGGGAAAGGGTCAGTTTGGGTTTGAACTTTATCCCTAGCAAATTGCACTGGAAAGTACAGAGAGGTCATTCTTCTTGTGTGTGCTGATCCATTTGAGGAGCTGCGTGCAAAATACGAAATTGGGAAAACGGTCATTAGAGAAGTTCTCCTTGTAATAGGCTTTATTTTCAGAAAAAAAAAACCACCACCACATCCACAAAAATATTCTGGGGTTTTGTTTTGGTTTTCTCTGAGAGCATTGTAAGAATTGCAGGCACCAATGTTTGGTGGGAAATAATAATCTACGTGAAAAATAGAGAAATGTGTATATGTTCAAAATATTTCATACTCTTGTGTGTTGTATAGTTCATATATAATAAAATGTCTTTGTAAAATATTTTAAACCAGTTAATTTTAAAGTGTTACATCATTATATGTTAAGAACAATTTTATTACATTTGTTATATATCATGTAAGATGACAGTTTAGCCAGTTTGTTTAAAACAGACAAAAGTAAATTGGCTCCCTCCAAGCAGCTGTTGATATTGTTTAATGCAAGGACAATCACTTAAAAGTGGAATCCTTTATTGGCTGAAACATGCTTTCTTTGAAGAGCAGCGTATTTTCTTCTATTCAGTGTGAGATGATATGCTAGGCCAAACTTTTAATTCAGTCACAACTTTACAGGTGAATAACTTCAGCAGTTCCTTTAAGTGAAATTACCACATGTGGAAGGGATGTTAAGGAAGCAATTACTGTTCAGGAAAAGCCCATCAGCACATGGTGGGCTGTATTACAATGTTGCTTTTTCTTTTTTTTAAGGTTTCAGATTTTGTTTTCTGCACAAGACATCAGTAACAGATTCAGTTAGTATTGTTTGACTTGTGATTCTGTCGTTCTCTTTTTAATTGAAGGTCTTGTTTTAAGCCAATATCTGAAACGTCTTCCATATCTAGCTAGTGTATCATGTTTGCATCTGAACTTGAAAATTAGAAAAATGCTGTATAACCAGAAGGTTCAAAGGGATAATGTATGTTTTAGATCTTACAGACCAATATCTATCCTGTTTATGAATTTAGTTAAACCAAATACATGTTGTCCTATCACTAAGTGCCAAGGATGCAGTACTATAACTGTGCTGCCCTACTTACTGTAAACAATTAGTTGTTTTTAAGCATATCAGCGTATTTTGTGCATTATCTTATGCATACAACATTGACTGTATTAGTGCACTCTTGATCTGCACCAAACTGTACCTACAGTGCACAGATGTTTCTAAATTGCATCTCTGTTAGCCCTTCAGGTCTGTTGTAAGATTATAACCCAGCGTTAGTCAGTATTACTACCCATTTTTGTACAAGTTTTCTGAGCTTGTTTTTCTCCCCCTCCTTTGCTCTGTCTGCACATACCATGCAGTGCACCTCTTGCGTTAAGGTATGGTTTTGTAGCAGTGTTGCTCATCTCCAGTAAAGTTTGTAAGACATGATATATGGTAATAAAATAATCACTTGAATGTAGCTGAAATGTATGTTCTTTTACTGCAAAAATGTTTGATTTCAGCAGTATACAAAGAGATAGGTTATCATACAGTTACTAATATCTTTTCAGAGCTTGTCATAGTTTACAAAACTATTGTTATTTACATCACTGTGGACTTTGCACTTCTCTGAATATTAGATGCAAATACAATGTATATAATTTAGAGTGGTGAACAAATGTGTATTTGTCCATGGAATTAGTATTTTATACTTGCATGAAAACGAGTTTATAAATAAACTTTGTAAATAGCAAGCCACAATTAGCAGTTGGAAGGCTTCTATGTTCATTGCTCAGTGGCGGTAAACACGGAGTTGAACAGAACCAAGGCAGGAACAGATTTCTGCATAGATGGGGCTGGAAATAAGAAGCATTTTCTGTTTTGAGGTTCGTAGCTGGCCATTGATGGCCTGTTGCTATTTCATAAACAGTGATTTTAAGTTATGAAAAATATTTTTTTATTTCTAGAAATAATTACTGGTACCACTGTTCCCTGTGTCCAATAATCAGTTGTAATGATAAGTCAAATGTTTCACTGTAATACCCTGCACAGTTACCAAATTTACAACAGTTCTTTGGTTTAGTGACGTGATGAACAAGAATTTAATTGGTTTCAACTATGCTGCTGAGGCGCATGTCTTGCCCAGATTTAATGCTAGGCCATGAACTCTGTGTGTAGGTCCTTTTGTTTACTCGTCTCGCATAGCACAAAAAGACAAACTACGATATGAGAGCAATTCCACAAGGCTGCAAATCTATTACGTGACATCTGGAAATGATCAGGCAATAATATAAGCAAAGCCGACCATCTTTTTTTGTAGTCTGATGCATTTGTTAAAAGGATGCCTTCAAGCCACATATCAACCTGTCCCCAGAAGGGTAAGACCTCACTGCACAGTTCTGTTTGAAGGAGGCAGATACTTTTTTCTGGACTAAGACATTTCCTTTACAATTTACGGAATTCCATTTCTAATTCAACATGAGAGTTAACCACCATGACACTACCTGACCCACAGTAGTCTTCTGTGTCATAGGCTTGGTCAGTTTGTTGGTGGAAGTCATCATCTTACTCAAGGCTCTGTCAGAAGGAGGCTTATCCAAGCAGCTCTTTTAGACGTGCATTTTCCTACCGAGGAACTGCATTTCCCACTCACACTCTTGAGAGCTGTTTTCTTATCAGGTGATTTTCTTCACCTGAGAACTGGCTTTATTAAACTATGTTAAAATTACCATCTAGAATGAGAGCAATAAAAGCCTGATTCCTCTTTTATTATTTTTATTCTGTCCATTGATTAAGTTGACAAATTACCTTTCTGTCGTCTTCCCTCTCTGCCTAGGTATCCTTCCCTGCACTCTGACACATCTAATGCTAGTACCACTAGACCAAAACAGCTTTACACATCCAGAATACAAGCTGACATCTAAAACTAATAATGAAATTCCACTCATCCTGCACCCTGTGTAATTTGAACGTTTCATGATTTCCAGCATGGGCCACTGTCCACTTTTCCCTCTTTCATTTCTGTTGCCTCCCATGAGCCATATGCATTACCAGGTAACCTGAACCAGAAAAACATTCATTCTTCCTCTCAAGCAACCTCTGGTGCACTGATTTTTGTGGTGAAACCTACATTTTATAAATCATCTTAGCTTCTGAAGTTGATTGCCCTGACAAGTGAAGAAGGACATTAATAGTAAGGCATCAGCCAAAAGCGTGAATTCTAACACATGATCAGTCTATGGGAGGATGCCTTTTATTCTATATAACCCAGTCTTCCAAGCTGAAAGCCATCAGGCAATGTTGTTAGCATTAAACAAAGCCGTATACACCTTAGTTTCCAACGTAGCCAGTCTTTGAGAAATAGTGAGTTTCCTCAACATTTGTTACTGTGGGTTTTATAATTTCCACTGAAGCCAAGAGGCTCTTATCTTCTCTTGAATCCAATGTGGATTCAAATAAAAGTATAAGCACTATTCAGAAATTAATAGCATCACCTTTTTTTTTTTTTACACTGTTGTGAAGGTTGTGTGTGATCATAACTGTCTGGATGTCTAAAAACTGTAAAATAAGTTCGAGAAGTTTCATTATTGAAAACAAAAATCACTGAAGAGGAAGCCCAAGTGTTGTTAGGACTAACTGAAATCCTTCATTACTGCATCATAATAATATTCAATTAACACTTCCTCCTGTATTTATGGAATTACAAGGAATTTTTTTACAAAAAAAAAAATCAAATTTTCCTTTTTACTGACTAGGACGTGAAGATTTCCCTCGATATGGAACAGTAGGCATCTTCATGGTAGATGGTACAAGCCAGAGGGTCTAGGCTCCCTGTTAATAGAAGAACTAAATTAGAAGAAACTATTGGCTTTACTTTGTGACACTACTCAGAGAAGTTTTGAGAGGGCAGTGAAGGAAGTGAAAGGATAGTCTCACCTTTAACGTACTTGAAAGATGTCTGTGGGTATTTGTATTCTTTTCTAGTTTCTGAATAATCATACTTTTTTAAAGAGCAAAAGTTAAATCTCCAGAGTCTCTACTCAGCTGCCAAATACCTTAGTTCTTCCATAACTGCTCAGGTCCTGGCAACATTAAGCTACTTGGCTACCAAACCCTTGAGAAGTTGCATACCAGGTGTTTCCTGCACCTCTGTTGGGCCAAAACCAGTGAGTGGTTTCAGAATATACTGAACAAATTGGTCCAACAGAAAGCAGCCAGAAAGTCTGTCAAAATGAATTAACGGGCAAGCAAAACACACAAGTTAGCTCCCTTCTCTACCTTGATGGAATTAGGATGTGAATGAAATCAAGGTCTGTAAAGCGGTTCATAGGGTATCCTGAAATGAAGCTTTCAAACTGTTCCACTTGGAAAAAATAGTCTGTGAATAACTGAGAGCGAGAGAGCAAGGGATGTATCCTTTAGCCTAGGACAACTGGATTCTTCAGTAGGTGGTGTTGGGTGCCCAGGGCAGTCTGTGCCCCAGGAATTATGGCATCTGTTTTGCTTTTTACCAGCATCTTTTTAATTCACTAGAGGGGAGAACTGTCATCAAATCCAGATGGAGGTTTACGTGTAAATGCCCACCCCCCACCACCAAAAAAGAAAATTAAAAATAGGGCTTGACCTTCATACTTGGTTTTACGTCTGCAGTAGATGAAGGGTCTCTGTAGCTGAAATATGTTCTAGATTATCTTAGCAAAGAGGTTATTCCCTTTAACTTTAGCTGTCCATACTGCCATATGTTCTTTAAAGCACGTATTTTCTAACTTCTCATCAACATTGTGATCATCAGTGTGTCTGAGACCTATTGCTACAGAAGCTACAAATTGTTTTTCCAAGTTATTAATGTAACTGTAGAGAAGAGGAGAATGACTTTCTACCAGTATAGCTTAAATTACAATGCTAAGAGCTGGTCAGGGCTTCATAGTAGTACCAGTCATTATAAAAAACTAGAGCAGTTCTTTGCCAGCGAAAGTCCCTAATATTACTGGTCAAAATGGTGTAGGGTTTGTGAGCCTGCGTGGGTGGTGGTAGCACTGCTATGTGACATGCACACACGCAGAGCAGCCTGTGATCATAAAGGCACATGATCATGTGCCAAAGAATGTTTTAATTACACCACCATCTAATCAAACCTTGAAAGGCTACTAAGAGCCTGTGACACCTCATTCCGTATAAAGAAGGATCTGTGTTAAACTGCAGACCTAGACTTATAATTAGCACATAAACTTTTATGGACTTAGCTCAAGTCTGCTTTTGGTCCCTCAATAGTTCTTAAAAAAAATAAAGGAATTCTCAGGCAAAGAAAAACTTTGCTAACTTAATGCTTCAGTTTTAATATTGCTCGGTAAAACAATGACAGGAACTTTCAGACCAAGAATATTGTTAAGCAGCAGGTATAAGGAAAATATCCATTAAAATAACGTAGATAAACGTCATTAACAGGCTTCTGAACTCTTGTTTTTCCCCCAAATGTAGCTCTGTGAAGTCACACTCACCAAGTTTGTCCCATTCCCTCCTTGTTTTGCAGACATCCAAAGCCAGCATTTAAAATGTTTCTTGCAGCAGATGAGAAAGATACAGATCTTCTGATTCAGCTCTAACTTTGAACTTGTGGAAGTTCGCAGTGCTTTGAAGTCAGCACACCAGTTACTCTCTAATAATGAAATCTGAACAAAAGTGAAACATGTGGCACCGCTGTAGCACTTTTCATTGTTTTTCTTTTTAGAAGCAGAGTATTTGTGTGAAAATGGAGACATTTGCCTACCTACTCTCAAGAGTCATATAAACCTCACGTAGAAATGGCTCCAATAGGTGCTAGCAGAATATGACCCCTTTAAGCTTACCATTTAGATGCCCAGTGTTGACCATAAGGTCCTAGACCAGACATGTCTAAGACTACTGTGGAGAAACAGGTGACTCCCTTTTAAGCAATAGCCTCCTGGTTCTAGTATAACCTTTCTGCCAGGGCTTGACTGGCAGCAGGAAGGACTGCATTCAAATGTAGGGCATTGCAACAAACACACCAGCTGACTGCCCACCCAGGAACTTGCAATAACTGACTTGAATTATTTGATGCTCAAAATGACCTGACTTCTTTGCTTGCAAACACTGATCACTTAACTTTCTGTGTTCTTATTTAGTCAGTAGAGGAGGGAGAAGAAAATTCCAACAAGTTGGGTAAACAGGATGATTTATATCACCTAATGCCTAAAGCATTTTAGAGTCCGTTTCCCTCTGATGTGGCAACTGTGGCAACTGTTGGGTCAACTCTGGTCTGCTTTGCAGTATCACTCAAGTAGCAGCCCTCAACTGATAAATCCCGTTGGGTAACAGGACCCACTGACCAGCTGCTAAGTCACCTGTGTTGTCTGCTTTTTGTAGCTTTGCCACACCTTGCTTCTGCACTTTGCGACTTCTCACCGCTCTCGGTGCCTTGCTCTGCCCACCACTCTCTTTGCCATGGCACCTTGGTCCGTGGTTCCTGCTGCAGCACCTCAGAGCAGGTGACACTGAAAATAACACTGACAGCTAACGTACATACTCAGGTGTGTCAGCTGAAACAGCTTCTCTCACTTTGCAGCACACAGGGAATTTTTGCCTAATAGTTGTTTATTCACCTTTAGTGGAGAGAATGGGGTGGGTTTTTTAGGCCTTGGCCATCAGTCTCACGGTCCCGGGTCTGCCCTTGTCATCACCATTCCTCCTCTGGCCCCTGTGTGCTGGGAACAGGGACCTCGCCCCAGCGCCAGACTCAAGGCGGTACTTCAGCACTCTCTTTGGCAGTCACTTCTGACTCATGTCTTCCCTCAAAGCAGTCTTTCCCAACTTTTTGGCCTGTAAGTCTTCATGCAGCCCTGAGTGAATTATTCTGCCCTGGAGGAACCAAGGCGCTGCCAGCAGTGAGAGGTAGGTAGCAATTCCCTGGCTAAGATAAACATATCCAGCCAGGTATTACAGCCCACTCATGTTCCCTCGTCAGGCCCTGCTTTAGAGGAACAGAACTTCTACATACTTTTTCCACCCATTGCCTCTTTGAAACCTTTTACAACTTCCTAGTTGTAGCCCCACATTTAAAAAACACTACTTTTAAAATAGCATGTAACGAATGATGAAGGACCTCCTTCCAGCCCTCAAGAGCCAGTATCTGACCTTCCATTTACCATGCAATATTTTTAGTAGTATAATTTCAGATACAATTGCCTACACTCAGCGTCTTAAATGGTGCATGAAATGCTTTTTCGGACACACATTAAGAACTCAGCTTGCTGGAATTAGAAACTAGATATGTTGTTTTATTTACAATATAAAATCAGACTGTGGTTTTGGTATAGATTGCTACAATGAAGAGGAAAGGTCCCTTTGGTGTTCTTTAATTTATGACACGCTGTAAAATGTCCAGGCATATTTTCCCTAGTAGTAGAATGAGGAAAAATAGTAACTCTTGGCTAGAGATTAAATAAGTCTCACCCACCATGAATGTATTTTGAGATCCTGCACATTTGGGAGCAAATAGGCTACTTATCTGCTTCTGGGATCGTGCTCATTTGTAACCACAGTGCAGGCTCTGTGGCTTTTAAGATTTTTTTTTGTTAGTCTGCCTAAATAAAATCATTCATATCAGATGAGTGTCAGTACAGTGCCACTAAAATCAGATTAAAGAGCTCTTTAGGCTAACATTTTTTTGCTTTGCAGTATAAATTACATCCTGTTCTGATTTTTCTGATTCTTAATGTCTCAAAGTCTGTTCTTTAGGCACACTAGAAACTAAAAATAGTCCAGTGCCATGAATTGCAGCTGTATAGTGCTCATTACCCTGCTCATGTGAAATCTTGTCATCATTCTGCTGGAGTGTTTCCTGGGGAGCTGCATAAACAAGCTATGACCCATGGCTTTCCATAGCTTGTGATCAGACTGTTTAATCTCTGCTTATCAGTTAGGAACCTTCAAAATTGCTATTTTGCAGCAAAGCCTTTAGCAGATGCACATCACCTGATTAATCAACTGCATCAGTAAACAGAAATATTACCAGTGAATCACGGAATGATGCAAATACCTCTTACATCATGTCTCCTCTCACTGACAGAACAGGATTCCTTGTTGTATAAAACCTTCATCCATCTGACTGGGGCAACTGTGGTAAATCCTGTTCACTCAAGATCACTGTCACCCTATACAATTTCTCTCTCTGGAAGAATGATTTCCCTTCATCCTTCCTATCTTTTCCTGCACTTCATTTCATCCTATGAACTTTTTTTCTGTAGGTATCTCAAGATACTGCCTCTCAGACAGACACAAAGTAAAATATTTGCTGACATGGTCATTTTTCAGTTGAACAGTAGGCATTCAGGATTTGGTATTTCCATGCAGCACACACTAAATTAGTCACTGTGAAAAGACAAGTTACAAGAAATAGACCAATCCAGCAGAAGTGGCAGGTGAGCAGCTGCTATTTTTTATCAAAAAGAAAAGTTCTTCAATAAAGCTCCTCAATCCTCTCTCTTGTAATGCAAGCCCATTTTTGTAATCTTGTATCCAAAATAATTTCATTTTAGCAAGCTGGGTATTTTGGCATGTTTGTGTTTGTTTGTTGTTTTTTCTTTTGTTTTGTTTTGTTTTTTTCTAAAACTGAATGCAGTCCTTTATGTCAATGTTGGACAAAGAAACATCAGTTGAATCAATTGTTCATCATCTTAGAGACATACATACATGGGGAAGTCTCTTGCCTCCTTCCTTATGTGAGGAAATTCCTTATGCATGCCAGATTTGTATTGGTTTGGTTTCACTGAACATGTTGTAAACTCATGTCAAATGTCCTCTCCAGTGTCTGTTTCTCCATCACTAAGAATTCTTTGTTTCCTTCACACTTTCAAAGAGGAGACAGTCTGCATTTCCCAAACAATACAGACAAAAAGGAAAGGGAAAACTGTTCTGAAAGAGGATGCAGCAGGGAGCTGTTAGATAAAATTGTGAAAGATAGATCAAAATATTAAGGACAGCTCGGGGGATAATAGGAGATCCAGTGATGGCCCCTTGGGGGTTAGTTAGAGGTGCTGTTGTGAGGGGTACTTAGACGTAGACTGAGCTAGCTTGTACTCTGGGAACAATCTATATGACTTAATGGATTTCTCCCATCTTTTATTCATGACTCTGTTTAGTCCATGACTGGGGCTTTTCATTCTATGGGAAAAATATGTGTGCACAGCTCAAGAGTGGATGCTTGCCTGTGTGTTTTTAAAGGGCTCCTCGTTGCCTGCCAAATTGCTTTTTTTTTTTTTTTTCCTTTCATGTATTTTTGCAAATCATACAAAACATTTGGAAGTGACTCACCCAAACATTTCAAAACTGATCCAGAAAAATTGGAAAGGGAAGGTGTTTATTCCCTAGCTGACAGCCTTTGTGTGTCATATCTCAGCCTGCAGTGGGTGTTCTCAGCTATCATCGAGATGCTCTCATAGCAGCTGAACATACATCTTCCTTCGCTCATGATGCTGTTTTATCTCATAGAACTGGACAAACTGCAGCATAAATTATCTGAGTTTATTTACAAAAAAGTGCATGCTAATCTTATATTTGCTGCTTCTAAATATTTCTGCAGGATTGTGGAATCCTGTTGGCTTATGGCGGAAAACCAAACACACAGTTACCCAGTGACTTTCAGCCTTCCCCTCCTTTCCAGTCTGTGTCCATACCCTGATAGTCCTTCCTCACCTGGAGGCCCAGTCAGAGTGGATTTAGTTCAGTCTGCAAAGTAAGAAAATTAGCTTGTTTAAAGCTGACAGGTGAGTTTAGAAGTGGCCTACTGTACAAAGAAACTGCATGCCTCAGGAAAGAGATCACTTCTGCCTATCCGTGTAGAAAAATACAAACCACATTTGTGAAAATAACCGTTCTCTCCACGTGCACCTAAAACAGTTCAGGCACGTTCTGGCTCTGATTTAACCTCTGATTCTCCTAATTTTATTCCTATCCCAGCAGTAGCTGTTGCTACCTCTGAAGCTGGAGATCATTGTCATTCATATAAAACACAGAAAAGCTGTTATGCCATTTTAAAAATGAATATGGATCAGGCTTGGAAAACACTTGCTGCTGTGGGGTTCTTTAACCTTTGTTTTCAGATCTATGCCACAACTGTTTTGGCACGAGAGAAGATAGGAAAGACCACGTGGGAACCAAAGCAGGCCTCTTCCTACATTTCAGTCCTACCCTATTTGGTCCATTAGACAGATATTGTTCATAAATGATGATATCCTATTTGAAGTGGTTGAGGCAGTAGAAAGAATTTTGTGATTTATTTTCTAAACACTTTTTGGAAGATTATCTTTTCTCCAGGTGGGGAAATCAGCTTTTGTGATTTTCCTTCTTTCTTTTTTTTTCCCTCAGCCACTCATCATCTCCTCAGCATCTGTGTAGTTTCAAAGAATGTAATCCCTGCCCTTCACTGAGAAATTGAAACCTTTGCTGTATAAGCAATCTACTGACACAGTCTTACTGGTATGCATCTTTTCCTTCTTGCTCAGTGATAATGTCACCATCCATTTTACTCTTAACTCCGAGGAATGAAGAGTGACTATTTGAAATACTTCATTGTTGAAAAGGGAAAGGATCTGTTACCAGATGTAATGCTAGATGTAGATTTCTTCTGTATTTTACAGAATATCAAGAGCATGACTAACATATAAAATGAAGATCAGATATTTAATTACTCGGAGTATATATAGCTCGTGGTTACACAAATGAATTTTGAAATTCTGAACTCATAAATTCAATCTCCCTACCCTCACCAATGAATGATGCATTGGAAGATATTCAGTGACCTAAACGCAGGTACCTAGTGCCATTTTAGCTATCAGATATCCAAGGCGTCTACATAAGTAATCTCAGAAACTTCCAGAGCAGCAGCTGGTAGGCCAGAGCAGATTGATGTCTACACCAGGCATATGGATTACTGCCACATTGGGGCATCCTCAGATTGCTGAAGAACACTTAGGAGGAAAACATTTAACAAAGAATTGCACCCCTTTTACATTCTGACATGATGAACATGCGGATTTGTTTAGCATGTTAATAGGCAAATAGTTTGAATTGCCTGGAATCTCACAGACCTGGAAATTAGAAGGACAAAACTGAATTTAGTAATACCTTTCTAGTCCATCACCAGGTCGTAATCTTTTCGTGCTCATCAGTTGTGCTGATAAAACTTTTTAAAATTTAAAAAAATAATTGTATCACAAAAATATCTGGAATGCAACTTACATTTTTATGTGCAAATACCTGCCAATCTCACCTCACTAAAGAAAATGTAGTGCTTTTGTCCATATTATCCTGGCCTCTGGTCCTCGAACTTCAATATAAAACCATTTTGATCTATTATCCAAAATGTTCAGCTGGATTGCATGCTGCTTCTAAGTGTTGTGTGAGCAAAAGACCTTGGAAATTACCAATTTGCTGCTGCTGGTTTCAGCCTGCCTATTCCTCTCTCTGTGACAGGGGATAAGAAAGTCGACCAGCAAGCTGATTCGATGAGATGATAGTGCCGGTTGTTTGCCAGTACCTATGGGTGTTACAGCCATGGGTCCAGGCTGCCCCAGGCTGTTACAGTGAGCACAGCACTGCAGCTCTGCTGGCACTGCTGGCACTCAGCTCTGACTTCTAGACTAATTCTTCCTTCAAGTCCCTGGCTTGGTGAGGAAAGAAGACCATATCTGAAGAGACATTTTTGAAGCAGAGTCTTGTAAAGCTGGTTGTGATCCTTCAAACTTATGCTTTGCATGTATCTGGGTAGCATCATCTAGTTGGAACAGTGCTGGATATTTTTCATAAATAACGCATCCACTTCTCCCATAGAAGCTCTGCCATAACCGCTCCCCTCTTATCTCCTATTTCTCATTCTGAAGAGTCTTTCTGTTTACAGATGAGGTAAGGAGCCAAAGACAAGCTTGCTGACCGGGCCAAAAATTCTGTGGGCAGTTCTGCACAGATTTAGAAACTGGATGATCTGTGACTGAAAACCCGAGAGAACTGTGTGGAAAGGCTCGCCTGGGATATATGCACAATATAAGCCCTATATATTAGCTGGTTTAAGTGAATAAATAATTCAGACTATCTACCCAAGGGCAGATTTTACTCTAAATAAAATACAGAGAGGCTCAAGGTAGTGTACTGAGAATCTGCATATCCCTATAAAATGAATAAAGCTGAGAAATCCTACCGCTCACCAAGGTCTGGGCTTATAGGGGAATCAGATTTCTCTCTCTAAATACACATGCACACACACACACATACACACATGTACACACTGGGACCAAATTTCCACTGAAATCAATTTGCTGTAATAGATGCAGTAAAAGTCACAAAAAAAAAAAAAGAAAAAGAAAAAAAAAAGGAAAAGAAAAAAAAAAAGTATTGTATTTTATAGCGTTCTGATCTTTAGAAAACTTTCCTGTCCCTTCTCTCAATAAACCTGCCCCTTTTATATATTTCCTCCTGGCCAACCGTGACTATTGTCAATGAAAGAGGTATTTTATTTTAAAAACACACGCAATTTACCTGATACTTTAAATTGCCTTTGAAAAAATTTTGCTTCAAAGAAGTGCATAATAATTATCCCACACCCATCAATAATAACTTCACTTTCTCTGAAAAGCAGAGGTACAGCATTTTTCTTTGGCTTTATGCCAAATGCAGAGGCATTCATTAAGGTTTTACAGCTTTTTTTTAAAACACAGTCTGATTTACCTGAAATACCAACATGATCTTTGCCAGAAAGGTCATTTACTTAAGGGATTTTTATTTCTTTTTTGCACAGCACATTTCCCTTGAGGTCTTACACACAGAATGGTTGTCCTTTGAAGTCATACGTCCACTGACTGTGTGTGCCAGACTCCCATCATCACAGGTATATTCTGACATCTGTGTCCCAAGAGATGCTTGGTAGGGCCAGGTCTTCAGACTCCTTCTTTGTGTTTAGTGTAACAATAGCATAATATTTTGCTTTCACCCCCTTAACTCACTTAGCATTCTTTCCCCATCACTTTGATAAATTTTATGAAAGCTCTCTCTTCTATTTGAATCTCTGTTTATCAGGATTTATTCCACTTATTTGGATTCTGCCATCTGCTGACACCCACTGAGTTACGTTGAGGTAGAAAAAAATATGTACAATGTCACATCAGGCAAAACATTCATTTCAAATATAAAATTTCATTTCATTTCAGAGTCTCCTTCTAGGTACCAAAAAGGGAACTAGAAATGTATGTTCATTTCCTCTGCCTAGCAGCAGAAGTGTGTATTGTCCACAAAATGGAAGAATGAAGGTCTAGGCTGTAATACAGCTGATCCCTATGGGTCCCTTCCAACTTGAGATATTTTATGACTCACCTGTCTCAACCTCATTTTCAGTCCCAGTCTAAAAATAAAATTTAAAGTTTTAAATGCTGACTAATACCTTTTACCTATATTTATTTTTTTACTAGATTTTTCCTGCTTTTTTTGTCTCCACAAATATGCCAAAATTGATTCAGAGAAATGTAGCTCATTTGATATACTCACAGAAGCACTCTGGTCCTTTCTCACTCAACAGAACCAAGTTCAGTCAGAGAAGATGGTGGGCAGCACCAAAACACCATCATGGGCCAGCATATGTAATGTCAGTGCACACAGAGCAGGAGCAGGACTTCAAAATTGAGTTCCCAAGCAACTGAGATGGTGATGATGAAGACATGCATGGCAGGAATGGAGAAGGGGTACTGTGATGCTTAAACAGGAAGAGATTTTTAGCAGAGCTGAGTGGTGAGAGAAGACTGGAAAGAATAGAAAAAAATCCCTATCTGTGGTCAGGTGTGCTGGTGTCATCCCCTTCTTGCTCCCTATCCCCATCCCCTTTTTTGCTTTTGCAAAGAAGCATAGACCAGCTCTGGCATATCATTGCTGAAGGTAGAACTGCTTATGTTTTTTTCTAAAGTTTCTAGTTTTCAAAACTGCCATGGACATTGTCCATGCTACTTCATGGAATTAGGCAGGAGAAGGAGCAGGTATTAGCAACATGAAATGGCACAGGCACTGAGCAACCCTACACGACTTCTGAAGATGAACCTTTCTGTTCTGAGCAGGAATCCCATGGAAAAGGTTACTTATTTTATTTTACTGCCCTTGCAGGAGCAGAATTAATTCCAAAGTGGGCTGTAGATGGTTCTTTTCTTCCCCTTCCCCCTCCCCCTCCCTCTTAAATATGACTAAATCTTGATGGAAATGAGGAAACTGCAGTCCTGGTTGCTCTCTTGTGAAGGACTGAGTCATGGTATGGGGCTTACCTAAAGCACTGGAGATTACCCCAGTGATAAAATGTAGCTGACTGCTCTCTAGCTCCCCACTGAAATATGAGGCCCTTCATTTTAATTAAGGTTGACTGAAAAAAAAAAAAAGTTTTCATATCCCTACATACAGACCTCAGCATCTGAGACCATTTTGCTGAGCGTTTGAAACTTCTTTTGCTTTACAGTTGCATGGATGAATCAGAACGATCCGTGCCAGCTAGTCTCCACAGTCATAATTTAGTGCTGTCTTGACTCACACGATTGAAAAAGTGCTACAGAAACAACAGCAGAGTGAAAGGGTGGGGAGTCAGCACTGGGTGAAGATGCCTAAATTTAGAAATCTGCATGTGAGCTTGGTGTCAGTACTCAATTGTCATTGTCAGCAAAGATCTCAAACTATTGTCAGTCTAAGCCTGGAGAGTGAATCAAGGATTGGAGTCAGGTGTAGTGTAAACAGAACCAGTTGAGGAGGACTTCTGGCCACCAGTGATAGCCCTTCAGTGTTAAAGGAATCTGGCCATATCACCCACGCACAAAGTTATCACATACCACTCAATTTTTCTGATGGCTAAGACAAATTTTCTAATTACTGGCCTCATCATGGCTGGTCAATGATTATTTTTCATCCAAAGTAGGAGTATCCCAGGTCATACAGTGACAGAACAGGATTTAAGGGCTTGCCCCTCACATTATGGCTTTAGGTCCAGCTCAGTATTATTTTAACTACAATGGAAATTTCAGGCTCTGATCTGGCAATTTTTTTCTGAATGACTTGCTGCTGTAATACCATGGAGCAACCACACATTCTTCATTAAAACAGTGGAAAACTGTACCATTACCTGTATTTATTTTTATCACTTTACCTCATCCTTTGAACTTTCTGTGTGCTGGCCAGGGACAGTGATAACCATGTGTGTCCCTCTGTGCTGTAGATGCTGTTTGCACAGTGATACAGCTTGTGTAACATCATGCCCATGATCACATCTATTTTGTCTTTTCTGAATGTTCTAGATAGTTAGATTTGCTTCTGTGTCAAAACGTGTTACCAGCATCTTTTGCAAAATACTTGCAAACATTGGACTTTTGAGTTTTTATTTTGGTCTGGAAGGTCCAGAAAGCAACATGACATCCACTTCTAAACGTAGCTATTTGTAAAGCCTTGCCAAAGTTTTCTGCCTTAATCTAGTCTTAAAAACATGCAAGTTCTGATAAATTTTTCTTTAATGTTTTAAGTAATAACTATTTCTTTTAGAAAAAAAACCTGCACGGGACAAGTCCTGCAGCTTGAATGTTGCAGAAGATCGATATCTCTTCCAAATATAACACAGTATCTCTAAAATAGGAACAAAGTGAAAGTTTTGAACCAATTTCTTCAGTGACAGCTGAAGATAGCCAACTGTCAAAGTAGAGAACAAAATAAATGGAAGATGACCAAGACAGTTATGATACATGCTCTCAAAGTGCATTTTTACAGTTGTTCTATTTCATTCTCTTTATGGTTTCATACCTTGAAATATTATACCAGTTGTTATATTCTTATAGAAGTTATTTGAAGAATGGTTCACAGTCCATTTATTGTTATTCTGTACAGAGATGTGATGAAATCAATGTACTCTGCGCTGCAGGCATAATATAAAGCAGATGGTTTTTCCTCAAGCAATGAGTACATTAAAATCCAAACTATAATACAATGTATATAGTGCTTCTAGATTAAAGCTCTTGCATGCCAGATTTGTAGCTTTGATTCTCTCTGATTTTAGTGCTTAGTAGGATTTATTCCAGTGATTCTGCCCTTGGGCCAAAATGAATCAGCTTTTATCTTGGATGATCATATATTGGCTAAGCCCTGTAGCTTTTCTTTTAATAAACATGTAACTATAACCTACCATTACACGTACATAAAACATTACAAATCAAGCTTGCACACAACACCATAGCCAAAACAGAATCCATTAAAGTTCAAAATGGGGTTCATTTGCAGAATGAACACTTTTAATGTGTGTCCTTTTAGTTTCTCTGATTACTTCTAGTCAGATTTCTTATAATCAAATTCACCCTTGCGCAAGCTTAAGCTTATTTGCGGGCACCACAGAAAAGCATATTCAGGCTCCTGCTTGCAGAGTGAAAAGTCTTCACAGAGGTGTGATTTCTGACTAGGAAGTGACATTTTCATGTGTGCAAAGTGACGACTGATTTTCTCATCTTCCTCGGCAGCATGAGCAACAGCCTTCAAAAAATGTTTATGTAACTATTTGGCTTATTTTCTTAAACCTCTTTGTTTTTCAAGACTTCCAGGGCTTTGCTTATACTCCAAAAGATTATCTGGAGTTATTCTTTTCCTAACTCTCCAAATATGTACTTTGAAGATGGTCGAGCAGATCCTCTTGTTCAACACATTCTTTTATTCAAGTGTAAAAGCAAAAATCTGTCTCTAAGGCTCCTGCCTGTGATACTTGCAAGACAAATCAGTTACAGAGTTAATTTTATATGCTCCCCTCCTTTTGGTCCTAAGTGCACATGATGTGACAGGGACATAAAAGCAAGAGGGCAAGTTGCCAGACTGCTCTAGAACATTTTGGTTTTCTCAGCACATGGGAAATTCCCCCAGGGTCATATTCAGGCTGTAATTGGAGGGTGGAGGGTCATAAGCAATCCTTGCCATCAGTGATGTTTTCAGTGATTCTTTGAAAGCACCCTGAGATCTCTGGGAATATGGGCTGGTTTTGATTGGAAAGATATTTACAGCATCTGAAGCTAGAAGACAATAAATGAGTATCAGGAATGCAGTCCAAACTGCTGTCCAAAAATGTAGGTGATTAGTTCCAGGACAATTAGAAAATAATTCTCTCTTGAACCAAATTGCTTTTACATATCTACCTAGACTACTCAGAGAAGCAGGAGGAGTCTGACCTGAGATATCTCTGCGGCATCAACTACATGCTCCAGCTTCACAAATTCAGCTCATTAATTCAACTATTGCCTGGGCAGTCCCACAGAGATGCTCTCAGTAGGAAGAATAACATCTAGAGAGGACTGAGAGATTCAAAATGAGGTGAAAATATTGTTTCAGACAATCTGCCATGTGAAAGGCTGTATTTTACTGGGGCAAAACTCCTGCATCTGTTTGCACAGGGATGTGCAGTGGTCCTGCCCTCACACCAGCCGTTCCTCTCTGCCACCAGTTTTGTAGACCTGCTTAGATTCACAACGTGTCATTTCCACTACTAGAACATCAAGTCCTCAACAGGACTACCTCAAGCACCATGCAACACAGCAAAAAAGAAATGCTATCATTCATACTAATAAACTAGAGGGGATTTCCCTCCTGCCTTTTTCACCTACATGCAAAGCAGAGACCCATTTGCCATTTCCCGTAAGCCTTGCCGCTCTGAGGTTTGTATTGACTCAGAGCAAACTCAATAAAGAGAGAATGCAAAGTTTTCTTTCTAAATTTAATGCAGAAGTTTTTCTGACAGGTTCAAATTCGGAAACAAGCAGTATAAGATTCCCACTGAGTGTTAATATAACTCACTCACAACCAATAGGGATAGTGAAGAAGGTGAAAATAAAACAGTCTTCCTGCACTCTCTGGTTTCATGGTAAGATCATTCAATCATATGACTTACAGTGTATTTCCTGTCGCCTCTAAAGATGCCTAGCAGGTCTGTAGCAGGTCTCAACAGGTCAAATAAAAAAGAATAGTTATTTGGAACAATTTGTATATTTTACATGCTAATTTTAGTATAAGTGACTTTCATACTGTCTGTCCTTCAGACATTCCCACAGCTAGCTTTCCCAAACCTGTCCTCCAGGGGAATATTTCTAGAGGTGAGAAGTCCATAGTCCTAAAAACTAAACAGCTTGATGTGCTGGAACAGCCTGCAAAGTCCCTGATGACAGTGAGAGATTTACTGGTTCGTAGAACTGAAACTGCTGTTTCATTTCAATTAGACTTCAGAAGATCATTATCAAGGACAACAAAAACTTTTGGTTACTACTGACCGGGGCTGCTTCAAGCCAGCTATAGAAAGATGAAAGATGTTGTCTTGCAGTACTTATCTACTGAAACCTTCTGGTCTTTTTTAGCTCTGGATTGAAATATGATCAGTTTTAATCACCATATTGTTAGAACTTGTTCACCCTGCCACAATTAAAGCAACGAGAATGCATCTGCACAGCAAATTGTTTGATCATTATTTCATTTTAAATGGGGGATATAAAATTACTGCAGTGCAGAGACTCCCATTTATATGTTATTGAAGAAGTCATTGTTCTTCATGAGATTACCTATGACTCTTCTATATTCTTGCCAACATTTTCTTCTCCAGTTGGAACAGTGGGGTTTTTTTGTGACTGGTAGGAATTCTATTAACCTACATTGAGCATTTGGCTTCAAAGGGGTAGGATGAATGACTGACATCTGCCTGCACTAATAAATCCCATGTCTAATGCTATTTTAGCTAGAAAAGTATTATCTTCCTAATATATGGAATTCGCTCCTTCACAAAAAGATTGTCTTTATTTTTTTTTTTAGAATCTAAGGTGGAATAAAATCTAGGATTCTATATTCCAATCTTGTTTGGGCTTTTTTGTCACATATACAGTTTTTTCCCAAACAATTCAGAAATATCACTTCTGGATAAAGTTTGTTTAGTATAAACCTATATTAGAAAATTATAGAAAATAAATGGGTTTTCTACTTCTGAAAATTTCAACAGCTGTTTAAATCAGTTCAGTCCTTCTTCCTACAAAAGAATCATTTTATAAGAAGAAAAAACAATCACAACAGAGAGAAATATGAAGTACAGCATGGAAGACATACTTGTTACAGAGGTTACGTTTGAGAACAGGATGGTATGATTGCCTGTCACTGTTAGGGCAAGGTCCATCTCTTGCTTGTACTGGCATAAATCAAAGGTAACAACCGTGTAATCAAGGATATTATAGAGAGAAATAAAGTTCAAGTGATATTAGTCAATGTTATGTTACTCCATATGTATGTGTATATACACATATACATTTATTTCCCCAACTTCCATTGTAATTTTGCTGAAAATTGTCACAGATATCATTTTATTTTTATCCCACCAGGCAGGTAATGTAATAATTCTGTAACGCACTAATGGTTCCATTTGGAAATATTCTGTGCTTTAGTGCTGAGTTCATTCATTTATTTATTTTTTAATTTGCTTTTCTTTGTTTTACTATGTGGTTAAGCATGTCTTTGACTTACAGTACAGGCTTAGTTATTGCAGTTTCTATATTCAGGGAAAACAAGGATAAATAAAATTCAAAATAAAATAAAACCATATGCCAAGTATAAATGCTTTGAACCTTTGCAACAACAGAGGAAGTGAAATGTGAATTCTTTCCTGTCAAAACATTTGGAGAAAGTATGAAATCTGGGAACTGTCTGGGTTCTGCACCCTGTTTATTTACCAGAACAAACACATAATTGCACCAGGTTACGCAACACACTGTCACGCGTTACCTGTGGTCCCTTCACAGAAGAGACTTTCAGGCAGGAAACAATAACAAAATAAAACAAAATCTGTAATTCCTACTTGAATATCAGCCCTTTCCTCAGGAACTAGTGCTCGCTCCACAGCTCTGGGGAAGAGCAGCAGTTGTTGCCAGGAGTAGAAGATTGTGGATGGATCATGACCACAGGCTTAGAGAAAGCTGGGAGGTGTGTGGGGAATAATTGAAGGCAGATAGAGCGCAGGTGAGGTGTGCAGCCAGTGCCAGGGAAGGCCCTGGGGAGAGAGTGAGGGAGGCAGGGAGGAAAGGCCAGCTCCGGCCAAGGTCCGCCCAGGGAGAACTGAGACAGGCCAGTGTGCACCAGGCCTGCGAGTCAGAAGAGGAGGTAGGGTTCAGGGGCCAGATAAAGGGATGGAGTCAACAAGAGGTCAAATAAAGTAATATAAGCAAACAGAGGGGCAAAGACCCTTTTTAGAAACAGAAGGGATGATTCTGTGCAGCAGTTAACTCTCTAAATGGCTCAAAGGCAACTACACCCTGGATTCAAGTGAGGGGTCTTAAGAAGAACTGGGTAGTGAATGCAAAATTAAGACATTGAATACCACCACACAGCTGCCACATAAGCCTGAAGGCACCTAACCACCAGAAATGCTTTCCTTTTTGGCTGCAATGTTTCCCCAGTGCCAGGGTTCACATCTCAGCACGTTCCCAGAAAAGGCCCATTCTGACAGGGCTGAGCAGCTGGGAGCCGGGGAACCAGGCATTCCTCTGCCTTGATCCCCAAAGGGACATGATCGGAGAGGCATTTGCAAAGCACGCTGAATGCACTCATGGCTGCCACTTTCCTTTAAAAACCACCATAAGCCAAGGGGCCCCCTTGCAACACTCATGGGGTTAAAGCGTTTGCCTGGGCTGCAGAAGAGCACCTTTGTTTCCACAGCGGCTATCTCTGAGATCTGGGAACCAAGCCTAGACCTAGACTTATCTTTTCTAGTGGGGCCAGCCGGCAGGCTGTGGTCTCTGGAAAAGGTGTTGGAAATAACACTGCAACGTGTTCATAGGAGTATGTGGGCCCCAGCTGGTATCTAGTAAAGATCTGGGGGAATTGCATGGCTGTGGGTGGAGACAGGGAGGAGGATGTTCTTGAGAAAGAGGGGGTGAACCAGCCCGACAGCATGGCCTACAAGCACTGCTGTGAAGCCAACCTCTCTCCAGGCTGCCAGCCATACTGGCTCCCATCACCAGGTGTCTGCTGGTCTCCACACACTGCCAGGGAGCCCCAATGCAGATGTGAGGGTGTTGGTAGCTAGATTAACATAAAAAAGGAGACCCTTAGTAAGTGTCAGAGCGTAGTTGTGTTGGCAGGGGAAGACCTTGGCAGTGAAGGCAAAGGTAACAGTTGGGAGCCCTACCTGCTATTATGTCCCACATGATCCAATTTCTATTGGCATTTATTTTTGCAATAAAAGCACCAAATAAACCTGACTGGTATTTTACATGATGTTGATTTATAGCTTTACTCTCTAAGAATAATTTCCTTTTTTATCTCCCCTTTATTGATTTTACTCCCCTCAGTGTCATACCACAGATGAGAACACCCTAATATTTATTACACCCACGTATCTTTATCATACGTCAATATGTGGCTACAGTAACAAAAGACAATAACAAAGGAGTAGTGTTATAACAACCACCGTTTGCACAGTCAGTGCAATAGCTGCTTGATTATGTTTATTAAGTACATGCTTTACTTAACCGCATATAAAATTCAGCTGCATTCCCCATGTGTTGTAGTCTTTAAAACCTGTATCCTCACCCAAAACGTTGATACCTCAAGCTCTGAATTTCCCCACCACATTTGGACCAGACTTTCTTGGTGGCCAGACTCCTCTCCATGTTCTGTGTGCTTGCAGACATGACCTCAGGCATACCTGGAGCCCAAAATCCAAGGTGCCTGCCCAGGCATGCTTGAGGGTGAGCGCACTGCCAGGCACAGCCTGTGAGACATGGCTGCGGTGGAGAAGTCTGGCACCTGGGCACCACTCAGCCTCTGCTTTGGGGATAGTATTTTTCTACTAGAAAAACAGTTCTGCACTTCCTCTTGACTCATGCGTTGGACTCTGCAGAATAAAGCTTTAATAAGTTAGTCATTTATTTCCTTGTACTTTCACCAGTCTTTCTGTCCTGAGATAAAAGTGAACAAAGAACTTTTTTATCCCTTTTGAAAACTGACATTTTTTTCTTGCTCAAGCAAGATAGTGATCATCAAGTGGGAGGAAGAGAGAATAAAAAAGACACTGAGATGAGTTTAAATGGCAGGTCGCCATTCTATTTGTAAAGTGGAGGAAACTTTATTTGTAAAGTGGAGGAAATTTGCAAGACATTCCTTGGACTAAATTTATGTATCTCAGGTTAGGGATTTCCACTGGGACCATGCTGGGCAATAAAGAAGTCTGACCCATGGAGACCTGACAGAGTTCACACCTCCACTATTAACCTTTGAATTGAAACATCTTATTTTTTCCCTAGTAACCCTTAAAATTCTATGATTCTATGAGAATCTCACCACACTTGGATTCATTTTGAGCAAAACAGATACCTTCCTGGTCTCCAGGCAGAGAAGTACTGTGGTCCCAGCATCAATACCAGTAAAACTACTTACCCCAGGTAAGTGTTAAGTTCCAGCTCCATTCTGACACTTATCCTTCATCTTATCTCTCAGTATATTCAGTGTCCTGCCATGTGCCATGGGCAATATGAATCTTCCTCAGCATAAAACCTGGTTTTGCTGTTGCTATTGCAATTCCATCAGAATCAGTCCCCATCACACACCCCTCATATAATTTCCCTTTGAAGTCCTTTGCTGTATTCACTCTCTCTACTGTTTCTGTATGTGTCTTTACATGGATACTACACACAATAAAAAAAAATTGTGGAATTTAGTTCTCTTTTATTTGTTCGATAAATTTCAGAAAGGGCAAACTTTTTATCAATAGGAAATCTTCTTTAAGGAAAGGTAAAAATACAGATTTAGATATTAAATAAGGAATCAAAACCTGTAATAATAATTCATAAAAATCTACAGCTCTTAGGGTCATATAATATATTCTGAATAATTTTATTGTGGGATAGTACTCAATTCTCTTGATGTCACAAGACTGACTCAAATTAAACTAGCTGAAAGTCCATCTACACTTTTGAAGGGGCTTTAGAAAGGTACATAAAAGTCTAACTGTATGAGATGACTGTAATCTATTGACAAAACAAAAGTATGGTGAAAGTGTATGCCTGTGAGAAACACTGTACATGCTCTGCAGACAGCTTCCAAACCACAATATCTTAGCAGCTTTCATTTTCCAAAACAAAAAGCTATAAACTATATAATGCACTGTTACACTGCCAAAATAGTTTTAACCATTATGGTTAAACACAAACATATTCAAAATGAATAAGGTTTTGGGGCTTTGTGTGTGTGTGTGTGTGTGTGTGTGTATGCTTTAGAACAACCATATTAATTTTTGTCTTATCCACAGGGTAGAAGAATTACTAACACTATTATACACCACAAGTAGGGTTTACAGCCAAAAATTTAGTCTATTGTATTGCAACCAAAGAGTTCTGTTTTGGCTATTAGGTTTTGTTTTGTGGGGTCTTTCATCTCAAGAAAAATAATAGAGCTAAACAGCCGCTCATTTCAGGTATGTCAATGATTCATTAGTTGTTTTTAAAGTAAATGGAAAGAGAGAGGTGTCAGTTCAATTTGAAACATAATCTGAAGTGAGAGAGTGTATGCTAACCATTTTGGGTTTTGCCAGGCATGGATCTAAAAATGTGTCTAAAACATTGGTGGTGCCTATTCGTTATTTCAGTCAGTAACACAGAACAGATCAGTTCATAAGGTGCGACTGCAAGCAGTCTGAGTCTAGGGAAAATACACTGTGATGGTTGATGCAGCAGCCTGGCCTGAGGTGACACACATAAAATAACCAGAGTCAACTTGACTGTGGCATTTCTTCCCAGTTGTACATTTCCATGGGGGACATAACAATGCTGATGGGTCTGAGGATTTCTGACTATGACTGAGCGGAGCTGGGCACTTAGCTTGCCCTCATCTGATGAACTTTATATTAATTAAAAAGCTCCCTTTTTGTGGGACACTGTGAGCTGCATAGTCCCATAAATTTACATATCACAACCTATCAAACCTCACTAATAAAATAAATGCAACAAGCAAAGCATTACGCAGCTTGTCCACCTCATGCTCCTGTCTCCCTCATCACCAAACTTATTCTGCCACCAAAGTCATTTTCCCCCTTCATTTTAGATCATCATTTCACTGAAATGTTGCCTGACCTTGAACTTCACTCAGCTGTCACTCTTCCTTGGCTACACAGCATTCAGCAACTGAAAGAGCTATTTAGTACTTTTAATACTGTTCATTCGAGGGGACTGCTAGCAATAACCAAATTCATCTACTGACACCTAATCAATCTTACAGCTCTGACTGGTTCTGTTCCTCTTCCCTGGCCAGCACAGTTGAGGAGAATGGTGTTTTAGAGCTATGGTGAATAGTATGACAAACTGGTGTGCAGAACTCTGTTGCAGACAGTAGCATGCAAGGTAAAAAACCCACAGCTTGATTTCCAAAAACTGGCTAAAATTAGCATTGAGAAACACCTTTTTCTTTTTTTCTTTCTCTACCCAAAATCCAGGGTTGCACTGTGCCGTATATTCATCTGACCACAGCACCTTCAGGGGAAGGTTGAGGGCATGTTAAATGAAAAAGGAAAATTGAAGGCCATTCTATGATACTCTTCTTCAACTACTGTTTTTCTTATTCCCATCTATTTCTGAGGTTTTATTGAGGCAACTCTTGGTGGGTGGGAAGAATGTCAATGACATTTTCTGATAGCTGAGAACATTACAGCGTTACTGGGGTGGCAGAAGCTGACATGTGCAGCAACTAACCATTACCCTGAGTTTGCATCTTCTCAGTTGTTCCTGCTCGGTTCATATCCATGATCTGTTAAGACAGCATGATATGAAACAAGGAGGTTTTCTCTGCTTCGTGCTGCCATGCCTGGCATTTTTGTTAATAGGTTGTGGCTGGAGATCCCAGCAAGACAGTGCTACAGACAGTTCATGCACTTCTCATTTTCCAGCCTATGATAAAAGTCTCTGCTCAAAACTTAACTAATAGGATGATATTTCTGGAAGGACGTAAGTCTCAAAACATTTTTCAGTGATAAATAAACTTTAGGGGCTTTAGGTGTCTATGTTCCACTGCACACTGGGTCTTTAATTCCCCTAAGTTCTTCAAAAATCCTAGGGTTTGTTCATGCGATAGTCAACATCATCTCTGTCCTTCAGAACCTCTTAATTCAGCATTAGTTCTTACTAATGAAGCCACCACAGAAACCTACCAAATCTGAGTCTGGGACCCATGATAAATTCACAAGTGATCTTAAACTGTTTATCAGAAGATTGCTGCTGGTATAATTTCTTAGCAATTGGCTCCAGCTATTAGCAGTAGGTATTAATTTCGCATGAAAATAATCTGAGTTTATAGGCCAAAATGTTGGGTTTTAAGAACAAGCTAGCATGGTTCCAATAAATTTTATGTTCCTTTAAATTGCTTGATCTCAGACTTGGTATTGTGAGTTCTAGAAACAACTATACATTTAAAGCTCTTTCTTCAACTATTAAAGCATGGGAAAATGCAAAGTACGCTTATTCATTTTTATTTATTTAACTCTTCTTCCAACATTTTAAAATCAAGGAATTGTGTTTATGGGTCCAGAGTAATTTGGTCTACATTAACATGCTCTATATAAATATGCTATGAATTTCTAATGTAGACAGGGAAGTGTAAATATTGACATTTTCCAGCTGGGCAAGCTGGGACCTGGCCTTCCATTATCTTACAGTGAAACCCGTGAGCACATGCTCACAATGTGCAGCCTGAGACAGGATTTCAGAAGGTGCTAACTGATGTATTCTGGCAATCCAGTTCACTTCTGCCAGGCAAATCCATAGGTTCCTTGGGAAAACACCTGGCAAAATGTCCAAAGCTAGTTACCTATGGCATTTTGAGCGGAATTCTGAATGCTGTGGAGTAGAAATATTCATAGCTCTATGCTTGGTCACACAGTTTTGGTGTGCTGCAGGTAAAATTGACAACCTCCTTCCACAATGTCTACCTACTATATGTCCAGTTCTTTATCGATGTGAAGAAGATTGTCTATGGATGTGGCAGAGTTTCACATATCCTCAGCAAGCTAGGCAGATTTCCTTACTCTGGAGCTGCTGATGTGAGAGAGAAATTATATGAACAGAAAAGATGGAGAATTGCTGACATAAAAAGATGGGGAAATTAAGAAAAAAATATATTGTATCTGATGGCATTTTGAAGACAAAAAAAACCCAGTATAATATTGCTCTTTCAATTCAAAACCATGGAGAAGCTGATCTGCTGAAGGGGTTTGACACCCTTAACATGGAAGAAAAGTCCAAATTTCTGAAACAGAAAAAAATGAATGACCACAGATAGCTATGACTGCACAAAGACTCCAACTTCCCTTTTTGGTACTGGGCGATACACTATATACAAATAAAACCAAACAGACATAAAGATCTTGAAAACAATGCAAACAAATATAGACAGCGTATTCTTGTTCCTAAGTTTATCCTAAGGCTGCAGGTGACAACAACAGGAAACATTTGTTTGAAGAGTATTAAAATTATCATGAATTCTGCTCAAGCTTCAACCTGCAACATGTTTCTATTGAAAGCAGAACAAAGTCAGAGAGAGGTCACAGTCACTGCTTATTTATTTACTTGTATATTTTTGGAGGTAAGGAGGAGGATGGGAAAGGGATTGTGAAATAAAAGTAGCAAAGAATGATACGCACAGAAGAAGAAAGGGGTAGCTAACTTGACATTAAAAGGACTAGAGGTTGGGTTTAGAGAAATACTGTAAAGGCACAATGGGTTAGAGGAGTTCTTTCTGTTCCTGAAGTTTGTGGGATTTCCTGGTTGAGCTCTGGATGTTCCCATGGACTGCTGGCAGTCAGTTTTCTGAAATTAGCTATGATTTTTTCTGCTTCACATCTGGTACAGTTTCCTATCCCCATCTCAGGAGTTTCAAGGTTTTCCACCTTTCTGATGGGTCAGGAATGCATTGCTGTTGAATCCTACATAAATTACTAGGACTGCAGAGAGCCCACAGGCTCTAATGGAGTGGAACTGGGGTGAGCAGATAAACAGATGTGCAGCGGACAACAAGGAGGAGCTTTCTAGACAGATCAAAGTACTCAAAAGTGGCATAACTAAATCCAAATTATTATGGCACTTTGGAATGAAAGAGGTAGGCTTTGACAAGTATTTCAGGCACCATTTTGTAGAAGTTTAAGCCTGTTTTTGATGTATAATGCTTCGTCTCACTTGAATCTATCGTATTTAAGTGTGGTGTGTAGTGAATATTTTGTAATTCTTCATGGTTTTATGCCTATAGAAAGCCTAGCATATGAAAAAGTACAGTCCTGCTATACAGTGGATGGGTGTCCTTGAAAGTTTCTCATTTAAGATTTGCCTTCACAGACAGAGACATCAAACAATAAAATCAACCATAGATATAACAAACAACACATGATAAATTTGTGTGAATGGAAATGAAACATGATTTCTAATAGTGTGCTTTGGGGAAAGATCTTTATACTGTGTGCGAAGTGCCACGTGCCAGTTTTATATATTCCTACAAACTGTCATTTCCTAGAGGCAGCCATTGCCTGAAGGTCTATAGAGAAGATTTATTTCCATGCTTTCAGAGAGATTAAATATTTTCCTTGTTGGTAACTTCTGGGCACCATAATGTCTTCAGTTTCTTAAAAATTATTGTCCACTTGATGACAAATATATCACGAAGGCTCTGTGATCAGCTAACAGTGATCCTGCTGTTGCTCTAGGGAAGCAACTGGATAACACACACAGATGATCTGGTGCCAGTTTAGGAAAGCACACTACAGATAGGCATTCCTGTGCAAAAGGAGTGGCTGTACCAGACAGGCTTCAGGTGATGGAGGCATGCCTTAAGCAATATTCAATAAAGTATTTTTCTATGTTGTCTCATGACCGATACATCTCCAAAGTCCCCAACTTCTGCCCCCTCCCCATTCCCACAAGTCCCTATTCCTCAAACCCTTTCAGCCATACACCAGCTCTAACCTTATCACTGTTTATACCCCCTACTTATCTGTGTCCTACCACAATCTTCAAACACCTTTTGTGATGCCACAGTGCAAAAACAGGCTCAGAAGCTGTTTCCTTGGGGAGGCCATGTCAGAGGAACTCACTAGGAGGAGGGCTGAATGGGGCATACTAAATAACCCTGGAGCATTGAAACACATGGGACCTATGCAGCCATTTAAACTGCTTGAGCTTTAGGCCAGCTTTATGTCAGCATTTCATTTTTCTCATAGAACAGATGCTGGTTTTATGTTGTATCTTCCATATTCTCTCAGTATTGAGCATTTCACAATTAACTCCATCCATGACAAATAAAACCCGACAGAGCTCAGTGCATGGGAGACAGATGCAAATGAGCAGCATTGCTTTGACCAGCTGTATCTGGCTGAACCTCAGCAGCAAACTGTCTGTCAGACTCTGCCATTAAAAAAACCCCAACCCTCACATCTTGTGACCCGGTGTATGTGTGTGCGCTGCAGAGGCTGGTGCTCGGATAGCGATCATGCTAAACGGGGAAGGAGAGAGCCTGTGATGGAGCAGCTGCTGCAACTCAGCGCAGCTTCATTTAGCTTTTCCCCCTCCCACAACAAATGCTAAATCTACCCCGCTAAAGAGGAGTTCAAACCATGAAGATATTCCCCACAGAAGAGGATTATAAAGCCCTGGAATGGAATTAAAAATAGCCTGTGAAATGAATGTGCTTTTCTTAGTCAGCTTTGGGAGGTTTCATGAAGGAGGCTTTGCCTCTCAAAGCAGTACGTGTAATCTCTCATGGACAGATCCCAAGTTGTCCGCTGTGTAACAAATGTAGATGGCTGTTCAAAAGGAATGCGGTCGCCTTCTCTGGGGTCTTTTTTTTTGTGGTGCTGGGGTAAGGGGAGCGTGTGTGTGCATTTGAATATGTGTGTAGAAAAGGAGGGCTCAGCCAGTCGATCAGATTTCATTAGGTTTCTAACTGCCAGCTTTAGGCTAGTGGTTTTGGAATATTACTTGGGATCATTTCAAGTATTTTCGGCTTTGAAAAGCAAGTTGTTGTAGTTTCTAATTAAAAGAGAGGAAAAAAAGGCCCCTTTGTCAGTTAATAAATAATGATCATTGACACTTCAGTTCAAAAAAACAGGAAATTCTGGAGCTTTCCTTTCCCCCTTCTCAGCTAAGGGCTCCTGGCAAGAGGCGATGTCCCCAGCAGAGGACCACCTGCGGCTTCGGAGCAGCCAAGTTCTCAAGCTGAGATAGAGGAATTTTATACATGACCATGATGTCCACTTCCACTCCAGGCCATCTTGAGAACAGATGCATCTCTACTTTCAAGATACAGAAGTGAAGGGTGCCAGGTTTACAGTATAAAACACCTTCTTTTAGCATTACTCAGTCTGTGGGATCTCTGGCTGCTTATTTTATCCCTCGTAATTTTAGAAAAGTATATGGATCCTGCCAAACTTAGTAGTTGCATGTAAAGTACTGACAAATAACCTTAGATGGTAAATTCCCTGGGACCTCTCCTATGCCTGCAAAGTACCATGCACACTCCTGCTGCAGTATATGTAATGTAGTCTCAAGGACAGTGAGAATATAGGATTAACATTTCTTTCAGTTCCTGCTTCATTCATATCACTCATTCCATCATGTGGTGTATCATGCTGTCCATCCACTGATACCAATAAGAAGGATGGATTTCAAGTATACCTAACCACATGCCATGTTGCTTTGTGGCAACATAGTTCGTATGGGTACATTTTTAAAGGTGACTACCACAGTTTCATTACCAAAAGAGTGGCAGATATGTAGATCCAAAGGTTTCTGAAGGCTGTAAGTGAAATAAATTGCCCCATAGAAGTTCTTATCTCTTTTTAGTGCCTGCAGAAGAAGTGTAAGCACACAGCTTATACACAGGAACTATTACTTACATGCCTAAAGTCACATGGGATTAATCCAACCCCTCTTCCTAAGTTACTATGGAAAATTCTTCCCCTTGCCTAATAGCATCAAAATTATTTCCTGTAACTGTTTTAGTGTCTTCAGAAAGTTAGGAAAACAGCAGCACCTTCATATCTTTTCCAGGTGCATGGAGTTTGAGATCCTACACACTTAATGCTACTAAACTGGAACTACAGGTATAATTCATCCTCAGTTCAATCAAGGGAATAGGAAGTTGATAGGACTTGTATTTGTTATGCTACAGTTCTGTACACTGTCCTAGAACTCACTATGTGTAGGTATCTGAAAATTTCATGTGTAGACATCTGCAGAGACTATAGGTGAAATGAAAACCTAGTGCTAAAATTAACCATGGTTAGAGAGAGCACCACACTAATTTTTTTTCCTCAGCTCATGCAAGTGTAAGCATGGCCAGGAACAGCTAAGCTGAGCCTTGTACCTCAATATGAGAAAGGTGGGTTAGCAAAAATTTCTCTGGTCTTTCAGACACGTTTATTCTTTATTATATTTCTGTGATAATGATCCAAAAATTTTTGGAAGGGTCCCTTCGTAGGCGTTTTACATGACATCAGCTTTTCCTGTGACCAGCTTAAAAAAACCTACTCTAAGAGGTATATATGGAAACAATAAAGACTCACTGTTTTTTATGGAAGTATAATGCCATCCAAATAAAATCCACCATCTATGGAAACTTTCATTAAAAACATAACTCTGAAAGACCCAGTACTAGTCATTCAACAAAAAGAACCCTTGTTTTCTAATGTAAGTGAGAGTCCTGTAATGTCAGGGTTATCACAGAAAAAAGCTATTCACAAACACATCAGAGACAAGCCTGAATGTGAGGATAACAAAGGACAGATGTTATCTCAGGGAAGATGAGGAGGTTAGGATTTTTTGCAATGGAGATTCAAGAATAGGTGTTTCATGCATCATATGCTAGTGTATAAACATTTTTTCCCACTATATTCAGTAATATATCTGTACTTTACAGGCAGCACAGAACTTCTTGGTCAAGAACAAGCTCTCCGTCAGCTGCTGACAATGTAGTAAACTGTTCCCTCTTTTTTCCTCTGAACACCTTTCATCATTCTGTATCCAATTCTCCACCAGTCCTGGGACACTTGTGTAGGAGTTAGGAGACAGGAGAGTGAGTCTTCTTGCCTGGTAGACAAAGGGAAGTAAGGATGTTTCAGGGCATTCTGTGGGCAAAGGAGGAACTTGTTGCACACTACTGCCAGAGGAATCACAGGCTCATCTACATAGAAAAATTGACTACAACTGACAGAATTTAGTCCTGGCTCTAAAGAGTTACAAATATGAGTGGAAGAGGCTCTGACAACTCCTGGGAGAGCTGCAAAGTAATTTTACAAGGGCCCAAATGCTCATGCACACCTGGTGTCTGTCTACTGTAGTTAAACTACTCTTTTGTATCTTCGACACACAGAAAATTAAACTCAATTTATCAGAATTATCTCTGTGTTTGTACAAAAATATAGTTGCTAAATAAGTGGCTGATAGAAATCCTAGAATAGCCTATAAAGACTTAAATGCCATTTGAGAAATATACTTATGGCAATGAGATAATATATATTCAACAAGGGGCAACAGCATAAATGGTAAAGTTCTATTATGGATAAGGATTTGGCTATAAAGCAAGAAGAAATAGTCAGCTTTCAACATGGGAAGTGATTATTAATGTCTATTTTTAATGAGCTGAAAAAACCACTAGGGTGTAAAAAATTACATGTCCCAGCATAATTTGGATCAGAGTGAAGCCTACTCCTGGAACTGTCAAACTGAGGATCAAAGATAGCTTGCATTCATTCTAGATGACTAACTTGTTTATTTTTTTTCTGATGTTTTCAATTAAGTCATTGCAGCAAAAGTTTTCGTTTTAGTTGCATTGAATAATAGAATGCCCACTGTGCTTTCAAGTGAAGATCTAGTTTGGGTCTCATAAACCATTATCTTGTGCTTTTCAGTGCCCAGACCTGCTAAAAACACAGCTGTTACATATTATCTGCTGACATTGGGTTTTTATTGGGTTTTGGGTTTTTTAAATGCTGGTGGGGAACCCTGTGAAAGGGTCTTTAAAACATTAAGCAGGGTTTTAGATAACAAAGTTACAGAGCATGGCTATCATGTAAGCACTCACTGCTTACACGATAAGGACACTGGTTTTGATAGGTAATACCTTGTACCTACTGTAATTTCTTGTTCTTGCAGAGTAATCCAGAAAGAATTCTATAGTTGCTCCACACATTAACAGAAAACAGGAGAGGTTGCAGTGTGTACATTCCTTCTCTGATAACACAGGCATAACAAAAAAATTAAGTAGGTGTGTCACAGGCCTGTTTATTTCCCACAATACAGGCCAGTGGTTTCAAAGCAAAGACATCAGACATACTGCTGTGGAGAGCAGCCCTGGATTAGTACAGCAAGTTGAGGCAGGTACAGATAACAGCATAACATACTTACTGTGTTTCAGGTGCACTGGCTATAAGTTTAATGCTGACACTTCCCAGCCCTCTCTAAGGCTATGACAGAGTAGGGCTGAGTCATATTTTGGACTGGAAAAGGTATTTCAGTGTCAATAGTTTTGGGGGTTTTATCTGTGTTTTTTTTAACATATGTTCTTTTATCAGCTCATTTGTTTAATGTGTGTGGTGCTTTATCAAACACTAATCTTTGCATAAATAATTTATCTGTTTTTCTGGTTATATGAGCAAAATTCTTTTATTTACCTGTGGAAGTTAACTAATTTTTTAAGGAGAATGAATCATTGTTAGCTTTATTCTCCGATGATGTAAAGTTATCAACTTTAAAAATTCCAAGTTGGATTCTCAGAAAGATTAGCTGTAGCCCGCTATTGATTCTTAATTTATTAATTAGAAAATGTTAATTTCATGTATCCCTTGACAATAGCCTTCCTGTGTGTCCTGGTTTCAGTCAGGATAGAGTTAATATATATATATATATATATAAAAAATATATATATATTCTAGGTAATATATATAATATATAGAGAGTGATATATATTTAAACATCATAAACCAAACATAGAACACGAAGCAAAATTAAAAAATCCTGTACAACATAACCACAGATGAAATCCAATAAGCATCTCAACTGAAAAAAATAATTGAATTAATTGCATGCTTACAAATTTACTCCATCCCAAAACATTTTTACGCTTTGAAGGATGACTGACAACTGTATTCAAAGAAAGAGGCTTCTCAACTTGCATTTATGGTATGCAGTCAAACTGAAATATTCATGGGCACTTGCAATGGCTGTGCCATGAACATCATGCACACTACCTTTGCCAGCTTGTTTTGCTTGTGATCGCCATGAAAGATGCCAGACATGCTGCCATAACTGATGGGTCAGGACAGTATTTTGAGAATAGCTTAACTGCACTGGTTCAACAAGTGTAGCGCTGGCTTTCTGCTGTACTGGGATGAGTAGATTGGCTGAGGCAAGAAACATGTCTCTCCCTCTTCAAATAAAGGGAATGGGCAATATCAAGTGAGGCAGAGAAATAATGTCCTGACAGAACTTACCTGGCTGCACTAAAGCTTCTCCTTGGTACACAGGAGGAGACCACATTTCTTATGGGAATAAGAAGGGATAGGAACAAGAAAAAAAGTAAGAATTGCAATTTTGAGGAAACCAAACCTTTTTCACTAGTATTTGTTAAGAGCAAGAAATTCTGGAAGTCTACCTTCATTGCTTAAAATCAAGCCTTCTAAAATGAAAATATTGCAAGAGTGCCAATCTGATATTGATTAGCTGTAGTATTGCTAACAATCACCTTATACCTCAAGTCTTGGTCAAAGGTTTCTATTTGCACAGAAAAAGTCTGAGAACAACCATGTCTTCTGCTTCAGGCTAAGCCTCACAGGTTATTCTCCATGTTTTTCATCTTTCTAAATTCAGTCTTTTTACAAGGTTCGCTGATTTCAGTCTCTCCATATGTTTTCTACTCGGCTTTTGCACACTCACCCAATGTTGCAGGGCCAGGTTCTGCCCCAGGTGCTGTCAGAGGTGGGCTGTGCCCCACCTGGTGCCAGCCCCTGGCCCTGGGGGTCCCTGCATTTTCCTCCTGCAGGCACTCTACCCCGCAGAGGAGGCAGGGTCACCCTTGCTGTCCCTGCAACCTCCAAAGAGCCACTAGAGACATCACCCTGCCTGCTCTCTGGCCTGAGCACATATGGGGGAATGGAGTCCCAGTTGCACAAATGGGCGATCCTCAGCAGCTAAATTAGTGCAGGGCAGCTGATAGAGTGCCTTTAAATGTCTGAAACCCAGGAGGCTCAGAAAAGGCAGACAGATGCATGAGGCAACTTAAGCTGGCCAGCAGGGAATTCCCAGGCAAGAGCAGTACTTAGCTCTTGTCTGAAGTGTGGTTTATCTGCAAATTTTTGAGTAGAAGGACAGAGGATTCCTGTAACATATACTTCACAGCCACAAATCATTTTCAGAAGTAGGGTAGATGCAAAAGTATTAAAAAAGCCAAGAGAGGAGGACTGTCATCATAGCCTGAATGAAAGCTTTGAATCCTTATGTTCAAGTCCTCCTTACATCTGATTTAGAGAAAGGCTTTGAAATTAAATTGCTTTCCTCCCCAGAGAGCTCCCTTACACTGAGACCATAGAATAAGCTGAACAAAGTCATTGTTTGTTGGAGGTGATCCACTTTACACTTGTTAGTAGCTGTATAAGCAGAGGTTGGGGTCTAAATATAGTAATTTTCACACTGTCCAAGCTCAATGAATATTTAAGTATTTTTTATCCAGTAGGCCAAGAGAGACTTAGAGGATATCAGAACTGAATACCTCTAGCTTTGTGGAGGTTGGAGAATCTGGGTTTTAATCCCACACACAGATCAGGCAGAGGAAAGGTCTGCATTTGGATATCCCTATCCTGCCTAAGCCCCCTCAACATTGACTTCTCAGGACCAGGGAAGAAATCAGCTGAAATCACTGTGTTTTACTCAAAAAGTATCACATAATCTTCTAAAAGGAGTTGAGAGGAGCGGCATACTAACATATTTCTGCAGTGTGCTAGGTCCTGAACATTTTAATCTGAGTTAATGGACAGAAAGGTAAGTTTAATCAATCTCTCCAAACTTTCCTAGCTTGAATTTGTAACAGAAGAAAGATATCTTGATTTTCAGTTGCTTGTTCTAGTGAGAAATCTACACTGAAATAAAATCCATTTAAATTCTGGCAAGAAGTCTTGTGGTTTTCAAGGAAGATTTTTATTTCTCAACATGTTTTTACTAACGCTGCACCTCCTCATTTGAATTCTTTGGCTGCCATATGAAAAAACTATACACACTCAGCCTATCTCAAATGAACACAATATTAAAAGCCACATAATTCAGAAATTAGCAAATGGTAGACTTGAGAACTGCCTTTGTGGCAGTAACCCATCTGTTTGCATATATGCATTAAAGTAGGATCCCAGATCACCCTTGCCTTGTCCAATGCTCAGCATGGTGGGGTGTCTCTTAGAAAAAGGTATTTAAAAATCTGTTTTCTCTATGTGTTTAGTGTGTGGTACCCAGGCATATTTACTACAAACTGTTTAAAAACATAAATTCAAGACAGAATTTATTTTATTTCCTTGGTTTACCCTGTGATTTTCAGGATCATAGTGCCTATGTGGAATAGTGCCTATATCTCCAGCTCAGTGGAAGCTGGAGTACACAGTGGGCTCTGGTATTGTACCCCCAGGTCTCAACTCACAGGATACTGGAAAACGTGGACTTCTTCAGTAGAGCTGTTTCATTACCACTCTGTACACTTCACAAGTCAATAGGTGTTGGAAGCAGTTAAATTAGTTGCCTTACATATTTGGGGGTGGTTTTTAAGATTTCTCTTTTGTATGCTTCAGTTGGCAGCCTCAATAACTTCATCACAACTCAGTAATTTTCTATCTTGCTTGTTTTTGAGGAAAAAACTTTGAGATGTAGCTGGTCCAGGATGATGCCTTCTTTTAGCAATTTGAGCATCCCTTTGGGAAAATTCTTGATTCCAAAGTCCCTCTAAGGGAGTGGTCCCCACATCTTCACATGTATAGTAAATAATGCTTTCACAGTTGGCTCTTCTGTGATGCTGCAAGCAGCATTGTGTACAGACTCTCTGTACATGATCATCTCATAGCTGACACTTGTAGCATCTTCCCTCAGCTCCAGCAAAGAAGATGCTGTTATTATACAAAATCCTCATCAAGTTTAAGATCCCAGAATGGATGAATTTTCTTGTATTTTCATGCTGCTTTGGATCAGCCACACCCATTCTAGCTATTTGATTCTTGTGAAATTTTTTTTGTGATCCTTGAGCACATGATAAAAATAAACTCTATGGTTGGTTTTTTCTTTCTGTTAAATCTTTTCATGTTTGCCCAAAGTACCAGATACATCCTATAAATTTTCCTCAGTTCTTTGTTTGACAATTAATGATTGGACTTCAAAAGGGTAAAACATTTAACATCCTTAAGCACCAATCCAAAGTAGGGATGCTCTGAAGAGCCTGCAGTTTCTTTCTGAAAAGCCTTTCTGAAAGGATTTGAGTTTACAGAGTTTAAAAATATAGTAGTTATATTGAATGATGCATCTCATTTTAAAAGGGAAGCCTATTGCTTCTTCTTTAGCCCAAAAAGGCATGAAAAGAGTTGTTTCCTCAGGGCAGCTGAGACGGAGTACAGTTGGAGTTCCTTCCTTGGCCTGTGGTTTCTGGTATCTCCTCTGTTCCTGTTTTTAATACATAGGCAAACAAGACAAGGGCACAGTGAATATTCCCTCATAATTTACCTTAGCCTGTGGAGTCACAGTCTGAGGAAGGAATGGCAGCATGGCCTAACCTCTGGCCTAAACTCAGGAACCACAGAGTCATTTAGGAGTTATTAGCATGGGTTTGGAGGGTTCCACATTATTTTCTTCAGGTAATGTGTTTCACCTGTGGAAAAGTGATTCACAGAACAGAGAGTAAATGGAGGGGCAGATTAAAGGAAATTCACGTGAACTTTTTGTTACATACCTGGCTCCCCTTTGCCACTGTAATTAATGATCTTCTAATGAAAATGATGGTCAGACTTACATCAAAGAACCAGTTACCCATTTTTATGCGAGGAGAAAGTCAGATACACGTAGAGGTTATAAAAACTGTCTGATGCCTGACACACGTCACAGGTCTGCACTGGTAGTTTTGTTAGTGTCTGTGTTGGTTTCCATTTCTCATTAATTCCCTCTTTTGTGTCCAACAACCGATCAGACAGATCAGCCTGAAGTACTGACGATTGCAGCCAGTTGGTTCCTGCGTTTCACTGAGGGGTCTCTGTGTGCTGAGTCGGGTCCTCCATCATCTTGCCAAAGCCCTGAGCACTTCGAGGAGTTTTACCACCCTTGCTTTCCAGAGAACTGACATGAAGGGAATGAACATCTACTCAGTGTCTGGGCCTTACTGGTTAAGTGGGGTGATTCTCTGTGCTCACCACAAATCACTCATAAGAACTGCAAATTACTGGCAATTAAGGCTGGAGCCCAATATATTCTTACTTCTTTCTGTTAAGATCTAATGAAAAATGAAGCCATGTTTCCTTGCAAACGGACAGGGAATACAAAGCTGAGCCAGAGTTTGATTCTGAAACAATTGTGTGTCTTACAACAATTTTGAGAAGCTGGGTTTAATCTGTGATTTTCCCCATAGTAATTCAAATTATATCTCTAAGAGACTTGAGTGGCTTTTTTGTGGCAACACTCATGTTGCTATGGCAAGGTTTGTATTAATATTAAAAGGTGCTGTCAGACCACATGCCTCCGCTGAGACATACAAACACTTGAAGGTGGGAAATCTGCCAAGACATTCTACACAGTTAGGAAAAGGAATGTATGGTTAATCATTGTTTTGCTCAGAAGGAAGTCACAAGAGATACATTTGTACCTTACGTATGCACCATTCTTTAAGCATCAGAACACACCAAGGCCCAAAACTCCACAGAGTTTGCAAATACTACAAAAACATTTGAAAATACAAATGGTTTGACAGGATTTGTTCATAATTACAGGTGTCTATGTTTACTCTCAAAAGAGGAATCAAGACAAAGCTCAGAAACATGTATTTTCAATTTCAGTTATACTGAAGAAACTTCAATGACTTCACTGGATTTGCACAACATTTGGAAATGTGTCAAAAGCCTACAAAAGCAGAAAATGGGGGAAAAACCATTTTTAGAATTATTCTAGAAGGTTCTTTGCAATGTTTAAGGGTCAAATGCTGCTTTCTGAAATCTCTATGATCCCACATTTAGGAAGAAATATTCTTCAGCAGCACCGCTCTTTAATCTGAACACTTTCTATATTCTGCTTTCTTCAGGTTTCGATGAATGCCAGCCAGTATGTGTGGCTGATCTATGGGTACATTTCATATAAGTTCCATAAAGCAATAAAGGGTTAAACAAATAACAGATTCAGTTAATTGTTTTTGAGAGCTACAAAACCAGATTTTGAGGTTGGCCTGGAGGCATATCTCTGCGTATTGCCCAGACCAGCGATGTGATGAATGGCAAACACTTCTCTATTTACAGTGGCACAGTGCCCAGCCTTTATAGTGTCTGCTTCCTCCTTTTCACAGCCCATGAGGTCTTCAGTTATTTTTCAGAATTACCGTCCTCAAATGATACCAGAAAGCCAGACTAAAGCTGAGACATACGTGTCTCCAACATACCCTCTCATTTTATGGGAAATGTCAGTCTCTAGATAATGAGCCCCAATAAGCTCTAATTAGCAGAAAGCCTCGTTATATCCCTAATAACAGAATGGTCAATTGTAAATCAGTAGATGAGGTCATTATTTTCAATCAGGCTCTTCCGTCAAACACTGAAACTTCATAGATAAGATAGCAGAGACTTCTTACAAAACACTAATTCTCATTCACTTCATAAGTGGCTTAGCAGAGTTCACATGAACAAATGAATCATTCTATTTATCTTTCATCAATTTATTTTATAACTGTTCCAAAAAACTCTCTTTTATAACAGTAATTTATAATGCAATAAACTTTCCAGTACGTATTTGTGCTATTATTGTTGCAAAATGAAGATTTTTTTTTTCTTACTGTTTTTAAGGAAGTGAATATTTGGATTGTGAAGAACTATTTCAGTCCCGGTAGCAATAAAGTTCAGAATCCTTTTGGCTAATTCAATGAACATGTCAACAACTTTATGGACCTGTAGTTTTTGCAGGCATACTTCTGGGTTGTAAGAGAGAGGCAGGTAAAGAGAAGGAACCTATTTTATGTTTAGATAACAGTTGAGTCACTTTTAACACTTACTGAAGTGACTTTTTTTTTTTCTTTACTGTTAAACTATTGGGTGATAATGGGTTTTCTGAAGAATTCACATGTACTGAAAATGTGCACAATCTAAAGCACACCGAGGACTGAAACTCTTTAAATGCACAGAAAAGATGCAACAAAGCTACTGACTAGTCTGATTCAGCTATGATTTGTGGAGAGCCAAGCAGGTCTGTGATAATACTGCTATTCCCATGCTTACCCTATCCTTGAGATTCCAAATATAACAACCTACTGACAACATGTGCTCCATTGATTTCTGTTATGTTGTGCTAGAAATTGAAAAGCAATCACTAAAACAGAAATTTTGAAGTTAGTAGGAGGCCACATCAAGGAGAAGAGAACAGAGGGTGAATCTACTGGAAGTTTTATGCCTAGAGAGTGCATTCTACATGCAAAATAATCCTTGTTGTAATAGAAGTGATATCAGAATTTAAGACACTTATGAAATTTGTTGATAAACAATAACTTTTAGTCACCCTCAGCCTGTGAGAAAACTTTTAGAATAACTTATGAGGAGCTTCAGTATGAGATAATTGCTTCCATTATAGAGTTGGGGAGGGGGGCAGTTCTGCATGAGGATTTTGCATCAGTGGTTTATAACAATGCTATTCAATGAAATTTCATTAAAGTGACTTCTGCTGTCAACTCTTGTACTGAACTGGAGTTCATTGTGCATTTCTACTGCTGTAATGGTGGAAGAAGCAAACTTACAAATTATTTGTTTTCAATAAGAACATCAATAAAAATAATATGCTGCAACTCTTTAAACTTTCACTTAAAAACTATTTTTAAATTGTATACAAAACATCTGTTACAGATATTCAAATATGTGGGGCTGTCTTCCAGATGTGAAATAATGTTTATCAAAGGATGGAACAAAAGGCAGTTATCACTGAAGTAGGTCAAGAGGGAGGTCTCTCTACCAGCACTTCACAATAGGCGAGGAGGTACTGAACCAACTTGATCATGGTCAATATAAATTTATTTGTCTTACCAATAGGCTACTTAACAAGACACATCACTAGCTGAGGCAAGCTGGGATTCAGTGGAGTATACTGTAAATAACAAGCAGACTTATCTGTACAATTTGTGTTGCAAGAACATTAAGCTTGAAAAGTATCTGTCATGTTAACACAGAGATTAATTGTGGTGTTTAGGCACAGCTCCATCTTGAGTCACACCTTCCCTGAAGGAGTTGTGAGAGATGAAAATACTTCCCAGGACTCCCAAGCTTGTGGTGTGGACTTGGCATATGCACCAGCCATAAACCTGTGTCCTGTCCCTCTCTGGTGGCTGGTCCCCTCTCAGCAAGGTCATCACCACCTAATGTGAGCAGAAAAGAGTAGACCCCAAGGCTGAACACAGCCCCTACTTTATAGCTGTGCTAACTAACGTCACCCGTTCTGCAAAGGCTTTCTCTTAAAATTTGTGCTTCCAGCCACAACTTTAAACTTCTTATGTGTCCTCTCCTCTGGAATTAACTGTTGCCTTTTGTTTTCTGCTTCACTGACACATCTGTTTCTTTTGTGCTGCTTTTATGGACTTTCGAGTCATCCAGAATATGCGGTTTTCTCATACTGTGTGTCCAGCATTCATTTTTACTGCAATTATCACTGAGTATACTTCTCTCAATAAATGGCTGTCAAAATTTTAAGAGGGCCACATCATCAGAGGAATTCCAGGATTCCGAGACCATCCTGACTCAGTCTTTTCCTGTTCAGAAGATGGTGCAGATGAGGGCTGTCAACTGACTCACTAAAGCTTACAAACATTTCATGACCAAAAGTCATGTGAAGCTGTAAATATTGCGTGGTTTCAGTGTAGACTTTTTTGATCTTGAAATTAAATGTGAAAGCTAAATGAAAATTTCAAGAGTGATGAAGTCAAGGCTCCCTTCACCAAAGCTAAAGAAAGCACTTGTGTGGGATCATGAAAGGAAAGCTTCTTACCATGCCCTGTTTAGCGGAGCACGGCAATAAGGAACGACGGTACAACACTACATTCCAAGCCAAACCACTTTGATCCTTGCTTGCAAGCAGATATATTCTGTGTCCACATACATAAAGGTGAAGTTGTACTAGAATTCCTGTCATGCTCCTTCAGAACATCTCAGTATGCATTACAAGCTTCTAAATGAAAGGGTCAGCTCTGTGGAACTGCTCACCATTTGACAGCTTCAAGATTTAAATGCTGCTTCTTTTTTGCAAGGAGTAATTACAATGGACATCAGTCAAATAGATATGAGAAAAATAGTTGTACAATCTCCTTCTGATAGATTAATAGATAATGTGTGCATTTTTTCCAGCTTGACATTTCAAGATTTACTGTTTCCACTTGTGTTGGCACCTGGTTCTTGATTTCATGGCTCCATTTTTTTTTATAAATTCAGACCACTTCCAAAGAAACGTTGTATCTTTAGTCCTGTTTCCCATGGTACTTCAGTAAATCCACTCCATGATTTGTCAGAGCAGGATGATAAGGTATTATTGGTATATTGAAGCAGCAAGTAGAGTTGGTTTTAATGTCTGAACAAATCTGCTTTGGCAGAAAGCCAGAAAAATGGGAAGGAAGCAAGCTGATGACCTCCGGGCAATTGCTGGCAGCTTGTTGGGGAGGCTGCTGGATCATGATACTGAAAAAATCATCACTATATGTTGTGATATTTTGTCTCTGAAAATAAACTGTATTATCAATTTATTGAATTGTTTTGCATGTAACAAGTATTCAGTTACAATTCTAAATGGAATTACGAACGAAATTAAAGTATTGCTATATAAAGCAGATATCATCTATGTTCCATACAGTGATCACGATATCTGGATAGAAGTATTACAGGACATTGATTCAGATAAAAACCTAGGCTACTTTTCCTTACAGAATTGATGAACTTCTAAAGATGACTGTTGGAGTGTGAAAATACTTTACTGCAAAACAGAATCTGTATACCTTTGGATGTAATTAGATAAGTCAAACTCTTATTTACTCAAGGAGAAAAAAAAAGTCCACAAAATGCCCTCCCTCTCCAGTTAATTGAGTCATATGATTTCTAGCAACATCCTGGTTTTATTCAATGTTCCATCTGTGTTGACTAAGGCATCAAGAGGTCAAGTGACTTCAAGGGTGGCTTTCCCATAAAGACAGAGCCAGCAGCTGTCTAATGGGGAAAAACATAAAAGCAGAATAATACTGGTTGACACTGGAGCATTTAAATAACTGTGGGCTGGGAGGAGATGACATTTTCCCATTTCCCCAGAGCAGCTAAGTCTTTAGAGAAGTTGCTAGCGAGATGGCTACAAGCAGTGAGCTTTTCACTGAGGAGGCAGCAGTAGTTCTGCATTTCTCAGCAGGGATCTCTGATCTCTAGGCAATGTGGTTATGTCCACAGACATTTATTTGGTCTACACCGTTCCTCCTGATGCCAAAAGAACTTTAAAATCAATTTAAAGAGAAGAAAAGGATAAGCTCATCAATCTTCATAAAATGTTAAAATCACACATAAAATGTAAAAAATCCCAAGATGGAGTTAAAGCCTTTTATTTGGACTTATTTTTTTATTTGATTCATAAGAGCAGTGCCAGACACCAAAAAAGTTAATATTTACCAACATCTACTCCATGGCAGAGGCTGAGGTGAACAGTAACCCTTTCAGCCAGAACACAGGCGGAATCTCTGGGGGTGGTAACACACAGAAGGTGTTGGAAGAGTGCAGTCCTTAACTCCTGGTCAGAGGACAAGGGCTCCTGGCAAACACAAAGGCAGACATGGGCAGCACTGTTCACACTGGCACTGCTCTGCTGCTCTCCTCCGTGGCCTGCTACTGAAACAGCGTCCAGTGCTACACTCTGCTGTGTTATCAGCAGCACAGATGAGCTAGCCACAGCCTGAGTGAGAGCTAGGAGCAGTGCTCTTCTTTATATATCTTGATGTGACTATGCTTTTTTCTTCAGCTGTGGGTTGCATCCTGTTGTGTAGGAAAGACATATCCAGGAAGCCCAGCAGATCCTGAGTGGGGACATTCTCTCAGTGCAAAGCTAGTCCAAGTGGCACTTGCAATAAACCTGGCCTTGTCAGACAAAAAGGCTGGTGCCATCCTGAGTTACACAACCCTTTTGAGCAAAGTAGAGAGGGAGTTTATCAGCTGTTAACATATCTTGCAAAGTATACTGAAACTGTCACGTGAGCTGTCCCCTTCCTCATGTGGTGGTCGGACATCACACAGGAATGCAGCACAGCTCGCTCTGTCCCCTGGCCGAACTATCTGCATTTCTCTCAACTCTGTGAAAACAAAACTTCATGCACACAATTTTACTTTCAATAGATTTCTGAAGGCGTATTTTTTTAATATATATTTTGGCCATCAGTGCGCTCCATGGCCAGGCTTCTGTCCAGCAACAATATCCGAAGCTGCAACATGAGGCAAGCAAGAATTCAGATACCAGTGAAAGAAATTTCCCCTTGTAAAACAGAGAGAGTGATGGCAATACATTCAATGGCCATAATACTCAGAAAGTTCCCATCAATTGGGGCAATTACCAGCAATATTCACAGGCATCAGTCCAAGAATAAGACTTTTGATCTGGACAGTTTTACTTTCAAGGGCCAGGATGGAAAAAAACATTAGGCAGGACGAAGTGTATCTTTGAAGCAGTGCATGAGAAAGAAACTCCATGATGTTCCCTGGCATTTCTAACATTTGTTCCCTCCCTGCTGTTCTGAGACCATTTATATAATTAAGACAAAGAGCAACTTTCTAACAAAGCAAATTCATGCAGCTGACTTGTCTACTGGATATGTGTCTTTACACACTGTTGCCTTAAGGACAAAAGGTTTCCTGGCCAATGGACTCCTCTACCAAAATGGAATGAACAACGAGAGGGAAGAGGCAGCCGAAAACCACCTTAGGAAGCTTGTACAGTTACAGAGGGATGTGTCTAAGAAGAAAGGGACCTAAGTTTTTAAAGAAAGCAGGGATAGAGTTTCAGGAATTTCGAATTTCTCACCTTATAAAAAGTATATTCAGTTATATGTAAGTTATCCAAAAGTAAGATTCAGCACTTCAATACTTCAGCTGCTCTTCTCTCCCTGTGAAATAGCAATTCTTTTCTGACACTATCAGAGCGTAAAAGAAGAGGTCTGGGAAGTTCCCTCACCCAGAATATCCCATAATCTGCTTGCAAAATTGCTCTCTTGATATATGTGGCTTTGAAATTTTTCACCCAGATAGAAGATCTAATTTATTTCAGCTCTTAGTTCCTGCTTGTAAGATTGGGCTACAGAGTCATTTAACAGGTAGATGTCAAAGGTGCCCATCATGGTTTCAAAGAATACTTTCACTGCCACACTGTTTGGTGTCTGAATCCTTCATTAGACAGAGCACAGAATTTTTAACATTATAGTCTAAGGAATAATTGTGAGGCACTTTTGATGCAGCTTCCCTCCTGCCATTTCCCTTATCCTCTCTAACAGAGCTTTCTCGGTCTATTAATTAGGAATTCTGCTTAAAATAGATCCACTCCATCAGACAGATGTTTACAACATGAGGTATTCTGAGCAAGAACTATGTGAACTCTGTGATTTTCATTAAATTGTTCCTGTTTCATTCATTTAATATCTGCTAAATGAATAGAAAACTTGGTAAACAGTATTAGAATATTTTAATCAGCATATAAATACTCTAAGTTCAACACCAGAGCTAAACATTTAAAATGGTTATGAACACATTTTATGGTATCACACATATACAAACAGACAGTTTAGGCACTGAGAATAAGTAGCTTTACTAATTTCCTCACAAATTCTGTTGCTTTTTTTATCTGCTCTTGGACACTGCAAAGGAAGTATGCCCTCATTTACAGTTTAATATATATAAGATTGACCTATAGTAACCAGATACTATGTAAATGGAGAGATGTGGAGAGCTGGAAGATTTTTTTCTGTTCCTATTATTTTTTTTATATATATAAACAAAGCTCACATATTAAGAGGCATTCAGTGAGTAAAATAGCACAAGTCCACTACCATTTTTCCTTATTCTGGATGCACCTGTTTCTCAGAAGGATTGAAATGAAAATTTCTCTAATTCTTAAAGATTTGGGAAAGAGTTTTCTTCAAAGTACTGGTAAGCTCGAGCACTGGTGAACAGATGTGCTGTTAAAAGCTGTTGTTGTTACATGTAGTGCGGTCAGTCATCAGGGAAGGGGTTAAATTACATTCAAAATCAAAGTTTTATTGGTTTCTGGTCTGGTTAAATCACCATAAATGCCTACATTTAACAGCACTGCGAGACAATGAGATCTGAGTATCAGCTGGTGTCTTGCTTCACCTTCCATATGATGCAAATACACCCAAGAAAACAATTCAGAGCATACTGCATATGGAGAACCAGAAGTGACATGGGGTTCCAATTACAGTAAAAAGAACCACATGTCTAATTAAATATATATGTTTTCTATTGATCTCCACACTAATTGCTGAAAACAGATGCACATGTTTCATCTAAACAGCAATTAGCTATGGGTAGCTATAATCTGTGATTCTCCCCCATACATCTTTTCTCTCACCTGCTGCTCATCTTACCCATTGTGGAAATGCTTCTCTTTTTTGAGCTATAGGTTTCTTTTTTATTTGGAGTATGTACGAGGTCTCATGGTTGTTCATATGTCACATATAATTTGCTTTCCCTGGTAGAAAGAAATAAGCAAGTATTTTAAAAGGTAGTGATACAACATTTCTTCAGTTATAGGGGAGACATCTTAAAGATTTCCTGAGGGTGGTGCTAAGCACATTATGAAAATCACGCCTGCAATATCTGTCAAATTAGGAATACACAGAAATGCTGCAAATGTTTGAATGGAATTCATTTTCTTGGGCATGTCTTCATGAGGAAAATCTCTTTTAAATTATTTCCCTAAAACTGAACAGAAGTGGGAGCAACAGAACCTCTCAATACACTTCCAGTTTTAGCAAAAACATACATAAAATGGCAATTTTCGTTTAACTGTTCTTTTTTCCAAGCAAAAGTACAAAAACAGTAGCCTTTCTTTTCATTATACTAATCTAAGAAAAGTTTTATCTCACTGGTAGACATAAAGTAAATCAAATCGACTTTTCACAATAAAATTGCAGAATATGAGTTACAAATTTTTACAGAGCCAAATAAATGAGCTCCGAAGTCATCCTGTCCAGCTGCATTCTTAAATATATTTGGTCTTGCAAACAGAATTTTAAGTGATGTAAATTATGGTGTAGTATTTTTAGCTGCAGTACTGCAGCTTAAATCTGACTGTTCATCCATGATTTGTAATATAGAGGGTTTTCCCCATAATTTAAATAATTATCTTTGAAGACATGCTTTTGACCATCCTCGTTCACTGAAAACATTTGTAAAACAAACATAAATTAAGTCAATTCTTTAAGAGGTTTTCTGTTAAATCATCAGTGAGGTCTTTATATAAGAATAAAAAGCCGCTTGGAAACATTCTCTGAGTAGATGATTTTTCTTTCAGCGGACCATGAGATATATGTGCACCTTTTTAGTATCTCTCCTACCTTACATGGTTATTCTCCATTGATAATGAGAATTATTTTTGAAGAAGAAACAAATTCTATCACATTGTTACCAAGTTGGCATGCACATTTCATTAGGTGTATTCACATAGCAAGATATTTGAAACATGAGTGAGGATGGCAAAACTTCTCACTGCTCTGGTAAGCTGAATTCTCTAGTACTACCTTTTTACTGATAATAGACTACTTTATTTGGCAATGCTGATTCATTTCAATAGCTGAATCTTGTTATTATGGCCCTAAGAGATGGAATTTGGGAGAGGTTTAGTTACATTTTATACTTCAAGGAAAGGTCTGAGTTCAATACCACACTCGCAATTCATATTTTTTCTAGGAAATTGGTTTCTTGCTTCACATTATGTAATGTTGTAAGAGATATATTTGAGAAGCATTTTTCTTCTCATTTGCCTAACTTTCAGAGTGGAATTTCGAAAATGAAAAATAGATCAGACTGCTTTGTTATCGTACTCTGATGAAGACTTCCTTTTCTGAAACAATTAACTCCCTTTTGTTCTGTTTACATTCATGGGTCATATTGAGTAATGCCATCTGCTGACAGAAATACGGACGAATGAGTCATACAATGCAAAAAGCTAGTGCAGAAGATAAGAAATACTCATGTTAAAGACAGACTAAAGGCCAAAGATCCTGCCTCTGTCAAAGGTCTAAAGCTGTTATTTAGGGAAAGAATGCATGAAAACTGTAAGAATATATGTCTCATGTATCTGCAACAGCCTGTCTTGGAGGCAAAGTGCCAGATACAGCGTCCCGACTATTGTGCTAATAGTCCTTGATGGATTTTTCTTTCAAAATTCTTCTGTGGGATAAATCTTTTCAATTCAGATAAATCTGTTAGCAATTTAGGATTCAGTACCAAGTGCATTTTGCATTACCTTGTGCCATACTGTAATTGTGTGTGTGAAAAATAAGCTGTTTTTACACCGATTATCTTTTCTTTGAGTGTCCTCACCCCATCCTTTATTGTGATAAACTCTTAATTATTTATTGCTTAATCATTCATGAATTTCCACAACATACTGAAATTTTTTCACCATCTAGATGTTATATCCATATTTAGGAAAATCTCCTTGGTCTTTCTGTAAATTAATAGCTGTTAAGATTCAATAATGATCAAAACTGACCTTTTGCCTTATGCTAAATAAAAAACCTAGTTACATCTCTGCTTATGGGTGGGAAATGCAAAATGAGGCATTGCTGCTGTGTGTAGAACAGCAGAAACATCAGTAAAACTGAAATAATGTTTTTTCAGGTCTTTATGAAAATTCATCATCACATATACAAAGATTTTTTTTTCAGCAGTGGTTGCCTTATCTCTAACTAGAAGTGCAGTCTTGCATAAGTAAACAGCAGAGTTTTGATTGATAACATCTGACCTTAAAAGAATGGTTGGGATTATTATTGATTTTTCTGCCTAGACTGCATTTGCCGTTGCGATGATTAATTAATGAATTTCTCATTCCAGAAAGAGATTATTGCTACTTAAACTGATTACCACAGAAGTATTTTATGGCTTTCCAGCAATTAATCTTTATAGCTAAACTGACGTAGGAGTATCTTTTTCACTCTAACATTTGTAGTTTGTACAGAAACAGCATTTGACCGTTACCACTGTCAACAAAACACCACCAGAGTTATATCAGAAATGCAACGTATAGAATGTCATGGGGCATTTGTATCAGTTATCAGTAGGAAAATATATCACTGTTACTGTGAATTATATATGGACCTCTTTGTCATGTTTTGTGTGGATAAAAATTTGTGCATGGTACTGCATAGATAGTATGGTGGCTTGCTGCCACAATGCACTTGTTCAGACAGTGAAAAAAGTACTGAACTGAGCTGCAATACACAATCTCTTCATGGTGGAGAAAAATTCTTTGGATTGCTGGTAGTAATACAGAACAAGAATATTTACAAGAAAATATAAGCTCTTGGAGTCCTCCAAAAATAAAAGAAGAAGGAAATTGGAAGAGACATTGAAATATCAGCAGGTTTAGTTTGAATAATCTTGGCTGGCTGGGGTGCTCTGCTATATACCCGTTAAACGAGCATTGTACAACATTCTTGGTAGAAACTGTGCTGTACTGGATAACGTTTCTGCATGTAAGAAAGAACAGAAAATTCCAAAAGCCTCTGCCCTTCGGAAACTGCCTCATGCTGACCTAATTACTTCATTAAGCTTGGATTGAATGGTTGATCCTAAAGTAGATAATGCTGGAAGCAGGAAAACAGAAAATTCTCCCTCTGTCTCTCTCACTCTGGGAAGAAATGTCGTTAGGATGATGCTTTGCATCATAAAAAAATAATCTTGCCATGTGTCTCAGTTCAGGAAACCAGCATAGGTAACAAATGCATTGTACTGTGCAGAGCTGCCATAATTCATGAAAAAAGAAACAGCCATAGTCTTCACTCTGAAGAAGGTGGCTGCAAACAGGAAGAAGGTTTGTGTTTTGTGTTTTGTTCTGTTTTTTTCAAGTACACGGGAAAACATGGTAAAAAGGAGATACCTAAAGTGGGAGAGAAGGAAAGAGAAGATGGAAGGAAGTAGTTGGGCTGTCAAAAAATGTAAAGTTTGAGGGAAGGAAAGGAAAAAACAGGAGCTTTCAAGAAAATACTAAAATTTGAATCCCATCATAAATGACATAATAAGGCAGTCAACAATCTGTGAGAAAAGGATATTTTCTTCTTTTAAGGACAAATATGTGAAGAGCAAAGCAGGGAAGGGCATGATATTTCTGTTGTCACTAACTACACTGCAATCCAGTCCCCCACAAAAACAAATTCTTTCTGTGACCACTCCAGTATCCTCTGAGTAATCTGAAATCTCTCATCAGTTTTGGGATTAGCAGGATAGCAAAGGCTCTCAGCTTTCTCTCAGTGTGCCTGCAATGTACCTAGAGGGTGCAGAATCTTTTACAAATATTTTTAAAGACTACTGGGGGCTGCACCAAAAGCAAAACTGTACCAATGCAACAGCTAGCTTTAGCTACAAAATTCTTCACCTTATCTCTGAATTGTTCAAGTTTACCCTTGCAGCCATGTGACCTTGATAAACTTTCATGAACCGCGCTGGAGATCCCCAGAATGTAAAACCTGATTTTCCCAGATAGGTGTAACTGAATGAACTGTTAACCTTTATGTTGAGCTATCTATAGATTGCTGTGATTGTGGTCCTCACAAGAAGCGCTCCTCTAAACTCCGCCTTGCAGGATATAGAAAAACAAATGTTACAGTGCTGCTCCCTAACACCACAGTGACTTGATTTCCCTACGTGTCCATATTTTCTCTAACTAGAATGCTGAAGTGGGAGCTGATAGTCAGCTGACTGGCTGTCATGATTCCCAAGAATACCTGATCAAAACTTGAAATTTTTATTCCATGGGAAAATTTGAAGTTTCTATAACATTTTGAATCTTCATGAGAAATAAGAATACCAAAAATAATTTTTCCAGGATTTCTTCAAAGTAAGATTCTTTTCAGAATTTTAAAACTTCACCTCAGTGCTATATTTGGTTCTGTATTGAGAGAAATATTTGAACTTCACATCATACCGTACTATATATCTTACAGTGATTGCTTACCACTCCTAATGCTGAGATGTTAAAAGATGACACTATATAATAGTTGAGATATTCTATTCTATCTTTAAAGCCATTAAAGACAGCTGCTATTCAGTGCTGATTGAAACATCTTACCTCCTTTCATAGATCAAAGTGTATACTGTGACACTGACATAGTGTGGCATTTGGATATTCTAAATAGATGGTCTTCTGATGATCCTTATGGATCTTGGATTTAAATTCCTCTGGGAAGCAAATCACATGATTTGGACGTTTTCTAGGTTTTGGATAATTTTAATGCTCCAATGCAGAAGATAGGGTCTTACAGAGAAGTGTGCAGGATTTTACTGTAGGGGCTTCCTAGGACATTGACATTTTACTGATAGTAAAATTTACATTGACATTCCTGAACTGACATTTTACCGATAGTTGGAGAGCCCAGTGAAATGACAGCTTGTACACAGCCTTGTAAAAAGCTCTCAAATGTGGGGGAAATACAGACTGTAAAATAAAAGGAGGCTGGATCGGTGGCTGAATTTTCCTGTAGAGGCTTTACAACCATAGTCCAGCTGCCTTGGCTGAATTTCCCCCTAATGGTGGTACTTTTGCATGATACAGAAAAAAAACATTTAAGCTCTACAGGTGGAGAATAAGCTTCAATTTCACTTCCAAGTAAAATTAACATTTTGAATCCAGTCTGTATTTAGGAAACTCCATGGGCTTAAAATTGAAGAAATATCAAACTACTTTCAAGCCATTGCTGTGCTAACCACCTTTCTGCTATATTTAGTATAGTTAATGAGGACATAGACAATTCAAGGTTAAATAGACTTTAAATCATATTACTTACATCTCAGGTACAAGTAAAGTGGAATGACAATGAATTCATTTTTTTTTTAATCAGGAGATTGCTTAGGGATCTGTGTAAGAATAACCAGTCACCAGGCTTCAGCCTGGCTGGTTGTAACATTATTGCAAAGGGCTGATGGCTGAAAATGCTCCGGAAGAATGTGAATAAACAACCATATTAATTCAACTTGTACAACTGTATATTCAGGATCCAGATGCTTGAGAGTGTACTATAAATGGCTGACTTGGCTTGTATATTTAATTGTATGCTGGATGTTTCATTCTCTTTACTCTGTTATCCATTTGGACTTGAGGTACAAACAAAAATGGGATAGTTATTTTAATGTAATAAATGGAGACAATGAATAACAAACATACTGCAGTCTCCTGCTTCCCCACTGTTTTCCAAGAACAGCAGTCTCCTGAGAGTAGGACACTTTTCTCCAATTTTATAATCAGCTATATTTGTGGTTAGTTAAGCAGTTTCCATTTGCTACCATTTGTTTTTATTATCCTTGCTCCCCCATGCAAGAGAGATATTCCAGGGATGGGAGTAGGAGGTGAAGGCTCAGAGAGAGTTAAGGAAGAGAAACAGACAGATAAAAAATAGTCAATATCATATTCCAGAAATCCCAGCTCCCTGATGTCACAGCTTTAGTTCCAAACTGTTACCGAGTCTTGAAAACAGACCTACTATTTTGTACTATATGAGTTGTGTACAGTAAGGAATTTAGCTCAATTGAGAAATAAAAGGCTCTCCATTGTGACAAGCACTAATGTTTCCCTGAAGTATGCCTACTGTGTCCAATGCTACTTCATAAGATAAAGGCAAAGTCATCGACACAAGCTTTTGTGTTTCAAAAATCGAAGAACCACTCTGAAATATGTTTTAAGAAGAAGATGCAAGATTTAGCCACAACAAGAACATTTAATTACATTGCCTCAGTACAAAAGGACATTAGCCAATGTGCTCTTCAGTAGTATGTGTAGGCATGGACATTAGCAACTTCATAACATTCTGGCTTTTGTAGAAGTAAATAGGTTTTGTATGCTCCTTTTTAAATTATTTTAGTATTCTGTAGGCAGCAAACATCATAAATAAATAGTCATGGAAATTTGGTTGGATGCAGGCTGCAATTGAGTCAACTGGACTTTAAATTGCTTTTCATTCACTTCCTGTGAAACTTCATTTTACCTGCAAAGTTATTTATGGGAAGAGAAGCTGTCATGATTATGTGCTCACAGAAGTGCTTATGCCAGAGGTATGTGGTGGTCTTTAGAAAGACTTCTGCGGGTTTGGGAAACATTCAGTGGGAACCAATAAGTAACTCAGAAAGAGAAAATAGAGTTACATTTGCTGAGTCAATTGCTTGCTAATTATAATTCTCCCTGCTCTAGCAGCTTATCCCTTGCTTTGTGCGTATTGCTGGTTAGGCTTGAGTTACACATGAACACAAATGCCATGAGTCGCGTGTGTCAAAAAGACTGAGAAGGGACTATCCTTGGAAATCTAGCTTTAAGCTCTATTTTCATAAATACAAGGAAGCAAAAATAGAATCACCGCACATAAACACATGGAGATGGGAAATCCTCACTGAGCACCAAGGAGCCCTGAGGGTGTAGCATCAGCCAAGCTCTGGCTCTTGGTGTTTTGAAGGGCTGGTTAATACCTGGTCCCAAAATCTTGTGGCTGCCTGGGCATTCATGTAGGGATTTTTCTGTTAGGAAGGGCCTCATTGTAGCCTGTTTCCACATAATCTGGTTACATTATCAGCTCTCAGGAGAAAGGGGATAATGTATTTGTCCTTTGAATTTCTAGTCAAGGATTAGTGTCCAAACAAGTTGGGAATGACTGAGAAAAATATAGGTAGGTAGATAAGTAGATCCCTGATGGTTTGACTGATTGACCACTGCTACATCAGAGCACCCAAAAGAAAACCTTGCAGACACCCGCTGCATACAAATACCACACAATTCTGATCATGAGTTCTCTGAGGCAGCAAATATATTTTAGGTGGTACAAAATAGGGTGCATAACCTGGAGAGACAGGTGAGATGGGAATTTAGGAGGACAAGAGTAACGATGAAATTAATAGATTGTCCTGAAAGACTGTCAAAGACGCAACTGATACAACTGAATTAATCTCATTAAGCACAATCCTTACCTTTCTATACAAACAGTGCAATCCTGCCATGTTACAAGAAAGTCTAGCAGCATAGAGGCAGATATAAAGAAAATTCGATACAGCTCTTTTAAACTTAAGGAACATTGAAGTAAGGCAGATGTTGATGGGGTATAAGACTGAAGTGCTTGAGAAACAAGTGTTGAACAGAAACCCTGTTATTGCATCTGCAGAGTCATTGCTGTTTTCCATCCTCTTACTACTATGCAGACAATTGCATAGTGTTTGTTAAAGTGTTTTTCAAGTTAGTCTTGATTTATTAGTGTAAATGCTTTCATTTGCATTCTGTTAACTTTCATATGGTTCAAAGCAAAACTTAGTGATCTGGGAAAAAACCTCTCAGAAGGTGTCAGAACTTTGAAAATGGACATCCTAAATGAGCAGTAGTACTCAATAATGATTTTTTTTTTTTCCTCAGAAGTGGCATAGTAGAAGCTTTGTGGGAGTTGCCATAAATCGACTGTCCATGGCAAGAAAAATAAAAATAACCCTTTTCTAATACCAGAGAAGGCAGACTGCATTTTGTGTTACTTACTTGTTAGCTTTGAAGAAGAAATAAACAAAGCATTAAGCCAGACTGCCAGTTTTCCCAAAAGGTCATACCTGCCCGTAACGTCTTGTTATATATCTTGGGGGAGTGAATTTCTCAGTACATCATGAACAAACCTGTGCTGTAAACATCAAGGTGACTTCAGATGTTAAAACCAACATTCATTGGGGATTTTGTGGAATTATTAACTCCCAACAATAAAGTGGATTTTACGACTGGCAGGTTAACAGTTGGCACGCTAGTGAGCCCCAGCAATGCTGTATTAATCACGCTTTCTCTGGTCTATCCCTAAAATTCCAAAGATTTTAAACTAAACCCACTCCACCCTGTTTTGCCTGCTGCTTACATAGGCTGCTTGAGAATAGCCATACCACCTCTGCCTGGGATTCTCATGCATTAAGCAGCATCTGGCAGGGCCTTAGCTTCATAAAAAATGTGAAAGTGAATGGGCGGTTTGGTGCTGGAAGCCTTAGACAGGAGTTGGGAAATGTGGATTCATGCTGTTGCTCTGCCACAGGATTTAATGTCAATATTGGATCCAAAACCTTAAAGATTTCAAATTTCTTTCATCCTCATATTAGAGTTTTCTTCTCTGTTTGAAGAAAATTTTCCCAGACTTAAACCTTACTTATGTCCATTTATCGCTTCTGGTAAAACCAGGAAAGAAAAAAAAAAAAACAAAAAAAAAGAGAAATATTAAGGACTCTTTAGTCTCATTCCTCTCCAGGAGTACCTTTGTATCCATCAAGTTTGACTGGAGTATATTGTCCTTTTTTCAGAGGAGATTTTAAGCTGACACTCTCATAACTACTGACTTTAGGAATTTCATGCATTTATCTACAGGACAAGAGTTGTAATTTGTTCGTTTGTCTTTATTTACAGCTCTGCAATGTTGCACCTACTGACAGCTAAGTCATCAGAAGACACTCATGGCTCTTTGCAATCTTTGAGGAAATTTTCTTCACCAGGGGCATAATGGAAACAAGTAGGGACACTAGAAAAGATGTACTGAGTTGTCCAGAAATGTAGTGACATGCAGAATATAAACCCATGAAAGGAAGGGGCATATCAGTTTCAAGGCTCCTTTATCTGTCCCTTTCTATGCTTAAGATGATGGTTTCGTCTTGACCAGTAGCTAAATAGTTACTTCACAAATAGCCTGTCTTCTGGTTTAGCTCTGAAAACTATTTATTTGTCCATCCAAAATTTTCATAGTAAAAAGTTAGTTTGATTTATGTCCTTCAGCTGTACTGGGTCATTTACAGACACTTAGGCAACTGCCAGTTTTCTCAATGTTTAAGGGGTGCTTGCAGTTTGCTAGGCACATGATGAAAGATGGTATGAAAAAATGTTATTATAAAGCTAGACCTTCTAGCCAGAATGGCTAACCAATAGTTGGTTTTGCTGGGATATTTCAATTAGGAGAAGAATGGTGCTAGACTTGGGCATCTTTGAAGGAGCTCTAATTAGAATAGAAACAATACTGCTAAACTCCACCAATAGAAAGCGCAGACACAGTAGAAATGTTGCACCTCTAATGTGGTTGGAACAGCCAAAGAAGTCCTTGACTCCTATGAAGTTCTGAGGCAGACATATGGCAAAAATGGTACAAAATCTTTCTCTCTTGGACATACAAATAAACAAACACTTCTTAGCTTTCAGCCAGCACTTCCACTCCAAAGCCTACTGTCTCCAGACAGGCTTTTGCAAGCTTTTCAGAAGCTTTCTTCTTCCCATACTTCTCTGTTCTTCCACTGAGAAGCTTCTTTTCTTCATATACGGCTAAATAAAACAATATTAAGCATCATCTCTTCACAAAGATTCTCTGAACTACGATTATACTTGTGTTTCTTTTTGTGGAGGAGTAGCCTTAACTCTCTCTTTCAGCTACCTAAAAAGTAGGATAAATTCATTAGTTCTGGTAAAAGATAAATGCGGCTTAGCTTCATTTTGTTTTGTTGTTCCAATAGGTCTAAAAGGGACACACCTAAATCATCTATTCAAGGAAAAGGAAAGAAAAATAACTTAATAGGTTACCAATGATGAAAAACAAAGCACTGATATTTATGCAGTGTTTTTTGGAAGTGTTTTACCTTATCATGATTCAATTCCTGTCCAAATCACTTTTTTGAGTTGTGGTGGGTTGACTCTGCCTGGAGGCCAGGTGCTCACCAAAGCCACTCTCCTCAGCCAGACAGGGGAGAGAAAATATAATGAAAGGCTTGTGACTTATGATAAGGACAGGGAGAGACCACTCACCAATTACTGTTACAGGCAAAACAGATTCTACTTAGAAAAAAAATCATCTAGTTTATTACCAACCAAAACAGAATAGAGTAATGACAAATAAAACCAAACCTTAAAAACACTACCCCCCTCCCTTCTTCTCAGACTCAACTTTCTCTACTCTGCCCTCAGTGGCACAGGTAGACAGGGAATGGGAGTTTAGGGAATGGGTCAGTTCATCACATTGTCTCTGCTACTCCTTCCTCCTCAGGGGAGGACTCCTCGCACTCTTCCCCTGCTCCAGCATGGGTTCTCCCCATGGGAGACAGACCTCCACAAACTTCTCCAACATGAGTCCTTCCCATGGGCTGCAGTTCTTCACCAGCTGATCCAGAGCGTGTCCCTTCTACATGGTGCAGACCTTCAGGACCAGACTGCTCCAGAGTGGGTCCCCCATGGGGTCACAAGTCCTGCCAGGAGTCTGCTCCGGGAGGATGCTTCCCATGGGGTCACAGCCTCCTTTGGGCATCTCCCTGCTCAGGTGTGGGGTGCTCCATGGGCTGAAAGTGGATATCTGCCTCTTCATGGACCTCCATGGGCTGCAGGGGGACAGCCTGCCTCACCATGGTCTTCTCCATGTTATGCAGGGAAATGTCTGCTCTGGACCCTGGAGCACCTCCTGCCTCTCCTTCTTCTCACATCTTCTCACTTCTCTCTCTGGCTGCAAAACCTGCTGCTAATTGTTTCAGTTTTTTCTTTTTACCTAGGTTATCCCAGAGGCACTACCACTATTGCTGATGGGGTTTGCCTTAGCCAGCAGCAGGTCTGTCTTGGAACCATCTGACATGTGCTCTGTTGGACACAGGGCAAGCTTCTAGCAGCTTCTTGCAGAAGCCACCCTTGTGGCCTCCCTGCTACCAAAACCTAGCTATGCGAATGCAATACAGGAGTGTGTTCTGAGTCCCATGGTAAGTTGGATTTTTTAAAAGTTACTAAGGAAGGACCATGCTCAGTGTATCTCAGAGAAGGAATGAGATTTTTTTTGTAAATTTGCTAGCTGGAATGTATTATGCCCCTATACCCTGTTTTATGACACTTTCTCTCTTCACTGGAAAATCCTGCAGCAATACATCCAATTTTCAGTGGAGAAAAAGGTTAAAAACTAAACCCAGAAGCCTTATCTTACAAGCTTATTAAATTATGGATTTGTTTCTCTGGAGATTTTCCAGAAGGAAAATAAGACGGATATTTTTAGCATACGCCCAAATATAAGTCCTGGACTACATTTCATATATCACAGGCCTGTTTTCTATAACCTATCTAGAAAAAAAGGAGCACAATGCTTAACAGGCAGTTAAAACTCTGATTATGTTTCCACTATCCAAGCAGAGCCTTGCAAATCCAGGATCCATACAGCCTCATCATTTTCAGATCTGCGTTTATTTGACGCAAGAATCTCCACAGATTTCATTCACTAGTGCCAATGCCATTTCTACAGCCTTTTGGTATCTGAACAGCTAAGTAGCAGCCTACAGTTACATGTAGGTACAGTCCGGCGTACCCTTTCTCAAATAGAGCTTAGCACCTCGACAGCTACATGTTGCTCATTGCAACTTCTTAAACCACCACCGCATAGGGAGCCCTCGTCCCTTAAGACAGATCGTCTTTGACAGTGCAAGCACTGCCCTTCCTCCACCAGTAACTCTATCTGAACCCGTAGGCTTCATACACTGTAGATATTTTTACTTTGGACAAGGCCTTTTATCCAGAAATGCCCAAGCATTTTAAAGACATCCTAGGAAGATTATACCTTTTCAACATCTCAGGTGCAACTACCTGATGGTCTTACTGCTTGCTACTTTTTGCCTCATTTCTGGGAGGAAACTCGGTTTTCCCCCAGAAACACTGAGATCCTGATAGGATTCTGAATTTGAAAGCAATTGCCTTAGCCAGCAAATCTGCTAGTCTCACACTGATTAAATATATCACTTTCTTAAAGGAATCCATTTCATGATCTAAGTGCTCTGTCAGAGCACCTTAGGTATAACTCTTATTGCCAAGATGAACAATCTGGTCTTATGCAAGGACCAGTGACAGTTTTTAGCCAAATGCAACCATCATACTGCATCTTCACGGTGCTTATATTGAACACTGTGTTTATCACTTCATGAAAGCACCATAAAAAGCAAGTTATATCAGGTGTATTTAGGAGTAGCCCTGGAGCAGACTTTGAGTCTTCTTTTCAAGAACATCTAAAGAAAACAGCTGCAAAAGCAAGGACATCTGTGAAGTAGATGAGCTGGCTTAGCATGGGGTGCCTAAACGCAAACCTTTCTAACATCCATACCAGCCATCTGTTACTCAGCCACTCTAGCCTGCTACTGATTGTCACACACAAAGCTGGATTATAGCCAGCTCTATTTAATCGTGCATTATATCATAAACCTTCTGATCCAATCTTTTCCCATCTCTGCTAGTGCTTCGTAACATACCACCACTGCACGTGTGGTATAAGCATATAACAGTCAGCTCTGCAGAGGAAGTCCCGGACTTCATTTTATGTGGATCCATCCGGCTCACCCAGACTGCCTCAGGACATATCTGTGGAATCTCACTGTTAACAGGGATGGTCTTCATTAGTGGTAACTAACTTGTAAGTTTGTTCACTAGCAAATATAAACCTTCTGATTTTAACCTGCCACATATGGGCTCTGGCAAATAAGTCATGCCAAGGTTGCTTTAAAGCCTGCATTCCTATGTGGTCCTCTCTCAAGACTAGATCAAATTAACAGTCTGTCTTGACAAGACATATATTAACCTAAAAAAGAAGACAAAGATTGATTGAAATCACCCCAAAACAGCTTCAACATAATAAATCACACATACAGTGGTGGCAACTAGTGGCCATTTCCTTTTATTAGTCTGATTTTGCTTCCAGTGCACTGTTGCAGGAGTCCAGCTTCTGAAGAATGGTCTGAATGTTTTTTCCAAGCTGTGTGGCTGATGTTGCTCTTAGTTATGCCAGCACCATGTACACTAATGGAGACTGGTAACAGAACAGGGAAGTATAAAAACAGAGAAAACAATTTGTGGTAATACATTGGAGAAAAGCTGAATAGCAGTAAATGTAATATGTAACCCACTAGTTAGCCTGCTTGTCTTGCACTGGACACTTTACTTCAGCAGGTGGGGAGCTTAGAAACAATTATAATAGAATTGTGTGTGCATATGTACCATTTAGTGAGAATTTAGGAGAATAATATCACATAAAGCCATTAGCAATTAGCAAAGCATTAGCAAGATAGTACAAGACAAGCACATTTAATTCTTACAGGTCCTAAAACAGAAAAAAAAAGCCATTCTCTCTCCTACATGGCCCTTTGGATACTTAGCCTGGATTGTCACATGCCTGTCTGTGTGATTTAAGGGTGAGCCAGGGAACCGCACGTATAGGGCTCACATGCAGGTGCAATATGCTTCCCAGTTTAATGGGTTGTGGTGTCAAACTTGATGTGAACATACATACCATCTGCACTTAGGGGCAGGGGGAAATAAGATCCAGAAAGATTTTACCAAGTCATAAATTTCTGGGGGAAATAGGTCTCTGTATCTCTAAGGTAAGAGCCACAAGTGATCCTTATAATAATAAAGATTCAGAGATATCACTTCATTTTATAGTCAGTCAGCCAAGTCAAGTCTGTAATCAAAATTAATGAGCAGTGCTGCATGAGCCTTCTCCAATTCTGGGACCTATAAAAAGCATCTCAATACTATCATCTGTTATGATAATATTAAATCTTTTGTAAAATAGTCTGGGGAGCAGAAGGAGAGATGTTATGGTAGGAGAGATGCTTCAGAAGAGTGCAGAGAGAGACAATGATCTTTTCTGGTAATCACATTTGTAGATTTGTTCAGCCCTGCTGCATGCTTCTTTTGTAAGCTGCATGACAGCATGCCAAATGGCCTTCCTTATGACAATTCCTTCCTGTCACACACTTTCCTTCCCTGACACACCAGTGATCCCAGACGGAGAGGAGAGCTAGTTGGGAAAGGAGTGCCCTCTGTGAGGGTAAGGCAATGGAGGTGTGAGGTCTGCCTCACAGTGGTGAGTGATGTGTAGAGAGACCTGTCATTGTTCTGGACCAGGGACCGGGCTGAGGTGTTGGGACTCAGGTCAGAGCTCTTCTGAAACATCTGGGTAAGAAGCAGAGGTGGTATCAGTGACCACCCAGGGTGATCAAGTATGTTAGAACTGACACCTTAAATTTTTCCCTCTTCAGTACTCCCAGTGCTGACTTATCACCAAACATTCTTACTTCATTTTGCCCCTCTTCCATTCATTATAGACACAGGAACAAGATACATGATTATGTATTTTATCACAGACTGCAACACCAGCTTAACATTGCATGAGCCATTAGGGGCCACTCAAGTGTCCTCAGAAACTGAAAGACACATCTGACGCACTACACCAAGCTTCTTTTATAAAATGTTCCTTTATAAGTCTACCCTAGAGACCCAGAGATACAACCATACTGCTAATTAGACTTTGACAGAGACTGAAAGAACTTTTACTGCATATGAAGATTAAATAAGATGTTCTTTGTCAAGTTTTTTTGGTGGTGTGGTGTTTTTTTTCTGTTTAAGTGGACTGGATGAAAGACAGGAAATTTCTCTACTCTTGTATTTTCATACAGTAGATTAGAGAAGAGTTAGTTCCGAATTTCCACTTAAAATGTCCCTTGGAATGCATAGCTAATTTCCTGCAGACATGATTCTTAGCCTTTTATGTAGTGTTGCAATAAATCTCTCAAAAATCTGTCCAAATAACTTTCAGGCATAAGATTTTTTCCTTCCTTTCCTTTTTTGAATTTTGTTTCTGAATCTAAGCATCAAGGTAACATCACAATGAGGAACTTAATGTAGTTCTGCTAGATAATAACTTATAACTTGTTATACAGATTTTCTGAAGAATATTATACAAAATAACATGCAGACAATAACGTAGATGACCTCCAAAACAGCACTCTAGGACTCTGAGTTTATCAGAAAAGATAGCAGGGATTATGTACTAGACAACTGTGTTAAGTATCAGGATGGCAATGTTCTTAGATATCCCTATTTTCTCCTGAAAACCATAACATAATAGAGCTGCATTATGGAAATCATCTGTACAGCTTCCCTGCACGAATATCTTGATGGAGTTATGATGGCATTCCCCAAAACGGATTCCTAGAAAAGCATTATGGCCACTCCAACTGGGGCTCATAAGTCATAGTGAGTGGAGAATCAGGCACCTGCTTTCCATGGTATATACTTTTCATGTCCCACAGCATTCAGAATTTCTGCATTAGTGTATATCTCTGCCTATTTTTCTTTTGGTATCTACTTCCCTTTACTAGTTTCCTGCTCTGGCTTGTCCTTTTCTTCTGAGATTTGGTGAAGAACAGTTCCACATTTTGTTTATCTACTCTCTTCACAATTTTGTAAACTTTGATCATATCCCACCACAGCCTTCTGCTCTGCAAGCTGGAATCCCAGCTGGTTTAGTCCCTCTGCAGAAGGCAGATGCTTTATTCCTGAAGCATTTTTAGTTGAACTCTGCACCTCTGACTCCACTGTCCCACTGTATTGAAGGCCAGAGCTGTAGATGGTCATCAAGATATGGGTGTACCTGATTTCATACGATGGCAAAACTACTTCTCCAGTTCTCATCTGGTAACTCAACTACACCTTTTTGGCTTTTTTGATTGACATTGTAAATTGAGCAAAGTTTGCTGAGGACTTTAAGTGGTGCCTCAAAAACCTTTTTCCTCATTTCTGACTTCCACATCCAACTTTGGCATTGTGTACCTATCCCTGGGAGCACTGCTTTGCATTTGTCTATGTATACTCTCTGTTCAGCTGCTCACTCAATTTTGTAAGGCCATTCTGAAGTTCATCCCCATGAGTATGGCATCTGACAACACGTAAGTGCTTAGCGTTTCCTCCAGGCATTGGATGAAAACATTGAGTAAATCCTGGCCCCATAGCAATCCCATGTAGAAGCTACTAGTAACTCTTCCAAGAAGTGATCACTAAGACTCCCTTTGCTTTCTGCCCTTAAGCCTTTTTAAGTACATAAAATAACATTTCTTAACTTTTCCTCTTTTCCCATGCACAAGGAAATTCTGCAAAACTTGAAAGTACATGCCAATTATTTATTGGCTAACGTACACAGTAAATAAATATTACTTAGCTAAGCAGTAATACATTTTGGTGAACTAGCAAGAACTGAGCCTCTTCTGGCCCAGAAGGTCCCACTGCCCCTTGGAATGTACTAATCCTTAATCCTGATGATTTTACTGTTTTACAAAACTCATCTCACCACCCCCACAGTAAGGAATTTCTTCCTTAGATCCAGACTATCCTCTTTTAGTTTAAACCAGGTAGGTCTTGTCCTATCACTTCATGCTCTTGCTAACAGTCCCTCTCCAGCTTTTCTGTAGGCACCCAACAGGTAATGGAAGGCTGCAATAAGGTGTCCTTGGAACTACCCCTACTATAAGCAGAGGTCCAGTAGAAGACAAAGAGAGAGAAAGAGAAAGGGAAAGAGGATTGCAGCTTATTTCTTGCAACACAAGCTTTCTTTAAAGAGTTGCTATAGATGCCATGGTGAAGTGTCTAATGACAACATAATTATTTCTGAGTTCACAGGTCATCATCTAGAATAAAAACATGCCTTCATATAAAATGGAGATATAATAGCTGATCTTGAAGGAACATTAGAATTGTTTTATTTTCACCTAAGCAATGCAAAGTATTTTCTACAGGCTAAAGACCAATTCTTTTTCTTTTGTTAGTGACAGTTCTCAAGATAAATGGGACTCTAACATGCAGGTGAGAGCAGAAGGTGGCTACATATCTTGATAATTGAAAAAGGCAGGTGATTTTTAAGAAAGACAAAAGTTATCCTATTGGTTTTGATGATAAAATAGACTTTCTGAAGCATTCCTAGGATCCCAGTTGTGTTAGAATAAAGCCCTTTTTGGTTGTTCTATAAATGTGTTTAATATTGATACCACATGACAACATAAATTTTTCTTTCCACAAATGCAATCCCTTTTTAATACTTTATTTCATTTTTTTTACTAGTAGGCACAAGGAGACCCTTAAAAACTCCTGTAAATGAAACATCATAGGAACAGACTTCAGGTTGCATGTTCACAGCAGACACAATAAGTGCTTGAGCTTAGTGAATGTGATTAGTGATATACTCCAGAAGCCCTTAAAGATATGTCCATGGTATGTGGTTATAACCATTGCTAGTCAGAATTTGGAGTTTAATGGCCTCTTCATCTGATCATCTAGTTGCAGAAGTGTAAATAATCTAAACAATGCAAATAATCTTTTGTCCACGTCCACACTGATGAAATATAAGTGGTACAATATATTTGTTGGTGCCCTGTTGCATCAAGCTGTGTCCCGTCTCAATCGCAGCACTATTGTAAGAATGTAAGTATCCAACAAGCAACCAGCTGTGGAATCTTTCTTGTATGTTTCACTAATGACTTGCTTCATTCATGGAAAGCCATATATCTTGTATTTGCATGTAGGCGTTTGCCGAGCTGCACCTCCCTGGGGTGTGTGCTATCTCAAAACCAGAAAAGAACTGAATTATTCTATCAATCAGCTTTGTTTGATGAGAATGGATGGTCAAAAAAACATTTTCCATGGATCAGATGAGGAACTGGCAGAGGTTTTAATAGTTGTTTTGTGATTTCATTTATCATTTGTTATTATTAAAATTCCTATTACAAATCAACAAATGTTAGAGATGAGGTAGTTACTTGAAAATTAAACATGGTCCTCAAGTGGCCATGTATGAGTTCTGTAATATTTCCTACTATAAGTTTATGCTTGAAAAGTTAAATAATTCAGCCTAGCCATAGAGACATATGATGCACTGATGGAACATACCAGCACTGAACAGAAAAAAAAAAGTAATCCATTAATATCATGTTCTTTATGGGCAACTGATAACAATCTGCATAATACACTGATAACATGGTCCCCCTACAAAGTACATGGTGGACTTGATAACTGCTTGTCTTGTCATGTTTTTTTAGATCCCTATCTTGGGATAGAGAAACTTGAAATATCCTCCATTAGAGTAAAAATAAGGGGGAAAAAACTCTTAAAAATGGAAAGCCAGGAACTTTACCCTTTATTGCTGACCTTTACAGAAAGAACTAATAAGTAGTTCTGAAAGAGCAGCACTCAGGTAACCTCAGTGATCCTTTCTCTTAAATGTCACTTCATGAAAAAAAAATCACAGTATTTTTCCAGGTTCATAAAATAAAGGTAGGACTGTAATAATATGGTCAGGTTAACACGCTGTTACAGAAATACGGCACCATGTTACAGTTATTAAATACATGTCTGATTCCAGAAACCAGCTATATTTTCTGAATTAGAGGGATTCTTTTCTGTATATACTCATCTTGGAGAAAATGCTTCTATCTTGGAGGGTTTAAATGTTAATTTTGTCCCTTGAATAAAAATGCTGATTTGATTCTCAGATGGCCAGTTTTTAGCAACTGGTTTCAGAGTTAATATTAGACCTATATAATTTATATACTAACAGTCTAAATATTCACCTGGATCTCCCAAGAGAGTGAGAGACATTTAAATTTTTATGATACGATGACTGCTTTGCTAATAAAAATTAATTTGTTTCTCACACACAGAACACCCAAGTCAGTACTCCTTCTGTCCCTAAAACCTTCAGAAACAGAGCTAGATCCGTGTTGATTTTCCATTTACCGCTTTCTCTGTACAAACGCATTTCAGCCAAAGAAGCTCTTTGATACTCATAATCTGCAGGTGGGATACATGGTTATAGATACAACTATTGCTTTACCAGTTTGGTTTAGATTAGGAGTGCACTTCTAACATTACTCATACAATTTTACCACTTTATGTGCTTTGGCTCACCAAGCAAATTGGGTTTTGAGTGCATTAGCTGGAATGCTTATTGATGAAGCTAAATTAGATGATGGTGCAGGTGCACAGGAGAGGCAGGCTGTCTGTAGCACAAGAAATGCAAGGAGAGGCACATTTAATTTTCCCTCTGCAGATTCCCCAGGAAGTACAGAGCTATGCCATGTTCTATGCATTTTGGCCTTCCCTCAGGTCATGAGTCAAAGTTACCACAGGGAGATGCCAAATAGAGGCCCGGGATGGAGGTGTAGGGTAGTTGAAGGGGATTTTTTCCATTGTTTGAGTAGCTAGGGAGGAAAACATAACAGCCCCCATCTTAGGCTCTGAAAGTATCACGGCCACAAATTTTTTAGCCTTGGAGCTGTAACCACTAAAGAAATGTCAGGCACATTGGTGAGGGGTAAAGATACATGTTTTTTTTTTGGCAGGGACACCACCAAGGTGCTTACTGTAGCTAAAAAGAAAATCTTGCATTATTGGGAAAAAATTGTTGGCTTAGATCACTTTTGTTTTAAGGGAATAAGTAGCCCCTCGAGTAAAAGATGTGATAAGAGACTAAATTTGGATCTCCAATTGCAGACAGCTGTTAAGTAAGTCACAAGTGAAATGACTTTGGCATTGTTAATTCTTGAAAACAGATACAGGCTGAACATTCAACATGCCTGACTTCAGCACCTAATTTTTCACTCCATCTCTGTTTTCTGGGAGTCCTTAAGCAGAACAACTTCAATTTTAAATTTATAGTCTCCTGCCAAGAATTGATTGAAAAAATATGGTTTACAGATAACAATCTCTAGGTATATTTTTAACAGTAGAAACTAACTTTAAAGAAGAATTTCTATTATACCATGAATTACAGTTTAATAAAATTCTTTTGAATAATTTTGAAAATTAAAACCTTCAAAATCTGCAGATTATGTTCTGCTAAATTACTTATTATCTCTATCACTTATCACATCATATTTTGAAGCCTTTCTGAGCAGCAAAAGTTAAGATTCTAGAACCATATTGCAAAATAAAACAATGCTGCTTGCAAGGAAAATTGTATTTTCATAGCTTTTTTAAATCATATTTCTCGAATTACTGCTGGAGTGCCAGCAAGGAGCTTACCACCATCACCACTGCTAGCTAATGACCACTTATTTGGATTTTCATCTTTATTTTTATTTCCTCTTTGGTCTTACTGACCATGAATACTTCAACCATCTGTGAGGCTGAGTAGCTCCTTTCCTGTTCAAGTCTATCCTGACCAAATCCTTCTTGTGTGATTCTGTCAGAAGACAGTTTAGTGTGTAGAGAATTTACTAAGGGCCTCAGAGATCTCTGTTCAGCTCATTGCTCTACCCCAGATGTCCACTGGACAAATTATTTGGCCCCAATTTGTGAAATGAAGAGAGTGACCCTTCCCAACACACCAGTGGACATGCAGACAGTAAAGACGTTCAAAGACAGCTGCTTTCCCAAACTCAGCTTAGACTCCTTTACCCAACACGGTGTTCATGGTCAGCTGGTAGTCACCAATGGGAGCAGACAATCCACACTGCAGAAGCCAAGATCCAGTAAATAAATGTCTTTGGAAGGCCAAAATACTTTCCAAACCATAAAAAGCATGAATTTTACTGTTGCACAAGAGGTGTTTTTTAGGACAGTGGCATGAAACCAATGGACCAGCAGTGGTATCCACTGAGGAAGTGCCTTTCCGAACAAGTATCCCTGTGACTAACACCTCTGACAGTGGTTTTACAAAAGGAGACAGATGTGGCCAGATGCTTTATCTGAGCAAAACCCACTGAGGAGCATGAAGGCTTATCTCCTTCAGTTGTGCCCAGTTGACTCCTACTTTCTCTTCCCAAACCTGTTTCGGCTTTCAGGGGATTTGACCTTTCTGAATTATACACACAGCTCTTGTGTAACAGCCCTTATATCAGTGTGTTTACCATCTGTTCTCCCTTTTCAAATGTAGACATGTGTTACTGTTTATCCACTATGTGTCACCAGTTTACTACAACAATGTCAGTCAAGTGGAAATCAGGTCAAGGTGAAATTTATTTCAGGCACTTTTGTTCCACTTCGTTTTACAGTTTGCCACATGCTAATCATATGAAATCTGAACGAGGAACAAAAAAATAAATAAAATTATACTCTGGCTTCTGACTGACATTTTCAATGGATTATTTCATCCACCTTTTGGAAAACCTCATACTGTACTTGGCTTCACTGAAAAATGTAGCTGCTGGAAATTTTTAGCAGGTTGTTGGACAATATGGAGGGCGAAAGCTGAACCCTTAAAGCCAAGGCCAAAAAAGTAAAATAGGATATATATGTATATTCATTGCATATAAATGCCTTACTGTCAGGAGAGAAGTTGTATACTTCCCCTCCTTTCCCCATGTGTACTGAATGTGAGGGATGTAATGCAAAATCCTGCAAAAAAATGTCCACACCCACTGTGTAAAACCTTGCCACCACCCTAAAGATAATGCAAATTTTCCTTTGATTCTCTGGGAGTAAGCCTGCATTTTGTCTTTGTGTTACTGAACAATAAAATATTATTATCTAGAATTGGTATTAATTATCATTATGTGAGAATGGGGCATAAGGATCGCTTCAGAAGTGATGTGACTCCAGAGGATGTGTAAGAGAGGACGCCTATTACCCCAGGCCTCCATAACCACTGCTGGTGGGAGGAGGTACGGTGGGTGTATTCATCCCTTTAGCCCTCAGAGAATACCCCAGAACATTGACTTGGATTGTGCAAATTGGCCTTAGCTGTGGAAATCTCATGAACTGTTTTCCCTAGAAAAAGCAATTTTGCAGACCTCAAAGTACATACCAGAGCTATTACTGCCATACTTGTGCAAAGAATCCCTTCCGCCTTACATAAACAGAAATTACTTGTTTCTGTAGACCCCTGAGAAAGTTTAAATCTAGAAAAGCTTTAAGAAATTGAAATTTAGTTAGTGAACACACTTTTTCTTTAAATTATGCAGGTCTTTCACACAATAGTAAGTCTCAGCATTAGCTTGATGGCAGCAGTCCATTTTTATCAAGGAAAAAAAAAAGGGGTTATTTATATGTTTTATTTGTCCCTGAATGGGGGCATTTTCTGTTTACTCATTTGATTACCATTTCAGATGTGCTTTGTGGCATTTTATTAACAATCAAGTTCTCGTCTTCAGGTCAAAGAGTTTTAAGCAGATAACACTAAATGGTATCAGCCCCAATAAGATCAAAGGGAATTCTGAGACACCAAGACAGCTTCGCTTTCCTCTCGCCTCTCTTCTCCCTCCCTTTTCCAGAAAGGATCTATGGTAAGATTGAGCAAAGATTCATTTCTCTGAGTAACTGTATTGACACAGGTTAGGTCAGGGTAGAAGATGAGCCACGGCTATAGAAGATGTTCATAAACTTAGTAGGAAAAAATGCAAATTAATTGGAAATAAGGGTAAATAATATTTATTCTTATTGCACAAATGCTCACATTTTTGATGGGCGTCACCTGCACAAATGCTGAGTATCTTCACAGAGCTGCTTACAGACATGACCTATGTTAAGGATCATACACAGCTATATTTTTTGAGAAAATGATACAAACACACATGTAATTCAACATTATTCTCAGAGTTATTTTACTCTCACTAGAGTTATTTTACTATTTAAAAAAATATTTACTTTTCAGTAATGTGGAAAAGAATCAGATAGAATGGAGCTCCATTGAGCTAAATAATGAGAAAAAATAGAAAGGAACTGCTGGTTCTGTTGGTCCAGGACATATGAACATATGACTTATCTTTATACAATGGGGTCATTGTAATCTCACCCCAGGGAATGAAGGGTACATGCTGTCTATAGGGTTTTCATAATACTTTCATTCTGAACAATAAATAGAAGTCTTGAAGTAAGCTGCTAGTCTCACAGGACTCCCTGTCTTGTCAGTGGAGATAAGGTCTCCTACAGGATGATGCAGAACAAAAGCCTACACGTCCCCTCTTGATGTCCTACCAAGACCATCCAAATTTCCAGGTACACATGCACACCTCTTCTGTGTGGTTAGAGATCTTCTGTCAAGGAACCTCAAAAAGAAATTTAAGTGATGCTAGAGCCAACTGCGTTTTGCTACAAATTATAACAGGACTTCTTTGCAGGCTTTTTCGACTCCACCCTGGATTCACACCTTCCAACCTGTGGGCTGGTCTTCAGAGAAAAGCTGTCTGCCAGTACTATTTTTGGCACCTGCAAGTTGAGGATTTAAATATTTATTTCCTTTCACTAGGCCTGATACAACTCTCAACCAACTCTCTTAGCTGGGGAGAAATGGGTAGGAGCTTTTAAACTTTTCAGACGCATTTTTAGATATTTATGGTTTAAATAATGTTTGATGAAAAGCTGTATTTTTACAACCAGAAATTTACTAATTGCATGGAAGAGTTCCTACAGACCGCTGGAATTCTGTTAGTTTTTAGCAATTTTTTTATTCAGAACAGAGAAATTGCTCTGAACCCACCAGCAGGAAGTTCAGAGTAACTCTAATAACTGGAATTAATTTCTCCTCTGTTTCCCCAAGACAGCACACTGCAATACGGGTGGTTAGGTCACAGGCCTATCTTAGGTTGCTGAGTTGAGAACACAGCAGTCCTCAAGGCTCTAGTATTATAATAAAGAAACATAAACCAGACCCAGAATCAAAGCATAGCAAAATACATATTTCTGTCTTTTCTTTATCTAAGATGGATTCCTAGACTACCTTCATACCTGGGATAAAGCTGCAAAATGAAAGAGTGCTATTAAATATCTGACCTTTGTAACCTAGTGCTAGTCTCACGGTTCAGTACAACGGCTCACCTTCCTCTCCTGCACCCTCCTCTGCACGTCTCAGATCAGCATCCCCCAACTCTGATCACGAGTGCAATAAGCCTCAGCTCTGTCAACTTCTAACCAGTCCCACAATTTACTGCCTACCTAACAGAAGAGCCTCTTGCACTGGTGCCTCCCTTTGTAATACTCAAGCTTTGTATTTGGGGCACTGTGAGTAATGCTCAGCCCCATTATTAAATCCATTAAGGATTTTCAAATTAGTAAATATTTTCCTAATGAATATGTGTTGAAAATAAGACAAAATATGAACAACTGTCTTAAAATATAGATGCATTTGCAAATGTTTCTGTACCTCTACTTGATATCTACTTGATCTTTGCAAAAAGGTTGTGATTACAATTTAATAAAAACTCTCTGGTTCAGCTCCAGAAAGCTAATATTGTTCCCTTCTGAATTTCAAAAAGAAACAATATCTTTACACTGTGAGCATAATAATAAAATTTAAATATAAATATATATTTTTTAAATTAAAAGTCCCCAGAGACACAGTCTACTTTTAAAAAAAAATTTATTCTAATGAATAGAAGGGTTAAAATTATCTATCCCATAGAAAAGTGTTACATCCATGGTAATGTGAGTAATGCTAAAAACTAATAAATCTCAAGGAACAAATCTGCTATCATAACTGCCAGAATGACTTAACTGGTGCATTATTTTGTAATAAGATATAGAATGACCTTATACAAACCTTGTTATTTATAAGATGACTCGCAATATTTCACTTGCTTTCACTAAGAGTTTCAGAATCAGCTATTTCACTGCATACACTCCCATTCATTAAAAATTTAATCCATTACTGTTTTTTGTTTTCAGATTATATTTGTATGTAGTACAAACCAAATCAGATTTGATGAAATGGGCACAGAAGACCTAATGTTGGAGCTTAATTTTTCCTGAAATATAATCATATTATGGAAAATTTTCCATCACCCTCTAGTCTGTTTTTCACTATTCACCTGACAGTGCTGTAATTCTAAGCTGATCATTCCTCATCTTCAATACTACCTCATACCACATTGCTGCATGACAGAAATATAAGAACTGCAATTGCCAGAAAAAAAAAAAAGTCCTTTGAACAAATTAATTCTACATATGAATTTAGCCTATTGATCATCACTAGAAAGAGACATTAATTATAACTTTCTTTAAGGAAGCACAGCCAAATTTAGAAATACTTGGTAAAATGTTTTGGCACTGTGATTTGGACATTTCACATTTAATATGCTACGTTACTCTTAACACCTCTTTTATGTCACCTACAGTTTTCTCACCTTCATTCACTAATGTCTCTGCCTTTGGCTTGATATTCCCATCATGTGAATCTTTTCCAAAAAGATTCAAAGGACTGCAAGCCAAAGGACTGGTTTTCACTCTCCCCTACAACGTGTGAAGGCATTTGTTCCAAACCCTGAGAACGTGACCCTGGAACAGCAGTAGAGCTCACCCAGCTGAGACCTCCCCATAAGCACATTTTACTGAGTCAGGTCTCTGCACCAAGCAGAACAAAAGTCAGCCAAAACCATTGTGTTCCTTTCCATCTGCTACAGCAACTTTCTGCTGTGGTTGTTTGTTGGGCAGAAGGAATGCGACAAAGACAGTGCTCCTCAACTAGCACATGGAGTTTACCAACATGGAGCTCCATCCCAAATCACAGTCCCCATCTGAGTGTGGGCCAGCAGGTTGGAGCACACCCAACAGCACACACAACTCTCAGCAGAGATGTCACCTGCGACCCTGGAAGTGGTACAGCAGTGCTGGTGCACAGTGCTGGAGCCATTCCTTTGGCAATGTCCAAGCTGTCTGTCTGTAAGTCCCTCAGGTATCCCCGTGTGTGGGCACCGTGCGCCACGTGCTGTCACACAGGTGTCCCCATTTCCTCATCTGCACTTAGAGCAGCGATTCCAACTGCAGCAAAGAGAAGTGCATTAAAATTGATGAGCTCTCATGCTGTGGTAGTGGAATCACAAAGGATAACTAAGGTAATGTGTACTCAGTGCTGCACTACTATTCTTGAAAAATAAGGAAAAGAGAGAGCTAGATAAAACTCAATACTGGGGAAAAAAAAAAACCCAACCAACCAACCAACCAAAACCAAGTGAGTTTTAGTTGAGTTGAACAGCAGCTCTGAACGTTTTTTTTTATTTTTACCATAACATTGTGTTACAATTTTCAGAACAACTTCATCATATTTGTAAGAGGACAAATGAGGAAAGCAAACAGAAAACTCTTCCAAAATGCCATCAATCAGTCCCAGAAACAATATAAAAATTAAGAAGCAAACAGCACATCAAAATATTAAAAAATGCTAACATAATGAAAGTGCCTGGAACTATGGAGATAATATACTTTGAAGCAACCTGCATATAACAGTTTCACTTACTGGATTACTTCAAGTATTTAATATCTTGTAGTACTGCCAAAGCTCAGACTAAACTATAGTTATTTTCCCTGTCAAAAACTATTCATCTGTGCAATGTCAAGCCACCAGAAGTGTTCTTTATTGCATCCGTATGAGAAAACCTAACCACATTTCATTTTTGTAGAGTAACAGTTTTCTTTTTGTTAGCATGCTATGAATGTATTCTGAGATCAAAAAGCTGTTATTTAAAACAAAATGTTAGAATGGTTCAAATTAAAAAGTAATTATATTCATTTGTTCAACTGGGAAGATGATGAGCAGTGTACTTGTGTGATTCTAAGTAACACAGACTAATGACTTAGCAAATGAATTTATGAAATATACGCGTATTTGCAATGATTAATAACAATCTTCCAGATTTCAGAATGTCTCGAAGCCACTCAAACTTCATGATAAATCGATCACAGAATAATATTATCTGCAAGTTTTGTTGCTTAATTCTGAAAGGAATTTGGTAAGACAAACCTCATCTGACTTTCAGAATGTCCAAGATAAGTGGGTGTGTGCAGACCCTGAAGTATGGAGTTCTTTTAGACATTATACCCAATTTTTTAGCCTTCTATGTAGTAATTTATTAAGATGCCTTTGAAAGTGTCTCTAGCCTGTCGTACCAGGTAATTCAGTTCAAAATTAAAATACTGTGTTAATGTAATGAATAGAATTAGAAAAAAACCCTGTGTAATTTAAGATTTTTATTGAGAAATCTTGATCAAAGGCAGATAAAGCTGCCTGAAAATATGACCTGTTTTTTAACAACTTTTGAAGTTAGACAGTCCTCTCACCTGCTACTTAGGTCAAATATTTCTCTATTCACTTAAGAACAGAGTCTATATTTGCTCTGGTATATTAGAAAGCATTAACTTGCACTTGTGTACTCACAAAGTCACATTGACAAAACTGGGAAGAATTGTGGAAAAAAAACACCTTCAGTTATTATACTGACTACTGTTTTCGTCTCATTTACTTTGTCCACAATTGATGGACAAATATGTGGAGAGTCTTCTCAGCTTTATTTTGGTATTGCGATGGAGAACTCTGGTCCTTTAACTACAGCATAAATATTAGGAGAGGATTGCCACTTTGTTTAGGTATGTAAGACTAAAATACTTTCAAAGAAAACCATGTCTGCAGAGACATCCAGACAAATCCTTTTTATAATGCCATTTATGTAGTTATTAAACACTTTTATGCTTTAATGACAGTCATTGCTTAGCTGATCTCTCTTTTCTACCAAAATTCCACGTGCAGTAGATTATATTTAGCTAACTTTAATAACAGGTTTGTTGTATCCAGTGTCCGGCACAATAAAAACTCAATGAGAGTCAGGTCTACAGAGAAAAAAGGAACAGAAAACACCTTTAGAGGCTGCAGGCAGAGTGGAAGGACTATAGAAATAAGGAAAGCTAGAGATAGTTGCTACCAAAAGGTAAAATAGAACAGGGAATAGCCTGTCTGCTGCCACATGGAAACCATAAGAAGGTGGCATCAAAAAAAAAGTTAACAGAAGCATTTACAAGAAACATATGGCTTTTAGGGAAGGCAACAGACAGAAGGAATGCAAAAACTGGTGAAGAAGCTGTAACAGCTCATATCACAGAAGTAGACAGAAACTGCCAAAAGAAAAGATGGCACCACTATTTCTTGGGAAGACATGCAGAAAAAGACTCATCAGTACCAGGAGTTTATGTAGAAAAACTAGCAAACCTCTTACTACATTCATATATAATGAAGTTGGCAAATAGAATTATGTAGGCAGTTGTTATTCAGTAGCTATTCATTAGTTCTGTCACACTAGTGAGAAAGCAGATACTCCACAAATATCTGGATTTGCCACAAACCTGTTTCTACATTGAGGCTAGACTCCCTACGCAGTTCTCAAGAAGTGCTTCTTAAAATTCTACTCTCCACTGAATTCAGTGAAGAAACTCACATTAATTCTGATGGGGTGGAGGAGTGTGTCCAATTAGGATATAAAAAAAATGTCTTTTGCAGTCCATCTTCTGGAATATATTTATTTTAAAATGTATTTTTGGAAGACTATTTTAAACACATGGGCAGCGTATTAGCTTTTTTTTTTTTTATCTTGCTGGATTATTACAACAAAATTAGCAATAGCAGAACCATCTAGTGTATATTCAGTATGCAGTACAGGCTTCTGTTGAGCCCTAAGGGAATATAATCCAGCAAGGAAGGAAAAATATTCCTCTTTTCTTTTTCCACAGGGTTGTTTTCATTTCCTCCTTCCTTCCACTGGAAGACATCAGACCTTCCCAAGAGAGGCCAGCTTCAGAGTCTGAAAACCAAATGACCTAGAACAGAGAGACCTGTGGCATTACGCTGCTTTTTTATATAAGTTCAACATCTCCTGCATGCAAAACCTATATACAGGAACGAAGGAGAAATGTTTATTAATTATTCCACCTAGTCACAGGCAGAAAGTACACTGCGAGATTGTATTTATTTTGCTGCACATGAAGACTTGTGCAAATGAACCAATATTAATGCAGGTAGACAGGAAACAAAGGCAACCAGCAGGTCAAAAGTGCAATAGACTCGCCATGCCTGTCTGCATAGCTTGTCCTCAGCACAGAAGATAGGGAACTGTGCATCACTGACAGCAGCCAGCCCTCGAGTATGATTATAAAATAGTCCATCTAAATTTTATAACTAAACTTTCAAGTGTTTGCAGTACATGTTTAGAATAGCTCTGTCTGTCTTCTTTGATATTTTGAAATTTTAGGGTGCTGCGCAACCTTATTTTGCTTCTACATCCCTATCTCATGAAAGGGCACATTAGTAGTATGGGATTGCTTGAATGGTAGAGTAAATGACATTATCACATATTGGGTTTATATATGTTGTCATTATCATTTCAGAAAGCAGATGTTAAAATAAAACTTTAACAAAGACAAAGCCGTGCAGTGAGAGCAAGGATTTAAGATATAGTGCTCTGGGATAATAACTCTCTTAATATTTGCTTCATAGAAAATAATTCTTCTGCAGATTCTACCTTCGGAGCTTGCCATGAAGAAAGGAATTTATCCCATGTAACTTCCACTATTTAAAAATGAGCTTTTAGCTAAAATCACTTTCCTAATTAAGGAAGAGTTCCTTACCCCCAAAATTAATTTCATTTCAAGTCACTGGCTCCAGAAGCAATGATATCTGCCTATTTTCTCATGTGAGTACTGAGGCATAGCCACCTATACATGTAGCTCAGGCTACCTATCCAATTTCTGGATAATTAAAATGAGGTGAAACAAATCCCTTTTTTTTTTAATATATAATGCAGTTAAATGAGTCAAAATGCCCCTCTCTCTCTTATTTATATTACACCTCGTGTCAGCAGACATTAAATGACATCACAGGGCATGTGACTTCACTGCAGATAACAGGTCACTGCATGTGACCCTTACAGCAGATAACAGGTTAGGTCTATTTTCAAGGGTTGGGACTTTGATAAAGTCTGGGAAAAGGAGTATGGCTACAATTTTGAAAAGCAGCTAAATGTTTCTGAGATGTGGGCAGAGCAAGGCAATTTGATTTCTAGTTTCTAGCAAAGCCACTTGCTTGTTGTTTCATGTGAAGAAACAGTCACCTAGTGTGAAAAGGTTCCGAGCTTGCCTATGTGCAGCAGCAGAGCCCCAGAGTTTAGAAACTGTCTGACACATACCCTTGTGTGCCCCATGGTTGTGCTTTTACAAACTGGTAAGAGCAAAAGTTATATAGCAAAAGGCTAAAGGTACTTCCTCTCCAAACAGGACAAGGCTTATTTCAAATCTAAAAGTCTTTGGTAGTCCTTCAACTAAGTATGATGTCAGCTAATGATCAGAAGTTCTTTTCCTGTAAAGACGTTTAATGTATCAGTTTCCTAAGCTACATTTTTGGGGAAAACACTAGTTAAACTTTAAGAAGAGGAATTTTTGACAAGCCAAGGCAGCTGATTTTCCATTTTTTATTCAAAGCCAAGAATAATTTACCCAACACTTTTGGATATTTCTTCAGATTAGTAATAGTTAGCTGACCAATCTAGATTTCTCTGTAAGTAGAGGTGTTTTGAAAGTATTTTCAAGATAACTTATTAGAAAATTTAGCCTCAGAGGGTTTTTTTGCAATTTCTTCTTCCTGGACTTGTTCTACAGAAGTGATTCCAACAGGGCAGTAACATTCATTTGAAAATCTTGTGTTGTGTATATCATGAAGAAAAAAGATCTGGAAGACTTAATGGCACTGAAGAACAGCAATGACTCTTAGAGAAACAGAACTAGATTATCAGTGTGCCATAATAACTTAATGAATTGTTACTAACATTTACTAAACTTTCGGTCTTCATGTTCCTTTTAACAAATAATTAACAGCAATTCAATTACTCCTAAACTCCAATTATAAGATATCATAAAAGTCCAAAACAACCAAATAGAGTAATTGCTTTTATTTATGAAAATATTTCTGAATCATCTCAGACATGTTGAATTGATAACCAGTCAACAAACCTTTATACAAAGGTTTTTGGCAAAGAAGTTAACTGTTGCTTTTAAGCATCTATCAAACGGAATGAAAGAAGAATGCTGCTGAGCAAAATATCAGTGTTCAGTTTGCTTCAAGATTTATGCTAAACCATACCTCACAGGCTATTAAATCATTCTGTAGGTCTCTCCAATCAAGGATTAGTTGACCCACAAACACAGGAAATTACATTGTGTAGGGCTGGGAAGTTACAAGGGCAAGTAACTGTTCCCTACAGCACACTACAAGGAACAGGAATGTTGGGAAGGGGACGAAATTAAATATGCAGATTGAATATTCCTGAAGTATTGCACAGAAAGCCCCCAAACTAGGTGAATTTTCTGCATTCTCTAAAGTATAACAAAATTAAGTCTATCAGAAATTCTCAAGCACTAGTTTCTCTCTCACTATTATGTGTGGTTGCATAATTGAAAAAGAACTGTTTTATAAAGACAGTAATATGAATCTTTATATTATAGTCAATGATGTATATGGACATATATTTATATCATATATATAATATGGTATATATACATCCTTATAATTATATATATAATTTTATATATAATAGATATATATAATATGATATATATATACATAAACCTGCCCATAGTTATTGAAAAGGTTCGTTCATTCCTTTTTCACAAGGATTTGGATGTCTGCTTTTAAGTCACTCTAGTAGCAGCTGCCTGTCACTTAAAATCTCTTCTGGCAACAGAACCCAGACTGTCCTGAAATGCTATTCCTGCCAGGAGGAGTGTGATCACCCTTTCTAGCCAGACAAAGCTGGAGTCTGGAGAGTCAACTGTTCAGGAGTGATTCACCTCTTCTGTGAAAGAGAAGCAAAAGGAGGACTTCAGTGTAAAATGCCACAGGGGAGCCAAAGGTGACTTCTTGTTTGCTCACTGCAGGGCACTGGAGCCCCACACTACATGTGCAGGCCTGTACCACATGGCTGCTGTTCTTGTCTGGGTGGGGGAACAGATTTGTCTCTAGAAATGCTACTTCATCTGGCTGTTCATCTGCCCTAGCACTGGCAGCTGACCTAGCTGGCTCTGCTTGCTCATTACCATCCCTAATAATGAGGTCATAAAGCACAAATTACCCTCTAGAGAACAATACCCAATCCCATCTGATCTAGATGCAAGGAAGACCTAGGTAGATGAAAAAATGTTTCTCCTATCAGTGGTAACATCACACAGTCAAAGCCTGTTGTGGTTTCCTGCATGTTCATCAGCTGCAGATAACAAGGGTTAATGCACTTCCCAAATAGTGGATATCATCTCTTCAAATACTTTTCTGGCTAATGTTCTAATTCCAAAGTCATGATTAACAGATTATTATAAAATTGGATTTTCAGCCTCAGCTACACTCTTCTCAAAGCACATTGTGTAGGTCACTTGCTTCACTAAGTTTTGGACAGATTTCCAGAAAATTCTTCTTTCCTGTCCTGAAAATGTCTTTGCATGTCTTGTATCAGCCTCTTGTTGGAAGTTTATGTGCCATGCTGAGAGGAAGACATAATTTTCATGTATTCAGCAGGGGACCACCTGGCAGTGCAATTGAATCGTCTCTATGTGTTACATAGTGAGAGATGCTCTTAGTTCCCATGCCCCAGGACATCTTAAAAATAATACTCAATTATACTATTTTAATGAGCAGATATGAATCTATTCTGCCAATTATAAGATAAAAGTCCCAGATTTTTGATGGGCTGAAGTGCAACACATAAGTCTTTGGCAAGACACCCCAACCAACCCCATAGTACAATAGAGTGGGCATCCAAGAGTTTGCCACAAGTCTGGGATTAATCTGACATTTCTCTATCAAATTTGTTCTACTAAGCACTCCAGAGAAGTAAAAGTTAATGTTACAGACTACGGAACTGTGGTCTGGTAAAAATGTAGATCATTGCTAGACCCCATGTTTGTAAGATGAAAACAAAACTTTATATACACTGCTCTGCTTGATACTTGACACAAAGGTGTTTCTTCTAGACAGAAGGTCTCAGATTTTTCTAAATTATATTAATGACATACCTTCACAAAGATTTTTATATGAGCAAATCTACAAAAGTTAAACTTATACAGGTTTTAATGAGCTGTTGGAGGCCATCAGCAAAGGAGCACACAGCTGGAAGCATGGAGAACAAACACAAAGTCTGTACATAAAGGGGGATAGAGTAGCTCAGCTGGTCTAAATCAGACTAACTCTGACTTTATAGGATTTCAGTTTATACCAGCTGAGGACACAGCTCTAATATTCCAGAAGGAAAAAAAAAAAGCAAAACAGGAAAGGAAATGCCATCTTCAGAAATTAAGATAAGGAATTAGTGATTTTTACTCCTACGAGTAATGTTTATGACCACATTTAGTTTTTGGACTTGATGGGATTACTCACTAATCTTTAAATGAGCCTATCAGGACTAGTACATTTTCGATTAATAATTTCCATGATGTTTCCTAAGGTCAGTCTGCAGAGCCATACAGTTGAATTTGCCCAAAGCTACATAAGTGATCTCATAAAATAAAATCTGTTCTCAGGCTAATGTAAATAAGAGAGGTAAAACCACAGATCACATATGGGGACAGAAGTGTAAGGAAACAATTAAAGATTTAAGAAGCACTTTAAGTATGCAAAACAGTAATGCTTCCAGGGACTGTCTTCCAAGGACAACTCGAGGAAGCAAGGTCTATTTTCAAAATAAATGCTATTTCCTTGGCCTGAAGCACAGAAAAACATTAAAGAAAGCGACAGTCATTGGATTACCACAAATATTCGGAATTACTGAATTTTTTCTGCCAGATAAATCACCAAAATTAATTATTGGTCACGACAAGGCTGTAGGATTTCGCTTTTTTTAACCTTTGATTGGCAATGCACTTTTTTATCTTTTCTTCAAGAAAAGTACCTTTAAAAATACCTTAGCTTGTAGAAGTTCATCAGGCTCCTGAAAAGCAGTGAATTTACATGAGCAAGACCCAAGAAATCTTTGAAAAACTGCTTGGAAAAAATTCTAAAAATTCATGAGTTTGGGTCTTCATTAAGTTCCCAGTCACACTGATGAACATTCCAAGTTACTTAAAAAATTCCAACTCATGAAAGGCTATAAAAGAACCAGAGGAAAAATCCACAGGAGAGATGTTATATGAATAGCGTGTGCTGGTGGCACCTGGTTAAGCCAGTCAGCCGGAGCTTTGCACCCATCTATTCACAGGTATTCAGGACACCCAGTTCAAACCACAAAGCACTGAGAGAAAATCCTGATGGCATGGGATGGGATGGGATGGGATAGGATAGGATAGGATAGGATAGGATAGGATAGGATAGGATAGGATAGGATAGGATAGGATAGGATAGGATAGGATAGGATAGTCTGGGCTGGAGAGGCTCAGAAAGATCACAGCCTACAGAAAGAGATGACTGTCAATCCAAATAGAACTCAGTGGAGGTAAGGAGGACTCAGCAGCTGACATCCTTTATCCCATGTCATCACAAAGAGTCTTAAACACCTGGATACAACTACCTTGGTAGCATGTTGAACAAGATACCTGTATACATACATATACAGGAGTGATGGTGTAAATATAAATGGGTAAAATGATTTTTACTTCAATTTTAATTTTAAATTAGCTATCTTCCCCTCCCATCAGGGCTTGTATTGAGTTTTGTTAAATCAGTGCTACAGTATTTCCTATAGCTAGGTTGGGGGTGTGCCTATTTCTGAAATCAGAACCTCAAAACTAACTCTCAGTATAGACTTGCCTTGGAGGCATCAAGAGTGCACACATATCTCTGCATCTCTGTTCATACAGCTCTCCAGAAAAGTGTGCTTTTTTCTGAGCCTGTCCAGGTCTGTGTGACACCTGCACTGCGATCAGTTTGATGCTGGAGATGTGCTCTGAACAGAGCTGGAGGCTGTGCTGGGGAGGGGCAGCTTCAGCACATCCTCTCACCACAATAACATGTGTTTGGATAGTAGGGATGCACCCTTCCAGCAAGGGTGAGATATGTGGATTGTATCCTGATTTACTAGATGTGTAGTACAGCTGGCATTTCTGCCACGGATCTATACCACCAGTGTAGAGCACCCAGCATGCTCCTGAGGTACAGGACTCCCCCAGACTCCTGGTAGAAACCTATATTACCATTGCCAGTGATTCTGAAGTCCTGGACTGCCCACCATCCAGACATACAAATAACATCCATCCAAAGCTGGATTTGATAATAACAGATTATCCAACAGACAAAGGGCTAAATCACTCACCCATGCCACTGCTCTTCCAGCTCTACTTGCTCAGAAGGCATACCTTCTGAGGCATACCTTCTGAGCAAGTACTGTAGCATCCTGCATAGAAGACTTCCTTAAATGGTTTTCTCAGTCCCTGTTCTTGAACATGTGCAATCTTGTAGAACTACCAAAATTATTCTTGACAGAAAGAATGAATTCCACATTTCCACCTTCTCTGAGCTTTGTGACAGTGAGCATCATTTTAGCAGTCACTTTCTTGAGAGAACAAATGTTTAATTAAAATAGAACAGCCTCAATTACAGAGAGAGAGAGGGGTACTCTTTCCAGTCATTGTCTGTCCCTTCCTCTGCAGTTACGCACACTGATAGAGTTGTCATCAAGCTTGTTGCTTTTGCTGGGAAGATGGCAACGTCTCAAGATTCAGCACACAGCAGAAGGAAATTAATTCTGTTATGTCACATTCCCACGAGTGTCCAAATCACTGAAATATTGAATTAAAGATGGGCAGTGCAGTACCTTCAAAGAAAGCAAAGACAGATCCACCACTGCCAGACAGCCCAGTTCTGAGGTTAATTCATTCAGGCATCACATCATGTTTATACAGCTATCTCTCTACTGTACCCCAAGCCAGCGGCTACCAATACAGCAAGATATGGTATTAATGCCACATAAAGATACCAACATGTTTGATGAGAGTTTGGGCTTTTTAACATGGCACAGAATTATTTCAATCCAGCCATAATCACACTGATGTAATCAAATGCCAGCGACTGTGATATCTGTGCATCTTTTTATCAAGTTAATAATCTTTTGAGCAGGTCACCAGAGCACAAATTTGTTCCCACCCACTGACACTACCACACCACCTGGCTGAAAAGTTGCATTTGGCTCCTGCATCCCAAGAAATGAACTTCAGTCAGCATAAGCAACAGTAAATCCTTACCCTGGTTTCAGCTGAGATGGAGTTAATTTTCTTTTTAAGTAGCCAGTATAATGTTTTGGATGTAGGATGAGAATAATGTTGATAACACTGATATTTTTAGTTGTTGCTAGGTAGTTGTAGTGTCTACACTAAGTCAGGGACTTTTCAACTTCTCACACCCTGTCAGGTGCAGAAGGAGCTGGAAGAGACAGGACAGCTCACCCAGAGCAGCTGAAGGAAGAAGTTGCCCAAAGCTACATAAGGAAGACTCCCTACATCATGCTTGAGATATAGCTGAGAGACAGAATCAATGCTTGTAAGCAGACTGGGCATCAGATTCTTTACTTTTCCTCTAATGTGTGGTGAGTAATTGCATCTGTGCCTCACTTTTATTTTTTATATTATTATTGATGTTGTTAAATTGTTATTATTGTTATTACTGTTATTATTTTTCCTTTCCTTGTTATTGTATTAAACTCTTTATCTCAAACCACATGTTCTTTTTTCCATTCTCCTCCCCATCCCCTTGGGGGGAGGAGGGGTGAGCGAGCGGCTGTGTAGTGCATAGTTAGACTGGGATTAGACTACAAAATTCCTAGCATGAGATCACTGTAAAAGTAAAATATGAAATCACTCTGTAGAACTTGAATGTTTCAGAGAAATGCTGAAGATCTGGATTCCCCACTTAAAGCAGTCACAGCGTTCAGTTTTTACATTTCTATAGATCTACTGACTTAGAAATCAGCCTTAAAATACAAAGGTAATGCTCAGGTTGATACAATGCCCTGGAACCCCCCAATATGAAGGGGAAATTTTCAATTAAAGGAGACTATGCTGATTATCAGGTCTGATCTACTGTGGTTTTTGGGGGGGATACAATTTTTTATTAAAGGCTTACTTTGAGGAATCTCAAGTAAATTCAACTTTTTGTTTTACACAGTGATATTAAAATCTAAGAATAAAGCTAAGAAAATTCATAGTTATAGTTTACATAATTACATCTTGTGGTTCACAGAGTACCAGAATGATGTCTCTCATGTAAGCATTTTACATTTTTCCTAATTAAAATGGGTCTAGCTTTCTCATAACTCTCTGCTGGTGGTCTGGTTATGTGACCACAAACTCATTTTATTCTCTTACCTCATTTCTGTGAGTGCCAAGAAAAACTTGTCTGTAGGTCTTCTGGAATGCGTACTACATTTACTGCTGGACTGCATAGGTTTTTAGTAATTAAATAGATCTCACAAAGCTCACTAAACCTGCCTCTGGAGCCAGAGGGAAAGTGAGTGGATGGCATGTAGCAGAAAATTAGAATGGCATGCAGCAGCCCAAGGAAAACTATACACAACAGGAATGGGGGAAGGGAAATGTTAGCAATAGAGAGAACATCAGAACATCAGCAGGGAGAGGGACTGATCCCAGAAGTCACAGAGCTGGCTGGAGATGATGGAGAAATAAATTGCCCTTGCTCCAAAGGATGTCTAAGCAGGAGATCAGGCATACCCAAAACACCTCCTAGAACACCGCAGCAGGTGTGTAAAGGTGAAAGTTTAAAGGAAGAGGATTAGGGAGACATTTCTAAGAAGGGCCAAGAATTTTTTTTTTTTAAATTATTAACGGTGACAGAAAGGAGTAAGTCTGCTTTGGCTTGCCATATGCAAGCTCCCAAGCAGAACACAATATGTAGAAAACTGTAATTCGTTATTGCCAATGTAATAAAAGATAGTTCCCTTCCCAATTTTGCTTCTTTTTTTCCACTCTTTTTTTAAAAGCCATGGGTTTGAGAACATGCAAAGCTGAATAAAGGAATTACAAAAGTAAATGTTAAAGATTATTAATAAAAATTATTACTAAGAAAATAAAGTGCAATATTAAATAAACAATGTGAGCATAAAATGCAAACGCACTTTCAGTAAAATTATCAGTAGTTACTTTGACACAGAAGCAATGTAAAAAGTGTTCTCTTCACAGGTCCACTCTACTTTTCTTTTTTTCTTCCTTTTTTGCTCAGTTTTTCGTTTTGTTTTTTATAGAAAAACTGCACGAAGGTGAGAGCATTATATTTCTGTAGTTCAATATGCCTTTGTAGACAGTGTTGTTGAATCTTCTGGAGTTTATAGCAACGGGTTCAGATACTGTAAAAAAACTTTTTCAGGATCTCATCAGCAACAAGTTTATAGATTCAGCAAGTGAGTTTCTGGTTATCTTATTTCTGACATCCAAATCCAAGACATGGGGGAGCTGGTCTCCAAGGTTCCCTTTGAAGCTGCGGTATTAGAAATATTAATGTGGTGGACAATCCTCCTGCATTGCCACTTGTGAAAGAATTTTTTGCAGCCAGGCTGTGTAATGCCATCGTGCTAAGGAAATCCATAACCTTTGCATTTTTGAAGTGGCTTCCATTCCAAGTGCCAATTTCATTGCCAGTTCCAAGTGATTTTGGAGTCCTCACTTTAAAGCAGAGCACACTGCTATAGAGAAATAATACTTTGATTCAGTAAGTTTGGGGCAGCGAAATAAAGTAAATAACATAGAACAAGAGCAACATTTAAGTCACGGTGTTTTAGACCATGGTTTTTTGCAGAGTTTAGCAGAAAATCCACTTCTGCCAGTAGGGTTTCAACAAAATTCTCTCTGACATGTATTTTAGTACTTCCAACCAATCTCAGGATCCCACTAGCTTGAAAAGTTGGTGCCCCTTTTTTACACTGGAAAGCAAGACATGAAGATTCAATCAATTGTGTTTGCAGAAAGTTTCAGTGGTAAAATCAGAAGAAAAATATAGACATAGGTATTCTTAGGCTTCTGCTACTATTGGCACAAAACACAGCAGCACATCTTGCAGTACTTTATGGGCCTGATCTCCTCAAGGACTGCTGGCTGTTTCCTGGAGTTGTGGGTGCTCACCCTCTCCCAAAACCAGACCTATTTTTATATCTGGAATGAGGAGTCCTCCAAATCAAAACCTTATCTCAGCTTTCTTGCTTCCTGATCTCCTTCACTGCTCTGCATTGTCACCACTCAAGAAACAGCTTCTTGCTTTTGTGCTTAAAACCATTTAAACTCAATTGGGCTTTCATAGGGTGCCCTGACTGTGCGCTGACACTCTGGGTTCAGTTACCTCATGGACATACTAAAACTCATACTAAAGCACATATCTGAAACTCTTCAATTGCTAAACAAAACCACTCTCAGGGGAATTTTGAAGATGTTCACAACCCTTGCAACTTGGGAAGGATGGACCGCCCATCAGCTTCTCTTGACACTGAATCTCTCTCCGGCTTGAACACATGGGGGCCAGCTGGCTGTCCTCGACAGCAGGAGTCAGTTTTGCATCCACTTTCTGCAATATTGAGTTAGATATTGTTCTGAAGTACATCTTGACATCAGCAAATAAACATCACATTCAAGAAGGCCTATGTGTACACAGGCTCAGTCGTTTATAGAAGAGTAGGATGATTCTGAATAAAATGCTAAATTTAGGCTCTCATTCACAAAAAGATTCTATTCAAAATAAACTTTTTTCCCCCGATCATTTTTAAATCTTTCCTTTGGAGTTTACCCAAGCTATATGACTTTCTCCTTTAGTACAATAGTACCAATTTTTCATCCAGAACCAAAGAGAAGGTAAGCAGCAGATAGATACTTATTCAAATTATTTTTTTTTCCAGACAGCATTTGTCTTCTGTTAAGTACTTTCAACTCTTCTATTAAATACTTGGGTGTTCAGTATTCTTTGAACTAATTTTGGAGTAACTTTGGGAACAATTAAATGTTTACTTGCTACACAGGTGATTCTAATACCAGACTATAAAAATGAAGAAATAAGTAATTGAATTTACTAGTTGATATACATAGTTAACAAAGCAGAAAAAAAAATAATAAAAAAGCTGCTTTCTTTGAAGTGAACTTGTGTTTTTCATTTCTCTGCTATACTGAAAATCATACTTTTTCACAAAAATGTTCCAGTTGGTGTAGCACTATAACTGGATATTATGTGGCTATATTATCATAACTGGATATATTAGGGAATGCAAGCATAAATGAGGACAGAGTTTGTGAGGAAAAACAGATGTTGGATTGATAACATGGGACAAGGTAGGTGGTAAGAACCTCTATATTATTGATGGAGAGAATCTCTTTGGAATCGGACCGTTTCGTCAGGAACATTCATTTTGCAAAGGCATTGATTTTAAAATAATGCAAAGGTAAATACATGGCATGCAATTGAGAAATTTCAAAGTCTTAGCCTCTTTTTTAAGGATGAAGACCCACAGAAAGAATGTTTACTTTTTGGTATGCCAGTAATGAATTTCAGCACATACATGTCTTGAAAAGCAGAAGAGCTCTGTAGTGCATAGCATTGAAAACATCAACCCTAAAGCTGTAATGGGGAAGAACTGTGTGCAACCACTACTACCAGGCTGTGCTAATGCTACTGTGCGATCTTTTCATCTTCATCTATTTGTCCTAATCCCCAACACAAAGTTCCTTCTTGGGCTCCCTACACAAGCACGCAAAGCAGGTATTTGAATGAAAGTATTTGTTGGACCTGGAAAGAGAAGGTTTCAGTGCTGGGAGTGTTCTGAGAAAAGATTTCTCTTTCATTCTGTTGCAGGTATTGCCAGTAATTTTAAGTGCTATATGTATTTATAAAAGGCTGAAACAAACATAGTCCTTCTGTTTCAAACCACAGTATAGTGAAAGGCAATGCTTTCTCCTTACACTATCTCACACAGACATAATTTGCAAGTGAATGTCTTTATTAATCACAGAAAAGGAAATCAATCAAGATTGCTGTTTCTGTATTTGTAGGCTGAGACCAGTGAAGTTACATAGCAACTTAGTCCAAATGATCATTGTAAAAATATAAACTCCCTACATTTTTCTCATTACAAATAAGCCAAGCAGTATTAATCTGATTTTCTGGAGGTATCACAGAGCAAGGGTCTATCAAGTCTGACCCCAAGAAAAGAAACCATACTTGAAATTACCAATAATATTCCTCTGTTACTGCATGGCTCCTTTTTAAAGAGAATTTGTTCTAAATATATATAATAAGATATCTTAGCAGCTGATGTGGCATTTCACTTCTGAACAGTCAAGCCATCTGTATATTAATGCCCCAGGCAGCAGCTGTAATTTCATTAGGCAAAAAATAATTTGGGTTTGCTGGCACTAATAACTGAGAATAATGCTAAAGAAAGTAAATAGATAAGTTGTTCTTTAATTAATGTATTTGTGTGGTGAAGAGGGTAGAGTACAGCTGTCAGACGACAAGGAAAATGCATTGATTCTATTTGGCTAGGGCAAAACCTCTGCTACCCTGCCTATTCTTAGTTTTGAAGTTCTGCAAGTTGTAAATAGGACACCACATCTTCTATTGCAACATTCCATGGAGTAAAACTCTGTGAGTGAATAGATAGGATGGTGTCCACCTCTGCTTGAAAGGTGCAGACTTAGAGGCATCGGCATCGCATTTGTGCCAGAGCAGTGACAAGGGAAGGGCAGCAGCGGCACTTGTTCACTGCAGCTCTAGTCAAGGAGAGCAATAGGTTTTTCTCTACAGCTACACTGTGTTATTGTCTGGTGCAGTCATAGCTTGTTCAAATCCTCATGCCCTTGGTCTCAGAGGAGGACTGCACTGGACCTGGCTTTGGGAAGTGATGGGCAATGAAGAAGAATTCTTTGCCCTTGCCTTTCCATTTCCAGAACTTCTAGAATTAATTGTACTTCTTCAAGTTTTGTTTTTCCTTGCTCATCTGAATCAGCCATTATAATGGAGATCTGCTGTTGCATCCTCACAAAAATTTCCTCTCACTCAAGGAACCAACCACTTTCCCCATGTCACCTCTAGAGTCTAGGTAACTTATGATTAAAAATAATTCCATTTATTAAATCTAGGATATAAAATACAAAGAAAAAAAGACACAAACACGATTGTCTTACTGTTAGTATCACCTAGTGGTATTATTAATTGTAATATAAAATTTCATAATGTTTTCTTCTTGTGGTGCATGGGCATGATTCCAGTGCTTGTAGAAATGTTGCGCTGTTTGCAGTTAGGGATGCCAGATTTCTAGGAAAGCCACTGCATGAAGGGGAACTTGCTTTCTGCTTTGATGTTTGTAGGAGGAATTTGATTCTTGAGGCAGAAAAGCTCACTGTGAGGCTGGCAGTGCACTACAAGATGCAGAGAAAAAAAAAGGATTTCCCTGTCTCATTTCACCACCTCTATCTAATTCCTAGGCTGCATAAAATAGATTGGGCTGAAATGCCTATGCACTCTATCTCTTGCAGTGGGACAATGGACCTTTAGGCCCTTTATAATCTGATATTATTCAGAAAAGAGCCTACAGTAAATATTTGCAACCTTCTTCAACTCCTTCCCACAGCTCTGTACAACAGACAAAACTGTAGCAACCTCAAATTTCAAATCAAGATGCAGAAACATTCTCACTGAGACAAGTTAAATGTTGTGTGTAACTAACATGGTGTCACCAGGGTGAAATTCCCTGTTTTAGAGAGAGATGGCAAACATGCATCTTAGTCCTCTTGTACTGGAACTGCAATATGCTTTCCCCATGACTTTGAAGGAAGAAAAATCTGGCTGTTATAACTTGGTTCCTGCTATCTTGGCAACATTTCACACAGATGCCTAAGACCTTGAAGAAACCACTCAGCACCTCTTAGAGTCAAACATGGACATGCTTTTTGACAGCTACATTGATAATCAGCATGTGTTAGGAACGTATCGCCTGGATGGGTGCATATTCAGCAATTTTCACTTCCCAGAAATACAAGATTGGCTCTGAGCTGGTATAGTGACTTGCTCTCTTTCTCTATTGACAGACCAGGAGACATGCATGATCTCTACTGTCTGGTGACATTTGCAGTAACACCTGAAAGCCCTGTATAATACAGGAGCTGTTTTCTAATACAACCTATACAGACAGTTGTTGAAAAGTGTAGTCACATAATAATCAGTGCTTACAGTCCCATGTCCTTAGTCTGATACCATCCATGTGCACCGTGCCATGCTGAACTTAATGAGATGGCTTACCTAAGCAGTGTTATGGACATGCATGTGACTCACCCCTCTGATAGATCTGTAGGTGGGAAAAAAATGTTCTGAGTAAACAAGCCAAAGGCTTAACCGTCAAAGGCTGTAGACCAGCCCATCCTCCAGGCCCTCATTCTCTTTGAAAAACTGTCATCATTATTTACAGTGGGCCACGTGGAGCTCTGTTTGAACGGGCACAGTCACTGGCGTGGGGGGAGATGACTGGTACCTGGCAGGGCAAAGCAGTGATGTTGTAATCGTGCCAGTCATCAAGAATGAATCAGTAAACAGAAAAGAAGCAGCACGAAGGCTTTTTATGATGCGTATTTTGGACACGCACATGAATCTTTCAGTACATCAGTTTAAGGTATGCTCAGATTGCAATGTCACCTTTATTACTTCAGGTACATTTTGGGTTGAAACTTCATTGAATGCATTTCATTTATGAAACTCCTCAGTAAAATGAATTTATTATGGGATTTTCATAAGCCATCTTAAATACAAGGAATTTGCTTGAAATTTGTCACACACAAAAAAAGTTTTAAATCACATTTGCACAAAAGAAATTAAGATAAAGCTTCCTTTGTTTTGCAAATATGCCTGACTCTAAAAAAGAAAAAAAGCTTTTTGTGTAGGTTGGGTTTGGGGGGCTTTTTGCAGGGGAAGATGTTAAATGATTGTGAAATATTCAATATTATAAAGCCTTAATTTTCCTGAAAATAACGAAACTCAATTTAAAGAGGCCCCTGTGTTTATTTGTGTACACTGTACGGGAGCCAAAGATTCCTGTGGTGGGGTATGCTGAGCAGATTCTCATTTCATGGGTGTTTGTGTGGACACAATGCAGAAAACAAAGCTGTGATGATTTATTAAATGTTTTCTGGCTGTGCAGGTCTCTCTTTCCTCCCTTCCTCTGAATAGACAAAGGTCAGGAGGAAAACAAGCATGGAGTTGAACAAGGAACTGCAGTAGTAGTGGCTGGATCCCCAAACAAAGGCAGAAACACTACAGTTTGTCTCAAAAGCCCAAAACAAAGTCAGTCCCCCTCAGATACAGCTGCTCAGCAGCCTCCAGACCAAAGAGGTGAGGAAGAGGAGGGCTGTCCAGCCATGGCTCGCTGGACAGGAAGGACACTCAGAGAACAAGAAATTTATTTGCCTCCAAAAGCAACACTACTAAAAACAAAGCACCATTTTGCTATGGAGACTGGGAGAGTGAGCTCTTCCTACACCCAGTTTGCCCAGGTACTTACTGATACACATTTACATTCACCTCTGTGCTGGAGTAGTACTCAAAGAAGGATGAAAAACAAAATAAAAACAGACAGCCAAGCAAATCCCAGTTCAGCCAAGCAGCAAGTGCTCAATGCTCAGATAATTAAGTCATCAAAGTAAAATGAGTGAGATGACCAGCCTCCTGCAAGGCAGAGGCAAAAGGTTTTGGTGAAATCTATCTGTTTCCATCAAAAACCACGTAATGTTTGGCATCAAACAAACAGTAGACAGTGATCCTACATTTGAGATACAGGCAATTAAAACCAAAACAAACCAGTAGGTAATCTTCCCTTTCACCAAGGAGCACAGCAGGTTGCTTTACCATGCTCACGTGCAGTCCTTTGCACATTGGAAGGTCACACAGCACTGCTGGAGAGGGAGTAAGCTGTGCTGAGATGTGGCAAGCTTTCAGTGGCAAGCTTTCAGTGATGGACATTTTCCATAGAGACCTGTCAGTGACTATAGAGAGCTTAGGTTACTATGCTCTCGTTTTGATAGGATACTGATACATTGCACTTACCCACACACTTGGAAGGTCTCCTAAGCTGTCAGTTTGAAGAAAAATGGAAAGTTCAGCAATGGTCCAAAAATGCTTTCTGTGGGCCATTGTTGTTTATGTTGGGCAGTTCACTCCAGAGGTTATTTTGGAATGTGCTTGCATTGGGGTTTGGGGTTTTTTTCAGAAGAAAAACCGTTTTTTTATTTACATTTAAAATACTGGGGGGGTTAAAGAAAGAGGAGAATAATTTGATTTGTATATTTATCTAAGATGTACTTTATTGTTATATTTTCAGTTCTTTATCCTGCTGTGCAGTATCTTTTTCTTTAAGCCTTTGGCCTAAAACATATGGTATGGGCCACTGAGGAGTTTTATTTGTCCTTTACCCACTTCACTCCCTCCATCACCCCAAAAATAAATAGAAGGTGTATTCTCTTGAGTAAAGGTCCTTTCACAAGGAAACCCATACTGTTCTATGATTCTGTGATTCTGTGAAATGGCAGGACTCTGTGATATAGCCCCAGCCACCTACAGAATTGTTTTGGATCAGAAGACTTTAGAAAACAGTGAAATCAAGAATAAAAATAGTTTTCTTAGGAAAAGTAAATTTTTTTTAAATATCATGAATCTGTTTGCAACATTTAAAATTATAAAGCCATTTACCCAAGAGATTATACGTCCCACTTCTTCGTCAGTAAGGGGACTGTTTAACCCATGGGCTGGAAAGTAATTAAAGTTCTCTTGGTAAGGACTAAGGGAGTCAGCAGTCTGTGATTCGACACAGACTTGTGGTCTTGTTTAGCAACAATAAATAAAAGACATCTTTGCCACTCTACAGCTTCCAATTCCCTCAGAAAAAAAAATATGCATGAATAACTTTCATTTACCAATGGATACAAGCTTTGAAGTCTAATATTCATGAGTTAATATATCTAACTACTATAAGTAGAAACTCAAATACGTCTTTCAGGTAATCAGAATGATGCAAATGGTCTTAAGAGTCATTGTTAAGTAATTACAGAAAACTTATGACTAAATAACATCCCTACTTGAAACCAAATCTTTGGAATAAGTGCTTAAAAGATTAGAATTTTGGAAATGTGGGGGTTAAATCTGCTATACTATAGTTTATCTAGCATTTCTGGTGCTGCAAATGAACAAAATAGCTGAAAAAATAAGCAGTAGAATATCTCTGTGTCATCCTTTTTTGCAGCCCCAGCATTCAAGGCATGCAAAGGCCACACCTATGGTAGATCCAAAGCGTGAAGGCTCTTTCTTTGTTTCAGTGTCTCCTGATGAAGAAACACATAAGCAAAGTTAAGCAAAGCCTTTAATAAAGTAGTTCTTACCTATACTATGAGCAAAAAAAAGAGGGGACACTATGAAGTTGACTAAAATACTCATTCTTTCTACATTCCTCTCCACTTGTAGAGAGAAAATGGTTTGGCCAGAGCGAGGTTTGGGGTCAGTGTATGCTTTTAGTTTGACACAAAACACCATGGCCCATTTAAGCTTAGGGGAAAGACATTGCATTCAGATGGATTTTTAGCACAGACCACAGAGTGGCTATTCTGTACTTTAAATTAACAAGGACATGCATTCCAAATTGTGCTCTGAACAGGATCTGGCTTTGGTAGGGAGGAGAGGTTTGTTGCTCCCACAACAAGGACTTATGAAACATTTTAATAAACAATAAGACTTTGTCTGAAGAGAGAGACTTGACAGCCAGCATGCAGATCTCAGATATATGCACAATACATTAAAACTGAACCGCCGTTGTATTCTGAGAAATCATGGCAGACCAGTGGATTAAATCCTTGTTTGTACAATTGTGCACTTATTGAAGTGGCCTTTCCCATAGTACTTTCACAGGGGGTTTAACTCCATGCCAGTCATGTTTTTCCCTGTCTTCTATCCTGATGCGAGCATTTTTCAACCTTTAAGCCACAAAGGATCTTATGTGGGAAAATGTTTTCTCATTATACCTTGCAAAGAAAGGATCTCCCACTCCAAAAGTTCATGTTGTCATTGATTGCTCTAATTGCAGGTTCTGTGTGTATGCTTATTTCAAGGAATGCTCTCAAAATTTTATGTAGTTTTTCTTTATTCAAGGTGCTAAAAATTCTTAAGAAAATATTTACAGTATTTAATAACATGTAAAATTTGATCCCAGCTCTTTTAATGCACAAGATACAATTTAGGCAACTGTAGATTAGTTTTACCAGACAGCTGCACCGTTATAGGCTTTGAATACCCACATCTCTGGCCAGACATGAGGTACATCAGGCTCAAAAGGACTGGAATTCAGAATCAGAGCTCTGGGTAGAGCAGCTGGGACATCTGCCTAATGGTTCACATGTGGGAACGTACTATGTCAGAAGGCACCGCTCTCTCTCGGCAATCTACTAAAAAAAAGAAAGGGAAAAAATTCAGCTTTGTACATTTACATGGAGACCAAAGGATGTGGAGACTCCTTGGAGTTTGATTCCAGATTTCATGACTCACTAATGGCTACTTTTTCACTTTGTTTTCCAGACTACTTCATTGTTTACTTCTACTGAAGTCGCAGGCAAAATTTCCATTAACTTCAGAGGAAGTCGGATGGCGCCACTGAGGTTCTTACAGTTTAAGAAAGCTGTCCAAATTTGTCACTAGCTTCAAGAATTTGGTTTGAAAAGTTCTCTTATATGTGGGTTAATAACTGTGGTAATAAATGCAACCACTTGTATGTACCAAGATATTTTAGCTTCTTTTCATACTGTAATTATATGTATTATCTTACATCACTAATTAAGTTCAAATGCTCTCTTTTTAACCCTGTCATTAATAAACTGTAAAAAAAAACTATCCAGAACAAAACTAAAGAAAAATACCACTGTCAAGACTACTTGAGCATAATCTGGTTTTGGGTTTTTTTTTACTGCTGGCTTTCAGATATTGCCTCAGGGACTTCATTTGGGCGGTCAAATAATTCTGCCTGATGAGTAATAAATAAATAATTCTACACCCAATTCTGCTTTATTCCCACTGAGTGGTAGCTCCTTATGCAAGTAGTTCCATTTCAGTATTCAGGCATGCAGTTAATCCTAGCTATTTATATGGCTAGATACCACTCCCTGAAACAAGGGATACAGTATTAGGCCGTGTGTAAGAAAGTAGAAGATTGCCCAATAAAGTGAAAAAAAGAGTATGTCGAAAAGATAGACATTATATTCAGAACTTGGACACCAATCTAAATCCAACTTTCAGTTAAAAATCAGATTTCTCAAAATTGTGTTTAATGCTGCTTTTTTTTTTTTTTAAATTGAGAAGTCATTCGTAAAATTCACATACTTCCTTTTTGGGTACATGATTTTTTTTAGTAGATGGATTAGCACTGCTGCCTAGGTCTTTCACATAGTCAGGTATTAGTGTTAGAAGGAGTTTTTTCTGGTGCTAAGAATATTTCAGTGAATGTTAAGTGTTGTTTTATATTATCTTTCACTAGTAGCTGTTTAGTAATATTAACCAGCCCTGCTTTACCTTTTTTTTCAGGCAAAAAATCACTCACCAGATACTGTTCATGTTACTTCTGCTACCAGTATCAACCATAGGAGCCATAGGATACACAGAAATTTGGGTGTTCCTGCAACAGTGGTGTTGCAGGAACTGAATATCTTAAATATTTTTTTTTAATTTTGAAAAAAAACCAAACCCACAATGAAGACAAAAAACATTAATGTTCCTCTTGGGCACCCACTCCAAAACACTTCCTTGAAAAATCTAGAAAAAACTCATTTATTGTATGTTTAAATAAAAATAGTTTCCTCCTCCTTGGGAGCAAAAGGTATGCCACATTTCAAAGGGCAAAATTCAGGGTGTGAAATATGTATGCATGGATTTTGACATACACTAACTCTGGTAAGGATTTTTATTTTTTTAGAAAAATTTCACTCCAGCCCAAGTTCAATAACAAAATTGAGAAGTTCAGTCTAGATTTTTTATCTGCTAGTCTTGAGGGGTGACATTTTGACCCCTTTATGCAAGCTGATCCATCAGAATTAGCAGTGAGGCTTAGTCAGCATTAGAGAAAGCTGGAGCAGGCAACAGAGGCACTACAGAAAACACATTGCTTGTGTGCTTGGTAATCACTGCAGGTAGAAGATGCAGCAGCCTCACTTGACATTAATGTTTAAGTGTCATAAAAAGTGCTACATCTGAAAATTGTTTCCAAACACTTCCCCATCTTATAGTGCATGCAGGTATATGCTTGTACATGCCCATATACACTGATACACAGCACAGTCTCAAAGGGTTCTGCTGCAAATTTCCGTTTACTGGGGACACTTTCAGTAATATTTTTTCAGATTCCAGCTCAGTCAAATCAAAGGTGGTTTACTTAAGAAAAAAAGATCCTTACTGCCACTTCTGGCCAATTAGAGAACAGCATCTTAACCTCTGTTTTCACAATCGGCACAAGGAATTTTTGGTTAGGCAACTGCCTGTCTTGCTGAACTTCAGAAACTACAATCTCATCTGCCTATTATCAAGAACTTTAAAAACTAAATTTGGAAAAGTTCATGCAGTTGCAGCTGGCACAGTTTTGGCTCTGCATCGTGAGACTGGATGCTGCAGTGTTGTCTTGGTTGCTTGTAATCCAAAAATTCCCAGAATAAATCTCAAGGACTGCCAGCAAGTATGATTTAAAAGCAAAATATGAAAATATAAAAGGGAAATCAAGTCTGTTTTACTGTGCCTTAAGATAACTTTCCATCAGTGTATTTTTTTTTAATATTGATTTATGTTTCAGGGCAGCAGCAACTCTGAAGAATACATTATTCATAGTCTTAATAATGATAGTTGTAATAATAAAAAGATTAGGAATGAAGATGAGGAATGACAATTTAGTGTCAAAGAGGATAAGGATAATTCCCAGGCAGTATGTGCATTTGAGGACTACTGTAGTAACTGACACCTCTGCATTAGCTCTAGAGATGCTGTACTCTGCCACAGAAAATGCACATTAAAGAGCTACTGAAGATCCTGTTTAGTAGTGCAATACAAGAGGACGATAAAGTAAACCAATGACTCTCCACTGCTTCTGGGCAATCACTATCTTGCCAAAGCACAGTTTTCCAGAAGGGCCCCTTCTTCATCTCACAAACTGTCTCAAAGGAATGGGGGAGAGCAGAGCCACCAATCTATGACACCTACAAGATATATTCCTTATCTGGGGGGTCTACCCAACAGCCTGTTAAACTTCAGGCCTGAAGTTTTGGTAATTTAACTTACCCAGTGTGATTCCTATCAGATATTTCAAAAGATTAAAGTACAAACTGTAAGTTATCTATGGAGGATTTTTTGCTCCAAACATGAACTGGGGATGGGTGTGGAGAAAATCTTTCCTTCTCTAGTGCTCTGTTTTCTTATTGAATCCATTGGGAACAACAGAAGTTCAGAAACTCTGAAAACAAGCCTCTTTTATTCAAGCCACTTAAACTGTTGCAACTCTGAATCATGTTGTCAAAGTGCATTAATTCAAATTAGCTTAATAAATTCTACATTTTGGGGGTTGGTCCAAGAGAGCCTTTAAAGTCTGTTTTGCCTATGGATTCCTCAGATGCTAGCTATTAGTTTGTTTTCCTGTAAAGTAGTCTATGAATAGAACAGGAACGAGGAGGGTTTGACAAGAAACAGAAGTATATAATACAAAACACTAAAATGCTCACATTCTCCCTCACCTCCTCTAAGGGCTTCTTCCTTTTCTTTCCCTCCACTCAAAAAAGTAGAATTCTGAAGTCAGAGCTCACAGACCTTTGTAATCCTGTCTATAACGGTAACAGTTGCTTAATTTAGGACAGAGAACAAAAAGACCTCTTTTTTCCCAGATATAACCATAAATCTCAGTAGAAAGCGTTGGTTCCAGCACACTGTGCCACAAGGCTGACTTTTTCATTTCATCAGTTTCTTTGAAGTCATTTGAGCAGATGAGAGAAGTGATTTGGGACATAGCTGTGCCCTGTGATGAAACCTTTCCTTTTTTTTTTCAGAGCTCTGAAGGCATCCTTGCAGAGCACGTGAACCAGTCACACCACTCTTCTGTTTGCTTTAGATCGTGCTTTTCCTTTTAATGGTGCTACTAACATCTTGAGTGATCTATTCTGACTATCCATTATTTTACCTAAAGAAAAAGGTGCAAGGCATGAAATTATTTGAATATTTATGTCCACACATTATACAGCACTCCTGTCAGCTCCAGTGGGAGTAGAGCTGTTGCAACCACACTGTCCATGAAAGAAAATCAACTCTCCTTTAAGGTCTACGTGCAGGAACAGGGAGGAATGGATGCACTAAAGAAATAATGTCATATAAACTACCCAGTACCACATAGTTAAAGGACAGGTACTATGCAGAACGTTTATCTCCAGGAGATTCCCTTGAGTGCTGTGGAAATTAAAACATCATGAGATATGGGTACTAATGGAACAGAAAAAATGAGACAGGGGAAGAGATTCACAGACCCTGAACAATGAGGGATAAAATCCACATACAAGCATCCAGTAAGCCACGTGCTGTGTCTTTATGTCTTTCTTTAATAAACAGCAAGAGGTCAAGAGCATGTTACTAAGGACAGTCCTGCTAGATGCTCTGCCCTGGGAAGTAAGCAATGTTAAAAGATCTGTTCAACTATGAACAGAGCTTTTATACACAAGATATTATCCTCACATAGAAACATCCAGAAAGAAAGGTGAAGGAAACATTTGTTCAGCCACTCAGATGATCTGTATGAGTGATGAAGAAGAAAGCTCTGCTATCCTTCACATAAATAAATAACCCATAATGATCTGGTGCCTAAAATTCTGACAAAAGTATATATATTTTGTAAAAAAATATTTCAGGGCAGGTGGTGCTTCTTCTAAAAATATAAAATAGATGTGATTTTATTTCAATCAGACACAAAATCAGAATTGAAGACATTAAAATGGAATATAGAAAATCATTTGGGGAAGCTGCTTCAATGAGAACAACATCAAAGAGCCCATTACAGTATCTTGAGTTAAGTAAGCATGCTGTCACTGTAACAGACTGGTTTTAATTTATTCAAACCACTCTGTTGGGATGATTTATATTCCAATATTTCTGGCAAACACATTTAGGAGAGTTAATTATCTTTTCTGAAAGACACAACAGGTTTTTGCTGACTGAACTATGGTGCAGAGTATCTACATATATGTTCAATAACTGTGAACAGGCTATTTTAATTGGATAGCTTAATTAAGCACCTCCAGCCCAAATCTTTCTCTTTAAAAAAGGCCTTTTGACTTTTCTTGTTTTCTGGTCTTGCATGTTACATTCTCTGCTTAGTTCTGGAGGACATTTATGGGATGGACTAAGAGCCATAGTGACCCCACAGGAACAAATTCTCTGCAGGAGTTTGCTGCCACTTCAGCCTCACCAATGCAACGCTTTACAACAAGGGATTTTTTTATTTTTTATTTTTTAATGTAGATCATTTCAGTAATTCAGCTCACTGAGTAGCCCCACATGCTGCTGTTCTTGTGCAACGAGGATGAGGTTTCTTAACATCTTAAACCAATCTAAAACGGCTTTGCCACCATCCTCCCTCCCTTTTTCTTGTGATCTCCACCCCTGTTATTCTGGCACTGATGGTTCCCAGTGATTCGGAGCTGGTTCATGGGGCTTAACAGAAACCTATTAGGGCTTTCTGTAGGGTTTCCTGGCACTCTGAGTGCCAGGGGTAGTGCAAGAGAGACGGTGGGGGAGCCAGAGCAAAGTATTAAGGTCTGACCATGGCTGTGCTTACTCAGATTGGTTTAATTTGTCACAGAAGTGCAACCTGAGGGTATGGTAAACACTAGCACAGGGGATACAAGGCGCCAGGACGGGGTGGGGGGAGAAGCGGGAAACTTCTGAAGCCAGTTTTTCCAGCAATGCCAACGTCTTGAGTAATTTCAGCCACAGGGCTAAGATTGGCATAGGTGGAGCCTGTAGCTGCTCACAGTGTGTCCTTCCACAGCTGGCCCCCCAGCATGTCCCCATGCTGCCTATTGCAATAGGGGTGGGAGCAGTGGGGGGCAGAGGACTAGTGCCTTAGCCTCACTTAGGAGACTTCTCTGAAGGGAAAATCTACAGGCCATGTTCAGACAGATTTTAGATTCTTTCCATCTCTTAAGTAACAATTAAAGACACTGCCTGTTATATCACTTTACAAGTTGGGCTGCTGCTTGTCTTTCTACTCTTCCGTTCTTTGCATCTGCAGTGTATTAACAAGTATTAGCAGCTAACCCTATTACTTGGATTGTTTCTTCGGGTGATTTCTCACTGGGATATTTTTTGTGCCTTTGTGAGCAGAGCTGTGGATCAGAGTGAACATTCAGGACCCACATTCACCCAGTAAAGGGTATTCATATTCAAGCAGAGAAAATACAATCAAGCCTGCAAGGGTAATGCCACGTCTGAGAGCAGAGAAGGACCACGGGTTCCCTTTACAGACATAGCACTGTTAGAACTGATTCACAATGAGGTTTTGAAACCTTCTTTTAAGCACCACATTTAAAAACAGGGATTGCCCCATAATCTGAATTTATGCCTTCGGGGGATAGTGTTTTCAGAAGAATTTCAGGGCTGGAAGGAATTCTCAGAAATTTCCTAGATAACTCATCAGGGACTGAATCAACAGTATGATGGAGGAATTCAATTATGTCCCATACAAATTAATCTAAAAACATAGAGAAGGAAAAAACCGAAAAAGATGGCACTTATATAAGTTGCTTGTTTTAGCAAGCATCCTGCTCTGTGCCATTCCATAGGAGCTGCCAGAGAGATAATTGGAGGTTCAAGTTTTTTATTTCAATCCTTTTGGCCTATTTCAGAGGACAGTGACCTGTGGGAAGTACTATGCATGCTTACTCAGAAAAATAGCTGAAATACCACTGTGCTCTCCGGCTTCTCAGATGAGAAGGAAAAATGATTTAACTGCTGGCCATGACCAAACATGGATGACAATAGTTAATGTGGGATTCTCGTCTCAGTAGAAATTTACTTTAGCATCTGCGACATTCAACAATAGAAGGAAATAGGGGAAACCAATAGCAGGATTTCCTTTGACAATTCACTTTTATTCTTTCTTCCCTTAAATCCCTGTTTTCTTGACTAGTAAAAATGGTATACATCAATAGCTGCTGGAGGGAATGCAACTTCAGGCCTGAAAACACTTCAATCCATCAGCAAAGAGGTGTGGCAGCTGGTCAGTCTAGTGTCACGCAGGAAGGAAGCCTTAGCCTTTACTCTGAGTCACGAGAAGCAGCCAAGGAGGGAAACATCTATGCTTAGATGGTGGATACAGTAGGGTCAAGTTCTGGAGGAAAGTTGTGCATAGAAGATATCGCCATACAAAGCTGCTCGGTCATCAGTTTTGGGCAAACACCAATATATATCTATGATCACAAAAATGGAGATACTGTCTGTACCTACATTAGTATATGGTGGATTGTAATAGAAACATAACTTTTAGAGAGAAACGGTTCTCCTTGTGGACCCAGCTTCTCCACTTTGCTCATTACAGAGTATTTTATTTCAGACTAGTTAGAGTCTGTCCAGTGGGTCAGAAGTGGTGTGAACCCTTGTGGATCCTGGCTGACTGATCCACATTGTACATGGTCTCGGAGTGAACAAACTTCAAAAAGTGGGCAGAATAGGATACTCATTTCAGAAGTTAACTCCTGATGTAAACTAAAATGGTGGTGCTGATGGACCTATAGCAGCTGGTTTTCCTCTGCTTCACTAGTAAACAAGTTGTGGGATCAGCATTCTGATGACATTCTGAACATGGAAAAGTTTTACCAGTGATGATCCTTGAAAGGATGGATCTTAGCACTCTCCCTGCAGTCACATTAGAGGGATTCTTTCTGGTCAGGAGCTGTGAGATCACAGCAAACCTACTGCTGAGAATGCCCAAGCAGCTATGGAGTGACCCAAGTTCTCCATTACATCCAAACATGCCTGTGTAAGAAGGTATATAGTTTAACTACATAATACATCTCCACTGAAAGTCTTTCCTATCCATCACCTTTACAAGCTTTTTGGAGTTTCTTAAGAATGAAAGCAAAAAAAATTCTCAGCAGACAAGAATATCATGTTAAGAAATGTTGAAAAGTAATACTCTGTTTCTGATCCTTTTCTCGTCCAGAGCTTATTGTAGTACATCGTAGTAGTACCAGCACAGCCAACAACACTTGGTTGCACAAGGAAGCCTAAGGATGCTGGGTCAGCTCCTGGTTGGCTGCCGGTCTCCCCCTGAGTTCGCAGCAGGCTTCAAAGAAAACACTTTGAAGAGTTCAGTAAGACGAAAGACTTAACTGTGAAGAAAAAGATCATATGCAATAATGTTTTCTACCCACTGTCAAACAGTAATAAGCCTTTGGAAGTGCAAGTCATTTATCTTCAGAAGAGTACAGGAGAAACAGTTCTTTTTGGAGGAAAGATGAAAAAGGGACCTGGCAAAACTCATGCTGTGCCTGTCCTGCTGACACATGCCATACAAGAAGTGAAAAAGCAAGAGAGAGACTGATCTTACACTCTGACCTAGCTGTTTGGCTATATGCTGTATGAAACATAGTCAAACACACAGAAATGTTGAGAAAACAATGTTAGTCCTCTGGCTTGTATGTACATAGGCAGAGGAAATAAAAAATTATGGCTGGAACTCCAACCTCAACACACACAACAATATTCAAAGACTTCTTTTAAAAGACTTGGGATGCTTATATATGTAAGATTTTGTGGGCCTAGTTAATTATAAGAAATCCTTTCAAATCTGCATTTCCTGATTCAGCAAGATACTAAAGTGTTTTATATGTCATTTTTGTGTCATTTTCTTTTTCCACATAGATAATTAGTTGAATAATCCACATTATGGGGTCAGCTACTGTCATTATTTCTTCTCTAAACGCCTATAAAGACACAGCTTTAAGTTCTTCATGCATCATACAGGGGAAAAAAAAAAAACCCAAAAAACCAACCTCCACCACCACCACAACCAAAAGCACCAAAAAAAAAAAAAAGCCAAGATCAATTTCATTTAGTATAAACCCCCAAGGATTTTACTGGAGTTGAGATTTTTCCTGTGGCCAAACAGTAGGACAGAGAATGAGACCAGGCCTTTCTTTTAGTCTTTTTATTTCTATCTTGCTCTGTCAATATCTTGATATTTGACTCATGTTGCTATTGTCTTGTATCTTTCAAACAAACATAACTCTCATTAGAAAAAAGTCTTATTTTAAGAGTACCTATTTGTTATTATTATTTTTGTAAAAATCTATTTTGCAATGTCTATGAAATTGTGTCACAATTCCCAGGTCCTTCAAAGCTGGATGCTTCATTCAAGACCAATCCTTCAATGACCGTTCTCATTCATTCCCAAGAAGAAATCTTTCTCTGTAATGCTGCAGCTCTTGTTTATCGTCATTTCCACAACTGATGACTTCTGAAAATTTCCAAAGTAGGATTAATTAGCAAGAATGGTGATCCTATGGACTCAATATCTATGAAAGACACATCTTTGTGTCTTATCGGCTTCAATCTTTCGAATAGAACATAGTGTTCTTGGGTTGGGAGGAAAACCACAGGGAAAATTAGTACACTGGGACTGAAGCATGTGTACACACACTTCACTGTTAAGTCATCCTCTGCATTCTAAATTTGATTAATGAAAGCTGTTTTCTTCTATCAATGATCAGAGCTTCCATTAAAACTAAATGGTCAGTGTAAAATTGGGTGAAATCTCGATCCATAGCCTCAAAGAAAAACTCCAAAGGTCTTTGTGTGCACGCACACACACGCAAGCACTTACAGACAACTTAACCTTTAAAAATGTTTCTTGCTGGCTGATCTCAGAGCAGATCTGTGGATATCTCAAATCTGACATGATTGTACTGAAATTGTACACTTTATAAAAAGCTGAGAATGAACAGATGGGAACACATGACCCAACACTCCTCTCACAACCGTATCAGTGCAAATTAAGACTAATACTGGATTAATTTTTTTTGACAAGCTGCAGAAATTGTATGAAAGAATTCAGTTTCTGGGAAATCCAAGGCTTTTGCAAAATTCTTTTTAGCCTGACAAAACATTTTAAACAAGAGAGCATCTTTGACATTTTGCTCACAAAGCATTTTCATTTTGAAACCAACCTTCCTAACATAAAAAGCATTTAAAAAAATCAAAAGTAAACCCAGGCTTTATGGATCATTTCTGTTTTCCTTAATGCAAAATGGGAAAATTTTACAACAAATTGTCTGTTCCATTTCTGTGGTGAAAAACAAAAAAACTAAACAATTTAATATAGTGCCCAAGTCAGTTCAACACCATCCCAACTTCACAAAAGTAATAGTGCCTTCTCTTTCCATGGATCAATTTTGCTTAAGTCCTAAAATCAATCAATATTTTCAGATTGTTTCATTTCACAGATCAGAAATGGCTCCCAGCAAATGCAATACATTCCGTAAAGATATCTTGCATTTTAAACAAAGGAAGTTACAAGGAGCTTTTCAGAAAATTCATATTCATGAGCCCTGATTAAAGCCAACAGATTGTACCACTTGCAGTGAGTACCCTTTTCATTGTTTCAACAGCACAAATTAGTAACATAAGGTATACTCACTTCATTTCTATTTATTTTCACTTTCATTTTCTATCTCCCTCCTATGAAGGTTTAAAGTAATGTAAATTAAAGTTCAAAGTAATGTGAATTAAAACCTAAATTATATTGCCATTGATGCTTGCAACAACCTTTCAGCAATACAGTAATGAATGTTTTGTTGCAAATAGTGCTCAGTGCACTCAGTCTGCACTATTAGGCTGCAACTCCACCTCCAACAGACTACTTAATGTTTCACATCTGGCCAACAGGGAGTTAAAATGTCAATCCCTGAGCTAACTCCTTTTGAGTTGAAATGACAATTATTTTTCTCTACTTGTGAACAGAATCAGATACCTCTGTCGAAAACTGTGCTAGATATGAGGGCAGGTTTTTGATGTGCCCATCTCTGCTACTAACTTACTACTGAAGGGTCAGTTTGTTTACTCCATGTTAACTTTCAGACTTTTTCAGCCTCAGTCTGGTTTGAATTGGTAATGAAAAGGTGAACTGTTGGGTATGCAGTTTATTACCAGGTGAGCTATTAAAAAATCTTCATAGGACTGTAAGTATTACTAAGTTCTAGTCTTAAGGTTTTTTCCTCTTTAGCTTAAACTCCTGTTCTGGTAAGATGTAATTTTCATACACTGATGGTTGATTTGCAAGAGGTTCACTGTGATGGCCTGGGTTGCTTAGTAGTACTAATAATAACAACAACAAAAACAACTGGTAAAAGGAAAAATGTGTACATCCAGCAGCTTACCAGGGAATCACACAACATTCTTGATTACTGAGGATTTGTTGAGACAGGATTGATGTTACATGTATGCATACACAACCACGTTGTCCTGTTCCTTGAGCAATACTTTCAATATTAGTATGACTATTTATAAGTATTTCTTGATAGCCAAGACTGAATGATGTGGCCAGAGAGCTGATCCAGTCTCCTCTAAAGGCAACAGAAACCTTCCAACTGTTTCATGGATTACCTCTTGATTTCTTTTTGTCTTTCTAAAGTATTTGGAACTTAATCTTTAATGCTTAGTCTTCCCTGAAAGACAGAATTTTAATGGTTAAATAGAATCATAGAATCATAGAATGCTTTGAGTTGGAAGGGACCTCAAAGATCATTTAGTTCCAACCCCCCTGCTATGGGCAGGGACACCCTCTACTAGATCATGTTGTCCAAAGCTCCATCCAACCTGGCCTTAAATGCCTCCAGGGATGGGGCTTCCACAACCTCTCTGGGCAACCTGTTCCAGTGCTTCACCACCCTCATAGTAAAGAATTTCTTCTTAATGTCTAATCTAAACCTACCCTCGTTCAGCCAGTGCCCCTTGTCCTATCACTACACTCCCTGACGAACAGTCCCTCTCCCACTTTCCTGTATGACCCCTTTAAGTATTGGTAGGCTGTAATTAGGTCTCCCTGGAGCCTTTTCCAGGCTGAACAAGCCCAACTCTCTCAGCCTGTCTCCATCAGCTGCATGGACTGTTCTCTGTGATGTTTTAAAAGCTGGTAAAAAAGTTCCTCCCATTGCAATTCCATTTTTTTATCTATCTGTCTGTCTGTCTATCTACATAGGTTAGACCAATAGATAGATACATGGATTAGAAAAGTAGGTATCTAGCACAGAGGGAGGGAGAGAGTATATACATCAGTCCTAGATGGACAGAATGGATTGATGGGAGTATTACTGGCTAAGTATTTGTGTATTTTGGACACAGGAAAACCCCCTCTGTCTTAGATGGAAAAGTTGAAGAATGACCACAGCTTTGAGATTTTAGTTGGCTTTTACCATACAAAAGGCCTGTTGAATATTGTTGTCACATAGGTAAGTCACTGGGAAAAAGCAGGAGTGAAGTCATAAGGATGAGTTATGCCAACTCTTATAAGGAGAGAAAGGATATTGCCAGCCTATCACCGTTTACAAGTTCTCAGACCTTTCCTGCATGCTGTGAAGGACTAGGTCATTGTGTTGGAGCTACAGTGCATTTCCTTCCCAAACCTGAGGCAGGAAACAGGAGCACAGAGGAACAAAAGAAGAAAGAGAAGTCCAGAGATAGTTCCATTTTAACCATATGTGACGCTGCAAAATAGTTCCCTTCTCTTCCTCCATAAAAACATCTAAATTAAACTAAGCTATGAACCTGAACAAGAAGTGGTCTTCAGTCCTCCCTGGCATTGCCCTCTTTTACTCCATTTTCAAACTTTTGTCATATGATTGGTATTACTTATTCTTTCCTTTCCAGCACAGCAAAAAGCCTGAAGTACCTGACTAGCCAGCCAGGAAAAAGACACAGAGAGAATGGTAAATTACCAGAAAACCCTCCTGAGTACCTCCCTCTCATTTTAAAGGGGATTGAATAGATTTGTTGCTTAAAAATATAGTGGGTTTTTTAAATGGTTTTCTTCTCCTGCTTTTCCTTGAGCAAAACATTAGTGCTCATTTTTTCCTGGAAAGATATTATTGTGGTTTAACCCAGCAGGCAGCTAAAACAACCACATAGTTGTTTGTTCACTCCCCACACCCACAGCGGGATAGGAGAGAGAACTGAAAAAAACTACAGCTCATGGTTTGAGGTACAAACAGTTTAATAGGATGGAAAAGGAAGAAGATTATGATAGTAAAAATATTAATAATAATACTACACAAAAACAGTGATGCACAGCACAATTGCTAACCACCTGCTGACCAATGTCTAGCTAGTTCTCAAGCAACAGCACCCCGCAAACAACTCTCCACAGTTTCTATAAGGAGCATAGCATCATATATATAGAATATCTCTTTGGCCAGTTTGGGTCAGCTGTCCTGTCTGTGCCTCCTCCCAGGGTGTTGTGCACCTCCTGCAGAAGACTCATGCCTCCTCACTGGCAGGGCCTGGGAAACTGAAAAGTCTTTGACTTAATAGTAAATACTCAGCAACAACTAAAACATCATTGTATTACCAACTTTATTCTCATCCTAAATCCAAAACTCAGCACTATACTAGCTGCAAGGAAGAAAACTTATCCTAGCTGATATCAGGGCAGATATCCACTCTAGTCCAGCAACTGAAGATTAATAAGTCACTGTTACTGCTAAACCAAAGGCACTGGAAGAATGCTTGCACTCCAAGACTCCATTGACTCCTGTAGGCTTTGTACTGAGACCTCTATGAGAAACATAATGAGACTTAAGAGGTTTTCCAGTAATTGCATTTATTTGTCCTTCCTAGTGCAATAACACACTGGAGATCACCCATTATTAAGAAAGAACATTTTTAAGATTTCCAAATATGTTTTCCCCCAGTTAAGCATATAGATAAACAGTTTAAGGATACAGCTTAATAGTTTCCCACAGCATTAATCATCAAAACACAGCAAAAAAAATGGATTCACACTTACACTGAAATAGTTAAATGCTGAAATTTTAAAAAGATCTTCCCGTAAAAAGATTGGGAATATTACTTCTGGGCTAATGCATACAGTAAAGGAAATTAAAAGAGGCTGTAAAGCAAAAGTAAAAGTAGATCTGGCTCTTACTGAAATCAATGGCAAAATTCCTTTAAGCTGCAGTAACACAAAAGCAAGCCCCAGCAGCCTGGATTCACTACAAAGCCAAGGGAGATTTTAAAATATAAGTAGTAAAAAAAGAAGAAGGATCAGCAAACAATTATTAATACTGCAAAGCTAGAAATCACACCTATTAATATTTAAAATACTTCTCCAAATGCACATTTTAATTATTTTTTTATGACTATTATACATGTAACTGACAGAAAGCAAGAATATATTTTCTTAGTCTGTTTTTTTTATTCTCAGTATACATGAAGTGTAAATGCATTCATATTTGTATATATCTTTACCATGTGTGCCTGCAGAGAGGGAAGGACCATAGTTACACAGGCAGGAAACAGAAAATGTTCCATTTTCCAAGCTTATACTTGCCTTCAAATCATTACAATGCCAGATTTTATCAGAAACGTTGCTTTAAAAAAATTAAAGAGAATTTCAGTTCCAGATGGAGTCTACAGTGATGTTACAAAGATAATATAAGGAGCAGAAAGTGGAAACAGATGTGTCATTTTTGCAGAGATGGATTACATTAGTGTAAAACTCTCCAAATGTTATGTGAGTTGTGACATCTGCAGCAATATTTTCAGATCTGGGTAGATCTCTTCCCCTCCCCCTGTGATTTCCTAGTTTGGATAGTCATTTCTTTCTTTACAGCTCCATAGATTGCAAGGGACCATCTAGTCTGATCCTCTCACAGACTGCAGGACTTCCCAGAATTAATTCCCAAAACAGGTTTGCCTTGAATTACAGGAAAAGACAACCCATGACTATACTTGCTAGCCATAATAATGATTTTTTTGTCACTATACCAAAAAGTCAAACCCAAACTTCGCAGAAGAGCCATCCTCTGAGCCTGCTCAAACTGTCACCACTTTTGCATAGTCATTTGCTGCAATGCTGTACATTTCTGTTCTGGGATGGATGTCCTTCCAGTATGAAAAAAAAATAAAAATAAAAAAGTCTTTTTTTTCCATCAGTACTCCAAGCCCTCCTTTTTTGGATGGTTTTCTTCATGCTCCATCTCAGTGGCCTCTAAGAACCCTATCACAAAAAAATTTTGTATTTTCTTTTCTGTCAGTGATGAAAATGTTACCACGGTAATGTCCTCTTGTTAATGACAGGTTACAACTTGAGACCTCATGCTGTAGTTTTAATCTCTGCTGTATTACTGATTGTCCCTTTCATGTTTTCATGTCTTGGCCGGAATGAGAAAACGCTTGGGTGCCAATGTCTTTATTAACCAAACTTCTCTCATTTTTTATAAAATATCAAAAGCTATTTTCTGTAAACCTTTGCCAACTGATGCTAACAATAGGACACATACTGCATTTTTTACGTAAAAGTTCTTCAACACCTTCCCACCATTCCTCAGCTATTGGGGTCATCCTCTTCATCTTTTAAAACATCAGCATGGGATTAATTTTTCCATGTATTTAGATAGAGGTTTATCAAGCTAGCTGATTTTAAAATACATAGTTTGAATGGCATGTTCTTAATGTCCTTATTAAATACTGGATGAATGCTGTGGATATACCTCTTGGTTCTTTCTCCTTATTTGGGACATGACTGCTTACTAAGCAGTTCTGCCCCTTTGTGTCATTACAGATAATTCTACTACCACTTTCTAGCTAAGAAGCAGTACAATTGTAAGATTCCTTGGCATATTTTAAAACTCTCTTACACTCTAGAAGTAAATTGGAGTTGTCTCTTTTTCTTCTTTCCTTAATAAGCGTTGACTGATTCCTACACCTTCTAAGTTTTACTACTCCAAATTTTCCTTTCTCCCATTTTTATAGAAATTTCTATTTTTTTTCTGTTTTGGGGGGTTTTGTGTGTGTGTGTGTTTTTCATATCTGTTTCCACTTTCCCTTTGAGCCAGACTTTTGTTTTGTTTTGTTTGGGTAGTATTGTTTTTTAAAAAACAATATGACCTTGTCTCTCAATTGTGGCTTTTGGAGCTTTTGGTAAAATATTCCTAAGCAGCTCCCAATTATCATTCACATTTTTCTGTTTAAATGTTTTCTCCCAAATGATTTAGGTCTTAATTGTTTTCAGCTTTATGAAACTGTTTTTTCAAAGCACGAAGAGAGAGGGTGTGTGAATTATTTTCTTTTACAGTTTTTGCTATTTTTAACACTGTTCTGCTTTCATCTGTCTATTGCTGAAGATGTATAGCCACGCATTACCTGTAACATTAACACAGGGTTTGAATTCCTCTTTTATCTACCAAAAGGTAAAGTAGAGAGGAGAGCTCATTATTCCAAAAACATTTTCGAATTAAGAAATTGCAGAAAGTCTTTTATAATATTGAAAACAGGCATTTTAAACACTAGTAATCATGGTCTGTCCTGTCAGTAGGTGCTACAATATTCCTACAAGAAGAGCAAAATTAAAAACTGGTTTTGATTTGTTATTTGTTACCAGATAAGTAGATAAAACTTCCTGCAAGACTAGTCAGATCTTTTCAAGTGACACACTCACCACCACACTTCAGATTTCCACCATTCCTCTGAAATATTCCCCAAGTATCTTGACTTCTGCTAAATCTATTCTCTTGACTTTTGCTGGATGGCAAAACCTAGCAAATCAGGCCAACCTACCAAGCCTACCTACCTGGTCAGGTAGGTTTGGCTTTTCAGAAAAGCAATCTCTTTAAGGAATTGGGGAGAATGGGGTTTGATAGTACAATGGTACATCAACTAATATATTCAAAATTAATAAAATTGTCTATTAAAAAGAAAGATACAATAAAGAGTTTGATTTTCTTTCAAATACACTAGGGGCTGGACTGAATCTTATCATCAGGTCAATAATCAAGCTGTGCCATCAAGATGAGCTGACAGATGCTTCATCTGGCTCAAAAAAATTACAACTGCATGAGAACACTTTGTCATGGATTTTTTTAGAATCCATTCAATCCCAAATTTTTTAATCAATTCAGCAGTAACATGGGAAAAGCATTCTTCTTTGTGTTTGTAGTGAAAGTTAAATAAATTTGAAATGATATTCATTGCTGACCCACCAGAACAAGCAGAAAAAAATTCTCCCAAGTGTTACATAATTCAATTATAGGCTTTGTTTAATAATTCAGAGAGCACATTTTAGATCATCTTTCCCATGAGCTCCTTTACTAAATAATTACTATTCCTTTCTTAACAGGATTTAAAGATATGCAGTAATGCACACAAATTACAAGAGAATTAGTTGAAGTAGTCACTTGGACTAATGTTTTACTGTTCCAATGTGGAACAGGCAGATATTATTTGGATGCCAAGGTCAATTTCCCTGTTATCACAAGAGAAATGGTGCTCCTGAAACTAACGACACTGAGTTGAACAACTGTTGAGGTTATACTGCCAAATAGTTTTAATAAATTAGTCCAAAGGGGTGAGGGATGGTCATTTATGGGAGATGTGCCAGATCAAGTAGCCTGCAGGTTTAGTGTCATATCCAAAGTGTTTCCAGACAATTTTTAGGTATGTGGTTTGAATTCCACTTCTGACATAATCAGCTACATCTCTCAGGGCTGATGTGTTCTGTCCTTGCCTGGTCAGTAATAATGCTCATGAGGTGACATGGTCAGTTGTGGGAGGGAGAGTGTTTTACAGTGTAAGCATGGAGACATTTATTCTTCAGTGGCAAATGCACAGACACATCAACCACTGTGCTGAATGCTCTCAGTCAAGAACTATTTCAAGAATAAGAGCAGATTTAGTCTGTTCAGCCACTTCTATTTTGTGTAACAGAAGAAAGGCACAAAACCTTTCAAAGCAGTTATCCTTCATTTCACACTTCATTTCATGGCAAGAAGTGAAAGATTTTAACTGGTAAACAGAAAAGTTCAACTAATTGCTTTTCTCAGATTGATGAGTGATTCGAAGGAAACAAAACAGCATGGAGTGGCTAGAAATAAAAATGCTGTTCTGGATGAAAGAAAAAAATGGTCTTAAAAAGAAGGTGTCACAGACCGAAAGTTTAATTTAGAGAGAGCACTTCCTTCAAAATATTTGTAGTTAGGAGCCTCAGAAACGAGAACTAGATTTAAGGAGAATGATTAACTCTTTCCCCAGTAGATCAGCAAGTAAAATGCCCACACCTAGAGGGATTTTGGTTCCATTTATTATGAAATTTTAAATCTACATGACCTAGTTCCTTAATAAATGTCTGAACAACCAAGCTTTAGACTGGTATCAAGCAACCTCCCATTGCTTTTCCTCACTTAATATTTAAATACAACGTAATAATTGGAAATAATCACAGATCAGAAATCTGCTTTCCCATCCCACAAGGCACTGGGCCTACTTATTCATTTGCATTGTCATTTTTCTGTGCTTTTAAAAAAGTTTAGATAACTGAATAAAGCAAAACACAGCCAATAGAAGAATGCAGCCTGTATCAGGATACTTTAAAGAGCAATCTTCCAAGTGCAGATTACCTATTTTATGTGTACAATATTGTTAAAACCCTTTAGAGTTGAACATGTTCAGCTACTAAATCTCCTACTTTCTGATAAAATTCTCTAACTTGCAGCTATTATTCAAAAGACTGCTCAACCCCCTTCTCCCAAACACCTCCTATGTATCAGGAACCCTAGAAATTACAGCTCTAGAGACAAAATTTTTAAATACACAAGGTAACAGGAAGTGTTCTTTTTTGTCCCCAAAAGTCATTGAAGAGAAGACAGGCTACTGGCTGGAGATGAATGAAATCAGAGGATCTTCTGACGCATACCCAATCAACATCTCTGACCAAAAATCTCTTTTTGCCAGTCATGGCTGGGAGCTGTTGCATCAGAAATTGTGTACCAAAATTGCAACTTAACTACTATTGCAAATCTTGCCCACCACGTGCTTAGTTAAAGCTTTGCAGTTACGAAAGCTGTTATGGTTCTGCATGCACGTATGTATTGAGAAAGACCCAGTAAAACCATTTAGTATTCTCCTAGGCTGGGTTGCACAGGTCCACTGCAACTCCACTTTATGCTGAGTCTCTGACTAGTGAGGCCAAATGCAATGGTTGACAGCCTTCTCTTCCTCCAACACCCACATTTTTAACCCCATCTCAGGAGATGTACTTCATGTTGTCCCTATCAATTTTATAAGTATTACTGTCAGTCCCTAGATGCCTGGTGAATTACCTTCCTTCTTTAGTGGCTGTATGCTAGATGGTGTTATTAAAAAACTCAGTTTTTCAAAAAAGAAGAGAAAAGGATCCTCTTAAGTATATTTTGAGGTTCCAGTCACCTCTTGATTAATAGAGTAGCAGTATAATTAAGGAAAGAAGATATGATATAGGAGAGAAGGAAATGGAGACCTCCAATGATGAAAACATTTGAAGAACAAAAGAAAAAAAAATAAACCCAACACATAAATATAGATATAAATAAAGAAATAAAAATGGAAACCAATAAGAAGACAAACAAAGTGAAAATGGAAGTAAGATTCAAAGAAATGGTAGTGAAAAAGGGAAAAAAAAGCAACAAAGCATAAGAAACTATTCAATCCATCAAATTTTTAACAGTCAGGCTAAAATTAAAAGTGGAAAAAGAGAATCCAACTTTTTCAACTAAAACATTCTACTTAGAAAATTGTTTTCTTGGGAAAATATTGTATGATGAACCTAATCAGTTTTAATCCCTTTAAAAACTATACCTTTTTTCTTTTTTTTTCTTTTGTAAATAAAAAGCATTATCAAAAGATTGATATCTTTGGATTAATAGCTTTTTCCTGTTGATTCAGAAGAAAAGTCTCAGTTCCACTGAAGTGAATGACAAAACTGTTTATGACTATTTCAGTACAGAATTTCATCCATGCTTTCACAAAGGGTACAAGCAGAACATTTCCAACCTGATCAGGCCACTAAAGCTGCAAAAGTTATACCAAAAAGGGAAAAAAAATACCACAGATTGAAAAAGTTTAATTGGGAGATCCTGTTGGATTATGTTAGTTTTTCTTCTTTTTAAAATTTAATCTGATATAAATCTGAAGCTGACATGGTAGAGTAATAATGATTAGGAAAAGAATACAGATCAAATGTCCTTCTCATTTAATTCTCATTTATGTATTGTATATGAGTCATCTGGCTCTCAAACGAATTAGGCAGTGACAGAGATTTAAGAGAAGTAGTAAATCATCTGAATGGCAGCCGTTTTCTTGAATAAAGACAAATATTCATTTTTATTTACAAAATCTCAGCTGCTTCAGTGTGGCAGGACATGTCTGCAAGAAAAAATATCTGTGGTGAATATAGTCACAAGGCTGAAGCATTGCAGTTGGAAAAGCATCCCTCTAAATGAATAAGACATATAGGAGATCTCTATCCTCTCCTGGTAATGGACACAGACAGCAAGGCAGTGTCAGAGCTGCCCCTTCCCCATGACGGCGACCGCAGTGATGCTGCTGCTGCTGAAAATTAGGTTCTCTTGGGTGCACATAGTGTCCAAAAACCAAATATGAAGGGACAGTGTCAATGAAATTTTTTAATAATCATAGAATCATTGGAGGAGATTGCTGGGGAAATAAGTGTTGTGGGGAGAGACAGACTGCATCGAAGACAGAATTTCAGAAGTCAAAGGCAAAACTTTTCCTGGCATTTGCAGGGCCAGAAGCTCACCCTCAGCATGTAAAACAGTGAATGCAAAGCTTAGTAAAGGGAGCAAATAACTTCCACATCAGAAAGAATTCTGTCAAGGAATCACTTCCTCTGATAAACCTACTACAATGATTTAAAAGCAAATCTTCTCATTGCCTACTAATGTTGATGTAAACGAAGCTTGAAATGACCATGAGAAAGAAGCTTCTGAAATTCCAGAATGCTTGATATGGCAGCGTGTTAACTTGTGACAGGAGTCACAAGACTTCTCCTTAAGCTGAATAATTTGAAATAAGAGCACAACAGAGGTGTGTTAATTCTGGTGTGTCAAAGGAGCTGCTGTGGAAAACCTCCCTGCACACCCAGAGACCGATGTAAGTGAGGGTCTTCCTAAGATTGAATACAATTGAATAACTTATCTGTAGCCAGCTGTGGTCAGAATACACACAATAATAATCTTATTTTACCTAATAACAGGAGTAATCGTACCCCTGAAATAAAGTGTCACGAACACCAACAACCCATAAGAGAATTAGCCTGGATGAAAAGCTTACATCCCAGCTTCCAAAAGCTAAAATCCACCCCAGCTTCTTCCCTCTCCACTCATTTTCTTCTGCTGAAAAGTGACAGTGATTGATGTCTTCTCCCACCCAAAGTATGCTGCGGTTATTGCTCCTTATGGTTAGAATTAAGCTAACAGCCTAGCTCAAACACTCACCCATTTAGATGAAGCATTTATTAGCCATGAATCCCTCTGTTCTTACACCACCTCAAAGTTCTCGTGTACGTCACTGAAGAACACAAAGGGAAGGACGCTGGCGTTTGGTTGTAGGCTCCAACACCAAGACCCCTAATAAGGAGAGCAGGCATGGAACGGCTCTGAAGGCACAGATCTTTAAACTATATGAGGCTGTAGAAGAAAATAAAGAGCAGCTGAATTACAAAGGAGGGAAGGATACAATGTTTGTCTATGGTTAAACTACTGTAAACTTTGAAATCTGTATTGTGGAATCCATTAGAAAACCCATAACTTTGATTTTAAAGTAATAGTCACAAGATTCTTATTTCACCATTATTTATGGTATAATGAGAAGGTACGTTACTAGAACCCCACAAACTAAATAGATGGATTTCATTAAAACTGTCCTGATGAAGAGTAAAATTGAAGGAAAGAGGAAATAACAGGTTTTTTATTTGAAGCCAATTAATTTTCATAGAGTGCTTTGCGCAGCAGAAACCTAGGAAGATGAAAAGACAGGGAAAACTTATCCCTTTCTTCCATAACAGAGTCAAGCTTTTTAATGGCATTTGAAGGGCGGAAATGACCTACTTCCAGTTGCTTCTATATTAAGAAACTGGCTACATATCCAAGACTTGCCTGAAGAATCAAAGCAATGTACAAATTCAGATCAGGATTGATTTGTCAACACATCGGTTAAATAGAAAATTTGTTGCTAAAGAATGTGTTATAAGAATGAGTACTTGAAAGTCTGCCTTGGTAGGGTCCTTCAGGGACATACCTCAGATGTTCGCCTTGCCTTCCTCCCTGCTCCCTCCTGTTCTCCCTCCTTCACTCTGATGGTTCTCCTCAGGAAACAGAAATTGCAGGAGAATTATGGCTTTGTGCCCTTCTTTCAGGTCTGCTTTTCACTCCAAAGGGCCCACAAACCACATCTGCAAAAGCAGAACCAGTACTGCCATGGGCACTCCACTTTTCATGGGCATCTCTCTCCTCACTGGACTCAAAGGAGCCTCGTGAGCTCACCCATTTACCCCTGCCCAAAAACTGCTCCTGCCAGAGTGGTTTTACACAAGATGAAGGTCTTCTAGGAAGACTACCATGACCACAGCAAAGACACTGTCCTACCATACAGACTCAATTTCAAAACCTGCATCAGGTGATGTCTGCTAGTCTGGCAGAAGCTCAGAGACCTTGCCTCCTTGTTGGTAAACTGGCACAGCGCCTATGTCTGCAAAAGGCATGCAGCAGAAAGGCTGCTCTCATCTCCATCCTCCCCAAGAACATTATGCAGTTGTTTACGCTGATGGTATCGGGATAGATGATATGTCACATAGCCTCACTTCTGAGGCTGCACCCTCCTTATACAGGGTGCAAGTGGGAGAAAAATGAATCATCCAGTGCTTGCACATGATAATCTCATGGAGACATAGGAAGGACACACACTCTCCTGAACCTAGATCATGTTTCTGGCATGCTACCATTTGCTTAACCAGACATGCTAGTGCTTCTCCATTTTCAGCCAACACTCACCACCACTCCAAGATGCTGGATGCATCTTTCCAGGTGAGTGCTCAGCTGGCCTGAGGTCAAGAGGTGCTAAAGTTCTTATGGCTTCACTGGAAAAACCTCTTCTGTTTTATTCCAGGCCATACTTATATTTTTCAATGACAGGTTATATCAGCAGCCCATTAGCGACTGCCGTAACTCAAGCTTTCTTCTCTTCACTTGTTACCCACCAATGCACTTCTGACTTATTGTTGCTAGGTGTGAGCCTTTGAATTTCACTGCAAGATGTACATCCCCTTTGGACAGCTGGAGCCCTCACACTCATCCACCCTCGCAGCACTGTGTCCCAGTCCGTACCCACACCACTGACATTTCCCACGTGTTGCGTTGCCCACTCGTTTCATAACGGCCTCCAGTGCGTTGGTCTGAGACCCCCAGACCAGTGGAAGCTGAAGTCTGCAAACAGACCACATCTCACTGAGTACCTGGAAAAATAGATGTCTTTATTAACAGCTTTTCATTATGAAGTTGCATCTACTGGTGTGCACATGTGCTTCTCAGATGTACCCCCTTGTGCACACACAGAAGATGAGCATTAAAAGAGTAGGCTGTAAAACTGCTCAGTCATTTTGATAGTTTCACATTCTCAGTTATTAAACTGATAGCCTGGGAAGCTAAATTTTCTTTGGAATTACATGTTCTTAGACAGACTGTAAATTCAAATTAAGATGAAACTTTGATGCTCCCCCTTCTTGTTCCCATTCTAATGTTTTAAATTGTTGAGGTTGATTTATTAGGAATTGAATAATCATTGCAAGAAAATAAAAGCTATTAAGTCCTTTTCACTCGTTTATTTTTAAATCTACATACTTTTTGACCATCACTGCCTTACAGTGACACCTTCTGGAAAAACTTAGGAGAGGGGAAAACCTATTCCATAGAGGAATGAACACGTGAGGGACAAGCATGAATCAGCATGGAGAAGCTTTGGATTACTCACTCCTGGCAGACTTCTGATGTTAAAATACCTGAACAATATCATTATAGCCATCCTACAGCTTCAGGTCTAAGAAAATTAATCTACTGCTTAGTAATTAAACTGGTCATATAGATTTTCAGCCATAAAAGCGCACTCAAGTGTAGCCTGGCTCTGCCTAGCATTTCATAGAGTTAAAAAAGAAAATTAGAAGAATGTATTCGCTGGATAGTAATTTATTCTGTTTCAAGTTCTCTCTAAAAAGAGTGCTGTCTTTTGAGAGGTACACTTGTGATAATACTAAGAGTCTGTAAGGGAGAATAGAAGTTCAAATTCACCTTTTTAACTTGTTTAGGCAGGAGGAACAAGGGAAAAACCCCTCAAACTCCATGAGAGAAGAGTAGCAGAAGATATTTAAATTCATTTTCCATTTCTAGACAGCAGTTCAGCTGCTGACAATCCACTGTTGTGGCACAGTTCCCAGTTTCATCCACTGTTCCCTCAGTGTTTAAGTCAGAAGGGAGTTACGCCGGCATCAACAGTAGTTTCTTATGCTGCTCGCAATACACTGTTGCAATAGCAGCTCTGTTGTGTCTCGCTAGACTTACAAACAAGAAGGGCTTTGAGGTTGTCTACCATTTAAGCAAATACAAGTTTTACAAGTAAGGTCTGGCATCTGGGGCTCGCCACGTTCTCTTCGTTAGCGGCTCTACGCTGAAGAATAGCTTGCGCAGGAATGGCGTAGGAGTAGAAACAGTTTATTGTAAAAAGCTGAAACCTAAATGAAAGCAGAGCCCTAGGGCCCCACAGAGAGTATGGCATCGTGATTGTCCCAAATTCTCAGCTATGGACGTCATGAGTAGGAACTCCAAAATGTCTCAACCTCTTTACGTTGTCGCTGATGACCCCAGTGCCATGAGTCTCCATCCATTTGTGTAACAGTGCTAGTTGTAAATTTCCAGCTCATTAGTTAGTATACGTAAGCATGAAATCAGCATAACCATGATGATATAAACCAGATGAGGGGCTGACCTTTAGTTTGGACACAGGATCATGTGGGAAAGGAAATTGTATTAAATGGGAAAGAGCCATTACAACTATCAAAGCAAAGTATTAGTCAGGTGAGCGTGGCTGTCCTCTTAGGGGACTGAATCCAGACCCACCAGGCACTGACTCAGCCCAGAGCACACAAGTTGAATGCTGCTAGCACCAAGCTCTCAGCCCAGAGAGGTGGAGCAGGCTGGCACCATGGTGTGGCAAACCCTGGCCTGATCTACCACCTATGCAGATAGGTTGTCCTCAGACTTACCTGTTGTGGCAACATCCCAGATTTCAGGGCCCCAGAGCAGGTCAGGCTGCACAACTGGCTCATCTGGTCCCAACATGGAACCAGCACATGGACGAAACCTGCATTTGGTCTGAAGAAACTGAAAATGGTCCCAGAGCTGACAGCAAGAGGGGGCTTCAATCTTCAACAGTCTGCTAAATTCACAACAGAAGTCTTCTCAATGCTAATTAGCCTAATAATTTATTTCCAAAGGTTGCCATTATCTTTTGTGTTTTGGTAGTTCCTTTTTCTGATTCCATTCAATTCCATTCCATTCCATTTCTCTCCCAAAAAGAAATTATATCACACAAAGTGGTCAAGGAGACTTTGCTGAACAGACACACTTTCCAGAAGACAAGAGGACAAAAATCCATGGAGCATTAAAAAAGATCTCACATAATAAGGGCTGATCACATATATGGTCTAAAACCCATGAGATTTCCAGACTTGTGATTTCCGTCCCTTATAATTGACTTACATCAGTCGTCTAGCCTCCCCTAGTAGGTTATGTCCTCATGTGACAAGACCCTGGCAGCTGGGGGGTTTTAGAAATACCAGGTACTGTAGGAACCACAGTAAAACAAAGAGCAGGCAACCCTAATTTTATTTCTGTATAAATCTAATCTCATTTTAATGCGCTTACATCTGTGCTGTTACTCTAGAGGCTGTGCCCTCTTGTACCAATCCACTGCAAAGGAGGTTGCGAGGTGGGGTATAATAGGTGTATTATGGAGAGTGTAAGATGGAAGGAGACATAACATGTGCTCATTGGAACTCACAGGAGCAAAAAGGGAAACAGGAAAAGCAGCAGGAGTGATCTGGGACGACCGAGGAGAGACCGGCACAGTGATTTAAATGAAAGGGGCTTAGATCTGGAATGCAAGCAGATGGCTACCTTAGAATTAGATTTTCTTTTGAAAAAGAAAATGATAATCAGATTTGTCACAATAAGCTCAGACCGTTTTTGAAGACTTGCACTATCTGCCCTTGCCGAGACTCTAGAAACACCACTGCAGTAGAAACATAAGGAAACCTAAAAGCAGAGAAAGTTTATGCAAGGAACAGCTTAACACAGTGATTATGAAGGTTTGTTTTTCCCTCAAGAACATTAAGCAAAAATTATTCAAGAGAGCAGGGAGGCACGTATTCTTCACTGATAACTATGAGTTACATGGCTACAACAAAAAGTTATGCATTGGTCCTGAGAAGAGAAAAATTGAAAAGAAAAAAGAGAAACTAAGACACAGAGAGAAAGACGGCAAGCCCGCCTATTTGCAACAGGACACAATACACTGACTGGCACTGCTAAGCAAGGGACAGAGAGCCTTCTGTTCTATATATATAGTTACTATAAACTGCCCCTCATTAAATATTTAAATGCAAGTTTCTGTTCAATTCAAGAAGCAATCTTCAAAAAGGACCCTTTTACTGTAACAGTAATCCATATTCATTTACAACAACAATAACAGAAGTCAGTTTGCCAGTTTGTGTTTTGCTTTTACTATAAAGCCTGAAATGGAAACTGTGGCCTTGATGAAAACTGTAAAATTCCAGTAAATGGGATTAGTCATTCTTTTGTGTGCCCCAGTTCCACGTATCAAATAACAAGCAGTGACACCCTCAGCTACCAAGTGGAAGCAAACATACTTCAAAAAGGGAAAGAAAAAAAAAAAACAAGAGAGGATGAGTAACGCTTGACATTTTCATGTCCGGGATTTCTGTAAATGTCTCTCTCCCAGAGGAGAAATACCTTCCAAAATATTGTGGTTTATTGTGGCATTTCTCTTTGATAGAGAAATCCAGAGGGGGAACCTTAATGAAAACATCTTAATCTTTAATTAACCCTTTGCAACCTGGGACAGTTTAAGGCATTTCAGATCAAGATTAGCGTAGCAGATGGAAAAAGGGAATGGATTTCAATCTAAATGAATCTTGGCGGTTTTGGAGAATTTCACTGCCTGCTTTCTCTCAATCCAATAGTGCCCTGAGGCTTTTAATTTCATCCTCCAGAGAAGAATTTTTCAAACAAGAAGCTATTGATCACACCAATATTGTATGCCTAATCGCTTTGGTTTTGTTGGAATATGAATTTTAAAAGCCTTTAGAAAGGATTACTGTTTCCATCCTAGAGCTCTATGTCCCCAGTGGAAATCCTATTCACATTCTGCACATGTTGGTTACACAGTATATTAAGTCAAAGCCTAATACATCCTGTTACTTGTGCAATCCCAGAAAAGGCAACCAGACTGAAAAGGTTGCATATATAAGTTTCTGAGTTAATTGTCTGGTATTATTGAACAAAGCACCAAATTTTCATAAGATTTTTGAATACAGAACGGATTTCAAACAGATTTTCAGTGCAAACATGCTGCCAAGAACGTTGTATAAGAGGGTTTTATTATTCTGATCCATGGTCAAATTACAGGACAATAAAAATACATTTTTAAAATGCAGTTACAAATTTCAGCAATCAACTGTAGCAAATCCAAATCCTTGCAAGTACTTAGTGCTTTTGTTATTCTAACTTCATTCCATGGATCAGAGAGAAAAATCCCCAAATAATATCTCACTAACATCAGTTAAATCTTCCCAAATACTGGTCACTTCACAGCAATAGAAACACCCTAAGACATTTCTTTCTGTCTTGCAAGAAAGCCATGATCCACAGCAATCCCACTCAGCCTTGTGAAGATGGGTCTTCCTCCAGAAAAATCAGCCCTGGATGTCTCCCCTTGATAATATTAGTATGATAGTGAGAATGGGAGAGCTCCAGCCTCCAGGATGACCATGGCCTATTTCTAAGTGGACAGCTGAAGTTCAGAGAGTTGTATCTCTTCTGTAATGTTAGGATGTGTCCACATTCCAGTTTTCCCACTCTGACCAATGGAGCAGTGTACAGTGTACAATGTACAGACTGAAGCCCTCACAAAAACTGCTTGTTCTTCTCTTGGGCACCCACAGTAACAGCAGTAGGTTTACACCTCAAAATAGTTTGTTTTAAATAATAGTTCCAGAAAGGAGATGACCAGGTCTTTATCGCTGATACAGATATTAGTTGACCCACATTCCTATCACCAAGGATCCAAATTTACCATGCTGTTTGAGATACAGAAAACAATCCATACTAGACAAGCAGGTACTTCTCTGCACATTGCAGACAAGTATTTTGTGGATTTCAGGTTGAAATCCACAGTGTTTCACTGTTTGGTTTTCACAAGTTCTCAGAGTTTTGCTCCAGCTGGTTACAAAGCACTACGCAGCCGCTCGTTCATGGTTATGTGGGAAGACAAATGCCCATCACTCCCTCAGTGACATCAGTAACAAAAGACATCACCCCAAACAGCTCATAAGCTGAGCATGAAGTCCTGTGGTGTGGGATATCCCTTTGGTCAGTTGGGGTCAGCTGTCCCAACTGTGTCCCTTCCCAATTCCTTGTGCACCCCTAGCCAACCCACTGGCAGGGCACTGTGGGAAGCAGAAGAAACCTTGGCTCTGTGTAAGCTCTGCTCAGCAATAACAAAAACCACTTCTATATAACAAAAACATCTCTATGTTATCAACACTGTTTCCAACACAAATGCAAAACACAGCCCCATACTAGTTACTATGAAGAAAATTAACTCTATCTCAGCAGAAACCAGGACACAAGTTTAGGTCATACATTGGATAGCCCCTCTTTCCAAAGAAGATGAATGAAGAAAACTAATGTACCCTTCACTGCATTCACTCATAGACCGTACCAGGCAACACCCTGGATGAAAGGGCAGCTGACACAGCCTGGCCAAGGTAGCTTAGACAACAGTGGGAAAAGGCTGCGTTCTCCAGGCTCACAGCATTTGCAGCAGAGAGAGCAGAGGGAACACATTCATGCTGCACCAAAATCGGCAGCCTGAGTGGGGCTACCGGCAGAGCTGGCAGCGATGCCAGCAGAAAATCCCCGATGCCCTTAGGGTTCTTCTTTAACCTACAGCTGGTTGCCGACTGTTCAACAGCTGCAGAGGAGGAAGAACAGGGAAACTTAATTTATAATTAACAGCTTATAACTTTGGTTAGAATAATTTCAGGGAGAAATGCAGAAAGGAAGAAAATACTTGAAACGTCCCTCCGCCCTTCATTTTAGAAGGAAACTGGCACGGCCATTTACAAGCACAGGTTTCTGCACCAGCTGGAAGACCAGCAATAACAGAACGGCACGGGTTATACTGTTTGCTAGATAGGACAAAGACTGGAGTTTAACTGCCCTACACTATCCAAAGGACACTCCTCAAAGTCTACAAAATACAAATGCACAAAACCCAGAAATGTTGACATTTAAAGAAAGCAAAGGCATATGAACAGATGACTCAAGACACCTGAATCAGAGCACGATTACTACATGAAACAAAAGACCCATCAGTAGAGTGCTCTAGGCTCATAGCATCCGCTGATGAAAAGATGTATCACCCATTAAGCTAAATTAAGACGCACAAAGGAAGAGTAACTTCTGGGAAAGAATTTCCAGTAAAGCCACACTGGCATGAGTAACACAGACCATGTAGTCTGACACAGAGCAGACCCACCACAGAATAAAAATGAGTATCAGGGCTTCGAGGTTCCACATATTGTCTGCTGAAGGGGGCCAATAGGTATGGCACAGAAAACCTGGAGCAGTATGTTGCTGCTTTTCTAAACACAGCAATACGGGAGATTTAAACTCATGTGCTGATGATTTCCTCATTAGAATAGCGCTATTGCACTATTTGCAGACTAAATTACTACTCAGCATGTGCGCTGTGTCCCTAATCTGGCCCTTAACAAGAACATATTGATACACACTCCACCAGATGGAATGCATTAGACATTAAATATAAAAGTTGTTTTTGTTTTTAGAAGTCTATGTAACTTCACACACAAAAAAATATCCCACAGCCTATATATTAATCATGTTTACTGATCTCTGGAGAGTATTAGCACACTTTGAAGTTAGCCTACTGTGCCAAGCCTCTGTCAGTCAAAGGCATAAATTTTCTTCTTTGCTCCTTCTGTAACATTTTCTTTCCCTCCCAACCTCCCCCCAAGTGAAGCAAGGTTAGCTTGGAACTAGATGCATTTTTGCATTAGGCTGCAAGACCTTAATAGACGTGTAAATGTGTACTAGATGTGCACCTTCACATTGAAGGTACCTCTTTTGGTACCTAAGCCCTTTTCCACCCAGTACACTTCTCAAATAGGGATCTTTCTTGAGTCATTCTGCAACAGAATGAAAACTTTTCAAAGGCACAGCTCTACCCATTAGCACATCATTAGGTAGCAAGCTTCGAACTTAAGGCTGCAAGTTACCTCTAGAAGGCAATGAAGATAAAGCACTTGAGATATGGTTTCCTCCGAATTGTGAGGCACAGTAATAACATCTCCTTTAACGGAATAGGTATTTTGAATCAGAATTTTAAAAAAATACATGTTCTACCTGGAAAAACAAAACAAAACAAAACAAAACTGCTGCTAGAGCATAACAGAAAGATATGCTGATTAAAATGAGCATGGATAGTCATGCAACATTTCCTTCCTTAAGACACAATGCCATCTAGCAATGAAAAAAGGACTTATCGTTCAGCCATCAGCTGGTGCAGGCATGCACTGACATGTCACCAGTGCAGACATGACATTGGCTAGCCAGCTCATGCCAATGTTCCCAGCATCTCTTTGCAAATCCTGTTAGAGTGGGAATATCTCAAATCTCTCAGCAAGTGTCACGGGAAATCACTATGAATGCTGAGTACAAAAGCACTTACTGGGTGTCAAAGCATAAGACCAGTTTGACAAGGAAAATTAGCCTGAACTGTTCCGCTGCTTCCACTGTCACCACTTTCAGCAGAGAAAACTAGTAAATGCAACACTACAAAAACATAATCCTGTTCCTTCACTCGGGAAGACTGCATAGAGAAATAAGGCAGGCACAGCAAACTCTCAGCTGTATCAAGCATAAAAGTCGAAGTTATGGATGCAAGATGAGTTTTCCTTACAGTCATGTCAGCCTAAGTGGTAATTTGTAGCTATGTGTAGTCAATATCTATATCCATCTGCACTGCATTTGAAAATTTAGGCTTCTGATTTTGACCATCTGAACTGTACTGAAGCAAGCTGCCTACAGTAGCCTGATATCAGTGATGAACATACATGACCCTCAGTATGTTTTTCATACCGAAGAATGACTGCAGTCACTAGTTGCCATCTGACTTCAGTTGTTTGAGATCAAAGATAGCTTTCTCAGCTGGAAAGGACAAAAATCAAATAGCCTTGAAAGCTTGTTGAGAGTCTTTTTCCCCTCTCTTTCAAAAAAGGCAGCTCTCCCACAGCTAATCAAACAGAAATTGAAAGACACAGTGCACAGAAAGCAAAAGTGCCTCTTAACCTAATAGCACCCAAAATAGCAAAACTGGCTAAACACACTAGAGCATTTCAATCATATTAACAGCTAGCTATTTACTTTGATGGGAATTGTGGTTTTTTTTTCAGAGCCAGCGTTAAAAGCCAGCCTGCAATAAGTGCCAGTGAGTGAACCTGCTTCTTCAGGATGGATCCAGACCACTAAGCAGAGGAAGAATCTAGAGCCATGAGGAATCATGAAGGGGGTTGTACTTGCCAAATGAGATCTTCTCTATGCATTCGTGATGGGAAGTTACTCAAACATCTTGACTGTTGATGGGTTGGGAATGCATTAAAGACAAGAATGTAAGCGCAGGAGGAGCTATGAAGCCAAAGATTGCCTCCCCAGCCCCAAGAAACTACCATTAACACCTGGTATGGCATTAGTTTGCCTCACCAATGAGCAAGTAAATGTCTTTTATCTGACTGTCCAGCCAAACAAATACTGACTTCCTGAAGTGTCTGAGTTGTGTGATCCTGTGCCAAGGCCTGTGTTGGCTCTCAGAAAGAATGGGTTTGAAAGGCATGTAGCTCCATCCCTTTGGAGCTGCCTGTTCTGTGCTGTGCCATAAACAGTTCATGCCAAAACCTCCCCCCAGCCTGGGATCCTCACCATTTTCTCCTTCGCTTTCTTCTGACATTGGAGACAAGAACCTCAGATGTTTAGTAAAGTGGTGTTTAAATATGAAAGAAAAATGCTACATTCATTTTGAAACTATGAATAAATCTCCAGACTTTCTAGCCCACTGTCCTAAACACCCTAAACACACACACATAGAAGGGAAAAAATTATATGAGTAGGCCAGACTAGTCAATATTGCACAATTGTGTTGTGAAAGGTTCTGCTATCAAAACAAATGCACATTATGCACAAGGGGGTAGCATTAATGTAACAAAAAGCCACCTGAACTTTTCTACTTTATTTATATCTGAAATTTAACCTCATAGGAGTATGATTTAGTGCAACAAACGGAATGGCTTCTTGGAAAAACAAATACCCTCCAGCATGCTTATTGCTGCACCGACACAAGATCTCTCTCTCTATTCTTAGCATGCCCAGACTGCTAATGCTCTTTCACCCACAACCCAGTATGGCTAAAGATGAAAGATCAGAGTCCCTTTTGAAGGCTTTAGAATTTTTTTCTACTTTGAACGGGTTAGTTATCAGGGCTCATGACACAATTCAGAGGCAGTTTTCTGATGAAGCTGAAATGGCCACTCTCCTGGGCTGGGAAAGGATGTTACTTAAAGATCTCCATTAGTCACCAAAGCATTTTCCTCTTAAATGGGCAAGTTTTTGACCTTGGAGGTCAGCAATAGACTGTGCATCTGTTGTTGGTTGGTTTTCCTGAAGACACATCTAGGCGCTGGGGCTGATATTTCCCTAATTGCATTTCCTTTCTACAACAATTTGTGGTGGCCTCATTCAAGAAGGGGTTCATCCAGGCTGGAAAACCTTTTTGAGGCACTCAGAACAGAGCCTGCTCCATAATTTCTGTCAGAGAAAGACCTGCCAAGCAGAGCAATCACAGACCTCCATGTCCCAGTAAAACTAACCAAAGAGATCCATTCAGAGCAGGGGAAGGGAAAAAAATCCCTCAAACAACAACAATAATATAGGACTAAATCAGAGCCATCCCACAACAGGGTCCAGTCAGTGTGTGCTGGGCCACAAGGGAGCCTTTATTTGCACTCAACTACAGGCAGGGAACTCCTAATGTATGAATAATGGTATAAGAAGGGGAATGACAGCAATTACTACCAAAATCAACAAAAACTGCAGGAGAGACAGACAGATTTTTTTTTTCTTAAATACTTCAAGCAGAGAGAAACTGAAAAAAACTTTTTTCTTAACTATCTCTCTCCTTCTTTTAAAAGGCAAACACATCAAAGCAGGAAGCAAGCAGGGTGATGCATCAAGGTTATTGATGGTAAGCATTCTTGTTTCCAGTAACTATTTTGATCTCAAATGTGTGTTTCAGATGGTTTGAAGTGAAGAAAGGAGAAAAAAAGGAGACAAAAATACAAAACCCACTTCAGCCAGCGACAGAGAAGCAATCTTTTTTTCCCTGCTTTTCTTTCCACATTACTTGAGTAGCCTTTTGTGTGTGTGTGTGTGTGCGCGCACATATCTTAAAGGAAATACTTTCAAAAACTTGTTTGCATTAACCCACATCTTGTGGTATACAGGAAAAGTAAAACACTGAGTCTCCTGTATATATCTTCAGGGTGTGTGTAAGACCTAACATTTTACAGTGTGCAGCTCTCTGCAAAGCTATACTATCTGGTTACAATCTCTTTTCCCTATCAGCCAAGCATGTCATTAGTAGTCAAGACAGTACCCAAAATCACTCAGGATTTCATCATATTTAAAACAGGTCAAGGAACAGAAAGCAGTCCCCTGGATCATCTTGGAGAGGATGGATACAACGTTCAGATGCATATTTTTGAGTCAAAATCTGAGATTTCAAAGTTCCTCTTTTAAATAAATAAATAAATACATGGAAATTTGCAGCTGCACTTGATTTCCTGCTGTCACATCCTTACAGCCTGCCAGTGAAGATGTCACTCAGGAACAGCATCAAATGCACATGCTACCCCCGTCTGCATGCTTGAGCATAAAACAAGTTTATACAGAGACAGAGTGGGAAGCTTTTCAAAGTGTCCACAGAAAGTAACCAGCACTGGCTTTATGAGACGTTACATCTCTGACAAATGAAGCCTGTTGCCTGATGTGTACCACCTTGTGTCAGCACTTTGCAAAATAGACAAGTAGCATAAATACAGGCTGTTATTTCATGTCCAAGCATTTCAGGCTTGAAATCTGAGGAAAACATATTTACTTCTTAAAGCAACACTTCTACACGTTATAACTGTAGAAGCTGTAACTTCATTTAGTAGAGGGGTGTAGAAATTTGAGAATTTTTCCTTATTCACTAGGTGGCACTACTACCCTGTCAGTCCTACACTAATGTATTAAGAGCTCACCAGCGTTTTCTCCTATCTGCAGATGTCTGTCTGAAAAGCAGTATTACGTTTTAAAGCCTTCTTTAAGAGTTCTTCTGGGTTTTAACTTGGCATGTATTTCCCTCTTGAGCAGGAGAGCAATTTTTCAAAAGGCTGTAGAATTTAAAGCCACAAAATGCAGCACAACTGTACATCGCTGTGTTATTTATAATGCTCTGAATGGTGATATGACCACATAAAAGAAAAGATCCGGCGCTTGGCGGGGGGGAAGAAACAACAACTAACATGCAACGGAACCTTCACTGAAAGTGTTTATACTCTGCACAAGAAAATATTAAGGGGAGGGGGAAAAAATATCTGAGGCAGCAGAAAATTTTATGAAATTCTAAACGTTCAGTTGTGGAGTCCGAGCTGTAATAATAATACATTATATTTACTTTCGTTTGTGGCCATTTGGTTATTGATTGCTAAAACTCAAGGTAGAGGTTTGCTGATCTATATTGAGAAAACAACGTGGAAATACAGGGAACTGAAGTTAGAGCCTGACTTTTCTTAGTCTGAAGAGCTGATAGTGCGACAGCACGGAGAGCTTTCTGCCAAGGCCTATACACTAACAGGGCAGATGTGCCAGTCCAGGGGTTTCTCACTAAAGTATGCAGCAAGTCTGACGTGCAGCAAAATGCTTTTAAACCTGCCCTGCTCTCTGATGCTGGTTTCTTCAGTCAGTCAACACTTTGAAAAGCCAATTAGAAAGACGAAGGGCAAAAGAAAAAAAGCTGATTTTTCTTTGCTGGTGAAGGAAAGCAGTAGCCCCTGTACTGTGCCTGGCTGTTTCTCTAGCATGCTCCAGGCATTACTTTTCCTGGAGACCACTGCATCTTGTCCATGGAGCATGGAATGGGTAAGCACCAGCCCACAGAGAAGGAAAAGACAGAGGAAAGCCAAAATAAGAAATAGCTGTGGCACTGCTCAGCCCAAGTGAAGATTTGGTGACTGCCAATAGAAAGACCAGTGCCTGCTCCCCATGGGTGTCTTCTCCTGGATGTAAAAGTCACAGACAGGTTCTACTGTAAAGCTCCTTCCTACTTGTATAGCAGAAAAGGCCTGTATGCACAAGGAACATTTTGTCTGTGATCTAGACATAAAATAGAGCTAATGCTGGAGGTTGCTGTGTATGAGACCCTATAAGGAGAGGCCAGATTGCTCGTGCAGGCCTGACAGGTACCCAGCACCTAGGATGAAGGAGCACGAGCCCTTGCAAAGTCCTTACAAAGACAACAATTCATGTCCAACTGGTACATCACAGAAAAGAAAGGTCCAGTCACACCGTATGTGTGTCCCAGAATTCCCAGGGGACAAACTCCAGCCTTGCTCAGAGAATAAATCAAACACTGGATTTCCAAATGGCCAAAAGGCCTCTAGGGTTATGTTTTCAAAGGCACTCACCAGTTTGGTCCCTTATGAAAACCCTTATGACACCTTCTTTGGCTCTAAGAAGGTGTCAGAATCATAAATATTAGAGATGAACATCCCTGATAAATCACCCCTTCTGTATTAAGCATATTACCAGCACTTCCATACAGAGCATGGGTTTGGTTGGCTTTTTTTTTAATTCATATGTTAATATCCATGGGAACAGGTGCTTCTAAGTAATTCCTGAGGTCCTTTAAAAGCATTTATCTGAATGTTTTTCTACTTCCAGTTTGTCACTTGCTCACATATCAGAAGTTTAGAAATAAGCACAGAGCACTACTGTGCTCCCAAGCAGCTCCCTCAATAGTCCCTCTGCAGCTGTAACGTGGCAGGAAAGCTAAGCTGCTTGGATGTGTTAATTAGTTGGCAGCTCTGCCCAAATTTTCAGCAGTTATGCTTGGTGCTATAGGTCTGTTTCTGGGCATATGCTTTCATTTTGCTGTTTCACCAAGCAAATCCTGTAAAAGGAAGAAATAAGCACTGAGTTTGATAGGAGGTAATGCATTACTTCACAAGTGCTTCATAGCCAGGAGTCTGAAGTCTTCCTGCCAGTGATGCAACTGGGACAGCTGTAAAGTGCTAGTAATGACCTCCACTAAATGAGTCAGTTGGTTCAGTCCAACTCCCAGCAGATAAATAACAGCTGATATACCTACCTTCCAGCTTTTGGACCCTGCCTTTGGAAGAACACAGTGCATCCAAGCCTCACCCTGCTGTGGCTGCGCACGGCCAGCTGTACCTAAGTGAACACATGTGAGGTTAACCCCACCACTGCGGCCTCGCAGCCACAGCGTGAAGGGATGTGCCTGTCACACAAACCTCCCCAGAGCACTAACAGCCTCCCACATGGTGTCAGCTCATTAAACACGGAACCTGGGCACAGTTTTCCTTCTGTTTCATGCTGTGTCAGTGGCTCATTGCATCATCGCCTTAGCCAACACACAGTCACCCAAAGCTGTAAGATGAGGATTTTCTTTTTGTTGCTGTTGTTTTTTAAATTCAAAGTCAAGTCTGCAATGAATGCTCAGCTCAGCTGGTTCTTTTTCAAAGCAAGATCTTAGGCGTGTTTACTCTGTACATTTACTAACTTAGTTTAAACACATTTTAGGGTATCATTCCCAAGCTTACCAACACCAAAGTTACTTTCAGATAGCACATTGATCAGCACTTCCCACATTACATGCAATTCATTATGGCCTGCTGCATTTTTCAGAAACAACATTAGACAAAACCAGAGTCATCTCTGAGCACTGGAAGGGTCCAGTTTCCAAAAGCTTGGGAATTTTCTTTTTCTGTTTTATCAATAAGCATCAAGTAGTTGGTACTCTTAGGGTTATTTTTGCCTCTTTTCTGTGTGTCCTTAACAAAATGTACATGGAAAAGATCTCTTTCACAAGTAGGTTTTCTTCTCAGCTTTTCCTTATTGCAGGGTAACAGTGTAAGAGGACTTCAGTCAGCTGTATCTAGTAGATATATGTTCAGTTCACTTGAAGTGACATATTGTAAGCCATAATGACAAATAATTATTCATATTGGTGCCAAATAAATGCATAATGTAAAAATACAATACAACACACTAACATATTAAGAGGTCAGTTAAGGTAAATGGAGATACTATCGTGGTGTTTGAAACAATCTCTGCTAAATTCACTTCCAGGCTTTAAATGGGGGAATTGAAAAGAAATTCTGAAAACCAAGCACTGTTATTAAACACCCACATTTCTCATCACTGGATTTACATAGAGATCGTTGAAAGGGATCAAATATAAAATATTTGTCCTTTGTTATCCCCAACAGGAATATTTGAGCTACTACAAGTCTTTTTCAGTTTGTAAGACAGCAAAGACAGCTCTAACCAGTTACACATCCCACATCTACAATTACTTAATATCTTTAAATTGGTTATTATGTATGCTCCCGGTATTTCAGGGCTTTCAAGAAGTAGTAAATGTTGCTAAAGGTGAAGATTGCACCTCACCGTGATTGCAATGACTTACCTGCATGGCTGTCTCCAGGCTACCATGGACTCATCACAGCAGAGGAACTCAGCCTCTGACCAGCCACATAGTTATCTACCACACAGACAGAAAGGAAGACGTTAATAAAGACCATGACCTTAGATCTGTTAAAATAACTATCTCCCACATTGCAACACATCCCATTCAGCTTAGTTTCTAAAGTCTTTCCAGAAGGTGGCAATCTTGTTTCACATTTGTACCATTTACAGCCAGACTCCTGCAACCGGACCGACCCAAGTGCCTGCAGAGTAAATGAAGAAAAAACAACTAGATTTTAAACTGGCAACTACAGGCTAGTCATGGGCTCCAAATCAAAGGGAAAAAAACCCAAACAACAAACCATCACCTCTAGAGATACAGATATTATAGAGTTGAGCATTTAGATGGAAAACTATAATTTTTAAAAGGTTGTTCTTGGTAGCCAGAATTATTTTACAACTGTCCTTTTATATATTATGTTTTAGGACTGAGAAGCTGATCATAGGCCTGTTTTTAAAGGAAGAACTTTTTAAGTGGAACTACATGCAATGGAAAGCTTTTGTTTCTTTACGGGAGGTGTAATTTTCCTAGCTCATAAAATGAGCCCAAGGAAGATCTGCACGGGAAAGGTGCTGTAAAGCTTGCTTCCTAGAAGAACTGGGAGTAATACAAAAGTTATTGGTGTCTGAACACACACAAAAAAGTCATTTAAATAGGTATTTGAAAAAAAATTAACACACAACTAAGCAATTCAGCCCATGTTTGCATAGAAAAAGGAGAATCATTTCCCATGGAAAAAGAAGCGGTTATTTCTTGCACAGGGCCTTATCCCACTCCCAACATCCTACTCAGTGAAGGAAGTAAGAGATTTAGCACAGCAAAATCTGTGATCCCTATTGAACCAGAGTCACTACTCAGACCTACTCTTCTCCTTTTTCATGAGTTTTTGGGACAGTTTGGCAGTTCTGCCTTCCCAAGATCATGGATTCAGCCAAAGACACAGCAAGTGTGTCACAGAAAGTGGTTTTACTGGGAACTTTTACAGGTGTCACAGTCTCAGGCCAGTTATAATTTTTTGCCAGTGCTTGTGCTCTCTGGAAGGATTACTCTAATACATGCAATACCTCACATAATTTAGTCTAATTAGGTAGCAATAAACTATTTCTGATGTTAAAGATTCCAAAACATTTAATGTTCAAGGAAGAGCTTGTCCATAAACAGAACCTGAGGTTTCTTAGGAGCATCCCATAATAGGCCTGGTGTCCAAATTTCCCAACACTGTACCTCAGGCACATGCTGCATCAGGCATCGGTGCATTCATGTACTTCTGTGCCTACAAAGGTGGCAGCCAAAATGGTTTTTCCCAGAGAGTCAGACGTGCCTTACAGCACATGCCTTTTCATCACCATGTAAATTTCTCCAAAATCCCTCCCTGAGACTTTAAGCAGTCGTATTTTAAAGGAAATAAGTGCAGGTGCAAATAAAATGACAGTATTTCTGGTTCTTTGAGGCATCCTCCATGCTGTGGCTGCTGAACCACAGAGGTCCTCACCCCCCGCTCTGAAAACATTGCATTAATTGTTGACGTGGAGAGGACGTGGTTGCACCAGCCTCTGTAACGGCATCAATCTCTCCATCCTCTGTGAGTGGCTCTTGCTCTGGGCATCAGTGCAGCACAGTAACTGAAAAGGACAGAAAGCAAGAATTAGGCCAATACATTACCTGCTCCAAAGACCAGCAGTCATTATGTTGTGTGCAGACATTTGCCGTTAGCTTAATGAAGTGAGAGCAAAGGCCCCAAAGACCAAAGGTGTAGAAACCTTCCATCTGCAGCCATGGAATAGCAGCAACCACCCAATTCAATATAAGGCCAAAATAAATCACTAAGATAAGAGGAGATTTCTCCAGGAGTCTGAAAAACACTGGAACATCTGGACTGAAAAGAAAATATTCAGTTGAATGTGTGTCTTGGATGCTTTGTAGGAAAAATATCTGCAACAGACTGTCTTGTCTTTAAGCACTGAACATTGAGACCCAGGACGTTTCCTGGGGATTAATAACTACCTAGGAGAGTTAATGACCCAGAGAAAGGCTGAGGGTCATTAAAACCAATCAGTCATCAGCTCATTGGGAAATGCCCTCTGCTGAAGTTTATTACAGTTGCTGCTAGTACCCCTCCCTCTTGGTAAATACATGAAAAGGAAAAAGTAGCAGCGTGCTCCGTTCTGCAAAGCCCTGCAGCCTTGTGAGAGGAAATGTTGGAGGGCACCATCATTGTGCTTAGCTTTCCAAAAAGTATGATAAAAGTTCTCCTTTTGAATTTAGATTACATCACGTTGACACTTAAGTAAAATAGCACTTTTTAAGAGCTCTCTGCTAACAAGGTACCTTGACAAGCTGTCAAGAAGAGAATGCCACACACTGTGCAGCCTGTTAACGCATCACAGAAGCTGTCTTCCTGGGCCCTGTCAGAAGAGCATCAGTGGCTACAGGGAAGGGACGGAGAACAATTTCTGCCAGTTTTCCATGTGTGCCCAAAAGTGAACACAGTACAACGTGCATTATTGAGGAATTGGAAATGGACTACAGGAACATTTCTAGACCTGAGAACATTCTCTCCCTCCCTTACTTTTGCTCAGCGAGTCACTGCCCTGCTTCCGCTTCAAAGCACTCCCTGAACCAAGATGTGCTGTGAATGAGCCCAGACATGAGGTCCAAAGTGATGCTCCAAAGTCCAGTAACCCCCATGGACTCCACCTCACCCTGGCATCACAGCACACGTGAAACAGAGATCTGCTGGGGCACCACTGGCAATGTACTCGATCCCCTGTGGAGCCTTGTAAAAAACAGCAAGAAGGAAGAGTAAAAGCATGATCTAGAATATATGGTGACAACATAAGTTTCTTGCAAAATTTTGTGTAACCATCATTTTCTTCTCAGTTCCTTTAACTCTGGAGTGTGGAGATGCACAAGAGGAAAGGCAATGTTATGTTGTAAGACAGATTGAATACATCAAGTCAGGCAGCTGGACAAACTTTAACAAAATCATGTATTTATCTATAAAATGAGTTATGTATTATTATTATGGCATTGTACTTGCTAGCAGTTTAGGATACTTACAGTACCTGCACATCTGAAACATGAAAAGTAGTATTACATCATATTTTGGTGCCCTTAGATTAGGTATAGTTGCATCTGGGAAGTCTCAGACATCTTCCAGTAAATGCTATATATACAGTAGTTTAAGTATTACTTCAGAGGTGCTTTACATAAAATATTAGCTTTATTAATAAGTGCACTTACAGTTATTAATAGGACTCTTAGTTGAACAAGGACAGAAGAGGTTTCTGTCTTAAGGCACCAAAATACTATCCACTACTGGAACTCTCCGATTTGGCAATGAACTTTGGGAGAAACATGCTTATCTGAACATTTCCTTTGTCTAAGAGTTTGCCAGTAGCAAAGGCAAGTACAAGACAGGACAACTACAGCTGTGTATTTCCTACCTTAGCTATTATACGCTATGATGTGGTTGCAGGAGCCAGCAGGCCAAAGCAAAGTCACAAACTGCTCTGGAAAAGATGTTCTCCCAGAGAAATCTGCACGTGTGTTTAAGTTAAGGCAGTCAGCTATAAAAACTTGAGGCAGCAAAGTTTCCTTTAACAAGTAGATTTGGTAGTGAAGCACATCTAGTCTAAAAATGCCTTTCTACAGAACGTGAGGGGTGAGAAGCAGGTGGGCGAGTTTAAAAAGGAGAGCTTGAACCAACAGCAGTTATCAGGTACCAGGCACAGCCATCAAGGGACCTTACCCACCAACGTTCATTCTCAGCCATGCTGAAAGATCCAAGTAGGCACAGGAGGTCGAGGCAGTGACATAACACTGGCACTACATCACTGGGGTTCCTCCATGTTGTCCTTCAGGCAAGAACAACCAGGGACTACCTAGGCCACCTCCTTTAGCAGGAGAGGCTTCAGATAGGTTTTAGGGAATCATAGAATTCTTTAGGTTGCAAAAGACCTTTGAGATCATCAAGTCCAAACATTACCTTAGCCCTGCCAAGTTCATCACTAAATCACATCCCTAAGAACCACATCTACATGTCCTTTAAATACCCCTGGGGACAGTGACCAAACTGCAGCCTGTTCCAATGGTTGACAAACACTGTTACTTGCAAGGAAAGAGACAACCCCCCACCACCCCATCCTCCAGTTACAACCTCCTTCCAGGGAGTTGTACAGAGGTCTTTCCTAAGCCTTAGTCCTCTTCTCCAGACTGAACAGCTCCAGTACTCTCAGCAGTGCGTCATAAGACCTGTGCTACATACCCTTCACCAGCTTTGTTGCTCTTCTTTTGCTGCATGGTAAAAGGTTTACTGTGTTCTTCCCCCACCACTGTGGGGTGGGCAGTGGAGCTGTGTACGAGCAATTTAAGAAACACAGAGCGGGAGTTGTTCATCTCAGACAGAAGAAGTCATGTAGACACTGAAGTATCTATGCAGTACAGACCTTCTGGAACAGAGAGGCAATTCTTTTAGAAGTCTCATTTTATTGATTTATTTGGCTAAATTATTCAGAGCTGATAAAAAAAAATAATATACAAAATCATGCTGCAATTTCATCTGGGAAAACTTCTTCCATCTCTCCAATGAACATTTGGCTCACCTCAAGAGAAATGTTCCACCAAATTTATCTTCCTCCCTGTCCCTTACAGGAAAAGGATGCACCACTTCTCCTTGCAAACTTTGGATGTTACTCCTCATGACTTTTCAAGATGTGCCGAGGCTGAAAAACACTCGGGATAGCAACTTCTCTTTTACTGCAGGGAAGGAAGATGACTTCTTTTTAAGTGATGCTACTTTTCAGCCAAACACCTTAATCTTTTGGCTTTTATTACCAAACTTCCCTGCACTGAGAAAAATACAAGTTCATCAGGAGACAGAATGAACTTAGGAAATCCAATCCAGCCCACTCTCACCAGTGCTCATTAGGCAAATGTATTTTGCCAGCATTTACCTTCCTTCCAAGCTTTTCTTTGATTTTATCAATCTTAAGCAGCAGCATCCTTTATCAGAGAGAATAGAAGACGAATTCAGATGCCTCCAGAGATTGATCCTTACTTGGAGTTTTACCGGTCGCTTCTGTCAGCAGCAGCAGGCACACAATTATTTGCAATATCACCCCATGGTACCTTTTGAAGGGGTAGGGTTCAATGTAAGGGTTGAAATGAACACAGAGAAGTGAGGCAAGGGAGAAGGAAGGCTGCCAGCAAGCCAGAAATCTCTTCCAACATTTTACACAGACCTACCACTTTCTGAGTTTAGCTGGAAATATGTCAAAACAGAGCCTTACCATCCACACATTTTTGACTCAAAATAGTGGCAATCAGCATGAAATGTTAAGTAAATTCAGGCAAATAAAAAAAACCTCAACTCCATAGTTCTATAATGGCAAGCCTGCAAGACAAGGAGACAGGAAAAAGAATATATAGAAATTCAAAACTTAGATGTAAAACGTAGCTTCCCATTTCACTGTCATAATATTGTCAAACATTGTATGCATGGAAAGCAAATGTCAGTAAAATGAACCTTTATCACTCTGTAGATGGATCTCATCATGCTTCGCTCTGGGTGATTAGGAAGATGCTGCCACGAGCAGGCGCAGGTCTCCAACCAGTTTCCACAGCAGCCATCGGACTGCCAGCAGGCACCAGACTTTGCTCCACATTTGCTTGAAGAAACATTTGCCATACACAGAAAGTAGGTCTAAGAGGACAATAATGTAGCACAACAGGGACAGTTCCTTTTTTTTTTTTTTTTTTCTTTTACTGCAAATCAAGCTTGGTACATGAAGGATTTTTAAATATCATACATCAAAATCTGTTGAAGAGAGCTCTCCAGGCTTTGTCATGGGATCTCTCTGCAGCTTCATTTTTTTCTGTTACAATTACTGATTCTACAGGTTCCGGGGGACTAAAAAGATCAAGTACTCTGAAAACAGCTAGAGCAGGAAAGCAGAAAATTAGAATAGCCTAAGTTAAAAATATGGTCTTTGTGACAGCACTCTGGAGAGGTAAGATTGCGCTTGCCAAAGCCAGGGAAAAAACCACAAGCTACAGTAACCTGAATGATGATAGCCTTGACACGCGTTAAGTTTCAAGCTTCAAGCAGCAACCGGCTGTGACAAGAGTGACTTTTCTAAAAATTCCTCTTTAGTCATCATGTGCAAGCAGAGACTTGGTAACAATCAAACCCTCAAGACTGAAAGATTGTTTCTTCTCAAATGTCCAGCCTACATCCATGAAAAAAATGCAGAATGAGGGTAAACATGTTGGTAGATGGTGGTTCTCTTGCCCACCAGGAGCTTTTACAGATACATGGAGATACTGACAGAGAAGGGTAGCAGAGAAGGACTTGATGGATCCAAGCAGGACATCAGGCCATCCATAATACAAACAAGGCAAATGTTTCAGGGTTGAGGAAAATAAGAGTTTCTAGAGCTTCCTTACACAGTCCCTGCGAGCTGGCAGGGCTGACAGCTCAGCCCCAGCTTCCATCCAGGTCTTTGACATTTCCACCTACAAGACCATGTGTCTGATGCCTGCTCTGCCAACACCATCAGCAACCACAGACTGCGCTGACCAAAATTCCTTCTAAATTAAATGTTCTTCAAATTTTTCCCATGAAGCCACAAAAAAACCCAAAACCAAACATAAAAATAAAATTCAAAAAAACCCTTCATGCAGCTCCTCAGTTCAGGACCCATTTTCAGAAATATGTTTTCAATATCTAACTTACTATTCAAAGACAGCTGTTAACATATTCAGTTTCTGGAATGACTTACGGAGAGGAAAAGGAGCAGTACTATTTAGCATAGGGAATGTACCGTTATACAGGGTTTTCCCTAAATTAAACCAGCAAAACTTAGCGACAGCAGTCACATTCTTGCAACAATAATAGCGAACTAGTAACAGTGACCATGAGTTTTGTGAGGCAGTGAGGTTATAAAGACAGAAATACCCTGAGCTTACAGGTTTCAGTGGTAGCCAGAGCTGGTAACTTGAACTAGCTTCTGATAGAGAAAATAAACAGCTATTTAATCACACGCACCACCATAGGAACACTGTCATTTTTAGAAATCCTCAGAGCTGAGGGGAGACAAGAAACACTTGCTCCAGGAGAACAGGGCTGGGCAATTTTCTTCTTTCTTGACTTGGAACGTTATGATTCTCTACAAAGGGAAGCTCTGGAGATAACACTGGCTGCTGCACCTTGCAAATTCATCATCTTTCAGTCGGTCTGTTAATTCTGCCAGACAGCCATGCATCTTATTTTTTAAGATAGCTGTTCTAGAGAGGAAGGATTAAGCTATCATAGCCCGAGGTCCAAGAAATTAAATATGCCACTTCTCTGAACGTCACTTTGGGACTGCCTTAAACTTTTCTAGGGCACGGGGGTGGGATGCTGGATTTCTCCAGCTCTGCTGCTTTTTGTGCACATGGGAAGGAAAGAGAATGCAGCCCTTACACGTGACACGCTCACAGTACAGTGGCCAGGCAGCCTACCCTCCTGCAAATACCATTAAGAACTTTTCTGTTCAAAAACCCAAACTTAAACCAACATTAGCACTGCAATTACTGCAAAGCTGCTGAATGGGCCGTTCTGTTACTGAAAGTCCATTTTAATCCCAAAACAACATAGTTAGGATGGGAAAGACTTTTTAAAGTTATTTGAAATATGCATACTCCATTTCAGGTCCAGGGAATCGAATTACCAGCCTGTGAGTGAGATAAGGCAGGCAGAGAGCGCCCAGCCCCCGGGGTGGCTGCAGGACTTGGGTGTTTTGCTCAGCTTGGTCCTTGGGCAGAACAAACCACCCAGTAACACCAGCTGGAACTTGTGCGCTGCAGCCCCGGACAGCTGGGAGGGGAAAAGGCCAGGCGCAAATTAAATTAAGAGGTGTAATATGGTGTGAGAAGAAAAACAAATTGAGATTGTGAAAACAGGTGCCAACTGACATTTACTCAATACTCAGTCACACTTTCCTTTCTCTCTATGTGATTAGCAGCTAAGCTGAATTAGGATAGATTTCATGCTTGGGTGACCTCCCAGAACCCCCCTACGGAAAAAGAAAAACACCTGTAGCTTGAAAGTTTTTTCTAAGAGGGTAAAAGTGCCCAACTACTGTGGGGCTGGGATGGCCGGGCTAATACACTCAGGCAAAAATATAAGCGTATGTTGGATGACTGCAATCGGATTAATTTTTTAATTAGTCCAATAAGAAGCCTTAAACTCGGGGCTTTAAAGTATCACCAAGCTGGATTTAGTTATCTGCATCATTCATGGATGTCATAGTAGTTGCTGTTCAGAGACTAAGCCAAAACCTGCAGACACCATCCTGAAGTTGCTGGGAAGGACCAAAGCAAAACGCAGCAGGCCAAGTTGTTCCCTGCATTGCTTTGTGGCATTTCTATGCCTCTGAAAGAGGGACTGTGGCATTGTATCAGCTCCATTCAGGACTCCCCAAAAGTGAGGGGTTAGCTGGTGGGGTGCAGGAGATCACCCTGGTACCACAACACCTGAATGTCAATTCCACCATAGCTGCAGCTGGCCCCTGCATGGTGAGAAACAAAACTCTTTTTCCACTGCCTGGGGCAGCCTCTCCTACTCAAGCATGGAGGCTCCCATGGGCTCAGCACCAAGCCTGGCCCTCTCTTGGCTGGAGAAAGGGCTCTCCAGAGGTGTCTCAAGGCTTCTTTTGCTCCATGCAGGCTCCACACAACCAGGTCCTACTCTGAGCTTCTCTCCTCACAGGAAAGCTACTGCAGATTTTCTGCAAATCAACCTACTAACAAACTGGTCATTTCTCTTGATCTGATTCAGATGCCAAGGAGGTCCCTGACTCAAACAAAACCTACGGGTAGCATAACAGCAAGTAGAAGATATGCCATGTCTAACTGCTAAATCCAAGAGAACCTCTTTGTACACCCTCAGCCCTGGTAGTGTCAGAGAAGTCTCCTTTGAAGCAAAAGGATCAGCAGGTCTCTTAAGTAGGGACTGCAGCCCCAGAGCAACTTTCAAAGCAGACATTTCCCTCTTTCCTAAAAGAGCCAGAACAAATTATTTTGGTGGAGCTTGCCACCAGCTAGGTAAGGATATACCCATCCTGATCATGCTTGCCTTGCAGCACATACTCAGCCCCGTTCTGTGGGGCTCAGAAACACACTCGTTCCTGCCCCCCGTAAACCTAACTATAAAACACAACCCCCCCACCCCCACCAAGCATGCTACAATGCACAGATCCCAAGTGCTTTGGGGGAAAATGTGCCAAGCTATGCCTTCCATCATTTTTAAGCTCACTGACTTTTATGTGGTAACGTGAAGTTTTGGGGCTCTGTGGAACACAGCAGTGCTGACTTTTTCCCCTCCCAACTCTCCGCGGCTGAACAGATGATGGCAAGCGCGTACCATAAGACCACTTGATGAAAATGTCAGGGGCCTTAGAAATAGTTCACATTCTCTGGCCTTCAGTTTCATGATCATTATCATAATAAAATGTTTTTCCTTATTCCTTGCACACCTGCTGTGTGTCAGTTTTCCCCCACTGCAGCTCCGTTACAGCACCCACTGCTCATACTGTCATATACAATCACTTTCTTTATACCAAGCAGATCTTAGGCACTATTGGCCCATCACATACTGATAAAAAACACAGCACATAAAACGCTTTGTAAAGAGAGAGGAATGTAGACTGGGAACGGGGTTCAGGGTTAGATTAAATGAGAACAGAGGTCTGGAACTTGCTGTCCAAGTTTTGGATCAAAATTCATAAATATTTCTGAAGTATTTGTTTTCATCTCATATAACCGACTATTCCTGTGAAACGTCAGCAGCGCACCAAGCCAGGAGACAGACTCCTTGAATTTTGAAGCCATAAGCCATAACCAAAGCACTCTGCAGGGAGCAGGAAGGACGGGTGGAAGGATGGGTGGAAGTGGTGCAGATCCAAGAACTCCACCGCCTGACTTCTTTTTAACCTCTGCAATCAAGGGACCTTATGTACGGAGCTTCAGCTCCCTCATCCCACTTCTTCCTAACTGCACTCAGTAGCTTCATTAACCGGTCCATGAGCGCCTTATCTCCCATGTCACTCAATGGATACTTGCAGCATGCAATCTCCTCCAAAATAAATTCTGGTTTAGAAGCAGACTGTCTTGGTTGCACTTAGAACAAGCCCATCTGATGAGTTAAAAATGTTTCAATACGGGCTATATAATTTAAACAGTGCACACTTACATTGAAACAAGATAAAAGGTTATTCTATTTGGAACTGTACTGAATTTTTTGTAAGTTTAAATAGTTTAACAAAAACCAGCTTCTCATACATATTCCTACACTGAGTAAACAATAGTTGCTACAGCAAAACCTACTAAGCACAAAAAAAAAAGGGCTAGAAACGTCTGCTTTGCATCAAATGCTTTTTTGTAAATCAATAGCAGATTCTTTGTTATTTTTTAGCATGAAGGAAAGGTTTAAAGCGTCAGGTAATTACCCTTGCAGAATTTTCTTCTTAGGGCTTGTGAATTGAAAAGATCCAAAAGACGCAGCAGGATATTACTATTAAACAAATTTATCTTGCACGCTGAACTTTACTGTTAATAGTAAAGGGAAGAACAATTTAAATGAAATTATTCAAGGATCATAAAAGTCCTAAAGGCAATTTCTTTCTCAATTAAGGAACTGCCACCTCATAGAAGGCAAAAACATACATGGACAAATCAGGCGCAAGGACAGGAAACTCGTTTAGTATTTGCCTGTTCCACTGTCAGCTGTAGCTCTCCAAGATTTCACTCTGAGCCCTTCCCTGCATTTATACTGGAACAGGTTTCTTTAACAGCTCAGGTACTGACATGCTCTCGACAGTTTTTCTTTGTTCAGGTTTGTTGGTTGGTTGTGTGATTTTTTGTTTGGCTGGGTTTTTTTTTGTTGGAGGTGAGCTAGATAAAAATGTACAATTCACTCTCTACCATCTCAGCCAGACCATGTTTCACAGAACAGAATCACAGGCTGGTTTGGGTTTGAAGGGACCTCAAAGATCACCTAGTTCCAGCCCCTCTGCCATGGGCAGGGACACCTTCCACTAGCCCAGGTTGCCCAAAGACCCATCCAACCTGGCCTTGAACACTGCCAGGAAGGGGGCAGCCACAGCTTCTCTGGGCAACCTGTGCTAGTGCCTCACAGGGAAGAATGACCAAATTACCCTTTTAGCTTGAGGCCATTACCCCTTGTCTTATCACTACCTGCCCTTGTAAATAGTACCTCTCCAGTTTTTTTGTAGGCACCTTCAGGTACTGGAAGGCTGTTCTAAGGTCTGCCCAGGGCCACCTCTTCTCCAGGTTGAACAACGCTAACTCCCTTATATCAGCCTGACCTCATAAGAGAGGTGCTGCATCTCTTTGGTGATTTTCATGACCCCTCTCCAGACTAGCTCCAACAGCTCAACATCATTCTTATGTTGAAGACCCCAGAGCTGGACACAGTGCCTCAGGTGGAGTCTCAAAAGGCCAGTTAAGGGGCAGAATCCCCTTCCTCGACCTGCTGGTCATCCCCACACAGTTGGCTTTCTGGGCTGCAAGTGTACACTGCCAGGTCATGTTCATCTTCTTGTCCACCAACGTCCCCAAATCCTTCTCCTCAGGCTGCTCTCAATCCAATCGCTGCCCAAGGTGGTGATAATCTGTTGTGACAGACTGCTACAATTACTATGTGATTGATTCTAGTGTTCAAATGATAGTGCAGCCTTTCCACAACAAAAACCTTACCACATAAAGTACCATACTACCAAAACTTAACTGAAGAACTCAAATGACTGCTCAAGTAATTCTATTTGTACGTTATTTAAATAAATTACTGGCATATTTGGAAATACTAATTAATACTGTCTATACCATTATCCATGTCCCCAGTGCTGTCAAGCGAAGACAGTCCACCTACAGAAACAGCCAACTACTGAATATTCCTACACTGCTTATGGCTCAGGACGACTCTCTGGAGACTGTATTCTGTTCTGCTGACAGAAAAAATAGGATGGATTCTACAGCAAGATAAATAGTTGGTCCAAAAGTTTATACATGGAACGACTTGGAATTGCTCAGGTACTTCAGCAACTTCTTTCACTGTTGGGAGCCGGTTCTAAAGAACCCCCGTGAATGAAACCCACACTTTTGCAGGTTGCATTTACATTATGAGCAGACCTGTTAGGCTATGGCATACTTAAAGACACTCAGCACAACTACTAACCACAGCCTCAGCACCACTTCAAACCTACAGGTAATAAAAAAAAAGTAATCTTAGTTGTCATTTTACATATGGAATCAACATATTTACCTATGTGAACACGGCTCCTATCCCTTTTCTCCCCAAATTACATCTCTTATTTTTTACCTTAGGAAGGAGCAGCCCTTGGTGGCAAATAGGATGTAGGTGTTTGAGGTATTTGGATACAGAACTGTTCAGATGCATCTGGGGGGCTAGGACGGGGGAGAAACTGTAGTGGCACAGATGTTTCAGGTGGTTCAAGAAAATGAAGCTTAAGTTCTTAACAACAGTGAACTAATTGTTTTCACAACATCATTTCCTTTCTTCCAAAAGATAAGCTGTGTACCTTGCAGGGATGCAGAGCGATGCCAGTTCCTGAACTTTACAAACACATCAGCAATCCTCACACATTCACTAAACATCAAAAGATATAAATTGGATAACGTGATAGACCAGAGAGTTAAGTAAAACACAGAAACATATTATCGTAACTTAAAAAAGGCTGATATTTTAAAGACTTTTTAGAAGTTTATAATGGATTTCTTGCTGTAAATTTATCCTAAAGCAACAGCTTCAACAAATAAGAACTTGCAATCAGCTAGTAAAATTCCTGACATGTGCCTATATCCTGCAGCAAAAGTTAGTGAAAGTGGTAAACACTTTACCCTAGGGTCAAAGAACTAATATCTCTGTAGCTCAGGACATCTTTTTGATGAATGTGAAACAGCTGGAATAAATATATCAAGGGTAACAATTGTGCTCCCATGGTAGATCCAGCTGCTGCAAAAATAAACCCTGGGGGAAAAAGCCAAAGAGTAGAAAAACCCAACAATACAAAAAAGCCTCCCACACTATACATTTCCACATAGGTCCTTTTAAAATACAGGACACCTTGCAAATACTGGTTAAAAATGAAGGCAGAGAAATATCTTCTAAAAGCAAAACCAGCTTATAAACTGCTTAAAAAAATATCAAGGAATGTTTTTTTAAGCATCAATTAGCAGCATTATTTTTTTCTCTTCAGTGATTTCTTTTTTTCCCCCCAGACTTGAAGAACATTCATACCTGCTAGCAAGGAAGTTACTTTGAAAGCAAACATTTAGAGACTCTCAGTAATCCTGTTAATACTTTATTAGTGTATTTTTTTTTTAAGCTTTCTATTGGACAGAACATAAATGCAAACTCAAAAAAAATAAAAAATTCAGAGTTCTCTGCCATTCAGTAGAAGTGACCATGGCAGCCTGTTCATGTTCATTCTTTGTTACGGAAACGAGAGGAGGGGGAGGGAGGGGAAAAGCATCAATAGAACAATTAGGCACACAGCTGACACTTACTGTACAATGATATGCACAAGTAATTTATAACAGCTATATTCATGAGATGTGCTCTTCAGGTTTTTCCCCTGCAATACATGAGCTTTGCTCACATGAGCAAGGATCATTGAGAACAAGGGAATTAACAAAGGAGTAACAAACAAGACTTTTAAAACAAGTCCTTAAATAAGCTAACGCAGCAACAGAATGCAAAACTGTGCAGCTGAGAAGACATTTTTAACCTCTTCAAAACATTAAAAATTCATTTATTTTACAGTTATTCAAATACACATGCATTAAATGAAAATATTGCACAAAATTAAAATTTAGATTGTGGAATTCATATATTTTTATTTTGGTACACATTCTGGTAGCACTTAAAATTTTCTGTTTATTTCTAGCAAACACCAGCAGCACAAGCTTGAGGATGAACCAAATGAGAAACTGAATTGCTCATTTTCTTTTAAAAATAATTAAGGCTAAAACAAGTGCATTTGTTGACAATGGCACAATTTTCAGCGGCCAGTCACAGCACCCAAAGGCCAGAAGATAAATCCAGACACTTAAGTGCTGTATATTAACATTCAGTTTTGGAGACTTTCTAGGATAATAGGCTGCATGGGTTGACAGGGCAGGTATTTGAAGTGGTCAACAGGAAAACCATTTAAATAAAGATACATACAAACTCTTTTTAACAAAAAAATATTAATTTCTGATGGTTCTTGCCAGCCAACAGGCACCACTGAATTAGGAAGCCACATTCTGTAATTAAATACAGAACACAAAACTTCAATACATATATACATATGTACACACATGTATATAAATGTGTGTATAGGTATATATATGTAGTAAATTCATTAAGTAAAACAGCTAATAAACATGGCATGTTATTTCACATTCCTAAAGATATTATTTATTTTTTTTTTTTACAGAAATGTACCAGATAATTACCAAAAAATCCCAAATTTGCACAGGATCACTATTATCTTGAAGTTTCTCATGGTACCTACAGATAGACAAAAGGTTCCACAGATTGGACAAAACAGTATTTGCCCTTCCCTCTTTCATACTGCTTAACAAATTCAGTGATTTAAAAGACCTAAGTTAGATTTGGTAGGATCAATGATATATCTACTATATCGCCAAGAACAACTGCTGAACAATCTTTCATCAGTCAGCTGCGGGCATGCTTGAGCACCCCGACACGAGAGGAGGATACAGGCATGTAAACAATAGGAGCTGGCTATGTCGATTACACAGAACTCAAGAATTTTGCTAAATTCAACAGCACTGAAATCATCACACTTCTACAGAACCTGCAGAGAGGAAGGGGGAAGGGTTCTTAGATATTCACCAACTTGTCTTCCTAGGTATTATAAAAGAAAGGGATTTCATTTACAGTATTTAGTTCTGCATTAAAGGAGGAAAAAAAAAACAAAACCAAGTGCACTTGAGCCCATGCATACTGTATGAGAATGTTAACAGTACAATATGATCATCATTAAGTAGTATGATAAAAGGCTACATTGCATTTATAGAGTCCATGAGAAAAAATGCTCTATGTAGAGGCTTCACTCGCTTTAACTAGGTCCTTTGAGAGCCTTCTCTCTTCTCTCAGAACGCTTTCATAAAAGGTCTCTGTTCCTCCCGCTCATAAAAAGGATCATTTGTTCCCATGAAGACACAAATTACTACAAGGATCCTTGATCAATAGCTGTATCTTACCCTGTGTTTAGCGTTCAGAAAAAACTGGACTCTATAGGATTACTTTCTATTCACCCAGATAGTAGTGCTCAAACAGCTGGGGACTATGAAAAAGGAAACATAAACTGAGATATGCTGTGGCCAAACAGGATTATTCAGTTTAGTTTATTTTTAATTTGACAGAAATTCTTCACTGAAACTAAACAGATGGATAGGGGGCCTTGATGTCAAGTTTTTATTAAAATTTTACACTATGCAAAAAATAAAAAAATTATTTAAAAAAATATTGTAGTTTTATCTCCTTTTTATTTTCATATATACACTGAGATGCGTTCAGGAATTTCCAAGTGTTTGCATATGACTAATGAAATCCTTTACCTGTGAGGAACCAACTAGTTCTAGCTTTTTTCCATACAAGGCTTACACACGAAAAGGTAAGGAATCTTTCAATTACGCCCAAAAAAGTTTCAAATTTAGTGGGGAGTTGTGTGTAAACTGTGCCATAGTGCAATTTCCTCATCTTCTAACATGATGTCTACCTTCTCTGAAACATGTACCCCCTTCCTTTATGACTATCGACTTGACATGTTCACATATGCCAATTGAACATAAATATGATGCCCCTTCTCCACTGAAATTACATGCAAAATGTATGCCAGGTGCTGTAAGAGCAGAATATGGCCCTTAAAGCTACAGAATAATCAGAATAAAGGGTTTATTTCTACTGCACCTCTCCCTTTACTAAACCCCCCATTAGATCTAACATTAATTTATTTTTCAAAAACATGAAAGGTGAAGTAAATGTGGCATAGAAGTCACACTACCCCAACTTTTCTTTAATAAATGTAGTTTTACAATGGGGCTCTAACTATTTCTCCCCTCTCCTATGAATCTGCTATTCCAGAAACTGTTTTTTCCTGCTAGCTCAGCCTTTACAGGAATGTTAAGAGAGCCCTACAGAGCCTCAACAGTCAGAACGTAGAATAATTCCACCTGATTCTCACACATTGCACTATCTCCCAGTGCCAAAACATGGTTTTCTTCCACTGTATCACCACAGTTGTGCTTTACTTGGACAGTCCGGCACTTTTCATTGCTGGCAAAACATCGACTCAGGAACGGAAGGAATCAGCATTCTTAGATATTGGGCCAGTATTCTTCTCAATGTTGCATGAAGACGCACCAAATCATTTAAGACACACAAACCCTTCTGGTAGTGGTTGAAGTACAAGTGAAGATGAGAAGATCCACAGGTCTTACAGATGCATTAATAATCTAATATGTGACACTAGAAGACTGGTGCAGAAAAAACAGCATGTGAGTTTGAAGCCCCAGAGAATCTGCCCAAGGAATTAGTCCTGGACAAACGTACACCAGCTTAACAGGTTTGAAGTGTCACCTTTTCTGCAAGGAAGGCGCTTGAGTAGAATGTAGTCTCTGCTTATACCTCTGCATCTGCTTTGACCGTGAATGCAGTTTGTTGAAGAGCTCGTGGAACTTATTTTGTGGAAATAAGGTTTCTAGGAATCTCTCCAGAAACACATACACCATTCTTTTATTCAGCTGAGTGTGCTGGAACATTTCAAAGACCCGAAGAATGCCTTTCCGTGTTGTCTCAGCACCTATGATGTGCTTCAGTTCATCTGCAAAAAAATAAATTGAACAAACTCAGTATGAAATCTTTCAAATGACACAGCTTAGAATTTGAAGTAACCGCACCTCTTATTTTACTTAACATGACTAAGTTAAAAATACTCTTACAACTGAAAGGTTTTTCTGAGAATTATTTTACTTTCACACTATATATGTGAAACCATGCTATTTTTACATGAAATATCAATGTACTGGAATATAGATATTCCATGCACTGAACTTCAATCCTCTAGTGAAAATAAATACCAGGTTGGTTCTCAAAGGATTACAGTTGCAAAGTCACAGTACACGTGAAAATGTGCAGTGCTTTAATAATTAAAAGCTTTTTCATTTAAACACGGTTCATACATCAACATTTCTTTTCAACATTTCAACAAGAATACTGACATTCATTCCAGTAACAGTGTATGGTAAGAACTATGAGGCTTCAATCCCAGACTCACCTGGCATTACCTCCAGTAATTTGGTCTTCCCCGCCACTCTTGTTCTCATCCTAATAGCTTTGTCCCTCCGTGGAACAGTCTCTGCTAAAATGCCATTGGGCCAAAAAGCATCTCTGTAACAAAAGCAAATCTGTCACAATACATTAAAATTGTATCAAGTGAAAGGCACTTTTTCATCTCTCAAAGCTCTCTCATAAAATAAATATGAGAAAGTAATTTGCACATAACCTAACACACACTTCAAATATTAGAAAAGGGCAATGAAAAAGCCAAAAAGAAGTAAAAAGCAGGAAGTACAATGCAACCTATTAGTAGGCACTATTTTACATTTTTAGTACAATAATCAGATGAAAGAAAATATTAAGAAAAACATTCAAGTACCACATAGTTGTAATATACACCTAAGACTTGCTTTTACCAGTCTCTACTGCCACTGAGAGACTCAAGACTTTGATCTATTAATTGCTTCATTAGATCTCTGATAGTAGTTAAACTATTAAGAAACTGAAGTTGAGATGAAGTAGTTTCAGTGCCCAACACAAAAGACGTGCCTCCAGCTAAAAAGGTACAGTGAATGATACACTCTCCTTCTGAGTGAGCAGCTCACATTCTTAGCTAGTTTTATTAAAGAATAACAGACTATGTGCAAAGCATGACCCTTTTGCTAGTATGTTACCCTGCTTTATCTCTTTTATCCCATAAAAAAAAAGGCAGTGGGTGGTGGGGGTGGGGGCTGTGGTGGTTCTTCTGCAACAACATTGCACAAGGCATTGAGACTTTTAGGAAATGGAATGACTGAGCCTTTGATACTGTCAAACTCAGACTTAGTTCTGTTGTATCTGCCCACATGCGGAACATTACATTAGAGCTTGGAGTTTTTTCAGAAATAATTGTTTACCTTTTAAGGCAAGGCATGCACATACGTTCATCAAGGTATACAAGACACTTTATCCAGTGATACAATTAAATTCTCAAGTATATCCATACTCTAGCTCTTCTGGACTGGCTAGCAAAGAACTTTTTAAGGAAGAAGAGAGAATATCTTCTTCATATGACAATCACCTTCTCTCATTAAAAGACATGTAATAAGCAGTGTATGCCTCAACTGCAATACTGTACAGTAAGAATAATTTCCTCACAAAATGAAAGGGAAGGATACACAGATATTAGACATTGATTGGCAAGTACTTCATCTTTAACATCTATGATAAGACATACCTGAAGCGTTTCACGGCATCTGCTACTTGCTCAGGAGATGTCATCCAATCAACATGATCAACTATTTTTCTAAAATTAAAGCAACAAGTCTCTCCTTTAATTTTTAAAACATAGAACAAATGAGCATAGCATTTTAAAGACCACTGGAGAGCAACCACAGTATAGTTTCAGCTTTCTCTAACTCCATAAGTAGTTTCTATAAAACTAGGAAGGCAAGTACTGATTCTCAAGATAAACATCTAAGCTCACTGATTACTCCTGAAGTTAAAGCCGTTTTCTTTTTGAGTAAACGTACAATGACTAAGCAGACTGGAAAACTGATATTGCATCCCCAGTCAGCATTAGATAAATGCTCTGCTTATGGAGCATTCCTCTTCATGGAGCGCTCTTCAAGTTTTGCTTCTGTAAGCAAAGAACCAATTTAAAATCTCAAATTACCGTACTTATATAATGCAGTTACTTTGTAATCTGTCACAGGAGATACAGACTGATCATTAACTTTTACCTTCATTCATCAACACACACACACACATGCATCTCAATATCCAAGTCTAGTGTGCTTACAAATGTGATATATACATGTGTGTATCACCATAGTCCCAGGGTTATTTTCCTAAACATAATTTAAATCTAGTTTTCTAAGGATCAAGAAAACACAATTTTGCTGCAGAATAAACCCCAGGAATCTGCTAGGACAAGGTATGACTGTGGAACTGGAGGAAGTGTCAGCATCTGGAATAGCTTCAAATGCAGAAACAAAATAATTCTGCCCACATTGCTGCAGTAAGAAAGCAGCAGCCCATGCACAAGCTCAGCTAGTTGAGACTACAATCTGAAAACAGGAAAAAGTATTCGGAGATCTTCTTCAACAAGGCAGCATGCTTTTGGAAGCATGGGTGTCACGATCATTGTCACCTAGCTACAAGGAATTACTTGACAAATGCCAGTAGAGCTGCTGTTAGTATTACATGGCTGCATCACTATTGGTACCACAACAACAATTGTGGTACATACATATGTGGCACATCCATATCTATATGTTTAACAGCGATAAAGAAATAACATCAAAAATATACTCGTGAAGAGTAAAAAATAATGATAGAGTGGAGGAACATCCTGAAAAACTAATAGGAAATACATCTCACCTGCCAGAAATTAAGTTTTTGATTCATGGCACTAATCCAAAGTGCAATTTAGTGCCAAGTCTGGCTCTAGAAATCTTTTTGTTCTATATTTTTATTTACATTTCATAAACAAAATATTACAAGTGAAAGCCTGGAAGCAGTAGATTTCTAAGCTGAGGACAAAAAAAATACTTATTTATCACTACCTATTTGATTTGCATGAAAAGGGGCGTATGTAAACTATGGAGAATATGGAGGGGTCAGAACTGACCCTGTAACAGTCCTTTCCCTTTCCACCCTCCATCTTTTAAAGTGTGAGAGCAAAAACTTAACATAGCAACTCAGTAGACTTCATGGAATTTGTCAGTGCTGGTGTATCATTTGTGGAATCAAAGAAATGTATACAGAAATAGTGCAAAAACTAAGAAATGGTATTACCAGCAGAAAGCACAGACACTGCCAGTACTGAAGTTACATTTGCAGAAATGTGTTTGGGAAGGTTTCTGGCATGTCAGAGCTACTGGAATTAGTGTTTATATGTATTCATTTCCATTTTATATCACATTTGTACTGGGTTTATTGATCCTCTTTAAAAAAGAATGCATGCAGATCCAAACTGTAAGAATTTAGTAACACCAAAACAAGATTTATAGTCTATGTGGTCTCACTCACACAATTCCTCTATGTAAGAAAAGTAGTACCTGTTAATTGTGTCACCATAAGTTGCTCTAATAAGTTGCTGAAGCAGGTTTTTTATATTTCTTCTTAACCACTGATTTCTTTCCTTTAGATCAAAGACTTCATCCATAAGGAGGAGCATTACTCTCAGTGGAATATTGTCATCCACCTGATCAAGCGAGAAGTAGAACAATCAGTCAACTCTTTAGTTCAAGCAAGGTACAGTTCTAGTAGCCACCTCACAGTATATGCAGAACAATGACAGAAACGCTTCTCTTCTTATTTTACTGTAATCTTCCCTGCATTTTCTGTAACATCAATAGCAGCAAAGATTGAAAATTAAAGATACACTGGTCTTAAATCCACTGAACTTTAAAAACAGGACAAAAGAAACAGTTATTTCACCGAAGTTGAATAAAGTTAATGTGTCCTAGAGAGCTCGTCCCTGAGCAATTCGTTTGGTAGCTCAGCTTCCAATTACCTAACATGAAAACTCTGGAAGGAGCTTTTCTCTGCAATCTCTTTTAGGGATGCCCTGGACCAAATTCAGAACCTGCTAAGAAGAATGACACTTCGCTACAATGAACTGCATTTTGTTTAGATACTGTTCTAACATGAAAGGCTAGTAAGTGCTTTTATGTTTGTAGATTTAAAGAAGCATCATCAATTTCATCATTTAATAGAAGATGTTACCCAGACTGGCTTGGAAAAAAACACACTGAATGGAAATCCTAAACCAGAGGATTCAGCAGCTATGAGAAAAGTTCTGAAGATGGATAGCATACACTTGCAGAAAACAGTCAACATTTTTTCAAATATTAATTTGAGATAGTGTTTATTAAACTCTGTAGTAATACAGTACTAGATTTTCATCTTAGTTGCTACTAATGTTACTCTCATAAAAACAACATCAGCTTCTCATGGCCTGCTTATATACCAAAATATAATTTTGGTACACAACTGTATTGTTAAGTATAGCATAGAAAGAGCATTTGGAATTACAGCTGTATGGCACAAAAGACCACAAATATTTGTCTCAAATACAGCAAATGAATCGGTAAAAAAATTAATTATTTAGAATTTGTGTTTATTATTAAAACACCACAGAATAGCAAAATGAAATTGAAAATCTAAATAACCTTTCTGAGGATACAATGAAAGACTGAATGCACTTTCTCTGGTTTACCGTTTTTTTTTTTCCATTAGAATCTTTACATTCTAAGCATAACATTCAGAAATTTGCATATTTGTAATCTGATACAGCTCTACCTGAAGACTAATAGTTTCTATTTAATCCTACACTGAGAGAAGCAGCAAGATCTCTCAGCTATGTAGACATTTTTTTTGGTGGACTACACAAGTACATCTTTATATACAACTGGAACACAGACAGGGGATTCATAATCCAGATGGAGATTCTCTAAATCCATGCCTCACAGTACTGTTTCTCCACATAAAATTTCATTTAAACTGGCCTATTTTTGATTGATTTAGTGACTAAGTTGTGAACAATGCATTTTAAAAGAGCAGTTGACAGTTAAAAGGCTGTTTTAAAACATTTGAAATGTGTCTTTCACAAACACTTGGTATGTTAACATAGAAGCTATCAAGAATTGCAGCCTCTATTCATTTTATAGGAGATCAATGAAATATTTGCACAGAAGCTGTTTGTATACTGGAATTATACTATTTTGTTTTGCCTTTGGGGAACAGAAGCATCAGAGGTATTGATACACATCTGTGACTATGAGTTTACAGATACCTAATGGGAATGAAAATAATGGGAAAAGAGAAAATGCAGAGGAACTCATGTCTCTTATTTGAGCAAAACTACATCTCCCAAGCCATCATAGCAGTCATGCACAGGAAGACAAACTGGAATGCTTTGATGTGACCAAAAAACCCAAAACGTGAAGGGCAGAACAGGTGCAGATTTATGACCATAGCAAATAGCATATAATCACTGGTAATCTTATGGCCTTTCTGTCCTACTTAGAGATAAAAGGGGTTTTTTTCCCCCATTTGTTTTCACATATATGATCATGTTTGAACTGAAACAATAGCAAAATACCATAGCTTATGATAACATCAAGGGCTTAAACTGCACTTTCAAGTTACTAATACTACTACTTCATACATTTTAGGTATCCACATACTGTTAAGTTTATTATTTAGGAAATTGAAGGGTTTTTTTCTACAACATAGCAAACACTACTTCTGACCCATTAAACAAATGCTCCTTAAGAAGTCACATCAGAAATCAGAATCCATAAAATGTCAACTGACATGATGCTAGCAGTGTGGTACTATGCTAACTCTGAACAGACAAAAATTAGAAGGGAAAACACAGAACACAGAAGCAGTAGTTATTGCACTGTTGTGCCAACAGTTTTTTTCTAGAAATAGTCAAGTACTAACTGCCTTGTATAATATCAGAAAACAATACATACATAGTTTAATATAGAATAACTCATTCATTTGATTTTAGAGGAGTCAACTCTGAAAGGACAATGTCAGACTCACATTGTCATCAATTGGTGCTGCAACACGGCAATGATCAGGATCTGAATAGGTTTTCTGGATCAAAGGAGGCACCTACAGTGAAAAAAGTTACTGTTTATGAGGAGAAAAATACTTTAGAATAGCAATAAATCAGATCAACCTTCATAATAAAATTGATTATGGCAATAAAAATTGAACATTTTGTCAAAAGTCAGTTGCATACTCCTGCAGATAAATACAGCAGTCTCTTCATCTGCTGACAAATCAAACCTATAGGTATTCTCCTATAGCTATCCAAGTTACCATCACCTTTCAGACAATCCACATACAGCTTTTCAAGTGACTTCAACTGAAAAACACCTAGAAATTCACGTGGACTGATAAGTCTTTCAGTATTTCCTCTTGACCTTAAGTCTTGCCTAGTCACAAACTTCCCATTGAGTATGCAGATACACTGTCACAAAAATCACTTACTGGTAACTTCCCTGTTATCTCACAAGTAATGGAAAAAAGCACCCCACCTACACAAAAAGCACACACACACACCTCCCCCTCCCCCCCCGCCCCCCGCCACCTCAACCCCTCAGTTTATTATTTCCTTTCATAGTTTAAGGGTTAACTCATCTTGGTTGCTGTTCTACATCTGCCACATATAACTGTTTGGTGATACCAAATGGAACAATCTCTGACCACAGACTTTACAGCTACACACAGAAAAGAGGAGGGTAAGGGAAAAGAAGGCAAGATTATATTAAGGAAGATTATCACTTTATTTGGACTTCACATGCCATGCTACCATTCCCCACTTCAAAGGTAATATTTTTTAGGTTTACAGAAGATGAGGAAAGATAGCAGGAAAGACAGGAGGAAATTTTAATTAAAAAAGGAATTCTGCAAGGAATAAGCAGAAAAGAGGCAATCTATCTCCTTATTCTAAGTTTCAAGACTCTCTTTTTCAAGCAGATGCAGCAAGCTAGCTTTATGAGAATGGTTGGTAAGGAATTTAAGAAAACCAGTGACTCATTCTTGTGAAGTGGCTGCACAGATTTAAATGAAGAAGGATTGCTGTAACAGCCTGCAGGTGCAAAGATAACTCCACATCTGCAGTACAATGACTGCTGAACCTTACTAAAAGGGCGTAGGTAGAAAACAGATTGCTCTCCTGTCAAATGACTCTTCATTATAGTTTACAACATAAGTTTAAGTGAGTTGATAGCTAATCTCCTATTCATTTACTAGTATGTGTTAACTACCAAATGTTTTCTTACCTTGAAAAATGATTGCTTTATGTCTTGTCCCAATCTCTCTGACATTTTACCCATGTTGTCTGACATTTTAGTCATTCCCTCTGCCAGGCTGTCAGGGAGAGACTTGACTGCATTTGATACATTTCTCATAGAGTTACGCAGTGGGTTTACAAATGTGTCCATCTGAAGGGGAAGATGTTTAACCACAATTGTATAATCTATGAGGACACCAGTATATTAATACACTATGAGAAGTATCACACTGTTCCAGAGAACAATAATATAAAGAACAACTGAAATTGTACAGACAGCAGAATAAAGTTTTAGCTTCACTTTCATTTATATTTCTCATTCCTTACAGCCCTACTGTAGCTATTCACATCCTTCAACAGACCTTTTTCCTGAGTCATTTCCATTTACCAATCCTCAACTTTTCTTAGCTTGAATTTATTTTCCTTTTCTTCTCCATTCAGTGCCATTTCTCCCTTTCAAGCTTCCTACTTCAAGATGTTTCACTTCTGCTTTCAACTCCTCACGTTTGAAACATGCCTCTTTTAAACTGCACTGAAGTACTATGCTTTACTATCATGGCAAGTAAAATTAAAAACATAGAAACTGCTCCAATTTTTCTTTCAGTTTAAATTCAGTACAAGCAGAGGCAAAAATACTAGACTGATGCCTTTAAGATTATGAAGATGCCTTTAAGGTTATGAACAACTTGATAAGCTGGAAATCAAGTCATCTTCAGTCATTATATAAGCCTTGATAAATATTTAACTGTTCCACTGTTAAATATTTCAGGAATATAGGTAGAACGACAACTTGAAGAGACAACACAGTTGCAGATGCTTTTTTATTATCCAAATCACCAGAAGTTTAGAAACAGGTATATTTGCAAAGCAGATGCCCACACAAACTGAAGAATCACTTGTCTGAAGACAGTTCTGGTGGCTTAACAAAAAGGATGCATAGCTTAGAGCTTTGAATTTGATGAATTACTTTGAACAGTTACAACAGCTAAATACATAACAGCTGCTTTTAAAGGGAAATGCATTTCATTTTTGGGCTGAAGAGTGGAGAGCACGACAACAGCAGCAAATACAGAGTAAAGAACTGAAAAAAAGAAATCAGAAGGAATGAGACTACAAAAAAAAAAAATCAATCACAGATGTCTGACAGAAACCTGCAACAAACACACTTTTAAAATAGTCTTGGTGCAATACGCTGTGCCTGATTTGAAAATTTTATTTCCTTGTCAAATATATTTACTTGTAAAAATTTTTGGTTCCATATGTCCTCTGATCCTTTGTCACTCACAAAGCATTTACACAACTCAGAAGTTGTGTTGAAAGTGCTGTATAGCTGTTTAATATCAGTTCACCATCTCAGTTTAATGCAGTCATTGTACTAATGGATACTCTAAAGTTCCCAGGACAGTGTAAAACCTTCTTACCTTTCGTGCAAAATCCCCCTTCCCTTTGCTGTAGGCTTTATTCTCCAGGAAGTCATACACGTAATGGGCTAAAGCTGGAGAAGCTTTCATCATTTCAGGATTTAACAAGAGCTGAGGAAAAATTTTAAAAGGTGCTTTTTAATGAAAAAGGTCATAGCATCCAGTTTAGTAAGTGGACCACACACAATAAGAGACATTAAATCTTGCAATGCATTTTCTCATGCATTCATTCATTTTACAAATTTTATTCCAACTTTATTCCACTATTCTCAAAATGTAAACAACATGCTTCTTGGCAATTCCCACAATTTTAAGTAGTGTGTCAATAACAGCATCTGATGAAGTACACACCTTCCTGACCACTCGAACTTCTAAAACTCCAATAAAAAAGATAAATAACTGTGACTGAAAAAAATATTGCTACTACAAATGGGGCACACCTCACACAAAGGGAAAAGTATCAGCACTCTAAAACGAAGAATCCAATTTCACAAAGTTTTATCCACCTTTATTATTTGTTAACATGTTCACTGAGTTGGTCAACAGATTTTAGTGCTAAATACGGGCTGATAGAGGCATTATCTGAAAGGAGAAGCTGTGTGGTTTGCTACACCACCAGAGTGGGTGCCACACCAATCCTTATGCAACATCACAAGAGAAAGTAACCACAGAGATACATGTATCAGAAGAAAGCTAATGGCATAGAGCTCAAAACCAACACAGCTGGAACCTCACCAGCTCATTGGAGCAGTGACAGAACTGGCTGAGAATAAACCAAGACAGGAAAAGGCAAACTTATTAGATAATACAAAGGTTTTATTAGAGTTGTAAATCACCTACAATGTAGCCTTAAGCATGCTACCAAGTTTTCTTCCTCAGAAAAAAATATCTAACCAAGAACACAATTAAAACACGTATCAGCTCACCTGCAAATATGCATTTAAATCTTTTTTCCTCTTTTCCAAAAATTCTCTGTCCATATTATTAAATGTTTTTTTGCCAGGAAGCTTCAGTATATTTGCAAGGTTTTCAAACTAGAAAAGAAGAGGAGAACAGTTTTTTGTTTTGTTTTCAAAAGATTTCCAAATCAATCATATAAGCTCAGAAATTATGGGGGTCATTATATTTACCTAATATCTACCACTTCACACCAAACAAATAATTTCTGCATCAAGCATGGAACTCAAGATTCCTTGGAGAAGCCAAAAGAAAAAAATCAAGAACAAATGCATGAGAAGCTTCAGGAGACTGTCAAAGGTGATACTTAATTTCTGATCCCACATGTCAGACTTCTGAAATTAAGACTAACATAGTACACAAAAGGTTTAGGCTCCAGTTTTATCATTATTGTTTGAGCAAAAGTTGGTAGGGGTATGTGACTACATCAAAAGAACTTGCAAATGATTCTAAAACTTCTTCCCTTCCCTCTCCTAGTCAAACCCCCTGAAGAAATGCTTAAGCTGTTTTCCCTGGAGTAGATGGCAGCACCCAGTTTACATGTTATCATACCATGCTTGATATGCTATCACCTGTGCCTTTTCTCCAGGCCAGACAATGATTGGCACTGGTTGACATGCCTTCTGCTGTTCCCATTCTACAGAAAGCATGGGTATTCCAGGGAAGTAGCAGGAAAAGAAGAGGCCTTAACACTTGTCTGAACATATTTTCCACAATGCACAAAAATAAGTGACAAAAATAAAACTTGAAGAGTCACAGGATTATCCAGATACAGAATCTAGATTTCAGGTAAATAACGGATAATATTCTTCAAGCAGTAAAGAGAGAAAGAGAAGCAATCTAAGCAAAGAACAGTCTCTATTTTAAATAGAGATTTCTACTTTAAGTAATATTTATTGCATTAAGGGCCTGGAGCATCTCCCCTATGAGGAAAGGCTGAGAAAATTGGGACTGTTCAGCCTTGAGAAGACTAAGGGGGGACCTAATTAATGTTTATAATTATCTTAAGCGGGGGATGCAGGGGAAATCAGCCAGCCCCTTTTCAGTGGTCTGTGGAGACAGGACAAGGGGCAATGGCTGCAAGTTGGAGCACAGGAAGTTCCCCACCAACATGAGGAAGAACTTTTACCCAGTGAGGGTGACAGAGCCCTGGGACAGGCTGCCCAGGGAGGTGGTGGAGTCTCCTTCTCTGGAGAGATTCAAGACCCGTCTGGACGCCGACCTGTGCAATATGAGCTAGGGAGCTGCTTTGGCAGGGGGTTGGACCCGATGATCTCTCGAGGTCCCTTCCAACCCCTATGATTCTATGGTTCTATGATTACTGACTAAAGAAATTTGTGTGAAGCTACTCAGTACTTTAAGGAAGAAAGCTCCCCACACACACACACACACACACAAAACAAACCCCAAAACCCACAAAAAAAAACAACCCACAGTTTGAACAGAAGTACAAAAATTGATATTTCAAATTTATTGGTGGCATACTAAGGTAAATAAGAAATTCAAAGAAAAGTCAGACTTTGTTTACAATACAGGTATTCAATGTTTACTTTTTTACTAGAGTCTTTTCCATTTTTATTACTGTTGTGACTTTACAGTGCTAACATACCTGTACGGAATTTGTTCTCTGTGCCTCTCTCAGTAACAGAGTGAAGTAATTCAACACTTCTGACTAGTTCAAAGGTTATGCAGTCAAATCTGACTTCTCCAAAGCCTTGGTTTAAAAAGCATTTCATCCCCCTCTTTTAAAAGCACTGAATTGTTAACACTTTTTTGTGTCAGCAGGTTCTATTTTGTACCAGCTGGTGAATTACAAGTCTGTTTTGGTGGCTTTTTTTTTTTCTTTCTTTCTTTCTTTTCAGGAGGGGTACGAGTCTGAGAATACAAGTACAGCAACAAAAGGCAGATTGTCTACCAGTACACTGAACTGCCAACAGCTGCTGTCCCTTTTGAGATCCTACTGATCCTTAGCATTTCATTTAAAACCTAAATTCCCAACTCAGTTTTTATTTCTTAATCTCTGTGACAAATATAACAGTAAATACATCACCGTTCAAGACCACTGGAACTTTCATATAAACATTTCCAAGTAAAATTAAGCAAAGGGAGGGTGTGGGGAAAAGGTTTTTAAGTTCCATTTCCTTTTGTTAAAGCAATTATATAATTGTCAGGTACAAAACTATATAAACATGCACATGTCAACTGCTTAGTACAAATAAGGTATGATATAAATGGTAAAAAAGTACACTTCAATGGAAAACAACATAGTGCTATAACTCACCATCTTAAGTCATTCTGAGAAAGCGGACATTCATGCCATACCATCACACCAAAAAAGCACCTTTCAAAGAAACCTTAGAAGCTTTTTGTGAGACTAATTACCTGCTCAGTGATCCTCATGTGGAAGTCATGGAAGTCGCTGTAGCGTCGATATGTTTTCCACGTCTCTTCGCTGTTTGGATTTCGACGATGGACGGTGATGGCGTACAGCGCGTACGTCTTGCCGTGGTCGTTACACACTCCTGCCACAGCATATGGGTCATAGTCAGCATAGACTAGTAGTTTAAAAACAAAATAAAAAAAGGAACAAACAGAAAGAAGGAAGACGAAAGGACACAAACGTGAAGTGAAGAAATGTCTGGAATGACAGACTTGAGACACAAAAATGGACATGCAAGCAGAAGAATAAGCCATCCCTTTAACCAAAACACTGCATAACCAACACCCTCTAGAAAATTATGTGAACTCAAATAGAAGGATCAAGCAGCTTTAAAGTTAGTCAAGTTTCAGTGACATGCAAAACAAAGAATAGAAAAAGGTTTCAACTTTTAAGAATAGTGACTAGATTCTTTAAAAAAATAATTCTAACCAACAGAAATCAAGATAGTGGTGGCAGACAACTGTGAAACCAGAAGAAATTCCAGTCTACAAAGTAGTCTAATCATATTGCAAAAGTTTGTCCATGAAAAAAAAATAAATCTGTAAATATAAGACAGTGGTAGCAAGCTGGGAGCATTCGGTTTTGTCATTACCATCAGCAGTTTATTAACCGTAAGACCAAAAAAAATGTACCACCCCTCCTCCTTTAAGTCAACAGGTATTATATATACACACATGTATGTATTCTGCATGTTTGTGTACACATATATATAAAATGTATTGTCTGTGTGTACATACGTGTGCACACACATTTTATGAAGAAGGCAATTTATAAATAGAAAGGACACAGGTTGCCATCTTAAAATGGGAGCAAACACTTTTTTTTATCCTCCTTTGAATATTTGTTTTCTTGGACATTACTCACAGAATCACAGAAGGATAGGAGTTGGAAAGGACCTCTGAAGATCATCTTATCCAATCCCTCTGCCAGAGCAGGATCACCTAGACCATGCTGCACAGAACAGCATCCAAGCAGGTTTTGAATGTCTCCAGAGACAGAGACTCCACAAGCTCTCTGGGCAGACTGTGCCACTGCCTCACAGTAAAGAGGTTCCTCCTCATATTCAGGTGGAACTACTTGTATTCAAGTTTGTGCCCATTACCTCTTGTCCTGACACCAGACACCACTGAAAAAAGACTGACCCCATCCTCTGGACACCCACCCCTCAAGTATGTTTAAGATCCCCCCGCAGGGGAATCTTCTGTAGGCTAAAAAGTCCCAAGTCTCTCAGCCTCAATTCGTAAGAAATGTTCTGGTCCACTAATCATCTTCAAAGCCCTTTTTGGTAACCTCTTCAGTAGCTCCCTGTCCTTCTGTAACTCGGGAGCCCAGAACTGGACACAATATTCCAGGAGAGGCCTCACCAGTGCAGAGAGGGGGAGGATGACCTCCCTCAATCTGCTGGCCACACTTTTCTTGATACACCCCAGGATGCCATTGGCTTTCTCAGTGATGAGGGCACATTGCTAGCTCATGGTTAACTTCTTGTTCATTACGACTCCCCAGTCTTTTTCCACAGGGCTGCTTTCCAATAGGTCAGCCCCTAACTTGTATTGGTGCAGGGAATTATTCCTCCCTAGGTGATGGACTGTACACTTGCACTTGTTTAATTTCATAAGATTACTCTCTGCCCAACTCTTCAGCCTGTCCAGATCTCACTGGATGGCACCACAGCCTTCTGGTGTGTCAGCCACTCCTCACAGTTTTGTATCATCAGCAAACTTGAGGATTGAGGGAACACTGTCCCTTCAAAGACATTGATGAATACATTGAACAGGACTGGAATCAGGACTGACCCCCCAGGAACACCACTTGTTACAGGCCTCCAACTAGACTCTGTGCCACTGGTCACAACACTCTGGGCTCTGTCTTTCAGCAATTTTGAATCCACCCCACTGTCCTCCACCACAGAGTTGTGTACTCCATCACAGAGTACTCCCAGCTTAGAGTTTGTTTCAAAAATTTTCATTTAATCTACAGAATAGCCTAGAACCAATATTCTTCACACTGTGCTCTGTTTAAACCGGTAACATGTTGTATCTCTAAGTAGAGGAGCCATACACAGTAACTACAATTTTCCAGTAGCTAGATGAAAGCACTTTTTAATCTAGTTCTGTGAATTTTTCAATGCACACACACACTCCATAAGATACACTTTCACTGACAAATCATCAGCTCCAACCTCTGCTGTGCTTCCAGCCTTGACTTCTCTCAAATAAATACTGAGGTGTAAGTAGACAGAGAGTACCTCTAGGACAAGGGCAGCCGCTCTAAGAATCACTCACTAGCAAGGTGCTCAGTGGGCAGTGAGCATCTTTTCTTTGCCATGTACCCTCCAGAAGAAGAATGCTGAGCACTGAACCCCAAGATACAGATCATGTGACTTGAATTGTACCATGCACTCACACTGCATTGGAGTAAGAGTTTAATTAAGATGTCAAGTAATTGACTTCTTTCTCACAACTTACATGCCTGCTATATAAATAGGCAGATTTAAAGGTTTAGTGTATAGTTAAGTCTACCAAAAAAAGTATCTGAAATTCAAGTCATAGTTTAATTACCCAGTGCAATACCATCTAACTAGAATATTTGAAAATAATATCTGAGAACCTTTTATTTACTTTCCTATAATAAAATAATTTGATTACTAGGCAAATTTTTTGAAAAAACCACCAAAAACGCCACCACTGTAAAGGCTGAAGTCACTACATTAAGGTCAATAAGCACGCACCAAAAATTGGGGAAAATATTACAGCAAGAAAAGTAAACAGTCAAGATTTACAATTGTGTGACTAGGAGAAGAAAAAAAGAAGATGGCTTTCCAAATTGTTTCTTTAAATAATTGTTAAAATAAATGCTACTTGCTATTAAGTTTAATGAATGATTCTCCAGAGGTAGGAAAAAATAACACCATAAATAACAAAAATTTAATCACATCTTAAGTATGACTATATAGCCTATGACCTACAGCACTAATTCTGTAACATTTTCCATTACAAGGCTTCCATGGGAAATATGAATTCAAATGTTTTATGAGGTTAAAAAATGAAAGGATTAGGATTAAAAGGCCTGCAATATTAAGAAACTCATAATAAATGGTGGAAAACAAGTAGAGCAACTATCATAACAGATTCACTTACCAGTATCTGAGATGTATGCATGGAGTTGAACTGTCTCATCAGAAGGAACATTTGAAAGGTCATCTAAGGACTGCAGGGCAGGGGAGAGAAGGGAGAAGGAAGAATTGGGCAAAAGAGTAAGCTCACATATACATCTCATTTGAAAGATGTTTGACTAATCTATTTGGCTTTCAGATTTTCAGTTCATTACGCTAATAGAACCGCTCCATGCACTATAACAATGCAATTAAGTGCTTCTATTACCTTCATCACCAATACCAGTTTCACATAGTTAAGAGTGATTACAATTAACTATATTCGCCCCTTTCAGTTGATACCTCAACCACAGTAGAAGTACATCTAGAAATAGTCTTTTACAGAGCATTAAAAAAACCCAAACAAACCCAAGCAACCATGGAGATAGAGGTGTCATATAACAGGTCTTTTGGGTTTATCTTTACACCATTCTCCTTTCTTTCAACTCAATTAAAAGTGCTACAAGAAAGTTACACTGCAGTAAAATCTGAATAATTTCTGTACTGTATGTAAAAATCAGCAAATAATTTTGTCATAAATGTGTTTCCCTTGTAAAAAATGAACAGGTACATCCTCAGCCACATTATGCCCTGTCTCCCTATTCAGTAATTATTAGGATCAAAAGAAACCTAACAGGCCTTTTAGAGAAGTTTTGCTATTGTTTGAAATAAACACACTTGACCACTAAGTTTTACCATAATAAAGCTCTGCATGATTATTGGATGAGAAACTCGGATACGCAACTGAAAGAGAGGATGGGTCACTCACTACACATGCAATTCTAATCTTCTATTACCAGGTTCCAAAAAACAGAACAAAAAAGTGATACTTCCATAGAATTCAGGGGCACTGGGATCACAGCTACTTTATATATGTACCCCAAAATCCTAAAATTCTTCAAAGATACACATTCAGAATTAGTATGCAGGTATTGGCTATTTTTTATAATTTAACCAAGCCAGGTTAATAGTGAGTTTTCTCAAAAGGTTACCTAGCATGGGACCTACTGGGTGTCACACCAGAATTAAACAACACACATCAATCAAGTTTCTAAACTTGTCTGTTTCCTTAAACATCAACCAATCTTACGTGATTAAAAGATAGGTTGGACTCGAATATATAAAGACTCTTCTCTTGCCCCTTCTTCATCTAAATCTTTATCATCTTCAAAATATCCCAACACAATACTCTACTCCATCCTTCTCAAGCTCCACAAAGGGAATGGCTCTTCTCTGTCTTGACCACCTACATCAGTCTCTGCCTAAATAACCACTGTGGAAATAATACTTCTGTCATAAAGTCTAGATACTGCATCAGTGGTATTGTTAAGAGAGACCTCAACACACTAGCTATTCTTTAACATGTACTGCAGCAAGGAGACTCCTAAGTAACTTATGAAACAGCTTGTAGTCTTACAGCACAAAATTCCCAGACTGAAGACCCAGTGTAAACTGCAGATGGTCTATTTTATAATGGGAACATTAGGAAACAGTCAACTGCTGTGGCAAGGCACTATACAGCAACAATTAATACAAGCAAATGAAATGGTTGAAACTTGAACAGCTAACACAACAGACTGTTTGTATTTAACACAACCTAGTATCTCTGATATTAGGTATATTCCCAGGAACAGGAGTTAAAAAGCATGTAATACATTGTCATTAGCTAACAGTACAGAAATGCCCTGACCTTTGAAGTAACCTCTCCAAGGTCTATTTTTCTTCAGGTAACTGACTAACACAAGGGAGCCAAACTATGTGTACAGAAATTTACTCCTGACATGGAATTCAGCCAGGAAAAACTAATTTACCAGTATTCAAACACCTGCAAAAGCACTGAAAACCCTGAACAGCCCTAAACAATATGGACTGCAGAAAGCCAAAGTTCTTCTGGTTAAGCAGAGCTTTAGTACGTGTTTCTGCTAGGATGTTCTCCACTCTGATAATACATGTCATCTGCAAATATACTTTTCACACCACCACCAAAACTCAAGACTTGGAAGCATTCCATGCAAACGTCTATTTGTATTATAACAGCACTTGGATAAAGGCTTTAAGACTTTCTAGCTTAGATTGGAAAGGCCACACAAAACCAAACAGCAGATAAGCACTAGCCAGAAAAGCCACAGCACTGAAAAATCCCTATCCATAAAATGATATATATGGCTTCAGGGGCTGGTTTAGAGGTTATGGTGGTGTAGCACTGATGGTTGGACTTGATGATCTTGAAGGCCTTTTCCAACCACTATGACTCTATGATTTTGATATAACAAAACATTCTTAGAAAAAGTAGAGACATTTGAAAGATCTTTTTAAGTGATTAGTCAATTAAAAGAATCTCCTGTGAAATGTTACCAGAAGTGCATGTAAAATTATGAGAAATATGACTAAATGAAGTTTTCCTTCTGCATCTAATAGCTTTTGTAAATTGTATCAGATGACCACCTCCTTTTTATTTCAAAATGTAAATAAGAGGAAAACAATAGGAAAACAAACCCCAGCTTCAAAAAAAGCAACTACAAACAAACCCCACAAACAACCAACTCCCACACGTAAACACATTTACTTTTATGTTAAACGTATTTCTTTACAAAATAAACTCTACTCCCCTGCATGCAAGCACAATCTAAGCAGCAGAGCTCCAGCATCTTCTGAGAATGAATTAAAAGGACTTATGAGTCCCACAAACCAGGAAATGGCATGCAGACTGCAAACCTTTTGAAAACTAAAAGATTTGGAAAAATACCCTCCTACAGACAATAGAACCTTGCGTATCTCATAGCTCAGTTACATACAGTCTGAAGGAACAAGTAAGAAGGAGGATGAAATACATCAAATTATTTAACATTTTTCCCTTTTAAGTAACTGTGATTTGATTTTCATCTTAAAAGTTTTTAAACCTAGTAAGATCTGTGTGGTACAGATTATTGAGAAAAAGTCTGGTAAAAGTATACGGTTCTCTTTGTACATATGAAACCACTCATACACACAAAAGCATATTTCAAATATCTAGGTACATTCACGTAACAAAGAAATAATTCTGACAAACTGACCTACAACTGCCAAAAAATTAACTTGTTCAGATTAGAAAATAAAAATTTTTATTCTGAATAGATAATTTCCAGATACTTATATTTCTAAATCAAGTCCTTGCTTAAGAAACTAAAACAATTAACCTATAAATATCTAATTAAATGCCTCATTTTACATTCTATTTGAATTTAATCCTTCAAGATTTCAGTTTCAAAGGATTTGTTTTCACCTATTATTAACTAATTCCAAATTTATGTCTATTTAAAAAACCAAATATGGATAAGGAACTATGCTTTTCATAAATTAACTATAAATTATTTCTGTGAGAAACAATGCAAGATTTCATTAAACACAAGGGAAAGCACAAAAGGCACAGTTTATCTCACAGATATGCATGCTTCAATTTGATTCAAGAACTTGTTAAGAAATTAGACTGCAATTAAGTGAACCTATAGTGTACGTAATTTATGCCATTTTAAAACATGTTCCCTAGTGTTGGGGGTAAAAAACATAATCCAAGAACCTACCAGATTTATGCTGCCAGTAGGAGACCCATTAAAAGATTCTAGGAGTAGTGAGGAAGGGGAAAGGGAAAAAAAAACCAGGTTAGAAGACTTTCTCCAACGTAGGGCCATGCAAAAGAAATAAAAATGCAAAGACATTATGGAAAATAATGGAAAACTGTAATATTGGGCAAAAATTTCCAATACGACACCTACAGGAAAACGCAGCTAGTTTATACAACTATATATATGAAATAAATACTCCAGAGAACATTTGTTACATATCACCACATGAAACTGTTTCATTAAGGAGTCAGTTAAACAATTTCCATTAGACTTGTACGAGAAGAATTATTTTAATTGCTTAAAAGTCCATATCTCCTATGTACTTCAATTTCTATTTCTAGATGAAGAATACAGTTACGCATTAAAACAACCCAAAATGCTGAAGAACCTCAAGTATTTTTCAATAAAAGAATTAGATAGTTCAATACTTATTTTGGCGACACACTTGTTACCAAAGCTTGACAAGAATAAAATTTACAGGAGAGAAATAAAAGTTACTACAGAAAAACAGAAACTCAAACAAAAAAAAAACCCTAAAAACCTTTATTTTACTCCAATAACAATTTACAAAAAATGTTCAAGGACGGAACATGAGTGTAACAATCAAAGATACAAGAAGACTTTCTTATTTCTCAAAAACAGGGTAGATAATTTTCTTATTTTAATTTTAAAGCAGAATAAAGAACAGTTCTAAGACATGCCCCTTATAGTTATAGAGCTCACCTCCTTCACCATCATCTGATCCTCTGAAACTAGGATCCTTCAGCATATCCAGCTCAGCTAACATACGCACATACAACACATTCTGTTTGAACGAAGGGTAGAATCTTTCATCTCGCAGCATCAATTCATACACCTTATTGAAATAAAAATGCCAACCTTAGAAATACTTCATTAGACAAGCTTTCACAAGTTCTACTTGACCAACACGTACCTGTCCATTCTAATATGGGTCTCTGGGTTTCTTTTAAAACCCTAATGTGAGTTCATGAAATTTCAATCATGCTTACTCGTAACAGAAAGGTCATAAGAACTAATTATGCTAAAAGTATAATACAGCCTCAGAAAGTACCTCTCCAGCTAGTGAGACACGCAGGTATTGGAAGGAAAGCAGCACATGAACTGTAAATGTTTCCTTCCTTTCCTCTTAACCCTTCCAATTGCAATGTAAACATATTTGGTCTTTACCCATTTCCCAACAGGTTCTCTCTCAGAGTCCTTGTTAATAAACTACAAATGCAGAATGCAAACACTAAGGTAGAGGGATGAGAAGTGGAAAAGGAAGAGAGGGATGACACTATGTATTACTTTCCTGAAAATTTCCAGTTCAGTCAATACACTACAACCCTACCTGAGAAAGACTTAATCACACCACCTCAAAAAGTTATCCACATACAGTGACAGTGTACAGATACACTCACATATATCTATATATACTGGAAATTAATAACATTTGGATATTCATGTCACCTCTAGACTATATTAATTTTTTTTTTTTTCCATGGAACACTTTGCACAAGTGCCATCACCACTAGAATGGAAAAAAGTTTCATTCTGGTTTGACAAAATCAGTGTTATCTGTAACAATAGTCATTTATGCTCTTCAGCAGGAATCACATGCAAAGCCTGCGAAACCTAGTTTGAGCAACAGAGATTTCACAGGGTTGCCTTCAGTAATATTAAATGTAAACCTGAAGTACAGCAGAGTGATTCTAAGTTCTACAGCTCACATCACTATATTTTAGCATGAATGAGAGCATTAAGTTAATGACCTAAAATAAAAACCTGACTGGGTATATAATTTACTGGCTGAATATTAATTCACTTTTCTAAAAAAAAATAATTTAGACTTGAATGATAAAGTCTAGGTATGTGGGCAGTAAAGACTTTTATTGTCAGTATTTTCTGCTCCTGATTGCTACACTGCACAGGCATGCAGAAACAGAGCAGTCAAATTAACTTCTGGGAAGTTCTATGCATGTTTGTATATATGGTAATGTGCTTACATTCACCTTTGAAAGAGAGCTGAAACCTGATCAAAATTGCAGCACTTAGTTTTTCTACACTGGTACACTGTCTTAAATTGGTGCATAAACACAAATAATAATCCTGTAATTCTGAATTGTGCTTCATAATTCATTTCATACAGGACATCTACTTTTTCTCAGTCTATTGCTTTGAAAACCCTGGGCTACATATTGCTAATCAGAGGTTGGCAACTTACAGTATAATTTTTATAGAATAGAAAAATTGTAGAACAGGGTTTAGGTTTCCAATATTTTAGTTCCTTTCTCCATTTTCAATGGTTGCAGTGACATTTAATACTATATAGCCTCAACGATTCATTTGAAATACAGGATAAGAGTATACCTTTCTCTGAATGTCATCAAAGATTTCTGGTGTCGGATCCTCATGGTTCAGTGTTTCTGCCAGTTTTGCTACTAAGTTGTCATCAATATTGACTCTTGGAGATGCCTGTCCGAGAATCAACAAGTATAAATCAACTCTTGCAGCATAAATGTAAGAAAGCTTCTACTGTCATAAATAAAATAAAATCCACATCCAAAATTCTTTTCAGCAAACTATATTTCTTATTGGTATTTCTAGGTCTAGAATTGCATAGAACAGACAACAGGAGTCAGAAACCCTCCTCCCCAAAAAAACAAGTCCAGGGATTTAACAGAAACCCAGAGGTTATAGGATCACATACTAAGAATCACCTCAAAAACCACTTATGCACATTCTTCTGAAGCAATATCTAAACCAGATTTACTCAGATTTCAAAACAGATTTTATTTATTTATAAGTAGAAAGATATAGATTCAGAAATGGAGAACAAGCCAGTAAGAAAGTAAGTGGATGAAATTCTGAAGTATCTGAGGAAAGAGTAACAGTTTAACTTTGATGATTTCTGAAAAGATTAACAGTAGCTGCAATCACAGTAGCTTTTTATGCAGACTATTACAACTACCAGCATACTAACTATATGAGCCACCAGATTCACAGTCAACCCTTGGTATGACATTTCAAATGCTCATTACGTATTCTTTTAGATGGGCCCAAATTCACACATTTTCCCCATTTTCTGTGACAGAGAGGGAGCCAGCACTGAAACAGACCCAACCTAGCTCACTTGATCTGCTGAGTAAAGCTGAGAGGCTGAGTGTATCAGCTTTGGATCAGCTCTGCTTTTAGGTTCTGCTTCTGACTTCTAACTAGTGAGTATTCAGTCAGCTCAAACATCCACTCAAACAAACTCTGCAGAGTCTGAAGACCACCGTGTCAATAGACTACTGAGGTGAAAAAACAAAGCAAAAGCAGCGATGCAGAAATAGAAGAGATTTGAGGGATAATTTAAGGGAAGCTTTTCAGTGGGTTGAAAGGTGATTTTTATGCATACACAAATTCAGAAAAAGATGTTTTGTTAACAAGTCAACAAGTGTTTTCATTCAAAGAAGACTCTGTTATTATAAGAGTATTGGAAGCCTTCAAGATTAGCCTATTGAAAGGTACTCAACTCAGGAGCAAGAGAAAAGGAAGGCAAAGGACAGCACACACCAGGGACAGAACTTCTTGTTCTGTCTTCATGTTTTCTGTAGTTTCTCTTTATTCTAGAAAGTCAGCTTCTAAGGAAGACATTCAGTACACTTCACTGGATAGTCAGTGCCAGTATGAGCTTTTTTAAATAGAGAGGAATGGGGGGAAAAAAAGTAGTAATTTTCTTACTGCTTGATGTAAGGAGAGAGAAGATTCACAAGTAATAGCTTAAATAGCAACTTGTAAACAACTTGTACTGTCACCTGTATTTCATATTAATGTAGTCTAACTATCAAATATGCATCTGTACAAGGAAGAAAATCCAAACAATGGAGAATTAAGTTCTTACCTTTTCTGATAAATATTGCTCATAAACTCCAAATGCAGCTGCTCTTAATAGACCCTTGGTTTGATTAGTCTGATGTTTTCCATCTTTCTGCCGGCTTTGAAGTACCTCCAGCTGTTGCTGTGCTGTAACCCTGTATCCTTCCACTGTCATCCAGAAAAACAGATGTGCTTGGCCACCAGTCTGCTGCATGTAATCTAGGGAAAACAGCCACAATATAACTATAGTTATTTTGTGGATTCTACAAGGGAGAATTTCAAGTGTACCGTCCTGTGAGTCAGCATATTCTTTATATTTTAACACTTACCCATAAAAAATTGTAGTGCAACATTGTCTACCAGAATATGGTCCAGAGGGACTGTGCAAAGTTTTCCAAAGTTTGCTGCCAGTTTCACAGTATCTATTTCCTGTAAGACACAGTTCAGTGTATTCATACGCTTTATTTTTTAAAACTAGCTTTTACAATTTTCTGCTTACCACAGAGCAGATAATAAGAAATAATTTACATTACAGATAATAAAGTAGCCTCTCAATGGTTAGTTACTTTCACAATCACTAATAAGTGAAGATCTAGATCATAAGGTCATGCTTGCATAATTCTGCCTTCAACATAGATGCCTTCTGCTGCATGTGAGGCTGGCATTTGACACTGCCTATCATACAGGTCAAATTAACCAAATCCCTCACCAACAGTGACAGTAGCATGAAAACTTAGTAACAATACAAACTTATTTCAGAATTTGATGGGTGCAGGTGACCATAACTTGAAATCACCTGTGCCCAACTTCCTTCTGTGAATAAGACATTTCTTGGTATTACAGTAATACTTCCAGATCCACTGGTAGTGTTAACACTGGAGTGTTAAAACATTTTAACACTCACTATGCACAAGATAATATCATCTTGGAACCACATCTAGGTCCAATTAAGAGAGCCATAAATATAATGCCTCTATCAGCCTTAAAATATAAACCAAAGCAAACAGAACTATATGAAGTTCTCAAACTTAACATCCAGTTTGCCTTAGTCTTTTCATATCCAAAGAGGTAAACATATCTGACAAAAGGCAATACACGGAGCCTACAGGGCACTGCAAAATAATCAGCAAGTGGTACCAAAGAGATCTTTTTCAAAGGCTAAGCTTAAAGCACACAGGATATACACTGCAGCAGCAAAAAAGAGAACTGAATCTAGGTGCATAAATACAAAGATGCTTTGCATCTAGCTAACATTTTTGCTTAACTCTTGCACTGAGAAAGTAAGAATAGCTCTAAGATGTGCTGACACAACTAAACTGCTACAGCCAGTATTTAAAAACTTTAAACATGACCCATTAGAATTTCTTTCCATACTTAAACTGCAAATACAAGACTAGCTTCAGTTATATAATGATTCCTTTAACTTCATACTTCAAGTTGTGTTTCAAAATATGTCATTTGCAGTTTCACTCTTTCAGAATGAAAAAAATTCTAGAACACTTACTTTTCCTGACTGCAACCTCTGAATTCTTGAATCACATACTTTAATAACATATAATAAACTGTTTATTTGATTTTTTATAGTGTTGATATCTGAAAGTAAAAATAAAGAGGATTAAGCAATGGGCATGAGTAAATAAACTTTTGTTCTGAAATGCTCTAAAAATATCATACAAGAATTGTCATATGACTTAGAAAACACATCAGCTTTGACAAGAAGGGTTTATTCAGTTCAAATACTTGACTGATAGAAGTGAACAAGAAAAAAAAAGGTTTTCTCCTTCCTTTTTTAGATTTACTGTTAACTGATTACCTATTAATGCTTCAAATATTACCATAATTCAGAACTGCCAGTCAGTCAAGTTTCAATTCAGTGGAAGTACACATACCTACCCAGTACGTCTATATTTAAAAAAGCACACATATGAAGATTCAAGCTTTAACACTTCACATGCCATTTATTTATTTATTTTACAATAAAATATTTTATACTATGTTGCATCCGAGTTTTTATTTGCTTTTTTTTTTAAATATTCTTCAGAGATCATGCTGGAAAATACACCTCATGTTTGGGAAACAAAACAGCACTAACCATCTCCTGCGGTATCTAGAGAGCGAAGATACTGCAGTTCTTCACTTGCTTTATCTTTCACTGCTTCCAACTCTCCTATATTATCACTTAATTTAATAATATTCATAAAGGCCTCATAATTACAGTTGGAATCACGAATCTGAAACAGAAGTTTTACAGTGAGAATTAATGCAAAATGGGTAAAAGCATATGACCATTTTTCATTAAGTTAATCCTTTGATACAGCAACACAAAGTGGCATTTTGAAAACACGTTGATGCTTCTAAACCTTACTCTTGACATGAAAATTTATCATGGTCCAAGAAAGTGCAACCATCATGAAGAGTACATCACTCTCCTTAACAAGGATCTTGTCCAAAACTCAGCCAACCTTCTCCTGCTATTACTTATCTCCTTAGCTAAGTAGGCAGGAACTGGGGAGACTACTGAAAAAGTTGCAGCTCTGCCAAGGTCCCTTCCAAGTGTAGATGCTCCCAGTGTAATGCTTTCTTAAGATACAGAATTACAAAAATAATTAAAGCATTCTACAGTGTAACCATAACCAACTGGGGAGGGAAGGAAATAACTGCATTAATAACCTCTCTGTAATCCTAATTCAAATAGCCCAGTAAACACCATTTATCTATTTCAATGCATACTACATACCCAGCATTGGCATAGGGTGAACCTGCTCTGGGGACTCAAAGGAATTTGTGCCAGTGAAGGTAGCCTGAGGTGCTGCAGAGATCAGCAGCCACAGTGTTGCGAATGCAGCGTGGCTATGAGGGGAAGGCTGGCAGCTTTACACCATGTACACGCACGTAGGTGAGGACACAGCTGAGTTCTAATACTGCCTTTTCCACCTGAAGTAAACACAACTCACTTCACCCACACCTTTGACAAATGCTCACCTTGATACAGGTATGTAATACTTTGTACTGAAGAAGTGCACTGACATGAGTTGCACAGAGCAGAGAGAATGAAGTCGGGATACCTTTCACCAAAGTGAAAGGAAAATCTTCCTAGAAATTTGCTTTTAAATTTAATAGTACAAGCAATACTTGGACTTCAAACATTTTGTAGAAATGTGAATTTCACAATGAAGAGACACATTTGAATTAACTTTAATTTTAATTGAAGCCTTACACTTTATTGCAAGAGAATTAAATATTGAATTGTGGTGTGCTTAAACATGGAATTAAACTTCTTTTCAGAAACTGGGGTGGTTTTTTTTTTTATTCAAATCTGACCTTATGTCAAAGGTTCCAAAAGCAGTCAGAATTTATTTTATAGTCATCTCTACTTCTGACCTTAATTTCTTCAACAATCTTCATTTCCTAAGATCTTGTATTAAATTTTTGAAAGCATTTATCCTTCCTTAACTTTCCCACAACACATTTTCTTCCTCTTCTCAAAAAGAAATTATGAAAATTAATATTTGGGACATCATCACCATAACAGAAAGCTTTGTAAAAACCACAGAAATCTATCTTTGGATGCAGTCAGGGATAGTGCTCAGTAAATAAAGAATGAGGTCAAGTTACAAATAAAGAACATGCGTAGGAGGAAAGGGGAAACAAAAATTGAAAAGCTTGGTCCATATAAGCAGCAGTATTTTTTCTTATTAAAGCTGGGTTTCCTGTAGAAAAGCAGCATGCGAACTTTTACATGAAATGGAGGTGGCTGGAGCGAATTAAACATACACCTGCGCTTGAATTCATTCCTGTTTTGGTTTCAGCTGGGATAGAGTTAATAAGAACTTTTACTCTGAAATCCAAGGGTATTTTCTGCATAGTACTTGGATGTATACCCCAAGACTAAAATATATGAAGTAAAGAGAACTTGGGGAAAGGGAAAAAAATCTATATATGTTAATTTTACTATATCCTGGAATCACAGACTGGTTTGGGCTGGAAAGGACCTCAAACCACCTAGTTCTAACCCCTCTGCCTTGTGCAGGGACACCCTCCACTAGGTTGCTCAAAGCCCCATCCAAACTGGCCTTGAACCCTGCCATGGAGGGGACAGCCACAGCTTCTCTGGACAACCTGTGCCAGGGCCTCACCTCCCTCATGGGGAAGAATTTATTTTCTAAATGTCTAATCTAAATCTACTCTCTTTTAGTTTAAGCCCATTTCCCCATATCCTATCACAATACTCCCTGATCAACAGCACCCCTCCACCTTTCCTGTAGGACCCCTTCAACTACTGAAAAGCTGCAGTAAGTTCTCCCTGAGCCTTCTCTTCTCCAGGCACTACATATACACTACTTTTATAAGTTTGGGGTTTTTTCAGCAGGTGCATTAGAGTGTAAGTAAAAACTTTGTTTCTTCCCATTCAGTTAAATTATTAAGGATTACCACAAATATCTCATAAACAATCACCCTGAGATTCCTTAGAAGAAATTAAAAAAATAGCCAACCAAATCTTACTACTTGACATTCTGAAAGTCTCTTCAGCTTCATAAAAAGCTTAATCATAAAAGAACTTCATGATAAAAAGATGTCAAGGAAAAAAACCCACCAGCTTCCAAGGCTACTGCTTTACTTCCTGAACTGTTAAGTAAAAGGACTCAACTTCACACTTTGTCATGTATCTGTCCTCAGCCAGGCAAATTTTGCCAATCACCTCACAGAGTAAAGATAACACAAATAAAGTGTGAATATATGTGTGTGTGTATATGTAAATATTGAATATGTGTGTGTGTGTATGTATATATATATATATATAGTTTAATATAAACAGCCATCATTTCACTATCTGCCAATATATCCACTGATAACTTATGCCTGCTATCTGTCTGCCCTAATTCCAGGAAAGTAGTAAAGCTTTATATGAACATATTCTGGAAATATAAACATTATATATCTTACCATCCATATGACATACTGATTAATATAATCAGGATCACTGAGCTGGTTGATTAATGGAAGAAGAATTCCTCGGGAGAGGATTTCCTGAAAAACAAAATAGAATAAATAATTTTATGTATTTATTCATAAAGCTAATATAACTACAACAATTGTAGAGGCTAAGTAAAAAACTGTAATTACAGAAAAAATTCAATAGGTGTGTTAGCACATTCCCTTCCAATTAACATTAGAAGAGATTAACATCACAAGAATAAGAACATCCATTTCTGAACACATTTCTGAAGTTTTTAGACGCAAACATTTAGAAGTGTTTTACACAAGCTGTTCTCTGCTATTAAATACTTATCAGATCATATTGCATTTAAAATAACCTAATGCTAAATTTTGACTAAAAACCCAGCAGGGGTTCAGATCTAGATTTTTTAATGGCATGAAACCAAAAGAATTGGGATGGCTTTTAGAGTCTGTACTTACCCTGACAAAGTATCGCATGATCTTGTTCTGGAAGTCTCCAGGAGGTAGCAATATATACAGTAAAACCTCACACAGATCCCTTAGGAATCCTAGAGGGAGAAAAAAAAAAAAAAAAAAAAAAAGGTCAGCACAACTTTTGCATTATGTTATTTCACATCTTACCTGATATAATAAATACCAACCAATAAATCCTTAAAATTTAATTAAAATATACTGTCTCATGTATTCTTACGGTCTAAGCATCCCAGTAATGCCTTTCAGACTTGAGTATAAGCAGCACTGATGTAAACCTGAGACTCATCTAAGTTTACCAGAGACAAATCTTAGGCAAAACCAAGACAATAGAAACTCTGATGTATTTTCCTTACTTTACATATACAGGGTGTTTGCCCCCTCCTTCACACTTTGCCCAAGAAGATAAACTGATTTTTTTTTTTTCTTATGAAGACTATGGAGTAGTGATAAGGAAGACAGTTCTAACAAAAATCCCTAAGAATCAGCAAAGCCATCCCCTGCCTCTCAGAAAGTATTTTTACCTTAAAATTCTTGCAATGAAAAGAGGAAGAGCACTGTATGTACACACTTCATTATAATTATAGCATTAATACGTACAAAGTTGAGGAAATATACATGTATAGTAGATAATCACACTTTGAAAGTCAGATGCCAAGATTTCAGTATAGCTCATATTGTGAACCGTTAGTATTTTAATTTAGTCTGCTATAATAAAATAACTTTAGAACACAATATTGAGAGACCTTCTTCATCTTTGGGAGAAGTGCAGACTAGATCACGACAGACTTCTTTTTCCATTTCAACTTCAACCTCAAAGAAGGTATCTACAAGTTCCTCTGCTTGGTCTATACAAAAGAAAATGAAAAAGAAACATACTTTTTTGTAAAGATTAGAAACTCGAGAGTAAACTTGAAGTATAAAATAAAGCTAACTATATTTCACACATGTAAAATACCTACTTAGACACAAATCAAAAATCTTTAAATCATTACATTACCTTTCATCTGATCACCTTTCTCTGCTATTCTTTGCTGAGCTTTTCTGAAAACTCGAAGATGAGTGCCAAAGTCATCAACAAGTCGTGTAGTGAAATAAGGCTGCCAGTCTGTTTCCTTTGACCTAGAAGAAAAGAACATCTATGAAAATTAATAATTTTATTCTGAACACATAGAATAGTAATACATTTATACTTCTTTCCCCACCAAGCACGTCCCTGATAGTAAACATGGAAAAACAGAGAAAGAAATCCATCTCCTAATTTCCTATACACTGAAAACAAATAAAACATTGTAAAATATCGCTTTCACCACACTAGTATTCACACTTGAATTCCTTTAAGGTCAACATTAGTATCTGGAAGAGTTCTGATCCATGAAATTATCAAATATCTGTAAAAAGTCCTGATAGAAACAGTCTACAGCAAAAAAAAAAACCCAACACTAAAATACTATTCACTCTTTGTGGCCACACTTTCATTCACTCTGGAAGGTAGCTACATAAGATCATTTTTGTTCTGAATTTACAGTATGCGCATGAGTGAGAAAACACACATTTCACTTGAAGCTACAAGCAAGTTAATATTATCAATAATTGATTCCATCACTTAATTAGTGTGAATCTCCAGCAATGTACATAGTCATTTTTGTGTCAGAAAATAGTCACTGTTGGATTTGCATAATGCTGTTTCCATATCAGTACAGAAGAGATGCAGAGACTCTTACGACATCCATGCCTTTCCAGCCAAACTGAAAAGGCATTCGTGCATTATAGGTTTAATGAAGCTAGATACTAGTGATGACTTTTTACCCTGCACTAAGTACTTCACTACCCAAATTCTCTCACCTACTTCGCTGCAACAGAATCCTCCCACAACATTTAATTTTTTAGTGTTTGTTCCCTCATCTGCTCTTTCTTCCCTCTGAGAAAGGGACACGGATAAAGAACTCTGGAAGAGAGGGAAACCTATTGAAAAATCTAGATATGGAAATAAGCAGCAGAGCTGTCCTGAAGGGCAGTCAGTCAATCAAAACTATCAGTAATAGAGATCCACCACCCGCTCAATCAACAAATCTCACACAAACACTAGGTGGCAGCCTGACATCAGGCTCCCAAACCTGCAGCTCTCAAGGAAGGAGAAAAGAAAAAAATCCCACTGTATTCATTCACTCTCCAGAAGCTCACAGGGTGTATGAAATTAGAGATGACGGTCCTAGCCCAAGACTGCTACAGCTATATCCAACTACAGTCATCATAAATACACTAGATCATTTTCTCTTAATAACAACAACAACTGCTGCAGCCCTGTGAAACCAATTTGGTTTGTACACAAGAACCACACAGGAGCAGTGGGTATTTTTGAAGAGCTATAGTACTGCAGGAAAAAAAAATATTAAATTTTCTAACTTGACCTGCTTTGACACAAAGAAAAACACTGAAGTCGGGTAGCCAGGTGCATTTCATGTAAGTTCAGGTCTGCTTGCTATAACATACACTTGATTTAGCCTATTTTTCACTATTTCCAACACTGTTTCCTAGGACTTCCATTATTTCACAATAAAGTTTTATTATATTAAATTTTTCTCAGCATTAAACCTAGCTCCCAGTCTTTGAACTTTCTTGCCAGAAAAGCACGCTGACCTACATCAAGTTAACAGAGGGGATACAACACCTCACAACTGCTAACAAATTTATTGTATTTAGGCGACCCACAACCTCTTTTGAAGAGAAAAGATAACAAATCGTCACAGGGGGATAAATGAATATAAAGGCATGTGGTACCTGGGCTCAGAAATAAGCCATACTAAATATGAATCATTTCCCAGACAAGTACCCTCACTAACTGCTACTTCATTAAGCAGAAAAGCATGGAACAACTAACAAACAATCCATCTGTTCTGAACCAATGCTGTTTTTTAAAAAGACTGACATAATTGACATAGCTTTTTGTTCCCCAGATTACCATCCCATTAAAAATATTCACTCTTGCATATTGAGGAGAAATACCACTTTTAAAAGTTATCTGAGCTGATGCAGATACTTGAATTAAAGACTTTCATACCAACCTTATTTGGGAATAGTCCTGCTGTTTATATGAAACAGGTCTGCATATAAAAAGGTGATGATTCATGCAACATAACACTTAAGTTGCAGGGAAAAAGAGTTATTTGGTAATTTTACACATTAATCTAAATTTTGAAAAGGCCATGCCTATAAGCACGATCTGCATTCATTCCTTAAGGAATCAGCAAGAGACTGTAGTTCTTTGATTATGATCTTAAAATTTTACTTTTTTTTCCTGAAGTATGAAAATGAACTGAAGTATGCCCACAGAGGTATCTGCCCACTTGCTTGGATAGTGTATTGATGTAAATAGCGAATAATCTTACCTGGCAGAAAACTGAACAAGTGCATACTGAAGAGCCTGCCTGATTTCCAGAAGAAACGATTCATCATCACTTAGTGTGTAATACCAATACTGCACATAGTCTCTCAGGGAAAACTGGATTACCTGAATGTGGAAAGGAAAAAATAAACTGATGAATAAAAGGCAACAAAATACAAAACACCTTTTGTGCCCAATAATGCAACAGCAGTTGTCTTGAAAGGTTAACATAATGAACCACACTCCCCTATCACAGTGAATTTGTGAGTGAAACAGTACAACTCACAAACTGAAACCTCTTTTTCATATTGGTTTACATGCATTCTTCACCACTATGCTAAGGAACTCCAACACACAGAAGAAATCAGACTCAAATATGACCCAAAACACTGGCCCATCCTCAGTATTTCTTTACTTACCACTCTCAAATAGGACAAAATTTCTCAGCTGCTAATTGTGCCTCAGCTATGTAGATATTACACAGTCAACAACTGCATAAAAATAGAAATAGGTTAAAACAGACCTGCTTAGAACTTACCTGTTGCAAAGGCTCATCAATTATATTTGCACCTGTCAGTCTTCTGTCAATCTTAATAGGTCTGGCTTCACGTTTCATTTCTTCTATGCACTTGAAAGATCAGAAAATGTAAATTTGCAGGTTTTTGCTACAAACTAAAAGTTAGCTCTTCTGTTTAAGATATGTTTATTTCCAATAAAAACTTTTCCTTATTACTGTAATTTTATAGAGCAGATAAGATACAATGATAGAATGATTTGGCTTGGAAGGACCTTGCCACTTTCAACTAGACCGGGTTGCTCAGAGCCCTGTCCAACCTGACCTTGGGGCACCTACTAAGGGTGAGGAACTAACCTGAAAACTTACTACTTGCTTACTGTAAAGGAGCAAATTTTGCTAAAAATACTAGATCAGAAGACAATAAAACTCACTTATAAAAGGGAGGGGGGCCTGGTATGGCACAGACATGACAGCAGCACAAGTTAGTTTGTGAAAAGTCCCAAATTCCATACTTAATAATGAACTTCCTGTGCAACATCATGCAGATAATTGTTCAGTGGGGTTTTCTGGGTTTGGGGGTTTTTTTTAGTTTTTTCTCGGGTTTTTTTACCAGTTTCTTTATCCATCTCAGTTTATTCTATATATCAGAAGAGAAATTACTTTTTTTTTGTACCATCCCTCCATGAGAGATGAGTCTTTAGAAGTAATTACTTTATAAAAGGAGTTGCAACACAGAACACCAAAAATTACTTCATCGGAGCTGACATTTCACAAGTGGCATACTCAAATAGAACATCCTTTATCAGTGCTTCTCTGAGTGGACTTATACAGTGTCTTTCTACAAACTTAAGATGAAATCTGCAATATATCCCTTTATTTTCACAGAAAGAACAACCTACAATATTGTTAAAAAAAAAATCAAGTTATTTTATTCTTTGATCTAGCTAGAAAGCTATGACTGTATAGGAAACATAGGACTGTCAAAAACATTAATGAAAAAATTGTAAATCAAAACATCCAGTATTTCTATTCTATATGACTCTCCCTACATTCTCCCTCAAACCAGTTAACAGTGGTTGGCAGTGAAATATCTGAGACCAGAAAACATTCCTCGTCCTACTCTAATCAACTCTGTATCACAACAGCAAAGTCTTTTGTTGCAAAATTCTATTTTTTAACTTTTAAGAAAAGGGAATGTTTCAATGCTACTTTGGTATGAATAAAATTTAATTGCATTCAAACAATACTGCAGCTATAAACTAATGAATTTGCACAATACTTTTGTCTTGACAGTGTCAAAAAATACAGTAGGGAATGAATATTTTTATGAAGCACATCATAGTTCAAACTGAAAAAAGAGTTTTGAAGTTTGAGGACTCCATGCATAAAACCACAGTTGGAAAATAGAGAAGAAAAAGCAGCAGGAAAAAACACAGCAGCCACTTGGTAAAAATCTGAATGTTCAGAGAGTCACAGGATTCAGGTTTCAGTCTGGACTTCAGGAAGTCATCTTGTCCAACCTTCTGCTCAAAGCAGAGCCAGCTATGAGGTTAGACCATTCCATCATATCATAGAATCATAGAATTGTAGGGGTTGGAAGGGACCTCGGGAGATCATCAGGTCCAATCCCCCTGCCAAAGCAGCTCCCTAGCTCATATCACACAGGTCGGCGTCCAGACGGGTCTTGAATGTCTCCAGAGAAGGAGACTCCACCACCTCCCTGGGCAGCCTGTCCCAGGGCTCTGTCACCCTCACTGGGAAAAAGTTCTTCCGCATGTTGGTGCGGAACTTCCTGTGCTCCAACTTGCAGCCATTGCCCCTTGTCCTGTCTCCACAGACCACTGAAAAGGGGCTGGCTGATTCCCCCCGCATCCCATGCTTAAGATAATTATAAACATTAATTAGGTCCCCCCTTAGTCTTCTCTTCTCAAGGCTGAACAGTCCCAGCTCACTCAGCCTTTCCTCATAGGGGAGATGCTCCAGGCCCTTAATCATCTTCGTAGCCCTCCTCTGGACTCTTTCCAGGAGATCCCTGTCCTTTTTATACCAAGGCGCCCAGAACTGGACACAATACTCCAGGTGGGGCCTGACCAGGGCAGAGTAGAGGGGGAGGATCACCTCCTTTGACCTGCGGGCAACAGTCCTCCAGATGCACCCCAGGATCCCATTGGCTCTCTTAGCCACCGAAGCACACTGCTGGCTCATGGCCAACCTGTCATCCACCAGGACCCCCAGGTTCTTCTCCACTGAGCTCTTCTCCAGCAGGTCATCCCCCAGCCTGTACTGATAGAAACGGTTGCTTTCCCAGGTGCAAGACTTTACACTTGCTTTTGTTAAACCTCATCTGGTTTCTCCCTGCCCAGCTCTCCAGCCTGTCCAGGTCTCGCTGGATGGCAGCGCAGTGTTCCTGAATGTCAGCCACTCCTCCCAGCTTTGTATCATCGGCACTTGCTGAGGGTGGATGCTATTCCCTCATCAAGGTCGTCGATGAAGATGTTAAACAGGACTGGACCCAACACCGAGCCCTGGGGAACACCGCTAGTCACAGGCCTCCAGTCAGATTCCGCTCCACGAATCACGACCCTCTGGGCTCAGTCTGACAGCCAATTCTCAACCCACCTCACTGTCCACTCATCAATCCCATGCTTTCTCAGCTTTGCTATCAGGATGTCATGGGAGACAGTATCAAAAGCCTTGCTGAAGTCAAGGTAGATGACATCCACTGCTCTCCCTCCATCTACCCAGCCTGTCATGAGACAGTGAACTGCTTATGTACATGGAGTATGATTTCATTTGCCTTTGATATGTCTGAATTTCAGAATATTTGCTTTTATTTCATTGGAACTACAACAGCCGACCATAATTCTCACTTGGAAAACATTGCTAGCTTTAAGCCTGGCCATTCAAATGTTGGCTCGAAAGACAGCCCAACAACTGTCCTATTTGACCGCCGCTTCATAAAAAAAATTACTAGTCTGACATACTCTTACCAGTATTAAATCATTAGTCAGGAAAAACTAATGTACTTCCTATTGTTAAATCTAACACCTATTTATTTCATTTTAAGCAGGTAGTATGCACTTATGAGTAACGTGGAACATCACATCTAACAAAATGAGATGCAGCATGAACAAGCTCCACAAGCACATAACCGCAGTGACTTCTGAATTTTCCTTCACTAATAGATATTTTTCAAGTCCTGTTTTTAAACTATGCCATGCAATTGCTAAATATGAAAAATGCCTAATTTGGACTATGCCACTATTTCTCAGATCACACACTTGTGGTCACGGGTTTTCATGAGTAAACAAGACACAGGAGATTTGCACATCTGCATCAAATCCATAAAACAGCATATAACCACTGACCCTTTAGAGTAAAGAGATTCAGAGACTAGTCAGGCATCAAGTACAGAACTAGCACTTGTAAGTGGTAACAACTTGCAGTAATTTTGCAAAATTATACCCAGCCTACAGAAGCTGCTTGTCTTTTGGACATTCCACACTTTTGTTGAAGTTGGACCAAATCTAGAATCTTGATTGAAAATGGCATTCCAGTCAAGAGTTCAGAAGGCTCTAAACTTGCCTTTCATTCAACATCTTTGTAATACAAACCTGCAGACAGCTGTCTATCTCACAGAGCCAGTACATTATGGCATCAAGTACACTCCTGACACAGAATGTATAAAGAACAGACTTACAAAAGGAAAAGCAAGACTAATTCTCATTTTTACCCCCGTGTGTATGCAGAAAAAAAACACCCCACAACAGCAGAAAGAAACAATCTTCCATCAAATTTACATGATTATTTCTCCTGAAGGCAAAACACTCAATATATGTTTGCAATAAGCGTAATAAGCAGCAACCAAGAAAACATATCTGCACCAAATTCTTCGAGTTGTACCTTAAGAGTCTGGTACAGTCTATGCATTACTTCCACCCACAATTTTGGTGTTCTGGATTATAACCAATTTCTTTAAAACCAAGCATTTGAACATTTATCTTAGCAAAAAAAGAAAAACAACACACAAAAAAAAACCCACCACACACACCTCCAACCAAGTAAAGAACCTAAAAAACACCACAAACAACAAAAAATCCTCAAAACCATCAATAAAACCCTGAGTGCCTTTCAGAAATTTCTTATGAATAGCCTACATCATTCGATTACTTCTCAAAATATAGTACTACCAAAGAATTTAATATGGAGGAGAGTTTAGTTTGTACTTGGTTCATGGAAGAAGCACAACCTATACAGCAGCCACTTGAAAGAATATTCACAGAGTAACAGGGCAGTAGGAGTTAGTAGGGACCCCTGGAGATCACGTAGTCCACCTCCTCTGCTAAATTAGGATCCCCTAGAGAATGTTGCACAGGGTTGTGTCCAGATGGGTCTTGAATACCTCCAGAGCGGACACTCATTGTTCAAGATCACTTAAGGACACAATAGTTTTAAACATGAAAACAATTGAAAGTTAAAAATATTATTTCCCTATAAAGATAAGTCAGCAGAAATGTAATATAAAAATGACAAATAGGAACCCCAAGCAAACCACACATTTGATTTTGGCTAGGACTCATCTCTTCTTACACTTGTACTGAAAAGCTCAGCTGGACTAGCTAATGCTCTTTTAATACAGTGGCAAAAAAGAAATACAAAACACTATTGTAGAAGACAAATAGATTTTGGGATTATGGGAAAAAACCCAACCAAACAACTCAACATCCCAGCAGTATTTTATTCCTTTCTAAAGGCAACCAAAGCATACATATGCAGTAAGCTCAAAGAAGTAACTTTAAAAGTTTCAGCAATGTAGAGGAAATTTAAAAGACAGAAAAATTTCTTGCGAATCTGCTCTCAAAACATGAGACATAAGCAACACTCCACAATCCACATAATGTACTCATTTACGTCCATATAGCACCAAGAACCTTAGTCCCCTAAAGAGAGCTTTCATTAATGGAACAGAATCATTAGTTGATTGCTGTCCTACCCTTTTTCAGCCTTACACTTTATGTTTTTCATTTGGATTGGTGACATTATTTTACACTTTAGAATATATTTAAGTTCCAGATTTTACCTCAACAGATTCAACAACTTAATTGAAAAGGCCACTTACCCACTATGAACCAGTCACAAAAAAAATTGTTATTACAAAACATACTGCTGAATCCCCACAATAAATTTATTTCTATGCACTACTGATAAAGTTGAACACACACCCCCACCCCCTTTCACACACAACATTAAGTGTAGCGACCTGACAGCTAAAAAGGGCAGGATGTTTCAGTCAAAACAGTTACAGGATTAAATATAACAACATAGCTAGCAATCTTTGGGTTGAAGTGTTTCTTCTATTCTGGTAAATGTGAACAGATTAGATCAAGTGATATGTAAATTTCTGAGCTGTCAAGATATATTGGTTCATAAACTAGGAATTTTGAGAAATTCCACCTCTTAGCTATTAAGAATTTATTCTGCACTGAACAGGTGCAGATGCATCCAGTTAAAAACCCAGAATGTATGTCCATCAACCAAAATGATGTGTCTGTTAACAGCTCAAAAAAGACAGACTTGAAAGGAAATCCCACATTTATGCATGCATCTCCAGGACTTTTGCTTGGTTTTAAAGAGAGTCAAAGATAAATTGCACATCCCTGAAGTACTGTAAATCTAGACTTTATTTAGGTTTAACCCTTTATAGTTAGGTGAGCAACTTTATGACCACAAATAATGAAAAGAATTTTAACTGGAGAGCGTACAGAACTAGCGATGGAAAAATCCTAGAGTCATGACAATCTACCAAGAAAAAGCAAGAAAGAGACACCAATCCCTCCCAAAAAAACCCAACAACCCAACACAAGTGGTATAGAAAGAAAAGTCTAGTAATTACCTCACATATAATATTAGCCAGTTACATCTTACTCATTTCTCATAATGAAGCCAGAAACAATACTTCAAACAAATTTTCAATAAATGCTTAAAAATCTTCTATTTCAAAGAAGAAAAATCTTGCATTTCACTTGCACGTTGTAGCTGAGTCAAAATATAAGGGTAGGCCCTTTTACCTTGGCAAATGGGTACAATTTTTAATTTAAAACTGGTTTTTAGTGTTATTCTAATTTTCAAAATTATAAATCTAATCTAGAAGTTAAGACCAGTAAACTCTCCTTACCTTAGGGATCCCAACTGATGTACAAGGAAGAAATGAATGTTCACACTGTTCAAGATACTTTTCTGAGTTGCTTTTTCCAAATAAGAGAGTAACCACAAAACCCCTAAAATGGAAGAAGACAGACCAGCTAGAACCACAGTTATCTTCCCCTACATCCCCAGAAAATATTACACAGCAAGTTAGAAAATGACAATATAACAATTCTCACTGTATGACAACTTGACTTCTGTTTACTCTTCTAGCACTGCCCTCTTCAACAGTGTAGCATGTTGCCCAAAAGAACTGTCACAATACTAAGTATGAAGTTTCCCAGTCTTACATTATCAGTTCTGATACATTCTTATCACATAGCAGATCTGTACAGCACAGACTATGCTACACAACCTGCTGCTAGAGAAAAACCTGGGATGGCACACTACCTATGCTCACAAACAACAGTACATAGAAAGAGGGGTAAATACATAAGCTGCTCTGTTTGTATTTACACAATTTTTTTTACTTTAACAATATGAAGAAATAAACTCTTGGATATACATTGAGGCCCCTACATCATAGCATAAGCCACAAAAACACAAGCCAGTTAGAACTTGACATAGCAACTGTAGCAACCTTGCCACAACAGCAGTGATTTATTTACAGATTATGATAGCAAGGCACAAAACCTAGCTTGATTTACTATGAAATAGATGAAAACCTGAAGACTGTACCAATTACTCCTTAACCAAAGTAAGTAGCCTTTGAAAAGTAAAGCGTGGGAGGAAAAAGAGAATACAATGTTACTGCTGATCAGACAGGTGATGGGTAAACATGCATAAAGCATACAATTTGAAGGCCAGCTGACCAACTTTTGTTGCCACAGGAACCCTCCAAGTTATTTCGGGCTTGAAACATGCTGAAATAATATATTCTATTAATAGAGATTGCAGTTGATATATGATACTCTCTCTTACATGATCAGAAGAGAATTCCTAACCAAGGTAAAATACACCATTTGAGGGTATTAAAAAGAATGGTTCCCAGTTTGAGAATTAAGTACTCTAGAGGCTCAGTAACTCAGAGGCAGGTGGGTGGTCTTCTTACATGAACATCTCTAGGACAAAAAAACCAACCCAAGTAAAAAAAAAAACCACAACACCAAACCCCACAACAAAAAAACACCCTCAATAATTAAACCCAAGCTACACAAAATTACTACTGGGAACTTGAGAATGTATAAGAAAAATCTCACTTTGTACTCTGACTCTTTTTTGGCCATCTTTTATCTGCCAAACGTGTACATTCTACAGAAAAACAAAAAAAAAAAAAAAAAAAGCAGGTCCAACTGCTCTTCTGCTCCAGATACTTCCAGACAGCTAATAGCATCATAATTTAGTTCAAGGACAAAAACTTGCTTTGAAGAAAATCTCAATATTAATTTAACTATGTTTAGAAGTTACTAAGCATTTTGGTTTGGGGGTATGTGTTGTTTGGGTTTTTGTTTAAATTACTAAAACCTCCTGGTTTTCTTATTCTTATTTACTACTTCACTATCAGAAACCTCAGTCTTCCTTTAAAGCAAACAGTGTACCCCAAATTACTTCTTTTTTTGACCTAACAAGTTCCAACTTCAAACATGCATCAATAACTTGAGGGGGAAAGTAAGGAGGGAAAAGGTCTACTCCTTCTTTTATTTAAAAGGATTGAAACTTTATAAATAGCTAGCTACAGTTTATACATCTCTTCCCTCAAATGTAAGACATTTCTAAACTTAATGACTTATATTATTTTAGAAGCATATTTTTAAAAATAAGTATACACTTATTTTCTTAGATGCCTCTAAGTATTTTCACTGTTAAGCTAGAAATTCTAGGTGCTTTCTGTCAGAAAATAATAAAATTTACTCTCTAACATAAATCTTGTGCACATTAGAGGGGCATACATTGCCTGATCATTCAGTGCAAATGCTCATCTGATTCATCAAAAGGCTGTTCCACACAGTAATTGAGAAATCTTTTTAATCTTTTCTCTAAATGAACAGAGCAGAAAAAGGAATATTTTACTTAAATTCTTGTTAAGTTTTTCCAATGGTAACTGGAAGACCAGCTTTCACAAGGACAGATTAACAGAATAAAGTTGGTAGAAAAATGAAGTCTATAGATTTATCATTTTCCCATCAAGTCTAAAAAGGAACAGCCTCAGTTGAATGCTTTGTGAAAGTCAAAAAGCAGCCTCGGAACAGTTCCTGATTTGATCAGCAGCTAGAATCAGTGATGGCAGCCAGTCACATATATGGATATGATTAAGTATCTATAATTATGTTTTTTCACAATAGAGCATATTCCTTTAAATGGCAAGGCAATCAATGGTCTAAGAACTTTTAATTCTCATAGCACTGGAAGCCTAAACCTGTTGGCAGAGCTGCAATTCACATTATTTTTATTTTACTTCCTTCAGATTGAAAGAAGGAAGGGTAAGGTAAAACACATACATGACACAAAGGCAGATGGTAAGACAGGCCCAGCACTCAGGGGGTTTGGGCTGGAAGTGACCTCAAAGACCACCTAGTTCAAACTCCCTGCCATGGGCAAGGACACCCTCCACTAGCCCAGGTTGTCCAAAGACACATACAGCCTGGCCTTGAACACTGCCAGGGAGGTGGCAGCCACAGCTTCTCTGTCCAACCTGTGCCTGAGCCTCAACACCATCACAGGGAAGACTTAGATCAGATATTAACAAGAAATTCTACCCTCTTTCAGTTTAAAGCCATTACCCCTTGCCCTATCACTACACTCCCTTGTAAACAGTCCCTCTCCATCTTTCCTATAGGCTCCCTAAGGTACTGGAAGGTCTCCCTGGAGCCTTCTCTTCCCCAGGCTGAACAAGTCCAACTCTCTCAGGCAGTCTTCACAAGAGAGGTGCTCCAGCCCTCTGATCATCTTTGTGTCCCTCCTCTGGACTCGCTCCAACAGCTCAATGTCTTTCCTGTACTGGAGACCCCAGAGCTGGACACAGGACTTACTCTGGGTGGAGTACTGAGAGGTAAAAAGTTATTTCATGAAGATCAACACCTTGTAATTGTCTCGACTATGCAGATTAATACAATCTATGTTTTGCCTCCTGATTTCAGTAGAAAGAGCTCAGTTCCCTAAGCAAGAGGGATGTACTACTAAATAAAAAGCCTACCATTTTAAAATCAGTCCTGAAAAAATTTAACAAGAAATTAATCAAAAATTTAAAAAATAAAAAAGACAACTTTCAATTTAAACTTTTATTCATGCACACAAATGATTCCAGTAGCCTTCCATGCACACAGCAACAGTACACTTAATACAAGCAATCTGGGTAAGAGGGAACTCACAGTTGAGAGTAAATCAAAAAGAAATAATTAGCACATAACAGAAATGAAAACCTATAAACAGATTATGTTGATATAGCTATTGCATCAACACTGTTTTCCTTCACAACTCACTGGCATATACTTTATATGTTTAGGTCAATTTTAAGGGTGCAGACAACTGCAATTCAACACTTCATTTTGCTAGAAATGCAAAATGGGACAGAAGTGGACTCACAGCTACTGGAAGTCAGGAACTATTAATACAGGTCCCTGTTTTTGAGCATGTATAAATTTTAGAAAACTGTATGCCAGATTGGTTAATTCCCAAGTTTCAACATAAAATACTATCATAGAAATCTAAGTCCAAAATTTTTATTTTGCTCCAGATAAGGGTACAGTAAGTATTGAGGAAAACTATTATAATCATGACCCAAAATAACATAAATTAAGAAAATAAAAATGTAAAGAATGTTATAATATGCAATTGCTAATAATGCATGAAAAAGTTGCTTCATGACATTAATTTGTTTTTTTCTAAGAGAAAGAGGACCGAGCATTGCATAATTTCACAGGAATTAATTCAAAAAGATAAAGAAGACAAGAATAATTTAGACATAAATCTATTTGACCTAGTTAACACTCACAGATCTGTATGCTGAATGTTAACATTTACAGTAGGCATGTCACTTTAAAAGAGATTAACAGTGTAAAACGGGCCAGATCACAGCCTTAGCGAGAAGATGTGTATGTTAATGAAGTAATGACATTATCCTGGAAGGGCTGTGACTTCACATCTGTCTACAGAAGTAAACACATAACAGGAGGATGGATACAAACTCTGCTTTAACAGACATAACTACAAGATTAATTCATGCTTAAGATGATTACTGTTCACCGACGAGCTTACAAAAATGAACCAAAGCAGCAAAAGAATCACAGCAGAGAGATACTAGGGATGACTTGAGAATGACAGAGCTCTGTCTCTAGAAGCATTTGTCATTTCACAGTGACAAAATGTACCTGCCTTCAGACAAACTCCATGAGAGTATGTTAGTTGGTTAGCTTTGACAGGTGAAGCAAGTGAAATTGAACAAGGAAGGATAAGCTTGTAATAAATTATTGTACCCATATTATTTTTCATACTGCAAATACTAAGGAAGTGGTAACACAAAACAGTGAAGGGACAAACTCCTGGCATTCTGCCCTGGACAAACAGCCAGCAAAATATGCCAATCATAGACATATCAAGACTTGGCTATTCTGTTAGAAAAAAGCATTTACTTAAAAATTAGTTTTACTCCAACTAATCCTTGCTCTTGTAGACCGACTATTTTTATTTATCAGCAATGAAATTCCAAGATGAGGGCAGTTGAAATCCAAGTGTAGTAGCTCTAATTCTAGCCACTAAACTCTATAACATTTTTGATGAGGCATACAGAAATATACATACATTTCATATTGTATCCAACACGAAGGTTAAAAGCGTGTGTTAAAGATAGTCCAAATACTCCATTAGAAGTCAAAGACATCTTGGAGACCCAATAAATGTTACTGTCCTGCAGACTACTCTTATGAGTGAGGGGAACAAGGAATATTCCACTAATACATTTAGAGTTGAAATTAAAAATAGAAGTTAAAATGGTTACAAGGCAGACATTATAACATGTATGTAACAATGGGGCTAAAGACTATGAAATCATCACCTGTTTGCTCCCTTCCTGTCTATAGACAACGAATGAAATGTCTACAGCTGCTCAACTGATCTGCTTGGACAAGCTGTAGCATCATTTCCTCATTCCCAGGAAGACACCCACTTTCCTCATGAAGTATCTTAGGTAGGAAAATGGGATTACAATAAGGAAACCGACACAGTAGTAGAATGTATGAACTGAAATAAACAGTGGGTTTATGTATTTGTCCTCCAACACCTGTCATAAATATCTTTTTTTTTTCTTCCCCCGTGGGCAAAGGTTTTATAAATACTATTCAACAGCAGAAAAATAATCCTTTTAATAAAACTGAAATTTCAAGAAAAAAAATCTTGGCTCAAAGAGCTGCTCAAATGTGGAAACACTAATTACATAAAAGTCACTTCAGATTTTCGGAGTGAACTATTTGTTAATATACACATTAAAATTTTACTTTCATAGTAAATTATACAAAACACTGAGTAGTATACTTACCCACCCACAAAGCAGAGGATATAAAATGCAAAGTAAAATATAGCGAAGGGTCCAAAAGTTACTAGAAAAAGCACAATGCCAAGACTTCCCCATCCCCATATGGAAAGACTGGTCTGTAAAATAAGAACACATGGAAAAGGAGTAATTAATGTGATATTCATACGACTTTTTAAGTCTCCAAAGCACTATCTGTGCTTTCTACACATCTTGATACATTTTAGCTAGATATGACACAAGTTTTGCTTGATGAAATAAAAATTATTTTCTAAGAGCATATTGCTATGAAGTTATTTTGTGGGTTAGTAGTCCCGTTTAGCCAACATCAGAGCATTTTTCTTTATCATACTGTTACCTATCTCTCAGTTCAGATGCAACTACCACCCTTTAAATGACACCTTTTTCTTCTTTATTCTCATTTCATGCACCTTTGTTCCTTGAGATCCCTTCCCCCTGCCATGAAATTCTCTGCTACTTAGAAGAAAAATGCAGGCTTTGTTACAGAACAGGGAAAAATTAATACAAGCTCTAACTGCCAGTAACCATGCAATTTTCCACATATAAGCAGCACTATTTCTTCCCTAGATCAAAGCAGATCCAAGACCAAAGAAGTGTTCCTTTCTCCAGTCAAGTCACACAAAAGTCAGCAGGTGCACCAAATATTTGGGTGCATGTTTACTTTTACTCTTCCTTTTAAGTAAGAGAAACTTAAGAAATCTATTACTATCTCTAATAATTGTTACCATAGAAATCCTGAGCATTCAAACAATTCTTCAAAATACCTAAATACAATTCTGTTTAAAAATCAGGATACTTAATATATAAAAAGAGAGATCCCAGATGAACATTTTCTCCATGCAAGCATTATCACGTTCCTAAAACGGAACCGGCTTGGCAGGCAGGACTGACACTTTGGCAGGGGGGAGATGAGGGTTGGTGGAAGCCCATGGTGCAGCTAGAGTCAGCCTCAAGAGCAACTGTGGGGCCGGTGGGATTTGGGGGCTGATGCTTTTATGGAAAGCAGCAGGCAAAACTTCACCTGCACTGGCAGATTCACCGGAGTTTGAAAGAAGCAGCAAGATTCAGGTTATCGTGCCAATATAGGTTACACACACACTCTTGATCTGGATAGATGTGAGTATGTGTATGTACATATACACATAATTTACATAGGGCAATTTAAAAAACAAAGTTATGAAAACCTGGACTGAGCTACAATAGTTTTGGACCTTCACAATACTGCAATGCAGTCAACAAAGATTATATAAATTTAATTCAATCTAGTCTCTGGTTCAATATGGAAAGCATGTTTCAGCCAAGTCCCAAGAGTGTGAAACCGATGATGACAAGTATTTATAGGCCACCAAAACTGTTCCAGCTCTAAGGTTCTCAACTTTTCTTTTTTTGTTGTCTAATTTACGCCTTTCCTACCAGTGATCAAATGACACCCTGATGGGAACTCAGACAACTGCTATGTCAACAAGTAACACTAAGAAAGTATTTAAATAAACTCGTCTTGCAGTTTGACATTTAGAAAACAAGCAGAAATTGAACACCATATTTGCAAAGAGCCCTTTTTTAGTGTTTAATACAGAGGAGAGGGGAAGCTTGCCTACAGCTCTCAGTTCTCTTAAGGGACTATTTAGATTCATCTTTTCATCTTAGGCATGGGATTCAGAAAATAAACTTCCTCAGAAAAAAGTTTCAAAAAATCCTATAAACAATGAAAAATGATGTGTCTCCTACATCAAGCAACTTCAGTTCTTTCCTGAGAGCAAGACATCAGACTTCCCAAAAGCAAAACCACAGCTCTAAGACTGTTTTTCACAGATATAAATTGTAATAACTTAATTCTTCCTAGTTTATTACAAATTTATTGGAACATGGAGATTAAACTCTACTTTTTTTCCTAGTTTCTTAGCAAGTAATGGAAAAGATGTATTGTTTTTCTTTCTTGGTGTTCGAGGCTGGAAACAATTACTGTTGTCTATATACTTATGCATTTAATTAAAAGTGCTGCAATTCAAAAGCTAGATTGCACGTGATTCAATTCTCTAAGCTGAAAAAGTGCTTTATTAGATGATATCAACCATACAATCCACACAGCTAAAACGCTGAAGAATGGTGCTACAATATAAAAAAATAAATCTTGGCCACAGCTAAGTAGAAGATTATATTGACTCATAAGTAAACACAGTAGATAAACTGCTTGGGGAGGGGGAGGAGAGAGACACCAAGCTAAAAAACCCTGGTAAATTAAACAATTAACTAAGCAAAGACAAGTTCTCATTATACATCTACATTTCAGTAAGATTCCTCCTATTCATGCCCTCAGAAACACATTTTAAAACTTCTGCAGAGCACTACAAGCAACGTGAAGACAACGCACACAGAAGATAACATTTAATCACAGTCTTTTTTTGTCAAAAAAACCAGTATGCTTAATGTCATTATTCAAAAAAGTTTAAGTTCTAAATATGGGATAAGCAGTCTGAATGACTTAACAAAACTTAATTAAACTAGATAGCAGGATGCATATTCAGAGCTGGATGAATGCATAATTAACAAAGAAAGTTCTATAACTGCAATAGATAAAACAGCGACCTTTTGTCCTACACTCTAGTTTTGCAATTTAGCATATGGCTACAGAGATTCAAATCTCATTTGGTATTTTAATAGGATTTCTTAAAACTCCACAACTTGGTGCACTGCAGTAAGAACAACAGATACTGGCCCAATTCTTGTATATTTTAGATGAGTGGTTCATAGTCTTAGGGATTTGGAGACATGCAAATCATCAGCATAGTTCCATTTAGGCCAACTTTAAGTAAAACTTCCTGCAACTTCTCACTTCTTAAAGGGGCTTTAACGGTATGAGTCCCAGGCAAAACTGAAAACTTTGTTTAAATTTCCTTTACAATGTGAAAACCAACTATTTAAAGCAAAAAATATTCCAAACGTTACACGAACATATGGCTACGAAGCTGGTCAGTACTGTGGAACTAGCTCAGGTATTTAAATTCAAATCTCACTACTGACAACTTACTTGTAAGTTTTATTTATAATGTATTTTAGAAAAGTCACAGTCTTTAGTCTCTGCCTAAAGTTAACTGTAGGGTGAATGCTCATCACTCTTGACAGAAAGAACAAGCCAGCCTTATAAAGAGATGGCATAATGCTGGCCTTTAAGTCACAGCTACTCGAACCCTTTAAAAGAAGCCGATGTACTCTATGCTGGGAGGGCAAACTTCCAAACTCAACTGTCACATACTGAATTTCCAGTAACAGCTACCTAAGTGGTAAGAGAGAATATGCCTTAATAAGGGGGTAGGCATGTATGGGTCTATACGGATGCATACATACATGAAAGACCTTTATTCTATATTTTTCTTCCCACATTACAGAATTGCTTTAGCAAACTGCAGTGGAAGAAAAGGGCTGCTTATAAGCCCAACAGCACACTGAAAAGCCTTATCAGGCAGAAGAGACACAGCAAGGTGCATATTCACATAAGCTTGATTCAGCTGTTACAGATAACCAGGCTATTATCTCTCAATGAGCCCTACTTTTTTTTTTTCTTTACCAGGCTTTGTTCATTTTTTCTACTGAATGTTTTTTCCATAGTATACAGCCAACCACTAGAAACAGTACATAAAGAACTTACTTTCTTATGTACATCAGCCTTCTAATTAATGCAGCATTTTGATGGTCCCCATTGCACACTGTTACTGTTACCAGTGCTGAGCTATGACTGGCTACATAACATGACCATTCACATGGGAGTTTACATAAATCCACAAGATTCATTGCTTCTGAACTGTGTACTATGCCACACTGACAGTCTTGAATCAACACTTCAAGAGAAGAAAACTCCTACTTAGTATGCATGCAGTTATGTGTAGTATAATTTACTAGTTATGAATTAAGTAGATTATTTTGCAGGCAAATCAATGGGAGTGTGGCAAGAATTTAATGTACCAACCACAAGTTACTCCAGTAACAAACACAACTATCTTACTACACTTCAAAGTAGCTTAAATAGGTTTCTCACACATAATCCAGTTGACATCCTTCAGAGCTTTGCCTCTATCCCATCTTTAAGCAAACTCTTCAGCCTCAATACAGCTTTCACTAACACAATTTACCAAGGTAAATACAGGTTTGTTGTTTGGATTTAAAACTGGTACTGTCAATTTTAGCTTGCAAGTGGCAGGAAGACACAATTCTGGTTCACTGCAGGTAGTCCTTTCCATCCTATCATTCTCTTTGGTGGCAAACCAGACAGACACATTCCCTCTCACAAGCTTCTGGATGACACTGTCCTCCCAGGCCAGCCAGAAGCACCTGTTCCAGGCACTCCACTCTCTTCACGGGTCCACTACACACCCAGGGTAATTGTGGTTTCAAGTTTAAAGACAGCACAGGAGGGGCAACATAGAATATCCAGACACCAAGGCCAGAATCATCTACTTGTTGGCCTTGAAGCTTCAGCTGTATCCAATAGGCCCATACCACTTCTGATGATTCCCATTTGTGATAGTTTTTAGCAATGAAAGAACAGTACCATTTAAAAACAAAAGCATACTTTTACTGTGTGTATCCAATCATAATCGTCCATTTTAAATGAAATTTGGCAGTAGCTGACCTGTCCCTAACTAGACACTGATAAGCAAACGATTCTCTACCATTTGGGCAGTGTAAAATATTATTCATTTTAATCTGATGTTTTGCCAGATGTATTTAGCGTCACCTCTAGGCTCACATTTAAAAAAAAAATCGTCAAGGACTGCATATACAGTAGATGTCAAGTTTAATTTTGTTAATTCTACACATCTGCCTTTTAATTTGACTTCCATTTTGAGTGTAAATGGAACGTGTTCATGTATAAACCTTTCCATAATTAAGGTGAGTGTCATTTTTGTCAAGTGATTAAAAACATTATTTTAGGATTCAAATTACTGTCTCTTCACTAGTATGACAAGTAAAATTGGAAAGCTGTATCAACTGGAGTGCCAATTTTATCTGTGGTGAAATTGTTATGTTATACTAGTAGAAATATTTAACAATTGTGAAATAAACCATTAACATCTTTATAGTTCCATTCTCCTAGCTGTCAAAATTACAGCAATCAAGTGAAAGACATGTCAAGCAGGGTTTTGAATGAGTTCTGCATATCCTCAGTCCTACTATATCTACATGTCTCTAACCTCTCTCTTCTTATCCCTTTGACCTTTGCCTTCCTTAGCCCAAAAAGGCAAGGCAAAGAAAACCCTTAAACTCCACTCCTTCCTCAGACTACATAAAAATAATTGCAGTGAACCTACACAGCAAATTACTGCAGTACTCACAGCAAAATTCTTATGAAGTGATTTTTTTCAGGAATTTTATAGTCTATTTTGCTTTTATTGGTCTAAATTTAGTTTCTTTTTTTCTCAAAGCAAGCCTAAAATATTAAAGTATATAAATACACACTAATCATCTTCTAAAACAAAAAAATACATAATTAATACTAAGTTTCAAGAAGTAGGACCAAGGATATTTATTCTTGATAAGTGCATTATTTCTGCTGGTCCCTCCTGGTTACAGAACCTGGCAGCTCTCCTCTCTTCTGCTAACCAAGAGTCCATCTGTCCACTCTTTCTCACACCCTCTTCTTCCGCTCAACACATGCTTTGTATGTCATATGGCTCAAGTGGGTAACAGTTGGATTAATTTGAGTGCAATACTGTCTAACTGTATTTAGTGTGGATTTTCCTGCTGCTTCTCACACTGAATGAGACAGCAAAGCTTTTGGGATCACTTTCCCCTACCTTCCTCCATAGTGATACTAGGTGGTCTACACCAGAGCTTTTATATGGACAGCAACTTTTCACTTATAGACTAAAAAAAAAAAAAAAAAATCAAATCTACATAACTGTTTTGACAATTCACAACATTAATTTTTAAAAGTGCAAGCCTTTAAATGAAAACACACACTAACATTTTTCTGAAGCACATAACATGGAAGTAGTCTATGCAAGTTTAGAAGCTATTGTGCACACATTACTTCAACTTCAGTATTTATCCAGAGACCAAAAAATTCCATTGCTAAAAATAACCTGCCTGCTGCAGTCAGAATATTACTATTAAAATAAAAAAAAAGTTCCGTATTTTGACACAAGTGGTTTGTGAAATAAAACTGATGAAGAAAAACAAGCATCTTCTGATTAGCACTGATGATTGTTCTATCAGAAACTGTAAGTATTTTCAACACCATGCTTTCTTTTCAAGTAAGAAAAAGAGTAAAATTCAGGTTGGCTTCAAGAGTCATGTCGGTTTTTCTTCCCCTCTCACACCTGCTCTGCCAGCTTTGCTGATCACAACATGGATTAGCACAGGAATCTACATTAGGGAGTGGATTTTTTTAATTCTACATCCATCTTTGTTTTACTAGCATTTATTTTGAGCACTAACACTATCGTATAAAACAGCAGAACCACCAGCACGGGACAGAAAGCTTCATTTCAAGTAGCCTTATTTTGAAAGTGGAATAAGTATGTGTCTTGCTATGAAAAACAAGAGGCCACTTCACAGACATAAATACTCTTTTTGATCACATGCTTGCATTGAGACATGACCCTCTGCAAACCTCCTGAAGTTCAACAAGGCCAAGTGCAAGGTCCTGCACATGGGTCATGGCAAACCCAAGCACAACTACAGTCCGGGCAGAGAATGAGAGCAGCCCTGAGGAAGATGACTTGGGGATGTCAGTTGATGAGTAGCTTAACATGCGCCAGCAGCCTGCACTTCCAGCCAACCGTATCCTGGGCTGCATCAAAAGAAATATAACCAGCAGGTTGCGGTAGGGGATTTCCCCCACCTCTACTTTTCTGAGGCCCCACTTGGAGTAGTGTCCAGGTCTGGGGTCTCCAACATAAGGACATGGAGCTGTTGGAGTGAGTCCTGAGGAGGGCCACAAAGATGACCAGAGAGCTATGAAGACAGGCAGAGAGGGTGGGGCAGCCTGGAGAAGAGAAGGCTCCAAGGAGACCGTATTTAGGCCTTCCAGTACCTGAAGGGGACCTACAGGGAAGGTGGAGCTGGGCTGTTTACAAGGGCATGGAGTGACAGCACAAAGCCTAACAGCATTAAGGTGAAGGAGGGTAGATTTACATTAGATATAAAGAACTTCTTCAGTGTGAGGGTGGTGAGGCCCTGGCACAGGTTGCCCAGAGAAGCTGTGGCTGCCCCCTTCCTGGCAGTGTTCAAGGCCAGGTTGGATGGGACTTTGGGCAACCTGGGCTAGTGGAGGGTGCCCCTGCCCAAGGCAGGGGGAGTTGAAACTAGATGGGTTTTAAGGTCCTTCCCAACCCAAACCAATCTGTGAATCTATGATTAAAATCCACTTGGAATTACATTATAGATTAAAAGGATATGGAGTTTTGGTGAAATTTAAGAGAAGCCCTTGAACACCTAAGATAGCAACTGGAAATAGGATATGCAAGCCCACTGTCAGCTACTTTCTTAAACCTAAGTGACATTCTCAAACTCAGTTTTAATATCATTCCAAATCAAGTGATCCTCTTCCTTTGTAGCAAGTGAATATGGATTCTATCTAGTTTGGTTTAGCTACATGGATAGAAAACAGAAAAAAGGATCAAAGATTTGGATCACCTTAGTTGATCCAAACAGGGCCATGCTCACTGCTTGACAGGATCACCTAAGGCGATCCAAAATGAGAATATAAAGTAATCCTTCTAACTCTAGTTTGAATTCAAGCCAATAAGATAATCTGGACTATGTTCAGCCTCTGGATAAACAGATTATATCTATTTCAAGTTTTGCTATCACAAAACACTGGTAAGGGGAGACAGAAGAAAGCCCCTAGAACTTTTATAAAGTAGAAAAAAAAAGTCTGTTCTCCAAAATGGCTAAAAACAATGAAGTCATATGTTCTTTCGTCCAGAAACCATTACTGCATATTTTTATTGTGATTAATGCTCAAGCAGCACTTAAATCCTTGCTGCAGTTTTAGGCAAAAAAGTAAAAAGTTTCAATTAAAGTTTTTCAACAATGTTTTCTTTCCTTCACTGCTAACAAAACCTGGTCCCATAAAACAAATTTAAAGAATCATCAACTTGGCCTCTAGAAAGATTTCTACCAATTAAGATTTCCAATATTTGCCCTGACTCTCCTCATAAGAGTGAGATTTAGTAGGCCGTCTTTTTACATTCAATCTAATTAAAAACTTGTGGGCACAGCCTCAGGGGTACTGCAGAAACAGTTGAAGACGACACCTTTTTTAAAAGGTTTCTCCATGCTCAACAGCTTCCTTTTTGAAGGTAGAAATTTCTTTAATTTTAAGCCTTGTTCCATGCTAATGGCAACTTAAACTGAGAGTCCTTACTGCCAAGTAATAAGCAGCTGCCTACTTTTGAATACAAATGTCCACTATACTGATCAACTTACGCCATTACCTGTATCAGCTCATGCTTACTAAGAATGATTTATATATACATATATATACACACACACATATATATATATAAATAGTTTGGAACACAACCATCTGTTCAAAAGGAACCCATTCCTGTCCATGATTTCATCAGGAGGAGAAAGTGGAAAAGATGGGTAACAGGTTATAAATGGTCGAACAATGATTACTTTCCTTAATGTAAATTCATTATTTCTTCTGTGGAGATACCACACAATTTAAAAACTGCTGCTGTGTTCAGAAGAGTTTGTGCAATCTTATATTGATAGTTAGCTAAAACAAAGAAGAAATAAAAACCCAACCACATAACAATACAGTATCTACTTTAGGAAATTTCAGAAACGTCCAACAGTCCCACAAGAATAGAAATGAAGGTGCTTAGTTTTTGCAAATCCAGAAGCATCTGAGACACGAAGGTATACAAATATGAAATCTATACAATTATGAAATTTCAGAACTACACACGGCAGCAGCAGTTATTGTGGTTTTCCTTTTCCCTAAATAACTCATCACATGTGAAGAAGCAGACAATTCCTTCAAATTTTATACTAAGAAAGAATAAAGATTTTGTTTCAGCCACCTGATAGCTTGCCTAGAAGTATTTGTAAACAAATAATTATTCTGAAGCAAACTCCTTAAAAGCAGTAGTTTCTTCTAAAGACAAAGTGATAAAACAAATGTTTCAATGACATATCTGCAGGATGTGTGTGATTATTAACTGAGTATTAAATTTATTATATGTGTTTGTATATAATATTTATGTACATGTGAAATACATACACACAGACACACAAAATCTAGTACAGAACTTTACTGTAGAAAGATTTAGTCATGAACTTTTGCATGATTTTTAGTACCCTGGCTTCCTCAGGCTATAAAAATAGTCTCCTAAGAGTTTTGTTCATTTCTTTAGTCCACTGGCAATGTTATATCTGTTACTTGCAGCACAATTTTCAGAGTCCTCTGAACTACAACATTATGCCACCAACCTTAACATGAATCTGCTTTGGTGCAGTCCAGTATTTTACTATTTTAAAAGTACATGCCACAACTTAAGAGTTCTCAAATAAGCAACAGTCATCTAAATTTAAAAAGTTGCTTTAAAAATACTAAGTTAGCAGCATAGCTTTAGAATATTTTAATCTGAGATTGGACTAAATATAAAGAGATTCTAATTGCCTTATTAAGTCAGGTTACAAATGTGATGGAATGCAAGTGGAAGAAGCTAATTCACATTATCTATCACAATTGTCAGAAGTCTTGCAGTAAGGCACATTCAACTAGGCTAAAAATTAATTTCCACGTTGTGCCTAGTGATCAAGGCTGTTTTCTCTAACTATAGTTATATCACATATCTTTGTGGAGTTATTTTGGTAAATGAAATAATGTGGTCAAAAGAGCCCCATTCCTCTCCAGATCTGAAAAAAAGCAATCTCTTTCTTTATTAAAACAGAGGAAAAAAGCTAAAACAATAATGTAGGGCTCAGAAAGGAAAACCACACGGAGTTTCTCAGCTGTAATGTCAAATGGCACCCTGACTACAGGCAGTACTGTAACCAGTACTGCAATCCAGAAAGCCAAAGCTCAACAGAAAACCAACAGAAGTATTTTCTTAAATTATAGTGGCAGCTGATGAGAATCTGCAAGAAGGTCCAGGCCAGGAAGGAAGAAAAATACATGTCAGTCGGCCTCACCTCTGTCCCCTAAGAAGGTTGTGAGCAACTGAAATGGATTTACTGAGTGCAAGTCACATGTGGCCAACCCAACTGCCTTCTGTGATGAGGTGACTGATGCTGAGAACAAGGTGGGGGGCTTAGATGCTGAGACCTTTGACACAGTATGCCTCAGTCTCTTTATCACAAAATTGGTGAGCTATGAAGATAAGTGAAAAGTTGACTGGATTGCTGGATGCAGAGATACATGACCAGCAGTGCAAAGTTCATCAGGCAGCCAGTAACTAGGTGGGAACCTTTAAAAATCAATATGGGGACCAATGCTGTCTAATGTCCTTATAAGCAACTGGGTGATGGGGCAGAGTACCAGTAAGTCTGAACAGAATACCAAACTGGGGAGAGTGCTCAATATGCTGGAGGGTAGAGTTACTGTTTGGGGGGTGTTGACAGGCTAGAGAAATGGGCTGACAGGAACCTGGCGAAGTTCAATAAACACAAGTATAAGCTTTCATCTGGAGTAGAATAACCCTTCACCCCAATATGGCCCAGGAGCCAACTGTCTGGGAAGCAGCTCTACAGAAAAGGACCCAGAGGTCCTGGTGAACCGTAAGATGAACATGAGTCAGCAGTGTCCTCGTCGCAAACACAGCCAACAGTACCCTACCCTGTATCAGATAAAGTGTCACCAGCAGGTCCAGCAGAAACCAGTGTACAATGTCCAACTGTACCACAAGTTATTTTGTGCCAAAACTAAACACATCCACACATTGAAGCCGTATGCAGGCTACACTGGGCACCAAGGGAACAGTACTTTTTAAAAGTTTATTGGTGCTCCTAGGTAGTATTCTGACCCCTCCTTTCTATGACTGGGAAGTAGCACAACTTTGAGAAATTTTACCCCTCTCCTCCATGCCACAGTGCTCATCTTTATCTTCAGAAACAAGCAAGAGCAATAGTTTCCTACACACCTACCACCAACACAGTAAAGGGCATCTACTGCCTAAACACAGGACTCTGAAGAAACTGCTACCAACATTATATTCACTGATTTTAATACTTTGGGGGACCAAGACCTCAGACTTGAGTTCCAGCACCATGAATCTAAGTTTCAGTTGTGACTCCTCTTTGCAATCACTACTCCTTCGTTATATCTGATTTCTCAAAAATTTACTGCTAGTTCACCAGTATTTATAAATATATATCATAATTAACCAACTACAAAATTAAATGGATGTAAAAATATAGGAACCTCAAAGACCAGTATATGCACCACAAAGGAGCAGTTTTCAGTAGTCAAATAACAAATAGATCCCAGTTTGCAAATACAGTGCATTTTCAAGAAGAAACTTAAATCTACTGTGAATACCAGCACCGTCCTCTGAAGACTGCCATACTCCTCCAGTGCTTCCTTCTGAAGCTACATTTCTTTAAGTATCACAAGTTCTCTCCAGTTACAAAATAAAAACGCTGATACAACCCCCTATTCCCAGTAGTCCCTGAGAGTACATCTGAACTCCTACAAGGCCAAATTTCATAACAAGCACACTTACTGGATGAAGACAAAATAACTGTGAAAACAGATGTTATACAAAATGACAAAAACGTACAGAGCTAGAGTAAGTCTCAAAATTTCCAGTTTCTTGCAACTGTTTTGTGGACTGAGTATCATCCAGTTGTATAAACTAAAGCAAGAGAAAGAGATTGTGCCTCCAAATTATTCAGTAGTAGACAATATGAAAGGCAACTAACTTCTTCACTGAGTGACTGATGCCTAATTCTTGACAGAACGGACAGTGCCAACATAAAAAAGCAGCACTTGGAAGTATGGCAAAAATGCCTTTACTTAAGAGGGCAAAATGGTGTTTAAATATTACTGTCTTTATCCAATGGGATAAATCTAATGGGAATATTAATAAAACCATCCCTAATCTATCCCCTTCATGTGTTTAATATCCCTTTTCCGCATCCCACACTGTTACTGTGCCAACTACTTCCTGGATATTTCCCAGGTTCATATACTACCTCCTGCCCACTGTGACACTGAAGAGGTAAAGCAGGTGTGAATATCTGCAAATGAAGTCTACAAAGGGGGACAGTTCTACAAACTTCATGGAATACTTCATTCTCAAACATCAGGGTATGGAATACTTCCAACAAATTTAAATATTTTTGGAGGGGGAGGGGGAAGGAAACCACAGAAATGACACACCAACTCTTGCCACTAATACTGCAAGATTATAGACTGAAACTAATTATAGATGAAACTAATTAGGTATCCAGATCTCAGGGCAAGTTTACAGAAGATAGCTAAAAACCTCAATCGTCGCCACTTGCTCAAGAACATCAAGAAGAAAAAAGAAACCTAACCAAGGCAGATATAGCTAACCTTACTCAATTTTCTTCTGGAGGCACAGATGCCTTCAGGAGTCACAGAAAAATTACAACATCCCCTGCTTTCCTTTCAGGACTTATTTTGGATATTGATTCACTTTAGATCTAAAGAGAAAGGTAGAGGAAAGCACTATGCACTTCCCAACTTCTGCACACCCACCTTCATACCTCTCCAGAAGGCCGGTTCACCAAGAGAAAACAACTCCTCATGCAGTTGCTGTTTAGCTGCTAGACCTGACACAAGAAGCAGCACCGCACCAGCTTGTGTCTGGTGAGAAGGGAAAAAACCTCTTCAGTAGCAGCCCAAACTAGATCCTGGTAAGTCAAATATGAAATGGCACTTCTCGTATCTTAAATTCCTTTATGGTGTAGAATACCTTAAGAAAAAACATATGGCCAGCACAGCCAAAGCAGCAGGAAAACAAGCACAATACGGAAGAAAAGAGGAAGGAAATACAGAAGAGCAACAAGTACTAAAAAAGAGCCATCCAGGCACCAAGGTGGAAACATTCATAGATTAACCTATCACCAGCAACACAGTTATTTTGGTCATTGGAAAACAGAAAAATGCTTTGCATAATGCATTAAAACCCAGAATGATTATGAGCAAACCTCTAGAAATCTAGGAAAAAAAAAAAGAAGAGTAAAAGCATATTGAGATTATTAAAACAAAACTAATTTTAAATAGAAAACAAAAGAAAGTACTGGTAAAACAGAGCACTTTCAAAGGAAACAGTAATGGGCAAGAACAAACCATAAGCAACTGGAGAATTCAATAAATGATAATAACCAATGACATAATGGAAGAGCTTTGGAACATTCACAGAAACACAAAGTTTGCCTTTGGCCTCACTATTGCTAACTTGTAATCATCTCAAGAATTCTTTAAGAAACTCCATACAGTAACTGCCAACTGAAAGACACAAGACCAATACTATTTAAAGTCCAGACTTTAAAAGCAACATGAAGAAATAATACTTATTTCAAAGTTTTAGTCACACCTGCAAGTCAAATTAACGCAAGCATGAAGCACAAAAGAGAAAACATAGCATATGGTTTTATGACTATAAGGCAAGGTGTTAGTACTCAATGCTTGCACACACACAGCAAGGGGAAATTTTGTTTAACACAACTACAGCAGAGTACTTAATTTAGGAAAAATAAATGTTGACTGTGAAAAGGAAAACAGTGGTAAGAGTGAGAATATAAAATACAGCCTAATTTTCCTAGCCTAGCACTATAAGGAAATATCTTATCAAAACAATGAAAATTATATTCACACAAACCAAACTGTTTTCCACAAAAATTTAGTTACAAGTAAGCAATAAATGAACCACAGTAATTCCCAATTCATTGTACGTACCAACAGTTTGAATCTGTAATTGAGAGGACACGGGATTTAAGATCTCCGTTGTCCGTGATTTTACTTTACACAGTTAACGAAATTTCCTATTGTTAGCACTGTAATTAGAAATACTGAGTATATAAACCATAATAAAGTAATTTTTTCCAAGTACATTGAAAGAGGTTAGCTAGCACAAATATGCCAAGATATACGATGGGTGCATAGAACACCACAAACCGAAAACAATCAGTACAGCATTTTAAGAGAAAAAACACACAAAAAGAACCCAAAACCTCACAGACCAATACAGATGCAGTTGCAAGAACAAACACTTCCTTCAATGGATAAGAAATTCTTAGAACTATTACTGATCCTATTATTTTCAAGATAGCACAAAAATCATTACATGGGCTTCAGAAAAGTAAGAAGATACGTTATAAAATACCACAAGATTTGAGAAAGCTGAAAATAAACAACACTGAGTTATTAAAGAGGACATGGGAGGCCAAAGCTTAAGCGAAGAGGTGCCAGGCCTTGCAGAAGGATCCCAGACTCACCACAGGCATCCCTCCTCAGGCTGCCACAGCAGCAAGCACAGCAGCAGGGCGAGCAAGGCTTCATCATCACGTCTCTATGTCAGACAGTTCCAGGATAATTTTCATGATCAGCAAAACTTTAAAGCAATCACTTTCTACAGTCACATGCGCCGGACAGTTATATCCTAAAGCGTGTACACCACCAGATTTCTAACTCATCCGCACAGTCTGGAATGCCAAATGCTGAATACAGGATGCCTGAGAACATCAGGCAAATTCTTTCCCATTGCTTTCAGCACCAATTAAGAGCCATGAGTGAAATTATCCCAAGTCTGAGGGGCTGTTTCATAATCAGCACTGGTTAGCGGTGGCAAGAATTTCACAGTAAACTTCTGGGGTATTTTCTGTTTCGCCTGGTCTGACAGCACTGACAGGAAGAACAGAAATGCAGAGCATCCCACAGGATATGTAGCAACTCAAACTTCCTGCTCAAGTTCATTCCCTTACATCACAAGATACAGCCTAACCTGCACTATCTCAGAGGCACCAGAAGAAATTCTTAGAAATGCAATTCTTAGAATTCCAAAAATATACTGAAGATCAGGAATAAGTGATCTTAAAATAGTTATATTTATGAAATAGTAGCATTCTGACCCAGATTTATTTAAAACAGAACTGGGATTACCCCATTATTCCCAGAAGTATGGGGTTAAGCAAAGAAACAAGTAAAAAATAAAATAAAACTAACAACAGCACAGCTGTATTTAAGCAGTTAATACTCTTCAGACTAAGTCCCCGAATTCACGAACACCCTTCAGAAGAAAATCTGCAAGGTTCGTCTTCCTACCCACAACTCCAACTGCAATAGGATGCTGAATTAAGAACTTTATACATCAATGTTACAGACAACAGGTACCTGTGAACTTAGAATTAAGTGCTATTACCCCTCACTTTAATAAAAACAGCACTATTTCCATCTGTGCCATATTTCTGATTATCAAAAATTAGGTCAAGGCACAAGTAGTATATCATACAGGCCATCTGAAGAAGGAGGGGACTCAACAGAAGGCATGCAATGCAGAGATCAGTTTATTTCCTTCTGCTTGCAAGTGGTGGACTGACTGACAGGTGAGGTTCAAATCAAATTGGTCTTGTGCTTTCTGTCTGAGAAAACAAGCAAAGCAGCAGGGCTGAAGAAGTTTAAGAGCCAATGGTGAAACAGCTTCAAAATAAACTGCTGAACTCACTATAGTCAGACTATATTCTGTCCTGGGAAATCCCTGGATTTTTAGAGAATCCCTCTCAAACAGGATGAGTAAAAAAACAACTGTGGGGCTTTTTTAATGTTTGTAAAATGCCAATGTCTAAATACAAGAATAAATTTGACTCACACTGCTCAGGGAGCCAGGAAGGGAACCAACCTTATCCTGGGGTGCATCAAGCACAGCATTGCCAGCCAGTCCAGGAAGGTGACTGTGGCAGGTGCAGCCTCACCTTGAGTACTGTGTGCAATTTTGGGCACCACAGTACAAGAGGGACATGAAAATATTGGAGAGTGTCCAGAGGAGGGCAAAGAGGACCGGTGAAGGGTCTGGAGGGGAAGTCATATGAGGAGAGGCTGAAGTCCCTCCATTTGTTCAACCTGAAGAAGAGGAGGCTGAGGGGAGACCTCATCACAGCCTATGGCTTCCTGATGAGGGGGCGCAAAGGGGCGGGCACTGATCTCTTCAGTGACCTGTGATAGAACCCGAGGGAAGTCGCGACAGGGGAGGTTTAGGTTGGATATTAGGAAGAGATTAGTTACTGAGAGAACTGGTTGGGCACTGGAACAGGCTCCCCAGGGAAGTGGCCACAGCACCAAATCTGACTTAGTTCAAGAAGTGTCTGGACGATGCGCTCAGTCCCATGCTCTGATTTGGCTGGCCCTGTGTGGACCCAGGAGTTGGACTCGATGATCCTTATGGGTCCCTTCCAGCTCAGGATATTCTATGTCTCTAAATTCTAACGCTGAGATGGCATCACCCTTTGTACAGAAAAAGGAAAGCAAATTGATACTGTACCTTCCTCAGAAATCCACCTCCCCTCTTTTGAGGATTTTACAGCTGCTTCAAAGAAAGAATAAAATCATTAATAGGTATTCCCAAACTCTGACAGGGTAGGAATTGAACTCTCTTCTGAAATAAACGGCAGTTATAACAGGAGTCCCCTATCTGAACATACCCACCATCTGTGCATACTCACGTGAAAAATAAATGCCTGTTTCACCTCATACCTATAATCACAATTATGCAGTTATTTTAAGGTGAATTGCATAAACAAGGTTAGAGTGCTCTTTTAAAAACATTTCAGTATGTTTCAATCATGAAATAATGCCTCAATTTTTCATCTGAGGAATCAGACATTACTGGGAGGGGGAGAACAAGCAATTAAGCCCAAGAACATGATGCCTTGTACTTCTTGAAGTTTCTCTCTCAAGTAACTGCAAGTGCCAATTGCAATTGATTTTTCTATTATTCCAGCCTTGGTACTCTCAGCCAACCAGTGATGAAAAGTGCTAATGGGACTTCAAAATATTAATTCTTTAAGTGTTGCCAATAACTTACAACACCGATAGTTTCTTGTTTCTAATAATAGCAAGTCTCCTAATGCTAGTTCAAAGAAAAACATGCTTTGTCATCTTTGTAAGGATGGGGAGAAAGGGACAAACACATTTGAAACCGAGATAATTCCCTAGAGTGCAACCAGACAGAGGAAATCATTATTTGGAGCTCCTTTGCTATCTAACCAGACAAGCTATTACTATTTTTATTGAATTAAGAAACTTTACATATTCTTTCTTCCATGCCATTTTGGGGAATGGTCCATACTGACATTTCAAAGTGAATGCAGAGTTTTTCAGTAAGTCTCAGCACTTTAGGCCCAACTGCACACTCAAAGAATGTTCCTGAGCATTTAGACACCATCTTTTACTAACAGTCAGAAAAATATTTTAAAAACAAATACTAGGAACATATGACATCCATTCTTTGTAACAGATTAATTTTCCTAATTTTACCATTTCTCACATAATTTTAACTGATACTCCACAGAACATGAAGTTATTAAAAGAGCTGTCATAGCAATCATTAGGGACACAAAGCAGACCTGCAACAGGGTAGACTTCATTTACAGAATATACTGAAGGAGAAAGCAATGCTTTTTACCTCCCATGGGCTCACAACTGGTGTTCTAGCTACATCTTATCTGGCAAAACACTGGCAATAAAGGCAAAGCCCCAGCATATAAGTTTCACAAAAGGAAAGAAAACGAATTTCTTTCCATACCCTGCTAATTGCCTATGCATTTGAAGCTCTATCTACCAGCAAAACATAGTTCAGGCACAGTAAGCATCAAAGCAACCTTCCACGGCCATGTATCAAGGAACAGAAAAAAAAAGTAACAATGCTATAGTATATCAATCAGTAACTGTGTTCTGCATCTATCAGAGCCGGACTACTATATGCATTACAATGTGCTACTGTTTCAGTAAGGCTAATTCATTATTATTCTAAAGCAAGTTAAAACACACTGTTGAGTCAACCTTTATTCTTAAAAAGTGGCTAATTTGCTTCCTTTTGTGCAAAAACACTTCTCAATGCTTAGTAGCTATCAACGTTTTTTGTTAAAGTTTGTTAAACATCTCTTATAAATAAAAAGTAAATTGTTTAACAGAAAGGAAATACTACATGTAGTTACTGAATGACCTTGACTGGCTGCAATAACGAGAAATACTGACACATCAGAGCCCCTTTTGTCAGGCTCATTTTAGTTGTGGACAAGAAAAAAATTTTCCTAGTTTTTCAGATTTCAAAAACTTTCTCAACCACCACTAATACTGCAACAAAGTAATCTTGCTAAGCCAAGAATTCCAATGACTAAAATTTAGTTACTGATAAATTCAGAAGAATTCCCCTTAAAGATGCTTAATGAACAACTGGAGGAAAAACATGGAAAAAATCTGCTCCTGACTGTTTCTGAAGTGCCTTCTTTAGAGGCAACCCATGCTGCAAATGCAGGCAGCACAAAGCCATCAATTTGAAATACGTTCTAAGACTTCTTAGAAACTAAATCACATCAAAATCCTATTTAATGTTTGCTCTCATCGTAATTTAAGACACTATTGACCAGCAAAAGTCAGACTTGTAGAACACCAGCTGCCTCACTGCAGACAGCAGTACAGTTGCTATCACACAAGAGGTGAGAATGGTGAAGACAGCTGTCTGAAAACACAAGAGACAGACCAACATCACCTGCGGCCTTCGTGGCCTCAAGAAGAGAAAGTGCTGAAACAGTTAAGTCTCGGGGAAACAGGCTGCACTGGGTCTTGAAAAGCAAAGGAGACATCTGATGAACAAGAAAAGGGGAACAAGTGAAAAGACACAGAAAGGCCAACCCAGCACCCTAGGGAAATGATCACTGCAGCAGGACTCTCAACTCATGCAGACAGCACATACTCAACATGACTACAGAAATAACTCCCAAGATGATGAAAAACTGGGGAACTATGTTTGCTGAGTAGGTAAATAAGTATGTGTGCCTGGCATCCAGCAACATGATTTCTGATGCAACAAAAATAAGGTGACCTGCAGTAAGGGCCAAATAAAAACCTCACACTGTATTTTTTCCTGACGGGAAGTGCGATCTTCCCCTGAAATTACTGATTACAAGGACCCAATCCCAACTGCATCCACACAAAACTGGATTCAATCTGCTGGGGTCTGCATATACAGATACAGTCAAAGGATACAGAAAAACTGGTCTTGAGAAGTTGTAAGTAATAAAGTTTTAACTTTATGGTAACAATACTCTAAGAACCATATTCTGCCTTTCCTTCATGTTTAAATGTAGTTAAGAATAATATTGTCTACATTGTTAAACTAGAAACCTAACAGTTATCATGGGGGAAACGTTTCTAAATTTTTAGCACCCAAAAGATCGTGAAAACAATTTGGCCACTCTAGACAGTAGCAGACAACGGATGTCCATGCACATCAAGCATTTTTTAAAATCTCACTTCACTACATGTTCCTGAATAAAACAGTTACTTAGGGAGGGGGACAGGGTAAGAGGGGAACGGATAGCCACACAGACTTAATGGCTGTCCAGCATTCCCCCTCCTCAAAGTTATTAAAAGATACTAAGATAAATTTAAGCAGCCTGCAGATGTGCAGTTTTCACTGTTTCTCTATTCTGATGACAGTCTGCCATACATTCCACTTCAATTTTCATATATAAGGAAAAAAACAAACAAAAAACACCAAAAAAAAAATACAAATAGGCTTGAAGCAGCCTGCATCTTCCTGCAAAGCATGGAAAGGGCTCATGGGAGTGACCACATGCAGTTTTCACAAGGTGTTTTAGCTACCAAATCACCATTGGAACACCCAAAAAGCACACTGGAATGGACTCATTCCAGTTCACAAGTCTTCTGACAGCCAGGAGCAGCCTGGTTGGTTGAAGATGTTCCCACAACTGCTTTTCAGGCAGGCAAGCAAAGTCTGCAGCTTTGCTAGACACTGCCCCATCCCAAAATTTAAAGACATCTTTTTGGTAGAGACCAAACCATATACTTCACTCTGAAGCATCTCACCTACAAATATTTTATATACAGGAACTAGAGGTAAAGGACACCAGAACCCAGTCCTCCACACAAAGTTAAGTATCAGTCCTAGGTTTTATCTCCACCTGCCAACAGAGCAAGTGTTATTCACACTGCCACACAAGTGCTATTCCCCAAAAAAAAAAAAAAAAAAAAGAAAGAAAGAATTTCAGTTCCAAGACAAAGTGTCTTGGATAGGCACACACAGCCATCATCAAACAGAACAAACAGTCCAATATGAGGCACCGACCCAGAACGTTCTATGCCACCCATAAAATAATCTAAACCACAGTGGCTAATGCTTCTGCATCATACTCACCAACACTATTTAATGAAGATTAACAACCCTGACCACCCACCAAATACCCTTCATGCAAATATAGGTCACGTATTTTTACAGGCTTAACTCACACAGCAAATTTTACCTTCATGGGGAAATCTGAGAGCTCATGGCACGCAGAACCACTTTCCTAATGCCCTGAAACTCTGAACTGTTGCAAACTGAAAGCTTCAGGAAAGTTTTTTACCTATCATTCAGGAAAGCAAAGATAAATTTCTCAGGTATCTGAAAGTAAACCTTTATCCTTCCAGATTTGAGACATTTCAGTTTCGGACAAATAACCTTCACCACAGAATAAAATGACAAATTATAAAGCACGGGTACCACAGTCATCGTGTTGGAGATGTATCTGTATGCCAGAAACCTGGATGACACATTAAAAATAGACAAATCAATCGGCCTTTGTAGAGAAACCTGAGCATGGGGGAAAGTCTCGTTTCCAGAAACCAGAAAACACTGCCAAATTCCCCGCTTCGAGAGCACTTTTGGACACAGTAGCCATTTCTAGCCCAAACTGATCCACAGATACCTGCTCGCTTCACAGCTTAGCTGCCCAGCTGCCTCTGGACTGAAACCCCCTACCAGCGAGAGCAGAGCCGAGGCAGCTAACTTCTACCAGTTACCTACAACCGCAAACTCCTGCGACACCAACACTATTCAGATTAAGCTGTTTAAGAAGAAAACAAGCACGGAAGCCTTGACGAAGCTACCGCAGAGGAGGAGGCCAGAGGGGCTGAAGTCAGTGCTGGCGCTCGGGGCCCGGGCGAGGACATCTCTCCGACGAGGCCTAGGGCTGAGGCAGGCCCCCTCCTCACCAGGTGTGCTCCTCCAGAAACAGGGACCCTCGCGGAGGAGCGACCCCGCGGCCCCTCGGCGGGCGGGATGGCGGGGGAGGGCCGGCCCTAGCCGGCGGCCAGCTGCTGCACGGAGCGGACACGGCGGGCCGGGCTCCGCCACGGCGCTGCAACGTTCCCCTCGCGTCCCGCCCTGCCGGCCCTTGACGGGGAAAGGGCGCCCGGGCGGGAAGGAGTGATAAGAGGGGCCCGGCGCTGCCTTGGGAGAGTTAGCCGGCGCCTCTGCCCTCCTTGGCTAAGGGGGAGGCTGCCTCTTCCCTCGGCAAGCCGGAGGCCCCGGCGGAGCGCAGAGCTACCTCTCCGCCACGGGTCGCGGCGCGCAACCGCCCACTCGAGCAGGCGGACGGACAGAGAGCCGTTCCCTCCCCTCCCGCACCCCGCCGGCCGCGGCAGGGCTCTTACCTCTGCTAACATTATTACCCTGCTGCGCTGCGGCGCCTCGGCGGCTTTAGCCCCGCAGCATGGTGAAGCCTCGCGGCCGCGCGGAAAACTCCCCACCACCCTGCGGGGAGGCGAGGCGAGGCGAGCGCCGCCAGCCCCCTGCCACCTCCCTCAGCGGCCGCCAGCCGCCCCCAGCCCCGCAGCCGCCCTCGCAGCTTGGTCCGGAGAGGCCGCCATCTTGGGAAAGCTACGTGCGCCGCCGCTCCCCACCCGGCGCGCTCGCCCATTGGGGCTGCGGGACACGGAGCCGCCCCTGCCGGGGCCGGCTCACTCCCTCCCCGCCCCGTGGCTCTCCCGGCCGGTGCTACCGTCGCTGCCTACCTGGGCCGGGGGGACCATGACTAGCACAGGCCGCACGCTGCCAGGGTCCGTCCCCGGGGCTGCAGTGTGGCTGTCGGGAAGGCGCCCGGCGCCCCGAGGTCCGGTAAATCTAGGAGCCGGGAATGGCTCGGGGAGGCTGGTGCCGGAGCCTGTGGCGAGCCCGAGCCCACCCCGCGGTGCAGGGGCCCTGAGGCGCTGCGCAGCCCAAAGAGAGAAGTTGAGGGCAGCAGAACTTGAGACGTTGTTGTCAAAGCAGCTCCGCTGTGGGTTTGGGCTTTTTTGCCCCGTCTCCCTTGAGACGCTGATGTGCCTTGCTCTGAGATCCTCGGTGCCCAGCAGTAGTTCTTAGGACACTAATTAAAATACTTGTTTAAATTTCTGACCAGCTGGCCTCCCATCCCCCAGCAAGGTCTGTGGCACTGCGTATCTTCCCCTGCACTAGATGTTCAGAAGGAGAAATCTGTAAGCCTGTTACCTAAAGTGTTGTTAAGAAGTGGCATAAATTGTGGAACCGAAACGCGTCTCCTCAGAGCCACCGCAGCCGTGCCTGCACCAGGCCCACGGGCCCTGCTCACCAGACGATGTCCTCCCACAGCTCAGTATTTGAATGCACGGAAAGATTCTTGCCTGAAGACTTGTTGCCTTTCCCTTAAAGGCTGTTCTGTGGGGGTTTGTTTGCTTGCTTGCTTTTAAACTAGATTACAAAGTTACGAAGTTAACCTTAGGTGCACAAGGAGAGTAGGAACAAGATAGGGATGCACAAAACGAACACCAAAGAAGTAGTAATGGTTAGCCATGAAGATGGCAGGAAAGCAACACTACTATTAGAATGTAAGAAAACCAGCCTTCTTCAATTACAGTGTTTTTTCTTCCCAAGTACCGTTTACTTCTAGAGCAGCAAAGGGCATTAAGCAGCTCTTAAAGCTGGTGAGTTTTGTAGTTCTCTAATTTTGTCAGGGATTCTTAAATACTTAGGACTTCAAGGTTGCCCACTTCTTAGTGTTATTTGTGAGTTTTACAGAGTTTCAGTTTTACTCATACAGCTGTTTTTCCCCTGTCAGAGACCCAGCTCTTAGCCATATGAATCAAAAAGATAAAGAACCTTGATATTCATAATTGTTTATTTGCTTTTTTCCAAATAATCTGAAGTATTAACTTTTTCAAGTATCCATTAAGCTTTGTACTCTCAGTTTGTGACTGTTCCATGTTATCACTCTTTCCTCCAAGCTAATACCTCAGAGAAAATCCAAATCTCACAGCACACAACTTTAAACAGTAACTGAACCATGCAACAGTCCTACACATGGTATTTCACCGTCTTGATAAACTAAAAATTGTTCAAAAACATTGAGCAACAATTGATATTGTGAAATATCAATTCCATCGTATTGCTTTGGTAGATTTATTTACAGCATTCTGCAGATGTTTATTTGGAAAACGGTCATTTATATACATGGCTGTGGTTCTCTGTTCCTGGCTTTCATCACACTGCCAAGTTTCATCATTCAGCCAAGTAATACCCCATGCTCACCTCTGTGGGAGAGGAAACCCTGAAGGGACCCATAATGTAACAGAATGATCAGTAAATCATCCATTCTGTAATTATTTAAAAACATCAATTCTTACTTAGCTAGGTAGGATATAGAACCAAAATACTTACAGCACTTACTGTTTGCCATGTCACTTAGTCATAAATATGTTCTTTGGGCAAGGCACAGTATCATGAACTGATAAGATAAATCACCCAGCTTGTAAAATGTAAGGGGTAAGCAGGAGGTAAAAGTCACATGATGTTTATGAATATGTATAAGTGACAGCAGTTGAACCAAGATGATGGTCTAGCAAAAGAAACTGCCTCTTGGCTTATTTCTTTAATGTGTGTGTTTATAGTCATAAGGTAAGGTTTTCAAAAGCAGTAATCACCTTTGAAAACTTAGTGCAAAACTGTATGTATCCTACGTGTTCTTGAAGTAAAAGGAGAGCAAAGCTTATGCAAATCTCACAATTAATACTTTGTACTTGAATTTGAATTTGCCACTACTTCTGCTTGGCACCTGGCAGCCCAGTAACATACTAGTCTGGGAAGCACCTTCCATTCTTGTACTGCTGGAATAAACATATGAATGCTTCTACTGAAAGCTGTTCCCTGGTTTTACACCTGTCAGCACAACCTTAGTAGTATTGCAAAATAGTTATTACTGTTATAATCCATAGTTCTAATTTTTGGTGAATAGTATTTCAACTTCAAAAGGGAAAGGTAGTGTGACTGCAACAGGAAGGAGGCTGCGAGGAAGGACAGAACCACACACAGGACACTTGAGGCAAGAGAGGAGGCAGCATCATAAAGGAGAGGTGAGAAGGGGCAACAGCTTGGAAAGAGGGTGATATGAGTGACTTCTTGAAAAGCCAGTCTTCTGGGAGCAACACAACAGAAAAAGAGGGGAAAAAAAGGTGCCCATCCCTGAGGAATTAAACAGTTATGTTGCCCATTCCCTTTCTTGGAAAAAAATGAAAAAATGTTGGTACAATTTCTTTCCTTTTCTTTTCTGGGTGTTTCTAAATTAGTATGAGCCAGTCTGGAAGCAAGGCTTCAACTGTGATTGAACTCTTTTATCAATGGTAGGCCAGAAGCACTCGAACAGTTGCTTGTCACCCTGGGCCCCATCTTCAAGTGACAGTAGCACTATTAGACTCGATTATTAGGCTCATCCATAAGAGAGTCATACCCCTCACATCCTACCCCCATGCATTTCCTCCGCACACGGCTCGGGACCGGCGGTGCAGTGAGCCAGCGCGCGGAACGGAAGCCGTGCAGCTACATTCGCACTGTGCTCACCCAGGCTGAGCAGCACACTCATTATTTTTCTTGTCACTTCCATAAACCTGCAAGCACTCTGCAAAAAACTGTGTTAGGGCAAGTATATATATCCGTAGTCAAATGCAAACCTGGCAGAAAGTTTTTTGCATCTGATCCTTAAAATACTCAAGAATTTTCTATCTCATCAGGCTAGAAAACTGCTTAATTCAATGAGGAGCACCTCAAGGCTGATGGCTGCAAAAACCTTTGTATTTCTAAGACAGCTCCTACCTGTTGCTAAATGCCTTCATGTTCTTTACATTTATTTCAGTTTTCATTGACTATAAGCAAATAAATTTGTCTGATGGTCTAGATCCAGATTTTGAAATCCCACTGCAGACACTGGAAGCTGCGGGGAGGGTCTCCCGAAATGACAGGTAAATGCAGCATGAATATCTGGAACAGAGCAGGAGGAGATAGGGATAGCACAAGCAGGCTCTCCACCCAGAAGTTTAGAAAGATTTTTGTAAAGTGAGACATAGTGAGTGCACTAAGTTAAGAGGCAGGCTCAGCGACAAAAATATAGTTGTGAGGGGGCGGACACAGCACATGCAGAAGAAGGGGCACAGGCAAGACTCAGCAATAAAAGAGCAACTGTGCCAACTTGCAGCGAAGCACAAAAGAGTGCAAATTATTTTCCAGCACTGAAAGGAGGGCAGCCCCACAACCTAAATAACTGTTAGCTCAACAGCTTATGAAAATTGAAATTCGTGACCTAGTTGCCACAAAGATAACCTCTGAAGCAGCAGTGACCTGCATTTGGAGGGCAAAAGGATATGTTCTCGGGTGTATACAAGAAGACAAGTGAAGACTAAGGAAAGGGGAAACAACAGGCAGGGTTGGGGGAGGGACAGACCGAACGAACAACAGAGGGGTTTTGCTTTGCTAAGCAGTTCTTTTAGAATGGCTACTGGACTGTTTCTAACTTCTTCAAGTCTGAACTTTTGTACCTTTCTTTACTGTATAGAAAAGTTCTTTTACAAAATTATTTCTATATATTGTAAATTAGCTCTGATTGTCTACAACCAACTCATGTAAACCAAAGTTTGGCTTCTATTCTCTTGTGGATTAAGTTGCTTATAGCTCGGGCTTGGCAGTATGGTTGGAGTTTGCTTAGGGTTGTTTGGTTTGGGATTGTTTTTCTTAGTGGGGGGAGAAGGTGGGGTGGAGGAGGTCTGGTAAATATGCAGTTATTAAACATTTCAAGCAGTCAGTCTCACTCTTTAAAAGCAATTCTCTATCTTTGTGGTTGAATTCCACTGCATTTCAAGTAAGATCAGATAACCCCACAAGTCTGCATGGCAACATGATTGAAAGGGGACTCAGAGTGCCTACTGATTAGGATTGGGTAGTGAAATTTGTATGAAATTTGAATATTCTGTTATTTCCAGAGGTGCACTTTTCTAAGCTCTTTGTTGTGAGATGCCTGAACAGAAGTTTTGCTTCTGATCAGGATCACAACTCTGTCATTTTCAACTCAAGAACTCATGCAGTTTCTGATTTCTCGGCATTCGCCTGAGATGCAGCACAGACAGAACACGCATGTGGAAGGGCCACTCCAGACAATATGATGTGAATGTTGGGCATCAGGTGTAGTTCCTGCTTCATCTTTTGCAATAAGGATGCAATGCTCATCGATGTGTCCATCAATCGTGTTCTCCGATTTGTTTATTGGAGGCTGAAATTTGTTTTAAAGCTTTTGCCAGCTTACATTTTGTCACTGTAGTGAACTTCCTGCTCTTCAAACATCTGTCTGCAGCTAGGACAGGCACTGGCTGGGAGAAACACTGTTTTCCTTAGCAGCTTAATCCTAGTCATCTAAGCAAGCATTAGGATAAAGATAAACTATAATTTTAATAGAAAGAAGACAGTCTCAAAATTATAATGGTGTCTCTTTCAGAAGTCTGTAATGACATGAGTAGAGTCATCTCAGAATTGTAACATGGATGTTAGTCACAGGCGGCCAAGCTTCTGGCCATGGATTCTCTGTGAAAATATTGCACACAAACAGAAGGAGTCCTATGCTGTTTGCACACTGCTGCTACAGGTGGGAGCAGGATAGGATAGCAAATTCTTGAGAAGAGTCACCTTAAATCTTAATGTTCATTAGGAAGCAACCAACTCAAGTCTTTATCTGCATGATGCCCTAATTTGAAAACAAAACTGGTAAATGAAATGCTTATTCTGCAGTGCAGTAAATCATCCCATTCCCTCCTTCCAAATGGGTCAGGAGTCACAACTTGTCTCTGTGGTTTGAAGACATTTCTGTTGCTCTTCAGAGTATTTGCTGTTACCCACGTTTGACCTGAAGACAGCAACTACCTCTTGCAAAAGGGTTTGGATCATTTGTCTTCTGAGATTTGAAGTCCTAAATGTGTCTGGCAGGTAGATCAGCCTAAGTGATGGGCCCACAGGTCTGAAAAGTGCCTCCTTTTGGTATCTTCTCAGGCATCATATGGCCGTTTTTAGAACATATTGCAAACAATTTGTATATATGAGTTTTAGTTTTGTTTGGTGCTGGAGACACAGTGGACTCACTTTACTTTTCTGGTAAGAAGAGATTGCTTGCGTCATTGTATCACAGTTATCCTTCCTGGCATCAGATGCATGTCACAAGGAGAGGAAATATGGGCCTGGATTTTCAGCTTATACACTGCTTTAATAGTAGTTACAGTGGTATTCATCACCCTGAACTTTGCCAGTGAGTTAAGACCAAATAAAGATATCCAATGGCACAGAGAGCACAAAATAGGTTATATCCAAAACAGTTTGGTGGAAAATGCCGGCTTGATAAGGCTGACAGCTAGCAAAAAAAAAAAGATAAGTAGGAAGCAAAGCTATTCACTATGCATTAAAATACTTTGCTCCATTTACTGTATTTGTGTACTGCAAAATTCGGATCGATGGTGTCCTCTTTACATAAACCCAGATGAAGACATCAACCTGAGAAGTCTGAGAAATCTGACTAACCCTCCTGCAGTTAACACATGATGTGAGAGATTCTTTACTTAGGAAATACATTTAAAACCCAAAAGCTGAGCAGAGGATAAGTACTCCTGTAGTTTAATGCATTATCTTGGGAAGGGTGAGAGGAATTAGAAGTGATTCTAAAACTTCTTCCTTGTTTTTTTCTAAGTGATGTTTTCCATGGAATCCTAAGTGCTGAATCCATAATCAACAAATTTTTTAAAAGAGTTAATCTCCTCATGGGAGGTGGATGGGGGAAGGGAGAGACAGAAAATGGGAAGAATGGAATAGGTAAGACTCAAATAAATATTCTGTCTGCAGTATCAGCAATGCCAGGTTCAGAGCCATTAGCCAAGCTCTAAAAATCATGACATTGGACATGAAAGTTGTTTACATTTTCCCCATTTCCTGAACCTTTAAGAAGCCGTGAAGTTGTATTTTCAGGTGTTGCTTTGCAGTCATCAAGGCTACAAACTCTTTTTAGAGCTTGGTTCTTCTTGTATTTAATGCCATGGCTTTGCAAACTTTAGGAAGTTAAATATTGTAAATTATAATAAACTTGTAGAACATGGAAAAACCTGTGAGGATACTGAAGGGCTTATTATACTTTTTTTCCATTGTGCGTCACTATTGTTTGTGTCTTTTCTCCAGGTGGAGGAGTTTATTAATGTTGTATATGCTCTCAAAGCTGAAGCAGCCTGCTCAGACCTTTGAGGTCACTTTGCAAATTGGCTTCATTCTTTTGGTCTTTTGTTTTGCTGCCCAATTATAGCAGTTTCTTCATAACAAAGACTGAAGCAAGAAAACCCCTACAAAATATAGAAATTTAATTTAATGATGGAAAAAAAAACAGGGGATATCAAAACTCCTGAAATGAAATGCTGTTTGTAATGCAATAGGAAGAGGACAATACAGAGGAGTACAAAAGTCATTGCTTATTTGAATGATGACATTTCCCTCTGTTTTGTTAAAAACAGACTCAGAATACTCTCATCTCCATCCACTTTACAACACAAGACAGTTGCTCTTCCCCCGAGAGAAGGTTCAGAACTGGTCCTATGTCATCCCAAATTGTTTTTCATGTATTACAAGGGCTGCCAGGTCCCTCCTTCACCAGAAAAACCTGTTCCTCAGGCACTCCTCTTCCTCATATTTAGGCACATAGTCAGAGAGGCCATTATGGAGAATCTTTAACCAGATGGATTCCATATACAATATGTGTCTCTGAATAAGGACTTGATACCTCTGACTGCTTCTGTAGCTTGCTCCATCATTGAGATACTTTCTTCCTCCTCAAGTTTTTAATAAGATTTTTTTAAATATATAATGTTACTGTTTGTAAAAATGTTTCTGGTTGTAACAGTCCCTCTATAAAGTAGGAGACCTTCTGCAAGACCACTGCAAGCCATTTACGATTAAACTAAGGATCATTACACAACTCCAACTCCTACCCATGTGTTGCCAGTCCTTCCCTTTCCCTTAATGCACAAGAGCATCTTATCTGTCAACCTGTGCCACCTAGACAGAAAGGTAGGAGGTGGAGCCCAGATTGCTTGTGTGGGTTCTTCCTTCATTTTGCCAGGAGAACTAATTGCCACTTGTCCGTTCTCATAGTTTACATCCAGTTCCCAGAAAGACAGACAGGTTTCTCCACAGTTTATTGTGAAAGAATTGGAACAAACTATGCCACTGCTGATGGCATGAGGACATCAGCAACACATCTAAGGTCACGAAGGATCAGTAAAGGCCTAATCTTAGATATGCTTTTGCAGAGTGACTCACACACCTGAGTATTAATCCTTGCAGCAAAGGCATATCCTAAAGCAGGACAGTGAAATTCTCCGTATTAACTCCCGCAGTTTTCTTATAATTCCAGTTGTTTCTTGCAATAGTTCCTATTGAAATGCCAAATTGGAAAAGGATTTTTAAGCTTAAAATGCATGTTTCGTCTTTCCCTTCCTCCTTGATGGCAGATTTAATAAAGTCACTGCTTTTTCTTCAGGCTGACCATACAGTACTTCAGGCTTATTTATGCCTCATATTACAAGCAGTACAGATGCTGCTGTCAAATAGTATCCTCACATTAAACCAACAATACAATCACATAGTGTTTATTTGGAAAATGAATATAAACATCACTTGACCCAGACTACTCTGGAGTCAAAGCTGAGATTGCAAAGTTCCGGACCAAGCTAGATTCTCCTGAATAGCTATGCACAGGAGTCTGCAATGCAGTTTTCAGTTGAATTTCAGACCTGCTTAGTCATCATACTGATAAGATATTTTGGATTTATGCAGATTGATTAACAGACTTTTATAAACCTGTTCCTGCTAGATTGCCACGGGGATAAGAATTTCACTTTTGACATATGAAATAACTGCCAGAAAAAGCCTAATTTACTCCAAACTCACCACTACTTTGGAGGTGAAAAAGCAAAGGAGAAAAGATGTCCCCTGTCCAACTCTGATCCATGACTGCTTTTAACATTGGGGGTTTTTTTTAATTTTTAGTCATCTACTCAATTAAAACCTTGCCAGTTAAGAACAATATTAGTTACATCAAGTTCCTCGATACAAGGTGCAATGAAAAACTTATTTAATATTTTCAAATGTTTCCAGTGTTAAAAGTCAAACATTTAAGTTCCAAATTATCTGGCGACAGTGACAAAGAGCAAGGCTGGAATAGATATTTTCCAGTTACAAAACATCAATCAACTGCACTAGATCTTTTCTTGAAGCTTTTTGGAGCAGTCCAGTAGACACACAGTTGGAAAATTTATCAAGGAAAAGAAATAAAACCAAATTAGAATAATACATTTATTGTGCATTTTAAGATACTTAAAAAAAAAAAGAATTGCAATCCCATCTACATCCAGCTGTGTATAGTATCTGCCCTGCAAAGTCCCCTAGCGTTCAGTTTCATCCATCTGTACTTTGTCTTCTCACCCATGGACTTTTGGAGTTTGTTCCTCAGCCTGCAATATCTGGGTGTACTACTTCTTTACCTCTATTCCTCTTTTTTCATACTGTGAATAAGCTTCCTTCCTCCATTCTGCTCCTAGGATCCTAGTATGGCAGCTTTTCCACATTCCTTTCAGAAATACCTTTCTCTCTCTCACTACTGAGCATGAATATGAACTGATACATTCTACTTTGCACCTGGGGAGTGTATGGTCCCAGGGGAGCAAGCAAGCTGCCAGGATTTGTCCATCTTCTGCCTCGCCCTCAAGCCAAAGAGCTTCTCTCTCCAAAAGGAAAGGCACTGTGACGTAAGGCTGGTGGTAGCTACTGAAAGCTCTTCTGATTCTGATATATCAGTCATTCTCACTAATGGGGAAAGGAAATGCCTGCTCTGTAACTTTAAAAGGCACAGCTTTTCAATAAGTGTGAAACAGCTTTAAATAGACATACTGAATATACATTGCAGTTCATCATTAGAGCAGGTCCTGTGGTTGGTTTTGTTGTTTCACCTAAAGCTGCTGTCGGTGGAGTCATGTGTCTGAGCCATGTGATGATGAAAGATTCTGCTGTAGGCAAACAAGTTTTCGCCCTTCCTCTTGACACAGAATTGCTTATGTGTGTGAATCCTAAAGCCTTAGAAAACCAGGGAAGTACAGAAGATGCATCTCTGGGTTTGTGATGCAAACACCATGACTCAAACTCCTCTATCTTTGCTGATCCTGAAACTTTAAGCCTTCAAAACCTTTTTTATCTGAAACTTTGTGTTCTGGTTTTGTCTGAGACAGGGTTAATGTTCTCCACAGCAGCTGGTGCGGGGCTATGTTTTGGATCTGTGCTGAAAACAGTGTTGATAGCACAGGGGTGTTTCAGCCATTGCTGAGCAGTGCTGCACAGAGCCAAGGCCTTTTCTGCTCCTCACACCACCCCACCAGCGAGTGGGCTGGGGGTGCACGAGGAGTTGGGAGGAGACACAGCTGGGACAGCTGACCCCCACTGACCAAAGGGATATCCCACACCGTATGATGTCATGCTCAGCATCTAGAGCTGAGGGAAGAAGAAGGAATAGGGCAAGGGCTGAATACCTGCCTGCCTAGGGGAAGTGCAGAATGAATCCCTTGCCTTGCTTTGCTTGCATGGATGGCTTTTGGTTTACCTGTCAAACTGTCTTTACACCTCAACCCACGACTCTTCTCATTTTTAATTTTCCTGATTCTTTCCCCATCCCCTGGCAGGGGAGTGAGCGAGTAGCTGCATGGGGCTGAGCTGTTGTCTGGGGTTAAACTGGAATAACATTTAGAAGCACTCTACAGACACAACTAAAGGAAACATGTTTAAGTGTCTGTAGGATTGTGACCAAAACACATTTAGACATCTTCTTACACTTGCCTACTCATTGCGATTGGGTAACTTTATTCCACACAGAGCTCCACAAGCAGATTAATCTCTCAAAGGACAAAACGTCAGTATCCTGCTCTGAAATCTGGAAATTTCCAGAACTCAGAAGACCTCTTTATCATTCTAGCATTCTGTACCCAAAAATATCTATAAAGAGACAGAGATTTATTCCCCAAGGGCATTTATTTCTGGAATAATAAGGAAAAAATACTTTTCTTCTCTTACCTTAGGTACAAGCTGTGAGTAGAATTGAATAAATTCACTGAGATGCACATAGCTAGGACCGAGCTAGTTACACAGAAGGTGCCTTAGTGTCGACTCCTATGTAAGCTCCTCCTTATATCTTTATACTATGTCCAGAGAAATTTCAGTTATGAAATGAATTACAATGAATTGGAACAAATCTAGAACAAACTGTATTGTTGCACTGGAGCTAGAGAAAGCAAAATCACATCTATTTCTGCAGAAGATTTTCTGGGTTTTTTTTTTTCTTTGTAGTTAACATTCTCATAATGTATGTAAAGTACACAGCTGCTGATTAAAAGATTGCAAAAGGGATGTGGAAAAAAATCTTTTTAAACATACAGAACGAAATAGTTTGAGTGGCACTTTGTGATTTGTTTTCCAATTAAGCATGACATTTAATTTTAAGAGTTGAGCTTTTTTTAAGACAACGTTTTGTTGGTTCAGGTGCATAGGCCTACTACTGTGATTACCAACTGTAATCTTCAGGATTTTGGGCACAGAGTAGGTTACATGGTCCCCTGTATGGTTTCCAGTAGTCTCAGTTTTAATGTGCAAGACTATATTTACTGTTGTGACACAAAACCCCAGTAATTTGGGGTTCCAGTTTTTGAGTATTACTGTATTATTAAGGAAGCTGTAGGGTTTAGCTCCTCATTGCCATCACAAATATTTGGGGTAGGCCTTTCTCTCCAAGAGGAACGAAGGAGAACACAGCTTTTTATGCATATCATAAATTGTCCTATGGTCAGTTTTGAGGTATGTAGGAATTTGCAGTGACTTGACATTAGAATCCGAGGGTCAAACGAATAAATTCTGCTTTCTTCATAGTAGGTATTTGCGAGATTTTTAGTTAATCATGACAACTGTTACAAGAAAATATACTTTTTTTTAAGTACCTCAATTGAGTGAAGTTCAACACAGAAAGAAGCAAAACTCCATCTCTACTGCAAGAGGCCAGCAGCAATGGCTACGTGCTCACGTGAACCCAACACAAATGGACTCTGTCTTCCTGAGCGCCCAGTTGTTCTCTCCCATCATCTTCCTCGTGCTGGAACAAGGACTAAGGCTTCTGAGCGGGTGCAGTCAGGAAAATTCAGGAGCACATGGCAGCAGCATTTAATCAGCAGGATTTAATCACATTAAACTGCTTGTGTAATCATGACCTGATTCTGCAAAACCCTAAGTTGGAGTTTTGCATCTTAGAAGACTTCAGGTTTTAATCATGCTGTAACTCACATGATCCCGAACACAAGGCAGGAGACCTGCAGAAAAGAAATCTCCTTCCACTTCAATATGATACAGCTGACACTAATGCTGGAGGAAAACTGTGATGAGGGAATTAGCTGTTTGGATATGTGCTTTTCATATCATATCAAAAGTAAGTGCCACAAACTAAAAAGAGGAAGGACTGGGAACTGGATTGTTTCCTGTTTGCTTTCAGAAAATTGTTTACTTTGAAATGCATGCACGTCTCTAAAAAGAACCATAAACAAACTGCCTGGATGAAATCAAAACAGTAATTATGATTCTATGAGTTACTCTATGTCTTTTAGGACTGAGGCTTTGATCTCTGGCGTGCTATATCGTATTAGTGTTTAGTACAGACCACCGTGCTGTTGCTTGACAAATGGGTAAATCTGTCATTATGCTGGGACTGGCATATACCTAAAGGAACTTGCTGGGACTATTAAAATAACCTATTTTCCAATATAAGCTTAATGCTGTATTTCAGTTTTGTTTTTCACAAGCAATTGGGAAATTATCTGAACCAAGTAAGTAGCCCACTGTTCTTTATGTACCTGCTATTGTAAAACATACAGATTAATGTCAAAGAGTTTCTTCTAAATTGTATTTGCAGGTTGATTTCTATGACATAACAAAGTTGTGCTGGGGTGGGGGGAGGGTGTATATGTGAGAGTGGGCATGCATGCACACATGCCTACTTATCTCTCTCTCTGTTTTCCATTAATATCTCTGAGCCCTTTGGCTAATTCCAACCAAATTAACTTAGAACCAGAGTTCTAAAAATAAGTATGTTCCTACAAGGCTTGGAAAATGGCCAAGTAAAATAAGGAAATCTTATCAGTGTCCTGATTAAAGGAGAGGTTGTAGTGTAAGTGAATATATTACTAGACACTAGAGAATCTACCTGAGGATACCCTGTATAGATCTATCAGATGTGGAAAAGAGGGAGTTTGTTGGTATATGCCAAGGTGGTGCATGTTATCATGCATCAACATGCACAGCTGTCTGGTTTTGTGCCTTCTTTATTTGCCAGTCTTAGGAGTATTTCCAAGTGCTCCTTCCTTTGTAGCCTTTGATATTAGAGATGTAAATCCCCAGAATACCCAGTTTCATGAAGCCACTTGAAGAGTTTTAAAGAATAATCATTGTCTCTGTCCAGCCTGTGTAGATGCTTGCTGCCTGCAGACAGCAGCACCAAGCATGCAGAGCCTGCTACAGGAACATAGCTTCAGCCCCGCTGCTCTCTCTTCCACCCTCTGGGATCTCCCTATGGTTTGTGGTCTGCCAACCAGACAGCTAACTGAAATATCTAAAGATCTGCAAAGGCTTCTCACCCAGTTTCTCCCATGAAGCCACAGGCCAATGTCCATGGACTAGGAGAGACTTAGTGCTGCCAGCCACCTTCAAAGGTCTCTGGAGCTCTGGATCACAAAGCTTAAAGGGATTGAATGAATCTTGCAAGTATCTGTGTCAAAGTTCTTAAAACTTGTTTATACTTATGGGATCTTGGTTTTCTTTAAAAACCCCAAACCACACAAACAATAAGTTTCCTAATTTTGTGGTCAAAGAACTGATGTAACGATGAAAAAGTAAATCAAAAGAAATAAGAAAAAACCCACAGCCCCACACTGACAAAAAAAATAACCTCTCAGGTTGTTTGTAGACAGATCTCATGATTTTGACTCATGGTTTTGAATGTCCTTGTATTGTTCTTGTATATTAATAGTGTACCTAAACTGGACAAAGAAGTCAAAGGGGACTTGGAGAACACCCATAGCAACGGCAGCACTATAGTTACATACTACTTTTAGATTTTGTTTGCTGTAGCCTAGAAAAGGCTCTCTCCATTTGGCATAGGATATAACTCTACTATAAAAATGTGTTGCAAGTGGTAATTTGGTCTTTTGTGGTTATTCTGTATGCAAATATATTCAAAATGTTTGATGAAGAACTACAGGTTTCTTCTCTGAAACTGCATTTAGTATAGAGACTGGGAGAAGAAGAGGAGAGAGTGGTTTATTGTTACTCCTATTTTAATTGATGGCCATTCGATTTGGTGATAGATTTTCCCAGGTTAAAAAAGGATAAGAAAACATAAGAACTATTTAAATTAAATATGGAGGACATTTTTGGAAATAATCATCATCCCAGCATGAAACTATTGCTACAAAGGCAAAAAGCACTCAAAAATAAGTGGATTATGTAGCTTTTTTCATGTGGTGGTGTATATATATAGTAAGAATGTAGAAGCTTTTATGGAGTTGATGATCTTTTATGGAGCTTTTTGGGAATGCTGGTATTTCTAAAATATTTTACTATAGAAACTCATATGGAAGACCACTGATGATATATAAAACAAAGTCTAATTTAAGTACTTGTGAATGCATTCAATAGTTCAATTATAGAAACATATTTATAGCCAAGCTGGTTTATAACTAAATAGATACATACTTAAATCTAAAGGCTAAGATGCACAATGGAGGAAAGTTACTTTACTAAAGACACAGCTTCTTGCTGATCTAGTTAAGGTATGAGATTTCAAAATAAAATGGTTGAGGCTCCTGTCATATCTTTCCACAAGACGTGGAATTACAAAATTTAAGGTTCTTAATAATTGTAAGTTGTAAAATTACTTTCAAATCCTAGTTATGAACGATGAGGAGCAAAATAAGCTGCCTTAAAAAATGGAAATGAATATTAAAGTTTGGTTTCATGTGGCTTTATGCCCTTGCCCTGCATATACTCTCACAATGATACTGTGTTCTCTCAGCTCTGTACAGCACGCACACTGCAGAACTCTTGTCTTCTCTGAGACCTTTGCTGATCTCCTGCCTAGCAATATCTCCAATCTCCACCATGATTTGCAAATATAACCCAAAATACCTCAACACCCTGCATATCTTAAATCTATCTTGTTTTACCTGCTGGCCGTGCAAGATAGAGCACAAGCTACTCCTAGCTTGGTTACACATCCGTGGGCTGGCTGGCCAGTGTGCCTAAATCAGCCAAGTACTTCTAAAATGTCTGCACTCCTCATGTCTTCCTTTTAATGAACATTAGTAGCAGATCTCTTCCCTTCCCTAGGCATTTTTTTTCATGAACTTTGGGATGTGTATCAGCTGTGAAATCTCAGTGCTCTTGTTGTCACTGATGCTACTTGGTGCCAAGTTACCAGAAGGGGAACTTGCAGAAGCAGAACCATTTCATGACCTTCATTTTCTGAGGAAAGCACACAAATAAGAGCCAAATTCAAGTTTAAAAAAGTCACGTTACCTTCTGACTGTCTTCCACATTTTTTCATAGTGATTGTACTATAAAAAACACGAGCAATTATTATGTACAAGTAGTTCTGAGCACATTCTTTTTGAAGCGCATGTATTTCAGCGTAATGCATGGACTCTTAAAGTGGTATTGGGTTAGTTTTGCCAGTCTGAGCTGCTACAAATGAGAAGACCCACAAATGCTGAGGAAGGAGTCTTTGAATCAATGTCTTTTGTGAAATCAGATCATATTCCCTGGATATGTATTCAGGAGTGGCCCTTTAATGTATGGCTCTGAGTATATAATACTCTAGGCCTGCCATTCCCACGGTAGTTTTGCCATTACTGGATTCTGAGTACAGGGTGTCACTGATGAGCAGTTCAGTTGTGAGGTTCGTTCTATACTGTCTCTGTCAATCCAATTATAATTATGTTTATTCATGAAAATCTGTAGTAGTTTCTGATGCTCTCCCAAGCTTCTAACATTAGTGCAGGAATACCTTAAGATTCTTTATTTTGCCAACTTTATAACAATCTGTCTGATTTTCCTCTTAATCGTATGATCATCTTTCTTTCTCCCATATAAGCCCCAGGAGACCTAATTTAGTGCATTATATCTTCCACAGTGACGGCTCTGCCTTTACACTTAGCTGAGGAACTGATGGCAAATTCGAAATAAAAACCTCTACAGTCAAATGAGGAAACTACTAATAGGTTTAAAAATTCACAAAATTACTTAAAAATCAGAAAGTAGATATAATCCAGTTGCTATCTGTCCAACAGACAACAATGCCAAAAAGCCCCACTTAGAAAATTTGTGAGAAAAGGTTTTCAAGAATGACTATCTTTTATTCATCACTGCAATTGCTTAGTACAAAGTCTCTTGAAGACTAAAAATTGCATTCTCTTCTGCAACGCAGATCATAACTAATGGGAAGTAAATAAGTGCTTTCTCCACAGTCTTTGTCCCAGCTGGTGTTGCTAATGTTTATAAATGTATACCTATGTTCAATTATCTTTTTAGGATAATTCTCTTTCTGAGAGAATGTCAGAGTCTGTCTGGTTGTTTAATTGTATCAGTTGAGCTGTTCAAGGCAGTATTGTTGAGTTCATTTTTTTCAGCAGGATAACTGTAATTCTGCAGCCAGACGAATTCTCCTGGTGATTGAAGACAGATGGTTCATGTCAGGGCCTGAGTGCAGGAGGAGGCTGACATAACTGTGAGGGACCTCACCTGGGACCTTCAGCTACACAGCTGCTGCCACTGACCCAGGATCTCTATTTAAGCTCTAGCCCAAGCCATCAGTCTTCGTTTGAGCTCTGCTGTATGTGTGTTTCTTTTTAGCTCTTTTGAGGTGGTTTTTTGTTTAGATTTTGTGGGTTAGACTTAATTTTGTTGCCTTGCCTTTGTCTGATGATGGCTGGACAGTTGGTGGGACCTGTTGCTGTCACTGTCCCTGCTTTCCTTGCTCTGGTGTGGTGGGACTGTGGTCATCCTCAGCTTCTCTTCCCTCACATGGTGGCCCTGCTTTCCTTACTCTGTAGCAGCTTCTGACTTGGTCTGCTGGCTACTTTAACTTCCTAGCTTGGATTTTCTTATGTTTCTTCAGATGGAAAGCCTGCCTATAAAAGAAGAAGGTGGAAAGACTTCATCTTAGATTATATTGTAGCAATTAAAAATGGGAAGTGGGATATAGTCCTAATTTTGGAAAAGCATTGGGAGATCTCTGCTAATCTGTAAAGCTGCTGATACATACAGAAATCTCAGTGAACTTAGCCAACTGCTTTTTTTTCTCTGGCTGTAATGATTAGTCATTTATTTACTTAAGCATCAGCTTAATATACTGAGTGTTGCTCCTTCAAGCCTACTACCATACATTACACAAACCGGGAAGTGTTTTATAGTGGAAGGGTTGCATAATGTACTCTTTCTGCATGCCAGAAACAACAAATATTCCACTTGGCCTATTGAGTTTTATCAAGAATGTATAATGCTAAAGAAAAACTTGGTGTAACCTTGTCTCTCAAATGAAACTTAAGCCCCTTTCTGTTGATTGTCATGGATGCAGAGCTATGCCAAAACCATCAATCTGCCCTGCATGGCCTGTTTCTTCTGAAGCCCTCTTGCTTGATACCCCTGAATACAGCTGATAAAACAACTTCCCTGGGTGGAAGTCTGCAACTGATTTCTTGTGTGATCCAAGTTTCTACAGTAGCATGTGAGAAAATGGGGGAAGAAGGGGTGGGGAAAGCGGTGTGATTAAAGTGCACAAGAGTGTGCTTTGTCAGGAGAGTGAAAGGTGCTGGATGCCTTCTTATATTAAAAGGTCTTGGGTGGCTTTTTACTCAGCTGACAGGTGATACTGATGTCATGCTGATGTGTTGACCATACGTAATTCTGCAAGAAGTCTTTTTAAAAGTACAATGTTTCATTTGGGAATGTGCTAGAACAGAAGATGAATTTTCTACTTCAGTTGAGCCAGTCAAATCATGGAACCTAATTACCTATTCTGACAGTAGAGCTCAACCTCCTGCAGAAGTGCTCTGTGGTTGCCAGTGGTATTTTGGGTTAGCAAAATTAATTCCTGTCAATGAAGGATCACTTCAGTATGAAGCCCAAAGTTACAAGGAAAGGATGGAAAGAGTGCTCTCATGGGGAGTAGCTGCATATCCAAAAGTGTAAAGGATTTTACACATCATTTCTGCACTGACAAATGGAAGTCCAGATCAGTGTTTTGCTCTTGTTTGCTCTGTGGCAGTTCTAGACAGCAACTCTGAACCTGTGAAATGCCAAACAAGGGCAGGGAACTAGGGTTTCTCTGTTTCTAAGCCTTGTAGTTTACATTATTGCTGAGCAGTCTTCTGAAAGCAATTTCCTCTCTTGATGCACATGCCCGTGTGAAGCTCTCTGCTAGCACCCTGTGGTGATGCTCGGCAGGGCTGGCAGTGCCCAAGAATGATGTGAGATGGGGCTGTGACTCTCAGCCTGTTCCTGCCGGTCCTCTGTTACCCCCAGCCCAGGTATACTTAATAGAGATCACTTAGTAGTTTTAGTTTCTTCTTGTTAAGAAGGTAAGATTTATACGGAATAAAACCATCAGCCACTAAGTAGTAATGCTTTACTGATTGATGCTTGGAGAGATAGGACTTGACTTTGCTTGTGAAATTTATATGTAAGATTTTCTTTCCTCAAGCAATGACTATCAAACCTAATCCTGCATCTCTATCAGTATTTGTTCTGTGTTAAAAGCATTAAAATATCTGAAGGAGGACTGTAAGGAAAACTTGGTATGTGTTTGGATATCGTGTTCCTCATTGTGAACATACCATTTTTCCTCTTAGCCTATTTAGTGATGTCAGAAATAAGAGCGGGTTATTAAGTGCTGCTTTTAGCTCTGCAATTCAACTTCTAAATTGCAATACAGAGGGTTTCTGCAGCCAGAGGCATATTTGGAGAGAAGCAGCATCTCCCGTCAAAGCATGACTTGTGAATCGGTTCCACTGTGGCAAAGCAGATAGTGTTTGACAGGGATAGGCAATCGGTATTTCACCCCTTCTCTTGTCTTCCAAGGTGGGACTACAGTTCAATTCCAGACTGTGAAGGTCTTGGCTTGTGTTTGTTCACACAGAAATGGGTCATTATAGCTTATTTTTATACCTCCTATTTCTAATCTTGCAAGTGTTCAGGCTGCTTATTGGGGCTGCCTGGGCTACTAAGAGTTAGAATGCAGTCGCTGCATAGGATTCAAAGTGATCAGCTGGAAACATTGATTTTGAAGGTATTAGTTCTCTGAAGAAAAAAGTATGCTTTTCCATAATGCTTTTCAGTACCTTGACAGTTGTCCATTATTGAATGGAAGCTTTTTTCAAGTACTTCTGTACTTGTCTGTAAATACTTTAGATGGAAGTGGCTTTGCAGCTGAGAACTTTATAGTGACCTCCTTCTAGGGAGGAATTGTGCTGTTGGGGACAGCCCAGGTATGCACACTGCTTGTTCTATGTGTCTGAGGCCTTGAAGCCTTTGATTGCTATGATAAACGTCTTTGTAACTAAAGTATTGGCTTGGACCTCATGATGGGGAGCATCTACAATGGTGAGTACACTTTTAATACAGCATATTTGTCCAAAAAGTTAAATATGTATCACATACAGCGTCCCTTTCAAATAATACTGAATGATGCTATGACTGAATATCCTGAGTATACTCAAAAGTCCTTTAATTACTGCAGAAAAGAAATATCCCTTACAATACTTCCTCTCTCTTCTATATTTAAAGAGTTCTACTGATAAACTAAACCAATCCATTTCACATACCTGCCATTACATGTGTCCAAATCTTCTTTTCAAAGCCACTGGGCTCTCATAAAATTGAGAGGATGGGAAGAAAAGGAATTTCTGTGCATGAGGGAGGCAGGAAAACTTAAGATCAGAGCAGACTTAGAGCCAGGAAGTAGTCATTACTGTGTAACTACACTTCATAAGCAATTTGATATAAGCTGAACTGCTTGGTTTTCCTGTATTGTGAGAGCTCAGTACTGCAAATGCAAGAAGAGATTCTGTTTTTTGAACCTCTAATAGCTTATAATGACCTTTGTGCAAACTTTTTTACTACTTTAGTATTTGTGATGTGACAAGTCTTCACAAACCACAACAACAATATAGGAACAATAGCAGCGTGGCTTCTACAAATGCTTCCAAAGTGCTAGTGACAGACTTACTGCTGCACAGCAGCTCCACAATGGGGAGTAACATGGTTATAACTTGTCAGCTACTGTTTGAAATTGAATTTATTCATGGATTTGAAGCATGGTCTAAGCTGTTACAGAGGAGAGAGACATTGTGCTTCCAGCATATAGTGACAATATAGTGAATATGTGCAAAGAACCTAAAGGCATTGATAGCCATTGCTATCCAACTGTAGAAACAAACTCCCTGTGATTTAATTCCCACTGTTAGAGGGAGGTATATAATTTTGGTCAGGATGAGAGAGGCATTAAGGAGAGAGGTACGTTCAATCAAACATGGACCCGATGATCTCTCGAGGTCCCTTCCAACCCCTACAATTCTATGATTCTATGATAAGTTAGTACCCTCCTGAAGAGGCTGGAGGAGAAAGAAATGCTGATATACTTAAGAAAGGGATCATATTCTGTCTGTGTATCCTATGCCTAGTGGTAACTTTAAGTGAGGTTGCTGGGTGCTGCTGAAACACAGCCATGAATGTGCTTCCACATGAATGTGTTACTGATTTTTTTTTTTAAATGACACATTAGACTTGACATACTCATACCAGGAAAAAGTGGTTTCACTGACCCAGTGGTTTCTTGCATTTCACTTTGGGTAGTAGACTGAAAGGCTGAATTTCAAAGGTGGTAAGTTTGAATAGAAAATTCAAAAAGCATTCCCTGCCATGCTTCCCCCCACTTATCAGTTCCCTATTTCCCCCTTCTGCCCTGCCTTTTTTTGAAGGTTTGTCTCATCCATGTCTCACTCCAACCTTTGCTTACCAAACCTGGTCCACCACTTCCTCACTTGATAGTTGGTTGCCATCTGTGGTTTAAATCTTTCTCATCAGGTTGACTAGCCTGTTAATGAAGATGTTTCCCACACACCTGGTCAGGTGAATCCCATCTTTCTACCTATCCTTGAAGATGCTATTACCAAAGCTGAATTCCTGTCAACACCAGCTGTGCTACCAGTTGTTAACCCATACATAAGTAACTGCATTTCAATGTGCATGCCTAATGTGAGGGCTTACCCATCTTTATTTGCCAGGAATGAGTTCTTGGAGGACCTATCTGTCAACACAATTTTTGCTGTCTTCTCAGCCTTTCATTACGTGCTTACTGCCAAGAGCAGTTCAGATTCTGTTAGTTGAAACTTACTGCTTTCTGGTACAAAGTTTCTGGATTCTAATCTGCTGGAGTGAATTTCTTGGAGAACTTCTTTTGTTGGATGTGTATTCATTTGAAAAAAAAAAAGTGCACATTAGATTTTCCAAAGTGTGCATATTTTCTATTAACTTAAGACTTGAGTAATTTCTTCATTTGGTTTCATTTTAATTGGTCATTTGAGTGGTCACACTCAACTGGATAGGATTAGGAAATAATTAGCAAATTTCTTTTGAGGGCAGAAGTAATGATCTGTAGTTTGTCATAGATTTGCCTTTTATTTCTAATGCCTCCCTCCACTGCAATAGGCTCAATTATCTTGATATTCCTTTGAACCTTACCCTCCATGTGGCAAATTGGATCACAGGTAGTATGTTTTTTCTAATGTGGAGTTATGCCCAAGCTGATCAGTTGGCATCAAAAGGAAGGGAAGAGGAAAGGTAAAATGGCTTTATTCTGTTGGTGTTTCCTTTATAGGTGCCTATTAATTTAGTTTTATCCCCTTAGTTGATCATGTATCTCTTTAAAGCTTGTAAGAATTTAACTCCTTCTGGTTTGGTTTGTAGGGGCCAGTCCATTCAAATGTTATTGGGATAATCTTCAAAATTTGTGGATGTATTGCAAGATTTTGCCATCTTGTTTCATGAGAAAACAACCTTAAAAAGGCTATGTAATAAGCCTGTCCTACATGACATGGGTGTTAGTGTCAGGGAAGTTGTTGAAGTGGCCTGCGTTGTTTCCCCTTCTGCCATACCCTGGTACGTGCCTGTAATGTATTACTTGTATCTCTAATAGGGAGATGATTTTTAATGTAAAATCTGTTAAGTGCTTTATGAAGTCAGACTACCAAAGCCATCAGTGTCTGGAGAAGCCAAGTATTCACAGGACTCTGGGCACTGACCACCTGCAGGATTCACTGCTGTCCTCAGCGGTCACAACTACCCAAATGCAGAGCAGGCTTTTCTGCAAGTAACACAGCATTTCACAGCACTTAAAGCTTCTTGTATCAGGTCTGGCTGGGATGGTGTTAACTTCCCCACAGCAGCCCCTGTAGTGCTGTGCTCTGTGCTGGTAGCTGGAATGGTGGTGTTAACACAGCAGTGTTTTGGGTATTGCTGAGCAGTACTTGCAGATCTTTAAGGCTGTCTCTTCAAGCCTCCCTACAGATGCAGTCCCAAGGGACTGAAAGTGACTGTCAAGGGAAAAAAGCACCTTTTTAATACTTGCTCAGTCTATTGATCATCATTAATAGGGTAAGAATAACATATGCTAGTAATGATCTCTGATTTCTTAGTGATTTTTTAAATAGATTGACATCTATCAAGAAATCAAGTACATCAGGTTTTATTTGTATTCTATAAAATCTACACACATTACCAGTGTTCAAAGATCAGACCCACTAGTGATACTTGGGTCCTGAATATTCTAATGCTAAAGCTGCCTGTCTTGAATATATGTATAATATTTATATTCAATATAATCTTATAAATAAGATTTAAATAAATAAGCAATATTAACATTAAGGATTAAACTCTAGGTGGCAGTTGATTCCATCTTTTTTTAATGCAGGCTTAACAGTAGCATATTGATCAGCAAGCTTTTGTAAAGCTGAGAGAGATAGAGTGGTTATCACAGCTTGATTTGCTGTTTTAAATGCTTCTTCGTATAGCTGGGTCACTGAGGAAATGAGTTTCAGAGGGTATGACTCAAATTTAACTTTCTTCAAGACTGGTCTTTTCTATAGATCAGAGATGGCTGGGCAGGGCCTGATGCTGACTCCCAAAACCCTCTTCCAACTTTCCTGTTACCAAATTTAAGAACCTAATCTGTCATAGCTACTGAATAAATGTCGTTATTCTTGCTACTTTAAGTACTTGATGTCGGTTGTGGTTCCTGAGCAGCTTGCATGTGGGTTTGCAGCCCCTTGCTGGGGTTTGTACTGCGGCAATTTGACTTCTTTTCGCTTTCTGCAAGCCATTTGTACCAGCATCGGGGGTTCACAGCAAACAGTTTTGTCTTGCACTTCCTGAACTCTCTGTAAAGCTGCTTCCTATTTAGGACACAGGAATTCTAAACAACTTGGGGAGAATGAAGAATCCCAAAATACTGTATTTGTCCCAGATCCCTCCAGTATGGTCCTGGAGGGATTCTAATCAGGCCACTGACATGCTGAAGCAAAAATAAAATAAAAATAAGATTGGAACCTCTAGGAATGGACCAATATGTAGGTGTTCTGGAGTTACTGGCAGGTCTCTATTCCTAGAATTACAAAAGATGATGACTGTTCAGCACCATTTTGTCTCTTTCAACTTTTCTCTTTGCCTTTTGCAGTGGTGAACATTTGTCATGTACCAGGCAGAGTCTTCACAGCCCACATATACCTACCTTGAGGATGATACCCTTAGATAAGCAATACTACTGTGCAGACTTAGATGAAAGCAATGCTCCACTTTCTAGAGGTCAGGCTTACTGCAGGTACCTCTAAATGCAGTTACAGATTTGGAGAGGCAATCTGTCTGGGCTACACAATTGTAATAAGGCTTGTCCTTGGTTTCAGATGGGCCTGATAAGATGAAAACAAATATAAGCATCAGTGGATTTATGGCTGAAAAAAAGATGAGACTTTTTCATGTGGAGTAGAAAATCATAAGACCATAACATAATTCAGGCTGTGAGAGAAGAGCCCTGGAGGGTTTGAGTCCTACCTCCCGCTCAAAGCGGGGTTAGCTGGGAATCAGGCCAGGTTACTCCATTCTGAGAGGTTCATTTTGCAGACTGATGACTCTGGGTTACACATGCAAAGGAAGCCAAGGAACAGGAATGGGCATCCTTCATATGAACAGAAAGTAATTTCTGAAACTGACAGTGTAACTCATAATTGAGACAGTCAGTGGATATTATTGATGCTACTTGCAGGGAAAACTTTCCCTCTTAACAGACATTCACTTTCTTCCTACCCACACCTGAACTGCATAAAGAATTTCAGCGAGTCTCAAATGATGTACCATGATACTTCAGGTATATGTTTGCAACGCAGCAATGAACAAAAATTGTGACTTGCAGTTGGAGCACTAAAATTTAAAACCAAATGAGCTGAGACTGTCACTGCAGCATCTCTTTGAAACCATCTACACAAGGAAACATCAATAAAAAATGTAAGGGTGGGCAGGTACAGAGGAAGGACATATAAGCTGTTGTAAACAAAACTCCAGTGGTTGTTCCTATTAGATAAAACCCTGGTCTCTCTGCTTACCTAGGTGTTTAATATGGGAAATAAACCAAGATTTAGGTTAAGAGATTATCTGGTCACAAAATGGTTTTTTTGATACAGAGTGAAGATGAGAATAGATGATCTAAAGTTCCCTCCTGGGTAGAAAAAATACATCTGTGAATGCTTCAGATTTCATCTGCTTATTGTGGCAGGAAAGTCAATGCACAGTATGATATGCTTGCAAGCACTAAGCCTTAAATCAGCCTGGTCAGTTCTCTGTGTGAAGTTAAAGATGATTAAACACTAATTGAGAACAATATACATATAATCAAAATCTTGGTATGGTATGGTATGGTTCACCAAAAAGAATCTAAATAGATATCTAAGGAAAAATAGGAAGTATGTGTGATGCTTAGAAGAAAGTCAAGTAGAAAGTAAAGAAAATGTTCTAACTTAAGTTGAGGAGTGTAACTTGGTAAATTTTTAAAGTAGAAGCTGGAGAGAAAATTAAAAATGTCAAGAGAAACTCTGTAAGCTTTCTTAATTTTGCTCTTAACTAATTCAAGAGCAAAGTCATCCTACTGTAATTTATTCCAGCGCAATTGTTAATCTGGCCACAGCTGATGTCACTAACTCCAGAACCTTCAACCAAGGTTGGAATAAATGTGTATATACTCTACCTAATCCATATGCATTGTGCACCATCTGCCAGCTGTTTGGTTTAGAGTTCATTGGGAAAGTCCCCTGTTTAGACTGAAATGTTTTTTTCTTGCTTGTCATAAACTCCATGTTGGACAGTAATTCAGGCCTAATATACTTTGGATGGTGTTCAGTGCTGCTACAGTTAGCAAAACAATCAAAAGCTAAATATTGCTTTTAAAAATGACTAAATATTTAGGGGTTAGCAAAGAGTCTAAGGGATAGCAGCCCTGTCTGCATTGCAGCTGATCCAATCCTGTTATGTAACATGGCTTTTGCTGATAAGACTGACAGTTTCTAGTTTTTAACTTAAACAGCTTTATGAAGATAATGAATAAGTTTTGGGAAAGCTGTATCATTTCAAAATGCAGTGTAGATATTCACCCCAAAGCCCTTGTTTGAGGCGAGTGTGATGACTAAGGAATGTAATAGGCATCTGCAAAGCAATATGGGGGAGCAGTCCCAGAAATCTACGTGGCTTTCATTTGATGAGTCAAACTCTGCAGATGATCATGGAAATCCTTGCATCTCAGGCACACAATCTCCATGCTTTAAAGAAAGACATTTATTATTAAATAAGCCTGTACAGAAATGTGCTTTCATTTTAAGTATTGCTCTGAGAAAGGCATATTAGACTGTCCACAATCTACATGGACTAGAGACATGGGCTTCTAACTGATGTGCTGAGTACTAAACTTCCAGTGTTTCTAGAACTCTTGATGCATGCAGTCATCAGGGTCCAGACAGTGGGTATTAGATAACTAAGCTCTGGTGGGTCTGTAAAACGTGCTTTATTCTCCTAAACAGAGCTGAAAAACTTCAGTCGAGATTATTACAGAATATTCCCATTTATCAGCCTCTTTCTCTGGAGGTTATCACCTTCACAGCAGATGGGAGCATGCTTGGCTACCTGGTGTGAAACTGCCGTCCATGATGTTTTAGAACAGGGCAGAAGCCACCCCTGCAGCCCTCCCTTCTCCACCAGAACCCAGTCATGTTGATGGGCTTTGTACAGCAACAGCTGTGACCCAGGTGCTTATGCTGCACTGGGGGTAGAGCAGCAGGACACAAAGATGTGACAGGCACCTGAAGGAGCAGTGATGTCTATTTAGTAGCAGTTTGCTAAGCTAAAATGTGTCACCATTTAAATTATAGCTGTCAATGCTTAAAAGTCTTTCCCTATTCTTTATAAGCTCATATTGGTTCTTAAGAAAACATGTAACTGGACTTTGTCTCAAACAAGACAGTTCAGTAAAAAGACAAGAGGTGAGGGTATCCACCAATTCTGTCTAAACCAAGTTCTAATAATCCTAAACCAAGCTCTTGGGTTTTTTACCTCAGGAAAGACAGTTTAAGTCAAGGCAAGATATAAAACTTTTATCACTAACCATCTCTCAAATCCCCATTCTTTTTCATTACAGCTAACTGAAATATCAGACACTGAGAAGTCCAAGTGTGGCCACAGAGGCCTGCTCTTGTGTGTGCTGAGCACTCTTGAGTACTGCAGGCTCCTGTGATGGTGTCATTAAGAAAGGTTGGCAGCCTGGTTCTAGTGCTTTTAAAAGCTTTCCATAAGGTACCACGCTCTCCTGAGGTTCTGTGACTGGTCCTTCTTTGTTCTCTTACTTGTTTTGAAAATATCAAAATCCTGAACTCACAGGCTTCTATCTCAAAAAGGACTCTTACCAGGGCTTTTTCCATCTCTTTTTCCAGGTTTGATAATTGAGTTAAGTGTTAGATGAAAGCCTTTTCACATGGGCATACATGCTGTCACACAATTTTTGCCCCTCAAATAGATGTTCTGGGAAACGGTGGGGCAGTTTATCCTGTGGAGTGGTAGCTCTAGGTGGTACTTCTTCAGTTTTGGCAAGTTTGTGTCTGCATGGGTGTGTGCTAGAAACTTCAGCCCTGCAGCAGAAAGTGTGACACTCATTTTTAAAGTACTTAGTTAAAGGTCAGAACCACTCTAAGCATTAACAGTAATTACAATTATTTTATTATTTTATCAGTACTTGTCAAAACAATGACACTCTCCTGATCTAGCTGCTGAAATGGCAATATTTCCATTAGTGCATGAAGAATGGAATGAAATGGCTTTAAAAAGGCTAGCCAGGAAAGACACAAATCTCTGTGGAAAAGCTAATTGTTTTTAAAGTAACTTAGTAGTTATTTTTATGTTCTCCCACATTTTTAAACTGTCCTGCTTTTTCCCCTGTATCTCATATTCTGTTAACATGGGAACTCCCTGACTTCACAGTACTATATAAGCACATGTTAGGAACTTGTCATTGAAACACGGAAATGGTCAGAAAGGTAAACTTGGCTCAAATCAACAAAGCAAGTCCCCCTGCTTGTCCCCCCCATGCTTATCAGATTTACTATAGCTACCACTGTACCTTTTCCTGTGCTGCAGGATTCCTCCGGAGGTGCATGTCCTCAAATAAATTTCCTGATGTGCTATTAAGGAGCCTCATTTTTTGAGCTGGCTCATTTTCCATGGCTCAATGAAATTTGGAAAAAGATAAAATTAGTCTGGATTCTGAAAGAGCTACTGAAGTGTATAGCCTGAGAGCTTTCTCTTCTCTTGTTTAAACTTCAGAATAGAAACACTATGCTAAGAAACAGTTATCTTCTGTCCCAATCACTGCTCTTAGCGTTAGGCTATCCGTTACGTGTAATCCCATGTTCTCTCTGGTGAAAATAAGAAACTGTAACAGACCTAACCTACCTATTAGATAAAAATATTCTAGGTCAAAATAAAGCCTGTCAGTTCTCTAGATTGGTTATATTTTTTGCTATTGTTTCTAATTTGAATTAAGTTGTATCTATTAATTGTTATGTACTGTGACTCTTTTCCCTCCTTGTGGGTCTTAGGGCTATTCTGAAATTACAAAATATTCTGGTACATATTTTTAAAAATATATTTCAAAAATATTCCATTTGAACAATAAATAATGAGTTATTCCAAAAAATGAGACATCAGATATTTTGTGAAGATGGCTGCAGGCATTTCCAAACTCTTGTTACAGATATGGATGATAGAGTATGGAATGTCTCTGAAGCACTGGGAGTTATCAGGGAAACACAGGCAAAGAAAAACTTGATCAAAATGTAGTTGTTGCTTTCCTTGCAGAAAAGTAAACATGGATTCCCAAAAGACATGAGTCTGGGCTGTGAGTTGGGCTACAGAATCTATTACTAATAGATGTGATTAAGAAAAAGTACCTGGGTTAATTAATGTATTATCAAAGCACTTTGACTTGCTTTTAAAAATGACTCTTTCTGGTTGGTTTTTTTTTTTTTCATCCTGGCATTATTACCCACTAGGTTCTCATGCACCTCAGGAACTTCTCAAATTCTTGGCACCCAAACCTTTTTGAATTCTGTAGTAGTTGGATATTCAGGCCTTTATGAAAGTTATAGCCTTAAACAAACATCTCAAAGTTTTAAAGGGAAGTTACTTTGATGAAATAAAGCAAAGTTTGGTAATATATATATTACAATAGTGCACCTGGCAGCCTTATAAAGAGGAACAGAGGCAACCTTGGGAGGTGATTTCATCAATCTGTCTTGAGTGGACAAGGAATATTGTGCCAGGTCTCCTGCAGTCTCTATTGCTGTAAATTGAGTCTGGAGTGATATTTATCTTTTTCATAGAAATCTTTCATTAAATTGTTGACTCATGCTCACCTTTTAATAAGATATCCCTCTTGGGTCTCTTTTTAAAGTGACTTCACCTAAATGCTGACTACTTTTGAGCTCATTTTTGCTCAAGGATAGTATTTTCACATTTGAAATTGTATTTAATATTTTTTCCAGGTTTCTCTGCTAATTTCTCAAAATTGTATTGAGCTCTGATCTCTTCCAGCCCAACATACTTAGAGTTCTGTCTAGGTCTGTCTGTTCTTCAGATATAACAATGTTACTCTCTATTCCACCATCCAAGCTGGGAAAGACATAGACTGGGTCATGAGACATCCGCTATGTCCCTTCCTCTTGCCAGTGAACCAAAGAAACCGCGTTTTTGGGTACTTTACCCAGTTTGCATCAGCTTTTGGCAATTTCATTAGGGGACCATGTTTCCCCTGGGTCCATGTAAGAGTATGGTGGATGGCATGATTACTTTACTGTACCAAGACTGAGGAACCCAGTTTCCTGCAAGAGTGAGGCCGGTTGTAAAGGAAAACAGACTGGTTGGGTGAAAAATGTAATTTGATTATAAAAAATTTCAGTTATCTGCAATTCTGGGTCTTAAAGACCTGCTGCTTTGCTTTATTTCATAATTGTCATGAACAGTGAAGTTAATTTAACAGCTCTAGGGTTTATCAGCCTTTATTTTTTTTTAAACATAGGCATTATACCTACTTTTTTCAGTCCTCTAGAAAGTACTCTATACTTCATGAGTTTTTAAATACATGTACTAATGGTTTTGCAATTGTGTTGATTAGGTCTTTATGTGAGGAAGTTCATCAGATTGAGCTGATCTGAAAACTTGAAAGTTACTGTCTTACCTGTTTTTTCCATTCTCTAAAGCAGAAAACTTACTCCTCTGACACTGGTATTAATTTTTTTTGGCCTTTGTTATCAGTTGGTATTCTTAGTAAAGACATTTAATTAAAAAAGATTTAAAGCAGGTTGACCTTTGTCAGTAGCAGACAAATGCTTGTTCATCTTTTTATTATTGCTTATAAAATTATTTCTTGTTACTTTTGGTTTCTCTTTTTATTTGCATCTGTTTTGTATTTCTAATTTATGCATTACAGATCTGTGCACTCTGATAATTACAAATTAATTGAGCTTTCTCCCCCTTTCTTATATTTGTATTATCATTTATCTGAGAGAACCTGTTCTGCTTAAGTCCGGTAATTGTGAATTTTATAGGTTGACCTCAAAAGGTCTCTTTCTCCTTACCTTGATCTTTGTTCTTAAATTTCCTTAGGTCGCTGACTATTATTGATTAAATTTGAGTCTACTGAAGTGTACCCTCTTTTGTGGCTGTTAGTTTCCATCCTTCATTTTCTAAGGAGTGTGAACTCTCTAATTTCACCTGACACCGAAAGAAATGTTAACATTCTTATCTGTTATTCTTTATTGCTCTTAACTGAACTTAAAAGAATCACCCTTGTAGTTGCCTTCATCTTCTGTAAAAGGCACGCATCCCATTAACTTCCTAGGAAATCTGTCATCTGCTACCCTGAATTAACCTCTAAAGTGCCCAGTTCTTCCTTGTGAATGAGGAACAGCTTACCTGTGTCACAGCAACAGTTGTATTTCAGTGAAGCTACTTGCATGCTAGATTCCTGTGTGATAACTGTTATAAAAAAACCTTTCCTGTCCTGTGATTGGAGTTTCACTCCAGTGTGCAATTTGACTTCTGGACAATAACATTTGAAAAAAAGTATAGTGGTGTTCTATCTGTGTGGAAAAAGCATCCTGTACCCAACTCATTTTCTTACTTACAAGCCTTATCCACAAGAACTGAACTGCTACCTTACTTCTCAGTGCATCACTTATTCATGTTTGTGAAATGCAATCTTCAGACAGATCTAATGGCTCGTGGAAAATGAGCATTGAATTACTGGGCAGCGTTGCTCTGTTAGTGTAGTGTTCGTTTCGGAACACGTCTCACTTTAGGTAAACTTGCATATCCTGAGCTATTTTGTTCATGGAGCTGAACATTACAGAAGCAGCCTTATGAGAAAACAACAATGAACAGCACCATTTAGGCAAACAGTTAATTTTATCTTTGTTTTGCCAAGTCACAATTCATTGTCCTTCTTGATGGTGCAAAACTAATTGGCTCTTATCACAGTTACATTACCTCCAAAGGCAGATAAAATTAATGCAAAGTAAACATCACCATGATCAGGGACTGACTGATTAAAAGGGAAATAGACTTACATGAAGTTGATGCCGAAACCCACAACAGGCTCTCTCAGAATTATAAATCAAGCTCTCCAGGTTATCAGCTGCTGCTCCAGTTGATTATTTTGTATCCTTCGCTTTAACCTTGGGTCACCCTTAATACATCTGGTCTGCAGTGATTAATATGACTGATGAAAATAAACTATGGGAGAGCAATGCCATATTGCATGACTAATTACTCTATCAGGTTACTTGTTTACAGCTTCTAAAAAATGTTTTTGTTCATGTAAATAAATCAAAGCCTGTTATGCTCTGTGCTGTGAGACACTACCCTGTCGGACTGTGAAGGCTCTAAAAGGAGACCTCCGCTTTCAAGAAATCACACTTTGAACTGCAAAATCTCCAGCTCTTTATTTTCTTCTGTTCACTCCCTTTAGTATTTGCCATGTTGGCAGGAAGGTCCTGTTTGAGTGTGGGAGTTAGATTATTTCTTCTCTCGGCGTTTTCTCTTGAACAGATCTCTCTACTGAATTCCTTCTAAGAAATCTCATATTATTTTGGCAACAGGCAATTGCTGCTGAGTCCGAATGGATCGAGGAGTATAGGGCATGACCAGTGAGGAGTCAGGACCACCTTTTTGCCTTTCTAAGTTTAAAAATGAAAATGCAAGTGGCTTTATTTGATTCCAGTCCTCAGAAGAGAATGAAGAAATGTTCTTGGAAAAACAGACATTTCATCCAAAACAATGTTATATTTAATCAACAGTTGCAGGTTTCTGTGAAGCAAATAAAATTCTAGAAAAGACAAAGGAAGAAATGTATTGACACGGTATTTTGTGATTTTGGTGAATATGATTCTCATTAAACTGAATGACTTAGAGTCTCTTCTGAAGAGATTTGTTGAAGCCCACACAGAATTACAAACTCATACACTGACATCAACTGGACAAATATGTAGAAGAGTAATGAAAAGAGGAAAGAAATTATTTCCTATGTGCTTGTGCAAGAAGTCTTCAACTGTGAGAGAGGGTGTGCTCCCACAAATGTTTACATACCCAGAGGACAGGGCGCAGACAAGACACTCTTCAAATTATTCCAGGACAACACAAAGCCTGTGTCTTTCTTGACCTTCATCAGAGAGGATCCAAATAAAACATTTGTTGTTCAACAAATAACACACTGGAAATGACTGCCTTAATTTTATATATGTATAATTAATATTTTTTACTATATTTGATATGTGGAATATTAAATACCTCAAAGAAGTATAAAGTGTTCTTGCGGGAACCTGAGGCAATCCAAGCCTTTAGGCAAAGTGGGACTTGGGAGTATCCATTCTGTCTGTGAATATACAGGGCAAAAGAGAGAAAGACAGAACCTAGAGGATGAAGTTGTTTCTTGAGGAATGCAATGAAATATCCACATGCAGCTTTCCAAAAAAGCAGTCTGCAATGATTGTAGATGACATCGTTTTACATGCAGTTTTTAATTTCCAATCCTTCAAAACACAATCCACATCTTTCAAATTTTTTAAAAAAAAGTATAGACATTTTTGCCAACAGCTTTGTCTAATTTCAAGTATTAAGGTAGGTGGGTTATGTTGCTGCTGCTATCATAGAATGGCATGGGTTGGAAAGGACCTCAAGGATCATAGAGCTCCAACCCCCTGCCACAGGCAGGGCCACCAACCTCCAGCCCTGGATCTACACAAGGTTGCCCAGGGCACCATCCAACCTGGCCTTGAACACTTCCAGGGATGGGGCATCCACCACCTCTCTGGGCAGCCTGTTCCAGTACTTTACCACTCTCTCTGTAAAGCACTTTCCTCTAATACCTAATCTAAACCTTCCCTCCTTTAGCTTTAGTCCATTCCCCCTTGTCCTGCCATTTTCTACTCTTTTAAAAAGTAGATTCCCCTCCTGTTTGTATGCTCCCTTCAGGTACTGGAAGGCTGCAATGAGGTCCCCCCACAGCCTTCTCTTCTCCAGGCTGAACAAGCCCAGCTCCCTCAGCCTCTCCTCATAGGGGAGGTGCTCCAGCCCTCCAGTCATCTTCATGGCCCTCCTCTGAACCCTCTCCAACAGTTCTACATCTTTCTTGTATTGCAGGCCCCAGATCTGGACACAGTACTCCAAATGGGGCCTCACGAGGGCGGAGTAGAGAGGGACAATCACCTCCCTGTCCCTGCTGGCCACCCCTCTGCTGATGGAGCCCAGGATACCATTGGCCTTCCAAACTGCAAAACTGTAAACTAACAATGTAATAGCTATAAGCTAATTGTGTTCTGTCTCATCAAAGACAGAGTTAGTATATAAATTGTGTGCGGGTATTCTGGAGGCCGTTGTGCTTTGTAAGCCAAGTGTCTGTACAGCATTTGCTGATAGCTCCCAGAAGCTCACCATGGAGGCTACATTGTCCAATAGTGACTTTGAGGGTTGTTTTTTTCCTAGGCATAAGGAAGTGTCCCTCTTGTAGGTGACCACGAGTCACTGAACTGCCTCAGCCCTTCTACAAAAGCAGCAGAGAGTTTAAATTAGACAAGTCCCGTCTTGGGGTAAGGATTAAATACTCCAATAGATGTCATGGGAGGTTGTGTAAGCATCATCCTTAGAGGTTTGAGAGCAATGGGAAAGCAAAACCTTCTCAAGTATGACATGGCACAGCTGATCTCTTTTTCTCTGATACATATTTCACTTTCTAAAATCTAGCACCCATAGCACTTTGCAGAAATTACATTACACGTAATACTGTTGACACATGGTGTCAAAATATTTGCTTCCCATTTATTGCATTTCAAATAAAAACCTCAGCATGTGATGAAGATGAACTGAACTCTTGTATCCATTAAACTGTTTTACAATGAAATGGTTTCACCTTAGAACAACGGTGGAATAGAATTCAAAATGATTTTGTTGCCAATGTATTTGTATAGTCATCTCTTTATGTTGTCACAGACTATATCATCATAGTAGATTAGAGGGCTGGAGCACCTTGCCTACAAAGAGAGGCTGGGGGAGCTGGGCTTGTCCAGCCTGGAGAGGAGAAGGCTGCAGGGGGGCCTCATTGCAGCCTTCCAGTACCTGAAGGGAGCATACAAACAGGAGGGGAATCAACTTTTTAAAAGGGTAGACAATGGCAGGACAAGGGGGAATGGATTAAAGCTAAAGGAGGGAAGGTTTAGATTAGATATTAGAGGGAAGTTTTTCACAGAGAGAGTAGTGAGGTGCTGGAACAGGCTGCCCAGAGAGGTGGTGGATGCCCCATCCCTGGAAGTGTTCAAGGCCAGGTTGGATGGTGCCCTGGGCAATCTTGTGTAGATCCAGGCCTGGAGGTTTGTGGCCCTGCCTGTGGCAGGGGGTTGGAGCTCTATGATCCTTGGAGTCCCTTCCAACCCATACCATTCTATGATTCTATGATCATCACTGTATTTAAGAACAATAAACCACCACAGCTGCCTTGCCTGTAGTTGAATGGGTAAACAGAAGGTGAAACTTTTTTTGGACAGTAACTAAAATTCTGTAGTGATGGAATGAAAGTGGGGCAAACATACTTGAGAAACACAGACACTTCAGATGTATTTGTTTAAAAGCTGTTTCTTACTTGTTAACCCGTTATTGGCCCATTATGAATGTGAACATCTTATTGCTTTACTTTGTATGTGTTTCCCAATTCTTTTGCGCTTCTGCAGCGTGTTTGTGAGGAGTAGAGAGCAAGTCTGTCTTTTCCTTTCCATCAAGCTCAGCTTTTTATCTCACAGAGAGGAGCCTTCCTGCCAGGGCTTTTAGCTGCGGCCTCTGATGAGCAACGAAACAGACCTTCTCGTAGACCTCAGAACAGGCTGCTATCGCCAGGCCCTCTGCTCCGATGGACATTAGCATGCGGTACCATTTCACTTACAGTTACCATCTTTGTATCATAGCAACACAAGAGAATGCTAAGCATGGGCAACACAGGGGTGTTCTCTCACAACTGGAGAATTCCTGAATTGACTCACGTTTGGATGATCTTTATGTGCAAATTCACGAAGCGTGTTTCCCAGATCAGATACATAAATGATGGTATTGTGGCATACCACAGAGGAACAAAATGACCTCTTTCTGTCTTAAAATATATGACTCTCTCCTTCTTTTCAGTCATGGAAGGAGAAACAAGTTCCACAATGTTATTGTGATGAGGGCAGGTCAGCTGGCTATTTTTAGCTTCAGCTAGCACATTTAGCAAACTCCCACAAGAAAAACATTCTTACCTGCAGCTGATTAGCATTCAGAGCTGCACAGCTCTATCCATTTAAGCATCAAAACTGCTATTTTAGTCTTATTTTTGCAAGCAAATGCTTGCTGTTCAGTGTTAGGAAAAAGGTGCATTCAGAAGGAGCAGCATAATACATTTCTGATCTCAAAAGCTAAATGCAAATAGTGATTACTCTGACATTGGAGTAATAAGCACACAGAGGGTAGCTTTGCTAATGTTTGTCATTAATGGCTGTAGCCATTTAAACTCTCCTGGAGCAGGGAATGGAATTTTCACTTTATTTTTTTAAAGGTTTATTTCTAATGTTTTCATATTTACATATTTAAAATCTTAATGGAAGTTCCTATTCAAGTTCAAATCTCCTTATCTAGCTCTAACTAGGATGATATTCTATGATGGGCAGTATCTCTTCTAATTGTGCTCCTTGACCTGGCTGTATAGGTTCTCATATCAGAGTTGATCTTTCTCCCACTTAGCTCACCAGACACAGGTACCCCAAGGGGGATGCCAAATTAGCATCTGGAAAGGCTTGGAAGTTTGACCTACAGTTTATTAATTGCATACCTTAACAGAGTAATGTGGGCTGATGTTCTTAGAAGGAACCTTGCAAAAACTACTGCTTGCTGTCATCTCCTGGATTTATTCCCACTGGCAGGGTAAGATTAGTCTGAATGGGTAGATGTATACAAGGAATCATAAAAATGAGGAGATGGAGGGAAAAAGCAATGCTTTTTTGATTACTGTACTTCATAGGTATTACACTTCATTAGAAAGGTAAACTTCAGCCAAATTTTTAAATTGCTCATTGTTTACCACTAAAGAGCAGAACGTTCTTTTCAAAAGAAAGGCAACCTATTTAGAATTTGTAAAATATCTTGCTATCAAATCTCCTTATAGATACTCTTTGATAATACTTATGACCTTAAATTCGGAGTTTTTGATACCTGACATTGAAGAGGTAAGTAATTTTGTAGTGGCTAGAGGTGCTGAACATTGCATTTATCAGACTTCTTGATGTTCCCATCCATTTAAAAGATTTTCTGAAATTTCCTGCCTCCTTCTGTACAATTTCCTGTCAAGAATTCCCTACCCCATTTTTCCTAGAATCCCAGCCTGGTGTCTCTCCCAACCCCCCAAACCAAGGTTTCTGTACGTGTTCCAGGTGGATCTTTCTTATCCCCACTCCCACAGAAAGTACTTCCATGCCCTCCTCCTGTGCTAGCATCTCGCTTTTCTAACTTTCCATCTACTTTAGGTCATTTAGGATACTAATATTTAAAAATGGCATAGTGCAGATCAATAGAAAGATGAAGAAACTGCTGTTTCTCTGGAAGGTTGTTACTAGCTGGCAAAACCCGAGACGTCTGTATTCAGTTATGAAAATACTTGAAGCTGCTGGGTATCTGACCACAATGGCAGCATCTAATTTCATCATATATTTCTAATATTGTCTCCTCTGGCTTCTGTTGATCCAGGTAACTGCTTAAGGGTACAACTCAAAAGTTATATACAAAAGAGGAAGAAGAGCGTGTAGGTAGGCACCTGGCTTTGCTAAGCAAGCAACATCACTGCAACGCGAGAATGTTGGAAAGTTCTTCACAGGTAAGGGATTTATAATCTGAGGCAATGCAAAGAAGCCCACCCGAGCTCCTCAGTTAGTTGGAGCACCTAATAATGATTTATGGGTTTATATTAACTTTAAACAGATCTACACAGACCTATTTTGTATGCCTGAAATCAGGCCTATAACCCATTTATTTACTTGCTTCCTGAAACACGTTTCCCATTGTTTAAGGATAGTCATAACAAGATACACTGGTTGACATTATGTCAGTGTAAACATGTTAAAACTGAAAGATACATAGATGATTTGATTCTACTCCTTTAAGCGTCTTCTAACATCTTATTGAATGCCATGCACCATTCATGAACAGCGAACTCTCCTTTTTCAGTTATATTTAAGAAAATGTATTTGACTAAAGCGGTTACTCGTTTGTGAGGCTGTTTCTAAACTGGCTCTTTGGTGGGTGGCAGATTATTACTTTGATTCACTGTTTGAACTGAAACAGAGCTTTGGATTGACTACACAGTGCAGCCATCCTATCTGACACCCAGCTAGGTAGTGTGGTGTCACTGTGGACATCTCTTACGGACAAGAGTCTGCAATAAGGAATCAATAATGATTATGATTTGAGTGTAAGAGAGTCTTATCTAGCAGTTGAAGAATACAGTGTAAAGGAGTCTTTCAATTAGGCTTGAACAGGTGGAGAAAGTTACTTCAAGCAAACTCGTGCTCTTGCTTGTACAGCGAATTTTTTTCTTAATTATTTTTTTTGGCTTCCCAGTCCATTTCCAAGTCAAACTCCAGTCACAAGGAAATATTTAGTAATCATTTACTGGCCCCTCTAGCCAATAGCATGAGTTTACCATGTTCTTCCTCAAAAGCCCTATGCCATCAGAGTACAGCCATGCCAGGTGGAAAACACTTCTCACCAGGTAAGGGCAGGCCAACCAAGCATGAGTTGATCTTGGGACACCTGTTCTTGGCATGCACTCCAGCTTCTGCAGCCCCGCTTTGTCCATCACATCTGAAAAGTGCCAGTTCTTGTAACAGTGCTCTCTAAGTGCAGTTTGTTTAATTTTGTGAACTTCCCTATGAATAAACTTGATTGCTCAATGATGTTTTGGTAAATAAACACAGAAGACCCATGAATGCTGCCAGAGTAAATTGAAGTAATACTGCTGGGGAGTGTTTGCTCTAGTAGCTGTGACTTTTAGTGCTCAGTACTTCAAGAAAGCAATTAAGACAAACTCTGGTAAGAGTTTGTGTACTTCTGAACCATCAGAGGAGTTAACTGGTTAGGTGTTAGTTGCAGACTCAAATATATAGCCTTTTAACATCCAAGAGACAGTCTCATTTCCCTCATCCACAATGTTTTTTCTGCTCTCATACCACCAACAGCTCCCAGCTCCAGCCTACGCCAACATTTATGGTTGCATTAGGATGACTCTGCACTGGACTAAGATTACATCACATTTATTCAGAGTAACAAAATGACAAATGCTGGGATACTCTTCTGCCTTTTTCACCTTTGTCCCTGTTGTGATAATCAGCAGAGCATCTATCAAAACCAGCTCACATTCTGAAGTTTCCAGTGGTGTCAGTATCTTGGTAGACATCTATTGTGGTTTAACAGCCACACAGCTGCCTGCTCCCTCCTTCCACAGTGGGATGGGGCAGAGAACTGAAAAAAAGTAAAACTTGTGGGTTGAGATAAAAACAATTTAATAGGACAGAAAAGAAAGAGAATAAAGATAAAAATATACAAAATGGGTGATGAGCAGCTCAACTTCCTTCCACCTTCTAACCGATGGCCAGCTAGTTCCCAAGCTGTGGTCCTTCCCAGCCACTCCCCCCATTTTAAATGTGACATCATATGGTATGGAGTATCCCTTTGGCCAGTTTGGGTCACCTGTCCTGGCTGTGTCCCCTTCCAGCTTCATTGGTAGGGCAGTAGGAGAAGCTGAAAAGTCCTTGACTGCTTGACAACAACTAAAAACATCAGTGTGATATCAACATTAATCTCATCCTAAATCCAAACCACAGTGCTACACCAGCTGCTATGAAGAAAATTCTCCCAGCCTAAACCAAGACGATGTCCTTACAGTATTTCTGTTTAATTCCTATTGGTTTTCTCAAGCTAATCATTCTTCTTTTAATCTAAAAAGTTCCAACTTCTGTCACTGGAAAAATACTGAAAAGAAAAAAGGAACCAAAAAAAAATCCTTAAATCTGACTTGCAACCCCTAATGAGAAAAGAAAAAAAAATCTGTCATCTCATTCAGAAGAAAGAAGAAATGCTACGTTTTTTTAAGTGAAATAAATGCTTTCCCTAAACATGATCGCAGTTGACAAAATGCTGCATGTTTAGGTGGCAATTATAGCTCTTTCAGAGACTGTCAAATCTTGTCACAACACGTTATAAATGAGGACAGATTTAGACATCCTTTCTGACAGTTACGTGTAGGATGTGGATGGTTGGCAGTTAAATTTCAAATGCAGGGAAATTTTCCTTCCAATAGATCTTTGCTTGTTTATTAAGAGGGAGTTACCGTGCGCTGAATCTTGTATCTACCATGTGCAGCTTTTCATCCTTACAGCTTTTGACATTTCACTTTAACTTTCTTTGTGACAGCCATCTGAACATTGTTTTAGGTAAAAAGTAACCTACGGTGCTCTGGAGATGTATGAAATTTTTAAAGCTCTTGGTGTTTTCATACTGAGATTAGAGTAGGAAATGTGTCATATTATCCATGGATGGATAGATAGCAAGAAAGCAAATAAAGGAGACTGCAGCAATGCTGATTGAAGGGAGCAGCTTCATGATGCACACAGAAAATGGGATAATGCACTAGCCCACGTTTGTGTGAGACGTGCAAAGTGTTGATGAAGTATTAGCAATAATAATGTGCATCACAAAGCACAATGCATGTGATGATAAACTACTCGTGTGTCATTAAAGACCAAACCTGAAATGGATTTCAAACTGCTTCTGACGTTAAGAGGTCAAATGGCATGGGGACAAAGAAAGAAGAGGAATCATGCTAACACACACAAGAGTCCTGGCTGGGTCACAGGACCAGCAGAGATTGTGACAAGCTTTGTATTCACCTTTTCTGCAAAGCTCAATGAAGGGGTGGGAAAGGGAGCAGCAGCATCTCCGAGTTAGGTGATGCCCAGCATACACTGCGTTACATACGTACAGCAAGTGGTGAGAGGGGAGCTATAGCTGCAAATCCTAATAATCCCTTCAAGGTCCTGGAAGCATCTCCTTCTGGAAGAAACTGGTAAAAGGAAGATAAAAATCTGTTCACCCATTTTGTAGTCCTCTCTGGCTTGGATATACCACATCATAGACAACTTTTATGAATGGTGGTGTGTAAAATCCCGGTGAATTAGTAAGTGCAATGCTAACATTTCATAGAGATAGTGAAGAAGAGATGTTATCTGTGATATCAGGACCTTGTGACTCTTCTGTTTAGCTATAGTAGCAGTTTAGCATAACAGAGTTATTCACGTGCACGCTGTCAAGCAGATATTTGAGTAGTTTGCTGGACTGGGACCAAAGTGCTCATTGCGTTGGAGGACTGAGCCCGTAAACTGGAACACTGTGGGCAGCTATACCTTTTGCAGAGCTGAAGTGCTTTCTATTTTTGTAAGAGTGACAGTGTTATGTAACTAGCAGAGAGATGAACTCGTGTTCATTCCGAAGGTTCATAAAATATTCAGAAATATTTGTGAAATTCTATCTTGAGTAATACAACTTTAAGCCCTTGAATTCTGAATGAGTGGCTCTCCTGTTTCTGTCTGGTTGCAGACCATTCACTTAGCCCTAATGACATGCATCCAAATAAATGCTTGCTATTTCACAAATGTGAAAATAAATGTACTGTTTCTATGCTCCAAGACATCAGCATTTATTGCCTCATTTGGGAAAACAACAGACTTATTTGGTTCATTTATACTCTGTTCAAATACTGTTTTGAGAACAGGGACCAGCATCTTGCAGCTTTCATAAATAGGGTTCTATATTCCCAAGCATCTTCCCTTTTATTCGCTTGTATGAAAAAATCTTACGGGGTGAAAGATTACAGGGTGCCTCAGGAATACATAATTAATTTGCCCATAAACACTAAAATGTAATACATTGACTTTAAAAAAATAATTATTATTATTTGTTCAATTCCATACTGAGCTGAATTTTTATGTCTCTTACTGACTTCAGAGATTGAATTTACTGTGTTTCACCTTCTCAATCACTGAACCAATGAAAACTTGTGGTTAATAAAATATTGCAGAATGATTGTCTATTTGAGAAGTATTTTTGAGTATTTTTAACTTTAAGGAAATGCCACACATGTATGCAATTGGAATAAAAAAAGCAAGAACTATCTACTTCAAAAGTAATCTTCATATTACTGGTTTGTTAGGGGAGTACACCACCCAATTTTACAGCTCTAGGCAACAATTCTGATTATGATGGAGCCTATCAGAAAATTAGAAGCACCAATAGTTTCAGCCTTTTTTAGTGTGAGAAAACTATCTTTAAGATTATAATTGTTTGAGGTTTTATCAGACTTGTTCTCCTATTTGCATTCACATATTTCTAATTACAGGGGAAAAAGGAAAGATATCCCCTGTCAGAATAGAACAAGCAACATATTCTCAGACAATATTTTACTGAAATTGAGAAAAATTAAAAAATAGTAGCAAAACATCAACGTTTATATGGAAACACTTTAAGGCTCCTTTCAATAAATGGCTTTCCTTCATGGCCAATAGATCTTCCAAAACAATACCCATTCAAAATTCTGACCTCCACGCTCTTCCATGAGAGAGACCTCCATGTCCTAGATAACAGTGCTGCTTTTGATGCTGGGGAGGGGAAAGGTTATTGTGCCATTCTGTCACCATTTCTGCTGGCACTGCTGTGGTGGTGACAGAGGCCATTTGGATAAAATGGCACTCTAGACCAGAAGAAATTTAACCCATGTGAGTACAAGTTCCTTGAAGTCCATACTGAAGTATGTGAAGGCACAGATAGACATCTCGAAGCCCTGTTATATTTTAGGCTCCTGGGGGCACTAACAAGCCCTTCTGCCTCTGCCTGTCCTTCCCTGGGGCTTACCCCAGCCTGACCAGAACCCTGTGTCAGCACTCTAGGGCTGTCAGTCCTTGCCTGAGCCAGGCAGCAGAACACAGTGTTGCAACCCCCTCCTCCTGGGGTGCCCCTTTCTGTCCCAGCCCCAGGAAGACCCCAGCCCATATATCTGGAAGGTGTAGTCCATCAGGTAAAGAAATCTGAAAGGTGAAGGAGTAGCAGCATGAAGAATCACGATCTCAGCAATTGCATCTGCTCTCTGGCAAGCTTGATGTGAGTTGCATTGTGAAACCAGAACAAAAATGATCTGAAGTCACTGTATTTCATTGAACTCAAATGGGAAAACATGTAACTCTTGATTTTGGTGCTTAATTCTATGTACCTGTATTTGAAAGGATTTGGTGTAAACCACAAGACTGGCACTCCATAATGCAGAAATGACTGTAACTCTGCTCTCCAGCTGCCTGGAGCTAGGGTCTGGAGGTGGCTTTGTATTTCAGCTTTGCAGTCTACCATTAAAAACTACCTGTGATTGCTGATGATCTGCTTCTGCTTCATTGGCCAAAGCACTGGCCAAAAATCCAAGGGGTGACTGCCTGATATTCATGTCCAGTCCTCAATCAAATCCCAACGAGTTGCTTGTTAGCTTTCTCCAAGATCTGGGTGAAAACTTAAAAGCCACTCCCTCTCTGAGCAGGGTATTGGGACAGGGTGACAACTTAAATTTAACATGATGCTGGGTGATGTTAGTGAGGAGGTAAAGTCCAATACAGAAAACATATATCGGGGAAGTCTGGTGTTAGAACAACAGGAAAAAAGCAAATTCATTGGATATAATGATTGCTGAATGTTTGAACTAATCTGTTCTATCACTGTCTGAGGAGTCACAACCAGGCCTGACATATTCTGGATTATTTATAGGGATTATTATTGATCATTAATAGGCTTGCATTAATATTTTTCATTAATAATCAGAGGTAGCCACCAGTCAATAATATGAAGAAGCACTGAGATGGTAAACTTGCTACTAGCCCTCAGTTTCTGGGTGGAGGGGGTGGGAGGAAGAAAAAAAGTACATTTCAGCTCTCAGAATCCCAGTGCACGGACCAGAATAACCCTCATTCTGGCAATTTTATTGGCATGGGTTTCTGGTGGGGTTCCACAGGAAATTATTTTCTCATGGACTGATTTGCCACTCTTTATCATCCAACAAGGAACAATGCTTCATCACTCTGTTTCAGCAGTGCTGACAAATGCAGGGAATGGCGACCGGAAGATCACGAGCTGTACGGGAAGCGAATAGGGAAGAGGGGTCCTCACTATGCTGCTAGAGATAAGGCTTCTGCACAGGAGAGGATGATACGGGCAGTGACACAGGTCAAGGGGTGGTAACGAGGCATGGGGCATATATAAGTTGTTGTTAAACCATAAATAAACGCCATTTACAGCATCCTCATATTGGTGTCAGTGCTGGCGGGCCCGGGGGCGGGAGAGTGCCTCCGTGCCACCTCAACCGTAGGAGGTCGATTGCCGGACGGAAGGCAACAGACAATATATAATTTTAATAGAATCATAGAATCATAGAATCTCCTGAGCTGGAAGGGACCAATAAGGATCATCGAGTCCAACTCCTGGCTCCACACAGGGCCAGCCAAGTCAGAGCATGGGACTGAGCGCATCGTCCAGATGCTTCTTGAACTCAGCCAAGCTCAGTGCTGTGACCACTTCCCTGGGGAGCCTGTTCCAGTGCCTCTCAGTAAAGAACCTCCTCCTAATATCCAACCTAAATCTCCCCATTTGCAGCTTCATACTATCAGAACATAAAATTATAAAAGAAATGTGTCAATACCTTTGTAAGGTTTGGGCAATTGGCCAAAATGTGGCTTGCTAGAGAATGGATAATTGTGTCTCCTTATATCCTAGTCAAGAAACTGTGCAAATCCAGACTTAGGTGGGAACACGTGGAGGGAGGGGTGGAGTCCTTTAATTTTCTCTTATATAGATGCCACTGACAAATAAGTAAGACATTAATTGTTATATTTAGCTATAGATGTGACAGTTTATGTCATATATACCCTGAACACCCACACAGAAAATTTATGTATTGTGTTTTTTTACAAATAGCAGTAAATAAATAGAAACTTTCCAATCAATATACCCCTGCTGAATATGAAATTTTACAGGTGAGTTTAAGATTTTTTTGAGTTGTAGTTACAGTGATTAATTAAGTTGCATGGTTTTATTCCTCAAGAAAAAAATATGCAACATTTGTTTCATTTGAATAAGCTTACACAAATATGCATGTGTAACATGAATTTGGTAAGAAATAATGCTACTGCTATTTATTCGTCTTAATTTTTTTAAAGCCCTGAATATCTTCTAGTAGCTATATTATGTGCAGAAAAGATTTGGTGCAGATGTCATGGGTCCTATGACTTACACAGAGACAGAAATACTGAAGAACAGGCTTTGTATATTTTTCTACTTACGTAATTCTATTACTGTGAGTCAGTGGGATAGGAGTAGTTTCAAAAGTTATCTACAGGTGAATTTTGTTATACTCCTGAATTCCCTTTTTTCCAGGAAAAAGACTGTAGGAAGTTGAAATGAAACTTCTCACTTTGTGCAGGAAGGGAGGGGGGAGAGAGAGAGAGAGAGAGAGAGAGAGGAGAGACTTCTTCTGCAGCTCTAAACTATAATTTGGAATATAGCTGTGTGTGCCTGCTTAAATATTTTAAATACTTTTTAATATATTCATGTATAAATATGATATATATATAGCCATATATATGATATACCTATATGACAGAGATCATATATATAATAAATCTTACATATGTAAGAGTTTTACTGTGCTGCACAATTCTTTATTAATGATTATCTAAAAAAATATGTAAGCCTTCAAAACCCATACTATTTTACTCCTACAGAATAGGTGGCATTCAGTGAGCAAGTACATTTGTCTCTTCAGGGCACAACACGTTGTGAGAAAGCTTTCAGAAACTGGGCATTCATGCAGCACAGCAAGTATGTGTGACCTCTGCAAAGTTACTCAGTTACATGCAAAAGAAATGGTAGGCTGATAAAAGTTTAACATGGGCCTCTTGTCAGCAGCATTTCCTGATAGCAATTATGGCAAGCAACCAAGAAGAAAAGACTGAAACACAGTAGAGGACACAGTGGTATATTTAAAATAGACTAAGTAGTAATGGGATTTTTCCATTTCTAAAAGACACCCCTTGTTAATTCCAATTTCTGATTTTCCTCTGAAATAATTTTGGCCACTCTCAGACCTGTCAGGAGCCTGTCAGTGTCTCCAGATCCAATGCATTAGTATCGTCAGTGCCTACTTCATGCTGTAGGGCCAAAATTGCAAAACACTGCAATTGCAGGAGGAGTATCCATTTGATAATCTTGAACTCAATGCATCACCTTGATGGTGTGTGCATTTGTAAGTTAATATTAAGTTTACAAATACAGAATGTATGTAAGAGTAGACATTGTCTCTCCTTGCTGATCTGCAAATGAGATGGGTTTTTTCTGCCAACCTGACTGATAAAAATTCCCTTGTAAGACTTCCTGTAATAAAAAGAAAGCTTGTAAGGAATGAATAAAAGACAGCAGACACCTCGTGTGGGATCCATCCCACCTAATTTTCAGCCTCTACATTTGAAAGAAGAGTTGTTCTCTGGAGGTGTTTCTCTCTATTGCCTGAACAGGGAACCGAGGGTAATGCAATCGCTTAAGTTAGGTTAAATGAGTTTCACTTCTTGTGTGAAAGCAGGATGCCAATACAGATTGCTGTTCGGAGGATGCGTCTGTTGGAGGATGCTGATACAGTATGATGGAAAATGAAACGTTTTTTCACATTCACAGGAGAAGGAAAGGCTTGATGCTGCAGGCACCGAGGCTCTGTGACTCCTGCTGGCTTGGACTGATGGTGCCTTGTACCTCCCATGATTACAGGTTTAGCAAGCCGCCTTCCTCCTGCGTGCTGAGCAACCTCAAACCTCATTAAAGTCGTTGGATAGAGCCCTGAGCTATCTCATGAGATGAAGTTGCACTATTTATACTCTGAGAACATATGCATACTGTACTATTAGTGCTAATATTTTTGTCAGAACACTTTTTTAAAGCAAAACGTGAGAACATTTGTGGGCAGTAATCACAAAACAGGGTTGACAGCTCCTTCCTTCTCTTACTCAGTCACAAACGTTTTTCCTTTCAACAGATTATGAAGTGTAAATGGAACTGGTCATTTTCAGAAACTAATGCTGTTTCGTTGATAATACGTGAATACCAAAAGGGAGCTGACAAGGTTATCTCCAGGTAGGGATAACAGGAGGGTGCCTGCAGCTCTACTTTGTATTGAAAGAGGAGCAACACAGCCTGGCAGCAACACCTGTGAGAGGGGATTGCATACTGCATTTCCGAAAGTTCATAAAAGACAAGGCAGGCTGAACCCCTCTCTTCCATCACCACCTACCTAGAGGGTGTATGTCAATTTTTATTTCACCAATAGCCTTCCATAGTCATGAAAGCCTATCAATAGCAAGAAATACATACTTTAACACCAATATCTAATGTTATTACAAAAGTATCCTATGTCGGTGCAACTATCCGTTTAAGAGTGAAGCAGCCATGACAATAGAATCAATCTTTACCAAGGCAACAGAAACATCTACAGCACAGCTCATCTGCTCCAGTCAGAAAACCCAAGACCGAATCAACGGTAACAATTCCTCACAGCTGAGAACTGTGCAGGAAAAGCTCCCTCTCCATGGTTCATACTGCCCTGGTACAAAGCTAATGGGATCTCAGGCAAGAAAATCTACCAAATATTGATATTTCAGAACGAGAAGTAAAAAAATTACAGGAAGGAATAATAATGTCACCAAATTGTTTTGTCTCTCTCACACAGAAAATTAATTGCTCAGATACGATCGTAGAGCTGTTAGTTGCACTTGATCATCAATGAATCATCATCAGGCCCAAGCTGCCTGCACCACGCTTTTTGAGAGGCTCCCAGCAGTAACCTCTGCCTGTTCTCCATCACAACTCTGTCATCACTACAGAGCGTGGGATAATATAAAAAAAAAAGATAAAGTAGAAAGCTGAAACAAATCCTACCTGATGAATCATTATGAGAAAGATTTGTGTAATTTCAGGCTCAGCCCTTCATTCAGAATCACGTATTATCTGCTAATGCAGTTAATTGTAATAAGCACATGACAGAACCAGATGCCATTGTCCACCCGCACAAGCATGATCCGGTAAGGTCTAGTGACAGGGTATTCCTCAGAGAGGTCCTCCTTTCAAGCTTGTTTTTAAAAGTGTAGTTCAGCTAGGAACTACGGAAACTCACTCTAACACTCTTTACCATCTGACAGTGGTGATGAGCAACAATAAGATACACTGAGTGTAAAGGCCAGTCCTTTTATTTCTGTAATTATTAAGCACTTTTACAAAGACTAATGGAATTTTGTAAGCTAGATATATTTACGACCTGTGGGCAGTTCTTGATAGAGTTATGATCTATCCTTGTTTGGATAAAATCCATTTTCTATTCAGGGTAAGTGAAAGAGTACTTTAATGCTTGCTAACTTAGTAATGACAAAGAATAGCAACTCCCTTCCAAAGTGTGGATCAGCACGACAAGGCTGAAAAAGGTGCCCGGTCCTGTAAGCTGAGATTTGCACGAGGTGTGAATACAAATGCACTCCTCTGATGGAACTGTATGCTGTATGCCAGGAAGAAACAAGGACATCACAAAATAAAGGAGACAGCAAGAAAACACCAGGAATGTGTAAACAGGGCACAGAGCGACAGAACTTGCTGCTCGGCCTGAAAAAGACTCTGGAAGAGACAACCACTGGAGGCTATTGTCAGATGACTTTAGGAAAGACACGTGGTTCAGAAGGAGCAAATGTCAAGGTCAGAGATCAGATTCGGGTTAGGACACCTGCGGGGTCACATGCACCAGTATAATGGGACATGCCAATGTCTTCAACATGAGCTTAGAAAATCTAGCACCTCAGCAGCAGAAAAAATGTGGGAAAAGATGCAGACAAAAAACAGCCAAAGCTGTTTTGGATCAGGACAGAAAAGGATTCAGTATCAAGTATAGGAAAGCAAGGACAGGGATCAGGTTCAGCTCCAGTTAGTCCAAAGAAAATGGGAGATCTTTCTGCAGACAGCCAAGCCTTGTACTTAGATCCCCTTCTTACATGAATGATCACAAGTTCTGCAGAGTTCACAGCAGTATCAGGGGTCACGTAAAAACCTTTGCGTAGCGCGAGTAAAAGAGCCGCTTTGGGGCCACGGTGCTGCTGCATGACAGCTGTGAGAAGGCTTCTCATCACAAGCCAGCAGCCCAGTCTGGTCACTCATTTCAAGAACTGCTGCATTCAAAAAAACCAAGATTTGTTTATATTTTCTGCATGCAAAAAGGTCAGGATCAAAAAACCCACTTGGCTCTATCGCGTTTCTTAGAAATAGCCCACAAATTTCCAAATATTGGCTAACGACTGGCACTAAAAAAAAAAGGGCTACTAGCATGGTTAATTTTAACCACCTGAATAGTCCTATTGAATGTAGGTATGTGTACACATTAACAAAAGTCAGGGCACCAAAGGAAGTAATTACACATTGAATTATGTCCAGTGTGCAGGAAATATATTTTCATAAGATATTTAAGTACAAAACTTTTTTTTTTAATGTTAGTATGTTATTATCTTTAAAATGTTGTCATCTGTGTTTAAATTCCCTACTTCTGTAGCAGTTAAGTGGTTACTTACAAATTGTGTAAACAAGTCTGATCAGATAAACCACTGATTTTTTTTTCAGGAAAAATACAAACATTTCTGTAAACAAAATCGGCAATTATACCTAATGTGAGGCACATAAAATGTTAATGTTTATTAAAACCGGGACACTCTGTGAGTAGGTGGCTTTCTCCTTGAACTTCAAGCTGATTTTAGAATCCCCTCTGTATAGTACATCTTGTGAGTCTGCTCTGGATGTGACTAGAAGCAGAGGTGTGTTGCAAGATCACCCCCAAGAAGAATAACCAAAGCCTCCTGACTGTGAGAGATAATGAAAAGGATCTGCTGTCTGACAGGTGAGGAACAGAAATACTTCCAAAAGGAATGATGGGTTCAGCAAAGAGATGGCATGTGACATCAACTAATGGGGCAGACCTCAGCTTCTGTTCATTCCTCAATGTTTTTTTCCATTCCATCTAATTCAGATCCACCAGTTAACAAGCACGTGTACGCTGGAATTACAGTCTGGTCTTGAGAAATATTAAGGGGTTTTTTCTGTTAATCTTGATGGGTTTTACTTTTTGTGAGATGATGGTTTATGAACTGGATTGGAAAGGGACATGTCTGAATACTATCTTAATTTTAATGGTCACACAGCACAGAACTTCCTACACCTTTAGTTTCAGTATCATAGTGACAGAATTGCTCACTGCTTGACGAGCCTTAAGTAGTGCTTGATGAGCTGCTATACCTCAGTGCCTTTTTAATACCTCGGTAGTTTCCAGTGAAGGCATGGAATGACTTAAAGCTATTTTTCCACAGTATTAATGATACTAAAATAAGTGTCAATGTGAGAAATGGTTTGGCGAATGCTATAGAGTTTTTTATGGATTTGGTTTTTTTTTCATTCTTTTCAGTGTTTTCAGTGTTTCTATTTGAATGGGGGGAGGGATAAAAAAGAAAAACTGTTTATGTTTTTTTCTCCTAGTTTTTTCACCAGACACTACTTTAAGTGAGGAACCACAGGGAAGAAAATTTTTCTGATCTGGTGTGGTTTCCAAATCCCCAGTGTGATAAATCTGCAAGCTTTTTACATTCAAAAACACAGTTATTCTAAATTAGAGAGTACGTGAAGGGCATCACAGCATTTATGGTCAGCAGATACCAGTTCATAATGTGGCAGGGAAGAAGCTGCAATGATGATGTAAATCTCCTTTTAGGAATGAAAATGCTTTAAGGATTTCAGCACCTCATCTCAGGTTTTATAAATTAAACTTACAAATTATAATGCAGACATACCACATGCTTTCCTCATCCCCATGACTTTCAGTAAATGTTTGTAATAACTCAGGAAGACATTGATAAAATGGGGAACGCTACCTTTGAAAGAAGAGCAACACATGCTCACTCCAACAAATCAGTCAAATCTATAAATAAATTTTTGGTTAGTAGGATTAGGAGTAGATAATGTAGTAGTGGAATAGCAATACTAGATCCAGCAAAAGCAAGATAAAGGCTGCCTGAACATTACCACCATGCATCATGTCATTGTTATTTATTAGCACTGGATGGAAAGGAGTAGGGCAAGCACAGCAGTAACCAAAACATGGAGGTGCCTCAGGGATGCCTGTTATTTTCCACCACCATCCCAGACTTCCCAACGCAGCATTCAAACAGTGACTAGTCTTTTAGAATACAATTATAATGCCAATGCTTCCTCTGAGCAAGCAGAGGAGGAGAGTGCATAATGAAACAAACGTGTGCATCAATTTCCAGTGTAGGGATCTGCCAGAGACACAGAGCTGTGTGATTTCATTAGCCAGTTTGGACTTAGAGCTGTCACATGGCACTCCACGACTTAACATCTCGCAATACCACCGAAACAGATCCCCAAACAAAAATGCAAGCCAACACAAACTAATGAGATTCATCTCCAAACTGAAACATACGCAAACACAGGCTTTTTTTTTTTTCTGATTTTGAGAACTGAGATTTATTTTGAGGGTCACACGCTACTGCTTACCATGGCTGAATTTGCATTTTTAGTACCCCTTGAACAAGCAGTGACATTCAGGCCCAAATTCCAAACCTTTCTTTAGTCACCAGCTTTACCTTTTAGTCATAACTAGTTTTTCACAAGTCCTGGAAACAACAATTTTAAATGTTTCAGAAAACAGCTGAAAATAATACAGCGGAAAGGAAAATAAATTTAAAAATGAGTAAAACACAGCAGGAAACTTCTACTACAATAAGTGGAAGATGTATAAACACAAATACTAATTCCAAAGCCTTTAGGTATAAGATAGCTTTTTTTGATTGCTTAGATTTGCAAGAATTAAACTCCTTTGAGGCTAACCTTAACCTGGAAGGGAAGAAATAAAAGGAGACACTCCCTTCTCTCCCAAGGAGTGATGAAATCTACCCATAAATTCAGATTAGAAATAAAAGCTGTCAAGACAGATTCCACAGACCGGTGTGCTTCACATGCCGTTAAAGCAGCACTAGGAAAAGGGAATTCTGGAGACTTAATCATTACTAAAGAGACCTAATGTGGTTTCAGAAAGAGGAGCATCCCTGGTTGAAGATACTCAGAACTATCCAGAGCGATGAAAAGGCCACGAGAGGAAAGCACTGCTGGAGGAACGTGTCATCTCAGGGCGGGACAGCCCACAGAATCAGAAACACCTACCACGCGAGGACCGTACAGCAGCTCGTACTTTCTCGCTGGGGCGAACGCCGGGGACTCGGTGGAAGCCGCGCTGGGTGCCGTCCCAAACGCGTCTCCTCACTCCGCTCCGGGGGCCCGCACGGTGGGGCCCTGCGTCCCTCTCCATTCGCTGACAGGGGAGCCGAGTGAGAGGCAGGTGCACCCTCTCCCCCGAGGGCTGAGCAAGGTTACTAGTGGAAAGGGTGTCAAGGGGCGCGCCGGAACCGAGCGGCTCCTCCGCAACCGGCCGCTAGCCGGTCCCCGCGGGGAGGCGGTGGAAGAAGCCCCGCGGGGTCTAGGCGCGGCCCTGTGAGGGGGTGACATGGGGACCCTGCCTTCTTAGACCCGCGGCGAAGCCCTCCCGGTCGCCAGTGGCCGCGGCGTAGGGCCGCGCTCCCGCGGCTATTTTCCCCGCAGAGCCCCGAGCTCGAGAAGGACGGCAGGGTCCGGGCGGGGGTCGGAGAACCGCTGCGCCCCTCAGCGGGCCGCGCCCTCCAGCCTCAGCGCTGCCCGATCCCCCCGTGCCGGGCAGCCGGGCCCGGGCAGCGGCAATCTGTCCGGTTTCGTGCCCAAAACGCCTCCCGCGTGTCCTCCTTGCCCCTCCGCTCGGGCGAGGCGCGCCTCAGCTCTGTCCCCACGGCGGCGCGGCCCGGCCCGCTCGGCCCCCAGCGGCCGCGGCGGGGAGCGCTGCGCAGCCCGGCGGCCTCCCCCCGCTACCCCCCGCCGAGCCGAGCGGCTATTTTTAGTAAATCCTCCTCGCGTCGCCACGGGCTGCGATCGCAGCGCGCAGCCCCTCGCCAGCTGCTGCTGCCGCCGCCCCGCCCCGCCCGCCGCACACGGCAGAGGCTCGCCCCGCTGCCGGCTCAGCCGCCCGCCGGCGCTATGGCCACTTAATCCCCGCGGCAGTCGCCGCCGCAACTTTTCCTCTGCGCTCCGTTCCTTCTCCCGCCGTTCCCGTGGAAGATGGCAGTTGGGGGAAGGACTGGAAGTAGTTGCAGCCCGCGAGCGAAGAGATAAGGCGGCGGCGCGGGAAGGTGAGTGGCACCGGCCGGCTGCCGCCCCGCTTCACTGCGGCCGGCAGCGAGCGGCGGGGCCGCGGGGGTCGGCCTGTCCCACCGCCCGGCCGTCGTGCTTGCCTTGGCGGGGTGGGGGTTTTTTTGGGACCTTTGGGAAGATTTCGGGAAGTTGGGCCGTGCCAGCGCGGGTAAGGTGGCGGTGGGTGGGGGGCGGCTGCGCCCCCTGCAAGTTTTGTTCTGCAGAAGCGTGAGTGGAAGAGGAGCTTTCCGCGCGTGTGCCCTGCCCGGCGGAGGTGTGCTTCGCTCGGTCCGTGACGGGGGTCCCCCTGCCATCCCCTCCTCTTGTGGGGCCGGCGCCGCGTCCACCCCTGGGAGCTCGGGGGTGGCCGCAGCCTCAGCGGGCGGAGAGGACGGTGCGGGCTGCCCACGGTCTGCTGCGTATCGGGGAGCTGGGGGAGGGCGTCGGGGGAAGCTGCCCCATTAGGGGCCGAACAGGTGGGAGCGGGGGCGGGAGGCGGGGAGCGCCCCTCAGGCATCGCCGCCGGGCCGGTGTCGGAGCCGCCTGAAGCAGGCGGTGACCGAGGGCAGGTCACGGATGGGTCCCGTCGCGGTTCCGTAGCTGGAGTTTTGTGTAACTGTATTTTCGGTGGCAAAGCGGTACATGTATCTCGGCGAGGTACCTCTGGAGGTTAGCAACGCAGGGCATCGGACGGGTCGCTTCCGATACGGGTGCGTTTGTTCTGACTCACCTAAAATGTCTGGATTTTGACCTAAAATGGAATAGAATAGCAGTCAGTAGTCATTTGTGCTTATCACCGTTCTAGAAAAAAAAAATGAATCAGGTATTACTTGCAAGGCACAAATTGCATATTCATCTTTGAAAGGTTTGCACGGACCCAGTTGGTGTTTTTAGGTGCTCCGGAGGGGTCTAAACCCACTGTTGACCCAGGGGAACATTTAACAGGGAAGAAATATTTAAAACAAGCTGAACATTAAGAAAGAAGTAGCGAAGCGAATTTTGGAGACCCCTTGACAGAGGAAAATGCGTGAATGTCCTTTTCTGATGCAAAAACTGTTGAGGATTTCTGTCACAAACAGCACAGAACAAGCACCGGCACAGAAACAGGAATTTTAAACATATTTCTCTTTCAACATTGTCAGCTCTAGTTCCTTGACATTTTGTTTTCCGTGACAGAGGAATAGTTTTGTGACAGTTATTCTAGATTTAATTTGGAAGCCCACAAAGGCCGGTAGGCTCTGGTGAGAACTCATGAACGAAAACAGAAAGTATTTCACATTCAGGTATTGTGCTTTCAGGTTTTTCAGATGCCCTCTCCTCTCTCCTCCACCTCCTCTCCTTCCTGTCCCGTTCGCCAACAGCTTCCCTAGATCTATTGCATATACTTAAAATTACCTTCTTATTGAATGTTTTTAAATATTCTCTCGTGTTCAGTGCATTCCTGTGTCGGTGTCCCCGGCCCACATTATGTTTTGTACCCTGAACACCTACTTTGTTCAGAGAGAAATGCAGGCTTATTCTCTGTCATAATACTGGAGCGGTCTTGAAAGGCAATTCCATCCCTATCATAATCAGGTTGCATCATTATTTGTGTAAGATAGCTACGCCTCAATCATATATGACTCTCCACCATCAATGGTGCAAATAATATGCTATTTGAACACTTCTTTTTATTACGATGGAGGAGAGACGTGATCCAAAAACATTGGGGTAAAAGCACATCGTGGCCCCAGAGAAAAGCTGCAGTCAGTTATATTTGCCTAGCATTGGTGCGAGATCCTTCATATAAATATTGAAATAGCTCTGTTTTGTGTGAAAATGCCATTGTCAGTTCAGAATGCTGAAAAAGAGAAAAATGTGCCATTATTCTTCGTGGTGACCAAGTTGATGCAAAAGCAGCACCATAGTTAAGCCTACCCAAAACACTGTTCTCGGTGTCAGATTGCTTTGTATTTTGGTATCAAGGTCTATGAGAATGTGTATTTCAACCTGACAATAGAATGTTAGTTTTGAAAACACTAATGTGTAGTTTTCTATTAACCTGCTTTTCCACAGATGAGAAGCAGTCTACAGGACGAAACAAGGATAGTACTTCGTATGTTGTTGTGTATCTTCAGTTTAAAGCAGGTAAAAAGCTGAAGTGCAATAGTGTCTTCACTACTGCAAGTCCCAATACGTGTCTAATATGGTGCTGTTGTTCCTACTAGCAGTTTTTTAGGAAGAAAAGATAATGTTGTGATTGAGCACATATCTATTTTTAAATTTCTTAATAGGAGATAACATTAATGTGCTGGGTTGACCCTGGCTGGAGGCCAGGTGCCCACCAAAGCTGCTCTATTATTCCCCTCTGCAGCTGGACAGGGGAGAGAAAATATATTGAAAGCCTCGTGGGTCAAGATAAAGACAGGGAGAGACCACTCACCAATTACTGTCATGGGCAAAATAGACCTGACTTGGAGAAAAATTTATTTAGTTTATTATCAAGCAAAGCAGAGCAGGATAATGAGAAATAAAACAAATGTAAAAAACACCTTCCTCCATCCTCCTCTCCTCCCTACCCTGGGGCTCAGTTTCTGATTTCTGTCCCTCACCACCAGTGGCAAAGGGGGACAGGGAATGGGGTTTGGGGTCAGTTCATCACATGTCTCTGCTGCTCCTTCCTCCTCAGTGGAAGGACTCCTCAAACTCTTCCTCTGCTCCAACGTTTGGTCTTTCCCATGGGAGACAGTCCTCCACCAACTTCTCCAAAGTGAGTCCTTCCCACAGGCTACATTTCTTCACCAACTGCTCCATTGTGTGTCCCTTCCATGGGGTGCAGTCCTTGAGGACCAGACTGCTCCAGCCCAGATCCCCCATGGGTTCATAAGTACTGTCAGCAAACCTGTTCCAATGTGGGCTTCCCATGGGGTCACAGCCTCCTTTGGACATCCACCTGCTTCAGCGTGGAGTCCTCCCTGGACTGCAGGCAGATACCTGCTCTACCATGGATCTCCAGGGGCTGCAAGGGGAATCTCTGCACTGATGCCTGGCGTGCTTCCTGCTCCTTTGTCGCTGACCTTGGTGTCTGCAAAGTTTCTCACATCTCACTCCTTTCTCCAGCTGCTTCTGCACAGCAGGCAGCCCTCCTCCTTAACTGTGTTACCCCAGCGGCACCACCACTGCTACTGGTGTGCTTGGCTGGCAGTGGGTCTGTTTTGGAGCCAACTGGCATTGGCTCTGTCGAACATGTGGGAAGCTTCTATCAGCTTCTCACAGAACCCACCCCTGTAGCTTCCCCACTGCCAAAACCTTGCAATGCGAACCCAATGCAATTAGAATGAGATTCAGTTGCAAAAATTAGGTATTTTCTAAAAAAAGCATTTAAAGTGGAAGATAATTTTTAGTTGTTCATATCACTAAGATAGTCCCATAGAAGTTGCTGTTGAGAATGTAATTTGCATACTGAAAATATCAATCAAATTTATGTTTACCCGTCATGAAAATTATATGAATCACCGTCTACATTACCAAGAATGCTGAGGGTGACTAAATGTAGTTGGTATGGTTAGTTTCTCAGTATTCACCTCATGCTTAGTAGGAGAAACGTAGTTTTGAAAATAACCATATCCAATTGTATATGAACAGCTATAACCAATGAAAAATGACAGAAGAGTTGGAGTATGGCCTAATCGTCTCCAGAATGGTAAATTAAGCATGTATTTACCAGATCACACACATCGTTTTATGTTTGTCAGTATTCAGAGTAGCTAATTTAAAGCTACCTTGGGTATGTGTATACAAACTGCAACAGAAAGTACTTCTGGTTTTCAGTGCAGTCAAAGCTGAATCATGTCGCTGAGAGAGCTTAATATATCTCAGGAGTGAGGTTTTTTTTTCCTTTTACAGAAGAGGTTTGGGCTGGATTTGCTGAGGATTACATGCTATGTCCTATATGTACAATGTTTATGTGAAATTAACTTCCCACAGAAATCCAAGTTAAAAGAATGACTATCAGAGTTTTCCAGACTGTATATGAAAATGTGCTTTCTGATGCTGCATGTAAGTAGGAAGGTGCACTATACATTTGATGAGTTAAATTTTTAAAAAAAAAAAAAAAAAAAGCCAACAAGAAAAGCCACTTTCATGTAGAGACAAAACATTGGATTATTCCATGATAAAAAATATTTGTCATGCTTCAGAGTGTCAGTAATGAGTTCCAGAGACGGAAAATGTTTTTTCAGAGAAAGTTGCACTGCTAAATCACTAAGGTTAAATTGTTTACTGAAGCTGCTCCGTGAGTAAGGCGTTTTAGAGCTAATACATGATTTGATGAAATCACCTTTCATTTGCTCCTTTTAGTTTTGAGGCTTCTAGATTAGAATGATCATATATGACCAAATAATTTATCTCTTATTCGATGTAACTTACTTGGAATCAAGGCATTATATTGTGAACATCAGGACACGCAGGGTTGAAATGTTCTGTTCTGCTGTTGATTTTATTATAATAGCTTTTATAATACCATGACGTTTATTTGCACGTGCTAATCCATAGCTTCATCTTAAGGAGCTTAAAAATTGAAATGAAACATTGCCTAACTACTATAAAAATAATATTTCAATAACAAAACCATCTTAAAATCTTTTCAGCTACAAGGTATGATCTGACTTTCCTATGAGGACATATCCAAAGTTCTCTGTGCCTCTGTCTTATTACACAATATATAATTCTGTAACTTTTTGCTGGAAAAGTTTGTCAATGCAGAAAATTAGCATGTGTTTAAAAACAATTTAGACACATTTATAGATTTAAAAAGTGTCAAAGGCTAGAAAGCAGAGAGATAACTCTTCTGGATCACAGTGGGCCCAGCCTGTAAACATTCTGGGGACTTCAGGATACTCCAAGAAGGTAACCTTACAGGCTTGCATTGTCCTTCTTTTTGTAGCTTCTAGGAGGACCTGTTCCATGATCTTCTCTGGCACAGAGGTGAGGCTGACAAAAGGTGGTGCCTGGTCTGCTAGAGAAATAGGCAGCCCTGAACAATGTCAGTCTTATGTGTGTACAAGGTAGGAGAAGACTTGAGCCCAGACTTACTCATAAAGGTGACATGCTGCATAGTGTCTTTGGTACCTCAAACTTTTGTAACACCAGTGATCACTCTGCCTTTCCCTTGCAGCTCTTGAACCTTTCACCAAAGCTGCTGGGGCAGTGTCTCACTTGCTGTCCCTCATGCTGTTGGTCTTGTAGTCTTGTTCTCGTGGCCTTGCACCTGCATGTCCTGATACTGCTGTTAAATCAGGTTTCCTGTGGGAAGTGATTGTCACTGGGGTAAGAGTACCTCTTTTTCACCATCCTTTTCGTGCACCTTTGCGGCTTTCAGCTTGCATTAGGAGAAACACAAATATCTGGTAAGTGTTACCCCATAATATGCGCAAAGCTTAACAGCCAGTTAGCTTGCAACCCAGCCTCTGATCAAAGACTACTCCAATCAGTGCTAATAGCATCATAAGTGGTGATAGGCAGTAAAGAATTTGAACAGATCGTGAGGAAATCTGTATAGCTCCTATGGGAAAAGTGCTAGGATGGACCATCTGATGCACCGGAGAGGACATCTGGGAGAGGATGCTTATTGAGGAGACCCTGTCAATTTTCTTTACTAGCCCCTGGAGGGAGTTTTGCCTTTTGCCTCCCCAGTTTCTCCTTTTGGTTTTCTAGAACCTTTCCCTTTTGTGTGGGTTTTTTATCTCTTCCCTCATTTCTCCCTGCACTACCCCCCCGCCCCCCTCCCCGGACTTCTTTTATTAGAGTTGTGCTAATAGATTGGTACATGTTCAATTTATTAATCTTTGAATACACATCTGATAACTTTCTTCATTTTACTTTTTGCTCAAACAGAAATCGTATATCCTCTGAGTCTTCATTTAGTCATCCTGAGTTGACTCTTCTGCTTTATTTTAATGCAAGAATATTTCTCTTCCTCCAGATACCTTTGTGCTCTGTATCCTTTTCAATCTGAGTTTATATTTCTTCAGCAAATGGAACCAGAGTGGTGATCTGTGCCCACAGAAATCTCATTAGTGCTTTGTCCAAGGGTGGTAATGCTCTTAGCTCTTTTTTAAAAATCTTAACTAATGTGCGGTAGGATGTCTTCAGGTCACACTGGAAGTTTAATTTCCTTTTACTTTTTGTGATGGTCATGATTGCACTAAATTACAGAGGCATTCAAGTTGGAAGGAATCTAAGAGGTCTGCAGTCCAAGCTCATGGTCAAAGCAGAGACCACATAGGTTTCAGACCATATTGCTTAGGGATTTGTCCAATTTTATCTGGAAAACTTCCAAGTAAAGAGATTGCAAAACCTCTCTGGACAATCAGACCCAATAATTATCTTCATAGCTATTTTTCTTCTTTATGTTGAGTCATAACCTGCCAGTTTCAATTCATTATTGTGGTCGCTTGTCCTATACATATCTGTGCAGATCCTGGCTCCATCTTGTTGGTAACCTTGTAGGCATTGCAGGCCAATTTTAGGTCCTTTCTAAAGCTGTCTCATTTCCAGGCTAACCAGACTCATCTCAGCTTCTCATAGGGCAAATGCTCCAGCCTCAGACTGTCTTCATGGACTGAGGAGGAGGTATATTTCATTTTTGGGAGCACAAAAATGGATACAATATTCCAGATGAGGTCTAGTGCTTGAATAAAGAGGAACCCTAAAACCTCATATTGGTAAATCTACCAAATGCTAAATTGCACAAGATACTGAAAGTCCACGAATAAGGCATTGGGTGGAACTGTACTGTATTGAGACCATAAAATTAATACAAGCTATTATGTGCTTTTAAAAAATTATTATTGCACCTTAGATAGAACACAGTTTATTTGATAGTTCTTATCAGAAAAGTTCTTGAATCGTGTCGTTTTGGACTAGGGAAGTGGAGAGACGTGGGAATTTTATTTTAAAACTCTTTACATGTATTAAAATGTCTACTTTATAGAAGCACATGAAGAACGTGACATGACACAGTCTGTATGTTTAGTTTTAATTATACAAAACTCTAATTATTCAAGTTTAAGTCTCCAGGGTGCTTAACTATTGAACTGAAACCTTGCTTTGACAAGAGGTGGGTGAAGTGCAGGCGTGAATGTAAGATTTCTAAGGAAAAAAACCTGAAACACTAAATTCCAAATGTAAAAAAAGCAGCAAGAATGTAGTAAGTATGCATGTGTAAAATGTAGAAGTTACTGATATTTTACCTGACTTGTAGGTAGATAGATCTGTAGTTGTTAATACATAGCTTAAAATGAGAGGAATATAATGACAAGATAAAATAGATACAGCTACCTCTGTAGTTTTGTGTTTCCTCTTTTGGTAGACAATATAACTAATCATTGATTAATAAATTATACTATAATTAAGTGGAATTTTGATATTTCATATAGGAGTTGAAGCTGTTTTATTTGGAATGTGAATAGTTTCTCTATATATTATCTGAAAACATATTCTAAATTGGAAGATCCGTGAGTTGAAATGGAAAATAATAGATAAAGCAGATCATAAGGAGTTTTATAATGTGGGGTAGGTCTGCTCTGCTGACCTCCATCACCCACATTAGGGATCTAGCTGGGTGTTGCCATAGGATCCTTTATGGCTTCTGGGTACTTGGCTTTACTTCTGTGAAAATCAGGGTAAGTTGGGAGCAGCGGGGAACTGAAGTTCAATCTCATCAGCAGCAACAGAATCAGGGCATGGTCAAGATGCAGTCCTGTAGCAATCAGGGCCACATAGCTGACAAGAGTGAACAGTTTGGGGGGAATACAAACCACCACAAGAGTCAGAGAAAACTATTTTCATTGATAAAAGGTATATGTAGGTTTAAAGTATGGATGCTGTCTGTAGTTGCAGTCCAGCAATCCATTCCTTTGCATTTGTACATTTCTTGCTTGAAGATGGATGATTTGCAGTAAACACAGAGCACTGTAGAATATAACATAACAAAGAAAGGCTGAGTAAAGCCTTTTAGAGGTGCTAGTTCTCCTATTTTAAACAACCTAGACTGTTAGAAAGATTTTTCAATGAAGTAAGCATCAAAGGGAATATTCTGCTGCTCTCAATAAATCCAGGCTTCTTACACAAACTCATTTTGCAAGAATGTGAAGTGTCTATATTGTATACTGTCACATAACTTTGTCTCCCACTCGGTCTGGCTACACCTTTTTTTCTCCCCAAAAGAAAGAAGTTAGGGTCCTGATATGAAAATGTTAATTGAATATTGTTGTATTTTAATTCTTTGGAACAAAAGAAAGCAAAGCTTCCCTTTGATTGGAAAATTAACTTAGAAATGTAGAGCACTTTTTTTTTCGTCAAGAAGCTTTCATAAGAAACTAGTGACAAAGATGCAGGGTTAATATGATTAATGGGTGTAAAACCCTAGGTTTTTACTGCATTTCAGTGAGATACATATGATTGGAGCAATACCAGCCTATTATTATGATGAGACTTACTGTAGGACTTCTGAGAGCTGATCAGTCATTCTTTTTCCTTGTGCTAATGCCTGATATTGATCGAGATTATGAACAAAATGCGGGTTTCAAAAGAAGGTGATAGGTATGGGCATCTTCTAAACAATTTGCCAAGGAGGGCACTGATATAAACAGTGTTAAGACCTCGATTGAAAAGGTGCAGGGTTTTACTTAGCTATGAGGATTTTGTCATTGACTATAATGAGGTCAGAATGTTACCTTTGCCCATGAAATTTTTACCTCTAGATGGGCATTTGTATTGGGAGAAACAGTTAAAATTACAAGGAGAGCTTGGGAGGGCCTTCTTCAAGGTTCAGATCTACTGCACACATGCACTGGGGATGACCAGTATCCCAGCCAGGAGCAGAATTGGCAGGGAGCATGGGAGTTGGGATTGCAGCTAGCGGACATTAAGTGCTCATTTAGTAATTAGGGCAACCCAGAGAGGCTGATAATTTAGGCAGACGGTCAAAGCAGTGGAGGAGCTACAGAAGTGTACCAAAAATAATTCTTGATGGTTCTTCTTTGCCATCTTTTGTCAGTTACCTTTAAATAATTTTAACAGATTTTGGTGTGCACTCTAGGTACGTTTTCCCTACATCAGAATATCTGCGTGCTTTTGTCCTCTCCATCGCTAGTTTTCCTTCATGATGCCTAAATATATTTGTAGCTTCTTCAGTGCATTCTGATTACATGCAAACAGAGCGTGCTGGTATGCGTAGGAGAGTTTTTTGAGTGTCTGGCAAATGAAAAACTTTTTCTCTAGGCCACAAATTAAGAATAGAGCTGCTTCCACTCTTTCACTGCTGGATTTATGGAGGGTCTGCATACAAGGTATGTGCAAAATGTGGAAGTGCTGATTGACTTCGTAGTGACATATTGAGTGCCTTTTCTGACCCTGCTTCCCATTTAGTTACCCTCAGAGTGGTCATCCATATTTTTGGAGAGAGAGCTAGCGGGGTGTTGTTTGCCTGTGAAGCCTGTACACATTGTTTCTTCTCACTTCTTTCCCTTTTGTGGAGTGGTTCTGTATCTGTCTTTGTAAGAAGGGACCTGGCTGGGAAGGAAGACAGGAGACACTACTGACAGTCTGTCTTTTTCAGCTGGCATTTGGACCATAACAGGTTTTATGCATAGAAATGTCAGAGAGATTAAAATACAGTTCTGTATAGATAATGAAGCAATACAATAAATCCATTGTCGTGCTAAGAAAAAGACACGTATTCTTTGTTGTGATTTCAGTTTGTGTACTAAGTACCATGAAAAGTCATACTTTCCAAATTTTAAGGTTACAGAAATATATTCAAAACAAATGAGAAGTGAGATAGTTTAAAAGAAATACTTCAAATTCTTCTTGCTTACTCTGATGGAGAGCTGTTTTTCTTCATGGAATTGATTATGTGATAAGTATGCTACAGTGTTTATTTTAAAACACGGTATAATTGCTTCTTTTTCAGGTCCCTATTGCTGCGGTATGTTATATGGTTATTTTATATGATTCTCCTTTGTGAAAAAGAGCACAACATAGCTTTCTGCTCCAGATGTGTTAAAATCAAGATAGTGAAAAGGCAAAAATCTGTCATTTATGATATATAGTTGTATTCTAAAGTGAATGGGAGCTGCATGGATTGTCGAGATCAGAACTGGGGATCTAATCTGTTTATCTGGCTTTGTTAATATTTTGGGGTTTTTTAAAGTCATACATTGCAAGGGAATGTGGAGGATGCACTAAGCACACACAAATCAAAGCAAAGCCAATGACTTTTCATCTTTAAAGCAGTTACTGAACATGAGTGCAATGAGCCATCAGATTTTCATTTGCAAGCTATTATTCCCTTATCTACAGACTTTTTCCTCTCATGTTGCTGCTTCAGGTAGGCAAAGGAATAATTAACTAGATTGATATTAACGGAGTTGATGTTACTGACACATATATTAAGGTAAATAAAATGAGAATCTGACTTGTGTCAGGTTGGAAATGTATTAGCTAGTAATTCAGTCTAATTATACTAAATTAAATCTAATTGTGTATTGTCATACGGTACCCAAAATTTTAATAGTAATTGGATTCCCATGCTTTGGTGATTTTTAAAAATCTGAAGCATAATGTAATAATATCTATGGAACCTTAAAAAAATGCACACTGTTTAAAGAAAATTATCTATTTTGGTCAGGAAGCTTTTGTAGAAAGTACTAGTAATGGCATAGAATGAATGTGATTAAACTGTTTACAACTCATAAAATTTGTTTTCTTATATATTACAATACTTTATTATGTAATAGAATATTACAGAAGTTTCATATTTGTTGTGAAAAGAGAGTACTACTAGTACTACTCCTGTTTTGAAAGATGACTGGCTACACCTAAATTCTCTGGATTTACCCTGATGTTGAATCGCTAAAGCTACAAATATAAATACAATTTTTGTGTAGAAGATAGCTGAAGAAATAATTGTCTCTGGATCAGGAATTCATATGGTTCTAACCATTTTCTGGCTGGTTAATTGTTTAAAGTCAAAGTAATGCGGTATAGTAAGCAGTAAGCATTGATGCTACATAGCAAATGGTACTTGAAGCCTGTTATACTTCATTCTATGTCTGTGTTAAAAAAAAATGTATTGATTAGACACTAAGAACAGTGCTGCCAGAAGAAATAAAGGGAAGTTTAAGGGAGCAAAAAATGTATTTTTTAATCTGGAATAAATGAGGAAACTCTTTGGTTTAGTAACTGCAAGGTTACTCAGGGCTGTGGTTCCCATTTCCTAATGGTAATAAATTGGAATTCTTTTTTTCTTTTCACTTTACATTGATTTTCCTTTTTCAGTGCAGCTGAAAATTATTAGAAGCTTTGCTTATTTTTGTTTATTGCAGTTTTGTAGTAAAAGGAGAAAAAAAAAACTTTCATCCTAAGAATTGCATGTCAGTAAAATCTTAATGATTTAAATGGAAGCGAATGGAGACTTAGGGCTTGGAAACTGGAAACTGGTCTAGTCAAGGTCCTATTGGTTGATGATGGCTAGAAAATAGTTAGAGCCACCCAATGTCACGAGAAGTGTCACCTAGAAAGTGACTATGTAATCAAAGAACTTTTCTCTCCATCCTGCCTCTAACCTCACCCTGGAAACTGCAAGAAGAGGTTACTACAGAACTGTTCTGTCTGTTGTGGTATCTTGAATCTATTCCAGAGAGTATTTTTTTTCTCTTTCACTTGATCAAAAGTCATAGCAATTATCATACAAACACCTTACGTACCACAGAAGGAAAACATTGCTTTTACATAGCTGTAAGATACATCATGAGTCAGATAAATATTGAAAGAGCTAACGAATAGTGTCTCAAAGTAAAAAAAACCAACAAATGAACAATAAACCAAACAAACAAAAATCCGAAACCACTACATTTTTGTTGTTTGAATACCCATATTCCCCTTGTACTGAATATGTACATTCTATAGAGTGGAATAATTTATACCTGGATAGGCAGTAGCATCAAATAATAGTGAAGCCTGATTGCTTCTTCATTTTTTTTGAAGGCCCACTCTGTTTTGGCACTGAGTTTTTGATCAGAAGGAGTCACTTTTGTGCCCCAGTGGAAATAGGATAGATTTAATAATGTAACAAAACTTATTCAGTACTCAGTCCATAATTCCAGTGCAGAATCAACAGAAGAGTCCTGCGTAAAGGTGTAAAATCGGCCATTTTGTTAGAGAATGGGTGTATTTTCCCTTTTTTCTTATTACTGACACACAGAAAGTAATTACAGCTTTGTGTGTAAGCACTGGAGACAATTGGGAGTACCTGAATAGCTGAAGTAAAGAAGCTGAAGGAAAGAAGGTATTTAAAACACCTAATTTATTTTTTTTTTAAATAACAAACTATGAAGAAACTGTGGCCTCACCTATCAGAGAAAGAACTAAACTCTACATTCCACCATAAGGTTCAATGCAGTTAATTTCAATCTGCTGTTTCAGTCGCAAAGGAGGATGTTTTCTGCATGATTCATGCAGAAAGAACGGTTGTTTCTTTATAATCTTATTCACATTTCAGTAACCCTCTAATTACAGTGTCCAGTGGGCATAAATACTATTTAGATAAAGCTGAATGCTGTGACTGTGTCTAAGCATGTAGAGTTTTATCCATGATTGCTCATAAAGGCTGGAATTTGTCCTCCTGCACAGCGAAATGTTAGATGCCACTCTAAAACTATGAATCTGAATTTAGTTGTGGTGATACTGCTTTTGATTATAGGACTAATTTCCCTATGTGTACAACTTATATCCACTAGGTGCTTAGGCCTATATCCGAAGCCTACATCCCATCTCTCTGTAGGTTCAACTAGATGTTGAAGCATTCTTAAGTATTGAAGGTGCTGGCAACGTTGTCCAGCAGTCCAAGTGATTTTTCTACTTACTTTCTTCCATCTTCTGACTACTGCACTTCACCATAACATATAGAGAAGGGTCTGGAGTCCAGGAATATTTCAGGGTGCCTGGGTGCATTGTCTTTTCTCAAACCCATTGTGGGCTAGCTGGTTAGAGCAATGAGAGGAGGCATGTTGCACAGGGAAAACAGCTTTCTGGGGCCTACAGGAAAGTAGGAGTGGGACCGTTTATCAGCGAGTGTTGTGATGGGACAAGGGATAATGGCTTTAAACTGAAAGAGGGTAGAGTTAGATTAGCTATTAGGAATAAATGATTTACTATGAGAGTGGTGAGGCCCTGGCACGGGTTGCCCAGGAAGCTGTGGCTGCCCCCTCCCTGGCAGTGTTCAAGGCCAGGTTGGATGGATCTTTGGGCAACCTGGTCTAGTGGAGGTTGTCCCTGCCCATGGCCGGGGTGGTTGGAACTAGGTGGTCTCTGAGGTCCCTTCCAACCCAAACAACTCTTTGATGTTACATTGGTATTCTCACTGTGTAGTCATGGGTAGTGACAATGGTATTACCCACACACACTAAAGCACACACCCTGAGCCGACATTGATACATGGTACAAGACCTCTTTAAGCATGGTGGTGCCTCCTCTTGTGAGTAAGGATGTTTTCTTTCCCTACATTTTCCCCCACAGCTTTTTCCCAGTCTCCATGGCAGCCTGAGTTCCAGTCTGTCTCAGCTCTAAACAGAAAGCTCTCTACCAGCCATAGGCAACCTGCACAGACAAGTCTTATCCTGATTTTTTTCCCCCTCTTCCAGGCCTGAACAATGCACAGTTTGGGATTACAGGTCTCTTAGTGACTTGGAATCAAGGACAACTTGTTGTGGGAGGAGAGGGAAAAAGAAGAGCTCATTTTTCCTGAGGAATTAGGAGGATATATCTAAAGAATATCTGGCATGTTTAAGAAACGGGAGTAAGCAGGTGTCTGGAGACAGTAGTTGTGATCTTTGGCTTTGCAGACTGGATAGAGACCAAAAGGAAAAAAGGATTTAAATCAACTTTATTTTGTGTGTTTCTAGACTGAGCTGAATAAGTGGTTCACGACACTCTTGATTCAAGTCCCACTCCTTCAGGCTGGAGTGGACACTTGAAACTAGCAGTTGTGTGCTTGCTGTATTTAAGACAACACTGCTTCACTTGATGATCTGTCCCAGTCATATCAATTGTAAGTGTTGGAAGGGACCTCAAGAAATCATTGAGTCCAACTCCCCTGACAAAGCAGGTTCCCTAGGACAGATTGCACAGGTAGGAAAATATCCTATATCCAGGAGAGAGCTGACAGTAATGCCAGAAACAGGACAGCTGTGTTTGGTCTGAAATCAAGCCTGGAGCCCCTCCTGTATAGCAAATTTTCCTGTGTTGCATTTCCTAAGTAGTTAGGCAGGTAGTTCCAGTACAGAACAAGAATGCTGGGAGAACCAGAGTCTTGAGAGCCATACTCATGAGGTCAGGGTAGTGCTTCAGTAAAGGGCTTCGTTGCCTGCCTTGTCTGCTGAAGTTACAAGTGCTCTTGGTTCACTTTTCTGCAACTGGGGGATGGTTGTATCTAGAAGCTCACATCTTCTCCCTCTGTCAGATATGTCAGAGTGGTAAGGTGGATCTGAATTCCCTCAGTGCTGGGGGCTAGCAGTTGGGTAGGATATATAGCCTGTCACACCTGGCTTTCTCTTTGAATCAGATTAAGATATCTGTACATGGATCTAAGTGAGAACTTTGGCTTCTTTGTGGTGATTTTCATGTAAGGGCAAGTTTGGGGGTGATGAGTGTGGGAAGGAACAGTTACGACTTCAGGTGTCAGCTTCCATGTTTTTACTGCTTGGGCAGATTGTCTGGCAAATACTACAAGAGCATGTATTCTCTAGGCAGAACCAGTATACCTTTGCCATTGTACTTCCTTTCTGGACATCTGGCAAGATTGGTAGCTTTAAGACCAAATTTTATCTAGTTCTTCCTCAGTGCCTTTGGGAAGTCATTGAGATCCAGTAAATTTGTCTGAGGATTTTTTTCTCTGGTTTGGGGCTGGGAGAAGATCCTGAGGCAGGAGAGGTTGTTTGAAGGTGATTCCAGAGCTTCATGGAAGTTACCCCTAGGATACATTCTCAGGGTTGGAGGCAGCTTTTGAATGCTTTATATAAAGTTGCATGGAAGGGGCAGATGCCACATTAAGCATCTTCCAAAAAACTTTAACTTACAATGTTCCCTTGACCATTATTAATCGTCCTGATATATGACCATGAAATTTTACTGGTAATGCAGTTATACATCCACATGTGGCCTTCCAACTGTGGTCACATATGGCTCCCAGATGTCCCCATTGCCATATAGTCTGTGCCACCTTGATTTGTGCCAAGGGATTTTCTTAAGGAATGAAATGGCTGTTTCTTTAATTTTCACACCCAAGCTTTGGTAGAGGTTTGCTAAGGGGAGGGTGAGATCTGATGGCTCGGCAATGTGACAACAAACATTTTTTTTAGCTTCTTCCTTGAATGTTTTTCCTAGAAAGTTGTCTTTTAAAGGATACCAACATATTTCTTCCTGAATTGAACATCTGACGAAGTGAGTGAGCTCAGAGTATTCAGCAAGTGTTACAGAAGGTCTCACATCCATAAAGACATTAGTGAAGAACTTAATAGCTTTGCTGCTTCTCTGCAGCTCTGAGGGGAAGTACACTTCTGTTGCTTGAAGAGGTCACTTCTTTTCTCTGTTCAGAGTGATCATTATAATTCATCCTTCCTACTGTGGCATTTATGGATCCCTTCTGCCAGATCTCATTTACAGTAGATACACCATCAAATGTAGATATGCAAACAGGCTATAATGTGGAAAAGGACCTTGGTTCAGCTCTTAAAATTGGCATAAAGTTTTCTGGGCTTAAGTCAGGTTTATGCATCTGAATAATTTAAGACTCTTAAACAATAATTATGTTTTTTCTTAACTGTTGCACACATTCATAAGGGAAAATTCACTTACAGCTGCTCTGAAATTAACAGTAAGTGCACAATCAGGATAAAAAAAAAGAAAGTGTCTCTTTACCTCTTTCTTCCAAGTAAGCTTTTAATTTTCTGGATGAATGCTTTTTCAAAGATGTAACTTTGTCTTTCAAACTTCTCTTTCAAACTACCTGCTTTAAAAATTCTCTCTTTCCCCCACTTCATTTCTTCTTGCTGTGTAGTTTCTTGAATGGACTGTAAAAGCACTCATGCTGTGGCAACTCTTCCCTAGAGTAGTTTCCATGATACTCTGTCTTTATATCTCAGTGGTACCTCTGATGAGTCCTTATCGCACCGAGTGGGATTACTTTTTCAGTTTTGGTGCTTAAATTCTCATAGAGATTTCAATTTTCTCTCCAGGTGCTTCTATGAGCCATGAAGATTTTTTTTAAACACAGTGTTTTCTGTAGAAATGCTTAGATACCTGCAGTTTTGAATATCACACCTTTTTCACTTGATTTATTTCACAGGACTTATTTTATTTTACACTGAACTTGTTTCTTTTTAAAATACATGTCATACCCTTTTAAAATCAAATTAATGTAATTGAAAGTCATGGACTCAGTAGTCATTTATACTTAAAACAGTGTACAGCAAAACTACTTTTGCTAAATAAAAATTTTAAGCTGCTGTTCATTAAAGCATGAGCTGTGACAGTTTTGTAAAAAGAATGAAATACATTTATTACACTACTGACATGCAATATCGTTGAATATATTTGTACATAAGTACAGCATGTAAAGAACCATTTTTTTGTCTCTCCAATTTATTTTTCCTTTATTTTCACATAGCTGACTAACAGAGATAAGAGACAGTTACCACATACTTATCAAGTTACAGTCGGTAACTAAATTTTGCATGTAAATCCATAGGGTGGGTTGATATTATCAGAAACACACGTGTCTGTTAAATGTAGTGTGGTAGTCAACTTTTGATTTTGTAATTTAGAACTTAGTCCTGGAAAACAAACATTGAAGTACTCCAGGTGAAACCAAGGACTGATACTTTTCAAAGTATCCCTGGTAGATACTAGACTTAAGTAATTACTTTCTTTTTAATGTAGGGAGGTTAAATGTGTTCGTTTTCTAAGAGTCTTGCTGGAAAGCTAGGGATTTAGTGCAGAGATCGCACAGATTGAGAATTTTCAATCCACAAAGTTCTTTTGAAGAAAACAATGCTGACACATTACTTAAATAGCAAAGCTCTCAGATTTTTGTGAGTTTCAGTTTTCTTTTGTGCCGTTTTTTTGACTTTTAGTGATGAATATGACTAATATGAGATGAAGGAACCCTTTGACATCCTTGTGTTTCGGCAACAGTGGAAGTGCTGTAGTCAAAGGAAAAAACCAGAGATGGAGAAAGGCAAATCATAGAATTTGGTGACATCAGTGGGCAATATTAAACAGAAAGGATTTTTAAAAATCAGAATACTTGAATTGATGGCTGGGGAGCACATCTAAACAAATATGCTATTTGTTTATATTTTTATATTATTAGCAAATAAAAATATAGTCAGATAGTCAGGAATATACAGAATCATTTCTGTGCTGTAGGTTGACATAGATAACCAGGCAAAGTATTATCTTGATCCAAGATGATTAGAGAAACCCAGGTTGAAAGTGGTGCTGGATGAACACCGAGGACACTCAAGTAGTTGAATACATGTCATCAGGGAGTGAGAATGTGCCAGTAAAGAAAGGGATTACAGAAAGTTGTTAAAGCTTGATCTGAGGAAGAAAAATATTTTTTAAAAAGTATTAAATACCACTATTAAATGCTATTACACTATTAAACAATGTTAAACACTAAAGTTGTGTAAATGAAGATGTGCGCATTGGCAAAGTGGTTTTTGAGGCTCTGTAATGAGATCAGAGAAAATGGGTAAGATATGAGGAAATCTGTAAATTTAGGGGGAAAGCTGACTCACAAGATTGGTGGTAACACTGTCACCTGAGGAGAAAGTCACGATGAGTAGCTGGGCAAATTAAGGTGATGAGGGGCAGCATCTGAGTAGTAGAACGATGACTGGTTAGAAAGATGAGTTGGAGGTGTCTGGTTTGAGAGGATGTGTCTTACATGAGTACGGTGAGGTAGGCTTTGAGGGCTGTGTCTTAATTATGTTTGAAGAACTGTAGATGTTGTGGGGGTGTCAAGCTGTGGTGTGCTGGAAGAATCTTGTTACAAGTGTCAAGATTTAGCACAGGTGCATAACAGAGTTACTTTGGTGTGAGACAGTTTACAAAGAACCATTGAAGTTGGCGATGTTACCAGTTCAAACTAGCTTGTATCTCAAAAGACTGTATTTTTGCCTTGTGTATGTTTGAAGTGTTTCGGTATGTTGACAGATAAAGCTTGTTTGTGTTTTCCTCTTGTCTTTAAACACAATGATAATCTACAAGTTTTTGAGGTGGATACAACCCTGATATGCTAATTAGGTGTAATGATGTTGATAGCAAAGGGCACAGGTTTATTTTTTGTTCTGAATAGATCCTCAAGTATTCATTATTAACCTAATCAGATTATTGGTAACAGTCAGTTTACAAGCTATGCTTTTAAGTGCCAGTAAGATGTAATTACATTTAAGCATGGTGGATTCTTTTGTTTCTCAGACTAAATCAGTTCCTTTTTTGGTGTCCTTAGCTGGTGCTTTTTGTGAAGGGTGAGGTATATGCCTAACTTCATGCTCGTGATTAGTTTCATTGATTCTTTTTTTTGGATGCTGAGGAACAAAGTTTGCCCTTTTTAGATCAGGTCTTTAAATCTTCCAAAAAATGTGTGTTGTAAATGTGTTCACTATAGCATAAATGCAGTTAATGAGTCCTGAGAGAGAGATAAAACCCACAGCATTGTGAACAGAATTACCTGTACTGAACACACTGACCCTTTTCAAAAACTAGTCAAGTTTGAATTAATACCAGGTGAACTTCCTTGAAGGGCTAAACCAAGTCAGTGCAACAGGCAGTATGTATTGTGTGGAAGATACATAAAAAATGGAATATAAAAGTAGTTTAATTTGCTGTGCTGCCAGTGATTGTAGTGTGCAAGAGTAATGTAACTAACCAATAATGGATGAAAAATGGATTTAGTGTGTATGAACAGGAGAACTAGAGTAAGTTCTTCCATTCCAAGCTGCTGCACTGTTTCTGCTTTTAGTATAATTTTAGTCTGCCCACTGTTGTACCATAACCAAAGCAACCTGTATGATTGATCCAGTGTTTGGTCAAGTGATGTGGCAATTCCAGGCAGAGTGGGTTTGGTTGCTGAAGAAGTGCTGTTGAAAAAAAGCTTTGGAACTGTTGATATCAGTCACTGAGTACCAGCTAACTCTCTGAGCATTAGTCATAGCGCTGATTTATGGAGTGCCTGTTGTGCCCATTGAAAGGACCTTGGAGATATCTGTAAGGTATTGTTTAGTCATGTTTGTGCATATGCTCCACTGAATATTTCTGATGGCATTTTCAGAAGAATTGGAGGAGGGCTGATGACTACAACAGATTATAGTGTAAATGACAAGAGACCAGGAGGTATGGGATAGATGAAGAGAAGTGAGGATCAAAAAGCCACTATGATTTTACAGTGGGTGAATTGTAGAGAAGATAGTGCTATAGAAGAAGAGATGGATAAGAAAAACTCCCAAAGAGTGGGCCTGAGTACAGCTGGTGTTCTATTGTGGCTTAATCTGAAGAGAGCTTTTACATCGGAAGCTTGAAATGGCATTAGGACTATTTGATTTTTTTTCAAAACAAATGGGTTGCTGCTGACTACATGAAAGTGATACGAAGACAAGGTGTTGCTGAGACTAGAGGCTGCTCTTCCTTTTTTCTAAAGAACCTATGTATAGCACTTGTTTTCCTTGAAGACTGGAGTTCCTCTTCTGCTCCCCAAGTAAATTGGGGATGTAATAATAGACTAGAAATTTAGCGTTTCAGGTACTTGGCCCAAACCACAAGACTTATTTCAAAATACTGACAATAAAATGTAACTTGTGTGATGTATAGAAAAACACTTTTTGTGTAAAGTGTAAAAATATCTAAACAAGGCAGTAGCTTTACTGATGTAAATGCTACTTGCTCAGTGCTGCCTGTGCATTTAAAGGAATGGAGGATGGGAGCAGGCTGTAGCACATGGAGGAATGGAGCCTCTTAGTGCCTAGATTAAACTAGAAACCAACAATCTACTGGAGGTTTTTTCTGTACCAAATTGTCCAAGAACGGGTGCAAACCAGAAGGAGAGTAATTTTTCTTTTTGGCAGCTCTTAATATGTCTTTCCAGATGGAAGATAGAAGGCTATTAGAGACATGTGCTGAGGGTTGGTTTCCTTTGTGTGTCCTATTCTTGCATTCTTCTACTTCTCAGCTTAACTACTCAGGCCTGCTTCTTTCACCTTACCAAGTTAAGGTGTCCAGCCTTCCTCATGTTATGGGCTGCCCACCAAAATATTAATGTGTCTAAAGAGCACAAGATCTCTAGGCTGTGGGTTCTCAGGGAGTGCTGTGTAGGTAGGAGGCTGTGCTAGCCCTTTACTACAGGATGTGGCTGATTTGAAGGTGTGCAACTAGGCTGCAAGCTCTCTGACAGTGAGCTCTGCTTTTCTTCTAGCATGGGAGGGTTCTGCTTGAGGGCACAAGGACTGCTAGAAAATAGAAGAGGGTTTTTTATTTCTTTCCTCCTTACGCTCAGCTTTTTCACATGACAACCTATTGTAAAAATCCAGGATCAGTGGGAATTGTTGTAAGCCCCAGGATCAGTGGGAAGATGTGGAGATGGGATTCTGGAATCAGGAGACGACCCAATATGAGTTAGCTGCAAGATGCACTTTATTGGCACAGACTTTGTTCTTATATAGTTTATGTAGTGAAAATAAGTTTTCTTATTGGTGTATAGGTATCAACTATTCTCCTATTGGCTGCTAAACTTAGCTCCTACAAGTAGCTCACTCATACTAAATATAGCTCCTACAAATAGTTTGTGCTACCTAAAAATAGCTCCTTATTTCATGCTGTACAAGGACAGTTCAAGGATGCTGCCTTGTCTATTTTATACTAAAGTGTCCACAGCTTGAGTCTGGGTTGTGCAGGCCTTCCAGAGATCCATGGCCTCTGGCTGCTGGCCATTCTCCAACAACTCAAGCTCTTCAGTTGTGTCAGTGAAACCTTGGCTTGATGTAGGTAATCTATGGTGTTAATTAATTCAACTTTCCCAACCATATTTTTTTGTCTTAGTATTTCACAGATTAATTTGACGTAAGCTGTTTTCACAGGTTGTATTTTATATGTTTTATCAGCAGGAATCCTTAATTCCCTTCTCTCTTAAATGTTACTGTTGGTTGTTATTTCCTTGTGCAATCAGTAAGAGAGATTGCAGTCCAGTTCTGACTTGGTGTGTGGATTAGATTTCCAGTGTGGGGAGAACCTTCTACCTCCAACAACATGGTCTTAGGAGTTGAATATTCTTAGTGTGTGACCTTAAAACAATTTTTATTTTTGCTGTTCTGCTGAATGCACCCAAAAGTATGTGTAGATGCATCTTATTGGTTTTATTTGGGATAGGAATGCATTCAGTTATCACTGAGAAGTGATGAGGGGTGGGGCGGACTAAAGCATGGGAAAGTAGTAGACCAGTGTAAACACTAATCAGAAAATTGTTATATGTCCACCAGAATTGCTATCATAGTCATTTGTACAGGCACTAAAAGTAGTCTTTTGTCCAGGCAAGCAGGATGAGGGAAGACTGGTTTTGCTCTTTCCTTTTAGCAGGAGGTGAAGAGGCAGTATATAGTTTTAATCATTAAAGTTATTAATAGCAACAAGTCTTTTGTGGCAAGTAGCTTATATTGGTGTGTATTGATAGGGTTTGTGTCCTGCTGTCTGGAATTCAGATGTAGGATGCAGACAGACATTCATCCACTAACATACATTAAACATAACTGTTGGGATGAGACTGAGAAGCACGTATCTGCTGCAGCCAGCAAACATCTCTGATTGAAGCTTGTTATCCTCATTTGTAGGAGAAGGGATTTACAAACATCTAAAAATGGCTTTTTTGACTTTTTAAATGTTGTCATTCAGTAATGAAGGTTATAACTTGTAAGGTCTACTTAGTGCAAGAGACTTCTGGCTTGGGAAATCCAAAATCTGTAAATCATTGGAAGGCCAAATCATGGGGATGTCAGTGTCCTCTTTTTATGGTTTTGTATACTTTAGGTAAGCATCAGATGTGTTGTGGGAGATGCAGTTTTGGCTGAGATAGACCCACAGCATTTTCCCTTGTATACAAAATTATTTAGAATGAAGAATTTAATGAGAATCGATAAAGTTGCAGATCTACCTGAAATAAAATTTGTGTTGGTGCTCTTACTTTTCTGTCCTGAGTACACAAAGTGACTGTCTGCATTCAAGACCTACAGCTTGGTACGAGGTAAGGGGCAAATACCCTCAAAACAATGTGGTTTTTAGAGTGAGGTAGAGATCCAGAGATAACAAAGACAAGCAGCATCTTTCAGTTGTGTATAATGTAATAGTATCAGAAAGATGTTATTTTTTACTCTGGTATCATTGATAGTGGAAATAACATTTCCACCAGTGAAATAAGCTCTGGAATTCTGTGTTGTATTTATTATGGCACTGGCTGATCTTATTTTGAGAAAGCAGAGCTGTAGCTTTAAATGCCTGTCTTTAACTGAGGTTTTTGCTGTGGCAGGGAAATAGTAATAGTACATATTTTCATCAAAGCAGCTGCTGTAGTCTGTAATGCATTTTCTTTGGCAGATGCCCCCATTTAATTGTGACTTCCATGCCTAAATGTAGGTAATGAAAGCCTCTCCATCCTGAGGGAAGGTGTCTTTCTCACTGACAGTATTAGCAGATCTTCCTGACTTGAAAAAAGGTATTGTATTGCTTAAGGAAAAAGCCTGTTATTTTTATTTCTAAACCTCTTACCTAATTATTTTGATACATGAAGTGCATAATGAAAAATAGTAAATAATCTTTCTTTTACCTTAAATAAATAAATGGTAGATGCTAACTTTGAATCATAGAAGGTTTGGCTTCAAAAGACCTCAAATACCACTAATTCTAACCCTCCTGCCATGGGCAGGGACACCCTCCACTAGCCCAGGTCGCCCAAAGCCCCATCCAACCTGGCCTTGAACACTGCCAGGAAGGGGGCAGCCACAGCTTCTCTGGGCAACCTGTGCCAGGGCCTCAACACCCTCACAGGGAAGAATTTTTTTTTCAAATGTCTAATTTGAATCAGCCCTCTCTTAGTTTAAAGCCATTGTACTCTTGTCTTGGTAGAAAGCCTCTCTTTCTTGTAAGCCTCCCTTATGTATGTTGAAGGGTCACAAGAAGGTATTTCACAACTTATTCTTAAGATAATGTCAGTTCTATAAAACCAATTCTTCATTCTACTGGGAATTCAGGTTGTGGATGAGTGTTGAAATAATTATTGAATATTCAGCTGTCTTTCTGTGGGCAAATAGGTTACCTTCTATTATGATTTTGTCTTTAGTCAGTTATGTCACTGATTCTCTAAATTTTGATTGACATGTCAGAAAGATTTAGTCACAAATCCTGCATATTATCTCTTAGTCTTACTCAATCTTTAGCTAGGCTAGAGATCCCTGAAGAGAAGGCTTATGCTACATTTGCCTGGTGGTTACTTTTTAGCCTGAAATGACCTGCGATTTGGCTGGCTCTGAGTTTGAGTGGGTTCTGAAGGGAGATGACGTCACTACGTTAATTTCTCGGGAGACCTCATCTGCTTTTACGCAGGCTATTTTAGCCACAGGTTTATGGTTAGGGATGTTTATGTTCATGAGGAAAGTAGCTTCTCCCAGCTGTGGGACAATGTTTTTCTACAATTACTAGTTTTAAGCTTGAATTTTATTGTCAGTAAAGCATAGTTTAAGTCAAATTTTCTCATTGTGAATGTCTGTGCCTTAAGGTGTCTGTGTCCTTATTAAATAAGTTTTTATTTATTTAGTAATTAATTAGGTTAAGCATTGTACCCCAAGGTATAGTGTAGCTTTTTGCTGATCTGCTTGCTTTCAGATTTTGTGTGGGGCTTTATTTTGCTGTTATTTTATTTAGACAATTCTAACCATGAAGCTGTCTGCGTGTTCTGAAATTAAGAGGAATTTGATTACCATGCTATTAAAATTTAAAAATAAAATTTAAAAATATTGTAGTATCTTTATATTAAGTTGAAAAAAACCTGGTATACTGGCATATATTTCAACATGATGTTTATTTACAAGTCTGTGGTACGGTATGCATAATTTCATCAGACATAATGATGCAGCTTCTGTTGAAACCTGTTTCTAGTTGAATTTGCAATATGGTTGGTGGTGGAAGAAAAGGAGTTAGGTATCAGCTTTGAGAAGCCTGCAGCAGGAAATCTGCAGCTGTGGCATGGACTGTCAACTGGTTATTGGGACTCTGCCAGTAAAAATAACATAAAATCCCATGCATCTGGATTTACTTGCTACAAGAGGTTGGAAGTAAATCTGAACATAACACATTAATTTTAATTATTTTCTCTCATGCTTCACACCTGTTGTAGGAAAAAATCTAGGATTGCTTTCATAAACTACCCTTTTCTATAGAAGTATGGTTACCAACGTGACCTGTGCTTGAAAGGCAGGTGTCAGTTCATATGTAATTTTATACAGAGGGGAAAGTGAGAGGTATAGTTTTATCAGTTTAAAATGTGAGGAAAGTGGGCTCTTAAACTCTGTATTGAATGTTTTGTAAACTCCCAGACCCCCTTTTCGGTATAATCACAAACATTTGTGCTTTTATCTCCAGTTCATTCAGAATGTAACATTATGTGTTAGGAATTACAATTTGTTATGCTGGTTTGGGATATTTTTTTTTTCCTTAATACTAGAAGATGCATTTTGCTGAAAGTTACTTGGAGAAGCTGCTGTCACATTGCTTCCCCCTGAAGTACACTGGAAACCCGGTTCTGTTCCACCTCCCCATTGATTGTATCCTGTCCTGCCTCTCTGCCTTTGCAACTCCATCTGTGTGCTTTTCTTTGAATTCTGAAGGCTTAAGGAATGTCCTGTTTTGTTTGGCATTAGTTTTGTTTACATTAGTCTGACAGGTGACGGTTTGATTTAGAATTGCTTCCGCAACCTGAAAATCTTCTTTTAATGGTGGCATATTTCCCTTTCAGTTTCAAAATCTACCGGGTGCTTAAAGTTATGCAGCAGTAAATGAAATCATTGTATTGCCTAATGTTTGTGATTAATGTATGATAGATTTGGATATAAACCACAAAGTGCTACATTACCCACTGGCTAAGGCAGGGATGAATGTTTCTCTTTTTTTTTTTTTTTTTGGTGCAAAAATAGTTTTGCTATCCCTTTACATATTTTAGAGGCAACAGCAAGAGGAATACCATCTCATTGAACCATAAAATGGATTCTGTGATTCTGTTTGACTGGTTGACATCTGCATACCTGTTCAGTCTTATAGAATAATAAAAAAATCCCCTCCAACCCAAAACCTTTCACATCTGAGCATTCTAAGTTAATATCTTTAACAAACTGAGGGGCACCAACTGAATTTAACATCTGTGCTCACAGATGCAGTCTCTGCCATGGATACTCATGTTGATGATGAAAAATAAGAAAAAAAAATCAAGCTTTTCATGGATTTAAACAACATTTATAATGGCAGGTGTGTTGTTCTGCAGTGCTCCTTCTGAGGCATTTGCCAAAGCCATGAAGTTTTAATTCGAACAGTTTTCATCCAGCCAGGGTTGCTCATTTAAGTGAGACCAAGTGTTGGGCCATCTTTAGCCCTGGTTTTGCTTGTCATGTTTTTGTTTTCACTTGAATCCAGTTGGATTTTTCTTCTATGTGCACAAGCATGGCTTTGGTTGGGTTTTTTTGTTTTGTTGTGCTTGTATATTTTTTTTTCTTTCTCCTCCCCTCAAGTCTTCATGAGACTTAGTGGTTATAGCTGTAAATTTTCCTGAGGTCTTGAGTATATTAAATCTACAATTCAAAACTGAGTTATAGTGGTGGAAGAACAAGCCCCCATGGTTGGAATTAAAATGACTGTGCATGTAAAATCTTTCAATTTGGTGTCCTTGCCATAGGTGCTATCCTAACAAGAAAGTAAACGGTCACTTGATAAGAAGTCTATTTTTTGTACATATGTAGCTAGATGTGACAGTGTGTGGATACAGAAATTATTTTACAAAATGAGAGCTTACCTGTAGCTTGTTGCTAGATAAAAATTTAACTTTTTTGTTTTGGAACTGATATCTGACCTGATATTTCAGATTTGCAAATTGTAAACTTCTTTGTAATTAATTTGATCTACAAAAGTATGTGTTTAATATAGTATCAGATATATGCATATCTAGTGCAAAACCAGTCAGTTGATTTGATGTGTTGGGCCTGTTTCTTACTTTGTTTTGCTCTGAATGAGAGTGGACAAGAACTTTGTCAGAATGTGGGTTGTGATGTGTGTGTGGGGGGTTTGTGTGGTTTGTCTGTTCCCCTTGCTGCAGAAGGCTTGCTTTCCATGACCTTTATCAATGTCATTAGCTTTTCCTGTTACTTTGCCTTAGTGCTATTGCTAAATGACAACATCTGCATGCAGCAGGGGCCAGAATTTTCTCTAAAGTTCTGCTTTAGAAATTCAGTTAATCAGCCAGGTGCATTAATAAGCGGCTTGTTGTATGTGCTGTAATACTAACATTAACTTTTCAAAGATAGCTTTTGCTTTTTTTTCCCTCAGTGGCACTGGTGAAATTACAGAAAATGAATCATGCATGAAAATTTTTACTTTTACCTGTGGTCTGGCTGACTGCCTGGTGCAGAAAGTCCATTTTCTTGGTTTGTATTCTGCTGCTGAAAATGCCAAAGTTTTAATCAAACTTCCATATAACACTTAGTCCCTGATGGACCATATTCATAACAAATGTCAGTTTTAATCATAAGTCTTGTGAAGACAAGTAAAGCTCTACTGTAAAGAAATCCACTATCAAAGGACATGTTCTTCAAAGCATCAGCATTAATGAAAGGTACATTTTTTGTAATACAAGCTCTCCAAAATTTCTTACTAATTTATTTTGTACTTAAACAATTAAAGACTGTGGTAATAGTTCAACAGACATTGAAAAGCCAAAAATGAAACCAAATGTGTGTAGAAGCTAGTGTAAAAAAAATAATTATGTCCAAGCTTTGATAAAGGTCAGTGGCAGCAAATATAAAATTTCATGTTAAGTCTGTATATAAAAAACTTGGCTTAGATGTTCTCTGGCCACTGAGATGCATTTTTGGAGGAAAACTTGACTGAAACTGTTTTTCAGTGAATAGAAAAACACTTGGCTGATAATCAGGCAACAAAAGCTTCTTCTGCAGCTCTTCGAATGTGCCCGTGTCATCGAAGGAATGCATCTGAGACTGGATACAGTCACTACATACGAGACATCAGAAGGTCATGTTTGAGACCTGTGTACCACAGGCCACATGAACGTACTAATTCAAGACCATTGAGGCATGGTGTAAGGGCTCTTTTCCATGGACTTTTACATTTCCATAAAATATCAGAATATTGAATGTCTTACTGAGCGGTTTGAACCCTGGATGGGACAGTTAGGTTCTAATTTACTGGGAAGTAGGAACAGTGGTTCTGGAGAAACCATGATTGACTTTATTTCTGTGGAAGGGCTGTAAAGCCGCAGGATTTTATGGTGATACACCTGGAGGTTTGTCTGGATCCATCCATACCAAGTGTCAAAGCAAAGCTTAGAGACATATTGTGCTCTAAAAACACAAACTTTGCAAATTGGGTTCTGTGGAATATGATTATCTGTGCTAATAGGTATACATAAGCATATCAAACACGAATTTAGATTTTTCAAGGGTATTTACCTGTTACTTCATTGAAGCCTTTTCGAAGGCAGGGGTGGTAATCCCAAGTGTTTATGATGACATCAAAGTGTTTAATTATACATACTGTGGAAGGTTTCAGTGAGGGAAGCAGAAAACTTTATTGCAATATGTCTAAGTGAAATTAATCCAAACAACTATACTGAAAGTAGATTTTGGTGGTTCCAAATAAAAATTTTATAATGTCTGAGGAAGTTTATACATGAAGCTGCTCTTGTAAAAATCCATTTCTTTTTTTCTTTCCTTTCAACTTTTAGAGTTAAACTTCTTTTAAGAGCTGAGAAGGGAAGTAAAATTAATTCCTTCAGAGGGCAATTGAGAACCCAGGTCAGCTGAGATTCCCTTTGGAGGCTTTATCTTCTAGATATGTAGTCTCTTTGTGTAGCGTCCAAGACAGACTCCCATAGGGAGGCTAATAATTCTTCTTGTTTCACAATACTTGTTCTGTTTTCAAAGTATGAAGTTGCAGAAATGCAAGGTGCATTTCTGCATGAAGCTTTGGTGTTCTGGTATGTTCTGATTATATGTGTGTATTAAGGTGTTGTGCATCTCAGATAAATTTAAACTGTCATGCTATGCTGCCCTTTAATTTACTCTTATCTTTTCACGTAGGTAGTGAAACAATTTTCCCTTATTCCTTAAGTTCTTTACTGGCAACTATATGTTGGTTACCACACCACACAACAAGGTTCAATAGCACGTGAAATACAATTCAGTTTAAGAAGTAGGGGGAGTGGTTGAGAGAAACATAGTTTTCAAGTGGTCGAAAGACAAGTGTGTAAGCCAAAGATGAAATACTGTGGACTATGTATTACAGGCTCAAAGGGTTTCAGAAGTGCTCCAATCATTGTCTATTTCATGTTCTTTTGAAAGATTGGTTCTAGTTCTAGTGTCCTGAACTAGGTTGGGTTGCCTGAACCCACAGGAAAAGTTATATTTTGGTGACATGAATGGTAGAAGTTTGTGTTTGTTTTCTTGTGTAAGACCATTTATGAAGAATGTGTATTGGAGTGGTGTGGTTTTTATTGTATGTGTATGTATATATAAGTGATCCTTTCTTTCCTTCTCCACTAACCAGTTGTTAATCACTTTAATTGGTTAAAATTACCTTTTAATCTCATGTATTTTTAGAGAATATTCTTGGACACACAGCAGGCAGACATGGGTAGGAGTATTCTTGTTTCAACAGAGTGGTTTCCTTTCACATAACTCAAGGAGTTTTGTGTGGGATTTTTAAAGTTATCAGTGAATAAGTTGTTGATAGCGATTGATAGATTAATAAATTATTGATCAACAAAGTCTTGCCTCCCTCAAATATCCTCTGAATTAAGTTTAGGTCAGTAATACAGAGCTCATGGTGCTTATGCAAGCGTCTGTATTCCTGCTGCCATTTAAATTTGCCTTTGTTCTTCACAGAATTCTGCTTAATATTTTTCAAAGGCAAATTTAACAGTGTTCTCATAGTGTGATAGAAGTAATTTTTACGTTAGGTGCTGGAGTTCTGTCGGAGGCTTCCTTCCCTGGAGCCTGGGTAATTAGTTTTGGCAGCGCTGGGAAAGAAGGGCAGAATAAAAGAAATCTAGAATTTGACATTTCCTTCAAAATAATCTGGGCTCTCTAACTTCTTGTAGTGGTTCACTTTGTCCAGCTTTTTGAGAAAACAAAAAATTCATGAGAGATGCTTTACTTTGGTTATATTCATCTGGCAGAAGTTTCTTCACACCCTTGTGTGTGAGGAGAGGACTATACCCACACCTGAACTGGGACTGAATTAGACAGTCAGCTAGAGTAGGCTGATCAAGGCCGTGTCCATTTTAGTTTTGAGTATCTCCAAGGATGGAGCATATACAAGCCACCCTGGGCAGCCTGGTCCAGTGAGGAATGCTTTTATATCTTTCTTTCTTGTCTTATATTTAACTGTATTTCTTCAGGTCTCTGATAGCAGTGGATTTTTTTTTTCATTGCTAGCCACCAAACTTACTTTTAGAAATAGCATTTTCCTCTTTAAGCTATGCTCAGGGCATAAAAAAGACTTGATTCCTGATACATCTTTGTTTTCATCAGCTGTTGTGGATAATCCAAGAAGTCCATTACATTTCTCTGGCTCCAGCAGGCTCTGGGACTGTAGAAGAGAACTCTTCTTCTCTGGAGGTGCCTGTGTATGTTGATTAGTGATAGTTATCATTTGGCTGTAGTTTTGTTTTACAAGGCTTCGAATGGCAGAAGTGATAGAAGCCAAATTTTTGCTTCAGTGACCTGCTAATTCTCTGGTTAATTTTTCTGTAGTGAAGTGCTTCTTTCAAAAATATTTTTAAGAAATACTGATTAAAATCTGGAATAACTGAAAATCAAAATGTGGCCATCAAGTTGGCTAGTTTTCTTTCTTCTAGAAAGCATCATGCAGACCAGTTCCTCACCTGGTGAGGTCCCAGCTACTGCCTGGTAGTCCTTAATGCAGGATCAGTCTTGTACGTCACCTCTACTTTGTGAGGGCACAGCTTGACAAGCACTCCTCTTGGCCCACCTAAGGGGCTTGGGTGGAGGAGGGAGACAGGAAAACTTAAGCTGCAGCAGAAGTCTTTCTGCAGCTGTGTGATAAACAAGTTTTAAAAAAATAAAATGATGAGGCTGAAAAAAAGGGTTGTTTTTAACTAGATTGTATTTCTAACTGGCTTCACTGGGAAATGGAACAGAAGCTTGTGCCAGTTTGTTGTAACTGGCATAGCAGAAGACCAGCCAGCTGCTTAGTAGTACGTTGTTTAATCCTGATTAAGACCCATTTTTAATGGAAGGCATCATCTCATCTTGCTCTTCCAAAATCTTATTTGCTTTATCTCTCTAGTAGGTGGTGTGCATAAAAGAGATTGACCAAATGGCTATATGGCTCTCTTACTTGTGTAAGAGATCTTCAGGAAGCAGGATTTGTCTAACCAGATGGAAGTCTTAGCCTTTGCAGTTAAAGCTGACTTAAGTAGTATGCTCATGCTATGGGTGAGGTATAAAACTGCTTAATATTGCATATAAATAATGGAAAAAGTGCAATAAAATTAAGTTACTCTTCAAAAAAAGTAACATAAATTTCTTGACTCTTTCTGCATCCTGCAAATGCTGCCCAATTTGGATGGATAGGAAAAGGGATTGGTGGCTTTGCAGTTATGCAGTTGATGCTGAGTCTCTGTTCCTGGGGAGGAATGAGGGATTGTATTATGCCTTTCTGTGCAGCATTGTGCGTCTCCTGCCACCCACTATACCTCAATGTTTTTGATTTAAAGCCATAAGACATGCTTTAAATCTATAACAGACTATAAGACATGCTTTTCTGGTAGGCCCTGTGTGTTAAAAGTTACTTTGGAGGGGAAGTATGAAAAGCATGGTAGTCTAGAACTCACTCCTAGAGTAGTTCCTTAGTACTGCACCTGCAAGGAACGTACTGCAGAAACCTTCAAAACATTAAGTAGCCACCTAACTAAGAATAAGATACCTTAACACCTTATTGTGAAAACATTTAATCATGCACTGAGCTATGGATGCTGAAGGCAGTGCTCTTCTGTAGAGCAGTGCAATTCTCACTGAAAGCAGTCGTATGCCTCAGTATCTCTTGGATAATACTACTAGTAAATCTGCACTGAACTTGCCTGTAGAGGTTGTTGGCTAATAGTCTTACTCTGCATGAGATCTTGGGTTTAGTCTACCATATTTAGTTTGTCTGTAAACCAGATACAGTAGAAATGCAATAAAAGAATAATTAGCCACTTGTTCTTGAACCAATGTCCTGAAGACCTTTTTATTTAGAATTCACACCACTTCTTAACAGGAGATGCTGCATTTTTTTCTTTTCTATATGCCAGCTCATTTCCTAATCCAACTTTGAAGTCCTGTAAGGTTAAAAAGGTTAATTTGGTTTATGTGGGTGAAATTCAGTCTAGTAAAAGTTCACTGTAATTTGTCTTTGTCTTTACATTGCCATCTTGGCTTTTTTTAAAAGATCTTTAGCTTGATCTCTTATTTTTACACCTCTTGTTTTCTTTTTATATAGTCTGGATACTTATTCAAGATTTTTGTGTAAATTATCAGTAATTTGGAAGAAGTTATGGGGGTTTTTTAACTGCCAGGTTTTTCATGGCCTGTAGAGAAAAACTTGATGGTGTTGTGGGTTTTTTTAAGTATTTTTAATATTTTGGATTTATTTTCCTAGAATCAGAGTGCTTTGGGATGGAAGGGACCTCAAAGATCATCTTGTTCCAGCCTGTCCTGCCAAGGGCTGGGACACCCTCCATTAGATCTGGTTGCCTACACTAGATCATTTTAATTTTGCTTCTTATTAATCTGCTTGTTGGACAGCAGAATTTATGCTAATTCTCACAGCTGCTTGAAATGCTTAGTTTTTTAACACACAAGCTGTTGTAAGGAGAAGAAATTACTCTTACTTTGTGACACCTGAGGTGAATGGCCTACAGGATTTTGATCTCAAGTACAAGGACAGCAATTTTGTCGCTAAGTAACTAAAAGCTATTTTAAAACAATACATCCAGCAGAGATTCAACTAGATGTGTTATTAGGGGTGCTAACCTGTTATGTAGAATCTGATGAAGTATAGCATTCTATATTTTTATCCACTAATCTTTTTGTAATTATTTTGTAAACCCCTTTATAAATAAGGAAGATAAAATCCTATTGGCAAAGAACATTCCAGAATATATCTCCAGGATGTAGTTTTGGAAAACACGTGTTTACATATTAATTTCAAAAATGCTCATGAAATATTAATCTTGGAGAAAGGGAAAATAAGAGTAGAAATATCTGTTTTGTCTGAATTCTGTTCATCTATATTCACTGCATCCTATTTCTGAAACTCAATTCCCAAAAGAATTTTGATGTATAGGCATAAGATGATAAATCTTAAATCAGTGACTGTAGTCTTGGGATAGCACAGTGAGACACGAGTTTAAAGGAATGATATTAACTGGAAATCCTTAATTTTGTTTGAAAATGCTGTAGCTATTTTTAGTCATGAGAGAAGTAAGCTTCACTGGGCATGAAGACCTATGTTTCATCTTCTGCTGTTCTGTAGCATCAGTCCTTGGAGCTCATGAACCACTGAATTCCCTTTGCAGAAAAAGGAGCAGGTTTGTTTTTCCTGGGTGAGAAAAAGCAAGTCACTGAGCAGCATCGCTGCCAGTGATACATCTGAAGATGTATACTAATTTCCTGTAGTCTAGTATGCCAAGTTGATAACTTGGTTAGTGAGTTATCATGCAGTTAAAGTGTATTGGTGTAGAAAATGCAGTTTATACTGAGTCCCAGAGCCACTTGCTGTACCTTGGTATCGTCAAGATTTTGACCGATCAGGAGCTATGGGCTACATTTTGTGGGTGGAGATGGAGTATAAATGCATCTTCCAAGGACCATAGTACCCTGAATAAAATTACAACATACTGCGGCCAGCACTCTGCTTTTTTCCTTTGGTACAGCCCTAACATTAAAAAAATACGTGGCACTGTCCAATATATGCTATAACATTCCTTCAGAAATGAAATCTGCCAGCTTGAGTGAGTGTGGTGTGGATGTAATGCTGTATATGACGATGTGGAATCTTTTTGTGGTTCTAAATGTGAGCTTTGACAGTATGAGCCTTGTATCATATTTGCAAGGAATTGTTAAAACCAAACCTGAACAACAACATTCAGCCACTGAAAGCTTTGCATTTACAAGAAATATATGGAAATAGAGTACTGGGCAGGATGCCAGCTGATACTTCATGCAATATAGGACTACCAGTGCGGCTGAATTTACAAAACTCCTTAACAGAAATCTCTTGATGGGCGTCCCAACAGAATGCTTTTGTGTATGGGAGTTATTCTTGGTAGGTTTAGCAATGAATGATGCTGTCTCTGGTGTTCTTGAAAGGGAAAAATTCTTAATTGTGCAATCACAGAGTAGCTGAGGTTGGAAGGAACCTCTGGAAATGCCTAATTCACTCCTCAAGGCTAGGTCAACTGCAGCAGGTTGCCCAAGACAGTACACAATCTCCAAGGATGGAGACTCAACAAACTTGCTGAGCCGCTGGTTCCTGAGGTGTATGGCCTCGCTAACAGTGGGAAAAGTGCCTTCTAATGTTTAAATGGAGTTTCCTGTATTTCTGTTATGCATATTGCCTCTTGCTCTGTCATTGGGTATCACAGAAGAGTCTGTCTTCATTGCTCTTTACACAGCTGGTTTGTGGAGCACCTTTTTTTTTTCCTCCGACTCTGTTTTTCTTTCTGTTTCCCACTTTTCTTTGCCTCTGTCTCTGGTGTTTTCTGACCTGAAGTATGTTTTCACAGAGACTCCACAAGCTTTGTTAGCGGGTTAAGCTTTGGATTGTGGTGGGGCTGTTGCTTTCTTAGTCATTGTGAACCTCCCTTCATGGTCATGACTTGTCCAAAGTAAATTTGATACTTGCCAGCTCCCTCAGCACTCATGGGATCATCCATCCTATCAGGTCACATGAATTTACATGTGTCTAGGTTGTCTGAGATTTCCCCAAGTTGATTATCTTCCAAGGGTAAGAATTTCTTGCTCCAGAAAAGCCTGGAAGGAAGCAGCTTCTTCCTACAGAGTTTCAGCAAAGCTGGTATCCATACTGTGATGTGAAAGCGTAGCCATTTGAGCATGTGGTTGGAACTGACTGCATCTCCAGTCATAGCAGCTTCAAATGCCTGCTTAGATGGGAGGGTTTCTGTGAAGTGAAATTAGACAAAATGGTGGGTTTAGTTATAGTGACTATGAAAGTTATTTCCCCAGAATATTGTAAAATCCTAATGTCCAGACTCTTCTATTGTGTTCAGTTTAAATATCTATGGGAAAATCTAGTAAAGTCCTTAGTTAAGCATTAATATCCATTACTTTGGAGATACCACATGCTCACAGCTGAGGCTGTTTTCTGAATGAATGGATGTTAGATTCACTTGAAAGTATTTCTCACTATCTGTGTAGTTACTAAGATAATGAGCTTTCTGTAATTAAAGAATGGACTTAGAACTTGGCTAGCTGGAATTGTGCATTGGTTGTATTTATCATGGCGCTATATGGGGAATTAACTCAATCAAGGTAAAGACGTGCCCAAAGAGTGGGTTTGGATTAGATTAACAGTAGAGGCTGTTCAGTTTAACAGTGGATCCATCTGATATTTGATTAAATTTTATGAACTGTAATGTGTGAGGTGAGCAAGGGAAAGAAATGGGGATTTTAGTGAAGTATCATGAATTTTAGTTTTACAGATGCTGTGTGCTGGAGTATTGGATGTATCCAAATAACATGCCTGTTTGAGCAAGCTACTTTAGTGGGCATAAAAGCAGAAGTTATTATCTATGTGTGATTGCCCTTTCTTGAATGATAATGATGCTAAACTTAAATGATTATACTTCGTTAAAAAGTAATTTACTGTCTGAAATAAGTTTGAACTCAGCTTGAAACTAAATGTGCAGTTGGTGATTTAAAAAAGTGACAAACGCTGCTAAACTACTCAGGACTAAGAATATTTTTGAGTACTTAGATGCTTCAGGAGCAGTGACTGAATAGGATAGTCACTGTCGTAATGCACTACAACCTTCTCCTCTCTCCCATAGTGCTGTTCATATCGTGCTTGAATGAAAATATATTTTAGTTCCCTGAAAGCCTCTTCCCTGCAGCTTTAAACTTCCAGCAGATGGAATATTAGAGGAATGCCTTTGCTTCTGTGGTGAACTGAGAATGCTGCAACACTGAAGGATCCAGCCAAATTGCAGCCCTGCCTTGCCCTGCTCTTGAGCAGCCCACGCTGTTAGTGTCTGTCCTGGTGATGTCAGAGATGTCATTAGCTGGTAGTGGGAGATCCATTCAACTATGCAAATTATTTCAATGAGTTCTATTCTGAATGCTGTAACCACTAGAGTTTAAGGAAGTAGTAGATATTCCAGAAAGGCCTTTGAATGCAGATCTGTTTCTGCACATTTGTGTTTCAGTGCTGACTGCAGATGTCTCCAGTAAGAGTAAAACTGTGAATTGGGCACTGCTTAGCCATAAGGATATAATTAAAATCCAGCTATTTCATCCTCAAGTCTTTTAAACTCTAGTTTGTGTAATTCCTTGATGTTAGTGGAAAGAGAAAGGGCCAGTTAATCTTTTACTTTCTAATATTGTTAGCTGACCATAGATAAGACATAATGCAAATGTGTATCTGAGTCTGGACTATCCTGAAGCTTGAGCAGCTTCACCTTTAGTTGTGTTTTCAGTGGTCATCAACTTTTGATTTTACAGCAAAAATGTACAAGAGTGAAATATTTCTGACCAAACTTTTTCTAATGTCCTTCTGTTTAGGTGTGGTTGACATAAATACACTGTCATCAAAAAATTGTATGTTAATGTATATACATCAAAGGTGTTTTTTCTTTATTTTATTTAGATTCTCCCCAGTTCTGGAAGAACCTCAAAATCTGGACAGCTTCTACCACAGCTTGGCTTTGTACTGTTAGCAAATTACCGTTCCATCGAGAGCAATGAGCTCCACAACACCAGGTCAGTTTGTTTATTTTTATTCCTCCCTCCTGCAGAGCACTGTCCTCAGTCAGGATGTACAGAATTTTGTGTTGATGCAGTGGATTCGGCAAGTGACTGATATGCCAGCTGCACTTCAGAAGATACGACTGTCTTATAAAACAGGATAAAGGCTATACAGGCAAAAAAAAAGCTATTTTGGGGATACCTTATGTCAGCTAAATTATAAAGCTGGTATAATCTTACAGTGCTTATAAAATGTTTTTGTAGAGTTTATTAAGAACCTGAATAATTATGATTGTACACGAATAGTCACCTTACAGATGCTAAGAATTAAAATGCTTTATGTAGTCATTGAATTAGTACTTTCCTCTGCATAACTGCCTTGTTTATAGAAAGTGCAAATGATATTTTGTTATTTTTCTTTATATCTCTAAAGATTTATTTGACCACACTGGGCATTTTCTGTAGAACTTACTCCTTTAAGGATACGTGATTAACAGTGGTCTCTGAACCTGCTTTATCTAATACCTGCAAAATAACTTAACTGCAGATTCACCTGCCAGCAAGTGAAATATTAGTAGCTGCACCCAGTGCTCAAACTTCCAAAGAAACAGAATGCTGCATATGGAAGATGCCTTGACTTCAGTTCTTTTGAGGAGCGAGAGTCCCCAATTCAAATCTGTGCAACGTCCCATATGGTTCGCACTTTGTTCACCCACACATGCAGTATCTATTTCCAGCACTGTTGGTAAAATAACCCGTTACAGGTGGCTTATTTTATGACTGCTTTGGTTTTGTACAAACAGCCTATAAAAGCATCAGGGGAAGACACTGTAATAGTTAGTGCATCTAGCAGATAAATACAGCTCACTATCTCATAGAAATGTAATTCAGTGAGGATTTTCTGAGAACTGTTGATTGTTGTGTTGAAAACTGGCAATAACTGCTTTTCCTGTAAATGGAGTCAAGCATAGCTGGGTTTCGTACTCAGCCTCTCTGTCTTCCAGTGCAGTTTAGTGCATGCAGTGCATTGGGGGCATTGAGCAGAAAGACAAGTCTTTGTTTTGTCTGTATCCCAGTGGTGACTAATATGAATTAATCTTGTACTTTCCTAAACATGCAGTTCAAATGCCAAGATACTCCAGTTGATTTCTTATCTTGCATTAGATATAGTCTGTGGAAACAGCTGAAAATGGAAGTGCCTCTCACAAAGACATAGTAAATTTTCCAATGGCCTTATTGCCATAAAGAAACTTAGTGTAAATATGCATTTGTTTGATATCTTTCCAAATCCAGTAAAGGGGAAACACTTGATCAGATTACCTGCAAAGGTATTTGGGCACTTCAGAAACATTAGTTTCAGTAGGAATTAGGTGCCTAAATGTCTCTCAATCTAGTGCTTAGTGTCCCCTGTTGTTGTGGTTTAAGCTGACAGGCAGTGAAACACCACACAGTCTTGGGATGGGGGAGGGAATTGGGAAAAGAGAACTTGTGGGTTGAGATAAAAACAGTTTAATAGGACAGAAAAGGAAGGGAAAATAATAATGTTAACAGCAATGCAATAGTAAGCAAAACAAGTTATGCATGGTGCAGTTGCTCACCACCCACTGATGCCCATCCGGTCCCTGAGAAGCATCTCCTGCCCCTCACCCTGGCTACCTGCCTCTTCCTCCCAATTGTAGTCTTTTCCTTTTTTGTGTGTGTCTTTTTTCTTTTATTTGGAGTGATGTCATAGGGTATAGAATAAACCTTTGGGCAGTATGGGTTGGCAGTCCTTGCTGTGTCCCCTCCCAGCCTCCTTGCTGGTGAGGCAGTATGAGAAGCTCAGAAGTCCTTGGCTTGCTGTAGGCATTGCTCAGCAACAACTAAAATATAAGTATGTTAACAACATTATTCTCATCCTAAATCCAAAATACAGCACTACACCAGCTGCTAGGAAGAAAATTAACTCTATCCTAGCTGAAACTAGGACACACAACATTAACACTTGCCTGTGAAAAGTCCGAGCCTCTTCAGCCTCTTCTCTGTGGCACTTGCAGAGTTGCAGCAATCAAGGTGAATGCCACCCATGGGATCATCGTTCTTCTTCAGTGAAAGGGAACTGACACAGGATTTATTTGTATTTGAATCTTGCTTTCTGCTTGAAGTAAATGCTGTGGACTAAAGGAGGATGGATGTCTCCTTGTGGCATCTCTTCTGTCCCCTGATGGAGGATTTCTGAGCTGTTTTGTGTAGCGTTCTGTCACCTTTTAGCAGTCACTCAAATTTCTGCTTTCAGTGTGGTCACTGTAGTAGACTGGCAGGGAATAGAGTGGTAGAAAAGGTGTTCCATTTCTCTGATTAGGTAACATTCAGTTATTAGAATTTGTTAGAAGATAAAAATTGCTGAATTTTCTTACTTCATAGTAACTGAGTTTCACCTTCTCAGTCCTTTTCAGACACATATATATTTATTCATATGTGGCCAATATGCCTTTGTCCTGTTGCCATTTTTATAGCTGTTTTTTTCTCTTGGAGTTTGTTTTTATGACAGTAAACTTTGACAGATCCTATGTGGAATAAGATAGAACTATGCATGTTTTATTCAAACAGTATATGAGGAACCTCTTTGGATAGGGTTTGTTTGCAGCACCAATGCACATAAGTACCATAGTATGATGCAATGAATGGGTCTCCAGTGTAGCAACATCTATTTGCAAGAACACTGTAACCTATTAAATTGATCTCAACTCTTTGAACCTTAAGGGACCTGGCTCTTGCTAATCTGTAGAGCTATAAAGTGAATACTGAATCCCAACAGGTGAAGGTGCTGATGTTTGGTTGCTTTGCTTGTTATAAACTGTAAGGTCATTAAGGAAATGTTTACATCCTATTGCTGTTGCTCAACTGACTGTGTGCATAAAGCATTGAACAGAAAAAGATGATATTTACTTGCTTGGGTAGGGAATAGTTTAGCTGTTGTTTGGAGAGATACTTCTTAAAATTTATTTTTTTAAATACTAAATAATACCCAGTAGTGAACTAATGCTGACAGATATATTCTGGAATTATTTGGCTCTAATACTTTGAAATATATCTTCTGTTAAAACGGTGGTGTGATTGGGATTGAATGTGTGTTGTGCCTACCAGTTCATCTTCCAAGGATTCCAACCCTTGCTAAGGCTGTTACTCCTCTGAACAGGAGAGTTCTTCGTTTAAAGCATGTGTTTTTTCTAGTACAGTAAAAATAAAGATCAGAGACATAACCACCCTAGGATTTCATTTCCTACTCTGAGAAGGGGAGGAGGTCCAGAAAGATCTCATCTCTTCTCCCCTTGCCCTTTCCTGTCACCATGATGTTTCAGATTTTGGGCTTTGCTTTTCACCTTGAAATTGGAAGTAAAATTGGAATAGTGAAAGAGAGTACGTTCTGTTTAAAAAAAAAAAACCAAACAAACACCCCCCCCCCCCCCCCCCCCCCACACACACACCCCCAAAGCTGTTAATGAAATGATATCTGTTAGGGAAGTAATATAATAGATGATACTAATATATGATGAAGAAAGGAAGATCCCTGGAACTCTAAACTGTCCAGCTGTTTTCTAGATGCTACAAGCTCATGCTAAATGGACACCAAGTATCACAGCCCCCAGTGTTAAAACACATACCCAGTTAATCCCATTACTTCCTTTTCCTTTTGCTATTGCAATCAGATGAAATGTTGGTGGGGAAAGCTGGACACTGATGAGAGTGTTTCAGTGTCCTAAGGATAACACTGGTTTTCAAAAGCATAACAGTGTGTGTCTGCTCCTGGGAGAAAGCTCAAAATGTGTAGAGTTTACGTACCTGCACCTAGGTGAAAGCAGCTCTTTCACATATCTGTAATTACTGAATTAAAATCTCAGTTGGATATATAATATTTTGGAAATCCCTGTTGAAATTTTCTTCTCTTCAAATGTTGCATATATTTCCAGGTCTTAAGTGTCTTAAGAGCTGCCTGTTGCTGTAGTCAACTGGAAAGTGATTTTTCTTTTCTTAATAAACTGAGTGGGAAGAGAGAGGAGCTGTGTGCTGAATTCTGTCAGTTTCTACTTTTGGATCACTTCTCTGTCACTTTGATTCTGAATTTCTTTAATAGGTGTGTGTTTGTTTCTCTTGAAGAATAGTTGGTTCTTCCTCTCTGCAAAGCTGACTCCTTGTTTTCTTGTTCTGCTTTTCTCCTCTTCCTCATAAATAATTTTCTCCATATTTGTAAAGACTTTAAGTCCTACAAAATGGTATTTCTTCTACTGTTTTAAAAATAAAATGCAGTGAAACATGACATTGTGGTCCAGTAACCATCTCTGCATTGGAAGTATACACTATGAACAGATGAACATTTTGATGAATGAGCATGTATATAGTTTCTCTAAAATGTTTTTTTGTAAAAAGATTTAAGGTAACTTTGAGTCTGAAACCAAGTACCAAAAGACTAAAAACTCTTCTTCACACTTAAACAGGTGTGTTTTGGCAAGTGCTTAGGTTCCATGGAAGTTGAGTGCATGGATGTTTTTTGAACCTTTGACTGTAGAGGGAATGAATCAAATGCAGTTGTTCTTTATGGTGACTTTGTCATGAGTTTTCCTTTGTTTAAAACAAATTAGAAAAAGGCTGGATTAGATGCACATTTTGTGAATTCACCAGAAGCCACAGAATATGGCCCAATAATTTTCAGGGTTAAAAGATAAGTTATTTATTAATAGATAAATGTAGATAATCTATGGGTGACAGAGCACAGCAGCTCTTTAAGATACCAAAAGGGGAAAAAGTAAGATCTATAGTCTCAGCCTTAATGAGATGAGTGAGAGAAAGACTCTTCCCCCATTGCCTCCCTGCTTTTTTTGCACTTCAAAAGCAAAGCATGACTCAACTCAGGTTTTTGACCTCTTGAATCTCCTTGCAGAAGTTGAAAATAGCCTCAGTTTGATATAAATCTTACTTTTGCCCTTATGAAATGCTCATGAAGCCTCTGTTTATAGACTTTTTCTGTCTCTCTTGTAATAAGTTAAGCCTGACATCTTTATCTAGGTGTTTCTAAGTAAAATTCCAGTAATTCAAAAACATGAATGAAAAATGTGGATGCAAAATGGGTTCTGTTGCTGGGGATACAATATAGAAGACAAATGAGTAATGAATAAAATGTTCTGTGCATGCATTAGATAAGAAAGCATCATCTTGTTAACTTGATAGTAATTACAGTTTGTAAATACATTGAACTACTTCCTATTTTTTGAGTTGTTTTCCCCTTTTAGAAGCAATTTACACCATTTATCATTAAAATTGATAATCAAGGCATTAGTGTCATGGTCTCTGCTCTCTTTTGTGCATTTAGGTTTGTGAATTTTTATGGAGGGCTATCATTCTGTATGTTGATTCTTCAAGTTTTAAGTAAATAAATAATGATTACACAAGTCACCTAGCCAGTGTGTTGTGTGACTAGTTATTACTTTTTACAGATTCAGGTTAACCACAGAAAACAATTCTTGCAAATGTTTTTGATAGAATTTTGTGATGTGATATATGCATGCAAGCTTTTCCCATGTATGCATAGGTTAAAAATCCCTATCTCTTCAAACAGATACTGTGTGTGAAAATCACAGTTGTACTGCTTTTTCCTTTCAAATCACTTGTTAATATTGGACAGCAGTGGGGTTTTTTTGTCTGTAAATTTTCTTTCAAGCTGACAGGTTGGTTGGTTGGTTTGCGTAGTCAAAGCACAGGTCTTGCTTTTTTGAGCAGTAACAACTTAACAGCTGCATTAGATCTCTGGGTATAAATCTTGAAAGGTTTGGGTCTTGTCTCAATATGGTTTATAAAGCTTGCAAAGATTCTTCTGAATGGCTCTCTTAGAGGTGCCACTTTTTTCTTCTTTTAAATATATTATTTATTCTCAGTGCTCACTTAAAGCATGCATCTCTAGAAACAGCAATCAAATTTGTTGTCCAGTGACCAGACAGTATTTCACTGTCCTTTCAGAGTTACCACAATTTTTGCCATACCCAAGATGGCACAGTCCAACTTTCACTGAAGTCCAGTGAAGAAGCACAACTGAACTTAAATTAAATCCATGTGGTGTTATGAATTGAATAAATTGTCCACATTGTCATGTTTAGCATCCTCAGGATCATTACTTGAATGGCTTTTCAGCACACACACTAGTTGTGGAGCCAACTTTCCTAGATAGGAGGGTATAAGTGATTCTAGGTAAGCATCTGGTTGTGCATGTCAAGCTGTACCAAGGGACAGTTTCAGGTTGCAAGAAACATTCTCAATGAACTATCACTTATTCCCAGTGGTATCTTTTTCAATGGAGTTAGTTTGTGGTGCTGTTAAGTGTGCATAAAGGTGTTAACAGTGTGGAAGGCTCAACAAATACTTCCCTGTTAGCTGCTGGGGAAGTTAGGATTCTGATTTTGCATTTGGAACAAGAAAAAATAAATTGTACTCTACCAATACTCAGATATTAAACATCAGGTGTTTAGCATTAACAAACATACAGGAAAGTATAACTTGCATAAAACAATATTAATATGATTGGATAAACAAATATTTAGATGTTTTAAATTTGAAGATTACTCTAAAGTAAAGCTAATGCCATATTTTGTTTTAAGTAGGTACACATACTTTAAATATATAAATATGTATATTTATATTTTGAGTGACACTAGGAGAGGAAAATCAGAAGACTGCATTCTATAATGAGTGAAACTACAGTGTTACAATTCATGTCAGCTAATACAGATCTAAGGAAAAAACCTTCTCAACCAAATGGTTAATAGCTTTGATGGAAAGCTTGCTCAGTAAAGATAATTGTTGAAGAATATAATTAGACTTTTGTGGTATGTGACAATCTGTTAAAAATAACACTATCCAAAATCATTGCAGCATTAAATGAAATAAAAACAGGCAAACTGATTTGGGAAAGCATTGTGCATAGGGAAAACTCTTATCCCCAGAAGGTTTTCCTAGTAGATTGCTGTAGGAATTCATTATTAGTTTAACTGATAAAAATACTGAATAATGTTTTCTAGAGGAAAAGATATATTAATGCTAATAAACGTAAGATCAGTTATACTGGAATAAATTTGGTTATATAAGGTTACATAATCCCACTTGATAAAGTAAATTTTTCCTAAAAAATATGCATTTTAATCCAATGATGGTAACAAAGAATGTAGCATTTAAGAAGGGAATCAGAGAGAGACCTCTAGAGATCATGTAAGGCTGTTGCCAAGCCTGGATCAGGTTAGGCATGGTCTCTAGGTGAGTCTTAAACCTCCAGAGCTGGAGACTTGCAGTTTCCCTGAGCCTCTTGCTCAAGTACCACATTCTTTTCCTGGGGAGAAGTCTGAGCCTACAAGTTAGAATTTGTGGCTGTTGAGTCCTTCATTGTCATCTAATAGCATCAAGGAAAAACATGCCCATGTGATCTTCGTAGCTCCTCTCCAAGCAGCTGTCAGCTGCTGTTAAACTGGTGCCTTAGTCAGGGTCTCGCCAACTCTGCTTCCTCAACTTCCCCTTGTAGGTCGTGTGCTCTAGGTCTCTGACCTGATGGTCTTCACAGCTGTCCACTGTCAGTTTCTCACTGTCTATCTCTTCTCAGGAATCCTTGGTTATGACTTGTGAGTCATGATAAACACCCCAGATCATGGAAAGGGAAGGTAGTGCCCTGTGGTAGCTAATAAAGCATGGGGGCTTAGTTATGACATGGGAGCTGCATCCTGAAAGCAGTGCTTCTCCTTTGGTGGCCAGATCCAGTGCTGGCGATGGAGCAGAGAGAAGGTTTGGAGTTTGTCTTAGTTTCCTTTTAAATACAGAAAAGAGTCCTGGGTAGGCTCAAGCAGAGCTTTTCTTTATGCCAGATTTAGACTGAGTGTCCCTGGAGTACTAGTTCTAACGCTGGTAGCAGCACTTCAGAGAGGGCCTTGAAAAAGAGTTTACAGAAATAATACATGGTCTGGGGAAAATACATTATTGAAAGAAGCTTCAGGACTCCAGTCATTCAGTTGACTGTCAAGGGGCAGTGAGATTGATATTTATTTTTTTTTTATATAACACATGAGTGCCTGTGTGCAAAAGACTTTTTGGTACAGAAGATGTTTACTGCTTGTGGCTGTAAGCTGAAGCTAGACAAATGCAGATTAGGAATGGGGCTCCTTTGTTCAGCAGTGTTGGTAATTAACCATTGGAATATACTGGATAATGATGGGGGTCTAATTCCTCATGTGGTTTATCTTTAGAAGCTTTAAATCTGACTAGAAATCTGCCATCACTCTGAGTAAGTTTGGATTCTGGGCTCCTGGAAAATATATAACCAACTCTGCTTCTAGTAGGTTACTGCGTGTAATCCTAAAGTCACTGTGCTTGCTTGAAGCTTACACAATGGGCCATTCTTTGTTACCTTAGAAGAAGGTTAGCTTCTCTAAGTGCAAACTCTTTAATGTAAACTGTAAAACCTTCCTAGCTATAGGAACTTCCTCTATGAACAAAAATATTGTGTAATTCCAAATCAAGTTGGAATGTGAGGCAGATCAACTAAAGAAGTGTCCCTGTCCCCCATCTAATTTCAGCAGGGCTGAGATGTTGTTTTCTTTTTGAGGGATCACTACCAATTTTGAAATTCCTACCTATATAGCTGAGCTGTCACATAGTCCAAGAAATACCTTGTGTGTGCCAGTTTTGAGAAATCCTAATGCCTTGGTGGGTTGACCAATCCTGGCTAGGTGCAGTGTCTGCATCTACTCTTGGTGCTCCTTTTTCCTTTTAATTATTTTGTTTTCTTTTTTGTCCTTTTCCCCTTCAGTATCTGAATTTCATTTGTAGTCTTGGCATGCCCAATAATCTTTTTGTTCTTCAACAAACATTGCTTGCTTCATTGTACTCTGTAGAATCCTGTTTGAGGCACAGTTTGTGGTGATGCTGTTTTAAAAGACCAGATTAGTATTTCTCAGAAGCTATAAAGATATGGGTTCTCCAAGTGCTGCTTTGCTATATTCTATCAGTTGCTTTCCTAATTTCTGTCTTTGTCAGTCCTCACATTTTGATTTGGAGAATTGCTTTTGTGGTATCTAGATAAAAAAATAAAAATACTGTTTTGTTTGAATTTCATTACTAGTAGGGGGTTCTTGTCTGGAAACAAGTAGTGTGGACAATGCTCATGGTTCCCTGAGTTACTGCAAACTCACTTTACCTCCTGAGGGATTTTACTCATCAGATTGCACTGAAATAGCTATCACTTACTAGAGGATTTGGTGACAAGGCTCATTGCTGTGTGTCTGTCTGAGTGGGGGAACAAGACAGGACGTAATTACACCTAGGGTAGAAGAGCAGGAGAACTCCATGATTCAAAAAGCCACCCAGGGGACGTTACATTGAGAAATTACTTTTTCAATGGTGCTACCAGAACAAGCATCTCTGCTGCCTGCCTGTTCTTGGTCGTCTTATTGACTACTCGGTCGTGCCAGGTGTATTTATTTGTGTGGCTACAGGATAAAGTAGATTTGGGAACTGATCCAGGCTCAGTTCCCAAGGGAAAAAAAAAGTGTTGTTTTCACCCTGGTTTGGTTCCTTGTTGTGGTTTACTATGTAGCCACACAATCAATGGTATTGGTAAGATGAGGAAGAAAGAGGGAAGAGAAAAGAGTGTTTTAACTCATGCACTGCCTTTGAAAGAAACAACTGTTGAGTAATCCTCAAGCAGGATGAGCATGGTCAGACTCCAGAACTGTGGGATTACCTAGCCCTGGGTAAGGTGGAGAGAAATAAGGCCAACTTCACACATCTTCACTTTACTGGGAGTTTCCAGTTCTAACCAGGTGGAATTTGGAGGCTCAGTGAACACATTTGGTTTTCAGCTCTATAGCTGAAAAAAATGACCAGTGAGATCACATCATCTGCCATACAGTGTACCACTTCTAGAGTGATACTTCAGTATCTGACCTCCAGGCATTCTTTTATATTCACTAAAATATGGGCAATGCAAAGCAGTCAGGAGTACCTGAGAGAACCCTTTATTGAAGGGTCATGCAGTTACTGTTTTCCTGGGTGAATTTGACATCTACATGATTTAGTGACAATCTGTTTCTGATATCTTACACTATACAGAAAGTTAAGCAAGACACCGTGAATAAAAACTTTATTGTACTTTCTTCATTCATTACATTAGACTCATGAACCTTGATTAAACTGAATACTCTAAAAAAGGGCATGTTTGGTAACTTTTAATTTCTTTCCACCCACGTGCCGCCCCCTAATTTTGTCTCGAGCAGCCCAGATGTGTTTCTGCAGAATGAAGTGTTTCTTCAGTGATAATTATAACACTTAAAACAGGTAATTTGCAGATCAGGTAACTCTCTTAAACAGGACTAATTCGTAGCACCTTAATTTTGAAGCTGATGACAATTTCAGAACTTCATTATAAAATTTGAAATATTATAGTGTGTGTAATACCTTAATCTAGGAGTTCAGGGCTGCTTTGTAGCATTTACCAAATGAAGATCTAAAGGGCCCTGAGTGTATTACTTAACTTGAGGTAGTTGGGTGGACTTTATTTCAGACACTTCAGGGTATGATGTGCACCTTGTGGGGTGGATCCAAGTCCTTCTGAACCAGGGGAACTCGTGGTTTCATGGAACTCATGAACCTGCCTCAGGGAGTGTTTTGAAAAAGATTGTTAATTTCTAAGAATAGTAGACAAACACCTGTCTTAAAAGCTAACAAAATACAGTGAATTCTGTGGTCCTCCTTGATCACCTGTTTCTCTCTGTGTGATTATACTTAGGAACATAAAGTTTCTGTTTGTACTTCTATATTTCTTTATATTCCATTAGAATACATCAGAATTCTTTCTAATGGAATTCCCTCTATTTATATTTCTACTAGTTATTATCTATTCTTGTTTTACTTGCATTTTAAGTATGCAAGATTTGTAAACTCTTGAGAATTTTTTTCAAAGTTTTAAAGTGATCTGAAACAGATGAACAAAGAAGCTCTTATTTTGGACTCTTGCTCACTGTGGGGGAGGATTTTTAAATCATACAATCCCTAGACAGTGCTAGTTTTCTTCTTTAATTTTAAGAACAATTTTCTTAGTGATGCCAAATGTGAGCAGCTGTCAGGGATCCTTGAGTTATGCCTAATTTTGGTGAGGACTATAGTTCTTGGGGCTGTGGGTTTCATCCTCAAAGTCTGCTCCAGAGCTGAGGTCCCTACAGGTGCTGGCCTCTGGCTGGGAATTCTGGCAGAAGGGAGGGCCACCTGAGGTGGCTTGACAAAACTCCAATTCATTAAACCTGTGATATTTTGCATTCAAAGTTTTAGTTTAACACTTTGGCAGTTTATGCCAAAACAAAGCACTGAGTCCTAATATTTCTGAATTGCTACCAAAATTGCCCTTTGTTGTGAATCATAGGTAATGACTTTGATTTGAAGTCATGAGAAGCAGTGATCATTGCTCTGCTCTTCTCCCCTCACTTGTTTAATCTTCTCCAAGGGATAACATTTGCTAGCATTTCTTTCCAGTCTTCTCTTTACTGGATTGTGAAAATCCGTGTTTTTAACCATTCCTAATAGATAGCTCTTGAACATGTTCTTCAGCTTTTCAGTTTTCTCTTACATTCTTAAGGTGCCACCTCCAAGTGACAGGAAAATTCCTGTTGTAATCACTTGCATCATTTTACTCTTATACTACTCCTTCATTGCTTAAGAACCTTCAGTTGCAGACACAGTCACTCTTACATGTCTGGGTTATGGATTAACCAGGTTCTGTGCCCTTCAGTACTTGACTGTAAGACATTTCCATGGCACGAGTGTGTGATGTAGACAACAGCTGCTCACAGGTGTTTTCCTCTATGTACAGCTGTTTAAAGCTGCATCTTTGCTCTGCAGGAATGAGTTCACAGGTTATTCCGAATGGAATGGAAGGTTCATGTTTGAATTCTTGACTCTTCCTACACTGAGTAATGGAGAGTGATCCAAGTGAGTGGGAAATCAATGAAGGATTACTGATCTGGCATGGCAGAGGAAAAAGGTGTTTTCTGTAAGTATGGAGACCCGTGAGTTATTGTGTATGCCCTGTGTTGTGTGACTCATGTCACTTGCTAATCAAAGGCAGGGACAAGATATGTTAACTATTTTGGGAAATGGTCAGCTCTGACTCAGGAACAGCAGAAGCAGTCCTTTGTCTTGCTAGAACATGCAGCCTGTATGCTGCTTGCATTTAACCAGACCTCCTTGTTAAGGATAGAGGGAGTTGAGTCTCAATACTGGTGCCAGCACTGTACTTCTCTAGAAGCTAAATAATAGGAAGAAGAAAGAGGAGGGAAAAAAAGGGAAAAGAAAACAGTGTGAGAAATACACCAACTGTGCATTTTGAAAAAACAGTATTTTGTTGCAGTACCCTGTAATAAAGGCCAGTGCACAATACACTTTAAGCTGCAGGGGGAAAACAGGCTTATCTTTCACAGCTTCCCCTAAGGTGATTGTAGCTGTTCCTCTAGCCTTGAAGTGTATCTTTAGTGACTTAAAGTGAGTGCAGCTCATTTAGATATTCCCAGCTCAGCTTTCAGTAGTTGCTGTGGGCGCAGAGAGCACTCTTACATCTCTCAAAAGCTGCCTCAGATCCTGATGTGCAGGAACATTCAGCAGTTACCGTAGACAACTTTTTTTCTTTTGTGGACAAATTCACACGTAAGCATAAGCCAAGACAGAAAAGTCCCTAAATAGCCACTGAGTGCTTTGTCTTTTCGGTTCAGCTATTTCAGAAGGAGTCGTAGAAGAGAGAGGAACTCAAAACATTATGCTGCTGCCTGAAATACTACATCCTCTTTCCCCCATGTTATTTCTGTAACTTGCCCAATGTTTTACCTTTCCAAACAGGTGTATTAGAGCCCACCTTTCATGCCATGTCCTTGGATGCACTTGGATGCACTTGGATGAGGCGCCTACTAGCCCTCCCTCCCTAACGTGAAAGTGCTCCTGTGAGCACACCTTAATCCATTAGCATTCAAGGAATCTGTGATAAATGACAAAGTTTTGATTCAGTTAGTTGATTAGGAGTACCTACAGACTTGTAGAGGCACCATTCATTTCTCTGGTAGGCAGATACTAACCTGAGACTGCAGGGTCTGTCTTTGGGGTGCACATCTGTCTGTATATGGGAATTTAATAGTTTGGTTCTTTCAGTAGTATTAAGAAACTCCCCAACCAGTCAACTGAATAATAAAAAAAAACACCTCAGTGTTTGCATGTAGAGGAGGATTAGGAAGCAAGACACGGACACAGTGACTTGAAAGCAACAAGGGAAAATGAGATCGGCACCTTAAAGGCTGAGGAGCTGTGGGGAGAGGTAAACACTGGATGTGGCTTAAAAAGAATAAGCAACAAGGACATAAGAAAAAAGGTATGGAGAGAAGGCATATACAGAAACGTAAGAATACATGAGAATGTGTCTGAAGTGTGAGTAAGGAAAAGAATTCTTTTACAAGAACTTCCTGGGGAAATAACCTCCCTTCCCCTTGGCACTGGACCTCAGTGTCACAAGGGAACTGGGACCAGCTTCTCTGGCGCTCTGCGTGTCTAGCTGCTGGAATGGACATTTGTTTCAAAGTTGGCTAACGCTTACAGCTACTTAGTACTTTACAGTGTTGAAAGCATTCCCACTGATGGGATTCTAAGCATTTATATGCCACTAGTTTCAAAGTCTGGGATATTACTGTGGTAGCTCAGTGGATGTAGACTGAGAGAGCAAATTCCTTTAACTGCTTATTACAACTGTACCTGGATTACTTTTGTTGGTTTGTATTTTCTTTCCTCTGGGAAGTGTTTCTGGAAGCAGTGAATACCTTTTACTTTCAGGATGAATAATCCTTTCTGTAAAACCTGATCCAGAAGAAAATTGTGGGAGCATACCCTCTCCAGGATTACTTGAAGCCCCTTTGCCAGCTCATGCTGAGGGGTGCAGCTACTGACTTTCGTTTGGGAGAGAAAGGGGTCAGGTCTGGAGGAGATGGCATGTACTGCACAGAATGGAATTAGTATTGCTTTAATTCTGTTTAATTTCATTATAGCTTCTTACCGGTCTTCACCCTCTCCTCAAAAAAACCCAACCCAAACAAAGCCAAAACAAATATACAATGTTACAGTTTAGTTTTGCCCTGGAATGAAAAAAACCAGATTTTAAAAACAGCCAACCAACCCAGAAAAAAACCCAAACAACAATCCCCCCAAATGTCTCCTAGCTTGAACCTTTCTGGTGCATGTATTTAATATCCTCATGAAAGGGTTGTTTTGGTGGTACAGGAATGCATTGGTATTTTACAATCAAAAATCATGTAAAACCACTGTGTGTGTGTGTATGTCTGTCTATAAAAAAACCAAAACAAACAACAAACCTCTGCAAGTAGGCCTGGTAATGCTTCCTGGACTTGCAGCATCCACTACTTGATATTTTCAGGGCTTTAGTAGCAGCTTTCAGTCATTCTAAGTTGTATGGTGTTTTTCTGTTCAGCATCAACAGTACTTCTACTGCCTGTTATGTGTGGCTGCATAACATACAGAGATAAGCTGCCTGGGCAATCTATAGATTCCATATGAAAAAAGAAGAGACTTGCTGGGAAGGGTTTGGGCCAGCAGATTGTAGTCTCTTCCTAGGATGTGCCACCCAGTGTTTCTTCTGAAGTAAATCATCCTGTTGTCTAGCACCTTCTTTGAGCTGTTCAAGCTTTCCAGGGATGCTTTCTGCAGTCCTCTATAAAGAACTAGGAGGGGAGAAAGGTCTCTTTAATTAGTACATATGAGGTTTTATTTAACCATCCATCGATGTTGCACAGTCGACTGTGCCGCAAGAATTGCACAAAGCTTTTCTTAACTGTAGGCGGTTGTTCATTTATTAATGTAAACACCATGTGCCTTGGAAGTGTGAGCCCTAAAAATAAACTTGCAGAGTTAAAAATAGATCTCTGGGAGTACTGAGATGCTGCTTAATCAGAACCAGCTGCAAGCTGTCTAGAAAATGTAAGTTATATGGAGCCAGATGGCTTTTGCCCTTTTTGCTTTAGACAGCATGTAATTTGGGTAACTGCAGCTACAGTAATGTATTTTCCCAGTCAAACTGTTTGATAAACATATTTGTTTCGAACAGACACTTCCAATTAGAGAACCAGTAAAATGTTAATTTGCTTTAATATTTCTCCACGTGGTAAGTGGAGGGAAGGTTACATAACAGGCAGTTCAACTGGCACGCACAGGACCTGCTCACGGCGCTGCTGGGCAGGAGCTGGGTCAGGGCTGCGCAGCTTTGTGCGACGGGGCCCTGTCTCTGGGAGCAGTCCCACTGGAAGCAAGGGCAGGATGGTTTGAATGACGTTAACGGCATAACGGCTAGTGGGGTTTGTGTGGAGGAGGTTTGTAGGGCAAAGCATTACACAAATTAGAGGAAGCGCGGTGGAATCATTCTTGGGAGATGGACCTCAGAACAGCAGCCTGTATGATTTCAGGAAGGGTTCCTCCCAGTACTTGTGCTTGACTGGTGGCATTGAAATCAAAATTGATTGTGAGGTTTGGCAGTTGTCACAATTCACTAGCCTGCTGTTGGCTACCCATGTTCAGGCTGTATTTAGGTGTGTCAGTCTAGGAAGTGGGGAAATTGAAGCTCAAGTCTTACTTTATTTTGTTTGGACCCACCTGGGATGGGGAAATCTGCTTTCAGAGGCTTGGAGGTATCTCAAGCTGTACCATCATCCGAACTCTTATTTGCAGAGTCTACTGATCTGCATCTGGAGGAGCGTAGTATGAAATTGCCCAGCCTCCAGACAATCTAATGCTTACCTAACTAGATTGTATGAAAACCTAGGGGAAGGAGATGGAAGGTATTTGAGAAAGTCACTTCTCTTTGGAATTGGTGCAACAAGCCAAGCAGTACAGACCTGAAAAACAATGTTAAGAAGTGGTGTAAAATGAAGACTCACGCAGAGGATCCAGAAACAAGTCTTGGTTTATGCAAAAGCTTTTGAGAGGATCCAGAAACAAGTCTTGGTTTATGCAAAAGCTTTTGAAGACCAGGATTAATGAAGCTGCCTACTTTACAGGCAGACAATAAAACAAACATAGAGCTGGCATGAAGTGGTCATGTTGAATGATTAAATATCTCCACATCCTTCTTCCATCAGTGGGAGAAAGTAGCACTTCCTTTGAGAACTGGTTTTAATTTGGATCTTGATGGGCTATTGATGTTTTGGTTTTTTTAGCTTTAGTGGCTATTTGCTTTAATTAAATGAATTATTACATTTTCTGAACGAAACGTCCTCTCTATTTAAAATTTTCCTTATGTTCAAAAAGGATTTTTCTTTCGCTGCTTCATCCAGTCTCCCAGAGTTCCTCAACTTCAATGTCTGCTCTGCAATTTGACAACATCTTTTAAGTTTAAGGCTCCTGTGAGAAGCTGCACAAAAATTCCAGCCTGTCTCTGAAGGAAGCAGTAGGTATCTGAACTACCTCAGGGATGGCTGGGTAAGAGGAATTATCTTCTTTTTTCCTAAATGCTTATGTTTAAATATATCTACAATGCAAAACTGTCTGAAATTGGTAGTGTGGCATTCTCTCCTTGACTTTTAATTCTTTTGCACCTGTCATGCTCATGAGTCATGAGATTTTTTTTTTGAACTGCAGAAAGTAGATTAATCAGTCTCTTTGTGGCCTGTAATTTTTTTGTTTATACTGATTGATGCCAAGCAGAGTTTTAGGTTACAAGCTTTTTTGGAAGCATTTCAGTATGAAAATAATTTTCAGAAGTGCTTTGGAAATGCGTTCATTTATATTTGCTTTTAAATTGCACTTGTTTGGTTTGTTGGATCATTGGCTGAAACAACTAGCAATTTAAGAACTTGCAAATCTGTCCTTGCCTGAACATGACTGCACATTCAATTTACAAGTGGAACTTAAAATAGTAACACTTGTAGTCAGGTTCAGAGATGTTTTAGGTTGAAATCAAATTATAGGAATTTACTAGATTTTTGACAGCAGAAGTGATAAAGCTGTGCAGATGAATTTTTAAGTAGCTGTATACATGACATGCAGTCTTAAACTGGCGAGTGTCTGGATTTAGATCATCTCAGCTGTAGGAAAAGCTTTGTGATGATTTGATTGCTCTAGGCTTTCTCGCTTAAATATTTTGTCAGTGACCTAAAAATGGTTCTTAGTCTATTTGCCATGGGATAATTATCATAGAATCATAGAATGGTTCTGGTAAATTATGACCCACTCCTGAACAGGAGAACAAGAAAGGAAGGGGAAATGAGATCCCTTGAGCTCTTTGGTTGAGACTTCAGCGTTTCCTTTATTAAGAATTGGGTAGAGAAATAATGCATTGCATATCTACTCCTTATCTTCCTTTCCTGCTTATCTGATGACATCAAGAATAGATGTAGGATAAGCTTTATGTTCATTGTGCCATTCAGCAGCTCTGAATTGGGTCCAAGCAAGCAAGTGTGCTTCACCGGTGAAGATAGCTGCCATAAATTATTTGTGGCGTGGGAACTGGTTACTTTTAAGGGAAGGAAGAGCAAGAAGGGATGATTCCAACCAGATTTAGAGTAAATAATTGACTTCTGAATTTAGTGATTATACTCTAACTTGTAAAAATCCAAGTAACTTTATTCCCAGATGCTACATGAAGTATCTGAGTATTTCACTTAAGGCATCCCAGGAAAGAATTTCTCATTCCAGTGTTCTTAGCTTGCATTTTTGCTGTAACAACTCAATTTTGTTAAAGTTCAGAAGTAATTTTTGGTTGAATTGATTTTCAGTTGTTTGAAACTGGTTTGTTTTTTTGCTTAAATCCAGGTTTAACACTGGTTGTGTTAAGGTGTAGACTGACGTGTGTTTAGTCGGAAGGTGTGTTAGAAGTTGCTCTCTCTTACCAGTCTTCAACTCAGTGCTCATTTATGTCTGCCTAAGAACTCTGAGCGTGGTGGTACCTAAAGTGCCTTCTTTGAATGCACACTGGTCCATTACAGCAATCAGATTACTGTTAATAATTTAAATATTAGGGCTTTGCTAATCTTGTACTTTTTGACTGAAATACCCTTGGAAGCAGCTGCAGAAGCAGCTAAAGGGGTGGCAGCCTTCTGAAGGATGGAAGTTAGGAAAGGTCATGCTGATGCACAAGTGAAGACAGACTAGGAGGAGGCACCATTGCCCATGCTTGCAGGATTTCTTAACTGAATTAAATGAACTCAGTAATAAATGTGAGAAATTATGGATCTGCTTACTGAGAAATACTCAGTATCCCCCAAGCATTTAGCTATAGCTATCCATTCAGGATTCCTCCTTGTTCCATAGTAGAAGAGCCCAACCTTTCTTCATGCTTTTAAGTGGCTGTTTTTCATAGATGGCTTCAACAGTGTAAAGGCTGAGAGAGCTGGACCGTAGTTGTCCAGTAGCTAGGTTGTGTCGACCTCTTTGTTTAGGTCAGACTTCTGCTCTTCCTTCTTGCTGTGTGAGAAGATAGTCTTGGTGTTTCCTGTAAGCAATGGATAATTTTAGAACATTTTTACTATTTGCTTGAGTTTATACATGAAAGTAAATTAGCCTGTTTCTTTGTAATGTGTAAGATTGGTTGATGAATGTGTTAATGTATATAGAGGTAAGGGTTAAACATTGAAAAAAGAAAATGACCATAGATTTCAAGTAGTACACTACTTCTTCCTGGATTTTAAGATAAAAAAAACTGTGTTGTTCTGGAAATTTCTAAATTTGTTTCCTACATAAACCAAAATATTCACATATGCAGAAATGCCTGTTTATTATGACTGTTCCTCGACTCTGCTGGAAATCTCCCTCTGTGATTAATTTTAGTATGCATCTAGAAATATATCCTTGCCCCCATTTAACACTACCACAAGAATAGAGAAATTGCCTTATTAAAGAAAAAAAATCCAAGTTTAGTAATGTAAATGCAAATGCCCCCTTTTAAAAGGAAATTAAGCAGGGGAAAAAAAAGAAAGCCATAATAAAGACTAATACTTTTTATAGAGGATATTACGTACATTGTAGTGTGTCATCTTAGAACTATCCAGGTTTTTCTTCACGATAGCATTTCCAAAATCTTTTGTGCTTGTTTACACAAGGACACTCAAAAATTAATCTGCACTAACTAGAGTTGAAGTGGATTAGCTAAATTGCATTAAATCTTTGCTCAGAATGCTTTTAAATTTAGTTTCCGTTATTTAATTTATATTAATTTATTTTGGAAGTGAACTACGCTGTATGGAATTAATTTAATCCTGGATGAGTATCCTTAATGGAATTGAGCTAGTTTAACCACTCTTCTTTAAAAGTAAATCTGTAGTGTTTTCATATATTTTTATTTTACTCTATTTTTTTTTCATTTAAGATGAAATTTGTAAAGGTGTTGTTATGTGTGGGTTTTGGGGGGTTTGGGTTGTTTTAACTTACCATGTTACCATAAGCAAAAACACTTCTAACCACCCAAGTTTGGGTCTTAGTCTTGTCTCAGGAAATCCATGCCAACTGAAATGAGTGAAATTACTCTGTCATAGCATCACTACAAAATCATCCGAAGCCACTTGAATTGATTATTTGTAATTCATAATCTGAATAAATTGTAGAACAGTCTGTAAGTGCAATTAAGAACTGCCAAGTCCTTCCATCCTTTGGCAATAGGCAGTTAAGCTCAAGTGCTCCAAAAAAAAAAAAAAAAGCATTCACTCACTGTCTTAATAAATGTGGCAGAGCACTAGGATCTGTGCTTGTTTCATTGGGATTGTGTGAGATCTGGGTCCTTTTTTTTCATTTCCCAAAAGAAGCCTCATTTGAATTGCCCAGTCTTCCCCAAAATTGCCCAGTCTTCCCCAATGTGCTTTTATTGAACATGGTTTTTCAGTTCCTTCAGGATGATTTGCATTTGTCATTGTAAGGTAGACCTGTAACCATGACATTTGTGAAACACAGAAGAGCTGGATCCTGGTTTTCCCCTACCCCAGTTTCACAACCTCTTTTGAAGTTGATTGTTCAATTAGAAAATCACTATCAGGCTTTGTAGGTCACCCTCTTTCCAAATGTCAGCTGTGCTTCGTGTTTACTTGAGCAGTTTGTGCCACTCCTGCCTTGAAAGGTGTAGGTATTGCAGCTCTTCCACATCAATACTCCTTTTGGTAGTAGATGTGGTAGAAGGTCTAAAGGAAGAGGATATGGCAGAAGAGGATCATCCACTGTTGGAGGTTGTCCCCTCTTAGATATAATACTTCTGAAAGCAGTTACCAAAATCCTGATCATTTCAATGACCACGAGCAGGCAGGATGAGCCACAACAACTGAAGGAGTGGAAGGTCTGACAGTGATTGAGGGAGCAACACGTTGCTGGGCATGGTAGGGAGAAGCGTATCTCTCTCATCAGACCTACCATGGATGGAATAGTAAATTTAAACCTTAGCCTTTTCTTACAAAATGATTGGATATGGATTTCCATTCCATATGAACCTGCTTTCTCTGATCAAATTTGGGCTGGTCTATTGCACAAGCAGAAGAATATCATGATACAATTTTAACACGTCCCTTTAGGTTCCTTTCATGATGACTCCCACATTAAACCTTTCAAAAGACTACTGTCAAGTTACATTCAATCATACTTCATTTTAGTATAAATATGATTCAAATTAAAGCCATTTTGGCTGTAGAAGAAGGTGAAAATCAGATACAGTGTTCTCTTAGGCATGCTTTTCTGATTTAAAGTATGTCGGTATATCTAAGGGAGAAACCAGATGAAACAAGTTGGTCTGTAGCTAGCTCTTAGAAAAGAGATGATTTTTACATTATTTGGTAGTATATTCCCTCCTGTGCAGCATCTCTTTTGAAGTGTACTGTTATCTGGTTGCTTTTTTCTAGCCTTTCCCACAACCTTTAATGTGATGGGTCCCTTCATATATTTTAAAGGATGTTGATCTTGTTGAGGCATTTCCATATCATTTCCTGCAATCAATTAAAATCAAGTAAAAGAAGAAAAAGGAGGTCTGTGACGTTCAGTAGATGAAACCACTTTAATATTAATTAGGGTGAATGTATATATATTAATTATTATCCAGAGTAATCAATATTGGAATAAATTTTTCATGTAATTTGAGTTTGCTTCAAATACACACTTTTTTAGGAGTATAGAAATAATTTTCTGTTATACACATCTAACAGTGTTAAATATTTTAAATAACAAAATGCCAAAGGAAATAAGGACAGACTATTTCTTGGTTACTTCTGAGAATCACAGGATTAGGATGACAGCAGAAATGGAAGAGGAAACTGTCATCTCTTTCTTGGTCTTTTTTTTATACAGGATAAATTATTAATTAAATATTGGGGAATTTTATTTTGATGAATATCTAGGTAATTTCATTAGCCATAATGGTTTATGTGAATATATTAATTGTGGGTATTCTGCAGTTGCTTTTAGTGCAGTATCTGAATATAAGTGTGTTCTTTCACCATCCATATGTTTGAATTAATAAGTATTTGTTGTCACTCTTCCTCTCAGAAGTAAAATGCTCAATGCATCTGATAGATCTCTGTATTTACATAAAATATCTTTAGGAGGATGGGGAAAGAAGCAAAAGGAGGGAGTGAGAGAGACTTCACATGGTAGTACCCAATACAAGGCCTTCTCAGCCTCAAGTAATACTAATACTCTTTGCTATCATCTCTCTTACTTTTTAATATATTTTTTTTAAACTAACCTATTTTATGGTGTGATGGGCTTTTCGAGGACAGAGTTGCATTACTGGTCAGCATTTTCTGGTCTTAGTTTGAAAATTATCGTTGCTACTGATTGATTGAAAGGTGATGTGAGCCCTGCTTGTGGTTACGTGATGGTGGTGTCCTTAGAAAGTCTCTTTTTCCAAGCTGCCATGCTAATACTTCTCCCAATTCTCCCCACTCTGACCCTCCCCCCATCTTGTAATAATTATATTGAAGTCTCATTGTGATCTTCTGTCCTCAGTATATGTTGAAAAGATTTATTTGCATTTCTATCCTGAATAAATTAAAATAATTATGTTGAAAATGGCTTCACAGGGCTTGAATTTCCATATCTTTCAATTCCTCCATACTTGTATTCTAATCTACTGGAAAAGCTAACAATTTAAAGGTAAAGGAAATGCAAATACTTCTTATACACGTGCATACAGCATGCCTTCTGAATGCTTGAAGAGATAAAAGTACTTAGTAACTGCTTTGAATTTAATGAAATTCCTAATCAAAGCTCAAAATGCTAGATTTTGGGTCAGTATCGTACTTCAATGATAGAAGATTTCTTTACCAAAAAATGCAAGGCTTGCAGGACTTCACAATATTGATTTGGGTTATGTTATATAACAGCAGGCTAAACATGAATTTACAGAAAGTTAGTTTTCTAAAAAACCTAAATCTGGCTTGTGGTATAGAAATAATGCTCTTAAAATAAAGATATTCACATTTCACCAATAAATGTGTCATTCAAACTCCTAATAGTTCTTTGCATTTCAAACTATCATTCTGGTATCTACTGAGTAGTTTGTGATTGACAAATTCTTGGGTTATTTCAATGTGAATATAGAACTGTGGGAAAGACACTTCCCTTAATAAGCAATATTATTTTCCTGAAGCATTTCTTTTAAATTATATGCTTTTAAAATACATATGCAAATAATGTATGCTGAGTTTGTTTTTTATTTCATACACTGTAAGAGATGCAATCACAACAATATGTGACATAGGAATTAAACAGCACATATTTTCAGACCACTAACTTTACAAGGTTTTCAACCAAAGAATGGTTCCTTTTCATAGTGGGTCTAAGTTTAAATAAAGTCAGTGAGCCTGGAGTGGTGTTTTATAAGAACCTGGAAGTTTTTCTGAATTTTAAAGATCCAGAAGAGCTAGACAAAAAATTCAGCGGGAATCTAGGAAACCAGAAGAGTGCCAGATACTTAAGTTGAATAATGATTCAAATACTCTAGTAGGCTTCTTTTTTCTTTTTTTTTTTAAATAAATTTATAATTCTAATACTTGGTGTTATCTAGTTCTGGAGGTATTTTGCAGTCTGGTGTTGGCCAAATGAAAGTTTCATGTGGCAGACATCAGGTTTTCGGCTGGCATGTGTAAGTGTAGCCATGTTGTTTGCCAACAGGATGGTGCCCCTTCAGCTCAATGAAGAAACAGGCCCCATGGAAACCAGTAGAAGAAAAGCCCCTCATCTACTGGACAGGTTTTGAAATGAAGAGTGGAATATAGGATGCCTAGCTAAAACATATATTATCAGGGGAAAAATAGCATGATGTAAATAAAAGCTTAGTCCCTTTTGAAGGGTTCGACAGTGACATGGAGGAGAGTAGTTTGGTTCCCATGTCGGTTTGGATTTTTAAAAGGCCTTGTGAAAGACAACAGTGAAGATTTATAAGGAAACCAGTCCTGAAGTGATATTGAAGGGGACATTCTTTGTGAGTGAGATGGCTAGGGAATGGGAGTGGACAAAGGTAAGAAACATGCAGAAATAAAAGGTCAGCTGTGGGAGATGTTGAAGGTCATGAGGGTAATTCTACAGGTAACTCTGCTGGGACCTTTGCTGCTCAGCATTTTATCATAAAGGTGTGAGCTGTGAGGTAGGAAGGTTTGCTGGCAATACTAAGCTGTTTAGGCTACCAGGGATGAGAGACAGCTGTAACAAATTGGACAAATACCTTTTGAATTTGAGCAGTACATTGGCAAATAAAATTCAGCATGAGTACACTTGAAGTGATGCCCATGAAAAATGAGAGTTCTAACTTCAAATAGGATATACTTGGCTCCAAAAATACTGCAGTCATTCAGGAGCGAGCTGTGAGATTTTGGTACTCTCCTGCAAATACCTAATGAGTTTTACTCATTAAATTGAGTGAGTGGAGTTATTTAGAAAGAAATAAAAAACAAACCTGGAGTCGTTATTGTGTCAGTATATAAATTCAAGGTTTTCCTACACCTCGATACAGTGTGTGGCTTTATTTCTTTCAGAAAGAATTCTGGAATCTCAGAATGTGAAGAATTTAAGTAGGACGAGACTGATCTGTTTCTTGGAAAAGCTTCTTTATCAGGGAAGCAAGAATTTAGTAGGACTTGATCAAAGTCTTCAAAATCATTAATAGCATAGGAGAAAGTTGATGTAAATTAACTGTTCTCTGTCTCTTCTGGAAGAGCTAAAGATTATCAGAAGAAGCTAGTTAGGAGACAGGTTCAAAACAAAGGTTTCTTCTTTCTAGCAGCAGTGGTAGAAAGCCTTCCAAAGATAGTGCTGGTACTAGTTTGTTGGGTTTCTTTATTTAATCTGAGTCTAAGGGGAGTCTGGACAAGTAAATGGGGAGAAATGCATGGATGTACAGTAGTCATGTCTGCCTCAAAATTCCTTGACTAGAAAGGGATTGGAGTCTGGAAGAGTACTTAAGGGAGTTTGAATATATGTCCTCTTCTTGCTTTTACCTTGACATCTGTGAATATTGATATTTATTTTATACTTCCTGTAATAGGCAACAGGTTCAATTGGTTGTTATCTCTGATTTTCTAATTCTTAGATTAAGAGATTTGGGAGTTCATTCCTGTTTAAGAAGGAGGGAAAAATAATAATCCAAGCTCAGTTTATAATCACTTAATAGAGAGAAACTGACAAATTACTATCAAGAAATTTGAAGGTTCTCATTGATGTACAGCTGTATTGCTTTTGCATAAGGAGTAGTTTCAATAACTGAATGTTAGCTCCTTTAAAATGCGGACCAGGACACTTTTAAACAACACGCAGTGTAAAACTTCAGTCCAGAATTTCTCTTGATTATGCTTTGAAATTTTTAATCAAAAGCATTAAATTCCAACTGAGCTTTGATTCAAGTATGTCTGATGTATATAGGGGTCAGATTGCTTAATTTTTTTCCCTATTACTTTTTCTTCTATTATTTATGAATTTACAGTTGGACCCATTTCAGGCAGCAAGATCGTTCATGTACACAAACATCGTGCTCTTGTCTTGCTGCTAATTGTGCTTTTGTTGGAGCTCCCTTTTGGTTGGTAAATTATTTCTTTGTCAGAATATGGCAAGCGAAGACATGACAGTGTTAAGGAAATCTTTCTTAATTACACATTAATGCCAAATATAGAAAAGAGTGATTCTGTTAGCCAAGAGTCCTGTATCATCAAAATTATCTGGTGTGGACTTGACTTGCATTTGCAATTTGAGATTGTATTATGCTTCTGTGAAAACAGAACGTGCTGGGTTTCCCACATGAGGGGCAAAGAATCCTCTAGGTCAGCTGTGTTCATGTGGCTGCAGATGGATCAGTGGTAAGGATTAAGTGGTAGTGCTGTGCTGCGAGGCATTCGTCTGATGCCCAAGCAGGTAAGCTATGGGGATAACTTGGTAGGAGAGGGAGGATTTCTAATAGCCAAGCCAGTGTGGCTGTTACACTTTTTCTTTTGTTCTGATAGTTTTGAATCAGCTGAGGAATTTACTTACCAGCAGCTCATGGAATGCAGTAGAATATGGAAAAGCAAAAAACAAAAGGTCAGTAAGTTACTAATGTCCCCTCCCTGCCTCTCGGTAACAGCCTCAACTTCCTCCTTGGAGCTTTTTGCATCCTGCTGAGCTGTGTAAGGTGGAATGGTCCTCAGCAGCAGTTGTATAACAAATACACAACAGCAGTGTCCAGGATAGTTAATGTTGATAGGGCCATGCTAATAGAAATATCTATGTAAAAGAATAGTTACATTTCTGTTAGCTAAATGTGGGGCTAACACCCTGAAGTGGCCAGACCTTCTCTTTTGGTTCTGCCTGGAACATACGAAGATATATTCCCCTTCTTGGTTCTTTCAGTGCTCTCCAGCTGGAGGTTGCTTCCCTCACAACAACCTCGTGTTCTGGCAGTTTTACTTAGGATCACAAACAGCTGAGGATAATTTTTCCTACGGTAATAATTGTCAGCTCAGATGACTGTAGGGAAAATAGATTAAAAATCACTGAAAATAAAAAGTCATAAGATGCACATAAGGGAAAGTAAATGCAGAGAATTTTGTAGGCTGCTTTTCACATTCTATGTCCAGAAACTACTTGGAGAACTAGGGCAGTTGCTGTGTGATGAAGCAACTTAATTTGCAACCGATTTTCAAAATTCTTGCGTCAAAAGCATTTTTTTTTTTTGCAGTAGCCTTAAGCAGTTCTTGAAAGCAGTGTGTTTCCTCTCAGAACATCCCCAAACAAATGGAAACTTTCTGGATATTTAAATGCTATTTCTTCAAAACACATTGAAGTTCTAACAGGACAGAGATTTAATAGCTTCCTCAGGGAGGAGCTACAGAGGAAGGTCAGTGGCCCAAAGTCACTAAATTTAGCAAGGTCTTTTTAGGCTTAACATAAAGTCAGGATTCAATAAGGTACTTGGGTCAAAATTGTTTTAAGTTATAGAATATGATTTTTCCAATTTTTTTTAAGGTTAGAAACTATTTATATGCCTGTTTCTGGCTATAAAGGCTTTAGCAGTATTGGGTAGAATATGTATGAATGATGTGATTGAACAAACAATTTTTTTTTTTTTTGCATGAGGATGTATTACTTTATATGACTAAACTCCACATAATGAGCTCTAAAATATTTATGTAAGACAGAAACAAAAGCATAGACTTTATAAGAAACGTATGCATACTCAGAATAGAAGACAAACATGTTTTAGCTAGTAGTATTGTGTCATGCTACATAAATTCCTATTTTTTCTGTATCTGTACAAATTTGAATCTATGGTGATGATCAAAATGGAGAGAGACTGTCAACTTGTTTTTCAAATCCTGTAGGAAACAAGCTGCTTCTTCCTTTTGAAGAATACTGAAATACTTTATTCCTATATGTGTGTATGTGGGATTAATCTACATTTTAAAAATACGTAACAAAAATACATCTCTGTGACTGCAATAAATTACTTCCAGAGATAAAATAAGACTTTTTGTGGCTGAAATACGTCTTAGTCATATTTGTGACTGCGTGAGGTCAGAGGATAGCATTGTTGTGTGAATAATGACAACTGATACAAAACTGTCCTGGAAAAAGGTAGTGTGTGTAGTATGGCAATTAAATTCAAAGATTATGTAACATCAGAATAATAGTAAGTGAGGGGATGGCAATTTATCGGAAAAAAAATAAATTGTAAGTTGCTGTAGCTGAATGAATCAAATAAAAGATTTAGAAAGATGCTTATCAGATTTTTGAACAGCTTTGTTACATCTTGTGGATGTTTAGCGTTCTCTTTCATCCACCCGTTAATGAGATAATCTTACAGTTTGGACTGCTGCTATTTTCCATTCAGAAACACAATAGCAGAAAAAGTAATTAGAGTTACTAAGAGAGAGGATGTGACAGCATTCCTGTCCAAAGGACTTCTACCAGAGGGGAAATGTGCAAAAACTTGTCCTTTTCCCTCCCCTCCATCCCCACCAGTTGATTGGGGACTGATAAATAATTGGTTTCGTTGAGCTCACTTCAAGCAAACTTAAGTTTGGTGGAGGGGTACAGAAGCATAATTCATTAGGTACTCCTTTTTCTGTCATTAAAGCAACGTGGAAGCTAGCCAAAAAGCTGCTAAGTTTATCTGAAGTAACACTTGCAGCTTTGTGGAAGTATGCGGCTGAGTAATAGTACAAAAATAGCAAGTTATTTTGAGGAAGAGCATATGTTCTGTAACAATGAGAAATTGGTATACAGATAAAAGAAATTACGGATCTAAATATAAATTTCAGATGAGAAAGATCTGTGGCCTAGTGCCACAAAGTCTTCTGAAAAGTTGTTTAATGCTCAGTCTTCTAACACAGTTATTTAAAGAAGCACCATCATTGATAAATTGCTGTACTGTCTTAAAGGTGCACATTTTGCGGCCTGTAACAGCTCAGATAATAGGCACTTTTTATATTGGTGTGCACACTGATACACAGAGTACCACGCAGTGATAATTGGAGGCTTTTTTTTTACTCTTACCAGAAGGTACATCGTAGAGCCCCATTATTTGCTTCCTATTTAAAGACACTGACAACCAGATGCAGTTGTCTCCTGTTAGAATTCAAAATGAAGACAATATTCGAACAGATTCTCAGGTTACTTGAGGAAGCAGTTAGGTATACGTGCTTAGATGCTGGAAAACAATTCCAGTACAATCACTTGTGAAATAGTGTTCAAACTTCTCCATGCTTCAGCAGATAATGGCAAAGTTTATTTGCTGTGTGGTACTGGTTTGAGGATTAAAACTTCACTCCGTAGAAGTTGCTCTGTTTCATGGAAGACAGTAGTTCTTCACAAAAAAAGAGTACAGATTAGCACCAAGTCCTTCAAAATCTCTGCCTTTAAATGCCTCTCTTTTTTTTTTAAGCTTCCCCTTAAACAATTAGAGAATGGTATACGTAAGAGTCAGGCTGATGACTCTTCAAGAGATTAGAAGATTAGGCTGCAGTTAGATTTGAAATAGCTAGAATCTGAGGCAAATAAAATCCATGTAGAACTGTGCTTTTCATCAGGCTTCTCAAAGTCAGTGTAAAGCTGACTGAGCTTTGAAAGCTTCAGGTGTTATTATATAAAATAAAATTGTTATTGTTAAATATTTACTTTCAGGATGTTCTGGTACAAAAGTACTAGACTTTAGGACAGTCTTGACAAAGCAAAAATCAGTTATAATTTGATTTGTGAGTAAATCTTTGTATTCTCTTTTCAAACCACTTGCACTTCAAAAATCTATATGCCACGTACTGTCCTTTGCTGTCTGTAAGAAAGATGTGGTCATGCAGGACTTCTCTTTCTGAAGAGGAAAATATGTCAGCAAAGGACAGGCATAGAGAATTTAGGAGAAAAAGCTAAGGGAAGGTTAAAGAATTCAGCTAGCATTAGGCATATATTCACTGAATATATATTTTCACCACTTTTTTTTCTCCCTCTAACTTAACTGTTGAGTAATCTACCTGATCTGATTAGTGTCTGCATAACCTACCTATGTTGCTATTGCTGGGGGAAAGAAACCCCAAGAACTAAAGGAACGTTCCAAAAGTAAGACTGATAATTATCGCCTCTTTTCTCTTAATTTCTCAATAAAGAATGCTTATGGAGTTTTCCTCCTCTGTTGTGTTGGGTTTTTTTCCCCAGATGTTTTCTCTGTAATGCTGAAAGTATGAGACAAAGTAAATATAGTAACTTTAGCTCTTGCATTCACTGTTCCATGAAAAAGGGAGGTCACTTTCCTCTGATCCAGCAGTGGCCTTTCTATCTAAATAGGGCCAAAAAGTGGAAGTATAGGAGGTAAAATAGTCTTTCCACTATTAAAACTTCAATGCATAAAAATTCTAGTGAATTTAAGGATCTTTCCTTATATCCACCATCTGTTCCATGGGTACTTACTGGTCTGTCCTACAGCTCCTGGCTGAGCTACATACACAGTAGTATTTTCTGTGAAAATAAGTATGCAGAAGAATATACATGTCCAGGCCTCATACTAATACAGATGTCAGATACAGCTTAGAAACTTAAACAATAGGTAAATTATTGGCAAAAAAGGAGTAGAATGCAAAAACATCGCCAGCCACTGTTGCTGTGACATCTGGACAGTTTGATAGCCATCCTGTTAAGGTCTTCTGCCCAAATTGAACAGTTGAGTATGGTCTCACATCCATTTTTACATCAGGTTTGAAGAGAAACGGGAAGATACGTTGATAAGGGGGAGCAAAGTATTTTATGTGATGTTCCCTCTGTAGACACACAGTGAGTATTCTATCTTACTTGTTTATTCTTGTGATTTAAAAAAAAAACAAAACTCCATCCAAAATGCTCCTCATTTGGAGCTTTGTGCATCCATGCCATATGTTAAAAACATGATGAGGAGTAGTTGTAGAATCTATGCAGCAACACTTGTCCTTTATCTCCCTCCCCACCCACACTGAAATAACAGACTTGGAGTCTGTTATCCTCTGCACCATTTTTCCCTCCTGCAAATGTAAATTTTCCAGCGATGTCAGGTCAATGCTCTTCAAATTGACCAGGAATATTTTTTATTTTTACTTTTTCTGATTCCCAGTTCAAGGGTCTATTTTTAGGTTCTTTACGACACTGGATCGCTGTATCTGGAATACATAAGCTAAGAATTGAAACCTTAAAAGCAACTAAAGGTGGATGCAAAAAAATCACTGTGAGGTGTTTTTTTAAGTATTGCTGCAAGTACTTTGTGTACCAAATCTGTTACACCTTTTTTTGCTATTTTTTCATCTTTTCAGTATGTCTGGAAGTTAAAGGAGATTTTAAAAGGGTCTTGGAATCCAACTTTAGTATTTTTGACCTCATTTGAATCATATAATTTCATAATTTCAATGTAAAATTATGTCAGATTTGCCTTGTACATGCTAATGTTTTGGCTTATTTCCATAGTTGCTGTGCACTCTGAAATGTGCAGAGTGAGAGGGCAAAAGATCTCATCCTGTCTGATCTAATCTTGTTTAAAGGTTTTTTTCACTCTGAGCATCCTGTGACAGTCATTTTTAGCAGTGGGATCATATACGGCTTTTAATGCTTTGTTTGTCTTCTTTCGCACTGAGAGTCAAGGAAGTGTCTAGAATGTATTATGAAGTACAGTGTGTCTGAAAACACAGAGAATGATAAGCTGTTACAAGAAATGTTACAGAAGGTGATACTATCATTTCAGACACAAATACCTGTGGACAGATGTGAAACTCATGATTTTCACTGCATAAGCATTTTGCACATTAAATAACTGGCTCGTGTTAGAAAATCATAAGGCTTTTGTTATCAGTTGCTTGTGCATAAGGTGCTATCTCTCAGTGTTTTGATGGGTGTATGTAGGAAAAATTTGGAAAAAGGTGTGTTTTAAAAGGAATAGTAAAGCTCGCTTCAAGAGTTTTTTACTTCAGATGTGCAATCCTTTTTTTGACAGCTTGACATATGATGCTTTGGTCATCTGGTTGTTTTAAACCCACCTGTGAAGAACGGCCCAGGTCACGTAATCAAAGGGAATGAGATATTGGTGTACAAGAGAAAACGTGATCTAGTAAAATGAACTGAAACAGGTTTGGAAGTTGCAGCACGCTCAGGATCTTTTCACACAGTGAGAATACATGATATAAGAACAAATATCTACAAAGTACAGTTTCTTTTGGCTGTGGAAGTAACATAAGAACAGAGAGATATGCTAGTTCATGGAGGAGGCAGTGCTGAACCTTCTTGGACTGACTCCATCCAGGAACAGCTTGAGGGACTTGTACCAACAGTGATCCAGACACAAGTTGCATTTGTCTTCTAGACTCTGAAAATACGCTTTCTAAAGTGAATTTGCTTTTGCATAGCCTGAATCACATTAAAGAGAGTTCTAATTTAATTTAGTTAGGTTCTCATTTATTTAGTCTCAAGAGTCTTTGTGTGTCAAAGAAGCCTCAGGATGGTCCTAGAAAGGACAGCTGCGGTTGGTTCTGCTGCAAGGTGCCTAATTCTCAGGCTTTTCTCTGGAGGAGCTCTCTGCCTCAGGAAGGACTACGGTGGGGTGCACTGCCTGATCTTTGGACTCAGGAAGACTGGAAAGGTTTTGCTATTCAAAAAAGCCTCCCAGAAAAACCAAAGTCCTCGGACACATGTTACATTTGTTAGGATGTGCAACCCTGGCATTGTAAAATTAATTTGGTCCATTGAATGGACCAAAATTTTTAGCAATAAAAGGTCAGTTTTAAAAAAGATGCCATTTCTGTTTTATCCATGCAAACACATTTTTTTAAGATTCTACTGGTTTTTTCCCCCCGCCCTTAAGGCAAAGATATTATAAAGAAACAGGTTAGGGAAATGAAACAAGCAGTCCAAATTTGTAAAAGTTGCACTTCCTCAAGGAATTTCAGTAATGCACAACAACTTGTCTAAATGGGGATTGGAACGGTTTAGATATTTTTATTTGGTTTTATATTAAATAAGAACAACTGTAATAACTTCTCTAGAGATCAAGGATGATTTTTACAAGTTGGCTTGATGCTTGCATAGTTAACAGTTACGCTGGAAGAAAAATAGATATTTTATGTATAAACCAAAACCTGGTTTGTCTTTTGAAATGAAACCCGTGGCTATGTTTTTTTCCTGTTCTGTTGGGGTTAACCTGGTAGAAACCTCTGAGCAAACACAGCAGAATTTGCAGAGGTAGAAGCAGAATGAGCAGAGTAGTAATAGTTAACTATATGAAAACGTGGGGTACCCTGATGTCCGGCTTGTTTGCCATGTGACATACATATTGGTTATGTATATCCTGACTAAAGAAGAAAGCTTGATCTCCAGTATAGTAACTTATATCTGCTCTTGATTTTTGAAGTATTTCTTGATAATGCATTTTACAAATGAATACTGTGATTTCAGCAGATACTGAAAGGATATTTTTTTTGTGTGGTTTCTTCTGGAGAAGATAGTATTCTCATATAGATGCAATCCCTAGCATTGGTAATTTAGTTTGGTTCTTGTTATTTAAGTATCTGCTCTATCTCATGCTGTCTCATGATCTGTAGAAAGGCACAAGCAGGTACAGAGAAGGGTCACACATAGGGCCCAGATTTGTGGATCTTCAGAAAAAAAAAATTGAAAACTTTTCAGGGATGTTTGAATAACAGTTTGCTTACTTAGTAACTAGAGATAACCAGAAAGCTACTTTTTGGAGGATAGTTCTAGTGTAGTTCTGTTTTGGTATTTTTCTTTTGATATATAATTAGCATGTATAAAGCACTGCACCCCTTTTGTGTTTGTCGGTGTGTTTCAGTTTACCCTCTGGTTTGTTTGAAAAAATGTATCTTGAAAGTGTGTGAGTAGTGGTGATGATGATTTCAGTAAGCACTTAAGTGAACTTCTGTGATGATTCCTCAGTTTCTTCACATAACACCTATTTTGACTTAAATTGGATGGGTTAATATCTGCAGAGTATTACCCTGATTAGCAAGAGGTGAAAAATACTGTGAGAGTTCATCTTCCCTGACCTTCATCGATGAGGCTGAATCAGCATGGTTCTCCTGGAGCCGGTAGAGGAGTACACATCTGTTCCAGCTGGGGGTCTTATCCTTTGGTTAAACTGAATTCTGTTCCAGATGTTGAATTCTTGGGACTGTACTATCACATTGAGCACTCAGTTACCTTTGCTTTTTTTAACTATATTTTAAACACCTGCTTGTCCAGCTGTCACCATGCACAGTGATTTTCCTTACTTTTGAACCTTTGACGTACATGAAGCACCATTGTTAGAATACTCGATTAGAAGAGAAATGTCTGTGCAGCAAACATTGACAAACACTTAGAATATAGCAGGCAATGTATCCTAGATAGAGGAGATACAAAAAGGAAGCAGTATAATTCTCTATTGGAATAATATAGATAATGTGCCATTCATTTCACAAGTAATAAGGAGAATATGATGCTGCACATAACAAAGAGTTAAAAGTTGAATATAATTTTAAATGATGATGAAAATCTCCTGTATTTTCAATTACTTGCATTCAATAATTCTAGTAATTCAAATATATATTTATAAATTTTAAATAACTAGGTTGACACAAATTCTATAAAGTGTGGAGAAAGAGAGGAAAATTCTCTTCAGGAGACATGCCAAAAATTATAAATACCTCAGGGCATAAAGGAGAAAATAGTGATAATTTCCCAAAGTGTGTGGCACACAGATACTACATTACATACAAAAAATATGAGAATAGCTTCCACTTTGGTTGAGCCAGTGAAGGAATTCCTTCAGAAATTAGAAGGAATAATTAAAAAACCTTAAAAGAACTGAAGACACACCCACCTACCCACCCCTAGTTTCCCTGGGTATCTGTAGTGGAAAGCCCTCAAAACTGCTCCAAATCTTTTGGGCTTGCATCTCCTTGTAGCAGTGCAGCCATTGCAAGGGAGGGAAAACCTGTCTGAAACCAAAGGACAGCTTTAGTGCTGTGAAGCTGGTTACAGACCAGCTGTGAGCACATGTATATTGGAAATTCTGTAAATGTTTTAACCCTCAAGGAAATGAAACTCCAGGACAGTATTTTAACAGAGATGGGAAACACACAGCAGTTACAATGTGATGAATTTAGGAACATGAAATATTTGCTTACTATAGTGGGAAGTTGTTTCAGAACCAGGGACTGTTTCCTAGTCCACATTTTTGCTCCTACTGAGCAAAGTCCTTTTGCATAACCACCACAAGTTAAGCTTCCACCAGGTTCTGGATGTGTCTTTCATTCCAGATCCTGTCTCCTTTTCCTCCCAGGAGAGCAGGAGGAAACCGAGGTTTGATTCCCAGAGGCTGTTTAATTAAATACTTAAGAAATTAGTAGTACTATTGTAAGGTCTTTTGCATTGTCAAGCTACAGCAAATAGTATTTGGCAATAGCCATCTGAATGCGAAATTACTGGGAAGGTACACAAGAATGCTATTAGAGTTCTCCTGCCATGAAAGAGGGTAGTGATGTCTGTCTCATGGGCTTTTGGGCACGTGGAAAACTCTTTCAAAATGTAGCTTCCGTGTTGTGTTAGAGGGGCAATGCCTATGGGTGTGAGAAAGAAAGAAACAGATGTGAGAGAAGGTGACGTATGATGGTCAGTGTGTGTGCTGAGGGTGGAAACATCATTCTTTGAAGAGAGCTGGAGAGCTGCTGCTGGCTTGGGCAGTGTGGGTGCTGCTGGGAGGGACACACAGCGTGCCCTTCCTCATGGCCTCGCTCAAGTGTTGCAGGGGGATGCTGGTGTGAGGGCTTTGTTGGGTTTTGGTTGAGAGAGAAATTGAGTACTGATTTAGTTTATGATTTGTCTCAAGTACTCAGAACTCCCAGAATCCAGGTTGTTTAGCCACTAAATCTCTGATGTACTTAACAACCAACCAAGGAAACTGAGACCACCAATGTAAAGATAAACCTGCGCCATTTCTGTGGCTTAGCTTTAGCCAGCTCGTCTTAATCTGTTCTATGTTATCTCAATGCAGAAAACCAAAGGGGAGATGTCTTGGGTTTTTTCCTGATACTGTTGCTAAAAGTCAAAATTTGTTTTTTGTGTTTAAAGGAGCTCAGAACACTCAGATCATGTTGATTCTTTCAGAGTTCTTTTTACATGTAGCGTTAAACATTGTGTATTGGGGAAGAATCCATGGCTTAGCAGTGAAACTCTGATTTGGAATAAATTCCAGAGAACCAGATTGTTACATGCACTGTATGCTTCGTTTCAGGTATGGAAATGTTTAAAAACATGAATTTAAAGCAAAAATTAAATGTATTCATTAAAAATAATTACAACAGCACTTTTCTTCTCTTACTGCCCTTGGTCACTTTCACCTGCATGACGTGATTAAAAAAATACTGATACTTCATTAGATAGCATTCCCTCTTAATGTACAGATGCATAATACCTGCATAAAAATTCCTGTCTGTTGACTCTGAAGTCAGCTAGATGGAGTCTCTTAGGTAGCTTGACCAATAATATATACAGCTAATTTAATTCTTCCATCCCCACTAATGCAAAATGGTTTGCATTTTATTAGCTTCAGTTCAAAGCAGCAATGATAAAAACAACTCTTAGGTACATTTTTGGTTCTTTCTGATTTTTTTTTTTTACCCCTTCCAAGCAAACAGATTATTACTACTTTGATGTTGTATCTAATATATTTTGTCTCTAGGTATTGAACTTCTGGTTTGAAATACTGTAGTAATCCTGCAAAACTGGTGTAGCACTCCTTTTTATTTTATTTTATTTTTTAAATAAAAGGAAGAACTGGGATGGCAAGCTGTAGTAGGAGCCCACAGAGTTGGGTACTGCTGTAAGAAGTGGGAGGGAATAACTGAACCAACTAGTTGACTAACCACTTCCCTTCATTGTTGCTTTTAATATCAGAGCAGCCTTGCTAGCGTTCTAAACCACCATGAGTTACATAAACAAGACCATGTACGCTCCGACGGGTAAGTTCCTTTCATTTAAGATCTAAACTGAAAATTGAATTGGGAGTGATCCTCGGTGACTGAAATTTGGATAAGTGTATTTCTTTGCATTATTTTGTGCAGGGGTAGAAGTGTACCTTCCCTTGACAAATTATAGGCTAACTACCAATATGATGTTTACAGTTGAATAACCAAAGCAAGCCCAGAAGGCCTGAAAGGTGGTTTAATTGATATTATTTGAAGGAGATGAAAAATGAACTCCTATGTGTCTCCCAAGTACTGTACTGTCCTTCAGAAGCTGGAGCCATCTATGTTGGTTCTTGTTGATACTTGGTGGTTGGAAAATTCTTGTTTCATGGTTTCTGTTGCAGGTCCTGTTGGTCATAATTACTGTAGTTAAAAATCCTAAATAATAAGCTGAATAAACAAGTCCATAGATTTCAATACTTTCACTTCAAATTCACTAGAAAACCTGGAGTGATCTTACGGCAGAGATGTGTAGTGGAGGCTAAAAGAAGCTGTTTTTACTCTGCTGTGCTCAAAACCCCCTGAAGTCTGTATGAAGTCCAAGCCTGCTGTCTCAGCAGCAGAAGGATGGAAGGTTCTAGCGTGCTTTTACTGGTCTCAATGGGAATTTGTTTGGATTCTTAGTATGCGGCCCAAATATGTAATCAGGGTTTCAGCTGCTACAGCTATTTCTTTTTGTCCTATTCATAATCTGTCTGTGATGTGGCTAAATGTACCCGAAAACTGGGGAAAGGCACATGTTCAGTTCTGGTTTATAGCATTGTTCGTGTGGTGGGATGCACTAACTTCTGTTGTTAGTAAATTTCGTTACTTAATAGCTTAACTTGAAATGTATTAGCAGCTTTTAAATGATACTTTTCCTGGCAAAAACAACCCCAAACACCAGACAAACAAACAAAATCCCCACTAGTGGGTGTTTTTCCTAGGGAAGGCATCATCAAAAATTTGACAGTGCTTTTTTTGTTCTTCATTGAAGACATTCAACATCTTATTTTTATTTTATTTCACGTTAATTTTATTTCTATTTAATTTTGTTTCAAGCTGTCTATTCACATTGATACTTTATAAGTTGCAAAGTGACGTCTGTGTTTTCTGCTCATATTTCAATATTCACTTTTGAAAGATAAAACGTTAAGCTAAATGTTTTGGAAGTTTCACAGTGTGACCAAAATAAGGTTTTGAAATTACTGTAGTTTTATTTGTATTCTCACATTGAAAACCAGTAGAAGTAATTCCATTTGAACCTTGCACAAGGAAAATGGGGGACTCTTGAAAGTTCAGTTAGGAGAGGTCTTATGCTTGCCAGCCACTCTTGCCCTACAATATGGATGTATAATAATGAAAAGGCTTTCATGTAATTTGCCTTTAATAACAACGTTTTTGGGGAACCATAAAGTTTTAAAAAAGAAAAAAGCCTAAGTCCTGGAAGGAAACTAAATGAAGATCCAACAGTACTAAGTTACAGAGTAGTAATAGTTGCAGAATGATGTGTTGCTTTCTGAGGTCATTGGTATCCCTCATCTGAGCAACATGAAAGTAATTAGCAAGTAATTTGTTTTTACTGAAGTGACAAACTAAATAAGCTTGTTTTGCAGAGATCTTAACCCTTAATGTTCCCTCTGCTTCTTTACAAGTTTATTATGTGTTATTTTTTACCATGGTCTGTTATTTTACCATACTGTTATTTTTTACCATGGTCCCCAGCTATAGGAGATCCTCCTGGAATTTGTCAAGTGTTTCCTTCATTCAGGTCACCAACAAGTTTCCCCACTTCAGCCTTCACTGCATTGCAGTGTCTGATGCTGGGTCCTTGGCAAATCTACACTGTTCTTAAAAGCTTTGGTTGACCTGTGACAAGATGCACATGCATGAGAGATTTGGCCAGTGCTACTGTCATTTGCAACTGAAGTAGATTTATGCAAATATATTATTATCCCAGATTTCATTAAAGTGAAAAAGCCAACACAACAAAACTAGCCTTATCCTTTCCCCCCTCCACCTACACCTCTGAGCAACGCAATTACAATACAGCAGCCTGCTTTCCAGATCCATGGGAGAAGCTTCCAGGTGTCTCCCTGAGGCTTAGAGAAGGCAACCTCGCTAATTAGATTCTTCTCCCAGCTGCTATTTTTAGGAACCCAAGATGTTTTATACCCTGTTAGACCTGGCAGAAATCATTCTATGAATTCAGAAGTTGTTGTGATGAAGGCTTAACGGGTAAGTTTCATTTCCGTAGGAAATCAGGCTAAAAATAAGTTTTTGGCTCTTCTGTGTGCAGAGGAAATTTTTTTTTAAAATGGAAATACCAGTTTTGTTGCAAAATGGGAAGCAAAAAGCAATTGTCTAAAAAGGCTACATTTTAGCCAGGTAGTATGCAGGAGCTGTTTAACTCCTAAAGTTTTGAAATTGTCAATTGTTTTTCCTTCCCTGTCTAGTACTCAAATATGCTTAGTGCTGTTCCTGAGGCTATCTCCTTTTTGGTCTTAGAAATAGATGTTATTGCTTACAAGTCTTGGACTTTCATTATCTGTGTTACCAGAGCCTAATATCTGGGACCTCAAAGCTGTCCAGTTGTTTCAGACCAGTGTTCCAAATCCAGCATTTCATCTCAAAGCAATTGTTACGTTATCCATTCTAAAACTGGTAGTGCTAATGGTCATAACAAGTGTGGACCTACTGTTTGTTTTAACTGTGCAATTGACTGGCTCTGAAACTAATGAACTTCATTACATTCTGAATGTTGAGGGGGAGGAATTCATTCAAGCCAATTCTTTCAAGCCTACTTTTTTTGAGATCTGTCTCCAAGCACATCTTGCTGTTAGCAGTTTTCCTCCTCTAGTTCATGGTTGAGGTTTTTTGTTAGTTGAGTGACAGAGTGCACAAACAAATGTAAAATAATTCTAGGGTGAATTTTTCTGTGCTTTTTCTGTGGGGCATTAATGTTATGGAAGAGCTTCCAACACACACATACCACCTCCCAAGTAAATTTTTCCAATTTAAACCAGTACAGTTTCTGAGTCCATAACACAGAAAAAATACTGTTGCATTAAGGAAGGTCATGTCTTAAATTCAAACTTCTGACTAGCAAATACATAGCACTCAAAGTGGTCTTCAGTTACTGGGGCTTTTTTATATGTTAAATGCAAGTCAGCATATTGTATGTGACCACTGCTCTCAGGGGTAGGGTACATAGGATATTTAAAATAATGTTTCTAAAATTTGATTGAGTAATACTTCTGTAGGTTGGAGGAGGTCAGAAGGAGGAATAGTGAGGGGACGGTCTTTAATATTGCACTGTCTATGTACTTGTTCCTGGAGGCACGTGGAAGAAATGAAGCTATCTAGAATTTCACAGTTTGTAAGAGAAGATACTTAGGAGCTCCATCAGAATGACTCGGTGACAATTGCACATTCCTTTGCTTCATCTGTCTGCAGTCTCCTTTGCCATCATAGGTATTTGGAAGGTCCAGCTTGCATTTGTCATCTTCTGTAGTTACTCTGGAGAGCAAATGACATGTGGGCCATGATTAGAATTTTATGTCATTCCCATGGTGTACTCCCACCTTCAGTGGTATGCCTGAGTGCATAAGGAAATGTGTAGAATAAATGTGTGGTTTGGTATTTCCCAGTTGCTTCCTCTAAAACTCAGATTTCAGCACATCATTCTGGCAGTAAGTTTCATGGCTTAATAGCGAATTTTGACTGATACTATTCATTGAATAATATGATTGGTTTAGTGCAATTTTCTACCTGGTGTTGAGGGAAGATGAAATGGAACAGAACTAGTTTGACTAGCATACAGGAATTCTGTAGAAACAGTGTTAAAATTGTCACATAATGACTTGAGAATACTTCAGTAGAGGCTGGAAAATATTTGTCCTCTGAGTTTCTGTCCAGGATGGCACCTCTTGTGTCCTAAATACTAGTAAGTTATTTTTTCCAAATCCCGACTTTTTCATGGAATATTCTTGAAGGGGCATGATCATTGCAGATCGTATTTGAAAGTAGAGGAGGGAAGAAAGTGTACAACTTGGTGCGAGAGGTTAAAAAGCCCTGTGTTTCCAGCTGGATTTGATGTACTGTTGCAAGGAAATAGCAGATGCTGACAATTATTATCACTATGACCACTCATTAGTACTGTTACATTTTTCAAATTCTGTTTAGCTTGCTAATTTGACACTTAACCAAGGCTGTTACTGGAGCTCTCTTACTTCATTATTTATAATTACTTTTGGCTTTGTAAATGAAGGCAATGCTGCTGATGATTCTGTAATTTATAATCCTGGTAATTGTAGATTTCCATTAACTTCTTATTTGTCAGATCTTTGTTGTGCAAAAGATTGTTGTTGGTGCTGTTTAAGAAATGGTTGTAAGACTTGCAAGGTTTCTTCTTTCTTTCATATGGGATCTATTTGCAAATTCTGTCGTTTGTGTAAGAATAAGACATAAAGGGTCTTAAGACATAAAAGACTTAATACATTGTTTTCATACAGCAGAAAATATTCACTGAATAAATAATTTGGAACTAAATAGTGCAATTTGTTGAGTATCTGCGAACAGTGTTATTCAGTTCACGTTGGTATTGTGATTCCAGTTCCTTTCTTATCTGCCTTCATAGGGAGAGAAGAAAAAAGGTCCATAAGCAAACTATTTTAGGCAGATGAACACAGTATTTAAGAATAGCATATCTCTGAATTTTAAGGTGTGAGGTCATAAGTGTGTTTTGAAGACTGCAACTGTTTTTTACTCTTGCAGATTTCTGTTTGCAGATATCCTAGCAAGATTGCTAGCTTAGTCTAACATGATGATTTGAAAGGATGAACTTTTATATCAAAACGTATAGCGAAGTGGGAGTAAAGTTTTGAAGTTATGCCAGGAGAATCTTTGAGTGACAGATGAAGATTTTTCTTTTGAATTTTTCCCCTGTTGTAGTAGTTTTCCCAGACTGTGAAGAAGATTTTTAGACTGCATGAACCAGATTTATCCTTTTATGTGCTCTCTCTAAATTGCTGGATTTAGAAATGTTACATACAGTTAAATGCTTTTTAATAAATTGGCAAAGTTTCTAAAGAATATAATCTTCTCTCAGACATGTATTTGTGTGAAAAATCATGCACTGTTTCCTTAATGAATATTTATGGCTTATAACCCAAACCTTCTCTCTCTAACGTTGTGCATGTCATCTAAGAATACTTAGTGTGGAGATTGAATTAGGAGAGCTGCTTTATTTTCCATGAAGGCATGACAAAACTTGGAGTGTTTCTGCTGAAGACTGTTCTTCCTGAAGTTAGTTATTTGCTAATTAACTTAGGTTAGTTTTCATGCTTGAACACATATTTGTAGACCAGAACAAATGTGTGGAAGCCTACATACTATTTTACAAAACTGTGTGCCTTGAATAAACTTACAATAAGTTAACTTGTGGGGGTAAATATGGAATCATTTCAGAATTTCACTTGAGCTTAGAAATGCAGTTTTATTACTTTATGGCTGTTAGACATGTAGCTATTAGTTGTGTATAGCCTGCAGGTTATGGATGTGAATAAACCAAACCTGCACTTGGACACTTGTGTATGTAGGTAGCATTCTCTCAGGTTTTGAAGCAACATGGTCTTTAAGGTCCCCTCCAACCCAAACCATTCTGTGATTCTATTTTATTACATTTTCTGTAACACACAGTAGGTTATTTGACAAGCTGTTTTCTTGTTGAGAATTTTTTATTCCCATATTAACCAGTAAAGTCCCACCAAAATTGCAGACCCAAAAAACCCCTCCAAACCAATGAAGAATGAAAGAATACCTTTCATTTATGTGAAGCTCTTGCTGAAGCAGCTTGCAGCAGTTTGGATAAAGCTGTTTTTTGGGGGGTTTTTTTGGGTGGTAGAGGTGCAGCTTCCCCTTGGGGCTTTCTAAATCTCAGCTGGTTCAAGAAGCTACTTTGGCTCTCTTTTCAGGACCAAAGTACAGTACTGTACTCCCCAGCAAGCTATTCACTTCTTTCCATCCCATTTTAATGACAGTAAGTCATATTTCACATATTTTACCTGTTCTCAGATTTGTTTCAGCTGCTTCGAGTTGTCATTCCATCAGTTATATTTCATTAAAATCTGTAATCCTAATTCCACACTTAGAGCTGTACAATCAGTAAGTCAGTATCTCCTCTTTAGACAGATGCGAGTTTGTTTCCATGCTGCAAACAGCTGGCAGATGATTCTGTCTGCATCCTGAGATTACAGAAGGCTGTGTTGGTACTATGCCCGAGCTAATAGACCCTAATTCTTATCAGCAAGGGTTCAGTGCTGCCCTAATTGCAGTTAAACAGCTTCCAGTTAGCCCAGGAGGCAGGCAGAGTTTTTGTGCATATGCCTTCAGAGAGGTTAATGGCATTGCCATTTAAGCCCGTGGCAACGCCTCCCTTCTGTATCCATCCACAAACAGGTACTTTGTTAACTTTGAAAGAAGGCATCAAGATGATAATGGTTGATTTGTCACTTAGGCTTGAGAATAATGGCTGGGAAATGTAGGCTATTGAAGAGATTTTTAGTCTGTGAATTTGCAAAGTTTTGTGCCATACAGGACAATGCATATGGGCAGTGTGTAAGTGCTGTTCGCCTGCTACCTGAAGTCACAATTGTCTCTTCTGGAGTTGGGCAGCAAAGCTCTTTCACCTTCAGTTTAATTACTACCTTCACTTTATTTCCCCGTGATGCTTCATTCTCAGACACAGCTATTCAAAGATATAGTATGCCTTATTTTTTTCTGCTTATTCGTTTTCTTCTAAACAACGTATTCCTAAAGTCAAAATATGCCTGACCATTTGGAGCTGGGGAAGTTTTGATGTCAGAAAAAATTAAATGTTAAATGAGTCAATCTTTGTGAAGTTAAACAACTATATATGCAAACTAAGTCCTTCATCTAATTAAAATTCAGTTGGTTATTAAAAACTGAATTAAAATGACAGTGAAAGAACAGCCTCAGGTGTATGACTGTGCATTTTAAAGTGCTACATTTAATGTTTATGCAGAAGGGTTTTATATTTTGGGAAGTGATTAGCACCTTGGCTGTACTGCTTTCAGGAGATTTTTTAGATATTTTTTTTAACAATGCATAAGATTTCAAGATTTTGTTTCAACAATTGACCTACTTAGAAAAAAAAGTTTTGATTAGTGCCATGTAATATACTCTCTCAGTTTTGGAAGTGCCTTCGGTTAATGTATTGTAGAGAAAAGTAATCTCATCTAGGAGCGTAAATGGACCTTGCCACGTTTTAAGATATAGATTCTTTTTTTCTCTCCTCTGTTCTTTATGCCTAATGTAGTCCTCAGATACAGCCCTGTTTAATGAATCCACATTCAACTGGTGTGCTTTACTGATAGCTTAATTCCGTTTGCATACAAATTCTTTTCTTCCTTGGCTGATTAAAAAGAATCCCTCCCTTTGAAGTCAGGTGGCACAAATGGAGCCTAACAAGTTGTTTGTTACAAATCTAAGTTTTGGTTATTACTCATTTTTTGAGTTTGGTAAAGCGCTTGGTAGTTAGTGGGGCATAAACAGCTGTGTCCCGAAAAGGCAAAGGTGACCCAGTGCTATGGGCGAGGCTTCTGGTTAGGGAAAAGCCTCTGTGCAGGCAGAACACAAATTATTCACAGAATCATTTAGGTTGGAAGAGACCTTTAAGATTGAGTCCAACCATAGCCTTACCCTGCCTACGCCACCTCTAGGCCATGTCCTCAAGCACAACCTTTTGAATACCTCCAGGGAGGGTGACTCCACCACTTCCCTGGGGAGCCTATTCCAATACTTGACTACCCTTTCAGTAAAGAATTTCTTCCTGATATCTAACTTAAATCTCCCCTGGTGCAATTTGAAACCATATCCTCTTCTCCTATGGCTTGTTACCTGAGAGAAGAGATCGACCCCCACCTTTCTAAGCCCTCCTTGCAGGTAGTTGTAGAGAGTGATAAGGTCTCCCCTCATCCTCCTCTTCTCTAGACTAAACAGTCCCAGTTCCCTCAGCCACTTCTCATAGGACTTGTGCTCCAAACCCTTCACCAGCTTTGCTGCCCTTCTCTGGACATGCTCCAGCATCGTAATGTCCTCGTAGTGAGGGCCCCAAAACTGGATGCGGTACTTGAGGTGTGGCCTCACCAGAGCTGAGTATAATGGAACAATCACTTCCCTACTCCTGCTAGTTACACTATTCCTGGTCCAGGCCGGGATGCTGTTGGCCTTCTTGGCCACCTGGGCAGACTGCTGGCTCATGTTCAGCTGGCTGTCAACTAACACCCCCAGGTCCTTCTCCTCTAGGGAGCTCTCCAGCCACTCTGCCCCAGGCCTGTAGCATTCCCTGGGGCTATCCTGACCAAAGTGCAGAACCCTGCACTTGGCCTTGTTGAACCCCAGAAAGTTGGCCACTGCATATCAATCCAGACTGTCCAGGTCCCTCTGCAGAGCCTTCCTGCCTTCCAGCAGATCGACACTCCCACACAATTTGGTATTACCTGCAGACATACTGAGGGTGCATTCAATCCCCTCATCCAGATCTTTAATAAAGATGCTAAAGTGTTCTGGGCCCAGCAATGAGCCCTGGGGAACACCACTTGTGACCTGCTGCCAGTTGGATTTAACTCCATTCACCACATCTAGACTGCAGCACGAGCAGGATAGTTTGAAAGGAACCACATAGTTCCCATTTCTTTCTTCACCTGCCTTTGCCTGAAGTGGCACATTTGTTAATGGGATGGACAGAATCAGATAATATGCGTTTATCTGGGATTTGTTGAGGGAGTTCCTAAAGACGCGTCATTCCAAGTAGTCAGGTGCTGCTGGAAAGACAGTGCTTCCCTGAAGATAGATTTCAGCAGCAAGTTGGCAGTTTTTCCAATTCTTGCCTTGAATTTCGGGGCTGACAAAATGAATAATTTGTATTACAATTTAAAAAAAAAAAATCTTTTATGTTGCTTCAGATGGGACTTACCAACTGGTATTGATGGGTGAGACCTGTCTAGTACCACTGCAGTTTTCCTGAGAGGAGGAGAGATAAATCCCAGTTGGTGGGTAGATCATGTAGAGTCCTAAACATATGTGTAATAAATTCTTGAAGGTGCCTTTTGTAATTAAAAGTAACCTTTATGGCTTTGTGGCTTTAGAGGCTTATGAAACTATAAAAATACAAACGAATTTTTAATTGTTTGGCATTCCAGCTAACCCCTTTCTGAATTTGGGGACTGGATTTGCTTATAGCAATATGATGTGAAGCATGAGGTAAAGTGTAGTAAATATTGAACATGTTTAATACCAATGCTAGACTGAAGGATTACAAAAATGGAATGTGGCAAAGTCATTGGCCTCTTAGAACAATACTGTCACTACAGGTTTTGGTCTGTTTAGAGTAATGGTGTTCCCAGTTTTCACTGAATCACGAATAACAATTTTGAATTAATAAAGCACTGCAGGCAGCCCCCTGCTTTGTTCTGTGTTTAGCTGGTATGTAACTTCATTGCTTCCCCTGAGCACCCACAGGTCTTGGGTTTGTATCTTGCTGACAGATCTCTGCTTCTTTGCAGCATCAGCTTAAATATACTTTCTTACATACTCAGAGCACTGCCTACAAACTTTTTCCATAAATATTTTAGTGATAAGAAATACCTTTTTTAATGACATATTAATTATAATTTGTAGCAGTTAAAAAGTGCTTTACAGTGTTGCATACAATAGATTATTTTATAATTGATTAAGAAAATTTGAAGTTGATTTATTGGTACTTTTGGAGCAGCTGTATATTTGTGTGTGATGAGGAAAAACTTTCAAAGGTTTATAAATCATACTCTCTAGGTGATGTTTCTAAAAGTGCTGTCTTTCAGGTTTTTTTAAGATGGTTGGTAGCAATCATACATGTTTTTCATGTTTTTCATCAAAGGTACTTCTTTTGCTACTGTGAACCGTGTCAGATGGCAAATGTTTGGGATGTTTGTTACCAGTTCTTATGAGAGCTGCCGTAATCACACCAAACGACCAGAAGCCTGCAGAGAAGGGGTTTTATTTTTTGCTTGCCCTCTTTCTTCTTCATTCCTCTTCATATATGATTGTAGATAAGGAATGCAATACTGGATTGCAGTTACTCACACATCTTAATATGTGACATCTGTTTGTCTGCACTGCATTTTATCTGCTCTAAAACCCCAGAGCAGTCAATCATTCACATGAAAGACCTGTTCCCTGCTTGGTAATAACAAAGAATGGAATGCTCTTTCCTAAATCAGGGCACCTTCTCATTCCTCTTTGTCTTAATCATTTTTACCATATTTAAAAATACTACTCTGGACGTAACTACTTATTTTCTTTCCCAATCTAATTGCCTTTAATGGGAATTTTAAGTGACTGCCTTTTGTTCACAAACTTGACAGCGAGCACAAAAAAGTCTTACCTGATTTGGAGAAGCAAATGAGCACAGTGACCAAGCTTTTAAAATAATATTACTTGCTTCATATTTATATTATTAAAATAATCTGAACAATGCAAATATTTCCTTGATTGTTCCAAGATAGTCACTTTGGGGAAATGATTTGTCCATTAGTAAAACTACATTTTCCTTAATAGATTAGCTCAGTCCAAGCCAACAGCAGTGAAGTACATGAAATGGTGTCCAGGTGTCAAAGGACATCTGAAGGACCAGCTAATTCAATCCTGACTCTTGTAAAATCATCTTTGGTAATGAATGTCTAAATGTCAGGCTTTATCAGAGAAAACTATTTTTTCATGCTGTATGTAGAGATTTTTCTAACTGTGGATCAATGCAGCTATCACAGTGATTTGTTTTAAAAAATAAGAAAATTAGATGGTTGGACTTGATGGTCTTTTCCAACAAAAACCATTCTATGATTCTATGAAAATTAGCACACAAATTCCAGAATTATTTGTTATAATGCCATTTTGACATTCAGAGTTGCAGTTTCGTAAAGCAATTTATACAGCTGAAGAAGAGTTGACATATTGTAAGAAGGACCTCAGTGCTGCCAAACCCACTTAATTTTTATTTACTGGGGTTGTTTAGTACAAGATAAAGATTATGGTCAAAGCTGGTAAAGAAATTGGAATTTACATAAAGATTCTCTTTACATTGACTCTATCAAAGGTGTGTCCCCCTGGGTTCAGCGTGTGTGAACAGTCATTTTTAGTCCCTACTTTATTTCACAGTATAACTACTTTTACTTTTTTAAAATAACTTTTTCTACCTAGAATATCTTCTGAACTCAGGTTTTTAATTTAAATGTTAATTTGATATTAAATTATTTCAGTGAATATATTAACATTATCAAAAATAGTTTAATACACTAACAATCTCCTGAATTGTTTTGTAAGCTAATTTATTACTTGAGTATTTATTTGTCAGAAATGGTGACCTGACCTTTGGAGAGCTTTTCAATAATTTAAAATTTAGTAAAAATTAAATAAACCAACTAGGAAAGTCTGAATTACCTCCTATGGCAACCCATGTGGAAATCTGTGTACTCTGCTGTCTTTTAAAAATACATGTGGAATGTTTACTAATTTATTTGTTTCACAACTCCGTGTGTGAGCATTCTTAGGAGTAGAGAAAAGGCCGAGGACATGCATTTCTAAGAGAAAGGGCATTGTTTGCAGACCCATGGATGATCTGGAGCACCTCTCCTATGAAGACAGGCTGCGAGAGTTGGGCTTGTTCAGTCTGGAGAAGAGAAGGCTCCCAGGAGACCTAATTACAGCATACCAATACTTAAAGGGGTTTTACATGAAAGTGGGAGAGGGACTGTTCACCAGGGAATGTAGTGATAGGACAAGGGACAGGGGCTTCAAGCTGAAAGAGGGTAGGTTTAGGTTAGATGTTAGGAATAAATTCTTCATTATGAGGGTAGTGAGGCACTGGAACAGGTTGCCCTGAGAGGTTGTGGAAGCCCCGTCCACAGAAGGTATTTACTGCCAGGTTACATGGGGCTTTGGGCAACCTGGTCTAGGGAGGGTGTCCCTGCCCATGGCAGGGGGTTTGGAACTAGATGATCTTTGAGGTCCCTTCAAACCCAAACCAGTCTGGGATTCTATGATTTATGTACACATTTGTGGAATGATTACAGCGTTGTAACTGGTTATTTTCTTCATGTAGTGACATACCATATCATAATACCATCATAGTATAAGCACATAATGCAGGGAGAGCTATTCCTTTAGAAGCAGAAATGCAATTCATTCATTATATATGCAAATTTTGATCATGTTACTTCCTTGGTCTGGCTTACTGACTGCACCTGTAGCATATACTAGCAGAAGCAGTTCCTATATCAAGTGGTTATATTTAATTTTCCACATTGACATTTCAGGTGCCTACAAAGTACTGATAGTGGTAAATAAACAAAAATCATAAATTACAAAGGGTCTGTGACTGATGGTGGCTTTTCAAGTCACAAACTCACGCAGTGAAAAGAAATACAGTATCAGAGTGTCCCATACTGGCAGCATGTTGCGCAGACTCCCACAGCAATCACATCTCCTGGACAAAGCAAGTGGTTGTTGGTCTGGATGGTGGGTCCTTGCAACAATGTTTTCAGCTGGATGCTATGAGACTCCTCAAAACACAGTTTCACTGAATTCTTATAATCTTGTGGCCCTGTGTGACCTCTAGCATGTCCATGATCAATTGCTACAGAATATCTTCAGCTAAGTACCCACCATCTCTAAATAATTGTAACCACCAAGACTGTTGTATTTCTGCATCCAGAGGAACAGTTTACCATTTGCAAGTGTCTAATCTATGTACAATTTAGTTAAATCTGCTGTAGAAAGTGTGTGAGTGTCTCTTTGGAATGGGCAGACACCCCATTCAAAATGTTAATCAGCACTTTGAAGCAGATGCGTTTTTCAAGGCACAGCAGGACCTGCCTGGGAGAATCATTAGAACCATCTGAAATTCCCCCAAGGCAAGCTCCATTACAAATTAGTCAAATACCAAGTATTTGTGACTAGAGTTGCAAATAAGTCCTCCTATCTCACCTCTGTAGAGAACTACCTGGGGAGTTCCTGGCACACCCAGTGTGCACACAGGCACAGCCCTGATACCAAGCTACAGCACAGTTAAAATAGCTGTGGTCCCAGAGGGAAGAGGGGTCAAGAAAAGCTGGTTCTCTTTTTTAAAGTATCTCCTCCTTTGACCTCAGCAACTATCCATCCTGATGTCTAGGCAGTTAAGTAAAAATGGTGAGAGGCCTATGTGGGTTAATGAGGTCCTAACAAAAATCAGACATAGAAAGGGAAGTACACATGAGGTCAAGACAGGGACAGATGACTTTGAAGGAATAAGGAGGTACCAGTTTAAGAAAACTAACTCCAACTCACTTGGAGTTGAATCTGTCAAGGAACATTAAGAACAAGAACAATGAGAAGGGTTTCTGTGGGTGTATCAGCCCCATGAAAAAGTCTAGGGAAAGTGTGAGCCCATTACTGAATGGCACAGGGAATCTGGTGCCTGGGAAGTACTCAGTACCTCCTTCACATCTGTCTTTAGCGGTAAAACTGATATCTAGGAATCCCAGACCTATAGTACAAGCAGGAAGGTCTTTAAGCACTGAAGACTGACCCTAGTACAGGAGGATCAGTGAACAAACCAGTCACCTAAGAGTCCATGGGAGCTGAAGGGATGCACCCATGAGTGTTAAGCGATCTGACCACTGTTACTGTGAAGGCCACAGTAACACAGTAGAATATAGAGACCTACAGGCTGGTAATCTTCAACTTGATCCCTGGGTGGGTGATGGAGCAAATAATTGTGGAAATCACTTTTAGGGGTATGAAGGAAAATAAGGTGATTTGGGTTAGTCAGCATGGGTTTATGAGAGAGTGTGATGCTTGACAAACCTTCTTGACCTGTCTTCTTCATTCAAGTGGTTAGCAAAATGGCTGAGCAGAGACCAGTGGATGTTTTTTATCTTTTCTTCAGTAAAGCTTTCAGCACTGCCTCCTATAATGTTCTCATGGGTGAAGTGATGAAGTATGGATAGATAAGTGAACAGGGAGGTGGACTGAAAACTGGCTGAGCTGTCACTCAAAGGTCTGTAATGTGCAGTCCAAGGTCTAGCTGGAGGCCAGCAGGTAGTAGAGTGCCCCAGGAGTTGATAATTGATATTAGTACTGCTCGTAAGGTGCATTAAAGACCTTGGAGAAATGGACCAACAGGAATCTCATCCAGGAATTAGTATTTTTCATTGTTGAAATTCAGCCTGGGGAGGAATAACCACATGGATCAATAATGATTGCAGGCCAACTGGCTGGAAAGCAGCTCTGCAGAAAAGGACCTGGGGGTTCTGATGGACAAGCTCAACAGGAACCAGCAATGTGTCCTTGTGATAAGGAAGGTCAGCAGCATCTTAGGCTGAATTGGGTTCTGTTTTGAGAAAAGTTCAATATATGGTATTTTGAAAAACAGTAAAAGATCTACATAAGCAAGTTTGGTTTTTTGATTTTTGGTTTTTTTTTAAGATATCATTGAGACACAAGCATGCTGGTCAATTTTTTTTTTCAAAACTTACTTTACTGAAATACATAGCTATAAACAGCTTTTGCAAGATCTTAAAAATCTGTCTGACTGCTTTCAGGGAAATGGAGCTTTTTGATTTGGTCAGTTATATTTTCCTTTTTTCTCCTTCAAATATGATTCTCCAAAAGTAATGTGTAAGAGTAAATAGATGCAACAGAAAAACAGTTATTTGTTGGATGTTGCAGGAACAGAGTAGCTTTAAGTGTGTCTTTCAAGATCTGCTGTACTAGACAAGTTACAGTTCAGTAGCAAACCCTATGTTATTTCTTGTACTGTCTATTTTAGTTACATATTGGGATAAGGCTCATTTAAAATCCTGCTTCCACAGCTTGAAGGTCAAATCCTACTTCCATGGACTTTATGGCTTGTACTACAGATTCTGTTTTTTCTACAGTTATTGGAAATGAAAACTGCTGGGCATGAACCACTTTCACTCTGATGTTCTTGGAGTACTTTTGTCACACAAATAACCTGAGCCTTGCTTTGGCTGCCTCTAACATCCCCTCTCCCTCCATTTAAAAAATAAAACACAACACTCCCCTGGCAGTTGCTGTTATGGTACAGCACGTGTGGAGTCACACACTGTTAGATGTGCTGCCCAAGAAGGGTAGTGCAGGACTTGTATCATCCCAGGAGCCTTTTTGGCAATGCCGTTAAAGAAAGCATTTCTTCTTACTTGTGTTTCTTAAAGCCAAACCCGAGAGTCCAGCCTCTTTTGTTGGCAGATAAATCTTTACCTTTCAGGTGCATTCACAGGAGCTTGCTAGAGAATTTCAGTGTGCAACTATAGCCAGAAAATACAGGCAAAGGTAAAAAAAACCCTATGCTTTTAGAAATAGGAAAAAGAATCTGTAGGTATCTCATATTGTATGAAATGACCAGGAGCTCTCTCCATGGAGGTTCAGGGTATGACATTTACATCTACCCTGCCCCACTTGACATATGGTAGAAGCTTTAGCAAAGCCCAGACTTTGAAGGAATGGCTGAGGATTTCTTTGTTTTTTAAAACACACAAAAAAGTTCTTCAGGATTTTTTTCAAGGTCCGGGTTAGTTCTGAGGTGAACTTAGCTGAGGCTTGCAGATGGAAAAGTGATTCAAGAGGATCTGATACAGGACTTTTATACTTTTCTAAGATACATGAAGCAAACTTGGGAGGCTTCTATAGCTTGAAAAAATTCTTGAGACTCCTTTAAATCACATGGAGTAACTCCCAACCCTGCAGTTTTGTGTGGAAATGGAAAGGTTCCTACAGGACCCTGGGGTCTCCACAGTGAACAGGTCTTTAGATGAGCTGGGCAGACTCCAAGGAGGGGGCAATAAGGCAGTATCATGGTGATGAGACATGTCCTAGTTTTAGGGCTTTTGTTTTTCTTTTTTTGGTAATGGATAGTATTTCCTAGCTCCAAGATGAGTTAGCTTTTTCCTGGTGGATAACTGTTGAAAATCTTAATGGATAAGTAGTTTTGGTTTTGTTTTCTGGGCTATTTTGTTGGGGTTTATGATGGGGTTTTTGTTGTTGTTTCCTTTTTTGTTGTTTGTATTTTCTTCTAAGGCCTTAGGAATGAGGAGAGGAAGCTAGAGCTTCCCTGGAGCACCTATTGTACCTTTCATTATCTAAGTGCCATGTTAAACTGTAGCTTTAGGCAAAAAATTGGAAACTCAGTTTTCAGTGTCTAATGTATTTTACTACTTATATTAATCTTTTGCTTAAACACTTCTATCACAAATATAGCAAAATCCTTCAAACTCTTCTGAAAACATTTTGTCTCTTTGACAGCTTATTCTAAGTAGTTTAAGAAGTTAGGCTTGATTTTAAGATCATTTTTTGCAATTAAATATTTTGACAAATTACTACCAGCTTTATTCTGCTGGAGATATTTGGACAGATGGAAGAAAATGTTTCAATCTCAGAAAAGTATTTTAAGGTAATAAAAGAATTGGAAAGGCTTAGAGGTAATACCTTTGAAAATACCACATTCAGGATAATTTTAAAAAGGACTACCAAAAAAAAAAAAAAGCAGATCTATGTGAACAATTTAGAAGAATCTGAAACTGATCTTGGAGATTCCTCAGACTGACAAAGATTCTGATTCCTTTTTTTGTGACTGATAATAAAAATGTGTAAAAAAAAAATATAACCTCTGTTACAAGTTTAGGGAAAAATGTGCTGTGGGGTGAAAAAACTTCTATTTCCTCTAGCATTGTTTGAAGCAGAACCCAGTGTATGGTATTTTGCTAGTGGCTGGGAGCATTATTTTTTCTCAGGAGACAGCTGTATGAAACCACAACCACATGGTGAAAACAAGGTCAAAAGAGGCAAGAAGTGTATGTCTGTTTCTGGAACTCCTGTTGCTCATAGAGCGGGGTTCCTGCTTATGGAAGGTAGATGGTATAAGACTGCTAAATAAATACCTCCATCTGAGGGCCACGTTACTGCCTCGTTATCACTTCACAGCTTGCTTTGCAAGGCACGAAAATCAGTCTTTTAAAATGGCCGGTTCCACCTGGGAGCTGGCAAGGAGAAGAAATTTCTCCTAAGCAGTACTGGTACAGAAGGTAATGAAATGAGTCAAGAATGAGTATTTCTTGATTTTATTTTTAAACCGAGTCAGTATCAGTGTATTTCTAAGGTGTGTAATGGCTACTAGGAGGCTTTTCACTGGCTCGGTTGAACAGCGTAGGAGCTGAAGTGGGATAGTCAGCCTTCCAGAGGACATCCTTTCCCTGGGTTAAGAGTGCAAAGCTGCCTGAGGTGGTATTGTAAAAGACTCCTCTGAGATCTTCTGGTTCTCTCATTACCACTGCCTCAAACATCAATTACATTAAGCAGTGAAGATATCTTTGTAACATCTAGTTTGTATGCTCTTTCTTGAACTAAAAGACTAAAAACCCCAAAACCCAAACCACAAACAAAAAATCTTTGTTTTGTTGTGGTTTTTTTCCTTTCCCTCCCTGATTGATCACATACTAATTCTGTCTAAAGATGCAGAATTTTCTTAATTTAACAAATGGTTGAGGCCTGCTCTGAGAGTTGTAATGAACCAGCCAGACTCAATGTAGGTCTGCCACCGGCTCCTTTATCTGTAACACTGTTCTCTAGCAGATCTTCTTCCAAAGCCTTTTTGTAGTGATTTGATTTGGAGCTGTGAGTGGGAGTCTGTACTGGGGTCATTCAGACTTACTCTTTGTGAGATGACAGCTTTTAGCCATCCTACCTCCAATTTCATAATGGACAAATTCCAGTTTCTTCTAAAATTAAGTGGTGTTCCTGTGATATTTTGGAAATGAACACAGTGTTTGTGCCTTTGTAATGCAGTTTCTTTTGAAGTTCTGCTTTGACAGTTTGCTTTCAGCAGGGTGGCCAGCACTCTCTGGGCACTGATTCCCCACAGCAGCGACCAATGTTCACAAATGGGTTAAATCCATGGGCTGGGTAAAGAGAAGGATTAGCTAAATCCCAGGAAAATGGGCCTGACCAGGACAGTCCAGAGCAAAAAGAAATTTTGAAAGAATTGAAAGCTAGGCAGATGAGGCTGGGCCTTGGTCTGGCTAGGGGTCAGGGTCAGGACCAGTGAGGGGCAGGGAGATCAGGCACAGCCCCAGGATGGCCAGACAGGGTATGGGGATGGGTCTGTGTTAGGGTTATGTGATTTACACTTTGAAGAGATGGGATTCTGTATAGACTGTGTTTGCAGCAACCAAATGACCACTGCTGCTGAAGTAACAGCACAGTAAATGCCCTTATTTGTGTGTTCTAACTTGTCAATGTTATTTTCTGTTTGCTAAAAAAAATTGGGCTGAAAATGACATTTATTTGTGGCAACATGCTGAACAAATACCAATAATAATAATTGAATAAGAGAGTAATTCTGAGAAAGCTGGCTCAAAATGCTTATTTTGGAACTGTTTCATTCCTCAGACTTTGCTGTGCAGCTATTTCTGAATCCCACACTAAGTTATCCAGTGCAGTCCCTGGGTTTGTATTCATTGTATAGCGCAGCAGATGTTCTGCTCTGGAGAAGTTGTGAAGTGTGAGTATCCTCTCCTGATGTCTGTTAGATTGGCACAGCTGAGTCTGTTACCTGATGTGTGTAAATGTGTGCTTCTAGGACTGACCTACTCTCTTACTTCTGGAGTAAACCATGATTGGAAATGGTTCTTTATTTTGTGCGTTGCTGGGGAAGACATGTTTTAAGTGTGAATAAGTGTTCCTGAGGACCAGTGGTTTAGATACATACCTTTGAGGAAATTACAAAATTAATTTTATTAAACTTCAATGATTCTAAAATAATGAATATACGAAAAGGAATCTACCTGCAAATTCCCTTTGGCATAACATTCTTTTTTTCTTAAACAGATCATAGTTTTTTTAATTGGAAGTTAGTATAAAGAAAAAAATGCTGAGTGCATTTTTACAGTTTTGAATATCCTTTTATGTAGGATTCATCAAAAAGTAGGGTAGATATGTAAACACTTCCATTTCCAAGGTATATTAGTCTGTTTTTTAAAGGCAAATTTAACATTTCCAGCTGATAGGATTAGTGTGTTTCTTTACGCCTTCTCAGAGGCTACAATTTATCTCCCAAGTTTTTTGTTTGAAAACAGTATTTAACTTTTGGCTTTGTGCAGTGTCTTCAACAATTGCGAGGCACCTACTTGGTTTTAATTACCAAAACGATCAACTTTCATTAAACAAAGAGATGCTTTCCTGGCAGCAAGAAGATTAAAATGAAACCCCAACAGACTAAGCATCTTAAGAGCTGTACAGTAGTAATTCTCCAGCCACTTTTCTACCTAATTCTAGCTTAGTATAATTAAACAAGCATTGCAGGTAGTGGTGGTTATCTGTCTTTCAGTTGGACCTGAAGGCTTCAGTCACAAGCCAGGATGTTGCTGCACACAGCGTTAGGTGAACGTAGAAAGGAATGGTTTCCAACCTCTCCAAGCACCTCTGGGCTATGCAGGTCTGTTAGGGGTGGCTGGAATTGCCATGTTGTCCATGTTTCAATTTACTAATGTTTGCTATGGTGTAGAATAAGGAATCTGAAAGTGGTGTAAATGTACTTACTACTGCTCTTTGACGCAAACACAACGTATATCCACAAGAAGTACATCAGATACAAAGAGCTAGGGATATCTACAGCTTTCCTGTTCACACTACTTATGTGGTCAAATACTGAAGTGAAAACAATTCATACTTTCCATCATGCTTATACACTTCTCATTTATGATACAAAAAATAGCTAGAAGGAACTAAAGTTTTCTGTTACCTCTCCACATGTCCCATTGAGAGGGGAACGCTTTTAAGGTGCAGACTGGAGCTGTGCTAGGAGCCGCAATGCTCAGCAGTGCTGGTGTTTTCCTCTAACAGAGAATATGCAAAGAAAGAGTCCTGCTCCATCTGGGATGCTTCCTCCAGACAGTTGTGAGAAATCACAAAACCAAACAGAAATCCCAGTGGTTTTTATCCCTATGTATTACTACCTTCAAGCAAGAGCAAGGCTACTCTATTTGTTACTGTGTAATGAAAGTCTTGGTGCTACAGCACTCACTTTTCCTTAGTCTAGATGACCTGGGAATAGCAGCGTGCAGGAGGTACGTTAGCCCATGAGGAAAACCCTCCAGCAAGTGAATAATTCGGTAGATACTAGATAACTTTCAAAGAGAAATCTGCACCTTCTTTGGTCTTTCATTTGAAACGTGAATCTCTAGTGATGCTGGTAGTGCAGTAAAGATGTAACAAAATAATTTGCATTTGAACTTGCAGAACGCAGACAGCAAAAGCATATTATTTGGGCTGTCAGCAGTGGATACGCTGCAATCTGTCTGTCTGTCTGTACCTCTGTTTTCAGTGCTACGCAAATATTTTTTCCTAGAAGTACCATATATGTATCAGCTACTTAAAATCTTAAAATGAGATGTATTTATTTCTATACTGGTATATCCAGCACTACTTTTTGAGAGGAAGAACAATTTTATTATTACGTGAAGAAACTCCTCCGCATACCAACATGTAAAATATTTGGAGTTAAAAGAATTTTTACCCTTCTAGGACCCAGCCTTTTTTTGACTTGCTCTCTGTTACAGAGGGAGAGACAGAGAGAACCTGGGAGTATTTGGGAGTAGTGACTGTTTCTCCTTATAATTTCTCTGAATGTGTAGGCTGGTTTACTGTCATCCTTCATGTCCCAAATATTTGCAAAATAATAATAACAAAGAGGCTATTCTAAAATGTCAGCTTTGTGTGTGTGTGTGGTGTTCTACAATCTATAAGGAATGTTGAAACAAAGGCATCATTCTGAAGAAATTTAAATTGTAGATATTAGAGATGATTTTGTAAGTTGCTGTGGATGTGTGTATAGATGAGAGAGAAAAAGCCATGATTTTTCCGCTCTTCACACAGGTTTTGCTATAGAAATTGTATTAGTTTCTGCATGTATTTGGTAAATTGTTTCTATTATTAGACCTGTCTTTTTATGTGGCACTTGAATTTAACACCATTCTGCAATCATCTCATGTAACAAAAGAGCGATTGGAATATTGTCCTTGAGTACATTCCTTTTGCCTCGAAGGGAGACTTTTTCCAATTTCTAACCCTGAGTACAAGAGTCCTTTGAATCTTTAGTTCTAATTGCAGCTGTGTTCTTGAACTTCCTCTGGTCTTTGTTCTGAGATTCAGCTACTATGTTAAAACACAAGATAACAGCTGAAAAATCTGTTTTCTACATCGTATTTAACTAGATAGAATTTTTGTCAGCAATTGCTGAAAATTGTGAAGTGCCTTGAGACTTGTAATGTGACAGACTCCATTTGTGTTGTACTATATTAAAGTGGTGTTTAAAAAAAAAAATCACATTTTTTTCCCGATCTGCTTGAATACTTTTTTAGCAGACTAGAATTTTCTTAACTTTATTTACTGGATTTAGAAGTTATAATTCATACGCATTCAGTGCTGTCAAAAGATATGCATGTTCTAGGAAGAATGAATATTACTCAATGTGTGTCTGCCTCTAATGGGTGCTGTAGAAATACGTTGTAGTCATGGAAGTCTACATGATAATAGAGAAAAAAGATGGATTACAAATTTTGGAAAAAAGCTAGATGATAGTCAATTCTATTAACTGAAAGTAGCATATTATAGAAAATCAAACTAATTTCAGGAAATAAAGACTGGGAAATCATCTTGGTGTGCTTTTTTACTACCGTGTCTCTGGCTTTTAGTAAGATATTTAGTATTGGATTATGTTTAATCTCTAATTTCCTTCACCAGTATTTTCAGTACAATTTAATGTAAATGTACTGTACATGTGTGATGAAACTATATTGAGTTTCTATATTCATGTATGATAAAGCTAAATCAAGTTCCTGTATTCATTTCAGCATTATGCAGAAACAATTTTCCATATCTTAGAATCGTTCTCTAGCCTCAGAAAACTAAAAAAGCCCCAACAAAACAGACTGACAGCTGTCAACTTTCACTTTCAAATTCTCAAAGAGATTATTTAGTTGTTTCTGAAATCCAGGCCTTTAACTGCTCTAAATTTCACCCAGTTTAAAATAACCCAGCAGAATTAATCATCTTCAGGCTCTTTAGGCTTTAGAGTAGAAACCCATTGGACACTTTTGCATTATCATTCTATCAAAGCTCATTGTCCTTTGAACAAATATTCTATGCACTCACATGAAATCTGAACCAAAGACAGGTTCTGAAATTTTACCTAACATAGATTTTTAATTTGAAATTCTTTTTGAAATGAGGGTTAAGGAATAGGCAAAAAAATATAATAGACTTCATTAAAAATAATGAACTGTTATGCTTAAGTTGGGGCATTAAGGGAAAAAACACTGGCACACTTTAAAATACAAATTCATTGGTAAAAGGAAACATTTCCAAGCTTCGTTTTAAAGAGAATTCTAATACTAAGAATATGAAGATAATTCTAATACTAACAATAAAAATAATACTGTATTTCATAACTTAACCCGAGCATTTGAAATAATATAAGGAGAGAAAATTAAGCTACAATGTGTGTTATGTTGTATTGGTATTGCTCATATTACATGCTCTGCTGTGATGCATTTCAAAATTGGAGTGCGTACCAGATTGCTTCGAAAAACACTTCCAGAACTAAAACTCTCCTGCTGAGGCCATACTGGGAAACTGGACCTAAGTATTAGAGTAGTATTAACATCTAACTAATCTCTTACGTTTGCTTGTCCCCTTGGTTCTAATGCCAGTGAGGCCCTCACATCAGAGCAAACAGAGGAGAGTCACGGCTGCTTACACTTTTTTTTTTTTCCTGGCTGGTGGGAAAGCTCTATCAAGCAGAACAAGCACAAATGGGGCTTGTGCAGCTACGTCAAACCTTGCTTGGTGAGAACAGCAAAACCATATTTCATTAGCTGAGGTGAGCCTGTGAGGTAGTAGGAGCAGAAGTGGACACGTACAAGGTTATTTCTCTCTCTATTAAAATTTTGCCCGGATGTACTGCCATACTTAGGGACCTTACTATGCCTTGCTTGCATTTTAATTTTTTGTTTTAAGTGGTTTTCAATCAGTTGCAAAAACTTTGATTGGTTTTACTCTTGCAAAGCAGTCTGTATCACCACTTCTTGAAAGTTATCTTAATATTCAAAACTTTTGGACTTTGCCAGTTTAAGTCTGTTACCAGAAATTTGTTTTATGCGTGTGACTTTACATGAGTAGAAAAAGCCATTTGTGTGTCTGTGCAAAGACCTCAATCCTGCTTTTTTTTTTTTTTTAAAAGCCTGGAAGGAACTTTTCTGTCCTAATTAATCCAGTACCAGTGGCTAAGCTGTGTATTCAGAAATCTGACTATCTGCAATGTAGTTTACCCTGCTGCAGCATGCGCATCATGTCTGACTACCCTAGAAACTGGCAGTTCCTTTGTGCCATTAAATAACTTGAGAATTTTCCCCTGGGTATCTGATTTTAACCTTTCTAGCCTGAGGCATTCCCCTTTCTATTAGCTTCCCACCAAAAACATGACTGAAACCAATACCAGCTTTTCACTTGCCTCCTTGGCCTAAGCACAGCTGCCAAAATACAACAGGTAGGTTGGCATGTAACTGTTTGTTCTGAGGAGCTTTTGCAGCATTTGTGAATATTTTCTCTAATATCCAAGTGTTACACAGTTTATCCATGACTGCTTGGTTGCCTTTTTTTTTTTTTTTTTTACGGCTTCATTTCAGAGTTTAAGTAAACTCTGCACGGTGTCTGGATGTAGTGGCTCAGCCCCAGCCAGCAGCTGAGCACCACATGCTGCTCACTCATTCCCAGAGGAGAAACAGACAGAGCCCCTGTGAGTTGGGATAAGGACTGTTCACTGACGAAAAAGCACTGTGAAAGGGGAACAATAACAGTCTGTGAAAGTTTCACTCACACCCGGTGATAACAGACCACAAAGCAAGGACCTGACTGACCCAATGCCCCAGCCACACTCAGACTGCCCTGGAGGCACCCCAGAGCACCCCTCTTATGGTGGAGTGATGTCAGGTGGTGTGGAAAACAGCCCGGGCCGACTCAGCAAATCTGTGCGGAGTGGTTAGTTAACTGTGACCTGACTGGAACCAGGATCCTGGGTATGTGGTGTAATACTGGATTAACTAAGGAGGTGTATGGCTGTTTTGCATGAAGCTGTTATTCAGTCTTCTCATTACACAAAAAGAGATCTCTTGGGAGCCAGCTAGGTGCTATGAAATATTATTTATTCACCTTTTTGTTTGTTTGTTTCAAACAAACTTTTTATTTGTATGAATAATCAAAATTATCTGAAGAAAATCAGTAGTTGTCTTCCTGTTCTCAAAACAGAGAACCTCCATCCATGTGGAAATCCTACCAAGAGGTTCCCTTGTATAAAGAAAAGGAAGAATGATCACTTTGTGAGGAAAAATTAATCAATAAAAGTGGAATACATCGAAGTCTGGAAGCATACATTACAAAACTGGGAAATAAAAAGGAAGAGAGTTGTGCAATACTAGTTTAAAAGTTTAGCTTCAAGCATGAACAGCCAGAAAATGTGTTTAGCTTTTTCTTAATGTATTGTGCCACCACATTACATCAAGTTACCTGCTTCTCAAAGAATCAGATATATTCTGTTAGCTGCCCTCAGTGGAGTAAGGTGGTGAGTCTCATTCTTTATAGCGCTTCCTTATGTTAAGTAAATTTATACTATGTTTTCTTACCTTTAACATTAGGTTGTGTTTAGCATATCTTTACAGGTGATGCAGGTGAGAAGGCTGTTTGCAAAAGATGTGGGAATTGTATTTAAAATCTCAGAAGTGGCAAACGTGCTTGCCAAGTTTTTTACTGTCTTGAAAAGTTGGGAGTTATTAACTCAGGCTTGCTATCACACTGACATAACTCAGAAGCAGGGCAGGAAGAAGGCTTGTCCATATTATGCTGCGTGAATGTAGCCAGGGATTGTAATGGAAAGGGTTGTACCTTTATAGTATTTAAATTATACATTCTGAATGTGAAAATTGCAATCATGAATTATTTACATCACATTTTTTTCAGCTTTCCCACTTTTCTCTGTATGTGCAGGGAAGTTAGTAATTAAAGCATGCTTATTTTCTGCTTTGCTAGATCAAAGCCTATGAAAACCATAAACAAAACTTTACTTTGCACTCTCAAGGTTGAGGGAGAGTAAGAATTGTATGTATTCCTTTTTGGTGATAGAAAATGTCCGGGTCCTGAGATCATTGTCCCCTCCTGGGGTCTGACTGCCTGGATTCAGTGTCAGTGTTGATAAGGCAGTTGTCTGATTGTGGGAAGAGTTACTGAATCTTGAGGCCTCACAAAGATGTGGGAAGAAGTTGAGGTTGGTTGGTTGGTTGGTTGGTTCTCAAGGAGCCTTTCTGGGCATCTTTCCTCTTCATCCCTTTCCGTGGCAGCACTGGTCTGGGGTCAGCATGGACCAGCTTCTCGGAGTGCAGAAGATCTTTTGGGGGACAGATCAAGAATTAAGAGCCTGGAATCAATTAAAAGAGATCAACAAAGGGGTTTTGGCATTTTGATCAGTGGAAGTTTGTTGCCCAGTATACCGAGTCCCAGCTTCCTTTGTACTGAAGAAACGCTTTCAAAGATTGTGTTGAGGGAGATTCAGAAAGAGGTAGCATGTAATAACAGATAAACAATCTGTTCTGCTAGCATCAGAGGTCAGAAAGTATTCTTGTGACACTGACAGTATTTTAGATTTTATAATCTCATTAACAGATGCCTTGTGCCAGCAGCTCTGAAACATAGCAAGTTTTTTTTTTGAATGGACAAAACCCTATAAAACAGCTCAATTACTTGAAAAAAGAAGTCTTGATGATGTGTTTTTCCAGTATGTTCAGTCTGACACAGAAAACTACCCTTTCTAAATACAAAATTAATTATCAATTTCAGGTTTTAATTCTTAAGTATCCCAAACCCAAAGGCAGATTTCTACATGCATTATCACCCTAAAAATAAACAAAACATCAAATTCTTGAGTTCTGAGAAATGCTCTAAAAATCTTTATCTTCTGTTTGTGTTTTGATCTCTTATAGCTTACTATAGCCAAACTGATTTTCCTCCTGGTGTTCCATGAACTGGATTCCCTCCAAGGCATTGCTTTGTGATATATGCCATATTTTAGCTCAGAGTAGACTTTTATATGCAAACTATAACTCTCAGAAGCACATGCCATTGACACCACTTTAAGTACAGTTGCACTGTCAGTAATATATCTGCATGAGAAGAATACGCTAAACAATAAAATTATGTAAATTAGACTATAGGAAGATTATTCATAAGCAAATGCCTAGATATAAGCTTAGCATCTCCTATGTGGCTCATGGATTTTGTTAAAATGTGATAAACAATCCTGGCAGAAATCACAAGAGAAATTAAGATCAAAGGCTAAACATAAACTAAAAGAAATGAAGTATTTTCTGCTGATCAATTAACGATGTGCTTTGCTGCCAGCCTGCAGTCATAAACCAAATAGGAAATCACATTAAGCTGCTTTTATAATCAGGAATCGAAATGGCAGTTATGACTAAAATGAGAAAAGTCATTGCATTTATCTCTGTATTGTTTTTAATTGTTTTTTTTTAATCATTGTTATTTTTCATCATTCATATTCAGATTAGTTACCTAATTTTAGATGGGCAACCAAGTGTGTAATAAATGCATGAATTCCATTTGGTTTAAATATCCTCATCTAATTATACTGTGCTTTTGTTATCAATCTCAGATGTTAACAGCCTAATGGCAAAAAGAGTTTTTAGTAATTAAATTGTTAGTAGAATTATTGCAGAGCACATTGACACACCAAGCACACTTAATTATATCTATAAATAGTTTGTAAAGGCTCTTAGTAGGAATGAGATCAAAAAGTAAAAGAGTAGCAATCTAATACTGTATTTTCTGTCCCCTCTCTGTCGTTGGGACTGTCTTATTCTTGTTTCCAGCACTGTTTACCAGTTTATGGGGTACTGATGTTTTCCTTTGCTGAGTTTTGCCTGCTTGTAGCTGCTGAGGAACAGTACGGCACTGGTGGAAATCACAGGAGATGCTGTCCTGTTTGGTCCTCTAAGCCGACAGTGCAGTAGTGGTAAATGCCAGGAATAAATGACAGTTCTTTCACAATATTGCTTTTTCCTTTCTCTGAAAGAAGAGTGTGGGAAGCTCTGCTATTGAAAGGACAGGACTTTCAGTAAGGTCAGTACAGGGTTTTGAATGAGATGTGTGGAGTTGCACCCCCTTACAAACTGTTGTGTTGATTTCCATAGCAGCCGGGAATGATGAATGGTGAGTTGCGTCATGCCTTAGTTTTTCAAGTAGAAGGTGTAAGGAAGGAAAAAATAATTGTTCAAGTGTCCTCAGGCTAATGAAACTGGAAATAGATACACAAACACACCCCTTGCTAGGCTGCAGCTGGGTTTTTCGGCCCTCCCTGCAGTTAAAGGAGAGGAAGGGAGAAAGAGGGTAAACATAACCATCTGCAGCTCAAAGGATGATACGAAACCATTTCCTCATCTGCTGCCACTCCTTCACCATGTAAAAGTTCTGTAGGTGACACTGGATGTCATTCTGAAGTGCAGTCTTGCTGTTGGCATTTCCTTCTCCCTGCCTCTCCCATCCTGCCGCTGCCTCCCCTGTGTGCCGCCTCTTAGCACACCTTTTTCTCCAAGGACTATTGCCTCCTTGCATCTCTCACCTCTGACTTCCCTTCCCTGCTCTGACCTCAGCCATTGCAGCACTGCTGGGTAGCCAGAGACAGAAAGCCCAGCTTGGCTGGCATGCTGTGTGACATTGCAACTGGTTAGAAGAGGTTAATGCCTGGGCTTTGTGCTGAGTTGTGTTTCACTAGATGGTAACTAATGGTGTCGTTTGAGGCCTAGTGAAGCCGATATGCTGAGGTGCTTAGCTGAGGCAGGGGAGGGGAGAAAACATCAGGATCTCAGAGACTTGGCGGAGCAGCACGTCGTGCATGCACGTTCAGGTTAGACTAACTGTCTCAGTTTTAGGATAGGAAGGAATTTTCCTCTGAGTCATATTGGCAGGGAGTGGTTGTGGTTCTTTTTACTTCCTTTATGGCATATAGGCTTGTTTGTTTGCAAGGATCACCTGGCATGTTTCACCTACTAACGTTTCTGCAAGGCTACTGCAACACCTTTGATTTTATTTTCTCCCCTCTCTCCCTATCTCTTTCTCCCACTCTCTCCTTTTCAGTCTGCTGATGCTTTTGGCACTCATGGTCTGTTGTGTGAAAAGTCTCACTCTTGTTCTAAATATTTTGAGGAACGTTCTAGAAAAATCTAGAAGAAATGAGGGGTTTTAAAACTTTTTTTTTTTTTTTGCATTCTGAAGAACTGGTATCAGTTTTGGTGTGCACCCACCTGCAGTTAAACTTCTGTTTGCCACAAGTTGATCTTTTTAATTACGAAGAACTGAGACACATCACCCAGGTACTGTCTGTGTAGCTGGATTCCCATTAGCCACTTTCAGGCAGTTTCTTGCTCCCTGCACCAGTTTTGTGGTTTGTCCTTTGAAGTGACTAATTTTTCCATGACCTGGAATGCAGGAGCAGAGGTACTTAATGTTGTGTTTTGAGTTTGAGTCTGTTTACTGCACAAAATTTAACTGTCAAAGCATTAATTTCCTTTATTGAGTTAGTCCTTTAATTTGCTTGTGTTTTCTGGTGTGTGTGTGTATAAAGGAAAATTGGAGAAAGGATGCTACATAACCAATCATAAATTTAAGGCTTTAGAGTTTGTTAATTTTGCTCAAAAAGCAAATACAAGGGTTGTGCTTTTGCCAACACTTTTTTTATTTATTCCAATTTAAAAAATCTGGTGTGTCTTGCAGGAGTTGCTTCTGGGTATATAGTAAATGTACTATAACATACACCAAGTCATAAATCTTATCCTAAAATCACAACAGCTGTTGTAGTTGGCTGTAATGTTCACTCTCTGTTTATTAAAACTTTTTGAGTTTTATATTTCCTAATTGTTCATCTCTGATGAGATTCCCACATCTTGTAGGGGTCACTTCCATGCTGGTATCAGGAGATATTCAAATGGAATTTGATCATGCTTGTCAGGGGCTTTGAAATCTAATTAGGCAATTATAGCTTAAATTCCACGGCTGAAAATAAACAGAGCTCCATCTTTTCTGTGAGCTATTTTCTAACAATGAAACCTGCTGAGTGCAGCCTGAGTGCATGGGCAATGTGCAGATTTTGTTCATCAAGAATAAGTGATCATAGAATCATGGATTCGTAGTGGTTGGAAGGGACCTCTGCAGATCATCTAGTCCAACCCCCTGCTAGTGCAGGATCCACCTACAGCAGGTTTTACAGGAGAGCTGACAGGTAGGTTTTGAATGTCTCCGGAGAAGGAGATTCCACCACCTCTCTGGGCAGCCTGTGCCAGTGCTCTGTCACCCTCAGAGTAAAGAAGTTTTTCCTCATACTGAGATGGAGCTTCATGTGTTCCAAGTTTTTGCCTGCTGCCTGTTGTCCTGTCACTGGGCACCACTGAGAAGAGTCTGACCCCATCCTCTTGACATCTACCCTTCAGATATTTATAAACATCCCCTCTCCATCTTCTCTAGGCTAACCACACACAGCTCTCTCAACCTTTCCTCATACGAGAGATGTTCAAGTCCCCATATCATCTATGTAGCTCTCCTCACGACTCTCTCTAGTTGCTCCCTGTCTGGAACTGGAGAGCCCAGAACTGGGCACAATATTCCAGATGTGGCCTCACCAGGGCAGAGTAGAGGGGGAGGAGAACCTCTCGCAACCTTCTGGCCACACCAATTGATTCTCAAGTATGCTGTTGCACTCCCAAAGATGTTATAGCCTATGTTATGAATAATTGGTGGCTAGCAGTAAAATGTAATGTTTATATGCAGTGTGAGAGCCACCTCTTTTGTGCAGACTGCCATTACACTTGCAGAGAAATTTTTGTTTATCATGAAGAATGCATCCTCAAGTTTAAAAGGGTGTTTTTTCCTGCTCCAAGAAGGTCTTCAGAGAAGTTCAATTAAGAAAATAACTGCTTTAAATGAAATCATCTATCTTTCAGAAATATGAAGTAGTTGATTGTCGTGCCTTGACCTATAAATAACTACAAACATTTGCCTCTGATGATACTTGTTAATGTTTTATTTAAACCTTATGTGCCATGATAGACACTGGTGTTTTGGCAAATGAAGTCTTTTAGGATATATTAGAACTTGTGTGTCTCCAGATTGCTTGTATTACAGCACTGTTGAACCTTTGCTAGTTGGTGACTGTATGGTCGTAAGCAAGCTTCACTTACAGTGAGCCTAAAAATTATTGCTGCCATTCTGTGTATAGGGATACAGTTTAGTAGAGGACAGGTATGGTTGGACTCAGTCATCTCAAAGGCCTTTTGCAGCCTAGTGATTCTGTATGTGTGCAGAGGCATGTAGATGAATAGATGTGTGCTAAACACCATGTTACAGGAGTGGATCTGTCTGGATCACTGTCCAGTTGGAAAGGACTGTGAGGACGTACTGGTAGAGGGTTGCAGACTGTCCAAACCACACCTGAGTGCCAGCTGCAGTTCCTTGTGGCAAGATAAAGCTGGGCGTGCTCTCCTGATGAGGAGCAATAGCCTTTGATACTTCCAAGCTGTTAGTCAGAGTATCCATTGCAATAAAATGTTTTCTTCAAGTAGAAAATTTCCCTTGCTGTTTTGAATCTCATTTCAAGATGCACAGTGTTACCATCAAAATGGGACTTGGGGAATGATTCATTTAGGTCTAGACTACAGTTGTCTTGACCTTGAAAAAGAAATAAATGCATCCTTAGACTTTTCTTTAGATGACATGCAAATTTTGCAGTGGAACAGTGTATACAGCCAGCTTTCAAGTGTCCTCTTTTTGATATATCTGTAATATATTTATAAAATTGTTCTTCTCTTGTTCATTTACAGGTGGGTGCCACTGAAAATTACCAAAACCAACTAGTTGCAATTTTTTACTCCTTCTAACCATGCTAGTCTCGCCCTTCTCACGACAATTCCTTTCAGATTCAGCTGAATTTATTCTGACAGCATATTTATTTCTAAAAAAAAAGAAAAAAAAGTACATAGAGGAACAGATACTATCTAATTCAGTATACTGTGTCAGTATGCTGTAAAGCTTTGCCAGTCTGAATAGCTGTGTTAGCTGAGGGAAACTAGCGTTGTGGTTTGTTATACTGCTGCTTACTTAAAAGTGTTCCATGACTGTTAGTTATATAAAAGTGACTTAGCCTTCTTCATTCTGCCTGTGTGCTCTGGTCACACGACTGCATTATTCCTTCTGGGTGTAATAGCTTTTAAGGAGAATCTTTCAAAATTTCTATGCTTATCTGAATCTTTTGACCACCTTTATCTTTCCTGTTCTTATTGTCTTGGATTTTTGTTTTCTATGGTATGCCTGAGATGTCAAAGAAGCTGTGCCCCTCGATTCTTTTTAAGAGTTCCTCTGTCTGGTCTGAGAGATTAGGATTTTATCCCAAATCTCTTACCATTGACTGTGCTGAAGTGTTACATCATGTTGGAAATAGTGATGTAGGTGACTGACTGGGATTTAATGCTTCTTCAACCTTCAGCAAAATCACCAAATAAGAGAGAGAAACATACAGATGGTGCTTTAAATTAGTATTGGTATGATATTGAAAAAAATGTGGAGCACTGAGATTATTTTTAAGGCTCATGGTTATCTCCCAAAATCTGCAAAACTGCAAAAAGATATTTTCTTTTTCTCTGCTTCATAACATCTGCACAGGTGATATAAAGGTGAGACTTCTTAAATATCTATCCTGGTAGGATGCTTTGAAGTGTTTAAAAGCAGTTCTTGCATTAGTTCTCTTTGCAGCACTTCTTTAACATGCACGTGTTACTTCAGTTATTCTGACAGACAGTATTTTGGTGATAGCATTACCTAAGATTCTTGGGAATAAGTAAGATGATATTTACTAACTAGGATCTCTCCTGCTTAGCTTTAAGCCTGAAGTGCACTGTAATCAAAGCTACAGTCTCTCTTTCTTATCTTGTAAACTAAACAACTGTCTTATTTTCCCTCCTCCTGTGAAAATTTGAAAACACTTTTCTCCTTTTAAGTAGCTTTTTATGTCCTATTGAAATTTTGATTCCCTCTGCAATGACTACTGTGGAGATAAATTCTTAGCATGTCTCATTTTTGTTTATTTAAAAGAGCCTAATGTATTCAAAAGGAAAGGAGAGAGAAGTCCTGAGCTTTTGTGAAGACTTTGATTAACTTTTAAATCTCTTTTTAAAATAGTCAAATACGGTAGCATTACATTAAGAAAATGCCTGTTCTTTATGAGACTGTTTGTTTCAGCATATTTACACTTGGAAAATGTTCGCTGCATTAGTGCTATTGAAAATTGGTTCCCCAGCTTTTTTAAGATCAGCTCATTGGAAGCTATTGCTGCCAATACCGAGGTATCTGCTTGTTTATTTAGTAGTTTCATCTCTTTGCATTTAGAGCAGAGAGTTGCTGCCAGGCCTTATTCTCTCTGATTGTTACATCACATATTTAAGACATCTCACCCCATGGCCAGCCCTGAAGAACCTCTGTTAGGTGTCACTTGCAGGCTTCTGCCTGTTTGGGCCAGTGGTAAGACAAGGGGTAGCAGCACACTGCCACAGTGGCAGGCACTATTTTGAGAAGAATAGCAAAGATATGATGGGCACAGAGTGTTTGATGTCTTCCTATTCATTCTGGAAAATATTTGCTGGGGAAGAACTTGCCAGACCTTGCAGCTGACTGCTTATTCCCTGTTTTTATTTCACTTGTTTCTATTTTCTACCAAGACCTTAATATCCTAAAAGATCCAGTTTTCTCTTTTCATCTCTCTTACGTTTTTCTTTCTGTGTATCTTTTCTTCCCAGCCTGCCTGGAAGATCTTCCCTAAACTGAATTCCAGCTACGCCCCTGGGGTCTGAGCATCTCCTGATTTTTTTCCCTCTTTATAATCCAACCTAAGCTGCCTCCCTCAGCTTAGCTTGCTTTCTCTCTTTTCTTATGTTTAGGCATTTTTCAGTGTATGGATAAGTATTAATCGAGATTTCTGTATATTAAATGCCGGGAAGCAAAACAAAATACTGCCCCCCTGGAAAGACTTCTCTGTTATCCCAGTGGTCAAGTGCCATCTTGGTTTTCATCTTTCTTTGCTTCTAATTTTGTTTCAGTAGATCTGTGGCAAATAGCTTAATGCTGGCTTTTTTCCCTTAGTACCTCCAAAATCTCTTCTAATACAGACTGCATCCTTGCCGTGGCCTCTTCTAAGGATGTGCCAGCAGTCTTGCACTTGCTTACTCCTCTGCCTGCTGTTTGATGCTGTCATTACTCTCTTGAATGGGTTCATTCTGATGTGTTTGCATGCAGTATTTTTTTCACCCTTCATTTTTTAAAATGTCTTGGATATTCACTTAATATTTACATTTTACTTACACTTAATAATTCTACCTGGTTTTCCTCCAGAAGAAAATGGGTTAGATGCAACCACAGGTCTGAGAAAATGGCCTAAGTGGCATTGGATGGGAATGTTTTACTGGTGAGGCCCTCTCCTCAGGTAGTGAGTGTATTTTCCATTCAGAGTGGTCCCCTCTGCCACCTGCCCAAAGTAGCAGCAGCTGCAGCTCTGGTGATGGCACTGCCAGGTGAATAATTTGCAGTATGTACTCCGGAGAAGAGAAGGGACTGCTCCAGGAAGAGTCTCACAAATGTCTACCCAGGCTGAAGAGGTGTATGACAGACTTGAGAGGGACCTATCAATAAAGACAAAAAGTAAAAGGGGTAAGAGGGAGGGACTGTACTGCTCTTTAAAATAAGAGAATTCCTCGTGTGTGCACTAAGTGACGTGAAGCAACTGGTGAAACAGCAGCCATGCTTTCTATCTAGTAGTCATAGATTGCTGTAGGAACCATAAGTATATCATTTCTTCTGTTAATTTTAATTGCCTTTTGTACTGTTGAATTGGCAGCTAGTATCAGAACCCACAAACACAACTGTTAAATTCAGTGGGACTCTAAACATTGTGGCTTTAAAAAAATTGTATTTTTTTTTTTCCCTAATCATTTTACATTTTTGTCGATACCGACCTCAGGGCGGTAAGGGCCCGTACACCAAATAAAGGAGGGAAGCGCTGCGCTCGTCCTGCCTGCTGCTGCCATCTCCTGTCCGCGACCGGCCCCGCGTACGGACCGGCTGTGCTTCCTTCTGTAGGGGGAGAAAGCTCAGCCCCACGGGCTCGAGGAGCTAAAGGCTGGGTAGTATTTCCATGCCATGTGGATGTGGGCAGGTGATGGTCATGGTGTGAGTACAGCCACCGATAGCTACATTACGTTGTTTTATGTACAGACGACACAAGTCTGCATTTTATTAAATACCCGAATTACAAAAAAAAACCCCAGCAACCCCAAATCTTTCCAATTTGTTTGCATTGCTGTAGTCCTTTGATCATAATAAAACAGTGTCTCCACCCTGTTTCGTTTCCACGGTTCACATTCCCACCAACAAACTTTTCCAAATCGTTCTGCAGGGAAGGTCATCTTTATCAAATATATGTTTCTAGAATAAATATATATAACCTTCTGTATATTTATAACTGGTATGTAGGAGTGTTTTTTTGAACAAAATCTTGTTGAGGCAGATGTCTGGAACTTTCTTTAGTTTTATGTCAAGGACACATGGTTCATATCTCATCTAAATTTGCTCTATCTAATTTACATTGAGTAAGGATCTGGTCAGAAGTGGTTAGTTGCTAGAACTCGCGGTGGCATTACTCTGAGGAATTTCTGATGCATATTAATCAAGGGATCACTCTGGTGATTTAAGGCAGCCAGATAGATGTTACAGAGAAAAATGCAAATTAATTTACAAACTGTCAATGTGGCTTTAAAAAGAAATAGAGATAGATACATTATTTAAGGATTGTACCAGGGAGCATTTTATATTAAATTTCAGTAAATCTTGTGACAGTAAAAATGGTGAGGGCAGATTGCAAGTCAGTTACAACAGGTTTAAACCACGAAGTAGCCTGTACATCATTGCTGCACTCCTTTTGTCATTTATCTCTAGTGTGTCCCAGAAACACAAGATTACTTTGAACTCACTGTCAGGTGCCCTAGTATTTGGAGACTCTATTCGGAGCACTTAGTGTTATGGCTATTTGGGTAAATTCCAGTGCCTGGGTAAATTCCAGTGCAGGGTGCTGTTCACGGCTGGTATTTATTTAAACAAAAACTTTGAAGAAGTGATATTTACCTGAGATTTTAAAGCCAGTTTGTTGTTTTGTGTTTGGGTTTGTTGGGACTTTTTTGATTTTTGTTTTGTTTTAGTTTTTGTTAAATACTTTGAAACATTGTTTCAAAAGAGAAGGAGCGTGTTCTGGGCTGTGCTTGGAGGCAGGCAGCTAAAAAGTCCATTCTGCCTTCCTAAGACTCCTCTCCTTAAACAACCTGTGGTGATTTTGTAGTTTTACCAACTAGCTTGCTGGAAGCGTAATATTTGGTTCTCATTCGGCATAAATATCTATGAACATAATTCAGCTTTAAATGTAATTACTAATCAATTTTTCTATTAATTCTCAACAGTTTTCTAAGTCAGGAGTGCTGTGAATTGAGTATCATGTCAAAAAAGGAGGGTGGTAATTATGGGTACTCTGTGTGGTGATGATTTCTTTTGTTTTGCCCGGCTGTGGTTATGTGAGTTACACTGAAATATCCATAAAGCACCATACTCACTGCCTGTCACAGGGCTCAGGTTTTATTTCAGTGGAAAGGTGGTTTCTGTGTCTTCCTGATCATTCTGTCAAATAGAGGATTGCTGGCTATGAAGGGACACTGTTATTCAGTCCTGTGAAATTATGGTTATGATCACCAGATAATGAACTGCAAGGTGGGTTAAGAATATTCAGTGGGGCAAGATGAGAACTGAAGCAAAAAATGTTACCTAACACCTTGCACTGAATGTGTCCCAGTGAGGTGACCGGTGTAATAGTGTAGTTAGAACTGCAGGTTATTGCCCTGGGAGGGGGTATCCTCATCCTCTTACCCGGATATCTTTCTAGTTTGATCTGATTAGTTTTTGCTTTGGCTTGACAGGCTGGGTAAGTCTTCCTGCTGTGGTTTTGCCCTTCTCAGTTCCTGTGATATGACACCATGAATGCATCAGGAGGCAGCTGCTGCCCTGTGAGGTTGGTGTTGCCCTGCTGCTCTCCTGCCTTGACCCGTGGTTGAGGAACATGGGCTGATCAATAGAGAGATAGCGCTGGTTGAATGTTGTCATCCTTTCAAAAGCTGTTCACACGGAAACAGTTCGGAGTAGGGACGGACTGCCTGACCTCTCATCTCTTACAGTGCCGTCTGTCAGGGGGCAGGGGCTTCATCCTGCTACCAAGGCTGCTGGGGGACAGCAAGTTCACCCCCCAGCCCTCCCCAGTCACCCCACTTCCCAGTCTGGCTGGTTAAGCAAGAATGGCAGAAGTGAGGAAGAAGAATAGGGGTGGGAGGGTGGGAAAACAGCCCTTTTCAGAAAGTGCAGCACCGGGAGATCTCTGTACCGGGCCCTGCACTTCGACGTGCCCGCAGTCTGTGGGAAGCCCTTGGGAAGGGGGTACGTGTGCAAACCTCTCCAGCCATCCCCAAACTACCCTTTGAATAGATGGTTCTTGCAGACGCCGAAGCTGCGTGGCAGTGTCGGCCTTACGGGTCCCTCTGCTGGCCTTGTTACTTGGTGGAGCGTTTCCAAATAAAGCCTCCAGTTCGTCCTGAGTACGGCAGCATCATGAGTGCTGCAGGAGCTGTGAGAACAAACCCCAGCTTGCAGCTTCCCAGTCTCTTCTATGGGGTCGGGTACCCTCCTCGGTAGTGCTTTTTGGAACTGGGGAAGAAAGAGAAGCCTGAACTGGTCAGAGTGTTTAAGTGGTGGAGGTAACTAACTAGAAACACGTGAGGGTTTATTCGAGTGCTCCTGTGCATTAGGCCAGGAAGGAGATACAGTTTTCTCAAAGTGGTCCAAAGGAGTTTTTCTCCTATTTAGAAAAAAATGTGAAATACATTGGAGTTAGTGTTTGTCATAGTTTAAGCCTATCATGTTTGCCAGATACATATCTATGTGAATACAGACAATATGTGTGGCAGAGAGGGATGGGAGTATTCTTTTTGGCCTAATTAAATTCTGAAGATGAAAAAATGCGGTGCACAATCTGTAGTGTTTCTGGTAGGTTTTGGGTGGGGTTTTTTGATTTATTTTTTTACTTCCTTCTGTTCTCTTTCTATAATGATGATTATTTATTGAGTTTGCATCTCAGTTCAGGAGTTTTAACTCCTAAGTTTTTATTTATTCTCCTCCCCCCCAAGCTTATATCTAAAGTGGGTGTCGTAAGTTCTGTAAACTTCAGTTTATGGAGTTTCCTTTATGTTTATTCACCATCAACCTGGATTGCATTCTTCTTTTCTACAGCTGAATGTGGGCCATACCCATGAAAAACATAGTCTTGAACCAAGCGAGATCATACATCCCTGAACAGTACTGAATTAAAATTGATTTGTATTCCTGGGACAAGAAGTTGTCTCGGATTTTCTGCTCGTCTTCTCGGTTTGTTTATTAGTTACCTAAACGTCTTCTACGAGAATGGGTTTAGCAAACAAAAGTTTTAAACAAGAAACTAGTTCCAGAAACAGTGGTGTTGGTTTCTTGGTGGGTATTTTTGTTTATTTGATTGATTGTTTTGTGGTGAGTGTGTAGGGTTTTTTTGGTGGGGTTTTGGGGGTTTTTTTTGTTTGGTTTTTTTTTGTTTTTCTTTTAAATATTCCTATAAAACTGGGGTGAGGGAATTCTGTCAGATTTTTCTTCAAATGAGAACACTGGTAAAAATCTGGTGCTCAGTCCCGCTATTTTTGCCTTAGAGAACCTTTTGCATGTCTATTGCTCTTTTTATTTTTATCAGTAGAACCACCATCTGAGCTGATTCATATAGACTGCTGCAAATACATTACAGTTGCCAAATTCTGATTAAAACCCACTCATGCCTGAAGCTAGCTTGAGATATTCAGGTTATCAGATATCCTTGTGCTTTTCGTTGTGCTAAACCAGATTTTTGTATCGAGTCTTTGCTCTCAATCTAATTTAAAGGAAATTATGTGGAGGGAAAGAAGAAAAGTGGAAAGAAAAAAGCCTGTGACATTAAGTTGATTTCAACCGAGCAAAGTAGGTTTTAGGGATGTAATGAAAGGTCATACTTTACATATACTGTTTATTTATTGAATAAAATAGAAAAAAACAGGGTCTTGTGTTTAAATCCAGAATTTACATTTCTGTTCCAAGACTGCTGCAGTCTGGTAGGATCTTTTCCTCTCTTCATACTAGATCTCCTGGGATTCTGCACAGTGCTCAGGCTGGTGCTCCCCTCCTTTGTCCTGCCTGTGGAGAGGATCTGCACCCTTCCTATAAGCCATACACTGTGTGCTGCTGCTCTAAATCAAGGTCATTGTGCAAGGGAGCTTTCATAGTCCTGGGGTACAGTGTGGATTACTAAACTTCAAAGTGGAATTAAACCCCATGCACGAAAGAAATGAGGAGATATTTTATTTCAGTCATGTTTCACAGCTGTGTTATCATAAGAAGGATGAATTGGTACTGCTTACTATGGGCGTTCAGATGCACTGGGTTTGAAATTAATTATAGTAACGTTACACACACCTTGGTGGTACTTCCTGCAGTTGATGCACTTTCATATATGTAATTATAGAGCATATTCAGGGTCTAATTTTTAAAGCATCAATATGTAGAAATAGTAAATGATTTTTCTTTCTTAATAGAGATTTTTTCAGTTTGAAAAGAAGCTAGAATTAAACTTTTATTTCTATTTCTTAAATATTTTTGATTTGCTCGTATAAGTAATCTATTAAATATTTTCTGCTACTTATATGGCCATAAATATTATGGCTATGTGAGAAAAACACTTAAAACACATTATGTGTTTATTACACATTAATATAATTTTTATTCCAATTAATTGTTTTTTTCTGTTCCTTTCTGGATAGATTTTCAGAATCTTGTACTATCTGAGGTTGTTTAAAATCTTTTTGATGTCACAAAAGGATTCTACAGTTTGCTAGGGCACCACACCATGTCACTATGGTACAAGACAATAACAGAATAATATTGTGTGGTTTCTTGAAAAAGAAAAAAACCAACACCCCCCTCCCAGTCCTGCCTCCCCACTCCTTCCAACCCAACAAGCTGCTTTTTTAGACAGTTCACAAGATCCTGATTTACAGGATCCATTGTAAAATTAGAGTTCAAAGAAAATAGATTATTTCAGTATGATGTACTCCCCCCATTAGGATTAAGAATTTCTTCACTTAGCAATATCCTCTAAGGAGAGAAGCTGTTTAAGAAACTATTGCCATTTTTAAGATATGATAAAAAATGACAGTAGTTCCCAAGTAACAGTTCTATCTGACTAATACTATTCCACATATTAAAAACATTATACAAACATGTCTATATATTTTGGATTTGCAGTTTTCTGGTAAAGAATAAATAACAGGTTTTATAGTGTTTTTGCATATAGACTGAACCTGTAATTGGGATCTGAGCCTGAATTTGCATGAAATGTTGAGTAGGCTATAGAAGCCATGGCAGGCAAAAAGCCATTCATCTCTGTCCTTGTATTATGAAATAAAAGTTAAAAGCTCATATGCGTCCTGAATTGGACTCACTGTTTGGACTTTTTCTTTTTTGATCCTGTACCACAAATGTGTTATGAGGCGTTTCTTGCTGTAGTTCCTGCTGCATAGTCCATATATATGGTCTACTGCCTTTTTACACATTTACTTATTTCACACTTTTTAAAGTCCCTTCCACTTCTTAAGGATTTAAAAAACCCCATTGTATCTTTATGGGTATTCCTATGTTGAATTTAATTTCTAGTTAAACCAGCAGAGAGCTGCCCTGCCAGCAGTGGTTAGCTGAATGTAGTCTATTGCCATAAAGATAAACTGCATGGGTTTCGCAGCAGTGAAGGTCAAAGGACATGTGCACAGCTATTTGTTTGCTTTTAAGGCAGAAGGAATATGATTTATGCAGGTTTTTAGCTAATGTCATAGTGTTGAGCTTTGCAGGTGCAGCCATGGGATCCTGACCCCCCACTAATCCCCCTAAGTGCAGCAGGCACGCATGCAATAGCTTTGTTGTGGCTGTGCTGCTTCTTGACTTGCTTCATGCCGCAGTTTGAGAGGTGAGGCTGCGTTACCTTGGACAGGCTTCCAAACTTCTGGTTCTATTCCAGGGAAATAAGTTACAGACACTTGGGCAATACATTTGGATGGAATTACTGATACCCAGAGGTTGTTTTTTTTTAAATCTTGCTGCATGTGATAGCTTGCGTGAGTTGGATGCTTAGCTCTGTTTTAAACTTGTGCTGGAAGAATCTCCTAGCCTCTCCCACCTTTCTGCTGATGGAAAGTGTGCCGAGCACCCAGAACTGAAGTGGTTGAAGGGATTCACAGAAATGAATGCATTAGTTCAGTCTTCACCACATTCACTCTCCAGTGAAATGAGAGACCTGGCTCTAATTATTAAGAAGGAGCAAATAACACATCTTCAGGGTGTCTTTAAATGATGTGTCATGGCCCCATATTACCTGTGTAAGAGGCAAAACCAGATGGCCTGCTGGATCTATAGCCTAGTAAAGGTAGTGGGAAGAGGCACCCTGATCTGTAGGTCTTGTTACCTTGTTCGGTTATTGTTTGGCGTAATTCAACATGGTGAGGCTATTCTTTGTGTGCTGGCAATGTGTAAGCTCCAGCTGTCACTAGATAGTGATCTTTAGAGCAGGATCTACAGGAAAGTCATTCATTGCTTTGCTTGATGTAGTTTGAGAGGTTGGAAACACAAATGTAAGTCATAATTTTACATTAAATAATTAAGCAGTGGTGGTTCAACACTATTTAACTGGAAGCTTGAAGTGCATAAATCTGGAAACTGATTGTATTTGAAGACAAGCTAATTACTTTCAGAGTTTGGCGGTGAGATTATTAGCTATAAAGCTGTGGATGTAATCTGTTTGTCTTGAAATATTTTCACAAACAATTAGGGGATCGGGTTGGTGTAAGAACAAACGCAGTGCAAGTTTTGCTCTTGGGGTGAAGAAACGGAGGGCTTACTAAGTCTTACCTGTTAGCTTTTCCACGCGGGGCGGGGAAAAGCATCTCTCCCTCCCGTTTGCAAAATGTTATATTATCATGTCTAGTCATATGGGCATCGTATGGTGGTTCTTCTTTCCAGGGTACGTGAGAGAGACGTTTGTTTTTATGGGTAGCGCTCGTTAAAGCAGCTCGTTTCGGGACGGGGGAGTTGGAAGCCCCTAGAGGGAGCCACAGCCTTCCGTACAGCCGCCGGGGCACGCCGCTGCGGGGAGGGGGGACCCGGCCCTAGCCTAACCTTGCTGCATTTCCTTCCCATGCGCTGTTTGTTGCTGCTGTTTTTTCGGTCTGAGGTTCACGCGTGCCGGCGTGCGGGATACTCCGAAAGATGCGTTTTCGCAACGTACGTGTTGAGCTTCGTAGCTGTTGCCCGTGATGTTGCGAGGAGGGAGCGTGCGGGGTGACAGGCGCAGGGGGGTGGAGGGGCTGCGACTGTGTCCCACTGCGCTGGCATGGCACTTGGGCGGGGGTGCGTGTGTGCGTGTGTGTGTGTGCTGCTTTCATAGTGCCCAGAGGAGAACGAGGGGATGCTCCCCCCTGTCTGCCACGAATCGCATCTCTCTGTTTTGCTATACAGCTCTAACAATGCCCTCGATGAATTACTTCATTTTGAAAACTAAGTATATTACAGTTTGTGAATGTTTATATTTTGTTTAGTCCATCAAATGAGGAAAATCTCTACTTTTCACCTTTTTCCTCTCTCTGTAAAGTAGAAGCAGAAGGTGACAAAGTGGTTTCACCCTTCTACTCCTCTCCACCCTTTGTCTTCTAGTCTTAGCACCCCAATCCCCGCAACCTGTTCATACACCCTTTGCTTTGTAAGTGTCAGCTTTTTATCCCATGAACAATTTTGTTGACAACTTCACTATAAAATATATCTCCTTCTGGGAATGTCATGCTACGCACTCAGAAAATGTCTCCCAGTACCTTAGCGAATCAGCAAAATATTTTAAGAAACGCTTTATTTCTATGAACCAAATACTCTGATGGTTATTGGATTTGTCACAGTATATAGTGTTTCTCCTGTATCCATACTGACCTTCTGTCGTGGTTTAACCCCAGCCAGCAACTAAGCCCCACGCAGGCACTTAGTCACTCCTCCGTGGTGGGATGGGGGAGAGAATCAGAAAATTAAAAGTAAGAGAATTTGTTGGTTGAGGTGTAAAGACAGTTTAATAGGTAAGGCAAAAGCTGTGCACACAAGCAAAGCAAGACAAGGGATTAGTTCCCCACTTGCCATGGGCAGGCAGGTGTTCAGGGCTCCATCACATGTAATGGTGACTTGGGAAGACAAAGGCCAGTGCTCCAAATGCCATGTGTCATCCCCAACCGCCTTCCCCCAACTTTATATGTTGAATATGACATCATATGGTATGGGATATCCCTTTGATCCGTTGGGGTCAGCTGTCCCGCTGTGTCCCCTCCCAACTCCTAGTGCACCCCCAGCCCACTCACTGGTGGGCTGATGTGAGGAGCAGAAAAGGCCTTGGCTCTGTGCAGCACTGCTCAGCCATGGCTGAAACACCCCTGTGCTATCAACACTGTTTTCAGCACAGATCCAAGACACAGCCGCACACCAGCTACTGTGGAGAACATTAACCCTGTCCCAGCCAAAACCAGCATGCCATCATATCACACTGTGTTGCAAAGCAGATCTTTGTTATCAAATAAGGAGAAGAATGCTTAACTAATGATAAATTATCCCATTTTAAACAATAGCAAGTAAATAATTTTGTGTGGAGTTATTAAAGACTTTGGTGGGTTTTCAACATTTTTTTTATTTTGGGTTATGGTTTGAAAACACAGCAGAATGTAGAACTATTTTTAATTGAAAGCCTATGAAACCGCTTGCAGCAGGACACCATTTATGAGTGGACTTGGATCTCGTAGTTCCTGAGTGCCACAGAAATGAACAGGTTATGAAAGGCTTTTCTCCTGAGGAAAAATATCTGTGTTTTTTAGCCATAAATCATTATGTACTCTCATTATACCACAAAGAATTAAAGAATTCTAAGTAAATTACTTTTTTCCTCCTCCAGTGTGCTCCTGAGTCATGTTGTAAATGCTGGAGTCAGTTGTTGAGTGATGCCAAAGCTACCGTCGCAACCTGTTATTCCCTGGGTGCAAATTAATTCTTTGTAGTATAATTGAAGGAAATCGATGACATTATTTACTGTATCTGTCTTGAATATCAAGATAACGTATGTGGGAGGGAGTCCAGAACCAGTCATGACTCAGAACTACTGTGGTGTGAAGGCCCAGGTCAGGAAATATTTAAATAATTATTTAGTTTGTGAATTCCCTTTCAGTTTTTAAGCGTTCTATTTATCTTTGTACGTTTGCCTTAACGTTATGCAGTGTGCTTCTGTCTTATGCAAAGTAAAACATCCATGATGCAAACAAAAAGTTATCCTAGCAGTTAATGGCTAGTGGTTTGATAGAGTTAACATGTAGAAGTGAGCCAGAGCAGTATGAATTCAACTGTGCTTCACTGAATTAAGTGTGAACTTTATCACAGCTTTCAATATGAGAGACCTGTTTGTAATAATCTGTGTAACTGAGGTTCTCTCTCTCTTGCATAAATTTCTTCAAATGTTTGGTACCAGCTCTGAATAAATAGCTCTTTGTTTTAGTGACCAGGTTCTGCTTTCCAGCAAACAAACTTATAATATTTGATGTGGATGTCAGAGGGGAAATAGTTAGATTTGCAATACAGAAGTATGCTAATCCGCATTCCTTGTACATAAATTACACCTTTTGCTTGAAAGGACTCTATAACTGTACATCCTATAAAGACATTAAAACCCACCAGGCAGTAAGAAAAAAACCCCACAAACCAACCACCGAAAAACCCAAATGAGAACACAATATTGTGATTTATAAAGTACACTTCTTGGAGCAGGATTTCTGAGTTTCATGTGCTAAACACCTACTCTTGACCTTGAATTGACCTTGAAGTTTATGAGCTAAAGGTAACAATTATGCAACAGGAAAAATATGCAGACAGAACTTTACTGCCTAAAAAAACCTCCTGTCCTGTGAGGTTTTTTGTGTTTGAATTAACACACTTTGTTGTTTATGAAAGTTAACTCTGTCCTATTAGAAAGTGGAGGGAAAGGAAGAAAGGAGTGCAGTGCTGGTAGCTGGCATGCAGAAATCTCGGAACAGAGTTGGGGGTGAACATCAGATGGTGGCAGATGCATTGTGTTAGGTCGGTTCTGCAGGAGAAGTAACTGTTTTTTCCTTTGTGCCACGTCTGAGCAAAAAGTAGTTGGTCTAGTGAGTGTCTCCAGGCAGAGGATTAGTGCTGAAAAAACTCAGTTGCAATATAAACTTCCAAGGAGGATTAAATGAGCCTTTGTCAGCTAGAGCACTCACTCAGAATAAAGTGACCTTGTCATAAACTTGGTTTTATTGGGTTTTCACGTGTTAGAGTCTCTATGAGGTGTCATCAAGCTTTAACCTTCCAGTCATGGTGCATTCATGAGGCAGTAAGGTGACTATATTGCATTTTCTGTGCATCACAGCTTTTTTTTCTGAAGAGAGAAATTGTGTGAAAAATGATGTTTAGATTGTAAATTGGGCAGTGATCGCAGGTATCTGTAATTTAAATTGGTATCTCCGTTTCTTACCCTTCTCTAAACAAAATGTGTATTTGTCTATTTAAAAAGAAAAAAAAAAGACCCAAAGAAACACAAATCTATTGCATCGTGGTTTTTGATGCAGATATAAGTCACTGATTTTGGTAATAAATGAAGCATGGGTCTTATTTTCCTCTTTGGTTTAGCTGCAACCATGTGCTTTTCCATGAGAGGAGTCCCAAAGGTGTAGCTTCAATTTTCCTATTGTTTTTCACACACAAAGACCTTGGGACCAGTCACACAGCGTCTGCATCAGGTGCACAATGATATTTTTATCTCTTCATCTCCCAGATGTGTTTAGGGAAGATGCTGAAGAGTATTTTTAAGATGAAGAACTGAAACCTTAAGGTCTTTTCCTCTCAGGCCAAATGAAATGTGCTATCTGTTGTGCTGCCCTGTCTCTGCAAGGAGGACCGAGCAAACCGAGGAAATTCCAGGGCATTGCTTTGAACAGCAGGTGTTAGGTTGCTGTGCCTTTCTCAAACAGATGTTTTGGCTGCAGAAGAACAGACCAAATGCTCATACCTCAGCTCTGGAAACATTTAAATCTAAATGTTTAAATGCATGGGCCTATTTCCTTTCTATTAAAACTGCAACGTTATCATAATTAAAATACTAGCTAATGATAAAAGTGTTCCCTGGATGCTTTTTCACAGCGTAGAGGTAATGAATATAAGTGTCATGTGAAAACAGGGCACATTTCCCTTGGGAGCTAATCGGTATAGATGTCATGAATGAACTCTCCTGGGTGTAATAGACATCTTGGGTGCCAAAATTCCCTAAAAACATCAGAAAACATTTTTTTTCATATTTATGCTTTAACAGAGAGGTTCCTGATGGCTGCAAAATCCTCTATGTAGTAATGAAACCCTGTCATTTTATATTTTCTGCAAAACTAGGTGTGAATGCTATTCTTGTCAAAATTATAAAAAAAATGAATCCCTTTGCCCAGCTGGCTTTCCTGGGAACTACAGAGCTCTTTTTTAGGCAGAATAAAATTGATCTCTTCAGTACTGCCAGTGTGAAATACGGTTTGTCCTTCTTGCTACCTAAAAAATTTGTTACACTGCTGTTCTAGCCTTCATGGACCTTAAGGTAAATTATGACATCTCAGATATGATTCATTTTCACAATTTCTATAAAAATAACTAGTTATCTATGCTTGAAAGAATTTCCAATGGGAAAAGAAGAGCAGCTTTTTCCCTCAGGCTTGTGTTGCAGTGTATTCTAGTGAGCTGAGAGACCATCCATGACCTTTGCAGGTTAAAGAGACAAGGGGAATCCTTTAAATGAAGCCCACTCTATCAATTTAGCTGTAGTGGAGTACCTAGGAAATAATTTTCTCATTATGTAATAGGTATCTAAACATTGTGATGATTCCCTGCGTGGTTTTCATGACTTTTTGCCTGCTGTCTTGTTTGGAACATCCAACGCAAGAGTGCTCCAGAGCTTCAGAAGGTGCTCTCTGTGGATCCAATAAACTTTTTTTATTGCCCTCCAAAAAATGTATTTACCTAACTCAAACCAGAACTCAGTCGGAAAGGTTTATGTAGCCCAGAGGAGAACTGACAACTCCTAATTTGTTCAGGAGCCCGTCTTTCCCTGACTCAGCTTTGTCCCTGCTTACATCTGGGGCTGATGCTGGAGTGTCCAGCTGTGCAGCCACTCAACAGTTTGAGGTTGAATCTCTTTCTTGTTTTCCTTTTAAATGCATCTACTTCATCTCCGGAACAAAGCGGGACATTTTTTGAAGTCTAATTGTTTGGCAGTATGGCAAAAAAATCTTCTTCCCCAGGAGAAGGTGTGCAAGGCACTTGTTTGGAAATGGGCTGTCCTTCAGAGAGAACCCCAGAGCCCTGTGCTCAGCAACATCGGGTAGGCCTCAGTAACGCTCAGAAGCTGTTCTGCTGCACCGCGGTCCTGCAATACATTGTCACTCATAGTCTTCAAGGCAGCCTCAGAAATGAATAGTATGCTGCATGTATGTGAGATTTCCTACCCCTAAATCTTTAGGTCACTTACTGTAGTGGCTCTCGAGAACACAGCACGTTTCTTCATAGTTGAGAGTGAGAAACTTAGCTATGATGTCAGTATGTTGTACTGAGTTTTATTAATACTGGAAAAATACGGCTTGGACTAGTAGTTTTAATTAGTATTATCTACAGTAAAGTGCCGAGATCAGGAATTGTTGCATGCATCCTTCTCACGTGAATGCTGCAACTTTGTCTTTGACAAGGTCAGAAAATCTTTGCTGGCCCTGGGGGTAACCCTGCCAGTTTGCTGAGCACAGCAATAACGGAACACAACCTGCTGTTCCTTATTCAGACTGCTGCTGTTAGAGGAAGGTACTAGGCAGTGGGATTTAAGATTGAGTGGTGTATGGAAAAGATAATGTGGGTTCAATGAGGCATCATCTCCCAATGCATCACCTACTCCAAGGAAAACTGTACTGGTGTACACTTTTCCTCGGTGGGAAAGGGAAGAAGTGCATGGCAGGACACACCCATGCACATGTATGTGCAAAGCATGTAGGAACTGTTGGGTTTTGCTCTCATGCCCTATAGTTTCCATAGTAATGTTTTTATCTGCCAAGGAGCAATAATGGTGTGCTTAAAATGGCATTTATGATGATGAATATGATTGAGTTTGGGGGGTTTTGGTGGTTTGGGTTTTTTTATTTGCTGTGTATGTCAACTTGTTTTCTCAGCTCCACATATGACACGGCCTTAGTTTCTGCTGCGTATTAATATCACCATATGCAAGAAATAAAACCCAGAGAAAGGATAAGTGCCTTTTCCAAGACCACACAGCAAGTCAGTAGCAGAACCGGAATGAAACCACAAGAATTCCTGTCTCCTTATTAGATTTTTAAGGCGTTTTGGAGGGCCTCCTCCAGCCATGTAGAGAATAGTTTCTGCAAACAAGTAAATTTTCAACATGTCCAAAGGGTGATTTACCAAAGCTGTGGTGTGCAATACGGTATAAACAGGTGTTTGATGGTTCTGTCTACCTGCTGTCATTCTTCTGATTGATTTTTCCAGCCATTTGGTGGTACTGTGCTTCTGGTAATAAAGAAAATCTAAGGTAAAGAGGTCAGCGGTAGCTACAGCAGATGGTTTAACCACATGTCTTGTCCTTCGTAGCATTCACACGATTTGGTCCTTTAAGGAAGCAACTGTGAAAGGACAGAAAAACCCCCCAACCTTATGCAGTCCAGTCTACTGAGTAGGTGATAGAGATAAAAGGTCCTTTTGTAATTAAATTCAGCAAGTAACTAAATGGGCATTGCCTTTCAGGCAGAACTGAGCTGGATGTTGCTGAGGGTGTTTATTGATCGTTGAAAGAAAAGATGATGAAACCAAGCAATTTGTTGAAAATTTTGTATCAATTCCTATCTTCTTGAATGTGAACAATAGATTTGGAAGGGTGGGGAGGAATGGAAGTAAATGCTTAGCATTATATGCTTTCAGAGAAATATTTATGGTGTCTTTAAAAGCATGTTTATCTTTAGCCTGGAACATTTGCATTACATTTACATCAGTACAGAATCACATAAAAGTGGATGGCTGTCTTTTGCATTCACTTTCAAATGGTGTAAATGGCAAACTAAGGAGAATTAGCCTGACTATTGCTTTCTTTTCAGTAAGTTTTTATAACAAGGATATAGGGTAGACTCCCCTAATGAAAAGCAAACAAATAGAGAGAGAACTGAATTGATGGCATCATTTAGAGTACCCATGTGATTTAGAGAGCAGATTGTTCGTTAACTAATGGAAAGTTTAATAAGCTGGCCTCTTCCTTGCTCCGCTGCACAAGCGGCCTGGGAACTGGCGGGCTGTCACGACAGGACCTGGCACTGTTGAATGCTTGGCCAGGTTCATTGAATATTGAATTTACGCCTTACAGCTACTTTTTTTTTTGGCAGCAAATTTAAACTGCATCTTTAAGGTCAAGACGCTCAAGCATGAGATTCTTCCCGCTGCACCTGTGCAGACTCTTGACTCAGATTCATTTGAACTGGGAAAAGGAAATCGCATGTTGTTTCTGGCCTGGTCTACCTGGCAGCAATCAAAACAGGGTCAGAGAGCCCAACATTTATAATAATAAATGGATTTTAAGTAGTTGATACCTGCTTCTTGCTTTTTAGCTGAGATTTGTTTGTTAATTGAACAAAAGAATTTACTCAAGCTACTAAAAGCAGTGCTGCCCCCAGGATTTTTAGTTGTCTGTATTGCACATTGGCATTTTAATGTGCCGCTGTTTGCTATGCAGAGTGAGAGGGGCTTTTTTTTTTTTCTTTATTTGTGCCAGGCCTTTACTGGGAGAGCTCCTAGCCAACTTTTCTTTATTCTTGAAAGACTGATTCTCTTCCCCAGCTGCTTTGGTCCAAGTGCAAGTGCTAACTCAGCGCTGGCAGGCTCCCCTTAGTGGGAATGCATTCCTTCCTTTGCAGGATTCCATCCCGGGAAAGAAACTGGCGTTCCGGGCAAGTCCCGGAGGATCGATAGCTCTTTCAGTGGGATGCTCTTTGATGGTGAGAAAGTAGCCTGCTTTGTTAAGCTGTTGATCAGGTCATAGTCTGGACTGCAGAGCCCGCTGTTCGCCAGCCAAATACCTGTTTCTCAAGACCCTGACTGGCAAAGTGGAAGAATTTTTCCTATCAGAAAAAAAGAGAGAGAGTTATTGGAAAGATTTTCTGTGAGAAGTAATTTGAAATGGTATGCCTGAATCTGAGCTTTATTGATCTCTTCAGGAGTGTTGGGTTTGTTGGTTTTTTTTTTGTGAGAAGTGCTGATATTTCACACTTTTGAGATGTTGTGTGTTTTTTCCTCTTAAAAAAACGTGAGATACTGTGATCATAATGCTGAAGATAAGGAACTATGTAGTTGTCGAAATGACAAAGATTGTGCTTTCATGAATGTGGGAAGTTTTTATCTAATTTAATATAGAAATGAAATTATAGAAAATATAAGGAACCGCTAAGATGTCGGTTGTTCCAATTACTTCCTTTTAGAAAAAGAAAATTCTGCACATCCTTGACTTAATACCAAAGTATGGCTCTGAAATGTTTTTTCTGTCAGTTCTTTTTTAATTGGAATGTCAAGTCAAGAGTCCCGTATGACTGGAACAAACTGTTTCAGTATAATCGCATTGCAAGCTATATTTATCGGCTTCTTTGACTGGTAAGGTTTTATAGCAACCAAAGTTTCCCTGCCCAGAATCCTAACACATGTTCAGAAAGTGTATGATACAACTGAAGAGTTTAAATTTGTGTTGTAATTTATTTTAAAAAAAAAACCCAACAAAAAAAAAACCCAAACCCAAAACCCATAACAGGGCTGTGACTCTGGTTTTGAACTTCCTACGAAACAGTAAAAGTAAAAATAATCTCAAGGGTAGGCATCAGGTCCTCAATCTTCCCTTATGACTCAGCTAGAGCAAGGTATGTTGTTTGCTTGCTTTTTCCCTTGTGCCGCCTCGACTGTCCAACTGTCTGAATCTAGGTAGCTTTTTGGAAAGCAAAAGTTGGACCGGAGACCTCCTCCAGCTGTGAAGTGAGCTGGATCTGGGTCTCCTACTTTCTGCTTAACTCAGCTTTCAGTTTGACGAGATCTTGTTACTTTTCTGGAACAGCTCTGCTTTAAAAAGAAAGCCACTATGACTGAGTACTGAGAAAAACCTGATTTTGTTGGTACAAGTTAGTTATGTATGGAGCACAGCTACCTTTAGGGTGGCAGGTGCTAGTTTTTAGGCTGGCCAGTGTCCAGGCTCAACTAATGCATCCCATAGCTTGGATCAACAAAATCATTGTTTACACAAATGTTGACTTTTGGGTGCCTGCAGCATCCTCGGTCTCAGAGGAAAGTGCTTGGTCAGTCTTGGTGCTGCTTAGGTGGTACAGGAGTTCAGGAAAACTTTCTCTGGAGATCAGGAGTTTGAAAAGCTTCAGTTTGTTATATTCTGTTTTGGATACGGTCTGTGATATGGCCAAGTGTTGGATTCCCTAATTTCCTGAAGCTCCCTTAACACTTAAGTAGCTGGTGTACAACCTAGGCATGAGTGGCTGCCGTCGCCATCTCTTCATGCCCTAATGACCTTTACAGCAATATCATCTACAGGAACTGTGATGATTGAGTTGAGAAGTTGTGCTGTGCCCCTGGAGTGACTCTTTTGAAGCAGACTTCAAAATGTGTTGTACGATTACTGCAACTTCAATTAATGCCAATATTTGGGATATTTTTGTTCTGCTTCTCATTTTCTATGGATTCACGGAGTTTAAGGCTAGAAGGGGCAAACTGATCATCACATTCAACTGCAGGAATATGAGAGTCAATAAATGTTGCACTAAAGCATTTTCTCCAGCATTCCTATCATTTTCGGCACATATTGTGCACATATTACCTTTCATCATGAGCTAATGCTGGTTCTGCTGTAAGGAAATTATGTGACTGTGAAACAGAGGCGGTCGTTAGGTTGGGGACAGGTGTTCTGTTTCATAGGATGACCTCTGTAACTATATTATTCACCTTTTTAGGAGGAGAAGAACATGGAAAATCAGTGAATAATTCCATCTTACTCTACACACAGCGGTCCTGCAGCCATCTCTGCTTGGCAGACATTGGACTGAGGTGTTGTGAACTTGAGAAAAAATATTTCACTTCTGAGCGGCCTTTGCTGCATTTCCCAGTGAGAAATGTGCAGCACAAATTCAAGCTAGTTTTCTTGAGCCTGGTATTCCAGCAGAGCCAGTTTTGCCAAATTCATATAGATAATTTCCCTCCAATAAGTCAGTGTGTGTCATACTCGATAGGACGTAAGTCACTACTGAAAGAGGAGCCTTCATCAGGTTTTAATTCATAGCACACCTCTGGATTGTGGCCTTTAATGTTGCTGTGCAGATGAATGGAGAAGGCAGGCTTGGCTTCGCCTTGTAAGGGGCTCGCTCGTGTGCAGAGTTGCTTTGATCTTCCTTTCTAGAGCGAAGCATGCACAGACATGCACTCTTTCCTTTTGCATCCAAGGTAGGCTGGGTAGAGCTCTTTTTTAAAGAAGACATCTTACAGTCTGTTAGTAAGCAAGAGATGCGGGTTGAGCAGCTGGCTGCACTGTCTGGGTGTGTGTTGCCTGCCTTCTCTTTTGCCCATGCTGGCAACATATGTAAATGTTGCCTGGCATGTTTTGCATAGATTGTGCTTGGCCCATAACAGTTTGCCCAATTAACCGTTTCTCCTCAAGTAGGTGATGCTTTAAAACCTTTAACGAGATTCCTGGTGACTTGCACGGATTGGCAGTGATGGACGGGGATATGGAAGCACCGAAGTGCTGGTGCGGGGGTATGAAGGTAAAGGTCTTGTTCAGAGCTTCCTGACATGTAAGCACCAAAGCTGTAATTACATAAACAGAACCGCTGCAGCCAGCCCAATGTGTCATTATGGATTTTCCAGCTAATCTGTCCATTCATCTTAATGGTGCAGAACTTGTGCTTCATGTCACTCTCTGCCTTTGTTCCACTCCTTCATCTCTTGAAACGTCTGTCATGAAGAAAGTGTTTATCTTGAATTATGTGTTGTAGAAGGTTAGAGTGCACACTTCTGAAGCTTGGCATGAAATTTCCTAAACAAACCTTACTGGTTGCTTCATGAAAATAACTAAGGTATGGATTTCAGATTAACATTGTGCATTAATGTTTTTGGAAGCACTTTAAAATAACGGCCGCGGTGTTGGTGAATAAAGGAATCCTGTTGAAGTGCATGTGACATCCGCATTAACAAATCAGCTTATTCACTGTAATGAATATTATTATGATAAATATTATGTTAATGCAAAATGATTAACAGCTATTACAGAGACTTTTTATTAACCGAAGCGTTTGTGTGTATTACTTTTTAACTTAATAGAGCACAAGATATAAAGATTCTACTTGGGTGTTTTTGTATTGGGCTAATGCTGGTATTGTGTTGCTGTACAAACACTGGTGGGACATACATACGTGGGGAAGTAGAGATGGCAGTGCGAAGGCTCAGGGACCTGCCGGAGCTTGAGGCACAAAGAGGATTACACTGGGAACTGCAGAGTCTGAGTCACAAGCAGCTCACTGCTGTGGAATGAAATGATTTCACTTCAGCCTTCCTGCTTCTCTTTTCCAACGGCTATCTTTAAGCTGTAATCTTTTCCTTACCCTTCTGTAAGAAATGGTCTCTGCTGGATTTCTTGAAGTTATATACAGTATCCTGATTCTGCTCCTGTAGCTAGTTGGGCCTATTATGTGATGCTTGTTTTCCTGAATTTGACATTTCTTTATTTCTTTTAAAATCATCGATAATATAGTTCTGTGTCTTTTTGTGTGCACTTTGTGGTAAGGAGCCTGGAAAAATTGTTAGGGAGAATGAAGAAACAAGCTATGGACATTTTTAAGAAATCAAATATTTTCAGGAGCTGTTAGGGCTCTGTAAGGCTTCTTTATATTAAATTCACCGCTAGAAACAAAAGAGAACGGGTTTATGAAATGCATCGGAGTACCTTGCTTTCTTAGAAGTGAGGATGCTGCTTCTCTTCTTCACACAAAAACTTTGCTTTTCAGTCTTCAGCAATTTATGGAGGTGTATACTGAATCTTAAGATTGTGAATACTTCTGTGTGAATCAATAGGATTACTCATGCTCAAAACTGAAATTATGTTTGTGCAGAATTTGTACTGAAGCCTAAAATGTGTTCTGTAATCCAACTAGCAATCCTCTGCTTTTTGCCCTGCACTTTTTTTCATGTTTCAGAAACAGCACACTTTTTTTCCTGGGGATGAAGGGTTTCCAAATGGCTGATATCAAATAAAAATACACGTAGTAGTCAGTAATGTAGATAGACATGGCAAAATCCATAATTAAAACAATACTTCCAGTTTAAATTGTTAAAATCCAGCAGATGATTTCTGCTTTGAAATAATTTTTTTGTGATCTGTTTGATCTCAGTGGAATTGTCAGCTTGTATTTGAAGTCAGGACTGATTTTCCTTAGGATCTGATACTAAACTGGGCAGAATGTGAGTACTGCATCCACTCTAAAAGTAATCTCAAGGTCTTACAAATGCTCATTAAAAGTAAATGTAAACCAAAAGGATTTCATAAGACACATGTGAGATTTGAAATGTCCGAATTCTTTTCCAATCTTGAAATGTATCTATTATATTTATTGTAAGTGTGGAGTAGATACCACTTGGTTTAAATCAACTTCCTCTCTCTATATAATCAAATTGCATAAATAACAGTGGAAGACATAAATGATTACACTCCCTTTTGTGAAAGGAGCAGGATTAAGGAAGGCGGAACCGGAATGGTTAGCTCTAATACCAATTAGTTAATATAATACCTAACCAGTGGCATTGCCAGTATGTAAGATCTACTTAGGAAGGATAATGGTGTGCCAATTTGGGAGTTTCAAGTTTATTCAAATGCTAATAGGTGACTTCTGCTTTAGGAACATGGAAGAGTAGATGATTTATATGATGCCCAGGTGCTGATACCTGTAGAGAGACTTTGGAACAAGATTAACTTTCTCACAGAAATTTGCAGATAGTTGTCTTGTGCTGTGTGATTGTTTTGTTGTTGTCGTTTTGGTTTAGTTATTTTGAAGAAATCAGTGCATCGTCTAATTGCTTAGGAATTAGCCTGCTGCTCTAGTATTTGAAATGTCAAATTTATGCTGCTTTAGACCTCTCGTAAATGAAGAGAGAACTGGCATGCCATAAATGACATTTCAGTAATCTAGGCTGCTGACACAAAAGTAGCTCTGAAAGGGATCTATTTGCTACCGCACCCAAACTTTGAACTGTTCAAGTAAATCTCTTTTATTGATCTTTAACATTCCTCAGCTGTTCCTTGAAATTCCAGTTATCTGTGGGTGAGAATGGTAGGAAATACATTATTTCTATTTCAGGACCACAGAACTTGCAAATAAACTTCTAAAATTGATAACAGATTTATTTCAACCGTTACTGTTTTCAGATGAGGTGCACTGGACTCAATTTTGGAATGGAATCTATTTTTCATTTTCAAAAGTATGAAAAATTCCCAGGAATTTGACACTTACAGGCTCCTCTCTTCATATGAAAATCATGCTAAATAGTTACAAATGAGATATAGCCCAGAACCTTAGAATTAAAAAAATGGAAGGTTTTGGCAGACATAACGCTGCAGAACTCTCCTCCGTTCTGTCTGCGTGTTGCAGCTCTTATCACTGAAATCCTTCTCTCAGCTGCCGTTGCATACAAAATTAGATCCTCAACACAGCACTGAATTCTGTGTTTATTAGACTAGATTTTCCCCTAGGCAATTAAACATTTAAGCTGAAATCCTGATTTCATTAAAATAAAGGCCTGTATTTTGAGTGCATTTTAGAGTTATTAGCGTTTTTTTTGCTTCCTATTTTAGTCCATTTATTTGTGATATAATCGTAGTAAATATGCTGGTGATAAGTGCCAAGTCTCTGTCATGAGGAGCGTATGATGGAAGTGCTAAGACCATGATGCTAGGCTCGTTAAAATAGCTCTCGTACATGAAAACACTTCTGTTGAAAGCTAGTTTATTAATAAAATCAACCTTATTTATAACAGGTCTCTGGCTCTGGCTTTTCTACACCCTTGCCCAGTGCTGGTGACTTTGCTTCTCTTGCGTGGAGAGTTCCTGTGTGTTTGGGAGTATATTTACATTAAGTAGATTATATTTACATTGTATTTGCATTGAATAGACACCTACCTTTACTATTGATCTTCCTGCCAGTTTAAAAACTGTCCCACTGTCAACCTGGTCTAACCGTGCTGATGGAGTAGTTACCTATTGTAACATTTTCTAAAATGTAATTATGTTTTGCCAGAATGTGAATGTTCAGTGTAGCTTATGTTTTATCACAGGACAACAAATTGTATGATCTAAAATAAACTTTGAGGTTTTTTAACCCTTTTTGTAAACAAAATGAAATCACTTTTGAAAAGGTTCATTATGGAGGTCTCCGTTGGGTGTGGTGGGCAGGGACTAAGCAGAGGGACCGTGAAGGCACAGCAGAGTTGGAGGACTGGTGGTACCATGGTAAGGTAGTAGGAGCAGTAACCCAAGGGCTGCTAGTGCCTGGGCCTGATGCTGTGAAGGTCCCTGGGGTGGCAGCCACCAAAGGAAAGCTCTGGCCAAGATGTCACGGGATCTTAATGAGGTCAGAGGACTTTATGTTGGTTCCTGCTGCCAGAGTATTTTGGGAAACTTACTACAGGGTATTTTAATGGGATTATGAGAACGTGCTAGATTAGGTATGGGATATTTGAGGAAAGGATCAAAGGTTGATGAAGGTGGGTCAGGGAGAAGGCAGCATGGGAAGATGGAGGGAAAAGGATATAAGAGCAGCTTGTCACTTGTAAGCAGGTTGCGGGTCATAATACTTGTGTAAGCACTGTGTCTGATTGCTGCAATTTGTATTCTTACCACCACTTTCCAGCCATTCCTTGTGTACTCCCTCTGCCACGAGCCTACCTGTATGAACCCCCAAGAAACTTGGAGGTGGGCTACCAGGTCTGAGTGCCAGCCACCAGTGGGCAAGGCTGTGGACCTGGGGACCCCAGGTGCTGGGGATGGGGAAGCCAGGCTCTGAGGGGCAGCTGCTGGGCCCACCGAGCATCTGGGTCCAGACTGCTACTGCTCTTCACAGGAATTAACATGTTTTTGCTGTGACTGGTTCATATTTAGTGCTTGGAAATCAGGGATTACAAATAGAGCTGACTGGTTAAAGGTGGTTTATTGTCTGTGTGTTTAATGTATGAAAGTAACTAGCAGGTGACTAGTAATAAAGAATTTTGTTCTGCCCCTCACATTAAGTTGATTTACTACAACAAAAGCAAACACAGATTTCCTCTCTTGTAGACTGGGTGCTTGAGATTGCACACAGGGTTTTGTACAGCATTCCTGAGATGCCAGAATAAGCATGTGGACTCTCTTACATAAATAATAGCACCCAGGCAGTAATATATTTGTATATAAGATTTTTTTTTGTTTGTTTGTTTAATTCTACATGGAATTTGTGAAAGACAAATACAACATAATGAGGACAGCAGGTGGAGAACTTTGCTCTTTGGTGAAAGATAAAAGGGTGTCTAATGAGAACAGGAAAAATTTGTTTACAGATTGTCCCCACAGTGGAATTTGCTAAAAGATAAAGAAAATCACAGATATGATAAACTGATTATTTCTAGATATGTATAAAATTTTCCTTATATTGTTCTCAGCTACTGAATTGATAAAGGTTCTCACAGTAATTAGAACAGTTTGAAGCATTGTATTTACCCATCTGGGAGCCTAAGTCAAAAGTGCCGCAGGTTGTTGTCAAGTGTTTTTTGTGCCTGGAAGAGGTGAGCTGTAACATCTCTTGGTGATTGACTTATGTCAGTGAGGAAAATCTTTTATTTTCTTTTTTCTTAATTGTACTTTAAATTTGGGGTTTTCAGATACACAGTTTTGGCTACAGAGAGTCAATGAAAAAAGTCACGTGAGCTGAATGAGAAATGTAAGTTACACTTGCAGAAAGTTTCTAACACGCAGATCTGTGAATGTGCTCAAATATGTTGCTACTCAGAGAAGAGGAAAAAAAAAGGGATCTGCTCAGCTGTTCATTCTCTGTGAGATCACAACATCGAACACTCTGCTTGCACCGCGCTGTGCTTGTGAAGGCAGCGGTGCCTTGCAGTTCAGTGGGAACCCAGGAGTTGGTTGCTCTGGGGTTATAAATGTGAGAACAGTGTATGTTGTGTAGAGACAGCATGTGGCAGTAAAGGCGAATATACAGGAGTTGTTATGAGCACAGGTTTCAGGTACAGGTATGCTTTTTACAAGAGAAAAAGCAAGAAATAAATTGTATACAGTTGGGTTTTTTCCTTCTAGAGACCTGCTAAATGCTTTAAATCACTCTGTTTCACAACTGAGTATTTTATATACTCAGCAAGTATTAGGGAAACCAATAAACATTTTAGAGGGCTTTAAATGGTATTAGAGGTATTATTTTTTGTGCTTATATAAGTACCTAAGTTCAAAGGTGGGGCTTAGAGAGTGTCATAAACATAATCCTAAATGACTAAAATAGATTTCTGACTCATAAGAATATCACAACTTTTAGGATTGACATAGTGGATCTTCTTAAGTACTCAAAATATGTATTTACATGTTTCACTGGGAATTTTGGGAACCTCAGTATTTTCAGATGTGAAATTCATGTTCTAGGCCTGCTGCTCTTACACTATACTATTAATATATCCCTTAGAGTCAGGGGATGTAACCATATGTGGGTGGATATGGGAAACAGTTGGTGGAAAGCAGAGGAAAACATTTTGATTAAACATTTGAGTGTTTTGGTGGGATTTTTTATGTTTGGTGGTGGTTATTTTGGTTTTTTTTTTTAGAGAAGGAAAGCAAATGGCTATTTGTAGCTGCTCAGAATGTTGAAAACTTCCAGAACTGAAAATCAGTGCACAGATGACATATGAAATGCTTTCAAAGTAAGAGATGCCCTGTTGGTATGCTGTCTAGATATGTGCCCAAAAGGCAGGTAGATTTATCTGTGTACTGCATGACATGCATAAGCCAGCTCAGACGTGTGGAGATGTCTGTGTGATGGATCACATAGCCTCATGATAAATGAGTTCATTCTGTGTATGTAGCTGGATACAAACAATGTGTGTGTTGTGTGCCCAGAAAACCACTCTAAGCTGTCCTTGAGGCTTAGTGTTAGTTAAAAGGCTTTCACAAAGCTATGAATTAAAGTAGCAATAGCAGCCTTCTTATAGACCTAAGAGGAGCTTGCCATGAAAGTGGAGGTAGGCTTTTTAATGGCAATGCCCAGAAAGATAACAAGAACCAGTTGTCATAAATTCGCAATAAAAGGGAAAAATTAAATAATCTGTGTGAGGATAATTCAGCAGATGAATCGGGGAGGTGGTGGAGCCTCCCCTTTGGAGGTTTTTAGTGCCCAATGGGATAAAGCCCTGAACAATGTGATCTGAATTCAGTGTTGATCAGGGGAGGCAGGAGATGTCCCAAGGGCCCTTTGAACCTACATGCTTCTGTAAGTCTGCCATGCTTGCAGTGAGCTTGGTCAAATTCTGCCTTGCAAGGTAAGTTGTTTCCTACTGCAGAGGTTGATGACTGTCCTTCCAACACAGCTGTAGTAAAATTTATGTCTCATATAATAAAACAAAACAGAAACCCTTTTTCTTGTAGGTCCTAAACATGGCATTACAGTTAAGTACCATGTTTCTTGAATGACTTGTAAGGTGCACTCTCTTGAGGCATTGTCTGTGATATAAGGTTTCTTCTCATCACAAAACTCTGAGCATGAGACTCTGCTCTGCTATTAAGATTGTCCTGCTGATGCTGGAAAACTCATCTTTTAGGTCAGAAAGCCTCTGAATCCCTAAAGAGCTTCATTTTTTGTTTCACTTGATGCTCTTTGAATTGGCTGGTAGGGGGAGCTGTTGGTTGGAGCTCAGTCCATCCGGTTAATATTGTTTTCCATTTTTATTATTATCCACTAGAGGACTGGCTGTTTAAATGCTTGAGCGAAAAGACTGTTTTTTTCCAGTTACTGTGTTCAGAAAATATTCATTCGGGTACAGAAAAGAAGAAACTGGGAAGCATGAACAAGAATCTCTGATGTTCAGCTCCAAACTGCAACAACTTGATCCTCGGGAGGAAGTAATTAGCAGCATGTATTTACCTAGCATTGCCACAGCTCTTTAAAGGCTTTAGCTGTATTTGTAAATGGGATGTAGCATTGAAATGATACCTTGATAAACTTCATTGTGTGGATCATGAAACTAGCAGGGTTCATTTGTGTTTAGGATTGTGCTTTGTTCCAGCATTTGGAAAGTGTTTGGTTTGGCTGCAGTATCCCTCCCAGCTCCCACCCTGATTCAGATTGTGCTTTTTCTCTTTTCCTTTCTGTGCTGGATGAGGTGGCTGAAGCGGTCCTTCGCTTTCCGTGGTGGGCTGAGAGCAGAATGACAGAGTTGTTTCTTCCCAGGGGCTGGTGTGGGAAGGAGTCAGAAGTGTCTTTCAAAGAGTCTTTCAAAGTCAGGAGTAATTGATGCTTTTTGAATCCTCCAGACTGTGGTCTGCAGCTTACCAGTAGACATGTTATGTGGTTTTGTCCCCATCTGCTTGTTCCTGGCAATTTCTAGGAGTTCATAGGATCTTCACTGCCAAGAAGAGTCTGATGTCTTTTATGTAGACCTGGAAACCAGGAGAAAGTGGCCAAATAATGTCAGTATTCAGAACCCCTAATATAAAACTCTCAGCTCCTTCAGCTCCTGTTCTGGTGCAGTTTGTAGTGACTGAAAAGCAGCTCTGGAAGAAGCCTGAGAGCAATACCTAAGGAACACATCTAATATATGAGATGTGCCTCACCCCGCTTGTGCTGTAGGGTGCAGAGAGGGAACAACTGATTTTCAGCGGCACTGTTGAAGGTAATTTAGCTTATTCAGTCACAAACTGCTCATGCTGTAGTCAAACCTCCGGCCTTTGTTTCAGAGTGGAGATACTTCTTAATGTACTCTGTCATCTTTATGGCAAGGATCCAAACTGTCCCCACAGTAAGGCACTCGAAGTATACGCACTTGAGTTCAGATATGGTTTAAAAAAAACCCCAAACCCAAAACATCTAATTTCTCATAAGTTTCTTTTCCAGCTATTAGAAGTGATCAGCCCACATGCATGTTTGTTTCCCACCCAGACACAAAAATTATGTGCAGTTACCAGCTCTGAGGGTGACATGTGCCGGCCAGGACTGCAGCCTGACCCCTGAGGAGGGAGCTGGCCCGGAGGAGTTCCCGCACTCTCTTCCCTGCTACCTTGGGCTGCTGGAAAGATTTGGTCTGCGTTCAGATGTGCCTTTTCTGTTCTTATTTCCTCAGTTTGAAATGTTGACTCTTTGCTCGCAGATAATCTTTTGATCCTTCTTTGTCTGGCCCACAGACTTGTAAATCATGTCATTCATGTCCTCATGGTTGCCAACTGTATTAATGTTTAAAAATAAAGCAAGCCAGTATATTTTCTTATGGCAGACATCCTGGAGCCCTCTGTTTTGGATGTTATAGGCATCATACTACACAAGGGCCAACAGAAAATTCCTGAGCATTAAGTGATGGAAAGAAATTTATGTTATCCAGTTTAAGGAAAAAAAAAAAGAAAGAAAAAAAAAGAGGAGAGGGTTTGCAAATTAAGAAACATTTTGGTGCAGCAGATTTTCAAATAAATGGCCCTGATTCAACCAAAACTGCAGTGACTCATAATCGTATCAGTGTAACATTTCTCCCTCCCACTAGGCTGTTTTGGCTTTTCCAACTGACTAATAAGAGTATCTGACAGTCATCTTTATTTCTGATATACTGGAAATGTACTCAAGGATTTCCAAAAACATTTTTAATACAGGCATAGTATTATCAAAGAGCTCATGGGATCCAGGTGTTATTTGCTAAATGATTTCTTTTTCCCCACTGTTTAAAAAAACCCAAAAGAGTATTTGAAATTAATTTCAGTCACTTAAAAGGATTTGACAGGCATTCTGCTGGTAGGACTCAGATAATTAGTAATGGTTTATATTTATGGGGACTGTTTCAATTTGGGAACATGTAGATTTTTAAAAAATCATATATCTGTGTGCATACCTGAGTGCATGACTTAAGGTGTGTAGTTCTGGAGTGTACTGGTCGCAACCTCTGCTATTGGGTTGCCATACTCTTCCCGATGTATACAGTTCCACTATTACATTTTGCTGTGAGAAGCCCAGGTACTCCTCTTCCTTGTAACAAGCTTTAATCCATGCCAGAGACAAATTCCTGATTTTCCTTTTATTGGAATTACCAAGTATTAAAAATTATCACTTGCTTTATGACAGCTGTAATCCTGGGAAAACTACGGGTGCTTGATTAAATGATAATGGCATGGGAGAGCTCCGCAAGCTGAAGCCCAAACTGCTCAAGCAGCAGCAGGAGGATCAATAGGAAGGCAGTGTCTGCAATCTTGGAAATGTCTGGGAGTTTAGAGCCCCAGAAAGGCTTGAGGAAAGGGAAAGGAAGCCAGGCAGCCCACTTCTTGACTTACCTCAACACCAGAACATATCAGAGGTCTGCCTCTTCATAGGGAGGACCACTTACAACATAAATGCTTCTTATTTCTGGGTTGTGAACAGAGGCCTTATTACGCTTCCTACTGATCATCCCTTCAAATTCAGCATGTCACAGCTGCGGTGCGTCCTCTCAGACCTGTCAAGGCACAGTTTTCCATTGCAGGCCAGTTTTCTGTTCAGCAGTAGTGCTGCTGCTCAGCGGTGCAGTGAAGGGCTGAGCAAAGGTTCTTTGTTCTGCTGTGGTGGTATTCGATGGCTGCATGAAACAGGATTTATTTTTCCTTTTATTTCTGTAAACACACGTTTACACACTTCGTTTTGCTGCTTTAAAGTTTGTGTTGTGAACTCGTGCATGCAAATTCAGGAGGATGCAAGTTTTCAGTATCTTGCAGAACCTTAGATATGTCTATATATTAGGTTGGTCTTTAAATGCATAAATACGGACTAAGATTTCCAAAAGAATTTGTTGTGCTTAGAGCACAGAGGAATGTAAATAACTGTTATGCATCTTTGCCTGTCCTGGTAATTTCACTTGCATAAATATGTAGCCACAGACTCATAATTAACAAGCTAATCTTTGCAGAGTGTATATAAGCTGTTCCTGCACAAGTAAATAATTGCAGAGCAAACTTAGTAAATGTGCATTTAATTTAACCACTATATGGTATGTGCATAATTGAGAATTACAGGAGAGATGAATATCCCTGTGAAAGTTTGTTTCAGCAAGCTGGGATTTGAAGGATAACTACTTAGTTAAGTCATGGGTGCATCAGATCAAAACCGTACATGTTTTGATTCAAAGAGCTGGGAAAAAACCCCAAACCACTACATCTACTGCAATTTTGGTTTTCATAGTAGCTTGCATTTGGATTTTGGACTTCATTTCATGTACCCAGAACAATTAGAAAACTTTACCCCTAGAGAAGTTTTTACACAGCTATTAAAAGGACCTTTTTCTGTAGCAGCATCTTCTGGTCTCTGGCACCGCAATACGGTGTTTTGTTGAAGAGGATTGAAAAGTGAAGGCTATTGAATGAGATATTCTAATTAAAACATCAGCATAATTCATTCCACTTCTGTTTTTAGGTTCTTACCCTTGCATCAGTTGAAAACTTGTGCTGGCCCTCAGTGTAAGTGCCCCTCTGCCCACCAAAGATACTTAGCACTACTGCAGACAAGTCAACTCATCTCAGTGTTTCAGTTCTTTATTTATATTATAGAGCTAATATACTGCTTCTCCCCTTCATTAACTTTCACATCTGTTTTATCTCCACCCAACATAGCTCTGAGTAGGTCTTTTTTCCTTGCTCTGTTTTAAAAAGAGCCTGTCTTGATGGTGTTCCCAGTTCAGGTGGGGCCCCAAAACCATTGCCATAATAAATTGATCTAACAATAAATAATCCTCTCTATTTCTAGAGGATTTTACACTGAATCTGTGCACCCTGTAGTGAAAAAAGATCCTGCCTGCAATATTTCAACTGACTCTTAGACATTTAATCAAAATTTACGGTAATAACCATAACCCTGATGTAGTCTGACACCTTTCTGCTGTGAATTCATTCAGTTCAGTAGTATTTCAGTGGATGTTTTGCAGAAGTTTTGCATTCTTTAAAAGCCCAGGTTTTAAATATGAAAATAGAATATGATCACCATCAACTTTTAATTTTTTTAACTGCCCGAGCAGTTTCTGTTTCCAGTATGTCAGTTGCTTCTGTGACTGGGTGTGCTTCCTAGGTGGTGTTGGGAGGCTGGATGCGTTGATGTTGACAAAGTCTTGAATGATGGACCAGCATTAGATCAGATATAGTGATGGAGGCCTGAGTGTGTCCAGCAAAGTGATGCAGGGTGGGGCAGCTTTGTCACTGCTGGCCAGTTGCAGAGCAGGCACCGTCTGGCCTACACGGATGCTGGAGCAAAGCGCTTCAGCGTTGCAGCCACAGCAGCTGCCTGGGGCAGCTCATGTGGTCAAGAACATGCCGGGGAATTTCCAGCAAGCTTTGAATAGGTGGGACAAGTCAGAAAGTTAAAAGTATTTAGATTTTTGGTTGAACTCTGCATGGAATGATGTGTCAAGAAAAGAATCCTGCTCACCAGCAGGGCTTTCTCCAGAGGAGGTTTACAAACTGCACAAGTGAAGGCAGGGGATGAAGTATAGCAGATCCATGAGATTTGTCCAACACTGGAGAAGGAAGGCATGTCCTTCCCCTACACTGGTTGCCATCCATGTGACTTCTTATAAATCCCAGAAATCTTGTAGGCCAATATGGGGACCTTGTGTAGGTTCAGGATCCTTGCTGGTCCAAAAGACTCATGCTATCAGGGCTCTGAAGGTGTTCTAGAGATACCCTCTCCTACTGCTATCAAAGACGGTGTGGTTCCTCCTGAGATCAAAATGGGGGGTAGTGTTATGCCTGCTCCTTGCAGCAGTACTTAGAGTTGCAGCATGATGGGGTGGACAATTCTACTGAAGCAATTCTGCGATTCTGTAATTCCATGCACACTTATTTTTTAAAAAATCTGCTTCTCTGGTATTAGGTGCTGAGTGTGTATTCATTTCCTGGCACCTTGACAAGGACAGGTTGCTTTTTTTACCAGTACAAACGGTATTTAATAGCGCAGCCTAGGTGTGCAGTGAAAAATAGTATGACAACATCATCAAAGCTTGCTTGTTATCACTAAATAAATAAATGAACAGGATTTTTTTTTTTTTTAATTAAGGATCCTTTTTTTCCCCAGGCTTAATTAACTGATCAAATCTGCATTTTCATTTGTTGTTTAACCCCAAACAATGACATGCAGATACAATCTGTAGAGTAGATGAATTCTGGTTTCCACTGGCAGAAGTGAAACTTTAACTAATTTAGTGAAGATACCATATGGTCCATAGCTCTTTGATTTCCTTCTTAGATAGAATAACATCGTTTCACTAAAACAATTGGGATTTCAAATCTATGGAAGACAGCTTAGAGGAGTGAAGCCTTTAATGAACTGTAATATAAATCTGAAGAAAAAGAATACATTGAGCATGATTGCATATTTAAACTTCTTTAAAAATAGTTGTTTTCCCAAATTGCAGCAAAAAAAAAAAATTATGACATTAAAAAACCTGTAATCCTTTATTGTCAAGATTTGTAGGGCTAGCAAACTGCAGTTTTAAGTTCAGGACTTTTGGCCTGCATTCCTGAGGCGACAAGGTTAGAAGGATAACACCCTCTGCCTTTCCTCTTCAAGCTTTGAAACACATTGGGAAATTTCAGCCTGATTTAGCACAAGAGCAGAAGCCTGGAATTCATGACAGAAAGTCTGCAGCTCAGGCAGTGACTGTGTGATAGCTTCCCTTGCTAATTGCTTACTGAAAGCATTAGCATTTGTAACTCTATTGAGTGTTAATTTTGCTGTGATTTAAATTTGTGTTCATTTTCAAACAGAAATTAATTTTCCCCAGTCTTTTTTGAAGTACATAGGTACACAAGCTGGAGTGGTGTGTACTGTTTAGTACAATTAGAATATAAACTAACCGTGAAAAAAACCCTAGTTTTATATAGATCTATGATTGCAAGTGGGGACCTGTGTTTCTGTTTGCTCACAGTATTGGGAATACGAGTATTTTAAAAGCTAAAAAAAAATAAATAAAAAGTTTGGCCAGTCATGTATGAAGAAATTATAAACTCTGTCAATTTGTTTTCTTGAATCTTTGGTAGAGAATCACCCTGCCCTCTGTTGACTCTGAAGTACACTACAAACTCTGAAGTTCATTTCGGTTAACAACCTGAATTAATCTTGCTTGCCTGTGTAAGTTCCCTCCTGCTATTTTCTCTGCTGACAGCAGTGTGCAGATGTTCTTTAGTACTAAGAGAAAAAAAGATGTCTTCTGACCTAGGCGTTAGTCAATTTGAATAGCAAATCACTGTTGTATGCCTAGTTCCTAACTCAGTTTTAAGCGCTTCTCATTCCCATCCATAATACATTTTTTCGTAGATTGTTCAGGTATTCTTTTCTGATGTAGTGCAGTACCTTGGTCTGCTCTGAGTTAATTTTAATCTCATTATGAAAGAATTAATACTTTGAAACAAAGGTTTTGAAGTCTTTCTCTCAGATTTTAAGTTTGCTTGTTGTTTGTTTTTTTTTAAAAGATAATTACACAATAGGCATTCCACGCAACGCTTTTGTCATAAATATATCTTAATACCTCTAAACAGACAGTCCCAGTCACTGATTTGCATAGTTGCAGCCAAAACATTTCCAAATTTAGTACTGATATTACTAAGCAGTATCACTCTCTCTTACCAAAGTATTCTCTTGCTGTCGACTGACATACTCCTTGTGCTGCACAGTTTCCTTGTGGAAGCTTCCTTCTCGTATGACGGTTTTTCTAAACCGCTGCTGATAAACCGGACAGTATCGAAAGATGTAATGACTGCTACATAGTAAGGTGCAGTATCACTTGGTGTTAAGATACTTTAAACTAGATTGTGCATGTAAATTTTTAATACCACCGATGAACCACAGGATAACTAGACTGATGCAAAGCAGTGTGCATTATGAGGAAGTACTGATGCTTTATTTTTACTTCTTACACGTGTTTCTGTAAAGCTCAAGTTATCCCTTGACTAGTGGAAGACAATCTGATAATTGAAACCTAGGCTGTTTTTTTCTTTCTCAAGGCTCAATTTAGACTAGATTTCAGAACCTAAATAAACAACAGTCTGCCTGCCCGTTGAAAAGGAGTGTGTCAGGTTTCTGTGTATTTAAGTCTTTCAAATAATCTCCACTTAACCGTTCAGGAGGGGCCATGTAATCTTTAAGGACTTACATTGCTGGCACATTTTGGCCCAGAATGATGGGGATGTATGTGCTTGGGTGTTCCAGGTGGGGAGGATTCACTCCCTGAAATACAGCTGCAGGTAAATTGACAGTGTGTTCTGTATGCCACCAGCACTATGTGCAATTTGTACCTTTGAAAGTGGTGAAGGAAAGGTTTTGTCTGTACTGACACTTACTGCAAAACCTGTAACAGATGCACTGACTAGTTAAATATAGGTATTTAGTGTAATAAGCTGTCCCTCTACAGTTTGTGTGTATTACAAAGTTTACTTTAGTAAAGGCACTGCAGATGTTGGTGTGCAGAAGATGTGTGTGCCCCCTGTGTGTTATAGCTCTGCCCTGCCCTACTCCCTGAGCGCCAGGGATGGGCAGGACTCTCCTGCTGTTGGGCTCCTGCTGCCTGTGCTCACTACTCCAGGTTTTTGGATCAAAACTAGTACTGGAGGTTTACAGGTGGAAAAACCTGCAGAGGGTGGGTTTCTGAGCACACGGGAACTTACTGGGAAAAGAGCCCAGAGCAGGGAATGTTAACATACCTCACAGAGCACAAGGAGAAACCCAAAGAGTTAGAAGGAGCAAGACATGAGAAGAAGGGGACCTATGTGGCAGAGGTGTCGCAGTGATCTCTGGGCAGGGACATTGGCACTGTGACTGAAAGGTATAGGATTGCAGCTTGGCACTGGCTAGATGAGGAAACTGGGACAGGAGAGAAATCCACTGTGGCACTTCACTGCAGGTGAGAAGCAGTGCTTGTATCACTCCAAGTGTCACGCAGTGCTAACCACTGTGTAATGATGAAGTCATGGTTAATGTCCCAGAGATGCTATCAAGAGGAATGGCTCCTCTTTACTTCCAGTCTTCTGACATCACGATTCTGCTTCGGAGGATCAGTAACCTGTTACACATCTTCCCAGGCTTTGCAAAACTCAAAATCGTGCATGTGTCTGTGGTGTGAATCAGAGGGAAACCTGTAAGGAAATGTCAGGAGCCTGGAAAGAAATGTCTTCATATCTGCACTGCTATTCCATGCAAAGAATAAGGTGTGAGTGAAGACATGGTGATCACAGGGGAGAGAGTAAAAGATGTGATAGAGCAATGACTACTGTGAGCACATCTGTCCTACGTTCTGTATCAAAATGCCCAGCACATAGAAGTGTGGTTGAAGATTTGGTTACGGCAGCCATGCACAAGGGTGTTAAAATGGAAGTAGTGCCGTTGAGATTAATCTGGTATTTCCTGCCTTTTTAATCAGACCTTTTAAAGTTTGTTTGAGTTGCTGTGTATGTGTGGTCACTGGCGTGTACCATTGTATCACTATGTCTGTATTGAGCCAGTATAAATCATTAGCCTTTTATGTGCAAAAACCAACGGATATTCACGAGCTCAGAATCTCCAGAGAAAATTACAGGATTTTTACATGAGATTTTTAGTCCTGCAACGGTTTTGAGATGTCAGAAGACACATCTGGCTCAAGATGTTGTTGAGCTGAAAATAGCTGGAGCCTGGGAAAACATTACGTTTGTTCTGTTCTTGCTCTTTCTTAGGTACCTGTGCATGAGTCACTGCATCAGGCTGGGTACAGAGCTGAAAGGACCTGTACTCTGACCCAGGACATCCATTCCTATGTCACTGTGACTTATTAGGGCAAAATAAATACAGGCAAATTAATCAAAGTATGTTTGAAGTTTTAATGCCAGCACTACTGATACCTTAAAAAAAATTACAAGCTCAAATAAACTAATTATTTATACTTGTTCAGAGTTAAGTGGAGTATCTTGTGTTTTCAAATGAGAAAATTATGATTCAATTTAATTGAAGCTTTGAAAAATAGATACCTAAAAGGAGGAAGATTTGAGAGAGCTTTCATATATTTGTGAAAGGGTCTGGAAAGAGCAGTCTTTGAAGACAGTGCTTCAGTGCTTAGAGGCTTAGACTGCCCTGTTGGTATTGCGGGCTCTGCTTTGCCATGGGGGAAACTTGGGCTCGGTCAGGCAGATGGTCACTGAAGGGATCATTTTTTGCTTTTTGGGGTCAGTACTTCAGATGCAGGCTCAAATCTTTGCAGGTGCAGAATCTCTTTGAACGTTTGGCACTTTGCTAACGTAAAAATAGCTAAACTGAGGAGGGTTTTTTACCTTAAACTTTCCCTGAAAACAATGCTGCTGAACGGAGTCTTTACATGCTGTATTTGAGCCCCAAGCAGATTTTTACAGCTGAGTAATAAACCCCCTGGAAATGGGGTTTTATAATGGAAAATGCAACTTAACCATAAGTAGAACAGCACCTTACAATAACACATTTTTGGAACCTACAAAATCCCTTACTCCCAAGGGTGGTGTTATAGTGAAAAGGAGTGTAATAACAGTTTAATTTATCATAAATACATAACATATTTTATGATGATTTGATTGTGTTGAAAAATTTCAACTTACAGATTTTAATGAAGCAACCTACTGGTAAACTTATTGCAGTTGGCTTTCTTTTCCTTTGACTAGGGGTCTCAACAGAGTGAAGCATAAATGACTTAGTTTTAGAAGCTGGTTAATAAAAAAAAGATTTCCTTTCTCTTTGACTGGTTTATGAAGCTGAAAAATGACTAGGCAGGTCACTGGTGTGTGGCAGAGCTAATTTCTACAGCTCTTCAACTGGCAATGAGTAAAACATTATGGTTAAGCTGAATAATCCATTTTCCTTCATGAGTATGAAACGCAATGAATAATCTAAGATGCATTTGTCAAAACTAGTAAAATGCACATCTTATGCAAAACAGGAGAAAAAGATAAATTTGGAACTTGTGAAAAAAAGGAGAGTTTGTGACCTTTGGAAAAAGGGGTATATGGCTCCTGAGGACTACAAAGATGTTGTTAGGCTATGCAGGAAGAAACTTAGAAGGGCTACAGCCCATCTAGAATGTAGGAATCTGGACAGGTTGGATCAATGGGCCAGCTGAATATAACCTAGCAGTGTGCCCAGGTAGCCAAGAAGACCAACAGCATCCTGGATTGTATCAGAAATAGTGTGGTCAGCAGTTCTTATCGCTCTCTACAACTCCAAGAGAGGCTGTTGTAGCCAGGATGGTCTCTTCTGCAACAAGGGATAGGACAAGGGGAGGTTTAGGTTGAATATTAGGAAGAGATTCTTTACTGGGAGGGTGATCAGACACTGAAACAGGCTCCCCGGGGAAGTGGTCACAGCACTGAGCTTGAGTGAGTTCAAGAAGAGTCTGGGCAATGTGCTTAGTCACATGTTCTGATTGATCTGGCCCTGTGTGGAGCCACCACTTGGACTTGATGATCCTTATGGGTCCCTTCCACCTCAGTACATTGTATGGTTCTGTGACAAGAATAAATGGCCTCAGGTTCTGCAAGGGGAGATTTAGGTTGCATATTATGAAAAATTTCTTCTCTAAAGTTGTCAAGCATTGGAGCAGACCTCCAGGGATGGTGACTCTACCACTTCCTTGAGCAGTCTGCTCAAGGTGATTTCCTTGCCCAGTAACCAACCTAATATTCATTATAACTTCCTAATGAAATTACTGATATTTAATTCCCAGCTTCCTTTTTTTTTCTTCCCATCCTTTATAATTTATAAATTATAAACGGAGAAGTATAAGTTATTATTTTACTTTGCATTCCTGTGTTACGCTATTATGCTGGTCCTATTGAAGTTGCAATATTTTAGAGGGAAAAACAAAATGTTATTTGACTTAATTTTTTGTTTGGGAGCCTTTAGTTAAACTTGAGAGGACTTCTGAATCAACCGTCTTCTATGCTGACTTTACATTGATAGATGAAGATGATGGTGATAATTATAATACGCTTTGTATGTAAAGCTACAGTACTTCTAGATGAAACTCAGTTTTGTATGCCAAGCCCTTAAAACTAGGAAAAAATTATCTAAAACTACTTGACTAAACACAATATTTGTGAAGTAAAACTCTATTTGAACATGTAGAGAACCAAAAATAAATGGTATTGCTTGTTCCTTTTCAACCTTTCTTCTGAGAGCCCTTTCTTGAGGAGCCAGGAATTTCTCCAAGAGATTCTTAAAATGTCATTGCTATGAAATGTGAATGCAAAGTGATTATTTTTCTTTATTGGAATGTGAATTGGGTTGATGACTATTAATGGAATATGTGCTTGGTGTTACAGTATAGATAGACTAAGTGAATGATAGATTAGATATTGCCAGAATGTTCTATCTTTGCATTTCTGTTGTAGAATATTGGTTCAGTCAGCACTTGTAAGTTATTTTGATCCCCTTTTCTCTATAATAATGAAATGAGAATTACAGTAGATAAAAATAACATCAACTCAGAATGTTTTCAATTAAGGTTTATAGTTTATGTCTGAAAATGTTTGGCCTATGGGCTTTCATAGTGGCTTTTTTGGTTTGTTTTGGTGGAGCGTTGCTTTTTTTTAGTATGGTAATCACTTCCTTTCTTCTTTGACTTCTACAGATATTGATTTTATTGTAATTCTCACAAATAGAGTCACAAAAAATTCTCTAAGAAAACTGAGTGACTAGGCAGAAGCTAGATTTTATTTTTTAAACTATTTTTTTAAATTATTTTTATTATGCTGGAAGAAGCTTGGAGTGTGCCATAAGGCCCACAGCTATTTCTTCAGTCAGTTTGTGATCAGCTAAGGGACCACAAATGAGCTGCTGGCCAGCTCATTTAATATTTCTTTTCACTGGTAATGGATGGCGGTCTCCTGAAAAGTGATCTTTTAGAAGACAGTGCACAGTAAGCCTGCAGACCTAAATTGTAACTTGACCTGACAAAAATTGCAGCAGTTTGAAAAATGCTAATAATGATTCTTTGGAATTGCTTGATACATCATTGCCTAACACTTATGAAGTATTAAAGCTTTTTGTTACAGATAACAAAGGCAGAAAGACGGGAAAAAGACATAGAAAGGGGAGGGAAAAAAAAAGAAGTTGAGCTTCATATACTGCAGAATCAGTGCAAAGCCAAGACTCTAAGAAAACTGTTTACCTCTATCCTCATGCTGGATTTTGTGGTACAAATATGTGCTCTTCTTTTATTGTTAACAAATTGGTAAATATATAAACATATATAATGTTTAAATAAAATAGGAACCATTGTCTCTGAATTCTGTGCACCTTCTCTTTGTTGAGTGAACTGGAGCTCTAGAAATTACCTGAAGTAATTTCTGACTTCAGAATTAAGAAATTACCTGAAATTACCTCAGGTTGTTTCCAGGAATTTTCTGTCAGCTTCTGTAAATTGTGTATACTCATTTTGCCTAATATTAGCAATTTTGAACACCCTGGGTTTAAATTATTTTTGACATGAAGGCAACGTGTAACTGCAGTAGTCGAACTGTGCTGTGCCTCAAAGGTCCCTTGTGAAAGCAGCCATGTGCTCAGTGGTAACCCTGTAGTGCCAGTGCCAGGGATTAGATTATTCTGCAGCGCCTGCATCCTTAGGGCAGAAAGATGTCATATAAACCCAATCTCTTCTCTGTCTATCATTTAGTTTCGTCTCATCCCACTGTTCGTAGACCTTCTTTTTTTTCAAGTCCTTCTAATTGCCCCAAGCAATTTATGACTTCTTTTCTTGCTCCTTCTTCTAATTTTCTGTCATCCTGTTCAGATTGATCATCTCTCCAAACAATTTGTTTGCTTTAATTCCATGAAGTTCCAAGTTTGTGGTTCTAGCCATGTCCCATTAACTTTGACTTTCTCCTTCTCTTTTCTGTGTTGTTTTCATGGCATCTGCTATCCAGTAGCAAAGATGTATCTTCACTTTACTTTCTTTACCTAGTCATTACACTTTCAGATGGATGTCTTTATGGTTTCCCATTATGTTTCTCATAGTTAAGAGATCCCATATTCACCTGCAAAACCATGTGGTGCCTACAAAACCAGCAGGGACTAGTTTGATGGGTATGAGTTGGTATCTGTTCTAGTTGGTGATCAATATTGTCTATGATTTCTTTGCTGTCACTAAACATTAGGCTTTCTTGGTTTATAATTAAATCTCATCTCTCAGAGGTAGATATGTTTTTATTCTTATTTGTTCAAGCTGTAATGGGAGTATTGGTCAGTACTTAGATCAGTGAATCTGTGATTATCAATGGTAATGCCAAAAAAATTATAATTTGGTATACGTTTAGAAGTTCCATGTCAATATAAGGAGGAACTTTTTCACCGTGAGGGTGACAGAGCACTGGAACAGGCTGCCCAGAGAGGTTGTGGAGTCTTCTTCTCTGGAGACATTCAAAACCTGCCTGGATATGTTCCTGTGTGATTTAGTCTAGGTGGTCCTGCTCTGGTGGGGGAGTTTGGAATAGATGATTCCCTTCCAACTCCTGATGTTCTGCAATTCTGTGATGTACCTACTAGCCCAGACATACATAAGTTAACTATTGATTCGTGTATACCTGAAAATGGTTTGCAAGGTGATAGATTCTTGCCTATAGTTTAAAGAATTACTGAAATCCAAGATAGTGTTATTTGACTTATTTCTTGGATGCAGTATCATGAAATAAATTGAAAACTATTGGACTGTACTTCATAGCTTGTTTAACCTATATCAAATATCTGAACTCTACCCTTACCTTCGATGTCCCCTTTGAGAGGAAATATTAGAATGAAAGCTTTTTTTTTAAATTTTTCTTCCCTCCTTTTACCTTAACAAATAAGTGCTTTTTATTCAAAGTTGACTTTGGCAGGTCTACTGTCATGTAAAAAAAATGATTAATTATTTTCATACATAATACATTTATATTTTCCTCCTGTTACTCAACTTTTTATAGATCACATCAAACCTTTGGCTAGCAATTTTGTGGAAATATTTTCTGTATTTTGTGAAAAGCTCTTGGAAGCAATCAAAATATTGTACAAGGCTGGAACTTTACCTAGTTGTTAATTGGCAGGTTAAACTTTTATGGGTTTCTGGTACCCTGGCGATACATGACTATTAAAAATTGCAGGTGGTTCAGGGGAGAGGGGGAGGTGAGTTCCTGTGCTAGTAATATATCATAAAACTATATATTTCATGCGCCTGTTGTGAAAGTGGAGACTTTAATACTTCTTTCACAATATAAGCTGATTAAAGAATCTTTATGGATCTCATTAACTACAGTTTTTCTCTGTGAATATTAAAAAATGTAACACGTATGGATAAGAATAGAAAAAAAATAATTAGCCTCTGAGGTGCCTCCTTTGACTTAACAAAAGCAGCGTGGTATCAAATGTGCTTATTTGTTCTGAGCTTAAGATTGTATTTTTATACAAAATTCTGTTGATGATTTGGCCATTTTTCTTAATTCTGGCATGTTTTAGTATAGGAAGTGAAAGGGTAGGATTGTTGCATGCTCCAGCTACAATAAAATACTACAATGTGTTTCACAGAGTCACAAAACCATGGAACTGTTGAGTTTGGGAAAGACTTCAGGAGATTATATTCTCTCACCTCCCTGTTAAAAGCAGGGTCAGCTACAGCAGGTTGGTCTAGGCTAAGTCCAATCAGGTTTTGACTGTGTCCAGAGATGTGAACTCCACAACCTCTGTGGGCACCATGTTTGTTCCAGTGTTTGACCACCCTCACAGTGAAAACAGTATTTTCTCATGTTTAAATGGTTCGTCCTGTGCTTCAGTTTGGCCCATTGTCACTTGTCCTTTCACTGAATGCTGTGGAGAAGAGTCTGCCTCCATCTTCTTTACAATACCACTGCCAGTCAGGCATTTGAGCATATGGGTAAGATTCCCCTGAGCCATCTCATCTCCAGGCTGAAGTCTCAGTTCCAGATGTGTCTTGCCAGGAGCTCCCTATTCATTCATGCAGGCCTCCTCTTGACTGCTTGGCCTCCTGCCCCTCAGCTGGACTGTTCCTGAGCATGGAGGAGTTGATCTTTGGAAATCAACAGATCGCTTGGACCCCTTTATTCTTCAGAATCGTGTTCCATGGCAATCTTCCAGGCAACCCCATGAACAGGCCAAAGTCTCTTCTCCTGAAGTCCAAGACTGTGATTCTGCTTACTGGCCTTGTTCCCTCCTCACAGGATCCTCAGGACAATGTCATGGTCACTGCAGCCAAGGCTGCCCATGATTTTCACCTTCCTGAGAAGTTCCCTCTTGTTTGTAAGTATGAGGTCCAGCAGAGCACCTGCCTTTGTCGATTTCTCAACTGCCTGTTAGGAAGTGACCACCAATACCCTCCAGAAACTTCCTGGATTTCTTGTGCTCTGCTGTTTCTTCCAGCAGATAGCAAGTGGTTGAAGTCCTCCCCCTTGAGGATCAGTGTATGTGAATTTGAGGCTTCTTCAGTTGTCCAAATAAGGCTTTATTTGCTTTTTCAACTGATGATTTTAGAACCCATTTTGTTCTGCTTGAAATGGATGGAATCTTAACACTTCATTCAGCTTTGTCTGTCATTCAGATTTTACATCACTTGCAATGTTAAACGAAGAATGGAAAATATTGGATAGAATTTGGAATGACCTTACTAGACACTCTTCCAAATAAACTGCTGCTGCTTAGTACTGTTTAATAACAATGGTTTCCCATTACGAGTTGGATTTGTGTCTGTTGCATGATGATTTCATTAATTTAATATGTACTCTCTTGCTAACAAAATACTGACAAGCATCAGATGTTTTGATTTTAATTAAGATAAAAAAAGATAAGCATTCATGTACTTAATAAATGCAAGGATCTTTCCATTCACAATTCCATCTTATCTCTTATGTGAGTGATAGATTTTATTATCATCGAAGGGAAAGATCCTTAGATATATTTCCTCTATTATGAATCACAGATATTCACTGAGAAATATCTCACACATTTTGTTTTGAGAGACTTATTTTTATTTCTTTCTAATAATAATTTTGTTCTTGGTATCAAAACCAGCAGAAGGTCACATGGAGGCTTGTTTGGAATGGTCCACAAAGGCCAGAATGGTCTTTCTAGTATTAGCCAGACCAAAGGAAATCTAGATAGTTACTGGAAAAGACTGAAGAGGTCTATGGCTGTGTTTTTAGCACATTCTTGATCTGCTGTGTTAGTCCTTGGGCTGCACAGCCTCTTTTGCAGAACACGGGATGTTTCTGTTTGTGAAGAAGTTGCACCAGAAACTGAAACACAGCACTGAGCTTTGAAACTCAAAGCAACCTAGTCTGGTCAGGGCTCTGCTGAGTCCTGTTCATCTAACTCTATTGATTTTTGAGACCCAGGGCAGCACCTCCATAAACTTTTTCACTGAGATACTTTGGCCTTTGTACCATCTCTTCAGGGCTTTTTGGTGTAGAAGAACCCCAGGTTGTCTGAGGTGGTTGAAAGAAAAGCAGTCGAGAGAAGTATGTTTGGCTTTCTCTCCTTGTATAGGGAGGATGTCTTCAAAGCCAGGAAAAAACATTTCACACGTGTGTATAGACATGCAAACGTTCATCAGGACAGCTTTTTTTTTTTTTTTTTTTAATTGTGAGATCTGTGCATGTACTTTTTCTTTCCTCCCTAATGACATTGAAATAAGAACCCAAAATCCTAACAGGAAAACTTGAAATCTTTTTTGTTGTTTGTACACTTCACTCTGCTTGTCCTGATTTCTACGAATTAATTAATTTTTCTGATCACTCTAGAGACAGCATCACTGGGAGTTTCTTAATGGGAAGACTTTTCATGCCACTGGGCAGCCATGAAATTCAGGCCGTTCCTTCTTGGCTGTACTGTAATACTAATGAAGAATATCAGAAACAACTAAGCAGGAACCTAGAATGTGAACCATGGCAATTCAAAAATGAAATAAAAACGTTTTGATAGAAACATCAATATATTTCAGTTATTGGAAGGATCTTGATTTTTGTCTCCTTTTCAAAGATGTTGTTATTACAAATATAGGAAGGACTTAAACTCTCTGTCTCCAAATACCATTTGGGGGAAAAAAATCTTTTACATTTAACTAATAGCTCTATTTATAAAGCATAGCTTTATCTCTCATACAACTCAAACACAAGATTGATACCTTGCATTCATCATTTTTATGTTGCTTAGTAATTTAAAATTCAGTGGCTACAAACCAGAAACTGAAAGATTGCTTGAAACCTATCTGAGAGCTGTCACTGCACTGGAAGAAAGGCTGAGTTCTCATGTGTTAACACAAAGAATTTATACAAAACATATCTACATATTATTTCTTGCTACGTGATCTTCAGAGAACTTCAGAAAAGCAAGTGTAAGGGGTAGTGTTTTAAAAAGACAAAGTTTTAAGGTAGAAAACCAACTTCTCAGTACAGAAGGACATGCTTGTGAGGGTGTAAAACTATACAGAACTATCATCTTGAAACAGATGCAGTGATGGCCCCCAAAGGTACGTCTGTCTTCATGCCAATATCAATTAGGGCATATTCTTTTTCCTTCAGGAAAAAAAAAAAATATATATATACTTTTCATGCCACAGAAATAAGAACAAGTCCCAATATTACATGAATGTGTTCCAGAAACATCAAAGCATGCCACCAACGAAGCACTGGCTTTCAGACACAGAAAGAATAAAAATGACTATTCAGAAACTGCATGCTCCTCAGCTATATTTAATACTAGAAAATGGAGTGCCACCGCTTTTACATCTATTCTATAGGGCCTCATTCCAGCAAACACTTCCACGAATAGAACTCAAAGGCGCTGCGTATATGCAGAAAAATGCTCATGGGTTGAGAGTGTTTCCAAGAAGAATTGTGTTTCCTGTATCTTTATTTGAAAAGTTGCAAGAGTTGAATTTATTCAAATTTAAATTGCTATTATAAAAGCCATGCAAATGCACCTAAAGCTGGCTTAGCTTAATTAATTATCAACGCGGTTTTGTTATAAAAATAGCATTAAATTAATATTGTATTTAAACAATTTAAGTAATTATTAAATATTAAGTGAGAATGTGCTTTCTTATTTGCATGAGCTTCGACAGATTTATTTTTAAAGACATGGAGGTTTTTTGTCCTTTATAACTAGTTATTTCTTACAAAATCCAGGATCTGCTAAAAGAAACACGTATTCCATGTATGCTCACTTTCACTTAAAATATCTTGAAATTATAAGGCCAGAAAAGAAATGCTGAGCATTTCAGATATGGCTGTTCCTGAAATGGGAGTTAAAAGATCTAGGATCCTTATAAATGCTATTATTTGAGCAGTAAAATTTGCTCCTTGAATGATTAATGGCTGCGTAGAATATGAAGAATGACTGCATTTGGATCTTGTTCTTTCAGTAATAGCTTTCAGCTTGTTGTCCTTCAGGTTCCCTGCAGCAGCAGCATTATTATAATTTTAATAGTATGTAAAATCAGTCCTTCATTACAAGCAAGCTCTTAGGCAAGTGCAATGACATCTGCACATTACCAGCATTGAACACCAAACAAATTTGTAATGAAGGAGAACTTCATGTGCTACCACACATCAGTGATCCTGGCTTATTTCCCTGATTTGTTTTGCTGTTTAAATTTTCAGCATCGAGTCGTTAATGCTCTTGTTTCCTCGTACCCATACAGAAACAGCTGTTTTGTTTTGCATCCCAGTGCTGTGAATTTAAATGGGCTGTGAACTAAGTTCTTGGTTCCTTTGTCAGGTTATTCTGTCCTGTTCATAATGAGCAATGCCATTTCTACATGGTGGACTGCAACAGTCGGGGACTATGGGGAAAAAATAAGGGAATAATGGTGGTCATCGGGGGTTTCTGTCTCCTCTGGTGTGTCTGGCAATTTGTGAGAGTTGTGTGCACCACAGGTTGTGCTTCTCACTTGTGCATCTACTGATCTGTCCAAGGGAGATGCACAATTTTTGCTGAGACCTTATTTCCTCATCCTGCCCACTAGTCCACCCTCTGCTTAAGTGTTGTCAAGTGCCTGGTGATTATGCGTTGTAAATGGCGGCTCTTAATTCTCCTCTTCTTTGAGGAAAGCTGGGAAAAGTAGAAGCATAAGACCTCTGCCATCCAGCTCCTGTCAGTGGGGTAGACTCGGTCTGAGGGAATTGAACATGCATTCATCGTGTGAAATATCTTTAGCAATGGTCAGTTTTGGTTTTAGTGTGGTTAGAAATCAGAATATGCCTGGCCAATGATAACTTTGTCTCCTGAGCCAGAAGAATAAGCTGAAAACATGGCATTAAGATGCACGGAGCACGGTTTCTCTCATGTCACATTATTCATCTAAAATTAGGCATCTGCTCCAGGATAACCTGCTATGTTCTCCTTCGCTGCTCAACTGAAATTGGTGGTCTGGATCACAATCTGAGGGTGCCCACCTCAGCTGCCTTTCTGCTAACTCAGGTGGAGGCAGGCAGTCAATTTTATGGTCACCCTCTTAAAATATAAAGCGTACATGCAGTTCTCAGGTAACATCACTGTAGTTGTCCTGTGATATGCTCTCATCCCCTTCATTTTCTGACAGCACGTGGTTCTTTGTTACCAGCAGAAGATATAGCCTGATACCAGTTCTAGAGATCAGTGTTTTAATTCTATGCACTTTATTAATGAAAGAGGAGAAATTCCATGCATTCACTGTAGCAGTGCTGGTGCTAGGTCCTTACGATTTTTCAAGCAGGTAGGACTGTGGTCTGCTGATAAAAGGATCTCTGTGTCACTGGTGTGTTTGTTAAGGGGTACTCTGAATGGAAAAATGCGTTGCAGGGACATGGCTGTGACAGAGATCTCAGTCCCAAGTCTTGGGAGGCTCAAGATTTTCGCAATAAACTCATGCCTAGCATTCCTATTTATATCTTTAGAAAACCACCCTTCAATCGCTGTCTGCATTTTGGTACCTCTAGGCAATTATGTATTAGATTAAATGTTAGAACAAATGTTGGATGAAGCCACTGACATTCTGACAGTCTTGGAAGAGCAGAACTCTTGTGAAATCTAATATCCTCACCACAGAACAGGAAAAATAATCTTTCAGGTTTCAGTAGATGGATGGATGTATACTCTATTTTATTTTTCTACATCAAGCTCAACAGTCCTAACTGTCATTAATCATTTCAGAATCTCTCCGTTGCTATTTTTAGGAGCGTAAAGAATTTCAGTATTATAACATGATCTGTGCTAGAAAGAGGTCAAATAAATGGTCTGCAGTGGAGATTTGCTGCTAGAAATACATCCGTATAAAGTCGAAAGTAACTTTATAGTGCGGGACTACTGGGTGGGTGTAGACTAGTTGACTGCATTACAACAGATTTAAGCTGCTGGAACATTTTTATTGATACTTCTCTTTGTTTTTTCAGTCCAGTTTCCTCAGAATGCAACAGTTCATTCAATACAGATATCTTGGATTTAATTTCTACAATTATTCTTATATTTCTGGATGAACATTTCAAACCCAGAGGCTCTGTATACTAAAAACAAAACAAAGACGTTTTACGGCTTTCTCACTTCTTGTCACCTATTGAAAGGCTGAGCGTATATTGAGCCAGATTACTGAACGGAAGCAGCTCTGATTAGAAGCTGAGGGACCAAGGGCTTCTTCATCTGGGGGAACTGATCTTTGTGGGAGCACATACAAGATGCGAGGCACAAACCTGCTGCCCCTCATTTGCATGCAGATGTGTACATTTCTTAAGAAATGAACATCAGCCAGAGACAAATTTAGAGCTCTTGTTTGTATGGACTTACTGAAGAGTGGCATGCATGTAAAACACATTATATATAAATATGGTGAGACTAAGCATGTTCTGGTTAGCTTTTTATAAATATCACTGGAGCTTAAGCTTGAGGATAAATTCATCTTTCCAATGCAGAATCATACTGCAGAAAACCTGATTTTAACCAAACTCTATAAATATACTACAATTCCAGGTACTTTTTGTGCAGTTTCTTGGTCAGCAAATTAAACAAAACATCTCCTAAAAATGCAAAGCATACAGCCTAAATTCCTGGCTTGCTAACAGATATGTTATGGATGCCCACAACTTCCCTGCTTTCTCTCTCTTCTTTTAATTGATCTTTTTTTCTACCTCACTGCCACTCCTGCTGCTTCTATCATGTTGCCATCAGAGGCAGTAGAGTTTCCTAGACTTCAGTGGAGCTGTGTTCAGACTTACCTCTATGTGAGCTGAGTACACAGTAACATTGGGAGGGCAAGAACAATCTTTGCATCTTGTTATTATTTTTATAATCTCTACTATATGGATGGTAATTCAGTATACAGATGTACCTGTTTTCTTTATTAAGTAAATCAAAAGCATCTTCTTGAACACAGTCCTTGGAGAGTCTGTCTTTTTGGCAATGTAGTGAAAATGAGAACAATACTGGAGAGGTAGCACGTACACCTGCACGTGCATATAGACAGAGCTTTAACATAAACACCACTACATCAGTGCACACAGTGTGGGGAATAAACAGGAGGAGTTGGAAATCTCTGGGAGGTCAAGGGGTTATGACCTAGTTGCAATTACAGAGACTTGGTGGGACAACTCACATGACTGGAATGTGGCCACGGATAGCTACAACTTTTTTAAGAAAGGCAGGCCAACAAGGAAAGGAGGTGGAGTTGCTCTTTATTTGAAAGAGCAACTAGAATGCATTCAATTCTGCCCAGGGTTGGATGAGGAACGTATTGAGAGTTTGTGGGTGAGAATTAAAGGACAGGCTAGCATGGGTGATACTGTTGTGGGTGTCTATTACAGGCCGTCTGATCAAGAGGAGGAAGTTGATGAGGCCTTCTACAGGCAGCTGATACTAGCCTTGCAATCACAGGCCCTGGTTCTTATGGGGGATTTTAACTACCTCACTAAAGGCCTGCACAGCTGGCTGCTCACAGTCCAGGAGGTTCTTCCAGTGCGTTCACAGTAACTTCCTAATGCAAATAGTAGATGAGCCAACTAGGAGAGGAGTGCTGCTGGATCTTGTACTCACTAACAAGGAGGGTCTGGTTGAAGCGGTGAAGGTTGAAGGTAGATATGGCTGCAACGACCATGAGATGGTGCAATTCAGGATCTTATGCAGTGGGAAGAGAATATCAAGTAGGACCGCAACCCTGGACTTCACCAGGGCCAACTTTGTCCTCTTCAAGCAATTACTGGTGGAAATCCCATGAGCCGGGGTACCGGAAGGAAAAAGGGCCCAAGATAATTGGTCCATATTCATGGAAGGAGGGGATGGCCACTTGGGAGAAATATAAGACTGTTGTCAGAGCATGTAGTGTGAAAACTAGGAAATGTAAGCCCTTGTTGGGATTAAACCTTGCAAGGGAGGTCAAGGACAACAGAAAGGGCTTCTTCAAATACACTGCAAACAAAACTAATGCTAGATGCAGCGGAGACCCTCTGTTGAATGAGGTGGGTGCCCTGGTGACTGAGGATAGTAAGAAGGTGGAGTTACTGAATGCCTTCTTTGCCTCTGTCTGTATGGCTGGAGACTGTTTGCAGGAGCCCCAGATGGCTGAAGCCCCAGAGGAAGTCAGGATAAACAATGAGTCTGCCTCAGTTGATGAGGACTGGATCAAAGATTTAAGCCGTCCAGACATCCATAAATCCATGGGTCCTGATGGGATGCACCCAAGGGTGCTGAGGGAGCTGGCAGAAGTCATTGCTAGGCCACTATCCATCATCTTTGCTAAGTCCTGGGAAATAAGAGAGGTGCCTGAGGATTGGAGGAAAGCAAATGTTACTGAAGTCTTCAAAAAGGGCAAGAAGGAGGGCCAGCGTAACTATGGACTGGTCAGCCTCACTTCGATCCTTGGAAAGGTGATGGAACGACTTATCCTTGGTGCTGTCTCCAGGTGCATCAAGGATAAGAGGGTTGTTAGGAACAGTCAACACGGTTTTACCTAGGGGAAGTCATGTTTGACTAATCTAATAGCCTTTTATGAGGATATAACCAGGTGGATAGGTGATGGTAGGGCAGTGGATGTGATCTACCTTGACCTCAGTAAAGCATTTGACACCGTCTCCCACAGCATCCTTGTGGCTAAACTGAGGAAGTGTCAAGTAGTGAGGTGGATTGAGACCTGGTTGAAGGGAAGAAGCCACCGAGTTTTGACCAATGGGACAGAGTCTAGCTGGAGGCCTGTATCTAGTGAAGTCCCTCAGGGGTCACTACTGGCACCCGTACTATTCATTATGTTCATTGATGACCTGAATGAGGGAATAACACGTACAGTCAGCAAGTTTGCTGACAACACAAAACTGGGAAGGGTGCCTGACACACCAGAGTGCTGTACTGCCATTCAGCAAGACTTAGACAGGCCAGAGAGTTGGGTGGGGAGAAGTTTAATGAGATTTAATAAATGCAAGTGTAGGGTCTTGTGTCTGGAGAGTCACTCAGCAACCCCAGGTACCAGTATAGGTTGGAGACTGGCCTGTTGGAGAGCAGTGTAGGTGAGAGGGACCTGGGGGTCCTGGTGAACATCAGGATGAGCCAGCAATGTGCCCTTGTGTCTAAGAGGGCCAATGGCATCCTGGTGTGTGTGTGTTAGAAAGGGAGTGGTTAGTAGGTCAAGAGAGGTCCTTCTCCTCCTCTACTCTGCCCTGGTGAGACCACACCTGGAATATTGTGTCCAGTTCTGGGCCCCTCAGTTCAAGAAGGACATAGAACTCCTTGAAAGAATCCAGTGCAGGGCCACCAAGATGATTAAGGGAATGGAACACCTTCCTTATGAGGACAGGCTGAGGGAGCTGGGCCTCTTTAGCTTGAAGGAGACTGAGGGGTGACCTTATTAATGTTTCTAAATATGTAAAGGGTGAGAGTCAGGAGGATGGAGTCAGAAGGATGGAGCCAGGCTCTTCTCAGTGATGGTCAGTGATAGGACAAGGGGCAGTGGGTGCAAGCTGGAGCATAAGAAGTTCCATGTGAATATAAGGAGAAACTTTCACTGTGAGGGTGATGGAGCACTGGCACAGGATGCCCAGAGAGGTTGTGGAGTCTCCTTCTCTGGAGACATTCAAACCCCACCTGGATATGTTCCTGTGTGATTTAGTCTGGGTGATCCTGCTCTGGCGGGGAGGTTGGATTAGATGATCTTTCGAGGTCCCTTCCAACTCCTAAAATTCTGTGGTTCTGTGACGACAGAGCTTTAAGATACCTCGTGTCAGAAGAGCATTTTCTTGATCGATGTGTATTCATAATGAATGACTGTGTGAAATAGAAGTGAAGTAAGCCAGAGCTGTACACCTACAGCATATGACGCTGTTAGAAGTCATAAGTGAATATGGCTTGGGGTTGTGCACGAATTCAGGGACTGATTGAGGAGCTGCTTTTCTGAAAGGTGGTATTTTTCTGTTTTGAGTCCTCGCTAAAGCAGTGTTTGGTCGCAGCATTGTGGCTGCAGTTCTTCTGGACATGCTTTTAGCTGGGCTGTAAAATGCAAACCAGGTGATAAATGTTTGGGACAATTAACTGATCTCAGGAGTTGAAATCCTGACATAATAAAGTCAATAGCAGAACTCCCATTAACTGTAATGGGGCCAGGGGTCTAAATCATCATCTTGGGACTTTGATCAAGAGTCATGACATTTAACCCTGTTTTCATAGTAGGAAGAGCTACTAAGAAAGAAGGTCATTCCTTGCTGTTAGTTGTTCTGAGCACTGTTACAGTGCTTATAGCTAGGAAAAGTAACATGTATAGGTGTTCCAAGGATCACACTGAAATCTTTATATATGTCATGTTTTGAGGTCTGCTGAAATGCCTCACACAAGAGGAGGCAGGATTGTTCATTGTTCCCTATATTGTTAGCAGCCTATAACTGCTATGATATGTATTCATTAACATACAGAAATAATATTTTAGACTTAAATGGATGTGTTGTGTGGGTTTTGCCCTTGCTGGAGTCTCTCGTGTTACTGCTTCCAAGCTCAGATATTTTCAGTGGAAAAATAGAAGTATGTCACCAAACGCTACTGAAATGGCAAATCATGTGCTGCTAGAAGGTTTCAGATGCCAGGAATTTTAGTTTGAAAAACAATAGAAAATCTTCTTATTCCCTTTGTTTACCACCCTTGTCTTTATTTCTAGCATAGACTTTATAAATCTACAAATTATTGCCTTTATTGAAAACTTTGTGTGTTATTCAAGATGACTTGTAAACTCAACTCAATCTTCCCTAGCAAGGGAAACAGGAAATACCAGAGAACACTAGACTCAGTAAACCTATAAAATTTGAGAATGCAGCCCATTATTTCTAGAGACTTTTCACATAACACTTTGGGAAGCAATGACTAATTAGTTTTTGGCTTTAACAATAACAGTTTGAGGGGTTTTTGTTTTGTTTTTATAGCTTTCATATTAGGTAGAGAAGGGAAAGTGACTCTGAATGATGAAATATTGGCAGTGTATACACTTGCTTCTCAGTAGGAGCTCAGCTTTTTGATCCCTAGTACAATTACATTCATTGCCCAATTTTTATTGCTGTGCCAGAGAGTTAACAAGCAGCCGCTACACTCACGACAGCATCCTAATAGAGTTTTGTTCAATAGGTAATTGAGTATTTAAAATTAATGTCTTAGGTTCTCTGGATTCTTGGTAATAATTAAATGTTCACAGCATTTTTTCTTGACTCCTTCACAGCGGTAAATAGAATATTTACATTTATCCGATCTATCAAACACTCCAGCAATGCTTCTGAGCATTAACTGTAGCTAGAGGAACATTTTAGTTCTTGTTCCTTTTTCCTGCCTGAACACGTGGTGGAGTGTTACTGTCTGAACTCGTAAAATGGCAAAGCTCAGCTCTCAGAAAGCCCCACAGCTTCATGATGAATATTTTGATATGGACTCACCTGGAGTTCTTACCAGGTTCTTACCAGGAGAATGAACCTCTTACCAAGTACTAATGCTTAAAGCACACAAATGCAAACATGATGGAGGCATATGTTAACATTTTTTATTTTCTTTTTTGTCATTTGCTGCTGTTGGGAGCTTATTTCTGAACGACCCTTCAAGATTCTAGCTGATATTTCAGCTAATTACGTGTAGGATATGTTCCATGGGTAACTTTCTGAAAGGGAGCTGGGGAAGATGCTATTATCCAGCAATTAGAACAGGAGGCTGGAAATCAAAATGACCTGATTTAATTTGCATTTCCTCCTCTTTTGCTAAATGACCTTGAAAATGCAACTCTACCCTTACGTGCTTTAAGCCTTTCTCTTTAACCTTCTGTCTTTTTTTTCAGGTTTAGGGTCTGACCTTTTATGTGCTAAACTTGTATCACCTATCACTAGCCTTAGTAGTACAGACTACAGCTGTCAGACTACAGTCAATATCCAGAATGTTTTGGGATATTTTAATATTCTGCTGATTTTAAAGAGTTTTAATGATTTTAATTGCTATTACAAGCTCTTAATGGGATAAGGTATGACATGGGCATGAGCTAAAACACAAATAATTACCCATGAACCTGAAGGGTTCCTGTCTACCAAATAAAACATCTTGTGGTGTCTTACAGAATAAAATGCAAGAATTTATAGCACAGACTATAACTTGTGCCATAAGTAGGAATGCAAACAAATACCTTTCTGACAGTAAGTTTTCATATCGTCCTAAAGCCACAGCCCTTTCTTTTATTCCAGGTTCAGCAGGCCTCACTGGAATAACCTTCTCTGCAGACAGTTTTCATTTTCAGGGTTAAGAGGTAGTCTGATAGGTTGTGGTTCTCTGTGCTCTCCCAATCATCCCAGCATGATTAAAACAGCTCTCAGGGAAAACTTTTTTATATATATATATATATATGTGTGTATATATATATACATACTTCTGTATAAAAAGATATGCTTTCTCTTAAAAAACTAATCCAAGAATGAGTAATATTCCATATGTTCTATTCAAATAAGTTCTGTTTGATACGTTGACAATAACAAATTCAAGGAAGGCATATTAGCATCCATACAGATTCCTTTCTCCCAGATTAAAGGAAGAGATTGCATACTGGCAGGTTTCTTTGTGGTTTCATTGTACAGAAAAAGGTTCCTCGATTATGACAGTGGAAGTATAAAAGAAGATGAAAAAAGGCCTCTTAAGAGCGTTTTTTTCTAGCTGTCCTCACAGCTATACCTACGACCTTCATTTTGGCAAGTGAGGGAGGTCACTCCATGCTATTGGATATAACAGAGCTCTCAAAGGGCACAAGGAGATGTGGATGCAGGCTAATTATCGCTGTATTTAATAAACCATTTAAACCTGCATAGATTTAAAACTGGTTTCTGATCGGTACCTAAATCAGTGACTTTAGTGCTGTATTATACAGTGGTTACAACATAGCCTACCCAGGTATGGATGTCCTAAATCACTACATAACACCAGTGCACAGCTAATGGGCTCAAGCTATTACAATATTATTACAAGTTATTACAAGTTGTGTAAAATTCCCTCAGAGTAGCACTGTGACAGGCCATATCAAAATTAATGTGTTCAGACTCAATGATTGATGTCTACCTTACATTTGGGTTTTGCCCATTAAAAAATAAACACTTGGAGTGCAGCACAAGCAAGTTTTGCCCTGTTTACTTATATGAGTAGGGTTGTTACAAATTCTGAGTATTCTTTGAAATATTTTGTGAAGTTTAATAGTTACCTGGCATAGAAACTAGAAATAATTTTTGGTGATGAAACATTTTCTGATTGAGGATATTATCAAAGTGAGGTTTTCTGGGCAACAGTAGAAGTAACTAAAGCAGTGATAAAACTTAAATAATCATAGAACCATAGAATTACAGAATGCTTTGAGTTGGAAGTGACCGTAAAGATCATATAGTTCCACTACCCCTACCATGGGCAGGGACACCCTCCACTAGTCCAGGTTGCCCAAAGGCCCATCCAACCTGACCTTGAACACTACCAGGGAGGGAGCAGCCACAGCTTCTCTGGGCAACCAGTTGCCAGGACCTTGCCAACCTCACAGAAGAATTTCTTCCTAATACCTAATCTAAATCTACTCTTCTTCAGTTTACAGCCATTACCCCTTGCGCTATCACTCCATGCCCTTGTAAACAGCCCCTCTCTAGCTTTCTTGTAGGCCCCCTTCAGGTACTGGAAGGCCACAGTCAGGTCTTGCTGGAGACTTCTCCAGGCTGAACAAGCCCAAGCCCAACTCTCTCAGCCTGTTTTCATAGGTGAGGTGCTCCAGCCTTCTGATCATCATCGTGGCTCTCCTCTGGACTCACTTTGACAGCTCAGTGTCCTTCCTATACTGGGAACCTCAGAGCTTGATGCAGTACTCCAGCTGAGGTCTCCCAAGAGCAGAGTGGAGGAACAGAATCCATTCCCTTGGCCATGCTTCTTTTGATGCAGCCTAGGATGTGTTTGTCCTTCTGGACTGCAAGCACACAGTGCCAGGTTATGTTGAGCTTCTTGTCCAACAACCCCCTTATCCTCAGGGCTGCTCTCAATCCATTCTCTGCCCAGACTGTAGTTGTGCTTGGGATTGCCCTGACCCATGCACAGGGCCTTGCACTCGTCCTTGAAGAACTTTAGGAGGTTCACATGGGCCTACTGCTTAAGCATATCAAGGCCTCTCTGGATGGCATCCTTTCCCTCCAACATGGTGACCACACCACACATCTAGGTGCCATTGACAAACTTGCTGAGGATACACTTGATCCCACTGTCCATGATAAAGATGTTAAAATGCCTGTTCTTAATGCCAAGGACGTTAATAATGCCTGTTTAGAAAAACACTGAGGAAGAAAAAAAATTAGAAAGCATTAGGATTCCTTTGTCTGGGTTTATCTTTGTAATTTGACTCTACAATTATAGGAGCAAGAGTACAGGGTGCTTGAAAAGTAAATGTTTTTTTAACTTCTTTTTCTTTGCAAGGGTGAGGTATCCCCAGTCCTGAGACTATGTCTGTCTCGTAAATCAAAACCTAAGTGGTTGAGTTTGGTCTATGGATATTGTCTAAAAAAGCCCCTTCCTGTTTTCTGTATAAACTTGTTGAAACACAGTATGTTATTGGGAAACCTGCTCTACATATCCAGGGGAGTTTACTTGGGAAACGAGCAGGGTTCATTTGCAGTATTTATTTTTCTGGAAGGTGAGAGGTAAAGCTGATATGATGGAAATGACTGGCTCCCTCGTCCTGAAACCTTAGACCTGTTTGTGCTAATTCACTGATGTATGTGCCTAAACACATTAATAAGGCTAAAATAGACAGGGGCACCTAATGACGCATGCTGGGCTGGGGATAATGGACTAGGAGAAGGGTTTATTGAGGATCTGTTCCACTGGGAACAGAGCCTTTATATCCTAATTAAAGCCCTGTAAACCTTCATTTAGTACTGGAAATCCAGTATCAGGTTTACTGAGCTGATTTTAATTAAAGCTGATGTTAGCCTCAGCTTCATGTGGGTTTCTGACCAAAATAATAATCTTTAAACAATGTGTGTGTATATATATAGGCATGTACCTATACATGCCTGTGTTGGACTGCACTTGTGCATGTGTGTGTACTGGTGTATTTAAGTCTTCTGTAATTAAGAACAGATCATCCCTGTGTTTAAACTAGTAATTGTCTGTCTTTGAAGAGAATACTGACAAGTTATTTTTGCTTCTGTTATCACCTGTCATGTTAAATCTAATACCAGGTGAGAGCACTGTGACCCTTATATTGGGGGAGCTGGGAGGGACATTTGTGCTTCCCTGCTCTATAAATAACTGTCTTTGTGTAACCATTGCAGAACCAGATGTCATGTTGTAGAGGAATAAAGCACTACTCCTACATAAAAATAGGACTATAATATCCCAACAAAGGAAAACGGGATTTAAAAAATATTTTTAATGTTTTATCTTAGTAACCTCATGTATCAACGTGGATTTAAAAAAAAAAAGTGTGCTGTAACATCTGAGGAAAGATACATACGTTGTATATTTTTTGGTCAGGTGGAAAAGGATATTCTTAATTAGAAAATATATTAAATATATTTCTGTATTTAAACTTTGTGTGTGTGTGAGAGAGAGATACCCATGTGAAACTGGGGAAAAAAAGGGGGAGATGTAAAATAATGGAATGCTAAAACAGAAGGGTTAGACAGCAATTGTCCATATAATCTTTAATTTTCCTGCTTTCATCTTAGGTGTAGCCATTTCACTTTCATTATTGTGACATTTTTTCCCCTACAGAATCTGGCTTGTTTATTAATATTTGATAGATGGTCTAGCTGTCTAGGTTGCTTTGTAAAGATTTCGTATTCTTTCTCCTTTCAGTAAATCTCTAACTTTTTTTACCACCTGCCCTCCAACCCTGAACTGGATGCAGATTTTTTTGTATCCTGCAGGATGTTTGACAGAATTTATTGAGTATTTTAACTGTTTCACAGATACTTTCTTTTCCCCACTAAGTCCTTAGAAGATGAGATGGTGGTATTTGTATTTTATAACTAGACAACTGAAACTCAGGTCACTGCTATGCTGAGTTACTGTAGCTAGTTCTGGTTGAGCTAGGTAGTCTACCCAAACCTACATAATGAGATGATCTGCATTGTGCTTCCCAAATTAGCCCGAGTGAAGCACTGTGGTTGTGCTATATTAAGACAGGGTATCTCTGACTTGCAAAGCATTTTGCTGTTTAGACATATCCTTGGAGGTTATCTAAAATAGCAGTGTAGCTACCCAACTCTAAAAATTCTGGATTTTGAAGTACTTGGCAATATGATAGCTGTGTATTGGGTGAGATCCATCCAACTTCAGTTTCAATTACAACTCTTTCAGCAGAAAATCAACACTGAACCCCAGGACAATCAGACCAAATAATTCAGTTAGAAAACAGCCAAAATGCACATGCCATTTGGGATGCATTTGGCTTAAAGACTATATCCCAGGGAGGTCCTGTGCAGCTAAAATTGATTACTGACGTGTCTCCTGCAGCATGCATCCTGGGCACACACAGAGCCTGCTGTCCTGTCTCCTCACACAGGTTCCCAAAAAGTGGGGAGCTCTGTGATGGGCTGTTCCCATCTACCTACTAAGAAATACTAAGAAGTACGTATGGCATCCTGTTCCCTTCAGCTGCATTAGCACCTTACTCAGGATACAAGAGCTGGTCCCTCTCCCCAGGGCTCTCTAGCACTGAGGTTCGTGTCCAGCCTCTGTCCTTCATGTATCTGAGGAGGAACTGTTGTACTTTCGAAGCATGTCCATGGCAAAAAGGGTGATGTTTGACATAACAGAGTGTTAGTTTTCATGGGGAAACATGAGCTCTCCCTTCCTGCAAGAAATGTACCTGCAAAGTAGATAATAAACCCAATTAACAGCTCAAAGGCAGTGCTGCTAGTTACTCATTTCTTGCTGTTTATTAATGGTTGTGCAAACAGCTAGCTGAAACCACGTATAATTTCTTCTAAGGGTAGAAAGCATCCTTGCAGTGTTGGGTTGGAGGTGAGGTGCTGGTGGTGCCACCACCTGAAAGACAGCTGGCAGCAGAGAAGAGAGCTGGGCTGTTGATTATCACTTCTTAGCTGGAGACAATCACACATCACTTCAGATTTTTCACTCCACTCGATGTCATGCCAGTATAAAGGGAACCAACAGCTAATTTGGTTTCCTTTGCCCTCTGGAGAGATGTTCTCACAGCCTGCTCCAGCTGGCCTGCTGGCTGCAGGTGAACAGCATGGGAGAGGCTCACCAAGCCCTATGCCGTATGAGCAGTGGAAAACATGCCTTTAGTCTTTCATGCAAAGAGAAAATATCTCATGTGAAGCCTATGAGATGCTGACCCATATCTCTCATCTTCTTGGGGAATTCAGGAATTGCTGATAAGTGACTTTAGCTGCCTGTAGGCACACAGGACCAGTATTCTAAGGCAAGGAGAGAATTCAGTTCTCAGGAAGCGTTCATCTTCTGTAATCAAGAGGAAGACTTTACTTGCAATTTCTTTCCTTACTCACACAAAACTTCCTAACCCTTTAAAAACCCAAGGAAGTAGTCCTGCAGGTAACAGTGTCCAAACTCGGCACATTGAATTTGGGAAAGAAAAATGCTTTCTGGCACAATGCACTGGCTCTAGACCCTGCTGGGGTTAAACCTATAACTGCATTTACTTGTGCTCAGCTCCACCAGCTTACAGCCAGTAGATATTTGCATAGTCTGGTTCACATTTCTGGCTGAAATTTCTGGCATTGCCAATTAGTAAGCACCAGGAGTCTCAGACAGCTGTGGGCTAGAATGGCCTTTTTCAAATAGTTGAAACAGTGAAGAGTATAGGTAGGAAAGGACCTCTAGAGGTCTTCTGGGCCAATACCTTTCTTAAAGCAGGATATGTTCAATGAAGAACTTTCTTACTAGTCCCCAGAAAACACTTTTTTTCTTCCACAGTATTTAAATGGTGCTCCTCAGCTCTGTAATTCAACAAAAGATTTAATAGGTGGAAACTGTAAAAGTCACTTCTCTGGTCAAGTAATACCTTCTCTAGCAAGTTTTGATACATCTTTGTAAGATTGTGGGAGCGTGTATTTTAAGATGCTGGACGTGTTAATGACTGGAATTTTGCATGGGCAAAACAATTGTTCTCTCTGCCCAGATTTCCTCTCCGAAAGAGCTGTCTTAGCTGGCTCAGTTGTTTTATCTGCAACTTTGCCCCTCCTCACCTTGAAAATGATGTGAGGGAAAAAGCTGAGTTGAGGAAATGATTGTTATTTTGGAATTACAGGGAGTCAAGTACAGCATGACACAACCTGAATGGTAGCTTTTTCACTTGCTCTGTCCCTGTTCCAGAATGTGGAAAATCGTGGTTCAATTTGAGATGCAGTCAGTCTCCAGTAAAGTCATTAGGAATTGAAAGGGGCTGAAGCCTCTCTTTGTTGATATGGGATCATTTCTGAAATGTTTCAGGAAAAAATGAAATATGGCACCCTGTTTTTCAGATGAGGCCAAAAACATTAGGAAGCTTCTCCCTCCTTGTCGTGGGAGTTGCAGGTTTGTCTGTGGCTGAAGAATCACCTCCCCTCATCTTGTCTTCTTCTGTATGACTTTGGTGTGGGAGGTCTGATGTGCCAAGGTTGAGGAGAGCAAGTTGTCCATGAAGAAGTTTTGTCTGTTTTTGCCTTTTCTTGTCCTGCCAGTGACAATTCAGCAGTGAGTCTGGGCTGGGCACCAGGAGTGACACATTGGCACATTTGGTACATGGAATCATAGAATCAGGAGAGGTCTGCTCTGGTTTACTGCATTGTGCCTGTAAAAACAGTGGCTGGAAATGTGTTTTCACATAACACCAGTGCGTACAGACACTTTGACAGGGTCCCAAAGGGCATAGGGGCAGTATGCAATGCTTGTACTCTGAAACTTGGTTTTGCATTTGTCTTAAAAAACATGGAGGAAGAGACTGTAACAGCCTGGACTGCACTACAAATGGATACATCTTGGGTAACTTTATGAACTACGCTGAAGAAACTGGTTATATATTGTGAGGAAAACTAGAGGCTGGACTGATAGCTTTTCCTTCAATGCTGCTTTATTTGAAGGGTCTGGAAAAATAGTTTGGTTTTTTCTTTTTTTTTTTTTTTTATATGGTTGCTCACCTAACTGCTATATCCAAGATGAAAGCTTGCTCGCTGCCCTAGATCAACCTGACAGAAGTACAGTATTCGTCATGATTATCGGATTATACATGAAGTTTATACTATGTAATAGTTATGTTTTCCTTGTGGTAGATTTGAGACATTATAGCACAGTTATGTCTGGGTTTATATTGTAGGGCTCCAGCAGATGGCAGAGGAGACAGGCTTTCAATAGGTGAAGTTTTCAGGTACTCTGTTAAATTAGTACAAGAAAATAAGTTTTATTTGAGTTTCAGCAAACTTGCCAGTTTCACTTCACTCAGTTTCACTGAAGTGGAACCAGTGTGTAGGGTTTATGGGGGCTCACATGCCCTTCATGGTTGTTGGGCTTTACTTTGTGAAAATAAACCATGCTCTAATAGAGGCTGCCCATTTGGGATCTGAAGAGATTACAAAGGTCTTTTTCTCCTGTAAATTCAGTCATTGAATTTAGAATCGGTGCCTGAGGGGAAAGCGACCTATGGGGCCAGTCCTGCTCTTAGACTAAAAAATACTTCATAAAAGAGGTAAAAACATAAAGGGTTCTGATGTTTGTAGGTGGGAGCCAAAGCCTGTCTCTGTTCTCGTTTACATCACAATAAACCCCAAATAACAAACCTTACGTTTTCCATATTAAGAGAGTCGGTTTGGATCAAGGTCACCTTTGTGATCCCACAGAACACTCAATAAAGAAGCTGTACTAGGTAAGTAAGGAAATACCATGTAAACTAATAAGCCATACACAGCCATTGGTAAAGTATAGTAGAGCATGCTGAAACAGCTGTATTTTTCCTCTTCTAAAATGGTTTTGCAGTATGCTCTGTTCTCACCTGAACAAGAACTACAAAACTCTCAGCTGTAGGAAGGACATCATAAGCATAGGTGTGAGCACATAGGTTGTCAACAGTGGTCTAAATTCATTGAAACTTAACATGAGGAGACATGAACAAGAGGAGCACACAGAGGGAAAAGAGGCAATATTGCAGCAATTACTTTCTTAATATTTTTTGGAAGGGACATGAACATTTGTTGCTGCGATAAGAGGCCCCATATTAGGAGATGCTGACGTGGGAATTTACAGGGTCAGTGTATCCCCTGATGGACCTCCCTTTCTCTTTGAGCTTCCTCCAAACTAAGTATAAATGGTTCTGGACCTCCAGTGATCCCTTCTGCAAAGCAACATTTGTGGCTGCAGCAGCGATTCTTGGGCAAGCAGCCCCTGCCCAGTGAAATTACTTCATGCATAGCTTTACAGCAATGCTAGCATGTTTGTCCTTGAGAGATGCTGTGCTACTTTGAGATACCAGCGCAACCCTTATCCATCAAATTCTTTTAGGGACTATGAACAGCCATAGTTAAATAGGAAACTCTGTAGCTGAGAACAAAATTGCACTCAATAAGAGCAGAAATTAATTTTATTGTTTTATGTTACTGATAGGGTCTCTGCAAATAAGTTGTTAATTTTAAATGAACAAAGAGGGCACTACATTTTTCTGGTGCATGCTGTGCAAAAAGGCAGAGGTTGCTAATACTAATCCTACCTTAATGGTAGAGAATTCCTGAGGATCCATATGATGAAATAAATATAGTGAAAAAACCTTTGCATAAGAGAGTAATGTAGTCAAAAGAACAACAGCTACCACCTCGCACACAATGTAACATCTCAGATTTTAAGAAATTTCAAGTATTTTTTTTCTCTGTTAACTCTGGCCATACAAGCAAGGACAAATGCTAAGTTAGTAGATTTTTTTTTTCAGGTCAGGTAGTTCTTTTACTAGATACTTTATAGTTCATATTCAGTTAGTGAAACCACTCACGAAGCACTTTGTTGCATGTTCTTGATGAGCAATTGCTATCTAGCCGCTGTGGGATGCCAGGCATTTGTCAGGATTTGTTGGACAGTAGGCATTGTGTCAGCTGCACCTGCAGCGCTCTAAATATCCAACTGTCTTCTGTATCTTTCTGCTGTGTGTAATCTTTATTCATGTTTCAGTCTGAGCAATCCAGTAATTTGTCTCGTAAATGAAATTAAATGGCAGTTGTGACTAGATAATTTCACCGTTGCCATATTTAACTTAGGTTTTTCACAATGCCTTAGTACCAACGGAAGCCTATGAAAGTTTTACCTTTCATGTACTTTTTGATGTTTTGTGGCAGTATTGACTGAGACTGAGAGAAACATAAGTTCATTTGGTAGTTACTTCTCTCTTACCTCTGACTACATAGATCCTGAACCTATTGTTTCTCAGTCCCTCACAGAATTGTCCATACTGAACAATGACAAAAGCTCCTGAATTCTACAGAAGAGTTTTGCACGTTATAGGAGAGCTTAATAATACATGAGTAGTGGAATACCTCCAGTGTTGATGAGTGTGCCTCTTAAAGAGAAATTTGTAGCTGCAGCAAAACTAACAAGGCATTTTTTTGTAAGACAATAATCATGTCAGGGCCAGCAGATAACATACTTAAGTCTAATCAGCTTTCACTAATCACGGAAGGTAAAATTAGTTATTAGTGTTGAGTCACAACTTTCTTTAAGTAGCAGTCTAAATCCAATTACTGTAAGTTACTTTACTTTCCACTTAATACTTTATTGTTGTCCACAAAGGTTTTGGTGAACCAGATGCTATTTATACCTGAGTTAATGATGTGCTGTATTTTTCTTCAGTTTATTTGTATGATTGATGTGATCAGATACTAATTGAGATACTGATTTTGCTGCTGAAAAGTTCATGACTCATTAGAGCAAAGTCTGGTATCTTGATTATTCATACATGTAATTTGAAGCTGGTTTCAAATTTGTGTAAACTGGAATGACTTCATGTCCTTACAAATTTAGTAAGATTAATATCAGTGTTTGTATGAAAAGAGGGCTAAGCGAAAAATATTTTATTAAAATATAAATGAGTTTTTAAAATTTTGTTCATTTAAAAAAAAATTAAGATGTCACAGTCTGAGAGTATGTCAGCTTCTCTACCTGTTGGCTTAAATAATAGTATGACCATAGCGTCTTTAGAATAGTAGAGCTGAAATCAGTGTGAACGGAATTAGACGGATGCTGAAGGCTTCCAAAAATTCTGTCCTAAAAATACACATTCTGTATTATGAGTTCATTCATGTAGTGAGGTCATACATTTGAACTTGAACTCACCACTTGATGCCTTGAGCTTGATGCCTGCGGTTAACTCTTGAACTGAGAGCATTTGAGGGCCCTACAAGTGGCTTGCTGATGATAAACAGCTGCTGTTCTCTACAAAGCCTGCTGGATGGGTGGCTTCCTCTGGTCTGAAGAAGCCAAGATCAAAGAACAATGGTCTGCACCCAGCAGAAAAAGACAATGCTCCTGACACTGTCCAATATGGATGTGGGAATCCAGACAGGGCTCCAACAAATTGATGTGGTTGTGCAGGTCACAGGCTGTAGGGAATGCCACAGTCTCTCATTGGTAGCAGGGCATAGCAATGAGTACGGCTGTGTATGGTGTGAGGAGGTAGATGAGCTGCTCAGCCAAGTGACACAACTGCAAGATGAGGTTGAAAGATGAAATAGAAAGGCTTAGGAGCATTAGGGAGGCTGAAATGGAGATAGACTGGTGGAGCCACACTCTGCCATCCATGCAGCAGAAATGGGAGCACCCACCAGATAGCACCCAGGATCAAGGGGCCCCTGTATCCTGCCCTTGTCAGATGGAAGACAGAAGCCTAAATGAAAGGGGTGAGTGGAGGCAAGTTCATGGCAGTAGCAAGAAGGCCTTGCTTTCAGTAATAAACTTCCTGATATGGATTCCTTAGAGACTCTGGAGTTTGTCAGACAGAGCTGTGTATGTCGTCCCCTTCCAAACACACAGGGAAGAAATAGCCTGGGGCTCAGAAGCTTCTGTATTGGTCACAGCTTCCTTGCAATAGTCCTTCCCAGGTGTCTCTCAGAAATAGGAATGAGCCCTGCTGGAAGAAAGCCAGTCTGATAATAAGGAGGATGATGGGCAAACTATACCAGAGGTCTTACTAGTTGGATAGGCCTTACAGCTGTGTGGCAACTCTGCAGGAAGGTTGCACCATGGAGTTCGTGGAGCAGCATGAAAGCTTGGGTGTGGGTTATGCTATGCCTGCCAGTATCTGGCAGTCAGCTGCAGTGATGAGGGCAGCTTTGCTATCTTGGGAGCCACAGTGTGTGTGTTTGACTCCAAGTGGCATCCAAAGCCTGTAGTAATCCCAGCGAGTGGAGTCCAAATAGATGTGTCTGCTGCCAGGTCTATGTTGGGGATAGAGAGCAGCGCCAGGCCTTTTAACCATGGAGCAAAGTCAAGATCTCTGATGTGTAACAGAGCCAGGGTCTTGCGTAACTCTGCTCCTGAAATGGTCAGACGCAGTGAACAGGTCCAGTTATGACATTGAGGGGAAAGTTGAGGCCAAGGGGCATGACCTTGGTACTGAGGTTTTCGGACTTCTCCTAACTTTCATCTCATCTATGTCTCTTTAAATAACTTTGTATGGATTTGTAGTTGTGTCAGCAAGTGCATAATTTATCTCTAGATGTTGAGATGCTGTAAGTAAATAAATCAAACAATATTCCAGATCTTAGGATGACGATAGTAAATATTTGCTCTGCAAAATTGTGAGGGAGAAATAATTTTCTCTTCCCCAAAAGGAACTGTGGACACAATTTTTTTACAATTTGTAAAAACTGCAAAGGTATTTAGTTTAAATTTGTTGGGATTTGTTTTGTGGGTTGTTTTTGGTTTTTTTCAAAATAAAGTTTGCACTTTGAAAACTATTCATTCCAGTATTTCTGGGAATGAGGGTTAATATAGCTTGTGAGTTGTGGGAGCAAATTCCCTACATCAGTTGAGAAAAACACCAAGCTGTTTTTTCCCCTACAGTTTCTTACACAGTTGTATGTTGGTCAGGTGAGATAGCATGTGTAATTCATAAATCATGCTTCCATCCTACATAAGGAAGGTGATTATCCATATGAGAATTTTTGCACTGAAGTGCTAAGGTGCTATTTTTAAGTCAGTATGAGTTAAGCGTAATACTACTGTACTTAAACCTGAACTTAGCCTGAGTTTAAACCCCTGAGAGATTGTTCAGTTTGAGTTGAGATTGTTCTGCTTTAGATGATGGCTGTGCCTGCTCTAGAAATAGTTTTGCGGGTGGAAGGCCTTATTATCCCTGCCAGTAGCTTGTTACTTTTCATCTGGGCCTTAGTATTTTCAAAACTTTTCTAGAATAAGGTACTGTGCAGCTTCTCCACTGAAGGCAAAAGCGTCTAAAACGTTCTGATAGGTCATCTGACTCTTCAAGTGAGGAGTTCTGTAGGCAGTAGCTTCCAGCTGCTGACTTGCAATGGGAAAGCAAATACATTAAGCCAGCGGGGCTAGGTCTAGAGCAGGTAGTTTGTTCATGGCTTGAATTTTTACCCATGTGTTTAGATTAACCAAAATAGGCACTTAAATAAACCTGTCTGTGCTTGGCCTACCATTGTAAATTGCTTATGAAGTAAATGAATAAAGATAAACCTGATGAACTTTTAAGTGTCAATCTGAGGTGTCTCCCTTGCATGGAGAAGTGTTCAGGTGATCTTCTTATTCATGTGGGACGCCACAAAAGACGGAGACTCTTTCTGTGAGAACAAAGGGACATTCATATATGGCATGTGGCTAGGTTTGGTCTCAGAAAGTTGACTTCTCCAAAGTAGGGTGGGGTTTTTTTCCCTTTTGGGAAAAAAAAAAATCAGCTACAGCAGGCTGCCCAGAAGTGTGTCCAGTAAAGTTTTGAATATCTCCGTGGATGGACACCCTATGACCTCTCTGGCCATACTGTCACAATGGTTGGCAACCCTCACAATAAATAGAATATTTTTTTTATTACTTCTAGACAGATTTGCTCATATTTCACTCTGTGCTTGTTGCCATTCCCTTTCACTGGGCACCACTGAGAAGATTCTCCTTCCTTTTACTGTAAGGTATTGTGGCGGTTGAGCCCTCGCCAAAGGTCAGACGCACACCAAACTCAGTACTCCCCTTCTTAGTTGGACAGGGGAGAAATAATTGAGCGGCTCAAGAGTCAAACTCGTTAACAATGCAGGCAAAACAGACTCAACACAGAGTGCTGAAGAGAAAAGTTATTTATTACACCACGCTAAAGAGAAAACAGTGAAAAACCAGAGTCAGGAGTGCAACTAACAATCTTAAAACAAATGCAACCAGGCAAACACTTTTGCCCCCACCACTCCCTCCTTAGCAGGCTTTAGTTAGAAGTTTGCTCCCTTCTTCCCTCCCAGTCAGAGCCCAGGAGGGGCAGGGACTGGGGAAAATGGGGGTCTCGGGAACACCTTCCCCCTACCCCTCCATTCTAAAGCAGACTTCCTTTTAGCTGTGATTTTGCTCCCTTCTTCCCCTCTCCTGTGCACAGCACAGGACAGGGGGGCAGAGACTAGGAGATGGGGGCTTTAGTCAGTCCCTTACAAGATGGTTTCCTTCTCGGCCGGGATGGGAGCATCCATTCCACACAACCTCCCCCTGCTGCACCGTAGGATCTCACTCATAAGAGCCAGTCCTCCACGAGCTTTCTCCAAGGCAAATCTCTTCCCACCGGGCTTCATCTCTGCTATGGCTGGCAGCAACAAATCACAGTGTCTCTCAGTCCCAGTCCTCCACGGGGCTATGATGCCTCCTCCAGCAAACCTGTTTGGCTCATCTCTGTAGGTCGCTTGTGCTGGCCGGGGCTCATCCCAACGTAAGTCACGGCATCTTTTCTATGTCTCCACCGGCTCCATCCAGCGTGGAGCGTCTCCACCGGACAGGTCGGGTCTCTGCTTCCTCCATGGGTCCTTTCCTCCGGCTACTCCTCGGGCTGCAGGGGCATCTCTTGCCCGGGTACCTGGACGCCTCCTCCCCCAGCCTTCCGGGCCTTTTGTGTCTGTCAACTGCTTACATTTATATGCAAATAGACATCCCAATGCCCTTAACGGGCCAAAATTGCAATCCTCCTGGCACTCTGTGTTCTGGTGGAGTCTTTGTCTCCTATATGTGATTCTCAGAGGCGCTATAAGCAGGCTTGCAGAAAATTCCAGCAGCCATTTTCTGCAGCCCCTGGCCCTCTCTCAGTAGCCAACTATGCAAAACCGCAACAGGTATTTATAGACATTCATAAGATCCCTCTAAGCCGCCTTTTTCTTGGGGCTGAACATTCACAGCTCTCTCAGCCTCTCCTCATATGACAGATGCTCCACCGTGTGACCTGAACTCTGCTTGTAGATTGCCAGTGGTGCCTTTTAATCAGCTGTGAGGTAATTAAGCAGGCCAATATGGTTTTGCCTAAACTCTCCTTATAGGAGAAAGATGTGCTATTTAAAAATATTTAATTTAGTCACAATAATTCTCAGTCTTTGAAGAGCAGAAAACAGAGTTTCTGTGCTAATATTTCTGTCAAGTTTTGACTTTTTTGGTTGTTCATTTGTTTGGTTTGGTTTTGTTGGTGGTTTGTCGGTGTTTTTTTTAAGTTTATTATTTCATCTTGCTTTATCTGTTGGTAAAAATCTGCACTACATGGCAGGAAATTGTGCTTGTTTTGCTAGCTCTCTGCCTTCATTCCTGGAAAAGTATGAGAGTATCTTACGTTGCTCAGCTCTGACTTCATAGTCCAGTTAAAGAAATGCATGAGAGCGGTGAGGTTATATTGCCAACCCAGAATAAAAGTCATGAGTCAGTCTTCAAAAAACAGTAAGCTCAGAAGCTATTTACTGAGTAATTATATATTGTTTAAGTATCTTTAGGAGAGTTCTATGTTTGCCTTCTGTTTGTTTCTTTCAGTCTGAACATTCATGTCATGTTCTCAAGCTTTCATTTGAGGTTGTGGAAACCCCCTCCCTGGCAGTGTTCAAGGCCAGGTTGGATGGGGCTATGGGCAACCTGGGCTAGTGGAGGGTGTCCCTGCCCATGGCAGGGGGACTGGACCTTAGATGGTCTTTGAGGTCCCTTCCAATGAAAACCTGTGGTTCTGTGAACCCTGTGGACTAAAAATAGTTACATGTAAAAGAAATTTTATAGGCATTTTTTTTATTTATAAATAGTTATCTACACATATTTTTGTGCATAAGCAAAGGTAAATTTTTAACTGAAGTTCAATTGAGATATTTAGAGAAAAACAGAGCTAGTATAGAAAGATCTGTGATAAACTTGTATGACACATTAAGTAGTGCATGATGGGTACAACAATACCATCAGCCAAAAGATAATATCCAGATGTAATTCTTTTGCTTGGAGATTATTTGTCATGGGACATTCTGTTGAAATTATCTTTGTCTCCACTGTGGATTCAGTGCACCAAGTACAATTTTGTGGACTTCAGTCTGAGAATAGTTTTGTTTACTTCCATGTTTCTTATATTGGATTGCTTCCAGGTATATATGAGGCATAATTCATCCCTTCAAACTCTCTAATACAACTTTGTGCAGTATACAGAGAAATGGTTTCTCTGTCATAATCTACACTCATATCTCCCTATTTCACCTTGGAATATTAGAAAGTATGCAAATACTTTACAACAACAAAAAGCAGCGTAAGAAGGTGATTCTATATTACTGCCCCGTAGAAATCCAACGAGTTCCTAAATTGCATTTGAGGGATTACAAAGGGGGTTTTTTTGTTTGTTTGTTTGCTTTGTTTTTCTCTTGTCTTTAACATTTTCCCTGTAATTATTTTGCAGCAGGTGTGAGCATCCTTGCTACCAGGCAACTAGTTTGCTGGCTAAAATGTAAATATATGCGTCATAGTCCCTGTGGAGCCCTAAGCATAGGCCTTTAATGGCATCACAGTTAATTATTAGTATAATGTATGGGGACGTATTTTTCCTTTAGCTGGCTGGGTATGCTATTAAATGAATGGGGATAGCTTGCTAGGTGAAACTTGTTAACTATTAGCTTACCGTGTCTTCAGCATAGCTTGTCTGAAAGATGACATAGCAAGCACTTAATTTTGATTATAATAGATTTATTATATTCATGAAGTTTTAAATCTGTTGAAGATTTACAAATAGGTTGAATAATATCAAATGTAGTTGAATTTCAGAAGAACAAAAACATGTATTACGTACTCTAAGTGATGCTGCTCTGGCAGGGGCTTAGATTAGATGGTCTTTTGAGGTCCCTTCCAACCCCTAACATTCTGTGATTCTGTGATATTCCTTTCTTTTTTCTTGTTATACAATATATTCAAGAGTTTGCAGGTTTTATCACACTGTAACTATTAGGTTATCAGTCTAGATGCTTTTCTGTTTGTTTTTTGTTCAGCAGTGTCTTTGTTCCTGCCCTATACCCTGAGAGAGAGTGCCTGCACAGTCTTGTTCTGTGCTTTAGCCTGTCACTTCCATGGTTTTTGCAGAGATTGCGCATTTTAGCCTAAAGCTCACGTGCTGTGGGGTTTTCTTTTCTTGGCTCTACCAGATTTTTCTGCACGTAGACCTGTCCAGAGCTCACTACCTACCCAGGAAGAAGGAAATGCTGCAAGTGGGAGTGGGCAGTCTCTGATAGAGGAAGTTATCTATTGAGAGGAGCTACAAAGAGTTGCTGGGATGGAGAGAGGCTGAGCAGATCTGACATGGGCTGTGTTTTGTCTGTGTCTTTGCTTTCTTTGGCGGTTCTGAGGCACTGAAGCAGGCAACCAAAAATAAGCCTTGAGAGGAAGATAACATTTCTGTTTATTTTTGGTTAAAGGCAAAACCAGTAAACATCTGTTTCAACAAGATTCTTTTAACAGATGTAAGGTGGCCTTGTCTGAAGGTCCTTAAATACCTAATTCACTTACCTGAGTGATGGCGCCCATCTAACACAATAATTTCCAGAACCGTGTTGGAAAGTGTCCTGCTACAGTGCCATACACAGCTTCCTTACTATGCCAAGGTGGTACACCACCATTAAGAACTAGGTATCCTGTCTCAGGACTGGCTGTAAACAGATATCTGGGATGAACTTATATGATATTTCTCTTCAGTAATCTCAAAACCTCCAGTTGTTTTCACCTCAGGGGACTTGTTTTGGCATCCATGACATTCTTTTTTAGGTAGTTCCATGGGTCTACTATCTAGTCTGTGAAGAACTAAGTTGTTTAGTTTCACGTAACTTTCCATGAGTTTCTGACATTTACCTCTTGTACTCAAAGACAATGAACAATTAGTCCCATCTCTGTATTACTCATGAATTTGCAGACCTTTATCATATCCTTCCTAGGATGTGATACCCGTTTTATCCAGACCGAAGAGCTCTAACTAACTTAGTAGTTCTTCATCTGTAAGTCATTTCATATCTTGCTGCCCTTCTCTGAACTTTTCCTGATTCTACTTCAGAATTCTATAGCCTTACTGAATGATGGGACCCAATCTGTACCAGGTATCAAAGCAAGCTATGGATTTATTCAGTGGTGTGATGATGCTTTCAATTTTGTCCCCTGTTCCTTTCCTAATACCATTTTCAGTTATTTGATAGCCTTTTCCTGACAACTTCTGAGTATTCAGCAAATGTTTTCTTGTGGAACTATTTACAAATCTAAGATTTCATTCCTGAGTGGTTGTGGTTGTAAAGTGTCATTTTATATGTGAAGCTGGGTTTGCTGTACACAATACACATTGCTTTCCCTTTACCTTTCTTAAATTCATTTCTCGTTTTATTGCCCATTCAGTTTTCTCTTTTGCAGTCCTGCATGGTTAGTTCTTGTCTTTACTACTGCAGGTTGCACCATTTCACCTCAGCCCTGTTTCTGAGTGAGCCAATGTTCGCTATGTGTGCGTAGTATTCATTTAGCCTCGCTGCAATGGCCTTGTCTTCTCTGGGTGCTTTGTCACAGTGTGAACATTAACTGAGCCTAGAGAGTCGCTCTGACAGTCCTTTTGCACATTATGTGTTTGAAAGCAGAATTATAAGACAATTTGCCAGGTGATCCTTATACTTCTTAGAGTTATTGTGTGCCTTTATTTAATTTTCTCTGTGATTTTCAGCTGGGTACAGCTTCAGCTTTTTGAAGGATGTTGTCTTGTTCTCAAGCTCTCCTTCTGAGGTGATGTTCATCAGTACTGTGTTTTCAGTCAGGTGTTTTTCCACATAGTCTTTCTGCATCCTCTGAGGATTTAGCTCTTTTTAGTGTCCTGTTTCTGTTTCAGCTGTTCCCATCCTTTTGCCTGAAATACAACTTTGAAAGTAAACAAAGAAAGAGAGAGAGAAAAAGAAATCTCCCTTGTTGCCTTTGGCAGCAGTTTCAGTGGATCAGAGCCAGACAGGGTCTGACCCTTCAAGTCACACAATTGCTTTTCGTAGTTACATCCACTTCTGTGAAGTTATGGTATATTGGACTTTATGCTTCTGTGTTTGCAAAAGCCCCAGATTTTTATATTTAAGAGTTCATAATAACCTTACATGGTGTTCTTCAACAAGGGATTTCCCTGCAACGAAAAACTTCATATATGTAAGCTCCAGTGGGATGTTTTTGTGAGAGGCAAGTTCTTAGATAACTTGAATGAAAGATGGGGGCGGGGGTTGTAACATCAGTTAAAATGGTGCAACACCAGCTCCTATCTGACATTTGCAGCTATGTTGCTTGTTACACAGGTCTGAGAAAATACAGGATGTTTACAAGAAATGATAGAAATAGAACATTTGATTCATATTACTATTACAGATAGGAGAAGGCATGTAAGTCAGCAGATTGCTGCTGATAAAAGCATTGATTTATGTGTTCAGCGTTCAGTAAACACTGAAGTCACTTGGAAAAGGTAAAACCAGAAAATAACCAGGTCAGGAGAATAAAATGTCTTTATTGTCTCTGGTCAATAGTAAACATGCCATAGACAGTGAAATGGATGGTTCAAATGACAAGCAATCTCTGCATCCACTGCTGGGCTTTACGGATCCTTTTCTGACACCTGGTTGCAGAATACTGAAAGCCATTTGTAAAATTAGGGACTGCGTTGTATAAATCCAGTGAAGATTTAGTTCTGCAGTTTGGCAGGTGCTGTAGGTGGCCTGGTCTCCTTTTCCCAGCTTCAGGGATTCACCTGGCACTGAACTTGTGATCCTAAGGGTTGGTCACTGGCTGTAGGTGTCTTCCTTCGCTTTTGCTGCACAATGTGCCTACTAGTCTCTACCCAGCCATGCAGACAGCCTTTAAGTCAAGGGTGCAGGGCTTTATACCTGAGCAGGTGTCGCAGTGTGACACTGGGTGCATGATCATTTGACCACTTGATAACAGAGCTCTGTGTGCTCCCTATGAGGGCCAGCCTGGCATTCCAGCTCCTGCTTGCTAGTACCGTTACACAGATGGACTGCGAACACTTAAGAGGTGTGATACTTTCACATGTTTTTCCCCCTTAAAGCAAAATCAGGCTGTTCTTGCATTGCTGTGAAGAAAAACGATAGAATGAAATGGCTTAACAGCTTGTAGAGCAAATCCCCCTCCACTGTAAGGGCAGAGCAAGTCTGAGACTGCCTCATGAGACTGAATGTGTACAAGTCTATGCGGCTGGATGACATGTATCCCAGGGTCCTGAAGGAGCTGGCTGATGTGGTTGCCAAGCCTCTCTCCATCATATTTGAAAAGTCGTGGCTGTCAGGAGAGGTCCCCGGGGACTGGAAAATGGGTCATGTCACTCCCATTTATAAGAAAGGGAGCAAGGAAGACCCAGGGAATTACAGGCCGGTGAGCCTCACCTCTGTGCCTGGGAAGATCACAGAACAGATCCTCCTGGATGACATGTTGGAGCACATGAGGGATGAGCGTGTGATCCAGGACAGCCAGCACAGCTTCACCAAGGGAAGGTCGTGCCTCACCAATCTGGTGACCTTCTATGATGGAGTGACGGCATCAGTAGGTAAAGGGAAGGCCACCGATATCATTTACCTGGACTTGTGCAAGGCCTTTGACACAGTCCCCCACCACATCCTTATCTCTAAATTGGAGAGATGTGGATTTGATGGATGGACCATCCAGTGGATAAGAAACTGGTTGACAGAATGTAGACAAAGGGTGGTGGTCAATGGGTCTATGTCCAGGTGGAGGCCGGTGACAAGCGGGGTCCCCCAGGGGTCTGTCTTGGGACCGGTGCTCTTTAACATCTTTATCAATGACATTGATGAAGGAATTGAGTGCACCCTCAGCAAGTTCATGGATGACACCAAGCTGAGTGGTGTGGTTGACACCACAGAAGGAAAGGAAGCCATCCAGAGGGATCTTGACATGCTGGAAAGGTGGGCCCGGGTGAACCTAATGAAGTTCAACACTGCCAAGTGTAAGGTGTTGCAGCTGGGCAGGAAGAATCCCAGACATAGATACAGACTGGGAGAAGAGCTCCTTGAGAGTAGCCCTGATGAGAAGGACCTGGGTGTCATGGTGGATGAGAAGCTTAACATGAGCCAGCAGTGTGCTTTTGCAGCTTGGAAGGCCAATGGTATCCTGGGCTCCATCAGCAGAGGGGTGGCCAGCAGGGACAGGGAGGTGATTGTCCTTCTCTACTCTGCCCTCATGAGGCCCCATCTGGAGTACTGTGTCCAGATCTTGGGCCCACAATAGAAGAAAGATGTAGAACTGTTGAAGAGGGTTCAGAGGAGGGCCACAAAGACGATTAGAGGGCTGGAACACCTCCCCTACAAGGAGAGGCTGGGGGAGCTGGGCTTGTTCAGCCTGGAGAAGAGAAGGCTGCAGGGGGACCTCATTGCAGCCTTCTAGTACCTGAATGGAGCATACAAACAGGAGGGGAATCAATTTTATAAAAGGGTAGACACTGGCAAGACTAAAGCTAAAGGAAAGAAGGTTTAGATTAGATATTAGGGGGAAGTTTTAGAGAGAAAGTGGTGAGGTGCTGAAACAGGCTGCCCAGAGAAGTGGTGGATGTGTCCCGCCCTTGAAGGTGTTCAAGGCCAGGTTGGATGGGGCCCTGGGCAACCTTGTGTAGATTGAGGCCTGGAGGTTGGTGGCCCTGCCTGTGGCAGGGGGTGGAACTTTATGATCCTTGAGGTCCCTTTCAACCCATACCATTTGATGATTCTATGATAGTTGCAATTACAAAAACAATGTGAAGATGTGTTATACCAAACAGAAATTGAAATAAAAATCTGTTAGGTCAGAAAACTAGTATATACTCATTAGGCTAATTTTGGATTACATAATTAACGATTATAGCTGGGATATAAAGATTGAAATTGTTAAGTTCAGTACTGATTCTCTGCCAAATAATAAGAACTATTTTCTGAGCCACTGATGTAGATGTCGAAGTTTCTCTATGGCTTGGGGCAATACTGCAGAAAATTATTAATAGAATTTTAAGAAAACAATATATATTTGGGAATATGTTTGTTTCATGTTACAAAGGAGCACTGTGCCTCATGCTTGCATTGTACTTTCTTATAGCAAAAGCGACACTTAGACCTGACACAAACAGCTGCTCCTACCCAGATGCATACTTTCCCCATGGAGTCCTCTGTAGGATCTTGACATGTCATTGCATGGTAAACCCAGGTTCCCAATTTATTGTGATGATAAGTTACCAAGCCACAACACGTAATTTAGCCCAATGAAACTGGGTTTTAATGCTTTTGATAAGATTTTGAAACAGCAGTAGACAACACACCTTTTTTTTATTTATAACTGAACTGTTTATGGTGGGAAATTTTTATTGAAACAGTAATTCTGCTAACAATTGCACTGTCAACTCTTATCTCCAGGTGGGAAAACAAAAACATTTGTATTGAACACATATTTCATTGCTAAGTGATATGGGAATTATAATTTGTAACCTTTCAAAAGAAGTAACCAACTTTTATTGCTTTCACTTTAATGATTTTTTCCCACCTTCTAATCAATCCATTTTTGCCTTTGAGACCAATTTTATTCTATTTTTGGAGCTTATCAGTTGTAGGTGACAGTAGGCAATTTCCTATGGATTGGACAGATGCAAAGTAAAGTCATTATCCTTCAAGTCATATTGCAGTAGAGGTGCAGACGTGCTGAAGAATTTGCACCTTTGAGTTGGTAAAGCTCCTGTACTTGATGTTTGATTCTTCAGTCACTCTTGTCTGTATGCCTTCTAAGCTGGAACAGAAACCTCTCCACCAGAGCTTCTCTCCTGCAGGTTCTTCTTCCACAGCAGCGAACACCACGAATTCAGATACCTTCCTGACTCTAGTACCAGAAGCTTAATAGTTAGCATGAAAGTTCAGATCTTGCCATAGTTGAGAGACAGATTCTTTGGAGAAATATTCTGATAAGGAAGCGTCGATTTTTTACGTTCTCACATACTTGGTCTATATGGTCATTGCACCGACTTTCGGGCACTTGTCTCTTGGCTATGACAGCGGTTACCCTAAATGGCTCACTAAAGTAAAATAAATAGGGAAAGATCTGCTGATCTGTTCACTGAACCTTATGCTGTGGGACAGATATATATATATATATTTCACTTGGCTGTATTTTCTGTGTGCTCTTTTGGATGGGGTACAGGAGTAGACTCCAAAGCTGCTTGGAACAGTGACAGAAAATCCCATTGGCTCTGAAAGGAAAAAAAAACCCTCAGCCAGTGTGTTTTACTTGTTTGAGAAGTAAAGTAAACATTTGCAGGTTTCACAGTACCTCTTGGAAGTCAGATATTCTGAGCTTTGGATACCTCATGTTCAGCATCTTGTTAGTAAGTCTGTAATAATTAATTTTTTTAAGGTTTTAATGCAATGTAATATGAAGAAAAGCTTTCAAAATAAGAGATGATAAAACATGTAGTATGCATCTTATATAGTAGAAATACTGTCTGTCGTAATCACTCCATTGATCTGATATGTTTTCAAAAGAAATATCATACTTCATCCAACCACACACCTTTGCCATGTTTCCCAAGTTAAACAGAAATAAAATTGTGTTCCAGATAGCTGTAGATGAGCCAACTTGCACAGAAATGGATATTGTTGATTCAAATGTAGAATCTTGTACCAGTCTTCCTTGATTCATGCTATTTTTCTTATAAATTGTTATAATAATTTTATTATATTGACCACACGGACTAATTTACAAATGGGATTAGTGACTAAGCTGAGAAGAAAGTTTGCTTTTGAAGTGGAAAGACAACAGAAAAGAATGTGAAGTGTGACTCAATAAATTGTGAAGTAGCAGGAATTAGGAACTGTCTGGTTAGCTTTATGGATTTGACTTTCTTATTTATTAATTTTTTCTTTTTTTTTTTTTTCCACACACACACTTTTGTGCTCTGGGGTAATTCAGAAATAGCTAATGATCTCACTGAGCCTGTCAGGTGGTATACTGAAGTAAATAGGGTCGTTTAAGGCTTATCTTTAATATGCAATGCCATTATTTTTTCTGTGGGTCAAATGGCCAACAAACCTGCATGGCTTAATATAATTTCAAGCAGGTTTAGTCCTGTCAGACACTAGCTTAGATTTTGAATTGAACCTAAAAATGATAAAGCACTTTAGTCTTTAGAAAAACATTCCCTGAGTAGTATTTAGAAACAGATCGCACTAATCCTGTCACTTTCTACTCCGTTTTCCTGCAGTACCTATTCTAAATCTATCCCTATTTCTCTTTTATTTTTTTCCCCATTTTACTATTGTCTTTTGATTTCATAGAATCATAGAATCGTAGGGGTTGGAAGGGACCTCGAGAGATCATCGGGTCCAACTCCCCTGCCAAAGCAGCTCCCTAGCTCATATTGCACAGATAGGCATCCAGACAGGTCTTGAATATCTCTAGAGAAGGAGACTCCACCACCTCCCTGGGCAGCCTGTCCAAGGGCTCTGTCACCCTCACTGTGAAAAAGTTCTTCTGCATGTTGGTGCGGAACTTCCTGTGCTCCAACTTGCAGCCGTTGCCCCTTGTCCTGTCTCCACAGACCACTGAAAAGGGGCTGGCTGATTCCCCCTGCATCCCCTGCTTAAGGTATTTATAAACATTAATTAGGTCCCCCCTTAGTCTTCTCTTCTCAAGGCTGAACAGTCCCAGCTCACTCAGCCTTTCCTCACAGGGGAGATGCTCCAGGCCCTTAATCATCTTCATAGCCCTCCTCTGGACTCTCTCCAGGAGATCCCTGTCTTTTTTATACTCCAGGTGGGGCCTGACCAGGGCAGAGTAGAGGGGGAGGATCACCTCCTTTGACCTGCTGGCCACACTCCTCCGGATGCACCCCAGGATCCCATTGGCTCTCTTAGCCACCGAGGCACACTGCTGACTCATAGTCAACCAGGACCCCCAGGTCCTTCTCCACTGAGCTCTTCTCCAGCAGGTCATCCCTCAGCCTGTACTGATAGAAACGGTTGCTCTTTCCCAGGTGCAAGACTTTACACTTGCTTTTGTTGAACCTCATCTGGTTTCTCCCTGCCCAGCTCTCCAGCCTGTCCAGGTCTCGCTGGATGACAGCGCAGTGTTCCTGTGTATCAGCCACTCCACCCAGCTTTGTATCATTGGCACTTCCTGAGGGTGGATGCTATTCCCTCATCAAGGTCGTCAATGAAGATGTTAAACAGGACTGGACCCAACACCGAGCCCTGGGGAACACTGCTAGTCACAGGCCTCCAGTCAGTCTCTGCTTCTTCTCCACTGATCACGACCCTCTGGGCTCGGTCCGACAGCCAGTTCTCAACCCACCTCACTGCCCACTCATCTATCCCATGCTCTCTCAACTTTGCTATTCCTGCAATCAAAATCTGTGTGTTGCTGAGAACCCTTGATCACATTTCCTGTACCTCTTGGAAGGCGCTCAGCATTTCCCAAGGTTAGGCTCAGCGTTAAAATCATCACAGTTGAGATTTGTTTCTAATTTTAGATGTGACACCATCTTTTGTGACATGATGTGATTGTGAGGAAGGGGTCTGGACAACAGTCATATCTTCAGTTGTGTGCTTAATATAAAAGGAGCAAAGATGAGGAAATCTTCTGGAGCTGATTTTGCTGGATCACTGTCTTCTCATTCTTGTATAAATAAGAAAATTGCAAGCAGTCCAAGAACTTTTCAACTAACGCATTAGGATTTTCTTGAAATAAAGGTGGAGTTTAAAGTTGCCATAGTATTTATTAATATTTATCAAATATGGAAAACAATCAAACACCTGGTTTGATGCAATGTTTACTGCTGATGCTCTTCTCAGCAGCTCTAACAGCATATTTATATGAGATCTCAGAGCTGAAGGCAATAATATGTTGGAGGTGTGACCTAACCTAGTTTGTTGCATACCTCTAACATTAGCTCACAAGGGTTATTTTAAGCTCTTCTTTTAATATAACCTAGTAATTTCTTTGCTATTTTTTGCTTAGGTGGTACAAGGCACCTGTAAACATCAGGGCTTAATGTCTTGGTGGAATGATAGACCTCACTCATTTTTGTTATTATTACTTCTTGAAAGTTTGTTTTATTGTGAAAACAGGCTGAGTCACTCAGATGAGAGTTATTTGTTGGGTTTTTAAAAAAATTACTTGCTGCTGTCATAGGGTTTTTTTAGTAGTTTTCTACTGTTTGGCATGGTGCTTGAGGATTAGATGTTATTCTTGAAGACACTTGGATAATGAATTTTGTGAGGTCTATTCAATATATTCTTTAATTAAAAAAAATATGAAGCACCCTCACCCATGAGAACGTCCTTATATAAGAATTTAGTAGACCCTTAACCAGAGTCAGCATCTAAGACTGTCAAGGCAGGACACACGTCACCAAAATGTATGTGGTCTGCACAGATTGGTGCAGGCTGAAAGGAAGGAGAGGCACAGTGAAAGGATTGTAGTGGATTTGCAGAATGTTGTCCTGGTGATAGTCATAAGATAAGGTGAATTGGTTAAATGAACGATGCTTCTGTATGACAGCTATTTTTGCTTTTCTTGAGCATATTTTAAGCTGAGCATAGGAAAGTATCCGTGGAGAGCTGAAGAAATACTAGAAATTTGATTTTATTTTTTTTTTAATAGATCCTAGACATGTTCATGAAGCTTTGCTGTATGCTTTTCAAGCTTGTCCTGGTTAGTGACGTTGAACATATGCTTTTAAGTCATTGCATCCTGGTCAGTCTCAGACTGATAAACAGTGTGGTTTATTCCAAACTGCCATTTTTCTGTGTTTGTTTTTCTAGCAGGCTTCCAAGTTGCAAAGTAACTATCCTTCTTCTGCAACCACCTTCCCACTCCTCCTCTATTTCTATTCAGGATGCAGCTCTCTTTCTTTGGACTGTGGGAAAACAGTATTTTCTTTTGTGGATTAAAAGGCCTACCTTTGTTTCACGCTGGGCAAAAATAGGGCTTCGGTCTTCTCTGTTTTCCATATAACAAAGGGTAAAACTGGCTCTGGAGAGATGATTGCAAGTGATTAATATTAAGTATATAAGCCTTGTAGTATGTTGTCAGTGTTTACAGAACTGTTACCTCAGTTCTAACATGAGTCTTTATAATCAAAGGTAAATGATGCTTTTTTGGATGCCTCCCCTTTCAGTTATCTATCCACTCGCACTGCATCAATTTGCAACTTGGAAATTTTGAAGTCAAGAGTTGAGTCTGGTATTTGAATTGGTGGCAAAACAGAAGAGATCTCTCCCCTGTCACTGGGCTTTTAAAGAGACACAATGGTCACAGCAACAAAACTTAAAACATGATGTGGGATGATTTTTGAATGCTGTAACCACCATTGTCCTCTCTGGAAAATTGAATGAGATATGAAAAAGTTGTCTGTCTTTGAAGTTTTCTTTGAGTTTGAAGACTGGAAGGAAGATTTTTTCAGTGGCTGAGAAAGCAATTTCTGCTGCATCTTTATAGACTGAAGAAAGTTGAAAGTACGCAAGTACAATAAGAAAACAAGTGGTAAGGAATACATTCTGAATTGAATTTGATGAAGAATGTTCAGGCTGTATGTAAGAATAAAGAAATTTCAGGGTATGATGTCTATTAAAGGATCAAAGAGTAAGAGACTGAGTTGTGAAATTTAAGATAAATATAGACAGAAGAAGATTAAAATGGAGAATTAGTGATCAGAAGCTTCTGGGAGGAGAGATTACGGGGCATTCTTTGTAGAAATTATAGAAAGCAAATACAAGAGAGAAAACAGTAAAAGGGAGAGGCGTTTATTATGAAAGAAAAGAGTGGGAGATCTGATAAACGTTTGCCATGAGCTGTTCTTTCAGGAGTGCTTTGCATCTGCTTTTGAGTTCAACATTCAGCAGAGATTATGGTGGTTTTAAAACCTGTGACATAAAGTCTGAATTAATAGGTTTGGAATAAATATATCTTCTAATGATTGCAGTGTATTTCCTTAGCCAGTAGCAGGTCAGTGGAAGAGCTGTTCCTGCAGAAGCATGCAGGTGGTGAGTCTGCAGAGTGTCTCCAAGTCCCTGAAAGACCAGGAAAGTAGCAACAGCAGTGATAGTACAATCACAGTACAAAGGCACAACCCCATCTTTTACCTGGTGGAGGAACACATTATGTTCATCAACACAGCAACAAGGCCTCTTCCAAATAATTTTTTCAGCCTGGATGGAAATATCGTGGCTGTATGGATAACCTCCATACCCATACGGATATGGAAGAAGAGAACAATGTTGCCCAGTAATGTCAGTGGTCTTCTGAGGAAAGGAGCTCAGTTCCCTGTATGGACCTAAGAGTTTTAAGCCAGCTGGTAGAAGAACAGCTAGATATTTGGTGACTTATTTAAAAACAAGAGATTATCATGGGAGAAAAAAAACCAGAAGTGTGGGGGTTTTTTTCTGTTTTAGAAAGCAAAGCATGGAAGGAGTTAGCATTTCCCTGGTGAATGAAAGAAGGAGTTACAGGAGGGGAGCTGGGACAGACAATCCTGTGTCTGCAATAACTAAAGACAGACTAACAGCAAGAAAGGGAAGATGTGGAAAAGAATGACCATCAGTTAATAATTTTCCCTTGGAAAACACCATCCTTTCAGGTGGTAATAGTAAGTGCAGAAGGAAAGGATGACATTTATATACACAGGCCCCACAATACAAAGACTGTTCTGGTCAGTTTAAAAATCCTACTGAAACCTGTACCTCTATTTGCAAATGAGGTTTCCAGACTCCTGGGAAAGGTATAAAGAGAACTGGCTAGTTTAATGTTGACTACAGAAGAGGCCATTTATCATGGTCAATCATTGTTCAAATATCCTCCTGCCAAAAATAGACCAAAAACTAAGTGACCGTGCCAGGTTTGCACTGGAAATGAAATAAAGGGAGCAGGTGTGTATAACCACAACTTCAGCTGAATGGAGAAAAGTCCTTCAGGTGATCTCCTGTCAAAGGCAGAACTGTTTGTCCAAAGGTGTGTTTGGTTTTTTTGGGCTATTTCAGTGCATTATCTTGAGCTCAAGTAGATTTTTTTTTCTTTAACATTAAGCAGTTAGTGTCTACATGAGTGAGACTCACTGCTTGCCACAACTGCCTTATGCCTTATGTCTCCTTGTGAATGGAAATATCTCTACGTTGTAAGCCTGAGAACTTTGAGAGAGACATAAGAAACATATTTTTAGCCTTTTTTTTTTCTTTCTTTTGCAAGTGGCAATATTCTGTTTACAGAACTACGTGAAGTGTTCTGAAGAGAAGGGCAAGTTAAGGGAACACAGGTAAAAACAAAAAGCTTTTGAAATGTGAAAGAAAGAGCAGGCTTTTCATGTGGTTGCCTTGCATTTGAGGAAAAACCAGCTGGTCCTGTGGTTTGGGGAAATCACGTGGCATTTTGTTTTGGTAGTAATCAGCTATCTGAAATAATACAGGTTTTGAAAAGAACTGACGGTCATGGATGGTAATCAGAGCATTGTCAGTTCCCCGTGGAAGGACGCAGATTACCATTTCCTACCTGATTGCACGCTAGAAGTAGTTTGGCAAAAATATTTTGGCTGAAAGTGTATGTTCTCTGCCTTTGCAATGTTCAAACACCTTTAAAGCAATTGTCCTCTGAATAGCAGATACTGCTGTTTATTCCCATTTCACATATGAGGACCTGGAACACAGAGTGTTACGGGGTCTCTAATCCCTGGAAAGATGTGATCGGTGACTTCACCTTGAGTGCTAAATCCTCAGTATCCTAACAACCAACTACACCACCATTTTTTTTAAACATTCATACATTTAAGACATATGTGATGAAGACCTAGATTTAAAAAACCTCACATGATCTTTTCCAGTGTTACCACAGGAAAAGAAGAAATATATAAGCAAAAAAAAATTCCTCTCAGATTTTGTCTTTATCTATCAAGTATTTCCTTTCTGTACATGAATAAAATGCAAATTTCCTTCCTGGTGTTGCCAGACTAAGGCAGCTGGAGGTCTCACTTTCTGCCAGTGAAGAATTACATTGCTTCAGGTAGAGAGACGAGTGTTACCTTGTCAAATATGGGAACAGGCCATCCGTGCGAGTCAGAAATAGATTATTGGCTCTGTGTGACAGTGAATGGCATGAGATGTGCTCGGGCTGGTTTGTCCTGTTGTATCTGAAATCACGTAATGACGCTCTGCTTTCCAAGAGGACAAGGATTCAATCCTCTTTCAGATCGGACGGGATATTATCGTATCTTGTCTCCAAAATGAGAATTTGAAAACTGTATTATTAATTGTAACAGTGGGCAAAATTCATTCTCTTCAAGTGTGTGTATGTCTGTCTAACATTTTTCTGTGGTGCAGATGATAAAAATAAATGTAAAGCTTATCAGATGGGGTGGCCAAATGATATGGATTGTTTATCAGCCTCTCCCGTGACGCCAGCGGACTGGGGGAATGTCACTTTGCCCTCTTTGTGCACGAATGGCACGCTCCGATTGCTGCATCCTCTAGGACAGGAAAACTGCGTGCTGCTGGGGGAGTTTTGCACATCCGCATGGAAAGATGTGGAGGAAGCAGTCTGTTACCTAGTCTGAGTCTTAAGGTAACCTAAATTTAGTCTGAAATTTTCGCATCAGCTGAAGCCTTGTAGAAGTTACTTAACCCAGTATTCCATTTTCTGTATCTTTGGAGAAAGCAGAGTTCATACTGTATATAAACTATTAGAAGAATACTGCTTTCCATTTCAAAGGAGATCATAATTGTTTATTTAAGTAATACATTTAGAGCCATACCATCATGAGTACAAATTGTTACAAGCTTGAGGTTTTAAAAAACTTTGTTTATGGAGTTCTAAAACTTTTTTCCCCCTCAGTATTCAAAATACATTTGCTGTTGACTTTGTGCATATCTTTACATTTGACTAGTTTGGGTAATCAGTTATGTTGATTATACCTACTGGCTTGGCTGTACAGATTTTCTGTGATTTATCAATCCCTTCAAGGAGTAGGTCCTCTCGAGTCCCCGTCATGTCACTGGTGAGTAGAGTTTTGGGGTAGTATAGAACTTCCAAGAGTTCTTTGAACTCTTGTCACTGTGCTTGTGGCTTGATGAGGCAGAGGATGGGGTTAGGATAAAAACACATTGCTTTTCTTGCCTGTGCTTTTTGGGCTGCATGGGAAAACTGATGTGATTTCCTTTAGACCGAATGAATAAATATACATAAATCCTTGCCATGCTGGAGAAGGACAGGAGAGGAGCAGGAGCACATAGTGAACTCTTTAGTGTGGTGTTATGGGTGAAGCCCCTGCGCCCCATCCAAGCAAACATCACTCTACTGATGTGAAGTTCAGCGGTGCTGAGACTGCTGCAGTAGCTGGTTTGGTTTAGGTGTTCCATAAATGTGTTGTTTAGTACAGATGGTCTTATTTAGGGCATGTCCTAAGTAAGAACATTTGTGCTGGAGAAAAGGCTGCCCTCCAATTCATACAATGCCACTTGAGAAGTGGCAGAGGGAGTTAACCATCATCATTCAGTCCAGCCCTCCATAGCTGCTGGTCCCTGTATAGAGAGAGGATATCTAGCCACTATGGGTCTCCTGACCATCTGTATACCCTTTTCTCTCCTTTCATTGCAAGAGTACACACAAACCCCTGTAACATCCCATGACAAGGTTATGGTATGTGGATCAGAAGATGAAGGTACTACAAAACAGCTGACTGCCAGAAAAAGACTGTGAGAAATGAAAGCAGTTACCAAACTTGTTGGTTGCTGGTGTCTGCAGTGCTAAATAACTTGGCAAAAAAATTAGATGGGAGCCACAGCACTAGAAAAGACTGACTGATGAAATATTTCTGTTGGCAACCATCCTAGTATATTTCTAGCCTGAAATTCTTGTTGGTAGGTATGCCTTGGAGATTTCCCCTTGCAAATATCGTTAGTTGCTCAACTCCTCAACTCATTCATTTTCTGATGAGTCCCAGAATAGCATACTGCATCTCTGAATCACTGGAGGCTTTCTGCTGCATCTGAAAGGACCCTAAATGAACAAAAGTGAATGTAATGATTTAGGTCCCAACTCAATAAAATACTCAATCATCACATGTTTTAAGCTAGATACTTGCATATGTACCTTTCAGCTTTCATTTTTTTTTGTTTGTGTTGATGTATGTGCACCTCAGTATTTCCACCACACACTCAACTCAGACGTGTAAAGTCTCTAAGGGAGATACACTGTGTATGCCTTCAAGTACTCATCGAAAGAGAATGCTGGGATCAGATAGCTTACAGTGGCATTTTCTTTGAAGTTGTCTAAATAAAACCAGCTCTGCTGTGTTAACTTCATGTAAATTGGTCCTTAAATGCCAGGCTGTTGCATTTGTGTGTAGTCTCAAAATGGAAAAGAAAGTTTGTTGAGAATGCTAACCAGATTAATATTGTAAAGCATGAGGAGGCTATTTTTGGAAGCGTTCTTCCTGGAAATTACAAAGAAAAAAATACAGCTTGACCAAACTTAAGCCCGTTTCATCACACTGGTAATTTACTTGTGTGGGGTTTTTTCAGCCTTATTATTATGGTACATCTATTTTTGGCTGTTCCCAAATTTTCTGAACCCCTTTATTAGATAACACAAAACCAGACTCATAGCTTTAGTTATCTTCCTTTTTCTTCCAAGACATAGAAAGCTTGGCAGATAAAACATTGCTGAACTATATGTGCACTTTTTAGCTGCCCAAGCTTCCTGTCTCCACTTTATTTCTGGAATTCTGGCAGAGGTAAGGAGAGGAGATGTAAAATACAACCAAGGTTTACAGTAATCTAAGTTGTGATGTATTTATTCATTCCTGTGGACATTATCCACAGGTGATGACGTGTTATCTCAAACAGTCTAGCTTTTGCCGATGGTTACTTTTAGCCAAAATTTCTGCTTAGGCTGTGTAAGGCATTATTTTGCTGAAAACACACTCGGTTTTTCATAGACTAATGATAACTCTTTAATTGTATTGATTGCCGATTTAAAATTTAAAATATATATATATTGCAAATCTCAGGGAAATGTTCTGTTTATTTCCTTGGCAACTGCTTTAGCAAGCAGGGGAAGGGGCTGGAAATGAAGTACTGTCATAACATCCACAGGCCAGTCCATCCATGAGTGGTGACTGATGAGAGACCTGACTTGGGGTGGTTTAGAATCTCTGATTTGTTGACTGAAAGGTTTTGGTTTTCCTCCCTCTATCACCTATCCCGCTGTCCTGTTCTCTTTCATCTACCAATCGACAGAATATGAAATGCGTAGATGATTGCCATAGAGCTGTGCTATTTTTAGAACAGGCCCTGAGCTCAAGTTTGATCCTCCATTTTAACCACTCAGAAGCTTAAGCTCATCTAAAATAGTCTGTCATCTCTGCTTGTGACATAGAGATTCCAACATTTGTGACTTATTTTTCATTTATTAATTCATTTTGGAGTGCTCTTTCCCAGCAGCCTTTTGGATTGAAGTGAATGTAAGAGCTTTCCCCACTCAGACTCTTTGCAAGATATAAATAGACCTGATTAGAGTTGATTAGAATGGGAATGTTGTCTGAACATGGATTCAGTGCATGTTCTTCCTGGTTCCCCTTGCTTTCAGTGCATATTACCCATTCTGTCCTGTGTGGTTTTTTAGGCGTTGTGTAGTGTTTTGATGCTCAGAACAGTTTGGTAGTTCTTTTGTGAACAGTTCTCCTTCCCAAAAACCCATGGGGCTTGGGACCAGTTTTGCCCCTTTGTCCTAAAGAGCTTAAGCTCTTGCCTTTTGCTCCCAAGAAGAGAGTGAGATGAGGCAGATGAAGGATGGGTGGAGGCAGCAGCTGCAGCTGCCTACATCTGCCTGCTGAGGTGTGAATGCTGCGCACCTGCTGTACCCTCCCTCTCCATTTCTTTCATCCCTTTGATGGGACAGACTGCCTAGCATGTTAAAGATGTTATGGTTTGGCTAAACGAGCTTCAAGTATGGATAAAAGCCACCTTGGGGCTGAGGAATACCAGTTGGGTACCCATATTTACAGAAGTCGAGTTTTGGCACAAATAAAAGAGTGACAGATTTAGGCAGGGTCATAATATATTGTAAAGATATTTTCCATTGCAGTAAGTAGCTTGCATTAAGATTTTCAAGGCAGATTACTCAGCTGGAGTAATATTTAGTTGAAATGTGTTGCAATTTTCCTTTCAGAATTAGGAAACCTTGCTTTCAATTGTATTTTGATTTATTTCCTCTTTTGCAGCCTATAAATTTGTTGCTTCCACAAAGAAAATTAAGATCATATTGCTCCTCGGGAGAAATCCTGGTTCTCCTTAGGTCAGGCAGAACAATTACAGTTCATGCACTAAAGTCACAGTTTCATCCTTTCAACATTGCCTTAAAACCACTGGCGCAGTATGAATGGCTCCCGAGCTGGTGTATCAATAGCATTTTATTCCTTATCAGAGTTCAAGACAAGGAAGAACGTTAGATAAGAATTGGATCTAGGTTCACTGTAACAGTTGGGAAAAACCAGAGGGGGATCAGGACTGAACCTCACTGCTTTCCTTGTCCAGCTACCCAGGGTTTCATGTGGTTTCATAACAACATTATTGACCAGCATGAGATGTGACCTTTTCATGGCACAGTAGCAGTCAATTTGTTTCTGCTCTCAGAGGCATGTTTGTGCATGTAATGCTGGTTCTCCGTGGGCTTGAATGCTCCCTGGGGAGGGGTGGAGGCACTGGGAGAAGGAGGAGATCCCAGCAGCAGAGACTGGTGTGTGCCCACAGCCCAGCACCTGTCCTGGCATCTCAGGTCCTCTCCTAGACCCAGACATTAAAGAGGGCCCTTTTTTTGTGCTACATGTTAAATATTTTTTCTTGCCTAAACTTCCAGTGGTTTGTAGGTGCTGTTCTCTAACTATATTAATTGTTTGATATTTAAGAAAATCTCTCCCTTGCTGAAAAATTTAACTGAGAAATTGTCTCGCCAGTTGTCATAGGTAGCTTTATAGCTTTATATGTTATGGGAAAACCACTTAGTCCATGATTCCAAGCCCGGATTTAGAAAGACCCTACTTTTGAGATCTAATTATTTGACTTAAAAGGGCAGCTTCAAATAGGAAAAAAATGCAAACACTTTGGGTTTGGGTTTTGTTGGGGCTCTTTTAAAGGCTTTTTGAGATGTTTACGGTGAGTTCCATTGTGCTACTCTTGTAAAAGTTGCCGTATCTCACAGGAAAACAAACATCTTTGGGATTTTTTTTTTTAAAGGAACACATCTCTGCTGTTCACGAGAAGGTGATTTAAAATAAGAAAACTATTCCTGATGTAGGAAGAATTATTGGTTTTAGTTCTTATTATTCCTGTCAGTTAAGCGGTAATTCTTACTAGTTCTTAGAAGCTTCAAAGGTACCCCCATGATCACCAACTCTGACCTGTATGACTTGGAGTCCTGCAACAAAACTTATGTTTGCTCTATAGAAGTGTTAGAGCTTTCCTTCTGGAGATGTGGCTGCTTTTGATTTAAAGCTCATTTATAAGTTGCTGTAGTGGACAAAACATGTTCAAAATGTGTCCCCACTTCTCACTGAAGTTTTTTCTAATTGATAGAATTTTCTTAAAGCCTTGTTTCTTAAAATATAGAGCATTTTACTACACCACTGGAGGTCTTGTGCTGTGTATATACAGACAGTGCCAAGCCACCCCTGAACTTCTTCAGTAAACTTAGTATCTCAGGTCTTTGAGTTTCCAATTTCCAATGCTCTTCCAAACAGGTTTTTTCTTTTCTAGTGGCATGTCTATCCATTCTCAGTTTTTCAGCATTCTTTTTCAGGTGTCTATATTGGAACAAGTTACAGTATCCCACGAATATTCTCTTTGGTATATGCATGTCACCTCCTACTGTTACTCAATATAACCTTGTTTATATATCCAAGGATTTTGTTAGCCTTTTTGGTCCTGGTGTAATCCTAGGAGCTCGTATTTAGTTGGCTGTCTTCTGCTGTGATCCTAAATCCTTTGCATAGCCATTGGTTTTCACAATGCGGTTCTCCAGACAGCAAGCATGGTCTACATTTCTTGGCTTAAATCCAAAAAAGCACTTAAACCCAGGCATATATTACAAACTAGAGATGATGTTCCTCTTGGTTCTCCAGGCATAGGGACTTAGTAGTCTGTCATCCTAGAACTCGTGGTGTCCAAGTTGGTGGATCTGACCTGCCAGACTAGCCGGCATTGAGAAACCGTTGCAAAATGCTACATGGAGGTAGAGATTATCTGCTCAGTGTATGTCCTACAAGCTCAAAATGCCTGAAGTCCGCTGAATGCATTGTAAGCTGCCATAGGTTGTGTGCTCTAGGGCTGCTTTGTGTCCATCCCGGTGTGTCTGGCACAGCTAGGCGTGGCAGATGCAGTTGCACATATGTAGTAGTGTCCGTCTGAGAAATCTGGACATCAACATGGAAGAGCCAGTAAATCTGATATTACTTATATCTCTGGTTGCCTCATTAATGGCATAAAAAAGGCAAAGTGCTTTGCTGGTCTGAGGAGTTTATTTGTCAATAGCTGACGTTGCTCTTGGCAATGTGGCATGTGTTTGTATGCAATTTACCTCAGCCTTGCCACAAAATAGGGAGATTTTAGTTCCAACCTGATGAATAACTGTGTCAGCAGAATAATTGAATTTTGTATGCATTTCATAAGCTAAATATTATTTATTTATTTGATAGCTCTCTGTGTTTTTTGTTTAATTATTTGAGCTTTGTGATTCAGGAAAGTACCCTTGAATTTTTGAAGCCCTTAAGCTCATGCTTAACTTTAGCCTTGTGCTTACAATCTAGCTTGTGTTGTTGAGGTGTTGACTTGAATCTAGGACCTAATTTCTAGTAGGCTAATTTATGTGAATGGAAAAGCGTATTTTAAGAGTAGAAAGAAGTGATAAGTCATCAACCAGTGCCAAAACCCCTGAGCTAATTTGCATGAGAAAGGTGTGAGTCTCTCTGTATTGTTATATGTGAGCTGGTAGAGATCCATACATTTATCTAGCACAGCATTCCTTATCCTCAAAACTTTGTATAATTCTCCCATTGTTTGTCACAAAATACCCTAAAGCTACAGAAATGCCTTTCTTTGTCCCAGAAAATTCCTTTGAAGCTTGTATTAAGCTTAAACACATTTAGAATCGCAGTTTTCACCTCACTTGAAAAATGCCCATCGCGAGTTTCATGGCATCGCAAAGAAGCAGCGAGACAAATTCCTGCACAGGCAAAGCCAGAGGCTTGCTACCCAAAGAACTAATCAGAGACATTCCCACACTTCATCTTTCCAACCAGAGCATGTGGATTCAGTGCTCCATTTTTACCTCACGCCAGGGGGTTGGAATATGGTTCCTTAGTTCCAGGAGGGATCAGACCCTGGACGGCTTGAGCATCTCCCCTGATTTCTTCCTGCTCCCAAACCATCTGCCATTCTGTGGTAATAATCTGCTGTTCGTTAACATAGTTAATCCTCCAGCATAAGATGTAGTAATTTATGCTGGATGTTTGGGTTTCACATGGCACTAATGGTGTCTAATGAACTGTGGCTACAGAAACATCTGTTCTATACAATGGTTAATTTTTTTTCTTATTTTATTCCTGGCGATAAGAGACACGAATAATAGTTACGAGCTCTTTAGGCTGCAGAGACTAGAACTCAAAACTTGAGTACCAAAGTACGCCAGATTTAATATTACCCATACAACCTTAATTTAGCTCCCACTTGTTTATGCATTGTTGCATATTAATGCATGTTATCACTTGCTGCTTTTTCACAGAGTACTTTCCAAATGAAAAAGGGGATGAAGAAAGGTTGAATGGGACACCTGTGAGACTGCGGTATCCTAATTTAAGCATGCAACTAGAAGCTAGAGAACTTGTCTTTATTTAATTTTGTATGCAATATTTATACGATACAATTGAGCAGTATGGCAGAAGAATCTATGTAGGAATTCATTTACAAGTAAGAAAACTGCAAAAGTTGAGAGTAAGCTATTAATATTAATGAAGGCTATGCTCCAGAATAACGTGAGTGAGAAATGAGATATGCTAAAAACAAACAGTAATATACTGTTTGTACTTAACAAGGAAAGTAAGAAGAGAAAAGTGCTAATTAATTATAATGTTGCAGAGTTAATAATGCAGTAGAAATCTTAGCTCTTTCTAATTTGAGTGCTTAATTTCTCAGCCTTAATGTTGCAGTAATGTGGTTTCCAAATTTAATTTCCTTATATTTATTTGTTTTTTAGCAACTCAGAAGGCAAATAAGAGAAACACATTGTGAAACCCCTGTAATGAGATCTTTGTGCTACTAACAATGCCTCACATTTTCTATAAAGTTGCAGATTGCGTTTAGAGTCACCTCAGCAGCGCTAAATCATTTCAACAGTTTACTCTTACCTCCAGTATCATTAAAACTCTCAAAGTTTAGGAAATGCATTTGAAAAAGCAGAACAAAAAAACCCCTCATGTTCCTGTATGAAAATGTCACCCTATAACATGCATAGCTTCAAAAATAAAACCCAGATTTTCTTCAGGCACGAACCCTTTATCCTTCCCCTGTGGGACTCTAAAGGAGCTATTTAAACTCATGTGATTGTGCAGTTAAAGGCTGGGCTGACTCAGCAAAGTGTTTAACTGTGTGCTTAAATTCTATAGCAATCAATAGAATTTGAGCATGTGCTTAAATATTATCTTGAAAAGGGGTAGATTTACACATGTGTTTTAAAGCTAAGTATGTATCAAAGGATGCCCATAGTATGTCAAAGTAAGTTGTAACAATTCAGATTGTAAAATCCCTACCTTTGGAGTGACAGATTTAATGAGAAACGTATTTTAATATAATTTTTATATGTAATCTAAAATACAAAGCACAGTGCTGTAGTTCTTATGGTCTGTGAATTAGCTAACATGGGATAGTTTCTGTGTCTGTCAGTTCCAAATGCGTACGCCAAAATTAAGAATCCTTGCAGCTAAATATCTGGTTGTACGTTTTCTACTCTGGGAAATAGTTCTCTTTTATTTACTTACTGGAGTATTTGAAGTCAGTCAGAGCTGTGAATTCTATCTTTAAAATGCAGCTGCATATGTAAGAAGCTATAAACACATATGGGTACCTAATGCCAGGATCCCACACTCCAGCATTTTCCATGTTCTGACCTGTTTTTAACTTATTCCTCCAGTGTTTCCCTGTAATATGAGACTTTATTATTTTGAGGCACTGAATCACTAACCAGGGTCACGTTCTGGTTGGCTCAAGGGTATACACAACCCCACTTTTTTTACTTACTTCTGTCTATAAAAAGCTTTTTTCTGCATTACAGAAATTTCTGTTTCTGCTGGTGATCCCCCCTTGCACTTGTACTAAAGGTCTTCTGCCCTGCACTGCCCAAGTGCCACGTATTTCCCACAAAACATTTGGGTTAAGTGTTTGTGATACCAAACTGTCAGTTGTTAGCAGTATGATGGTGTATTTGATGTTCATCCCCTGCCTTGAAGTGTAACACTCTACTTGTCACTGTCCTGCTGCTGCCCATGTCTCTGCCCCATTGCTGAGCTGGTTTTTTGCTGTCTGTGGAGCTGTGCCACTTCCCTGGGAGGAGCACTCACAGCAAAAATGGGGGGAAGCAAGAGAGAAGGCAAAGAAATGGAGATGTTGAACAGCAATAGATTCTCACTTGAGGGAAAACATACCACCACACCCACTGGTGAAGGTTAGGGTAGATCTGTCTCTAGGGGGAAAGCTAAGGATCTTTGCACAGGAGTTAGCAGGTTCACTGAAAGCTTTAAACTAGATTTGAAGGGGGAAGGGATAAACCTAGGCTTGCTAGAGTTAATCCTGGGGACAGCATGCCAATGCTTAAGGGATGGTGTGCTAGTGTGGTCCTTCAATCTGCCGTCTCAGTGGAGGTGGTGGATGGAGAACCATGAGACAGTAAAGACACAAAGATTAATGATGGGTCATAAACCATGGAAGCACCTGAGAATGGTCACATAGGAATTAGGGCTTTTGCCCCAAAACACGGTGTCAGGATCAATAGCTCAACTGAAGTACATCTACACCAATGCACAAAACATGAGCAACAAAGGAGGAACTGGAAGCCATTGTACAACAGGAAAACCAAATTAGTTGCCTTCACAGGAACTTGATGGGATGACTCAACTGGAATGCTGCAATTCCCTGTTCAGAAGGGATGGGTAAGGAGGGAGAGGCAGTGGGGTAGCCCTTTATGTTGGGGAGTGTTTTGATTGTCTTGACAATGGTGAACACAGAATCAAAGAATGGTTTAGGTTGTAAGGGACCTTAGAGATTGTCTATTCCCAACCCCTCTGCTATGGGCAAGGACACCTCCCACTAGCCCAGGTTGTTATAGGCCACTCAAGTAGGATGAAGAGGCAGATGAAATACTCTATAAGGAACTGAGCTGAGAGAAGTCTCACAATAGCTACCCCTTCTTCTTGTGGGGGACTTGAACTTAACAGAAGTCTGTTGAAAATACAGTGTAGTGGAAAGGAAACAGTCCAGGAGGTTCCTGTAGTGTGTGGAAGAGAACTTCTGACACAGCTGGTGAGGGAGGCAACTAGGGAAGGTGCCCAGCTGGACCTTTTGTTTGCAAACAGATGAAGACCTGTGGGTGATGTGATGGCTCTTGGATGTAGTCATCACAAAATGTCAGAGTTTCAGTTCTTGGAGAAGTAAGGATAAGGTCAGCTCAGCTGCTATATTGCGCTTCTGGAGAGCAGACTTTGGCCTGTTGACAGAGTCCCTTGGGAGGCAGTCCTGAAAGGCAAAGGAGTGTCCAGGAAGGCTGGAGATTCTTCAAGAAAGAACTCTTAAAGGTTCAGGAGCAGGCCATCCCATGTGCCAAAAGACCAGCCCACAGGAAAGAAGATTAGCCTGGCTGAAAGAACTTTGGCTGGAGCTCAGGATAGAAAAGCAAGTTTATGGCCTTTGGAAGAAGGGGCAGGCAACTTGAGAGGGCTACAAGGATGTCAAGAGGTTACGCAGGGAAAAAATTAGAAGGGCCACATCTCAACTAGAACTTACTCTGGCTACTGCTGTAAAAAACAATAAAGATGTGTCTATAAATATATTAACAACAAAAGGAAGGCTAAGGAAAATCCCCATCCTTTGTTGGATGCAGTGGGAAGCATAGTGACAAAGGATGAGAAAAAGGCTGAGGTATTTAATGCATTCTTTGCCTTAGTCTTTAGTAATAAGAACAGTTGTTCTCCAGGTACCAAGCTTCCTGAGATGGAAAACAGGAAAGGGGAGTGGAATGAACCCCACAAAATCCAAGGGGAAACGGTTAGTGAACGGCTACACCACTTAGACACACACTAGTCTATGGGGTGGGATGGAATCCACACAGGGATACCAAGGGAGCTCTCAGGAGTGCTCACCAAGCCAGTTTCCATCATCTGTCAGCAGTCCTGGCTAACCGTGGAGGTTCTGGTGGCCGGAGGTTAGCAAATGTGATCCCTGTCTACAAGAAGGGCAGGAAGGAGGATCTGGGGAGCAACAGGCCTGCCAGTCTGACCTTGGTGTCAGGGAAGGTTATGGAGCAGATCATCTTGAGGGCCATCATGCAGCATGTACTGGATAACCAGGATCAGACCCGGTCAGCATGGGTTCATGAAACGTGGGTCCTGCTTGACTAGCCTCATCTCCTTCTATGACAAGGTGACCCACTTAGTGGGTGAGGGAAAGGCTGTGGAGGTTGTTATGTGGACTTCAGTAAAGCCTTTGGCACCTTTTTCCCACAGTGTTCTTCTGGAGAAACTGGCTGCTCACAGCTTGGTCAGGCATACTCTTTCTTGGGTTTAAAAACTGCCTGGGTGGCCAGGCCTAAAGAGTTCTGGTGAGTGAAGCTAAATCCAGTGGGTGGCCAATCACAAGTGGTGTTCCCCAAGGCTGCGTACTGGGACCAGTTCTGTTTAATATGTTCCTCAGTGACTGGGGTGATGGGATCAGGTGCACCTTCAGTAAGTTTGCAGACGGGAGTGTTGATCTGCTGAAGGGTAGGAATGCTCTGCAGACATATCCGGACAAGCTGGATTGGTGGGCCGAGGCCAAATGCTGAGGTTCAGCAAGGCTTAGAGTTTGGGTCTGCATATGGGTCAAAACAGCTCCATGCAACACTAAAGGCTTGGAGAAGAGTGTCTGGAAAGCTGGAGGTGCTGATCAACAGCCAGCTGAACATGAGCCAGCAGTGTGTCCAGGCAGCCAAGAAGGCTAACAGCATCCTGGCTTGTATCAGAAATACCATGGCCAGTACTACTAGGGCAGTGATTGGCCCGCTGTGCTCAGCCCTGGAGAGGCCACCCCCTAAGTACTGTGTTCAGTTTTGGGCCCCTCACTATGAGAAAGATGTTGAGGTAATACCCTGTGTCCAGAGAAGGGCAAGGAAGCTGGTGAAGGGTCTGGAGCACAAGTGTTATCAGAAACGGCTGAGGGAACTGGGGCTGTTTAGCCTGGAGAAAAGGAGGCTGAGGAGAGACCTTATTGCTGTCTACAACTACCTGTGAGGCAGTTGTAGGCAGGTGGGTGTTGGTCTCTTCTCCCAAGTAAGAAGTGATAGGACAAGAGGAAATGGCCTCAAGTTGCGCCAGGGTAGGTTCAAATTGAATGTTGGGAAAAATTTCTTCACTGAAAATGTTGCAAATCATGGGAACAGGCTGCTCAGGGAAGCACTTCAGTCACACCCCTGGAGTTATTTAAAAGATGAGTATATTTGGCACTGAGGGACATGGGTTAAGTGGTGGACTAGGCAGTGTTTGGGTAATAGTTGAACTCAATGATCTTGAAGGTCCTTTCCACCCTAAGTGATTTTATGATTCTTTGAGCACCCTGTTGTCAGTTGCTGCAGAATTCATCTGTCCAGGTCCTCACTCTGAGGAGGACCAGGTAATTTGGTACATGGAGGAAGCAAAGATTTGAGATGATGGAGGAGATTTAAGCCTCACACCTCAGGTGCCTCATCAGGTATCCAAACATCACAATACTTTGTTATTGTGAAGTCATTTCTTCAGCAACATAGTTATGAGAAGTTTAAAAAAAAAATTGTAGCAGTTGGCTGCAATCTGTCATGTGAGTTGAAGAGCATAGAGCTGCCTGTTGGCCAAATGGCAGAACTGAGTGGTAAGTACTGGGCAGATTCTTGTCTCCTTGGAACAAAAAGTGTTGGAGACAGTTGAGAATATGGTGGATATCTAGAAATCTCTGGGATGACCTCTGCATTGGCTTCTTGATTCTGTTGAGAAATCATGTCTCAGTAGCCACTGTTTCAGGGATGTGTAAGCAAACTCATAATTTTGGCAAGGTGAGTGGTCAGGGTGCTATATCACATATGTAGGTAGTGACAGACTTTGGTCACCTGTGTAACAAGTGCTGTAAGGCAGAGAAGGACCCAGAGAAGTAAAGTACTGTCTGTAGCAGCAACATGAAACTTAATTAATTAATCAGCAACCAAACCCACTTTTGAAACACGGTTATGAAAAAAAACCCTCCCATGGCATGTGTGAAACCTGCCAAGGCACAGAGGAGCACGGTGCTGCCGCCCGATACGCCGTCAGACGCTGCTCTTCTGAAAGCACATCATCTTGCAAAGCTGAGAAAGACGCCGCACAAATTGCCTAATGCTTCTAAAAATAAGTGTGAGCTGCTCAGCCCCTCTCCAAATTTCAGCAAGTCAACCGAACAGTACATAGTCGGTAAGCGTGTCTAACATGCTGTGCCACAACTGGTGACTTACTATAAGAATTATATCGGGCGTGCTAAATACGGAAAGGCTGCTTATAACCCAACACACAGAACTCGGTCCCTCGTTAACATCTGCCCCCTCGTTCTGCTCCCCCCCCCCCCCCAGCCCTGTTAGCTTCAGAAACCGTCTCTCCCGGGGCGGCTGCAGGTCCTGCAGGGAGCATGCAGCAGCCCGGCTCCCCCGCCAAAGCCAACTGCGGCGTAGCCAGAGAAACGGGCAGCAAAAATAGAACAGCAGGATGGCTGCGCGTGGGCGAGGCAGAAACCACATCGCCAGCAAAACCTCACGGTGTTATTTTAGGACCGATACAGCGGCTGCGGCGTTTTGCTCGCTTTTCACAAAATGCTGCCCCAGGAAAGGGCAAAGGAGGGGAGAGGGGCGCAAGGCCCGGGCCGGGAGCGCTTCTGTCCCGCTCCCTGGCTTCTCCCTGCCGAAACGCCGAGCAGGGGGAAGGGGTTAATCACACTCGAGGCCGAGCGGCGGAGGGGAGGACGGCAGTCGGTTTGAAAGACAGAGACTGGACAGCTGTGTTTGCTGTGGTATTTTTAAACACATTAATGCAGGCTCCAATCACCCGGCCATGCTTGACCTATTTTTGGCTCAGGCCGGCCATTGTTCTATTTCTGCCGCCGCTGGGCCACGCGGGTGTCGATTCAAATGCAAATGAGTTATCGCTGCTGCTCCCGCCAACTTTGCCCAGCCGCCCGGCCGAGGGAGAGCCGGCCGGGGAGCGGAGAGGGGCGCGGGGACGGCAGCGCTGGTCCGCGCTGGGGTAATTCAGACCAAACCCTCGCGGGCTCCCAGCGCCTGGAAATGGGGCTTATTCGGTTTGATGGTTTTTAAGAGGCTGTGTTTCCTTCCTTCCCTCCCCACCACCCCCCTCCATCCTCCCCCCCCCCGCCCCGCCAGAAATCCCAAAGCGCAGAGATATCTCTTCATTTCTTCTTCCACCTGCCGTTGGCTGCCCGAACGCAACTGCTCAAACTCAGCGGCGCGCAGCCCCCGCGCGCTCACGGCTCCCTTCCAGCAGACGGGGGCTGCCGAGACTGGATTTGTTGTTTGGTGTTTTTTGGGTTGTTTTTTTTTTAAACCCCCCCACCCCCCTCCTCACCTCCCCTCCTCACCTCCCCCTCCCAATAGATACTTGTGCAAATGCTTAAACATTGCTAATTGCTGAAGCGTATTATCTTACAACCCTCGCTGGAGGAGGTAGGACCGCAGAGGGTCGTGCCCGACGCCCCTGTGCAAGTGCAGTGATGAATCTCTCGTGTAGCTGAAGTGCAGACCACTTGGAATATGCTGCAGACAATTTACGAGAGTGAATCGTGTTTTTCCTCAGATGGGGTTTCTGGACGTGAACAGCTCTTGGCTCAGCAAAGAATGCACAGTATGATCAGCTCAGGTAAGAGACAGCTCCGTACCTCAGGCTTCGGTGGCTGGCCCGGAAAACACAGCCTAGCACGAAAAGAAAACACCCTTCCTTTAAAGAAAGTGACTCGATTTTTGTGGGCTTTATGTAAGTTGTTGTTAAATAATTACTGTAGTATGTTAGGTAACAGCTTCTGATTTTGCGGGGAGGTTGTCTCTGCTTCAGTCTGCTGCTTTCCAGCCAGAGCAAAATGCTCACAACTGAAATCTAGTTTGGGATTCCTTGTTTGTTTTGTTGCGTGGTTGCAAAATGGGGCTCGTGGTACAGGCTTATTCACAGAGGGAGACTTCCTCAGACAGCCCTTGTCAGAGGCTGCCGTTGGAACCCCTCGTAGGCAATTCTGGTCATAGGTCTGTTGTAAACAGGATTTGGTCTTTTTCTGAGTTTCCTTTTCTCTAGTTTGCACACAAAGGGAGTTTAATACTTATCCCTTTCTCTTCTCGTGACAGTGTTACTTTAAAATGTCGTTAACATGCATGGGTTATTTTGTTACTTTAGAAATATTTGGGGATCTGGCAGTGGTACTTCCATGTGCATCTTGCTGAGATGTAAATTAGATGTGTTTTTTTAATGAATGCATTTCAAAGCTGCTCAGAAAGAACACTGGATATTTATTCATATATTTGAAGCTTCCTGTGTGTTTTCTAGATGCTGGCTATATTTGAGATCTGTACTGAGGATGAATTAAGTTGGAAGATTTCTTCCCATTCAGATGAAATGTCAATTTTGACAGCTAGAAAAGTAACAATTTTAGGTTACTCTTATCCATTCTGTCTTAAACTCTGTGAACTCCAGTTCTGATTTTACTAGGCTGAAACTATGTCTTTTGAGGGAAGAGGTTATCGGTTTTATGTATTTTCAGTCTTAGGTTTCTGAATTTGTTTTTCATAAAATTGGCTTTATAGAGGACCTATCTGTAGAATGCAGGGTGAATTGCTGTGTACTTAAGTCTTAGTTTGCCCCTTTTTCCTTTTCATTTTCCTCTTCCCTCTTCTTTCATGAAAGTTGGCAGTGCTGCTCGGTTTTTAAGACTAATGTGTGTAGACCACCACTCTCTTCACATCCTGCCTGTTTTAGTACACCTGTTGAGCCCATGTTTGGGGTTTTGTTTGCTTTTTAAATAAAACTGTTTATTCTCTTGCTTTATAGAAAAATAATTTAAAGTTTTACCGGCATTTCTTTCTTACATACTATTTTAGAGCAGACTTTTAGTTTCAGGTATGAAAATAAATTGTGAGTTATTGTGTCAAATGGTGATAGCTTTCCTGTTAGAAAAGACTTAGGCATTTTTTAACCTCATGCTCAGTGTTTTTCAAAATACAAAGCCAATGCTACCTCGTAATGATTATAGACTGAAGGAGGGAATAAGAGATTGAAAAGCTGTTACATGCAGGTTAAAAAATGGGAATACCTGAGGGGAACAGAGATTTCCAGCTGGTAATGTTGAAATTGGCAATTTTTCTATTCCTTTATAAAGCTGCTGGGTTGGGTTGTTTTTTATTTGGTCTCTCAAAGAATTTAGTATTTTTCTAGCTATGTGGAAGAAATGTTGATCAGCAATTACAGGTCCTCTGTCAAGGACAGAAATCAAGTGAAAGGCTTGTTTATAAACAATAAAGCCCCTGCAAAAGCAGTGGGCAAAAGCGGAAGTTTCTCTGAAAGTGTTAAGGTTCTGCAAAGCCATCTACAGTGTCAACCTCTTGTTCAAGAATTACTGCTTTTAGTTGGTTTTCCTGAACAGCTCAGCAGGTGTCCAGTGTTTTTATACTGGTCACAGAGATAAGACTGACTGCTTCCTCTCCCTACCTTTGTTTTTTTTAATGCAATGTCAAGTTCAAGTTAGCTGTGCATAAGTGAAAACCTGGGGGATTTAGCTCACTGTGTTACCTTGTAACTGCCAACTAATGTTGTTTGAGTAGTAGCAGTTCTCTCATTTGAAACACAAGAAAGGGAGGTAATTTTCTGTAAGTTTATAGCTTTGCTTTTCTTCACTGGGGACAAGAATGTCTTGTAACACTCGATTTTTATCTGATATTACATTACACCCATATAGCATGTAGAGTTTTCCCCTGTAGTAGTACCAAGTAGAACAGAGGAGGTTTTTAGACTTAAAAAAATTCAAACAACTTAGTCAAGAGCAATATCCAGGTAAAAGATGTTTAAATGTATCTTGTAGAACACAACATAAACCTCACTGTTTCTGTTGGCCTTTAAAATACACAACTAGATGGAAAGTAGTTGACGTTGTACCTAGACTGCAGTTTATTTCATGTCACATGAAAATACAAAGCCTGGTGCTACTGTCCATTACCTTCAGTTCTCTCTAATTCGGGGTCTTGCAGGATCAGGCGTGGTAACTTCTCAGGCATTGTGTCACTGTAACCTGCATACAGGGGAGAAGGAAATAGGCAAGGTATTACCGTGTGCCCTAGTGTTTGGAGTAGCTAGAATCAGTCATTTGAAATTTGCTTATCGCAGTGCCCTTACTTTAAAGTTATCTACATCTATGTGTATGTAACTTCTGCTCAGGTTAAAAAGTTGTATGTTGAAGAAAAGAGCAGACCCCTCATCATTTACAGCCTGCACCCTTGATATTCTTGAAGCAAGTGAAACTTTAGGCAGGTAATGGATTTTTGGGCTTGCTAGTCTCTAGGTGCAATGGGCATGTGTTATGCAACTCTGATTTTAAGCTAGGCTGGAGCCATCCTCAAGGAGGACAGATTCAGTGGCCAGTGGATATGTATGTGCAAAGCAGAATGTCTAAGAAATTTCTGTCAGTAGCAGGCATAGGAAATGCTTCTGTCATAAGAAGAAGTTCTTCTGGTATTTCCTCAATTACTGCTTTGCCTGTCTGTCTCCAACCCTGCTTGTAAATCATACTATGAATGAGATGATCTGGATAGGTACCAATCAAAAGTCTAATTATGAATGGAGCAACCTAGATCGCTACTGACTCAAGAAGCTGTGTAATTTGCAGACACCTACACCTTACTGCAGAGAGCAGTTTCAGCTATCTTGAGAAGACTGAACTAGATTCTCCCGTATGGTACTGATGCTCTAAAATGAAGCAGTAAGTGCTTGTGCATCTTTATTTAAGAAAATGATGCTGATGTATTCTTACTTGATACCATAATTATTTTAGCCTTATGACTTAGAAAATAGATATGGAGTGTAAAGCCTCATATTTATCTGGAATTACTATTTAATTGTGCTGTTGCTTTATTTTACCCTAAAAGCCTTAACTTCCATGTGTGTGCAATGCCACAGTGGACCCTAGCATTCAGCTAGGCTCTTGATCTTAACCACAATGCAAATAACAAACTGTAAGTCCTTTAAAAAAAGCATTTGGTGCAACACAGACCGTGGCAAGAATGCTCATTAAATTGTAGTCAACAAATAATTAATGCAGACCTGTGTTACTGAAATAGATGTCATTTGTGTGAAGGAGAAGGAGGAACCAATCAGGCCTTGGAATCTGTAGATGTGGGACTTTCAGAAGTAATGCCGAGTTCATTAACTTCTGGTGATATAATATACTGTGCTGTTTTCCACAGGGTAAGGTTGCTACGTTTGCTTTATGGGCCATATTTTGAGGTGCTTACACTGGCCTGCCTAAATTCAACCTTGGCTTTTATTGGATAAGGCATCCTCTGCTTCCTGCCTAAAGCTGTTGTGTTGAAAAACCAAGAGTTCAGGGAGATCTTGAGCTTAAAGCCTTGGCTCCTCACCAAGCTGACAGGTGACCTGAGCAAGTTACGCAATCCTGCTTGTGTCAGCTAACCCTTCCGTGAAATACGGAAGGTGATACCTGTCAAGATCAGGAACCTATAGAGCAAAACTATTCTAAGGGGAATATAATGATTCAGAATGATTAATTTGATTGACTTCATCTACCTACAGGCATGCAAAACACCTGCAATTTCAGAAATGTAGTAAGTGAATGTAGTTGCGGTATTTTATTCTCTGCAGTCAGGAAATTCAGGCTGTCTCACCTGAATATAAATGGCAGAATCAGTGCCACACGCAGCACGCTGTACGTGGGCTGCTGACAGGTCCTCACAAGGTATCTTCCCTCAGTAAACCCCAGTGAACAAAAGTTATCATCTCAAATGCTGTACCTGCCGCGTGGCCTCATGAGCCCATATACACGTTTGTATTGCCTTCTGAGAAAGTTCTTTGGTATGTGCTTTCTGGGTTTTTTCTGGCCAAACAAAACTTTCACCTGTTCAACTCTTCCTGTGGAGAGGTTGCAGAAACCAAGTTCAGTTAAAGGTTTGATATTCATGGAAAACCTCTCATATTTGCATATCTGAAGCAGGTAAGGTAAATTTCTTACAGATACAATATGTTGTGTATGTGACATCTCAGACAATAATTCTTCAGCAAGGGTGAGAATAGATATGTTGAGCTTTTACTTTGCCATTGTCTTCAGAGTAATGAAAAAAAACCTGAATGTGAGAATTCAATTCAGGAAAGTTCTGGGTAACAGCCAGAGAGGCTTTTTCAGTGCTTGTTGGAAAGGCTAGGTAGAAAAAAAATCTAGTGCTTAATAGTAGTAGCTGAAGTATTTGAATCAATTGTTAAGGAAGAGTTAGGCCTTAGCCTTAGCAGTTAATACAATGAGAAAAGATAAGCAACACAGACCTGTAGGTCATATGTAGTTAAAATCTCACTGATCTTGAGTAAGGTATGCTGGATGAGACATTGGTTATGAACTCAGTTGAACAAAAATTTGCTAACATGGAGTGAAGCTGCTTTTTTGTTATGTTACTGAGAAGATACTGAGTACAGACCTATGTTGCCAACTTCATCTGTCCTCTAATGCTGTAACATTGGTTTTGGTTTTGTTTTTTTTAATTTGACTCTCTGCTTCTGGAGCCATGTGTTTATCTGGCCATCTTACTTTGTATTAGAAAATGTATTTGTAAGTTGTGGCAAAAGCCTGGAATAAGAATTTCAAAGCACAAGATTGACAAGAGTAGCAAGCTACAAAATCTGGAAAGTAGATAAAAAAGAATGCAGAACATAATTTCAAAGCCTCGTTCCTGAGATCATTGAACACTGCATTTAGCACAGAGGTTCACTAGTACTGGCACTGGGATGGTAACTCCACTCTCCTTGGTCTGTTGAGCTAAATCAAATTTTCCAGTAAACTGCTTTTTACCTCAGACATTTCTTATGTTTGGTGTTCAGCTTTGCAGCACCTATTGGTTTGCACTGTTCTTAAACGCATGCAGTTTCAGCTGGCCATGCCCCCTGAAAAAATATGTATAGGATCCATTTAGGTCATTAAGGTTTGCCTTGGGTATGAGGAACACTTGTAGCTCTTCCTTCTACCAGAGCTTTAAACAGACCTCTGCTTCTGTACTGACTGCCCAGCCCCTTCTGCACAGTCTTTGCAGAGAAAGCAGAATAGAAAGATATCCTGCAAACCTGTGTGTATATACACATTCATTTCAGGCTTTGGTACAGTTGATGAGGAAGGTTTCTGGTGTCTTTGCATTTGAACCTTTCCCAGCTACTGTTGTGGGAGGGGTTTTTATACGGTGGGTACAATCCAAAATGTTGTAGAGAAAGCAGTTGGCAGATATTATTGTTAAACGCATGAAAATCTAAACTGCCCTGTTCTGTGGATCTCTTTAACAGGCTGACTCCTCTGGGTCAGTTATTCTTAGCCTAGTTATTTTCATCTCATGGCATTACAGGTCTAAGATTAGCCTGTTAGGCGTTATCATGCCATCTGAGTTACCTCCTAATATAACTGTACACCGGAATGATTATTTATAGACAGAGCATTCTGTCATTTTTGCTTTATTTCTGGTAGTTTAAATAAAGAAGAGCAACATTCAAGAAAAACCACAGATTCCTTCCTGCTGCCAAAACAACATGATAACTGCCTGCTGAGGGGCAGGGATATTGTTTAAAATGTAAGCTTGCAGCAGATGCAAACATCCTCTTTATCTCCCCCACTTCTACTAAAACAAGGTACCTCAGGGTACCACCGCCTCTGTCTCTTCTGGAGGAGGGAGAGGGCTACCAGATTGATGCACTGAACGACAGAGAAGACGAGGTTGTGGTCGCTGATGAGAACAAGGATATCCAGGTACTATTTTTAGGGGCTGGCACTGTCAAGCTCCATGTTCAGTGTGAACATGTCACATATGCACACAGCTCTTCCAAAATGGACCCCTCTAGTTTTGTTACATAAAAGTGATGATGTCTGCTGTTCAGTGAGCCTTCTAGGTGCTTTTTCACAGACATAACAGGAAACTTCAGCAAACTGACACATTTTTAGCAAATTGGTCTTTATGGCTGCTTCACAAACATCTCTGCTCACTGGAAGAACTTGAATCCTAAAGCGGAGTTGTCATTCAGAAATGCGCTGCGGCACATTCTCTCCTAGGGAAGTTCACTGGGATCTTTGTGCTTGCATGTGTTTAGCTAGGAGCAAGCTTTTAGTGACAGTTTGGTACAGAGCAGCAGAAATAGAAAAGTGGCAAATCATCAGTTGGGTGTCGGCGTAGCCTCTGACTGTAGCTGTTGCTCAGGATGCTGGCATGTTGTAAAATAGTGAAATATTAAGTAATTGTAATGACCTTTCCTTTTTTACCTTTCTCATCTAAATAAGTGCTGTGTTTCTGTCTTTGTGCACATTCTGGGTATAATCAGGGGGCATCCGATTTCTTCTCCTTAAAAACGTTACCAGTGTAAAAAGGCTTGCAAAATCAGTGGTTGAATGATCCTGGTTTCACTCTCCCATTATATAATAAGCAGCTCATTTATTTTTGTCAGGCTGGCAGTTCTGGGCATGACTGTAAAGGTACTTGGGCATTTAGTATCATCTGAGCATAGCCAACACATCTGTTTTATTTGTTTTGTGTCTCCTGGTAGTAAGCTCCTTCCGGATTGTGGAGTATCCAAACATGACAAGAGTTCCAAGAATTCAAGCCCGTTGTGGATGAATGTGCTTGAAATGCAGGATGCTTTATTCTGATGATAACACGTTGCTTCTAGTAATGACACCGAGTATCATCAAAGAGAGACAAGAGAAGGAACGCAATGAATTCTTTGAAAATGCCAAATATATAAATCATGTTTTTACAATCAAAGGCTGTTGTTCCCTTTCATGATGCCTGTGCTTGAAGGCATGCATGTCACAGGGAGGAACCGCAGCTATTCAATTTCAGTGAAGTCTGGAATGGAATAATGAGGAAGCTTAATGTTAATTTAATAATTTCCCCCAATTGTTCTTTTCTTAATCCAAGTTTCCTTTTTCTTTCTTGGTGCCCAAGGCCACCATTGGTGTTTTGCAGTAACAGTATGAGAGGAAGTAGGGAAAACAGACGGTTAGTGCCTAACTTACATCAAGACTCTTTTTACTCTTTTTGTTGTTTGTAACTCCTGTGTAAGTTTAGGAAATTCTAAGTGGTGGCCTTCTATTTACCTGTTTGCAGCTCCTTCTCTTGCAGTCAGTAAGTTTTGAGCTCTCTTCATCTACCGGTTTCAGCTCTAGATCAACATCCCTACTGAAAAAATGTATGTTTCCCAAGCTTTATCAAGTCTTTTTTTCTATGGGTACAAAAGAAGTAAAAACCCCAGACTGTTCAATTATTTTTTTTATATTCCAGTTTGAATCTGACCTTGGGGGTTTTGAAATGCATAAAAGAATACACGTATTACAATATCTCCAAGAAACATAAAATACTTAGATTTTTTGAGATTTCATGCAGACACAGCAGTGGAATTAGTATAAGGCACGGAATCCTGTAAGAAATAGGAAAAGGTAAATCATTCATACGACTCTTTATACTAGCATTTCTACTTAGACATGTCAATACATTTTTTTAAAGGTCTGTATAGAAATTACTTAGATGCCTCAAAATTCTTATCCTAAAAATCCTTGCCCAGCAGCTGCTGATATCTAGTGGGACCTAAAATTCAGGAGAGCACTTTGCCTTTGGAGTCCAGCAGATGCTCAGCAGCCTGTGTCATACATCTGCTCAAAACCGTCTGAGGCTCCAAAGAGAGGTTTACTCATTCCCACGCAGCCCCCTAAAAAGTTGGCTTCCTTTTATTTGCTGCCACTGTTTTTCCTACAGGGTCTGTTTCAGGAGAAAAAGAAAGTTTTACTCTATTGTTTCTGTTAAGAATTGGCAATAGTTACTGCAAAAGGAATTCCATAGGAAATAATGATACCTCTGTTAATTCAAAGAGTTTGAGGAAAGGACTGGCAGGAGGGAAAGATGCTTGAAGAAAATATGAGAGGATTTTATAAATAGAGGGGTAGTGCAGAGCTGAGCTCTACAAGTTATGTTAAAAATGCTGTTTTGAGGGAGAGTGGGGAAGGTACTGAAAATGCAAGAGAACTACATGGGAGGTAGATCCCAGGGGAGATTGAAGTATAGTTCTACCTGGCTGTGAAGAGAAATATAGGTGAAAACAGTTAGGTAAAAATCAACTGGCATGAGAGAAGTTTCCATCAGAAAAAAAATAAAATTCCAAAGCCATCATGAAGTATACATGGGCAAGTGGGAATATTTTAGAATCAAAAAAAATTGTTAAAAACAACTCAGGACCGTGTTACTCTTGTAGTCACAGAGTAAGCTAGTATTCAGGGATTTCCCTCACCATTGTACAGACTCCTAATTACAAATAAAAAATTCTATTTTTTATTTCTCTGAGTAATTTCCTTGGGAGAGGGAGATGCATAGGGCACTGAGTCTGTTTATGGACACACTCCAAATTCTGCTGTATCTCACCGTCTCTAACTGCCCCGTCCCCAAAAATAGCTCAGCTTTCCTTCAGAAATCTCCACCAGAGATTTGCAGTAAATTCCCATCTCTGTGCCACTTGCACCATCCCTATCTTGCCTTTTCTGCTTGGCCTACTACGCAGTTTTCTGAGCTCTGTGCTCATTTTTAGGGTCGGTTTTTTTTTTTTTTCCCCTCTTATGCCAATGCAGAGTGATAATAGGACAGATGGAGAGTTTATGGGGGAAAGAAGGGAAATTACAAATGACAACATCAAAGAGCTATAGGTAAAGCAGTAAGAAGGAATGCTAATGCAGCTGAATTAAGTAATGGTAATGTTATGGATGATTAAGGATACTAATACTGGCACAGCTATTTTGTTCAGAAAATAAATGGATAGAAATGAGAGTGTTTAGAAAAAATTACCCTTGGGCTAAAATTCTCAAGCCTTGACTAAGAGGGAATGCCTCTCTCTGGTCACTGGTCATGCATATATACTTGTCACTGGTACACATCTACAAATTACATGGAGATATGTGTAAAAAATGTATATACATAGACTTATCCCCACTCTTACTCTGTCCCCTCTCACGGGACATTTTGGTACAGCTATATAAAAAGAATTTTAAGAGTGCTTGGTTTCACAGGTTAATTCAGGTGAGCTCAGATGAGTGCCTAAGGCAAGGTGATTTTCCTCCTCCTGCAAGCCTGGCAGCCCACAGGAGGTGGACATGTATCCTGTAAACCTCCCTGTCTGTTGTTCTTCATCTGCAGACATCCAGAGGTCTGCGGCAGTACACGTGTATTCCCACAGACCTCAGGAACTCACTCTTAAGGACCTGTTTTTGTCATTCCCTCCAGGGAACAGACCTATTGCTAGGTCTATTCTGGTAGACTAGGAGCTCCAGGTGTTGGGCAGGTTATAAAAAATTCAGCATCCAAATGTGCTTTGTGCACTCCTGTAGATTCAGAAAGAAGGGAGTGCGTGTAGAAATCTGGACCATTACCGTCTTCATTTTCCTCTTTCTCTTTTTATTCCTTTTTAAAATTGTTATTATGTTTATCTGTGAATACCATGTATTTGGTTACATAGATGTAAGGTCTCAGTACGTAGCTGTAGAGACGGCAGCTGGCATTGCTGGGAAGGGAGACCAGTGATCCCATCCTTTCCCTGGTCCTGGGCTCCCGTTCCTCCCCCAAGCAGTGTCATTCCATGTACCATATTCATGTGTCCATTGGGACTGATGGAGTGACCAGCTGACCTTGGATAAAACATGTCCCCTGGTTCCCTGTGCTGCTGCAGGTGTGTCCTGCGGTGTGGGGAAGGAGGGGGTCATCCTCCGAGTCAGAAGGGCACAAGCAGGAAGGGAGATACAGCACTTTCACTCGACTTAGCTATGGCATATGGTGGCTCCAAATACAAGCCCTTCTACTGCCTGGAAATTTTCCTTGTTTGGAGAATACACCCCTCGTTCCTCTCACATTTAAAGGACAGAGCCTAAAATTTCACACCCAATTAGCACCTTGTTAAATTCCAGTTAACTACATAGCACTTTACCATTAAGTAGAATTTATGATAATGCTGTCCCTGTGAAGCTGTCAATAATTACCTTTTATCATCCGCAGGGCACATTTCATCTGTTAGTATGAAAGTAAAATGCCCTGCCAGTGTACGTGGTTTTGTATTAAGTAGAAAGCAGTATCTGTGTCAGCTTCAGCAGCCTGCACCAGAATTGAACATAGAGGAAGCAGAAGCCATCTGCAACCCCAGACCGTATCGGCTCTGGTGCAGTGCCACATGAAGAGTCAGCTCCAGGAAAGCCTTCGTGGCCCTTTGCATGCAAATTCTGCTTCGTTCTTTTTTTAATCCTCTCTTTGTGGAAAATGTTTTGCCAGATACTCTCCCGCTGTAAGCCCTACCATCCTCCTTTATTTTTGTAACCTAAGAAGCTCTGGAATGTCCTTATCCTTCCTAGACAACCTGGAAATTAATAGAATTCAAGTTATGGGAGGAAAATTTTCCTTTGTGAGATGCTGTTCCCTGCTTGATACTTAGGGAAGCATTTGATACCAGTTGCTGTGTAAATCGAAACCATAAACCAGCTCTAACTGATGCTGACACACTGGCAAACGCAGGTGAGAGGGACCGTACAGTTGTCATGGTCATTGCAGTTCATTTCTTACTGAGTGCCGTTTCGAGCTGAAGGCACAGTTTGACTCTCGTGACTGATGCCGGGCTGTGCTGAGCCTGGCAACACACAGTGCAGACGTTTTTTTGGATCAGAACCTTTCCTGATGACTGTGCTCTCCACAGTAGCACCCCAAGTACAAGATGCAAGATCTGAAAGGGGAGAGGTTTACATTGCTGTGAACATCTGGATGTCTGAACTGGGGACAGCCCCAGACTCTGTCCCACATGGGGCAGAATGGACACCCAGAAGCATAGTAACAGTTCTGTAGGAAATAGCATGTTGTGTCTAGCAGTCAGGACTTGGTATTAGAACTACATGTCCAAACCCTCAGTAGAGAACAAAATTCAGCTTCCTTTTAGATAATTTACTCGGATGGTTGAATCATGATTATGAATGCAATTGCAAAGCCTACCTGGAAGGCTGTAGATGCTTCCTGCAAAAGAGAAAGGCTGTAATGATTAATCTTACATTTCTGCACTAAATCTACTTTGTTGTTATATAACCCTTACTTGCACTCCCCAGAAGGCCGGTAGTTATGCACATAATTCTCATTTACAAGATGTTTTGCCTCTTCCAGTATAGATGGATGGATGCTTAGGTGGATATAAATAGTATGTGTTCCATGCAAAAGAAGCGTAGTAGTGCAAATCAAAATCAGACTCTTTCTACTTATGGAAGTCTTTCCAAGCTTTTAATCATCTTAAATCCAATTAGCCTCTTCCTGTTTCTGACATGGCTCCCTTTGAGATAGGATAACTGAACTGGAATATACCTGATGACAAAGCCTTGTTGATGAATATGAAAACTTACTTTTATCCTCCTTTTGGTTCTTCCTGTTTCATTTTTGAACCTTGCAGTAGATTGACCACGTGTTGTCACTGAGCTGTCTGCAATGACAGTCATCTGTTTTTACGGTGTTATTCAAGTTAATGAAGCACAGTAAGGTATATTCTACTTACTCGTCCCAATAGAAATTACCATGTACACAGAAAAAATGAATGAACTCTTCTTTTTTGTTTCCCAATCATAACGCTTTATGAAGACCTCTGGCATTCTTCAGAGCCCTCCATGAAATATCATGAAGGGATTTGTTTCATCTGTAATTTTAAGCCAATCAGTCCTTTTTGCTTTATTCTTCTTTCCAGACCTCTACTAAAATAGCAATTACTGTTGCACTATCAACCTTTTCTTAAATTCAAAAAGAATATTTATTTCCCTTCTGCTTTCCATCTACAAAACTGTTTCTCGTCAGCAATAGAGTTCTTGTAACTTCATATAAAAGCCAGAGCAGGATGTAAACTCCTGTGAAACACCTTATGAAGGGCATCTTGCAAGTCCAGGTAAGTCTGTGGACCAGATCCTTAACCTGTGCCAAGTGTCGCAGCCCCACTGAAATCTGGACACTTCTTTAGTCACCGTTTTCTTGACCCTTTGAAAGAATGTGTTATGCTTTTGTGTCTCAGAATATGAATGCAATTATAATTTAAAGCTCATAACTGCATCCTACAAAGTCAGTTTGCATCAAACTTGATTTGTTTCCTAAATGTCTGTTTTAAACCAAAATTGGCTCAGTTGTGGCTGTTAATGGAGGATATAGTTTCTGCGAGAACATATGGGGAAAGAATATCTCTTTCATTTTCCTCTTTTAAAATCGCATACTCCCATACAGCTAAAATAATTTTTACTAAATCCTTTGTAAGATTAATCTGCAACCTCAGACAAAACATTAGAATTTTAAAATTCAGAACAAGTTTTTTTAAAAAAATATCAGGAGAATAAAGCAATTACAGTAGTTTGTGCATTTCAACCTTGACCTGTGTGGTCACAATTATAATGGTACAAGCATATTTAAAATGAACAAAGTTTTTTTGCTTTGCCACTCATTTGCAATACTGTCTGTAGTTGTGGTCCAAAGAGTTTAAAATGAAAAGAAAATATAAAGATTACAAATCTGATATAAATACTAGAGGATAAAACATACAAAGAGGGATTAAGGGAGCTATATTTATAGTCTGTAACAGAGAGAGCTCGAGGGACATGGGCATAGGCTATAAATAACTTCAAGGTAACAATATAAATGAAGGGAGGGAATTATTTGTTCTCAAAAGATGGTGAAGCATGGAATAATAGCCTGAAGCAAAGGAAAGAAAAGTTTGGGTTAGATGTTAGAACTTTTTTTGAGCAGTAAGAGCTGTGGAGAGCAAAGACATAAATAACTGAGGTAGGAGGCTGAAGCGGTACCTGAAATACTATCTACAGCTATTTGGCTACAGATTAAAATTGTTCGTAGATGTGTTGTGTTACAAAATTCACAGGGCTAGACTTAGTGATGCAAACAACCTTTTTCCTTGTCTTACATTTTCTAATGCCCACATTTCATGGTATGCATTAATTTCCCATGAAGAATACATAGGTAAAACATTTCTTTCAAGATTATTGTGCCAGATTAAGGGTGAAATATATTATTATTAGTCAATTATAACTTCATTTAGTAGTGGAATTATAAAGTCTTCTTATTTTAATCAAAGAGATTGCATCACCTGCTAATATTTTCTCAGTTGGGAAGGAAGAAGTCCTCTGTTCTCCTAAGTCCCCAGATGAGATGGTGGCTTTTGAACACCATAACCATACGTTGTTGAGAAGCAAAGCAGCTTGTGTAAATCGTACATGGTGATGCCAGAGCGCTGGCCATTTGGTGGGTACTGGTGACTAAAATGAAGTTACTTATGTAGACTGGGTGCTGTCCTGCTTAATAGTAAACCATGATACAACCATGGCAGAAGGAAGCGTGGGGAGAAAGGGCATGAACCTCAGAATGGAGTATTTCAGCCATCCTGTTGCTTCTATCTGGAGACCTCTCAAAACAATAAGTTTCTAGTCCAGGTCACCACTCCTACACATTTTGCTTTGTTCCTCTTTTAGTTCAGTGTGTCTGGGGGGACTTCCTAATGCTGGAAATTTTATTTTGCAAATTAATCTTTAGACAATGTGCATGCACTGTAACCCAACTAAGAAAGGTCATGTCACACCATGCCATCAAGAAAACGGAGAAGGTTTGAAAGACCAGAGTTCTTTCAAAGTTGTATCAAATATGTTTGAGAGTGTGTATGTGAGAGAGGGAGAAATCAGCAGAGTAAAGGTGAAAAACTGCACAGATATTTTTGGACCTTTACAAAATGACATTCTACTTGCTTGATCACTCAGCAGATGTATGACTTTTAGAGTACTCATGGTCTTTTTATATGTCATGAAAACAATACAACAAAACACTGGAATATGACAGTGCAAATGTTGCAATTAATATGACAACAGTTTTTGTCTCTGTTTGTCTAAAGCGTGAAGCATGAAGCAATAAAAGTTTTGAGGGACTTAGGGCTTTTGTTGCATTCAATATCCATAGGAAGTACTGTTAACATAGATAAAGTCATGTTAGAAGTGTTTGGCTTGCATAGCTCAAGAAGTCTGCATAGGAATATCATTTATTCTCATTTCTGTCCAAGATTTCATGCTCAGAAGTTTTATACGCTTGAGCTGTTAGCCCCATCAGACACCTCCACTTCTGTTAAATCATGCAGGGTCTGCTCTTGAATTAGAGGCTTTTGAGCACACCTGAACTTGAGGTTTTTAACCACTAGTTCCATTGTATAATAGCTCACAACATGGATATTTAATCTCATAGCCATTTAACATAGCTTTTTTTCTCAGCTTAAAAAAAAAATCTGTCTTAATAAGATAGTTGATAATATTATTTAACATGGATAATAAAGTGAGATCCTGTATGGTGGAAGGCAGCAGTGGTAGGAATGACATCTCATTTTGTTATCCCTTCTTGGCCACAATAAACCCCATGTTTCTTTGTTGGCCAGATGACAACACTGGAAGAATATCTCCTCACTCAGTAGCCACACCTTGAAATACAGTGTCCTGTGTTCCGGGTAGCTTTGGTAGTATGGTGCTGTCAGGTGGACTGGGATACCTCTGGTCCTTCTGGATTTGAGATAAGTTTCTAAAGGAGCACTGCCTGTTGTCCCTCTGTGCAACAGTCACCAACTACCTCCTGAAGTAATTTACCTCATTACAATCCACAGTCTTCAGATCTTACATGTGGTTGTCTGAATATTGGCATTTTTCTGGGTGTGGATAATTTCACTCACATGAAACAAATGTGCTTTTGGAAAGCTCCAGCCTGTAAGAGATTAGAAATGAGAGATCTGATATAATTTATGAAAAGTTTAGAACTATGTTTGCAAATGGTAGAGATCATAGTATTTCTTATTTTTTCTTTCTTCCTGTGACCTTTTCATTTGTCACCTCTGCATCAGTTTTACTCTACGCTGGTGTCCTGCTTTTTTTTTTTTTTTTCTGGGATAGAGTTAAATTTTCTTCCTAGCAGCTGGCATTGCACTGTGGTTTTGATTTAGGATGAAAATAATATTGATAGCACACTGATGTTTTAGTTCTTGCCAAGCAGCTTTTCATACTGGCCTGCCAACAAGAAGGCAAGGGGTGCCCAAGAAGCTGGGAGGGGACACAGCCAGGACCCCTGACCCAAACTGGCCAAAGGGTTATTCCATACCATATTATGTCATGCTCAGAATATAAATGGGGAAGTTGTTTGGGACATGGCACATTTTAGGAACTAGCTGAACATCAGTTCTGGGTGGTGAGCTGTTACGCTGTGCATCACTTGTTTTGTACATTCTATTATCATTATTATCATCATCATCTTCCTTTTCTGTTCTATTCAGCTGTCTTTATCTCAGCCCACAGGTTTTACCCTTTCCTGTTCAATTCTCTTCCCCATCCCACTGGGGGAGATGGAATGAACAAATGACTGTGTGGTTGCCTCAGCTGCCAGACAAGGTAAACCACAGTGGCTGGGAAGGTTGTATCTCATGTTCCACAAAAAGTGTGTCCCATGGGTTTCTTTTCAGGATGACCCATACAGTATGCAGCAGAGCTTGCTGGTGCCTTTACTTGGACCTCCCTGAATTGCATTGCTTTTCACTGGCAGAAAAGCTTAAGGGTTTTGGGATGTCACAGTAGCTACGCAGTGGTCCCTGGACACAGATGTACTCCTCCCATCACAGATGAAATAAGGTGAAAGCATTTATAATCTGGCTGTTTTGGGATTCTTTGGCCTGAAGGACGCCTTACACGTGTAAGGCTTGGTTATTTTAGTTATAAGGCCCCTGTGTATTAAAAGAAAATATAACCTCAGCGTGTGCTAAAAATTAGCATTGACTAAATTTAATTAAGAAAAATAACTGTTTCCTAAGAATGTTAAAATGACACTTGCATGTTTACTATGACTTTTTAGAACAAAGAATAAAAAAAATTAATCTATAGCCCATCAGATTCCCAAGGAGTGAAAATGGCACTAAGATGAAAAGTCTGGTTATTTGGCATGCATAGTGGCACATTTCAGTATTTAATGTTTGTTATATTTTGAACGAGCTGTCCATAAACATTTTCATATATTTTTCTGCCAAGAGGCATCTGTCTTATACTGTAAAAGTACTTATCACTTTATTTATTTCACCTTCTTGACTGACAGTATCCTTGTTTAATGTCGACCTTTCCCAAAGTTAAAGAAGAGAGAATCAGCTTTTTTCTTAATTTGTATTTTTAGTGTTCTTTTTTAATTCATACACAGCTATGGATTTAATCATAAAACCTTTGGAACGCTTGAATTCTCCCTTGGTGTGGTGAAACCTGTCCTTGTGAGGGGAAAAAACCCTCACTAAATAAGAAAGTCCAAAGAGTTTAGAAAATAATTTTGGGAAAAAAAACAATTGGGAAAAAAAGTTTCATTTGCAATTTGTCTTTGATTTTAGAATTAATTCAAATTACTTGAATGATTTGTTATCAATTAGGAGCAGCTCTTAGTTACACTGGTAACAGTCACTTTCAGCTTCCTAGCAGACTCCTCTGGGGGATGTTTAATTACTTGACAGAGTGTTTACTGTCCAGTAGGTGGGTGCCAGTTCTTGTCCACTTCCTGTTGTGACTTTGTCTCTTAAATAATGCAAAATGTTGCTCAGTTATTGACAGTGATATGAATAGATACCCAACTTGTTGAAAATTTAGGGAAATTGTTGCTGTTCCAAAACTAATCATCTTAAGGTATGTCTGATGCGGGCTGGTGAAGTCTGGGATTAACGTGCCTTTTTCTTTCAATTGCCTGTCTTTGTATGTGGAAAAATATTTAGAAAAAGTTACCCTCTGATGTGGCATTTCATTTGCTTGCACTTAGGCCAAAAGCAAATGTGTGTGTGTGAAGGTTTTTACATACTTCTTACAGGCTTGGAAGATAAAAGCATGAAATTAAGTGTTGTTCATACGTATTATAGAAAGAACAAAAGTCACGCGCCGACGTTCTTCGGTCTTTCAGGAAATATTTTATCTTTAGAACGGAGGCCCCAGGGCTGCCATGCGCAGCTGAGCCTGAAGCCTCTGCAAAACTACATATTCTTAGCACATTTTTTCTGGCACCTGTGGCTACACGGACGTTGCTGTTGCTTGAGAAGTCAGAAAGCTCTACACGGCTGAAGCTGCTTTGCTGTAAGTAAGTGGACAAGTAACTGAAAGCTGTTGCTTCTTTTTTATTACCGTATCGGTAAGAGCCCCGTGCACGGGGGTCATTGTGAGGAAAGGGCTGTAGATTCTTCACTTTTCTAAAGCTCGAAATAAGTTATCAGTAAATAAAGTTACAAACACTGTGTTGCACCTTCGTAGTACTGTACGGACTTTGTTCTGCAAGCTGTTGAATGTTCTGTGTCTAATCCAAGAAGGGAAGCACCTTATGTTTAACGCTGTGCTGTTTAGAGACCAATAAATTTTTCATCAATCTGAAATAGTATGTTTATCAACCTGGACCTCTCTCCATAAATCTGTTCTACAGAGAACCTTTTGTTGACAGCTCCTGAGAATGTCAGGTCAGGAAAAAGTTCTTACGTTTAAAGAGGTGAAATTAAAGGACTGTAGGATTGTTTTTAATGATTGCTTTCTAAGAATTATTTCAATGGCTGAGGTAAAGTGATGAAGTCCTACAGTTTTTGCTGTCATAACAGCTGTAATCAAATATTTGACTCAGCAGATTTAAAAGTTTTACTTGCTCACAATCATTCAGGACTTCAAATTAGTAAGGACTTGACTTTTTCTGGTGGCATCGCTAACTTGGTTGGATGTTCGTCATCATCTTAAACTTGACTGCAGCTTTTGAAAGTGCTTTCTTAAAATTATGTTCCTTAAAGCAGAGGCAAATATTTTGAGGAAGTACCTTTGGTAGGAGGGGAAGTTAATTTCTGGTTTCATGCTTACAAAGAACTTGGTGAAATCATTTGGGTGTTATAGGAAACAACAGACTTGCAAGTTTGTATGAGGCCTTACAACTTACTGTTACTTACCTGGAACTATGTTACCTGAGTTATTCAACAGGTAAGGGAAAATGCATTCTAAAATAGCAAAGTAGAATAATTATCAAATCCCATCAGTGATATTTTACCCTTTGTTTTAACCATCTGTTAACAGGATAGGATAGTAAGTCTTTTCTTTCATTGCCAATGGCTGTTCCATTCTCACCATTCAGCTAGTCAGAGCATTGTATTTTCTTGTCTGTTAAAGCCACATTTCTGTACCAGATTAGAACAGAGTCGTCATCATAGTAGTGGTCGAAAATGGTGTGGCTTACTTGTAAGCTAATTTATTTTTGAGATTTTCAGACTGGTGTGATGTGCTACTAACATTTATGGTTTAGAAGGAAATGACATTAAATATTTGTGAGGCTCACGAAGGTGCCATTCAGCCCTCTTCTAAAATGCGGGTGCTTCCCTCCCCATTATTTTTGGCTGAAACTTTTCAAGCATTCTGAGAAATGAGCCAGGCAAAAGTCAAGTACTCTGCCCTTGACAAGTTCCACCAGTCTGCCTTATTCTAGAGCACAAAAGTTTGGTGCTTTCTGAACTTTAGGTCAGGAACTTGGCATGTGGTATTTGCGGCTGAAAGGCAACTTTTCACTTTCTCTGTGCAAATCTATTTTTGCTGGCTGAATTGAAATTGCAGATGGAGTTTTACTATTGGGCTGCTGATAAAATGTCAAGGTATTCTGTCTTCAATTAGCATGTTTTAATCCTTTTATTTTTAGTCGTTTTCTTATTCAAGGCAGAGGTGCCCGAATTGAAGGCAGGAGCCTTTTATATCTTCAGCTGACTTGTAGACCTGTCCACCTCTATCCCCAAGTGGGCTAGGGAGTTGAAACTGGGGATTTAAGGGAGAGAAGGGGGAAAAAAAACCAACACTGTATGGGAAGAGACCCAACTGGTCAGCCAAGGACACTGGGTCTGGTTGAGAACTCCTGCAAAGCCCAGGCATGCTTGGAAGGATGGAACCAGGTAAAGGACAGGAGCTGGGAACAGCTAGGATGGAAAGCGACAAAGAATGAATGGAGAACCTGAGAAGGGACAAAAGTGCAAGAAGGTAGTAGGAATAGGAACTGCATAATGACATCACATAGTCTTACTATAGGACTTGTATTTTTCTGTATCTAGAGTGGTTGAAAGACGAAAAAGTTTCTATAGCTTCATCATTCCATGCCTGGCTGCAGGCATTATTAAGTTCACCCTGTTTGTACCCTAATCCGTATGCAAAATTTATTCATTTCTTCACAAGCTTACCTTCTGCAACTTTCTTAAATATTAATATATTCACACAACACCTCCTGTGAAATGTGGGAGGTTGTTGTGGTGTTTTATGGATGGGGGAGTAAAGCACAAAGCACTTAAAATACCAACTTATCAAATATATGAATTCATGCCCTCATTAAACAGACAAGGGCTTCAGGTTTCAGCATACTTACTTTATATAGTACTGTAATTTAAGGCAGAGTTTGTTTAATTCATCTTATTCTTTAAAAAGTCAACCATTTTTGTGAGGCAAAAGATGATTTATCTTTATCTGGGTGAGGTGAGCTTCACTACAGGCAAAGAATAATTAGCTGAGCTTTCTGCCCTGCCTTGTGAAAGTCACATTTTCTTCCAACACATCGCTGTTTTGGATTTTGCTAAAGCCTGCTTAGGTAAGAATTGCTGAGAGGGAGTGACTGTTGCAAAATAAATGTGTGATATAATATTCGTAAGAAATGCTGTTGATTAATGAGTCTGGGAATGTCAGAATTAAGATACCTGGTGGATGTAAATTGTTCATGGGAACACCTAGAGTTTGTGTAAAGGAGAGAAAGCATTTACTATGATAGGGAGTTTGGAGAACACTTTTCACTTTGATTACAATGATCACAGACTTACTCCAAACCTGCTACCTCAGGATAACAAAAGCTGTCCTTTCCAGAGTTTTTGGGGTGACTGCCATATCTCTAGATCTTTTGACAAGAACCCAGGAATTACGGAGTTCCAGTCTCTCAATGTCACATCTTGGTGGCTTCTTAAGTTAGGACAAGAAGAAAAACCAGCAATTTAATTATAATACCTTGCTAGCTGAATCCAACAACTACTTGTACAGAGCTGGAATGAACAGAGTAATAATACTGAGGTTGGGTGGATGAGGAAGGGAAGGAAGGAGGAGGAAGCTATAATGTTCCTCCTGGGAGTCTTTGTTGAAAACTTCCAAATAGTCATGACGAAATGATTTACTCTCAGCCTCTCTCCAATTAATCAGCTTGGTTTTTAATGTAAATCTGACTGTGTTTGTAACTACATAGGTTTTGTGTGGCTTGTCAGGAAAACCGAGAAACAGTGGTTCACTAAATGCACGGTTCTGATGGGAGATTTTTTTTCTTCTTTAGTAGATTAATTGCCAATTGGCTGCATCATAAAGATGTAGATACTCTTTGTACATCTTAGTTAGAATCCCTAATTAATGGAAGATGGACCTTCCTGAGATCCTTCCCTGACACTCTGCAGTCACTTTTACAGCGAGGCAGGGTAGAGGAACTGGGAGTGCTTTGGTGCTCCCCCTGAATGTGCCAAGCTGACCCCTGTCCCTGAGTGCTGTGGTGAGATCAGGCTTTCTCGCAGCCAATACGCTGGGTACATTTAGGTTTGCACATATAAATGTTAATGTTTTAAGGAGGGTAAGGATAGAGAGGTGCATCTTGATAATCTGCTTAGCTGTTTCTTTTTAAATACTTCTGCTCTGTCTGCTTAGTTTCTGTCTGGGAAGCAGAACTGACCAATTTCCCATTGCCATTGGCGATTATCTTCTCATGCAGAACATCAAAGCTTTGGGTTTATACATGGCTTACCTAGAGCCAGGAATATACTCGTTTGAATGGGCTTGAGTCAGTGGAAACCCAGTGAAGTGTTTCTTAATTGGTAATACTCAGGTCAGGGATGACAAATCCATTTGCTTTATAGCCAGAGTCTCTCTGTTGTGGTCACTGTGTTCAGAGCTCCTTGGCTTTCTGAATCAAAATGAGTGAAGTTAACAGATTAAATTCACCTCTCTAAATTCTGTGCTCACCTACTAAAAGCATTAACCAAATGTAGTGAAAATAGGGCCTCTGATTAACCAAGTGTATCGTTTGCTGATACGTGAGAGAGCCTTGGCTTGCTCTTTGCGCTTGCTTGTCCTTAAAATGTTCACATTGGCACAGGGATTCCAGTAATGGGAGTGACATAATGATGGCTGCTCCAGATAACAAGCCTGGAATCAATATAATATGTAAATCTACAACTAACTTAAATGCACAAATAAGCAATTTTGCCGTCCATATACTAAAGTGTCTTCCTGACACTTGCCTTTAGAAGGATATCTCATAGCCTTACGTAGGTCTGCTTCATTTATGGAGCATGCTACTCTCCTAAAGTACAGCTATCATACTGTTGCAGATCCTTTTTGTAAGTTGGATTTGGAATCACTCGTGACTTGGGAAATGTATTCATAATTTTATACCCCATCTCATTAGATTTAATGTTTTTCATCTTTGTAGGTCCCTGACTTTTGTAGTTTTAAAAGAAGTATTTAAAATGTTGGCTATGATTTGAATTTGTGACATAAATTATGGTCATCATTCCTCATAATACCTTCAGCTTCTGAGCTGCGAAAGAAGGAAGAGTGGTATGGAGAGAAGGAAGCTCCATTTCATTCTTTCCCCCCTTTAATTTTCAGGTAACTTGAACCAGGGACATAATCTAGTCATTCAATTATAAAGCTTTAGGAATTTTCAACTATTTACTAGCAGTAATAATAACAATATTAATAACCACAACGGTAATTTAAAGTAATAATAAATTTGGACTATATTGCTTCTCAATGGTAATAAGCCACAGGTATGAAAGCTAGATAGAAGAATAGGAGATAAACGTGGGTTTCAGAGCAGTATTTTATTCCTGGAGCAGTAAGCAGTTCTTTTGTTAGCATCAGTTCTTCTTTGGGTACTTCTTGGTACACAGTGCAGAATGGAAAGGGAGCATGAAAGACATCATAGGGGGCGGGGAAATACAAAACAAGAACTAGGAGAGAGGTTTCATTAGTGGGAAAAAATGAGGAAGGAGAGTGGAAAGGAACAGTGTGGAAAATAATGTGGTGCAGGTGGGAGTAATTGATTAATACAGTGAGCAACCTCAAGCTCTTTGAGGAGGATGAGAAGAAATTAAAGAAAAGCGAGAATTTAATTCTATTGAATTATAAACCACAAACTGGTAAAAAAGAGTTAATTAAGTTATATTCTGGCAATAGAAAATAAAATGTGAGATGACATTTTAGCTATGAGGCCCACTTTAGGCTGTTGAAAAGTATTGGAGTACTAACCATGTTCTATTTTTTCCACAGCCTCAAGAAAACCTCGTGGCTGCAGTGTCACTGCTAATTTGCTTTTATATTTCATCACACGTTAGTTTTCTAAACTACATTGTATGTCATCTGAAAGCTTTTGTTAGACGTTTTTTACATTTTAAAGCTAGTTGTGAAGGATGTTTACACGTTCTTTATACTATAACAGCTTACATCGTGATTAAGTGTCTTAGTAGAATTAGATGTGAAGAGTCTGCCTGTGTAGAATTAATTCTGTAATTTATTGGAATTTTACTGAAACAAATGCCACTAAGAAAACTGAAGAGCTAAGTGGAAACACATGCTCCGAGCTTCCTTTTTTGAGTAGTTTGAAGGCGTATCTCTGCTGCTACCTTCCCTGTTCTCTCTTCTTTGGGCACAGGATTGTTTTCCTTACTCATTTGAAAATGAATGAGAGGAAGAAGGAAGTGGCCATACTGAGCTTATATTGTTTCTACAAGGGTAGCTTATAAACAGATTATCAAAACAAACATTTGTGACACTCTTCATTCCATGAATAGAGAGCTATCTGATAGTAGTCAGCATGGTGCATCTCGTAGAGATCTTGAATTTAATACCAGTGTTAGGCTTTATGTAAGAAGATAGCCTATAAAACTGGAGCCCTGCTTTGCTGTGTCGACATGTCTGGAGCTCAGAATAAAATTGAGTTTCCTGCTTTAGCTGTAGCTTGGTCTTAAAATAACCTGAAGAAATTATAGTTCTGATTACAGAGAAAGTGAAGGACTTAGAACATTCTCCTAATAAAGCCATGGGATGACACAAGGCTTAGTCATCTGTAGTCTGTCTGTAACGAGCATTTCAGAGAGACAAGCCTTTGAAATTAGATAATTTGATTTGCAATCAAGCCTAATTATTTTAAGAACACAGAAAACCTTTGTTTTTGGCAAAAATAATAATCTGGAATCCAATTAGAAGAAACTTTAAATATAATGGATGCCCCATAGCATCTATAGGAAAATTGATGTCTTGGGGGAGAGAGCCATGTTTGAAATGGACTCCACCTCTCGTTTTCCTTATTGCCATTTCTGAAATAAGTAATTATGGTCAAAGGACACATCACCCTAAAGGATAAATGAAATGCTTGTGATTGAAAGTACTTTCAAAACCAATTTGTGATAGACAGTAATTTAATAGTCTTAGGAAATTTTTTCTGTTGTTTCTGAGTATTATATAACTTTACAGTGGCAGAAAACACTTCAGGAAAGTAAATAGCACTGGAAGAAAACTCGTCCATCCTCATAAAAATGCAGGTTGGAGAGCACCACTGGTGAACTGAAAAACAGTGTATAGTTTGGAATGAAGACAGTTTAGGTTAGTCCTTCAGCTCTTCTCTGGGGTTTCTTTTTGCATGCTATCATTTTGTTAAATCTTTATAAATTACTAGTCGTATTTAAAGTCTTGGTCATTTAGCATATTGAGCTTATTAATGAGTCTATGCAGTATGGAAAAGCAAGCCAATGAACCGGTCAGTTGATACTGCTACTCTTATAAATTCACCATGCGAGAGCGGCAGCACTACTTTGTGCCCATATAAGAATCAGAGCATATCCAGTGCAAGCCTAAATGTTTGCTGTCTGTATAGTTTGCTGGAGGGGGGCCAAAGGCTTACTGTATTATTTACACAGTGATAAGCTTTCCTCGTTTGCTCCACTAAATGTGGATAATTATCACTCATTTTAGGTTTTTCTATATAAATGACACAGATGTCCAGACAACATATTTATAATTTCACCCCATCTGTGCTAATTTTTCTATAAATGTCCTTTTAGTGCAGTAATCATCCTAGTTTATCAACATTATCCACAGTGTTGAACAACATGCAAAGATGTGACTAATATTCAGCCCTCATTGAAGTAAAACATACCCACCCCCACCCCATCCCAGTGTCACGGCACAGTTGGAAATTTTCTGGAGTGTGGTGGTTGGCTTTGCTTTGGTGGGTTTCTGGGGCCAGCTTCCCTGAGCCTGAGACACCTAAGAGTGTGGTGCCAGAGGGCAACAGACAGGCAATTCCCTCAGTTTTTGTTCAAGGCGTTACGCAGCTATGTGTATCTGGTTATCCCCAAAGAACAAGCTCGCAGAAATAGATATGTACCTCTTCTGAAATTAAGGGATTTGCCTTAGAGCCCTTAATTAGAGCCCCCTCCTCTGCACATTGCTGGACGGAGGGAGGGAGATAGCTGACTAGAAATTTTTTGTTTCCAAGTCCTTGATCTGGAACCCAACTTTGTATGGTCCCAGCAGGAAAAGTATGTCCTGTACAGGGACTGCTCTGCAGTCACTTGCTTCTGGTGTGCTGCAGGTGGTTGGTTTTCCCCCTCTTCTCAAGAATTTCCACAGCTTACCACTGCAGAGGCAAGTTTGTATTGGAAAAGACCCTGCAGTGTTTAGCATAAAACCTTTTTGAGGTCTGTTCCCATAAATTGCCTCAAATTCATCAACCTTGCTCAGACTCACTCATAAGGATGTTGTCTACATAATTATTAGGAAATTTATGTGGGAAATAATTGAGGGTCATTTGGAGAAAGTGTATTTCTAAATGCAACGACTTGGTCATTTATAATTCGTTCTGTTGTGTCCCCAATTCCTGAGAGCCACAACTGAAATTCATAGTTTAATGACCTGAAAAAAAATATTTCCAGAACCATGGCCATAATAAATGATAGGAGTAAAAGAAAATAATCCAGAATCATAAAACAGTTAGGTATTTCCAGTCTCAACCTCAAAACCTTTTCTGTTAAATTAGCAAAAGCAATTGAGAAAATGGGGTCAAGACCTCCAAACTCAGTCTTATTTAAGAGCAATATGTTACAGCAATGGAAATTCTAAATAGGGTAGAGTTTAAAATGGAAACAGTGTTATCAGAGTCACAGGCTTCTGAATGCCCTCCTACTTAAAGAGGTATTGAAGTACTTAAAAGTAGTATTAAAGTATACTTCTCAAGAATAGTAGTATCAAGCTGCATAAGTTAAATTTCTTCTACAGGATTTTAAGTTATTTGCATGTTTTCAGTGTAATCTGAGCACTCACCAAACTGTACCTACGCCACTTTTTAACAGTCTCTAGGGAAAATGTAAGGCTATAGGCATTCCTCCTCTAGATGTATAGGTATGTCTTGCTGAGGTAAAAGAGTACTTAAGTTCTTCAGTTTATCCTCTACTTAAAATCCATATTTCAAAATTATTTAGGCGTGAAGGAGCTTGTGCAAGAAGGAACTTGCTGCTCAAAAGCACTTGAAAGCCAATGTCTGCTGAGATCTGACACTGAGCATCGAAAGTTTTTTCTTAAGGGACTAAATGTTTTTAAAGCTTTCCCCAAATTCTAATAGATTTTCTGTGTGTTGCTGCAAGTGACTTAAAAGTCTCACTTTGGGGGATCAAACTGTTCCTACTAGTTTTTTTGTATCCTGATATGATTCCCATACATCGATGTTTGTATACCAGTAAGCTGTGCAGCTTCTGCTTGATGTGAGAGCTAGAAGCATATTGCTGGAAGGGTAAAACTGCTTCTTCCTTTTGTATCAAAAAAATCCTTTCTATCAAAAAGTTTTGCTCCATAATGGGGTCAGAGGAAATTAAAGTAGCCTTTCATTCTGTGTTACAGGATCTTCCTCTGAAGTTTCAGACTACCAGACTAGCAGGCTAAATTCAGCAGCAGGGATGCCTTCAATTAACTGTATCTGTTCTATTTGTAGTACAAAGGATATGAATGGCCTACATAGCTTAAAAGAAAGGAGGCTAAATAGAACTCAAAGAGGTACCCTGCATGTCGCACTCTCAAAGAAAAGCAATGGGATCTCTGCCAGTCAGGAGTTTAAGATCATAGCTAATGCAGAGACTTAGATTGAATTTATACAGGTGTGCTGTCTAGTCAATAAGACATCTAGGAAGAATTTCTGTAAATGAAGTTGCTCATAATATAAAGCACTCAGATAAAAACAGTGGAATAGTGAGCAATGCAAATGAGTTTAAACAGAATTAGCAAGTTCATCTTGGAGAAATGCATGGTTAGCTCAGGGGATTGGTAATAATCTTGAGATCTGCATCTCTAGAGCACCAGTTTGAATTTAACCTGGTTGTTGATGCCAATCAAAACACATTGACATTGTCCTTGTTATTGATCTCTATGAAATGATTTTCCAGTGTCCTTGGAAGAAAATCCAGAACCTGCAGTTGGCACATTAAAAAAAAAAAGAATTTGACATAAAAATAACTGACATAAAAGAATTTAATAAGCTCAGTGATTAACTTACTACTTACCTGCTGCAGACAGACTCAGTTGGACTTCTTTACAGGGAAGCTGGCAGAGAGCATGGGGAATATCATGTTCCTGGCCTCTCTCAAGGACCGTAGATCTTAAAGATGTAATGGGACAGTGGAGTGAAGTAATACTGAACTCTCAGTAAAAGAAAAAGGAAAATGAGTGAAAGGAGTATAGCTGGTATATTTTGTCATTGTTAAAATATCTAGAATCATTAAAAACTGTGAAACTTCACCACATTTCTCTGTGAGCTGGATTTGATCATCTCAGGATGCGCTATCTCATTAGGACAAATTCCTGAAGAATCAAGTGGCTGGAATATGCCTCCATGAGACTGAAAGGACAGCGTCATCATCCCAGCCACATGACTTACACAGTTTCTGTTTTAGTAATCAGTCTGCCTGTCTTGTCTACATGCACAGTGTCTTGCTTCCTATGGCCAGTAGATGTGAGAACTCTTAGGGAAGTATTCTACTCAGAAAGCATAGGTGATATGCACAGAGAACCAGTGGACCTACTTTTCCCATGGTGCCTGGATTTAAGTTTCATTGACTTTTCAAAATCCTCTTCAAAGGTTCTCCACATCTGGGATTCCTGGGGACTCTGTCCTTTTTCATATCAAGAATGATACTAAAACAAGGTTCCTTAACTTCAAGTGGCATTAATACTTAGTGTACCAAACATATTGCTGTTGGACCGTCCTCTGGCTTTCTTAACAATGTGGCAGAATTAATTTTTCATGATTTAATGGTATTTCATTATTTAATGGTGAGTGTAGAAGATGAGGAATGAGATTGATTTTCCTTGGTCACGACACCCAAGAAAGTCCAAAGAACAAGGGGAACTCTTAATTTAGAAAGCAGAGGAAGGGCTGGTATATAGTAAAAGTCAAAAAGAGGACTGTAAGCACTCAGGCTTTGAACTTGTTTCATACTATTAGGAATTCATGCACCAGGAGTACAGTTTCAGAATCCATTTAATAATGCCAGCAGGTGGAAGGATTGGAAATTCCAGTTTGTTTTGCTTGATCTAGAAGAATGTTAAAGGTGGCACAGGTTGATGAAGTTTCCATTTCATTCAGTGGAACTACCCTGTCATCCGGCACTAGGTAACTAGATACTCACTGATGCTAGTTCAGATGTGATAAATATGTAATAAATAAACAGTAATTTTTCTGTGTATTCAGTGCCTGAGTAAGGTAGGGTTTCACTCCAGGGAAAAGTGAGCCAAGATCAAATTAACTGTCAGGAAGGGTAGAACACTATTAAAACAACTTAATGTGACTACATTTGCTTAGGACAAATTGTGGGAATGTATTCAAAGGATAGCATCACAAAGGAAAACTAACATTGTGCATCTCCTTGGTAGGAAAGCTCCCACATATCAATTGTCCATTTGAATACTTACCCATTCCAACTAAAACAATAATCTTCAGCGGATTTTACTGGATTGAAGTGTAAAGGAATTCTTACAAAATCTCTGGTTTTCAAAAGTGCAGAACTTTCAATAGGAGGAGGAGAGGTTTACCCATGTCTGATGAAATTGAAGCCTTTTATTGTCAACACCTTGAGATGAAAAGCATTGATGCTGTGAACTTACAAGTTTTATCTGGTAGGGGCTAATTCCAAAGGTACATGCCAGCTAAATTCTCACTACAAAAAATGAGAACTTAGTCATCATACATTACCAAGTGTTTCATTCTTAGAAACAAGATTGCATGTGTGAAGTTTTTATAACTTAATGCCATGTATCAACTGTTAGATCCCCAGAGATCCTGTAAATGTTTCTTAAGAACAGTGTTGCTTCAATTGTGTTACCAATAGAACCCATATCTCTGTACTTTTTTCAGTTTCAGTGTTTGCTTTAGGAAAAAATACTCTGGTTTTTAAGATGAAGATCTTTGAAGGATCCTAATTACATTCTGAATCATAATCTTAAGGGAGAATATACATGGAGATTCTAAACATACTGTGTTGTGTTTTTGTGTATCACACAGGGATTTTAATATTTTTTTAAACAATTTCAAATATTTCCCAAGGGAATAAATTAATCTATATTTCAAAACACTTTTAGGAATCAGGAAATCTGATTTTCATCTAGATTAAGTTTATCTACCTCCATGTGACAATTACCAAATGTAAAAAAATCCACCTCAAATATACTTCTTGGGTGTTCTCATCTCACCCTGCTACGCAATTCATTTCCCCCAGTGAAGGAATTTCACTGAATTCGATGAAGTGTGAGTTTTGTAAACTGTATCCTTGCCAAACTGAAATCTCTGTGACATCTGAATTATATTCTCTGCTGAGTTATTCTGAGCCTTCTAAGTTCTTGTACTCTATTCCTTGATTTCAGATCATCTGCTTAGTCAAAGACTCATTTACAGTATCTCACTCCCACTGTTCAGGAATAGTACAAACCGAAGATGAGCATGGAGCTAAATAAATTATGATAAGCAGCTACTAGAGCCTGCTGATATTGCATTGGCAGGGAAAGAATAAACAAACCTATAAAGGTTTTCCAGGGCTTTAACATTTCAGCTTCTTTTGATTCAGGAAACAACACCAAAATTAATTAATTATTTTTTTTAAATCTCCTGTCTTATTTAAAAAAGGAGAAGAGTAAGAAAGGTAAAGCCTTATTTGCATTCTGCTTCAATATGTTAGTGTACCGGAAATTTTAAGACTTGCAGTTATGTGAAGAAAATACTCACAGGTCACAGAGCCCTGTCTCAGTTGCACATCACTTTCCATCCTGATTTTTGAAAATATTCCTATTATTAAATAGAAGTTAAGAAAAGTTTTGCAATTGACATCTTTCAGAAGAGGGAGCCATGGATAACAAGATAAATGTGAAAAATCATTAAGTTCTTAAAAGTGTGTGTAAAATTCATCCTTGTTGAAGTATATGTGGAATTTTGTATTCATTTCAGTGTAGCCAGAGTTTCCCCCTAATTTCTAAATTCAGTGTTCATGACCTTTGCTGCTTTGCCTACAGTCCTCAAGACAGAGTGGTATGTCTTACCAGATTTTTCCTTTCCAAGTTTTTGAGGGTGAGTAGCTTTTCAAAGATCCTGAGTTTTGTTTGCATTTCTGATCAATTTCCAACATAGGTAACAAAATGAAAACCAAAGAAAAAAAGCAAGGCAGAAAGTCTAATGTCAGGCCTACTTGGTCATTGGCCGTAGAGTGGGGTTTTGCATGTAGTCCCATGGGTGCTGGGTTCCTGAGGCTGAATGACTTTTACAGCTACTCAACTAGGTTGAGCTTGCAACAGGGCAAGTCTTCTGCCTGTCCCAACTCACCTTGCCTGGTTTGCTGCTGTGGCTCATATACAGAGCACATGGCATGTGCATATTCAGGTGCAAGAGTTTTGGAATTAGGCATGGCAAAAGTACTGTCATACCAGAAAAATGCATCTTATTTGCTTATTTTCATAAACATCTGGCCAATACAATGCCCTTGGTAAAACCACAGTTTCTGTGTGATAAAAGTTGTAGAGCCGTGTGGATAACCTGAGGATTCATCTGCAGTGAATGTGCTCCATTTCAGAGCTCAGCTGTTTTAGTTCTTGGCTGCCGTAGGCTGAATCTGAACCTGGATCTGAGCACCGACAGGACATCTGTCATTCCTGTGCTCAGTTACTCTTCCTGCTTTCCCTGGGTAGGAAAGAGAAAAACCTGACAGGATAAACTGGAACAGTGAGCTTGTGTTGACAGCTCAGAACTGAGAATTAGAAGCTGAGTGCAGGGAATGTAGCGGGGAGCTGGAGAACGGGTGAGAGGAAAAAGCCCTATGGAAAGATACAAACATCTGTGATTCAATATTTGATGTAGACTAAAAGCCATAAAACTACTTTTTCCTATTCTTGAGTGTCTACTTGAAGTTCCTGCCAACTTAAAGTCTAATAACCATATTTAAATATACATCTATGCAGTTGATTAACATTTTCTGTTCAAGTCTGTAAACCAGTTCAGTTCTTATGAAACAAAATGTTTAGATGATTAGCAGAGCTTAGTGCTTCATACCGATAGCCAAAAGAGACAATATAGGTCATTAAATGGAATAATTATAGAGGTTTTCAATGCATGTCAGTTGGATTCCGTATGAATGAACCCATATTTTTCAAGAAATAGATTGTCTCTTCTATATTTTTCAACTGGCAATTGATCTCTGGTGGTATTTATGGTTTCTGCATTCCCCTGCATGGTTTCCTGTTGAAGAACATAGCCTTACCAGTGACTAAAATCCATGTAGGGAATCTTTCTACTCCTTTAAGAGGTGTGTCTAATGGGGACCTTTCTGTGAATCCATATGAATCTTCAGGTACAACAATCAATCTTGAACTGATTTCAACTGTTCATTAACAACACAGGCTGTAAATTAGAAATCTATGTGAGATTTAGTTTTCCACAGATGTTCTGTATATTCTCTCTGTATTTTCTTCTTGCAAAAAAAACCCAAAACACAATCAACCAAGAAGGGGAATTAAGTTATGTTATACTTTGAGTCCTAATTGGAGTCTGCTTTTGGATGCTCACACTGGACATATTACAATGGTGGCAAGTGCTATTTGGACAAATTTCTGATCTCTCTCCCTTTCTGCCTTATGGGCAGGGCAGAAATTAAAAGCAGGAGGAATGAGGAGTAAGTTGTTACCTGCAAAGGAAAAGGTGCTATTTTGGAATTGAGCGAATGAGAGAAGCAAGGCTTTAATATATGTCATATTTTCATATTGAACTTTATAAGATAGTAAGATTTTGTTAAGGTACTGAAGACATTGTCACCTGTAACAAGCATGGAAAGTATGTGACTGCTTTCCTGTTGTTGCTTTGGCACCATGCAAACTTTATTATGTTTCCTTTAAATAAAATAGGCAAGACAAGGACAGAAGAATGATGATGCATCTTGGGAGGAGGCAGACAACCAGGATGGTTGTTATTCTATGCCTTGTGGGAGAGCAATTAGGATTTTTTGGTGGATAGTGAGGTGGTCGTAATCTATGTAGTGCCCATCCCACTCCAGATAGATGATGAAAAGCTATGCAGCTAGGGTTCTCATGAGGAACCAACCATACTGTGCTCTTTGCCATTCATAAACAAGGTTTCCCTGGTAAAGGCATTGCATACCTGAATTGTCCTAGCAGTGACTGTTTTCTAGGAGTGGCAAGCCTCCACTAGGAGTGGCAAGGCTGTAGTTCTCTGTAGTCTCTTATCCAGTACCAGCAATGCCCAGGAATTTGCAATTTTATTCTGTTGCATACATCACAGGACTATGCACACAGCCCACATAAAAAATTATTCTGTTTTCTGGCTTTTTACTCCCTTGAAGTACAGAAATATCTTACAGAAGGCACTAGAGCTGTGTCAAAGATTCGTGCTGTGATCTGCAATGACATGAGTTTGTTTGGCACTGGTGGCAGCTCATTTGTACTGATGGAGACTTCCCACATGTTGAACATAGACATAATCTGTACTTCTGCCAGAAATGATTGTTTCCCACCTGTACAGTATAATCTGCTCCTAAAGCCTATGACCTATTTTTAAATCTTTGTCTTTATTGCTGCTTATGTGCAATATTTATAGAAACACCACCAAAATGGTCAGTAATAGAAGTGCAGATAACAGACGTGTAGCTCTCCCCATTTTGTGATATATTCTTAAAAGAAACAGTGGCACAGTTTTTTGTTGTGTATAGATACTACTCAGCAAAGAAATCACATCTTTTATCATTGTGGCGGTTCAACCCTGGCTGGAGGCCAGATGCCCACCAAAGCTGCTCTATCACTCCCCTTTTCAGCTGGACAGGGGGAAAATCTAGATTGAGAGGCTTAGGAGTAAGGTAGGGGCAAGGAGAGATCATTCTGCAATTAGCGTCATGGGCCAAGCAGACTCAACACAGAATAAAGGAAAGAAAACTCTCTAATTTATTACACTGCACACACAGTGACACCAGTCGGGTAATGAGAAGTACAACCAGACCTTAAAACACCTTCCCCCACCCCTCCTTTCTTAGCAGACTTAACTTTATTCATGATTTTGCTCCCTTCTTCCCCGCCCCCACTGTGTCACTGGCAGGGGCAGGGACTGGGGGAATGGGGGTTTCCTCTCACCCTTCCCCTGCTCCAGCATGGGGGTCCCACCCACAGGAGACAGTCCTTCATGAACTTCTCCAACCTGAGTCCTTTCCCATGGGGCTTCAGTTCTTCACCAGCTGCCCCAGTGTGGGTCACTTCTATGGGGTGCAGTCATAAATCCCAGAATGTATCTCAGGCCCAGACTGCTCCAGCCTGGTCCTCCATGGAGTCACAAGCCCTGCCCCCGGCCCCAATCCTGGTGTGGGTCTCTCTCATCTTTGTCTCTCTGTCTCTCTCCGTGGGCTGCAAGTGCTGGCAGGGGCTTGCTCCAGCGTGGGTCACAGCATCTTCTATATGTCTCCACCTGCTCCAGCGTGGGGCCTCTCTATGGGCTGCAGGTGGGGTCTTGGCCTTTTCCATGGGCTGCGGGGGCACACCCACTCCACCATGGGTTTCTCCACGGGCTGCTGGGGCGTCTTTCTCTCCACCACCTGGGGTGCCTCCTCCCCCTTCCCTGGCCCTGGAGTCTGCAGTTTCTTACATCTTCTCACTCCCTTCTCTGGTGGCAAAAAGCAGCTCTTTGAGGTTTTTTTCTTCTTGAGTGTGATTCCCAGAGGTGCTGTGACCATTGCTGATGGGCTCGGCCTTGGTGAACGACAACTCTGGCCTTGAATTGGCTGGTGTTTGCTCTGTTAGGCCTGCAGAGAGCTTCTGGCTGCTTCTTTCAGAAGCCACCCCTGCAGCCCCCTCCTCCACCAGAACCTGGCCTACAAAAAATAGTTGATCCACACAGAGCTGTTGTGTTGTGAATTGTACATAGCTTCCACTGTCTTTTGCATACCTGTCTCAGCAAATGATACCTGTTCTTCACTTTCACAGTAGAGCTGACTGCTCTGTTGTCTGTAGTTTGCCATCAAAACTGCAAACAAAATTGTGGTGGGAAAATACTGTCCACAGATGAAAGTGCTTTGTAAGTTAAACATGCCATGCAACAGGATGTTCAGATTACAGACCATTTTTTAAGCTTTAAAAGGTTTTCATAATGGACATGATATTAAGTTGCACACAAACTAACTTAAGTTAGTAAAACCCAGCTGCTTGCTAACAGAATAACAAATAACAAACCATAGCAGTTTAATCCAATGAGGGATTAATTAATATGATCTGAAAAGTAAATCATATGGTGGTTTTCAGAACAGAAACTGGCAGGAGACAAGACTTGCATATATGTAGCACTGTGCTGTAGCATTTCTGACTAAAGAATTATGCAGCAGTCAGAAAAACCTGCAGTGGTATCACATTAGTAGACTAAACTGGTCATTGAAAGGTGCAGGATAAGACCTGGAAAGGCATTTTGTAAGGTTGTTTCTAGAAGCCGCAGGCTCTTATCAATCCGAATATTAAGATGTACTAGAAGGAAAATTTCCAGCATTACCAACCAGTTTTTAGTTGGTATATCCACAAATATAAAGGTCCGTGTAATACAGAGGTTGTGCTCTCAGTGTGAATAAATGTGGCATCTGCCAGTGGATTTGTCACTGCCAGTGCTCTGTCCATGCAGATAGAGGGAGAGCAGAAAAGAGTCTCCAGCTTGGCCATGTGGTGTATGCCAGTCCTTTTCTGAACATGCAGAGTCAGGTTATTTTCAGGGGAGTGCCATAGCCTGGAAAGTATTGGCTGATTGACTCTAAGCAGAACTCTTTGCTGAGATCATGGGTCAAAGGGGCCAGGAGCAGGGGCAGGAATTAACATAAAAGCACAGAATTTTTTTCAAATGCCTTTTATCTCTAAATACCATAACAAAATCGTGAATCTTTGTACATCTGTTTGACTGAAACCTTGCCCCGTTTTTACATGAGATGGGGTTATATGCATGACTTCCTTCAGGGCCTTTTCACCCATTTCAGTTTTTCTCTCTGAAGAAATGATCAGCTTTATGAAAATAGGCTTCTCACAATAGAATCGTAGATCAGCAAAATATGATGATGTGAAATGTCTGTTGGGCTAAGAGAAGTGGTATACTGGTGAGTACGCTGGCCAACAGAGAGCTGAAGTTGGCCAAAAGATATGAGCAATATCTGTAGGAATTTCAAATGATGGCAACAGGTATTTACTTGTGAGCCTTATTTACATCTTTAGGCTGAAGTGAAATTCAAAACTCATTGTTCTTTAAGATGTGTAGCTCACATCACGAGGATACTGCCAACATAGATTATTTAAGTCCAGTTTACCCAAACTTCAAAGTCTACCGTGGTGTGACAGTTAATGAGAGCCATTTGCCTTCCACCACTAGTTTGTAGTCCATTACCCTGTCTTGAGAAGTTATGGGAAATTCTCATGTGCTGTCCCTTCTTCTCCAGCTCACTTATGGGAGCTGCTTCTACTGTGTGCCTCTTAGGGATCATGAAGGAAGAAAATATTTTGGTTATCCCCCTGTCTTACCACATGTACTGGTGCCATAAAGCTAACTGTAAGCAGAAAAGTATTGGGAGAGGACCTCAACCAGAATTTTAGGAAGACCAAGAGCATGACTGCCCCTGACATGTCTTTACCCAACTGTCCCTGCTCCACACTGTGCCACCTCATCCAGTGGGCAACGGCAGAAAAGAGTGTACCACAGACAAACTGGTGTGTTAGTGGGTGAATAGAGGTTTCTCTACTTGAGGCAAAAACATCTGTGCAGACCCCCTCCTCACCCCATTGCCCCTCGACCACAACCCCAGAGGCAGCCAGCCTCAGCAAAGCAGTTTAACAGCTCTATGGCTGGCTGAGATTTCTTGCCAGATGGTTTTCCTTACTTAGACTGAAACGAGCTAAAGACTGTTAGCTTCATATTGGTGGCTCTGTCTTTCACAGGCTGCAAGAGCGGTCACTGAAATGGCTGGGAGGCTGCTACAGGGAGTTGTCAACATCAGTTATCGTGGGCTATTTTCTGATCTCAAGTGGTGCTCCTGTGCTGTGAGAGTTCTGCCTAATGTAAGAGTGGTTTTATCGTTGCTGAGTGAAGGCTGTTCCCAGGGCAGGAGGCTACCCGACTTGACAAATTTTACAATAGTGTTCATGTGGTGTTAATTGGCTTAATTGTATTAAATACAGTATTATATTTTATTAGCTGAGTGTGGGATGTAGGATTCGTATTCATCCTTGAAGAAATAATAGCTCATGCTTGTTGCTTACACAGCTCCTGCTTGTTACACAGCACGCACGGTCACACTGATAACACATATTGGTTTATTAAGGCAATTGGGTCTGTCCCTGCACGTATCTCGTGTCACTGTCAGTAAGAGTCACACTACACGTACCCAGAGTGATTTCAGCCAGAGTCTCACCTTTCATAAAACAGGACACTCCTCCTTTACTCCGGGGAGAGGCTCACGACACCAGATCTGTTATGGTCTGCACCCTGCTTGGGAGGGCTGGCGGGAACTGCTGGGAGAGGAGATGAGATGTGCAGCTTACTCACAGCGTGAAGCAGCTTAGCTCTCCGAGGTGTAATTTTAAGCTCTTCTTAGATTTAGAAATAATGGTTATACTTGAGCCATTTTTTTCTAGCTTTCCATACTAACCATTAAGTGGAACATTATATGAGAAGAGAGACTCTTTTCTTGTATGAGCAGATAGTTCTGTTTTACAGCTCTTGGCATGACCTTACAGTGTCTGTTTCTTAATCCAGCCCTCTTTCTATATATATAGAGCTCAAAAGTAAACTTCAAGTAAAGCTGACGTTACTTTTATTTCTTAGTTGCTCTTCCTTTTTAGCTTGATTGGTTTACTATAGCAGACCCTAATGCTTCTGCAGCTTTTTGACTGAAATGTGTGTGTTTGTGGCAGGTTTTAATAGTAAAATAAAGTTAAAAGTATTAAATTAATAGGAATATAAAATTATATGTATATTTTAAAAATATAAATGTGTGTAACATTTTCAAGAATTTATGTTTTAAGGATACTTTTCAAATGATATTATTTCAAGCAGATTACTGTTTCAATGGCATATAGAGGTGCAGTAGAGTTTATGTTATGGCCAAAAAAGTGTTGTGAGAAGAAACCTTCATGGGTTTGTGTTTTTATTTTATTCTTTCATGGTGGTGCAAGTTACAGGTTCCAAAAAGCCTAAGAAAAGAATGAAGAACATATTTTGCTAGCAAATACAGGTATTTTGATACATTAATCATTTTACTCACCAACTCCAGTAGCATGTTGATACTTCCACACTCAGGAGACTGTGGTCAGTCCCCAGTGCCCGAGGTCGGGCTGAGGACTGGAACCGCAGTCATTTAGCAGGAAGTTTGTACTGGTGCAGACTGTGCCTTGGAATATTGGGTAGCACACTGTGGAAAAGGAAACCACAGGGAAGGGATGAAAACATCTCTGCGTGCCCATGCCAACATACACCACCGGTTCAATGAATCGACAGAGTTTTGCAGTGGGAGGAGGTAGCAGTGACTGTTACATTATCAAGAGCAGTACCTGGAGGTGATGGCAAAGAGATTGTAAAGGGCATGAGAGGGTTAAGAAATAGACACTACCTGTTTGAAACACACAAAATAATCCACCACGTTTCACTGCATAATCTCCTTAAATATGGTTGTGTTGGGTTTTCTTTTGCTGCAGTTCCTTTGCTCTTTTTGCTGTCTGTGCAGTGGTCCTCTGTATTCATTTTGAAGGTTTGTATTTAATTGAACTTACTTTTCTGCTGTAAATATTGTGGTATGAAATAGGACATTGGTGGTTTGGTCTGAGCAGAAAAAAACTTCAATAATAAGTTGAGAGTAATAACTATGCACAGAGTGGATTTGTGGGAAATGGATTCCCTTCACATGCATTTTTTTCTTTTTTGGAAAGTAAAATATATCTTCTTGAGATTACTGTAGCGTGGAGTCTGCTGTAATACAGGAAGGAAGAAGGGCTTGTCATCCCATGTGACAATAATAGGTGAAGGGACAATCATTTATCACGAAATAGCTGCAGATCTATTTCTTGGAAGGTCAGTTTTGACATTTATTTATAAATCTTAAATTGGAAACTGTTTATAGTCTAATACAATTGTCTCCAATTATTCATTTTATCTTAAACACCTTTTTCCTTTCTTCTCTCCTTTTTGGCAAGTTCATGGTGGGATCAGTAGGTCTTGCAAGGCTAACTGCCTCGATGTCCATCTTCGAAGGTTTTAGCATTGTTTTTTCCCCTCTGGAGGCAGAACGGTACATACCTTATAGAAATCAGTCTTGCTTTCCTCAGACATGTTTGTGTCTTTCTACCCTTTGTTAATATGATTCTCATTTAGAAACAGGAACTGTGAAATGTGCTGGGGAATAAATAGATCTCTTCTAAATAGACATTGTCAAGGAAGAGCAAAGGAAGTGAATCGTGTGAATTCTTAGAACTGAGTAACGTTTATTTCAGAAAAAGACATACTTCTCAGGTTGGAATGGCTTTTGCTTTGCAAGTAAGTTACTTTTTCACTGCCTTTGCGATAATGCTAATGATGAAATTTGTGCTAGCGGTTTCAGCAGATGGGAGGTTGCAGAGGGCAGTTTGGTAGCTGTTTGAATGTACCCACCAGCTTGACAGCAAAATTGGAAAAGCCAGCAGAGCCTGGGGGGACGCTGCATTGTGTCATGTGTGCCTGCCTGGCATTGTCAGGATAATCTCATTGCCATAGCAGTGTTTTAAACTCCAAAACACATGGAACTGAACAGACACACAGGGAAAACATGCACTGTAAGGTCCCAGCAGAGAGCTTTGTTTAAAGGGCTGGAAGGGTTAGCAGGTAATTTTCCATTTAGTCTCCCCGTTTTGCTTGAGGGAAAGATGATCAGCAGATCACGCTAGAAAAGCAGAAGATAGGGCTGAAAAGGGTTGGTGTGGCTCTGAGGTCACAGAGGAAATTGTAGTGAGCACTAGTTTCTCTACCTGGATGCTCTGGAGTAGTTCTGTGTGGGCAACCGTGTTTTCAGGATACAATCGAATTCTTAAGATGTTTGGCGTAGTTTGCACACAGGTGCTTTCTTAGGATGTTTGAACTGTAGCAGGGAACTGTGTTGAGCCACAGGATTTCAATCAGTTCTGGTAGTTTGCAGCTTTTTGCCAGGCTTCTGAGTGATTGAGAAGATTCTGTGTCTTCAGATGGTTGTGAAAGGCCATCGCTGGATGAAAGTAGTAAGATGCTGTTTCAGAGGGGTTTACTGAGAATTTGAATAGCAGAAGGGACAAAGTTTACTAATTTTTTTATTTATTTGATTTATTACGGTATTAAACTGTGAATCTGGATATGTATATTGTGTCCTTTGGCTGGCATGCAGAAATCAAAAGATGAATATCCTGTTGGACTTAATTTCCAGTCAAAAATTACATTTTTCAGTAAGCTAAATTTCACATGGGTGGCAGCAAAACTTATGTCAGATGGTTCAATAAAGGGATTTCAAATGATCTCTAATGATTTCCTTGCTAACTGTTCACTGCAGTAGTTGCCCCTGTGAACAGAAAGGGTGATCCCACTCAGTAGCATTGGTGGGGTCTTTGTCTTACGCCACTGTAGCGTGCAGACAGTATAAACGTATTTTCACAAAATTATAGTATATATGGCATGTGGCCAGATCTCTCTCTATATATATATACTTGTGTGTCATTGTTGACTAACGAAGAATTCTTGTTCTGGTTTCAAGGAGTGCAGGCTATAGAGTTGTTCAGCCTTATGACCCCATGTCATACAGCTTTATACTGTTTAATTTCCATACCGTTTTAGAGGTGGATGATAAATACAGCGTGGCACTGTGTAAAGTAAGCCTCCTTGTCACCAGTAGTGAGATCTCAGCAGCTTCAGCCCAGTGTCCAACTAGTCTCTTTATCAGAATGTTCTCTAAGATGAGGTGAAGCAAACTGGTGCAGGTTCTGGAATTGGATGAATTAACAGTGTAGTGGAGAGTGACATTTTGTTGTTGCCCATTTTTTAAGAAAGTTCATATGCAGTTTTTTATCATCTCTGGGATGGAAGGTGTGCCATTCGTTTTACATCTTATTCAAATTGTATTTAAGGTAAATCCTTGCGAAGCCCTTTGCATGTGTGTTGGGTATCCATTTAATTTTTCTTTTTTTCTCCGGCAGATAGAGGTGTGATCAGAAATGAGATGGAATTTTATGGGTTTGTAAGTGAGCTTTTTCTGAACCAAGAGGTAGTCAGTTAGTCACTTTGGGACTCTGAGCTGTGGAGAAAGTGAAAGGTAGTGATAGTATTGGGTATCAGCTTTGCTTTGTGGTGTTTCATTGGCTGCATAGCTCCCAGTTGACAGAATGGTACTCACATACTTGGAATGAGTGAAATTGTTGACGTCTCCATTGCCTGTATTTCCAGATCTCCTTTCCTTCAGGTAGACTTATTCTTGGTCATTCTCTCTGTATTTATGTGATGTCCAGACCCTGTTATTCCTGTACTTTTTGTGGAGTGCTTCGGTCCACAATGATGAGTGGTTGTATAGGTTCTCTGGTAGTTGTTTTGTGATGATGACTAGGGGGAAATCGGCTTCATGTGCTGTATTCTTCACCTTCAGTTTCTAATACATTTCATTAAATGTGCTTTATGGATATATTACCACAGTCTCAGCGTTCATTTAATTAATTAAACTTTACAGTCAGCAGAGAGAGTGCTCGACCAAGTTTGGCTACAGGGAAATCCCTAACAGTGTAGAAGTTTCAGTTCAGGTATTCACTATCAGATCTTAATTAAGGGAAGAAAACCAAACACAAGCCATATCTAAAAATTACTGTAAATAACCTTGTTAGCCAGAATAAATTCCTGTTTCTTAGCAGCATAACGCTGAGCCATATAAATGTGCATGGCATAAATAAAAAAGCAATAGAAAGTGAAGCTATACGTTCCGGATACATCAGAAATTATTTCCATTTTTTCTTTTAACTTTTTAATATGCTTCATTGTGCTATTTTCAATAAACTAAAACTGTTGAAAATCATTTCCTGGTCACTTTTGAAATACTTAGAGTAAGAAAGAGGAAAAACTGAAAAGCAGGCAAATCACCGCAGTCAGGAGAAACAGACAAATTATACTAAACAGGAGAACCTAGTGAGGGCTGCTGGTGTGCAGCTAGAATGCTCCATTGAAAGTCTAGAGACCCGGGCTTCTGCAGTGTGTTGCTGGGGAAGGAGGCTTCAGGCGAGGTTCCAGTTTGTCTCTTGTTAAAGTGAATGGATTAATGACTTCTGCACGGTACCAAGCTGTCTGAGTGCTTTACCTTGAAATCGGTATTGCAGTCTTTCCACAGCAAAATTTACATTAGTTTTGCTGCCTTCTTCTTGCAGTCCTTAGTATGCAAGGTGTGATGCAATGATTACATAAAATGCTGTTAATGCTATCTCAGTGGTCACAAAAAGTTCTACCTAAAGCACAGAAACTGAGCACTTGCTTTCATGTTGCTTCATGTATTACAGAACTGTAGTTTGTAATGATATTTCTAGCTAGGTTCAGAAGCTCCATCAAGAGGACTAAATGTACTTATTACTGCAGTATGCTAAGATTTGTTCATCTCTGCTCTGATAAGAGAGAACTTCTACTCTGAATGATTAATGTGTTAAGCTGGGTGGGGGTGGGGGTTTCAATATGAATAAGGTTTATTTAAATAATTAGGTTGAGATTCTCAAACTGCCCTAAGAGTTTCTTGAAGAGTAATTTTGAGTGCTTGACTCCATTCAAGCAGTCAGTCTAGTGGGCATGTTCCAGGCCTGATCTGCAGATTTCTAAAACTTGACTTTGAAATTTGAGAAGAATTCCCACTGATTTTTGTAGACTTCTCAATAGGAAATTTAATTTCTGGAAAAGATTGCTTTAGAAAGAATCTGTCATTTGAGACTGAAGAAATGCCCACTGGCCTGACTGACTTTCTGCGTGGCAGATGAGATGAAGAGAGAAGCAACCAACCTGCTAGTAAGAAATGGACCTACTCAAATGTGGAAAATCAAAGATAGGTAATAAGTTTTGGATTTCCAGTTTTCCAAATTGCTCTTGCTAAGTCGCATCAGAATCAAGTAGAAATTGTGTAGAATTTTTCTACGGGTTTTGGGTTTTTTGACATGGCATGGATTTCTTAAAGTGTTTAATTGCATTAGTTTCTGGACTGTTACAGAATGCAGAAGAATTTTTCAGGTATTTATTTGGAATAACAATAATGAAAATATCTCCAGCTAATGTACTGAGAAAGTTACTGTCATCTTAACGATGCCTGTAGTTTGCCTTTACAGTGCTCAAAAGTTGTGCAGGCTTATGTTCAACAGAGTAAGTAGAAATGTGAGTTTCTTTCCTATACTCACCATAACCCTACTCGCTGATTAAGGTGACTAAATCATAAATAAACTGGAGAGAACCTGCTGTATTTGCAGTTTTGAGTTGAGCCAGCATATGCATGGAACAGATTTTATGACTATGGCATTGACTCAAAAATAGTGAGTTAGATAGAAATCTGAGTATCATTTTCAATATGTCAATTTTTTTTCTTTTGATTCCTTACAATCTCATTAATCTCAATTCTTACAGGAAAAGTTTACTAGTAGGAGTTTTGTTAATGAGGTAATTTTTCTTATCTCGATGAACGGATTCACAATTAAGCTCTGTTTCTCTTATGTTTGGTATCCACGTATATTTGGATATAAACTGCCTTATTTTTTAGGGATTTCTTCCCTTCTCAGTGCTTTTTCTATTCATTCTCCTATTTTATTCTGCCTGAAAAAACAGATTGCCTCCCTCTGCTGGCTGAACTCATGTCTCCGTGTTCCAGAGGGTGCTCTATGGACACCTCAGTCCAGAGAGCACAAATCATGAGTATTTTCTACATTTGGTGTTACATTCCTATAAAAAAAAAAAAAAGCAGTTGCTTTTCATTCTGTCAAACAAAGTGCAATGCTAGTGGTGGGTTGCTTTTGCTATCTGAAATATTTGAATTTAAGGCAGATATTTACAGCAGGTGTTTTCAGGGAATCAAAGGTAGTTGAATTCAAGTACACACAGATCTGGAAGCTGTAGGGTTGAGATCATTTACCATGGTGGAAAGAGGAAAAAATAGGCAAGGAGGAATTTAGGTAAGTAGTGTAATAGTGATGATGCTAGGTGTGTCACAAAATTACATGAAGAAGATGCTATATACCTAGCTTGGGGTTTTTTGAAGCTCAAGAACATCATTTGATTTTAGAAGTAAATGCCTAAAAGCTTGTCTTTGCCAAGACACCCTTTTGCTATAAAATGGAAGAGTTCTGCAATATTTAGATTAAGTATATGAATGTGAGATGTCTGTCTCCGATTTTTTTTTTAAAGTAATTCCCCCAAATCCCAAATGGCAGAATATGAGAGAAATTTTTGTGATTACTTACTGCAAATGATTATGGTTTGGATCTGTACACTGTAAAACCACAACTGTCTTTACATTAATGAGACAGAAATATAAGAAAGCTTCCTGGAAGACTGGCGTTTCCTTGCTTGTGAGTTCATAATGCTTTTTGTATATTTTATGTAATCTCTTTTACTGGAGTGCCTGCCTTATGTAATGTCTTAGTAATGAAAATGAGGCCATCTGCATGGTAGTCAAGGTTGTTCTCTGAAAGACATACTCTGTCTACAGCAGAAAATAGATTAAATCAAGACCTTTAAAACCTCCACAACCCTTTCAGCAAGCTGTGAGGGATCTTCCTCAAAAACTCCCCCTTACTTTCTTTAGAGCTCATCTTCTCTGACTATTGATCTGTTATCGACCCAGCTTTAGGGCTTGACTCCTGCATAATATTACCATTGTTTGTTCTTTTTCATATTCTGCTACTCCTAATTCAGTTTTGTAGTCTAATAAACTCTACCTTCTTTGCTTTGCATCATCATCAAGACCGTATCTTTTCCTTTCATTTTCCCTCTCTTACCCATATCATTTTCTCTCTGCATGCTGTACTTTCTTCCACTGCTAGGTATCAGAAATCCAATAGGTAGACTTCTGAAAAATGGCAAACCAATGATCTAGTATTATTTATTCGTTATATTTTGGTCATTATGCAAATATATTTGGTGTTTTGTGTGAGCAGGGGAAGACAGACTCCCCGAGCATGCTGTAGCTCAAAGCAATGTGGTACAAAGGGGAGCAGAATGGGAAAAGATATGCAATACTAATACATCTTTGCTAACAAACATCCTCAGTGGTTCATTTTGCATCGGATACATAAGAGTTACAGTTACACAGTAAATAGTATTGTGTTGCCAGTCTCTGACTGGCATCTCATTTATTCTCTCATTAGAAAGATCCCTTAAAAGGTATTATTATCCCTCTGTATTTTTTCCCTCGTCTATGGGAGCTTTCAGTTCAGTCCTCCCTTTTTCTGTACCTGGGATCAAAACCATTTTAGCCCCATACTTGTCAAAGGTCAGGAAGTTCCATACACATTTATTAAAAACATTGGAATAATAGAAGTTTTTTCTTGATATCCTGTGTGTAACAGAGAGGTTGTGAGCTTAGTAAGTTACATGTAAATGTACAAGAAAACCCTGAATACTGCAGCATCTTGAGGAGCATGTACAGCTACAAAAATAAGAAAAAAATCTATAGGAAATGGAAAGTACTATTTTGAATGCATTTTTGGGGTAAGTCGTTGTTTTCCCTGAAATACAAATTTGCCAACAGTTCCTTGAAAGATTTGCTCTATATCTTGCCTTCCAAGGGTTTCATTTGGAGCATTGGCTGTTACACCCCTGAAATAGCAAAGCTATTTGGTGACTGGCAAACCTCCACCCACTGTCTTAATTTTCCTGAAGCATGCTGAGCCAGGGTACTTCAGGATACACCTGCAGGCATGTCCAAACAGTAGCTTTGATAGTGTCACTTGAAGGAAGAGCTTTTTCCTCTCTTCTCTTTCTCTATGGCATCCACCTGGCACTAGAGCAATAGTATCCCCCCTCTTGGTTATTATTCAACAGGCATAAACTTGACACTGCCACCAGTGTGCTTACAGCATTCACAGGTAGAGAAGAGATGAGAGAGAAGTAAGTGAAAATCTTATGATCTGGGTGTATTTGGTACCACTTGTAGCAGCCTCATGCTGTCACTGAGGGAGGGAAAGACTGAAGCAGGTCTCTAGAGCCTCTCATGGTGCTGTTTCGGTCAACCTCAGCAACCTGGGGGAACTTGGACGCTTTCTTTTAATGTATAATAATAGTGACACAATGAAAAACATATTGCATTTCTCATGTGTATCTGTCATTATACCTGTTTTAAAAAGGGAGGTTGAGAGAAGTGCATTGTAGCATGTCTGCTTTTTGCTTTTGCTTAGCTTTTCAGGATATGATGCAAGAATTATGTATGCATGCAAGTGCCCACCCACAGGTTTATATCACACACGCTTTCCTTTGAATTAATTACTTTCAAGACTTTAATGAAGCGACCGGCAGATAGTGATAAACTGGATATTTGGAGACATTGTACCTACTTTGTTCTGCAGCCACTAAGTGGTGCTGCCACCAAATCAAACCTTACTGGGCATCTTCAGTAGGGTCTGACTGACAGCAGTATTGACCTGTGCACAGAAGATCCACAACCAAAACAGTGCTGGTTTACATTCTTCCCTGTCATTTCTTGTGCATGTGTGCCATGGGGTGGGCACATTTGGTCAAATAGACTGACCTGATGCCCTGTGTTAACAGAATACTTAGAACTGATATATTACCATTATTTAATAGCATCAGCAGTATGGCATAGACTTTGGAACAGAAAAGAAAGTTACATGTAAATTTTACATTTTTAACTCTGTGTGCATTTTTCTTTGTCCTATTTTTATCTTGCCTGCAGCAGTAGTACCTAGAATTTAGGATATTACTATTCCATATACCAAAAGGGCATTTTCTGGGAAGTGAAAATATGCCTGTGTGCTGATGGGTGTACAGAATGTGTATGTAAGAGTTCTCCTAGCTGAAATATAAATACAGTAACTCAGAAACCCAAATATAGCTCAGCTTGGATTTCTTGATAACAGATCATCCCAGGTCTGAGTTTAAAAGTGTTTCACAGTCTGATGTGATTTACTGGGCACATTTGCCTTTATTCCTGTGACAGAAGTTGTTGGCCTGATATTTGCATGAACTCTGGCAGGCTCATAAGTGGAACTTTTCCTCATGTATTCAGTAGAGAAGAAACAGCAAACTCTGTAGCATTTTAAAACTTCTTGGCTATAACAAATTAGATGGCATTTATATTTGTGTTTGTTATGACTGTTTGACTCGAAAGCCTATTTGCAGAGAAGGAATCTGATTTTAGTAAATCAATATAATAAAGCCTTTGATTTTTTTTACAAAAGCCAGCTAGCTGTAACTTCAGTGTTGGTATTTCAAGGCCTCTCACTGATATTTTAGAAGTTTGTGGTTGTTTGAGCTTCCTTTCCAAGCCCTGGGGAAATAAGAGAATGGTAAATCAAAGCTCAGATCGCTGTTTGCATTTATTTTACTTCTCATTATGACATGTATGCAAACACTTAGAAGAAATAGGGAAAAGGTATAATCATGATAAGATCCCTTTTATAGAACAAAGAGGAATAAATTTCTAGTCTAATTTATTACATTTCTCCTTCATATTATAAACTCAATTGAGTGCCTCATCAGGTTTGACAGTTCACTTACACTTCTAATTCAGTGATAGTACTGCTTAAAATAATTACTGACTCCTGAAGGATAATCCAAGAAAATAACTGGAAAGTATTTTTTCTGATCTGAAATGTGTCTTAATTTCTTCTGCTTTTCCTTTCCAAGTGAGGAAGTTTTATAAGTGCAAATTGCAGTCGAGTACTTAACTGCTTTTTAGAAAAACTTCCGCTTGCATTTGCTGTCTTTCTGCATTCCTTGCCTGTGACAACCAAGACCCAGACTATGATTGAGAATATATAATTAATTGAAAGTATTTGATAACATTCATTAAAATCTAAGTGATACTTTTTCCAGCTTGCATGAATCCTTCAGCATAATTGTGGGAGTGGAGAAGAAATGCTGCTCATTTTAAGTGTTGAGAAAAAGTTTTAGAAGTGTCATCCTAACTCTGGATGCTTTTGTCCCCATGTTAAAAATTAGGTGCTCTCAAGGCTTGTCTTTCTACCCTATACTTATGAGAGAGATTCTGTATCAAACTTCTGAGGTGGCAAAAAGAAGCTTTGCCTACATTGAGGTTAAGAGAGAAATGACAGAATATGCCAGCTGCGAATTGAAGTACAAGATTTTAACCACCAGAGCTGGGATGATAAAAGCATCCCATAGGAGGTAGCCCAAGCTTTCACAGTTTATTGATCATTGGACTTGCATTTCTGTTAGTTACTCTTTAGATTTCATCTACTAGCTCCTGCTGTCTGCTGTGCAGGTCTTGCCATGGCAGATTCCTCCAGAAAGCCTCTTCTCTGGGGAACAGGCTCCAGATTAGGACATTTTCTTGCTTGGAACAGTGAATAATTATTACAGTAGTTTTCATACCAAGCTCTTCAGTCATGGCTATTCAAAACCATGTTGCTCGCTGAATTTCCTAGCATCATCGTAACAGACACTTTGCTTCTCTGTTAGCTCAGTAGCTCCCTGGCCATGAAGCCAAGCACTGCTGCCTTATTGTTGTGCCAGGGCTGCTCTGAGGTTACAGCAAGAACAAGGCTCCTGTAATGCTGCTTCTCAATGCAGAAACCTTAGAAATTTTAACTCCTTTCGCTGTACTCCATCTCTGGTGAGCTGCTCATGTCTTATTGCCTGGCCAGTTACTTTCTGCCCCACCTCCTGATAGTCACTTCATCTCTCACCTGCTTGCCAAAGTTTCCCTCCTACCCTCTGTTCTTTATTCCTGAAACTTTCAGGTTGCTACTGTGATACTTCATTTTTTCAAACCTTTCCTTCTAAGTATGTTGAAGGTCATCCTTATGGCTTTTCAGGTATCGGTGCTTTTCAAGTCCTGAATGTGGTGGCACATAAATTTGGGGAATTGTAGATTTAAACTGGAGAGTAAATTTAAAGCATTATCTTCATTTGGGGGCAATTTCCACTCTTCCCACTATTTAGGGTTGTTTTCTGTACATTCTTTAGTGCTCTGATTATGTCATGATGGGTGGCTAATCCTTTTTCACTCTCTTTGAAGGAAGAGACCAAATGGAGGCAGTTTCTTTTACACTAAAATGTGCAAAACTGTTCTGGTTTGTTTTCTTTTTATGAAAAGCATATGAAAACTTTGAGAAGTACTGGAAAGCTTAATAATAACTTTAGGTGGGCTCTGTTCTTTAGAGCAGGGTTCAAAAGGGTAGCACTAGTATAAACAGCTCTCCTTCCTTTTCTTTGTAATACTTCAATGAGTTGATATCTGGAGTAAGGTGTGGCCATTTCTTTGGCAGAATGATTCTTCCTGATTTTACTTGTTTTGCTGTGTTTTCAGGAATGTGCTTTTATTGCCTAATACTGAAATTGCTGGTTGAAGGAGCTTGTCATCTGTCTCTTGTCCCATGTAATTTTAGTTTAGCATTCCGGCTTTTGCAGCCCTGCTTGCTCACTTCATAAACCTTAACTACTTCTCCAGGAAAAGGCTTCCCTGGATCACCAAGCAGAAGGAAGAGCCTTTCCAGCTTCATGGCCTGCTCCTCTCTCCATTTTCCTTACCAAGTAACCAAGGGATTCCTTTGGGAAAGGGTTAGCTTGAATCCCTGCAGCCCCAGCAAATTCCCACAATTCCTCTCATGTAAGAATTATAAAGGTATTAGACAACATGTTCTGGTAAGCAAGGTACTAAAACTCTTCTTCATTACACCTCAAATAAAGAGTGGCGACTGTTCAGCTGATCACAGCAACACGTGTTAAGATCCATGATTTTAAAGATAGCATAAATGTCTGCCAAGAAAGGTAACAGCCAGCAAAAGAGATTATTGCCCCTCATGGGAGAGGATGGTAAGGTGAACTGGTTTACTTTTGGATGTTTTCCTCCAGCACTTGTGATTCAAAAGATCTGTGTATTCTAATACACCAGAAATTGAAACTAGTCACTGGAAACAGGAGCTCGAAATGCCGTGTCGTAGTGAAAGACTTACAATCTTTCAGTGATTCCCATTTTAAGGAATAGTGACAAAAAGCAAAGCCCCAGGGTTAAAACAAGTCTGTTACCTCTCTTTATGCATGCTGCAAGCATCTAAATCTACTCAGCATTTTGCAAGTATCTTATTTTCTTTCCACAGAATGTCAGAAGCACTGCGGGAAGTGCCGACTATGGAATATGATTGATACGGATGTTCTTCTAGACTATTTTTGTTACTGTGTTTCAAGATAAAGGCGACCGAGTATTTATAGGAAAAATAAATACATATGCCTTTTGCAGTGTGTTGTAGCTGAAAATTAAATATTTTCCTACTCAAATTTTGGCATTTTTCCTGGAATCACCGAGTTTCAGTAACATTTTTAGTTAATATTCTGCAGCCTACTGTTGTGTTCACCACAGCTAACATGAGCTCAGAGGGTTTGTCTTTATTTAACCTTAGAGAGGAATCCCAGGCTTGCTCTGTAGTCGACAGAGCTGTTGGAGAGGATCTGCTCCAGACCACAGTGGAGAGAGCACGGGCAGGGTCCTACTCTGAATCCTGCCTGCTAGAACCTCGCTCCATTGTTAAAAAAACCTCCTTAAAGTGATGTTAGCCTTTACCAGACTCTGATTATCTTCTTTCATTATCCATCCTCTTCCTTCTTTGTCTAGTAGCTTGATGGACCCTGTTCTTAGTCCTGCATCCCACCGCTCCTTGTGATGTTTGACAGTTGAGGGCACTGGATTAGGACATTCCTCTTCTACCTATCCTTGTGTGGAGGCGGTGAAAAAAATATTAAAGCCCCTGATGAGAATAAACATCCCGCATCATCTTTGCTCTTTCTAGATGTAAAATTGCATTGGGGTATTGGTGCAAGATGCTCCAGTTAAAAGTCAAAGCTTTTGGAGACACTGGTTCTGATTCTCTGCTCCATTACACACGTTTCACACTGATGTAGCTCCATGGAGCTGATCTGCCTGTCTTGTCAGCTGGTAATCATAGAATCATAGAATTGTAGGGGTTGGAAGGGACCTCGAGAGATCATCGGGTCCAACCCCCTGCCGAAGCAGGCTCCCTAGGACATTTCACTGAGATAGGCATCCAGACGGGTCTTGAATATCTCCAGAGAAGGAGACTCCACCACCTCCCTGGGCAGCCTATTCCAGTGCTCCGTCACCCTCACTGTGAAAAAGTTTCTCCGCATGTTGGTGCGGAACTTCCTATGCTCCAACTTGCAGCCATTGCCCCTTGTCCTGTCTCCACAGACCACTGAAAAGGGGCTGGCTGATTCCCCCTGCATCCCTTGCTTAAGATAATTGTAAACATTAATTAGGTCCCCCCTTAGTCTTCTCTTCTCAAGGCTGAACAGTCCCAATCTTCTCAGCCTTTCCTCATAGGGGAGATGCTCCAGGCCCTTTATCATCTTCGTAGCCCTCCTCTGGACTCTCTCCAGGAGATCCCTGTCCTTTTTATACCAGGGAGCCCAGAACTGGACACAATACTCCAGGTGGGGCCTGACCAGGGCAGAGTAGAGCGGGAGGATCACCTCCCTTGACCTGCTGGCTACACTCCTCCGGATGCACCCCAGGATCCCATTGGCTCTCTTAGCCACCGAGGCACACTGCTGGCTCATGGCCAACCTGTCATCCACCAGGACCCCCAGGTCCTTCTCCACTGAGCTCTTCTCCAGCAGGTCATCCCCCAGCCTGTACTGATAGAAACGGTTGTTCCTTCCCAGGTGCAAGACTTTACACTTGCTTTTGTTAAACCTCATCTGGTTTCTTACTGCCCAGCTCTCCAGCCTGTCCAGGTCTCGCTGGATGGCAGCGCAGTGTTCCTGCGTGTCAGCCACTCCTCCCAGCTTTGTGTCATCGGCGTACTTGCTGAGGGTCGAGGCTATTCCCTCATCAAGGTCGTCAATGAAGATGTTAAACAGGACTGGACCCAACACCGAGCCCTGGGGAACACCGCTAGTCACAGGCCTCCAGTCAGATTCCACTCCACGAATCACGACCCTCTGGGCTCGGTCCGACAGCCAATTCTCAACCCACCTCACTGTCCACTCATCAATCCCATGCTTTCTCAGCTTTGCTATCAGGATGTCATGGGAGACAGTATCAAAAGCCTTGCTGAAGTCAAGGTAGATGACATCTACTGCTCTCCCTCCATCTACCCAGCCGGTGATGAGATCGTAGAAGGCTATGAGATTGGTCGAGCACCAAAGGAGAAAGTAAATTGTCTGTGGCATCAGGACCACCTAACAGAGAGCAGCAAGGCATTCAGTTTGATTTGGGATGTTGCAGTTACTTGTTCAGAATCATTTCATTAGAGAGGTTAACTGTTACCCAGCTAACCATTAGCCATTACAGTTTTTAAGATAGCAATTGCCCCCAAAAGTTAGTATTCGCTATGTCAGCAGTTAGTAATAGTATTGGCAGTAACCTTACTGTTAGCAATATTTATGCCAGGAAATAAATGCTTGTCTTTGTTTGTCAGTAAACATTGGCATTTAAATTTCACGAAAGATTATGTATTGATTTCTATGGGTACAGGTCTCTTAATGTTTATTTCCCCCACGTTAATGAATGAGGTCCAGTTGAAATTGATAAAGTAGATCTTCCTACGCCAGATTTATCAAGTGCCTGAAAGTTCTTGAGAATGCATATCTTATCAAACTCAGCCTTATTTCAGTTGTCTCTCTTTCTTACTAATAGCAGAAGGAAATTTCTATTAGAAAAACCTGGAGGTTCCCTCTCATGGTTACAGAGAAGGGCTCTGAAAGCGAGGGAGTGGGATGCTCGTCCGAGGTAGGAAGCAAAACCAGCTGGAATCGCCCCGCAGACCTGTGGGGGTTGATTTGCAGCCAGTATCTGCAAAATAAACTGCGGGGTTCAGTTTGCAAACACTGTTGTGAACCAGACCCTGCGGGCTTCAGTTTGCCAACACAGTCGCGAACCAGACCCTGCGGGGTTTGCCGAGCTCCAGTTACTATTACTGCTCCTAGTAAGCCTTATTATCCTGTCACAGAAGACGTAAGAAAATCCATCTCTCCACTTTAAACATGATAAGCCTTTGTCACCTACAATGCAATTAATGTTAAAAATAGAAGAGCGGTGATGATAAGATTGTGACTTGCAGGCAATGAGCCATTGTCCAAGTAGCGGAGACTTATCTGGAGGGCCAGTCAGCCTACATGGTTCGCTGTCAGTTTGCTGATTGCCATTTCTCTCTGAGTTTGATGAAATATTCATGTCTCTGCTCTGCTCTCTGCAAGCACTATTGATTTCTTGTATAAACGCAGCTATATTTAGTCTAGACAAATGGAATGTGGATTGCTGCTGCATAAATGGGATGAAAGGCTGGGGGTTTGCCTGTCCGTTTCTCTTGGTCTGCGGCAATTATTTATAATCAAGAGTAGTTTTTGTAAGTTAAAGGTGATTTTTTATAATTTAGTGATTAGTCTCGGTACAAAAGTAAGCACTTAAACGCAAACATTCTGTGGGGATAGCAGGTTAAAAAGGCAAATTATACACTGAGGTTTACAATCACAGTGACTATGATTTTAATTTTTTTTTAAGGCCAAGAAAATTGTATTTTCCCAGAATTTTGAGAAGAAAATAGTATGATCAGTAGAAGAGATTTGGGGCTTTATAAAACTTTTTACTAATAGATTTGATCGTACAGTTAGAATTCAGTTTTCCCCATTTGCTAGTTTCATCTTTTGCTGCTTCAGTTTTACTGCTACTGCTTGCTGGAACACTCCCACTTCATTTCGGTTTTCTCCTTGAAAATAATTACAGCTGTAGCAGAGCAAAAGGAGAAAACATGCTGAAAATCTTGTTCGTTTCCGACAGCTTGTTTGTTTTCAGTTAATAATCTTATTTTCCAATGAAGATAGTGGAGCAGGAGGAAGGGGAGTGACTGTGTTTGTGTTCCACTGTCCCCGTGTGGATGGACTTAGAACTGCCGAGCTTTAGCAGGGACCTTCTGCTTATATTTATTTTCCTCTGGTAGAAATGTTGCTAGCTATTTTTTTTCTTCTGCTGAAACAGATAGTAGTTGCACTGCCTGTTTTCTTAATGTGAAAACCTGTGCTTACATGTATGGTAGTGAAAAATTATCAAATCTCTCTCTTCTGCTGCTTTTTATTCCCTTTGATTTAAAATAAGGACATAGAAAACCACTATTCTTCATTAAGTATTTAATGCTGGATATATACCATTGCTGCAATAAATTGGAATAATTCAGGATGTTTTCATTTTCTTATTAAGCCATATATAGTATATTACATCTAATCCTCTCCAGGCATGGTCATTGCTGTTAGAAAAGCTGTGTTAAAGGTTCTTGTTTTCTGTGTCAAATTATTTTCCTATAATTTTATATGTGCTATTCCTATATGTTTGCTGGGTGTGCTTACAGGCAGTGTCTGTATGGCACTGGGTAGCTGTTTTGCGTGTAACACCAGCTGCAGAAAATCTACACGCTAGCTTGGGAAAGTCTCTAGCAATCATGGAGTGAGAACTGAAGTGCCCGGAGTTTTTATTGTGAAGCGTTAATAGCGCCTAGGAGATTCTTGCAAAATATTGCTACGTTAGGTGGTGATGTGGGTTTAGAACAGGTTTACTTGTTAGTCTGTTTGGCAGAGTATTAATTTGGGAGTAGGTGTGCAGAAAATGGAAAGAAGAAGATAAAATAATTTGTAAAAGCCTCCAGCTGCTGGTAGGAATGTCTGAAGTTTACGTACAACATAGATTGTGTTAGTGTTTTGTTAGGTCTGTACATTGAAACAGTCCTTGGGTGAAATTGGTCTTTTCCCCAGTAGCAATGATCTCTGTTCTCCTTCTCCAGTTATGTTTAATATATATTCTCTTTGTTGTTTTCCTCCCGTAGTGGATGTAAAGTCGGAGGTTCCCGTGGGATTAGAGCCTATCTCACCATTAGACTTGCGAACTGATCTCAGGATGATGGTTCCCATGGTGGACCCAATTATGCGTGAAAAGCAGCTACAGCAGGAACTACTTCTGATCCAGCAGCAGCAGCAAATTCAGAAACAACTGCTGATTGCAGAGTTTCAGAAGCAGCATGAAAACCTGACCCGCCAGCATCAGGCCCAGCTCCAGGAGCACATAAAGGTAGCAACATTTTTCATTTATCCTTCACTTTATCTACAAACTGAATATGCTTAGGCAGACATGAAAAGTGAATGTGCCTGAAAGATTCCCTGTGACTGAAAAATGGCGTTTGAGTGCTTATTTCTCTGTATTTGGGTGATAAAAGCCTTTTCAAGCAAAACTGTTAGCACCTATCAGTGAATTGCTCAGAGCAGAGCAAGGCAGTACTATGAGAATCATGAAGCCACCATATCCACAGAAAATCAAGCTACCTATTTTACCAAGGAGGATTTTCCAGTAGGATTTCAGTGTAACTAAGCTGTTTTGAATATATTAAAAGACTGCTTTTGGGGGCTGCTGTTTCAGTTTGTGCCCACAAATCAAACGGATAGGCGAGTACATACCTTTTGCATCTGTAAAACAGAGGCAGGCCCTCAAAGTGTTGCATTATCTCTGAGCTGCCTCATATAATGTAAAAAGAAAACTACTTGTGGGATTACACGCACTACGGTGGAATTGCTAGAACAGATTTTAAGGAGGAATTTATGTGCTTGCCTTTCTTTCAATTTTTTTCCTTCTGATCTGCTTGCCACTGTGCTCCCCTGCGAAGCTTTTGCTCCATGGAGCTGACCAACACAGCAGAGCACAGCAGCCAGAGCCGGGTAGTGCACTGATAGAGAACCACATGCAGTCTCCAGGCACTTTTGCCAAAAAAAAAAAAAAAAAAAGAAACCAAAGCAGCAGGCTGCTACCTGGCATTGGAGTTTAATTTAGTGACAGTCAATCATGTGCTATCCTTCTTAAAAGACCAGGAAAATTTGGTTAAGAGGTAAATCAAAGTGAGCTCTGATAGTCATTTATTCAAAGGGGGTGGTTTTAGCTAGGACTGACCTGGAAAACAGTGCAAACTGCACTTTCTCATGTATTTTTGTTCTGTGCAAGTTACAACAGGAACTCCTAGCCATTAAACAACAGCAAGAACTCCTTGAAAAAGAGCAGAAGCTGGAGCAGCAGAGACAAGAGCAGGAACTGGAGAGGCATCGCAGGGAACAACAGCTTCCTCCCCTCCGAGGCAAAGAAAGAGGCCGAGAAAGTAAGAGCCAATGTACCATGAACCCCAATAAGAAATTAATCTGGTCCCCTTTGCCTTCTCCCAGCCAAAACAGACGGTAAACAGGAACCTGAATCAAGGCTGTTACTGGGTGAAACATGCAACTAGAGTCAAAGCTACACTTGCAGAAAGGCAGGGCCATGTTGCTGTATTGTGTGCAGGCTTGGAGGACTCTGGGAAAGCACATTTTGACAAGCCTGTGTATATGCCTCTCAAGAACCTAGAACTTCTTAAAAAGGAGAGAATCAGAAAGCCTAAAGCTTCACTTGAGAACTTCTTTCTGAAGAGCTTATTTTCCAGTACAGAAAGCACTAGAAAACAGCAAGAAAAATGAAATTACTTGCTGATTAATTAATTTGAGCATTGTTTCAAGACTGAAAATATAATGAAATATTTTAGAATGCCTTTGGCTGAGACTTCTGAATACTTCTCCTAGTACTTTTTCAAACTGCTTTGTGTTTGGTTTTGATGCCTTTTCACAAGGCGTTTCAAGAGTTATTTCTAGCTCATATATATATATATATATATCTGTAAGGTAGATGACAAAGGATACTGGTGGAATTTGGTGCTCACTAGAGGGAGACAGATACAAATAATTCTCCTTAGTGAGGTCAGTTTAAAAATCAGGTTGAAGTACATTGTGAAGGTATTCGAAATGAAGCTGCCACAAGCAGATACTGTTACTTGCCCTTCTCAATGACCACAAGAATTAACTGACAAAGACTGAAGCAGAAAAGAGCTGTACGTTATGCTTATGCCTTTTTTTCTTGGGTGGAAAATTTTATCAGTTCAACAGTTGTTTTTGTACCATAGAAATTTTTAATTTCTATTGTGCAAAGGCTTTAGAAATTCTAAGAGGCTTTAGAAATTAAGGTGTCCACGATACTTCCAGTACTTTGGTGAATGATTAATCCATGAAAGCATCACCAGCCTGTGTCCCCAGCAGTGGGAGTGTGGCAGAAATTGCAGGAACAAAAGGGTTCCGTGAGTGGTATGAAAAATCAGGCTCCATACAGTTGGGCTTTACTAGAGCTCCCACCAAAGGAAAAGCAGTGATGGGAAATCAGTAGTTCCCTTCTCAGTATGGCTTGCTGGGTTCAGTATGTAGCAGCCAGACAAGGAGCGCTTGTGACCCACCCAGGCCCAGCCCTAGCATTTTCTGCTGCTGATGATCTACTTAATGAGTAGGGGAAGGAAGGAAGGTGCAGGGAGAGGAGTTAGGATGTGAAACTGAAAGTTAGTAGAAGTATTTTATGGGAACTGGGTCACACAGGGACATGCTCACCAGCTAGTTGAGCTGTCAGGGATTGGTAGCCGAACACTTAGAGATCAGCATACCTGTAGCATAGCTGCTACTTTCAAAGATATGTTTTTTTCTTACCTTTTTTTGTCACTATTTATGTAAAACTGAAAGAATATTTCTTTTCTTTTCTTTTTTTTTTTTAAATTAAAAGTATTATGATGGTGAGTAAGAAGCATGTCCCATGCTGCAGGTAGGAATTGGCAGCCGTTGACGTTTACATGCCCTACTTCTCGTTCTGTATTGAGGTTGCCACCAAGAGAGGTCAAAATGCACCATGTCTTCCTGCTGTTTTGATCTTTCTGTTCTTTTTGTGCCCTAAGAGTACAGTAATCAACTAAGACTCAGTTTCAGACTGTCTTCCAGACATCACAGGTACAGGATCTTAAGTGGCATGAAGAAAAAGTCTCACTGCTGGCTCTTTCTGGGGCATCCTGCTCATAAGCAAGACAAAAAAACTGTTCAGAGGACATTTTTGCTGTGCTATTACTACGACTTTACTAAAAGAAAAAACGTTCTTTACCACAAAGTGACCTTTTGCCACTATCTTTTCAGTTCTATCCTTGGTTTTGTATTTGGGAATTATTAGGAAATAATTTAAATTCTTTAGATACATCTGGCACTGGACAAATAGCCTCATCTACCTCTTGAAATATTCCTTGTGACCTCACTGGATTTCTGGGTTATGGCCAGCTCCAGTTTTGTACAGACAAGCATTTAATCTGAATGTTACCTTATTTTGCCTGATCTCCACCCATATTTTTTACAGTTCACACCACTGGCAGCAGCAAGATGCAGGCTCTTTTTTGTCTTTTGTTTTTCTTCAAACATGTCATTTTTTAGGTAAAGATATATTTAATTCTGTGTGTCTTAGGGGCAGTGGCCAGTACAGAAGTGAAGCAGAAACTTCAAGAGTTCCTGTTGAGTAAATCAGCAACAAAAGACTCTCCAGCAAATGGGAAGAATCATTCCATCAGCCGGCACCCCAAGCTCTGGTACACGTATGTTGTTTCCTTGCCTCAACAAGGTTATCTGTTAAAATTTCCCAGAATGCTTCTCTGCGAGGGTATTAAGGGTTTGCCTCCAGAACAAGACAGTAGTAGAGCCAAGAAAGTACCAAAAAGCCAGAAGTATAATATTTCTGGTTGAACTGAAGAGTACTCGGTGGTCAGTGATGAGAGCTATACAGAACAAGATGCTGTCAGAAATTGTGGGTTTTTTTTTTTAATTTAAACTGCTTCATCACTTGATACTATCACAGATTTTACAACTATGACTGTCCAAGTCTATTTTTCCAAGTCTCTCTAATTTTTACAGTTAGAAGAACTTTGTGTTTGATCTGCTTGGATTTTGTATCAATCACGAAACTTGTTCATTCTCAAGGAGATACTGGTTTCCAATGCAGTTACTTGAATGGTGTAAGTAACTCACATGGATTTTGAGAAAGATAGTTCTCATTTAACTTTTCTTACACTGATGGATTTTGGTATCCAAAACTGCATACATATTCTTAGTGATGCCTTGGCCTTGATAAGAACCTGCTTCAAACAAGTGGTTTTTTTGAGTCCTGCAATGGCCTATTAACATTTTAAGAGGTTACAGTTCTTACACATTTTTTCCTCCTTTTTTTTTTTTTTCTTTTTCTTTTTTTTTTTTTTACTGGTCAGATCCTTTTTAACATCCTTATTACAACAGACATGTAAGTCAGTCCAATAAAATGAACTCTGGCTGCATTTCTGAAAGACAAATGTTATGCCTGAATTGACCTTCAGTACAACACACAGAAATGCATATGGCAGACTAGATTCCATCAAGTATTTGTTCTTTTTGAACAGAATTACTGAAGGCCTGCCCTTGGAGTTTCCATTCTGAGCTAATCAGAGCATTGTGGTAACATGATTTAATATTTAGTTACATTGTTTCTGGTGGAGATAAAGCTCTTAATTATTATTTTTATTCCAAATAACATGTAAAATTCTCTTGAGTATGTAAGATTTCTGGACTAATAATCTGATGTTAGTTCTAAATCTTTGAATGAGTCAGAATTGAGGAGCTCTGCAGAATATGTCTTCTGCTACACTGAGGAAAGTAATACTTCCTTTCATGGTAGTGCCCCTTTTGACAGAGATGTATTACTGTTTAACCACACTGCATTGGAAAGATAGGGAAAGACTCTGTAAAAGGCCAAGTAAAATTATGTTTCAATAAACACAAAGTTTGAAAGCTTCCCTCCTTTCCCTCTCCCTCCCTCTAAATAGAAAAATCAACCATACAAAACAAAAAAAAACCAACCCAAAACCAAAAACAAACCAACTGTCTCCGGGCCAAATGATGCAATTTCTTTGCAATTTGCAGTTTCCGTGCTCAGAGAGACATGCCCACGCTATTTCTTTTATCCAGCAGTTGTCAGAAAGCAATATTCAGCTTGGAGCTTCTCTCCTGATGTGAGTGGTGTGCTGCAGAGCGGTGTCCTCACAAAACTTCCAAACTGAACTTAAATGCAGGGTTTTATCTAATTTGTCCACTGAACAGTTTGCTCTTTTTTTCCCCAACAGATAATAACAGCTCAATAATTCTTGTTAGTTTTATACAAGCCCCCCTGCCCTGAAAGCCCTCATATTTTGGTAGAATAGGATAGATCAAGGTACAACTATTTGTATGCAATAAACAAGACTTAAATGACTTTTGCTGTGCCTCAGCTGGTTCATATTAAAATGCAACGATCTAAAATGGTCAGTTCCCCAAACTGGTGACAGATCCTGTCTGTAGGTCAATGTGACTCTTATCCTATGTGACTTTTATAATGAGTGCAAAAAGCACGTTCTAGGGAATCCCGAGGAGTTCCATAACTTACTGTAAGAGTGAAATTGGTTACATGAGCCTGTGGTTTGTGCACACTTAGAGGAACAAGAACATAAACACAGCTGAGACATGTGTACAACATGTGTAGATAGTTACTGCTGGTCACCTCAGCGACTGCTAATTTGTGACCTCTCTGTGTCTGCTCCAGGGCTGCCCACCATACCTCACTGGATCAAAGCTCTCCACCCCTGAGCGGGGCCTCGCCACCATACAAATACACTTTACCAGGAGCGCAGGATGCCAAGGATGATTTTCCACTTCGTAAAACGGGTGAGTTAGCGTAGTTTATTTGAGCCCCTTACCCAGCAATTCTTCCACCCTTTATTTTAACCAGGCTGTCCATCAGCAAGGCATATATCATAATCCACAATGCCTGTTCAGGATGATGTTGTGGGTAAGTTCGAAGATCCTGACTGCATCTTTACAAGGTCAGACTGACCACGTGGTTGGTGCTTCCCAATGCTAACAGGCTAGGGCGAGCTTCAGTCCTGATAAATTTAGTTTCTAAACAGACTGTCATTTCACAGGTCTTCATGGCATTACTTTCTTTGTCTGAATATTACTTCTGGGTCTAATTGCTCTCTCTTTTTAGCATGATAGATACAGTGTCTGTCTTCAAATGGTGTGCTGCCTTTAGACAATGTTGTTTTCAGGACATTTTGAAGGGCGTTCATGAAAGAGAAGGATTTTGATTAATACTCTATTTTGTATCATTGGTTGTCAAAGTTTGTATGTATATGTGCATACACAAGTATACACACGCACACATCTCTGTGTGCTTTTTACATATAGGAATGTGTAATATTGTACTAGAAAATGTTCATTTGAATGTTACAGAATGTTTCAGAGGATTTAGCACCTGAATGTTCTATCTTGACAGCAGGTGAACTGCAGACTTGACTTTTTCTGCTTTGTAAAGAAAGCTAGAAGGATGGTGGTGGAATCCATGTGGCTGTTGCCTCAGGTCCTTGGTGCAGTGACCGGTATCCAGGAATGCAGGGAGACACTACAAGGAGGGGGCTGGTGGGGGGGAGAAAAGAAAACATTAGATCGCTTATTGCATGAGTCTGCTGTTGAGTGATATAGTTACATTCAGAGAGAAAGTCTGACCCCCTACTGTGCTAACAGCCTTTGAATGTGATTTAGCCACTGAGAGATTGAAAACTAACTGCAAAACTGGTACTGACTTGAAAAGAAGTGGCGTTTGGAACCAGCAAACACTCAGAAAGAAAAACCATCCTGTATTTAATACTTTGGGGCAGACTCTCTAAGCTCATATTATATCCTCAAATATTTTCAAAGGAATGAAAGCATGAAAAGCAAAATGCTAATTTATTCTAGCTGGATTACTCTTTGTACAATATAACAAGATTCTATAAAATCTTGTTCAGGCTATTTGGTCGCAATAAACCCTTACGTGTTTTTCTGCCTAATAGCACTGTACAACATACATTTTCTGTGCCAATAGGATATACGTTTTCATTTTTAAACAAAAGGATACACTCTGCATCTCCTAAATGCTGTGGATTCATCTACATGTTTTTGAAATGCAAGTTTTATTTTTTCTTGTGTGTTTAGATATCTTAAATGTTATGACTGATATTTATGATGTGTCAGACTGTTGATCTGTAAAACAAAACATTTTCAAACATTGTAACAGTAAAGTTCTCGTGCAGCTGCTAATACTTTTATATCTCTGTGGGGGTTTCAAAATATTCCTTAATGCAATTCCCATTGTCTGCATAAGAGGACTATAATATAATTAAATCCAGATGTTTTCTATATGTTATTCCAAATATTTGGGCATGCAATGCATCAGTTCCAAGATTGAACAAAGGACATGATGACTCTCTGAAAAGATATCTACAGAATAAATAGACAAATACTAATATAATCATTAGCATAACCACTTCTATGACATTTACATAGTGATTCTGATAAGCAAATATAAATTAAGGGTGCAGTGTGTTCTGTATCAGCAAGGGAGTATATTTGATATGTCTCCACATCCGTGAAAATAACAACTGTTAAATGGTGTGTTTACACGTCCAATCTCTCAGTATACTGAGGAGCTGTTTAATTCCAGCCCTCAGCAACATCCCCACAAAGCTTCCGATGATTGTTCATCAGGTTGGGAGTAAAAGCAACAGGAACCAGATCGACACAAGTCAAATGACCCTAAACTGATCTGGGTGGTTATAGGGCCATCCTCCAGGCAGAGGGGACATTGTGGAGCCTGTGTCATCCTCATGGGACCTTACTAGACAAAGATGTCCCACGAACACTCCTGTATATGGACAGGCTGTAAGCCTGCAGAAATCTGACCTTTGCCATGAGGGGTGAACCTCTTTTCCTTTCCTTTAGGCTGTGAACACTTATTGCCACTGGCTCCTGGTAAACCCTGTGTGGTGCTGAGCCTGTGTGAAGTCAGCGATTCATATGAAAGCGAACCTCACATTCCTTTCAGGCTTAAGAAAGGAGTACCTGTTGTGGGTTTTAATCACAGCTCTGTTTTGCTTCTCAAGTGTATTTTCCATATTCGTAATATAAATACAGAGGTGTCTTTCTCTTCTCCAACCTTAATATGATGCCCTTGGAAGATAATTCTGATTGAATCGCTTACTCTAAGATCACATTTAATGGGCAGCAAAGCTGAATGATTCTTTCCTGACAACCTAATGTGTTTTTCAGTGCTGAGGGAACTCCCGAGTGTCACACAGGCATTGTAAATCATGAGTCTTGCTTGCTCATTTTCTTGTTCAGTAATCTATTTAACCTTTGCTTAATTAGTCCTGAAGTGACATGTCCTTATTAATCTTTAAAAAATTAATTCAGAGAGACTCTGGTAAAGAGGAAAATGTTCTGTGCAACATTCACTTTCCTACCATCTAGAAATGATGGGATATGAAGATAGCTAGGGGAACACTTAGCAGTCTTGCTGTTTGTGTGTTTGCAGTTAGGTACCGGGGTTAACTTCCTGGTTGCTGTGTGGTTGCTCACTAACTTAGCCATGTGCATTACTCCTTTCCATACAAGATGCAGCAGAACTTCTCAGCAGTAAGCTTCTCACAGCTTAGCTGCATGGAGGATTGGGACTGTCCGAGGGGCTAGAGGCCAGGATATGCAGCTCCTTGCACAGCTGCATTCAGATGCTCTGTGTTGACAGACTTTCAAAAGAGCAGAGCAAGGGGAGCTATTGCTTCACTGGACAGATAAATATACCATAAGGTGAAGCCACACATCTGTAGATGAGAGTAGACTTCAACTTAAACAGCAGAAGATGGAATTTTTGAAATGCCCACGACTTTCACCATGGATACTAGTCCTGTTACAAAAACCTATGTTTTCTGCAAAGCACCCAAAAAACCAGAGCAGCACATGGCTCATTAGCTTTCAATGAGACTAATGCATCCAAATTACCCAGAGAGGTTTGAAAATTCCTCCCCATTACTGAACACTTTTGAAATTCATACTGGCTGTTGTAAGAGCTCTGATAGGAGCTAGGCACTTTTGAAAACCTGATCATTCAATATGGGGAACTTCTGATTGCTGATCTCCATAATTCTGTGTCTATCTAGCTGGGAAAATATTATCTGCTTGACGAGGTTACTGTAAAACTTAACAAGTATGTAGCAAACCACAGGGATTTGTTAGAATAGAAGTTCTTTTCAGAGAAAGTCTTTTTGGGTTTTTTTTTTTTTTAACCTTCTCAAAATAAATGCAGAAATTCTGGCAAATGGCCATAATATTTGCATTTTCTTCAATCTGTAACATTTCATTTTCCCTGTGCAAGTGTTGATGCAAACCAGCAAAAGCTGGTAAATTCCAATAAAGCTTAGCTCTCAAACCAGAGCTGCATGCTTTTAAAAAATGTTGCTGTTGACAGAATTTCTGCATTTTGCCTTGTGTTTTGGCTTTTTTTGGAAGAAATACCCAGGGACATAAGAATATCAAGCATAAACTGTTGGTTGGGTTGGGTTTTTTTCCGGAGTTTAACACAATCATGGCAGAATGGGAATGTCTATCAATATTTCTATTTATTTTGGGTTTATGCCAGTTGTGTCTTTCCTTGCTGATGGAGTTTTAAGCTTACAACTCGTGTTTTTCTTATGGATGTAAAGATCATTCGCAGTAGTACTATTTGAGAAGCTGTTTGTAGCTTGCTTTCCAAAAAATGGAAGCATGCTCAATTGAAATACAGCATGTGTTTTTTTAAATAGCAAACAGTACCAGGCTCTTGCTTGGAAGGGGGAAATTATGTAATTCCATACAGGAAAAAAAGAGGAGATGAAGGATTGTTTAATATTGTGATGAAAGAGAGGGAGAAGGCTGCGCTCCACAGTCATGAAGATCACTTTGTAAAAACCATATTAAGTTAACCTGATTAGGCAGTAGAATAACACCATTGCTCTTGTGTAATGAGAGTGAAAGATTCCCAAACAAGAACTCAGAAGATGTAATTTTTTACAAAAAAAAAAAATTATTTAAAATATTTTGTTACCATTATTCTTTCTGCACTTAGTGACTCAGTAATTTACTGGAGCAGTTGAAACTGAGAAGAAAAACATTTTGTGTGTGAAAGTTTTTCTCCCCTTCCCTTTCATGCCACCAAATGCCATTTCTGTTTGCATTTTCTAGGAAAACGCTCTCCTGTGAAGTACAGTATAGGAAAAAGCCAGATTTCTTTGGGTCCTCAGTTAAAAAAAAAAAAGGCTTAGAGGATCACAAACCCTCAATTACCATGTCTGCCAAAATGAAGAAGTCAAGCTCAGTAGAGAGACGCATTATTTTTTCCTGAGTTTCTGAGCAGACACAATAAATGTGAGAGGCACTTTGTTTATTGAAGCAGGGAAACAAGGCAAACATGATGTGATGCTCCTCATTTTAGCCCATTTTTCAGGGATGCTAAGCATTCCTGCCTCCCACAGTCCTTGTATTCCTGAGTTAATGAACAGTCTTGATGAATTTGGATTAGGTGATGTGCCCAAAGGAAATCGGTGTGAAAAAGAAAAAAGAAAAAGAAAGAAACAAAAAAAAAAAGAGGTATCCTGATTCTCATCCCTTATTTTTCTTCTCTTCCCATTAATCACCAGACAATTTTAGCCTTCCTCAATTCACTATCAGTAAGTTGAGAGGGCATAATCAGTAATAAGAAGTTTTAGAGAAGAAACTTTCACTTGCAATTGAAGAGTGAATCTGAAGCAAACTGTTGTTAACAGCTTCTTCCGGATTCATGTAATGGTCGGGCCAAAACGGAGCTCAGTCCCTGGGAGCCAGCAGCTCTCAGGAAATATAATACCACTTTAGCTACTGTGCTGGGCTGCAATCACCTCGGGTCCATCAGGGTTCTGCAGCCTCCTAAGCTGGGGGTGAGGAGGGATGCGCTGTCACTCTAGTTTAGCTCAAGCTAGAGAGGAAATTTTTTGAGATAGCTTAAAACTAGATAAAAATCAATTCTAGGGTAGGCTTAATGACACTGTCAGAGAGGGGAAAAAAGCTTGCATAGGTATGCTTTGGTATCATAAATGCTGCAAGGCCCGCACCAGGATTTCACAGGGGTCTTCACCAGGATGGTACCCATAAAAGACCAGCATAGTCTTACCATCAGTGCAAGATAGATCCTGTACTTTATTTAGCATTTCTAATTGCAAGAAGCAAAGGTGTTACGCATGGGTGATTCTTACGCAGTTTCAAGATGACCCGGATAAAGGTTTTTTTCACTGTATTTCTGTTCTAGCAAAAATCCTGCTACATCTTCTGTCTTGCCAGTAATTACTCAGTTGTGCTAGATACTGAACCGTCTTGATGCCTAATTATACAGTCTGGGTCTAAATACTATCTTAGTTTTCCTTTTACTGACCGATGCATAGCCAAAATCGAATTACAAAGTTCTGTTTCATGTGGTTGCGTAAAAGTTTTCTTACACAAACTGCTTATGCTTTCAGAAATGTTTCATAAATTAGCATTAACAAGTAGCTTGTATAACTTTTTGGTAAGCAGGTAATCAGATACTAGACACCTTTTTGACTTCTGAACCTAAAGAAAACAGTTTAAACAAGGAGCAGGGAGCACTCTTAAAATCTAAAGCATTTAAAGACCATAATGTCCATTGCAAATTAAGTGGAATTGTTTTAATGGGCACTTAAAAATCTATTCCCTCTGGATAAATAAGTAACAAAATATTGCATATAAAATCTGCAACTCTTTGAAGTCAGTGGAAACTGTCCTGTTTGATTTCAGTGGTCCTACAATTTTTCTTCTGCTATATCTAGGACAGGGACAGTTGAAAATTTTTAGCAAAGTAAACAAGAACATCTAAAAGATGTCAGAAAGAAAGAAACAAGACAGAGAAGTGAAAAGTGGAAATCACATGGTATCAGATCATCCAAAATAGAAGACTTTGGTTAGTAAAGATTGCACTTCTTCAAACTCCTGCAAAACATAGTTTCACTGAAAAGTCTGTTCAAACCCACAATTCTAATTAAGGGTTTTAGCTGCCAAATAACATGTTCTGGGTAAAGCCAAGTAAGTATTACAGAGCCATTCATGAACAACGGCATAAGCTTTGTACTTTGCTTTTGATTTTCTCATGGGAAAGTAATATAAATGAGAGTGATACCTCCCTGTTGGCTTTAACTGTTAGAAATGCAAAGCATGCTGAAATTGTACATAATTCTCTTCCAAAGGAAAGGAAATAGCATTTCAATGGTTTTCCTCAGTGTCTCGTTGAGTTATGGTGGTGCACAATTATTCCTGTTAAATTACTCTACCAGATGGAAGGTTACATTGTATATTTAGCTAATTAAGTTGTAGGGGACTGGAATTATATCCCAGAGCATAAAGAACCTATCTTTTAAAAGTAAACTTGTCTTAATTCAGTTTCGTGGTGGAGGTGCGGTGTCAACGTCTAATTAAGATTTTAAACAGGTGAGGTTTTTCTCCTCCCTTCACTTAACATGGAGAAATCCTTTCACAAAGTCAGCCTTGCCAACAGAAGTTAGATAAACACGCTTTGTTTATCTTCGTTTGTCTTCAGTGGAGCTGAAGTGCCTTCCTACTCTTGGCCTGAATTTGTCCCACAGTTCTCATCAGCTGGGAAAGTAAGATATACTGTGTTTTGGTTGCTTTGGTTTTCTTAGGATCCTGTACTCTGTGTTACCTTTGGACAACTCTGTGAAGTACACTTCAGCAATCTAGAGCTACCCAGCCCCCATCTGCTGATGACATTGATGCCTCTTAAAACTGGTGGAGAAAGTGATGGTGTTGAATGGTGATGGTGCTGATGAATTTCTTAAGGTTGATGAAATATTAGATTATACTTTTTGCCTGACATCAAGGAGCTATCACAGCTGGATATTTTTCTGGATTAAAATCTGTGAGATTTAATCGCCCTGTTAACTAATTCCTTCTTGTATGGGGCTTGGGGAACAACATAATCATGAACAATATTACTTAAAAAATAAATACATAATTTTTTTAAATTGTGTATCTACGGGTCAGACAAATGACTCTGCAGGAACCTTGACTTTTGGGGCTAGAGGGTAATCTCTGGCATATCTTCACTGAAAAATATTTTTTTTTTTTTTGTGCAAAATTAGGGACTCAGTGGATGTTAGAGGAGAATTTAGGATGAAAAGTGGGATTTGCTATATTATCAGAAAGTATGGTATTATATTCCTCTTTACTTCTTCCCCGCTAGAACTGGCGGGTATACGCAGTCACAAGTGGGGGTGAGAATAACTGGTGGAGACCTAACCAGAAGGACTTCTAGTCATGCATATCTAAATTTGGCTATTAGCATTCAAATGAGGGATGCCCTTTATTAAATGACCTGTTTCACCTTCTCTGCGCCTCCTGAGAACTCAGATGTGATTCAGCTCCCATAAATGCTGCAGAAGTGGAAAAAAAAAATACAGAATCTGAAGATGTACAGGGAGGATGACAATTTTAAAATATTCTTGTTTTTTTATTCTGTGTTTCAAGACAGTATAGTATTGCTTGATTTTTTAATATCCTATTTATTATTGCAAAATAATATTAGTTTACATGGAGATGGAGATGGACCTGGCATAGCAATAACACGCTATGGTTTCAGCAGACTTGAACTGACCGCAGCGAGGACTCAAGAAGCCCAGTGAAACCATGGCCTCATTGAAACCGTTTGCCCAGTTGGTGCAAAGGCAAGGAGATGCTATTTCTGTGATAAGGAATAGAAATTATTAAGAATTCTATCAAAAGACCTGTTCTTTTCCTGGGTTACATGCAGAACAGGTATCAGCAGGAAAGTGATCACATTGATCAACCTTTCGTGAAAAAAATAAAGATCTCTAATTTTGGCTAGGTGCAAGCAGTACGTGAAGTAATTCCTACATCTAACTCCATAAATCATTCTTAGAAAGATACTGCTCATTTGCATGGAAAATAAACCAGAAATTTTTTGGTTTGTACAGACTGCAGTGAATAACAAGGAAAAGTTAGATAATTGAAATGCCTTCAGGGAATATTTCATTTTTTAACCTTCTTTAGGAAATCAAGAAAAATTGCTAATCTTGTTAAATTGGCTTCCTTAGCCTAAAGAGTGCTGAAGGGCTGAGAGATCCCCTCTAATCTAATTAGCTGTTTTACCATGTGTTTCACTAAACCTGTTTTTTTATTTAGGGAATGGATATTTACCTTAGTCTGAATAAATAAAGCATTCTACCTTTTACAAAAGTAAAATAAAGCAAAGGACTAAAGGGTTTCACATATGACCAGAACTCCCTTTAAAGCGAATGGCTGTACAGGAAAGAGCTTTGGTATGTGCTGAAAATGCTTTAGGTGATGCAAGCCAGAAAAACCAAGTGTCTCCATCCTGTACCACTGTATCTGGTGCTCCCGCCTCATTGGGACCACCCAGTGGTCAGGTTCATGTAGCTCTTGAAAGAGCTTTAGAGGGCATGTGTAAATAGCTTTCAGTCTCATGAATCTAATTTAAAACTCCTTCAGAAATGGCATTTTAAATTACAAGAATTTATAAGTCATTGAATTCTACAGACCTGTACTACATGCTGGTATCTCCCAGTCATTCAGCCAGTAGGGAGGATTACCCACCTCTCTGTTGGCCAGTGTTGTCCTGCACTGGGACACAGCCTTTACAGGAAATATCAGTCAGTCATTTATGAAAAGAAAAAGTCACTGCTAATCTTGCCTGTGTCTAATATATTCATCTATGTGGAGGTGGCCGAAACAGTCTGTGGGTGACTGCAGGAAGCCAGAGCAGAAACTCCATGCAGATCATAGACTATTTACATGTCTGTGAGAACCACATGTGGCAGAGGAAAGGCTGTGAGACCATCAGGTCTCTCAGAAGGAAAAATTCATTCACAATTCTCCACGAAGCAGCTGAGGAAGCTGGAAACAGTTCCTGACTATGTTCTCTGCCTTTCTACCTGGCTTTGTTTGCACTCATAGTTTTGGTGAGGAAGCTCAGAATATATTCTCATTTATCCTTTCTGATGGTGCATCAGGGTATCTCGGACCTTTCAATCTGCCTACATCACTGAGGAGGAATCTGGGAAATTTCTCCCTAGCTCACTACCCTCAGACTAGCTTCTCATGAACGTTAGATAATGATTCTCTTGGCTATTTTCACTGGTTTAATACTAAGGTGGGATTTGACTTTTTCCTTCATCTCCATGTCCTGGCATGGCACAGACAGGCAGGCTGCTTTTTAATTACGTATTTTACCAGTGACTGGGAGTACACAGCACAGACCAGGAACTTCTCATGCCATACAGTGAGAAATTCTTCACAGTATGTTTTTTCCCATTCTGCTCCTCTGGCTTCAAGTGAAATTATGACAGAGATCTCAGTTATCTCATTATCCACATTCAGTGCTGCCTTGAAAATTCTCAAGTGCCACAGTGCTAGAAAGAAACTTGACAAGGGGTAAGCCACTGGTGTGCTGGCAATGTAACTAACCGTCATACTAACCAGTACCATCTCATTATTTTCTTTTGTGCGTCTGATGGTCTATACCATATATCATACCTTTGTACTTAGATTTTATCTCAGGCATGGACTGCCATGGTTGTGTGTTGTAAAGCACATCATGCTTCCACATCCACTCTCAAAGGAGTGGACCTCTTAGCACAGTAGTATAAGAAATAGCAACCTATCTGGTGAGAAATGCAGTTTCGATTCCTTGACAACATATTCCTTTATTGACGCTTGTTAGAGGTAAGGCAGGGGAAAAAATCAACTTAATTAACATTTAATAACTTGTTCATGGAGTACAGCGTAGAATATATTCAAACCAGTATAACATACGACCCTTTATAGCTTAAAAACATGGCAGCTAAAGAAATAGGGAATCCCAGTGAAGATTTACTTCAAGACCATGAAGTCTTTGTTTCTTGGTTGTGTCAGTTGATTAAGCACATTAGAGAAGTCCAAGTCATTGTTTCAGAATGATCTTAGTGATAACAGCTGGGCAGGAGGGAACAGTTTATCATTCTCAAGTAAGATGTGAATTTTGCTGCTGTTGCTCGTGCTGTTGTTGGAATCTTTGTAGCCAAACTTAGCATCATTTCCCTCAACTGCCCCACAGCATTTCTCAGCCAGCCTGCCAGCAAGGAAAAGGAAATGCTTTCACTTTAGAGCCTTTCGAAGTCTGGACAAAAGCTCACTTTCTGTTCTTCAGGTTTCCTATATATGGCTTTAACCCCAAGATGAGGACCTGCTCGCTATGCACCCTTTCCCATCCCCCGTTTCCTGCCTGGGTTCATTAAATGCTGATCTGAAGTTGGCACACACTCCTCTGATACAAAAGTAGTACTGTGTTCCAGCAACCATCAGAAAGTAGTGCATTATTATCTTTTACATTCCCTTCATATATATGTCCTTTCCCCATCCGTAGAAAGGATTTTTATCCCTTCTTCTTAAATATCTTTGTATGTTTAATAAAAAGAAACAGTGAAGCAAAGCCCTGTTAAAAAAGCTTCAGCTCATTTGGGAGCAATCTGGCCCCAGGCTATATGCTTTAATGCTAGTATCTGCAAATTGCTAATTTTAAGCAAAGTGGAGTATAGGACATAATGACTTCAGCAAATCATATTCCTATCTCTCTGCTTGTATTTAAGTATCATGTTACCCAGGAAAGAGTAGTTTTCTTTCACCTGAGAAATGATGGTTCTTGTCATGAAATTAATGTGTATCTATATAGGGGCCTGCATATTTTCTATTTTTAGCAGTAGAGTTACTTACTTCTTTCCTGCTATATGAAGCTGCCATGAAAGATGAAAAAAATCATTGAGGTACTGTCTGTCATCTTCACTTAGGACCAAAGTTCTCAGTTCTGTAGAGATAATTACAAGTCATACCAAGGAGTTAGGGAACTGATCCTTGGGATGCCTATGATATCTTCTGTTCCTGTTTAAACTAATACTTTCTGTATCTTTCATCCCTGTTTCCTACTTAAAGTCATTTAAAGACTAATACCAGTTCATTATTACCAGCACTAAAAAGAGAATGAGCCAGGTTCAGTGATGAGACTGAACAAGCCATATTACTGCTACATCTCATTATTCCAAATTATGCTGCAGTTAGATAAACAAAGTAATTTTCAGGCTAGTCTTTCCTGAAATCCACTCCAGTGAATCACTCAAATGGGCATTAAGTGGCTCCTATTGAGATCAATGACATTGGCTTTGATGGTCTTCAGAGAAAATAGCTGTGTCTTTTTGTTTTCTTTGCAACAAAACACTCTCTAATAATATATTTTCCCTTTAGCCAAGTGGAAACTGATTATTACTTCTTCCAAAGTGCTAAATGTAGTAGAAGTTCAAAGATTTGTGAAGCAAAGACACTAGGCTAGTAGTAACCAGTCAGACCAGTATCGCATCTATACTGGCTCTCAGCAGGATTTTAGATTAATAGCCCGATCTACCAACCTGCTGCCATGAAAATATGCAATCCTGTTTTCCTCCTTTGCCACACTCCAAGCCATGTGTTCTTGTAAATTTTACTGAAAGAGTTGTCGGGGCCTGGAACAGGCTGCCCAGGGAGGTGGTTGAGTCACCATCCCTGGATGTGTTTAAAAAAAGGGTAGATCAGGTACTTAGGGATATGGTTTAGCATAGGATGGGAATGGTTGGACTTGATGATCTTAAAGGTCTTTTCCAACCTTGTGATTCTGTGATTCTGTTTTTCTCATGTCTCTGGCATTCTGACTCTTTGGCCAGATGATTCAGCCCATTATAGTTGCAGGCATGTAACCCAGCAAAGTCCACCTCATTCAGCACCTCCATCGTTTGAGAGAGGCCCTGTTTCCTCGGGAAGGTGAGATAGAGGATGCATCCTGTATGGGGTAGAATCAGTCTAGTTTTGAGTCCTGAACCGCAGTGGGATGCTTGGTGTAGAGAAGGTTAGCCATGTGCCCTGTCCCTATGTGACACTAGTTTCACACTGAGAATGCATTTGGGTCATGAACATAGTCATTTCTGGCAGTGGATTAATTAAAAGCTGAGCAAAGGTGCTAATAATGTGCGGTAGAATTACTTACAGGGGTGGTTAATGCAAAACAGTTATGCTGAGCATTATCCCTCTATAGACCACTTCTGAGAACCAGGAGTTAAAGTGTGAAACCAAATGCTCATTTGAAACATAAGGCTGATTATTTGTAATAATTCTTCAACATTTGCCACTAAGACTTTCCAAGTGCCTTGCAAATACTGGGGGAACTATTTAATTTAAGAAATATATGTTTGAAAAATTTATTTTCACTTTTTGCTCATTCATTTGCATGTCAGAGGTAAAGGATTAAAATAATTTCTAAATAATGTCATGTGTGTACTTTGTGGCAATCTGTATGTGTATACATACAGATATACATTTATAATTTTAGTTCACAGCTCTGTCCTTGAAGCTTAAAATACTGTTTTTTTGTCTTTTTAACTATCAGAAGAGTCTCGACAATTACCAATTAATTTTACTGCCTTCATGTAGGAGTGCACTGAAACACACAGGATTGCTGTTGGTATCCATAAAGTCAACAATAATTCTGCTTCAACTTTGGTGGGACAGGATGGTACAGTGACCTCTACAGTCACACACCAAGTCAATGCCCCAGCCACAGAACAGTCACAAGAAACCACTTCCCACTTCTGCATTTTGTCCATTGGAGCAGACATCCTCAAACGGGTTATATTTATATAATTAGTACATTGAAACCTGAATTCTTATTTTCAGCCATCGAGTCTTAACTGGTGCCACTACATTAGGAACTGGAAGTGTTTCATGGGAGACATTCAAGAAAGCCAACATTTGAAGCAAACTCTCTTCAAACCTAGACTTTTTTTTTTGGGGGGGGCGAAGTTTATTTTATGATTTAAAAATATCTAATAGTCTCCATGTCTTTTAATTTTAAAATTAATTATTTCCATTTCAAAGCTAGCTGTGTCTTTCACGCAAGGGCTACCTTCTCAGGTAGCTCGTAACTTCAGAAACTGACATCAAGGTCTGCTTTCTCTGCATGTATGATTGATTCACATGCAGAATATGATGGGAGTGTGGTAAAAATAGAAAGGTAATCACTGTGACTGAGCATGAAACATACATAAATGTGTAGCATTTCTCCAGTGAGTGTTGCAGAGGATTTGTATCATATTGATCTGTCATCGGTTTGAAAATATTGTCTGAAATGTTAAGAGTATGGAGTAGTATAAATCAAAAAAGCCATAAGTGCAAAAGGAGTGAGCACCTTTTCTTTGATATGTTGTTGTAGCTGGGTGAAATGAGTGGTGAAACCATGGAGTGTAATCTTAGGCCAGTTACGTTTTGTATATCCAGTGGCACCTTAGACAGCCAACAAGTCACCTGTACTCCATCACTAGAACCATTGGTCTTAACAATGATAGTAAGAGGTAAAAATAAATTTCTTGTTAATATTTTTCTTACTAAAGATTTTTAGTATTGTGCTGCCCCACGTATCTTGGTCTGAAATGTACTTCTAAGCAGGCTACTTGGAAGGGAGCACTTGCGAGAGTGATGTGGTCCGTGAGAAAGGCCAGCGTGCTCCTGCGGGTACCACAGGCTACAGCTGAGGTGCAGCCCCTTTGCTCTTGAGAGCATTTCTCAAGTCCCCATTCCCGAGGGAACGGGTGGGGCAGCAGGAAAGGAAATGCTATTACATGCTGGGCAGGGGCTGGAGTTAGAATCGTAGCATTGGGTTCCTACCCCAAAGTGACAAAAGGTATAATACTGAATTGAATGAAGATTTTTTTTTCTTTTCTGCTAACTCTTGCTACTTCTTTGGGGCTAGGCTTATGTTTGTGCATATGAGAGAGAGCTGTTCCCAGTTTCCAGCTCCCTCTGTTTTGAGATATTGCTTAGCCAAGCCTCAGTTCCAGAAAGGGAAATATAAACAAATTCTATTCCACAATTATCTTTCACTAGCTCTTAGCAGTCTGTTTGATAGAGGTTTTACTTAGAACAGATAAATGAGTACATGAATCATTTTATCATGCTAAAAATATCACAAAATAAAAAGCACAGCAGGACTTCATCTCTGGCCTTCACATGAAAAGGGTCTGTCCATTTAGGAAACAACGGTGGAAGTTGCCCAAGGTGTGTTAAATATAATCCTAGGGTTTCTGGGAATCAATTCTAGTTCTTCATTTTCAAAGCATATATTTTTCTGTGTAAATGTTCTTGGGGCACTGTCATAAATCTAGTTGTTTGGTGTGTTACCCAGAAAACATTGAAGTTCTGGGCCTGAAATTGCTGACCAAGAAATGTTCTGCCAGCAAGGCTTGTCGTAATTTATATTTCTAAGGGAAATCAAAAAGCACCAGTGGAGACTTCTCTCTATTTCTGTCATCAGACCATAATCCAATTATGAGGTTAAAAATTCCAAGCTGTATTTCCATCCAAGTTTTCACCTATAAGAGAGATAAAAATTACGTAGAATAAGTCACATTCATCTCTAGTTGATACTAATGATGTTAATGGTAATTAATGTGTGGCTTTCAGAGTTGAAATGGGATGAGAAAAATACTGGACCGGAAGCTTTTTAGGTCTCTTCCTCTCTTTCTTAGCTTCCCATCTACAATGGAATTGTACGAGAAGCAGCAGGATGGCTGGGGAGGTTGGGCAGCAAAATCTCTGCCTCCAAGACCTCCTTGAATCAGTTGAGGTCTTACAGGGCATATCAGTGGTGTCTGACACAAAACAGCGATTTGATTTGTAATAATTTATTTTCTTCTCTTTGTCTCCAGCTTCAGAGCCAAATTTGAAGGTACGTTCAAGGTTAAAACAAAAGGTGACAGAAAGGAGAAGCAGTCCTTTACTGAGGAGGAAGGACGGGAATGTTGTCAGTTCATTCAAGAAGCGACTCTTTGAGGTGACAGGTAATTAAGAATGGTGAAATTCTGTATCAGCTGTGACTGCTCACAGAACAGTGGTGATATTTTGGAATTGAAACCGTTTGCTAAACAAATAGTTGTGTCTTTTTTTTCCCCCTAGTGCTGAAGCCAAAACTATATTAAATGTATCATTGTATATAAATAGCTAATAATCTACAGCTTTCTGCAACTTAGAAAAAGTCATTGTCAATTTGAAAACCAGACTTTCAAAACAGCTTTGAGACCAGTACTTCACAACACCACATACAAGAGCAAATAAATAGTAGACTGTTGGCAGCAAAGGACATCAAAGAGAAAACAAGAATAGTCCCTTCCCTTAATTTGTGTCTTCTGTACACAGGCAACATTTTGGATCTTCAATCTCACACTTCTCATATCTCATGGAAAATGCAGATCCTAATAGCAGCCACAAAAACATCTCCTTAATCAAGGACATTTTGGAATCTTGGGTTTGGCCCTATCCCTCTGGTTCCTCTTGTTTGAGAAGGTCAAGATAAGACAGTTTTGATGGAAGGGCACACTAAGCTGCCTTTTAAGAAGAAAAAGATGGAACTTTGAAGTATTCAGTGGCATATTGTTGGTTGTAGCAGATAATAAATATACTTACTAACTGAAAAGGAATTTTTAGCATGTAAAAACAGACATGCCTATGGGCAGGAAAAGCAAAGTAAAAATTTGCCATCAAATAGTATTTATTTTCAATACTGTTCTGGCCCTTGAACTTAAAAAGTGACAGTGTGGATGAACCTTGTCTGCTAAGGCTTTCTTTCACGTTTGCTATTGCAGAATGGTAACTTTTGCCATGGATGTTATATTGCAGAATTGCACATGAGTTCCCAGACAGCCAAAAGTCCTTCCATTTTCAGTCCTTCAGTTGAACATGATGCCAAAGCCCTATCTGTTGATGTGAAAGACCATTTTTACAGAATTTGGCCTCATTCTGACATTTTCTTCTTTGATTTTGCATTGTTATTTGGTAGCTTTATGGTTTGTTCAACTGATGTTATAATTGGGTCATAAGTGTATGCAACCAGTAGTTAGTAGTTTGTCAGACTTGTATCTGAATTCACTTAGTATGTCAGAATTATGTCGCACTAAGATGGAGATATAACACATGAAAAAGATTCACATCAGTGTCCCCATGTATGCAGTTCTCGTGACAACTTTTCACAGTATGGCATGTGTAAAACTGGGACATGGATGTGAACGTAGGTATGGAAGCAACTAAATAAGTTACCTACAAGTTATTTCCAGATTGGAATTTTTTACAGCTAATTTACTATTTCCATTTGCTGAAGCTCTTAGAAGATTCTTGATCTCTGCATCCTTCATTTTAACTGGTCTCTTCATATTTCATATGCTCACAAGATATAAACCAAAATCCTGTCCCAGGATTTTTTTCTCTGCAGCCAGTGAAAGAGCAGAAACCTGAAAACAAATGTGTTCTCCTCTTAGCTTTGACAAGAATTCGGAGCCTTACAGATTGTCATTATTAATATCCACTACATGACATTTTGCACCTTTCATAATAAAATCTTCCCTCCTCCTTTTTTTTTTAATTCTTTAAACTGAGAATAGCCCTTAATTAAATGCCTGTTTATAAAAAAAAGTGCTATTGTCATTTTTAAAGTACAGAGAAAAAAGACTTAATTAGTGTTCCTGCTCTTCTATGAAAACTAGTGAGAATACAATGCAAGAACCTCTCCTGACCAGTTAGTATAGCCAGGTGGAGATTCCCTTCAGTAAATTGGAGTCAGCTCTGCTAAGAGCAATAGGTCCAAGCAATAGCTAGGAAATCTCCAAATAATTTCAGTCAAACTGAGGATATATTTTTCCATGTGAACTAAGGCAGAAAGAGTGAGGAAGCAAAAATTGTCTGTACAATATTTACCACCACATTTAGATATTGATTATTCTAACTTTGTCAGTACTTTAATTTGAACACTACTAACACTGCACTCTTCTGCCTTTAACCTTGTTAACTGTTTCCATTATGTTAATTTATGTCAGTATAGGATTAGAATAACTCAGTGCAACAATGCACAATGAGATCATCCTCTGCCCCTTTGTCTTAGAACTTAGGAAATTTTAAATCAAGATAATACACTGCCTTTTAAATGCTGTTTTAAGATTTTTGTATGCTGTAAGTTTTTCTTCATATTTGTGCAAAAAATGTAGTGAAAGTGGTGTAGATTTTGCCATTATTACTTGCATATATAATGACTAATCACAACGGGCCCATCCCCTTTCTAAACAGACAGGGGTTGGCAGTAGGCTTCATGAATTGATGACATGTTATCATGATCTTTGCAAGCCTGCTATCTCTGGCATTTTGATCTCTGACAGAGGCAAGACTCTGCAATTAAAGGGAAAAGACTTTATTTTCTGTTCACTCATTACAAGTTCTCTGTCTGTATCTCTGCCTGCTACTGAGTATCATGCCATCTTTGTGGGAAAAGTAAATAGTACGTTCTTGCTTTCTAAAGCAGGCGGATCAGAAGGGGAAAGACCAAGAGTACCTTTCCTCGCTAGTACTGTAAAAGGAAAACTAAAAGAATTATAGAACGAAGTAAAAATATTTAATGTAATTAAATGGCTCTTTCACAACTGATAGATACTTTTCAACAGCAAAAAACCCAAACCTGGCCTCAAAGAGTATGCAATTAATCATGTGTCCCTTTCCAGTGTGAAATTCATGTATGCTTAATCTGTTTTTCAGAATCCTCAGTCAGTAGCAGCTCCCCGGGATCAGGTCCCAGTTCCCCAAGCAACGGTCCGACCAGCAGTATAACAGAAAATGAAAGCTCGGGCTTGCCATCTAACATTCAAGCTGAGGTAAGATAGTGGGGTAGGTCAGTGCTCCAATTTCTAGACTGGAGAGATTTGTGATGATACTCACAGGCAGAGTAATTGCAGAAGATATAATCAGGGATACTGGGACACTGCAGGCTGACATCACAGTATATGAGATGTATATGAGATACATCTTCATATATGAGATGCACGTTCAGGAGACTTTTTAGTAACAAAAGTCCAAACCAAAGCATCAGTGATGCTGCTGGAAGAGCAGGAGCAAGCTACAGAAGAAACTTGGAAGCATTTTTATCACAGAACATTACCTTCTGGGAAAGCCTGAAGATGTGGAGTGCTGACCACTGATGAAGAACTTTCACGTGCAGAATAGTGATTTAGGCATTGGTGACCCTAACACTTATGAGTTAAGGTGGTCCCAGGTTCAGATGGCTGCTTAATCATGATATCAGAGTTAGGTGGCTAAATACTTTTTCACATCTGCCTTTTATTTTACTGTACCTCATTTTCCTTATCAGGGCAGTACTTATCAACGTAACTGACATGCCAGGAGTCTGGGATACTTGTTTTGTAAAGCGAGATCGTAGACAGAAGGAATCTTAACTGCCTCTTACTGTTTCACACATATGTGCCTATAACAGCAAGAATGCAGATGGTAAACCAGTTGTGATGAACCTCATTTAGCATAGGTGACATGCCAAAGTCATGCTTTCAGTGGCAATATTGTAAATGGACAATAAATTAATGCAAGTAGGGAGAATAAAATTCCACAATATTCTGCATCCAGTGCCTATACTTACAGAAATTCCTGCTTTGCTTTTGGCAAAATTCTCTCTTAGTTGTTGGTTTATATTGTTTATGTTAGAAAAATTCCATAAGAAAATGTGATTTAACAGAGTTTTAGCTAATGGAGCTGTTTCTCCAGGTCAGTGGCAGGACATTCACCTCAAAAAAACCTGGAATGGGCAGTTCAAACTCCAGCAGTGACTTTTCCCCATAATGAATTAATTGTGTGTGTGAACTATGATCCAGGGGGCAGTTGGGTGACCTTTGTGCACTGATTAGTAGCCTCTCTCTGGCCCGTAACCAAAAAGAAAAAAAAATTGCATTGATGGCTAACATGTGGTCTTGCCTCATAGCCCCCCTGCATGTTATTGCAAAGAAATGTAAATGATGCAGAGTAAGATCCATCATTCAGACCAGATCAGATCCTAGTTCAGTGGAATTAAATGGTATACTTTAATATTGGGAATGTTTTAGATAGGAGCTTGTAATGTTTGGGGTTTGGTGCTGTATTAAGCAGGAAACCTTCTACAATTGGATCTTTTACTGACTTGAGGATACTACAAAATGCAAAGGGAATAATGTCACAGACTGATACATAGTGCTTGTTACTTTACATGTTAGTTCCTGGAGATTTGCCCACGGTGCTGAACTGCCCTCAGACATGCATAGAGTCTGATCAAGGTGGTGATCTCCATTTTGTGAGACTTGGAAAGGTTGTAGCAACAACCAGCACTTACGTTCTGTTTCTTAACAGCAGTTACATTCTGTTTCTTAATAGAGCAGGGAATCATGTATCATTTGCCATTGCTGTGTCAGACATCAGAAGTCAACAGCCCCAACACACAATCACAGATGCTCAAATGAGCCTAAAAAGATCTTTTAGACATCAGGACTCTGCATGCTGGAGTCCATCACATAGCTTGCTGGAAGTGTGCTAGGAAGTTGAAACTACTGTCTTCCATTTCTGGATCCAGTTGGGGATTTCTGTACCTCTCCGGTTACTTGACTATTAATGCTGGGTCTTGTGGGCATTATGATTTCACTGGGATTTTCTTTGGTAGTTTAGCAGCAGCCAAAATGCTATGTATCTCTTTTCTAGCTCAGCATTAGCTTCCAGCTCTTAAAGGCTATATATCTAATCAATTTTTCATCAGCTACACCAAGTACAGAAGTTTCTAATAATAGGATAAGTGTTTCAAAATCACCAAAAATACCGCTTGTTTTGCTGTAGTCCTGCATGACTCACATTGCTGTTGTTTCATAATCGCTGTTGTGACATTTGCAGTAAGTGTTGTGCTCATGTTTGAGTGGGTGGAGAGCCGTGGTTTTCATGGCAGCAAATAAAACACTTTTTGCTGGGGGAAAACGGGTTGCCATGACAGAGAGCCATTTACCAGTAAAACATGAGTCAGTACCGTAAATGATTACACTTTAGTGCATTGACAGAATTAGAGCATTATCAGTAATGAAACAGATTTTTAGAGTATTTTTGCCATATCCAGTTGAATAGCTAGACTTTTAAGTGGTTTCCCCTCCAGAGCAGTCAGCCTGGTGGGTGGACATTTACATTTTTCTGAATGAACAAAGGTACACTGCAAATGCTACATTTTTTGCAGATAATCTTGTGCTATCACAGTTCCCTTAATGATACTTTCAGCCCCATTTCTTAAAACACTGGCCTCATTATATAAAACTTGAAAGTTAAACTGAGGATTTTAATTGCACCTTATAAATAAAATGCTGTTTTTATTAGGCCCAGTTGTCTCCAGTATCATCAAGGTTCACCGCAGTAACTATTTGTCTCTTCTAGCATGCCGTACACTTTCAGGTCACCTGCTGTGCTGGGGCTAAATCTTACTTGCATGAGAAATGCAAGCAGGATTGAGCCCCTGCACAGCACGTCCCATGAGTTCAGAGGGAAAACTGCCTTAGTCATATGAAATGATGAATATTAGGCAGTCATGGCCTGAGCAAAAGCCATTGCATGCAATGGAAAGTTTCCAATGGCTGTAAGCAGGTTTCAGATCATTTTCTTTCATTTGTGCTTCACAGAGCAGCATTTTCTAGAACATTGCCTGATTTTATAGGAGACATAAATGACACGCATGGCAGATAAAGACATAATTGATTTGTGCAACCCCACAGCACCATGTTTCCGATACTCAGTTCCTTGAGGTGTTCTTTGCCAGTGGGTAGTGACAATAGGTGTAGGTTTCTGAACAGCTGCCGAGGTTTGCTTCAAGTGTATGGGAAGAGTCCAATTAATAAGCAAAAACATGCCCCCCAAATGCCTTAAGAAATAAAATCATAATTGTGAACATTCAAAGCTTTGACTATCTAACTGTAGACTTAGAAGCATTAAAGTAAAAATATTTCCTCTTCCCCCCTCAATGTGTAAATGTGCACGTAAACCTGCACACTGAAATAGGTGTTCCTGATTCGCAGCAGGTCCCTCGTACCGAAATAGAAGTACAATAATGAATCATGGTTACTTGGTGATCATTATGTACTGTGACATTTAGTTACTGTACTGTAGCTTAAGAAAGAGGGTAACTGTTGACAGCCTATTTTAAATGCCAGGAAGCAGGATCCTTGGACCCAGTAAGTACATAGAGGAGCGAGTTGCTCTTTGGGGTAATTTAGGTCTGCATGTAAGAAGAGGACCATGGCTTAGCCCTTGTGCTGCCAAGTAGCATGGCTGGCAATTACAGTTTGTGCCACCATTTCAACGTATTGTCAACTCTGTAAAAAGAGAAACTGCAGTTGGGGTCATGCAGTTGACCTTAACCTATGCAGGTGGGCTACCAAACACTGGGGGAGATAAAGTTTACTGATGCTTCGGCTAATACTACCCTTACCTCCCCAAGTGAAAATTAGTGATTATTAACAGTATTCAGAATCGGATGGAAATGTTCTTACTATCAAATCCCTGTTTTCAACATTAAACTCCCATTGTACATAACATTCTGCCTTATGAAACAATCACGCCTGACCTTAATGTGAGTGTGCTTTTTCTATACACCTTGCCACTGTTAGATTTGTTAATTCATATCTTAGAAGGATCAATAGTGGCGTGCTGAGAACCAAAAAGGAAACATACATTTTCAAAGTGGCTCTGTATGGATGCTGGCATTCCTACAAATTCAGTTGTATTCTAGGAAAGTATATTAGAACTGCTGCAGTGTCTTTTTCAGTTAAATCTTTGTGGTCTCCCTCAATATTACCTCCGTAGTCTTGACATACTTGATTTTATTCGTGGTCAAAGGTGGATGTTATCAAGGCAAGACACTGTTAGCCAGGAATTAATGTAATATACAAGTGAAGCTTCTTTGTTTCGTATGCTATCTGTTGACATTCCCTAGGTACCAAAAGAAAATGACAAAGATAGACTTCTACTGTTATTGTCTCAGTGATAGGTCGTATCTCCAAACAAACTGTATGAGGAAGGTTATGTTTTGGAATAACATCCTGTGTTTTTGTGCTTAACCACTTTTCATTGATGGTCTGAAGTTGCATTGTATTAGCACAAAGTATTTTACAGAGTTAATTGATATTCCAGGTTTGTCCAGGGGAAAATCTACAGCTCCCCACAACATGCTTGACAAGTTATTATATTTACTTTAGTCAAAGCCCGAGTGTGCAGTATCCCTCTTGGAGGTGGTCTATTATTGGAGTCCCATATGCTTTTTGTTTGGGAAGAAAGCAGTCACTGTGTCATACTGTTACACAGGGTATTCTTTTTCAAGGATGTTGTTCCCTTGGGGACCATATCATGCCAGAGTTCCTAAGTCTAATAAGACCTTTGTAGGTCTTATTGTGTTAAAGTTCTGGGAGGGAAGCAAGAGTTAAACAGAAAATGTAATTTAAGCAACTATACTAGACCACATGTTGAAAAACATGACTGTTAAAGCAGAAAGGCAAAGGCTTCAAAAAGATTCCTGTTGTGGTAATGTAACATTTTATGCTTCTTCCCAATGAATCTAGAATGGAAAGGCAGAGGGTGATCTTTGTAGTATGTCTGGTTTTACTTGACAGTAATTAAAGATTTATCAGCAATTCCATGTCCTTGAAAATTATATCACAGAGCTTCAAAAGAAATGTTAAAGATTTCTACTTGAAGGGAACTAGGAAGGCTCTGAGGGGTATCCCACCATCAGAGAATGATAGGATGCCTAGTCTGTATGTATGCATATGGAGAGAGAGGTGGTACGTTTATTTAAATGGCAGATGTGGTAGTCTGCCTCACTTTCTATCCCCAATTCCCATGTCAGTGGAAGAAAATAATGTGCCTGAAACATCCCCATATCACAATCCAGGCAAGACTAGGTAGAAACCACACTTGATATCCTATAACAACAAATACAATAACCAGGGTAAAGTGAAGGTCTAATACATCCGTATTTGTGGCACCTTTGATATATTCCTTAATTCATTGGCTAAATTCCCACTGAGATTCTAGGAGTGAAAGTGCAGTTGATGAGAAGAACTGATGTTGAGCTGATCAGAAGTTGATGAGAAGGATTTCTCAAGATTTTGGTTTTGGGTGGAAATTTGATTTACTAACTAAGAAATAATCCCAGACATATATCAGTTGTTTTATTAAGAAATATCAATAGCTTTTTCACTGGGACAGTACTTTTTCTTAACTGGAACCAATGCAAGATACATAACTGGCTTTCAACATAGCAGGATAACAAAGATAAAGTAAACAAGATAAAAAGCTTGGAGATTATGCCTCTGTTGTTTTTCCCCTTTATTCCAGCATCTGGTTTCACAGCAACGCCTTTTGATACAGGATGAATCAGTGAACTTGTTGAGTCTGTACACATCCCCTTCTCTGCCCAACATTACCTTGGGACTTCCAGCAGTGCAACCTCAGATCAGTGTAAGTGACCAGTCTCAAGCCTTCCTGTCTACTTTTGCTTCCAGAAACCCCACTTTCTGACTTATTCTCTTTCTTTAGCAATTTGGAACATAAGCAATGCAGAGTAAGAAGCAGATTTTTTTTTTTTTCATTGGGCAACATCAGAATATTTAGGGGCACAACTTGAAAACAATAATCATTCTTCATCATGAATCAACAAGTGAGAGTGCAGAGTTTAGCAATGTATGTTCCACATGCATGGCATTTATGTCTGGAAATCAGCTAATGGATTTCAGGCATGGTGAGAACTATGCAAAAAGATCATTTAGTATAGAAGTTCAAGTTATATGATCAACCCTACCTGGTAAAGTAGAACACCTGTAACTTTTTATGAGATTCCAGTAGCAACATAATCTGGGCTGGAGCGCAGGAGGAGGAGACTAGTATTCCTGCAGCTAGGTTTGTCATTTGAGGGGTGTACTTTCAAACAGACATATAAAATGGGTGATAGGTTAAAAATGTTTTATATTTTAATGACAACTTACACTCACATGCCCTTTGTTCAGCAATCACCTTAGAACTAAATGTTAAATTAATACATGAAATGTTCAAAACCATGGACACGGTATATATGGAAATCCATCCTGATGGGTAAGGACATTTAGATCTAAACCAAGTTACAGTAACTTAGAGGTGAAATCTGAGGCTCAGTAAAATATCTGAAAATTTTGCCACTGTTCGAAACTTATCTTTTCTAATTTCCAGAAAAAAAAAAATCTAAAAATGCTGATATGTTTTGTGGAGGTTCAATACAACAGTGTATAAATCCTGAAGAAAGCTTAGTAACTTAAATTTCTTAGAACATGAATTGTTAACTTCTGTAAAACTATTAGGGGTGTAAATACAGCTTTCCATGTACAGTCTACTGTGGTTTGTAATCAGTGCTACTTAATTCCAGTGCTAAACGTAGTTTTATGTTAAAGTTTCATGCTATTTTCTGTCTTTTTCAGTACATTACTGTTCTCACCAATAATATATTGCTGCAATCCAGCATTTTAACATCAGATATAGAACTTTGCAAATAAAAATGTGTAAGCTCAGTTCTCTAGAAGCCTTTCATGAGATACTTGTACATAAATTATTATTTTCAAGCAACAGAAGAATTGAACTGGTCATGAAAAGTAATGCTTATTTTCTCAGCTGATATCATCAAGATTTTCTTAGCTATTTCACAAAAAAAATATAACTAGCTTCAAAGTAATTTTATAACATTAAAATGGAAATGAAAATATGTTGAATTTTCTCACTCAAATCATGTGAGCTTTTGATGTGGCCAGCTGGCACTGAATATTACTTTTGGCATTAGAAAAAACAAAGGGGTGGATTTATGCTAGTAATGTTTATTTCTGTTACCAGAATCAGCGGTTGCAGACTGATTAAAGTTTACTTTGGTGTTTTTCAGGGAAGGGTGATAGCAGAGTGTGAAATAAGCATGCACCCAAAAAATATTAATGAAAAACTTGGTTTGCCTCATTAGAATTTATAGGATTTAGATTATCAGGGATACTGGTTTTACCATGGCATACCATAAATGATTATCTGCAAACCTCAACATGCTTTCTTCTGTTAGGTTGTTATTCTTGCTGTAAAAATTTTCATTCTGCTGCAACTGCTCTTTACAGAAATAATATTTTTAAAACTAGACAAAGAACAAAGAAATACAAAGCACATTTGCAATGCTGAAGGACCAAAACTTCCAAATGCTTTAAATCAGTAACTGTGCAATTTATAAGGGCACTTTCAAGTGCCACACACATTCAACAGCTCTGATTATTCTGATGAGAGTTTAACTATACAGATTTACTTTGCAAAGGCTAAAACTTACCTTTGTGCTGTCCTTCAGGGAGTCAGGGAATGCTCCAGGAAAAGTAATAGCTTCCCACTACTACAGGTAACTATTTTGTTTTGCTGACTGGCTTGCTATCTGATGGAATGTTACATAATAATCCAAGCCTTGCCTACTCCAAACTCAATGGAAACTATTCCCTATTTTCCTGTGCAGGAGGCTGGCGGAAGGTCTTTAGGAATTTGAAGGATAGGTCTTGTCTTTTCATTAATAACATTCTAATTAGTAGTTCCTTATGCTTTGGCTTTTATTACTGATTTTTTACAAGTGGTTTCATTACTCGGTTTCTCACCGTGTTACACTTAACTGGCATGTTCTTCCTCCTTTTCCATCTCACAACATGTAAAATAGGGATGTTAACCTTTTCTTCTGTGTGCATTCATTAAGTATGACATAAGACCATCTATTCAACCAGAGATGTAAGTGGCCAGGAGTATGGAGAGCAGTTACCAATGCCATTGTTCTTTGACAGGCTTCATCGTCATTCAAAGAAAAGCAGAAGGGGGAGACCCAGTCTCTCAGACAAGGAGTGGCCTTGGCTGGACAATATGGGGGAGCATTCCTCCATCCTCAACTCATCCTCACGTTGCTTTGGAGGGAAAGCCAAATAGCAGCCACCAGGCTCTTTTGCAGCACCTGCTACTGAAAGAACAAATGAGACAGCAAAAACTTCTTGTGACTGGTAATGATCAAAGCTTCAACATAATAATAATTTAAGGCATTTTAAATGACATTTGCATTCACATTAAATGTGGTAATACAGATACTATACTCCCTAGTCGTTGGGAAAAGTGAGGAGAAGTTGGGAGAAAAATATCTTGGTTTTCCCTCTTTGGTGATTCTGCTCCAGTCTGTTAGCCTGAAAGAATTCTGTGATTACAGAAAAGAGAAAACAATTACTTCATCACATTCTTTAGCAGCTGCTGAACTTCCCAGCATGGCAAGGCACGTGGTACATGTCCCACTGCATCAGCACTGCAGAGTTCTGCAATATACACCCCTCTTCTCGCTGAAAGCTTTCTCTTCTCTTAGAACTATTGGTTTGTTGTCGTTCACACGGGGGTGAAATGTCCCTATTTTGCAGGAGCGGTTCCTCTTCATCCACAGTCTCCTTTAGCAGCGAAGGAGAGAGTCTCACCTGGCATAAGAGCTGCCCACAAACTGCCTCGTCACAGGCCATTGAATCGAACCCAGTCAGCTCCTCTTCCTCAGAGTACTTTGGCCCAGCTGGTCATCCAGCAGCAACACCAACAATTTTTGGAGAAGCAGAAACAGTACCAGCAGCAGATCCATATGAATAAGGTGAGTTCCCAAACTAAGGGATTTCCAATAATGTAAAGGTTGAAAACTAAGAGGGAAGTTCAGGTGTTGGTGCCACGTGATCAGGGACAGTAGGCAGGTTCTTGCACGAGGATCTTGTTTATACATAGTTGTTGTGTACATTTGTATAGATTTTCATTTTCAGCTCTCTGAAATAAGCTAAAAAGGTAATTTGTAGTTCCTGACATCCCTAAGAACACAATTCAACAAAGTAGTGTTCAAAACATCTTACAGGTTTGGATTACAGGTGGTTTCCTGTTGAACTACTAGTAAAGGGTGCCTTAGAGTTTGCTGGGTTTCTATCCAGCTTTTTATTGTGAGCTTTTGAGCTTCAGCCAGTCATTTTGTTCAGCTGCCTTTAAATTGTATTCTAAGCCTGCTTGTTGTGGACTAGAATGTGGAGTAAATATACAACTCATTTGAACTCAATCAGCTGTTGTAATTTAACTTTTTATGTAAGAAACATTTTAAACATCTGGATAAGTTTTTAATTGGCTATCACCAAACTAACTTTTTCTCTGAAAGTCAGTTAGAAATGTGAAAGTCTGTTGTCTCTATGGTGATACAAAATTACCATATAAGGAGAAAGAGAAGAAAGTGCTATTGCTGACATCAGATACAGAATTGAATTGCTCCCCTCTTTCCCTGTAGAGCAGCACCTTATTCTGAGGGGGAGGGGAAGATGAAAAGGGACTATCCATTAATCCACAAAGAGCAGCAGAATCTAAGTAGATTTATCGTGAGTTAACGCCTCAACAACAAATCTGATGCTGTTCCCTGCACTAAAAGTTATGCAAGTAATTAAACGCTTTCAGCACCAGAATGTTTTTCTGCACTTAATACATGGCTTTCCAAAGTTATTAATAATGGATTTTTAGTTGTCTTCTTTTCTTTGAGGGTTAATTAATAACTGTATATGAGGCAAATAAGAAAAAAAATTCAGTCCACCTTAGTGGCTGAACTTCTCAGGGGTACTGATTCTTTGGAATCTACTAAGAATTCCCAACAAAATTAGAAACAAACCTAGAGTTTAAGTACATAGTTTGTACAGTGGTTTGGTTATTAAATCTTGTCTTAATTAGGAAAAATGAAGACCAGAAAACTTCAAAGTTTAAAGCTGATCCTTGCATGTTAACCCCTCTCAGCTTGGGTGTTTTGATTACTCAACTAGGACTCCAGTTGGCTTTTCTTTGAGTATGCATTCCATATGTTTAATAAAGATGGCATATGTATATCTCGTAGCCTCAGGTTTTGAAAATATTTCACCTGCCCTCAATTGTCTGAAGAGAAAAAAAAATTACTGGTAAAGTACAGAGACTTTGTGCTGTTTGTTGGGTATTCTCTACAAACTGACCGGCTCATGCATTCCTCACAAAGCAAAGGACCCCACTGACATGTTTTTGTTAGATCATATGCTTATTTACATAAATTCTCCCATAGCATTTGGGGAATATGTGCTGTAGCATATAGCCACATTTGTCCTGAATGTGAAAATTAAGCTTCAGCCGCAGAAACATATTCCTGGTCACACAGGACCAGGAACACATTGTACCTCACAGGAACTAGGCTGGATTAAGAAGTGAAATGAGTGCAGTTGGTTTGGGATAATGCTTCGTTCAGTAACTTTTTTTTTTTTCTGAGTTAAACTGCAATGAATACGTATGCTAAAGAGAATAACTCCATCTCATACTTGAAACACGCTTTCATTCCAACATGGTTATTAGTGTTACAGAGACAAAATGATTCCTTCTTTTAAAATCTAGTGAACCTAGCTTTTAATCTCTACAGTCCAGGCTATACACGTATGCAGAGACTGGAAATTTAAGTTTGTCCTAGAGCCTTTCACTGCCTTGAACTTCCATAACCTACTTCCTTTGCCCCAGTAGCTTCTCAGTCTCCTTTATCCCTACTCCCAGAGCAGCTAGCCATCGTTGGGAGCACAGTAACTCATCCGAGCAGCAGACAGCTAAGGAGGAATAGGATCATGCCATAGACACAGAAGCAACATATTATCTGCGGATGTGGTTTATCAGACTTAGAAGCATCTAGGTTCTTCTAAAGCACAGTTCTTAGAAGAACTGTTCTGATGAATAGTACTGAAAAATGTCAGTGCTCTAATCATGTATCGGCCTTCTGCAAGTGTACAGAGAGCTAGGGGGCTTTCCTGCATGCTTAAGAAACCTGATTTCTAAAAACTGGAATTTAAGGGCACCCCACAGACAAGGGAATGAGAAAAGATTAAATCAAATCAGGGAGTGGCTTTTCAATACTGAATTCAAAACTGCATTCTTTAACTCTTTAACTTAAACGTTCAGGCTGAAGACCTATGCCTACATAAGGTTTTTGGACTCTGCTAGCATGGTGGTATATACTTTATTAATTCTTAAAACTTGCTTTTGTTTGCCATTGAAGTTATTTGTTCATCATATTATTTGCATGGCTTTACAATCAAACTTGAACTCTGCAGAACAGAGTTAGTAGAACCTTAAGACAGTAGATGTAGAAAACCAATCCAATATATTCCCATTTCTTAGGACAAGTTTAGGCATTTATCAAGTGAATACATACACTTGTTATTTCCATTGTTCTGTCCCTTACTCTTCCATTCATAGGCTGTAAAATGAAATCTGCACAGAGACATAATTCCCTCCTTTTCAGTCTTGAAAGATGGGGGGAGGGGGAGGGGAGGCAGTGTGTGTAGTTGTTTTCTTTTAATGAGGAATGCCATTTTACACAGATAAGACTACGAAATGCCAGTTGACCAAGAGCTTAGAGCAAGCTAATACCTTCTTTTTCTTTTCCATTCCTATTTCCTTTTTTTCTTGTGTTTAGGACTTCGGGTGCTTAAAGTTTCAACTGAACCCAGTATTTGAATGTTTGCCCTGAACTAAGATGATATGGCATGTGTCAGCACTCCCTGAGAAATGTTTTTGGTCAGGTCTTTCTGGTGGACATATAGGTGAACACAACAAAAAGAGGAAGAGAGCAAGTTCCCCCCACCCCATTGATCTTGTATTTTTCTTGTATTAAAAAGCCATTTCTTTTCTCTGAGAAAAGAATATACTTCAGCAGCAAGCCAGTGCTGCTGTGAGGGCGATAACAAGGAAAATCTAACATAGGTCAGAGGTAAAGAATTCCCCTGGATCATTTCCATTCTGCAAAGAAACAAATCATTGCCAAGAGGTGTGCCTCTCTCCTTAATAACAAAGAGAAGATCCCCTATGGATTATTTCTGGTCAGCTGTCAGATGCCAGGCTTTTGATGTGGGAAAAGGAATACGTCTCCCCGAAGTCTGACATTTATACCTACGGGATCTAGTACGCTGACCTTCTGAAAACAGTCTGCAAACGTTGACATCCCATTCAACAATAGTAGAAACCCTTATCCCAGCTTTTCTGGGGAAAAAATAATAATGAATGTGCAGTAACCTGAACTCCACTTGTCTTAGGGAAGATCAGCTTTGCTGTTGTCAGCTTTAATATACTTCTGTCCGAATGACTATTTATTTCCTCGCATGGCCCTTTGATCACCATTGCAGATCTCCATTCTGGTCAATAAAGGGAGTCCAAAGTCTGAAACCCCCAGTTAAAATTACTGCAATTGCGTACCAAAAGACCACTCCTACATTAAAAACTTTAAAATCTTGATGTTATTTGTGTATTTCTGTATCTGAAAAGCTCCAACCCTGTCACTCGAAGAAAAAAAGGGTGATTCTGATGTAACTCACCTAAGCTCAAAGCCCCTAGCTGTAGTCTGCATTCAAGAAAATCTCAGAAATCATAATGCGAAGAGAACGTGAACAAACCCCTCTGTCTTTAAAGGTTATTTTTGTGACATACAATGAATAAAGGTCTGCCTCTGCTGAAGCTAAACTAGCACTGTTTTCTCTGGGACCAAGGTTTCATTTGATGAGTGTGAAAACCCTACGTAATGTTCTTAAAATAATGTGCTCATAGGATTTTGATGTCCTGTTTTCAATGTTAATATTCTCCTCTCTGTTGTAGTAATAAAGATTAAAATAAAGGGGCAGTTAGTAGTGTGCACTAAAGTGTGGAGCAGTGTAGATAAAATCAAAGCTTAGATAAGGATTACCTGAATTTCAGTTTTCATTCCAGGATGTTAGTCGGGTTAAAGCATCTTTGTATAGGGAACCAGTGGCTGGGTAAGACTGAGGTAGAAAATCCATAACAGAAAATACATGGGAAGTGAAAATTCATTAGTGCTTTGGTGATCATAATTGACTGATATCTGCTTATAAAAAATGATTAATATAAAATTTTCTTTTGTTTTATTGATGGAATAAATAAGAAGATTATTTGTTGTCAATAGGAATATTGAAATGATACATTTAACCCCAGATTAATCATTCACTTTTCTGAGTGATATTTAATGAAATACAAAAGAGTGGAGCAGGTTCAGCTGGAGTAAATTGATCTAGTTTCATTAAACGTATTACACCTGAGGTTTTGGCTTTCCAGCTTACACATCTGACTAGCATCTCTTGAAGGTGAGAGGTAGCACATTTCTTCTTTCAAATATTGTTTGTAGCAGAGGATTGTTTGAACAAAGACTACAGAAACAGTTGGTTGTGTTTGGAACTGAAAAATGCCAAGGGCATTTTCTCCTTTGCTGAGAACTAATGTTTGAGCCACAAAGCAGAAGAGTGATTTTTAAAGCTAAATACTTCCCTTAGAATCTTTCTTCTACACAAGTAAAAGAGACAACAGTAAGCAGGTCCCAAGTTGTTTCGGTACTCCTAACAACGTACACAGCTGGTGAAAGCAGTCCTACAGCCGTAGGAGAGAAGGGGAAAAGTGTGTTCTGAAAATATGTCCACGAGTTCTTAGAACTGACTGCTATGTATGAGCAATTAATTATGGGAAGGAATGTATGCAGGATTTTGTGCCTTCTCTCTTTGTAAAGGCATTTTTATTTAAAATATTGTATTTACAAAAGCTCACCATTATAAAAGAGAAACACAGGTAGGGGCTGCAACTAAAGGACCTATGAAATAGTTTGTTGCAAAGTCCAGATTATTTATGCATAGTCTTCCATTTCTCTGTAGAAGCAAGCAGGTTAGATTGTGTTTGATGTCTTTTTTTGGTTGGACTCTTGCAGTTATACAGTGGGGCTGATGTCTGTAAATGCTTCCTCTCCTGCTGCCACTATTTACTTTGGCTCATGCATATCCCTTACAGTTTAATTTCCTGAAAATAAAAGGGAAAAAATATAGGTTAGATTAGCATGAAGCCATTTCTTTGAGTGACTCCTTTAGTTGAAATACCCATAACACTAATGTGTACTGCTTAAAGAAGACCATTCTGTACAACTCTAATTTATTAGTGAAATAAACCATGGGTTTGTTATTATTTTAAAATTTAGTCTTATTAAAACTCATATTGAGCGATCTCATCCTCACAATCAAAAATGTGCATTAAAATGAGAAAGTCCTGCTTCTATCTACAGATAAATTCAGAAGAAATGGTAAGTGCAGATTTAAAGTGGAAGATATAAACATTAAGTGTAAGCAGAAGTATCCAGCTACACAGTGAAAGGACTTAAGGAGTGTTTCATTCAGGACTCATTTTCTGCTATGTAATCCAGCTTTAGATAGAGAGATAAGATAGAAATATTGACTCTAAACTGATATCTTTGCTTGTCTCCAGATACTTAATTTTCCACTGTAGTACCAGAAGGTATAATATAAAGTAAGTTGTTTCTGACTTAGGAGGACTGAGCGGTCTCCTGGTAATGCCACTAATGTAATTACTGGAATGAAATGGGGCCAAGCCGCCTTTAAAAACCACTTTAACAAATATGAAAGCATGGTGGTGATACAGAGAAACGAGTCAGCTGTGGCTTAGTAGAGCGAACAGCAGGAGTGGTTTTGGCTTTTTCCTCCCCCGCTTCCCAGCCCATCCACCCATTTTTATTATGCTCTGTCATACAAGAGAACATGACTCTAGGGCCTCATAGCCCTTGCCTGTGGCTTTGTTAACTCATGGTGAAAAGGATGTTTTTAACAAAGATTTTTGCAGTAAAGATGTTAATTTGAATGTACTTTGTAATATCTACTGTGCATCTATAGAAAGAGTTTCTGTGCACAGAGTTTAATTTGTTTGGCTCCTCCCGTCGCCGAAGTCTGGAACAAATCGCAGGCTGACTTCCGTGGCATGGGAGCAGGCCCCAAAAGAGGAGCACTGCAAATTGACATGCACACAAGTAGTGCTCTAGTCTCCACAGCCCCTTACGTGTCCTTGTGTTGCTCCACTGATTACATGCAAAAAGTGTTTGAAGGTATTCCGTGTCTAGATTATATACTGCAGGCCATCACGTGTTGCCTCAGAAAGCTCAGCAGCAGATCTGTGCCGTACAGCAGCGTGAAGAAGAAAGAGCCCAACATAAAAGTGAAAAAGCATAAAAGAAGGAGACCAGTAATGAGCTAAATATGTGTCTTAACTTTGCTGTGGACACGCGCTCATTTTCTTCTGGCTTTCCCTCCAGAACAACCCACCTGATGTCAAGTAACTGGCACATGGAATGGGTTACAGATGGATCAGCATCATGACTCTCCTAGCTGTGTGTGATTATCTGTCGCACAGATGTTTCGGCTTCTATTTGTTTGCTAGCGGCCAGCCAAGCAGCCAGACCTGCCTTTCTTTTCCTGCCTGAGGAGTGGAGAGGGCTCGCCCACAGATGTTAAACTGAGGGACACAGCAGAATGTAGCTGAGCTGACTATGCATAGTTAGCTCCAGTGCCTTCTTGGGCAGCATCACCCCCGGAGAAACAACTGGGAAAGATTTATGGGCTTCATCTGAGAAATTTTCCAGATGCTGCTTAATAAATGGAGACACTGCATTAGTTGCAGTAATAAGGATTCCCCAGCTCAGAGCACGCCACTTGCAGCATGCAGGATACGCGTGTTGTGATTTTACCGGTTACTACAGCAATGAAAAGGATTTTTTTGTTTGTTTGTTTGCTTTTTTCTTTTCAGTAAGCTATGAAACTCCCATTATACCCCAAAAATTACAATTTGCTGTGACTGAAGCCTGTAGTCTTCCACCGTGGCATTTATTTCTCCACTGATGTGGCGCTTATGCATCAGAGCATCAACTGGAACTGTTTGAACGGATCTTTCAGCTCCTCTTGTCGACTTTGTGGGAGTTCCTGAATCCAGCTGTAGCTTCTTGACCATAGTTTATATGACATATCTGCCCTTCACTAGGGTGGCATTTTTCTGTACTCTTTAGCAACAGAATGAAACTAGACCATCCGCAGTCTGTGACAACACAGCTATACTGAAGCTGTCCAGTGGCTCAGCATATAGAACTAGCGAAAACTCAGTTTGAAAGAGTTGATAGTTGTGCAGAGGGGGAGGCAGATGGATGCAAGAGTCATGGTGAAAGGTGGTGGTGGTGGGCTGTTCCCCTCTCAGTATATTTGACCTTGGTGATACAAATCAGTATTTGCTTGAGATCAAGTGAGCCTGTTGAATAAATGGTAATTACTCACTTGACCCTGCAGATGCTTACTCACGTGTCTGATGTGTGTCTCTCTCAACAAAGCAGTGATTTATTTTTTTTTTCAGTTTTGGCTTTTTGGATTACATTTGGACTATTTTGTAATATATTTGCTGCATCTTAAATAGCAAAACATAAACTGTACGTGATTGCAACCCTCAGGCATCTGGTACCTCATCAGAGCTTTACAATAGCTGTTAATGGTGTAGAAAGAGGGTGGCTGTGTTACATCATCACTACTTAAATAGGGATGCCTGTACCATGCACATTAAAAGCTAAAGTCTTTCCAGGTGTGTACAGACATGCTTGTATCACTTTGTGCCACAGGAGAGGTGACAGTGGCTCTTTTCTCACTGCTCCTTTGTCAACTTTTGGTGCCTTCATACTTTAATTGAAAACCTGGTGTGAATATTCCCCAATTTGTTTGTAGCAAAATATAAACTGCATTAAAACTTTTCTTATTTCTTAGAGTTCTTTTATTATTTTGCATCATGGGGAATTGTAATTAGATTAATTTCTGCATTTATGTTTGAAGAATATGAAGGGAGACCAATTCCTCTTGATTACCAGCCATAACAGTGTAACAGATGTGTAATGTTTTCATTATTCCATCTTGTTTTTGTCTTAGCGTTACTGTGTAGCACTCTGTATGTACATGGTATTTTCTAGTGCAAAACGAACAGGTGACCTTTTTCATAGGCACTCCGTTTTCTTGGGGGGTTTTTTCCCCTCTATGTTATATTTTGGCAATGCACAGCTACCTGGTATTTGCTGTGGAAGCTTTAATTTTGTCTGTGCAAATCCTCTACAGCGTTCAGCATAGGTGAAAGGAGTCAATAATTGTTCACCTCCCCCGTCTTCTCTTTCCAGATGCTCTCGAAGTCCATTGAGCAGCTGAAGCAGCCTGGCAGTCACCTGGAAGAAGCTGAAGAAGAGCTTCATGGAGATCACTCAATGCAGGAAGAGCGAGCTCCCGCCAGCAGTGCCAGCACCGGGGCTGAGAGCTGCGGTGCTGGTGTGGATGACAGAATAGGACAGCAGGTGGGAGCTGTGAAAGTCAAAGAGGAACCACCGGACAGTGATGAGGATGTTCAAACCCAGCAAATGGAATCTGGGGAGCAAGCTCCTTTTATGCAACAGGTAATAGGCAAAGATTTAGCTCCAGGATTTGTAATTAAGGTTATTATCTGAACATCACATGCATTTTCTAGGCTTTGATAAGCAGTTGTGTTTTGATTCACTGATCTAGCAAAATCCTGATTTACTGCTCAAAGAATCTAACAAAAGCAGAAGTGTTGTATGCACACTTGAAAATATAGTGAAGCTCATCCTTATGGCCACTAATTGAGAAAATACCTGTTGCAGTCAATTATTCTACATAAATCTTTGCATAATAACTGATAGTCTTTGTATTAGCCAGGATTACATTACATCGCTTAGTTCTAGTGAAAAAGAACTCGTATCACCTAGCTTGTTGAGATCAGCAATTGCTGGAATTAGTTTCCAGACCTGATTGATGAAACATTCTTCTTCTCTGATTTTGAATCCTCTGACTTTTGCTTTCAGCTGTCTGTATATACTGTATCATACTGTAGTCTTCAACACTGTTAACGTTAGGGTATTTTTTTCCCCAGTAGACAGGTACTGACCGCTCTATCAGTGGTCCCAGGCTGGTGTACAGAGTTAAATTTAGAGAAGAATACAAGGTGGATGTAAAGAGGCAAGGCAAGGCACTGTTTGAAAATCGTGTTGTTTTCTTTTTGCACTGCTTAGTTAAGATTTCCTCTGTCTTATATTCTATGTTACTGTCTGCAGAGACATCCTTAAGTGAAGCAGATGCAAGTACTGGTGAGAAACAAAACGCAGCATTAGGTTCCGGTCAGTTATTAGGGTGTTGCAGGCATAGGACAGAACCGTTACCATCTGATACCCTCTCCCTTGTGTTTGGGTATTTGTTTTTAAATAAAGACTAATCATGCAATGCGGGCAAATACTAAGATAACGACTGTGCATAAAATGCCCCCTTGGCAAAAGGAAATGTCAGATTGTCTGCAGGCATTTCAGCACAGCCGAAAAGCGCGGTGTGTGCGTGCAGCCAGCAAGCTGGCCTCCCCTTCCCGTGCTGCGGAATCAGGCAGCGCCGGGCTGGATGCAGTGCAAGGCCCTTTTTATTTAAGTCGATACTTTGTCAGGTTCCCGCTGTTCTCCTGCAGAAAAGTGATTTTGGGAGGGGGGACAGGAAATGCCTTATGGAAACAGGAAGCCCAAGTGATTCATGTGCTGAGGAATGCGGGGCGGAGAGGGGGGGGAACCGGGCAGCGCTCCCTCTGTTTTTAAAGGCACTCTATGAATTGATTTATTGTCAAAGAAAATAACAAAGCGAGTAGGGAAATTGTTAAGGAAGCTTTCCAGTGAAACATTTCCTTCATATTCCCTTTTGATATGTTTACCTTGTTTTATAGGTTTACTTTTGTTAAGCTAGTTAAAGATTCATTGTATTAAGATCCCCTTTAATATGGATAATCCCAAACTGACCTGGAATCCTTGTCAGGTTTTTTTTTCTATTAAAAATATTTATATTTCTAAAGCTGAGGTATTTTAAGGTGCAGTATCCTGTTTCAAAAGAGATAGCTGTTTTGCCAAATGTAGAAATTGTTCTACAATATGTTATTAGGATGTGGTGTTTACATTATGCTCTAATACTATTCATGCTCTTATAAAATGTTGCGACTTCTAAAGATACATTATCCTTTTTCCTAGAATGTCTCCAAACAAATGACTAAATAGTTGCTATAAAATGAAAGACCATTTTAAATAGGAAATAATTTAGTAATTGAGAAAATACAGGTGATTTTTATGTGTGCTTCATATTTTAAGGGAAATCTTTCTCCACTTTGGATGAAAAAAAACACATTCACACTCAAAAAGTAAAGCATATAAAAATGAAATTATGTTGTTTTTCCCACTATGTATAATTTTAATTTTCTTTGAAACCTAACTTCAGCCTCATCAAAAAGGGATAGTGCATCTTTTAAAATACATTTTATTTGGTGAGAAACTTGCAAATGAGAAGTTTTTTGTACAATAGCACTTCAAAGACATGTATTCGCAAAGGACAAAAGATATTTTTATAATGTCATTCAGGTGAGAAGCCCCAAAACATTAGTGAACTTTAATTTCAGGATCTTTCAAATTTGGAACAAATTAAAATAGAGAAACTACCTGGAACCAGTGAAAAAGAAAACTGGGTTTAAATAACCACATTTCTAATTGATAAATGTCTCTAACATTTTAAATCTACTGTATTTATTATAATTTACACCCTTAGAGGTGATCTCTTGTTTTGTGTTGTAAATATATTCTGTTTGTATGTTCCCTTTTTTTGCCTTCTGATATAAGTCTCTTCCTTTCTCAAATAAAGTTTTTTTTTAAAAGATCCCCTTTCAGATATCTGACTTTGTGTAAAGTTGATAACTTAGCGGTGCTTTTGCTTTGTATAAACAAATATGTTTGCTACACGTTGTCGAAACAATTCAAGCTTTCAGGAGCAAGGATTTTATGACACAATTCTTACAATGATTACACAAAGTCTTTTTTTTTTTGGTCTCTTGTTTTATCCTACATCAGCCATTACAAGTTTCAGTGACTGTGGAAATAGCATTGATGCATGCTCATTTTCCCATCATGGCATTTGTCTTGAACATGTGATCATGTGTATATATATATATTGTACCGTATAGGAATGGTAAAGGCAGATCCCGGTTTCTTGGCTCCTAATTATCCAAAATTCAGCTAATGAACTGAAATCATTTCCATGACATTTCTAAAACCTGCCTGAAACCCAAAAGGTGCTGAGCAGAAACTGAGCTTATACTGATCTCTGAGATTCTCCTCAAGACCTTTCCAAAACTAGAGTCCACCTGTAAATAAGCTGGGGAGGAAGGAAGCCACAAACTTTGTGGACTTTAAAGCAATTGTGTGAGGCAGCAAAGTCCTGCTTTATAGAGAAACACTGAAGAGCTTCCTTGGAGATGTTAAACACTTTACTGATTTGTGGCATTTCCTGAACTTTCCTTCAGATCTGTACAGAGAAATGGTTTGTGCCACAAGCCTACCTCTGTTCCAGAAGTCCCTTGAACTATTACTCTCAAGAGAGTTCAAAAAATTGATGCACTTCTAACTGTTCACTTAAATTGCAAAGGCCCTTAACACTTTTGACTATGGGATAATTTAAACTACAATAAAATTATTTCAGCAATATATGTATGTAAGAATAAATAATTCTGTTAATGAAATTTAATTATTTTCAGTGATATAACAGCAAAGTAATAGTTCTTCAGTCATACACTCAAAAAAAAAAACCCCAAACAAGCACAGAATTAGAGAATTAGAAGAGCAGCCGTAAATGTTTTCAGTTTTACACTATTCCTCTTTTGGAGGTTACATCTAGGGGGGTTCCCTACATTATTTGTTTACGATGCATCAAAGCACCCATAATGAAGAAAAAAAATACAATTTAAATTGCAATTTAATACAAATACAATTTCCCAAGCCTTACCCTTTCCAGGAATGATGTACATCACTTTTTTTTGTTTGTTTTTGAACAGTAGATGCTAATTCCAGCCTGTTGTCTAAAAAATAAAGTCAGCACAGCTGCCAATTCAGAAAATACTACTACTAAATGAGGGAAACTGCTTCATAATATTTATATACTTGAGACAGGCACACATTACTGGAATGTAGATAACATAACGTTAACCTTGTTTCCATCTCCTGGCATTAACAAACTAGGATTAAAAGGTGAATGCCGCAGCAAAGCAGGAGCACTCTGGACACAATGACCACTCATCATCACTGTTCAGCAATTCGTTTCATTCGTGCAATATCTTCATTCCATCTTCATTATCATCAGGATCACTCAGACTCACTCCATGTTACTTAAATCAACTATACCCTGTTTTTATCTTCACTGGCATTCTGAGGTAAAAAAATATAAACATTAGTCCCAAGCACCAATCTGAAAGTGTTTACTTATTTCTCCCCCTTACAAACACTTCACAATTTACAGCCAAAATTAGCTAAGCCAAGTTAATTTCCTTATTGTATTCTGCCCCACTAGCAGCGTGTCCTACTTATCCACTTAAGGGATGTTTGTTTGCTTTTCATTTATTTGTTTAGGTTCTGATTTCCTTATGCAGTTCCCATCATCTGGGTGGTAGCTGGGCTCCTGTACCTCATTTTGCAGAGAAGGATTATGCTGTAGGACATCATATGCTGAATTACTGTGCAGGCAAACAGAAGACTAGCATCCTGGATAAAATTATCTTCTCTAGAGCAATAATTGCAATGATTTTTATGGAATTTTACCACTCCTTTGCATTTGGCAGGCTTTGCACTTCTTGTTGGGGTATGGTGGGGTTTTTTTCCATTTTTAACTCAGCCTAATTTGAATTAGGTTTAAAGACCAAAAAATACAATTAGCTCAGACTTCATAGCCACCAGAGAGGCTGGTTTTCTCAGCCGTGCTCACTCATGCACACAAGTAGGACTGGCCAGGGCCATACTTTAGGTGTGCCCTGGTTTCTGCTCCCCATTTACTTAGCTCAAGTATCACACTCCTCCTACTTATTTTGCTTCTGGCCCCAGAACCCATCTAGCCCATATAGGATACCTTCCCTGGCTACCTGTGAGCACACACAGCTATTGGAGACCCCCAAGGGTTGTTTCATCAGCAGCAGAGAGTTGAAAGGGTACTAGCATAGTATCTTGAAATCATTCAGCAATATCTAATTGCCTGTGATGACTACTCAGGGCCCTTAGTCACTAGAGTTGTTTTGACAGACCAGATACTTACTTGTAAGTCATTCAGTGCCTTAATTAGCTGATTAAATGTTTTGAATCTGGCTGCGGACCCCTTGTTGTGTTTGTTTTACTTTACTTTCCATAGTTGGCCTAAAGTAACTGTCCTGACTCTTAACAGTATATAGCCTTGACATGTAAGGGAGGTTACCTGGAGAATAAGCTGCTAAACATACCTCTGCACACTTGGTCCTTCCAAGGTGGTAGCAAATGACAATATTTTTGGCCTTGAACAGTGCCATGAAGAGGTGGATAAATGGAATTTAAGTTTTGAACAGTCAGACTTCCAAATAAACTTTCCACCACCTCTCCTGCCTCCTCAATGAGGTTGCACTCATCGTCATACCAGCTCAGTTTGCCTTTTGTTTTGGTTTGGGGTGGGTTTTTCTCTTTTTTGTGTAGGCTACCTTAGTTGCCTCCTTGAACTGTGCAACCCTCCTGTCCTTCCTCAGGTCTGCGAGTGCACAGTCCCAGTACAACCCATACATAACGCACACTGGCACTGTGATTTCTTGGGTCAGACTTGAGCCACAGACTGGATGGAGGCGATAGGTGGAGATCTGGGTAGTTGGATTTTTTGGGGGGAAAATTTTTCACTGATCTACACAAGGGGAAGTCCCATCTGAATATTTGGGCAGCTTTCTGTCACCTGTATGCTGTCCATCTCTATGAAGTTACTAACTGTGGTGTTTAAAAATTATGCTACAGAAAGAATAATTATTTTGTTAATGCCAATTCTATATGAAAGTGCATAATAATGGGAATAATTACAAGTAATTATTCTTTTTCATTTGGATTTGAAAATGATCCAATTTTTTTCAGAAAGTATCAAATCTCTTTTCTTAATGATTGCCAAAGAGATCATTATTTTTGTTTGTGGCTCCTGTTGTAAACTTTCCATTACAGAAGTCAGTAAGTCTTGTCACTTAATTAAATCAAGAACTGACCTATCAGACCAACCTTGTGATGTTACCACCTGCACAGAATATTGTTGATAGTGCTTTCTTTTGATCCAAGATCTTTTACGCTTCTTTTCCTCCTCCAGATGCTTGTACTATAGCACCTCCATACTTCTGTTGCTGCTGTCTTTGGTCAGAGAAAGCAGCATGTGAGGAGGTGGCTGGGGCAACACTGGGCAAAATTACTTAATCAGGGGTATGTAACTGGTCTGAGCTGAAAGCCTGTAAGCCCAGATCCCAGTAATTATCACTTCACATTTTGACAGTCAGATGAGACTACTTTCATACCGCTGGGCAATTTATCATTTCCTGTATCAGGCATCACGGGGTGGTATTATTAATGTCATTGAAGAGGATTATGTGTTCTTAGAAAGCTGCTGTTTTAAATGCTTCACTTGTGGAAGAATTCTGCTTTGACCTCTGAACCTCTCTCTCTCTCTCGGACACACGTATGCATATACACAAGTTTTCAGTGAATCAGTGCATGCCTCGGTGTACTGCTGGCTAAATCTTCATAAAGCACTGCTGTTTAATGTCCTGAAAGAGTGTCTCAGCCTGAATGCCTTGGCCACCACATAGGCGCTCTAATGCAGAGAGCAGTACATAATCTGTCTCCTCTCATCTCCTGTAGATCCCCGGGAGAGCAGGGAAGTCTTTCTGTTCTTACCGCCTGTGTTTCCTCCGCAAAGGGTGTTGTGGAAATCACAGCTGTGAGATCGCAGCAACACAGAAATGGCAAGAACTTAAGGTGGCATTGCTCTGGTTCCCTGTAAAGCAGTTTGGGAGGGATGGAGGACTCGTTCTCCAACTTTTTCCTTATTCTTTTCCTTTTGCTCTGATCAAGGACATTGATAGCCTTCAGACTCTTAAAGCCGATCTCTTACTACTGAGCAGACCCAGAAGGACCAAAGGGCAGAAGTGCGGTTGGGAAATCTCTCCTTGTGCACAGAGGAATACCTGCCAAGCAAGACCAGCTGCTTCTAAGGCTTGTTCTCCTAGGTCTTCCTCCACAGGAAATACATGTTGAAGAGAATATACACGCATCAGAGAACATGGCTACATCATTCGGCTACCTGAATACACGCAGGGACAGGTGTTGACCAGGTTTCCCTCATTTCTCACCCATTTTGATACCTTGTTTTGGGTGTTCCAAGCCCAACAGCACATCCCTTGTCATCTTCCTTCCTTTCCATAACTTTCTGGTTCTCACCATTTACCTACATTTGAACAGGCCTTTTACCAGAGTTCCCCATTAGTTTCTGCAGAGATTTTAGGCTTTCTGAAGCTACTGACATTTTCTAGAGAGCTTCAAAGCTTGTGTTTCTGCCAAAAAAAACAACAAAGGCAGTGCTGAGTAAAGGTGCCATCATCAAAGACAGGCTCACCCGAGGGACACCTGGCTTCAGTATCTCTGATTTAGCCATTTCTGTAGGTAATTAGGCCTCACTAAGGATGCTAATGGTTACAGTTAAAATACATGCAGCATTATGCATTGCGCTATGCAAGTGGGATGCCATACCCACAGGAGCACAATGTTTATGAGGCCACTGTCATAAAGGTGAGCTGCTGGTGGTCACCACAGAGAAGCAACAATTTCCTTCATAGATTCCATTTTCAGTACCCAACCACAGAGGCCACGACCGAGTGGATCGTTTAAGTCTGAAAGGATACTGGTAATTTAGCTGGTCAAGGATAGAAAGGAGTCACTGCTTGGTTCTTTCTTCCTGTCATGGCCACCTGCACACTTAGTGCCATCACAAAAGGCTAAATACTAATTTATGGCCAGGTACTCAAAGCAGGTTAGGTACATTAGGGAAGAAAAATTTTTTGAAAGTCTTTACATCTTTTTACCAGGATCAGCTCTACTCTATCTACCCTCTTCATGGTTACTTCAGCTTGTAATTAAGGAAATCACAAGACAGGGCACTTACTGTTTGATGCATAGCAAGTTATTATTCATGTAGTGCTGGTGGGTTTTGGGTTTCTTCTCTCTTCTGCTTTAATATGGATACTAATATTGAAAAGGAAAACAAAGACTTTTCAGGCAAGGGGTTTAGAAATGGAGGAGGAATTGCTAAGGAGGGACACAATCCCTCTGAGGTTAGTGGCGTTCAACCTGCAGAATCCTGATAATACAAGAGTAACTGATGTAAAGAATGACTGATATATACATAATTTGCTCTTCTGTGTTTCAAAGGTCATCTACTGAACTAAGAGCTGAGGCCTAGCAAAACCAGGAAATTAAAGCCCTGCAGCTGACTACACAGCCAAGATATTCTATACAAAATAGAAGCTAGAAAATACTGCCTCACACCTTGATCCCTACCAAAAAACAGACCCTCTCCTCATCTATTGCCTTCACCACAAAGCACCTTTGCAGTGCTGTTGCAACAGCAATGACCAACCACTGGTCACTGCTGCTGCTGTGCTTGATCCTTGTGTAGTGTAGCTTCTGAGCAGCTTTGTGCTGGAGAAGGTCCTCAGGGCTTATAGGAGGTCTTTGGAGCAAAGAATAGGAACCAGGACTGGCAAACAAAACTGTTGAAGTCCTTTGGTCTTATTAATTCATTGAAGGCATCACTGAGGGCACAACTGAATTACTTTCTAATATGGGCAGAAGCCACTGGGCTCAATTTCACATGCTCTCACAGGTCTAAGTACACAACAGCATTATTACAGCCAAGAAATGTTACCAAGTTCTCTCTATAGGCTAACTTCCCTCTGTGCAACTGAAGCAGCTCTGATGTTCACAGAAATGAAGTCCTGTGTCCCTAAAACATCAGAGAAGCACCAAAAAGCAAAAGTTAGAGCTGCTTTCCGAGAACATATTTTGCAAAACCAGAAGGACAATTATGCCCAAAGCTACCACAGTGTTTCTCCCCCTCAGCAAATAAATCCTCACCAGAAACTTCCCCAGCTCCTTTTCCACCTGTGCCATCCTGCAGCTGCTCTCTGATGCACCAGCCCCTCTGCCAAGCTCTCCAGACTGGCCTCATTTTTGGCAATCAGAAGTCTCCAGAGATTCTCTCAGGGAAGGGCCATGAATCTTTAGCTTGTGCTGCTTCATACATGTGCTTGGCCAGCCCATGGGGTTGGCACTGCTGTGAGATGTAATGGTGAGGGGAAGCAGAGGAGGGGAAGCAGCAGCCATAAACATCTTACAGGACACTTTATAGTTAGGCCTGGGAGTCCTTCTTGGCTTGGAGAGTAGCTCCATCCCCTCCTGAGGATGACTACTTCAGCCAGAGGCTCCAGATTTCTACCTAGCACAAAGAACTTTCTCTGTTGTCTTTGTTCTTAGAAGACAACATGGTATTCAAAACCCATTTGAATGCTGTTCTGTGCAGCCTGCTCTAGGTGATCCTGCTCTGGCTGGGGGTTGGAAAAGGTGATCTCCAGAGGCTTCTTCCAACACCAAACATTCTGTGATTCTGTAAAGAGGGATTAACTGCTTTGCCTTTTAACAGAGTGTTTTAACCTGCTTTACAGAAAGTTCAGACTAAACAATTTAGGTAAGAATAACTGATGCTTTCAGGGGAAAGAAGAATTCAGATAGTTAAAAAAAAAGTTTTTAAAAAAAAATAAAGCTGCTCACTCTGCCAATAACTAATCAACACAACTTGTTGGGTTGCAATTTCCCGTCATTGTGTCTTTTAGTTATTTTAGACTCACTGATAAACATAAGTTTCATGTTTAAATAATGGAGATTAACTGGTAAATAAAATATAAAAAAGGAATAGAAGAAAAAAGTCCCAATTCCTAACTCTCCATACTGATTACATCTTGACTCTCACTGTAATTGCTTGAGAACCACTGTAACTGCTGAAGGTTTAGCTAAGAGCATCAATGTTCTATCATCTTTCCTACACTATTTTTTAAAGATAAATTGATGTGTATTTTTCCAGCTAGAAGCATTTACTTTGCTTCCATTAATTTTTATCACTTATTAAACTTATTATAGCAGTTCAGTGCTGGACCTGAAATCAGAAGCACTGAAGTTCCTATTGTTTCTTATCTGACCAATCTGTGTCAAGGAGATAAAGTGAAGATAGAATATCTAAAAGTCTTATGAAATCATCCATTATATATTTCACCAGAAAACAGTGAGATACATTTTTCATTTATTTTCACAGACAGGTTTTGATGTGCTGAGATGGTTTTCCCTGAATTCTTAATTCTCTTCATGCCTAAGAGCATTTTTCAGTCTTCAGCTTTTATCATTTGTAGGATCTGTTCCTGTATATCATCTCCTAAAAATCTCAAGGGCTGGACATTCAAATCAGTGACCTCACTGATTAATAGCTGCTTCCAAACCGAGCTGCAGCTTTTTCCCTATTGTACAAGTGCAGAACAGAACAGAACTACCAGTGCTTTGATTTGGAGTTATCAAGCACTGAAAGATGAGTCAGGAATAGATTAGCAAGTTCTAGTTGATCTTAATAGTGCAGTGACAAGTAAATTCAAGGATGACAGATGATCCTACTGACTAGTGATGCTTCTGACTGTATTATAGCATGGATAAACCTGCTGTCTTTTCAAACAACTGGCTATGAAAACTAAGTATTTGAGTTCGTATTCCTGTGGAAGAAAGAACTGAAACAAAATTTCTGCTTAAATGCAAGATTGGAGCGCCTAGTTATTGCAAAAGACTGACAGAAATATGTTATGATCTCAGTTTGTAAGACACCCAAGATGTTTTTCTTAAGTTTACTGGGAAGATTTTATTTTTTTCCTCTGATTCAGAGCATCAGCACTACCCTCCAGTGTAAACCTGGTAACGTTTCCTGAATGTTCACATGCTCAGGGCATTTTGAGCTGCACCTTTAAAAATAAATAAATAAGGAATTAGCTTGTTTGGCATATCAAGCCAGTGACCAAAGCCAGGGAGCCTGGTGAGTATGCTACTATATTCCCTTTAACTTTATTTTTTGTGGGCATTATGCATTTTTAAAATGGTTATACATTTCCCTGAACCAATGTAATATAAAAGATTTACTGTTACAGTGTGTGTGTGGCCAGGCAATGGCATATGGAAAACATGTTTCCTGCTATTTAATTTAATTACTCTAATCACGTGCCAGCCCCGGGCATGTCATTCTGGACCTCTGAGGCTCTTTGTCTGTCAAAGAGATGGACAATATCTTGGCTTTGTTTAGTTGCTCTGCAGGCTGCAGATAAAACCACTGAAATACTGACTGTTTGTTTAACCAAAACTTTGCATTTTAACCATTTGGCTTTGATTTTTTGTTTTACAAGAAAAGATGACATTTTGGCCTTGGTGAGCTGAAAAGGAAATATTAGGGATATGAAGAAGAACTGTCACTTTCAGGGCTTAATAGATGAAAAAGAATACTCCAGCCTTCTGGTCAGAAATCAGCTTTGTTAGCAGAAACTTAAGACATGTATCTCTGTTATTTTAGAGTTGCCTGTTAGCAAGGGCAGCTGGAAAAGTCCTGCTTGTAACTGCTCCTTCCTAATACGGTTAGCCCTTCGTTCAGCAGTTTCAGTGGATTTTAGTTTCTTGCGCATTTTAATAGATGAAATTGTATTGGGTGAAACTAATTATGATTCCAGACCAAATAACCATGCCAATAATGTTGCATCCATGTGTAAGTTAGCTTCTATATTAACACCCTGCAGTTATTTTTACATTAAAAAAATACCTGGAAATTACATCTTTAAGTGTTTTGAGAAAAACTTAAGAGCAGATAGGCAGATTATACTACTTCATTCATAATAGAAACCCTGAGCCTACAGAGAAATTAATCACACACTTAGCTTTAAGTATGTGCTTAACACGACCACTTCCTTCACTTGCAAGCAAGTGCTCAAGCTCACGTTTTCCTGAATTCAGAAGCGATACTAGAGGGTACTTTAGACACATGAGAACGTCATTTCTAACAACCATGTTTTCAGAAGAGTAAAGAATAAGAACCAGCTTTTGATCAAATTAATTCCGTCTCATAAAGAATGCCTTTACACATAAGGATTTGCCTGTTCTTACATTTTTTGGAAACTGAATGAACCTCAGTTACTATTTCAACATTAAATTAATCTACCTCTTTATGTGTAGTGTGCCAGTGCCCTGCCATGGTAGATTTCAAGCTACATGGTGTGGAAGAGGGTGGGCAGAAGGTCTGTGAATATACTCTTGAGGGGTCTGCACTATCAGAGGGAAACACTGGATAGGATGCAAAAAAGGAAGGTGTCCATCTGAACAGTTTACATATACATGTTTTTTCAGTTCATGGTTCTGCAACTGGCTTTACTTTCCCCCCTGTTTTTCATCTGAATTAATGAAAGACAATAAACAAAAGTTATCTTCTCTAAGTTGCACAGTACAACAACACAAGAATTAAAAACTTTGTTAGAAAATACCAAATCACAGCTCCTGTCCCCTTTAGCTTTGAGCTAGCCACTAGATGACACTACTTCCCCCTTACTTAACAGGTGTGGGCATATTCCCCCATCTGCCCACATTCTGGTTCGTGTATTGACCCGCTTTTTGAGCGGAGAACTTCAGCAAGAGTGTTACATGGTAACCGCCTTCAGTGCTATAGTGTTTTATGTATATACACATAGGTATTTAGGTGTGTAAACAAGTGTTACAAGCAGTGCTCTCCTGTCTTTGCGTGATTTATAGAAAACTTATAATAACTCACTGTCTGAGTCTTCAGGGTGCTGTAACTTAGCAAGTGTTGATGACAGCCCTACTTAAAAGAGACCAGAGGAGCTCCAAGAAAAACTTAATAGACTGAAGTTTGTGGAGAATGTTCCCCTTGCCTGCTACCTCCCCAACCCCCCCAAAAAAAGAATACAACATTGACTTCTGTAGTGTGATTCTGGAAAGACAGGACATAGGGAAAACAATCATGCTGAGGAGTCCGGAAAGAGCAGTGAAGTCCAAAAATGACAAACTGGAAGAAGGAGGAGAAAGACACAGAAAGGCTGTCATGCATAGCCATAAGGCTGCTGGGCTGTGGTTTTTAAATTAGGAACAATGAACTTTCCAGAAGGATGTGTGGAAAGAATCCCACATTACTAAAAGCGTGATTTTCAGAAATCCAGAAGCTCCAGATTACTTGAAAAGCAGCTTCTCAAAAAGGTACATTTATGCAACTAAATTGCATGCACATGGGCACGAGGAAATGGAAGTGGAGAAACATCACCTTTAGGTGCACTTTTATTTTTGCCTATGTCAACAAGCTCCTTGCTTTGTTCAGTTTCATCTCTATTTATGTAACACGTTCACTCTATATGTGCTATAACTGTAATACAGATGTAGTGTGACATACTTTAAGGAGTTTCAAATGAGCATGCTAAAATATAGCTTTAAAATTTGCTTGTCATCTACCGGTGTGAGGAGGTACTACCCATATTAAAAGCAAAATTAAGAACGACTTTCTTGTTTAGCAATCTAAACTTAAAATACTAAAAATCTCATTTATTTGGCATCTGGTTTGATTCTGATCCCCAGTGACTACGGTGATAGCAGTTGGGTACAACCTTATCCTCTATCCCAGTAGCCAAGTACTTCTGTACTGCTGTCAAAGGGAACCTGTAAGCAAGCAGGGTGAATATTCTTGCCTTGACAGGACGTTCTGCTCTGTTTAGATTTCACATTCTATCACAACCCATCATTGTAGCATTATTTCTTCTGATTTAATGCCAAGAGCTGCTACTAGAGTGTGGTAAAGCTTTGCAGTCATGCAATGTGAAGTCAATAGAGTGTCTACTTAGAACTCAGTATGTGAGCAAGGTATTTCTGCTGGCAAGATTTTGTTACACTGGGTTTTTCATAAGAGATGATACAAGTTAGTTGCTGGGACGTCAAGAAATTATATTGCCTTTAATAGCATCAGCTTGGCTGCGTCTATGTGACAGTTGAGTGAATGTGATGTTTCCTGTAGTTTTGTTGAATGTTTGGGAATTGTATTGACAGATAAAGTCTATCTCATTCAGAACTAAATTCTTCCAGGGTATAAGAGGGTATGTCCATAGTCCCTACAAAAGAGTGGTGATACACTGTAGACACAGCACCGTAATTGCAAAATTATGTTTCTAAAAGTCATTTGTCAACAAAAAGCTATGTTTATGTGTTTGCAACCACTAGCTTAACCATGTAAGCCATGTAAGAATTGAGATTTTCTCAGCTATTTAAGTGTGCCCAAGTCCCCAGGAACAACAATGTCTGGAATCAAGGCTACCTAAATTGCAACCATAAGCAGTGTAATCAAAATCAAAGATACAGTTTTATCCTGTGCATGCGTTATTTGGACAGGTTAGTTTATTTGGATTATGGAACTGAGGAGAAAAGACATCTAATCTTAAGTATAAAATAAGAGAAAGACTGAGAAATACCACGTTAGCCAGAGGTTTTGCTTGTTTATTACAATACTGTCATGTATTTAACCTAAACAAGTATAATTATTATTTTGGACTTTGATTTCCTCTGCAAATCTTGGGCTCTTAAATTTTACTTAGACAGGACATTTATGTGAATTGCTTCTTTTTCACCAATTTCCTACAGTTTCTTTAATTTGTCAGTAAAGTATTAAGCCTCCTTCCAAAGACTGCTTAGGAGGAGAAAAGGCTCTCCATTTACAGCTAAGCGTGAGCTCCAGGAAGGTTTTCTGGAGTGTGCAAGATCAGGCAAGACAAGAAAGCAGCTTATCTTTCAACCTGCATCTGGAACTTGCTGCAGTAAGATTACCCTGTTGATGTGTATGGTACCTGTGTAGGGACAGGTTTCCTGATCAGTCTGATTGTAAAAGCACAGTGTGAGCTTTTGTATTGCTTTTGAGGGGAGAGAAAGTTAACAACAACAACAACAAAAAGTAGTTTTAAGTGACTTTTATTCTCCCCTTCTGAGAAAAGGACTTCAGTTATAACAGCTCAAGACATGCTAGCTCTTGGGGCTAGCCTCTTCCCTTTCTCAGGGCTGGGAGTATTAGGAAGAAAGCAGCTTGGTTGTGGAAAAGAAATTATGACTTTATGATGTTTCACTCTTGCCCTGTAGCAAAGGATTTTTTGTTAGTTGCATCTGAGCTGGCAGCAGGAAACATTTCTTACAAAAAAATTTAAAATCTTTCCCCAAGTAACTTGAAAAGCAGCAAAACTACCTCAAAGTCAAAAGTGTGTGAGCCATGGATGCAAAGCCAATTCAGACAGTGAAGATTAACATAGGCAGTTTTGCAAGGCACTGGAGATAAAGTATTTATAAGCAAAAACTTCAGAGTCCTCCCTCCTCTCTCACTCACATGAATTACCAAGGCAGCAGTAGCAAATGTTTTGGAGCACTGTGAATGGTGAACAAGGTAACAAGCAGCCGAATATGGCCTTTGGCATGAAGCTGCCTTCACGTCTGCCTGGGACACAGAGGTGCCTTTTGACAGCTGCTGTGAAACCTCCGTGCATATAATCCAAAATTACTGCATTTGGATTATCACTTTGAAGTGCCTCACCAAAACCTCTGCTTCTGTACTAAACCAGGATTTAGATTAGAACAACCTACCATGTTACAGGCTATATCAAACCCTCAATTCCAGTGCACAGTATGGAGTGATGCAGTTCAAAACTTGTTCTAAACTAAGCATATACCAGTGGAATAGAAGAAAGTTTTATTTTCAATAAGGAGAAAAAGAGCTCCAAGCAGTTTATACTGAGGAGGAGTTAGGAGGGGCTATTGCTTCCTCACACCTTCAATGAATTCCTTTTAAGAGGACCTGAAGACAAAACCATTCAGTGTTAAACAAAGTCCTATGGCAATTCAATGATCTTTTGATCTTGGAAGATAATTTTGTCTGGTGTTTCCAAATCTACATTTTACCTAAGTTAGCAATGGCAAGGTTCTTCCTTTCATGGAATCATGTGTGGTGACAGTTCCTGCAAATGGTAAGGTATGTTTCTGAGCTCACAAGGAATGCAAGAGACCACACAGGCAAAGAAAGAAAAGAAACCCAAACAACAAAAGGAAAAAAGGCAAGAGACAGAAAAATATTAAGCAAACCAGGAAAAAAACATTAGCAGATACAAATTTTAAAAAATGGCTTTAAGCTTGCTAGAGGGAAGCTCTTGAATTCTGAGAAGTAAAGATGGAGCTATATGAAACTGTCTCTTTGAAATGTGCTACACCTACAGCACAATCCTTCCTAGCAGTTGATTGTTTTACTAAGGTCATTGTAATAGCTGGTTTTACTCACTTGAGGTAGTGGGTAGTGTCCAAGGCAAAAGATTTATAGTTTGCTCTGGGTATAATGGTATGAGGGGAACTGGCTGCCAAATGGGACTGTGATTTGAAGAGGGCGCCTTTGGTTTGGTAGGTGGTGTATTTGTTCTGTGGCTGGAGCTCACTAGAAGAAGTTGTTTGATGCACTGGCCAACCATAACTATCTTGGGAGAGGGAGAAACCCAAATCTTCCAAGTTTCAAGGAAAGAACAGGATGAAAAAATGGAAAGATGTGGAAAAAAAGAAGATGACAAACTCCATGGCAACATGAAGTAGATCAAGTCATGGGGCAGTCTGTGGTTTATCACTTAAAAAAAAGAAAGATTTATTGACCCTCGAATCATGGTAATTTTTAGTATTAAATGGACCTCTTTTGAAGACTAAGCTGCTTGAGAAGAGGAGACAGTAGTTTTGGAACAGAGCCCTCAGCCTGAGAAATAACACTGCTGGTTTGGCTCTGCTTCCAATATTGTTGCCTAGTTTTAAAGCTTTTCAGCAGGACTTCACTCCAGTCTGGTGACCAGCATGAATCACTGTGCAGTAGATTAACAGAGTGTTTTCCCAAGTGTCTAATCATTTTAGGATCATTTTAGGATCAGAATACAAACAGCAGCAGAGCATCCTTAAGACCCAAGGAGTCCTAGGAGTAAGCCTGCAATTCAGCCCTGATCAGCATTCACATTATCAGGCTCCACAGCATCACCTGGAATAAGCAGGATTCTTCAAAAGTTCTGACATTTCTGCCCTGACCTAAAACTTTACCTTTGCACGCTGAGCGCAGCTCTTGGCTGGCCTGTGAGAATGGTGTTACACATATAACATCCTCTAAATCCCGCCTGCTGAGTGGATTCTTCCTTTCAAGCTCGCATTTTATTGCTAGAGAGAGATTTTTTGGAGGATCTGTGTCTGTATTCCTTTTCTTTTGCTTGATGTTTTTTTCTGCTATTTTCAGAGTCCTAAAATCAGGGAAGAACTTTGCACTTTTGAACTGGCTTCAGTCCTTCCAAGCAGCAATGGCTGAGACACTGATTGCTAAGCTGTTTGCATACCTCTGCTGGAAGGAGACCAGGCCAATCAAATGCAGATTAAGGTCTTTTCAAGTTGTTAACCAGAAAATTCTGTTATTGTCACTGGTTTTGGTGTTTTTACATCAAGAGATTGATCAACACAATTAAAAAGAGAACCAGCAAGCATTAGAAAGTGTAGCAATAGGTGATGCCAAGTCACTGAAGCCAAAGGGAGTCTGCACAAGAAGGGGAAATGGTAAAAGATGTGGTGGAACAGTAAAGCATGCTTAAAAAAAGAAGGACAAGTTAGGCATTAGGCATTTTTCATCCCAGTTCAGGTCCTTGGCCGTTAAGATGTATACAAACCTTAGTCATTTGAAGTGAAGCCACTGAGGTGCTTAGACATCTATTTTTGAAGATGCCTGCTTGCCTGTAAGCATGTGGGTGAGTTCCTCAAAGGTCTGCGCAAGCATTCCTTGTTATCTAATGAAAAGATTTGTGTATTTACTTATGTATGCAAAAGAGGAGCCTATATATCTAACAGCAGAGATGACAGCCCCATAGACAGCCCCCTCAGGAGGTATGAGATCTGTCACAATCTCGAAGTCACTTTATATACACCCAGGATTACTATATACTTCGATACTGTATATTGAAGGGTGATACATTTGTCTAAACAACAAGCCATAACAACATTCATATGTAAAATCCCTAGCTTTCTGTAATAAAAGACTGAAGGGAAGGTTCCTTAAAAACAAATCACATGAAACACTCCCAACAACACTTTGAATATATTGTGAATTAAAATGAGCACACATTTTTGCATGTCACTCCACTGCCTTTCTCGTATTACAGTTAGGTCAGAACTAAAAAAATACAGGGTCTGTACTAAGTACCATAATATAAAATTATATGTTGATTTTTCCATGGGCTATTAATATCTTGTTACTGTGAGACTGTACTGGTTGGTGGTTTCTGGCTTAGTGGTGTTTGGCTTATAGGTAAAGGAAAAAATTAAAAAAAAAATAGAACAAGACCACCTCTGACATGAATATTAACCTCCAACTGCTATTTTATGTAACTTATTTTTGGTTATTTCCACATTTTTGTCTCAATGGCAATTAAATAGTATTATATCTTCTTAGCCTGCATATGTTTTTGTACACGCTCAGAAGATACACGTGGAAATACTACTGAAATTTGTAAGCAAGATAAAAGTACCAAGATCAAGACTCTAACTTCTGCATCCCGGGTGGAATTCCAAGGGACATTCCAGTGGGTAATAGAGTAGAAGATGTAAAATTGCCAGTAAGAGAGAGAGAAGAATTTTCTCTCGCAATCAGTCACAAGAGAGGGTGGGAAAAATCCGTGTAGGAGTGGTGCCTGATGCATCCTTCTAGGGCAATGCCCTTTATACGCTGCTGAACACACAGAGTCTTAATCCAACCTACTTTCCTTCTCCCCCTCCTTCAAAAATAATTATATGCCTAAATATCTAACAACAAAACATTGAAGAAGTTCCCCCTTTATCTCTAAGCCGTGCTCAAACTTCCCTTTGGCTTTTGGAATATCTCAGAATTAGGAGACTGAAAATGTTACCAGGTAGCTTGTAAAGGTTAGTGGCATTTAGTTATTGATATAAAAACCTCAGTGAGGGACTGCATTTGTAGGAGGTTGCTAATGGAATACAGAACCTTTCGCCTTTGGGTCACTGGATCAAATCTGTCTCTTGTGGATAGTGACCAAAGTTTGTTACAATTTCAGTTTTCAATGCCCCATATAAATTAAATATGTAGAAATCAGAGATGGAAAAGACCTGTTACAGCTTGCAGTCTATCCCCCTACCAGTACAGAAACGTTCTCTCTAGTGTATTTCCTGGTTACAGATTTTCCAGTTCCTAGTAGGTTCTGTCCACCCTGCAGAGCAAAGCAGCTGGTATTAATGGATATTTGAGTTTAAATGGTTCCCTGTGAACTCACACACTGGCACCGGAGCTGCAGGAGGCATTTGGCAGACACCTCTCTGCTGCCTGCCTCCATGGGGTGCACTGAGCGGGCAGTGGCCCAGGCCCCATCCCCCCCACTGCTGCTGCTTGCTATGGAGGAGCAAGAAAAAGTCCCAGCTCCTTCCCACCCTGTGCAAAATACCTTCTAATACAGAGGGATTACTGAATCTCATTTTCACTGCCTCACTTATCCCCCTTTAAAGTCCTACCAATGTCCCTTCCATAACCAAACAGCTGCAGGTCATAGTTCTAAATTGTAGGTCTGATGGATTAGTTCGGGTAACTAAAGGGAAGGCCAGATATGAGTCCAGACATTGATATGGACTAAAATTTTCCCAAAGATTGGAAGAGATTTGGGAGCTTGCTTGAGGCTTCTTTTTGATTTAAATGAAAAGGTTTGAACCCTATTACCTTTCACCACTTCCACTTGCAAGTAGTTAACTACGTTGTGGAATGCCCAATGCTAGGAACTGCGTGCTGACAATATTAAAGTTAGACTGGAAGGTATTTAATGAGTGCTACTGGCTACAGTGCTACAGATACACATGGGCTTTGTAGGCTTAATAGAACACAAACAAACAAACCAACCAGCCCCACACCCAAAAAAACAAACGAGTCACAGTGGCCCATTTCAAAGTAATATAAACAGGTGATAATTAATCCAGTTCTCATCTCTAGAAAGGAGCCTGAGTGGGGCTACTTTTAACTTACCCACCTTTGTGTGCCTCAAGGTGCAAGTTACAAGACTGAGACAGTATAAGCAGGGTTTCCTTGGCACTTCTAGTTTTGGCCGAATGTGCCTGTCCCACAGACTTTATAATCCAACACTTCCCAGCTACAGATGCTTGAAATACAAAGCCAGCCTTCAAATTATCAGTGTATTTTGAGAAAGCAAGCTGAACTTTGCTGCTGTGCACCAAAACCCAAGATGCCAGTGAGAGCAGTGTGTCGGAGCGGCCCCACGCACCCCGACTCACTGCTGGCAGGTGCTGCCGCAGGACCGGAGCTCGCTGCTGTGTACCCACAGCCCAGGATTCCCGAGCACCCCATAAAACACAAGTCTCTCCATTCAGAGAGCAGCTAACGACTGCTGTGTTACCAGAGTTATTTCTGATATTCACAGTGCCAAAGTTTCAGCTGTTGAAAAATTCAAGCAATTGTAGAGGAAGATCCTTTGGGCTTCAGAAATATTATGGCCGGGTGGTTTAATAAAGGAGGAAAGAATTTAAAACAAAAGAACACCAAACAGGAACACAAGTAGTACAAAAAAAAAATCACAGTGAATTTGCAGAGGGGACACTCCACACTACTTTTCCAAGGTAAAAAACCCGCAACCCTGTGCTGTGAAATGTCTTTTTAAACACAGATTTAGAGAATGAAATTGAGGGTTATAAACTAGTAGCCAACAAAAGCAAGAAAAGCTGGAATGTTGGTAACCAACTGCAACACCAGATCCAAGCATAACATCTTGAATTGCTAGTACTGTAATAAATTACAGTTTTCACTTTTGTATTCAACAAGTGAAAACAGCACTAAGTCAAGCTTGAGAGAGGGAGTGTAAAGGATGACCTCCTTAATTCACCCACACCCATTGCAAGTAGAGAAACTGCAACACGGAGCAGCAAAAAATGAAAATACAACACCCATCATTGTGTGAAGGGACACATAAAATGGGGTTCCTGTGTCGATGAAGAGTTAATTGTCAGGTAGCAATAGATGAAAGCCAAACCAGACTCCTGGATGGTCTGCTATGGTGGCTGTTATCTCATTTTCTTCCATGGATTAATTTTCCCCTCTTTAACTTTAATTAGATAAAAGTCTAAGGGCGGGAGGTAGCCCTGGAGTGCTCAAAGGGCAAGAACTGGTCAAGAGCTGGTTTCTCTCAAACTTTGATTAGCCTATTTGATAAGTGATACTAAGCACCCCAATTGGTTAATGAATGAGGGGTTCCCGTGAGGTAAGTGGCTGGGAAATTTAGCCTCCCCCACAGGGACAGTGAACATGTAAACTTCTGTCCTTCAGTTAGGTGTCTACTGTGGTTAGGATTAAGGGTGATTTATATCCTATCTGGGTCCTGGAGTGTATCTACATTGATTGACTCCCTTGATCTTGACATCAGTCACTTGGGCTTTCAGAGAAAGGGGGAAAATAGGAGATAATGAAACCTACATTAAAGAAGACCTTAACATTTATGTAAACGTTATTCTATCTTCAAAGGCAGAACTCTCTTTCAACAGAAAGAAGATTTATTTCCTACTTGAAATTATTAGGAAGAAAAAGTTGCAATATATTTAATATCAAACCTCTGGATCTGGTGCTGGTCTTGGCATTTGGGTTTTGTCTCTTCCTTCTTCACCAAATTGGACTATAGTTAAAAGTTTTACTGCATACTGCTTGCAAACACCCACACAGATGCACTAAGGTCTTGTGCAAAGAGACATCATCCTCTCCTCATGGGAAGGAGAAAGACAGAATGAAGAGTTTGGAGAGTAGAAGCAGAAGTGTAGAGAAAACATTTGGAAAGCTCACACATTACTATCTATTAAATGTGGGGCTTTTATACATGTAAATCTATGGCACTAGAAGCCAGAACACTTTAATAAAACTAAAATGCACCTCTCAAATGCTCCCCTAGTGAATATCACCTACATAATAAGATTTCCACGGCTGGTTGCCAGGCTCTCCTTGGACTGGAGAACAGGGGGCAGATTTGGGGCATGCTGGGGCTGGAGGAGCCTGGCTGGAGCCAGCTGTGTACTCACTCCGCTCAGCAGGTGACCCACCAGGCCAGCTTCAGCACGAGCATCAATTAAAGCAGCATACTCAACAATGCTGAGCAGAAAGGTAGCTTGTATAACCAAGAATCAGGGCCACATTACTACCCATGGAAGGCTGAAATAGTGCAGATTCTTCTGGGTAAACATGGCTAATTCTGCTACAGGATACCTTCCCTCAGAGAGACATTCACAAAATCATGAGGGCAGCAGGCAAACTGGATTAAGAACTGTTATTCACCAACTCCTGCAGTATTAAATTTGGGACCTCTTGCTGAAGTTTCGAGATCAGTTTAAACCAGTCAAGGTCTTTTTTTTTTTGTTTTTTTTTTTTACTTTTTTGCTTCTTATTTTTTTCTTGCACCACAAGTAGTGAAATTCTGGAATTGTTGCCATGGGAGATTGTTGAGCAGAAATGTAGCTTGCATGACCAAGAAGCAGGGTCATGTTACCTCCCATGGAAACAGAACAGATTTGGATAAATTCAAGTACAATAGGTAATAAGCAAATATTAAAGGAAAGAGACAAGGATGTTCTAACATCTATAAACATCTATAATGGATGCTGGGAGAATAGGAAAGGAATGAACTGCAAAGAGTAGCCACACTGATGTGCTCTCACTAAATAACATCTGCTACTGTCTGAGACAATATTGGGTACAAAAGATTGGCCTGATGTAGCAAGACATTTCTTAGGTTATCTTAAATCTGATTTGGCTTTATCTAGTTCTTCGGTCATACCAAAACTTATATCCTACTATTAAGTATATGTATATTTTTCTGTCTAGCTTCAGGGTAAAGCACATTTCTGATTTATTTTTCTTAAGCTTTGGGTCTTAAATTATTCTCTTGAGTCTTGAATTATTCTCCTCAAGACAAGTAGTCAACAACACAAGCCTTTTTCCTTTTTAGCTATGGGTCCCCAAAAGCTTCGAATCTGCCTTTACAGCATGGAAAATGCAGTATCTATATTCTTGCGTAAAAGGCTAACTGTTGTTAAAGACAGCCTGAAAGTGCTATAAAGTGGTAACTTACAAATTACGAGGTAGAGAATTTATAGTCCAGAATCATCTTATTAAATATGCCAAAACGTAGGACAAGTATGTAGGGCTGAGTAATTAAAGTTAAAAAAAATAATAATTAAATCTGTGGGAAGTCTTTGTATTAACTGGTATGTTTTGAGGCAGAGGACATGCAAATAAAGTCTTAGTTGCTAAGTCCTACATGGCATGTTTGGTAACTAGCAGACATAACATTTGCACTTCTAAACGGAATATGATCCTCTGTCTGGGAAAACCATTCATTAATATGTAACCTGCAGAGCTGGGATACTTCTGTGGTAATGAATAATTTCTCTGCAGTGAAAACATTAGCACAAAAAATATATAGCAAGCAGAGTAGCAAGAGGACATTTTCTTCATCTTCGTCTCATGCTAAAAATCTTTCCTACTCAGAACATAGAAATATAGAGCTTCACAACTTGAGCGGAAAACTTTAATTTATCAGCAATATGAGGTCACAGAACTCTAACTATGCTAATCAAGAGAAGCGCCAAAATATGGTCTTCATAGTCTTATATACCTCGTCATTATCAAAATAAAAGGAAATGGAAAGACTGGCATCTTGCCGAGGTCCAAACTGGAGTGACATTAATACACATGGTCAGAGCAACGTAGCAGGAAGTACAAATTGTTTCTTGGACAAGTATCTTGGGCAGATAACATCTATGGAGTGATATCTGTAACTTTATACTAGTTCGGCTATATTCCTTGACCATTGTTTCTGCAGTATTTAAACAAAAAAAAGCCCTGTAAGTGCTAAACTTCAGCCTAAAACCAGCTTTTTAAAAGTATATAAAAATCTAAGAATCAAAGCACAGTCAAAATGACATGAAAAAATCCTCTGCAAGGAGCTATTGTTGAAGTCTATCCCTTGTCTCAGCTGCCTTAAGGCACATGAGCTGTACTTGACTTTGAGGTTTCTGCTCTCCCACTTCCTCACTCTTAAATAAACAGTAATTTCTGGCAAATCAAAGAAAATCACACCTGACCTTACATTTAAACCTGTGATTTCCTCAGATCGGCAGTGTTATTCTGAGAGAACAGGGAACTGCAGAATTCCCCGATGGATTTATTGGCTGCATCATACAGAAATAAACAAGTATGACTCCTGCGCTGGGCCTGCTGAGCTGGGAGATAGTATCTATGCAGGTATTATCGACCCCTAGATCAGATTCTGAACTCTTCACTTAATGACTGAAAATCCAGACCTGTAGAACTATTCCTACATTACAGTCCCAAGGACCCTTATTGGCTCACTACAGGGCAGGCAAATCGCTGTCACCAAGCCATCAGAACATCCACTGGGCAAACAGCCCAGCTAAGCAAATAGTTTGGCCCGACGCACGCACAAGGCCACACCAATAGATGAGAATCGCACATGTGCATAAAATCTGCTCTAGACAAAAACGTTATCTACAGAAAAGTGCATACATGCTTTGTCAGGGTGTAGCATATGCTCAAGGTGATAAATCATCTCTGCTTCTCCACCCTCCCTCCCCCAGCTGCACAGCAACTAAATACCTCTATCAACCAAGTCTTTTAAGTCAAATCAACCTTTCAGAAATACCTCTTTCTTAATGCTCTAGCATGCATGGGTTCACAAAAATAAATTACAATATTTTTATCTGTTTGGGATCAGTACTGTTTCCTCCTCCTCGTGTTTACTTTCCTTCAGTAGCTGACATCAAAATGTTTTCTGGAATCCTGGGACTAAGTAAGTTATGCTTAACTCAATATCTAATACAAATAGCCCTGGGGAAGCTCCAGCAACACAATCATAAAAGCTACAGTTTCTTTTAATAGCTTGCCACACTTTACTGATATAGTATTTCTCTAATCACCAATCTTTACGTGCCTTCCTGACCTTGGAGCTCTCCGTCCAAATGACTTTGTGGTATCAAAGGCTTGTGTCATTGGAAGAGTGAATGGCTTTCATTTTTCTCCCTGAAACTTCCGGTTCCTGGCATCTGCAAAGAATTATTCCAAGCGGTGTTTTGCTGCCTCGCGGCCACTGCCCTGTAGTGGCCTGACTGATGGAAGTGACTTTTCCCAAAAAGGTTATTGTGGTCAGCGGTGGGCGGGTGCTGCAGTTGGTGCTCAACCAGCCCTGCTTTCTCAGCTGATTTTGTCTGGCCACTGGGCTACCACAACCATAAGCTGCAGCAATTAATTACTGTGGATTTTTGGAAGGCATCAAACAAATGGGGTAGATGTTTTAGAGTAGAATAAAGCATTAAATAAAAACCCACCAACATAGCTGCAGGTTCAGAAGCCTTTGTATTTACAGCAAAGGTGAAGTCCTGAGTTTAAAAAGCTTTTAAAGAACTACTCTTTGCAGGGATTCAGGGTTTGTTCAACAGAATGTCCAAGAATCACAGCTGTGATGCTCTGACCGTTTCCAGGCAATGAGAAAGTCAGTGCATCCACAGTCTGAGCCGTTTATAATGTGTCTCCATTAAAGCTGGGTTCTTCTCTCCCCCCTGCTCCCATTTAATTTCTCTCACTTTTTGCCCTTTTGCTCTTGCACCGTATCTTTGTCTATTTTTTAAAAATATGAAATATAATAAATAATATATGGGTAGTTACTATGCTGAAACAAACTAAATGAAACTCATAGCTTTTTTGGTTTTTTTTTTCCAGGTTTTTGTTTTTTTGAGGGGGAGTGGAGGGCAGGAGGGTAAAGAAGAGCATTTTCAAGATAGTTTTCATTATTTTAAGTCTATTACTGTTTTAGCTCCACAACTGCAGTCAGGTACTCTTAGTGTTGAACACTGAACTGTCATTTTGCAAAGGACAAACTGCTTAAAATCTTCATAGTTAGAACAGATAAAGCCAGGATGAGATAAGGTGACAGAAGGCTCAGAGAGGTTAGAAGACTGGTGTAAGCTCTCACAGCTGATCAGTAACAGACAAAATTTGAAAATCCTGCTTTTTCTTCTGAGAGACAAGACTAAGACATCATTCCTCAGAGACGGATTATGTTTTTCAATTACTTAAATTAAATTTTAATTCAAAGAATGAAAACAAAACATCTTCATAGATCCAAATCCTCCCAAAGCAACCTAACTTGACCCAAACCTCTCTTGGGGCTTTCAGCCCCTGATGCAGCTCTTTCGGCAGCATAGCCCTGTAACCCTTTCTTAAATGAGAAAGAGAGGCTCTTCCACCCACTGCAGGAAGACAGACCCCAGGGACACAAACATTTAACAGCCAGAGGGAGCCAGCCATGACCCTCTGCTCAGGGCTTCTCACTTCTTCCTTTCTCATTAAAATTCAAAGATGAGGTGAGACAGCTCACACCTCTGGTTTAGGCACCAAGTATGTGCAACAGTCCTCCCAAGATTCCTTCCAAGGTAGAGGATGCTATTTCCACTGTAACAGGATGATTTTTTTTTTCTCAGTAATCATTGGATGAGTAGAAAAACTTTATTTTCCAAAGAGTTTGGCCTTATTTGCTTGGGTAACTTCATGCAATACACTTCATATTGAAATAACGTATTGAATCTCCAGGTATTACAGATATCACTCCAGAAATATGGCCAGCTTTGAAAAGGGAGCTCAGTAACTGTTAATAGCCACACACACATATGTACTACAGATTAGGTGAGGCAGTAGTTGCTTCCATCTGGAGTCATACTGAACCCAAATTTCAAGGCATTATATGGAGGTTTGTATCAGGACCAGTTCCTGGATGTACTTAAAACCAGAAGAATTCTCCAGCCAATTAACAAATTTATATAAAACTCATTAGAAGACTTATAGAATCACTAGGTTGGAAAAGACCTTTAAAAGATCAAGTCCAACAGTAAACCTAATGCTGCCAAGTCCACCACTAAACCATGCCCCTAAGTGCTACATCTGTGCATGTTTTAAATACCCCCAGGGATTGTCGACTCAACCACTTCCCTGAGCAGCCTGTTCTGATGATTGACAGCCCTTTCAGTGAAGAAATTTATCCTAATATCCAATCTAAACCTCCCCTGGCAAAACTTGAGGCCATTTCCTCTTGTCCTATCACTTGTAACTTGGGAGAAGAGACCAACACCCACCTGGCTACAATCTCCTTTCAGAGAGCTGTAGAAAGCGATAGGGTTTCCCCTCAGCCTCCTTTTCTCCAGGCTGAACAATGCCAGTTCCCTCAGCGACTTCTCATAAGACCTGTGCTCTAGACACTTCACCAGCTTTGTTGCCCTTCTTTGGAGACAGTCCATTACCTCAATGTCTTTTTGATATTGAGAGGCCCAAAACTGAACACCGTACTTGAAGTGCAGCCTCACAAGGCCTTCCCTCACAGGGGAACAATCACTGCCCTAGTCCTGCTGGGGGACACACTATTTCTGATACAAAACCTGACTTAAAACTTCATGATCCCTCCCCACATAAAAGAAAACCCCGGAACCTCTTTAGGATGTAATGTTTGGAATGCACTGTATTACAGCATTGAAGAATATTGCTGTGTGACAGCAACAATCATCAGGGCTTAAGTCCAGGTTTAAAAAAAAAAAAAAAAAAAGATTAGTCTGATCATAGCTTTTCTTGATACCTCACAACACACAGGAGTAAAAACAAAAAATATCCCTGTCTATTATTTCAAAATGTATAGTAAAAGGCTAAATTCTCTATGGACCAACTAAAAATAAGCAAAAAGGCCAGGTAGCAGCAGTCAGGTTATCCTGAATTAAATTATATCCATGTGTAGAGCATATTTCAAAGTCCAAAGAGCCACTTGCATGTGTAAATCTGAACTTTTATGATGAAAAACAGGGATATTTCTAAAATTATCAGTAAAAGTCAGAAGTGTGGACAAAAATTCATGTATTTTTTTCACTTTTGAATATAACAATTAAGTGTTTAATTGTTTTAATTAGGTCTTTTTCACTGAAAGTAGCAAAGGGAAATCCAAATACCCACATTCAGAGGAGGATTTTAAAAGGGAGAGAAGGAAGGAGTGAAGAAGCTCATTGCCTGAGGCTGGGCCTCTGGATAGTGTTAGCTTTCTAGTTGTGCTCAACCTGCCACATTTTAGCATATCTGTTGATATTGCAATCAGATGGGTTTAACACCCTGTGGTTTCTGGGAGGAAACCTCCAAATGCAGCCTGTCATGTAGAATACAGGCAGGAATGTGCTCTGCTGGGCTGGCAGGATGCAATGCTTTGAACCCAGGCCCAAAGTTTTCAGCCCACCTCTGCAGCTCTGCCATGAGTCTGAGATATATTTGGAAATGTCCATTCTTCTTCAAAAGGTCCCCTGTGCTCAGCAGGGTTTGCAGGCCAAACCCCATGGCAGTGGCATGGATGTGGGGTGCCAACTATTAGGAGTGCTTCAAGCAGTCCCTGGTTTGAGATGCTCTCAGTACAGCTTTTGGGACTCATGGTGGCCCAGAAGGTATGGCTGTGGCCCATGTGTACACTACGTACTGTGTAATAGAGCCAACTTTCCTCTTCCTTTCTCTGAACAGGTTTAATGCTTTCACAGGCTGGAGAGAAAACAGGCTAGATATTCCAAACAAGACTGAGGATAACAGTGACTCCATAGACAAAACAGCTAAGAAATTTCTGGGGACCCTTCACCATGAAAGCTTTGTGTGGGTTAGGGGGACAATCAGGCTTTCTCTACTCACTCAGCCTGTCCAGAGTCCTTCTGCATTCATCTTAAAGCTATGAAATGGAGGTGCTTTAATTTGCCTATGGAGTGCCTAAAATGTGATATTTTATACTGCAAATTGCTCTGAATTCTTTCTCCTACCCTTTTCCAAATCCAGCACAAACAAAATAAAACAGCTTCTGACTGTACCTTTACTAGTCTCTGTTGTATCAAGAAACACTGAAAGCAACAGTGTTGCATTATTTCCAAGTTAAAACGAGTAGAGAATATTACCGGTCCAATATAATTAGTACTGGTGCAATGGTTAAAGGAAGGACATAGAAATCTTGATTTCTAATCCCTTTTCACTTGGATTCATAACTCAAAGTCTTTCTACATCTTGATTTTTCCACACAGAAGTACTCTAAGTAGCAGATGAATTACAGATTAGTTTCATGATAGCGTTTATTAGGATGGCATCATGCAAAGGCTGTATATGCATCATATGCATAAAAGTTATTACAGAGGAAGAAAGAAGATATTCCTAGCAAGAAGAAAGGCAAGTGCAACAGTATAGCACATACATATTTTAAAACCCCCAAACTTTCTTGTGCGACATTACATTATATACCTGGAGACAAAAATGAAACCTTGAAAATATACCCATGAAAAGATTTCACTACTAATAATCCATTGTTAGACAATAAAGAAGCACAACCTTGCTTTCAGCATGTTAGTAGCTACAGTTCTGCAACAGAGGGGGGAAAAAAATTTCCAAGCACTAAAAGATTTCATTTGTCACAGGCCCCAAATCTAGAGCATTTGGGGACAGCTATAATGTTATCTTGAGTGAACACAGGGCCGACATTGTCGGGGGAATTGTCTGCATAACTTCACTTCATAAAATCCTCCCATAGAAGGTGGCAGTTCGGAAATCTGCATAATAACAAACTTGTCACAGGACAAGGCCAACTAAATACAACAATTAGAATTAACTTTTTTGCTTTGACTGGTTCTCAGAATCCCCCTGCTCCCTCCTCCTGAGTTTCATTACATCTATTTAATGTTGTGGCTATTGATTTGGTGCAGTGTTTTCCAGTACATATTTTTCCCAAATGTGTGTCTGCAAGAAAACTCTCTCATCTTTACAGGCATTGCTTTAAGAAGCAGCTATTGAAGTGCCAAACCCTCTTTTCAGATACCCCACTGAAATCCCCAAATAAACTTCTTGGTTCCCTTATAGTATATCTAGACTTGAATCCTTTCTGGCCCCTGAACAGAACTACAACGTGCTACAAATGATAACATTATTGGGGAAGACAACCTCCACTGACTGTCACGTTCATTTTTTTTTTTTTTTTTTTTTTGAGAATTATGGGAAGCCCTCTGCTCTTTGACTCTGACCTCACAGTTCTTGGGACACTAAATCTGTGCTTTGCAGCTGGTTCATCTGCCCCTTTCCAACTTCTTGCGGTCTTCCTGCTCAGCCACTTACTCCAAGACAATCTCCAGCACATGGATGCCCTCCTAGGGTACCATTAGGCTGTGCCTGGGGAAGTGGTTTAAGGGACTTCACCACCAATGTAGCTCATCTCCTGGGCTGCCTTCCCCAATATACAAATTGGGACACCACCACTACATTTGGTGGCCATTGAAACAAAGAGATAGTGATTCCAAGTACTATGCAACCATCCTCTGAAAAATAAGCTGTATTCTAATGTATAAAGTGATTTTTTTTCCATACTTGGACAGTTTTGTGATAATAACCTTCAATATACCTACAAATTTTGTTTCCTCATGTTTCAGAAAGGAAATGGTCCATAGTAAGGAATAACAGGGCCCAGATGGGGAATATAGACTAGGGTTTGGTCTCTAATTTTGTTTCTTTTGGTCTATTAGCATTCAGATTTCTTTTCCTGTAAGTTACTCCTGTATATTTCAGGGAGAAAGAAATACCATGCTGGCTAACACAGTGATAAGATCCTTATGTAGCACGATCAAATCCATGAACCACCTTCCCGAAGTGCTACACTGGGACAAATGTTCTTGTTGCTCCTGCTTCTGCTCCTCAATTTGTATTCCTCTTACTGTTTCCATTTCTTGTGTATGTTGTGTCATGCTTGAGGATTCTGAAGATGTGGATACACAGAAGAGTCAACTTTTGTTGGAAAAAGAATAAAGGCTAGAAAGGACTGTAAGACAGCGAAATAGCTTTCAAATTCTAAAAACAGAAAGAAAATTGAGAGCATTATCATAAAGAAGAGAAGGTGGGAAGGAAAGAGGCTGGAGATTGATATTTAGTCTTTCAGATTTTGTAATACTGCTCCCTCTCTCTTTTAGTCTCATCCAGCCTTCCACATCTGCCTTTGTGACAGCAGTCTATCTTCTACTATGTTTTTTAGAGGGGAAACTTAAACTTCATTGCGATGAAGAGAATTAGAGTTTGAATAAATTCATCCATCCCTCCCATGAAATATAACAAGCATTGTGTTCTTTTCTGAACTGTACCTTGCATTTTGAGGGCCAAAATTTGCTCAAAAATGAGCTACTGGGAAAATTTATTTTACAGTCTGCATTATGCAATTGGTGCTAAGATAACACATACTATTTTCCATATTTCTTTTTAACCCTCTAGTCGTTCTTAAGTCAGCAAACATAAAGATTTCCCTCTACCCCATTTTCAGTTTGACCATTCTGGCAGTTGTCCCACTTGTTAAAAGCAGCAAATAGGAGGGAAGACCCTGGTTTCAAGAAGTCTTTACTCTTTACGTAATCAGTTCAATTTATTATTAATATTTGGAATAAGATCAAATTATTTGTAAAGTACAACAAGCTGTACTTGTTGCAGAAATATAATTATTTTATATGTTGATTATTCTGCAAATACATAGAATTTTTTATATAGAACAGGCTTGAAAATACTTATTTTGTGATAGTTTATCCTTTTTTTTTCCCCTTCCTATATTCAAATCCTGTGATTTTTAGCATCTCAAATTCTATCAAAATTTGACTTTCGCTACTTTGTGCGCCAAAAATAAAAAGAAGAGCTTGAGCACTGGAGAGATAAAAATATTTTTAAATACTTTGTCCCATTTCCAGGCATGTGTGTGCACATATGTATTTTTTCAAGGAACCATATAACTCTTACTACAAATACACTGGAAAACGGAAGTCTGTTGACATTTTAACCACACTGAAGGAAGGCGTGAGGTTTGGCAATACATCTCTGAAATCTTCAGAAAGGCAGAAGTCCTCCAGCAAAGGACTGGAACTTGGTATCCATCAAGTTACAACTCTGCTGTCACAGAGGCAACAGCAGAAACAGATGGTTTGTACAGAAGAGCACTGGTGCAGGTGACGGTAATACACACATCTGTTGGAGCCTGTGCATTAGAGACAATGATCTATGGAAAGAGAATAGAGTCAGCAAAACACCTTGGTTGCAACTTTTGTATTTGCTGACCATAAGATCCATAGATGCTCCCTGCTCTGACCTCAGGTACCTCCAATATAAGAAAGAATGCTTCCACACAGGGCTTCTCTATACCCTCATGATTTTGTGCTTAGACACCGATGTGTTTGTGCGTGTGGACTCTTCACTGAAGAGTAGGGTTTTCCAAACATGTCACACCCAAGTAATGCTCATTGATTCTATGACAAATCCTGAAGTCAGCAGAGATGCCTATAAAACTGAAGCAGAATCCATTCCAAGTATGTGGAAAACACAATTCTTCATCAGGTCTGCTCTGAATTTAGCCAGGAGACTCTTATTTCTCCACACAAAGGTCAAACTAATGATTCTTCACTTAAAAGAAACCATACAAATCTGTTAAGAAAAAAAATGGTCTGTGTAAAGTAACAGTGGTATTATTTAATCAGTTTGGTGAAGAGAGTTGATAGAAGAGAGTGATTATTTCCTGAAACTGTGAAACAGGTGGGATGGGTAATTTTCTATTAATTAGTTTTGGCCAACTAACAGTTTAAATGAATGACTGCTGAAAAGGTGCTAGGATTAGGCGTTTAACCATAAAATGCTTTCACATCAAAGTATAAGAAAAAAATACTTGTTAATACTGAAAGAGGGCAAGACATGTGGACAGCTATTTTCCCATCGGTATTCATTTCTGCACTTCTCTGTATTCTCTTTTTGGAAAGCACCAAATGACTTCAGGAAAGTCTTGTGGTATTTTTAGTAAAAGCAATAAAGTAACAAGAATCCTCTATAGACTTGAAAGAAAAAAAGAAAAGAAAATGAGAAACAACACACAAGATGTTCAGACAGTCTCTTTCTCCCCTTTATTGTACCCCCATTATATATATATACACAAATCTCTGGGAGAGTCAGAAAGTGAGGAAAAGATTCAGCCGGGAGCACGAGCTTCTGAGAAGGTGCTGCATTTTCTTTGGATTCCGTGCTGCACACACTGCAGAGTCAGCACTTCAGCAGAAGTGACAGAAGTCAAGTACCTGCCAACCTCAGGAGCAGAGGAGGCAGGTTGAACCAGGAGTGTAACCAGCAGCTCAGCCAGATTCCTGGAATTTCTCTCCAGTAGAAAGCGCTTTGTCTTCAGGGCCCTCCTCACTGTCACTCCCAGACACCTTTACCACTACTGCTTTCTTCTTAACCATGCTGGGCTTCCACTTAAGGACTGCCTGGCTCATATTTCTTCACAAAGGTAGCTGCAAACTTCTTAATCAATGTATTTATCTTCATCCACATTGGACCAGGATAGCTCATGTTTAGATGCTCAGATTTTTGGAAACTTCCTGTACAAGGGAGGTAACTTTTAACATCTGTTCCTTTGAAACCACAAGTCAACAACCCACCTGCAGGCCAACACAACAGTGGGGATAAAAGGAGGGCCTGACCCTGCTGTTACACCCTACAACCAGAGGCAAGTGGCTCAGTTGCAGCCCTGTCCCCTGCATCCTCTCCTGCAGGACTTGATGAAGGAGTATGCATTATCACCCCATTAGTAGTCTTTTCTCTTCCTCTATTCCTTGGCCAGTTTGCCAAAAGAAGTTTTCATCCTAATATAAAGTTTTGCTATCCCAAAGGTGCTCCTGACCTAGAAGGGAGAGGGCAGAGACCCTGTGAAGCAGCAGCTTTACTGCTCTATGATCAGAGGGAGAGAAAAAAAAAAAAAAAAAAAAAAAGCTGTTTGAGGGTGGTGACCATGTCCTGGGCAGTCACTGCCAGCAGGGCCACTCCAAATACTAAACTCTACCTTGGCAGTTGATGGAATATGCCTGTCTGAAGTCCTTCAGAACGCAAGGGGAGGGCACAGGCTTGTCTCACTGAATACAGCAGCCAGCTGTTTGATGCAGGTCATCTCTGCCTAGGATGCTAGGCAGTTGTGGGGTAGGGCTTTCAACCCACTGCTCTGTACCTGCACCTGACACTCACCTGATAAGACTTAATTTCCATTTACCCATTTTCTAGTCAACACTGTGTTCCTTGGATGACGAGAAGAAAAACCTACATTCTATAAACAATCTGATAATATATGGCCTAATATACTCAAGGCTAGCTGTCCTGCTTATTTTCCTGTCTATGCTTTTGCTCAATCTAAACCCATTTCTACCTATTCATTCTGCATGTCCGTATCCATACTTGCTGTCTACTTACTTCCCATAAAAATGCTGATTCTGAATTTGTGGCTGACTATACTTCAGATGGTGATACTGATTTTTTTCCAGTTCTGTTGAAAGCAGTGACCATGGAAGTTTGTGGCTTTACATGTGGTTTTGTAAGAAATAGCATTGGTAGGGCTTCTTGATCATGTGTTTTCCCTAAGTGACAGAGCAGTTTAAACGACAATATCTCAACATACTCATTTTCAGGGATACCTCAGACCAATTTCTATTTTAGGTTGGATAGATTGACGGAGATAAGTCATTCCTGCACTTTTTCATCAGTGTGCACAAATATTTTCAGAAGATCTCATAACTTATTTTTTTCTCAGTTCCTCAGGGCATCTAGTTATATGGTTTTGGGGTTTTTTTTTTGAGAGCAGGCAGAACAGTAGTTCACAAGACTCCTAGATCAAAAGCTAGACTTCCACTTATGTATAGGTCTTTTTCATAGAATGGTTTGGGTTGGAAGGCATCTCAAAGACCATCTAGCTCCACTCGCCCTGCCATGGGCAGGGATGTTATCGTCCACTAGACCAGGTTGCCCAAAGTCCCATCCAACCCAGCCTTGAACACTTCCAGGGATGGGACATCCACAGCTTCTCTGGGCAACCTGTTCCACTGTCTCGGCACACTCACAGTAAAGGATTTCTTCCTTCTATCTAATGTCAGTTTACCTTATTTAGTTTAATCCCATTACCCTTCATCTGGTTACTACCCTCAAAAACAGCCCCTCTCCAAACTTTGTCTCAATACTCCTTAAGAATTCATTACTTTTTCTTTATTTTTTCCCTCCCCTGCCACTTTTGGAGATATCCAAGGGCAATCCTATTAATCTTTTCATGTGATCCATGATTTCTGAATCACTGTTAAATAACTACATCTAAAGCGTATGAGAAGTTTCTGGCTGCCCAAGATTTCTGACAGAGTGCAGCTTTGATCTGGACAAAGGTGCCACCTGGGACACATTAAAATAGTACTACTCTTTGCTGCAAGTTGATGCTGCTTTTACTGGATGCAGCCACTGGCTGGCCTGGACATGTCTTGGATAGATTCAGCTAGGACTGCACTGGGAAGGTAGGAAGTCAAGGAAGATGGTGGTGAAGATAATTGACAGGACCTGAAATTACTCTGTTGCTGTGTTGCTAAGAGGGGTCTGGAAGAGACTAAGAAGTAAGGCTTCCAAGAGGAGCCAGTGCATGAGATAAAGCAGTAGAGGAAGCATCAGAAATACCTTTCAGAGGAAAAAGCTGGAGGGAGGGCTTAGAAAGCATCAGGTCTTTCTGCTGGGCAGGTTTTGTTTTCATCCTCACTTAGGGCAAGGCTTCCTGCAGCATATATAATAATTGGTTCTTTGGGTAATTTTCAGAAAACAATGAGGAAATTATAGGAAAAAGATAACTAGTTATCTGACTGCTCAAAAATGCTTTTAGAGGAAAAACCTTGTAAGATTAGTAGTGCTGAAGATCTTTGGAGGAGGGAAAAGGAAAGGAGGATAGGCAAAACAGAGGGGTATAAACCTAGCCACAAAATATGAGACACCATGAGCAGTAATCTTGATACTAGGAGTAGCAAATTTTTAATTTCTTAAGAGGAAAATAAAAAGCCACCCTGTTTTCTACCACAATGAAATACAGCTAAAGCATAAACCTGTAAGAGAGCTGTGTATACGTGTAGACTGGCAACATATATGCTTAGGGTTATGATACAGGCATTAGGATTTATTTAACTGTGATTAAACTAAAAAGGAACATACCAAACTAAATTAAAAAGCAGACACTTGAGAGGCAAGGGAAGTTTTTATGAGTGAACCCCATGTATTTTTCCTTTGCAAAAACATAACAGCTTGAAGGAACATTAATTCATTAGATAGCTCATCCAACACAGACCATCTATTGATCCAACCCAGTACTCTTGTGGGTCACCAGCTCTCACAGCCAGAAGAAATGAAGAAGTACTTTTCATGAAAATCACCATAATATACAAAACATTAAGCACAAAAACATACAAATCACACACCTACACGAAAGCAGTATTCACACCAACCCCAACTGATTAAAGCTCCTCCCAAACAACCAACCTTACAGTAACACTAGGAGAATAACAAATATTTACCTCCCATGCCTGTAAAAGGGTCCATCTTCTCTATAGATACTGGTTCTAAAAAATCCTACTCAAAATAATTACTGAGGGCCTAAGCTGGTTTCTGGAGAAGACGATGAATGGCTTTCCACTTGCTCACAGAGGGCCTAATTGCCTTCCTCTACTAATGAACTAATCTCAGGCACCTGGAGCTAGCAAGCTCCATGCCGGGCAGGCAGGGCTCAGGTTACCTAAGAAATGCTCCACATATATTCACACAAATCACTAACCCTGCAGATGTGCAAATACTGCTTTTGTCATATTGCTGGGGAGATGGACATGTGTTTGCAGTGCTGTAGCACATAAAACCTGAAGATGAATTCATTGTGTTGCTTTAATCCCTTCCAGGGGCCAGGTGGGCATTTGGGGAGCCAGATAAGTGTGTTGATTCTCCACATTACTCACTGCATTAATCCACTTGTCTGTGTGATACAGAGCATCTCAGATGTTCACAGCATAAACCTGTAGGCTGTTGGGAAAAAAAAATAGATGTATTTCAAGAGTGCCTGTTGTCTGTAAAATGAAACCTAATCAGGAAGTTAGCCTAAAACTTTGGCTAAAACCTAAACAATTCCAAAATTAGCTGATGCCTAAAGTTTTTAAAATTACAGTTAAAGGTTCTGGAAGTCACCAGAGGATGTAAGCAAGCCTCAGTATAAGCATTATGAGACAAACTACTGCACTTTTAACAACTTTTAAAAGGTTTTCACAGGCAAACAATTTTCCATGACCTCAGAAATTAAAGCAGGTGTCATGCAGCTTTCCATCCAACCAGCCACAAATTTCTTCTTCCTTGGACTGATTATGCTGATAAACACGTGTCAAATTCTAGGTATGTGTCTGGTTTCATTTGAGGGGAGAAGAATGGTATAAATAAAACACTCTTTAGCAGGAAAAAACAGGAGAGCAAGAACAGGCTCTTTTCTTGGTTTTTTGACAAATTGCTGAAATACATGGCTGTCTGGCTCTTAGCTCAGGTTCACACAGGTTGATTAGCATTAAAAAAATCACATTGATCTGCCTAAAAAATCGTGTCATTTGTATTGCTTACATAGACACAAACACCTAATATTTTTATAAGCAAAGGTAGGAATAATTTCCTGAGTTTTCTATATGTTCCAGTGTTTCACGCTTTGCTTTTTTTTTCTTCAAGACACCACCAAATAAGTCCTTCAAAAACCCAAGCCTGCTCAGATTGACTATTTCAAATCAGTCACCTAGATAGATTAGATTTTAGATATTGATTAAATGGCAAGCTTACAGCTTCACTGAAAATGATTGTGCAGGCTTTGCACAAGTGAAATTCAGTTCTGAAATTAAAAGGCAGATGAGGCAGCTCTAAAAGCTTAGAGTTTACCAGCACTGAGCAGAGCCCAAACAGAGACATTGTACACAGGATGAATCACCCCTCACTGATAGCTGAATTTCCAAGATTTCCTTCAGAAGTATGTTTAAATAAAACTGGTTTGTGTAGACTGACAGAATAAACTGCTGCACCCTCACTAGCTTGAAGAGCATTCCAAGAGAGAACAAGCCCTCTGCCTTCTGTACTCATTATCAGAAAAATGAACTCAATTAATGAATTATCATTAGTGTGAACACTGAAAGATAATATCAAAAATCCCTTTGATCAAGTAACTACACAGGAAATGGCTATGATTTAATGCAATTAATGCAATCTGTGAGGTTGAAAAGAGCAGGGGACGTAACTGTTCTACTGATTCTATGTATGATGGTAAAGGTCTGTGTGAGGAAGGCCTTCTGCAGGTAGGAGCCCGGCTTTTTCCAAACTGCTAGTTCTCACGCTTTGGAAGAGTGGGCAGATGATGGTGAATACATAAATATCAGTCAGACAGCGATGTTGTCATCACTTGACACTAGGATGCAAGGAGCAGTCGTACCATAGACAGAAAAATACCCCCTATGCCTTCTCTACTGAGCACTATGTCAGCATTGAGGAAAGTGAATGCTAAATCCTCACCAAGGAACTGATCTACTTCTGTTCTCCATAGGGAAAATATTCAACACGATAGTGTCCATACATTCTTCCTTCCTGCCCTCCAACCACAGGCACCTGCAAAAAAGGTTACAAAAGATGTGTATGTCTAGGAGCATAAAAGTATCTCCCCTGAAAATTAAAATCCTTAGTGACACTAAGTAAAAAACAAGACATTTAGGCATTTCAGGAAAGATTTGCTTAATGTTATGTTATGATCGTAAAGAAAGGGGATATGTAGACCTGTTCACATACCTCCAGATATTTCCTGGAATGTATAACACCATCCTGTCATCATACATTAAAAAAGGGATAGGAAAATTTGGGGACTATATTTAAAGAAAGGGAAATGGTTCAATGACCCCAAACTAAGACACTTCTTGTAAAACCTTTTTTGCTTACTCATATTTTCTTTCTTTATTTAGTCACTGATGACAAGGTCCCAGGTGATTTACCCTTCTCATGACCTTATGTCTTTTCACTGAAGTGGTGACCCTAGATATTAATGTGGAGTTTGAGGTTGCTTTTTAAAACATTTCTCCTCAGTTCTGCTGTTGCTGATGAGCACTTGTTTTCTTAAAGGCCTTCTTTTTTCACATGCAGAGTAGACATTCTTACTTCCCACAAGCTGTGGATTCATTTTGCAGTGCATAGTGGGCTGGGTGCTCCCATCTGCCCTTTTACACAGCCTGAACTCTCCTTCAGTTCTCTGAGCACATACCTCCTTTGACCAGGCCATGTCTCTGAGCTCCTGTCCCAAATAACAGCATACAGCAACACAAGTTGCTACTGGATTGAAAAAACCCAACCCTCATATATATACATCATATATATATAAAAATCATATATATGTGCACACACTTGTATATATGTCCTGAGCCCAGGTGAGGAAAAACAAGAAAAAAACCCTCCACCCAAACCAAAACAAACAAAAAAACAAAACCCCACAGAAAGAAAAGGTCTTGGGAAGCTATTCTACTCCATGGAGCGAGTGAATGCCAAGGTTTCTACTGACTTCCACAGGATTTCAGCCTTTTTCATGTCAGCAAAAGCCCCCATCTGTTGACAAACAAAACAGAGGATGAAATGTGCGTTTCTGCTCTGTCTCAGTCTTTTCACACCTGTCTACCTTTTGCTGAAGTGTTTGGCAGTGACTACAGCTGGCAGCAGTTGTGACAAAAAAAGACAGTCCCTGAGTGGGATTTCATGTAACAGTTCCCCAATTTCTAAATGATTCATGAAAACCTATGTGCAAATTGTTCATTTTCTAGAGAGCTCTGGGAACTGAGTCTTCTGTAGAAACTTGACTCACAGTTGCTCAGCAAATTTGTTACTAAGCAGCAAGGACACAGCTTTTTACTTTCAGTGCTGTAGGAAGATTTTATTTTTACTTCTGTAGGGTGATAATCTTCATATTCTAACATCATATTACGTATTCAACATATTAGAAAAAACCTTTCTCTTGTTTAAGTGTCTGCACATGAAGCCATCTTTTCCTCTGTCAGGGAGAACTGACAGGTTGACTGCTATCACCTACTCTCCAGCAAAGTCAGCAGCCCACACTGTCAGTGTGAAAACATCTGTTGAATGGATTTATTGACTAGGTCTTAGGTGCGAGTTGTTGGGTTTTTTTCTCCACGCTGTTTATTACAGCCCTGACCTAATGAACTTAATTTGTTGACATGTTTCCCTCAGTGTCTTTCTTGATCCTGTCTCACGTTTCTTTCTACTGTGCTGTTTTCTTGGAAACAGGAGGTTCCAGCACATCGGCGTGTCCACCAGTTGCAAATCTACCAGGCTCAGATGGCTACAGTTGGCATGGCAGGATTAGATAAACATCGGCCGGTGTCCAGGACCCCGTCTTCTCCCGCTGATTCCACATTACCTCACCCAGCCATGGACCAGCCCAGCCAGCATGTCTACACGACTGGTAGGATTCCCTAAAGACTTCTTTTAATAGGCAGGGAAAATGCGTTTGTTCATGTAGGATCAACAGATTTAAATGCCTCGAATGCCTCCAGCAGCAATGCATTCAGTTTTAGCCTTACTGTTCCTCGGTTTTATGACGCTGTACTGGCATCAAGTCAACCAGTGCAGCTGATAAATCACAGGGTTAATATTCACACAGCCATAAATCATTATCATTGACTGGCTCTGGCAATATAGCAACAGGTGCATTTTTGGTGCCTTTAAGTCATTTATAGCTTTTTCTTTCATTTCCCCATCCTCTGGTTCTTTTTTCTGTGTTCTTGTTGCCTGTGTAAAGGGACCACCAAAAAGTTAAAGAAAGACCACCGGCAAGTAGGAGAGCTGCTATATGGTTTGCAATGTCTTCATTTGACAAATTGTCTATGCTACAGGTTGTTTTTCCTACAGAAAAGGCAGGGCTCTAGCCATGACTAGAAAGTGATGTTTGTCACAGTGTTGGTGTCTTTCAGCAGTTGTGTGAAGTCTCTACAGAGAAAGGTTTTATGGTCAAGCCCTGGGCAGTCATTCACTATTGGTGTGGTCCGGGCTGCCCAAAGCACAGTAATGAGAACCCCCAAAATCTTCAGTGAAAGGAAAAAAAAAAATGGCCACAGAAACCACATTCCTTATTTTAGGTGATCTGACCTTGCAAGAGATTTCAACTTTTTAAGACCCTGACTCTCAGTGTAACATTTCAGCATGGTTAGAAGTAAATATTCAATTACTCTGTGCACAATAAATGGGAAATCAATACTTGGAGATACTGTTTATTCAATTTTATGCCAGTAGTATTAATTGCCTTACATCGGTTGGCAGAACTTGCCATACCCTGAATGCTTACAGCTCTTCATCTGTGAGCATGGATTGATGTAGGATGGAGTCCCCTAATGGGCATTATATGAGATATGTGTGCTCTTCTCTCTCCAATTACAATGTGGACTTGGAAAGCAAAAAGTTAATATTTTTTTTAAAGTGCATTAAGATGTCCTTAACACACTGCCATTAAGTGGGTAAATGGATGAAAGATGGCATTCAAAGAGGAAACACATAATTTCTTCTCCTGTAAATACACTTTCAGTTTCCCTTGTTGGGTTACAAACATTTGGATTGTACAGGAAGAAACATGGTAATGCACTTGCCATGAGTTTCTGTAGAATGGCCAGCTGTGTATAGACAGGAATTTTAAACCAGGTCGCTGTTTTTCTCATTGTGGTTCATAGAGTCCCCAAAACATTGTAAAATCATTATAAAAGATTCACAGAGCACACCAAAAGTGAGTTTATTGTGGGCAGGCTACAATGTCCTGTTCAGCAGTCTGCAGTTCCACTGCAAAAGTTAAATGGGGTTACAAATCTAAAGGCTTCTTTTTCTGTCTGCTTGGTGAGTTTACTGAAACCTCCCTTTACAAGCCCCCAGAAAGGGAACCAGAATTAAGGGGGTTACATATAACTGGGGACTTGTGGCATCAGAGAAACTGATTAAGAAATAAAATGAAGTTGAGATGGAAGAACAAGAAAAGGAAAGAAATGATGTAGTATGAACACTGAATGGTGATGATGTCAGGAAATGGAACATACCAGTCATGACAAGCTCAAGCTCTAATACAAGGAAGCATGATGGGTTCTTCAGTGGAAATGCAGACAGTGCATATGCAGAGTTAGGGTGTGTTGAGATCAGGCAGACAGTTTAACCTTAGCCCTTTAGTGAAATTTTACTACATGAGCAACAGCAGTGGAAAGAGAGAAGGAAAGAAAAAATGCATGTTATTCCAACTGAGAGTCTCAATTCTTCATTGAACTCCTTTCTCCAAATCTAAAACATTTTTATCTTGAGTCCTTGTTTCTTTTGTTGAATCAGAGCACACCACCTCTGTCGTCACAATGAGGCCCCTCCTTTCTACTTGAAGAAATCACTTTCCCTGTTATAGAATCATAGAATGGTTTGGGTTGTAAGGGACCTCAAAGATCATCTAGTTCCAACCCCCTGCCATAGGTAGGGACACCCTCCACTAGACCAGGTTGACCAAAGCCCCATCCAACCTGGCCTTGAACACTGCCAGGGAGGGGCAGCCACAGATTCTCCGGGCAACCTGCGCCAGTGCTTCACAGCCTTCAAAGTAAACAATGTCCAAACCTACCCTCCTTTAGTTTGAAACCCATTACCCCTTGTCCTGTCACTCGATGTCCTTGTAAGAAGTCCCTCTCCAGAATTTCTGTAGGCCTCTTCAGGTACTGGAAGGCCACAATAAGTTCTTCCTGGAACCTCCTCCAGGCTGAACAAGCCCAACTCTCTCAGCCTGTCTTCATAGGAGAGGCGCACCACCCCTCTTTGTGGCCCTCCTCTGGACTCACTTCAATAGTTCTATGGCCTTGTACTGGGAACTCCAGAGTGCTCCAGGTGGGGTCTCACAAGAGCAGAGTAGAGGAGGAGAATCAGCTCCCTTGACTTGCTGGTTATGCTTCTTTTGATAGGTCTCCATGCTTTCAGACTGATATGGAAAACCTTTATCATTACAGTTTCTGAGTACATTAAAAATAGAGCCATTTTCTGTACTATGAGATTAGCGTCCTTGGAGTAACAATGAACAGACTTTTCAACATCATCAGTTTTAATACAGTTCCTGTGAGCAACTAGATAGATATGTGTACTGGTATGGTATGGTATGGTATGGTATGGTATGGTATGGTATGGTACAGAAAGACTTTATTGTGCATAGTATATCCTGAATCTGGATGGTACCATAGCATTTATTCATTGGTCAGTGGTAAAAAAGCAAGCCAGACCAAATTTTCTCTAATCTTATACAACCTTTCCAAAATCCTTTAGGATGAAAGCCCTGAGCAACTTTGATCACAGTGCTGACCTGTTCCATGCAGAGAGTTTGACTAAGGACCTCTGGAGCTCCCTTCTGGCCTAAGAAATCCTGTGGCTGTATGATTTGGTCCCTTAAAAGAGCATAAGATGCAACCTACCACTGACTTAAGCAGTTGCTATGCTACCATTTTTAAATGCATGGAAGGCAGAAATAGGTGAATAGACAGGGAGAAAATTCTAGTACAGCATGAAGTGAGGTCAAATTCAGACCTTATAAATGAATGCAAAAGCACCTCCCCACTTGGAATTATTTCTTACTGGTGGTTTTGCGTTTTTTCTTATTTAAAGCCTATATATTCTTGGAAGACAAAAAAGGTAGAAAGAAAACTCTTGTGGCAGAACATTATGCAGCGATCAAAAAGATCCTGTATTTTTGTTAGTCATGAGAGAAAATGCTCTTAGCCAGATATCTGAAAGGAATGACAATGGTGGTGGTTGTGAGAGAGCTATGCAATATGTAAGCAGTATATACCCAAGTTAATGAGTTAAAGATGGAAAAAATATTAAATCAACCTGATGATCATTTAAATGCTTTACAGAATATCTGACATTTTTCAGTTCAGATTTTTTTTTGAATAGTTTATTAGATATTCTTCCCTTGGGTTTTCTTATCAGTACTGTTGCTTTTCAGGACTTTCAGCTTCTTCAAACCATGTTGTTAATGAATAATTTTTAAGTCTTTTGCTCTCTCTTCTGTTTAAAATATTATTAAAAGAAGCTGACCTAAATAAAGTATTTTGGAAAGGAATAAGTGTTAGGGAGTCCCCACCAGGAAGACCTTGTTTTTTCTGACTTAATGCAAATTCACTTTCTTTTGTCCTGTGTCCCGTATCATTATAAGGATCAGTGGTGCCACCATCCTAGTCTGTCATCAGGGCCACATTCTGACCTTGGTAATATTGGTGTAAATCCAGAATAAATCCACCAGTCTCAGTGGAGCTGCTCAGATTTACACAAGGAATCTGAGAGTAGAATCTGGTTGTAGGCATTTGTTCTGCAGAGACAGAATAACCATCTTTTATTAATATTTCACAGCAGTCTGCAATTGAAAACATTTGTCTTTCTCTCTCCCTCTCTTTTTTTGTGGGGGTGGTGAGATTATTGGCTGAATCCTGTTAGGGAAATCCTACAGGCTATTTTTAGCAGTAAACTCTACTGCTTCATTGTGATATTGTACCAAGTACATGTGCTATGTGACCAGCAGCCATACCTCTGATTTACTTGCACATCCTAAATCAATTTAGATGCTTGTAATAAATTAAAACGTGTATTTCAGTCTTTTCTTAAGGCAATTAATTCTGCTAGAAATAAATTTTACACTAATTGGTGTGAATATCTTGCCATTGAAAAGTTTGGAGTAGAGGTTTCTGCCACGCAATACTGACCTGACCCAACTAAACTAATATTTGATTCTGAAAAAATAATTTACATACAATGATATCACATTTTTAGTTATAATCTCTTTTGGGAAAAATATTAGTGCAATAAGAAAGGGTTGTTTATGTCAACCAGAGGAGGCATCCTGAATACACAGTTTAAGCATTTCACTTCAAAAGCACTGTTAGTTACAGCCCTTTTATAGGTCATCAGAAAGTGTCATTATTACAAAACATCTTGATTCTGTGTAATAATAAGATAATAAATTATATATCTAATATTTGTATTAACTGCAGTTTGGGCTATGCAAACCTAACCCCATAGTGAGCATTGATAATTGAAATAGAACAGTTGTTTGGAGAATGGCAGGTAGGGGACGCTTTCAACTTTCAGTTACCTTTTTTAACATTTGATGAGTGTTTCCATTCAAATCCATTGGATATAACTGCCTAGGATGCCTAAGTGCTTCTGAAAGTCCTGATGCATGTACTTTTAGCATCCAAACACCTTCTCTCTGTTGGGCAAGAAGATGGGAGGGAATTTTTCTTATCTAATGATATAACAATCACTTGCAAACTGTACAGCTATGCAACAGACAGTAGAAGTTAAAATTTTGGGAGCCAAGAAAAGGAAAGGAGGTTATGTGAGCATGCACTTATTTCTGTGCATACTTGCAATTTCAAGTAACTTACAAGAACTGACGATAGAACAGCAAAGCTTATAAATGGTGCAGTGCAAAGAACTGCAGAGAAAGGAAATTATTAACTGCTTTGACAACGCCAGCAAAGATTCTAAGCTACATTAGTTTATTAGCTCCAGATTTTCACTGTTTCTTTCTTTTTTTCCTTTAAAAGTAGACAAAGCAAGAAAGTAAATAGAAGAGTTCATTGCTAATGAGCTATTTTGTTTGTTGCCTAAGCATTTACTGTAAGCTTAGTTATGCTGCACATACGTATTATCATTGTGTTCTCCTTATCCTAAATGTGATTGTTGTATTATTATTTTGGCTTAAATAGCAAGATCCCAAAGGATCAGTTCTAAAGTGCATGAGCTAAGAAATATGGCAGCATAAATATTTCTAGAGCAGCATAATTTTCTGGCTGGCTTCTCACTGAATTATCTCAGAACCTTAACTTTGCATTGCCCACAATGTATGCAGACTCTTATTCAATAGAGTTTTTAAGCACTTTGTTAAAGTTCAATATCCATTCAAGAATGTTGCTGAATAAGGGCAGTATTAAGCATCTTGTTGAATCTGGCCTTTAATTTTGTATTTTCTTCACTGGCTGACTTTTCAGTAGCAGTAGCTAACACAATTTTCCCAGAACTCTGTTGGCATCCCCAGTAGTGGTGGCACATAAGAAAGAGGTTTTGAATGCCAAGTTTTGCAGCTTGGAGAAATTGTTAATTTGAGTCCCTTTCAACTGTAAGGGGAAGAAAAATGAAAATGCTTCCCAAATCAAAATGGTTCATGGGGTAAGAAAAGTATTTTTTGTTCCAGACATTTCTGAGGGAAATGCAAACAATAAGTAAATAAATTAAATCTTTTTTTCACTGTTTCAGACTGGTTTGAAAGCCTTGAAAACTAAGTGTAGCTAGAGCCTACTTGCTAAAATTTCTCTTTTGCTCCCAACACACAGCTACAAATCAATGTGATATTGATAGCTGTTCTGTCCTTGGATAGATGAGCGTAGAAAATTCAAAAGGAATTTTCAAAAGACATTGCAGTCTAACAACGGGATTTGTCATAATTGAGTAGTGGGTGGAACTTTTCATTTTAATGAAAAGGGACTCTGGCTGCCACTGCTACAGTCTCTGAATTTTTTTGAGAGATCTGATTTAATACAGTATTAGTTAAGCAGTACAAATAGAGAGTGGCATTGTCACTTCAAAATTTGTTTTAAAAGGTTTTTCTGAATTATTTTCCTTACACTTCTATGAATATATTGCTTTTTCTTGCTGTATATATAGCTTGATTCACAGCCTTAGCTGACCTGACCCACTAGAGAAAGAGAAAATAAATGATTCAGTAATAGGGCTGAATTTTTTCTAGCCATAAAGCTTTGACAAGATACCACTTGATTTCCTTCTTCTTTACAGTTAATTTTGCTTATTCTTTGGAATTTTTTTTTTTTTACCCTATCAATATCACAAGACGTATCTTTTAACTCAAAATTCAGTGTCCCAGAGTAACAGGGAATTAAGATCCAGAATTTTCTTCTTGCCCTTACTGACAGGTGTTGTAGCATGCATGGCATGCAGGAGTATAACTTGCAATTTCTTCACTTACTCTTTCTTATTGTGCTGTCTTTGTGCCAAAGGTGTTGTGTACGACAGTCTGATGCTGAAGCACCAGTGCATGTGTGGCAACTATGCTAATCACCCTGAACATGCTGGAAGGATCCAAAGCATCTGGTCAAGGCTGCAAGAAACTGGGTTGCTAAACAAGTGCGAGGTAATAAAAAAGGAAGACCAGATACTTGACTTGTTAAAGCAAATTTCAGATTATTAAATCATAAATCTGTCTTATTTCTGTAACGAGACTAATTTGTCTTAGGAATAATTTGGACTTAACTGACAGTATTAAAATAATGCATTTTAGGAAAGCACACTTCCCAATCCAAAGACAAAGAATTTACTCATTGAAAGACATTTTTCCACGCTCATCAGAATTTAAACTCCAGACATGACTCTGGCCCTCACCTTGGTATAAGAAAATAGACAAGAAGTAGTCAAATGGCAAGTGTAGTCCTTCCAGTAGAACAGTTCTTAACTTTTTCAAGCATTTAAGGACTTTGCTTCTGTAGTAGCATAGAACACTGCTTTTTTTTTAATGTAGTTTGTATCACTCCATAAGCACATTGCATCTTGTCTTATTTCAGACTCTAAAGTCTGTTTTCACAGCATTTGCATTTTCCAGGTGTACAATGGGTACAAAGTAAGAACTTGAGACATTCAAGTACAATCTTCTAGGTGGTATAAGAGCAAATATGGAATTTGATTTCCCTCACAAAATTGCATATTAAACAACCATGCTTAAATCAAATGTGGGCTCTGAGGTTCATATATGGCTTGGGTTACCTAAAAACAGCCTTTTCCTGCCATTCACTGCTTCCTATGGATTGTGCAGCACTGTCAACTTCTGCAGAAGCCTTTGGTGATTGCGGATGCTTACTGCATTGCAGCACAAGTTAACAAAGTTCAACACAAATTTGCTTGTATTTTGCAGGATCCCAAAACCGCTAGGGCTTTTATGCTTTGTCCTGATTAATGTCTTGAGTTTATACACAGGTACAACAGGTCCCTTTGATTAGCTATTAGTGACTGTTCATGAGGCTTTTCTGCAGATAGCCTGGTGTACTGGGCGGTGAGATACTGCAGGCACTATGAATGGATTTGTAGTATACGCTCATCTAACTAGATGGCAGCACTCTAACAGGCTAAGACTTGGTTTTAGCTTGGATAAAGTTTTTAGTCCTCGAGAAGACTTTCTTTCAGCAAGGCCCTCAAGGCTACATATCACATGAGTGGTTTCTCTGGTGGGATCACCTATTTAAGGAGTAAGTTAAACATGCAGCCAAGTGCTTTACGAAAATAAGGCTTAGCTACCTTATTGACTCAGGACCTGTATTAAAAAGAAAAGATAAAAAATGAAGAGAATAAGTAAAATGCAATGCGTTACTATGTATTAGTTTCTTCAGTAATAAACAGGTATTGCTGAACAGTAAATTGTGTGGACCTGCAAAAGGTGTAAATATGAAAAGTGGTATGGATTAGCCTGAGACGCATGCAGTCCAATAGTTTCCTGGAAGATTTAAAGTTTCCTCTTACAATTTTGCAATTCCAAAAACTGAAATATAATCTATTAGGTCTTGCAATATCCAGTGAGTGGGCAGAGAGGAAATAAGTCACTTCATGTCGAATGGCTGGAATGTGAAACAATCTGTCAAAATGTAAAATCTGATGATAAGACTCCGAGGAGCCTCATTATGAAGCCGGTGCATAGATGTGGTGTTTAACTTGATTCTCTCATGTAGCTAAAGACAGGTTTATATTTGATGATGCAATCTGTCCTTTGCTTCACTGAATTCTGTAGTACTTGCTTGACATCAAATGCATCCTTAAATCTGCTCACTTTTCAAAATAAGACTGCAGTGATTCATGTATGCAGTGCTCTGATTCTTTAGAAAAGTCATTCAGCTGAATATATGACTCGTGTCTGTAAAGGAGTGATTACTGTATTATTCAAGAAATAACTGGCCACTATTAAACTGCATTCTAGAATATACGACACTCAGGATGCAGAGTCAAAGCACCACGGGCAACTGCACTGTCTCTTTTAATGACTTCTGAATGCGCCCTTATGGACCATTAGTATTTCTTAATATCATTTCTCAACATAATTTCCCACAGTTTCTGTCAGAAGGAGTGGGGAGATCGCTGGTCAGGTTTTGCCTTGTGCACTGCCTCATGCACCAAGTCTGAAGGGCAGCTTAGGAGCAGGAACCTGCCACAGCCACTTAGGAAATCCTCTGCGGCATCTGTGAACCTTCATTTTTTCTGTGATTCTTTGATTCTCTTTTTGTAAAACAATTGTCCCACAAGAGGGCTGCAGTCCCACCCTTTGCCTGATGAGGATTTTCGGGATCAAAGGTAGTTCGGTCAGAGGTAGCTTAGATCTCTTTACCTTGCAATGTGTGTATCCTTAGCCACAGGCTTGTGCCAGGGGGTCCTCCCAATTTTCTTAATGTAGCAATTTAACCTTATGAAAATGAGCAATCTATATCTATAAAATCTTTGTTAACTACAGCAAGGTTCAAAATGTGGTTCCTAAATCGTGTGGTATGGATTAACCCCTCTCATGCAGCTCTGATCTATGGCCCTGGAGATACAACCTGGTGTTGGCCAGGTACTGTCCTCTCTAACTGGACCTAGACAATACCACACTTGCTGCAGTTAAGAGATTGTTCTATAGACTTAATCTGTTGCCTATTTATATTGCACATATTGCTCACATTGCTCACATATATAGCATTTTTAAAACATAATTCAGTAAAACCATAACCAGGTTTAACCGGAGTACTCCAAGCTGCGTCTTCACTCCAAACTAAAATGTGCCTGTGACTGTTCTCCACCACTGTGGCCAACTAGCATGGAAAGATCCATGTTCATACTACCAGGAATTCTCCTTGGCCCATGCCAGTGACCAAACCGTGTCTGGGAGTTGTTTCGGAGAGTGCTAGTTGCTGTTCAGCCAAAACGGTGTGAAAGACCACTTCAGCAATTTAATAGTACAGATGATTGCGTTCCTCTGCCTGGGAATGTTTCCTGGCACTGCTTAATTTACTACTGCAGACACAGCCAAAAGGCCCTGCTTCTCCAGACTGTATTTTGTCTTTCTAGCCGTAGTTATTTGAGCTCTAGAGTTACTCAAACTGCAGTTTAGAGGATTTCTGCTAAATTGAGAAACTAGTTCTAGCTTTCAGATTTTTTTTTCAATCACATCACTCTTCCACATAGATACATTACTTCCCCCACTGGCTTAGCAAAGGAGAAACACATTCAGGCCATGGCCAGCCCTGAATGGAATTTGAGAGACCAGTCTCTGACTGAGTCCAGTGCAATAGAGTGAAGTAATTTTCCCCCTTACTGGACTTTTAAATAGTCCTAATATATATTTATTGCAAAAAGTAAAATTTAGGCACAATATTTTTGCATTAGTTTAAAATTTTTGTGTATGTTTCCTAAAATACCTATTCTGTGTTCGTTAGAAGCTGACAGATGTGGAACAGGGAATTATCAAATGCAACACCAGCAGCTAAAAGATGCAAAGATTGGCATAAAAACTTTTTTTTTTTTTTTGGCAATTTTCTCATGGTAAAGAGCAATGTCTAACCTTTAGGGCAAAAAAGGGACTGAATTATGTTTTGGTAGTGGTGTCTGCTTTCTACTTATTCTAGGGAGAGGAAGTATTTACATAACTCCTTTGGGGCCATAATTTATGCACACATGACTGACATTAGGCTGCACTGATCGGCACAGTTTTAGAAATGAAAAGAATGTAGACACGGTCCCACTTTGTGCCCCCACCTCTACTTCCTGTAGGGACTGTGGTCCAGGAACATTTTTCTTTTCAGCCTGGAATTTGATCTGAATTTTGGTAGTTTTCTGGATTAGGAAGATATCTTATACCTCCTGCTGTCCACATCTGATGGAGTGAAGAGAAGGAAAGAATTTAAAGATTGAGAAACCTTTAGTCTGCCAGATCACATAGACTGAGATAGATGAAAAAAATTCCATAATGCAGTAAAATTAGTCCACGAAGACACTTTAAGAGAAACAAACGATCATATTCAGGTTAAGCACTGGAAGACCAAAACACATAAAGAGAATAAATGCATCTAGATGTGGGTACATGCATGTTAGAGGTATGCTTGCAATTCCCACATAATGGAGACAGAGCAAGTGATGTGGGTATACTGACAGGCAAAAGATCTGTATTACCTGCGTGTATTTTGAAAGACAAGAGTGAAGTTAACAGCTATAAAAAATCCCAGAAAAATAGGAAAAACTCTGAAGACCTTGTTTACAAACTAGATGCCCTAAGTGAATTTCAGAGACGCTATCTCGATACAAATAGCTGCAGTAAAGGCAATGGGCACCTTACACTGAGAGACCAGAGTGAGAAATATTCCTTAAGCTATGTCAACAATTTCTGTTAGTTCAGCAGAAACAGGTGGTGTTACCTTTGTCTTTTTGAATCTCTGACTTTGCAAGAGTTTATTCTGCTGAAATTCCAACCAAAATCTTCAGGTTAATAGAGGTTATCTGTGTAAAACTTCATTGGTCTATTTTAAACAGAAGACCAGAGAGTCTTTGACCTTAAATTCTGTGAAAGGAGAAAGCATTTTTGTCATGGTGAGAATAACTTTCTAGCTCTTGACTGATTTTTCAAAGCACTCAGGTGCAGTATTCTGGTTTCCTGAGATGTAATAGCTTCTCTGTTGATGAGGGAACTGCATATGTCAGAGGAGATAGCCAACACACAAACTGTCATGCACATTAGAAAAGGATGACTTGCTTGCTACTATGGATGTAGTATTCAAATCCCTCTGAATGGAGCAAATACTGTGCATAAGTTCTCCTATGCTATTTCCTCCTTTTTCACTGGCATTATGCCATTTTCTGCTTCCTACGACATTTTAGGCTTTTGATACTACCATGGCCAATGAAAATGAAGAAAGACACTTTAAAATAAAAAAGATGTGGATAAAAGTATATGTGTAAAGTTATACAAATGCATATGTTATGTTTTCTGATAACTCATGCCAGTGAGAGCCAGAAGCTATTGCTCTGCAACACTGAAGTTACATGATTCCAGATTCTAGCAACAGAGTTACATGCTTTTGTAGATCTGCTGTATGCTGAAATCATTGTGTAAGAAGAATTGTTCTTAGCAAATATTACAGGTAATTTTTAATATCAGTTATTTTTTCCACTGTTTAGCCTTAGATTCTTGGAATTTTAATGTTATTGAAAATGTCTTGATGGGCAAAGATACTTCAAGGGTGGGATGAAAGAAACAATAAATGAGGAGGTGGGACTGTCTATCCTTCCCTTTCCTCCTGCCTTTTACTGTCTAAACATGCTAGCTGATGCTCCAGGTGAGAGCTAGAGAAGCTGTGGAGAACCAGCAGCTTTGGGCTGTACCTGCCCTGCCTGGCAGCTCAGCAGTTGGCTGCACTCCAAAGACCTCACTGCTGGGAGCAGCCTGGAGTCAGGGGTCCTGCTTGGTGCTACTTGGTTTCTGCACCAAACCTGTTTCTGCAGAATCCTTTTCTGCCTAGAAATACTGTGTAATAGGTAGCTCCTTGGCAAAATTTTTTTGGGAGACCACTTGCAGAACCTACTCTATTAGTGCAAATCCCTATATTCTATAGGCTATCACAGAGCTCCCTGTTGTAAGAAATCCAGCTGGATGTGAGGCTTTTTTATAGTTAAAGTGGTGCATAGCATTTAACAGCATTTTAAAGGGTCAGACAATTAACTCTCTTGAACATCTCTTAAAGAGTTTTTGCATAACTTGTAGAAAATATATGACCAGAGTGTGGGTATTTTACTCGAGGTTCTTTGAGGTGACCTTCATTAAATACCATTTTACTGTTCTTATACATGTCCTGTATAGATACTGTTCTTATAATGTTCTTATACATGTCTTAAACAAAAAACAGCCTTCTTTTCCATTTTGCTGTAGATCATTTGGTTTATAGATTTTAAGCAGCTTAGTAGAAAAATAGAGCTTAATGAAAATGGATGAACAAATAAATGTTAACATTCACCTCACTTGTGAAGAAACACTTTTTATCTGACCCAGAAGAACCATTACAGAGTTTACTGACTCCATGAAGTAACATAATGTGCCAATTTTGATTGTGCAACTGTGTGTTAAAAGGATGTGAGTGCACCGCTACAAATTCTCATGTGAGACTGGGAGAGGCTTGAAGAAATTAGAGAAGAAAAAGGGTTTATTAAGTCATTTAGTTCTTGGATCATTCCCTAAAATGTTGTTTTCCACTGTTCAGTCAAGTTTTAAACACTGCAAGAAACAGGGCTTCCACCATTTCCCTGAGGGAAATTACTTCCCCTGAGGGATGACTTCCATAGTCAGCTAGATCTAACACTCAGGAAATTTTTTCTGATTAGTCAGAAAAAATTGCTACTGCTTAACTTGATATAAATTGTTCATGGTTCTTCTGACCCTCCCCTAGGCATCTCCTTTCTTCTGCAGAACACATACTTTTTAATATTTGTAATATTGCTTTCTTCTCCTAGTGAAGAGGTTGGTGCTGTCTGATGTGCATGAGTAGTTGATGGATATAATAACTATAACTTGACCTCTGGAATTGAGTGGTGTTTCTGTATATGGGTTAATCAGTCTATTAAAAATAGGATGGTCTATTTAGATAACTTTACCTGTTTCTGTCTAGACCTTGACAGTCAGACATATCCACAGTCTAAGTTGTGAGAGATTTTGCCCCAGGTATTTGTAAGGACCAGCTCTGCAAATAGAGTCCAAGACCTTAAAAATAAGCTGTATGTTATTCAAGATCAACAGTAAAGATGATCTGGGGACCAGAACTTTGTTGACAGTGCTGTTTATTATGCCCAAACCTGAACAAAATCTGTTTCACGTTGCTGTGTCTGCAAAGGCTGTGCAGCAGTAGCACAAGCAGAGAAGCAAACAATTTTCTGACTAGCTGTAATTCCAAATACATACAAGGAAGAGATCGGCTGAATAAAAAAGTGTTAGTTTTAGTCTTTTCTTCCTTCTTTCCTATCTTCCTCCTTCCTAAAGTAATTAAATTTCAATGGATTTATAGAAAGACATCACAGATTTTTTTAACATTGATTTAAATGGGGAGAGTGCAGGCTGCAGAAACAGTTAAAGAGACAAACTGAGCTCACAAAAATGTAAGAAAGCAAGTGAGTCAGCATGTGTAACAGCAAAAATGATCCTGGGATATCGAACATGCCTTAAAAAAAAAGATACAGAAATATTTTATTAAAACATTTAAAGTTTAATTTTCTTCTTCTCCCTGGCTCTCCTCACTGAGATCATGTTCTTCCTAGCAGCATAAATCACGAGTACTAGTAGTAATGCAAAAAACATTATTCCTCATTCAGAACTCATCTGCAGCTTACAGGTGTGAATAAATTTTTGCTCTTTAAACCAGATTTTTTCCAACCAGATTTCTTACTTAAGACATATTTCGACTTCTGGTTTGTATCTTTTAATACAATGCAGAAAAGAGTCAGAATCCTTTCTTTTTCTTGTGTGTGAAACCCTGTATTAACTCTGCTAAGACTTAAGTGAAGCATTTGTGATAAACCACACGCATTTCTTTTTCATATAGCATTACTTTAATAAACAAATCAGTGTCACATTCCTGCATGACGCAATTTCAACCCATTATTAATCATACTAAATGTTACTTCGGACCTTTCCTTTTTTTTTTTTTTTTTTCTTTTTTTCTCCCTAAATATTGTCAGTGGAATATTGTAGGCCTCTGCTGTTTTCTTTCAGCGAATTCGAGGTCGAAAAGCCAGTCTGGAGGAAATACAGCTGGTTCACTCTGAACATCATTCACTGCTGTATGGCACCAGCCCCCTGAACAGACAGAAGCTGGACCCCAGGAAACTCCTAGGTCTGTACAGGCCTCTATTCTACTGAGAACAGCGCATTCCAGCACTGTCATTAGTCATAGCTGGTGTCAGTTTAAAATACTTGGCAAGCAGTGTGACAAAAATTCACTTTTTCCAAATGGATTGCTATGTGGAAGGAGAATGCTACAATGGAAGCCAAATATAGATTATTTAAATGCACAGGCTGGAAAGCAGCAATAGAAGTTTCTCCTCATTTGCTTCAAAAATCATCAAAGTGTTAACCCTTTACTGTGATTTGTTCTCCTCCAGAGGCCAATGGAAATTTTGAATGTGGTTGGTCTTATATCTCCTTGTGTTCTTTGATTTAAAAACAGTAGTAAGATACACTTGCTTGTCAGAATTGCTTGTTTGCTGTTCTCATTTGCTTTATTTCAATTATTTCAGCCACACTGAGTGCAGATACCATGCCTAAATCTTGCTAATAAGTGAAGTTTACTTTAATGCCTTCCCGTTATGCAGGATACGGTGTCTTCCTGAATAACAAGGGATGGGGAGGAAGGGGGAGGGGAAAGGCATTATAATATTAAATAGACCTATGTACGTACAGAACAGCAGAAAGCTGACAGGATTTTCACATCAAATATCCAACAGCCAATACTCAGTGTATGCTCTTTATAATAGGAAAGTAAGTTAAATTGAGCTCTGCCATGAGTGTAGGACCAAGCAAATCTACTTGTTGCACCTGCTGCAGAGAATGTGAAAGGAAACGCATGAAAAGGTAGTGCCTTTTGGAAATAAGCTGTGAGTGAAATCCCACCCTTTAAGTTGAAGCACTCTGGATGCAACAGTCTAAATCTCAGCTATTTTTATACCACTCACTCTAAGATGTAGAGTTTTTTCTAAATGTAATGAAACCCAACCCAAACAAAACAATACTAGTCATCGAAAGAACTCATTGCCACAGTTCTAGTACTACATACCAATTATTTTGCTTTGGAAACTAATGCTGAGTTTCTTCTGTAAAGCAGACTGTTCCTTCAGTGAGTCATAAGAGTAGATATGAAAAATGTCTTGATCTGATGTTATCTAATTTTATAAATCTTCTTAGCCAAGGCAACATCGAAACAAAAATACTTACAATGTTATAGCTTCTCAAGAGCTTGAATTTCCAAGGTAATAAAATCTCTCTTGAAAAAAACCAAAAGTGTTTCCAACAAAAAGCTCTAAATTCCTGCAAAATGATAATTTGGAAACATTTTGGTTTGAGTTCACCGACATTGTCAAAAGGTTCCATTCTGATAAAGTCAACCGTTTCATTTAATTGTTTTTAATTTGATTCATTTCATTTTGAATTTTCATGTACACTGATGTAAAATATTGCTCCCATTTTGGATCTCAGAAGCTGGCCACCATGTAGGATGCTGTGTGTATTTGTAACTAAGAGGTGAAAAACGGAACGGACCCATGTATCCACACTGTGTTTCTGCCTATGGTAGAGAACACAGGAAGCTTTGTTTACGCAATCTCAGAAAACCATTTCTTTGTCCACAGTTCTTTACTTGATACTCTTTGCCTTTTTTATTTGACACTTAGTCCAAAACATTTACTATCTGAGCTTATATCTAGATAATACTCATAGCATATATTCTGAGTGTATCCTTGGCATAATGCCCCCTTCTCTTTCTCTGTTTCTAGAATGTTTTCTTCCTGCATCTTACATGGCCTTTTACCCAGACAACAGTCAATGAAACACCCTTCCCACAGGCTTTTGCATGTGCTTGTTTTTTGGCTGGAAGCTCTAATCACTTGTGCTCCCAGACACTTCTATAACGGAACTTAATTTTCTCTTACGTTTTCCCAAAATGCAGTGTGACTCTTCTACCTTTCGTTGTCCCCAGTTCTTTGAGGTTGAACCTAACGAGTCCCGACACTAAAATTAACATCTTGGTATAGTATAGAAATTCAAGATGATGTGTAGCAAAGGGGAAAAATCTGAAGGAAATGTTTCTCATCAAAAATGTCATCAATAGCAACATTGTCTCATAAAACATTTCTATTTCAATGAAAGTGCATCTGTTCCCTACAGAATTTGTTCCATCAAATTACGGCTTCACATCTCAATAAAAAGGAGGATCTAACCATTCCTTTCCTTATTCCTGTACCCAGCCATTAAAGGGAGACACTGTTTCTTCTCCACTTGTGCTTCAGAAAAATGTTTCTTTCCTGACCTTGTTCAGAAACCTGCTCTTTCTGAAGCCCTTTTTTTGTGTTTGTACTTGTTACCAAGCCACTTCTATATCACTCAAACAGAAAAGGAACACTTGACGGAATGAAATTTAAGTATGACTAGGGCTAGAATTGTGCAACGTGTCAATAAATGCTTATTTCAATGTTCCTGTTGAGGGAGAACAACCTCTGTTCTGGAAGACTGCAAAGCAAAATGGCTACAAACTACTGAAATCAGTGAGAATTATGCACACAGTTATCATTCACATATTCTTAATGCTTTCACAATATAAACTGGCTTGAACTCTTGAGCTTTTTTTTCCCTGAATCACGGCCTACAGCCATAGCCACTGCAGATGATCACTTAGACTTCTATGCTGTTGCATAGTTTAAGCTTTTGACTGATTCTATTTCAGTGTGGTGTGTTGAACAATATGTAATGTTGCATTGCACTGTCTTGACATGAAGGAAACTTATATGCAGACTATGTGTCACATCACATTATGGTTTCATGTGACGGAATGCCACCTTTCAAACCTCTCTGAATAAGCTCAAGGGCAGACTAGTTGTCAGACAGGTCTTGCAGATTTTTTCCCTCTCTACCCATAATTAATAAAGTGTTTCTAAAAAGCAAGTTTCCAATGATTACAAGTTTGGAAAAGTGAGAAATATACTGTTGACACATCCATGGCAGTAGGGCTGTATTTTGAGTACAACTAAAAGATGCATTCACAGAGCATCTGTGCAATTGCAATTTAAAATTACTGAAAAAATGACCACTAGGCAGAAATGGCTTAATTCTTGAGGAATGATACTGAAAACTATCAGGTTCCTCAAACTGTGCCTTTTCACTTCTTAGTTGTTTTGTTTTTTTTCACAGAAATATTTTCTCCATCACTTTTCCTGCTCATCAGACTCTCAGTCCCCAACTATCAATCTCCTAAGCAGCTTCTCCTTCTTCAGGGGCCCTAACCTCAGTCAATGATGGGTGCCTCAGCACCTAATTTGACTTATACTGTCTTTGTGTGATGAAATTTTAGGATACAAATCTTTGATAATTTTTCTAGCTCTATCAGTAAATTGTGCTAAACCTTTTCTGAAAGATCTTTTTTTCTCAAGTGATTTTCTGGTGACTGCAAACTTTGTCCTGATGCAAAGCCAAAAAAAATTAAAATTATTTAAAATTTGTCTTCTCTCTTACTTGAATTATCCCAATATCTTTTATTATTATTCTATAGGTACCCTTGGGTGTAGAAGGATGTTACTGTAAAATGATTGTTACTTACCAAGTTCTGCTGGGGCACGAGCTCCAAACATCACGAGAAATTCTTACCTCGATTCCTTTCCAGGTTTTGCATTTTGCTACTGGTGTTCATTTTTATGGCAGAGTGTTTTGAGCTCTTTTCTTTTTGTGAGGCTAGCTAAGCTAAGGCTTACTAGTCACTTCCCTCACTCTTCATGAAGTCTAATGTTTTCTTGTTCTGCAAAGTCTGTTATCTGCTTTTTTGGAGTATTATGTAATTAGAAGTTAGTATCTTGGCAAGTTTCTTGATACACTGAAAAGGTCTCCTGCTTGTTTCCCCCCATTTTACTACTATCTGTTGATTGATTTTAGTGTCTTTCCTCACCATCTGCTTTTCTGTTTTTTCTTTGTGTTTGTTGTTTTTAATAGTGTTTACCACGCACAATGTGCCCTGCTGCAGGGAGATGAATGAGAATTCATCTGTTCTCTCTTATGTCCCCTCTGCAACGGAATTTAAGAAAAAAGGTCTAGTCATTCAATATTCTAAAAATGCCTTCTTTTATCTCAAATTACAGCTTATGTTTCCATTCACATCTCCTGGCAATTTAACTGCACTAATTTTTTAGCTATCTGTGCAAAACATTTTGATCTTCTCCACAGTAAAAAGTGAAAGAATCCTGTTCTCATTGGTCCTTCGACCTGCTTGGCAAGAGACTTGCAAAATACTCCCATACCTCAATTCGGACAATCTCCTACCTCCAACTTCTCCTTGCATGTCTGGGGCCATTAAGACTCACAGTATGAGAGTACTCTGCATAGCTGCTGCACCTGCATTTCCCCTGGTAGCTCCACAGGAGGTTTTGTTTGGCTTCTCTGGCACACTGTGCAAACTGATCAAAGGCCTCTAGTTGGTTAAAAAGGCATCTTGGATTTTACTCAAAGTGTAAAGCACTTTATTCTTCTCAGACCTTGCAGTCTGGTCTCTTGTACTTCAAAGATGATGGCTTATAATTTTCTTTATGCATTTCATTGGCACCTGCTAAACATGACTAACTGCAGCGTTTGCCCCTTCCATAACAATGGGTGGCTCCTCTAGGTAACTTGAGTGATTCACTATCTAATGTTTCCTCCAGATGGCAAAGTTACAAAGCCAGTTCTGTGATACGGCAGGGGAAAAGCCTGTGTTCTCTTCCACAGCTGCCTTAGGATCAGATTACATACTGGGATAGGAACTGCATCAAATCCTGACATCCTTACCCATCATATTGTCCTTATCAAGACAGTGAGTTTAGTGGTACAAAAAAAGAAAACATGAATGAATAAACAGTGAGTATAAACAAGATAAACCCTATATAATTGCCTAATGTATAGACTAAAGTAAGATAGAAATTAGATTCTAAAGCCAGTTAAGTTTTTATTCCCTTTAATAGAATGTATTTACAGAGTAATATGGAAACAAGTAGTATTAAATTTTATGATTCAAAAATATTAATGTATTCATCAATGGCATGTAAACGAAGAGAACGGCATTTTTTGCATTGATAAGAAGACTGTGATTTTCATGGGAGAACCTGGAGAGTGAAGTTAAGAAGTTAGTCATCGGTTTCATGTAAGTTTATTGAGGTTCCCTCTGTTGTCAGTGAAAAGAAACAGGCACTTCTCAAGTAATTCATCCTGTCAGTCACCTAGGCAGGGTAGTGTAGAGTAGAGGTGCCTACCTCACTCCACTGGCTGTATAAGAAGCTGAAATGACTAGCTTAGCCAGGCTGCTTATCAATTACAGATATTGGCATGGCTAGTCACTCTAGTTCAGCGTGACTTTTGTTTAGAGTCGATCATTATACTCCTTTGAAACTGCTGCTTACCAATCTTAAGATTTGCCACTGTTGCAAAAGAACACCTCACATGTCTCATGGGTGATTTGCTTTCTAAGTACTAGTAATGTTTTTTATTCGCTATATGGCATTTTCACTATGTGCTACTGAAATACTGTAAAGAGTGATTACTGTTCCAGTATTTAAAATGTCTTTTTTTTATAAATGATGCTTATTGTTTCTTTTTTTTTCTTTAATATATAGGAAACGTGTCTCAAAAACTCTTTTCCTTGTTGCCTTGTGGGGGACTTGGGGTAAGTAGATGTTTGGTTTTTTTGCAAGCTGGACAGCACGCAACATATGTATTCATTCATGAGTTCTTTAGCACTACTGCATTATCAGTTCAAAGTCTTCGGAAGCTGATAAAAAGTGTAGAGAGGAAACCTGAGCCATTATCATACTGTGTTTTCACAGACCCAGAAAGCAGTACGTTACAATAAGCGTATGGAACAGTTCGGAACATATTTTGTGGCAACATGTACATTTCTTCATTTTCCTGCTTTGGGGTTTTTGCATGAGCTCTGTTTTTGAGGAGAGTGACATGGGTGCAATTGTTATAGCAGAATGAGCTTTGCAGACGATAGATGTTGAAAAGTAAATATAACTTCACACTTCTCAGAAAGGACAAAAAAATTACCAAAGCTAACATTTAGCATGAGCCATGCTCATTAGCTGCTAGCTAATAACTTGGGTGTTGTTGAACTAATAAATTATTTGAGCATTTTTATGTCCTGTTGTGAAATGCTGAGTAAGTTTGTGAGCATTAGGACACAGGCAAAAATCCACAGACAAAAATCTGTTGCCACACTAGGTAAAGGGATTTATCTAAATTACTGAGAAACATGTAGAACAGAGAATTTCTACTGATGTTGTTATCATGCTCCTATTAAATTCTTGTGAAGATAATAACAGGGAGAAATAATTTTTCACACCAAGGGGCTTTTCACACAAAAGTATTCTATGCTTTTTAGTCCATCTGGATCCATTATTCACTGATGTCAGCAATATCAAAGTAGAACGATGATATTACTAGATATTGATGGGCTGGCTGGATGAGACGTATATATTTTAGTTTATATATTTTAGCTCCTTTTCACTGTTTCTGAGTAAGCAGGAATAAAGACACAATCTCTAGAGGTCAATTTTCAATGCAACCTTCTAAAGTTTTATTTACTTTTATCCTTCAGGAAGGATAAATTCCATACCGTAGTAAGCTTGTTCATAGTGGTATTTTTATTATGAGATACCTGACAGAAAAAATACTTATTTTATAAAGCTTTAACACACACACACACACACAGAGAAGAAAAATTCCATTTAGCTTTCAGGATTTAGTAATTTTGAGAATTTCTGAAACATGAGTTAAGGAACCAACAATGAGGAAGTGGTAATCATTCCAGTACCTCTATTGTGGACTTACTTTGATAAGGATTCTTCCTCAAATTTGGAACTTAGTGACGAGAAACTTGCTAATTTTGAAAGCTGGGGGTCATCTCTGTGTGTGGATCAGCTAACATTACACACTGGCACAGAGACGTGCATGCCCACAATCACCTCTGTGCACTACTGTGTGCACATATGTACACACACAAATACATGCACACATTTCTGCATATAAGGTCATCTTTCACACTTTTTGTTGCAGTTTTTAAGAAGTGTAGAGAAAATTGAATGAGGTAATAAAGTTGAGAAAGAATGTTATTCAGGCTTCTGAGTAAAGAGAAGTTGATATAAAATTTCTTGACAAATCTTTTTGAAGACTTTCAAAAATAAATAGGACTGTGGTATGCTTTGAAAATTAGAGTAGAAGATTTTTCTATGAAATGAGTTACTGTGATAGTAAAAAAAGTGAATAGAGATATGCTTGGAAATCCTACTAATGAAAGCATGTTGTCCGTTCTAACACTAACAGAATTCAGAAATGCAGAGTATAGCTTCATTTTTTAAGGACTTACATTTATCTGCACTTTTTTGAGTCCATTTGCTTTATTTTTTATTTAAAATCATGGAAATTGGATTAAAGAACATGTTGTAGAAATGGATCTTTTATTTATTTTTTTTCTAGTTGGTTTGCATTTCTACGTATTATTATTGTCAGGCTTGCTGTGGGGATCTTTTAAAGGAATAGGTTACAACCTTTTTCAAGGTAAATAATCAGATTAGGAGCTCTCTTTCAGGGATATTTAGCTGTCTATTGGTTAAGATGAGCTCTGGGAAAGGGAGCTGCTTCAAACTGTGTGGAAACAGTTCTTAAATTTACTTTCAAAAATGGTGTAGAGAGAGAAACAGCATTGCTGCTTAGCTTTCAACTTAACTGAGGGTTATACAGCAGTAATCAGTGTAAAGCAAAAAGAGTAGTTCATGCAGAGATTTTAAGGAGGAATGGAAGAATTAATTTTTTTAAACTTTTTTTCTCATCTATTTTCTTGCTTGCTTACTTGCTTACTTGTTTGCTAAGGAGTACAGTGAGAAAGTATTAAGAAAAAAAGACTTCCACTCTGCAAGGAGACTTTATAGCTGCCTCTTGAATGATAGTTTTCAGAGCTCTTTGATCCTATTGTCTTCTTACCATATGGGGACCTTGCTGGCTGTTATGCAGCTATTCTATTATTAAATAGATTAGTGGTTAGACTACTCACACAGGGAATGGGAAACCTGGGCTCATTTCTCTCCAGTGCCAGGCTGGATTTAATATCAGGGGCCCCATCTCTTAGCGGATGTTATTACCACTGAGGAGATCACAGATTATTTCTGGAGGGGGACCTTCACACACGCACCGAAGCTGTGCTGCTGTTGGAAAGAGCACTGGGACAGAAAGACAGAGTGTATGTAGGATAAAGTCAATATATCTAAGGCTATGATCTACCTATCATACATAATGTGATAGATAATGTGAAGTCCTAGCTCTGAGTCCCTGCTCCACAAACAGTTTATAAATTTCATGTGAAACAGTGGCTGGACAAAATGGAAACTGCTCTTGGAGCAAGGACTGGAACATAGGACTTCACAGGCACTGAAGACAAGAGCATCTGATGAGCTACAAAGACTATATTACCATGAGTTTGGAATGGCTTGCATTGTTCACAAATAAAGGTCTTACTAACCTCTGTAACCCTGAATTCTACTATATTATCGATTTGGTTGTTATCTGTGCTCTAGCAGCACCAATAAACTGCATTCATAGCAGGGATCCTCTTCTTGGACAATTCTTACAGTAAAAGAAAGTTTTTTTCAAAAAATTTGAGAAACAAACAACAGACAGTGTCCATAACTAATATTTTCTGATCACATCCCATCATGGCTTTAAAACTTTTGTACTAGTTTTTCATGCACATGAACTTTCAGTGATAGGGACTAGTTATGTCAGGGTCATTGGCAAATTTGTCTTGGTATATATTAGGCTCTCAGAAGAAATCAAACAATAAACTTTATAGTTTATAAGAAACTATGCAAATATTAATTAACTCCATCATCTAAGAGCACCAAACAGTTTCACACTAACAGCCAAACTGAACAGGTCTCACAGAGAAAGAAAATTAAGCTGTTTAAATCTAACCTAAATTTTCCCATAACAGTTTTTCTTTCAGTGATGGTTATTTTTTCATCAGAGGACTATTCAGGGTCAGCAGTATAACATCCGCTGAAGCATGGGACCTCCCTTTTGCAATAATGCATTTTATTCTTTTTTCAAGCATAACACTGTTCCAGAACCAACTGTTGTTAAAGAATTCTAATACCGGGGGGATGAAATTCCTTATGTTGGAGAGAGACTAGCAGCTCTGCAGCCAGCAGTTTTAATAACAAGAGATGGTTTCTTGCAGCTGGTCAGAGGTTTGGAATGTGAAAAGTTTTCCAGGAGAGGTGGGTAGACTGCAGGTGAAGTGCCCAAGTGGGGAGAATAATCACAAATTACTTTTTGGTTCTGTGGATTATCAAACTATTCTGCAATTTTTCATCTGTAAACAGCCACTAGAGCTATAGTGATCATTGGATCCATGCATCCATCTATTGCAATTCTTCCCCTTCTGTTGTGCTTTGAAAACGACAATAAGAGAGGCAGAAATCTACTTTTAATGGGAGTAAGTTTCATCTCCTTGCCTCAGTCTGTCACTAAAAATAGTGATTGTTTTCCTGCCTGTTTGACCTGCTGCTGTGTGAAGAAATCTTGAAGTCATTTCTCAGCCATATTTTTTTTTTCTAGTTGATAGGCAAAAAAACCCACAAAGGCAAAGAAGAGCAGGCTTTTATGATAATGTCATCATCGGCTCCCAGCTTCAAACACTTCTGCGGCTTTTGAATTGTCATTTATAACTTGGAACTGAACCGACTCATAATTCCCTTGATGCATTTAGAGAAATTGATAACAGACTGCTTCTTTTATGGCTCAGAGGAGGCAACTCCAATCACATCACTATTGGCAGTCAATATTATTTTCTGACATGGTTGTAAAAGTATAAAGGGGCTTATGGCATTTGTTTAGATGAGGAATGGGCTCTCAAGCTGTGCTGGGGTTTATGGGTCCAGATTACTGAGAAGCAAAGGGAATATGATGTTTGCAAACAGGATATGATTTTATTTAAGTTTGGGTTTCGTACGTTGTTCCCTGGGGATTGTCCTGCAGACAGAAGAGAATTTCACTTTTATCATTTGAAATTGGGCAGTTATCCAATCCCCCTTCTCTCCCCCCACCCTCAAAAGACACTGCTCCAAACCTGTAATGTGTAAAGTCAGATCTTTCAATTGCAAGAGGAAGAACTGGGGGAGAACACCACCCTGCAAGAAATCAGACTTTTGCAGAATAAACACTTAGTGAGCAGAACAGAGTGCAAAGCTATAAATTCTTTCCACATTTTTACAAAAGTTACAAAATATTCATGTTTTCTAAATGTTGAATTTCTTCCTGACATTCCTTGCTCTGGTACCTGGACAGAACTACTTTTTTTCCTCACCAGACAAGAAGAAGAGCAGTAAGAAAAGCAAGATTTCACTAGTATACAACTTCAGTAAGGCAACAAAATTGTTTTCTGCTGCTTCTCATATCTTCTTTGGCTTTCTCCCTTGATCTTCTCAATCTGGGTTAAGGAAGAATATCAGCCTCTACACATTATGACCCTTCATTCCTGTTATTTATATGTGAGGTAATGGTACCAACCTGGTTGCATTAACATGGTAAGATAGTGTAAAAGTTAAGAAATTTTGGTGATGGCATTGTTGCCTTGTAGCAGATTTCTGGCTCGAGGCTTCTTAGGGGTCTCTCCTTATATCTGCGTGCAAATCTGGCATTAAAGAAATCAGACTGCCTATGGTTTGGGCGCTGAAATTTTACATCAGGTCCACACAGTTAACTTGTGTCCTTCCCCTATATCCTAGGCTGTACCAAAGCAAGTATAGTCCTCGCACAAAATTAACCAAAAGTATGTCTGTTTCCTATTTTGGGGAAAGCAATTTTTTATTTCTAGAAGCTCAGCTACTCAGTTTGATGTCTTCTATTGTGAAATCATTAATATACCATGCTGCCAATATATTCACCTATTAATTTAAACTACTCTCCTGAATGAGCTTATTAACCTACTGAAATTTGCCAGTTATGACATTCTGGAGGAGATTGAGGGAGACTTCTGGGAATAAAAGACTTGTTTACCTCCTAAGCCTCTCTGGCAGCTACACCATCCCTAAAGAAATTCCAACATTTAGTCAAAACAACCTCACAAGTACATTATGCTTTAATTGATATGTTTTGCATGACTATTTAGGACTCAGACTTACATGGTGCTGACTGTGTGATATTTTCTGCAGAAGCCATCAAAATATGTGGTAAAAAACACCATCCTGGTACCACCCCAAGGCACAACTTAAGGCCAGTGGGGATGGGACGGGAGTAAGCGCTGTAGATTTGTCATCCTAGATCATTCAAAGGTCTGCATGCTCAGTCACTTAATGCAGTTCCAGGTAAACTTTTTTAGGCTATTGACATGACGAAGGAATGAGGATGTAATGTACTCCCAGCTGGTCTGGTGTATGTACTTTTTAGACGATGAACCCCACCAGTTCTAGCAATTCATGAGAGCCAGCTGTTTCAGTGGACTATGTTTTGTAGCAACCAGACAACTGACATTACGCTTTAGTCGAGCTGTCATGCACAGAGAATTGTAGGCTTTCTAGCTAACAAGCTCACAGCTTCCTTGAGTGTGCAAAGTAAAAAAAAAAGGGGGAAATGACAGAAAAGATGCTAGTTTGCTTCATTTTAGAACAATAGTTCTCTGAAGACTCACTTGTCCAACTTAATGTTTTAGACAAATTGCTGAACTAGCCAAAGCAGGACCCTGACCACACTTGCTTGGTTATATGGCTGTTAGAGAGCCATGTGCACCTCTGGAGCAGGAGTCAGGGCACCTAAGATCAAAAGAACTGACTAGGAGTGTTTGACTTCCTTCATTGACAGGGACTTGAAGCAACTAAGCACATGCATTTTAGAAAAAAACCCCACAAAACAAGTTTTGATAACATGAATATGAGCATGATCAGAACAGGAAATACATATTCTTCCTCCACTGAGGTACAGAGACTTCATCTCTGGGTCTGGAAAGTGAAATAGTGTGTCATTTCTGGGCAAGGATGGAACGGTGCATTTAGCATATCAATGCCATGGTGAAAAAATTTCTTAACAATGAAGGGCAGACATTCTGTCCCATTCTTGTCCTTTCATGGCACTGACGTGGCCCTGTGCCATCCACCACAGGGCTTGATGTTTACACCAGTGAGAGGTGAAACTGTTCAATTGAGAGACATAGTTCATTGGCTTTGTTGCAGGCAGAAGAGAATATTTTAGAATAGTCCCAGACAGCTTTATCTTGCAACAGGCAAGGATATAAAGTTCAGGGGTGGTAATCTGCCAACTCATCAAACACAGAATTTGGTCCTTCAGATAATTTTTCTTGCCTGTTTTAACATAAGGATCTTTTTTTCCTTGGTACAAATAGATTTAAAGTGTAAACAAAGATACAGCACATGGAACACAGAAAGTTACTTAACTACCACAGTCAAATCTTTAAAGGTCTTCTCTAATTCTGTGCTTTTCCTTAAAATATTCTGTTGCCAGAGGCTAGCATTATGCAAAGAAGTCTTCTTATTTGCCAGAATATGAAAACACAAACACACACACACACACATATATATATTTGTGTGTGGTTGAGTATACATATGCATATGTTAAATGTAAATAGTGGAATAGTATCATATACAATTTTCTAATACTATTCACTCTCCCCAGATTAATCTCACACACACACACACATACATTTGATGGGAATTCTGTAACTAAAGCAGAATTCACAATTGCACTTTAAGAACACATCATGTGTTTACTGACAGAATTTACCCCAAAAGATGGGCAGAAAAGTTCCCTGGAGAGGAAATGTTTGTGTGCTACTTGTCTGAATAAACACCAGGTTCTAGCATAGCTTCCTTGTAGCCTCTACAATAAAGATCATCTACATCCAAGAAGAAAGCTAAAATGCTGTGCATTGCTAAAATGTGTTCTGCAGCAAACAATCAGACTTTTAAAAAACAAGTCTTGAATTCTGTACATAAAAGCTGTGTTTTCCATATCTGTGTGCACTACAACCAGCTACACACAGTTCTATCTATTTGCCCATGAACTCTTGGAAACTGCGTGATCAGACAGAAGAAGGCAGTTCCACAAGCATTTTCACACACTAATCCATTAAATACTAAAACAAATGTCAAGTTAAATTAATAGAGTACTCAAGGCTAGGTCTGAGTGCAGTAACATTTTTACAAGCATCTGGTGATATACACCACATATCTGAGACTTGAATCTGGGCCTAAGTGTTTTATTTATGAGTTTTTTCTGAAAACAAGTTCTAATCCACATCTAATCCATGCTATCCTCCCTCCATTCCCCCTACCAGTGATCCACACATCACTGTTTCATGAAAGTTTTGGGATCCTTTAGGGTGTCCAATACGTGCTTTATGAGACCCAGAGATTCTGATTGCCTGTCATAAAATTTAGTTTCAGAGAGTAACCAAATCAAATGATTTATTCTGAAGATATTCTATTAATCCTTTAGCTTGACCTAGCTCGGGGTTTTTTTCTGATTCCCATTTTAAATACAAAAGCTATTTATTTTTATACTACAGACCTCACATATATTCTTGCTTTTTTATAAACCTTCAGGTCAATTCTGTTTGTACAGAAGTAGGGATGCTGCATTTTTATCAGTGGCTGCCTACTGTGATCAGTACCTCTGCTAGGCATCCTATTATGAATTTTCACTTAGATTTTTTTACTATTTTATGATTTCTAATAGATCACTATTGGCAGGTAAAACTTGACAAATGTTAAATATTCTACATACAGTGGGTATATGCACTGCCCATATTCCTTGTTTTTTCCCTGAAAGACGCTTTTGGGGCCAGAATTAAAAGCCTCCAAGATTCATTTCAGAAGTCCATTTGCATCAGTATTATTGCTGAATTCTCCTACTGGTTTTATTCAAACACAACAGAGAATTCAATGCAAGGCCAAATGAGTTCCATGTTTTTTGTTTAAGCAATGATTTGTGAAGATCCTTTGAACTATTCATCCCACTAGAGCCTAAAGATCACATCCCCTTTACAATTTATTTGTAAACCACACTGGTAGACAAGAAAGTATGAAAAGCTGATATTCTGGGTACGCTTTCTGGCAGGCATTTTAGATTAAAGCAGCTGGATATGACTTTGACAGAACAAATCTCTGATACAGCTGTAAAAAAGCAGTAAAAATAAGGAAAGCTCACTGTACATATTTTTTCCTAAAGTTGCCTGCTTTTACACACTTCCTGTATGTGGGAAGAGACGTCAGCCATGCAAACGTTTTCTCCTTTGTTCCTTAATGAGAGACATGGCTGACAGGCCATTTATTAGAGGTTGTTCCTTGGAGATGATGTGCACACCTTCACTTCTTTAGTCATGGTGAGATGAAACAGCAGCTGAGAAGCACGTCGAGGACCTTTTGGTTCTTAGGGGAAATCACAGAGGTGATGAATGACCACCAGGACATCTGCGGGAGAAGGAGGTGAGAGTTGTGAGCGTGGCACCTGGGAAGCTGCACTACTCATGGTCAGTATTCCAAACTTATGTGCTAGTGTTTACTGGCACCAACTGTCTCCAAGAATGACAGCTCCTTCTAGGATAGCAATATGCCACACAAAATTTTTAGAGGTTGCAACACTTCAGGAGAATATTTAATTTCTGTTTCCATGCCAGGGAACTAAAAAAAGCACAGTGACGGAAACATATTTGCTGTAAGAGGAAGAGTGTGAGACTCTGAATGCTTTTAAGGCTAAAGCAGAGCAATTTTCTTTGCAATACACAAGTTTTATTAAATTGCAGTAACACCGAGGATGCCTGTACTCTCCTATACTATTTCTCAGAGATTTCTTTATCAGTTTATTTACCGAATATAGCTACACTGTTGTTAGCATGCCACATTTTATTTACCTCTCAGTTTTATGAGTTATATCAAAGTACAGTGTTTTTTTTAATGCAGTAGTTTTTCCATATTTGTGTTGAAATGTATCCATCTGAAATGCATACTGGCTTGGCTTTGGTCTAAGAACAGTTGAGTCCAACCTCCGCTCTTTAAAGAAAGGGCAAAGAATCCTCATAAATTACTGTAAAGAACTGCTACATTTTACCTTGTTGTTCAGGATATTGGACCCATAGAATATATCACCGTTATCAATGGCTCATCACAGGTCAAAATTTCTATGAACCGGTAGATGCCAGATTGCATTTTTGAACTATTCTCAGAGATAAAGTAGAGCATCTCTGGTAGCGACATGTGGTAACTCTGGGAGGACTGGTTTTGATTTTTATGATGGCAAGTGTTGTGCAGAGAATCAAGAGAAGGATGAGAAATTCAGCGTATCTTTAATTCTTTTCAGGAGGGAAATCAGAAGTCCACTGTGGAACCTGGATTTATGTTAAATCACAAATTGTATGTGTGCGTATGTGTGTGCGTGTTTGTGTTTGAGAGCCGGCGGACGGGGGGACACAAGATGCTTTGTCAGAATAAACCCCAAAGCAGTAGCTTGGCCTCTCTATTATACTACCATGCAGCTATCAGTAGATGCGTATGTAAGGCAAATTCAGAGTTCACAACAATTCTTTAGGAAAGAAAAACCTCACACAGATAAAGGCACCATGCAAGGTGTGAAAAATGGAATGGTGTGTCAGACTGTGAGCAGCATCTCTGAGTCAGGAGAGGATGAGGAGTGAAGAGGTTCTCTAGCATTGGAAGAGACAGGTAAAACAAAAGGCAGTTATAAATATGTTTTGAAAATTCTTTAGAATTATTACTTATGCCACTTATTTGCCTCTCTGAGGTAAGTTCCAGATAAACATAAATGTCAGGACAAGTAACATTCCCAGTTTCAGCAACTGATTTCATCTCTCAGAGGTGTTTCCATATCCTTTCTCTCCACCTTCACATACATGTACCACAACCAGAGCACAGTATAAGGAGTTGGTAACTTTAAAACTTCATTTTCAGTCTTCCTTAATATAAGGAAGCCATAAGGGGTTACAGTACAAGCTTTTCATCTGTTGAAATGTTTCTGCTGTGAGGCTTCTTGTTTCTTTTGTTTTCAGTATGCTTAAAATTTTCATCATGAAAGTCAAGTTATCACATAGATAATTCTTGCAGGAAGCATTCATATCAAATTCTTTTTGTAGCACAAAGCGGGGCATTTCTGCACACAGGGCTTGAAACATTAGTTGCATTCAGTCAGGAAAAGTTACCAACATTTCTTTTCACTTAAGTCATTCCCTTCCTCTTTAATGCCTCCACATCCACTTCAGGGACAGGTAGCTTAATTTCTATCATCTGTAGCTTTACAGAGTATTAGCTTCGCTACACACATGCCAATGATTGAGCTATACTAGATGTGCTTAAAAAAGCCTACAGCCTACAGTGCTCATTCAGGAAACTTGGAGTGAAGTAAATCCATATGTGTGTTAGAAAATCAGTGTTTTAAATGATAGGGCTTGTGTTTTCTGGCTCTCGGCACAGTCATGCACAATCCTTCTTTGAAGAGCTGCAGTAGTGATAGGATTTTTGATAATGAGATGTGTAGGATGCTCATAGTGTAACAATGACATTTTGGTGCTTTGAAAAAATGTTCATTTGGTTAAACAGTCACATTTTCCTACCCTGACAACTTTTTAAAGGACTCTGAAATGAAAATAATATAAACAGAAAGTAAGGTGAAAATTCTGTGTTAGAAAACCTGTATTTTCCATAAATTTTGTTTACATTTGCAAAAAAAAAATTTCCTAATCAAGATAGGGTTTTTCTCTGAATTCTTTGTCTGTTCCAAAGCAGTGGCAGAACAAAAATAACCTCTTATAAAATTCCATATGAATTTTTGGTAGTCTGCAAATCAGAAAGCATAGCATTTGTCACGAATTCATGCATACTTAGCATCTAGATAAACTGTCAGATATGTCTGATATATACATGAACTAGCACCAAAAAGCAGTGTCTAATACTATTCTCTTTACTTGTATAAAATCCAACCATTTCATCACACATGAATAAAGTAAAGCATGTCTGGTAGGATTTTACATAGCTGCATTTCATGTACAACATGACAACTGAGCCAGTTAGTAACTGTAATTTGAATGGGTTTGCCATTTATATCACTGTGTATCAGCAGCAATTTAGAAAGTAAACACTAGATAAGACTAAAGGAAAATATCTGTTTAAACAGCTGAAACATTAAAGGCAATACATAGCACTAATACAGATATAAAATGGAGTGGGATGGTATTTTCCAGTCGTTACAGCTATAGCATTGTTGTAGGATGAAAGTTTTTCTAGGTTGTTCTTCATGAGATGTTCTTCAGAAACTCAATCTGCATTTTGCATGAATAGAATTTGCCACTGAAGTTTATAATATTGTGCCTTTTCAGGGTAATTATTCATATGCTTATGTTACTTCTTGTACTATACTGACACATGAGACATACTGAGACATGCTGGCTTTGAGGATTTACCATTTGTTGCATGTACCATGCCCAAGACATCAACAAAAATATCCTAAATTACCAGTGTACATTTAGGTGGGCATTTTTGAAAATTCCTCAGGAAACACAGTTTTGTTTCTTGAGTGCCCATTTTCACTTCCAGTCCAGCCAAAATTAGGTAGCATTTATTCAAGTGGTCTGAAGGAAATTTTTCAGTGTGAGATACTCAGTCTTCTTGTCCTGGTTCAGTCTCCCCAAACTCAGCTGAAAGCAGAAGATGATAAATGCCATATCCTGGCCAATACTCAGTGTTCAATGGCTGGAGAGACTGCTGTCTCATGTGTCAGAGCAGACAACAGACTTGAAGAGTGGGTACTTTCAAGCTGTGGTTACAATTTTAACTTAATCGGCCTTCCTGGAAATGAATCATAGTCCCTTTGAGGATGCAGGCTCCTGCTCGTGCCCTGGTGTACTGAGCAGCTGCCATTGAATCATTTTCATCAGCCACTCCTTCATGTTAACCTTAATTTGCTAGCCATAAAAATGGTAAGGAAGTACTCCCTCCCAGTCCTCTTGTCGATACTTCTTTATACAAAGTACTGCACGGTACTTTTCAAACTTTATTATGGTTTGATTAAATTGATTTAACCAATGACCTCTACTTATTTATCTCCTTATTTGTTTTAAAAATAAAAACAGATTCACAGTTGCTTTAAAGTAGAGGGACAACTTGAAGGTCTGCATAATGTTAAATATGATTTTTTTTACTACTTGTTTCTTTTTCTTGCTTCTTGTTGTACTTTTTTCAGTTACCTATTGATTTGTGTGTGTCTTTGGGAAAGCTACTTAATTTATTGAAATCTCAATCTACTAATATACAAAAAAATATAAATCATCCCGTATCAAACTGATGATGCTTGTGTTTGTACAACTTTTTGAGTTTGTCAGACGAAAACACATTGTGCTGTTCTTACTGTTATTCTAAACTTTGCAAGGAAAATCCTCTCTTCTTATTCGGGTCTATGGTGAAGATGAACTATTTTCATTAGTTCTGCTGCATACACAAAAAGCTGATTGAAATGATGGAAAACTCATGTCCAGTGCCCTGAAAAATAAGATCATTTTAGTAGCTTGAAATATAATATTTTTGTAACAGTAATGGCGAAGACATTTGACAGGTGTAGAGATCAAGCTTCTTTCTGTTTCACATGTCTAATCAGAGAAATTCCTCAGAACCTCCAGTGTTGAGCAGCAGTTGCATCCATTTTCAATTACTTGATTTTCTTACTTTCCTTCTTTTTTTACTTTTTTCTTAAAAAAAAAAAAAAAAAGAAAGAGAAATTAGGAACAGAAGCTTCTGGTCCAAACAGAAAACATGTCTCAATGCACTTGGAAGTTATCCAAATAGCATCTGTGACAGTATTTTGTCTATGCCTAAACGTTTTTCTTTTCATGATAAATTTGTACAGTATGATACAATTAAATGCACTTCCCATGGAGCATCAAGGAAGTCTGGCTGTCTCTTCAGATGACTTTTCCAAACTCTTTCACATTGTCATGTCTTCTTGGCATAGTATTATATAAAGGATATACCACACTTCACCTATATTCCTGGTATGATTCTGCAAAGAAATAGTTACCGAAAAAGGATTTCAATAGTAAAATTTTAGCATACTGATTGAAGCTGTAGAGCAGTGCTGCTTAGCCTTCCTTATACTATTTCCTTTATTATATTTTATCCTTCTATTTTATATAATATGCATATGATGTCTTATGTGTCACATTCACTCATTTAGAAGGTGCAAAAGATAATTTGCTCTGCTTTAAATAACCACATTCATCTGCTGCAAAGTGGGACCTAAAGCCTATCAGCCAAAACTTACCAGTCCATCAAAACTGGAGATACAGGAAGGGTCACACTTTATTTTATTTCATTTTATTCTATGGCAATGGTGACTACTGAAATTAATCTAAGCAATTAATAGTTCTGAATTCAGTCACTTAAGAATGAATCCTGCGTGGTAGGAACAATGAGTGTTAACCGCTTTTTTTTAAATGAAAAAGGGGCAATGTGCTCAGCCCTTGGTGAGTTTTGATAGCATGGGGTGCCAGAAGCGGCTGTAGCCACCAGCTGCTTTGTCCCATGCTAGCAGGTCCGCGTCCCCCCACCAACACGAGGACCTGGAGTGCGGCATCTGGTGTCCGGTGAGCAGGCCCGGCCCAGCCGATGTAATGCTGTTTGTAATGAGAAATCTAAACAGGGAATGGCAGCGAGGCATGACAGGAATGTGTTTCCATTGGAGAAGCCCGTGCAGAGAAAAAGCATAAGCAAAGCCATGTCCAGAAGGCCTTTCAGCTGGCCAGGACGGAAGACTGATGTTATTGTACACGGGCTGTCACGCTGCCAGCCCTCCCTCATGGGTTTGTTTTCTCTCATGCTCTCCCTCTCCCTCTCCCTCTCTCCCCTGCCTTCCTCTTGGGCCCGGCTGTTTGCTCAGGTGGACAGTGACACCGTTTGGAACGAGCTGCACTCGGCCGGGGCGGCACGCATGGCGGTGGGCTGTGTCATCGAGCTGGCGGCCCGCGTGGCCTCCCGGGAGCTGAAGGTGAGGTCTGGGCCGCGCTGTGGGTGGGAGAACTGGGGCGGTGTGGGGGGGTTGGTGGGGGGGCTGAAGGGAGGCGTTTTTCAACCTCTGCTTTGGGAAGGGTAGCGGGAGGAGGGCTGGGAGGGCAGCCACAAAGGTGTGTCAGGCCAGATGGCTCTTCCAGGCCTCATCAGGGACAGCATTGCAATCGATATGCTGAAGCAATGGTGAGTACTTGCAGTGCAGGGTTGCTACAGGCCAAGGTGAAGTCACTCGCAGTGCTCCCACACCTGGCAAGTGATTGTGGCACTGCTTTTTGAAGTTGGTTTTTTTTTTAAATATTCTTTTTACTATGGTTGTTTAGTCACGTGTGTAACCTCAGGATGCCACCCAGAGAGAGGGCGTGCAGGCTAGGGGGAAGAGGGAGGCGGCAACCCAGGAGGTGCCTTTCCGCCAGGCTGACTGCCCTGCATTCTCCTCCCTGGCCCCCTTTCCTTTCCTATCTCCGTGCTGCATGATCTGCAAGGCATGATGTGCAAAACCCAAATTATCCCCAGTCTAAACAATTTATAAAAGCTCCGGGCCTGATGGACTTTGACATTTTATTTGGTATTTTAACAGCCCTATTTAAAGGTACACCATGTGCAGCCGGAGTGCAGGCTTGCCCCAATAAACATTGTTGGAGCTAACATGTCTCCTTAATGAAACTGTTTATTCACTTCCCAGTCCAAATACTAATGGATTCAGTCCTGTTTTGAAAATCAAGATAGAAATAAATATCTTAGAATTAGCATTGTACGATGATTTATAAAATTCCAAAATGTATTTGAACTTGAGAATTTTTTTTTATATACCTGCCTTATTTCAGTCAAAATACAATAGCTACATATTTGAGAAGGGGTGCATATGTTTATATGTATATATACATAGATGTAGAATATATGGGTAGACTAATGACAGAGTGCTCAGATGAAATGCAGTACTATAGCTCTGACCCAATCAAATGAGGTTACTAAACTTTCATATTCAGACACCAAAATCATTAGCCAGGAACTACACAAAAATGTACAAATTTTGAAAGCTCAGATCAAGGTCAGGGCACATCATATAGAATCATCTTGTGCATCCTTTCTGATGGGTAGTTTGTCCCCATTCTTTTTTTGGGCACAGTAGGATTCAATACACAATTCACTGTGCATTATTTCTACCGAGTGGGACTAATGAAAGTGATTTTTAGAAATTCTTTACCTTTGGTGACTGTAGCACATACATCTGTCTCTAAGGCAATATAAAAGTAAGTTTTGATTAAAATAATGAGGTATTTCTTTGTGCAGGTGATACAAGCAGTATCTGCTGCAGAATCCTTACCTCTATATGTTTGTGGTGTCTTTCCACAGTGTGAATGCTCTTGGTTGTTTATGTGTGTGATGGACAGCTGAAAAGAATTAAACATCAGCTACTATGAGACCTCAATTGCTACTGGTGTTGCAACAGTCTGTAAACAAATACTTTAAACTTAGTACAAGTTTGTACTTTAGTGGAAAGTTGTTGTTGATCCTAAATGGAATCTTTATCTACAGTGCAGAGAACTGAAGCAGTCTCATGCAACCTCCAGTTGAGACAAAGGTAGTTGTTCAATAGGTGTGCCAAGTAGTTGGTTTATACCAAATCATCAAGAAAAAAAGAATGGAAAGGATTTGCTGTGAAAGAGAATGGGAAATACTCATGTCATTCCTGATAGGTGTTTATCTAACCTGCTTCTGTTCTTCCAGCATGAAGCCCAATGACTTAGATGCCACCATGCCAACTATATGAACTAACACTCTGCATGTGGTATTTACAAGTTAAGGTTATGGAAAGGTTATTAAGGCATGACTGACAGAAGAAAAGCATGGTAGCAGAAGTTCTGGAAAAGCACTGATCCTGACATTAGCTATTTTGGGAGTCTGCCTATGTTTGCTTTGTCACTGCATCCATACAAACCTGGGGTTTGCTGTCAAATTACTCCCAATACCCTCACATATGGTAAATAGTGTTAGGGGGATTTTTGCATTGTATTCTGGGGTTTTCTAGACATTGTTCAGAATGAGAATGTGTAAGGTGTAGGTGTAAGGTGTAGGTGTAAGATTTTAACCCCACAAAGTCACCTTTGTGACTTTACATGTTGCTTTTCCATCTTGATGTTATTTTCCCTCTGGAAACATAGATACTACATTGATTAGCTGTTTCTAGTATAAGGAAAATGCCAATTCTGTAGTAGTAAAAGTCTGAGGGTAAGTAAGTTATTCCATGGTCTATACTGATATCTCTTCCTATTGCTTGTAGTAATAGGAATAGGTTGGAACTGTAAGTATGTGCTAAGAAAAGGGTTGAGACTACCAAAAAAATTATGAAAGTCTGCAGAGTGATTGAAAGATTAACTAGAGTTGGGCATGAGTCACACTTGTATGCAAGGCAAAAAGTTCTTTATCTGAATTTCCTGAGACTATCGGCCCTATTTCACACAGGTCTCACCTCAGTACAGTAACATTTTGCTCCTCTGATTTGCACAGTGTTCAGAAACTGACCAGGAGTTAAGAGTTCTCCCTGTATTTCAAACCCCTTGTGAGACATCAGATTTCTTTGATCTCCTTGACTAACAGGGAGAGAATCAATATAAAAGTGCTAAAGACGTAAAACAATAGGGGTTTATTGAAATTCTACTGATGCTATAATAGTAAATTTCTCTGGAAGTGGTTTGTGTGGGGTTTATTAATCAGGAAAAATTGTCCCTTCTCTGTGGAGTTTTAATCTGGATTTTTTTAATTTGACAAACAAGCAATCAAAATGAAGGGTTTGGGGTGTTAGTTTAATATAATAAGCACTCGTGCTCCATTTGATGGACTTTTGAGATAATATTTAATAGAGAATAAAGAATCATACCACTGATATATATAGTATTAAATGTGATGCTATACTGAGTAGAATGCTATGTTTTTTCCTTTTATTTACATATATGGTCAATATCATCTCAGCAATATTACAATAGTAGATGAGCCTATATATTACATGAGAGTTGCCTTTTTTGGAGCTTTTTATAGTTTAGGAAACCTGCTGATGCATGAAGATATTTGTGTTATACAGAATCGAGGCTGTAGCTCCCCTGTCTAGCTGTTTTCCTGTACCTGCCTTTGCTCCTTTCTCATTTCCCCAACATCTTTTTGTAGATAGCTTTTAATAATCTGCTGGATGACCACAAATCTTTAGAAGTGTGGAGTATGTGGAAGTGAGTGTATATAAGTACACCACAGTAATTAGTTATATTCAATAAGTAATTTTAACAAATAAATCTTATGATATATTCTTTGGGGGTTGAGGGAGAAATATAGGTAGTGCCCTGCATATGATTTCTTGCATGCAGCTTAGCTAGTGAACCTGGAAATCATTGCCTCTGGCCTCTACTTAGTGACAGCACCTTCAGGAAAAGGTCCCTAAAAGATCTGCCTCTGCAGAGAGAGAATTTCTTTCCTGGAAGTGTCTCCTAAGAATCACTTTCCTCTCTTGCATTGCCATGGGAAAATAGGGATGTGCTAGAATACGTTGCAAAAGGAACACTCACAGCGTCCCAGTAACTCTGCAATAACAAGGCATATTTCAGAAGCACATAGTCTAATGGCTTGGTGGCATTCGAAGGTGTTTTCCAGCCCTGCCTTCCCGTTTATTTCCCAACACAGCCTGGCTGCTTCCCTGACATCGTCTCTGATGTCTCAGTTCACCTCCCTCCTTGGCGGTGCAGTACCTCACCCACAGGCAGCTGGGCACAAAGGGGCTCTACCCTTGCCTGCTCTCAGCTATCCTGCGCAGCAGGCACTTCCCTCCTGCTGCTGTACTGGACGAGTACAGAGATCATCCAAACCCCACATTGGACAAGACTTAGAGGAAAAGAAAGGAGGGTTTCTGCATCTCTGGTCTCTCTTGAGTTTCAGATTTCATTTATAACTCTTAGAGCCTGCAGAGAATCTCACCTTTAGGACTTAGCTTGCCAAATTATTTAATTTTTTTTCTGAGAGAGTTTAGGTTGCTCATATTTCCATTTCGTTAAGCAAATTTTTCATGCTGATGTTGCCACCTTCTTTGTTGACATATATTATTAATGCTACTTCTAAGAAGTTACAATTCTGATACTTGGTTATGTTAATATGACACTGTTGCATAATGTCCTTCAAAATATTATGTATTCTTGTAATGGTTGTTTTATTGTGTGCTGGTTTGTGAGCATTAAATGTGTCTTAACTTATTTTTTGATCAGAAATTGTGCACTTCTCTGGCTTAATATATTACAACTGAGTGCCAGGGAAAAAAAATCTGAAAAATATAATTTTAAAAGAGTGTAACGAATAAGAACCTCTTTTTGCAATGGGAGATGACTTTCCATCATCATGGGCTACTCTGTACCAGAGCACACCTTGGAACTATTGAAAATCCAAGGGAACATTTCTGAAATGTTTTTCTTCAGCCTCAGATGACCCCATTCAGTAATATTATAAGCTGGAATTAATTATTTTAAGTACAGTAACCATAAAAAAGATTACTGTCTTATTTACTTTGCATATCTTTTAAATATGTCAACCTTGGCAATGGCAGGACTTTTTTTCTGTGACAGAAGCACGTAAGCTCCATATATTTTTAATTTGAAGCAGAAGAGACCTGCACAATAAATGATATTATATGCAAAAGTAGGATTTGTATGGTTATTTGCTGGTTTTTTAAATGTTTGAACAAATTAAGAAGCGCTTTTGCAAAAGAACACTTAAGAAAAAGGGCATGTAAGTTAAAAGTATGGTCTGAGACTGTCTTGAACATCCACTTCAGCTGAATTGAGTGAAGCACAAGCCCTTTCTCTGCCTTATTGTAGGTATGTGTGTGTGCGTGTCCACATACACATGTGTAGAGTTCCCTGTTGGTAGTAAGGGGTCATTTAACAGAATGAAAGTAAATGAAATGAGTTTCCTCTGAACCAGAACTTGATCTGTTCCTGGGATCGTTCTTTCTGATATGTCAGGTTGAATCAATACCAAAATAAACCTCCTGCGTTTGGTCACTGCTACTCTGGTGTCTTTGTATAATCCATGGGTAATTCATATTGAGCTTCAAACTCTCATTCCAAATGAATTTGGTTATTACTGGTCTCAAGGCCTTTGTCACACAGGGCTATGGAGGAAACATTGTATGGTAAATTGTACTAATCTAGTGAATAGAAGAATTATCTTATTCAACCTCCTTCCTCTGCAAGCTCTTAGTTTTCTAGTCTTAAAATTATTCTGTGTAAAAATTACTTAGTCATCTTGCAGAGCTGTACTACTATGTTTTCTTAGAACAAAAGCAAAAATTTTGTACCTTTCTGTAGACATAATAAGCAAAAAGATGAAAACAAATATCTTCCTAGTCTCACAGAATCCTCTCTGTACCCAGCAAATTTCTCTGCCTCTGTGAGCACCACCAAACCCCACACAGCTCCTCTGGTTACCTACCAGAGGCAAATCTCCTTTCCTGGGAAGTGGTCTGTACCTGGAGAGTAGTCCTCCAGCAGGTTCTGCCCTACTCTTGGTTCTACCTCCCTGTCTCACCCTCTGCCTCATAACATTCTCCTGCCTTAAAAAAAAATTCTGAGTGATGTGTAGCATCCACAAAAAGAGGCATTTTTCCACACCCAGACACAGCATTTTAAGCAATGCAATGTGTAAGTAACAAATGAATGTTTATTTTACTAGTGTTACGAATATGGTTGATAAAAGCCATCAACTGAAGTCACCAAGGAAGTCTTTTAGATAGCAGTCTGTATTCTTCCCTTTTACAAAGTTACAAAATCACAAAATTTTATATGCAACCATCTCTTACATACTTCATCCCAGCAATTATGGTTATATTTATAGCTGAATTACTGTTATTATTTCATATAACAGTACAACTTTAATTACATGTGTGGTACATAGCTTATCTCCATGACCACTCGGTTCTTAAAGCTCTTTTGACTGTTTTTATAGTTAACACTACTGGCTAAACAGGCCATCACAGCTGTACTTAAATTAGCCTGCAAGCACCAGCTCCTTAAGTGTATTTTCTGGTGCTATCCTCTAAGACCTTCAGGAAAACAGACAGGGAACACTTTGTTTCCATCACAGAGTTAAATGTTTCATCTCCAGTTCTATGTTCTTGGCCTCTACTAGCTTCCTTTGCAAGACAAAATGGTATTCCCTCATGTCCATTACTGTTTTCTTGGCAAATCTATGTGCTACTAATACTGCTCTGTTAAATCATGGGTTCTTGTTCACTGCATTCATAGACCCCCAGGGCCAGATACTGACTCCTGCTCTGGCAATATGAATAGCTTGTAAAATTGTCCTAAACAGGTACCTGAGGATTGCCTCAGCCTTACACCAACCACTCTTATGCTTACCCTCCCTGCTGGATGGCATAGCTTGGTATCATGTTACAGCATAAGCGGTGCTGGTAAGAGTATGGTTATCTTCTTCAGAGCACCAGTTGCAAGGGAATTGTTGTAGGCAGCTAAGACTTAAAGCAGCCCTGATGTTTGTATTGTAGGAGTTAACTAAGCCAGAGATAGCAGGGTTAAAGATGGTACTAAGACCACTTCAGAGTCTACACCCTGTCAAACACACTGTATGGAACAACTTTTACATGTTTTTGCATAACTTTATTAGGATAAAAATTTGTATATATGTAAAACATAAGGAAAATCAATTCTGACAGGAGGCATGGATACATTTCTGTGTAATAACTAAATAAGTTTCTACCAAAAAAAAAAAAAGAGAAGTAATAGATTCAGTGATTTATTTCTTTCTTTGAAGCCTGTGCACATTGAAACAAAAATAAAACCTTTCCATTAAAAATAAGTGAGTGTCCAAGAATGCCATGTTTAAGCATGGATAATTTTAAAAGCTAAAAGCTGAATAGGTTGAGGGATTTAGACATGTAGAAACATAAATAAATAGAAACTGCAACACCTGACTTTAGAAGGATGTTGAGGTTCAATTGTGGAATCCAGATCCTGAGTTTGGTACCTGGTGTTCCCATGAAATACACAGAGATTCCTGAGAAAGCTGTCCTTAACAATTTCTGCAACTCAATTAGCTAGTGCACAGGACAAAGCTCTGATGAGAAATTTGCTCGTTGGTAGGAATTACACCCATTTTCCTGAAAACCTTTTTTCCAAAGGTTATGAGCTTCTGAAGAGAATCACAGAACAGTTAGGGTTATAAGTTGCCTCAGGAGGTCATCTGGTCCAATCTCCCTGTTCAAGCAGGATGACCTAGATCTCGTTACCCAGGACTATGCCCAGATGGCTTTGGTATATCTTCAGGGATTGAGACTCTATAACCTTCCTGGCAACCTGTTCTATTTCTTGGTCACCCTAACAGTAACAGAGCATTTTTTAATGTTCAGATGGAATCCTGTTTCAGTTTGTGTCTATTGACTCTTGAATAGTTGGGATAGGTGGCATCTTCCATACAGGCATTTCCAGCTTAAAATACAAGAGCTTCATTTTCTTATCTTTTCATCTGAAATGAATCCATTTTTAAACTCCATATAAAATTGTTTTATCTTACATTTGAGATTCAGCAGTGATGTTTTCTTCTCTATTGAAGGATTGCTAGCCTGCAGGAAATAAATAAAGGTTCTTAAGTTTGAATAAGAACTGGGGAAGAGCACGACTCTAGACCTATTGTCAGAAAATTCATATAGACTGAAAAGATGTATCTCTAGATTTGCTTTACACATCACAAAATTTTAACACAAAAACAAGTCTGGGAAGAATATTTACAAATTCATCCCCATGCTGAAGAAGGTTTGAACCTAAGTCTTCTACTGCTTCAGTAAGTGCTTTCGAAGTTTCTGCTGGGGTTCATTGCTAGCTTTTCTTGGAGCCAATAAAAAGCAGATGTGCAGATGATTTTACTAGAGCATGCACTGCTTCTCAGTGAGGCTTTTCAGCATGCCTGGAGTGCCAGACTTCCTGGGTCACTTTTGGTCCACTTGGAATCTAGGCAGAGCAAGTTCCTCTCTGCCAACTGAAGGGAAGAATGATTCACACCTGGCTACAGTCACCATGTATTGCCATAGGGAACAATTCCTTATGTCTAGATTTATCTCCTTGTGTAATAGAAACATTAGTGGAAATCTGCTGTAGATCTGCTGTCTGAAGCCCTGGAGTAACCACCTGTGTTATGGTACTGTCTTCAGTGCTTTGTCTTGGAAAGTGTCAGTGGGACGTATAAGTAGATACCCAAGCATGCTAAAGCCCAACACTAATCTACAGAAAGGAATCAACTTCACCACCAAAGACAGGAAGGCCACAGTAGGACATACACCTCTGTTCTTGGAAATCATGCACCAAACTACCTATTTGGCATCACGAAAGAAGAGAATGCTTATCTCACTGTGGAAAAAGAATAACATTTTTTCTTAGATTTTCATTAAAGATGTGACTAAGTGGGTCTATCTGCAATGGATCTTCTTTGTAAAACTAAGTTTGGACAGACTTCTCTTTGTTGTTCAAATATGCATAGATTTTTAGAATATCTCTATTCAGGCTTTATTCATTAGTCTTTAACTAAAGGTAGTAATATAATGGCACAGACATGAATCCCTTTTCTAATGTTCATGTCTGTCAGTCAGTTTAATGTTCTGTCTACACATAAAGGTGTCTGTATCCCAGTATAAATAAGGCTCTGTACAAAAATGCTTTGAATTTATGTGTGTTGGCTTCGTTTTCAACATAAAGCTCTGTGCTGGTCTTTCTAGCTTTAAAGCAGATTTTTGCCTTTCTGTCTAATGTTCTGAACTCACTGTCTGCTATTTAAATATTGCCTAAAGGAATGAATTCACGTTCCATTGTGCTCAGGTACAGTGTGTTCATACAAAGTTTGAAAGTAGAAGAGATTAAGTGTTTTATCAACTGCACAAAAGTAGTTGTTGATACTATACAGTAACTAGTTTTCAGTGTTTGGTAAACTATTCTATTCTATGCCTTATCATCAATGCAACATAGGTACCGTATTTTAAAAAATAAAGTTTTCCATGTGAATACTGAACTTATTGTAAAGTAAAGAAACATAAAAAATGCTGAAAACGCTGGTATGAATGTCCTGGATGCTCAAGGAGAATTGTGATAGTTAAGTCAAGCTCTGATAGCAGAAAACAGTTATCCAACAAAACAGGACTTCCAAATGGTCTTGTCAAAGTAAGGGAGCAGGAGAAGCCTATAATGTATCTGTCACGTTGTCAAAACCAGCAGTGTTGATATGGTTGATTTTTTTTTCTTTCTATATTGCCCCATGAAATCCTCTCTGACATAATCATCTTAATTTTATTGATCTTTTGGGAATGCTGATAAAGTTAAATGATAATGAGCTGTGATCTGAGCAGGGGCAGCTGTAAACCTTGAAATTCTTAAAAATATTGAGAGAACAAAATACAGGTAGGGTGATACTCTCTACTAGAGCAATTCTCTGAGTCTGTTTTCACTTCGTTATCTGCACATTCCTCAGTATACACATACTTTGTATTTTTCATGAATGTTACTGGAGAATTCTTCTCTAAGTCGTATTTTGTGTGAAAAGGAAATGTTAAAAACCCTCAGAAGGATGAGGAACAGGATTTTCGCTGACAGTGTAAGGCTTAGTTCTGAAGACGAGTGAAGTCCGTAAGGCTTTTTTTTCTTTTTTATGGCATGTTTGATGTATAGGCATTTTATATCCCTCCTTCAGGAATGCCTACTTAAGTATCAGTGTATATGTTTTTTCTGTCTGTAGGGTTTTTTGGGAAGGGTTGCTTTAAAATGTGGACATTTCATACAAAATACGGCATGATGACAAATCCCCCAGATTCTTTAAATGGTGGCCAGAAGAATCACTCTTACAGATGTAGTCCATTTGCATTACAGTTTAAGTTTGCTGTAGTCTGATAGAACTTTGGCCATGCTCCACAAAAACTATGCAGTTGGCTGCTTGGATTACTTTTAATGGCCAATTATATAAGATAGCCTGGTAGTAGTTGTTTATAAATTAATGACAGTGAAACAACACAGGTAGACAATTGCATAGGTAGACACAAGCACACATTCATAGGATTTAGGATTGTAAACAAACAAATTTCACAGACACCAATGTAACTCAAGTGCCATGTTGTTCCTGCTCATTTACATCCATGGGAGTGAAAGCTTTGTGATTATTCTGTTTGTTTCAGACTGAAACATTAACATTTAACTAGCTGGACTGCTTGAATAGTGATTGTTAAAATACAGAAATATTCCTTCCTTTTTCTTCCTGTCTCCTCTCTCAAAACACAATGCTTAGTTGGTCTTGCAGCCATGCATATAGACATGGTATTTGTGTGAGGATTCTAGAAAATACAAGTTTTGCTGATACAGTCATGCACAGATTATAATTTCCTACTTTTATGTACATGTTAATTGACATTAATTTGATGCTGAATATACAGCTGAATAGAAGACACTTTCTTGAGTAGTTGAAATAAAGAGTAAATTTGATGAAGTAATGATGTTACACATGAGCCTGACTGTTGTAAGAGGAATTTGGTATCATACATACCCGTATGAAACACTGCTCCTTGAAGATATGACTTTCTGAAAAGAGCTACCTTTCCTGTACTTCTACATTTTTGATTTATCTTACCCACACTGGAAGGAGGGAAACTCAATTTTTCTTTTATTTTCAGTTTCAACTTCCTTGATCGTCACTGATCCTAGTGCTGTACTTCATGAAATTTGTATACAGTTCCAGAAAGTGTGCTGGAAATTGACTTTAGGGAATCTGTTAAACTTGAGAGTATGGCATTTACCCAAGTTTAATGTATTGTTTGCAGAAATATGGGATATTCACTGTCATCCTTTCTCTATGGTTAGGAATTACACTCGTGTGCATGCATGTGTCTGAATGTAGGGTCAACTAATCACATAAAATGTGTATCTCAAGCTACTTTTATTTTGAAGCATCTGAAGCTGGAGCAGTGTAAGATTACATGCATTTAGATCAAGTATGAATCAGTGGGCACTGCTTCCTTTTAAATGTGAATTCTAGACAGTGGAATTGATAACAACAGCTTTCCCATCCTGTCTTTTTCCTTCTCTTTAGATCGTGTTGTGTGTGTGTGTGTATGTATGTGCATATGTATATTTATATAAGTTTATATGCCACTGTTCTCAAATATATTATTTCTGGCACTGCTATGAAAGGGTGATTGGACAGAAAAAGTGCTCAAGAGGCTCTAATAGATTTCAATCCAGTCTGCCTGCTGCTCTGTTTTGCACAGAGTCAAGTATTTTTTTTAGCTGATAATTGAAAACCTATCTTGTTCTTGCAGAATGGCTTTGCTGTTGTAAGGCCCCCAGGCCATCATGCTGAAGAATCAACAGCCATGTAAGTACCAGGGAATATTGCCCATCTTGGAGCACTAAGGTTACTGGCAATCACCTGCACTGTGCATGTCTCTGAAGAACTGTAATTGTTAGCAGATGACTGAAAAGACTTTCTAGGTACTCCCAGAAGCAGATTTATGGCCTCAGAGATCATATAGCATTTTTTAAAATGCTCTGATCATTATTTATAGCTGTTTTCCTGACTGATTTGCTTTCTTATTTCTGTTCTTCTCTATTCCACAGGGGGTTCTGCTTTTTTAATTCGATTGCAATTACTGCCAAATACTTGAGAGACAAGCTAAATATAGGCAAGATATTGATTGTAGATCTGGTATGTATTCTTGGCAAGCATCACACTTTCAGTGCATCCAGATAAAAGATAATGAATTTGTATTTATATGTCAGACTTTCCTGCTTTTAATACCTACAAGTAATAAAGGTGTGCATTTCCTCTGATTTTGGGAACTCATTAAAGCCAGGATGGCAGTACTGAAGCAATAAACATCTATGTTTCACTTTAATGGTGTTAACTGCAATTTAATGAGAAGAAGGCACAGATCAGGGCAACTTTTATGATCCTTAAATGAATTGATACTTCCACCGTTAAAATAACCCTACAGAACCCAAGTTTACTTTTCCCTACAGAATACAAACTTTAAATAGTCAGATGTGCTTTAAAGAATGTTGTTGCTTTGGTAACCAAATTGGCCACTTCCCCTAGCTAGCAATGATTCGACTTGTTGTGTAACTTCGATATTATTAAACAAATCAACAGGTCATTCCCTCTGAGAAGTTTTCAAGTCATGTGTGCCAGCTTTTGATGGTTCCCTAAAGGAAAGCTATGTGATTAAAAATCCACCTCATTGGATTAGTCTTGTATTTTAATAGAAGGCATTCTTACACAATACTTAATATGTTTAACAAATGGATTATTTAAATGCAGATGACATTTGGCATGTTGTCTATATTATTTTCATGAATAATGAATTGGAGCTCTGCCTTGCACTTAAAGGATCAGCCCAATGCACAGCCCAAGGAAAGTTGAATGCTGATTTATGAGCACCATTTTTGTTTTCCTACAGTTCATGAGGAGGTGTAATAGGGTGTCTGACAAAGCATAGACAGGAAATGAACTCTGGCATCAAAACCTAACCTGTTACATCTGCACTTAATTAATTTTTGCACGTGATAAAAGATTTAAAGACAAAATATGTTAAAGGGTTTTTGAAGTGCAGGGCTTAATAGTCTAAATCTTGTTCATATCTGCACTCATAATTAAATCTTATTGTGAAGTCATGGCCTTACCATCTAGCACTTTTGTTCAGTTAAACATGCATACTGGCTGTTGAAGAGAAGCAGAGAAAGGGGGAGTATGGGAGAAGGAAAGGCAAGTGAAAAAAGAGTGGTAGATTGAATATAGGTGTAGGTTAGATATTCTTAGAATGTTTTTCAAATATCACTTAGGCACATAATTATAAACTGCAAGAAATGCTGGACAAAAGTGAATTCTATGTCTTGGTGGTGGTGGTGGTGATTTTTCTAATAAGAAAAACCTATTCAAAATTTGCACTTTGTGAAAGTTTTTCAGTATTTCTGACAGTGTTGCATTCACCTTGTCGGGAAAAGAAATCAATTCCATTTGACCTTCTCAGCCAATAAGCACTTAGGAATTCAGCTTCAATTTTTAAAGGCAAGGTTAAATGTATAAATCATTACCTGTGCAAATTATTACCTGTGAAGCTGCCTATCATTACCCAGGAAAGTAGAGGAGGAATGCTCAGCCTCTCTCTGACTCTGTCCCATTGGCCAGAATAACCCAGCTGCTGAAAAGGGAGAAATATATGGCTGACTCAGATTGCCTCATTCCTGGAGCAGTTGTAGTCCAGTATCCAGTCTGCTCCATGGTCAGTGCAATGATGTACAAAAATTCATAAAAAAAAATACTTATGTCTGAAAACCATGGATGAATCACTACCCAAAGTGAATGAGCAAGCAAGTTAATAGTGATGTCTCTATGTCCACCAGCAGAGAGTTTTGCGTATCTTAAAGAAAGAATGGAATTACAGATGTTAGACTTGAAATTAACCTTTAAGTCTATATTTTGATAGTGACTAGAGCAGCAGGAACCCATGATGGTTGGCACCTACAGATGTTACTACAGTGTAGAGGTTAAAAAGTAATATTAAATCCCACACAATAAACCATACTCTAGTTACAATTTAAGTGTAATCTTAATAGCTGCTACCTGTGTTCATATACATTCTTAATTTGTAATTTTTAACCTTTATTTTTTTCTTCACTAACATGAAAGACCTTTCTGACAGCTTTTCTTTCCTCATTCTACCATTTGAATAAATCTCCATTTTGCACTGACCTCCATACTCTGAATATATTTGATCTACTCAGGGCAGAATTGGAACATTTCCCACATGGTAACATCTGCAGTTTTAAGTAACACATTTCTTTGTCTAACCAGAGGAGTTACTGCTCTTCAAAACAGAGAAACCCATCATGGAATTAAAGTTTAGACAAAAAAGCTAGCTTTGAGATTTAAAGTGTTATAATAATACTACTAATAACAATAAGAATACCTGTCTATGCCCATTTAATAATTTTTTTCCTATTTGAAAATTATATGGAAAAGAAAGATTAATTAAAATCACAAAATTAAGCCCTATTACTGTTTTAGTCATAGTCTCTGCAGATATGTCTATATGGCCACCATAGCTTCTCACGTTGTAGTTGCAATCTTTCTTCCGCGATCATCCGTACTGGCATGTATGTTAGCATGATCTGAGTCTATTTTGGAGTAAGCCAAATAATTCTGTTGCAGTTGAAGACTGGGTGGGAATCTGGGGTTAGTCTGCATGCCACAGTTTATTTCATTTACCAGTCAGCCTTCTAACACTGCTCTGGTTGCTTTCAAACCTTGAACACCCATACACCAGTGTGTGCTCTCTTGTACCCCCAATGTGTTACATTTAACCTTGGCATTAAGTCACAGTTGGGGCTGCAACTTCATTTTCAGGTTGTTTCAAGTACTTTCAACTGAGAAAAGAAAAATAACCATTATAATATTGCCCCCACAGAGGTCCCAGAGGAGGTCCCAGTCAAACACAATGCAGCACAATTGAGTAAGACTCAATCAGTGTAGAGAGTCCTGAACAATGTGGGCCATGGGCAGTGCTTGTTGTGCAGTTGAATGGTCCTGGAGTCTAGGCATCCTGAGGAAAATGTAACCGTTGTTTCTCTGGTACTCAATTTAGTTTAGACCTCACAGCATTTACAAAATAAACACAGTCTGAGTGATAGTGTTGCCATTCAGAGTACTTTGTCTGTCCTTTTTCTAAATTGTCTCTTTAAATCAGAAATTTCAAAGGGATTGAATAAAGGACTAAAACCAATAAGATCGATGATTTTTCATCTTCTTACAAATTCCAGCGTAAAAACTTACGAAAAGGACTCAGCTTTCTTTTACTGAAAGGCATGTGGATTTTCCATTTTCATTTTAGAATTTCTTGTGTGTCTAACCACAAAGTATAATGGTAGAACTGCGAAAACAAAACTAAAAATGAGGGAAAGTCCACATCATCAGCCCTTGTTGTATAGATATACTGTCAGCATTTCTTTTTCAGTATTTTATTTAATGACAGAATTTCTTTTCACTAGCGTTATATAATATTTGAAATATGGAGACTGGTCAAGGTCATTCCTTGATTGTGGAAGGCACCATCCTATCTGCCAGATGATTTAATAGCTAATGAGATCATATTCCTATGTCTTCAACTCTTGCCGTCATGATTTTGCAAAAATGAAGTATGAAGTCCTTTCCGCATCTGGCATCTCTTTTGATGTGGATCTAACTGCTGAGGGACTGCTAACTGAACTGAATGTTTCAAGAAAGCCAATTTACTCAGCTGGTCGCAGAGCCTTTGACCTCAATAGTGGAACTTGGCAAATCAATGAATACACTTATGTTTAGTGTTCTGTCAAGAATTGTGAAAAAGCTCTGTAAACCATAGATCCTTTTGCAAAATACTAGTTTGTAGTTTAAACATTAGTCTTTCTTCAGAGGCCAATGAGGCTAGTTAATTAAGCCTGAGGGGTTATGAACTGTTGGCAGTTAATAAGTCATAAAATTCCTCCATAAAACAGGATGCTAGATTCCATCACTGAGGCAAGGAGTACAAAGAGCCGGTGTATAAATATCTAATTGTACAAAAGGACTGGGATTTCTCAATGACTGCTCATCTGGAGTCTCCAGGGCACGCTCGCTATGGTTTCCTGATTTTTAGAAGCCAGTTTAAAAAATGAGTGCATTAAAGAGTAATTTGCCTGAAAGTTCAGGAAGTATGGGGTGGTGAAGGGAGGGGGAAAGGGAAAGACAAAAGGAGGGCAAGGGAGAGGGAGAGAAACAGGGAGAGAGAGAGAGAGGGGGTAAAAGAAAGCAGAACTGAGCTCTCTACACTGAGTTGGACATTATTACATTTGTCATCTGTTTTCTTTCTCCTTTAGGATGTTCACCATGGCAACGGTACACAGCAGGCTTTTTATGCTGACCCCAGCATCCTGTATGTTTCCCTCCATCGTTATGATGAAGGCAACTTCTTCCCCGGCAGTGGAGCCCCAAATGAGGTTAGGTTTATTTCTTTAGAGCCTCATTTTTATTTGTATCTTTCAGGTAATTGCGTTGCATGATTACCCCTAATTTTCTTGTCCTTCTCTGGTTCTTTAAATTACACCAGATTACCAAATTGTCCACTGGGAGCAGGGGACCAGTGGAGAACAAGTGCATAACCCAGAGCAGTCCCTGTCAAACAAGGCTGGCCTGATCTGACATGTTGTTTGATGTTTGTTTCTAAAGCTACTTGAGAAGTTTTTTCAGTTTTTTTCTTTTTTTCTTTTTTTTTCTTTTTCTTTCCCCCTTTCCCTCTCCCTTTTCCTACTCTTCAATCCTTTTGGCACCCTATTCCTATTTTTCAGGTTGGAAGTGGCCCTGGTGAAGGTTATAACATAAACATTGCTTGGACAGGTGGCTTGGATCCTCCTATGGGTGATGTCGAGTATCTCACAGCATTCAGGTTGGTACCTTTTTGCTTTAAAGTTATGAAAACTGGTTGTAAAACATAAGCACATGAACAAGAGCGCTGTAATCTTGAAAGAAAAGAGAGTGACCCATGGTCAAACTAACTTAATCCTGGTATGCCAGCACATGAAAGCTTTGTAAACAATAAAAATAAATTAATTGTTGTGATTTTCCACTCGGAATTCACATCCAAAAAAATTTAGTGGTTTTATGATTTTATTATTATTACATCATGCCATTAAATTGACTTGGAGGTTGCTCACTTACATATCTAAAAAATTTAAATAAATTTATTTATAACAGGCTGAAGAAAATCACTGTTCATGTTAATTGCAGTTACATGCAACTGGAGCAGATTCAAAGCTATATGAAGTATGGTCTGAATTGGGTGTTCCTTGTTCATTTAAAAAATCTCCTCATGATGGTCACAGATTTGACAAATTTACTTTTTTGATGAATTGCAGTAAAGCGTTATTTACTTTGAAGTAAATAGTTGTGAAATGTTTCATTTGGAATGATAGAAAATGTTTCATGCTGTATTTTTCTTTGCTTTCAATCACTCATTCTAAATGAAATTTTATTCTTTCATAGGTGATGCATCATAATCTTTAGTCTCATTTTCATGGGACCAGAGGAGATTAAACCAGTTAAAACACTCTTTTAGACTTTCAGGAGTCTTTTCTTACATACACCCTTTCCTTTCATTGTTAGGCAGTCCAGTGGCAAGGTTTAGTGGGCAATCACCTCTCAAGGTTGGGCAAATGCTACAGGTTTGAAAAGTTTCATTTAGTGGAAACTGATAGGCAAGGAAAGCAATGAGAAAACTAACATGTATCTCCAATCGTGGTCAAGACAGTTTGAAAAAGTGCATTTGTCAATATTCTATTGAAAATACATCACAAAAAGTAAAAAACTCTTTTTTGTTGTTTTTTGCTTGGTTTGGGTGGGGTTTTTTTTCTGAAAAACTCCTATGCAGTCCATGGAATGATATGCAGAGGGTCCGATAAAAACAAAAATTCAAAGTCAAAGCCCTAGACACAAAAACTGTATATTCTAATACCCTACATATTCACAATTTCACACTGGAAAAGGTTTTAATATCATTTTTTAAAAATTTTTGTTGTATTCTAAAAGAGTCTAAACAAATAGTCAGTGGCAGGCTCTAAATTGTTTACACCTCAATGCTGCCTCAAGCTTTTACCAAGTTCTGTTTTATTCTTTGATGAGATTCTACAGACATTAGGGAACTGGGAGTTTCAAACCACTGGTATTAGTATCTGATATTAATATATCTGGTATAATCATCTCAGAATTCTTGGTTTGTCTCCAACCTGTCCCAATAATGATATAGATAATGTGACTATCTATGCTGCAGAGAATGGTGATCTCAGCTTATTGAACAGAAGAATCACATAAGTGAAACTGCAACCATAATTGGTACCTCTGCTATCCTGACAACAAATACCTGCACTTAATAATATCATTTAAAAGATGTACTTTACAGTTCTAGTTCGAGGCACACTGGTAAATAGTTTGGTGCAGCTAATATTGCTGCTGTACCTGTTACTGTGCTTCAGAGTTAAAGAAAATTTCAGTCTCTGTACATGACCAAAGCAGCACTATCAAGGAAAATAAAGTCAATGTAAGCCACTACCACTGACTAATCATCTGCAGACATATCACTAAAATAATCACTTCAGGTTTTTTGTTTGTTTGTTTGTTGGGTTTTTTGGGGGATTGGGGTTTTTCTTACTGTAGATAAATGAAAAATAAAGTTTGGGATCTTCTTCAAGTGAACTGCTGATGATACAAAATTTAATGCTGCTATTTTAAATGCATCCATTTAACTTTGCAATGAATATTGTGTGACTTTATTGTGTTAATAGTTAATTGTCTTTAAAAAAAAAAGAACTATAATGCTGTTGACAGTTTACAATAGATACTGCTGGTTTCCTTTTCTGTGAGTGTAGGAACAACAGGAAATGTTTCCCTACACTCTATGCCTGGTTTTGCCTGAGCACAGTCTTTGTGCGCTCTGTAGAGCTTATTGACATGGACTGGGTATGACTGGTACAACAATTTTTGAGTGACAATCAATGAAGCAAACAGCATAGAATGTCAAAGGGTGAATTAAAAAAATCTGTAAATTATGTAGGATAGACCATGTAGCTATCTTCTATGGATCTTGTCTGAATGGTAGGTAAATTTACAGCTCCTGGAAAAGAGACACTTAATCTGTGGACCAGAATCTAACCCTGCTGTTAACCAAAATGTCACACATGATGTAGCCTGTGTTCTCAGTTTGGCCAGGACAGAATTGTCACACAGTAGTCAGGAAAGAGACATCCACAGTCAATCCTTTAGCCACGGATAGAAAGGAAGGTACAATGTCAGAGAAAATTAAGAGAAGGTTTACAAAAAAACCCTAGAAAGTCAGTTGTTGTTCTGGAGTTTTGATCTGCAAGAGGTCAGTATTTAAGAATAAAAGCCAGTGAGCTTTGTAGATAGAAAAATGGGCTTGATTTTTTTGTTTCCAAATAAATTGATGTAAAGGCAGTTGCAGAGAAGATCCTAACAAAAGAGGAGGAAAAATGTTGGGCATCCTCAATTTTAAGAGAAAATTAAGGTACAAAATGTGGATATTTTCTCTTCATGCCTACTCCTCAGTAGATTGAGAGGTTATGAGTATTCAATCCCTAGTGAAGGCAGGAAAGGGTGTTCATGAAAGTCCTCTCCAAAATAACCGAGATATGAATAAGTTTTCAAATAGGTAGATCCGAGGATGTTGGAGAGAAGCTGAGGCTTGCTGTTTTCTGGCTTCCTCAAGAGCCTAAACCTTTGAGTTCTTAGGAACTGAGAAATTTGCATTAAAATAATCTGAAGCTCCCTAGGTGGTACACATAACCTTCACTTTCTCACCAGCAGAGCCCCAGTTTCTTCCTTGAACCACGTATCTGAAGTGTCAGCAGCTCTGACACTGGGCAGCTTGTTACTGTTTGATTGACTGTCAAATTTCACAGCAGAGATCCTTCTGAATGATAATGTCCACAGTACTAGAGATCAAGACTTTTTCTGCCTCTAGTTTTGCCTATAATCAGGTATTATATATGATGATGTATTTCATATCAGGTATATTATTCTGAGGCCAGAATCTATTTGGAGAACAGTACATGCATTTACACACACACACATATAAATACATGCAGGTAGCTGAACAGTAGTGATTTTCCACTGCATAAATCACTAGATAAACCTATTTTAAGGGAATATTGTTTGGACTTACTCTTCCCCAAACCTCTCTGAGAAAATCTTTCTATTTCTTCAGGAAAAAGCAACTTTCATGTGTAAAAATGTAGAAAATTTGAAGATGAATTAGAGGCATAACACAGAATAATCACTTCTAAGTCATGCTGAGTGAGTGGCTCTAGTGGGACGCTAGTGGGAAACAGGAAAAATGATGGTGCTGGTTTGTGTCTGCCATTTTGGTTTCAGTACCACATGAAGTGTCTTTGTTGTACTTTGAAACTATCTCTTTCTAGTGCAAAATCAAATTTAAATTGCTGTGGCCAGTTTGAAGATGAGGACTGCTCTTTCATGTATAAACCAATATGTTTTCCATTCCATTTCTTTCCTATTTCTAGTAAGAAAATGCTCATGTTAACTACAAAGAGGTAGTAAAAAATGCAGGAGAGAGAAGTATCTGAAGAATGGAAAAGGAGTGCAGTAATCAAATCACTGTAACTTTTGATTTTGATCGAAAAGTCTTGTTTGATGTTTACCATAGTTAAGCAATGAGTCTAGCTACAAAACCTGCTGAAGAATGCCCTTTTTATAAAGGGCAGGCATCTCTTCTTTTCCCCACGATAACAAGAAAGCACAGATCTTTTCCATTATTTTCAAGGCCTGATGTATCTTTCCCTCTAGAGAGTTTTGTTTCATCATTTACTTTCACCTATTCAGGTTAAATTTGCTTTAATCTCTTTGAAAGCAATAGAAGATGATGGCTCTTTTCTAAGAGGATGATTCTACACCCAAGTTTATGACGATGTAATCCACTCTCCTGCCAACAGTTGTAGAAAAAATAAAAGCAATGGTCGACTACTAATGTTCAAATAATTATTTTCATAAGCTCCACATTATACCAGATGTGCTCAGTAAAGAAGGCAGAGACAGAGGTTGAGTTCTGTGTTGTGCGTGCACAGATGTATATATATGTACTTTGAGTTTACATAGGACAGAAGAGTTGTGTTTCCATAGAGCAGAATATAGAAGACGCAGGAGGCAGTGGAAACCAACTGTGAATGTTCAGTAGAGGGAGGGAGAAGCAGGAGACAGAAGGAAACTGGGGTGTGCCTTCCAACTGCTTTGTGCTGCTTTTATTCAACAAAGGAGCTGTAAATTTAGCTTAACCAGCCAGTATGCTCTGGCTGTTTTGCTCTACTCCAGAGTAGCATAAAACAGCCACAGCGTATCAGTGAACCTGACCATAAAAGTGAACATAAAATGAAATGTGTATGTGTGTTTCTTGGAATTATTAGAAATAGCTTATGATAATATTTATTATCTTAATGATTTTCATTTAAGAAGGGGAGCAAATTCAAAGACATAGGTGACACTGAGGCAGAGTTAAGGATGAACCGTGTCCATGATTTAATTTCAAATAAAGGACTAAGTTTGTTATTACCCAAAAATAATTTAAACTAAGAAAATGCAAAATTCATATCATACTCACAAGCACATGTGTTATAAAATGAAAGAAAATGAAGGTGTGCAGAAAATCTTCATTCTGTCTGACAGTGCCTAGTGCTTGTTTTGGGATAAAATAAATGTTTAAAACTCTGTATTCTAATCTCTGATCAAAAATGTTAAGAAAAATCTATCGTATCCTTGTGGTTTTACAGGGAGGGCATACTTACGGTTATTAGGAAGAATGCATTGATATATTCCAGCCCTTTTTTTGGTCTTATTTCTGTATTTCCTGATCTGATGGCATTTAATTCAGACATTTCACATGAAAACTTTGTAAATGTATTTTTGTGGTTTTCAAATATGTTCTTGTTGTTAACTGTTGTTTCAAAATAGGTATTGACTATGGTGGGGTGTTTCTTTATTTTTAAATTTATTATTTCATACATAAACCCTAAAAAGAACACTCAAAGAAAATAATGATATGTTTTCCTTATGCTTTTTTTGTATAAGTATACAGAACAAGTATATATGTGCATATATTAATAATTTTTTTCTGAAAATTTCACTTTTATAACTTTTTATTCACTAAAGAATTGCAGATAACAACTTTAATAACGTTTGTGTATCCTGATACCATGATTTTAATTATGTGCATCAGAAAAACAAAAATACTTTGTTTTAGCTCAAATCACTAGTCTTCCACTTCTGTTAAATGTCCATTTGTTCATGTACTCCATGTGTTGATGAAGTGCACATCTTGGCCTATCCATATTTATTATTTTTAATATATTTGCGTTATCTTTCTCCTGTCCTTTCCTATTTTTCTTCACTTAAAATACAATATTTCTGGTCTTTTCAAGCTTTTTTTACTTAGAAATGTATCCAGTTGCCAAACCATTTTAATTGCTCATCTCTGAAGTGCTGCTATTTTCTAGAAGTGAGCTAAATACACCACATGAGGGCGAATCATCGATTTATATTATTTTGAATATTGCTATAGCTTTCTTTGACATCACTGTCTGCAATGTTGTATAACTCTCGAAGTAGGTACCTTGAATTCTGATAAACATAGCAAAATAATGTAGGAGATAAAAATCAGCGTTTTTCCTAACTGTACCGAAATTTTTACAGTGAGTTATAGAACAATGGTATATTGTGATAATGTTTAATGAATTCCATCAGCAACAGCTTTTTTCAAAAAAAAAAAAAAAAAAAGCAATAATTAATAATTCTAAATACCCATAAATTAATGTTTCTATTTTTTATGGCTTTAATGTCCAGAGGCTGCTGCTGAGACTTTATTATGCTAGACTGGGTCTAAAAAAATGGCAAGACTCAGGTTCTGGTTCAAATATGAAGAAATAAAAAAACATAAAAGTGTGGGAGAGGAAATAAAGGAGTCAAATTATCTGCTCAGCCTCATGAATAAACAAAAGAACTAGAAGTAGACAGCTAACATCTTCATAACTTACTGTATTTGATCTATCGGTGAACTCCATTGACAGCAGCCACAGAGTAGCAAAATGCCATGTGTATCTTTACTAACCGAAATGAATGAATTATTTCTCAATAATTTCCTTTACATTAACTAGATTAGCCCAGCTACTATTATTTCTCTTATCCATTTGCTGATAGCAACATGTTCAGCATTTCACTGTTTAAAGAGGAAGGCAGAAGCTCTGAGTCATAGGTATGAGAGGCAGGTAATGATTTACCCAAATGTAGATGGATGTTATTGAGAGTGCTTGTTATCCACAGTCCTTCTGCATCGTCATGGCCACAGTGCTACTTTTATGAAGAAAAATACAGCTGAACAGAACAGAGTAATGGAAGCTCTAGGAAATCTATACAATGGTTTCTGTATGGCTGTATGTTATAGTTTGCGTTCAGTCACCCACAGCATTCTGTGGAGTCATAAGTTACAGTTTCAATCAGTTTTTCATTTCTTTTCTCCACTTCTTCCAAAAGTCTTTAAAACATGAGCATTTCATCCAGAGATGTCTCTCTTTTCCCTTCTGCCATAGAAAGTGTCTTAGGAGAATTCAAAGAAAGGTACACCAGACAGATGTCTTAAGAGTGCCTGAGCAGTTCCTTTTGAAGAAGTTTGAAGGTAGAATTTTGCTTCAAATAACATCTTTTAAATGTGCTTAGAGATAATTTTCATATGTAAATATTCAACAGTCCTGAGGATTTGTGGCTTTTGAATATTTTTTTTTAGTGTGGTGGTGGAGCTTTTGTAATACTGGTAAATTTTCATGCTTTTTGTCTTGCTTCTTAACAAAAGTTCTGAGCATTCAGATGTTTAATATCGTGGGGATAGGAAATGGAGAAGCAGAGTTAAAAGCATTTGAAGCGCTGGTATAAACAGCTTTTCAACATTTTGTTATACTTCAAAGTTCACCATAAAACAAAAACTGGCAACACTGTTTATAACCTGCGACCTCTTGTTCTTCCTACTTGTTTATTTTTATTTGGAAAATCAAACTTCTTCTCACCAAACTACCCGAAATTTTCACCTTTACTGTACCAGTATTTTTAAAACTGTATATGATGCTCCTTTCATTCACTGGAACTACAGAAATGAGACCTTTCATTACAGAAATTAATTAGTGTCGGCTTACTTTTCTACAGATGCACAGTTTCTTTTATTGACATGGCCAAGTGCAGGGTGGGGGGAGAAAGGATAATAAAATATGGCATGTGTCAGGTTTATATGGCTCAGGTTAAAAACTATTTGATTAAAACCCCAAGCCATACATGGTCTGTAGTTTCAAAGTACTGAAAACTACCTGAGCCCTTTTCCAATATATCTGTTTTCCAATTTTTGTCAAGCCAGAAAGATGAAAGAATAGAGGTGTATGGAGAAAGAATTGCCATATTGTCAAATACTTTGATAGAAAGGTGAGAAATATCACTAGAAACATCCTGGAAGAAATTAAACAACAGCAAGAGTACAGCAGATATTTTTATCCTAAAAGTCAAAATATCTGCAGCATTTAGGTGGAGGTAAATTTCAGGTCTGCATTAGAAGTCCTATAGCAACACTGAACAATTGTATAGATGTCCAGCCCCAATTTAAATTTTGTTGCTTTATAATAACTTTTGAGAACTACACTGTAGCCTGTAAAAAATATCCACATGTTCTCTGCTGGAACAACTCCAGACTGTAACAGAACCACTAGATTGCACCCTGGTGCTTTATGTATTGTTTAATTGTTTTCCTTTGGTGGATATTTTTATTAAAAGCCCATTATCCAGAATCAGACAGAAGTGTTGTTTCAAGAACAGCAGAAACAGAGGCCTTTCAGCTACACAGTTCTTATTCATGCTTTCTTTAGCCAGCTTAGCTAATGAGAACTCCACTATTCTTCTTTTAATGTTTAAAGAAGAAAAAGAAGTGGGAGGTTTTATTTTGCTCTTTTCAAACATAAGCAGGATTGCAAAGAAGTATTGTAAGGTTCTGCATGTGCAGACGCACCTGTGTCTCAGTGTAAGTTTGTGTGGGTACCTCCAGGGCATGCCTAGATGTCCTCATGCTTTTGCACTAATAACTCCTTGTAGATATTTTTTAGTACTAATGATTTTGTGTACCTGTGCTACATTCAGTCTGTAAAGTAATGGAATGAAAAGAACAAGCCTTTTTCATAGAAAATATATTCTAGCAAATAAAGCTCCAGCAATTCTGAAGAAAAATAGAAAAATCTGGCAAGAGCCAGATTTTAAAATCCTGAATTATGCTGAATAGCACTGTGTTCAGTGCTGCAAGATCTTGTGAGGTTTCTTGTTACGGGATGTTGTTGGAGCCCCAACTCTGAGTATTTTATTACTTTTTAAAGTCAGCTTTTAGTCTTGTGGAGAGATGCTTGAAACTATGAAAACATAACTGTCTCAAAAATAGATACCTAACGAAAAAGTTCAGGGAGGTCTATGACTCATGATTTTGTGGTATTAGCAGTACTACTTAGGCCACCAGTAATCCCATTAAATCAGTGCAGCTTCTTGAAGAATAAGTTGTTACTCAGTGTGAGGGAATCCATCAGACTTCAAGTTCTTCGACATTAATTGTTTCTTACAGGCAGTATAAGAAAAATGCTCAGTTGTAGAGTGACTTACCAAGTTTGGCATTTTTCTATATTTTTTCATGTAAAGTGAAATGTTTGTCCTGTGATCACATATACTGAGGTCAGGATTGAGAAGTAAATCGATCGTTTGTGTCATTAGCTAATGCAGGTCTCAGTTCTGCACACCAGCATCATTCATGGCTAAGGATGTAGTGTTGTTGCTTACAAAAAATTGTAACTTCTTGCAAAAGTCACTGTTAAAAAGAGTTTGTGGAAGCAGAGGCTCTTCCCTAAGTAAATGTGGCAGGATCTGATCTTGGATTCTGTGACTACATTTAACCTAATTAAGCAATCAGGTTATATACAAGCACTTTCATGAGTTGTTATGCCTTGAAACAAAGTAAGCTTTCAAAGTATTTCATAAGCTGATTCATTTACCTACCACAACCATTCTAGTCTATTTATATCTGGTGTTAAACTAAAGTTAAAAAAGTTAGTAATTTATTTTAAAAATAATGAAAAATGAGACCAAGCAAATTGCAGCACAGTATAAAAGAGATTGAAAATTGCTGTGTCTGGCGTTCATTTCTCCCATATCATGCATAGGAGTGTACATGCATACCAGATGATATGAGGTGGAGGGCTGAAGGGAAGATGCAGCTTATTTGGTTCTTTTCTCCCTGACAGTACACTGACTGGTCTCAGCTGCTTTCTCCCTCCTGTGCAGGGTGTGCATTACTAAGTAGAGATGACTAAAGACAGCAGTTCCAGTAAGTAGCAACTGTCCGTGGTTTTGACATGTGATTTTCTTCTACACTGGAACAAAACCAAAACTATTTGAAAGTTTCCAAGAAAACAAGTAAGTGTGTGTTTCAAACCCTTTCGTGACAATGTTCATCTCTAGCCTCATGGTGAGAACATCACTCTAGGAAACAAAACAAATCTTAAGTGAAAAATCTCATCCCTGAATGATTGAAAACAATTTCTTGTCCCCCATTCTTACAAATCAGGGACTTGAACCTGACCTCATCACATCTGAAGTTAATGCCTTTGCTGTCAGACTATTTGGAGTGGTGATTTTTTTTCCCCTTCAGCCTTAAAATAAGTCTCCTTCTGAAAAATATTGAATGATGCACATCTACAAATTCTTTCTTTGTACGAGAGTGTATTTCTCAAAAAGTTACAGTTCTAGTCCTGCATTATTAGGCTGATGGGAGAGTAGGGATTAATTGCCTCCCTATCCAATCTAACCCTCCTGCGTTTCCAATCAAGATGTTTACAGATTAAGGAAGTATTGTTGTTAAACCTCTGCAAGTGCTTCAATTCCTGTGTCACGGTGACTTCTCACTTCTCCTGCTTTATTAACATCTGCTTTACTTCCTCTATGATGAACTCTCTATGGAAACAGATTACCCTTGGAACTGAAAATGACAATTTGTTATCTGCTCATTTCCCTCATTATGTTCTACAAAGAAAGTTTTTCAAAGGGGTACCTGTCTTTTTCAATATAATCCTAGTTAGGAACAGCAAGCAAAACCAGCAAAAGAAATGCAGGCTATGTAGCAGCTTAAAGACCCTGTGATTTCCAATAGATCAAGAAGGCAGTGATTTAATTCAGACTCTGTACCATCAGATGGGTCACTGCTAAGAAGTATTGGCTATCCCTGAAAGTGAAAAGCTGCAGTGGGAGACCGTTCTTGAGTTAATTTTTACTTACTCTGTGTCAAGTTCAGTCACTCCCCCCAGTGTAAAAAAATCACTGAACAAACCTTTTGTGATCTTGCAAAGCAAATTTAGAAACTTCAAAGTCTTGGAATACTTTTCCTATAGTATCAAACAATAGAAATAATTATCCAATATTGAAACTACTCCCCCTCCTCCTTTTCCTTTTACACTTCTCTGAGTCATAATTTGACCACTCACTAAATTCTTCACAGCAGGCCTAACTCCCCTTTTCCTTCCACAGCTCTGTCCTATGTCTGAACACAAAGTTGATCTTCATCTCTTCTTCCTCTCAAACTTAAACTTTGTTTGGCACCAGAATCTCATTCTCATTCATCTTCTGATCTACCTGGGACACAAGATTTTATCTTCCCTTATTATCTATTTAACTTCTGTTTCTCCTCATAAGAGACTCTTGTCCCTTGTGATATAATCATGTTTCACTGAAAAGTGCTGTTAACCTCTCGCCCTACCATCCTTTCTCTTGCTCTCTATCCCCAAGACCAGAGTGTACAGACTGCCGTCTGTCCTCTGGTTCAGTTCTAGACCTTCGCTAAAAGAGCATCTGACCCTTCCTTTCCTCTGAAAATGTTCTTGGCATAGAAACCTCTGAGTCCAAATCTCAGCATACTCCTTTCACTGTCATTTTCCTTAACCTGTATGTCAGCCACTTTTATTGACCTTGATGATCTCTGTCTTGAGAATTCATCCTTCCCTTTCTTCCATGCTTTGTAGTCCCTGGCCTCCACCTAATACTTCAAGGAGTTCCTTTAACTTGTCTTTTGGAGGAATCAACATTTTACTCCTTGAGCTTTCTTCAGTGATCCCGTGGATCTCTGCTTTTGGTCTTGGTCCCTTCCCCTACTTCTTTGTGTTTGTCTAGAGGATAGCTAATCCACAATGCAAATTCAATTATTGTTTGTCAGCCAATTATTTCTCTGTGCATCATGAAAATTTATAGTAACTTTATGCTACACTAATTGAGAAAATCTGCTTGTAGTTCAAACTCAACCTTACCAAACTTTTACCCCCAAGCCATTCCTACTGCCACTCTCTATAGGCAAAACCATCTTTCTGTCTGTCACTCAGACAAGTTCTTGTGTTACCTTTGACCTTCTCAGTTGGAAGCCGCAACCCAGCAATGTCTAAATTTTGAAATTCTTTCTGTAGCATTCCTGTGGAATACAGAACATACTACCATTCCAACCAGCTGAAGTGATTTCTAAGCTTCTGCCATTTTCTTTATTATTGCAATGTCATTCTCAGAATGCTCCCATGAATTTAATTTTACAGATCATGACACCAAGTACAGGTTTTCTGGTTTTTATGGTGATAGTGTTCATATTTGTAGAATATTCTCATAAACGGTTACAAAACTACTCTACTACCTTCCTTGAAATCTTTTGTTACATTTCTGTTTTTCTATATTGTCTCCCACAAAGTCAGACAGTATACTGCCAGGATTGTCTCTAATTTTCTAGTTGTACAGAATCTGCCTGTAGTTACCCAAGTGCCCATGAGTACATAGATAGGAGTCATGTCTTTTATTCCTTCCTTGCAGTGCCATATGCAATGGGTTGGGTTTCTTTCATGACAGTACTACCAATGCATTCTCCTAATAAAAATGTCTTACATTTTGTTAAGGATAAAAGTAAGATGTAAGGAGCTAAAAGGTTAATCTGTGAAATGTTGTAAGTTGTTCCTCCCTGAATCTTCTTTCAGGAGAGATACACACTACTGGTGACTGTGGCTGCATGTGAGACATGGGCTCACATAAGCTAGTGCACTGGCTGAGGACCAAGGCTAGAACCAGGCTAGAATCGGGTCCTCTGACCTTATGCAAAAGAATGTCTTCCCAAGGCTCAAAAGAGAGAGGTGGAGGGATTGAATCCTCTAGCCCAGATGAAAAACGTGGATTTCCTTGTCTTTTGTGCAAATTTGAATGATGAGAAATTTTTAGGATGTGGTGATGCTGACCTTTGTTTTGGAACTGTTCTTTGTCAACCAAGACATATGGGTATGCCACTGGTAGGATTGACTCCTTCCTCAAATGGGCTTTGGAAGTGTCATTGACCCTCTGTCCACCCATCTCAGGAGCACAGATATCACTCAATATCCCTTCTGTGGTATCTATGATATCATTAAGCCCACAAGCGTATGTATCTTGTTGACATCTGAAGAAACATGATGATTATCAACAAAATGTAGTGCCTGTTGTACACTGTATCACTTCAAACACAATACAGTTATTAAGGCTTAATTACATAAGAAACAGTATACATGTTTTGCAAGCTTGTAGAATGTCACTTGCAGAAGTTAAGCAAGTTTTATTTCCAGCAGTATTCTTTGACAAACTAAATAAATTACTGCATGTATTGGACCTTTGAGGCTTGGGGCAAAGAATGGAAAAATTATTTACAAAAGCTTGAAAATATTTAATCACTAGAGGCAGGGGGCAACTGTGTTTTAATTAGCAGTTCCTCAGGCCATTGGCTGGCTGGAGGCTTTCTCAAACAACCACACAAACGCACTGAATAGCTGTTTGCCAGCCTTAGGGTCAGGCCTGAGATGAAACAGATAAGATAATTGGCTCTAATGAAATCCAGAAGGCCTTGGCTTTCTTGTTTGAGCTTGGATTTGAAAAGTGCGTGTGGAAGTGAGGCTTAATTCAAACCAGTCCTGAACTAGGTCCGTTTTTCAGTGACTTTGATATTGTTTGAAGTTCTGAAAGTGTTCGCCACACCACTAGCCTGCTGGGCTGGGCCTCCCCGGTCACCTTAATTACTGAGCTTTATTGCTGACTTTACTACACAGGAAAGGAGCCATTATATGTTCCATCAACATCAGCTCTCCTCAGATTGGAGGAAAGGGCAGGGTGAAAGGCCACTGTAGGAAGGCAAAAACTTCACTTTGAGGTAGTCAGATCATTTACCCGTGTTAAATTTCACTGTGCTATGTGTGTACATTCCTCACAACACAGAAGCCAAATTTCCATTATTTTTTTTTTTTAGCAAGTGATTACTTTTCAAAACATTTTGTTTGTGTCTGATTAGCAGAAGGGGACATTTATTCTTAGAGGTGGAAAGAAGGCAAATTGTAACAAATGCCTAATTAATCATCATTAGCAAGGGAAAGAAATCTAGTTAAAAACTGTAATAAAGAGAAATTGTTCTTAATGCTTCTTTGAAGTGGGAATAAGTGAGGAAACCCCTATGGTGTGCTTGCAGACCTGACACCCTACAGAACTGACTCCTTACAGCCAGCCTGGTATCTTGAGGGTAGCTTGTAATATGCTCACCAAAAAAAGAAAGGCTCCTGTGAAATACTGTAAGGGCCAGCAATGATTGAGGTACTTCAGCAATGTTAGTTGTGAGTTATTCTCTTCAGGATAATTGCTTTCAGAGTTTGGTCCTAATCTTTTTAGCTGCTCCAGCTGGTGGTGCTGCTGGAAAAAAAGAAGCTGAACTTGTGTGTGTGACTGGGTTTTCAGATCTAGACACTGTAGCAGGAGAGATGTCTTGCATCGTTCAGCATCCAATGTCTGGGGCCACCAAGGTCCCTGGGAAGACTGCTGTTGGGAAACCTGGGACAGATCCTGTAAATGCTTAGGCATGTGGCTGAATATATTTACATGTTAACTCATTATTAAGTCAATCAGGCTACTACCCTGAATAAAGTTACACATGTGCATATATGTTTGCAGGATTGGGTGTCCCAGGACTAATAAACGTATGTAATATTGGCCAAATCGGGCCAGATCCCATATTACCAACACTAATGTATAATAAAAGAAATATTGATGACTATTACTTTCTAGTGGGATCAAAACTTGAAGTTCAGATCAAGATACACATCTTTCTCATGAGCTCAGTAGGAAAATTAGAATGAACTTAATAATCAGTTTTGTTTCTGTCAGCTCTGTGAGCATTTTGTTTTGTTTTTGATTTCCTTTGTGGGTTGGTTTTTTTTTCCTATGAAGCTAATATTTCTGTTTTTCTTAAAAGCTTGAAAATGTCTTGGATTCCTTCATAAAAATTAGAAGTGTCACAAAGATACATTCTGCAGAGTATTCAGCCCTTTCCTTAATGCAACACTGTTTCACAAAGAAGACTTCTGTAATTTGAGATAGTTCCACCTTATGTTATTTTATAAATAATATACATGCTATAATGCAAATTTTATGTATGTGTAGATGAAGATTTTTTAACACAAAGGACTCCTATTTAAGAAGCCTGAAGGCTTTTTGTTTTATTCCTGTTCATATGGCCTGTCATTTTAACATGTTTTATGTTAGTAGAATGGCAAATTGGTTATACGCTTTGGAGAGAAGCAGCAGGTTTTAATATTTTTATCAACATTTTGTGAAATTTTAACCTGTTAAACTCATAGCCAGCATGACGGGGAGCTGATTGTATCTCGATGCACAGTTTATTAGCACTAATGAAACTCACACTGAGCTGAGAAAATGTCTTTTGAAATCATCATAATTCATTACAATTACTAGGAAACAATTATTTCCTTTTCAATGCAAATGGTTATTTTGTGAGAAAATAGTGGAGTATGTGTCATAGCATGAGAGTGTGAGTTTCTATAGGCAATATTTCCAGATGTGCAGATGTTCTGCTCTTTACTGAACGTAAGATTTTGTTTGCTCTTATTTTTTATAACTAAGGAACAAGACACAAGCTTCCTTTTTGATACCATGCTTCCTAAGAGGTAGTTTGGACTATCAACATTGTAAATCTTTGTCCTTGTCTGACTATACTTTCAGCTACATTGACATTTTGTAGAAGCTGCTGTGATGTAGAGGAGCACACATGATGATATAATAATATTATAGTATCGAAAAAGATTTATTGACTAGGATAAATGAGATTATACAATCTATTAGTGATTTAATTCATACCTTGCACATATGCCTCTTCAATAGAAGGAACAGGATTATAAAATCTACTGGTGATTTAATTTGACCTTTGCACATCTGTCTACACACTTTATAGACTAAAGTTAAGCTTAGGTGCGTGCTGTAAGTCAAGCAGGCAATAGTGACTGAGGAAGCATTTTATTGCAGGAAAAAATTCCCTGGATGCTTAAACCACTTATTTCCAAGGTTTCCAACAACATTTTTAAGGTAGTACAATGCTTACTAGTGAAAAGGGTCTTTTTTTCTGTGGGGAGCTGAGGGCTACACAGTTTCATAATTTCCATCTTCCTTACAAATGCTTCTAAATCTGCAATTTAATAAAAGGAAGTCTAACAAAAATATTCATAAAGTAGCTATTATCTGATGTAATAGTGTTTTCTGTTTTCAAAACACTATAGAGACCACACAGCAGATCAGTGGCTGAGCCAAGAGTAAATGTTGGGATTTACTACTTTCACTGATTCTGTGAAATTCGTGCATCTTTAAAATGACAGCTCAAACCCAAATATTAGTGCTAGATGTCACCTTTCTATGTATCTGTCTGCTGCCTGTTCAGTTGAAATTTTCAGTTGAAAATTCATCTGCTCGCCTGCTAAGGTTTGAAGGTTGATTTTGATTCTGCTTTTCATTGTTACCACTTTGTATCATTTTAGAATGTGTAAATAAGTGAATTGAACCACTTGGGTTTACTAAGTCACTTTTAGACGCAGTGACCACAAAATACGTTTTGGCAGCACTGCATTCTGTTATTCATTACAAGTTTTCTTTATACTCTTCAATAACAAGAGGGTAACTAGAAGATAAATGCCAAAAAGAAGATTTAATTGGATGCTGGATGCTTTACCTGTTCATATAATTATAGATTGCTTTCAGGCATCCTTTACCCTGGTAAAGAATAGTGAAAGAGTTAATAAGGACATTACCTACCTAAGGTGTATACATGTGGCTTTTTGGCTGTGACTTTTCATTGCTGTACTCAGTAACAACAGTGAGAGTAATTCACTGCAGAGAACTTCCACAGAAGATGCCATAAGTACGTAATTCTTTTGACTGAGAAATTCAACTGGGATATATTTCTCATATCATGGCATGTGCTGTATTCTTATGGATTACTTTTGTGTGTTGTGGGAGATCAAAGGATTGTACTTTTGTTTCCATGACTACAGTAAACTTGAAAAGAGTAAAATGGAATAATGGTGAATATCACATAAAACAAATGGGAGGTAGTACAATTTGGAGAAAAGAACAATTAGAGAAAAAAAATTTGAGGATAACCTTCTTTATTGTTTTTTTTGTAGTGTGAAGTCATGCACCTGCTTGTTAACAAGGTCAGATTTAGGATTAAGAAAAAAATGGGGGTGTTTTTAGTCCCATATTTTCTCCTAATAGCTCTGTTTCCTTAATTTAATTCATATGTACAGTATTCTGAAATAACTACAGTGATTGATAGTGCTGTAATAAAACACAGGAAAATACACACCAGTTCTGTGCTCCTTTAAAACTTTAGAAGAATTCCCTTTGTATTCTATTTATTCTTGTGCTTAAAGCATTTTTAAGACATTTAGTGAAATTCTATTCTAAGTGTAACATAAAGCGTTACTTTGAATTTGCAGTCAATCCTATCTTATGTGCCTTAAAACAGGCTAATAATTCCCACATTTTAAGTTAAAAAACAAGTAACTTTTTATTTAATGGAAGCTATTGTGTAACTGCAGTTCCATACTATTTGCAGCATACTAGGTTGTGTAAGGCTTGTGGAATTAACAAAGTGCTATATTGCCCATGCTGCTTATGAATACTCTTATTCAAATCTAGCTAATTATCGTTATAAATTATTATAACAGTATTAAATGCATAGATCAGGCTATGATTTTTGCACTGAAAAAACAACAATGTACAAACCATTGAGAGGAAACAGAACGTTCAGCCTGCTGTTTAGAAACAATTTGTATTAGTACCCTAAAGGAAAATGTGGAAAGCAGCCATACGTTTTCAGATCTTATTTGAAAAATTTGATTATACAGATGTGATTCACTTCCTTATGTCCTTTCTGCTTTGAACATGAAGGGAGATGACTTTATATTGGGAAAACAAAGCTCGAGTTCCTCTGATCTCTACCCAGGAGACTTTGCCCCAATACCTTAAGCCTGGATGGAGAACTGTGTTAATGAAAGGCATCCTAGAATGGTTTCTCTGCTGGACCTTTTAGCTTGATTTACTCAATAATATTAAAGAAGTTGTGATTTTTGGCTTCTTATTTCACACTAGGTTATGGTTAATGCTAGCATATAACCAGAGGTGAATTCAGGGTCAAATTCAGAGATCCAGCCATGTTCCTGCAATGTAGGTGTCCATATGTAAGCAAAGTTTCTACTTTCCCATTGTGGAGATAGTGAGCCAAATTGAGATTGCTGTGTGTGTGTATCCCTTAAGCTGGGATATACATTCGTTGTTTGAATAATTTTCAATTCTTCACTGCCAATACCAACTAGGATCTTGATTCAGTTCTCAAAAGCCTGTAAGCCCAGTGCCTTGTGAGATATTTTGGAGGAGCTGAGACTTACTGCTGTGGCTGACAGCTATGGCTTTGGGAGACTGTGCCAGTTTGCAGTCAGCAGGTGGCCAGGATGGGTCACTCTGCATCCCAAAAGCTGCTGGATATCTTCACATAGGTAACTGAACTGAATTTTCTGTCATCATTAAATATAATGAGAGTTTAGACCCTTGACTCACATATACACTCCTGCTGTACACAGTTAGATGTCTGCATCTGGATTTGGATGCTATTCCTGGTTAAATTCATCTCTATCCTTGATAATGGCTATTTACATCTGGGAAAATTCAGTGAAGCATGATTTCCTCCATATATGGTTAGGAATATTGTTCTAAGCCAGTGTCTCAGAGCATGCCTATACTTCTGTACCTGCAAAGAAAGTGTAGATATGTTCAATCCAGCTTTAAGCTACCTATGAAATTCCTGAAAAAGTAATTCTCATGAACCACCCATGCTAACTGGCCTTGTCTTTACTGCACAATGTCAAAATGTAACCACAGATATTAGTAATTTATATCTGTCTCCAAGCTAATCTTGTGGGCTGGAAGAATCTTTAAAGGGGCTAATATACTGTGCTGAGATAAATTCTCTTTTCGTAGCAATATGAAATAGCCTGTACAAAATCAAGTCCCCCAGGCAGAAGTTTTTCTGTATCCACTCTGGCTCATTTCAAAGCTAGCACAGACACCTTTGTGTCTTTCTGCAGTGTGCAGTGGATTCATATCCCTAGGCAAGGTTTACTAAACACTTTGGTTTATTGATGAAGTAAGTGGGAGGTTTGCCACTTCTGTTGTAATGTTTGTTATATCCTTGTACTGCACCTTCTGCAGCCAATATTGTTGGCTGCACTTAGACCAAAATACATGAGAACAATAACCTGGGATGAGGTTGTACTTTACTCAGGTTGTACTGTATACTCCTGAAGGGACTACTTCTCAGCAGTGACCCCTTCCAGAAATTTAGAGCTGATAATATTTATGAGGGTTCAGAGCAGTTGAAAAATTGGCTAGAGATCTTTTGAATGGCTAAATTTCAACACATTCCCTAAGGAGCTGAGATGGAGATCATTTAAGACCTGTCAGAAGAAGATCATGCCTTAATTGTACTTCATTGTACTATAAAAAATGAGACCTCTCCACTAGATTTAAGAGCCTGTGGTATTGTGATCTGTGTGAAATCTTAGGGGAACTCATCTGGGATCTTACAGTGTGTATCAAATAAGCTCGTGTCACTAACAAAGGTAGAAATAGTCACATAAATGTGATGGTTTCTGTAATTGATCTTTTCTAAAAGTATCTCCAGCTTTACAGGGAGCATCTTTTCTGTGTGATTTATTCTGTAATACAGTACACTCCATTGGCTGCCTTCCAAAAATGCTGTCTTGAATATCTGCTTATAAATAGAGCAGCTCCAAATCTCTCAGGTTCATGACTCCAGCATTTTATTGAAAGATAAATACTGCTTTGGCTGTGGCACAGATGCCAGCTCCATTCTGACAGCATTCTCACTGAAAGCAGGCAGGAAGGACTACCTCTAGTAGAAACTCGCCCTCTTTCAGTAGCAAGCATTACCATGAAAGAGTTCCACATTAGCACCTCAGCATTAAAAATGTTCATAGTCTTTATGAAAGAATATGATATATCATGAAGTGTGGAATGACATGGAATAGCACTGCAACTTTTGTTTGATAAAATCCAAATCATCTAACTTCTTCCGTCACTTGCCTTTTTGTCATTTAGAGGAAAATGGTCCTGTCAATGGTCCCTTCTCTAATCTGTAATTAAGGCAACATTCAAGATACCTCTCTAAACTTCACTTTTAACCTCTAGAACGCTGCAGAAGTGTCTGCAGTTCCTAGATGTTTCCTCCATTCCAGGGCACTTATTTGTAGTGATTTTCCTCCTCCACACTGGGAAGAGTGAGAACCTTACTATTTGTCCCTCCAGTGCTTGAAAATATCCCCTTGGAGAGCAAGAAGGGAAGGGCAGAATTTGAAGAATGAAGGCTTTGATTGATATAGAGCTCTGCTGGCACAATGACAGAGGTGGTAATTCTCAGAAGACTTTCCTACTTCAGGAGTGTTTATTTGGAAGTGGTGCCTTTTACTGAAAATGGAAGCTGCCCCAAAGAAATGGGGCACATGGCAGAGCTGGGCTTCACTGGTAGCTCAGTTAAGTGTCCAGCCAGCATTCCCAAGCCTGAGTCATAGAAATGTGTAGGTAATTCTATGTATTATGCACCAATGCACTCTAAACGATGGATTTGATGCTGAGATGATGGCCTTGTCTAAGCTCCTTTGGTGTTGCATCTCTGGACTTCTGTCACAGAGTGCACCAGAGAGATCACAAGGTAGAGTGCATAAACATGGGAAGCTAGTGACGATCCTGGGAGTGAGACCACTGTTCTGGATGGTCAGTACTTTACTGCACAGTTTTGAAAATTTGTGAAGGGTTGGTCTTTATTAGGAAAGAAAAAAATAATTTCAAGCTGGAAGTTTCTGACTGAATTCAATTTAAGGATTAACAATTGCCCCAAATCCCGAATGGCTACATTACAGCTTTAGAATGGAGGTTTGTGACATCTGTGGTGTTGTGAAGGTAGCTGTAGAGCATTAGGCCTGCCACATTAAGCAACTTTCAGTGACAATAATGTATATATTTGGTCCCTAAAAGTTTTTATACACATGCCTGGGTTGCTTTTTTTATTTTTTTATTTGAGGTACTTAAATTCTTGCTTGTACCACCACATCATTATTAAACTAATTGCATTAACATTAAAATGAACCCATTCCTGAATGTTCTTCTACAGATACAATAATGTGCATGATAAAACATTTACATCTTCCTTTCAGAGATAAGTAAAACACATACCATGATACAGTGTTAACCTGTGTGCAGGTAGGACACTAGGGACTTAGCCTTCATAATGAAAAGTACAAAGGGGCTGTGTAGAAATGAATGCTTTCAGGAATAAAAACATAACATACCTTACATAACATTCAGAAAAGTATCATGCTTAGGTCAGTGAAAACATCCAAGTAAACTGAAAACAAAGAATATGAAGATTGCAGGTCAAAAAAAAAAGAAGTGGTCAGCATGTCTCAGTATAGAAGTCTTGGGTCTTGTGCATTCTCCACCTTTGTGAGATAATTGGGAAGTAGAGGGGTAAACAGAGGACTGGACTAACAGTAACGAGCAAGCGGATGAGAGAAAGCAGAGTAGAAAGAGAATATAGATGAGACAGAGAAGAAGAAAAGATGAGAGAAAACAGATGGAAGCCAAAAAGCCAATGAAGTGAGAGAGACAAGACTATAATGATTTACACAAGACATGGTGGAAATAGTCTGGATAAAATGAAAAAGAAACTTATACCCTCAGTCCAACTTCAGAATAAACCAAATCTTTAACAGGATTTGAAAAAGGCTAAGGCAAAACTTTGTGAATCTTTTCATCCCGGAATTAGAAACAGAGGTTCTATAACAGAATACTCTGATAGTATTGGTGACCTTGCATAGATAAGATTGAAATAAACATCAAAACATTTACAGTTTATATGAAACAAACTTCAAACCCCTTGAGGTCTATTCTTTGCTAATATATACTTCCTTTTAAAGCTGTACGGAGACTAAAATCAAATGCATGGATAACAAGATAAACAAAACCCACGGTTTTCTACATAAGTCCTAGAAAATATTTTTTTCTCACATTAGTCTGTTCTAATAATAATCTTTCTTTCCTCAATAATAAGTCATTATTTATGTTTATGTTGGATTGTGAATTAAAAAAAAAAAAATTGATTTTTTAGACTTATGAAGGAGACTGTAGAATGCTTCCTGAACTTTTAAAGAGAGCACAAGTCTGAAGAAACTATGTATCAGGATTTGGCTTTACTCGCAATTAGAAATAGAGCCAAATTGGAAAATGCATTGATACCCTGTAGCTGTTGAAACAACACATGCCTTTTTCAACATTAAATGCTTTTTATCTGTACAGTATCTGCATGAATTATAGTAATACTTAGTGTTCTAGAAACACATCAGCTTCTTTAAGCCATTCTTGTGCTTTGTTCATCAACTGTTAGCAACCCTGCTAAAAGTTCTTAGATTACAAACTGGAGTACTTCTCATTAGTTGGTTTAGTCACTGATTTATTTTATTTTTTTTTTTTACACAAATGGGTCAGAGTTCTCCTTTGGTGACTCAATGGAATTTAAAAAGAATGGAGTTGAGCCAGAGGGAAGATGAAAATATCACCCTTGGCAGGATCAGCTTATTTTTAAGTTCTCTTTGGTCTTTGATACTATTCATCTCTATAATTTCTTTTTTTAGTGAAGAAAGCAGTGCAACGAGGTGGTGGGAAACCTGGCTAGCTTTGTGTTGTAGCAAGAAAGACTACCAGTTCTTTTTCCACAGTCAAGTCTCTTCATAGATAACGATTTCCTTCCTGACTGTGGGTTTCTACTTGGACTGACAGGTTGCCAGGATTTCCAGTGTCAGGGCAACAGCTGCTGCTTGAGATTGGAATAAAATTTCAAGGTTTTCAATTTAAATGCTCATATTTTTACTAGAATTTAAGGTATGATAATTAACTATTTACAGGCTATGACATCAAATTTAAACTTATATTTTTCCTACTGCAATGTCTTTTTAGAGCTATACCAGGTAGATAATTTAAAAATACAAATCATCTATTTAGCCCTAGATAAGAAAATTTGTTGAAAGCTACTTGGTTGGCAATGTATGTCAAATGTCTAGAGCTGGATTTAAAAAAAAAAAGAGGAAAAATATGTGATTTACTCAATAAATAAGGGAAAAAATTAAATGTTATTTGATTAATTTGTTATGAATTCACAAAAGTCAGAAAGTGTTGATATAAGGACTGCAAAATCCAAATCAACTTAGATGACTCTGTAGACAATCCTTCTGTAGTTACCCTTAACATTATACTAATTCAGGGTTCTGGATTTTCTTCCAAAGACAGATTTTAAAAAGTAATTTTTTCCTTAGCTGTTCGTGCTGAAGGGCTGACAAATTCTTTTTGCTAAGGTGCCAAGAGACTTCTAACCTTTCTTGCAGGGGTCACAACTTAAAAATCTATTGGATCACCTCCCATGTATTAGCAATGATAAAAACTTCCTCCTATTCACTATAATTGCAAAACTCCTTATGACAGGTTTGGCAATTTTATGTTGGAAGAGTAATTTTAACAAAGACTGCAGATAGGAAGAGTGTGCCAAATTTCTCAGCTGGTGTAAAATTCCTTGTTTTTATAGGTTGGCAAGTGCAGTTGAAGAACTCACAGCAAAAAAGATCTTTGCAGTTTTGGGGACTGTTGGCAATCCAAAGATAACAGCATGAAAAGTGCTGCTTTTTGAACTAGTCCTTTGCACAGTTTACAAGCACTCTTGGCAATTTTATGGAAGGAATTTAAAATGACAAAAAGATTTCATAAATAAATGGTAACTTATCTGCAGTAAGCACACTAAAGCTGATTAAAATAAAATCCTTAGGATAAAAATGATTGTGAACTCCTAAAGGGGCCTGTAAGAATCTTGGAAAATGAACATTTTATGAAATAAACTTTGGCTTCAACAAAAGTTCAAGATTTTGAACAGAGTAAAGAATATGAATTACATGATACCTAGATATTGTGGCATCCAGATATCAAAATTGGAAGTACAATCTTTTTTTTTTCTTTTTTCTTACTGAAGTCAATTTGAATGTAAAATTGACATACACTTATTACAATGTTTTCTGAAACTTCACAGTTATTTTACTGATGTATTCAGTCTAAGTTCTTATATTATTTTGACTGTCACTCTGAGAGGTAACTATAGCAAAAATAAAGCTGGAAGTGGAAATCACGCCTAGGGATGGGTTTTTTTGTTAGTTTCAACATTGTAAATTGAGACAGACATTGAAAAAGGAACTATGTGATTCAATTCATTCTTACATTTTCTTGAAATTATAATCAATCTCAGTTTCCAAAGCAACTGACTACATGAGGATGGACCAGCCAATAATGGGAAACAGCTTTGTCTTTTATTACTGTAACATATGGTAGAAAAAGTCTTTTTTGTTTCATGCTGTTGGAGAGACTATCCAATTTATCACTCCAAATAGGATCCAAAAATGATTAAAAGAGGTATGAGCAGTTCAGTTTTGTAACAGAAGTGCAGTGACATAAGTTCATAGTGGAAAGACAAATTCAGAAATATCAAAACGTAATTTTTAGATGCTCTTCAGTTAAATTCCAAACTTCACCTTGATTTTTCCTCTGACCTTCTTCAGGGGTCCTGGCAACATGAAGATTTGGTGCAAGTGATTGTATTGGCAAATGGATTAGCACTGTATCAGTATCACTCTCTTGGGGTGAGTGGAGTTGCCTTTCTGCTGTAAAATGCCTGGCACAAACAAAAGGCTTCTTCCATGTGCACCACTGAAACAGTAATGATTGATCTAGGACCACAAGACTTTCTTCATTTCTTTTGCAGACGTCAAATAAAATCTATTAGGAGAAACGTTGGCTCCCTGAAATCAGTGGAAGCAAAAGTAAAATCTTAAATCACACGGCAGTATATCTGTATTTTCGTGTTTTGTTTCTCAGGCTGAGATTTCAAGTGTTTTGCTGTTCCCTATTCCTGCCTTGTTAAAAAGAAAAGCTGTGAAATATTTATGCAGGAGTCATGTTGTTCCTGAATTTTGCAGTGTTGTCTTCAATCCTCATTTTTCAAAGCTCTTTGCTTTTCCTTTTTCTCTTCTTCCTCCAGATGTGCTTAAGAAAAAGCACAAATGAAGTTTCCTTCATTGTGTCTGTGAATGGCAATATATATCCTTTTTTATTATTATTATTATATCATATGAGGTTCTCTGAAGCTGACACAACATCTCCATCTTGGGTTTTGTTGCTGATATTGTGTTAATGCAGATTCCTTTGCTACTTTCTTATTTTATTAACAGCATATTTATGACATTGTTTCCTTAATATTTAAAGCTCTTTCCTATATGTAAGTGCTACCCTTTGAATTTAAAGTATAAAGAACTATATTTTTATACTACTGAAATCAGAAACAAAATTCCCATTTTCTTCAATGTGCCATATTTGGTCATATTTCTGTAAAACTTAGTTCCCTCCAGTCCTGTCTTTGATTTGACTGTTTAAGGTGCAAGTGTAGCTCTTTCAGGATTCTGTTTTGTATTTTAAGGTGTTAGCCTACCTGATTTTACTTGCTCCCTTAGCAAGAACCGCAACTTTTCTTTGTGAGTTGAGTCCTTCTAGTCCCATTTAATTCATTTAATTCGTAAACATCAACATACATTTTTTCTGTCTTTGGACTATCATATGCCCTCTATTGTGTTGAGCAAAATGAATGTAGGGGAAGAGAGGGGATAGGATAATATAAAAGAGAGTACCCAGACCCAACAGCAGATCACATTTCAAATCAAACAGTAGCTGAAACTGCACAGGATCCAGTTGTAGTTTCTCTGGTACCTAGGAATCAGCGCTTCAACATAAGTGTTCCTCCTGCTCCCAGAAATATCTTCTCTCTTTCAATCTGAGAATTTACTTTTGGTCAGTTGTTTTTTTGGGAGGAGGTGGGAGGGAGACAGATTGAATAGCACTTTTCTGGGTTAGTTTACCTTCAAATATTTTCTCTAAACCTCCACTAAAATTATATCAATATGGGGCCCAAGAAGTGGCATTCAATTTACCTAAAGCGAGAAGACTTGATGTTCCTGTACTGGATAAAACTTCACTGTAAAAATACTTCTGCTGTATTTTTGGTTATCAAAATGAAACCCAGCTGGTCTGTTTAAATGCACACTAGAGTAATGGGATTGTCTACAGTGGTCCCAATTCCAGTGACAAAGTTCTGCCAAACATGAGACAAACAAATAAGCCTTAGTGTTTACTAGTACAGAAGTGCTGGATAATGTTGTTGCCTGTAGCATCAATATCTTCCTCTTTTAGATCAGAGACATTTCCTGTTGGTTAGTTTGGTATGGGTGTAAGAAAATGTCCATATGTTTCTTTTCTACCAGTGTATGTTATTCCTCAGTAAAAAGCAAGAGGAAGTGACATGTGTCTGTATCTTTCCTCTGAAACAGAACTTCATAAGAGCTGACAAATAAGATTAGCCATATGCACAGGTCATTTTCTGAATAGCATTACTTCAAAGGAATAGTGATGACACAATATGTAATAAAATCATAGTGGCCATCTGCAAAGTTGTGAAATTTCTAGTTAATGACAAGACAGAAAGCCATACACACAGAAAATATCTTTAGAAGTAGTTATGAATATATAGAAGAAAATACAAGACAGAACCAGAAAGCATTTGCAAGAGAGAATAGGTAGAAGGACATCTGAGAAAAAAATTAAGACAACTTCATGTACTTTGCATTCACAACCATGTTGATGAATACAGCATGTGAAAAATTATGCTTTTGCAAATGGCTGTGACCTTGATGAATAATTTGATTTCTAAAAAATGTTTGTTTTCTTTTCATTTAAAAGGAAAGAAGAGAAAAAAAAACCCCTTCTGGGCAAAATACGCTCTTCAGAAATTTAGCAAATTTTGTGGTAAAACTATTTTTTCCAAGGGATTTTTGTATCTTTTATCCACTCAACATATTACTCCCAGAAAAAATGCAACTCCTCCAATTCATCTCCCCAGGCATTTTTAAATAAGATTTACCCTCTCTTCTTCCCCACATCTCACTTTTGCAAGAACTGAAAATGATTTTAAACTTCTCTAGTAATAACTTCAATGATGACATAAGCAGATTGTTAAAATTGCAATCAGAGCTGTTGTACAATCAGTAGAAGTAAATTCAAGGTAGCGTATTTTCCTCATTCCTGTTATTTATCAAGCTGTATGCTATACACCCAAACTGGAAAGCTTTTCTAAATTTTCTTCATAAAGGGGGACGGCAGGTTTGGTGCCTAGAGAGAAACAATACTCTAGAGTCAGCTTCTCTTTTTAATTTATGCAGCACATCACCATTTCATCTTTTCCTCAATTCCACCATTCCCATGAAGTGCAAGTAAAACAGGTACTATGTTTTCCTTTTTCTTTTACTGTTCTTAGATTGCTAAGTCATTTTAAGAGTGTTGAGTACTCTAAAAAGACACAGAAAGATAGCATATGCTCAAAATAGTATGCTTTTTCACAGATGTTCCTCAGAGAGGATACCATGTCATAATTAATTTTGTAAACTCTATATTAACTTTTATATTTAATTATTTCTGATATTATAGCATTTACTTCTTTCTTCTTAGGAACTATCTTATTACTATGTAATAAGATTTACTGGGAACAGGGAACTGTTTTAGTATTATTATTACTTTATTATGTTAGCATTCTAGTCCAAGTCCACTTACTTTTATGATAAAATACTGTTGAAAGAAACTATTTAGTAGAAAAGCAAAACTGGTGGTTGTTTTGCTATAGAAAATCCACTAGTGTACTCAGACTTGATAGAAATGTAATATATTTTCTGAGCAGCCATGCAAATTTTAAATAGAAAACTTAAAATACCCCCAAATGTGATTATTATATTTATGGCAGAAAAGCTCCTAAAGACTTACTTTTCCTTTCCCCCCCTCCCCCCCCTCATAAAATAAAGTAATAACAAGAAATGGGCACCAAATCGATTTTTTGATAGGAACATGTTACATCATGAAAACTAAATACTCTTAAATAATCTTTGAGGGTGAAATTTGGCAGTGTATATGTATGTGTTAGTACCATTTCCCATATATGTTAGAACAGCTTTCATAGAGAAATAATTGACATAAGATGGTGGGATTCCATATTTATTGCACTTTACATTCTCAGTGTTGGTGATACTATTTTAAGTCATACTGTGTTTTATTTTAAGACCCATCTTTGCAAATTAAACTTCTATTTCCTCCTTCTCATATATCATCTTCAGTAATATAGCTCTTGGAAGCCACATCATTTCTTTAGCTACCAGCTGGATCTTAGTAAATAATCTTTATTTATGTTGCACAAGATGGCATGATACCAACCAGCTTTTTAGATCTGAGAAATAAAAGGCAAAATATAGTAAATTTTTCTTCCATCATGCCAGTGCTTCCATAAACAAGAATCTAAAAAGACAAAGGAACTTTTGCTAGGAAATGCGGACTTTTTTACTCAGTTGCTTTTCAGGGTGAATGTGTTCCTTAAGGAGGTATGCTGCTGTTGCATGGACTGTCTTGGCCTATCTTTCCATAGAAGGCTTTCTATTTGCATACTGGACAGCTGGAAGTCTTTGATCCTTCCACAGTAACCTCTTCTTTCAACATATAATCATTTGATAGATACTTATACCCATAGCCTTTGAGCAATAATCTTTAGGCAATGCCGTTAATACCACTGAACTTTCAATTGTACTCAATTCTGAATATGGATGTGATTGTGGAAGTGTACATGTATTTGTCCATGTTTCCAGAAGTTAGATAATCTTATTTGACAATGTCATTAATTTCTAAGTACATTCAGAAAGCCACAAAGTAATATTTTCCTCATACTTTTTCTGTTTGTTAATTTTTTCTGTTTCTTTTTCTGTAGATCAAATGTAGAAGAGTCCTTATAGTTACACTGAAACCACCTTTCTAAATAGTAATAAACATTGAAGGATCAGCAGATACTGAAGTCAGTATTTATTATGTTTTTCGTGTGCTTAAGATGTTGCAATTCCATCTGTAATAGAATTTAGGAAGCTTGCATGCAGGATGCCAAAATAATTATTCATTTAAGAAGGAACCCACAAATAATAGTCTTAACCTCTGAAAATGTCTTCAAAAGCCAAAAGAAAAAAGAAAACAGCAAAGCAAAGCTGTTGGTACTTCAAAAACTTTTCATTGAGTAGAACTCAGTGCAATTGAGTTGCATTAAACATTTGAAGTTGCAATTAAACATTTGAAGTTACTAACTTCGGTGCATTCCTGGAAGAACCTGACCCTTTAAACACTTTGGCATGTGCTTAGATTTAATACCATGTGTAAATCCTAGTGAAATGACTGTGATTTACAGTAGAGTGGATTTTGTATTGACGTGGTACCTTTTGCCCCTTTAAGAATAAAAGAAAAATATATTTTTTACCTCTAGAAAGCAAATAATAAGCTATAAAATAAAATTAAGGACAAGCATATTGACTGTGCTTATAAAAATAGAGAAGAAATAAAATGATAGAAAAGATATAAAAAGAAAACCTGTAAGGATAAAAGAAATTATATAAAAAGGAAAAGCTATAAAGATAAAGCATATAAAAATATAACTTAGAAACTCATACAGATAAAATCTGCAGGATTTAGGCATACCTTGGCAAATAAATCATGGACAAAGCTGATGGTCAGATCAGCAAGGAGTTTGGAGGGAAAGTTGTTGGTTTTGGCCTTGGTGAACTTGGGCTGACAGTGGGACTGACATAAAGAAATGTCATGAAGGTAAACAAAAATTTTAGTGAGAAACACAAGTGTAAACTCAATTAATATGGAGGAAAAAATTTATCCAATAGTTGTACAGAATGCTATGTAGCTTTCTGTGAGGATAGACATAATTTGATATTGTGTTACATTAAAACATATGTGCAAACAACACATAAAAATAATAGGTACCATAAGTCCCACATACCTATTGAGGCAATCTTTTAAATACTTTCTGATCTATTCATATCATTGTACAGTCAACAGCATACTTAAACTAGTGTAATTTTAAGGTAGGACAATATAGTGATTGTTTGGAACAATATTTTATTTGCAGGGTGTGAAAAACTGCAGGTAGCCCCACATTTTTCTAACGACAGACTGGGTCTCCATTTGCTTGCAAAACCCCCACTCTAATAGTGCTGGTGCATTGTGTGTGTTTATAGATATTTCTTGCAAGGTCTGGTATAACTGAATAAATAACATTGGTTTTAGAGTGTTTCCTACTAGTTGACTTAGAGTCTTCTGCATTTAGTTTCAAGGTTTTTCCAGGGACAACTAAGTAATTTATTCAAGTCTTTTACCAGCTTTTAGTTTTAGCTGATTCATCTGTGAAGTGGGCACAAGAAACGCTTGCTTCAGAGGACTATGCTTTCAGAAACAGCTCTACTGATTTATACCAGCTGAAGTTATGAGCCTTTCCATTTATTAATGTTCTGAAAGTACTTTGAGATCACTCCATGAAAACACTGGAGGATTTTAGGGAAAGAGTAAATAATTTATGCCACTAAGCCATTCCAATCTGCAGTTTCAGAACAGTGTAGATTTTTTTTCTTGGTTACATAAATTACTGTCCTGGCCTGTGTATTTCTTCTCACTTCCTTTTTAAATTACCAGCACAGCAAAAGAATTGTAGTTATTTGCATCAACTTAACTTTCTTTGGAGATTTCCAGCTCTGTGATGGTACTTGCAGAGTCATTTCTGGGTTTGGTACTTCTGGGAGAACAAATGTTTGGGAGCATCCTAACCATGTGCTTTAAATGTACAAAAATAGAATGGAAGAATAAAAGCAACAGAGTCCCTTGGTAGACTCTCTTTAACATCTTGCATCTGATGTTCAGATTGGTGGTGAGGGGAAGATCACATGCCTAATGTTTTCTCTAGGACTACACCCAACTGGAAGCCATCCCTTGGCTTCTCTGCAGACAGCAGCGTACCCAAATAGAACATATTAATTCTTTAGAGAAATCTCCTTGGTGGGACAAAAAGGAATCTTTTCAGCTTCCTGGAGACAAACTCTGTTCCCAGTACCATCAGATTTAAAGGAAGATCTGCACTACCTTGGGCTGGAGGACACAGTTTCATTGTGACTGTAATGTTTAGTGTAGATAAATAACTCCTGTTATCCAGCTGCTCGAGCTTTCAGGCTTTGACATGTTTATTAATGAAAATGTGAGAGAAAAGAAAGAAACAGTCGGGCAGGCAAGATGCCCCTGTAACTCTGCTGTCATCATGAGGTGAATATGGCATACCAAATATTTATGCTTCTATATGATTCAGGATCACAGAAAATAAATATCTCTGTTATGTGTTTTATTTTCTTTGGAGAAGGACATAGAGGAGAGTATGAGTCATAGTGGAAGAATAAAATTCACTTCTCTTCAACAAAACTACTAATTTTTTTGGAAAAGGATCCTAGCATTAACTTCTGTTTGCTGATAACCAACTGGCTTCAAGCGGGAAGGTGATGGCTTGCCAATCCCCAGTCCATACCTGTCTGGTGACCTATGGCCAGAAGCAAAATCATATTTCTTACTCCTGCTGTGAGATAATAAATGTCCCTACCTAGGTCTGAATGCAAGCTGCCTACTCACCCTTGCAAAGGGTTTCTGATGAGCAGAGTTTTGACCCTTTGCACCATAACAAATCCTGCCAGCTGCTGTCTGACTTCCGAGCATAGGGCTGGCCAAGGAATTTGGGGAGGTTAACATGAATATCTATTAGAATATCACCAATGCTAGCTGTAGTGTTGTTTTTTTTAAAAAGCATACTTTCTGCTATGGATCGATTCAGAGGATTCTGTTCTTAAGCAATTCAGGCTGGAAGTGCTATGGTTATGCAGCTCCTGAGGAGGCAGTCAATGGATAATTTCTCTTTTTTACACCTTGCTGTGCCCTCCAGAGTCGAGATGGGAAAAGAGAAAGGCACAGTCTGGTGATTGTCTGCTCCCAGGAGACAGTGAAGGGCCAGGAGCTGTCCCGGCCGTCTAGCCATCCTCTCTCTCCTGATGTAGAAGATGGTTTTTGAGAAAAAAGTGAACTTTCACATCACTTATGGGTTTAAAAAAAAAACCACAACAGTGGAATCTAGTGCTTTGTGTATGCTTTCTTTACAGTTTCCAACCTTAAAAGACAGATTTTTCTAAAGACAGATATTCAGGGAGGATGAAGGTGCTGAAGCCTGAGAGGGGACATATGCCAAAAGGTTTTATTTATGTCCTGGTGGAATTTAGTCCATGTTTAAAAATGTATGTATATGATTTCTTACAGCACTTCATAAGATAGGAGAGTATCTGTTGCTTTTGTGAAGGAATTTACATGTGTGTTTTGTGCAACAAAGGAGTTCCTGCCAAGGCAACACAAGGGTTAGAGAGGTCCTACCTACACAGAATCCGAAACAAAACCCTATGATATTTTCCAGACATTAAGCCACTCTTCTTTGAGTACAGTGCTTACTCAAAAGAGGAGCAACCTTAAATATCTGTTGGTTTGTGTAGAGGAAAACCGGAATAGGGATTTAGGATGTAGATTTCTATATCGTCCCCTCTGAAATTGAGAGGTTTGTGGCTGTCATCTTTATGAAAGACAAAATGGCAGTCTTGACTGCTCTAACAAGTACCACAGCCATGCTGAGGGAAGAGCCACGCTTGCTATCCTAGTGAACAGATTACATCTTCCATAATGTCTTTATTAAAGAAAGTCCTTAGAGTTTCTGTCCAGTATTAAACCAAGAACAATGTAAGAAAAATGAGCTCTGACATCCTTCAATATTATGGAGGATGAAAGAGGAATGAACAATGACACAGGTCTTGTGGGCAAATAGCTTAGCTCTTCTGGTATGTGGTATGCAGAGTAGCAGCAGCAAAATTCTGTCATAATTTGTGAGACAGGATTATAGAAAAAGTAGTATGCTATTCTTTTAGGAAAATTTAACAGAACTTTTTAAAAGAAAAAAATTCCTTCTTTCAGAAAACCCTCCTAGGTCTTATTTTAGCCATGTGAACTCAGGTAATACCAAAAGCAGAACAGTGAATTCTAAATGACAACTCCAGTTATTATCCTTATAGCCTTCTCCTTCCTTTAGCTGAGGGTCCTATATATCATTTCTGTATAGATTTATGAATATGCTACTATTTCCTGTTCAGTACTATTAAGGATGGTGTTAATAGCTATTCCTTGTGCTTTGTGTTGAAAGACCCTGCTTTCAATATTTAATAATTTTATTAATGTGACTGAGTGTGGCTGGCGGTTTTCATGTCAGATTTATTTATTTGACAAAAATAAATAAAGAAGAAAGTGTGGCTAAACAATTTTGCTGATTCTAAGAATGAGATTAAGGGTCAAATGCATTGTTTTGCCCAAGTTATAAAAAAAGTGCTGACATCTTTACGCTTTTGAGCAAGGTCTTGAAATGTGGTAGAAGTGTGGTAGATTTTCCCAATGTTCCCGATTATAAGACTCTCAAAAATCTCATTCTGTGTTAGCCTGGTTAGGTTTGTTAGTTCCCAGCAACTTGAGTTTCTAGAACTTCTGTCTGCACTGAACACACTCCATCCTCTGACTTCTGAGCATTGTCTGTGCTGTAGCTGGTGGTGCTGCCACTGTCTTTGACATGCTGAAATACAGAACGGAGCCTGACTTGAATAAGGAAGTGTGAATGGAGAGGAGGAGGGCAAAAACTCAAGTGGCTGTAGATAAGGGAGGGTTCTTCACAGGATCCCTCCTTCTTCCAGTGCAGAAGTTATATGGTGCTATGAGGACAGATCAAGATTGCATATCTGTCACAGTCCTCATCACTAATTGGGATCTGTGCCATATGTGTTGCAGACATGGGAAGTTTGGGAAGTACGTATTACTTCAGACAATGAACATATAATTAGAGTATCAGAAGGTATGTACATAAGAAAGATAAGAAGTGGCTGCTTAGGAAATCTTCGTTCCTGATATTGTTCCCTAACTTTGCGATGATTAACCTGAAAATGTTCAGTCATTGTACCATCTAGTATAATTATTCATATGCATACCTTCTGTGTTATATAGTTTACACATCATGGAACTGTAGGAAAAAGACCTAGAAGAGAAGTAATCTAACTTCTTGTCTCTAGGCCATGTCAGCTTGAACCTGTAGAAAGCTTGATGGATATTTGTTTTACCTATTATAAAATCTCAAAAGGATGGAAACTCTTCAATTGTCTTAAGCATGTTATTTAAATTATTATATATCCTTATTATTAAAAAGCCTTTTCCAGTGTTAACTACAGCTTTCCTGCTGGAACTACTTTATGTCCTGTGCACAGTGGAAATGCAAACAGGTTATTTCTTTTGTCTTGCAACCACTTACATATTCAGGGACTTTTACCATATTTCCTCTCATGCTATGTGAATCAAATAATTCTAATTCTATCAATTTATCCACTGAAGTCATATTTTTTAGAACTCTTTCCTGTTACTCTTTCAAGTTGGTCTAGATCCTTCTTGAAGTGTAATGCTCAATTCTGGAATCCATACTTCAGCAGAGGCCTACTATTAACATGTAAAAAAAAGGAATATTTCACAAATTGTATCACTTTGCCTGCAAACATTCTTGGTGCAATTCCAGAGAAATCACCACTTGCCTCACTCCTTTTTTTTTCCTAATGTAAAATGATAGTCACTGAAGTGCTGTATGTCCTGGCAAAGACTTTTTACTTAGTCTGAATTCTTCTTTTCTCTGAATAACAACTAAAACAAACACTTTCTTTATATTAACATTACCTTTGAGGAAACAAGAACAAAATAAATTATATAAGACACAGATCAAAAACTAAAGAAAAAACTTAAGAGTTGTTAATATATTATTAATAGGATTTTTTTTACCCTATGGAAAACATTAATCTTTCAATTAAAAACATGATCTTTTTGGCCTAAGTTAATCAAATTATAAATTAATACAGAATGAACTAAGACAAATAGGATTATGCATGCAAAAAAGTCAGATTTTGATCCATGTAGATCAATTGGGATTTCCCTAAGTTAATATATTTGGAACAGAACATTCATGTCTGTATTTACCTTTTCATGCTAGTGATGTCCCTCCAAATTAGTGCAGCAATTATAGGCTCAGCATTTGTCACTCTAGTGCAAAAGCCATCCTGATGCCTTCCCTTCAGAAAGTCAGTCTAAAAGAAAGCATCTGAAAATGCTGAATGTGGGGTCTTATCTTCTCCTTCAATGTTTGTTTAGTGCTTTGAGTTTGGAGGGGAGCAAAAAACTCCATGCAAGTTTGTCAAAGAAAGGGTTAAAAAAGTGGAATTTTTGTGACTGTGAAGGGCTGAATTATCTTCCTGACACCAGCAGGGGTTGCTGTCACTAGATTGTGGTTGTCACATTCCTGTTATGCTTGACCTTGGAAAGGCTTGACAACATAGTCTGGATTTGATTAAGGAAATTTCATGTTTTTCCTTTGCTAGAGTCACCCCCCACCTCGACAAACATTTAAAAATGTTAAGAAGAAAAAAGAAGTTTGGAAAGCAAACATTTTCCCAAAAGAAATTTATAGTTCAAATTTACACCAAGTTCGCACTAACTGGAGCAGTCCGGGTTTCCACTCAGGCTTTGAGTGCTCTCTGTAAACCATTAGTCACTTCCCTGGAAGAGGCAGCTTTTTATAGGCAGCAGGATAAAACAGGCACAGATGTGTGTGTAATATTAGAGGCTTTCACATGTACCTGCTTTTTTTTTCTCCTCAATCACAGAAAAGAAAAAAGAGTGACTATAGAAAGAAATTAATTGAAGCCTTGGACTTTGGTTTTGGACAGCTACCACGAAGACTGGTTTAATTAAAAGAAAATATTTTATGTTGTGGTTTTTTTGAGATGGTATCAATTTACATAATGAAGATAGAAGTTCTTTTAATTTTTAACAGGTTGTTTTTTTCACTCTACAGGACTGTGATTATGCCAGCTGCCAATGAGTTTGATCCAGAGATTGTCCTGGTGTCAGCGGGATTTGATGCTGTGGAAGGTCATGACCCTCCGCTGGGCGGGTACAAAGTCACAGCTAAATGTAGGTATCATCATAAGGTGCATATGTTTCTGAGTTGGTATCTTTTCTAGTGAGGAACCTTAAGTCCAGCTTGCGTCCATATATATGTATTTTGTGAGGTGACAACCATGTCACTGAGGGCAGGGACTGTCCATCAATTAAAATTCAGAGATGCCTGCATAGCTGAAGGCCTTGCCCAGCTTGTGGACAGGGTGGAAATGAACATGTTAGCATTTCTGGCTCACTCTTTTCTGTTCCTCTTGGCATTTTTATCTTGGCTTTTTGAAGTATTACTTTTCTGGCATTCAAATAACATTTTAGAGGTTTCATGCTTTTCAATAGGCTCCATTTTCCACATGCTGGAGTAAGTTATTTGTCTTTAAATACATATTGGAGATTTTAGACTTGGGATGCCGAATTCCAATCTCATATTGCTCTTTTGTAATTGTGATCTCTTCAGTTTGATGGCATTAATTCTGAATTACATCACTGTTCATGAAGGCCAAAATTTTCTAAAAGACTGCTTGTTGGGTCTCGATTTTTGGATGACCATTTCAGTCCTCCAAAATGTGTATTCATCCTAGAGATGTAATATTTTTTGAAAGTCAGGTTTGTCTGAGATGTCTCATATGTAGCACTCCAAAGATCTTACAGGATGTTGTGGCAAATTTAGGTCTGAGCCTAGGATGCTAAACAAGTCTAGGTAATGCAACAACACTCTACATAGTATAGTCCACTGTAACATCACTATATACTAATTGTTTTCCATGAGGCAACATGAAATGGTTTCTTAATGCAATGTTGTAAATAATTTTCTTCAGTCTGTGTCAAGAAATACCATAATAATTCTTGAATCTGCTAATGACAATTGCCTTGGGAAAAGTCTGGAGAAGTCAATGAGACATAATGGCATTTAACACAGTGCTCAAATGGACTCCAGCTCAGAGGATTTTGTCTTTCTGACCTCTGCCTTACTGCCCAATAGAATGAAGTTGCTACTCCCCCTCAAGAGTAGCAGGGGAAGACACATAATTTTTATTTTCACTTTAACTGCATGTGCACAAAGTCCTCTGAATACCAAGAATCAAAGAACAGATGGAGAACTAGTCTGGCTGTCCATGGTGGTGTGCTGTGGAAAGCAAGTATGCAGAAAGCAGTGCAAGAGCCCACCTAAAGATGCTCACACAGGTGCTAGTGCACACGTGGATTGGAAAAAGAACATCCCTATGGCTGGAACTAAGGCATATTGACTTTTAGCACAACTTTTCAGGTCAATGCAGTGGTTGCACTATGGAGGAGAGAAACATGGTGACCTGTATGCATGTTGGAGCATCACTTGCCTGTGTATCATTATTACTAGCAGAATGTTGTGTATGAAAAAGCCCTTTGTAAGATGTGTACTCACTAACTTTTTACAAAAGTATAGCTCCTGGTCAGAGGCACCATTCCATGAGCTTATGTGGTAGGGACATGAGCTTCCAATCAGTACAAAATAGATATTTTGTTGAGAGGTATTGCATAATTATCTGTATGTAGTGCCTGAGAATGCATGCTACATGTCCCTTAAGCATGCATGATACATTAGCACACCTGATATTCTGGCATAGCAGCTTTAACAACTAAATGAAGTTTATATTTTTCTCTCAATTTAAATTGAATGTCACCCTGACAGCAAAGAAAAAATATTTGATACTGGAATCGCTGTTGATTTTCATTCATTCATTCATTCATTCTTCATAAATTTGGTGGGAAATGAGATCTTAGTACATTTTTTAAATATAAGACACTGCATATCTAAAAGTTGCACATGTGTCTGTAAGCAAAAAAATGTGATTTACGGTAGATGGCTCTTGTTTAAATTAATAGAAAAGCCAAGATAGACCCAGATAATGATCATGCACCTGAGGGATGAATAAAGCCTTTTGTACAGAGCCAAAGGAATTTATTATTTCCCCAAAACAAAATTCTCCACATTCCACTGTACCATTTTAGAACACAGCATACTATATGCGGTATGTAGATAAATGAACAGTCTATTAAAAAAGTCCAAAGAGGAACATTCATATTAAAGACTAAAAATAGATATTAATGCAAAATTTTAATATAATTGGTTTGCAATATGTGCCTTATGCCGATGTAATAAATTGATTTTTTTTTAATTTATATTATCCACTATAAACTTTATGCATATAAATTAGGAAGAGATTGATATCAAGGGCAAGAAGATCGGTCCTTAGCTACTAACATTGCTTAAAAAGTTTGGAAGACACTAGATTCTTGATAAGGGATTATTTATCTCTTTCCTTCAGAGTATAGTTAAAGAATAAAAATGATAATGTATTAACTATCAGCATTCCCAAGTCATAAATTAAAAAACATAGAATGAAGAAAATAGATTGCACTAATTATAGCCTTGGAGTAATCATACAGGAGACAACTACATACAGCAAAATGTGGTCCACTAAATCTTCACTTTTTACTCTATCAACATGCAATCTGTTTTACTGAGGAGTTGCCATTTCTAAGAAACAAACGCATCAATAAAATAGTTGTACATATTTTTGAAGCTGACTTTAAATGCATGGATTTGATGTGCACATCAAGATTTCTCATAGTGAGGTGATCCCCATCGACCTTTTGAAGGAAGGCCAGTGATGATAGCAGAGCTAGGAGTTATCTCACTTACCTAATTTATCTCCTGTCCCATTAAGCAATGATCAGTTACTTAATTAAATCACTAGCAGTCTTTTTCCATTGAAAAACAAGTGATGATGTTTAAAAAGGATTGGAAGGGAAATTTGAATCTTTCCTTCCTTATTGCACTTCTGAAATCCTTTTGCCTAATTAAATCTTTTCCTCCAGCTGCCTATTCATCCTTATCTGTTAATTTTTGATGAGAAAAATTTTCACTTAATAATGGATATTGAACTATATTTTACTTGGCCCCAGAACAGTTTTTTGTTTGGTGCAATGTCAAATTGAAAATAAGCATTAGCTAAAACATTTATTTTAACCAAAACTTTGAAAATTTCATAGAATCATAGAATGGCATGGGTTGGAAGGGACCCCAAGGATCATAGAGCTCCAACCCCCTGCCACAGGCAGGGACACCAACCTCAGGCCTGGATCTACACAAGGTTGCCCAGGGCCCTATCCAACCTGGCCTTGAAGACTTCCAGGGATGGGGCATCCACCACCTCTCTGGGCAGCCTGTTCCAGCACCTCACCACTCTCTCTGTAAAAAATTTCCCCCTAATATCTAATCTAAACTTTCCTTCCTTTAGCTTTAATCCATCCCCCTTGTCCTGCCATTGTCTACCCTTTTAAAAAGTTGATTCCCCTCCTGTTTGTATGCTCCCTTCAGGAACTGGAAGGCTGCAATGAGGTCCCCCCGCAGCCTTCTCTTCTCCAGGCTGAACAAGCCCAGCTCCCCCAGCCTCTCCTCATAAGGGAGGTGCTCCAGCCCTCCAATCATCTCTGTGGCCCTCCTCTGAACCCTCTCCAAGAGGGATTCTTCCTGCCCAGCTGCAACACCTTACACTTGGCAGTGCTGAACTTCATTAGGTTCACCTGGCCCCACCTTTCCAGCCTGTCAAGATCCCTCTGGATGGCTTCCTTTCCTTCTGTGGTGTCAACCACACCACTCAGCTTGGTGTCATCCACGAACTTGCTGAGGGTGCCTAAAGAATATGAATTTCACAGGCACATTTTCCTTTATGTCTCTATTTGTCCTTCAATCCAATCCTCTCTCTCAATGAAATGCTCTTGTTTCAAAAGGAGCTTGTATACACGTAGATACAAATCTTGAAACATATACTCAGCCTTCTTGACCAAGGGTCTTGCATCAGTTCTAGGTGCCAGCTCCTGCTCAGGAGCTTCTCTAACTTCCGGTAGGGTCTGGTTCACACTGTCAAGAATATTCAAGCAACCTTCCTGATTTTACTTTCCACGGCCCCTCTCCTCTAACTCAAGCTTAACTTCATTAGCTGAAATAGCAGAATATCTTTTGTATTGTCAAGTCCATCTTTAGCACTGGTATAGTGCTGTCCACGTTGCTTGGTTAAACTGGTTCCCCAAGCTGTGTGGTGAAAGTGGATGCAGCGGCAGGAGCTCTCTTACGCACAGCACTCTACCCAGAGTAACTATTCATGTCATAGAAATCCCTTTGTTTAAATCAGAGACTACAAAGGTGCTTTACTTTTACTGTAAATCATCATCAGGTAAGAGGAAAACATGCCTCAGTTCCTGACTGGACTAATATTTCCTTTTTATTACTAGAAATGCATTATTTTTTCAATAAATCAGCACAATATATTACATAATATAAAAACATTATGTATCAAATTCACTTTTTGTACTAGAGTAGTAAAAATTGCATTGACAACAACATATAAGAAAAATAATGGGGAAAAAAATAAAGGGGATAAAGCAGTTTTATATTTAGATTAGTCAAGAGATGCCTAAAGAATATGAATCTATTTTATCTTATCCTGACAATACTTACGTGGCCCTACTGAAGATAGAGCAGATACATTCTGTGCTTTGTTTTATAGCTAATTTTTACAACCTCTGCTAAAATGTATTCTATTATCACACCATTTGAATTCTGTTCAGTGAATAGGTCTGAAAAAGCATTGCCAGGTCTGATCATAAATTTGCAAGTTCTTAGATCCTGTAAGAGTACTGTTTTTATATTTAGCTCTGCTGACTGAAGTTCTCCCTGTAACATTATCCTCAGGTGAAGCACGTTCTCTTTTGTTTATAGAGCAGCCCTTAGAATAATACATGCATTAAAGCCACCAAGATCACTTTGCTTTTCAAGTAAATATTGTACATAATTGCTCATTAAATGGTGACCATTCTGTAAAAAGAATGAAGTAAATAGAGAATTGTCAAGCAGGAATGAAGATTTTTTTTCAGGGTACTTATCTTCCTGAAGCACTGTGTTTGTTAAGAGTTACTGGAGTTTTCCTCTTGTTCTACTCTCATATTCAAAAGACTTTATTTGACACCAGAATGCAAAATAAGATTAGCAATTAGCAGTAGGAAAAGATATCACTACAGGCATTTAAACATTAAATTGTATTTTGACAGTTTGGATACCTGTCTACTGTTAGATACCTGTCTACTAAATTTGTGTTGCAAGATTGATCCAGTGTCTGGAATATAACTGACTCTGAGTAAGCTGATTCATAACTTATAAAGTTTTTATTTGAGAAAATTGCAAATGCTCCCTTATCAAAAGCTGCATTCTGCTGTGATACACTCCATTCAAGAGGGAGCAATGAAATAAGTGCCAAAGCTATGAACAGTTTCCCTCCTCACAAACCCTCAGCAGGAAGGGCTTAGAGGATTTCACTCTAACAATGCACGGTCTGTCTGATTAGTCACAGCAGAGGAAAGAATTAATGCTCTAAACAGTTTATTTCCAAAAGATATGTAAGCCTAAGTGGTAGAATTCATTGTGTAAAAAGGCCTGTTGACTTACATGGAGCATACAGGTCTTCTATCAGAGAATCTCTTCTCAAGGCTGGAACTGGCACTTCTCAGAATACAAGAGCAACCAGGTTGAACATGGGTACCTGTCCTGTTGGTTTCTGCTCTGCCCTTCACATTTCAGTTCCAACTTCCTAAGGGAGTAATGATTTTTGATAACATAGTCTCTGAATGTAGCATACAATGCTATAAAAGGAAACATACCTAGCATCTGAGGACAAGCAAATTCAAAAGTAATAGGCACATTTTTAATAACAAGATGACTTATCACTGAAAGTAATGATCTACTGTGGTATATTTGCCATCACTGGAAAGAATTAAATGAAAATTATAAATGGATGGCTTACAGCGTCCTTACAAATAGGTGTGCCATTGCACACTCAGACATTAGACCCGTCATGTAAAAATCACTTAATGAAGTTTCTCTTCAATGGCCAGTGTCTTCTTGAGTCTTGACAATCCTACTATATATTGGAATTCTTTTCAACTTCCCACTACATATCATGTATAGTATATGGGTTGCAAACAGGCCGAAGGAAAACACTATAATTGTGTATGACTGAATTCATATGTAGAACTGAGCTGGGGCAAAGCCTGGTACTTGAGATATATTTCAGAGAAAAGGTTCCCTATATGCCAGTCTCACTATTTCTAAAATATTCTGCATGACTCTTCTGAGCATTTCAAATACTGCAAATGATATATATGTTTGCTGAGCTTGTTTTTTTGGGCTTTTTCCCTAGAAGCACTTAATTTCTAAAGGAGTCTCCAAATATTAACTATCTACTAGACAGTACCTTGGACTTATTGTGAGTTGTTTAGGGTGGAGTGATTATAAGAACTTTGGGAAGGGACAACTTTTTCTTATAATTGTCTGAAAGATTTCCCTGACACTTGACTGAGAAAGAGTTCTGGCTAAGACTACTGGACCTAATACAATAATTAAATGTTGAAGGACAGAAGGCGAAAGAGTCCATGCAAATTGATAGATGACTGAACAATAGTTTTGACTTGGCAATAGTTTATAAACAATTCAAGTCTCTAAAAATTGCATCTCAGGCTTTTATGATGCCATGTCTGACTCCTTCTCTTCGCAAGCAAGCCTTTTTGACTCAAGTATCAGCAGAAGCAGCTATAATGTTGGAAAGTCTGGCACTAACTGCTTCAGAGTGCAGTCCCCGTAGATGGTGTGAGCTGCTCCAAGAGCTCATTGCCATAGAAAAGGGGGTTGTGTGCCCCTTCCCCTTCCTAATTGTCCATTACTTATCATGCACTGGCTCTGGTTATTGTCAGATCTCTCTGTAAACACACAAAGCATTAACTTCTCAACCCATCAGAAAAGTTAATCAACCAAAAAATGTGGATAGATTTCTGTTGGGCTATGAAGCTGAATCAGATTATGGAAGGACCAATGTGTGCTGCAGCTAGTGGAGGGGAGGCAGGGGCAGTAGAGAAAGGGTGAGAGGGAGTAGGATACCTTTTGGTAGCAGAAAGCTGTTAAATAAACTCAGTTGCCACAGTTGCCTTCTTGACTGAACTCTTCTGAGTTCAGAGATTTTAGTTTGATTAACATAATTTGGTTATCTTTGTGGTACTGGAGGTGATAAGATGGTTATCCAGCAGCACAGATCTTGAGCTTTTGACTCAGATCTAAAAGCACTGGAGGTAGGGGGAGCAACGATCATTCATAAAGTTTTTCAGGGGGAGTCTCCTGATTCACATGAGAAATTTTTCTTAGATTCCTTTTGTCTCTTGGAAACTACAGGGTGCCCAGTGACTCGCAGCAAGGAAAAACTGGCATGAAGATTTTGCTTCTGATTCTTCACTTTGGAAATCAAAGTTTGGGTCTTCTCTAGGGCGATTTCTTGAATGCTAATTGAATGGTTGCTCAGTACAATACAAAAGACTTCAAAAGAGATTAAGTTCATTAGTGACCTACCTTCTGATATGAATTTCAGGGATTTATTGATGAAGGAAAACATTTTGATTTCTTTTCCTCCTAGCCCAAAGAAGTGGGCTTTCCATGGCCATTGGATGGCTCAGCCTCCCAAGTCAGAGTATCCTGCATTGACTCTGCCATTTGTACTTCCTAAAATTCACTTTTGCACAGAAAGTCTTAGTGAATAATTTGCAAGTGACTTCAAGATCTAGGACATTATTGACGTTTACACTACATTTACATTTTTGATATGGAATGTAGAAAATTTTCAGAAATCCTGTTGTACGAGGAGTAGTCTAGAGAGTGGAATTCAATGTATAAAATTAGCATTCTCTTCAGGACTTAGTATAATAAAGTCAAAGGTGAAGATAAAAGAGAGTAAATCGTGTGTTCTCTCCCCCTCATTTTGTTTGCGTTTTTGGTTTGGGGATATTTTTTTCAATTTAAAGAAGAGATTAATGTTTGGAGAAATACAGAAAAAATATGAATGGACAATTCTGATTCGGGGTTGAGAAATCTGCCTTCACATGTTGCCTAAGCATGTGTCTATGATGTGGACTATGGATTTGAACAAAGGCAAACAGAATTAGATCAGTGAAAAATTCATCTCATTTACTGAGGCCAGAAAAAATCCTTGTCTTCAGATTTTGGGGTACTCATGCCTGGCTGAATATGTATTTAAAACACATCTGAAGGATTCAGAAATCTTAGCACTGATTTTTTAATTGCCCAGTGTTTTCAACGACTGCCTGATTAACGGGTGTGCCTTCCAGAAAGGGTCTACCTAAGCAGGAAGTGAGATCAACTAGAAATATTAATAAATAAGCACTGCCTTGGCCTGCTCTTTCACTTAGCCTCTCTTTCTGTAAATTAACCAGGAGAGATTTCCTTTTTCCACTCCTGCTCCTGCCCCACAAACAGAAGATGTGTCTGCTGGCTAGTTAACTAACTCACGCAAGTGAAAAACCACCTGTATATTATGTTCCAGATATACAGTGCCGATCCATCTGCAGAATGCATCAGGTGCCAGCTCCTTGATTTAGGGCAGTTGTTGGGAACAGGGCAGAGGATAGATTGCAATGCAGGGAAAAAAGGGATCTACACAACCACTAAGAATTATTTTCCCTGTTTGGTCATCTTCCCTTATCTCTTCACCTACCTCTTGTTAGTTATTCTTTCATGCTACACTAGTGAATTGGCTAATGACAATAACTCATGTAAGGGGGTGCAAAAAAGGTGGAATTAGTAGGATCTTCTCTCAGTTTTGAAGTTGAACTTATGAAATCTTTTTCCTTGTTGAAGCCAAAAGACTGTCATTTAGATGAAGAAAGAAAAGGAAAAAGAATTATTTTTTTCTTGCTTGGGCAGTATTAAACTTGTCAGCTTACAATTTAAATACACCAAATTAAATATAAGGTTTTAGGGACATTTTGAAACTAATGGAGTTTGACACAGTGTTCAGCAACTTGCATGTGCCTTTCATAGGATTGGGTCCTGAGAGAAAATTGTTGAAAGACATCTCCAAATGTGGATTTCTCCATAACAAAGTGTCTGATCTTTTATAGCATCGTTGCATTGGGAATTAGGCTTGTCTTTGGGAATTTGTAAAGCCTTTAGTAGAAGAGCGTGATTTATGTCTTAGAATTTAACTATTCTCTGTAATAAATAGAAATGTGCCACAAGTATTTACTTGGTTGCGCCATGGGAAAATTTTTAACATATTGTTCACAGCTTCAGAATGCTATAAAAGAAGACATGTAATTTGCAGACCGGACTATCCTTTGTGATTTCTAACCAATATATTTGATTAATATCTTTCAAAAGAGACACCAGCCAAAATGTTTACATCTCATTAGGCAGAGAAGAAGGGAGCACACACAATTTTGATTATAAGCTTGGATGGTTCATTTCTTTGGGCTACACATCCCTACTACTTAAGGCAGACTGTAACTTTAAGATGTTATCTCTTGCCTGCGCAAATAAACAGCCAGTTATGCTTTTTATGGTGGGTAGTTCTCAAACCAACAGGGGATTAGAAGATATTAGCTGGAGTTTGTGGTTCCCTGCTGAACTATCATAGGGTCCATAGATTCCTGTCCTGAATATTTCACAGAGCAAACACCTCTTATCTGGGGTGATACTCTCACACTGGCCTCTTGGCCATGGACTTCAAAAGCTAATCACAGGGAGGGCTAGAGAGGCAATAACCCTTAATATAACAGTCTCTCCTGATAGGGACAGACAGGGAAAAGGTAAGGCGTCTCTGAAGTTTGCTCTTGTGTGTTTAGCCCCATGGGGTGATAAGGGGCCATCTGTTTTTTTTGGTCTGCAAACTCATCTTTTTCACACTACCCCAGTACCAAGTACACTTCACGTCTGACTGGTATCAGCACCAGAAATTCTCCACTGATCTAAAGATATTTTCTTGGCATCTTTAGCTTTGATCCCACTCGATTGTCTCATTTGCTGTTGTGTTGGGATTTTTTTAAGCAAGTAAACATAGAAATTAAAATTTTTTAAATTAAGTTCAAGGTAATATATGCTCAAAGACAAGGAATTATTAAGGTAAATGAGTGCTTACCCTAGTGAATAAATTCAAAACATTGCAGTAGTTGCAAAAAGCCACATGTTATGAAGCACCAGACAGATGCTTGCATCTTAATTAATTGTTCAAATAGAATATCCGTACTACTAATTTTAGAAGTCAAAACCCACTATTTCAGATCTCAAAAATATTGTAAGAGTTATTGAAATACTACCCAGATTCCTTTTTCTCTTGGAGCTCTCAGAATACACATCCATCATATTTTAAGCTTTTCCATGCAACCATTTCTTTATCAACTGAACAATGAGATTCCATTGCAATCTCTGAATTACAACAGCTTTAATGCAAACACTTAATGCTATGAAATCTGCAATAAAATGGTGTGAGTTGCCAACACTGGCATGTTTTTAAAAAAAAACAACCTACTTTTTTTCAGTGTTTTAATTACTTTTTTTGTTGTTTTGGGGAGTGGTGGTGGCGCTGGTGTTTTCTTTAAGGAAATTGTTCTTGCTCATACTAATTGCCACAAAATTGCTGGAAATGCAAGAATGTAGGTCCTAATCCCACAAGCTTTTACTCACTTTGAGCAGTCGTGTTGATTGAGACCACTCCACCAACCTGCTTAAGATTTACTAAAATAAGTTTACAGGGACAGACCTTGCATTGTAAGTATTAAAATAGTACAAAAACACGTTAAGAACTCTTCAAAAACATATTCACATGAGAAAGCTGTTATTTAAATACTTCCTGAAGTTTTATGGAATTACCTTGGAAAGAAAAACGGAATAGTTTTGCTGTAAAATAAATCCATTTGAAATGCATTTAGTAGTAATTTATTTACTTCAGATTTCTTTTCTCCCCATCATTGATTATGACTCATATGAATGAATCAACAGACAGATCTTCTTTGGAAGAAGAAACTAAAAATAAATATGCACCCAGAACAACAAATTACTGCTAGTTAATCAAAATTCCATTACTTCCTGGTATCTGTTTATGAGAGTAGATATTAGCATGAACTAAATATTTGTTTCCTTTGATCCACAGTCTTATCCTTTTCTCTTAGATTCCTCTCTGTGAAAAGGACTGGTTCTCTGGTGAGAACCTTTTGGTATCTGGTGTTCCATCCATTTAGGTGCAGTTTGGCTGTGAGGGCTATTTTCCAAACCTGTTTTTTTCTTACTTAATAGGGATTAGCAATCTCTAAAAGTAAAACAAAAGCAAGCTGTTCCATTTAATAGCGGAATGTAACCATAACTAAAATTTCTGGGGTTTAAATGTGGGAGCTTCAAAATTATTTTCATAATGTAGTTATTCAGTGTTGGATATGAATTCAGTGATTGTGTTGTAAGGAATGATGATCAGTGACATATATTGCCACATAATTTATGTTTTCCTTTATGATTGTAGATTAGGCATATTGTGTTTGTGCTTCTGCATTTTTTTCTTATTATTAGGCAATGTTCAAGGTTTAGAAAGAATATTTTTTTTGCATAGTATTTTTATGCTTCAAAAAAATTATCATTTTAAATTTATATATATATGGTCAAATAAAAATGGATAAATTTTCCCAAAGATTTTTTTTAAAAAATTAATATTCTTTTCTTTATTTTTAATTTAATTTCTTTCTGTTAAAAAAATGTGTAATCTCTACCAAAACAATGAACAAGACTGTTTATTTTTTGCAGAAAAAAATTATTGACTACTAACAAATCAGATTCAACTGTTATTATTTATATCTGTTTAATTTCTACCTAAGAAGCCACTATGTGTGGTCTCAGATATGACTACTGCAAAAAATTCTTCATTTTCAGCTGAAAGTTATAGTTTCTTCCAAGTACAGGAAGTGTCTTTTATGGTTCCTACATTAGAGGAACAGCTTTGCAGTAAAATCTTGTTTGAATACGACTGTTCTTTATGCTGACAAATTCACCAGGAATTTAAAGAAATGTTGTATAATCAGCTTTAAAATAGTTGCATCGTTATGTCCAATGTTTCAAAGCACATTAGTGAAAGGGGCAAAGTTTAACCTAGTATTGCTGAAACTTCAGAAGCCACCATAAACAGGTTAAAAGTAAGTTTTCATTCACCCAAAGATTTGAGTAAGCAACCCTTTCAAACCTTCATGAAATCCAGGAGGGAGGGAGGGTGGTGGTGGTGGGAGGCAGGCGGGGAGAAGACAGCAATATCTATTGATCAAGCGATAAAATGTTATTTCAAAACTTGTAATTTAATTAACAAATATGCTACATCAAAGGAGTTATCGGAAAAAAATTGTGGTGTTTATATGACCTTGTGAACAAAACTTTTTCTACTGGTGTCAACTGCATCAACTGTAGCTTTGTAGAGTATAGATGAAGACTGCATATGTTCTGAGCCACATAATTTTTTTTTCTTTTGACCCCTTTTGGGTGTATACATTCCCACACACAGTGCACACCTCTGGGAATTTCCCAGCATGCCTTTAGAGGAAAAACATTGAGGTCACAGAAGTTGAACAGAATTACTAAGCCAAGTTCTTTAAGGGATATGGAAAAAAGTAGTAGATCTGGCATCTGCCAGGAGTTTCAGTCCTTCCACTTCATGGAGAATCACCGGTGTTTCTTCCAAATTGCATTACAAATTTGAAAACTATCTAAACCAGCACTGCTTTTTATAACGGTTTAGGTTACTAATAGGGAATAAAGAAGATTACTTTAAGAAACACTTAAGGGGGTCTGTGCAGTTTTAATAGCTTGAGTGAAACAAAACACCAAACAGGATGTCTTTGTCCCCTTTGAACTTGAGGCATCACATAGACATGAAGCTACTGAATTCTTTGACTAGTTAGTTATGTGGTGCTGGACTCCCAGTGGCACTTAATGAAGATAAGTTTTATGTAGTGCTTTCAAAAAACAATGGGAAATCGAATCTGCCTGATCAAATTTAGTGTACTTTGTCACAGATGTAATAAATTTGGAAGGAGAGGAGAGGAGAGGAGAGGAGAGGAGAGGAGAGGAGAGGAGAGGAGAGGAGAGGAGAGGAGAGGAGAGGAGAGGAGAGGAGAGGAGAGGAGAGGAGAGGAGAGGAGAGGAGAGGAGAAAGTATGATATAGGTCCAGCAGTATTTTACAGTGGGTGCAGAGATGAAATATATGGATATGAGATGGTGAAAAGAAGGGAAGAGATAGAGTGCATGAGGTGGTCCCTGGCAAATGCCTGATATGCAGCTCTTAACTTCCTGCAGTACCTCAAAGTCTAACTCCTCATCTGCCAAAGCTTCGCCAACTCCCCCTGCTATCATAAATGCCCTGCACATATCCTTCCACACATACACACTCGTATTGTACACATACAGATATATTTGGGATGAAAATTAAGAATTATGAGATTTTTTTAAAGTTGTTCTTCAAACATCTGGATGCTTTCAGGACATGGTCTGTCTAGAAAGTACTTTCAGTACATTTTGAAGGCGGACTACTATTAAAACTGGTCCCATCAGTGCATGATGTTGGTACCTTTAGGTGACACTAATATACACTAAAATTTTCCAGGGAATAGAATACCCTAAGGAGGAGAAAAACTATAAAGCCAGTTGTGGTGTTTTTGTTGTTTCAAAGGTTTAGTCCTTGGGCTGAAAGGGAGAGAGAATAACAGGAAAAAGCTGGCTGCAGAATAAATAAATATGGCATTGGCTTGTATTCATTACAACACATTGGACAAAAATGAACAACGGCAACTATCAGCTTTCATGCACTTCCTTGGAAAACGCCAGTGTTGTGTAACTGGACCAAAAGGACCACGTATACCACTGCACATGCACAACCCAGAAGCATGCCCAGCAAGCACTAGCAGAAAAAAAGCAGTTTCATCTGGAGGTCCTGTTTACTGTAAATGTTTATTGCTTTCATCCCAAAAAATACCAGTTTAGCATGTCCGTGTGCATTTTCTACTCTTTTAATTTTCAGAAGAATTCCAATAAACTCATTTTGCTACTGAATGGGAACGATATTAGAAAGCACTGTTCGGGACTTGGGGGATAGGAAAGAGAAAAGAAAGGTCACTGCAGAAGAAAAGGCTTAGAGGAATAAAGGTATGTCAGAGCAAAGCTTCCTATGAAAGATTATTGAGAATAAAGCTTTTTTTTAAACAAACATAAAAAACAATATATAAATCAAGAGCACAAAAGCCCTGTTTTATGATTTTTTGGTGCTGTTTAATTTCTTTATATCTTTTTTTGCCATTGTTAAAAAACAGCCAAAACTTCAAAGGCAAGGGGCATGTGTTCTAAATCAGGACTTCAGTGCTGATGTATGACAGCACAAAAATTAAAACTAAATAAATGTGCTGTCTAAACTCCCATATTTCTCAAAAAATTGCTTTAAAGGCTTTAAAAAATTAGAATTATTCCTTGATCTTACTTTACCAACCATAATGTTTTCACCAGAGTAAATGACAAAATATTATATTAAAAAGAGGAAAAGAAAAAAGAGTTTTGTCTGAATATATCTGAACACCTGTATTTGGCTGTCTTGCAGTTTTGTCAGACAGGCAAGAGGGAAAATGAAACTTTGCAGTGATTTGTCTGATAGTGGATATGAACTGCATAAATTCTCAGCTTATCCACTGTTTTCTGGAAGGCTCCTTGGCAGTCAGGGTAAATCAATGAAAACAAGGCAGTATGTCTACGAAGGAAAGAATAACATTCCTGGTTTATCACATTAAAAAGTTTGAAGAATGGACAGATTCTCATGAAAAACATTTGTGCAAGTTTTCTACTATTTTCTTTTCAAAGTATGCACTTTGTAGCAGGTCAAGTAATTATTCCATTTTAGTTAACTGTCTTTGGACAATATCTTGCTGTTCTCTCTCCTTAAGTGAAATGGCATGCCTGACACTAAAGGTGTCTGGCCACAGCACACCAGTTAAATCTGCTTAAAAAAACCCAAAACAAAACAACAACCCAAGACTGGGGCCTTTGCTGCATCCCTTCTCCTCTGGCCTTTACTTTTATAATGGCCATTTGCTGTTCTTCTACTAAGTTGTCTTGATTTGTATTGACTCATTTGTTTTATCAGGTTGCAAAAGGGACATGCGGCCCAGGCAAATAGGAAAGCAAATGCTGTTCAATTTAGTGAACATTTCTTTGACTTTTGAAACTCATCCATCCCATCCCTACTAATTTTTTTTTTTGTTTCCTATTAAGAAATAGTCACAGGCTCTAATTTATATTCTTATTTAAGTCTGAGGAGTGGTATTTCTTTGCAAAGATGTCTGGATCTTTGTGGAATCAGGAGAACTGGTTATCACTGTATCTTAATTAAGTCTTATTTTGTTCCATATAAATTTCCAACTGCAAGTTAAGAGAGCGGATACTATGGGATGTCATTTTTACATGCACTTATAAGAAATAAATTATTACACTTAGAAAGACAAAATAAGCAGTGTGTGTGGGCTTCTAAGCTGCACATAACATTTGGCAAATGCTAACATATGTTTACAAATGGTATTATAAGCATGAAGCAGGGCTACACTATCTGAATTATATATTTGTAATTAATTCTTTAATCCGTTATAATAATGCTTAAAAGATTGGTCATAATAATTATAAAATATCATGTAACGTAATGTAATATAAGGACATAGATGAACTCCCTGTGAGTTTGAGATATTCTTTGCTGCCCCAACTTTAGCCACCCAACCTTGGTGTCTGAAATGAAAGCACAGACCCTCGGAAGCCCAGTGGTGCCCCCAGAGGCTGACCCGAGTACCTGAGTTCTCCAGAAGTGGCTGACCTGAAGATCCTGTCAGCCTAAGAGAGATTTGAAGAATCTCTCAAGGTTAATTGCAGATTTTTGGATATTTAGTAAGTGCTAAAGTGGCCTCTCCCACATATGGACTTCAGATTTTGCCAAGATTCATCTTGGAGCCAGTTACTTTGAGATTTCTAATGCACGCTACTCATATAGATAGTATAGTTTTGGGTTTGGTAATTTTTCTAATAAAGGCTTTACAATGTTTAATCAAGGAAAGGGTTTGTCACTGTTTCCATATAGATGTCGCCTAGAACACATGTATGGAAATGATGTGTGTGTGCTTTGCATATTGAAATTATTAAAATGTGGCCTGAATTTTTTTTATAGAGAAAGAAAATATTAAGACTTGAATATGCTGGATAGTTAGAGTGGAAGCTAGAAGATGTTACATTTATGCTGCCTATGTTTTCTTCCTTTTTCTTTGAGAAGTCCTCAGTATTTTTTATTTGTAGCCGTCTTTTGACCACTGACAAGGGAATACTCTCTGGCTGTCCAGTGAACTGCTAAAACTTGTCATTTCTCTTCTCCTCATTTCATTCTTAATTAAGATATCAGCAGCATGTGAAAATAAATACATGAAAAATTTGAATCTTTATCCGCTGAAAGTAGCATCAATAGACACTCTTTCCAAAACAAGTTTTCCAGTTTGGCACAAGCTTTCATCCAGCTGTAGGATGAATGAGTTCCTCAATTTAGGCTCAGCTGAAACTGTTTACACACTCTTTCTTTGAAACAGTAAATCTAGAAATTGCGTATAAAAACTGTCTACAAAGGAACATTATTTGGGTTGTAAGGTCAATTGCACTGAAGTTAGGCCAAGTGAGATTTATGATTACTTGTACAATGGACCCCTTTTGCATATGCTTTAAGATAGAGTTGTTAATTGAATGAACATCTACTATTCTGGACCTTTGCTCTTCTCAGTGTAAAGAGGGACAGGTTCAGATTGTAACTACAAACCAGCAATAAATGCTACCTTCAAAGTTTCTACCTAAATCTAAAAAACAGAGGAAATAAATGTTCCTCTACCCTTCTTCCGTGTAACATTTATTTCTATTATCATATTTTCTATAATGAAAAGCAAGCTCAGACACCACAGGCTCTGCTGCTAATAGTGGGTGATACAAAACTGGTGCTGTGGACCCCTAGATTTCTTGTTTCTTGAATCTTGATTTCAGATTAAATAAAAATGGGTTTGTTTTTCATATTATCCAATCTATAACATCAATTTACATCACTTATGCATTGCAACTGGCCATGGAAAGCCACAGCCAGAAACTCAGACAGAGCTCTGATCCAAGCATTAAATTGCACAAAGTATACAGCAGTCCCATAAAACAGACAGTCATGTTGAAACAAATTTCTCCAGAGTATTTCTAGGCACAGTGAGGATGCAAGAAGAGCCAGTACAGCATGCACAAGAAGTAAAAAAATCCTAGTCTGAAGAGGTCATGAGGACTATTCATGCCTATCCTTGAGAAAAAAAAACAAAACAGTGACTTTTCTACTTTGAGGGTGACAGAGCATCCTGTATAACTTGCTCTAGGTGCTCTAGCATGGGGTTTGGACTAGATAATCTCCAGAGGTCCCTTCCAACCCCTACCAGTCTGTGATTCTGTGATAGGATGGGGGAAAAAGAAAAAAAAACCTATTTATTTACACACCACTCTCTGCCTGCAACCACACACCTGCTCACTCACATCTGTATCAGCCCTGACAGCTGCACATGTTGGACTTAACACCCCTTGAATAGGCAACATCCAGGTCTTGCTCTGATTTCTATGGATTTTAGCACTAAAGAAATGTGTTTTATTAATAGCTACCACCACCAAAAACCATCTTCAGTTTGGAATTTTTTCTTTGTCTACCTGCAAGCACTTGTTCTCACACATGTTTTCTACTCAGATCTCAGCACTAAGTCCTTGCAAGTGTTATAATAAATACATAGATTCACTGTTTGAGTTCACACTGGTTCTGAGTAAAAGTAAAGGTAAGCTATTTGTTTGTGATCCTTGCTAAAAAAAAACCTTAAGGGCCATCTTTGAGCCATTCCAGGTATGGCTAGGTGTATGCCAGGATTTACCAGCTTGAGATGGAGTCACACATACTTGGGAGGGAGACAGACAGTGCCTTTGCCACTGCCATTAAGGATTCATGTATGTGGAAAAGTAGTTTGAGTCTATTTGTGAGGACCCACTAGAATAAGGTATGGTCTGGTAATATATCTTAGAAGCTAAAAGGTTAGTAGGAGCAACCACCATTGACTTCTTGGGTCCAGATGAGTTCAGGAAACTTGTGCATTCTCTGTAAAAACCCAATTATGGCTGGTAAAATGTCTAAACACGTGTTTGAACTGTAATGTGGATTTCACTCATGATTTCTAAGCTTATTTTACTAAGCTTAATTATCAGAAATTTTGCAGTTAATTTGGCAAAATTTTTCTCACAGTTCCAGAAGTATAAACGCCTTGCAGCATGGGATTGTTTCAGATTTTGTCTCTGTGGCAGTATGGTAGTGTGTCTGAATAAATGGCAAGTGATATGATTGCTCCCAGGGAGACCATTTTATTGTCAAGTACCTGCTTATTTAAATATCTTCTTTGTTTTAAGTGCTATCACTAACATTTTTGCCTACACATACAAACCTGTTACACAAAACACACTGTATATCTAATTCAGTGCCAGATGCCTATGTTTAGACCTTGTTTGAGTTCGTAACTGATCACTGAGGAGCCTAGAGTTCACTGCAGACAAAAACTGAACAATTTTCATATCAATACAGCTGTGGGACTGCCTTGCCTTTCTATGTATATAAAGGATACAAAAGTATATCCCTGAAGAATTAAGAAACACTCTGCATCCCTTTGCAGAAATAAAGTCCTAAGTCTCTGCTCTCTTTTTCTGACCATTCCTGACAGTTATAAGAAAATCTAATTCCTTGACAACGTTTAGTTTCATATTCACATTAATTTTTTCTTGTCCACTCTGTCATCCATCAGTTTTGCTTACACACCTTTATTGTCTTTTAGTCATAAATGTATTTATTTTTCATCTTATTTAATAAACCTCTTTTATTAGCCCAACATACACTTTTATACTTTTCCCAATTCTCTCATGTCTCAATTAGCACTTTCTTTCATCTTTTTCTCCCCTGTGTAAATAATATTAATTAATTCATTCCCTCTAACATAGTGTGCAGCTGTGAAATTTAGGTAAAAACAGTGGGAAGTTGCTAGACTTTTGGTTCATGACTGTTACTATTATGATATGAAATCAGCACTTTAGCCAAAACTGAGAGTGACTAAAAAGTGCATCCTCCTCTGCTGGAGTGACCTCTGTATCCTCTGATGAGTGGAGCTGTTCTGAATTTGATATTTTTCCTTGTTGATCTTTATTTAGATGCAGTGAGACAGCCAAACACCTTTGTTGTCAAGGGTTTCTAAGTGGCTTTGCTATGACGTTTGGATAATTTTTGTTCGAGCTGTCAGCTGCTGTGGCTCTTCAGCTTTGTCAGAAGGAAGAATAAATGCAATCCTGATGTTGCAGTTTGGTTTATGCTGTTTGCTAAGTTTCTGGAGTCACTAGGGTCCTTTGAGCTCTGACAGCAGGTTATTTTACTTGTAGTTGTTAAAACTCTGGAGGGAAAAACAGTAGCTATACTGGTAGTAGATCTCCATTTAGAAAAGGCAGTATACCATCTTCCCTTGGAGAAGGAATTACTGAAGTTGCTCAAGAAACAGCATCTTAAAACTGAATGAATGATTTTTGCCCTCTTATGAACTTCCCACTTTTAAGGAGAATGACTAAGATGACTGTGGTAATGCAGCTGCAACAACATCTGGAGTCCTCAAATTACCTTGACACTAGTTAGCTGGATTTAGATCTGAGTGTAGCACAGAAATGTCATTGTTTGTCTTGATGTTTCTATTGTTCAATGAAGACCAATTATTTTAGCTCTGCCAGCTTCCCTTAATACTGCATTTGTGCTATGGAAACAGGAGAGAATGGTCATTTGCTTACCTATGGATCTTTCAGAATGAGGTCATTCCTGAGTGACTCGGCTCCTCACTCTGGGAAAATCCAGAATGTAACACGGCATGACTGCTCAGCCACCTGAAGGCGATTCTCACCCAGGCCTTGTTATGATGCAATTGCATGTTTATTTCATTGTTTTAAGTTTCTCTAACAAAAGGCAGAAAACCACTGGGTGAAGAATTTCATGAGAGTTCCTGGAGCACCTATTCGCAAGTGGCAATTGTCAGGTCACCTCTTGACTGAAGAAGCTCACGGAAGGGCTCTTTCTGAGAACTCTATGTCAGAAGACATATCTGTGATGAGGATGACCCACATATTTCATTCTGGGAAAGACTCAATAAAAATATCTTCTACATATTTCCACTTCCTGTGCATCAACACAAAATGGCATCAGCCCTGCCTTCACCTGAGGCCCATGCAATTCTCCACCATCTTTTCTTGTGCTCCCAGCAGGTCAAGTCTCTTGCAACTTCTGCTGTGTAACAACACAAGTGACAAGGGTCTGACATGACTGGATAGAGACAGCTATGTCATTCAAAAGGTAGCTGCACTTTGTTTCACTCTGTGGGGTTTTTACCCACTATTTCAAGGCATCTGTGTATCCTTTTAATACTATGAAAAGGGACAAAGGGGCTGTTGTATGGGTTGAAATCACATCCTTAATTCTTACACATTTTTGTAATAGAACAGCATAATAGAAAGTTGCTCAATGTATTTTACTTGGAAATTGCAATTAATCAGAGGACTATAAGGAGTCAGACCCCAAACCTAGTTTCTCTACCATTTCCTTTAGTGAGTTTTACACATTACCTTTTCAATAAGTGGTGACAGGCTGTGCATTTCTGGGTGATTATAGCATATATCAGGTGGGCTTAACGGGCACAAGGCCAGAGGGAAAGTGAGTAAGTACTTGAGATGTACAGTAATCCCTTAGAAATGCACTGCCTTATTCCCTCCTGATATAAAATGGTGTTCATTAAAAAACATGATCTAAATCCTGAGAGGCACTAGACCTCTGATACTAACACTGAGTTCATCAGAAGACTTGATGCCAAATTGTTGAGGAAATAGAGTATTTACCTCAAGTCTATCCACCTACAAGAACCCATCCCTGATATATTTATTGTATCTGTGTCCCTAGTCTTGGAATGATGAATGATCCACATCTGGAGGCCAGGTCCTTAGATAATGGCATATGGTGATTAACACTGACAAAGGAGCGAGTCCTTAATTTAATGCAATATGTTGATGTGGCAGGGTCAGTAAATGACTGCAAATGAAGTGAGTGTCTTAATTTGTAGACTCTGAGAAACTGTATTTGTTGGAGAGATCATTTAGCCCATGATGCTTTTCTTGGCAGAATTTTGTAGACCATCTTCAGAAAATGGCAGTCAGTTCTCAGCTTCTGAGTGATGGGCTTTAAATCAGATCCTTTGTGTTAGTCTCTTGGGTCAATTCAAAATTAACTGACTTGGCTTTTCATCAGTTAAAAAAAGAAATAAGGCTAGATCTTCCCATCAGATTGTTTTCAGTCATAACTCAGTGCCCACATTTCAGCTATACTCATTTATAACAGCAGAAACTTTGCCCCACATATTTTAAAAATGTGTCAACTTGATTTTATAGGCAGTAGCATTATAATAAACTTCTCCAAACTTAATCAAGCTTACTGATTTATTTGGATAGTCAATAGTAGTATCTGATTTTCATTCCAGTGTGGATTAGAAACAAATTCTTCATACTTCAAATTATTTTTTTTTAATCAGATGTCTTGTTTTCTAGCCAACCCCTTACTGAGTCTGGACTCAGATTTGGTGATATAATCATCTGCGATTTTTAACATCAGATACGTATATTAAATATCAGTTTAAATCAAGCAACTTGATCAGATTTGGAAGGAGTTATGATAACAGTACTACTATTTGCTCTATCAGCTTGGGAGATTTCACAATACATGGGACAAATTTTCAGTAGATAATTATCAGTCTGATTAAGGTATCCCCATAAAATCCCTTTAGAAGGATCTTTGGTCTCCAGGGGGGATAAAAAATAAAGGAAGGAAAGAAAAAAAAATAAAGCCCCCACATCTCCATGGAGAATCTCCTCGCCACCCAGGGGAAGCAACAGCCTTTTTCAGGTAGATCTGAATCTGAGTTTCCAATATGCCACCTTGCTGTTTGCAGTTCTACATTTCCCCTCTTGGCTTCTGTTTTCTGATGCAGAAAAGCTACATGTTCCTGAAAAAAACCACACTGAAAAACTCTGTAGAACAGACACTCTTCCTTCCTGGCCAGGTTTACTTAGTAAAGGATTTGCTAAATAGGAAGCAAAATAAAAAATGAAAAATAAAAGGAAGGAAGGATGGCAGCACAGGGAGAAATCATTACTTGGGCCAGGTATGGGATGGAAATAAAGAGAATAGGAGAAAACTGAGAAGAAAGGCAGGCACAAAGCAAATAGTAGTAAGAATAGGGCTGAGACACCCAGACAGTTTTGGAAATATCCAAAGGTTCCGACTTTGACTCTGGCAGCTGAAATCTCTTGTTGAATATTTTCCCTCTGAATCCACATGACAGCATTATAACAGCTCTAAAAACATCATCATTATTTTGTACATCACTCTGACCTTTTCTGGAGGGTGCAGAATCCTTACTGCTTGATAATAAAGGGTACTTTTTTTGTTTAGTATGAATCAGGTGGGAGAAGTGTTCAGGGGTCTTCTTTCTCCATGTTTTTTTTCCAAGGAAGGTTTTGTCATATCTGAAGAGACCTGAAGATGCCCAGACCATCCTAAAGAGCATTATCAAGGAGGCTTTTTCCTATAGTGAGACAGACAGGTTTGCATTATTTGGCATTCAAAGAGATATCGTTGAGTATGTACTTAATAGAGATTTAGTAAGTTATGTTCAGTGTAGCAGCTAAAGAGCAGCTAATTATGAAAAACATATTACTGTAGAACTAACAGGCATGCAATAAAAACATCTATTACATAAATTGTTAATCTATAAAAAAAAATGAGTTTCTGAGACCATTGGTATTTATTTAACATACAATTACTGTCTAATTTAATCTAAATTAAATGCCTGCTTGAGACATGTAATTTGAAGTGTTGCTGAGCTTCCTTCTCTGGTATTAAAAGCAAGAAATCAGCAGCTAATGCCTGGAGGCCAGATCTCTACCATTTAAATTCAGGTACCTGAATACTAACATTCGTAATTTCAGCCATTTGGAAAATGTTTTTCAGAAGAATGTATTTGGCATTAAAATCTCCCTTTCGCCCTCACTCAGGGCCACGTAACTGCCAACTGAGTCAAATCTCTGACTTAATCCAAATGAAGTTTTGATTGAATAAAAGGTCCTGAATTAAGACCTGAGAAGAAAATGTGTTTTCTTATCATAGAACACAACCTTTGCAAAATGTTGGGGCTCCTGCCAGTGCTGGAAGGGTAAATTATCATTTGACTCCTGTATGGACATATTTATTTAGGACACGTAGCCTGATGACTCAGGAAGTTATGTAAAAACTGACCCAGTTAATTTTAGATGCTATTGTTGGAAGAGTATCAATGAAAATTAATCAAATAGTCATGGAGGAACCACAGGGAAGGAGCACAGAACACTGGTGGGTAGACTTTTGGCAGCGATCATTGCAACAATTTTAATGAGAGGAAAACACATTCTCAAGTAAATTAGAGAGTAATGACATGATTAAATGATAAATAATAGTTAAATACATGCTTGGAGGTCCACGACAGAGACTGTGGAGTTTCTGTGTTTTGCATGTATTCCTCTCCAGAGCTCACCAGAGCTCTGCCTCTAATTTAGGGTTGAACTGTAGCTTTTAAGATGCTGAAGCTGAAAGAGCTGTTGGGACCCTGCTGCTGAGGCTGAGAAAGCTGAGGCTTTCTTCATAACTGTAAAGCTTTAACAGCCTTTTAGTTGTTGACGTATCCCTGTTCCTCCACCAGCTGCCTCCCCTGAGCAAGGGCCAGTGCCACAGCCCTGGTCTCCTCAGCCTGCTGTCACCCACAAAGTGACTACACAGGAGACATCTGCTCTCCCTATGAGCAGTGGAGGAGAAGGAAGGGGCCTTCTGCTGAGGCAGGTTTACTCCCCACTAACTAGGTGTTTGGATATTTGCTGGGGAGCAAATTAAAGTAGCATGTATGATTGTTTATGCAAACGAGGAGTGCTGTGGTGCTGGCAGGGAGGGTACCTCATCCATATGGTTCCTTTCCCTGTCTGCTGAGGAAAGGATGTGAAAAGAATAACATCCACAAGTTGTCTTCATCCTCAAATGTTTCTTTTTCAGAAGGGAGGCCGTACATACATGCTCTGACTTGTTAGTTTTACCTCGTCTAGCACAGTTGTGTGATGAGTCCCTTGGAAGGGAACTGGCCTGGTTCAGGAATCTTTTACCTGCTCTCCCTTCACCACTTTCCACTTTTCGGTTTGTCACAGTAAGAATACCTCAAAAGCAAAACCAGAAAACTGAAATAACACTGTGTTCTCTTTTTATAAGGTTTTGTTTGTTGGGTTGGTTGGGGTTTTTTGTTTGTTTTTCAGTGAGTCCAGGTGAATATAACTTCTCCAACAACTTTGCTCAAAGGAGGCAGAAATTTCACCTATGTTATTCTTCGCTGTTTGGTAGAACTGGAAGGACCACAGGGGGAGCTTCTCTGTTTCAAAAGGGGAAAAAAACCCCAAACTCAAGCTTTTAGTAGTATGCTGGGAGATCGGTACACTCAAAGCTGAATTACTTGCTTAAATGGTAATTCAAGTGATCAGCACACTGTGTCCTTCAGTAAGCCTGGCAGTTTGCTCATTAGTATAACACAATTATTTCTTTTCTCTCTTTCTGCCTTCCCACAATAGAATATTTTCTTACACAAGGCTGAATATTTTATCTTCTCCGCTAATAGCACTGGAGGGGGAGAAAGGGTATAATTAAAAAGCATGTGTTGTGTTTTTGTTTTAAAAGTTTAAATACTTGCTTCAAAGGTTGGCAAATAGCAGCTCATACACTGCATAGATCTCCAGTACATAACATGGTTTGTGATGGTTTCAGTTTTAATCTAGCCTTTTCTTGCTAGCGGTTTTTTGTTAGGGAAAAGTGAAACAATTGGTAAGTAGGATTTTCAGAACTACTTTAGTAGTAGTTTAATGTTGTTGTGTAAATCAGAGGTTTATCGTTGTCTTTAATGGGATCATAGCAAATGAATATTAAGTGCTTTTGCAAATTACACCCTGGATGTCTAAATACTGGATCTGTGAAGGAAACAGGTACTTTTAACATTTAAATTACAGAAATTATGAAAATAATAGTTGGCACAAAGCCATGCTCACAATTTCCTGGCACACTCCATGAGCCTAATTTTATAAAATGCTGCTACTTCCCTGAAGTACAAATTCACTGAGCACATTTGCAAGAAGATTTGAGAAGCACCCCTGTATCTATAATCTCTCCTCACTTATTGGCTGAAATGAGTGAACTTTTAAATGCTATTTCTTTCCTTTTTCATTATTAATATGTGATATTTTGTCTTGTGTTTATGCACACAAATTATTGTGGATACTGCCAGGGTCATTTCAAGCCCTGATTAATAGATGCCTGTCACCGAGTCAAGCACTCAGACTCTAAATGGCCCGAGGGCACCTGCAGCCTCAAAGAAGCTATGTTCATTTCAGGCTGGACTGAAAATACAGCATTGATGTTTTAACATGACTTGCCATTTTATAACAGAACTTCTTCTATAAAATGCCATTAATCTATAGCTGTTATGCACTGCTGTGAAAGCATGCAGTTTCAGAATTGGCAAATCCAAACTGAAAACATCTTTTAAAGCCAGCATCACAGCTGGCACCTTTTTCAGCAGGCACAGTAAAAGTGCCAAGAACTGCTGCTGATTTCTAGAAATTCATGTAAGCTTGAAGATCCAGGATTCAAAATGCTTCTCTGACTCCTTTCTCACCTTAGAGTTGGTCAGCAGGGTGTCGCAGATGTACTTGATCTCCTTATATCAGGGGAGACGATTGATTCTTTTCATGGTGCTTGTTATTATTTTCTTCTTGTTTTTCTTAATTATTATTTGGCATGATCTACAGCCCATCTTAAAACCATTACTTGACTGGGATTCCTTTCTTTCTGTTTTGTTACTTCTGCACTCCAGGGGATTTCCTTGAAGAAGCTAATATCTTTCCTAGGTTGCTGCAGTGACACGGGATCCAAGTTTCTTTGTTAAGAATTTCCATAACTCATTCAGTCACCGGCAATGTCGGTACTGTTGGCAAAAGTGGTTTCCTCCCTTTCTAGCAAGTTGCCTTTATGTTCTCTGGGTAATCACACCAAAGAAAAGCCCCCATCATGTTGATTCAGTTTGGCAACGCTTTATGTTGTTACCATGATCTCTGTTGGGAAAGATGCTTTCTGTATGGCTCATAGGATCCTGACTCAGACAGGGATGATTATTACAACATTGATACTAGGAAAATCATTAGGAAACCAAGCAGGCAAGCTAACATTGTAACAATGCCTATGAGTTATATTGTGTGTGGTTGCCTAAAAGAAGAAAAAGGAATTGCAGGAGTCTTTACGTTTATTGCCACGCATACCTCAGAAAATTACGATGTGGCAGTAGCAATATTTGCAGTCACACAAAATTTTCAAAATGTGCAGGGAAAACGTGGCAGAGCTTTCCCTTCTTCACAGAAGCTGTATAACACGAGGGGGAATGCTGTCTTAAAAGTGCTGCTGGATTTCCCGCAGACCCAAAGGGTGAGTTGTGGATGTGGGGAGTCTGTGCCTGTTCATTCTTCTTCATTTCCTTTAAACGCTGTATGTACGACTCGCTTTACGCTGTTGGCACTCTCTTCTTATGAATCCGAAGATCGCATGTGTAACATGCAGACAGAAATAAATCCTGTAGGTAAAAGAAAGTAGAAATTGGCTAAAGATCAAAGGTTACCCTCATTCCACTCCTTCCTTCACTTTTATTATCCTGTCTAAGCTTGGTCTTTTGTAGAGAGAAATGGCTGTTGGTTTTTTGTTGTTGGGTGGTGGGTTTTTTTTTCATGAGGAAAAGTTGAGCTTAAAGGAGAGTTTAAAGTTTTATTTGTTTTTCAACCCTGTATGTAATTTGAACCACAGTGTAGTTACTTTACTATAATCAAAACTGCAATTATAAGAGGGTACAGAAGATTATGGAGTGGCTTAAGGAAATAATATTTCACCTCAAGTGTTCTGTGATCATCTATAGATTATGTGGGAAGTAGAGGAATTTTTTTTTTGTCTCCACAACTAAAGCAAATCAAGTATCACTGAAGTCCATATTCTGAAAACAGTTGGACATGGGCTTTAAAAAGTCTTAAAATGTAAACAGAATTAATTGTGTGACTGCTTGTTTGCTAGATCAAGCCTTAAGTCTGTGTCTCAGAAAATTTCTCTAGAAAATTTCTCTAGAAAATATGCTTGTAATTTTTGTAGTTTTTTTATTACCTTTTTCACTGGAACATTATAAAAATATGTTGATTTTCCTGTCTGTATAGAGCCCCAGGCTTTAGCAGGTACCTTCCAAATGCTTTATTTAAAGCTATGAAATGCACTGCTATGAGTAGTAATGACCATGCATAGAGCAGCTAGAACAGACCAAGTGGAAAATTTAAGAACAAGATGTGATGGGTATTTAATAGTTTCAAAGCTTTTCTTACCTTTACTTGCTTAAGGGAGATTAATCAAAACCAATATCTGTCATAGAAAACTACCTCAAAGCTTCTCTCCAAAATTTTTTTCATGCAATTTTTCTTGTCGTTATTAGTGAAACAAATGAATTTTACTTGAATCACATGTAGTGTTTATGTAGTTACGGATCACCACATAAAATGAAGTGCTATCATTTTTGGCTGTGGTGCAGAATTGCTTAGAACATTGTTGGACAAGAGTGAGCAATACTGGTAGAGATATCTGTGAAGTTCTGGAAAGTTTCAACTTATACCAAAACCTTGAATAAAAAAAGTGATATACTTGTTAGTGCTGCTTCCAGAAACACTTCAAAATGGAGCTAAGAGGTAACATATGTTTCCATTATTTTCAGTCCATGGTTGCATATTATACTCAAACTCCAAATACAAAGAGGCAATTTGTAAATAAAAATGTCATCACCTCATTAGAAAAATAGAATTATTTTTAATTATAATATCATAGTTTAGGTACAAATATTATTTATCATATTGATGCTGCAAGGGACCAGGGCTATGCCAGGTCTCTCTAAATAATGTGTATATATTCCATTGGTGTGCAAAGAGGGAGAGCATACAGGGTGATAAGGTCAATGAGGCTGAGAGGCAAGCTCATCTTTTAACTAATCTCCAGCTCTTAGGGACCAGCATGAGGGACATTATCTCACATCTGCCTCATACGATATTCCATATACCTAACTCCAAAGCATTTGGTGTGGGCCATAGTCAGAAAGCAGATACTGGACTAAACGTATCCCTTGCTCCCTGTGCGATATCTGTGAGCTTTCCTCATTCTCATGCAGCAGATGTGAATATGCCAATAATATCTGTTCTGCTTTAATTATTTCCACTACTGTATTTGAACACCAGGTTTTGGTCACCTAACCAAGCAATTGCTGAAGCTAGCGGATGGCCGTGTTGTGCTGGCACTGGAGGGAGGACATGACCTTACTGCCATCTGTGATGCATCTGAAGCCTGTATAAACGCCCTTTTAGGAAATGAGGTAAAATATAAGTCATAGTAGGTGGAGAGAACGATTCAAGTGTGCTGAAACTCATATCTTTTCTTTTAGTAACAATGGCATCAGTTCTTCTTTCATTTTCATATAAAAAACATTTAATTTGAACATGTCTAAGAAATGAGCAGAACTGCGGTGAGCTGGTTTGGATAAATACCTTTAAATTAGATGATTATATAAATCCTTTCATGTTTGTTTAAATTGTTCCCAGTTCTGAGTAAGATTTAATACCTCAAATTTACTTTTGAAAGAAAATATTGTGCTGAACACCAGACTTGACATCATTGGTAGTCATTGGTGTGCATATTATCTATCAGGATCAAACCTTCCAGCCAACTATCATGGGGAAAAAATACCTTTTGCAATGTATCTGGTAATCTTAGGAGCTAGATATTGAAAAGGCATGTTTTTTAAAGTATTTTGACACTTCAACTGACATGTGAAAGAATGTATTTCAGAAGTTTTGAAATTGAGCATTAAAATCATGTCAAATATTTTTAAAAAATGTTTTTTAAGTTATACATGAAGATTCAGGTTGATCTATATGTAATATAAATGAAGTGTCCAGATTTTCCAAACACTGTATATATTTAAAAACTTTTGTGCATGAACTATCACACTAATATGAGCATGTGCTATCTATGTATACAAACACAAGATAAGCATTCATATTAGATAAAATTGTTCTGTTGTCTACTAGAAAATATTTTTTCTCCTCTAAATACAGTGAGAAGGAAAAGAAGCTTGCTGAAGGTGCAGCCAAAATAATTATGGAAGGACAAAAGCTTTTACCATAAATTGTGAATTTTGCAAGATCCTGCTATAAAGTGCAGTGTGTTACTTCTTCTTTTCCCCAGAGGAAGTGGGGGAAAAAATAGCTATATAATCTCCAATCTGATGTATCAGTGCTGAATTGCAAGCTACTCTGCCAGTTCCCTTCCACCTCAAGACTTCATACCATTGTGAATAATGTGAAGTAATGTGTTTTCTGATGGATACGGATAGAAGGATTTTCTAAATGTTCTTTTAAGCCTTTGCTTTTCAACTTTATGACCTATAAAGAAAAATATTTCTTGGGTTATTATTTTTTACATTTATACATGCAATGAATAAAGTGATAGCTTTTCAAAAATATTCTCAGAAGCATAAAGTAGACACATATATAAAAATAATAATAAAAATAGCTTTCATTTGGTTTTATCTACTATCACCTTTGACAAGTCCCACAAGGAGACTTTGCCAACGTGGTGACATTCACTACTGAAAAAGATGCTCAGCTCAGTGTTGATCCTTTATATAGGTGCTGAAATATGGATTACAAAACCTAGCTTGAGGCATTTGATAATCTTAGTGAATGTAGTGTTACCTTCCTGATCAGCTGCCATGAGGACGCTGCCATTGATATTCTCCCTGTAGTAGTATCCTATGGCATCAGTGTCTTTTCATACTCCTTCTAACCCCACTCTCCGAAATTTGTGCCCTTGTAGGACTAATGCAAACTGTACAACACCCATGATGTAATATGTCTTCCTCCATGTGGGTGCCTGGGTCCCTCTATCCAGTTATGAGCATTTGGTGGTGCTACACATTTATGAAAACAGCCTTTAACACTATATCACACCCAACTACTATTTTTGCTGTCACTGACTAGCCATTATCCAAGAAAAAATACCAATTGTGAGAGAAAGGAATGTGATTAGTGTACTGGAATAGAGACCATCTTCCACTTTATTTTAGCATAACTAGGGGCTGGGAAATTAAATAAATTGTGAGTCTGCCTGTCTGCAAAATGTAGCAAAGCAAATTTCAGGAGAGGCAAAAATTCAGTAACAGAGAATAAAGATAAAAATAGCCATGCAGTCATTTTTAATGCCTTTGAGGATGAACATGATTGTTAATAACTTGAAACACCTCATGTAATATCGATTATCTTCATGTGCTCTTACTCATATGCATTAAATTGCCTGGTGCACCAGAATTTCAAAAAGGATATATGTTATGGCAGCTAAAAAGAGAAAAATACTCTAGATCTGATGCTGTTACCAATACTACCATAAGAAACTGATGTTTGCTTAAAAGAGCAAGTAAAGGTGCTGCTGAGGAGCAAACAGTACCGAGGAAGTCTGATACCTAGTTAGCAGTTAGAAATTAGCACGTCTTTTGACATCTATAGATTTATGACAATCTACACCACATGGGCCATAGCATATACATTGATTTCAGCACAATACTCATGAACCTGCACAGCAAACTCCAAGCGTGTTCCTGCCAAGGACAGAAAAAAAAAAAAAAAGTTTTTCTTCAAACAACCAATTATTGTAATTTGAGGATGCATTCTTCCCTGAATGCAATTCTTTACAGGTGATTAATAGGATAATTATAACTTATTATCTGCCCGTCACTTTTACAAATAATGGCATGGAGTGCAAACCTAGTTTAAAAACACTGGCAAGATGAACTTCGGTTTCTAAACACTACGTATGTAATTGAACTCAAATTAGAAAGGTTGGGAAAGGCCTTTGCAAGGTACTCTGCAGTTTGTCAGATGTATTTATTCATGTGCTGAGGATTAGAATTCATAAACATTTTGCAGGGTTTTTTTAAAACTTTTTCTTTTCTTTTGTTGTTTTTGGCCAGGACTTGCCAATACAGAAACTCTCTGCTTCATATGTTCTATTACCAGCAGAATAACATTTTTTTAAAAAAGAGTAATAGTAAAACATGCCACAGCTTCCAGCTTTCATGGAGAACCGGTGTGATGTGTAGAGGTAACACCAAACTTACAAGGGAAAAAATGCTTTCTTTTCTTCATTTGTCTCTGAAAGTGAAGAAGAAAAACAGGTTGACATCCAAAATTGTGCTCTTAGTTATCTATGGCCTGTAGCACAGTGGTCTGTTTTGCAAGATAACTTTTTGCTCTTCTCTTAATGAATGCAAGTGTAACTACTAGGAAAAGAACACACTATCAAGTTAATCTTCTTTAAATAATTTGAGTATGGCACAGGAAATTCCTGCATACAGTTGTTGATATTGAAGAAAAACCAAAAAAATCATTAAAAAGGTCTCTTTTTCTTGGAAAAGTTCAGAACTTAACTAACACACATCTATGCATGGTCAATGCCTCTGAACTTCTTTGCAGAAGTACTTTCAAACAATAATATCAAATTTTTACAGAAACACAAGTGGGATTCTAATTGCTGGTTTCTCTAATAGAAGTACTTATATTGCTAACTGTTTCTTTCTAAGACCTTAAATAGAGGTTCCCAGTGCCTTTTTAGATTCCTTACGGTATCCAGACCATCAGTGCAGGACTGGTGGATTTAACACAGAACTTAAAGGAGACTCACACCCTTTCTGAGAGGCAACTGGAACAGGACACACTATAGTATCTGAAATGGGTCAATCTCATTTGGTTGTGTGAATTCCTCTTTAAATTATGAGAAAGTTAAAGAATTATAGAGGTCAAGATAAAAATGCATTTTCTAAAGATAAATTTGTTAATTAAAAAGCTTACATATACAATTCTTTTTTTAAAAAAAATCAAGATCTCAGGTTTTCTTGTTCATGCTTCTATGCACAAGCTGAAAATTTTCATGTGACCGATAAAAGCCCATTTGACCATTTGCAGTGCTAATTAGGAGCACTGTAGGTTATCTCCTTGGAAGGAAATCTTCCTAAAACGTGAGAAGAGATTAAGCAGCTGGATTCCCTTGAAATCCAAAATGAAAACATGGACATTTTCTGGAAGGTAAAAAGTCAGGATGAGCACCAGTTGTTTTAAAATATCCTTGAATTTTATTGATGTGACTGAGAACTCATTCATTACCTAAGCATTTCTGAAATAATGTACTCTTGGGCTTAAAATTCAATTTCTATTTTATTGTGATTCTACAGTTTTTCACAGATTGGTTGTATAGTATTAAATACTTCATTTTAAAGCATATATAGATAGATATTTCTTCAACTAATGAAAGCATCAAATGTTAAATTATTCCAAGAAGTGTGTGAAAATTGGCTTTAATGTTGAGATTTTCCACCAAAATCTTTGTCATAGAACATGAAAATTCCACACTATTTTGTCCACCCTAGCTTCAGTGCTATAAAGACTGATGCTATGCCTTTTGGTGCCAGGTGGTGGTGGTGAGTAAGACTGCTCTATATACACACTAGGGTAGTTTGGGTGTCTTTCCTGCAAATTATTTTTGAAGAAGCATTTCTTGGATTTAAAAAGCCCTCAGGGATGAGCTTTCCTTGAGTTAAGCATCCTAAATCCTGCGGTTTATTGCCAACATAACTGCATTCAGTTGGGGGCTCTTCTGTAGCCAGAGAGAATGAGGAAGGATTCCTTCAAGCACAAAACTCTTTGAGTTTAAAACAGGATTTAGTTCTTCCTTCATCCCACCCCTTTTCAAGCAGGCAGATGGGATATTTCCGTGGGACATGGAAATCAGTCTAACATCTTGGTCCCTCAGATTCATCTACAGGTTTGGCCAGCGTCTCCTAGCTCTACGTGGTCTGTAACAAGTGATAATTGGTCACAGCTGGGGTCATGCTCTTCTTTGCCTAGAGGAAACAGAGAAGTGCAGTCCATAGTGTGCTCTGCCCAGCGGGACCCTGCAACAACGGCACACACAGGATGCATGTCTGCTCTCATTGACTGTGGTCGCCAAGACTGAATTTGGCCCTAAGTGCAAAAACATTTTAAAGTGACTAAATTTAACATCTTCTAGTAAATATTCTTCTGGCTTGAATTTCAGTCTGAAGCAGAATTTGACAAAACATTGTGATTGGTTGGCTCCCAAACATGCTTGAAAACTTATACTGGACAATTTTCTTGCAGAGTGTGAAGTATGTGCTTCTTTCTTGCAATCTGTTGAGCTGGCATTTAGGAGGGGATGGTAATTTAAGTGGAAAGCTCGTACTCTGCAGCTTTCCTGCTGATGATGAAAAGTTGGCATTTTCTCCTCTGTGGAATTCAGTGTGAATCTGGGGCTGCTTGCCAGCTAGGCAGTGAGCTCTGCCAAGAGAGCCTGGACTGTATTAAAAGGGGTGATTTGCCAGAACAGGTAAGCATTTCTCTCTCCAAAATGGAAATATTCATGGAAGTGAATATGGCCTGAGATCAATTTTAAATTGCATGGCAAACTTGATCACAATCTCACATCTTCATTGTTAATCTGACTCTAATATTAGAAAATAATTAACACTGAGTCTAAGCCACCTGTCAACTTCTGCTTGCACAAACCCAGAGTCCAGAAACTGGCCCAGAAATAGAGAATTACTTGGAGTAGTAAACCGTACCAGAGGTCAGCATGGTGATATCAAAGTCCCCAAGGTGGGCAGCGCAAGTCAGGAAGCAGTTTGGACAAGGAAATAGAGAATATTCTGATTCCGAAGTTACACGTGTTTCCAAGGCACCTCTTGTTTTTCAGGGACAGGTAGGTGCTAATGACCCTTTGTGCCTTTGAACCTATTCCCTACTGAATACTGACTTATTTATGCACTGCACTGTAATCGTAGACCACAAAAACACCTGCCTGAAGAGCTTGTATCGAAACAGAAATTGCCAAAACTTTGAGAAGATTGGTCACCTAAAAACACGGAGAACCTGTGAGATCTTTGCCTGCAATCACAGGCAACCCTAAGAGCGACAAAAGGTTGGGTCTTTGCCCCAGTATACTTCTTGCAGCATGCATCCAGGAAAGGGAGGTTACAGTGTTTCTTCCTGCACACTGAGCATCCCGGAGGAGCCTACCTGCCTTCTCCTTTTCCTCTGCTTCTGTCAGGACTCAACATGCTCCTTACATTATGCTTGCAATTGCTTCACTTTTCAGTTATCTCTAACTGCATTCTGCAACAATATTCTCTGAAGCTCATTTCTGTGCTTTAGGACATGACAGTGCTAAGGCCAATGCAGATATTTCTCGAATTTCTAGATATTCCAGCTCAGTACCGACTGCTGTAGTTTCAGATTCTGTTCACATTCCCAAGGATCATTTCAGATCACCTCCCGGGCACATGAAATTTCCATCATTAATTCCTTCTTCAAACATTTGTTGATATGCTTCTGGCAGGCTTTAGCAGCCCAAGTGATTTTTGCCCATTTACATTGTTTTTCCTACTTTGAAATGATTAGTGGACACAGTTTCTACTTTCATCTGCTACTTTGGGCACAAAAGCCCAATTCAGCCATATAAAAGCTTTGAAAATGTGACCCTTTGTGTCTGGTCCAAACTGTCTCTCCAGAGGTTTGGTTATTTCTGCACCAACTCAAACTGTTCTTCTCCAAAAGATTTTTTTCCTGACAGTGTATTTCCAGTGCTCTTTTCAGCTTCCTTTCTGTTAGCCTCCAGATTTAATAGACTTCATTATCTGAATGCCAATACGTGTAGGAGGAAAGGTGATGGTGCCATATATGCCAGGTGTAGAGTAATTTCTTTTGTTCACTGTTGGGTCTAGCTGCTGATATTTTCCAGGGACACCTTTATGTCTGTACAGTTGTGTCCAACCAGTGGATAACTGCCAACAGAAATCACTCTTTCAAATGCACGCAGTCTCATTTCAAAGTGGATAGAAATAGCTGCTGTAATCCACTGGCTTTACTTCTACAATGTCTTTGTAGCAGTACTTCATTTGGGCTGAACAGGGCATATGATGCAATGGTCTTACTTCTGGAGCCTGAGTTTTCCCTGTTATAGAAGAGGACCAAAGTTCTGACAGGCTATCTCCAGGGGTGAGGAGACAGAATAGCTCTGACGCAGAAGCTGAACTTGGGAAAGTTTTGGAAAAAATTAAGGAAATGGTTGAACATGACTATTATATCCACATTACCTAATGGACGATGTGTTAAACGATGGAGTAATGATTGGGATAATTGTTGGATGTTTGACACTTTTTCTTCTTTTCTTTAATAATTCATCCTTACCCTGATTTCTAAAAACACATCTGCCATTTCTAAACACTCATCTGATGTGTCTAATATTCAAATGCAGCATACTCATTAAACAATTTATTTCTGTACTGATAAATAAAGTAGCATCGTTGATATGTTAGGAAAAGTCTTGCCAATTTTTTGACTCCTGTAAAAATATACCTCTGAAGAAGGCAACAAAATATTCACCTTTCAGTAGGAAATTCCCTCCAGTTCTCTCTACATCAGTTGCTTCCAGCTTAATAATTAGTACATCAAATCCGCAGAAGACAGGTCTCATATCTTGCAGTCTGGCAATTCCATACCTTGTACTATTATACTTACTGTTACAGCCTGGGGCTATTTTCTTCTACTTCAGGGGAGGGAATTAGCAAATTGTCAAAACAGAACCTTAAATTGCTCTTTGCTTCCCCTTCTGTGTTCTTGCACCAAGTGCAACCATACAGAACTGAAGCATTTTGAGCTCTTCCTGGCTTCCTTCTGTATTGCTTTAAACAGAAAACAACAAGTGATAAATGTACATAACCCAAGGTATGGATTTTTAAGATTATTATATGGATTCCTTGTTCTAAAATCTGTGAAGCTTGATCTGTTGGTGGGCATTTTCATAAATATGCTTTTTTCCACCAGCAAAAGTTAGCAAATAGCATAACCTATGAAGATGGTGAAGTGAATGTGGTTTCAGAATTGTAAATGTGTCTCTCTAAATATTTTACTGCAATTGCTCTCTTCGTTCTAATCCATGATACACATTAGACAGGACAATCTTCCTTTGCAGTTTTGCCCCCTCAGTAATCAAGAGGAGTTGGGACCCAGTCAGGTCCTACCAGCACTTCTCTGCACACTTGCTCACTGCCCAGAATGGAGTGATTTATGCCGTTTGAAAACAAAACATAGTGCTATTGTTTGTAGCCACAAGGAAATCTTCCAGCTGCAATCCCACGTGGGATTCTAAGGAAATAATGACATGAACAGCCTTACTCGTGTTAGTTACCGGGACTCCAAAAGGAATGGCGATATTTGCAACGTCTTTATCACTGACAGACATTCACTGCTGGTCATAATGGTAAGATCCCAGAGGTTCTGGGATTTGCAGCTGAGCTTGCTTAAAATAGCACCACTAAGGGAGTATCCACACTGCAGTTACTTCCTACTTTGTGTACTTGGATCAAAGCTGATTTTATCTACTTGGTGGGTAGCAATGCAGCGGTAGCAGCCCAGAGGACAATATATGACAGCTACTGAACTATTAACTTCACAGAGGAAGCTCCTTGGGTGGGCTTCACTTGACCTAGTTTAAAGTGGACCCAGGCACGCTTAAGAAAGGAGTTTTGTCTGCAGTACAGATGTCTCCTGTCAACAATGGTTGAACTTCCTCAGCTTCAGAGAAGAGAGATTGGTATTGATATCACTGTTCCTTGCCTACCTTGACATTGCTCCTACTCCTGGCTCTGCAGGAAACAGCCTTAGCAGCCCATGCAAGAAAGCAGAAAAACTGGCTGGACTCTAAGTGTAGTTCAAGGACAATATGGTTACTACTGTGCAAGAAGAGCCATTTAGCCCAAACAATCTTTTTTTCTATGAGAAAATCTAAGGAAGGTGGAAAGCAAAGCACATGTGGATGTATTTCAAAGTACAGTTTTCTTGGTATATATGTCTTTTGCAGAGCAAAAATAACTGTGCAGTAACTGAACACTTCTGCTAATTTACTATGTTGCAGCCCTATTCAAAGAACATACAATTAAAACTGTCCAATTAAAATGCAGCTGTCTCTATAAAAAAAACCTACTTAGAGAACTCTTACTGCTGATCTGCATCACCATTTTTTATCTGCTACTTTATTTGAAATTAATGCAAAGCTAGTAAAAGCAGCTGTGTTTTATGGTTTTCCTCTATAAATCCTAAAATCTGTAAGATGGTTAGATGTAATAACACCAGAAAAATAAAGATAATAGAGTGTACACTTTGGTTCCAGTGTGACTTCTGCAAGGTTTTGTTTGGAGTGCCCAGCTGCGTATACAGACGCACTGGAATTTGGTTTGTGAGGAACCTACAAAAATTACACAAATAACTAGCATTTTTTAAATGAATAATACACAGACATGCACCTGCTTCAGAGACTCCATAGATTAGTCTTGCAGCCAATAGAAAAGCCCCTTGGAATTCAATTACATGGCTGGAAAACAGAAAACAAAATCATGGCTATACATTTAGAACCGATACCAGCAAAACGTTAACCAGTTCTTGCACTGAGCTTTTCCTGAGGGTTAGATTGTTTCAGTTTGCTTTACTTCCCTGTGGCTTATTGAAAATTTATATTATTCTATTCTATTCTTGCAGCTGGAGCCTCTCCCGGAAGATATTGTGCACCAAATCCCCAATATGAATGCAATAGCTTCTTTAAAAAGACCACTGAAATTCAAAGTATGTTTCTCTGTTTGGGCTGGTGGGTTGGTGGGTATGGGGTATTTTTTTATTATTAATTAATGTCATAGACATTCAACTATTGTTTCAGAGAAAAGAGCAGGCAAATGGAGTGTCTGTGCGTGTGTGTGTGTGTATGTGTAGTTTTATTTTTGGGTGGTTTTTTTGACATCTCTTCATTTCAGGGCTAGATACATATCTAGTCCTGAAAAAACTAACCATTGAAGTTATTCAGAGATTTCTGGTTCCTGATTTTTCCCAAATCTTTCCATTCCAGAGAAGATTGGATGAAATAAATGTTTGTCAGTGAGGGACAGGTAAATTAGAGCTTGAATAGTTTCTTCAGATTCGGTTTGTGCAACCTTTGGTGAGTTACTTGTTTTGAGACGCATAGGAGTATGAGATAAAGTTAGAAAGCTCAAAATGGGCATGATCCCTGGAACAAAGCTAACAAATACATTACATTCAGTTGAGCCCTCTGTTTAAAGTCAAAAAACTAGCAACATGCTGCTATAAGCTAAGAGTCTGTAGAAAACTTGGGTACTTTTTGAAAACAGTAATTTGTAGATATAAACACCACAAAAATAAGTAAGTATATGATTTTAGTCTTTTTTTTGGTGCAGAGGATACTTAAGTGTTATACTTGTGTGCCCTGACCCCAACTCTTTACAACCCAGATACTTTAGGGCATTTGCTCTGATCTCAATGAAAAATATTTCTCTCTGCCATCAGTTGCCTTAATCCAGCTGAGCAGACTTCTCTTAAATTCTCTAATCTTCTGCAATCTGCCATTTAACCGAGGCAGTGGGAGCTTCCCGACTTCTACTGTTTGCTGGCTCCAGAACAATAACAAATGGATAACAAATGTTTTGCTTCATGTTAGATGAATCACAAATAATTTGGACTCATCTGTATAAAATAAATGCCGTTTTTAAAAGGGGTGCCATACATTACCCATTGATCATGCTGTAATTATCAGTCTAATTTTAGTTGTAAAGTGACAGTTCAAATTCGTTGAAGGTACATAATTCATCCTTCATGACCAATAGTCACATAAATATACAAATGCTCCAAGTAAACCAGTTGTGTATGATACATTTCAGTTAGTAATGTTTGCTGAGTGGTGTGTCCTAGGGTATCTTCCTTAAATTTCCCTTTTAATGATCTGGATGTAATCAACAAGTTAAGGAAAATCATGTGCTAAGCAAGACAGAGCAGATTTGCAAATGGTAATAAGGACAGAAAGCTGCACACAACCCATAGATATGAAGAAAGAATATGTGATTCCATTTGAAATAGGACACATATTTAATGAAAATGAATCTGAACAAAAAATGGTGAGTTGAGATAAAAAAACATTTAATACTGGCTCGAGAAAGGCATAGTTTCTTATTAGAAATGCACTCGAATGATGGCAGTTCAGAAAGAAGGAATACATTTAGGAACAAATGTGTTTCTAGAAACATAGTTAGGAGCTGTGCAGAGTGGCTTAAACTTTGCATGTGCAGAGCAAGCTTAGGTCTGAGCTGCACTGGTCATGGCCATGCAGTGGGTTGTTCTTCTGAAAGCTTAAGATGGGCTGCTCAGGGTTTGGAGTTATTCATACCCAATATTCTGTCTTCTCTTGCAACTGTTACCTGAAAGGTTATGCATACATCATGTTATCTAGAGAGAGACCAAGTATTAGAGAGGAATATATTTGGATGATATTGGGACATATGCAGGCTGAAAAACATTAGGCTGTGGGGTAGCACCTCAAGAGATACTGGGAAAACCTGATTTATTTGGGTGATTGCTTGCATGTATATTGGATCTGTATTTTCCGCTATTCAACTTTGATAGTGAATATTAGCAATATTTTACACAAAAAAGGTCTCTCCTTTGTGTTTGATGCAAAGGAATCTTGAAGACACAATACTTACTTAGACAAGGAAAGGAAACAACTTTTTTCTAACTAGAATGGAATTTGTATAAATGTTTTGTTTGTGACCGTGATCCGAAGCTCCTTTGGAAATGTAATACATTTGGAAGTAGTGGTTCCCACACTCCTGTAATATGCTATTTCTAAACAATCCCAATCCCTAGCTTGAATACCATCCCCAAACTTTTCCTTTTTTCAAGAAAGCCATGGTACAGTGTCCAAATCTATCTGTGAAAGGTGATTACAGATGCCTGTAAGAGTGACAGAAACATTCACTTTTATTATTTCCTGGTAATAATCAGTGCTCCCACAAATCTTTGAGGGATACTTAAGCACATTTTCATGCTGCAATCCAAAGCATACCTAGAAGACTGATTTGGTTTCCTTGTTTTTGCAAGCTGTGTTTGCTCTTCAAGTTTTTGTATTAATGAAACCAGCAGTACACTTCATTCTTTCCCCTGAGCTCCAGCAAGTTCTTCTCAATGAGTGTAACAGGAATGGTAGAATTTCACGTTCCAGGACAGCACAGTAGAAATGGAATTTTCAGAGATGTTACCAGTTTGAGGCAGATGCTATTTGAGCTCATTTAATTGTTAATGCACAGTATACCTAAGGTTTCTAAGAAAGCTCCTGTAGCCTCTCCATTCCACAAGACTTTCCCTGCATATCTTTTGGTTGAGCACATGTGCAAGCCCTGTATGTTTTATGCACCGGATATAAGTGTTGTCCTTTTTTATAAAGTAGCTTGCAAAGCCATTCTGCTTACCAGAGGTGTTTGCAAGGTATGACTTTCCAATTTTAGAGGAAAAAACTCCCGATGCTTTTTCTCAAGCATCAGAAAGCCCTCTTTGCATGAGGTACCCGCTGCTACCTGGATGCTGTTTCTAATTGCGAGTGCTTTAAAATTTCCTTCCACAAACCACAAACACCCTACCATGTACTTTCCTTCTCCCAGACCCTCCACTGCAGCATAGATACTGCCACCTGCTTCCTGGCCTGATTCTGCTCTCCCTCTTTATCACTGAAACGCCTCTTATAACACAATTCTCAATGCAGGGAAACAAGGAAAATCACCAATCGCTTGGGAGCAGAGGGCAGTTAAATGGGCACAGTGAGCCCACTAATAGACTTGAACTGGCCCTGAGTTTTAGTGTTACAAGAAAGTCAGGATTCAGGGGGCAGCTGGTGTGCGAGCCCGGGTGTGAATGAACGAGTGTGATGTAGCAATCCTCACTGATGCTGTTTTATTGTTGCTGCAGGAGAGCGACACAGTGGTAGCTGGGTACTAATATTTTATTTTATGAATAAGAGCCCTTGAAAACTCCAGCAGTGAACATGGGTTCATTTCTTTTATAGGCAAGAGGGGGTATTATTCCCATGCCAACAGATTTGATTTTCTTGCACATCTGTTTCTGCAACAAAAACCCCACCCACTCTGCGAACATTTAGCTCATAAATTATAGGGTTTGAATTGGGTGTATATTGCAAAGACTGACTTTTGCACATATGATCTGTGAGAACATTGTGGAATGCTCATATAACTTTTTTGTTTGTTTTTAGTGTGTTTTTTAATGAATAGAGAATATGGTCTCTGAGCACAGTAATAATAGAGAATATTTTTGTCTTGTTTTTATAAAATTTGCCAGGCTCCAATCATTGAGCCTACTGTTATGTACATAACTTTTTAGCTATGTCTTTCATGCTTTTGGAGAAAAGCCAACCTCCTAACACTTAATCTCAACTTTGTAGGATACTTAATACACTTTACATTTTATCCCCAGAAGGTCCCCGTTATTTAAAGATTCTGCTAACTACTCAAACGTGCACACTATTAGAGTTCAAAGGAACATGCTGGCCATGCTCACGGGTTGTTCTTGCAGATTGACTCGGGCTTTCATCTTGCAACGATAGTTTAGAATAAAGACATTTACAGGCTTTATTGACAGCTGCTTTCTCACTGGAGGAAAAAGTTCATCTTTTGAAAAGCCTGAGACTGTGTTGAGATCTGTTTTACCAATGAGGGATTTTTCAGCAACCTTTGTGCAGCACAGGCAGCACCACCACGGGCCTGGTCTCCCAGCTGTCAAAGCCTCCAGCTACCCTCTGGATAAGCACCTCGCCTCAGCCCACTGCCCAGCTGCCAAAACCCTCCTTTTAGCCCTTGGAAAAGTCCCCTACTTGATCCCCTCTCTTTCACAGCTGTTGAAACCCTCTGTCTAATTCCCAGATAAGTACCCGGGCCCAACCTCTGCAGCAGCTGCTGGAAGCTTCTTGCTACACACAGAATAAGCTCTGCTCCAAAGCTCCCAGCCTTCCCAAAGCTCCTCATTTCCCACTGTCACCCACCTGGCAATTAGTGAGTGCTCAGTGGATTGCTGTAAGAAATACATACATAAATTCTTACTTGTTCACCTGTTTACCACTAATTAACCTCTGTTTCTTAATAGCACTGCAGTAGCGGACCGTGTTATATCTTGACAATGAGTCACCTGCCATTACTGTTTGTGTTGCTCGAGAAGCTTCTCACTGTCTCTTCTGGTGCAGGCAGAAAGCTGAGAATGTTCATGCTTTTAATCCGCTGCTGTGCTTTTACTCAGCAAACCAGAAAGCTATATTCCTTATGATATCTGGCAGCTTTCCAGCAACAGCCAGTTCATATATGAAACTTTTAAATAAATTATTGTTCTAGTATACGCCCTGAGGTTGGAGGAGAAAGAACATCCAGGACTAACAAACCTGATTGTTCTGGCAACATCCCTTCAGTCTGAGCTGGCATTTCTGACTTTTTCCTTTTTTAAGACAGTGCTGTGCGAGCACTTTGTGCAACAATGTTCATTTCTTTCTAGTCATATTTGCTGCGTATTCATCCAACTGTCTGCCATATCAGAGCTTCTAAATATTAACCCTGCCCCAAACTCCCTTCATCTTGTACAGATAAAACCAATAGCTTGTCTGACAGTATGAGTTCATTAGCCTGCGTGTTACTCCTCTGGTTTATTACCTTCTGGGGAGGGTGTGACACAGCCCTTGGAATGAGAGCACTTTCCAACTTGGCATTCTTAGGTTCAGAAATATACCTCTTCGCTGCAGTCTGAAATTTCAACTGTACTGCTTACACCACAGTGATTTTAAATTATAATCACCCAGTGTTGAACTAAGTGATTACTATGCTTGTACCACCATGCTAGCTGAAATCCCCATAAATTATTATGTATGTTTTCCTTAGGCAAGTACTGGAAGTCTGTGGAGCCATACTCTGTGCCAGTGGATTGTGCTTTGGCCGAGTCTCAGAAACGAGAGATGGAAGAGACAGAAACAGTATCAGCTATGGCCTCTCTTTCAGTGGATGTCGAGCAGTGTATCCCTCAGGAAGGCAGCAGGTAAGTGTAAGCAATTGTTGAAGAGAACAAGGTTTTCACTACAGTCAAGTGAGATGAAGACTGCTGAACTGACAGTTGTTTAAAAATCATCTGCTAATTAAGATACCTGGAACTTTTCCTCCTTGGATTTGAATTCTTTCACTTGGCCACTGGAAAAAAAGGTACTCTAGGCTAGCAGGGGTGGGGGTTTTGGTGAGTCTAATTCTTTAGTAAAGTTCATGATTATTACAAGAACCTTCTTTTCTCCCCATGTCTAATGCTCTCTACTACATAAAAAGTGCAATACCCATATGAGGGAAAATAGACATGATCAAGTGTTATCAACCGTATTCTTGTCATTGGAAGCTATTCAAACCTGTTTTAATTTTCTAGGAAGGCATTTAACACATGGTCAGATAAATTTAATAAGGATGGACTTAAAACATTATTAAATGATATTAGACAGGCATTAAAAGTTACTTCCCTGGAAGCAATGGAACTGTGCCAGTATAAAACTTAAAGCAATCCTGACCAGGATCAGGGCCAACATTTTCTGTGTACCAAGCTGAAGGTACACTAGCAAAGAATGAGAAAGCTGTTTTTTCCAGCTTGCCAGCTGCTTCTTTACCTTAGTGAAGATTGCTTTCAATTTCACAAATTGAGAAAATGATACAGTAACTGCTGTCGGTTGTTTTGCCAATTAGAGATGAAAAAAAAATGGATAGCCACTGAGTACTGTGCCATCTAAAAAAACAGTATTTCTTCAAAGAGTCCTTTTAAGTCAGGAAAGCCACTGCAGAAGTTCTTGGATTGGAGTTTCCCATGTACTTGTTTTAAGGACGAATTTTCCTGGCCTTCTCCAGAAGAAGACCCAAAATGCAGTGGGACCTTCCAGTTTTCATCATGCAGAGAAAACAGAGGAAGGAGGAGGAAAGGGAAAAAAAGCCTTATAAGGAGACTCATCAGCTCCCTGCAGGCGGTGGAGCAGAGCTGTGTAACAACAGGAGAGAAAGGAGAGAGCTGTGGGTAGGCAGAGCGGTGGTGGGAATGGAGCCAGAAGGATCCATGGCTCCTCCATCATGACAGCTACTTGTTTGGTTCAGTTCTTGCCTCCCGCATTGGCTCTTTAATCAGAACTGAACTGATAGGCATCCAGGGGAACAGTGTAGTGCTAAAAGCTACAGATGCACTTGGGAGTGAATGTCTGTCACAGCAGCGGGAGCGCTCATCTGTCAATGAGCTAACAGACACGGCTCCAAGGGACGCACGGGGAGCAGAGCTAGCTAGTAAAGTTCACAGTATTTACATAATTACCTGTCTGAAATTACATTTTAATACACTCTGGCTATTGTTGCGCTAGTATTATTGCAAAGAAATCCATAAAAGCTTAGAGAACAGTCCAGTGATGAACGAGAGACGTACGTTAGATTTGTGAGAGGGCTAATTGGTGATCATCTAAGGAACAATGTAAAGTTTGTCATACAACTCTGTGGCAGTTACGAGACACTTCTTTTAGCCAGGGACAGAAAGGTACCTGCTTCTGTGTGCATAGCTCTGAAATACAAAGAAATTTCATTTAACTCTTGGAACTAATGCAGTCAAACAAAGGAAATCTTTTAACTGTCTGGAAAAGGGTGTGGTTAATTTTGTGTATTTTTATATTGTTCTCCACTCACTTAAAACTACAGCGATTGAGAGAAATTGGTGATCCTACATGACTTAAACAAAATAACCCTTTGACTAACACTGCACTTACTTAATTATTATATTTATTACCTACCTACTGATAACCTGTGACAGTTTTCACACATTCTGAAAACAGAATTTCAGAGCAGAGCTGAGAGAAATGGAAAAAAAATGGATGTGCTGAAATGTACACAAGTGGAATTCATGTGGCTGCCAGATTCATTACACTTCATCAGTTCTGGACTCTTATAGGGATGAATCCGTCATGATGAATTGTTCTGTGGAAAAATGGCTTCGTTTGAAAGGTCTTCTGTGGTGCTGCAGAGATCCTTCAGCAGCCCAGAAAAAAAAAACCCTATGCACGCATGCATTCCTAATTCTGTTTCCACATTCGTAACCCACAAAGAAGTCACATGAATCTGGTTTGCCATCAGAGAGCAACAAGACAACATACATGCTGTCACACTGGGCCAAAAATGATAGGTTTTCTGCAGGCTTAGGGACACCGTTCCCTCTGTTTTTCCTCATGATGAACGAAAAGAGGAATATGGAATCAAAAACGGTGACCTCAAAGGTCTGATTTTGAGGGGAAAGTCCTCTGAGCTGTGGGGACACCTGAGAGAACCTGGCTACACTTTGACCATGCATGTAAGACTGGTACAGGATTAAAAATCCAGGGACAAATTAGACATTGCATGCTCAGGTTTCATGCCACTACAATTTCATTCATTTCATGAAAATACATGGTTCATTTCATAGACACATACCAACATAAACTGCAGTGACGTAGTGATGAGTCCAACTTTGCTTTTTCACATTTGTTATGTTTGTTGCAATTAAGGACAAAGTAGGCAATGCTCTTTCTCCAGCCCCTTTCTATGGCATACAACAGGGCTGCTGGAGTATAAGGAGACATCTGGGCTCTCAAGGTCTCTTGATAGGACAGAAGCCATTGTAGGTGCAGCCCTCCTCCCCACATTGTTGTTGGGACCTGCCTTCTGAAGACCGGTTGTAAGCCCTTGCATTGAGTGGTTTTTTGGGAAAATTGGTTGTGACAGGTAGGACGAGATGACAGTATAAATCACAGTGGCTGACAAGGCAGCCTAAAGGGTTTTCTTGTTAAGCCAGGAACCAATTTACTTTCCCTTAATTCCCACCATGGTCAGCCAGACTGATAATTCTGGCCTGCATCTCTAACCTTGTTTCACTGAGTTGATGGTAGACATCCTGTTGACTTCAGCTTTGAATGGTCAGGTCTCCACATGAAGAGAGCAGCAGAAAGAATCTCTTTGTGGGAAACTCTTGCCAGTTATGTTGGACGATATATTGGTGTTTGGAGTGAGATGACTCACTTTAAACTCAGATTTTGGGTAAAGCAGCTCTTTTCCTGGCCAACTCATATCTGACTCATTTACCACTGATGAATAAAGGATAAAATGCTCCTGGCTAAAGCCCATCTTAAGTATTTCTCTTTCTTTCTTCTCTCTTTCTTTTCTTCAAGTGACAGTGCCTATTATTTTTTTATTTGATTTTCTCTGGCAGGCTAAATGAAGAAAGCCGTGAAAAGCTGCTACGCTTTCAGTGTCTTATTTTACTGAAGCACAGCTCTGAATTTTAAGATCCAATTGAAACTTGATTATAGACTTCAGAAGAGAACAGATATAGAAGAAAGAGTTTGTGGATAGGAAAGAAAACATGCATGATGCTAACACAGATTTAAATACAGATGCAATTAAAGGAACAGGCATGCCCTATAAAACATTTCTGACTACCACAACTCAGTGTGTTGATAACTGCTTATTCCCTATGTGAGATGCAGGCTTAGCTGATTAGAATGTTGCTTTGGCTAGACATCCATTTCAGAAATCTTGCTGTGAAAATATTCAGTATAATTCTGTCCCTGATACACTGGAGCTTCTGTATGTTTCTTCTTAAAATGGAAAAATAAAAGGGTGTGGAGGGAGATCTCTTGCACTTACTATTTTTACAGCAAACAGTAAATCCTGAGAATGGCATTTATCAGAATTTGACTTTATGGCCTACATTCAACTGAGTGTAGATTTTACTCAAGCTGAAATGAAAACAAAGTGTAATTTTTAGGTATTGATCTTCATGTTGCAGTTGCAGTTTCAGTCACTTTGCATTATGTTGTACGCATTACATTTTACATTAGAGAGACTGGTTGTATCATGGGGTACAGCTAACCACCCTCTGGGATCACTTGCTGGTTTTGTGTATCAACTGATAAAGCTTCACTTAGTATTTGGACTTTTGGTCTTTTCCAACCTAGTGATTCTGTGAAATCACAGGTTATTTTAAAGCTAAACTACATCTCTTTCTGTTATTTCACTATTTGGGTACCCATCTCAGCTGTACTGAGTAACATGCATCTACCTGGTACCCCACAGGACCTGCAATCACACCCAGGCTCAGGAGCTGAAGAACAGCTTCCTCAGGCCCAGCTGAAGCCTTATGGAGCCCACCATCTTCTTTTCCCATGGTTGTGGGTGGGTAAGAGAGAGAACCAGGAGCAGAGGAGTTTGGGAGCCACCCTTGCCCTGGTGACTCAGTAAATCTCTGTATCCGATTCATTCTGTGTAGAAGCCTTCAGTACACCTACCCAGGCATTAACTTTTTTAAAAGTCTTTTTGAGACACCTTACACCTTTGGTACTGAGGTAGTGAATCCCACAGCCTCATGAGCATTACACTCCTTTCTCTTTGCTGTAAATTTATTAACTGATAAATTCACCAAGGAACCCCAAATTCTTGTACTTTGAGAAATTAAAGCAGCTTTTTTCTTACTTACAGTCCCTTGACTTACAGACATTTCTGGTTTTAAAAGCTTCCTCAAGACTCTGTATTCCTCTTGGCATGAAAACGATTTCTTACCTCTTATGATTGTTGTCCATCTTTGTGCCTTTTATAGTTTTCTTTGAGATGGAGTAAGAACTGCATGCAAGACTCACAGTGTTGGGCACACTGTGGATTTACACAGTGACCTGATGTTGGTTTGGGTGGGGTTTTTTGCATTTCTATTGTTCTCTGCTCTTCTACCATTAACTCCAAGCTCTCAGTCATAGTCATCACTGTGTACAAACAGTTAAATCTGTGGTCCCCCTGTTTTGTCTATTGCATGTCTGTGTTTGTTTACCACCTTTTCCACTCAGAAAGGATGTTACAGGCTTTAGAAGTGAATAGTGTCAGTAATTTGGCATCAATAAACATTATCATTTACATTTACTGATAGTCTGCCAAGAATTTTAGTGATGCTCTGGAGAATCCCTCCGTAGTGAAAATTTACCAATATTAGTGTTTGTTTCCTACTTCTGATGTGTTGCTAATGAGAGGGCCTTCAACCTAGGTTCCTCAAAGCATTTGAATTAGATTCTAAAAGGGTTTTCTTTGCACAGGGCTATCACTTGATACCACCTCCTTCATTTCTTTCAGAAGCTTCTAATAAATTTATAAAGCTTGATTTCTTTGTGTTGACATAACTCTTACCCAAATTATGATTACATCATAATTAGTAATTCTATCATTGATTATGGCTGCTATCAATTTCCCCACACAGGCTTACTGTATCTACTGTAGTTTCCAAAAGGGGAGTTGCATTTCTTACCTTCCCTACCGCTGGCATGGATGCTAAGTAGAATATGCTCAATAATTATTTCTGTAACAACATCATAATTGCATTCCCCTCAAACTCAGTGGGTGGATAAGTATCATCTGCTCTTAGCTATTTGGCAATGTTTAATATTTCAGTTTGTTCTAGTGCTAATTCAGTTTAAGATAGTTCATCTGCAAATAATAAAATCTCCCTGACACTTTTCTAGTGAACATAGATATAAATAGTTCATTTTGCTTTTGTGGTTTGATCATTTCTTCTGATGTATTTGAAAGATCTTTTTATTATTAGTTCTTATGCCTTTAACATGTTGATCTTCAGACTGTCCTTCTGCCTGTCTTGTTAAGAGTTTACATTTCATTTGGCAGAGTTAATACTTTATTTAATTTGCCTTATTTGGACACTGCTTCCTCTTTTGAGATTATACGCGTAGTTACCTTATCCTGCTCTTAAACTGTGGTGGCTTTTAACTTTAGTTCCTTTTTCTTTGAACCCTACAATGTCCATTTTTACTAGGATATATGCTTACTTGTGATCTCTTATATGATGTCTTTACACACTCTCCAAATCATCTCCATGGTACAGAAATCTACCTTTTTCCCCAGCTTTCTGCTACCAGAGGATCACTTTTCAGTTACAATGATCTTCCCTGAGACTGCTGAGTTAAATTAGGAACAGATTATGGCATAAAACAGCCATATCATGCCAGAAAATCCATCTTCTGTTCAGCAGTTTCTGTGACTTGGAAACATACTTTGAATTTTTATTTTTATGTGTGTGATGATGTAGCTATGATGAATCTCTGTAATTCTAATTTTTAAAAATAAGGTAAGAGAAATATTTACTAATATTTGGATGATATATAGGATTTATCTATATTCCTAATTATTGCCCTTTTTTTAAAAGTGTAGATATAAACTATTTTAAATAATATTTGCATTAAATAATATGGTTGCCATTTATTCTCAACTGCCACAGAACAGCACTTAAGATGTCACATGTTTTGCCAGATTTTGTCCATATGGTGGGATTTTGTTCCATCTATTTCTTTTATTTTAAGGTTTAAACAGTATTGTCCTGTTTAGTGCTAGCTACAAAGACACTACTTCATTCTGCCAGTGTGAACTGCAGATATACAGGCCTATAGGTGAGCACTTTTTCCAGCACAAAAAAAAAAACCAAAGCGAATGCAAGATGGGTCTTTTTGCCTGTTTTGTGTTTTTATGCCAACTTCTTATCAGCTCCAGGAAGGCTGAATGGACTAATGTAAGTAACATTGAGGTAACATAAATTTAGTCTGATGGTCTCTGTCCCCTCAATTTTTTTTTTTTTTTGAGAATTTTTTATTTTAGAGTAGGTATATACTAATTAGCTGCTTAATGTTATGTAACTACAGCATCTTTCTCTCTTGTACTAAGAACTCTGAAACTTGACTGGTTCTCACACGAGACTTTAGCCTAAGCCATTATCCCATTAAAATGTATGTTTTTAATGATAAGACATTGGATAGATGCAGTGATTTCTCTGACATTAATGAAAAGAAGTTGAAGTATGCACATCAGTCATCAGAAGGGGACTGGAGAAGGACGTGAGAGCAACCACATTGAGAGACAACAGCTGGATTCACCAGGGTACCTCGACCTCTGCTCTGTTTCCAAAAAAATGCGGCTTACATCTTGCACTTGCATATAAAAAATTCTATTAGTGCTTAGGCTCTGGCTAATGAAGAATTATTGGCAAATTGTTGGAACATATTGGAATATACTAGAATATAACACTCAGGATCAGGTCTGGCACTCATAAACACCCTCATCAATGAAAAATTGTCCAGGACTAAATCCTTGAATAGGATCATCTTTCAGCTGTACTATGATCACCAGAATGTTGTTCCCAGAAACCAAATAGACGTGAGCAGACTGTTGCACATACTGCTTCCCTTGGTCCTTACAAATAACCCAAACTCACGCTTTTGCTTCCAGAAGATTTCCAGAGCTCCCCTCCTCCCTGCCCTGCCGATCACCAATTTAAATCTATTGACAACTACTTCTTCTCACTCATTCACTTACTCAGAGCAGGAACTAAAACCTGGGTTGTTATCTGCTTCCAAATTATTCCCTTCCCAGACAGCCCCATAAGGTCCTGGCTATTTAACAAGGGCTTATTGTGCTTTGGCATTATGCTAGAGGATGTGCAGGTCTCCCAGAAGTGGCTGGAGAAAGTGGAAGCATGTGGTCAGCCCAACTGCAACATACAGCATCAGTATGATTTCTCCACGTGGTGCTCTATCGCACCTGAGGACCTCAGCAGAGGGCTGGGCTCCATCCCACCCTTGCTGCCACTGTGTGGCCTCTGCTGTGAGCCAGAACAATGCAAGGGAGGGGGAAGGGAGGAGAAGCCAGCGATGATCTCAGTCATTTGCCAAACATTTTTATACATATCTTGATAATCTCCTTAGGCTTTTATTGCCTGTCAAAAGGGAGCGATATCTTCCTGACATCCGCATGTGGGCAGGGCAGGGCTTCCACCTCGGCACTGTCCCTGCTGAAGTGGCCCTTGCTGCAGCCTTCCCTGGAATTCTTCTTCACCTCACTTCTCAGAAAAGAAGGAGCTGCAGTGGTATTGTACACAGGAAACATTCTCCACCGTGTGGTGAGGAACAAAAGATTTGAGATTTATAGATTAAATTTTTTTAGGGTCAGTAACCTTTTGGAAGCTGATTGCTCTGAAAAATATCTTCTTTTTCATACACCATTCATCTGACATATTTTTCAACATGCTAGCTGTGATCATTCCAAATCATAAAGGAATAACCTGTATAAAATAATTTAAAAACACACTGCTGAATTTTTCATTGGGAAAGACTTTAATAAACTCCAGATTCATTTAAAATTCTCTGGCTTCCTTGCTGAATAAACTACCAAAGCCCATGCAAGTCCCATTAATTACTTTTTTTTTCCATGAGATCTCATGAGTTTGTATTTTCTGAGGGAAGTTTTACTGAAGCCAGTTATTATACTGGTTTACGAGATTTAACTGGTAAACATCTCATTTATTAATTTGCATTTATTTTTTGCTCTCCACTCCTTTCAAAATTCCTTGAAGTGACTAGTTTTAAGGAGGTCTGAAGCTTATTTGTCATATGGTATTCTGCCAGACTGAGGTGAAGAATGGTTTATGTCCAAATTCTTAATGCACTTCAATAGGGAAGTCTCACGGGGATCTCAGAAGCTTCCTATTTTAGAACTGCCAGCATAATCCTCAGGTGCGATCGCTTGTTAGGTACAAGGGATTATGACACTTTACTCCAACTCGGCATATGTGCCCCCTGTTCCCTTACTGGACGTTTTAGAGTTCATCTTCCCTAAGTAGACTTATTTCTCAGAGACTCTCAAATAAATGATAAGCATGTAAGCTGATTTGATACTATTAATAGACACTTTCTCTATGACAGTGATTTGCTGATCGAGTTTAGAGTGTGGTCTTGGAAGTTGCAGGCAGGGAGGCAGGCAGGCAGGCATGCAGGCAGGCAGGCAGACAATGAGTTCAGGAAAGCACAAAATTATAAAACAGAGAGGCGAAGAAGAACCCAGAAGAAAAACTGCTAACTACTTGGCTACTAGTGAACTGTGTTGCTGTAATGGTATGGGCCCGCTTGAAAAAATAAATGTATGTATTTTTAGTTGTGAAAGCTTGTAAAATAAAAGTATCACAGCTATTTTTTTTCATGAAATTATTTGACTCTGCTGACACAAAGCATGTACATTTCTGGACAAAAAGTTATAAAATATTCTGACATATTTTAATATAAACAGGAACATTTTCGGTGATTGCTTGGATCTAAAATGTTTTTCCACTTGACATTTGTTTATACTTCCTAGGAAAGAAACTCTATTTATGGATAAGTGAATAACACAAATAAACATCAGAGAGAGCTGAAAAATCAGCTTTGATTATGCATGAAAATTTACAATGTCATTGTGTACTCTTGTGCCGTATTCTGATTGCCTGTTTATTTTTACAGAGCTGCTGGCGAGCCCATGGAAGAAGAGCCAGCCTTGTGAAGTGCCAAGTCCTCCCTGATATTTCCTGTGGGTGACATCATTGTGTATCCCCCCAAAGCACCCTCAGACATGCCTTGTCTGCTGCTTGGGTGGCACAGATCAGATGGAACATAAACACTGGGCACAAAACTCTGAATAGCAGCTTCACTTGTTCTTTGGATGGACTTGAAAGGGCCCTAAAGATTCCTTAAATGTAACCGCTACAATTCTAGAGTTACAGTAAAACAGTCTTGGGAGAAAGAGCCTAGAGCATGCTTTTTATATGCTGTTTGACCCGCTCACCAACATAAATTGTGAAATAGAGTATTACAAAATTCTACATGATAGATTATAGATACAAGAATTGCAACAGCCAGCAAAATACTCGGTAAACTCCATGAATCACTTTCTGACACTTTTTACTGGGTAATTTTTTTCATACTGTGTTAAATTGTTAATAGAATTTGCTTTCCTTGCTCTGTGTAATGAAAAAGGAAAAAAAAAAACAACCCAAACCTTTATTTTATGTGCCATTTTTTAACCCTGTGTAATGAGTTCTTAGCTGAGTGAGTGAAAGGTGTGTAAATTACGACGAGAGATTTTAGCTAAAGGGAAAGCACTTCTTATTGTACTATAAATCCCCCAAAGGACTGTGCTCGGTGGTGCTTTATTTTCTTTTACCTTTTCCTGGTCATTCCTCCCCATTTCATGTATTCCTTTCTATCATAAAAACACATTCACAATTCTCTGAAATGAGCAACCTTCTGCCTTTAAAAAAAAAAAAAGTGCTGTACCCTCTGTAGTTGACAGTAGCTCTCACCAGATATGCAGCAGAGATCAAGTAGTCTCTGAAAAATGGATGGCTTTTCAAATGTGTTTTTAGTTTGTTCTGAAATGTTTTCTGCGTCCTGACTGTAAGAGCAGCGATCTTCAGTAACTGCGTGCAGCTCATTTGAAGCTCAGGTGTTTCTGTGGAGGTTGTGCTGGGGGGTGTTCTTTACAGGTCGTCATGTGAATGCAAACTGATTCTTTTATGTAGTCCTGCACCGAGAGAACTGATGTTACTTAAGAAGCTTCAAAGGGTTTTAGGCTTTATTTTAGATCCCCGAAGTGCAGCGTGATCTCCCTGCAATGTGACTTTAGCTGTTTAATTCCATGTTTGAGAACGTAACATAGAGTTGTGCCTTTAGCTGATAATGAACGCTTAAACTGTTACACGTGTTGCCTTACCATCAGAGAAAGAATAGGGCATGTATGTAAGACTACTTCAAATGAACAAAACTCTGCTACAGCAACTTTTTATTTTGCTTACAACTTTCTCACCTAATGAACCCTGTGAGATACCTTGAAGTATTCGACTTGCAGTGTTTGATAGCCCGCTCAGCTTTTAAAAGCCAGTGATGTTCATTTTTAGATATTTTCCAAACTCAAAAGATATATTAAAGCCATAAGTGAAGACTGTCATGCTTTTTATTCTGAAATCTGAAAGGAACCTTAATTAAAACAAGATTTTGGGGAAGGCCGCGATATGAAAGATATGGAACAATGTGGTTTCAGTTATAAGCAGACTCAAACCTGTAAATCAAAGATGAAAGATTTCACTCAAATAGAATTATATAATTCTCTTTTGTTATGCAGTCAGACTATATCTTTCATGCATTTGGGTTTGTTTGCGATTAGCATTTTAATTTTAAAGACTTTTATTACTTATACAAAAGCTCTCTGCTACAAGTTAGAAATCTGAGGCATGCTTTGAAAAGGGAAATCTAAAAAAAGAATGTCATTTCCTATAATGTGAAGTAAACTTTTATTCTGAAAGGCTTATTCTAAAATGGATGTATGCCCCTCAGAACGTGAAATAAAATTCTACCCCCCATTTACAAGCCAAAATCATGCTCATTTTAGTAATGCAGAGTCCCAGCAGGCTAAATCAACTCCTGGTGTAAGCCACCTTGCCTGACTTTGGGCTGTTCTGAAGGGGTTGCTCACATGACTAAAGCAATCAGGAGTTGATCCCTTATTTTCAGCAGACCTGTGATGTCAATTGCGCTTGCCGTTTACTGTAATTTTCTTGTGGTCATCAAAGAAGTTTCCCTTCAAGGAAAGTGAGGACCATGGTTGATGAGTAGAGCTAATTTGTAGAGCTTTTCACATTTTGAAATAAAGGCCACGAAGTTTTAATTGAGTGCATAGTAAGATCGTTTTGAAATTAACACCACAAATGCAAAATCTGCTCGTGCCCTTAACTTGCATAAAATTGAATATGAATTGCAGCCTGAAATGTGAGTTACAAACTTTACCAATTAGAGCCAATATTCTAGGGTGGAAATCAGCTAAAGCTGTCCTTTGTAGCTGGAAATGCTTTTAAAATGCCAGAATAATTTGAATTAAACCACATGATAAACTCACACTTATGCATTTGTACAGACAGACATCTAGACATGCTATTGGTTAAAGTTAGGATCATTTTGGATAAGCAAATGTGCAAATAAACTGCACACAGATTGTGTCCAGAACTCTGTTCTCAGTGAAGTCAATAGCAAAATCCTCTTTGATTTCAATGGGAGATGGATCAGGTCCTGCTTTTTTTTTTTGTTTTCTTCTTCCCTTTAAGTCCAGAACACCATTACTTTTTGATTATGTCATTACAAGGCACCATACAACCCTCTGGGAAATGATGGAGGCTTATGGTGAATATCAACACTTCCTTCAAAGCAGACCTGGGCTTTCTGAGAGGGCAGTTTCACTTGCTGCTGTTTTCTTCTCACAGTATTTTTTATTACCATCAATAGCTCCCCATGGATTACAGTCAAAATATCTCCCAGCAATTTTAGACATACTACCAGGGAAATATTCACATAGATACTCTTAAAAATGCCCAGTTTTATCTGGTTTCAACAAAAAAAAAAAAAATCCAAGAATTTTAGAATGATGCATGAATTGCATGTTCCTCCATTTCTACTGTTCAAATTCAGAGGCTTAGAAGCTGTTTTAGAAGAGAAGTCACAGTCTCATGTGTCATGTGGACCTAAGCTCAGGCTAGGGATATTGACACTTCTGAAAATTAAGTCCCAGATATTTCAAGCCGGCTGTCAAAATATCTACATCTGAGCTTACATTACTTCTAAAACTGAACTGAAATGGATAAACAGGGGGTGGGGAGTAAATGGTGATTTCTGTGAGTGATTCCATGGAGACAGTGAATTTGAGGAGGTGGCAGGGAGCCCTCAGAGCCACGGTGACCTTCTGCCTGGTGCGGATGGCTCAGGGTCTGCAGGTGGGTAAGAGGACATCCCACAGCACCACTACCCCAGGCTGCCATTGCCATTAGCAACAAATCCTTGCCTTGTAGGGCAAGCATGCAGGAATCTACCTCTGGATCAAGGTGTCCCTAACCCACATAATTCTTAGGTCCTTAAATACTTTTCTTGTATTCTTAGGTCCTTAAATTATGAAACTGAAAAAGTGATGTGACTCAGACTATCAAGAAAAGAATGATTTTTATTCAGCTTAATACTTTTTAAGCTGAATGGGAGTGGGAACAATGATGAACAGTAAATCTCAGAACTACTAAAACATGAGTGTCTTGCCCTTCAGCTTTGGACTCTGTGTGCAGGAATTCTGCATGTGCTCATTTGGCTTTAATATAATCTGCAGCAATGAAGTGCTTGATTATATGATCCTTTTTCAGGCAAAATTCCTAGCAAGTAATCAAAGTTCACGGGGTAAAATTCTGCCAGTGTAAAGATGACAGAATTGGTCCCTTTTTAATTAGGTACCTTTCTAATTTTACTTTCAGTGAAAATGAAGTAACTAACTCTGGGCAAGTGAACTTGAGGAAAATAAAATCATTAAGCTATCTTAAATAAACATCATAATTTTTTTTTTTAAATGAACTGTAATGCAAACAGAGATGGCTGTTTCTTTACTTGGCAAACCAGTCAACAGCATGCTGCCAGCTGAATAGAAGTGGCAAAACGAATCCCTCTCTAGAGCATGGTGTCTTATCTAAGTGAAGCCTCCCTAAAAAGCGGAGAGTCATAACCGGAGATGAAATATTAGAAAGGTTTTGCAGCAGCCAACACCAGAGGTCCCGTAGAGAACAAGAATGTAGAGACTGAGTAATTTGTGTAGACAGACAGCAGGACACTTTCAGGGCAATGTGTCTGGGACAAAGAATTAGAGGGAACTTTTCCAAAGGCCCTGATGGCTGTGAGGCAACTTCCAGGAGCTTGAAGGGCTGAGGAGGTGCCCACTGATCATTCACTCTTTGGGAAATGCCCCCTCCATCCCACAAGCGTGCCCACCGGCATGGGGACATGAACTTCTCTGTACATTTTGGCCTGAATAGGAGCAGCCAGGTGTGCTGCCCTGACACGTATGCCGTGTGCTGGCCCGAGAAGCTGCCACCCCCAGCAGACACTTCATAACATGACTGACAGGGGAGATTGATGTAATTCTTTTTCTTTTTTCCCAGTAGTGGCCTTTCCAGAAGTGTAACTGTGCACAGTTGTTTTATTATAAAAGGTCACAAAAGAGCTTTGTGAACCATCATACTTGTTTTTTTTCCTTTTTCTTTTTTTACAGACTTGGTGTAGAAGTAAAACAGAATATGTTTATGGAGGGGGAACCTGTTGGGAAAGAATTTTTCTTAAATCAAGCTTCCACTACCTGCTTTTCAACATTTGGAGGAATTGGGGTTCCTAATTATAAATTCGGCTTTTACTTCATCGTACCACTTGCTCTTGTTTTCTACCTGTAACTGTATTCACCCTTGCAGCACATAGAAAACCACCAAAAAAACCTTGTTTTTTTGATAGATGCCTCTGCCCTTGGTATGGGAATAAAACTAGCTTATCTTTGCCACTTCTAGCAGCAATTAAATGCTTCATTTTTGTGATAGATCCAAACTGGAGTGGTATTTTATGAGTACGGTTTAGCTGGCTGTCTGCTGATGGTTAAAAAAGGAAATTGTGAAACTTGCATTCCTCCCCAACCTCAAAAGGGACCCATTTTGATTTTAACAATGTAATATTTTCACTTGATCCAAAAGGTTTTTGTCCCATGACATCTTGTTACTAGCTCAGTTTTAGTCTCTAGCAAATAACAAGCCACAGGCAGCAAAGACCAAAAAGGACATTCCAGCAACTATTAATGATATCTCTTGTGCACAATCCTTTGCCCTGCTCTAGTGCTGTGCCCCGTGGTTCAGCATATTAGAAGAGTTTATAGCAAAACATAAATTGTTCAGTGCCATCAAAGATACTACTGTTCAGATGCTAATTAGCACACTGTGAGTTGGGCTGTAATTTATAAGGAAGACGTGTTCCTGTGGATGATCTGAAGGCAAGCGACATGTGAAACCAGTGGGGCTAATACTGTGCAGTGAGAGTGAGCCTGTGCTATGGTCTACACACATTATCCCCATTGTCCCTCCCAACAGTATGCCTGTATGGTCAGAGACACATTTGCAATAGCAGAGCCATAGGATGCCATGATCCAAAGACCAGTGAAATCCCTTCTCTGACAGGCTTTGGGTAAGCTCTGGGAGGCAGCTTGAGAAGAAACCTTAACTTTGCACTCAGCCACACTCAAACTGGAAAAAAAAGAGCCCAGATACAGATCTGAACTTGACCACACATCCCTGTTTCTTATATGAATTGCTGGTTCTGCTTCTAGAAAAGTCTGTCTGAAGGAGCATTGACAGAAGTGGATATATTCTATTGACTTCAGCGGGCTACAGGGGAGTGTACACGTCGTATTATGGGAACAAGGTTCATATTCGTGTCTCTTGCAGCTTAGTTTACTGCTGTTTTAAATTTCTTGATTGGTCTAATATACCAAGTTGGGATGCAATAGGAAAGCATAAAGCTACACCTGGTGACATCATAACTAAAGCTTTCAGAGTAAACTTATTGCTGTGGGTTTTTACAACAATGACTTTTGGGTCTAGGGATGCACAGCTGACATTTCCTTGGGAAATTGATGTTGCTATCTGTTTCTATGATAAAAAACAGTCCTTTTACTCAGAGCACTAGAAGTTTATCTGTAATTTGTCTTTCCAGGCAGATCATGTTCTAAGGGATAAAGCATCAGTGGGACTGACCCAAAGGGCAAAATTTTTAAAGGTCAATAGTAATATTTCCCTAAGAGTAAAAGGAATCTGTGGATTATTGTTATTACTCCTGATACATTTTTGTATCTGAAAGCATCCAATAAGTAATGTTAAGTAATATTGTGCTCCAAAACTTTGTTGATTATAGATATAAGATCATTGAATTGGCGTGAAATAGTCTTCAACCGAGTTGTCAAAAATCCCTTTTGTTTTGTGTTTTGTATAATTCTTTGGCTATAGTCTTGTCCTAGTGTGAATAAAAGCTATTTGAAATAAGCTTCTTCGATACTCAGAGCTTTTTTTACTCCCCTCCCCCCATTTTTTAACCAGCACCAAAAAGAAGTGGAGCTTTGAACATGCCACCCTGGTTGGATCATAGGAATCTGACTGTTAAAATATGAAGGGCGGAGCATGGTGAAGCTGGAGTGCATAAAAAAGGAACCACAAATGTTAATGTAAAAGTAATGTTACATAGCAGGCTAAAACCCACACAAAGCAGAGCATTGCAGAGCTCCAGCTTTAACACCAAGCTCATATTCTATAGTTCCTTTGGCTCGTTGTCCTGAGGCGTTGCAGAACACATAATTCTCCTCCCAGTGAAACAATTTAAATAGTACATGGACTGTTTTGAAAGCTGTAAGACCCCTACTTTGTGGGAGGTGGGGAATATCTAGCACGCTGCAGCAATACTCCGGTCCACGGTGTTGCGCCAGCCCTGCCGCTGTAAAACTCGAGAGTTATTAGGTCGGTATGACAGACCTGCTTTGAGAAAAGCACCCAGCAAAAGCAGCAGAGTGAGGAAGGCCTGCTTGCTGTGAGCGTGCTTTGATCACTTGCACATCGCCAGAAGTAGCGGGTTCAGGCCGCCGAGGTTGCCCCTCTGTGTGCAGCTCCGTGCACCTACGCTGAAAGCTGAGCGGGCAGAAGGGTAGCTGGGCAGTACAGGCATTGCATTTGCACATGCAAATCCCTACCTCCTGGCACAGAGCCAGAGGTGGATTACAGCCAACATGAAGCAAAACAGCACCCTATAATTTTAGCTTTATTTCATTCTTCAGAATAACGCATCTTTTTTCCTTTCTGGAGAAAAGGATCCCAGCCCCAGAAACCCACGGCTCCACTACAATCAATAAAATGCTGTTTGAAAATTTGGAGGTGTAACATGTAATTTCCTTGGCATATTTCAAAGAAGTTCCATGCCCAGAGGAGCTTAATCTATGCAGTCCATCTATCTGCTTCTCTGCTTTGCTTGTTTCCTGTGATTCCATTGTGATAAATTGCAGAGCCCTGTGATAAATTGCATTCATCATGTCTTTCTGGCTGCCTCACCTGCATTTTGTACATTAAACTCTCTCTCCTGGGACTACTTCTAAACATTCCAACCTTGTGAGAGGTTCCAGCTAGACACGGTTGCTGCTTTAAAATCAACCTGCCACAGAAATGACCCTGCCTTTGAGGAGTCGAGTGGGTTTTTGGAAACCTTCAGGCTAACAATGCTTCTAGGAATCTCCTGTAGGTGGGTGGGAGTGAATTCTTCCAGATTTCTTCTCTCATGCTTTTTTCACTGCTTCCCCTGGAGATCCTCCTCCCCAGGAAAAAACTTTCTTTCCACTGGCAGATTTGAAAGAAGCAGCAAGAGTTGGATGGCTGCTTGTCAAAAAAGGGTAAATAGTGTCATAAAAGCTGGATGGGTATGTGTCGAGCCATTGCTCTTCCTAATTTATGACTCTTTTCCCTGCCACATGAGAGGAAGATGATGTTAAAATTATGGTTTCAGCATGTTATGGAGATAACGTTTATTTGGGTTTGTGGGGGTTGTTTTTCAAGAGAGAAGGGGTTTATTCTTCCCTTTGCTGTCACAGTGGTGTGGGTACCATACATACAGGGACTTGGAAAACAGAGTTTCAGGATTCTTGTTACCTCTTCTTCTGGTCTTGCCTGTAAAAAGGAACGGGTTCAGTGAAAGCCCAGGTTGAAGTTCTGTACTTTACTAGGTAAGGGCATGTGTCCCGGATTTGGTGCAAACCTTGGCTGATTTACTACTCCTAGCTTGTATGCTGCTTCAGGCTGGGCTTCTCTGTCCACGTATCACTGAAAAATACCCAGCTTAATCTGACTGCCACATTAATGTCTTCATAGACTATTAATACCTAATTAGAGCATGCATTGCTGGTAAAATTCCAATTAGCCTCTTTTGTGGTATATTCTACATACAAACGACATCATTTTAGATCATTCAGATCATTATGGCATTTGAATGTATTGGGTTTTAACTGGCTAATCTAATTAAAGATTAGTCTGTGCTGAAGTTATAAAGTGTTGTCAGAACTAAATATCCATGCATCAATCAAGGCAGAAGCACACATTGCAACTGTTCATGTACCCCCAACTCTGTGCAGCTTCACTTTCCATATCCACAGTACCTAATCCTAGCTGTGACAGAGTCCCAGCCTAACTGCATGCGATTCTACCAGTCTACAGACAGGAACAAAGGGTATGAGCATAACTGGAGTAATTTGTAATCATTTTTTTTCTTAACTTCTCTTACTTTTCATTATCTAAATTCTGGTCTCCAACTTTGGCTATATTGGGCAACACAGCCAGAAAAGGTCTAACATATTTCTCAGAATTTTAGATAATCTAGTCGCAAAGATCTTATTGGAAAATCTATAGTTAATCTAATATAGAGTCTACAATTAATCTGGTCTTGTCATAATGACTTTTGTCTGTGAGCAGGGATAGTCAACAAGAGGAATAAATAACAACTGATTCCTAGGAAACAAAATCAAAATTAATTCTGCAACTAATTTCTCTCATTCTCAGCCACCTCTCCTCCTCCTTACAAAATAATCTCACATACATGTGTATGATGTTAGCCAAAATGCAAATGCAGTTCTGTCTCTACCACCTTAGCCAGAAGGAACCAGTCCCAGCTTCTGAGCTACTGCATGCAGTAGAAACTTTCAGTACAAACCCAGGTGTTTGGGTTTGTACTGAAAATTGAATATGTAGTTTAAGAACAGCTGCAACATCTGTAAAAAGTGAAAAGAACATAAAAACTTTAAAAATTCATTTGCAAAATCCAGTTATCCTTTAAAATGTTCTGCAAATTATTTAATGGAAAGTATCATCATGATTTAGTATCACCTTGCAAAGAAATCTTTGGAAATTTTAGTATTGGATGCGGAAAAGCCTTTCCATCTTCATTGACCTACAGTAGCTCATGTTGCCTCCTTTAAAGTCTGTATCTGCACTGGGAATGAAATTCTAGAATGGAATGAGATAGCTCCTCCTGAAACCTCTTTGTAATGTCAAAATTTGCATGTACCCATGGTTGCTGTCCTTTCCTCCTCTGAAGGTATAAGTAACTCTTTTTTGATTACGAGTTCATGGCACAGTATGGTAGGAGTGGTCCTGGATACAAGCCATGATTCCCCAGGCTTTTATGTAGATCTTGCTGCTTCTTGGCATTGTTGAACATGTCTCTCATGGAGATGTAAGAGGTTTATTGATTGGACCAATAACACCTACTGAGAATCAATGGTAGCTATCACGTATCTGACTGCACTGTATTTAGGAGAAAAATATGTCAGAAAATATATTATTGATATTAGCACTGAAGTGCTAACGAACAATGAATACAAGTACACATCATGACACTATCTCTCTTCCATTTCTGTAGGAAGTAGGCTTAGTCTGAATAGCAAAATAGTCCAAACTGAATTACATTGTTAACCCTTTTGAAAACTGAGTGGATTGAAGAAATACTTTTATTTCAGTGGCACTCAACATGAAAATCTAAGATGCTTGTAAACACTCAAGGTTTCATCCTCACAACAGCCACAAAAGTAGTTTGGTTGTTGCCTCTTTTCACATTGTTGCCTCTTTTTTACAATTAAAAGAGTTTTCAAGGATCCACAAAGAGCTTGTAGCTGATAGAAGAAGCTACAGTCCTAATGACAGCACCCAGGCAGTCCATGTGACTATATTTCTTCCAGATGCCTTCACACTATAAAATAAGCATGTGTGTATTTGTGACTTTAGATGCTGAAACTGCCTCTTCTAATTTTAGCTCATTGTTTTGAGCTTGCTTGTTCTCTGGCATGTGTATTACTTATTGGAACATTGCTAAAGAACAAAACCTTTTATTTATTTGTTCAAAGAAGACTGTATGAGCATATAGAGAAGACGTGGGATTTTTATGAATCATATCCTGTAGTTTGCTTGTGTTTTTTTCTTACTTGCTCCTTGTTTTTCAGTGACCTTCACAAAACAGCAATGTTTGGGTTATGTAAAAATCCATGCATAGGAACACACAGACCTTTCCTTTACCCTCCTAGATGTGTTGGCTGTTGTCATTTGAATATAGATTTCAAAAATACAGAAATAGCAATAAATACTGCACTTGTGTAAGGGATAACCACTGAATAATTTCAGGTGAGGCTTCAGGGAATTTAGAAGTAAGTTATCTCAAGACTCTCACTGCTTATGAGCATAAGATAGTGGTTCTTGCCAAACAAACAAACATCATCCCAGGCCTTATGCCCTGTACTAACCTCAAGGTTTCAATGAATGGACAGTTCAGAAGAGACACAGGCTGCTTGCATCAAGCTCTCACAAATTAATATAAAGAAAAGTCCTACCTTACATTGCAAGTTCAGTCAGGAAATTTGGAAAAACATGCTGCTAGCTGAACAGGTGATTTCACAACTCTGCTTCTATCTTCTGCCTACTTAGACTTCCTTTGAGCAGTGTTAATTACTTTTCAAGACACATTTTGTGTGATACTATGCAGAGTTGTCTAAGCATCTCCGTGAAAGCATGAACCAAACAGGCTGGTACACGTCATGGGACAAGCCTTGTTAAGATGTAACTTTGGAGTGCATCTTCCTGTAAGGCTCTCTCAGCTATGCTGAAAACACTTGCTCTTCACTATACGCAACCAAGAAGCTGGAGACAAGTGTGCACGTATTTCAAACATGATGAGCCAGACCTGTACTATGCATCATGCACCCACAGGATCCATGGTGAAGGAACCTTCACAGTGCACAGCACTAGGATGTTATCTAAAAGGTCTGGGACATCCTTCATCTCCTCGCAGAATCAGAATAAGCTGCTGAAGAGAACCTGGTGAGAGTCCACAGGAGGTCTAAGCCCAGACTCACACACTGGGTATCTTGAAGGTGAGTGGGAAAGGATGAGAAAATTCCACAGTTGCACCTGAAAATTAATTAACTGTGATATGGACACCAACTGGTATCTGAGCAGCTCAGAGGGAAATTTAAAATGAGATTTTAAAGTGTCTGCTGAACTCCACTTTTCTTCATCCATCTTTGGTTCAAGAAGAATAAAGAAGCAAGGCATGATATAGGAGGAATTATCCCAACTGTGTGACATCAATCACTTCCTCATCTTATGTAGATCTTTATGAAAGGAATTTTAAGGATAGTGTGAACTATGTCTAGAATTTGAAAGGAAAACATAAGCCAAGGAGACACCATGCTGTATGCTGTGTCATTCCACGACTGAATGCACAAGTGGCAGAACCTTTACTGAAGGGGGTGTGCTAGGTCACACAAACGTGTCAGGGTAGAACAGACACACTGATCACATCGGATCTCCCATTTCTTCTCCATACAGCAATGTAACCATATAAACCATAAAACTTCTCCATAGTGGTGTGCTGATGCCAAGCTTCCTGGCAGCAGCCCATGAGAGTTATTCTGTGTGGAGTCAAGCAATCCTGCCGTGGCTGGGACCCTGGCAGGAGTGCTGGCAGCAGTGTGTCTGTTTGCTTTTCAGGCTTTTAGACCAAATCTAATGTGCACCTGAGGGGTACTAGACTGACTGCTCAAGAAAGATGATATTTGATACACATGCAGTGTGTCTTCTGTTGCTATGATATATTTCCTTAGGCTCCTGCTTTTGATTGTGTCTGTGCCCTATAGTGTCTGTACCTAGTGTCTATATCCCTGGCTTATAGCAGGAACAAACCAGTATGTGTGTCTATATAACCACTCAAATCCAAGGTATCTTTTTTATCCTAGATATAATGTCATTCGGTTGACTGAAGTCACAGTCATAAAAATGTAACTAATGATTTTTGAGGGATGCTACCTGTAGAAACAGAGTCAGTCTAGTGCTAAAATGAGTGATCAGTATGTCCTGCTGCTGACAGTGAGCTTCATAAATTTTGTGATGAGCATTCCACTGCTCCTGAGTTCACCAGTGTCCTGGTTTTCAGCTGGGAGAGAGTTAAGATTCACAGGAAACGGAGAGGACACAGCCCGTAGAGCTGACCCAAACTAGCCAAAGAACTATTCCATGCCACATGACATCACCTCAGTATATAAAGGGGGCTGGCTGGGGAGGAGGGAAGTGTTGAGTGTCAGGCAGCAAACAAATTCTGACATGTATCACCTGCTTTGTATATTCTTTTATAAGTATTGTTGCTGTTATTCTCCTCTCCCTTTGCTGCTTGATTAAATTGTCCTTATTCCAAACCACAAGTTTTACCTTTTTCTTCTGATTCTCCTCCCCATCCCACCAGGGGGTGGGAAAGAGTGAGAGAGTGGCCACATGGTACTTAGTTGCCAGATGGGGCTAAACCATGAAAACAGTTGCAAAATTTAGTAATAATTACCATGTATCTAGATTTGCTGTGAAACAGAGAAGGATTCTGTGAAGTGCACTGAGGACACCAGATGAAAGACACTGAATTCTCTTGATAAATACAGATTTTTACAACCACAACACTGCTTAATTTAAAATCCTAAATTAACTCTACTGTAGGCATTTACAACATTTCCTTTAAGATCATGATTTTAGATAATGTTTCAGTTGGTCACAAAACATCAGTGAGCCATGGCTGCCAGCACCTGAGCTCCTTTATGATGCTCAGGGTAGGTATTTTCAGAGTGTACCTCCTTGCTCATGCCCCAAGGGGAGGTCTTTTGTGATGAGGCACCTTCCCTCCACTCAGCACCCATGGTTTGAGCATTCCTGGGAAAACACGTTGCTGGCAGTTTTAGACATGTTCATCTGCAGTCTTCCTGATTCTGTAGATGTGTCCATTCTTCTCCTGCCCAGTCACTCCTATTTCTCCAGAGAGTCCTAGTTTCTGGGACATTAAACAGAGCTGGACAGAACTCAGGAGACAGGAGAAGTCAGCTTTTCAAATGTTGATTTCATTCTTCTTGAGAACAAATCTCTTTATCTTTCCTCTTTCAGTCCCATGAGATTAAAATGTTGGGGAAGGGGGACAAAGGGAAACATTTGGCCTTTTTTTCTTGTTATTGTTGTTTCGCTTGGTTTTGGAAACATGGCCATGTGGTTATTCCCAGGATGAAATATATTCCCCAGTACCCTGTCAGCTGCTGACTGCATCCGATAGTCCTGTCAGCTTCACAGCTGCTGTTAATAGCCGTACCCTGCTTGCTGTGGGACTGCACCCCAACCTCCCCAGGCAGTGACTAACCACCCAGCTACACAGTCATGCCTGCTCTCTCTCTCCCTCTCCCAGTGGATATTTAACTAGCATGCATTTAACTAACACATAAGTTGAATCTGTCTCCAGTGCCTTGAATTTCAGCTCCCTCACGGCTGCTTTGAGTTGTCATCCCCCTCTGAGCAAGGGCCAAAGCTGTGTCCTTCTCAAAGCCTTGGTGAACTAAACATAGGAGAAAAAGGCAGAAGCACATCGCTCCAGTTGGCTTTGTGCGGAGCCTAATCCCGGAGGTCTGCTTGGACAAAATCTGGCAGAATGGGCCTTGCAGATGGCATAGATCTGGGACAGTTGCCTGGGGCTGTGAGTCCTAAAATAGGGTGCCACCGCAGACTGGAATGGCAAAAGCCAAAGGCAGTTTTGAGGAAGTAAACACAAGGTTTCCTCTGAAATTTCAGCAGCAAGGTCTATTTAATAAATATTTATGTAAACTGGACTTCGGTATGATTGGAGTTCAGATCCATATTCAGAGCTGCTTTTCAGCTGTAATGTATCTCTAACATTGATACATGCAAGGGGAGTGAACAGCTCCCAAGGATAAAACATTTACCACCTTTCCAGTGTTCCCTTTCTTTCCTTTTCCAGTGTATCTTCAAATATATTTAACAAAGCAGCCAGGTGAGGAGCAGCCAGAGAGGAGCAGAAGAGTTATTTGTGAAGATGTACATAACCACCTTCTCGGAAAGCTGCAGCTTGCAAGTCATAAACAGCAACAAGCTGGATAGAAGAGCCATGGCTCCTGAGGAAAAGGCAACCACAGTTTGTATCTTCCATCTTCCTCCACTGAGGAGGGCCAGGGACAAATATATCCTGCTCTGTGGATTAACATAGCAACAGGTGGAATTCCTGACAGTGTTTTGGTTAGCTCTTGAAAGATTAAAGACATTCATTCCTTTCCTTGGGCTCAGTAAAAAAACATGAGGAAAAGTCTTCACTGTTGGTTGTAGAGTTGAGGTGTTTTTTTGACTGCAGAATTATTCTCTTTCTTACCCCCTGTTACAGCATCTGCTTCCCCATTATCTCACACATTTTCTGTATATGTCATAGCCCACTCAAAAAAATTATTAAAAATAAAGTTCCGTTAGCCCTATATACCCTGAGAGGCCAAGCATACAAAGAGAAGTTCACTAAGCCCACAGAAGATGTAGTTTAGCAATCATGTTCCTCTTAACAATTAATCAAGGTGAAGAATGACAGTACAGTACACTGATTGAAACTTGTCCTTTTGGCTATAGCTTTTATTCCCATTTGATTTCATTTATTTTTCTACCATAACCTTTGCCTCATTTGAATTATTGTTTCCCACAATCAAATATGTTAGTGTAATGGTAAAGATTTCCAGAAGGACTTTTCTCCCTCTGCTACTTTGGGAAAAGGCTCTGCATGTAAACTGCTATATGACTGCATGCAAAGTACACTCACTAAACATGATACGTTTATTTTATCATTTGTAGCTAAAGAGACGTAATTATTTAAGTGGGTGTAATTTAATGTTATGGCATCCCTCAAATTGCAGTACTGAAATTACTTTAATCTATACTTTGGCTGGGCAAACGTATGAGAAATTTAAAAGCTCACAAAAAAACCCAAACCAAAACTCAGAAAGGAGCTGTTTCTCTGGGTTGCATAGAAGTCTTTGTGACATCTTTTCAGGAGGAAATCCCACTTTTGCAAGAGCTTTTCTATCTACTGAACTTTTTATGAACTCTTTATCATGTCATCACTGAGGGTGGTTTGCCACTACGCTGCTTACTTGTCAAACTAGAAATGGATGCTCTAGGCAAGCTATGTTACACACTGTGCCCTCTCCTACCTGTGCAAAGAGAGAGGGACTAGGCTGTCCATCCTTTCAGGGACACTGGATGCTGAATTTTTGCTGCTTTTAATCTTAACGGAAGTCTCTTAATTAGAAGCTGTGAATCTTTTCCCACTGTTTACACACATCTTTCAAAGCCAGCAGCAAAAAGAAAGCAGCAACAGAGTCATTTGAAAATAGCAACAACAAACTACCATGTTCAGGTTCATAAATATTATACATTTTGCAACAAAATCCTCTCTAGATTCACATCTGTCCTTTCTAGCAACCAGTAGTCTCTGTGAAAATCAGTCCAAGTTCCTTCAAGAGTGGCTTCATTAAGAATCTGTACTTTATAAACTGGGTGTGGTGTCCTGTTTTTTTAATGACTTAAGCACATTTTGAGCAAAGTAGACTAGCTGCCTAATGCTTTTGCTAGAATGGAAATACCAAAGTCAGCTCTTATTATTACCGGAATCTCTTCTATGAGAAGCCATAACAAACAGAAGTTTGTCATATCTGTATTTAAATAAATTTAGCTTCTTAGCAATTCTTTAATGACCATGAGCTACCTCCTGTTCCCACTGAAGTCAGTGGGAATGTTGCCATTGACTACAGTAAGCTTTGGATTTGGTTTCCTTTCATCACAGATTATTCTAAATGTAGAGCCCTGCAGCTTCAGTTTAGGTATATGCCTCCATCCCAGTTTAGCGTGAAGTTAAAAGGATTTCTTGCAATAAACTAAAGCATTTGACTTCCTTTTAGAGCCACCTCCTGCTACCACCCATTGAGACTAGGAGAGCTGCCCTGGTTTTTTGGGTTTATGAGTATGTTTTTTTTTCCACTGTGGATGTTAGCTGCTCCAAAGTTATTCCTCCAAAAACCCAGAATCTCTGTGGGAACAGAGGTGGAGTGGTTTGCTCCTAGTCTGTCATTCTGCCTCTATAAGAATCATGAGGGGAAGGTTGCGTTTTCTCTCTAGATGCCTGGCACCAATAATAGCTAATGCAAATTTGGGCTTAGAGCAATAAGCAGACCTTGTAAATATAAGTTGAAGAGCTCATCTGTGTATATTTTAGCTACAAGAAAAACCTGCTTGTAGAAGATTCTTCTGCCACCTTTAAACAGTCGTAGGACAAAAGTTATTTTCTTACTTTTCTTCAGCTTTGATATTCACCAGAAAAGACAGTCAAACGTTTGCTTAGATGGTGAAATAGCAGCTAAAAGAACATTAGTCCAAAATTTCTGGTCCTATCAGGGTGACTTTGTCTATTGCTACCATTTTGGTAGCTGCAGAAGATACTGATTAAACTATCTCCCAACCCATAGTTTGTTCCAAGTTTGGATAGATAGATAGATAGATAGATAGATAGATAGATAGATTCTTAAAGAACTTTGTTTATTCAATTAATGCCAAGGAGGAAAAAGAGATGCCTCAAAGTTGGTGAAAAATAGTTTGAGCAATAGAAGTCAGAAGAAAGCAAGCAGCTATGCAAATTTATCTTCAAAATGGTGTGTGACAGCACACAGGCAAGGTAAGACAATCAAGCAGAGCAGAGTGAAAGTATCTGAAAAAGGATCTTATTCAAACTGCTGTTTTGTGGAGTACTGGAAGAACGCAGCATTCCATCTTCCCTGCATTCATGCAGTTCTCGAGAGCTTTTAATATGACCAACAGAAAGTCCTTACCTCCTACCCGAAGCTCTTAGTTCCTACCCAAACAGCCCCATTACATTCCATGGATAACTTGCCTGAAAATAAGTTTTAAAAGAGCAAAGTTCTAGTTAGAATTAACGTTCATGAGTTATAGTTAAATTATTGTTCCTATATGCAGTGTGTCAGAAGTCAGACCAAAACTTACCAAAATAGAAATAATTGTCTAGTTATTACAGTCAGCTGTGAGTAAGACCTCCAGAGGACTCAGACTTTAAATGTCCAAACTCTGAGGATGCATCTCTCTCCCACAGGGATTTATTACTGAAGCAAATCTGCACTACTGAAGAGAGCTATCACTGACATATTAATATGCTTGAGTTATTTCCAAAGGTGTCTGATTTGCTGTTTGCATGTGTGTCTGTAGTAAGTGGATGTTTTTGAAGTGTGTAGGAAAGGAGTGAGCAGTGGCTCTTGGCATGTGAAACACAAGTCTCCACGGGAATGTAACAAACCTGGCTGAACAATAGTGCTGCTTGCATTTCTATATATGTCTCTGGCTCTGGCTCCATATCTGTCATCCTGTCACTTGGATTATACATTCATTTGCACTATTAGGATCATTATTGGCTCACTTTTCTGCCTGCTTTATTCATTTGATCAAATTAGAGTGTGCCCTCCATAATAAAATATTCCCATGTGAGCTGGATTTCTGCTTTCACTTGTTTATATCTCTGCATGTCATTTTGCCCAAGAAGGTGTTTAGGGTGGCTTCAGCATTTTATTTCAGTAAACGTGAAGAGCAGGCTTCAGCCACTTTACATTTGGTCAAACATTATTTCTCCATTGAAATTGCTTTGAAATTGTTTTGAAAATGTAAAGACGGGAATGCAAAGCGTACTGTGAGGTCAAGGGAGAGTTCAGGGGTAATAAGATGGCAACTCAGAGAGATGTTATGGAAAATGTTCTGTGCTTTAAAAGACAAACCATTGTCTTTGTCTTGTCTGATTATTGAATGAATTTATACTGTTCTGCAGACGTGGGATGATTGCTCATTGGGTTTGAAGCACAGTTTTATTCCAAAAGCCATTTGCCACTGTCACTTGTGGCAAGAACGCCTATGAGTTACAGAGCAGCATTCTCCACTCCTTTGAGCACCATTTAAAATGTTGCATGGTGTTCAGAGTAAGGCAGAATGCAGCCTGTGTTTTAGTGAAAGGTGTTTTAGCCAAAGGATAGATTGTGAACACACTGTTCCTGGGGGGAGGGGAGTAGTTTCTGAAGAGAACAAGAGTGTGAGTCATTTATTTGCATGAGTAATTTCATTTTTGGTTCTGCTTTGGCTTTTCTCCTACATATGATCCACATGCAAGAAATAACAGCTTCAGTTTTCACATAAAAACCTGAACCTGCAGGGGTAAGGAAGTGTGTGGAGAGGTTTCCAATCACTTGTGAATTTACCTGGAAATTACTGAGCTGCGCAGATCTTACCAGAAGGCTACTTCTGTAAAACCATTTCTTCCTCACAGTACAGGACTGTCAAAAGCACCATTGACAAAAATCAACTTCAGTTGTTAGAGTAAGCAGCCAGGCCACCAAGTACCCATGAAAGATGAGCTTATTGAGTCAGAAGATGCTACTTTACTGAAGTCATTTTTTAAAAGTAGAATTGTATTTTAAGATAAATTAGATTAGATGGATATCTGCCAAACTACCATGGCTGTATTTAGGTTAGTTACCCATGCAAATGCCAAATTACATGAGGACAGAGTACTATAATGCACCATATATGTCTATCTCCAGCTCTGTACATACCACAACTATGAATATATGTACCATTGTGGAACTGAAACAATAGGGGAGCTGATTCTTAGCTGTATTTAGTATTTTAGCTCCACTAAATGTAAAGTCTGACAATAGTTTTCCTCTAGGGACAATCCTGGCCTCCCTGAAGTGAGGCTTCAGTAATTGCATGCACCAGCCCTTGGAGGGTCCTGTCACACTCTTGAGGTGTGGACCTAGATGCAGCAAGCTTCAGCTGAGGAGTGACCATGATGAGTCTATACCATGAAGAGATTTCTTAGTTCAAGTGCTCCCAGCAGTACAGCTTCTCACTAAGTACACATAAGGCTGTTCAGAGGCCAGAGGGTGTGAAGAATGTCAGTCTTACAGGCCCTATGGACTTTTCAGCATATAAGCATCAGCACCAAGGCCATGACTTCACACTTCATCATTCCATTTTTTAATCCAGTCTCTAATCCATTAATTATATGCAGTGAAACATTCCAAAATTACAAAGGGATTTGTGTTCCTTTAACATGTGTGAGCTGGCTGGAAAGGCTTGTGAATTTTTGTGACCTTTGGTCCATCTTCATGGCAGAGTTGACTAACCCGTGTTTCACACACCTCTCTAAAAGTTTCAGTTTCAGGCTGCTTTCTGATATAAATGATAGTTGATGAGAATGGAGGTTTTTAGAAGAAAACTGCAACAGAAATGTCAAAACATGAAGATAGCTACAGGGGAGAAACACTCTTAAATGTGTGCCAAACACTAACTCAGGAAAGCTGACCGCGTTCCCATAAATTACTGTTGACCCTGGCAACAGGTTGGTGATTTTTCTCACTGCTAGCATTAATGAAAAGTTCATAAAGTAGCAATAATAATTAAATTAATACAGAAGCAGTGGTGCTAACCAGGTTAGGTAGTGGTAGTCATTGTGACCATGCTTATCGTGTTACAATGGTTTAGCCAAGAAAAACCTTATCTGATGAAAACAATAGTTCCCAAAATGCACTGCTTCTAGAGAAATTAATTCTCTTCAACATGGGTTTCCAAAATAAATATAACACAATATTTTACATTTACTTATGCAAATCCATCAAGACATGCTAGCCAAGCCATAAACTAAATCAAGATAACCTTAGTTAGTATGTTACCCCTTAGCTATGAAGCTGCTGTTAGTTCCCCTTCTGGTATGGCTTCATCTGCACATACTAGTACAACATGGCTTAGCATTCTCTCTTTGACTTTTCTTTTTTTCAACAGAGCTGGAAAGAATGTTTTTCACCAAATGGAGTGCATTCCATGAGTGATGGTTTTCTGTTGGAGTTATGAATTTGAAAAGGTTCACTACCTCCCAACGAACAGGCCCCAGGATTTATGCACTTTCTTTAGCCAAGTTTTGAATCTGTCTTTGAAGCCAGATGCATGCTGGAAGATTTTCTCTGTCTTCTTGGTTTCTAAGCCTAAGTACATACTGCATGGAGGAAAATACATGGAATTTGTTCATTTGACACCTTCCATCCCTTTAGATGCTTTTCCTGACCTCTCTTCTTTATCTGTACTCTCTTCGCGCACCTTCTAAGCAGCTTGGGATGTGTGCCATGCGGTAAAAGGAAGTAATAGATTTTACATTATACAGAGAAATGGTCCAGGTTCTTTTTCAACTGAATCACAAGAAAACCTAAGAGCCAAAACCACTTCTTTCCCCATCTGCCTCCAGTTTCCCCTAGCCCCTCTGAAAATACTGAAGTATTGTGAGGTTAAACAATGATGCAGATATATCAAATGTTTGGACACCCTTTGGTACAGGGAAAAAAAAAATGTTGATTAATTCTTTCATTTTTTCTTCATCAAAGTGTATTTCTAAATGCAAGTTAAAAGAGCTTTAGAGAAACTTTATCCTATATCCCACCAGAAAGACCCTCTTATTACAGAAGCTGGAACAATCTTTCCTCCTGATAATTTCACTTTACTGTAGCAGAAATTACCTTAATTTTGTCATTCTGATGGTCTCTCTACTTTGAGAAGAATCACTGTATGTCCTGCAACTCCTTCAATAGAAAGAAAGAACAAAATTAATATAGCCTTTATTTTTTAAAAGATTGAAGTTAAATTTAAAAAGTTTTGAAGTCTTGATCTCATTCCACGAGTTATATTCATTATATAAGACACCTAGAAACAGAACAAACAGCTGATGAAATTTGCCATTTCCATATTATATCTATACCAGTTATACAAATCTGTTTTATGTATTTCTTCTATGTTTTCTTGTATTATTTTTTTCCCCGTAGGACACTGTATCTGACAATGGGTCAGAAATGGCCTGAATACTTAAGGTGTTTGTGAGATGGTCTCAGGACCCTAGAATGTTAACCCAACAGAAAAGTTTCAAAACTGGTATTTAAAGGTTTTTTTCCAGAATAGAAATACTTCAGGAAGGAGGGGGTTGGGTGTAGTACTATGATCTGTTCCTCGTCAATGATGGTTCATCTATTGAAGCTGCTTCATAGATTACTGAGCAAGGGGTACAACTGCAGCTTTGGGACCTAAAAAGGTGATTGTGTTAAAAGTAAAAGTGCAGAAGGAAGTAAAACATGCTAGGTTATTAGAGCTAGAGCTGGGATGGTTCTGGTTCACATCAGAGAAAACCCCCTGGGATGGAGCTTTGCCCAGTAAACCTTCAGGCTGGTCCAAGAAAACTTCATTTCTACAAAGAGTTCAATGCATTCAAATTCTTTCCCATGCAAGCAGTGGATCAAAGCCTTCAGTGCTCTGCTGCACAACAGAGTCACCAGGCTCATGACACAGGCCAAATGAAAGCAATTTTTTGTTGGATCTCAGGGAAGGTCATACCCCTTGGCTGGTTAGAAAAGCACTGGTTTCTTCAGCAGGACTGTGGAAAGAAATCCTGTGAGAAGTTTGCAGCCCTTTTAAACACTCATGTGCCTAGCACACATTTAGGTGTTAAATCCTGGTGGCTGCTTTGTCACGCTGTGCCCTATGATGGAACGTAGCTTGTCTGTTTGTGCTATTTTTGTGCTTCAGGCTATATTCCCTCACATCAGTAACCTGAGGCAGAGATGGATGGGGATCAGCAGCAGCAGTAAAGATGCTCCTATCCAACACCACCATCACAACTCATCTTGGCTTTCCCTGTATACCTATTTCAGTGCCTGGACTCTTCACGTGCTGCGGTGAGAGATGTTCAGTTGTGCAGAAGCTGACTTGTCCTTGATTACTGGATGCCCTCCTGGATACCCTACTGGCTGCATTCAGCGGGTGAGACCATGATCTTTCCTAAGCTGGTCTGCCTTCAAGCCACTAAGCTTCTTTTGGTATATAGCTGGAGTATGACTTTAAAGTCAAAGGAAATTACAATGTTCTACTCTGGGTATGTATTTACAGTAGTGAGAGGAGATTAAAGCTTTGGCAGCACCTCTGAGCAGACCAATGAGATGGGCACTTGAGAAGGGTTAGAGAGAAAGTGAAGAGATGAGAACTTTAAAGAAAGGACCAGAGTTTTAATCAGGACTTCCACTGCCTGAAAATAAATAGAATATGTTTCCTCACAGCATCCTTGTTTGATAGGGAAATGTTAAGATTTATTAACTAATAATCCTGAAAGACAGTTATCAATAAAATAATATGATAAAAAGAATATAAAATTTTACTATTCTTCAGTTGGGCACAGCTTTTCCAGTCAGGGCTATAGGGATATAAGCTGTCAAGTAAAATGATTCATCTTCAACACCTGTTTCATTTGAGGGATTCCTGTGCTTAAAGTGAGTCTCCAGAATATTTCTAGCATCTCTAATATCAAGGGGAAAAGGAAGGTTATTGCAACCTCCAAATTTAGTCAGATGCATGAGTGAGGTTGCTGCAGCAACCTCCAATAAAAGTGGACCCCAGAGTCAGAGATGTACTTTTGTTAGCTGGCAAAGAGCGGGGGAAAATGTAAATCTGCCTTGCTGTATAAGCTTGCATTTCATTCTCATTCTGTTTATTGAATTCATAATGTTTTCTGTCACCACTTTTGCTGAAAAAAATATTGAAAACGGTTTTCTCAGTTTCATCTGCAATAGATTTATGTATAATATCACAGCTTACCACCAGTGATACCCTAGATTTGGAAGATAAATGTTTCAAGTGAACTCTTCAGTTCATGCTTGGTTTTTAACTCTCCAAGAAATTTTCCATACCACAAAGAAAACAATGCAGAACATTAATAAGGGATATTACAGCAGTTAATTAATAAGGGATATTACAGAATTAGGAAATTATTTCTGTTTCTCTTAGAGTCTTAACAGCCATCTCTGATCACTATGAAATTTAGCATAAACCCGAAGAAAGCGTTGTGAGATGGGGTCTGCAGACATTTAAAGAAAGGAATTGGTAACAGGAAGTTCTTACACAAAATCACGTCTCAATTTCTTCTCAAGCTAATGTGAGTTAGAGAAAAGAGTCATACTGAATGCCCAGAAAACATGTGAGGTCACACACTGCTTGTGTCATTTAGTGCTTTGGTCCTGCAGCTTCTTTGGGGAACGAAATAGAAAACAGTGCTCTAGAAAAGCTGGGTCTTTCTATGGACCGAGTTGGGAGGCTTACTTTATGCCTATGTAAAATGGGTAGGCGACAAGCTGTTGTCTGTGGGCATCCATGGGTCCTGCGCATCTCAGAGGGATAGCTAATACATAGTGCTTACATTGGCTACATGTTCAGGGTCTGTTTGAATGTTTGAGTATTGGGAGAATTCTGAACAAAAGCAGGCTGTAGTTACAATAGTAAAATAACCTAAAGCCAGCAAAAAAAATTGAAAAAAACCAGAGGGTGAAAGCAAAATAAATAATGCATTTGACTGATTTTCAGCAAGTTAGAAGTTGAAAGGAGAGGTGAGGATTTGCAGCATGAAGTGAGCTTGTGGCAACCCAGGATAGGACAGAGAGGATTAAAAGCGAAAGGTGTGTGTGAGAGAAAACTTGGGGGATATCAGAGTTCAATAGTTAACAAAGAGGGGATTTATGATGGCTGATAGCCATCAACCGTACATTCTTCCCTTCCTAAGGGCACTGCCTTTCTCAGGCCAGGTTTTAATCTCACATTCTCTGCTCCATCTGGTTAAGTAAAGTGTGAAAGGTCCACACTCCACTTCTTACTGAGGCAGTCATCCATATTCCTCTCCTCTTTATGTGGGGAAGGGAACAAGGAGACCCTTTGTTCCAGTGGCTATTTAGGATGCTCTAGCTACTCCATTTCCTATGAGTTCTGGGGCACTGTTTAGCAAAGTTCTGTTGGTTTCTGCCATTTCATGTATTCTGTTAGGCCTGGAAAGGTTTTTAGTTATTCTTTCTGTGCCTCCATCTGCCCATGAAGCTAGGACTGAGACTGCAGAGAGAAAGGGACTGTAAGAAGAGATTATTTATGGTCCTTAACCACTTACCAGAGATAGCTTATAATATATTTCTTCTATGAGAGGAACTGAGGAAAAGCATCCTTGGTGCACAGTAGACACGCTAAAGTACTGGTGCTAGTGCCAAGGAGTTTGAACACCTGCTAGAATGAATAGTCTCTTTCATGTCTGTGTAAGCTGTCTTTTTTATTGAAGGAGTAAGTCTTCTATATGTTCTAAATTAAGTATATTTGGACAGGGTTGGGTTTTTTTTAGATCCAAGATGCTTTCAGAGGTCCAGAACAGAGTTAATGATCAAAATGTGGCAGCATTTAAGCCACAGTAATGCAAATACAACTTTTCAGGAAAACATTCGCAAACCCAAGTGAAACCAAACTAAGCAAGGGCAAGGAAAGTCAAGAAATCTCTTTAATTTCTTCAGGCTTCTTTTGTAAACATCCAGGCAACTAAATTCTGGCTCTGAAGATAATCCAAGACTTTACCCTAGCTAGTGCTACCTTTTGGGGAAACACCATTCAACCTGGGATTCTTGGAAAAGTAAATTCTAAGAAAGACACAAGTCTAATAATTGACGACTGGGATGTTGAACCCTTTCCCAGGCAGGGTGGAGAAAGAGAGGTAGCAGATCTTTCTAGCACTCTCAGCAGCTCATTTTATCACTTCAAAATGCACAGTGCTCTGCCATGGTACTGGCATACCCAGATTTGCCCCCCCACACACACACTTTATGCAGGTAAAAGCCACTCTGCGTGTCACAGATAGGCCACCAACGCAAAGGATGCCTGCCTGTTGCATACCAAATGAGCAAATGCATGCAAGAGGTTGCGTCCAAACCACCTTTTGCAAAGGGGTATCACAATTGCACCACCTTGTTCCCAGATAAGGGGTGTCTCTCTGCCATAGTTTTTCTACTGTCTTTAGACAGCTAGCTTATGGTTAAATCTCTAAAGCCAGGTTATTGCTCGTACCTGGGGATAACAGACTCTGAATGTGTCAGTTCAGGTGCTTTATAGATCTTCCTCAGTCTATTTTGATGCCTAATAGCTTTTGTGATTTAGTTTCCTCTTAACGAAAAGCAGGCAGCAACACCAAAAAGGATTTGGGATGCTCATGAATAACAGGAGCAGGATAGATTGACTATTCATAACTGATCTACTTTAGGTGACATTTAGTTCAGAAAAAATAAATAAACTTTCCATCACAACAGAAAGATAGGGATAGAGTTCCATTATTTTAAAAAAGAAAATAGTGTTGGTCTTGAAGAGAAGGAATAAAATGTTTAATTAAACTCCTAAGCACAAACAAGGAAAGGTGGATAAAATGTCAAATGTATCCAATCTCAAAAGCAAATGTGAGTGTGAAGGGTGGGAGCCAAGCACACACCAGGTGTGGCAACATTTAAATTTTAAAAACCAAAAGTAAAAGATAACAGAACAATCGTCTTCTTGTTGTTGTTCTCTTTCTGGACTGCCCAATAGGGAGCACAATTATGGTCCCCTTTTCCTTAATATTGATTTACTTGGACACTTTTGATCCTTTAATTCTTTCAACCCTCATTGGTTCTTGCCTCCTCCAAGCACAGTGAGAGAGTAAAGAAGCAAAGGAGGGTAACATGGACTGAGGGAGGTGGACAAAGATGAACAGAAAGAAGCAGTCTGTAACCAGAACTGTCCTCCTGCAACCAGAACTGTCCTCCTGTAACCAGAACTGTCCTCCTGACTGCAGCCTGAACACAGTCCCCTTCATTCCTGGACTGCCAAAAAATGCCCATATCAAACATAATAAAGTGAAGCCAAGAAGAACTCCAAGCCAAGTGAGAGATTTGAACTACTGGAAAACTGGAAAATCTTTCCACACCATGCTTCTCATTCCTAAATGGTAAAGGGGTGTACAGTCATCCTAAAAAAGTGATTATATACGGGTTCTGCAAAAATAGAGCCATTGCTATCCCCGCAGCTAGAGCTGATTATGCATTGCTAGGAGGGAGTCCTGGAACCACTTTTAAGAAGTTGTCTCCTTTATGCCCGGACACAGTGTGGCCAATCTCATTTAGGGATGGAAAACAAGAACCAGGCTAGCTGGGGAGGTTCACTCCACCTCAATTTCTCCTTCTTTCAACCAGAGGGGGAAGGAGCAAATGCAGCTTGTGGTGTTTTCAGGCAATGATTGCTTGTCCCTCTAGGTATATTCCATTGTAAGAAGCTTTAAACAGAACAAACACACCAACAAGCAAAGAACTGGTGATGAGAGCAATGGTGGATATGTGTCTCTCAGGTAATTCACTAAATCACAGCAACTGATTGTTCCAGATTTCAGGGGATGATGCACTTCAGCCCAACCTTCTTAGATTACAAACTTTATTTCACTGTCCAGTAGAAGGAAGAGTACTTTATGAAAAATATCCCTCCTTTCTGTTCATTTTTAGATAGGATTCAGGATGGTAAAACCTGCCTTCCTTTCCCCTGAAGGATGGAGCTCAAAGTATGTGTTCCCAAACTGGCACAAGTAATATATGAGTAAGGAAACAATGGGACATCAAAGTCCAGCAATATTTCTTTGCATTAGAATTTTCATCAGTGCTTCATGCTGTACAAACTCTAGCAGCTCTGGGACTTGATGAGAGTCCTACTATTGACTCTCCTGAGCTGAAGATTTCATCCATAGCCTTCACAACTAGACATGTCAAGTAAAAACTGGGGAAAATAGAACCATGTAGTCACAAAGAATTTACTTTGACCATGAGGCACACCTGTTATTTTCAAATACACTTCAACAAAACCAGCATGAAGTGGCTCTTTTGCAGCAACTAAACTTGAAAAAGGCAAGTTAGAAATTGGGTTTGGAAGAAAGGAGAGAATTACCTTCCAGGAGACTTCAGAAAAAGCACTTGAAGAAGGGACTTTGTGGAGGAGTGTACAAAGCTATTTGCAAATGATTGTCACTAACAGTGGTCAAGATTATAACTGCAGGCTGTTTGCATGTCTGTGTGAATTCAGATTACTATTCTCTGAAAACCATTTATTTTCAAATGTACACTTTTTTTTCCCTACCAAGGGATATTTTCAGACGGTACCAGTTCTCTCCTTCTTGTCATATTGCTGTTCCACTTGCAATTTCAATAGGGGCAGAGACAGTGTTCTGACAATGCCACGTGTTCCTTCAGAAGTTCCACCTCAACATCTGTTGCCCTTCTTAAATCTATCAGCTAAATTATTGGCTGAGGTTCAACAGTCTATACGTTTCCCCAATTAGCCCATCAGTTAGCAATTCCCAATTGCTGACTTTAATGTGCCTTGTGGATAAAAAGTTCCAAAACTTTTTCTGATCTGAGAAAAATGGATGGGGGTGAAGTATGCACATGAAACAATGTTAATAATCTTTCAGATGTGAGTAACCATGCATTTGCATAGCACTGTGAACATGAGCCTTTTACAATTATATACAGTTATTACATATAACTAGTGTGAGTTTCTATATGCTAATGTATCAGCCAATTAGTTGACATCCACAATTAATCCTCCTTTCTCTATCACCTAGTTAGCATTGAATGAGGTTGGTGTGTACTTGAATTCTCATGTGATTCTTGATTGCATTGTGGAATGTGATCAAAAGCCTCTGTTTGAATGTGAATGATTGTGTTGCTCACTGCACTTGATGGCAATTTACTTAAATATGATACTCTGCAGGAGAACTTGTTCAAAGTAAAGTCACAACAAGCAGTTTATCATTTCCATGCACAGTATTTAGGATTATTGCCTCTTGAAAGCTTTAAAAAAAAAAGAAACAGAATAAGATAATGCCAGAAGGAGGAGCTGAAGCAGTGGTATGACCATACTCTCCAGTGTCAGTGTGTGGAAAAATGTGTAAACCTCAAATTAAGGTTGTGGATACCTTTACCCTAATAATAAGCAGCCTCCTAGTCTGAGAGAGCACAGAGGTAATGTCATTGATAGCAAAAGGTACTACAAATTCTTCCAGTGTGGCTACATTCAATGTACCAATCTCATCTGATCTCAGCATCTAAATCCTCTCAGCCCTGGTGGCTTTCATGAAGAGTTGCAGTCAGGAGGCACAAGTGCAGGAATTATGGTCAAACCTCTGGCAAATTTACACTATTACAGTGAAAAAGCTTCATGCAACTTGATTGTCACAGATAAGCTGCTGAAGCATAAGGACAAATACACTATAGAAGATAAATGCTGTAAGATACTGAAATTTTGGTTAGTTGTCAGCTCTCTACTAATTCTTCCACACTTCTCACTTCATTAGTAAAATTATCCTTCACTGCAAATTAGGCCACAAGTAGAATATTAGGGTTTTAATTCTCCTCTGGTCTAGCCTATGTTCACAGCATAACTTTTGCCCTACTTCACTGATTATAGAATATATAATTAATAGATATAAATGCCATTTAACAGCTTTTGTTGATACTAAAAATGAAATCAGTGAGTATCAATTGGTTTCACACTGACATTCCTTTTTGATATCCATACTTAGGAGAAGCTCTCTACCTAGCTGAGACTTTACTCTCAGCTAGCAGCACAGAAAGGGAAAGGTGGCTAAAGTTCAGTACCTGTTCAAGACTCTCAAAAACCATCTCATCATCTTTAGATGAACCTACACACTTCATGTGATCCACCCAGTGCATTAGTGGCCTTAATCTTGAAAGAGGAATATGAGCAAGAGTATCTTATCATCAGGTCCAGACCATCTGTTTTTCCTGAAGCAGGTGTCTTGACTGTCTCATAGAGGTTCCCAAATTGGTTCAGTTTTCCTCTGGCTGACTGTCAAGGGGAGAAGAAGCAAAGCTCCACTTTCTCGCTGCCTCTCCCCTCTCCTTCTCTGATTGCTGGTAGAGAAGAGAAGAGAAGCACAGGCCATTTGCTCTTTTCCTGGTGGCACAGTTCCTGAGGCAGAGCAATGCTATGAAAGCGTTTAGTAGTTTTGCCTGAGATTTGATTTATCACAAAGCAAAAGTCTTTCACAAGGGAAATTAGAAGAATAAATAAAAGTTAAGGCTGAAACTGTCATTCCTTACCATTTTGGACAGTTAAATAAGAAGAACATGAGTAAAGCCTTGTTGGGTCAGAGTAGTGGTCCATGCAGCCCGCTTTTGATGCTGGAGACAACAGAACTGTGAGTCTGGCAGACATATGCCTTCTACATCCTCAGCATCCACAGCTGTTATTAGAGATCTTAGAGGTACCCATCACTAGATTTCTGTTTACCAACATATTGTCCACTATTTTTTCTAATCCTTTTGAACCTGATACTGTCTGCTTCCTATGTCAGCAAACTCCAGAAGGCAATTTAGGCTGCTGTGACAAAATATCCTTTGTGAAGTTAAACATTTCTCAAGTGAGAAAGAACCCTGAGCTTTCCCCCTCCTTTTCAACAATGATATCTGCCCTGTTAGAAAGTTAAGGATGTGCCTAAAGGTACCACCTGGTCACCTCCTGTTAACTGATGGTGGTGTTCAGCTGTTGAGAAAAGACAAGGGCAATAACCATGATCACCCAGACAACCAAGATTTGTCTCTCACTGACCTGTATTAACTTCCACGGTTTTATCATGCATCATTCAGCAATTCCTTAAACCCTAATCTTATGGTTTACACCCCTGTGCTTTGATTATTTTCATTATTTCTGTGTACACTAGGCATTCTGGGTGTTTTCAACTGGAAGATTTTGTTGTATTTATTGATGGGACAGTATTTATGACAGGTAAAGGCTTGTGGATCACACAGGGTACCATGGAACCAGTACAAGAGAGAAAGATGAGAGTGAACCCATGAGTGATTGATGAGATCTTGCAAATAACAAAGCAAAATTCAAGTAGCTCATCATTTGTCCAGCAGAACATGTCTAACATCAGGAGTATGTCCTGACTAAAAGATGGTTTGGGCAGGCAAAGGGAAAAAATTTAGCTAACAAGCTATGGAAGTCAAATTAGCAGTGGCTGTGGAGAGGCTCCATGTGGCCATTCATCCTACTAAATTAACCCAAGTATGAAAAGGGGTCCCCCTTAGACAATGCACTCTTAGGACATTTGTATTTCACTTAGGCTGTTGCATCTAGGTGCTACAGAAAATGTTTAGTATAGTAACATTCAGTCCCTCGGTGGTGATACCAGCTGTACCTATACCCTGTGAGGTAAATTAAGGCTGGAGCATCAGATCAGAGTTTCAGCTTTAACTGTCAATTTCCTGGCTTTTTGTGGGTTTTAGGCAGGCCCTTAATGTTACTTTAATGTAGGGGGTTTCTTGTGGTTTAATATTTCTAAAGGCAGTAAATTATTTCCAGCATATGTAAAAAAGACAAATTTCTCCTGTGGTTAGTGACCACAAAGCAAAACAAGAAACAGAAATACTCAAGAGTAGGGTTCTTGAGAAAAGGTTATAGAGCTTTAAACCTCCCTTTTGATGTCACATGCAAAAAAAAAAAAGAAAGTTCAGTATGAGGCTGATGATTAATACCTTTAGAAAGCATAGTAGCAAATAAACACAACCTGCGTCCATCATCTCTGCATTCAGTACAAAAAGCTTTTTGTCTGCTGTATGAGCAAGCACTTTGAAACAATGCCCCCCACGCCCTTAGACACATCCAGTAAAAATTAACTGCTGAGTAATAAGTGTATCCCAACTTGTGAGGAGAGGTCCCAAACTGACAAGCAATGAAGATAATGCTGCATTAAAAAAAAAAAACCAAAAAAAAAGGTATGTTTTTTGTCTCTACTAGTGAATGATATTCTTACTTAGCCTTTCCCATGGAGCAGAAAGAGAGGTGAGCTGATGCCTGAAATTTCAGTAGAATCATTACTACAGCTGAATGAAGTTCTGAAGAGCTGACTGATATTGTCAGATAAAATCCATAAAGCTTAGGAAGTCACAGTCTCTTGTGGCTGGACAATAGCTAGCTTAACTATCCCAGACCAGTATCCTCCAGTAACTGTTCTGACTGTAAGGCTCGAAAGCACCAATTACAGCTCTTGTGGGACAGATGACCACACAGGCATTAGGACCATGGGACCTGTTGATGCCTACTGTGGAACCCCACACAAAGCCAGGGGGTCATTTCTCTGTAAATCCCCAGGCTTGGCTAGCTGACTTGGGGCAGGTGGCCTTGGCAAACCTCTCGCCCATGTCTCTAAGCCAGGCTTGTGCAATATCATCTTCCCCCCAGGGAAGAGCTTATTTTGCTGGGAATAGCAAAGTCTCTGTTTCTATACTTGTGAACATTTGTGTAAAAAGAGTAAGCGTTGGGAAAACAAGACTTTTTCAGGAGGCAAGATCTTTTGGCAGTATTGACAGCCAGATATATTGAGGATTGTTCATACCAGCTTTATTCTCAGCACCATTTAAAAACTTTGGTTGCATCACTCACAGAGCAGATTTCCAGAAGCAATTGTTTGCTTCTAGCTTGGGAAAGAGAGGTTTTCTGCTGGCATGATTTACCTTGTCCGATGCCTAGAGGGACCAAACGCATCGGCATTAAAATGCAGGACTGGAAATTAATTTGCTTGATTTTCTCATAACTTTTTCAAGGTCAAGCTAGCTGTACAAGACAGAATGCTACTAGTTCAATGACATCTTCGGGAGCAGCTCTGGACTCCTCACTCCAGAAATGTTACCATAAATTAAAGAAGAGGTAAGAATAAAGAAAGAGACTTTCATTCAGCTATAGGAGCTGAATGAAATAAAGATGTGCTGTGTGTAAGTCGTCAAGAAAACTTCATATTGCCTTGAGATTGTGATCCTTCTCTTCACAATACAGCTATTCTTGGTTCTAACAGTGGTGATAGGAAGAGGTTTGAAACAGAATACAAAGTGTATGGAGTCTCAAATAAACACCAGCTCATATCCCTCAACTACAGCTTTTTGGAGGAGTGTTCTTCTGTCAATATAGCTGTGAGATCTGTAGTCTACATTGGAAAACGCAAACTCAGTGTATGTGATGAGGCTGCAAAATGTCCAGTCTAGAAAGTTACATAAATGCTACTTCATTGAATTATTGAGGATTTCCCAGGAGAAATAACTAAACTAATTAAAAAATAACAGCTAATTTAAAATTAATTTCATGGGCAATTAGCTCCAATGTTGCTAACCAATGGGCTATATTCTTCTTTTGCTAGAAAGAAGTTAAAAAGGTCACAGTCTCCCTTGCTACGTCATGGTTTGCAAAAACTATTCACTTGGTGCAATGACTGGAAGACACACTGTTACTGGCAGCATGTGGTACAAAATTCACACAAGTCACATTTTACTTTGTGAATCCTTTTTCCTCAGTGACATTGGAATTCCATTCTTCCTTGTCAAAAGCCTACCATCACTAGCAGATATTAATAACATTTTTTAAAACAAGAATTACTCTGGGCATTTCTGGGGTCCAAGCTTACAGTGAGTAGTAGCTCCTCACTTCATTACTAGTTCCATTAGCTCTGGTGGGACTATTTATAGAGTGAAATGCTCCTCAATGTGAGTAAAAGTGTTAGTACTTGACCCAGTAAGTGTAGCTTGCAGCTTGACTGTTCCCACAAAAATCTAAGCTTAATGGTCCATACTTTCTTGGGAGCATTAGTTTATATTTAGTTTACAAGAAATACAGATAGAACTAACCTCAACAGAGTCTACTTGGTTCAGACTGAGATGGCTTTCATTTTGTTTTGAGAGAAAAGAAAGAATTAAATATTGCAGATTTTAAGCAAGCGACATGTTTACTATTGCTAATGGAATATTAATATAGAGGTACCTAGTTTCTGTCATGATGGGGAATTAAGAGGGAATAATAGGAATCATACACTCTTCTCCATGGTCTGCTATGAGCATCTGTTAAGACTGCCTGGTTTGAACCATCTTCAGATATTGCACCAGTAGGAAAATAACTGGTAGTGCAGGAATATGTGTATTCTATAGAGATGCAATTATATGTAGTTAAACTATATGGTGTATATATTCTTAATTAAAATAATGAAAGTGATGGCATGGTTACATGGTTTTATTTCATCAGAATCTTGTACACATATCACCTCAAACTGTGGTTCTCATGTTTAAAACCATCACTGCCTAGATCTGGATTGGTGGCAAGTCTTGCAAAAGAAGTCACATATGACAGTAACAGAAAGGCCTTCTCAGGCTTTTCCATGTTACTCCCCTACTTCTGACAGATTCAATTTCCCTTTGTCTATCACCTTGTTTAGGATATGCTAAAATAACTTGGTAGTAACCGTCTCCGTTGCCCCAAGAAATTAACTGAAGGAGTCCCACAGAGTGGATGCTGTTAGGTCAGGCCCTATAAGGAGCATTCCTCTGTTTGACATCGCTAATGATTGATATATTGAAGCTATTTTTAACTTTAAAATTGGGGATTTCCTATTTCTTCAAGAAAATATTTGTGATTTTTTTTTGCTCTCTTCCCGTACTGACATATACAAGGGGAGATACAACTCATTTCAAACAGCCAGATTCTTATCAATAAAAATATTCTTTTCTCTGTTGACCATACAAAGAAATGATAAACATACATTTTTCCCTGCATTTAGACATTCAGCACTCTATCTTTAAGTGGGCTGCGGGTGATTATGTCCTTGATCACTGACCTGTTTATATGGCAGGTTCAGAAACTCTGTTGGGATTAGTTGCAGTTTCAGGGGATTGTGTTGTCTTTTGGTAGGGACGCTGTCTTGACCAGCAGATACAGAAGTATATTGTTGAGTTTCTTCCCAATACCAATACACAGTATCCCATTTTTAGTCTTGTAAGTGCTCCCATATGCAACAGAAATAATTAAATTTTTATTGACTTTTTGGCCTGCCTCCTAAAGGCGAATATCCTTCAGATGCTAAACATTTGATAGGTTTGAAGTTTGGGGAAGTTTTTTTCCATTCCATGGAAAATATGCATGCAGCAGGACAAAGGCAATCTTAAGTCTTTCGATATGGTTGGCCAACACAGGATAGGAGAGAGGAGCAAGATTGCCTTTCATTACCAGCGTAGATTGTCAAATTGCCAGTCTTACATATATTAACTTCTCCGGTGCGGTTCAGATTAGGATTCAAATCAACAGGAACAGTTCTGCATAAAACAATTAAAATGGGTTTGACCCATTTATCATGCACAGGATGCAGATAGACTTGTAAATTGAAACAACATGAATGCAAAGAGAGGGCTCTATTTCCCCCTTGCTCCAGACACTTTTCTCTATTCATAAAATCTCTTAAAAGCTTATTTTCTATCTTTCCTTTCCTTTTCTTTCCTCTATTTCTCTATTTCTCTGTTTATTCTTCTTTTTCTCTCCTCTTCTTTTGTTGTTTTTATTCTGTATGGCATGATTTGATCACAGCGATGAATAACCTCAGAAAGTCAGCCTTACTGGACCATACTGACATTCCTCAGGGGAAGTGATCAGATGACAGATAGCTGCTGTTGCAACACTAGCTAAAATGTGGTGATAGTCCTTTCCCCACCTAGTGTTAGCCAAGCTCAATCTTAATTGTTTTCGCTGATGTACTCAGTTTGGGAAGGGAGGCTGTTTCAATTTCAGATGGAAAACACTGCATCTTAGTGAGATCAAACATCTGAGTCCACCTGCCAAGAAATGCAAGGAAGAAGTCACCACATAGTGAATTTTGATCTATTTTTGTTTTTATTTCCTGCTGTTCATGAGAACCAGGAATGCAGATCAGGCTCCACCGTCCACAGAGAGGCATGTGTTAGCAAGGCTTCCGCTAATTCTTGGAGAACACCCATCCCCTCGCAGTTTTTGGCCAAACCTTTTGTTCTCTGTGGGCCATTGGTAATTTATCAGTGACTCATCTCTGGCAAGGGAATCCCAAGCCTGTTGGAGTAGCCTGGGAGAGTTCATGGTGATTGATGTGCTCTGAAGATGAATGCCCCCTGTTTTCCTGTCTCAAATTCTCATTCCATAGTTGCCCTCTGTGTAGAGAAATCTCCGAAAAGCCTTGTATTAAAAGGATCTCCAGAGACTCCTGATGATTCAGCTGGCTAAATGACAAACAAGTCAGAGGAAGGTTGACAAGCTGACTGAAGGGCAACTTAAGAAGTCAATCTGAAGAAAGGATTTGGAGGGAGAAAGTGTGTCCTGCGTTCCTCCGAATGGATAGGACAGGTTCAGTGCTGCATGTCAGTGAATAGCCTGGGTGCTGGAAGGAGAGAGAAACCATTTGAACCATTGGCAAATCTCATAAAAAGGTTCCTTCCTGGGCTTGCATCCCATCTTATTACCCCAGAGCTGCTGTTGTAAAGAGCAGGCATAAACTCACCCTGGCTATTGCAAGCACGTTTTCTGCAAGGTGAAAGGTTTGGCATCTGGAAGTGTCAGAAAGGAGTCTTTTGCCATAAATCACACCAAAAAAGCACTCAAATTTGACAAGCACCTTGAGACCACTTATAGGTTCACCCCTAAACTCCAATATCAAAGAGCACCTCCTCAAGCTGTAAACTCCTACAATACACCAAGTCTGACATGAGAAGATCCAGCACTGAGGAGTTGAATGGCAGGACTGTCCCTGATACCCCAGGACCCATAGACAGGGGCTGGCACACACAGCGCTCCATGAACTTCCTGGCTCCGATGCCCTGTTCCAGAAACGAAGGGGCTTTGCCTTCACTGAGCTGCAAAACCCTTCTCCTTTTTGCCCTCCATCTCTCCCTTTCACTGCCCAGATCCCAGCAGCGGAGCCAGCAGAGGGCAGAGCCAGGAGCTCCTGGCCGTGAGTCCCCCGATCTGCGTTCAGGTCTGTCCTGGAGCTGAGCCCGGCTCAGAGGATCAGATGTCTCATGTTTCGTTCTTAAAGATAAGGGAAATGCTTTTTTGTCACTATTTCCTCAACATCCAGCTTTTTTTTTTTTTCTCTGATCAGGAAAGAAAATGCTGTGGCACCTCTGCCCTTGGAATAGTCACCAGTGGTCATGAACTCCTTCCATGTAGCACTTTACCTGCTGAAACTGGTCCATAAATAGAACGAGCCTCCATAAACCCGCTGGAAAAGTCCATTCCCAGTGAGACTCCTCGGAGGCAGTGGGAGTGGATGACAATGTCCGAAAGGTGGGGATAGGCAGTTACCCCCTGCTTGCTCACGCAGACAGCTGTCTCTGACCGGTTCACTTCTCCCGGTGATTTATGAAGCCCTTTGATCAGAAGCGAGTTTTAATTGCCTGAACTACAGAATCTGACACGTGCTTCATCAAGTCAAAAGCTGAGCCTCTTCCCCACGCCCTGCTCTGCTCCTCCTTGGATTCAAGCCCTGCAAGATTTGAGGAACCCACCCAATCCCTAACCCCATCTTTCAGTCTAACTGGTCACCGGCTCAATAGCTGATAGAGGACTGACAAAAAGAAAGGAAAACCACCCAAACATGTCTCTTCCTGAAACACTGTCCGGTTCCCCACAGCATCCCCCCTACCCCTCCCCCTTCCCCCCCGCCCCCGAGGTCTCAAAAAGAGGCCCCGGAGAGCGAGAGGGAGAGGGAACGCTCCTGGGGGTGCGGGGATGGAGCCGGGGGAGCCCTCCCTGCAGGGCAGACCCGGGGGGACCTGCCCCGCCGGCGGAGCGCCCCTTCCGCTGGAGCCGGGTCCCCCGCGGGGAGCGGGCTGCCCGCACCGGGCCTGGCCAGCACCGGGGGAGCGGGTATCACGTTACTGCTGGGCAGGCAGAAAAAAGGCGAGTGTCAGGCACTGTCAGGTATTAATAGGACTATTTCTCCCCATTAAAGCCATGCCTTTGAGCAAAGGGGTTTCTTTCATGTTCTCCCCCACCAATACTCTGACTGAACTCCTAAAACTCAGGAATTTTCCAAATCAAAGGCATAACCGTTGTCCTTCTGTCCGTTTCCCCTCTCTGTGCCACACACACTATACCCCAAACTGCTTTAACTGTCATTATCCCCGGCACAGATGCCTGTTTAAATTCTTGATTCAAGCCGGAGGACATTTAATAGCTGACTGGATTAAATATTGCAGACTCCAGCCCAGAATCTCTTTGAAAATACAGGTCGAGGACTATGCCTAAATTCGCTGGATGAAAACTGATCTATGATATATGTTTTAAGTTCAGATCTGAGGACCGAAGGGAAGGGGGAAGGGAGTCTGTTCTGGATCTGGTTTATATTGGTGTAAAAACCTTGAAGTTGAAAGGTGTTCCAGGATGCTTGGAGAGGGAGAGAGAGAGAGAGAGAAAGAGACAGAGAGAGAGAGAGAGAAAGAGAGAGAGAAAGAGAGAAAGAAAGAAAGAAAAAGAGAGAAAGAAAGAAAGAAAGAAAAGGAAAGAAAGAAAACCTAATTAATTAGCTAATCTTGCTGTGTGGGTAATGGATGTATTTTCTATCGCAAGTAATTAAATATGAAGCACAGCGAGGCACTTTGAAAGTGATGAGGTTCGGTGGAGGAATTAGTCTCCTGTTTGAAATTAACACTAATTTGGCTCCTACATCAACAGCCCCTTCGTAGACAGCATCTCACTCAGTCACTAAACTTGTTTGATGGCTCCAGGGTTCAGAAGAGAGTGTGAGTGTGTGTTTGTGCCTGTGTGTCCGGAAAGTGTGCGCTTTCACACGCGAAGAAAAGCCTTGCTCCTTTTCAAATTCGGAGGCAAATGTAAAAAACCCAAATTTTCCAGTCGTTTTCTAAATTGTGTTAAAAAATCCAAGTCAAATCGGGGTTTGCTGAAAATTGTGATATCAGCTGAATTTCCCGTCATTTGTAGCGTCGATAATAAAAAGAACTCTACAGTTAGTCTATTATTTATTAAAAATAAAATCAAATTAAAAAATCAACCCACCTTCCATTTACATTCACTTTAAACGATTTTAAAATATCATGTGATTGGGACTCAAAGGCAATAAATCTAGATTAAGAATCCCTGGGGATTTCCAGGCCGATGCTATAGATTATGGGTAGCTCCTCAGCCTATTTATCTGCATTATATACGCCTGCGTTGTCATTCTCAAAACTAATGTGCTTCGTGTCAGCCTTTTTACCTTTGAAAATATTTGCATGAAAAGAAAAATAAAGACTGAATTCATTTTTGCCTGGCGAAGTTCGGAAAGAGCTCGTCTATTATTTAACGCAGGTACCCATTACAAAAGCCTCCACCGCGGCTCAAAACAAGGATGCCAGAAGGCAGCCGGACACCCACTTGCCTAAGGAGATTTGCAGAAACAAGCAAGGCATATTTACAGCTCATTGAAATGGTTTGTGAATGAAACGTCCAGAACAGAGGCAGGTGTTTGAGGACGTCCGAGACACCCCCTCCACCTTCACACCCCCCACTCCGCCCCCCAACTCCTCCATCCTGCCCCCAGCTCCAGCGAGGGTCCTCTCCCTCGCAAGGGCTGCGTCTCACTGACCTGCGTTGTGCCTCCAGGCCGGTGGGCTTGCGGAGAGGGACTACCGTCCGCCTCCCCCACCCCCCCCCCCGCCACGCCCTCCCCCCACCTGCCAGCGTGTCGCGACAGTGACAACCCACGAGCCATAGCTTTTAAAGTAAAATACCCGCGTACCTTCCGCAAAATAATAAGAACGGTACAAAAGGAGTAACACCCGCCCAGGACCCGCGCAGGGCTTGCAGCTAGCGAAGGACTGGCTGCGCCCTTCGGAAAAACGCCGAACCCGGGACAGCTTTTAATTTCCTGGAGAGCCGCGGCGCTGCCGCTCTCCCCGCCGTCGGGGCAGGGCAGGGCAGGGGGTCCCTCCGCCCGCGGCCCCCGCTCCCCGGAGGCGGGCGCGGGGCCGGGAGCGCCGGGCAGAGCCAGGCAGAGCCGGCGCCCGCCTTAGCCGCGCCCGGAGGGCTCGGGGCTGCCAGCCCTGGCTCTCCTTTGCTCCTCTTAGCAGCCTCTACCCACCTTCAAACAGAAGGCAATTGATTAGTCTCAGTTTCTCCTCCCAGCAGAGATCCGATACTTTCCTCGGGATCAAACGGACCCGAGACTAAAGAGGGGGTCGACGGAGAGGAGAGAAAGAAGGGGAGGGAAAAAAAAAGGAAGGGGGATAGAAAAGGCTGAGTGAAAGAAGAAAGAAAAGGCAGAGTTGAAAGGGGGGGGGGGGAGAAAGCGAGAGAGAAAGAGAGCAAGAGCAAGAGACGGGGGAGATGGAAAGAAGTAAAAAGAAAGTAAGAACGATAGAAAACGAAAAGAAACAAAAGAAAACGCAGGAAAGAAAGAAAGGGAATAAAAAGGAATGAAAGAAGGAAGGAAGGAAGGAAGGAAGGAAGGAAGGAAGGAAGGAAGGAAGGAAGGAAGGAAGGAAGGAAGGAAGGAAGGAAGGAAGGAAGGAAGGAAGGAAGGAAGGAAGGAAGGAAGGAAGGAAGGAAGGAAGGAAGGAAGGAAGGAAGGAAGGAAGGAAGGAAGGAAGGAAGGAAGGAAGGAAGGAAGGAAGGAAGGAAGGAAGGAAGGAAGGAAGGAAGGAAGGAAGGAAGGAAGGAAGGAAGGAAGGAAGGAAGGAAGGAAGGAAGGAAGGAAGGAAGGGAGGAAGGGAGGAACGGAGGAACGGAGGAACGGAGGAACGGAGGAAGGGAGGAAGGAAAAGTAGAAAGAGAGTTTTCCTCTGCACACAGCAAGAGGATATCAAATTTGGACCAAACAGCTGCGTTTCCCTTTCTGCAAACGAACAAACAAACTACTAAAAATCAATAATTAAATAGAACCTACAAACTGTATATCTACGTATAATTGCACACATATAGAAAATGGCAGGCATGATTTACTCTTGATTTTCTGAGAGCTTTTCTCTTCCCAGTATTTACAAGGCGGGGCTCCATTTGCAAGTTGTACATCTGTTCGCTTCACGTGACATTTTCATAAAAGCTCTAACATCTGGTCAAAATAAACCCCCTTCAGGTACCTGCTTAACTTTTCACATGTCAAAATCCTTCCCCTCTGAAGCGTCCCTTTCCCCCGCGGCTGCAGCCGTGTGTATTTCTCCTTTCTGAGCTGTTTGTTTAATGACTCTGCCTCGTCCCAAACAGAACTAAACAACCCTAAACATGAGGGGGCCACCCCGACCCTTCCCAAGAGCATCCTTCCCTCCGCTCCCCGCCTCCTCCCACCTCCAGGTTCCCCCTCAAGAGCGGGTCCCCGTCCCGCCGCAATATTGCGCGGTGGGATTTCTGCATCACAGGGAACGGGGTTTGCTGCACCCCCAAGCAAACCCGTGGTCCTGCTCGGGCTGATGTTTAGCACGAACACTGGTAAAGTTCCCAAAGCTAGATGATAAGCGCTTAATCGTCCCTAACTGATTCCGTTATTAATTCTGCCATTACCGACTGCTACTGTTATCATTGTAGCCGTGATGATTTCAGTGTGATTAGTCGGGATTACTTTGGAGTGAAAGGCGTCCTCTTTTGCCCCTGTCCATGCAGTAACGAGAGAATTTTTGTAAAGCTCCTGCACATTTAAACCCACCTCTTTACGAAAAGACCGGGGAGGTGTCGGGTACCCAAGGCAAGTAAACTACCTAAATAAGAGGGGTGCAAGCACTCCAGAGCGGGCGGAGAAGACTGGGAGTAATTGGGAGAACGGACAGCTTTTCCTCCGATCTGCATATTAGGGTTTCGTTCGAGTTTTATTTCGTATTTTTAGGCGGGTGTTATCATCATCATTATGTTTCCGGAGCTTTATTGTTCCTGCTCTGTAAAACCGCTCTAAGCCTCCCTCAATCTCGATCGCTTGGTCCTTATAAATGGCCGGGTGTTTGCTTTTAAAAAAGAAAAGGGGGACTTTGTACAAGTGATTTTAACCTGCTCCACCTTCAAGTGACCTGCCAAATGCTCCTTCTTACTTTATAGACATCTGGGAATTCCATACATGCCTTAAACTCCAATTACACACCTTCTTCAAAGGACACGTGCTTTGATTTGCCAAGAACATTAAGTGGACTGAAGTCGAAAGAAGCTGGTGCAGAAGTTAATGTAAAATACATCCTGTGCCATGTTTACTGAGGGCAGGTTATGTTGTGCAGCAAATAAAACATGTGCGCCTCTTTTTTCGCCTTAGCCTCCTGGATCCTTTTACGCGGCGGACTGGACTTTCCGTCACCACCACCACCCTCTTCCCAAAAGATGCTAATTTATGGCGGAGCGCTCCCGCTCTCCCCCGGCGGGCTCGCAGCCTGCCAGAGCGGAGCAGGTGAAGGGAGCGCCGTGAGAACGGGGCGGCCGCACTCACCGAGGGCGGCTGGGAGCAGCGCCGGGACGGGGTGGGACCAGAGCCGGGAGCTGAGCCCCTTCCCCAAAGTCGCTCCCGGAGACGCCGAGCCCCGCCGCGGCTCGCCGCAGGCGGCAGGTGCCCGGGCTGCCGGCGCCGCAGGTGAGCCCCTCTCCCCCCACCGCGCTTCCCCCGGCGTTCCCGTGATTTTTGTGTGTATTCCCCCCGCTCTCCCCCCACCCTGCCCTCCCCCCACACACACACACCGAGCGTTTGTTTGTTTTGCTTAAAATTACAGATGCAGGGAAAACCGCCTGACATCATGGGAGCGGGACAAGCGCGCACTTTGAAGGGCTCCTGGGCAGGACTTCAAGTGAAATCATACGCCTGGGAGGAATCCGATACCGGCCTGGAGAAAGCAGCGGGGCGGCCCCTGCCAAACCGAGGAATGTGCGAGGGCCCGCGGCCGGCGCCCCCCGCCCGCCGCCCCGCAGGAGGCGCAGCGCCGAGCCCCCGCGGCCGGGCAGCGCCGGCACCCGCCGCCTCCGCGCTCCGCGGAGCCCGACGGCGCGGCCGCGGACGGGGCCGTGACGATGAGGAGGGAGGGGGAGCTGCTTGAACCCGGACAGCTGCTCCGCTCGGGTTTGCTTGTCTGCGAATAAACGGGGAATATTGGTATCTCGGAGAAAGAATCAAAATCAACCAGGACTTCCAAAGGCAGAGATTATTTTCTGATTGCAGGAGTGTTTAAAATTCCCAGAAGACAAATTAATATACTTTTTTTTTTTCCTTCCTCCGGTAAGCCTGATTCTCACTTAATCGCTTTTGGCTGTAGCCCTAGGAATACCAGGCCTCTGCAGTCCCCAGTTTCAACCCAGGAAGAGACACGTTTGTATTTTTAAATCAGGAATATATCCTCTTTGTGATTTTTTTTTCTAATTTTTTGTTTGTTTTTTCTTTTTTCTTTTTTTTTTTTTTTTAATGAAGGAAGCTTAGCCGTTCGCCGTCGGAAAAGGGCACCGTATGAGCACGGGTGCTCGGGAAGGGCTACAGGGACGCAGCTGGAGGGATTCAGGGGTGAGGCGGGGAGACCCGAAGTTGGTATGAGCCCTCCGCACAGGAATTGGGGATTTTTCTCACTCGGGTATTTCATCTTGCGGAAAAGGGCTAGCACAGGCTGGGTCAGAGGCCGCTCGTTATTTGCGACGGAGCCAACCAAGCTTGAGTCCATAAAGTAGAGTCGGTCCGGATTTCGCGGCCCATTTCTAAGGGTGAGCAAGGTTTTTAAAAAGCCCTTGATTCCTCGTTTATATTTCGCAGGTATCCCCGTCCAGGAAACACACCTTCCCTTCAGCATCGAGCAGTTCTCCTCTCTTTCCTGTTTGTTGGTTTTATTTTTTTCCCCAACCTGTGTTCTTTCTTGAACGTAGGACATTTCTCCTTTCCCCCGGTATGATTTCTCCCCCAAAAGGAGCAACAGTAAACACACCCAGCCCCTCAAATCCCCCCCAGTGCCACGGTCAAAGCCCCGCGTCGGCTTTCCCTGCCCCTCGCTTTTACTACAGCCGAAGTAACGTGGACAGACTTTTTACCTCCTCCTCGGTAGCCGGATCTCATCGGAGCAAGGTTTTCCCGGAGGTGCGAATCGTTGAGGTGGGAACTGCCGGGGCTGGGACGCCGGTGAAGGAGGGGGAGGAGGCAGCGACCCCCCGGGAGCTCTCAGCGGCACCCCCTCCTCTCCATCACGGAGGGCCGCGACCACCAGAGCCCCCATCCAATTTCCAAGTCCTCGCTAATCCGTCAGTGCAAACAAGCGCTGCGGGCTTTCTACTGTAAACATTGCGCACTGGCCTAAAATATGCACGATATTAAATTCATAATACTGTTATGTCAGCAATGGACGGCAATATGTGGATATGGAAACAAAAACATTCGGGCAATAAAGTCAACTCAACCTGGGCTATGCAAACAGGCTCTGTTTTGAAAAAACACCCCATCCTATTTACCCTAGACACAGGCTGAATCCCGGCGGCAGCGTCCCCGTCTCCACGGGGGACACTGCTCGGCTCCCAGCAAGGCCGGGGCAGGCGTTCCGTGGCGGACGCTCCTGCGCACCCGCGCACCCTTCGCAGCCGCGGAAGGGCGGGAGACGCTGCTCGCCGGGCACACAGAGGCTGCGAAGCGCTAGGAGAAAGAACAAATGACAGCTGAGGCGGAATCAGCTGTCTGGTTATAAGGGTTGGAGTTTGTTTTGGGTTGAGGGGGTTTTTGGGGGGTTGTTTTGTTGGTTTGTTGTTTGTTTTGGGTTTGGTTATTTTTTATTTGAACTACTTTTCACCTTCCTTCCGAGCCCTCAGAACTGGACATTTCCTCTCTCTTACAACTGGGGTCTCGCCGCAAACTGGGACCCCGCAGAGGGTATCTATCGTGAGTAGAAACAGAGGCAACATGCGCCCTACGTGTAGAAAAGAAGAGGGAGGGTTAGCGTATCCCCCCGTGCTCAGCACAACGCAAATGCGATCGCTAGTCTATATATTATATAAACCCTAGAGAGCAGAGCAGTCAAACATCACTTCCACCGGAAAACCCACCCGCTAGACACTTCCCTGTTTCAATCTCACTTTCTCTCGCTTTGCCTGTGGATGGCCGACTCCCTGTTTAAAACCGAAGCATCTTCAGGGATATCAGCAAATATGCCTGCTCCGGGGGCTGGAGAATGGGCCTTCCTCCTGCCTTACATCTGGGGGGGGGGGCGGGGAGGAGAGGGGGTGCGGGGTGTGTGGGCAAAGCACAGCGGCAGCGCAGGATCTCCGCGGCGCTCGGCGTTAAGATTAAAGGGGGAAAGGACGAGAAAGAGAAAACAGAGTATCTTCCACCCCAAATGCAGTGAGCTTCAGCGCAGAATAATAAAGCTGTCTCAATAAATAACGTGCCTGTGTCTGTCAGTAGCTAGTTTATTTGCGGGTTTTTTTCGCCTGGTTTGTTTATACTAGTGCCTCCTCTCTCTTGGGTGTCTTTACAGCTCAACAAGCAGGTATTTATCTCCAGTTCCAACCCTGAGTTCTCAGAGAGACCAAACTTTAAGGTTATTAAAATTTCAATCATATTTATTTATTGCAGAAAAATAATATACAATGATATTTACAAAACAATCATAAAAATAAGAATGCATTTAGACACCGGATCTATTTGCATTTTAACATGGGTCATCAATAAATAAATAAAATGTTTAATTTTTTTTTCTCAGAGGAAAAATAATAATAATAAAAAAAGTTAGGAACCGGGTATATAACAGCTTGAGCCCAGCTTACTCCCCCTTTTTTAAAAAAAAAAAAAAAAAAAGTTTTCATCTCTACAGGGATATTTTTTGGTTGTTTTTTTGGTTTCGTTCAAGAATGAAGAAAGTCCACAATAATCTATTTCCTTTCATCAGTGGCTCATAGGCACGACCTCTTGGGAATGCATGCAAAAAAAAAAAAAAAAAGGCAAATAAAAAAAAAAGTTAGATTCCAACATTCTTCGTCAAAATTAAAAACAAAAAAAATCGAACAATTCAAACTTCTATCAGAATGCAGAGATGTGTGGATTGTACCGACGCCCAAAGGGTAGTCACTGTCCAAAGCCCTTGTCTCTTTCTGTTTCCTTAAGTGCTCCCCACGCCCTGCTTTGAATTTGGATATTGCTCTTCTAATTTCCAAGAAATCCTTGGTACATTTTTTTTTAGACAATACCCAAAAAAATCGTATCCAACTTCAGAGTCTCTAGATTGTCCATTTTCTCCTTCTGTGGGAACAATGTCATCTGCAAAAACCCAGAGAGGGCGGAAAACTCGTTACTCAAATGAAAGATACACAAACATCTACCTACAACCTCTCTGTCTCTGGAAATACGCGCATCGGGCGTGAGTAGAGGAGGGAGAAACGGCCGGCCTCGCCGCGCAGGCGATGCGGTGGCCGGGTGACACTCCGGTCCGGCAGCCGGCGGTGTCAGAGCCGAGGGACGGGGGCTGCGGGGCCGGTAGGAAACGCTCACGGGGAAGCAACACAGGCGGACGTGGGTTCACTTCAAAATACTAGCGGCAGCAGCGGGAACCATCCCAGCAGCCCCGCTGGCTCCGCAGCGTTTGGTGAAAAAGTGATCTCAGGCCGGCCCCATCTGGCTGGGGCACACCCGCACCGCCGCCGCCTCCCCGCCCGCAGCCCACCCCCGCCGGCAGCGCCCGGCCACGCGTGGGCCCCGAGAAGCCGGGGGCGCACCTCGGGCCGCGCAGAGGGGAGGGACGCGCTGGGGTGGCGGGGCGGGGGGAGCGGAGAGAAGGGGAGCACCTTCGGCCGCCCTGCGCTCCGGCCGGCCCTGGAAACCAGGCCCCGCCGGACGGGGAGGGCCCCTCGCTCCCCACGGCCACGCGTGTCCGGCCCGGCGTGCAGCCTGCGGTCCCTCAGCTGCCCTCCCCCCACACCCTCACCCCTTCCCGACGGTTTCGGGGTCCCTGCCTTACCTAGGGCTCCTGCCGGGGGGATGCGGGTGGGGGACGCCGCCTGCTAGTGGGATGCGGACATGGACCAGGCGCCCTCCATTCTCCACACGGAGAAGGCGTAGCTGAGCCGCTCGTGGGCCACATAGCTGCAGCTTGCCATCTTGGAGTCCAGCTCGTCGCTCTGTAAGACCTGGTAGAGGAAGTCGATGTACCTGGCCGCCAGCTTGAGGGTCTGGATCTTGCTCAGCTTGTCCGAGGGCAGCGTGGGGATGATCTTCCGCAGGGCGGCGAAAGCTTCGTTCAGCGACTGCGTGCGCTGCCTCTCCCTCACGTTGGCCATGACCCGTTGGGTCTGCAGCTCCTCGTAGGACTGCGGGCTGCCGCCGCCGCTGCTGCTGCCGCCGCCCCCGCCGCCCCCGCCCGACCCGCACTTCTTGCCCCGCTTGCCTTGGGCCGGGCTGCAGGGCTCGTCCGCGGCCCCGACGGCGCCGCCGGCGCTACGGCGGCTGGAGCGCCGCTTGCGCCCCCTCTCTTGTTGTTGGGCAGCTGCTGCCGGTCCGGCTCCTCTTCGCTGTTGCTCAAGCTGTCGTCGGCGGGGGAGACTGGCGAGTTTGACTCGTCCTGCTGCATCATCTCTGGGGGGAGACGCGAGAAGCGGGCCGGGAGGGGGGAGGGCAGGGAGAAGAGGGGGCACCTAACCCCCCAGCTCCCCCTTGATCGGCTGCTTCGCTGGCCTGCGAGGAGGAGGAGGAGGAGGAGGGAGGGAGGGAGGGAGGACCTCACTTTGGGGGGAGGGGGATGGCATCAGGATCCAAGAGGAAAAAAAAACGCCAACCAAAAAAATAAAATCCCTCCCGATCCCTCCTTGGAGCCCCTTCGAGGTGTCTGGGATTGGGAGAAAGTTGAAGACTTGGAGGTTCTTATAGCTCCTGCTGGCGGAAAGTTTGGGGGCAGCAGTGTCATTGGCCTGACGTGGAGAGGAGGGACTTTTGCTGAGTTTTATAGGAAAGTTTCCGCTTCCCCCCTCCACGCCCTCCCCCAATTATTTTTTTCAAGCCATTCACAAGTGATCTGGCCTCCCCCCACACACATACATACATCCTTACCCCAAACTCTTTCCGCGCTTCCCTCTCCGCGGTTTCTCCCTCAGACTCTTTCGGTTCGCACTCGGCTTTGGGGTAGTGCGGGAGGGGGCTGGGACAGGAGGTTAAGGGGTGCCTGTGCACCCCCTGAGCTGCTGTGGAAGGGTCAGCGGGCCCGCTTAGTGCCTGCGCGAGGGAGGGGGAGGACGGGACGGGAGACGGGGACGGCTGTCCCGGAGCTCTCTCGGTCTTTTCCCGCCGCAACGGGCATGGCTTGCAGCGAAAAGGAGGAAAGGAAAATTGCCCGCGGGGCAGCATCCAGACACATCCTAATTTTGTCCCGCTCTCGCACACACCGCGGTCCCATCACAGAGAGCCCCCGGGGTCTGGCTTTCTGCGGGAGCCACACGTTTCTGGGTTGGGGAGGGGGAACGGCACAACCTTGTCCTGTCAGGCTGGAAGGACTCTGCGCTCGGAGAAAGCCATCTTCAGAGGTGGAAGCAGCGGAGAAACTAAACACTGGCTTCGTATATCACACCAGTCCTTGAGAAACCCGGGAGGATCCGCGTCCCCAGCCTGGCATACCGGGAGACGGGAGGGTGTACAGACCTCTCTGCCGGCGCTTTGTGCCTGCTGACCGCTCACTTCAAGTCGCCCTCCCTGAAGGCACCCGAGTCCAGCACTTCCTGGGAACCGAGCTTATTTATTTTTAATTCTCTTTTATCTTTGCAGCCAAAGCTATTTCTCCCCATCCCCCGCCTTTGTGCCTCCTTCCCCGCTCGCTGGCGGCACAGAGCAGGTGGTGTGTCTTTTTAACAACAGCTCAGATTCAAGCAGGGAACGCCTGAGAGGGAGAGCTAGAAATTGCCATCCATCAATATATGGGGCGATGCACTTTCGCTGTTCCCTGCGAGGGGACCGCCAGCCTCTGCTGCCGGCCCGGGCACCTCCGGCCGCGGGGCAGAGCAGGCAGCGCCGCGGCTCCCCGGCTGGGTTTGGGGGAGAGAGCGAACGAAACGGCAGAAGAGCGATAAACCCCAGGGACGAAAAAGAAAAAAAAAACAAATCCCAAAACCCAACGAGCAGGCTTCTGGAAGAGCGTTGTCATCTGCTCCTGGGAAAATAGGCGTCTCTCCCTTCTGCCCGGGGGTTCCCAGTCCTCCGGGCAGAGGTCTCCCACCCCGAGCTCTGCGAGGGGCCAGGACGCTGGCTCAGCGGCCGTCGAGGGGGAGCGGGCCCGGCCCGGGGCGGCCGATGGCCCCTCTCCCCGCCACAGCGCCCGGCGGGCACCCGTCGCCGGCCGAGCTGCCCTGCTGCCCCTCTGCTGCCCCCCGGCTGAACTTCGCTCCTCGGGGCTTCCATCCCGCGTTGTGAGCAAATATCAGTCTGCCCTAAACCTCCTCTTTTGGGAAACAGGGAAACGGGACCAGGGGAGGAAACGTGGACTGAGTTACCAGTCAGGGGAAGGCATGCCGGCACACAGACCCACAGAGAATGAGTACAGCTTCCCTGGCTTTTGGCTTGTCCCTGCTGTGTGTGCTGTGGCTTGTAGGCCTCTTCACTCACCTTGACACCACCACTTGTCTGAGGACCTTCAGGGGTTCTCTTGTGTTAGCAGCAGTTGCTGACCCCGAGGTAAGAACAAATGGCTCTCTTTCCATATCCTCCTCACCAATAATTTTGTCTGTGCCCAAAGTCTCAGTGCTTCTGTGGGGTGTTGAGCGATGTCATTACAGAGCAAAGTTTGGAAACACTGGTGGTGAGTATCTATAGGCATCACTTCCTTCCTTCCTTGCTCCCTTCCCTTCCCTTCCCTTCCCTTCCCTTCCCTTCCCTTCCCTTCCCTTCCCTTCCCTTCCCTTCCCTTCCCTTCCCTTCCCTTCCCTTCCCTTCCCTTCCCTTCCCTTCCCTTCCCTTCCCTTCCCTTCCCTTCCCTTCCCTTCCCTTCCCTTCCCTTCCCTTCCCTTCCCTTCCCTTCCCTTCCCTTCCCCCAAGCTTAAACAGCCATTACTATCCGGGAGCAGAATGCAGGGGTTCTGAAAGAAGGGAGGAGCAGCATCTCCTGAGGTGCCACAGCAGGAGGCACAGCTTGTCTGGGTCAGATGAACTTTGAGTAGGACACAGGACATCACCTGCTTGCCATAGATGGGTGTGCAGAGGAGGTTGCATGGGAGAAACCAGGACAAGTAAAGAGGGAGTGTTTAGTGGTTTAGAAGACCAGAAAAGACAAGGAAATGTGGGGAGGGAGTGACCTTGAGGATGGAGGAGACGGTTTGACCATGGTAGGTATTTGGGTTTAGGGTCAGTTACTCTTCATGAAAACTGGAGCAAAAGCAACCATCAGTAGTTGGCAGAATATGTGTGGTGCTACCTGGGACTTGCACGTGGCTGTATGAGCCATGGCTACACAGAAAAAACATCATTTTCATTTTGGTTTTACTTCATCCTCGAGTCACAAACCATGTGCTCAGGAGCAAGGGAAGCTAAGCCCATGCTGTTACTGCCAAGACCCACCACAGGAGTGCAGGGGCCAGGCAGCTCTGGTGGGAGTGGTCTGGCCTGGGAGACCTGCTGCTGGGCTGGCTGTGTGAGCCTGCCTGGATGCCCCAGGTCTGCTGGTGGGCAGCAACCCTGCCTTTTGCTGGGGCATGTGGAACTGTGTCTGGAGGAGGGCGGGTGTGTCAGGGAGTCATGTCTGGGAGTCTGCTTGAGACAGAAAGACATACTGGTGTATTTTAGTGTGAGGTCTGTTTGTGTGTTTATGTGTGTTCATGTATAAGTTGGTCTTTTGCAGTGTGCATACCTGTGTGTGTTGGGAGGGAAGGGGAGTGAGAACTGTGCAGAATTTAAAGAAAATCAATTCAGCTCTGATTTATTTTGAAATACACAGTTCTTGTAGGGTGCAGGCTTTGTATTCCATACTAAACCAGTAATCATCATGTAGTTCATACAGTGTCAAACCATCTGTTTGAACCTCCAAAAGCCACCAAGGTAGACCCACAGATCACTCTGGTGCATGGAATGAAGGATGCCATGTTCTGTTCTCTTCTATGCATAGCCACAGCTTGGGTGAGAATTTCCCTGGCTCCTTGGGCAGGCTCTCAACCCTGCTTTAGACTTCTGAGGTGGCAAGCAAAGATGCAAGTAGCTCCAGGGCCTTTCCAGGGATATTTCCAGGTCTATTCCTGGCGGCTTCCCTGGGCTTCAGCTCAGGAAAATGTGCGCTATAGGATCAGCTCTTACATGGGGCACTGTCAGGACATGGAGAACTCCAGCGCTTTGTCATCTGTGCAGTAATGTACAACACTGTGCAGTAACAAAGTGTAACATCTGTGCAGTAATAGACAACACTGGTAAAATAACCACTTAGATTACAGGTGTGGGTGTGAACATGGAGCTGAATAAATGACAAGAGCCCAGGAAGAGGAAATGAGGAAAAAGCTTAGGTGAAGGACTAAACAAGCTGGGCTGTGACAATCATTGTGGTCATGGAAACAGCTGGAAGGGATTCCCTCAACTGCATACTGGTTGTTGTGTAGGCCCCCATTAGGTACTGAGACACTCTCAGGCTGGGACAAGCAGCGTCTGCCTTAGCCAGGCAGAAACATCACAGCATTTGAGGGGAGCAGGCCAACAGTCTGATTCTTTATTTGCTTTTGATTTAAGAATGAACGAAAGGTCTGATTTGTCTGCCTGTTTATAAATCAGTGTAGAAGTTTAAAAACGAATGTGCACGGGATCTGGTGGTTACAGCTACGATGTTGCCCACCAGTGTGCTATGTGTACAAATTACAATCCGGTTTCAGTAAGCTGTTCAGTACTCCTCATACGGCACGTGTATACACACGCATTATACATTGTAATTTAGCTCTCAAAGGCTGTTCACTGTGGTGGAACGCCAGACTCTCTCACTGGTGAGGACTTCTTGGGATATTCAGCAATGTAACTGTTACATATGTGCATACTTAAAGGCAGGCTGCCTGAGTAATTCCAGCATGGAAGCCTCAGAAGCTGAACCTTCAAAACCAGTTTCAAAGACCACTGAAACCAGCTGAAGTTTCCCAACTAATTTCCATGGCCAGGTTATTTAACTCTTACAGGGGTCATTTTAATTCTTACAGGTGCTGGGTGGAAGTCTGGTCGAGTCCCAATCCCTTCAAAAGGGACAAGAGAGCACCCAGCAACTTTCCACACTGACGTTTCTGCTGCAATTTTCTCCGCGTTCAAAGCACGCCAGGAAACGAGCTGCGAACTCCCACCGTGCCCTGGTACAAGCTTGTGCAGAGCAAGAGTAAACGAGCAGCAAGAACGGAATATACCCAGGGGCTGCCAGCGGGACCGTTATTTTGACTTCTTTCTCCCTTTTCTTTTCCTGTTCACCTCGGCAGCTCATACAACCAAGGAGAGCTGCCGGGCACCTGGGTTAATAAAGCCTCGCTACGCGGGCCTGGAGTGGGTGGGCGAGGTGCTGCTCGGCTCCGCCGGCGGGGCTCGGGCAGAGGGGGCCGCTCGGCGGGGCCGCGCCGCGGGGGAGAGCAGCCGCCGGGGCTGTGCGGCCGGCGGCCACCGGAGGGCACGATTCCCCGCCGGTCCCCGCTCCGGTCGGCTGTGGCGGGCACGGCTCGCAGGTGAGTCGGGCAGAGATAGGCGGGCATCCGCCGTGATCCTGCGGGAGCCCAGGTGCCGTCAGGCTGCGTCGCCCGAGTTTCACGGGTGCCAGGTGCTGCCCGCCCGCTCCAGTATCTGTTGCCACATAAATCCTCCAAAGTTGCAGCTTTTCGGCCAGCCACGAGCGGGTTTCTTTCTGTCTCAGGCGGACACAAGCGCGTCACGGCCGCCCTCCCGTCTCCCCGTCCCGGGGCAGCGGGGCCGGGCTGTGGGGCGCGGGCTGGCACACGGAGCCTCCGCGGACACACGGACACTTCTCACTGGTGTGCATCTAGCCCGCGGCGCTTTGCCACTCGCTTCGTCCGGAAGCCCTGGCAAACAGAAGGGTAACACCGAACCCTTCAAGGAACCGGTTTCATTGTCAAAATGACAATGGTTTTTACGCGCGCTGATCAGAGTTCCCCTTGCTGGCACAGGACGGGTGGGACAGTGGATTTTATTTTTTTTTTTTTTTTGACTTCCCAGGACCGAAGCCGCGTTGCTCCCAGCGCTCCCAGCCCCGCCGGTGCGCGGCCCGCCCGGCAGCCGAGCCCTCCCCCGCCCCTGCCCTACCCGCCCTGCCGCGGGGCTGCGCCGGAGGCGGGGAGCGCTGCGCCGCCCTGCGCGCAGGGCTCTGGTTTGCTCCGCCGCGTCCCTGCGTCCCGACATTCGGCTCAGCGCCAGGCCAAGCAATGCCTCTGTCCCGTTATCAAACCGGCCATCCCACACAGGAGACAGGTGCCCCAGTAAATTAAGGTGTGAAATTACTTGCAACACATGTTTTAATATAAAATCTTTTATTTATTTATGTTTTGGTCAGGTCGAGAAAGCATTTGTGGCAGCGGATGGGCAGAGCACGAGTACCTTGGTGGAAGCCTAAGGGATATCCTCTTCTCCACCCCAGAGAAGACCAGTCCTTCCCGTTGAAAGAAGATCAACATATCTAATGCTGTGGTGCAGCTCTGCCCCTAATTATGGCTCTGGGTCTTGTTTATGTGGTTTCATGTCTAAATCTGAAAAGACCGCTTAGTAAAACAAGCTTATCTACACTCCAGGGGATAATAGTTATTTATATTAATAATGGAGCTTATTTGTTATTTCAGCTCCTTTGATTTTTTTTTTCTTTTTGCTTTTCCATCTCTTCCATCTTTCCTGAACTATGTAAATACATCTTTTTTTTTGGTATTCTTCCTGCTCCCACACATTACTCAAATCTATACATTCAATCTTTCAGTACAGTCGGCCCATGGAAACTCCATAAAACATCAGGCCTTTTTAGCCACAAACTCCTCTTTTCCTTCCAAGGTGGGGGAGAGCACACCTTGGCCGCAGATGATGGATAAAGCATTCCACAGCACCTTCTTCCTAAGGGTGTACTGAACAGCAGCTCAATTTGAGCCAGAGTCTTAGAATCTGAATGACATTATGGGAATGGATTTTTTCCTCCATTAGATATGTCTGCACCCAGGGGAAGAATCCCCGTGCTTCCTACTCAGTGTGAACTCCTTTAGATTCACAGCTGCTCTTGTGATCCTAGAGAAGATAAAAACAGGGTCATGTAAGAAACGACTATGACTCAGAAGAGTCAAATAGGAGTTCATTAGATAGGGTAATAGGCTCTCCTTTACCTCTGAGGATGCCAGCAAAGCCTGATGTGAAGGAAAGGGCCTGGAAGGTTGTCTTAACATAGATATATGAACTCCTAGGCAAATATTTTTTTGATTGGTAGCCCGACTGAATGCCAGGACTGCAAGTTGGAATCCTTCCACCTACTCCTCCTCCTGCTCTGAGACCACACAGGGGCTGACTGTAGCCATGCAGAGGAGGAGAGCCTGGAGGGGGAAGGTTCACAGAGGTGAACACTCATCTCATTCTTTGCACACTCGCCTCTAAGGACACCTACCTAGAGATAGAAGCCTTTTTAAGGGAGCAAGGGTTCATCTCCATCTCTGCCAGGTTGCATTTCCTTTCAGGAAAGGCAGTTAGGGTGGAACCAAAGTCTACATGTTTCTTTCTAAGTGGGGAGGTTATAATTACTTTGTGCTATCTGCTATGATGCTTAAAAATCTACTGTACACCATTAGCCCCCGTTGTACAGCCCCAAACTCATTCGCTCACCTCTAGAAAACAGGATGGTGAAGAGTCAGGGCACCTTGCTCACTAGAGATCGATCTGTCTATAGGTCCAGACCCTAGTTTTAATTTCTGACCAGAGGTTATATAAAGGTTATAATGAAACTGATCTAAAGCAGAAATCTTCATTACCAAACTCCTAGGGCAGTTTTCTGGAAGAGGCATAAGTTTATAAATATGTTCAAGTAAATTAACACACAATTACTGTTCATGTACATATGCAACTGTGTATGCACGTTTCTGTCTGTGTACTCTGACCTCTAGGCAAGTATCTGTATTTGTATCTATGCTGTATTATAAAATACCACACTGCTTCTGCCTTGAAAAGTATCTATCTCAAACATATTCTCATGCCAAAATCTACTATCTGACCTTGCAGCACTAAAAATAGCTTCATGTCAGAAACAAAGAAATATTCGTTTCTCCTTTTAGAAAGTTTGTGCTTGCATTCATTAAGGATTTTGTCCAAAATCCTTTGATGTCAAGGGGAGTGCTTCAGTGGGCTTTGGATTGAGCTCCAAAGTGGGTCAATTAAACTTTAAATGAAATAAAAATTAAAACAGGTCCACCCTGGGAGTATTGTTGAATAAAAAGAAATATTTTAAAGAGGCTGTATTTGAAGTAAAGGGTCAGCCATTGTTCTTTAATATTTAGCTGAATTTGTGGAATTTTCCATGATTAAAAAATAATCCTTTGCATCAAGGTTGCAATTTGTTTTCAGTCTTCAAAACATCCGTATTTTGCTTCACAGTGGAAATGTTGTTGTTAAAGTACGTTGACTTAGTAAGTGCTAAGATGATCTGTGCTCAGTGGTACATCTATGGGTTGGAATCTAGGCACTAAGATATGGCTGAGATTTTCAAAGTCAGAGAGCACAGTCTTCATTCCAAAGTACTCTTCTGACTCCAATCTGCTCAGGTTTATGTCTCAATTAATATTCAGTAAGTTTATTACATTTTCTAATGTCTGACCTAATGTAATTCTTTGCTGTAACACACTTTGCAAACGGGCTGATGAAGCTTTTGGTGACAGCAGATTTAATTCATTTAAAGGCAGAGGATGTGCAGTGGAATATAGCAAGGGCTTTGTTACAAAACAGTGACATTTACACCTGCAGTGACTAATCATTTTTCTCCACAGCCATATACAGTATTTTACAGCATACCTTTTAATAAAAAGCAGGCGATTCAAAAACCAACTACAGCCTCACAGTGTTCACTGCCCTGCTTCCTTCTAGTCATTATATCAGAGGTTTGGGTAATTTGAACGATGTATGTCTGCAGGAATTTTTGCTGAGTGGGGATTGTTTGACAGTAAAATAGTCATTGTTCCTTTCAAAGAGATAGAAGCTTGATCAATTATATTGCAGTGGCTTACAGCCATATGCTATCTACAGTGACATTTATGATGTATTTTGGTTATCCCCAAATGGCCTTCAACCTAGTCATTATCAGCCGACATGCTAAGTTTTCGGTCAGTGGACATCCTTTAGTATCTTGGAAAGCTCATGATGTCTTCTGGCCAGATTCCATTATGGGTAACTACAGCTTTATCTATATTCAGTGTACATAATTGAGTGGCTGTGGTATGGCACACTGTCATTTGGCTTAATTTCAATCAACTAAGATAATTTTCTGTATTTTCTTTCCTATAGCACTGTGTCATGTTGCTGTACAAAATGAAACAGCTGCCACATTCTTCTTCTGTGCATCCCAGAATGGGCCGTCTCTTACAGGATGACTATGTAGCTTCCAATTTGGCAGGTAAAATTTTGCAACACCAAATCCTTCCATCTGTGGTTTCATGTTGTCAGTTCATTGCAAGAGCTAAGTTCATTGTAGGAACTAATAGTCTGGTCTGGTTGTCAAACAATCTGATTTGTTAGTGTAACTAGTAGGTTAACTGTCTAAGTCTTACCATTTCCTCATGGAATTCACTGTGGATAGTAAACTTCATCCAAGAAAAGAAGAAAAATTACTATGCTTAAAGATTAGACACACTGTTGGGAAATTAAGTTCTTAGTGCTAAACCAGATGCATAATAGGAGCTACTTCATACTTGCTCACATCAAGGGTAAGGCGCCAACGCATAGGTGTATAAGGAGGAGGGGAAAGGTGATACAGTCACTCAGCTATCACTACAAGAAACAGTCCTTCATATTCTCACAGACCTGGTGTAGGTCAGAAGCAAGTTATACTGCTATGAAGAGACACAAGATGCTTTTTCCTGTCTTATGGTAATGGGACAATACCCTACCAAATTTTTCACTGGGGCAAAAAATTATTTCCATTGTTCTTGAAGGTTAGCAAAATATGACATGACAAAAAGTTGCCATTAAACTTTGCTCAAGAGCGTTTGAAAATGGTATCTGAAATCCACACTGGAAAAGATGCAATTTCAAGGGCACCAAAACTGAAGGGAATGGATTAGCAGCTCTCTGATAACAGCTATGGCACTGCAAATGATGTGGATAGCATCGCCCCATTTGTAATACAGATGCAGGAGAGCAGCACCGTGCAGGTAGTAGTAGCATTACGCATATAGTGCAAAGAAACCCCAGCAAAGGTAGCTCATGTTTTCCCTAGATTTTCACTGACTGGGAAACTTCAACAGTGCCACCAGCATTTCCACCAGGCAAACATTACCAATCTCCATGTAGACTTCCTGTCTTTTCAAAATGTGCCGTTGAATGTTTTCAGCAAAAGACTTCAGGCATAAAGCCTCCTTTTTCATCTCTGAGGTCACACTACATCTTTGGGGTGATTTGGGGTATTTCTATGGTATGGAAGTGATTCAGAAAGTCTCCCAATAAATAATGCTAATGACCCATAGGTTCACAAGAACTGTGTATTAGGAGGGGAGGCAGAGTTGAAGGTGGTGTCATTAGAACTTGTCACTTACTATGCACATCTCAGATATCTAGTATGTCTTTCCAGACTGGAGGTAAAAACCACTGACCTTATACTCCAAAATCCTCTCCAGTCAGACTTGGCTTATGAACTGGATTCATCAAAGGATTTGGCTAATGGGACACTGAAGATTCATGCTTTTACTGCTCTCAAAGAGAGGATGGGAAATGACTGTTTCTTTCAGGAAACATACTTGTATATTTTAAATATGACAAGTACCATGTGCTCTCAGCATAGCTTTGGTAGAACTCATTTCTCTCCAAGGGCAAACCCCATGTTATTAACATCACAGAACTTCCTCATAACGATGTAGTTCGGTCTATAGGTATGGCAGTTGTGATCTGAGTGGAGGGGGGTGGGATACTGTAATCACTCAGTTCCTGGATGTGTGGAACAAATAGCTGTGAGAACTGATGTGTGCTGTCGTGAACCTACGTATGGACATGTGCACATCTTCCAACTTTAATACTTTGGAGTTGGTAAAGGTGTTTTCAGCAGTAGGACTTGAAATCCATCTTACCAAGGCTTGGCTTAGTAGACCAAGAAGAGTGATCAGTACTCCAGTGAAAGCTCCATTTGCTCATGATTAAAATTCAGGTTCTTTATATCAAGGAGGTGGCACCTGATGAGGACCTAAACTATCAGTTTAATCATATTTGGCAACATGCAAAATATCTGGCTCAGATGTAGTATGAAATGAATTCCACGCGTCCACAAGTAAGGCAAGGAAAGATCTAAGATAGCCCTTCATTTCACAGTCTCTCAATCATCTTTTTTTCTTTTATTTCTTCCATGACTATTATTCATCATCCTACAACTTCTCTTGCATCTGGTAGTTTGCAAAGTTATGAAGTTATGAGAGTCAAGGATGCTGCTGAGTTACTGCAATATTCTGGCATATCATTAAAATATGATTAAAATAGATTAAAACATTTTTCTGCATATTCACTGAATTCTCTTTAAGTTTTGTTTCCTGTTTGATAATATTAATGATAAAAATGTGAACTACTTAAAAGTGTAAGCACTCCCAAATGTCCCAGATTATATTGCTGGGTCTTAAATGTCTGATTCAGCTCAAAGTTATTTAAGAATAATTTTAAAATTATTCCTTTACTCTGAAATGTTCCTGCCAACTCAAAGGCTTAGTTATGTACATTATTCTAAAAGACTTCATAGGAGCTTAGATGGCCAAGATCAGGTCCAAGAGCACCTTGAAACATCTGAAACACTTCAGCATTTGGATAATTACATACTTTCGGGGCCAACCCACATTTCTCTTTGGAAAAATGTTTCCTCTGCATGGCTGCAGACAACAGATGGATCATATGATCTCTGCATTTGGAAAGATGGCATAATTCTGGCAGACTGTCAGTTAAGTGAAGGGGGCTGATTTCAGATCCTCATTAAGAAAATATACAACCACCCAGAGTGGACTGAATGGCAGAAAGTGATCACTGGCGCCAGCTTTAATAGAAAATATAGCACACTGTTGCAACATGAAATCTGATGTGCTGTGGCTGGATCTAGCTCTACCGGGTTTTGTGCTCATTTTTCAAAGAAATGTTTTAAAAGGAGACATTCTTTTTATTGCAAGAGCCCTCTGTTCACCAGGAGAGCAGTGGGGGGGAGGGGAGAAACGGCGAATTCAAAGGGCCACCAGCTCCAGGGTCAGAGTGGGGCATCAGGACTCTTTTGGGTCTTCCCTTACACTTGAAAATGTTTCTGTGTGTTGAAAATTCTGCTTACATTTCTAACCTCACATTGTATTTATTAGTGTGAGTACCTTTTGCGACTAGCATTTTACCCAGAAACACCCTGTGGTGGCAGCATGACCCCTTCCTGCTGAAGGCCTCTTGGGGCAAGGCCCAGTGCCTTCCCACTCTGCCCAGCATCTCCTTTGCACCTGGATTTCCACAGAGAAGAGGCCTTCCAAGCACCTCAGAGCTTGAGAACAACTCTTAGGGCATCTTAAAACAAAGAGTGGTTTTTCAGCAATGAGCAGTAAGTGCACTGTAATCACTAACAACAGCTGAAGAGAAAAAGACCAGTGGAGCTGCACAGTTTCATTTCAATATCAAAAACCATCATAATGGTTGTGGCTTCAGGCCACATATTTTAACACCCTAACTTTCACCTCTAACCTCCAAAAAATCAGAGCCTTTACATGGCATCTCATTTTGGTCATACAAAAAGCAAATGACATTTAATCACTGGCTGTTTTGAAAATCATTGTTAAGTGACCTTTTTTTCCAGGCCAGAGATATTATCCATCCCACTAGAATCTGAAGTGTTCAAGCAGTGATGGCACTTGGTGTGGTATATCTTTTCTGTACCCTTTGTGCTATATTCACCACTCTTTCCTCTGACAACAGCGTACATTTCAAAGGTCAGAACTCATTAACAAAGTTAAAGACTGTATAGTAAGTAATCTGCTAAGAAAAAAAAAAAGATGTGTTAGCATCTGAATTAAATTCTCCTTCTCTCAAGTTATTTTTGGTGAAGACCTTCCATGCACTGATTTCCTCTTTGCTGTGTAGAAAATCATAAAATGTACTGCCTTCCCTTGAACCCTGTAAGGCTTGGAGCAATACCAGATGGAACTGGAAGTAATAAGGACAATTATTATCTTTCTTCTGTATTCTGAGCTAAATAGAGACAGTTAAACCAACAGCAGGCTCTTTACCTTGCTCTTTGAAATTATGGCAGAGGTAAGACAAAAAGCATAAAAGACAAAAACACAAACAGGCCTAGCAGCTCAGGGTGCATGATTATTTTGGTTTGAAATAAACCTCCATGTGACAATAATGAAGCCTGAATTTCTGCACTACAATAACTCTACATAGGAGCAGCTCAAAAACCCTTACTGTAGGAGGAGTCATGGTCATGACACCGAAGCCTTTGAGAGCAGTATAAGCCATGCCACACAACAATTTGAATACGTTACAGTTCTTACAAGTACATATTCATGTGAAAATTGACAATGCAAAAGTGAAGATTACAGGATTTCTCCCCTATTTGGACTTCTTTGAAGGAATAGGAATTTCAGGTGTGGAAGAACCACTGAACTGGACCATGGCTGTTGATCTGTAAAGTGGTGGCTCTGAAAAATTTTGGGGGCATAAAATTTAGTTAAACCAAAGGTTACTGCTGAAACTATGATAGAGAAGGGAAAAAAAAAGTCAAATTTGGATGAAAAGCAGGCAATTTTTTCAGTAATATCTGATCTGTGATCCTTAACAGCTACATTTTAAGGCAACTGCAGTTGAATATTTTTATTTGGTGAATTATTTTATTCTGGGTATACTGCTGTGATGAATATTCATTTAAATATCTGAAAGATGCACCCTTTTTTGAGTAAAGTTTAAGAGAAAATAATCTGAACTGATTATATTTAGCAGCTTTTTTTTGAGGGGGAGAGAAGAACAAATTTTACTGTTTTACAGAAAGATTATACCCAGCATACCTACCCATCCATGTAATTGTTCTAGCATATATGTAATAGGAAAAGCTTGGTTGTCATTAGTGCAGATTGGTAGTATTCAAACCTAGTAAAACCAACAAATTCTTATGAAAACGTGAAATCAACATGCACAGCAGTCACATTTAAAGCCTTGGTATTTTGGCTATTTTTAATTCTAAAAATCCCAAAAGGTCCAAGTTCATTGAAAGGACCAAAAGGGCTACATAGAAAATCTTTTTGAGAAGCACCAATGATCTGAAAGAGAACAAAAATAAATAAAACCCTCTTTTCCATCACTTTTGCTTAGTACCCCCATGACTTCAAAAACTAATTTATTTTAAAGTTTGTAAAAGAAAAAAAAAAAAAAGAAGAAGTGTTGCGGACTAAAACTTCACTTATCAAGTTTCATCCTGGAGGGAATTTTTATAGCTGAGTTATAAACCCTCCATACTAGAGTGTTTATAATGGAAACACTGACAAATGCGATAATAAACAGCAATCATAGGGCCGTAGTAGCTCATCAGAATGTGGATGGAGGAGTTTGCAGTACTATCATAATATTTTGCTCTGTTTCCAGAACTGATTTGCTTAAACCTGCTTTCAGGTTGAGCAATGGTAAAACAAGAGCAGTCTGACTACAGTTTGCAAAATCATTTGATTATTTATACTTCTCTTAGAAAGCTTGAAAATGTCTCTCAAGTATGATTTCATTTAGACTTATTTTTTTGGTTTACATGTCTGAATACTAATCGTAATGTGATAGCTTCAAGGGAACTCAACTTTCTACCAAAAGGAAGCCTACAGTGGGCAAAGAGAATATAAACAAACCCGCCTCAGACCAGGATCTAAAAATGGGCTATGATCAAACAGCTCTAAGGCTTTAAAAACCCCTTATTATCTTTTCCCTGAAGTAATTGACACTGTCAGTTTTTGTTCTTAATGCGGTGATAATGGCATGGTGCTTTGGGGAGACCAAGGACCGGCTGGCCTCAGCCTTGGTGGCAGAAGGCTTTCTGAGCAATACTGGCTTCCCAAGCCAAGCCTGATCTGCCGTATCTGCCGTTGTCAGTGATACCACAGACCAGGATGCAGTTATCTTGGATTGAGATGAGGGTGAGGGCAGAAGGCCCCCTCCCAACCCTTCTTATTTCAGGCAAATGGGGTCGCACTTCAGAGAGAAGCTTGTCTGCAATGTTTACATAATTTCTTTATATTCTTAGCAGGCTGAGCTTCCACGATTTCAACCCATACACATGCGCCAAGCGATGGGTCGGTATGGTATGCTTTAGTTTTAACACAGGTGTCTAAAAAAAAATTGCCTCTAGACTACCTTTCCAGTAAATCCTTCCTGGTTTTGGAAAAGTATGAAATGAAAAAAAAATAAAAAAAATTAAAGCCTACTTCACTGAGATCTCAGATCCTATAAGTCAGTGTGCAGCGAAAGACTCCTCCAAAGTCTTTGACGCAACATGAAATGCATCTTGATACTTTATCTCTGTTGTTTGCATATCGTCTTCACCACAACCACATTTTAAAGTTCGTAATGTTATTTTTAGAATCAGTGGCTCATAGAAGAACGTTACTACTGTTCTGTTTTGCTGCTGCAAAATTTCCAGTGATCCACGGAAATCAGGACTCATAGTGCAGGATCCAGGTTTTGATTTGTATTTTAAAATAAAATGGAACTTTTTCTTTCTTCTTTTCTCTAGTCTTTAACACCAGTTTGGATAAAATCTTGGATCTTGAACAGATTCCATTGTTTTGTTATTGAACCAAGGAGAGAAAACCAATCATTTTTGAATTATCTGTTACAGATATGTTTACATTATGATTCTCTTAACTTTAGAATCTGTATGCTATGGAGTTCTAATTTTATCCAGTGCTATGAGCGAGAAAAAAAGATTAAAAGGTATGTAATCATGCTGTGGGAAGCACAATTATATAGACAACAGAGAAATAGTCCCAGAAGTGAATATTGAATTGCACATTTCATTATCCTAAAAGAATTTGTCTTAATCATTTTTCTTGAGACAGTGGTAGCAGCAAAATGCATCTGGGTCATGTGAACAGTTGTTTCTGGAACATTGTTCATTCTTAGTTACTTTTTTACTTTTATTTTTAGGAAAAAAAACCAACGAAAAACAACCCACAAACCAAAACAAAAAACCCAACAATCAAACCAATCTATACAAAGAGGTGAAATACCCCAGTTTCTAGAGAGGATCCAGCTGCATTAAGTATCCAACCGCCTCTTGGAAAAAAAAGCATTCTGACAACTGGAGAGCAGATGCAATGTGTGGAGTCAGGGAGGTCAACAAAAACAAGTGGAAAAAGAAACCAAGGAAACAAGTGAAAAGAGAAAGAACATTAGAGTATTAATGCAGGATATTAGATCACTCATGGTAATATTAAAGTGAATGGAATGAAAAAAGAAGAATCAGCACGGAGCTGACAAAAAAGCGTGAGAGACAAAGTCAGAGAGGTATTAGGGTGGGATTTAAATCTTAGCCGTGCTAGCCTGAATCCAGGGTAAATGTTGATTTCACTAATATCACGACAGTTTTGTAATGGTGAAGACAAAAAGCTGTCCTGCGAAGTCAAGCAGAACCATTAGCCTGGATGGGACATTTGGGGGCTGGCCTGAGCCTGACCAGGCTGTTTGCTGCCTGCCCGCTGCACACGCAGGGGGAAACCCAGATCTTCCCTGGCAGCGGCGAGGGAAGGTGCCGGAGGCAGGGAGTGGGAGGGCAGAGCCTTCAGGAAGGGACGGAGGGATTTATAAGGGAGCCCTTGCCCGCTCCCATCCCGGTCACAGCCACCCCCTCTGCTGCCCTTCTACCTGGCCCCTGCTAACAAGCGGCTGCGAGGCATTAATAGATAACGCTAAAAAAATCCCCAATCCCCGGGGTGGACCCTCTCCCCATCCCAAGGGTACGATCGTCCCTGATTTCTCCCTTCCCCCCCCCCGGTCCCGGCTAACCACAATTTATTTCTTTATTTTCTCTCCTTGCAGGAGTGAAACACTGGGGGTGGGGTGGGTGTGTCTCCAATGAGAGAGACGAGATCTCAGCTTGATCTCCTCAAAATCAAAGCCCACAAGAGTTTTCCCTCAGACCGGCCCCGCCGGTGCCGGGAAGGCCTCGCCTCGCCCCCGCCGCCCCGCCCCGGCCGGGCAGCGCCGGGCCCTCCTCCACCAGCTCCTGCTCGGTGCTAGCGACGGCGCTGGCCGCCCACAAGCAAGGGTAGAACTGGTCCCTGGAAAAAAAATCGCGAACAACAAACGGTTGTGTCCAGATGTTCGGCTTTACTGGCCCTGTGACACACGGCATGGACTTGGCAGGCTGGATTTCAAAGAAAAGGGAGTTTATTTAAAAAAAAAAAACCCAAACAAACCCAACAAAAAACAAGGCGGAAAGCGGCAGGTTAAAATGCACACGCCGAGATTTTCCCAGTCCCTGGGCAGGGAACTGAATCCGCTGGAAACCCACTCCGCAAACTGGACCGGCTCTGCGGCCCCGGCCGAGCCTTTCTCCAAGGCAACAAACTGCAAATTTTAAAGCATGTCGGCGACGCAACAACAACGAAAAGGCCCCAGACCTCCCCCTCCGCCTTCCCTTTACAACAGTTATATATATATTTATATATTAGTACATCTACACACACCGAACGTCTCCATCCTTCCTCTGCCCTCCCCGCCGTTCCCCCGCCCCCAACGCACGCTTCCCCAAACACTCCTCGTTTTGCATCCTACACCTACATGGTCCTGGCTGCGGTGTGAGAAGCCAAGGCAGAAAACACGGCTCTGCCTCCAGAGGGAGGTGCCCGTGGCCACCTGCTCGGTGCCGTGGGTGGTACGCGGGCCCCGGCCCCGGCCCGCCGGGCCCCCGCGCTCCCTAGCTCGCCTCCTGTCTGCTGAAGCCATCCAGGAGCTCAGTCATAAAGGAGATGTACACTATGGCCAGGCGCAATGTCTCTATCCGGGAGAGCCTCTTCTCGTAGGCGAAGGTGGGCACCTTCTTCCTCAGCTGATCAAATGCCTCGTTGAGGTTGAACATCCGCTTCCTCTCCCGTATGTTGGCAGCCTGGCGCTGGGCGTAGGTGATAACCCGCTTTCTCCTGGGCCTGTCCAGGAGGGGAGAGCTGCGCATCCTCTCGTCTTCCTCCTCCTCTTCCTCGTCTTCGGCATCTCCATCTCTGAAGGCAGCCAGGGGCAGCCCCCGGGCCATACCCTCCCGGAGCGACAGGGCTCTCTCTCTGAAGAGAGGCCCGGAGGTGACTTCGCAGAGCCCCAGGCTCGGCCCTGCCCGGGGGGAGCCTGGGGGACGTCCAGGGAGAGGTCGGCCACGAAATCCAGCACCGAGGCGCCCAGCAATCCCTCTGGGCACGGCACTTGCGGGGCTCTGCCGCACCGCTCATCCAGCAGCCCCGGGCGCTGGTGGGTTGGGAAGAGGCTGGCTGACATCTTACTTCAGAGAGGGCTTAATCTGGTCCCCCATCCTCAGCCCCAGCGGCGTTAATATTTATAACCCCCAGGATAACAGGATTAGCAGGACTAAAAAGAGCGGCTGTAAAATTTCGCTCCGTGATGCTGATGAGAGGAGACAGGCAGCCCCCTCGGGGACGCGTGGATGCTCCCGAGAGAGGAGTCCCCAGCGAGTCAATCCTGTCACAGCGATCAAGGACAGTTCCTTCTTGGCAAAACCCTCCGCTCTTACCTGCTGAGCACTTTTGTCTCTTCTTACACACCCGAAACCAAACGATTTTCAGCCTCTTTAAAGCCAGCAGCCGCAGAGCCGGGTCTCCACTGGGCTTGTTTCCCTGCTTTCTGTCGGGATCTCTGAACCCTGAGAGCCAGACTGACAATTGATGTCAGGCAAGTGCATGTATGCTTTTAATGATGTCCTGAAGAGGGGACCTGCACGCAGAGGGTCACCGGGGAATGTTTACCCTGTATCCCAGCGCAATGGGAGCTGAATGACAGGACCTCCATTAGCCTAAGTAAGCATTGTAGGGGACCCGATATTGCATTCCCAGTAGTAACTGTTGGAATCGTCTCTCCATTCCCTCTAAATCCCCTTCAACTCGAGTTCAAACATCGTTCCAGTAAAAGGCTGCTTCGTAAAGCTCATTTCGGTTCAGACAATCTCAAAAGCACTTGCTTTGAAACTCCTTCCTCCTGCCCATGAGACGAGGATAAGCTGGTCCCATTCAGGGCAGTGGTTGCTCTTAACACTTTTGGTAGTGCCGTCCCGGTCACCGTCAGTGCATAGAGGAATAAACCTGACTGCAGGCACGGATAGCTCTGGGTCCGTAGGCGCAAAATACCGTGAAATGCATATAAACACACCCGTACACCCGACACCGCTGAATACCTTTCTTTGATCAAGGTTTCCTTGGGGACTGACGCTGGGGATTGTTTTGCTTTTGTGTTGGGAAGCTGGAAGAGGTTAGGGGTTGTGTCTTCACCCTCCCACACCACGGACTGTCTCTAAATAAACAACGTGGTCCTGGCAATCCCTGGCAGCGTTAGACACACCCAGGTTGAATCGGATCGATTTTCTTTGGCACACTATTTGTGCAAAGCTCGTTTAGGAGTGGCTGGCCATTACTCCTCCATCGCCTTCTTAAACCCTAATCGTCGCCTTTGTCATGCATTGTTGCCACTCTCGCTTTGGGGCTAATTAGTCTCTAATTTCTAAAGGGATTTCAAAGCCCATTAGATCAAAGGAAGCTGGGGGTGGAGTGGTTGGGGGGAGTGGGGGTGGGGGTGTAGGGGGGTGGTGGTGGCCGAAAGATCCCGCTCGGCGACAATCCTTCCTGTTTGCTTACAGGACCGCAAACATTTCCGACCGCGGAGCGGGATCTGCCGTCATTTACAACACAGCGAGCGAACCACCATCCCCTTTTCCCGGGGAAGATGCCGCGGGAAAAACACTTCCCGTATAATACCTTCCCCCTACACACACACCCTCCCCCTCCCCCTTTCCCCTGGCTCCACGAGCTGTCAGAGGCGCGGGGCGGGCAGGGCTCTGGAGGCGCGGAGGATTGCGGAAGGTAAGCAGGAGCGGAGCTACATTGGACAGCTCCGGCGTGCCGGCGGCGGCGGCGGCGGCACGGCAGGTACCCAGCGGCCCTGCAAACCTTCCCCCCGCCCTTCCTCCGGGCCGACGACCAACCTCCCTCCCCATCCTGTCGCACCGCCACCGTCGCCAGTGCCGCGGAGGTTACCGGCGGCGTTGTGCCTGCTCTAATGTTCTAATGGCATGCTTAAGGCTAAATAAAGAGCGAGTAGCGGGGACACGGCTTTTATTCTCACTAGCGCTAAGAGGTTTCTTAGCGGACACGGAGAAGTGATTGTTTAGGGCAAGTATCGTTCGTTAAAACACCGGGTGAATAAACTAATAAGGCAAAGAGGAGCTGTAAAACATCCGTTAAGAGAAGTGCTGACTAGAGCGCATCCAAAAGTAAGTTCAAGAGCTTTAAATGTTAAGTGCTACATAAAAACGCTCGGTGGGCGAAAGGTCAGATAAGTATAAGCTCGATATGCAAAGGAATGTATTTAATTTGAGCTCCTTTTAGGTGAGGTGGGCAAGTATTTCGTTTAAAGATATGGAGGTATAAATTACGGACAAATGTCAGCAAAGATGTGTCACCACAGGGTGCAAAATTATCGGCGAAATACAAATACTTCAGATAATGAAAGGAATGAATGGAGAGACGTGAAATCGTCAGCTCCGTGTCAAGCTTTATACGGATTTCTAGTCGTGTGGGAAACGGGCAGTTAGAAGAGGATGGAGCAGCCCTTCATCACGGTCTCTTTAGAAAAAAATCCTCTTGTTCACATCTCTAGTTTCAGATTTTTGCAGGACACAGACTACAAAGACAACTGGAACAAGAAACGTTTTATATTGCAAGAATGTAAAGGGAGAAGGTTGCTGAGTCAGTATCGCACCACAAAGCGATATAACATAAAACATTAAAGATTAATGCAGCGTGTGTCTGTCACTGAAACCCTAAAACCAGGACTAAGCCAGGACTGGGAGGTCTTAGCAGAAAATGATGACTTGTAGTCAAGGTGAATCCTTCTGTCAAATGGTTTATTTATTTATTTATTTATTTTTATTGTTGCCTTTCCCCCCTGCCTTTTTTCCTTTTTTTTTTTTTCTAAATAGTAATTTTTTCTTACATTAACTATATGAAATTTTGTATAATGAGCTCAATGTGATTTGAGGTGTGTTTTTGAACCTTTGTTCATATTTGGTGATTTTTATCACATTAGAGAACGAATGGAGTTGAGGAAACGTGTAATGAAGATCCACATTGCAGGGGACAGGTTTTCAGTGCATTGACGATGGAATAATGTAGGGGACACAAGATGAACTCTCATGCTTTATACTCTGAAATCTTCTCAGACAAGATTAGGGGCTCGAACGTGTGTTCTAGATTTGTTTTAACTAAGAATGCAGCTTGGTTTATGATTGTTTACCTTCCTTCACCCACCTCTTACCCTACCTTTTCATTTCACTTGTTTATCACAAAAAATTTTGCTCACCAGATACTTCAGCATCACAAGATGCTGAGCACTGATTGCTACATCTTCAAGCAGCTCTGCAACTATTTTCATAATGATGTTTCTTCAGGTATATATACTATATGACTCTTGATAACTTGGAAAATCAGTGTCTCTTAACAAGTCTCCTTATATAACAAATCAAATATCCTTTATACCAGCAGTTATGAGGAGAACATGCATTTTAATTCACCGTACTTCTATGGAAATAGATTTACTCCTTTTATAATCCTGCATGCTGACACCCTTTGCAGATAATTTTCCACAAAATCACACAGGAAAAGTCAGTCACTCTGATGACTTCTGATTACTGATTGAGATGCTATAGATTTTAACAGTGAGTTGTGTTTTACTGGTAAATTGACTTTTTTGGATGCTGAAATAAAGGGGCACCATCCATCAGACATGGCTCAGTAAGCAAGGGGCTGAAAGTTGCTGACTAGTTTGGATACCACAGAAAGTTAGATACGCACACTTTGCTTGTAAAATGGGAAAACATTTCTCTCCCTTAATCGGTGTATTGACAGCAGGGAGTTGCTACCATTCTCAAACCCTGGCATGAATCATAGAAACAGATGTACTTTGTAGCAGGCTGATGCTATCTCTCTCAGCTTACCAGCATTGCAACTGTCTGATCTTACTGTTAAACCTTAAAATTACAGTAATGTCTACGGATGAGGATATAATTACTTCAAAACATAAAACAGTTTCTGTCCTGTTGAGTTCACAGTTTATATCTCTGACAGATCAGACCAGATCAGTGCAGTATATATGTGTGAAGACAGGGATAACTTGCAAGGACAGAGTTTGGAATATACCTTAGCTTGACATTTATTCAGTCAATGGAGAGGAAGGGACTATGGGCACCACCGATGAACTAATACGAAAATGAAGGTTTTAAGTAAAGCTAGATGAAGACTGATTATTTCAATACTAGAAGTATGTAGTAGTATTCAGATAAAAGAAAATGTGATTGAGTGTGGTATCACTGAAAGGGTAAAGGAGCCCTCTGATGTCTCAATGCATTATGAGATTATGTAGGTAAGGAGCACTGGGCTGTGATAGAGTTTATGTTCAAAGAGTTTATGTCCAAGTCATTTGTGAAGCTGAAGGAGGCCAAATGAAAAGTATTAGATGAATAGGTCGGTACTGTTTCAAGTGGCTTCTGACAAAGCAAGAAAGGAAGAGACTGACAAAGTCAAAGTCAGAACTAATGTAGACCAGAGGAAGCAGTTCCTTGGTAGTTCTAACAGCTGGGAAAGCCTTTGATACGTTGGAGATAGATGGAGATGAGGACAAAGTTAGCTCGCTTTGACTTCTGCAGGTCTCGCATACTGAAAGAATTGATTGACTCTATCAGTTAAGAAAAATAAGATGGATACTAAAAATAGGCTCATATTATCTAACTGCTGGCTTTTATCCAAGTACGAAGTTTTCATGGAGACACTCTGAGTCCTGCAGAGATGTGAGCCACGGGAGCAGACTCCGCAGACCACCTGAAGTCTGTGTGTCCTGACAGACTCTCTATGGAGTTTCTGGATACTGGCTCCTAACTTAGCTAACTTCAGTCCTGTGGGATGAATCTTGGCCCTAGAGTTAGCAGTTTGTGAATAAGCACTAGAAAAAATTCCAGTAAGATATATATCTCCAGAGTATGTTGTCAAAGACAGCCGGACATATTTGGGTGCAGTGACTAGAACCTGAGTCTAGTCTGTAATTCTCTGCAGCATTTTTCTCCCCAAATACCTTGCCTGTGTAGGCAGTATAAGAATTAACTTTATTGCTTATGTTGGTGACATATATGGGTATCCTCTGCTCACAAAGCAGCTGAATTATTACCAGTCCAGTGTATTGTTTCTGTTCTTAAAATCAGAATATACCCAGTGAAGCCAGAGGATAAAAGTTTGGTCCCAGCAGTAATTTTAGGCACTGGTCCTACGTGCACTCAACTATGAATGCATCTCTTTGTCACAGCCTGTCTTTAATAAGGCTCCAATTTGGATACAGGCATCTACTTACAAAAGTCAGATTTCACAACTTTGCTCTCCCTGAAAAAAAGGTGACATTCAGTAACACCATTGTTCTGGACACAGGAAATCATTAGCAAAACTTGATATTTTGGGCAAAACCTAATAAAGTTGCCAGTAAAGTGCAATTCATTTCTATTTACAGCTGTATTGCACACCATTTGAAGAGTTTAAAAAAGTAGCTGTTGATATTTCCCCATAAGGGACCAAATGACGAAGAAGTTTCAAAGTGCAACTCTGGGTAAATCATAGACAAATGAAAAGAATAGCTGTGGTTAGGGTGTGATGTGATTCATCATGCCTGCAAAGTTTTACGAATGATACTTTTTTCCTTAATCATAACCTTAGAGATTGAGAACAGGACACATATTAAGGTTGGAATGTCAACTTAACTTTGAAGAATTTCCTGGATTTTTATCAGCGTGCATGAAAAAATGTAATGTTAATTAAACATAGCTTCATTAATCTTGATTTTGCTATATAAATGCTGTTTGTTGCAATGATATATATTGTTTACTTAGGGCTCTATCTTTTCCTAAATATTTATTACAATTCATTAATTTTATTAGTTTGTAATTACATACTAGAGACATTAATTAATGCTTTATTCTCTTCTACTTCTCACAATATGTAAAATTCAGGGAAATGTCAGGCTGAAAGCTATAGTTACTTAAAGATTTTGCTTCTATTTCATCAGACTAAGAGTATACATGACAGTGAGCCAGGATTCATCACCAGAATCCCATATATAGGCTTTATTTTTATTTGATATCACCATGGGTCAAATGAGCCTTTTTGTCTTTTAACTTGCTCAGTTTTGGATTTTCTGATACAGACAATATACATGCTGGGTAGGATCTTCTGCTTTTTGTTTTGTTTTCATTTTTTAGAATCTGGACATTACCTGTTTCATTTTATGGAATGTGGAATTGCAAGCTGGTTTTTTGTAGTTCACAAATCCATCCTCCGCAACTGGCAAGGAAGCCTACACTGAAACTCATCTCTGAAGAAAGGATCCCCTTTGACATGCTTCTCAACCATCCACTGCCTTCCTAGATTCTGGCCTTGTTATTGTCTCCAGCTACAGTATCACATAGTATCATTCCCACTCTATTTCCATTTCATTCTCCTTCAGTGCATTGGAAGATACTCGTGATGAGTAGTGTTTTCTTTCCTTCTTGTCACTTAGTGTTTCACCTTTTTTTTCTTCCTGTGCTATGTTATTAATGATTTAAAGATAGGACTAATAACATTTCCCATACTGTATCAGCTGCCATATCAATGTGCTCAATAGATAAGGACTGTAAAAGTATTTTTTGTGTTTTCAAATGGAAGCAGAAGTAGAACTATATAGCAAATAGAAACAAAAAAATCATGGTAGATACGACAACTTGGAATTGAGAGTTCCTATATGAGTTATCTGTAATTAAATTTTAGGGAGCATTTGTGTTATACACAAATTATGCCTTTTTACCTTAAGAAGACCCAATTAAACTACTCAGTGGTGACAACTAGTCCCTTCCATAGGCACTATACAATTTTTATATGAATTATATGCAATAGACATTAACCAAGTGACTTCTTAAACATGCATCCGAAATGTCTTTTTATTAACAACACAGAGACAACTTTGCTTATTAACTTTAAGGCTTTGATCTCCCTGGGCTTCAGTATACTCACCTCCTTAGGTTCAGCTGTGTTTTCCCCGAACTCCTACTTCTCACAGTTTGTTTACTTTTTGTCTTTCTTTAACTGTATAGCCCATTTTTGTTTGCAGTTCATGTTATTATCCATCCCCAGGCCTTGTCCTGACACAACAGCTCAGAGTTGCAGTAACTTTACCTGCCAGTGAGCTCAAGCATGGGTAGAATCCTTAAAGAATCCAGGAATTCTAATCCAAATGTATAAACAATCTAGAATATTTAGAAGTTTATAATTTATAATCTGGTCTAGCAGGGCATGCATTCAATGAGATATAAAAAGTACATTCCTCTCAAAAACATTTGATTTTCAGAATTTTGAAGGATGAGGAAACCAATGCATTCCCCAGTATCTTTGTTCTACAAGCAAATTTGACTAGATTACAGAATAAAAAGATATAATTAATGTCAGTCTAACAGATTTTAACAATTGATGACATTATCAGTAATAATTATATTAGCATCACTGTTAAAGTTACTTAAAGTGGTGTTAGTTGAATAGACCCTTTTTATAGGCTCAACAACTAGAAGGTAAAGAAGCCCAAAAACTTCTTCTGAAATCACATGTTTTTAATCCCATTTATTTGATTAATATGTGTATTAATCAGGGAAGGATCAGGGAAGGATATCCTTCAGGGAAGAAGATGGACCTGAGAGATTTTTTAATACCTTTCATGCTAAACTCCCAGTAGAAATACTGCCAGTCTAGTATGTCTCTAATCATCTGTGCTATAAAAAATAATGTATTTTTTTTTTCCTATTTTTAATAAGGATAAGATTGAATGTTTTGAATCCCCTGAATCTGAATGTTCTTTGGAAAGTGTTTCAAAGGTGGTGGAAGATGTTGTTTACTGTCAAGTTAGATAATAGAATTTTTCTTTTTAATAGAAAAAACATGGGAAAGGTAAGTATATGACTATTAAAAAATCTTGTGTAAGCTCGTCTTTTCCAATTATATAATTAACTACATACTGGAGAATTTACATATAGGCTTCTACCTATTATTTGAGCTCTCTTTGTTGCTTCCCATCACATAGTAAATTAGAAGAGAAAGATGCCCCTGCAGCCTGTGAACAAGACTATGTTGGACTGGGTGTCCCCCTGCTGCCCATGAAAGAGGATAGGAAGCAGAGACCCCACCTGCAGCCCATGGAGAGGGCCCATGCTGGAGCAGGTGGAGATATACAGAAGACGCTGTGACCCATGTTGGAGCAAGGCCCTGCCAGCACTTGCAGCCTGTGGGGAGAGACAGAGAGATGATGAGAGAGAGAGAGACCCACGCTGGAGCAGGTTTGCTGGGGTGGGGAGCTGGCTTGTGACTCTGTGGGTTGAAAGGTTGGAGCAGTCTGAGACTGGGACATGATATGATTATATGATTGCACCCCAAAACAGTGACCCAGCTGATGAAATGCTGAAGCCCCGTGGGAAAGGACTCATGTTGGAGAAGTTTGTAGAGGACTGTCTCTCATGGGTGGGACCCCACAGTGTGAGGAATGCCCCCCACCTCAGCTAAGAAGGAAAACAACTCATGAGGAACTGACTGAAACCCCCATTCCCTGCCCCTCCCCTTGTCACAATGCGGGGGAAGAAGGGAGCAAAATCATGACTAAAAATCATAACTAAAAATCAAGACAAAGTCTGCTAAGAACGGAGTGGTGGGGGGAAGGTTCTTTAAGATCTGGTTGCGCTTCTCATTATCCTACTCTGGTTTCATTGGGTGTAGAGTGTAGTGTATTAAATTAGAGAGTTTTCTTTCCTTTCTTCTGTGTTGAGTCTGTTTTCCTGTGATGCTGATTGTGGAATGATCTCTCCTTGTCCTTATCTTGACTCCTAAGCCTCTTAATATGTATTTTCTCCCTTGTCCAGTTGAAAAGGGGAGTGATAGGCTGACTTTGGTTGGTGTCTGGCCTCCAGCCAGGGTCACGCCACCACAAAAGGAAAACATAACATAGGTAGGCTGAACCTAACAGTTGTAGCAACTATTGTAGTGTTACTTATAGACACCGTGGTTTGATTGCACAACAGTAAATAAACCCATACATAAGTAGTAGATTTTAAAAATAAATAGTGAATAAAAAACATCCCCATGTGAATGATCAAGAGTGAGGAATGAGGACTCATACTTGATATATTTTGTAAACTCACTGATCTCAACGCAGTTTCTTTATGATCTTTTCTCTCTTCCAGGTTATCTTTGCTCCAGATTTTCCCAACTTCAGAGATTTCCTGAATAACACAGACTCATCCCCCTTTAGGGATTTTCCCCAGGCTAGTGATGAGGAACAACAGTGTCAATTCGTTTGCACAGAGGACATGGTGAATCACGGAGAATTTCATCCTTGCATTTAAAATAGCCGTAGAACACAAGTGCAGTAATGTAAGCACCTGAAGAAGGGCCTGCAATTATTTACTGCTACCCATATAGACAGCGCATCCTGACTAGGGCATGTTGTAGAGTATAACACCAGTAGAAAAGTGAATTGTAGAGATTAATATTATCCTGTTACTCAATCCTTTAATATTGGCTTCCATTCAAATATTGTGTTTTGCAGTTTGTCATTGCTGCCTAAACTGCAAGTACAGGCAAATACACAATACACCTGCAAAACATGCAAATGTATCATTTTATGAAGGAGCAAATTGAAGAGAAGTGGGTTCAATTATTTGCATCACATTACCAAATATATATTATTTGCAAAGCTAAGAATAAAACCGTTATCTCTGGTCAACTAGCTTAATTTTTTTAATTGGTTGGTAGTCCTGGCTCACAAACTCAAGGAAAGTCAAATCACTCACTCTTGCTTTCAAAGCTAAACCTCGCTGGGATTATCTCATTTGTGAGACCAGATCCAGAGAAAATAAGTTAGGAATGGAACAATGCCTTTTAACTTCAGCTTCAGAAAGAAAGATTGAGTAATTGGGATAATCTGTTTTCTACTTTTCAGAAACAAAATAGGATACATATAAATCTCATTTTACTTAGCTCAGGTAGAAAATCAGCATTGGGAATTAAAATTTTGATGTACAGTAGTACACAGTATTCATTCAGAAGGAGTGTCCTAGGATGTGAAAGATTAGCCATGGTGGTTTTTGGTTTAGTCTTTATTGCTATGAGAGATTTTTTCCAGGATTTCTTGACTCATTCCTCTAAGCTTGTGTTGAAAGGGAGTTTCTTAATGCATTCTGAAGCAATCACATAATTTGTATTTTTTTTTCAGTAACTGTTTAGTAATAGAGTCAGTTTCTTCAGAATATTTTAAACCACATCTAGTTTAATTGCATTGTGGCTTTCTGAAAGTATTAACAGTATTTGATTTATTTTTCAAAGACAAAAATAGCAAGCATGTTTTAAAGAAGCTGGGAGAACAGGGAGTTCTAGTTAATGGCCTTTGAAGAGTCAAACTCGTTATCTATTCAATAATTAAAGTAAAATTAATCATTGGATAAAAACATTTGTAGATCTAGTTAGTGGCATAAAGTTACTAAAAGACATACTTATCACAGTGAATGGATTCAGGAAAATTTCCCACTGACTATACATGATGCATATTAAACCTTTTATAAAAAGTTTAAACCTTTTATAAAAGGTTATTTTCAGAGGGATGAAAAAGAAGAAAAAACTTGCAATGCCATTCTGCAGTTAAAAACATGAGTGCTATGTTTTCAGGCAATAAAAGAACTTATTTCTGTATGGCAGTCTTATGCTTGACAGAAAAATCTAGGAAAAATAAAGGAACTTAAGAGGGCAAGAAGTCAAAGGTTTAAAAACAAACATTCTCTCTTCCCCTTGCCCCCACCCCCAGCTGAAAAAGGTTCTCTAACACTGATTCAGTGGGTCCCTTCCAGAGCTTGGGACTTTTTAGATTTTATGTGCCACTGTTTTCCATTTTATTTTTCAAGTTTCCGAAGCAGAGAGCTTACAGAAAAGCACCATGAAGCTACAGGAACCCTTTTTGTCCCTCAGCCTGTGCAAATCCTTCCTCATTTCCACTTCACAGTTCAGAAAGTGAGGATTGGATCATCACAGACCAGTGCAGCTTTATGCATTCACTTGTCCAATATAAGACCTCTCACTACTTCTCTTGGCTAAACAGGAACCTTTCTGATGAATTAAAATGCAAAGGGACCATGTAGGAAGAAACAGCCGAGAAAGCATATTTATAGTACTTTGGCATTGAGGGAGAGGAATGTGAAGAGCAATATCTAGTCAGAGCTAAAAGTAGTCAGGGATATAAAAAGTGGTGAAAGAAGACTCTGTGGATACCTTAGTTATAAAATAAGGAAAAATGTGAATTTGATGTCATAGCCAACCTGGTGAGAGATGATACAGAGAAGGTTGAAGTAGCCATTATCTTTTTTTGTCTCAATTTTCACAGACAAAGCCTGATCTCATACTTCTGTGTGGACCAATGCAGTTTGGTAAAGAGACGGAAGCCCAATAATGTAGTAGAAACAGGGTAAGTATTACTGAGAGAAGCTTAAAAATAATGTATCGGTTTCATCCAAGGCCACTGAAAGAGGCAGTGACTGCAAGGCTTCTGTCTCTGGAAAAAAACTCTTGTGGTTCTTGGGGAAGATCCCTTGTAACAAAAAAATAGCTAACTTTATGCCCATCTTTAGGAAAAGTGCTAGGGAGACTTGGTGAATTATAGGCTGTATTAATCCCTATAAAGACTGTAAAGCCTGTTCCCTTGGAATCTATCTCCAAACACATGAAAGTTATCAGGAATAACTAGCTCAGACTTTTTAATGAGAAATCATGCTTGACCAGCTTGATTGCCTGCTATCATGAGAAGGCATGTAGAGTGGGTAGGAGGAAAGCAAAAGATACCTGGTCTTCAGGACCGCTTTTGCCTCTGTCCCCCAAAGGATTCCCTGTGGAAGCTGAGGAAGTATGGACTGCAAGATGAGGTGTTTTTAGATGCACTGAAAATTGGCTTTACCACAACAGCAGAAGGGTAGTAAAATCAATGATTTGTGTTCCAGTTGATAATGAGCAAAGCACTCTACGTTTTAGCATTGGGATTCATATCATTCAAAATTTCCATCACAAATGTAGATGGACACACAGAATATGTCTTCAGATAAACCTGTGGATTGTACTATTTAGGAGGAATGACTGACATGAAGAAAAGGAAAACTTTAATTCACAGGGTTCTTGAGAACTGGACCAACATAAACATAAAGAACATCCTGAGCCTGGGGCAGAAGGACCTCATGTACATGTTGGGAAGTAAGTAAAATCCCTTGAAGACAGCAGTTTTGTGATGGGCTATGGGTGCAAATAGGGTAAACCATTGACTAGACTATGGTAGGGGTACAATGGGAACAGACTGACAAAGCTGTATAATGAAAGCAAAGCCTAGTTTGGAGCCCTCTAGTACCTGAAGGATGCTGAGAAACAAGAGGTTGCAGTGACGCACTTTGAAGATGATCATGAAGAGATATTAAAGATGTTGGACTTGTCCAGTCTGGGGAAAAGGAGGCTAAGGAATGACCTACTAGCAACCTCCAAATGTTGGAAGAGGATGTGCAAAGATGACAAAAGCATCTTAATTTTGGCAGACAGGCTACTATAGCACTGGAACAGGCTGCCCAGAGAGGATGGAGAATTTTCATCCTTGGAAGTTTTCTAGACAGGACAGCAATAATGTATGTCTGATCTGATCCAGTACTAGCAAGAGTAAACTTTGTGTGGGAGAGACCTCTAAAGGTTCCCTACAAACAACATTTCTATGATTCTGCAGTTCTTGGATTCTGCAGTTCTTGGAATCCAGATCTCTGAACTCAGATGCCTTTTGCCTTTGAAAGAGCATCCTTCCTCCCAACAAGAGGAGATGTCATGTTGCCTTGTCCTCAGGTTCTGAAAAAGTTTCCCTGGAGAGTTTATTTAGGATAGATGGCCAATAAAAGCTCTTCATTGTATTTCTGGTCATGGAATTTAAGAAAATATACATGAAATACCACAGAATATTTTGATACAATAGGTCTGAGTCAATGACTAGGTCCCAAAAAGGCAAAACACTGATTTGTGTTCATAGATATGCATACAGAAGTAGTGTCATTCACTTAAGTGAGATGAGAAAAGTGCTTAAGTTATTGCTGGCTTGTGGCTTTGGTTCTTTTTAAAAATGAAGTAATGAGGTAATGAATGTAAAAGGCAAGGGCTGTGTAGAACACTCACTAGTCGCTAGTAAGTGACCAAAAAAAGTAATCAATCAGTCAAACTGTTAACTATCTAAAAAACTAACCTGACAGATAGTATGTCTTTTAATAGTTTATTTACAGAAGTATTTATCCAACAAGAACATAATTTCAGTGTTTGGATTCTCACCTTGGAATTTGTTCCTATTCTGTCACTTGTAAAGAACAGACAACGAACATCTGGAGTGCTACATTAACAGAAAACATCAGCAAATAGATGTCTTAATGATTAGATGTTATGCCACCTAAACACCGAGTGGAAACTCTAGTTTGTACTGTACAGGCGAAGACATTGTGTGTCATACATTTCCCTTTCTGCTTCTATTGTATAGAATTCCAGACTGAACTGCAGTTTTTACAACATACAGAGTACTCCACATGCATGCAGTTTGGATTTCACCGGACTGTAAATAATTTTAAGTGTTTGCATTGTTTGTTGGTTTTAATCTTTTAGATGAATGAATTCTTGAATTTTTACCAGACTTTCACAAAACTTTGAGTCAGGATTATGCATCTTAAAAAACTGTATGCTTTTACTGAATGTCTGAGAAGAATTTTTATCCTTAAGGCTTTCCTCTAGGATATCTTTTGACATCAAAAAAGTAAAATTATAAATAGATTCTATTTCTTTCAGATGTCTATTTATATTTTTTTCCTTCAAAACACTGTAATTTAATTTTAAAGTTCACTTTGAAAATAAACAATAAATGAATGTGTTTTCAGAGATAATGCTTTGCTCAAAATAAAAGCAGACATCTGGCTTCTAAACTGTTATCTCTTAATTGTCTAACTAATCACTAGTTTTGTGGAATTTCAAAATGGCATTTATTTACCAGTCAGAAAAAACATGTCGCTGACAGAAATCTCTCTTTTTACACATGCATATGCATACAACCTGTTCTCTTTTATCCCTCCAATGTATCATTTGCATCCACTTATAAACAATGCTATACACTCAAAGTGTTGTGAATACAAGTGTCCCTATTGTATAGCACTTTCTATTTTATTTAATAGTAAAACCAGCTTATTCCATCAATGGACCTATGTTCAAGTGAATACTACCGGCATTGTGTTCCTAGAGGTGAATATATTAAAAAAAAAATCATTTGAACTCCACTGTTTCTGATCTTTCCTATCATTCACAGTCTATTGATATAAAACAAGTTCTATCTATCCTTTTGCCCAGATGGTTGACGTTACATGTGATTGCATGAAAGCTCTGATATGAAATGCCTATGGCTTACTGGATTACCCTCTCCCCACATGTTTCAAATTAATAATAAAAAAGAAAGAGAAAAAGAACCAGTGCAATCTTGCTACAAAAGAACAAGAGTTTATTGTATAACAGGATTGCAGATGTGGAAAGGTGCTCATAATAAGGCTACGCTATTTTTGTTTCATTGTGCATCTGGAATGCCAAAGGATCTTTAAGGCACTAGGAGCTCATACTAGACAGTCTTAGCTTTTTGATTAACTTAATATTTGGAGAAATGATTCATTTTTGTAAACTCTGTGCCATTCATCATCATATTGTCATTTATGTAATCACAAAATGATTTACAAAGTCAAGAATTTTTTTCTAATTTCTGAAACAATTTTAAGACATCAAAGACTTTCAGATATAAACATCAAAGAGCAGCCCAAATCAGAGATTTCTGGCTAAGACAGTTTAGTTCATTTAATATCCTCTGGTTTTCTAAGGATTAAATTACAGCATATAAAATTCTTGGAATCTGTCTAAGGAAGCAGTACTGTATATTTATTATTTATTACAGAATGTTTTTTTTTTTTGTGGGGTAAAGGACTTTGCGGTAGAGAAGATGCCATCTTTTCAATTTATCAAACCAGCAACAAATTCTTGTGAAATATCAGAGGAATAATGATCTAATCCTACTGGGAATGGAGAGATGTGTTAACTGAGGAAGTAGCTGCACATGAGCTCAGGATGAAACGCAGTTCTTTCCTTGTAATCAGCCTGTTACAGAGGGTCGCTTATATGAATTTAATAAGAATACTCTGGGGGAAATTAAGGCAGAATTAAAAGACTTCTTCACCAGAGGAATAATGATAGTTGCTATAGTTTATGGAAAACAGTAGACTAAGTTTCTAGTATTGGCTAAGGATGTTAGCTAATAATGCTTTCCATTATTTCCATGATATAAAACAGGGTGACACCACAGAAGCTGGTCATATAGATGCCAGGCATTGCATGCCACTGGCACACACGCCAAGTCTTAGCCAGAGAGTTTAAAAGGCACAAGCAATGTAAACTGGTCTAATCAAGAAATGAGTCAGTAGAGACATATTTTTTTCTTTGCACAGGGGAAAATATAAACAAATATAGTTTCATTCACTACCCACCTAAGAAAAGCTGGTTATTAGAGACTGCCTTCAAGTAAGCAAGGTAGGTAGAACACCTTACCAAGTATCAAGGAGAATTCTGCCAGGGACAACAGCTACATGAAGTACAAGCTCTGTACAGAGCCTGTTCCCATAGACTAAATAAGTAAACTTCTATATGCTTATCCTTGAAAGTCATGCTGCCACCCTTTCAAAGGCAGCCTAATGACTTGAGGAACTGGGTTTCTGGGTATTAGATCTCATACTATGATACACCAAGATTTTTCCCAGAGGGATTTTTGTTCTAAGGTTCACAACAGGCTGGGTAAGCTCCAAGACAATTCAGAAACAGAAGCAAGAAAATGCATGGTTTCTAAGTCAAAAACCATAGTTCTTTTATATTTACATTCCTACTCTCTCCATTAGGAAGATAATAAATTTACATGTAGAACAGTCACATCAGACCTTGAATGTAGAATTATTGTTCAAAATAAACCTCTAGGCAAAAATTTTTTTCTATAAACAGGAACAAACAGTTGACTTTTAACCAAGACTTTTATCATTCAGGTATTTCAGTGCAAAATTCTAAATAGCATGGTTGTGTGTAACCACTGGAGCTCAATTATAGTATTTGCTTTGCTCATATCCATTGGACTTTATATAAATACTTTGGAAAAAAATTCTGCTCTTCCTGTGCAAGGATGTGAGAAGATGGCAAGGGAAAACAACCTTGTACCATGCTGATATGGCCCTGCTACCAGCATGAAAGACACCCTGCACATCAGTTCATATTTCTAGCCAAAATTTTACAGTCACTTATGCAACTGATGAACCTTTATGCCTAACCACTTGGAGAACAGAAATGACAAACTGGTATGCACGAGACAGCCGGCTATATCCTACTCTGTACAGTTAATCCAGAGGAGACAAATACAGCTAACATTTTTAGACCAGCAATTGCTCTGGTTCCTTAATGTATTTGCAAGGTGCCCATCATTATCCACTACGTGGAGCAGGTAACATAGCAATTTTGTCAATGGCTTGCCTTTGGTGTAGTTCAGCTTGTGTTTGAGTCAGAAGAGGCTCTGGAGAAAGGAGTGGAGAGAGGGGACCAAGGCTCCTCTCAGCCTCCATCAGGGTTGGATTAAACCCAAAAAAGACAATCAGGGCTCCAGAAACATTCAGGGCTGAATCCAAGGAGCAGCCAAAGAGGAAGCCTAGGAACAGAAGCTTAATTTTAGCAGGCTTTTGAAGATTAATTTTAACTCAAGTAGGGGCTGGGATTTTCCCTTCATTGCTGCCATGTAACTGTTAGAAAGAAGCTAGAGACTTTAATATCTAATTTAGTTCAGAAAATTGTAGAGGCAGAGTTACAATCTCCTAGCATTTGAACAAATTCTTGCCCCAGTGTTAATACAGGAAGTTTTACTGAGGGATTTATACTGTTCCAGTACACATCTCTATTTGCATGTATTTGGATGACTTGTGCATCAGCTGAAAGGGTTGTGGCTCTGTGAAGATTCTTTGAAAAATGGGCTATAATTTTAGTGGACTGGAAATTTGCAAGAGGTTTGGCTGGATTCAGAAAGGACATACAGAGTTTTAAATAAACAGCATTTTGATCACATTGCTATTGGTTGTTTCCCAGAAAATTATCCAAGGAGAATGTGAAGCTTTAATGGCCTTTATGTTTCCTGAGACAAAGTCCATTTTTTATGTGTTTTGTTTAGTGCCTCTATGCAGTCAGGCTCAAGTTCCACCTTCAGGCATTTTAAAATAAAAATGTTACATTAAAATGCATGTAATATTTGCCCTGCTCCAGCGAATAAGCAAAGTATTATTTTAGGATTAACAACCAAACATTTCCACCACCCAGTAGCATCCCCAGAAGAGCCAGAGCACTCTAGGCATCTGCAGCACACACCCTCTCTCACACAAATGATCACTCTCTACTTTTACCTTGCAAGCATCCCTCCTTTCCTTAGGTTCTCTACAGCTGACACTTGCTCCCATAAACTTTAGGTAGCAGCAGCTTACCTTGTTGAGGCATAGTTGGCATCTCTAGTTCTGTACATCAGTGTATTTGCACAATTGTCCTTGTCCTGGGGATGCTTTTCCTTACAATGTGATTTCATTCACTCCTCGTGGGCATGTGGACACTGCTTTCCATATGCTTTTTCCAAGTGACAATTTATGAACACTTGCCAATGCATTCTGAAAGATTTCTTTTTTACATCCTGATTTATTGTCAAAACCAGATGCAGTAACATTCCTTATCAGTCTGACCAATAGGCAGCAGCAAGCAGCTGTCTGCCTAATATTACTGATGTAACAAATAAAATGTATTTGGAGAATGGAGGATTTTAAAACTCCAATTTGACACTACTTGCCTTAAAAGTGGGTAAAGTGTGATCATAATTATCGTATTTATAATTTTAAATAGTATTTTTTGCCAATTCTAAGAATTCAGAAACAGCAAATGTTCTCATCTGTGCTGTATCCCTTCCTATTAATTGCACAGGTGGTGGGGTCTTCCAAGAGTGTGGTATCACAGTATTACTGTTTCACAGAGTAAGCAGAGCAGCAACGACTTCCTCAGTGCCAAAGTTCAATCCAATCAGACATTTTTATTTAAAGATGTTTGGATTCCATGAGAATTTGAGGCTGAGCAGAACTTGGCCATATGGTTTAGTTCTGTGTTCTTTCTTTTTCAACCCCAGATTAAATGTTTTAATTTGTCTGATCAGTCAGAAAATGTTGCCAAATATTGTAGTTAACTTAAATCCTCTCTAACACTTTTTTTTTTTGTGGGGTTCAGCAAACTCAATAAACCCCCATTATTCATAAAAGATTACACACAGAATTGTGCAGCTTATCATACCTAGCTAATAAACACTGGTATACATAATCCATGGATGATACTTTCAGGAGATCTATTCCAAAAGACTATGAGAAGAGTTTTGACGTGTGAGTTGCTGGCATGTTTTTTCAGACCTTTCATCATATCTTTGTGGAGGAGGAGGAAGAAAAATCTCTAGAAGTGGCTTCTATGACAAGACATGATCTCTCATCTTCCTACTCAAAGGCTGACCCCAAGAGGAGACACAGACTGAGCAGAGATGTGCAACATAACATCCTTCTAATAGAATGGCAGGTATGAAACCCTGAGGGCTGAAGGGGTAAGACTGTTCTATATAAAAAGTTTCCCCATGCATGTTCCTTCTTCCTATGTAGTTATTTAGTCCAATGGACTTTGGCCACTTATTGAGAAGACTACATGGGCCTGTGTGGGGTTTGTTTAACTGCTGCTTAACTCATCTGTAAGATGATCCTTTACAAGCTAATTTGTCGATTAACTGACTTCATTGACTAAAAGGTTTATGGAGACATTCAAACAGCACTGTTGCATATATGGACAGTTTCAGTGGGCTGATGAGTTACTGAGCAGTAGTGAGGTCCTGCATGGTCTGTGTGTTCCCTGTTCCTAATAACTTCAGTGAGCATTGTCACTTGAGAGATGAATAGCCACTCATGGACCTAAACCTACACGTGTTGGAAAAACTCTTCAGCTGGTAAAAATTTTCATGTGCCAACTTCCATCTGTTGAATAGTTGGCCTGATATATCAAGTCCTCATGGCTCAGAACTATGTGTAAATCTTGGAATAATAAAATCAGTGTTTCTCAAGGGCATGAACAGATTCCACATGTTTTGTTAAATTAGTTACTTAATGATTGAATTATATATTAAAGGAGTCCATTATATTTCATCTTTTTTGGTATGAACTCTTTAAAATACTCTCCTTTTAAAGATGTCTCAGCTGCTCTAGTACATGCCAGATGCTCACCATGGCTATCCCATTCCAGATAGGTTAACAAACAAAAGTGATGGATATGCATGATGATAATGTTAAGTTTCATATTTCAGTAGTCAGGCTGTTCACTCTTCATGTCTTGAAAGTCCTGGGAATTTAAACCTGACCCCCAAAAGATGTATGCTCTTAACTTTTGGACTTCCTTTCAGATCATGTATCATGTAAGTACAAAATTCATTATATCATTGCTTGTAAAGTCTGTGCCAAATTGCAAAACTTTTAACTTACAGAAAGGATCAACCAATCCTTTCGGCTTCTATTATTTTCTTGTCTCAATGGCTCTGCAGGGATTGCTGTGGTCTCATTATTTGTGAGACATGATACAGTATGGGACATGATAAAAAAAAGGTAAGGAGGCCCTTGATAATTGCCCTAAGCAATGCTATCTACTCTCAGACAGTTCATATGGTAATTGTGTTTATGTGAGCTCGCCCTGGAGCTATAAATCTCATCTTTTGTAAAGGAGGGGGTTTTGAGGTGTTTTGGGCTAGCTTTCTCTGCTGCTTCAGTTATGACATTATATCCATATAAATAAAAATGGCTTGGTAGCAAAAGTGATGCCTGTAAATGGATGAAGAAAGACCACAACTAAGATGTAACCTTCTAGCTATATATAAAATGTATGTTTATAATTCTAAGTCAAGTAATTTTTAATAGTGTACCACATAAAAAAATATAGTTGTACTTCAGCAGTGTAAGGATTTCACAAGATGAGCACACTATTTCTTGTCAAACGACACCTATATGCTTCTTTTTCAGACTGATAAACGTAAACATGGAAATAAGGATGTGTTCTTGAAATAGAAACAGTATTTGTTTAGAAGATTATCCATCTTTCTTAGTATAAAATATGTGGGGAAATTAGCATGGGACTAGAACCATTTGGAAACCTGACTAGGTTTTGAATAAGTGCTTTCCTCTTCTCTGTAAATAGTGGAAAAGATATTTCTCAGCACATCAGCTGCATTCTAATTACAGACTACGATACTAAGAAATGGGATAATGATGGAGATTGTCAGCCATAACACTTCCTGGTGAGCCACTGCTGTCATTTTTTCCCCCAAATATGACTGACATCTTTCCTTTAACCCTCCCATCCCTTAACCTTTATGTATGTTGGCACAGTGGCCCTGCAACTATGTGGAGGACCATATTTTCGTTGCTAAGCACTAGGAGAGAGTGAGCCATGGGAATCTTTAGCTATAATTTGAACTGAATTCTCTGAGGCTTTCCTTCAGCATGAACAAGCAGTGGAACTTTTAACTCATCCATTGGCATTATTGATGAAACTGTGTTTGGCACTTAACATGTTTGAAGGCCTGTGTCTGCTGAATGATGGCTAAATAACAGACTCACTAGACTGTCATTTGTAAAGGCTTAAACATGGTGAATCTATATTTACCATTGTTAGGATCAGGCACACTTCTGGTCTCTTCAGGGAATGGCATGTACTTTATCTCAAGTTAATTTGATACTGAATCATCAAAGTGTCTTTGTAAATTAAAACTATTATAATTAGAGTTGATTAACAAAGTAAAGTGGAGCTTACATTTGTGAATAGTGTGATTTGACCAGAAATTCATGGGAATGCTGGAGGTGCCAAGTTGCTGCGATTGAGACAGGACACACACAGCTTGATGCAAGCAGTTGTCGATTTATTGTAGCAAATCACAAGTTTATATACTTTGCAAAGCCTGTGCGTGACACAGTTTCATTGGAGCGCAGAAGCCATTCTACATTAGTCATTTGCTGATTGGTTAGAAGCATTTACCAACATTGTCAGTAAAAATGCAGCCTAAGTATAGTAAGACAATCTTTACAGCACCCTGTTTTTCATTCCTTCCAGCTTGTTTTGTACTTTCTTGCAAGGCCGACTAGTTCCTACTATCCTTTCTGGTGCCTGCATGTCTCCTTCTAACAGTTGCACAGTGCTGGAGGTTCCACTTAACCCTTTTAAGTCCTGTACTACACCAAATTATTCTAGACAGAAGTACTAATTAAAGATGGGAATTCTGCCATCCCCCACAAATTTCTGATGCCTTAAATTTTGGTTTAATATGAAAATGACCTAATCTATTTTATTTTCTCTTCTTCCCTACATATATTCTTCCTGCCTCACAATCTTTTCTTTCTCTCAGGTTAACACTACTCTGCATTTTATTCTTGTTACTAAAATGAAAACCACTGAAATAAGTAATAAAAACATTAAAAAATCAGAAGTGGAACTCAAGAATCGATGAGCCAATTTTTCATATTGTCATTCTTGTTAGGTCTGTCTCCAGGCAGATGTCAATTCACCATCCATGATCTGTTCTTACATGGAAGTTTTCTTTGCAACACTGAAGCACAGATGGTGTTTATTTACTTAACTTCTGTTTTTACTTCTTTCTTTCCAGAAAGGAAAAAAAAAAAAGCATCAAAGATTACTATAATTTCAGTCTACATAATAGAACAGATATCTTGGGTAATAATGGAATGATTGATAATGGGACATCTTCACATGTAGTGTACTACCAGATAGGTTGACTAGCTGGATGGGTTAATAGCAGTTGCTACTCTCTCAACAGAAAGGAAAGAATCAATTATCTGTTTAGAGACACCTTCTTTTTCATTCATGCAAATGCTTTTGTAAAAATTGGAGTCATAGGGGTAATCTCCAAAAATATTAAACCACTGTTTAATACCTAATGGAAAAAATGTCAATCCACAAAATTTTAAGCACTATTTTTCATGGATTATCATTATTGTTTTCATATAAATACTGAAAGATTTCATCCAGTTATTTAGAAGATTCTAAGTGTGAACTCCCTGATTAGAAGTCTGAGGGAAAGGACAGGAAAGTATTAAGGATTAAATCATTGCTTTGCCATTTCATGGCTTAAGAGTGTTTTCTTCTTATAAATATAAAGTAAAGTCTCCCAAACTGGGCTGTTCTAATGGGTAGAAAATAGTTTCTATAGGTTAGATGGAAAAGGGCACATCCAAACACCAAATACTTGCCTGAGTAAGCACAGCTTCATGTCAATAAAGTTATAGAATCTTTTCTCTAAAACATAAGCAGCAGTAGTTTGAAACTTATTTTTCCCAAGATAAATTATAGGTTGTCAGTAAAATCCACAAGCTTTTTATTCTGTTTGGCTTCAGTACCGTTTTGTTTACTTTTCTGGAGATGACAAGCTTGTTACTTGTTTCCAAATCAGACCTTCACAATTCCAAGACTTGAAATATCATAATACATTTTGGATTTTCTTCTATCTGACAGTGAATTTGGGACTCTTCACAACTTCTTTGTGTCTGATATTCAATTTCTTTTTCCTAGGACCACAAATGAGCAGAGTAAAATTCTCACTTTCTCATGTATTGCCAGGCACAGGATCTTTAAGAAAACTATGACATGTTTGGAGACTCAAGAGACAATCTCAGTGGTTAGCCAATTTAACCAGGAAATCCAGGTTATGCCTTCTTAGTGAAGACAGTCTTAAAGAATTTGTATGCCAAACTACATTGGCAGAAAGTATTAGTAGTGAATGCGCTCCTTGTTGATTAGCACTGTAGAGGACGCAAAATAAATAGATGTTCACTGACATATGTACTAGATCATCTCTTGACTGAAATGTGCAGTGCTGGAGTGCAGAATATGGAAATCAGATACTCTCTGCTCTGTGGAAAGGAGCTATTCTTTCAACATCTCTGTGGCAGCTGCGTGCTGTCTGATTGCCGTGTCTGCCTGTAAGCTGTCATGTACTTGCACTTCAATAAAGCATACGTGGAGATCACATCTGCTCTGAAAGGTGAAGGATACATACAGTGTTTGTGCTCATTAAGCAATGGATTCCCATCACTTCCAGAGCTGATATCTACAAACTTCTACTTTTTCACTATTTTAGTGTTGGCCCTTTATAACACGAATTTTTGGCCTGCAACCAACCGACTCAAGAGTGTTGTCCTTCTCCTCTTGTCTCTTCTCCTGCAGAGACACAAGGTCTTCCTATTGACATGTACTTAACCAACTTTCTGCTACCCAGTATTTCCTGCTTATTGCATCAGCTGGAATTTTACTGCCTTCTCTGTAGAGGCTTTTTCTTGGACTTTCTGCTGTATCCAAGTATAGTGTTTTTCTTCATATCAGGTTCTTTCTGGTTGACTTTAATAGGACCATATTATCTACTGAAATAGAGTAATTGTTTACACTAGAATTCTATGTATCAAGAAAGACTTTAACCCTTTTCCACTTCTCTTGAGGAAGGATGCTTTGCTGTGTTATATGAGCCTTATTTCTTTCTGTGTTATCTTAAGCTGTGTTCAGCACTTTTTTAGCTTTCTATTTTGAGGAATGAGGCTAAAACCTTTGGCCTGCAGGTCACGATTGTTAAATAACTACAAGCTTATCCTTTAGCTCAATAGACAGAGATAATAAAGTGGGCACTGGATCACAAAGTAACTCAGTAACTAACAAAAATACATAGGGTCTCTGTAAAGATTTTTAATTCACTTGTCTCATGGGTTTACGATGCTGCCACGAACCTCAGTAATGCCAAAGGACCTATGTGCTTTCTGTTTCCCTATAAAACCTGAGACTTTATGAGTCTTTATAACATCTCATACTTGACTGTTGGCATCCAGCTGTTGATTGTACTTGCATTAAAGGAGTTTCCTTGTGCTGAATCAAAGCATTTCAGAATATAACCCTCATCTCCCCAAAGCTGGTGAGCACAATAGGTTATGGATGTATTACTCATGCTGCTAACAGTAGAAATGTGGAATGTAAATTTTTTGAAACTTCCAGAAAGAAGTCCACAAGAGGAACTAATTTTGGTGTGCCCTGATCCTGCTTACTGGCTGTTATTTGGTTCTGTTCCTTCATCTCAAGAGATCAGATGCCACATGAAAAGTGAGAAGAATGTCCTGTTTGGTGTTTGTGGTAGTGGTCTGACTATTGAGAATATGCCTAGATTTGATGTTTAATTATCATGTCAGATTTTGGAAGCAACTTGTCTGAAATTGTACCACAGGAGCGTGGGCAGAGGTGAAGTTGCAGGGTCTAAGCTTCACCCGCAGGAGACCTGTGAGCCATTCCCAGGGAAAGGACCAACCATCACGGTCCTGTGTTTTCTACAGACTATTATAATTCACCTCAGTGGTTCCCTAGCCATGTACTTTCTTACCTTGTTTTGAGTTTGATGTAAATTTTTAAAATGGTAGTTAGACAAAGGCATGAAAATTGCACTTTTAAAGGTTGATTTCTTTACTGTCACGTTAGATATATTCTGTACTGCACTCATTGTCATCGGTTACAGCTTGGGCATCCTGTCTAGTAGGACTTGTAATATATTCCATTGATTATCCATCTATTTACATATGTACTAAAATTTTAATCATAGAATCATAGAATATACTGAGTTGGAAGGGACCCATAAAGATCATTGAGAACAAATTTTATTTTATTTTATTTTATTGAAAGAGCAAAGGAGGAGATTTACCCCCAAATTATTCAAATATGAAATATTCAGAATGGAATCTAAGACAGAAGAGGTGAAGAAACTTAGAGAAAAGATTTCTTCAATCTTAGGCCCCTTCCCGGATCTCCTCTCAACAGTATTTTTGCATCTTTCTTCCCATACCACCCTTATCTTGGGTCCCTTGTGAAAATAAGTTAAGATAGAACTTTCTGATAGGGAAATTCCTGGATGTCAATTTACCTGTGGAATCTGATAACTTACTAAAATCAGCGTAGGAAATGTGTCTGTGCTCCTGGCCTAATTAACTCATATCCATAAGATAAATATTGGCCATTTCTTAGTGCTAAATGGTCATGTAATCAAAGCCTCTATCATAATTCTGAGACACAAGGGACAAAGATAAGGGTCCAATGTAAGGGGACCAGAGAGAGAAACAGGGTTAGTCTTTTGGCATCACAGATGTATTCCAGCAGTGCGTTTTCATGAGAGAAGCATGTCAATAAATAGAAGGGTTTGCACAAGGAAGGAATTGTTTATCCACTGATTAGTCAGCAAAACCAAAACCGTGTAAGAACCCGTTTTAGGACTGAAGATGTAATCTAGGAGCTTGACTAAGAGTAGTTAGTGCTGAGCTTTCCAAATAGCAGACAGGAGGTCAGAAACAGGTGACGCTTTTATGTTGTGGCTGATGATGAGAAGAATCCACAGTCCAGTGCAAGTTTCAAGAAACATGATGGCTTTACCCAGCTCCATGTTATTCCAATGTTTGTGTCTCCAATTTCCTTTTAATTATTTGGATTTTTTTTTTTTTAATTATCTGCCTTGTGTTTTATTCAAAATAATTTTAAAAAAAAAGCACAACAGAGAGGTGTGATGGGGATGAATGATTGTATGGAATTTTGGAGATCAAGATTAGCTAGCGAATAAATAATATGTGGCAAAGCTTCATTCAGCTGGTATCTATTTATAGACATGTCTACCAAGTATGAATTAGGTTCTGCTTCAATTGAAATCAGAATGGTTTTGTTTTGTTTTTGCTTTCAGATCCAGTGGAAATAAGATCATATGCTTTATGTCTAAAATAAAAATGTTCCACTCCAAGCCTGTGTGAAAATAAGACACATTATTTCATATAGTGTGATTTCTTTACCATGTCCCCCAGGCTAAAATATGGTACATTAGAAAAAGAAAAGCTTTAATAGTTTTGGCAAGCAAACTATGGAGTGATTTGAGTTACAATGTAGCTGGCAGTACTGTCGGCATCACAGGTAATTACCTTCAATGTGAGATGTTTATTACAGAGTGAAAACAGTGGTCTGATCCAGATGACTTCAAACTTCAAACCAGAGCTTTCTTCACCACTTTATTTGTTGGTGTGTGCATGTAAATATTCAATGTTTTGAATAGTAGGGACAGTAAATTCTCTTTCACCTTGTTGATTCTACATTTTTAATATTTTCTTTATGCAATGAGACATTTCTCACATTCTTAATTTATTAATTTAAAAAGAACTCCCTCTTGACCATATTCTAATTTTGCAAACTTAAAACTACTCTACTGTTGTTATATGTGAGGTCCTGGCTGCTGCAGTCTGTGGTTCTTCCTTTCTTCCTCTCCTACCTGCCCCAGCCATCTGTATAAAGATATAACATGTTAGGCAGATTGATGTTCTAAAGCAACTCCTTTGCATTCTTTCTGTCAATGAAATGTTGATGTCTGGTCAAGTGTCCTGAGAAAGCACCATCCCACGCTAGCTTTCATGGTGGATAAAAAAAGAATTATAGGATCACAGAATCATTGAATGGCATGGGTTGGAAGGGACCCCAAGGATCATAGAGCTCCAACCCCCCTGCCACAGGCAGGGCCACCAACCTCAGGCCTGGATCTATACAAGGTTGCCCAGGGCCCCATCCAACCTGGCTGTGAACACTTCCAGGGATGGGGCATCCACCCCATCTCTGCAAGTCCAAACAGCATCCCTGTATTCTTTCCAGGCAACACACCCTTGTTTCCAGAGCTTGTATTTGCCTTTCTTTTCCCTCAGTTTGACCAGCAGGTTCTTGCCTAGCCATGCTGGTCTCCTGTCCCTCCTGCCCACTTTCTTATTCAGAGGGACAGAGAGTCCTTGATCCCTCAGAAAGGCATTCTTAGAGTAGCCAACTTTCTTCAACATTTCTGTCTCTAAGAACCACCTCCCAGGAGATCTTGGCCAACAAGTCCTTAAACAGCCTAAAGTTTGCTCTCCTAAATTTCAGGGTCCTGATCCCACTCTTTGCCAGGCCCACATTCCTTGAGATCACAAACTCAACTAGGGCATGGTCGCCGCAGCCCAGTCTGCACCTTAACACCTTTAAGAACCTCCCCCACATTGGTGAGCACCAGGTCCAGCAATGCATCACCTCTGGTTGGTCTGTCCAATACCTGAACCAGAAAGTTGTCATCTATAGACTTCAGGAGTCTCCTGGATCAAAAACTGGACAAAACTAATAGCACGGTCCCATTAATTGTTGTGACTCAGAGATTTGTATTTGTGGAAAAGAGCTTTTCTAATATTCATAGAACTGTAGGATTGTTTGGGTTGGAAGAGTCCTTTAAAGGTCATGTAGTCCAACCCCACCTGAATTTAGCAGGGACATCTTCAACAAGATGAGTTGCTAAGAATCCTGTCCAACATGCCCTTGAATGTTTCCAGGGTACAAAGTTGTCATAACAAGCCATTATGCATTTCTTCACTACACCACCATTACTGACACTATAATAAAGAGGAATTTGCATTGTTGAAGTTGCATTTGATTAAAGCAAACTATAGGCAAAGCTGAAGACAGGCTTCGCACAGAAAAAAAAAAAAAGAAGAAAAATACTCTAACAGGCATGAGGTAGCAGATTAAATTTAGAATCTCTTGCTGCTTGTAGTTGCCTGTCTTCCTCCTTTGACAGATGTTACTGTTTTTGAGACAAGAATGTGAATCAGGTCTTAGACCCCTGCAATTTCCAGTCCAGCATGACTTCAATTTGAGCTTATATACTGGCTTGGAAATTTAGAGTGGTTCAAAAGCAGAATTAGAATAAGGGCAGATGTTCTTTGTTCATTGACAGCAATATCCATCCAACAGGTAAGGAGAACAGCAGGAGAACTTTAGCTGCATTACTGTATTCTGTTGAATTGCACACTGAGTGGGTTGACCTTGCTATGATTAAAATGAGTTATACAGCTCTAAATGCAGATCTCGTTTGCAGTGCTTTTACAATTTGATACTGACCCTTTCTAGCTTAGAGGACTGTAGGTTGTATGTTTGAGAAGGCTCAGTTTTAACTAGGGTGAAATAATGTCACAGATAGATAATATTATTTTCTCCATTTTTTTCCTTCAAGCAATCCTCATAAGAATAATCTATTATAACAGTTACAAATACAGTAATGTATGTCATTGCCCCATATTAAACTCTGAGACTAGGTAAATAATGAGCAGTGTTTTATGTTCCTAGGAAACTCATTTTCCATGGTACTATACTCTGATATCAGCACTCACTATGTGTCCAAGTTCTGTCTTCATAACTGAGTAATAACTTTGTCAGGCTTCAGTTATAGCAGTTTTGCCAAAAGCCAAATAGCAGCTAGCAACAATTCTGCATTCAAATGCAAACTATAAACATAATGTCTATCCCAGAAATACAGAATATGACACTGTGGTTACTGGGATTTTCATGTATAGCAACAGAAGCCACAAAAAGATTTCATTGTGTGCTATTGAAAGATATCAGTATTTATAGTTCCTTCCAGTCATACACCACTGTAATGGGAAAGATCACAGAAGCCATTTCAAAGCCAAGTCCTATCAACTCTGGGACTACAAGGTTTTTCATCTTTTTCTACCTCATTTCTTGGCGTGGCTCAAAAGATATAATTCTTGGCTCAGAGAGATGCAGCTTTCACTCTGTGTAAGAATTCTTTAAATAAAAAGGGGCCAAGATTTTCTAAAATAACTAAAGATTTTTCAGTTCCTTAGTGTCAGGGGGCTCAACTCGACTAGTCGAAATTCAAATCTCCCGATGGTTTTGTGATGAACTTGCAAATAAAGAAAACCTTATGATCACTAGATGCTTTGAAAAGACAAACAGCTCTTCTCCAGACCAGCTAGGAAAAATTAATTTTAGCTGTTGTTGATCTGATAAACCCAAATGAACATATGTTGTGAGGGCACAATAAGATACACAAGGTACTGTAGCTGACTTACTGCCTTTGGAGTATAGAAGTACCTAAAAGTCAGCTACATTCCACCAAGTAACATGGCTTTAAGTTATTAATTAGTCATTTTTAAAGGCATTTATCTGTCTCTTGGTGGTAGTTGCTACTTCAGCTTCCCTTATTTTCCTAACAGAAAAGGAAACACAACACTGCATTCCAGGCGTTTCTATGGTGAGGCAAGAAACTGCAGCTGTAGACCTGAAGCAAAAGGGTGAGGTAATTTTAGGCCCCAGAGACCTGGTAAATATTAACCGTAAAAAAGAAAGTTAAAATAAAGTAACCAAAAATATACTCCATTATATTGATGAGTCAGTTTTACAATGGCCAAAAAATGTTATCTTGAGATTAGCTTTGTCTTGTAAATATATTTATGGAGTTTCATGTATTTATATGACAGCAGTAATTTCAACCCCCTGCCTCCCCGTCCCTGCATCCCCTCAGGATTTAAATACTTAGTTTCAAGTTCAAATTGGCTTAGTCCTGACCTCTCTATGTTGAAGTTTTTGTCCAGAGCCAAAAAAGTTAAGGCTGGGGCAAGCAGTGAAGGTGCAGCCTGCACTGGAGAGAACCAAACTAACCTGACCATGGGAGCCCCAGCACCCCGAAGAGCTCCTGGTCATGGTTGGAAGGAGAGGGTTGGAAGGAGAGGACCTGATGCCTCTTTGGCAAGGGCAAGCTCTCCCTGCCAGCTCACCCCACTGCTGAATAAGGTTGGTCAAAAGGGGAGAGGAAGCTGCTTTATCCCCTTCACTGCATCCAGCCTTGCACTGCTGAGGGACAGTTGGGCTCAGTCCCTGTGTATATGGCATTATGTCTCCCACAGCAGTGTGAGATCCAGATGACCTTTCAAGTCAAAACAGCTCCTAAACATTCATGGGAGTAATTGTTTACCATCAGCCTGAGTTGATTTCAGTGGGGCAGCTAATGACTAACCGAGGGTAAGATAAAATTGAAAGCCTTTGGCATTACATAGTAGAGGCTGCTGCTCATAACTGTAGGCAATTTCCACAGTGGAATCAAGAAGCCAAAACTAAACATTACACTTTTCAGGCATAGCCTGGGAAAATACAGTTGTCTCTGAGTAAGAATAGGAGAAAGGTTGTTGGCTTTTACTTGAAGCAATCATTGCACAAAATATATAATGTTGAAAGAAAGCACCTGAGCCTAAGAGTCTGCTACCAAAAAAAGAACTTTAAAAATCAAACTACTCCATCATGCTCCATTTAGGCTGCCCTGGAATCCTGAATTGACTTCTATAAGGAAATACTTGCTGTAAGAAGGGTGGCTGATCAGTCCTGCTTCCAGGAGCCCGGTGGCTAAGAATACGCATTTGAATCTCATTGGGTACACATAAAATGGAATATAAACAGGCATCTCAGTCTTAAATATAATATCTTTGAAGCAACAAACCTCACTGGAGGAGAATGGTTTCTTCTAACTTTTCACCGTTCATCAGTCTTGAAAGATTTTTGATGACCGGACACGATGATATCTTCTCATTTGTTTTCACTCTACTGCCAGGTTCATTGTCTTAGGTTGACTTTAAGAGTTAATGAGTGTGCACCCCAGGAGTGTGCAGACAGATCACATTTATCTGAGATGACAATCTTTTGCAGGGAAGGTTTTTTCAAATTTTCATCACTCTTGAAAGCATACTGAACAGCAGTTCTCCACAATAAGAAATGTATTTTCTGACCAAGATATACCAAGATATAACATTTGATTTTGGAAAGGTAATATTATTTAGCAAATTAATTATTCATGTATATGTGTAATATTCAAACCTTTCTTCCAAAGAGTCTCTAAGGGATGATGCTGAGGATCCTAAGTTCAAAGACCTAAGAGTTCTTAAGTTTGTCTGTAGAAAGGAAAGATTCTTGGAAATGTGATGTTGGAGAGCAATATTCAAGGTGGAACAACTGAGTGTCATTAAGAAGTCTTGGCCTAAAATATACGATGAAAGAAATTATTAAGACTATGTGAAGGGGAGTGAAATTATTTATGGAAATTAGACCTTAATGTTTGGAGTGTCCGAAGTGAAGAAAAGAAGTAATCCAGTGTAAAAGACGGTATATTGGATGACTGTCTCAGGATATCTATTTTTTATTAACTGGCTGGCTAGCTAAAAATTGACTTTCATTAATCTCCAAACTAAAGTTAAATATGAAGGGTTATTTATTTATTTATTTATTTATGTCAGGAAAGTACAGAGGAATCTCACAAAAGGTGTTTATAAGAAACCAAAACCTATTATATGTGCATTAGCCATACCTGCTTTTATCCCACTACTGAATGTCACATTGATCTTACTTCATTTCATCCCTTAAGAAGCTACAAGAGAATCTACGAACAAGTTTTGTCAAATTTTTGTGGTAAGAAATTGACTTCCAGTAAAGTATAAATAAATGTCTTACAAGAATAGACTTATTGAAACAGAGCTAATAAAAGTTAAAATTCATATAGAAATAAAAGATTTTACAGTTGGAAATAAGGACTTTGTGCAAAGCACTATTCAGGATATATTTTGGAATGTTCTTGCTTGCCTCTTTAGGCAAATATATCTCTCTAGTCAAACACAGCTAAAGGGGCATTAGGTGGGTATTATAAATCACTTGAAAAACAGGAAATGGGTATACTCAACTCTGAATTATGTTGTCTCATATACACTGAGGTTTAGTTTCATGTCCTCTAATTTTAGCTGTCTAGAAGTTAACTGGTTGAAGGTTGCCATCAAATCCTCCTCAGTCATTAGCAGAGAAAGATAGCTGTTTCCAGAAGATTTTCCTCTCTGATATTAAATGTCCGTGGATTTTTCTTGCCTTTCTTCATTTGCTGCTGTGGGAGACTAGATAATTAACTTGGGTTTAGACTGAAAAACCAAAATTAGGTGTGGTGAGATGAGACTGACAGCAGTTAAGAGAGTAGAAATTGCAGAAATACACTCCAAGTCAATCAAGTAACAGAGATATCTTGGCTTAATTTTTCATATTTAGGTTCTTAGTTCTCTAAATATAATTTTGAAGATAGGAAATGGGCTCCTAAAACATAGCAGTACCTTAGAGAACTTTTGTGTCACTAGTCAAGAGGTGTGAATGAGATACCATCACATAAAATTTCATTGTATCTTATGATTCAGAAACAGTAAAATCACTACAGCTAGATTAGTCTCATTATACCTTATAGCTCAAATTAAATTATTAAGTAATTAGTAGTGTACACATTATTACTGAGGAATATGGTGAACCTATGCCCTGTAAAGCTAATGTCAAGAGTGCTTTCACTGATTTCAGTGGGAGCAGAATCAGACTCCAGATGCATGGCTGTAATAGTTTGTAGCCTAGAGTCTTACAGCAAACATCAGTTCTTCCCCTCTCCCCAGCAAAATCATAATAAAAAGCAAATTTTCATTTTTGGATGAATTCCTAGTTATCCCTTCCTGGCTCATCTACTTGTCTAGGACTTTTAGGTTTAGAAACCACAACATTCCTCCCCTGGTGCCATAGTGGCACAGACACCAAGTTGATAAAATACACAGATACCCCATTTGCTGTGCTCAGCTCTGAGAAATAAATGATGAGACCCCTTCTACTCCTCTGTCTTTGAAGTCAGGAAAGCAAAGTAATAACAAATAAATATACCCAAGAAAGGCTACCACTGAATATATCAATAACAGTTCCACTGGTATGGGCTTGGGGCAGAGAATTAACATGCCATTTGCTGATTCATTCTGTATTTGAATGTTTTATATGTGTTACTTGAAAAATGAATCCTGGCAGAAACTGAAAAAAATCCAGGAAGACTAGGGTAGTCCTTGGTATTAGTTGCTTCAAATGTTCTTGACAAGCAGCTCACCAACAGAAGGCTCAGTCCAACACTAGCATGAGATAATATTTGTTATTGACTTCACTGATATAATTATTTCACCTATTGCCTTCAAAGCAACGTGGCACTTCAAGTTCATAAGGTCAAGCTTTTTTTTTTTTTTTATAAATAGTAATTATTTTAAAAAAATAATAGGGTATGTGAAATAATGATTTCAGTATCTGAAAAGAATTACCTGTCTCCCTACATTGGGTTAGAAAGACCTCATCTTTTACAGAGAAGTTTTACACCTCTATCTAAAGTTCATTACACAATTTGTGATGGTTAAAGCACTACTTCTCTTAGCACATAAAATTGTTTTCTTTATTTGTAAAGGCAGCCAACAGGTCTATCCATATTTCAAACATTCTTCTCTTGATGGAAGAGTCTCTACTTCACTGTCTTACGGTAACAGTCAGATGGGATGGAGATCTTATAACAAAGAGCTTTACAAGAAACTAGTCTTTTGACTTTGATGGGAGAAGACAGAGATTTTCATTATAGTCCAGCTACTGTGATGGACCCAGAAAGAAGATCCTTCAGGCTTCCAGTTTCTGCTAATTCAAAACCACGATGTGTCTATATTGAGACATGCAAATTCAACTACTGTATTTTGCAGACTCAGCCTCTTCGCTGTCCTTGCCACTAGAAAATATAAAAGACCTTTATCCTTTCCTCAGAAAGGTAACAAAACAGAAACATACCTAGGAGGAGATAGGATCACTTTCACTGACAGAGCACTGTAGATATGGAACTTGAAACATGTCATACACCCAGGCAATATTTCTGCAGGGCTTTAACAACTGGCCTGAAACTCATATGTAACAAAGATTTCAACACATAGAGGCATCTCAATGAAACATTAAACATGGTTTTGGTGGAAAGTAGAGTGTTATGGGGTACATGGGTGAATGAGAGATAAAATCTAAAGAAAACATATCTGTTAAAATAGTACAGTCATTTGGTATATATAAATGTGCACACTGAATATCATATTTATGATGGACAAAAAGCTTATCATAAATCTTCTAACAAAGGCCAGACTGCAGATTTGCAAACATGAACTCCAAAGCAACCCCAATCCTACAGAAAACTGCATTACCATTCAAATCTGTCAAAGAAAAAGTTCTATGAATAATGAAACACACATATACCTGGGAATCTTCTGGGACTTTATGAAACAGTAAATCAGATTGCTGCCAAATTTCCGTTCCAGCAATGCCAGAGCTGCATTCAAACTATGTGGTTTGCTGCTCAGGGTAATTATTTGCCTTTGAGGTTGTGGGTAATATTGGAAAGCAGATGAATGCCAAGAAACCTGACTATGCAGGATTTTTAATTGTTAGTATATGTGCCACTCACTTGTAAAACAAAAAGATAAAACTAGCCAAGCATGTACTGAAAAATGTGATTAACAATCTCTTCCACTTCCTTATAAGCACTGATTATCACAATTTCCACTGTCACTCTTCCATCCAAAGTATTTGAATGCAATAAACCCCTTACTATTTAAAAAATGAATAAGTTACTTCTAGGGCTCAGAGAGTAACTAGTGGAAAGATGCAGCTGCTGAACTTCGGAAATTGATACAGAAATGGTAAAAATGGGTTGTGATGAGCAATCAGAAATCTATGGACATTTTAAATCATGCTGTAGAGGAAACACTTTAGGAAACAGTATGGACCTTGCCATGATTATAGTCACATAACCTGATGCTCCTGAGCCAGTTTTGTCAGCATGGAAACAAAACGAACTAGGACTCACTGGCTCGCCCTTCTCTGAGGTTTTTATATGCTTCAATGCAATGGCTCTTTATGCTGTTAAATAATCCCAATGAGGTACTTGCATTTAAAAAAACACCCAAAAACAACAACAAAAAACCCAACACAAACCCCCCCAAACTTTTAATAGAATAGAACCATTATTATGGAATTTGTCAACTTTTCCACAGACGTTGAGTAGCCCTTGCTAGTAAGCTTTTATATGGTATATTTCCCATGTGTTAACCCCCATTTTCTGTGTAAGTAATGAGTGTGTGTGCATGCACACAACGGTGGCACACTGAATGCAGTTACATTTTCCATTTAGATTCTTCTTGCCCTTTAGTACCAAGGTTGGGAAATATTATATTACACAGAAAATTTTACTCCTAATAAAAGTAACTCCTTCTGTGACTGCCTTCTGTGCACATTTCGGACCACCATGTGTTTTAATGAATTTCCACTCTTTCTAGTAATGGAACACCATGAAGCAGCGTTTAATGGCACCAAGGCTGAGCAAGTCCCTGTTCCTCTCCAGGACTACACAGGACTGCATTATGTTATGTCATGCTTTTGATAATGTCCTAGTCAGAAGAATGCCACATTTTACAGAAACACTTGGGAAATTTCTCCTTTGCCATCTGCTTTGACCAGACGTGTTCACTGAACCTCAGCTACTCCACTTTCCAACAGCTTTACTGTTTCCTTTTCTTATTTATATTCCTTCACATAAGTCCCTTAAAATATTCACATACTTTCTTCTGATTAAGAGGTTGCATTCATAGTGTACATTTTTTCACTGTCTTCATTGTATCATGGAATGGGAGGTATCTCATTCTGGATCTTTCCTTCAATGATCCAACAAACTCCCACATTTGCACATTCAATTCTTCTCACCTTGGGTGACCTTCAAGTGGTACAGTGAATAAAAAATAATATAAGAGGGAAGACATAACAGTCAGGAACTGAGTAGCTAGGTGGGCTCCAATCCTGAGAAGACTCTCATTTATGCGCTTTTGGATTCAGGACATGTCCTCATTTTTTCACTTCATACCAGCCCATCCCACAGCAACCCAGACAGCTTAGTTAAGGAGTATTTGAAAAAATGTTCAGCAACTTTATCCAGTTTGAGGTTTTTTGATCCTACAAAAGGAAGATGACAGCCTTGAAAAAAAGTGTTGCAAAGTCTGCTTAGTGTCTTCAAATGACTAGATTACTGTTATATGGAAATTATAAGGGGAAAAAATGTATTTTATAAGGTCCAAAGTACAAACATATTCTGAAACCAATACCTGAAAAGCCACACCTATTCATAAGCTTCAAGGAAACACTCGGTTTCTTTCACTTAAAACACAGTCAGGCTGTCAGCCATAATCTGGGGCCCAAACTCTGAGACTCCTGCCTTGATGCTTTTCCCTCTCCTACACAGGACGTCAGTCTGAAGATGAGTTTGCCTATTATATGTGTTGTCTTCCAGTATTCCTTTCTGAGATTGATCTGAAGTTCTGTGTGAAGGTGAGCTCTGCAAATTGCTAATATAGTATCTCAGAAATCAGTCCTCAAACAGTTTCCCCCCTGGCTCAGGACTCTTACCTGATGTCAACAAACATTTTCTGGACTTTTAAAATACCTTTAAAATGCTAATGTTCTTCAGATATTTTATCTTTAAAATGCGTATTTTAATGCATACAATGCATACAGTTATTACTTTCTAACCAAGCTAAATAGAAACAGTTATCCTATTTACAACATGCACCCTGGAAGTTGAAAAGGGAAACTGTAAAGATTGAGATTTAGGTCTGTTAGCATTTTCATTTGCAGGTAAGCTAGTTTAACAGGTTTCCTTCCTGATGCTTTCTCATACCCTCCTCCCACCTCATAGGTTTAGTGCCCTATGCGAATTCATAGCAGTGTGGGGCTACACTGCAAGGTGGGTAAGGGAAATTACCCAGGTTTTAAAAAAGCAGGAGTATAAACTGATACAGTTTACCATGTATATCCAAAGTATTTTCATAGGTGGACAGTAATAGTAAACTGTCAGATGCAGATGGTGTAAATGGCTAAGTGAAGGTGAAAAATAGAAAGTTCTTTATATGGTCTTGATGTAGAGAAGATCTATGCCTGTATTTAGTATATAACCTCTTACTACATTTCACTGGGCATGGAAAGCTGTGCTTGATCATTCAGAGCACCCAGAAGGAAGAGTGTAATCAAAACAGTTGATAAAGGGCCAACTCTATAATAGCAACAATAACAAACAATCGGCCACTTAAGTGAAATGATAATGGGATTGTATGTTCTTAAAACTCAACAGACAGTAACTGAACCTTCACAAAGCTCTCCTGAGATAAAGACAAAGTAATAACTATGTAGTTTCCAGCTTTGGTAACTGAAGTAATAAGCTCAGGTGACATGACTGAAGCCATATTATTTCTTAAACCTTTGTATGATTATATTCTTGTGTGTCTAACAACAAACGATCAAATGGCTTCAGCAAAGGAATGGAAGGGATATGTCTAGCTCAGGAGATACTGGATGAAAACATTATTTTCTACTTTAAAGTATCTGCAATGTCTAAAAATAGCTTGAATTATAAATTAGATCATCATTTTAAAATCAAATGCCCTTGAAATTATTTTTTCTATTAGAAGGGCCCATGTATTCCCATGATCTAAATTACACATTTTAATGTAACGATTAATAGGCTTACTCACCAGTTCATGATAAGTGTATTCTATTGAGTTACTTTTAAAATAATGGATTTTGCAACAGAGTGTGCAGCAAGTTAGTAAGTAAATTTCTATTTGTGTGGAGGTGAAGATCCTTTCCAGGACCTTGACATATCCCAGATCACTTCTGATGGAGTGACTGGTTGAAAGACCTAGAGGAAAGAAACTCCTAAAGGCTGGTATTCAAAGTTGCCTGCTTTGAACAGAAACATGTTCAGAACTATGATATTTAAAATTGTCTTGTTCTTCAACAGAAACATTCCTAGCAGCACTACTTATATCAGTTTAATAGTAGTGTAAGACTCCTCAGGAGAGAGGCCAAAAAGTAAGTATATTTTACAAGTAGAAACTTCAAAGGTCAAATGGATAACCCTCTCTTTAGTAAAGGCTGCCTACAAGGCCATCTTTAATTAGAGTAGCTTGTTAACAATAAAAGCTGAAATTTGCTTTGGAAAGGGACAGAAGGTCAAGTGATGGCTTGGCAAGTTTATATAACCACATCACTAGCTGTGAGCTACAATCAGATATAAACAGACCAGGCAGCTTTAGCTCCTGCTGGAAAAATCATCCTCCATTATGAAAAATGCCATTACAATTGGTAAATGGTTCCTGGTTCCACCCAGGAGGTACTTCAGTTTGGAATTTCACACTCCCTAGACTGTCATCCAAAACTTTGATGACTGCTATGGCTACTTAATTAAAAAAATAATAAGAATACACTAAGAATTTTATACCAGGAAATAAGTTTGGAGGCCCACTGTACAATAAGGAAATGACTTAAAGTGTTACAATCCAGAAGTTCATGAATGGAAGCTGTAAGATTACAACAGGAACAACTGAAAATAAAACAGATACATTACTGATAAAAACCCCAATACTTACTAGTGGCTCCCACACCGACTTTTAAAGTACCTGGCCTGTATTCATGTGTATTACCTTCCAGCATTGGTCTTCTAGACTGTCTTAAATATTTAACATCCTGGCACTGTGGGTTTTTTATATTAAAAGCTAACACATTTTATAAAAAAGAAGTTCAATACACACATATTCAGAAATAAGAAAAGGAGTGCAGAGACATACACATATTTATATAATGTATGCGTATCTGCTAGGCACAACCTTCTTGTACATGGAGGTGTATCCATGTAATGAAAACAGTAAGAGATTATCAATGAGAAAACAGTCCAACAAATACATATTCTAATACATGGAACATAAATACTATTCATCTAAGGGATAGAGTTTGGAATGTTTGTGTGAGTCTGGAATGGCTACATGGGTAATCAAATCAGGACTGAGGGACTGACTCATCCTTAGCAAGTACCAAGATTTTTTAAACCATAAGGTATTGTGAAATACTCTCTACATGTCACAGAAACATCAGAAAGCTTTGGCTTGGAATGGACCTCAAAGACATCCTTGATCCAGCACCCCTGCCATGGGCAGGGACACTTTCCACTAGACCAGGTTGCCCAAAGCCCCATCCAACCTGGCCTTGAACACTGCCAGGGAGGGGGCAGCCACAGCTTCTCTGGGCAACTTTTGTCAGGGTCTCACCATCCTCATAGTGAAGAATTTCTTCCTTTTATCTAATCTAAATCTACCCTTTTTAAGTTAAAATCTATTACTCCTTGTCTTATCACTCTAATTCCTCATAAACAACCTCTCTCCAACTTTCTTTGAGGTCTCTTTCAGGTTGCAGAAGGCTGTAATAAGGTGTCCTCAGCGTCTTCTCTTCTCCAGGCTGAACAACTCTCTTAGCCTCTCTTCAGAGAGGTTCTCCAGCTCCCTGATCAACTTCGTTGCCTCCTCTGGACTCACTCCGAGAAGTCCATCTCCTTCTTGTGCTGGGGATCACAGAGCTGGATGCAATATTCCAGGTGGGGTTTTATGAGAGCAAAGTAGAAGGGCAGAATCCCCTCTGTCAACTTGCTAGTTATGCTTCTTTTGATGCAGGTCAGGATACGGTTGGCTTTCTGGGCTGCAAGCACGCATTGATGAGTCATGTTGAGCTTGTCTGCTAACACTGTCAAGTCCTTCTCCTCAGGGCTGCTCTCAATCTGTTCTCCACCCAGCCTGTAGTTGTGCTTGGGATTGCCCCAACCTGTGTGCAGGACCTTGCACTTGTCTTTGTTGAACTTCATGTGGCTTGCATAGACCCACTTCTCAAAACTGTCAAGATCTCTCTTGACGCCATCCCTTTCCTCCAGAGTTTTGACTGCACCACACAGATTGGGGTTGCCAGCAAACCTGCTGAGGGTGCACTAGATACCACTTTTCCATATCCCTTGAACTATAGAAAAAAATACTTGCAAATATATAAGCATCTCTCAAAATTTTCTTGGCCATTTTTCTAATGAAAAGCGTCTTAATTATTTTAAGTCCTTAGAAATAATTCATATAATGTCATACAAATTTGTAAAGGTATTTATAAGTTTTAAAAATGCATTTTTTTAATTTGAGAACTGAATCTTGTACTGCATTTTATGGGAAGTGAGAATTTACCTCTCAAAACAATTTAAAAGTCTTGTTTCTATTCCTACTAGGCAACAAAAAATTGCATTTCAAAAGGGTATATATTTGTATATATATATTGAACTTAATTATTCATAATCTGTTTGTAAGGCAAGTCATGAATTGAGTACCCTGAATAATTCTGAGTGACAGCATTAGCATATTAGTGTCTTCCATAGATTTCTCTATGTTCACAAAATGACTGAGACTAGAAATCTATCCACTAGAAGTCAGACACTAATATTGCTGCTAATGTGCAGCAAAATCCATTTAAAATCAATTTCTGGTAACTGGTAAATGACACTGGACCACCCTTATTTTTGAGATAAAGTAGCTGCTAAATGTGTTTAGAAGACACATCACTTGTAAAATGCCCGAGACCAGCTGATATGAAGAAATTCTGGAGCAGGTTGCAGTAATGTTGGAAATATTGTCTAAACAAGTCTGTGACCATAATTATGTGTTTGTTTTGTAATGATGGACTGCTCATCCGAAGGAATGTCATTGCAAGTGGGAACATTATGGAGATGGCCAGGTTCAGCAGCCATGATCATGTAAGCATCAGACTGTCTTGTTTTATTTATGAGCTGAGAATTCATCTAAAGGTTTTCCATTGTCAAGTGGCTACCACAAATGTAACAACATGTTTGCCAACATGGTCTTGAAGATATACCTCTGATGCATTATTGTTGCCAGAAGGATGCCGCAAAATCTCCAGCTCTTCTTAAATAAGGAGTCCCGAGCTTCTGGCTTACATTCATAAACAACAATGACTCAAGCTGAGCTCAGGCTCTGATTGCAGCCTGCTATTACAAAACTGTGTTTTAGCAGTCATATTCTTGGATATTCCCGCAATCATCTGTCAATCAAAAGCCTATTACGGAAGAAGTGATGATGCAAACACAAAAAATATTCTTCTAGAAAAAAACCAACTTCTGGCTAGCCTAGGAATACAAGGCTAAAACTGGTTTCCTTTGGTTTCTGAAAAGCTTCCAAATTTGAGCTTCCTTTTCTTGCACTTGTTTTAAATGAATATTCCCATTGTTGCTTCCACTGCAGTATACAACTGAGACAGATTTGTCAAGAGGGGAACTACAAGGCATTTCAGTTTTATCTCTTAAGCTTTGGTGAATTGAAGCTGGTATCACCTCTGCCTGGAAAGATAAGATTTTAAAAGTCTGTCTTGTCTTGGAGAAAATTTCAAAATACTCAAAGAGAAGTAATAAACACAGGTTTCTCCTCTCTGCTCCTATGTCTCTGAGAAATGTTTGTCCTTGCTAAATACTTCAACAGCATGCCAAGAAGTTTTTCACAAAGTCAAATTCCCTATCCTCTAATGTGGTCGATAGCTTAATCCTTAACCTGCTCTACCCCAAGGCAGTTTGGGACTTCTCAGACCTGTACCTAAGCAAGTGGGCTATAAGCACCGGTTCAGATGTTAGCTGGACAGAAATTTGGATGATCAGACTTTTAGGCTAAAACCAGAGAGGTAGTCAAAACTGCAGGTTTTGGTCTCTTCTCAATGCTGGCAGATCAATATGAACCCTCACATCAGCTCAGTACATTCTTGCCAACTTCTGCTGTGAACATAATACATGTAAGGTCAAGAACATTTGGCACAACTATAATTTAATTCCAAACCCTGGGCCTAAATTACCCAGAAAAATCAGAATTTAGTGATGGCAGGCATTATTCTGTTTGAGTTAGGTTTTAAAATGTCAGTATGTATCAGGTTAACACCATTACTTGGACTGAACATGTGCGTTTATGGACCCAGAGAGTTTGTGGAAGAGCTGTACTGCCAGTTTAGTGACTGCTGGAAGAGAAAAATATGTTGAATTATTGCTGGAGATGACAGGGTAAATGGGGCTAGGGAGAGAGATTATTAGCATTTGTTCTAGTCCTGTCAGAAGTCACTTAGACTTGCCTACAGTCCTTGGTTAAGGGACGTGCGCACAATCAAGACCAAGGTTAAAGTTCTGGGTCAATTAAAGAGGCACCAATGTCAAAGGGTTGATAATGTTACTGGCAGGGAGAAACTGCTTGGGTTCAGGTCTGGAGCTGGGAAGGAACTATACTGGATGAAGAAGAAGGTCTAGGATCTATGATAAACTGCTTTATTATGAGTCCTTGACCTTGAAAGAATAAATTAGGTTTGAGTTTGGTTCAGATTTGTAGTGCAAAATGGCCAAGATTAAGTTTGGAGTAAGGATCATGTTTTCACTAGCAATGTCCAATGGCTAAGGATGGATCTGGAACATGATGATGGACTAGATTTCTGCTTGATGACTTTAGAACCATCTGTCTACGTTTAAATGTGATATTGGCTGAGGTTACTTTGCTGAGGATAAGGCTAAGGTTAGGGTTAAGTATCAGGCAAATGTGAAAATATTGCAGTGATACAATATGAGCATTGCACTTAGGATTTAACAAAGCATCAGCTTAACTCAGCTTCATTGTCTTCAATAACAGCAAAGTTAGTTCATTACTGAGCACTTGTAAATCCTGCCTTTAATATATTCTGACATGAGACCTCGCATACAGTCAGCGATTTTCCTGTGTCATTATAGATACCTTCATTTCTTAGATAGTTTATCAAGACTGGATAGCATGATAATTGCACCACGAGTTGGAGGTTTCAGTAGGAAGGGAGCTGTGTAAGAATATTGTACCTTTCTAGTCCGCTTGGGCTTTATACTTTGCCACTAAATCCTTCATTCTTATCTCTCTCTCCATAAAAACATTCAGCTGTCTCAAATTCGTTTGTGTTCCAACGTAGTCCATAAGTTTACTGTTCTTTGAATGGAACATTTCTGAAATATTTCCAACTCCTCTTCCCTGTCTCTTAACTTATATTGAGCTTAGGCCTTCTAGTTTTTTTGACTGTTCTTTAAAATAGGTATTATTCTGCTTCTCCATGCTGGTTTCTGTCAATTATTCTCAGTGTATATGCATTTAGTGTTTCTCCAACATGCACTAAAATACTAATTTTAAGAGTTACAGAACATATCTGTACAATATGGTTCCTTTTACTTTACTCTTACATACACAAATCCCATTGAACTCTAAGTGAAAATCACAGTTAACTCTTAAATTTTCTTGCATATAAATGTTAGGATCTCTAAGCACATCTGGTATGCTTTAGAACAATGGAAGTAACGAAGTTTCTTGTACATGTTGTACCTCGTGTGAAGCATGTCTTGCATGCTATGCTTAATGATGCAAATTTACAGAAAGAATAAAACAAATAATGAGTTGAAAAAGCACATTAAAATTCCATGGAAGAAAAGGTGCTCTAGGCTTAAAAGGTATTACCATGACTGTTTTTGTATTATGAACAACAGGCATCTATAAAGTTATATGAGGAATTCCCAGTATCTCCATTCTGATCTAAATACAGAAATTTGTTCTTTGGACCACACAGTTTTTAACTGATGAAAAAAGTGTTGAGTTTCTCAAAAAAATATTAATCAGAACATCAATAAACCTTCTCAAGTTCTTGTGTACATTCCCCACCTTTGACTACCTTTAATCCAAAACTTTGTCCATATAATCATTAGTCTTATTAGCATTATAGTGTTTACTTTACCATGACTCTTATCCAAGTTCACTATAATTAAGCTTGCTAAAAACATGCATAGTAGGAAGGAATTGCATTGTGTGAAAAGGAAGAAAGTAGGGTTGGTTCTAAAGCTGTAAGTACTTTGGGGAGAGGACATCTAATAAATCTTATTGGTGTTTCTGAATTATGTGTGAAACACCACTGCTACGTCCCACTGAAAATGTACTGTGCAATTACTTGTGCCATATGGTATGCTGCTTTTGTACAATGTATATAACAAGTTTTAAAGAAACGAAGGTACATATAAATCTTTACAGAAATTTCTAGTGTCTACCTCCCCTATGTTGAATTCAATGGGAGTTTTGTCTTTATGGACAGCTTTGAGAGCTTTGGGGAAATACTCCTCAAGCTCTAAGAATGATTTAGTTCAGTTTTGACCTGAAATATATTCAGAATTAGTTTGCTCCATTGCACTTCTTAAACTTTAGTATTTTTTTTTTTTAAATAGAACTGAGATGAGTTCTGATAAATGATTATTTCCTTTCTGGGAGCAAACAATCAAACCACTGTAGAGTTGAGCTGGGAACATAGAGTACAGCACAGATAAAATGATCCTGCTGCTGATGTTTGCTTTGAAGTTTTTATTATTAGCATTGGCAGGAGAGTTTGTAGGTCCTTTGTATCAGGAACTCTGAAACCAGAGTCTAATATCTTCATTAGAGCTCACTAAAGTTAAAGTGAAGAAGCCTTAAACATGCACTACCTGTGGTCAATAAGAAATCACTTTGAACCATGTAATACTGAGTTCCTTGACAAAAAAATCCCAGTTGTTGGGAGGATGCCTGTGTCCTGGGATGCACAATGTCTTGTTCCCTCTTCCCTGCACTCCAGAACAATCTTTGCAAAGTGCTCTTTACCTGGCTCTCTGCTTAAAAAGTCCTTTGGATACCAGCATAATAATTAAATGTGAGACAGGATTAATTCATCAAAACAGTTTGCGTTCAGGGTAAAACTGTTTGGGTAACTGGGAACACATAGGCAGCTGGCATTCTTTTTCACTTTACAAGGCAATGTGTTTTGTTTAATGATACTGCTTTGTTAGTTCCTCAAGAGTCATGTGGTGGGACACAGGTGTGACATTTGTGACATTTGGTGTTGTGGAATGGAACCCGAAATATTTCCAAATTTTAGTTAGATCCTGTTAGTAGTTGTCTATAAACAACTTTTTTCTGGGGCTGCAGTTGGAGAACTGCCACAGTCAAGGGCACAGAGTGTGAGATTGTACTGTATAGCTAAAAATGAGCCTTCAAACTGAGAGCTGAAGCTCTGGTTCTTGTGAATACTTGGTTCTCATAATATTTAGCCATAAAATCTTATTTCTCAGCAAGAAAAAAACAAAACAAAAACCCCTACAGTTTGGAACTTTCCTGGCTTTTTGTGAAACTGCAATAGGCTTGTTTGCTTCTCATTACATACGTGATATGTTTTTACTAATAACATGTATTTTGCACCAATAGTTAAGAAAAATAATTTAGTGGCTTACTGGGAATAAAATGGCAATAAAGGAAAAGAAAATGGAGAAACTGCTTGCTGGTGGAACACCCCACTATTATTAATTGTAAACCATGTGATCTGGCAACCTTTTGATTTACCAGCACCGTCCACTCCCTTGTAAATTCTAGCTGGCTTTCCCATACATTATTATGTGGATTCCTTGCAACCACTTCCCTTTCTGATTTTCCAGAGACAGAGTATAAAGTTTCCCCAAATGCCAATAAAACGTGAAATCCTATCCCACTCTTTAAGTTTGCTTTGTGTAGTCATCTTCTAAAATAAGAACCAGCAAAAGTTTTAAACACGGATTTCTTCTATTTTTACCTTCATTCAAGAGTCACTATTCTTCATAAACATCACAGTTTTTGTTTCAACATCTGTATGTTTTGGGGTTTTAAAACTGTTTGCTTTAATACTGAGAAAAATTGTAAGTATTTCCTTGTTCTTCTAAAAAAAAAAAAAAAGACATGAATGAGTATGTTCCACTTCCTCATCTTGATTTTGCTTACAGTTATACTGTGCCATATAACACAGATGTCTATAGGTGAATGAAGTTTGAGTAAAACACGTTAAGTAAACCACATTTAGCATGTGATTTTATAGGTAAAAATAACCCTAAAGCAATGTACAAATATTTGGCCTTAGAAGTTCTCAGTTATTCTGCTTGCAACGTCCTCTACTTTTCAAATGCATGTTAATACTGCTGACACTGTTGTTCACTGAAGCAATGAAAACATGGGCTATTTTCTGATCTGTTTTGTTGACAAGTGGGTGTGTGGGAGGACAGAAAGCCTGAGTGTGGGTGGGTGGTTTGCAGTAGACTTCATCATCTGTAATTTATTCTTTGGGAGGAAAAGCTTTTGCAGGACACTGGCACATAAGAACCTGAACACACTTGTACAGCATTACATCATTCCCATTAAATTATTTCATTTTCTTGGAAGGCAACTCAGGTTAGCACTTGGACTTGTGGAGCTGGAAGAATAAAAACATTCATGAATCTTTAGAAGCTGCAGCAGCAGCAAAAGGTCATGTCTCATGAGGGTTGGCAAGGGAAACCAGTGAGACTGCAACTGTGATAAGTTTAGTTCTAATTAACAGGTGTTAAGGTAAGAAATGAAAACGACTTCATCATCATTTATGGACCAGTGTTTTTATACCTGCCTAGATCAAGATCCCTCCTGCCTCCCTCCCAGGGAGGTGACCAGCACTGGTTACTTGAGTTTGGGATTGTGCTGAACATTGCTCTTTTCTAAAAGGGGCATGCATATGTCCTCTGAGGTTGTGCAACAAAGCTGTCGTAGTCTCTTAGGACAGGTAGATAGGTAGGCAATCAGTAAACTACATTTAAAAAAGAGAAGGATATGCTCCATAACTTTATGTATCTTTATACATTTAAAAAGATGTGTACATATAGGTATTTTGCCAAACAGCAAATTATGTCTTAAAGGTACCCTTATCTGAAAAAAGTCAGAGGCTACATTTCAGCCACATTTGAGGATTTACACAGCACAGTAGTCTGCTAATGCTCCCAATACTTCCTGAACCTCTGAACTGATTCAAGTAATAACTCTTACAATTGCTACCATCTTTGTAGGAAGTAATGAGAAAATTCCCACTTCTTTCATTACTCTTGCTGCCTATCATGCTTGTCTCAGACACTCAGCCATTGTGTATTACTTCTCTTCCTCTAAAAGTGCAACAACAAATTGGGAGCTCTTGGGGCCAAACATTGTCAGCTGGTCAGCCTGTTTGGTTACATGACAGAGCACAGACAGAGTTTCAGCTGCTTTGCTTTTTGTTCTTCAACCGCCAAGAGTTGGACTCTTAGCTTCTAATTTCATCCCTTAAAATTTTGGCAGCTAGTCTAAATTAGCCATTTAAGCTTCTCTGATAGTTGGTAGGGAGTAATAAGCACCTCTTGTGAACAATTTGTCCCCTTTTAAGAAAGGAGTTTGAAGACAGGTGGGATAAATCCCCATTTATATGTGTCAACTTATTCTCATGGATTATAGGGGAGAGGTGAGAGACCATCTGATTTGACAACAAACTTTTAGGTGGCTAAAATGACGTGTGATCAGTTCCAAGCTCGTCCAACAACAAAGGCATGGCAGGAAGTAAAAAATAAAACATTGGTACATGCCATGGGGTAAGAGTTTTTGGGAATGTGCCAACGGGACAGAATTTAACATAACCCAGTGTACGGGAAGCAGTAGTCAAACTGAGGGGAGTTAGCTGGTGCACAGCCAGCTCTGCTCCTGCATTACACAGGGGAGACCATAAATATCTGGGTCTCTGGAAACTCTAAAAATTTAGGATTAAGATAGTCAGAGAAGTTAGCCTGATGATTTCAGAGGTTTTTGGACAGCTTGAAAGCTATTTTTCAGCTAGTGCAGCCACTTCAAATTTGGCTGGACTGCAAAGCAGCTATGTTCACTGCTTTCCAGATCAGATGACCAGGAAAGAGGGACTTACTGCTGGCGGGGCTGGCATTTTCAGCATGTCTGGGCATGAGGAAATCCGTAAGGCAGGCTTTCTTTGTTGGCTGGCTGGTAGCTTCACACTTTGCTCTGGACCTGGAAATAGAGAAGTCGGTGACAAGTTCAGTTTGGCCTTTGGGATCATTACAAAACCTCCATTCACTGGGAGTTACAGTTAAGAAGTGCCCAGTGACTCATGGCTGCATTGTGTTAATGGGCAAAACTGAACTCTGAGCAAGTGCCTTCTGCTTTTTTAATTCCTTCCAATTTACTTTCTTCTGCCCTTTTCCATCTCTATGTATGCAGAGCTGGGTAATTGCCTGTCTGTCTGTGCAAAAATTTCATTTGGTTCTGCAGTACTGGCCTTGGAGTTTAAATCATCTCAAGATCAGAAAAGGAAGCTCAGAGTAGGTTGTTTCACCATAGCAGGTGCAGCAAGCAGACATCTTCGTACTTCCATTCAACATACCTTGGCCCAGCCTTACACTAATGATGCCCATTTTGTGAACAGTGATTGACAAAATAATGAAATCAGAAATGTACAATCTCTGATGCAGTGGATATTGCATTTGCTGCATACATTTGCATGGAAAGAAAATTTCTGTGTAGCTGTTCACAAATTTAATTTTGGCTATGGCTTGCTATGCTAAAATTTAATTTTATTTAAGTTTGGATGAAACCCCCTTTATTTTTATTATAATCCCAGCTCGCTTTATTTTAATATGCAAGTGTCTTTAACTCCCTAGAGGAATTTTATAGTTAGAAATGACATAGACTTTAGTAAAACTATAAATACCAAATGAATATTAGAGGCTGAGCAATCTTCTGACACCAGGAAAGACCCTTACATGCATGCAAGCAGTTTTAAGACACTCAGAGAACATGGCAACCAAACCTACAGTAAGACCTTTATTGGGGTTGTTTATAAGCAAATAATCCCTCCACAGACTGAGCAACAACTTGGCTGATTTGAGTAAAAAAATTGCTGCATAAAGATGAAATGGAGAATATTTAATGATGAAGTTAACATTTCAGCCAGGATTTATTAAACAAGTGGCAATAAAAAAAAAGTCACATGTAACTTCCTCACTATTTATATTTATCTCATTTTGTTAACTCTTAATCAAGTTATTTAAACTGCCTACTTTTTACTGCCCTATTGTCTTCCTGTCAGACATGGAGTACTGGGCTAGACATACCATGGGAATAAGCTAAGACAGAAGTCCTAAATCCTAATAGTAAGAGAATCTGAGGTTTTAAACCAGAGTGACATAGTGCATCAGGTCATCTTCTGTCTATGAAGAGTTGTCCTGTGGAATTTATTTCCTATGCATTTTTAAATTCCCAAACAGATGGTTCCTTGAGCTCATTTTCTTTAAAAACATCACATTGGAAAGAATTTGTTCCTGACAGAATAAATTCATATGAGTCCTACCTAATTAGTGCTTATTCTGTCAATGTGCATTGCAAATGGGACATTTTATTTTCTCATTCTTCTCATCTTCAGTTATCTTGTTAAGTTATTCTTGTATGTGCAGTTCTGTTAAACTGCATACATCTGTTAATATTTTCTTAGATTATGTCATCCTGTATTGAACATTTGTGTCACTATTCTCTGCTATCTTCTGGTTTTGCACTATACCTAGTGAAATTGGCAGTAATATTCTGTGATTTTTTTTTTTCATTTTACCAGCTACAGAAAAATAATGTAAAAAAAATCAGATATTTTACTTTCAAAGGCAAGGAATCAAACTTTCAGACAGAGAGGGCATGAAGGCAAATGAAGCTAAACAAAGTAATAGTTTGAATCCTGTTTCTTTCTCTTCCCTTTATTACTTCAGAATTGCAATTTATCCACAGTTCCCATATTTTCTTCTAATAAAAGCATGACATACACAATCTAAATTTTTTTCTAAACAGGTAAATACCCAGAGGAAGTGAGGCATTAAAAGACCTTCATTTCAGTTATTTTCTTACTAGACATTTTCAGCAGTGATTTAAAGTAATCTCTTCCTGAGTTACCCTACCCATGTATTGCCTGCACTTGATGTGAAGAGAGTTAATGAACACTTTTGTGAAAAAAACCTCATGATGACCACAAAAAAAAACCCCAAAAACCTGGGAAAGTTCAATCTAACAAAGTATCTATCTACTGCAAATTGAGGTTGCTTATCTAAATATTAGTAAACTGTTAACAAAGAACAAAGAACCTTGTGAAGGAAGCTTTAAATCAGGGCCACACAACTTTGTATAGCAAGCTCACAGCTAATTGAAAATTAGGCAGCATTGTGGTTAGTTTAATGACAAGGCTAGAAACATTGGCCTATGGCAAAGACACCCAAGTCCAGAGACAGACAAGCTTTGCTTGATTATAGTGATTACATCATGGTCATTAGAATTTAAACCAACTAACCCAAACACAGACATCATATCTTCCTTTGATAGCTGCAGTCTAGTAAATAGTGGGAAAGGATGTTATGTATGGATTAGACCAGTTGAAATGAAAACAGACATTCTTTTTGAACCTGTCTGGCATTGAAAATGAAAACTTCAAAATCAGGCTGTAAAGTGGACTTAGAAAGCCAGAGGCCTTTGATTTTTAAGGATCTGTATAGTGTTTAACCAGTCTTTGTTTTACAGGAAAACCACCTCAGCACCCGGGTATGAGGCATCCTTGTATGCAGTCTATCACTGTGCAAGATGTTGAGTTTATCTGTGGGAACACATGAAGATTAGCAATGTACTCCTCTGTGGTCCACTGCTAAAATTCCCTCTGAATAAATGAGTCACTGTCAGCTGCTTGCTAAAAATAACCCCTTAGCACTGCTTGGACACATAGTCATGATGGTGAGTGACGTGATGAGACGACTGGACTCAGCATAAACACTGCATATTTGACATGCATTTCATGTAAATTAATGTGATTTCACAGTGTATATGTGTAGGGGCATTCCACTGTCTAATATGAGAAATCCCCATCACCCCCACAAATGAGCTGTGTTCTTGGTCTCCCCATATACACAAAGAAGAGATAAAGTTTTCTGAGACATGCATGGTCTTTCAAAGAGGGAACCTTGACAATGAAAGGTCATTCCCATCCACACTTAAAATATTTTAGGTCAGAGACTGTGCATATAAATCAAAATTGCTGCATTGATTTTTCTGTGTGCAAAGACAAATAAATATAGACAAAAGGGCAGGAAAGTCTTCTGAGCATTGTGTTTGCCTACTCTGAGTAGAGTCATTTATTATAGTGCCATTATCATCAATACTTTGAGAAACTCACACTTGGAATTGCACACAGACAGGTTGTTACAAAATGGTCATGTTGCAAAGAATCATGTTGTTATGAAATGTCTCACACCAGAGACAAACAACAGATCCAAATTTAACACATTTACACTTAACATTTAGTAGGAGATTGCATTTCTTAGAAACTCCTAAAGATGCTTCACAGACAGACTCGTCTCATAGTCCTAAACCAAAACCCATAGTGTCAGCTATCATGGACCTTACTCATTTCACCACAGTGTTATTCCGATGTTGTCTGATTTCTGCCATCTAGCAACTGGAGATGGCTGTTCAACATAACAGTATGGAAAAGAGCTCTGAATTGCACTTCAGAACTAGAGATAAAATGGACATTTAACTAATTACACTTGATTATCTATCTCAGATCTAAATAATTTGCTAGTAGAGAAGCATTTGAAAGGCAGATTTTTTTCATTTCATCAGAAATTTTAGAGGCATAAACCACTGAATTTTGTAAAAAGTAAAAGCATACAAAGTAATTCAGTTAATTTTCCTTCCTTCCTTCCTTCCTTCCTTCCTTCCTTCCTTCCTTCCTTCCTTCCTGGAGAGAAGACAGTACTTTAGACAGAAATTAGTCCAGAGTCCGCAAGACAAGCTCTAGTCTCTCAAGTATTAATGTATTTTACATTAGAGTGTCCTGGGATGAAAGCCAAGCAAAACAACAGTGACAAGAAGTCAGGAGAAGTTCATCTTCTGTTCACTGTGCTTCTGGTCTTTTCCTTTTGGTATGTTCTTCTCCCAGTCCTATGGGTTTCCTTCTTCTTGCTGCACTGAGGCACTACAAGGTATGGAGAATGGTGTCCCTCCATCCCAGTTGGAGGCACAAATTTTGCTTTCCAGCCTGAGCAATTGGATGAGAGTAACCACCTAGATCTCAGACTTTGTAGGTAAATAATCTAATTGCTAAAGTATGCTGTAAAAGGTATGTCTTACATTCTCCTGTTACCCTTCAGGACGAGGTATGTAATGCCTGACTTAAAGTTCTCAGTGGACTCCCAGACCAACAATAAGCTAGTGCTGCTGAGCAGGCAGTCTAGGTCAGTAGCTGAGGTTCAGTTACATGGATTTGGGCGCTCAGATTCTGGTTCAAATTAATGTAGTATCCCCAGATAACTTCCAATGCATTTATTAAAGACAAAACCTGAGAGAATAATTGTCTGAGTTCCATGTTGTTTCACGCTTTCATGTCATGAAGCACTGCAGCCCAAATAATTTATGTATGGCTTTCTGATGTAGCTGGACCTGCATCTTGTATGTCACTCCTACTTGGGTAGTTCAAATGAAAATAAAATAGGATGAAACTTTTTAAAAGAAGTTTGAAAGATGTGAAAATATGGAGGAAAAATTGCTGGCATTTGTAGAGAGCACAGCTAGTCACCAGCAAGCCAGCCAAGATGAGGGAGGGGATCAGTACACAAATTATATTCCTGAATCAGTCACTGCTTCCCATTTGGGAGCTTCATGGAAGAAGTGAATAGAATAATTTCTTCTGAGGCTTCATCTCTTCTGAGGTGAATTTGCTCTTATATCCTATAAAATCAGCTATCTGTAGGAAATCAGGTTTCTGATAACCACACCAACAGAATCAGAGAAGGATAATAAAGAATAATGCTCAAATAGTCATTCCAGTTAAGCAATCACATGGCCATTATGAAAAGTGAAGTCCTGCGTCCACTGATTTTGTACTTTCCTAATCTTCTAACCTCTGCAGTGACACGGGACCCTTAAAGGCTGTCTATGGACACAACAATATATGCTAAAACCTAGCTACAACCTATCTAGGTGAGGTAGATCACTGACCAGATGTGGCTAACCCTCTCCACTGGTTATGGATGAAGCCAGGGCTTCTCTTACCTTCGAGAAGACATTTGGCTACTGGGGCACAAAATGACTTGAATAAAATCCAAGGTCCTTGACACAACTCTGACTAATTTTTGTGTGTATCCGTAAGAAAGTATGGCTTTTGAACAACTAACATAATGCTTTATTTAAGGCTATCACAAGCATATTTGTAAATCTGCATATTCAGCAAGTTCAGTTCACAGGGAATGAGACACAAAGAGAGAGACCGAAATATCTATTTATACAGAGAAAACAGCACATGCAGGTATGAATCACAACACAGTGGGAAATCTCAGCAACAGGAGCGGTTCCATCCCTACCCACAAATGTTAAACCTATGCTGTCATGCGAAAAGAAAGAAAAAACAAAGAACCCCAGAATAAAATGTGCTACTCCAGCAAAAAAGGCAAGCCACTTCCATCTATATAAAAATCCCATTTATGAAGTTTCCTATGCTACTTGCTATCTTGTTTTGTGTATGATATTTCGGTTGCAACCCTACTGATAATTGAATGTTACTTTGTGCAAGCAAGACTTCAAATCACAAACCAGTTAGTTAATATGGGGGTACTGGAATCAAAACACCCAATGAGGCAACCATGGACAAGGTTGTCTTGCATGCCTTTAAGGGAGAATAAAGGAATGGAGAGTAGAACAAATTATAAATGTTATAGTATCTCTATAACCTGTATCCACTGCACTGTTGCCTAAAATGTAATGCAGCACAATGTGCAGAAATACTTGCATTATTTAACAGTACTGGCAATGTTCAGATTCATTTTACACTCATCCATCCAGCTAATACAGCATAAAAAATTGTTCAAACAAGCTCATTTCCATATCATGCCATTTTGGTAGCCAAATATATTCACCAGTCTGCTTGATGAGTTGCCCTCTGTTTTTTTGATGGTGCATTAAACAGATTTTCTCCGGTTTTTGGTGTTTTGGATTTCTGTTCTGTCCTTTAAAATCAACAAATTATATTTCCCATTGCTAAGGCCTTGTAATAACTTTGTAGCTTTTATCTTTTATAATACTAAAATAAATGTTCTTCAGAGCCAGACTCTTCTCCAGGGAATCCTAAATTACAAAAATTTCAAGCCTGAGTATTTTATAAGGTGCCAATGAAAGCTAATGACATTGAGGGGGAATTTATATAGTAACAGCAGGTTAAAAAAAAGCATGTACAGAATACTTATTCTTTTAATTGAAATTTGCATTTTTAAACATGTAAACAGAAAAAGAAAAAGCAATAATGTGAAAAAGTGTTAACTACTTTGCATTGCCATGCTGGAAAGGGCTCTGTAGTAAACACTTCAGCAGCTTACTGCATACATTAACAGCATAGGCCAGAAATTTCTAGGTGCTTAACAACTTTGTACCTAGATTGTCTTCACGTATATGCTTATGTACTCAAGATATATTCCCTTTTATCAGGTGCTGTTTTACAGAGCATCACTCCATTAACAGGAAAGGCAAGCAATGGGCACCATAGCAGTCTGGGGCTATCAGTTCTGCCAGCTGTTTTCATCCATGAACAGCTTTGTCTGCACATTTCTGGTTATATGGCAGGGCCTCCTGGCTGTGGAAATGATGTTTAGAAACATACTTTGATGCCTAAAAATAAGTTGGTTTAGTGGTAAAGAAAGCTTCAACACAAAAATGACAGGAAGTGTGACACTGAGACACCTACTAAAGGAAAGGTAAAACTGTGGATTTGTGGGACAAAATACCAACTAGAAAATATTTCACACAAGAAGTGCAAAGTGTGGGTTTTTCTCCCATCCATTATAGCCTTAAATTACCAGTACCAGTCCTGTGTGAAACTCAGCATTCTTGTGTCACACAGGGTTCATTTTGCTGTGCACGGGTTTGCACCTTCTCACTTCCCTGCTCAGGTTTCAGACCTGAAAGGTCTCAAGCTCTCCAGTCGCAGCATGGAATGGGTCATGCTTCCTGCTCCCCACAGAAGAATTGCCCTCTTCAAGGAGGGAAAAAGAACAAAGAATGAATAACAGTGCATTTCTGGCACATGTTTGGAAATCTGGAGTGATTGGTGGGTGTTTTCATGAATGCTAGCACAAAATACCTGGTGATAAGCAGGATCATCAATCCATGAATAATGCCAAATTGAATTGGAGTCATTTATTTGTGCATGTGTTTGCAAATATGTTTTTATCTTATTTGTTGAGATATAGCAAATAAATGTTTACTTGTTAATGGAAACAAGTTCTATAACATAACCTATTAGTGAAACTTAGATGGCAATGAAACATGGTGCAGTACTTTTTTTGTCATTTGCTTTCTTCAATAGCCTACAGCTACATTTCTCCTCAACGTGGAGACAGTTGATGGCTTTTCTGTAATACTGATTAGATCCCCTGCAAAGTCCACTTTCCTCTCTTGTGTGTGGCTTCAGCCAGTGGCAGTATATCGAGGAACAAAGGGAAACAGGGAGATGGGAAAGAGGACTGATTATGCACAGACCCCAGGAGCAACATCAGAAGAGTTCCCAATGATTGTTGAGGCCTTCGGTTTTAATATTCTTCACCACTGCTCCTATATATCTATGGCAGAAATCTGGGCCAGCTGTCTTCCAGGAGGACCTTTCCCCTTCCTATTAAACGCTTTGCGTACAAGGCAAAGGAAATATGCAGGGGATAAGCACAGCATAGCTCTTCTCCTGTAGAGTATGAGTGCAATAATTATGTCCTTACAGTTACGTGTCTGCTTTTCTCCATTGGTAATGAGAGGATTTGCTTTTGAGTTTTGCAGAGAAGGGCTGTCAGAGAAATTGCCAACAATTCCCTCAATGAAAGAATAGCTGAGATCATACCTTACCACCTCTCTCATCTGATTCCAACTTCCATACACCCTTAAAAATGCATAATAAATCTCACCAATGATTTAAATGAGTGCTGGTATGCACATCTTGCGTGATACTTGAATGGTAGCATACGTCCTTGCCAATCCTTCTGGTCTAGGTGACCACCAGCTTACGTAGCCCAAGAAAAGGGTTCAGAGTAGGCAGTCCTTAAAAATGATCTTCCTTGTCAATGAAACTACCCTTTGTTTGGCTGATTAAGCAGGGATTTCTATGAAAAAGTTTACTTTTATCTTTTATCCCTTAAATATCATTTTGAGTAGTGAGTGAGAGGGAAAACCAATTTTACTTCTAATATCTATACACTCTTTCCCTAGCTGCACTTTCCAAAAGCAGAAGGTTACAGTCAGAGTTAAAGGCTGATATTTTTCTTTTAAATTGAGACTATCAGAGAGTCACAAAGACCCCAGAGTCTATTTGTTACAGTAACATGGCTCTACTCTGGCACGAATAACTCAGAATAAATTACTTGAAGCAACCCTGCCAGGAAAAAAGGAAAATCATGTTGAAGCCAAAACGATAACTTCATTGTCACTGTGCCTTAGAAGAGAAAGTTTGCGGCAGTAACTTCTGTGAGTGACAGTTCAGGAAATTTGTACTGGTAAAGATTGAAGTCTTTAATTTTTGCATTCTTTAATGTGTCCTTGAGTGTAGAAATAAGAAACTTCATACAAGCAAAGGAAAATATTTCAAGGAAGAGGACTTAGGGGGGAAGTTATTTTAAATTTAACTATTATATGGCATCTATGGTACCTACAGCTGAGAAAAATGTTTTCAGCAAACCTATATTTCAATGTGCCTGTATCAGTTAATGCACGACACATAAATTACAAAGGCTACATTTAAAAAATGGTAGTGTTTTATGAAAGGTGCCAAGTAAACATTGCTGTGTTAAATTCTGACTTTGTACTTCCAGTCTCGCTGACTTGTCTTGTTTGAGACTTGCTGTGTCATTTGGATATATGTTAAAAATAAATTTAAAAAAATCCCCAAATCCTCAGCTTTTGAAAAGAGGACCTTTTCCACCTTTTGAAAAATATCTCATGGCCGTTTTGAGCAGTGGTGATCTGGAAAGAAAACAGATTAGAACGTTTGATAATAGAGGAAGGAAATATTATTATCACAGCTTGAAATCTGTTAACAGGGCCTTCCAAATGGGGCAAACATTAAAGTCAAATAGAAACTCAATTACAGGAAGATTTTCAACTTGTCAAAAATAATTGCATTAATGTCAGCAATGCTGAAGGTCTAAAACAAGGAAACTATTGTACAGTGTCTCTAGAAAGAAAGATTAAAGGAATGCATAGTGTAGTTTTAGCACAAGATCCAAAAATGCTCACATTTATTTTGGTTTTAGTTCTGAGGCCAAAGACCACAGTGCTGCATAAAACTGAAACATCAATCTATAACTTTCTGACAGATGTTACATCACACAAAGACTGTGGAATACTCAATAAGAGGAACCATTTATCTGCTTTGCTCTGAACCAAAACTCATAGTAAATACCATGTAGAGGGCAAAGATTCCAGCAGTTTGAAGGAGCTGGAGCTTTGAGATGTGAACTGGTCTGCACTTGAATGTTTAGCTTTTATTACAGAGGTGGTGTTCGGCATTTGCAACTAAAGCTACAGCAGAGTAAACTTTATTTAAGAAAATCTATCGAACTATTATAGAAAACACATATCCCTTACTGATTGAAATGGGGAATTTTACCTACCTCCTATCCCTTTTTTCGATTATGTTCACTAGGAGTTACAACTCACAAAGGCAAAAACTCTGCTTTTGCTTAAGTCAGAATTAACTTCTGCTGCCCCTAGGAGAGGACCGTGCTTGAGTGGAACTGTGGAGACTGTGCATAACCCATTTTTCTCTTTCAAACAGAGCTCATCACCTAACAATGTGTTAAACTTCTCCCTGGTATGAAACAAAGACTGTCTTCTTTCAGACCTTGATGTAGTTATATGGTCCAAGGCAGTATTTTAACAGGATTTGAGGTTCTTTTGCAGTTGTAGACCATGATCCACATCCCTTACTGTTAGGCAGAGGTTGACACATCAAACTGATTTTGCCGTAGGCACACGTAACGCTCAAGGGTGAGTGAGCTGTGCTATGATCTAGGTGTAAGTATCTGTAGGGCTGTGCGTGTGTGTGTGTGTGTGTGTGTAGATCCATCAGAAAATGAAGAAAGAAGAGCATTCTTCAATTTCAGCTGTGCACAATGTCATAATAGAGCAAAGTCCTGGTTGCTTTTACTCCTCTACAAGCATCTAGAATAGCTTTATTAATGCTTGGATGCTATACTAGTATAGAAGAATCTTTAAAAGCCCAAAGCCTGATTTTATTCTTTTAAAAGCCTGGTTATAACTAATGTCAATGCTGTCTTCACTATTCTTCTGGAAGACATCAAAAATTAAGAATTTTACAATACAAGGAATAATTTTAATCTCTGTCCCCTGATTTCCCAGCCAAGGCTCAGACACTGTTTATAGTACTGCTGTCTTCATAAGCAGTTCCCGTGTTCATTCTGAGCTGCAAGGACACATCAGGATAAACTAGGAAAACAAAGTCTCAGCAGCAGAATTTTTCTTTTCTTTAACTCTCTGTTGTATTGTAAAAAATAACCTCCTGCAATGCACAAAAGTATTTCTTTCCTCCATTTTCTTTCTCTTCATCTTCTTCTAGGTGCAGTTCTGGGCAGGTTGGCCATTTAAAAAAATCTCACTATAGGCTGATTTGCGACTTTAAGCCATCTGATATATTTTCCTAGGTGTGCAAGTTATTTTCACAAAGCATTAGATGCTCTGAAATTAATTACTTTGAGAGATTGATATTTTCTTCACTTAATTAATCTAATGAAAATTCTCGCCTCCTTTTTGAGTGCACAAAACCAGGAGCTGATTCTGCCATGTCACTGGAATGGCTTCTCATGAAAGACTAGCCCATGGAAGTGACACAAATGTTAATTTTCCTTTAATCTTCAAAAGCTATTGAAGTTGTACAGCACTAGCACTTAATAGCTCATACCAATATTGTAATAGCCAAAGTCCCATCTGCACTGTAAGAGCCAGTATTCTGCTAACGGCCGGGGTCAGTAACACTTTTACAGGGCCAGACCAAATACTTTCCCAATCAGGACATTTCCTAAAACTATTTCATGGACCACTGATGAGAAAGAAATGTTCAACCTCTGGTATTGTTTGTTTAAAAGTTCTAACAGGTCCTCTCTTAGCATCCCTTCACCTTCGGAAATCTGTTCTCATTTCCTTACACCAGATCTGTTTCCAAAGGCTGTGCTTTGTTACGAGAGCACGGGATTTTTTAATAAACAAAATAAATGTACACACCAGAAACACTCCGAGTTTGTGCTAGCTATTTATTTTATTCACATCACAAAGAGATTTGCAGATCACCTTTTCAAAGCTGCATGCAGCTGGTTTTCTACATCAGGGATGTAGAAACCAGGCTGAGTGACTGCTGAGCTAGGATTCAAGAAATTGTGGGTTAGCTTGTGCCATATAATTCCCTTGGGCTCTGCTATTTCAAGACAGAGTGCTATGGTAATTCTGCATCAGAAGCAACATATCACCCTGATAAGGCAATCAGCTTTGCATTTAAAGTGCATGGATTACCTTTAAATGGCAGAGCTGGAAAGCACCTATTATCCTGACACAAGATCCCTCCACCTCATGTGTGTAGACTTTTTTCTTTAGAAACTAGGGCATGGCAGAAAGGGGAATGGGTCGCGTGTCATTTTTCTCTGGCATGAAAACACAGTGCAGTGAGGAAGTGCACCAAGATGCAGGAGGTAAAGAGCAATGACAGGTCCAGGAACAAGGTGCCTCTGGAACAAATAAACTGATTATTCCATCCACTTTCCACTCAAGAACTATTTTAACGATGTGGATCTGCTGGGCTTTGGGCTCTGAAGCCTTGGGTAGGACCTACTTAAAATTGTGTCTACTCAGTGGGGAGTAAGGGGTCTCCCTCAAGAAAGACCCATTCTACAGCATTTGACGATAAGTTTAGGGGAGTTAAATCCCACTCCCTCCTTCCCATCCTGACTAGTTATGTTGTTGCTGATGTTTACATTTGATTTGTTTGCATCGATTTAGAGGAACAGCACAGACATTTGTAAGCACATATTTATCAGCCCTATATAGGTTGATAGTTACCTAAGGGAGTTTCAAGCAGGGAATTCTTTGCCCTTAGGTGTTTTCAGGTAGTAATCGAGCAAACTAAGACAGGAATCACTGTCTGGGAATATCCACAGAGGATGACTAGACCAACCCAGGTAGGTGTCTAAGACTGAGTGAGAGGAGCCCATACTACATTGTCTCTTTCTGCTGGGAAGCCTCACACATCTCCTTCATATTCTGGTCTCAGCAAGAGCAAAATCTCACTTGCCTGTAATGTTTGCATACATCAGTGGAACACCTGCATGTGCAAATGAGCATGTGCGGAAGTGTAGGATTTTGCATCTCTGTGTATAATGTTGTACTTGAAGATTTGACCTCACACATGTTAGATGGGGCTGTTCCGGCCCAAAGAAGCACCTTAGAGGTGGGTATTGCCCACTGTTGTTATATGAGCGCTTACTCTTTCATTTAATTTCATCAAACTGTCAGCAATCTCAAAAGCTCAAGGGAAGCACAAGAAAGCATGAAGTTCACAAGGAAGTTCAGACTGAATCTGAGACCTCAAACTTGTTTTGGGGAAGGCTCTGGCCACTTATTTTCTGTTTCTGTCTCTTACAGCTCCTTATCTCTGCTACTTGCTGGGGTTTGCATTGTTGACGATTCATTATTATTATTTGGACAGATCATATGTGATATAATTAGTGACATTTTAATCTGTTGTCAGTACATGACTGCAGAATATTAACAGGATAGTACAATATATTTTTTTCCTATTTTAAAATGTTCAAGTGAGTGAGTTGGGAGAAAAGTAGGTGGAAGGTACTCTTCTATCTTCCCTTAGCATAAGAGAGACATTCCAGCACATGACCAGACTGCAATTTAGCAAGGACTCATTCAAAATGTTGATAATGGCTTAAATAGTTTTGAGCAGAAAAGCATAAAGAATCTTCTCCTGCTGACTAAAATTTATAGCTGTGGTTTACATAGTAGCTTAGCAGTTCACATATGGCTTATGTCAATGGCAGAAACCATGTTATTTTCTAAATCACATTGATTTGTTATGTGGTACTGAAAGATCTTAAACAGAATCATTGGCTATAAATTACAGAATCTAGTCTTCTACATTCTTATCTGTGTTTCAGATCCGTCAAAATGAGCCCAAGAGTCAAGTCTTCTATGTACACAATGCTACTAGTCAAAGAATAAGAACTAAGACCATTCAATTTCCTCCTTTTTTGGAGTCCAGCCAGGCTGACATTTTCCTTTCTGTTAGTTTTGGCAAAGAGGAAAGAGAGGGAAAACTTTACTGCTCTGTTACTGATGGTTTTTTTATTTTGTTTTTATTAAAAATGTTGAAACATGGGCTCTCTGTCAAAATTATTTTATTATTGAAAGCTGGGTGGGGTGAATGAACTGGCAACAGTTCAGAAAGCCATTAATGGTACTGATAACGGAGAATCTTATTCAGCCTCCACAGCACTGCAATACTTAATTGCAATAAATTTTACTGAAATCTGGTGACTGATGTGCACAGTTAATGAATCGGTAAAGATTTAAAGGTTAATCTGCTGGGAGGTAACAAGCTCTGCCCATCTGATATTGTAACCCAAATATGATATTTGTTAGTTACATGATGATATTTTTTGGGCATACAGCAGAAAAAATGAGTTTTTATTGGCTGCAGATTTGTTAGGTCTCCAAGACCAAAACACAGAAAAAGCAACAACTCTAATGGTGATTCTTGAACCACAGACAAAACTTAAATATATTAGAGGTGAAATGTGACTCCCTGAATAAAATATATTGTCAAACATCAAAGGAATTGCCAGAGAAGCAGAGTGTTCCCTGAAGCAGAATTGCATGCGTGCCCAGGAACAACTCCACCTCAGCCCTCGGCCCTCTTCCAGCCAATGCACCCCATCTCCCAAAAGACCTGAGAGACAGAACGGCCGTGCAGAATTTGGGAGGGGTGGGGAAAAGTGTGCAGCAAAGCATCTTAAGAACTTCCCTAACAATAAAGTAGCTTTCTAGAAACAAATGAGCAAGGTCCAAGAGGCCTCAAAATTTAAGTGAATGCAGGAACAGAATGGAAGTAAAAGATAATTTGACAAACAACAAGAGGGGTGGGTGAGGTTAAGAAGGCTGATGATTAATGCCCTTGTTTCACCCTCAGGAGACTTACATTGAGATCTTGTTCTGCCACACCTATTTTGTGGCTTTGGACATGTTGTTTACACTGTCTGGACCTAGATCCTCCCTCTTCTCCCCCACCCATTTATACAAGGATAGTGGTAGCAACCACGCAGTGAGGATAGAAATGCCAGAGCCTGTGAAAGGTGAAGATCTTACAGGTGTTCATGATAGATAGAAACTGTGCCATGAAAAAGCACTCCCAGGGTCTTTGACAACCCATAGATTGAAAGATAACTCTGTATACCAGACTCTCAATTTCCAGTTCACAGCAGAGGGACATAGTAGAAGTACTGCCAGGGAGTGAAATATGATGATTCCTCCAGCATATTAATTTCTCTATACAGTTGCCCATGGGCCAGAAGAGCCTGGAAACCAACTCCTGCCAGAAACCTGTGGAGCACAATCCCTGCACTTGGGATTGCACATCACTTCACAACTCTTGACACAAGGTGACAACCCATCAAACAAAATCTTGCTCTATAGCCATGTCAACTCAGTTTTAGAACTTATGCCTTTTCCTCCTGCCTTTCTGTGTGTGAACTAAAGGTTTGTGTGCTATCTTAAAAATACATTATTATTTTATTCCTGCCTTGTTAGATCTCTCTAACACTGGAAAGATAATAAAAAGCCTAACCATAAATTGAATGTAGTGCAATTTATTTAATAATGAAACAAGGTTGCTGTATGACATATTCCTTTTCTGCAGCACTTTTACAAATAAATCTTAAAGCACTTTCTAAGTGGGGTGCTGTAGACATCATTACAACACTTAACTGAAAGACAAGAAACTGATGCACATAGTAGTCAAGTGATCTGCCTGTGTTCATGCAGCAGATCAGAGGCAAGGCTCATCTCTTGTTTCTCCAAGTTTTTCCCAAGGCCAGAAGATCACCTCTTAAGACTTAGGCTATTACTTTCTATTGACTTGTCAGCAGGTAACAACAGAGCCAGGCTGTACACATTCTGGCTTAATGTAGCAGGGTAAAGCAGTGTGCCAGGTTACTCAAGATCCAAGTTGAGTATCTCTTTAGGCTTTAGTCTGGAAGTTAATAAGGGGCAAGGACCATTTCCAATAGATAGTGCTAACAACCTCCAGGTACTTTGTGCTGAAGAACAAATAGTTATCAAAGGATGAGCAAGGAGCAACTGATGCATTTGAATTCACCTCCGGTTTATTTTGAGTTCCGAATTCCCTGTGTCTGGAAACATCCCTACATCTGTGACCATCTTGGTGACAAAAATCTGACAACTACAGTGCTGATCAAGGGTTTAAGGAATGTGGAAGGAATCTACTACTGTGTCAGAAACCTGACTGTAGGCTCCTCAACGGATCTAAGCTTCAAAGTGAGTTTTTATAATGGAATAATACTTTATAATGCAATAGTAATGCCCTATTTACAGGTAAATCCAGAGCCAAAATGTACTGATAGTAGGGAAATTCTGGTTCCATTACAGCTTAATATTAATGCAATTAACTGCCTACTTCAGAGTCCATGGAAGTCAATAAAAGACCTTCAGGGTGTGACCAGGATCTAACTACAGAAAAAGATTGTGGTGCACAGCAGAAGTTTTGCTAAAGGGCATGGTGAAATATCACGGAATCCTGTTGATTACCAACCTAAAAATTTAAATTTGCTTTATATAATGTATCAATGACATTTATAGTAACTAAAATTTGTTTCCATTCACAAAGACATAGTGATTAATGTGGCACTATGTGTCCACAAGGTAAATGACCATCAATACATTAAGAAAATTTGATACTTAAAAAAAAAAAACCAACCACCAAACTTCTAATTAATAAAACATCATTGTAGCACTCTTTGGACAGTTTACTCCTTATCACTTTTGATGTCATTATCCAGCTTGACTGTTCAAGACTGAACTAATGGTTTTCAAATAAAAGTCTCACAGAAATAAATCTGGGAATAGAAAACCAAGTCATTGGCACAGAATGATGTGAAGACTATAATAATGTACCACTGAAGCATTTTCCTTATTTGTGGATAGCTGCTTGCTTTGATATTTCAGGACAAGTTTATAATGACAAAGATTTGATTACATACATTTTCAGATCTTTGCAGATGCTATGAGGAGACATTAATGGCATAAATAGTATCTTGTAAATTCAAGACACATAGAAAACATTAGAACAATGGTAAGTGGTGGGCTGACATGGCACCATTAGCCAGAACACAAAGCTGCATGCAACAGAGATAAGACAGTGAAGTATCATTTTCACTGAAAGACAAGCTGGAAGGCAGGCAGCTGAATTTTAAATGTGCTTTGTTTCTTTTTAATTCTTCCTTAATATGCACTGAATACATAGGGCCAGGAGGTAGTCAGCAGGAGTTCAGCATAAGGACTTGAAATAGCAAAAATATGCCTTTATACTTAACCTATTTTTTTTTAGTGCAAGAGAAGGATTTATAATCTGAGAAGGAGAATTTGAAACTTTAGCGCAGCAATTCAGGATATTTTGGGGAGAGGCAGAGTAGTTTTTGGTTTATATTTTATTACAGATTCTGTGTTTATATTGAGATTGAATTAGGATAAAATTAAGGAATACGAACAGAATAATGAAATGTCATTGCCATAGCTGTATATTTTAGAAGATAATATTCATTTATTGGAGATAAAATATGTTTATATATTTATATAAAATAGTTACAAGCAGTTGATTATGAAATGTAAGGAAGGGCCACCCCAGAAGGCTAGGTTGAGTGTTAAAATAATACTAAAATGGCAAAATAGTAAGTGCCATAGTGACGAAAATAAGCTCCAAAGCATATTAGGTTAGCATAAAAAGAGCTTAGTGTACTTCAGAATCCAGAACTGGAATTCAGCATAACAATCTCTGAACAAAAAGAAGTATCTCTGAAATACCATCAAAACACATTTTTATTATAACTGTAGTGATCAAGTTTAGGATACTACCATCTGCTGACTGACTCCATGAAATAACCTCTTATGGACTGTCCCTGAGCTATCTTTGAGTAATTTAATGTCTGTGGTCTAACCAGGGAATATCGTGTTCAACAGCAAGAACACATGATGGATGATGCATGGTCAGAGTCCATATCCTGAACATGGTCACACACAGATCAGCTGTGTTCATCTACAGCAATGTGGCTGAGAAATGTATTAAGCTGATCCTAAGCAAGCTTTGCCTTGTATGATCTTTGAGGGGATGTGAGGAAAAATAAGTCACTGTATCTTGAAGAAAAACACAAAGTTAGCAGGGTGATGAAAAGAGCAGAGGTGCTCTGTGACTTAGGAACTGTTAAGATTGTGATGGAATGACAAAAGGATGATCACAGGATATCCTTATCAAGAAGGGAACAAGAAGGGAACAAGAAGAGAACAAGAGGACAAAAGTGTTCAGATAAATTCTTGATGGTACTATTTTCTGCTCTGTCCAAAAGATGTACACACAATTTAAAAATCTATTATTTTTTTTACAGTCAGATGGTTTATATTGTGAATAAACTTGTCACTAATACTTCATACTGATACAAATCTTCAGTATGTATCTTACCACTAGTGAGATATTGTGAGCACCATTTTCCTAGTTCCGTTTGATTCTGATTGTCAGAAGTAATTTGTACTTCTTGGTATCCAATATGAGGGGCCAGATTTTCAGAAATTCATCACTTTCTAATGTGTCTCAAAAAAAAACCCAACCAAAAAAACATTCACTAGTTGCTTTTAAATAATTTGATAGCTTGGTTTTTAAACAAGTTCTCCCACTCTGTTCCATGGTACCAATGACACAACTGGGCTGTGACATCCCAAATTAGTGTAGTCCTTCCCTGTGAAACTTTGTGGTGCCCTATGCAGAAAATTCAGGCATTTTGAGTGGAAAGAAGAGAACAGGTAGTAAAAACAACATATCTTTTAAAGGAAAAGTATAGAAGCTCTTGAGTAGTTTTAGATATTTTGTAGAAGTCTGTCACTGAGCTACCCTTCGCTACAAGACTTCTGCGCTTCTAGTTTTTTCTCAATTGGTTGGAATGTTTCCTGAAGAAAATATTACACTGTCTATCCCCTTTAATACTTATCTACCATCAAGACACAAAACAAAAACAAAACTGAGGCTGCTTCTTTGGCACACGAAACAGGTGGAACATTTCTTCTTTTTCTTTGTCCAACATGAAAGATTGTTGCATCTCTGAACTTTAAGGCATGTGTCCTTTGGAGTAATGCCCCTTCCGCTGGTTCTCCTCAAATATTGGCAGCCAGTCAACTTCTTTCCTTGGCTTTGCCAATGACAATATTCTGTGCTTCAGTGTTTCCTTTGTGTATCTGTGTCTGACATGATTTTCCTTGTATACAGAGAGAAGTATACAGTATTTTAGTTTGAATAGTGTAAGCAAAACAAGTTGACTGCAGACTTTACAGAAATGAATTTTGCAATATGTAATAGTGAGAAGTCCACAAATAAGTTTAAATATAAAAATTGCTCTGGAACAGGCTGATAAAAATATGGGCCTTACCTTATCCTGATAGCTGGACTTTCTGTTTCTGGGGGAAGAAGAAAGGAAGAAGGCTGAGCTGCCCCCATTCCGTTTAGACATTTATGTCAAAACCACATGTGCCTCACTAACCACAATGCAAATCCCTTCAAATGCTGATGTGTCCTGTTTGTCTTACTTTATCTGCCCATGTCTCCTCACCCCACCTAGTTACCAAGCACCAGTTCCTCCCCAAACAAGGCAATGTATTTGCACACTGAAACTGGATGGGCATTTTCCATTTATCCTGTTGTGTCTCATGAACTTGTTGCTTACGACTAGTAGTAAAATCCCTCTGGAAAGAAAAAAACCAAATGTAAGTCTTTAAAAGGCAAATGTCCACAGTGGTGTATTTTTAGCACGAGCAATCCACTGTTAGTGGAGTAAAGAATTGCAAAAAGTTACATGGTTTTGTGTCCTCTGATATTTAAAATAACAGGATAGTTTCAAAGACTGTTTCATACTTGCAGAACATTCTTTTTTTTGAAACTTAGTGTTAAAATATACTTCAGCCTTTAATATCTTTGTTTTAATATGTAACAATGATCTGCATTGGAACAGAAGGAAAAAGACAGCATTTACAGTAGTACTCTCAGGAACATCCTTTCATTTTCACCTGCAAATGGAGTGGTGACAGTGAGCAGCTTGGTGTGTAATTATAGGTTTGTTTTTCATTACATTTAAAATGTTTATAGTGTGGCTCCAGGATTAGAGAAAGTCTGCACAGGAAATCAAAGTGTTAAATACACACGTTTTGATTTGACATCAAATGCAGATTAAAAGTTTTCTGATCTCAGTTTACCACAAATTCAAATGATGATATCAAAACAGGACAAGAGAGGGGAGATAAAGAAAAAAAGTTTACTATTATCAAATTGCAGCTCTGGACCGAGATTTGCCTGTCCAGCACAATAAAGTTCTTACTGTCTATGGGACATCAGAGAAATCAGTCTTCTAACTTGGCCTTTGAAGTCACCAAGACACCATTGCCTGTGATAAAAGAGTTTATTTATAACTTGGTCAGCTTATGTCTTTTCCCACTGAACCAGCAGGCTTTCCAAGGTTTGGGGATATAATTTCAAGGGCTGTTAAACTTCTGTCAAAGTTTTTCTGGCCCCCTAAGGAGCCTGACTATCCAGCGTTCTGTTTGCTATGACAGGGCTTCATGTGAAAGCATTCAGAAAACTGACAGCTTCAACTGCTGCAGTTTTTGTAACAGAAAGTGGCATTTAATCTGAAAAATAACATTAGCAAATCAGCATATAATTGGGTTTTTATTTCCTGCCTTTTTCCCCTTTTCTTTTTTTCTTTCCTAAGAGATAAGACAAAGCACAATGCTGCAAGTTCCTGATCTCTACGGCAAGATGCTATTTATATATAACCTGACAAACTGCAAGAGGCAGGAATCAGGGATTTTACTATGATGAAAGATGTTAGAGCAAACCCTTAAAGGAGATTAAAGCATAGAATGTAGCACAGTTTTAGGATAATATTGTAATCCTTCTGCCAGTTGTTGTCAACAGCAGACATAAAGACTGGCTTAAAATATCTAAAGTGCTAGTTCTCATAGTGCCTGGTTTGCATGTCACAGCGAGCTCATCTATTGTCGAGGATTTCTGTGTTCTGGAGAGTTAACAGTAGATCACTTACTGTGGCCCCCATAAGCCTCTACAGGAACCCTTCATCCAGAGATCCTCCCAAAATGAATGAATACCAAGTGGTTCAATGCAAATATGCCATATGGAGCTCCAGACAGTGTTTTGTTTTTTCTGTATTTAAAATCAGTCCAATAAATGAGATTGCCAGAATCATAAGACCGACTTAATAAAACAAAGAAGAATTTGAAAAATGCTAAGAAATGCAGGTTATTCTTGTGACTCGACTTCTCTGCTGAAACTCTGGGGATCCCTACATTCAAACTTTCCTTCAAAGTCTTGTGAGCAAGATTTTTTCTTTTTTTCTAAATTCAGGCCAAAACTCTCATGTAATCTGACTCAAGATACTGGGGTTAGTGTAAGTACAACATTTTATGAGATAGAAGAAAAAGTCATGGAAGTTGTCCACACTTCTCTGAAAATAATTGTACATCTGTTTACCTTCAGATAGTAAATAGCACAGAGATAGCCAGAGCGAATTAAGAACTCTGCCAGCTTAGTAGCAGAGCAATTCTTAAAAATAGCCATTTGGGAGCAGAGCAAATGTCCATCCCAACCAGATCCTGCTTCTCACAGTGGCTCAGGTCAGAAACACGGGGAAAGGTGTAATAGTAGGACAGCTGTGCCATGCTTCTTCCTTGGCATACTCCTCTAGCCATCACTTTTGGGGGCTTCCCAGGCCTGAGCTGCTTAATGTAATGGATACTGCAGGAAAGTAAAAATAAAAAAAGATCAAGGAAAGAGATAGGCTGACAGTCAGACAATAGGGACCGTTGCATTTATTAGACCAAGTAAGGAATGCTGATGATGTAGGATAAGTGTTTGCTTTAGCCAAAGCTTCATAAGCTTGGCAGAATTGGTCCAGAGACTGTTATTGCAGCCACAAAAATATTTTATCCATAAGTATATTCAAGTACATTTGCCCTGACAATCACAGCCTTAACACATTCTTCTTCACTTAATGCTAACATTAAACAAGGTCTGTGTGAGTGTTGTAGTGCAGGAAAATTCTCATCTTTGTCTTCTGTTGATATTTTATGCCTATTCAGCAGGTAGCATCACACTTCTGAGGGACAGAGTAATGTTGTGGAACTGCTCTTGCATGTTTGGTTTTTGTCCCTTAAAACGAAGAAGATTCTAAGCCAAAGGACAAAAACATTTTCCTTCAATGTGTGTAAAACATTCTGTGTTTGTATGTATTGTGTGTGAAAGGTGCCTTGTGCTCATTAAGTAAAAGGTATTATAAAATGGCAAAGTATTATTATTACTATCAAGTAAAAATTTCTGCTTGTTGCTGGTGTAAAGAAATTTGTACTGTGTCACTGCAACTCAACTGAAAATGCATTAACACTTCCTTCCTTTGACGTCAAAGACCTTGAAAAATATTATGATGGAAAATAAATACTTTGTCCCTATAGCTGTATCTGTTTCCATTGTGAATCTATTAAAAGGAGTTTCTTTTGCAGATTAGTGGCAACCAGAGCTGACTTAGGCAATGACAACTTTGGAAGTCAATTTATATTTGAATCAGGAAATGACTCAGTATTTTCTGAAGTCTTACTTCAAAGCTCACTCTTTTACAGTTAGGTAAAAATGATATCACATCTTCAGAATGTTAAATTAAACAATTGCACTGAGGCCAGGATTTATTCCTGACAGTGCTTTAAGCTTTTTTTTCATGCTGCATATACACGTCCCAGGATGATTTTTGTCATATCTGGACAATTAGTGAATAGCATGATCTACACGTTCCACGGTTCTATGACACCTTTTGTAATACTGCATGTCACACCGTTTTATGTTGCCATACATATAACTTGCCTGCAGTGTGTTAGAGTTAGTGGTCATATGGTTTATGAATCTCCTGACACAATATCCTATTATTATGTTAGCTGGAATGGGATCTTCAAGTGAAGGTGATAATAAAAAAAGATGTTAGCCAATAAGAAGCATTTCTACAAATGGTCAGATGACAGTGGAAGAGGAAATATTTTAACAAAGCAATGTTAATACAACCAAGAACCAGCCAGCAAATAAAATCCCTGAGGAAGACTATCAGAAGAAACATACCATACTTTTGGCATAGCATACTTTACTGCATGCCTGACACATTTTCCACAAAGCTCTTGTATATTTTCTGTATGAAAAACTAAAGCATAAAGTCTTACATTTAGCAGTTGAAAAAATACTGGAGATTTAAAACAGCAACAGTTCTGCTGTATGCCTACAGATTTTTTTTGGCAATTGGATCTGAAGGAAATGATCTATCTCAAAAATAGAGAAAGAAAAAAAAAAGCTGATGAATATGGTAATATAATATGATTGAGGTCTTTCTTTAAGAAGCAGAAGGTTTGCATGGACTACAGAAACGTATATAAATAACTGTTATTTTTAGATTAGTAAACTTTTTTTCAATATGATCAGCTTCATTCTTGGTGCCAGTTGAATTAAGGAAGCACTGGGCTTTGTGACTGAGCTCTGCCTGCTTGTTCCATGGTCCTCTTACATGAGGGACACTGGGATATTCTACAAGGTGGTGCTGCAGTCCACTCTGTTGGCCAGGCTGCTCTTCTTGGCAGGATAGGTGTGCTGAGATGTTAAACGCACTATGCAGTTACCTCTGGCAAAAAGGATTGTTGCTTTTCTCTGTGGTAGAAGACATTTTACCACTATATTTATCCATCTTAACCCTATTTTTTCCCGCTTTACTTTACCTTGTGAAGTTTCATGGTGATTTTACATATGCACTGTTGACTATTTTTGAACTTTTGACAATGCAGCCAACAGAACTTTGCAGGAATTCAAAGGTAGCCACAGGTCAGTCATATTTGCTAGCCTGTGAGGTTGGAGATGGGTGCATCCACAAGGATGTAGGAGAAGTCCATTCCACTAAATGGGAATTTCCCTCTTATTTTTTCTTCCCATCAGCAGAACAGAGATGAAGAATCACAAATGTATCAGTTTCAAAGAGTTTAAGAGGTGTTTCAACAGCCTACAGACAGTTTGTTACTACACTTGGCATATTTGGAAACTTATGGAACTGTACTTATCTCAACATGACTGATTCAGAGGTATAATGTGCATGGAAAAAGCAGAGATCCCTTTGCTTAGTTTAAGCTTCAGGCAGGATAGCGCAATAGCAGAACAAATGAAACTTCATTCAGAAATGGCATTTGTTTAAAAGCAATCAAACAGAGATGGCCACAAGCTGGAAGAATGAAAGAGCTCAATATTTTAGGGAGGAAAACACTTTATAAAATGTTGTAAAATCTAAACAAGTGAAGTGTTTGTGTAACTAAAATCAAACTGTTAGTAATATTTGTCTTAAAACATTATCAGCACCATGATGGAGCATGGAAAGTGGGTTGGAAGCCTGTCTAATTAAAAAAAAAAACACACCAGGCTGTTTTTTTTTAAAAACAAATATGAATGACTTTGAATATAATGTAAGAGAAAAACATTTGATAAAAGAACCTATATATAAGTACACTGTATGCAATCAAAGACCAGCGGTGGAAAGCAGAAATACACTGAGCCAAAGTTGATAAAAATTTAACGGATGTTTTTATAGCTCCAATATGTTCTGATCTTGTAGGACTACATTCACTGGTCTCCATAACTTCCAAGACTCTGTGTTGCAGAGGGGAAACTGTACTTTTTCTTTTTTTGAGTTGTCAGCAAAATACTACAAAACATCTCTCCATTGTAGTTTAGGTTGTGCAAAAATTATTGTTAAAAATCACCTGTAAATTCTTAACTCCATTAATCTCAGTTAATTATCTGAAATAACTAGGCAGGTGATCAGGTGATTACCAAGTTTCAGGGAGAACCAAGGTGAAAGCTGACATGACTGTGATTTTTTTTTTAAATTATAATCTACGTAGATTTTAATATCTTCATCTAACAGTGACATAAAGGGGATTCCATCTTCCTAGCTGAAAAACATCACTAAGCATTTATGAATAGTATCTATTCTTAAAAGATGAATCTACCACACTTTGATACAAACTGCTGTGATGATGGACAGATTACATCAGCCAAGAAGATGAGATTGTTGCCTTCTCTTCAGCCTATTTGAACCTATTAAAAGAAACCCTGTTTTTAGTCTGGGCCACACTCGCAAGAAATAAAAGAGGATGCTGCATTTCAATGAGCACTCCTGCAAACTTTTGTGGAGGCAGTATGGTCTTGCCACACAAAGTCTCAGTGCCTCAGAAACATCACTGTAATGGAGAAAGGCTGGTATGTCCAGATTAGCTTGGAGCGTTCAGCACTGTAAGCAGCCCAGCGGGGTGGGCATGAAAGGTGGCTGTTGAAGCCATGATGCATCACCTCAAATATTAATTTGATCAACTGGTTGTTTTAAGCAGACATGTTGCTTATTGAAAGAAATTTGATCAACTATAATTAAAATGAAAGCCAAAACTGGACAAATGTCAGTAAATTTGGAAGATGAATACCTAAAAATGTTGAGGACAAATATCCATTTAGCTGACCTAAGTGCTGGCCTAGAAAACCAAATGTCACAGCGGCATGCCAGTAGCCAGCTTAATTATTCCTTTCCACAATAAAACCCTGTTCAGGTACCACTGTTATAATTACTTTTTATTTATGCTGTTATGAGATCAGATTCTTTCACAAGGAATCCAACAATAACCCTTCTCCACAGATATCATATATCAGATAATGTTCCGATCTTACTCATCTCAGATATGGAAAAAAGAAGCACCCAAAGTTTGGGTTTTTTTGAACAGTTATTCATGAGTTTTGATACAGACTTAGATTTCATGTACATCTGCTATTTCGATGTATCTATGGCTATTGACTGCTGCAAGGATGAGCACTGGAATTCCAGACAGTTGCTATAAGATAGGAGAATAGAGTGCATGACCTACAAAGGTACCTTTAAACTGTTTTCTACAGTTGTCTTCACTAGCAGAATTTCTAAGAGAAGCATTGTCTGAACGTTAGAATTCAAAATGTAATTTTACTGCTGTAACCACAAGCAACAAGGAACTCAGAACTCTTTGTAAGGGTTAGGTCATTTGGATGCACGGGAGGATTCCAAGAAGACAAACTGAATTGCCTGCAGAAAATCCCCTGGGCTGAAAACAGTTGTGGTCTGGAAGAGCTTCTCTTCCCTCTTTGATTGCTTATGGTCTCTGGTGGACATCCACTCTTGGGTGAGCTGGATCTTTGGTACCAGTCCTACCATGCACACTCCAGTGGATGCAGCAGTTCTCCAGGGCAGCAGAAGTTCTCCAGGGCAGCAGTGGGAGTGTCTATCTGTCAGTGGGAGTGTGGCATGACCAACTCCACCAAGGAGAAAACCCGTTAGTTAAAAGCCTTGTTACTCATCTTTAATACAGTGCATGGCTATTTCACTCCACCATCTGAGAACTTTTGCCCTGCTACTTTAGAAGTCTGGCATACCAGTGGTGAGTTATATTTCTCTTGCTGTCCTGTAGCACAGTGCAGACATCGAACCTTTCAGGTTTTTTGTAACATATTTCTTATATTTCTTAGAGAGTGCTAGGGATGCAAAGGGTGGGGGATTAGGCAGAAAGAGGTGTAGAAATACACAAAATAAAAGTTTGTCCTGGACTATGTGCTTCCTACCTTTTATTGAAAATGCAAGACATGCAATTCGTCTCTTGGTTCAAGAACCTGTACTTTGGTGAAGCATAACACGTGAAAATTTATACTTTTACTTGTCAAACCTTTGGCTAAATTGCAGTGAATAGAAAAGCCCATCACATTTTCTTTCCTGTGATCCTTGAGCCATAGCTACAGTTCTGACTCTTTAAAAAAGCCATCAGCCTGTAGTGCACCTAAATCTTGTGTCTTAGCAAGGAAGATTTGGGAGGTGTTTGAACAGGAGCATGAGAGGAAGCACGTGCAAAATCAATGCGTGTAACTGGATTGTTGAGTCTCAAGTGATGAAAGAGTTAACTGGGCACTGCAGCAAGAGTGCCACAACTTAACCATTCTGAATACTGCTGAATAAATCAAAACACTGTACTTGAAAAAAGTCTTGCTGCAGGTTATAAAGAACATAGAATTATCCTATCTTTTCTGAAATGTATATTGGAAACAAAGACTTCCACTGCTCCTTGTGTCTGCTCAGTGGAGTTTTGGCTCAGAGATACCTTTACTTACTTCGACGGCTGGACAGATTTTTGAGCATGCTCAAAGAGTTTTGCCCTAAAACTCATCTCATTCCACCAGGAGGGATCCTCTCCCCTTCCGCCTGCAAAAAAAAAAAACAACACAGCACAAACCAACAAAACACTCAAAAGCTCCACCCAAAAATGAGATGAGAATTCCAGCAAAGTGTTAAATTAGGAACTCATACACATACCTGGAGCTGGATCTATCCGTACTTTCAGGTGAACTCTAACGGTGAGAGCAATCCACTGCAGCTCCAAACAGGGCAGCCCTGAGCAAGAATTCAAGGATTAGACTGGCATGGTCTGTGCTGCATGACTGCACTGACGCTGAGCTCCAGGAGAACCCCACTGCCCTAACAGCTGTTTTGCAAGTCTCCTTTTGGATATGAAATGAGTGCTTCTGCTTAGATGCTCTGGATTTGAGTCTTCACACTTAATTGTAGGTAAATCACCAGCATGTGTTTTTCAAAAATCAATGACTGTACTAAAAAATTAAACATAGGGGAATTGCCTCTTGGCACTTTTGCTACCAGCTGTTCCAGGAAAGATTACTCTATCCACTGCTGCATCAGAAATCTTTATTCCAAATGAAGAGTCCAGATGTTAAATTTATACATTATCTTCCTGATTTCTTCCCCTATGCTTAGTTCAGCTTTTCAAATATTTCATCTCTTATCCAGATATTCAGAACCTTCTGCTTCATGAGGAAGATCATGAGATCACTGTGTCTGCAGTCTAAAGTACTGAAGAGTCTAGTTGCTGTTTCAGTCAGTTTTTAAGTCCTTAACTCATGACATAGGAATATAAGCTATTATCCCCAAACCATTTTGAGGAAAGTACTTCATAAATAGTCTGGCTGACAAAGATTGTGCCATTTAAACAGTATAGTAAAGGGATAAGAAATATTACCTTATATCGTAAGCTTTGCATATGTGTGTGGAGTACTTTTAAAAGCTGCCAATAAATTGTAACAGATAGCTTAACACTTTGAAACACTGGAAAAGCCAATTAAAAAATATCTTGGAGCAGCAACTGGAAATACTGTGAGCTAGCTGGTCAAAGCTTGGTTTCAGAAATAATTCTGAGCTTACTAATTTTACTGCTAACAGTCAATCAGAAATACAGAAACCAACTGGAGTATCCTTACTTTACTTTGGACTAACACTGGTGTCATAGCCAAGGATACTCAAATTAATGCCACCCCTTTGATGCAAGTATCAACCCAGAACTTCTGTTGTCAGAAACCAAGTAGGAGCAAATAATGAAATGCTTTTGTTAATGTATTTCTAGTCCTTTTCCTCCTAACATTTATTTTAATCTATGTACTACAAGCTAGCTGGAGCCTGGGACGGGATCTCCCTTGTCAGTGAACACATGTGGAGCAGTGAGGTCCCAATTGATGACTGGAATTATGCAGTGCTAAAATGATATAAGTGATAATTCATAACATCTGTGTTATCCTTCAGGAAGTATTTGTTATATTCCAAAATATAAACTTAGCATATTTAGAGTTCTCAAGCGAGACATTTTGGCTGTCTTGTGCTGTTGGTAGGTGAGTGGTAACTTTCACTACCATTTTTGTGTTCTACTTAGTCAATACACGATCTTTTAACACATTTTTGCTGGAAGTCCTTCAGTAAGGACTCCATATTCTCTGCAATACTCTTTGTCACCATTTCTCACAGTCCAGAAAATCAAGTTAGTTGAAGCGCTTTCTTCAAAGCTGTAGGTGGCAAAATGAGTATTGATCAAGTTGTGGCACTGGTAACGGGGTTTTGTGCTAGGCTCATGCAAGTGCCATCTTTCTGACAAGTCAGATCTTGGAACAGGCAATTGCTCACAGCCACTCCACATGAAACTAGGAGATCTTACCTCATCTGTTTACAATATTAAATCAGTGGAGCTGATCAGTTTTCAGTTTTGGGCCCCTCACTACAAGAAGGACATCAATATGCTTGAGTGTGTTCAGAAAAGGGCTACAAGGCTAGTGAAAGAGTTTGGACGATAAATCTTATGAGGAGTGGTTGAGGGAGCTGGGATTGTTTAGTCTAGAGAAAAGGAGACTGAGGGGAGACCTTATAGCTCTCTACAACTACATAAAAGGTGGTTGTAGTGCTGTGTGGGCTGGTCTCTTCTCCTTGGTAGCTAGTGATAGGACAACAGGAAATGGTCTTAAATTGTGTCAGGGGAAGTTTAAGTTGGATATTAGGAAAAATGCCTTGACTGAAAGAGTTTTTAGATATTGGAACAGGCTGCCCAGGGAGGTGGTTGAGTCACCATCCCTGGAGGTGCTTAAAAGAAGAGTAGATTTTGGACATAGTAGGGCTGGATAGATGGTTGGACTCAATGATCTTGAGGGTCTTTTCCAACCATTACCATTCTATGATTTGTTGACTTCTCTGATAACTGCCTTCCTGTGCCCTAGTGAGGGGGAATGAAGCCTCTAACATTTCACTTATTGCTTTTCTCTGCTTTTTTTCCCATAGAGGTACAGATATGATAAACTGGTGAAGAGACATCTGCAATAGAACTTTGTCTTTCACTTCAGTAGGCAGCACTGTGCTCCCTAAGTGGCTCCTGGCTAATCTCAGCAGAAGCATTAAATGAGCCTATTAACATCCATTTCTCAGAGGCAGAATCTGACATGCACTTTGACATGCATTACACATTCCATAAGCTTTAACAGTTAAACTGAAACCTTCTGAATTTCTTTTTTGATGTCTTCAAAAATATTCATTAAATAATATGAACAAACAAGGTGGAGACATGCAGGGGAGTTACACAGGCTACTCCTGCTCCTGACTTGGAAAAAAGCAATCTTAGGTAAGACTTGTATAAATACACTAACATTGTATATTGTGTTCACTTACACTGTCAGCACATTTTCTGAACAAGTTCCCAGTTCAAAGCATCATCTTACATTCTCTTCTTTTATTGGAATTCAGGCTCATCTAAAAAATGCTTGGGGACCTCATATAGCTTAGTCATGGTGAAACATCAAAGTAGACAGGAGATTAACAGTGTAGACAAGCACATGGATCTCAGGGAGAACTTCAAACATTTGGAGTGATTTGGTCCAGCTAAAGTTCCCCAAGGAAAACACCACTTCTTATATGAAATTTGACCCTTGAAAAATGTTAAAATATTTTTAACATGATCACCTCACTATCTGTTGTTTTATAGCACTTCTACAGGGCTAACTCTTCATTTCTATAAACAAAGTAACTTCCTGTCTTCAGTCAATTGCTGAAGAAGAATGAAGCATGCCAGTAGATACATCTGATTGTAGCAGAGTAGCAAAGGGAGAGCATTAAGAAACAGGAGAAAATCCTTGTTTGGGAACATGCTACAGAACAGTGATTTTTTTTTTTTTTTGGGGGGGGGATGTCATTCCTTTGTAAAAAATACTTTTGGGATTTAGAGAGAAAAATCTCTATTTTAAATTTGTTATCAGAAAGAGTTACAGTGCTACAGATTGCTTCAGGCTGGAGGTGGGGGGTGGGGCAGAGGAGGAAGAAAATATGACAAAAAGAAAACCCTGTCTTTTCACAACAAGTGGATAAATACTGCCAAACCCCATATTTTCCTGTTTTAATTTGAGATACACCAGCAAACCTTTCCTTTGATAATATCTACAAACTGTTCCAGTTAGGTTTGCTATGAATATTCGTGAGTAATTCTTTCTCCATGAAGAAGCTCCCAAATGAGAAGAACTTATCAATGCACAAGTTTATTAATGGCTACACACAAAAAAAAAATCCACCTAAGCTCTCAGAGTCCATACTTGGAACCATGTGGCGTTTTTTTCTTGAGGAAGGCTCTGATTCCTCAACCTAGAGCAGTTTCCACTAGGCATGAACTACGCACCGCAAATTGCAAGCTAAGTATTCTGTACCAAGACCATGAAATATGTAACTAATGTATTTCCCATGTTGTGAGGATATTCAGTGGCTACAAGTGAGACTCTTGCATCTCTATTGATCATAGTTTAAACTAGAGCTACAGCTATATATTGGATGAAATCCTAGCTCCAAAGAAGTCAATGTGACTTTTACATTAGCTTTTGATGGACCAAAATTTTACCCCTTGTTTTTTTCTGACAGAGAAAACTGATTTATATTCTGGAAGCTCATTGGCTTGAATATGGAGTGCAAGTTCAGATCCACCAGCTGTAAATTATTTTGTATTATAAATAGACTTTTTGAACTGCTGGTGAAACAGGGGATGGTATACAGGGAAAGAATATAATCCACTTTCATTTGGCCTTTGTTTTTTCAGATTAGCAATGAGTACTGATTTCCATCAGTAAGTAACATGTCTTTGTCAGGCAGCACTTGGGAATGTTTTTTAGAGATGAATAGAAGTCATGGTGGTATAAGCATCACTGTAGGCCTGAAACTGAAATTTCAGCTGACAATTTTATACATGTATTCTAATGTTATCATGAGGTTACGCCTCCTTACATATTTTCATTCTATTAGTATAGAAAAGCTAAGACTTCAGTAAAATATTACACATAGCATTAACAGATTATGCTGGAAATTTGCAATATGTCATTAATTTCTTTCCTCCTGTGCCTGGCACATTTTGAAGGGAATTAGCGGTACAATATTTACTAGTTCTTTTGGAGAGTTTCAGCTGTAATTTCCCAGATGCCATCTGCTAAAGTGCTCATAGGTCAGAGACCAGAGTCAGGAAGGTATTTAAATAAAGCAAAATTCCTTGTATGATCAGGGTCTGAGGGCAGTTGGCACCTCATGATTTGCTACACAAATTTCCATCATTTTTTCCTCCTGGACAGGATTATTTTCTGTGTGACTGAGAAGAAAGAGAGTGAAAAAAACTACAAATTTTTAAGTATTGCTATTGTTACATTTTGCTGCACTTATGACCATACTATGACCATTCTAGAGGAAAGTAAACAAACAAAAGACCATGCCATGGCTGATGATGTCTCCGGCTTCTTCTAGTCCTGACTGACCCCTCACCTTGTGGCAAATTCCTTCTGGCCCCAGGCTAATAGCAATGCTGGGCAGGGCCACCTGCATGGCGGAAAGCTGGCTGGTGGTACAGAAGAGTAGAGCAGTAAAGAAACCTTGTTGGTGTAATGAGAAAACGCGGCCCTATTTTTGTATGTTTTTTCTTTTGAAGCTCAGGCACTCATGCTGCAGCATGTCAAGCCCAAGCAAACACAGTTTATTCTTCACACAGTGACAGGCTCACAGCAGATCTGAGGCTGGCTGGCACCTCTGGAGATGGCCTTGTCCAACCCCCTGCACAGAGCAAGGCCAGCTACAGCAGCTTGCTCAGGGCTGTGTCCAGTTGCATTTTGAGTATTTACAAGCATGGAACTCTACAGCTTCTCTGAGCAGCCTGTTCTTAATTTGTACACTGTACCTGCAAAACCCAAGAGTCCCTTTGCTGAGCAGAAACTCCAAAAGGCGCTTTTCAGAGGCTTCTGCAGAGACAATGCTGCCTTTCACCTCCTGTGTAACTGTAGATGGTTCTAGAAGACACTGATCTCTGCAGGACTAACCCCAGGCACAGCCACTAGCCTTTAGTCAGAAACAGGGTGTGGTGGAAAAATGACCATAGACTTGCTGCCTAATTTGCTCGAGCCAGAGCTCAGGCAGCTGGTCTAAGTGCTGCTGGCAGCACAGACAGGGTCAGACCCTCTTGTCTTCCATCTCTCCTCTTGCCTCCATCTTTTCTCAATACCGTAGCAGAGAAGTGTCCACCTCAAGAGAAGCAAAATGGCTTTTGAGAAGCTTAAGGCATTGGTTCTGTTGCTTTAAAACCCAGTGGAGGAAAACAATCTCTGAATTACCAGAATGCCCATTTGATGCATAATCTGTATTTATGAATCACTGCAAATTTAGCCTAACTAGTTTTACCCCAAAGAGAAATATCACTTTAAGACCAGTCATTTTACTCCTGTCTAACAGAATAATTATATTTCTAGAGATAGAAAAGAGAAAGAGCAAAACAAACCAACCTCAAACAGTGTTGTTGACTTGCTACTGATTTTTTGTCTTCTAGGTCCATGTCCTGAAAGCTTCCTGCACTTGTGATCTTTTCCAAGCAACATCAGCTTGGAAGATGTGGATCTTTACTTGTCTAACAATGTACTGCAGTTACCAGCTAAAGCTAGTAGAGATTCAACAGTATTTAAACTCTGATTTCCTTTGACACAAAGCATAAAAATATACAGTATAAAAGGCAGCCAATTCCAATTACTGAGTTATCAGATCACTGAGGAGGTCTGGAGTTGTTAAAAGCCATGAGAGAAAAGCTCTAGCAGCAGAAATCAGTCAGGGAATTTTGGACCCATCACACAACATTTCCTAGACTATTATTTTTTTATTTCCATCCTAGTAATGAACCAACATATGATGCTCAACCCCCTCCCTACTCCTAGCCTCTCTTCTTCTAAACTCTTTTGGAGGAAGCAGGGTAGAAATACCTTCACTCCTCCAACAGCTGTGAGAATAGCTGGTCCCCTAACACTTCCAGAGCAGCTTTACTTCAAATGCCACCACAGCAGCGAACAGGTCTGATGAGGATTAACACCTCCCTGTAATTGGTGGATTTTGATCATTTACAGGAGTGACGTTACTCCCATTGCTCTCATTGATTTTGTTTCATGAATCCCAAGTGTGATATTATCCCCCTGTAGTTTAACTGCTTTTTAGGTGGTGGGAAGGATGGCGAAGGGGAAGAAAATGGGGGGCAGGTTGCACAGTTCACACTACATTTAATACTCCAATCCATATGTTTTATTTCAACTTTCTCTGGTTAGACTGCCTAGTTTTCATCTTCAGCTTTGTTTGTTTCACTTCTCATTACTCCAGCTTCTCTCAGTTTGGGATGTGTTACCTACACTGCTTTCTACTGCCTAGATTTGCTATGTATTTAGAGGTGCTTACATTCAGTCGTAAAAGAGGTCACACAGAGTTCAGAAATGTTTGGAAAGGGAAAAAAAAAGTCTGAGAAAGATCCCCTATTTTTCTTTTCTTCATGAAGGGTGCTGATGGTTTTGTGATTTGCCTGGCAAGTGTTAGCAGGACCTAGCTCAGGTTTGCCTTGTCCATGTGCACTCAGGACACTCAGGACTGCGATGCTGTGTCCTTGCATGAGAATCTATCTGCAAATGAGCAGTGAGAGATCTACTGGGGGAGGCTGGGGGAAGGACAGGAAGAGACAAAACATATCAGTCCCCTTTGAAATAATTAATCTAATCTTCTTGTTACTAATCTGACCAATTCATATCATCCTTCCCTTCAAAACAAACTGCTGGATGTCACATTCTCTTTTTTTATAGACTTCCTGTAGCCATTAGCCCTACGTCAGCTTATGTGATATATCACATATCCTTTAAAAATCTACATTCATTTGAATGACTCTCTGAGTTATTAGTTCCTCCATCCACCCACTGATCCCTCCACTTTCCTCCCCCTACCCCAGGTAATCAGCAATTCAGCAAGATGCTCCAAGCACCTACTTACAAAATTATTTAGCCAGGAGGATGTTTGAGGTTTATGTATATACTGAAGAGGACCAAAAACAATTGGCTGGGTAAAACATTTACACAGAACTTCTGGCTTTCTCTCAGGCAGAGCTTTTGCAAGGGATTTATAGGTCAGATTGGCTCAGCAGTTTCAGCCTATTGCCCACCCTACCTTAACAAAGCTTGCGTGTGTTTGTACAGCTGTGCTTGTAGCTGTGGGAGTCCCAGGGATCCCACAAGCCTTCAGTTCCTCTACCTCCCCTTCATCATTTACCAGCACACAAATGTGCACAGAATGAAACTGTAGAAAACTGTCTGACTAGCAGGTTAAAGGCCCAGGATTCAAACCCTGTTTATTTTCTTTTCTTGATTTCCTGCTGCTACAGTGAGTAAATGGTATTTTTCTCCTTGCCTTTTTACCTGTTTGTCTATCACTCTCTGGCCAAGAATAAAAGAAACCATCCCTTTCAGGCTCCTTTAGAGGACTTCAAGGGACGTACAGTGTTTATGTGCTGCTCCGGGTCTTCAGTGTTTTGTTCTGTTTTGGGAGGTGTTGCTCTAAAGTGGAGGTGGGCACACAGAAGTAAAACCATCAACATCTCCTGAAACTTCACACTGAGGAAGGGACTTATTTTAATTAATATTAAGCCAATTCATGATTAAGTCCAGTAAATGCTTGATGCTGAGCAGTTTAGAGGCAGTTAATAAACCTTTTTGAACTGGTGCCATGAATTACAAAGTCTGCCATCTGGGGAGGTATTACATTTGAAATTAAATAAAAAAAAAAGTCAAGATGTTTCTGAAAATTAGCTAGCAAATTCCAGCCAATCTTACATTCATTAGGATTTTTTTAAACAGCAAAAGAAAACAAGGAAGGGAAAAAAAGTCTTTAAATTATATCTATTAACCTAATAAAGTCCAGAAACTCAGAATTGCAATAAAATATTAGCTTAGCTAGTGATTTCAAAAGAAACTCTATTTGTATTTCAAGTATCATTGTCATTCCTAAAGTCTGATGCCAATTTGATAAAAGCTCTAATTCAGAAAAGTATAAACTGTACTAACAGAAGAAATTAAAAACTGTCACATTTTCAAAAGATCCTATTACTCAGTTCTTGCAGACATTTCTAATTAGAGAACTGTATTCATTAACACTTGATATGTTAGCAATCTGCCAAGATTTTTCCTTTTCCCTCTCAGGCATTTGGGCCTCTGTTCTGCAATGAGCTCAGTGAAGACTCACGTCCACATCGACCCTTGCTTGGAGGGTAGAAATTCAAAGAGGGAGTGGGGGCAGGAGGTGGAGAGAATGACACACACAGCTTGCAGGGGCAAGGCAAAGTGACATTTAGGTTCTTGACCGTTCTGATTCCCATTCTTTTTTGGGTTTTTGTTTTAAATTTTATAATTGTGTAGGTGGAAAAAGGAAAACCTCATGCGCTATTTCTATTGACACCTGCTTAGAAAAGAAAACACATTGTTTGTTCTAAGATGGATTCAGGCAGAGCTTGAGAACTAAAGAACATGTTCCTCTTAAAAAAGTTATATTGATACTTCTGATTTAAAAATACGTGTCAGCCTGCACTCTGTCATATGGCAAAATCTAGTACCTTTGAAAACGTGAAATAAAAGATCCCAGTTAGTATATCTTTTCTGGGGTATTCTGACATCCTTCTGGTTTAGTTTGTTTTTCTCAGATTAACCCATCAGGTAAAATGCTCACCAGTTGAAATGAAGGGAACAGAGAGAGGAAGCCTATGGATACTCAAGTAAGAGTCAGTTAAAAAATGACCATGTTAAAGCTTTGCATGGCCAGTGTCGGTGAGATGCCCCAGGGAAGTATGGTAAAGAAACACCGTACTAAGAAATGTAATTAAGGGTAAGAAATCTCCAAACACAGTACTATTCCAAACAATTACCCATACTACTGCTATACCAAAGCTTTCAAAATTCTTGAGATTGACTGAAAAGCCTGAAGCTAGAAAAGAAGGGGGGAGGAGAAGAATTATCTTTTGGCTTTTGACATGTTTTAAAGTTTATATTTCATTATTTCTGCCCAAGTTTGATGGTTGACAATTATTAATTTTTTTTTAATTAAGAGCTGAAATGATTTTGTCATCACAATGTATCCTTGCTTTAGGACATTGGGAAGCTGCAAGGAAGAACTTCACCCCACATTGAATCATAGAATCATTAAGGTTGGAAAAGACCTCCAAGATCATCTAGTCCAACTGTTCCTTTACCACCTATATTACTTACTAAACCATGTCTCTAAGTATCTTATCCAACCAAATATCCATCCATCAAATGTCCTACTTAGCACATGACTACAACAGAGACATTCAAGGAACCTCTGTTTTCACAGTCCTGCCTCTTAGCTTGTTAGCTCTGTGTCCTGGAAATAACTGCAGAGGCATTGCAGAGATAAGACAACAGGATGTCCACTGTCATAGTTCAGTATAAAGGGAGAGGGGAACAATGTTCAAATAACAGTATAGATCGACAAATTCTGTGAATTTTCACCAAGGAAGTAAGCTAAACTTTATTCTCCACTGAAAGTACAAATAGCCAAAAAGGAAGCTAATCTTCTTTTTTCAGTTAATGAAGAAAGTTAGATTATAAGCAGACAGTACAGGAAGGGGGTGAGGGACTGGAAAACTCAAGCCCTTCCCCTGAGATACATTTGGAAAAGATCTGTGGGAGAGCTGAAGGAGTTTTTGTTTGACTTTCCGTTTGTTTGGTTTGTTATACTGCAAAACAGAAAAAGGACGTGGGTATAATACAAATCTCTCCAGTGTTACAGAAGATCCACCTCCCATATTAATCAAAACATGTGAAGATAGGCGTTTGACTGCAGGAATTTGTACAATATGGCAAGAAGGAAAGATTATTGCAAAAACCTGGAGTGGAACTACTCAGTGAACAGGGATACAACATAAATGTGTCTGGGAGTAGCTGAACAGCAAACTGAAGTTAGAAAAGGAAAAGAAAAAAAGAAGAAAAAAAGGAAAAAATATTCCTGAGTGCTGAGGCAGGAGTTGGACTTGATGATCCTTACGGGTGCCTTCCAACTCGATATATATTATGGTTCTACGACAATGTTTGAAGCCTCTTCTTGCACTCCATGCAAAATTCATGATGCGCTGTGCATCCAAGTAATAAGGGGTATCTTCTAGACCATTAAGCTAAAAGTTACATGTATTTCTGAAGAACTCTAAGAGCTTAGTCCATAACTTACTCAGGCCAAGGGACTTTCTTTTGCTTTTATTAATATTTCCCAGAATCGATGAATTTTAGACCTACCTACTTGCCTAAATGACAGATAAAACCATTATAAAAAAAGGAATAGAACAAAGTTTGCCACTTCCTTACTTCTTTTGTTCTCGCGGAGGCTAAAAGTAGAGAACAAACCAAGTATGTGATATTTTTTTCAACTTCTCGTGGCAAATGTTTGTTTATACTACTTATGATAGGGACTGCATTTTATCAAGAAGCTTTGGTCTGCTTGCAATGCATAATAAATACACCTACACACAGCATGTTAATAGCTTTCAGAGTACAATGGGAAGCCTGAATTACAATCTGCATGTTTTCCTCACACTTCTAAGGCGCTATGCTTACAGTCCTGATCGCATAGGTCATCTCCAATTATAGGCTTCTAGTATGATTAGAGATATACAACTTCCAAAGAGAAAACCTGATGTGACTGAATGATAATACTTTTGTCATACTGCTATTTTGAGGATAAAATTTCTGAACAGTGGACAAAATGTTAAGAGAGCTTTTGCTTTTAGGTGATCCAAGTACAGGAATCGGTACAAGGTAACCAGATGGTATCGGCCCACATTTGTAAGTATAGGGGCACATTGCAAAGTACACAATGTGATTTTTATCAATCCTAGCAGAGAAACCAAGGAACAACAAGCTTCAGCGCTTATACCTGGCGTTTGTGAGGTTTGGAAAGTTGGAGAAATGTTATGCTTAGTCAATGACACCTTTCTCACACTGGTTGCATGTAGGTAAAAATTGTGTTTCTCTCTTTTCAAAAAGGATAGTGCTTCATATAGGGCTCATTCACCCCAAACCATTCTGTGGCTTTCACTGGCATTGAGGCATTTAAGCCTATTCCAGCTAATCCATTGCCATTTAAAATTTGACCTGGAAATGCTGCAGAAAGTGTGGCATACTGGGGACTGGGTGGGTGTCAGGAAGGATTTAGGAATATTGGAAAAGCTAATCAAAGAGAAGCAAGAGAAACACAGACAGAAGCCAGCATTGAAAAACACAGAGGCAAATTCTTACAGGAATGTAATGTGCAATGTAATAATGATTCCCCCTGGGACATGACAGGTCTCTCCCTATAGGTATCAAAACCACAGTTTCTACAAACAGATACTGGTATTCAGATGAACAGGTGACAGAAAGAAAGAGGGGAAGAGAAGAAGGGAAGAATTCTGTAGAAAACTGGGGAGAGAAAAAGCACAGGAAAGAAATTCAATGCACCAGCAAGAGTTCTGGTTATGATTTTAATGGCTCATTCACCAGACCTTACTTTGCTCTGTACAGCTGCCATCGTTGGAGTAGGCAACTCCGTAGGTCCCAGAAAGGAGGTCTGTTGAAGAGGAAGCTTGTCTACTGCATATGGGAGATGATAAACTGCATATTGTTCCCCATGTTTGGCTCCTATGAATGACAGCCTTTCATCTCTGCTCTGCTCCTGTCAAAATACTTGTAAAACCCTAAAAACTTAAAAATGGCAAAAATGAGTCTCAGTTTGGGTAAAGCAACAAAAATAAAATTGAAAGTAAGGCATACATGCTTATGCACAACAATGCAGTGTTCAAAATCCCTTGATGCAAGATTGATTTGTGGGGTTTTTGACCATTTCTGTAGCAAAGAATGCTGAATGTCATACTGGGCAATGTTGTGCAGTTAACTTTCAATACTACAGCTGAAGAATTATTCATAAAAGACAATTGTTATCCCTGCTAGACTCCTGTAAACTTCAATCAGGTTTGGATTTCATACTCAGCTTTCATTTAAAAAACTGCAAAGTTAGAATTTGTAAGTATATAATAAATAATGCCACAAAACAATGAGAAAGCTCTATAGAATTGAACTGGGTAACACATAGCTATTTTCTGTGAAGGCTTATTTAAGCTATTTTGACTTGCAAACATGGAACAATATAAAACACTAAATTGTAACCGAACATTTTCTATATTTGTATTTATATTATTTATGTGTGTGTGTATATATATATATGTTTATATAAGATAATATAGAACAATGCATTCAAATAGTCTTAAAAAGCAGCATGAGTTAGCTTTCCTTTCATTTGCATTAAGATTGATGTGTATGAAGTGGTTCAAGGATCATTTGTCATTCAGCTGGTTTTATAGGTGTCCACTTGGCTGCCTTCCTCCTCATCCTCATCCTTGAAAGCAGCACCACTGTTAGCCTAAGTAGTCTGTTTCCAGTCTAGCCTTCTTTAATTATGATGAAAAGCCTAAAAGCCAGTAGAAGGTCCAATATAATGACATTTTTTAAACAGAAAAACACTCGGCAAGCATTTGTTGTGATTGGCCTAATTACAGCAGTAGCAGAAACATGCCAATATGCCCATTATGGTTTTCTTACACACTGCAATATCTCATTGCAGAAACTGAACTTTCAGTTTTAATAATGGTGGCAAACCTGATGGCTTTTTTATGGCACATAATATTCAAGGCCTCTCCTTATTTGGGTCTACTCCAGATCAATTCTAAGGACTGAAGTGACTCCTGGGCTGTGGTTTATTTTGAGGTTGGGGAAGAGCTTAGACCATTATGAATGATCTGTTCCAATGAACCTTTTCCCACCAGTCTCTACTATTGGAATGCATCAGATATCTTGCTTGGGAGTCATACAATAAGATGTTAGAAATTACAATTTCTGTGTCACTTTTTTCTATATGGAGAGATTAATTCCTGACATAGCTGTGAAAAAAATAACTGTTCAGGTAGAATAACTATTGGCTTTGTTCTGAGTTGTATGAAAAGCAAGAGACGACTCAGTGCATCCACAGGCAGGTTTCATGATGAGCAAGGATGTCCTGGAGTGGAAAACTAATGTAGCCTTGCTTACCAGAAGAAATTAGGAGGAGCATAGCAATTAAAAACTTGAACTAAGAACTCATGTTCTTGTTGGCTCTCAACATAAAGATTCTTCCTTTCTCCTACAAGACTGCTTTTTTTTTGGGTAGTAACTGCTGATCTCATTGTATCTCATTTAAACTACTGCAGAACAAAAAACAGGGTTCACCAAAACTGGGTAATGATCTTGCATCCTCCAAAGAGGGCTGGTAAGCCTGGTCTAATGAGAAAACTTGCATGATAAATGGAATATGATCTCATTCTCCATGTCCTGCAATATAGCTGTCTTCCTGAAAGTCAATTAAAGCCAAAAAATTTTAAACTAGGAGCTCAAAGTTAGGACCAAGCATCGGGACAGATGACATGAATGCCTGTCAACCAACACCAGGCAACAACTTTGAATTGGTGATTCAATGGTCTTAGGTGGAGTTTCTTCTCTTGTCATTTCTGTACTAAGGAAATAAGCTTGCCATCATAATGGTCACAATGAACATTTTAAATTTAATTTTCTGACAGAAGTTTGTAGCAAAGTTCATCTGCTCACTTGGATGTATTTATATACCACAGACATAGAAATTCAGACTGGATATTTAAAGACGTATAACCACTCTCTAATACTTAGTTCCAAAGGTAACCTCATACTTTTATCTACAGACAGCATGAGAAATGTAATGATATCTGGCTCTTTAATCTTTCAGAAGCAGGAATAAACAGCAAGACTGAATCTCTTTATGGCTTCAAACTAAGCTCCTTTCATTTTCTTATATCTAATTCATATTCTGTCTAGTCAATTTGTAACAAAAGTTTCTTTATTGTCCTCACTTGTTAGTACATTTAAGTAATGCAATAGGGAATGGTAACTTCGCAGTGAGAGTCTGCTCCATGTTTCCTGTTTTCCAGGAGCAAAAGGGAGATTTTGAGTAAGATCAAACATTATATCCTTGCTATGGTTCTGGACATAGGAGTCTTTTTCACATCCCAGCAAAACCTTTGCAATTATGTAAAATGATCATTTGGGCTCTGGAAACTTCAAGGGTACTCTCATATGCCTTTTAAAACGGCACAGTACATTGTTGTCACCTTACTCTCTAAATAAATGCTGCTTTGACAGGCATTGCTGTTTCATATAAATTACATTTTCTAAGGTTCCTAAAGTTTTGCTTTACTGTACTGTATAGCTTAAAATACAAGAAACTCATAGATTTTTTTTTTAAATTTTATTTTAGAAGTGCATAAATGAAGTTAAGGCAATTATTCTTTGAGTTTCTAAGTTACCACTGATTGGTTTTCACCTGAAATCACGGAACTTAATTAATCCAGGATATGATAAGTTTGGTCTATATTGTGTGATTTTCAATCACTTTGTAATTTTTATAGGAAATAACCATGAGGATATAAGCAGTCACCACATTCTTTTCTCACCAGGAATATACATGTATTAATTTATATTCACAATAAGCAGCAGGAAAAGATTAACTCCAAAGGGAGAATCCTATAACACTCAAGTGCGTAATCGCATATTCACTGTATGTGAACAATTACATGCCCAGCTGATCTGTATAATCACCGTGATTGTAGGTGCAAATTATGTAGTTGTATGTGTTGGTAATTGCCTGTGAAGTCACTTCATTTGCATGTGTGACAGTGGTCTCTGCATTTTCAAATTGTGGAATTCATTGGGGGGCAAAACACTTAAGAAAATAGAGCCCTAAAGCGTTAAGTCTTGTTTCATACAAATGTCTCCAATCCTGAAACAAGAAGGGAGAGGTATATGGAAACCAAACAAAATTATGTCTCCCAAGAAGGTTATTGGAAAATTTTCATGTGGTGTCACAACATTTTTAAACAGCACTTGCCAAATAGCACAGCTACAGGAATCAGTATCAAAGAGACCTTGCAGGAAAGTCTGTTAAAAACCCATGGATATTCAAGAGAAGTCATGTGAATGTCAGTTCCATAGCTATTAATCTAATGCTCCAATACAGCAAACATTTCCAGCTGTTGTATTTCTTCACTTGTATCACCTGGCTTTGGCCTTCTCCAAGGGTAAGCCAACTGCTCCACAGAAAGAGTTGAGAATGGGCCTGTTTAGTTGACTGACTGTACCTTCACCATCTGTGGCATGACTTCCTTTTTCTTCCTACACTCACGCAAAGCAATCTTAAACTCTTAAGAGGGAAGGTCGCTTGCTTCCGTTGTAATTAGCAACATACCACTGACTGCTGGAACTTTTGAGAGAACAAATCCTCTATAAAACACTCAGTTTCATGGTCTGGATAGGCACATGTCCAAAGTTATGATCTAATTCACAGCTTGATGCTTGAAAATGATGCACAATACTAATCTGGCCTTAGAAGAAGATTATGAAGAGCATATCTACACCATCCAGTATGGCGTGAGATTGCTTCTCAAGATAGTGCCATACAAGTGGGTAAATGTATAGACACACTGCAGTATAGACCCAAGCAAGAAACACAACATTGCTGCTCCCAAGTTAATCACAGTATTAATCCGGTTTTTCTAGCACATGAATCCTCAGCAGGGTGGATTTCCGAAGTCAGAAAAAGCACGTGGGTTTTGTGGATGTTGCGGGCTCCAAGGAAATTTAAGCACTATTAGCGGGCTTTAAGCAACCACAGTGAAGGAAGGATGAGCATTAAAGCTACATTTGATAATTCCTCGTGTCTAGCATATGCAATCTGGAGGCTTATTTTGCAAACACTAATGATGGATACAGTACCTTACAATAATTAACTGTGAACATTTGATTACTTGTGCATTGGTCCTTAGCTTCTGATATCCTATTGAATACGCACTATGATGATAACCACTACTTTAATAGTTTGGTTAATTAATTCTTGTGAGGATGCAGTTTTAATTTTGCACATTTCAATATGCATCCTAAAACCACTGCCAATCATGTCTGCTTGTCAACTTGCAAGATGGGTCTTCTCTGGCCAGGAAAACCGTACAATCCTATTTGCATTACCTTGCTTTCTGTTTAAAGTCTGTGGTGGGAAGGATGACAGCTATATCTGCATCCACTAGCTATATGAAAGGCCCTTGTTTGTCCATTGCTTTCCAAACCAAGCTATTTTCTCTCCTCAGGCTCTACCTCATATATCTTGGTTTTGGGAATCCAAAAGCCACAGAAAATGATAAAAAAATTGGCACTTGTATCCCTAAAGCACTTCCAGCCGCCTCCATTTGTCAGCTTCCAAGTCAATCTCATGTACAGAATCAGAGCTATAGGTCATGTCACCCACTCCAAGAGCCAAAACCAATGGCTCAGAGAAGGAAATGTATGGAAATTCTTTCACAAAAGACAAATCCTGCCAGAGTCAGGCTACAAAAGCCCATCTGCTCTGGTGAGCAGATATGTGGGCATGATCCCCTCTTTGTTATTTATGTGGGGCTTAGCTTCATAACGTGGAGTGAGAACAATACCCTCGTTCAACACCAGCTGTATAATTTTAGATAGCACTCAATAGCCAATTGAGCAAGACCGATTCCAATCTGTCAGCATAGTGTGGTCTGCCCTGTTGCAGGAAGTGTTGTTTTTGGAACAATGTTGAGCAGCCATTGCCATTTTACTGTCTACTGACAGAAATTAATAGTGAAGGCCTCATAGAGCAATTTATCAACAGCCATTTGAATTCACACTTTTTTCAGCCCTCCTATCTCCAGACCAGTGAAGGGCTGCCTGCCTATTTATGTCAAAATGTCAGTGGAAGGTAGAAATTGAGCAGCATTGACTCCTGGGAGTAACCGATCTCAGTGACGTGGGGTTTGGTTAAACTCCACCAGGACTGGTTTTGAAAGGGGCTGAAATGCCCTGGCTTAGGCCTCTGACCGGCCACAGGAGAGATGTAAACACAGATGCAGCAAGGCCACTGAGACCCCAGCCCTGCAAGCCCAGCAACTCAGCTATAGTGCAATTAGCATTGTGTGAGATGAAGCGCTGGAAGAAAGCCTCTGAAAGAAGTTTTTCCTCCAATTACACCATGTAACAAAAAGTAAAAATACAGGCATATTAACAGACATGCAGTCTTATTATCTTTTTTTTTTTTTTTAAATGCACATTCCCAAAGAGAAAATACAGAAAATATGAACTATGGCTGTTTGAAAATGTTTTCTCACATCAGTTTAATCCACTGAAAATACCAGGCTGAGATTAGTGTTTCTTCATATTCACAGACTGTGCTTGCAGCATGAATTGTGTTACTATTTGCCTTAAATGGCAGTGTAATTCTGCTAGAATACAACAGTACACCCAGATGTACCTTATTAGTAGTGACAGAGTGTATACAAGGAGCTCTAGGGTGGCAGTGCAATTTCAGTATTCATAAAGAAATAAATTAACATCAGAATGAAATTCAAGGATACTGTACCATACAAAAGACAAAAGACAAAAAGAAAGAAGTTCCTGGGGTACTGGTATTCCTGTGGAAAAAAGGTCCTTTTTTTTTAAAAAGAAATTAACAAAATTAGGACAATTTGCTAATAAAAATGTTTGAAGTAATATTTTTGTGTATATATGTATAAATATAAATAGCAAATAAATCTTAATTAAGAAAATACCACTCTCAGCTACACAGTGATCCTAAAAGGATTGGCTTTTTAAGCATGAATGACATTTACGTAAAAACACCTTTGTATGCAATAGCTTTGAAAAAGATTAATCTCTAGACAGGTTTGTCCATACTATTTTCTCACAATCTAGCATCAGTGGGGAAAAATAGACTTTACAGTCTTGCAGAAACTTTGAAAGCACATTTTCCAGTAGCAGGCTTTGTTTTCAGCAATTTATCTTTTGCTGCTTCCTTTCTTTGAATGCTACTTTTGATGCTGCTTTGTGTGAAGGATAACGAGAAGCAAACTGGCTGGAAGAACCTCAAAGGGGTTGGGGGGAGAATGAAAAAGAAAAAAGGCTGCCCTGCTTGACAAAGAAAAATAGTCTTTCCCATTCTCTCATGCAAAAGGCTGATTTTTCCAGCATAAGAAAAAAATATTGGGTTCTTAAATTTCTGGCAGCACCTAACATAACTTTTGTTATTTGATAACCTACCACGACATCAAACCCAAAAAAATTCATTAGGGAAAATTTTTTTTTTTTTTCCTTCAAAGGAACTCATTCTATAATCAACTGTCAATGCAGATATGAGGTGTTGTGTTGGGTTTTTTTCTCTCCTTGAAAAAGTGTGATTTTTACTGCAAATGAAAAAGACTATGGAGGTCCAGGCAATGATTCACACCAAAAGGCTGGCACATGAGGATCATTCATGACATACTGCATGGTCATGAGCTCTAAAAATTAATGCGCCCCTGTTAATAGACTGTTTGCAGAATCGGATCAGGAATGACTGCAGTATACTTCCTTAATGTAGTTTTTGTTTGTGGTTTATAACTCCTTGGGCATACTGGCTTGGTTTGGTACATATTCATTATTCAGACAGGAGATGAAGTGTGAAGGTATGTGCACGAGAGAAACATGGATAGGAACCATCGGAGTGGGATGAAGAGTGGAGAAACTTTGCTCTCACTGAAGGACAGATAGGGTATAAAATAGCTCTATACACCAACTCATCTTAATAGAAAACAGTTGCACTGTGAAAAGTATTTAGACCCTTCATTTCACCAATCCAAATGCCTGTGCTAAATGTTGTAGGAGATGAATATGAATGTTGGTTACAACACTGTTCTGCAAGGGATGCTGGAGAATCATCCTGCCAAGACCCCTTTAGCACAGCCAGCAAGCTCTAGGAGTGTATATGCCCAGCTATGTAACCTGAAGGATATTTTGAGACAATATGTCATCTATCCATGGCATTTATTTAGCAGAGACTCGGTCATACTGTTCATATACAGGATTTTTTTACTTCCACTCTCAAGCTATAGGTGCTTTTGTAAAGTTTAGACTTGACATCTACTAAATTCACAGAAGAAACTGTAGTAAAATCTGGACATAAAGGCATGCACCTAGTTATAAATGTGAAACTGTAAATGCAACTGTGAATTGACTGTGGCTGTTCTGACCATATTATAGTTATGAAGATGGTAAGAATGTAATTAGCATGTACATTAGAAGAAAACACCTGGGACTTTCAGAAAGCCTATGAGATCTCAGTTAAATCTGAGTATCCTGAAAATAGTTAGATTATCACAATGTACTTTTAAATTATCTGTTTATTAATTTTGTTTCACCTATGTATAATTTCTAGAAGTGCTTTTCCTTAAGAGTCTCACTTCTTGACTATTATTTCGGAGGATTATTTCATGTGATACTGAACCCAAAATGGAGCAATCCCTTCTATCACAAAATTTAACAGTAGCACCTGGTGAATGCTACTATTCCATTCAAGGCATTACCTCTCTCATCCATCTATCTGCCTTGCCCTTCTACCAGAGGCTGCATCTCTGTGGTGGTAGGGGACAGCTCCTGGGTGGACACAGCTGGATCTCTGCTGCTCCAGTTTAGTCTCCTGCCTTAGAATAAGACCACCTTCCCTGGCTGTTAAGATTAAGGAGCTAGGGGCAGCAGAGGCAGTTACCTGTGTGTGTTTTCAGATATGTTGATTGCTATTGGGTTGGATAGTGGGGAAAAGTGGTGTCTTAAACTGGCATAATTGAACTATAGCCCTAAATCAGAGAAAGCCTTAATGTAATTCTTTTTCTAAAATTACTTTTTTCCACTGATAGGACAATTTACTTCTTTACATAAGAGAAAGAGTCTATGTGAGCATGAATGTGTTTGCAGACAATGTAATGGGAAAAAACCTGGAGCAAACAAGGCTACCAATATATTATTCATCCTCAGGGTGCCATAAAAATGAGATTGCAAAACTAAGTAATGACAAATGTAGGTAAGCAAAATGCATTTATGGGGAAAATTAGAGTTCTCTTCTGACTCAGGGGTGTAATGAGGAGGATGATTCAGCATTGCCAGTAAAGGAAGGCAAGATCAGAGATGGTCATAAAATAAGCAGGGTTTTAGGCAAATTGGCAAAGAAGAAAACAGGTAGAAAATATGGCTGTTTACCTTTTCCCAGAGTGAATTATTTTCCCAAACATTAGTTTAATTCATGAAGAATCATCATAATTTCACACTGAATGACCGAGTATATTAATGGGTCTTGATAGCTTAATTTTTCTACCTAGCATTGAACAAGCCTTCCGTGATTTTGAGACCTGATTAACTTCTAAGAAAGTGCACTCAACATACATGGAAGTGAGAGGGTCACATATATTTTGATCTGAGCTTTGCCCACAACAGATCACAGCAGTTTAACCATAAGGAGGTGAGAGATAATGTTTCAAAGGTGAGTAGGACTGTGTGCAAGCTGCTTGTGTCTTGCCAAGAGACTAACACAATTAGTAGATTTTCCTGTTTTGGGTGTAACTTCTTAGAAATTAGACTTTTGCTCTTTTCAACATATTTCTACCAGTAGGAAGAAATGAACGTGTTGGTTTGTGCACTTTCCACTGACATATATAAGCACAAGTAGAGCTGGTTTCTAGGTTATTTCAGCTGCTATAGCCTCTCTATGTGTTCTGTATAAAAAATAGGTGTTTATTACTTGGAAACCCAGTAGAGAGCTGTCCTTTAATCATTTAACTGGGGGATCTGACATGTTATAAAATGCACCTGTTAGAGACTGCTGGAATTCAATCACCTCTCATGTGAGTTCTGCAGCTGAACTAATGGGCTGAAAGGTTACACTGGGTAAATACAAGATCCCAAATTGATTCACAGAGAAGAAGTCTGGACAAACGTAATGATTGTACTTTGTAAATTTTGGCCATACCACAATAATCACACTGTTATTTGCCTTTAAATAGACAATGGATAGGGTGATACTACTTAGGTATTTGGAATTGTCAAACCAGAAGTCTTTTACTTAATACTTAGTTAAATGTCAGACGCTTCTGAGTAAGAAACAAAAATTGCTGTACTACAATAGTTAGAGTTTTGTAAATGGTGACCATGTCTTTCTAATCATGGTTTATGTCATTTGTAATATTTGACTAATATAGGCATAGAGCAAATTCATTAAGAAACTTAACTTGGCTTGTTATAAGAAAACAATGGTTTTAATTGACATACTTCATATTAATCTGTAGTTGCAATATAACAATTTTAAGATGCCATTTTCTTTTATGGAATATCTATTCTAGAAAAAGGGTTTTTTTGGTGTGTGTGTCCACAGAGGTTTTTGCATATTTCTTTCACTTTATGTTTTTTATTTATTTTACATTCTATAACATAGTCTGGTACTGGCTGCATGATCCATTTTCCTACTCTTTTACTGAACAAATAAAACTTTTGCTAGTTAACTAATATGAATGCTTATAAAAGCTCACTGGTTTACTAATACGAATGCTTATAAAAGCTCCATCTTGGATCAGTTTAACAGAATGTAAGAGAATCTAAAAGATTACATTAATTTTATATTTAACGTCTTATAAATGCCAAATACTTGAGTTTGTAAAATGTGGTTACATAGAACTACATAGCAAAGATATAATAGCAGAATGTGAATGAGATAATACAAAAGCTGTTAGAAGTCTGTACACAATTGGTATTATTGTGACAGACTTTGTCCAGTACTCTATCTGTTGAGACAGAAAATAACAAACTTTGATCTCTTGCTCCAACCCTTCTGCCTCCACAGCTCCTACAAATGCAAATTTTTCATGAGCTATTACTTTCCTAATCCAAAAATCCAAGATATATTTTGTTTTTTATAAAGTCTAAGAACAGTCCTTGCTCTAGAACGACCATTAGAGCTGATCTTGTTTCCAGGTGGGATTCCAAGTATATTTTCATATAAATAAATATTCAGATGTATGGAAGTGCACATTCCCATGCATGAACTTGATGGTAACTTTGATTTTCCCCTTTTGGGAGGACCAGTGGAGCATTGCATCATCCTGGGGAAGTTGGAGTACTACTGAACTGTGGTCTAGGCCCTTCCAACAGCTCCTGCTCACCATTTGTCAGCCTCTGTGAGCAGGGAAAGGAGAGAGTTGGATCATTACCCTGTCTCCTAAGTTATATTTTCAATAAGCTTGTTCAAACAAACCACCAACCCATTTCAGCTGAAACTTTCAAAATAAATTAAGTCTGAGGCAGAGTCCTGGCACAGAGAATTTCAGCCTAATGGGCTGAAGTCTGGCAAAGTTGTAAGTGGCTTCTGAGAGAAACATTAGGTATGCTTCTGTATGGGAGAGACAGAGCTTTGAGTCTTGAGGGATACAGGAAAATCATCAAATAGGCTATTTTCTTACTTTGAACATCCAATAATGGCTGAGTTGATAGGTCTTCTTGTCCTCCCCATAGTCTCCTGTTTTCAGATTTGGTGGGTTTGTTTTGTTTTATTTGGTTTTCTGGGTTTGTGGTCTTTTTTTGTTTGTTTGTTTGTTTTTTAGACAAAGTTAAGCAGAAGGAGTATCCTTAGAAATTCTTAGAATGGCTATTGCTCACCATTTGTTTCTTTTTTATTTTTTTGGTCATGCTTTATTTATTTATTCAAGTGAAAGAAGCAACAAACTTTGACAGGCAAATGATTGTAAACTGTGGTTTAGTTGAATGAATGCATCCTTTATGAAATTTCCTAGTTCTTGAGCAAGAAAAACCTAACATTTTTGCTGTGTACTTAAGCTGCCTCTAGTCAGTGCTTGGAGAGCTACCATTGCCTGGCTGGTTGCTGCTGTGCTTAAGAACCTGAGACCAAGGTTATCAGGCAGGTAGGTATGATGTTAATATATCTTGAATGTATTTTATCACACAACCTTAGAAGAACTCAGTCTATATTCCTATTTGCAAGTTTTATAACAAAGTATGCATCTGTAAGTTTAAGATCATGCTTTTGAAATTAAATTCCTTTCTTTTAAAAACTAATTTATCATCTTTTTCTAATAAATAATGTATTTTGTTATTTAATGCATGGTACAATCTGGAATTTTCTGTCTGTAGCACAAGCAGCTTACATGACAGATGTCTTTTCTGGTATTGAGTCTGGTACTCCCAGGCCATGGAGTCCCCTTAAACAATTCACAGTATGAACAGTAAGACTGTCTGACCACATAATGACCAACCAGAGAGGTTTTGCTGAAATTGAATCAAATGTCTTCCAAAGTTCTACGGTAATTTTTACTCAAATATGAACTTAAAATAAAACAAAGAATTAAAAAAGATCGGATAATCAGCTGTGGAGTCACTTTGATCACTTTCACTACAGTGGAAAACATCATAGTGCAAGACTCCATAACAGAAGTAGTTCAGGATGTTCATGTTCACAATAAAATCAACATCATTTTATCACTGTGAGCCAGACATGCCACCTTGAAAATAGGAAACATAAATATTTAATAGAAGTTATTGAAGAATAATTTATGTTATTTATTAAAGTTGACAGATCATCAAAAGTAAAATCTTTCGGTACCAGCAAAGTATATTGATTAAAACTGAAAAATGCAAGTCTTGTATTTCTGCTGTGAAAACATTGTCAAATCAGTTTGAACATTCAAATTAATCTTCCTTCTGTGGTCAGGGAAGACCTGTGAGATTTACTTCTCCTCACTAATTGTCCTGAGTTCAGCTAGCATAGAGTTAACTCTCTTTCTAGCAGCTGGTATAAAGTCATGGTTGGGAGTTGGGATGAGAGCAGTGATGATAACACACTGATGTTTTCAGTTGTTGCCAAGCAGTCAGGGACTTTTCAGTTGTTCATGTTGCCCTGCTAACAAGAAGGTGGGTTGAGGGGGAGCCCAGGAAACTGGGAAGGGACACAGCCAGGACAGGTGACCCAAACAGGCCAAAGAGGGTATTCCATACATGCCAATTACATCATGCTCAGCATAAAGTGGGGCCTGGTGTCAGGGGGAGAGGAGCACATGACTCCAGGACACACAGTTTGGGGATGGTTCTATTTCAGGACAGCTCTGAGCTGTGCAGCCTGAGTTGTGACGTTCAGTGAGTCACCACATTTGTGTATCACCAGTTCTGTATATTTTGCTATAAAGTCCTGTTATTGTTATATCTCTCTCTCTGCTGTCCCAGTAAATTATCCTTATCCCAACCCATGAGGTTTCGTGGGTTTTTTGTTTTGATTTTCCCTCCTGTCTCCTCCCTCCAGACCCCCTTAGAGAGAGTGCTTGCATGGTGCCCAGCTCTCAGCTGGGACAAAACCACTACACCTATTCTTTTTCTTTCTTGATGTTTTTGTTCAACTGGTACTAAGCTACTAAGAAGCAAAAGGAGCCTCTTTTAGTTTATTCCAGTTTTATTCAAAAGCAATGAGAAGCTGCCACACAAAGCACCAGGCCCAAAGGCAAGGCACACAGAAGCTAAGGCACAGGGCAACACCCTGCACATGATTAAGGGAATAAGCACATGCCTACAAGGTGCAGAAAGGCAGACACAACCAAGGGAAATGGCAGTGAGTATTTCATTGTAATGAGGTCAAAGAAATAGCTTCTTTTGGCCACTGCCTTTGCTGTCAAGTGAGCAAGAAAATGGGTTGCTTCAATTAATTTTGATAAAATGCAGAGAAGTAGGGCATTGTCTATTCTCTGTGGCAGAAAGAAAAAGGCACCAAGTGATTATTTGACCCCTCTCATCAGTTTGTTCTCTGAACAAACGGAGCTCAGCAAGACTTTGAGTGGCCACCCAAGCCAAAATCACAGCAGCTCCTCCCTGGCTTGCAGGAATGCTGGGAATCTGGGGTAACAGCACCAAGCTTCACATTGTGTCACACAATGGTGGTTCAGCCCCAAACAGTGGCTAAGCACCACACACCACTCACTCCCAGAGGGGAAACAAACAAAACCCCTGTGGGTTGGGATAAGGACAGTTTACTGACAAAATCATTATGATAGGGGATTAATAACAGCCAATCACAAATTACACTCACACCCAGTGATAACACAGAGTACTTTACCAACCTGATGATAACAGAGTGCTGCAGGACACAATAGCCACATGCAAACTAGTCTAGAAACATCCCTCCCTGGCCAGCCCTTTTTATGGGGAAGTGATGTCAGGTGTTGTGGAAAACCACCCAGGCAAACTCAGCTCACCTGTGCTGGCTGCTTGGAGAGGTTGACTCTGGCCTGGCAGACACATCTGTACAGACACACACTGTACAGATCATGTGCCAAATATGAGCCAAACTGATGTGGAACAGCAGGAGGGAGTTCTTATCTCTCAGAAGCAGAGCTTCCCAACTGGGTGCTGCTGGGGCATGCACTGATCTTTCATACCCACACCCAGGAGTAGGGGTCTCTGGGGTCTCTTCCCCTCCAGCTCTCCCTGTGTGCTCATGAGGTTTTACTGCCTTTGGGCTTACAGATTTACTCAGCAGCTTCCAGTCGGTAGCACAGGAAGGCAGTTACCTCACTGTCAGCCAGCAAGGGGAGAGCTCTCACAGCAGCTGAGGTTTCCTGGGATATGCTTTTGGGCTGCATCTTCATAGGCTCTAGGGCAGGCTCTCATCTGGTGTAAATTGTCAGCCTTGCTGCAGTCCACTCAGCAGAGATCTGTCAAATTTGCACTGCCTGAGAAGCTGTTTCTCCAGTGACAACCCGCACAGTTGGGCCTGCTTTGTGTTAGGAGGTGTCTCTCTCTGGAGAGACCTCTGAGCACAGCTCTCATTTTAGTTTCGGGAAGGTTTCTTTGAGGTTTATATTAAAGCTGCCACTAGGAGAAACTGTGTCTGACTTCGGGGTAGAACACATGTTCACCTTTTAAGTCCTCATCAGGGTTTCTAAGACAGTAGAAAAGTGGCAGGATCTTTTAATGTCCAGCATAGAGGATGGTTTAACAGCTGCCAAGCTGACATTGCTTAGGAACAGGAGCAAGCGTTGTTTTTGTTCACTCCTCCTACCTCCCTCAGCAGACTGAACATAATAAATATAGTGGTAAGAAACAAATGGTCTCTCCTGCTGCTTTACTAGAAACTATAGTGTCAAGTCTTCCTCTGCCAGATAAAAAATAGAGTGGGCAGGATGTGACAGGATTTCTAAAATAAGCTTTGCAGAAGGTAGAGTGCCTTTCAGCTAGGATATGAACAAGAGGGTGGATATGATCTGAGAGGGGCACGATGGCCTGTTGGAAAGCCCTGAGGATGAGTAGGAAGAGAAAAACCATGAGTGCTTGATACGGAGCAGAGCATTTATAGTACCACTTCGAGAGGCGTTTGTGGTTTATGACGCCTGCTGAGGCAGCTGCTGGATGTGTAGTACTGTATTATCACAGAGATGGATTATGTTTTAATTCCCTGTAATGTGCCCAATCCCAAGTAACGCAAAGAGGAGAATGTGGCTCTTGATTTAAGCAGCAAGTTGTGTCACAGTTTTAAGACATGCTCAGAAAGGTAGTATGACTCCTCGCCACATGCCATGGGGGACAGGAATCTTGCATGCTGGTCTGTGGGGAGGTCCCAGGTCTTTCTGCAAGAGAAAGGACACCTCTTGGGGAGGAACAACACTCCCTCCCTTGTCCCTAGAAAATCTCCTTATTAACAGAAAAAAAAAATAAAATATATATTCTCAAGTTTCATCCTTTAGTTTAGAACCAAAGGAAGCTGGAACATCATCACAAGCTAAAGGTAGATCCTCAACTGGTGCAAGTAGTCAAACTCTCAATAATTTCAGCTAAGCTGTAGTAATTTTCCCAGCAGAGGTAAAAATAGAGTGGTAACACCTGCCTGTCACCATGTGAAATATCTCAGTCTTTTCTCCCATACCTACACCTCAGGGATCAACACCATTTTGGGCAGAAATTATCATATAGGAGATCTACTCTGCCCTCAGTTTTGTCATGCAGCAAACAGAAGAGTGATGGCAGAGGTAATGCTAGCCACCACAGAGCATACTTAATGAGAAGAGAGCAGGTAGAGTGCATTTGCTGTGGCTAACAGCACTGTCTCAGTATTTGGATTGAGATCGTGATGAGCAGGCTCAGGGTGGATAGCCTGTTCCTAATACTGCAGCCCTGCCTGAAACTTTATTAACTATAAATCCATTAAAAGATAATCTTAGAGAAAAAAGAGAGACTGAATACAAATGCTTAATTAGTGATATACTACACACCCCTAACAAGTGCTTTCAGCAAACTCTGGCCTATCAAATGATAGTACAGTTTTGCCAAAGACACCAAAATCAGTAGGCAGAGTGTTTCTATGGTTAAACTGTCATTGCAACATCAAAGGGATTTAAGAAAATACTGTGACATCCCATCAAGGAAACACGGCTGGGGACCTGACGCCAGCATTTGAATGTATTCAAATGCCTAAAACCAATTTAGAGAAGCAGTGATAAACAGCAATCCTAATTCAAGCAGGCTTGTAATAACAAAAAAAAAAAAAAAAGGTTTTCCCACTGGGTGTGGTTAGAAACTGTGGAGTGATCCCTGGAGCTGTCAGACATGCCCCATGCATGAGTCAGAAAACAGTTATACCAGCTGCTTCTTCACTCTGTTGTTCAGCTGAAGAGAGGAGACATTTAGGTCAGGTAGCAAAGGGCACCTGTCTCGCTGTATTCAGCACAGAAAAATACCTGAGTATCTATTCTGTTGTGGAAATATTTCCAAAAAATGCTGTATTGGTGTCCAACACAGATTTATAGTTATCAAAAAGAAACACTGTTTACATGTATTGTCAAGGTTTTCTGCACAGCATCAGTAAAAAGGGAAGGTGTCAGATGATGTAATAGTACACAGCTAAAATCTTAATAGCCTTATTGGTTGTAGCTGGAGTGAGTGACTGGCGAGGCAGTCCTCTGGACACATATTTTGGAAACTTTTTGGTCAACTACCATACAGCCAGTAAATTCAGGGCCAGTGATTAAATTACTGAGGGCTTTTGTTTTGAACTACGTGTTCCTCAATATATCTTTCAGGGCTTGCCATGTGCCAAGGGGTTTTTAACTAAAGTGGGATTGTCTTTCTTGCTTTCAGGGGTCTCATTACAGGCTTCTGGCACTGGCAGACATCTCCCTGCTTATTTCTGATGACCACATCACTCATGAGAGACTGCACAGAGTAGACAAGTCAGTCAATGAGTGGGGTCACAGGGAGTCAAAATGTACATTACTTCAAAGGCTTTAGTTGTCAAAAAATGGTGGAGTGCAACTGTTATTTCAAGCTTGGAGAGCTACTGGAGATCAAGCAATTCTTCACATAGATACTTCTTCACAGGAGCCAAAGCTGGGTTTTAGAAAGAAGCAGGTCATAATGCAGGGTTTCTGTAGGTTTATTTGAGATGAAGGCTGCAGAAACAATTGACACTTTGGAGTCTTGGTCAGGGTAATTTCTGTAGCTTTCTTGGCTTCCTTACTGTTTAGCCAGTAAATTTTAAGTCTAGTGACTTAATTGTGGAAAACTTTTGTTATGCGTCCATATTGTGGGTTATTCCTATAATATGGTTGCCAACCTGCTAGGACTATGCTAAGAAAACCATTGTGGTTTGGTGGGGTTTTTTTGGTGTTTTGTGGTTGGTTCTGTTGTTGGGTTTTTTCTTTTCTTCTAAACAGCTTCAATAATTTTTCCTCATGAAAATATTAGTATGTCCTTACTAAATACAATGTTCAGTTCCTCAAGCCAAAGGACAAGCTGAGGTCAATAGAGTTTGCACCAGCTGAGGATCAGGCCCCTAACCTAAAAACAGACAAAAGGAAATACCATCCAAACCTGACTTCTCTATTACAGTGCTTCAGTCTATGTGAAATACTTAGAGGAGATGATATTGGGATTTTATTATTAATTTTTTTTTTCCAAGAGGATCAAATGCAAGAAATAAATAGGCATGCAAAGTTTGCTTCCCAAGTTATTCGGGTTTCAGAGCTCTGTTGTGCCCTGCTGCAGAGTTTTTCCTTTTGCTTTGGTAAAACATCAGAGTGTAGAGGATGACCCTGTGCACTTGTTTCAGATGAGTGTAAACAGAAGATGATATTGCTTGTCTGAATGAAGTGGACTATCCCATGGAGGAGAATAATAGCTGTCTCCTAGAGCTGTTTTTCTCAAAAAGACTAGTGAGGACTTAAAAGTTGAAATACCCAAGAAGAGGGTGAAAGTTGATTACTTTAAGGATTAAACAGTTACCCTGGTGAAGTCAGCAAATACTGTTTCTAAGCAATGATTTCAGTGTCTCTTGAGCACTGTGAATCTGAACCATGCAACTGTGAATGTATTTCTTAAAGATCTAAATATAATTTTATTAGATTTTTAAAATGTGATATGGTTTTTTGACTTCAATAAGTGCATTCTGGGGCAGTGTATAAAAATCAGCTTAAGCAGAGATTTTAATCTGCACTTGTGTTTTTAAAATATATAAAAAGCTAGAAGTATCTAATTTTAAAAAAAGCATGAAATTGCAAAGAATTATGTTCTGTTAGAAACTCATTTGCACTTGGTGTAGATTTTTCCCCACTTATCTTTCCTTGGGATTCCTTGGAAGAGGCAGAGGAAAGCACCATTGCTCTCGTAATGGCTAGTTAGGTAGGGAGCGATTTTCCACAAAGCCTTGATTATTATTTCATCAAGAAAGTAGGTAGATATTAAAGGTTACCCAGATGGTTTATATATTTCTATAATAATCTTGTTCATAGAAACTCTCACAAAGAAAATAATTAATCATAAACATACTGTGATCCCCCTAAAGCAGCGACTGTTTTAAGTTGAAATCCCATAATGGCTATGACCTCTAACCCTGATGTAACTGTTTCTATCCTAGCTACTAAAGTGGCTGCTCATGAAAGGCCATCAAATACAGAAGTAAATGCAAAGGTTAACAAAGTTAGTGGACCAAACAAACTTGATACTGAGAATGAACTTTCACATGTAGCAAGAAAATAAACACCACTCTCCCAGACTGATCTACACAGGAGGTTTGAGATGCCAAAATATTAAATGTTATTAAGTGCATAATCTCTATTTTACAGATAAGTGTTTACTCTGCGGGTTACCATCCTTTCATATTGATAAAAAGTCTTCACTCAAATTAAAGAAGAAAAAAAAGTTCATGCACTAGTGTGTTTTCAGTGAGATGGTTTTTGCTCTGGCCTCCAAGAGAGCATTGACAATTAGCTTGGGGAAGAGAAGGGGTTGCATGGGGATGTGTAAATCTTAGCGCATTTTTGTGTGTGGCTGAGTCATTAACATGTCATTTCGTTTTTAAATCTCTCTCAAAAGTGCAATCATTGCATGATAATGTGCTTTAGGAACCTGATTTTTCAAGGGATGATTATTCTTTTCAAGTTTTTAGTGATTCATTTCCCCTCCATAGATGGGGAAAATATATTCTACCTCTCGAATGCATTGATTGTCTATTGTGGGAGATTTTTGACTTCAGAAATACAGATTACTACATGATGCTTTGCTGGTTGAGTTCAGCAGGGCAAGACTTCATAGTTCATAAGCACCAAGTGAGCTTGCAAAGGAACAGAGTATGGGAAGGTTTGTGCACTGGTAGCTAGAAAAGGCATCCTTCATATATACAGTGATTTCAGCGGTCTTTGAGGAACAGCGTGGCATTTAGTAGCCTGAAATTTATAGCTCTCCCCCATGCTGGCAGAGAGACACCCACCAGCACCAGGGTGTCAGTGGCTGCTGCTCTGACCTCCAGCCACCCACAGCGTCCTTCGGTGGGATCCAGCTGTCTCCACTGACCTCAGCACAGCTGCACCTTCTGCCTGGAAAAGCAAAATTCTGTCTCCTTACTCAGAAGTGGTCCTTAGCATTAGGAGGAAAGTTTCCTTTTTACCATCATGATCCTGTGAACATGCATAAGATTGCCAGGAAGCTAGTCCCAAATGGGAGAGGAAAAAAAGGCAAGCACTTTTACAAGTTTTGAAAAGAAAAACAAGAGCTTTTCCATTAATTTAATCAACTTGGTATCCTAAGCCCCAGTCAGAAAAGGACATATTTTGGGTTGCTGGTGAATAAATAATTCTATGATGAAAAGAGAGAGAAATGTTGATTATATATAAAACTTGACAGTTGAGGAAACTATTTCCCTGGCCTACAAAGTTGTTTTTCAGGTAGATCAAAAGGAGTTATTTAGTTCTACACAATTTCCAGTTTTAACAACATTAAATACCTTTTCTCCAGTTAGATATCAGTCTTTGAAGATTTTGAAATTGTTATTCCTGTGGGGAGGAGGATATTGAATAATTCCTACCAGTTATGAAACTCAATATTCTCCAGATGGTTACTGAGACAAGCTTTTATACACCATTGTAAAATGGGTTTAAAATATCCTGTGCTGTGATTGACTAAACAAGTCACATGGCTACTGCATACAAGTTTGAACTTCTTTTTCAACTAAACGATCTTATTAAAACCATAAACAAAAAAGGTACTTAAAGGCTGGCTTTAAAGCAGCAGCTATAAATCCTAAATTTATTGTAATACTGTTCTCTTACTCGTGCTAAAAAAGAGAAAAAACTAGGACGACTACTCTGGGTATGAAACGATGTCCTTGATAATCAGTTGGTTTAAAAAGATATAGTTCCTTGTGCTTTCTCAGCCCTCTGACTTTTCCTTCAAATGACTTAACAAAATTGCATGCATTCACAACCTAAGTGATGTCAGGTCACTTTAGAACTTGAGCTGGCAAATGTGAAGGTGCAAAACCTTACAGTGAGGAGGAGTATTCCTTCAGCATCACTCTGTTCTCTCTTCCTCAAGAAAATTTCTGCCTGAAGCGGTCCTAAATGTTGTTCTTCATAACACCCTCACATTCACCTGTGGTTTGGTATCCATTTGTGCTGAAGTGGTAAATAGCTCTCGCAAAGACTTGGCAACAGACATAATATGAACAAATTGGGGTTGTTTAGCCTGGAGAAGAGGAGGCTGAAGAGAGACCTTATTCTTTTCTGTAACTACCTGAAAGGAGGTTTTAGCCAGGTGGGGGCTGACTCCTTCTCCCCAGTAACTAGCAATAGGATGAGAGGAAAGTATTTCAAATTGCACCAGGGGAGGTTTAGATTGGACATTAGGAAAATTAGGAAAAATGTCTTCTCTGAAAAGGTGGTCTGTCCTTGGAGCGGGCTGGTCAGAGAGGTGGTGGAGTCACTGTCCTTGGAGGTGTTAGAAAATGTGTGGATGGGGCACTCCAGAACATGGTTTAGTTCCCATGGGATGGTATTGCGCAGATGGTTGGACTTGATGATCTTTTCCAACCTGAAAGATTTTATGATTCTATGAAATAATCCCAGGAATATTCCCATCTAACTGGACAAGGAGCAGGATCCTGGCTGTTACACCTGACAGTGGTTGATTGAAAGGGCTGGCCTGGTGTGAGGTGGGAAGCAGGACTACTCATCCATCTGGCTGCTAACACTCTCCCCCTGCTTCTGCTGCTCCCCATGGAGTGCAAACTGGTGGAATCCGCCTTACCTGCCACCACTTCTCCCCTTGCACAGACAGACAGCAGCACAAGCCAGAGCAAACAGACCAGAAACAAGCAGATTTGATGGGTGAAGAATTATACTTATGACCTTGGCTCCCTGACCAGTGTTTGCACTGCAGAGTTTGCTGCACCTTAGGGGAATAACAGCAGGCACCTTTCACTGTTTATCTCCTGTACCATAAAAACAGGCCTACTAAAATGGGTTTTCTTTCCACATTCATTAGGATGCTGCTCCTGTAAGTTTCCTACCAGAAATGGCAGCATTTCAAAATTACTAAACTATCCCCTTAGGGTTTAACATGTGGTTTAGGAGTCCCAGTTTACCAAATTAATTGTCCCTATTCAAATAAGCACATGATTCATTTTAGGACTTCTTTGTTGACATTTAGTGATCTCCTTTTTTTTCAGGGTGAGGAGCTGCAAAGGTAAATTACTAGGGGAAAGGCTGTATAAGTGCGGAGTGCTTTTAACACTGAGAGGAGCTCTGTGGCATACTCCCTGGCATTTTCCTTGATAGGAACCAGCCTTTTTCCCTATTACTTTTGTGTGACATATGGCTTATGACAACAAAAATATTAGAGGTTAGTGTTAATGAAAAGAGCTTCAATAAAACACATAGTGTTGGGAAACATATACAGGGATTTGTATTTCTTTAAGAAATGTGTTTACATGAAAGGGAAACAGGAAGTCCCATAAAGTGGTTGGATCTGGTACTACACTTAAAATCAGGCTGCTGAGATATTTTTTGAGTGATTTTTATTTTTTCCTCTTCAGCAAATATTCTGGTTGTAGCATAACTCAATTCACTTATCAACACTTTTTTTTTTTTATTTTTAGTTTATTTAGTGTACCTGGGTTTCAGAGTTTCAATTTAATATTGCTAACAGTCCAAATAAAACCCCCAGGATTAGCAGTGTATTTGAACACCTGCAAAGTTCATTTAACGACTGGAATAGCAAAAGTTGCAAAATTCAAAATATATTTAACATATTTGTAGTTTGAATGTTAACCACAGCTGCTTAATGCTGTTCAAGAGGCTCGGAATGTACATATTTTATACATCCCAAGTAATAGCTATGATTGATGTTCTTTCATTTCAGCTGTTTGATTTGCTGAAAGATGGAACCAAAAATACAGCAGAAAGGGACAAGTCTGGGAAGACCTGTCAGGCCAGAAATCTTGTTTATTAAAAGAAAAAAACAATGCAAGTTTGGCACACTCCTGAATCTTAATTGAATTAGATGGGAAATTGGGCAGGAATCAGAAGGAAAGAAGATTAAAAGAAAAAAAAAACACAATGAAAGCTGAGAAAAAAGATAAAATGGTTTATTTTGTACTAATTGCATTCATATTGGTGAGTTCTCCCATAATTTAGCCATATGGAATTCTAACAGATTCTTCATAAAGGCTATGAATATTTGATGTACAGGTATTTTACTATCCTTCTACAAACAGAATTTTCAATGGATCATTCACAAATGTTTCAGAGAAGCACACTTTTCTAAGGTCATTGGCACTGAAAATATCATTTTCCATACAAGACTCAATGATTAAGCCAGATGCACTATGCTTGCCTTTTTCATTCTGAGGAACTGGTTCTCATACTTACACTAGCTGTGAGTACTCCAGCTCAAAAGATTTTACTTGAATTACTCTTGAGTTATTGGGAGGGATTAAAGCCTATTAAATATTATTTTTCTATATTAGTAGATATATTTTTGCCCAGCTTTCAGACAGTTCCAGTTGTAACCAAAATCATCACTATGCACAAATTTTTTAATATTTAATTTTCTAGGAACTTTTGGTCTTCATCCCTTAACAGATACTGGAGTAACAGGCAGACCTGGAAAGCCTGCAAAGTAAACATAACACTGTACTGTCTTCAGTTTTACAGGAACCGCTTCCTAAATTCTTTGGTAATTGACAAGTGCCTCAAGCATTCAGCTGAATTTTCTGGCAACCAGGGTATATATCTTGCATTCTTTGATTTCAAGAATCCATGTAGAGTAAAAAAAAAAAAAGTATTGTAGAGCTTTTAAAAAAACCTGAACCAATAGCTATTAACACACCCCTTTGAGGTCATACCTTTCTTGAGCAAACTGCTGAACAAGAAAAAGCTGAAGAGAGACAATAGTGTTCACATAGCTTAGTTCAGACGTTCTTTGTGTCCAGTTCAACCCATCAACTCGTTACTTAGCAGAAGCAGCATGCCTGAACAAAGACAAATGGGGATAGCAGAAAGGTTGATATACATTGTGGTGTGATCTTTATCACCTAACATGTTTCTATTGTGGGGAACATTTTAAGAGGAACTGTAACTTTGGTGTCTCTACAGCCTAGCTATCAAAAATCTCCATCTCTTTCTATGATGAACTGGAATACTGTTTCCCATTTTAATGAAGACAGGTCTGATCTGTGTGTCTTCATTCTTTCGTAAGTACTTATTTTTCTAACTACAACTGCTCAATGTATTGAGACAGTCAGTCACACTGAAAAAGCTCTGGACAGCTCAAAACTCAGCATGCCAAGAGCTTAGTAACACAGGTGGCTTACCCCCACACTCCATTCACTGGTTTCCCTGCAGAGTACAATGTCCAGATCAATGTTACAATTCTGACGCTCAAAGCCCAGTACGAATTTGGCTACAGTTAGATGACAAATAAACACCTCCCTTGAGAACAGGACTTCCCACCAACAGCTATGTTTTTCTGGAAGAACTGAATTGTGCACATTCCAGTGAGGTGTTTGAATGTGAATATTAGAGGAAAAAAGGAGAATTCAGAACAAAATCCAAAAAATAATGGTGTGATGTAGTTTAGCTCAGTAAAATCTGGATAGCTCAAAGTGTTGAATAATTTGGCTTGAAGCACTAAAAAATATAGCCAAAACTGTTCAAAAGCAAGCCTACAGCTTTACTTTAAACATGCCACTCAAGTATGTGCTTAATTACTTTTTCCAGGATCATTTTTTGCCAGCATCTTGGATAATAAACCTTTATGTTCTTATTTCATATAACTTCAATGAGGTATATGTACATTCAAGCCTTTTAGGAAGGATGGGAGGGATACACATGATAATGTTTTATATCTTTCATTTCTATTTTGGATATATTTCATTTACAATTTTCTTTACAATGTTTATAGAAGTTTTCTTCTGTGTAAAGAGATAATTCAATAACATGTTGTCAAAACTCTTCTAATTTTTCATAAGAATATATTGGAAATCGATACTTGCCATATGCTGATGCAAGATCACATATGTGTACAAGTGTGAGAATTTCAACTATAATAATTAGTAAAGTATATTCTTAGCACAGAAATACAGCAATAAAGGATTAAGTGGTGCATTAATAATTATTGGGAGAAAAAGTTTAAATTGCTGTCTAAACCAACATGTTTTCACTATTTCTGCTTCCTCTGTTTGAGCTATATCATGTGTCTAAGTAGAGCTTTTGTTGCCTTTACTCATATCAATGACATTTATGGAATCTGTCTTTTTTGGCCCTAAATATGATACACGTGTCTAAAAGACCAAGGGAATCATTGAGAGCTGTGAGTTACTCTGCAATTTAGCTCAAAATCAGGTATATGACTATTAAATTATATGTTAACTGTAATCTGGTTATTCCCTCACTTCTGAGGGCTTGAGTGCATTAGTGAACATTTTTGCATGTAATTGTCTTATTTTATTTTGAAGCTCGGTCTTTGAAGCTCTTTTGGACTGAAACACCCCACCGGCCCTCTTCCAGATAAAAACGTGCAACTTCCACAATCTGGAACTAATTGTCCAGACACCATCTGGAGGTCCTGTTCCTTGGTAGAAGCTGCTGTAATCCTGTGGCTTTCAGAGCAGAAGTGGCATTTTACCATATCCTTAAGCTCTCAAAATATTTCAAAAATGTTTCAAAATATTTCCAAATATATCTGCCAGCTGGGGGCACTGGGAAGGTCACCATGTCTATGCACACTTATGTGCCTGAGTGCAATGCAACCTATTTTAGGTAAATACTGTACAATATGAGAAGCTGAACAGGGCATTGGGCAGACCTACTGAGATGGGAGTAGTGTAGGTGAAATCTCCTGAGTCCAGTTCCATAGTTGTTCCAGAGAGTTGTTTCTTTCAACTTATTTTTAGCACATCTTTTTCTCAGGCAAAATGCAGAGGTTCTGTGGCTGTCTGATCCTCCCACAAGAACGTAGCTCTAATTATGTCCTGCCTTCTGGTATGCAAGGAACCCCCACAAAATGGGGCTTCTTCTCTAAATCCTGGACTTCCCTTTCCTTCAACAGGCCATTAATTTTTCTACAGCAACACACTTTATGAGAATGGGTTTGGCCATTAAAATATACCTTACATGACAGTTTTCCAACTTCAATGTTTCAGCTACTTAGGGATTATGATGAGGAAGCAGCTAAGGACAATCAGTGGAAAACTTATGTAGAAAAAAGAGGACCTCAGGATTTCTTGCATTATGTTTTGGGGTTAAGGAATTCATTGCTTTGGAGAGAAAAGTATTTGAGCCAGGAAGGGATGGTCTTTTGTGCCCAGTGCCTCACTTGCATATAACAATTTGGAGTTTTTCTAAGGATTACCTTGGTCCTTGTTGAATTTACAGACTACTTATTATTTCTGAGTGGAACATTTAAACCTCAAGACAGTGCAAGCAAAAAACAGCTTAAGTCTTTGCATTTTCTCTAAGGGCCTTTTGATTAGCCGCCTAGCGGTCAGAGGAACAGTTTTCTCTACCATCTATTCAAATTTCAGTTTTTGAGTGCTTAAAACTAGCTCAGTGCATAGTCTGAGTTTTCCAGAGCAAAGCAAAACAGTGAGAAGCAATTCCCCTTCATTATCTGCAGCCATTCAGTGGTTGTTCAGTCTGGAGGGGTAAAACTTGTACAATTGCTTCCCTAATACAGATTTCTCACGTACAAAAGCATCCAAATTATTTGCATCCAAACTTTCAGAAAGAGTTGAACACTGCAGTCCAAAGAACTGAATTTCTAGATAATTTTGTTCGTGGCAAAATTGGGGTTTAAAATGGAAATAATTTTGTAAGTAACAATAGCAGCAGCTGTTCCTTATGTTGCTGCCCTAATAATAAAATCCTTTAGGAGTAATTAGCCACATTCAAACATGAAAATGTTTCAGGAAAAAAAAACCCCAAAAAACCAACCACCTTTGTTTTAATGAGATTCCTTTTACCACCAACTGTTTTTGTATAGTTAAACCTATCCACAAGGAAATGTCTTAGAAATGTTTTTGGCTGTTTATTTAAACTTTCTAGTTTTTCATTTGTTCCTTCTACATGCTATCAGGCCAAACGCTGCTCTCTGAATGTTTGAGTCCAGAATTAATATATTAATATCAGCCACATGGAAGCCAGCTCCAGAGACTGGAGAAATGTCTCCAAGAGGGCTAGGTGAAGGCTGTTTGGATGCCTAACACTAATCTTCAACAGGAGTTGTCTTTCTTGTTATTGCTTAACTGTTTATGAAATTATCATATTGACACTGTTTCTTTAACCATGATGCAGTATTTTCATACTGATGAAATTACACTTCTTTACCCAAAGCCTTTCTATGTTTTTGTAGCAGTCAACTTCCTTATCCTACTTTCTCACAGCAATTCATTTCTTTCAACAAAAGCCTCAGCCCTAACAGTAGGTTGATCTAGACTGAAGATATATCTGAAAATCTGCATAGAAAAAAAGTTAATTTGCATCCTCCAAGGTTTTTTAAATGATTCTTCAGAAAAATTATATTCAGATGCAATACTGAAAGTTTATCTAACAAAATGGATTTTCTTAGATAAATCTTCGAAGAAATTTGTAACTAGTACCCTTTCCCTTTCCCTTTCCCTTTCCCTTTCCCTTTCCCTTTCCCTTTCCCTTTCCCCTTCCCTTTCCCTTTCCCTTTCCCTTTCCCTTTCCCTTCCCTTCCCTTCCCTTCCCTTCCCTTCCCTTCCCTTCCCTTCCCTTCCCTTCCCTTCCCTTCCCCTCCCTTCCCTTCCCTTCCCTTCCCTTCCCTTCCCTTCCCTTCCCTTCCCTTCCCCTCCCCTCCCCTCTTTTCTTTATTCTTACCTTTATCCTTCCTTTTTTGCTTTCCAAAGCAGAAAAATGACTGGGATTTTTTTTTTTTTTTCCAGTGGTATATCCAAGGGGAAAGGCAGGTTAAGAGTTTACCACTTCTGCTGTGAGCAATAAAAAATGTACTCACTTATATGGCCCGAAGGCCTGGAACAGTTTTTACTTCATTTCTACAAGCAGCTCCACTTTTTCATTAAACGTTTTCAGTTTGGTTTTTCATCTTTCGTGTCTCATGACTCCTATGTTCTCCTTTCCTTGGGAATGCTAAAGGACTTGTCTAATGGCTAAAATCCATGAGATTTCTCATTTTTCTCTCATGGGCTTGGATATATTGAAACATTGAGAAATAAAGACTTTATCTCTGCTCATTTGGATTTAAATTAAGTAAGTATTTGCTTAAGAAAGAAATCCTTATTTCCATCATGTTCTTGGGATGCACTAATCCCACTGGTTCCCCAGTCCTACAAAGATAACTAGCTAAAAATGGGACATCAAAAGCAATTATTCCTACATAAAAATCAGATAGGATTCTGACACCTTTAAGGGGATTATTTCATAGCAGTAGGAGCATTTCAGTGGGACCATGAATTTAGCTGGACAGTGTTTGGCAAAGCATTGCCTGCTTCCTTTTATTCAAACTTTTTTCAAAGTGAGCCGGACCGTAAGACTAATAGAGCAAGGACTTACTCAAAATGCACATTCTGTTTTATGATTTTCCCTTTAACTGTTCCTCTCAAGTGCACAGCATGTTCTTTCACCTTACTGAGCATGGTACAAAGCCGCATGGACCACACAGGGAATACTCTCTGGGGGGCTCACTGCTGTGTGTTTGGTTCCCAGAGCTCTGCTATGTTGTCTGTGAGTACTCTGCAGCACAGGCAATAGCTCTATGAGCTTTACTTTCATGCTCTGTGCCCTTTATTGAGGCTCTGCATGGCAGTCTGAGGTGGTGGACACCAAGTTTGCATTACTGGCACATTTCTTCAGAGACCAGACATGGTTCAGACAAAGGCATGGCAGAATAGGCAAGGCAATAGCCTCCAGCAAGATTAATTTCTAAGAAGAGTTAGGCAATCTAAGCCTGATAAACAAGAAAAACATTAACACAGCTTCAAGTACAACTTCCAGAAGCATTCATCAAAAGTTGCTGAAATGCTGAAGAAGTAAGTCAAAATGAAAATTGCCTGTTCTGTTGTGCTTCATTACAGACAAAACCTCCAATGGGCTTTGTTGATTATGCCACAAAGGTTCATTATTTTTGCAGTGCAGTAGGCATGCATTTTCTTACCCAAGAACTTATTTTTTAGTCTCAGCATTTCCATTTTGACATTAGAAAAATATACAACCAAAATCTATAAGACTTTGATTAAATGTTGATACAGCTGATTCCAACACAGCCAAAGCCAGTGACCATACATGGAATCTAAACAACAGCTAGTAATTACAGTGTCAAAGGCATGTATACACTGTGTGTTATGTTTCATTGTCTGGCATGCAAATATAGACTTGGTTTCCTTTGCACTATTTCCAAAGTATAAAGAAAGCTAACCAGAGAGTTCTGTTTCGTTTACACAAAAGAACAAGGTTCAATCATGTTTGATAAGTTGCAAATTACTGGTAATACCACAAGTGTTGTTACAGCTGCTAAGAGTGGTCAGGAGGATGTACAAAATACAGCAACGGCATGAATCAAAAGAAAAAGTCTAAACAATTTTGAATGATAGTGTATAATGCTTCTAACTTTAACTTGGTGCAAGGGTTGTCAGCAGCATCTCAGGCAGTGGTGAGATACATGTAATAAGTTGCCACATAGGTATTCATTATTCTGTGCTTTAGCAGACTCCCCACTGACCTGGTCCTAAGAGGAGCGGTGGTTGGAAAGAGAGAGAGAGAGAAAGGAAAAGAAATAGAAAAGGAAAGGAAAAAGGGAAGGGTTGGAAAGGAAGGGAAGGGAAGAAAAGGAAAGGAAAAAGGAAGGGAAGGGAAGAAAAGGAAAGGAAAAAGGAAGGGAAGGGAAGAAAAGGAAAGGAAAAAAGAAGGGAAGGGCAAGGTGGGAAGGAAGGAAGGAAGGAAGGAAGGAAGGAAGGAAGGAAGGAAGGAAGGAAGGAAGGAAGGAAGGAAGGAAGGAAGGAAGGAAGGAAGGAAGGAAGGGAGGGAGGGAGGGAGGGAGGGAGGGAGGGAGGGAAGGAGGGTACCCAGCGCTGCTTCCAACCTTTTGTTGGTAATGACATTGCTCAACACCCCAGAGGAGCACTGAGACGCTGGCCACAAGCAAAATTATTGGTGAGAAGGAGGTGGAAGGAGAGCAAGTCATTCTTACCTTGGAGTCAGGAAGGAATTATGAAAATTAACACTAAGAAAAGTCTGTGTTTGCATTAAAATGATCACAGAGTTTCTCTGGACCCTGCAAATCAGAATCAAGAAAATACAAAGCAATAATTGCTATTTATGAGGAAAAGTTACCATTTCCTTATTACAGAAATAAAATTAGAAGACTGAAAAGCATAACAACTATAGAATGAATAGTTGAAAAACAAGCTAACACTACATTTATCTTTAATATCTCATGGTACTTAAATCTATTTCAATATTGGAGGGAAAGGAGGGGTTGATGTTTGTATCCAAATAAGAGAGGTTGGCAACACTGTGAATGCATCCAAGGAGTGCTGGGTTTTATTCATACATCAGATCACTGTGATACTTCCAAACCTCCATGTAATTACAATGCACAGGATTCTGCATTTTAAAGCAAACTCTTTCTTCTGCAGTTCTGCCTTCAGTCAGGATGTGCTCCACAGCTGGAACAGCTTGCGCTGTGTTAGCCCCCTGGGAAAATTCTAATTTACAAAACCCTGTTTAGAAAAATCAAATCTATTTAAAGGCATTACATTATAAACATAAACTCCCTAATGAGCTGTAGTGAAATGGCTCTAGGCTATAACTTGCGAAGTTCAAATGATTTAGCCGTTTTCTGCCATGTATTATTTTCATTTAATCTGCATCACAAGGACTGTAAAGAGTCCAGCTGCTCAAAGTGAGTCTTAAACATTCCTGCCAAATGCAAGGGCTTGTCCAATTGTTCCCTTCTTTACCGTGTTTGGTTAAAGACTTATTAATTGATAGATCATATGTTTCTTAAGTTTCCTTAAAAAAAAAAAAAAAAAGGAAATCAACATTTCTAAGAGAAATGCAGCTGCTAACAAAGATTTCATTCGTAAAATAAAAAATTAGGGATCACAGAATTGGAGGGAAGGAAGGGAGGAAGGGAGGAAGGGACGGAGGGACGGAGGGAGGAAGGAAGGAAATACACTAAACATTCATGTGCCGTTGTCCTGGTGTAGTAGAGCAATCTGTCCTTTCATGTTCAGACCTTCACACCTTTGGGACCAAGGACCTACCCTGAGGATGCAATTGGCCTCTCTCTTCCCTACAGTACCACCTGGTATCTGCAGTGCAGTTGCTTCTCTTCTATACCTGCATGAGAATCAGTACAGTGTCTTTGTATGGAAATTAACTTCCCCTATGCCAAGTTCTTTTTAGGAGGTGTTTGAGAAATCCCATTTATCATCTTTGTTTAGAAACAGGACTAGAGGAAGTGAAAGAGGACATACAGGTACTCCTAGAAGAACTGCAGTACTAGATGGAGTGATAACTAATGGGTATTTCCTACTGTTCTTTCAGAAACCATTCTTCTGTTAAATGTAGGCCTTGGTTTGCCTCAGGTTAACCTTAAGTAATGGAAATACCCACTTTTGAGAGATTTATTACCTAATTCTGTAATAAAAAGGTAAACTGTAACATCAGCACTCTGTACCATTGATTACTTGCTCTTTTCAACACTTACTTTCAGCGTCCAGAAAATGCAAACCTGTACCTGTTACAAGATTTGGGATTTTGGTCTGGTCAAAATCACTTGACATGTTTAAACATTAAAAAGTAATATTCTGAAATGTGTAAATGTTAAAACCACAACTTCCACATAGTAATGGAGAATAAATATAACAAAACTGGTCTGTTTAATAAATGAAATGGTATAATATTAACTGGAAAGGTGGATTACATTCATTTAACTGCTTCCTATTTTAAGTATTTTTTATAAAAACATTGTATGCTGGTGGGGTTTAGAATGCTCTTATCAAAAACACGTATAAGCACACAATTTTGACTTTTTATTTTAACTTCTTATTCAAGAAAATTTTAGTTTCTGCAAACATTCCTTTTACATACGGTGGGACATTGTACTAGAACTGGTAACACAGCTTCAGATGGCAAACTTTAGGAGATGATGGTAAATTAAAGAAGTGATATGGTAACAATTGTGATTTCATTTTTCAGGTCAATTGAAAACCTTGCAACAGTGCCTCATGATTATAGAATCATTGAATGGTTTGAGTTGGAAAGGATGTGAAAGGCCCCCTAGTCCCTATCCCCCTGCCATGGGCAGGGACACCCTCCACTTGACCAGGTTGCCCAAAGCCCCATCCAGCCTGACCTTGAACACTTCCAGTGATGGGATATTCACAGCTTCTCTGGGCAATCTGTTCCAGTTCCTCATCATCTTCACACAAAATAACTTCTTCCTTAGATCTAATAAAAATCTACCATCATTTAGTTTCAAACCATTACCTTTTGTCCTATCACTGCATGCCCTTGTAAACAACCTTTCTCCAGCCTTCCTGTAGGTCCCCTTCCCGTAGTAGAAGGAGGCTAGAAGGTCTCCCCTGAGTCTTCTCTTCTCCAGGCTGAACAAACCCAACTGTCTCAGACTGTCTTCTTAGGAAAGGCTCTTTTTTTGATGAAAGCAAATAAAACTACTGGCATTTAAACTGCATAGGTTTTATGTTGCTAGAGTTGTGTAAAAGGATGAGACATGAATGAGAATCCAGTCCAAGATATACTGCAATATGTACTCTTTACAAAAGAAATTAGCTCATTTTCCTGATCTTCACCTATTTTCTTTGGTTATTTGCCTAGAGTTTAATCACACAGCAAGCATGTGTAAAAGCTATTCAGTTTTTGTGACACAAAAATAAGTCCCGAATAGACTACAAATACAAGTGAGTTTGGTGGCCACATCACAACTCTGGAAGAAAAAAAAGATAAAAAGAAGAAGAAGAAGAAGAAAAAGAAAAAAAAACAAAAACGGGGGGGTATTTATCACAAAAAAACTATACAGCTCAAAAAAACCCTGAAGTTCTGCTTTTTGAGACTGTCAGACATATTACATATAATTACTGATTTGAAGGCCAGATTGTTGGCTATAGCTCAGGAGCACTCAGTGCCATTTCAGCTGCAGGGCACAAAGGCAACTTTAAGCCAAGTTTGCATATCACCTCCACAAATACTTAGCAGACCCCTCTCCAAATTTTCCTCATAGCATAATTTAAAATATTCTGAGGGGTCGACAGCTTTAGGAAGATGAGCCAGAACCCAAAGATGAGTTGTGCATGAGCAAACCCAAAGCACACTCTATCCTAACCCAAAGCACACTCTATCCTTCAGTTGCAAGGGTAGCTTTAAAACTACTCTATTACATCATGAACACAGTAGTGCTGTAGCATTTGGAACAACTTCTTCCATAATGATTTAAAAAATGGAGGATTCCTCTACCCACTCTGCCAATGACTTGCCAAGCAGGAATTAGTATAGGTATGCAAGGATAGAGAAGCATAAAGGTACTTCAGTGTGCTTGAGATTCAGACTGTAGGTCTAGACTTTAGGGAGATTGGGTATTACATGGGTATTACTGCCTGTGCAATTAACTTCTTGCTTTGAAGAGGACTATATTCATACTTACCAAGACAAAATCAGACTGTGTACTTCACTGCACTGTTGGACCAAAATACACAAGTTCAATTCTAATGACCTTGCTTGGTCAAACAGAACTTGGTGTCCCTTGATTTTCAGACCTGGCTTTTCCTGCATAAGAGTAGCCTATGCAGTATTCCACTGCTAAAAGTTCTTGAGCCAGCTCTGGTGTAATGTAATATAGACCTTAGATTATAAGAGCTTCAGTGACCTGCTTCCAGCTGATGTAAATCAATATAGTTCCACTGAGGTAAATTAATAATTGAAACCCTTAGCTCATGAGTTGAGCTACAGTGCTCTGACCAGGCAATCAGTCTTTACTTCTATTTATTTGGTTAGAATCAGGCAGTGCTAATGAGATTATAGCCTGGGGATTAGGAAATGCCTTTTCAGAAAGATATGCTGAATTGAAGAGAGACGACTGACATGCTAACCATACACAATGTCAGTGGAACATGCTGACTAATTTAATCAGATTAATGAACTGTGGACCACTCGAAGTGTTCTCCAGATAACATTGTGCAATAACAGTGGCCATAGAGAAAACAGTACATCTAAACCAACAAAGTAAGGAGCTGGCCTCTAATTTGTGGTGTTGTTCTGTTATGCAGAGTTCTGTACAGTTATGCAGTTCATACTTCACTCAAATGCACTCACACATATATTAATCACAGGTTTTTTTGGGTTTTTTTAATGGCTTATTACAAATGCCCTGTTGTTTCTTTTTCCACCAACTGGACAAACTTAACTTCGACCTCTCAGGAAAAGGATGCCTGCTGTGCTGTTTTCCATTTACCAGTTGGTCTGATTCTTGGAATATGGCTGCCTTGTCTTTGGAAGAGTGTTGTTTGGTCTACTGTTATCACTGGACACAAGTTGCAGTTACAGCATCCATCCTCTGGGTGTTTATCTGGTTACACTGATTAGAAGTGACTAATAATTATGAGATAAGAAAACTGAAAATTTCACGTCTCTCTTCTCTGATACAAATCGTTTAGGAACTAGTGAAAATCGGGATTTTGTTTCTTCACTCAAATGAAAACTGGAAGCAGAAAATTAAGATCAAACAGTCTGTTGGTGATCTGTATCAGTTTATAGTACCTGAGGAGTTCACTTCTGAGTTCCTAACATCTCTTAGTGTCCGGTAGAAATGAATACCTACTTCATGGAAAAGATAGAAAACTTGATCGCATGCACTTAGCACAACAAAAGTGTGAAAAGAATTTCCAAGAAGCAACATACCAGGATAATGAAGATCAATGCAAAGTTTCCTGTACAAAACACTAGGCCTGACTGAGGTAAAACATACTTGAATTGTTGCAAATAATTCAATCATGATTGTCACCCTCTAGAAAGCATTGCAGGAGAGCAACTACACTACAGCTCTATTTGGCTATGACTTCAGAAGAAGCACTGTAGCTTGTAGAGTTATTTATCTGATTATCCTTTAACCGCTGAGGTGACTCAGTTAAGTAATCTGCTGGCTCTGTCCTGTTGGCCCTTTCAGTTTGACTAAACTGCACTTCCATCAGTTTCCACACAGCCTGCGCTTGCCAATATCTATAGTGAACCCATCCCTGCTGCGAGGTGCTACCTGCAGGTACTAATGTGTCATGAGCCATCCTGGCACTTAGTCTGTGATTTACTTTCTCAATTATTATCACCCCCAGCATAGCCTAAGTGTTTGTGAAAGAGCTGATGAAATTGCCCTTAGCTAGAACCTAGCTTCATTTCAACTAGTAAGAAGTGTGCAAAAGACAGGATGCGCGTTAATCTTACAAGTCTTTTCAGTGGTTCTCACACTTTTTAGGACTGACAAACACTGCCATTTAACCTGTCAAAACACTTCTCGTATTTTGAGAGTCATGAATCTTGTGGCCAGTGTTTCATAGTGTTATATTCCCTGAAATACAAATGCCAAAATAACAGTTGCTGAGTTAAGATGGGAATGATCTGCTAGTGAGACAGCGTAAGGATTGTAAAATGTCAGAGGAAACATTCACTGTTAAACAGTGTATTCTGGTTTAGAAGGGCTAAATTTATGAAGGAATTCGGATATGAGACCACCAAGCTAATTTATGTCCGTTCAGTAGACAGTGTGTGTCAGGATTGTTTGACGAGGAGGTCTAAGCAGAAATAATTTAAAAACACAATATCCACCAGCAGTGCCCACATACTGCGTGTGGCAGGACGACCCTGAAGACCTGAAGCTAAAAGAGCTGCCATTCCTATGCTCTAAAAGTGACCTTTTTGCTGGCTCAGGGATTACCTTCAGTTCAGCCTTAAATCAGCTCTATAGACATAGCTCACCTGCAGCATGGAGGACTTCATGGCTCCATCTATCCCAGCTACTCCTGAGAGGCCAATTCTGAGACAAGTACAACTTCATGCTTCCTCTTGCATAGAGTCCCTCAGGATGGCAGTCTGTCTTTCCCCACAGACAGAGCAGAGCTAGACAACCCTCTGTCTGGGCCCCAGCATGAAGCTAGAACTTTATGGCAAGCATTTTCTGGTACAAGGGAGATACAGCTTTCTCCATCCATGTTTCTTCACCTTAGCATTGCATGGACAGAACAACCTCTGAAAACTGCTGCTGTATTCACCCTGCTTCTGAGATTCTATACATTAATCAAGGGCAGTATAAAGAGGCCATAGCTCAAATTTATGAAAAAGCAACTATTTTTGCAGCTGTACTAAAAGTCTGGTGATCTCTACCTTCATCTAAATTTAGCCAAAATACCAAAGCTGGTGATTTAGCGTTCTACCTTACCCATATGAAACACAGATGCCCTCGCAGGCCTTGACACTGAGAGGTACATGCTTCAGGGATGGAAAGGATGGAAAGGGATGGAAAGGATACAGCCAACAGACCAGATGGAGTCTGAATCAAGGTACTGGGGTGGGCTTAATTCAGGGAAGCGGATTTAGTACTGCCTGCCAGGATGCTTGTAGCAGGGAGCTGATTCCAAAGAAGACTGCCTCTATTCTTCAATAAGACCTACTCAAAGGAGTTTTGAAAATAAATTAGAAACATGATACTGCAGCATGCAGAGCTGGTGTAAACCTTCAGTGTCAGCTGATTTTGTCGAGGCATAGTGAAAGAAAAAAGAAAAAAGGACTTGATAGTTAACATCTACTGAAAAATAAATCTTTGACAAGTAATTTGAGCCAGTGTAACTTTACTCAGCAGGAAAACAGGAAAAGTCATTATTTGCCAAAACAAATCTTTCAAAATCTGATAATGTTTAGGAAATAAACAGCTCAATCAACAGACTCAAAAAAGTTCAGGCAATTTCCTTTCCTGAGACTATGTTTGACTTTGTCAAGCAGAGCCACACAAGGTGCTGCAATTGTGAAAAGACATCCCCCAGGACATCCCCATGCTCTGACTGCTCTTGAAGAAATGGGTTTCTCAGAGACCATGAATGGGCATGTGCAGTGCATGTCTCCTCCACACACAGTTCGCTGTTTTGCATCTCCATCGTTGAACTAAAGGCTTTGAATTCATGTCTGCGCTTTTAGATGAGATATTTATCCTGTTATGAAGTTCATGCTGTAATCCATTACTTCTAATGAGTTAACTCAATTGTAAATGATATGATATAAATGATGATTGCAGTTAATTGAAGGCAGTATCCTTTACTACTGTATGAATCAGCAATGGAGGATTCGGAAGAGATTCTGGTTCTGATTAAGCTCTGATTTTGGCCAAAGGCTTTCAGTAATTTTTGCCTTTTCTTTTTTTTTTTTTGACTTGAATTCTAGCCAGCACCTGTTAGATAACAGAAGAGACTAAAACCGCATTCTAAAACTCTTTAATCAGCAAATAAACTAGCAAAAAGTCATGAAGTCCTGAAATCGCTCTCCAATCGGAATATCTGTTACTAGGAAAGCAGAACTATTTGCTCTTGCCTCGGGCTCAGGAGGAAGAGGAAACCTTTTTCCTGGACGTGCCTGTGATCAAAGAAGGGAGATGTTATTGAGTTTTCCAAAGTCCTCCTGAAAGAATAAAGAATTCTGTTTTTTAAAAAAATGGCATGAAGTTTTTACCTTATCTATTAACCAGGGCACATCAGAATTTAGGACTAGATTTTCAGGGAAGGAAAAGGCATGAAAGAAAGTAAAGAGAGTTGGGTAAAAGACCACCGTTCTCTTCTGTGTTGTTTAATATTTTGGATGTTTTTTCCACATCCTCATTTTGCCTGGCGTGTTTGTAAGAAGCATTCAAAACACTGGATTTAATAATCTCTGTGTTTCTATATTTTATTGGGTGAATCATGGCCCCTTGATTGTAGGAATTGAAAGGAAACTGGAATTGGAAGTGCAAACTCCCAGTCCTCTTTGTCCTGTTAATTAAAGGTGAAGGGTTGAATAGCATGAAAACAATCTCTTTGTTATGTTATAGCAAGTGATTCCTAAAATATAATATACTTTTTGTGTATAGGAAAACTGAAAGACAGCTTTGAGGTTGCATTTCTCTAGATAGAATTACATTTATGACTTAAAAATCTTTATATACAGATTCTGAGGCTTATCAGATGAAAAAGAATGATACAATCTCCATTACCCTATGCTGCATATGTGAAGGAGAAAATTCAAAGCCAGAGCTATATAAGATTATATACTGCAAGCCATTAAACAGGGCCTTTTGGCATGCAATTTCAGATGAACTAATTGCATCCAACAGCCAGAGGGGAAGGAAAATAGATACTAAAGGATTCATGACAATAAAGCAGGATGCAGAGACATTTGTTACTCCACTGGGTCTAGTGAAAGCCTACAGCATATCTCTGCACAATTGTTCTCAGGACCTTTTGTTATTTTGTTTTATAAATCCTGGGTGCTGTTCAGATGCAGAGGCTTTGGAGAGGGGAGCCTGCAAGCAGATAGATAATCACAAGACAAATTCAGCTTTAACTTCATGTATGTTGTGCTCCACAGTATTTACAAGAGCAGCAATCTGTTTTCATGACAGCATGTTTTTGTAAATCCAGAGAGATAAACTTTCTCAGCTATTTATAAATCAGATGCTTACATTATGATCTCTTGCCAGTAACTCTGATCGCTGTTGAACTTTGCTGTGTTCAGTTTAACAAATCTGTTTGTTACTGTAGTGCCAAAGCTGAGAAAAATATACTGGAATCCTGTAGAGAAGAGGGAATAGCTCTTTGTTGCTGGAACAGTGATGTCCTGCCACTGTCAGGAAGTCAAACACCTTAGTCCTCACACAGCTAGGAGCCAACACTCACAGATTCTGTCTCAGATCTGCCACTAACTTGCTGTGTGGTCTTGGAAGAGAGTTTTGCCCTGATAAAATGAAATTAATATTACTTCTCCCCTCTTCAAGAGACTGGTGATCCCCTATTACATAAAATATATGTACTTCAGAGAACTGTAGTTAGTATTTGCCCTGTTTCCTTAATTTATTTTTGCTACTCATTGTTCAAGTATTAGAATTATTAACAGGAGGCAAGATGGGTTTCATAGCCTCCAGGAAACCTATCACAAACAAAAGAGGAAAACCAACTTCTTTGCTCTTTAGAGTACCCTTGATTTTAAAGGAGCTCAGCAGTTTTCTGTAGTCTTCTCAAGATAGAAAAATGCATGCTTGGCATAGGTGAATAATTTATAATGAATCATTTTTATGTTGAATAACACTTGTCTGTGTGAGCAGACTAAAGATATCCTAATAGGGCTGCTGGGAGCTTTTTACTGAGCAATTTACACAATTCTTGGACTGATTGTCATTTCTGGGCAATACATTTCAAATCCTTCAAATAGAAACATGTTCATAAGACTATAAGGCCAACCATGTTTGATCAGGCTACAGGTCCATTTAGTTCAGTGGCCAGTCCTTTACAGTAGCCAAATTGGATAATTAGTAAAGAATGTGAGAGAAGAGAAAGCATATTTGCCATGATCTGCTCAGAGCTTCCAACAATGTGTGGCTCAAGTACCCACCTTTATGGATGACAGCCACTTTGGGAACCATACAAAGCATACCTGGCATTTTTATCCAGACTATCCAGCAATCATCACCTAAAAAATTCTATAGTAAAGTATGAGAAAGATCTGTGTAGTGTTGAGTCATAAGGACAGTGTATAACCCAAAGCTAGCAAATACAGATTATTGCTACAACAATCATTTTCCTTGTTAACTACCTGTAAAGCTTAACTCATCATTCCTACACACACATACACACACAGACACACACAGAGATTCCAACCTTTTGAATCTCCATCTCCCTCATATTAACAGAAAAAGATGTTTAAGTTTGAGAGCCTAGGAGAAGTAGATGAAGAAAACCCCCATAGAAATATATCCTATTCACAATGGAAATATGATAATCACAAGAGAGAAAGTTCTGTATCTTCAATAACAGGCAGTGAGAGTGCCATGATGTGAACTAAATACTGCTCATAAGTCAGTACCTCAGACTACACGCAGAGAGTGCTTTAGAAGCAGATGGTAGCTGGATTAGTACATGCACATTGGTACCAAGGAAGTATATGGCCAATTTTTAAAGTATTCCTGTGATTCAGTAACTTACAGCTGGTCTTTGAAATTTGGCAGCACTGAGTCCAGGGCTGGAGCCTGCCTTTTGCTAGTGCTCCAGTTGCCATGAGATGCCAGGCTGAAGTAAGTTCTAGGAACCGGAAATCTCCAGTGCCCTTTGTGTTATGCTCAAATTGCTCAACATCCCCTCTGTACCCAGCAATATTCTCAAAATCTTCCATCAACAGCGCACATGTATCATCTCTTCACTGCACATGCAGAGAAAAGTGATCCTTCCTTCTCTTCGTAATGCTCTTGCAACTAGTAACAATGAACAATGAAGTGTGGCTGTTTATCCTTTCCTTTAATCTTCTGCTTCACTTCCAATTTTGTCTGAAAGGAGGGACTTGCAAACATCTATATTACTCATAAAACCCATAACTGCTTTCCTGAACATCACTCATCTTCTGTAGCTCTAAAAGAATGGATGTAATGCAAGAGGAAGGTTGTGTCTAAGAAGACCATGTCCTATCACATATCTAAAGGTGAGGAGAAAGGCAGTGAGACGTGTCAAGAATTAAGGTACTGAGATGCCAGCCCCCAATACCTGTGTCAGTAAAGGTAGAGTAGCTTTAAATAACTAAAGGATTGCACAGGCAAACTCTTCCCCCCACCTTAATTCCGGTGCACGACAGAGTACATTCTTTTGGGGCCTGTATGGCCAGACACTTTACAGCCCAGTGCAAAAGAAGGGACTAGAATTTAAAATAAAACTTGTCTAAGATATGCAGGGGAGGGAGATTTTGTTAATGACCTTTTCCGCTTCTTTAATGGTACAAGAACTTTTGACTGGGTGTCCCTTTTCCCCATGTGCTACCCAGCAATGCATATTGTAGCATAGTGAGTTTTCTCTGGTACTACCACACTGACATGATGAAATTCAGGAGGTCTGATGTCCAGTACTAGTTCTGCCCTTGTCCTGACTGCTGTGTCTGAACAGTTTTGTTTCTCATTGCTTTAGTTTTCCCATTTTTAACATGAGGACAGTAATATTCCACTTGCAAAGATCCTTCTTACAACAAAAGAATATTCTGTAAAGGTCACATGCTCACTTCTGGCTTTTGTGAACAAGGTCTTGCAAGAAAGACTGAAATGATGTGGTTTTAAGCAACAGCAGAATTAATTGATAGGCAGCTTAAATGCACAACACAGATACAAACAGGCAAAAAAAAAATCCATGCCCAAACAGAAAATTCTGTGTAATTTAAATAATAATTTCTCTAAATTTCAAAGTTTTCTATTGTGGTTTTCCACTGGCATTGACATAATGAATGCTATCAAAATATCCTGATTGGCATACCTAATAAATCATGACCTATGAAGCATGAACCATACTTTGGGGACAATCCATCTGTTAGTATTTCCAATTATGAGACCAGAGCATGCCAGAAACAAATGGAAAATTTTTGTAATCAGATCCTTCAAAATTATGTTAGACTTTTTAATGAACAGTTTAATGTGATATGGAATTACCTTAAGTCTGAAAAGTGTTGAGAGGCATTGGATTACTTTAGTTCAATTAAACACTGATGAAACACTTTGAAGACTTTTCCCCATACTGAATTACCATGACTATGAAAATGTAATTATAAAATCTTAAACAATGTTTCTGAGTCATAATACTGATATTTTTATTGAAAATAACATTTGATTGCTTATAAATATTTTGAAAATTCATAAGCAGTTAGTCAAAATGGACCTATGTGCCATATAATTTCTCTACAACTGTCAAACTCATGCTATGAGTCTGTATTACACTCCTTCAAAGTACTGTAAATGTTCTTCAAACTACAACTTTTAGCTTTAATCAGAGTGCCCAGGAAACCAGACCTTAGTACTGTGCCAGTGTCTTATATGATGGCATGGGATGAGGTTGGATGTCCACCTGAGAGGGACACATGGCAGACTATTTAGTTAGTACTTTCTCATGAAGGACATTACACCAAGAGATTAGGTGAAGTTCTCCATGATAATGCACACACATAGATGTAATTATCTCCAAACATATATGACTGTTTAATTGCTGAGAGTTTTGAATGCAGTTCTTCACACTTCAGATGTATATGCTTGCCTTCCTATTTGAGTTTGACAATGCTACCTTGAACTTCATTTAGCCTTATATATGTAGTGGATAGGCTTGTGTGTGTGTTGTTGTAAGACTTTAAAAGATTTCATTTGGTTTTACAAAGTTTTATTTTCTGAAAGAGAAGAGAGTGTATTGAGTATCATCAGCCAATCTGGGCACTGTCTAAGGAGAAACAAAATACTTCAAAACAGAAACATCAAAAGACTTCGAAAAACCCCAATTTATCCTAATCTTTCATCCAGGGTATGTACTGACTTTGCAGAATCACTACAATTATTTTTAAATGGTGTATGAAATGTGTAATCCCTGCCTAGAGACTATGACTAGGTTGTGCTATCACTGGCTGGCTATGAAATGTGCCATAATATTATGCTTAGATATATCCAGGAAAAAATGCCCACACCATTCCCAGAATTTCTAGCCATTTTATTCCCTTTGCTTTCCCACTTCTATTACTGCTCTACCCCTATGCCTGTCCCCTTATCTCAGGGTTTCTCAATTCTCCAATTTCTCATTTTTTGCAAAAAGTTACCATGATGGTCAACTACAACTTACCGGCGTTTCCAATGGACCAGATATGCAAAGTTCTATTGTGAAAATATCATAGGCTCATAAAATGGGTTGGAAGGGACCTCAAAGACCATCTAGTTCCAAACCCCCTGCCATGGACAGGGACATCCTCCACTAGACCAGGTTACCCAAAGCCTTATCTGACCTGAACACTTCCAGGAATGTGATATCCACAGCTTCTCTGGGTAACCTGTCCCAGTCCCTAACAACTTCACAGTAAAGAATTTCTTCCTAATATCTAATCTAAATCTACCCTTCTTCAGTTTAAAACCATTACCCTTTGTCCTATCACTGCATGCCATTGTAAACAGTGTTCCTCTCCAGCTTTCTTGTAAGCTCCCTTTAGGTACTAGAAAGCAGTCAGAAGGCCTCCCGGGAGACTACTCTTCATGAAAATGCAGATAGAACTAGTATTCATTCATTCAAAGGCCCCAGAAGCATTTTAATATAACTGTCTGAGTTGCACTAGATTTTGCTTTGGTCCCTGATTACTTAAGAATTATGTTCGCCATGCAACAACAGCTAAAGCCATGAGTCTGCGGAGAATTCTATGTGCTTTACTAACACCATACAAATCAACTCCTGTTAACCTCAGTGGGGCTATTCACACACAGTAGCTTTTGAAGGATTAGGATTTGAAGTGTACTTCAAGATAGATGAGAGGATGTCCCATGCCATGTGGATTAATATGTAAAATTCTTCTCATATTAAAAATCTTAATAGTCGAGTGACTATTAAGGTATGAATGGCACAAAATGAATTCTAGGATACCCTTCCACTTTGAGAAAAATATGGAGCAAGTTATTCCCACTCAGATTAGAAAATAGCTATTACTGTAGTTTTATTCTCTGAACCTAGAATCAAACATCAGTATTCACTCATAAAATCCCCTTGCATTAACCATCCGGCTCAAAGCCAAGCTGATGTGAGAGTGTCGTGCAGTAAAGTATTGAACCATTCTTTCCAAACACCAAATTAGCAAAATTTGGACTCATTCACTTTATGGATTTCCTGTGTTTAAAATCAGGGATTTCAAAGAAGGATTTACCAAATTCTTCCATATACTGTACAATCAGAGAAAAGCTGGAGCAGCCTCTGTAAGGTGGTCAGCACTTCTTTAGATTGCTAAATAAGACCAGTCAGACCAGCTTTAAGGAGAAAGCTCAAGAGTTTTGTGGAGTTGATTTGTGCAGCATATCCATTAAAAAAAAGCAAAACCCCCACATTTCCTTGCCTGAAAGATGAGGAGGGAAGCCAAAAATCTGTGCCTTAAGTGAGGTAGAGCAGATACTTGAATTTCTGTGCCCCATCTCCTAAGCTGGTGATCTACCCCTACAGCTACAGCATAAGTGTACACAAGTTTGTTCTTGTAAAAAAGTTACACGTCTTATTTCTACCTTAGTGGAAAAAACAAAACAAAAGTAATCATGATACCATAATTATTATAGAAATTAATTGTTGATCCATGCCACCCAAGAGCCCTCCTATACCACCACTACCATTCAGCAGTACTCAAGGATTAGTGGTGTGGTTTGCACCTATATGTAGTCATTAGATTTCAAGGTGCTTTGCTGGTAAGGATGTAGTTTGTGGAGGAGTGTAAAGGCATGTGTTGATAGTCCATATGGTTTTATACTGGAGCTCAAGATCCCTGAATGGTTTCTTAAAATAACATCTTGACAGTGTAGTAACTGTTAACCAACAGTGTAGCAAGGGAGCATACTTAATGAAAATGTGAATATATCCACAGAGATTTCTCTTTAATCCTGCCTTGAAAATGAATTTTTAAATGAGCTTCCAAGACATTGATAATGTTCTTAAATTTCACTCCAGTGACTCTTTAGTTTCTAAAAAATGGCTTCAGTTCTAGGCATGTGGAAAATACTTGCTCTTACTCAATGGTTATAGACAATACTGGCAATGGTTCTGCACATATAGTAACTCTTTAATTATTTTTGTTTAAAAAAACCCAAACCAGAAAAAAAGCAGAGACCCCACCACATGCACAGCTAACTGCCAATCACACTGGCTTCCCAAGTAGGGGATTGCCTGTTACGTCAGCTGTAGCAAGGAGCCTGCTCAGAGGTGGACAGCACTGGAAATGCAAGAGAGCGGTGTGCATGATAAAGCATGACATAGTGAGCAATACATTCTGTAGAGTGTAGGAACACTGTCTAGGTACAGCAATGCCATAGTGCAGGCAAGGGTTAATTCTGTGATTAGAGAAAGACTGTGTTTTTTACAGTGTGCAGAAATCACCCCCAAAGTTATTTTTCCCCTTGCTCAATGCAAAAGAGCTGAGGGCCTGCAGCAGGATGCTCTGAATGTGACATGCACTGAAGGTATCTAAGAGCCCCATCAGACAGAGAGAAACAAAAGCCAAGAAAAAATTAAACTCAGATTTTCCATAAACAAATCCACCTTCCCCTTACCCAGTTCACAGTCATTGTTTTGATTCTTTTTCTTCACACCTAACGAATCAAATGATTTCCCAGAAAATGACAGTTAATCAGGAGGTTGCAGAGCAGAAGTACCTCTGTGGTGAAGGAAGCAGAAATTTTTCTACAGCCATGGGCAAGGTGGAAAGTGTGGTTTGTCTGGGATGTGCCTGTTTCATAGGCATTCCAGCGACACTTTCTGGGGTTCAAGAGTGAGGACCAGGAGGTTGCAATGTACCAACAAAACACCTACAGGAAGATCTTTGTTATGCTAAACCCAGGTGATGCACACCTACAAGGCGGTACAGTTCAGGCCAGTAGCAAATGATTTATCTCAGGTCTTTGGTGCAACCACAGAGCAAACAGCACAGACTGACTTGTTTCCGGTGGCTTAGGAGAGAGAGTTCATAAAAAACCAGAGTAATACCTTAAGCACATCAATGCCAAGAGCGAAGATCAAGTGTGTGTTGACATGTCTGGTCACAATCATCCACACAAGAGTGAAAGGGGGTGCCACCGAAAAGGAGTTAAACCTGCTTAGAGTGCCCTATAGGACAAAAGGAACTATCAGTATTAAACTGGACTATGCATTCTACGAAGCAGGCTCTCTAACTCTTAAAACATTGGAGGTTTTCTTAATAAAGAAATAACCCCCTGCTATATTTGTTTTCTCAAACATGTGCAGCAACAATTTCTTAATGGATCTAGGGCCAGGCTAATGTGATTCCTCTACCAGAGTTTGTTGTTCTCCTGTGCTGTAAAGCCACAAGAAACCAAAGAAGCTTCTGAATGGAAGCAGACATACCATGTTTGCATTCAGCTAGGGGGATATTTATTCACACTGCTTCATTTCAGGAACTTGGTTGCTTACTTCAAAGCCAGATACTGCTTTTGATGAGAAAGAGATCTCCTAAAAAGACTAAGGGTTCCAGAAGGATGAAACTAGGTGATCTCAGTCTCTTTCTGGAGGAGACCCTCTTTCCTCACTGGCTTCCAAAGATATTCTCGAGGACTACCAAGTCCTGTGAAAGATAGCTGGGAACCAGCAATGATGGCTGGGCGATTTTAATTATATTTGTATACACAGCTAAAGAAACTGTGCATTCATTTGGAGAAATAACATTAGAAAACATGTTTGAACATTTAAGTGTAGAAACATTTGTTAAAAAAAAAATTCACTTCATCAGCTATCTTTGGCTTGCTGTTCTGAGTCTTGTACCTATTTCTGCTGCTGCTTTTCATTATATTTCTCTTTACACCCTTTTTCCCTCCTTCTTTGGCAATGATCCCAGTGCAGGGCTGCTCCTGTGACATGTGTAGAGGTTGCTGTGAGTTTCCATTTGCACTGGCGCTGAAGTCACACAACTCCTCTGAGACAGCCCTGTTTGCAGGACAGCTGCAGTTTCTTATCAGTAGGCACTTGATAAAGAACTCCACTTCAAAAAAAGGTCATGGACAATTATTTCTTTTGTTATTTGTAAGACTGGCAGACCTGGATGAATTCTTCCAGGGGTACCCATGGTGACTGAAATGGGAATTAGGAGATGGCATCTCAGTTTAGGGGGTGGAACAACGTGCTGCAACAGCTCAGAGGAACTGCATCGGACCAACTCACACAGAGATGGCCCATGTCCTCCCAATCAGAATGAAGCTTGTGGACCACTGGCCTCCTTTGCTGTTAGTCCTGCCGAAAGGATGATTTTCCCCTTTTATTTTGTAAAGGATATTTGGTTTAACAGCCTGTGATTCAACTAAAAGTCTGCCATGTTTCTCCACATTAAGGTAATAAATCCTGTCTTAGAAATAGCATTGCTGCTAGGGTGTAAATGCTGCTTACCTTAGCCCTGTGTCCTTAGTCTGTGGTCACAGAGCTACATCTGAGGAGGTGAAGACTTGTAAGTGTGAAAAGAAAGACTCTACGCTGGTATCTGTACTTCTACTGGAGTATTGCTAAGTAGAGCCAATGTATTGAAAAGGTCTGGGAGCCCCAGCTTTCTGTCTTTCTAATTTCATGAGTATTTACAATGTTGAATCCCTGAAATCTAAGTACTATATTTTACAGTTGACGTGCAGATAGTGGAAAGAGTTTAAACCAAATGTAAAGGGGCCACTGGATTCCAATAAAAACATACTTCTCTTTTTCAAGAGCAGACAAGCAAAGACTTCCCATATCTAGCCTTTCTGACTGGAAACAGGACCCAGCTTTCACATTTTTGTGATCCCATGTCTGGCACGTACTTCCAAAGTCTGTAACATTTTTATCCCTAGGGTTGAAATATATCAGTCCCCAGAGGTGATTCAAAACACGGCTGTCTTGGTAAGGAACTACAGGTTATTTCAAAATTTGACAAAAAGAGCATCATACTTTAGCCATAATCTTTAAAGTAATAATCAGTTTTACAAAATACAGTTTTCCCTTTTGAAGGCTGAACTTTCTTGGCCAGAATAATACACTAAAACAAGAGTCTAAGGTGCCTTTCTTGGCTCTGCCACGGGCTCACTTTTCATCTGTTAGCAAGCCATTTAATTTTTCTATACTTTCATTCTCTCCATTTGTGAATTCCAAATATTAACAATTTTTGGTATTTATGTGGCCACTCACAAGCAAAACTGGTCTAAAGATTATGGTCTACATTTTCTCTCATCAAAAAAACCCCAAACTGGCATACAAACTAGTCACAACAAAGCCCTAGCAGCAAGGATAGCAACAGCTGCTTCTTAGATGAGTTTCTCACATCTCAAAAAAGATTTCATGTCAAGGATGAAATGAGTCACAAAACAAAAAAAAAAACGTAGCTCCTCTCCTGCCAGTGCCCTGTGAGAAGACCACCTGGATGAGGGAATACAGAGCCCAAGTCCCTGCTTTAATTGATTCAAACTTCAGTGACCAGCATCTCAAATCATTATGCCTATGGAGTGATTTACTCCACAGAAGTTTGCAGAAAATCTTCGTGTTCACTGTAATATAAAATTACAACAAATTATTTCCTCTATTTTATATGCATTCTTTTATCAAATCCTCTCTGTTTTCTTTTTTTAGGTTCTAGCTCACATAACTCTAAACCACAGCTATAGAATGGCACATAGCCCTTACAAAGAGTTTCAAGGCACCAGCAGATATTCAGCTAGACAATACAGAGGTTAAAAAAAAAAGTGAATACTATCAAAGAAATCAGGAGTCAAATTCAATAATATAGAAACCAAGCCATAAACAAAAACAGAGCCAGATACCACAAAGCCAAAAGGAATCCAAACAGCATCCTCCAAACTTTTGCATGTTTATGAATTCGAAAGGTGTGAAATAGCTAAAACTGAAATCTGAACTACATTGTACATGACTAAGTCTAAAAGCAACATCTTCATTTATATTTGAGAAGAAGTAGAAATGCTGAACGACATGATAAGTGGTATTTTTATTTGAACAGATGTTAGGAGTGCTGTCTTAGAGTGTGCTGGGTAACCAGTGGGCTGTTGCTGTATTACAAATCCAGCCATCGCTGTGGATCCTGAGAATACTGCCCAGTTTAAACTGAAGCGTTTCCATGCTATCAGCAACTACTAGGGACAGTTTATTTTAGCACAGCTATTAAAAGAAGGAAGGTGAATGGTAGTTTCTTGGCTCCATTTCTTACAGACAAAAGACTATTTCATTTTATACCACTTAAAGTTTAGCTCTCTCCTTTATAGTCAGTGGAGGATGGTGTCCATCTCATCCAAAAACCTTTTGAAATTGGTCCCACAACTCATTTGGTAACTGGGCCTGTTTCTCTTCAGTGGTGATGAGGAGAAGCTGGGCTGGCAAGGTCGAATGCCGACACCAGGCTGCAGCAGCCAGGTGAGCAGAGTCCCCCTTGCACATCCACATCCCCCTGAGCAGTGCTTTGGGACCTCTCTGGTCCTGGCAAGTGCAGGTGGCTGCCTAGGCTCAGCAAAATCCCAGAGGCAGCAAAAACACCTCAGCTGCCTACTTTGCTTAAGCTGTCAAAAAACAGGCTGGTTTTTACAGTCCGGAAAAGTACTGGGGAAGGAGAAACTTTCCCCCTCCCCCCAATTTGTAGGCACACCATGTCTCCTTTGCCCTGAGGACAGGGAGGATCAAGCAGACAGGCACACACATTCAGTTCTCCTTGCCCCACTCTGATTCTCAAGTTTGGTCTTCATTGAACAGAGAAACAAGGGTATTTTTGTCTTACACATGGCATTTCAGCCAGGATAATGGAATTCAAAGGGAATTACCTTGCAGTAGGCTTACAAATATAACTTCTATATTTGCATATAATATATAGCATACATTCTTTTTTTTTTCCAAGAAAATTGTTTATTTGACAAAGAAAATTGATTCTAGTTTGATCAAAACTATTCACAATTTTTTTTGCCAAGTGCAGCAAATACTTTTGGCCAAAAAAGGTGGAGGCTTTTTCTTTTTAAGTTACAATACTTCATTTTGGCTTATTTCAAAACAAAATGCTTTGTTTCAAAACAGTGATTTGAGATCAAAGATACCTAGATTGAATACAAAAACACAATAAAAACAAAACAAAATTAACAGACTCTAAACTAAAGTATTTTTTGGAGACTGAATGGAATGGTTCATTTAACTTCAGATAAAGTTCGGGAAGGGGTGTTGGTTTTTTAGATCAAAAAAAAGAAACATCCACTAACTATTCACTCAGCCTTAATCTGGAGTTTTGGTTCAGCCAGTTTTTGACAGAGTAGCCAGCTGCAGAGTTCAAATCCAAACTGGAAAGTCTCCATGCTTTGGGGAGTAGGAGGGAAGACAGGAGGAAGTAAGGGGGAGAGAAGGTGCTGGAAAAAAACAAAAAAATGACAAAGACTAAAAGCCAAAAATAACCAGTCTGATTTAAAGGAGAAACGTGTCAGCACAGAATTTCCTTAGAGTTACCTTATGTTGATAGTAGAAATCTCTGATAAAACGTCGCCAAAAAGAATTTCAAACACAAATGCATCACACAGTGCCTTGAAAGCTGCATATGAGGGAACAATTTTTAATTAAAGACAAATTAAACTAAGCATATCTACAGCTTAAAAAAAATAAATTTCAAAGAGGTAGAGCCAATTACTAGAATGGTAAAATATACTTTCATGTTTTCACTAATACAGACAAGAAAAAGTCAGTCATGTTCAGACTTTTTGAAGGGATTGTTAATTAGCAGGATAATAATTTCCTTTTAAAGGTATTTCTCTGTTCTATCTCTGGTTTGCTGGAATGATTTTTTTTCAGGTCCAGCAGCTGCATTCCCTATCACACTTTGTCACATCATCAGTCATATGGCTACTGAAGTCAACTCCCCTTCAGCAGAAAGGGACACTTGTGAGTTTATATTACTGCCATAAATTTTTTGGCAGTAAATTTCTTAACAAATAATCCCATATTCCTCTGTATACAGTGCACAAACTGACTAATAAAATGATTTCTACTTGGGGATTTGTGGAATGCCTCCATCTTCAGTCAAACGTGTAGACAAAAGTATCTTGTAAAATGTACTGGAAAGTTCATAAGTTTCAGGGTTTGCAGGGAACATTCCACCTGGTGAGAAAAACAGAAAAAAAAAGATAATTATTCTCCAAGTTCACCAGGACCATGAGCCAAGGAAAACCTTAATTACAGTCAGTGGAAAAAACTGAGCAGTTAAGAGCTGGCCTTTTTGGGCAACACTCGAAGCAGCACTCGAGGAAATCAAATTATGAAATAATAAGTTGTTTGTGTTTCTGAGGTTTGTGTTGTGAATATGTTAGTCTGCATGCTTTGTGCTACCTGCCTGTCCCTGAACTTTTTAATCTTGAGATAAAGAGATGCTTGAAATAACATATAGCACAATGCATTATAGCTCCTCACTGGTCTTTCTTGCCTTAATTTGGGGCCACTTCCCATCAGCACTTCAGTCTCTTAATAATCCTTTGGCAGTGCAAACAAACTTTGAGGGGGTATAATGAGCTTTCTGAGCATGAAAATGAGAAGCACATCCTGCCCATGTGGTAAATATCTCTCCTTTATTCTCCCTTCAAACACAGACTGAGTAGTCTTTTAAGCAAGCGTTGAATTTGGCCCTCAGACTTTCTCACTGTCTTGGAGTCACCTGACCATTTTTAGGACAGACTGAATAGTGAAGAAAAATAATTGCAGTGAGTTCCAAACTTAATTTGTGCATGTGCTCCTGTTTCATTCAGTTTTCTCATAAGTAAAAGCAAAAGCAAATCCTGGATCTTACAATGGAGAGTCATTTAAATGCAGTTTATGATCACACAAGCTACTTAATAGCACATAAAAGTCCCAGGGCAGGCAAAGGAAAAGCAAAACCAGTACGTGGCTTAGGAGGCAGTTTCATCAAATTAGATTAATGAAATTCCTTGAGAAATAATAACAGTATTCAAGGATGGAAAGACAAGAAGGATGAGGATTCACCTCACCAAGCCTCTTATGACTAAAAGCTGCTAAATCAAGTATTTTCACCCCAGTATGTGACTCCCTCAAAAAGACTAGGGATTTTGCCCACAGACCATTAGCAGCAATGATGAACTGAGAGCAAGGTGTTCTCATGAGCAGCAGGGAGCCCTGAAAACAAGAAAAGCTTTGACTTAAGGTAGGTGCGAGGGGGAAGGAGTTGATGAGACTTAAAGAGAAGACAGGATTAGATGAGAAGTTTTAATTAATGTTGCAGTAATATTTTGGATCCACTGAATGGAATATTTATAGCATGTGGGAGATATAGGAGTATCATATATTTAAAAATGGGGGGTGGGGAATGCTGCTGTATTTTCCTTAAATTGTTTAAGCGAACTGAGCATCTTTCACTCAGCAGAGCACATAATGAACTTCTGGTCAGTGAGGTTCATGATGGTCTGAAATAAAAAATGTTCCCAGGTATTTTGCAAAACCAGGGCCTAAATAAAAGAAGACATCTCTGCAGTAAGTTAAAAGCTCCTGTGAATAACCAGTGGCCTCAAAAATGGAAGAAGAAAACATGGAAGCACCTGCCTTTCAGTGCAACCAAATCCATTGCAGAGGCCGAAAAAGGCCAAGGATTTTGCGAAGGTGTTTTCCCACTGCCTGGCTCTGTGGGCTCTTCTAATAATGGTGCAATTCTTTTTGCTTTATCAGCACCATCAGGATAAAAATATCATTAGGTCATGCAAACCCAGTGCATGTCAGCTGTGACCTTCCCAGGCAAATATGGGTAAGCTGAAGGGAAAAGGGAGGGGTTTTATCTCTCCATCGGCACCTCCAGCGAGCGATTTTCTGCATGTCTGAGCTCCAGCGCCTGCCCACGTCGCACACACCGCAGGCTTGTTGCTGTCCAGTAGCGGCGGGTTGCTGAGCATTCCTCGATGCAGCCTGGGAGTTTGTTTTGTTACCTTGGGGAATTCAGCTGTGCCAGAAAATATGGTGTAAGGGTGCCTGCCATTTCGTTTAAAAAGAAGTCACGCAACAGAACTCTCTCCAGTGAGGTATATTCTCTAAGTAATTGGTTTTTTTCACCCCTGGTCATTAGGAATAGAGTGCATCTCTCTGCTAGTTGAGTCCTAATCTCTTTCATTATTGGAATGTGTGGGTTTTTGCTGCTTGGCTGCATTCAAGAACAGTTCACACATCTGACACACTCACACCATGTTAACAGCACACAGACAATCCACCAATCTGAACAGGAAGAGGTTGACCGAGATTTAGTTTTTCACATCTTCAATTGAAGTTGGACCTGAAATAAGTAATGTAATTTTAAAAAATAATGAAGTAGGGGTTTTTTTCTTTTTCTGATTTTCTTTTCCCTTTTTCTCTATGTGAGAACAGATGAAAATAGATTCTCTTTTATCCTTGATTTTTTCAAAATTATAATACAGAGGAAGTGAAAATCTACTAAAAGAGTATGAACATCAATAAATGTTTGTTACTCAGACTGTGATCTGTGAGCCACTTGTGGCCCAGACTACATCAGATGTTTGTCTGAAAAACAACTGCAGAAAAATTAGAACAGAATGAAAACAAAAATTACGTGCACAAAAGCAAACAAGCAAAAAGCAGTGGAAAATAAAGGTAATAAGCTACCACTGAAATGCTTACCATCATTTATAGTTCATTGTAAATAAAAAAACATTCCAGCACAGCATGAGTAAATACAATGGCCACTTTATTGCAGAGGGAAAGGGGACTTAAGGAAGTAAGAAAAGCTCTGAAACTAAAACCAAAAAAGTTAGAGCTGCTGTTTTCTAGAAAAGTCATATTGCTCCCTCTTGGGAAAGTGAAAAGTGGCTATCCTTCAGCCAAGAGACTTCACTGGGTCAACTCCACATCCTTCTCTGTGTGTCTCCAAGCACATGAACAGGAGGCACGATTCTGCTGGGAACGGCAGTCTTGTGTCCTCCTTTTCCCAAAGGCAGTGTGTGGCTCCAGCTGTGTGTGCCAGTACTGTCCTGGGCTGAGGTGTGCAGGGCAGCAGTGTTCTGCCCCAGGCACTGTGAGGGTCTCCAGTATCGTCCTGGAGCTGCAGGCACACTGAGCCCATCATTCTGTCCTCAGTTTTCCATTGCACGCCTCCCTCTGCACTCCTCAGATAAAGAGCCTTTAAGGAAGAGAACTGTTTTGTACTAATAATAGCTTAAATTGTCCTGTGGGAGTAGAGCAGCCCCATTAACTCCAGTGTAACAGAAAAAGGGAATGCAGGGTCAAGTTCAAAACCAGAAAGACTTTTTAATATCTTTTTTTTTTCTTTTTGTGTTGTGTGTACACTCTTTGGACAGTGGAAAATGGACTATATTTGTATTTCTAATCCCTATCTACCCAGTTTCACTTTCTGGCTCTCATTAGTGAAACTAGTGGTCGCAAAAGCAGAAATGGGGTATTTCAATCCCATGTCAGCAAGTGTAAATTACTATAATACGTTTATCTGTAGGACTTTTCCTTCTGTAGTCTGTAATCAATCACAGTCACAAATCTTTAATTTAATGTAGCCTTTTTTTTTTTTCCTTGAGAAAAGGAATCCAGGGTTTTATTGTTTTGAATAATTGCAGGTGATGCGAACACTAAGAGGTGAGAAAGATTTGGAAATTTTTGCTTTTTGAGATACACTTCTATAAATGCCTGTCATAGTTTGGAACAGGAAAAGAGTGAGCATAAAGGAAAAGCAAGTAGAGAAAAAGCAGATTTGGTAAGAGTTCTCTCAAAATTTTTACTGTCAACAGCCATATGTTTGGAAAAGCATCTGGATCAGGAAAATTACAAAGTGTGTGTGTGTGTATTGGCCATGGCATTTTGTTCTGTGACTGAAAGAGAGCATGCATGTTAACAGTTGAAATTTGAGTTAAAAGAACTGAATATCTTTATTTTTTAAGTACTTTCTCCTCTTCCTACACAGACATTTTTGGCAACGCACCTTCTGAAAAACTTGGAGCCTCTCCCACAATGCTGAGACTAAAAATATTTAAAAGAAGTTTCTGGAGTATGAAAATATCCAAAGATCACTCTTCAGAAGGCAAAAAGTTGTAAATGTCACTTGTTTCCTGGGGACAGAGACCGCTCCATGCACATATCTATATTCTATTGCTCTTGTACTGTCCAAAAACATATTTTAAGCAAGTGTCCAGGCATCTGTAAGGTAGCCACAGTGGAGAAACAAGAAGAATGAAGTACAGTGAATGTAAATGGCATGTTTAGTGTTAATGAAGAAATGTCTATTTTGCTATTTATCTGTGTCTCAGGCAGGTTTGTGTTGCACTAACAGACTTGGGAATAAATAAGGGTGATGGAGCTAAATGCTGTAAAAAGAGGGTGGTGGTTGGACTTGTCCCAGCAACACAGCACGTTGATAACTCAGCTTTTGTAATCCATGAGCTCCAATAGCAACTACAGGATTTAGGTGCAGAGCATGCAAATACTGACATATGTGCTTAACCCAAAGCCTTGTAAGCCAGAGGTCTCAAGCATGCCAGATTTTACAGCCCCTGCCTCCGCTTTGTGATGACCACTTCTGTTCCATCAAATGATCCAAATTAATCATTGCTCTAGTTATGAATGAAACAGAGAGTCCTCCCTCTGTGCTCTAGGGTAGGATTCAGGTTATTATTAAATCTGTCTTCAACTCTCATGCTTATAAATCTGTGTGCTTCAAAGACCACAGTGAACACAGGCCCTTTGCTGAAGCCAGAAGGCACGTCTGCATACCCACATTTATAAAGCATCTTAACAAAGAGATTCTGCAAACCCAGGGATGAAGGTAAGGTAGTTATTAAAACAGAAGTAAGATGCCTTTACTGGACTGCCTTGCTCTTCGGAATATTTGTGACAATATTTGGCACAAATCCTACCTTAGCTACAAAGGCTGCTCTAACACTTTACTCTCTCCAGTACATAGAGGAGAAATGTACTGCTACCTCTCAACATTTCCCTGCTGTGAGATGTGTCTAAGGCATTCAGCAGAAATGCATGTGTCACTTTTCTCCATCTTGCAGCTACGGCACTATGAAACATTATAGGTGCTGGGGTTTCTTTTCACCCAACACTGGGAATCAGCAGATCGTGAAGCAAAACTGAAGCAAACAGTCAACATGCTTAACTACCATGTCCTCAAAATATGTTTTGTAATCAAAAAGTGTAAATAATGTATCCGTTATGGGAAGAAGTCTCTCAAAACACCATTATCCAACATATCCATTCTTTGACTCACATTTTAGTGAAAGACAATTTGAATTAGGGCTTACATGGTAAACATGTCTGCAGTGAAGAGAGGATAATATTAAAAAAATTCTAAGGGTGCTCTAAAATTAATTCTTTGGGATTGAGGATGTGAGACAGAAGATCTGAAGAGAATTGCGGGGATATTAATAGAAGTGATCACATCCAAACAAAGTTAAAACATGGTGAGCATGAATCAACACTAACATCTCTTTCAGAATATTGAAAAAACTCATACATGAAACTAAGAATCATGTGGCAACAATTCTTAACAATATATCACATTTGGCAGCAGCAGTTAGGTGCTTACATTCTCCTCTTTGACCAGGATTGAAGAAAGAGGAAAACCAGGCTAGACCTATCGGCTGGAGCTCAAGGGGTGGAAAACCACAGAACAAAGTTTAAAGGACAAAATATTTAAATTAATGGAGACAAGAAAACAGTGGTATAAAATCCAATATGTCTTTAGGTAGGGTGATCATATCAGTCTAATCTAATAGCATTATTTGGTAAAATTACCACCTTTTGCAACTCAACCTCAATCAAGTAGTTTGTACTATACCACTGAAGTTACTAATTCATCTGGAGAAGGGGGTATTAATACTGAAGAAGTATGGTATGCATAAAGGACTGGCAGAAAGAGAAATGAGGTCAGACTGCTCTCAAAGAGGAGTTGTTGGGCTGGCGAGACTGCTAGTTGAATTACTCAAGGACTTGCCTCGGCACCAGTTGTCAGTATTTCCATCAGTACAGAGGAAGTTCAGAGCATCATAGAGTCAGAACTGAGAGTTGGAGCAAGAGAAGTGGGATGAATTTCAAAAACATAAATGAAAGACTATTATTAGCAGGAGTCTCTGCATAACCTGAAGAATTCATACAGACAAGAGGTGCATTTATATTCATTATCTGATCACATCAGGACCGTAGTAACTACCAATATGAAAAAATGCAGATGTTAGATTGACCATTATGATCCTGAGCATGTTTGCAGTCCATAAATGTATCCGGGAAATAAATACTTATGAAAAAGAGAGAGAAGAGAAAAAGAAATAAATGTGTATAAAGTGGCTATAGAGAGCTAGATGGGAAAGGAGGTCTCCTACAATCAAGACTGTGAGATTCTGGAACAGCCTTCTAGTAAGAATAGTGGGGGAAAAAACACTAGCTCGCTTTCAAATGGGACTCAATCAGTTTGTGAGTGAGATTATATGGTAAGGTTGCCTGAGACTGAAGAGGACTAAATGCAGAGATCCTTCCATCAGTGTGTTTCTAGCTGCACCATTCCCTTCCAGCTTTGCACTGGTGAGCTGGGAGGTTGGGAGGTTCGCCTTGATCATAGGAGTAGCTCCACTAGAGAGAGAGAGGAAGAAAACTGAAGAGTTCTGAACCTTTTCCAAGGCTTCAGAGACATTAAAATAGAAACCCAGGAATTTGTCCAAGGTTTTATGTGACCTAGTTCAGCAGTTACAGTTCCCTCCCCCAACACACACGTCTTAAAAAAGACATAGTGGGACTGAAAGAGAAGTAGAGAGGGGAGTTACAGGGCTGATCAAAGGTATGGAACAACTTCCAGGTGAAGAACAATGAATTGCATTAGGACTCTTCAGCCTCTAGAGAGCTACCTGAGGACAGATACATTGCAGAGATCTACAAAATCACACACAGGGCAGAATGTCTGCACAGGGAATGTCTGTTCTTGGTCTCCCCAAGTGGAACCAGAGGATGTCAGAAGGAACCACCCAAGTGGCAGTTTTGAAAAGTACCAACCAGGGGTTGTGGAGTTCCCTACTGCAGGGCGATGTGGATATGACAGAACAAATCCTTTAAATGGAAAGGTATCACATCAGACTAAGTTGCTGAACCATGAATTGCTGCAGGCTGTGAAAGTATTTGTGGGAAGATGTATTATACTCTCCATTACCAACTTCTACTTGCCTCTTCCAGGTGCCAGATGCTGGGCTTAGCTGGACTTTTGGGCTAATTTGATACAATTGAGTAGTTCTGTTCCATTCCATCTAGTAGTTAAAAAGTATGCCATGAACAGAACAGAGATCATGTTCAAGATCAACCCTGTGTGCTGTGCAGTCAATAAGCACAATCCTGGAACAATCACACAGGACAGAAGTCTTGGGCCACACCTTCCTAAATACATCCTGCACATTATCTCAAGCATGCCCAGGCCAACTTACTGTGTAAAGAGAGGGCAGGCAGGAGCTGTCAGATATGGTGTTTTTTGAGCAATATAGCCACAGCTGCTGAATGCAAGATACATTCAACAGCTCTTGGCAAATAACGCTGTTGGAGCACAGCTGAGAACATTTGGAGTGCATCTGCAAGAACATTTGCTGAAATGCTTACACCTGGGCCCTGTTTGTAATGGTGACCCCATAAAAAGGCTGTGGGGTTTGGCTTTTAGTAGCTAGTCTATATAAGGACAGTTAAGGCAGATGGGTTATCCATGACTTCAGATCTACCCAGTGAGGACTATGCTAAGATTTATACTATTTACAATCTTCATGGATCTCAATGGAGCTAAACAGAACTGGAGCAAAGTACCATTAAGTCAGTTGTTACAGTTATGCTAATTGTCAGCACATATCAGCGTAACCTCCTCCCAAAACCTTCCACTCCTCCTTTGGTCCCCCTCAGATGATCTGCCTTACTACGTGACCTTTCACGATGTTATCTGAGGTAGTAACAGGAAAGAGAAAAATAAGTCTCTCAGACCATGCTACAGTGCTAGGAGTGCTTCCAAATTCCTAGGTACAGTACACAAGCTGGCCACTGCCCAGTTTCATACGAAAGTGAGACTGTGCACATGTCAGGTTTCCCCACACCTCTGCTTTTGCCAAGCACCACCCCAACACGATCTCCAAACAAAAGCTCTCCCCACCCTGCCTGTGCCCCCATCCCAGGCAGTACCCAGGGGTGCAACTGGAGCCAAAACACTGAAGCTTAAGCAACCTGATGACTGTATACTTTAAAGCTGCTTAACTTTAAATGTCCAAATAGCTCAGCTAAAGCTATGACTTACATGTTTAAATTTAAGCATGTGCTTAATTAATTTGCTGGCTAGGGGCCTAAAAGTACAGTAGCAGTTACCTAAATGCCTTACCTACTGCTGCTCTGTGAATTCTCAGCTCTTTTTTGTGGTCTGGGTCTTCTCTTCCCCCGTGGACCAAACCAAAACATCCACCCCTGCAGCCAAGGTAACCCATGCTGCCATAACTAGTCTAACAGCTTCCAAGGAGCTGGCTACCAGGAGGGCATTTAACCATGCATGACCTACCACTGTCCCTGGGCTGGGACATCCAAAGGCTGTCTTTATTGCTGTAAAAATGCTAAATTTCCTTGACACATCTCCTGATTCCTACGCTCTACTGGGAGATTTCATCAATTCATGCTAATGTTTTTCTTTCCAGGATTTTCCCATCTTCTTTTTATTTTAATGGACTGCTTTGCTGCAGCAAATTCATCGCCACTCTCTCCAACAAGGAAAAAGAGTTCCCTCTAGCCACCAGCTTTTGTAACAGCACCTACACTGCCTCCACGCAGCACTTTCCTTTAAATGTGGGTTTATGTTTATGTAGCAGTAAAACTGTAATCTGAACATCAGTGACAAGTCTACTGAATAGTTATTAAGCTTCTAAATTATTATATTGGTTTTTCAGTGGGAAGGAAAAACAAATGTATCTGGGGGCAGAGAGAATGCCAACCTGAGGCAAAAATATTGGCCGTAATAATAAACTGAAAATGTTTGGAATAATTTAGGATAAAATACTCATTCAAAAATATTTTCCAGTTTTTGGGGAAAAGCCAATATAGCCAAGTAGGTCTGGGAAAAAAATACCCTGAGATCAGAACAAGAAATAATTAGCTTGTAACAGAATTCAAAGAATCCTCATTTCAGTTCCCCAAATAGACTCAGGAACTGAAAATATTTTTATTTCATTTCTATTTCTTTTATATGTATCCAAAGGTACTAACTTCTGGTGTTAAGCCTCACTTAAAATCACCCTTCTTTGCCTTATTCAGTAATCAATGCACTCTTTAGTCCAGTTTGAGTGTTAGGAACAAACTAGAAAAAGCAGATCAACATTCCATGTAAAAATGATGCTGAAGTATGCATGGGCTCCGCCAAACCAATACGGCTATAAAAAAATCTCTATCAAGTGGTTGAAGCAGACATGGTGTAGACACCTCACAAACAAACCAGTGACCATGTTCAAACACCACTCATTTGAAGACTCTATCCATAAACCCCTATCCAAGAATACCAGGGAAATGAGGGTGGAATAAGAGATATCAGTGTGGGAGTGTGGGAGGTAGAACAGAGGGGGAAAAAATCAATTGAATGTAATATTGAAACAATAATACCAAAGCGAAAACTAAAATAATATACAAAAGTGTACTGATCATGAAAAATATCACTGTGAGAGCCTGAGGAAAGACTAGAGAGAGGAAAAACAGAAATGATTGCTGTAATAAGGACAGAAAAGCACAAGAGAAATCAAATCTGACATTAATTGTAGGATTGCATAGGACTTATTGTAACTATGGAAAGATATACTGTGCTGTGGGCTGCATACTGATTTCAATATTTGCCTCATGTTTTTGAAAGTTAACTACTATTTTATTATATCATATGATTAAACCAAAGAAGTGAATGTGAGAAAGGAGAATTAACTCTCAGGACAGTGGAAAATGTGCATCAGTATTTGTCATCATATTGGTCTAATATTAATTTTCCATGGAAACTAGATTGTCATTAAAGAATAACAAAAATTCCACATCAGCTTTTAATCTCTTCTAGAAACTCCATGCTGCTCAAAGATGTATTGAAGCTCTCTATCAACCCTCCTGCTGATAGCCCTCCTCTCTATCAGCCCTCCTCCACCACTCTACCCAGGCTCTGATCCCAGCTCGTGGGGCCCTGGCAACTCTAACTGACACCATATATTTGCTGTTTTTTCATTAAGTTTTGGGCTTTTTTTAGCAGTTTGGGGTCTATTTAAGAGTGATTTTGTTAGTCAAAGGGGGAATCAACATAAAAAGTGTTGAGTAATGGCACACCATGTCCACTGGTTGCTCCACAGCCCAGTCCCTCAGGGCAGATCTATTCTGCTGGTGAGATGCAGTGAGTTTTGGGGTGTGAGGTGGTGTGAATTTAACAATGCACAACAGGTCCGCACAACCACTGTGCATTTCTCTATCTACTAGCAAAGTGACAGGAGTGAGAAATGCACGAGTATTGCCTGAATTCTCCTTAAAATTATCTTTGTTAGTCCTTGCAAAATCTGTTTCCTTGCTGAAGAAAACCCTAAACTGATAATTGTTGGCTGCTGGGATGATACACCCTCTGTGGGATCATGTCGTATTTGATTTCTTTCAACATATGGCTCAATGTCAGTCTTCAGTCTTGCCTAATAAGGCAGTTTTTATACTGTTTTGCACATATTTGTTCAATTGGCACAAGTATTTCCACTGAGTATTAAATAAGTTGCCTTAAAATGGATTTTTATTTATCAGTCACGGTAATACATATGTGTCCTTCAGAAACAACTAGCTAACTAATCACAGGTAAGTGACTTCACTCAAATATGTATTTCCTAGAAATGGGCTATGAGCAGATGATAATTTTTCAACTATTTTAAAAAACAGATTTTAAAAAGCTGATAAATCTGTGCACATTCTGAGGAAGAAAAAAATGATCATGAAAATAAACCACTCGTTTAATGCAAACCATTTATGTATCTTTGATTGTTACTGAAATGTGTATCGGGTCTGGAAGTGGAGTTAGGACCATCTTTTCGAAAAACTCTTGATAGATGTAAACTAAATATTCACTAAATCTTCTTGTGGCACAGGCTTGCTGCTAAATGAAAGACCAGCTCTATTTCATCTATGGATGTGGATTTTTTTGGAGGACTATCCTTGTTTGAAATACATAGCGGAACATTTGTTTTGTGAGAGTTGGCAAAATCAGGGCAGAAGGCTTAAAGGATGACAGCAAAATTAAATGAGAGGAAAGTAGTTCATGGGAGAAAATACCTGGCTTACTGATTTGAACCAGCAATAAATCTACAAATGTTATTTGATTTTAGCATAGAGGTTTTCTATGAAATTTATTTTAAATGTTTTCATAAAACACATTTTTAAAAGATTGTATAGGTTGGAAATTAAGTCAGATTAATGTTTCAATACAAGAAAGGAAAAACTCAAATGAAAATGCAGGAAATTAAATTGTTAAAAAAAATATATATTTTTTTAAAAGTTGTCTAAATCTGTTGGGCAAACTGTTTTCATACCTATTATTCCTAACGCAGTGATGTCACTCAAGCCTCCTAAATACAGGATAAAGATTCAGTTGACATCTTTAACATGAAAATGCAGTTAAAATGAGGCCTTCTTAGGTATTAGGTCTTTGATATGCTTATACCTTAGTTTCTAGCCAGGACAGAAGCATGTCCTTTGAAGACTACCACAGAGCTGGTCTCACTGCTGGAACACTTAACTTTTATGACCTTTACCACTAAAATTGGACAAGACCACTGGTCTAGCTCACAAGAGACATCTCCAGTGTTCATTATTTTATGAAGTGGAATACAAACGATACCTTCAGATGAGCAGCAAAGTTTCAGTCCTAGTAGATTCCAATAAATACCTCCCCCTTTCATGTGCCAGGTTCAAAGCTTTGTAAGTCTGGAAAGCTGAATAGAGGATGGAGAGTTAGCCAGATTCAATTCATTAGGACACATCTTAACTGGCAGCTTGTAAAATAAACCTTCTCCCCCACCTCTCAATTCCTTCAAAAACCATAATGCAACCCCGACAGAAAGCTGATAACTTAACCATGCAACAGAAAGCCTGAAATCTGCAGACAAGGATTTTACTATGTGCTGAGCCTGGGAAGTGGAAGGAAAATAATGTAATGTTGTCCCCTACATACAGAACTTCAGGGAAAAATCATCCAACAGAGTAGGAAATGTGTTCATGACGTCCAAATTCTCACTAAAGCAGGAATAGACAGTGTCTTATTCATCATGGAATTGCATGTGGAGAGCTGTACTGTATAGAAAGGAAGGATCCCTTGCTATATATAGCTGTCTACATCTATCCCTGCCCAAACACGCACTGAAGTGCAAACACATGCACACACTCCCGAGACCTTTTCCTTTTTGCATTTCAGACTGTTTGGAAGCAAATCTCTAATTTTAACCTAGAGACTTGCATCTGTTATCTAGAGCTAGTGGCGCTCTTCCAGAACAAGTGATGTGACAGTTAAATGATATAAATTATTGAGCCTTATATAAATGTTATCCTAGGAAAACCCAGCCACTTAACATGCAGCAGGGAATTCCCAGATCAACGCAGGGGTTTGGTGTCTGCCTCTGTCCCACTATTTTGTGATTTTTGTGTGAGAATCTGCTTTCGTTTTATAAAACCTCTCTGTTGTTTTCTTTTTTTCAATGATCTATTACAGTCTGGAAATGGTCTCTCTAAAAGGGTTTACTCCTCCAGTAGCTGCATATTTCTTTAGAATGATGACTTAGTACTTACTGTAAAATTCAGGCTTGGACCTGCCTTGATAAAACTGTGAATTATGAAAGACGAGCATTTTGGTTCTTCATAATATCAAAACCACATTCACATTCCATTGCTCTAATCCCACAGAACTTGAAATGGGAGAGATTCAGTGATGTTGAAGCAGAACAGTTCCTACTTCCCCATGCAAAATTTATGCAAACTTGTCCAGGGCAGATTTGGAGATGTCTGAGGCTCATGAAATGCCTGGCACAGTCCAAAATCAACCCAAGGACGGGGGACAGGAAGGGAGGAGTGATTGATTCCACCTCGCTTAAACACCAATATCATCTAAAAACATGAATAGAGTAGCCTGAGGGGAAGGACAAGTAGAGGGAGAATCAGATCCTCTTGGTTTTTCCCAGGTATTTTCACTTTGCACCTGAAGTAGAAATGTTCCTTGCCCTAAATTACACAGTGAGGAAAAGACTGGAGAAAAAAGTCCAGAAAATATAAATTCCTGCTAATGATATCGATTCCTTGATTCTAAAATTCTTACTCAGGTCAAAACCCTGCTAACAGGATCTGCACCTGGATAAGAATGGAGTAACTCAGCTGCTTACAGGAGCTGGTTCACTATGCTGCTAGTATTCCCATTGCACAATTTTCCGTGTCTAACAGTTAGTCCTGTATGCCTTTGTCAGGACCTGAAACTAAAGCTGCTAGAAACAAACAGAAAAGGGTGTTTTATTCTAAGGAATGCCCCAGAATGACTCTCAAAAGACATGTTTTTTGGCTGTTAGGGTGGCTGCCCATCTGGTTATACTTTTCAAGAAAAATGATGATTGAATATTCCTTCTTATGTGAAACAGAATTGCTAATTCAGAAATATCAAAGTGATCTGGTTTTTGTTCTGTCACAGCCTCGTGTTCAGGTTAGTCTATTAAACTACTTCAGCACTTTATTTCATCTACTCCAACTCTGCTATTCTTTAGCCAGACTTTTGATATAGCAGTCCTGACTTGCACTACTTGCAGTTCCCTCAGATGGATGTAGTGCAACAATCCACTTAGCATCTAGAAATTATACTTTAGGAATAAACTTTAATGGTGTTGTCCTGCAGAAAGTGCACTTACTGAATTTGGAGAGTCAGGACCAAAACTGGCCAAAGCCTCTCCTGCCTACCTGTTCACTTTTCCTCTGGATGATCTTGGGTTCTGGCAGAGCCCCACTTACCATTTCTTTTCCTCTTCTCATCTCTTGTGCTAGGCAATTACCTGGAGCAGTCCTTTTCCTATTTAGTCCAATATGTTCACAGTCTGCCTATTTTCTAAGTTTTAATCTATCTCTCTTTCTGTAATGAATCTTTGGCCCTTGTTATCACAAATATATGGGACCTTGTATACCATGTACTAAGAGCAAAGGGAAGGGAGGAAATTGAACTACATTTACTAAGATTAGGTAACACTTTGCTGTGTCTCAGTGATTGTACTTTAAGTAAGATATCTGGGTAAAAGCAACTGCTGAAAGTGACTGGGGAGCCAGACTCTGCCTGTGAATTCTCTAATAATGGCGGCCTTTATTTTTGCCACCCAGAGTCTGAGAAGTTCCTGTTAACTCACCATTTAGCATTATCTATCTGCTTTTGGCTGATCACTGATTTACCATTGAGTTTTATAAGTAATCTTGCACCAAGTGCTGATTTTGAACAATGTGGTTTGGATTAAAGGTGCCTGTTCATCATCATTAAAGCCTGTGAGCCACCTACTCTGATAGGAGGGGTTTTTGTATACTCATCAGTTCATGCCTGAGAAGTGCTTAGCAAATATAAAGCAGTACATAAATGCTGATTTATTGTTTTTCTGAGATGTGCTGTTATTGATCATCCTGTTGAGGGCTGTTGCAGAGCTTTCTGGAGACTGTACTGACTGTACCGTGTTCTTGGCAAGTCCACGAGCAGGGACTTCAGAGCCCAAAGGAAGCAGCAGAGAGCTGAGTAATGATGGCACAAACCTTTTGCCTCTTGGACAGAGATCTCAGCAGTCCCCGGGGGCCCTTGTCACTCAGAGGATGCACTAAGTGGTGTGTTATTGCCGAGGACAGTCTTTCCCTCCTCCCCCTCTCCTTAGGGAAAGCTCTACTGCACCTCCAGCCCACCCTCACTGCGCTTAGTGATCCAGGATCTCGGGAAATGCTTTTCCAGCACGTTTCCTCTCTTCCTGAGTGCAAAGGCAAAGCAGGTTTGGCATCTCCTCCTTACAAGCCTCACTGCCCTCGCACATATATCACATGTAGATCACAACTTAAGTAGGATTTCTTGGCATCATCACATACTGCATGACTCAATCTGGGTGGTCAACGTACATTTGCATCTTTAAAAGGGGGAGAAAAAAGCAGGTATTTTCAAACACAGCAGAGTTCACTAGATAAAGGATACTTCTCCTTGTGTAACATGTAGCTTTATCAGGCTATTAAGCTGAGTTATCCAGCCAAAGCCAAACACAGGTCCCAAACGGCAGCACCCCTGAGGAATGCTCGTCTATGCCTGGATGCAGCATCTTTCTGCCTGTGGAAACAGCCTATATAATGTTTCCATAATGCTATCCATAGCTGCCCACACTGGTCTTTTCCCAGGGAGTCCCTCTCTGTCTCAGGCTAAAGCCAAATTCCCGCTGTCCATGTGCTGCTGTGGAGTGCTGCTGTGTGGGACATATGAGACAGCAAAGGTGAGGGACCAATTTAAGAAGCAGTACCTGTACTGCAGTGTGGAGCAGACATTTTGTTCTGGTTTGGCTGCTATTTAGATGTTAGCTTGTTCAGTGAAAGCAAACTTTGAGAAAGACCATTTTCATTACATTCCTCCCTATTCCTATAATTATAATTTTGTGTAAAAGAAAACTGTATTTTAAATATTTTAAATGCATTTATGTTGAGATGTAAAAGAGATACTGATCTCATCTGCAGGATTAAAAGCTGTATTTCACTTAACAGAGGCTCAACATGTAGCATAAATGAGGAATGGTACCTGGAAAGTATTCTCATCACTTCACATAGCTGATACTCTTCCTCTTGGAAAATTCAGTAATTCTGCATGAGTTTCTCAGCCTAACTGTGTCATATAGAAAAGGGGGTCATGTTGCCACCCAGACTACTTCAAAATATCTAACTCAAAGGTTTGCTGAGGAAAGAATGCAGAATTATTAATAAAAAAACTATCCTGCCTAACGTAACTATGCTGACCTCATTCAAACTTACCCCAGCTATGAATGAGGCCCATTCAGTTTAACATAGGAAGGATTTGCAGGATTCAGATTCCAAGTTTGACACAATTAATAGTGTTTATAAGTTCAAGAATGTTGCTGTTAGGATGGAGCGTATTCAAGACAAGTGATCATATTTCATAGCACACTTAGAGGGTGAAGAGGCACTTGACATAAGACACTCTCGTTTTCATAATCCAAATCATTTAGTTGTTCAGGAAGTTTTACATTTTCTTCTGCCTCTTTCCCTCCCTTCTTCTACCATTTTCATGCATAACATCATTTTTATTTTCCTCCCATTCCAGTGCCTTGCCTTTGGGAGGATTCAAACAAACAGAAAAAATGTTTGTCCTGAGTCTCAGCAAAGCTGAAGAGCAGCAAAGCTAAAGCATGATTTTGCATTTAGTGGGTCTGCGGTTGCACAAAACAAGACTGTAGCATTGTCATGAAATTAATAATATAAAATGAATAGCAGTGATTTTGCCTGTCACAGGCATAAATAGGAAAACACCAGACTGAGAAATGTACATAAAACTAGTGTAGCTTGAACTAAATAAAAGAAAATAAAGAGACACTGGAAAAACGTAAATTTAGGGAACATAGAAATTGTTAAATATAAATTCTGCTGTCAAAATAAATGTGGCACTGACTCTTTTGTGAACTCATACCACTTAATTTCTCCTGTATGGCTATGCAACTACAGTAGGGCCACAAGTGGAATACTGTACTGATTTCAGTTCTCCTCAGAACCAGTAAACATTGACAAAAAATGGGATCTGTTTCAGGAAAGCATCTATATTTAGATGCATAAGTCCTATTGAAATCCACTTGCTTTAACTTTAGCTCATATAAATGTTACTTTAAGTTGGGGACAAAAAGAATAAAAAGTACAGTCTGAAGGAGATACCTTTCAAAGAAGTGTATCTATAAATCAGGGAAATGGATGTGTAAATCATGAACTTTGGGTTGAGGCTATAAAAGAGACAGAAGAGTTGCCTTGATTAGAGAAAGGCAAATAAATGTGATTGATGAACTGAGGTAAATGCAAGAGAAATGCAAGATCAGTATCAAGACAGCTTCAGAGCATAGGAATCTGTCTGTCCATCCTTGCTCCTCATGCTGTGTTTACATACTGCCTGGTGCTGCTACAAAACTGCTAGAACAAAAAAATACTGCATGAAAGACCAGTTGGTTAGATATTTAAAATGTATACCAGAAAGAAAACCTAACCCGACCTTGTTCAATTAACCAGGAAGGGATGTTCACCCTGCAGCCTTTATGGCACTGTCATTCTCCTGTTTCTCGAAGAGGTGTGAGTGGTGCCATATCTACTGCCCACGGCCCTCAGGGAGCACAAGGTAGTTTATGGATCGCCTTGGGAAAACCAGCTAGTCCCAAATTGATGTAAATAAAAGATTTGGGTCCTAGACCTGGAGTGGAAACGAAGCCGCCTGCATCGGGCAGCTAACACACACTGCACACTAACCTTACAAGTGGTAGATCTGACTCGTGCTTTTGTTATTTATCAGCGTTTAACACTAAAGAACAACAAAAACCCCAAACCAACCAAGCACCACCAACAAAACAACCCAAGTCTTCCTTAACAAGGAGTTCCTTTCAGATGGTTATTAATTAGAGAAGCAAACTCTGGGTCTCCTGGCCCTCTGCTGCGCTGCTCGCAGTGAAAAGTACAAAGTGAAGTCCTGCTGTGTGGGTAAACTGATGACTCACTTTTAATATCAGGTTGAGCCAGGATCTCAAAGGCTGCCAAGTTACCTCTACAGGGATCCCCACTTCAGCCCACTCACATTTCCTAATAACAGCGCTCCATTTCAGCAGGCTGGGTTAAGCGAGGCACTTGGATTTGTAAACAGAGGCAGTCTAGGAAATAATGTAGCAGTGTGGTTAGCTATATAAGGTTGTAGGACAACAAGGTATAATGGTAGTGCTGCTATTAAATAGCCAGAGGATATTGCTCAAATTTGAACGTGACAGCAATTAATAAGAGATAATTTTAAATGGTATTTTAAAATTCTATCCGTGCCCTCTGTAGTCCCGAGAGAGGTATTACTGGCCCTCTTTGCATCATAAAAAGAGGAAAAGACTGCTGGCAACTGTATGCCTACAGAAGCACACGTTTTAAATAGATTTAATTTATAGTTAGAAGACCAAAAATTATTTTATACAAAATAGACTGCATGTTCCTGTGTTTTGACATTAGGGCTTAAACCATCATGCTTGCTGGAATACTTTTATGGGTTCTTAGACATTTATTTGAAGTCCCTTAGTCTCAGCCTGGTGAAATTTAGGATGTGCAGAAACATGCCAGAGCACTGACTCACTCCTGGCAGATTTGCGTCTCATTCTATCCCGGCATAAACTACGACTCGTATGCTGTTACCACACAGATCAAAAGATGCATGTTTATTGTCTTGGCCACATGACTGAAAATATATCGCTGTGTAAGCTCTGCGTTAGGTTTCCTGCTTGAGGACAAACCTCTTTCTGTTCAGCCATACAAAGGTTTTCTTAAAAGAGACGTCTGTTTGGTTATAAGACTCCGCTGCCAAACTGATTGCAAATCCAGTGGTGTATTCTGAAATGTTAAACAACTCTGTGAAAGAATTTTAACTCCCTGCCCGCCTCTCTTACCATCTTCGTCCACTCGGTAAGGCTTCAACTTTCTTTGCAGCAAGCAGCCTTCAGCACCCCGTGCACCCAGTGCTCTTTCAGGATTACAGTCTTGTGCCTGCCCCATATACATACAAGATGATGTACAGGAGGTGTAAGTCCTCCGGTAGGAAATGAGAGCTTTTTCTCTCTCACTAAATCACTTTTGCTTCCACCAGGCAGTCACAGAAAGCGAGGAGAAAAGCACAGCCAAGGGATATTTAAAAATATAAAACCAGGCAAACAAAAGGGAAAATCCCCAGCTGGCTGATGTCCTTGTGCCCCCCTCATCTGCCCCAGCCAAGGTTATGGGGCAATAAGCATGTGCCACACTCCTGGTCCACTTTTCCTGAGTCTGCCCTCAGCAGGTTGCCAGCCCTTAGCTGCCCACTGGGGTTGTGCATTAGGACATCAGCAGGCAGGTAACCCCTCTCAATGGTGAGGAGTTCCTAGGTTCTGGATGTGCCTTAGGTGACTGTATAAACCACGATTTTTCTCCTGTTGTCTCTAGTGGCGCAGTCGCACATAAGACTTTTTCGAAGTCCATTCATGGTTCAAGCAGAGAACCTTTTTTAAGTCTCGCACACTTCCCTGTCCTGTGAGCTATCTTTGAAGCTCAGCCTGCCCTGGTGAGATGCTGCGGTGCTCCTGGATGCTCCCTGCCTGGTGCTCACTTAGATTCTAAGTTGTGATGTACAGCCCATTAAGATGAAGTGATTTTTTGATGACAAGAAATTAAATTTTTGCAATTAAAAGAGAATTCCATGTAGGAGTAGCTGGCTAAATCTTCTTATTGCTACCAAGTAAAACATTAATTACGTAAAGTCTCTGTTTAACACACTCTTGCACACAACATACAAATTTAAACCAAAACCTATTTTTAACTACTGGTCATTGATCCATGATATTCTCATTGCCTTCTAGGCACCACAGGTCTAAGCAGACAGTAACTGACTTAATATACATGATCTACACTGACCGTTGCTTAGTATATCAAAAGTGGCTTTCCATTAATAAGAATCAGTTTATAAATTTATAAAAATAGGAAATCTATTAATGGAGTGTTTTTTTTACTGTGGTCATAATGTCTTTTTTTTCAAACCAGGCATTTTTTTAAATTGTTTTTGAATGCTGTCTGGACAAAAAAATGCATTGAAATGTAAAATCTGGTCCAGCTGCTTTGACAAGTGTCAAAATAAGTAGTATATAAAAGAGCTTTTGGGATGGAGCAAGCTACAGTAATTACCCTCCAGTAAGAGAGACACCAGTGATCATTTAGCGCTAACTGTGTGCAGCTATGGAAATACACACACCCTCTTACACCTTTTGATGGTTATATAGCAACACTAACTATATGCAATTGAATCACTGTTCACAAGATGTGAGGCTCTCAGGGAAAACTGATTTTCTTGGGATTACACACACTATTACTTAATCAGTGGCTGTTATAAAGGGATGTGTATGTACAGGAGGAGGAGAAGGAGGCAAAAGCAGTATGAATATGAAAAAGGAAGATGGCTATAGTCAAAGAAAGTAAGGATTCATAATTGTACAAGGCGTGGGAACTCTTAGATGGATTGATGACATTATATATCTCTGTGTGTGTGAGGCAATTATTTTGGTCTGTAATCATTAGCTAGCAGCCTGTTTGGAAGGAGGGAAAACAGGCACCAGTTGTTTCAAAGGAAATAATGTCAAACAGTGATGTATGTCACTGTGGCATTTGCAGCTCCTCCGTGCCTGTGTGGCTGACGATTCATACTTCGTGTCCTGGGTTATGTTTCAGAATAGAGGGTCTTCTAAACAGCAACATTTGTGTGAATAATCTCTAAAAATATCTTTGCATCAGATATAGCCCAAAACTCTGAGAACTTGAAGTGCAGGAAGTGCAGAATTTCTCCCAAAGCTTATGGATGCAGTTAGAAAAAATGCCACGTGTTGCCTTTCCCCTATATACATAAGCTTGGGATTGTGCCCACTGCACTGAAGGCTGTGTAGTAGTTTAATTACAGCGAGCCATCACGCTTTTTGGCAGTACTAACTGTAACTGACCTCTGTATTCTCAGTGCATTAAGGGTTCCCTGAAATGTGTTCATTATTCATTGCAGGAAGAGTTTGCCAGGGATATGGAGGCAGACTGAAATGCCACGGATATAGCCTGCTCTATTCAGGCTGGATGAGAAAAGGCCAAAGCTAAGCTATCCACAGTCTTCATGGCAATTAAACCTGGCGCAGGTGTGGAAGCATTCTTGTCTTGCTGTTGGGACTAATCCTGATGGGATTGATGTGACTACTTCTCTATTTCAGTATTTTGCACTTGCTAATCTTCTCAGAAGACAAACTAGGGCATTAATTTTAATTTTTTGTTTTCAGCAGTTTCCTAAACCAGGCATATGTTAAAAAATGTCCATGAGCCTCTTAGGGATGCAGATGGCTCAGGACATTCAGGAAGGTAATGAGAGTCAGAGATGTGCCTGTGGATGAGGACCGGACATGAGATGTACATTTTCATCTGTTTGATGGAAGTCACGGGGATAAAATTCCAAAATTCTGTAACACCCATGTGAACATGGGGGCTCCATCATGCATTGCGAGCACATGGGGAAAGAAGCTTTCCTGTCCTACTCTATTTGAAGAACTGGTGCAATGACATCAGGGGATTCACATTGAATTTATCTGCTGTGAACTCAGAACTAGTTGGGAGGTTTCAGTAAGGTCCTCTGTAATTTAGAATTCCATTTCAGTGGGTTTTTTTGAAAAAAATAGTGAGTTTGAAGTTCCAGCTGCTGAATTGGTTTAGAGATTCAACTTCATTTGACAGCCTGCTTTATAATTGCAGTAGTGACATATAGGAGACATATTCTGGCCTCTGAAAGATTAAACAATATTAGTCCTGCCAGACCTCTGCAGAAACCTTGTGGCAGTAAGAAAAGCAAATTCAGCAGATCTCTCTCTCCTCTCTGTAGCCCTAGTTCAGCAAAATAAGTGTATATATGAGCACTCAAAGAGTAATTTGTGGATACTGAATGACAAAGATTATAGATTTGAGTGAAGATTTTAGGAGTATAATTGCTTTGATTTTGAAAAAAAAAAAGCATAAACTGGGTTTCAAAGAGAAAGCCTAATATTTTGCCATTATATTATTAAATCAATTAGTTGTAGTATTTGCCAAAAAACAAGAGAACTGTAGTTTCACAGGATTAAAAAGAAAAAAACCTTATAGGAATTTTTGTGCATAATTTCTTGCTTTTCAGCCTAGAATATGGCAAAGTGGCAGGGACTCAAAATCTTCTAAAGACTTTACTATTGGTCCTAATTTATATGGAAGATGCTCAAAAACTTTGGTGATGTGCAGTCTGGAAGTGCAATCAATGTCAAAATATTTTTCTTAATGAACATTTCCAATTTGACACTGCTTCATTAAAAAAAAATGGTTAGTGCCTGATAAGATACTTGCTACCTGAATATACCAGATGTTGTGCCGGTATTGAACAGCTCATGAATGCTGGGTCTGTTACCTCTAATGCCAGATCTGATAATTCCTTTGCTATTTCACAGCTGTTGTGATAAGGTTCTGTGACTCTGTAGGAAATCAGTGATTCCTCCAATTCAGGGCTTAATCTTCCCTGAATTTTCAGGTCAGAAGAGTGACTTTCAAAAGGCACACCCACTTCTCTCTGCGGATCTCAACATCCAATTGCTAATTTAATTAACATCCATAAGAATTTAAAGCATACATTGACTGGACTGGTCCTAGAGCCCCATGGCACCTAGTTAAGTTACTTTCTAACACTGCTGTAAATCAAAAGAGAAAAGCTAAGGTCACTGTGCTTGCTGTACACTTTGGCTTGAGACCCTGATTGCTTTACCAACTGTTTTTATGCTTAAGAATACTTCATTCCTTGGACCAAGATTTTCAATTGTATCCTCTCCTCACACACAAGGTAGCCTCTAGCTTAAATATAATACACACAAACTTAACAACAAAAAAATGATTCAGGAGTAGTATTTGCAAAGTATAAGCACATTGCAAAGATTTAACATGATCAGCAGAAAAAAATAATTTGTATCTTCATTGTTTTGCTTTCAAGGTTTCCGTTCCAGCTGGGCACGATTCCCATTCTTACAGGAACATTATGGAAGTATTCTTTTGAGAGAAACTTAAAAAGCTGAACAAAATTTTCAAGAAGAGTATGTGTTCAGGGAGTGGCCCAACAAAACAGAGCAATGGATAAAGGATGAACCAAAACGTTACTGGTTTGAACTGGGAACTGCCAGTAGCAAAGCAGGAGGAGGCAGAACAGCTTTGTGTGCCACCAGGCCCAGGGCAGGATCAGTCACTGGGACAGACATCTGTCTGCATTATCATCACAGACCTGGATGGGACCATTTCTCTGCTTAGAGCTAGGGCACAGCGATTCCCTTGGGGGACACGGGACGTGGCAGTGCCTGAATTTCTCACACAGTGTTTTGGGGCAGACCGGGTAACGATGCCTACTGTATTTTAAAAAATAACTTTTGTTGGACTGTGTAAGTGTTGTGGAAGCATCAGTTCCCAATTGTGCCAACTGTGTCACAAAGCAATTTCTAAACTAATAAAAAAAATGACAGTGAAAAACGGTTGTCATCCGCAGTAGATAATACAGATTCCCAAACAGTGGAGCTTTAAAGTTTTGTACCACTACAAGTTAAATTGATGATACCCATCTTACTTTTGTTCTGACTTTCATATAATACTGTGTAAACCATTCTGATCAATATGAAGCCCTCAGTGACTTTTACTATCTCGGTTTTTAAGGTATGTGTCTGGAAGTAATGCTTATATTTGGGTTTCCTTCCTTGTTCACACTGTCCCACCTTCCCTACTGAAAGCTGCACACCGATTTTTGAGGGTGAGTACATTATCTGTTTTTAAATTAATGACTAATCCTTTCTTTCCTCCAAAGTGTCACATACTACAGATATTATTCCTGAACTAAAAGTCCTAATTTCAGGCCTCATCCAATATTTTACGTGTTTGGATATTTCAGACATGGAAGAGATTTTATTTTAAAGGCTCACACATTCTTTTTGAATTTAGAACTGAAAGGAGTTCTCCAATGTAGGTCTCATAAATGACATGGATCTGTTTTTGGGATGACTCTGCAAAGTTTCTTCTCTCATGATGTAAGCAGGAAATATGTTATCTTCTGAATTTTAAAAGCAACTGACACCATGTGCTTGTGATTCTGATTTGGATGTGGGGATGTACTGTAACACACTTTTCTATTTTTGTCCTCAGTATGTAAATGGATTTTCCTAAGTGTAAAATCTAGTTCAATATTTTTCAGACAACTCGACTACCTTGAGTGTTTTTGTTATTTAAACTGACATATTTGATAATTCTTGGGCATATGTTTTCTATTAGCCTAGTTACTCATTTCTAATTTTCATAGAGTCGATCAAACTGTAAATAGGCATCAGATATTATTTTTCTATTCCCCTATGTCCTAACAAATTATAATTTAATGAATAACGTGCGGGTTTTAATCGGACTGGAGAAGAACCAGGGATCAGGTTCTACAGCTGCGGTGAACACGGCCCAGCGCCACCCAGTGGGTTTTGTTAAAAAAGATGGAATTTCAGCGTATCCTGCGTTTCCAAAAAATCTCCATAAAACTTTCCATGGCTGGCTGTGACTCCAAGCCCATCACAGATACAGCTGTGGAATGAGTGGGATTTACCGCAGCCTCCTTCTCTTAGTCTCTGGAGGATTTCTACTTACTGTCTAAACAGCTCACCATATTGAATTAGAAAGCAGCTCTCAGATGTAGAGATGACAGGATTGCACCGGCTGCTCTTCCACCAAAACTAAGGGGAGCTGGTACAGCTGCGGCAGAGGTCTGTCGGAAGCTCAGGGCATGGGGATCCCACTGGGCTCCAGCTGACCATCCTTCACCAAGGGCTCCGATGGAAAACCACGGCTCAGCCCTTCGGATACAGTCAGCCTGGAAGAGTTAAAGACAGGGTAGAAAAAGTCAGCCAAGCTCTCAGGATAAGCACATCAAACCTCTGCCGTGACTACTGGTTTCGGAATAATACCCCACCTGAAATACGCACTCCTAAGGTTCTCCTCCGGTTTCTGGAAGTGATGGCTATTTCAGAAGAAATCAGTACATGTCAGTGTGCATAAAATATGGGACAGATCAAATAAAGGTATTTCAGTATTAAAAGCTATTAATTTTGTGCGACATACGTTTGAATTACAATATTATTAAATTCCATTAAGCTAAAATGTTATATTTAACTCAGACTTCAGAGTGCTAATTTCATAGTCCCCTCCAAGCTGTTCCTGCAAAGGTGTTAGGGGTAATTAACTGCCATCTTCTCAGTAATTCGGAATCTGCAATTAATCAAAATGCAGGGCCTGAGTGATTGTAGAAAACAGTAACACTTATTTTATTATGTAGCACATTCTCATTCTGGTTGTTTTATGATGGGATCAGCTACACTTTTTCCCCAGAATTTATTATGCTTACCCTTCAGCCAATTAGTTTTTCTCACTTTACTTGAACTTAAAACCTGGTGAGTTTGTTATATATATACGTAAGGTTACTTGTCAGTTATATTGGTGAGAGACCTGCAGGACTGCATGTGTTTAAGCGATTAGGAACCTAGTATTGTCCAGAAAAATTGCAACTTTGCTTTCTTAAAGCAATGGCTTTTCTTTAAAAAAAGTATTTCAGTAGGAATAGGAAAATGAGCGCAGTAAGAAAACTCAGTTTGCCACAGCTCCAAGTGCCTGGTACGGAGGAAGACCCAGAGCTGGCTGTTGTCACGCTGCCCAGGGACAAGTTGTGGATTACAGATCTACAGTCCCTTGGCCATTGTGTGTGGATACAACCATACTTTCAAATTGCACATACAGAATTAATTTGTACTAGGGTATTGTGACAATGATGAAGCAGAAACATTTAATTTTCATGTTCACATTCATTTTGACTGAAGTTCTCAGGTACTTTTGGATCTAAACCCTGGTGCTTTGGCACATGTTGATTTTACAGCTAGTCTCATGGGGAAGGAGATTTTAAAATTATAGCCAGTTAAGTGGATAGTTTACCGAATGCTACTGGTGTGGATAACAGTAGTAGGCCTCCAAGATGCCCTGATGGGACAGCTGTAATTAACTCACTCCATTTTTGCTTCCTAGCCATTTAAGCCTGCATCTGGAAATGCCTCTCTCAGTTCACAGCTGCAGTGTTGAAGCAGATACTGGAGTGCAGTGTAGTTTAATCGGTATTAAAAATGGTGGAAACTCTGGAGCAAACGAAACTTTGACAAGATTATTAGCTATGTAAAGCCAAGAAAGGACAGTACTGAAAGACTCCTGTGGTTCCTAAGCATGCCCCAGTGTGTTAGGTTTGATGCTGGCTGAACAGTGTGCAGCATGTTAGACACCCACAGTAATGCGATCGCTTTGACCAGGACACTTATTTAGTACAATTATAATTTAAAAATCTCTGCTGGTTGAGGCTTCTTCCCAACCATCTCTTTGAGTGCACACAAAACAAGGCTTTTATAATTAAAAATAGGTCTCAGGTGCTCTTATTCTGCCACGGTGACAAGAGGTGCCTTGTGCTAATGCATTCAAAAGTTCTGCTCCAGGCTGGTTTTTTCATTGGTTTTGATTTATAAGATGCTGGTTAACGCATTTGGCAAGCCTGTAGGATAGTCCTTCAAGGTTAATTTATATTATACTGGTACTAGTGCTGCCCTCTACTGAGAGCAGAGTCCTCTCTCAGCTAAAGGGTGGGGTTTGTTGTCTGGCTCCTACTGCTACTGCGTTCTCTTACTTACCTGGAGTGAACTAAAGACACTTTTTGATGGGGTCACAGTCTAGGAGAAGACTGGCCTAGATCATAGTGGCGTGACACAGAGTACTGAAAGGTGGGAGAACCGAATAATTCAGCAAAGTACAGGTTTGTGCTCACAATCTTCCCAAGAGCTAACACCTAAGAATGTGGAAGTAAAGGATGTTCTGTTTGCAGACAGCATCACTAAGCATCACACCATGGGGGTACACAACAGAAACTAAGAGGGTCAAAACCAAATCCCGGACTTGAAATAAGAGTGGTTTTAAAGATATGCTAGATTCCTTCTGGATTCCCATATCCTATTTGGAATTGGATAAGCCTAATGAACCTCACAAAGTATTTGAGAGCACTCCATTTGGCACAAATTTGGCAAAAAAATAAAGCAAGGTGATATTGAAAGAAGTGACATGAAACTGACATTTCACAGCATTTTAGGTAGAAGTTAGATACACATGACAAGCGGCAGTATTACCCTAGGGATGGTGGCAGTGATGTAGTCAAAAAATGGAGACATGTTCTTTCAGTCTATCTCTCATGGCACCACACGGTCTTATTATTTTCTTTTCATGAAAAAACAGTGCCAACATACATTTCTGTTTCTTGGTTCCCAAAATATAAAATTATATAGAAAGAAGGGAAAAAAAGTTCTTGTATTTCTTTTAGGCTGAAAGAGAAACACACAGGAAAGCGAAGTAATAGAGAAATTCAGAGAGAAGGAAAACTTCAGAACAGATGTCAATGTTTATTTTTATTTCTCTCTCCCCTCCCTGTGATTATAATAAATTATCTCTTTTTTGCAATGATTAAGGAAGAAGGGGATTACAGCAAGGTTGGACAGAAGCATCAGATAAAACAGAATATAACCCCACTTAAATCCTCTGCTCAACATTACTCGAAGATGGAATTAGAGCTACTGTGTGAATCTGGTGCTTTAAATGAGTGAAGCTGTCAGAGTAGTGAAATTGTCTTTAGACATACTTTGGGAAAATAATCTGAGATCGTTTTCTATCTGGTCCTTGAAATTACTTTTATATTCTGGTACGGATGAACTAGATCATCAACATATTTGCTATTTTATGTTGTTTAAAACATAAGTAATAGGAAAGGGAAGTAAGGATTCAGAGATGTCAAAAGCAAAGGTCATGTCAAAAAAGCAGGTCCATTCCACATACTGCTGTGCAACTGACAGTATAAGAGACATTTATATCATTGAAGAGAAGGCTCGTTTGTCTGAACTGTTCATAACACTTTAAATTACTAAGGCTGAAGAAACAATTTAGCCAGCAACTTTTTTCACTGTTCATCCTGTTTGCCTACTTTTTTCATATCTGAATGTGGAAAATCAAACCAGACAAATTCTACAGCAGAATTTTTACCTCCTTGTTCCGAGCGTGTTTGTCATGTTCCAGAGTTTAGAATAAGGTCCAAACCCACTGCTTGTTGTAATGCACCCCTAAAGTATTCTAGGCTAAATAAAAGTATTGGTAGTCACCTTCACATTGTTTTTCAATAGAAGTATAGAAATCAAGTAGAGAGCACAAAAGCAAGAATCCTAGTGATACACCTCTGAGTTTTCATGAACACAAATATGACAAATTGCTTTCAAACTTCAGTAACACTAACTTCTGTGATAAATATGTAGGCTTATTAGAAATTTCCACTTTGGAGACCCTGCTGTTTTAGAGGACAATTGATATATCTTTCTGCTTCAGGGGATTTTTTTGGTGGGGTTTTTTTTGTTTGTTTGATTTGGTTTGGTTTTTTGGGTTGTTTGTTTGTTTGTTTGTTTTCTTTATGGTCAGAAAATTCATACTATTTATGCATCCTATAGAAGAAAATCCTTATGCAGTTTCACAAAGGTGTAAATGAGGGGAGGCTCTTGGGTCATGGAAAGCCAACAAGGTCTCAAAAAATTAATATCAATGTACTAAACTCAAAATTATTGGAGCATCTCCACCTATCCTGAATCACTTGGAAAATCTTAAACAGGGCCAAAATGTGTGAGGATTGTCATGAGCCATGTAAATTCATCTTTTCAGAGGAATTTCTGAGTTTTCTTTTAATTTATGAACTATTACTTCTCACAAAAAACATACAAAAAATGGCTTTTTTACCTTCTCCTCCCATAAAACCATATGAAGCTTTTTGCCAGGCTAGTAAGCGTTAGCAAAAATGTTAATGTTAGTTTTGTATTGTAGGAAACTATCTCCTGGGATATAGATACAGTAGCATGATTTAAAGCTTTACGGTATTAAGGTTCTTTAAGTTTCTGCACACGCTGCAATTTTAATAGAATGTGTACATTCTTTCTGCACTCAAATGTTTTCTGTATTATACTTTGTTCTATTAAAAAAAAATGACACACATGAAACTGCACTTAGGATTAAGATATGACTACTTCATTATATAATTCTCATACATTAAGGAACGATTTCCTTAAAAAATGGTTCAAGCTGAAACTTGGCATACAAAGCTCTAGTTTGAGAAAGGCTGGGATGCAGAATGGTTTTACAAAATATTACATAAATCAGTCTTGTCAGGTTTTTTTTTTAATTATTTTTACAGAAGAGCACAACGCCCGTTTTAGTACCATTGCATGTTCTCTTAATACTTGCCGAGTCTTAAATAGAAATAAGTTATTTTTCTGAGTTGTTTTCACAGCCTTTTCTTGTCAGTTTAAAAGATTGTTTAATCTTAAATAGAAAGTTTACCAAGTCTCAAATCCTACTTCGTACTTGTTTTGCTTCTCTCAAAGTGTGTGTAGTGATGAATGCTTTAAGTTAATTTAGTGCCGTGAAAGGTGCCAAACTGTCAGACATGGAAGCTAAAATAGTCTATTTGTGCTGAGAATGTTTATTTTATTTTATTGTTAAAATTGCAGTTGGAGGCTTCTCCAGCTTTGTGCAGCCATGAAGACCTGTAACACTGGCAGACGTGGGAGCTGGTGAAAGGGACGAGGCTGGAAATGGAAGTGTGCTGGCTGATCTGTGCAATGGAAAAGATGACCTGGCACGGAGCTCTGCTCTTTAAGTACTTCGAGGATATGTATCTGCCCCTTGTCGGCGCATCCAAATTTTTTCTGAAGGCAAAGGAAATCACACTGGGCTAAACCAGTGTTTGATAGAGACTCATTGCCAATATACAGCAACAAGATCATCAAAGTAATTTCCCATGATTAAGCACAGTGTGAGCTACTGTTGAGACCTCTTACCTAGAAACAGTCCCCAGTTGCTCCTCTGCAAATCTAACTACTCAGTTAATTCTGCTTAGGGGTAACAACTTCATTTCTTACCAGTCCAGTACAAAGTACATCTCTCCTTCTTTCTCCTTATGATTTAAAGTATTTTATTCTTTTGTTAGTTTAGGAAGGAATTAACCTGTGTCTTCTAAATATTTACATCTCATGTGATCAGCAACTGACAGATTTGCACAGATACGTTTAAGACAAAGGATGATCATATGTTTTGGGCTGATGAATTGGACTTTTATTCCCTTTTCAATGATATCTTCTTATTTTGCACTACAAACAGTGCAGCACAGAAAGATTGGACACTTTCAGTCCTGGGGCGATTACATACATTCTCAATAACAACCACTAGAATTGTGTGACTTAGAGAATATATCCCAATGTGCCTCAAGACCGCTGTTTGTTATTTATTAAGTTTATATTCTCTTACCAGAAGCACTTTGTTAGTAACAAATTCATAAAAATGCTTCAAGCCCTTTGGTTTGGGGGCTTTTTTGCAGATTTTATATCTGCTACAGTCTGTTCAATGTCACTGTGTTAGTACAGGAATATGGCTATAACATTCTTGCATGTGAAGCTGTACATCAGGCACACTTTAACAGATTTATGTCATCAACCCCCACACAGTATTAATCATTCTTCAAGGTCATTTTTAGCTATCAAAGTAAGTGCCTTAGTAAAATTGCCAAGGCAGCTTTCAAGCCAGGCCAGTTGCAAGTTTTCAGGTGCTGGAAAGGAAAAAAAAAAAGAAGTGGGGGGGAAGCAAGCAGCTGAGGAATTCACAAAACAAGTTTCTTGGCAAAGTGTCCATAAAGGTCTGTGATGGGAGAGTAACCATTCATCAGCATACATGCAATCTGTCTCTGTTATGGAAACCAGGGCACATTTAAAGGAAAAATAAACAGATTTATCAGTCTGGTTACAATTTTATGAAGTACAACTTTGAAAGGTTTCCCCTGTCTGTTTCAGACACAGACAAGATAAACTAGACATGGCTAAGGCTGAATGTGTCCATTCTTCAGGTGCTATGATAAGTATGAAAAGCCAGGTATGCTTCACATATACTCTCCAAATAAATCTCAGACAAGGTTTCTGTTCTCTCATTTTGTTTTCCATATTTCATCATTGCTGAAGCCAAATAATCAGTGACATAACATTTGGGGATGTTTATTACCACACTAAACAGCCAAAGCCTGCAAGTATGGAAAAACACATCAAATTGTTGGTTTTATGGGAGATCATGCTGACATTTAGTAAAAAATACTTCAGTTGTAATCACTTGGGAATTCTTCTGCTTGCTTTGTATTTTGAGGAACTCGGTGACAAGAAGATGCTGGCTTTCTGGGTCAAATTCACTTAGGCTGTACATGCCTAGTGTAGGCAGCCTGGAGGACAGTTAAAATACCCTCACATTTTACCACCATGTGGGTACCAAATATCTGTTGTGGAGCAAACTCAAGAACTGATCAAAGCTCACAGTGTTTCTCCATTAAGTTTAGGATTATTTTTCACATAAATAAAGCTTGCAGGTATTATTATTTAAATGCTTTTTAAGAACATGGAATGGAAAGATTCCAAGTCAGGATGTCTGCAATTAAATCTTTTTTTCTCTTACTTCCTTTTCTGCATTTTGCTCCCAAAAGCTTTTTTGTTTAAGAGAAACACAAAATGTCACACTAAAAAGAACTTACAATATTGCAGTGGCTTCCTAAACGACATGTATGGGCAAAACAGAGACTGATAGAAGAGAGTGGCCAGTACACCATATAATTCCCTCTCTGCTACAGTAGTTGATATCCGACAAGGGTGTTACACTTCCTCCTTAATTTAACTCAGTCTTAACTGTAAGTCACCTAGGAGCTCTGTAGGTATTCACAACTTACTTTCTCCTGATCCCAGGAAAGACAGAAAATGAGAAGAGAAAAAAAAAAGCAAGAAGAAAAAAAGAAAGAAAAATAGAAAACCAAGCTTCAAAATCTGTTTGGGATGGAATTAAGAGAGAAGGCTGATACAAGGAAGATACAGCTAATCAAGCTGTAAAGAAAAAACATTGAAGGTGAAAGAGGTTAGCGTCAGGGGTTTTTTTTCTAGGTTGAGAATTTTTATTCATTTATTTTTCTTATTTTACTCCATGCTCCTCTGAAATAATTCCTGCAACTGAGCTCTTGAGCGTTTGCCTCACTTTAAAAAAAAAAAAAAAAAAGAAACCAAAAACCAAAACAGAACTGCTGTCTTCACTTTGATGTGCTTGCTAACCTCACAGCAGGACCGGCAGGTTTCTCAGCAAGCTTGCCAAGACACTCAAACTGCCCTAGAGACAAGGCCATGAGCTGCACAGGAGCCTGCTACGGGCTTTCAGGTTCACAGCCACCATTGCTGGCATGTGCCCTATCCGAACTGTGCTGACATCGAATATGGATTATTTCCATTGCCTAGTCCTTCCATTGTAGCAGCCAGTGTTCAACGAAGATGCTGAGCTTGGTGAGTTTTATTGCATGCTACACCCAACTTAAATCTGAATGAAAAATCAAGACCAAAACAGAGGTGGGGAAAGGAAGCTCTGTTTTAATCAGATCAACAATGATCTTGTTCAGGATAGATCCCTGGGGATAGGAAAGCTGTACGAGACACGATGTTGAGAAGTCAGCCAGAGATTAAACCATAGCTTCCTCTGCACTCAGTGCATGCAAATATTCACAAAGTTATTCTGAGAGAAAGCTGAACATCAGAAACATCTGTCAAAGAGTACCACTTGGTGACCCAGCTTGGAAAAACATACACCTGCTTTCTGATGTGTTCTTGAAGTCCTTTTAAATAAAATTATATCATTTAGTGTGAAGAAAGCTCCCTTTACCAACATTCAACTTTCTCCAAGAGTAAGCACTGCAGCAAAAGAAAAGTAATACGCCATCTGTGATTATGCTGTAATAAAGAACATCATATTTCACCAGAATAGGAACTGCAGAGGCTCTTTTGTGCTGAGCTGTTTAACGGCTTGACGCTGCCGACTGAACATTCATAAAAGGGTATGGAGTTATTTTCTACTACTCGGAAGAGAGAAGAGAGATGATTTCATTCTACTACCCAGCCAGCATCTCCAAATAGGGATGACAGACTCACCTTTTACTGTCTCCATCTGTCCACAATCAGAATTACCCTCCACTACAGAGAAGGTGACTGTGTTGGCACTTTCTAATGAAGATCATGTCTGGATCTTCAAGTACACAATCTTGGTTTTGACCTCAGAATTTGCTATTTAGGTTCTTGTGGTCTCAGGCAACACCACAGTTAATCATGCATGATTAGTTAAAAGGACTGGAGAATGTAAAAACCATGTTTCTTACATAAATATATTTGTTAATTATTAAAAGGAAGAGGAAGAGCATGCAGAGCAAAAGACTGGTAGATTTACAGTGTAAATAGAAAACATTGGAAAGGCTTTTCTTCCAAAAAAATTGATACTTAGAGAAAAAAATTGGAGGATTTTCTCAGTTATGCATTTCCAAAAAATTGGAGACATTTTCTCAGTTATGCACAAAAGTAAAAAACTCTTTAAGCCCCAAAAGAAGAAATTAAATTAAGCTGGAGAGCATGAACTTTATTTCCACCTCTGGTAACTGACTGGACACCTTAAGCCTATTTCCTAAACCTAAAATTCTGTATTGTTAAGGAGACAGTAATGAAGGAATCATCAGCAGAAGAGGCAATCTGATGTTCACAGATAAAAATAAACAATGAAAATGTACCTGCTGGGATCCTGGGGTTTATTTCAGTAGCCCCACTGTTCTATGGCAAAAATTGAGTTGATCAAGACTAGACTTTCAACCTTGGCTTTTAAAAGGGAGAAATAATTTTAAAGAAATAACAGAGGCATTGTGCCAAGTGCACATTAAATACAGATGGGGATCCCCATTGAACTTCTGCTTCAGCTGCAGAAACCAGGCATTTGTGATTAGAAAAGTAAAGGAAATCTGTAATTCTTTGAAGACTGCAAGGAACAAGATTAATTTCTTGGGGTCAAGTTGAGAAAAATAGAGAGACAGAAAGAGCATCTGGTGAATGGGACCAAAAATGAGAGTTGGGGATGGTGCTAACTGCTGAAGCACAGATGAACCAATAAATAGAAAGCCAAGAAACAGTTCTAGAAGAAAGCCATTAAACCAACTTTAAAATGAAACAATTTTAAAACTAAATAAGAGTAGAAAAAATGATAACATGTCACTGTCCAGGCCTCCTAAAGACAACACTCATAGAACAAAACTTGCATGAGATTCACAAAGGTGGGTCATCCTTGAACCCAGGATGCTTGTATGTGTGCTACCCTCTGGCTTACCCTGAAAGCCTGTCCTTGGCCTGGTCTAGATAAGAACCTTCCTTAAGAATTAGTTTTGTCTCATCCAATTGTCTACTCCTGTCTGATAAGTAGCTGCTAATTATTGGAACATGATGAAATATCAGTTGTGTTACTGAGACATACATGTTTAGGGTGATATGAAAGACATCAAAAGGCCATCAGTCCCTCCAAGTCATGACAGTTCTAAGTTTTTCTTTGATTTTGGGTTTGGGATTTTTTCTTTGGTGTGTGATTTTAATTATTCCAGAATCTTAATTAATCAGGAATATACTCAGTTCCCACGTAGCATACATCACTCCAGCTAATATTGTTCTTTGAAGTGAGATGGGGCTTACATCTACACTTCTAGCCACTGGAGAGGAAAGCTGGGGTTCAGGCTGGATGGGGGCAGCAGCACACCCTGATACTTCCCTGATCCTCCAGAGCAGGATCCAGATGGAACATGTGGCAAAGCCCCTGGCACGGCCATAAATTACCTACATCATGTGTGACTATGATTAGCTGTTTGACTTCTTGTTAAGCAACACTTACAATATCTGTAGGCACACAGTAAGCAGTTTGGAAATACTGATTGTGCTCTGATTTATGAGGGGTGTCGGAGAGGGATGAAGAGACACATCAGTTTCGTTACTCTCCCTGCAGTTTGGAAATGGGTAGCAAAACTTGACTCACAAGGAAACTAGATGAATTTAGATGTCATCCCACAGTACATACATTTGGGGCTTGCCATTTAATTTACTTTAAAGTAATTAATGCACTCTTGCTAGTTTCAGCTGGAAATTAAATTATGAATATAGGGGGAAAAGGCTCTCCAGATAGCATTTATTTGTTATCCAGCCTAAGCAAACCAATACTAAGTGTGAGTTCAAAACATAGTTCAGATTCAAGAGATTTCCAGACCAAACAAGGTTAAATGTGCTTGGAAGACATTCAACTATAGATCTGCATTTTGGACACGTGTCCCTTCATAACTTCCAAATTGTTGGACACTTGCTCATCATTTCTTTCACAAATGATGTTTCCAGATCAACAAACTTATCCTTCCCTGGGATCAGTCATTTCCTAAGCCTTGCCTTTTAGAATGCAACCCTTTTTCTGTCTGTTTTATGACAACTAGTAACACTCTGTGTTTCAGCTCTGTATTAATCTTCTGAGAATGTTATTTATTTTACAGTATTGGCACAGCAGGAAACTTTCCTCTGCTTTTGATGGGGGCCCCTGGAGACAGCTGATGCACAGTGCCAAAATAATATTGTAGGACCTTCAGTCTAAATTAGCATAGAATTTTAAGATAACACCATTTTTTTTTCCCTTCTGATACTGATCAGACACATTATGTTATGAAGAGCAGACTGAGATCAAAGTTTTCCTCTCCCGTAACCTCCTAGCCATGGCCTAACTTAGCTCAGGCCTCCAGTAGAATTCCTGCTATTCCCCATCTTGGCCTTGCTGCACAGTACTATGAATCATATGACATAAATTGCACAGACGCAGAAAACCAAGGATCTACTTTACTTGTCACTTAGGCAATATTTTAGTACTGATCTCACAAACAATCTGTTGGTTTTATATTGAAGTAGTGAGAATACTACTCTCCTTAAATTTGTGTGTAAAGTTCTTCCACTTACAAAATCTGCCAACTCAAAGGGAAAAAATGGTTTGGATTAAATTTTGTACCTGAAAACTGATAAACGCTGCCAACTTGCCAGCACTAAATACTTCTTACAAATAAGACATTTTAAAAAGTTGTGCAGTTTAGTTTTTTGTTTTTAAATATATTGTTGGTGTTTTGAGACTAACAGCAGATGAAACAACTCAGTGGTGACACGCCTTTTTTGGTAAGACTAACAGAATGGAAGTCTTTAAGCACAGGTGATATCTGTCAAAAAGAAGCTTTTGTTGAGTTTTAGTAAGCAGAGTTGAATGAACATTGATCCCACATAGGCTGTTTTTCCTGGTAGGGTCTTACACTAATTTTAATATCCCATCCCACCAAAAAGCAACGTGAACATCTGTAGTTAGTGCACAGTTCTGCTATATCACCATTAGCTGTCTTTCATAGCAGGTTTATTCAATGCTGCCTCTATCATTACGGATTAGGGTGGTTTTTATATTTGAGGTTTTAGAGAGTTGCCTCAATTTCAGTCTCGTTAACATTAAAAAAAATCATGCAATTCCAAAACTAAGTCAGTGGATACTTTCATAGATAAGCATGAAGCAATCTGAGCCAGATCCACATCCACTCCAGAGCACAGACATACCACAAGCATAGTCGTATTTTCTATCACCAATATTCACACACGCGGCAGAGTCTTACTGGTATTTCTGAAGTCCCAAGCACACAAGCCTGAAATCCCTCTCGAAGACAAACCCCCACAACCATTCCATAAGAAGAGCTCAGGTTGCTCTCAAAATTTCATTCATTAGTAGAGGTAAAGTTTTTATTATCTGTTTTTTCTGCAAGATTCTAATGGTTGCATTGTTTACATGTAAAACATACAGATTTATGTTCAGGTGGGAATATCACCCAACATGCTAAACAGGATTACAATACCTTTTAACCTTCCCAGCAAAGCTCTACAGAGATTCACTTAAGACACCCTTATCCAACACACAGACAAGCATAATTGAGCACGTTACTGTAGTTCAGTGCAGATAAGTGGGATATGGCCTCAACTTGATAGTTTCTGTATTTTACTTTGTGACAGATATAAAGCAGAGGGTTGAAAGCATAACCTGATGTCACCCTTTTTACTCTAATTAATATACACATTCAAGTGTATGTCCACAGCTGACATTGTCACAGCACAGCAACCTGTGTGTGTTGGAACCATACAGAGAAATCTCTGTACCTCTAAATTGCTCTTTAAATATCTTAATTTCAGATCTTACATCAGCCATTGAGACTTGACATGATCAATAATGAGCTTTTGATGATTAACAGTGGCTTTATGTGAAAACTGAAATACCTTGCCAAGGACTAACATGGACTTGTCAGCCTCTTTGTCCCATGTAAACAATGGGACAAACAACGGCGAATCCATTAAAAAAGAGAGATGTGAATAATCACAAACCAATTACGCGTTGTGCAAAAATCCCTGAGCGCAGAAAAGGCAAAACCAAGTTGTTTCCTGAGCACCAGAGCGAAGGACTCCCTTCCCATACCTTCATGCCCAATAAGGTGCAAAGTTCAGCGTGCAGCTTTTCCCACTGCCCCGGAGCCCAGAGGGGTTAGAGCTCACCACAGCCCAGCTTGGGTCACTTTTTCTTCAGACGGGGGAATTCGTATTATTTCTTCTCTCTGCCCAACAACTCATTTCCATGAAACTTATAGGAATTCAGTATTTCAGTTAAGTAGACAGAAGCCTGTAAACTGGCCAGTAACTGAAAATTTACCAAGGGAGGACAAACAAATGCAACTGCACGCCACAGCAGTTGCATGAGTTTGCATTCACAGCCTGGCCACATAAGCCTCTTCTATAGAAACAAATTCAGAAAAAGAATCTGAAAAACTGGGTGAACACCTGTATTAATTGCACTTTGAGATATGTAAAAACTAGGAAATAAATTAAACTAACATGGTCACAGCAGCTAGCATACATACAAAGGTTTGATGCTGAAATACAGAACATATACAAGTTCTGTTTGTCTCTTCCAGCTCACTAGCCCTCTCTGTTGTGGCTTAATTATACTTCATCCTGCTAAAATATTACATAAATTTGAAAAAAACCCGTGTCTTTACATATTAGCTCTTTTATCATCTGAATAAGCAAATTCTCTTTACCTTCAGCTGTAATACAGAAGTACCTTGTTATGGTGCAAAGGAGGGAATAAAATAAGCCCACAGGCTCTCACTGACTTTACTAATTTAAAAGAGGTATTATGAATGTAGTCCAAGGCTGGAACAGCAGCAGTCAAGTACAACAAAGTGAAGAAGTGTCCTTCGTCATTCAGAACATCCTGTGGTTTTGACAAGAGACTTTGTAATTGCTCCAGTAGAACAGCACCAATAGAAAGTAACGCTCTGAAGCTAAAATGCTCACCAGGAACTTCCCCTCATCAAATACCAGTTCACTGAGTTCTTTAGAGGACAGATCTGGTGAAAAAGGCTGACAGAAAAGCAATACTCCACCGTGTGGCATTGCACAAGAACAGACAGACCCCTTCTGCAAGGCAGACTTTTCCAAGTCCTACACTGATTTGACATATAAAGTATAAATTCATAGTGAATCACAGTAGTTTTCTTGGAATCATATTCTGATGCACTTTAAAAAAAACCCAACAAAGCACCCAAGAAAACAAAACAAATTTCAGCAATCTCATCAGAAGATAAACTGGGAGGTTCCTTATCTAACAATGGAATTCAGATCCTCAGAATGGAATACTTCTCTACTTGAAATTACAATTTGTCAGGTTTAAATATGTCACGTCACACTTCTGAAATCTAGAGAAGCATTTTGAACAGACTGAAAACTTTTGATGGAGAGAAGAGAGAAATTTCTTTAAAGAGAAGTCTTCAAGTTTCCTTAAATTCTTAAAAATCTGAATTCCTGTATCATAAATACTCTTCTAAGACTTAATTGTAAAATGAGAAAAGAAATTTTGGGGAATTTTTTTTGCCTAAGAAAAGATATTTGCTGCCCTTAATTAATAGGAAGATAAGTTATTTGCAACAGCTTGTCCTCACATTTGCTATCATAATATTGCACAACCACAGATAGACAGAATAAATGCAAATCAGAAATTAATAATATGATGCTGGGCTCTATTTTGGAATCATTTCTAGCAAAGTTTTTGCAAACCAGGCATTGAAGTGAGATGGAAGTAACTACAATGCAAATTACTACAGAACTAATCTGTGAGGATTTGCATATTTTGGTAAGTACTTTATAAATACTACCTGGGTAAAATATGAATTCGCAAATGTACTTAAATCAGTAATACATGGACACTTTTCTGTATTTCAGTAACCTTGCAACTGTTCATAACATCATTCACTTGGCCCAAGAAAACTGAGAAATCAAGTTTAACTAATGTATACATAGGAAATATGATTTGCCCTCTCTCTGAGAAAACTAGGAAAACATGGCATTTAGTAATAACAGACATAAAGTAGGTCGCTTATGCTAAATTCAGTTTAACATTGAGAAAATCATATCAAAACAAGTTATCAGCACACCCCATTCTTCAATGGGTAGACTGTTCCATAGAATCTTCCAGCACCAATGTAATAAACTGGCACCATTCTGAAAGAGGGTCAGATGTTACTGGTTTGTTAGTTGAAACAAAAAAGGAGCTGATGCAAAACTTTAACAGTGCTTCTAGAATACACCTTATTTCTCTTCATTTTGCTATTAATGATATTGGTGTAGCATAATTTTGTTTTTAAGTCCAGGTTTTGAATGTTGGTTTGACTGATCCTACAAGTTTTTCAATTTATCTAACTAATTTTTAATTTATCTAATTTATCACTAACACTTTTATTATCAGGAAAAAAAAAAAGGAAAAAGCAGAGACTGTGTCTTGACACACAGTAACAAACAAGCCCAAACAGTTGGCTTTATCAAGGCCAACTCTAGCTCCGTCCAAGTCTTGCTGAAAACAAGATGACTCTGGCTTCAGCCAGTTTCATGAATGAATGGGAGTTACTTTGGCAAAAAGCTTTCAATGAAACCTGGGACTGTACTTGCACAGCCAACATTCCACAGACTGGTGGTCTCCCAAGTCTCCCACCAAAGCTGTGTGTACTGTGGATGCACATGTCACAGTGAGGCCACCGATCATGGCTTTGCAGATAGAACTGCAGCATTATTTCTGAATGCAACCTTAATTGCAACTCAAGTCAAGGTATTTGACAAAGATCTGCTTCTTCCAGCATCCAAGCTTCTAGTGGATCAACCATGCCTGATGTGAGCTTCTAAAAATCAATGACTCACAGCATGGCTCTTACCAGACCTTCTCAAGCACATGGTTCTTCTCAATCAATTTGTGCAGCACAACAAAATCCTGCTCTAGAATGAGGCCTCCTGTTTCAGGTGTAGTAAGAATACTCCTAGAGAAGTCCCCATATACCAAAGTCAGCAGTGAAAGAAAGCTTAAGGGAAGAAGGAACACAGGAGGGGAGTAGTCACTCATATCTTAGTAGCTGCACTCTTAGTGAGTATCATATAGCTTCAGAGACCAAAAGTATCTGCTGGATACTCAAGTCCTTCAGGCTTTATTTAATTTGCTGAATTTCTGAAAGCTAAATAGCTGAATAGAATCAACATTATGGGTTGAAAAAATATGCTGACCAGAATGCAACTATTTCAGTGCTTTTGTAGCCAAACTCAATAATCCAAAGAGCATCACATCACATAACCTCTTCGTATGTATATGGAAAAAACAGAACTCCCTGTAACTACCCCCTTGCTTTTTACAGCAAACTTCTGTGCTATCTGAGGGCTATCAAAGGTTGGGATGCTTCCAAAGACAAACTCTTTATTCACAGGCAGATTTGATCAAGGCTCAAATGTTTTCAAAAAGGCAGCTAGTTTACTATGACCGTTTTAAAAAGCCTTTCCCTAGAGCTCATCCACTGGGCTGTTTGGGCTGCATATTTCAAGCAGCAGAAAACTGTCAAATCAAAAGCATGGAATTTGTTTCTAAGAGAAGCAAGGAAAAGACAAAGAGCAAAAGTTAACACAGCAGATCACTGAAAGCTTCAGAGAGTACAAAACAATAGTTTTAGAGACCACTAAAAATAATTTACCCTAGGAGCGCTTGCTCTTTTGCCAAAGGTATGCAATACCCTGAGAAACATGTTTGCAGAATCAAAATATTTATAATGCTACAAAGAAGCAGTCCCTGCTTTGGGAACTGATTATAGCTGGTTCAGTTGGAACTACATTTTTCATGATACAGATGAAAGATTATTAACCACAGACAGAAGATCACGCTTGCTTTGTTGCCAATGTAATGTTAAGACAGGGAAAAAACCCAGCACGTGTTTTCTCTAGATTACCTGATAGTTACCTTGGGTTAACTATCAATACAGTTATGGGACAAAAAACAATTAAAGCTTCTAACCTCTGCTGTGTGACAAGTGAGTTGTATGAACACACTCTGAAAATAAAAAGGTACTGAGAGTCATGCAAACAAATCCAAAGTCACCTGGTCTCCCTGGAAGCTTTACAAATGTTTGTTCTTGATACTCAAAAATCTTGGCTCAACTCAAAATTCAATATAACTCTTCATTTGTAGCCCAGGGGAGCACAGAAAGGTAAACATTCGTAATGATCAAACTTTGGAGAATTTTTTACGGTGTCAAGTTCAGCCTCTTTCTTAATTTCAAGCACTGGAAAATCTTATGGGGAAAAAACCCAAAGATAAATGATTTAAAGTCATGAATAGAGTGACAATTCACTTTTGATAATCCAAGTTTTTTTGCCATATTTAGCCAATGCTGAAACAGTGTCTACAGCAACATCAACACTGAAGCTGTGAGGCTGCCAATACTGTCTCCAACTGTGAAAAACACTTTTTTTCTTTTTGCTTTTAAGGCTTTTCTTCACTTTTCCAAAGACAAAAAAGCAAATAAAAAAAACCCAACTCCTTTGTACAATTGTTAGGCAAGGAATCTACAATTGCATTTTCTAGTGCAGTTGCTATTTGCATGTTAACCTAACACGAATTCAATGTAACATCTTAAAGTATCTGCAACATTGGAGCAACAACTTGTTCAGAAATCAAAAATTGCCAGCTCCTGCATTTAACTTAATTGCTCTTTTCTGTTGCAAGTTAAGAAAGAAAACCAAAATCTGATACAAGGGGGTGCTGGCTACACTTGTCTGCCAAACAAACAAACCAACCAAACCCCACAAAAAATTAGAATTGGCTTTAAGTGAGGCCCAAAACTGGGAAAAATTACTTTAGGCTTTCAAGTTGCTCAATACCCCCCCCAAAAAAAAGCCAGTCTGCATAGTTTTTTATATTACAGTAGGCAATTCTCTTTCAGTAAGACGATGGTAAACTAGGAAAAGAACATTCAATGTGCTGAGAGCATTTATACTATCTACCACTTGATGTGTTATTTGTAACTTCAACAAGCCCTTTAACATCTCCCTCCCACGCTGCTGAAAAGCTGCACCAAAGCAAGACAAACTCTCTGTGCTGGTTCTATGAAATGTCAGGGGGCTTGGTTCATGCCACAGTCACCAACAGTGGGTCTGCTGAAGATGCGTTTCCCTTCCCTAAGGGGGAACACAAGCCTTAATGATTGATGTCTAACAGATTAAGTCATACGACTCTCAGTCCTTGGTTTATCCGCAATAGCAGCTGCCTCCATCCTTCTCTTCCTGTAGGAATCAAGATCGGCACTTGCCATGCTCCTCTCTGATACATCTTCCCTCAACACCAATCAATTTAAAATAAGGGGGGACTAACAGATCATTTCTGACTGTAAATTATGGCCCAATCTTCAGCCTGTTCTGTGTAGCTAAATTTTACACAGGTGAGCCTTTCTGTGGTATTCTGCAACACCTGACACACCAGAGCACTGCTCTTAATGAACCTTGCAGAAAGGTCTAACAATTTGGGCTTTGGGCAACCTGGTCTAGTGAAAGATGTTCCTGCCCATGGCAGGGGTGTTGGATCATCTAGTTCTATGAGGTCCCTTCCAACCCACAGCATTTTATGATTTTGTGATTCTAATTACCTGACTTTTCAGGTTTTTTCATAGTACACAAAGAATGGACAGTCACACCAGCATCCACGAAACTGCACGTAGTTCAACTCTAAGAGTTGTCATGTGTAGGAACACAACAGGGAAAATTCATGTTCATCTCAGGCCTGTCCTACACACCAGGAACTGGTTTCAAGATAAAATACTCTGAAGAACAAGAGGATATAATGAAGCTTCTGTTGCCCTTAACTATTTAAGCTACTGTTAGATTTTCAGACTCTTAACTTCATGGTGTTAGTTACTTTAGAACTTATGATGTACTGCTAGGCCATCAAACCTGAAGAAACTTGGATTTATCTTGGTGTGTTTGAAGCTTTAAAGATATGTAAAAAGCATTTATGTAACACAAAGTGAACCCTAAACCAAGTTATTACTGTATTTTAAATCTAGAGCATGTTTGGTGTGAATGGGCATATTAGTAGGCACTGTATATAAAATTAGTAAAGTCAGCACAATCACTCAGGCAACATGTTTTGTCTGAGAACACCTAGAAAAGAAACACACAGCGGGTTTCCAGGTACACACTATTTACTTACAAGGCTTCAGAAAAGCTGGTGTCTTCCTGTAACAGTAAGTAATCCTTGTCTCCTACCTCTGTTAAAGAATTAGCCAAACCACATCACATTACAGGTCCCCCCACACCTCCTCACAATAGAAAAGTGCTGCAACCAAAACTATCTATATTCAAAACAGTTCTAAATGTCCAATGGGAAAATTGGTTCTTAACAAAGGTATATTTGACTATTGTTATCCCATTGTCAGAACTTTCCAGTAACATTAATTCCAGTAATTTGGAAGACACTAAGTACCTGCTATGCTAGAGAGCAGTACTTGAAAGTGACCGCTAGCACGGGAAGCTGGAGGTGCATTTGAACTTCTTTAAATGCACCTCCAGCTGAAGTCCATGAGCGTGATGCTTAAAAATGAACTTTCCCAAGTTTTATCAACACCCTTATCAGTGTACATCTCAGTGGTATTCTAGCCAGTAAGTGGTAGCTCATTACATTAGATTACAGTAATCTCCTGTCTTCCCTGTCTGCTCTGAATCAACTGATCATACTGGTTTTCCTAGAGTACCATCAAGGGTGTTTTGAAAGATCCAAGATGCTTAAAACTTGCTTAACCTCCAAGTCAGGCTGCAGAGTTTCACTGACAGGCCTCTTCATGGTCTCTTACTACAATAAAAATAAATACATCTCTTCTCAGCCCCTGGCAATTGAGGCAGACCTTCCCAACTCCCAAAGATAAGCCTTATCCACTCACAAAATCAACACACTGAGTAGCAAAAATGGAATTAGGAACAGCAAAGACCATAACTAGCTACTGGTTAACGCACAGAAGCAGGATGAAGACACAGAGTTGATGTCTGTGTTACTGTAATTACATCCTGCTGTTCTTCTGTGCCTTTTTTTCCAGTAAATAAAACAGGGAGATGATGACTCTATCCTGTTTCTTCTATCACTTCTTTAAAAGCTTCTGCCTTTAGAGCTGTTAGCACACATAATGCACACAAACATCATCCCACCTAGCAGAGCACACTGTTTACTAAAGAAAAAAATAGACATTTTGAAAACCAGATTTTATTGGAAGCTTACAAAAAAAAAGCCTGCTATCTTATTCAGGAACAGCACTTCAGACTTTATTCCCTTTTCTTTTTAGCTTTGGGTTCTTGTGAGAGCTGAGATAATTCACTTTCAATTTCATCACAATGCTTTCTTTTCTTTTTCTTTAACTTTTTATGGTCACTTTGGTAACCACTGGAGTCACTGGTAGGCAATACATGTTCTTGTTGTTCTTGCTTATGCTTTTTCTTCTTCTTCTTCTTCTTGCTTTTATCATCACATAATCCATTCACAGGATCAACACTTTGTTCTTCTGCATTTTCCCTCTCAGTGTTACCCGTCTCACCTAGAGGCTCCTCTGTGACATTATCTCCCCCAGAGTCACTCAAGCCATTTTCCTGGTGGTCAAGTTTTTGAATTTCATCTCCATTTGTAGTACCAGTGATTGCCCCAGATCGTTTGGGCCGCATGCTGTAAAGAAATATACAAAATAAGCTGAAATATACATAATAAGCTGGAGGTGCACATCTAAGTACACCTCACACAGTGAAATGTCAAAACTTGCTAAAACACAGTATTTACACTAAGCAGATAAAAGGTAAACATTTGATAAAAACAAGTGGAGAACAGGGTACCATCCTTACAGAAAATCATAAAGCCAGTTTACTACTTTCAGTTTAATTTCCATTATACAACTAGGCTCCTCCTTACCACTGAATCAATAATCACTTTAAAATCTTGGCCTAAATTTCCTTTCTAAAATGCTGTTCAGACATCTTGATATTTACTCTTTCCTTGTACTCCTTCATGCACTAACCCATAGTTACACACTGTGTGGTACATATTTTTTAAATTATTCACAAACACAGAAAGCCAACAACCTCTTCATTCATACACAAGACACACTGCTGCTGGTTTTACCAAGCAATTGCTGAAATGCATACAGTTAAAACAAAGGTGGAGTCAGAAGAGTAAAAAAAAAAACAACAAAAAACCCCAAACAAACAAACAAAAAACAACCCCAAACAAAATCCCCAAACCCTGCAGGTACCATGCAACTAGCACCGCTGGAGAAAAAGTCAAGGAAGACAAAAATAGAAAGACTGCAGTTAAAACCACAGAGGAGAAGATGCTCCCAGAGGCACCAAGGATAAAATCTTTGAATGTCATTCTAAGTTTACTAAAGCAATCCAAAGCTTCCTTCCAGACTAAAAAAACCCCACCAAAAACAATAAAAGATACTCTAAAAATGTCAACAGTAGCCATACTGTATATTTAACTGAAAATACATTAGTAGAAAAAATTGCTCAGCAAATCACAGTTTAAAACAAACATCTGAATGAACTGTTTTAAAGATAACACTATTTTAGCAAGCTGTTCTAAAAACTTACTGAAGCCTAAGTGAAAGGAGGAAGGTGATGCATTTTTCCCGTATCATCTTTGAGACCAAGTATATTTCTATGTTTCAGTAAGCATTTAAGTCACCCACATCTATGGTTGTGAAATGTGTGTGAGTGCACATTTGTAAACACCAATGTAAACGTTGTGTTCAGGAACTCAATTGTTTTCACTTGAAAAGCCTATGCACATTAATAAAACACAGCTGCTGCAGACACCTGGGGATGCTATTTTGAACATGTACTATTTATACAATCAACAGTTCACAGGTCAGCACTCTTACAGTTTTAAAGCTAAAGAAAAAAAATAAATATATTTCTATTTTTCCAGAGAAAATTTCCATGCAGGTCCTTAACACTAGACAATTTATTTTAAAAAAACTAACAAGGGCTGTATATAGACATGGGCTTGTGTACAAGCAAGAAAGCTTAAATATTAAGATGTTAATTCAAATAATTTAACTGGTAACAAACTCATTAAAACAGTTAAAAATATCCTCTAGTACGGCACAATACCTGCTTTTAGTGAGTCCTCCTCGAATGAAGAACACCCCAGCTGCATCAGAATCCAGATGCAATACTTTAAATTTCAGTTCATCACCTATTTTTAATCCTAGCTCATGCCACTGTACAACAGACATCTGTTCAGGTTTAGGGATAGAGGCGTTGAAGCATCCGTGTATCAGGCAGCCGATATGACTAGGGGCCACTTTATTAATCACACCCTAAAAAAGAGAAAGAATGTCATATGAAGCTATAGTAAAGATCACCCCTTTAAATGCACACGTGATATACGTTCTGGTTCCTTTGCACAAGTTCAGAGTCAGTTTATCTAGAGAATAAGGTAACTCTTCTGGACTAAAATCAAAGCTATTCTTATCTGTTCTTCATACAATTCCTCCCCAAATACAAATAAACCTGTATCTTCAAAAGAAAGAAAGTCAAAACATAGGATTTAGCCAGTGATTACCTGAATAGGACAGCTAATACCTTCCCGACTCTACAACCATCAACTTTGCTTTGAAGCCTTTTAAAGTCTGATTCACTTGCCTAAAATGGCCTTATACTGGCACAGCACTACCTAGCAGGTGAAGATACAGATGACACACAAAAAACTCCACCCTTCCATGGGTTTCAAATATCTGCTTGTCAAACTTTAGTCACCTTTGTCTTCTCCAAGCATGAATGAAAGACACTGAGGGTTTTTTCATTTTCTTCCTGGCATACATTTCTTAAATCACATTTGAAAGACACATCATGCAAAAGGTATGGCACAACAACAAATATAAGCCAACTCAACTTATTTTTCCCACAAGTAGTGCTGCAAAAGTGTTAACAACCTGTTCGTTGAGCCATACGTTTTCTTTTACTAAAAGGCAGGCTTCAACTTGATGTAGTGCTATTGTACTTGAAGGAAATAAACTCATGAGAACATCATAAACGTTCCTGCCACTATGAAATAAGAACACACACACCTATTGGAGAATTATTGGCTCTTAAGAAAGAAGTGTTGACATGAACATATAAATGACATGCTAATTTCTAATCCCAGTAATAAATATCCAATCCTTATGATACAGTATTTTAGTAACATATATTACATACAACCGTAGTAGAGACAAACAATGAAAAGAGATGAAACAAACATAATTACTCTAAGCTACTCATACAATACTACTAATACAAATTAAAATATAACTTGATAAAAGTCTCAAACGGCAGTTCACAATGCACATAAGCAAAGCTTTGACTACTTAATAAAGAAGATGCCCCACAAGATATCAACAGGTCTACGTACCACCAGCTTCTTCCCTTTCTTAGGGCTGAAGATGACGAAGTCCGCCTCGATATTTAGGTGAATGAATCCCTGGTCGTCGTAAATGTCCCCCAGCTCACCCACCACTTTGATGTTGTCGTAAGCCACCGGCACGCCCTGAAGGCTGGAAGGAGAAGGGGGCACACTTAGTCGTTAGGCCGCAGCAAGCCACCGCGGGTCCGGGAGGCGCTACCTCCGCCTCGCTCCCCCCGGTCGCGACGGGACCCCCACGCAGGCTGAGGCCTGCCCCGACCCAAGCCCTTTCCCCGGCCGCACCTTTCCGAGTAGCGCAGGAGCTCGGCATCCAGCTGGGCGCGGATACCGGTGCGCTTGCGGCCCAGGTAGAGCGGCGCCAGGGCGACATGCCTGCGGCGCGGCGCCACCACCAAGCACGAGTAACGGCGCCCCACCAGGCCGCGGGCCACAGCGAAGGAGGGGATCGCGGCGGCGGGCAGCTGGGGGGCGAGCGGCGGAGGATCTCCCGCCACGGCCATGCTGCGGGCGGGCACCAGCTAGGCCGCGCGGACGGCTGCCACACCAACTTCACACGCCGTGGCGCACAGCGATGGCGTCATTCACCATCCGGCGGGGCGGGGGCTCGGAATGGCGGGGTCCGGGCCTGGGGGAGTGACGCACATCCGAGTGGCGGCGGCAAGGCGAGGCGAGGGTGTTGCAGAGGTGTGTGGCGTGTAAGGGTTGACCGTATCGGGGCCGGGACAGGCAGGGAAGTCACTCAGAGGAACCACGTTTGTTGTCTCAGCATCGGAGTAACAGAGCTGTTTTAGTTGGAAAAGACCTGCAAGCCCAACTGATAACGTAGTGCCGCCAAGGCTGCCACTAACCTGTATCCCTAAGCACCACAGCTACACGTCTTTTAAATACCCCCGGGGGCAGAGGCTCCGCCTCCCTGAGCAGCCTGTTCCAATGATTGACAGCACCGTGGTGAAGAAATTTTCCCCAATATCCAATCGGAAACCCGCCTGCTGCAACTTCAGGCAGTTTCCTCTTGTCTTATCACTTGTTACTTGGGAGACCAACACCGAAGTGGCTACACCCTCCTTTCAGGGAGTTGTAGAGAGCAATAAGGTCTCCCCTTAGCCTCCTTTTCTCCAGGCTAAACAGTCCCAGTTCTCTCAGCTGCTCCTCATAAGACTTGTGCTCCAGACCCTTCACCAGCTTCCTTGCCCTTCTTTGGACACAGTGCATTACCTCAATGTCTTTCTTGTAGAGAGGGGCCCAAAACTGAAAAGAGTACTTGACGTGCAGCCTCACCAGTGCTAAGCACAGTGGGACAATTGCTGCCCTAGTCACTGGTGCATGCTGGCCACACTATTTCTGATACAAGCCAGGATACGTTTCCTTTCTTGGCCACCTGGGCACACTGCTGGCTAGTATGAGCCAGCTGTCGACCAATGCTCCAAGGTCCTTTTCTCCTGTGCAGCTTTCCAGCCACTCATTCACAAGCTTGTAGCATTGAGTGGGGTTGTTTTGCCCCAAATGCAGGACCCATCATTCAGCCTTGCTGAGCCTCCTCCAATTGGCCTCAGACCATCAATCCAGCCTGCCCAGAGGCCTCTCTCTGTAGAGCCTTCCTACCCTCCAGCAGATGAACACTCCTGCCCAACTTGATGTTATCTGCAAATTTACTGAAGGTGCACTTGATCCCCTCATCCAGATCACTGATAAACATATTAAACAGAACTGGTCCCAATACTCAGCCATGGGAGCACTACTTGTGAGTGGCCACCAATGTGATTTAACTCTACTCACCACAACACTTGAGGCCCAGACATCCAGCCAGTTTTTACTCAGCAAAGGGTACACCCATCCAAGCTGTATTCAGCCAGTTTCTCCTGGAGAATGCTGTGGGATTGAGTGCCAAAGGCTTTACTAAAGTCCAGGTATGCAACATTCACAGTCTTCCCCTCACCTACTAGAGGACATCTTGTGGCAGTCTGAGGTTGCAGGCCCACCCCCACCCCCGGTGCCTGCTGACTGGCTACATCTTTCTCCTTCCATCTCTGCCACAGCCCTGCACAGATGGGGTAGTCTATGGTAGCACCTAGAAACAGCAGTTTATAATTATTATTCATACATATATGCTTAGGCAAACCATGTGATTCCTCTTCAGATTATACCTCCATGATCAGCATAACTTATTTTCTCCTTTCAACTGATTTTGCAATGAAATGACCTCTCTCATGCATCCAACAGCCCTGTGAACCTAAAGCAAACATTTGGTAGTTTAGACAAAACATTGTTATGATGTCATTGTAAATTTAAGTTGAGCACCTGGTAATTTAGACAAAAGATGCTGTTATGATATCGAATTACCTTAAATGGTGTTCTTCAGATGGCAATGTTATGTATATAGATTTTGTTTTCTGTTGCTAGGGCCTGAGTCTAATTTGTGCATCTAATGAGGAATTTTGTAACACTTTATTAAGTGTGTATTAAAAGGTAGAAGAAGAAAGATAAAACTATGAAATTCACAAAGAGGAATGCTGGTGCACTGCACATTGCAAATGAGCTATGAAGTGAGACACAGTAATAGCCAAAAAAAACCCCAAAGCTGCTTGTCTTCTTGTAGCCAATGGAACTTGTGTCTGGTTAGTAAAGACTGTGTCTAGAAAAGTCGGGCTTTTTATGAGCACAAAGTTGCACAGTATTGCCTTAAGACTTCATTTTAAACTAATTTAACTGAACTGGTGCAAAACCTTGAAAATGGTATTCTTTTGTTGATTTACATCTAGTGTATATCAGCTTAATTTGTTTTAGTAAATGTACACTTTCAAACTGAATCCACATAGGGAGTTATAAAAATAAATTTTTGATATATCAATTTCATGAAAGGTGTTAAGATTTCTTTTGTGCTGTGAGGACCTCAGAAATGCTGTCGTTCTATAAAAACAAGTGTTACATCAGGTATCAGAAATCCTTGAACTCCCAATAAAACGTTAAGCTTGCAAAAGCCTTTGAAAGTACTCAAATACTACATCACCATAAGGTTTTCTTTGACTGAAGGCACTGTAAAGACAGGGAATTGTTAGTTTTCACAGGTAAAACAAATAGTATAATTTGCAGTACTTTGCTGCAAGTAAATTTGGATTACTGTGAAAGAACTGGCATAAAAATGGCTTTCAGATGTCAGACTGAACTTAGAAAATTGTAAGAGAAAATGTCTTTACTATAATCTGTATTCTCTTGTGGCTTTAATCCTCCAAGGTATTTAATGTCTGTTGAAATTAATTGTATGTTATAGGCTCTCAGCTTTCTAGAAGAAATACCTATATTTTCCATTTCATCTATTCAGATCATATTTAATCCTTGCAATGTGCTTTCAATCTCGGTTAAAGTCCTTATACAATAACAGCATCCACTTCTATTCCTAAATGAAATATACATTTTATAACTCTTACTTATGAGTGAATTTAGCTTGCAGCGAGAACATATAACGCACTAAGGGCTGTACTCAACTTTATCCAGGATAATAAAAGCCTAACTCTGCTCCTTAAATAAAAACTCTGAATAAGATGGAAAGGCAGCATGAAGAAAAACATGGACTTCTGTCTTTCTCCCTGTAGGCAGATTGGACAAGGTGCTGCAAAAGGGTCTCCCTCTCTCTGTCTCTGCAGCAGTCCAGGGTTATCTCTATAGATCTCTGTCACCAGAAAACTCCCTAACGTGTGAGCTGTGCCCTGGAGCATGTGGCACATCTATTTTCTGGCAGGCTACAGAAAGTCTCACTCTGGCAGGCTGTAAAAACATTTTTGCTTTATTTCAGGCACTCAAAGCTGAAAATCCACTGCACAGTAATAATGTCTTAAGGCCTACATATACTGTAGGGGGCCTCTGGAGGGGTGGGCTAAACCCTAACCTTTGTGGACAAGGCCAGTAGGTTTTAAAGAGAATTGTATTTTAGTAGCCACACTACCACTGGTCTGGAAGCCAAGAATTGCTCCCCAAAGGAGATGGTGCTGAGATCATGTGGAGGTATTCTAGTGGAGATCAGGTCTGCACTTTCTAATTGAATCTCCATTTATCCCTGCTACTGTGCTTTGGTTTTCATTGCAAATTGCAGATTTGTTTTCAGGCTAAAGTAATCTGGAGGATGAATTTTAAATCCTAATGGCCATTAAGTCTGTGGGTTGAGGCCAGAGCTAATTCAAAATAGCCTCCTTGAAACTCTTGTAGTGTAGGTACCTGGGCCCAGGACCAGCTGTTTTTCTCTGAGAATCCATACCTGTCAGGTCACACAGCTTGCTGATGCAACATAACATATCTGGACCAAAAGCAGCATGGTCTTGCAGTCCTCTAGAGACTACAGACCCATCATATGACTTGGACTTTCATTACCTTATTGTAAAAGATTTCCTGACCAAAGACAGGAATTTCAATCCAACTGCCACCTCCCCCAGTCACAGTTCAAGTTCTAAAAACAACCTGGGCACTAACTCTTAAATCTGATATCCTGACATTCATTTCTTGTCTTCTTTTTGTTCCCTAGTTGTATATTTTCTTTTCACTTCTTGATGTTAGCTTTCAGTCTTAGCTGACCTCTGACAGCACTGCAATGAGCCTGTGTCCAAAAAGGCAGCTAAAATCAATGTCTAAACCAGCACAGTGTTGGTACGTTTGCCAAGTCTGGATAAAACTGCAGAACCGTTTTTTCTCTAGCAGTCAGGTTGCCAGTAACAATCAGGACCAAACCAAAAAGCTGCCTTTTCAATCACTGCTGTTCTTTTCCTTTCTATCTGTGTTTGTCTTGTTTTCTCTTTATGGAAAGAAGGCCAGACTCCAGTAAGGAGATTCATTAACAGCCACATATCCAGCACTTCTCAGCTAGTCTTTTCTTTTATTCCCATGCAGTCATTGCCATCTTCAATCCAGGTTTCTGAATTGACATCATATGTTGGGAGGAAGCCTTGTCCAACTGCCCATTCATGCTCTTTTGTGGCAGCAGCAGCTCATTCATTCAGAGGGCAGACTCCATCCAGAATTACAATCCTGGAAGTCTCAGCGGCAGTGGAATATACTGCATCTCATGCAGAGTGCAAGAGCGCTCGTGGCACTGTGCTGGAGTAGAAGCTACACTCCTTTTTAGGGCTGTGAGCTCAAAGGACTTGGTGTGTTTTGAAATTGAATCCGGCTTCGGTTCCTCATCACACAACTCGTGCTTTTATAAAAAAAGAGAAATGAAGAAAAGTCTCACAGTTACAAGAAACAGTGGATACAATGGAAAACTCATGCTCGATTTTTTTTTCCCCCAAACATTTTAGCTGGTTTCACATTTTTCACGTGGTATCATAAAAACCTACAGTATTTTTGACAGTTCTTGCTGTGGTTCTTAGAGTGAAGCATCAGTACACAAACTCATTTTTCTTTGAAGTGTTATGGTAACAGGTTTGCTTCAATATCTTTGACCCTTATCCCACATAGACTAATCATAGAATCATAGAAAGTTTTGAGTTGGAAGGGACCTCAAAGATGATCTAGTTCCAACCACTCTGCCATAAGCAGAGACACCTTCCACTAGATCCGGTTGCCCAGAGCCTCATCTACTGCATAACTAGTAGAATAAGATGGAGCTCAGTATTGAAAAGCAGTAAATATGTAAGCTGTTTGTTTATAATATAATTCAGAATGTAATCCTAGCATGTTTGGTCAGTGAGAATTAGGCACTTAAATGTCATTAAGGAATTCACTTAGGCTAGCTTCGTGAAAGTGGTTTTTTTTGAGAGTGCCACCATTCAATTATGTTTAAAATCAGTGTAAGAGACTAGATAAAGTTACAGTAGTTATAGTAGTAAAACCTCATTTGACTGGAGATGTGAGAAGAATTAAGTTGTTATTCCCGGGCAAAAGTCTGATTTGAGCAAATACAGGATGGTAAGATGAATATTGTCCTTGGCCAGAGAAGGTGGGTAGTCTTGTCAGTTTATCAGGCATCTCTATCACTGGGTTTGTACATTAACAAAATGTACCAAATGCTGAAAATCCACCAGATGGCACACTAAAGCCTTCCTACTGAAAAGTGCTGTCATCCAAGAGAAGGATATTAACTGCATGGCAGGCTGAAAATTTAGTCTGTATTACAATATGCAGAGTGTGCTTTGTTTTGTCAGTGATTACTAGGTCAATTTTTAATAGCTAGGAAATGGCTTAGAGAAACATTAAGGGAAAGAAATGGGATAAGACAGCAATTATGATAATCTTCTTCTCAGCTAATAATTTGTCTTGATTTGTAGTGACATTTATGATGTCTGGGATAGACGTCTCCCAACAGTTGGGGACTGGCTGCATTTGCCTTTGGCCCTTGATTCTCCAAGTAGGTTGTTGCCTGCCAGGAAGTGGCTGATACAGCTGGCACTCAGTATTGCCTACACTGTGAATCACTGTCCTGGAGATAAAACATCTCATTAATAGATACATTACTAAAGGAACAGTATCCATGTATCTCCCTGACCTTATATCTGTGGAAATCCTACCTGCTGTAGGATGGCTGGTGCCAGCTCTGGTGCCCCTCTCTGGCTTTGCTGGTGTTTGAACACAACGTTTCGATGGTAGAGGCATCATGACCTGTGGAGATCTGACTGTTGGTCTGATGCTGAGTCTCTCTTCCATGTTTCCAGCCAGTAAGTGAAGTGTGTGCAGATACTGGCTGAAAGTACAGCAAATAATGTGAGAACGTGACTTTTCCCATGCATACAAGAGGTGGTGTTGCCGCAGAAACATGGGAGGGAAGCAGTCTGTGCCAACATAAAGAACAGTAAGGCTTTTCTGCAGCATTGTAGATGCTTCTAACAAATCTTGCTAACAAATGGGATGAATGCACAGGTTATAAATGGGGTAAACGAGGTGTCCTGTAACAATCTTGCTGTATTACTTTGTGGTTCAGACTCTGAGAAACTTAAAGCAACACTTTACTCCAGCTTTTTTAAAATTGTCAAGAAAGATAGGAATTAAGGATCCACAGGGGATTGCCTCCAGAAAAGCCAGCTGCTATTAATTTTAAGAGTTGAAAATGTCTTTTTGCCATCCTATTTTATGACTCCTATACTTCTTCAAGATACTACAGAAGGCAAAATAATCTTTTGGTTCTACTAGTTTTCTGCTAAGTCACATAAAGGATTGAGAAGACATTTAAAATAAAATCAAGAATGTTTGGACATTTAGACCTACGTCCTTGTTCAAACAAAACTCTAGAAATTATACAGATTTTGCCAAAGCACAGAAAATTCTAGCTTACTGTGCTGTTCTCAAATTAACATCTCTTAGTTTAGGGTTTTTGTTTGGTTGGTTGTTGGTTGTTGTTTTTTTTGGCCTGGAGACCTGGTCCCTAATCTAAGGAGTTTGTCATTTAAGAGAGATCCAAAGTAACCACCCATTTGAATAAAATATATTTGATTATATCTGCTAGGCTGCTTTCAAACTAAAGCCTTAGTCCTGCAGTCTGTTTTTTGTAAATGACTTTCATGAGGGTTGGTGCTTGAGAAGTATTTAAAAAAGGGCGAGGAATTCAATTATCTGGATATTCTTTTTCTTTTAATCCACAGACTTTATCAGGTAGATTATCACCTGTATTTATGGTAACAAATTGTCTGTTTCTTTTATCTGTACTTTCTACTGTAAAGATATATGCTTTTCTATTGAAAGGCAAAAAAACCCTGAAGCCTTTACCCCAAATGTAATGGAAATAAGAGACAATTCTTTTTAAGGTTCAAAAATTGGATTAATTTTTGTCTTGTGACTGCATGGTTTTGGTTTGGGTCAAATATGGACTTGCTTGGATGTCACTGAAAAAAGTTGTTCTCATTGTATTTCCAGCCTACAAGAATGAAAAAAAAATACCTCAAATTGCATGGGAATTGTAAACCAAAGAGGCTGAGTTAGCATCATAACATTTGGCTGTTTGTTCTGTTAATTCTCAAAATATCTTTTGTTAACTCAAAGATAAGCTTTTAATTGTTTTAAATCAATATTTCATGTATAAAAATCTGCCTAAATAATGAAGAATCTTGTTCTTGATCTCTGCTTGAAAACAAGCATAAAAATAATGACATCAGTGGTAAACAATTCCAGATTTATTACTTTTCTGCTGCCCTCCTCAGGCTGTGCATACAGTGTGTGTATATATACCTTCTGCTTCAGAAAATCTTTCATGTCATTAATTTTCTTAGAAGAGCTGGGCCTTTGAATTTTCAGTAGCAGCATTATCTACCTTCAGGCAAGTAAAGGGTAGTAGTTCTTACTTGGAGTGCATACTGAAGGGCTCAGCATCACCATTTGCATGGACTACAGCAGCTCTTGATACTGAAGCCAGTGCACCTGCAGTAGTTTAGGTAATCTCCAATGTACTCTGCCTATAGTTGCTCTTACCTTGAAAACTATGTGGGTGTCATTAACCTCTGAGTGAATCAGTGCTAGGTATTACTTGATGCCTGACCGATACCACTGAATGACAGGGCTTAAGAACAGACCTAGAATAATTTTAAGCAATTGCCAGGTTTTCCTAGTTTAAAGAAAAAAAAATTCTGGGCTCATTTAACTTCCTGCTGAGTTCATGGTTTAGTTTGGCAGCTCACAGAGTTCTCATTGAACTGATCCAATTGCTTACCATCACATCCATCCACCCACATACAAAAATCCCAAGATAACGGAAGTCATGGTTATAGTAAAATTAAAAAAAAAACAACAAAAAAACCCACCCAAACTGAAAATAACCAATCACACAACAACCAAAGCAAAACAAAACATGAGAATCAGGGACTCTTCTGTGAGAGTCATGACAAAAGTACGATTTTAATGTTCCCTAGACTGGTGAAAGTAGTAAAAACTAAATCCAGTGCGGGGAAAATCCGGTTCTCATTTCAGATTGTCTTTTCACTTACACACTTAAAAGGATGAGAAATTTGTGAAGTGCAGCTTCGTCCTTTATGTACATTTAAACATGGCAATAATTAAAAGGTTCTCATTGCAGTCTTCCTGTAAGGAAATGAGAGGTAATATTCAAAGCCCAAGATATTTGTTAGTCTTCAATTAAGCAAATTTCAAATGAAACCAAAAGAATTTGTCTGAGTAAAGAAGACCAGCACAGCATACTTGCTCCATCAGAGATGTACCCTAGCATGACCTTCAACATCATACCCCAGGGTCTGTTTGATAGAAGTGAGCCCTTGGATGCCACTGGACAGTGCAGTGCTCTTTCTTTCCACTCCGGTTCAACAGATAGCACCGTGCCAGCTCTTCTGGTACTGGCTTGCACACAGGATAGGCAGTCACAGACCAGGTAGCTGGAGAGGAAGTCCCTTGTGTGTGATGGAGGGAGGGTGCAGTGCCTGACACACTCCTGTTTGGTGTAGAGGTGGGCCCAAATGAGTTGACCTATATTAATGCATATAGTCAACAATTATTTCTGTCTATTTAAAATACAAAAAAAAATGGGAAATGTGAGTGGCATCTTCATGACAGAATGGCAGCTGGGAAAAGAGGTGTAGTTATTAGCATCATGGAGCAATAAAATGTTATGATGCAGTTTATCTGCTTCTGTTTGGGCCTTTGAAATCTACAGAAGGATCTGAAGACTAAAGAATACATTGTGAGAGTACATCTGTTCTGTATATGAGGAATAACGTATTTTGTCTCTAATTCTTGTTTGTGCATAATGCAGTGGAACTCTTCTTAAATGTTTGTTGAACTAGTGGGGGGTAACTCCTCTTTTTCTGTTCCATTGTGAGGTCATGTAGAGAGTCTGAAAGCTGGAATGCTTTGACTTAAAGCCAAGACTGAGTTTCTATTTTGATTTTGTTATTCCAGATTGGGCCTTTAGAAATTACTTTTTTCCTCTGCTACACAGGTTTAACACTCTAGCAATCCTTCAGCACTCTGGTTAGTAAAGACATGGGGAGTTGAGTCTCACATAGCCAGGTTTGCATCATCAATAAATATGTTTAATGAAATATTGCTAATATCTTCAGTGAGTAGAGGACACAGACTGCTGTGCCATATTTGACAGAGGGAAGCAATAGCACAATGGCTATGTAATGCAGAAACTAAGAGAGTTGGGCTGGTTTGGTCTTGCAGAAGAGATGGACAACAAGAGAATTGATTGCCTATCTTCAACAGCCTAACTAGCCATAGAGAAATTGAACCCATAGTCTTCCTGGCTATGCACAGTGAAAAGATGAAAGGCAGCAGCTGCAAGTTGTAGAAGGGGAAATTCTTACTAGATAAAAAGAAGATTCTTCACATTGAGGGTGATCAAACACTAGAACAGGTTGCCTGGAGAAGCTGTGGATTCTTTGAGGTACGGTAAAAATGCTTTGGGCCAGATGGCCTCCCAAGGTCCCATCTGACTTGAATTATTCTATAATTCTAGATTAAATGACAGCCTAATTACAGAAAAAGAAATATTTGGCAGTGACACAAACAAGGACATGACAGTCTTTTAAATCAGAGTTCATACTCTTAAAAGCAGAACAGATATGGCTGTGCCCTACAGCAGCCCTCAATCCATCCTGTGGTCTGGGAAGCTCTTTATTTATATATCTACATAGCAGCCATCATCAGAGAGTTCCTAGGTGCCTTAGGGAGTGCTCAGAATGTACTTTAGTTGCAAGATGAGATAGTATACAGTACACGTCACTGTGCTACTCCTGTTCCAGGGACACATAGAGACCAGGGCTGCAATGTGTCAGTTTGCCATGGACAGAGACTTCTCCAGAGACCCTGGTGGTTACAAGAAAGTACTCCAGGTATTGCATCACCAGTGCTGAGTAGAAGGGAAGGATCACCTCCCTCAACCATCTGGCAATACAGCTGAGGATACCAGTTGCCTTTGCACCAAGGCCACGCTGCTGGCTCATGTTCAGCTTGGTGTCCACCAAGACCACCATTTTCTGCCGAGCTGCTTTCCAGCTGGGTGGCCCCCAACATATACTGGTGCGTGGGATTGTTTCCTCACAGATTCAGGACTTTGCACTTCTTGTTGAACTTCATAGGGTTCCTGTCAGCCCATTTCTCCACACTGTCAAGGTCCTTCTGGATGACAACACAACCTTCTGACACATAGACCACTCCTCGTCCTCTTGTACTATCTACAAACTTGCTGAGGTTACACTATGCCCCATTGTCCAGATCATTAAACAGGGTGCCGCTGTTCACTTAAACAGATGTTAAACAGCAATGTCACTGTGGTTGTTATCCATAAAAGAGCAACTACCTTTCATCAAAAATTACGACACTGCATTTGCTGAGTCCTGCAGCATTCACCTCAACTTGAATCACGAAATATATGTCCTAGATGCCACTGTGTGATTAGCACTGGGGCACTGGCATTTAACTAAGGATGTTTGTTGTGCTGCTGCTTAGCAAGTATTTCAGACTGTGTAGTATATGGTGGATGAGGCACAACATAAGTAACGTGTTTACTTAGCACAACAGCAGTGTGTTGCTACAGTGCACTTTGTGAATCAAAATAGGCTTTAGCAAAGCACTCTGTGCTCCAAAAATAATGTGACCCTCCACATGGAAGTCTCAGTGCTGCTCAGTATTGTGACATTGCTGGTATTTGCTAATGATCAGGTGCTGAAGGAAATTCGGAAATGTCACACTGCCAGCCTCTGGTTGCACACTTTAAATCTCTGCTCTTCAACACTTAAGCACACAAATCACCTTACTTCAGTGAAACTGCTCATGCTAACAGATAAGCTTGTCAAAGGGTTGGCAAGGGCTGGAGTCCTGGGTATTTCCACAAACAATGTAGCTGCCCAGGCTAGGTCAAAGCCCTTTGACAAAGAGAATAATCCAGCAACGTTTTGAATTACTATTTTAAATTATTCTCTCACCGGTGAGAGTTGGTTCATCCAACACACTGCAGTCTCCCCACAGTATGCAGGGAGAGGAGCTTAGACCAGGACAGCAGGGCACAGAGCAGTCCTTTGAACTACTTGTGCTAAATGCTGACCTTGCATACAGTCTATATATAAACCCTGCATTCCCTTTATATATTCTTGCAAGTCTTGTAAGATATGAAAAGGAAAACTTTTATTGCAAGCAGTGCAGCTTCCCACAAGGTATTTCTTCACTGAGTGCATTTTTATAAGGAGAAGGACTGTGCATATTAGATATTTGTGAAAGATGAGAGAAGTGAGTGGGAAGCTGAAATGTTAAGTGTATTTATTTATATAAGTTTTATAATTTGAAGCTTAGAAGCTAATAGTGAAAGAAGTAAGACTACATATATGTTTTAAGGAGAAATCTGAATCTACAGACAGCTTGATGGAATTATACAATTAGAGTAATCTGCACTTACTACACAGACATTATCCATCATTTGTAGTCTGTAAACATCTGTATTAGAATGTTTTGTGTGGCTTTAAAAATATTTGCTTTTGTTTTCTTTAATTAAATTGATTTCTTATAACTAACTCTTGCTAATTGCCAGTATCTAAGCAGAACAGGTCTTGAGGTCCCTAATCTATGCAACATGATGAGAATACCTCTAAAAATACACAAATAGTAGCTGACTGCTCCCCTCAACACAACTGTAGTCTTCTTTCAAATGCAGGCGGATGACAAGCCCTTATTTTATGTAGTAGCCAGAAAAACGAACTGGGAAGTGGCTTTGATTCCCTTCCCAGCCAGAGGAGATGCAAGCCTGTAGTATTGGGGAGTGCTGTAACAACCCTACTGTTTGCCTGTGAGGACAGGAAAGGTGGCACTGGCCTGATGGTTTTTTTCCTCAGTTGCCTGCTCTGCTTTCAGGTTTGCTTAGGCAGTCATGGAGAAAAAAAGCTCAACACCCAAACCTGAAAGAAGCGGTGCGACAAGCTGACACTAAAATTGAGTGCTTGTAGCTGACTGCCCTAATCAGCAATTCCCAGAGCTGTGCTGCTTTGTGTGCCCTTCTGTGCAGTAAATCATGCATACTTCATTTCGACAGAAGAGGGCCTCCCAGCTTAACCTTTCACAGTGCATCGGGTGAAGATTCAGAGCTCGGGATCCCAAGAGCAGAAAGTATTTTCTGTGGAGGGGCAAAACTCACCCCTTTCTCCCTCACTAACTCAAAATCTAAAGAAACTTTGGATAGTCCACTTTAAATGCAAGAAACATATCAGGCTTCCGAGGCCTAGCTTGCAGTTACCCAAAGTATTTATCAGAATGTAATGCCTTTTAACACAGCACTAGACTGACTCATCAGTGGGATTTAACTTTACATAGTCTTACATTATGCTTAATGTCAGTTTGAGTCCACATTACACTCTTTCCTTTGGAGGCTTTGTAAGAAAATTCAGACCTCTTGTCAAACTTGGGTCCCCCAGCACAACCAGACTCGAGCCAAACTCCAGAGAAGAGCGCTGAGAGAACATTGCGTGCTTTCCTGTGCGCCCAACTTCTCCCTTGCCAGATGAGCCGGGTGTGGGGTGAGCATGTGCAGCCTGGTTCACTCGCAGGCAGCCAAGGGTCAGTGCTTCCAGAGCAGCGTGGCTGCAGCAGCCAGCCTGACAGCCGGTGGGAGCTACAGTGAAGGCCAGAGGGCTCAGCACACTTGAAGCCATGCTCAAGTTTGATCCTAATCTCTTGCTGCTGACCTATCCAAAATATTAGGTAATCTGGGCTAAACCAGCACTGCACTCATTCTCAGTGAGCAGCATCTGCTTCTGCAATCACCCCTGGTGCAATCAGTGGGGCTGTTCATGTGGCACTGTGTAATGAGCGTGTCAGTTGGAAAAATATGCTACTATTTTTTTTTTTATTCTGTTTTCATTTTTGTCATTGTGTTTTCATTCTGTGTCTCAGAGCAGAAAGCATGATGCCTACATCAGTGCTGTGCATCTTTGGACCATCTCCAGAGATGCTTGCTGACAGGAGAAACTGAACAGCTCTCCCTGGCAGCCTTTTCCCTCCCAGGCTGGGTGCATACCAGTGGAGAGGACAACTTGGAGTGTCCTTACTTTTTGCTAATTTCCAACTCAGCAGGGAACTGTGAACACACTTAAGAGGAAAAAGTCTTTTGTCCCTTTTCACCACATTGGTATTTCAATTAACCTATAGTATATTTTAACATACAATATGATTTTCCTGGCAAATTGCTGCTATTTCATACTTAGAGGATATTTATTTATTTACCTTTACAGGACATGTATATTTGTAATTATGCCTGGGTTGATGCTTTATTTTGGATGAGCGGTCTTGCAGAGATTTATAGGTTGAGAAAAATTGAACTTCTTAGCTGTCACACACTTTTGGTAGGAAATATTACACATGTTTATATGGAAAAGGATTTAAAGTTCTTACATTTATAAAGTGAGCACAAGCCTGCCAAGTTATGAAACTTTATTTGGAAATAAAGGTTCTACTTAAGTGTTCTTAAGACAGTAGTATAAACATTGGAAATGTAAATGCCAAAGATATGAGTGTTGCCAAAGAAGGAGATTTAAAATTAGATTCTTAATTCCAAATAAATATGTTGTTTTGATAGACAGTCTTCTCTTAGCCAATAAGCTGGTGGGCATCTGTTATATTTCTATTCCTTGACAGACCAAATGAAAATTCTGGAAGTCCCCAGAATGTACATTTATTTGAAATCAAAAATAAATCCTTCCAAACAAACCTTCACAGTTCAAGATGGAACTTTTTTTGAGGCTAAGAACAGTGCATTTGGGCAGCCAGTAGAAAAAGTCATCTTAAAGCCTTGGAAGTATTGCAAACACTAAATGTGGGTGCCATGAGGTGTGATGGATGCTGCAGTCTACCTCAGGGACTGTGCAGGCTGTGCAGCTCTGATTGCACTGACTGAGAGAAATGGGCATTTTTCACTATTGGGTGCTAATGGAAAGGTGGGGAGAAGGGAGTAGAAGTCCTTTTGTCCCTTTTGGGTTTTTTTCCTCAAATAAATCTGTACTTACAGAGTCCATTCATACTGATTGATGTCTTCTGTGCTTTTAGTCTGCACATCCAGTTGCTATTTTTTCAGAGTTCAGGGTGATGCAGATTAAAGGCCTGATTCTCACATTGGCACCACTGCAAGCCAAGAGTAGTTGTTAGTCATTGACTCATCTCAGTGTTAGGCTGTCATTCACAAAAGAATCTTTGTGGCAGTTGACTAGGTTTAACTTTAAACTTAAGTCCTAGTCCCATTGCTCTGAGTGGAAGCAGTTCTTTCAGCACATATTTAAATATAGTCCTCAAAAAGGACATTAATTTTGGGTTTGAGAAGTTGGGCTCCAAGGTGTATGCACATACTACCTTTTGTTCATAAAGCACAAACAATCAATTCTAAATATTTTTCATTATTTTATATGTGTGGGATTTTCAAACCAAATACTGAATATAATACTATGCAGCGTAGGGGAGTCCCAAACAGGAAATGAATACATTGAACACAAATAATTGTTAAAATGAAAGTGACAAATTTAAAGAAACAATGAAGATACATACATTGTTTTTCCCTTCTTTTTTTGGTTTCTTTTTTTTTTTTTTACTGTCATTGAATGTATGACATGCCAATACATCATTAAAACCTTTTTCTCAGAATTAAAGGGGTTTTACCAAGTTTTCCAGTCTTGCAACAGGAATGCAATTGGTTTCTTGGTGCCTGCCTACACAAGCTCTTCCCTGCAGCCATAAAATTGCCACAAAGTTGAGTGATGCAACACTTATTTGAATGGCAAATTACAGCAAATTAGTATGTATATATTCTCGAAGCTGTTCTGTTGGATGCTCATTTGGGCTGCATTACTTACCAAGAGGCTGTTAATGATCCAAGTCCATAGCATAGACTCTGAAAAAGCTAATGTATATTGTAAGAGGGGGAAGAGAGGTCATTCCCTCTAGAGCAAGCCATTTAGCATAAGGCAAACATCTTTCTCTTGACAGATGGAAATGTAATCTCAGCGTAGCTTTGTTTAACAGTTGGCTTTGAAAGTAAGAGAGAGCCATGCTCTCCCTGTGCAGAGCTGGGGATGGGTTAGAAGCAGTATAGCTATGCCTGTGCCACACAGTCCATTACTGTGCATGATCTGTAATGTGCAGAAGCAGTGTATTTGTATGTGTGTGGTTCTGTGTTCAGATTTGTCAGCCTTACCCCTCGGCTTGGCTAATTAGCTCAGGTTTAGGAGGAGCTCATTGGTACAGCTACACAGTAACTGGTTCTGAGCCTGAGGATTAGGGGGGTTCTGTGGAATTCCTTATTGCATGGAGTAAACCTTTTAAGATCCTAGGTGCATAGGTGTCAGTATTAAAGCAAACCTGCCAGTCTGAAATATACTCACACAAAATATCTCCCATATCCCACCAGAAGGCTCTGTACTGCCATTCAGTGAGATTGGGACAGACTAGAGAATTGGGTGGAGAGGAAGTAAAGGCGAGAGTAGGGTTCTGCACTTAGGGAGGAATAACGCCAGGCACTGGTGAAGGTTTGAGGTTGACCTGCTGGGAAGCAGTGTTTCAGAGAAGAAGCTGGGGGTCCTGGTGGATGACAGGTTGTCCATGAGCCAGCAGTGTGTCCTCATGGCCAAGAAGACCAATGTTGTCCTGTGATGCATCAAGAAGAGCGTGGCCAAGGTGGCCAATATGTCCAGGGAGGTTATCCTCCTCCTTTACTGTGCCCTGGTGAGGACACATCTGGAATACTGTGTCCAGTTCTGGGCTCCCCAGTTAAAGAAAGATAGGGAACTACTAGAATAAATCAAGCAGCAGGCTATAAAGATGATGAGGGGACTGGAGCAACTCTATTATGAGAAAAGGCTGGGAGAGATGGATGGGTTTGTTTAGCCTGGAGAAGACTGAGAAGGGATCTCATCAATGCTTATAAATATCTAAAAGGTGGATGTCTAGAGGATGGGATCAGACCCTTTTCAATGATGCCCAGCAACAGGTCAAGGGTCAATGAGCACAAATTGGCTGGAACACAGGAATTTCCTCAGTACTCTGAGGGTGACAGAGCACTGGCACAGGCTGCCCAGAGAGGTTGTAGAATCTCCTTCTCTGGAGACATTCAAAACCTACCTGGCAGCACTCCTGTACAACTTGCTGTAGGGGATCCTGCACTAGCAGGGGAGCTGGACTAGATGATCTCCAGAGATCCCTTCCAACCCCTACTGCTCTGAGATTCTGTGCATCTGTTCTGTGAAATCAGGGAAGGAGACAGATTCAAAAACAAAATAATTCCTTATTTTCCTCTTAACTCCTTGGGGTAAAATAGGCAGTTTGTCTGAGAAGAAACTGGAGAAAGAATGCTGAGTTAATATGAGATTTTATTCAGTTTTAAAATCCTTAGTATAAAGATTAATTCAAAGCAATTGGAGAAAGAGATGAGATGAGAAAACTTAACCTTCTGGCTGTTGGTCTAAGGTATATTTGTAAGGTAGGGATGAATGTGATAAGTCATTAAAGATACTGTCAGAATTCCTATTCACAGGAAGGAAAGAATAAATTTACATGGAAAAATTAGAAAGAGTTTAGGAAAGAAGTGATATATATGTATGTGTGTGTGTGTGTGTATATATATATATATATACATATATATATATTTATTTTTTTTTTCTGGAAGTTTTCCCGACAGTTTGGGACTTGAAGAGGTTCACTCAAGAGAAGATTAAGCCATGACTTGATCCCAGTTCTTCCCAGGCTTCTTAACTTAGCAGAAAATGGCATAATGAGAGCCATTGCTTGGGAAATAAAGCAAAATAATTTTGCATAGTAACAAATCACTTCAAAGTGGAAAAGTTTCTGCTCAATGAAATAGGGGAGGTAGATTACATCTTTTTTTTTTTTTTTTACATAAAGATAAGATTTCATTCTGAAAGTTTATGTTGCTTACCCAGATGCTATGTGATTGATACAAGCATCACATCTTGTGCTATACAGAAGGAAAAACTAGTTGATCATAAGATGTCTAGTCTTAAAATCGATTTGGGTACTTCTTCATGTTTGAATGTCTTAATTTACAAACTTAACAGTGCTATTCATGATTTCATACAATATTTTAATCAAGTATAAAATAGAAACAAAAGAATCCCTTGCATAAATGCAATCACACAATCACTGTGCCTTTTCTAGCCTTTCGGTCCAGAACTCTTGGGCCTTTTCAAGGTGTCTGCTCCTGCTTCCACAGTATGGGCGTCAGTATTGACCTGCTGTCCTTTATGTATGATGGCTTCAAAAGGGGCTCTGACACGCACTTTTCCAGGGTGTTACACGGTTAATAAATAGTCCTTAGAAAAATATTAGCTGTCAGCATTCCTGGACTTTATGCCTGGATTTATGGGGGAAGTCAGCAGCGATATCAGTAAGTATAGCAAACCACAGGAATTTAATACTGTCAGTCTGGCTGTTTGGACTTCATGGTTTAGATTTAGATTTGCCTTTTAGATTGTTTGCAATCTTGCTGTAAAATTAAAGCAATGATCTGTGTTTGCTTTCTCCGGGCAGGGTAGGGAAGAATTTTTTCAATAGTAAATGCTTTAAAGCACACAGCTATAACAGCTGTATACAGAAGAGGTAAGGGAATATATCAGACATGCCCTCCTAGTTTGAACCAGTGTGAAGAGGGAAGAAGGGGAAAAAAAAGGTTCGCCTAATGATGTGGGAGAGGAGCTACACAAGTTTGTGGTCCCAGTTACCTCATTTGATTTGTCTCACACTCGCTACTAGTAATGAGATGTAAGAAGGAGAGCAGAAAATTGTAACTGCCCTTAGCTCCTTTTAAATCTATGTCTGCTTTCTTAAGGATACAAAGAGAAGTTGACTCATACCTTGTTTGTATCAGCGGAATCATATGCAGCACTGTAATGACACAGCTTTTTCAGTTGTGCTTGTGGTCTCTCTTCCTGCTGGCCTTCCTAACGTGTTCCCATTGCACATTATGCCAATTCATCAAAACAACTGTTTTTATGTACAGGGTTATTTTTAATTTATTTAAGAGGTCAACCCATTCAACATGCTGTAACTGCATATATTTTTAGAAGGACATGTTGCAGTTTGTGGCAGGATTAAAACTGGATTTCAGAAAGGATCTCTGGGGCAAAAAACCCTAGTAAAACAAAAAGCAACACCTTCTACTGATTACAAAGCAAAATTACACCGATTTGGAAATCATTAAAGCAACCTGCTGTGACTCAGTGGTTTGAGGCCGTAAAAGATATCTTCCAGAAAATCAAATGTCATGCAAGGGGAAAAAAACAAACAAGCTGCCAATTCCATATATGCTCAGGGCTCATTTGAGGGAACCACAGAGCAATTGTGAGGCTGATCTGCACAGCTTATTGTTAGTTCCTGGCAGAAGTAGATCTGTCTATCCTGTGTCTTCAATGATTCTTTGGCTACTTTGTAGAGAGATGATGAGAGACACCTTGGCACAGTCCTCTGAACTTTTTGCTCCGAATTGAAGCTGCTTATTTCTGAAGCAGAGCAACACTTCTACAGCCAAACAAATCTCTCCAGGCACATAAGCTGAAATTCCAGCTACTGATTGATCCCACCCAGTTCAGTCTAGTCCTTCAGACCACTGAATCACATTATCATAACTTTATATTTAGGGGGAAAAAAAGCCTTCCCGAACAAGGTTCCCAAGTTCACTCAGAATTCCTCAGGTTGTTAACATTAAACTGTGATGGGTTTAGCATCTTAACTCCAATCAATTTATATTTTACCAAAACCACAATTATTCTTATATCTTTTTTCTTTTTTTTCCCCTTGGAGATTGTGAGTCTGTCTGTCTAGGTCTTGTATAAGTTATAAAAATATTCTTCAAAATCTGTTTCCAGATACATGTACAACTTCCTTGTGGAACTTAGAGGGTTAAGGTGGAGCTAAAGATGTCACTTTGATACAGGAAGAAGGGAAAGCTAGCTAGAATCATTCTTTAGTAATATCTACAATGTTATTGTAGTCTTGTATGTGTGCTTTTAGGCATTTTAAGCTTTTAGTAATAAAAGGTTCCTTTTAACTCCTTAACTTGACAGCGACTGGGATCTAAAAGATTAAATATGGCTTAAACCATTTCATCTTTTTTTATCTCTCTTTAAAATCACACTCTCAAGGAATTTTTTTAAATAAATATGACTATTTGTGATTATGGCTTACTGCATTTAAATTTCCCACTGAATCTGACCTGCTCCACTGTCCTTTAATACCTCCCCAGACCGCCCTAAGGGAAATTCATATGTCCTAATGCAACAAATATTTATTGAAGATTGTGCAAGACAAAGATTTAAAACAGTAGACACACTTTTCTGCACAGTTTGCAGTAAGAACAGTTGACTGTTATAAATTCAAAACATGTGTGTGTTTCATAGGCTGAGGTTCTATGAAATGCAAGCATAGCTTAAAATGTAAAAAAAGATACATTAAGGATTTACCAGCTAAATCCTATGCAAAAATGCAGTAAGTCGCCCACTTCACGAAGAGTGTTTCTTGACCTAGTAAATAACAGCTGAGTCTCTCCGAGACAATCTGAGCCCGCATCTGCTTTTACAGCAGCATGAATCAGAAATAACTCCATGAAGGACCATACATGCTTCATCTTATTTAGAGTAAAATGAATTGTGGTACCTAGCCTCCAAGCTATTAGCATAGATATGTTGGCTCGTCACATTCTGACAACTGGAAGTTTTGATTTTCCTATGGTTGGATAAGTGGAAATAGTGTCCTTTCAAGTGTCCTAGTAATAAAAGCATAGAGAAAATATTTCCATTACTCTTTAACGCTGAATGTGGTTATTGAACAAAACTTCATTAAAAGAAGTGAAATATTTCCTAGAATTCCCCTACCACATCCATACATTATGGAAATTTACTTTGAATTCAAGAATTTTGATCCTCTTTTAATGTCTCAGATAGGAACGTTCTTTGCCATATTTTCTCCTAAGTCTTTTGAATTCCAGCTTTACATTTTCAAGGCTTTTATTAATGCAGGGGCCAGACAGTTTTTCTGCATTCTACAGGCTTGGTAGCAAAAGAAGAGAAAAACCTGTCAAACAATTGAATCTTTTGTTCTCTCTGCTTCTAACATCCCCTAAAAAGCAACAAAAGTTGCGTGGTTGTATTTGATAAGTTACAGTAAGACTTCAAAGATTATAAGCTTGAACAATGCATCTTCCTTTCCTTTCCAAGTCATGAGAAAGTGGCTGTTGCACAGGACTACTGTGTTGGATATAGAAGAATGACTTGTCTCCCTGCCCCATCCCACGCTCTTACTACCATGCAGGGAAATGAAGTGTTTGTGATAAGGATGTGACTAGCCTTACGGCGTGTTCTTTCATGACATTCCTAAGCAGATTCTGAACTGCAATTACAAACCATTTTCTAGGATCTGAAGCTACCATTCCTATTGTGGAAGTGTCTCATTAAAGACCTCTCTACGAGCTGTGATTTTAGAGTTGTCATAAAACCTCAGCCAGGTGGTTCTGATAAACCTAAGCCAGGTAGTTCTGAGGAGGATTTTTGAGCCATTTTTTATTTTGCTCTTGTTTTCTTTGATAAGGCCTTTTTATACTTGGTGTACTGACACAATGAGGAACGGAATCTTGCAGAACCATTTCCCCTGGTTCTATGGCCCATATGGATTTCTTCAACCTGTATGAAACTGCAGTCCATTTAGGCACCAGTCTCACCATTGACAGGTTATGTCCTGAACAGCAGAAAAAGTGCTACTAGAAGGGGCAGATGCTGAGGACAGATTTATCCTATATTTCCCATTGCTGAGGAAGAGGACCATCAAGCTGAAGAGACCATGGCACCTGTGAAGAGCCTAAACAAGTTGGAATGTAGTAGGGGAGACAGTCTAAAGGCTGGCAGAACTTGGGAAAAGGAGCAATTTCCTTGATCAGAGTCCTTAACATTTAATTATTTTGCTATGACAGTGTCTATGAACTTGAACAGTCTCCTTAGCAATTACTACTGTATACAATACATATTAGTATATCAGGGCCTTAGCGAAGATTCAAAAGCCCTTTAAGACAGTAGGTAAGTGAAGAGAAACCTTATAAGGTGAAGCAGTTTTTGAGCCACAAGCTTAGCCATCCAACTCATTTTCAGGAAGTTTAGGTGAGATCCTTGAATAATAGTGAAGATGTTTCCTATGTTGGAATTAGATGGGGAACTACCCTACAGACTTAGAAAAACCTAAAATAATTAAAATAAAGATTATTTTATACCATAGAGATTTACAAAACAATTTAAAATAATTTCTACAGGTTTTTATGACATGGCTTGAATAATAATAAGATTCTATTCACACCTCTCAGGGAACATGGGTATTGTCAGTCATCAATAATGCTCACATCTCCAACTCATGTTGACGTGTTGGGCTTTACCACACAGTCATTGACTCACTATGTAACAAATGAGTGATTTTCTATGAATATTTTATATTAACATTATGCTGTATATGTTCTGTTACAGATCACATCTTCCATTTTTCATGGCTGAGCCAGTAGGTGCAACAATAACGGTTGGTGTCACTTAAAGCTGCTACCTTAACATAGACACTGTTTTAACAGACCCCAAACTCTATTGTGGCTGTGCAGAATCATCATTGTGTCAGGTGTGCACAAGGTCACAGTGTTATGATCTTGACCATGCTGCTGTTCAGCCTTTTTCTCTTTTCAGAGCTTGCTTCACCCCTTCAGGAACTCTTCAATGTGTTGTACAAAACTGCAAGCGTGATGGTTCTGCTTTGCAAGATCTTCTAACAAGAAAAAAGATCTCTCTAAAATCTCTGGTTTAGATTTCATTTTATTCATCTTCTTTTATGAACAAATTACGAAATATACCTCATTCACAAATTGGAAATATTTACAGTTTCTTTACAACAAGGCATTGTTGAGGTTTTGATTTATGGCGTTCTTAGAGCATTCTGTCTTTCAAAACAAAGACATTGGTGTTTTCAGCACACTCTTAATTTACACTCTGAATATGAAATGGGAGCCTTTTGGAAGAGTAATCTGCACTCTCTTTTGATACGAACTACTGGGGAAACTGAGGCTGGATGCATTCACGATGTGGGGAGGGGACCTGTGCAGATGGGTTGCTGGTACCATGCCACATGATCTGAAATCATCATATTACACCAGATGCTCCTGAGTCGGGAGGAAAAAAAAAATTCCCCTGGACCATCTTTCCTCTGCCCTCTTCTCTTTAGGAATCTTGTAACTGGGCTAAATGTGGTCCAGGTTAATAATATTTTTCTGGGGTTTGAGTCTTCATGAGAGGAAGAGTCTTGAGAGGTCTATTTCAAATACTATCACAATTGTGAAAAGTTATTCAGAGGAAAAAAAAAAACCACAAAAAAAAAACCCCAAAGAGAGTAGCCAGGAAGTGAATAAATATTGTATATCCGCAAAATGTTTAGGAGACAAATTTTGAACATGTTTCTAAAAGGGAAATGCAACTGTGCTGTTCTGCAGTTGTAACATCTGAGCCATAAAATCTAAGATAGTTCCATTTTCTCAATTTCTTGGAGTCTGTTTTTCCTGAAGAAAATTCTAAAATCACTTCTTTCCATGGAACTTTTAAAAATCTCTTAATATACACTTCCATTATAAATCAGATGTGGGCCACCATTGCTTAGGTTGTCTGTCATTTCCTGGAACAAGAATAGAAAACACTGATTAAAATTGTGATTACATTATGATACTTGAAACTTAGTTAGCTAAGGTTATAACAAAAATTTAACAAACTCTGGACTTCAGACATTCCAAAGAACTTAGATTTTTATTTGACTTGATAAATGTCACTGTAAAAAAGAATTACATTTCTTCCTACATAAATTAAGCACATTTGATACTGATTGAGTTGGACATTACTCTCAGACCACATATACAGCACTGATGACATCTGTGCCAGTTTTGTGTTGTCCTTTGAAAGTACATCAATTCAAGCTTGTGTGTTAATCTACAAAGGAACAAGATGGTAATTAAGTCTTAATTTCCATTCAAACCTTTTTCCTCGCTGACATGCTACGAACTGATGCCATTTGATGCTAGCTGTGATAGACATTTGGGAAGTAGGTCCATATTCAAAGAGGAGCTAAGGGTTTTGACTGCTTGCCTTAGGATGGGCCTGATTTTGGTTTTCCCTTTATATGACAGACCACAATTTTTAGCAGTTCAGCAGTTGCTACTCAACTGGCAGATGAGTCATTCCAGAGTAAGCTGACCTGATCGTGAGTCAGAATCCTAAAGCGCTTAAACTAAGATTTGTTTGTAGTTAGATTTTCCAATTCTCAAATTTCAATCCAAACAATACCTACTTAGCAGCTGTCTAACCCTGGAGATGGCTACATTAATTAAGGAGTTCTCTGACCTTTAAGGCTGCAAAGCCACATAGAGTTCAAGCTCAGAACTGCTGTACTCTGAGCAGTCCTAGGACTATTTCATCTGGGTGCAGAAATGAAGTGATCTGCTGCTTATGTCCAATGGCAGATCCCAGAAAACATGGCAAGAGGAATGGGCACACATAAAAATGCAGTTTAGGCTATTCTTTTTAAAATTCAGTTAGATGAGGTGGAGGTGCCACTGTTGGGCTAGTTGTAAAATATTTGCATGGGAACTAGAAGCTTTTCTCTTCATGGAAAGATTATATATACCTCTTCTACCTCCTAGGTGCCCTTGGTGAAAATGTGGAAGAACAGGCATTTGTTTGTCACCCTTCTTGTGGAAGTTTCTATGAAGAAAGTAAATCAAGATTCATTGAGCTAAAGAGAAAGACAGAAATAGTGGCCTTGACTCTGTAGCATTGCAGCTGAGATTCCTGGCTAAAAGAGGAAAATTCTGGAACCTGGCTTTTGTTCCTAGTCTGACTCTTTTTCTCTCTTCTTTTAATCCACAGTATTTCTTTTATGAATAATTTGGGAGGCAGAGACCAGAACTTAGCGTTTAACATAAAGCACAAGTGCTGGTGCTTACTCTCTCAGATATTACTAGCTACATTTTAAATTAGATCACAAGATTTAATTGCTCCCTGCACAGTTTGTGAAAGAATGGATTTCCTATTCCTCTCCACAGCATAAATTTAGGGCCATCAAACCAAGTGTCTTTGCCAATTAATACTCCTGAATCAAGTTCAAGCTTCAGAGAAAGTAAGTGTGCAAACTTGCTGAATTTTGAGCATCTTCTACCACCCAGCTCTCCAATTGGCAGGTGATGGTGTTGAATGTTTTTGTATGGTGCCTTTATTCTTGTCATATACTGAAGAGGAACATGCATGCCTAACAGTGGACTGTGGATCCCAGTTTGGGAGCTCTTTGCTCTGAAAAAAGGCACTGTGTTTTGCCTGTCTTGTAGGTGTCTAAACCCTTCGCTGCATCTACGCTGAATATCAGTCAGCTGAGAAAGGGATCAATAATACCAAAGCCATTTAATATTAGCTATCAGTCAGCCACAGGTGGATAGTAATGATCCATCAGAAGACTACTCATGAGCGAGTCTAAGTTTCCTTTTGTCAGGTTTATCACTTGCATTCTCTGCAGTCTTCAGCTCTTAAAATATCATCATCGTTTCAGAAATATTGAAAAACATTTATTTTCCACAGTATTTCTATTTTAAAAAATAAAAGTATTAATAAATTATAAAATGTTGCTGAATTCAAGAAATGAAGGAGCACACAGATTAGAAGCAGAGTGTGTCAATGGTGGCAACATCCAAATAGGAGCATTTGGATGTCTATAACTGGGGTGAATATTTTTAAATACTCAACTTACTTCCAGATTGCAGCGTTCCCCACGTAGAATTATGTCACTACCTGGAAGCACCATTCCTGACTCAGAGTGACATCACTGCATCAGCCAATTTTGATTAGCTGAAACTGTGACTTCCTCTTAGAGGTGGCACTTCCTGAAGTGACATAACAACAGGGTAGCTCCCTAGTGTTCAGCGTACCTTGGAGGTAACTCTGGTGTCGGGGGAACCACCGGGCAGCTGGGCAGGTCGGTTATTTCAATACCCCTCAATCTCTAATATAAATATAACAATCATACAATAAATATAGCACAAACAAATGCACATGCAGTACATGTCTATATTACTGTATACCAGTATACATAAACGAAATAGGCTTATATATAAAACACTTTAAAGCTATTTTCTAAATCAGGGCCTAATTTAATGTAAGTGTTTAAGTAGCCTTCATTATTTTTTAGGGGCATGCCTTGAGCCAATGTACTCAAACCTGCCAGCAGCAGGCTGTTCACAGGCTGTAAGTCTAAGACCATCTACGCATGCATACTTGATTCTACAACACACATGCAGGGAGTCCATCATTAATGGGTCACATCCCACATTTGCTGAGCATGTGCAATAGGATGTCTCTGCCCATGCATCATGGCCCTTCAACCAGGATAAGTGGGCATCTGGAAGTCCTCACTGCTAAGTGTCTAAAAGCTCAGTAGGTCAACAGGCCAGGAAGGAAGACAGTGAACTACTTTCATACTTGGTCATCTTCAGCCCAAATTGATAGGGTTGGCAAGTGTTCAGATTTTGAAAGGATTTTCTTTGCAGGTCATTTCTTTTAACTTTACCTCCCTTTTTCTCTCAAATGGGCTTCAACTCCGTCCTTGTTGGGGCAAAAGCATCTTTGAAAGTCATGATCTAACCTACCATCTGCAAGACCACTGTTATATTTGCCTACATAGTTCATCAGAATTCTGCTTCTTTTTAAAATGAGAGGGAGAAATGCATCTCTTCCCTTGATTTTATCCCCCTGGTTTATATTACTGTTGTAACCTATACTATTTAACTTTTGAAAATATGTTTCAAATACCTTCTACTGCAAATTCAGTCTGTATTTCTGCTTGGAGTCTCATCTTAGTTAAGAATCCGAAGGACAGCGACAAGTATTTTCATGGACAATTAACAGCTGCACCATGTTTTGTCAGGGCATCTGAAAACTTTCTACAGTCTGAATGAATTAATCATTGCTCTGCCCTTCAGAGATCTCGGTAGATATGATACAGACTGTTGAACTTTACTGTAATGCAGACTTGTATGTGGAGGTTTAGATGGGCACTTGACTTTTGTTCCCTTCTCTACTCATTTCTCAAATGAAAGGCATTGGATAAGAAGTCTAAACATAAAGCACAGGGTGTCAGTGGGCATTTTACTCCTCAAATATTAATCAGATCTGGAAATCCAAAGAGCTGCTTTCAGGAATTCTATTTTATTAATTCTTTCAGCCTTGTGTGCTCAACTTTGGAAGCTTGCTTCAGCACCTAAACATAGATCTAGCCACCATGGTAAGCTTCCTTTTAAAGAGGAAAGCAGTAAATTCTCAGTGCTGCTGCAGATCTGACCAGTTTCCTTTGAGTGTCTAAATATGCCCTTAGATGTATGGGTTTAGTCATTTAGGTTTGTGAACTGTGGCTTTTGTGTTTAAATAACCTACTTTATAAGCTGAGTACTTGGGAAAGGAAGAAATTGATTAAATCCTGGCAGCATGCAATGATGTGGTTACAGAAAGCATTCTGTGCTTTTTCACAGTACAATACATGATAATCCATATTAATAAGGCTTCCAGTTATTTATGAAGTGCTAAAATTAGCAGCTAAGCTCTTGAATAGCTATACAATGGAATTATGTTGAAAATGGATGTACTTCATTGAAATGGATGTACTGCAAATATACAGCACCTAAAAATAGCTCCATATAATGCAACATAATAAAGCTTACACAGAATGGCAGTGTTTCATTTCCCAGAAGCTCTTTCTCATATAAAACTGAAAACTGAATACGTATCTTGCCAGTTGTAAATGTTAACACGTACAGTAGCATTTTAGGAAAAGCAGAACAAATAAGGGAGGACACACAACTCACTTTTTCTGCCATTTCATGGGAGTGATGCAATGAATGTTCTCTTTCTGAGAACATTCGCCTTTGTTCATAGCTGGCTAGCCGACAAGTGAGCCATGAAGAAAGGGTGCAACCACCAATTCCAATGCATGCAAGAGACATGGAGGCAAGATGCAAAGAATAGAGAGCAGACGACTTCTTTGTCAGAGCACGAAGAAATTGAAAATTTAAGATTCCTCCGATTAGTCCACAGATGCAACAGGCAGAAAAAAGTATCATCTGTCAGGAAAGACAAGAGAGGTTATGTCACAGTAACATTGTTCAGAGACAGATTCGTTCATATAAAAAATGAGACTAACCATAATTCAGTGCTTCAGTAGCATCATGGATTGCAAAATGCTTCACAGGTACTCATTTTTAACTCCCTCAGCCCCAACAGAGTTCCAAGGAATACAATAACTTCTGGTGTATGAGAGTTAAGATTGATGTTGCATATAAGAGAAAGCTGGGTAGAATTTCTTCATATTAAAAGCTAGGCAACGAAACAAGTACTGGGACACAAATATTCTGATTTCCAGTATTTCATTCAAAAGCGTAGCATGATAGAACATGTTGACATTTTTATTGTACCGTTTCCCGCCACTCCTTAGGAGTGATTGCCTGATGTATTCACAGTTAATCTCTCATTTTGTTTGCCATCTGTCTCTGCTTCTTGTTCAATTTTAATTTGTTCAGTCAGACAGTGGTTTGGAGGCTTCCTACAGCTTCTTTGGGGATTTCAAATGTGTTTGAGGTGAACGTGCTGGACAAGAAAGCAACAGAAACAAGAAAGAAATCCATGATGCAGCTCTACAGAAGATCAGTGTGGCAACTATGTGTTTGTTCATTTGTGTTTAACTTGGTTAACTTGGGAATTTCAGAAGAATGTGAAAGTCTTCAATTAGACACGTTTAAAGACCTCCTATCACTTTAATCACATAGATGCCACCTTGTTTCAGGATGTCCTTGAGCCACAAAGGACCTTACTACGGCAACACTGCTAAATTTTTGTCTTACTCACTTCCCTTGATACTGTTGGCCTGTCAGATAATGATCTAGATGGGCCTTTGATATTAATCAATATGACTTTGTACATGTACTTATCTACTGTGGAAAGAGCAATTTATGGAGCCTTACAGACCACTTCTGTATGCAACTGGGATGAGAATTTCATCACAGATGTGGCATTCAGGCAGTATGGTGTGGTCTACTTGAAAGTGACTATTCCAAGAGACCACCAGAACAGACAGCTTTTAGGAACTGGTGATGGTCCACATGCTTTAAGAAAAGAGGCTCTTGTAACAGGGTTTAACTCATTGATACTCAAATAATTCGAGAGAGATCTTCACATACATGATGGTTTTACATTACCTCCATTTATATGTGGCAGAATGATCAAGCTAAGAGAAAATTAAGCCAAATATTAACACTTACAATATGGATCATATCTTTAGCATACGGTTCCACTGTGATTTATGTTGTAATAACACCATCTTGCTATGGGCAGAAAAAATACTGTACTACTGATTCTTAGCAGAGACAGAAAACATCTTCCATCACTTTAAAACTAGTTTAAAAAGAATTCATTAAAACTGAACAACTACATTATCTAGACCCAAAGTTGGTCAGCAACCTTGTTGAAGTGGCAGCTCAGTATTGCCACACTACACAGAAATGTGGTTTTGAAGGGGAGAAATTACAATCCAGTGAAGTTATTGGGAAACTGTATATTGACTTGGCATAGATTTGAGTCCACAGGTTTTCCATCCATATTTAGCCACACAGGAATAAAAAGGGATGTATAGCTTAAATAGGCATGACCTAAATAGGCCATTTCAGAACTGTTTTGTCTTGCCTGATTAGCCCAAAGTGCTGATTGCTTTTTTTTTTTAACTGCTGACTTGCAGTTTTTCTCGACTTTTTATCAGAAACACTTTGACCCAGAAAGCCCTCAGTAAAGAGCTCAAGTTAGGTATGTATGTCTTTCAAATGCTTATGTATTATATATGTAGTGGGAAAACTTACAACAAGTCCAGATTTTTTTTGGCGCACAAGATTCCACATATGCCACAAAGCAGGAACTGCAAAGAAGAAAACAAAAACAAAACCACTAATTATTTCATCATTTAAGGTCTCAAGTTTAAATCCTGCTGTATTGCTGTAGTGATGACCACAGCAGGAGGCTATTCAGTGGTTACAGTTGTTATCAGAATTATTATCACAAACCTTACGTTTCAGGAAGTTCAAATTCAAGCATAAACACACTTATCCAGGAAGAAACTGGAATGAGAAGTCAGACTGAGGTTGATTGCTCAAAAAAAGAGAAACAAACAAAAAAAAATCTTAAGCTCTTTTGGTAAAAAAAACAACATGGAAAAAAAGCCCCAATGTTGTGAGGAAAAGATGCCTTTTTACCCCCCCATTTTTTTTCCTGAGATAAATTTTGCCAGTCACTTAATGCCCTGATCCTACAGTGTAGGACAACACTGAGGGATCATACACACATTGTTGTCCTCAGGCCAACGGGACTCAGTAAGGATGCAATTCAGCCACCTCCGTAGGTGCAGGTGTCAATCCAAGTACTTCTGTTGGTGTAGCTACACTGAACATGCAGGAAAATCTGTTTCAAATTCTAGAGAGCCTGCTTTGCAAGAGATAGTATGAAGGTACCTGTACTTTTTTCATGTAGCTCCCTTTCACAAACTGATCTGCTAATTGTCACATCAAGCATTAGGCAAAAACTAATTAAGAAAACCAGAAACACAGCCTTCCCCACCAGCTGATATGAATAGATGTTAATGCTTGTTAGTGACCTGCGTCAAAGACTGATCACATTCTCTGATGTTTCTTTTTCCTTCTCCAAAAGAGTTTAACAAGGGAAATAGCGAACAGTCCCTGAGGGAGCTGTTATGGTAGGAACTACAGCAGTTGTATGAAATCAATAAGGTCTTCTCCATGTGTTTGTAATACTGTCAAAAGATTTCTTTGATACCTCATAAACTCCTTTATTGAGAAACTTATGTTACTTATTTTCAGAAAAGCTATACCTCTATTGGGCAGTAACTTTACAGTATTAAAACTGGATTTTTTTCTACATCCTTCTTGCACTGAGATGGTATTTCTAGCAAAAGGCTCTGTTTGATTTAGGATTAAAACATGGAACAGACCTGGCTGTTACATAAGTAAAGGGAAAAAAAACCACAACAGTTTCTACACAGCATTCATGGTCCATGTAATACATTGCATGTACATCTCATTTATCCTCCAAAATTTTGCAACTTCAGTATCTCAGTTGAGGAGGTGCTTAAATACATAGTTTATCTCACTCCAACTAAAGTAGTTTGTGCATACAAGTAAGCATAAGCTTTGAGATGTATTTTTACTCTGAGTTAGACACACTGAATCAACTCTCCACAATTAATATGGTTAATTTTGTATATATACAAAATATATATGTAAATATTAATATAATAATATAATAAAGTATAATAATATATTGTTATTATATTATGATATAATATTTGTATATGTGTTTACTAAACTTAGGATGTGGACCTAGTACCAATCTTATGGAGTGGTCCAGGTCAGGTAGACCATGGTGCTGAATGGCTAAGGACATAGCAGGACATAGAACTGGTAATTTCTACTAGAGCTCACCCATTGGAAAAACAATCAGAAAAAACAATAGGAAGGCTTCTCTCTGCCCCTTTCCCACAGGCAGAGGAGATTTCAGCTCAGAACTGTCACACCTGCCTTGTCAGTTTTCACTCAGACTTCCTGTGAAGTTTTGGAGTTTCACTCCCAAATCCTGTCACAGCAGATTGCCTTCAACTGATGGCCTGCTTCAGATTTTTCACATGTAGCGTTTTGTATTTCTCAACATAAATGCAGAAAACTCAAAAATATATTTTGATCAAGACATCACTGTAATGAAATTCTATTCAGTCAGACTTGGTAAAGCAGATTAGTAGTATAATTTCTCTCCGCAGCGTTTGAAGAGGCTTAAAAGGAAAATTTTGTATAGAGTTCTGGTGAGCTGGAAGATACCATAAAATATACTTTCAACTTGTAACATGTGTGTGATAACTAGTTAAAAAACCTGATAATTTACCTTCAAAGATGAAAGAATAGGTCACCCATTTTTTCAATAATATTTTAATTCTGCTCCTATTGGAGTCAATGGATTTTGTACCATTGATTTCAATTGGAGAAGGCTTTCTATTTCCATTATACAACCTTTGCTACTCAGAAGGGAATGTAAGGATCAAGATTTATTAGCCTTGTATATAACCAAAGGAGCAACACAAAAATTACAGATTTGCATCATTAGAATCCACTAGTTTGGGCAGTTCTGCTATTTACTAGTTAAGAACAGGACAGCCCCCACCTCCAGACTACCTTTATGTAGTGCCATATAGATATACATTACCTTAGGTATTTCCCAGTTGAAACCCAAAGAATAGTGAACTGAGCTGCAAACCCTAAGCTTCTCAAAACCAAGAGGGGACTACTGTATTCCATAGTTTTTAAAATATCTGAGGGAGTCTCTGTAGTCAAGATCTGGATGCAGGAGTTGAATGCACATTAAATAAATTTGCCAATTATACTAAATTAGGAGAAGCTGGGGAGTCCCTTGATGGTAGAGAGGCCTTACAGAGAGATCTGGATAGACTAGAGAGCTGAGCAATCACCAACCTTAGGAAATTTAACAAGGGCAAGTGACAGATTCTGCACCTGGGATGGGGTAATCCTGGATATAGGTACAAACTGGGGGACAAGAGGCTGGGGAGAAGCCCCAAATAAAGAGATCTGTGGGTTTGGGTTGATAGCACGTTGAATAGGATTCAGCAGAATGTTCTGTCAGCCAACGCATCTAGCACAGTGTAGCTGGCCAGTCAAGGGGGGTGATTGCCTTACTCTGCACTGCACTGCGGCATCCTGTACTGTGGGCAGGTATGGGTGTCCCACTTTAAGAAGGACATCAAACTATAGAGTGTGTCCAGACGAGAGATGGTGAAAGGCTTTGAGGGCAAGATTTACAATGAGGGCTGAGACGGGTCACTTGGTTTGTTCAGCTTGGAGAAGGTTGATGGGTGACATCACAGTCTACAACTTTGTAAAATGGGTCAGCAAAGGAGGAGGTGCTGATCTACTCTTTATGGTCATCAGTGACAGGATATGAGGAAATAGCATGAAGCTCCATCAGGGGAAGTTCCAGTTGGATATTAGGAAAAAATTCTTCACTGGGAGGGTGATCAGTCACTGGAGCAAGCCTCCCAGGGAAGTGGTCAGGCCACTAAACCCATCGGAGTTCAAGGAGCATCTGGACAACATTCTTAGTCATATACTTGTTTTAGGTAGTCCTGCAAGGAGCAGGGAGTTGGACTTAGTGATCCTTATGGGTCTTTGCCAACTTGAAATATTCTATAGTTAGATGATAATATTTTATTGTGTCAGGGTTTATAATATACTCTGTATGTATTTTTTATATATATATATATCTACAATGTTTCTACATATACACAAGGTGTCTGTTAGTTAAAGAACTTAAGAGAGAACCAACTGAAATGTCTTCTCAGAGGAGTTGGGTATTCATATGCCTACAAGACAAGCAAGTTGTGAAACTGAATGCATCACTGTGCCTGAACATGCTGAAAAATCTTGGAAGCAAAGCACTTGGGGAGTAGCAAAGGATTGATATTGTTAGGGGATTTTTAAATGAGTGTGTAACATCCCCACAGAAAAGGCTTGTCCAGAATTTTTTTTTTTTTTTTTTAATTTATGTGAGCAGATATTCTAGTATTAAAACTAATGGATGATTTTGAGCCAAAATGTCAGCTAATCCATCCACATGCTAAGCTTTGAAAATAATAAACCAAGTTTACTACTCTCTTCTGAGGTTGCAGAAGTTTCTGGTTCACAAGGAGTTCACAGGAAGGATTGAAAATGCTTAATCAATGCTTAATTAATCTACCTAATGGTCAAGGTCTAGAGGAAGAGGCCAGACTGTTCTCAGTGGTGCCAAATGACCGGGCAAGGGGCAATGGGCACAAACTGGAACACGGGAAGTTCCATCTGGACATGAGAAAAAAATTCTTTACTGTAAGGGTGACAGAGCACTGGGACGTGCTGCCCAGAGAGGCTGTGGAATCTCCTTCTCTGGAGATATTCAAAACCCACCTGGACATGATCCTGTGCAACCTGCTCTAGGTGATCCTGCTCTGGCAGGGGGGTTAGACTAGATGATCTCCAGAGATCCCTTCCAACCCCTACTGCTCTGTGATTCTGTGAATCCGTGAAACATGCTTTACAGAGAGAGTATTACCAATACCTGATGCTCAGGAACACTGCTTAAACAGAGTTGCCTTAGCCAGGCTTCTCTTCAGACCTTTAGAAAAGTTAGGACATGTGTGTTTGATCATTGATAACTGATAGCATGGCTAGTAACTCAGGATATTTGTGCTGTAGTAATTTTCTGTAAAATTTTTGATGTCTCAGTTTTGTGACCAGCAATAGTGAAAAATAGGTGGGAGCTATTTGTACCAGAAAAAGCATGGAAGTACAAATCAGACTCAAAAGGAATTCCGTGGCTGTTCCTGTCTTAGTTTTGAACTAAGCACGAGGGGGTCTGCTGTCTTGACACTCTCTGTTCTTGGCTATCATGAAAACCTTCATCTTCATGTCAATATGTCATACCATTTGAACTTCACATGTAACTGTTGAGCTACTCTGGACTACATTTTACCCAAAACTAACTAATACTGCTGTGGTAAGGGCTTGCCCCTTTCTAGGTGATCATTTATTATCCGCAGCCTGGTTTTACTAACCTCTTGGACTCTTTAAATATAACTACATTCTCTAACCGTGTCCAAGCTGAACTAAGTTAAGGGAAACACACTCACAACGAAAATACAGTAAATCAGGTGTGGAAAAGAAATATATCACTTAAGGTAAGCGCCTTATAAGGAATGATCAATTGTTGAAGTATTCTCAACTCATGCCAAGAATAAGGCTAAAACATTCATGAAGGATAAGCTAAATCAGTAAGCCCTCCATAATACCCCGTGAGCCAGAGTGGGACCTTCAACACATTGAAGCAGATGTTTCATTGTTGGACTTTTGTTTTAAATATTATTCATAAGAAAAATCATAAAAGGCTAAAACCTCCATAAAAGCTTAAAAACCTCCATCGATCACTATTTGCAACCAATTCCCATTACCTCTGGGTTACTTTTGGTTGCTCATTTATTCATACTTCTATGATACATGATATTTTCTGTCAAGACCAGCAGAGCAGGCACGGATTGAACATATCATCCAATAATAGGGGAAAACCCACCCTTGGGAGATGTGTAAAAGATACAGAGAGACACCACAAAACACAGAAGGTACTTAGAGATTCAGTGGGCTGTGAGTGCCTCAACGTCCCTTTCATTGAAGATTTGCCAGGGACCTAGCAGAGTCGGAGTCCCTCTGACAAGACTGGTGTGATGGCAAGGTGATGCAGGGGTATCTAATTGTCTGCAGAGTTTTTGCCATTCATACCCCAGCTCTGCCTGCTTCTGTTCAATATATATATTTGAAAATCTTTCTCTTTTGTTTTGTTGAACTTTGGAATAAAGAACCAAAAATATCCTGAAAAGGAGAATGATTATTTTGAGCCTGCTTTAATTTACTTGATATTAAATATGGAGTTGAAACAAAACCAACACCCAGAAATTTTGGTAAGGAGGCTGAAATCTCAATTTAGAATAAAGTTCTGTGGTTTGGATCCATTCCTATTTTGTGTTTTCTGGAATAGAAGACTTTGCCTCTTTCACTTACTCCTGGAAAAAGGTTTTTTTCTTACTGAAACTAGATTCAGTTTTAGTTATATTTGCAGAGAGCCAAAGATTTGTTGGTTTCCATCACGCAGAAGAAAAAGAACTATTTTTATTTCATATATTGAAGCTAACTTATTTCTTCTTTTTGAAGAGGCAAAAGCAATGGTAAGTGTAATTCCTTGAGAAAATGAAAACTCTCTATGGAAAAATCTTTCTGGAGAGAGGCTGAAGAAAATAGTAGAGAAAACGTGTTGAAAATAAGGACTGCTTGATCTCTAGTTAGTTTCGAGACAAAGAAGTAGCCCAGAATACAGACACTTTGTGGAAAGCCCTCCAGTGTTCTGGGTCATCCATATGTATCTGATGAAAGAGAGGAAAGGAAATTGTTCCAGATTTGAATATAGCACAGTAAAAATGCAAGCATATCATGCCTGTTCAAATGATCCCCCACTTGGAGGAATAAATGGGCAAGACAGAATCAACAGCTTTGTATCTATCTACTCTTGTCAGGGAGTAAACCAGAAAACCTCATTTCACACTAAAACTGTAAACGTGACTGCCACAAGAGGACCCAGGAATTTGAAATCAGTGATGTCTAGAAAGGGTGATTCTAATAATCTCATTGCTTCAACTGCATTCAAATGAGAAAAAAAAAGCTGAAACCCATAGTAGGTGTACTGAGCAGAGAAGGTTCTTCAAAGCAGTATTTCAGAACAAGGATTAAGCTTTTTAGTGCAGACGTCAAGAGCACAGAATCCACTCATGAAAACAAAAGCATCAAACTAGAGAAAAAGTTAGAATGGGCAGGAAGAGCCAGCCTTAGTATTGGGTTCACCTGTTATCTCTGTAGGGAAACATGATAATCTTTGAAAAAGGTGAATAGAACCTTCTAATCGTGTTGTTGTCCCATGCAAGGGGATGTGGGGACAGCTGGATGCAAGACATCTGGTTCTAGAACCAGAAGTGACAGCATTGCCACAACCAAATCCTGTGTCCCACCAAATCTGTCATACTGAGATGGGGGCTCTGCTGTTTGAAGTGAAAAATAGTGTTAAAACATGCTTAATCTGAGGTAATACCTTGACCTGACAGTGTGCTTTTTGGTCCTATCAGCTCAGGTGGTGCTACATTACCCACTGATTCAAGCCATGTTCAAGCAGTTTCAATTCCATCCCAGTCCCTTTGAATAGTGATTCATTTTATCTGTTTCTAGGCCTGCAGAGATGCTTTTAAAAATGGGAAGTGGATTTTAGAAACACTCAAGGAAATGTAAAAACGGTCTCTGAACTTGAAAGTCTACCTGCCACCAGTGCCCCCAAAAAACTCTGGTCATCTGGAAAAACAGTCAGTCTCAGTACAAAATAATACTTATTTACTTGTTTGGGGCCTATCAGAATAACAAATAGTAAATTATGCTTTTTAGGTTTTTATATATATTTATTTTTTTAGTAGTGCTACTTTCATCTCAAAAAGGAATAAATTAAAGATTATTCCCTGCAGGTCAACTGAAGTCTTGTCTCAGAAAACATTTAAGAATATGCCTAAATCAGTCTATATTCAACAGATCCTCTTAAATGCAACATAGGAACTACAAATGCCGTTGGACATACTGTCTTTCAGGTTGGTTTATGCTTCTGGAGGGCCTGAATGATAAAGAAAACATACTGAAAGGCTTCTCATCTGGAGTGAATTGTACTGGTCCCTTGAAAGGCAAGAAGCTCCCATGCTTGGTACACCCTTCCTCATCTCTAGGTGCAGAACTATCTCCAGCTTCCACAGAGCTCACTGACAGTGCTGCGATTCATTTCATCAGGAGCAGGAGCCCGCCAGGAATATGGTCAGTTTGATGAAAATTCAATACACATGTTAAAATAAAGTAGGATCACATCTGCATTTTGTCTACATGCTAAACAATAATGTGAATTTTTTTACTGTTCCTTTGTAAAAAAAAAAAAAAAAAAAGCAACCAAAACACAGTTTAACTGTTCTTTCCAAAGGAAACTTGGCAGCAGTAAAAACTTGAAGCAAAATTTAATGTTGTAAAATTTTAGGCCACCAGCATTGATTTAACAGCCCAAAATGATGTTCTTTCTCTGGGAGAGTTCCATGCAGAGTGAACCTTTTCCTTCAGATTCTGGGTTAAAAAAAAAGTTAAAAAGAAATAAGTAATTGAAATCAAATACTTCAAGTGCCAACTTGGAGCAAATTTCTGTAGCCAAACTATAAATGCAGATTTTTAATGGGCAGGCAGGCTTCCACTGTGCTGCAAACACAAATCATGGAAATGACTCTGGCCCTACAGACAGACAGACTGACCAACATCCAGAGAATGCATCTCTCTCAAATAGATTTAAGTATTTGTCTTTATAAGGGAAGAAACTATTACTCTTGAGGGGCATAGCCATAATGCAATCATCAGGTATCTCTCTTGCATATAAAGATAGATTGCACATTTCTCTTTTGTCTCTCATTCTTTCTGTGAGGGAATCTAATTTATAGCAAGAATTTATTCACCACTGCAGAATAACTAAGAGCGCCATACACACGTGTGTGTGTGTGTGAATATATAGTCACTAATCATAGTGATAGTGATGCAACCATTATTTTCTAAATATAAAGGGAAAATATGTGACCATTTAAAATGATCTGTGAATACTTTTTGAAAGATTATCTTCTGATTTTTTTTGTTGTCTGTGAAAATGCCTTTTCTACATCATTCTTGCTGTTAGCTTTAGTGGTTCAGTATGCTTGTTGGTTGGACCATTTCTATAGTGCATCATATAACTGAATTGGAATGGTGGCTTTTAGAAATATACCTCAACTTCTGGGAAAAAAAAAAAAAAAAATCTGGGAGACACTGAGTAAAACCTGTGGACTAAATTCTACCTAGACAATAATAATAAACAGAAAGAAAATCCAGAAATCAACAACACATCTACTGTAGGTTATATGGGACTGTCTTTTGGGTTTGGTGTGGGGTTTTTGCAGTTTGGCAGCTGCGGCCTATTTTAAGAAGAAAAAAAAATGATATGATGTAAAATAAATTGGATAGTCATCTCCACGTGCTCCAGATCATTGGAAAAGTCAGTCACACCTTCAGTTGTTTTCTTTCGTCTACTTTTTAAAGAACTCTTGTTTTTTTTAATCCAACTCAACTCTAATGAGAACAAGAAATTTAGAAACTACTTTCCTATTCCCATGCATTTTTGATGTAGACATTGCCAAGGCTTTCCTTTTCTTCATTCTTACACACTCCACTTTCCCTGACTTGCTTATAGATAATGCAGGACACGCAACGATCAGAGCACTTCGCCCATTCTTAACTTCACTTGTATTTCTAATCCTGTGAGGGGGATTCACATGATTAAAGTTAGGTCCATTAGTAAATTATCCACCTGTATGGAGACAGTGGACAGTAAGAACAAGTCTTTTAAGAAGAAAGCTAATGTGCATCAAATGCAAAGCATCATAGGAAGGCAAGTATAAGAGATAGAAAGTGCATGATTTTAAGATGCCCAAATTTTAGGAATTCAGGTTAAGGTTTCCATGGTGATGCTATCTTCATCTACTTCCTTATGAACTTGGGCCTCTGCTGAGTTCCACCCACATAAGTAAAAGATAGAAAAGGGTCAAAAGTTTTCAGTATATTTCCATGTAAATTACAACAGGAGACTTAACACTGTTCGATTTAAGTGTTTTTCATCCTAACAGTATCAGTTTTTCCCTTAAGGTCCTTTCCTTTTACTTATTGTTCATTTTTCAAAGGAAAACCTTGATTCAAGAGTATGAAATGGAAAAAAAAATAACATATTTTATGTGAGCTACTCTTTAACACAAGCAACATGAGCTCAGGGTAAGATCCAGTGAACAGAAGTCAGTTTTACGCCATTTCTGCAAAAGGACAGTACTGAGGACTGTCCAAACACACATTTATCTGGATGTTTTAATTTGAACTTAGTTAGTCATGGCCCTGAGCATTATGGAGAACTGTAGATATCTGCCCCCTTTCTTGTCCTGTCTTGCCTTCTAGGTTCTCTAATCAGAAGAACACAACCTAACAGACAATTTGAACTGCTGGAGTGGTACAAAGAGAGTAACATAACAGTGATATTTTAGACCAAAGATCTTTAGTTCAAGGCCAAGTAGGTAATCTTTTATAACCAGGTCGCCCCACTCTGCATACCACTGCGATTTCTCATTTCCTTGACTAAAGGAAACATAAGCTGCTTGCTTCCACTTTTCACCTTCTGTGTGGCCTCTCTCTGCCTTCCCAACCTGCAGTTCTTTGCTCAGTTCCTAGCAGTTGATGCCTGTCTCTGCTGTCTCCAGCTGCAGGCATCTTTTACCCACTTGTTACGTTTTCAAACAAGTACCTTTGGGTTCCTTTCCATGCCTCTGCACGCATATACAGGGAGTATTTCCTATAAACACCCGCAAAAATCACTTCTTTGTCCTATGTCTTATTCCTCTCAAAAACTCTCCCTACAAACAGCTTGAAATCAGGCAAACTGCTGGTGTGCTAATGCAACCACCTGTTATACCAATTAATGTTGGTTTGTTGTTTCTTACCTCTTTTTATCCTACATCTGTCTCTTGCTTTGATTATGAGGTCCTTGTAACCAACTAATGTAATAGGATCTTAATCTATGGCTAGTACACTCTGGAGCAACAGAAACCATAAAAATGAATGAGGCAGTTGTGCAGGCAATGTGCATCGTCATGAAATGGTATCAGCTGTCACAAAATGCAATCCCTGCATAAAATACTAATCTCACTGAATGGTCAAAACTCTTTGACTTCAGTGAATCCCAGGGTACTGCCTTCTGTCATTTAATCTTCAGATAGACAAATCTTTTTGAGTAATTTTTTTCCTCATCAGCAGTGATCAGAAACCTTCCTCTCTGAAGTGATTTTGACAGTATCATTACCCGTTGGCCACTGTCTAATCTATTATGGTCTTCATTCTCATTTCTCACCTATCTGTTCTGCAATGCAGAATTATGTGTATGTTTATATACTGCCAAAAATATTTATGACTGTTGTCAATAATTAATAATTACTGACAGTGAGACTACCACATGGAACACTTTGTCGGAATGAATCTGTAAATTACAGGAGGTTATGCTGATGAATAACCAAGAGTGTTTTGCATTTATTATCTTATCTCAAGCAAAGCAAACAATCCTTTAAGAAATACTGCTGTACAATCCAAGCTGGCCAAAACCAGCTTTGGAGATCAAAAATGCCCACTCATGTTTAGACTGAATATTCAGAATTCCCTACTCTGAACATAAATAACCATTTGGAGGAAAATTCTTCCTAGAAACATGCATATCTCAAACTGAAAAAAAAAATAAGAAAGGTTTCTGAGAAGTGAGATATGTTCTGTGATATGAACATGCTGCTTCTATTAATCCATTATTGGTGTTTGATATTTGTTTGTTCATTTAAGAGAAGCTCAGGTTGCCAGATCATGAAAACATCTTTCCCTTTCCTTCCCATTTCCTCTTTCTCTTTTTCCTCCAAAAGCTCGGAACTCAACTGACATACCCTTGACGTTATGTTAAAACACCTTTTGACAGTCTTGTCATAAGGGACAGGGCTGTTCTTTTTTTTAAAAGGCAAAACTCACAGTCAATTTAAAGATTGAATGCTATGGCCCGTGTTCCACTTGAGGCATCGGGCATTCCCAGGTGTGAGAATGGGTTCACAGAAAGTTCAATTGTTCAGAGCAAATTTGGAAAACAAAACGCAGGGAGAAAGAAGGGGTCTCCCACCAACACACACATGCATCTCTCCCCACCGTGCCTCCTCCCTCGCCCCACGAGTATGCAGACGGTACCCCATGCATATCGGAAATGGACCCGGCGAGGCTCTCGGCGCAGCATGCACACGCGGAAGGGAGGGAAGGGGAAGGGAAGGGAGGGGGATGCCCTCGCACGGTTCTGATCATTACCATAAAGAGTTAAAGAGAGAGTGAAATGGCTAACGTACACACACCCCGCTCCATACCGGAGAAGAGTCTCCCAGCTGAGGTTTATGCTCTGTGAGGACCAGGCTGAAACTGATCGCCCCCACGGCCACGCTGGACACCCCTAACCCTATCTCCAGCACGGAGAGCACCAGGAGGCTCCCGATGATCTGGCTGCTGGTGCACATCCTCCCTCGGTCATCCTTCCTTCCCGATCAGCCGGGGAAACCGCGCATCCGCCTTCTCCTCCGGCGCTCCCGCGGCCCTAAGTCGCCCCCAAACTTTTCTTCCTTCGCCGGCAACCGGGGCGGAGCGGCGCATCCGCGGCCGGCGGGCGCTGCCGAGGGGCGGCGGGGCGGCCCCTGCGCCGCCGGGCCCCGCGCAGCGCCGCGCCGGCAGCGAGCGCGGCCCCGGCGCGGCGGAGCTCTCCAAGGTGCCGGCCCGGCGGCGGGGACAGGGCGCCGCTGCCGGCCGGCTGGGCAGCGCGGCGGTCGGTATGCAGCACCACGCTCCTCAGGGGCTGCGCCTCCTCCGGAAAAGTCGACCTTGTCTGATCGCCTCCTGCGCTCTCATTGAAATGACCTCACTGGGGTTGGGTGGGTTGGTTGGTTGTTTTTTTTTCTGGTTTGGGTTTTTGGTTTTTTTTTTCTCCCTTCTTCTTATTTCTCCCTCTCTTGTCTCTTCCCGAGTTGGGGGTGGGGGGAAGAGGAGCGCGGCGAGCCCACCCCGGCTATATTTATGTATGAATCTAGACCCAATGCACAGGCGAGGCGCTACGGCAGCCACGCCCCAGGGCCACAAGGCAAGGCACCTTCCTCCGGTCCTCCCCACCTCCCCACCCCCCGGCACCCCGGCTCGCACACCTCCTCCGTCCCGCGCCCGGCCGGGCTGGCGGCAGGACGCCGAGAGCCGCGGCTGCCTCCGCGCGGAGCTTCCGCGCCTTGGTGGGCTGTGCGCAGGCCTCCCTCCTCCCAGGTACTGCTGTCAAAATTCGGGAGGATGTCCATTTTCCTCCTGCAAAACTCTCTGGTCTCTTCCAAAAACACTGTTGCTGAAAGAGACAAGTGCTGCTGCCATTCTTGTCACTGACAACAGACAGAACTGTGCCAGTCCTGAAGCAAATAAGCGACAAAGCACAATACAGCAGGAGATCCAGACCTGCTACTTGAACCATACTGGATTTCTTGGTGTCAACCTTTATTTCTGCTCCTCAGATACAGGGAATGCTTTGCCACTCTGACTGCAATCTTGCAACCCAGACGTGCTGCACAACATGGTGACACATAAACACTCAATTTAGCACCTTGGCTTTCCTAAATATGAATTGCCAACCATTGGACATTTACCTTAACAACAGGGCACAAGCCCTACTTAAACAATTATATCACCAATATCAAGGTCAGGATTCATAAGCATCAATGTCCTGCAGGATCTAGCTCATTTTCTCTCTAAACGTTCTATTTATTTTTTAAACTCATAACAGATACAGAATTTTTCTTGTTTGCAAAAACCTGGAATTCTTCACCTGCACAGAAATTCTACACTCAGACATCAGAATCCATAAGGACAGTCTAGACTTGTCCATTGCTTTGGTGGTGCAATTTGGAAGCAAGAGTGTAAAATTAGCACAGTCCTGACCGAACTTATTTCTTTGGGCTCCAAAACCTGTGTCTTTTGTTTTGAGAAGACAGCCATTGAATACTGACATGAGCACTTGCTAAAGTACAAGAGAACAAGCCATACATACGTACTACTGTATCCACTTGACAGGATTAGATCCAGCAGTATAGGCCAGAGTTTAGATCTGTAGGAATCTTGCATACTTAACTGTTGTGAGTCGCATTACACTGGCATCAAAGTCAGTTGTTTATGTCAGGCAGTTTATGTTGTTCAGGTATCCAATAGTGAGAGAAAGGGGTCCTAAGACAGGGACTTAATGCTTTCTACTTTCAAACTTAAGCTGTTTCATATTTTCTTACACTTTTCCCAGTTCATGGAAGCAGAACAGGTGACTATATCTAAAGGAAAGATGCATTATAGTTAAAGCTGAATTGTCCCCTTTTCATCTCTTATGTTTTAAATGGTACCTGACATCTCTTATCATTAAAAATCAAGGCACAGCATAAAAGTTCCTCAGCTACTATATTTATGTAGGAGGATGGAGAAAGCACAGATTTTCAAGTACCCACATGGGTGTAGGAAGGTGTTTCTGCAATGACAGTATCCTTATTATGTCAGATTGTTATAAATGTTGAAGTGTGCTAAGGTGCAACAATTTTACTGCTCGGAGTATATTTTACCAGGACCATAAAAACCAGTGGTGATAAGAGGGGAATTGCATAATGACAGATATAATTAATGTATTTAATACTTGCAGCCAGATAGAGTGCTTGTCATATCAAGATAGAGCTCATGTGACAGAAATAAGATTTCCATAAACAGCTTGTTTTATGTAACATTTCCACTTCAGTCATAATAAGCTGTCAGAAAGATGGTGGGGAAAGAGACCTTGTGAAAAGGGTGTCCTAGATGGAGATCACTTCATGCGACAGTTATTAAAGCAGGGATATAAAACTGGAGTCTGATGGCAGGAAAGGAAGTGCTCCGGGTCCCTGCTCTCTAATCTGCAGACTGCAGGGAGGTGAAGAGCTAAGCAAGACCTCAATCAGAGTTAATAAGACTGCCCAGGAGGAGCTGCGTGAGTTATCTCTGTTTTGCACCCTTTCAAATAAAGACAGGAAGGAAATGTAATATTCTAATCATTATCTTTTTAAAATGAAAAGATACAGTCTTTGTCCATGTAATCACTTTAGTTTATTTGTACTATGGTGCTGCATCATCATTATGTGCTGATCTAGGCAATTAACTTTACACATGGGACTATTCATGCATACATTTCAGCACGTGCTTACATCTCTGCAGAATTAAGGGACTCTTTTACAGAGTTATTTAACTGCTTACCGTCTCAACTGGGTGGTTTTGAAATCTTTCCTGTATTTCTGATTCCCATAACAAAATGATTATCATTAAGTACTCGGGGGGGGGGGGGGGATTGAATTAAAAACCATTCAGTGTGCAGACAAATTTTCTCTATAGCTGCAGAAAGTTAAATACTGAAATCCTGTCTCCAAAGTACAATTAATAGAGCCATGAGGGATTTGGATTTTTTTAATTTAAACTGTTGGATTCATGAACAAAAGTCATCAATCTTATTCTTCTTGACCTTGTTGAAGGAAAACTTTTCTTTCTCTTTTTTATCACTGGAGACTTTAGAAACGGTTCATGACAAAAAATAAAATAAAATTCTAGTCACACAGTGGGATGAAGGGTAACTGAATGACATAGTACCAGCAATGAAGAAATAGAAATCAGAGTACAAAGGCTCATTTTTAAGCCCCTTCTATACAGCTCTGATGACCAAGAGGAGAGCCACTAAGAAGGTTAGAGCCTCTCCATTGGAAATGACCGGCTTTATGTAACACTTCCAAGCAGGTATCGATAGCTGCATACATCCTGTTAAAGTGGTTGAATTTATTCATCCCCTAGTTCCACATATCTCTAAAGCAATACTGTAAAGGTCTTCATTTTCAATAACTATGCCTATAACATTAAATCAGAATTCAGGCCATTGAATCCAATTCAGCCTAGGTAAATCGTGAATAAAATTGAAACCATAGAGCCATCCTATGGCTGCTTAGAAGGTGAGAAATAAGTTGGTGCAGTTCCAAGTGGGAAAGTACTCATCCACTAAACACTGGCATTGCTAATATACAGGCCTTGGGCAAATAAACAAAAATTTGAGTGATATTGGAAGCTGGATATTTTCTAGCCAGTCCCAAGGAATATCAGTTGAGCTATCTTGGAAAAAAATGGCATAAACTAAATGATTTCTACCAGAACATTCTTTAGGGAGTGGAAAATTCAGCCCCAATGGCAACTTGCAAATCCTCTTCTTTTCATAAGCACCTTCTGCTTTCACTTTCTTTGTGGATTCCATCTCTTTACACTGATTTGCCACCTGGATCCCCTCAATTAAGTTCGACTGAAGCAAAAGCAATGGACAATACCAATCTAACAAAGGCTTTTAAGTGTTAGGAAAGATACAGTGCCTTGGTTTCTACAAAGAGATGTCCATTGATTTAGTTCTAAAACCAGTTGTATTAGTAGCATCCTATCTATAGAAATGTGTACAAACCAGCCTTTCAAACATTCCCTCTTTTTTTTTGTACAAAATCAAATCTTAGCACATTTTACTCCTTAGTTTGTTTGTACTCTGAATTAACACATACTGATGCTCCAAAATGGGAAGCAAACCCCACCAGAATCTTGTACAGGAGACATGAGGGACTGTGATTGATTCTGTCTGTTTAAAATTCAACACTCAGGCAAACTTTCTGCTGAATAAGTAGCTCAACCCCAGCGAAACTTATGTGGCTGATAAGTTTGTTAGCTCAAAATTGTTTTTCTTGGATCAAGTCATTAAGGACATATTCTAAAGCTACTTGGCACATGCTTACATACAAGAGAAGTTAGAGGATTTGTGAAAGTCATCAGTGTTGGCTGGAAAATTTCACATGTTTTCAGTTTAAAGTAGTAGTGAAAATTGGATGGACTCTATAGCCCAAGTTAAAAGCAGGTATAAATTACTTTTCCTAGATTTATTTTAAACTACCCCCTTTTGTCTACAACTCTCAGAAAGTCTCTTCCCCTCAAGGCACCTTTTACTAGCTTGAGTAGATGGGAGAAGGATCCTCCTCCAGTAGAAGTGATCAAAAATCTGTGCACAAATTCTAAGTCTCCTGCTACTCATCAAAACATTAATTAAGAGGTCATGTGAAATTAGTTAGCCCCATGTTACACACAAGGATGTGAGTCACAGGACTTGCCTAACATGGTACATAATGTCTGTAGCTGAAGTGAGAAGGTCTTTTTCATCCAACACCAGTGTTCTATTATATAAAAACTCTTTCTACATTAATATGGTTTCTGTGGAAACAACAAGAAAAGGTGAGCCTCAGAAAAGACTAAGTTTTCCCTGGAACCGTGATTCCCTGGCTCCGCAACAGATAATTCCCTGCCAGTGAAGAGCCTTGGACACATCTGCAGACCCATGTTCACCCAGCAGTTCGGTTCATGAGTTTAATATACAGCACGAAATGCCTAATTAAAGCAAGTACTCCTTTGTTACTATATGGATTTAATAATTGTAAAACAGTTCTTGTCCATTCCTTTGTGCATTAGCACTGTGCTAAATAGCCTCTCATAGAGATCTGGGGAATGTAAATCAGATGAAATGACATTTAATAATCCAGTGGGATAAGCTTTATGGGCTTATCACCTCTGATCCACTGAAAGGAGATGTCACCCATCGGGGAATCTAGAGCAGAATGGAAAAATGATTGCTCTAGGAACTGTTTTGAACTGCGTGGTCAAACTCTGTGTGTATGAAATAATTTTATATTTACAGGATAATCATTAAAATATTTATGTTCTTCTACAGAATGGACAGATTCTTTATTAGAAATATAGAAGAGTTCAACTGTACCCTCTTCTCGAAGTGGTTTGGGCCAGTGGTTTCCTGTAAGCATTGTTTCTTTTGAGGAGGAGCTCTCCCTACTTAGGAGGAGGAAGTAATTTAAGCTGTTAAAGGAGGAATTTCTGGGGATAGTATCTGTCTAGGACTGTGCCCTGTTGAGTAAGACATAAGGAAAAAAGATCTTGACATGGGGTTTCTGTGGGATTCAGCATTAAAGAAAAATGAAGAGAAAAATTCTCCCTACCGTGGCAAAGAAAGCCTTGGAGCTATCTGCTTTTGGGGGACAGGAGCAAAGAGGGAATACTGGAGGTCAGCAACTTATTGTTCTGAGCTGAGTCATTGTTTTATGCCAGTAGCCAGAGGGGGAGAACATTTTAATGGAACCTGTTGTGTTTCCACAAGGAAGTTAAAGCCAACGCTAGTCTTAACAGTGTAGACAAATTGTTGCATTTTTTTACCCACTTTTGGGGATAGCAAATGCAGTTTTGCGATGATGGCAGCATAGCTTGTCAGAAAAAGTGAGGAGGAGATCAGAGAGAGATTTCTGGGAAGTGGCAGTGCTGGGAAGTCTCAGCACACTCATGGGAGTCAAGGATTTAAGGAAGAATCAGTAGTTAATTTGGTGGGCTGGGGTTGTGTGAAAGTTGGGACAGTTCAGCAGAGGCATGAAAGGAATGGGAAGTGAGAGTGTTTGAAAAGGAATGCAGGGTCTTCTTGTCTCTTGCTTAGCCATGCATGGACTTGCTACAAATCCAAACCTTTACTCATGAATGTTTTGAATATATGAGGGGAAGAGCAGGGCTGCGTAATGTCATTCTTTTCACAAGAAGGGAAAAGAAGAAGTAGCATAGGATAGAAAACTCAGAAGAAACTTGCTGAGGATTTTTTATTTTCAGGCCCAGACGTTGAGAGATAAGAAGTGTTGGGGCAAAGACCACCTCGCAAGTTCTTATTTGTGCATCAGCAGAAACAAAGATCCATGTTGATCCATTTGACATATGTCTGACCAAATTATCTGCTCTTCCTAGCAAGCTGATGATTTAAGATATAATGTATGCTGTTTATGAGAAACTGAGGCAGGAACAGGGTCTTATACTGAAGGAGTGTGCCCTTGTTGAATTCTCCATCTTCTCTCTGCCTGGCATGTATATTACACTCTACATCTCTGCATTCCTTAAAGTTTCTTAGTAGGATAGGATGCTCTGAAAAAAACTGGTACAGGAGAGGAGGATTTTCACACCACCTCTAGATTCAAGTAGGAAAGAAAAGTTCTATCTAGTACCTTTGCCTAGATGATTGCCAAGAACATGATCTGCAGTAATGTGCTAAATACAGGCATTCCACTGGGGAAGTTATTCCATAGCTCTATAGTGCATCTCATAGCTCCATTCCTGAAGCTGTGAAGCTACAGAGAGGTATTATTGAGGTACATAGTATGAATATAGCAACTCTACAAAGAAAAATAAGCCATTGCCATGCAATGCCTTCTTATACTCAGTAATAAAATTTACGGACAGCAAGCATTTTGTTCAGACCATTTCTGAAACCTGCCTACAGTCTGAAAGCTATTGCACTTTAAATAATGCACTACCATACTAGATGTGAGCAAACAGAAGTTACCAGATACAGTTCCTACGACCAGCTATGCCACAATGATCTTACCGAAGTCTCCTGAACACATCTCATTTTCATCTTGTCCTCTGCAATGAAATGAGCAGTTTTCAAAAGACATTTATGTTGTCTCTGCTTGCAAGAAACCTCCACTAATTTATTCTGCTGGTTGGGATGAACACTAAGCATACTGATCCAAAAGGAAAAAAAGGAACACAAATCTTTATTCCAAATAATTCATTCCATGTAATGCCCGGCAAAAATCCTGACTTAGTCACCTCTTTTTGTTTTAATACATTAACCTTGGATGCTCAAAACAAAGCGAAAGTGAGATAACATCATTACTGTCTTGCTATATAAACAGAATGTATAAACAGTTTCTGCAGGATAGTAAATTAAAGTGCTCTTTGAATTGCATGACTTACATAACCCGTCTGACATTCTGCCATCTCTCAATCTCTGGCCTTCAATGTGCAGGGTAAGTTTCATATTCTGCAGAAGTCCATTAAATTGAGATTCAATTAAACCCTTCCAATCTGAATGCAGTCAAAATATTTTCTTACAGTACAGCCTGTAATAAAATGTTCTCAGACCTAAAATGCCATGAAACGAGTGTCTAACTAGAACCTCAATACGTTTTAGGTCTGCCATAATTTTTTAGAATCCTGCTGCACATTCAAGTAATAAAGGTTAGAAGGTGTCTTAGTAATATCAGCCCTCATGCAGTACAGCACTTCAAGCGTGCGTTCAAAATTCACCTTATGAATAACGCTCTCCTGAATGAGCATGAACCACATGTACAGCTAAATATGCACTAAAGGGCTTTGCTGAATCAGTCATTACAGCCTCCATCATGTAGATTCACAAAGCTCACATTTGATTAAATGGGAGCACGACCTGAACGTGGGATAGAACAAACCTGCCCATGTTAAGTGGCCTGACAGACTGTATAACACATTCATGAAAGGGATTTATGCTGCTGCAGTAACTAGGAATAGTGCCAACACAGAAAGTAGCACTCAAGAACCTCAGGACCAGTATCTGTTCCCATTTTTAGCATCCAATACACTAAAGGAACAGGCAGAGTCCAGGCTCCAGCTGTTGCCTGCTCATATTCTTTGGATGAGTCATGAAAGAGATAACAGCTGGGACAAACCCTGTTAAGAGCTCTAACCTGAAGCCTGTTTAGGATAGTTTTCCAGATGAATAAGGAGCGCAGTTATTTCCCCTTTGCCAGCTCTTTTAATTATATCAGAATCTATCTCCCACTGAGTAATATTTTTCCAGTGATAAGATTCATTGTGTCTAGTAAAGTCCTTCAGCATGGGGCATCTGGGCTCTTAAGGAGATTGGGAACCCGGCTTTCTTTTGTTGCATTATACTTTCGCAAAATAATTTTTAAACTTTTGTGCCCAAGGAATAATACAGAAAAATAATGAAAGAGTATTTGGGGACTAATATTTGATTGTCCCCTTATTTTTAAAATGTTAGGGAAAAAAAGGAATTGATGTGTAAAAAAAGGGTATCCTACACGCCTCCATCAACTCTTTTTCTCTGCCAAACTGCAATAATCATTGTTATAGGAAACATACTTGAATGGAAAAACTGAAAAAGGATTCCAAAATTATAAGCTCGGAAGGCCTAGAGTTGAAAGAGTGATTTGTCAACATGCCTGGAAATCATAGCTTTTCTTGGACTACGTCCAGCAAATTTTTAGCTTCTGTAGCACATGATTATATTAAAGATCTCCAGTTGATCCAATTCCATGTCTAGTTGGTAGAAATCTTTCTATCGAATGGAATGGAAGTTGAATTGGGCATAGCTGCATAGTAGCTACTAGTTGGTCAGCATTTCCAAATAGTTTTTATGGCTGAAACAATACAGGCTGTTGCTAGACTAATATAATTACATCCATCTATAAAACTGAGTCCATTTTTGGTCAGTAACTTCTGCATATTGATGACAGCAGCTACTGTCTAGTTGGGAAAATTGTCCAGTCACATCACCATCATGGGCTTAGGGAGCTTATGAAAAACTGGCCAGTGTTAACAGCAGGAGGCCAAAGGCACCCTGAGTCTAGTTTCACCTAATAAAACCCCATCTGGGCTTTATATGAATATATGCTGTAAAGGTAATATTATAAGATAGAATTCCGGCCTCACAGCTCTGAAGAGCAAGTGTATGTGAGACAACCATCCCTAGGACACACCTCGAGTCCTCTGGCCTGATGTTTGTTGGTGCATACGAGTCCCACAGATCTCAGTCAGATTAGTTCACACACATCTGACAAATAAACCAGGTCCCATTATCAAAATCTTCCCTCACTTAGCTACACTTAGCTGCACTTCATGCAGGGAGAGCTCTGCTGACTCAGGTCGTTGTCACCTGCATGTGGTGGGGCAAGACAGTGCACCTAGGTTTCCATTTGCAGCTTGAAGATCTCTGCTGTCCTGCTGTCCTGCTAATCAGCACTCTGCCTGTTTCTAATTAAATGTTAAAAATAACAACATATCAACAAAACTATATTCCTTATCTAAATTGTACAATGATTCATTTAAGTGGTGTTTTAACCTGAGTGAGGAAAAAAAGAATGCATCTCAGCAAGAAACTGCTGGGGAACATCTTAATTGCAATTCTTTCAAGATAAAGGGGCACGGGAAGGATTACAAATAATGATCTTAAAACTACATCCATCTGGCAGCAATTACCGTAGTTGAGAAATCAAAAAAATTCCATACCTTCCCAACTGGCAGAACAGTGAGTACTAGCTAATAGTAAAGACTGATTTTGTAATAATTTTTAGCAGTCATATTGCAATAACATTTTCACTTCTGCTTAGCGTTTTGCATCTTGAAAAGGTGATCACAGGGCTGTGTTGTGGTTTCTGATTTGAAGCACATTCCCCAACATGTGTTCCTGATACATTTTTTCACATTGTACGTTATAGCTTAGGACAATTATTACACCAAACTACTGCCTACATGGCCGGGGGGTTGGAACCAGGTGAACTTTGAGGTCCCTTCCAACCCAAAGCATTCTATGATTCTATGACTCTAAAATACCTGCTTATTACTGCGTAATTATTTTTTGAGGGTTGGGGTTTTTTATGTGTGCATAGAAAGAAGATCAAAACATCTTAAAATAAAACAATACTAGTCTAAGAAAGTTGTATTTTAAAAGCTTTCACAGACTTTCTCATGCTATCTTCTTTAAGATGCATTTGTGATCACCACAGCCTCTGATGGAACAAGGGAAGGTTATCTTCATGGACCTGACATTCTCTCTCAGAGCTGGGACTGTGCTACTTGGAGAGAGAACCTCAATTAGACCTTTCTGTTGGGGAGGAGCAGACCCTCTCAGCCATCTCTAGGAGATTTCATTCCTGTTTGCTTTTTACATTTCTTGTTTCACTGGGGGGTCTCTCAGAAGAAGGATTACCCCCATCATTGTTCCAAATTCTCTCAGTTTAAACCATACCCAGAGAAGTAATCTATTATGATTTGCATCTTTTGATCGTTTTAATGCTACCATGGAAAAAAAAAGAAAAAAGTGGAAACTGTTTTTATGACCCACCAGCCATTTCAGGATTTCCTTTTTAGTATATTTCATGTAAGCATTTTCTTCCAAGTGTATAGTAGGAATAATTTTTAATGCAGTTGAGTAGTATATGTTTCTCAAAGTTTAAGTTTTAATTTAAGTTAAATGCCCCCCCAAATACTATTTTCCTTTTGAAAATGAAAGGCTAAATGTACACATAATTTTTAAAAAGTAAATTATTTTAAAATTATTCTAAAAATGAAATGTAAATATAGTGGAAATTGTGTCATCCCTGAAAGATACTTACATTAAAATGGTGGCAGTTCAGAAATAGGTGCTTTTATGAAGAAAATATTTTAGAGAAAAAATATAGTGGTCACACATATAATAACAGAAAATTTATTTTACCTCTTGCCATGGTACCTCATCTCCCTTCAATAGCACTCTAGAAATAAAAGCATAGATTTCTGCTTACTCTTCCGTGACATTTGGGAATTGAAAGTAAAGGATAAAACATAATTGAAATAAACACATCTTAATTGATTCCTAGCTAATGTGGTCAAATGCAACTCAGTATAGATCAAACAAATACATTTCTGCCTTTTATAGATTTAAATAGACTTATAATTAAGCATTTAGGACATTAATCTATTATAAATCTGGTCGAGCTGAATGTATGAATTTTAACCCAAGAATCTGACCTGTGGGAATGGATGTGAATAAATGCCTCCTGTGCCCATGCTTAACTACAGAATAATTACAGTTTTTAACTTTGCCCACTCCTACCACATCTCATACACCTTTTGCTCATCAGCTATTTCTCAGAGCTGTAGTACCTCAGGGAAAACCATCACCCTAGGAAATTTGTCTTGTCATTCATAATTCATTTGTGGTTCCTTCACTGCAGATGCAGGTTACAAACCAAGCTACAGAATTTGAAGAGTATAGGAAAACAACCCATGTTGTCTTTTTAAATGATATCTCTCCTAGCATTGCTTCAAATTATTTAATGCTCCTCCTTCTACTTACTTGTTTAGAAAGAAAGTGTGCACTTTCAGAAAAGAATGTGATTGCCCTGGTTAAGCATTCAAACAATTTAAATATGTCAACCAAATGGTGTTCTTATTGTTTAGGGTCTAAACAAAGCCTTTCCTGAAATCTTCTTATGGAAAGACAGAGAAGCTATTTGTATATGGCCCTATTTATGTAATATTGCTAAAGAAAACAGGACATAACAAACTGGAAAAACAAACCCAAAAAAATCACCCAAAAGCCAAAAGACATTCACCTGAGTAAAACCTGCCAGGTCAGCAAAATGCATCATAAATTTAATAGGCCAAATTCATAGTGACATTTCAAGGTGTTGGCTTTTATTTTCAAAAAAAGAGCACCATCCAGATATACTTTGTATTCCCTTATATCACCATAAATCAGGAATATGTGAGTGAAAGTAGAGTACCATCATCAGATGTAAAAATGAGAGGAAACACTCCTGTTTCCTCTACAGACCACATGCTTATATATACCCCCTGCATTTCCAGAGCAGCATAATGGGATATAAGTATACATAAGAATCAGAATATTTGCTTCTCATTAAGTCATTGCGTTTATTAAATAAGAACCTCTTGTTCCCTGAAAATAACATTAAAATGAGTGAATAAACCATTCTACAAATACTTTAAACCCAGAAGCCCAGAGTAAGGGGTTTCATGGACCACTGGATTGAGGGTGGGTGGTGACAGGATCGGTTTCCAGATTTGCTGATGAGGCAGTCACAAAATGACAGGATGGTTGAGGTTTGAAGGGACCTCTGGAGATCAACTGGTCCAAACCCCTGCTCAAGAAGGGCCACCAAGAGCAGATTGCCCAGGACCATGTCCAAACAGTTCATGAGTATCTCCAAGGATGAAGAGTCCGCAGTCACCCTAGACAGTCTATGCCAGTGCTCAGCCACTGTAAAAAAAATTGTTTTCTGATGTTCAGAGCCTCCTGAGTTTCAGTTTGTACCATTGCCTCTTGTCTTGTCACTGGGCACCACTGAAAAGAGCCTGAGTCTGTCTTTGCACCCTCCCTTCAGGCATTTATGCACATTAAAACCATGTGAGCCCTCTCACAAGGCTCTTATTTTCGTCCTGCATTTCCATTTGTAGGACAGAAATAATCCTTGTGCTTTCCTTTTTGTCTGATTTGATTTAGAGTGTGCCCTCCTCAGAGGCTGGTTCTTGTTACATGTCAGCATTGTGCCTACTCCAGCGCTGTTTGTTCACGTAGAAGAAAGCAGTAAGTGTTGCCACTCCAGGTCTGAATCAGTAGGGTTTTGCTGTGATGACAGCTCAAGGCACAGGTTTGGACAGACATCATGATGCTTCAGCCCAGAGCCTGTCAGCAATAGAGTATCCTCATTAAAAGCAAGGCCCCCAATTGTTTATTTGATCTAAGCAAGGTTTCCTTGTGAGATGGATCATGATAAGCACCTCAATGTCTTGAGAACAGGCTACATCCATGACTTCTACTGTTGAAAGCAGGATAAAGGCCTGCAATTAACTGAAGAACCATTAAACCAACCCTGGGGTTTTTTTTTTTTTGTTTTTTTTTAAAAAAAGTGCCTTTTCCTTTAAAATTTTTTGCTCTACATTTACAAAAGTCTGTGCAGAGAAACATTATTTACAGGGTGGGGTGGGGGGCTTAAATTGTTGCTGCTGGGCAGAGAGATTGCTGTATAATCTTGAGAATTCATAAAATGTCCATAGGCATGCAGTTTTCTTAATTTAAATAAACAAAATAATTAGTAGCTTGACAAAAAGGGCTGAAGTTATTTCTTGTTATTCAGCTTCCAAAACAACCAACTATTATTCAGTGTATTTTAGCTCCAGAACAACATTTTTTCAAATTAAATTAATTTGAAGAGATCACAGGAAAGTGCCTCGGGATGAGGTAAATACAGCATAATCTCTGACACAGGCTATTTTAATAGATGTTGCTTGCTTCAATTCTTTGTGTTGCCATATAAGCATAAATCACAATTTGAAATTATTTGAGCAGTAATGCAAAAAGAAACAAATAAAAAGAGCAATACAAACAGTGTCTATAAATAGGTAGGTTCAAGTCATTTTAAGAGAAGTGTTCTTTTGAGAAAATATAAATTACATGGGAATAAATATATTTCAATAACATTTTAATTAAAAAATATGAAGGATTTGCTTTATTTCCTCTTAGTTATTTTGTTTTCCATTTTTGTGGATTGATGTGAAATTATTCTCTATATAATAATTGCTAACTGGATGTTGACATTCCGTGGCAAAAGTAAACATTTTAACTTGACTTTGATCCAAGAGGACAGAAATCAAGTTAGAAGCATTTCTCACAGAAAGTAATGTTAGTTTTCTGACTGCCTCCACAAGTAACTTTACTAGTCATTATCAACAGCTACAGAGATTAAGGTGTAGGCCAACTGGTTTGTCTGCCTTGCATGGAACTTGAAAAGTAATGTTTTCAATGTAGAAAGAAATGGCCTGACTTAAAATCCTAAGTCAGGTCCAAGACATTTCCTGCTCTACTGGTGAATCTACAAAAGAAAAATAATCCCTCTTCATACTCAGAATACCCTATGTTGTTCCCTACTCATCCACTCTTGTCTTACATTTTTCAATGAAGTAAAACAGAAGTGTCTCAACAGATTACTGAGGTATTGTAGAAATGCTCATATCTATGAATATTTATCTTCTACTTTGGGTTCTTCAATGTCACATTTGTTTCAAAAAAGAGTATTTTAAATTATCAACTTCTTTCTGTGTGTGTCTGTAGGTACTGGTGTCAAGGATTGCAGGTTTGATCCTGATGCCTCTGAAGGCATTACGTACACCAGGTACTCTGGAATAGCTGCTGTGGTAAACCCAACTGCAAGATTGTAGAAATTAAATGATATCAACATTGTGGAGTGTATTAATTTTCTACTAAGTGGGAGTCCATCCTGCTGAATCCATTGGCCTTCCGATCTGGCAGTGTGGATGAAGGTACATGTCTGCTTACTATTCCAACACCACCACAAAAAGCTGTTATGTCAGCAACATACAGCTAAAACAGTTTTGGAAGAACAATCTGGATTTTCATCTGCCTTGTGTATCAGCAATGCAATTTCCAGCTAAACCCTAATTGTGGATTCTTTATGACAGGTAATAATAGGAGATGCAGAAAAGCACAGCTTGTATTTCAGCTACCATGCTGAGCTGAAAGAGCTAGCAGCTTTAAAAAAATCTAACATGTTTTGATTTGTAAGCAAAGCACATTTTATTTGGGTGTCACCAAGAAGGAATACACAAGGGACGATACTGTAGATGGAAGATGACCCTGGGGAAGTCAATAGTAATTTTCCCAATGACTTTAGTGGAACTGGGATTTTATCCAATATCTATTTTCTCAATATCCTGCAACTTTGCAGGTTGACAAAAAAACCTCCAAACCAACCCAAACAGTACTCATAAAGAACACAAAAAGATTTCTCTGCAGAAATATATCTTTGTTTTTTTGTCAAATGCTCTGCCTTGCAATGTAGGCATGCTGCTCGTGCTGAGTTTGACAGGAACAAGGCATAGTCATTCTGTCAAGAATTTGGCCCGTGAGCATGTTGCCTCCTCAGGCACACAACTACCAGACTCTTTTGTATAGTGGTCTTGTTCCTTCTGCCTACGTGCTGACTGGAAGTTAACATTACATCAAGAGCTAATCTAGCGCTCTTGATTGGCCGCCAAGCAAAGCACAACCTCAGACCACAAATGACACTAATTCTTTTAAATGCATAAGCCCAGCTAGAAGATTTGTGACAGCAGATGGTTTCTAAGTTAGCTTTGCTGTAACATAATATAGGATGTATTTTTTTCATCAGTACCATGTAACTTTCTCTATAGTTCAGTCTGTGCAGTAACTGGCTCAATAAATCTCTCATTTAAAAATGTACTAGAGCTAGTGACTGAGCATAGAAATACACAGCAGGGTTTTTAAGATGAATCTCAAACACATTTCCTGGAATATGAAGCCTGCACAGGTTAGGAGTTTTAAATATAGCCTGGTTGAGAATGACTTCTGCCCTCGCTTCATTGTGGTTGTCAATTATTTAGACAGGCATCTGACGTTTCCAAGTCTGGTGTCTCTTGTAAAGTCTCATGCCTGGTAGCAGAGAATAGGTCTTTGAGATCATTCTTTTCTGCCTTGCACCCACCAAGCTCATGCTCAGAGTAAAGCATGAAGTGACTCTAAAATGTCACAAAATTGGAATGAAGTCATTTCACCTCAAGAATATGTGTCATGGACAGAACAATCTAACAGGCAGGGAGTTGTAGCCAAGTTCTGCTTTCTGATACGCATTTGTTGTTTCCTATTTATTCTTTTTGATGGCAGGGTAAAGGTATATTTGATCCTCTAAGCCTCACTGTCATAAATTACTTTGACCAGTACTCTTGAATTTTTTTTTCCCATGGTTTTCCTGGTTATTTTTCTAAAGGTTTCCATATAGAAAAGTACTTTATTAAGAAAAAACTTACATGCAGAATTCGACTCTGATATATGTATCAACATACCACCTCCTTTAAAAAATGTTTTATGTTGGTTCTGCAAAATACAGCACACTTTTTATTTTGAGGGGGAAGTTTTAGCTAAAGAACCCCTCGATCTAAAGCTCCACAGAAAGGTGGCAAAATTCCTAAACATAGACCAAGTAACAGCTACTTAAAAATATTGATCAAATTCAACTTTTCAATCCTTACTTTCAATAAGCCTTTGGAGGGAAGAATCTTTCACAAAAAAGGTTCCTTTATTTCCAAATCCACCCTCCCACCCTACTCCAACTGGGTTTTTTTAATGCGATCACAGGACTTTTTGATACTGGGACATCTCTTGCTGGCTGCAGTTTCCTTTCTTACTGTAAGAATATAAAGCATTCTTATGAAAAAAAAAGGAAGCACAGAGGTCAGTTCTCTCCATCACAGCAACACAGACAGGCTGCTCCATTCTCCCTTGGCTTGTGGAAGCCTCTGAGTTCAGCAGCAATTTGTTGCTCCATGCACTGACTGTTAGGGGGACACCTCATCTCCAAGTAGTCTGGCTGGGATTTTATGAAGAAACGCAAGGTATTTACTAAAAAAAAAAAAGGGAAGGGGGAAGCAAAAGTAAAAAGCAAATTTTTTCCTTCTTATCATTTCATGACATTAGTTTCACTAGATTTAGCTACTTTGAAGCTAATTTTCCAAGGAGCTTAGTCTTTTCTGCACTATCCTGTAGGACAGGGCAGCAAAGGTGGCTGTCAATGGCACTCACAGTCTGAACCCATGACAAAAAGCTGCCCACTGTAACTTCACCTGACCCTTTTGAACCCAGGAGTAAGAGGTGGTTGATCCTATTCCTTACCTACACTGACTCAGTGGATCCTTGAGACTTGAAGGAACATTTGATTGTGGTCCAAAAGAGCTAAAGCTGCTAATAATTTCAGCTGCTAATTATTTCTGTAGAGAATTGGTGTCTCAGCTTCTTGGAAAAACACTTCCTGGTCTTGTACTCTGATTTTGACGTGTGACTGATTTTAGCCAATGGGACTTTTTTTGTCTGTGGAAATTAATGAATACCTTATTAGGTATTCATTAGCATTAGAGCAGTTACTCTTCAAGCTCCACCAACAGCTTAGGCTTTGAATTGTGCAATCTTCAGACCAATAGCAGATTTAACATTTCTGTACTTGGTCTTAATATTAGAGAGGAACAGAAGCTAGCTACCACTGGTGCCATTTAGGCTAAACAGGTTGTCTGGCAGGCAAGAGCCAGGCTCAAGTTCTGCAAAACATCTTGTGTCTCCCTTTTCATTAAAAGTCATCTCCTCTGTTCATGTTCAGGGCCTCATGGACATCAGGTCTGATGCTGGAGACTAGTACTCTAGTATTAGGCTTTGTTAGATACCAAATAATCTGGGACTCACAGTCTGGCAAGCTGTGCCCTGTAGGTAGTCCTTTAATCAAGAGGAGAACCACTGCCATACACGTTCCACAGAAAAGTAAATTGGTAAAATCAAGACTTCACTGCAACTGAATTTGTGTTCTGCAATAATGTTGCTAATGTGCAGGTATAAATGGCAAGATTGGGGGCAGGGAGGTTGCTTCATGGCTGACCTCTGTGGGAGGAGGTCAGTGACTTCTCTGAGCCAGACACAGCCAGTTCCAGCTGCCTCTGTAATGGGCCCACCTCAGGACACAGCTGACCCCAACAGTGGAGCTTTTGTTACCTTTAAACCAGTCAGCTGAGTTTGTGGTGCCTTGGTGAAAATGTATTTCAGAAATGAGAGAAAAGGAACAAGAAAGCCAGAGGAGCAGGATGTGCTCCATGCTGGAGTAGGGACATGCCCAAAGGGACTGTAGCTCATGGATCTGCCCACATCATAGCAGATGCATATCCAAAAATGACTACAGCTCATAATATTTAAATGTTTTATTTTTTTCAATATCTGAATCAGTAATTAAATGTTGCAATTTAAGTTAAATTCCCCAAGTTGAGTCTCTTTTGCCAATGACAATAACTGCTGAGGGATTTCCCTGTCTTTAGTTTGACTCAGAAGTTTTCTTCCTATTTTGACCCCTGTTCCATAGGAAGGTGGGGAGTGAGCAAGTAGCTTTGTGGGCACTTCATTGCTTAGCAGGGCTTACCCACCATGTAATGCTCATTTTTCTCCAAGGACTATTTTGTTTCCATAAATAATTCTTGTATATTATGTATAATTTAACTCTTTTTGAAGTACAAGAAAGTAGACTTGACATAATTCATGACTGAAACAAGGAGAGGGAAAATAGTTTGTTAGCTCTAAATACCACCAGGTATAGCAGTTGATCATACAAGGTATGAACACATATTTGGGGTCCTTAAACTCTGAGAGGAAAATTTAATCACTTAAAGATGGATAAATATGGATATGGCTAACTGACAGGAGCACAAGTACTATTTTCCTGATAGCAATGTTCATATGTTTTTTTCATCTCTTTTCATATATTTAAGATTTTACAGGTTACATATTATTTTGACTTCAGTTCAGAGTTTCCAATTTGGGTAAGTTTCTTCTAAGTATACAGAAAATAACTCTTTGAAGAAGACTACATTACTAGACACATATATGTGCAGAAAACCAGCCATCAACATCAGGGTCAAATATTCCTGTTTCAATCAATATCAAAATGTGTCCAGCTCTTCATCTTCTCTATTCAAAAATAAGAGCTGAATTCCTGTAATGACAATTTGTGAGAGCTTGATAATTTTTTATCTGAACGTTGCATATGTCCAAGTAAGAGGCAGTAGGTAGCCTCTTTCTATTTCATCTCAGTGTAGAGAAAAGTGCTGCATCTTATCTGTTCAGTCATCCAGAATAGATTTTTATGTATCTCTACCTCTTTGTCCAATTTCAAAAAAGATTAGAAATGTTGGGGTTTTTTTCTTTTCTCTCTAACCTCTGTTTATATTCATTTTTTTAGTTATTTCACTCTTCAATTGCACTTTGCTTATTCTAAGGATTGCTTTTTTATGTAATTTTTATAATTTAAGTTGAGGTGCTCTGAAGGTAATAATGGCAATACTTTTTTATTAAATAGGGGATACAACGTTTTTGTAATTATGAATATACCTCTTACTGACCTCACTGGAAATAAAGGCTGCCTAGGGAGGTGTTAAGCAAAAATGATGGAACTTACTAGTAGACTGTGTAAACTTCAAGTGCTGTACAACCTGTTTAAGAAGACTCACTTCAGTTTTCATTTGTCACTTTCAATTTTCACTTTTTTCAAGAGTGAGCTCTGCAATATGAATCTTCCATAAGTGATTGTCCAATTGAAAAAATTGTTGTGCAGATGCTTTTAAGCACAAAGAAGTATCTTTAAAAATAAAGCCCTATATATATTGCAGATAATGTTCCAGGTGGGTGACAAATCTAAAATAAGATGAAAGAGGCATCCACTATAAAAGTCTTTCCTGAAAAGAGTGGTAAAGTTACAAAATACATCACAAAAGGAGGGACTTGGAGACAGTAAGACTTTGCCTTACCTTTGATTAAAAGGGAAAAGTATGCAAAAAGTTTGGGGTGTTTTTTTGTTTGTTTCTGGCAATAACTAGTTTTTCCTTTCCATAATTAAATCTGTCTCAATACACATGGGCTTTATTTACCGTATGATCATGATGATAAATACGATGATGATGAGAAAGTGGTTTGCTATATGTATAAAGAAAGATCCTGCACTGGTATTTCACAATGTTATTTCTGGAAAATCTTAGATAAACTCTGAGAAGCTGTACGCATTTCATAATGTTAAAACCAGTTTTAAGCACACAAAAAATGAGTACTGCAGTAATTTTTTACTACTCAGTGTCTTAGGCAGGGTGGTTCAGCTCAAAGCATCCAAAGTGTGCACAGATAGAGAAACTGAGATGTTTGTTGCTGATTCAGATAGCATGCAACACGTTCAGTTTTGATTTGGTCAAATAATAAATCGTTTGCTTGGCACTGTGTGGAGGTACAAGCACTTTTGTGCTCTCTCTTCCTCAGTAAAGGTCATCCTCTGTTCTTTTCTGGATGGAATGGCCACCACCGCCTTCTCTTCATGGCCTGGCAAAACACCTTGTTTAAATACAAGCCCACTTAACTAATCACATTTGTGAGCATCCCTCTTGTAGAGTAGGTTTCTAGTTTGGAATTGTTCATAGAATATTTTCTACAGAATGCACATGAAAAATTAATGAAATCAGCAAGAACAAACACAGCAAATCACATATTTGTTCATCTGGCCACATAATTTTGTAGACCTTTCTTCTATTTACTTTAATGCAAGAAGAAAAACATTCACGGTATTAGTCCTATGTGGTTGCGGTGTTAGATGGCTTCTCTACATCCTAATGATAACAGAGATTTCTTTCCAGACTTCCAGTTCTTCATTCATTATAAATCACAAACAATAGAGCTTTAACAAGCCAGAGTATATAATAATTATTAATAAAGACAAATGAAATTCAAAATGCAAAACGTCAACCCAAGATAGGCTATTTATACATACTGAGCACAGGAAAATCTACTCTTGTAGCATAAGTAAATTCTTTCAGTCAAGGACTCAGTGGGAAATTGTGATGGTACTAAGACAATGCCAAAATCAGAAAGAAGTCCTTCAACCCTGACTTTATGGGGTTGTGGACACAGCAAGACATGTTTTGAATGCTGTTTGAATGCAAATAATAAACATTGATAGCTGTCTACAGTACCTGCTGTTACAGCCCAGGGCACTCAGATGGCTAAGAAGATGTTATGATTTTTCAGGAGCGATTCTTTTTGAGGCTCACTGTGATCCTGTTGGCCTTGGTGGGAGAACTGTTTGATCAATGCTGAGTGTTTTGGCAGCCCCAGCTGAGGAAGCCATAAAAAGTTTTAGACAGAGTCTTAATAGTATGTCTACAAAAGTTTCCACTGCAAAAAAGAGGTTAGGTTGAATTAAGGAGAGAGGTTTTTTTCTATATTACTCAGGAGACCGAATATCTGTCTGGATAGCCAGATTGGGCTGTAAATCACATTGGGAAGTCTTCTTGCCTGAGGAAGAAAACTTTCTAGATGGTACTGGAGACAAGCCAGAGGGATTGGTTACTGTAGGCTGGACTGAGAAACAATCAGCTGTCTGTGATGGTTCACAGCAAGCTACCAAAATGTATTCTGTAAGCCTTTGCTCATTCTGAAGCAGATAACTCTCTTGAATGCTGGAGAAATACAGCTACTTCATTAGACTTCCCCACAAGTTCCTCCTCTCTCTATGGATTGATCCTCAGGGCATTTATTATTCTCATGAGAATGACTATATAGGGCTGAGGTACACATTAAGCAAAATGAAATGAGAATATTGATGATGAGGGACAGTGATTTTAAACTACAGCAAGGTAGGCTTAGATTAGACATTAGTAAGAAGTTCTTCACTATGAGGGTGGTGAAATACTGGAACAGGTTGCCCAGAGAGGTGGCAGAGGCCCCATCCCTGGAGACATTCAAAGTCAGGCTTGATGAAGCTCTGAGCAATCTGATCTACTTAAAGGGGTCCCTGTGAGGCAAGAAACACAATAGTGGCATCTGGTTTGTCTGAGTACAGAGGGGTAGTAGGTACAAACCATAATTGTATAAAGTCAGATAATTTGCAATGAAGCATGGAATAGCAAGAAAGGAATTCCAAATGCATGAGTTTTCCTATGACAGAACTGCTTACTGCAGGGAGGTTGGACTAGATGACCTTTAAAGGTCCTTCCAACCTAATGCATTCTATGATTCTATGATTCCATCTATGGTGACGTATGCCACAAATCCTCAATGAGGTCATAATACATTGGAGGCCAAAATAATGACAGTCTATTACGGGTCCAAGTAGCACTTCAAACTAATCACTGCCTACACAGAAATAACAACTCTAATAGCCACATTAGCTCCTAATAATTAATATTAAATTTCTCCTAAAATCCAATCCTTGAGGAAATATTTGAACTTGCTTTGCTAATATCCTGCCACTTTACTAGCTGGACAATACCACACACCACAGCAGACTTGTAAAAGGATGGATTTGGAATGATCTTTTAAAGTCAACACATTTTGTTGCTGAAGAAGTAAAAAGATAATGCCAACTGATGAGAATTTCGTCAATTATTGTCTCTCAACGTTGTCCTGGCTAGAAAGATAATACACATGGTGTGGATGAGCCTGTTGTAAAACACACTAGCCTCAGTTTTTAAAATCCTTGCCTTGAGAAGTCATAAAAGTGGTTAAAAAGTGGGGAGAAAACATTTGTGTTGTGGTTTAACCCCAGATGGTCGCTAAGTACCACACATCCGCTCGCTCCTTCCCTTCCCTTCACGGGGATGGGGAAGAGAATGGAAAAAAACCCAACAACTCATGGACTGAGATGAAGACAATTTTATAGGATAAAACCGAAGAGAATAATAACAACAGCAGCAGCAATAATACAAGTAATGAACAAATGCAATTGTTCATCAAGCAGAAAAAAACACAATCATATGCCCAGTCTGTTTCCAAGCAGTGACCCTGCCTTCTGGCTAGCCTTCCGTTATATACCAAGCATATGTGGTAGGGAATACCCCTCTGGCCAGTCTGGGTTACCTTTATTTTTATTTTGTTTGGCACCACAAAAGAACCAATAGATAACCTGGGCAAGGGACACTGGCTGTACGGTGTGAGCTGTGCTATGCTTTCAGAAACGACAAAATAATTGTTAAAGTGAAAAACTTGCAGTATTGTTTTGATCACCAAGGATGTCCTCCAGCTAAGTAGATCTGTCATCAATACAAAAACCAGTATTTTACACTTTGGGGAAGAAAAATAAAAAATAGAAGGCTCTATTAGGAAGGTGGGAGAAAAGAAGGACATTGTAGTCACTAGAAGGAGAGTTCCTAGGAGAATACTTTACTGATGAATGCAAAAAACTTGAACAGGAGAACAAGTCTCTGAATTAAAATACTACCTAATAAAATAATATTTAAAAGCATAGATCCAGAACTACATTAGAGCACAATTCAGCAAGCATTGCTGGTATCATGTCTCCAAAGGTCAAAGCCATCACATACATTTTTGTGCATTCTTGTATACATAGTAACTTAATCTGAGATAAGGCTGAACTCTAGAAGGAGTTTTATAACACAGCCCGACTCTGGAAAGATGTTCCTCCTGTGTATGTCTGCATACACGTATTTGTGCACAGTAAGTGGTCTCTATGTAGCACACACAAAAACACTGAAAAGGAATTATATCCCACAGAGTAAAATAAAGGAAGGAAAGAGCATACATCAAATTCACAGTTAATATAACTCCATTATTGTCTATGAAATCATGTCACTTTGTGATATTTATCTCAATTCAGTTACAGCAGGGATTAATATAACATAATGCCTAATTCACTGAGAGCTTAAGAAGTAAATGTACAGATATATTAAACCCATGTGTGTCTAATTAAAACAGACTAATAAAGGGGAAAATGCAACTAATATCCTATTAATGTATATAGCTAAAGATGGAATGATAAGTATTTTGAACACATGTTTTAGCTGGCATAAGTATCAATTTACACAGCATAAAGGCCTGCATTTTTATTTGTCACTGATGCCCAAAACCATTTCATCATATTTATTTCTAATTCAAATGTATAATATTGGTTCTGCTCTAGTCTTTATTAAGACATGTCACAGAAATGAAGTGCACATTTTTGAGCAGATATGACTGGATTTGTGGAAGAAGGAAGAGCACTGGTTATCTCTTACCTCAACTTTATCAAGGTTTTTTCACTGTTTTTCAATACAGCAATGTTGTCTGTTAGATGCAGTATTCTTGTACCCAAGTTGGAACTCTACAATGCAGATGAGTGAAAACTGAATGAAACATTTGGGCTCCAAGAGCAGTGGTTAATGAGCCATATGCTACCTGGAGGCTGGTAACAAGTGGAATATTGCAGCCATCTGCATTAGGACTTGTTCTGTTTAACATCATTGTTCGTGACCTGGAGAAGGTGACAGAGTGCTGCTTGCTCATCAGGTTTGCATAAGAGACCAAGTTATGGGATGTAGCTGACATGTAGGAGGGTAGGGCGGCCATGCAGAAAGACCTAGATGAGCTGGTGGAATAATACACCATGAATATCATAAAAGTCAACCAGAACAAATGCTGAAGCCCTGCACTCGGTTGGACTAATCCCTTGCACCAATCATGGCTGAGGACTTCCAGGCTGCAGAGCAACTCTTGGTATACTGGTAGACAGTGAACACGAGACAGGAGTGTGCTCTTGGCATGAAAGAACAGCAGCATCCATGGCTGTATTATCAGAAGCAGGGTCAGTGGATGAAAAGAAGTGATTATACCCCTTTATTTGCCACTCATTAGTTCAATGAGTGGCAAATAAGTGTTGAGATCCTCACCACAAGAAAGATGTTGATAAATTAGAGTGACCTCAGTGGATGGCCACCAAGATGCTTGGTGACTGCAACATTTGCCCTGTGAGGGCAAATGGCTCCAGGGAACCTGGCAGAAGCCTGCTGGGTCCTATGGGGAAGTTACTGAGGAAGCAGAGTTGGGCTCTTCGCAGTTGTGTGTACAGTTGTGCGTAGTGAGAGAGGTAATGGACATAAGATGAGAGACTTCAGAGACCTATTCAGACTAGTTATAGTACACACACACTAAAAAGGCTGACCATGAAAACAACTGAGAGACAGAACTAGTGTGCCTAGAAAGATTGTGCTGTCTATACTCTTGGAAGTTTTCAATACCAGACTGGACAACGCCCTGGCACAACAGGATCTGATCTCTGAGCTGGTCCAGCTCTGAGGCGGAGGTTGGACAAGAGACCTCCTGAAGTCTCTTCCTGCTTGTATCGCCTTATGATTCTGGACAGTGTTCACTATGTATTCATGAGAATATGGATAGACAAATATTTCTCCTTCCGGATTCTTGCTTATCAACACAAAGGTCCCTGTTCTGTCCCTATGTGATTTTCCTAAGGAAAGTTCTGCCATGCAGGAAGCAAACCTTAGTAATAAAACTGAAAAAACTCATACATACTGCATAAATTCCTCAATTACATTAGAAATGATTCACTTTGTATTTTAAGCAGACCTGAGTCAGTATATATAATTACACAAATATTCACCATGGAGTTGTCGAATCTGAGATGATTCAGCACATAGACCACATGGTATGATTCTGCCCCATTCCTGGATGAGTATACTAATCTTAGTCATGCATGAATATTTACAGTTATGAAAGATAAATTTCCCTTACTTAAAATATTTTGTTATTCTCTCTTAGAAGTCACAGTCCTGGTAAGTATTTTTCTGAAACTGGATTAATTTATCAGAACATTTTCAAAAAAGCAACACAAATGTAGTTGGAAGGTTCTTAGAGTCCTTCAGAATAGTCACATTTCAGAGGCCAAATTTTCTGATTTCAGAAGTTGTAGCTGTTGTTCAATGACTCCTAACTTGTACACCTGGCAGAAGAGTCAAAGCTCATTGCTTTTCTAGCTCAGAAAGTCATGGTACAAAGAAGGAAGATGAATATAGTAGTTAGCTGCTTTTATTTGCCTAATTATCACTTAAAAGTATATCTCACCAAAAGAAAAATAACTATAAAACTCGTGAAAAATGGCTTAGTCTCTTAATTATCTTCACTGTTAAAAAAATCTCTGGATAAGATTAAATTCAACTAATTTATGAAGAAACTCCTTATCTGTATCAGCTGTTCTTTCCACATTTCTTATATAGCCTTTCTTTCTGTTCTAATCATACCAATAATTTTAAGCTCTCAAGGGTATGTGTTCATGCAATTTTCCTATAATAATTTCCTCTTAAGTTTATTGAGTATCTAGAAAACTGTTACCACAGCAGAATAAAAGTATAACTAATTTTAAAGTACTGTAGTTTAAGTGCAACTTGAAAACGTGAAGGGCTACTCCAGAGAATTTCATATAGACTAATCCTTTGCAATGAATATTTCAAACTGGAAATTTAAGGCTACTGTTGTAAAAGATTCATATACCATTTATAAGGCAACACTTAGCCTAAACTACCGAAGTCATTCTTTCCTAAATGCTGTATAAATTCCAGTGTTTGGAGTTTTTCCTCTTTCCAGTGCAGTTTGCCAGAGAAGACAATTGGAAAAGACAGGAAATATGAAAGCAGATGTTCCAACTATAGAATTTTAAAAAAACGGGGAGGGGGGAGAAGAGAGACTTAAAGCATGGAAAAAGTGGCATAGTGAGATTACTATCTGGAAAGGATCAGAGGAACAACTTGGTCAAGGTCAGGTCAGCATGGTTACTGCCAGAGTCTTCATCTGCTAATTCTACATCATCATTAATACAACTCAGGTGCCGTTTTCTCGGTGGTGGGGCTTTTTTTACAGTGTGGTGGGGCTGTTTAGAAACTGTCCACAAGTTAAGAGCAACAGAGTTTCTCATTTTTAAAAGTAATGAAATGAGTATTTGCAAAATTAGATCTACCAGAGTGAGGAAATCCAACCCACTGACTTGGCAACAATTCAGTATAAAAGTGAAACATTAAAAACATGAAAGATAAATGGTTTGATGGGCTGTGGGTACCCAGCAGAATTCATTCCATATTTGACTCCTGTAACATGCAGCCTACTAATTCAGATTCTCTCCTCAGCCTAAATAAAATTGTTACAGAAGTAGTTAATGATTAATTTACTGTATATACACTACATTGCACGTTATTTAGTTTCCTGCTTAAAGCTGGCTAGAACGTTACCCATGGCAGCCTTAGGGCTGCTCTAATTTAGAATGATTTCTTAAGACCCTAATGTAGATTATTAGAGCTCCCTTCTGCTTCCTATCTTTACCCAGGATAAATATAGTTTAACAAGTTGTATTCAAAGGAAAAAAAAAAACAAATCAACTTTCTTCAACTAGTCTTCATATCAACAAGGCCAGCCCAAATAGGCTGCTTTGCTGGAAAGTGGTCAGATAATCTAGCCCAAGGGACAAAAAACATCAGTTCAAACTATCTGAAGTACAAATAATGCCTGAATATAACCCAGGAAGTTTGGATTGTTTTTCCAAATCATGACCTGAGCTGAACCATCCAGTCAATATTTGCAAGAACAAACAAATAAAAGACATATAATTCTTGGTTCCAGCTAAATTATCCTTTTCCAGCAAGATTGGTATAGAAGGATTTTACATCTGCTTTATGTAGGCAGCTGCCAGTTTAGTCAGCATTTGGGAATCCCCAGATGGCATAGGAAAGGACAAAGCTTTTGCACAACATACTGCAATAGTTTTGGGCAGAAGAACATTCCTAGGAGAGCTAGAACAGCACTTCAATTTACTTAGGGGCTTGTTCATCACAGTGCTAAAGTCACCAAAAACATTTAACAAGCTGAGCTGGTGAAAATCAAAGCTGTGTAGCTCCATTGTTCAGTTCACAGCATGGCCCAGGAAATGATAATTGAATCAATGCAACAAGCAGTTCTAACAAGCCTGATCATCTTGTCTTCTTCTCAGGAAAGTAGGGAATCATTTTAAGACAAAAATTGAGTCCTACTTCCTTGTCCACTCCTAAAGCAGAATGAAAATTCAGTCACCAGCGTTTACTAGGGAAAGTCAGAAGTAAAATCCTGAAAAAGCAGGTACAATTTTCATGATATTATCTTGATTTTTGGACAGAAACCTTAAGAAAAAACTGCACTGAATTACCAATACTTGTGTGTTTCCTATGCACAGTAAATATAAAAGTTATTAAAATTTACTGTCCTCTGTCATCACAAGTTCCACTTGTCAGTCCATCTTCATAGGGACAAAGAGCTACAGAGAGGGGAATTTGTGGATAAACCAGAACTTTAGGTAGAATAATTCATTATATTTCTTCTTAAATATCTTAAATGCCACTACATTCTTTAGAACTGCAGTGGAATCGGGCATGTGGATAATCGTAATCTGGTTCCCTTACTCCAGACTCCTCACTCTCTAACTACAATATCTTCTCATTAATTATTTTTGACTTATGGGGAACTTTCATTTTCCACTCCTGGAAATACTTGAGTGGAAACTGCTTTGCACCATTAAAGGAAACTACTCTTCAGCTTTGCCCAGATTTCATTCTTTCTTACATCAAAAAAGTATCCTTAAAATAAAGATAACTTTCTGTAATGATGTAAGCAAGTATCTAATATAGCTTCTGATTTGTGGAAGGTTTCTGGAAAATTTCTCAGCTTCTGCATTACATTTTAGTTTACAGCTAATATCCTCTCTTTATTGTGCTTTTGGATCTGGCTAGCACTGTAGTTAAACAATTGCCAAAAGCTTCTGTTGTTTGGTATACAATGCCATGTAGACGTGCCCATTTTCCTACTGTTCATCTAATACCTTCGGTCCTGCGGTAACTGCCTGGCTCTTCTGATTTAACACTGAAGTGTACAGTTTCTTTAGATGTGTTTATTTGAGACTAGGAGAATTTTGAAGGTGACCAACTTACTACCTATAGCCAACAGATATGGACCTCTAGAGAAGAGCCTTCTGCTCAGTGCAGATTTGTAAGTAATCCAGGCCTTCAGCATAGCACAAAAAGAACAGTTCTTTACTGTATTGTTATTTTCTTCACAAAAGCACAGATTGGATACTGGGGTGGTAAATAATAGTGTACTTAGATCTCCTATCTAGGATGTTGTTAGTCATCCTGTTTAATGAGGAGCAGTTTTTTTCTTCTGCTACTCTGCATAAGAACTTACATTAATGGTTCACTAAAGAACTCCAGTAGAATTTGATTCTCTAATTACATAAAAGGGTAGAATAAACACCCTTTCTATCAATATCTCTATTGTAGCCCCAAAAGTCCCTTTTGCTTTGTATACCTAGGACAATATGAATTACACAAGATTAGTTTTAATTTTAGTCTGTGATTTAAACATTACTAGTTACTGAGATATGTGGTTTGAATTTTGGGGAAGTGGCAAGAGAAATAACTTTCAAGAAATTCTATCAGCCATTTCATAAAAATTCTATGAGAGCAGAAGTTGAAATACAAAAGAAATATAAAATAAAAATGGCATTGTGCATCAAAAGTCAATCTGCAGTTCCACCAGAATGCCTGTTAGCCATTCAGAAGAAACACTTCTGAAGCAGCACAAGCTGACATCTGCCCTTGAAAATTTTGAAAGTCCTTTTCATTTTTTGTATTAAATTTTTCTCATAAACTCTTGATTCAGTCAACTTAAGGGGATTTTGAGGGCTGGTGAAGCAATTTGAAAATTTAAGTCTGGAAAAAGACTCATGTGAGAAACTTACATAGTTCTTTCAAGAGACAGGCACAGAAAAGGTAAATGTGTATCACTGTGCTGAGTGATGGAGAGGATATGAAAAGGAAAAGGGAGAGAAAACAATGGCAGATACTCTAAATTTTAAACAAGCTGTTTGGAACATGATGTTTATGGACAAACACCAAGCTAAATGTTGATCTGATAAATGTGTGCCATCTATTTGCATCTAAAATGGCTTATGTGATAATATATTTTGGCCAACAGAGTTTATTTAAACACTAGTTTGTATAAGCTAGAAAGTTAGCTGTCTGTATTTAGGACTTCTGCATTAATTTCCATGGCAGTAGGGCAGCTAACAATAGACGTATAAGCTAGCATTCTAAGGTAGTGATTTTGTACTTAATTCCTTTGGTTCGCCTTTGTACATTTTACATTACCATTTCCAGTTAAGCAAGTGACAGCATTTTCCAATTAAGTTCAGTAAAAGCTGAGCAAAAAAGGTTGGTTACTTGGGTTTACACTTCCACAGATACTAGAACTTGAAGAATAAACTCTTTAAATCACTGACACATTGCAGAGCAAGCATCAAAACGACACAGGCTTTTAAGCAATGAAGATTCAAGAAAGACTGAAAGAATATTTGACTAAAAGCTTGGGTGAGAGATGTTTCTCCCTTGTGAGAATGATCATTGAGATTTGTTTAACATTTCATCACAATGAGCCCAGCAAAACTATAAGTATTTGCAAAGTGGTTACAGCTCTGACAGGAACACTATCAATGTGAATTATTCCATCTACAATGCTATGATCCAGGAAAAAAAGAAAATAAAGAAGAAAAATTGAAGGCAAGCATGAGATATGCAATTCCAATGAAGTCTCTGAATACCTGTGGTTTTGGGTTTGTATCAGTTTTGCTATTTGCACTTGTGAAACCAGAATTCAAATGTAACTATTTTTGCTTCACAGCATTTGCGAGTGGTTTGACTTATGTTTAAAAGAAATTAAGAACTTCACAATTTCTTCAATTTGCCAGCTGTATCAGAAAAGTGACTTTTTTTTTTTTTTTTAAGCATTTGTTAAGTTTTAAAAACAAGATACATGTTTTGGACACTTGAACTTCACTACAGAAGATAGAAAAATATAGTGAGTACAACAGACGAGTTTTGAGAAAGGATGATTAATACATAATGATGAGTTCTTCCCATATGTCAAAACAAACTTTTTGTAGAAATTTTCCTATCCTTCTGTAAGGTCAATACCAGAGGTTACTTCTGCATGTAATACATGAAGCCTGTGGAGTTGCCTCAGAAAAAGAGACAAATAGAATAAATTGACTGAAAGCAGGTGATACAGACTTCTGAGAGCAACTGAAACTGGGATCTGCTCTAAGAAATGAATGCATTTGCAATAAAACACCTTAGTAAAATTCACTCATGTACGCCAAAATATCAGAAAACTTCACAGTCAATCACTTTGAACCTGCACGATTACCTACATGTCACAACTTTGGGGTACATTTTTGCACTCTCATCTGTACATTCTATTTCAAATTTTTAACTTGCAAGAGGCTGATAGTGTTCAAGTTCCTGTACATGCAAGATGACCCGGCTTGCATCATGATTTCTACATAGGATCAGGTCTGAAACAAATGATTAGAGAGCAAGTGCCTTAAGACTTACAGGCCTACAGAATCTCACAGGTTACTTATTTTCTCTGGATCTGACTTCAAAGTCAGCTGTTTAAAGGATGTCTTTGACTTCGGTAAAAACAGAATTCACTTGATTTTCAGAAGTGATAGTCTTGAAGTTACCATGCATGTAAATTCTCCTTACAAGCATTTGAAGAGATATCAGTTGAGTACTTTTTATGTTCTTGTTGAAACCTACTACCTCGTCTGTTGTTTTGCTCTCTTTTATATGGAGGCATGAAAAGATGAACTAGAGAAGAGCACACAGTAGGTATTCTATGAAACATTGTAATTTTCCTCCTAATCCTCATTTAACACATGAACTAGCAGTAGAAGAAAAATTAAAATTAAAGGATATGCTTAGTAAGAGCAATATGGCAAGCAAGCAGTTTTGCAGTTTACTGTTTGATAGAATTAAGCACAGCTGGGTTTTGGTTGAGTTACATGGTCTTTTGTATCACTGTTGCTTTGAACTTCTCTTTCATTTTCCATTTGCATAGTAGGTGACTGCAATGCCTATGTCATGGTTTGATGCAATTTAGGGCGATTCATAGACCACAGTCATTTAATCTTCTAGGGTTTATTTTGTCTGGTCTGTGATGATAGTTTCTTTCTGGGCTAGCATGCTCTCCCTAATGAATTCAAAGTATTGACTCAGAATTGGCCTCTCCATAGATTTTTGAAGTCTTGATGTTTGTAAAAAATTATCACATGCTTGTATTTTCACAACATTGCAGCTTTTCTAAGCAGAGATGATGATGTGATATATGAGGATTGGAAACCAGACATTTGGTGCTAGCTTCAACGTTCCTGAAACTATTTTTGTACCCCTAGCCAAATGGGTGTTGATATATTCTGTATACATGTTACCCACCCACGCTCACGTGCTATATGGAGCTCTTGAGAAGACCAAGGTCATGGTAGCTACTACACTTAAAGAGAGATCACCTGCTTCAGCTTTATTTTGAACTTTAGTGTTTTTAGCTGTCATCTTACTGACATCAGGTGTGGTAGGTAAGTGTGACAGCGACACAGGAACAAACTGAGAAGTTGTATGTGATTATCACACTTTATTTCACTTAATTAGCTAGTCATCTGTGAATCATAGAGTTATAGAATACTTTGGGTTGGAAGGGACCTCAAAGATCATCTAGTTCCAACTCCCCTGCCATGGACAGGGACACCCTCCACTAGCCCAGGTTGCCCAAAGCCTCATCCAACCTGGCCTTGAACACTTCCAGGGACGGGGCTTCCACAACCTCTCTGGAATAATTGGCCCTTCCCTAACCAGTATTTCAAATGGAAGCATGTTGATGCTTTGTTATCTGTTGGGGGACTCTTTTATAGCAATGAGGTCGTCAACTTCTATTTTGTATAAGATCTCCTCTAAGTAGTTTAATCATTCAGGTGGAAAGACTGAGACACAAAAACATGTCTCAATGTTGATTGCATGTTTAAATGAAGAGCTGCATGCTTAAAAATGCAGCTGGTGCTTGGTTGTGACATTGATAGCAATGTCATAGCACAGGAATATCTTCCACCCAAACAAAGCTCAGGGAAGGGTATGTTGTTTCACCCTGACAAATGATGAACGAAAGATACTTAATGCTTTCATGACTGCAGTCCTTGCAATATCAAGGCAAGCTAATTTTATCCTACTTCTAACCAAGCTTGAAATCATGCAATCGACTCTTCATTTGCAAGGAGCTGCATTGTCCTCTCACTACCTGATTATGTCTTATTATATCTATGATGATGTTGTTCTGCCTTTGACAGTTTGCAAACATCCTTTCTTTGAAGACACAATTTGAAGGGTTAGTTGCATTTAAAGATAAAATGAAAGCTTTTAGAACTGGAACCCCTCCCGCATATTTCAGTGCCACAGGGAGGTTATCTGTAAATGCTACCTTTCGTTTTGTTTCCATGCTGAAAGGCCCATGATTACAAAGTTAACAAGATAACTTGATAAAAATGTTGTGCTAGGATATATGTTTTGCAGGAGATACTTATGCCAGAAACAAGCTACCCATGGATTCATAAGAGATTTATGAAATAGAGGCAAGCCCAAGTGTAGATCTACGAGGGTAATCTGAAATTACAATACTTTCAATTTACTAATATAAAGATCATCATTTCATGCTCAGCTGATGATGTTTTCAGCCTCCCCTTACCAGACTACGGTGGGTTGGCCCTAGCCATCAGCCATGCACCCACACTGACACTTCTTGTCTCCAGAAGGACAGGGGAGAGAAAACCAAAAGCAAGAAACCTTGTGGGTCAAGGAAAGACTGTTAAATAGGTGAAGGGAGGAGGGGGAAAGGGGGAATGAAGTCTGCAAAAGTAATCACTCACCGCCTTCCACAGTCAGACAGATGCCCAGCCATGAGCAATGGCCACATTGGAAGGTAACTGTCTCCTCTCTTCATCTGCCTCAGTTTTATGTCTGTTCATGGTTCTGTGTACCACAGATTAATGCTTTCACCAATTTAGGTAAACTGTCCTGGGTAAGTCCCCTCTCAGCTTCTTGTCTACCCCTAGCCTACTGGCTTGGAGTGAGGGAGAGAAGCAGTGTAGAGTGGTAAATAGACGCAGTCTTGATGCTGTGCAAGCACTGTTCAGCAGCAGCCAAAATAATCCTGTGTTATCAATACCATTTTAGCCACAAATCCAAAACACACCACCATCTAGGCTGCTATGAAGAAAATGAACTCCATCTTGGCAAGTACATATGCAGGTTACCTTTTTTTCCTATTAAGAATCACAATCAGAGAGAAATTAGTATTGCTTTGGAAAAAAGCCTTCTTTATTTACTGGTTTGATAATTGTGTTCTATGTAAAGAACCATAGCATAGTTTAACCTCTGTTGTGTCTGGTTTTGCGCATGATCTGTTTTGAGCATGGAGGGAAAGAATTCTTGAAGGGACTCTCTCTTCATACACCTATTTTCTAGAACAGCTTCCCTGCTGTGTGTGCAGGAATGTTCCATACAATTAAGGGTAAGCCTTCAGGTGCAAATTTACTAACAGAAATAAAGATGTCGTATTTTTCCACTTTGACCACTGTCCAATGCAATGTACCTCAAGCACTTGATGCATTCAAAGGGCACAAAACTCTTCAGCTCTCACTGACTAGGCTGGCTGCTTCTCCTCTCTACTTAAGGGTGAACATGATTGCTTTAGATCTGAAAGTGTTCCTGGGATCATCAGCAAACAGGTGCAAGTCCAAACAATGACCACAAAGTGCAGACTGACTTTTCAAGGGACCAGAGGAATATGTTGATCATGAAGGGTGTGAAGAGCATTTGTATAGGACTAGCAACAGAATAAGGGCTTACTATACAGCACTTATTTTGGGGTTCTAAAAGTAACATTTTTAGAGAAGACTCCTGGCTGGAGTCTTTCTGGAAACTGCTGTTGGAAGTATTGTTAGAGTGAGAAGTTTGAACTGAGAGGACCTCAGGATCCATGCTTAACAGTGATTTGGGAGAAACTAGCTGACCTAAATTCATGACAGGATTAGAAGGAACATACTGAGTTTTGTTCAGTGCTCTGCAGTTAAATATAAGATTGGGACCAGGGTTAATATGAAGGTTAAGGTTTGAATTTCAAAACAGGTTTGTGAACTGGAGTTAATAAAGGAGCTAACTTTAAGGAAGTTTACCCGTCAAGAGCCAGCACTTATTCCTTATAGAATTAGAGGAAAACACTGAGTTTTAGTCAACAATGCCATATGCTGTAAAGTGCAAACCAGGGCTAGGTGGGGGCTTGGAAATAAAAGGAGTTAGAAGTTGTGGGCAGTACTGACATTGGAAAGGCTATGGTAACCTGACTTTGTGTTTGGTTCCACTGGGGCTTAAGTGAATATACCAAAGTTTGGTCTCTAGCAGAGTTAGTTTCAGCGTTTATTAAGATCAAGGTATAAACCCTTAGGAAATTCTGGAGAACCTGGTGTTAAGGATTCTCTGATGAGGACCTTAAAAATATGTTATGTTACATTTTCTACTGTAGAAGTTTTCTGGTTCAGACTGCAAAGCTTTGTATACTCTCAAGATCCTGTATGAACAATCCATAACCCTAAAGAGGCAAACATGGAGATTGGAATTAAGTCAATGGAGAGCTCACCCACTGTGTTTCTACAGGTTCAACAGGATATATTTAGGAGCTGTCCAGTTAGAAGCTAAAGAGCTTGAGAGGATTGAATAGTGACAGTCTATTGCTGTCAAACAGAACTGGGATCACAGCTTCAGATTTAAAAGTTCAGAGGGAACAAACCTGCAATTAATTCTTAGTGCAAATAGGTTTTTTCCACTTATTTTTATCCTTAGGTCTGTTATGATCTATAAACATCGTGAAGGTCTACTTGTCTTGCAGCCTAATGTTAAGTAAGTTATTATAATAGGGTTTAAATAAATTCATAGATAAAGGGAAAGAAGAACAGTAGTCAGCCTGTGATTTGAAAAATATTACTAACCTGTTTCTAGTGCTATTTTCATTAAGTGCTTGATGAGTACACTGAGTTGTATTTTAATATCAAGCATAGGTTATAGGTTTAGAGAGCGCAAGGAAAAAACTTCCTGTTCAATTAAAGGAGTAGCTCAATTTTGAACTAGGAGAATCACTGGCCATACCCAAATCAAACCCTAAATCTAAATGAACCAATGAATGTCTTGCTCCTGAGAATTATAGTAATTTCTGAGATTATTCACTATGGATTAAATGTCAGATTATTAATTTATTATCTAGCTATCTATTGACTAGGAAATGGAGGCTGGGCATCTTGCTCACAGTGACATATACTTAAATGCCTAAATTCAGGCACTTAAAGTGACTCCCACGCCAAATAATCAGCAAGGACTAATCACCTACTCTCTCAAAAGCAGTGATTCCAAAGTAACAGCAGGTAACAAACCTGACAGTTTTTAATTTCCAATCTTAACTCATGTGAAGGATTAAAAGGTAGCTCAAAACCTCAACAAAATCTCTTATGTCATAATAATATTGCCCTAAATTGAGATCAGCCATTTTTTCTAACCACGGTATTGAAAGGAACCCTCTTGGTGTTCCTTATCCTAAACTTCAGATTCAGCTAAAGTAGAATGTAATGGAAGTGAGGGAAAGTCACCTAGCATATTAGTTCTCCTTGCATACAAACCCTAAAAGATATGTTTAAAAAAATTTCTAAACCCAGAACTTTTTAAAGTTTCTAAGAACTTTCTGCATTTCAGAATCTTAACCAAATTCTGGTCCTTGCAACCACACACCTAATCTTGCATATATATTGGAATCCAGGAAAAATACCCTGGAAAGATCCAGAATTTATTATGTTACTCTGGGTCCTGATGGAACCAGTCATAAACCTAAGGCCCACAATAACAGAAGCTGTTCAGACTTTCCATTTCCAGGATAAAATGTAAATGTAAAGATCTATGATTCTATACTGAGTTTCATGCATTGGCCATAATTGCCCTGGCTAAAGTCAAGGGTAGATCTCAGAAATGCAGGAAAGCCTAACTGTAGTGCTGAGTGCTGCCTTCAGCTAAGTTGACCTTTAGGTTGGCCCTGTCAGACTAATTGCTTTAGGATGTTGATTGTCATACCAAATTGTGGTCTTTGGTGGCACAATTTCTCATGCAAAACCAAGGTTTTATGTCCAAGAATAGTGGGGGGGGGGTGTTTGGAAATACAATTGGCTGAAGAGTGTCCCTGCCTTCTATCCCTTCCCAAATACAGCATTAGTTGCAACTCAGCACCTGCTTGATTTTTGTACCTTTATTTTAACCTTCTTTCTGGCCTTTTACTGGAAATAATTAACTCTAGAGCAAAAGATTGCTACACATCATTAACTTCCAAAAAGGTATCCTGGAGTTTTATATCCTAATATAGGGTTATAATGATAGTACTTGACTTAATTCTAGAGAAATAAATGAAACCCATCAAATTTTACGTCCTTTAAGACAGGTTAGCAAACCTAACTATGATACAGTTCAGCCCTACTTCTATTTCCAAGCATTACTGTATCCATAATCAAGACCCCTTGGTCTTTCCCCCCCAAAAAAAAAAAAATCATATCATGTTTGCTGGTTCCCTTGCAGAACCAGCTGTAATGTTAGAGAAACAAACTCATGGAAACCCAGCAGTAACTGCAGTTCATCTTTCCTTGCATTCCAAGGCAAACCCTAATTCTAGATTTAACCCTAATCCTAAATGTTTATGTTGTTTGTTCCTTACCACCAAACTTAAGAACAGAGAAGAGGCTTGCTTTTAACAAGTGATTTCTTCAAGCAGAATACTAACTATAACCTGCCAGCTCCTAGCACTACCTGTCCAGACCCTTCAGATCACCCCGCTGCCAACCGAGAGCAGCTGTCATCTACTAGCACACACCACTTCTATTCAAGAAAATGTTTAAAGTTATAAACTAGATACGTGTATCACGGGAGCTCCCCCTTGTATTCAGCTTGTCCTTTCTCTCTCTTCCTTAGTCATCCTGCCTGCGTGTGGAGAATGCCTTACAATGCTGTACTTATCTGCCATGGCTTTATTAGCAAGGTAACAATTTTCAAAAGAATAAAAGGTAACTGTAAAAAGAGGAGGAATAAACTCCAAATAAATAAGTGCTGGGTTCAAATGCAGCAAGGATTTAGGTTAAACATTAAGAAATTTTTCTATGGCTTGAATAGCTAATTATCAAACCCATTTTTTGAGAAGATGTTCTTATCTTTTACAAGGGGGGAAGGGAAAAAGGCTCTAGAGTCTATGCAGGAAAAAAACAGACACTGCCTTGCTCATGAAGAGGAAGTCTCATAGTCCATCTTAACTTTGTTTTCTGTGATTTCTCTCTTTAAATGGTAGAGTTGGGTAATACAAGAGTGCAGTACTACAAAAATAAATGTCTTCCCCTTGAGACTGGGAGCAAATCATCTCTGCACTCCTGCAGAGAACAGTGCTGTGTTCCAAACAAGGTCCATGTCTGAATGATCCAGCTGGTTTCCTTTTAAGCATCAAGTACAAGATTTTTCTTCACTGCATCTTGATTTTGAATCTCATTTGATACCAGACTCAAACTGTGGAATGCTTTAAAGGGACAAAACTTGTACTTTCACTAGCATCCTAACTCTGATGCACTATGATTCTTAGGGATATCTACATTTATTTGTTCACAGCCTTTAAAAATATGTGCTTTATTTAGAATACAAGTATCTGTGTTACTCATTTGTCACACTAAAGTAGACCCTTTGGTCAGAGTATCCTTCAGAAGACTTTGCAGAGCTCAACCAAGCCCTTGAACTTACACCTAGGCAAGTCTGTTTTCTGAAACCAAGCATCTGAGCATGAGTGGCAAACAGCATGAACCTGTACCAGTGAAATACAGGAAAAGAAAACACAATAGAAGAGAGTATCAAAAAAGAAACAGGGACAGAACACAGTTTAACTGAAAGTTTTAAGTCTTTTAGGAACTGAAAGAGAGAAAAAAAATAAAAATCTTGATGATTTATAGAAGTCATAAGAAATTATGTTCTTTAGCACTTAACATTGTAACTATTACATAATGCACTACCTGATTACAGGATTCCTTGCAATTAATGAAAGTTTTACGTCTTTCTTCTAGACTGCATTCTGGCATAACATAGGTAGGAAAGAACATTTAGCAAGAATAATTCCCTAAATGATCTGGTTGATATAAAATGAGGCTGGTTTTAGTTTCATCAGTCAAATTCTGCTTGTAAGAAGTATGGAACATGCTTCTCTCCCTCCTGAAATGAATAGGGGGGTTTGACTGTTGTTTGTTTTTTCCTGTGGATCCTTGTCTAGCAGTAGAAGAGGTGTAAATCACTGTCCATTATCCTTTCTTTACATCTCTTGTAAATGTCACAGCCACCCTACTCTGCTCTCTGTGAATGCAGTGGGCACTTTTCCTATGCTGCTGAAACTACCACAGCTCTGTGAAGGAGAGACTAGAATGAGTCAAATTTTCACAGTTACATTTGCAAGAGGTTAAGAGCAGCAGTTCACGGGAGGACATCCCCTCCCTCTCCATCCCCAAGGCTGAAGTAGAGCTCCAGCTCCGCCCAGCTTTGCCCCATCCCATGGGGTGATGATGGCCATGACAGTGTATATTTGTTCTACTCTGCCCCAGAGTCATGAGCAGCAAAGAGATCTTAGTTCAGGCTTGGACCTTACAGCACACTGATGTGGACACCCACTAGCAGGAAGGCAGAAAGGTTGTGTGCAGATGTAATATAGTCATGGGTCATGGTGAAGATAGTTATGGGACAATGGACACGGCACATGACAGCCACCTGTACCACCACCTGCAGGAAAAACATGACTTGCATACCTCAAAAGCCTTGAGGGTTTGACATCACAGACAAGACCCTACTAAGGGCAGTGTACCCATAGCCTCTGTGTCCTGTGCCTGCAGGATAGGTTTTTTCATGTCTGTGTAAGCTTGCATTAGATACAGCTTTACTGAGTTGAGTGAAAAAGCAAAAACCCTAAACCAGAAATGCCAACAAGTGGTAGTGTAAATGTAACTTCCCAAAGGAAATTAAAAATAATTATTTGACTACGGGCCTGTTTATCCTTTGAAACTAATCAGGACTTAAGAAAAACATGACAGATGAAATGGAAGGAATCAAAGAGGTTCCATGGCCCAGTGAGCTTTATAGGTATGCATGTGTATATACAGTTCATTAAATCGGTGCCTAAAATAAAAGACAAAAAAATATCATTACCATAGTGTTATCTCATCCTTGATGAAGAGTGGCACAATAATGAATTCTCTGTCTTCCAGAGGCCCATAACACCCATGACACCTGTATAAATTTAGCTCTTGAAGATCCTTTCTTAAATTCAGAATATTCTGTAATTCCCTTGTAAGACATTTCACTGTTGGATGATATGAAAGGACATCTGAAGTCTTGTATGTCTCCACCTGGTGAACATTCAGACATATTCTTGGGTTTGATGGCATTTCAGCTTCTCTAAAATACTGGTCTGGTACTGCCTCATAATTTTCTAATTTTCAAATAATCCCTTGCAATGGCAATTGGAACATTTCTTTGAAACCAGCAACTTGGAGTTGCTGGTTCAATATCACAGTTCTCAAATGGCACTTCACACTTCACAGGAAGGGCTGTTTAGTGCTCTAGAAATATAAGCAAGTATGTTTCTGCTCACGTCCTCTAACAGGCAAACTGTTTGCCTTTTAGATAAAACATTTGGTTAGATGCAACCACAAAATGTGTTTCTTTGATCACTATAAATAGGTGACTTCTGTTTATACAATTCCCTCAGCAGAAATACTGTGATTTAAGCTTTAGCACAGCTACTAAGATGCATTAGTGTAGCACGTTTTTGGGAATCTTTCTGTCTGAGAATCGGAATCTTTCTCTGATATTCCTGGAAGATCAAAATCCACAACTGAACAACAGTCACCATTACAAGGGCTCCAGGTCTGTATGTGCATCTCAGATCAGCCTCTGATGCAAAGCATTGTGGACAGGGAGTAACTACAGATAAAATTTTGTCTGGAGGCATCTATGCTTCTTCCAATAGCAAGAAATTGGTTGCCTGGCAGAGCACATTCCTGACACTTTCAGGACAAAATGAGTTGTAGGCTGTGGTCAGGAAGGAGTTTTTGTCTGGTCAGATGGACTAGGGAGAGGGACAGGGGAAGGAAAGGCTTCGCTTCGTTTCGTTTCGCTTCGCTTCACTTCTATCCCATTCCATTCCATTCCACTCCACTCCATTCCATTCTCTGCTTGTGGTACATTACAATCTTTGAGACCTCATTTTCAAAAGTGAGAATATTGCTGTCTGTGCCAAGAAAAGAAATACAAGTGCCCCCATAAGGCACATGTTCAGAGAGTGTGAATAGCATGTGAAGCAAGGTATGTGCATTTACCTGCTTGCTCTATCCTCAGGAAAACAAAACACGTTTGAGGAGGTTGTCAAAGGAGGATACATGTAAGAAATAAGGGGGAGTATTGCCAAAAATACTGCTGATATTTTATTTTCTTTGCTTTGCTTACACCTGTAAACCATATAGCTTTCTTAACTCTTGCTTGCACACTTACTCACAAATGTTAATGTGAGCAAATCTTCATGAATAAATCGGAACTGAAGACAGACTTCACAAAATAAAGAACTCTAGAACTGAAGAACTGAAATTTGTAGAAGTTTCAGATTTAGGAAGCTTTGATTATCCCAGCAGGTACCAGAAACAATAAGATAACATACATGATTGAACCCATGGTGACAATAGTGAACGCTCATGAATAACATATAGTGAGTACTCAATTGCAGACAAAATTGTATCTTCTGGTAATGCCCATTGTATGCTATGCAAGCACATACAGCATGGTCCCCTCCTGAACTCACTACCTAACAAGTACATTTCATCAGAGTGTTCAGAAAAACTGAACACATTTCAACACATTCACTGATGGTTTCTGAGCTAAAAATGGCTACACTTGTTCTCTGTGTTATTTTTGGTAAAACATTCACTATATTCCTCTTGTAAGGTTGCAGACCTCATCTGTCTTCTGCCAATGCAAAGGAAATGTAGAACGTGCAACTAAAAATGTCATTTGCAAGGTACACCTTCGATTAGATCTTGTATATTACTAAACACTCTTACTGAGGGGCTGGCAGCTTTCTCATTGTACTCGCAATAGTACCTTGCAGCAAATGCTCTGCTTCTCCTAATCACTTTACAACATTTCCCAGTTTCAGCAGGGGCATAATTAAGCAGGATTACTAAACAGCTGAAAATAAGCTATCCCTTGCTAGGCATTTATCTGGAGACATTCATTATGAATAAACACATTTTCACTTCATTTTAAGGGATGCTTTTTTAAGAAAGATGCATATATATTGCCGTTATGTTGCAGCATGAATACTCATGATGTCTAGTTATCCTGACTGTTTGTGTTGTATTATTTCCAATTTAGCAAATATTGTGTTGTAAGAGGATGAGTTTTGGAAAAGAGCTGTCTAAAAATAGAACTGCTGATCCCACAATGGTCATTACTTTACCCTCAGGCTTTATGCCTAACTGAACAGAAGTGCTTGCTGAGGTGCCGATGCAATAACCTCATTGAATGTACTCTGCTATTTTGGGCTTATCACTTCAGCATCTATACAGATTTCAGCTTTGAAATCTGTGTTTCCTAAACCACATGTACTACAGCAAAAAGCTACATACTGTATGAATCTTATGTTTAAATAATTTCAAAATATAAAGAAGACTAAACATGCAGACTAAATATGTGCAGGAGCACATCCACAGTAGACAAAATGCTTATGATGGAGCTGTTTGTAATGGGAAGGAGTTTATCTTGTTCTGAAATATTCTGTTTGGTTTTCTGTGAGTGATTGGTTTTTTCTCTGAATTTTTCAAAATATACTCAGTGCTATATTCTGGTACCTTCCACAGACTATATTTAAAATCCCATAATCATAAATCATATGCTACTCCATACCCACAGGCACAATCAGTTATAATTCAATTGGTTAGCCTTGCTAAATGCTGCAAGGGTCCCAACCACCCAGCTGAGGTGAGGTTTTACCATCTGCTTGAAAAGAGTAGCAGCAGACAAAACCTAACATAGCTGACATGCAAGTCTCTCAAGGAGAAAAGAAGCCTTCGGCTGCTAAATGTCAAAACTGCTTACTTCTCAACCCACCCAAGTGCCGAGTCAGCTGTGTAGTTTGAAGATAAATGACCCACTGAGCCTAAATGTGACTTCTTTGGCAATTTGTATTGCCTGAAAGGAGGGTATTTTAATCTATCATGCTGCTTCCTTTATCAAACCCGTACACCATCTGAAGTATAATAGCTTTGTTTCAAAATTAAACAATGCATAAACCTATAAGCAAACCAAAATATCTGTAAAGCGCTGGCAGTCTTATAACTGCATTTCATTTTCTAGCAAATATATAGCTGAACAGATACAGGGGTGGCCTTGAGAGGCAGTCAAAATGGCTGCTCTGTTTCCTTGCAACATTCCCGTGAACATGCTGTGCAAATACTAAACATTACGTCTTTTAATTTCTTTTCTTTTAACCTCCTGACTGAGCTCAGGCTTTCAATACAGAGCAGTTTGTGGGATAGTGCTTGGGAAACTTTCACCAACAGCCCCCAAACAAGAGTTAACCCAGACATGGGATCTTATTTACAAAATCCTGTGTTATCATCATCTCTACTTGTGTTCTCTTGAAAAAAAGCTAGTCTCCATCAAAAAGCATAACAATAGGACTGAGCACTTTCCTCAGATTGTCCCATATATTTGGCAGCCAGTTCAAGGAGAAAATTAAAATCAGTATCAATACTACTTTTAAAAAGCAGAGCAAAGTTATGTTGTACGATGGAGAGAGAGGACAGGATAGGAAGTTTTTGATGCTGATCCATGAAATGCAAGGCTTAGGCTGCTTAGATGTGTCCTCCCCAGGTTCTAAAAAGATGTTGGGATTCAATACAGCTGGCATCTACTCTGTCTGGCTTCTAGTGAACCAGTCCCCCAAATATCAGCAGAAAAATAGTCCACAGGACAGAAATTGCCCACAAGGAGATCCTGCATAGCTAATTTTAGATTCCTGTAGCAGTATGGACAAGGCTACTACAAGGGCCTCCAGGACCACCCATTCTTGCCATTGCCAGGGTGGCAGCCAGGTATATATTTCAGGATAGTACAGCTGATGAACTATTTGTATCTATCAGTTAGGTGCACTGCATATTTCATACCTAAGAACACCCTACTGACCCAGTTAGTCATTCTGAATTACAATTACCTCATATTAGAAGTGTGATAGAGAGATACAGATGTGGCACGCTTCACAAAAATGCAATTGAAACTATCTAAACTGAGAGTTTTAAAGTAACTTTTCCCATGATCTCTCAAATTCATGTAATTTTTTATCAGTTACAAATGGTGAATTTTTTAAACATTAACATACATTATTTCTAACAGTAGACATTTTACAGAGGTGCTCGTTTTCCATCACACTTCATTATGAACAAAACCCATACTTGGTATCTTAAACTTTACACCTATGGACTCAACCCCAAAATACCATTTTTAAATGAAAATTTAAATGGATATCTGACCATTCAATGAAAATTAAAAAAAAAAAAAAATCAATGAAAATTAAAAACCGGCACCTTCTCTGTGCAGGTTTTTCTTTGTACTTCTAAGTCACCTTGAGCCCAGCAATCTCAGCAGACTTTTCCAAATACCAGTCAAGTTTTGCAACGGATCTATAAGACTGCATTAAGACTAACACAGCCACTGCTGGTAGGAAACTGCTGATGTTCATAGGCGACTGGTCCTTAAAAAGTAATTTTCCCCTCAAACATCAACTACGTGCTCCCTGATTATACTAGTGGAGTCACGATTACTTAACTCTCACAGCCAAGGAAGGAGATGAGAATGTGAATAGTTATTTGCATTAAGGGATAGAAGCCAGAACCGTGCAAAATGATTAAATTAAAATTCTGAACTCCAGCTGGCTTGATCCAAGTTGAAGATTCATTCATAAGCACGATTCATAATTTAATCAGAAGGATTATTGCACATTCTATTCCTTCAGTTGTCCCTAGCTGTAGGCAGTGTCACAGCATTGCTTCCTAGTGAGTCTAAAGTCAGAATGGTATTTGCAGAGATGATGTGACATTTCTGCTACAAATTTTATGATTTAAAGAAGCTTGGATCCATCATACTTACATTTTGCATAGCTATTATACCCACTGTATTGTTATCTGGTAAACTTAAGTAATTCAAATCCAACATAAAAATCTTCTAATCCCTTAAATCCATTCCGTGTTTAGAGACTGATTTGGTGTATGATTGGATCCCTAAAATACAGCTGAAGTCACCTAAATCAGTGCTACATAGGGTTAGCTTTAAATTAATTCAGTTTCCTGTTATATGACAAAAAAATAGTATGAATGTGGTGTCTGTCTCTCTGTTTCTGAAGGCCAGACAATAATTATAGGGAATATGTCACCTGTTCTGAGGTTTCTTTCTATGTGAGCTCATCCTATTTCCTTTCTAGTCATTTTACCTTCACCTTTGTGAAAATATGCGGTTTGTTGCATTTTCTGTACTTCTGGCTTGCTTGCACTTCCTATCTACCTAAGAAATTCAGTCATTTATGAGCAATAAAAAACCCCTTTGAACTCCATCATGAGGTTAGTTAGTTAGAAACAACCCAGAAGGACAAGGATTCTAGACTGATGGAATTTTCTCATTCTTGACAACACAATGAACATGAAGTTAATTTTCTGCATCAGGATTCCATGACAATGTCTATACTTGTTCTTTCTATCACTTTCTTTGATTAAATTTTTACTTATCTCAGTATTTCTTCAGTCTGATCATCAGGGTAGAAAAGGTCTCACTCACTAATTATTAACAGCTCTTGTCTGTAAACTGAATATGATACACTTTCTATTGGATATCAAATACAAAGAATTCAGTGCTCACCTTAAATGTGTGCATCAGACCGTATCTCATTCTCCCAGAAGAAACACAAGGCAACTGCAAATTTTCCTGCACAAACTAAATACTTCAATTGAGGCAAATTAATGTTAGTGGTGAAATATGGTATCTTGAAAAAAAGCTTACCTACCTTAGGTTTTTTTAATGCTCCCTTTATTAAATCTGCAGAACACAGAAAATGTTTACCTGTGGTTTAAAAGTGTATTTGTTTGTGATATTAATCTACACAATTTTTGTGTATATTAAATACACAATATTTGTGGTATCAATCACAATTAGAGCTTGTATGAAATTGTTCACCAGGATATGCATTCACCAGAATTATAGGTTTCATATACAAAAAGCTATGCACTAAGGTTTGGATCCCCACCTGGAAAGTTAGAAGGTAGCAACTCCAAGGCAATAAATACAACCCAAGTTTAACTTAACAAGAATGGTCATTAAACAGTCTGTTTACTGTCTGAACAGGAGATGGCTCCAGCTAGCCATACCCAAGGGACACTAGAATTTCTTAAGTGCAATGTTACATTACCATTAAGTTGAAAATTATGAGAACTGAAGACGTAAATGTAATGCAATCTGAAGGAAAACATGAATATACAGAGAGGTTTGTCTCTAGATTCAAATCACTTTGTCAGCCGTATCCAGAACTCAGGAAGTTAAAAAGAAGTAGTGATCTTCTATAACTTATTTGTTCCTAAATTGGGTAACTGTGTTAGCATTGGGATTACAGAAAATAAATATTTAGTTTACATTAGACTGTTGTCTTATTTTGAACTTAAGTGCCTGGAACTACCAAATTAAATGGCACTCCACCCATATCAGGATGTAGATCTCAAAGCCTGGAGTGTTGTGTATCTTATATCAAACTAGCACTTTCTAAAACTCCAGAATATTGAAAGAAACTGTTTGTTTTTTGGAAAGCAACACATTTGAAGCATAGTTGTATCTAGCCAGTCTTAACAGAACTAGCAAATTAATACGTACAGCTCTTACATTCATTGGAATTGATTTCAAAGCTCTACAGCAGAAGAAAACTTTAAATCAAGGACAAAAGCTTATTTTCAGAGGGGAATTTAGTCCCACCTACTTTGGGGGGGACGACAAGAGATATGCCTACAATCATTACCAGAGAAAAAATGACATTGCCACTTGCTTCTGTATGGATGAAAATCCAACAGCAAATTTTATCCATGTGAACAAAATAATAGAAAGCAGAATACTTTACTCCTCTCTGTTTTCAGTATCAGAGAACAATTCGTACTTGTCAGTTCCAGGAAAAAAAAGGGGGAGGGGAGGGATTTTCAGAACAATGGAGGAAAGTTGTTTCAGGAAATTTGGGTATCGGATACCTGATAGCAGCATTGCTCCAGAGCAGATTAGATCTTATAAAAACCTAGAAAAGACAAAATTATTTCAAAATCTTTTGAGAAATAAGGTTGGAATAATGGGAAAACTGAGTTCTCAATTGCTAGTAGATACTACTAGCCACCTGGAAGCACACAGAGGAAAACTGGAAGACATAGGCTGGAATATCTCACCACCCTCTCACTTGTATGGGACAAGTTTTTTGCATTTTTGTTGTATACCTACATATACAGACACAAGAAGTCCAAGCGAACCTCTTGATTTTGACTAGTTTTCCAAATTGCAAAAATCTAAAGGTTATAGAGAAAAACATGAATTCAGTGCAGATACAATCATTTTCTAAAACATTTGTTTTTTAAAGGTGCATTTGTTAACTTTTTTTTTTTTTTACTGTACATAGTAATTATCTCATTTTTTCTCTTCTCTTGTTTCCATGAGTTTACCTTCCATTTCACCTGGGACTTCTCAAGAATGCAATGCTGTCACCTTTCGATTTGCCCCAGGTAGAGATCTAGGCAGACAGGGTGGCCAAAGACATTATAACTTAATGTTACACATGCAACATGCAAGTCCCAGATTAAGTCTGCCTCCATTTTTGCAGTTTTGTTAAACCACAAATGCACAGTTCCTGGCCTCAATCTGGTCTGATGAACGACATCTTCAAAACCCAGCTGGATTTTTGCTCAGCAGCCAAGACAACCATATACTTCAGTTCTTTTTTTCAGAGTACGAATAACACATTGATACAGATCCCCTCATCCTTCACAGACATCTTAACGTCTTGGCAAAGGAAGATAAAGGATATTTTTACCTTTATATTTTGCAGATTTCAATCAAATATGTATCCTCAGAGCTTACCGTGAGAGTTGAACCCCACATCAAAAACAAACAAGCCAACAACAATGAAACAACAGTAAAACAACACCCCACCCCTAAACCAACCAGAAAACCCAAACAAAAGACAACCAAACAAAACCAGACCCAAAACCCAACCAAAACCCAACCCAATAATAGAAAACAAAAACCAAGGTACCATGCATTTTTATCCTCTCATCCAGGAGTGCTGTGTTTTTATGCATTGGCATCAAGGTATTAGTAATGCACATAAGTTTATCTTCCCGTTTGAAGAGATTTGAACTTGTATTTCCCTGGGGAATGCTCTATCTACAGAACTATACCTCGCTGTAGAATATGTTGCCTAACTCCTTTCTGTTAAAACTAATCCCCTCAGGCTAATTAAACATCCATTTGGTCAGGAAGAAGCATGACCTTGCTGCCTTATAGCTAGCATATTCACTTGGGAATCAATTTTAAGTAATTGTTTTATTTCAGGCATTGATTGTAGAAGGGGATGAAAGTCTCCTCTGAAGTCCAGGTAAGTGCCCTAACCACTAAGATACTTCAACAAGTTTCATTTTTTACAAGTAGAACATCTTGAGCAGGAGAAATCATAATGCCCTTTATACCTCCAGGAATGTGTGTCAACAAATTCATTGGAGTTAACTGATGAATGACATGTGGGCTCAATATATTTGAATACTGGACAACTGCTACCATCTCACATGGTGGGATGTTTCGTGGGGAAAAAAGCATGCACGGATGCTCTAAAGCCTGCTTGTCACTGTCAGCAGTGGATGGACTCCATGGAGCCAGGAGGTATGCTGTAAAGACACATTATCCTCAGGATTCCTCAGTGTGAGCTATGAAAAACTGGCAGCCACTTCAGTGAGTTTTAGGATTTCAGTTCAGACATAACAATGTACACCTGTATATGGAGCCTATGTATAGTCAGTCAAAGGCTGTGGATCCTGTGAGGCCAAAATTCTTTTGTGGATTTGGCTCTGCAGAGGTGGCTGTTATTGTGGCAGAGAAAGGAGCTCTGTTCTTTAATGCCCCAGACTACCATCTTGACAACTAGGAAAAGCACAGCCCAGCCCTCCTAATGAGCCCATCTTTGTGCTGGCTTTATAGCACCTGCTTTTATAGCACAGAGCAGAATGAGACAAGGGAAGGATAAATAAAAGGAGATTAATTTTCTGACTTGCAACCAGCCTTTTGGGTATGGAATGGAGTGGGATGGATGTGGAACTGGGATGTAGTCATCAAGCTGTGAATTCAGCAATTTGTTTATCTCTCACAAAACCCATGACAAAGCATTCATTGAGTTAATGCAAATGTTTCAGCCCTAAGATGTAATAGTACTCTGTAGTCTTTGCATTATGAATAAAATCTTCCCTGTGTGCTGAAAAAGGCCAAATACTTAATACTACCTTCAAGAAAAAAAGAAAAAAGAAAAAGAAATAACAAGGCTTCTCTATGCTTAACAAACAGTATTTAATTTAGAAAATAACTCCAGCTATGCTGTCTCTGCTCCCCAGTCATCTGACATCCCTTTTTGTCTTTTTGGCATGTTGTTTTTTGCCTGTAAAGATACTTGACAACACTATTTTTTCCATAAATCTGAGCTTTAGATTCAAAATGCAAATATACAGGAAACTGCATATACATTGTTTGCAACAAGCAGCAAGAGGCCTTCATTGTTGTTTAGTTTTGGAGAAGACATGAAGGTGGCTCAGGCTATCAGTACACAGGAAGCTGAGTTCAGAGTTCATCTCTCACAACTTCTTAGTTTATAGGCCCCTCTGTAAATCATTTTAAGTAGAACACACTGGCACTGCATCTTATTTCTTTACATGGATCATAAAGAACAATAATCATCAGTTGAATGTGAAGCCAGAGTTGCTAAAATGCAAGTGAAGAATAGTTGGAAAAGGGTTAGTGCAGGTCAAAGAGCTGCTACAACAAGTAATACATAGCATATGAGTCTGACACAGAGAGAAACTCCAAAGATAAGCAGTGGCATCATGTAAAAACAGGGAAAGAAAACTAGGTCTTAAAAGGCCAGGAGGAAACTCTTAAGTATTCTGACAACAGAGAATGATTCTGTAGCACCTTGGCTAGGACCCTACTAAATGACTTCTTCAGTGAGGCAGATGAACATTTTATTAGTTCTATGAAAAAATTAAGGAGCAACCTTAAAAAAAAGCGGGGGGGGGGCAGTGAGGTAGAGAAAGGAATAGCTATAAAAATATATATTCTGCCCAATTACTCGGTGTCTGAGGGAGCAGAAAGCTATACAAGACTCCTAAGTTATCCATTTATGTAGATCCTTCACCATAACTAATTTTACCCACCTTCAATAGACAAGAACTGGCCTAACATTGCTAAAATTTGTATTTGTATAGTGACTATGACAACAAACTATAATTCTAAAAATGTCACCTCTCATGTCTATGTAAAACCATATGGAAGATGGCTAAAGAACTACATTTTCCCTGGAAATATTTAAAAGGGCATTCCCAGAATAAATCAGGACAAATCTTTCAAAGTACTGAACACAGTGCTAAACAACATGAATAATTTTACCAGGAAGAAAATGTTTCAGAGTAAACCGAGAAATACACATTTATTTTCCTAATAGTGTCTGACCGCTTCTCAGCAGTGTGTGTATGCAAACAAACACATATGTGCAATTTCTAAATATTTTCCTTCTCAGACCAACCTAGGAAATTCAAAACAACAGTGTTCATTGACTAATTTCCCTGTAATTTTTAGTTAATTAGTATAAATGAAGGAAAGAACATATTGACAAAACTATTTAGCAGGGAATAAATTAAGAGAATGCTTGAATGGCTGTGTGTTTTAATCCTGTAGCAAGATTTTTTAAAAAAATGAAGCTCTATAGTCCTCTAGACTAGAGTCAATTTTCTGAGGTTAGAGAATTTCTGACCCAGGCTTAGGTTGAATACGTACAGCAGAAACTTGTCTTAAGTATGTAACTACTAAAACAAGAAAAAAAAAATCATAAACTGATGTTGAGGATACACAGGACTGTATATGTAAAATTTCTGTTCTAAACATAAAACAGAAGCTCTCATGTGCATCAACTGAAAAAAAAAGTCTTTAAAACAGAAGATACCCGCAAGCAACCTCAAAATTTGTATTTGAATGTTTATTTCTTTTATTCCTATTGAGAAAGGAATGGTGGCTAGAGAAGATAGCAGGATAGCTGTTATTGATCAAACCAAGAGATGCAGAAAGTCATCATACCTATAAAACCGTGCCCGGTGATTTGCCAACCAGGAGGAAATAACCAGATTTGCTCTTTATGTAGATTCTTGCCTAGGCATTCACCATAAATGTAATGAGGAAATTATATTTTTTTACCCACATTTTTAAAAGGCAGAATTTTGTATATCTATTAATGTAGTATTTTGACATAAAATAGAAAATATAAAAATTTATATTCTTTCTTCTTTGGGAAATTGGGAAGAGCAAAGTGCTTTAGCAAAGAAATTGCATTAAAAATGAGCCCAAATGACAGGCTGAAGAAGCTATCAAAGAAGAAGTGAGGTTGAAATAAATTCATATGTCTGTTCTACATGATTTACAGAAAAAACCCTGAATTAGAGAAGTAAAAATGGTACTATTTTAAGAAAATCTGAAAAATTCAATATTTGTGACTTCAGTTTGCTGAACTTGAATGCAGAAGACATTATACTTAAAAGCCACAGACTCTCCTTGTACTTCATCCTAGGATTTTAGTGGAAACTTCTATGGTCCCTTCTCATCTGTCTCCCTCCTCCCGGTCAAAGAGAACATGATATATTTACTCGCAGAAACTGTTTTCCTAATTCTGTAATTTGGAGAGGGATGAAGCTTACTCTTTAAGAAGTACTCTTCCAGCATTGTGAAACCCCTTGTTTAATAAATACACATTGCTACTCACAACTCCAAACAAAATTTGCCTCATTTGCCAAGCTTAAACATGGCAACTTTTTCTTCTCCTCCTAGCTGAGCTGGCATCGCAACAACTATTCCCCAGCATTTGCATATTCCATACCTAATGCTCTCATATCAAAATAAGAATACAATTTGAGAGGAAAATTGCTGGAACATTGCAGTCCTGACTCTAATTGTGCTGATTTAATGGAAACAATGTCCCACAAACACATTGTGCCTATGAAGTACACTCATGCTGAGACTTTCAGGCCTGTTTTCCATGAGCCAAATTGTTGATCTCAGTTATGAAACACGTAGAGGACAATTCCATGTCATATGCACAGCCCTGATTACCAAATGCCTACTCTGCTTTTACACAGAGCTTAATTCAGCCTTCCAGCTCATCTTCTATACTGCTTTTTGGGTAAATATTCTTGCTATGATAAAGGTTACAGAAGATTTATGTCCCAGGGAAGTGGTTAAAGGGCTTCCAAGTACTGAAGAAAGACCTTTTTTTTGTCTTTCTGTTACAGTGACACAACTGGTCCTCCACTCCAGGTTTATAAATTATGAACTCACAGATTATAAGCATGGATAGGAAAGAAAGAAAGGAGAAAATTTAAAAAAAAAAGCCAAATTCACATACTGAACTTTTATTTAAAACATCTAAGGTACCTGAAATGGAGATAATTGATTTTTAAATGTGGGAGAAAAAGGACAGTATTTTACTATATTAATGTAGTCACAGATAAAGAAAATATTTGGAACAGAATTTCTTTTTATTCTTGGTCTTCAAGGCAGTTTTGGTTTCTTTTAAAAAAAAAAAGCACCTTTTATTAAAAAAGTTTTTATTAAGCTAAAGCTGGAATACCAGTCCTCAAAATCTGGATCAGACAACAGCTTCTTCTGTATTCACTCCCAGCAGAGAAAAAAGCAGGGATTTTTCTATTTTGCACATGATTCACAGTTTGCTGCAGTGATGCCACCTAGCCAGCAGCATGTATACCTCAATACAAATTAGCAAGGGCCATTATTCTGCCATTTGTCATAAAAGCTCTCTCTGGGAACACCAAGCTCATATTTCATTTCACCACATCTGAAGCAGACTTGACAGCAAGACCCAACATAATGCACCTCCTGCAGTTAGCAACAAAAAACTTGCAAATAGTTTCTCAGATAACAGTGACATTTCACAAGGGCACAGAATTTTGCTCATGTGCCATCCCATTGAGGGACTTTTGCCTGACACAGAAGAATCAGAAGTCCTTCCTTCAACACCACCACCACCAATTCCTATGACTTCAGTAAGCACCCTGAGACCTTCAACTTTCACAGATTAGCTGAAAATACATAATTAGTCACAGTAGATCGTGTTGTTGTCTGCTAGCCATTGATTTTCTATTTAGCTTTAATGGCAAATTTAGCACTTGCCAAAACTGCCAAATTAACAGTATTGACTGGGAAACTGAAATCACTTCAGAAGTGAAAGAAAAATTAATGACAGTACAAATTTTTCCATAATGTCAATATTTGCTCCTTGGAGCAAGTGTGAACAAAAAAGGATCCTCTATATTACTACTCATTTCATTTTGGTCTCTATAGACACAGCCCAGAAAAGTGATAATTTGTGGCAGGATTTCAAAACCCTGGCAAGATTCCTTAGTCATACTCTTATTTCATTTCCCTAATAAAATTCCATTAGCTGGTTATTAGTCTCCAAGAAAAATTCACATCTTATTAGAAGGACTTCTCTACTCTGTATCTACCTGATGCTATTTCCTCTGGTCCAGCTTAGTATAAAGCATCTGTATTGCGTGAGATTGCTTGTGGCTTTATGTAACCACCAATCACAGAGGCAGATCCATCCTTAAGAAAAGGACACATTTCATCTTTTAAACAAACTAATCTTTATACTTTTTGAAGTCCCACTTTCTGGCAAATTGCAATGATTTGTGTTCAGGAAATGTACTGGAAAAATGTGGATGATTTTTTTTTGAGAAAGTTAGTTATTGCAACCATGGTCAGCCTTTGCTTTGAACAAAAGTAATATCAAGCAGTCAATTTCTCCTCTCCTCTTGCATACTAAGGTTATAATCATAGGATTAATTGTGGCATAAAAAGAATTTTAGAATCCCACCCAACCTACAGTAAGAAGGATATCAAAGAGCTGGAATAGATGACAATTACTGCTTACAAAGACCTCCAGCTTTATAGGGGAAGTCTTAGGAAAGAATGAAAATAAACACATTCTCCCTCCACCCACCACTCCACAGGCCCTGTAAGAAGCGTACAAAACAACTAGCCTACTAAATCTTGCATTTTCACTTGTAAGGGTTGGAGGAGTGCATTTAGCAAAAGGAAAAATACATAATAAAATCACAGTCTGGCATTATTGGCAAACAAAATATGGCATCGTACTAACTAGAGTTTAGAACATCCAAGGAATGTAAAACGTAGCATCAACAACTGGAAGTAATCCTGCCAGCAAAAGGCAATATTTTTCTTGATGAATTTTACCCAGGAAACTCTGACTTCCCAGATTTCCGCAGTTGAAAACCCCAAAATTAAGGATGAAGTATAAATATAAAAGAACAAAAAAACCTCCAAACCCTTTCCAAAACCTTTTAAAAAAAATCCCACACCCCCTCCCCCCCATTTCCCATTATACCTTTTGGTGGCAATTTTAAATTCTCATTTGTAGTATTTGTTTGAAGGTTTTAGAGAATGTGTTAGAGAGTGGGTCATTTAGGGCTGGTGGACTATTTTCTACAGATCACTGAAGGCTAAATTACCATTATATGGGTTTCTGTGTTTGCAAGAACAGGAGTTTGCACTCAGCACCACAAGTGGTCCCATCAAGTCTTACAGGCAAACATATCAGGAGGAAGAGAAAATGTCCAGCAATGACCTGCTAGGAGTTATATGTAAAAAAGCTCTGAGACAGCAACAAGCAGATCTGCCAAATACCTTGTCTCTGATTGACTGCCATACAGTATGTTTCCTTCAGTGCTGTCCCTTCCTCCCACTCTTGAGTCAACACCTTTCTTACAGGCTGTATGTGATACAGAAAATCCCTCTTCATACTCACAAAATTTTCTTATCACACAAATTTGCCACTTCTACTTAAAAGCTAATGATTTGGGGCTTTTTTATTCTACTCTGTGAAACGTGCTGCAAGGATCTAAACCCTATAATACTGGCTTTAATTTCAATTAAATATGGGTACAAATTCCCCAGTGTAGTGAAAATGGAAGCCTGATGTTCCAGATTGCTTCTGCTACGCTGGTGACAAACTCACCAACTTTGCTGGAGTCATACTATTACAAGTGAGAGGACATCAAGGCAATCTTTCTCATGCAAATCACATTTTTGAACTCAGCAGAGTTATTCCCATGAGTACAAGACTGCCTATGTTTAAGAAATATTAAAGGAAGCGAAATAAATTAAATAAATAATGCTGATGGCATTATTATGCTAGAGAATGACTATTTAATATCATCAGAGTGCAGTCTTAGAAAACAAGTAGAGGACCATAGGCATTAAAATATTCTATAATTCACTACTGCAGTTTTCTGAAAATCACACAACACAAAGTTTCCATGGTGTTTTGTTTTCTGCTCTCCTTGATATCCAGAGGAAAATGGCCTCTTAGAGCTAATTGACTGGTGTATTTTTCTGTACTACTGTATGCTAGTGGGCACAAAAGTAGATCTGCTTGCAAGTAGGAGATGCACATTAGATAATTGACTGGAAGATACTGTGCTGTATAAAACATTTTCAGTCTAACATGACTAATCACTTGACACTGTTTCTGAATGAATCTCTGTAGCTTCACTCTGCCAGGCTCCACATAGACACATAGAGTTTGCAAATAGGTTAATTTATGAGCTCACAACCCTGAGACAACCAGCATAGAGGGTGATTTTTTGGTAGCAATCAAAGGATCTATCTATCTATCTATCTATCCAAGTGTAGCTTTTGGCAAGGTTAAGATACACAAGACATGACTATAAGAGAAAGGAGGATTAAACAATCTCACTTTACCGGTGAGTGAGTCAGGCATAGATCAGTGAGATGACTTCACATGCTAAGAAAAAGGAAGTGAAACCAGAGATATTAACCCCCCCAGCCCCCCGCCCCCCAGGTTGTCTTATTTGTTTTTTAACTCACCTTCAAGGCTACTGTTTCAGACTGTACTATCCCACAAGTATTTCTCTCTCACTCTGTAATTTTGCAAGAAAGCAAAACATCCTAATGTGCATCATTTTCTGAAGCACTACAAAATGTCACTGGACAAGTACAGTGGGTTTTTTTGTTCATGGTGGAGTTTTAAAGAAGCTGCATTTTCTTTTTCAGATGAATTATTAATGCAAACAGGGTAATTTATGAAGTACTTCCAGTTAAAGTCTAACTACATCAGGTTTTATGTATGAGTTTCCATCATGCTGAACTAAGAGTTTAATAATACAGCTGTCAGAGTAGCTAAAGTTAGCAGAGCTTTAAAAGCTGTCTCTTGACAAAATGGTGTCCTAAATCTTTGAAGGATAGAGTAAAAGATAAAAAAACAAATTCTAGGGAAAATAACTCATAGATCTTTGGCCCCAGCTATTTACCACATTTTCCTCTAAATTGCTTCCAATAAATAAAATGGATGTATGAATGATGGGAAAAGAAGTTCTGTGGCTGATACTCAGTTCTGAAAGAAATATTTCCAATTCAAATCATGGGTTGGCCTATGATTCAAAGCCCCTTATACAGGATGTTGTAGAGTTGTAGTTCTCTTGAAAGAATTCTTTTCCTTCTCTACTTATTTAGAGAAGTTTCCACTTCAAGGGAGAAATTATGACCTCTGCCTGGCACATGCTTGATTTTACTCATATAAGGACTGTAAATGATGTAGCATAAATACTACTGCTTCACTAAATAACTGTGATCAGACAAATTCATCACGAGACATAGTGGGAGCAATTATATAAAAATTTAAACAGAAAGAGCAAACAAACTAAGGAGGAAAAATGTTTTCCTTAAGCTAATCCTATTTGTTACTCATAACTAAGGAGGATTAGTCATACTTTTTTAGCTTGTTTTAAAAATAAAACAGGTTCATCATTTTGCCAGAATATATTCTATAGGCAGAATAAGAAGCTAAAACTTAATTTCAGGTCTACTTGAATTCAATAAAAATATTAACTTGGTTTTGTTTCCTGCTCTGATGTGTCCAGTGGTGCTGACGTATGGACAGCTCTTAAATTGCTGAGGTCTGCGAGGAAGCACAGTGATTTCTAGCCTGACTCAGCTCAGCTGTGAATCAAGAAACTGCTAGGAATGCTGCTGCTTTATGTAGATTGTGTGTGCATAGACTTTGGCCTCTAGACTTTGAAGTGTAACATTTAATGGGGACTACACCACAGTCCATCCTACCAGGCCAGGAGTAAGATTCACTCTTGCTATCTGAATGCCACTAGATGTACTCAGAAGTTACATCCTCCAGGTGGATTCGTTTGAAGGCAAATATATGAAATTCTGAAACAAAATTTCAGTGCAGCTTTGTTTGGTATCACTGGAACATGTAGCATCCACATGGCGTCCACATGGAGCGCGCAGTCTTGGATTATGTCTTCTCCCTTCCACTGCACAACATGGCTTGACATACTTGAGCTCAATTATCTTGTTCAACATTCAGTATAATTGCAGTGAGTACAGATGCCTAAAGCTAACTAACTAGTGAAACATACCAACCAACCAGCCAAACAATCCTGATATACCTAAATTTATATTCTACTCACAGAAATACCTGTTTTGATGATAGCTAGATATACAGATCAGGTTATTACAGTGCTTAGATTTGTACTAAATTCAGACAGATGGGCTTTCTCAGATTGATTAATTATCTTAATAATAATTAATTCTTTCCCCTTTTTTTTCATTTTGCAGCTGTAGTGTTTCTTAGAAATAGCTTTGTTACAAAAGTAAGGTTTTGTTACTTTTTTTCTAAAATATTATTTTAATAAGTAGAAAAACATGAGACAAAATAATATTCTCACTGTAACAAACTCTTGATGTTCAGTTTTAGCAGCCAAAGTCTTTCCATTAGGTTGTTGAAGCACACTTAAAAGACATTTCTTTAAAGAGTGGAATCTAGAAAGATTTTACCTGCTTTTTTGCTTTTTCTCAATCCAGAAGCTACTATTAGCATCAAAATTTATACTAGAATATAAAGAATTCTCACTTTTCTTTTCTGCTATATTTACCTATCCACTATCTTCTTCACTTACATTTTTTAAGCAAGTTTTGAAATAAATTGATTATTCATTTGGGAGCAGAGCATAATACATCTCCAAAGCACCTCCTCTGAGTCAGTCTGTGGAGGAGAAATTCCTTCTCTCTCTGTGCACTGTGAATAAATTGTATGCCAAGGAGAACAGACTTTTCATGCATCTTCACCTTTCCAATCGCAATAAGAAAACTATTATGAGTCAGACTAGAAAAGAGACAATAACAAACAAATAGAAGTGTAGGATTTCCTCCGATTTCCAAATCATTAGATATTTTAAATTAATATTATGGCATTATAATCCCTCAACTAGTATTCATTTTTTCTTTACCAATTTAGTATAGTCCATTTCTGGAGGGGGTTTGAACAAAGTGACTTTGGGTCCTTAATTCTGCAGAAATGCTTGCCATTCACATTCACCAGTCTCTAAATCAGCAATTAATCTTCCAGCCTAGTTCTGAATCAATCCTAATTCTTTAATCACTCTTGATTTTTGAATGACCATTTGACAATGATGATACCGAAATCACTGATTCTTCAAGCATCCTTGTCCCCCATACAGCCTACAAAAACTGCAGCCCCCAGCCCAGTCACAGCCCTCAAAATCCCCATCTACAGTGTCCCACAACCCCATCAGAAGCCCTGCTCCTCAGTCCCTACATGCACTTCTTCCCACCCCCTACTGAAGCTGTTTCATGTTGTCCTTCAGCATTCTCTCCTAAAGCAGTAGAGCATCTCAGAAAAGATACAGAAGGGCCGGTATTGCTCAGTAAAGGGAGCAAAAAGAGTGAACCCTATTGCAACTTCTGTAAGCATTGAACAGCAGATATTGGGAGAACTGAGCAACTTTTTGCCACGATGTAAGCCAACGAAATAGGGATGGATCAGACAAACTCTCTCTGAGACGTAAAATTCTCATATTGTGGGATCCTTCTCTGGAAAATATCCCATTCCTGAGGTTAGAACTGAGGAGTTGATAACCCAAATGTCTGTATATTACTGAGAGTCTTTGAGGAGAAGACCAGCATTCATCCCAGTAACAAATCCTCGTGGTAGTTACAGGTGAAGTTCATTTGATGTAGGCTAAATCCCTGGCAAAGAAGGGCTATGGCTTTACACCTGCACATAAAAATAAAATGCTTTGCAAAATCCTCAGCAGGGCATCTGTCTCTCGGCTGGCAGAATAGTAAGGGATGGAGAGTGAAAGAGCAACTTCTGGAGGGCTGCTAGTCTCTACTTGAGTCTACTTTCTAGTCTCAGCTTCCTTCCTTCCAGAGGCAAGGGAATGAACAACTTTTTGACCCCACTTTTTCCATAGCTATGTGGTTATCTTGCACCCATATGTGAGTGTGAGTGAAGGCTCTGGTTCTTGGTCAGCAATATCATGTGCTGTTCCAGAGCTGAGTCATATGTGGTCAAATCTTTACACCAGGGCTAAAAAGTTACTTAATTAGAAAAATAAAACACATTCCTAAATAAGACCTCCCAAGACGAGCATGTCAAGGCTACATTGCAGCCTGCCACAGTGGTAACCCTCAGTTGCAAAACTTTATTTTGTTAGCATTTTTCCAATTAGGCTTCTCAGAATTGTTTTGCAACGATTTTGTATCTCTGCTTCCCTCAACAGTATATGCTGTATCCATCCATCAGTGTTTTATCATAATTACTCAATTTTTCTTTTCTGATACTTACCCTGAGATACGTACTTCATTTTCTCTTCACACAGCTTAATTTCCTTCCTCTCTAAATCTCTAAATCGCTATGTAGAAAATACATTACTTGCTGCTATACAAGCTGAGATAAATAATTTGGCACCTGGTAGATGCTGAATTGCCAAGTTAGCACTCCCAATATCTGCAGTCTCATTGTGGAAATACTAGTAACATTCATCCTTTGCTCATATGCACTGTAGAGTTATAGGAAATAAACAGAAGTCATACTGAATATAGAGGATTACAATTTAGGAAGACGAGATAAAAAAAGAAAATTCAATTATAAACTTCTGGAATGGTTTTGTGAGACCTTTGAACCTCCTCAATCATTTCCTTCAGTGCTAGTGTGCTTAATTAAATCCTCACCAAGTCTGAACTAATTCCAGGATAAAATTGCCATTCTTGATCTTTTCATTGGGATTTCTAAATTCTTCCCTCCCCCAATTTCAATTATCTTTTCAACTGTCCCTTTCTGGTTTTCCTGCTTGTACCATGCTATATCTTCTGTCATTCCAATCTCTACGTCCTCTTGCACTTAAGCTACTGTTATTAACAGTATCTATGTGTTAATCCTAAAGTCAGGCAGTCAAAATCATTACTTCAATAATACTCTTCCTTGATCCATTTTTTGGGGGGATGGTCATAGGCACTGTACAAAGAATTAGATGGAAAATATAGAGAACGCAGTAAAAATACATTGACCTTGATTTGACACCACTTTCTGCTTCAGTGGAACTACACTTAATGCTCTGTTTCCTTTTCAAACCGATGTATACTTTCCTTTGTACTTGTTCATAGTCTAATAAAGACATTTTAGCCAGTAGAACCCCATTGTGTTTGCAACTTCCATACCTTTTTATGGGATACGTTTACAGAAACTGGTCCACCTGTTGTTGAAGCTACATATTAAGTTCCTTACCTGAGGAGTAAATAGAGCATCTGTATCACAATTAACTGGGGTTTTTTTTGCTTTTTTTTAGTTCTCCCTAAGCCACTACTCATTTCATGAAGAAATTACTGTTTCAGAAATAACTTGCATCAGCCTCAGTTGAAAGTTTGGGATTATTTTATTTCTGAAGTTATTGCTATTTATTATTAAATAGCAGCAGCTTTTTATCATGTGCTTTTCTACCAAAATTATGTAATCAGGATGATTGTGACTCAAATAGGAATGATGATAGAATCAGAAAATATATATAAAACATAAAGATAGGGGTGGTTGAAATACTATTGACAGTCTTGTAAGAACTAGTTGCTTCTGTATTTATATTGTCTTGGGTGGGACATGTAATGTATATTGTACAATTGCTTTTTTTCCCAAGCAGCTCTCTGAAACCTTGACATCATTTGTCATGATTGCTTCAATGATGGCATTAAAAATTCCTTTGGGTTTTTCCTGGACTGTTTTGCTTTGGTTTTGTTTGTTTATTTCTCTCTGTTCTCATTTTATCTTTAATTAGTTTAGTGTTCCTCTTTCCAGTCCAAGTTGCACAATGCCTTTTGAAGTAGCAAAAAAAAGTCAGGAAGGAATAATTCCATTCTTCAGGAAATGCTGAAATTTTGATTTTTCTTTCCATTATGAAATGGAATTAAAATGTTCTATAAAATGTTCTTTCAAAAGCATCATTAAAAACATATGGGGAAATCATATTACTTTGTTACAATAAAGTCTAAACATTTTACTATTAAAACATTTTAAAAACATGCTCTGTATTAAAATAGAAGTTCTTTTAAAAAGAGTTTGGAAATAAAAGTATCAAACCCTCCAATTGTCAAAATTGGACAATTCTCTACAGGCAAACTAATGTGCCAAATTGTCAAATATTTCCAAATATATATTTTTACTTTTCTTATAATTTGGTCAATATTCAGTACTCTCCACCTCAGGGTAACCTTCAGGCAATATACAGAAGCTATATCAACAACAACAACAAAAATGAAATGCTGCAACTTGCTTCTCTTACAGAAAATTTTCTCTTTTACATCTGCTACTCTCTCACCAACTGAGGGGACATTGAATATCTTCGTTTCTATCCTGCATCCCTAATGCCTTCTGAGTAGCACCTAATAACACTTTTCTCCCTTCTCAAATTTCTGAGAGTCCCTGCCCAGGTAACTCATTTCCATGTCCAATATCAATCCACACAGTTCTGGCTCTTGATTGCTTACTACTGACTTTCTTGTCCACCTTCAAACTGGCAACATTTGTTATAGCCTCTTCACAGCCATAATGCAGAACTACCCCCATCTGGAAGGGCTACTGACCACGCTTTATGCACTCACATCCTGGCATGGGGCTACCCTGGCTCCAGCTGATCTTTTTCTGCACTCCCTCTACATAATTTTCATTGTTGCTTCTTCTGTCAGGGCTTCAACACATTCAAAGGTCTTTGACACATTTTATTCTCTCCCTAGACCCATTTCTGTGAATAAAATTTCAATTGCTATCCTGATGCACCCTACATAAAGTCCTTCTAGCCAAATACAAATGTCAATATTTTTTGGTTTGCATCCTCATTCCTGTCAGTTCAACACATCCAAAACAGATGTCTTATATTTTCTTTTCCAAGTTTTTTTTCTGCTACTTTGATTTTTGCTAAGCACTACCCTGTTTGCTTTAGCAGTCTATAATTAGGTATTGACTTTGATTCACTGTACATGTGAAGCACTACAAAAGTTGATGACCAAGTCTTCCTGATGCCTTTCAACTAAGATTAGTAAGGACACATCTACCAAGACACAGACATTCACCCAATAACTCATTTCTTACATTTTGATTTCTGCAATATCCTGAAATTGGGACTGAGCCAGAAATCTTGAGAAGACTTGGACAGGATAAGCATGTAGATACAGGAGTGGAATGAAGGACTCAAGGGGACAAGACAGATAAAAGTATATTTTATCAATGGTCAGGGAAGGAAGCAAATAATTTGTACCTGTTAAGACTCCATACTGTCTAGACTTTGATATGGAATCCATGCATCCTAATTGTAACTATCCTGTCTGCCATCAAACACCAATTTGTTCTTTTGGTGATAAACTACTGTTTTACTAGTTACTTTAATTTCACAAATGGCAGAAATATAGATAAAATGAAATACTATTACTCTTTTGAGTAAATATATGGCATTCAGAGTTACCATAAGATGGTGTTATTATTTTTATAGTCTACCTAGTAATCTCAAGAACTAAGTTTGTCTACAGAGAAAATTTAAGCCAGGAGTCATATATATCGTCAGAGAAATGGGTAAAGTGAGTGGACAACTGGTTAACTTTTTGTAGGCCGATGAAACACCAAGTGAAAGCACACGTCTTAACCCATTAAACCCTCTCCAACTGTAGCTGAAGCCACTTGTACAAAGACTTTGCAAAGCACCCTTCAAGGAAAAAAAATTAAAGAGAAGCCATAGTATGTTCATCTCATTCAGTGTATGTGAAATACGTACTCTGGGGTTGAATTAGGTTTTTACAATTAAGGTGACTGTCACATATAATATACCTATTTCATTTCTTGCAACTGTGATTGATCTCTATACTGTACAATTAGAAATGGATAAAGTGTGCTTGCTTATTCTAAAGTTCCTCTGCCTGGAGTCTGAACTGCAGAAGTTCTTGACCTACATGACTTCCCATTCATGCCAATGGAAGCTGTACTTCATAATTTAAAAGTAGGGATACTGCCTGCTGATTTAAAGGGAAAATAGTTGGGCCAGATATGTTTCTAGTCGAGCATCCAAGTTAATTTTTCTCTTAGGATAGTTCAGTTATACTCCATCTATATATAGAACAGCAACATGTTGTCTTAGCAGGATCTTGAAAAGATTAATTCAGTTATGCATCAGGTGCCAGGAGTGAGTAAAGCTGAGCTGAGCACTCATGAACCAGATCCAGTCCGGGATACTATGGATATACTGATATCAGTTAAGCTGGAGGCCTTCAGAGCAGGCACAGATGCCCACAGCTCCCAAGGCTTGAACACCATGATCCTTAAGTGTTGTTTGCCGAGGACAAACACAGTAACTTAATAATTGTGTCTTCGAAATGCAATCTGAAAATGAAGTCAGCTCTAGAAATGATGGGATGAACATAAAAATATTAAATAACTGGTCGTTAAATAAGCATTACCAATTTTGTGCACAGGAGGAGGCAGATACTCTGTGGAAAAAACAGCATGTGAATATGTACTAATGTGTATGTGAAAGGAAATTAATTATAAGTGATGAGGCATCCTTAATTATGACACTTCTTAACTGGCAAATGTTTGACCCTATAGTTATAGAAGTTTTATTCTAATATGGGGGGTAGGGGAGTGCAGAGTATAAGTGAACTAATGGATATTCTGCACATACTCGTTTGCACAGATGATTTCTGACTGGCTCTTCTCAGCTGTTCTCACATACGAGACACCAGTACCCAATAATATCTCTTGCTGCAGTCATGTTGATTGCTTAGCCTAGTTCTTAGTGAATAAAACTTGCAATATAATCCGTGCAGAGGAAGTATAGCACATCGCAAGTAGTCACCACAGTCAGTTCAGATCACTTCTTGTGTATTAGAAACAAAAATTCAGCTCAAAAGCTGTGTTGCAGCACAGAATCTGTGAAGCACGATGCACCTTTCCCAGTGCTTTCTAGTGACACCTTTTGGTAGAAAACCCATGGTCTGTAACGTGACTGACTGCACAGATTTTTTTCCCCCTCTCTTCTCTCATCAAAGTTTGGATTAATTTCTTTGGCATATTTTCCCAGTAATCTGTCCATTTACAGCCATTTTTAGTGGCTGCAGAAGAAAACAGAACAGGAAAGAGAAAACTCAATGCAGAATGTAAATAAAAGTTGACTGAAGTACACATAGAAATGCAAAGTGTACATAATCAAGATAAATTCTGACAGGAAACACTGCTTGTAGGCTAGGATTAATGAACTTTTATTTTAACTGGGAGACAAATCACCACTAGGTTTACTTGGAGCAATTATGTGACTGGATGTTACTGAACTGTCCTGGAGTCCTGAAGCAGAAGAAAAAGAAACTTGTTGATGCTGTTATCTCATCATTTCCTTTTTTTTTTTTTTTTTTTTTTTTCCAAAGCATTGATCCTAAAGTCTTATTTTAGAAATTTTTATAACCAGATCAATACAAAATTTTAAGGAATACACACGTGCTAGTTTGGCCACCTTAAACACACTATGCTAGTGCCATTGTCAATCAATACTGGAAAAGGAGCTCCCACATTTCTTCTGTTGATGTCTGGAAGCTTTCCGCCTCCTTTTGATGCAAATCACTTAAAACAAAGCCCATGCTCTTCCTTTTTTTCCAGCAAGGGAGAGTTTATAGGAAACATTACTGTAGCACTCCCTCTCCCGTTTTGGCCAGCCAGCATCAGAGACATTCCATGTTGCAAGAAGCTCTGAATCCAGGGTAAACACTCTGTTGCAGTACATGCTCCCTACTTAGCACATGAACTATTTCTCATACTTTCCCAACGTTCCTGTTCTAAAGGAGTGTCTCCAGTTACTGTTTCAATTTTTTATTATGCAAAATTGCTTCCAAAGTACATCACCATGCATGGTTAAACAGGAAGAAAGAAGAATCAGAAAATGGATAGGCAAGCAGCACATGGTTAAGGCATAATGTAACATTTACATCTGGCAAAGGGCAAAAGAAGGAAAGTTACCTTTTGTTTTAAGACTGGACATTTCAGAAAAAATATATGATGATCTGCTCAAGATCTACTAAAATATCTGGCCCCAGGAAATACATTGTGACAATGATCATATTAAAAAGTGAGGCTTGCAGTAAAATGGTCCAAAGTCAGTTTTGAAGAAAAATAGTCAGTATAGCAATATTGCAATAAAACCAGTGCTGTGGCAGATATTAGTGGGTCTTATTTTGTAAGAGAAACACCTTATCTTTCTGTTGTATTGTGATTGTGGTTGTTTGATTTTCTTAACATTAGCAGACAGGACACAACTGTTTGGAAGAGGGAGCACTAAAAAACTAATGTTTTAGGATATATTACTCCTTTACATATTTCTTACCTTTTATGTCTCTTGATTCATAGATTTTTTTAAGCTAGGAGGGACTATGGTGATCATCTAGATGGGTTTCTTGCAGCACATGGACTATAAAACCAGTGATTCGTCTGTCAAACCAGTCAAACAGATAAATTCTCTCTGAGGTACAAGATATCTTTTAGAGGAAGTATCTTGCCTTATTCTTTCTTCTTCTTACCTTTGCCTGTTCCCTTGGCTTCACTTTCTTGCTTCTCTGAAAAAAATGTCTGTTTTCATCCTACAGCTTCTAGCAATAGATTTTTCTTAAGCCACATAAAAAAAAAACCCAAATGCAGCTTCTTAGATACTGCATATGACAGTCATGCATACTTTTTTTTGAGCACCTGCTCTTACTAACCCTGACCACTTGCTGACATGACAGTGATAATCTCACTGCTGTGTCATAAAGACATATAATTTGTCATATGTACAGAGACAAAGCAGGGAAGAAGGCAACTGTAGAGCTATCATGACCTGGTTTGAATACTTTTCTCTGTGCTTCTGCTACTGCCACAGCCACAGAAATCTTGCCAAAGGGGGACACCCTAGAGAGATTCAGTTACAGATGTCTTTATTCACCTTTGTGACTCGGACAGAAGAATGGTCTCTATTTTACTGTGCAGCCATGCCAGGTGTACGAACAGGGAAGCAGGAAATGTGGCTGAAACACGACGAAAAGTCAGAATCAGGAAATTGAGCTACCCCCAACCTTTCCTCATGCATGAGCACCTCTAAGGCACCACTTGTACCCAGCCTCTAAGGAGGTGTTTCACTGGAACACAGACATAACAGTCTAGAAACGTATTTACCTTTAAATGCTGAAGAGCGTGGTTTGCTGGAAAAGACAGAGTAAACCAAATGGTTAGAAAACAAGCATGACCACAGTGTTGCCACCAGGGAAGTGGAGGAAAGCCTTCAGTTCTTCATTGTAATGAAACAATTTCCCATAGCCTTCCTCAGGTTGGACCTATCCCATTTGATGTCCTTTGCATCTTGAGGGATGCTTCTTTCCTTCCCTCCAAAGACCTAGCTGTGGACTGTCCTTCACAGCACTCAAACCCCATCACTCTACTCTGTAGATGCTACAGCTGAATACTGATATGCCGCAAGTTCCTGAAGAGTCAGTGCCCTGGCTTCAGCCTACGGACTTGTTCTTGGAGGGATCCAGATCTCCTCTTCCTTCCAGCACCTTGCACCGAATGTAAGAGCCAGCAGTTGAGACTGCTAGAGCATCTTATCAAAACTCACAATATATGCTTCTACATTAAGAACTGACAAACAAACGAAAGACTCTTGGGGAAGCAAAGCAACAGCCCTGTGACTCCTAAAGAAAACTGTGAGGAAAGCTACTGTCCCTCCACTGAAGGGGAGATGCTCCATGACCCCTTATCCTTAGTGCAATAGGCCCAACAGAGAATACCTTAGACTACTAAACCAAAGATACCATAATATAAGGCAGTACTCCATCAGAATTGCTGTGGTTACTGTATGCACTATATATGTGCATATATACAAATAAATACAACATGTGTACCATACTTGCTGTATGTACCATATTTTAATTTACTATATGGAATTAATAGTTATTTAAATATTTTGTTTCATCCTATGTCCAAACCATTCTGGTCTTTCTCTATTATGTGTCAAATGACGTTTATAAAGCCCTAGTGAATGTGCTGTGAAGAATGCAACAAAAATTACAGCTGCTTTCAAATATAGCTTCCCTGAAGAGGATGTATTGATCTGCACCTTTGCCTGCAGTGTTGCAAAGAGGAAAATGCAAGATTTATCCCTGAAAACCAGATGTTATAGCAGGAGAAATTATGATAATGTGCATAATTAATAAAAAGGTACCTTTTACACTTTTGTCTCAAAATAATAGACACAGGAAGACTATGATCCAACCATGTGTGACATCTACAACTGGCACAAACAGTGCATATAGAAAATGATGATACTGAAGTTACTGTAAGCTAGGCATGCTGAAATTAGTAATTTTAGTGCAGAAAATTATTTTTACCCATACTTTGTAAGCAACTTTTACAATCTTTTTATTTCACTATGTGCTTATTGAAAATTTTGTTTAAGGGATCTCAGAGCTCTGAGATAGTAATATGCCTCAATGAGGAAAATGACACTGATTTTAGATAAACTGAAATTGAGATTGGGTTAATGGCCAAATCAGTGAAAAAGCAAGAAGTCAAACTGACTGAGCATCTTTGCTGGACCAAACGGTTGTTAGAATTAGATAACCACCTCCCTGGAAATATTTTAAGGGGCTTGCTTCATTAAAGACTTCCATCTTCTGAGTTATCCCCTGTCAAGTGCTTTACAAAAAATGGTCCAAGTCAGCTGAGGTAAAGGATGTTTTTTTAGAAGGAAATAACTTAGGGATCTCATATTTAGGCATCATTTCAGCCATCTTTATAAGTGGTATTATACCACCCAAAATAGAATTCCAAAATTAGGAACTAGTGCAGCGTTCATTGAAGCCACTGGAGATGCATTTAATAAGGGTGGTGTATGGCCTCAGAATCAAGTGCAACTTGCTACATTACCACCTCATGAATTGCCAGTTTATTTCAAATGTAAAACCAGAAGTTTTTATTACACTTAGTCCTCAGCTATTTTTACATTCATCTTGCTTATAACATTGAATTTTAATGGCAAGTCTCTCAGGTTAAAGACTTTAAACTTAGTTCATCCTCTTTTCGCCTAACTGTTCCTTAAAATAGCAAGGTAATAGAGAAAGTCAGGGATAAGCTGCTGCATTTATCCCCCAAAAATTGTGTCGGCACAAAAATGACATTTCCATGTATTAATGTAACTGTGCAGCACATCTAACTGCATTTTATGGATATATTTTAAAGCAAAATGAAAGAAAATTGTCTTTTGCAACCAAAAGAGAAATGCATTTCACTGTCTACATGCTATAACAGTTAATGATTTCAGAAACTTTATGCTTCTGCTAAACCCAGTACACCATTTTGGTACATCCAGAATTCCCTGACTTCTGATTTTCTTCAGCATCAAATACCACAGGCTCTTTCAAGAGGTTTTGGGGATTTATAACCTTGTTGGCTTGGAGATCTTAATAAACCTCCAATCTGAATGGGTCTCCTAACCCCTGATGCAGGGCCTATGTCAAGTGAGCAGAATCAGATACTGTCAACCACTGTGTCCACTGGCAGGGTCAGAAACTTAAATTTATATTTTGAGAGCAGAGTGCGTCTGTACTGCTACAGTATAACCATAATGCTCTATTGTTTATACCTTGTGCAAGGGTGAAAGCTTATGATATACCTGTATGGCATTCACTTGGGGGAGTGGGGAGATGGAATTTGAAAGTTTTTCAGCCAGACTATTTCTTCTGTGAAAACCCCAGACTCGTAGTCACCCTGTTTCTGCTCTACTCTGCCATAGAAGCAAGGCCAGACACTTCTTCTCCACTGCTGTACCTGCCAGTGGCTGGGTAAGAGAATTCTGGTATCTCTTCAGGCAAAGCTGCAACCGCTGGCAATGTTGTAAGACTAGAACTTGAATGCTGGTTTTATGGACCCGATCCTGAATAGTATGACCATAAATAGTCTTAAGTAAGATGGATAATAACATGAAATAGTTACTTGGACATTCTTGTTTGCTACAGAACCACAACCTTATTTGATTCCCCTCTTGTTTTGGTTTAGTCTTTCACATGTATTCATGTTGTTACATGTGTGTCCTACACAAAATTTAACAAGAGAACTATGTAGTTTGAAAATGGCACTACTGACTTGCCTGGAGTTCATTATCACCTTCGAAAATCTCTGAACTGTCCCCTGAAGCCTGCTATTTCTCTGGAGACTGAAAACTTATCATTGCTTTTAATCAAGCAATGCTACTTCATTATTTCACAGAATTATAAGTGTTTTCACTAAGACAGGTTCTTTGCAGAATAGTAATTTTCAGTCTCTGGAGTTTAAATCCCTAGCTTACTAACTCTTAGATAAAAAACCCTCTAAATGTGTTTCTATGGAGACCTAGGAGGAAGAAGAAACAATTTATTATCCTGATAAATGCAGACCTTTAGTTTTTAGGTCTACATAAAAATGACAGTTAGGATAAGCTCTTTAATTATTAAACAATATTTTATTCTTATCTGGCACTCAATTTCTCATATACAAAGGAATTCTATGCTTGAAAAATTGTAGACAAGAAGATGACCCAGACAAAGAGATGGTAAGCTGTTTTTTCAAATAAATCAAGGACTTAGACAGACATGTATAAAGTGCCTAGGCTGCTTTGAGTCTGGCAGGAAAAAAAAAAAAGAAAAAAAGAAAGAGGAAAAAAGCATTGCCATTTAAATTACATCATTCTGTTTTATTGACTCTTTGGCTATGTTGAACACCGATAATTCTTTTTCATTAACTTTTCCTCTTACGTCACCGTGAACTAAAATTTACCATTTTTTTAGAGAGCTCTACAAATCCCTCCTGTAAAAAGAGAGATCTGTTAGTAGCATGGTCTCCATCCAGCATGGACTTGCAAAGACAATCGGTGCACCACCAGGGTTGTAAGTGTTTATAATCCCAGATATTTGTTCAGAATCTTCCCTCAAGTTGTTTAGTGTATATTTGAGAGGAGAAAACACAGAAAGAAAAGAAAAAATAAATAAAATGTTTTCCCTAAACAAAACAATGAGCTAAGGGCCTTTTTCCCATCATTTTGTCCTTTGCCAACCCCTCTTGAGCTGATCCAGCCAATCAATCTTATATGCGACAGAGTTCAACAGGCTCATGTCAGGTTTGTTTCAGTCCTACTTGAAAACCTAATTGCATCCTTGGATTGCTTAAGCAAATGCTTTACAAAGTATATGTTTACTAGTCTATCTGTACCCACATGAGGAATGACTTTCTGGCTAGTAGGCTGTAACTTTTCTTTTTAATTCGTAGTATAGCCCTACTATAGATGTGAGATTCATAAATCAAGTGGCCCGATGTGGTGCAAAAGGGGAATTCCCACTGCAAGGCTGGCCAACTGCATGTCCCAGGGCTCAACTCTCAGCCCTCAGCACATCTTCATCTCTGCTCTAACTCAAACCGTCAGATATCTTAAGTACTCCTCTTTCTTTGTATTGGGCTAGTATGTATTTGTTTCACTTTTGTATTCAAAACTTATTGCTTTATTGTTTGATGTAAGTAAAGATATTTTTTAGGGTTTTTTTTTTAAATATTCTTGTCCCAGAAGGTGCATAGAAGGGGAAGAATTTCCCCAGAAGTAATTTATTTTATTACAGAAAACAGGGTTCTAACTATAACATTACTTATAGTACTGCCTTTGTGTCTAAAATAATGAAATTAATTTTTTTTAAAAGCGTAGAATTAAATTAATAAATTAATTCAAAATATGTGTTTAGTACATGGAACCAGCATGTTAAAGAATTTCACTAGACTTTGGGTTACTCTAGGCTTTCTTTTATTAACAACTCAGAGTCAGTCCATCACCTTGGTGAGTGGCAATCCAAATGGTATATTTATGATCTTATATACTATTTTAAAACAATTACATAATAAACTAAGTCTCCTGTTTTGAATAGACAAAGTCCCCCAATTTGAATAGACAAAGTCCCCTGTTTTGGTTGGCTGAAAGCCATAATTTGCCTTTGTCTTCTCTTTGGGTATCAGTGATTACTCAGTCTCGGTTCTGCTTTGGATCTTAGATTCTGCTGATCTGTCTTGGAGGTCACCGTCTCCTCTTCTTTCCCAAGGTATTGATAATCTATATTAAACCCCTAAATTCTTAGAACTCTACTTAACCATAAAATACCTTATTCTTCTCTTAAACTGAAATACTTTACTCAATCATTTCTATTATATTTGCACACTTACCCTAGTCTTATAACTATCTACTGATTAACTCAGCTGAGGACTAACTCCTCCATGGAAAGGGCTATACGTGGGACACTGAGGCAGCTTAATATGATTTGAATTTTTAAACAAAACACCTGTGATTGCATAACTATAAATACCTTATCATTAATGCTATTCCTTCGTAAGAATAATAAACTAACATACTATTTGTACTAAATTCTATTTTACTTTAACACAGCATGTCTATTAAAAGAAGATTTGCACTTTAAAACTAAAGATGATTATTTTACTAAACACTTGGTTTTTGCCTTCATGCCTTTCTGAAAGATATCTGATTTCCAAGTTCTCCAATTCCAAGAAGCCATCTTCTTTCCTGCATTATGTCTATCTTCTGATGAGGCTGTTGTATGTGTACCTCACAGACCTCTTCAGGCCATACTACAACTTAGTAATTACACTCTTTTAGGGAAGGGATATAAACTGTGCCCTTTGGGTGAAACCAAACACTGAGAGAGGTTTTGCACAGTTAACTTCCATATGCTGCTTTCTCAGTGGTGCTGGGGTGCCTACAGCTGCCAAATGCAGCAAAAAAATGCTTTGCACCAATTTTAAATCCTGCTACAGGAAGGTGTACGTGCTTGCACCCCAGAGCTGTGCCGAAGCAGCAGGCTGGAGGCTGGCCACGTGGCTCGGCGTGCTGCCGCAGGGCAGGGACACTGGGGAATTACAACCCATGAGATTACGTCATCTGCATCACTGCTGCAGACCACAAAATGAACTTTATAGACTATCAAGCTACAGTTCTCTTTTTGTTTTCTTTTATGCTCCTAAAATGACTTTCAGATGTGTTGGCAGTCACAACGCTTGCTGAAGGCAGTTGGGATATGCAAGTGCTCAGCTCAAAGCTGATTAAAGATCAGTTTTGTGTAAAATGTAAATATTTCATAACATAGCTTTCAACCCATTTTGAAGCAAAACCAAATGTACGTTCTGACCAAAAGCTTCACTTTGATATTTAGAAGAGAACAACTCCTATACTATATCTGTACCTATACTTGATTAGTACTGTTTGGTTTAACATCCATTGTGCATATTTGAAAATCACAGAATCACAGAATCACAGAATGTTAGGGGTTAGAAGGGACCTTGAAAGATCATCTGGTCCAACCCCCCTGACAAAGCAGGGTCACCTAGACTAAATCACACAGGAACGCATCCATGTGGGTTTTGAATGTCTCCAGAGAAAAAGACTCCACAACCTCTCTGGGCATCCTGTGCCAGTGCTCCGTCACCCTCACAGTGAAAAAATTTTCCTTATGTTCACATGGAACTTCTTATGCTCCAGCTTGCACCCATTGCCCTTTGTACTATCACTGGACATTGCTGAGAACTACCTGGCTCCATCCTCCTGGCACTCACCCTTTACATATTTATAGATATTGATGAGGTCATCCCTCAGTCTCCTCTTCCCCAGGCTAAAGAGACCTAGCTCCCTCAGCCTTTCCTCATAAGGAAGATATTCCACTCCCTTAATCATCTTGGTGGCCCTGTGCTGGACTCTTTCAAGTAGTTCTCTGTTCTCCTTAAACTGAGGGGCACAAAACTGGACATAATATTCCAGGTGCAGTCTCACCAGGGCAGAATAGAGGGGGAGGAGAACCTCTCTTGACCTACTAACCACACCTCTTCTAATACACCCCAGGATGCCACTGGCCTTCTTGGCCAGGAGGGCACATTGCTGACTCATGCTCATCCTGCTGTCCACCAGGACTCCCATGTCCCCTTTCCCCTATGCTGCTCTCCAACATGCCAGTCCCCAACCTATACTGGTACCTGGGGTTGTTCTTCCCCAGATACAAGACCCTACACTTGCCCTTGTTATATTTCATTAAATTTCTCCCCGCCCAACTCTCCAGCCTGTCTAGGTCTCACTGAATGGCAGCACAGCCCTCTGGTGTACTCTGTATGACATAATCAATACAAGTGTAGACTTAGTTATGTAGATGTTAGATCAGGTGGGGCTCTTTTGCCCCATTACAAGAGCTCCAAAGTGGCTGCCCTTTGGTGGAGAACTCTAGTCAGACTGATGAAGTGGCACTTCTGCTAATATGCTCTCAATAGCTTTGCTGCAAAAACACACAGGAATGGAACCGGTCTCCTCCAGAGGCAAACCATCTGGCCAACGTCTCCCTGTATGGCGGAAACTAGTCACTGGGTCCCCCTTGCCCACAGGTGAGGTAGGATGGAAATCTGGCAGACTGTTGCTAGATGGGGAACTTTTTCTCCCCATAGTTATTTAGCCACCCTAGAGGCTGGTTGAGTCTCTCCTTTGTCTCTCTGACTACAGCTCTGAAAAACACCTGGGAAACTGTCTCTTATTCCAGGTATGCTAATACAACATTTTTATAGGCATGTGTATGTAGAAACTGTGGTGGGTATGAAATCTTTCTTTTTGGATATCTACTTTCTGGACTTCTAAAATCCACTAGTCAAAGCAGTTTAACCGTGATTAGTCTCCTTAGGAGTTACTAATAAGTACAAGTTACTCTGATATGCAATTTCTAGTAGTGAGATGAGTTCTTTTCTATATTTTTATATATCCCTTGAATTTCTAGAATCTAGATTTTAGTACTTAAAGCATCAGGCATTTAAATACAGCATTTATGATCAAGCACACTTTTTATTTACATGAAGTAGACCACACATATAGTAAGCCTTCCTGAAATACACCTGGAAAGACTCAATGTTTCTCATAGCATCTAAGATTGGATTCACATTTGGAGGTTTGATCCTACCTTCATTTAATCAATTTCTGGTACTTATTAGAAATATATCTCTTTTAGTGTTTTGTACTCTCAAAGTTAAGGAGCAGATTGCTCCTTAACATTTATTTCTGTAGAGTAAGAATTATTTTCAGGACAAAATGTTTCTCTGGATAGCGTGTAATAAAAGGAAAACAATAAAATCCGAATTCATAAACTTTCAGAAAGCACATAATGTAATTTAATTTGAACTAATTATCCCTAGAAGTCAACTGTACTTGTTTCATGGCATTATCCATGGCTTTTGCTTTCACTGTGACTGAACATGTGGCTGTGATATAAATTGTCTTCCTCTGAATTTAAAAGAACTTTAAATTGTTCTGCAAAGGAGCTAGCTAAAGTTAGGAAGAGGACATATTTTACTCTCCCAAAGGAGTATTTCAGGTGATTTAGAACTCCTACAGCAAAACACTAAGCAAGTGGGGGAGTGGGGAGAAGTGTGTTCTTAGACACCATACTAAAAGAAAATAAACCATCAAAGTTAATATTTTATAAGAAAGATAGGTTCAAAGACAAGATTGGGAGGTCTTGAATTTACTTCTTGCTCCAAGAAGTAGATTGGAGTTTTTATTATAACCTTAATGACCACCTTCATTCTGGTTTTATTGTAACTTTCAAGGAATACGATGCCAAGCACATTCTTCAGTTAGTAGTAACTGACTCCCTGATGAGAAAATTCTTGGTGCTTAAAGCATCTGCCAGACATCTTCACCCTACACTGTATATTGCTCATATACTGTTATTGTGTGTGTGTATGTGTGTAGGCACCTGTCTGCCTCTCCAGACACAGATTACAGCATATATCTTGGCATTTAAAATATTATCAATCCACATGTTTCTCATGAATCCAAGAATAACGTTACATGCCTCAGAAGACTTTATGAAGAGAAGGGATTTGACCTAAGACTTGTGATTTCTTCAGCATACCCAACAATTGCCTACAGTGCTGAAAGTTTTCCTGAGGTGTTAATGTCATACCCATCCCTTTGAAATCAGTAGAAATTATTTCTGTAAATTCAGTGAGGGCAAATTTTAGTCTGTGGTACTTTCATTAAAGGTATAGCTTGGCAATAGAAATTCCAACAGGAAAATCGAGTACCTTATATCATTTATCCCATGCAGCCTGTTATTATCCTATGCTACTGAGACAAATCAGTGCTTTTTGTTAGTTGGGAGATCAATCTTCTTAAAATATTTAGAGATTTATTCTCCTTTTTGTGGATCATTTGGGGTTTTTCCTTTTCCCACTGGTAACTTATACCCTGCATTCTAGTATTCCAAGCAAATATATTCTAAGAACATTTAGGATTTCAAGTGACTATAGAGAATATATGCTTAATATATTTAACAATATGAGTTAAATTATGGTCTGTAGGTAGCTGAAGCTAGAGAATTTCATTCTGTTGACTCAAATGGATTCTAGATCAAAACCCTAACTTGTGGATAAGAAATAAAGTCAGTAAGATTGCTGGCAAAACCCCTTCATTAATTTGTCATTAATTTGTAACTGGAGTTCATAACATTGTGGCTACATCCATGTAGACAAATTGAAAGGTCAGCTTTTGAAAAAAACTAAACATTGAATGTTTACAGGGAACTACTGTGCCTGGTATCCTTTATGAACACCAATTATGCTCAAGCAAAATCTTTCTTGTCCAAGGGAGGCTATTTATAGAGACATCTACAGGGATTTCAGCATTCATTTAACTGCTTACATAGTGGCTCACTCCAGTTAAAATGACAGAACTACACAGTGCTGTTAAAATGAAACATGTATGTATATCTTTGGCAAAATTCAGGTAAATCTGGAGAAAAACAGACTCTATTTGGTTTAAATTGACCAAGAATCATATGCTGTTGGAGAGATTAAGAAATAATCTTTTTAGAGTTTCATGCTGAAGAAAGAAAAAAAAATACTTCAAATTGACTTGCAGGGTTCCTTCTGCTCATTTTGTGCCCTTTACCTCTCCAATTCTAAAAAATCAGCAGATTAAACTATTTTTTTTCTTTCTTCTAATTCAGTTGGAATTCAGACCTTGCAAATTAAAATGTGGTAGTTATCACCATTAGCTAACTGCAACAAGATTTTAAGTCAACTTTTTTAAGAGCCTTTTTGATGACCTGACTCTCCCATGGGACCATTATGGTTTTCCTAAAAGCCTAACAGCAGTGTGCACAAGAGGTAAAAGGTTTGAATGCTGTAGAGAAACTCCAGTGAATAACTCGCTGCAAGAATAGCTGCTGAAGCATTTGTTCTAGTTTTTATATATTCATCTCATTTCTGCAGCATATCCCATAAATGATCCAGCTGTCCCTGTCTCAGTCCCCTGATAACCAGAGTTTATAGGAGCACAGAGATGTGCATGCAACAGAGAATATGAGTTGTGCATCCCAATTATGTTCTATTAAAAAAAAAAAAAAAAAAAGAGTAGCTGAAAAAGGTATTTTCACTAAGCACACTTTCTTACCATGTGTAGTTGGCAATTCTGAGGTAGCATACATATGCCTCATATGCACTGAATGTCATTATTTGCAGACGTGCACAACAGGTCAACTCAAATACGGAAATAACAGCATTAGTAGTACAAATGTGCCAGTAGTCCCTGTACAGGAAGAACTATACAACCTGCAGTAAGCTCAGGAGCCCCTTCAAGTTAGTGAGCAATTAAGGATGAAGTTAATGACTCTCAGGGAAACCAATGTATTTCAAATGATGACCGTAGGTACTGTTAAGATCCTGAATTTTCAGTGCTGAGACCAAAATGGAAGGCTCTGAAAAATAGGAGGATTTTAATGAAAAGGAGACAGAACCTGGGATAAATTTGTGATGCTCTTTCATTCTCAGAGAAAGTGATGTGAATGAGGTTTCAAATTGATATTGAAACAGCATGGTAAAGAAAATAAAGACAACAGAGGAGGACCCAGAACAGAGGGAGCAAAAGAGCAACATCTCTTTTGACACTGTAAGCATCAAAGCAGCCAGATAACTTTCGGCATGAGGAACAAGACTTTGAAGGTCATAATATGGTTGGTATTAAATCTAATGCAACTTATCACCAGTATTTCCTCTTAAGACTTTTCTCATGTTTTTGCTTTCATGCAGTATTATGAAGTAGGGAGAAAGATGCATAAGTTAAAAAAGACACATGCTGAACAAATACTGTTTTCTTTTTGTGAACTCTGCAGAATAATGGGGATTGCAACATATCAAACCATCACAGAGCTAAACAATTTCCTGCCACTTTTGCACAGGCTGCTTTGTTGACTTTTGAAAAAAACCAATTAAACATAAACAGCAACTTGATGGAGGAATGTGGAGCTCACAGCAGCAAGTTCTAGGTGCTGTGTGCATCATCTTGGTCAAGATTTTACTGTGAGGAAATGTAACCAGGCAAATCTCTACTTTCCAAAATACTGGATTTAAAATTAGACAAAGTTAAACAAAAGGAAAATGATAGTTCATCTGAACTGATTCTTTCATTAGATTTTTTTGTTCTTTCTACTTCTGCCAGATATATTTTCAGCTTTTTCTTTAAGAAATTGGCACCCTGAACAAAGCCTAGAGCCATACACTTTATTTGAAACTGAAGAGCTAAACCAACTATTTCAGAGATTTGCATGTACAAACTATAAAAAGAGGGAAGGCATAGTAAAATGAAAGGGAAATGAAAAATTAATTCACTTTTCCAGTGAGGTTTTAGTAAATAGCAGAAACCTTAATGATCCATCACTTCTTTTGATGGTGAACTTCTTTCTGGAAGCATGGATGGTCGCAGATTTAATTCTGTATAGGAAATGAAGACTTGCCCATTGCTTCTCTGCCTGCTTAGGTTTACACATAATTTATTGAAGAATAAACATTAAAATATCTAAATTCATAACTAAGGGCCTGTGGTTGTCTGTAACTTCTCAGAAGGAATATGTCAGTGAAGACCACCAACCCTTTCCACACAGCTAGCACATGGATGAAGGCCAGCAGCAGTCTTGCCTTTTACAATATCCTGGAACACTTCACACTTCTTGTAGCAATTGACATTAATCCTCTGTTTGTACAAGAAATATTACAACCATGTGGGAAACATTTACTGGCCCAAGCAGTAAAGTCTTTGAAAATACCATACCCAGTATGTCTGCGACTAATGAGATTTATGTTAGTAGGAGGAAATGCAGGCGTTAGATCAAGAGATATTTATGCAAACTTCATTCTACTAGATGTTTGGCCTTGTTATGAAGTTATTTATAGGTACAATTTACTTAACCAGTTCTTCTGCGTCTGGCTTCTGATTCAAAAATTCATCAAAAATTCATCACCTGGTCTGTTCAATAATATATACTTTGAAATGGAAAGCAACAAACTATAAATGATATAGGAGGAAAGAAAACACATGCTGTTATTTATTCTTTTTGGATGGATATGAAACATGAAAGAGAGCATACGTAAAATAAATGTGAACACTGGCTCGCGATGGTAAACAGAGAGTTAATGGCTATTTCACAATTTCTGAATTTCACAATTACTGAAATTTAATTGAAGGGGCTACTTTTACTTCACTCAGAACCAGGAATCTTAACTTTATCCCGCCATTCTGGAAATTTTACTGCATTGTACAGCTCCTTACTCAGCATAACCTGACGACTGAGCCCAAAGGAACTGCATTCAGCACCTGGGCAGAACCAGACCCTTGGAAGTCATTGCCTGTGAACTGGTAGCTAAAGCTTTGCTGCAGGGGACCAGTCGTGCGTTTCCAACCTGGCCCAGGGCAACAGTGCAGAAATGGTGAATGGATTTCAATACACTGTTTAGTGTACGGTTTTGTGTACCCTCACTACATGAGATAAAAATAGGCACTGAAACTAGCCTAGATGCTGCTCTGAGCAGTGAATGTGGTGGCCTCTCAGACTTCCAGTTTTTGGGTTTGTATCTAGCAAGTGTTGAGCAAGAGGAGGCAGCACTGGGCAAATGGGGAAATGGGATTTGGAAAAAGCCTTCTTGTATAACCTTTGATTCATCCTTACAATAAAACAGTGTTCATGTCATTGTTAGTGACAGGAAGATGAGTGTAATCCTTGTGGGATTTATCTGTTGGTGAGTCTTAATCACTTCTCCCTGCAGGCTAGTGAAGGACTCATGTCAGCAGTCAGAGTGCAGACGGTGACGCTTGAACAAAAACTTCTTTAAAGCCTTTCTGGCAAGAGTCCTTATTTTGATTCCAGTTACTGTCAAAAACACCAGTTAAAACTGAAAAAGTCCCCAGGCATTTTTTGAAGTAATCAGGTGGAGGATTTCTCCCAGAGGAAGACGGACAGAGTTAGAGACACATATTATGCTGCATGAGGACTGCCAGGGTCTCAGGAGAGCCCTACACAGAGATTTCTGACAAACCTCCAAAACTGCGGCAAGTAACTCCAGGTCAGAGAGCCTTATAAAATGGTAAGATGGACAGAGGGGATCTTTGTGACGGTAACCACCATTAGTAAACTTTCAAGAAGTTAGGTTATTCTACTTTATGGATCCAGGATCAAAAAGACCCTGCAGAAGCCCTGTATAAGCATTCCTCAAAACCTTCAAGTTCAGCTGCAGTGGAGAATCCAGAGACACATTTCTTGTAAAATAGTTGTCAAAGCTCTGAAATAAGCAGCTTAAACTAGAGCTAGAATTTCTCTTGGTGAAATCCAAGGGTGCTTGTCCACCTTACTGTTAAATAACAATGTAATGTTGATAGTTCTGTGGTCCGAAGGAGCTCTAAGCTGACACGTATGCCTGGATATCTCTCCAGGCTTTGCTTTCCTTCTTGCTTCCAGAGGACAGGGCAAAATATCTGCTGTTTCTAAGCTACTTCTTGTATTTGTTCTGAATGAAAGAACTTCTCACCTTCCTTTCTTCTGTCTCTCCTCCCAAACATTTCTGAAGTGGGCACCAGCTCTGAGGAGCTTTGCAATCTCCTTTTGGCCAATCAGACAAATAGGTCTAGCAGTTTTAGCAGCATTTCTAAGTTAGGGATTTGATAAACATATATGCTAGTCCATGGGCAAATTTAAGTCTGTTGACTCAAAAGGTCATGAGTTACTATTTGGAGAATAGAGGTGAAAATGATCAGAGATATCATTTTGTCAGGGCTCAGCACAAAACTTCAGTATGATCTTTTTTCAGTCCCCTTTACATGCAGATGCATCAACAAACTAGTCTAACTCCTTTAAAGAACTAGAGTAGGAAAAGTAGAGAGATAACAGAAACAAATGTTTGAAGTCTTCAGGTGGCAAAGTATGTGAAGCTATATATATTTGATAGTTAAATATACCTCAGTGACATACTGCTTGGTGGAAAGTCAGTGCTGAAAGAGCTGTTTCTTCCCAGCATTGTTTAGCAAGCTATTAGATTGATGCTCAGGAAAAGTTAGGAAATCAGTGCTAAACAAGACTTTTTACCTGGAGTTAAAGAAACCTTTAATACTGGGCCCAGGACTTTATTGCCCAGAAGAACTACAGATGGATGCTTGTTGTATTTCTTTTCTTTTGACATTACTAGGGGAGTACGTGCAGCAGTTTCAAAATTCAGAGGAAGAAAAATTTGTTCCTCAAGGAAAGATCCAGTCTCTTTGTTCCAGGGGGCAAAAAGGTAGAGCAGTTTCCCCAAAACTATGACACCTCTTTTTTTCCTTCGTTCTTGGGGTGGTTGTTGGCAAATAGCAACTGCAATGGAAATTTCCATCGGATTCTTAATTTGGTTCCTATGCTAATCAGACATTTTCTTGTTCAAAAAGGAAGGATCTTCTGTGTTCTCCGGATAATGGACAGAGTGACAGTCTCTGAGGTTTTCATTGTTATTGTTCTTTTATCCTATTGTTACCTTATTATTATTACTATCTTATGTGTTCATTTTCACTGGTGGTATTTAGTGGCTGCCAACAATGTAAGATTAAACAGTCCAGAATGGGTCAGGGTCTTCAGAAGAAGCCAGAGCTGATAGCACACTTGCTATTTGTGTGATAGGTAATTGTATTAGAATTAAATTGCAGACTCCTCCTCGCCCCTATTCCCTTTCACACGCCATAATTATGGGTGAACTCAAGACAAAACATTTTTTTATCTTCCCTTGTAAGCTAATTGTTCACAATGGTAAAAAGAGATGATTTGCATATTTCCATAATGAAGTACAAATGAATGCAGACTGGGTGTGAAGGGAGAGCAATCACAGCAGTGCATGGGGCTCCACATGCACATTAGAGTAGCTGGTGGACTTGTTAGGCTAAGTCAGAAAGCGATGCAAATATCAGTGTACCAATGGGAGAAGTTTCTGCCTGCATCCCCTTGCAGAGTCGAACTCCAGCTCTGTTTCTGTGAGTCATTATGTTTACATTTTAAGATGTACTTATTAGAGTATAAAAATGTAAATGCCCACAGATGTGCTGTACACAATTCATTGTAGGGGGCACAAAAATCCTTTTGCTTGGCTCTGTGTGTCTAATCGGAATAATTAATGAGCCTGACAATTTAATTGTGCATAATCATATTCCCATAAGCAACTCCACAACTCCTATTTATCAAATTCTGCAAGACAAGCAGAAACGGTACAAAAATAGGCCTGAAACAAAACATGGGGTCCACTGGGTACTGCTTGCACCTGAACTTTCAAGGAAAAAAAAAGTATAAGTATGAAAATTAAACTCTTCAGTGTTTAAACTAAAATTTTGTGTTGTATGTATGAAAGACTAGGTAGCAGACTGGCCCCTTCACATGGTTCAGGTCACTGGTGAGTGATAATGAACAACGGGAGTTAGGGATGAATGTTACGACCAGTATCGGCCCATAGGAAAAGTATATCTTTCTGTGAGCCACTGCCTTTCCTGCTGACACTTTTCCAGTTGAGAGAGACAAAACATTGCCTGGGCACAACATCTGGAGATACTCACCATCATCCAGTTTGCAGTTTTCTAGAGTAATCTGAAATAATAACAATTACTCTTAGATTTTTACAAAAGTGACTTACACGCTTTGAAGGTTGTTAGTGGAAGACAGTGGGATGTGTTGCCTAATGAGTAGTGATTAATGATCATTTTTCATATCAGAGATGAAAAGAAAGGTACTTTATGCTGTAACTGCCTGTAGATAAAAAGAAGTGTTGCACAACACTTGGTACAAGAGCTGTTTATACCACACGGCACAAACCCTGATGCCATGCATTTCCTTCCCAGGCACAATATTTAGGCTCCAACCCCAGATTTATAAATTACATATAATTATTTCATACCAAAGTTATCTACAGTATTCTGTTATCTTCCAAGTGGCCATGTAGTAGGCACTCAGAGTTTACAACAGATATGTGGTCTGCTGCTTTTTCCATCTCATTGGGACATGGAAAGTCCACATATTTTGACTAAGGTCTGGTGTCTCTGCCTGTTATTGGCAGTGACTCTCCTGAGCAAAGCGACAGACTGTTCTCTTTATGGTGTGTCAGATTTGAGGAATATGTCACCTATTTCTGGTAACATTGTTTGCTTGGAGTGACAACCCTGCAGGGCCCTGGGGCAACCTATTGTGACTCACTTCTGTTCACCAATGTTGTGGGGTTTGGGGCTTTATTTTTGTTTAGTTTGGTTTGTTTTCCAGAAGCAGCATAGCACTGGTTTTATGCTTGTAGGACATTGAATTATACCAAATGGTCTTTGCCTTGCCTTTTCTGTCTTTTTATTCTCTTTTATTCTTACTAACAAGGAGCACAAGTATTTTAATAACCCAAACGTTCTTATTGCAGATTTATTTTAAACAGAAACAATAAGTGCTATTTTGTAATAAAATCATGCTAAATACAGATCAGGCTCTGACACTGCATTCTTTCTATTTAGGATTTCTATTCTTCTATCATTTTCATTCTCTCCGAGAACAGTGCCCACACATTATAAATGGAATGCTTATCCAAGCTTCTATGCATTGCACTAAGACTCTACACCCCATATTATCCACTCAGTGGATATTAATGCATACCTGGACCTCACCCAGGGATGAATTAAATAACTCCTTTTTCTGAAGAAGCCTGTCCAAGAGGTTAGTGGTCCCTAAGGTCCCACCCGTCTATATACTACGATCGTAACTGACCTCACTGTTTTTTGTGGACTGCCGTGATTGCACGCTTCTCAGCTGTTTAATGTAAGACACCCTCTCCATAGATCCATGTATTGCTGCACAAATTCTTATAGTCTTGGAGGGGCAATGCTCAAACTGATATGTTCCTGCACCAGGCCTATAATTGTGGCTTCTCTGCAGGAAGATTTACCATTGGAATTTGAGGCGACAGTCAACAAGGCAGCTACAGGCTGGTTTCTAGGAACCAACGTATCAGGCTGGATCGAATTTCAAAACCTGAAAAGTGTGAATCTGAAGTATAGGACAAAAGAGGCAAGTCCATATAGCTTCCAGAATTTGAGACATCTTTGACATGAAAATCACCAAGTATTTGGCTGTCCTTTTCCACCATCCTCAAAATAAACACAGAAGACTTGCGCCATCAGTTGCTGTCACTAATGTTAGAGCACTAAAGCACATCTGCCTCCCCCTCAGATTTGGCTGCCAGGACTCAGCATTCACATAGGTAATGGTGCTGGTGTCCAGCCTTGAACTCTTTGAGACCACTCTACCAATAAGCTTTCATGGGAGTGTTTTCTCTCTGCTCTCCCTCACCTAATTTTTGCTCAGGAACTGATTTTAATCTATGTCATAGCCTTATATGTGGTTGTTTTATTATCTCCCTTCCTCTGACCATGATTCACTGACTTCACTTTCTGCCTTCACCTCAGACCTGCCTCATCACTGTGGACTTTCTGGATGATGACTGACCTCTTGATTGACCTTGCTTACTATCCCAGACCTGCTCTCCTTGCTTCCAGGCATTGCGGGGCTGTTCCTTGATCCCTGCTCCCCCCAGTCATACAGCAACACCTGCCCCTGCTGCTCCTTGACAATTAGGAAGAAAGACTGTCTGTGTATACCCAGAGGGGACACAACTTTCTGAACATTCAGACGTCATTTGCTGGCCTTTGTTGCTCAACATAGTCTCTATTAATCATGTCCAGTGACTGCCAGTGACCTGTAGGATCAGGACTTTCCATCCAGATAACTGAGGGTTTGCTGTAGCATGTAGCACCTGGGGATGTACATTGCTTACACAATAGCAAAATGAATGCAAAGTGGACTGTCTGAACGACACACAGAGCCTAGTAATGAGTAACATGAGACGATGGATGGCCTTTAAGATGCCATCACCTGCCTTTTCCATGACAAATCCAACAACAGATTTGTGACTCCAAAGTGGTTCCATAGAGTTAAGAGAGTCAGGTTTCATGAAGTCACTGCTGCAGGAGGGTGAAACTGTAAGTGTATAGTGGGAGAGCTCATGCTACAGATCAGTTCCTCACCAGGATCTCTAACACAGCCTTTTTTATCTTGAATCTCGTGCTTCCTGCTAAACATCCCAGCAGCACTGAGCAGTATCCAAACTGGAAGAATTTCATTCCTGCTGCAGGTTTAAGACCTAGGGATAAAGCCATGATGGAAAACTCTGCTCTTTGAGATTTTTATTGTCATTTCTAATAGAGCACAGATGACCTTAAGGTGATCTTTAATGGTTCGTGCTTTGCCAACCCAGCCAGTAGCATGAGGCAGGGGAGCTATACAGCAAGTGGGAAGAAGCCTCCTAGATTTGAATGATCCTTAGGCTTTAAAAATACAGAGGAATACATGCCCATGTTTTTTGGCCCACAGGAGTGTGAAAATCTCTCTAATACAATTGTCAAAGACCATGTCCAGGTTTAATGTGAGCAAGGTGGCTTCCATGCCATGGAAAATTCTCAGTGTTCTGAGTCTTACTATTATTTCTGCAACTATTCCATATTCATTTAATCATCCATAGTTCCCTGACAAAACTCTTCTTTCCCAACACAGAATTTGAAATTTTGGGGTTTGGTTCTGTTTCAGACCCCTCTTGCAGTCTTCTCTAGTTTCATTTTCTCACCATAGAATCGAATTAAGAGAACATCAAGACTTTTTTTTTTTAAAATCTACCTGTTCCCTTTCAGATGTCACACCACAGTTTCATCATTAATTTGTCAAGATCAAGTTAAATAAAAACAGGTGAACAGTAGTTCCCGTGTCAGAATCAGGTACTATTTGTATTCAGAAGACAGAAACCTTATGTTCTTCCCTGTCCCTGTGGTAAGTGCCCTTGTAGGTCAAATGGAGCAGTATTCAAACTTCCTCTGGTTTTCTCTATCACTACCTAGGTCCTAAAGATGTGCAGCTTATAATAGTTCTGGTCTTCTCCTTTCTTATATACATATTTTGTGCTTACTTTAAATCCTGGTCTATTGCCACTTAATATTTGCAAGAGATGCTTTACTGTGTTTCATTCCAAAGTCTTGCATAAGAACAAGTTGTTGCTACTTCCTTGATCCTCACTGCTCCTCCCTGCCCCTCACCCCCAATTATCCAAGGCAGTCTGCAGTCAAAGTTCTGAGGTGGATAAGGATGAAAAAGAAGAAATGCATTGTGCAGAGGTACCTGTCACAGACTTCTGTAAAATCTACTACCTGTGAATATAAACAATTCACCTTTTTGGAGGAAGGGGGTTGGCTTCCTTAGAAATGCAAATAAAAAGCTATCAGCATTAAGTTTAGTTCTTGGGGTGTCACATGTGTGTTCATCCCATAACATAAGTCTTGTTCCAAACTAATTTTTATCCTTTCTAGACCAGGTAAATACAGTGAGTCATCAGAACTTGTATGTGCTAAAAGGGACCATTTCTAGGAAAATGTTACCACCCGTTATGGTTTGGAAGAACTTCTGTGTACTCTCTTTTTGTGATGCCTTCAAGTTAGAGGACTCTGGCTTAGAGAATGTGGATTGGGAAATTATGTTTTAGAAACAGTTGGCACTAAAAAAGGCACAGTCAGTGAAGTGGGGAACTACTGGCATACTGAAAGGTTTATAACTGGTCAAGAACTGATGATAGACTTCAGTTCCTCATATATTGTTGAATTTCTCAGATTACCCTGAAACAGTTGAGCACTACCAGCGTTTAACTAGGTCAGAAAATACAATTTCTTGTTTTCCTTGCAAGTATGCTAAATTAAATTCAAAACATTAAAATATATTTTTAAAGATTAGTAGAGACTTTAGAGAACCCTCATAATGGTTTTAATTAGGTAACTATGAGGACACATTTAATTGAAGTGCTATCTCAGGTAGACAAGAAAAGCAGCCAGCAGGAAAACACAATGTGTTCTGTTTCCATGGAAATTTACTCAAAGGAAAAGGCGAGGTAAGCATTTATTTCATATATAAGGCAGTAAAATATGCTTAAAAACATCATAAAGTCACCTAGTCTGCTATAAAAAAATCAATAAAAAGTAATAGCAATTTTCAAATTCAGCCCCTATAGAGATAAGCAGTGTAAATTTCTAGAAGCAGAGCAAGCAAGGGAAGAGTTCAAAACTACACCTGTTACTAAGTTTGCTTAGTAACAGGCACAGTGTGCTGAGTGAGCCAAAGCTGTCTTTGCCAGAGGAAATCCTATTTTTAGAACGATCACCACATTCTGCAAGCTCACCTATGAATTCACTGGCTAAACCAAAACATTACCTAGCCTGAGAAAAGACAAAAGCAGTCAATTTTTATGAATATGTCTACAAATATAGATTATGCTTTTATGTTTTGTTTGGAGTTTTTTTTAATCAACTTTGTTTTATACTGGTGATACTTAGTTTTGTTTAAAAAAATTCAGGAGAGCTCAATTCAAGACTGGAGACAAGTGATCTTTAGTAAAGGACCTAATTGTGGCTTGCAGAATAAAAGCAAGATACTTTTTTGTTATTTTCTTGTAGTCAGTGATGTGTTTGTTGCTCCCATACTTAATATGAATATTCATTTATTGATTTATTTTTCCTGAGTGTGCATTCATGCTTTTCTATTATTTATGATGCTATTTTTGTAGCTTGCCTGGAGTCTGATACACCATAAGTGAGTTAGGATGAAGCCTTTAATAAACAATGTCTGCATCAGCTTAGCTATTGAACAGCAGTATTACAGAAATGTAAAAAAAAACATTTTAGCAAATTAAACAGCGTTAATCCAAATGCCAATGCTAAATTCTATAAGCATAAGCTGTAGGAGGTGATTAATAAAACTCATGTTTCATTTCAGTGAATCACAGTCCTTCTAAACTCACCTCTGTTGCCTGTTAGCTATATATTAGGTTGTACACTTAATAGAATTCTGCAACTGGTTCTTTGTGACATTCTTACCTTGTAAAGTGAGATTCAAGTTATGGGCCTTGTTGAATGAAGGCCTTATCATGATATTTGTGAGAAATGGTCCTTCATTCATGTCATAGCTTAGAGAAAACTAATTCCCGGCGTTCTTAAATCCATGGTACAAGTAACATCAGTATAAGCCATGCCTCGTCCCTTCTTGGCATTGTTTAAGTAAAATAATAATTTATGCCCTAGTTTGCCTACTGACTGGCAACAAGGTTCACATGTGATAAACATCATAATTTCACCCATAAATGTTAACACTTACTACTTTGCCAGACAGACTTATTTTCCTCTCACTTTCCATGATATAAATTTAGAGTCATTAATATGGAGTCATAGTAAACCATAGTAAATAATTAGGTCCATAATCTTCTTGCACAGATTTTGCCATATAAGTTAGCTACACTGAAAGTATATGAGGTGCTAAGATTTATGTAGCAATTATCTTGTGCTGTTAAGGGTCTGATCCAGCTTCTGCTGAAGTTAATGTACATTTTATCATGGCAATAGCAGTTGGCTTAGGTCTTTAGGGGTGAACTTATTTTAAAAAAATAATTAAAAATTATGCATCATCTTGCTTTTGGATTAAAGTAGTATCATAGCAAGGAGATAAATAGACTTGCTGAAACATTGTGGGTTTGGCAGTCAAACATGAGAGCCATTTTAGAAAAAGAATTCTATTTAAAAGCAGCACAAAATCTTTATTAGTCAAATGAAAATAGTGTTAGGTCAAAAGGCCAAGTTTAGAGTTTTGCTAACTTAAATTTCTGTTACCTTTTGGAAGTCATCGGCATTTGTGCAGAAACAGTCGCATTGAACTGAGAACCAACACTTCTAGACAAACTTTTATAGTCACACATTGTGACTGGACCATTTTTTTTGGTCATGCAACACTGACATCATATTAGGTAGATACAAGCAACAAACGTAACATGTTAGCATGCATGAAGTGTAGTAGGTTTTGTGAAAGCATGGAATATCCCTAGTGCAGTAGATAGAAAAATATGTTTCATATCTTCAAACCATGCTGAATTAAACTGCTGTGCAATTGCATGGCATTTGGCAAGCAAGAAGTAAAATCCCTATAACGCTGAGGATGTCTAAGTTATGATGTTCCCATTTTAGATCATCCAGAACGTGAGTGGCAGATTTATTCCTGAAATGTTTCCTCTGAAGACCTAGACTTCTGTTTTAATTACCTGATGCAACCCCACCCCCTTCCCCCAACCCAAAACAAAACCAGCAGATAATGAGAACAAATCAATAACACCACTGTAAAACAGTACTAGCTTCAGGAGACAGCTGCAGGAGTAAATAGGTCCATTTGTTTTGAAATCCTTCCTGAACATCATGACTCATCTTCCGGATCTATTTTGGGCTCTGTCGTATGTGTATGTGACTGAGGTCACACAAGCAAATAATCCAAGCAGCTGAAGCAGCGCGAGTTGTCAAAAGGAATAGTTCATTACGTGGATTTGCTGTATAGAAATGTCTTTTCATGCTCTGCCTGTTCATAAAAGGATATGAGCAATAATCTGCCTTGACTGCAATGACTTAAAACTTCTTATTCAGAATTCGAGAGAGCTTCAAATTTCTTCTCTAGATAACGTCAAATCTAACCCTTAACTTCCAGGGAAATCAGGTAAAAATAGTTAAGATGGCTTTTTATTTTATCTGGAAAGCAGATTTAGGAGGGGTCAGAGAAACAATATATATGTAGACGAGATATATATATATATATTCATCTGTTTAGATAGTATCTTTTGCTCTAGTAATGCCCCCAGGAGACTAAAAGGTCCACAAGCTGATTTATACCTATTCATCTTCTAATCGATGAAATTCAGTACACATTCACTTCATGCAAAGCCTGATCACAAGAGCAGTTTTAGCTTGGGCATCAACTTGGGGGGCTGCAAACACTACAAAGAGTACAGAGCACTAGTGCTCACTCACTGGGACATCTGCATGGAGGTCTCGCACTGGGCCTCATTTGGGGGGCGAGATGAGTCATCTCTGGCTGGCCGTGAGTGCTGCTTGGCTGGGTGAGCAAACTTCTCCAGTGGGAGAGTTGCCCACTTAGAGGGGAGCAGATGTGTCAGGAAGAAGATGAGACGCCCACGATATATTCACAATAAAGATGGTGTTTTCTCCACTTTTTTAAGCTTTTCATTTAGTCCTTTTGGGAGCTGAGAATAGTGGTGTGCTTTTATACAAGCATCTGGAAGAAATGATGATAGCTCTTGGAAGCTGAAAGTGAGAAGAATCCACTAATTTCAAGGAAGTGCCGCCAGTGTGCCCTGATCACCTCAGAGCAATTCTTGCTTTTAGGGTTGGACAGTTTTTGAATTCTGGGATCAGTATTGTGCTACAAACAAATGCAAAGAAAATAAAACCTGTGATCTGCAATGCTCAATAAAAAATTTGGGGCAGTTTATGTCTGACCCAGACTTTCGAAGACAACTTAGTTGGCAGTTTGCTTTGGGGTTTTTCACTTTCCAGGTTTTAATTTTCTCCCCAAAGTTCCAAAGCCCTTCACAGTATGGAGAACTACCAGACTTTCTAAACAAATTAGGATGAGGATGGGTGTTTCTCAAAACCTGGAAATTTTGGGTTCCACATAGGGCACTCTGTTGGACTCTGAGCAAAAACTCATCTCTACGTTTAATTCTTTTCACCAGTGTCCTGAAAATAATGTACGATGGGAAGCAAGTCACCTTATGACCATGATGAGCAGGCCAAGTGCTCCATCTGCTCTCTGGCATGTTAGGGTCTCTAACTATTGTTTCCAGGTCTTGCTATAACAAATGTATTTGTCCTATCACAGCAAAGTTTTGAAAAAAAACAGACATGATTGGCAATCAACAGTAAAAGAACCAAGGGCAGAGGTGAAAAGGTATCCAGAGGACACCTTGGAGCCAGCAGGTATTGTAAACACAAAGGTATTTATGAAACAGTAGCATAAATTCCCTTATGTTTTTAATTCCCTTATTACATATCACCACTATATAATGAATAGCCTTAAATTTTCAAGACCTTTTTACAGTAACTGTTAAAGCAAGTGAAGAAACAGTGATTATCTTTTTCTAATTGATATCTAGATAAGAGGTCTTTACAGTTTCATGAAAGAAAATTGATGTTTGCAAAATCTTGTGCTCCACATAAGTTCCCATCTTTGCTACATGCAAGGGAATATATAGATGTTTCATATTCCAACTTCTGAATGTTAATCTCATATACTATGGTTACAAGATATGTAGTATCTAGAGTAATTCTGACAAGGAACTTACAAAGAAGTCTGAATAGACACCAAAACCTAGTAAATATGAATTATGACAATATATGATGTTATCAAACTAGAGGCACTAAACATTACATATGTTCATTTATCTGGAGCAAGGCGACCTCAGCAGCATACACAGCAGTGTTCTAACACGCGAGATGTGCAAAGTAGCCGACCGGTTATTAATTTATCTTAATTTTGTGGGAATAGTACCAGGTTCATATGCTAAAGGAACAAAGATATTTCTTTAACATTTAGCCAGCTGGGCAACTCCTTTCACCAGTAGAAATGCATTTGATAGTTCCTAGCAGATATTAAGCCAGCGTGCAGAGACTCTAGGAGGAAGAGGCAATTTGCCTTACACGTGCTATGATTCTCTAAGATGAAGTCTTCACAGGAAAATGACTGACTGGTATTGGTATAAGCTGCTTTATAACAGAGAAATTTAAAACATAAATAAATCACAGAGAATATACTTTTTCCAAGATAGACAAAATATAAAAATTACTATCCCAAAATTTCACATTTACCAGGTTGAAATATACAGATCCATCTGAAGAATCATCTTTGCTTTCTATGGCACAAGATATAAAAAGGTCTAATAAGTTAAGTCGGTATGAGCTTTTGCTTTGGAATTCAATGAGTTTTTTAATCCAGACCATAGTGCTTGCCTACCTCGCACCAAAGCTCTGGCATTTTAATTAATGCAAATCATAGACAAGCTGCAACAGAAGACAAGGTGCAATGGAAACATAAACTGTTACTATTTCTTATTGCACTCTGCTACCGAAATTTGGGAACTGCAGTACAAAGGAAGTTGCTGAATGCTGCAAGAGCACTAAAAAGTAGAGATTTTTGCAGAAGTATTGGCTGTCAGGTAATAAGCTCATTTTTCTCTCAAGGGAAAATAGATTTTCCTTCTGTAAAGATTTTTTTTAATTTCCTCATACTGTGCAGTACTATAAATTGCATGGAAGGGACTTGATTGGATTTTACAAATGACTGTAGCCTTTTATTTTTTATACACTTGTAAAACTAGGATGGCTACTGTAACTGAAGTAATATAGGTGTCATTTTCTACACAATTTGGTTTAGGAAACTCTAATGTCTGACGAGAACTTATTATACGATCGAGCATTAATATTCTGTCCTGCTCTTTTCTGGTTTAGTAGTTTTTTTTCTAACACAGTTTGTTGACATGCTGCCAGTCATGCTCAAGGTTATTCATTACGTGATCATCACTGCTTACCTTCAACTCACCTTCTGGTATTTTCTAGTCTCAGACAGTCACAATGTTTGGAGAACTCTTCAACAATGATAAAGTTTTGCAAAACTCAAAATAATTGCTTCTTCGACACTATCCAAAGTATCTGGGTACTAGTGTGACACCCTGTCCCTCCTACCATTGCCCCATGTGAGGAGCTTCTGATAACCTTCAATGGCACAGCTGTAGCTTTGTTCTATGCTGCTACCCAAGAGCGATGGCAGTGGAAGTTTCTAAGTTTACCACGAGCCTTTAAGGGTTCCTCCACACCACGCTTTTCCTTTTGATGTGTGACTTTTATCCCAATACACTTAAAGCTATTTCTTGAAATGGATTTGTGCTAAAAATAAGGACCATTGAACCCAAAAGTGCCTGAACTCTATAGGTTTGATTTGTAGGGAACATGCCTTTCTGCACGCCCAACTTTGTGATTTTAAGCTGAAGTCTCCTGACATTTGCTGTTTGAATTAATGACCTGTCCCGTGAAGACTGGTGATTGTAAGGCTGTCTGCTTTCATTTAGGGGAAATCTCTAGGCCTGTAGCTGCTTGGAAAAGTTTGAAAAATTACTCCGAGTTCACTTTACATTTTCAGAAACAAAGACAGAAGCCTTCCAATTAAAAAATAATTGATTCCTCTCCTCTCCTCTCCTCTCCTCTCCTCTCCTCTCCTCTCCTCTCCTCTCCTCTCCTCTCCTCTCCTCTCCTCTCCTCTCCTCTCCTCTCCTCTCCTCTCCTCTCCTCTCCTCTCCTCTCCTCTTTCTCTTCTTTCATAGCATTGCTTTTTGTCTGGAGGAGTTTAGGGGTATCTTTCAAGATTAGGGATTTCTTATTATCATTTTGAATTGTGACACCTTTTCGAAACCCAGAGCTTTTGCATCTAGTAAAACAACATACTGCTGTTACTGTCATTTTTGTCAGTTGTGAAAGTTAATTCTTGAAAATCGTTTGAAGATCTTTCAGCTTAATAATTCTTATTAAATCAGGCTGTAAATTATCAGATTAGAGTAACATATCGATTTGTCAGCTGACCCAGGGATCCCTATGCAAAAAACAGTGACATTAGATTTTTCAGAAATTGAATGAAATGAAAATTGGTTTGGTTTGTCAGATGAGCTCTTTTCTCTTGACCAAAGGTATCCAATCTGTAATAGTGTAAGTAGTTTTAAGCATAAAGAAAACACAGAAACGTGTTAGAAGCAAAGGAAAAAGGATAAAATTAATTTCAGAGGGCTGATTATCACCAAGAAGCCAGAACCATTGGCACTGGCACCCTACCCCAATGCAAAGAGATGCTGCCATACTGTAATAAAATTGTTTTCCACTCCCAGGAAAGCTGATTTTTTGTAGGTGATGTTTTACAGCTTCACAGAGACAAAGCAGTGGAATGTGCAGGATGCTGCACTGTATATACACACTCCCGCTGTTCTAACTTTTGAGAGATTCCCTGTAACAATTTTCTAGACCTTCCCTCTTCCTAATCATTAAGCTCTGAATGCCAGGAGTAGCTGGCAGCTGCCTTCTGGGTGGAGAAGGCGGCAAAATCGGCCCTGGCCTGCTTTGAAAGGTCAAAGAAGGAAAAATCCAAGTTTGGAGGGGAAATCCTCTACCACAGGTATAAACCAGCATGAAGATAGTGTGATTTGACTCTGCAGGCTAATGCTTAGGGTGCTTAACTGATAGAGAAAAGACCTTGTTTAAGAAGCATGCTCCATGGGAATACATTAATGTATGATGCCATCATTGAATTTAAAGAAATAATGTTATTTTTATAAAAGGATAGAAGTACGTTATCCCCTCTCATATGAGTTCCTTATTCAACAGGCTATAAGGCTGGTCTATTTCTTCTCTGATGTTCTTCTAGCTTTCTAGCAATTGTTTTTTAGAATACAGCCCACGTTTTCTCTGGTCAAAACCTTACATTTGAGTTGACAATATTCCTCCTGCTTAAAACCAAAGCTGAGACTTCAGTTCCTTCACTCTCTTGTGCCAGCTCCAGTCAGCATGTCATGGCAAATTTTACCTTGTATTGGCAACAAGTCCACACTGCTAAAGGGGAGCAAGGGGACTATTCTGTTTCAACCACTGTTATTCTAAGCTTTCCCTTGAATTTCTGTGCCTTCCTGCAGGCACCAGGAGCAGCAGGGTTTCTCAGCCTCACCAGTAGCTGGCTGCCACTTTGCAATACCAAGAGGGTGTTCAAACAGTACATTCAGCAAGTACAAACAGCCTCATTTGAGTATTCAATTACTGCTGTCTGGTAGCTGAACGTTATCCAAGCCATGGCAACGCAGGAAAGACAATGAGACTGAACGCTTCACGGTTTGCTGTTCCATCTTGCCAGACTTTAGTTTTTTTAACAATCACTAAGGAAGTATATGATGCAATGCAACGTAATCTAAGAATTTCTTCCTCAAAGTTTTGATTTTCAAAGCTTTTTTGAGCCTGTTTGTCAAAGAAGCAGCAGTGCATGCAAAGTGCTTTTGTAGCGTGACTGTTGTGTATTAGCAGATCACTTAGAAATGGGTTTTCCATGGGCATCCTCTCTTAGAGTGCAGCGGGTCTAGCATATGGATTAGATGTGTCAGTAGCCTTTGTAGGTCTGATCTATGTCCTTATTCTGTTAAAAACCAAAACATATAGTAGGTTTCTCATCTTTCAATTTCATACTTATTCTCAGCTTTTCATGTTGGTTTTTTTTTTCCTTGTATTTCCTGTGTGTTTTCCCTCTTCACTTTCTTTTTGATTTTCCTGTGCAGTTCAAGCTTTGATTATCTAGTATTAGTTCTCAAAGTGGACTTAAACTGAGATTTATGCTCTCTGCTCAGAAACCGGCCATGAAACATGCACAGCAACTCTCACCAGGAAATAATTAAAATGGCAATAGATGAAATTGTGGAGATAGGACACTCTTGAGAATTTTTGCAGGAAGTGCTAAGGAAATCTTTCATGGCACAGCTAAGGAGATGATATCGAAACATTAACTTTTCGGAAACATTAACCATAGGAAAGGAGATATTTTGTGAATGAAAAAAGTAAATTGTAAGAGAGGTAGAAGAGGGAGAATGATGTCATGTTTCATGAAAAAAAACCTCAAATGTCCCTCAGGAGAGAAAGTCACATCTGTCACTCTTCCACCCCTGCCAGATCAGTCAGTGTTCACAGGCAGGACCACTGGCAGCACTCAGCATCTCACCAGCACCCCCTTTCATTTTCTTTCCTCTGGTTACCTTTTCCTTGCTCAGGCTGGATGACAGTGCAGTATTGTGAAGAAATATGAAGTAAATTGTGTTTATTGTGCCAGAACAACCAGTTGACCAGAAATTCAAGAGAATGAATGGGGGAGAGAAAGACGGAAGGAGCTAGTGCTACAGAAGGAAGGAGCTAGTGCTACAAAAGAAACTGAGATACAAAGGGGCAAGGGGAACAGGAATGCCAGCATTCCTCATTATCGACAAACAGTGAGCAATAGGTTGATTTAAGAAAATTGTTTTTCTCTCTACCGTCCCTTAAAGTCACTTTCACAGATAGGTATCGACTGATATGTATCAATCTATATCTTCCTTTCAAATATGCTGCTAATCCTGCAACACATACACAGTGAAGTCTTATTTCACCCTTTGAATTAAAAAAAGAGGGTGGCTTTAGTAAACAGAGTGTGTTCCAATTTCTGTTTCTCAACTGGTCCTTGTGCTCAACTGTGTCTCAACTGATCCCTGTGCTATAACCAGAAAGGAGCATTTTTAGCATATTGTAAATATGTATGACTTATTTACCCTTTATTTTCAAAAGAAATCTTGGTGTGCTCTGAATGGATGTTAGGGCTATGGGAAAATGAAGTGTTTTCGCAGCTGAGGTCATAAATACTAAATTCCACAGCAAGCAGCCACTAGTCTTAATATTTGCAAAAACATTGGTGCAAAAATACTCCATTTTCCTTCACAAAGGTAGATGCATATTATTTAAAGACCTAGTGATGAATCTGTGTAAAACTTGATTGTGAGATCATTTTTAAAATTCCTGGAGGAGCAGAGGAGCAAAGGTGACTAAAATACAAAGTGTTCACAAGGACTGGAAAAGAGAACCGCCTGCAGAGGACCCTGCAGCAATGCCGGCGATGCCTTTGTAACCTGGGACAGACACTGCCACTGGGGAGATCATTATGCAGGGGCTGATATCCAAAAGCTTTGTATCACCTTATAAAGAAGCAACAAAACAAAGCTATGACATGGACAAATCTCTAGGACCTCAGCACAGCCTGCATTGCCTCAGAAATCGGTAATCCCTGCTTTCCCAACCCCCTAAGAGATCAATTATGGAATTCTTTTGAATAATAAAACCTAAGTGAAATATCAATCTCAGCTAGTACCTTACCTTGCATTTCAAACTGAGCCCACAGACACTGCAGCTCACAACAGAGGCACTGGCTCAGGAGGGGTAGGAGAAGTTTACAGCCTATAGTTTATAGTACTCTTGTTTAGTATGACTTACGTAGGCGTCTTGCACAGAACCGCTTCAGAAGTCTTCAGGTTACACTGACCATGGCATTGCTTGCTTTGACCATGTATTTTGAATCCTATTGGTTTTAGATAAACAAAGTATACTGAAAAAATAACTCTGGAGGGCAGTTTGGCGTAGGGCCTCCCAGGCCAGCTACAGCTTTTGGGTTGCTCCCCACCTCCCACTGAGGCAGTGGTCAGTCCTTCTCAGTGCCCATAACCCACTGCTGCCCTGGGCAGCCCGGAATGGGCTATGCAGACACCACATCACCCAGACCAGAGCTCCACTCAGGAAGGAACACTTCCACATGAATTTGAGCTCCAGGACAAGATTTTAATCTGTAGCATTTCTCTGGGACTGATGCTATCTGATGTTCTGAATGGTCTGTAAAAGCTCTCCTGAAGAGGGAGGCTGTTGCACAGGAAAGAGGGGCCCAGTGGCAAGGAACCCTGTTGTGGATTTCTGGTAACCCAGGATGATATCGACAAGTGATACATTTGCTTATTTTTGACAAATGTCAAAGAGTCCTTTTTGTCCAGGTTCCTTTTTCTACCTCCAGACAGTTTTTTCCCCATGAGTTAGTGCTGGAGCACTCTGAGTGTTCCTTTAACAGTGAGATCGCACCTGAGGAACGGGGCAGCAGCTTCTGCTTCCGTTCACTCATGGAGCTTTTCCTTTAGTCTCCTATGCAAAGATATTAACACAGCATACAGTCCACTGGACTATCTTTGAACTAAGGTTGGAAACCAACTTGTATAGGAACAGCTTTTTGTGCAATGAAGCAGGTTTGGAGCAGAAAAGGTGTGATATGAATGCACAGCTTGTTTTCTGGAACAGATACTTTAAAAGGGCAATCAACTGAAGGGAGCTGTTTTACCTTAATAAGATTACTCACCTCTTTATTGTAGTACAGAATGGCCAGGGTTGTACTTAACTGCTGGAATAATGTGTACAATCGCCTGCTTTGATTTTCTTTTTTAAATAGGACTTAGGTTTACCTTGACCAAAAAGGGCTACCAGTGTGTGTCACGAGGCCTGCAGCCCCACAGCAGCTGGGCTGGGAGACCAGGGTTGTTGCAAAGAAGGGTTCCCTGTCCCAGCTCCGTAAGCACCCAGGTCCCAGCTCATACCCAGGCACCTGGGAGTCTCACAGTAATCCTTTACAGCCAGGAAATGGCATTAACTTTTTTCTGAAACTCTGAAATTCAAAACTGCAGCTACTGAAGCAAATCGCTGTACATTTCATAACTATTCACAGAATTTTTTCCCGGTGAAGTATTGACGTATGTGGAGGTGTCACATTAAAAAGCAAAGAATTGACATTTAGACCTCCTTCACTGGCAATCCTTAACGAAAACACTGTTTGGAGAGTGAGATAATTAAAGCAAGTCAGATCATATAGAACACAGTGTCGGTATGTGAAAGGTTAACATCAGGTAGCGAGACCGTTTCAGAAACATCTCAGCCAGAACTGACAGTTTTATAGCCTCCTAGAAAATATACCTTTACTTTGTTCAGTAGCACTTCAGAGCCTTCATATATCATTTGGGCCAGAAGGAAAATGTGAACATTATTGTTTTTTTCTAAACAAAAAAAGTCTGTTCCAATAAATGTTGTGACCAAAATTAATGGGACTAAAATAACATGTCAAAATCAATGCGTGCTTAATATCAGTGTGCAGTTCACTTGTTTTCCTTTGGGTCTAAACACTGGCAAACATTTACAGGGTGTGAGAGTCCTTTGAAGTGAACTTCCATGGTTTAGAAGCCTATAGATAAACTCAGTAATATGAAAATTTGATTAATGACCAGTATTTGAAATAATACTTCAGAACTATCGGTAAGGGTCAAATTCTTATACGCTGCTATTCCATCTTCTTTCCTGTGGGAAATGTTGGCATATGTTCTTGAAGTCCCAGTGTGGTATATATGGATCCACTTATGTCATTGCACATATCTCTCAAACTTTTCACTAGCCAAACGATTTTCCTGGAGGTTACTGTGGTTTATAGGGATGCTATGTCAATTCCAACCAACAGATATTAAGTTCAACAGAGTGCAAGGCATTTTCTTTTGCATTATAGCTAAAATCTCATAACCACCTCAATCCAAAAGAAATATGAGCTTTTAACAGCTTTGAGGCGAAACTCATAATAATAACTTTTTTATGTAGCATTTTTCATCTCAGGATTGCACAAAGCACTTTGATTCATGGAATTGCTTTTAAGCCAAGAGAAATCATTACGATTTTGGTCTCCTGCAAAGCACAGACCTGTGGTTCTTCTACAGTACCTTGGAGTAACCTTAAGAGAACCTCATCAGGTAGATTGTATCAGGCTTATTTTTGTGAATAGGGAAATCATGGTATTCAGTTAATTGGCTGACTCTAGAACACATCACAAGAAATACAATCAGCAAAATAAATTGAGATTTATCTAGGAATTGTTTTACCAATTGCAAAATGCCTAGCTGTTTTCAGATATGAAACTGATGTGGGAAAAACAAGCACAGTCCCTTCTTTTAAGTCTCAAGGACTTATAAGAACAGAATTAATTGTCTTTAATTGAAACTATGAGAGCAATGATAGACACTTGCTGTTAATAATTTTGGGGTTTTATTATAGTACTTGGAGTCGCTGTAGTGTTGAGGAGGAGAAAGTTTAGTTTCTCTTCCTCACATGCCATTAACAAGCTGGTGGTGATGAAAACAAGTAATAAGGAGTGCTTTGGGGAGATTTTATTTCATTTAATTGCCATGATAAAATAATGAAATAGTAATACAAGAGAGGCAAATCAAAGAGCAGCAAAAGAAAATGGATATTCAATATTTTTTATGTCCCATGCTAATAAAGGGCAACTTGCTTTTGTGTTCATGAAGCACTAAAGAGCAGAACTGGGTGGATAAACATGGATTAATTCAGACAGAATGGCAGGTACAAGGGAGCTGTCCATTTTAAAAAATTTCAAATGGAAATGATAAAATTATAAGGTTTATTTTTATCTACCACAGTGCCTTTCTGAGATGTAGTGCTGTTCAACCTTAGGATCAATGAAACATATTTAACAGATCCAGTTTATGTCTAAAATAAATACAGTTCCTAGCTATAGGAAAAATCATACTAACATCAACTCAAGTTTCATTTAAGTTTTTATATTTGGTTTTAGAAGCTATTGCTAATAGCTACATAAAAATGTAACAACTCCAACTCTGAAAAATTCTTATTGTAAGGCTTCAAAGTTCCACTGTTTTAGAAGAACTGTTAGTTTATTTTAATTTTTTTTTCTTTAAATAAGAACCAAAAATAATCCACTTAACTATGCAAGATAATAATTTATTTCTCTGGGAGTGCAATATAACATTGTATCTATTTAGACTTCTGAGAAGCTTCTTCCCGTATTGTACTTTGAGTCGTGTCCTGGGTATTGACAGAAAGACTCCATCCTCTCAAAGAATGTCTTTTGCTGTAGCAGTAAGTAAACAAAAGGAGTGTTCATATAGGGTCGTCTTATCATTTATTTGGTTTCTTATCATATCAGAAGAATGAATAAAATTAATTGTTTCTTCACCTAGTGCTCTTACAGATACTTGAGGTCAGCTTTCTGTCTTTTATTGTGGCAATATATATTGCTGCCTATTTCACCACAGGAATTTGTTAGATTTTTTCACCTGTGTTGTAGGAATAATTAATAACTGTCTTTTTGTATTACTGACATATCTTTCAAGACCATTCTATGCTGTTGTTCAAGCTAAAGTACCACTTTATTGATTTTTGAGCACAAAGGGGTTCCTGATTTCCCAAGGATTCAATGATGTTAGGATGGCTGGTAAAACTGTAGTTTATTCTGATTTGTTTTTCAGAGTTTGGGTGTTCAAATTGTGCTTAGTTAGCACTGTATTGATTTTAGCTTCTGAGTGACCTATGATTATGGGCTTATGTTCTAACATTTGAATGTAGATGGAAAAGGGGAATTACTTTCTCTGTATCAATTTTCTTTTTAACTCTAATGGCTAGGAAACCATGAAAATTTGAGATAAGCTGTGTCTGTGATTTCAGGGGCAAAATGTTGGCTTCAAAGCATTCAGCTTATTTCTGAGCATGAGATGCAACACAGTAACATGACTTCAAATTGCTGAAGTCTTTCATCTAGAGTGTGCAGTCATCGCTAGTACTCTAAGAGACCAAACTATGTGTCTAAAACAATGAAAGCTTTAATTTCAGCACTATAGAAACATTACACTGGAAATAATTTACTCCAGGTAATACGGTAAATTGCATATTGAGGACATGGAATGAAGAAAATAACTTGAAGTATACCTTTGTGGTTTATATTCATTATATAATGACAAATTTATCAAAGTAGAGTGTGAACAGAGAACAATGTCTATATGCAGTTGAAGACTTATCGTTAATGTGTTGCAGAATCTGTTAAAATAATATATTGCTTTATGGATTGTCTTTGGTAACCTAACTGGAAAGAAAATCTGCCATGGACAGCAAACCTGAAGAACACATATGAATTTGACCTTCTGTTCAAAAATGCAGGAGAATTGTTGATATTGTATGGTATGCCAGAGGTCATCAATTGGTCTGCAGTATACTGCAAATATGACAGTTAAGATTTTCGTTAAAATGTCTTGTCCAAGTTCTTCAGTGTCATGCAATGGTGGGCAGATACATCACCCATATCTGCATCTCTCACAGCCCACTTGTCCATGTCCCCATCCTTCGTTTTCCTCCTGGTACTAGTAAAATTCTATTTCTGGCTCAAAGAACTACATGACAGTACTAAAAAACGTACTGAGCAGCAACAGGATGAAACCAAAACCTTGCTAAATTTTTGAAATGCTGGATTATGAGATCTGACCCAGAGTTCCGAAGACATTGGTTGTAAGGAAACTCAGGTTACACACCTGGAACAGCCAATATAGCTCAGATTTCCTGTTCTGAATTATGACAACTCTGACTTAAGACCCAAGGTTTCTTGCTTCTCACCTGCTTGTCCAAACTACAAGACAAGTAGCATCTTTCTGGGATAGCTCATTTGTTTTCACATACACACACAAATTCTACAATTTGAACAATCTTTCCTAAGGAAAGCTGAACTGAGGTGGATACAAAGTCTTTAATCTTAAGTAAAATAACAACTGCAACTTGTTTTGCTGCAATCTTCTTGAATGCTATAGATTTAGGGTTTCAGAGATTTTTTTTGCCTGTGTTTATTTTAGGGGGGTTGGAGGAGTGGTTGTACTTGTTCCTTTTTTCTTGTTCAGTTTTTATTTTATTCTTATTACAAATAGAACTATCCTGTAAATCTGTGTCTTTTGTACAGATGGACTCTTCCATGGTTGTGCAGATGTTCGCCATGTTGGAGAAACAAGAGGCATGCTGTGATCCTCAGACCTCAGCTCTGTTCTGTCTTCCAGAGCTCACTAGTAGCCTGTTCAGACCAGTATGGTGAATGAGTATAATGTGTCTGCAGGAATTTGCTCTCCTGGGGAATGCAACACAACTTAATGTACTATTTTCAGTTCTTGGCAGTCCAATGTAGATGTAACTTACGCCTCTATAACTGAGACTAGCTCACCATCTCGCAGTGCTAAGAAGCCAGTGAGTGGATCAGAAATGGTATGAAGCTACATATGAACTCTTAGATGAGTAAAATGTCAGTAAAGAATGCATTTGAGCTGTTAAAATTCTTGATGCTTGTCTGTGCATACCAGTTCTAGTCACAACCCACCCCCTAACTGTACCATCACATACTAGGTCTGTCAAAGGGGTTCACTACATAAAGATTATCTGATCTATAAGATGGAGAAGAATGGGAAATGAAGTGATCAAAGAAGACACTAAATATGAAAATTAAGCAGACATAGGAAACTTGGTTAAAATTTGCAAGCCTCACTTATCAGCTACATTACTCAGGAACTAGGTTTTCTTGTATCTTTATCATTGTTGTTCCTTGTGTTGCTGTAGCATCTAGATAATCCAGTAATGAATCCACCAAGGCAATCAATTACTGTAGTAGATATTTCATATTTATAACAGAAAGATACTCCCAGAGGAGCTAGCAATGTGGTAGTTAGTCATCTGAGAAACAGAAGGTGTACGGGTATAGAGGAAGTAGTCAAGGGAAAAAACATACCAGCCAACATGCTTGCAATAAAGAGCATATTATGACAACTCATTGCTTTTTCCTAGTATCTAATCTAGAAAACCAGAAGAACAAGCTGCTATAAAGTTCTTTTGAAATGATGTTACAGAAACAATCTGTCCTCTCCCCTGTCTAAACTATTGTTTCTCTTTTGAGTTAGCTGGGAAAGTGCTTTGGATTTCAGCCTTTTCCAAAACACTAATTGTGTGCTCATGTAATGAATACAAATAGCATAGTTTTGGAAAACAAAAATTTTAGTTCTTGGATTAGAGACAAATGGATGTTCACTGCAGAGTGTCTTTGCTTGTCTTAAAATATAAAAGGCCAGTCAATACATTTTACTGAGTCATATGCCATGAAATCATGAGATCATAGAATAACAGCAATGGAAGATGTCTGAAAAAGTTATCTGCTCTATTCCTCTGCTCTAGGGTGGGACGAGCAAGATTTGTGGCATTTTACACAGCTTTCTCAGCATGTTTATTGGTAGGTTGCTCCTGGTAATAAGCCTGCTCTTTTTCTCCTGCAATTCAAGTTCACCCAGGTGTTCTGACTGCTCCTGCCATGGTAATATATCCCCACATGCTGCATATTGCAATAGAACTGAGCAGTTATCAGTAGGAGATGCATAAACTTTTTAATTATGTTCCCTTTTCACACAGTTGAGTATTTTGCTGGTAGGAACACTAATGCAATAAGAGAGAGAGAGATTGACAGCATTCTTTAAATTAACTCTTTTTTTAATTGAGGTGCAACTGAAAAATAGGCCAGGAAAAGAGAAAATGTAGTACTTAATGGTTTCTGCTGCTGCTGCGATGCTTAGGATAATTGCAGTACTCTAATTGCATTCTTTTTAAGTAATCAAGCAGAAGTTTTCCAAAATAATTGTTAATGGCAACAGTCATATCTTCCCTAAAACAGTCCCTTCAATATTTACTTATCCGATTAGAATTATATCAAATCAAACTAGACAGAATCTTTTTTTCATATTTTTTGACAACCACTCTACAAAATCTTGTAGAGAGTGAAGGCTGAAAAACTTAATGGAACATACTGTTTTGACAAATAGTTTTGGGGTTGGGTTTTTTTTCAGGCAAAATGGCTGAAAAACATAAATGCTTTTGCAATCATTTATTATTTAGATTATTGTTTTGATATTACAAATTAAACATTTAGAAATGTGTCAATTTAAGGTTGATATATGGTACTATATAAATACTTCACCATTGTAGTGAGTACTACAGATGGGATGGTAAAAGGTTAATTTAGCAAAACGTTTTAAGGATGTTTTCTTTCAGTGGAAGTTAAACTGAATTGCACTCTGAACACACTTGTTTTGGTTAGTACCCAATTTGCAGTGAAGAAAAGAAAAAGCTGTCAAGAAAAAGGTAAATAGTTTGTCTCCTGCATCTTCCTACCATTAGTATGCTACTTCTCTAGAATAAAAGAAAAGTTTGCTGAGGGGTGGGAAGGAGGGAATCCACTACCTCCTAACTGTCAAACACTAGGTATTCACTCTCTATGTCTGTAACTTCAAATAATGACACCTTCAGTGCTGATCTCTTTCCAGTCCTGTAGGAGCAGAATAACAAAACAAAGGTTATCCCAAGCTGAGAGAAAAATGGGAGAAAAGGTTATTTAGGCTGTCAGGGAAACGGGAGAGACAACTTGAGTGCATTCCTCTGCTCCAGGCTTTATATTTGGCCTCAATAATTTGGTAAATAGATTTATCCTTATTTTACAGCTGGAAAATTGATCTCCCCATTCCTCAAAATATTGTGAAAAAAGGTATTATGTATCAGTTGCTCAAGACCAAGTTTACTAAGTATTTAAAAGATTTAAAATACACGGTATGATACCTTCTATAAATTATATTATACTGCATAATAAGTTAACCTATCTGAAAACACGCCTAAAACTCCTTATTGGTTACATGTTTAGGGGAAGGAATATGTTAAAAATTGAAAGAATGATGGCTAGATTGTCATTGTAGCTTAAGCCACTGACAAACAGTACATTATTTTAGTTAACCAATACAATGTTATCAGTGGCCTGAACTGCTGATCCTGATCAAGCTTTTTAGCAGACTAAGGACTGGAATTGGCCAGTTTTAAAAGAACATTTTCTGAAACAGAATCCTTCAAATTTCTCTCAAATCGGTGATTCAAGAGAGCTAGTTCAAGTTATTAGCCCTTCTTGGAAGTCTGTCTTCAGTTTAGAACAGATTACTGTATTTTGATGAATCCATTGCATTCAAAGAGCTCTTTGTAAATTCTCCTTCAGAAGTGTGGGGCATGGTAGTTAGCATAAGCAATTTCTACAGCATAAGTCATGGGGATAGTTTTCAGCTTAGACACAAATTCTGGTGCATTTAAAGATCTGAAAAATGAGTACAGAACATAAGGGCTGGCTCAGTGTTAACCTTGTGCAGTTCAATCAATACTGTAATACAGACCCTCAAGCTGAGACAGCATCACCCTTCCTGATCACCCCTCCTGATCGCTCCTACTTACTGCAGTGCACTGTGTAAATGCTTCCTTTACCATTACAGGAAAAGATTAAAAAAATAGAAATGAAGTGCAGATTGGGGTTAGGTTTGGAAAGGGATGTTACAGACATTAGAGAAAAAACTTATCCTTTCCTTCTAAATGCATTGGGTGAGAGAGAGCTCTTACTTTAGCTATTCATATCGTATTCAGACATTGCACTTGTAGAACTCTCACTTTTGCAAATTTAAAACCTCAAAAGCAGGACCAGCCCCACATACTTGCTGCAGAATGCAGTAGACTGCTTTTTTGGCTTTGGGACCCCAGAATTTTGCAGCGAAGTTGTACAGATTTTTCTGTGGTTGGTTTATTGTGGTTCAGTGACTGATCAAATAGAATCATCAGGGAGACTCAAAACACGGGGTTTTTTTTCTAGCCAGAGTTTTAAAAAAAACCCTGTATTTCATTTTCACTTATTTCCTAATTTTGAAAGTTATGTTTCTCTAATGAATCCCTAAATTAGCCCATTTGTTTTAAAAAAGTTTATATATGTGTTTAGAGGAATGTTTTAGAAATTCTCTTAATTCCAGAGGTTTTTTTCTTACCTAGGTCTTTTGTTTTTTCCTAAATTTGTCCTAATTTTGTCCTAAAATTTTAAATGATTGGGAGAGGGGAATATTTCTCTGTAAATGATTTTTTATTAAATAAACCATCCATCCACTAAACCAGTTTTTATTAAATAAACCACAATAGAGAGGTGCCTAGGTCTATTCAAGGGTCTATTTAAAATGTGTATGTGCTTAGTCCAGTCTTCAGCATTATAGTCAGCTTAATATCACTGTTAAGTAAAAAAATCAGTCAAAACTGATTCCATGATTGGCAGTGTTGCCGAGCAGCTCACAGACTGAATGGACAGGGAGGCTAATTAGGTATCTGGAATGGGCTCATTTCTCATCTGTAAAGCTTGGCATCAGCAGACTAGGAAGGATGCTAAATAAGAGTTTTTGCTTTTCTCACATGAACCTACTGTGTTATTTTTCCATTTCATTTCATTAAAACATAGAAATGCATTGAATGCAACCCGATGATTTTAATTGTAATAATGATGCTGTAAGATGATGATCTATGATTTTAAAGATTTACACCAAACCTGAGAAGTGGTATTTGTTATACTGATATCAAATTTTCCCAGTCAGAATTATTTTTCTAACGGTCAATTAAAGCTTAATATAATGTCATCAAATACTTTAAAATATTATTAAGGGGATAATATTGCTCTAATAAAACAGTATCAATAAAAATTAAGAAACCATATTTCAAATCACTTTATAGAAAAGAAGATAACTTCAGTAGATCTTACTTTTTTTTCTCTTTTTGTAGTGTTGTCAGGTTTTAGAATTCCACCCATGGGCACCCTTAATATGGATTTAGGATTCTAAAAGCTTAAGTTTCTATTTTTGCCCAGAGGCATCATTCTGTCTTCTGTCTTTAATCTTAAACATCATTTGTCCTTATTATAAGAATTTATTAAAACTCTTCATCTCTCTGCTTGCACATTCACTTCCACTGCTTGAACTGATACACTCCAGTAATTCACTGCTGAATTCAAATCTATCTTGCTATGTAGCCTCCAAAGTTGCTGGCTTTTTTAGATACAAATCTCTCATTTGCGATTATATTTTGATTTATCAGGCAGCATTCTTGTGTCTTACCACTTTTATTTTCCCTTGTGGTGATTAATAGTCTCCACTCAAAAATTATTTTCAATGGCTTCTAGGCAAGTGTCACCCATGTTGCTTCACCAATTGTAGAAATGTGTCTCAAAGTTCACTGAAATTATTTAACAGTTATGTGGCTGCTTCATTATCTATTCACAGAATCAAAGAATTGTAGGGGTTGGAAGGGACCTCAAGAGATCATCGGGTCCAACCCCCTGCCAAAGCAGGCTCCCTAGGACATATCACACAGGTAGGCATCCAGACAGATCTTGAATATCTCCAGAGAAAGAGACTCCACAACCCCCCTGGGCAGCCTGTCCCAGGGCTCTGTCACCCTCACTGGGTAAAAGTTCTTCTGCATGTTGGTGCGAAACTTCCTGTGCTCCAACTTAAAGCCATTTCCCCTTGTCCTGTCTCCACAGACCATAGAAAAGAGGCTGACCATCTCCCCGTGTCCCACACTCGAGATATTTATAAACATTAATAAGGTCCCTCCTTAGTCTTCTTTTCTCAAGGCTGAACAATCCCAGTTCTTTCAGCCTATCCTCATAGGAGAGATGCTCCAATCCTTTAATCATCTTCACAGCCCTCCTCTGGACTCTCTCCAGGAGATCTCTGTCTTTTTTTATATCATGGAGCCCAGAACTGGACACAATACTCCAGGTGGGGCCTGATCAGGGCAGAGTAGAGGGGGAGGATCACCTCCTTTGACCTGTGGGCAACGGTCCTTTTGATGCACCCCAGGATCCCATTGGCTCTCCTAGCCACCCAGGGTACACTGCTGGCTCATGGCCAACCTGTCATCAGCCAGGACCCCCAGGTCCTTCTCCACAGAGCTCCTCTCCAGCAGGTCACCCCAGCCTGTACTGATTCAAGCGGTTATTCCTTCCCAGGTTCAAGACTCTACACTTGCTTTTGTTGAACCTCATCTGGTTTCTTACTGCCCAGCTCTCCAGCCTGTCCAGGTCTCGCTGGATGGCAGCGCAGTGTTCCTGCGTGTCAGCCACTCCTCCCAGCTTTGTATCATCGGCACTTGCTGAGGGTCGATGCTATTCCTTCATCAAGGTCATCGATGAAGATGTTAAACAAGACTGGACCCAACACTGAGCCCTGGGGAACACCGCTAGTCACAGGCCTCCAGTCAGACTCTGTTCTACTGATCACCACCCTCTGAGCTCAGCCCGACAGCCAGTTCTCAACCCACCTCACTGTCCACTCATCAATCCCAAGCTTTCTCAGCTTTGCTATCAGGATGCCATGGGAGACAGTATCAAAAGCCTTGCTGAAGTCAAGGTAGATGACATCCACTGCTCTCCCTCCATCTACCCAGCCTGTCATGAGATCATAGAAGGCTATGAGATTGGTCGAGCACAATCTCCCCTTGGTGAATCCACGCTGACTACTCCTCATGACCTTATTCTCTTCCAATTGCTTGGAGATGGCCTCCAGAACAAGCTGTTGCTTCTTTCCAGGGACAGAGGTGAGACTGACTGGCCTGTAGTTACTTGGATCTTCTTTCTTGCCCTTTTTGAAGACCGAAGTGACATTGGCTATCCTCCAGTCTTCAGGTACCTCTCCTGTTTGGCAAGACCTGTTGAAGATGATAGAGAGTGGCTCCGCCAGCTCCCTCAGCACACGTGGATGCATCCCATCTGGGCCCATGGATTTATGTGCATTTATCCCTTTGAGACACTCAAAGGGATCAATGCACATTTCTCAGCATGCAGCACAAACATAAGATATTTAAGAGGATATCTAAAGTTTCAGGTGTTATTGTGGTAGTTTGATACTGGCTGGAGGCCAGACACCCACCAAAGCTGCTCTATCACTCCCCTTTTCAGCTGGACAGGGGAGAAAATATATATTGAGAGGCTTAGGAGTTGAGATAAGGACAGGGAGAGATTATTCAGCAATTAGGGTCATGGGCAAAATAGACTCAATACAGAATACAGAGAGGGAGGAAAAAAAGCATCTAATTTCATAGAAATATAGAATCATTAAGGTTGGAAAAGACCTCCAAGATCATCTAGTCCAACTGTTCCCTAACACCTATATTACTTATTAAACCATGTCCCTAAGTACCTCATCCAATCTTTCCTTGAACACCCCGAGGGACAGTGACTCCACCACCTCCCTGGGCAACCCATTCCAATGCCTAACCACTCTAAGAGATTTCTCCTAATTTCTAGCCTGAACCTCCCCTGGTGCAACTTGTGGCCATTCTCTCTGTCCTATCGCTAGTTATCTGTGAGAAGAGGCTGACCCCCAGCTCACCACAACTTCCTTTCAGGTAGATGTAGAGAGCAATAAGGTCTCCCCTGAACCTCCTCTTCTGCAGACTAAACAACCCCAGTTCCCTCAGCTGCTCCTCACAAGACTTGTGTTCCAGACCAGCTTTGTTGCCATTCTCTGGACAAGCTTCAGGGTCTCAATGTCTTTCTTGTAGTGAGGGGCTCAAAACTGAACACAGTATTTGAGGTGCAGCCTCACCAGTGCTGAGCACAGGTGTGTGATCACCATCCTGGTCCTGCTGGCCATGCTATTCCTGATACAAGCCAGGGTGCCATTGGCCTTCTTGGCCACCTGGGCACACTGTTGGCTCATGTTCAGGTGAGTGTCAACCAACATCCCCAGATCCTTTTCCTCTGTGCAGCTTTCCAGCCACCCTGCCCCAAACCTGTAGCATTGCCTGGGGTTATTATGACTAAAGTGCAAGAGCCAGCACTTTGCCACATTGAACTTCATCCCATTGGCCTCTGCCATCAGTTCAAATTCTCCAGGTTCCTCCGGAGGGCCTTCCTACCTTCCAGATCAACACTTCCCCCAAAGAGGTGTCGTCTGCAAACTTACTGAGGGTGCACTCAATTCCCTCATCCAAATCATCAATAAAGATATTAAAGAGGGTGGGCTTCAGTACTGACCCCTGGGGAACACCACTTGTGACCAGTCACCAGTTGGATTTAACTCCATTCACCACCACTCTCTGGGCCTGACCAACCATACAGTTTTCATCCCAGCAAACAGTAAATTTACTACACTGCACACACAGTGAAACCAGAGCAGGATAATGAGAAGTAAAACCAGACCTTAAAATACCTCCCCTCACCTCTCCATTCTTCGCAGACTTAATTCCTCTCTCTATTCTCGACCCAGTTCTACAACTTATTCTCTTTATTACCATTTTCACCACTGTCCCTACCATTGTGTTCCGAATTATGTTTTCCTCATTGGTCCCAGTTCAGCCACATGCACACCTAAATACAGCATTGCCTAAGTAAAGGTGTTGGAAATCTCAACCCATTCTAGTATTACTGATACAGCTAAACACATACAAGTGGTCTTGCATCCCAAAACTACCTCCCAATTACTGTGTTCATGCTGGTCAGACTTAATTGACCTGTTGTGCTCTCTAGACATTGTAATCCTGCTTTAGCCTTGACTCCTGCATATAAGTCTAATGAGGCACATGCAGTTTCTTACCTTATGCACTCACAGTTTGTATACCAGAGCAACTGAATAATCTGTTTTGTCACACAGCATCTTTGCCATTGAATAGTTTTCCTGGTCCTCATTGGATGCCTTAGTTGATTGCAGGACCTACTGCTCAAGCAGGGCCCCTGGCTCACAGTAATTTTATTAAATTACTTTATTATGGTGGTTTGGCCCTGGCTAGAGGCCAAATGCCCACCAAGCCACTCGCTCACTCCCCTTTTCAGCCAAAAAAGGGAGAAAATATATATTGTGAGTCATAGGATTCAAGATAAGGACAGAGGGATCATTCTCCAATTAGTGCAATGGGCAAAACAGACTCAACACAGAATAAAGGAAAAGTGATTTATTGCACTACAACTACGCACCCAGGAAACCAGAGTCGGATAATGAGAAGTGCGGCCAGGACTTAAAACATCTTCCCTCCACTCCTCCCTTCTTAGCAGACTTAAACTTCATTCACAATTTTACTCCCTTCTTCCCCCCGCAACATGGTGTGGGGAGGGGCAGGGAATGGGGAGTGGGGTTCCAGCAATTTCTCACAAGCTGCTTTCCTCCTCCAGATCTTAACACTTCTACTTCTCCCCACCCCTCCCTTCTTCACAGATTTTAACCATAAATTCTCTCCCTTCTTCCCCCCATCACAGAGCAAGGAGGGCAGGGAATGGGGACCTTTGTCCCCTTTTCTCCTGCCTCTTCTCAGGACCTATCTCTTGTGCTCTTAGTGTTTCTTCAGAGACAGCACCAGAGCTGATGGAGGAGGCAACAAAACTGGGCTCCCCAGTTACTGTTCAAGAACCCCTGTCAGTCTGAGCTTACCTGTAGCATAAAACAAAGTGGGACCTTCTGGCTTTGTTTTTCCATAATAGCTTATGGGCAAGAATGCTCCAAAGCCACACCTTCCTTGTTGAGAATTACTGAAGAACCTTTGACCTTTGTCACAGAAAAGAAAAAAATTCTATAGGGTTTGCTCCTCACTTAGAGAGAGTCAACGTAGATTCTTTGAAATCAGAAGGGTTGTAGTAGCATTACAACTACCTTAAATTCCAGGTTTTGCTGAGCACTTAGGCCACTTGTGTATTACACATTGGGAATGTCTCCTATAGAAAGTACTTCTCCATGCCTTAAGAAACAAATTGTTTTTGCAGAAATTTATAAAATGTTTTTTCTAGTGGTGGTCGCAATAAGTCTGATTCAAATTATAAGCACTTTTTCAGTACTTGTTTTTTGTCTTATTTATTCAAGTAAGATGAAATATGAGGCATTGATTAGTCCTGTAAAAGTCACATTCATCATCCAGACTTCTCAATCTTAACAAATGTTGCAAGCTGCATTGAAACAGGTATGTAGAGAGCTTTCAAAGTAGTTTCCTTTGAAGTCCTATCTCCTTTGAAATAATAGATTTTTATCAAAAGCAAAAGATTCTGGAGTGAACTTAATCACATGGAATTTTATTTAAGAAACAAAGTGTTAAATATGTAACATTCATTGCAGAAGCTGATTTTTTTTACTTTCTAATATATTTCCTCTGAAATAAGAAGTTGATGAGTTCAGCACGAAGTGGACACTGAGCAGCACAGCTTGGGTTTCTCTCTTTGATGGTGCCAGAAGTGTATGCTTTCATTTCAACATGAATAGATAAAAGATATTCTCCTCTCTCTTCTTTTTGAGAGGCCCCACAAAACAACTGTGGGTCAGGGAACTTATGAGGATATGGCTGTAGTTTGAATGTATTTTATACTACAAAAAGAAGGCAAGGATACTTGCACTTGGGGAATGACCCTACAGTAGCAGGCTAGGCTTTGCTTTCAGATGCAGCAAGGTGTCATGGCTGGTATCACATTTGTGTTAATACTTAACATACTAATACCGATTCTTCAGTTCAGTCAGTCTGTCAAAGAGCCATACAACCATAAATCATGTGTATCTTGTAACCTGTACTTGATGCTCAGAAACCAGATAAAAACTCCATGACAACACAATGCAAAATTCCTAAAAGAATAAGCAAGTTACTGAATGACCTATCATCTAAAAAGAGGATATTCAAGTCCATCAGTTTTGAAATGCATTTCAGACACTACTGCTGCTCTCATTTCATCTCTCCAGAAACTACTAGCTATATTTTAAATCCATTGTACACATATTCAGGCACTTTTAGTCACACTGCTAAGACTTCAAACTTAGCCTTAGTTCCTAAGTATTGTGATGTTTCTCAGCTCTGCTACAGCATTTTTCAAATGAGAAAACAGAGAAAGAGGCTTACTTTTCTATGTTTAATAACTACCAGTTAGATTTAATAACTAAAGTAGTGATGATGAATAAAGGAAGAATAAATTAGTTATACTGTAGCTGCAATGACTCTTAACTAGTATTATTTTATAGACACCTTTCACATTATTTCATTTGATGTGACCTGTCCCATTCCCTAGAGTAATGAAAAATATCCAACTGTATATTACTGTTGATAAGGATGCTTGTAGTTATCTTATTAGACTGGACAAACACAGAATATATGACAGAAAATTTTCCATCATAATTCCATCATCCCTTATTTATCTTGAACTTCAATTTATCTACTTTCTTCCCCATAAGTAATGTGTAAAAGTTGATCTTTGAGAGTGCAGTACTCATTACTAAAATTCTATGTATTTCTTGCAAATAATGTACATTCAACCACCTCATCATTTTTTTTAAATCCTGTTTGTACCCAAGTACACTTAATCATGTAAATAAAAAGGTATTTCTCACCTTGGTTTGTGTAATAAATGTATCAGTAAAAAGGGAATAAAATATAATGAAAATCCTTGCTAAAATTAAGAAAAACTAAGTTTTTTAAAATGGTGAAATGGAGTAAATGGATCTTCATGTGAAGAAATATATGATCAAATAGTAAAATGATGAGATAATATTTCACCTAAGCAATCTAAAATAAGCTCGAGTCAGTTAACTGTAGTATTCAAAAGATCTGTGACTACTTGGAAGTGTTAGATAGCTTTTTTACTTCCCCCTCAAAAAAAAGTTCATGATAGTTTAGTCAGGATTATCTCCTTTGAGGGAAGGGAAGGGAAAGGAAGGGAAGGGAAGGGAAGGGAAGGGAAGGGAAGGGAAGGGAAGGGAAGGGAAGGGAAGGGAAGGGCTATGCAGAGAAAAAAAGGGGAAAAGGAAAGAGGAAATAAACTTGTCCATACAAATATGTATGGCCTATTATTCTTTATGAGAAAGTCAGTATCATCCTGAACTGAGTAGTTGTTACTGGAAGTCTGAATTGTTTTGACAGAATCTGACATGATTCTGTCTCCTCACTATAGAAGTCTGTGGTATTCATCTTTTTAATTATGCATTTCTCAATGTGTATTTTGAAGGTATGTGTGAAGATGCTCATGCTTTAGGAAAGGTTTCCTACCCTCCTTTGCTTATAGAGCAAAGCAGAATTCTTTACAGTAACACAGGCATGATGGAGACACAATTATCATGGCAACGCTAAAGGCTTGAGGTTGGAATGAGCTGCTGCTGAGCACTTAAGAGGAGATAGCTGGAAGGTTTAAGCACCACAGGTGATGCAGGTCTAGTTTTAGGTATCTTTAAATTTGTGCAGTGCTCTCTGATCATAAAACACTAATATTATATGCTTTTGGCATTTTATATCTGCATTGCTCAATTAACCAATAGTAAACCAGCACTCAGAGGTGGAATCTGGCTCAGTCATTCAACTTAGATTACTTCTGGTTTTCATTAAAAGAAGGAAAAAGGTATTTGCCCAAGAGAGTGAAGTTCATTGCAGATGTAAAGAATGAAAAGTCTAGTGAGGTTATTTGGCTTAGTTACAACATAAAATAACATAGCCTCCAGTGCTTAGAAAACTTCTGATATGTGTCTAAACAACTTCATGTCCCTATTTAGAATAAAGAATATACGAACAATATGTCCTCTCTTGCTTTTTATTTTAATTAGGCTGGAAAGTCTTACCAGGGCCATATGGCGTGTGCACAGATAAGCATCCCTCAGCTGGCTTGAGAATGATCAACTATTATTGCCTGTTATGGTGTAAAACTAAACCATCATTCTAAGTCCATAAAGGGGTAGGTGATGCCCCTTCCTAAACCAAGATATTAAAATTATGCCAAACCAAACACCTTTGAAAATTGTTCTGCATTTGTTAGGGTTTTTTCTCTCTGCAAAGGCACCTGTTTGAGAAGAGAGTTAAGGATTTCTTCCTTTTATTCTGTGTGCCTGGTAAAAGCCATCATGAGTGAATTAAACATCTAAAGATGATGAGCATGCAAGGTATAATCCGCCTGTGTGCAAAAGGCCTGGTCAGAGGCCTAGCTGTCATGAGTGCAACAAGTAGTACCAGTATTTTCTGCTCACACAGCACACTGTACTTGGTTTTATCCTTCATGAGAACCATACCCTATATATTTCAGGCAGCTGAGTAAACATCAAGATATTTTAATTGCTATTTTAAACATATTTTCAGCTAATTTTACAATATAAAAGTAAGAATGAAAGCTAGTGGAAAATATCCCAGCATTTTAAATTTATGATCAGAGAATATTTTGGAAAGAAAACAGCTCACAGTTGAACAGATAAAGTGCTAGTGAAAAATAATTAGTGTGCTTTGCCATCAGGCACCTTGCTTTTAAATCTTATCCAGTTTGCCCTGTTCTTGGCATTCTGCTGCTGACATCAAATGGACATTTTTCAGTTGGTTACCAAGGTTGTGTCATAGATGTATGTGTCCCAGGAACTAACCCTATGAAAGTAGCTTAGCAAAATAAGCAAGCCTTGTGTCTCCAAATACCTGCTTGCTTTTGTAATAAAATTCCAAAGACAACTGCTTCCAGAGATCTCCAAAGCCTGCTTCTGGTTTGGATGGCAAAAGGGGCTAGCCAGCTCTTTTTTCTCATGGGTGTAAAACTGAAGCACACTTTCCAAAAGACTTTAAAAAGTCTTTTAAAAGCAGATTTTTTTAAGTGTTATGTCATTTGTATGTATTTATTACCACTTTAAAAACTTTGGATCCAAGCTTCATTTATTGTATGTTGAAATCAGTGATAATGGACTGATATATGCAGCTGCTGTGCACCTGACCTATGATTACCAGTCATGCGAATTTGATAGGCAAACTTTTACATTTACTTCATAGGCAGAAAATTTAAGAAGGGGAAAGATTTGAAGGCAGCCTCTGGCATTGAATGAATCAGCTACAGATTCATGGTGCTGTTCTAGGAGGGCTGTAGCCCCTCCCTTAACATTCCCAATTCATTATGTTCAGTGTCCTGAAATGGTGAGCTGCCCAGTGTAGCGTTCCTTCTTCTGTTTTGTCTGGGTAACTGCTGTTCAAAAACAGTGTCAGGCTGCTCAGCTATAGCCAACCAAGCCAAGGTTTTCCAGTTGAGTTCTTATGATTACATGCCACAATACCTGTACAAGTAGTCGTTGTGCCATCCTTAAAAGAAAGAGATTGTCCATCACCCTAGCCCCCTTTCTTTATTTTTCCCTTTAAAACACCATGCTTATTTTAATTCAGAATGGCCGGGCATCTCCTGGCCAAGAAACAGATTCAAAATAGGATTTCACAAGGCACCTGAGCTGTGCTCTGACACTGAAGGCAGTTCAACTACCTGAATCAGTAGAAAACTAGTTCATGAAAACTAATTCAGGAAAACAAGCATTGGTTTTCTTCCAGGTTAGTAAATTTCAGATATTTGTCAGAGAATTGAACTGGAGAGATAAGGGCCACACACCTGTGAACAATGACCCTTTAAGGAGCAATGACTCATTTTGCTGGTCAGTTGGAAAGAATTTTAAAGAGTAAAGTTAAATCTATCCAAATCCCTTGAAAGGCATTGAAGAGGACACTGGTGATAAAAATCAACATGCACCGCTGACACAGATGTGCTCTCTGATGACATCTGATGATGATCAACTCTCTAACAGGAGAAAGTTGACAAGTTGACACTAGCTTGTTAAGATATGACAACAGACCAGGTTTTTAAGGGGTATAGAAAGAGGTAATATATCTTATTTAGTAAGTTGTTTAAGCACACTGGGTTGTTTTTTGGTTTTTTTCCAAATTTGCAACATATAAATAAGTGCAACTGTGTTCCTTACTTTGGAGTTACATGAACATGTGTTTTCATTTGAAGTTTACCTTGACTTGCGTTGAATGAAGTGCTACTTCATAGTAAGCAAAAAGCAGGAGAGCATTCCTTATAGAACAGCATGACAAATCTCTGTGCTGGGCCACTCCAGAGGATCTGCAGAGTGAGAGTACTATTCTACTTGCATGGGCCAGTTAAGGACCTGGTGCCACAGCTGTCTGAAATAAGTTTCTTCCAATAGAAGTTGGTTATGGTGAAAACAATTCAACTCGGTGCAAGATAGTGAGATGCATGTTTGGAGCCCAGGTCTCCTCCAGAAGTAGCTCACAGCACTTGGAGAAGCAAGCAGTTCTGGAAAGAATTTTCATTTGTTGTTCCTGATAATTTATGCTGACAGTTATGTGAGCTCCGACAAGTGAGCAGTGGGAGCAGACAGACTGATAGTGCTCAAAACAAGGTAGTTGCATCAGCCTGTACCCTCAGCTTAGGAAAATATTGACCCTCATGTATTCAACATCCCAAGAGGAGCCAACATAAGAAACAGCTGGAACAAAGACTGGGGCTAGAATGCATGAGTTTCTGTTTCCTTACTTCATGCCAATCACCTTGACTTGACCTGTGCAGTAGATCATGAATATTCATGTGTGTATAGCTGCTGTTTGAGGGAGAACTAGGTGCATGGTACTCAAACTGCTTTTGCAAAATCAGATGGCTAGTGGTTTTTAATAAGAGCCACGATCAAAGGGACTGTGACAGTCACAAATTAGAGGATGTCTGTGACCTTTCTGCATAGATGAGAAGCATCCCTGTGCCCTTTCCAGTTGAATTCTGTCGTTGCTTCAAGGAGATCTTGACAACTGCTTTTTGCTCTGACTTTATGCCTAGCATAACAGAGTACTGATGCTGCCTGTTTCTGGATCTCTTACTACAAATAGCACAGTAATAAATCCCTTTAAATATATTGGTCTAAATTATCTCCTGACCTTCAGCTGCATCCTATCAGCATCAGACTACAAATCTCCACAGTGCAGCTTTTTTTACTGTTTACATCAATATCCAAGATGTGCAAAGAGGCAGAAGGAGATGCAATTGTAATAGAAGAGTAATGAAAGACAAAGACAGGGTTATAGTATTAGGTGTTGCCTTTAAAGTAATCTTAATGAGTCTTGATGTTAACGTGATAGACAAATGGGAGACAGTAAACCAGTGTTTAAGGAAAAAAAAAGGCAACAAAGGAAAAAAAAAAGCATTAAGACTTGGATTAGGAAAAAAAAAGATTATTGTGAAGACAGATTTTGGATGCCATCATTATAGGTGCTGCATAGGTACTTAAACCTTTTCCACATTCCTATGATCCTCTCCTTTATTAATTAAGATAATAACAAACAGGAGTGCGAGCAAGATTATGCAAGCCAGACTTTGATTACTGTATTGTGCTCAGAAATGACTGATTTTTTGGGGGAGAGTACTAGGCACAGAGGAATATTTTCCAGAATTATATATGAACCAAACAAGGCTAGAAAAAAGAATCCGTATTTTTTGTTACTGCATTCATGCATGGAAACTCTGAGGCATCTTCCACTGAATGAAACATAGGAAAAAGAAGTAACTCCAGAATGATGAAGGGTCCCTCTGGTTTTTATTAGTGACTTGAGACAATGGCTGACATTGGTGTTTATTTACTTTTATGCCAAGTTGTTTTGCAAAATTTTGATGGGCCATAACTAATAGCATCACACAGGAACTCTGTAACTAACCTCAACAATTGTTTCTCTGCCTGTTACTCTGTACTGCACTGGCTTCCCCTTAGCATTTGTGTAAGCATTTTTGTGTTCATTATAATCTTAGTCATGCGCTGCCATATTTCAATAAGTACCACCCACAAAAATGTTCCTCTGTACTGTATATTGAATACTTCTGGGGCACAGAAAATGAGAGGGAATGGGAGGAGAGGAAAATCGGAATTCCTTTCTAAAAAAAAAAATGACAAAAAAAATACATTTTGTTGCACAGGTCATTGATTATAAGTAAGTATAGGGAAACAGTGCAGCTTTTGGGAAGGGTATTTTGTCACCATTTGCAAAACTACAGTGCTAAAAGTGTAACACTTGGTGACATAAAACCAGCAGAATACAGGTGAATGTGTCTATATAACAAAGACGTTTTAATACTTACAGTGAATGCTATTATTGCCACACATAATGAAGGGCCAGAGAATCCTTAGCTTATACACATCCTTTAATGAGTACCTTCTGTCTTAACGAGAAAAAGAGAACTAGCAGCATTATTCTAAGTTAATAGGTATCTCTGAGGACAAAAATAATTGAACTTGGGGAAAAAAAAAAAAGATGTGCAAAGCCATTAGTATATTTGGAGGCTTTTAGGTGGGCCCAGTTTCAAGATTGCTCATGTAGATTAACTAGCCTGGGATGCTGTTTTTCTATACTCAGTAATATCCATTTTGGAAAAAAACCCAAACAGACTGATAGAGAGAACTCATCTGAAAGTGTACAGTTACAATAAAACTGTTCACTTTGGAAATGATCCAATTATATAGTGAGATATGGAATAGTATATCAGTTAATAAAAAGTGGTCTAAAATTCTTGTTGATGCTTGTTCTGGAGATGTGCCTGACATTACCTAGAAAAGGCTCTTCAATTATTTATATCTTGTATTTTTCTCAAGACAAACTTGCTGTGTGAGTGTAACACAGTCTCGAGTCTTACTTGCAGTTGAGTGCTACACAAAGAGACAGAGGGACTCCTCTACCCATGTCTTTGTCTGCTAAAGATATTTTCCAGCTTTTATTTTTGTTGGACATATGTACATTGCCAAGGTTGAAATAAAAGAACTACAAAAGTTGGGATTTCTACGAAAACATCCTGTCTCAGAGGTGCATTGGTAAGTGAATAAAAACATTTCTTATGTAGGTCATCTTATAAGTCACCACACTTGATGGCCTACAGCTGCAGCCCAGGCTAGCTCCTCTCCTAAAGGTCCATCCCACATCTCTCCATGGTACGAAGGTATCACCAACCCCTCACATGAGTGCACTGCCAGTCAGGTGGCATGTACTCTCTCCATGTGCAGTGAGATGTGTAGATAATACACAGCAGAGGAATCCCACAATTTGGTTAGGTGATGGATATGTGTCTGGTTACATGACAGAAAAAATGCTCACTGTATTCAGCCTGCAAATGTTTCCTGTGAAGAACCTGTGAACCTTGCTGCAGCCACCCAACCAGTATTTCTTAACATACTGTACTGTAATAAGCCGAATTGCAATGAAGGCAGCAATGACCAATGGGTAAGGCCTGAAGTAGAGTTTGGAAAAATCCTGGAAATCCCTTTGTGTGACCTTGAAAAAAAGCTTTTCTATCTTCACTTGTGCTTTTTCTCACTTTCCATTATTGGAAGTCAGCGTGCGATAGATCTTCAGCAGTAAACAAGCCACTGATAATACAGATAGCCACTCACAGTACAGATAAATAGCAATAATAATCATCCAAGTAACAATAACCTAACTTCACACACACACATACCCCTTGGGCTACTCTTTTACCTTCCCCCTCTCTCCAGACATATTTTAGAGCAGACAAAAACAAATTGTGAAGAGGACTTGCAATGTGTTGATTGGCTGCTAATATCTTGTAGTGGGTTTAAGTCCTGTATCTTCCACTTTCAGTATTTTGTTATATTTTCCTTCTCTGGTGAAGTAATGTGACATGAATTTCAGTAGGAGTGCAGTAGTCCCACATAAGCTCCATCAATATTGTTCCTAGACTCTAACATGCTGAGCTTCTGTGCCAGCAGTGCTTACCTTTATGCAACTCAATCTCCCAAGTATAATCCTACTTGTAAAATGCCTTTCAAAAGGACAAAAGCCATGTGAGGTTAAAGGCACTGTTAAAAAACAGGAGGCTTCTGCACTGCTGCAAAATTTCTTGGCTTAATTCATTTTAAAAATGTATAAAATAGCAAGAAACCAGGAACCTGTGAGAAGGTTTTTTTGTCTCAGATCAAAAACCATCCTTCGTCTTTGGCTTCCATCTATTAACAGAGACGACTATCACATTTCTGTTTTTTCTTTCTGTTTTTGCCTGGATACGTTCTTCTCTCCTGCCTTCAAAGTTACATGTGGGCAGATTTTTTTGGCTGGCGCAGCCTGTTTTCAAACTCACCAGGGTCTGGATCCTGGAATCTATTCCTAAGCAAAGAGCCAAACGAATGGTTGAGCTCCGACACTGTGGCACTAATGGGAGAGCATGGCAGGTGGCTGACTAGGGGGATAGTGAGGGGCATCAGCAAGGTTTATGAAAACTCAGGGCTGTGAGGTGATGGACACGGGGCAGAGCTGGAGAGAAATTCACAGAGGTGCTTTGCAAGTGGTAGAAAGCTTAGGAGAATGAGGTTGTTGGAAGTGTAGGACCAGCTTAGAAGGAGCTTTGAAGGAAGGGAAAGTGCACAAGATTGGTCTCAGAGGAAGTGGGAAAACCAAGACCCATGGATTTGGGTGAGAGACAGCAGCTGAGATGTGAGGTTGGGTGGAAGTCCACGCTGAATGTCTGCTAGACACATCAAGAACAGGACACCTCTGGGGAGAGGGACCAAAGGTTTCAAAGGGGTGAGCAAGCCTGAACCTAACAAACACCTGCAGTGGGAAATGTGACCAAGGCAGCTCCCACACAAGCCTGCACAGCTCAGTCTCATCCTCCCCATCTCAGCAGCACCATGACTTCTGCTTTATGTGGCAATATAGTCCTTTTGTAGGCAAAAAAATAATGAGGAAAGAGCAAGGTCCATTCAGTTTTTCTATGGTAGTTTGGCATGTTTGAGACCTTGACGTGCAGTGTATATGGAATACCACTGAAGTAATTTGCTGGCTGAGGTCATCAGGTAAAGCAACTTGTTTGTATTTATGAAAATGGAGCTTCTGACCTGAAACCTTTAATGATGCTTGCAGGCATATGAAGCCAATTCAGATTTCTGTTTTTATGAGATAATCCCCTGGCACTAATGACTAAGGTCTGTAATTTATTCAGCAAAATGTCCCAAATCCCTCTTGCTTTCTGACGTCCTCTTGCTGGGGCTTCAGGGCTTCGGGATTTTTTTACACTTTTTTTAGGATTGATAATCCTATTTAACCCTCTTGCAAATGGGACCCCAGGGAGAGCTTTTCAGTTACGCACAATTAGTTTTATAAGCAGCATTATTAAACCATCCATTAGCTGTTTTTTTAAAAAACTCCTTTATTAATAACAATAGAGGCTTTTGTATGAAGAATAGAGGGTGGCACTATATGAAATGGTTTCAGATTCTAACAATAACATTTCCTACTTGTGAGTAGAATTCAGAAATGAGATTTCTTGTGCAAGATTTCATTTTAAACCTGCCTCTCCTTCCATCTCCCTCCCTCCAATCCTTTGTCTCTTTTGTATTTTTCCCTCTGATGCACAAAGTAGGACTATGCTGGATCTTGAGAGAGAAGAAAGATCATGGGGCAGGGCCAAGCCCTGAAGAGTTGGGTAAGGTTGCTGTCTCCCTGCCTAAAATTGAAGAGCAAGCTCCCTTGGCAGAGACACCATTGCTAGAGGCAGCCGGTCAGAGGATCACAACTCAGTCCAACCAGCTGCTCTTGGCACTTGAGACCACAGACCAGGAGAGGGACCATGGTTGTTGCTGGATAAACTGACAAGCAATTGCCAAGGCCAGGGTCAGAAGGGAGGCGGGGTGCTAGAAAGGTCCCCACAGGGATTGTGTGAGTCTTGTGTTTGTAAGAGCACTGGAAAAGTCAAGGGGAGAGCAGACGGCTGCCCGCTCAAGCCCCATGGTCCCCAGAGAAGGGTGTGAGAAATAGATCAAGTTCAGGATAATATTTTTCCCTGCTGCGTTTTCAGTATCCAGTTCCATGTTATTTGAAGCTGGTGGCTGTACACAAACGTCCACAGCTGCAAGGGACTTTTTTCCATATATTTGACTAATTGCCTTTTGAACCCATTTATGCTTTTGTCTTCAATGAGATCCCGTAACAACTCCTTCCCCAATTCCTCACTGTGTGAAAAGGTACTTTCACTTATTTTTAAACCTATCGCTTGATAACTTCATTGTTATGAGACATACTGAGCAGTCATTGCTTATTCACTTCCTCCCTGTCACTCCTGATTCCCTTTGTTCTTGGGCTATTGTACGTGACAAGGCTGTATTTTAGATCTTGTTCTGAATTTACCACAAACTTAATGTTTAAAGCTCTGAAGTCGTGGAGAGGAGTTGAATGCACTTCCTCTTTGTCTGCTCTCTTGGGACTACTGTGTCACTATCCCGATTCCTGGCAGGCCAGTTCATTTACATTTTAAAACCTGGGACTTAGAATGGATATGTAAATGGGCCTTCCAGTTGATATAGCAATTCCTGCTGCTGAGTTTCAAATTGAAATCCTGATCATAAATTTAGGATTGAAGATATAGAGTGTGTTCCTGGCCAATTTGTACTGAAAGAATTTTAAGTAATGATGTGATTTGAGAAAATGGAAATAAATATTCTATTAAATTCAATCAGCAGTATTTTTTCTTTCTACTGAAGGTTCAAAAGCTTGTGTTAATTTTGACTGACCTTTTCAAACAAAGATTTGCCTTTTCAAACTTCCTTTCATGATTCTGAAACAAAAAAAAGAGAAAATACAAGCCCATGTTTTTGTGAGGAGGCCTGTCTTCCCCAGAAAGCTCTGCAGAAAGCCTTCTTCTCAATAGCAAGTTCATTCCGTTTTGAGGAAGAAATTTAAACAAATTACTTTTGCTTGTGAACACACTAAAAGAAGTGTGCATTCATCTTTTTAACACAGAACTTTTAAATGAAGAAAAATATGCAAAAAGGCATTGCTCATTTCCCTACTAACAGAAGCAAAACCTTTCATCCCGTGGCCATCTTCCTCTTCTTTTCTTTGCTTCAGAAAAGTAAAATAAAATTCATACAAGATTCCAGTGGATAATATCATTTTCCTGAGTTTATTTTGTTTAAAAATATATACTGTAAGTTAAAAAAAATAGATAATATATATTTACAAGTTGGCAACAAATATAAAATGGCAGTTTCTGTACTAAGAATAATCACAAGTTATTGGAATAACTGTATTCCATACAGTCTGTAGGCATTCATTGGCAGCAGAAATATCAATAACAGTGGTTAGCACCCACAATGCACCATCATTTTCTTTACATATCTACAGTTGTTCCAGGACCCCTCCAGGGAATTTAATAGACTGGTTGGTGCACTAATGTGCAGAATACCAAAACCCGTACTTTTCATTTTATTGTCTTGCAATGGGCAATCTACGACAAAGCTACAACACAAACAGACAAAACAACAAAGCTTTATATTCCTGTTTGTTTCAGCTGTCCACAGTGGAACAAGCTATTAGCTTATGAAAAAGCAGGATCACTGGGTTTAGCTGGGAACATGGTTTTGCCATCTGTAGTTCTAAATAGTCTTTATTATTTAGTAGGTCATTATCAGCTGGATCTCTTACTTCAGGAATAAGTCCTGAGAGTCAACCTAACAAAATAGACTCACTCCTTTGGAGCTGCTTAGTGTTTGCTTTTCACACAACTCAGGTTTATGGGTAGACTTTGCAAAAATCAGCCATTTAAAAAAAAAAATAATTGTTAGGAGACGCTTGTCCATCTCTCCCCATTTTTCTCACCTCAGTTGGGTTGGGTTGTCTGTTGCCTCCTTTCCTTTTCTTCCCTGGACTATTCCACAAAGAATCCTGTACCTTTGGCTTGCTCTTAGCACCTGACCTGCTGCCTGCAGATGGGTGTGGGGAGTAGCCCTGTACTTATATTTTAAAAGAAACTTCCTTTTCCTTCCATAAACCTCTGCTTTCAGAAAAACCAACCAAAAAACAACAAGTGAAACACAAAGAACTGAATCCTTCCCAACACCCAGCTGTGGGACTGGGATTTATGTAGAGGAATAATTTGTCTTTTCTCTCCTGTCTGGACTGTTATTAATTCAGAAATATGTCACTATACTGTATCATTAAATGGCATAGACCTGAGATGGCTCTGCACTATAACAACAGGAATGTCTTCCAGCTTCATTGAAAAACCAGCATTTCTGACAGATTTACCTTGCCACTGCCCATGTGGAAGATGTCTGCCCCTTTCAGGTGCAACCATATCTGAGAGAAAAATTTTTCCAATTGTTCACTCACAAGTTTTTAATCTGCTTAAGGAATGTACCTATGCAGAGGTTAGAAGGATGAAGAAAGGGTGGTTTTTTTTCTGCCTACACATACAAAGGGAGGTGTAACTGGCTGACACAGCTTTTTTCCCCAGGCTACACAAAGAAATTGGGAAACCTGGAAACAGAGGGTCATTTGAGGCAAGGAGCAGGGGCTGGTATTTTGTCTCCTTCCGCTTCACAGAAACCCAAGAAGGTATGTGTGCAGGCTCATGGGAAAGCTGTTCTCTCTTGACAGGGTGGGAGGAAGGGAGAAAAGGTCAAGAGCAGTGTGTTTACCAAAGCCATGTGCTCCTAGCTGAGCCTTGCCGCTGAGCGCAGCTGCTTCCACTCTCAGCTGGCATTTTGTGGTTTTGAGCAGTAAATGACATATGGGGGGTTAATACCTTTAATATCTATCCAGTGTGGGCTGCAAAAGTAAACAGAATATTGCATGAATGTACATTTCACTCCTATGAGCAGAAGCTTAAAGCAAAAATGGGGAGTGCAATTAGCAACCAAAGCCCACAGTCAAAGGCCCCAGAGTACAGCACAGCTACAGGCAGATATAATCTCCCTCTTACAGAAATATACTTGGAGGACCAGTTGCATAATTCTGCAAGCTAAGGAGAACATTGACTCACTAAGTCAATATTTTCTAAGTCTACTGGGCCAAATTCAACTCTGGTTCAAGATAGAAACAGTGTTGCTGTTGTTTCTCAGCCATGAGAACAATGGGCAGCAGCCCCTTCTCCCCAAGCACTTCCCTTCCCCAGCTCCTGACCACCGGTCACCTTCTCAGGATGAATTGCAGTTCAGCCTTGAAGGCTTTGGGCAGCAGCTTGTCCTTCATATTTGGTAGGATCAATCGACTAGGAATTGGTCTTCTGGTAGCATTTCCCCCTCCTTGGACTACCAGTAGTGAGAACAGGAAAATACAGGATTGAACTAGGATACTACTTTCCTTTTCAATAGGGCACACAGTGAAACACACATTTACTGAAACAAGAAATTAAGGTATGCAAGTAAGATGTGCAGCCTAGCTTTTGCAGCCAAGGGAAGGAGGGGAAGGGAGGGGAAGGGAGGGGAGGAAGATGGGGGAAGAGGTTTAACATGGCTTTCAGTAAGAAGAAAATTAGCTGGTAAGAGAACATGGTGAAGCTGAAAGATTTCCTCCATGATCTGCTTTGGTATTCCAACTCTTGGGGGAGGGGAAGTATTTTCCTGCACTTCTAAGCATGGAGATGGTGTGTGACCTGTTGCACCATTGCAAAATCCTGTTTAAGTTTCACTGTCTGCTATGAGCAGGGTCTCAGGTAAAGCAGCAACAGTCATGAGAACCTACAAAAACTTTCCTTGGGAGTATGTAGGGGTACCTTGTAAGCATTATTTTAAATAATTTATTTTAATATCTATTTTAAATATTCATAATTCTAGCAGTTGAATTTATCATTTTACCTTTCAAGAAGCCTATTTTAAAAGGAACCGGTGCACACTTTTTCCTTACCCAGCAGCACAAAAGAAAAAGACAAGATACTTCTTCCCCTTTGCAGGGGCTTTGCTACCCAGAAAAAAGAAGGAACAGCTGGTCTCTGCCATGAAGAACAGATAACAAGGGAATATTATTTTACATTTTCTCTCCAGCTCTTTTTAAATCTGCACAGGGCAAGATATAAAATAGGTGCTAGCACCTGAAACAACAGGGAGCTCTGGTAATATGACTCCTTTTTCTCCACCCTTTCTTGGTGAGAAAAAATAATCACTGTTTGGTGGGCTCAATTCCTCATTCTGTTGCAAATCAGGAGTCCTCTGAAGCCGGATAACTTACACGCATGCTAATTCTGTCATGCCCTGATGCTAAAGGGTCTTTTGGTGAATGTTCTTTCCTATTAGTGGAGCAAGTGCTCTTTCTTCGGCTTCCTTCCTGAGCTATGCATGTTTTGTGAAAGCTTAATGAGTGCAGAAAAGAAAGCCGGTTGGAAGAAAGGGGAGGAGGGAAAAAACCCACATTTAAATGTACTCATTTTGTTTTAGAATCACAAACATCCCTTCTTAGTAGAGGTCAGCTAAGGAAATAGTGGAGGCACAGGTTCTGGACTGAAATGCTACTACTTTGTGATACTCCTGGAAGAATTTGGCTTTGTCTTGTCAACTGCAAATGATGGCAGACAGCCAATTTTCTTTTTGACTGATTGCCATGAGTTTTTGCTGATGTTTCTGACTGAACATTAATCAAAAGTGCTCAAAATTAAAAAAAGAGTTAACCCTTTAGATCTACTACTGTACTAAAAACATATTTGAAATCTTATGGTAAAAAAATTAAATAAAGTTGGTTAGTCTGTAGCTATTATTCAGCCTGTATTCTATGTATTTATAATAAGCTACTCAGCAATTGAAATATTTTTATTGATAGCATCTGATCAGGGTTCTTTTTAGAACATATTACTAATGATATCTAAGTGCTCCATAATATAAAGAGATCTAAAAAGCACCTCACTGTTAATTTTTTTTTTCTTAGTAACCATCACCTATAATCTTCATATGGTAAGATAGAAGAAAATGATCAACAGAAGTTGGTATGAACTCCCCTCAGCTTTGTATCTACAATGCCACTCTTCCCCATTTACCTTTTGCTTTTAGTAGTAGTTGTAAGCAAATGATCAAAGGGATGCATAATGTACACCAAGAAGCCCCTGGAATTTTCTGAATTTCTGCTTAGTAGCAACTAGCAACATTTGCTGGAATTTAAAACAATAGCAAAACCCACACCTGTTTAATTACATCAATGAATCAGTCAAAAACAATAACTTTTGACCATTAAATTGCATGTGTCTCTTCCAGTCTCCAAAAAGGACATCAGAAGCTGTTTTGGAAGGACTGAACAGAGCACACCTATTTTTCTAGGTGCAAGTAACTACTGGATTCCTGCTTTCTGAGATTAATTTTGTTCCAATTGAGGACAAAAGAATCCTAAAGGGTTTTTTCAATGGGTGCTTCTTTCAGCACCCATTGATTTACAGTTGAGGGTTTTGGCACCAATTAAAATAATGTAAATTTAATAGCTCCCTGAAAACAAAGTAAACTTCGATGTCACAGGCTGAACAAATCCATGCACAGCCCTATTCTTAAAACTGGTTTCCACCTGAAAGTCAGTGCAATCAACAATAGCTCTTTTTAGAGACTACCCTATAGAATTCAAGTAATTTTTGTTGACCTCGCTACTTTAATCCGCTACTTTTATTTACTGAGTAGCCATTAGCAAGCTCTGGTGATCTGTAGGTGAGAACAGTGGGGCTAGACTAAACAACTCAGGCAAAACAAACTGGTTTCTGTTCTGTTCTGCAAGCATCACTGAAACATAAATATCAGCGGTATTTTCCCAAGAGATTTTTCAGAAATTTGGTAGCCTAATTTTCTTCTTCCATTTTGGAGAAAGCACTTGCCCGTAACACCTCCATGCAGTTCACAAGAATCAATATTCCAGTTAACTCTCGCCACTGTCTTGTTACTGGATTTTTCATTTTATCCAAGGCTGAGTGCAGGTCTTGTAAGACATCCCTGTAACTGTCTCCATAATGGGCACCCCATGTGTAGAGAAAGTCATATGCAGGTTTCCACATCATCTGCAAAAAAAAAGCGGGGGGGGGGGGTGGGGAGGAGGGGGAGAATTATTAAGCAAAAAGTATCTAACTCTTTCCAGTGGTAGAAAACTTACAGAAAAGAAAAAAAAAAAAAAGTGATTCACCCCTAATCACACTAAAATGATGTAGTTAAAGGTGTCCTTGCTTACTGCCTCTAAAGGTCCTTTCCAACCTAACACATTCTAGGATTCTGTGAAAATGCTTGTTGATAGAAGTACTTCAGTAACCTTATTTGCTTTATTTCTATGAAACTCTCAAATTCTTATAAGGATAAATAATGGAAAGACATATTCTTCATTCAGATGACTATCACCAAGTTGAAATATATCCCTGTCTGAAAGTGTACTTCAAAGCACAGGAGTGTAAGGAAAACACTTCTCTCCTCGGATGTTTTTGCAATGCATATACCCAACAAAGGTTTCCCTATTTGGAGTTTGGCTGTGGTTTTGATGGTTATTGCTTCACTTTGTATCATTAATCAGCATCCCACTACTTAGCCTAAAACTTTTAAACACTCTTCTTGTCTTTAAAAAAAATAGCTTGTGGTAACAGCAACAGGAAGGTCATCTATATATAAAATCTGTGTTAAAAAAAAAAAAAAAAAAGAAATGAAATGAAAAATAAAGAGCAAACACTTCAAGAAACAAGATAGTTAGAAACTTTTAGAATTCAATTTTTTAAATCAGGTTATGCAATTTATAAAGTCTCCTGCCAGAAAAAAACGATATTAAAGGACAGGTTAGTAATGCTCCTTATTTCAAGCAACAATATGTTTCTTTTATGGCAAACAAATACAGAGCAGGTGTAATTTGTCATTGGTCTAGTGACAGTAATTAAGCCCTGACAGCATGATTCAGATAGCAAGCTGGACTTGCATCTTTCAAAGTGCTGATGTCCAGAGTAAGTTTGCTTAGTTTACAAACAAACAGATTGTTTTCCAGCTGCTGCTTTTAAACATTTAACTTTGGCTATCCCCTTTCTGGTTTCCTGCTCCCGATTGGCAATAAAGGTTTTTGAAAGGACAATTGACTTAGCAATTGTAGAGCCACAAAGCAGCCCATCTCTTTCCTACAAGGTACCAGCATTTGCTGTTTCAACAGAAATAGAAACAGCTCACCAGTGTTGTATTTCTCCCGAGAGCAGAGAAGTTTCTATATTCCTTTTTCTAGCTTGATAACAAAGGTAGCCAACAAGGGAAGCTGGGATTTCCTGATGTTCTACCTCTGGCTATGCCTTTTCTCTGTTTCCTGCTTCCATTCCTTATGTTCCTGCTAGACAGAGCTGTTTGGAGGATCAGGGTACAAGGTCCTTTCTTCACTAGAATGTGAAAGGACAGTGACTATGAAAAGATGCTACGCTTTGACTTATGCTTGAAGATCAGTCTGACACTGCAATCGGAGAACTGGATGAAATATGTCTAAAATACAAACCCTGCTTTCCTCTATTCTGTCACAACCTCTCCCCCACACACCCCAGAAAGAAGTAAAGAAAAAAAAAAGGGGTGTGTGAAATTAAAAGCTTTATAAAATGGTCATCAGTGATGCGTGATTATCTCAGAAGTAATCTACACATACACCACACTGAATGCCGCAAACCAGGTTTCTAAGGCAGGTCCTTCTCCACACCCATGTGCTCTAATGCAATGGCTGAACTGAATTGCATTTGACATTCCTGAATTATATTGAAATAGATCGTCAGGGAAAATATTAAATCACTGCAGCATGCTGGGCAAGTCTCATCTCAGCTGCATGCATGAGCCTTCCCTCTGCTCCCACTCCCTCTGCTGAGTTGGTAATAATGATGCCTACCTCCTCTGTAAAACGATTTGGAATTTACTGATGAAAAGCACTTCAAAATCTAGGCACCAATTGTATGTACCTCAAGTTTCCTCTGTGATCATCTGGGAGATTTCTCCCACTAAGAAAAATACTCAGTTCAAAAGCAGAAACATTTTTCAACCAATCAATCCTCTTGATGGTATAACAGCCCTTGGTGGGTAACAAATTGATTAATATTTTCAGATAATCCTCGGTAATTAGTCAAAAATTCCCTATCTTTGTTTGGTTTCCCATTGTCACACCAACAACTACTATGAATGAGAAAGCTCTTTTCTATTAGAAAACTCCAGGCTGGGATAAGATGGTTTTAATCAGGGTTCTGCTATGCCTACTAAGTAAATGTGGTGATCAGCAATCATTCTGAAATTAGTCAGACTAATGCTGTCATGGTTTAACCCGGCAGGTAGCTAAAACAACCGCACAGTCATTCACTCACTGCCCCCACAGTGGGATGGGGGAAAGAATTGAAAAGGCAAAAAGAATAGGTAAAACTTGTGGGTTGAGGCAAATACAGTTTAATAGGGCAGCAAAGGAAGACAATAACAACTGTAACATCAATGACAACAACAACAATAAAAGAATATACAAAACAAGTGACACACAGTCCAATTTCACAGGACAGTGAGGATGTTGCATGTTCATATGACATACCAGTGTTAGAAACCTGGTGTGCTTTGAACTCACACTTGTGTGGACAAAGCTCACAGAAAAAAAAAATTCCTCATGGGCCCACCCTAATCCTTGAGAAATTACAGAAAATTAAAGCCATATCCTCATCTTTGATTGCTTATTCAATGTTCTCTTTAAAAATAAAACATAATTTATTATTGGGTTTTTTTAATAATTTGACTGTACTATCATCTGGCAGCAGATACCCTCACTGAAAGACAGAGAATCTATTTGGTGGCTTATGGTAACAATAATGTAAAAATCTCTTGCAAATAAAAGAAGCATGTATGAGGCAAAAGATGGGAGTGGAAAATCTTTAAAACATAGTAAATGTATAAAACATATTTTATATATATATTTATATTATATATATATTTTATATATCTTTATAAAGGGCTGGGAAAAGAGCTTTAAGACTGCTTTAGTTCTGCTGGCTGTTAGCAAAGAAGAAAACATTTCCAAATACCATGGAGACCAGTAGACTCGCACATTGTTCAGGTCTATAATTCCTTCTATAAAAAGCTGGGGGTTTGTCACACAAACACAGAAAGCTTAGTAAGTAAATAAAAGTCTAGGAATGTAGCAAGGCACCGCATGCAAGTTAAAAAGCAAACATACTGGAAATGACAAGCGTTCACATTCGGTTTCATTTTCATAGAGTAACATGGTGCAAACACAGAGCAAATAACAGGGTGATTTTTGATATTTTTTTTTCACTAAAAGAGAGTAGCAGAGTAGGGATTAATAGAACAGAGCTTTATGAGAAAACAGTTTAAGGAGAAAGGTGCATCCAGGCACAAGTAACATACCCAGAACAACTGAAAAAAAGAAAATACATGAAGTAGCTGAAGGAGAAAAGCAAGATCAGAAGAGGCAGTGTTTGCAAACAACAATGCTAAAGATAATTTTGCAGAAAATTCAGAACCTTGTAAGTAAATGTGGAATTTTGATCAACGATTGATTGGGATGGGAGAGTAGAGCATTCAAAGGGAATATGAGGTAGTAGTTCATGAATAGAGCAGAAATCTCTTGATAGCTATAATCAGGCAGATAAACCTGAAATGAAAGACTGTGCACTCAGATTATGGAATGGGAAGAATCAGCTACAGGGAAAGAAAAAGGAAGAAAAATTATCTCAAATACTTGTGAACCTGTGAACAGGAAACAGCAATTCCTTTGGTACCGAGAGGTGAGAGAGAATTCAGGCTGGATCATGTGCATTACCTGCAATGATCAGGGGAGGGATAGTCAAGCCTGGATGTAACTGCTCAAGGCAGAAAGGTCAGCATGAGCATTATTCAGCAATGTTGAAAAAAGAGGATGTCCAAGGTAAAAAACATAATTCTGTGGGAAACAGTGGACCTACTGCGTCCTTCTGTGTTAGAAGTAGAGAAACAGAGGAAGCAGATTGGGTCACCATGAGAAGGTGTGCCACAAGGACTGCCTGATGCTCAGCTCATAGGCATGAATGAAGGCCCACCCTAAGTCTTGTGACATATCTGACATTGCATGGGTGCCACAGATATCTCTGGGCACATCAAATGGCTCTAGAGATATAATAGGGGACCTAAATTGCTCTTTAGATGTGTACACATTAAAATACATCTGAGAGGACATCAAGACTGTTATTGAGAACTCATACTACCAAATAAGCAGAGTGCTTTATGAAGGAAGCTAAGTAGCATGACCTACCTGACAAACTACAAAATTAAATATGGGTTTGTCCTGTTCATATAATAGGGCAGAAGTGGAATTGATGTCAGAGCTTCCAACATCTTGTCATGCTACTTAAGCTAAATGACAAAAATTACACAGGCACAGAAAATGTTAATGGTGGAAGTAAGCTTCTTTTCAGTGGAAAGAGCAAAAGTTGTACTGTAAGTGATCAGAAGTGGTACCTGCAAGAACTGGATGGTCTTCCCCACTGTGTCTGAAATGAACGGTCCCCTGAATAAGGAGGCCAAACTGCAAAAGGAAAGCAGCACAAAAAGCACAGAAGAAGAAAGGTGCTTGTGTAGAGCAGCAAGTGTGCACACACCATTCCACCAGAACCTCACCTCCAGAGTTATGGTGCCATTTTTCCCTTGGTGGGGTACTTCATAAGCTTCAATTTGCTGCTTTGTGAGTCGGGCTAGCTTCTCTGCAAGCTCCCGCCAGGATTTGCCAAGCTTGACAGCTGAAGTCAAAATGATGGTGTCCTGGGTAAGACGTGCCACTAATCCCTGGCAATCTATTTTCAAAAGTGCCTGCAACAACCATTTTCATTAGTGTTCCTTCATCAGTAATTGCAAACAGAACATTATAATTTGTTCTTATGGCACTATCCTGCACTCATAAGCAGACATTTTGTGTTCTTACAAATATGTATCTTTTTCTGCAGAAGGTGTTGCCAATAGTTTCATAGGAAAACTGCCCACAAGCTAAGAAAAAATTAAGCTGGCATTCGGCTGCTTCAGCATTCCAGTGTCACATGGATCTTGCCAGGCTTCCAGATCCTAAAGGAAAAGTATGTTTTTCCAACAAAAATATTTGGGACATCAATTTTAGCTTCTTAGAAGTATGACATAAAAATTAAGTTAGAGCACTATTATACTAAGGTGTGGTCCTTCGTCTACTGCTTTTCCGGAAAATCATGGATTATGTTGGCCAGCTCCATTTGATTTTAATTCTAGCACAGAACTGATAATTTGTTGAGCATTAAGCAGAAGTGCAAGAATAAAACTCTTTCTTTCTCCTTGCCAAATGAGATCTTAATAACAAACAAATTACAATGGTTCCAGGAGCAAAACCCTGAAATGCAGATATGTTGCATTCTCTGTTCTTTATTTGTTTGGATGAGAGCTCATGAGAAAAAAAGGTGGTGTTTTTTCTTCTCCTTAAATTAGCAGCAAAATGGCCCACTGAAAATGTTGACTTTTCCAGTGAAAGATCAGGGAAAAACAATCCAGTTTTCCTTGGTATACTGATTTTTATTAAAATGACAAGCATTTCTGCAGAAATCAGACATTCATGTGACTTAATTGTAAAACATCTTTCTATCAAAATCCTCATTGCAAGCAGTAGAACTTTCGATAGGCACAGTCATGAGAAGAAGAATACAGTGTACAATACTAAATAACCCTATATTTTGGCAAAATGGAGACAAACCCATTCAGTTTGCCTTTGCTCTGGCAATCAAGAACCCTATGAAACATGAAAATAAGAGATTAATTAAAAGAAATAACTAGTAAATTCTACCAAAATATGTAATACCTAACTTTAACTTTACAAATACAGGGACCTGCTTTGGCCCTTTGTAGCCATATACAACTCCAAAAAAAAAAAAGGACATACTGTTAATTTAATTTTGCCTCACCTTTTGCCTGTTCTGTGATGAACTCTGTTCACTGTATTCAATTTAAAGATCATTTTCACCTTGAATTCCCCCTATCCCTTTTTTTTATACAGAGATAAGGTCAGACTAAACTTTGTATTTGCTCAGTTTTATTCTGCATAGTTTAGTACAGTTTTAAGAGTTGTAAGTGGCCACTGCTGAAAATGCTGCCAGCATTTCAAAGGGGGTAGACTAGTTATAAGAAATAAAAATTGTTAAGGTTTGTAATTCAGAATAGTCAAAAGGCTTTAAATGAAAGGCTACAATGTGAATTTCTAAACACACATTTTTATAATACTTTCTTTTCACATGAGAAATTTAATTCTCTGCTGTCACTAAACAGGCTGGTAGACTTTTCAGTCAGAGCTCAGGACCGTATTGAGTAGCCATTAATACCAAATTAATTTGCACAAAGATCTGTAAATAAATTAAGATGGTTAACAAACATCTTAACCATGGTTAACCATGGTGAGCAAACTTCTTAACTGGAAGCCGTTAGAATAAAACCACTTTTGATTCACATTTAACAGTATTCAACCATATGGAAGTTTTCCCGTGGCTTAAAAACATGGACTGTGAAAATATGTATGGAAATACTTGCAATATTGTCCTTAAGTAACTACAGCATTGACTGTGAAATTCTCATGTGCAGATAGAAAATCTTGTCTTCAACATGTGGGTCAGTATGTCCTTGCTTTAAAAATATGAAGCACTTAGACATGCACCTTCAGGTACACAAGATATATAAATAACAGAATTTCCGTTCTATAAGGTTACCATATACTTCTCAATTGGAATGTGAATTGCTCAGGGAAGCAATTTACAATGATTACTTCCATTACAAAAGACAAAACCGGCCATTTAAAAACAAAATCAGTCAACCCAGTCAACCTACAAAATGAGAAAGGCTCCTAAAACATTTACAGAACATTGTTTAGAATTCATCGAAGTATTTTTCTTCATGAGAGTGTGTTTGTATTTTCCATCTATAGGTGTCTACACCTTTTAGTATTATTTTCGGATTTGTAAAGATTCCTACAAGGGTCCAGGACCATGTTTTTTTGTTCACACATTACTGTGTAGTAGTTTCTTGGCAATGCATTCCCGATAACCAAGTTAGTTCATGCAATACTTACAACAATGAGCTCATAAAGAAATAGTCTCTTTTTTTTATTAGCGTGGCAGTCTTCCTTCATCCTCTTCACAACGTGTGCAACTCTTTCTGATTCTTTATCAGCATGTGCCTCATTAAAGTCATCCAAAGACATATGTGAATATCCTAGCACCTCAGCCAAAGCTCTCCAGTCATAAACACTCTCCGATACTGTAGACAGAACTACTGAGTAGATGTAAGTTAATTTTTTGAATGGCAATGCAATTTGTTCAACAAGATTCCTGGTTGTTAATTCACTATCAGCAGTGTCCATAGCTTGTTCTTTGGAAATCACTTTTACGTTTTTGCAGTGTACAAGACCAATTTTTTTTCTGAGAACTCCTACATACCACTCTTTTACTTTAGTTTGTCCAATGGCTTTTACTTTATCTTCACCAAGAAGTGCTATTGTGTCCCCTTTAAAATATTCTAGCAAATAGTCAATTTTATTTTGACGCAACACAGTTTTCAAAGCCACTCCATAAGTATTAACACTTAGAATTCTGTCTTGAAACTTTGGATATTTAACTGTCGGTATTAAAAACAAAGGTGCAGACTTGATTTCTTTGCGGTTTTGTAAGCGCTTTGGCCTACTGATAATTCCACTTAATTTTGGAGCTGGATCAGGAGTCGTAACATGGAACTGCATTACTTGGCTACTTTTTAAGACTTTAATCTGAACGAGGAAAACAAAGAAATGCATCTCCCTACATCCAAGCATGGAAAACAGGAATTGTTGGCGGACCATTTCACCAGTTTTCAGCTCCTCCTCTTTAATATTTTTGCTTTGGTCTTCCATCTTCACTTCAAAATCTGGATCGCAGGATACCAAAGAAATGTTTAGATCTTGTGGCTTTTCAAGCAGAAATGTATGTTTTCCCCACAGCTGAAATACAACAGGAGGCATACTTTTGCCCCCCTTTTTTATATCAAAAATTGTGAGTTTTCCTGGAATGTAGTTATGGCCAAAGACTGTAAAAACTGCTGTAAAAGATGGGTGAATGTATTTGGGACCATAAATTCCAACTGAGACCATTCTATGAACATAGTCCCACACATTAGTTGCTGGGGGCTGGATTTTGTTTGCTTGTACAGCAATCACTACATACATCACATGACGCAGGTCTGTTAGCTTCACTTGTATGGTATCTTGATAAGTGTAGCAATTGTTTAGCTTCTTAAAAGGCCCTTCTTTATTGAGACTAAACAAACATACAATGTCACTCATAACTTGGCTGAGTGGATCGTTCTTCACTTTAGCAGCGACTTTCACCTCTAGGAAAATGTCTTCCCTTGTGTTGAGGTTGCTCAGCCTAAGTTCTATCAGAGGACTTACAGTGCTCGACAGCTCATTGTTAAAAGATGATGGAGGATTAAGGATAGCCTTTAAACCAACTTCTTGGAATTCCCCAGGTAATACATGACCTACAGGGACATGAATGTTGATATCTGAGTCAGGTAGCTGCACTGAACCCCCTTCATGATCCAGTTTACAAACTACATGAATGTCTGTAGCTTGTGTTTGTGCCCATCCAGGACTATTGCTCATGGCTTCTAAATCTAGACAAGACCGGGTGAGTTGCCGGTGACTCAACCAAGCCATCTTGTAGGCTTCACGGTCATTTTGAAACCATGTCATGTCTGAAGCTATTGGTTTTTGAGGTGTCTTGCAAGGACTAAATCTTCGGTTATCAACAATATCTAGGAAGTCAGAGACACTCTTGGATCGTCCAGATCTTCTTGTTGAAGTCTTTCTTAGAAGACAATCAATATCTAGCTCATCACCTGAGGAAGCCAAAGAATCCCTGTTGCTAGAAACTTTAGAGAACAAGCAGGGGTTTTCTTTTAAGATCGAAAGGCATTTATTATTTTCATTTCTATTTGAAGCAGCTATGTCATGTACAAAAGGGTTGGAGGCTGACAGTTCATTCCAGAAAGGATTAGTCTTGGAAGCAGCATGGGCATGTTTGAATACATCAGACCAGTCAATATCCGAATCCAATTTACTTTCACTGACATCTGTTTAAAAGAAAAAACAGAAGCATTTCCTAAAGCACAGAAGCTTCAGTCATTCCATTCATTTCCAAATGGTGGTCTGTTAAGCTAACATGTGACTAACTTTATCTTCCTAAAATGAATATAGATAATTTATATATTTTTCCTTCAGGTTTTTAAAGGCTATAAATACTGACTTCTAAGTAGTGTTAAGAACCTGTAAAATAGAAGGAATGTTAACAAATTAGCATTGTAGGACATAAAGCATCCTCTGTGAGGTGCTGATCATTATCAACTCCTGTGAATATTAATTGGCATCGAATGTGCTAAGGTTCCATAAGATTTAAACTCTTACATTCCAGTGATCTTTAGCCTCTTAACAAAATGCCATAGATTTCTTTCCTTTGTGTCTAACTCTCTGCAAAGATTAAACAGCTACTGTTTCTTTTTTTGAACACTGTAGATAGTACAGATAAACGCATTATTCAGGACTCCTTTTCCTGGTAGTGCACATGTATCTAATTGATAACAGCACTCTTGCAATTTATCTCAATGTGTGTGGAATTTGTTATACCAGCTTCCCATTAAAACAATTCATTGGTATAATTTGTGAGGTCTTGTACAATTTGAGATTTGGAGACAAATGTTTTTTGTGACTACTAATTTTTCAGACATTGCACTTAAATAGACAAATAGAGGTGTATAAGTGATATTTAAATATGTTATCTAATAAAAACCTCATTATTAACAGTAATGTCTGTTTGTTCTGAAGACAAGATGTCCTTATATTTTATATTAATAACTGTTCACAGAAACTGTTTTATAGGTTGATTAACACTCAGATTTCCTGCAATGAACAAAATATCGGCAACTTTTTGTGCTAAGGTTTTTTATTACTTCAGTTTCCTGTTATTTTTCTATATACAGAGGTTACACAATCCTTTCTTTGTACATGATTATAAAGAATTTTAATTTTAGAGGGAATATTCAGCATTCCTATTCTTTCAGCATATCTATATCCTTCATTATTACACTTTCCATATTACCTTCCATCTCCAAGGTTACTAATTATAACTCCAATGCAAGAATGACAATGCATTCTGTTACAAACTAAAAAAAACCCTCCTGAATTCTTAGTACTTCTTTTCGATTCATTTATCATGAGTTGTAACAAAAACCCAAAACCTTTAGGTTTTTCCACAGTTCCACAAAATTTCTAATTTGGAAGAACCAAATTGGAATTTCCCAGCTGCCCATCTGGAAGTCTCTGGCATTGTCTTGTCAGGAGCATTCCAGGTGAGTTGCAAGGAGGGACTGAGCCCAGGGGCAGCCTCCTGCCCCTCTGGCACCCAGCCCTGGCCAGGGCCACCAGACAGGGTTGGGCTATTCAAGCACCAGCAGAAAAATCCTTTTGCTTCTGCCCACAGGCCAAAAGCTTTCCATCTGCTGTGATGCTATTACAGTCATATCACTATTAGCTATTAAAAAAGTAAATTTATCCCCCAAAAAACCCAGTAAGGTTGGTTACCCCATCCTAAAAGGCATATTTTCACAGGAAAAGTCTGAGCAAAAGACTGTAGCTGAACCTGGGTTTTTAGGCTGGATGTTTTCTCATGTCAAGGTATTGTCGTGCACAGATTACTGAGGAGAAGGAGATTAGCGAGAAAATAATTCTCGTGCCAGGCTCACCATTATTTGCACTTGCTACTGGATAAAAAGCTAAAAGGATGCCTACCTTGTGGAGGGGAGTGTTTTCTTAACATTTGGATTAAAATAACAATGAGATTAAATCAATATTGTTGAGAATCCAGGTTTTAAACTGTGTTAACTCAAAAATTACCTTACCTTCCTGATTCTTAAAACCATAAATTAATGCAGTTTGGCTAAGTACTCCCTCTTCTCTTCCCTATCTTGACCACCAGTAAGCATACCATAAATAGCATTTATTCATGTAAGGTTAATAGTTCCAGTGGTTCTTCCCATACTGTGTGAACTACATGTACCGTGGCAGAGGACAGAGGATTTCTCTTATTTGCCAGCAGGTTCCTTATAGGGGTCCTTGTGACAACCCCTTGTGTTATGACTCCAGGGACAGCTATGATGGCCTGAGTAGTGCAAAACACAAACAATAAGTACTATTTTTTAATGGTCTACAGGATTTACAGAGTAGCTGTAGCTCTTAACACTAGTGAGAGTTTTGCAGAAATACAAACTAATTTGTGAGCCTTAGTACAGAAAATAGCAGAAGAGACATACCGTAGTTGGCTGAAGGTGTCCTGTCATTCACGTCAATCAAAGTCCCCTCTGACCTGCTCCGTGGAATCTCTCCACTGGCTAGGGAATCTGTTCCACTACTGGAAGTGCTCTCCTCCTAGGAAACAGTTAAACATATAAAACATCAGCAAGTAACACACTTTGTAAAAGGGGAGACTGTTGATGAATAATTAAGCTTTTCCTCCTGTGATGTGACACAAAAGGGGAAAAAAAATTTAGTTATGGTTTATGAGTAAATTTATGGAGTCTGCCCAAGAGCATCACAATCCTGAGTGAATCTTACTACCTAATTTGCAGCAAAATCCCCAGATGCTACAGCTGCAGTACAATATGGTACGCCACTCCACAGTGAAGTCCAATAACTCACATAATTAAACATTTTGTAATTGGAACAGTGTCACTTGTACAATAACCTCCATTCAGAAGGTCTTGAATAAAATATTTTTTAAAAAAATAAACATACTAATTTCTGTTTTCAGGAATTTGTTTTCAGGAATTCAGTTAATTTGACTGGAATCATTAAAGTGGAAAAGCTAGATCTGTTCCGTATTTGTCAATTAATATAAAATATTTCCAACCCTTTCTGCTGTATTATTCTTCCTATGATCTTCCCTGCGTGAACATCAAGCCAGATTTTCCTTTTAGTCTGCACAAGAATGACTTGCAGTATCCTTCTTCAGGGCCATGCCAGCACAACAACAACACAAGATAGGACATTCAGGTCCCTCCTCTTCCTTCTTCTGTCTACAAGAAGTTCTGTTTGGTTTTGACACATTTCACATGGGGTCTGGGCCACAAAAGTGCTGCAAAACAGATGCTGTGGTTGAAAGAAAGTCAACAGCAAACCTGCTGCAAGGGCAAGGCAGGAGGGGCACCCCTCTGAGGCATGCAAGAAGAGGATGAAGCTCTCAAGGTACCACAGTTTAATGCTATTTTCAGCTGCCCAGAAAGAGGAGTTGCGTTGTGTGTCCTACGTGCCAAACCAGTTTGGGATCTATCCACGGGATACAATAGTTAGCAGCAGCCTGTTACTTCTGCAACAGCAATTGCAGCCTAAGCAGATCTTATTTTATCATGTTTGAAATGAGAAGAAAAAAAAAAAAAAAGAAGAAGAAGAAAAGAAGAAAGATGCATTGGGCTTGGGTTTACTGTAACTGTTAAGAAAAAGGAATTTTTAGTTATAATTCCAGGAGGTGAGCTATGGGGAAAAGGAAGCATACCTTGTATCAAAGAATCACTGAATAGAAACTGGAAGCCCACTTTCTGTTCCCATTGCACAATGCCATGGTTTAAGACACCTTTTTTTCCCCACTGTGAATGCAGTTTGGTACTTTTTGTTCTTCCCAGGAGAGTTACCTTCAGCTAATGGCAATCTGTTCAGGTGTTGATTTGCACTCAGGCAGGACCAAATGCTGAGGCCAGACGAAGTCTGATTGACACCCTACGGACTTTCACATTCGTCTCCTACCAGAAACCTCAGATGTTGGCCTTAGAGGTCCTGATTTCAGGTAGCAGTGAAAGCTAGCCTCCAAGACTATTACATTGTGGCTTCCGCTATTAGTACCCCACAAGAACCAAACTGGAAAGTAAAATGTCTCCTTCATTCCAACACAGTGATTCTGAGACCTGACATCCCACACTGTTCCTTCTGTCTCTGACAAAAGACAGTATCTTTGGTAATGTCTACAAATTCCTTTAAAGGAGATAAATTTTGCTTTGCTGCTGCATCTCAAAATGTTGAGGTTCTTCAGGGACTGGGAAGGTTTAATCACACCAGTGTAATGTACCCATAGTCTAAAATCCCAGTAAATGTACCGAAAGAAAGTCTAGCTTCTACAACACCGTCTTACATGTTGCTGGCACTACTCTGACTGCTGACTTACTGATCAATTGACATATAAATATAAAAACAGTTCTTTAAATAGTTAAAACACCCACAATAATTTCAGTTGCTGTATGACGTGGGAGGCAATAAGGATGAGGAAAGAGCATGAGAGTGCAAATAGATGCACAAGGGCTAAAATAGGAAACCCTGGGGAAGGGAGAGGGGGCGGGGGGAGAGAAAGAAAAACAATCTCCTTATACAGTGGGAGTATATTGAAAGAGACATGACAAGAAGATTGCATATGGAAGTTTTACAAATGCTAAGAATTTCTGCAAACAGAGTAAGCCATTTCCTAAATGTTCCCTCTGGGAACTCCTTAAAACCTTCACCACTAGCCTGGCACAAAGACAGAAAAGGCAGATACTGAAAAGGAAATCCACTTTCAAAAATAAGCCCCTTGCCTTCCGAAAGCGTTCCTTGGTATGAGAGCATGATGAGGGAGCCTTTGAGATTGAGGCATGTCTTCAGGCCAGCCAAGAAGAGGATGATAGAAGGAGGGAAGATATAAACATTCCTGGGCAAAAGATGACCACATTTGGTCAGCATGTCAAGGGATGTGGGAAATGCTGGGGACAAGCTGTACACACACCATCGGGTACCGGGCAATGTGCCTCCTAACAGAGATACGTGAACTGAACACCAGGGCTGGATCCCATCTCTCCTGCATTCCAGCCTTAGAGCTGGGAATGCATAAATCCCCAGGACCTCTGCATGAGACTAGGAAAATAAGAAAACCCAATGCTCCCCCTTTTCTGTGGGTGCATTCAGTGATGAAATAGCACCCCAAACAAATCTTTTCACAGGCAACCCTGTTAATTATGAACTTGCCTGGACAAATCCAGGAGAATAATCATCCACAAGAGAAGAGATATGAATACATGTCACTATAAAGCCATGCAGATCAATTGCTAAGGGGAAAGGTATGAATCCCTTTTTCTACAAAAAGAGGGAATTATATATGAGAAGGAATAGAAGCTAAGCTTTTCTTTTGCTGTAGTTATTGAGTAAGAAAGATGTAAACTGACAAGTGCTTAATGGTGCAAAAAATTATTTGACAGATGGTATGACAGTTCACAGTGTGAAGTGAGCAGGGAATGAAGAAGTGAAGAGGCTGGAGAGAGATCAGCTATGGAGGTGACCAGTGAGTGAACCTGAGTGACTGTTGAGAGAAGTCAAATTTTTTTGTACGAGGGCAAGAAATAGTTTGCCAGGTCCACTCTGCTGTTCAAGCCTGGAGTACATTGCTTGACCCATGAGAACTGGGGTCTCATGACCTAAAGTGTGGCTGGCAGGCACATTGCTGCACTGTTACAGAAGAAGAAAAAACACACCAGAGGAAGACGGAAGTCTCAGGTAGAAAGTTCCATTTTGCAGAAGCCAGGAGACAGATTTGCTGCAAATGGCATATTTGCTGCATGTGATGCCTCCAGAATTCTCTTCCAGATCATTTAAAATTCAAGTGCACAATTTTGGTTTTTTTTAATTTCCAGTCTCTTTACCAAAGAAAACATGTCCTGCTGGGCTTAAAATAGTGATAAGGGAGAAAATAAAAAAAGCCCAAGAGCAAACACTTCCCCACTGTCCTTGCCCTCAAAAATGAGAGAGAACACATTCCTTTGCGGTTTTAAAGTATCAACATCCCAGAGCAAGACACCAGCAATTTGCCTTTCATTCAATCTTAACCCTATTCAGCCCTCTTCAAAAGTAGGTTGTGTTGAGAGCAGAGCTGTCCTGTGGCAGTGTCTCCTCACAGGCTCCTACATGTGCCTTACATGTATATTGCTACTCAGACATACCATTATTCACAGTGATTCATGGCCTTTGTATCCAGAGGATGAAGGTTGTGCATTTGCAGAGACAGAACAATCAACAGAAGCAGGTGACAGAGATGTGCCTCATTGCTCAAGCTCACTTTTAGCTGTCATGGGGAAAAGTTACTTGCTAGTTATATAGGTTGGGTTGTTAGACTTACTTTACAAGTTTATTTCTGAAAAAGGAGCAAAGCATATTCACTAGAATGATAAATACAGTGTTCCTCCTCTGATCAAGCACTGAGTATACTGAATTTTTTAAAATTCTATGAAACAGAGAGGAGAAAAGGAGTTTTAAGAGAAAGCAATACAAAGAAGAGATGGTTTCAAAAAGCACTACCCATCATCATCAAATCTAGACCACTGCCTGTTCTCAGCAGATGAACATGTTCCTAGTTAAACACAGGTTACAGTAATAGGCCATATTTTAACAGTCCCTTGGTTCTTTTGGCCTGGAACAGCTTTACACAGTTGAGTGCAGTGACAGACAGTTGGACCTGGGTTTACCAATCTTTAATTACAGGATGGAGTTGTGGTAGTGTAGCTAGTGATAGTAAAGGGTAGCAAACAAAACCTTCAGTTGAAGTGATAAAATCTTTGACTTGTTCTCTCAGCTTAGTGCATGTGTGACAGTCAAGAAAATTTAGCTGTGTCTCATTCTGAATGGAGACAGAAATGGCTTTTAACGTTTCACCTTGAGAGATCCCAACTCTATATTACCAACTTTGCTAACATTTGGCAGAAATCTTAAGGCTTTAGTGTGACCCTGCTACTTGTCACTTTGCCTATAATGATAGAAAAAAGCATTTTCAATTGATCTAATTGTTTGCTCTGTTGTTAAATAGTTGCCAAGTTTACCTACATTTTTAAAGTTCTGAAGATGTATCACCCCACGGGAACTGCAGAGCCACTCACACTCCTTCCTGAACTCGGAGTTTAAGTTTTCTGCAGACACCACAGATGTCTACACTGCTGCTTGTAACTGATGTGATCACTGCTCATAATACTTCATTTAAGCTAGCCTTAAAGGGTAGACCTAGTAGTCTCAGCACAACAAAAACAGGATTTGAAGTGGGTCATCCTCTCGGTAGATTTCCACAAGCTCACAAGTGGGATCTTACAGCCTCTGCTCAGCACTGCATGACCCAGAACTGAGTGCTTCACAACCCAGTTGGGGAACATGATGCACGCAAAAATGACTATACCATAGACACTCTCTCTACACAGCGTTCCACACACCTATCATTCAAAAATTGCTTGTTGGAAGCACAAGGGCTGGAGTATTTTCAGTTCTAAACTTTACATTAGGGAATATTGCTTTCCAGAAGCTTGAAGAATGTGTAGTTAAGTTTTGATGTTGTCTCTTGGGTTACAGCTGCCACTCTGAAATACTCCATGTTTTCTCTTTGGCCTCAGGAAAAAAAAAAAAAAAAAAGAAATATGTTGCCTTCTACCTATGTTACTAAATAACTTTTTTAAGAACAGGAAATGGCAAGTAAAGATGTCACTAACAAATGATGCAAGGACCCAACTTTGCACTGTTAAATTGTAACAGTTCCTCTTTTTGCTGAAAAAGGAAAACTTCCTAAGTATATTAGTTTAATTCTTCTATACACTAATTTCTTTAACACCTCTCAAAAGCCTCTAGAGCAATAATAGTTAAAAATCTCACTGGATTCTTGCTTATAGTAAGTAATCGTACGTACTTTGGAAGCACAGTTTTTGTCTTGACTTTTGGAGGTCCTATGAAAACACTTCTGGCTCCTTCACGGAGATTACAACACTGTAAGTTATTACTGAACTTGATACCAGCGGAGCTATTCCTTCAAAACGGGTGTTGAAAGCACTCTGTAAGGAAGACCTTTTCTTTAGCAGTTTCATTAAGCAGTAAAATTTTCCATTTCTCGGTTCTGCAACCATAATACACGCAACATTGCAGAGCAAAGGCAAAGCCTCCATGCACCGTGCTCTGCATGCAAACTAGTGCCCTGCTTCCCATCCTTGGGTACTTTTAATGTTTGCTAGGATCAAACAAAAACCTCAACTGTCAACATCTTCAAACACCCTAGGGGGTGGGGGACAACTGGGAATCTCAAAATCTCTGCTAGGTATTTACATCCTTGTGAACTATAGCTGTGACCATGGGTTTGTAAGTACAGGATACCTCCAAAGTACTCAGTATATTATTTTGTTAACCCAAATTTCTTCTTCTCTTTCTATTAAGTCAGAATTTTACTCACGTCCAAGCTGCATGGAGTTACCCTGGGTTTTTAACTGAGCAGTTTACCTGTTAGTGGTGAGTGGAGATAAAGCCTTAGATGCCAACACACTAGCTTGGCTTAGGGAGCACTCCCAAATCTGCATGGTATTTATTTTGGTCTTCCCTGGGAAAAGCTCATGTCATTGCTTGTCAATGCCAAAAGCCAGCTCTGCAGAGGGGCAGATAGGACCTGGGGTCTTTGAGGACAAGAAGCAGGGGGTGGGGCAGAAGTAGCAGTAGCGTTAACAGTAGTGAATGTTTTACAATCTCGGGGCTGATTTCAAGGATAATAAAGGAAATGTATTTTTTTAAAAAACAGAAAACCTTTTGTAGGCTTCATAGTTGCAGCAGCATGACCAAAAAAAGAGGCTTCCTCTGTCCCAAATACTTGATTTATGCAACATCTTCTTGTTTAACGCTTTCACTTATTAAGTATCTACTATCCACCCAGAAAGCAAGTAAAGGAAAACATTTTCCAGGCAATCAAACCCACATCAAGTAGTGAAGTAGTTCTTCATCAGGAACTGACAAGCACTTATGAGTTACACGTTTCATAGAAATAATTAATTTCAAATTTAAGGGCTGAGCATAGGCAGGGAAAAATCTTTCTTGACTCTCGTCATTTAAATGTTTCATCTGGTCCAGTGATGTGATAACAGAAATCCTACATGAGCTGTTCTCCTTCACAGCAACAGGGCAAAGAAGAACTCACTTCGGAACCCACCTGCAGAGACAGGCCAGTGTTTTACTCACTCAAACCTCTTAAAGTTCTTAAAATCCTATTTGTAATTAATATTAATAACAGACTTTAAACACCTGTATCAGCTGGATAAGTTGCAAACATGGAGGTTTATTTTTAACTTTATGCTATCCCATGCTGAAAATGATATACCAAAGCAAAGTGGCTGACACTGTGCCAGGACCCAGTCTTGAACATCCAATTGGAGGACTAAATTGCCTGTCAGTATGCTGCCTGGATACTGACACTTATTTTAGACAGATGTAGATTGAAGATGTATGGGCAAAACACACAATGTGAGCCCTGACGTAAATCAAACCTCATAGCCAGGCACACAGAAGGTGCCTTTACTCTTTACTCTCTGGCATTCTGCTTTCAGCAAACTGAGGTGAGCATCTGAAGATACTGTAGGACACAGCAGTGTGCTGTGCTACTCATGAAACAGGGGGCTAAAAAGGTCTCTTTCCATAAGCATGACAGACCTTTTCTCCAGGGTGGGCCTTTTTATATAGAAACACTATTTTGGCCTGCATTAACTTGCGGGGGGATGAAAATAGGGCAGGGGATAGAACAAAACACACTCCCACACAAAAAGAAGTTAACATACCAATAAAAATGGAGGGGGTTTTTTTCAAGGTTTAAGCTATGTCAGGAAAGCTTTCAAACTGTATAAACTAGCCAAGAAGAAATCCCATTTATGTGGGGCATGAATGGGAGGTAGGAGAGAGGAGCAGAACAAGACTCAAGTGAAACACTTTTTCTGTCTTTCCTGGGGAATATAGAGGGAGATCAACACTGAGAGGTCACAAAGGATGGAAGGTGGGTGACAAGTGATCAGATCAACATGAGAAAAAATTAATAAAACAGGCAGCCAGTTTGTGTTGGGAAAATAATACTATTAAATATGGTGGAAGAAAGAAAAACCATTTGGCAAGAACTCCTCTGGTTGTCATTACAGGTTAGTTTAGAGAGTTAATAACTGTAAGCAAAATCTTTCTTTGGTGCATCCACAAATTACCTTTTGCTCTACTTGGCTGACCACATAACAGACACAGGGAATATGTAACAGCACAAAGAATATATTAGATAGATTGTGATAATATTTACAAGGAAAGACTGATATCTATTTTTCATGTATTGATCTGTTTTGACTGAAGAACTTGGCACTTTAAGAAGATAGTGAAGAGAGCATTAGAGAGGGAGTCTTAATCACAGGGACACTTTCCAAGGTATACTGCAGAAAGTGCACTTTTTTTTGTTGCTTTTTATGGCAATTATAGGCCCCAAACTTTGGTCAGAACTCTTCTCAAGCAGCAAGACATCATCGCATTTAAAACATTTGTGCCTGTGTTGTTAAGAATAGGCTGAGCTCTCCATTAAGTTACACCTGCCAAAATTTAAGTTATTTTTGGCATTGTAATTTTGAAGGGAAGAAGGGAGGAGAATTTTTAAAAATGTGTTTTGTCATCTAAAATCCAAACCCAGTACCTCTCATTATATGCAGACTATCCTTTTACACAGCAATTACACATTCTCTTGACAAGAAAAAAAAAGCCCTAATTTCTATCAAATATCATGCTTAAATGGATAGTTTCTCTGCTAATGAAGTACATTTGGATCTCTGAGTTGTACTCCTAACTACTTCTTATTAATAATATCATTGACAGAATAGTTTCACTGAGATATGACTGCGCAATCACCTTTAAAGTTGTAATGATCCAGCGACAAAAATGAAGTCAGAGGAAGATAAACTGTCATACAATATCAGATCCCATTTAATAATCCATGTCTGATGACAGAAGACTACCTATGTGAGAGGAAGATGTAGGAAGTCCTGAATATGAAAATGAGGAAGAGCTGCTTCCAGTATTGCCGGTAGTTTTAAAACCAAAATAGGAGTGACTCTATTTTCTTTAAAGAAATAGAATAGATCAGTCTACAGTATCACTGTGGGTTTTCTTCTAAAGGTATGGTCAAGTTTAAGAAGATTTGAGGCAACAATTTCCAAAAAAAACTGCATTCCTTTATTTGTCTAAATTTAGTTCTCAAATCTACCGGCTTTACAGGTTCATTTAGCCATCTATTCCTACATGTTGAGAAGAGGACATCTATAATTTTCTTCCTTAATGTTTGGTGTGATAAGGATAACGTGTCCAGTCTCATTCGCTTTTATGCAGCAGTGACAAAGTCACTCTTCAAAGATTCTTCTCTTCTTTTTCAGAAATGAAAGTAAGAATTGTGTGAGAGCTGTTCCAGGTCCCCTCTTCCTCCAGTCCTTATGTCTTTTATCCACCTTCATTCTCTCCATTGTATCACAGTGTTCAGCTATCTGTCCTGCAGCAGTTCTTCCTCTGATGATGCATACCATTAACCTGGATCCAATATCCCAGTGGAAACTTGTTTTCCAATCCAGGAAAACCACACTATTTTATTGCAATGGATAGTATTGCCTCAGAGAAGCATTTTAAGGATGTGTTTTCCTTGTCCTGCCCCCGGAGGTCTTAAAGGTAAAAACTGTTCCCAAGTTTCTCACCAGCCAGTTGGCTGAACTCCAAAATCGATCAATGAACTGCTCATACAACAAATCAGAGAAGTTCCCGTGTTAGCCCAGGAATTCCTATGCTGACTTTAATATTCCATTATCTCTATTAGTCCCCAAAAGCAACAGTGCAGCTGCAGCTTTCTCTTCCTAACATCCCTACCTTCGAAGCCAATATCACTGACTTTGGGGGCCAAAATCTGATGAAGCAGCTGAGAGAGCTGAATTTGTTCAGGAGTAGGATCAGCAAGCAATATACACGTATGAGTGCCCCCACACACAACAAATCCTTCCCACTCAGCTCTATAACATCTTTCCATGCCATTTGCCATGAAGAAAGCACGTAATGTTATTTTTTCTTTGCATTTAATATGACAGTGGTGAGGAAAGAAAGAAAGCATAAAGCTGTTGCTTCCTTCTTTCTTACTTTATTCCCTAACACCCCACAGGTGCAGTGGCTATGACACTGTCTTAAAGATGTGGAGAAAATTAGCACAGGACAGACAATGAGGGGGTCATTTGCTCAAGATCTGATCCAAAAAAACTCAAAACCAATCTCTAAATTATCATAAATTTCTTCATTTTTTTACACAGAAAAATTGTCAGCTGCCCCAATGAATCTGTCTGATACCCCCAAAATGCAATGTCTGGAATGATGCAGTTACAAATTGCCCAGAAAGTTAGACTAAAACAAACAGCAAATTCCGAAACAGTGCCTCTCAGATAACCCTGCAGAAAATCTTCAGAAAAATGACTCAGAAATGCTGTGGATTATACTCTATCAGTCCAAAATGTGTGCCCATTTTTTATTTCATTTATTCCGCCTCAGCAAGCTTTACAATTTTTCACCAAAGCTGATGTTCTTGCATTTCTAGCAGAAGTGGAAAGCTGCAGATCAGTAACTCTAAGATATAATCACAGTATTTCAATATGTTATATCCAGCTTCTGCCAGCTTGTCCCTGGTCTTCCCTTTCTCTCCCACCCCCTCCCCCCAAAAAAAACCCAGAACTCCAGTTAGTCCTACACTTCTTCAAGAATTTTTACATGTATTAAATTCATTTTTACTGATACAGCAGTCTCTGAAGGTTCTGGCCCCTATTCTGCTTTGTAAAGATCCCGGTGTCAAACCTTTGTTTTGCCTCACTTTCCACAGACACTGAGCATGCTCGCCTTCCAACTTCAGATAGACTGAGCGAGCTCAGTGTTTTATACTATTAAGTCTCAAAAAAGGCTGCGGTTCTTTGACTGTGCTGGTGTCCTACACAGAAAAACCCTGGGCATCATTTATCATCCAAAACCACCTCTGCAGCCATATGATGCTCCATTCACTGAAAAGAATAATCACCTGGTACCTGAAGTGAAACTGCTACATAGGCTTTTGTCAGACTACAGAAGTAAGTTATAGAAAATTGATAGAGACCACTAGGATATTTAAACATCATGCAAAACCACATTCATTTCACAACTATTACTTTGAAAGGAAAATTTCATGCACTGCCTAGAGTTGAGGTTTCTCTGACAGCTGGTCTTGCAGGAGGGAAGGCTAATCTCTCCCTGCTGGAGGGGGCTACCAACAGTGTTCCATACATTGGGTATAGCAGATTGAAAGGAACAGGAAACTGTCTCAAATATCACTAAAAAGCCCAGGGCACAAAGTCCCCACAGGTACCAGCCCAGGCCATTTAATTTTGAATCAATGCCTCTATAAAGCTGGAGTTCCTGTAGCTGGCCAGTTTCGGACTGATCAGCAACAGAGCAATGTTTGCTTCAGACAGAAAGAAAACAGGTAGAAGGTTACAAGTGGAATAAGTCAAAATCCAGACTACATTTACAACGGCTTTTTAGTACTTTGACTTTCCTTGTCAGGAACTTGAAGGCACCTGCCGTGTGTTAGCTCAGAGAATTCAGCCTATTCAGCAACACCTTCCAAATGCCAACCCTAAAGAAACACTTTTTTTTCTGTTTTGTCTTCTTAAGTTTACTGTCCTTGCTCCATTTGTACTTAAACGTAGGAGGAAGCATTCACAGCTTTTCCAAAAGGTCACTGACTTTGATGATCAAAGCATTTCCTTACCCATTTCACCTCCTTTGCAGCAAATCTTGAGTTTTGCACCTTTAACTAGCTTCTACTTCTCAAGATAATAAGGGATCAAAATGCATGTTATGTGAAATACTGCAGAATCCTATTCTGTCATTTGTTTTTTTTCTAACCACTTTGTTATTTTATGGGTTTTTCTATAGACACCAACACCCACAACACATTTACAGTGCAGTTGAAAGACTTTAGATCAAGCAGCTCACTCCTACCGTAACACATGTATCCTTGTCATCACTGCCAAGGGCTCTTTGATTGAAGTATACAAGTGTCATAATGTGTAGATATCAGTTTAACATTTAATTTATAAGCATCAAATCAAACACACACCTTGATGTGTGATGGCAAGTTACTTTATTGTAGCATATCCTGTTATATCTTTTCGCTACTCACATGTGTAAACCTGGTCGTGCAATTTATTGGATGAGATTTTCAGTCTCCCTTTTCTGGCAATTGCTCTTCTATGTCATAGAGGATGACAAGCAGATATTTGCAGAACTTAGGATTCTCAAACAAAGAACTGGTTAGTACAAAAAGGGGAGAGGAAAGCATGAGGTATGAAAATCAAAACTCAAATTAAGTTCTTCCTTCAAAGCTTCACCTAAACTTTAATTTTGCAAGTATTCCTGGTCATACATGGTCCAGATGTTGTCCAGCATGAAGTTAGTCTAGGGATATATTTGTATATTTTGCTTTGTCTGTAATAAACAAAAATATGTGTGACTTTTCTCAAACTTGACTCATGATACAAAAACCTTCTATAATGTAATGGGGTTTTTTGGCTATTGTATAGGTATGTCACATCCACCAGAAACAAGAAGTATCATTCAGCACATCATCAGTAAGAACATGCAAAGATATTTGCCTAGTTTGGTGCAAATTCTAATCTTCAGAACTTCAAGAGATTTCACTCTACTTCACAGCAAACAGAAATGACCGTATTTCCAGACAATCTTGACAAACGTAGATAAACAGTTTGTTCTGTTGTCAAAGTTAGTTCAGGTAATTTTATTTTATGGTGCAACTTTGTCTCACGTTGCTGATTTCAGCAAGATTTTACAACGTTAACTCAGTGTCTGTCATCATCTTTCTGTGTACTGAATCACTAGTGTCCACACAAGTAATTTAATTTTAAAGTTCTTTAGAGATTAGCATTACAAAACCCCCTAAGGCTTAACCTGTAATCCACACGTGAACTTTTCACCTCAAGGGAAAGAAAGTGAGCTTTCACTCCACTTTCTCCATATTAGGAGAGGAGTGATTTGCCACCTAAGAAACACATAGGCTTTTCAGCCTCCTATATCTACCTGTCCCAAGAAGAAAGGGGTTTGAGACACACAGATTTTGGCACCACAGTCATAAAAGCTAAAAACTTGGCAGATCCTATAGAATCACTAAATTTGATTTATTCACAGATCTCAAAGTCAAAAGAAACAAAGCAATCATCTTTACTCTTCCTGTGCAGAATCAAGTCCACAGGCTTTTACCTAGCTGGTATTGTGCCAAGTTGAATACTTTTTATTGAACTGAAACCATTAAAAATAATAATAATAAAAGTCCCATTTTGAGCCTCAGAGCTGATTTTTTATTCTCTTGGGACACAAACCAGAGTTTTCTTTTATTTTTTCATTTATATCCTGATAGAACTAGCTGGAATAACATCCCTCTGCTAAGCTTTGAGCAAATACATAGCAAGTATAGCCTGGTCACAAGGGACTGATCGTTTAATGCAAAAGACAAGGAAGGGTAGGGATGGGGGAAAAGTAGAGCTAGGCAAGTTTACAGATGGAAAGACTAAAACACAAAGAGACTAATAGCCGCATTCCAGCATCTTCCACCCCTGCCATAAGAACTGTGTAAACATCTGCTAGCCCCTTAAAAATCCATTGCAAACAACTTGTCCCAGAGCACTCAGGAAAACAGTGACAGAGCACAGGATGTGTGAGTGCCATGGGAAGAAAACTGCCACCAAGATTAGGGCTTTGAAAGTACCTGCATAAATATCACAAGAGCCCTTCTCTGTCCCTGAATGTTCACACCGTGGAAAGGCAATTAACTGGAGAGCAGGGCAGGTATTCATAACATCTCCTGACAGCCTTTGGCATTGCTAGGTTCAGCCTCACTTTCCAGCTATGAGCAGAAATCAAAATTGGATAGCAGTAAATTGTAGCTACATGTAACAGGTAGCAGAAAATTACTGACATACACGTGCACCGCACACACTGTTTTCTGCTTCCCATGTTTTTATTTCTCTGGAAAAAACTTGACCAGTAGCCAGATTTAGAAATCTGAGAACTTTTTTTTTTTTTTTACATCACAGGGATGGCAAATGCAACTTTTTCTGAAGTTCAGACTTCAAGAAATTTTGCTTTCGTTTCTGCCACCACTCTACATGAGATGAGAAGAGGTCTAGGGAAATTCTTACTTTTCTGGGGAATATGTCAGTGGTGGTGCATACAGTACACCCTGCCTGTGTGTTTTTATGACTGGAGTACAATCATTATCAGTAAAAGTATACCAGGGAATTCCAAGGTACAAAGGGCTCTCTTACATATTTTCCAGATTAGGAGCACTTTTCTGCCCAGCCATATAAGCAGCCAGGAAAATAACTGTGGGTGGGATCCAGCTGGTAGAACATAAGTACCTATAAGTACCTGGAAGACAAAAAGGTAACTCTGAGAGCCATTAGATGTACTTCTTGCTCTTCACCAATGAGATAAAGAAATTAAGTTATTTATGTTAGGATGATACATGCATTAAGCACTTAGAGCTAGAGCTGCTTCCAAGTGTTACCAAAAAAAAAAAAAAAGCAGTTATCTCACTGGGGAAGACATTCTATCTTCCCACACTCTCCTCAGAATAACATGGAGTTTAACTTAGAGGCTTTTAAGCTTGGTTCAATTAGTGTAACCCCTGTCCTTCATACTGTCTAGCTGTAGGACTAGACAACGTTGTTCCTCCTCAGCTTGTCCTATATTTGGCAAGTGAGGGGACAGGTTTAAGCCTTTAGGATTAGATGAACACTTTAAAAGAAGTTGCTTCTGGTGATAGCTCTTAGATGTTTCATTGGAAAATTAATAAGATTTTACAAACATATTTGTGATCTTATTAATTTCACTTAATGATTTTATATAACTGGATGCAAGTTAACAGTCTCAGTCCAGAGCTGAAAGTCTCCTGCCCACACTAGAGAACAGACCAAATTTCAAAGAGGAGAGGAGAGGAGAGGGAGAGGAGAGGAGAGGAGAGGAGAGGAGAGGAGAGGAGAGGAGAGGAGAGGAGAGGGAGAGGAGAGGAGAGGAGAGGAGAGGAGAGGAGAGGAGAGGAGAGGAGAGGAGAGGAGAGGAGAGGAGAGGAGAGGAGAGGGAGAGGAGAGGAGAGGAGAGGAGAGGAGAGGAGAGGAGAGGAGAAAAAAAATCACTGAGGTGAAGAACAAACTGGTATTACTCCTGTTTGTAGCACTATAATTTCACACAGAGCAACAGGTGACAATTCGTGTTGCAGAAATTAGGGCAGTACTATGAATAAATTGAGAATTCTTGTCTCCCTGCTGTGTCACACCCCTCCCACATTTACAGAGATCCTGCTAAATTAAGGCTAGTGGATCAGAAGGAGTGAACTCATTAAAAGGTTATCATCACATCATAGGCTTTTCTTCAGGGCTCAGAGTTGGTATTGCATGAGATCATGTATGAACAAAAACAAACCACGTAAAAGTCTTCCAGCTGCCCCTCCCCTCCCCCAGTTATTTCAGACAAAATCTTTTCCCTTTAATTACACAGCTTGGTACATGTAGAAATACAGCTTATTCTCCATGTAAATATGTATCCAAAGTTTTGTCCCAATTAGATCATAGGACAAAAATTAAACTGTAGGATTTGCCACTGATAGGTCACAAGATTCAAGTCTACTGGAGAAGCCTCTGTATTTTCTACAGACATAGGCTCAGATGTGAACTCAAATAACTCCTCATCAAGTTGTTGCATGAATGTTTTGTGATACAGCCTGTTGCAGCCGGGGGGAAGAGCTGCTTGCTTTGGCATGATTGCAAAATGACTGGCACAATGGACAAGCAAGGCTGTTGGCAGCTCAGAGTAGTAAGTAAAGATGCAACCTGAATTAATAACATTATATCTAACTAAAGGTCAGTGCAGATTAGAGTATGAGCCAATACATTTTAGAATTAATTTAAATACTTGTGAACTCCCATTCATGCAGGAAATGCAGGGAAGCACTATAGGCCTCCATGAAGAGAGACAGAGATTAACAATTTATGAAGAACAAGTCTGGGATAGAACTAAGGTCAAATCTCCAATGTTTTGAGGCATTAGACAAGAGACAACATCATCTGGCAACACACTTGAGGCTAAGCCTGCTCTTGGGGATGCCATCTGACTCGGTGGCTGTCTGGCTGCTCTATAAAGCCCTATATCTCCTTTGCATCAACATTGGTGCTTATCTGGTCTCACAGGGAGCTGGCCTGGGTATGATGAGTCAGTGTTCACCTGTGCTGGCCTGTGGGAAGTAATGGCGAGATATGAGAAATGGGACTGCCCCGTTCCACAGCAGGTAGCCATTACAGCAGCTTAAATGCAGTGCAAGACCTTACCCAAAGTAAAATGGCAGCTCCATATCTCACAGCTATGTTGTAAAGAGGAACACAAAGATCATTAAGTACTCGGAGGTGGCAGTGAAGGCAGACATGTTTTAATAATACATAAAAGTCCTTTTCCCATTACGAAAGCTGAAGAAAATGGCAAAGAGATGCAACTATTTAAATTTTAGATTAAAATAATTGTCATCCAGAGTCTTCTGTAAATACATATCCTGAGCAGATATAGAAGAATCTCTTCTGGGCTGTCTGAATACTCACTGGGTTTCCAGAGAATTTCAGCCTGCAGAGTCACCTGCACAGCAAGGGGGAGGCAACATTTGGGGGTACATAATGCAGCTTTCAACTAAATGATGATCTGGCTTATGAAGTAAAGCTTGGCTATGCAAGGATAAAAGGACTCCAAACGGTACAGAAATTAGGCGGTATATGCTGCCTATAAAATTCCTTGAAAAGGATGTCTGGGTACATCCAAACCAAAAAGCTTTTCATCTCCACCGTGAGGATGCCAAAACAGAGGCCAGAATATCACCTGCTGGAAGCTACAAAAATTTTGTTTCAGCTTTGTGAAGTTTTCAGCTGTTCAAAGTCCTGATTCAGCTTCACTATCGCTCCTTGGTAGGGAAGTGTTCCAATGCCTCCATTTATTGAAGTATACAATAGGCACTTTGAGTAAATTCTGGAGGGTGGGACAGGAAGGTTGGTAGAAAGTGATTGCTCACATTGTTTGTTTGCTCACAAACTGAAATTACCGAGGTTACTAACTCTAGAGCAGCCTATGAAAAACTACTGGAAAGCCTAATGAGTTGAACAGCATAAGGTTAAGTTTGCTTTAGATAAGAACACGGAGAGGTGCTTTCAGAGGAGCAATTTAAAATTACTCATACACGTGGATTTCTAAACTATTTGTAGTTTCTTAGAAAAAATTAAACATGATCCTTAGCAGTTTTAATAAGGATGTTAGTCTAATTTGCAGAAATGCAAATAACATATTGGTCTGTACAGAGCAGCTGATTAAAATATGGTAAAATATTACAAAGCCAAAACATATATATGTTTTCCATTAGCATGTGACCTTGACTTTACTCCAGCATCCAGTTTTGAAAAAAAAACCCCACCAAACCCACTACCTACTTTTGAAAATACAGAGTTGAAGGAAATGAACCAAAGAGAACTACAGAACCAAGGTAAGAGATGAGTCGAGAAGGCTTTCATAGAAGTAGTTAAAAAAATAGAAGGTCAAGTTAGGCTAAACCTTTTGTGGTAGCAGCAGAGTACTGGAACATCAGGAAAGGGATGCTGCCGAGAGAGTTCCTTTTCTCCTTTCCATTCACATTCCACTTCCCATTGTAGGACCTGTGAGGTAATTTGCTATCCTATGCAGTATTTTGTAGGAGAAGGGATGGAAGAGTCTTTAGTTCCAGACACAGCTATGCTTATTCTTTTACATTTTGTTTTTAAAGGACACATTATAGTTTGAGACGCAGAATTTTGACATACTGAAATTGCCACTGCCATAGAGCTCAGCTCTTCAGACAGGACATCTTTTAGAGACTGCCAAAGTAGGTTGACTAACTGGCTGTTCTGTCAAAAAAGCCAGTCTTTTGGTTTGTAAAAAGTCATGGCAACATGATTTCTATTTTTGCATTGTATGTGCTCTTGATGCTACTTTCAAGGGTGGACTTCCCTGCAGAATCTTATGCCAAACTTCACAGTAGAATAAGCATGTCTAATTTCTCGAGGAGTTTGGGTTTATCAGTTGTGAAAAAGAGAGAGGAAAAGCATCCAACTTCAGAGGTAGACAATTGCAAATTTTTTTCTTCCCCTGGATGCCCCTCATAGAAATCCCTCAGAGACAGTCCACCAAACACAAATATTCCTGGGCCACAGGCCAAAAATCACTGTGGTAAAGAGTTAAAAGGAAGCTGAATAACAAAACCCAATTCGCCATTCTCATAATAAGAGGAGGAAGAGGGGGAGCTGGGGGGAGGGGGGAAGAGAGGCAGCAGAACATTTTAAACCAAACATTTAAATGCTCAATAAGCTTTCTATTGCAACATATAATTATCCTGTTGAACACATTCCCACAGGATATTGTTGCACTATATAGTTTAGTGTGTACGACTTTAAGTATTCCTCATTTTTAATGTTCCCAAGGTAAAAACTATTCTGTGGCTTCTAGCATGACAATAACCAGCTTGTACTTGCGTTGTGGATCCTGCTGTACATCTCTCACCCAACCCAGATGCCAGGCAACAGGTTTCAGTGTGTAAAATCATCATTGGAACATTTTGTGTTAACCGCTGTCATATACATGGTTTTGGGCTAGGGAAAGTGTCGCCAGTGTGGCAATTTGCACCTCCCAAGATCTCCTCAGTACAAATGATCCCCTCCCTCCTTCCCTACCTCTCTCACTTACTCAGGAGGATGCCTATTGCATTTCACAGTAAAGCCAGTCAAGTTTTTTTTCCCAAGCTGTTAAGATATGGAGCTGTCTCGTTAAAAAAAAGAAATCTATATCAGAGAAGAGATGTTGTTACCTGTGTGGTAATAACAGGTAGGAAGAGAACTGTTTCTTTCTTGTCTTTCATTTAAATGTTTCTATCTTTAAACACACTGGTCCGATCTGTTTGTCATTTTTTAAGCCATAAAGGGAGTTAGTTCAAAGTCTACCAGCATGATGGGTTTTGCTTTCATGGAGGTCTTGCCTCCATTTAACTTGGAGATATTACCTTTCAAGGATTTTTTTAATAGAGAATAAATATTTTAAAGTTCAAAAGTATATATGTCCTCTAAGCTTTATTTTTCTGATTTCTAATGGCTGCCTTGTTAGCATGGTAGTTCATTATCTGGTTGGTTTTCAGGACCCTATTGCATGCTCCTGATCCCAAACACACAAAGCCACGGACCAGTCCAAATGCTGTATATGGGAGGAGAAATATTTCAGTTCATATAGTGCTGCAATAAAACTGAAGTAAGCAACAAAACAAACAAACAAACAAACAAACACAAACAAACCCAAAAAAACCCTAACAAAAACCCCAACAAACACCACACATGCACATACACACAACCACAGTGGTATATTTCACAAAAGGAAAAAGATGGAGAAGGGCAGATTAATATTGGCTGATTTGAAATTGTAAGAGGTTCACCATTATTTATGTTCTCGGGAAAGGTAATCACCAGCACTTAGCAAGTGCACATCCCAAACCACCCTAGGTTACAATATCGCACAATTCAAAATGTACACGGGTTCTGCACCTTCTCCCAGGGCAGCTGGCACTAGCTGTCACCAAAAAGAGGGTAGCAGGCTGCAGCATTAGCACTAAGCAAAAAATTACACCAATATTTTAGCCTTGCCAAAGTATTTTAAACAAAGCTAGCAAAATATACTTGAAAGAAGGAAAAAACCAAACTCACCATTCTGGAAACTAAGAGATTTCTCCTAGATCCAAATTATATTGTTGCTAAAGACATCAGCACTGCAGAAGAAACATCTATTTTTTCCCCTGCTTTGAAAAAACTCCAGCGTGCTCAGGGTCTGGGAAGGTGCTGGGAGCACACCTGGTGCACCTCGCTCTTAGGGGTGCTGAGCAATGCCTGCTGGAATGTGCAGTCTAGCAAGGACCTCGCACCACTTGTTCAAACAGGCAGGAAGGAGCAATGGCACTACATTACCCATAATTGCTTTCAGCTCCTTTATGATTACACCTGAAACCAGAAGAGGTGGTGTGGGAGTTTTGCCTTAGGGAGGAGAGATAGGGACAGGCAGGAAAGAAGAAGGAAGGAAGCATGCGCTCCCTGTGTGCAGCTGGAATGGAGTTAGGGTTTTTTAACTTTCACACACCATGTTGCAGTTGTATTGAACTTGCTGGAAGAGGGAGAAAGGATGCCCTTCTGATAAAGGTCAAGGTTAGAAATAATTAGATTTACAGGCAATGAATACAGGGACCAAAATGCCTCGAACCTGTATGACCGGTTTGGGCATGTGAGAGAATCAGACAAGTGGGTATGAGGAAGTAAGTGAAGGAGTGGTGACAACGGCCTGAGAAGATACGTATAGAGAAGGGAAAGCAGAGATATTCAGGAAGGTGCAGGGGAAGAGATCCTCTTTTAGGTCCATGACCTTGAGGAAATAGCAAGACATTATATTGTAGGTGTTTTTTCTCAGTGATTTCAGCGTTTTGTAGGAAAAAAAGTTGATAAAGATTAGAGGGACAAAGATTATAGTCACAGAGAGATAAGATAAATGGTCTTTGCTCCAGGAATGTCATGAGGAGTTGGAGAAGAGATGATTTGCCTGTCCTGTTGTTATTTGCTACTTGTGTTTTTGTGCCACTTAGGGCTCACAGCTGCAACTCCCCTTTGATGAAAGGAGGCTGCACAGGCTTTCTAAGCCTGCCTCCCAGAACCTGAAATATAAATCGAACAGGATTATTTTTTTTAAGGAGAAAGACAGAATCCAGGTTGTTTATGGAGGACATAGTATCAGTATTGGTGGGCGAATGTCACCAAATAAGCTACTTGCCAAAATAAGTGGGTTGCTTTGACCAGGACTGGTAGCAAATTGGGGTGAAACTCAGCAAATAGTTTAATCTGGAAAAAAACTAATTTGAATTTGTGCCAATACCATTTCAGTCAAATGGTCAATCCATTGCAGCACCATTTAGTTCCTTCAGAGAACTGAACAGCTTCCCTCCCTCCCATAATTCAGAAAACAGTCTTTCCCACCTGACCATATGTGATTTTGGGGTGGGAATCTCCTAGGAATGCTAAATATTACATGGACAGTTAATAAGCATTTTCATGTGCTTAATTAACTACACTGTTTTTGTACAGGGGAAACCCACATGCTGCACATGCAGCAATAGTAGATGCTTGCAGGCTCACTTGGCAATATACTTTTAACATTTTTTTCTTTCTAAGCTTAATCAGTTTATATATTTCTGTCATTGAAATCAATGAAATTTGGGACAGAAGCGGGACCCATGCAGTTAATTTGTGATGGAAAGTTCAGAAGCCGTTAACACATGTATGTAGGAAGCCCCAGATGAAAGCTGGACACGATGGGTCAGTCCATGTGAAAGCAGTGATTAGTGTGGGAAGAGCAGAAGAGCTGGTCTGAAGCTACTAGGGCTTCCAACTCCAGGGCATAAGCAACGTGACGGGATACTTACCTCAATTTGGAAGTGGGTCAACGCCACCAAGCCACATCCTTTGGCTTTTGCAACCTTACTGGTAGTGGTGGCAGGATCCTGGAAAGCTTGAGAGAGTAAACAGTCACATTCTGGCTTGACATGACATAACATAACATATGTGGGAAGTGGCAGCCATGTCTTCGCTTTCCATTTGATTACAGTAAGTGCTTCTCACTTCATTGATTTTTTTCCTTTTTGTTAGTTTGTTTAAATAACTGCATATTTTGACAGCTAAATCTAGCAATGATTGCAGGGTCAAAGGACTCACTTAGGTTCTGTCTGTAAACATATTTTATTTGCCTGCAACAGATTGAATATCTGGGGCAGAAAGTAGCTTATCTTTTTAGACCTGATCTCAGTTTTGCTGCGGTTCTCATCAGAATGACAAACACCAAGGCTTCAGTGTACATTAAACATTGTTGTCATCTTCTTTGTTTCAGTTATTCCTAAAGCTCAAGAGAAAACAAATATGACGCCCTTCCCCACGAAACCATTAGAAGAGGGCTATCTTGAACCCTAGGCTACGTGACGGTCACCTGCTGGTTATTTCCAATGAAAATTACCTGTGGCCACTACATCATGATTTATGCATCCGTGTGTGAGAGGAAACAAAGGTACAATGTCAATACATTCTGGATATAAAGAAGCCACTCAGCCATGTTCAAATATTATTTTTATTCTTCCACCTCCCCCCAATGGAAGAAAAACTTCCACAGCAGAGAATATTCTGGCCCAAAATGTTTACCCATGGAGTAGGAGTATACCTCCCAATGAAATAACACCTAATAACCAAGAGAGGTGTGGGGGTGAAAATTGGGTTTCTGCCAGGTCTCTGCTAGCAAATATTTAATAGTATAGTTATGCTGGCAAAAGCAGTTTTTACTGATTCCAGAACTCTGAGTATAATCTACACAAGCAAAAGCACTTCTTCTGCCAGCTCTGTGTCCACGTTAAGGCTGTTGCCAGTATCAAGTGTCGCCAAAAATCACATTCCTAAGGGACATAACTTATACTAACAAAAGTTTGTAATACAAAACAGGCTTTACAAACACTAATGAACACTCCACCCAGGCAGGCAAAACCACCTTTCCTGATAAATAGTGAACCAAAGCAATCAGAAAGTTTTACCTGGTTTTTGAAGGGCGTGATACAATTCTGGGCATTGTTAAACCTCAGAAAAACAACTCTCAAAGCATGTTGAATCCTTGGATGCCTATCTGTTAGAGCTTAGTCAAGGTGGAGTTTGGTTTTAGAAAAAAAAAATCTATGGCATCGTATTTTAATGAACATATAGAACTTATGGAAATTGTACCACAGTATGGGAAACTGCTGCCAAAGTTTGCAGCAAAAATATGTACTGAAACTCCTGAAGGCAACAGACCAAACTGAAACAACACTATGAAGCTTGGAAGTCATTAAGGAAGAAGTTATACTGAGCAGCAAAAACTGTATTTGTATTTACTATATCTGCTTGTTCTCTGGGGAAAAAAATTAAAAATTTAATCAGTTCTCCATGCTGAGCTGGACCAAGAACTGAATCTTTTTTTAAAGAAAAGGGAAAAAAAATACCACCCAGAAAGTCCTAGTGTAAACACAGTTGTTCTGATTTGCATATATCAACAACTTAAGGAAAATCTTTGGTTTTCTCTAGTATTTATCTTAGTGAAGGGATGAATATACCCTAGTATACCCTTATGCTGTCTGAACATTCAATTATATCGAAGAGGGATATGAAGAAAAAAATTGAAAATGATCATTCAATGGAAACATTAATATGAATAGGTAGATGGCAAATTGGACTGAACAATATCAAGGCAGAAAATTTCCTGAATGGTGAGCATATGGTTGCCAAAAGTGAGGTGGAGGAAGGGCTCTGAAAGTGGCAAAGAAAGATCTCTTTCTCTCTTGAAATAGCAAGTGGGTTGGAACTTGTGCCCTAGGGAAGGACTCACAAGATGTCTTTTGTACTGTGAAAACTTCTGTTTCCTCTCTGCAACTAAAGCTGCTTAGCTTGGTTAGTTGCTAGATTACTTTATGCAAAGCATGTTCACTAAGCAATTCCTGCTTGTGTTTACACCGTTTTCACTGTGTTGCTAGCAGAGCTCTCTCTCCCACAGCCAAATCTGCTGTGCTTTGCAAGGAGACTTCACTTACTCCATTCCCACAGAGAAAAGGGACCATGTGATCTTGAATGAAAGAAAACAAATATGGCTTGAGCAAGCCATATATGGCTTGCAAGCCCACCACCTTGGACAATAAGACACAGGCAAAGACCAAGGACTGTGGCCCAAACAGTGTTTCGCAGAGACCTGTCCTGGAGTAGTGCTTGCAGTGATGCCTCCAGATCTGAGGCAGAAGCAGGACCAGTAGATGACAGGGCCACATAGCACTTACTCCTGCAACATTAGACTGGGCAAAAGAATAACATCTTCAGGTTAGAAACACCCTATTCATGTTCTAGTTCCTCATTAAATCCTGCAGACTAGTTAAGATGGATCACTTCACTTACATTGCATGTCACCAAGGAAAATGTTCCGTCTGACAGGCAGGAGCAATATGGCAAAACAACAGGATCCAGGCCAAAATGTTCATGTCTTAAAGAGTAATGAGCAACGAAGCAAGAAAAATACTGTTCCATCTCAGAAGATTTTCTTATATTGTGTTTCCAGAAATGATTAGCACACCGTACTCAGTCACACTTGGGTAGAAAATAACTGATTACTGGTGATGAAGCAAACAAGATGTTTTTGTTGTTGTTTGTACCCTGATTTCCTCAGGAAACAAGGTCTGTGCAATCATGCTGTGTCTGTCTAAGGCTCCGACTGATCCTCCTCGCCACTAGTTTGTAAATCCATTAGCCAGTGCAGCTTAATGCAGGGACAGAAATGTCAGATTTGGAAAAATACTGCAAGTTTCATGAAAAGGCACATCAATATAAAAGAGAAAGCTGAGGATCTCTGAGGACGAAGAGTCACTACATTGTGAAACCTCGGAGAATCACACAGAAAGCAGTAAACAAAGAGGGACTGCTATCAAAGCACAAAATCCAGGGAAGGTTTCCTTTTTTAATAGTTGAAAAACAACTCAAAACACAAATTCATGAGTAATTCAGCTCCCAAAGCTGGAATATATTTTTATTTTTCTATTGGTTAGTTAATGTTCATACAGTGGAAAAAAAAAAGATACTTATGTGCATTTAGCAACGTACACCTGAATCCATGTTCAGGTATATGTTGCATAAATGCTTGTAGATCCCAAGCAGCTCAGCTGAACTAAATAATAAGTGGCTAGCTTTGACCCTACAGGTTGTCAACATGGACCAGTTTTTCAACAATGAGTATGTTCAGAACTTGAAAATCTAGCCATGGGTGCCTCGCTGGGATTCAGGAGATACCAGATGCATTTGATAGTCAATCCTTCGTTTAGGTGCCTTTATGGAAAGTAGGTGCTTCTGAAATTCAGATTTGAACTACCAGAGCAAGACCTGAAAAATATATTCCAGCCCCATTACAAACTTGAAATTTACTGTCTTCTTGTTAGATAGGGATGTAGCACTGTCATAAGTAATTGGAGTTTCATGTTAATTATGACATTTATATCTGAAAGTAAGTTTTTACTAGCTGTGGTTTCTTCATTTTGCTTCAGACCAATAGAAATGTGATTTTGGAAACGTTTAACACATTAAAATTTCCATGTTATACTTTCTTCCCAACTTGAATAATTATTTACAGAATATCTATTATTTACAGCATCCTTACAATTTTTACCTATAAACCAACTAGTCATCCCTCTAAAACAGATTGTATCTCCACTAACTTGGGTGCTAGTAAGTTCTGAAAACCTAGGACCAAAAATTCAGTGATTTTTTCATTGTAAAGTGAGGGTTAGTTTGTTGGCATTTTCTCCTCCATTTTTCCTCCATGAGAACATTTCCCATTTCCTCATTTTAGTAGAAAACATTTCTCCTATTTTAAGTTTAAATAATGCTTTAGCCTGTATTTAATGATAAACCCAAATGTAACTGGTTTGCTGAACTGTGTTCTAAAAGTAGCAAGTGAGCAGCAGACCTGTGAATGGAGCTAAAGGCTGATTTCTAATCCCCTCTCACAATCACCCAGCATCCTTAATCCCAGCATGTTGTTGCTCCCTGTGACATTTCCTTGGAATGGGGTCTGTTACAATAAACCATATGATTACATATTTCTGCAATAACTGAAGCAAGAGTCTCAGTCTACTACATTTTTGACCTATCTTACCCAATACTTCCTGTCTAATAACTTAAGTATTCATTAGTCATATTTACCGTGTGGTATATCTGATAAAGAAATGTAAATATTTCCTTTCAAATGTTGCATACAATTGAAAATAGGGATCAGGGTTTATGATAGCAGCTGTAGCATGAAAAACAGCATGTACAAAACTATCAGAGACTTGGACTGATCCTGTTTTATTCATTAATTACTTGTACATCATTGTTGTACATTAAAAATGTACAGGCTTTGGTTGCATTTTTCATCCATTTCCCTTAAATAATTTGATCATATTTGTTTTCATAGTGATTTGAATCTGTTAAATTGTACAATGTTCTTGTCACAGATTTGAGATATGGAACTGTGGGTCTGAGCTCTCACTTTCTGTGTACTCATTATCTAGAAAAAAGCACTTTGTTTCTCACTGTCAGGTAAGGCAGATAAGGGAAGAAGATCTAACAAGGCAAAGAAAAAACCCACACTGCTGATAAACTATTCAGCTATGTAATTACTCAGGTGTTCAATTAGATTTCTGAGTCAGCAACACATTAGCTAATCTTGTTGATCTAATTAAGACGCATATTTAACTGCGTATTTTGGTGTTATGCTATTTTGGAATCATACTTTAGTGTATATGTATATGTTTTTTTCTGAGCTGGAGTATAAGCTCTGGGGTACGTATCCCTCAGCTCTGCAAACAACTGATACCAACCAGACACTGTCACCATCCTGGTAATACCATCTCACTTTTTAATAACTGAAATTTAATTTTCCAGAAGCTCTACAAACACTCACCTGATCTGCAAAAGGCTATTTCTGGAACTGTGGGGTTTTTTCTGTAACAAGAAATGTCTTGTGCACTATGAGTGCATTGTACTTCCCCCCACACCAACCCTGCTCCTTTCAGGAAAGGCCCAACATTATCACCCGTGCAAGGGAAACCCAGCACCTGACTTTAATTCCCTCGCATGACCAATCTGAAGCACGCGTAAGCCCTAAGACCTTCCTAGACGGTATCCTACTGAAAGGGAAGGTAATTTTTGGCTGCCTTAGGAAAAATAAGGCTGGAACCCAAGAGCATTTCAGCCCACGAGCCCTTCCCAAACCTGGCCAGCACCAGGAATAGCTGCTGTCATATTTGGACCCATGGTACTTAAAAGAGATCCTCTTAATTGCTAATACCACCAATTGCCTCTGATTACCATAATGACTGTAATTAATGCCTACGCTACTAGAGCAGTGTGTGCCACAGCAGCCCTCCACCCACTACCGGCACCCCCAGCCATTGCCTGAAGCATACTAGGCAGCGGCAGCTGAGGGCTCCCTGCATATACCAGCGTTTTTAGCATTGAGGCTGCTAATAAGGAAATAATAGTAGTGCAAGAAGACAATATTCTGACCTCATTTTCTGTTAATATCATGTTTCTCTTTGTTTTAAGTTTTCTTTTTTAATGTTTTCAGAGGTTTCGACTAAAATTGATATGCCAACTTAAGAGAAAACCTACTAGGTGTAATAAATAGTATGATTTAAGTACAGTGTGTGCTGAGAATGCAGCCATAAAAAAGAAATAATGCCGCATCTTCAGTTTCTATCAATCAGAACAACTCTGCTGAAGCAAAGGGAGCAATTCCAGTTTACATCTTCTGAGGATCCGATTCCTACATTTACCACCAAAGCTGCTAAAACAGGGAACATTGCTTCAGCACACCAGGTCCCTGTTAACTGAAAGCTGTAGAAAAAGGAGCACGTTTGGTTTTGAGGCCTTTATGGGACCTGTTCTGGAAGGCAAGTTCCTGCAATGCACTGAATATTTTCCGCACTGACTGGCTCAAGGGAGTGCTCACTCAGAAATCTTGCAAGGTTCGTTCCTGTTGCCTTCATTTTGAATGTGATGATTTATCTTTGTTGACACCTACAGGAACAGGATAAGATCAAATAACGAACTGCTTTAAACTTCTTTAAATGACATGGGTGGTTTCAGGAAACATCTTCCAGCAAAATAATACAACCAGTGCTTAACCTAGCATCTTCCAGCGTCGTACACATTTCTGTTTGGCCTTTGAATTTTTTTACCCTCCCAAACAAATACAGTGAGGAAGCTGTGGTTATTCAGGGGTGATGAAATTGCAGTTCTGTGCCAGAGCTGATTGTGGTGTTAACAGCTGCGACTTTGCTGACTTCGGACAACTTTGAGTTTAGACCAGTGGTGACACTGCCCTGTGGGTGGAAGTTCAAGTAGGAACAGCAAATAAAAAGTGCTGTAAAGCCATCTCAAAATTAAAACAAAAAAAACCCAGCTGAATTTCAGTAAACACACACACACGTTAATCAGCCTATGAAGTAAGATGGTTTCAAACAGTTTGGATCACAAAGGATCCATGAGGATTCCCTTTGCAAGCATTTCTTGCTTCAGTAAAACTTCTAGACTATAGTAATACAAACAAAAAACCCCATAAGAAGTGTTCATAAATATTTGACTGTAAAAAGCTACATTTTTTATTTCAGATTATTAGCTACTCTTTTCACTGGCTTAGTTTACTGGCATTTTGGACTTCATTTCTCTATAAAGAAAGACTTTTTTGAATAGGAGCCCATTATCTCACTTTATTAATAGCAGACAAGTTTAGTCATAGTAAAATTTTATTCATTAAAACATTAATCTTTTAAATATGAGCAAAAAGAACAACTTACAAACCTGAAAAAAATCCAGACAATGATCTTCCTGACAAGCATCTTGAAATGAATTCTTCAGGAACATCTGCAAGCTGTAAGTCATCATTTTTTTCCCCCTCATAAACATGTAAAATCACATACAAGTTCAGTCATGACTGTTAAATTGTGGATCAAAGCCACAGTTCGTTATAATTAAGAGAGTACTTAAATACACCCATGAAGAGCATTCATTATCAGTGCCACTGGGCCCGTTGTTACTGCCTTCGCTGCGTTTGAAAGCAGATTATATTGATGTTTGGTTGAACAAATACATATATTTCTGATCTGACTTTAACAGTCTTCTTGTGAGCTAACACTTCCTTGCAATGGATATGACCTGTCAAGCCTCACACACTGAGAGGTCAAGGCTCACACGTAGGACTCCAGTTTCCTACTCTGTAGGAGTCTGTAGCTTGGGCCACGACTCATGCTCTGGCCATGCACTGGCCATGCAGTGCCATCACTCTGGTTTCTCTACCAGAGTTTATTTGCTGACCAGCTGCACCTGGACCATTTGGTTACAGAGTAGGGAAGTATGCTGGGTTGTCCCATGTTGAATAACTTCTTCCAGGACTCATTTCTCTGGTTAAAACAGTGCTACTTCAAACAGCCCCTTCCACTTAGGTCTCAATCCCACCTTCCCTTTTCCATCACCCAGAATCTTCCTCGTAATCTTCCTTGTGCATTTAAAGAGATGTATCCTGAAAGGAAACATATCAATGAAGTTGCAATTAGAACCATCCATCCAAAGCATCTTTGCATGCATGCTTTTTATTAATGTTGGCATCATCATGAATTTCCAGGTCTTATAAAATTGGTGCTTCTTCTGTTCAAAGTTTGACTGAGTGCTGAACATCAGGAAATGCATGTATGAGCCAAAGAAAAAGTCATAAAATACTTTGATGAATTCAAGTGTCCAGTTTTATTTGTCAGCCACGCTTTCCTTGGAACTTTCCTCTTCCTTGGAATCTCAGGCACCTCCAAGAATTTCTAAGTTCATATCTATTTGGTAGATTTGTCCTAGAATATAACCCTGCCAAAAAGTCTGTGGCAGTTAAGAAATTACACCCTTCACAGAATTTCATCCCTGCTTTATTGCCAAGTGTTCTGTAGCTAGAGCTCTTTTAGCATAACACATCAGGTGAATGCTCCTCATTGCATGCATAGTCTGAAACCATACCATGAAAAACCTCCTACTGCAGCCCCATTCTGCCATTTGAATTACAAGGTGCTAATCTTTGCTTGATATCTTATTTCTAGATTTCAGTAATGTGAGCGGACAGAAATAAGACTTGCCTTTTTTTCTGCAGCTTGCGTTGGAAAGAACCTCTTTGGAATTTTTCCATAAAACCAGTATGGAAGGGAGATTTTTAAAACTTGAGATACTTTGCAATTAGATCAAAGAATCATTTTAATTTTTTTCTTTGCATGTCTCAGTTTTCCTATTGCAACACGTTCTATTCAGTTCAGAAATCAAAACCAGTGCTCTCTCACACATATGCTATCCTTTTGGTCAAATTCCTTATGATGTCATCATGACTTTTCTTTATTTGGCCTGAAAAATAGCATCTAATTTGTGCCATTTGAATTAAATTTGATAGTTTGGTAAACAACTACAGGTATATCACATACCATAGTAATATTTTACAGCCTGAAGACTTGCCAAATTCCAACCAAGGGCATTGTAATGATGAAACACAACCCTTGCCAGCTCCATTTTACTACATATGGTACTAAGTTTTCCACCGTACTGGCATTTTTGCAGAAGTTTCCATGACAGTTGTTGAGATTCAGGACTGAATAAAATATTGTAACTTTACAATTTTAACAACTTCTCCACATTGAGTAATCCTGTGGACTTTATATGAACCTTCTGTCATTATCCATGTGTGCTTGAGTAAAGTCAGTTGATTTTTCTTATGGAAATTTGCTTTTTCATCAACCATAATTGGATACTGTTTACAAGAAACCATTGCGAAAATACCCCTCCTAGACTCAAGGTCTATGATTTCTGTTATCTCATTTTGAGAAACTGGAATCATGCATTTGTTTTGACCCTTTTCCAGTTGTGAAGTACCAGGGTCACATCTGCTTGCAAAAAGTGGTTCAAATCAAGTCACACTCCACTTCAGAGAGGCATGCACATCTTCAGCTTATTCAGTACAGTGATCTTGTAGTGCAAAACCTTGGTGTTGCAAGATGACGAATGTGACTTAGAATTTTTATGTTTTGCCTTTTTCCTCTTTCTCTTGTGGACACTCAAAACTCACCAAGTCACTGGCATTCTTTGTGGTTGCTTGAAGAGCTCTGACGCCTTCTGATTTGGGAACACAGGCTAAGTAAATGCTTCTTCTGAGTAGTTAATCAGCAGTTATTCACAATGAAAAGCTGCATGACCACAGGAATGGAGTGCATTGTCACAGACTGCAAAATAGAAACCCTATAAATCTTCAAATTGCAGTGAGCAGAGGAAGGGTTTCATTTCCCAGTGCTGCACAGATGGAAAGGCCTCAGTGGCCTCTGATTAAATATTTCAACTGTTTTCCTGGGATCAAGCACTGCCTGTTCTTCTCTCAGCTACTGATAAGTACAAGCCATTAATACACCAAGAAAAAAATGTTCATTTTTTTGTTAGAAATGTAATTCCAGTTCATAATTCAAGATTTTAAAATGTATTTCTTTTAAATATTTTCCTCTTCTTTTCAGGGAATAAAAAAGAGAAAGAGAGCTGCAGGGAGAGAGAGGAAGACAGAAAGAGAGAGACAGAGGAAGGAAGGAAGGAAGGAAGGAAGGAAGGAAGGAAGGAAGGAAGGAAGGAAGGAAGGAAGGAAGGAAGGAAGGAAGGAAGGAAGGAAGGAAGGAAGGAAGGAAGGAAGGAAGGAAGGAAGGAAGGAAGGAAGGAAGGAAGGAAGGAAGGAAGGAAGGAAGGAAGGAAGGAAGGAAGGAAGGAAGGAAGGAAGGAAGGAAGGAAGGAAGGGAGTTGTTAGTTTTTCTATAATGGCCCTATCCCAGTTAGTCACTGGTTATTGAACTCACAGTGGGACCGACAGTATTTACCATTCCTTTAAATTCTGCATCATAAAAGGTTTAAGCCATATGTTTAACTTGAAATGTTTATATTTATTTAAAGTGTGCATTTATATGCTTTTCTGATGTCAGATATTTAAACCAAAAGAAAGGGTTTAAAATTCAATTTCTATAGTAAGGTGCATTATTTTTACAAATGGCCTCTATTCAGTAATAGATGTCGTATGGAAAGTTGAAGAAAAAATGTGATGAAGTGATTTTTATCCACACCAACTTACTTTCAGGTGATTTGAATCAAGAGATTATAGAATGTGATCTGTATATAAACATTTGAAATCAGGGTTCACAAACATCTTGAAAACAAAAAATACCCTCACATCTTTTACAAACGTTTCCACTGACGAAACACCCATGAGTCATATTTTTAAAGCTTTGCAATAAAAAAGCTGCTATAACAGGGCTCTATTCCACACGCACACACAAAAACAGTTTGGAAAGTTTGATAGTGGAATAATTCTATTCCAGAACATGTTCTTTTGCCAGCTTTTTTTTTTTTTTGTTTTAATCTATGGAAACAGCAGATCGTTCCCCATGAAATACAAGGCTGGAAACACAATCTACTCAATCACCAGAAAAGCACGTGCATTTTCATAGTCTCTTTGCAATGGGATAATACAATTACACAAGCATACTTTGCTTTTAGTTCTATTTCAGTCAATTCAGATTTCAAATGAAGAATTTATGCTTATCAACAGATGTAGAAATAAATGTTATTGGTAAGGAAAACAGAAGTGAAAAGAAGTTTCTAAAACATTTTCTAAAAACTTTGAATTTTCAAAACCTAATGAAACTTTGGTCTTGTTTACATAAAATTCTTTTAAAACTTCTGTTTCACTAATTATGCTGAAATAATGGAGTCAACCTGTCACTGCCTTACATATTCCAACTAGAGGCAAAATTAAGCAAGCAGATGTAAATCAGGCATGTTTGTGCTTACAGAGTTTGTTTCAGGAATTTTTAAGAGAGCAGATGAGAGATGCTGCATGCATACTACAATTGCTTGCAGGTGATGACCTTCAGAGTGCTCAACGGCCTGGCACCTGGCCACCTTTGATAAGCCATACAAGTTGCTCTGCAGATCTTTACTGCTGAGGTACTATCAGAAAAAGTGCCAAGAGACAAGAGGCCAGAAAGTAAGAAAAGTATTATATCAAAATATTTGCCTGGCATTCCTGGACAAGAAGCCTACCTCAAGTTATGATGCCTGGGACAGATCCTCCAGCACAAGCAAAGTTTTATGATCCAAGTGCCAATCTTTTTCAGAGAAATTATGTGAAGTGTTTTATCTGGGAGGGCAAAACAGATGAACACAACAGTCTCTTCTACCCTTATAATCTGTCAAAAATAAAGGCTCCCATAAATGCCAGAAGAGCCTTTGAAACAAAGATACGGCCAAGCCTGTGAAGAAGAGAATTTATAGAGCCAAGACTGCCTAATATACTGCAGCAACAAAGAGCAGACCAGGGATGGTTTGTACAGACAACACTGCTAACACTGCTGAAGGGCTGGGGAGAAAGGGCTGAAATAAATAAACTCCTGAATTTTTAATGAGATGAAAGATGCAGAAAGTCTTGGTAGGGCCATGTGATAACTTTGAGTGAGATGCATCAAAAAATGCTTGTTATGGAGGCTTCTCTTGACAACATACTTTCCATACAATGATTAAACGGTAAGGCAGTTTAAAAAAAACCCAAAAAATCCCTTTTTCAAAAGACGTGATGAGCCAATTTAAATCTCATCAGTTTAAGAGAACAATATACAGCTCTTATAAATACTTGAAGACTGGGGGTTTTTTAATCAGTATTGTGTTAAGCATAACTTATCACTAGCTTCCCCTATAACATCATTCTTTATGAAACAGGGTGATTTCAGAAGGCACACAAGAACCTTTTCACACAAGCCATGGCATTACCATGGGCAAAGTGTCGTGCTCTGAGGCCTTGCGTCAGCATTGCCTGACTGAACTAACCTCACCAGCTTCAGGAGCAAGGACGTCAGGAGCAGAATCTCTCTGTTGCTATGGTACCCTCTTCCCATTAAATGGAAATGTTTCCTGGGTTTCGTAAATGATGCCTCCCAAGTATCCAACTGAAACGTTGCTAAACATCTTAAACTAGCAGAGTTTATGCATCCTTTTGCTTCTTTTTCAGCTGTTGTCTTTGATGTTCAGTCTGCACATGTTGTCTTTGGGGAGAAAGAAATACTTTTCTTCTTGTTTCAGAGCAGCTTTTCTGTGTTTTCTTTTTGTAGTATTGACTGAAGATAAAACTCAAGGGTTCATACTTGATTGTTGCCAGATACACTGCAGAAAGGTGCCAGTGTTGTTCCAGAAAGCCTAAAAATACTTTAGGGATACCTGTTTCAGATCTGCATCTGCTCAGTTGTCTAATGATAATTATACTCCAGAAGAAACATGCAGAAGTGAGGGGAAGAATGAGAACACTTTTGGGGTTGCCTGAAATGTCACTCACTGGAGGAACTGTAATGAATCTTAAAGGAATTTGAGACCCATTAATTCCAGGGGTCATCAGAATCTGGAAATAAATGTTTTGAAACCACTTACTGTGCATAAAAAGCATCTCAGCTCTAGTATTTCCTAGCTTCTGAGTCTTTGAGTTTGCAACATACATTTTCAATGGAGCAGGTAATGGTAGAGGAGCAGGCTCACAGACCACCTCTCTATAGTTTTAGTTCTGATTTTCTGTTCAGAAACAGAACCATCTCGTGTTTAATGGCATATTTGCCAGGTTTCTATGGGGTGTTAATCATAGGAGCTTTTCCTTGTTCTAATGAATTTCTGGGAGGAAATTATCACTTTCAGACCATAAGGAAATGCTCAGGAAAATAATTAAGGTGGCCTTAATACATGTTTGGTTTGACCAGCTGTTGGCCACTGGTGGTCTGCAGACTGCACTTTTGCAATCTATGCTTTAAAATACTGGCTAAATTAAACGAAACTGGGATGATTTGGTATGTCTCTTATCATTGCTGGCTGTAAAAAAAAAAAAATAAAATCTGTGTTTGTTAAAATAAAAAAGTCTCGGTATCTGCTTGTAGGGACAGTTTCTCACTTAGAAATAAGTATTGGTCTTGAAAGCTAATTGTAACAAGTTAGGTGTTCCATTATAATGTTCCTTTTTCAGCATGATTAGCACTCAGAAACTTCTCCATTTATAGGAAAATGATCCTACTCTTAGCCTTCTTTTGCAGTCTTTCATCCTGCTATCACACATTTTTTCCAGAGGTCTCAGTGCTAAAAAAAAGTCACAGTTGTCAGTCAGAATTGCTACAGGTTTTGAAGGCAAATCTCTCAGTGAAGTATAAAAATACTATTTTGTGTGACAGGGACTCCGTGTTATATCCTTAATGTTTAAGGATCAGACCATGGATAAAGTAAACTTGCTATGAAACCACTTTGAAAAATATTCTTACTTCCCTTTTCAAGACTGCATCAAAAGAGGTAATATACAAGAGAGGTTTTCAAGAAATAAATTAAATTCCAGCTTACTTTTGTCAAATAAGGCAGAGCTGCTTTACAGTAGAGAGAAGCTTTAGCTGCTCAAGCTCCCTGGCATGCAGAGGAGGAGCAGCCATTCCCAGCCACCTGGCTGGCTACTCAGCCTGCAACATGGGACAAGGAGAAAAGTCCATTATAATAATGAGAATACATATGAAAAATAGTTTTTAGTCATGCCTATCTAATGTGTGCCTGTCAATACAATGTATAATTCCTGGGCTGCTCCTCCAAAGCTCAGTCCAGATATAAAATGAAAGCGAAAGATGCCACAGTCATTTGTACACTGCAGAGTACGTTGTACAGCCACTACCCTCCTTTAGCTCAGCAGGTTCAAAAGTGGTAATAATCTCTCACAGGATTCAAAGGACCACGCTTTATAACAAAATCACTACTATGCAGTTATATGCTTAGAACAATAATCTTGTATCTTGGGAATTTTATTAAATTAGAGAAGAATAGAAAGTGAATGTGCCGTTCCCCTAGTGAATTAATGTTTGCCATATAGATTATGTGCAGAACATAGATGAGTGGTGCAGTGTAATTTTTATCCCTAGTATTAAGTTTTTTACTTTGGCCTATCATCATCTCATACAGCATCTCATACAAGAAAGGGACTGATAGACTCCTTTCTATTTTTTTCCATTTTGGGTTATGGAAATCTTTTGATTTCTCTAACAGGTAGAGAAGAACAAAGGTAGCAAATAATGGAAAATTTGTCACATAAAAGGCTGGTGATACTTCTGCATCTTTCTTATTTAGCCAGCCTCCTAGTAAGAGTCCACAGGATTTACACAATTAATTTCTGCTTCGATGATTGGTGTTCCCTGGAATGATACAACCTGCTGAATAGTTCATTAGATTACTGTAAAAATTGTTTTAGTGTAGTTTTATGTCTCGGCTTTCGCATTTTCTAAACCTTGAATTCAGCATTTGTGTTTGTTGTTTCCTAGGTTTGATTTTGATTTAAAAAAGAAAAAATGGAAAGTCTGTTTTTCTTTGTTTGGAACAGACTCAAACCCATACATATGAAAAACAGTTGGTCTAAGATCTGAGAAAGCTTTGGGATGGAGATGCTTTGAAAAATTGATCTTTAATCAAGTGACTTGTCAAAGTCTCAGGAAAGAGGTAGGAAAAATCTAGTTAGGGAACTCAATGTATTCGGAAAAAAGATTCAATTCAAATACATGAATGACAACCTACAATAAAAAGTGCTTGGAAGAATGATTGCACCCTGTAGCATGCAGTTATTTGGCAGAATAAAAAGCATTCATACATTTCTGAGAACCAGCACAAGGAGTGAAGCATTGAAGTATACTTGTAGGTGAACCGTCCTGCAAAATACTGTGTACTTTCAACCTAAAAAAATTAATACAGGTTTGAAGCTTTATGCAACTAACACTTTCTCAGGTTTTTTTTCTGAAATATACAATTCCTTTTCTTTGAGGGGATTTCAGAAATGTCTTCTAGCAGTATTTTGCCTAGCATATTATACAAGGTGTGGAGGGCACTAGCCTGGAATCTGAGACCTTACTTTGCTCCAGATTTCCCTTGAACAAGTCAGATTTCTTTTTCTTCTTTTATAATAAACTAAACCACTTTGAAGGTCAGACCTCAATCTCTCTTCTCTGTCTTCTCTACCATTGTTGGCATGTAATGTAAGACTGTTGATGAAACATTATTCATGTAGTCTGCCTATTTGTTCTGGCTGGGGAAAAAAAATTATGAAATTATATGAACTATAATTACAGACTTGTCAGCCTCTGTCTTTGAAAGCAAGACACTACCTCTAAATTGGGTTAAGATTCTAACTTGAAATTTAATATAAAATAACCAGTAAAAAATTAGGCTAATTTTCATTGTCACGATAAACCTGTTTAATCAGATCATTTTGAAAGATCTGAAATGCAGTACAGGCCATTGCAAATGGAAGACTGTGAATATATATGCAGACATGGAAGAGTTCATAAAGCTCCCTGTTATCCTGCTCCCAACAGAGCAAAGTATTTTCTGCCAGACAGGCTATGGAAAACAGACATTTCAGGTGTGTGCAACTGGGAGTGATTTTGCTCTGGAATTAAAATATATCTGGAAAAACTAAGAACTATGCACAGTCTTTCACATACTTAGATGTGAATATACAAAAGTACACACAGGAACGTGTATCCAGTTTACATATACTGAGAAAAGCTCTAAAAAAACCCTGAAATAAAATAGCAAAAAAACCCTCCAAAACCAAACAAACTCAACTCCATAAAACATTAAAAAATGACAGGCAAATTAAGAAGGCATATTTTCAGAAATCTAGGAAAATGAGTTATAGCTTATTATTTTGAGAGCTTGAGTAGTGACTCAGTAATAGAAACATCAGTCTTTCTCCCTTTCTTGGCATATTACCTAGGGCAGAATAATTCTGGATTCCACACTTTGTGGCAGCTTTTTCTGATATTTATTTAGCATAAATTTAGACTTTGTGTAGAGTTTACACGCTGAAAGAACAGGGCCACATACACATGAATAAAGATATGACATATGTGTGTAATACTTAACTCAGCAAGTGGAAACTGTGCAGCCGCTGATCTCTCACTTCGTAGCTGTGAGCCGTATTACAGATTATTCATATTTCTTGGTGACTGTGATAAATGACACACATGTTCTTGCCCTAAAAACCCATCCCTGCATGGTAAAAGAGTAATTACTGTGCACTAAAAATAGAGATTTCCGATTCCAGTTATTCTAGTAATATGCATACTCTTAGAGACACCAACACTTCACCAGCATCATCCTGCTGTACCTCTCACATTGTCAGTGCTTTAATTCTAGACAGTGGCTTTAATTCTCTAATGTGTCAATCTTTATCAAATGCAAGGTTTCTCTATTTCATAAGCCTGATTTTCAGTGCATGAAATAAGCTGCAAGACATAATGGAAGGCACCAATTTATTGAACAGAGACAGGGTGAGGAAGAACAATCTAGAGCTATCAACAGAATAAAAGCATTAGTAGAATGATCTATCATGATATGAACATTCAGCTGCATGGTTAGTCATTAGAGTTTAAAATAAATACTCAGGAATGAAGAATCTTATTTTATTCTGAAGTTGTGCTGGTATCTTCAATTAGGAAAACATAACAGTATCTCTATTGAGGCTGTAAGGAATATTCATTCAAGTATATCAAGGAGAATTTCCTCTAACTTCTGATGTGAAGATAAATATCTAAAGGTCTAGCTTAAATTTAAAACTCCTGTATTTGTCCAGGGGATATTTTATCTGCAAATTACTATGGAAGGGTACATACAGGGAAGGAAGTAGGGCAGTAAGAGTAAGCAAGGAAAGAGCAGAGGAGCCCTATTGTGATGGGATTTGCTGTCAATAAATGACAGTGTGTACTGAAGCACCCTGTTTTGTTCCTTCAGACATCATAGATATAATATTAAATAAAATAATAACAATAATATTATATATTACCATATTAATTGTATACTACATGCTGTCATCATCCAGTCTGTCTCCCAGTTCCTACAACTTCACTTTCTCGCTTGGCAGACAACTTTTGCTCACTTTGGTCAAACATTATATTCTTCCATCATGACAGTTTCTTTGGGAACCTGGGAGTAGTAAAGCTGTTGAAGATGCAGAAAGAAGAGAACTTATAGTGAGAGGAAGAATGTAAAATACATTGGAGAGTTTTCCCATGGGCAAAATGAGAGTTGAAGGGATGAAAGTCACCAAAATACAGAGAAACTCTGGGGCTAAGCAGAAGCAGCCTCACAGTCAACTTTTCTATGTACTTGACATTTTGTTTCATATTTCATGCTTTCTTCTGTCTCATATTTTCCATTAATTATAATTTTATTTTGTGTCACACTGGGCCTTTTTAATCAGTTGACTCAATGGAGAGATCCATTTATCTCTGATTTCAACCTCTCTAACCTTTCAACCTCTCTAAACAGAAGAAATATGTTAATTATGCAAAAAGTGAAATATTGAAAAGGTCACAAAAACCTACAGAAGAGTAAGATGTAAATTACACATCGTGGAACAGATGTGTGTGCATGTCAATCTATCAGTATTCACTCAAATGCCAAGCCTATCTTAGCTGCTTCAGGCATGAACTTCACAGACTTCCATGTGAAGAAACCACAGCATAAAGCTGCTAGACAGCAATGTGAAATCTGAAAAGGTTGTTCTGCAAATGGGACAACAGAGAAGGCACAGAAGATGCCCTGATGCTCTGCTGTGTGGGAAAGTAGGGACAGAGATGAAGCATGGGTCTATCACCCAGGATGTGAGGCTTGATAGGCCTGCCCTGTCCTGTCTCCACCATGGGTTCTCCCTTCTTGGCTCTTGGTTGTTTTAAGTCAGATGGGGACTGCCACCTACTGGGTGCTCTTATGAAAGTAAGCCATTAGCTTATGATTTATAATTGTGACAGGAATCTATACAGAGCAAAAACACAGCAAGGGCCTAAAATTAATGAACCAACTACTCAGACTTGATGAGGACAAATTGCACTTAAAGCAGCTCCCCTACAGTTTCATGACCAGCTTGCCACTTTCAGCAATCCTTTCCTGGCATCTTAGTCAAAAGTCTGTAGAGCTGATCATAACTTGCCATCTTTATGTGCAATGAAGCTTTTCAGAGCCAGCATACAGAACCTACTTGCCTGCTAAATCTCTCACAGATCTTAGGGTTTGATTCTAATGTGAGATACCATTGTCTTTACACACAAAGCAAAATCAAAAACTGTCCATCAGCTTTTGACAAGGTCTTACCTTCAAAGTCAATAACAAAATATTCTGGGTCCTCCTGGAGATCCTGAAGGGATTTTCTATGGTTCCCTCAGTATAACTGAGTAGCCAATGGATGTGATGAAACAAAATTTTCCAAGCAGTGTGATTTAAGTGTGCATACATATCACTCTGATAAACCTGACTCCAGGATTACTAAACTGGAGAGACTCACAGCACAGGCCAAGAAAGGCAGACTTTTGTCAGAGATTATTTGTATAAATTGCCTTTTCTTAGCTATTAAGTCTCTTAGATATTCCTCAGAAAGCTGGACTAAGAAAACTTAAGGAATATGTCTAGAAAGTGTTGCAAACTGCATACAGAAACTGTGTTTCTCTTGCTTTCCCTGTTACGGGAAGTAGCCTAAACTAAAGTGAAGGTACAAAAATGTGGTGCTCTATAACCAGATTTAGACATCAGGTACAGCACATCGTCTGCCTAAGAGAACAACAACTATGATTTCCAAACAAAAATATTATGCTTGGTTAGCTCATGAAGTTCAAACTATGCAATATCTCAGTTTTTGTCTGCAGTTATTTGGGGGAAAATCAAAATGCAAAAAAAGAAACCCATAATATTGAAAAGAAAGAGGAAGAATTTAAGACAGAACTGAACTAAAAGTGTGACAAAATCCCAGAAGTCCAGGGCCTGATTATAGATCTTAATGGGCAGGCCAAGAAAACACATCATGGTCTGTAGTGAATGTCTTGGCTTCAAAACCAGAAAGGAGGCTGCCCAAAGTCAGTCAGGGTTCAGCTCCTGACTATTGCCAAAATACACATTGGAAAGGTGGAGGTGATCACTTAATCAAATGCAAGTACAATGTCATAATCCCCATTCTAACTACCTCTTGATAAGAGAAAATGTTCTAAAACAAGGCAAAGTGAACTTGTGAGAGGTGACTGGAGTAAATTAATCAGCTTCTGTGTGAAAAGACTGGCAAAGGACAGAATGTGACTGCAGCAAAGGGAAAGCAGTAGAAAAATCACACACTTTGGCATTAGTTTTGGTTTTTAAGATGATGGTCAATGACCAAACAACAAAAGATTTTGGTTCAGTAGCCATCTGTGGCCAAATAAAAGAAGAGTATCCTGCTGAGAGGATTTCAAAGGGACTACCTACAAGAAGATGTAATGGAATTGAGTGACTAGAGCCAGGCTGTTCATAGCAATGCCTGGGGGGAAGATGAGAGACAGTAGGCATAAATCAACACAAGAAAAGTTCAGGATAGATATAAAGAAAAACTTTCACCATGAGGACAGGCAGGTTGAAACAGGTTGCCTGGTTATGAGGAGGGTGTGTTGTCTCCATCCTTTGCTTTCGAGATCATGATAAAGCCCAGAGCAACCTGGTCTGCCCTCGTAACTGTTGTGAACAGAAGTTGGACTGCCTCACAGGGTTTCTTTCCAGAAGAATGTTTTGAGAGTCTATGATTGCATTATACTGTGAAAGTAAATAACAGAAAAATTATTTAGACTGATGGAAATCTACATCAGAAGAAAATGGTTTAAAAATTGATTGGCAGAAAAAGAATTCTATGTTATGATGAGAAAAACAGAGAGTCCAGTAAAATTCAATTATATAAAGATCATACAAGCATTCAAATACCTCAGCTGATGGGTAATAACTGTGAATAACAATGTTAGTTTAGATGTTAGTGGACAGGATGAGTAGAATGAGAAGTTGGAAAATTCCCACAACAGGAATATGCTAAATAAACTACAATGCCAAGTGAACAAGACAATGATTAAGCAAGCCACAAAGTACATGTTAAATTGGTGGCCAACATGGAGGGCAGAAGAATGACTACTGAATAGAATGAAAATGGGATTTCTAGGGAGACATCTGTATAAAAAGGCAGATATGTGAAAAAATTATGATCACAGTCTCCAGAACTCTTGTCATAGAAAAGCTGTGTGGAATGAAAAATTGCATCATGAGAAAAAAAAAAACAAAAAACAAAAAAACCCAAAAAAAACCAAAACCAAACCCTAAAAGTTTAAAGAAATCACAGAAAAGAACTGAAAGAACCGAAAGAAACAGTGGTCAACATGAAGATAAGGAACGAGATCTGCTGAGTCCAAAACCAGGATAAAAGGACTACTTAATTTCATAGAACTGCATAACACTAAAAAAAAAAATAATTAGAATGCAATAACAATCTCATTAAAAACAATAGTCACTGATATAAATCAACTCTGAATTTCACCTCTGGGCTTAGTTCCAAAAAAGCTGATAATCTTGAGATGTACTCTAGGAGGACTATCTTTTTGTAAGCAGTCCTGCCCTTGGTGTTACACTAATAGATGCTGTGTGGACATGCAGCTGCATACAACAAATGATGATGCAAAGGGAAAAGACATAAAGAAAGCACAGATATGAAATTGCTCCATTTCACATGCTATTATGAGTATTTTTAAAGGCTTGCATTGCCATGCTAGTACTAATACAATTTTTTTGCATTAAATACACAGCTCATCAACTGTAATAACTTCCATCTTGTACAGCTCTACTTAACTTTCCCATTTTTTGCCTTAAATGTTGCATATATTTAGGCTTGACTGGTTTTTGTGGGTTTTTTTTCCATTTTGTCTTCCTATTATTTCTCTGTTGTCAGTTTTAAGGCAATATTTCCAATATTCCTCTTTGAAGTTGGTCATGAGGCATGGTTGTACTTCCACCAAAAAAATATTATTACTTTTTAAGAATCAGAAACCAAGATAAAATTCTGAAAGCTGATTTTTATATATTTATTTTTTTAATGGGTGTCTATAAGGTATAATGTTTAAAAAAGCAAAACATTCTAAGGCTTAAATCCACGTTTCTGAAGCCAGCTATGTTGCTGGGCTTTTTAGTTGGGTAGGTGTTTGGGCAGTGATTTCCCAGGGGGTCTGAGCTTCCCAGTATTCTTTCAGTCACTCTCTGTGGCAAAGCTATTAGTCCTCAACAGACCAAAAACTCAGGGACATGTAAGTGATCCTTCTGTGGACTAAATGGAGGATGGTTTGGGTCTTTCTAACCCCTCTTCAGGATCTTAAGGCTATTGGGACACAAATTAGGATGCCACAGAGTTAAGGGAAGCTGTTTGGGGAGGTTGACTCTGGCCTGGCCAAAACCAGGGCACACATACTCGATTGCAGTGGCCTGGAAGGTCTGAGCTCTTGGGTCTCAGGAACCAAAAAAGTTCTGAAGAACCAATTGATGAAAGCTCTGGGATCCTGATGCCTAGGTCAGCTCCCAAGGTACAAAATTCACTTTTTTAAAAAGCCAAACAAGTGTCTACAGAGATTAACATCCCCCAGAATATTTCCATGTTCAGCAGATGAGTTTTCTCCAATAGAAAAAATTTCACATCAGAAAATGTCCAGCTGTAATTCTCACCTTATTCACTTTTCTGCACAGTGGGCAGGCATATACAAAATACAGCAGTTTGTCATGGCTCCAGCTTCCGGCTTCATTGATCATACATTGACCTCTTCCCAATGCCACATCTGAATTTACCTCTCTAGACAGTTTGGGAGACTATTTTATTGCAGCATGCATGAACCCTCCTGGTTTCTGCAATAGTTCTTGATCTGGATGCATTGGATTTTGTGCTAATATAAGGAAATACGAGTTTTTTCCCTGTCAAAACATTGTGAAGCAGGCATTCAGTAATCACATTGACAACTTGCTCTTCCGAAGAAATTCTTTGGGCAGCACATCATTAGCTCATATTACATATCACAGCAAAGGGTGTGATGCCCACTGGTGCTTGGTGACGGTTTTGAATTAGATAAAATGAAAGACAAAAAAAACAGCAACACCTACTCACTGGCAAAAAGAAAAGTGCAGTTTGAGAACTAGAAAAGAGCTGTTCAGTTTTCTTCTGTAGTCACCATATGCTTGTTTCTCAGCAGTCGAGTAATGAGTCTCCTCTTGGAATAGAGAAGTTATGGCCTCGTATTAAAGAACTGTGTTTTTCCCCTTGGTCTAGCAAAAAACAAATGGTTTCTATTGATGCTGAAGTTTCAAGATGCTACTGAACCTGATCAGTAATGAAGCCGTAAGGTTTCACACAATTAAAACATTAAAGAGGCAAGAAGGAAAGGCTATAGTTGAGGTGGATGGTGAACCAAAAAGCTGAATACATAACTGGGGGAGAGATGTGAAAGTTCTGGGGAGACTGGCTGGTTATTTGAGTGCTCATCTGCTGTCAGAAATATGCATTATGTGAAAAGAGTCTACGTTATTGCTCCTGGTTCTCATATTTTTACACTCCAATCTGACATTTTCACATAGGACATTAATTATGAAATACCTGTTGACACATTTATTGTCTTCTGTTTGATTAGCACTGATACAGTTGGAACAATATTCTCAGTGGCTTCAGTCTCATGCCCCTTTTATGACATAGGAAGTTTGGTTGCTGGATTTGAGGGGGATTTTTCGACCGATGCCATGCAAGAGAAAGTGCAGTTGTAGGAAAATAATGTCTTCTAATTATTCTAATTATTTTGCAATATCTTAAATTCTGATTTTTTTTTCATAATTTAATTGCACTGTTTCCATCACTGTAAGAAAAGCTCAGTCTTAAAGAAAAGTGATACCATTTAATTTCTTCAGAGTTTTCATTACAGTCTCTAGTCCTTGAGGCTCTGGAGACAGAGAATAAAAACACATTCATTTCATGACTGTGTCACTAACATTAAAATGTGCCATAGTTCAGGGCTTCAGTTTTTACATCTAAATAGAGAGCATGTGTACTTCCTTTTATAAAATATTTGAACATCTAAAGTAATCAAATTTCAACAAGCTTAAGAGTTGAAGGTTCCCTTGGGATATATTTCATGGTAAAATCCTGCTCTAGTTACATTTTTTTGCTTTTTAGACTTGCCTACGTCTTGCTTTGCTCAGTTTTATTCACTTCCATAATTCCAAGCTAAACCAAATTTGCTTGTAGTTCACTTTTAAGTAAATTTTAAACTGCTAACCCCCCAAATTATATATATCATTTGGATTTTCTCAGTAAAAATCTGAACACCTGCACAAACCAAATTTTCTTTTAAATTATAACATGGATTCCCACAAACCAGTATTTGCTGTCATATTTTGATGGAAAAATCTAGACTAGCAGTAATATCACTAGACGTCACTAAACCGTTATTTCCTTTTTCAAAGGTTCTACTCAGTTGTGTTCCATTTGGTAAGACATTCATGTTTCATTAGCTTAGATTCCATCTTCAGATATGACAGTGTCTTCTACAATTGCTTTGCTTGCTACCTACGTTGTGTGCAAAGCGTTGTGCTGTACTTTTCAGTGCAGGGGAGATTTTTTGGTCATTGCGTACAATTTTGTGTGGGGGCAGGTAAAGCCTTCTTGTGGGCTTGTTTTCATAAAGTATTCTGTTTCACATACTCCAAGGAACAGAAGAAACCTCCATTTGTGGTAGCTTAATGTGCTTTTTTTAAACTAAAATACTAAAAACTCCCTCCCTGGTGAGAATATGTAAAAAGGCTGTTCAAACCTGGCTTTCCAGGAAACTTGGCTTTAGGTTTCATATGTACCAAACGACATATTTTGCTGAAACATTTTAGAGGCAGCAGAAAAGGAATGTGCAAGAGCAGAAGGACAGCCACCCCTACACTTCTCATGTTCTAGTTTTCAACGAAAGAGAGCATGGTCCCTAAAGTTTGCCTTGAAGGGCATAAGCCAGCTTACGGTTGTCCCTACACATCAGCCTAAATGGAACAGAGGGCTATACATTCCAAAAAGCCTCTACCTTGAGACGCACTAGGGAAGGTAAGGGGTAATCCTGGCCTTGCCAAAACAGCCCAAGAATTCCAGCTGTGCCACTGTGCAAACACCTGGCAGGCTCTTCATGCACCCTGGTAGCACCTTGGATCAACCCTAGAGATCTGACCACCTCCCTGTTCATGGCTCCAGAACATCCAGTTATCTTATTCCATGATGTCAATACACAGATACCACTTTTGTGCTATGCTCTACCACCACCAAAAAAATTTGAGTTGATCCAGAATACATGGTGGTGCCACAGCTTATTTAGAAATAAGCATCTGGCTTTAACATCTTTCCTGCTAACACCAAAAGTGCATTTGTTCTGAATATAGAAGCCTAGCTTGCCTCAATGTAATCACTTTAATGTGTTGCCTCTGACAGAAGAACTGTGCCACTGTCCACTGATTTGTTATCTATACTGTGTGGGGCAGTGATTCTTCATTCTTCACTCGATGGGATTTTAATAGAGCTGTGACTCTTACCAGTTCCCAGAGGTTAGAATTGCATGTTCCTTTTTGATCCCTCTTTTTCTCTCTGCATGTGGTATATCTATGCCTTTTTCAAAATAATTTAATTATTTTTTACATAGCATTAATGTTTTCCCTTCCTCTTTAAGCTCTTAGTTACACCCTGGTTATAGAAACTTGGTTACCCTTCAAACCTCACCAAAACTTCAGTCAATTCCTCCTCTGTTTCCATGGACCTAAACATTTACGTCACATGCATAAATTAGCCTGTTTCAGACAGCACTGGGAATATTTGTATTTCTTGGAAATTAAGTTTTTCCAAATATTTTAGTTCTCTAATGAGATTAATTGAGCATAGACATATACCTATATTAGGTAATACATATGATATAGAGGATTTATAATAAAACATAGTTGAGTTCACTCAAAAACCTGGCTGGTGGTCACAGCTGTAGAGAAATATGTAAAAATCTGTTCTTTACTGTCTCTAAAACATCCCTGAAGAAAAGTCCACTTACTTTAATTGCTTACAGATGTAACATTAAGAATGGGGTATCCATGAAGGAGGTCTGTCTAATTTATAGCTTGGATATTTTCTTCTTGATGTTGCGATACTACACAGTGATGCAATGCTATAAAAGGCCATGTATATTGAATTCCACAAGCTACTTGCAGAGAATAGGAGACCTGTGGAAATAATGCTCATGAGAAAAAAATATGCAGGAGCTGTTTTAACCGATCCTTTTCAATACAATGTGCTAGGATTCTTACTATTTCCACAGAGAGCTAGAAGAAAGTGATGATGCAATGAAATATTTAATCTGAAATAGAGGGTATTATTTAAGGCAGCACATGCAGGTAGAATAGCAATCTTCAGTAAATGTAGCGCTGACCTTGGCATAAGTTTTCCCTTTGGTGAATTATTGGTTAAAGGTCGTCTCGTCCAAAAGTTTAATGAAGTATTTTTGCTTATGCCAAGTGGGAGATGCATGGGTTTTAGGGCAGAAGCACTCATCCTTCCTCTCTCAGAAATTCCACATGGGCTCAGCACATTTTATGAAGACAAAGGAATACTCTTTTTACACATTTGTTTTGAACCCTGAACTCAACCAAGAAAGATCTCTTTACATCAGCAAAGTCCTCACCACTGCTTTTTCTGCAAAGTTGCATCCATTTTATTGCTGGTTCCCCCTTTCTTTTAACAGCACCTTGGTAATACCAAAAAAGTTTCTGTATTTTCCATTATGAAAAAAAAATAATTAGATGAAAGACTAATCTTTTAAAATCTATTCCTAAAACAACAAATCATTAGGAGCAGGGATATTTTATTGTACTTTTGATGGAGAAAAGACATACCAGGACAGTGTTCATAGTGTTTAAGCAATGTACTTGAGCCTTGAATTACATTCCTCTGGGGAATCTATCTGTATCTATATTTTGTCTTTGCTCTGGTCCATCTCCATAGCAACATGTTTGTTCCTGTGGAGAATCTAGGTGAATAATTTCAAATTGAGCCTGAAATTTTAAAAACAAGGTTTCTGTTATCTATCAAATAATTCTGGTCAAAAGCAATTTTAAAAATACATTCATAATTTTGCCCTTGTTTCTTTTACCATACTGTAGGTATGGTTAGCTCTGAACAAGCCTTTGATCTTTCTTTCCCATGATGTTCAGACTGGGAGCAGGCTTATCCACATGACTTCAGCAGCTGTTATAAAATCTGGTGGGGAATTTTTCATTCCAATTGGAACGGCTCACTTACTGTATTCACTAATTATGTTGTTATATACACACATTCCAAGTTTTTACTCAGAAACAGCGTTCTTCACTTAAAAACAAAAACAAAAAAAAACTAACAAAAAAAAACCCCACAAACACAAAAATCTCATGAGGAGAAGAGCAAAGAGAACAGGGTGAGATGACTTTACAAGGAATTTTACAATAATATAGGTGATTTTAGCAGTGCTCTTTAAGTTACAGGCAGTATCACTTCCTGCTCATCTTTGTAGCTGTTCTCTCTTTCACCTCAGGGAAAGATTCTGTTACTGAGAACTATTCATTACTACGAGATAACAGTGTTAAAGATAGTTCTGAAAAAGATTACTGCCTTTTAGCATAGTCCTAATGAAACCATTGTTTCATCATTTTTTCAAAAGTATGCATCCGGAGAAATCTTTAAAGAGAGAGGATATTTCTATCCTGCTGGAAAATAGAATACATTTTTTAGAAGTCAGAGAAAAAATATCAGAGAAAAAATATCAAAGAAAAAATATCCCTAATTACATAGTACAGCTTTTTATCATAATTTTGCATAGACAAGTGTGGTCTTTAAAGTCTAGTAGTAAAATGATCCAGCTAGTTTTTCACTAAAGTAATTTCATGAATTCTCATGGAATTGCCAAATTTGTCTGACCAGTCAATTTTCCTGCATTGCACAATACAGCAAGACTGAAAATCCTGTGTACAAACTAGTATGTAAGGAAGGACCTTGTTTCCTTGTTTTGTTTAATTGCTCAGGTGGTGCCAGCCTATTGAATCCAGCTCAGACAATGCCATTCATCCAATTTACCAGAATTACTGCTGTGAAGTTTGAACAATTCTGCAATACTTTAAGGCAGACCCAGCATCTGCATCATCTGGAGGTAATGAGGCTTTCATTCTCTATGCCAGCTATTCAAGTCTTATATCTGATACTCAAAAAGTTTTCACAGATGGTCCATTCCAACCTGTTCTTTTTCTGCTTCCCCTGAGTTGTATTTTTTTAGGCATTTCCCATCTGCCCGCTTTAAGATCTTTAAATAGGTGGAATATTCTGGTGAAAGGAATGAATACTTTTATTCTGCTTCCAAATTCTTTCCCAATGATGCCACATGCACATTAGAGCTGGCACACCCATACTTTGAAAAGAAGCATTAAGAAGCGAAATACGGACCTGTTTTATATAACAGTGAGTCACTGCTGCATTTCAATCATAGCCAATAAAAGAAAAATGAAGCCTCAATGATTTGATAGACAATAGTAGTCAAAGTCTGTACAGAGACAGCATTATTTCTTTTAGACATACAAAACCATGTTCATTTACAGGATAGGTACCTTATCCTGTAGGATATCAGCCAATGGAGAGAGCTTTAAAAACCTGGATGGCATATAAGTAAAGAGGACATACAATTATGGAAGTGGTTTCTGAATATCACTCAGAGCAATATACTTGAACGACAGAAAAATATCTGAGAAATAAGTACTGAAAAAAGAAATATGGTATCATCATTTCATTTTGAATAAAAATATCGGAAGAAATCTATCCTTGCTCCACAACGTTAAATAAATAGATAGATAAATAAATAAGTAAATCAGTGTCTGTGATAATTTCTCGTTAAGCGTTTAAGCCAACATTTTCTAGTTTATCTGGGAAAAAGAAGGACATAGATAAGGGTGGCAACTTTGCAACCAGGACTTGGATTTCTGTAAGAAAAAATCCCATGTGGCATGTGTGGCTTTTATTATTGTAGTGTGTGCATTGAACTAGTCAATCACCTTCAGATTTCAGATTGCAAACCCTTTGATTTCAGTGAGAACTACAGGAAAAATCAGCCTTTGTCTAAATCAGATACCTAAAATTGTGTTGCCCACTACTGAGGTACTTTGAATCCCTGGCCATTTTTGAAAATTTGGGTTTCAGTATACATCAGTCCATAGTGACTTGCAGAGTCCACTCATATTAGTGATTCAGTATTTCTGCTTGAAAAAGCTATGAAAATCTGCAGAAAGAAGGAGAAGCATGTTCATCAGAATTAAGGGTACTGAAGACAAATTATCACTCAGGTTCATGCAATTTTAGTGTTTTCTGTTCTAAAATTAAAGCTGATAAATGTATCCTGCAGTGTAACATCTGTGTACCATCCCAGAGTGAAAATCACAGGCAGTTTCATCAATTCAGTGTAACATAAATTGGAAAAAAAGATACTGAAAGGTTTCTTATGTCATATCAAGAAATAGGAAAATTCACAACTAAGTCAGGAATAAAACACTGGAATCTGTGAAGAAAAAACATCATCAGACTCATTACAAAAAATTAAAATGATCAGCAAGTCTCACATGCAGGTTTTTTAAAAGCTGGTAGATAGATACTTCAATGAGATGTTACTAAAAGGCTAAAAGCCTTTTCCTGACAAAGAAATATTTGGAGACCTGCCATCTAACAGCAAAGGGTCATGGACAAATAAGTTCTCTTCAAATCCAAGGAGTGTCTCTAAATGTGTGGAGACATCATAGGAAGCCCCTGGGAACACTGTACATGTTTTGGATCACATAACAAGTAAATGACTTTTAACTCTGGTTATAATGGAATCTCTGTCATACTAGAGGTTGTATGAGGATACATAGGATAAAAGTTAAACAGATAGTGAGCTGAATAAAATTAACCATATCACTCTGCATCACTCTTTGGTACTGTATATATTTTGTATAGCCTCACCTCACTCTAAATTAACACTACCCTGTTCTCTTGAAGGCCAAAGTGACAAGTCATGTTAGGAAAGAGTCTTTTCACTAATGTCTTTTCTATATGTTAAAGAAAGTCAGGGCAGAGGAAGACACTTTGCACTTGGAAGAAAATACAAAAATATCTAAGCTGTTTTAAAACCTGAAAGAGGCAATGCCATGGTTCTTTTGCATACCTAAGTTTTACAGAGCTGGAATAAGGCCACAATATACTATACTATTCATGTAAGAGACAGACTAACATTCCCACTCTCCAAAATAGTAAACCAGAAGTTAGGGCACTTGCCCAGAATTTGAAGCTTGTTAATCCAGGAAGTGCCTTAACTAATACATTAGCTTTTCCATCTTGGGTTGGGGAACTTTTCCCTAGGATAATGCATCCAAGCCTACGTGTTGCCAGAAAATATTCTGGTTTCAAAAGAGGAAAAAAAAAAAATCAGAGTTAAGAACTTTTTGCTAGCTCTATGGATAATCACTTAAGAACACGTTATTGAGTGCTAGGATGAGACCTAGATAACTCAGGATAATATGAACAGTCAGAACTAGTGCTTTCTATTGATCATCCTTAAGGAACTGAAAACGACCCAGACACGACAAGATGAATTAGCCAAATGTAAATTTGCATCTACTAGCCAAAAAAGATGAACCTTTCAGACTCCTCCTCTTGAACTATCCTTCATCTCTTCTTGGTTGGCTTTAGTACTGTCTTCTTCCATGGAACGTTCTTATCCAACAACCCAAACCATCTTGTCGGCAGCACAGTCTTAAGTGATAAACGTGACCTGCAGCACTGACTCTTCATGCTGAGCATAGATACACTCATTCCCACAAAATAAAATCTTTTATGTGCACACATATAGGTTTTGCATAACAAATACATAAAAAGACATAACAATATGCATTAATAAAATAGCTTAAATACAAATTATGCCCCTGCCAATATTCCCTAAAGTTTCTTATTGTATTGAGCAGGCTGTGGATCATGCCTTTCTCCCTAAGAGTTCTTCCTAAGCAGCTACTCCTGAAAAGGCTTACCTAGAAATGCAGATGTAATTTCTGCTTTTTCTATTTCATCAGCTCCTCTATGGCTCTGGCCCTCTGTTGTGTTTCTGTTTAGAGAGTAGGAACGCTTCTGCTTTAGTGTTTTTCTCCATTCAATGCTGTTGTATAGCAGTCTATGGGTATTGCCTAATTTGAAAGCCTTGGCCATTTAAAATGTGGTTGTGGGCAGCAGTTGCTAAGAAACTACAACTTAACTACTTTCAAATACGATTTTACTGAAGTGCAATTACCCACACCTGCTATTATTATTTATATGAGCTAATGTGTAATTCCTTCTTCATACTGGACACGTCCTCTCTTACCTCCCATTGCACTAAGCCCGTTCTTTCTGGAAACTTGGGAGATCATTTCTCATCTCATCCAAATGAACATTTTAAAAACAAGCCCATAGATTAAATATTCCCTGGGCAAGGAAACAACTTAGCGTAGCTGAGCACAAGACAGAGCCTAAATGCCAAGCTGGTTGTTGTCACTTAGAAAACCATTGTTAGGAGGCAGGGCCACCAAGGGGATTTTACCCCAAGACAAACCTGAACAGGAGGCAGATGGGCACTTTTTAATTGAAGAAAATGTTTATGCAGTAATGAATTATTTAATTAAAAATAAGTGGACCGTTTAGTAACTCTGCCTCCAGTAAGTCAGCCTCCAAAGTTGTTATATGAACAAACAAAATTCCAGTAATAAGGAACATATGCTTAAGAGGAGTGGGTGTCTTTTGGGTGGAAGACACTTGTCTTTACCTTTTTTTATCATGTAAGCATCTATTCCTGCCTCCTGAGTAACAAAGGCATCCTTTATAGTATCTTGGCTGTATTCCACATCAGCTCAGACCATTCTGTTTACTAAGTAATTTCAACCACGTGAATTGGATTCCTTATTCTTTGCTTCCTGGAGATGAATGCAATCAAGCAGGGACTTGAGAGAGAGGAATTTCGTGGCGGATAATGGGAGTGAACAATTAAAATGCAGAAAGTTTGTAAAGCTTGATGCCTACCCTCGTTATGCAACAGGAGGTGAGCTAGCATGTAGCAACACAGAGCAGTAAGGGGATAACTGTTAAAAAGAACAGCATGGTACCTTTCCAAAGGTGGCAAGAGGCAGGCTCGCTTATGTCTTTTCTTCTTAGTTTCCATTTGGAGCTAACTAGACACAAACCAGTGAACAGGCTGCGCAGGGAGGCAGATGTATTAGCCTCAGTCCAGGTGTGCGTTAGAACAGCTGTTAAGTCTTCTGGAGAGACCCTTACTTGTAGCTTATGTATGTCCCCAGTCATGCCCATGAGTACTCAGAAAATAGAGAATGTAAAAGAAAAAAAAGAGAAGGAAAAGAGGAGAAAAAGCCCAACCAAAATCTTCTTACCAAATAAATACCCACATACTCAAACAGGCCTTCTACATTTACAAGCTGTTTAAAAGAAAGTTCTACTTTCTAATACAAATCTTAATGTAAACCAATCTCATTAATCATTGAATCACTGGTCATTTAAGTTAAACTACTTGATTTTTTGCATCTGGGTTGCAATCACACAATTGCTTGTGTCTCTGCTGAATTTGGATGTTTGTTCTGCCCTTTAGTAAGTCCCTGGTGCTGCAATGTTGAACACTTCAGCCTATCTGTGGGATGGTGAAATGATGGGCACTGCATTAGACTGCAGAGGTAAACAATGTGATTTGTAGCTGCATGTGGTTGTTAATTACACAAAGAAAAACTTTGGGAACAGTACAATAAACAGATTAGGTTATTTGTAAATCTCTCATTTTCTGGTTTTAACTCCCAAAGTACATAACACAAATGTGGCTGTGTTTTCTTACATGAGAATGACAGCACTTTACACAAAAAAAAAAAAAATTGTGTATCAAAAGATATCTCTGTACAGTCATTTGTAAAAACAAAGATGTATTTTGTTCCCTAGGAAAAAGTCTCTAAAATCTACACTTTCAAATACTTTCATCTTCATTAACAAACATTCTGACATCTCTAGATCACTTAATAACATATTGTAAGAATGTATTTCAGCAGAATTTCAACACATGTACTGCATAAACTAATCTCATGTTTTTGATAAGTCCATTTTATGAAAAAAAAAAAAAATCACAAAGCTGTTTTAGAGTGGCATGGGGATAATAAACCTAAAGATATGTCCTGAAGATACCATTTGAATGACAAGCTTTGGAGAGGTAGTCTCCCACAGCATGCACCAAATTGCCCAGCAGACTTCCAGAGGCATTACAGTGCCAGAGAGGCAAGGGGACCAGCAACACCTCCCTCTCTGCTGCAATGGGCCATGGGGCAGAGGAGATGCATGCCAGGGCACTGCCAAGCATTTCCAACCTCCTTCCAGGTCTAGACATGCATTATCATTCATGTTCTGAATACAACACAAAAGCACCATATTAAATGCCGGGTTTTATAACAAATGCATCAATAGGGATAAGATGCTAGGCTTTAGGGTGTACTTTTTACAAGTACTCCTTGTGAAGGCAACAAAGGGTGTCAGAAGGGCGCCAGACCACAGAGAACGCTCCTGGGTGTATTCCTCTATATCCAAATACATCCAGCTCTTTAGAAATTGTTTCACATGTGCAAAATTCCTTTCGCTTTACTTTGGATGGATTGCAAATTAATTCTTCATCATATCCTCTTTGTCACCTGAAGTAGAGACCAGAACCACACAACCAATATATCTAAGGATTCCAACTGTAGCCCTTGGCTGCCACCTAAAGGTTTCGTATACTCCTTTAGAAGGATACCATCAGACTACATTCTTGTGTCTGGAATGGAAAAATGCTTGCCTACTGTAATTACAGGCAGCCTCTAAGGTTGCTATGACTGAAAGAGATTAAAGGAGAAAAAGAAAATTTGCTCCAGAAGGAAAAAAAACCAAAAAAGCAAGGAAAAAACCCCGAGTTAGTCCAACCACACTCCATAAAGAATGATTTCTTCTCACTGCACGTATTTTGGATTTCAAAGTCCATCTAAAAATTAAGGGGGGAATGGTATATATTACTAGTTTTTGTTAAAAGAAGAAAGCCAGAGAAAAGAAATAACATTTTTTAAAGTATAAACTACTGGGCAATGGATAACTCAAGAGCAAAAGGGGATGGTGTGTCCAGCCACCATGTCGGTAATGCAACAAGGGCAGCTGGCAGGTTGTGTAGGTCTTATGGTCTCTACAGAGGAGAGATTGCTCTCTTTAGGCACTCGGGAAATTCAAGCTACTTGAAAATAGCAGGAGCTCAGAGAAAACAAAACCCTGGCCACCGATGCCTTTTTGTACCAGCAGACAGAACTCTGTCTCAACTCCATTTAGCTATAACTATTTGTCATTTTCATAAATGAATTTAAAAGCATTGTTTCTCATGGTGTCTGCTCTGGGTGGTTGATACTGACTTCTTGCACAGATACTTTGAATCCATTATAAACATTTGAATTTCAATGAGCTATCAACTTTACATAATGAAATAATCTATTGGGAAACCTTTTCTAATGCGCCTATGTATCTAGAATTCATAATGTTATGAAGCAAATGTTATGTTTTGCTCCTTCTCTAAGTGGATCTCATCAAAACTTTTCGTGGGCTGTAGAATAGAGAGTGAGGACCTGAGTAAGGGCTCTAAAGTGATGTGGCCACAGAGTATATATGCAAAATTACCAGAGAAAATCAACCTACAGTTTGAAATAAAGTTGTATTCAACGTGTAACTGTTAGCATAATACTACTGCAGATTCTTTCTATCATTTCTATCATGTTCACCCTATAAATCTGACATTCCAAAGCACAAACAGCAAACAAAAAACCCCACATTACATAGGACATATTTCAAATAAACTAAACTGTCTTAGGCTCAAATAATTTCTGGACAATAAAGACATGTATTTCTGCTGGGTTTGGTTTTGAAGTTTAATCCTGATTTACACATCCAACTCCATTTTGACTCCCCACGGAATCTATCTGTTTTAGTTTCAGTTTGCCCTCTCCTCCTACAGGAACAACACCTCTCATGTTTTTATAGGGAAGTGGACTGACCAACTGACAGTGATGCACTAAGACATAAACCAAGAGTCTACAGAGAACTAGTGGTTTGCACCCACACGTGGGAAGAAACTTAGTGACAGCATCGTTTTGGCCCCCATTGCAAAAATGAAAACCCACAAGTCCTTCAGTAAATTCATAACTGTGCATTTCTGAGTTGTGATCATTCATAGTGCATTTGCAGTATTCCCTGGGAGACAGTTAACGGCTAAGAGCAAAACATCTAGTCATTCTCTTCTGTCCTTTTGAGTGGCCCGTGTGTCTTCCATGGCGCACAGTTGTGTCTGAGCTCACTACCTTGATCGCATCTCTTGAGGTCATCCCCTTCCATGGCAGTTGTTATTATGATGGTTTGTGCATAGGTAAGGTACATGTCACTGGTATCTGTGCTGCTTATGGTGCTGGCTGTTCTCTCTTCAGTTTTGCACCTGTATTTTTTGGTTGAGTGTGATGAAAATTTAGTTCAGTTTGATATAATGTAATCCTTACCTGTTTCAGAGTCCACCAGGGCATATCTCCTGCAAATCAACATTTCATGTTCCATTTTCTTCCAAGTCCAAGTCATACAGTTTTGCTGATTATCTGTAAAAGTGTGGACCATTTGGTCTTGAATTAAAGACTACCCATGATGGAAAATGCTGCCAAAGAAGAAATCTAATCAGAAACATTTTTCTTCAAACACAGTCAGGCTTACTAAACTGTTTTGCAACATCTATTTCCCCTCACCTTCCAGGATGTATTAATGTGTCATGTCACGTGAGGTTTATTTGCTGGCAAAGTATCTCATTAACTTAATTCTAAAGGAAAAAATTACTAGTTTGGCTGTAACTTCATTATGTAAAATATTTTCCATTTGCTAGGGTCTGGCAAACCCTAGTGTAGCTGTGTATTCTTATCAAGTATATGCTATCAGCTTGATCTTTATTTTCATCCTCAGTTTATACTCTTTATATATTGTTAAACAATTTAATTTCTCCCAGACTGCCTCAACTCAGGCTGGAAGTGTCTGTCCCAAAGGAAGTGTCTGTTCCTTAGCAATACATGAGTCCCAGAGTCCCTCTCATGCCTTATCCTGACTTCAGTAGCAGTCAGTATCAAATGCTTCAGCAAAGGTAGAAATCATCTTTAAAGGGCCACATGACTATGTGGCTGTAGAGGAAATTTCTCTGCAGCCCCAAACAGGGGCTGCTTCTTGTTCTGAAACATTAAAGCTTACCTTCACTATGAACTTTTATCCTGGGTAGTGTAAAGGCACACAAAATTCATATAAACATCTCATCTATTTTAAAACCCTACAAAATATCTCATCCATTTTTAAATCCTACAAAGTTCTTATCTGGAGCCAATTAATTCCACAAGTTAATTATGTACTATTTTTAAAATAATCAAATAAAAGAATATCTATGGCTCTACTGGATCCTGGAAGTAGGCAAAAGATTTATTGATATCAGTACAAAAATTTGAGAAGTAGGGATATCTTTCAGAAGTAGGGATATCTTTCAGAAGTAGGGATGGCTTTGTGTGGGGTGCTGCCTAAACATACATACTCCTATGCCAAAATGTTAACAATCTAAGGATAAGCAGGATCTGAGAGGTGAGGAGACATACATACAGAGACATCAGAAACAATTACAAAATTCAGTAAGTAATGAGGTGGAGAGGGGTGTTATTATTTCTAAATATACCCATCCACCTCCATTATTTATTGGTTTCTCCATTAAATATTTCTTGATGTATTTTAGTTGTCACATTAGCAGTCAGTCTTGAGCAGCAATCTGGTGAGAGAGGGGAGGGGATATGCAGACAAATACCCCACAGAGAGCATCCTGGCTGAAATGTGCACACTTTGTTTCAAGACTGAGAACAAGAGCAGATGAAGTCCTATCAGAGAGGCTCAAAACCTTCGATAATTCTGGAAAAAAAAACACCCTCCCTGTCCCTGTTCCTCACCCCTCCTACTTCCCCCCTCTGACACACGCACACAGTTTGCCTGTGGGATTTTTCCACTCATCAGCCACGGCTCCATGCACCCAGTTAAACAGCTTAGTTATGGCCAGGAAAAATGATTTGTACTTAGTCACCCAGATGCAAACTGCATTGTCACTGTGGGATACTTTTGAGCCTGATCTATAGAGGCTATACTGTGCTAAAAATGAACTTTAATTTCTGTTAAACAATGCTAGCGCTGTTTCTAAACCACAACTTAACTTTCCCTTTCAACCTCCAACACTTAATTTCCTCAATAGTTTCTCAGGAGGAACTGTAATCTTTCAGAAGTCCCAAGAAATATTTCCTGCTATCTATCCACTATTTTCTATCTTTTTCTTTCTACCAGTTCCTTGTAAAACATTACATAGGAAACCTCTGGGAAATACGAATGAGCTAATGGTGACAGGGGCTTACCTGGGAATTTTCTCTGAAAACTTTCCAAAATGTTGTCAGGCCTGCTGTATTATTATGGAATATTTCATCTCTCCTTTGGTAACCCAATCTTAGATCCTGGGGTCGGAGAAGGCATGAAATTATTATGGAAAGAGGATGAGGGCAAAATTGCAGCACTGCCTGAGATAGCTGCAGCGACAGCAATCATGACCTTGGGACTCCATTAGGGAAGTGAGAGAAGCAGAGAGGGGGAAGATGAGGAAAGCAAAAGGCCTGTAAAAGTATCTGAGGATCCATCCACAGTGCCAAGCAGGGGGTGGGGGGTGGGGGAGGGGTTGTGGGATAAATAGAGAAGAAAGAGTAAAAAAGTAATTTTAATGCAGGTGAGAAGGGAGGCAGGATGGAAGTAAAAGTTTGCAATGAAAAAAATGAAAAGGTAAAAATAAATTTTGAGGAAGAAGAAAGTGAATAAACACAAGGTGTAACACAGCCACTTGATCAGCACCTAAGCTGGTGCTCAGCAGTAAGTGGAGATTGCATACCTTTTTCAAGCACCAGGGAGAAAGGCGGGAGACAGGCCACAGGAACAGAAGGAATGGGTGGAGGTAAAAGAAAGAAACACTCGTGAAGTACCAGTGCAACGTGGATAGTTTCAGCCTGCAGTAACACAAAATATCTGATAAAAGCACATGACTTGCTGAACTTCACAGTGGCTGTTGCTTCTCTGTAGAAACAAAAAATGCTTTTTATGTCACAAAGCGTCCTTTGAAATGTATATTTTCGGAGGAGTTCAGCAGCCCTACCATCAGTGGATTGACACCTTCATCAGTCCAGAGGAAACCCAGCCTTCGAGCATCCTCCCTAGAGCTGGAAAATCATAGAGTTAGCATCAAAATGACTGTTTTTCGCGTGGGCTGCAGTCCTTTGTGAATATAAAACGTTCTTCCTTCTCCCATTGTCAGTGAAGGAGAATGGAACAAAGATTAGTAACCCAGGGTCTGATCTTCAGGCAAAAGTTCCACTGAAATAAGGTTAATGAAATAACTTCTTGGGCTTGCTGCCCTTCTATCCTATTCTTTCCAGAAATCAAGCCACAGTCCCTGTAAATCTATGATGTAATAGCTGAAAAAGAATTAATGACAGCGTTTAGAAGAACCCCAGGTAAGTTTTATACTTAAAAGTCAGGCCACAGGGGAGCCCATCTGTCTGAAATCAGAAAAGCTGTCATAGCACATCATGTGTTTATTTGTCAAAAGGAAGAAAACACTTCTATCTGAAATACCAGTTCCGTCAAATAAAAAAGCATAGTGGAAGTACTGAAAAATCTGAGCGTAACAGTGTTCTTTAAAACTTTGCATGTGGCAATTAAAATGTTCTTCTTTCAGAACAGATCTGTTCAACTGAATATACTGCTGGGTAGTGGATTAGTGGTTTTGGGTTTTTTTCCCAGTAAATACTTCCAGAAAGAGATTATTCAAGCATTTCAATAAATAATCCTAAACTTTGACCACTTGTTACAGTACATGTTTTTGTGCTTTTGAGCACCTTAGTTGGACTGTATTGATATTTTTTCTGCTCGCTTGTTTCTAGTAAAATCATCCTATTCTTTCCTAAACAGAGGACAAGGAGACCTTCATCAATGCTAATTTACAGATCAGCTCTCTGTACTACAGATGTCCTAGGAAACATCTGTATAGACCTTCAAGCATTGGGTTTGACCTAGTAAACCCTAAACAGATTGACACCTTCTCACCTGAGAAGCCACTGCCATGGCCATATCAAATGGTGTAAGATGAGATCACAACCCCCTTTTCAGTTGAGAATCCACCTGAGTCACAATTATTTTTTTCTCACAAAAGTGTGAAATATCTCAGTTTTATTGTCTTCCAACACACACCTCTTCAGCCAACTTCTGGCAGGCACTGAAGTGCATATGATCAAGATCTGGGATTTCTAGAGGACTACATACTCCATTTCAATAGACAAATTTTAGCATTTGTTTCATTACACAAGAAAGGAAGTGTACCATTGGGATTTCTGCAGGTAATTCTGCACAGAAAAGCAGAAGGGAAGGAATATTTCTGGCACTTAGACAAGAAAAAAGCTTTGTGTTCTATTGAAACCCACACAAATAAATTCTGAATAAGAACAACAGTTAGACACAATATATACGGAATGTACTGAAAAATAGGTGTTATTCCACCTGTTTCTGCATAGCGTTGACCAAACTGTTAGCTTCAAGAAGGTAAATGCAAAGCTATAATGCTTCAGGAGTTGTCAGATTGCTTCCTGCAGGCCTACTGAAGCCATGGAAGTTGCAAACCCAAATGAGATTTGTAAGCCCACATGAAATGCCCATATGAAATCAGTGGAAGTCTTCATTAAATACTCTGAAGAGCGTATCAGTCATTTGGGATGGTAATTTTTCCTGAAAATGCACCATTTTCTTTTTGTGCCATGTGCACCAGGAAGTTCAGTAGGGTGGACTGGTCCCTAAGGTAGGTGTTAATGAAAAAATCAATGAAAAATACTATTTGGGGGAGCAAATATTCTGTTTTGAAAGTTGATATTGCCAGTTTTCACAGTGAGACCTGAGCCTAGAAATCATAAACAATGTGTGGAGTTTTAATAACTTCTGTAGAAACGTGTTGCAACTTTTTTGAAAGTACAAAATTAGATTTTGTTAAAAATTTTGTATGTTGCATTGGGAAGTTTGGATTTTACATTGAGCTTCACTGGATAGAAAGAAGAGCATAGGTGGATAGGTCATACTCCGCACTGCTTGCAGAGAGGCCTATGACTCCCTGGCAACCTGCTTCTTGGGAACAACTATTGGATCCGAATTGTTCCATCATTTAAATTGAAAGATCTGCAACATACACCAACTTCTTTATATGAAACAGATGCAGTTTAGATTCAAGTGTTGAGTGAAAAAAGAACCCAAGCTATAGCAAATGCAATTGTATCCGACAGACAAGCATGTGATCCTTTTATTTAGTTATATAGCGAAGAAACGTGATTTGCATGTCAGTGAGATCAAGTGAAACCACAAAATCCAAAACAATCACAGTACTCCAGCAAAATTTTAAATCATTAAAATAGGGAAGTTGGAGGAAAGTGTAATTAGTTTAAGTATACCAAAATTCTTTCTATGGGGATTTTAATCAGGTCTAGGATGACATGATAATGTAAGAAATCACGTGACACGCTAATGTACACATAATCCATTTTTCGTTTTAAAAAAGTTTTGATATTAGAAGTTGTAAAACACCATCACTCTTCCCTTTGCAATCTTGGTTTGGACTGTCCCCCATGAAATGGCACATCAAAGATGGTTGGAAATATTTGACAAAAAAAGGAACATGTTTTTTGTAAGAAATGCTTTGGGTTTTTTGACCATTTTCGTTCATTGCAGATGCAACATTTTCGAAATCATTTCCTGAAAAGTGAGGCTCTTCGCCAACACTATATAGACAATTACATTTTGTTTTCAATAAATCAAAATTAAACACTGGAGAGAAACTGCAATCATAACACTTCAAGAAATTTGGTATACATGTAATACAAGAACAGAGAATTACACACTTTCCATCATAAAAATACAAAGAAAAACTTAGATTAGAAAAAGCCCCCCAAGGCCCAACCAGCTCTGTGCTCAAAATGGTTCCGATTAGATCAGATTGCTTGGGGATTTGTTCACCTGAGTTTCAAATATCTCCAAGGATGGAGACTCCATGACCAAACTACTTCAAGCACTCAAAGTCTGGCAGACATGACAACAGACAGAGATTTAAAGTCAGTTCCAGTGGTCTTAAACTCCTTGCTATAAGTTTCTTATGTGACGTTAGATGATTCGGTTTCTTCAGTTACAAAACTAGAATTACTGATTCAAGACTCCTGAATAATGTTCTTTGAGATGCAGCTTATATGATTGCATTATAAACAGTGTATAAACATCCAACAATGTATTTAAAGATGCTATTGCTGCCGAGTAAATATTTTTTAAGTCTTTGGATTCCACCACGGGAGTAAGAAGCTGCATTTTACTTAAACTACCAGAATACTCAGCAGTTACAGTGGTCTCAATTCATAGAGGCCTCAACTATTGGCACCTTCATCTCGTAGCTTGTTGCTGCTGATACCAGTGACTTTCACAATTCACAGTGCATCATTCTCACGCAACACTGGCATCTTTTTCACTATGTTCTCAGTGTTTCAGTGAATAACTAGAGTGTGTTCATTTCAGTTACCTTATTCTCAGATTTTACAGGAAAATTACCCCTTTTTTTTTTTTTTTGTTCTCCTTCCCAAGTTGTACTGCAAGTATTGTCTTTCGGCCCAGAATGCCAAATCTTTGGATATCATTCTCATCAGGAGTAGTGCATGTAAGGATGCCGTTTCCTGTTTATACAGTGAACAGCCTATGCTTTCAAATTCACAAGATAATTCATGCTGATGAGGACAGAGACATTTTCTTTACAACACTTATGATAACTTATGCTCTGACTGGATAAAGAAATTTATACAGAATATATCCTTACAGAGTTTTAACTGTGTTTTTCCTGCCATCAGCACTAGTTAGACCATGCAGGTGAAATTCCCAAAGTAGAGTTCTCAGTGTAGGTGACTTTTGCTTCTACTGTGATTTTGTTTAAAGATAGTTGCTTGAATTTCTTTGTTTCATCGTGGACCCTTTTTTCCAGGTATATTTGAATCACCATGAATTTCCAACATGATGAGCCAAAAGTTAGACTTTATAGTGTCAAATAGGAGTAAATTTGGTTTACTTCACCTGTCACCAGTGCATCTCATTGCAAAGAATAGCACCCAACTGAGCTCTCGGGACATGTAGCTCACCACCTACATAATTTGAAACAGTGAGCTCTGGTATCATACAGCTTTCAGGTCGAGAATTTGAAGTCATGTAGATGCTACCCTTTTATGTTACCATCATTGCATTCGGCCTTCTCTCAGCCCATATGCACATTTGGGGCTTTGCCATTTGAGCAACGATGCTCAAATCTCTGCAGACTTTTCCAAGATAAAGCTGGAAGATGACGAAGTGTTTAAAAACTCCAAAGAATAGGACTATAGGCCTGCTCCATTGCCGTTTTTTCCTCTGCAACCTTGAACAAACCCAGCATGCGTTCAGTTTCTGACCTTTGACACGGAGATGATAAACCATCCTTATCTCAGCAACCTGAGCCTTAGCACAGGGTGTGAAAATGCCTTTCATTCGTAAAGACTGCGGAAGAGTGTGGTATTTACATGCTGCATTTGCATGATTTATTAACACTGTACCCTGCACAGGCAAACTCAGGCCCCACGTCAAGATACTATTTTGGGATCCTACGCACACTGACATCTCTGCCTTGTAGTACGAAAAGAAGCGGTGACATGGTGATGTGTATGCCTGGCTCTGTGCTCAGCCCTGAGGACCCGCACACCAAACCCACACCGTGGTACTAGCAAGCCGGTGTGACAAGTCAAGGTGCCCAGGTGCATTTCACCTGCCGGGAAGCCACCACCCGCCGTCTCTTCTGAGGGGAAGGCAAGAATTAACGGCAGGAGAGCCAGGAAGCAGAGCGGGGCTGGGCAGGAGAACGCACCTAAGCCCGACGGGGCTTTCCTGGCCCGCACTGCGAGGTACTTTCCGCCCGGCCCAAGGCAAGGTTAACCTTTGCGTTACTCTCACTTCGCCCGAAGGGGTGGAAACTCCGAGCAGAAATTACTCGGGGAGAGCGATAGGAGCGATAAAAAGAGGGGAGGTACTTTTAAGTAACGTCAAGTAATTGGCGGCGCGCTGTGGGAGGGCGGTGTGCCGGGCCGCAGTGGAGGCCGGGGGTGCTGCTGGCCGCGGGACGCTCCGGGGAGGGAGAACGGAGGAGTTTCAGAGCTGGGGGGCAGCGACGAGGGAAGTAGGTGGGGGTGACAGGCGCATGACCGTCTGTTTGTGGCGCTGACTTCACACGCAGAGAGGGCCGCGGTCTCCGCCGAGCGGGGGCGGGCGGAGCGCTGCCCGCGGCCTTCGCCCGCCTCCCCGCGGCGGCCGTAGGCTCGGCGAACAATGGGTGCCGTCAGCCGCCGCCGAACAAAGAGGCGCGGGCGGGTGCGATGACTTCACCGCTGAGCCCGCCCCCGCCTCCGCCCGCCCCCGCCTGCGGAACCTGCCCCGCTGCCGTCTCCTAGCAACCGGGGAGACCCGCGGGCCCGGCGCGCACCGACCGCGGCGGCGCCCGACGGCTCTGCGGGAGGCCTGGGCGGCAGCGGCGCCTCCGCTGACCGCGCCCCGCTGCGCACTCACCCTCCGCCCCTCCCTACCCCAACCCCGGCTCCGCGGCGCGGAGAAGCGTCCCCGGCGGCGGCTCGGGACGGCGACGGGCAGCGCCCACCTGGCGGCGCGGCGCCCCGGCGCGGGTGCCCGGCAGGGGCGGGCGGGGGGCGGCAGCCGCGGGGGCGGGGACAGCCGCCGGGAGGTTGTTTCCCTGAGGGAGGTGCGGTGCCGCCGCTGCTCCCCGTGCGGTGCCAAGTGCTTCCCCGCGGCCGGGCAGGGCGGGCGGCGGGGCGCCCCTTGCGCGCCGGGCTGGAGGCGGATGGAGCGAGCCGCTCTCCGCGCTCGGCCGGAGCCCCGCCGCTGCCGCCGGGGGCCGCCCCTCGCGGGGCGCGGGGGCGCGGCAGGCGCTGCCCCTGAGATGCGGCGGCCCGCGCCCGCCCCGCCGCGCTCCCTACCTGTACCGGGCCCGCCGCCGCCCCTCCCCCGGCCCCGCCGCCGCCCCCGCGGGGGCCGGGACTGAGTGCGCCGCGGCGCCGAGACGCGGCCCCGAGGAGAGGGCGAGGGAACGGGAGCGGGAACGGTGCCGGCCGCGGCGCATGATGTGGGTGCCGCTGCTGGCGTGCCTCACCGCGGGGATCGTCTCCGTGCCCAAGTGCCAACGCGGCCCCGGACCCCTCCTGGGGGCGGCCCGGCTGCTGGCGGCCGTGCCGGGACTCTGCCAGCGCCGTAAGTTGCCGAGCCCCTCGGGCTGCTTCGCCGTGCCCTTGGCCGGTTGCGGTTGGGGTTGGGTTTGGTTTTCGCGCGGGGGCCGTGCATGGGCGGAGGGTATGCCCCGGCTCGGCGGCTGCCCCCGGGGCACAGCCCTGACAGCCGGCGCCGCGGGCACCCATCGCCGCGGCCGGCCAGGCGGAGCTGTCGGGCGGAGGGTACCTGCGGGGGAGCCGGGCTGGAGTGGCTGGCCCCTGGCCAAACTTCACATTGCTTGAGTACCGCTAGTGCGAGCCGGTGATTTCATTGTCCATACCGGGGGCGCTCAGCCTTCCCGGAGCCGTGGCAGCTCCCCGGAGACGTGGGGAGCCAACGGGGAGTCTTGCACTCCAGGGTGCTGTGGGTCCTGAAGTGCCCGGTCACCTTTCGCAAGCCTCCGAGAAGCGGCACACGGAGCGCCCCCCAACCCCGCGAGGGCTCACAAACTGAGGATGGACAGTTCTTGAGGATGGAAACGCGTTTTCACATCATTTATATGGCATGTAGTGGCAGGGTTGGAAAGTTGATAGAGTTATGGGCAGATTGTCTTCTTTTTACCTTGGGATAACTAACCTGTATGCTCACAGTTCCCTGCTAGCAGTGGTACTGGTAGTGACAAAGGCTATGGTAAACGTAGGTACCCCCTCAAATTGTGGAAGGTATTCCCAAACCCTGGGCCTCTCATGCACACTGAGAGAAGCTTGTGCAGATGTACTTTTAGCTCACACAGCTGTTAATCAGACAAGAGCTATTAGGTTAGTCAGGTATTTCCTAAAGGATCTTATTTAACCAATAGTATTCAGAAAAGCAGGTCAAGTTATCAATCACTTTATTCTTTTTTTCCCCTTGTGGAATAAATGCATATTCCAAGTTTAAGCCTGGAGTTAATTTAAAATGTTAACATGTAACCTCTAAAAATAAGATTTACAATGGGAACAGTGTATTAGTCTTAAATTCTTTATTGCATGTGTGACAAATTCATGCCTAATTCGGTGGGATTTGCCCAGCGCTATTAAAAACAATGGAATAATTTGTTAACTTTCATAGGATAATTTATTTTGCTTTTGGCTTCATATTTTGAATTCAAGACCAAACTAAATGTCAATAGGAAAAATAAAATATAATATTATTAAATTTCTTATGAAACATGACATCTTGTAGTTAGTATTCCAGATTCTTTTTTATGCGGCGTAATTGAGTTGAAAGGCTAATTGAAACTTTATGGAGAGGGTAGCTCTGTGCCTGAGTGCAGTGCTGGGCTTGCTCAGGAGTTTAGCTTCTGAGTACTCATTCGTGCAAATAATGCAGCGGAACAGAATGCCATAGGGGAAGATTGTGCATGGGATTTTTGCTCCAAAGATTGCATGCTGTCTTTGTTGTGCTTGACAGTGAAAATATACATGGGTGATACATCATGGGTTACGTGTTTATTGTGACAACAGCTCCCAGATTGGGAAGCCTGTAACTCAGATAGACCTTGTTTTTTTCCTCTTCATTTGAAACCTCTGCTAATTCATGAAAGATGAAAGTCACACTGAATTCTTTCCTTCATACATAATCACTTTACAGGCTAGAGCCACAGTTGAAGAGTGTTTTGTTTTGTTTTTCTGTGAATGAACACATGAAACTTTTCATTATTATTATTGGTGGTGGTGTGTGCTTTTTACTTTTGGTTGTCATAGCTCTATCAACCAGCACAGTACCACCTGGATAGTTTGAACATCTGCAGGCTGCTTGAGAGAAACTCTGGGCAGCAGCTCCATGTACAGCTATTTGGCAGCAAAGCTTTGTTGAAGCAGCCACTCCTCTTTCCTTCTGCCTTGGAAGTGCTGGGCATGGAGAAGAGCATCGTGCTGTTCCCGTGTCATCAGCAAAATTGGTTTATTTATGTGCAGAGTTGGCAGAACCTGCATGTCTGTTGCATTGAATCTCCAGTTCTAAAAGAGACTGGAATGAATATAAAATGCACATGGAATTCAAGTTTATTCATTCTTGTTGGAGCATTTGTGGCTCTTCTAATTGGGACAAAAAAAAAAAAAAAAAAAGAGTGGTTTGATGCTACCTGAGGTATTTGTTCTGCAAACTCCAGTTGGAGATGTGAGTTACTGCTTGGGAGTAAGTAGAGGAAGAATTTGGCCCCAAGTTTGGAGTTATGAGGAGCGCAAAAGGAAATCTCACAATGCTGTAAAGTTGCAAGTCCCAAATTAAAGGTTCTGTAAGCTCAGATAAAAAGGTTAGTGTCGCTGCCTTCTACAAAGGGTCCCTTGTTCAGTAAGTCTCACCAAAGGAAATTTGCAGTTGGCTAAGCCAACTAAAACAAATACCTGACATAAGAATGGAGCTGGTTCCATAGTGCTTTCTACAGATCTCAAATTTATATTTAAACACTGAAACCTGAAAAATTCCTAAAGATGTAAACCAGTGAACTGAATAAAAGCTGGGTTCTGCAGCAAAAGCACATGTATGCATAGTGTTAACCATCTGTGTGCGTGCTCACTTCCGTGGGGACAGTTGGTTCCCTGGCATTGTTCAGAAACTAAGCTGTTGAAGCACATGGAATATGTAGGGCTTAGACACTGAGGAATGACTAAGTGGTCAAGGTTAACAGAGAACATCAGTTCGAATCTCAGCAGTGTCTCTAACACCGTTCTTAGGTTTATTAAAATTTGAAAACAAAGGTATTTGGTGCTTATTCTGCTTATTCAGAAATACGTAGGTAGTCATTCCTGGATGATGCTTGGGTAAACAGAGTTTACTTGTGATGTGCACACAGGGATGGGACAGCGTGAAAATCTTTATCCCTAATTAAAGAGTTGTTGAACAGTCACACAACAATTCTGTGACATAGCCATGGTTGACAAATCTCTTGACCTTATAAAAGTTGGTATTTTCAGCCTTCTTTAGAGGGTCATTTGAAAAGACCGGTTAGGGGCTTTGGGAAGGTAGAGGATATGCAATCATGGCAGGAACAACTGTTAGTTTATTTATCCCAATAGCATGACTTCTGATGCCAAACAGATTCAATAATACTCCCTCATCTGGGTCCTTGGTGCTTTGCCAGTCTTGTCATGTCAGAGTCTCATCTGTGTTCTTTCTAGTTAGAAAGTTTCATAAATCGTTACTGTGTTACTTCCCAAAGGAATAGGAAAAGTCATTCAAGCCACCCATGGAAGAGCTGCTTTTGAAGAGAGGTGGTCAGGAAATGCCCCAGAACAGAACACAAATAAGAGGGGAAAAAAAAAACCAAACCAACCAAACAAAAAAAATCCAAAAATAAAGTCTGAAATAAATGATACTTCATGATAGCTTTAACCAGTGTTTGTGTGTTGATTTCTGTGCTGGCCCATTTCTTTATGGGGCTCAGCAAAAGAAGCTGTGCTGTATGGGCTACTCAGCACTGAAACAGTTCTGCTTAAAGCAATCCAAGAAGAAGAGAAAACCCATTTTTAATTTCCTGAGTCTGTGTGGGTGATCTGCTTCCTAGGGGTATCAGATCATTTTTGGGAAATCCAACCTGGGTGTTTGAGAAGGCTGTAGGTTGCAGTTCTGAGGAATAGCAAGGGAAAGGTTGGACTATCTGTACATCGCCCAAGGAACATATTATGCCAATATATGCATACATTTGCTTTGCAGATTGTACACTGCTGATAGTCTGTTGCAATTTCATGTATCTTCAGGGGGTTTATGTGGTAGGTTCTTTATGGTTTTTCCAAGTTGAATGGTACTGGTGGTTGTGTGTATAGTATTTACAATGTTTTCATGGTGCAGATATTTGAGATGGTGTGAGAGTAGGATAAGAGAGGAGGTGGGCAGTTTATCAACCAGAGGGGCAATTACTCGTGGTGCTCTGGGAAGACTGGCTCTGTCAGTTTGGGCATAGTGTTGCTGAAGGAAGTTGTGAAGGCAGCCTGAAGATTGCAAGCAGCATGGATCCTCTGTATAGCACTTCGAAGAGGCAGTAGCTTTTTTCTGGCCCTTAAACTTTCAAGGGCTGGAGCTGCAATAACTGAGCAAGAAGGGATTATGCCCTATTAGTCAAGAGGCCTGAATGAATAAATTCCATTTTCCACAAAAGTACAATTTAAGTTTAATTTACCTCTCCAGAGCATCAGAAAGATGTCAGAATGTGAGCTTTACAGAAGCTTAATAAAATAATCAAATAAACCCCCATCTGGTTGTACATTTAACAAGACAATGTTGAAACATCAGGTTATAATTTCTCTTCTGTTTCACAAAGCACATAAATGCTGGTAGTATTTTTCAAGTCCTAGAAAGAACTCTTGATGACATGTCCACATTCATTGTGTCTTGAATTTGGGATGATTTGAATTAGTTACCAATCTACAGTGGGAGGTATGAGAAGATAAACATAAGATACTGTATTTACAAATTGTGTAAATTGACATGGGCTGCTGATATTTATCAAGACATTTCAGAAAGCCTGGCTTGTCATCATTATTTTTGGGAGTAAGTCCTTAGAAGCTAGGGATCTCACTTCTTTAGAATAGGTCTTACTGTACAAATACATAAAATATTTTATTTATCACCAGTGTACATTAAAAAACCTGTATATAGCAAACCCATACTTTTTTAGTATCAGGATAGGTGTATCAGGCAGTGATTGGGATTTAATGAGTTTTGTTAGGGTAAGAAGGACAAGCAGAATGACTTTGTGTCTTGAGCCTTAAAGCTTGCTCAGTGTTCTTAAAATACATTAAGGACACTAAAATCACATGTTATGTTTTCAAGATCATATATGTGAACCGTAGCAGTGCAGTCATTTTGGTGTAAAGCTGTCTTCTCAAGTTGAATGTACTGAAAACAAAATTCTGGTGAAGAATATAAATTCCCTCTCATTAATAAACTTCTGTGGGTTTTTAAAATCGAGTTCTAAAGATCTTGGTGTTTCTCTTTCTACTTACGTCATCCTTTCTAGCAAATTCTGTCTTCAAAGCTCCTGCATGTGCCCATTACTAACTGCTGACTTCTGTCTAACCAGTGGAAAGATGTAATATTTCTTTCTGACCTGCTTAACTAGGCATAATTTATGATGGGCAAAGTAGGATATGGTCTGTTATTCTTCTCTAAGCACTTGAACTTTATTAAAAGATAATTTTTTTTTTCTTTTGGCAGTTTACATAAATGGACTTTGGCTATTTAGCTTAGCTTTTGGGAAGGAAGTAGGGCTCTAATGAATTAGTTCACTGTCCACTGTAATGGAACCTTTCTTCAAGAAGAAAAGTAAGCCTCTTGCCAGCCATTCAGGATTCCCCCTTGTTCTGGTGGCAGAACAAGAATAACCCTTGAGCAAAATGTGAGTGTTTCAGGATGATTGGAATTTGCAGCATTAGAAAGCTGCCAAAAAAGCAACATCTAGCTGAGGCTATATTTGCTAAATTGAAAAGTTTGTAAAGCTCATAATTGACTTTTTTCTTCATATGTTTTTATACTTCCCATGACTTCATTGTCATATGCCTGCTATTTCCCATGGTGACAGTAATGAGTCTGAAATATTTATAATTACTGAAAGCTCTGAAGCCAGTGATTTTAACTGTATTTATTGGAGGAGGAAAATTCTGTAGCTTCAGGCAGGTGGAATGATATTTTTACTTTTCTTCAGGCCTCTTCTCTGCCCCCTGACTTGGGACTTTAGCTGTTAAAAGTAGTATCTCATTGGGTTCAAATCTTGAAAACATAAGTATCTTTGGCATTTTGCTGTTGTTGTAGCTGTATTATGAGTACAGCTGCATGAGATATGGTGACATCGCAGAAGTAGTCCAAGGCTGAATAAACCAGTAACAGCCCTTTCCAAAATGATTTATCTTTCTCCTTGGTGTTCAAGGGAATTAGACTAAGTGAAGTATTCTGTTGTATTTAGGAGTATGGTTTATTTCCATTTTATCTCTCTAGGGTGATAGGGATTGCTACTGTGCTGAGGACAACATGCTGCTTTCAGATGCGAACTTCTTGCTGGAAAGCTGAACCATAATCCCATCTTCTTGTACTAACAGAACTCCCAGGAAATAAGAAAACTCCAGAAAGTTTACACTCTGGCACAAATTAAGCAAAATGACCTAAATAAAGGTAGTGACATCAGCACACATCCTCTTCCAATCTAAGCAAAACTGTTGGATTATGTTTTACTGTCAGAAATGTTGTGGCATTACTTCAGAACATTAAATAAACCACTACCTGTTTAAAATCTTGACTTTGCGTGTTTGAAGGCTGAGCATTTAAAATGCACCTATAGACCATACACAAGTACCAGAAGCTTGCACTCAGTTTATATGCACCAGTAGTTACAGTTAGTAAGCAAGGCTACATACTTTATATGTTTTGTGTAACCTTTGCCCCAGATTAGAAGAACCTAGCAGGTTTTTATAAACCCAGAATGGAGTTTGGCCAGTGTTTGTTCCCAGGCAGGTATGGTTGGGTTTCATGGTTTTTTGTTTGTGAACAACACACAATCTCCTATTTGAGAAACTAATTTGTCAGCATTTTCTTAAAAGATCTTTCTGTTTATCCACTTTTGATCAATTATTTTCAGAAAAGCACTGCAGTTTAGCTTTGAATGACTTTTTAGTCTTTGAAGGACTTTAAATTCAGTTGTTAATTGCTATATGTGATTTTAAGAGTCTTTTGTGCTTTGTTATCACAGTTAATTGAAATTTGACATCTAATTGTTTCTGCCTTCAAAGACCATAAAAGTAACAAAAATAATTTAGAAGAAAATCTCAGAAAGCTTTTACCACATTCTATTTGTCTCAGGGCCAATAACCATGTATGAGGATTCAGAATCCTGTTGTAAAGGCAATTACTGAAATAACAAATACCAAACACTTTGTATTCCAGAAAGCAATAACATTTTTTAAATAGCCCTGCTGAATAAATGCTCCTCCCAAATTTGTGCACTGCATACTACAAGTCCTTAAAGAGTGATGGTTAGCCTCTCTGATATTGGTCTTAGCTTTTGTTTAATATCCTTCAGCCTTTCTCATGGTGGATGTACAGTATGTATTATGTGTTCAGTGTTTTGTTTTAACCCTAATGTCTTCCTAGTATATGCACAGGCTTTTGTTTGGGGATTTTGGTTTCAAGAAAAACTGTAAAAGCACAACCCAGTTATCATTTTGTGCTCAGACTTGAGGGACTGGTTCCATTTGGTTTTCAGCTTTGAGAACTGTGGTCTGTAACGCAGACTAAATTTGTTCCAACTCACAATGTGAGCAGGTAAAAGTAAGTGAAGCGAGTTCTTTGCATTGCTATGGACTAAGAACCCATGGATTGGGAAGTCTGTGGTGACACTCCTGGAGAAGAAGCACTCTGACCTGTTGCCCATCCTCTGCGCTGCTTCGGGGTCTGGGAATAAAGTGCAGCGGTTGGAAGAGGTAGTGCTCCTATAGGGCAGAAAGCAACAATCTGGTGAAGACTAAATATGCAATAGCAAGGGAATTTAAGGAGGCAGTTTGGGGTTGAGGCCCTGGTTTGAGGAGGTGGAGATACAGAACATGGTGGGAGGTAGAGCTTGGGTTGGCCTTTTGTTCAAGGCTGAATTTCTTAAACAGGCAAAAAGTAGTCATTTGTTTTTACCTTTATATTTTTCATGACCTCATATTTAAGCAAAAACTTGATAGTATATACAGGAATATGCTGACTACATGAGGTTGCTGATATGCTACTTGCTAGCAGTGCTTACTAATATACAAGAAATAAAATTAGCAATGAAATAGGGCAGTAGCCCTTCCAGGCTTCACTCAAGCAGCATGACTGTATCCAAGCTGGCCAACTCCAACTAGCAGCTGGAAATGACTAGAGTTTAATGTTTCCCATGCCCACGTTCCTTCCTAGGAAACAAGAGAATTAACACAGCTCTCTGCATCCTTAAGTTCCCTTTAAATCAAGGGATTTAATAAAAAAAGATTAAAGCACTCTGGTTCCATATGCTTTGCATTTTTATTGGTGCTAAGCTGTGCACACAGGACCATCAAACCTGTGCCATAAAAGCAAATGGCTGTGGGAAATGAGTCTCTTCTAATTATGTGATTGGAGTAAATTGTCCTGTGTCTTTATTTGCAGGAGACAGAATACATTGGTTTCAGAAACCGAATAGTCTTTGACTCATTGTTTGCAGTCATGGATTGCATCAACAAAATTTAGCCATCTCCCATAAAAGCAGGAAGTTTCATAGAAAGGAGAGGCTACAAGTGAAGTTGGCCAAGAAACAAAATCTGCATTTAGTGAAAAATTTCAAGGTTACGTTGCTTGTTTTCATTCTGTGTTGCAGCTTGGGAACAAAGATAGTCTGGAGTAGTCAATAGCTCTGTCTCCCACAGTCAAGGTCATGTTTGAGGCTGTGGCTTGAATGTTGTGTTTGTGAATCCTAACTGCTATACCAGTAGCTGTTTTGGGTAATACCTTTCCAAAAATGCTGCTAAAGGCATCTTTCTGACAAAGTAAACAAACCTCCTCTAAATTGATATATATACATGAAAAGTTTCAGTTTGTATGCATCTGTGTGAGACTCTGTTCTCAAAGTTTGACTCTTAAATAGTGTGCAACATTTGGTAAGTGGTGGAACTTTTCAGAGAGGTGCTGCTAAGAAAGACACACATAGGCTCGGAGAGGCATCAGGAGTACCTCCTTGAAGCCTAGGATCTATATCATTCCCTAATTATGGAATGGCCCGTGCACCACTTGGGAACGCCATCTCCATGTGCAGACTTCTGATACATTTGCTGTCCTCCAGCATCAACTATGACTGTCCATTTCTGCCAGTCTTCCTGCTGTGTTGACAGATCTCTCCACTTTTTCTTCCTCCTCCTTTGCCTTGCCATGTTCAGCTGATATCCAGCATCAGCTTTCTCAAGTGGTGTCACTCAGAGCTTGCACAACGTGTGAAAAAGGAAGATCTTGGTTATTTTGCTACATAGTTTGCAAAGGCAGACACTCAGACAATGAGGCAGACTGATGCATTACTTCGCATTTTATCAGCCTCTTGTGTTCATGGGGTACTGTGTTCATATGGTAATGCAGATTAGTTAGGGAACCCCAAAAGTATCAAGGGGATATTGGCAGAGTTAGGAATGGGAGCTCGTATCAGTCATCAGGACTTGCTTGTTACTGATAATTTTCACTGCATTTATCCAGACGTGTGTGTATACATACTTATTTCTTATTTATATCTCTTCCCTATATAATCACACTTTTTATGTCTTCCAATATGGTCCAGTTTTCTTTCTAGGAACACTGTAACCCTTTCTCTTTTTTTTTAATGACTAGTAGAAAAATAGGATCAAGAGTGGGTTTTTTATTGGCTGCTTTTTTTTTGGGTTTTTTTTTTTTAATAGAAAGGTGTTTTTACCCACTTGACAGGTTTACAGAAGTATTTTCCCAGGACTCAGGATTTAACAGTGCCAGTCATGTTTTGCACCTTTCTTTTACACATCTTTTTCTTAGCAAACACGTCTCTTACATGCTGAGTTTTAGTTTACTGCTGCTTATCTTGCTGGTAAAGGATATTTTCAAATCAGTGTGCAGCTTAGCTCCTGTCTGAATAGTGAAACTAGTGGAAAACCATTAATAGAGAAGTGAAACCAATTAACAAATCGAGTATGTAATAGGAAAAAGGGAGAGGGAAGAAAAATTGTCTGGTATTTTTGTTCACGTAATCCTAGGAATTTACTATGAAGCATAATAGAGGTACAGTTTTCAAGTTGCAATCTCCTTTTCTGTGAGAAGGCAAGTACCCCTTAAAGCTGATTCTGAAGTGTACCTTGTAACCCTCTTGGAAAAACTGGTGGCAACAAAGCATGTTTTTAAAGCGTGGCATTGTGCACAAAGGGCAAAGAGAATTATTGCTTGCTTGCAAAAGGGGGGAAGGAACCCTAAATCCAGGATTAGGTTTTAGAATTGTCAGTTTAAGCACAGGCACTCATTTTTCCATGTAATCTGAGCAAGTAAGTGTCAGACACAATAATCATGGAAAAAATTCCCCCTCTGTAACATTTTTACAATGCTTTTCATTGTATCTGCACGTTCCACCAAAGTGAATTGAGAAGCCATGTGTTAGCTGGGACAGTTACTGCCTCTCCCCTCTGCAGGAGTCACGTTTGCCTCCTGAAGACGGGCAGGAAGGTGAAGGCAACTGCTGGATACTGCATAAAAGCTGTGGTTTTCCTCAGAAGGGATGCTATGTGCAAGTTACAGAAGGCCACATTATCTATGGAGAGGGATAGCTTGTTTGCTGCCCTAGAACAAGTGTAGATACAGAATTTCAGTTAAAAAGCACCAACTGTAGAGGCTAAATAATTTCATGTCCTTGCCTTAGCTAGTGTTCAACAGTCTGGCGACCGTGATCAGGCAGTATAAGCTGCTAGTTATATTTTGGCTTTTTCTTTAAAGAAACCAAATGGTACAACCTCCAAAACCAGCACAAACATGTACCAACACTGAAGTTGATACAAATCCGAATTCTTGGCTGTATTGCAGCAAAGTGCTCTCTGTGTCAAAACCTGTTTAGCATCCCCTCTCTAACGCCAGTGTGTTTTATTGTTATTCCATCTCTGAGATAAATATCCTGGTCAAGGTAATGTTATTTTCATAATAAAGAGGCAGGGTATGATTATAGCATCTATGATATTTGTGCTGCCTTGAGCCATCTTGTTGCTGAGGGTTAAGCCTTGCCACACCTGTGATCACTGTAAATAGCTGCAGTTGTTGGAGCCTGGTTGTATTTTGTGGAGGAGGCTGGAAAAGTGCAGTTTAACCTGCCGTACTCACATTTTATTATATGCATATGCCTGTGCAGTTCCCAGCACAATTTTTGGCCCTCGTTGAAAATACCTTTTGGCATACATCAGTTCTAACTAAGCCAGTAGAAACTTGCCCTTAGCTTTGGCTGAACAGTTACTCAGTCTTGTCTGGACTCTGTTTTTGGTGAAGTGGCAGGAAAAATCTTGGTTCTTTCTTCAGCCAACTCATAAAAAATGTTTCTTGCTTTAGCATATGATTTTTTAAAGAAACTGAAAAATTTAAACTAAGTCAGGTAAGGGCTTAGAGTAAACTTATAACTAAATAATAAATATTTGGTGAATGAAGCCACATCCATAAACGTTACTGCTATAAGGGACTCTGTACTCGGGAACTTCAGTAGTGATCTAGCCAGAATATGTCTTAGGCATTAATAAACCTTTTTCAAGTTTCTCTTCAGTCCAAAAAAATCAACTTTTTGAGCCAATGGTACCAAGGTTGTCAGTTGCCAATCTGTGACTTCATGTTGCGAAAATGGGGCTCTTGAGACTGGGGAGTTATCAGTAGAGATTTGCATCCAGCAATAGTGTATATCCCATTTTATAAAGCATTTCATCTACCATGATCACATTGAAAACTGGATTTTAAGATCTTTTCTTCTGCCTTAGCAGTTTAAAAGATACACGCCCCTATATTTTTTCAGGTGGGCTGTATTAATAAACTAAACCAAAATAGATTCAGTAAACTAGCCATACAGAAAAAGATCAGGACAGTTACTTTTGGGTCAGTTTTCTGATGCATCTGGAAATATGGTACAGTTGTTCCAGCTATAGACAACTTTTTTTGTTTTGTTTTCCAAGTGACCATTACAATAAGATATGAATGTTCTGTTACATGGTCAATGGCAATTAATTTTGGGAAGCGTTAGAAATTGGGAGAGTGCGTTGCCTGTTTTGTGCAGATGGGATTATCTCTTTGGAAAGGAGTCTCAGAAATTACTGCAGGAAAATTAGGCCAAACTCATTATGTGGTTTACTGATTACAATGACCAGGAATTAATTTGACTTATTCCTTATCTGTATAGCTAGATACACAGGTCTCTCACTTCTTCCTGTCACCTGTTTATGAGAAAGCTCTGCCTCTTACAGTGGATATAAAGTCAAAGTTCATGTCATCTCCTCCCTGTTTTGCCCCGTGGTGGCCTTTACCCACTGTTACGCTGCACATCAGCGATTCACATCTTTCCCTGTCTTTTGACACTTCTATCGAATCCATCACTTTACTCTGTGCCAAGAACTATTACATTCCTGTCATTTTTTACTCCTTCAACAACTTTCATCCTGTGCCTTTGCACTTTACCAGGACTGCCTAGAAAGGGATCTGTGGCAAGATCTACAACCTGGTGCATGTCAGTACCTACCTGGAATCCTCACCTTCATTCTCCTCTCCTGCAGTTTGTGATAGCTTTTTCTATGGTGTTGAAGACTCCTCTTTCAGACTCCACCACACAATGTGCTGTTGCCATCTTCTTATAAATGCAAAGTTTTATTGTGTCAGTGCTGAATAAGCTTGCTCTTGTTTCACATCTAAATCAAACTTTCTGTGTTTGTTTTTTTTTAAACAAACAAACAAAAAGTTTTTGGATTTTGTCTTGTTCTTTTCTCTCTCCTTAGCGACTACTCCTTTATTTATCTCTGCCTATCTCTCCCATCCTTTAATCAGTTTTCTCTCTGTTCCAGCACCTTCCTGGGCTGCTTTTCAGCTTATCCTTATCATATCTGTAGGAACTTCTCTCCCTTTCATATACATTTCTTTTCTCACTTTTCCTGCATGACAAAAATTGTCAACAGCAGGTTATATGAAATAGAAATACAGTTCTGACCTTTGAAATGAATGAAATTGCCACTAACCTATATGTTATCAGTATAATGCTGCAGTTGTGCTGTTCTAGGCTTTTCTATCTTGCTAATACTTATAATCGTGTACATGGTGTTGATATTAATAACTTGTAATTTGTGATTAGTTCCTTGGTTCATCAGCTGTGCAAAGTGACCTAATGAGGACTAGCTGTTTGTGTGATATGGGATCACATCTTTGAATCCGTAACTGAAATCAGTTGAATAAAGATAAAAAAGATATTTTAATACATGCTTTTCTAATACTGCCTTTTTACTGTGAGAGGCTGCTCTCATTTCAGAGAGATGCTTTGTATTATTACAGGTTGGGAAGAAATAATCTGAGAGACAGTGCGTGTAGCCAAAATTTTGGATGAAAACCAAACCTTTTTTCAAACTGTTTTGGTAAAATGATGGTCACAGTATCATGATGCATCACTTATGAGATGTAGCCTTTCCAGTGGAATCACAGAATCACAGAATGTTAGGTGTTGGAAGGGACCTCAAAATATCATCTAGTCCAACCACCCTGCCAGAATAGGATCACATAGAGTAGGTCACACAGGAAAGCATCCAGGTGACTTTTGAATGTCTCCAAAGAAGGAGACTCCACAACCTCTCTGGGCAGCCTGTGCCACCCTCACAGTGAAAAAGTTTTTCCTCATGTTCACATGGAAACCCCAGTGCTTCAGCTTGGACCCATTGCTCTTTGTCCTACTGTTGGACATCTCTGAGAAGAGCCTGCCTCCATCCTCCTGACATTCAACCTTTACTTATTTATAGACATTGATGAGGCCACCTCTCTGTGTCCTCCAAGCTAAAGAGGCCCAGCTCCCTCATAAGGATGATGTTCCACTCCCCTATTCATCTTTGTGGTCCTGCGCCAGACTCTTTCAAGTAGTTCCCTATCCTTCTTGAACCAAGGGGCCCAGAACTGAGCACAATATTCCAGATGGCATCTCACCAGGGCAGAGTAGAGGGGAAAGAGAACCTCTCTCAACCTACCAACCACACCCCTTCTGTTTCCAGTATATGTTATAATCATATAGTATGCTATGCTGAATATACCAGTAAGCAGCATTCTTAAATTCCTGTGCTGTGCTCTCAAGAGTCTTATTATGTACCTTCCTGACAGCTCTTGGTGGGAAAATTCTGTACACGTAGAGGCACGCTGGTCTGCAAGAGACTTGTGCTGAACGTGCTGAAAGGGTGCACTAATGCTACATTCAGGTTGAGTTGACCAAGTCCCTTGAAAAGACTATCTCTTCTCAATTCCAGCTACCAGGAGTTTCATAGCAAAGAGCAATACCTTAAGCAGTGATCTGTGAAGCAAAGCTGTGACAGGGGTATAAAGGGTTTTGCTGATAGACACGCTAGTAGGCACAATTTTAACAGTTGTTAGTACAGAATGGTGTGTCTTTGATCTGTGATACACATAGTGTTGGATAAATTCGTATTCACTTCTGAAAAAAAGCTTTTTAAAAAAATCTGCTGCTTCTGGGAAACTATTCATTCCAGAAAATGCAGAGGGGGAATATTTATAGAAGGTGAGAAAATATCTTGGGTTCCATGCAGAGTGAATAATGAATAATTCAGTCAAGTGTAAATGACTTAGGAGGAAAATGTCTATGAAGAGATAAGCTACCTGGTAAATTATTTTCCATTAGGCAGTAAATCAGCAAAGTACATGCCAAAGATAAACTTTCACTTCAAAATTACTCTAAATCAGGATCTTAACATTTTGGCCTGTTATATGTATTTGGTCGCATAGTTCTAGACTGTAGATGAAAAAAATGCTGCAAGTATTCCCTCACCGGGCTGCCTTTGTTCTGATTTACTTCTGTTTGGATACATTGTCAACACTCTTAATCTGGTGAAGTAATTTTTGAAATCTTAGTTTAAAATTAGGTATTTTACAATTCCCACATATCATCATAAATCATGAATGTTTGGTTTTATATTTCATTGCAGAGGAAAACAGATGTGCCACTTCAAATGCAGTAACATGCACTAAGTGTCTTGCTTTGGGTCCAGAGTGTGGATGGTGTGCTCAAGAGGTATGGCATTTTGCTTATTTGCTTTTAACTTTATATTTTAGCTCTTTCTGATCTTTATAAAGATAAAAGACTTTTGAAGTGTGAAAATTATAGTGAGAAATAGCAAGAAAATATTTTTAATGACCTCTGGACACAGAACCTGAGAAATCACGTGAAATATATTTTGTTTCCAAAGGAGAAAATATCTTTTATTTGGAAAATTGCAGTAATTTTAAATAAAGTGAGAACTTTTTAATGCATTCCATCTGCTTTGTAGACAGCTTTGGCAGACTCGTAATAACTTTGAGAGTTCAACGTTTTTTGGCTTCAAAAGCAAAATTGCTTATCAGTAATTTATATTAAGTCCTCATTATATATCAGAGCAAGTCTATGCATATACACCTCTTGCATTTAGCTAAAGCTTTTACTAACAGTGGAGTTAACTTTGACTTCACTGTAAATTATGACCCTGTCACAAATGGAAAAAATGTTACTTTTCTTATTTTGACACTTGAAACTACCAGTTCTGAGACTTATCACAGCAGATAGATCCTAGGTAGCAAGAATTATTCTAAAATTGTTATCGCTTTGTGAACGAATAATATAGGAATTTCTGGTTTTGTCTGACAGGAAAAAAAAAACCAAACCAAAAAACCCCCACGTGTATATGATTTCAAGTAAGGCTGGACCGTTTTAAGCACTTCAGAGGAAAATTGTTTTTAAGAATATCACTGGCAATTACAGCTCATGCTCTGGAAGTCACATGCAAATTATCTGTGGTAGCTTTCATTAGCAGAGAAGGTAGATAAATTCCTAGGCTGTTCCTGGAAGAGATAAGGAGTGTAAGGCACTGGGGTAACTATTGGAGATATTGTGTCTTGGAATGATTAACTTAGTCTGAAACAAGTATAGGGAAAAGTCATGCAATAGAGGCATGAAGTACTCATTTTCCAGGAGTCATCTTAGGACACATGTAAATGGCACAATGATTTACAATGTGGAGGGGCCCATTATTGTGGCCTGATGTCCTGTCTTTAAAAGGGCACAATTTTATCCTGCTACATCTGTATTTATCATGGTACACCATTTCTCAGCTTTCCAGTGCTGTGAAGCTGCAATAGGTCTCCTTCTTGCTGGGTGCGCAGATTTGACTGGGTTTCAGTTCTGTCTTGCTTCTCTTGCTTCACTTCTCAGATCAATCCTGAGAGCTTTCCATGGAAGCCAGAGGTTTGTCAAGCCCTCTTAGACCATGCTTTGATAGCCAGTTCACCTATGCACCCATCCGTGCTTGTGGAATGGCAAAACCCATGCTAATGAAGATAGAAATTTTCTGGAGTAAAGTTACAGGAGCAGTTTTCAGTTTAGCTTGCCTTCTTTGTCTAAACAATCTTCTTAATGAGAAACTCATCCCTGAGGAGCATTTAGGATGCTTTGATTTTATAGCCCCACAGAACGAATTTTGGAAAATGATATGTAACTATCAGTCTTTAGTGGTAAGAATGAGAGTAGTGAAGTTATTTATAAATTTTAAAACCTACCCTTTTGAAATGTATATACATCAGAAAATGGACATAAGTAGCAGAAACCTAAAAAAGTTGTCTCTTACCTATGTTAAAGAAGGTTGTGGAAAAAGTGTATCAGAGAGAGACTACAAAAACGAGTTGGAACTTGGAAAACAAGGTGCATGACTTGAATGTCATTCTTCAGGGGCTTTCTCTGGCCTTCTCAGGGTCTGGATGATTATTCTTTAGTACACAGGTGGCTGTGTCGCTTTTTGATTCTTTCTTTTCCCCATCTGCCTCTGAAATATCAGATATTATTGTCCATTGTTTGGTCTTCAGCTGTGGCTGGGATGGACCAATGCTTTGAAACAGTATAAAGGATCTTGTCTTTTTCTTTTTTTCCTAGCATGATCAGAATCATGTTAATCATCAGATCTGTGATCAGGAAGGAATTTTGCATTGGATCATGTTGCCACAATTTTGGCCTCTTTGCCCTTTCACTGCAACAAAGGCTGTGCTGCATCTGAGATCATCCTACTACTAATCACTTTTCTGTTGTTAGAGAGACTTTTTTTATGTTGGTGGCATCTTAAACTGTCCCATCCTGTAGTACATAGACCCCTCTTTCCAGGGATTGAAAGGATATAGTTCAGTTTAGTTGGATTTGGTGTAGGGTATGAGGGTAAAACTTGAACATCTCTGATGGACAAATTCAGGTTAGATAAATCTATAGCTGACTTCTGCTGCTACTTTTAAGTCTTAGCCTGAGTAACAATACCAGTCAATTCCTCTAAAAGCTAACCTGGCTTGATGACATCTGAATGACACTTTCTTGATATAACTAACTCATAGCATAGCACAGAACTTTTTTTAGTGACATAGTGATCGTACATAGTTTCCTTTTTCTCCAAAGTCAGCTTGTTCTGATTGTGCAAGATCCTCTTTCTCATACAAAAGTTTTGTCCTTTGTAGAAAAAAGTCATTGTGGCAATTAGATTTAACTTCTAATTTAAATATTTTGTCATTGCCCTTATTAAAAACATATGGCTTCCATGAACTTGTTCTACAACTTATGCAATTATAGTAGCATATTTTATTGTTTCAAAGACTATTATTTTGTTTTTCTCTTTCCTTTGGAGATAGTTGTTCTTTTTCAGCTCAGATTGTTTTGTACTTTTTTTTGTCTCTCATAAAACAGGATTTCATGGCTGGCGCAACACAGAAGGGACGCTGTGACACTGTTTTCAACTTAATGAAAAGAGGCTGCCAATCAGATTTTGTAGAAAATCCCACAGTTCATGTCACAATACCCAGTGACCAGGAAACAAATACACAAGTGACACCGGGAAGAGTTTCAGTCCAAATGCGTCCAGGTTGGGTTGTTAATTTAAACTGAATATAATACTACTTAGTACAGATCCTTCGTGAAGAAGTGGCTGGAATAATTATTTTGAATCACAATGCTATAACATTATATTTTAGGACTATGATAACCTTGCTCCCATATTCAAGTATTGTCTTCAGCAAGAAGTGTTTCTGTCAAACACAGCTGAGGGTCAGAATGCAGTGATAAGTGGAAAAGGGATTTTGGTAGCCTTTTCTGTTTTCTGCTGTGGTTTCTTGATTCTTTTTCTTTACCCACCTAAACAAATAGTTTTCCCTGACATGGATATAAACCAACTTCCTCACTGAAAGCAAATCGGGCTAGAATTTCTAAATTCAGATAAGATTCTTGATTATTTGGTTACTTTGCATGCATTGACTAGACAACTATGAAGACACTGAAGCCATGATATAGGAAAGGACTGGACTCCTAAAAGAGACATAGGCATTCATTGACTAACATTTAATTTCTAAAATGTGAGATACCTGGCCCTTATTAAAATTTGCAAGTCCTGTTATGGATCGAAGATTTTTCTAGTATATCTCTATTTGCCCTCACCTGAACTCAAATCAGTGTATGTTCTGTCTCTAAAATAGCTTTAGCCAACACCAGAAGTGGAAGGTGATATAAAGGGATCCAGGGTATGTTTCATATCATAAAATTTAACTTATTTCTTTCTTTTGCAAACTATAGTTGGAGAAAGAAATATATCATTTAAGAAGAATCGATCTTTGGTAGAAAAACATTAAGTGAATAGCAGAATTATTTCACTGATTTGTACTGGAAAAAAGATAATTTTCTGTCAACTACAAGGGAAAAAGGAAGGATGTGCATGATTCTAAAGCACAAAGGAACTCTGGCTTTGCATCTTCATAATAATAAAACTAAGAAAGTAACATGAACACTTCCTCTCATTTCCTCATCACTCTCTTTCCAAAGAAGTGCCCAATACTCTGCTCTTTAATGAGAAATGGTGAAACTAAATTTGGGGTTCCGTATACTTTGGGTTCTTGCATTAGTGAGTCAGACGACTGAAATTCCAAGGGCTCCAGAACAATAACCTTTGATATAGAGACATCCTGCCCATATTTTATTCCACATGGAAATAGATATACAGCTATGGTTGTGCCTCAAATCAGAAATTTGATACAGTATAATCATGCAGACAAAGATGGTTTTGTTTTGATCATAGAATCATAGAATCATAGAATCATAGAATCATAGAATCATAGAATCATAGAATCATAGAATTGTAGGGGTTGGAAGGGACCTCGAGAGATCATCGGGTCCAACCCCCTGCCGAAGCAGGCTCCCTAGGACATTTCACTGAGATAGGCATCCAGACGGGTCTTGAATATCTCCAGAGAAGGAGACTCCACCACCTCCCTGGGCAGCCTGTCCCAGGGCTCTGTCACCCTCACTGTGAAAAAGTTTCTCCGCATGTTGGTGCGGAACTTCCTATGCTCCAACTTGCAGCCATTGCCCCTTGTCCTGTCTCCACAAGACTGGGGGCTTTTTGTCATTTCTGTCATATACCCAACTGTCAGGATTTACATGGGAAAAAATAAAAGCTGAAGTCAGTAGCTCACTGTGTGCAGATTGGGAGACCTGCAAGGGTGCCTTGCAAAAAGTAGTTGGATTCATGCTGGCAAAGAGGAAACATGTCAGTCACGTCACACTGAAACTCTGTTTCCTTCATGCAAGACCTGATACAGACAAATCCTGACATTTTCAGGTGGATTATATTCAAAGACCACTGGAAGGAAGTACATACTGTGCATGCTTAACTTTTCTGGGTCAGATCTTTGCTACCTGTCCTTTAATTATGCTATCTAGCAATTTCATGTGCACTAGTAAACATCCTGAATAGATAAGTCACATTTCAGGTGGCAGGGTTTTTTTTAGTGACTCAGTTTCTCAGTGTGCTCTGATAGCTTTCATTGAAAGCCTGAGTAATTCTTCTAGCACATCTCCCTTCCTCCTGTCCTTTGCTGCATCTTCATTACATAATTCTGAACTACGCTCTGCACTCGTCATGTGAAGATCCCTCAATTCTTCTGTGAGCTCACATGTAAAATAACAAACATTTTGAAGTCATACCTTGCTGTACCTATGCTGCCTATCCAGTCACATCACAATTTTCAGTGGTATTGCAGAATATTAGGCAAGCAAAAATGTTGGCACTAGTTTTATTGGCTTCCAAAGCATTACTGTTTTTATTACATCTGAGAACTTGATGTGGTTCTTCCAGGAAAGACAGACTTCTATCATCCTGAAATAAAAAAGAGCTCTGTTTTTTATATGTTTGGGTTTTTTTAATATTGAAACCTTTTTTTAAAAAAAACCCCACATTTTGATCCTCCTGAGTTTTCTCATTGACTCTTTGGAAGTAGATTGGTATGAACTTAAAGCATAATTTATTTTCAGGTGGTTCTGGCTTTATAGTATACATGTAGTTTTAGACTATTTGCAGGATACACTTACATAGTACAAGCATCAACCTTGAAGTGACTGACCACAATTCGTATGCAGATTTGTGTCGCTTGCAAATCATAGCTGCCCTTTAGTATAATGCCAAAGGGACTGCATAACCAGGAATTTAAAGGAAAACAGGGAGAAGTCAATTTTTTACAATACATTGTGCAGTGGTCCTGCAAGACACTCTACAAAGACCCCCTTAATGGCTTATTTTTGAATGATGCTTCAAGGTTTCATTTACACTTGGGAGGTTTTCTTATCTGTTTGTTTTTCTGTTTGCTGATACAAACAACTTTGTGCTGAGGTTGGTGCAAAAATAAATGCATTTTTAAGAGTTTCCATTCAGAAAATAGTGATTAAACTTATTTGTTTCCTTTGAATCAGGAGGGGAAGCAAACTTTATGTTAAAAGTCCGTCCTCTGGAGAAATACCCTGTGGATCTTTATTATTTAGTTGATGTCTCAGCCTCTATGCACAACAATATAGAAAAACTAAATTCCGTTGGATATGCTTTATCTAAAAAGATGGAGAATATTTCTATTGATTTTCGACTTGGATTTGGATCCTATGTGGATAAAACTGTGTCACCCTATATTAGCATTCATCCAGGTAGAATCCATAACCAATGCAGGTATGTACTCTTTGTATATTTACTGTACCACTGAGAAATTATTTCATTACACAAATACGTATTTTGCATGTCTATTTTTAATGCTCCTCAGAATCTGTCGTTGTTTCATTATGACTTTGTTCTCCAGCAAAGTTCCTAAGAAAGTGCTGAAAATTATTATACATTGATCACTTCTGAAATATTTGGTGAGTGATTTCAGAAAAACTGTTTCTGTATCAGGAAAAATGTTCAGTATTTTCTTGAGCAAAGCAAGCCAAACAGCATGTTGCTTTGGAACATTTGAATATGTTTTTCCCTTAATTTTATAGCCAAGTGCTATTAAATAACTTTTAGTTATTTTGAATAGATGTTCCCTAGATTCATGACAAAGTTTTGTATTTCCTGACCTAAGACTTACCTACTTTTGTCAATGTGATGCAGTTTCTTTCAGCTTCTTTAATGAACAAAAGTGATCCTCTGAGCTAATTCCATAGTTGTAATATGTAAACTCCTGTTTTAAATAAGAAAGGTGTTATGGCTTGCATTCCTTTTTACATGCCATGTCTTTTATACCTTGTGTTCAACGCTGACATAAAGTGAGGGATTACTTCCAAAACTTTCTGGGGAACAAGACTATTCATAACAAATTCAAGCCTGTAAAAACTATAATACTTGGAAAAGAGAATTTAAAGTATTCATACGTTCTTGCTTGATATTATCTTTCCTGACATGATCCAAAGTTCTGTGAAGTCTGTAAGTATTTTTTTTGACTTCAGTGATTTTTGAATTGGGCACTAGTAGTGATATTCATTAGGTAGATGTAAACGCCTCTGTCTGATGTAGTCATCTAGACTATATAGTCAGTGTATATGCATATATATATATCTGTCAGCACTGCCAGGACAAGATTCATTTTGCCTAAAAGTACGGCTCTGTGGGGGTATTAATCCTTACAGAGCCAGTTTCTCTTCATTGACTGCAAATTGAACGGGGGGTGGGCAGGCTATAGTCTAGATGCCTACACCATATGCAATGGAAGGTGAGATAAAACCAACTCAGCACCTCTGAACCAGATGAGCACCTCAGGTTGTGCGGTAAATCCCACTGCCCTAAATGGGTCACAGACCAATGGCCTTTGTAAGTGGTGTGCCATTAGCTTACTTAGTCAAGTTTCATCCTTTCTCCCCTTATACACAATTTCAAAAAGTATCATTTACAGCTAAGATGATACAGTAAGTGGAGTTTCCCATACATTTAATTAGGTTACTGTTAACTGATCTCAACATTAATTTTATGTACATATACTTACTAATAGTGGACATAGGAATTTAAATTTTATTTTAGCTTTTGGTCCAGTAGCCTATGTATCAAGCTATTAAAGGATCTTTATGCTGCAGTGTAATGACCCTTTCTCAGGTTAAGGAAAAGCAAAGCTGTACTTCTTTGTAGGTGTTCTAAAAGGGATCATAATCTGCCTGAGATCATACCATTGCTCATTTTGTCTTGCTTCTCGTTGTGTCCAGAAACAATATGTATGTGCTGTTACTGTATGAATTGTAATATATTGTATGTATTTCCATGAAATACCAAAAATTAAAATCTGTTGTTCACAGTAATTGGTGCTAATTCCCACTGAACTTGATCTTACTTGTAGTTACTTTTCTTTAAGTGTTCCTTTTACTGTACATATATATATATATACATTAAAAGGAACACTGAAATATATATATATATATGTATATGTCTTCATTAGTAATAGGATTTTATGGGTTGATAGGGAATATTTATATCTCCTTCAAATGGAAAATGTGTAATGTTTTAGACTTTTGTTTCGCTTTGTTTTTCTGCAGTGATTATAATTTAGATTGTATGCCTCCTCATGGTTATATTCACGTGCTATCCCTGACTGACAATATAGCAGAATTCAAAAATGCAGTGAATAAACAAAAAATTTCTGGGAATATTGATACACCTGAAGGGGGCTTTGATGCTATGCTCCAAGCAGCTGTGTGCCAGGTAAGAAGCTTATTAACAAAAGACAAAATGATAGTGTGTATATATATTTATATACACACAGTATATGTATGTATATATATATATATATATACATATATATGTGTGTGTGTGTATATATATATACACACACAGGTACAACAGTGTTCAGCCTCACTGAACTAAAAATGTCAGTTCTAGGGCTGATAATAGTGAATTTCTTCCTCCTTTTCCATTATATCATTTCTATACATTTCTCTTTCCAATGGAAACTGATAAAGGAGTGCACAAGGAAATATTTTTTAATATTGGTTAATGACGTTCTTCAAAAATCTGAGTTTAACCAACCTAACCAACACAGGATGGATAGTGAAAGCAACTGCTTCTTGTTTCAACGGGCACATGTATTCATTTCAGTCAATTACAAAATTAATGTAAAAAAATCATTAAAGCCTTCCTTGTGTTCCTAAGAGAAGACATACTATTTGGCATTTCTTCTACTTAAGAACGCATTCACAACTGAAGGACTAATTGCATACCTGTAGATTAGGACAACCAATGCATTTCAGTGTTATCTCAGCTTATGAAGAGTTTATATTTAAAAATAATACAAATAAACTAAAAATTAACTTCTGTATATTTAAGAAAATTACATCACTATCTCTACCATGCAGAAAGAGTCAGTAAAGATCTGCATCAGTTTTTCCCAAGCTATAAGCATCTTAAATAAGAATCATTTGTTTGTTCTAAAGGGCTCTTTTGCATCTTGTTTTACTTCTGTGCTGAAGAGTACAATAGAAATTCTGAAAGCTGTTTGATTTATGGGTTTGCTAACTGTCTATAAGGTACTTTTTCTGGTCCTCTTAAAGAAAGTATTTCAACTCCTGTCCAAATCACAAGAATTTGGTGTGTTTCTCATCTCTTTTGGGATGCTGTCAGGACACTTCTTATATCTTGTCCATCTGCACGTTCTTTTTTTTTTTTTAGCAATAGAATGAGTCAAGGCCAAAAGTTTCCAAAGTCTGCTAAAAATGGACAGCTTGGTCCCAGTTTTGTTTTCAAATTTTGCTAAGCTGTAAAGCAGGTAAATAAAAGCCACTCTTCATAGACACTGTAAATTATTCTGAAGCCTTGGAAAAAATCCTTAAAATACAATGTTTCTCATTGGACACATTCCACACTTATGACATGTGAACTCTAGAATAATATACGCTTCCAAATACAATGGAATGGAAATATTCATGAGCATGAGGAGCCTTTCCTGCTAGCTAAATTGTGAACCAAAATGGATGAGAACAATGTGCAATTCATAACGACCATCATGAACTATAATTTATATTAATGTGTACTCATTTTGCCTTCAATAGAACTTTATGACTTGCTACATCTTGCTTTAACCAATACAGCCCTGTGGCAAGCAGAAGCAGGTTAAGAAATTAAGCTTCTTTAAAATTTTGCTTGGTGTGACAGTCGTAGTTAGGAGTTTGGGGTGAAAAAGTGAAATGATGGAGGCATGGGAGCAAGAAGCTTCGATGGTGGTGAAGGAGGAGAATTAGGGATTATTTGAGATATGACCTGTTTATAAATAATACTTAAAATACCTGTTCTTTAGAGGAATGCAGTCTAGGATTGTCTGATACCTAATGCGTAAGGTGGAATAGACACCTACTCCTATGTACTTAGTATCCCTACTGTTAAGAGATATTCTTTCCCTGTTCAGAGCAAGCAGGAAATGACCCTGAGAAGGGACCTAAATCCCTCTCTGCAAAGCAAAGAAAGGAAGATAGAGAAGAGGACACAAAGCCTGGCTGGGTACATGGGTTGTATTGCACATTCACCCTTCACATGAGATTAAAAATAGCTGGCGGTGCTAAGGAAAATGGTAGAGATAAGAGAGTGTCATAGGAAGGAGGAAGAAGGAGGAAAAAATGAATTAGCAAAGAAGATGATGGAATAATTAAGAGACGGAATAATGAAAAAAAACATGAGGTGATTCATGTGTGCCTCTAAAGTTTGATTTAAAGCAGACATTTATTCCTTGCAGGGAAATAAATACTATGGAAATGAAAATTGGCACCTAACCCAGTTTAGATATAAGCTTGTCCTGTTGCCTCCTCCACATCACTGCATTCCTAAAACACATTAAATTCACCCTTAGAGATACCATTTTGATATTAATCCCTTAGGATGGTGGATAGATGTGCTGTGCTACACTATGCTGCATAATAAAGAATTTCTCAATTTGCAGGTGCATGAAGACACTCAAAATTTAGTTTGTTGGTTGATTGACATTGGCCTATGTCCTTTTTGGAAAGCTGTGTAGGAAAAGGAAATTAGAGAATGTTTTGAACATAAAGTAAAAATGGGAGAAGGCAGAAAGCGCCAATACGAATGAATGTGTATTTGTTGGTTGTAATGCTTTTTGGGTTCCAGAGAATTACACGATTGCTATATGTTTGTATGTAATAGTGACACACACTATGCAGCAGCTGTTACCCAAGCCCACTATATAATGAGCAACTTGCATAGAATTTAGGGAGATCTTTCTTCGGAAAGCAAGGAGACTGGTAAGTGGATCTCTGATTCGCAGTAATAGTTTTCAGGTGTAGGGCATGATGTATGTTACCACATAAAATGTTGTAAATAGCCTGGTTTAAACTCACTGCTGTGTCCTGTAATATCCAAAAGTAGGCTTTCACATTCATTTTTTATTATTATTTATTATTTTAAAAAATAGTTTGCTACTTCTTTCTTATGCTTAATTTTGTTTCCTTTTTTTAGAGTCATATTGGATGGCGTAAAGAAGCAAAGCGACTGCTTCTTGTGATGACAGATCAAACTTCACATCTGGCACTTGATAGTAAACTAGCAGGGATTGTAATTCCCCATGATGGAAACTGTCATTTGAAAGATAATGTATACATCAAAGCTACGAGTATGGTAAGGTATATGTCATACATTCTGCCTTCAGAGAAGTGGTGTAAAACTGCATAAAGGATGTTTTTTGATTGCTGCCAAAGTATTGCTTTTAATTCAGTTATTAGAATAGTATTTTCCCAGGTAGGCAAGATGTGAAATGGAGAATCTATCAGTGGAAAGTATTGACATTGGTTTTGTCTGAGATAAAGTATTTTGATGTCTGGGACACAGCAGAGACTGTGTTACTGGGTTTGGTGTGGGTTTTTTTATTACTATTTCATAATGATGAGCAATTCTTGCATATGTAAGACTTAGATGATCCTGATAATGAGACAAAGGTAGTGATCATCCTTTATGGTCAGAAGATACATAGTTGCATTCATGGGAAAGGATTGGTAAAACAGATGTACAACAGCAGTGAACTAATTGAACTATGATGGACTAGAAAATATTCTTGTGACACAGAGCTGTGCTGTAGTAATGTACCTTTAAATCCATTTGAATCTAACAGTAAAACTGTTGTCTTATACTATATGTGTTGTAGTAAATACCGATGCAAAAAGTTGCATCAAATCTGCTGTAGCAAAATAATATGCCTACAACAAATATTTTTAGCTTTCAAAATAATTTCTCCAGGAGTGTATAAAGAAGTCATGAGAGCTTGAAGACAGGCTTTTTTTTTTTTAAAGATTTGTTGGTTTTAATTGCTTTGTCTGTTTCCTTAAATAAATATGAATCATTTATTTGTGAAACATGAATCATTACTTAATTGTCATGTAATCACCAGAAAACAGAAATATTAACTATTAAATTAATGGAGTGCATAAAGAAGAGCCTGGAGAAGACTGAGAAGGGATCTTATCAATGCTTCTAAATTTCTAAAGGGTGGATGTCAAGAGGATGGGACCAGACTCTTCTCAGTGTTGCTGAGTGACAGCACAAGGGGCTCTGGGCACAAACTGGAACACAGGGAATTTCACGTCCATATGAGAAAAAAATTCTTTACTCTGAGGCTGTCAGAACACTAGTACAGGCTCCACTGCCCCCAGAGTTTGTGGAGTCTCCTTCTCCGCAGATATTCAAGACCTGCCTGGCCACAACCCCGTACAACCTGCTGTAGGTGATCCTGCACTAGCAGGGAGGTCAGACTATATGATCTCCAGAGGTCCCTTCCAACCTCTATCTTTCTGTGGGAAAAAAAAAAAAGAGAGAGAGAGAATAAATTAGAGCATGTTACAATTTTATTCTCAGTGCTAGCTGCACTTAATCAAAGTATATAGCCTATGCTCAGCCCAAGCCAACGAGTTAGTGAAGTCAGTGAGGGCTATGCTTAGGTTAGACCTGAATTTTATCCCAGCAACTGGTGTTTACTGGAATTGTGGGGGAGCGGGAGTCAGCCACTGTATGGTGTGTGATCAGGAAATACAGGAGGTTTCTGGGAATCAGTGGGTGTTCAGGAGGAGCGGAGGAGGGAGCTGAGTGTGTGCTGACAAGGACAGTTGTTTGGATTTCTGTTTAGCCGATGTTCTTGCATTCATATACTCCCTCTGTCACCTCCTGGATATTCCCTCACAGATGTTGGGATTATTAATTTCCCTCATAGCCAGTCTGTTCAGTTTCAGTATTTCTAGTGTTCCTGGGATAAAAGCAACCCTTCCTTTACTCCACTTAAATAATCCTGAAATTTTCATTTGCCAAAGCAGTGTACTTCAGGTTGTGGTGTCCCTACTACTATTTGTCTGTCTCTTTGTCTGTCTCTTATTTATTTTTTTTTTTTACTAATTGCAGGAATTTCGCTCTGCTTATTAACAAGTGCTGAAGTTACAAATCTTATTCTGGTGTTCAGGATTCCTTAGGCAATAAAGATATGGTCTATTTCTGGGGAAAAAAACCCCACTATTAATTTTCTCTTCAGTTTGAGAAATTAACATCTGTTTCAGATAGAAAACCTCACCAACATAAAATACAAACAAAATTAACTAATCTTTTTCTAAGGAACTATGACAGATTGATGGCTGACTGAAGAAAGTGTTTTCTGGATTCTGGGCTGAAACATCATGATTTTACTGTCCCATATAGAATAAGAAATCTCCATGATTATTGCTATTGATGCCTTTTGTGAAATGATGTAGTCTTTTTAGCCATATAAATGAAATGATCTTCAAAAATGCTTAGATCTGTGGTGGCACATTTTGGACATTGTGTTGCTAGCCCACATCTTTTTCCAGCCATGGGCTAATTCTTGGATGCCTACATATAATATTGGGCATGTACATAGTCATAGAAAAGGAGTGGAAATCTTTCTCAGTATTAGCTATTCTTTCGAGGAGATTTGACATGATAACACAGTAGTGTCTGTAAGGGTAGATGTACTGGTTTCCTGCTTTTTTGTCTTCTCAGGGCTATATAGCCTGTGATTATTTTAGTCCTCAAAATCCATTAAGAAACTCCAAATGAAAAATAAAATTGGGGGAAAAGAAAGACTATTTGATGTTTAAATTAAATGTCGTGAAAGGCTGTCAACTTTTTAAAAAATACATATTAAAATTTTTTTGCTGTTTTTTTCCCATCAATGAGATTTTGTTGTGCTATGCTAAATGAAAGAGCTGTCTTTAATCACATTATTTTCTTAGTTTGATTCTTAGCTAATGGTAGTCTTGAAAAGATTGATTTTTGGCATATCTTTTATTTCCTTCTCGTGCCAGTTAAGCGGATTTGGCTTTATTTATTTGCATAAGCTTTAGCTTTACATCAGAAGTGCTTCCAGTTAGTCACTTTTCTGCTTATTTCTTTATAACTCTTAGTAAGCAGTCACACAGAGGTCAGCAAAAAAATATAAGACAGGAAAGAAATCTAGTCCATTTTAATTAGATCTGTGCTTGGTTTACTCCCTTTCAGAAATATTTAACATCTGTATTAGTTATCTTCTCAGCTTTACGCAGTAGGTTAAAATAATAAAATGAGTGATGTAATTGGAACAAGATAGATGATCTAAAATGAAAGTACATTTGCCTGCAGTAGTGGGAAGAGATAAGATAAAACTGCATAAAGTACAGCAAGGTTTTTACAGCAAGCAAAATGAGGCTCCATGAATGACCAACGGTTTCTTATGTCATCTCTCTACATACTTAAAATAAAAAGATAGTGTGGTTTCTGCAGATGTTTCTGGGGTTTTTTAACATCTCTTTGAATAAAAAATAAAATAAATTCCTAATCTGCAGTTAGGCTTTAATGTATGACTGACCAAACTGGATGCTCTAGTGAGGTAGAATTGACAAATATACTTGTAAGCCAATTAGGTACTTTGGGGATCTAGTCCCTACAAGCCCTGCATGTCTAGGCAGGTCATCTCTTGATTTAAGTACTCTCCATCTGAATCAGTTTTTGTTTCATAAGAGCCTAGAAACCCACTTCAGACACCACTGATCCCAGAGTTTTGCCATTAAATGCAGAGATGTTGAAGGGGCACTTTGTGGAATTCAGACAACTGGTATTGTGTTAAACAGTAAGACCGACCTATTTGACCACCATTTCATGATCGCTCAACACTTCCCCTGCCTTTCACACATCTGTGGTGCAGGATGTATTTGCAGAATGTTGGGCTTCACTTGCCAGTGTCCTGAGACCTCTTGCTGTGTCTGTGACCTGCCAGACAGTTGTGCATTGCCTGTAGGGTTATGTAGCACCAAGGAGGCCCCAGCACTGTGGTCATGGAGAACACAGCAGGCTGTACTGCTGTATTGTAGGTTATTGAGAAAGGCAACATCACCATTGCTGCTGCAGTTCACTCACAATTGCTGTGTAGTGGGAACACATGTCCAGTGAACCCCAGTATGGAACACTCCCCAGCTGCAGCTGTTAAGAAGGCCTGTTTATTGCTACCTATCATCACTTATCTTAAGGAATATAGTATCTTACCAAAGGGTAGAAAAGTTGAGAGAGGCATGGACTCTGTCTGAGATCAAACTGCAGCCAGAAACTCATTTGTTCTTTCTATATGAGGCTCTTTATAATGGTGCAATAGGATGGAAAACAGATTTTGCTCCCTTGCATAACTTTGTCTCAGCTGTCTTGGCACTCAGATTAAAGCTAGCAGAGCAGCTGACTTGCACGGTGCCTTAAGTAACAAGTAGCACTCTTAGGAGTAATGAATTGTGGAAGAGAAACAGTGTAAGAGAGAGACATGGGGCAGATACTGAAAAATAGACACCTTTCTGCTTTTCCAGATCTTGGATGACGGGATATGCACTTCTTGTTCTCAACTTCATGTCAGATCTCTGTGAGAAGCATAGAAGGGCAGGTCATTGCACAGGACATAGTATTTCACCAATGTCCTTACTGGTGAGAAACGTGAAACTCATTCTTCCTTCTTCATGCACAAGCATGGTTAAAAAATGTAGCAAGTCATCACAGTGAGAACTGGAGTCATAACTCCTAAGGCAGGTGTTGGACATAGAGAAGAGAAAGCTGTCAGCTTTAAGAAAGATATGTACAGAATACTAACATTGCTAGAACCTGGCCCAGCGGATGTGTGATTCCTGATGCAAAATACATTTCTGAGAAACAACTCCTAATTACTCTCCTTGCTGTTCCCAAAACTACACCTCACCTCAGTGCCCTCATGTACTTTCTCCCTGACTTTTGCACAAGCATCCACCTATCATTCACAGGAATCTTCTTATTCTTCTAGCTAGACCATGGACAACATCATATTCATCTTCTTTAAAGCATCAGCCCAACAAAATAGTGCTCTGTGAGTTCGTCCTGCCACTATGCAGCACCCCTACATAGCTGGCAACAGATAAGGCTGTCGCAGTCTGGCTGATGCCCTGATGATTTTGTCATGATATGTTTATTTGGTTGATCCCACCCTCTTTTGGCTGGAGGCTTAGCATTTCTCTATACACTTAGGAAAAAGATTGGGGTGGTTTGGGAATCCTGTACTGTGGCATATGTGAAATACAAGTTTTTTCCCTACCAACCTGCAGTCTTCTCTTTTCTGTTGTGTTTTTCAGGAACATCCATCTCTTGGGCAGCTTTCTGAAAAATTGATTGACAATAACATCAATGTTATTTTTGCAGTTCAAGGAAGCCAGTTCCATTGGTATAAAGTAGGTTAGAAACCCATTTTCTTTTTCTAATTTTGAAAGCACAATTTTATATTAAAAATTAAAACTGTGCATAAATTATTGTATTTTTCATAGGATCTGTTACCTCTGTTGCCTGGTACTGTTGCAAGACAAATAGAATCACAAGCAGCAAATCTCAATGATTTGGTGGTAGAAGCCTATCAGGTATGATGAGAGTGACAATGTTGTATGCTCTATTTATTTGAACAGGGATTTTCCAACTTTCATAGCCTAAAGTTGGAATTTCCAGGATCTTGGCTTCTGAAGTCCACAAGGATAAGTTCCCTACTTTTCTGAATGTCCAGGTTGGTGGGTGATGCACGGCAGCTCTCCAAATTCTCAAATGCTGTTGGGGTCTCAAAGCCAAAAGCTAGCACTTTTTCCTTTCTAAGGATGCTTCTAAATATGCTGTTTGATTCTCTGTGCCTGTTTCCATGCAGAGAATAACTTCAAAAGAAATGTCTGATTTATGTGAATTTTTAGCATTTCGGATCCTTAATTACAGACCAGACACCACTGTGTCAATAGTGCATTATCTAGAAGGCTTTACAGAATAATGCTTAGCAAATGGACAACAGGTGGGAATTTACACAGAGGTAGTTTGACAACAGTGGATATTGTGAAAAGCGGGATTTAGAATGCACGAAGCAGTGTAATGACATGAGATTTTGAGGGATGGCAGTAATGAAGTGTTCTGATACAGTTTTTGGAGAGAACAAGGAAAATGGCTTTGTGAACTCTTGCTTGGAGTTCTCAACTGAAAGTGAAGAGTATGAGAAAGAGAAAGCAATAGTATGACAGAGTAATAGTATGGAAAAGAACATAGTCGTTTTCCACAATTGTCAGAGAATAGCAGCTTGACTGTGGAAATTGGTATCTTTGGGGGTTGGACTGGATGATCTCCTAAGGTCCCTTCCAACCACTAAAGTTCTGGGATTCTGTAATCTTGATTGTGAATGAAAAATAGCCTGATAAGAGGGGCCATAAACAGCACTGAAAAATAAGCCGAGTAGTATAGATTTGATGTACTGAAGCACAAGGAGCCCGTAGAGCAGTAGAGCAGATGGGTTATAAGGTTGAATGTTGTTAAGGTGTGCGAGTTGCACTAACATGCAAGTTCCAAAAGTTCAAAAATCTGTTACAAACCTATATTTTTACGGGGTAGATTGAGATTAGATATTAGGGAGAAAATCTTACCTGTGAGGCTGTTGAGGCCCAGGCACAGGTTGCCCAGAGAAGCTGTGGCTGCCCCCTTCCTGGCAGTGTTCAAGGCCAGGCTGTGTGGGGCTTTGGGCAACCTGGGGTAGTGGAGGGTGTCCCTGCCCACAGCAAGGAGGTTGGAACTAGATGGTCTTTGAGGTCCTTACAACCCAAAGTGTCCTATGCTTTGGCAGGGGGGTTGGACCCAATGACCTCTCGAGGTCCCTTCCAACCCCTACGATTCTGTGATTCTATGCAAAGTATAAACATGTATCACATTATTTTTAATTAGTTGGACATGAGAGGCTGAAATTATCCATTGTACTAGGTTAACCATCTAAATCAGACTATATGCTTTCAACATATTGACTATAACAAAGAGCAAGTCCCATGTCTGTTCCTGGTAGGTTTGTGCACATTTTTCTCATTTTGTTGGAAACATTGACAGAAGGCAAAGGCATTCAAAAGCAGAGGAGGTTACATGCAATCAAATTCCAGAATTCTCACTGACAATGTATTTTCTCTTATAAAATCAAGAAATCTCATTTTGAATATGGAGGTTTTGAAGAAATTGCTGGGAAAAAAAATTAAAATGAGGATCATAGTGCACTTTTACACTGGCAATCCTAAATTGTATCCCAGTTTTTAGAGCACAGTGCAGTGCAAACAATCAAGGAGAGGAAATGAACATTTACAAAATAATTATTTAGTTCAATGGAAGATTCTATGGGACTTTCCTGCTCTGGCCACCCTGAGTTTGCTTTTGTCTTATTTTCATTTTTTAGACAGTGTCTTCCTTCCCATCCTAAACTTTCTTGGGTTTGGTACTTTGAGATTTTTATCATATTTTTAGGGGCTTGTAATATACAAACACATGGTGAACAGGGCTTGAATGTTTTGCTTTCTTGAAAGGAAAAGTACTTAGATAAGAAAATAAATTTTGCCTTGATGTTTGATGACAGCAGGCCTCTTGCACTCTTGATCTAGGCAGGGAAGCCTTAGGCTTAGTTATGGAAAACCCTGGCTGAAAATCCCTGGCTAAAAAGCCAAAGATGAGTCACTAATTTTCAAAATGTTACTAAGATAAACATGTGTTCAGATTCATGTAATTAAATTTCCATTTGTAGCAGTAAAAATATTCATCGCACTAAACTAATTTTCAAATACTAATATGCCAGGAATTTTAATAATCTCTTTGTGCAATTTTCAGCCCATAGGTTTGTAGAGAGCTTTAATAATTTTTTTTAAAAAGCTGGGAAGCAATATTCTTTCTTGTAAGGAAGTAGGATTTTAGAGCATGCAGTAAATACAAGATACAAGGTAGCTAGCTTTTTCCTTATTTTATATTGCAAAAAGCCCTAATGGAACCAACCAGTTGTTGACTTATATAGTCCTAGCTGACCTAAATAAATCAGTAAGAGTAATCCCAATAGCCTTTATATCACTCTAAGGTTTGTTCAGAGAAAACTTTTCTAAGACAGATGAAAAAAACAAGTTTATAAAGTGTCAAGTCAATCAGGAACCTTTCTGCAGGACAATATTGTATATATGTTTGCTGGTTTATTTTAAATGTGGGTCTAAAAGGCAGCGTAGTGTCTCAAGCAATAAGTAGGTTTTGTTGTGTATGGTTTTTAGAATACGTTTTCAAATTGCAAAAAATACAGTCTCAAAACCATTTCAGAAAAGCTGAAAACATTTTTATCTGGAAAATGTAATCCTCTTTATCAGCATTAGTAGTTCACTGGTTGTGTGTATTTGGAATGTAATTGGGTCTTTATGTGGGAAACAATGTTTTAATTCATTCTTTTATTCACACAGACAAGCTTTCTTCATTTTTAGTCAGACATAGTAGCTGCACTTAGTGACTGTTAGTCACTAATGCACATTATATGTTGAGATACAATGCAACTAAAACTTGTTTTCTGGTTACAGAAGCTAATCTCTGAAGTGAAAATCCAAGTGGATAACCAGATCCAAGGTCTCCATTTTGATATCACTGCAATCTGTCCTGATGGAAGTAAAAAAACTGGCATGGAAGGATGTAAAAATGTGGGATATAATGAAGAAGTATGTTGATAGTTCTCATTCTCCAAGGAACTTATTTTTCTCTCCGGTTGGGTTTCAATGGTGTGAAATCTTCTAGGGTTTTACTTAAACTAAAAATAGATTTACATGATTAATGATCACAGACTTTCTACTATTCAATGGGTTTATTTTACCAGAATGTTATTTTAATTCTCACTAATCTCATGGAACTAAGGCTCAAAGCTTTTTCTGAAAGCTCACGTCCATTAAAACTCTCCTCCTTTGTCCTCCACAGGGCACAATGGCCATGTTCATTCTGATGAAATCTGTATGTAAAGAGGTTGAAAGATAATCACCCAGTGGAAAAGAATCACTGGAATTTGTGTTCCTTGGGTCTGTACAAGACACCACCTTTCCCTGTCCTTACTCTAGTAGTCTTCATGCACGCTCGGGGTTGTGGATAATTAGTTTATTTTGTAAATCTAATTAATAAAATTATTTATCCCTATTTGGATCAGTGCTACCTCCTGAATGAATCAGACTGTAAAACTGGAGCATCGTCCACTGTGAATAGGCGGGGGAAGATGTCTGGCTAATATAAAGAGCATGGTTTTCTTCCCAGAACAACTTCTCTGTGCCTTGATATATTTATTTAATTGCTTGGACTAGTAAAGTAATTCAATAAGCTTGCCAGGAAGATGTCTGTGTTTCTGGAGAGCAGGGTCAAGGAGTTCTTTCCTTCTTGACATGTACATACATCTCAGATGGTGTGATTTTACTTGTATCTGTGTGTAGAAATAGCAAAACAAAGCAGTAGATTAAATGTGTGAATTTTGCATACATTCATTTAGATTTATTTTATGCTCTTCTGATTATAGTCTGCGTGACTTGCTGCTGCTGATTAGCTTCTGCAGTTTAAGGGAGATTTGCTATGTTTTTCTTCTTAACTCATGTGTTGTTCCCTGTGCATGTCATAAGAAATAGGGCTGGAATTTGTTCTGTTTAATGAAAATAAAAATATTTATATCTGTTTCTTTTTAATAAAAAGCCAAGCCAGTTGATTGTAAAAGATTGCATGTGGTCCTAAACCTCTGCTGCTGTTGAAAATGAGCCATCCTCAAGAGATTAATTTATTTTAACTGTAAATCCTCCTTTCAGTATTTGTTTACAGGCAAAATGCTTCTCCCTAATTCTCACATACCTTTCGTTGTCTAATATTTCCTCCTTCCTTTCCTTACCAAAACACCAAGTGTATTATATTCTGGAAGGATCCTATGGTCTCATCAGGGTGCAAAACAGACTTTGGCGATTTTAGCAAGTGTCAGTGTTCACGGTGTCAAAATTATTTAGTTTCGATGTTTAATCTTTCTTCTACTGTGTTCAGAACCATCAAATTTCACAACTCGTATGCAAGACATGATTTGCCCTTCCCTCCCATCTCCCTGCCGTTCTTCTAGTAGAGTGCTGCACATGAAGATGATGCTTTCTAGCAGGGCTCTGTGCTGAATAAAAAGCACATTCTCTAGCTGCAGCCTGTCCTCCCCATGTGATACGCACCTGCCGTATGAATTGATTACTGCGTGGTCACACTTTTGCCCCGCAACCCGAGGGAAGAAGTCTCATGCACCGCGACTGTAGGCAACTGAGGGTTCACGTGTGTAGTGATGCATTTAAGAAACAAGAAGAAAAGCAAAGGGCGAGACAAAGCCTGTGTGCCCCCTCAATACGACATTAAGAAGCACATGCTTCTGCACAGCATTCTTCTCCTGTTGTCCGTGTAGGCAGCCGCAGCCCCACTTGCCACAAAGCCACCATTGTCCCCAAGGGCTCGGCTGTTCTCATGTGGGGGCGCAGCGGGAGGGAGAGACAGCGATGAGAAATGAATGGTCTTAGTCTTTGCGGGTAGTTTCAACCTCATATGTAATCGGTTTCTTTGGTTTTCTTTCTTTTCTCTCTTTTCTCTCTTTTTCTTTCTCTTTATTTTTGTGGGGGTTTTTTGTTGTTTGTTTGGAAAGCTTTGTTATTTGATGGTAAAGGTAATTGCTTGTCTCGGGCTCCTTTCTTGCCTTCTGCTCTTGGTTACGTTTTCTCCATGAGGAGACAAGGAAGAGTTATTTTCCATCAGCAGGCTAACAGTCTTAGTGACAGTACTCTGTCAGGAGCCTACTGGTCAAAACCAAAACCAAACCCAAAACCAATTGTTAAATGCAAGACTGATAACCAGTTAAAGTATTACATATGCTAGGCCTGGTTTTGTAGTGATTAATCTAAACTCTCTGTCAGTCACCCACATTACCAAACTGATCCAGGGTCCTGTGCCAGAATTCCAGAAAGCCACCAGGGCTGCTGCTGTGGTGGGCAGTACTGGGGCAAGGACCTGGGGCATGGGGGTGATGGCCATGACATAGCCAGGACCCAGGCAATGCGCCCACTCTGCAGCAGCACTTAGTCTACCCAGTATGAGCAACAAGTCTCTCTTGCTCCATCCCCATGGTAGAGATTGCAATAAATAAGCTGATGCTGAAGTGTGAGCCACTTCAGTGTTTTAGGAGGAGTAGATAGGGCCATCCAAAAAACCTGTGTGCTTTCTATGTGCAAGGACTATTTATGCAGCAAGAACCTTCATTATAGGTTCTTTTTATTGAGTGTCTCTGCTTCTGTTTGTGTAGTCTTGCTCAATCTGGTCCCAATTCTCAACCTAGTATTTCTATAACAGAATGTAAACATTAAATTACAACAGCAGGATGATGATGGTAATTCTATTACTGTTTAATTTGTATTAAATGTCTCTTCTACAACTATGCTTTCTTAACATGAAAAGTAGATGGCTGTCAATCTTCTCTTAGGATTTTAACTCTACTTGTGATGCCTATCATTACTAATATATCATATTTGACAAATGACCTCTGTGTATTTTGTTATTATTAGCTACTGTACATTCATACACAATGTGAGATTCTGCTTTGTTTATGTGTTAAAAATTGAAGCACTTTATATTAAATAATAATGATGTAAAATCTGTCTTTATGTCTTCTTAGGTACTTTTCAATGTATCAGTTACAATGAAAGGATGTGATACAACTGGTGGAAGAAAATACGCAATACTTAAGCCTATTGGTTTCAATGAAACCTCCATTGTTAATGTACAGAAAAGCTGTGCCTGCCAGTATGGAGACAGTGGAAGGCACAAAAGAGTATGGACTGATGAAACATTCTCTGATGGCAAGCAGTCCCATTGCAGTGACAATAATTGTAGCTCTGATAGAGAGACACTCTCTTCTGAGAGGTGCAGACAGCACCAGGACCAGCCCATCTGCAGTGGTCAGGGGAATTGCATAGAGGGAAAATGTTTCTGCCACAAAAACAAGCTGGGCAAGGTGTATGGCAAGTACTGTGAAATGGATGATTTTTCCTGCCCGTATCACCAGGGACACTTATGTTCTGGTAAGCTGCAGAGTCTATGTCCATGTTTTGTTTTTGTGGGGGTTTGTTTTGGATTTGGTTTCATTTGTTTTCTGAAGCTTATATACGTGACCCAGACAAAACCAGTGATATAAAGCTGTCAAGTACAAGAATTTTGTGTACAGAATTAGTGTGTGCAATGTCCTAAACAGCCCGGTAGGAGTTCAGGCTCCTGGGCTTTCTTCACCACAGAGGTATGCACCATCTTCTAAAATTCAGCACTGCATTTTAGGTGACTTATCACATATTTTCTAATGCTATTTTAAGATTTAAATCTCAAGCTTCTTCAGAGGTAACAATACCAGTATCTTGGATTAAACAGTAACATTATTCAAGAAAGTAAACTGATACATTTCAGTTTAATGGGAATATGAGATGCTAAGAGATTAGGAGGAATCATAACTTCCAGTCGAGGTTCTGATTTTCTAACACTCTAAATCAGTCTTGTCAGAGATAGTGACACTTGATTTCAAGTACTGATATATATGCTAACACTGTTCAGAGCACCTGCTCCAAAAAGGAGAGTGGAAGTGAAACATAAACAGAGTTGTTAGAAATCCTTTTTCTTTTTGTGGCTTCCTTAATGATTTTTAAAGAAAGCATGCAAATGAAAATGGCATATGAACGAAATGCAAAACACATACTCTTATGTTAGAGTTATTAAGGACAAAAGGGATTGAATAATTATTAATACTGTATCGCTACCAGAATATTTTTTCTCCTCAGGTTTTACTAAATATTCTAAAATCTATACTGCTGGCCTACATCCTTTCACTTCAATGCATACTGCAATGAATAAATTGAGGCATAAAATTTTTTTACTGCAGTTGGATACATTTAGAGAAATCCTGTGGACTTTAGTAGAGTTATTTAGGTTTTGCTCTGCTGGTGACTGTGAACTTTACATTAAATGAAAAGAAGAAACAGTACCTAAACCTTTAAATACTTCCTTTCAACACAAAGTATTACAGTTCATCTTCTCACTCTTCTTTCCTTCCCCAAAACAACTTTGCAAATTTACTATTTCTTAACCTAAGCAGACCTTTCAAATGTGCTCCTAAAGCCCGAGATGTGGTGCCCTGGTCAACAGAGATGCCAGGGAGATCTTTGTCTAAGAGGCGTTGGAGATTGTCGCATGTGATGGAGTCCTGCCCAAAGGTACCACCAGAGAGGTATCTGCTGCCTGGCTGAGCAGTGTTCCTCTTCGTGGGGTATTTTCCAGTGTGGACCCTTGCTCTGAGGTGTCCTATGACCCCCTTCCCCACTCTATCTTGCCCAGCCCAGGCAAAAAATGGGCAGCCTGTACCTTGGCCTCACTCCCATTTATGGGATCTTGTCTGTTAGATGGGACTGTCTCCCTGCAGCTGCTCTGTGGATCCCTGGAGCACAAGAGGGCCATTGCAGTTCATGTGAAACTTAGGTACTGCTGAGGCATAGTTGAGGAGACCTCATGAGATTTGCCTGTGCTTTAAGTGCTCTCTATTTCTATCTTTCCTAAAGGTGCTTTCCCACGCTGTAAAAATGTGGCTGAACATTATCAGCATGTCAGTTGTACAGCTGCCTAAATGTGCTCCAACATGGAAAACATATGGATTTTGCCCTAAAGCTCCCACTGCTTTGCCTGGAAAATTGTAAAGGCCACCAGAGGTTCTTCATAGCCTTTGAATCCATGAAGCTGTGAGGTTTAAGTTCTTATTGAACAAGCCACAGTTCATAAGCACAGCATACCCACCTGTCCAGCTCAGTCACCGTCCTTCAGAAAGGCAGAAAAGCAGTGCTATCATGCGTGCTTCTGAAAAGACAAGAAAAAAAAAAACAACCTGGCATGTGCACATGAACTTGATACTCCTCCCTCCACTGAATCTTGCTGTTTATTTCAATTGAATGCTTCCTTGCTAAAGAGAGGTTTGTTTAGTTTGCCTGAAGACTGTTTTCCTGGTCGTTGTGTAATTTTTAATCCCCACTGCTTTGATCCAAGGCAACAGGGAAAATTTGAGCAAAACATTTTAAGATGACATCAAGGTAGCAGCTTTTACTCAACAAAAAACAGCAGCCATGAATATGTATCATGCTGGTAATTTCAGCCCAAATCGTTAACCAAAAAACTGATTAGCAAGTCAAGGTTTAAATTAGCTCTTTTTACTGTAAAGCACCAGTAATGCAAATGTGTGCTTATAAAAGTTGACTTTTTTTTTTAATGCAAGCATGTGACTCAACACTGTCTGATGTTGCAGGTAATGGTGAATGTGAAGCTGGTAAATGCAAATGCTTTGCTGGCTGGGAAGGTGACCATTGCCAGTGCTCGTTACAATCAGCAAAGCATTGCCTGAATTCGAAGGGCCAGATTTGCAGTGGAAGAGGAAAATGTGTATGTGGAAAGTGTGAGTGCACAGATCCACGAAGCTTTGGCCGCTTGTGTGAATATTGCCCTACCTGTAACAAAGTCTGTGAAGAAAACTGGTATGTTTCTTGTACTAGACTTGATTTTTTTTTAACTCTATAGTGTTAAAACAAGGAGAAAAATTTCTGCTCCACTAGATGTCTGCTGTATTTCTTACATGACTGTAGGAAATTGAAAAAAATCATACTTGAGGCTTTGCTGTATGTAGCTGAGGTGTTCAGACTGCAATTGAGAGAATTGCCTGTCCATATTGGTATTCACCAGTCTGTGTCTGTTGTTCAGCTTTCTGAAATCAAAAGAGGTGTGTCCCATGACTAGCTTTTTCTGATTTTATTTGTATTTGTTAAAAGATGGCTCTTCATAAGAAATCTTCTGGGTAGGAAATAAAGCCCAGACTTTGAGTTTTTAAAATGTAGATTCTACCATCGAATAGATGGTAGATTCTACAATCAAATGCCACCACCTCCAATAATTTGCTTTTGCACCCTCCTTGTGCTTCTCAGCTGAAAGAAGGAGGTGTGGAACAAGAGCAGTACCAGTGCATTACGACTGCCATCAGTCAGCAGAGCCCAGCATGTCTTACCCAGAGAACAACCTCCGTTACTCAGTTTTAAACCACTTCATCTTTGCTGTGCTAGCTTTAAACCATGCCACTTTTCCTTACCCACGGAAAGGACAGGGCAGCGTGCAGGTCTGAACAGCCCAGCAGCAGGACTTTACGTGGCTTTGTCTTAACAGAGCATCCAAAAAAAAATATTAATAAAGCTGTAATTCCTGCACCTATCTCTTCCCTTCGCTCCCAGCACGTATCCCAGTGAGACTGATCGATGAGAAAGACTAGGACTGAACCTGACGGTGACAGCTGAAGAAGGGGTGCTGGACCCTCAACTACCCCTCCCAGAAAACTACACATCACAGAGTGCAGAGCAGGGGCAGGATGAAGGTTGCTCAAAGCCAAAGACATGTTTTACTTTACGGCTTCTGACTAGTTGGTTCTGAGATCGTCACAGGGATAAAATGCTCAGTGAGACATCACATTTCAGAAAAAAAAATAAACAAGTGTCACAATGTTTTTACTAACAACAGGAAAACATTATGTGCAAGCCATACGTCAGCCTGTTGATACTATCTCTTTAAGGGGCATGAAAGGAAAGACATAGGGTTTTAATTACATTTTTATTTTTTAGGAATTGTGTTCAGTGCCATCATTCTAACAACGCATCTCAAGCTAAACTTGAGCAGTGCACAACCTCATGTGCTTACCTGCTGCATTATATTGACCAAAATTCAGGTATGTGATATTTTTTAGGTAATTTTAATGAGATGAAAATCTGTTGGGATGAATAACTGAATGCACCGCTGTTATAATGTCTTTCAAAAATGTGTCCTGTTATTACAATAACAAAGAAAAAAAAGCAAGAAAAAGAGAAAAAGCACTCATAGCTTCAGGGAAAATAAAAGACAAATAATAACAGGAAATGTGATTGGCAGGCATTGCTAAATCAGATTTCCCAGCTCCTTGAGAAGTCACATCTAATAATAATGAATCCTGCCTGAGCATGCTTATAGAAATATTTATAAAAATCTGCTATGGCACCTGCATGTTTTATTTATTTGGATATACTTATAATATTTGACATTACCAGAATCAAGGAAGAATGGAGTAGAATGCTTATCTTACATTCAGTAATGTTTAAATATTCCTTTCAAGTATAAAAATACTGTACAGTTGTGAGGACTGTGGAAGAATTTTTAAAAATTAATAAAATCTTGTAAAGCTTAATCAGTCCACACTGCAACAAAAATACAGGTAAATGGTTACCTTTTGTCACTTCACATTTTTGTACAACTTTTATCTTACAGTTGTTCATAAATGAGAAAACTAACTGTGAATACCTTTCTTGCAACTTTAGTATTAATTGCAGGAAAGCTTTTTGCGTGAGAGAGGTTAACCAGTGAGGAGAGCACTGGACAAAGATTCAAGAAACCACATTTTCTTTCATATTTTGCCAATGATCTATACCGTAATCTCATGAAGATTAAACTATCTTGGCTCCATACATCCCTAACTATTCATCCTCTCTATTTCAGCTATAAACTCACCAGCTTACAGAGAATTTACAGTGGCCAACACAATGAAGCCTGAGTCTTAGTTCTGCAGGATAAAGGAATAATAGTTTCACCATTTTTCTGCAGTAGATCTTAAGGATAATTGCCTTTCGTTATACATCCCACTTCAAAGGCTTTCATATGGCAGCTTTTCCCCTTAACTTCCCTTCTTTCCCCTTAACTTTACTCATGCTCCTGTTATTTATGTGATATTACTATGCAGGTGTAAGTGTGTTTGAGGGATGTGCCTATTTCATACATCAGGCTTTACACTTGTGTTTTCCTTTCGTTGCAGAATGTTTCTCTGGACGAAGCTACTTCAGAGTCTTTTCCATAATCTTTATAGTCACCTTTCTGATCGGGTTGCTTGTTGTCCTTATCATCAGACAGATAATTCTGCAGGGGACTAGCAATAAAGTTAAATCTTCAGCTGATTACAGAGTATCTGCAACAAAGAAGGTAATTGATTTCAGAGCCATCATATTCAGTAATCTTTTTCTTGCACATAAAAGTTAGCTAATCTTTGATAAAAATTGTATCTTCTCCTTCAAGGATAAGATGTTTTTGCCTACTGTTTGTACAAGAACAGTAACGTACAGACGTGACAAACCAGAGGAAATAAATATCGACATCAGCAAGTTACGATTAAACGAGACTTTCAAGTGTGAATTCTGAAGACTCTGTTTTCTGCAAAGGTCGATTTCCATCGGGCTCGACTTTTTAGGGTTACCTTTCGTACTCTGCCGGAGTGTTGACTGTTGCCATTTGGTTTTGTGTTGTGCGTTTTGTTGAATACTGTAACTAAGTGACATGTAAGCATACTCACGTAATGTGACTATGTTTGAAATCATAGCTGCTGTATTTTGTTGTTGTTGTTGTTGTTGTTGTTGTTGTTTTGGGGTTTTGGGTTGTTTTGGGGTTTTTTTTGAAAGAGAAATGTGCGTTACTACTGTTCAGGAACATTAGTGTTGATGTAGCACTTTAGCGTATTCTAATTTATTTAGTTGTGGCCTAGAATGTAGATATGAACCAGTCTGACAAAGCACTGATCTCACTCTACATGTAGCTAGTACTGATGTGCTCTGTGGGAATGGACGAAAACTGTGACTGAAATATTAACATTGCTGTATATTATAGCAATAGATAAAACTATTCAGATGCTCTTAAACAGAGTAAATGGTACTTTTATAGTTCTCTCAGTTGACTAAATTCCACTGATTTGCCTGCTTTAGCCTCTTAGCTTCTCCTCAATACTCGATAAAAATGACTGGATTAAAAGAGTGCTTAGATGCTGGTGTGGATGTATAGTTGTGTGTATACACACACGTGCACACACACAGAGATAAATTTTATATATATAGTTTTTTATACGTTATTATGTCACTTAAAGATAATTTATATCTGACAAAGAGTAATTTTTAGCTTTTTTTACTTGTTCAACATAAAAATTTATATATGAATTTTAAGGTATTTGGAAACTGAGTGGCTACAGAAAACAAGTTCTTCTATCCAACAGCATAATCTACATGATGATCACTGCCAGCTGACTTTGACTTTGGGGTCAGCAACATCAATTCCATTGCAAGCAGATAAATTACAGCAGAGCTGTGTTTGGTTTGCTAGCTACATGTCAGTGTTTTGCCAAATAAGGGCTTTGTTCTTCTTGTATGATGTCAGACTTAAGTCTACGTGCTCTTTTTTCCTATGTAAATTAGTTGACAGGATTAGATTTCATGAATCTTTACATAACCACTTAATATTTTGTGACTGCATTTGAGAAATGTGCCCCAGTGTGATGTGGAAAAGAGCCTGCAATCTGGATGAAGGTGAGGAAAACAGGAGTGTTTTTCTCAAGAGAACACATTCATTGACTTCATAAGTGTGGGATCAAATTCTGCCTTCAGAAATGGGCAAAACTCTTTTAAACAAACACAGTGGAGCCAATACGAGCTTCTCTGAGAGCAGAATTTGAGCTACCAGGGTCAAACATAGCATTTTCTCTGAACCTGGCTATAGTGGTAGAAGGTGTGTTACAGTTATATGCTGTCAGACAACAGTCTGATTTACTTACTAACTTGTTGCTGTCAAAACTCAATGAAAATCTGATCAGCCACTAAAGCACTAAAATACTGCTGGTAAAAAAACAATCATCTCTGAAGAGAGTATGCAGTGTATCATTTTAGCAATATTGATTGCTGATAACTAATTATTGGTCTGTACTCGTCATAGACAAGAATTACAGAAACAAAGCAGGACCTCTTTCTATGCAGCTTTTAGATATTAGTATATACTCATATTTCCTATTTTCTATTCCTTCTGCAAATTCCCACTTAAATCTGAGGAGTATGCAGGTGAAAGCAAGGCAGGGTGCATAACAAACAACGTGTTACGTGAGTGATCGCAATTGATTTACTGTGTCGTGGATCAAGTGAGGGATCAAGGAAAATAAAACAGAAACTGTGGGCTTTTCCCATTGGGATTTGGTTTGGTTTGTTTTTAAAAAAGTAAACTGGACTATTAAATGTTTCTAAAGCAGTCTTCAAAGTAGTCCCTGAGCTTTCTACCATACATGTAAAAGCGTCTCATTTAAAGTAAAGGGGGTTTCCATACGCTGGCACGGATTTTAGTGATAGCTCCATTGTAACATCTTCATTAGAAATTATTTCTAATAAGTATACTAATAAGTATTTCTAATGAGTATACTATTCCTAATAAGTATGCTTTGAAATTTCATTTTTCTACCATAACACATAGAACTGTTTTCCTCCTATGAAAACAGAGTCCAAATGTTTGGTTTCAGTGGGATTACGATAAAAGATCAATAAAGGTTTACTTGCTGTTGGACTTGTCACAATTTGTTAGTATTTTAAGTGCAAAGAAAGACTGGCTATCTGTTTCACTTAAGAAAACAAAACAAATTTGAAGGCTTAGCAGAGTATTTCTCAGTATATAACAAAAGACATCATGTTCTTTAAACAAAGTGATAGCTATAGATGCGGGGGGAGGGGGGATGTGCTTTTTTAGCAGAGATTCCTCAGATGTGTTTCCCATAGTGGCCCTCAAAGCATTTACTAAAGTGATGGCTAATGGATTTCCTTTAGAAATTACTTTTCACCATCCGAGTTAAATGATGTAGGTTCTGAGGCTGGGTTCTTTGTGGGAGGAAGATGTGAGCTGTAACACCCACCTTCCTTCCAGACACATCACACTGCTACTGCTTTTCTTCTATAGCACTTAGCTGGCGTTGCAGTGCTGCCTGTGGAGGGTCACAGCCAGTGTTGCCTTATCAAACACCTGCCCGAATGTTCAATCTGCTCTGGTCCAATGGAGCAGGCTCACAGCACAAATCGCCCCATGAGCCGCTTGCTGTCCCAAGGATTTTTTTTTTTTTTTAAAAAAAAAAGTATCTGTTTTAAAAAAAAATGTTTTTTAAGGGAAAAAAAAAAAGCTTTTTTTGCTTCTCCCTCATGATTTTGCTGTATTGTGGAGGAGGCTAGTGAAAAAGAATAAGCTGCTGCTAATGTGACAGGTCAAGGCTTTTAGAAAGCCCATGGGGAGCTTATACAGAGCAGGATCCTTGGGAGGAGGCTTTGTTTCTAGGGATGGAATCTATCCATGAGAAACTCTGGCTTTGCTTGGTACTTGTTTCCCTCTGCCTTTGACCATGTTTTTCAGAAGAGCTGCTGCAGGAGATGAATAGCCCAACAAAAGCCTCACTATTTAGGGAGCTGTGTTCCCTCAGCACATGACCTTAAATGAGAAAGCAGCCTGTAATTCACAAGGAATTTCCTCAGCAATTGCAGAAGGACTCTGCTTCCTATAGTGCTTAATATGGGAGATATTAAAGAGGAATTAGTTCGTATTTGTTTTCAATGTACTGTGCGTATAAGAGCCTTGTAAAAATAGGGGAGGGACACACGACTATCTAGCTTCAGAATAAAACATTCCAAACTTCTTCAATAAAATTTCTTCTACTGGGCTTCTTCAAAAAATGAAAAAAAAAAAAAAAGTCAAATAATTCAGCTAAGTGCCTATACCCAAAAATATAGCAGCAGATACTCTGCATCTCATCATTAGGAGTTTTCAGATTTGCTCCCACAAAACCGAGCATGCACATGCCTTTTCACAACAGATTTGTTAATGTTAAAATCCATATGTATAATTTTCAAATTCTAATCCCCCTTTTTTTTTTACCTTTAGACGGTTCTTTGCCAAACATTCCAGAAACTATGTATTTATGCAATTAAAAACCATGCGTTTTACTTCAGATTTTTTTCTAATGAAGAAATACCATGAATTGATTATTTCCAAGCATCATGAGTACATTAACACCACGGCTACGGAAGCGTGTGGGAAAATAGCTGTTTCATCCAGAAAACGTGCACGTGGTATGCGAGGAATTCTCATTGTGCCCAGCTGAAATTCCCTTACGTTCACAAGGAATGTTGAAAGTGAACCTTAGAAAGGAAGGACGTTTGTGTAGGCATAGTTTACATTTTATCCATTATTTTCGACTGGATTTATTTTTTCCTCTTTATGGTGTCACGACAACCTGCTATGTAAAGTATTCTTCAGACTACAGTGGAAAGAATTATTTTCCCAATCTGATCATATATAATATTTGTTTCCTGCTTAGCACACATACTCAAATACACATGTGTGGCAAACTGTGAGAGCAAACATGTGAAGCAGCTTCAAGCAACCCTTAGCCCTACAGTAGCCATAAGGCATAGTGATGCCCAAGGCAGAGAGATGCCAGGGAACTGCTGCCTGTACAAAAGCTTGTAGAGGGATGGCATCCTCAGCAGGTGCAATGTGTCCTACAGTTCCCAGAAATGGGAATGATCCTACAGCATCCCTGCAGAGATGGTGCTCTGAGACCACACTTCCCTGTTTATCAAGGCAGGAAGCCTCTTCAAAATAGGTTGGCTTGGCAGGGATGGTACAGTTTCTGTCCCAGGTGCTTGGCCACATGCTATCCTCAGCACAGCAGGCTTCTCATGTCTTTATTCATCAAAAAATGCTTGCATGTAGCATAGAAAGGGACTGTCTCTTGGCCTGTACCATAAACCCGGATTTTGCAGATCTCCATTAAAGCTTCTGGGAAGTCTTTGGGCATCTGGTCCCAGGATCTCCACCAGCCTGCCTTAATGAATGCAAGCTGTAGCTTGGAAAGCACACTCCTCGGAGGCATTTCTGCTGAGTCAGTGCTCGGTAACACTTACTCTGCTCTGCCCATGAGTGAAGCATAGTGCCAGTGTTCTCGGTCTCCGTTTGCAAGAGAGTGGAAAGATTTATTTGCTAAGCAGAAATGTTAAGAAGAACACTACTTTTCAATGATGACCCTAATGCTGCTTCAATGCAGAGGCGTCTCATGGATCTCACAGACAACTGAAATTCATGGGGAGGGAAAAAGGTTAAAATTAGACAGGTTCAATGCTTTTGTATAGCAAGCCGAATCAGTGGGGTTTCACTGAGAGCAAGCCAGCTGAGAACGGTTGGCCTTTTGGGGGGAGAAAGAAAAAAAAAATCTAAAAATAGTAGACTTTTAAGCTTTAGAAATGCTGCTCTGGATTGCACATTCTCTTCGTTTCCTTTTCTGCACACGCTCCAAGAAAAAAAGTACCTACTTATTTAAAAATAAATAAATAAAATGTCTGGTTTTTGTTAAAGTAATGGCTTCTACCCAAATCCTAATATTTCATCCTGATACCTGTGTTGTCTCTGGGCTGCTTCAGTCATATTTTGAAGGGGGATGTTGAAAGATGACAGATTCTTTTGAGAAGGCATTAGTGTTGGATGAATTCACTGTGCTAACATCTTACTCACCTTTACCTACTACTGCTTCAAAAAATAAAGCTACTTTAAAGTGTCTTATTTAGCAATGGTGTGACAGCTAATAATAATACTACAGTTTTTAACTATTTAACATATACTACCTTTTGAAAAAAGTATATACAAATAAATGATGTTTCTCTAGATTTTATGCATAGAGAATGTTAGTAAGGGAAGAGGTTTTAAGTAAGTTTGTAACTTCTTACTGGTCATTTTACATTTTAAATGATACTTTTAAATCACTACTTTTGTTTGTCTGGAAATATACTGAATATTTTCTTATTTAAAATAGTATACTTTTATAGCTGTTTATTAATTTCAGTTGACTACTAACTTCTATTTTGATATTTATTAATGAATTGACACTGTAGTATATTCAGATGTTTATTTTTCTATCAGAGCTGTAACAACTATGACATAGCATTATTTTAATGCAACATCATTGTACTTGCTCTCTAAAAAATAAAATCAATATTTAATCCATATGGATTTTTCATATTTTTAATGTTTCATATGTCTGTGATAAGTTAAGGAAGAGCTGCCTCCTCTTAAGAATATAAAGCACTTTCATTAAGGTGCACAAATGTCTGCAAAAAGAAGCATGTGATTACTGTCAGTTTGAAATGAAATATGAAGAACACCATGTTTATCAGATGTAGGCAAATGACTGCACATTCAGGATGAACCTTGAGAAGTTGGAAAGGAACACAATAGCAGTTTGGAGGTGTGCTTTGGAGGTGCAACTGCTTTACCTTGCCCAGCAAAACTGAAACATGAATGCACCAGGAGGTATTTGCACTTTGGAGGGCACAAGAAAATTTTTCTTGTAGAAATATCATCTACAGACTGATAGGTGGTTACAATAGCCCTTCCTCTGCTTTGGTCTGCTGGGTGGTAGAGGAGCTGGATTTCTGTTGGGTGGTAGAGGAGCTGGTTTCTCTCTCCGCAGATGCCCCATCTATGCCACCCTCCAGTGGCTTAGGTTGCTTTATGAGCAGTGGTGAAAAGGCAACAGTAGATTGGGAAGGTGACACAAGTTCTGTTCTCAAGAAGAATCAGTAATAGCATTTGCTTTGCACAGCACCATGAAAGTTCTCGTGAGAAGGACTTCAGATGTGCCATGTGTAAGGACATTCAAAATTTCTGCTGTAAGACCACAATGCCTCAGCAAGAGACAGCTGTGGCACTAAGATACCTGACAGACATCATTGGTAAAACCAGCTGTACATGCTTCTCACATGATCCAGTTTTTGCCCTGGGGATGACAGAGAGGATAGAATGAAGTGACAACTGATACACGTTCAGTCATCACATCACTTAGTGTGCAGGACTTAACAATACAATAGAAAAAGCTGGGAAAAGGTGTCCAGCAAAACTAGAAAGAAAAGTAAGTAAATATGGCAAGCACAATCTGTTCATCTTTGTTGCTGCTTCTATCAAAGCAAGGTACATAATCCCAATATCCACCTGATGAGACTGAGGCTGAGAAATTTCCTTGCACAGAGTCAGGAGTCATCAACCTTCACTGACATACTAATCAAGTACATGCAACTGGTCCTACCATCTGAAAAATACACGTTTTCCTTGAAAGCTCTTTATCGAGGCAACAGTAGTGTCACCAACTCAGACTAAACATAAACCTAGATCTGAATTTCAGGCATATAATTTAGGCATATAACTTGACCTACACATATAGGCCTTTGTTTTGCCATTTGATAGTAATCTTGAAGCCAAGTTTAGTGTTAATACTTAAGTCTCCTATAGACAGTGATCCTGACACCAAGCCATGTTCCACACCCCATGAGTTGTGGAATGATGGTAAGTGATCTGTACAAAGTCTTTCTTTATTCCTATGTTCTGAAACTCATCAATTAAATCATGCCTATAGAACTTAAAATGTCCAGATAATGGCAGGTATGGGCTTTGATACTAGTGGTGTTGGATTTAGCCAGTTTTTATTCACATCCCTGAAGTCAGGGCACAAAAGTGCCCCAATTTGGCTCTAATGTAACACAACTGCTATTTTGTTGCAGATATGACTGACAAGAAAAAGCCTTGCTGCTCAGTCTCTCCAAAGTGGAAAGAAAACTAAGTTACAGCCTCTAGAGCCAGAGGAGGGAAGAGATCCTGATTTCAGGCACTTTTTGACACCAGTCATGTAGATGCATGCTGTTACAGAATTTCTCTCCCTGCGTGATTCGGTTTGTGGTAGGTGCAGAGTCTGATCCAATATACAGAGAGGATGGGAGAACAGTTTGGCATTAGGGACAGTTGGTTCGAGTGCAGATCTGAATATGCACGAGCACATACAAAAGGCAATAGGTGCAGTTATGAATAAAAACTTTGCTAAGACTGATTTGTAACTAGTAAGGAGTTAATCTGAAAAGGGAGTGCTTCCTCCTGCCTTCAGGTCTACAACAGACAAGAACCTTGGAAATACATTCCTGCTACCCTGGGTTTAAAACCCAACAGTTTAAATGTACTGTATGAATTGAATAAAAAGTCTAGCTTTATAGAAACCCAAATGATCTGAAGCTGTATTTAGAGCACAGGTATTGTCACTGTGGTGTGGGGACTTCTGGCTGCTCATCTTCTGCTTGGGAGTCTGGGGTGGTCCAAGTTGGGTCAGACTGTACAGAATCCATGTTACCTAGAAATAGAATGCCAGTCCCATTTTTTAACACTAAAAAAGCCCCAATATCTCTCGGCCCATCAACCCAGGGAAACATTGGTGGGTGGCAGAAAGCAGTGTCTTCCTTTCTACAAACTAATCTGTCATCTACTCAACCCAGAGCATAATATGGCCTCTGGTTATTTTCTTGGCCTTGAACTGCATGATTCACGAAGGGCAGTTACTGCTTAATAAAAGATTATGTATATGCAAGCTGATAAAACTAAATGATTAACCAAAAAAGCATAGTATTGCCAAGTTATGTCACATATGCTTATTGAAATCAGTGCATGTGATGTATGCACTTCAGTTTTGCAGCTTGACAAGTCTCTCCTTTTGGGGCTCTGAGCCTCATCCTAAGCCTCTTGTTTATGCCTTGGCAACTTGTATTGCTCAGGACCTCTTCTTGAGTAGGGTTCCTTGGCTTTCAAAGGTGCTTACAGGAGCAGCCTCTCCCACAAACCCCCCTCTGAGTCTTTATCCTTTGGCCATAGACTTAATATTTCCATTCTGAAAGCATCAGCGAGACTATAAGATATATGGCTGAACTGCTGAGGAGACAGGGAACATATCAGTGGATGGGTTTTCTGCAGAGTTTTTAGGGGTACCTTCACTCTGCCATGCATAAAGCAGGAATTTGAAAGACTTCTACAACTCAGACATGGTGCTGTCTATCGAGATTATCTTCATCTGCAGCAGTGTTTAAGGTGTACATCTTGTGGTTTGGCTTCTGTCCTTGAACTGTTCTGCAGCTGCACCCAGGCTCCGGAGCAAGGGGGGTGGGGGGAAAGAAAGGAAAAAAAAAGGTAGCTGAAAAATTACTTCCTCTCTTTCAAAGCTTCTTGTGCATCTCTCCATGTTTAAATTCAGCTATCAGAAAAATTTCCTCAGTTGCAGATACTGAATCAGAGGGCTTTATCAGTGAATAGCTGAGGAGGAGACCTTTATTATTTTGGGTGCAGATAGGAACAAGTTGAAGTCTGTAGTGTGAAGCTACAGAGAGCATCTCTGAACCTGGTCAGATGCAGTCCTATTCCTCTGCTCCTTTCCAATGTTAAGAAGTCAAGGAAACTTGTTAGTGAACTATTTAGTCCTCAGGAACACGCAGGGGTTCTCCTGCTGTAGTCTTTAATTCTGATACCCTCACAGCTTCTGAACCCAGAGACACATTTCCGTTACGCTATCACCATTCTGATGATTTTTTTTTTATTATTATTTGTAAATATCTCATCATGTATACTTTTATGTGTGCGTGTCTGCATGTTCCATCCAAATTAACATTTCTTCAGCATCAGGAAATCCATCTCTGATTGCTAAATCACCTGTCAAACTATATAAATACATGTACTCTAGATACAGATGTAGTCTCACATACCTTTTTTTTTCTATTATTTAAAATGGGATTCGTCCCTTAATTTCTCATCCATAGCAGGATCTTCCTTTAAAAATGCCTACACATATCCCATTTTCTGTTAATGGCTAGGCTGCTACCATGTTGAAAACATGTCTGGAAATGTTCCCCAATGTTCATCACCTTCAGTCTTTACACTTTTATCTTTTTTGGCAGCTGCCTTGCACATTAAACCTAGATCACGGAAGGCAGACACAACACCTTACGTGTGGATTCTTTGTTCACTAATAGGTTTGAATCATGATGTTAAAAATAATAATGACTATTTCTTTAGATAATTTGCTCCTTGTACCTTTGAAACTGAGTTCTTGTTCTTTAAAAAGGAAAGGATCATTTGGTCAAAAGAAAGGGAATGCGTGAGCTCACTTTGCAGAACAGAAAATGTGGTGTTCTCAGAAAGAATTACTGTCATACAACAGACTGAGAGTTGTTCATGCTGCCTAAACCAAAAACCAAGTAGATAATTCCCAGGGAGGAAAACAAAACAAAATTAAAAAACTAAAACAAAACTAAAACACACAAAGATATTTTGTCCAAGGTTCAATTCTGTGAAATTTCTGGGTCCTTGCAGTTCAGCTCAAGAGCGTGTTAAGGAGTGAACATGGTGAGCGTCTTTGAATATCAAGTCCATAAGGTCCCCTTTGAGATCAGGTATATAACAGATTAGGAATGTCAATGTAGCACGTATTGTATTCCTTCTTTGAAAAAAAAACACTGATGTCTTACAGGAACAGTTTGGAAAGCCAAAGAAACTTTATTTATTGTCTTAGCTGACATTGCCTCTTGGATCACAAAGAATACATGCAAATAACTATTGTATTCATACATTTTCTGCTTATCCCCTTTTCACCCACCAAAGAAAACAGTGTGGATTTGAACTACCCAAAAATAATGCAACGTATAATTCACTATAAATACCTGTATTACCCAGGAAAACAAATGGCTATCAACTTCACTTGAACTGGCTTGAAGGAAAGTGTGTTACTGAGTTTAATTGCTATCATTTAAGCTATTTGATACATCTGGTGACCTAGTTCATATGGAATTCAAGCATCTCACCTTGCCAGATTTTACTCCCTACTTGGTCAGGACCCAGTTACTACTGCTTCCCCAAGTCAATAAAGGTTCTTGCCAACAAAGTGAAGTCTTCAATGTCCTTTGAACCAGCAAGATAAGAGAACTGTTATTCTTAAGCAAGCTTTGGCTAAGAAGACAGCATTACAATTTTTCTATGATTACAACACCTGGGTTATTGCAGTTTTATTGAATATAAAATTTATAGTAGATTTATATACAGCTACTACTGAAATCACCAGTATGTCACACCCAAAATCTTACCAATTCTAAGGATTTTTTTATGAGGAACTTTCTTGAAGATTTTTTTTTTTTCATAATTAGAACCTTTTTGAGAGTCCCCTGGAATGATATTTTTCAGATACTTAACTCCCCAGAGTGTCTCCCTACAAGACTAAAATAAGATTTCATTTACAGTAGTGACAAAGAAGGTGGGCAACACAGTGCCTTCCTTACCTTAGGGATACAGAAGTGATGAGTGCTCTCGCAGCACCAGAACCATGTCCTGACAATAGTACTTAGTTTTTCTACTAGTCCTCCCTGAGAACAGACAGATTTTTTCAGCCCGAGAGTCCATTTAGCTTGGTGTAGTTCTCTCCAACTGTGGAGACAAGCTGCCATGAGAAGTTTAAGCACGCTCCAAGTGTATATTACTTCCCTAAGTTTCCCCCAGCCTCCAATCATTCTTCAGCTTAGGGAATTTCCTACATCTGATTAGTTTGTTTAATCAGTAACTCTCACGTTCAGGCATGTGCCACTCTCTTAAAAATCCACCGTGGTTGGAGCTGTTGTGTGAAGACATGCTTCCCTTTGTTTTGAACCTAGCACTTTGCTTGGTGGCCCATAGCACCTGCATTCGAACAGTGGGCATTGAGCCCATCACTCTCTTCCATAGGACTTGTCACATCTCCCCAAGTCACCTTTCCCAGACCGCAGAGTCCAAGCGTACATGGTCAAACTTTATACTGAAGCCTTTCCTTATCTTTGATCCTCTTTACTGCCCTTTTCTATTACTTTACTATCACTGGCATCCTCTTTTCTTTCCTTAAGGATGAGGGAGCAGAGCTATTTTCCAGACTGAAAATGTAGGTGAACCACCTAGTTACCTAGGGACATACTAATGTGAATCATTTCCTATTTCTTTTACCATACTTCCTAGCAGTTGTATGACTTCATCTAATACAAATTTTCCATGTCTTCATCCTCTACAGAGGTCTCACATTGAATTACTTTCCTATCATGTTTAGCTCTGAAAACACTGAATGAAGGAAAGCTGATCACCCACAGCTATCTTGAATGCAGATGCTGGCAGTTGTGTTCCCCTTTGAATGAAGATGAATCTCTCACTGCTTCACAGCTTCTGCTTAATCTGCAAGTAGCCCCATTCCTAGTGGAACAGAAATCTCCCTCCTAGCACTGCAGCTCTGCCTTTCTCCTTGTCTCTGCAGTCCCACACAGAGTACAATGAATGTTCCAGGGAAAGTTCCCACCAAAGCTCTGGTCTCCAGCATTCTTTTTTAGAGCAAAAATGTTTGTGCCTCCAGAATTTCCTACCTTCACTCTTCTTTATGTAGTTGATACTCACCTAAACACTACAAGTGCTTGCAACCCACTGCCTCTGAGGTTTATCCGGTCTGCATGAAGCAGCCAAACTGTATGTTTGCTTGTATGTCTGAGCCCCAGTACATCTCTTTGCTGTATGAGAGCATCCTCTTCCCTTCCCGATGGACATCCTAACTCTAGAAGGACACTGCATTAATTGCTGCACATATATATACTACAGCTAAGAGAAACCAGTTACTGTAGTCATGTTTCGTTTCTCTTGCCAGTATGACATTCCTGGATACGTCCTCTGTCATCCTCAGTCTCAGCAAAGTAAATTATTTTCTTTTGAAATCTAAACTGTTCATCAACTGCAATGTGTCCTCAATGAATATCTCCATTAGCCCACTATCCTCTGGGTAAGCCATCCTACCCTGATTTCCACAAGCATAGATGCTGGCTTCCCCACAGAGGAAGCACTCACACAATTCTCCCTCTTCGCTTGCAGAAAAAGTACTTTTAGTGTTCTTCCTTCCTTTCGTCTTTCTGAATAGGTGCTAAAGCACCTCCTAAAGCAGTCTCTTTTGCTGGCTGCTCCTTCTTCCATTAATATCCCATAGCACAAAAACAAGAGGGCCACCACCCTTTTCTGCTCCTATGTCTCTACAAGAGTAAAAAATCTTGTAAATCTTGTCCAGACACTTCTAGACTGCTATCACTCTGTGTGAGAGCTGGCCTTAGCAGAGTAAGGCATCCTCACCTTGCCTGTAGCTTTATACCTGTGGCTGGCTAGCTTCCTCCCACTCACCCCCCACCGAACTCTTCCCAGTATGGGTTGCTGTCCTTGAATGCCCTTTGTTGGCTACTTGGTTGGCTAATTAAGCACTTTGGCTCTATGCAGAGGGTTCTTGAAAGGGAAAATTTCTTAAATCTGATACAGAATTAGCCATACAGCCTGCAGAGTTGTAAGAGGAACATGGAAACACTTTATATAAGGAGATGAAAAGATTTACAACTGAAAAGAAGGCAACACTTTTAATTTTCCAGTAACAAAGTTCTTTAGCTCCGAGCTCAGCTTATTGCATCGTTTTACCTTTTCTACTTACTGCTCAGTCCACAACTTCCCACAATGGGGAAGGTACCTTTAACATTACAGTAATTATCCAGCAAACCTGTTACTCCCTGCATAAATTTCTCTGTCCTTTTGCTATGCTTAATAGCACAGCTGCTTCGGTGTGTAAGCATCGATACTGCATCCTTCGAGATATATCACTGCCTACCCTCAGAACTTCAGAAAAACTATTTGAGGGGAGGCAAAATGAAGGGATTATGCCTGAGTCACAGAGAAGATAAAGGTTTTATATATGGTCCCAAAATTGTCCTGTCCTAAACTATCATCTGATAACCAGGCAATTTTGGTGAGGCTCCCTGAATTATACACTGAATATTTTATTAGACTCCACTATCGCAATGGGAAGGATTTTTTTCTAAGATAAAAATTTAAATGAGACAGAAAGAGGAATGCATCTGAAGACAGTTAAGACAAGAATTATCATGTCCTTTATAATGGCAACTATCACCTTAAAAATGGTCTTTTGGGGGTGAAAAATCATTATTTCACTCCTAGCCTCTGTTCAAAGCCTAAAGTTCTAAACTTAAACATTTTGGCAGATATTCCTCCAAGTTTTGGCACAGCACAGGCCTAAATGCACTCCTACGGTTTTGAATCCCAAGAAATTGAAAATTTTTAAAAAAAAGACTACTGGGATAACTCTGACAGTAAGAGTCAGCATCACAGAAATCTATTAAGATATTTTCCACAGTATGAATCTCAAAGGCTTTTCCACGTGGGGTGAGTAGACACCTTGACAGGCTGGAAGAATGGGCCAACAGGAGCTTCATGAAATTCAGCAAGGACAATTGCCAAGTTCTGCACCTGGGGCAGACTAACCCTATGCACTGATCCAGGCCAGGATCCTGCCTGGTTTGGGAGCAACTCAGCTGGAAAGGATCTGGGAGAACTGGTGGACACAAGCTGAAGATGAGACAGCAGGGAACCCTGGCACCAAAGCAAGCCAAGAGCATCTCAGGCTATATTAACAGAAGTGTAGCAAATAAAATGATGGAAGTTATTGTCCTCCTTTACTTAGCACTCAACAGGCCACATCTGCATATTACATCCACTTTTCAGTGGAGGGCCACCACAATGATTGGCTTTGCACCATTTGCCTGGTGTGAAAAGGCCAAAAGAGCTAGGCTTGTTCAGCCTCAAGAGATGGCTTCAGGGGACCAAAGAGCCACCTACCACTCTGTGGGGAGGTTATCAAGAAGATGAACCCAATGTCTTCAGCAGGGTCTGTGGTGAGTGAAATAACAGACATAAGTTGAAACAGGAGTTTAAAACTGCATAATGAGGAAAAATAGTCCTTTTGAGAGTAATTATGCATTTGAAGAGGCTGCTCAGATAATCTGTGGGGTCTCCTTTGGTGTTTTCAAGACTCAGTTGGAAAAAGTCCTGAGCAAATCAGTCCGATACAGTGCTGACTGTTGTCTGAGGAGGAGATTGAACCAGAGGCCTTGCAAATTCCCCTCCAACCTGAACAGGTCTGTGCATCTGTGATAAAAGTGGAAGCTGGTTAACGCACAAAAAGAAATTGTTGTTCCATTCTGTATTACCTGTGTTTTCCTAGAGAGGTTTGCTGTATGCAAGTACAAAGTGTTTCTGCTCGTAATGATTCACTATCAATCTGCTGGGAAGGAGAAGTCATGATTTTCAAGCTCCTTTAAAAAGCAGACAGATCTTCTTTATTTAGAAAAAAAGCTACATAAGGAAACTCAATACTGTGAAATTTATAGCATATGTTGATTTTTTAATGTATATTTCTCTTCGGGCCTTGGAAGAGTTTTGCCATCTAAAGCAAAGGACTATATTCTGCTCTAAGGCATATACAAATCCCCTTAGCTTCAATGGGAATAGCATATACATAGCTGAGGGCATGGTTTGGCCTTTTCAGTTGTCCCCTAAAAGCTTTTTTCCTACTTTTCTTTTTCTTGCAGTATTCATTTTTTCCTTTCCAAAGGTTCTGATGTCATTCCTGTTGATGCAGTTATAGCATTCAGTTTAGTGGGAACATCTTTGAAGTCTAATTAGATTTCTTAAGAAATACCATGGGTAATCTAAAATACAAATTCAGAAGATCACTTCAGGCCAAAAGTGTCACACAGCAATACTAGACCAAATATTACGCAATTGTTCTGTAATTCATGCTCTCTTCCCACTCATGAGTTGGGTTTGAAAAGCTTGTGGAATATATATATAGCATATCAGAGAAGTGCCAATAGTTCCTTATATAGTCCCTTCTCACATTTCTTATGGAAAATATCCCTTTTCACAATACCTTCCCAATTTAAGTTAAAGTTTGTCTACTACACAAGGGTAATATCATCCATGTCTGAGAAGATGCAAAGCGTGACTCGGTTTGCTGTAATTTAGAAATACTGTGAGGGGTATTGTTAATTTGTAGGGAAATTAAAGGGATTTTACTGCATGTGTATGAGAAACTTCACAACAGAACGACATCCACCATGTGTCAGCAAAGAGTAGACTACCAGAGTGCAAAATTTTCTATACAATCTCAACACTGGCCAGAAATGGAGACTGCCACAAGGTCTAAGAAAACAACAACAGGAACAAAATGAGGACAGGATCACTCCTATGACTTTCCCAGGGAAAGCCTTGCATGTACTGAGAATCTGTTCCAACTGCCATGTCCAAGGCCAGGTACAGACTGCATCAATAGAGCTAACAAGTTGAAATATTATCAAATAAACACAGCTGGCATCTATTCCCTTTTTATAGACATGCACAGTGATTATGCAGAATTATTCACATAACACTACAAAAACTTCAAAACTGAACCTTGTAGATATTCTGAATCAGCCCTGGCCTTACCCATCTATCACTGTGGTTTTGGTGGGTGTGAAATTAGGTCTGATTTGTCTTTGGAGGCAGGTGCAGAGGAGAGGTTGAGATACTTGTGCATGTGCCCATGCTTGACTTGTGTGGCCCATCACAAGGTACACTGGGAAGTGCTGGGGAGTGGGAAGAAACGCTGTATCCCAACTTCTAGCCTCTCATCATTTCCCCTGCACCCAACAAACAAATGCCTCTGCTTTGCAGTGCAGAAGGGAACGCAACACAAATTGCTTTTATGCTACAGCAACATCTTGTTTACAATTGCAACATTTTCAGCCCAGAAGATCCTGAAGTGTATTTACAAACTCTAAGTTAAAATTTATGTTTAGTAAATTACTTTTAAGCCATATTCTCTCTTCAGTGGAATAACAACAGCAAAGGTTGTGTCAGGCTTGTCCTGAGATGTAACTGTCTCCATGGGAGAATCTTGAATGTTTCCATCTTGAATGTTTCCATCATCTTGAATCTTGGTGTTTCCATTTGAAACACCACAGCCACCTAACGCAGCTTAACACTGCTGCGACTGAGGAGAGGGTATTATGAAGAAAGACTCTCCTGCTTGAATTGCTGCAAGAATTTAACTAGTGAGACTGTAGTGCCATGAGAAGAAATACTGGTGACATTTCAGCTTGAACAGCCCAGCAGCTGAGCAGAGGGCAAAGCATCTCAATGCTGGTTCCAAGAGCTTGGTCCATGTCTCCTCAGCACCATCCTTGCTGTCCTGACAGGGACAGGGACCTCAGGGCAACCTCCTCCCAAAGCTTCGCTTTCCTTGGACATTTCTCACTGAGGAACCAGGTAAGCATGATCCTATTATGATGTTAGGAGACTGTAGCCCAGGGTCGTATGGCCACATGTCATTACTAACACCCACTGAACAGACCAGGAAAAAACATCTCCATTTTCTATGTAAAAACCTTGAGTTCATACCACAGAAACCATAAAATGGGTATGCATGTTCCTCAAGGTGTACTTCTATTTTTCTCTTTTTTTTGGTTTGTTGGTTGTTTTTCCCCCTCTGGGCATCTATAATACTCCCTAAACTATCGGTATGCAGCAGTAACATTTTTCTTATTAAATTGAAATACTAAGGGGAAGACTCTTCTCATACATTTTTGAGGTGAAAACAACTGCAAGCATATCTATAACTGAAGGGGGGACTTGAGCCCGTAACTGCTGACTGATACTTCATAAAAAACAGAGTTTGGCAGGGAAAAGTATGATTATGAGAAAGCTTAATCCACTGTCAAATATTTATTGCATTTCAGAATCAAATTGCAGGCTCCAAGCTATTTTAAATATTAAACAGAAGAATATAACAAAGACATTCTATAAACAAGGCAAAATGTCACCCTCGATAAATTTAGAAAGGCCCTCTTATACTACAGCAGTTATGTTAGATTGGTTTCATTAAAAAAAAAACCAAAAAAAAACCTAGATATATTTTTATTAATTTTTTTTCCTGTCAAGAAATGGCCTGATTGACAGTCTAAAGTGAAACTGCAGTAATGTTGATACTTCAAAGAAAAAAAGATTCCTCAATCTGGTGTTAATTTCCCATTTTATGTAACAAAAAATTCAAGAATGAGGCTAAAGAAAAGTAGTATTGAGTTTAACTCAGATTTTGCATCTGTGTCTTCTCTGACATTCTGAAATTGCTTTTTAACTGGTTTAACAACCAATGAGAAATGTAGAAGTCCCAGATTGAGACACAAAAGGAATATTTTTCTAAAATATGCAGTTAGCTTGATTTGTAAAGGATGTACTTCTATAGCTCAAATAAAACCTTCTTTAAAAGAAATTTTAAACCAATTCATAATCATTTAACCTTTCTTGAATTTCAAGTTAGAGTATATAACTGTAGGAACTGGAATGAACAACAAAATAGAGTAGCATGAACTTTGCAATATTTAATGTTAAAATAAAGCAGACCTGCTTTCAGTTACTTTATAGAAACATGTCATCAACTTACTGTCTTATATTTCCCCCCAGTTTTCAAGCTTGAGTGCAAGAACCATGTCTGACAAAACTCAGTTTCTTTGCAAGTACTCCTGGCTATTGGGTGCATGTATACCTCCTTGGGCAGGTTCTGCAAGGATGAGAATTAGACAGGTGACCAGTGACCTGCATCTCTCCATCAGCAGGTCATGATGATGACAAACCACGTGTTTACAGTCTGTGATATTTGCCTATTTTAATGACTATGAGGAAGTTTAAAATCCCAGAAGATACCTGGAGATGAGATGGTATTTCTTAAAAAAAAAACCAACAAAACAAAGCAAAACAAAAATCCCAGCTTTTTCTCTTTTTTTCCCTTAGAACTTAACTTTGCAATACATTTCATACTAACCCAGGAACAACAGGGACAAACCTCTCCTGAGACCAGTATTCTTGGTGTTGGCAAGGTGCAGGTTTTGAGGTTTGCACTGTTGACTTTGCATTAGGATAAAAAAAGGGAAAGGAAAAATCTGACAGGATTTAAATCAATAGCAGATTTCTTATGTCAATAACACTGTGATTTCACCAGATTTACAAGAAACTCAGTGTTGTAACCCAGGAAGGCAGCCACTCTACAGACAGCTCATACTGGTTTCCTTTGCACTATGTTGTCACCGGTGTCAGAAGAGCCCTTTGTGCCTCCAGCCAGCACATATGGGTTGTTCACATTCAAACAGTGTAGCATAGTCCCGTCATTTTGGCATTGCAAGAAAGGAGACAGCTGTGGAGTCATGAGTAGGGTTGTCTTACCTCCTGGGGAGCCTCTTGGCTTGTTTCAGGTGGATATGTATCATTTAGGCAACCAGGAGAGCATGGCTTCAGAGAAAGACACCAGCTTGCCAGTGTAGACACCAGCTTGCCAGTGTAGACACATGCATAAACTTCACATGGATGCTGTATTTACGTCCTACAGAGCTATCACACATTTCAATCTTCATGTGACAGATTAGCATACCAGGAAGAATATTAACTCCCCCACAAATATATTGCTCAACTCTCCCATTTTATAACATATTCCAATTCTTAGTCCATAGCCACAGCCCTTTTTTTAAGCAGCTGTAGGAGACCTGCAGCATGTCTCTTCTAATGGACTCAGGGCCATGAACACTCCATTCATCTGTTACTTTTTCATCAGGTAATAACTCCGACAGCTACAGAAAAACAAACCACTAAAACATTAAAAAGCCAGATTCACCCAAACATCATTCTAGTGTTACTCTAAATGCCATTTATAAAACTGGAGTTATGCCATCATGAATCAGGCCTCAAATCTGTGCACTGTAAACAGATTGTTGTAACCGAATATAAGCTTTAATTCACACGAAGGGATCTGTTGCTGTTTGCGGGTTGTGGCATCAGTAAAGCTCTGAGAATAAATTAGGGGCCTACAGTACATTGATTCTGTGGGCTCCATTGCTTTAAATTCTTTATGAGAAATAAGCACAAAGTTTACCCAGTGGAAGGCTTTTAAACTCAGAGGTTTATTGTCAGAGAAACAAAAAAACCTGCTTATTTTCTCTGTGGATTCAAGTAGGTCCAAATAACTACGTGTATACCTTTAACTCGGTTCATAGTGGGGTTATTAGTTACACTGCTGGAGCAGCCAAGACCCTGCTTACTCACCTGTTGTGCTGTGAGCAACACAAGCCACCAGGAAAAAGTCAATCCCTGCCCCCCAGTTGTCCATCAAAGTCAGATGATCTGTTTGGGGTACTGTGGATGGTTGAAGCATTTGGTGGGTGCCCCAGGGTGAGGTTGGGAAGCTGCTTTCTGTCATGTGGGTAGGGCCATGCAGATGTGCATGGGGAAAGAGAAGGGACGGGAAAATAGGTGGTTGGGTAAGACCTACCCAGGCAAAACCCTCCACTTGGACCTTGTGACCTACCATGCTTGCCTCATCATTTTCTGAAGCAGCTGGAGTCAGGGGGTTTCCCAGGAGGGAGATGAGAGCAGCATAGCAGCACTGTGGTCCACAGCTGGCAAGGCCCATCTCAAGAGGAGACCCACAGGAGAATTCCACCCCCAACTCAGGATTTGGGCACTCTGACCAGCACTCCATTGTCACGGCCCTTCTACTCAGCAGTGGCGCCTTCCACACGAGTCAGCCACTGCCTGCTCTATTAGTGCATCATACTTTAACTCTTTTTCTGCTTTTGAAACACTCTGATGGCAAAGAATTAGGATCCCTAACTCATCTGCCTTCTACAGAAGAGCCAACTTCTGTGCTAGAGACTGATAGTGTGCCAGGACTTCTCCTTACAGAAAAGCGAGCTCTTTCTGCTTATGCCTTGGGTCTGTGCAGGAGTCTTTGCTAATATGAAATACATGCTATTTTTCAGTTTCATCCAGTGGTTTTAGATCTCAGGGCTACTACTTTTCCATGTCAAGGGGATCCCTCCTCCACACAAGAACTGGTCAGCTATTCATAAAAATACTGTTTATTCTTCTGGTTTTGAATTATGCCTATTAAAGAATTTGCTTTGCTGTGAGAGTGGCGTCCCTGGGATTTCAAACTGGCCGTGTGCCACCATTTCCACATGCAAACCCTTGGAGCTATTCTCAGCTTTGTGCTTCTATAGCCTTCATGGCTATCATTATTTTCCCATTTTTTGGATTTTTTGGTTGGTTGGTTGTTTTGGTTTGTTTGTGTTTTGGTTTGTTTTGTTTTTGTTTTAGTGCACGTCTGAATTGAGGCATCTGATTGTGCCCTTCAGACTTAAAAGCAAATTAAACAGCATGAATCATGGATCTGATGAAATCTGGTTGCCTGCAGACTAGTGCTCTCCATCTACCAGAAACCTCCCAAGCCTTCCCAGCACCTTCTTTCCTGTCAATATTCAGCTGGTTGGCAGACCACAGGTTGAAGCAATGCATGTGTCAATCAGCAGGCTAGTGTGTCGACAGGCCATCAGCAGACACATTTTAGGAAGGGTATGGGGACACTGCTGTTGCCATGTCTTGTGTCCCCAGGTACCATTTTATTCCACTCAAAGCTAGGAGACATTTCTACACTGAAGAACTGCAGGCCGCTGTCGTCTTTCAGAAGTTATTAAAGGCAAGTGGCCAAATGAAAAATTATGAGATCATGCAAATCTCTCTTTCTCTGGCTTTTTGTGTTGGGTTGGGGTTTTATGTAAACCACAATAAAATTTAAATCAGCAGTTCTTCAGCTTTTTTCTGTGGTTGATTTGGGCAAACAACAATGCCCACCCACATCGCCGTTGTCACTGGGTTTATATCTCCCCATGAAAAAACATTCAAAAGCTAAAAAATGGAATTGGGGAGGAGAGGTCCCATGTGAGCAATAGACTGCCAGTAAAGCCTATCAAAAGGATGATCCTGCTGTTGCTGAGTGTTAGTGTTGTATTACCAAGGTTGAATCTCAGCCTTATATAACTGCTTTTTTCCTGAAATGCTGCTTGAGTAACTAGTGAAGCATCACAGTGGAGGCAAACATCATTTGTCATAGCTTTCTGTGCTATGTCTTATAGAAATCTTCCCCATTTTTTTCTCAAGGGAAGAAAAACAGCATGGAGCTGAAGAACGTCACCAAAAAAAATTAAATCAAGTAATTACAGTGCACTCGACACCATGAAACAGAGGCCTTGACAAAAAAGAAGCAATGAGGTTCCAAAAGACTCAACTAGGAAATTAGGGACACTTCTAAAATTTCAATGTTTAGGCCTATTAATTGGAATTTTTTTAAAAAAAAATTCATATTTGATCAGGAAGTCTAATTTTATTTTATTTTTTTAGACCTTTATGCTTCTACATTTTCAGCTATTTTACTTTCCTTGCTTTTTTTTCACAAATTTGCAGACAGTGGAGCCATAGAAACAGGAAGGAAAGAGAAGTTCAAGCTTGTGACATTTGCTCTAATAGTTCCTTTGGATGATTGATCTATTAAAGTAACAGGGTTTGTGAGATATCATAAACTGTGCAGTGCAAAATTGTACTTCCTACTTGGTGTATGACCTCAGTTTTCTGGTTTGCTTTATTACTCTGTAAATAACTACCTCGCATCTGAGTTGATTCGTTTATTCACTTGCATCTGAAATGAAAAACCACCCAGTTTTTCAATAGTTAAAAAGAGCAATTGTGCCATCCAGTGGCTACCTAGGTTAACTCAGTTCTCGTCCTCATCATCCTTTGGTATTTCTTCTTTCCTATTCAAAAAACATGTAAATACTATAACGTACAATATTCATTCTATTGTCACATCCCACTGATGTACGCAAAAAAAACATTAATTCTATTCACAATTTTTTCTAATATCCTACTCAAACTGAATACCCAAATGAGAAGAAAGATGAGACATATATCCTTCTATATCAATTAGGGGTAAGTCACAGATCGTTACGCATCCTATCACCAAATGTCATGGTCCATTAACAACAGAGAGCCAAGAAAAAAACCTATCTCTCAGACTCAGCTTGTCTACACAACTTTCAGTGAAGTGCTCCCAATAAAACTTTTGTAATAACAACCATAACTCTTTCTATAAATTGGTTCATGAAACATCCCTGGGATTGTTTGAAAAAGTCAGTGTATGACAAAATAATCCTGCAGTATGACTACACTCTTATATGACCAGTTTCACTCATTTCACCACCACAGTTTCTAAAGCAGTTCTCTGGAGCACAAAGTGAGATCTGCTCTTTGCTGCCCAAATCTGTATTTGGCAGAATGAGAAATGTGGCCATGAGTGGCCTTGAAAAAGTAAGAGACTGAAATGTCTTGAAAAGGTAAAATGACTCCTCCTTTCCAAACCAAAGTCTACTGTAATCACTTGTGAGAAAGAAGGACTTTCCTGATTCAATTGTTTTGCTGTTGAACCTCAAGCCTGGTTTGGAGGAAAGCCTCATGGCACAAATTAACTTTCTGGCATCCACATGAAGCCTGCAATTTGGACAGAAGCAACCTGTGAGGAAGGGAAAAGAAAGCCGACAAGTGCTCAGTGGAGGGCAAACGCGAGAGCATCAGACATACATAAGGCTACACGTTTCCTACAGTGTCAAGAATGGAAAGGGTTCTGATGGATTGTTCTGGCTCCTTTTCCTACTCCAGTGCTTTGAGAACTTCCATTACCCTGAAACGTTAACCTTGAAAAGATGAAGTTGCACATCCCAGGGACCTGGTAAAAAAGCGCATCATTGCAATGAGCAGGAGCTGCGTGCTGAGGGTAAGGCTCATGGAGGAAAATCTCACAGTCACAGTCTACAGTTACAGCTTGGTTTTCATACAAGAGCCTTATGCTCTCATGACCCCATCAGCAAAGGAGAGGGGAATACCCAGCTGCCTCTCCCTTAGCAGATAGACTGTCCTTTTAATTTCACTTGGGTTTAATTTGCACCATTCAAGCTTCTTGGGCTCTGCGCACAGTCCAGCCACAGAGTCCTTCCAGGAACAGCATGAACACGCATTGTGATCCCACGCAAAGCACCAGGTACAGCAGCCAATCCAGCTCCCATTCTGGTGTGTGCTCCCTGCCTCCCTTCTATGCTACATTCCCAACATAGGCATAACTTGCTATATTTCAGAGTGATTCCACAAGGATTAAGCATTTCCCAACATATTTTCTTGAACAAAAAAGCGGCAACTTCCCCTACACTGAGAAACACTTCCAGGGAAATCTGTGTTACCATGTCCTGCCTTTCAGGACATGAATCGCTACACATCAGTCATGTACTCCCTCAGGCTGCAATATGTGAGACTACCTAACATGTTGATAATGCTTTTGCTGCAGAGACACAGGAAGGCTCTCCCACAAGGAAAACCTTTGATCAAAACAAAATTGTGCCTTGGCCTGAAGTTTAGAAGGTGGCAAGAGATTTAGAGATTGATTCCTAGAGGGCCAATTTGAGAGGAACTTAAAGCAGCTTTTCTCCTGGCATAACCCTAGCATTTTCAAGGCATCTTGAAAATGAGAAAGCAAAATCACCGGTCACTTTTGAAAATGAACCGTTCTGATGCACGCAGATCACATTTACAAAACAGTATTTCTTTGCATCTCCATGCCTGGAAAGAACTTTCATACTATTATTTTTAGGTATCACCAGTTCTTCAAAAATGAGAGGAGTGGTGGAGAAAGAAGAAAGAGAGACTTTATGTGAACATATAATTTGCTATGTATAGATTATATTATTCACAGATGGGGCGTGAAAAGAAATGGTAGAAAATGAAGGGTTCAGTAAGAAAAAAACTGATCAGAGAATCATAGAATTGCAGAGGTTGGAAGGGACCTCCAGAGATCATCAGGTCCAACCCCCTGCCAAAGCAGATTCCCTAGGACATATCGCACAGGCAGGCATCCAGATGGGTCTTGAATATCTCCAGAGAAGGAGATTCTACAACACCTGTGAGCAGCATATGCTATGCTTATTATATTATTTATAATATATATAGATCAATTTTCACAATAGAGATGAATAACAACTAAATGCAGAAGTTCTCTGCTAGTTGATGTCTCTATTTTCTAAATTGCTATAAAAACCTAGTGCATTTTAAAAAAAGAAAAATCTCAAAACAGAAAACATCCTACCATCAAGAAGTCACGAGGGATGGAGAAGTAGGAGCTTCCCAAGCCACATTTTTCTTACCTGCTCAAGTCTAAGGTTGATACTCTTAAGGACAACAAATGACAAATTTGAATATTTGTGGGGAGGGGAAAAAAAACCCAACAAATAAATCCTCCCAAGAGCACGACCCAGCCTCCCAAAATAGATCAAGAATTCACAGTTCTTGGGCCCATTGCAGAAGGGAAGCGCTGACAGTCATAACTATTTCACTCCCACTAAGCAGAGTCTGCTGGGCAGAACTCTACTACCCCCCTGCACAGATCCCATTGTTCAAATCCAGGTGAGGCTGGGGCAGGTGTGGATACAGACTTGTGGATAACATCAGCATTGCTGTGATGACCACGGTTCAGATCAAAGGAGAAAAATATTCACTTTGAACCCTCTTGAAGAAACATTATTGAATTTTTACCGAAGATTTTTTACCAAATAGTTGCCTTAACGTGATCTGGGAACACTTTACAGGTTCTTACATCCTATTTTAATATTTTACGAGTTTATACAAAGTTGCAATCCTGATAGGTAACACCAAGAGAAGAAAACTGTATTAGTGCATTAACACAACTAATACTATTGCCATGTAGTTAATAATGAGCCAAATGAAGACAAATGCTGGTAGGGATATTTTTCCATTCTCACCATATTCTAACAGTGTTAACGCAGCTTTTTGAGTCAAATCTGAGCAAGGGTATAAGGCCATACTCATTATCTAGAACAAGTCTTCCTCTTGGAGGCTATTACAGTTGTTTCCCAATTTGCATGAACTCCCGAACATTAGAATTTTTCAAAGGCATATAAGGAGTTTTCTAAACTTCCCCATGGTATCTGCTAACCAGAAGAAAGTCAAAGCTGGTCCCTCAGTGACACTTGGTGGTTTTCAAAACCTTACTCCTCTACCCAAAGCAGCTCATTCACTTAAGTTCCTTAACTGTGGTGAAGCCCCAGCAATTTCAGCACAGCTGTGGTGAGACTTTTGCTACTTTTCACAGGAACATGACACAGACCCAAAACCCAGTGCTTTTCACAAGACCCTGATGCATCCTGTCACACTGCAACCTTTCAGAAGGTTTGAGCTGACTGCATCCACAGTAGCTGTCAGATGAAAAGCATGTATCATATCTGATCCTGGCAGCACCTCAGATTCCCAGGCTTAGAGAGCCCTCCACTGCAGACTGGCACTGGTGTGAACATTAAGGGGTTGCTGGCATTGAGAAGATGGCCTCTGAGCTGTGACTGTGGCCCTGACCTGACATGATCACTCATAGCTGTGCACTGTCAGCAGATGAATCTCATGCCTGGGGAGGAGGAGGTGGAAGGGGAAGGAGACAAGCTAAGTACCCTCCACCTGCTAAACCCGTCTGTTGGTATGAAGACTGGACCTTCAAACAAGACAGCAGTCACTGGGCTGAGCTTTCAGCCCACTGAGTTGTGTGTGGCTTCAGTTATCCCACTGCATTCAGATTCTGTGTGCTGGGTTTTCCTGTCTCTCTACTCCTTTCTTGTTCATTTTTGCCTTCCTAAGCCTGGCTGCCCGTGTCCCTTCTCAGCTCTTGGCTGTGCAGGCATGAACTGTTAAAGTTCAGGCTAATCTCTGATAGTTTTGATATGCCCTGGCCATCTTCCAGGGTCTGGTCTACAAAAGCAGAAACACAACGATGAGTCAGGCTCGTTTTTTAGGACTGTACATTTACCCCATCTACAGCGTGTCTGTAGAGGAAGATAACAGTCAAGCCTAACCTCTTCTTAGGACACAGTTCTTAGCACAGTGCTAAGTGGTCATTTCCATTTATCATAAAAAGCAGTTCCTGTGAGATTAAGTTTGTAAGGAAACCTTTGTCAAAAGCAATCATCAGAGATGATTCTCTGTCATCTTCCTGCTATGACTTCTTTTGCAGGAGTAGTTCTTTGTGAGCTACCCTGAAACTAATTGCTCTCAATAGTTAATTTCTCTTGCAGCCAGAGAAGCCACCACCCAGGGGAGGATGCCAAACCTCTTTTTGTGCTGTTTCATTGCTCACAAGTAATGAGCCCTTGTACAAATCGAAACTGATTCCTAAAACTTCAGACAGGAAGACAGCATCAGGAATACGCTACCGGAACTTGGGAACAAGTTTACTTCTGGCTGCACTGTTTTGTGTTCACGTCCAGATCTACAGCTACTTGGTAAAGGGTGTTCACTCATCTATTCTCACCAGCTAAGGCACGGTAAACAGACTTTTTCCTTATTTTCAGCACTGTCATCCCATGTATCATTTTCCTAGTGGTTTTAAGTGAACTTTTCAAGTGTAATACTCTCTTGTCTTGGGAATTCATGTTCATTTTTAGAAAAATTCTGATTTTACCTTAAAAGTCTTCAGCATTATGTTGCATACCCAGTCAGCAGTTACTGTCTACTTTCAGTACTGACACAAAATCTCATAGATGCTCCAGTTCTCCAAATTCTTCCTAATTTTCCTGTTCTCCTAAGAGTATTTCTGTTGCTGTGATTGCTGATTTATATTCTATAGCTGCGAAGAGAAGCAGGCTACCTGCAGGATAGTCCTAATTTATAAGGAGCTATCTGACCTTAATTTTTCACATAGCTACTTCCAGAACTTCATATTCACTTGTCTTCTTCCACATTTGTGGCATCATTAACCTTTTGTGGAAGAAACACAACAATTCAGTAGGCAAGCTGTGGACTATAAAAGCATCGATAGTGTTGAAAGGTACAGGCTTTTTCCCATCGTATCTGGCATTTGCCTTTTTAAGCCCCATGACTCACTTCTGCGTGGTTTTTGTTGATTCAAGGAATAAATATTGATTTTAGCGGATTTTACTTTTGTTCTTAGGGAGTTTTCTGCAATTTCATACAGCTTCTATGGGAGAGATTTATGGAAATACCCTTGTCCCATCTGGGGACAACATGCAACAAGGTCCCCATGCTCAGACAAGCATCGGGTCAGCATTGGGATGGGAGAGAAAAGCTTAAAGGCAGAGTAGTGTTACAGGCTCAGTTTGCCTACGATCTCTTGGAGTTACCATGATGTCACAAGCACAAAATGCACATGTAGAAACAGAATAAAATTCAGCTGGAAGTTTGCCCCCTGCAAAAAATTGATCATGTAAGTTGGAAGGCAGTTTTTAATTCCAGATTCTTTTTGTAAAATAAAATGAACACAGAACAATTGCCAGGGGTTTTTTTGAGATAAAGACACAGACTTAGGATATTCTGTGACTTAATAGGTTATTAATTTACTCTTTTAAAATTATTTTTTAACAAGTGCCTTCATTTCTTTCTAAAAACTAGAGCAAAGGCTTTTGCTTCATGTCTGCTGTCAGGATCTGGGAACTGGCAGCACCAGATCTAATGCTGCTACTTAGTAATCCATTTGTCTCTTGTGGAGGGCAATGGAATTGTGATACTGTATTTTCTTTACTTCTGTTAAAGTGGCACAAAGACACCCTAGCCAACATCCAGCCTTTTCATGTCAGATACAACAGGCAAAACTGGATGATTTAAATAAATCTGTTAACACAGGGTAGGAAGGAAGTGCTTAATTTTAGGGAGAAAAAATAAGAAAATTAGGGCAAAACAGCAATGAAGTTGTGATGGGGATACCCAAGAAAAAGCACTTGTCTAAGCTCAGCTGCAAGGACGTGGCTTTGCTGGCAGTGAGTAGATATGTTCCTGCCTGCCTCAGGGCAGGTTAAACACTGAGTGCAAGCAGATGTGGAGCTTATTCTCACATCATTCTTATTAAAGATATTTCCAGAGTTGAGAGTAGTTTGTTCTGTAGGACTGGAAGACCTGCCACGCAAGAAACCCTCCTCTCCTCCACTCCTCCCTTGACAGTGAATTTATGAGCGCTAAGGAAATATGCAGCCATTCATAACGCCTGGTAGAGTCTGCTGTGCCTGTACAAAGTGCACTTGCAGGTACCAGTGACAATGTTGACAGATGTGTCAGCTCCCAAGTATAAGGTGATGTTTACAAATGCTCGTCACCCAGAAGCTGTTAACCAATGAGCACTTGAAAAAGAAAATAAATCTGTTTTCATGAAGAGTTCTTCATCCTCCCCAAGTGCCTTATTCAACTATGAATTGACTCCCAGCCTTGCTCTCCACAGTTAGTAAATAAGTTGTTGATACATTATCTTGGAACGAAACCAAATGATGGATTTTTTTCTCCTTCTTTCTGTTAAAATAAAGTACAATAACAGGTTTGGTGAAATAATTGGGGTTTGGGGCCGGATCAAATTTATGTTCTCTTGTCAAAACAACACAGAAGACGAAAAAATGTTTGGGGCAGGGAGGGAGAAAAGTTTGGACTTCTTTCCCCAAGATATTAGCTGGACCACTTTCCCCTCTCAGAGCATCCACTTTTTGTTTCTTTTTTTTTGGTTTTTTTTCCAGTTTAGTCATCCAAAAAAAGCCAGGCAGCCTAGCTATTTCTGTATATACTCTGCATGTTTTTCAGCTAATTACTTGATTGACTTTTACAGCCTGAAATCCAGTCAATGTGAAAAACTAGTTAATTCTGGTTTTTACATAATACTTCATCTACACATCTGAAGTTCTTAACTCCACTTGTTATGATAAGCCCTCTATTAAGGCAAGCTTCTTTTTTAACCTTTACTTCTGGGGATCCCTCAGAGGCCTTCAGTTGGTACTGGACAAACAGATTTGACAAAATGATAGCTGCTTTCTTTAATTTTTTTCATACTTTAATGACTAATTCAAAGCAGTCTATCTTTTTTGTTTCCTCACTAAGTGCTGTATTAGATCCAATAGCATGGAAGAAGTATTGTCTCAAGCTAAATGAGCAAGGTACAAAGCACTCAGTCACATGCTCTGACTTGGCTGATGCTGTGTGGAGACAGGAGATGGACTTGATGATCCTTATGGGTCCCTTCCAACTTAGGATATTCTATGATTCTGCGATACTATGAAAGCCATCAGATCATAGTATTTATTGGTCAACATAATGACCTTTCAAAAATGTGATGAAAACAATCTACCCAGTGTGTATTTGGAACAGGTCAAGCTACACAAACCAAGATTAAGCATCCCAAGCATCTTCTGCCTGCAATGGGAAATGCATAACTTGATAAGACTTATACCAAAAGACAGCCCCAACACAGCTGCCACATTGACCAGCTGCCCTTGAGGCTATGCAGCTTTCCTCACTACATGCCAGCTGTGCTCCTCTCCTGTTCCCTTCAGCTACAATGTCCACCTCTTCTGCCATTAGCTCCCTATATGCTTGTTGGATTATGTGGTCTCCCTTTAAAAAATAAAAAAATGCCCAAAAAATAATTTGCAGAAGAATCAGTCCAGATTTAACAAAGTACTTAAGACATTTTCATATATGGTCATCACCTTAGAGAATACTTCACACAGTAATAACCTCAGCCTCTTTCATAAATCACATAGAGTATCCTTTAATGCCTCCACTGCTGTCAACTGGACCACTCAGCAGGTACAAATACATTTGACACTTTTTCTCTAGTAATGTAGGAGACATTAGTATTGGGCCAAAAGGTACGATACCATGGAGTTTGAAACAATTGTAAAAATGTTCAGGTGGTGATTTGGATGCAGTTTTACGATTGCTGGGCTGAGCTACCCAGGAGTTTTGGTGACGTGCTTCCTGGAATAGCTCTTGTGGGGTTGGATTCTCTTCCTCTCAGAAATCGGTCCTTAGAAGGACAACTGGATCATTAGGATCATTTAAATTATGAGGGTTATGAGGGAAGACTTTTTTTTTCTGAATACTCTATATTTTTGGTTCCGCTTCAGTTGATGTCAGCATAAAGAAAAATCTTTCCTAAATAATAGAATAATGAAATTGTACCATGAGCAGGCTGGAAAGCCCTTCTAACTGGAAATCTTTAGGTTGTAAATGGAGACTACACTTTTCCAAAGCAATCTAGAGATTTAACTGCAGTCTGTGATTTAGAAATACTGTAAGTTCGGGGTTTTTTTCTGACAGCATTTTGGATATTCTACTTGCAATCCCAAATGAGTCTTTTAATTCTGAGATAAGCAAATATGAAAAATAAACTTTGCTAAGAAGAGAGCCAACTTGAACAAACCTCTAAAAATGTTGAATACTGAGTTTGAAATAAACCTAAACACAGTTTTTTATGTCATGCAGTTCCATCATCTGTCATCTGAATGGTGCACCAGAAAGAAATTCGTATTTCAGTGTAGGTAACAGCAGTTGCAATGGTTTAATCACAGCCAGGATCTAAGCCCCACACAAACACTTGCTTGGTCCCCACCAGTGGGATGGGGGAGAGAATTGGAAGGGTAAAAGGGAGAAAACTCATGGGTTGAGATGAAGACAGTTTAATAGGTAAAGCCAAAGCCATGCACATAAGTAAAGCAAGATCAGGAATTCATTCCCCACTTCCCATGTACAAGCAGGTCATCAGCTATCCCCAGGAAAGCAGGGCTCCATCACACATAATGGTGACTTAGGAAGACAGATGCCATCACTACAAACATCTCCACTTTCCTCCTTCATCCCCCAACTCTACATGCTGAGCATGACATCATACGGTGTGGGATATCCCTTTGGTCAGTTGGGGTCAGCTGTCCCGCTGTGTCCCCTCCCAACTCCTAGTGCACCCCCAGCCCACTGGCTGGTGGGGTGGTGTGAGAAGCAGAAAAGGCCTTGGCTCTGTGCAGCACTGCTCAGCCATGGCTGAAACACCCCTGTGCTATCAACACTGTTTTCAGCACAAATCCAAAACACAGCCCCACATCAGCTACTGTGGAGAAAATTAACTCTGTCCCAGCCAAAACTAGCACATCAGAAAATAGTTAACTTCCAGGAAAAGCACCAACTGCTTTAACATTTCTGGGACATTAGTTTTAATTTGTTTGAGGTTGGGGGTTTATTTCCTTCCTTGACTTTGAAGGCTTTTTTATTAGTTTCCTCAAAGTGTGTCTGTAAGTTCCCTGAATTGGCCATCTCCCCCTCACATGACTTACACAGTGAAGTCTGATTTCCATGGCTTTGTTGTCTTTCAGGTACTGAAAATACAATAAATAGGAAATTAGGAAGCCCTATGATTTTTTCAGTGCCAGAGAGGTCTCATGTGATTAACCTGCTGAGTAAGGGCATGGAATGCTAAGAAACAAATGTTCCACAAGACAGGAACTGCACGCAGTAAATGGAGCAAACCATGTTTTAATGCTTTATATGAATGGTTCTGCTTTGTTTTCCCAAGGGTAAGAGCATGTTTTGTTATTTTTGGTTGATGTACTGAAACTTATAAATGAACTAATACAAATGACTGATAGTTTACAGGCAAAAATTAGGCAAAAGTGTTGGAGAGAAAAAAGCATAGTCTTGCTCTACTTCACGTCAAATATATGAATTTCAACCTTAGCTAAAAAGGCTGACCATTCCAGCTTATTTACCTATCAAGGCCACCTCCATTAGTCCAGAAATCTGGATCAGAAGGTGATTGATTTTCTAAGTAGCACTTACTCCTAAACACCATCTGTGTTTAGACCTGTTACAGTGCCTCCAAGAACTACAGCTACAAGTTACAGCTAAAGCCCCAGTCATCCTAAAGGATTTCACCTTGGAGCCTAAAGATCCACCTGGAAAAGGATCTTGAAGCATGAGAAAGTTTCTGACCAGTAGGGAAACATACTCACCCAAACTTTGCGTGATGTAAAGTCTACTCCCTATCCAGTCATGTTTAGGACAGTAAAACAGTCTGGGGGGAAAGCTGTCTCCACAAAGCAAAACAGATCCCAGAGAAAATTTTCACTTCACATTAAACTCTTATTCTTCAAACAAAGCCTCATACTGATCCCCTCTGCTTGACCAGTTATTTCTGGTCAATATTTCTGAATATTGTGAAGCAATATTCATTTTTGTGTAACTCACACTTGCTCCAGTGTGATTTACATTTCTTCATGCAGCATGCAAGTGAATGAAGGAATGGCAGGTACTCTAGAATTAACACATATTCCTCACCTAAGACCATAATCAGTGCTCTAATCCAGAAAAGTAATTATTTTTAGAAAGATCTCATTGTATTTTATTCTGTTTTCCTTTTGCCAAAGAATTTGCTGTATTCAAAGGTCCTGTAACCTCAGAGTAAAAGCTGGTTCTAACAAATGTTTGGCTGTGAGACCTGCTCAAACCTTGTCACAGCCTTCAGGTGTCTTCCTATTCTTTAGACTTTTCAGCATTGTACATTCTATAAAAATCAAGTATGAAAGGACTGTCTCTTGCATGCCTCTGAAGAAATAATTAAAATATATGTAATGGAATAATTAAAATATATATCAAATCAAATCAAAGACATCTCAGTGGCTCATAGAAGTATTTTGAAAACATCCAAAATCTACCAGGTAAAACTAATACATTTACGTCTATTGATATTTGATTTTTCAGGAAGTGGATTGCATTTCAGAAATCCTCTGTCTAGAAACCCTGTCATTTTAAGGTTTTGGTACTAAGGTCAGCCTTACTGCCTTACAGGTAAGATCCTGCCAACCCAGACATTGGAAATAACAAGGAACTTAGACAAACTTTAACCTCTAAATTTTTGTACAGCCTTTCCTCACCTTTCACATCCTTACTTCACCGTGTTATCACAGACTCTGTTCTGCTTCAGTGTAATTGCACTGAGCTGAATCACAATACAGCAGAGCCTAGCGCAATGTGAAGATTGCTCTCCGAGTTCTCTGCCTGTTGGGATACATCAACCGGGTAAAATGTGAGATCTGCTGAGCTGTACCCAGCGATGATCAGCTTCCAAATATTGGCATTGTGCACCAGGGCAACTCTTTGATCTTCTGCACAGTTAAGCAGCAAATGTGTGCTGCTCACCACGATGTCTTGCTATGACTGTTCCTTGCGGTATCGTGCGCAAGGCAAAAGGCAGCCTTTCTATAGGGAAAGGTAAACTGAAATTAACCCCACTCCCTGTTTCTGTCACCTTGTATGTCTGTCAGGAGCAGGTTCCTGGTTCATAACCTTTTTTATCTCTTGAAAATATTAAACATAAACTATCCTCTGATAAGCAGTGATAGTGCATTTTGTAAGGGATCTGTAAAACAGATAAGGCAGTTGAGAAAATTGACTTAAAGTTTTCTCTCTGGCTCATGGGAAGTTCCTGCTCGTGTGTGTCTAAAGGGGAGAGCAGTAACCAAATGAAGGTGGGCGGGCACTATGCCTCTTGCATAAAAATTCTAACTGATAAGAAGAAACAGGAACTGAGTTTTTATTTTAGCATTTTCTAACTCTTCCAACAAATCAGCAGTGCCCCCTTCCTATTTATGTTCCTTTCGATGGAGGAAGGAATTTTATCTCTCTCTCTGTTAGTGGTTATATGCAGTTATCTGCCTGCCACTTTATAAACCTCCAGTCTATTTTGCTAGTAATTTGTTATAAAAAGTTTTAAGTGTAATTTGATTCTGATAACTGTCACATTAAATGGAGATGGGATTTAGTAGCAGAGTTCAGACTAAACATTGGTCAAACCAGTCACCAAATATATCCCATCTGCATATCCCACACCAGATTATAACCTTCTAGGGCCTTGTGGCAAGATAATCTTGTGGCAAAAATTCACTTGCTATTTCAAATCATAGTTTTAGCATCACTTTCCAGATTTTTATGCTTGGTTTTGCAATAGGATCTCAAAGCCAAGGTTCAGTATGTCTTGGCTAGGTATACTTTACACCCAATAATGTAATGCTTGCAAAACATCTTTGGTCTCAGATGATGATTATTACCAAAATTCAAGACATTACCAATTTAGGGGTGTTAAGAAATAACAGCTCCAAGAATAAAGTTATCTCCACTGTGAGGGAATAACGGGTGAATACCGAGCACAATCAGAGTGGGTCGGGAAACATCTGGATTTTCCTTTGATGCCCAGGGATTTTCTGGTTTGTTCTGCAAGTTCTTTCAGAGCAGAGATTGGGCCCCCAACTGCTTTTCCTGGCTGGTGGCACACAGAGCAGCAGCAAGGGCACCTGTCCACAGAGACCTTTGAGAGGCACGAGGCAGGGACAAGCACAAAGGAGCCTTGCCAGTAGCTGCCCAAGAAGGCTGTCGAGGTGAGTGGTGGCAGAAAGAGTTATTTGAGGTTGAGGACAGAGGGGAGAAAGAATAACCCCAGGAATTAGAGCAGGAGGTATCATGGTTGCCACAGTGCCTGTCTATAGGGCTGTTTATTGAGTATGTAACACGCAACAGAGGGCACGTCTTTTATAGTGGGAGGTAAACAGGAATGACCTCAGCACAGTGTTTCCAGTTGTTTGGGTTTTTTAATTAGATTGCCCTTCACATTTTTATCACGTTTCAGCTGGAGGCCAGACTGCAAGTGCTGGCTGCTGCAAAGTCAGACTGAGCGTGTCCACGCACACACGTGTCCCTGCATACTGATAACTGACAAACTTACTCAGCTTTTTCTTACAGTGTTTCCACCAGTGTTTCCTTACTGCTTTACTGTCATGGCAGGGTTGGTACTGAGCTAAGGAACAGGGATGCAGTGCTAGCTTCTGCTACCAAGATCTTTTTTCTTTTAAAAAGTTGTTCAACATACAGGAGAGCAAATGAAAGAGGGAAGGTGACTTTTTCACAAAATGCAATGGCAGCTCTTCCACTTCTTTTTCTCCCTTTTGTTTTGGGTTTGCTTGGGATGTTGGGGGGCTTTTGCATTTACTGCCTATGGTTATGTAGCCCTTAAAGCAATTGTTCTTCAGCCCCTGATAACCTGTTCAGTGTCAGGTATATATCTGTCATTTCTGGCTGTACAACCTCAGCACTTCAGGCTTTCTTTGCATTCTCACAGCACGCCTCTGGATCAGCAAAGGTGTATTTTATAAACTCTTTTTCACAAATACATAAATATTTAATAACTTCAATAAAAGCCTCTTTTTTAAAAATTAGTAGAGGGATAAAATTAGCTGCCTAAGATCATGCAAATTAGTGGTAAGAGAGCTAAAAAAGCAAAGACATCCTAATTTTCTAGATCATGTCATCCCTAACAATTGTTTTCTAAAAGATTCAGAGCAAAGTTGCTATTTATAATGCCAGGGGAGTGATATAACAGCAGAAATAAGGGATATAACACAAGGAAGGCTTTGCATGGAGTATCAATTTAATTCTCCACATTGACTTCCTTGAATCAAGATTGAATCAACGACTTCCGTGTGTGATTTGCCTGTCCTGTAAACCCTCTAGCTTCTGATGGGAGACCTTCAGCCTAGTTTAATTCAGGGTGTGCACATAAAAGCAGCTGCTCACAATACAGTAACACTCTTTAGTTTCCATGTTGTTTCCTCAGGACTCAAAGTTTCAAATACTATCTTAATGAAGCTACTTTGGACCTTCACTTTGCAACATATTTAGGAAAGCTAAAGATAACCTAGCCATTTGGAGAATCTTGTTTAATAAAATTATGTATGAAAAGGCATTGTGTTTTTGCAGCTATATAAAAATTAATTTGCACACAAAATAATTTTAAATGCATTTTGAAAACTTCCCTGAATGCTACATTTAGTGCAAGGTGCTCTTTCTCCTGAAATCCACAGGAAGAGATTCCTTCTTTGTGGAGGTGACAACTACCAGGAAATAACCTGAGCTCTATTCAATACCGTAGAAATACTGAGGCTGTCATGACAGCAGCATTTTAGAAATACATCATAGTTTCTCATTCCTACTATTCATCTCTATGGAATTTTAAAGTTACTGCAAATACTTTCCACTGTTGCTGTGAGACTTCAACATAAAGCAAAGGAAAACAAGATATACATCCCTTCTTGACTCTCTACTCAACTTGTAACTCTTCCTTGCTGCTTACAGTGGTGATGCTACTGTACTTTAGTGTAGAAAAATTTCATTGTTTTTTCTTGTATTAAATGTGCCTTAATGGATAGGGTAAGTCTTGCCAATGATACTGCAGTCTCTTTTCTCAATGAGGACATTGTATTGAGGAAATCAGTAACAGCAAATTGTATCAAATACAGCAACATTCGTTTATCTAAAATAGACCATCAATAAAAGAGAAATCAATACATATTGTTTAAAATCTGTGGATTTTGGTCTCTCTTCATGCGTGTGACCACTGACACCACAAGCCACACAACCTTTTTTTGCACATAAATACTCAAATCACTAAATGTCAGTCCACAATATTTACCGAATTCTTCAGTGCTGTTGATTACTGTAAACTCTTATAATATTTTCAAAACACATGTTGATATGTGAAATAAAAATCATCAGAAGGAACCAACCACAAGCACAGCTTTTTCTATTGCAAAGTTCAACTAAGTCAGATGTTCTTTTTTGAGAGCAAGGCTTAGGTACTGAGTCTCAGACAGCAAGAACCACAGTTATCCTAAACTCAACCTAAGTTTTTGGTCTCCATGAAAATGTCAACTAAGACTACTGTGATTCCTCCTGTGCAACATTTCAAGAGAATGTTAGAGCTGAATGGACTCCGTATTTTCTTTATTTAAATAAATAACATGCTTCTCTCATCCTGAAATACCTTCTTTGCTTCTCTCCTCCTAAACACTTTCTTTACAAGCTTTCACTTGGGGGAAAAAATTTGTTGACATCTGCAAAAACACCAAGATGTACCTTTTATATTCAGGTTGGGATACAGTACCCATATTCAGACACATCATTTTCCATGTCTGTTTGTAAAGAATGTGTTCAGATCCCTTTGGAATCAGTGAAGATCTAGTCTGTAGAGTGAGTGAGATACTCAGAATGCAGAAACCTGGCCAGCTGACCTTTAAGCAGATATCTACATTATTGATTAATCTCCCATTGGTCATAATGAGAATTTGGACATACAGTTCATATGCAGACATTGACACGTAGTCACATGAATGTAGGTATCTGAATCTGTCAGCTGAATCCCATTCCCAGTGTAGGCTGAAGAAGAGCCAAGTTCAGTCCCATAATGTTCCAAGAGAACTTTAAACCTCCCTCACTAGCAAGGAGAATTTGCTAATCACCAGGTGTCTGATCTCCACTTCATGCTGTGCACATAACTCTGTGTTAATTGGACCAAAAGCAGGACTTGAAGTGCCCTGCCAGCTACTGGACTTCCCACCAGCACAACTGCATCTCCTCTCTCTTGCTGCATCGGGGCTCATGTCCTGGTACTGGGGCACCCTTTTCTTCTGGGAAACTCAGAGCCAGACCCCTGACCCACACCTGGCAGAGCAGGAATTTAAATGTTGGGTCCCCTACAGTGTTCTGAGTTTTTGGGGAAGAAAGGTTTCTCTCCTTCCCTCCCTCTTGATCATTTTCAGTACTTCAGTAAATCTTGGCCTTGTCCTGCTTCATGGCTGGGCTTTTATGTGCTTTTGGCGAAGGAGAGATTGTTCCCTGTTGGCCTCCAGTTGAAGCTCTCATAAACTCATGCTGGGTTCTGGGGCTGGAAGAGAGACAATAATAGCTTTCTTGTTTAAAAAATAAATAAATCTCCCAGGTCTCAGGAGAAATAACTGGGTTCTGAGCCTGGGTTCATTTTTAGCAGGTTTATAGGTAGGGAATCCTTGCAGAATGTTGCTGTTTCACAGCATTAGAGTACAAATGGGTTGGAGGTGTACAAGTGAATTATAAATGTTCAGATACTATCCTCTTACTGGTTGCACTACAGCATCCAATACAAACAGAGTAAAAAAAAATGCAATGCATTCACAGTGATACTGTCTGAAATCTCCTCCTGATTGCTCTCTTCAACATATGGTATGAATTTACTTGTAATTCATTAAAAGCTTTTTTGGATTACATCAAAAAGGGAAACACACAGCACATATTGACTTCAAGGATATTTACTAATGAGTAGCGCAGCTGGGATCTTCTAATTATTTCCATAAGCACTAGTTCATCAGAACAGTACAGCTAGGTCCTAGTGAATGACACAGGATACAAGGGTGAACAGGAGGAAAAAAGGGGTTTTTTTTTCCTTTTTTATTGACAAAAATAAATTTGTATCCATTAATAAATCAAATTAACATTTGCCTAACAACCATTAAAAACTGACTTTCTTCTTTTTCCTTGAGTTTACACTAGGTGAAACTGATCCAAATTAATCACTTTTTAGATTGTCTACTTTATTATCATTCTACAGCACAGCACATCTAAAAATCCCTTAAAATTAAATATTGCTTCTCTGAACATGTTATTTTATGGGCAAGTTCATTAACTGATGTGCAACCTGAATTCATTCCTGTAATAAGTCATTCATTTGTCAATATGAGACCATTCAGAAGCTTCAAATAGATCGGGTACTATAACAAAGATAATCTGACATTCTTTTGAAAAGAATAAAGAAGCTGCAACCTAGGGAGAAGAAGAGGATTTATGGCCTTTGGAAGAAGACAGGCCACTCATAGGGGTTAGAAAAATGTAGTGAGGCTATGCAGGGGAAAAATTAGCATGGCAAAAGTACAACTAGAATAACCTGGCCTCTCATGTTAAGGACAACAAAAAAAGTTTCTATAAATACATTAGTAATAAAAAGAGGACTAAGGACAACCTCTGTCCTCTCATAGATGGGGCCAGTAATACAGTGACAAAGGATGAGGAAAAGGTTGAGGTGCTGAATGACACCTTTGCCTCAATCTTTAACAGCAAGACCAATTGTTCCCTGAGCACCCAGCCCCCTGGGCTAGAAGACAGGGATGGGGAGCATAATGCAGCCCCCATAATCCAAGGGGAAATGGTGAGGGACCTGCTTCAGCACCTGGATGTATGCAAGTCTATGGGATCAGATAGATCCACCAGAGGGTACTGAGAGAGTTGGTAGAAGTGCTCTGCAGGCCACTTCATTTATGAGCAGTCCTGGCTGACTGGGGAGGTCCCAGTTGACTGGAGGTTAGCAAATGTGATGCCCATCCACAAGAAGGGCAGGAAGGAGGACCCAGGGAACCATAGTCCTGTTGGTCTGACGTTGGTGCCTGGGATGATGAGGCAAATCATCCTGAGTGTCATTATGAGGCATGTGCAGAAAAAGCAAGCAATCTGGCCGAACCAGCATGGGTTCATGAACAGCAGGTCCTGTTTAACCAACTAGATCTCCTTCTATGAAAAGATGACCCACTTAATGGATAAGTGTAAAGCTGTGGATGTTGTCTATCTGGATTTTAGCATAGCTTCTGACACCATTTCCCACAGCATTCTCCTGGAGAAACTGTCTGCTCTTGGCTTGGATGGGTGTATTCTTCAAAGGGGTAAAAAACTGTCTGGATGGCCAGGCTCAGAGAGTGGTGGTGAATGGAGTTAAATCCAGTTGACAGCCAGTCACCATAGGTGTTCCTCAGGGCTCTGTGCTGGGGCCAGTTCTCTTTAATATCTTTATTATTGAGCTGGCTATGGGGACCATGTGCACCCTCAGTAAGTTCGCAGATGACACTAAGTTAGGCCAGTGTATTGATCTGCGTGAGAGTAGGAAGGTTCTACAGAGGGATCTGGACAAGCTGGATCAATAGGCCAGTGGCATGAAGCTCAACAAAGCCAACTGTGGGGTCTTGCATTTGGGTCATAAAAACCCAAGCAGCTCTACGGGCTTGGGAAAGAGTGCCTGGAAGGTTGCCTAGCAGAGAAGGACCCAGGGGTGTTGATAGACAGATGGATGACTTAATATGAGCCAGCAGTGTGCTCTGACAGTCTAATCTTTTTTGGCATCTTTTTTTCTAACTAGAAAAGCTTAATCATTTCCTGGATCTTTAAGAGCTATTCAGGTATGTTCTTGCACATATCTTGGAAGTACCCGCTGCTACTTAAAAGGAAATACCCTTCATCAGACCTTCTTGACACCCATGTTAATTTAGATCCAACCAGAAGTTCATTAGAGTTCCTGTAATCTGATTTGAAAGTATTACAACAGAAGGAAAGTTTGGTGAAAGCCCAGGCACAACTGTGCAGTGATGCATACAGAAAAGTAAACTTACATAACTAGTTTAATATTGCAAACACAGAAGTAAAAGTTCAATGCTGCATGAAAACAGTACAGACTGTCCTGATCTGGGGTTTACATCGATACTTTAAAAACCAGGATCTGTATCTCCCCTTATTTGCCCAAGAATTCCCTGGTCCATGGGAAGGGTTTCCTTCACTCTTTTGAGCATAAATTGTTACAGATGACACTGGGGAAAACAAGCCCCTGAACTCTGCTCACCTGTCAGCTGAAGCACTGGGTCTAGGACTTAGGGGAAGTGGAGATAATTATAGCTCCCAGTCTGCAGAGCATGCAGATAACTACAGTCAGTGAATACTGTAACTTCTCAAGTGGAAAGAGGAAGAAGTAGAAAAAGGAGATCACAGTAATAACTGAGGATTTACCACATGGCACTCAAAAGAGGAGGGTAGTTAAAAGATGCCAGCATCTTCCTTTTAAGCACTGAGGTTTAAGTTAGTCAGCTTTGGGAATTCTTGCTCTGCCCATCATCACAAGGTATCTGCACATCATCACAAGGTATCTGCACATCAGCCAGCTGTAATACTTTGCTCCTCCCATCAAGCCCATCATTCAGTCTTGTTCCCTCCAAACGAGAGCTCAGCCCAATGGAAGCCAGCATCAGGACTGGCCACCATGGACACAGAAGCCTGAGATGCAAGAAACACCTAATGGCAGAAATCCTACTCCTGTTGTCTGAAGTGCCAAAACATTTTTCCTCAGAAGAAAATATGTGCAAGTGAGTGGGCTGTCATGGAAAAGAAACCCAGCTACCCCAAGGGAAGACAATATTACAACCATGCAATGTAACTTTATGAGCAGAGGTAACATCTTTTCTAACCCAAGAGATTTAAGCCAGGATCTACAGCAAGGATAATTTATTCTAGCAATCTACTGTAGTTTGCACAGAAGTAGTAGAAGGCCTCTGCCTTCAGAAATCAGCTGCCATCTCACATGTTCAAAAAATAGTTCAGAGCATTTGGGGAAAAGAGCATTGTAGCAGGTGATTTAGGGGCAATAGTCCACATGTCCTGAACCACACGGCCTCACCTCCAGCCCAGTCCTGATACAGGGACCCCCCTTCATCAGTCAGGACATAACTACATATGTTATTTAAATAGACAGCCCATTTTCACTTGTCTTCTTAAGAGTTTTGTTTTAGTTAGGCTTAAATGTTTTACGTGTGTCTTCAAACACTTACCTTCTGCCTCTGCTTTTTAAACATTTCTTTTCCTAGATTAAATAGTGTCAGTGGAAGGTCCATGCATATCTTTAAAAAAAAAATCCAAGAAAACATTCCATTTTAACTGTGGTCTGTCCTGGCAAGGGAAACAGTCAGTGATGTGCTAGTAAGAGTCACGGAGTGCATGCTTGGTGAGCAGGAATGTTTACAGTGATTCCTTTAGATGAAAAGGACTGCATTCGTTGACCCTTGGGAGCATGTAAACATTTAATCAGAACATAATTCGGTAGTAAACACATGCTACCTGTATGAATAACACCTGCTTGATTAGTCATGTTACTTAAATACAATATATATATTTATATATAAATATAAACAAAATCTACAAACTGTTAGAGTATTGAGGGGGAGAGGATAAAGCAGAAGAGAGAGGTCCTTGCCCTCAAGATTTAACACTGTGTTGAGAAATACAAATATTTAAAGGCAAGTAATGGTCACTTTCCTAATATCTGGGGTTTTTCTTTCTTCCCATATATCAATGCCACAGTAGATATGGAGGACACTGCATTATGGGGGTTTTTTTTCACAGTCCCTCATATTTTTCTAAACTCGGCTGCATGTTTTCCACTACACCAAACCAAATTCCATATGTCTTTCCTCAGAGGTCATGTCTTTTATACCCCTTTAATTTTGCTTTCTTCCACAATTCCTATCACCCACATCTTTCTCGAAATAACCAAAATTAGACACAGCACTCCAGCTGAGGACTTAACGGTGTTAAGCAGAGCAAACACTACTCCATGTGTTTCACATATGATACTTCTGTGCTTTTATGAATTTTGCCCTTTTTTCACAGCAGTTTGACATTGTTGGCTTCTGTTCAGTTTTCCATCCACCGTATCTCCTAGATGTTATTCTGCAGAAAAGCAGCCTACAAAGTGAATCCTAACTGCTTCTGATGGATAGATTATTCCTATGCAAAGACAGTATCTTGTGCTTCTGCATGAAAGAAGGGCCTCTTATTTGTGTTTTAAGTCCATAATGTGTTTATATTAACTGCCAACTCTTTTTACCCCCTTTGCCCTTAGACTGCCTTTTCATGAGTAACAATAATCTTCCTACACTGTAACTTACTTTATTTTTTCATCATACCTCTCTATTTTGGTAAAGAAACAAGAACTTCCTAATATTGTAATTTCGCCAGCACGTTAATGTAAACATTCTTCCTTGATCACATTCTACCTCTGAGGATGAAATGTAGAAAAGTCCATCTCCATTTAATTCTCTTACCTCTTAGAAGGAAATTTTGTTCCCAGCACTCACAAAGAGGGCTTCCCAACCCCTTGCCTGTGTTGTCCAAGGGATATCCAGACATATGGTGGTTTCTTTAGTCCTTTCCTTTAGACTAATGAAATGTCATCTTCTCGATATTCCTGGTCTGACAGACCAAAAGCCATTGTTTTGTCTTTCTCCTGACAAAGGGAAGGCCTTAGAATAAGTAACTTGCTTATATGAGGCAATTCCTCCTCCCCTTTTCTTCCCTTTTTGAAGCAGGTGTACATCTTAGCATTCAGTCCTGTGAATTATCTCTGTAGGTCTTTTATCAGCCTAACTCAGCATTTTGATAATGTATAAAGCTTTCCTGCATATGGTATGTATAGGGTTCAGCAGAAGGACTGCCTTCTGTGCTTCTTATGATCTTAGTACTTATGTCACTCTATTACTTAGAAAAAAAAAATAGTTATTTTCCTTTATATAAAGCAAAGAACCATATTGACATGACATTTTCTTAAAGGTGAGAAGAATTATAGCAATTACTTGAGAAATCTGTATTGTCTTCATCCTCATCAGTTAAGTATCTCCCAAAATAGGTGTGTAAACTTCATAGGAGAGAATAAAAAACCTTCTTTGTCTTTGTACTTTGAGCAAACATGTACTATAGAGAACTTGTAAAACCACTTCGGCCTCAACAAATTCTTGCAAGTTGTTGCTGATTAGAAATATTTATGACTAAATAGCCACCTGTGATATAACTCTGCTTAATTAAAAGAATTTGAGACATTCCTGCTTCCCAATTTCAGGAAAGCCACAAACATTTATTTTGCTTGGTCATTGTTAGGACCTTAGGGCAACATAACTCATATTTTCTCAGAGAGTTTGAGATGTATTGTGACATTTCTCTAGCAGGTTTTAATTCTTCCAACAGTCACTTCTACTCAGACTTACCCATTGCACCAAACTCTTGGTAGCCCTGCAATTGCCAATGCTAAAGTAATAAAAAATGAACTTTTTCATTTTACTTATCAATTGCTTCTAGAAAAATAATTTCTGCCTGAAAACATATGCAACATAGATGCAAAATAACAAAGCTGTTACCACTGAAGAGCAGTGGATAAAGATCTAGGTCTTTTATAGCTCCATCCTGTTAATTACAACCCAGCTGGATGGGAAAGGTAGAGTAATGGGCTAAATCCTAGCCTTGATGCCTGTTGTGTGTTTGATGGCTGTGGGTTGGGTGTCTTGCTGGTGCTCTCTTGGCTTGTTGCAGAAGTCAGGAAAGCAGTAAGCAACTATGATACTTGGGAGATACAATGCACTCTCCTTGCAATTGGTTGCTATTTTGAGGAGGTGTTCTGGTTCAATTGGGTGTCTATTGCTTTTGCAAGTGTATTGTCTTCAGTATTAATGCTTTGCTGGGGAACCAAGCTCTCATTTCCAGTTTGTGTCTTGGGGGGTTTTGTGGGTTTATGTTTATTTTTAATAATGTTAAGTGTATGGCTAATAATTCTTTAAAGTAGATATCTTTCCTTGTTCAGTCAGCTATGGCTGGTGTTAATTAATGTTACTTAGCTGTGTTTAATTTTGCTTTTCCTGTCACTGACTGCTTTTGGACAGATGAATTAAATGCATGCAGGCAAGGGTGAATATTGTCTGTTTAGAATAGAATACTTCTCAGATGTAGCAAGTATTTTCCAAAGTTGCATAAACAATTTTGGATAAAAGAAAAAATATTCTTTCCCCTCCAAATCACCTTATGATATTTTACTGTAATGCTCCACCTAAAATTGCAATGGTATTACTGTATAGAAGCTGAGGGAGCTGGGCCTCTTTATCTTGGAGAAGAGGAGACTGAGGGGTGACCTTATTAATGTTTATAAATATGTAAAGGGCAAGAGTCAGGAGGATGGAGCCAGGCTCTTCTCAGTGTCGGCCAGGGCAATGGGTGCAAGCTGGAGCATAGGAAGTTTCATGTGAATATAAGGAGGAACTTTGTCACTGTGAGGGTGGTGGACCACTGGCACAGGCTGCCCAGAGAGGTTGTGGTCTCCTTCTCTGGAGACATTCAAACCCTGCCTGGATGTATTCCTGTGTGATTTAGCCTAGGTGATCCTGCTCTGGCAAGGGGGTGGAATTAGATGATCTTTTGAGGTCCCTTCCAACTTCTAATGTTTTGTGATACTGTAAGCTACCTTTATTTTTTTTGTGTTGCCTCTCTGTCTTTTTTGTTTTTATTGACTAGATTTGACTCTGCTTGACACGTGCATGCTTTAGACCAGGATGTTTGCTTCTGCAAAAAAAAGTCACTGTGCTATTTTCTTTTTTATTTAAGCACAGAATAGTTAGCTGTAATTTAACTGAATCCATGTTTCTTAGTAGACTAGATTAAGATCATTTTTCTAGGAGACTATTTCTCTATCCTACTGTTCATTTTCCTTTTAAACCTGTTGGTTTATGGCTTTGGTTTGACCCACTTTGGGAATGCATAAAGTACAACATCACTCGCAAAGAAAGGAATGGGGTGGGGTGGGGCTGAGGGAGAAGAAAACCGTGTTCTTGACACCCCATGCTTCTCCCTTTTTGTGCTATCCATTGTCTGGCTCATCTCGTACACCCTTTCTGGACTGCCTTTTCTACGCAGGGGCATAATCTTTTTCTCACAGGGCATGTAGTGTGTAGAGCAATGGCTTTGAATCATAATTGACTCTTCATTGTTACTTTGTGTGAATAACTGATAATGAAGCTTTGAAAGTGAAAGTGTCTGTGTTTTGAAGGTATCGAAGCGTCCCTACCTGTCCATGATCCTAAATAAGGTGCATGGGGACTTAGCGCTTCTGAAAACTATTCCAGGTGAGTTTTTTGAGTTCATGCTATCCTTACTCCTCTACTTTGATAATTATGTGCTCTGTCAGCCCCACGCCTGTCATCAAATCTGGCATTTACTTTCTAAACAAGGTATCCCTATATTTAAAACTTTTAATGTGATGATAGTTTCTTCTGAAGATAAGTTAATCATGTGTTTTAACAAAAAAGCTGAAACACAGTGAGGAGTTACTCTTGCTCCAATTGAGATGAATAAGAAAAAAACCTGTTGCCTTTGGTGAAGGAAAAGCTGCATACAGCTGTGAACCTCGGGGCTGGGACAGTGAAGTACTTCAGCTTGCTTTTCTGGTTCTTCTTCTAAATACTGGGAATGCAGATTCTTCATGACAACAGAAGCCAAAACTTTTCATAAATTTTCTGGAACAGAGAACAGAGTTGCTAATGTGCATTATGCAGGGTTAATGCTGAGACTGTAACAAAAACCTGGGTAATGGTAATAAGATAAGAAAGGACTTGAAAAAGTAATGGCTCTGACATGTAGGATCTTGTATCTAACTGAACGTATATGGTCCCGGTGGGCAGGAGATGATGAAGCCTAATAATGCCTTTTCCTCTGAGGATTTTCCAGGGAATTATAACAAATGCATAAACTGTAATTTAAATCCTGTGACAAAGGCAGAAAAGAGAATTAGACTGTCCTGAACTTCTTTCTTAAGAATAACTTCCGCTGAGTAACTACTTCCATTATCTGAGGCTTGGTTTTGGGATAATGGCATTTGAGTGGATGGGAAAATAATTAGAAGATTATTTTTCATAAACACTTGAAGTGTTTATCATTTGCTTTCAGTAATGCTTTTGTTACAGATCTGTGGGGGCAGGGATAGGGCAAGCAGAAGACCTGTTTTTTTGTTGCACAGAAAATCTGTATACCTGGTTTGGGGCGGGGTGGGGGGTAACATCTGGTCTAACTCAAAGCAAGAAAAACAATCTTACATTTGCCAGAATAAAACCCCACACATGTTGTGAGGAACAGGTGGAAATTTAATGAGCAAAATGTGATGCTTAGCTTCTGCAAAACCAGAAGTGAATTTAGCTAGCTTTGCTCTTCATGTCATTTTGGAGTGGGAAATGAAAATTAAAACTTCTTTTAATAACAGTTCTTAGCAATTCCCCAAATTTGCTGTGACCTTGCTGATAACTTTAACAAGCCTGTTTTTTTCACTGGAAAAGTGTATCTTCATCAAATACCCCCACCACCACACACACACACACACACACTTCTGCTTATCAGCAGGGTTTTCCAAAGTCAAATTCTTCTGCTTGTAGTACCGATGGGGACTCAAAGATAGAAAGTGATACCCTGATAATGGGGCAGAGCGGTTCCCCATGTGCGGTTGGCAGGGCTGGAGCCCTGCGGGATGCTGCCGAGGGCGGGAGCCCCCGGGGGCGAAGTCAAAATGTCTTTGCGGACCTCCTTGACCACCGCGACTCCTGCCAGGCTGCGGCACCGATCTTCACCTGAAACCCGAGCCGCGGGAGGGAAGGAGGGCGGGCGGGCGGTGCCCGCCGCTATAAAGCCCGCGGCCGGGGAGCGGGGCAGCCCGCCCCGCAGGGACCGGGCCTGACCGGCAGCCGCGGGGCCGGGGGCTTCGCACCCCGCCCCATCCCACCGGAGGGGCCGTAAGGGGCCGCAGGTCACCCACACCTATGGGCACAGCGCGGGTTGGAAAGGTAAGCTGAAATCTCGCTGGCGGGGGGCGGGGACGCAGACAGAAATCTGTCTAAAAGGATGCTTAAAAAAAAAAAAACCAAACCCAAACTCCACCAAAACCAACTTTTTAAACAGTATAAGTTGCTTGTATATTTTGTTATTTTAGCCTACATCAAGTTCATGTGTGTGTTTTTAATAAACCTGTGTCTGTGATGCTCCAAGTTTTCCTAGGCTTTTAATCTTGTTCTCTAAGTCATTTACCACCTCTAGATCTCACTTAGTTGGTGTATGGCAGAATACCTTAGTCTTTATCATTGCAATGATGGTTGTGTTACAACTGTTCAATGAGCTTTAATCAAACATAAGGTAATGGGAAAAATCCTCTGTTCTGTAATAGGTAATCCACAATCATTTGTATAGAAATGATTAAGGGATTTAGCATTAAAGCCTACTGAAAGAGGCTACTGGGGTTCTCAGTAGTAGTACTTCTTAATCACACTGTTACTTGTTTTTTCAGTCATTTGAGTGGGTCAATGTTTATGCCAAAATGTAATAAGTCATGGAAAAACCCACAAATATTTTAATGTTAACTCTTTAGATATCTACTATTTATGAATGCTTTGTCTTTTTTCTTTTTTTTTTTTTTAATGCAGGCTTCAATTAATGTAAGCACTCAGCAAAGAAGAACAATGAAGGACCCTTCCATAAATTCTGCAGAAAAGGACCTCTCTGATGATGGTAAGACACAGGTGTGAGAGCTGCATGTGCATTTGAGGAAGATATTCCGCAGCTCCAAACCTAAAGGTGCAATAAGAGGTCTTTCGTGATTGCCATGATGGTTTTACAGGAGATAATGCAATGAGCTTCTGGCAAGCTAAAGCCACCACCTAGAAAACGATTGAATGAATCATTTCACCAAGTTAAAAAAAAAAACCCAACTCATTTGCATGGGTTAAACTATTTAGGTGGGTCCTAGTCTGGGCATGAAAGCGCTCCTAAATTAAGCTCAGTAGGGTGGAAGCACATGTTTGCCTTCAAATGGTTGTTTAAATTGGGCTTTATGTCTTATTGACTGACATTAAAAACAGTATGTGGAAAATTCTATTCATGGTGAGTCAGCAGTTAAAGTAAATGTAAATTGGGAGTGGCTGGTGTGTGGAGCCTTTCTCTCCCCATGCAATTCACAGATGGTCCCCTACCATAGTTGCTCATCAGTTTCTTTATCCATTTATTACACCTCAATTTATGTGTTTAGAATCATAATCTTTCTGGGTTAGGATTCCTCATTTGTGTAGGTTTCTAAAGCACCGAGCATGAAGGAAGTAGGACATGTGGCAACCACTGCAATACAAAGACATAATGAAGATCGTTATTACAGGCAAAGACATGAATCTGCAGTCAACTCACATTTATTCTACATTGCCTACAGCAATTATATCCTTCATGATGAGCAATTCCACTTATTTCAATTGAGCTTCTTGTTTGCATTCAGCTGTGTAGGTGTTTGCAGAAGTAACTAATTCTTGCTTTTAGTCTTTGGTAGTTTTTCTGTATAAATAGATTTTAATTGTAAAAATGAAGTTTGTTTCCTTCTTGAAACTAGAAGATCGGTTTTCTGGACTAGAGGAAATGAACTGAAGAGAAAGGAAGTTTCAACAAACATTCAATGAGCTGTTCCAGGAACATGAGAAAAACTTGTCTTTAAGCTTTAGGAAAGTTGCAAGGAACTGGTAAAAAGATGGGTTACCACATTTAAAGAAAAACACTTCTGACTTTTATTTCACAGCATCTGCAAACAAGGGATGTGACAACCTTTCTTTCCAACATGATGAAAACATTGAACAAAGTGATCAGTTAAAGCCAAAGAAAAAAAAGTAAGTATTGGTTGAATTTAACACTTTGGGTGCTGGTATGATGGGTGCATGGGGGAGGGAAACAAGTTTAATACAGCACTTTTAGGAAAAAAAAAAAACTTATCTTAACTAGTCTTTTGTATTTTCCTCTAGGAAGGAAAAAGAGAAATTGGAGAAACAGGTGGTTGGCATTTTTGAATTGGTTAGTGTCCAGTTTGAACATCTGCTTTGTATTTGCTGCTCTTTATCTGTCATTGAGTTCTCTATGAATTGCAACTAATAAGCAACCAAAAACCAGAGAAGAAGCCTGAGACCTTTTGATGCTAGACCTCTAACATTTGTCCTGTTAGGCCAGATTCTCCCTTCAGTGGTTTGGTAGCAATGACAGCCATTCAACCTTGGTGCTGTTGGAGAACAAAGCTCATCCCTGCTGAGGCTGACCTGGGATGTATATGCTGCACAGGCCCTTGCCTTGACTCTATTTATAACGGGTTTATCCTGTGTTTGACATCTGAGAGATCTGCTCTCTGAGAAAACCAGCAGTACGGTTTTGTGTCAGTTTTCCATACAACAGCTATTTCCAAATAACTCTTACACGTGAGCTTGCTTACCTTGGAACAAGAGAAGCTTAGTTCTTTGGTTTGTTCCATTTCCATTTACACTTAGGAAGAGGGTTAGGGCACATCAGGAATAAAATGTTCTGATTTCAGATTAACCACGTCCATGAATTCCTTTGTCAGTTTAAATTCACATCCTTCTTTAAACCAAACAAGTGTTCAGGGGTAGGGAAGCCTTAAGATACAATCTCTGCTGCGGACGTTTTTACTGGTAGATATAACCCAGGTGCTGGTTGATAACTCACTCTTGTTTACATTTCAACGGCATTATCTTAGCAAATATGTAACTTACTGGAACACCAACTGCATTATATTATACAAAGATGATCATCACTTAGAAACATGTAGGACGTACACCTTATCTTTCCTGCTGAGCTGGAGAAGAGCCATGTCTCCTGCCAATATTCCATTGGAAGCCTTACTGCCTACTGATTTAAAGACACAATTCTTATATTCTGAGTCTACCTTCAGTTGTAGTTGCTACTTGGAACACATAGGTAGAAACAAAGCTCAACTATAACAAATACCTGAACTGTCAGGCATGATGTCACCCTCTTTATTTTCTCTCTCTTTTTAATGCCCACATAGTTTCGCTATGCTGATTGGGTGGATGTCCTCCTGATGGTGGTTGGTTTGATCGCAGCTGCTGCAAATGGTACTGGATTGCCACTGATGATCATTGTCTTTGGAGAGATGACAAACAGCTTTGTGTTAAGTGGTGTGAAATCAAATGTGTCAGAAGGTAAAAAAAAAATAATAAAATTAGACTTTTTTATATGCCAGTTATGTTTTGCTACAAGGGCTGAGATTTTTTCCCATGCTACGTACTACTGCACATCTAAAAAAGTATCTCATGAACAAAATTCATCCTGCAAATGACCTGCAAAATAATTTTAATCGATCTTTGATGGCTAGACTAGGACAAAAGCAGTGCATTGGATGTGCTCTTCATGACTGAACTGCAACTTTGGCAAGACAGTAAGGAGCATGACCTGTATCATCAGTTATCAGGCACTAATTACCAGAAGTTCCTTAAAAATAAGTTTGTATCTGCCAAATTATTTTGTGTTTTGCAAAAGACAAAGTATTTCCAAACTGATGCCCCTAGATTACCATGATTTATATTCTATGATTAATATTTGTGAAAATATTGCAACTTTTCTCCCTACAGATACTTCAGCAAATAGTTCCAGCTGTCCATCAATTCCAGACATAGATATAGAACGTGAAATGACAAAGTAAGAATCTGTAGTTATTCTGTTAACAGAGTATTGGGGGATTTTTCTTTTCCTGCATTATCTCTTTCAGCAGAAGCCAAGTGTTTGCCTTCTGGAAAAGGCTTCCCAATAATGCATCTCAGGCTTCAGTATTTACTTTGATAGGATAACCGAAGACTTATGGTTGCTTTGTGTGTCTAACTTCTCTCAAGATACAGTGGGGTCATGTGGCCTTTTGTTCCCTTATCACAGGTTTGCTTACTACTACGTGGGAATTGGCTGTGCTGTGTTGATCCTGAGCACCATCCAAGTATGGACATTTTTGATTGCTGCTACAAGGCAGACAGCCAGGATCCGTCAGAAGTTCTTTTTTGCAGTGCTCCACCAGGAGATGGCTTGGTTTGATACCACCCAGATAGGAACACTGAACACCAGGCTGACAGAGTGAGGGCTCTGTTCATTTTTTACCACCCTAAATATGATCTTTATAAGAATAAACCGTCTATGGAATAGCCTATAGAGAGTGTAAAAAGCCCCAAAGTATGAAATACCAGAGCTCTGAGGGAAAAAAATAGTTATTCTTCTCAGCTTCATTTGTGTGGATTGCAATATATGCATTGTGATATATGGGGATTTGTTGTGAGATTCCTGACACTGGCATTCTAATGTCTGTGAAGTACATGTCAAACAGCACTAGATAAACAGCTCTGCTGTCTCCAGATTGTTTACAAACACTGATAGCTCTGGCACTTTATTAAATGGAAATGAGCTTTCATTTACAGCCAGCCAGATCTCAAGCTGGACTCTGTCCAGTGTTTGGAGTTTTTCCATAGACTTAAATTGACTTAAGGATGAGAGCTGTATGCATCAAGATGCGATGGTACTATATGCATGAACACTGACTTTTCTTTTTTTTTTTTTTTTTTCCTCCCCCATGGATTTTCAGGTAGCTTTGGACAGAGCTGTGTCCTGAAAGGTGTGAGAGCAGCTTAAATGAAACCACTCACAGATGTAGTATCTGTAGGTGCAGGGAAGAGAGAATGGGGAAGGAAATTTGTATGAAAAACAGTTTCTTCCAAGTAACAGTTTTACTGACAGAATGGAGATAACCCTTGATCTGAGCCTGTAACCAAAGCTAAACATAAAATATATTGGAAAGCTGAGCAGAAGGAATCATTTGGAGATGGTCACGGGAGGCTGTTTGGCTGTGTACTTGTATTGCTCCATTTGGATTTTGGATAAGGAAACTAGGTCATTCGTGACCTAGTGACAGGGCACAGAAACAGCAGAGAGTGATGGAAAATACAGAAAATTAGCCCGAAAAAAATATAGGAGGTTTCTGCTGTGTTTTGGCCGCACAAGAAACTAATGGTACTGTTCAGTAGCTGTGGTTAGAAATTTCACTGCGCCAGTTAGGAAATGGCAACGCTTCTGACATTGGGCCACACAGCATGAAATGGAGGGGGAGGGAATTAGAACAAAAGGCATTCAAAGCTAACAAATCTTTTTTATTATTATTGTTGTTATTTAAAGGGACATCAACACCATCCACGAAGGTATCGGCGACAAGATCTGTATATTTGTACAGTTTTTTGCCACATTTCTGGCAGGGATTATCATAGGCTTCATCCACGGGTGGAAGCTGACACTGGTGATTTTGTCCGTCAGCCCTCTGCTTGCTGCATCAGCAGCAGTTTGGTCAACTGTAAGTGTGTGGGGATTAATGAGCAAAGCAAACCAGAAAAACATCAGAACCCTTATGGACAGGAAAGGGGAAGAGCATAAGAGAAAACAAATGTGGTTTCTAAGTTGGGAGGTTGGCACCATGCTTACTTCATGATTTCTGCTGCTCCTGTATCTTTTCTCTGGTTTCTCAAGCACATATTTGCATGTCCTATTTCCTGTGTCCACCAACTACGTCCTCCTCCTGTGTAGCAGGAGGATGATGTGCATCAGAGTATCTTCCTCACATAGCAATTTCTTCATGCAGAGCATTAGAAAGCCCAGAACAGGCTCATGACCCTCACTTCCCTCAACACAAATGTCTTTCAAGCTCTTATCCACACATACACAATACTCTATCTACTGCAAACAAGTGTTTTTGCTGTGTAGAGAATAGACGCTGGGAGATTCACTCCAGTCTGCGTAGCTGTATGTTATAAATTAGTGAAATATCTCAAGAGGTAGGAAAATATTTTACTCTTGTGATCTATTGTAGCCACAGCTTGTATTCCTTAGTGGTTTCTTACATATAATACCAGGGGTTTCTTCTATTTGAAGCATTTCAAATCAACTAGGGAGAAGAGTGTTAGGAGCTGTAATGCAACTGTCTTACTTTAATGTCTACTGGCACTCTAGTTTCTGAACACATCAGACAACCTCACAGGCAGCAGCAGCACATCTCTCTGACCCCACATTCATCTTAGTGTAGTTCATAGGCTGTCCTCAATGTGGGAGGAAAGTGGGATAGTCATGAAGCTCATCTGATGCCTGTGAGGTCTTTTACTTTAATGAGAAAGCAGTGAGAAAATGAGCTGGATTTGGGGAAAATTCAGAAGGCGGTTGCCCCCCTCTTACCTAAAACCTCATTGTTCTTATGCAACAATACAGTACACGCACCCTTTCAGTGGGCTGCAGTAACATCTGGTTTTCTACTTTCTAGCTCCTGGCATCTCTCACAGCTAAAGAACTATCTGCTTATGCCAAAGCAGGAGCTGTGGCAGAAGAAATTTTGACAGCAATCAAGACTGTTGTGGCCTTCAATGGACAGCAGAAGGCATTAGCAAAGTAAGCTTTTGAAATAATTATGTTTAAAATGCGGAAAAGAAATCTGGCTGTAGATTGGTGGCTTTTGTTTGTTTTCTCTTTTATTTTGGGGGGAGGACAGGGAGCAGGGGAATGGGATTCTCTTTAGTCTCACTTTATCCTTCTGTAAGTGGGCAGCTCCCCTGAAAATAAAGATGTTTAAATAGATCTAGTAGTGATACATGTTATTTGGTGTTATCACAGCAGCATAGACTCAAATTTCTCCTCTGATTGAGATCTGGAGTTGAATTTAAAGTGTAAGTGGTGGGAAGGTTATCTTTACCTAATAGTCAGATGCAGCAGAGCATGTGATTAATTGCTTACCTTCTAGAACATGTGCACTGCTGTTCTGATCTCTGATTAACGAGCTTATATTTAAGCTTCACTGGATAACACCCTTAAGTAAAATCGCATCACTGCCTTTTATTACTTTAATGATTTGCAAAAAACATTTATAGTTGACCTAACCAAGTGTTGGCCCAAGTCACGTGTAAAAGGCGAGGTGGACATGGCTGACCACAGATGTAGTCAAAATAACATTCAGGACACAGATATAGGACATCGCCAATACCATGCAATTAGAAAAGGCAAAGCAGAAGGCCTGATCCATATAATCTGTGAATCTTTTTCAACTCTCGTGTTTGCCCTGATCTTGTGTGAAATGTCTAAGGTGACATTAGCCTGCCTTTGCTTTTGCCTGCTTCTGAAGTCTGAACTCTATTTTACAGTACTGTATTCTGCTTACTGGGGTTTGTCCTCAAGTTGAGATAATTTTAAAGTCTTTTCTACTCATACAGTGAAAGCAAAAAAGCCATGAGAGCACCTAGATCAGTTGACCAAGATGGGGAAGAGAGGGACCATGAAGTTATCAGTATCTGAAACTCCAATAATAGGACCTGTTTCAGACTACTTCTTTTTCCCTTCTTGAGATCTAGAAACAAAATAACTGATACCTGGATGACTCTATGCCAGTAAGGCCTTTCCTTTCCTCCATGGTTGTCTAGTCAGCCTCTTCCATAACTCCATCTCCATTTAATGTATAAAAAAAATCCCATGGAACCATGGCTCTTCCAAACATCTACTAGGGACAGATAAATTCCTATCAGGGACTGACCAGGGATTTTTACAAACTTTGGGTTGACTCCTACACTGTTCTTAGATTATGACCTTAGGAAAAGCAACCTTTTGCCACACAGTGCCTCTGCTGACCACAAATGTTATGCTTCCAAGTGACATTCAGTCATCTTTTGTTTCTGGCAGTGGCTTGGTTCTTGCTCTGTAGTTGAGTGACAACCTGTACTTACTACATTGCTTAAATGCAGCTCTTATTTCCCCAGAGGACCTATGATACTGCTGGCTTGTATGTAGGGCTTGATTTCTAAGAACAAAATGAAGCCAAAACATTTAAAAATAGAGTAGCAAATACAGCATTAGTAGTATGTGAGCAATTTCCATTAAGACAATTTAATGCACATTGTTTTAAGATTCCTTCCCACATGGCTGAATTTCATGTCTTCCTACTGTGGGGATATCTTGTATAGAAAAATATGTATTAGGGAAAAAGTGCAAGCTGCCAAAAATAACACCAACAAGTAAAAAGATATGCTATTCCTAGGCTATACTTGCCACAATGAGCTTGAGTAAGTGAAAGCTATTAGCTGGAAACTATAGATAAATGGATATGTACTATCCTTAGAAATAATTCTTTTATTGAACTTGTTAGTATTTATACTGGTGTTCTGTGTCCGCTTGTTTGTTACATTGCCATATTATTCTGTAATCTAACCTAAGGAAAGATTCCTGACTACCCAAAATGGCCAGGAAGAGAGAACTCTGGTGTCAGAGGGAGCTCTGGCTTCTATTTGTTTACCTGCCTTCATGGTAGGTTTGTTTTGCCTTTTTTTCAAAATGCAGAAGACTAAACACTACCTTTGATAAGTAATGTTGATGAAGATGTTTTCAGAGTTTCTTTCCAGAACTAAAGCAAATGTATCTGATGAGTGGTTTTGTCTTCCACCATGACAACAAAGTCATGTTACTCAAAATAATGCTTTCTCAATGTCTTCCATAGTGGTATGACAATGTTGTCAGCCTCTATCAGAGAAAATTTGTTCAAAGAAATTGTATCCCTACTAGTTTGCTGTCAGAAAAATAAAGAAGTCTCTTGGTGAGACTTCAATCATTTTTATGGCAGAAATCCTTTTAGTTCAAAGAAAAAAGTTAGTGGGATATCAATCAGAATGACATGTGATACCTGTCAAATTAATGCTTTCTTTACCTACTTTCAGATATGATGCTAACTTAGAGATGGCTAGAAGTGTTGGAGTGAAAAAATCCATTACCACCAACACATCTCTAGGTGTTTCACAATTTCTTATCTTTGGATCCTATGCACTTGCATTTTGGTATGGAACCAAGCTTACTGCTGAGGACAAAAATTATGATATTGGCCGTGTGTTAATTGTAAGTATAGCAATGCAGCTTTGAAAAATGCTCTGTGGCTTCAAGAAAATCATTATGTAAGTGGTGTATATAATATCTCTGTTTTCTGCCAAGTGCTTGCTAAATTAGCTGTTAGGCTTGCTTGGTAGAACTGAAAGGAAGACATTAATCTTGCCTGGCTGTTGCAGTAAGAAGTTTGAATGTAACATCTTGAATTTCTACTCTAATTGATATAGAAGCAAAAGTATTTGTACTTTTCTCACTTGTGTTGGACCCTATCATAGGGCAAGATGAATAACCTAGACCTGGTGATTAGGCAGAAAATACAAGTAACCTGGACTGCAAACAAAAATCTAGCTAGACACTTGGATTTAATGAATCCTGCTGGTAATACTGAATGTGTACTGGGAAGCTCTCAACATCTCAGCCACAATGTTGTCTCCGCATTTTGTTGTTGTTTACTTGAAAACATTTGCTGTATACTACCAATAGGTCTAAGCTGATAATGGTTTGAGGATACTTAGCTATCTTCTTGCCATCAAAAGCTTGGCTACATACCTATCTTTCACACTCAAGTGACTTCTGATGACTCCTCAGTATGGTTCGTCACAGCATGTGAAGTTAATTGTGTGTTGGTCCCACAGGTGGGATTTCAGTCAAGAAAATCTGGACTAAATTTTGCAAGCCTCTTAACTTTGGGAATATCTGGAAAGTTGTTTTGGTTTTTTTTTATTGATGATAGAAAATGCAAGAACACCCAAAAGAACAGCCATTCATACCACAAAAGCATGTATTAGTCATGACCAGTTACCCCAGGAAAATGAGGAGTGGACAACTGCAAAATGCACTGTCACTTTAGTATTTAGTTCCCCTGGAAAGGGTGCACTAGAAAGACTTAACAGCCAGGCACTGGCAGCTCTATAATCACTGTTAACTGCGGTGTTTCCCTCTGTCTCCCAAAGGTGTTCTTCTCTGTGCTCATTGGAGCCTTCTCCCTGGGCCAGGCAGCTCCCAACCTGGAGAGTGTGGCTAATGCACGTGGGGCTGCCTATGAAGTATATCGGGTTATCAATAAGGTAAGTATCTAAATAGAAAAGAAGCTTTTCAACCAGACCTAAGCTTTAAATTTTTTCTTTTTTTTTTTTTTTAGAAAATTGCAATAAAAATGCTCAAATGTCTCTAAACCATAAACTCTGCAGATGTCTACCACTGAAACCCATAGCATTTCCATTTGTAACACAAAAACTGCCCCTTATGTGTTACAATGAATGCTGGGGAAGCTGGCATGCATGTCAGACTTATGGATGAGGTGTTCCTATATTATTAGACTTGCAGCTGTGGAAGGAAAGTAGTAAGGCAGTATTCCATTTTTTTAAAAATCTGCACGTATGCACAATTTTAGCTGAGCTGGGTTTCTTTGTGGGGGGAGGAGATTAATAATGCTATTGAAAGCTATAACAGTATAAAGCTACAGTGCTGATGATGCTATGAAAAAGGGTTTCCACACAGTTATTATCTTGGTTTTGCTGTGCTATGCAGCAATTAGATATCTGTGTGTATAAAATATCTTAAACAAGTAGGACTAGAAAGTTAATACAGAAATGGCTATGTGGCTGCTCTTAATGTGAGTATAAACCCCTCTTGTATAGATAACTGAGGGCTATGATTTGGCTGCAGGATAACAAAATTCTGAATTACGGATTTTCTGCTGTGGACTTTTTTTTTAATTTGAAAACGTACTATGTTTCCCAAAGTAGAATTCAGTTAGATGTTTCCCTGCATTCAGCATCCCTCAAGTAACATGCAGCAGCCCTGCGATGGTCTGCTGCAATGTAATCCAGCAGCTAAGACAGTAAATAAGAGCAACGTATCTAGCTGAAACAGCAGTTTCAAAAGGGTAATAACAGCAATATATTTTTTAAAATCTCTTTCCAGAAGCGTCTGATAGATAGCAGTTCTAAGGAAGGCTACAAACCAGACAAGCTCATAGGAGAAATTGAATTCAGAAACGTTCACTTCAACTACCCATCCAGACCTGATATTAAAGTAAGTGTTCATTTTGGATTAATCTACTGCACTGAAATTCTGCAGCATTTGTCCATATTATTTCTCTAATCTTCTTGAATGCAAAATGCATTCCTATTTTGGGAGAGTGTGCACTACTGGGAGGTAAAAAACCTATTTCCAAAGACAAAGGTCTAGTTCTATGGCTGCTGGTTACCTGCTCACCGTTCTCATGTGCTGTACAAAGCTAAAAAGAGAATGAGTTGCTTCTAGTCTGAATTTCTGTGAATCAGAGTTCTGATAAACAAAGTAACAGGAGTCTTTTTTTCAAGATCTGTCATTAAAACTTCCAGGGACAGTTAAACCAGGAATTTGCTCTTTCCAGTCTCTTGCTTGTTCTGAGTTGCTGTCATATCCTGTGTGAAAAGTGACCTGTGAGATAGACTTTGCAACAATTGCATCATCAAATGGATTGAAACATATCATCCTAAATATACATTTGGAAGCCAAATGTTATTTTGGGCAGATGTTAAAATTGCTGTTCAATAAACAGCTGTCCCTGTTCTTTGTCGGTTGAACTTCCCTTAGTAACAGTGTTGTGCATTCCCATGTATGTCATGTCATGGTGATCTGCTGTTGTGGGAATACTTGACCTCTCTACCGTATTCAGCATTTTTTTGTCATTTGAAGACATTGACAAGGTGAAAGAAAAAGAGATTTTCTGCTGCTGTTGCCTGATTAAGAAAAAAGTAGAACAGTTATTTTGACAATCAAAACCTGGACGTGCCAATTAAGGAGTGGGAATGGGGTAGTTCATACTGCTGTGGCTGCTACTTCAGCTGGATATTCCCAGCTGAGTCACCTGAGGTCTGCCCATCTCTTTCCAGGATACTGGGGCTGCTGAAGGACAGATGGAGAGCTAGGTTTTCTGTCTTAACTGAAGTCAGTGACATCCATCATCTTTTACTCTTGGCTCAGAAATTGGAAGTGACAGAGCAGACTCTTCATTCTTCTTCCTTAAAAATGCTATTCAGGCCAATGAGCTGTGTTATGGGTCTGCAAGCTAGATGAGAGGGGAAATAAGAAATATTTTGTCATCCTTCCCAAATATAGTGAGTCAGCTCTCCTTAGTAAGAGTATCAATGTTATTTAATAGACTCAAAAGGAATAAGTGAAGATGTGTAGAAGTTATCCACTGTCTCTCAAGCACTTGATGCAAATCCATGGAGTCTCCCCTGTCCAGGCTAGACCAAATCAAAGAGATCTAAGAAGTTTAATTATTGTCAGTTTCAATCTTGTCCATTTGCTTGTTAAAAGAGAGTTAAATAGTCAATTAGGTGGTTATGACTCTACATTTGGGGAAATTATGGTGTCCAGAATATAGTTCTTGCTTGATAATGCAGGCACTGGGATATCAACGCCTGAAGATATACCCAGCAGAGTTTGTAACACAGTGAGAGCAATATTGCAACTATTTTAATCTCTCATTGTAAAAACATGTGTAGGCAAAATTGTAAATCAGCCTGGTATAAACAGAAGAGTTCCCATAGCAGCCAAATACTTTGGCAACTATACAGCATTACTCATATATGACATGGACATCTTTTGAGGTAAAATGTTCCTAAATGTGATAATGGCAACAAAGATATCATTAGTTTTGTAACTACTCCGTGTGTTGCTGAGGAGGTTAACAATAACAATTGGGGTTTATTAAAGGCTTTCCAGCAGTTATCTTGTCAAAACCACCATTTATATTCTAAAAATAGAAAAAAGCAGGCTTGTTTCTCAACAATGTTTGGCACCTGAGAAGTATCTTTTTTTCTGCTAAATTCATAACTAAGAGCTATACTGTTGTCTAAGCACCAGAAATCAGGACAGGAGGAGAATGTAATACCCTGAGCCTGTTACCAGATCGTTCAAATTGGAGAAAATGAGCTATCAAGTTTAGAGTACTGTGGCTGTGTCTATATTAGTTGATTTGAGTGTGCTGGGGAATTTTCCCAGGCACTGGAATGCAATGGTCTATGCAAGGGAACTCTTAAAATGTTTCTTGGCATGAACTTGGACTGTTCCAGTTATCAATCTTCTCAAATAATTCCCAGGCTTGCTTGATTTGGTAGTCAAAAGGATCCAGGGACCATTCCCAAAAGGCAGGTTGCGTGTAGCCATCCTGTTTCAAAGGTTAATACGCTTGTGCAGACTCTCTCATATCGGTGCCCCAGAATATTCCCAAGTACAATTAACTTCTTAATACTGCATACCTTCAGTCTGTGTCCCTTACTACTGCCTTGTTTATTGCTATAGTTACCTGGATATGTTGGTTTCTAATCAAGCTTGTTAAACTAAGATCATTTGCGTTTTTTGGTTGGTTATGTTTGTTTTTGTTTTGCTTTCTCTCCAAGATCCTCAAAGGTCTGAATTTGAAAGTTCAAACTGGGAAAACAATTGCTCTAGTTGGTGCCAGTGGTTGTGGAAAAAGCACTACTGTTCAGTTGCTTCAGAGATTCTACGATCCAATCCAGGGAGAAGTGAGTGCCTGCAAATTAAACATAAAGACTGACAGCCATTAGGATAAGCATGGGATTCACACATTGACTGAACCTTAATTTTTATTTTTTATTGAATTTGAGCATATCTCTACATAGTACAATAATTAAATTTTAAATTAACTATGTTCTCCTGTTGGCTGGATTTCATTATTCTCCTTCTTGCAGTACTATGCCAAAAGTATTAAGTACCACAAACTTTTGAATAGATGCAAGATCTGAATTTAAAATCATAGTAGTGTAGAATGTGTTAGGTTGGAAGGGACCTTTAAAGGTCATCTAGTCCAAACCCCTGCAGTAAGCAAGGACACCTTTAACTAGATTAGGTTGCCCAGAACTTCATCGAGACTGACCTTGGATGCCTCTATAGGGCCTCCACCATCTCTCTGGGCAACCTGTTTGGTTTTTTAATTTAATTTTTATAAATTGACCTCTATGGTTCTGTAAACTTTAAGCAAACAGTGTTCTCCATATATTTTACTTGATTTTAACTGAATGTAAACTAAAACCTGGTATGAGTTGTCCTTGTTTTCTTGACTCATTTTCCTGCTAACTCACAGCAAAAACTTTCATCGTTACATGTTGTATGTATGCTTTACCACTAACGAACACTTGATCTATGAAATGGTAAATGCTTCTCAAAGGAATTTCCGAAGGAAAGAGAAGGAAAAATTACTGTATTTTAAGGGAAATATTATTTTAATATTTAATATTTGAGGGATGTTACCAAGTAGTTCTTTTAGTTGGAACCATTTCTGATATTAAACATTGAACTATCGCTACTTAATAAGATAGCTACTTTGATATAACACAGTTGTTTCTTCCACTTAGTGTTCCTGTGGCTGTTGATTCCTGTCCCCATGTCTTAGTTCTTCCCCTGTGCTAATGTCAATGTGCATAGGACCAGATTGTAAATGATCTAGTTTTCAAATAATTTTCCCTTTCATTTTAGTCAATTTGGATTACAACTTTGATCTGATGTAAAGCAGAGCATGCAATTGTGTAGTCACAACTGAGGGCAGCAAACTAATACAGGGGCATAAGAACAGGTCAAATAGCATGCAGGGAACCTGGCAAACTCTTAAACCATCTTGGACAGCATGGTTATTGAAGAAGAAAAAAAAGACAAAAATTGCCACAACCCAAAACAAACCAAAAAACCCTCCACCAAACTTCTTCTGTTTATGCTGTTCCTCACCATTTTTCCAGCTTGAGGTGGATGGACAAGCTACAGTTGTAACTTTGCTCACAACATCGTTTTCTACTAAAGATAATATTTTTTTGCCCTTGTAGCTGAACTTAAGTCAAGTAGTAGTAATTAATTGACTTATAAGCAGAATGCTTTTCCTCAATTTCATTGACATCTGCTTTTCCTCTCAGATTGCCTTAGATGGTCAGGATATTCGGACACTTAATGTAAAATGGCTACGAGAAAATATTGGCATTGTGAGCCAGGAGCCTGTCTTGTTTGCAACAACAATAGCTGAGAACATTCGCTACGGCCGAGAAGATATTTCTGATGCTGAAATTGAACAAGCAGCCAAGGAAGCCAATGCTTTTGACTTTATATCTAGACTGCCTGATGTGAGTTCATGAAATGCTTCTGCATGTAAGAATGAAAGATCCATTTCAGCTGGTGTCCTGCTTCTGAGAGGGAGAGCATGGGAATTTAAGTTGTAGTATAACTTCCAAAAATACTCTTATAGCCTCCAGCAGCTTTCATTTCAGGGACTTTGACATAGACATTGCATTTTTGTTTTGTTGTCCTCAAAGAGTTTGTGCCTAAGTCTGGCAGGAGAAGGGAATCTACACAGATGTATTACCATCCCTCCCCCCACTTGTCATGGGAAGAATTTAAAGATCCAGAAATCCAAAGTCCTTTGTCAAGATTTGTCTGTACATTCAATAGGAAATGGGGCATGGAAGTAAGTAAGTATGCCCTGAACCAAGGTCATTTTTAGTAACTGGGAACTTGAGCACTCCCCCTGCCCAAGACTCACAGGTCTGGGCCTGCTCCTAGCAGTAGGTGCCTTATTCTTTTCAGGGTGGGAGTGAGGGTGGAAGTGGGAAGTGAAATCAATCATTCAAAACACATCCTCAGTGATGGACAATATGTCTTTTCTTTTGGTCCCGTAGTTAAAAAGCTGTGGAAAAACTGCCAACCTGGGATTTGAATTCAAATTTTACTGCTCCCTCGGAGAGCTCAATTCCCATCTCTCAAGCATGTTCCATTCCTACAGCATGTCAATATGTTCCAAAGTTCCTTCTTCTCAGGAAGTTATTTGATCATATTTACTCTTAACAGCTATATAATAAAAGACTGCAGTGGACTTACCACTTTGGATTGAGTGACAGAGTAGGGACGGAGCCATCACTGCAAAGAGGGTGTCTTGGGTTCAGAGGAAGTGATGTTAGTTAATCTGGCAGTTCCCTATAATCCCAACCCTGCTGCAAAGGTAGGCAGTTATCAGCAAACATAGAGAGGCCTTTTAGGGTCTTGTATTGAGAAAACGCAGAGTTTGGAGCGCTTTCGGAGCGAGTAATAAGAATCAAGACTTTAAAGAGCTGTAGGTTCAAAGTTCAGCATGTGAACTATGCAATGGGAGGACGGGCTTGACTAAGGGCTAGAAGTATGGATGTAGTTGCATGTCTGTTCTGCCTATACTCAAGTCAGCCAGATAAAGCTGCCTCTTACCTATAAGCTGAATACTTATGATTGCACAGAGAAGCAAGGCTTTCCTTTGGGACATTCCATAACTTCTGTTTTCTGTTCTCCTTTTCCAGAAATTTAACACCATGGTAGGGGAAAGAGGGGCGCAGCTGAGCGGGGGACAGAAGCAGCGAATAGCTATTGCCCGTGCCCTGGCCAGAAATCCCAAGATTCTTCTTCTGGATGAAGCTACTTCCGCACTAGATACTCAGAGCGAATCTATAGTGCAAGCAGCTCTCGATAAGGTAGGAGTCATGTTTCTGAAGCTGCCAGTCACAAAGACAAGGAGCTACAGCACTTAGGAAAAATTAACGCACAATATTCACTGCAGGCTTCCATCAGAACAAAGAGCACTGGAAAATAAAACCTGGATGGATGTTTAAATTTCAGGGTTTTCACAGGGAGTGTAAAGGATCAACATTTTACTCAGGAATCATGTTTGTTTCCTTTTTTAACATTTTTACTAAATACCAAGACACTTAGTCATGTGTAACTGTACCTTATGGCTCCTCCACTTAGTTCCTCACACACAGTTGTTCATTTGCTGATGAAATACCAATAGTGTTTAATCAAGGCAAAGAATTAAATTGAATGGACTTTTTCAGGTAGACGAATAGAATCGTACAGTATAATTTTCCTTGTATTCATTCTTCATTAAACAGTTCCTTTTATAATTTTCAGGAAACTCTTGGAATTTAGGCATTTTCTTTCTTTACAGCAACCAAGTACAAGTCAGACCCTACACAGAACAAAAAGCAGAGACAGTTACAAATACTGTTTCTGTCCCACTCATATTTATCAGCCCCACAGCTCTAAAGTGGGCACAACTGTGGACCAGAGCTGTCAGAGCTCATACCTGCGCATCTGTCCCACCAGCTCATAGTCCCTTCCTACTAGCCTTCCTTCCTCAGCAGATTCCACCACATTATAGTGGAGCCTGGAGGCTTTCATTAAAAAAGAAATTCATGGTTGGGCTGGGATGTTGTTTCAAATATTTATTTTGATGTATTTTTAAAAGCTAAGTGAAAAATCCTGCCTTTTCTTTCAGTAGCTCAAGGGAAATACAAGAATTTACCACCTTTTATTGCCAGCCAGTTGAAAGCTGAGGTAAAGTGTAGCTGTTGGTTATATTCGTGTAACTATACAGATATTATTAGTATTGAGGCTACATGTAGATGCAAAAATAATATTCATCTGACCTAATTTGTATATAAATGACACTATTGCTACAAAGTTAAGCACTAAAATATTGCCACTTCAGGCATAATTTAGCCCTCTTCTGCATGTTCTTTAATTCCATGATGAACTACTAACCTTTTCCAGAAGCTTATTGCTTCATTTAGTGCATAACTGGGAGAGATCACTCAATTAAGCAGACTACTCTATATACTTTTCCTCATCCTTCAGTATGTTCCTAGAACACATCAAAAGGAGTCATGAATCATAACTTATTCATCTTCTCATAGCTTTTCGATGTCCATTGATGTTGTCTTCAGATGGGGTTTACAAATTTCTTCTCAACATCCCTGACTGGAAAAAGTGGTACTAATATCATTCACTTTCACAGCTCAAGAACAGAGACATTAACCTTCCAAATGCACACTATTTCTGAGCAGTCACGTGCAGGTGCTTGTAACCTGATGTTTTTCAGATAACTTTACGTCTTTTAAAGCATTTTTCTTGTGCTGATCACAGCTCCCAGCTGCAGTGGTAAAGTGTCTGTGCCTCTATGCATTAGGCATTGAAAACTTCACTGAGACAGACATGCTGTGACAGACCTGGAGTGACTCACATCAAATCCAGGGGAACTTGATATCAGGTGTAGAGAAAGAATCCAAATCCCCATGGAAGTGTTCATGTACTGAAACGGTCCTCATCTTGGGAGGGAGTGTAGTGACAGGACAAGATGTAACAGGAGAGGATGAAAGGTAATGAGTGTTAAACTAAAGAGGGTAGATTTAGATTAGATGTCAGGAAGAAATCCTTCCTTATGAGGGAGGTATTGGGGCACTGGAACTTTTTGTCCAGAGAAGCTGTGGCTGCCCCCTCCCTGGCAGTGTTCAAGGCCAGGCTGGATGGGGTTTTGGGCAGCCTGGTCTAGTGGAGGGTGTTCCTGCCTATGGCAGGGGGGTTGGAACTAGATGGTCTCTGATGTCCCTTCCAATCCAAACTGTTCTGTGATCCCATGATTTTGTCCACAACATGGTTCCTGTGCCCATATGATGTATAACTTCTGCAGTAAGCAATTTCCAGCAGGCTCCTTGACTACAGAGTATATTTGTTGTGTGAGGTCCTCCTCGAATTTCTCCTCCTGCCCCCAACCCACCTCCTGCTCCAGGCGTCAGTGAGGAGGAAAGCCACTCTCTCCAGCAGCCGCAATCTGGCATGTGCTCATCTGCTGCACAAGAACTATGCATGCCACTGATCTGCGTGTGGGAGCTGGAGAGGGATGGAACATGTAACCTGCAGGCTGAGGCTTCTGCAGCTCTCACTGCCAAATCCCAGCAGGACCCTGATTTGAAGTGTAGCTTATTTCAAAATATTTGGGGAGAGCTTCAGGGAGCGGCTAAAACCTGTTTCTGTCCCCAGATATGCTCCACTCCTCTACGTTGTCCTGCTAAGTCTTGTCAGAAGTCATCCTAACATTATACTTCCAAAAATACACGTAGATGGTATATGAAGAAAATATCCCTCTTTTATATACTAGCTCTCCTAGCTTTATTTTGAGAGTGATCTAACTACACTTGCTGCATTTGCCTCCCATGTGTGCATACACATGGAAACACTTTATGAGCAGCTTTAGCTCAAACAGTTCAAATTTTATAAAGAGTCAAGCAGCCTTGGGCTATAGCCTGGAATACCTGCATTGCCTGTCTAATAAGATTAATGCAGTGTTCTTTGCCGGGTTTAGCCAAGTGAAAGTGTCCTTAGACTGGTAAACAAGACATGAAAAATTGTTGCTGTTAGAAGAAAGAATTCTTTTTAAAGGTTGGATTTAATTAATATTATAAATGCCTAAAATAACTTTGGTTTATTTCTGTGCTGTTTCCTTGCACACTTTAATGTAAATGCCTTTTCTTGTTTTTCTGTAAGGCTCGGACTGGCCGTACCACCATTGTGATTGCCCACAGACTGTCTACCATCAGGACTGCTGACACTATTGCTGGGTTTGAGAATGGTGTCGTGGTTGAACAAGGAACACACAGTGAACTCATGTTGCAGAAGGGAGTCTACTATTCTCTTGTAATGCAGCAGGTAAGGACGAATTATTTATTTTCTTTCTCCATTTCACGAAGTACATGGTTTAGTAATATAGGTGGTAGGAGGGTGGCTTGCCTAGGTGATCTTGGAGGTCTTTTTTCAACCTTAATGTTTCTATGATTCTAAATTGAGATGCTGGAATGTGGAGCAATTTTCTCTCTGTAGGTCCTGCATGTTGTCCATTTGGTAGCTGCTCTAGTTTGGGCATGGACACAGGGCTGGAATTCTTGGAGGGTTTACCCATAAGATTTCACACTTCCACAATCCAGTATGTCAAAGCCACAAGTGAATAGAAGGCAAAGGCTAAATAGTTACTAGATTCCAGATGGATTCCACAGACTACCTAAATAAAAATAAAATAAAATCAGGACCATATAGTTCACTGCCATTACACACTGGAATATATGTAGCCTATAGGCTAATGATCATGTGATTACAACAGTGGTACCTATTGGGGGGATGGCGGAAATTTCCCTTCCTTCTTCCTGCTTAAAATACCTTGTGACTGCTTAATCTGAATTCTCACTAGGGTTGTAACAATAACATTCAAGATGATGGAACATCAGAAGAAAGTGAAGACATGGGGACTGAGGAATATGAGAAATGCAGCAGAAATGACCTTATGGAGGAGCTGGCTGTTCAAGATCATCCTGAAGAATCAGCGATCTCTGAGAGAGGCAGCATTCGAAGAAGATCCAGCAGATATAAGAGCAAGAGACAGCCTTCTAAGAAAAAGTTCACTGGAAAAAAGAAAAAAAGGAGTTGGAGGTTGGTATTAAAACTTCTGTTTAGAATTTTAGTGATAACCTGTAAACATAACCGTAAAGCACATCATTCTGGTTACTTTTAGGTAGCTGGCTGCTATGCCACCTCTGCTGTTAGTCGGTACCCACCAGGCTGAATATTTGTCCTAGGAAGATGGGGGCAATAGTGTCTGTCTTGCCAGAAGCTTCAACACTACTGACTTACTGTGGAACTTAAAAAAAGTGCTGCTGATTTGTTGTGCTTCATGGAATTAATAGAATTAAGTGTGTCTGTTTTAATTTTATCTAAGGAGTTTTGAGATTTCATTTGCATAATTCTTTACTTCATGGTACTTTCTGTTACAAACACGAGAACATAATATAATCCTTGGGGTGTGTGTATCAAGTTTTAAGACATCCAGCTCTAGAGGGTTGTATTTAGATAAAACACTTTAAATGATAAGTGTCATGTAAGAATAAAAGTCATATAGGTAGTTTAGGTTCTAAATACAGAACTTTGACTTGTCAAAGTTGAGTAAAACTTGCTCACAGCAATCAGTAGGAGCAGATTTCTAATTGCTGTTAGGTCAAACTTTAGGTAGGCAGCTCAGCAGAAACCTGATTTTGTCTTTTTCATACTTCATACTGCTTGAATAGCAGTACCATGGGATGTATTGGAAAACTTTGGCAGCTTTTGCTTTTTGGGTTTGTCTTTTTACCTGACTTCAGGAACTTTGAAGTCAAGAAATAAAATGTAAATTCTGAAGTAAAATCATAAATCCAGTTGGAATCTTATCTGTAACACATAGTCTGTTTATTTTATAATACTTATGGAAGCTTTGGTGTACTTAATCTATCGGTATTCTTTCTCATTACAGTATTGCTTCCAGCCACTACAGATCTCAAGTAGTATGAAGGAACTGAATCTATTTCTATTATCACAGAGAAGATATGGAACTTTCTAAAGATATTTTTGACTGTGTATTAATACTGCTTAAGACAGTGTCAGAGGAAGTAGGACGTGTTCATGTTCAAGACTTCAGTAATCATCACATTAAAAAAAATTAAGAAATCACACTGTTGCAATTCAACTCAAACTGTTGTAAATCCAGCTGTTGTAACTACTTATTTGGTAAAGCTCAACACATTTTTATGGTTGATGCTTAGCTATCCTTATTCAGTATCTGAAACGTAAAAAAATACCAGGAAGGAAGAGCAACTTAGTTGTCATCCTGCCTAATATTTTGTCTAATTATCAAGGTTTTCAATTCTTCTTTCCAGAATCCCCCCTGTGGGGGACACTTGAATAAACTAGGGAAGCAGAATAGTGCATTTTCTTGTATTTTCAAAGGAGGTGCAAGCTAACTGACCATTGTATATGGTTCTCCCATGCTTTGGGTAATGATGCATAGACTACAATTTGCAAAAGAGAAAGATGACCCCTCTGCCCAGTTGTATTGCCACCAGCCCACCAGCATTTAACTGAAACAGAGGAATCTTTTTCTGTGCTCTGAACAGTGTAACATTTACCTCTCTTTATAAAGATTCAAGTGTCAGTTGCCGCTCATGGTGACCAGTCCTATCTGACCCTCAATTAACTGCCCTGGTCCTTCTCCCCTTATGACTTAGCCTTTTTTTGCCTCCAAACTTTGACAGCGCACTTGAAGTTCTAGGATATAAAGCAGATCTCCAGCATGTTTGCTCACTGCAAATGCACAGAGGGGTCTTCCAGTAGTTTACCACGGCAGCTCACTACTCAAAGCCTAATGAACTCCCACTGTCTAGGGAATGTCATGTTTCCAACAAGAACTTGTGGTTTTTCTTTTGCTGTAGGAAGAAAATCTCCCTGCTGTGCCTTACTCAAGAATCCTGGCTCTGAACAAACCTGAGTGGCTGTATGTACTGCTGGGAGTGATTGCTGCTGCCATCTTAGGTGGCGTCCATCCTGCATTTGCTGTTATATTTGGAAAAATACTTGGGGTAAGTTTGTCTTGTGGTTTTTCGGTTGGTTTGGATTCTAGTTGTGGTTTTTTGCAATGTCTATATGAATCCTTGTGCCTCCCTCATGCTCAGTCAGTTCTCCCTATGTAAGTCTCTGGGTGGGATTCAGTTGTATAAAAAGATCTAATGAAAAATGAATAAATGTTGACCTTTGAGAGGTAGAGCCCTATGGAGCTGTGTCTGACTAGCAGAGGAAAGGTGGATGAACAATAGTTGAAGCTGGGGGAACAAATTAGAAAGATGTAGGTTAAATGGAAAGCTGGACTGTCTTCTGGACTCAACAGCAAGTTGACTACAGACTGATTTCAGGATCCAGGATAACTGCTAAAACAAATTGAAGTAGACAGGTTTCTTGAGATGAAGGCTAGTTTATGTAACGAGCAGTCATTGTCTACATACCTATTTATGTTGGTTTTTTTCTTGCATAGGCTTTTCAAGAAATGGATACAGAAAAGAGAAATAAAAACACTTTGGTCCTTTCTTTAATGTTTCTTTTACTTGGAGTGATTACCTTAGCAGCACACATAATTCAAGTAAGTGTCACTACACAGAAATGTTAGAAGTTCTTAACTCACCAGCATCAATCTAGTTTGAGAAGCAAAACACCTACAAAAACATGAGGAAATGCCAGGGTTCTTAGTGAGATACGTGGGGTTTTTTCTTTATATGTTTGTTTAAAAGCATCTGTCCCTATTTGCAGTTGTTTTAAATAAGCCACTGAAGGCAACGTGGATTTAGGACAATTGAAATGGAAGTTGAGGATCTGGCCTTTAAAGTCAAAGACTGACATTTCTCATTGATAGTCTATAGGCTCTTGCCAAAGAAAGTATAAAATAGACTCTTTCTGTAGCAGACGGTCTTTTCCATACCATCAATCTCCATTGTTTACTGTCCTCTTATGACTATTCCACAGCTTGAAGGAAGCTGTTACTGCACATCAATGTCCATATCATAACACCCATTGTTACAACAGGTATGAGTGAATGCTTCCAGAAGCAGTCAGAGTAAGGAGGCTGAGTTATCTTCAAATACTGCTGAGGCATGTGAATAAGGCATTACAATGAAGCTCCTGCTTTCCTTGCCATGTTGCTCTCTCTCCGCAGGGCAAACAGAGTTTCAGGTTCCAGAGATCTGAATGGCACTTTTCCCAAGATTTGTGTATATGCACAGGGGGTTGTAGGATCCTTCTTGGTGACCTTGTTTTTGTGCAGCTCTATAAACTGAGTTAAAACATCAGATGAGAAAATGTGGGTGTGTTTTTTTGGTGGTTTTTTTTATTTTCTTCCCCCAGGGGTTCATGTTTGGGAAGTCTGGGGAAATGCTAACAATGAGACTGCGCTCGTTGACCTTCAGGGCATTACTTCAGCAGGTATGAATTATGCATTTAGGGTATTGCAACAGCCAAGTAACTATTGCAGACTGTTATAAGGTAAATGTTAGACTTCAGCTAGGTTTCAGTTGTGTGGTCTGAAGGGAAAAAATTATCTTCTATCCTAGCTTAGGAAAAAGTACAATCTCCAGAAAATGTCTCCTGTCCCAAGTGCAGTTTGGCTCAGTGTTGCTACTGCAAATAGTCTCATTTTGAAAGAGTGTCACAACAGATGTACGTCCTTATGAAATTCAGATATGCATGCAGCTTGAAGTTGTCTGTGTGTCCAAGGATGACCAAAAGGTTTAATATCCCCTTGCTTGGATGGCCATGATGAAAGTACGTAATATATAGATTTAAGTCTAATCTGTTTACTTATTTAGATTTAAATCTACATACTGCAACCCATAGCAAGTAGACAATCTAATAACTTTTTACTGGGAAAAAAGTAAACTGCCCTATTTCTTCTACAGTTCCCATGAGAGGAATAAAGTTGTTTATGTTCAAGCTTCATGCTAATTTGTGTGATTTAATTTTACTTGCATAGGAGTTTTAAGAATGCATAACTTGGCACTCCACACACCCATTGGGCAAAAGAACATCTGAGTTCATAGAAACATCTGAAAGGAACTAAGAGAGGGAAAATTAGTAATTAGAAAAAGACAACCCTGTCATAGCCTTTGGAAGTACAAGGGCCTCATTTCCTTTCTGTATGTACAAATGTAGATGAGTGATTGGTCTTCTATAATTGATGGCATAGGTAACTTGTAAGAGAATAATTAATTCTTCAAGCCTAGGGAAGGACTGAGTAAAAGGGGTTTATAATAAACAATCCTGAATACAACTATTTGCATTCAGAAGAACATTACACTCAACACTGCTTGTGAACAACTAGATTTTCATAACAGAATAATGCTTTTTATGCTTTTTCTTTTAGTTCACTTGTCAGGTGCTGACTATATAGAAGAATAGTGTAGTTAGCCATCATGACTTGCACTTCCATTTCCCTTTATGCTATCTGAGCTGGAAATGCATGTTCGTTTTATAAGTAATCCTGATAAATCTGAAGTGTGATAAGAACATGTAATTTTGTAAAAATACAAATTAGTAATAGTGTTTTTTCTTGCAGGAGATTGGGTGGTATGATGATCAGAAAAATGCTGTTGGCGTTCTGCTGACTCGGCTTGCCACAGATGCTTCCCAAGTCAAAGGGGTATGCCAATTCCTTTGTGTGCTTTTTTCCTTACAAAAAATAACTGTGACTGGCAAGGGACACTCAGGTTATTTCAGAGGTTATTTCAGAACACAAGGTAGTAAATCTACTCCATAGACAGTCAGGTGTATTTACATGGCATGCTGTTGACACCTTGGAATTTACTTCCCAGCTGATAATTTGAGCACTACAAATGATCCAGATGCTCATGTACCTTTCATTTCCCTCCCCACTGGTCTTTAAGCTAAGTAAATAATAACTGTAGACCATTTTACCATGCAAAGTGAAATCTGTATGTGCTGAGAACAAGCTTCAGTGGACCCCAGGCTTTTACAGCCTATGATGGGTATCACCTGAGTACCATGAAGAAAAGTTGCATCTGTAGATGATACAAACCTTTACTGACCTTAATGAAGAGAATTCTTCTTCCCATCACCGCCAAATGTGCTTCATACAAGTAGGCCAAACAGTAAGAAGTGGCCTGGCATTAATAAGGAACACCAGGGAGGGCAATGGCCAAGGAAGGGAATGACTCAAACTGCTGGCATGGGAGAAGTGGCCACCGGACACTGGCAGAAGAATATGAAAAATCTGCGCAGTTCCTCCTCCTGCTCACCTCATCAACACTCCCTGATGATCTGTCAAATGTGTCTGTTTCTTCCTTCTCCCTGGGAGGAAAAAAGAAAAAAAATCACTGCAGAACTCTTAGGGGAAAAGTTTTCTGGCTTGTTTTAGGATGTCTTTGTGTCCTTCAAGTTTGTACATCAAAATCCCTTTAATCCTCACATTTTTCAGTCTCAGTAGATTTATTCTTTTTCCTCCTCTGTCCTTCTTCCTTATGTTGAAATAGTGAGGAAATGGTCTTTGACAAAACAGTCATTTTCATGGTTTTTTAAGTTCCAGTATGTTTCAGTGCCATTGAAATATATCACCCTGTCAGGACGGTAGAAAGGAGGGGTGCACAGGGTCCCCTAACTACAAAAGCCCACTAAGGGCATGAATTGTTACCCAAAGCTATTGCGTTCTCTGGAATGCTATGGATAGTCAGTAAGTACCATGCCTCATGCTGCGCTGCCTGAAGTTTCCAAATCGATCTTTATGTGCAGCCCCTAGAACATATGGCAACAATTCACCTTGGCATTGGTATAATTATTACTATTTTAAATTTTATTGAACAAGAAAAGTCTTTTCAGGGCAGGAAAGTTTTTGGCAAAAGAGAAGAATTTTGCTTCCCGCCCAAGGATTTTTGTTTTTTCCATCAAGCCAAATTTTGGGAGATGAACTATTTCCACCAGGCTCTTTTCAGAACTTTTTTTTTCTTGCGATCAGAGCCCACCCAGATGATGGATACTAATCATCTCATTTTAAAAGTTCTTGATGAAAAGGTTACACATGCAGGGAGGAGACAGGAGTTCTTCAGTATGAGTTCATCTTTCACACTCATCATTCTTACTAGGATAAAGCAGTTTTGCAGGGTGACCAAATCTAGATGTTTTCTTTTCAGATCTCAGCCCCAGATCCAGCAGTGTGAGAACCTGGGGATGAGTAGTTTCCACCACAGTTAGTGGGATGTGTCAATGGATGGCTGTTGTTAGAATTAAACCCCTCTTACTTAACACTAGGCATCTGACAACCAGCCTGCCCTACTCTGACAGTGGTCCCAATCTCCTGTGCTTCAGGTAGCACTGGACGTCCAAGGTAATATATTTCATTAAACAGCTATGATGACCAACTGTTTAGACTGCTTTAACCTTGCTTGAAGGTCTGAATGCTGGCAGATACAAGGAATGTTTAGGAACCAGCTACATAAGTAGGGGCATAATGTCCATGCACATGACCATGCATGTGAACTGCTGGCCTTGACTATACAACAATTTCAAGGGGTGATGTAAGCAACAAAAAAGATCTAATGACTGGTATTTGGGGGTTTCTGGGGTTTTCTTAGGCAACTGGAAGCAGACTTGGACTGATGACTATGACTGTCTTTACCCTTCTGACTGCCATCATTATTGCTTTTGTATATGGCTGGCAGTTAACTTTGCTTATCCTGGCCTGCATTCCTTTCGTTATTGCTGCGAACGCCGCAAGTGTCAGGTCTGTGTCTGGTCATGCTGCAAAAGATCAAAAAGCTTTGGAAGAGGCTGGAAGAGTAAGTTCTCCAATTTTTAACTACAATGTTAGGGTGTGAGATCACTTCTAAGGACAACATTAGCTATATTACAGCTGACTCTATTATCCAAGATAAATGAAAAGGGGAGAGGAGAGGGCAGGGCAGGGTGAGGGGTGAAGGGAATATTTATATATCCCCGAGAAAACCAAAACATAGATAACACAAAACATCTGTAAATTAGGGTATAAAAATTCATTTGAAAGCCTCCATGGTGGATTTCTGGGCAGGGATGGCTGTACCAGCCACACTGGTGTGCATTGTTCCTAGGGCCAGCAGAGGAGCTCTGCACTGCTCTGTGCAGTGACCAGAGGCGTTGCAGGGCTGAGCCATTGAGCCCTGAGATTGATACGTCTTTATTCCATTATAAAATGCAACCCATTAACATGTTGAAGAGTTTCAGGGTACTGTCTTCGTTCACATGATAGTGCTCTTCTGAGAGACAGTAGTCATCCATGTAAAAGTCTACATTGTGTCCAGATGACTGGGGTTTGCTCCTATTTTATTGAATAGTTTCATTCATATGCTGAGGCAGGGGCTGCTGATGCTTCCTGTGTACTGGTCAAAGGTTCTGAACTCAAATATATTGTTGGCTTCAGCCCCTCCCCTTGCCATGGGGTGAATACTCCTGCTGTTCTGGGTTTTTATTCACCTGTCAATAGATCTCAAGCTCCTTTCTTAAGCAAGTACATTCTGATATAAAATAAGTGGTGCTAGAGATCAAGTGTTTAGGAGATGTGATGTAGAATGCAGTTGTAATGGATTATGTCTCACTCTTTTTAAATCTCCCAATTTAGATTTCAACTGAATCAGTTGAAAACATAAGAACAGTAGCTTCACTGACCAGGGAAGAGGTATTTTATGAAAGATACGTTACAAGTTTGAATGGTCCATATAGGTGAGTGTCATCTTTAATAATTCTTTGTACGTTTTAGTCTTTCGCAGTTATTGTAACCACATTTCTGGCAAGTTATCCAATACCCAAAAGATTGGGAAGAATAGCAATAGCTGTTTACATAATTTTAAAGTATATTAATAGAACAAATAAGCATTCTTAAAGGTAGATTGAAACATTTGCAGGATTTGCCTTCCCACTATGCAAATGCTTTATAAACTGCATTCTCTACGTATGTATTGCAGAATAGTGCATTTGCCTATGTATGCCTACAAAACAGGACACATGTTCCCCCTACTTCAGTGTATTGCATTGATACTCATCAACTCAGGAACTGACAGTTAATTTCTGTACCACACCCTTTATAACACAAAACAGTTTTATTCCCCTCATATGACTTTGAAACCTTGAAATGAACTTCATATGTTTCCTGAGTGTGACCTGCTACATCCCACTGACCTGTCTCCTCTGAAATGCATTTGAATCATCAGGGATGCCAGATTTTTCGAACTCTGTTTGATTTAAACAAAATAGCCCAAAATCTAATTTGTTTATTTCTTCCTTCAAGGTAACTAATGTAAAAGAAAGAATTAAAAATTATACATTGTATAACATGTCCTCAGCCAAAACAATATTAAAATTCAGTATTTGGTGATCTGGTAATACCCCAGAAATGGACAGGATGCTCACCTAGACTGTCAAAGGTCTCCAATTTCCAGCTCAGACTAGAAAGGAGATTTCCATTTCCTCAGAGAACATCCTAAACCAGGGCAATGAGTCCTCCAGACTGATTCAGTGTGCATTCAATTAGCTACACAAAATGAAACTTCTTCAGAAAGATGGGTTGAGAAATAGAGGCTTAGTCTAAATCCCTGCGGGGATACCCAGCAATACACTTCTGCTCCGAATTGGGATGAGAGGTCTCTGCTCAGATGGGAAGACCTGGCAGAAGCCCGCAGGCAGCTCTTTAGCAAGCAGACTCCAACACAGCCGCCTTAATAAAATGGGTCATACATGGTAGTTATTAAATTTTACCTTTTTAACTGCTTTAATGACCTGCCCTGCTATAGAAAAGTGAAGAGATTTCAGATAGCATTACTGAGGATAGAGGATCTCATTGCTTTCTGTCCTAAGAACAGTTCTAATGTCATGATGTGGGGTCCTCCTAGGGTCTGGCAGGGGTTGTTTGTGAGTGCACATATTTTCTGGGCTGATCTGTTGTGGTAGTGGTGGTTTTTTTGGGGAGTGAGCGGTATTGCTTGAAAAACAACCCAGAATTCTGGCCATCCCCCAGCCCAATGTCTGTTGTTTCTGTTTTAAAAGTTATTTATGGAAAGTCTCTTCCTTTGTCAGGGATTCTCTGACCAAAGCCCCTTTCTATGGGTTTACCTACGGAGTAGCTCAGTGTGCAAACTACTTCATTAACGCGGCAGTCTTCAGATTCGGGGCATGGCTCATTGCCCATTGTCTGAGCAACTTTGAAAATATGTTTATGTGAGTATACTTTACAAAATGTAAAAACAAAAAAATCAGTATGTGGAATAATGATTTCAATGCATGCCAATTATTTCCTTGAATTACAGAGGTCATGTTGTCTATAGATTCGGGAATTCGGTTTGGTTGAGGGTGCAATTTGGATAGAAGGGGGTTTTGAGTAAAAATGTGTATTTGGGCAGTGAAGCGACAAGCATCTGGCCCTGCTAAGCAGGCCTTCTCTTGAGAAGTCTTTCCTCTTTGATGTTCTTTCCAAGTAGAGAGCATTACATAAAGAAGTGATGTGACATCATTCCTCATCTATGAAGTGGGCATAGGAACAAATAGTTTCCTCACACTGGATAACCTTTTGGAGGGCAAGAGCTCCAGAAATGTTATAATTTAAAGATGCTAAAAATCTTTATTCTGAGGGTTTGGCTTACACATAAGGAAAACAATGCACTGTTCTACCTGAAATAAATTATGCTTTGTCTGGGTGGTTTTTTTTGGTTTTGGGGGTTTTTTTAGAGTCTTCTCTTCAGTCATATTTGCAGCTATGAATGTTGGTCAGTCTGCTTCCCTGGCACCAGATTATGGCAAAGCTAGAATGTCAGCTCAAAGAATCTTTACACTTTTGGACCGAAAACCTCTAATTGACAGTTACAGTCAAGAAGGTGAAAAATTGGTAAGGTTTTTTTGTCTTTCCAGAAAAATGTTGAAACTAAATTAGCAATGTCTTGTTGTCTGCAACTGTGCTCATAGCTTCATATTTTTCTAGGGTTTCACAAAAGTCAGACATTATATAAAAGTGGTACTGACTCAATAATTACTTTTTAATGGGCCATATCATTTGTGTTTTTCAGTCAGAATCCTGAAATGTAGCTTTGCTTTGAGATGGAAAAAAATACTTCTCATTGCATTTGCCTACATCTGAAATGGCTGCAGGAAAACACCAATGATGTTGGTTGCACTAACAGTTACATTGTCTTTGTAAGGTTTTACAGGAGAAATAAAATACAAATTTTTTTTTATACTTATTTTTATAAGAGAGACTAGTTCCTTCAGTTTTACCAAAAGCCATCCTCTTACAACTGTGGAAGTCTTACACAAGTAAAATTGTGCTCTTGTGAAGTCAAAACTAACTTGATTAATAATCTGTTTTGCTCTGGAGTTGAGGGAGGGGGAAAAGGAAAACAACAATAAGAAAAAGAAACAGAAGTGAAACACACTCAAAAAAAATCACCTCTAAACCAAAATTATCTTTAAGGAAACTGACCTCAGTGCTTGTCAAATTTCTGCATGAAATGCTTTCAGTCTGTGATCTGGAAAGATTACTTTTTCACATCCTTTTAAGCTTAAAATTAACTTCCTGTATAGGTTTTAGATTGTAGCCCCTACTCAGGAAGCAATAATCCAGTTTCTATAGCTTTAAGCTTATCCACAGGATTTTCAGCCTTTGAAGCTATGAGCATGCTTATGCATCTTCCTGATCCAGGGCCCTCTGGCACAAACTCTGAAAGATTTTGCAGAAGGTCCCTGGTAAACTAAAACTTTAAATTAACGTATTTCTAGTATAGGCCAGATTTAAATACCAGTGACGTTTGTGACTTCAGCAAAGTTTTGAGCTCACTAAATTAAAAGATCAGGTGTCAGGAAAGTGCTGTACAAGCAGTGCTGCCATATGTACATAGGGCTGGCTCCTTCCCCATATGATGGGAGAGACAACAGTCTTAATGCTTCCCTTTCTTCCACTTGTTCTTAGATATCAGCTTGGTTATAACGAATAATAAGTAACTATTATTGCTTTTTTTTTTAATCACAGCTTGTCCTACATCCCTGTGAATTACCTACCAAAGAATTTAGCTCTCCTATCTTAATAGCTGATCTTGACTTTGTGTTACGCTTGTTCAGATCCTGCTACCTGCAATATAAGATCAGGAAAAAAAATACTCTTGATTGTATGGCGTAGAAGCGCCTCAATTGCATGTGTCAGAAATTAAGAACACTATTGTTTGTTTATCTAGAGAAATTCTTTTCAGAGCTGAAGTGAAAAAAAGATACAAGAGATGCAGAAAACTGTTTCTCCAGAAGGATCTGTTGACTTGTATCTGCAGATTGTCCCATAAATGTTGGTACTACACTAATCAGTTGAAAACAGTATTCAGGCCATTGAAAAGAACTTCAAAAGTGTTTTCAAAAGCACCGTCCCAAACTTCCTTATCAGTTGTCTCAAATAGCCAAGTGTTATGAATGTTATTTTAATTAAAGCTAATAAATGCTAATGTCAGCATGTAAACTCTTTACTACTTTTCCAGGGCAATTTTGAAGGCAACATTGAATTCAGAAACATCCACTTTGTATATCCAACAAGGCCAGAAGCTCAAGTTTTGCAAGGACTCAATGTGAAGGTTAACAAAGGACAAACTCTGGCGTTAGTAGGAAGCAGCGGCTGTGGCAAAAGCACATCCATTCAGCTCTTGGAGAGGTTTTATGACCCCGTGGAAGGACAAGTGGTAAAAATATACTTGTGTGCCCGTTAATAACAATTTAATCTATCTTCCAAGGTTTCAGAGGCTTTAAGCAATCCTGGCAATATATCTAGAGAGATGCCTTTTTTTGAGGTGTGGGTTACTGAGGTTGTGGCTCCAGTGGGGCTGTAGACAACCTAGAGACCCCTGTGATTGCCTGCCCCGTGCATTAGCCAAACATGTCAGTGCTGGTACCTGTGTTAGCATGGTGTGCTGGCTCAGGGCATAGACACCGCTGGGGAAGCAAACATCAGCATCAGACAGCATTACCTCCCCAAAACTGCCAGAATCCTGTCACAGATGTAATCCCACGGGGATGCTACTGTGTGGCCAACTGGAGGGTTGCAACAGACTGTTTTGATGCAGTCCCCATTAATGGGTAAAGTCCACAGATACCTCCTTACAGGTTTCAAGGTCAACTGAAAGGTCTATAGCTGAGAATACTTATTGTTGTGTTCAGCAGCTTAGGGATGGGCTTTCCCCATGAGGCTCCTGGTGCTTGTTGTGGTCAGTAGGACTGGAAGGACTGCAGGAACAGCCTGTGATTTGCCCTCTGTTTCTGTCTGAGGGGAAATGGAAGTGAACACACACAAAATTAAAAACTGATGAAAGGAAATTTGTCTATACTGCTAGTTCTTTTCCATTTTACATGCAAATTTTACTTGATTTCAGCTGGGAATCCAACACGTAACAGGCTTCCTCTCACTATTCATGTTTCCTGTTTACAGCGTATCTGTGGATGAGCTCTGTAGTCATCTTGGCATCGTTTTTCTGTTGCTTTTTTCCTCCTAGTTGGCAGATGGATTTGATACCAAATCTTTGCATTTACAATGGTTCAGGTCCAGACTGGGCCTGGTGTCACAGGAGCCCATCTTGTTTGACTGCAGCATCGCTGAAAATATTCAGTATGGAGATAACAGTAGGGTGGTTAGTCAGGAGGAAATTGAAGAAGCAGCTAAAGCAGCAAATATTCATACCTTCATTGAAAAACTACCAGAGGTAAGAGATAGAGACCAACTCTTCACTGTGGGATTAGATATTTGGAGTGACATGGAAAAACCTTAGGGAATGCTTGCTTAATGAAGCTTAAAAAGAAACATTTTTGTTTCCCTTAGTAGGAAAAAATATAGAATTCATGTTAAAAAATGTTGGTATGCTTCAAGCTTAAAAACTTTGTTAGTTTGCCCATATTTAGTGCTCCAATTAATATTGTGGTAGACAAACCAGAATATGAGGAAAAAAATGAGGACAACCTATACACAAACAGATCCTTGTAACTTTTTTGTATTTTTTTCCTTTGACAGCTGAAACTTCTCAAGTTACTCTGAGACAATTTTTTTCCCTAAATAATTCAGTAAAACTGAAGCTTTATTTCTAATTGGATGGGTATGCATACAGAGTATTTCTTAACAAATGAGAAGGGGCAATAAATCAAAAATGAATGACAAGGCATTTGACCTTCATGTCTGCCAAGAATTTGGTTCTAACGAGGAAAAATGCTTTGATAGTTTGTTTTTACTGTAGTTCTGTGTAACTTGAAAATGATGTAATGATGCTGAAAAATGTTTCATCTTTGTTAGTACTAATGACATTTGGGATTCTTTATTCACAAGTAATGCAGGATCAAGTTCTTCATGTGTATGTTATAAGCATTAAATCTCTAGTTACTGCTATGATCATATGCTTATGGCCAGATGTTTGTGGTTGCCTTCCCACTGTGTAGCTGGTGGTACTATTTAGAACCTATTCCAGCCTTTGAGGAAGTGTATTGTCAAATCAGGTATAAATACACGTGGCTATGTATAACTGTTTATGCTAGAGGTGTTTATGAAACCTTAGCTTTATTAAAATCACTTGCATTATTCTAATTTTTCCAAGGTAGAAATACCTAATCATTTTTACAGTCACTCATAAAACTTTACTTTTCTAATCTTTCCTCTCTGAAAGTATTCACAGGCCTTCTTTCTTTAATTTTTAATACCCAGAAATATAATACCCAGGTGGGTGACAAAGGAACACAACTTTCTGGAGGTCAAAAACAAAGAATAGCAATTGCCCGTGCTCTGGTTCGTAATCCTGCTGTTCTGCTTCTGGATGAAGCTACCTCTGCTCTCGACACAGAAAGTGAAAAAGTGAGTAATAATTATTATGTGAAAGTAAACATGTCTTTATACATGGCTAATCGCTTTCTGTAGAATAAAACCTCAGCAAACTTGTTGTGAACACTCAGCTGTGACACAACAGAGCAGGTGTGTCGTGTCATGGTAGCCTTTCCAGCTGCAAGTTGGAAATTGAACATCACTAGGAAGTTGTGTGCATTTACTAAATAAACAAGTAGAAAACCCAAAAGCTTTATGTAGATACTCTTAAACTGTTGTCTTCTTAGCTGTATTTGAGGGTAAATACTGAATTTGACTTCTGACACAAACTGGAGGCTAAAGAACCCACTTTTCAATGGCTCATACTCATTTGATTAGTCTCACCAACCTGAGTAAGAAATCCTGTTGACTAAGGGTCTCATGTATATATTTGGACTAAAAAAAATGTGGTTCCTCTGACAAATGAAAGCTTTCCAGGTGCTAACAACACTTTCATGATGTGTGTGCAGATTGTCCAGAAGGCTCTGGATAACGCCCGGCAAGGTCGAACCTGCATCATCATTGCTCACCGTCTGACAACTGTACAGACTGCAGACATCATCGCAGTGATCCAGAATGGCAAGGTGGTTGAACAGGGCACCCACAGCCAGTTACTGGCCAAGGAAGGACACTACTATGCCCTTGTAAACGCACAAGTCTCTAGTTAGTACTGTTTGCAGGTGGCTTTTTTTTTTTTTTTTTCTGGGCAGACATGAAAATGAGAATTCTCTTACGGAGAATTTAGTTTGGCTGTGTCTGTGCTGAAGGACCGGGGACCATATGTTGCAGTCTGATTGCTGTATCTGGTGTAGCCCTTGCCCTACACACCAATGGGGTTGGGTCATGGAAGATGCATAGGGAAGTCACAGGGCCTGAATCTGCTGGACAGTTGAGAGGATAGTGTTATCTGGAGGAAGCCAGACCTTGAATAGTCTCATCCACACCACTACTTAAGTGGGGCACCCGGCTCTCACTATCCCTTCAAACCCTGGCCCATACCAGATGCTACAGAACAAGGCAGTACCAGATTCACAGTGGCTAAGCATCATGGATAAACAGTGAGCTGGTGCTTGTGCTTGCCTGTTGGGTTTCTTCACCAACTAGATATACCTATCAAGTTGTCTTAAAGATGACTGTCAAATCTTACTGACTGCTGAGATTCCAAGCAAATGACTTTAATGCCTTTGTTAAATGGGGTTGGATGTGTGGGTTCGTTGGGGTTTTTTCCTCACTTTGTCATATTTCTAACATTACTATATTTCACAAATTTCCTGGAGATTCAATATTCTATTTCAGGTAATTATAGTAGTTACAAGCTTTCCATATAGAGATAAACTGACAGAAGATATTGCTGATCTGTTCAGTATTTGTTAATTGCTAACAGTTTAATTGCTCTTTGCATACATTAGTAACCAAAAATCCTGTGGATGGCTTCTTTTAAAGTGGACTCTCAACAGCCACATAAATACATTTAAAAAAAAAAAGTGTTTTTCAAGTTGGATCCTTTACTTTGAATAGATGTGGAACTTTGGGACATGGATTAGTGGTGGGCTTGGTTAGGTTAATATTTGGACTTGATGATCTTTAAGGTCTTTTCCAACCTAAATGATTCTGTGAATAACTTTAAAGGCTGCTTGAAGTGTTGGCAAAGTGTATGTACACATGTGCTTTAATAGTTGGCTATTCCTCTGATATATTCCTTAGGGTGCTGCAGTACATTGTTGAACAGTGAAGAATATGTACTGTGTAGTCAGAATGACTCAGCAGCCGTTTGGGTTTTTTTGGCTGGTTAAACCCAATTGCAGCATTTTAATTTTCCAAGGCTTTGCACGTGGCTTTAGGTTAGGATTTATGACCTGGAGCAACCTGTGGTGCTTTATAATTTCCAGATAACTCTGCTCAACTGTAGCACAGAGAACTTACAGTAATTACTATCTTTGCTTATTTCAATTGTTTTCCGGCATCAGGATCCAGGAGGGGAATAAAACACACAAAAGAAAACAAACTCCGGTTGTAGCTTTGCCAAAATAAATACAGTTGCTCTCCCTCACAGAGTGCTTTTTCTCAGGGACTCTTACAAGAAGAATTATTGCTCATTTAGGCACCCCTCTTGCATGATCTCTTCATTTTCTCAAACGTCCTAGGCAGATACTACAGGAGCTGCTGTCCTCATGACATCCCCAACTATCCAATGTGGGTTCCAATAAATTTCCTTTTCACTGTGGCATTAAAGAATTTTTGAAAATAACATTTCTTTATTCTTAATCTGGAAATTTTTGGAGGGGGAAAATTATTTTTGTACTTTTGGCTTAGATGTATATGTGTTTTTCATTATAATCGTAGTGAATAACTTTTGTATATTGTAGTTCATTACAATCTATTGCAGTAAGAGAGATGAAGTAAAAATTGGGAAGTATATATTTAAATTGAAGGGATGACAGTCACTAAAGTAAGGGCATGTATCATAATGAATCATTTAACATCTGGGGCTTGTTAATGGAGCAACTTTGTGGAAAAAGCTGCTTTCGCATCCATGAGGATAACAGAATTATCCAGAACGTGCTTCCTTCTGACCAAGTTGGAATTATTTACTACCATAGGGGCAAGAGCAGCGTGTATTTCCTTGCTATTTGTCCTGAAAGGTACTAGAAGAGCTGCAGTAGGGTCAACCTAGAAAATAAGTTCTATGGCTTGTTTTTTCCCCTTATTTGATTTTTCAGAGGTCAACATTCCCTACCATGGAACGAAAAGTGGCTACACTTTCATCCCTTTTGGCACATTCCTCACCCTTTTTTACACAGAGCAGTCTCACGCTGCAGTTTCTGGACAGACTCAGCACCAGCTATTTATATTAAGGATGGTTCCTTGTGGAAAAGGTAGGTGTTGGTTTTGGTTGGAGCCAGAAAGGGCAGGTGCTGGTGTCACGATGGAGGGAGTGCGCGTGCACTGTCTTGGGCTACAGCAGCCAAGTTGGGAAAGAGCAGTGCCTGACAGCTGTGCCTCTGCAGTGTTGTCTGCCCCTACATGACTGAAAAGGGGAAATGGAAAGCACAGTTGAGATAAATAGCATTGAAACTGAAGTACTGAAGCTCGCAAGTGAGATGTTATGTAATGTAAGAACGTGCTTTAATGATTTATCTCAATATAAACATAAAAGATCTGCTGCAGATCTGAGAAAAACACCAGACAAAAGCAAGTCCTACCCCCCGGAAAAGAGATAGTGAGCAAGGAACCAGAGCACAGTCTCAGCCACGTGCAAGAATGACCAAAAAAGCACATTACTGCATGCCTGCTAAAAGACAGACAGCTGGCTGACTTGGCTGACTCTGAGATATAAATAGATTTATAAACTCAGTTTGTGGGCACTAATAACAAACTCTGACGGTTTATTTCAGACCATTCAAGTCACCTTCCCTGTTGCATGTGCCTAAACAGCTTGCAGGCTGGCTGTGATTAAAAGCAGACCTAACTGCAGAGGTAAATGCATGTTAAAAGCACCCTAGACTGCTACAGAGATCAAAGGGTCCTGGTTTAACCCCAGCCAGCAGCTAAGCACCACCCACCTTCTCATTCACCTCTTTTCACCTCACGAGGATTAGAAGAATGGAAAAAAAATCATGGATCAAGAAAATAGGTAATTTAATCAGATATCAAAGGAAGATAAGAGTAATAAAGCAAGTCATGCTCAGGATCTCAATTACAGCTTGAGAGTAGAGGTGGTGTTGGCCCATGGCTCTGCTCTGTGCTGCTAACTACCTCAGGTGCCAGAGCTAAAGATTTCCTTTATCCCTGCCCCAGCAAGGCCTAGTATTCTCTAAACATGCCCACAAAATGGTGTGTCACTACTGCTGTCAGAGGGATGAGGTCCCCAAAGATGACTGATTAGGAGGGTAGTGATGAAGGAAATGCATCAGCCCAGGCTTGCCAAGGAACACCAAAGGATTTGTAATGACTAAATTTTCTCATCTAGTCATGAACACTTGGTTTATGCCTGTGCTGATCTAAGACTCTTAGGGAATTAAGGTATGATGTCCAAAAAAAAAAAAAAGAGTGAAAACTTCAGAGAAGGCATTCATTAGGGATTTTGGTGAAAGAAGGGAGAGTGTCTTAGCCACTTGACCCCATTTTAGTATCATATATAGCTGTTTAAATTTGTTTAAAACTTTGCTATCTTTAGGCAGTTAAAATCTTAATTGCTAATGAGACTGAAGCTCCAGAGATCAGATAAGTAGTTAACAGAAGCACGTGAACTAGATGGCACAGGCCCTGATTGTCCTTATGACCTAAAGGAGTTATTTGTTCTCTTGTCTGTGTGAGCATCTGAGTGCACCAGTGCTAATGTGTGTGGATGTTTCACATTCCTGGATGTGCTATATCAGTTTGAAATACCTGTCTGCAGTTCAGGAATAATGCTGCTTGCAAAACAGTTAAATAAATATGTTTATCATATCTTGTTTTTTCCCAGAGGCCTACTTCCTTCTGCATCCTATGAAATTTATATTCATCCTATTGAATTTATATTAATCTAAAACCTGTAAAGTTTGCAAAATGCTGCAAAACAATCTGGGTTGGGCAATACGTAACCTGTCCTTTCTTGGCTACCATCAGCACACATTTTACCACTGCATTTTCCCTTAGGAGGTTGCAAGTGGGAATGTGTCTGGCTGAGGGAGAGTTGGAAGGGTTCTTGTCATACTGATCTCGAGGAAAATTCCTGTCACACTGGGGAGCAGGCCTATTTAAATGTTAATGGTCAGTTATTTCAACTAATTAGTAAGGGAAATGTTAAGAAACTATGCGAGATCGTTAAGGTCTGTTCACCTGACATTGCTGGAGGGTTCAAAGTGAAACTGCTTTCATGGACTGTGTCTGCTCCAGAAAAACAGCTGCCCTTGTAACACCAGTTTATTTAAAAACAAAAAAAAATTAAAAATACCCATGAGGTCTTGATCTGCTAGACTCTACCAGATAGCAGAAGGACGGCTGATAACCCAGTGCCACTGGAGTTTGGATTTCAAGAGTTAAATACCTTCTTTGGACTAGGTATGTGCCTCCCCTTCCATGAAGAGGTGTTGTGCTACAGAAATGCTCTAGCTTTGCTGGCATGTAGGGCTTACAAGCTGCCTGCTGCCACAGACCCTCTACCCAAGGAACCAGCTTTTTCTAAGGAGAAACAACCCAAGTCAGAAGAGCTCGTGAAGTTCATCTGGAGATGTGGTTGTGTCTTGCTGAAGAAGGAAATAAAGTGACAGCTTTCTCCAAGGTGTTTCCAAGTTCTGTTTGCGAATCAACTTGGGTTATACTGCACATACATGGTTTGGAAATCCCTATAGCTACAACTAAACTGTACGTGAACTGGTGAAGACAGTGGGGTGGAAGTCAGTCTGTTAGTTGACCTCTTTCCCCATAACCATACTGATTCATGTAGGACAATTCTGGCTTCCATAAAGCACATCTCCATGTCTGAGGTATTGAAGTGTTTCTAAGGTCTTCAATATAGGCAAGAAGAAGCTAGGCACCAAGGCCACAAGCAGCATATATATAATGTTTTCTTGTAAAATAAACCTGAGGAGTTTATTTTAAGTCCTAATTCTTAAGTACTTTTAAAGGACTGATAGTTTTCTGTGCAGAATTAGAAGAATCCAGTTGTCTTGCTGTTCTTTATCAGCATCCAGCTGCCCTATATATAAGCCTTACCACAGATTGTCCATCACACTGATATTTTCCAGGGTTATAGCTCTCCCTGACTGTTCTCTTTCAGTTGCCTGGGCTGTTTTTCCTCCTGAAGCACCTTCCCTAGCACACAAGGCAGATGCCGCACCATGTGATCCAATACAAAAGGATACACAAGAGATGAGAGGGGAAGTGCCAAAAGCAATAGCGATGCAAAGGGCTTGCTTTCTAAAATTAACAAAAATTTCTCAGCAGAAGACTAGTCATTGCTCTCAGTAAGTGGATTGCTTACACTGGACTGTTTCCATCTGCCTCTGTGCTGTGTTTTGTCATCTAGACTGCAGGCAGTCTTATCAACCTGAGACCCTAGTCATCATCTTCTCATTGTAACATTTATTGCCTACCTGGCTCATCAGCCTTTATATCCAGAAACTATTTTCTTCTGAAGCATGACTTTCCGTTTGGAAATAATACTTTGCTGTGCCCTTGGGGAAGCTCACACATCCGCTTGAGTTATCCCCAGCCTGTCCAACGACATCAGCATCACATGCTCCAAAGCAAACTCTCTAAGCCTTCCTGTAATCCTCTTGAAGTTGCCAATCTTTATTTCACTGAACACTTTCACAGAAAGATGTTTTAACGTCGTGTTAGCTCAACAAATAGATTTTGTAGATGTGTTTGAACTGACCGTCGTACATTTCCCTGCGCTGCTGTTGCCGTAAGTGTAGCAATCTCAATACTTTCTAACTATTGCAAACATCATCTGTGACTACTGCTGCCTTATACGTAGTCCAAAGCAAAACCATCTTGCAGTTAATCACCACTAGAATAGGTCTTTTTGTTAAGGTCTTTGAGGTTTGAAAGAATGATCTGAATATGGCTATTTTTGAGGAGATAGTGGTTCAAGTTCACCCCTGGCTGCAAAATGATAGCCTCAGTATTTGATCCACCATGGGCAGCATTTGCAAAGAGGTCATATGATATTCTATGAAAATAAAAAATGGTGGAAGAGGGGTGCTGTGGAACAGGCACTGCTGTGGCACACTTACTACACCTGCAGATATTTAGGGCTGAAGCAATCAATCAGATTACCTTTAAAGCACTGGAGGATGTGACTCATCTCTTTCCAAAGGTCTGCCTGAGCGTACAGTGAGCTACACCAGGGAAGTGCCTATTTCTTACCATAACTCTAAATGGGCAGACTCTGGGTTTTTTTCAGATAATACTCTGTTTTATCTTTCTTAAAGAGATTGCCAGGTTAGATTATCAGCCCCGCAGACAATATTTGGAAGTCCTGACCAGAAATGCACTGGGGAGCACACTCTTGCAGTTCAGGAGTGTTTGGAGGAAGCAGAAGGGCCTCTGAACTGCAGAAGGGTGAAGTTTCTTCACTTAGGTATAAGCAGTGCAAGAATATTGAAGGACAAACATTCAGGGAACAGGAATTATTTGTCCTGAGTGTGTACGATGGAAAATAAATTTACTGACTGCAAAAAGCAGTCTGTATAAGCCATCCAAGAAGGCTTACAGTAATGAGCGAATTAGCAGAGTCTGGATTTTTTTTCCTCTTGAATGGCATGAGGGGAACTTTAAACAAAGACTTAACATTTTCAGGGATCAAACTTAATGATGTTTCTGACAATCTCATACATTTCCTGTTTTTTTACAAAACCACACTTAAAATGGTAAGAGGAGTTCTTATTTTCACATCTGCTATTCATATGAACATACACCTGGCAATGTAGTGTGTGTGTTGCTTCAGAGGAGGAAACTCAACCAAACAACTATCACTTTATACAGTGCTAATGGTCTTGGTTATAAACCTGGTACATGTGGTTTATTTACTGCAAATGAAGTGTATATCAGCAACACTGAATACAAAAATGAAATTTTAATGGGCCACTTTTATGATGCTAGAGCAATGTGAAGAGACATCTGTAATGTGATTTACTTTTTAATATTCAGTAACGTAGTTTTAGTTGGAATAAACAGGGTTCCCAATAAAGACTCACATGACTATTTTCTTCGATTTTTATTTCACACATACTTTGAGACCTGGAGCAACTTTTTCCATGAATGCATGCCAATCCTTCTGGGACTCTTCAATGTTATGTTTTAATATTTTCTTTCTCTCTTTCTCTCACTTTTTTTTTTCTGATGAATTCATCTGCACCCACCATCGTTAAATAATCTTTGCACCTATCACTTCTTAATTGTTTCTCACAAAAAAAAACCAGTCATAGATGTGATTTGTCTAACAGAAAATGTCTAATCTGGAAGAGAGGAAAGCATGCACTTCACAATATATGTATGAGTATACTTAAATGGATATATAGTCTTGTATATATAGTTTATATATATATATTTAATTATATTGGAGATTGCTTCATGATGAGAAGTTTGGAAAGAATCCAAGCAAAAGTTCAAATGAATCATGGGAAAATTCCATTTGCTTTCAGCATTTTAGTTCAATCTTGCAGAGTCAAAAGTAGCTTTTTCTTCTGACGGTCATCAAGCTTTGATGATGCAATTTCTCTTTTCAGCTTAGTCAGACACTTAAGCCATCACTCTTGACACATGTACTGCACTTGCCCACATGATGTTAGTTACGCATATTTACTCCATTTTTCAGCAGATAAACCCTTGTTAGCTTGTATGTCTAGGCCTTTTAGCCATACCTCCTGGGAAAGCAATTAAACTTCTTGCACTTGAAAAGCCCAGACAGCTCATGCTATGAAAGCAGCAGCAGGTATGTGTGGACCCCAGAAGCTGTCCCATGGCTTCCATGTAAAACGGTTATGAAAAGCTACACAACCCAAAGCAGCTTCTCTGACAACACTTCTTACAGCAAAATTAAACTTCTCCTGGTCTTGCTGCTTTGCCAGAGGCTTGTTTTCTTCCAGAAAATATAGCTTTCCTGTGAAGACTTCATATTTTCATTCTCCCCCAGCCATCCTATACAGCTGCATATTGTTCTCAGCAAAGCACATGGATGGGCAGCACTGCCTCACTGCTGCTCCGAACCCCAGTCAAGGCTAAGACAATGTTTAGCACAGAAGAATCCCAGAAGTGCCACCTACCATGGGCCAACAGATCCACATTGAGCATCTTAAGTCTCACACCAACAGAAGCACAGCTTATGCCACCTTAGTCATCACTGCATAGTTACTGTCAAGCATCAGTAAGGAACTGTGTGATCTGTGTGACATTTAAAACACATTTCATTAAAGTTCATCATTTGGCCTGACTTCTTCAGTCATGCTTTCATCTTTACAGGGAGTACAGTACATCTAAAAATGTATTTGACCCTCTTTCCTGTTAAGAACACTCACTGATAATGCCACTGAGGACTGGCACGTTCACATATGTTTATAATAAACTTGTGCTAACACAAGTCATATTTAGGCTGAGTCTCAGGGTTTTTTAATAAAACTAAAAAAAAACAAAAGCACAAGCAAAAGAAAACAGGCATTGAGAAATTTTTTTTACTGTTGCATATAACAAGTTGTGTTATTTGATTACGTGTGATTTGTGAATAACAGAATATTGTTAAAAAATATGGTTTGTTTGAGGTTTTTTCTTACATCAGTGGTTCTATTTGTTTTTCCCAAAATCTGATGCAATATCCTTCACCCCACCTTGTCTCTTCTCAGATTGCCCCACTTATTAGTCAATGTCTCAGCTGCAACCACTGTCACTGAGAAATAAACTAATCTGCCCTGGAAGCTCCCTCCCTCACTAAGACTAGCAAGGGCCCATTTGGTGAGACCTTATTACTTGAGGTAATGTTTCCCTGGAAACAGAGGTACACAAAAAGTTGCTTGTTGTGCTGGATTTAGTTGTGGGCAGGGTATAAAGATGGTCAGATCAACTGTTAGAACTGGAAATGTCAAGAAACTTCAAGTATTGAAATGCATTTACTGCGTGTAACCTCGATTTGATGACAATTCCAAGGGGCTTTGCTGTAATCGTGAACAAAATTATTTTGACAATTGCCTCTGAAATATGCCAGCTTCTTTCTGATGAGGCAGAGAGAATCCTGTCTCCAAATGAGATCAGTCTGGGAAAAAAAATAAACAGGACAAAAACCCCAAACCTGAAATACTCGAAGTACATGGTTAGATGAATACACACAAGCAGAAACATCTCCAAATCTTTCCTCAGGACTCTGCACTATTTTAACCTTCAACTTGGCAACCATTAAAGGCTGAATTGAATGATAGTCAGATGTGTGTGTTTTCTGGAAATATTTCATGAGGCTTGAGGGGTAAATGATGTTCTACAAGGATATTAGCCATACATCTTTCATGTGGCCTTCCCTCTTTCAGCTCATCACATTCACTTGTCCTATCTTGCTGCAGATTAAGTGGCAAATCTGTCAAGAGAGGGGGAGGTATTTCCCTGAGCTGTTTATGAAATGACTAGGGCCATTCAGCTTCAGCACTGCCTGAATACTTTCAAGCACGTGAAACACAATAATAAAGTGTCTCAAACAAAGAAGTCCTACACACGAAAAGAGTGAAAAAAAAAACCCTCCAGAAGGGGTGAGTAATGATGCTACATGACACTAACAAAAGACAGAGGATTCCTGTTGGGTAAGGTTGCTCTCTGGGTGATTAGTAGCTGAGATTTCAAAAGGTCTTATTTTTCTAAGAAGCCTCATTATGCTTAAAGCACAACTCAGGGGATTTTTTCCATCCAGCAACAGCTGAGATAAGCAATCTGTCCACCCAGTCCCAGAGTTTGAGACATGAGGATCTGTCACAACACCAAGAGGGCCTTGAGGAGACAACAGGGAGGAGACCTACATCTGCAGGACAAGTTACTTTGTTCGATAGGCCAGGATCAGTGCCAGGATGTGTACCAGAAGGTTACCAAAACTGGCTCAGGGTGGCTCAGGGTCTCACCTGACATCTATAATTCTGACATGGCAAGTTCTTCTGCAGCAAATTGCAATTGCAAAGATGTTCTCCCACAAATTGCTTTGGGGAAAGCCAGAATGAAAATGAATTCGCTAAGAAAATATTTCTACTAAGCCAAAGATTTTGAACAGTTTTTTCAAGCAGAAAGTACTGTTTCTGTTTTTAAAATTCTTGATTAGAAACAATTTCTGCAGATAAATTTTTGTTGTTGTTCTAGAAAGGTTAAGATTAAGAGCTTCAACTTTCTCAGTAATCTTTCATGGCTAAAACCGTTTTCCAAATTTAGCTGTGTATAGCTTTAACTAATCTTTGCTGGCCTTTTTATTGAAAAACCTGTATGTCCAAAGCCAATTACCCAGTCCTGTTTCTACCAGGCTGGAGATACAACTCCAGCAGGTAACTCCTGTGACAAGGAGAACCTGAGGAAGAGAGGCTGAGAAGATGAAAAATGGGGTTATTTAAAAAAAAAAAAAAAAAAAAAAGAAAGAAAAGTTCTGGTTATGCTCTGTAGTGCATTGCACAGCACCCTCTCACAACCTGAGTGAGACTGCTCTGTCCCTAGCTGTTTCTGCCTTATCTGGGGAAATGGGTTTGGCTTAATAACCTAGGCCAGGAAAGCAAGTGCTTGAAAAGCCCTACCCACAACCCCTTCCCTCCAGCACTGGAGGGATCAGACTGGGGGCACAGCATCTGAAGTTGAACACAGGAAGAGCTGGTGGTACACCTTGCAGAGCCCTTCTCATCAAGCTGAGCCACAGACTGCCTGGCACCCTGAGGGTCACCCCACCTATGCACACCAGGTTGCTGAGGCAAAACTAGAAAGAAAAACTTATGGAAAATGGATGGAAACAAATGTGTGGAAGAGGAAAGGGAGGACAATGACGGGAAGCCACAGCTTCTGGTTGCCCATGCTTTGTGCATTGCTATCCTGACCTCTAGCCGTGGTGGCCAACAGCAGCTGCCCATCTTCACTACCCCTCTCCCAGCGCTCACCCTGCATCACTCATTTCATGTGACAAGGATAATTTTGTCATTCTGCACCTGCTTAGCACAGCCACCACCTGTACCACCCCCCACAACCTTCCTGAAGCACTGTCTTCCCCCTTTCCCATGGGTGACAGCTGGGGCCTGGGGCTACTAAGAGTGCATTGTGTGGGCCATCTGAGCAAGTCTTACCCCTCTGACGGACTCATTCATGGGACAAAGTGGGTGCACAGGAGAAAGGTGTCAGCCATGTTTTCATCCCTGTTTGGTTTGATTTTAATATTTTTACTATTAAAACGTCAAACTTGCTAATATTGAACAAAAAGCCACTCCTCTGCCTTCCTTCATACATGCCCTCAAAACTCTCAGTCCTTTTAAATACTTCAACAGACAAATATTTTTAAGTCGCCAGAAATCAAGATGTTTTTAGCCAAAATAGGTCTTGAGCAATGTTTTCATGAGAAATTCTCTGGATCTCCATAGCAGGAAATGTCTGAGATTCCTGAGGAAGAGCAGTGTTAGCAGGGCAAGGTGACGATACTGTACCTTAAGCTTTTGTTACTAGAGTGACAGAGGTTTCAAGGAAACTTAATTTTGAGATATTCTGGTTTTTGACATAAGTTTAGTAGCTCATATGCTCCAAGAATTAAATTCTAATAAAATACCAGAAATGTTTTTTAATTAGGACAGAGCAAAGCAGAACTGGAAATAATAGCCCTGACTTAAATCCCCCCTGCCTTTTTTTTTTTTTTTAAGTATATGCCTTGCAAGTTGTATATGGCATCATAAGATTGAGGGAGGATAGGAAATGAAAAAAAAAGGCAGAAGGACAAACAAAACCTTCTCACCCATCCGACCTTTATGTGTAATTTACAAGGCAAATTCCTCAGGTTAGAGTCTCATCTGTGGGGATTTTCCACTTTCCCACTCTTGAAGAGCACAGAGGCTTTTGCACATCGGCACACACTGACACCCACAGAGAACTGAACTATCTGATAAGAGATCGTTTTTGTTTCTCTCAAGCTCCCACGAAGGTACTCAGTGCACAGACCAGGATTTGTATTACACTGTGAAGGGAAGGATTTAGGCCAAAAGAAGCTGGCAGCCATGGCTTTTTAATGAGCCATGTCTGACAGGCCTGGTTGTGAGCTGTTACAGATGTGCGCTGGACAGTCTAATGGGATGCAGGAAATTCAGGAGGCCAAAAAACCTCTTTGGATTTTCTGGTTGCGCCTGTAGGATCAAAACCGCTTGTGTCCATTCTACCTGGCATTGCCAAACAATGGGTATGCTTAATGTCCATGATAAAAACATTACCATTTGGGGTAAAGGCACTGATCCACATCGATTGCAGTAAGGGGGAATACAGGAGGGAATGAGTCATTAGCTAAGAATGGGAGCACAGGCAGGACAGGATCCTGCAGTGGCACGTTAATTATAGTAACATTTTCTGTGATTCCCCTGCTACGTAACCAGAGATGCAGGAGCATGAGCCAGGACCCCAGTGTGAAAGGAGGTGGCCAGGATGAATGATCTGGCAAGTAAGGGAAAGCAACCCCCTGGCAAGAGAATAAACCCCCCTGAAGACGTCTCCTCCCCACAGAGTGGGGTCTCCAGCTGATGGGTCTGGTGTGGACACAAGCTTTTCCCAGCGCTTTAGCAGAGCAGCATTCTGGTATTTCTGGTGCTTTAGCAGAGGAGTGTTCTGGTATTTCTCTCAGAGCATGAGTCAGATGCAGGGATTGCCAAAAGGCCATGCCAAGTCCTGCTCTCGGTTACATGTGCCCACAACAATGCAGCATGTGAGCAGATACTATCTCAGCACCCACTGCAGCACCAGAGCAGCTGTGTGGCTCTGCAGCTCCTCCCTTTCACCTTTGCTACCTCTGTGACCTGCGATTATCCACTCTAGTGCAGATGGAATAGTTAATAGCCAGACCTGCAGATCCAAACAGCCTGATGGTACAAGGTCTGCTTTTACCAGTATGCGACAGATACGACTGGCTTGTAGCTGTCCAACTAAAGAAGCTCTATCCAGCAGATGCACCGGTTTACTTTGTCCTATGGACAGGTTTATGTACGTAAAGCAGCGCAGGCAGCACAGCTGGGTTGGATAGCATTTGCCAGGCCTGTAACGCTGCATAAAGTATGCAACAGTGACACCTATTGGCACACGGGCTTCGTGCAGATCCCCTCATGTTCATACCGCTGTGCGATGTTAAGCTGCATTGGCAGTGACAGGAGTGCACGTCCCACGCTGTCGCAATAGAACTCTGCCTGTACCGGGTAGAGGCCCTGCGAGTTGGCAGGGCTGCTGAATAAATCGCTTCTTGGATAATTTGCCCTTTATAAAATGCAAATAAACTTAGCATCAACTGTGGACGGCCTATTCTTTTGCACAGTTCAACTGCAGATACCTCGCCCACAGTGGACTCCCTCTCTTGGTGTGTTTGGGTTTTTTTATAAGGACATTTTTCAGTTGTGGAAACATTCATTTGTAGCAAAAACATTGTCTTATGACACATTAGCTTGGGGCAGGGAGAGAGGGAAGGGATTTCACTTTTGGGAACCTAGTGTTTCTGCAAGGCAAAGAAGTAGAAGCAAGACTGCTAGTAAAACTTATTTGCTGTAAGCCACAGAATTGTAGAGTCATAGAATATCCTGAGTTGGAAGGAACCCATAAGGATCATTGAGTCCAACTCCTGGCTCCATGCAGGGCCAGCCAAGTCAGAGCATGGGACTGAGCGCATCGTCCAGACCCTTCTTGAACTCAGTCAAGCTCCATGCTGTGACCCCTTCCCTGGGGAGTCTGTTCCAGTGCCTGACCACCCTTTCAGTAAAGAACCTCTTCCTAATATCCAACCTAAACCTCCCCTGTCGCAGCTTCATACCATTCACTCAGGTTCTGTCACAGGTCATCAACAAGATGAGATCCACACCTGCCCCTTCACTCCCCCTTGTCAGGAAGACACAGGTCATGATGAGGACTCCCTTCAGCCTCCAGACTAAACAAACCAAAGGACTTCAACCTCCCCGTGTAAGACTTCCCCTCCAGACCCTTCACCATCCTCTTTGCCCTTCTCTGGACACTCTCCAATATTTTTATGCCCCTCTTGTACTGTGATGCCCAAAACTGAACACAGTACTGGAGGTGAGGCTGACCAGCACAGTGTAGAGTGAGACAACCAACTCCCTGGCAATGTCATGCTTGATGCACCCCAGCACACAGTTGGCTCTCCTGGCTGCCTGGGCACACTGCTGGTTCATGTTTAACTTGCTGTTGACCAAGACCCCCAAATCCCTCTCAGCATGGCTGGCCTCCAGCACCTGATCCCCCAGTCTGTATGTGCAGCCAGGGGTGCCCCTTCTCAGGTGCAGAATCTGGCACTTGCCTTTGTTAAATTTCATGAGGTTGGTGATTACCAAGTCCTTGGGGCTGCATGTTTGGTCCAGCCCCAGGGAACTATAGGGATCTCCAAGTTGCAGATTTGCCAGTCCATAAGGTAATTAGAAGTCATGGTTAAATCACTTATTGGTGGGTTTAGATCACCTGACTTGCCAGACCCATCTCTTCCAATGTGACAAAATCTACAGCACAGGAGCAACTTTCCTGAGGAAAATAAAGAGTTTCAGAGTCCGTTCCTCTGCTGTATCTATTTTTCAGTAAGCCTGTGCATTAGGAGGGTAAGTGAGATGCTGCCAAGGAAAGAGTTAACACATGGGCATTAGAGGCTTTATCTGCTTCTCCTTGCCTGGCTGTGAACAATAAAGGGGTGGTTTTGTTCCCTTTCTTATTCACCATTGCATTAGGCTCTCATCTTTTCTGATTTTGGGTGGTACAGTTTAAGTGTTTTGAGGTTCACTTCTAACTAAAGCTGCCTGCTTACTGCGTGGTCAAAATAATGGTTCTAGCTGAGTATGTGATTCAATAACTATTATTAACTCCCAGTGATCTTTTCCTATTTCCATAATTGTACCCGAAACTGTGCAGTTCAATGCCAGAGGATAAGCTAAGTTCCTGGAATACAGTGTGCTCAAGTATTTCAGGAGCATTGTTAAGTCAAGTTAAATCTCCAGTTTTGTTAGTTTTCTTAGGGTTTTTTTAAGCCTTTTTTCAGTGAAACTATTTCCAATTATTTCAGTCACAAGCAATTTACCTAGCACCATGTGGCTCTGAAGAGATGCAGGGAAAAGCTTAAAGGATGAGGTATTTTAACCAAGAGGCATTGGTTTGCTTTCCTTATCTCAGAAGAAGCCTGGGAAAAAACAGAAGAGATCCTATGAAACTTCTAATTTGTATTTTTCCTGTTTCCTGTAATAAAGTGGTGTCTAGCCAATTTTCATCGTATGAATGACTTTTGAACCTTCTCACATCTAAATCAGCTGTCTGCAATGAAACCCCAGATGAGTAAGATCACACATTACCAAATCCTCTGTAACAAAAGCAGAGAAGGAAGGGACTGTGAGGAGACTGGATTTCCGTTGTGGTCACAGTCATTGCATTGCTCAGGAAGATGTAGTAGCTGATGCATTCACTGCTGATCACTAAGAAAATAGAGTGCAAGCAGAGATAAAGGCTGCATCTAGGAGAAAAAAGTAGTTTTCCTACATAGCAATGGAAGAAATTCTCTAGTGAACTGTCAGACCAGTAAACCTGTGGCATCAGAATTATCCTGGGTGAAAAAAAGTTTTCATTTATTTTTTTACTATTTTTAAAAATTAAATATCACTTTTATCTGAATGCTTTCTACAGCTCCCATATATTGCTTATATTTGTGAATCCAGACATGTGGGTTTGGATATCCGAAGTGGGGGCATTTGATCCTGGCTATAAACTTAGTCACTGTTTTAGGAGCTAAAATAATACATACAGCTGAAATGATCGACCAACACAACCAAAGGGAAGAAGCCAGAGTCAGAAGAGTACATTGCAAATGACCTACATTTCTGTATAAAACGTCAGCCTAATTGCAATACTTTCTTCATCAGTGCTGCAGGTAACCTTGACTTTTTAAAATGTCTGCAACTGTCTGGCTGCAGAGACAATTTACTGTGGTTCAGAAAACAATTTCATCTCCTTCCTAACTTCTTTTTCACCCATCAGGCCTTTCTTGATAAAGCTGGCCAGGACAGCATTGCATGGAGACCCATCAACCAAAGCAACCAGTCACCAGCAACCAGATTAAAGGGACCAGCCAGTGAAAGAATTGTTAAATTAGTATTAGCTTGGAGACCAATCAAGGGTGTGTGAAGAAAAGCTTTTCTGCTTTGGCCTAAACTTTACTTGGTGTCTTTTCCTGAGGTATCAAAGCTAGTTTAATCTCAGACCTGGGAAGAAGTCTTCATCTGTGGTTTTGTCCCTAAAATGAAGTATTAATAGGTATTGACACTTGTCGTGAATTTGGAGAACTTGCATAGACACCCATGGCTTGAAGATGGACCACATTATTGCAAGGAGAGATGAACACACAATTGCAGAGTTTTTAAAATTTCTTAGCTTTTTCCAATATGTTCTGCAAAAAATGAGCTTTGATAGGAATGAAACACAATGCTCTAGCAATGTTCACCCATGTGTTCTGCTGAGATCAAATTGCAGAAGAAATGTCCTAAATCAAAATCCTATTCCAAAATGCACTGTGTCTTCCCATAATCCAACTACAGCAACTTTCATAATTCTGGAGAGAAAAGGCCTCTCATGAAAAATAAATAAATGAAAATATATTGTTTCAGAAAAACATCTTCCTCCTCCAAGGTCCATGCTATCCTCAAGCACATTTTCCTCATCATCTAAAGCTTTCTGTTTAAGTAGGAAGCTGATTTTTGTGGTTCATGGCCATAAGTTTTATATTCATTTTTGGCATCAGGGGCATGGTTGTTTCCATCAGAATTTTCTTGTAAATTCACTAATCCATAGAAAAAAAAGGAAAAGGGGGAAAAAAGGGTGAAGCCAGAAAATCTTCTGTGTAGAACTGAGAAGCTATCCCACTGAACATCTATTCTGAAAAGCTATTGATTATATGCTGGGGCCAAATGTGTCACCAAGAAACACAGATAAGATACCAATAGGAAAATCTTTTCAATGTATTGATTGGAGTGTTGCCAGAATTTTCAAATGCTGTAGGAGTGAAGATTATTAAACTTGGGAAGTATGAAGGTGGTATGGGTGGAAGCTGTTCAGAAAAGAAATATTATTTGTTAGTATTTTTAAGGGAGAACACAAAAAAAGAATGTTCATAAGCCTAAAGGAGGTCAGTAAGCATGCAATTACACAACATGAAAAATTAATCACAATTTTTTTTAAATCATACTCTAAAAGCAAGGATTTGATTTATTCATGAAGAAAATACCATATACTAACCCAAACTTCTGTAGTCTTTCTGCAGCCAGAAGAAAATATAATATATACTCAGTGGTTTTAAGTATATATCACATGCAATGATACATTTAATATATCTCATATATTACATGTGATATAAGTATATAATAGATAAATATGTTATAATCATGCTGTAGCTTTTATTTTATTACAAATATATAAAAGTGTGTAAGTAGGTCCATCACTTCAACTGAAAAAAAAAAAAATTAAAAATAATTTACAGAATTTTGCTCCCTGTGTCAGACTTTGTTCTGTGCAAAGCATCATTAAATTGACAGGCATCAGTCTTGTTGAGTATAATTATGATATTTTGTGGGTAGAGAAGATTTTTTTTCTCTCTCAGCTTTCATGACTCTCTTTTATCACTTCAACGTTATCCCTCAGCAGAGGATAAAGATTCAGCTGCAAAAGAAATTTGTTAGAAACTTCCTTGCTTCAGATGACTGTTGTCTTTCACTGTTTTGGATGGATCAGAGGTTGGAGGTTGCACAGCCATTGCCACTTTTATTTGGTGCTTGGACATCTTGCTCTGTGAATACAGAGAAGAGAATTTGTGCAGAGCTAGCTTGCAGTGCTGCTAGATGAAATGGGAGGAGGCAGCAACTGTCTCAGCTGGAAGAACCTGAAGAAAGTAATAGAAAAGATAGTAACCTTAGAGAAGCATTTATAAAAGCTATACATTATACCAAATCTGCTAATCTGAGGGTAATTGCAGAGGAAAGCGAAGGGAAAGGTATCTGCCTTTTTCAGAAGACTCTATTTCTAGCTATAGCTCAATCTGTGCAAATCAGGTTGTGTGCTCTCCACCTCATGTGTGTTGTGTCACTTATCAACAAGTATTTTTATATCTGTAATTTATAAATTAACAGTCCTCAAAGTGTTCTAATACCAGGTGAAGATACCAATGAAATAATAGTTTCTGGTCCAAGCTTCTGCTTTATATGCAGTAGTAGTGGCATGGATCACCATACACTGGATTTAAAGAAGTTACAGATTTAATTCTGAAATGTCTTCTAAATGGAAAGTGCTGCTGGAAGTGAACCTGTTGTCTCGTATTACACTAGTTAATGTATTTTTTTCTGGATTTGCAGGTCACATTCATCCCAGGAGTAACTCAGAAAAGTTGTACCAGAAACCTTAAAGAAGTCCTCAGTTATTAATTGAAAGGTTCTCTTTGCTTAACCTGGTGATTTAAAATGAAATTTTTTGCTCATTCATTAAATTACCAATTATAAGATTTAATGCAAATTGGACTTTACCCTGATTCCTCTTACATGTACCATTGACTCGGTAAAAGAAATTTAAGATCGCCTGAACTATTCACACATGTCTAGAAGATGATGGAGTCATTTCTAATCTGTTTCTTCACATCCAAAAATACTCACATCTCTTTTCTGCCAAGTAAAGCATGTGATGTGCCTCTGATGCACCCAGAACATCTCAGACTGGCTGCCTCTGGGCAGAACTGCAGATGCCATTTCCTTTTTGGAAGAGAAATAATCTGAGCTGAGCCCACGAACTCCCTGACCGTGGTCATTTCCATTTCCATGCTGTCTGCTGCCTTTGTGATTCTGCCTTTCCCAACACATGACATCATCAGCTTCCTGGAAAGCTGAAACAAGGTAATGACTGAGTAATGTATGTCATGCCTGCATTATGCAGTCATGGTGAAGACAATTGTACATGATGGCCTTGCTGCTTCTTTCATTTTCTATCCATGTGTCTTGAGAACTACTTGATATTAGTCAGGTTTTTTGGGTTTTTTTGCAGCATCCGAATCTTCTTGATTTTAAGTTATTGTTATTTCATCCTTATGCTTCCTGACATGTAAAATACAACTAAATTTGGTGATAAATCTCTTTTTCCCTTCTCGTAGATTCTCACTCATAGTATCTGTTTTTTAGATGAGTATTTGCCCTGAGGCTATTCAATTCCTGCTAGCTTTTGCTCCTCCTAAATAGAGGAACCTTTCCAGTGTCCTCCATATTCAGTCCCTGACTTCTACACCTCAATTGACTTCATTAGATATTCAAGCCAGCTGAAAAATTATCTCATGTAACCTGATAAACAGTGAATTCAGTGTAAGAATGGACACTGGTGGCTGGTAAAGGTTTTTGTTTGCCTTCAATTTTATAAACATATCCCATTTATTTCTATGTGTTGTCAATCACCCTAAAATTGTTTCAATCAAGTTTGTCAAGACTAAAAAGTTTGCTCTGTCATTGTGATTCTGCAGTATTTAGGTAGTGAAATCCATGGGTTAGCTATGTTGATACATTTTTTAAACATCTTCAACCACTTCTTAAATGCTCTTTTGGAGATTTCCTTCCATCCCCATTTCCCTGAATTATAATTGAAAGCAAATAGGTGTACCTGTTTTTCTTACTCTCTTTTGCTTGCTGTTTTTTTATACTCCCACCCATTCCTTCTCCCATACTTCTGACTGCTCTTGTTCAGCAGCCTGGACGCCTTTGTGAAAGCTGTGGCTGCTACTGGCACTCATGGCGGGCATCACCTGTCCTCCTAGCATGGTTTGGATAAACATACTCTTTAAAACAATGACCCATAGTTGTGTTGGGGTAAAGTTTGCTTCTAGAGGCAAAGCACAGAGGTAGGAAACTGTGGATCTGAAGGTGCAAGAGGTCTCAAGAGGTGGGTTTCAGAGGATCCTTCAACCCCCAAACTGACAAAGTCACAGGGCAGCTTCAGCAGTGCTTTGTGGGACCCTTGACAGCTCCTCTCTAGCACAGGCTCAGGGCCAAAGGAGCAATCATTGTGAGTGCCCCTTGTCTGCTGCACACATAGACAGGAGCTTAGCTGAAGGACTTCAGTTAAAGCTGAGAGATCCTGATGTGGTTAACACAACAGGCTACATCTCCTGCTGGCAGGCAGATGGTCTTTCTCTCTTTTTCATATCAGTCCCCAAGACCTGGATTCCATCATGTTTTGCACCAGTAATTTCAATATACCTTTAGCTGTGATTTTTACTTCTAAAGGAAAGAGCAGGAGGATTATTTCTGCCTCTACATGCTAGCTGAGTAAATCTGTATTTCCAAGTTAGCATCCGCTTTGATAAACTGAAAACAGCACCCCTGTAGCTATCACAACAGAGTGAAGAACTAATAATCCAAGTTTAAAATAGGCTCATGCAAAACAGTCTCCCATGGCAAAGGGCAGGAAATCGCTTGCAGTTGAACTAATATTTCTCTTTGAATGATCTGTAGCTGCTATTTGCCACGCAGCTTCTGCCCACCCCAAGGCAATTCCTTTGGAAAACCCTCTGAGGCTTCGTGCTGCGCTGCCCTTATATGGAGAGGTGGTGTGATTTCTCATGCTAGTAGTTCTTTGGGGCAGAAGAAATGTTTGTCTTCGTAGAGTGCTGTAGAAAGTATGCATTGTATCAGATGACTCATTTATAGTATTTCCCCTTTCTGAGTAAAGAATAGAGGAAGTGCATCCCAAAACAGGGAACTTCCATCCAGGCTTCTAAATTCTTCTCTCTTGGATGTTTTAAATAGATAAACAGAGAAAAGATCACACAAAAAGAACACTCACAGTCCAGTCTAAGTTAGAATATTGGACTTAAGGCTTGTAACAGTTTTTGAAACAGATATAGTGCTCCTATTGCATTCCAGATGGACAGTTACTTTATTCCTAAATATTGAAATTACACTATTCCTCTTGCACAGGGAGATACAAAGACTTTTCCAATCTCTTTTCTGTGAACGCTATATAAAAATCATACCCCTTCTATTCTCTCCCAGGTGAAATATCTTTTTTCATCAGCTTATCTGACAGATTTCCCCATCCTCTGGCATTCCTTTCACTCAAGTGTAGCTGGGAGTAGGGGTGCTACAAGCAATGGGGATGTCAGAACTGCTGTAATAAAGTTCATAGGATATTACATGTACAAATGTATCTTTTAGTGATTTCTTACCATAGCTGTCACACCAACAGAAAATATATTCTTTAACAATCAAAAGGTTTTGCAGTAAATAATAATCTCAACATTGCTATATTTTTGGCAGGATAAACAGTCTATAGACGTGATGATGATGAAAAAAAAACCCACTAACACCCAAAAATATTCAAGAATCATATGTATGTCTGTGGTAAGTAGGTTTATTATTATCTTGTCCTGATTGATTTTTTTTTTCCTTCAGTAACTCAGCTGTCTGAGAAACACTCCCTAAAATTTTCAGGGTAAATCTCCAGAGCTGATACTGAGACCAGTTAATGGGAATAACGTTCTCACAAAAACTTTACTGCTGCTGTAGCCATGTTTATTCCACTGCAGTTACTCATTCCCCAGTTTAAATGAGGTCAGGGAAGGGTCCCACTGGCATCACTGGCACCGCAACTTTAACTGTCCTTACCTCAGTCAGATACCAAACAGGGAAAGAAAAGCAATCTTGGCCACGTCAAAACATACATTTTCCTGTCTAGCAGAATTGAAACAGCTTGAAATGCATGTGACATGTGACAGTAAAATTCACTTTCTAGACACATTAAAGCCAAAAATGTGCCTTGTGAGATATTTATTTAACTGGGGAACATAGGCAACCTTATGTGACTTCATGGAAAATTTAATTTCTGGTTTCAAATACCTAAATAGAGAACATCATAAACTATATAGGGACATCCCAATAGCAGAAAAGGAGAGTATTCCTGTAGCATTTGTCACAAAATCCTGACTAATCTAAGCATCATGTGGTTACTAAAGCCTAACCAAAGCTCTGAATGGCATATTTGCACACCCACCTAAAGAGACAAACCATTACCTACCTGGTAACTCATTTATCTGGTACCCATTTGCCCCATATGTCAGTCTGATTCAGAAATGAAAGACCACAAAATGCAGTGTTGCACTCCGATGGAGAATGTGATGTTTGCTCTAGAGTACCCTGGAGAAAAATGGTGTAAAATTCATTTAACATAAGAGGTTTCTGAGACTTCATAGACACGGTCAGCTAGGCAGTCACCCTTTTAGGATGACAGCTAGAATACATGTAAGACATAGCAGAGAAAATGTAGCTGATTAAGAAGCTGTAACTTCAAAAAAAAAGGAAGAAAATATGTATGCTAATCTAGTTATGATACTCAAATATCTTTTTTCCCTAGAAATTAATTGACAGAAAGCTCAGTATTGAGTAGAAGCTGTTTTTTCATGTGTGTGGTAGAGTTTTGTGTGCCTGTCTGTAAAACAGTTTATCTCTAAGACTTAACTTGTCTCCAAACTCACTGAAATGAAAACCAAGGGATGCAGAAGCACACTGAGAGTAAAGCAATGGAAATCAACAGGGTAATGAGTACAAAGTCCCAAGCCACAAAGTGGCTGAGTAAGCAGTCAGTTGAATGCAGTTGAAAAGTTAGAATGGCATCTGGGGGACGGGTAGTTTTGAATGCCAGTGGCAAGTGTGCCATACCTGCCTGTCTGCAAAACCAGTGGAGGGCTGGACGGTGGGAGGAGAGGGGGACACGCACACGCTCGATTTAAACCAAACATTGATTTTCTGCAGCCACCTTGTGTCGAAAACGGAAATTGCGGCCTTCACAGTCTACAAGCACAGCGCCCTGCTGCAGCGGGACGCTGCACACGGGTATAACCTGAGGCCCATGAGAGTGGCTGCTGTTGCCAGGGAACCTGCTCACGTGTGTGGAGTTATGCCAGAGTTATACTCTGAATTAGGGTGGATTTGCACTGATACGCAGTTTCTAGGAGGAAATGTCATAAAGCAAGAAAACATTACTTTTAGATCCTGTTTCTTTGCAGCTTGAACTCCACAGAAATCAAAGGGGATCGTTCAATTGATCTCCACATTCAGCCCAATACTACTATCAGTTATTTGTTCACAGTCCAAAAACCAGACTCTTCTTTTCCACAAGTGCTACTACAGTGGTAGAAATGGGAAATCTGCAGAAACCAGGGGGTCGGAAACCAGAAATGGCTGTGACTGAGTGTTAGTGTGCAGTCCTAAACTTCTCATGTTAGCTGACACTGCATCTGCCATCGATGCAGAAAGCAAGATGCTAGTTCACCCTGGACTCAGAAAAGCAAGGGCTTTGTCATTGATATAACCCTTTCTCTTTACTCGAACCATGCATTTAAGTTAAATTCAGGGAGAAGACACAAATGACAGTTATCATTTTCCACAAGCATGAGGATTATTTCTCCATTTACCACAAAAACCTGCCCACTGTTCTTCTGTGACAATATTCTCATATCTTCCACCTCACCACCACTGAAGCAATGATTTCTGCCCTGCTCATCTAGCTAGAGGCTGGCACCATGTAATAACAGTCTGAGCAGATGATCCCTCGCTGCAACACCAGGCAACTTAACTTTTCTGAAGGTTTAACTAGTAACCGTTCTCTCAGAAGGAAGCCGAGTCAGAGGCTTTTTGGGAGGAGTCTCTGTCTCTCTTCTTTGGTTATATATATGCTGGCTGCAGGTACTAACATGTACGTTTGTTTATTCCTGGAAATTTGGCATCTGCACCTAGGTGATATGAATACAAAATTATAAACCCTCTGGGTTTAGTGTGGCAATAGAAGCCCAAAGGTACCTATTTTAAGGCAAACACAGTGCTTTCAGACAGATAATTCTGAGAAACGTTTGCCAGTGGCAAGTAACTGGTGTCATGCTGTTGGAATTGGTGGTACCCAGGGAGCGAAACAGAGACATGTGTCCTCTGCCAATGAGCCAGTCTCTGTGGAATTGCTCGCCACTTTGTACTTCTTGGCTGGGCTTCTCAATAACATTTTAAAAAAGAAAAAAAAAATACTCCAAGAAAAGCAGAAGCAGTAAAATAAGCCAAACCAGAAAGCAGGTTACAACTCCACCTGCCAGGGAAAGGAGCAGGTTGTAGTCTAAGTCAGATGTGAGACAATCGTGGATTGTACTGATGTTCAGCAAATGAGATCAATGGGATGTAACAGCAGTATCAATGTGTCAGATTAGAGGAATTACTCTAAACCACCAAGCAACAGGGGACATGAATTACAGTTTGGTATTTTGCTTATAGGCCAGGAGAGGTTAAACTACTGTTATTATCGCTCATCGGCTTTCCACTGCTCAGACTGTGGATGTAATAGTGGGCATTGTGGATGGCAAAGTGTTTGGAATGGGATCACACACAGAGCTGATGGAGAAAAAGGAGCCCTATTATTCACTTGCAACCTCACAGGTAAGTTTATTATTATTATTACTATTATTATTTGTATAATCACAGTATGCAGGATGATCAATCATGGATCAAATCCCCACTGAGCATAGTTTTAGATGTGAGAGCTGGAAATATGACCATGCATAGATGCAATTGTTACTCAGTAATTTTGGAAATGCTTGATTCTTTTATGCAGCAGAGTGAGTTTGTTTATTTGTGAATGTCCCCACTTATCTTTAAAAGACAGCTTCATTCATGACTCATGCATAATCTGGCACATGCTTTAAAGTGACACTTTAAGTACAGATGCAGTCACTGAGTGACCTAAGAGCCAGACCCTGGCCTGCAGTGGGGAAATCCTTCAGTGCTGTGCTGTCAGCACTGCTAGGCACTGAGACATCTCCAAAATCAGCTCACCCTGCAATACGTCCACATGTTTCTATATTTCTCTTTGCAATCTCCTAGCAGCAACTATGCCGCTATGTAATATCAATGTGGGTAAAGTTTTCTACAATTCAGAGTGGGCTGTAAAGAGACAAGGAGTAGTTTGGGCAGTAACCCTGTTCCCTACCTATGCTGTTGGATCCAAACGAAAAGCAAAAGCAATAGGAAGACAAAAATCCCCAACGCTTCCAGCCAACACTTTTTTGTGCAGACATATTAACATCTTAGACCATTTTTCCCATGTTGTTCTACATCCATCAGCAAAATTAGAAGTACAAATGAATAGGCAGAGGGAGACTAGGCACAGGCAGGTTCTCCACCATGACATCTAACCGTGTTTGAGACATTGTCAACTCTGATGGCCGGAAAAGTGCTATAGCAGCATGATTGGAGAGACAAAGTCTTGACGTAGCGTATAGTCAGTTCACATAAAATTTGTAGCAGTACAACTTCAGACAGTCCTGCTTAAAACAATCAAGTTGAAGCAGACACTAAAAATAGTGGGACTGGATTTCCAAGGATCACCAAAGCACAGTTTAAAAGCTATGTTCTAGAAAATGTCTTTCAAACACCTGGCCCTGCCCAGGAATGCCATGTAAGCCATTTGGCAGCTGTCATTCTGCCACAGATGGCAGTGTGCTGTGGCCAGGGATATTATCAGAATTTCAAGCATATTATCTAGAATTAGCTAATTTAGCTATTGGGTCCAGAGAAGGTGGCTGGAATTAGAAGAACACACAAAGAAAATGACTGAAAAACTTCAAGGATGAAATCTTGCCCTACTTGATAGAATGATAGCTGTGTGAGACTGCAAACACTGACAAAGATGCACATACAAATTGCAGCAGCCACCAAACATCTTTCTTCAAGACTTTATCAAAGCATTCCAGTGCTTGTTGGAGTCTATTGTTTGCTTACAAAGTTTACCATTTGAAGAGATGCTGAGTAATTACATCTGGCATTGCAGTCAGTGCAGGAGCCTTCCAAAATTGCACAGAATTAGCTCCTCTGAGGGAAAACAAGTATAGTTTTCCTGGGGCTTGAAACAATGTGTTCACCCCTTTTTTGCACAGTGGACTTATATGTAGATTTCATAATGACTAAGGAAAATGTTTATAAACTCACATAGCAAATAGATTTGTCAAATGCAGCTAATTATGTCCAATGAATAAAGTTAAAACAGAAGACCAGAGTACTAAAATGGAACTATCAACAGAAACTACATTACTTTCCACAGCAATGGTGATCAACACAATGTCTTTGTGATTTAATTTTTTCTTGTCTTCTGTTCTTTGATTAGTTTGAATAGATGATCCTAGAGAAAATAATGACCACAGAAGATCCTAAGAATGCATTCACCATCAATAACTTGAGAACTCAATAGGGTAAATAGGAGATCATGCTCTATAGTATGAAGATGAAGAAGAAAAATCAGTCTCTCAAAAGATAATGATTTACACTGGCCAAATAGGCACAGGTCTCTCACTGAATTCTAAAATACCTAGCATGAAGAAGATAAACATTTGTCAAACAGTGGAGCTGTGGAATCTCCATCCCTGCAGTCAGCAAGACTTAAACAGCAAGGCCCACAGCAGCCAGCTCTGAGAAGAGATAGAACTGGATGACCTCCAGAGAACCTTTCCGACCGATGAGGTTCTGTGAACCTATGAGAGCTAATGATAGCTCCTGCACATCACTTCCCCTTTCATACTGACATCACTTCTTCAGAAGAATGCATCAAAGACACTTTCTGTCATGGCCAGGACAGTTTCCTTTTTCTAAAACTAGTGTCATTGATTCAGCACAGTTATTAAGGTGCCTTTTTTTGTTACCTGTGGTGCCTGCGGAGTACTACAGAATGGTTCAGATTCATTTTCTCACTCTTGCCAATTACCTTGTTCTCTGCAGGTTCAGGATTCTTCTGTTTGATTCTTCCTGTATTCGCTGAAGACAACATTCAGATCAGTTTTCCTTAAAAACAATTGAAACAATTGCAATTAGTTTGATTTCTTATTTGTGCTTTATAGGAACACCTGTCCCATATTTATTGCCTGGAGATATTGAAATTACACAAGTATGAATGGTCATTTATTTGGCTGTGAGCACTGGCCACTGCTGGAAGGTTGCTTGGTCCTTTGTTTTCCATCATGTTTGCTGAAACTGTAATGATAAAGAAGTGTTTTTTGTCCCTGTAATTTAATTGTAAAAACAAATTAATTGAAGTTACCTGTTTGGCACTTTTGGCACTCTTTGATTATCCACATCATGGGGAAACACCAGATAGAATTGTTTCTTAAACTGATCCTTTATTAAACATTGTTGCCATCACTTATCTGATCTTTAATCCCCTGACTTTGGTTTTGAAAATTGTTCCAAATGTAGTTTTGCTTGGTTCAGGAAAAGAGTGACTGACTCCTGCTATTCAAAACAGTGGTTCTTGACATAGTGGCTCCGTGGCATTGTCATCCCCAAAATTTTTCAAACCAAGGAATTTACAAAGCATGTAGAATTAATGACTGGGCATTCACAGTGCACTTATTTGTGAAGAAATTTTCCCAGGAGCACACCTTGTTAAGTCTCAGGATCCTATGAGGCTTTTGTGTTTTCTATTTACTCCTACAGGTGAATTCTTGAGGTCCCTGACTGACAGTTCTTGTGTATACAGTGCTAAATTATGTCTTTTTCTATCATCCTCTTCTGCCAATCAAAGTACCTCTGAACAGCAACAGACTCATAGCTCCAACCTAAACTATTCTGTAATTCTGATCCAAACCCTGCTTAAAGCAGAGCTAACTTGTGAAGCCAGGTCACGTGCTCAGGGTCTTTTCTAGGTAAGACTGAACAGCCCCAGGAATGGTGAACCCCCAGACTCTCTGGGCAACCTGTGCTAGTGCTTGGCAACCCCACTGTGAAGAATCTACTACTAATATTCAGTCAGAAATTCCTTTCTGTAGCTATGTCTTTTGCCCCTCATCTTTTTGGTGTGCACCCCTAAGAATCTGGCCTATCTTGTCCATTATGTTGTCCACTGGGATCCTCAGGTGTGTACAGACTGGTGAGCCAGTAGCCAGAATCTGAAAACTGTTAGTTAGACAGTCTTGCATTGGACAGATACAAGCATATTCCAAAAGAATGAGTGCACAGTTTTTCTGTATGTGTCTGAAATGTGTACCTCTATGTACATCTGGGTGTATTTTAAATACATGTGTTCGGTGTAGATAAGCACAAGTTAGACTTAGATTTGTATAGTGGAAATCTTCCTTTCAAAGCTAAGCAAACGTAGAATGACTAAGCATTTTAAGCAATTAATTCTAGGTATATTTCCTTATTTCTATTACTTTTTTTCCTATGGAAATCCTCTATGACATAATCTGTTTCCAAAATAAATATCCTAACTTCACCAGAACATATTACCTTAATACTTCTATCAGCAAGAGTGAATTTATATCATTGATTGGTCTGTTTAAAAAAAAAAAAAGGATAAATTCCCCAGTACGTGTTGTACATAGTCTGGAAAAACTCATTTCATTTCCATTCTCACTTAATTTGTGTTTCCTTTTTAAGATTTCATCTAAATATTGATCTGTGATAAACAATTTTCATGAAAGTACTATAGATAAATGTTTAATTCAAATTGGAAGTTTCTCCATTTTTCTAATGCAGCAAACAGCCAAACCCCATTACAGTGAACAGTTTGATATCATAAATATTTATCCTACCCCAGTAGCGATTTGTTATCATGAAGTTGGACTGTGTATTCAACACAAACTTATTTCCACAGCTGCAGTTGGAACTAATGAAGTCCATATTGTCACCCTGATGATGTTCTTTCAAAATGCACATTGAATCAAATTACTTTTGCAGAGTTTACAACAAAAATGCTTTGGAAAATTTTACACTGAGTCTTCATTCTCAGTCTGGAAATAATTTTCATACAGTATTTTTCTCCCCTCTCTATTCCACCTTCAAGACTGTGACAAAGAACTGTATGATCAACTGTAGCATGTTTTAATGAGTTACTAGATCAATATTATTTTTTCTTTCCCTTTTACATTTTTTTAAAGTAAAGAATGATAATTAGGGGACTCAGAATGAACCCAGAGCCTTTTCCATTATAGTGGTGATATTTTGATAATCACTGAGATCTTGCAGGTAATTCTTACATTTAATAGAGTAGCTTGTCAAAGAAGCAGTTTCTATTCATGTTTCTATTCATGTTTCTATTCTTGTTTAAACTGTGATGGATTTAGTGTTCACAGCCAAGGAATGATGGCACGAGAGATGAGGAAGTGTTTGTCTGTTGAGCTGTCTTGATCCAATCACTTTAGCATTTACCTGTAACACTTTATTTTTACTGGCTACTGCAATAATCTATATACAGCATGCAAAGATAGCAGAGTGCCTACAAGTGTAAAAGTGAGATATAGTATTTACACTGTTATTTTCTTGCAAGGACTTAATTATAGAAAACACGGAGAAATTCTAAGAACAATGTTCAGGCATATAGCTTGTAAAGCTTTATTTAGGTATGCTGCTAAGCACACTAATGAACGCAAAACGTCTTTATTTTACTACCAAAATTAACAGAAAATAGCTTGATTCATGTTTCACTCTTGTCCAGTTCAATTTTATTGTATCAACTTCTACGGGGAAAAAAAAGAAAAGAAGAAAAAAGAAAAAATAATTAATACTTGAAGCATTTGCCAACGAGCTATCTTTAGGTGCACCTATCAGTCTCAGAGGAGAGCTTCGTTTAGCACATTTGCAACTAAACATTGTCTTCTTGCACAATTTTTCTGCCCAGTTGTGGCATTGAAATGCAGTGGGGAAGGAGTTCAGCTTCCTTCCAATAACTGGCTCAACGAGCGAAGCGTGTTGCAGTAACTGTATGTTTATCTCCAACATACATTATACACATGTGTGCACAGAAAGTTTGCAAGAATCACCCTTGTTTGGCCACCATCTCCCTTTTACTGATTAAGGCACAAGACATTGTTTCTTATTTTTACCAGTCACAGCTCTGCCTGCCAAGAGAAAATGATTAATCAGGTCCTTAAAATGACTTAACAGCTGTAAATCAAGTAGTAATTTTAAGAAGCAGAGCTCATGGACAAAACAGTCGTTTCGTTTGCCAGAGAGCAGAAAGATATATTTAGTCACCTCTGGATGCTAAAATTGCTTCCCCATCAGATCTTTTAGAAGGTCAAGCTGATTATTCCACAGGCCTTGTCTGCATGTTGCTCCTGAAAAATCTCACTGTGACATGCACACATTCCCATTTTCTTTCAGGATTCCCCTGTATCACAGCCACAGGTTTCTTTGAACCTGGACCTTGCTTGAGAAAACAGGGTTTCCACACATTGCTGCCTCCACATCCTGGACTTTGTCCTTCATGTCTCTCTGAGGCTCCTGTCACAGCCTGCTTTTCATGGTGCTCCTTGTATCCTTACCAGGTCCATCAACAAAGACTAATCAAACAGATCTGGTTGAAAGCAATAATTTTTTCCACAATCACTCACCACTCATCTTGTATCCCAGAACTCATCATTGTTCTAGGAGCTCAGTTCTGTCTGTCCTCAGTGCCAGGTTCAGCAGTTGACTTAAGGGACACTTTACCAAAAGCCTTTTTGCAAGGTGTTCGTGGTACACCAGAGGCACCCATTTCCCTGAGCAGGAATGACCGTGCTTACAAATGTGGCCAGGGCAGCAATGTAGGCTGCTGACTCAGCAGAATGAATGGTTGAAGTTGGAGAAGAGGTGCTCCTGTGTATCAACTGCGTAGCAGTAGTTGCCACAACTAAACTATTTCCTGCATCTGGATCTGGAAATAGAGCTTAAATCGTCTTCTGGTTACTTTACAACCAAGTTCTGTTTGAAAGGCCTGTTCCTCAACCAAGTGGAAGCAACAGAGCATCTGTATTCTTTAGAGTCAGACCAACCTTTTCTGTCAAGAAAATAGAGATGCTGTATTTCCTGAGCTCTGGAATACACTCACTGAAAAGTTTTTAGTAATGACTTTGAAATTCTTTTTTAAACTTCTAGAAGGCACTTCTGCTTTATCTAAAAGCTTTCTTTTAAGATCACATTGAAGTCATTTGGACCATGGCATTCCTTGAACAAGTGTAGCATGGACTGTGATCACACAATGAAAGTACTCTCCTTCTCATTTGGAATCAACATGTGCATCAAAACAGACTGCTCATTGTTACAGCAAAGTTTAAGTTGGGAAAATATTTAAATATTGAAACCTTTTCCAGATCTTCATTTTGCAGTTACCTTCACTCCAGCTTTAGAATCAGATTTATCCAGATACTAACAGAACATCAGGCTTTCTAGTTTCCTACTGTATCCCATAATTGATCTTCAATTGATCAATAACTAAAAGTCAACCTGATATATAGGACCACCCAAACCCCTCACACTAACATGTCATCATTTTGAAAAGGCTAATTGCTGACCTCCTCTCCTTTCAAACTGCCGGTTGTAGGGCATAATAAAATTTATAAAGGGGGCAGAGTTCATCAGGAGAGGGAGGAGGTTCAGCGTATAGAACTTAGGAAAAAAAAAAAAGCAGGATCCAGCCCGTCATTAGAGCCAGATACTGCCTTCACTAAGAATGCAAAAAGTCAACTTCTTAAAGCAAGTCTGTAACTGCATCTATAATACCTCCAAGAATGAAAATTAACTGCAAAAATACCGTGGAATATTTTTGTAGTAAATATAAATCAACGTAGTTTGACTGAAGTCAGTGGAGATACGCCAATTTACAATAGGTTAAGATCTGGCCTCAGATGGACATTTGCATGCATAAATCAAGTAATTGCATGCACAAACTGATAGTTAATGTGATTTGCATGTGTAAGTGTTCACATTAATTAGCAAGAGCACTATTGAACTAATGCATGTGGTGTTTTTTTCATGTGCAAACAGATGCACTTGCAGGCACTGAAGATTTTTTTAATAATAATTTGGGAAGGAGAGAAGAGGCCTCTTATAGACTGAATAACCCCTATTCTTCTCCCTCTCCTCCACCTTCTGCCCCAGTCTCTTCTTACAGGAAAACCACTACCTGGATCAAGAAAAAATAATACTAGAACTTTGGTGACAAGATTAGCCAGAGAAAGAAAAAAAAAGTCATACACTGTATCTGCTTCTGGCAATTCTGCATCAGTTTAACATTGACATTAAATATGGGTCAGTCTTAACGAATATTAATCACATCAAACTTACCCCAGAGAACATATTTCTCCAGCGAAACATTGCAAATCAAGCAATGAGTCACACCGGGAATAAAAAGGCAGGTTTCAGACAGAGGGGAAAGCAATCAGATAAAGCCAAACTGTACTTGCAAGACCTCAATGTAGAGGACATGTATTTGAACCAAAACAAACTGTAATTAAGCTCAAAAAAAGAGAGGCAATAGGCATTGAGCTGTGAAGTTCAAGGTCTGCACTGAAAACCTAAAGGTTGAGTCTTCTCAGATTTTGAATTAAGGGGCCAGCCAACGACAGTGAGGGATGCCAAACTACAAGGTTCAAAGTTTCAGTGTACCTGGGGTTAGGATTTCAGACCAGACCAGTTCCAAAAAGAGCAAGGAATCAATGAGAAGGGTGGAGACAGAGTGCGTGAATGGCTGTATTTCCACTGAGCCGTTACAAAGAGCCCAGGCAGATAACAGAGATTAAACAAAAAAAGTTCGAGATTAGCAAATCTGCCCATACAATCTCATTTCTCAAGAATAAAAACAACTTCTTAAATTCAGCAAATAACAAGGGTTAGAAAAAGGAAAAGATGAATTGAGAAAAGCCAAAATATTTTGTTTTGACATTTTCCAGATGAAGCTTTCTGTTTCATAACAATATTTTTAGTTCAAAATGAACTTCAGCTTTACAGATCTCAAAGAAGGTTGAGTAACTCAGAAAAGGAAAAGTAGGAATCTTGAGTAGTATTAAACATATTTTACATCGATTTTTTTAATCACTGAAAAATACAGTAATTTTTTTCTGATTTGGACCTACTTTGTGCTATATATAATTTCCTTCTTTTGCTGTTCAGCCACCAGCTTAAAAAAATACCTTTATTTTCACTGTCTTTAATCCTGTATTCCAGTCTGTACTGAAATCAGTCAATATAAAACCCTGGGACAGGCTACTTTTCAAAGATTGGTGTTAAAATGCAAACTAAAGTGGGAGAAGAGTAATTGTGAAATCTCAAGGTGTCCTAACAATGGTAGTACGATTCTCTCCTCCAAATATATCACTTCCAGCTCAGCATGACCAGCAGTCCTGTGCACACAGACTGCAGATGCACACAGTCTGGGAGAGGGTTTAAAAAAGCGGGCACTGGCTGGTTGACAGATTGCAATACACATTTCTGTCAAGGAAGATGAGACCATGGAGAATGACTTCTCTGACATGTTTCATGGCCTCTTATTTTTCTTCTCTCCATTTCACCACTCCCTCATAGTGTTTGCTGTGAGCCAGGGGATGAGATTTAAAATTAATTTAATATTTAATACCCAGTAGCAAGCAGTAATTTTTTTTTAAATTGCCTGATTATAGCTTACTGGCACAAGACTTGGAGCTGCAACATCTCTATCTTTGTTTTATCTCTTTTATATATAGATAATTGCTGATCTTTTCTATAGCATCTGTGCTCACTGTCACAGCAATGCTAGAAATCATGGCACCAAGTCCCATGGCCAACCAGGATGAAAAGGGGCTTTCAGGAATTTGGAAAGGCAAGTCAGTATTTCTCCAGACCTCCAGAATGTAAAGGTATTGCAATCTGTGTTATTGCCTTGATGTGTTTTCTATAGAGCATCCTTCCTCTCTATCCTTACCAGACTTGTCACAGTGGGATCCTGTAACCAAGGCTCTTGGAGCTGCCACAGTGATGCATGCACAATATCAACACAATAACAGAAATGACCCAATAACTCTCATATTTCATATATGCATTTTCAACAAACTTGCTAATATCCACACCCATTTAGGGGGTGGGGATAGGCCTTTATATATATATATATATATATATATGTAAAGAGTACATTCAAAGTCACACATATCACAAGAATTTATTTCAAAGCGTTTCAGGAAACAAGTCAAACATAGTCAATCAGAAAGCACAGAGATAACTTTATAAGTTTTGCAGGTTGACCAGAAACCTTGTACAGTGGTTTTCCTCCTGATACACATCACAGCAAGGGATGGACCTGCTGTTGTATGGAGAAAAGCCATGGTATATTGCTAAAGTACCCTGCAAAGATGCACTGTCCCTCCCTTCCCAAACCTATAACCCCAAATCTAGGACATTTATTTTCCTGTGCTTGGTACATCAGCTACCAAAATACGCTGAACTCTTGCTACAAAAACATCAACGCAATATGTCATTGGAAAGAATGACTGGAAGTTTTTCCACTTCATTCAAATAATACTCTTCCAGTTCACCAATGGTAGTAACTGAAGGTATGAAGTACATACATTTCATTAACAAAAGAATGCTTCTGAAACAAGAAATAAAGAAAATCCACAATCAGGTCTTATCAACCAGAGTGATCTCAGTCATTAATGACAGTTCTGAAGCTACATGCATTGTCTTTTTCATCCCTTTTGCAAATATCCCTTTCATTTTTTCATTTTTTTGATAAAATTATAGATAAAATTAATTCATAAAGTCTACAGGAACAAAAGGCTAGCAAAAGCTGTATTAGTATAGATGACCACAGATGTTTCTAGGGAGGAAACAGCCTTCAATACCAACTTGAGTATGAAAGTAAAAGAATGCAAAATAAACACAAATAGACAGTATGACATCGTATATAGCTCTTTGCCAGTTCTTTTTGACTAGTTACAGTATTTCCCGTGACTCTTAATTTCTCATATTTAGATATTTCTATATGTGGGGAAAGCTGTTACCTTTGGATGACTACAGGTTAAATTATGTCCTATTAAAAGCAGTTGAAAACAGCATTTCTTTTCATAGTTCTGTGACCTCATCCTGTGAATAATTGTGCTCTGGTATATAAGAGAGAGGTATCTCTTACTTTGAGTGACCCAGGAAGAGTAACACCAAGTTCCTGTTGACTTCCTAGACAGAAGCAGAAAGGGCAGCATTCAGATTAACTGAACCCTCTCTAAAACTGCGAATAATACACTGGTAGACAGGTTTCCATGGAGTACTGATGCAGCAATCTATTGTTAGCAGCTGCTGCCCAGATGCTTTGCTTGAAGGATGTTGCTCTTACTGGTTCCATAAAGATTTTTCCCCACTTTTCTGGCGATGGGTGTCTTTAATGATACAAAGTCTAGTCAGAATCATGGGGTTATAGAATCAGAGAAACACAGAATCACAAGAGTTGTGGTTCAAGGAGACCTTTAAAAGTCATCTAGTCCAACTCCCCTGCAATGAGCAGGGACATCTTCAACAAGATCAGGTAGATTCAACAATGCCCCATCCAACCTGACCTTGAATATTTCCAGGGATGGGACATCCAGCTCTCTGGAGAGCTGCTCATGTTTTTCCACCTTCATCATAAAAGGTTTTTTCTTTATATCTAGTCTGAATCTACCCTGTTTTAGTTTAAATCCATCACCTCTTGTCCTATCACTACAATCCCTGATAAACAGTCCCTCCTGAGCCTTCCTGTAGGCCCCTTCAGGTACCAGACAGTAAGGTCTCCCCAGAGCCTTCTCCAGGCTGTACAAGCCTAATTCTCAGACAGTCTTCATAGGAGAGGTGTTCCAGCTCTCTGATTATTTCTGTGGCCCTTCTCTGGACTCACTCCAACATCTCTATGTCTTCCCTATGCTTAGGACTCCAGAGCTGGACACACTACTGCAGTGGGGTCTCACACCAGTGGATCTGTAGTGGTGGATGCTCTGTGTGAAAAAATATATTTGCAGATTTTCACCAACCTCTCCTTTATCACTTCTTATACTCACCCCCTTGTGAGACCAGGAGGTAAGATGTAACATTAGGCAGTATTATGTGTATTTCCAACTACCTCCTGCAGTCTCTGTGTGCTGGACCTCACTACATACAAGATCTTTCTGCATATATGGACTGCATCTACAAGTGAAGCTATCTCATTTACAGTACTCCTGCGTCTCCAAATGGAGATGAGGTTGACTTTTTACAATTGCATTATGTTTATAAATAGTAGGTATTGCAGAAATAAGAACAGAGTTGAGATAGGTGGGTCCCATTAAGGATTCAGTTTGGGCTTTTTGTATTCCCCCCATAGTACAGGATTCCATTTGAGGGTGTTTTCATGCAAGTCTAAATTAATAAACATAAATGTGTTTATTACGGGCATGAAAATTTACACCTCCCTTTATATACTGGAGAATATTTCACTGTCACAGAGATAAATCACCTTCTGAGTAGAAGGAAATAAATTCTGGTTTACATCTCTATTCTTTAGAAGACCAGAGAGTCTCTCAAAACACTTCATTCCCAATTTCAGCAACAGCCTTTTGTGACAAATGCCGAGACTTGCCACGGAGAGCTTGGAACAGAGAGAGCTGTTCTTAGGAAGCTTCCGCTCATTTTTAATAGGGCCCAGGGGTCTGTTTGTGCCAGATCTCAGAGGCTTTGCTCAGGACCTACCACAACATTTTATTACAGGATTGAGACCTTGGAAAACCACCAAGTCACTAATACCTGATTGCTGCCTTCAAGGACATGCACATCCCGATACACATGGCAGATTTAGAAGCAGCACATCGAGATCTGATTGATCTTTGCAGTGTGAGGACTGGATGGCTCTCTTATGCTCACCACAACCACCCACCTGATATCTTTGCTCACACAAAATGCAAGGTACACCCAGGAGCACTCTGAGGGCACACAGGGTGTCGAGAACATGAGAAAACTGGAGCCTGGAGGAAATGATGTGAAGCTTTTTCAGGATAATATGAAGAATGCCTTGCTAAAAATTGTACAGTTAAATTGAAACCACCTAAAAAAAGTTTCACAGCTTGCCAGTGTTTATTTATCTTCTTTTCAGGCATCCCTTCTGTCCCCTTACCACTTTAGGTTTTGTGGTAAATAGTAAAATATGTAGAAAGATTTTTTTTTTATACTTAAAATGAAAAGTCTAGGCACAGTCTGCATTTTGATCCAAAGCTTTTCTGTGGATGACACATTTTTGGATCCTGCCTGATTCTGGTGTCATACTGCTGGCAATAAACTGTATTTACTCTTGTTGTGCCTAATCATATATGCTATTAATATCTGGGAAGACATTGGCAATATAGGTGAGACAGATCTGAAGGGCAGATGATCAAAAATTGTAAATAGCTCCCCAAGAGGGGGAGTGTCTGGCAGAGAAGTTTGCCATATTAAAAATGTTTAAGTGCTGAATGTAGTTGTTCCAGGCAGAGATGTATATTGGAGCAATAGGACCACCCAGAGCCAGGGAAGAGAATTATGTCAGTGGACAAAGCAGAGCAGATTGGCACAAGGCAAGAAAGAGGCCACTGGCAAACAGGGATGCATTTTTAGTAGCTGACTATTAAACTGAAAGCTTATGAAATTCACTTTTTGTCCTCATTTGCCTTAGGAGTGAATCCACTGGTGTTGGTAATGTTGTTTCAAAAGGAGAATTAAGTTAAGAAATAACTTTTTTCCTCATTTTTTTCCATCAAATGATGAGGCAGCCTTGCTGAGACCTATGCTGGTGCCAGCCCTCAGCCATGCCAATCATCTGCCAAGTTGGGTCATCATCATGGGAGATCTCTCATCACCACTGAATAAATCAGGCGTCCTGCCTGCCCCCACCCCATGCTCCCCACAGATTCATCTGTCTTTCTAGGTCTCACCACCCCAACCCCTTCCCCTGACAGCTCAACTCCCAGCAGATTTTGTACAGCGACGGCCAGAGTATCAACAAGGTAAAGTTTAGGCTCTAAGCTAGTTTGGGGGAAGTTTCAGCAGCTCTCTGACTGGTGTGGCTCCAGGCTGGTATACCTCCTGTGACCCCCTTACATACCACATTCTCTCCAGCCCAGGCTGCCCTCAGGGTTCTGGGACAATAACTGGCTCTATTTACAAAAAAAAATTACTGTTTAGAGTGCAAACTGGTGTTGGATTCATGTCCCTATACTTCTCCATGTTTTTCTTGTAAAAGTTGGATAATTTTTCCCTTTCCCTTTCCTTCTGTTTCTCCTTTCTTTTCTTTCCAAAAGATAATAACAATGCTGAGAAACAGCAGCCTAGGAAATACCAGAGATAGCTACACCACCACACTTCAGTCCAGCAATTGCTGTCCCTTTTACAAATGACCAAAAAATATTTTAATCTGGGCTATTCATTGGAAACAAAAATTCTGGAAAATACTGTTTCATGTGTCATTTGAATCTGTTAGAGCTTTGCCAATGCCTTTTACTGCCTTTCCACATACATATCCAGCTTTAAAACATCCTCATAACAACTTAGTTAACTTTCAGATGACATAAAACTGCGAGAAGTATGAATATGCCTACAAGGATCTAGACAGACGGAAGAAATGGTCTGACAGAAGCTTGCTAAGGATCCTGGACCTGGGAAAAAGTAATGCCATGTAACAGGACAGTTTGAGACCTGACTGGCTTGGAACCAGCTCTGGAGACAAGGACATGGGCATCCTGGTGGACAGTAAGTTTGGTGGTATGACCTTGCAGTGATGAAGGCTAAACACATGCTGGACATCATTTTCAGTACTGCACGAGCTGAGTACTTGTAAGGCCACTCCTGGAGTACTGTGTTCAGTTTTAGGGTCCCCACCAGCAGTTTAAAATAATGTTAGATAAAGTCTGTTCCTGGAAAACAGGGAAAAGATGCAGAAACGGGGGGAAGCATAAATCTGACCACGATAACATGGTTTCTACGTCAGACATTGAAATAACACTATGCAGAGTTCACAAACAGTGTAGCAACCTGTGGTTGCTGGGAAGTTGAAATTAAGGCAATAGGTCAATTTAGTAGATATCTTGAATAGTCTTCACATAATACAAAGTCTATATGGAGAAGGGCTCCACTGCAACATTTCTTTCTTCTGTAGGAGGACAGTTGGACATGCAGTGTCTCTAACATCTTGAGTTTGTTTAAACACACACACTGCCAACTTCCATACTGGTTGGCAGCAAGGCACATTTAACTGCTTGATAGATGAACTTGCCTTTTTCTATGTTGCTTGAAAAAGCAAAATAATCCCCTTGCCTCCTACACCATCAAAAACATAAGCAAGACAAAGGAACAAAGAAAATGTTTAAATTTCTGTTTTCTGAATTCTCTTTGAAGGTGCATTTTAGTGAGATTTTTTTTATGCTTCCTTCTAAAAAATATAGGAGTGTTTTTTGCCAAACTATGTTATTCTGTCAAAATGTGTCAGTTTTCATTAAACTTTTATCAAGATACTAAAGAAATAAGTGCCACTTTAACCAGAAAATAAAGAAACTGCTTGAAGACTCGTTTCCCTGCTTTTCCTTATTTGAAGAGTTTAGAGAGTAAAAACAAGGGGTTTTTTCCAGTCCTATCTGCTCAGCTACATTTTTTTGTGGGAGGGGTTTGTTTTTGTGTTGCACATAACCAAGAAATTAAATTTGTTCTCAAACTTTGGTCAGTAGCCCAAAGCAGTTGTGGCACCTGTCTTCTTCAGAGCTCGATGTCTCAGAGACTGGACTTGATGCCTTCTCACTTCATACTAGGTTACAGCAGGAACAGGTCACCACGGATTTTTCCATCACTGACAAGAAGAATCTGCAGAGAAGTTGTCTAAGAGAGAAAAATACTTGATACACAGTCAGAAACCATGCAGGAAAGCCTCTTAAATTTACTCTCCTGCATTACCATGAGATGCCCTTCTCACTTCACGATCTCCCTTTCCATTTAATTCCCAAAAAGTAACTGCATTACACCTGACAATCCTTTTAAGGCAATACTGTGTTTGCTTCCCATTACTGAAAATTTGCATCGTTTCACATTAATTCTTTAACTACAGAAAATCAGATGAAATAAAGACTATTCCGGGATCTATTATCAGACAGGACCAAAAATAAAATATTTGCTAGAGACTCCATGAACTTTGCTATTAAGAGTCTGGTGAAGACAAATAGTGTTTTCTAAGATTACTTTTTTGTGTATGTGATGTAAAAAGTTCTTTATGGTGCAGAAATCAGCAACAGAAAGCTAGACAAGCTAGTAAAAAAAGCTTCTATCTCATCGTGGCCTTTGATAAGCAGAAAGCATGGTATTTTTCACAGTAAGTTCATAACCTCTAAAAATAAATTTGAGAACAAACATGAATTAACTGAAGTGGGTGTTTTAATTATACTTAGTGTATACCACCTTCCCTCACACTGCATTTTTATCCGTCAATACACGATTATACTACATTATATTAAGAGATAACAGAGTCACCATGTCTTGGTATGATTTTCAAGGGATTATAGAGGATGGGCACTCAGACCACAAATGAGTAGTGTGGTATTTATATCATGAGATTTTCAGAGCCCAGAGGCTGGCGTAGTTGTATAATTGCATCGTATCTGAGTGTTTTAAAAATGTTTAGTTCAAGAAGGACATCACGCATTCCCCTACTTGGAGACATATATGGTCAAATGTTGCCATTATTTTCTATGCAAACGTTGAAGAAATTATTTTCCTGGAAGTGTAAAGAAGCTTCAGACCTAGAATTAAAGACTGATTATAGTAGAATAAAGCTGAAGAACAGCTAATAAGGGTTATTCAGAATAGTTAGTCACCATTACACCCACACCAGCATTTCAAGGACGTTGCAGAAATATTTTGGTGAACATAGCACTTCAGGGCATCTAAGTGTGGTGGAACTGTGTAAAAACATACATCTGGAATAGATTCTTAATCTGACATGAGCATTTTAAGGCAGATGTATCAATCAATTTATTAGTTTTCAGAAGTAGCATGTAAGCATTATTTATCACATCTCAAAGGACACATTTGATGGAAGTTTAGACCTCTATGACGTCTCTTTAGTGCATCCATAGCACTCAGATATCTTGATCCCAGAAGGCTTGCCCCTTGAAATTGGACATATTAACATCTGTTGACACCTGCAGATAAGAGAAAAACACTTGTTTCCCCATGGAAAAGCAAACTTTAAAACTACAATTTGTTGTACTGATTAATTCCTTATGATTTATCTAACTAATGCCACAGCTGTAGAAAGACAACTACTATCCAGTCTTGAGGCATTTACAGCAAGGATGATTACTACTGTTAGTTATTACTAACCTAGTAAAGTTTAATATTGTTAATCTGTAAGAAAACAGGGTGCCATTTTCCTTATCCATCTTAAAAATTATTATTGGGCAGTTTGTCCTGGTTCTGGCCAGGCCAGAGTCAACCTCCCCAAGCAGACAGCCCAGGTGAGCTGAGTCAGCCCCGGGCAGTTTTCCACACCACCTGACATCACTTCCCCATAAAAGGGGCTTGTTGGAGAGAGGTGTTCGGTGCACTTACAGCCTTTTTTATGGAGAAGTGATGTCAGGTGGTGTGGAAAACAGTCTGGGCTAACTCAGCTCACCTGTGATGACTGCTTGGGGAGGTTGGCTCTGGCCGGGCTGGAATCAGGACACAGTTGCAGAAGAGGAAAGTTGCTGTTTTGCTCTGCTTCAACATGATTCCATTGAAGCCAATTGAGCTATAACAGTCTGCATCAGATAAGACAGATAAACTGTCATCATGTCACTGGTCCTCCAGTTTTATTGAGAAATAATTCCTGTTGACAGAAATAAAAATTAAATGCTACTTTCAGCCCCTGTAGCAAGGGGGTGATGAAGGCTTAGTAAAGGGTGGTTCAACTTTAGCAACTGCCAGAAATCTCAGTTTCAGAAGCCTCCTTTGAAACCTTAGGTTGGTCACATCCTCTCATCCAGTGTACCCTCCTGTCCTTGTCACTGTTCCAGTTCACTGGGGGATGTACCAGGACTGTGCTGGCATTTCATTTTGCTGTTATCCAACAAGGAAAATCAATTACTACAAGTCTGCCTGGCAGCCACAAACACAGCCTCTGTGGCAGCCAACAGAGACAGCCACTGTTCAACATCCACCCTTCCCTGTCTTTGCAAAAGAAAAGCAAAATACCTGTGAATTTTCACTGGAAAGCCCTCAGAAAAAGATAAATCTTGTCATCTTGTATAAAAATGTACAGAGTTCCTTAGCAATGCACAAGAAAAGAGGAAAGTTTAAGACCAACAGGTATGGTTTGATCCAGTGCAGGTGTTCTGTATGGAAACTCAAACTTGTGCCCTTGCCATAATGGAAGTACAGAATCGATAACAACTGGTTCTCAAGTTTCTTATGTTACCCCACTGTGCAGAGCAATGTTGGGTTATAACCTTGGTGGCTTGCTCAGAAATTTGTTAAACTAATACTCTGCAAGGTCTTGGTTGAAGTTCTGTGCTTGCTTCACTTTGAAAATAGTTTCCTGAGTTTGTGCTTTCCTTTCGGCTTTTAAATGTTTGGGTTTCAAAATTCTGAACTTTCTTCTAATCCTGAGTTTCTACTTTATTGTAATTTTGTGTGTTTAACTTTGCCAGATGTCTAATTTGTCTTATACAACCGGGAAATGTTTCAAAACTTGGTTATTCTTTACAGTCTTTTCACCCTTCTACCGATTTCCTTGAATGGAGAGAAATTACAGCCATCCTCATAAAAGCAAACTAAAACCCAAGATGTTGTTATGAACTGATGAAACTAAGTGCTCAGGAATTTTTCCAAACCACTGTAGACCTTGTTGAAGCCTGTTAACTGCCATTTTAATACAAGCAGCTATTTCACTACCTTCTTTCACAGTAGTATTTTTTGACGTTTCAGAATTTTTCTGGACATGTCCACTATTCAGTGGCATTACAACTGTTCATGAAAGTCTTGGGTGCAAATCATAGTGTACTAACTTTTTTTCTAATATATAGAGCAGATACTGTTGGGATTTTGTGGGTTTTCTGAGTATTTCGGGTTGGTTTGTTTAAACCAAGACAGATACTGAAATCTTAAAAGTATGGCTAAACTGGTGCATGCGAAAAAACTTTAAAATCCAGCAAATTATGTGAAAATAACACAGAGGGATAGGTAGTCGTGAGTTTCCTTAGCATCAAGAAGACCTAGAAGGTGATTTCCACAGTTAACACCTTGAGAGCCAAATGAAGCCTGCAATTACAGGTATCTGGCCCAGGGATTTCTGATCTTCATGTGAGCAGGTGACTGAAAAGGTGTGCATCAGTGCGTGGTACAACTGTGATATTTTAAAAACTATTTCCAGATGGACGGCCCTTTTCTAGTCAGGGCTTCTTGTGCTGTAAATTCATACTGAGTAGCACTTTATTCATAGCTTCTGATGATGTGTGGGCCTGTGTCTACTTCATATACCTTCTTAGATTTTACAAGACTGTCTAAAAAAAAAACTTTTTCTGGCTTCTAGACAGATTGCCTGTCACCCTTGAGAATATGTTTATAAAAATTAATTTTAATGCATCTTCTTCTGCTGGTCTAATCTCATTCTCTCAGTACTTATATAGTGTAAAAAAAACCCACAACCCTACAACTGTTTCTCCAACACCCATCTAAACTACAAAAACAGCAGAATGGGATTACCATGAAACTCCAGACCTACTCCTATAGAACTGGAAAAATAACTCTCAGAAGATAACTTTTATACTTCACTTCTAACAACTTTACTGCACTATTCCCAGCATACACTTAGGTTTTCTAGGAGCAAAAAGATTTGTAGATGTTCCTCTAAGGAGCTTTTGCTTCAAAAAATTGGGCCCAGGGTCACAGACAGGCATGCTGCACAAAGCTGGGCTGGGGTTTACAGGATGAATGAGTCCTGACAGAACATAGCAGAAAGAAACCTCCTTGTAACACAACTGTGGTTAGATGTCTCTTAAACTTGTTTGCTGCATGTGTAGGTATGACCAAAACCTGATGAAAGTATGTATATATACTACTCCCCCAGGAGAAATATTTAATTTAGCAGTGTTTCTTGAGATGTCTGGGCCTGTCTAAATGGGAAAATTTACCAGCTTAACTATACTGCTGAAATTCCCCACGGGGATGGAAGAGTAAGTGTATCCATGAAGGCAGTTATAGTTCTGGCAGTAAATTTCTCCAGATAGACAAACCCGTCAGGTTTTGCCCATAACAGGAAAATTTAGACCTGATATTCATTAGACATAATTGATGAAGTTGCAGCAGAGATGACACAGCTGCATTCCCTTTCTTTAAGGGAAAGAACAAGGGGGCCTGTTTGTTACTTTGCAATACCTGCAATACTTTACCTGACATATAAAGGACTATCATTGCCCGGGTTTGTGCCTTCGAAGTGCTCTGTAGGCCTCAGTTTAATTTGGATTAGACATTGACCATTTGAACCAAATTCAACTGATTTGGCTCGTTAGATTCAACTTCACAAAGAAGCCTGTGCTCTCCCCATCCCCATGGTGGAAAGGTATTGTCAAATAAGTGCCAGGTTTTGCCAGTAAAAAGTTATCATGAGACCATTATACTAAGATCCCTAAAGGATGCAACTCAACTTAGTGAAGCAGATCTACAAAAGCACACTGTTTCCTTTTCCAGTCGATTAAGAGATGTTGCAGACTTCCAGAAATAGAACCTATCAATCTTAATTTGTATAAATTTGCATACCCAGAGCTTCCTTTGAGAGGCTTCCAAATCCATTCCACTTCTCGCCTGACCACACAGACACATTGTAGCTTTTCTTCTTTTTCTTTTTCTTCAGGTGGTGGCACAAGCTCTGGTCTGAGACCAGAATGGAATTCTGGTCACTTACCAACCCTCACCAGCGCAGAGCATAGACATTGTTATAAATGGGAAAATAATGAGGATTCACCAGCAGTGATGGCAAGACATGAAGCATATTTTAATTTAGTAAATGCACAAACACTACCATAAAACACTAGTAGCTTGAGGTCTTCTTTAGAAATGAGCTGTCAGGAGTGGGGGCAAAAAAAAAAAGAGCAGTTGGTATCAAAAGGGTGTTGCCTGACCTGGTGGTTTTTCAACCTTTTTTTTTTTTTTTTCCTGGTGCATAACTCTTGTTTAGGACTAGGAGTCTTTTAACCTGATCAGTATTCTTGCCTTCGGAGAATAAATACACACTTCTTATACTGAGTTGAATATGAATGTGGGCCACTGATAATTTTTCAGCTTTTCATTCAAGCGCTCACCCCCTCTTTTCCTACTCCATAAAACATGCAATTGAGCAGACTCCCTTGGAGCTAACAGTGGCAGATATAATTAATTAGCTGTATAATCTTAAATTGTTGTTCTAGGGTTTATGTTAATTTTTGTGAGAGGTAGTTTAAATGATTAAACTGATCTCCTAGTGCTAAGGACTGTGTGATGGACCTGATCTGGAAGATGAAATTAAACGAAACAAAATTTGCAAAATAGTTTGCTCTACAGATTTCAGGACCCTTAGCTCAGCTCAAAATTAAGTTAGCATTTAGTTCTTTAGCCATTTCTAGTCACAATTTAAACTACCACAGATCCCTTTTAGGAATTTGTACTCTGCTCCTGGATTGTCTGTCCCTGGACACCCTGCATGTTTGTTTCCTATGCTTCACTTTCTCTTTGCATAGATATGTACTACTCCTAGCTAGCTTTACCTGTAAATTACCTTAAAACCAACTGATAGAAAAATGCTAATAAGGACAAAATATGGTAAAAAATATTTGTCATAAGTGTCACATTCTGCAGAGAATCTTGAAGTTTGTGACTAATGACATGTCTGTATTTTGGTTTTCACATTTGTAGATAAATTATAGTTTAATTGGCAATGTAGATGGCACATAGTTCGTAACATAGAATAAGTGTAGATGCACAACCTCAATGATAAATTTGGCTTCTTTAAAGGAGAATTGGAAGGGAAAACAGTTTTTTCACTGGTTTAATCAGTAATTTTTTCAGCATATAACAACATCAGAATTTTGTGGCTTTCTTAAGAGCTTCCTTCTACTTATTTTCTGGGAAAAATCTCAGTTCCTTGGTTGTGATGAAGTACCCTGCAGGGTCAGATGCCCAGAATAGTAAATCTCAACACGTAATAGAAGACTACTAACTTCCTCAGAGACTCACATAATCCCACAGCTGCCAAGCATATACCAAGAGATCAAGAGGTGTTACCAAAACATGTACTGTTGACAAACTGGATAAATAATCTGAAAAATAGGTTGCAGAAGTGCTCAGGCTTCCTGTGATTGTGACTCCTTCAGTGCACTAAGGATTTCACCACCAGCTCAATAAAGATCACGACGTTACCAATGGTAAAATGGTAAGGGGGGTTGGTTTTCATTTGTGGTGTGACCCGTGATATTATTGAAGTTACATAAGGGGGGGTGGTGGTGGTGGTAAAAGCTTTATTATTAACCAGTCTAATTATTACTCAATCATGTGTTTAGAAAATTAGAAACACATTTTCAAGTTTGTCAAAGAACTGAAGACCTTTCAAACTTTTATGGCTAAATAATATGTGCATCTTTTTTCATGAAGAGTAAGCTTGGCTGCAATATATAAGTAATGATATCTGAGGTGCTTCTAAACAGCATATGCCAGACATGGCCCACTTCTGAGTACAGAGCAAATAAATCTTCTAAAAGTATTTACTAAACTATAATTAATTCACAATGTGGTGTGCAAAGCCTAAAATAAACACAGTCTCACTGAAAGGATTTGTTAGACTTGCAGGTGGTATGCCTAAAGCAGACTTTCAACTTTCTGAGATAAGGATAGATATACAGTATATCAAAGAATAGCACATAAAATAGAAGTGTCCGTGATTCATAATGCTTTAAAATAGAAGAGAAAATATTCACATTATATTAGCACTTGAAATTAATAAAGAATACAGAAACTTTATCAAGATTGTTTTCCATAAGCAAAAAAATTAATCAGGCAGCCTGAGTCAAACACACTAAATCTGAATCTTATATGTTTTGTCTCAGACACAAAGAAAAGTTACTGGGTAACATTTCCCTGAATTCATCCTGAAATGCATAAGAATATGAGACAGTCTGACAGCATGCCTCCAGACTAGTATTCATTTCAATCATCTAGAATAAGCTGGAAAAGAATTGTTGACTATAACGAGCTTCTTTTTTTCACTGCAGCCATGCAACTGCATTACTCAAGATAATGGGAATGTGGGCAAATAAGCCAATGCCATTTTGTGCTGAGGATGCTGTGATGTACCGTGTCCGTCAACGAATGCCTGTGTCAGTGGACTTATGTCTCAACATTGCTGAAATATTGCACCTCTTGCTATTACTGCTGTTTGTGATAAAGGGGACTTGCTAATAAGATGCTTGTAAAGGGTTAAGGAAGACTTGCTAACAGGATGGTTTGAAGTGCCATAGTGGTGACCTCACATAAACAATGTCACACTTGAACAACCCAGGACTGATAAAGAAGAAACATCAATTGAGACATAAGTTGGTGTCTCTTTGTGCAAATAAAATGACTTCTTTGACGAGTTCCAGTCCCCCCCTCGATCTAGCAAACTCCTTATCTGTCCGATGAATTCCTCAATTCAAGCAAAGTATTTCACTGTAGCTAGTTCGAGCTGCCTTGGCCTTCAAAAGTATACAAAATCTGCTGAAACCGAACTTGTAGTTTGGATCAGAGTCAAGGGGTAACTGAGTCTGCACAAAACAGAAGGTTACTTGTGGTGACAAAGAGGAGCCATCTGACTTCATCCCCACGACCCCCAACAACCACCACCAAACAGCAGTGCGCAGACGCAGTTGGGAGGAGTTTATGGAAATCACTTCTTGGAACTCATTTTAATACGAAGCGGGACAGGTTATGAATATGTATAGGTGTATGAGGTAACCTAATGAATAAGTATCATTGAACTGTATATAACCAAAAAGAACTGCCATGTTAGTGTGCACACCTGTGGTGAAGCAATCTGCCGTGCATCCAACGCTGGACCGTGGAATTCCTGACCTGACGTGAAGCCAATTCGGACTGCGAGGATGTCCCAGCTCCATGGTGGTAGATATTGCAATCTCTCTCTCTCGAACTCTCACTCTCTTCCTACCTCTCTTCTCTGTGTCCCATCCCATTCCGTCTCCAACGTCTCCAACCCCCCCGCCCCCACCTCCTTCTCCTGCACACTCGTTGTGGGCTAAATAAAGTGACCTAAACCTTGACTCCGTTCTGAGTCTTAATTCTGTTCCAAAGAATTGTGAAGAACTGATCACGATAAAGCACCTAATTGGACATCACTCAGGGGTTAAGTTCAGCCGCCCCCAACCACCCAGTACAATCTGAGGTTGGTTGGAACGCAAGGGGGTTTAACCTCTGCCAAAGCAGTCTATCATCTGGTTGTGGATCGTGACAGAAGCTCAGTGCAATTTTAACTTACATTCACCCCTACTGTAAGTAGATCAAAAGAAATTAACTCAAACTCAAGAAAGGACACCTGTTCAAGACATGGACTGAGTCAAGCCTGCAAATGATCATAAAAGTTGGTACTCTTTGCACAGTGGAGATGCAGTGCTCTTTGCAAAACTACTGCAAGCATCACCAAGAAGTACAGAGCCTTCTAGAACATATGGCAATTAAGCCAGCCCTGACAGTCAGGCAACAGCAGAACTCCCAGGCTGACAGTCACAGTGGGACTGAAACAACAGGTTGCCGTTTACATCAAGAGAAGAAGAGACCAGGGAGACTTTATGCATAAAAATAGATCCATGGCTTCAAGTTTTGAAATCCAGTCTTTTCACCTGAGCTTGGACAAATCTAAAACCATTCACTAACTCACAGGTGTGAGCAAGGTGATTCTTCTGACTTCTGCGAGACCCAGTTACCCAGTGTAAGCCTTCTTGAACAAGAGGGCTGGAAGAGTACCAAGAAGGTAGAACCTGAGGGAAGAGTATGAAGCTGCAACAGGGAAGGTTTAGATTGTAGGTTGGATATTAGGAAGAGGTTCTCTACTGAGAGGGTGGTCAGGCACTGGAACAGGCTCCCCAGGGAAGCGGTCACAGCACCAAGCTTGGCTGAGTTCAAGAAGCGTCTGGACAATGCCCTCAGTCCCATGCTCTGACTTGGCTGGCCCTGTGTGGAGCCAGGAGTTGGACTAAATCCTTATGGGTCCCTTCCAACTCAGGATATTCTGTGATTCTAAGAAAGTCAACCTGTATGTCCTCAAGGCAGGATGAGCTACACCAGTGTCATTCATTAAAGACACTTGTTCAAATAATTTTTTCAAATTTCCAACACAGACAATGCCTAACCATCAGCAATCTCTGTTTCACTCTCCTTAAACTTGAAAGGACTGCTTTGCCCTGATATCTAGCCTATATCATCTTTGCTGATCACCATCACTTTTTTCTGCTGGGCATTTTCCCAGTGAAGTTCATGAAGTCTTTCTTCCAAAGCCAGGTAGCATACTCTAGCTGAGGCATTTGCAGTGATGAGCATAGTAGAAGGATTTGTCACATGTTGTAATCAGTATTCCCATTTAGCATTTTTCAGGAGGGTGGTTGCAACAGCATGACACTGTTGACTTTTGTCAAGATTTCATTCAACCATAAACTCATACCTTTCTTTGCATAAAAATGCCACCTAGTCAGTTGTCATGGCTAGGCCACAGCCTGTACTTGTGCAACTGGTCATTCCCCACTGAGTTTAGCTCCTAGAGCAAATCGCTGTTGAATATCACCCTATTTTTTTGGACAATTTATCCAGCTAAACAAGGTCATTTTGAATTCTAATCCTGTCCTCCAGCATCCAGTCTTTCTCAACATGACTTTTTCTGGATTTCTTTTTTCATTGATGAAAATATTGAATATAACACTACCAGGGCAAGCTCATGCAGAATTCCATTTATGCATCTGTTAACAGGAAGGATGCATAGAGAAGCAAAAATTACTAGGCAGATGCATTTAACTATTACAATTGCCTCTTATTCTAAGTCAGCACACTTCCATATGAACACAAACAATTCAAGTTCAAGCAGTTTTAAAATCCAAAGATGATTGCATCTACTCTCATCTGAGCAGTCCATTTCACAAGGGACCTATTTCAAAGCTCATTATAGTTAATGAATGATCCCTATATATTTCAGGGGGCCATGAATCAGGTTCAAAAAGAAGGCTAAACATGATCCTTCATCAACACTGAAATAAAGTTCTGCAGATGTCAGCTTTTTGTTTTTTAAAAAAATATTTCAATCGATTAAATTGATGAAGCATTGAAACTGGTCAAAAACTGTTTTTTTCTTAAGCCTTGTTTTTTGACCAAATCATCAAGGAAGAAATTAAACACACTTCAATTATATTATGTAAACATCTATGGGTAAATGAATAACCCACTCAAACCTAATTACCCAAAGTAAGATCTCAGCATGGGCTGATGGCGGGCCTCACCAGAACAGAACCATGAGTTCAGAGTCGGCCTCTTCCAGCTATCAGAGTTTGAAATGCTAAATACGGATTATAGTGTCCTACAGCCTCCAGCAGTCAAATAATTTTGCGGTCTTGTAGCTAATCACTTGATGGCTTATCTCCATAGATTTAGAGATAGTAAACTAATTGTAGAGGACTGCTGTGATTACCTCCACAGTACTTGTCAGGGAGTTCCTTAAACTAATTCCTGCTAAGCTTGTGAACAATGAAACTCTAAGAATCGTAAGAACTTTTCCCTTTTAGATTTCTGTTTTCCATACAAACACTCCAGGTGTTACCACTTATTCTTCTCTTTCATGAGCTAGAAGTAAGTGTTCTTACAGTCTTTTTTATCCAGCATCCACTTGTTCAGTCATTCCTGTGAATCTTCACTAAATTCTCCATCTTCCTCCACTGTGGTTTCACCAGAGTCCTCTTTTAGTGCTGTCACTAAATAGAAAGCTGAGTAAAACACACAATCTGTGCATCTTGACAAGACAGGGTTTTTCAAATAGTGTCATTTCAACTGCCACTAGATGTCCACAACACTCAAATAACTCTGCCTTTACGCACTGGGGGCAGACGACCAGAATTTCTCACTATGACTTATCTTCTACTATTTGCATCGTCTGTACAGATTGTTCCGTGTCAGCCGCTCCCTTCTCTATCTTGCTATGTTCCAATACCTAATGCTGTACCTAACTTTCTGCAGAGCCCCTTATGTGTGTGCTGCTCTCTGAGTTTAACAACAAGAACCTGTTGCTTTCTTTTGTGTGACCTCATTCACGCCAGGGGATCAGCAAGAGAGCAATCGCTGTGGACAGTGGGGCTGGGCGGGAGACTGCCCTGTAAAAACTTTGTGTGACAGTACACACAAATGCAAACCAGGCTGTTCCTTCAAGAGGGAAATGGGAGGTAGGCTGGGAGTGAGGAGAAGGAAGGCCATTGAGATACAGGCTACAGTCCTGTCTCTGAATAGACAGATTGTGCTGCTTGAAGATAAGCTTGTAATGTTTCACCTTTGTGTTTCTTACATCTAAGTTTACAATATTTCATCTTACTGTACTTTGATGGTGAGATTTGTCTTTTTCTGAATTTCAGTTACCTTGATTGTCTTCTTTGGGATGCCTTATGTGTCAGGTCTTCTGTTCATCCATCGCTTCACTCTGGGAATTGTTCTTTCTCTCTGGGGGCAAGCTGAGGCTGACTGAAGTGTCTGGCTGCCTGTCTGCATAAAGAAGAATACTTTTTCTTGGGTAAGACAGTTTAGTGAATAGGTGGTCTAGCTAGAAATATCTGATTTTGATTTTTGAAATCTGAAAAAGAAAAGCCCAAACCATGTGATAGTTGGGCATCTTCAGCTGGAACAGTTACTTACCCTGCAAGTAGATGCCGCTGCTAGCCTAGGCCCTCCAAGCTTCTGTCCTGCTCACTTGTTTTGACTTGTTTCAGATGCTTTAGGGAACAAACTGTGTTTGTTTTTTCACAAGCCCTCAAGTAGACGCTTGTTGCAATAGTGTTACTGCCACCTGAGCTTTGCCAGAAAGGGGTAGTCTACCTTATCATCCTATAAAAATATACTCTATCTGTCAGTAGACAGAACAAGTATTGACCTGAGCACCGAGTACAAGACTTTCAATGTTGACTGAAGTGTTCACACTCTTCCCATGCTAATAATAGGCTTAATTAGTGTGTACCTTTTTTGTGTGCCAAAAATATAGAAAAGAGAAATTCAGCATGTTATTAAAGGCTTCACTTGTGATTTTTAGCTAGCTGCTTCAGCATCTGTGTTTCAGTTTTACTTTCAGGAAGAAAATTTTTACACTTTTGGCTGGAAACCACTGTGCAAATGTGAAAACCTTCTCAAAAAAGTTTTGCAAATAAAGTAAAATGCAGCTTTCTCATAGAAATCACCTAGTAAGTTCAGAGCTTGGTAAAGACAGAGTTTGGACAGTTTATATTTCATTTTATTGACAACACAATGGGAAACAACCCTTTTTGGTGAAAAGACATCACTGCCATGATCTTTTTTCAGACAAATCAACTGAGATTCGATAGCTGCAATTCAGCCAAGGAGAGGAGTGCTTCCCAGAGCAACCATGCTGCAGCAGTAAATGCCTCTGACAGACCTGTATTACAGACATATCTGACAACTGTGCAACAAGCATGTGCTGCTAAGACTTCTCTCCTTACCTCTGCATGTCACATGTTTGCTTAGGACAGCAGAGGGACAGCTGCAGTGCCCGCCTAGGTGCCCATCAGCACCTCCCTGCTGCCTGCTCTCATCTTCGCCATGGTCTTGTTCTCCAGCAGCTTCTTGTTCGTGCTGGTTTAACCAACCCTCTGACTGTCCAGATTTATTGTGAAGACCATGACTTCCTCTTATCAGGGAGTGTAGTGTTCTGTAGATAAGACATTTTAGATGTTTAGATATATAACTTTCCTGTTACATTTTGAAAGTAGCCCAGGTATTCTTGTATTTTATTTTAACTGCAGTATGACTCAGGCACATTTCCACTTCTTTTCCACTTGAATGTACACCTAACAATTACAGCTGCTGCATTTTGACTCCATGACTCTGGGAAGGAGGATCAGGGCTGCTCCTTACTCAGTGGGAAAGAGTATCTTTTCAGTAGCCCTAAATCCATCCTAAATATACCACTTTCCACATTGCTATAGTCATGTAATGCAGAATATCATCACAATAGAGGTTTTATACTTCCTGCTTCCCACAGGGAGGAGTGCAACTAGTACTGGCCACAGGATTTGCAGTATGTGAGATGTGTTCCCATCAGTTAAAAGTAAAATCTAAGGTTCTGCCTGCTCAGGGAAAATTGCTGACTTTTTATGGAATAAAAAGTGTTCCAGAATGATTCCATATGCAAAAACTAGGTGGTAAGGCAATACCTTTTAAGATAAATAATGTGTGGTTCAGTGACTAGCCTGCGAATCTTTTTGTACCGGGTTCTGTGTTGAACAGTCCTTTGTTAATGAAGTAGTTTATGAATCTGGGATGAGCGTGCTACAGTTCCCTTCTGAATTTCACTTCTTAGAATAATCCATCCTACTACCTCAGTCATGCAGATCAGCTTTACGTAGCAGGAAAGACACTTGTCAAATGTAAATGCAACCCTGAGAAAACAGGCAGTCTGTAGTCATACTAGGAACATATTCTTGTACTAATAAAAACGTGAAAAGATTATTCCGATTTTGTGAGATTCTGGCTGCCAGTGTTGTACCTGTGAAGTTAAATTTCTCTTTTTTTTAATGTGATTTCTTACAGAAACAAATCTTATATGATTAAACTGCCAGTCTGCCCTCTGTACCTCTCCCCACAGAGACTCTTGCAGTTGTTGGATGCTTTGAGGGGCAATTAGCTTTCTAAAAAAAATATAATAGGTAGCTAAATGGTGGTGATTATTACTATACCCCAGTGAAAGAGTAGGCCAAGCACACATCAGGCCAAGCACACATCATGTTACACATTAGAATATCTATCCAGCACAGCAGTTTTTGTAAACGTTCCCATTGCAGATGAAGTTTCCATCAGAGTTTGAATCCCTGTGAAGATGCGGATCTCTCTGTTGATTGGCATGAATCCGGGAGAAACCAAACATCATTTAATCTCTGGAGCAAATGCTTAGGGTTTGGTTGGGTTTGGTTTTTTTTCTGTGTGCACTTAGCAGTTAGACAACTCCTGGGGCAATATGACTGGGGCACCTTTGCTCCGACTACTTGGAATTCCTACCTTGTAGGATCTCAAGCAAGTAGGAAATGGAGGTACACTCTTGTGTCCTTCTTCTCATCAGTAGTTAAAAGCAGTTTCCTGTACAGTTTTGGGGTAGATAACCTGATAGAGTGCATGAGGAATCCTCAAGCTCCACCAAAGCAGTCAGCCATAAAGACCTTGAGTGCATGTACCAAGAGAAATACCTAGGCACTCGGAGACCTGCAAAGTAAATTCTTGCTCAGTTTGGGAGCATCCAAATGTCTATGTTTTATTTCCCATTCCTCTTCTCTCTATTGGGTCTTGTCTTGCATTTTTTGGCAGCAGTGTGAATAGGAAAAAAAAACTTTCCCTGCTTTCTCTCCAGAAATATGTTATGCCTTGAAAACTGAAATGTCAACCTAAGGAAACCTATGGTGGCTGGGGAAGCACATGGCAAAATCAGCCTTCAGATCTGCCCGTAATCAAAACCCTCTCTTCTCTAACCTGTCCCCCGGCACCTTACTGTGAAGGCACAGCCTGAGGTCTTACTGACTTTTCAGCTCAGTCTTCACCCAGGCAAGTTCCCAGTAAAATCCATGTTTCAATGAAAATGGATATTTCTCCAACAAAGACAAAACGCAGATTTTTGTCAGGGAAGATATTGCAGTCAAGCTAGACAAAAAAGACCAAAAAAAAAAAAGGGGGGAACGATATCAGGTTTAGTGAGATCATTATTACTACTAGTAGGGGAGGTGTGGTTAAATGATGTGCCAAAAATGTATGTAGAAGATGAAGCTATTCCTTCTGACCCCTCCTGTGCCTGTAGAAACACAAATGATTTATAGGTAAGCATTTGTACCAAAACTTTCTTACTTTCTTGAATTAAGCCTGACTTCAGAAGTTCATTTTTCTCCACTACTAAACAGCAAAGTCCACACATCTTATTTTAAACATATTGCAGCAGGTAAAATGTGCTCAGCCCAAAATCAGTAAGTGTAATTCACCAAGCGTGTTATAAAAGGCTGAAAACTATTTCCTTACATATTTAATTCTTTGGTCTCTCTCACTTCTTTCCCACCATTTATTTGAAAAGAAGTGCCAATGTGAATATTTTCTTGAGTTTTGGGTTGGTTTTTTTTAAAGTCCTGTTAATTCTCCCATGAGCATTTTGATAGCAAGCCAGCAATTACAGTATGAAACAAACTTGTCTTTCTGCAACCAAATTGCAGAATCAAAACAGAGAAATACTACCCTAAAAAAAAAAATTAAAATTAAATAAAATAAAGGCTTGTTAATTAAGACCCCTAACCATGTTTTTATTCTTGGCTTTCATCTTTTATTAAAGTTTAATTGGAAGGTATTGAAAGTAAGTATTGTATCCTGTATAATGCAGCAGGCAACACATTTTCTCCTGTTGTCCTCAATAACGTGCTGTACCATCATCCACAACAGGAAACTTCATCGCCTACTGTACACTTAAGAACAAATAATGTTGAGGCACAAGGAGGGATATTCTTTGTTTTGCTTATCTATATTTCAGACTGGACGTATTTGTAATAGATTGTTTTACACCCACTCTCTTACGATGCAGAATAAAATGCACCTTGGAATATTTACCTGACAAGAGAAGAGAAGGTAGAGATGTGGAAACAGCACCTTGGCTAATAATTAGAAGTCCATCATCTTTCTTGCCTGACTCATACAGTCAGAAAAAAAAACACCTTAATGTCTGCCACAGCAAGTGAAAATTAGCAGGGCCTGACATGAATATAAATGTTAGCCAGGTTGTGATTTAATGTCTATAAAACACTATAAATTCTTGCACACCGTGTGTTTTGTAACTGAACTCCTGTTTGGGTACACAAGATCCACACTGTGATTCTGACATCGAGTATGGGGTTTTTTCATTGGTGAGAAGAGACCGGTCCAAATGCATTTTTGTTTTCCTGTGTCATGGAGGGAGAAGATGCAAAGGATTGGGCAGAACCACAGACAAATACACAGCACCTACTTTTTCAAGGACGTCCTCTTCGAGAGTGAGTTTCCCAGGATCCAAGTCTCTCAGAATTCGCGGAGATTGGAAAACTTTTTTTCCCTTCCCTAACAAAGATCCACTGCTTGCATGTGTTTTCAGTTCATTCATCTAAAAATTCCATGCTTGGCAAAATGGGAGGTAAATTTAGTCTGCAGCTGTTCTCCCAGGCTGTTGAGTTTAATTGTAAGTAGATGTGACCCAGTGTCAAAGTGAGCATTAAGACGGAAGACTGATGGAAATCTTGGGCTTGGTGCACAAGTCTGATAAACTCCCTGGCTGCTGCGCAAGGGCTGCGTTATTGTATGTGTGTGAGTGACACCAGTGCTCTGGGGTGGGGGTGGGGGGTGGGAGGGCAGAAGTCCAAAAGGTGAGACCTGTGTTTGTCCTAACACAGAAGATGGCTCTACAGTGAGCAGTGTGCCGCTGCTTTCGGCACAGTGAGCAATTGAAAACTGTATTTGGCAAGTGTTTTCCCCGTTCGGCTTTGTCCTTTCATATGTGTATGGATAAGCAAATTAAGCCCCATTCTTAGCGTGGTAATGGTTGGACTACCCAAAGCAAAGCAAACACACGCAGCAGACAGTGATACTGGCTCTTACTGACATTTCAGGTACCAATTTCTTACCAGTCAGGGATTTTCTCCTCAAGACACTCTGTTTGCATTGCCCAGCTAAATTCCTCACCCAACCCAGCACCCTTTGCTATTTAGCAATTTCACTTTATAAGTTATTTACCTAACTGGAGAAAATAGCAATGGCTACAGGCAAATAGTTGTGACTTGACTGCTTTCCCCTGCTAGAGGCAAGGAGCACAAGATTCTCCTGGTGACTCGGAGAAGGCTGGGGAGTGGAGGGGTTGGTTAGGCTTTGGGGTTGTGGAGGTTTTTTTGGTGGTGGTGGTTTGGGGGGGCGGGGGGTTGTTGGGTGGGGTTTTTTTTTGTTCTCGATTTTGTTTTGGATTGTTTTGCAATAGGTAAGGTTTGCAGGGATAGGCAACATCTTCACACTTCAATGGAGAAGTAAATCCTCATACCTGTTGCCAGGCATTCCTGTCTGATCTTCAGGTGTAAGCACGGAAAAAAAAAATAAATAATAAATCTCTGAAGAGTGGAGGAGAGGAGGCGAGTGAGGGGTTAAAATAACCGCGAGAGCTGTGAAAGAAGGGGCAGCAGCGAAGGGGGGAAACCCCTGCAGTTCTGAGCATTAAAACTTCTTCCTCCTAGTAGTTCAGAACCCGACCACCTGCTCCCTGCAGCCGGCGGCAGGACGGCAAGGCGGCGTTAGTACCGTGACGCCTCACTCGCAGGCTGAAGGTATTTCCCTTTCCTTGCCGGTCACCTTTTCTTTGCGAGGACACCTTTGTTCGGTGTGCCCATTCAGCTGCGCCTCCCCCTCCCCCGCTCCCTCCCTTCCCCCCGCCCCGAGTCCCGGGAGCCGCCGCCCGTCCCTCCCGCGGAGCTGCATCTCGGGGAGAGCATCCCGGCTCCCCGGTTGGCTCTTTTCAAGTCGGTTGCCAACGGGGTTGTAAGAATTTAATAACACGCTGTACCTTTTGATTCCGGGGGGGGGGGGGGGAGAACAGGAGAGGAGGGAAGGAAAATTAAAAAACCTCCAAAAGCTTTCTAAGAAGACTGCGAGCTCGGGAGCAGCCGTAATTAAGTGTGGAGCAACTTTAAGCGGCAGGACTACACTTCCTACCTTTCGCACGCACAGGTCGGTGCTACCCTGAGAAGTTTACAAAGTGAAGGAAAGTTCTTTGAAGCGTTTCTTCAGGGCTGAGTTGTCCCCAGTAATATTTTTTTTTCTAGATTAAAAAAAAAAAATTTAAACTCCCTCCGACCTAGCGTTAAACAACATGTAGCAACACAGCCAAAAGCCCTTGTCACCCTGTCAGCTCCCCCTCCCAGCAGCTTTCAAAGAATTTGGGGATGAAACACCTCAAAGAGCCCCCAAATCTTTGCCCTGATGCCTGCTTTCGCATTTCCAGCGTCTCTTTGCCTGCGACAAGGACATCCTCCTGCCCCGCCGCCGGCGCTGGGTGGTCGGTAAATCGAGGGAGGGGGATTGGGGCTGCAGGCACCTTCCCCGTCTCGTTTGATTCCCGATTTTCTCTCCTGTTAAAAGCTGCACCTCTGCCCCCAGAAGCGGCTTCTAAAGCATTTGCTCCGTAAATAAATAATCCCATCCTCCTAACGAGCATTGTGAAGTGTCGCTTGCAGGGTGGGGGGACGGACCAGGGCAAGGAGGGGAGGTAGGGAATTGTCTCCGAGTCTGAAGGACACTTGGGGCCGATGTTTGCGGAAACTCACTTAGCCTCGCAGGTGGGGAGGATGCTGCTTCTCGGGAGTGGGGATCCCGCAATCCAGCGGCAGTCCCCGCTCCAGCAGCTCAGGAAATAAAACACACACCGGCGCCCAGTGCGAGGACCCGGGTGATGCCCCCTCACCTCACCCCGGCATCACACGGGTCACCCGCGGAGCTGCGTGCAACTGGCACGGGCTTCCCACCCCTCTTCCCCTCGGCCCGGCAGCTCCGCCGGTGAAGCTCAGTCCCCCACCACCGCGGGGCAGCCCCGGAGCGGGGTGACGGGCAGCGGGACCAGCCGCCGACGGGGCGCACACACCGGGTGGCGCTGCGAGCCCGCGGCGGGACCGGCCGCGCCGCCCCCGCGCCCCTGCGTGCGCGTGTCTGCCTGTGAACCACCCGGGGCAGAAAAAGGGAAGGGGAGGGCTGGGGAGGGCAGCTGCCCCCTTCCGAAAGAAGCAGCCTTACACTGGTAGCGAGTAAATCCAGGCGAGGTGCAGAACCGGCCGCCCAGCAGCAACAGGGACGGGCGAGTGGCCGGGTTTACTGCCAGCGGAAGGCGTGCTTGTAACGCGGCGGACAGCCGGAGGTTGCATCGAGCACAGAGGCACACTCATGAGTGTACTCCCGTCTCAAGAGCTAGGGCCAAGCGTAAAGTACAGTGTGCTGCCGACCAAAGGGGAGGGGGGAAGTAATAATTACTTCCCCCATCTCCCCTGGATGGCAATACACCCCCGAGAACACAAGCTGTTTAAAAGGTGCCTCCTGCCCACTCATCGCTCTTGTCCTAACCACGGACCAAGTTTCTGCATCACTATTTGAGAAGTTTCAGTATTACAGGCATAGAACCCTTCGTCTCTGTCCCTGGTGCCCCGGCCGTAAACTGGGACTGCCCCACAGGAGTGCCACCACCCTGGGGCTCCCCGCAGCGCCACTATCCTGGGGCTCCCCGCAGCACCACCATGCTGGAGCAGCGACCAATGCTTCACCCACAAAAGTTGCGGGGCTCCATAACTGCTTTTTGCACTTCACAAGGCAGTATCACTCAGCTCGAAAAACTGAAACCTCTGAAGTCTAAGACGGAAGTCGCTCCCCAGAAGACGGATCTATTATCCAGGCTCTCACCAGGCCTTACAAATACGTCTTTTGCAGAATTATTCACTGCTCAAGGAGTATAACGGGGTCCCAGCTTGTTTCGAAATCCACAAGTGTAAAATGGAGTTACTCTGTATTTAAAGTGCCCCACTAAAGCTCCTATGCAGCTTCGCTTGCCATTAGCCCCTATTTCCCTAATCCCTTTTTTAAAAAGTGAGTAATTCCAAGCGGCAGTTAGAAAACCATAGAACTGGAAACGCAGTAATTTTCCTAATGGCACAATTTTTCTCAATGCACACTTCCCTGAGGTGTAGCAATTTCCACACACACTTCAGCACGAAAGGGTCAGCTAGCTTGAAAAGATACCATGCAAACAACAGCTGAAAAATCGGTGCTCTGCATTGTAAAGCAGATATTGGAGAATGCACTTCCCTCCATGGAAACATCGAAGATTTTTTTTTTTAAATATCTTTAGGATAATAAAGCAAAGTGTAATGGAGCAAGATGAGAAAGCAAACCCTAATTTATGCCAAGAAATACAAGGTTATTCTTGTAGAGCAAAAGAGTTTTGTCCTTATACCTGGTGAAAGCATGACCAACTGCACACCTGATTTGTTCACACCTTTCCCCATCTCCTTCTGCCCAAAGCTAAAGCAGAGGTCGCTTCACGGAATGTAGCTGAAGCGTGGAGGGTTTTGGCAAGGGCATATTTACAACCAGTCTTACTGAAAGATTTGTTAGGCTGCATCACGTATACTTACTCCACCACCTTTACAGCAATGGAAGTGTTGACGGCTGGGTTAGCCACCACATCCACACACACAGCGCTTGAGATTTCATTTCTTGCTCTCTACTTTCACATTCCTAGACTGGAAGGAAGAGCAAAGCCAACACCCTTTGATCGCCGTTTAGTCTCGGCAGGCACAGGCCGAGGGTAGCAGGAGAGGCTGTACGGCAGGCAGAAATGAAGTGGGGCTTTAAATCGCTTCAGCTTGCGCACATCTTCCGTCGCTGCTCTGTTGAAAATTTAAACTGGAAAATGACAATGAAAAGCCAGAATAATGGGAAAAGCAGGACACGAAATTCGATAGACATTGCTACAAGCTTGAAGGGAGAGACTTAAAAGGTCAGGGAGCAAACGGGAATGGCCACAATCATCTGAAGGCAGTTGGAAGGTAAGTTGATGGACACCGGTTTGACCTGTGGGTCAGCAAACTAGTTTAACTCTACCTTGATCTGCACAACGCAGAGACAAGTTCCCGGCTCCTATCAAACAACTCAATGCCCTTATCTGGAAGGATTTAGTAAAAGTAAATCAACTACAAAAAGGAGCTATTCAGCCTTAAAGTGCTGGGTTTTGCTAGTAAAAGAAATGAAAAATTACGTGTGTTCTCACACAGCCTGGATCCAAACCAGCAGCTCCTGAGCAGCAGGAACACACGCTCCTTCCCAGGGGAAAGATGAGTTTTGTCTCTGCCTCTATCCCACTACCAGATTCACCCAAGACAGAGCAACCAGTGCCCTAAGCAGGCTCCTGGCTGGTGGCATTTTGGTAGTGGTTTCTTTTCAGGCAGATATTGGAGAAGCAGCACTAGAAGTTGCACATTAGTCCATTTCCCTTTCATTTTTTCTTGATGCTTAACCTATTCCATCAGGAAGAAAACCTGCAGGTAACAGAAACGCCGCCTCTCACTCCCACTGGGGAAATCAGGTGCTGCTCTGCCACTCCATTTACATGGCCTTAAAAAATTAAAAGATAAAATGAGGAAAATAAAAAAAAAGAGAGTGAACTGGTGATTTGTTTCAGTAGGAAACTTTTCGGCCGAGGGTTACACAGAATTCAGCTCAGAGAAGCTTAACCAGAACAACTCCTGTTTCCAGTGCACTTTAAAAGCCTCTTCTAATCCCTACACCACGCACAGAGCCAAAATCTTCAATGCATCTGGAGTTGACTCGTCCACACTCTTTTGCTCTGCATTTCCATACCTGCTCTCTAGGTTATGGGTAATAATGCTCTTCACAAGTATGCACAAAAGATCTTTCTATGCAGATTCCACGCTCTAGCCTGGATTTTTTCAGTACCCCGAAAGTGAGCATCGCCTCCCTAAGTAATAGAAGCAGCCAGATTTCCAAACAGAAACAATACGTCCCCCATCTTTCATCCCCAACCCCCACCCCCAAAAAAACAACAAAAAAAAAGGTGTTAAGGGAAAGCCTGAGTGGTTTGTTTGTTCGTTTGTTTTCCAAAACGCTGAGTAAATGCCACAACTCCTCTTCTATCTCGAGCAAAAGACGCTAGTTTTTGGGAAACCCTGGCAATAATGGTTTTATTGTTGCTCAGAAGCAGCTATGGACAAGGTTTAAAGGACACAGCGAGGGTGGTAGCGCTGGTCCGGCTCGTTGGCAGCACCCCGCAGCCCCTGAAATCGCTCCGATTCCCGGTCCTGCGGGGAGAACGCCCCCGGAATCGCTCCGATTCCCGGTCCTGCGGGGAGAACGCCCCCGGACGAGAAGGGAGTTTTCACACGCAGCCGCGAAGTTTCCCACCCCCGAGACCCGCAGAAGTAAGTTAGCGCTCCCTACGGCAATCAGCATCGCTCCCAAACACGTCACCTACAAATAAAAGCGTCGGACCACCTTTTATTTCGTCCTTTAAAGCAATAATGACCCTCGGTGTGCTTCAGCCTTAAGTCGCCCTCTCAACGGAGCTGGCGCAACGTGAAAAATAAAGTCCGAGGGGGAGTCACAGGCAAAGCAGCCGCTCAGACACGGTCGGTTTTGAGAGAGGCACCGTATCGTCAGTTTGATAATAATAATAAAAAAATATAATATTTTTTTTTAGAAGGGAGGTGTTCATGCCTTTCCTTCAGTTTCCTCTAGCAGTGCATTATGAAAAGCACGAAGCAGAATGCGAACTTACTCGTTTCAATGCCTAAAAGCTGCTCTCGTTAGGTGCCGCAGCCTACAAAGGGACTGAACTCGTTGTATTGTCACTCCCCTCTGAAACTCTAGAGAACGACTCGCGCCGCGTGAGTTCGGAGCAAATCACTGCCTGCAACGATGGGATTAAAAAGAAGAAAAACCATTGGCTGACCTAAGGTAGAATGTTTTATCTGGAGTTTATTAATACCATTTAAAATATTACAGATAAAAATCAATTACATTTCATGCATTTAAAATGCAAATCTAAAATGTTCCAGCGAAGGGCTTTCCATTTCAATGTGAAATATCCGAATTATTTCAACATTACAATGAGACAATTAGTTTGCAGCATCGCAAACCGCTAATGTAGTGTCAGGAGTGTTTATTAACATTTATCAATATTATTTTCAGGAAATACACATAGGCCAACGTTAGTTCAGTTTCACTTGGACAGTTTATTTAATACATGGGTCGTGGCAAACCCACTTTATGAAATATAGGAGAACTCTCACTGTAACTATACCTGAACTGCCAGCAAATGCAAATAAGTACATGCTCCATTAAATTAAATGTCATTCAACATTTATCAAATATTGTTTGCTTAATTACAGTTGTATGCCTACCTAAATTAATATTCAAGCAAAACCTATATCCTGAAGTGCGATTTGATGTACGCTTCAAGGAACGAGTCCAGAAAAAGAAGGCAGTGAACCAGGACTGCAACAATAACGCTTTCTCGTGACAGGAAAAGAAATAAAAAATTTAATTAAAAAAAAACAACCCTCAAGTGTACTTCAATATATTTTCAAATATTTACTGGAAGTAATTTACAAGAAAAATACTATACAAAATCGTCTCCTGGACAACTGCACCTCACACCGATACATTGGTGGAGTTATATTTAACTGTTAGCTAATCTAGAACGATTCCCCAGTTGTACAAACCTATAGGTTCAGACGTATTTTACAAATATTTTCTTTTCCTATTCCCCCCTCCCCGACCTCCCTTTTTGGCATTGGAACTACAGCTTCGCTTGAAACCCACGGTGCTTCTTCATTTGTTTGGAGTTAAAAAATATACAACTTTCAACCTAATTATTTTCAGTGTATTTCGTGATTCCTACTCAAGCGGGAATTATACAAATGCGCCTGGAAACGTAATGAAATTTGGACTCGGGGAGGTAAAAGATTTGATAGAATTTAAAAAAAAAAAACAAACAACCCAAACCACCAAAACCAAAAACCCCAAACAAACAAGGAGGGGTGGGGGAGAAAAGGGGAAGCAACACCGCCGCTCCGGTCCCGGGGAGCAGAAGGGCTCTGAGCAGGTAAGGAGGTGAGGGCAGTTCTGAGTCTCAGCTCGGCGCTGTGTGGGGATAACGACCGCTGCTGGCGGGCGATGCCGTCGGAGCCCCCTCTTCGGGACAGCCCCGGCCCGCCCGGCCGCGCCTCCCGGGGCACCGCTGCTGTTACCGGCGCTGGCGGCACCGGAAAGGGGTGCGGGCCGGTTTCCAGAAAGTAAGCGAGAAAGAACGTGGTATTTTCCCGCTCTAAAGGCAACCCGGGGGAAGGTGGGGGGATGGGGGTGTCTCAAGGCGAAGGAGCATCGGCCCCAATGTGGTGGTGGGGACCGCGGCCCTCGCTGCTTGCCCAGCCGCCCCTCTGCGCCCCCGTCGCGGGTCTTGCGCGGCCCGGCCGCACCGCCCGCCCCGTGCGGAGGTCCGGGCGGGCAGCGGGGCTGTCGCGGGGGGCTGAGCGCGGTCCCTGCGGAGCCGCGTCGGCTACTTACGTGTCCGCGTCCCCGCTGCGGGTCTGCGCGCCCGAGTGGGCGGCGGCCGGGGGCGACGGGGCGGGGGAGGCGCGGCGGCCCCGCGCCTCCGCCCGTCACTCCAGGCCGTTGCGGTGGCCGGGCTCGGGGGGTGGCAGCAGCTCCGGGGAGTGGCAGGGCGGGCTGCCGGCCGCGCTGTGCTCGCTGTCGGTGTCGCTGCCCTTCTTGCCGCCGGGACCGGGGCCGCCGCCGGGGCCGCCGCCTCCGGGGCCACCGGCTCCGCCGGGACCGCTGTGGGTCTTGACGTGCTTGCTGAGGTGGTCGCTGCGCATAAAGCGCTTGTTGCAGACGGGGCAGGCGAAGCGCTTCTCGCCCGTGTGGGTCCGCAGGTGCCGCTGCAGCTCGTCGGAGCGGGTGAAGCGCTTGCCGCAGAAGAGCCAGTTGCAGACGAAGGGCCGCTCGCCCGTGTGCCAGCGCAGGTGCGCCTTCAGGTGCGAGGTCTTGCCGTAGACCTTGCCGCAGCCGGGGATGTGGCAGCTGTGCAGGCCCTTGCGCCGCAGGCTGGCCCCCGCCGGGCCCAGCCGCTCGGCCTCCTGGCAGTTGGGGCAGTCGCAGGTGGCGCGGCCCGAGTAGCGGCGGGCGGAGGAGCGCGGCGAGGCGGCCAGAGGCGCGGCGGGACCGCCGCCTAGCATGGAGCCCCCGGCGCCGGCCAGCGGCGAGGGGGCCGAGTCCGGGTAGGAGCCGGGCAGCACCGGCTTAAATCCGTCCATGAGGTGCTGCCCGGCGGGGCTGAGGAGGTGCGAGGACGCGCCGCTGCTGAAGGCCGAGTGGCCCAGGCCCGAGTAATCCGAGTTGTAGCCGCCCAGCGGCGAGTGGAGCGAGGTCTGGAGCCCGCCGGCCGCCGGGTGCAGCGAGCCGGGGAGCGCGGCCGCCCCGTTGGGGCTCTGCACGTCGATCCAGCCGGCGCCCACGTCCCACCAGCTGGAGGCGCCCGCCGAGCCCACCTCACCGGCGCCCAGCCCCGGGTGCGAGGGCTTGAACCAGGACTCGTAGGGGTGCGCCATGCCCACCCGCGGGTAGATGCCCTGCAGCCCCTCCACCGACGTGTGCACCTTGGAGATGAAGACGGGCTGGTGCGCCGCCGCCTCCTGTCCCGCCGCCCCGCCGCCGCCGCCTCCGCCGCCTCCGCCGCCTCCGGCGCTGCCCGGCGCCTGGAAGACGGAGTAGTCGTTGGCGAAGGGCGAGCTGGCCGCCGCCGCGCTGCTGGAGGTGAGGGAGAAGGCGCTGGAACCTGGGGAGCCGCCGCAGCTGAACGAGTCCGAGACGAGGGCGGCCGCCGCCGCCGCCGCCGCTGCCGCCGCCGCCGCCGCCGAAGAGCCGTTGCGCGCCGCGCCCGCCACGCCGAAGCCCGGGAGGCCGGAGCCCACGGCGCCGCAACTGCCCGCCGAGGATGAGGAGGAGGAGGAGGAGCGTTTCCAGGGGTGGAAGCCTTTGCCGAAGGAGGACGCGCTGTCCGAGAGGGCGGACGGCGAGGGGCTGGGGCTGCCGATCTTGTTGCAGGTCGCGGCGAGCATGGCCAGCGGCGTGGAGCCTACCCGCGGTTCCTCCTGCGGGCACAGAGGGGAGAGGGCCGCCCCGCCGGCGTCAGGGACGGAGCGGACCCGCCGCCGCCCCGCCGCCCAGCGCCCCGCGCCCGGCCCCGCTCCGCTCCGCCGCCCGGCCCCGCTCCGCCGCCCGGCCCCGGGCGCAAAGTTTCGCGAATCCCGCGGGAGGATCCCTTCGCCGGAGCCGGCGCCGCGGCTCTGCCTCCAAGCGCCTTCCGGGGCTTTTCTTCACCATCCAACCCTCCTCCCACTGAGGAGCTCGGGAAGGGTTAAAAGACGGGGGGAAAAAAGAGAGGGGGAAAAAGTTGCGTCTGTTACGGTAGCTTTAAAGATGCCCCCGGCACGGCGGCAGCTACGTTTCAGCCTGTTCCCTTTCCCCGGGACTTGGCCGGTCCCCGTCCCTCAGGTCAGTAAGACTGTTTTCTTAAATTACAAGATTATCAAATTATTCCTTTAAAAAAATTTTTTAAAAAAATTAAAAAGAATCTTCCTTAGAAAAAAAAAGCCTCATTTACGTACCAACGATAATTAAATATATATATATATAAATTTAGCATATGTACATATGTATGTATACACAAGTTCAACGTACCTGTTGGACACGGCGGGCTGTGTTATTTTAAAGGGAAATAAAAAGCCACAATCTGTTGCAAATTAGAAATTGCACACGAAAAATATAGTGCTGGGGTTTGGGTTTTTTTTGATTTTTGGTTTTTGAGGGTTTTTTCCTTCCAGCAATCACATGTAAAGAAGAAAGGCCACTTCTCCGGGGGCACAGGAACAGCACAGCCCAGGCGCTGTAGGTTGTTTCTACAAATGCCCTTAAAACCTTTTCCTGCTCACTGAAAAGTGACTCTGCCCCCTTTTCCCCCTCTCGCTCTTTCTTTTCTCCTAAACTCACTTGTACTTAAGTTAAAAAAAAAAAAAAAAAAAAAAAGGAGGGAAAAAAAAAGCTGAATAGAGGAGACTGATAGCCCCGGTCAAGACAGGGGTTATTTTAACCCCCTCCAATCGACAATAAAAAGAAACTAATTAAACCAGCAAGAGAAAAAATCCTTAGACTCACCCCTAGAAGTGAAGTTGCCATCACACAAAAGTGCCCTCCTCTCAGAGGATCTTTTTTATATTGATAAATCAGAGGCAGTGTTTTTTTTAGAGGTGTGCAATACAATGATCAGTTCCGCCCATTCCACCACAATTGTAGCTCCCTCGCCGGCTTTGAAGTGCCGCTGAGCCGCCGCCAGCCAATCCCCGGGCCCGCCGCCTCGCTCGACGACGTGACTGCGTGAGGTCATCAGCTCCGTCGAGTCCCATCGACGGCTGGGCTCGACGGCGCTAATGACCTCACGCAGTCACGTCGTCGAGCAGCGCGGGCCACGGTGCCGGTCCTCAGGGGCCCCTCGACCCTAGTCGGGCTGCTTCGTCCCGGCCGCCCCTTTCTATTACCCACCGCTCCCATCGTGAGAGCGTAATCTGACAACGGGGTTTTTGGGTTGGCTTTTGGGTTGGTTGGGTTTTTTTTCCGTGGAGTGGTTTGGATTTGTTGGGATTTTTATATCACCATCGTCTCAGGTTACTATTATTATCGCAACACTGGGCGAGTGTGGGAGCATCTCATACCTCCGCGGGGTCCCCCCCAATCCCGCTCCCCTCTGCTCAATCCTCCCTCTCCCCTTTCTTTCTGCACTCCTCGCTGCAAGGTGGGGGAAACACTCCAGGCGACTGCCGGCTGCTCTGTGTCCGTGTTCCCCCGCCTCCCCCACCCGCAGAGACGCCGTTTCAGGAACGATTCTTGGCGGCGGGGTCGCGGTACCCCAGCTGGAGGTGCGCGGAGGAGCTCTGCGGACCGCATCCTGTTCGAAGCCCACCCGAGCGGTACAGCCGGGACTGGCTGCCGGGCGAGCCCCGCCGCCCCGTCCCGGAGCAGACGGTGGTGCGCGCTTCGCTCCCCCGGGCGGCCGCGGGGACGAGCAGAGGCGGCGCGGGCCGGCCCAGGAGGGAGAGCATCCCTCTGGGACAGCCCCTGACCGGCTCCGCTCGCCCAGGTGCTCTCACCCCCGTGGGTTTTTCCTCAGCAACGTCCTCACGGAGCTTTGCTTCGTGGGGGCTCCTTTCCTCCTTCCCTCGGCCTCGGTTTTGACCCGTTTCCGTGTCGTGGGGATATTGACTGTACATCATATCTATTGATCAAGGGGGTAACGTACATTATCATACTTTGAAGTAAGAGTGAAGTAAATTAATGAACTGCTTTCTTTCTCTGAAGGCTGACGGTTACCATAAATGTCGCGTTTCTCTCTGCGAGCTGCTCTGAATGATTTTAGCCTGTTGAGAAGGCGTGACAGGCCAGCCCAGAAGGAGGAAGGGGTGGGGGAAGGAGGGAACTCCGTTTAACAAATAAAAAAGAATTAACTTCATTGCTTTGGTCTCCTTCTATAATGATATTCATTTTACAGACCTAACGCACACTTGTTTAAATTTCGGGTTTAATTTAATCAATACTATCACCCGCGAAGAGGGGAAGAACATTTCCCGGAGATACTCCCTTGTATGAATGCTTACTAACTTTTTATCTCTACTTCCTTTATCTGCTGGAGGTGGGAAGGAACTATTAAGACATAGATCAGAAAGCGTAAGAGCAAAACAAGCATCGCGAGCATTATATTTTAGAGGAACAGAAAATCGCATTTTGTGGTGTGCCAGGTTAGGTAAAGAGATCGACACGCATTCCTTTCAGCCCCAGAAAGTCTGAGAGACTTCGCCATCCACCAGGGAAGGAGAAGGCGTTAGTGATATATCTCTCTTTAGGAGAGTCTCGCCGGGTGGGTTTTCCATTTGCATCCGTATTTTGTCTGCACTTGTCTGCCCAAAGGGAACCTGTCCTTTCTTGATCTTTTTCGTGTCTGTGTTTGTTCCCATGCTTGCTCCGGCTCTCGTGATTCGGGGCCGAAAGTCCTTAATTTTTAGTGCGCTTTTCCTTTAAAAGCACCCTGTTGAAAATTATTAAAAACTAGTTGCAAAAAAAAAAAAAAAAAAGAAAGAAAGAAAAAGAAAAAAAGAGAAAAAAATAGTCGTGGGAGCCTTTACAAGGCAACTCAACAGAGAGGGAGGGAGGAAAAAAAGGCAAATACATCAGAACCGAATAGAAATCGCAAAATTCCTGTCATCCTCCTGCTACTCTGATAAATTCCCTGAAACTGGAAAAGCAGCAGCTTCTGAACTTTGAGAGCGGTGAGCTGATCTTTTCTGAATTCGCCACGGAAACATCTGTAACCTTCCTCTTTTGTATACATTGCCTTCTGGGCAAAGGATTTAAGGAAGCTTACAATTTTGTTTGCATTTACGTTATTGACCACTGCACTTAAGGGTGCAGTACATCAGCATAATATGCGGGTGAGGGGGGAACCAGCAAGGAGAGGTTTCCCCGAAATTAATTAAAACTTTTTTTTTTCATTTGAAGTTTAATGTACGGGAGTAGATAAATGTTCGTGCTGTTTCTTGAAAACCTGTGGGATCCACTCTCAATAAAGCTAAAATCTATTAGCATTCTGTATGCATCTGCAGCATAAATTTCATTTGAATTTCAAATTTAATAAACCAGGAGGTTTTTAATCATCCCTGGTTTTATTTGTTTGATATTAACATGCTTATTGACCGGGTCTGTTGACCAGTTTGATCATTACAGGACAGCAAAAAGTTAATTAAAACGACCACAGCTCCTTAATCATATCATCTGTCTCATCCATGTCGCTCCCTTTATTACAGGCTATGATGGATAGTCTCCCAGATTAATTTCTCTGTTTCTTCGATTTGGACAACAGCTTTTGGGACCTAATTTACATCCTGGGAACAACTTGCTCAAGTCTACCTAACATCTTGTGTCTACAATATACATTAGCAATCTCGGAACTTCAGCGACAAGGATAGCTGTCGCTAACCTTTCTGGGGGAGGGGGTGGATTTTCCTCGGAGAAAACCCCGGCCCTCCGAGCTGCAGGCGGCGAGCAGACAGAGAGATGGACAGACCGCTGTAATGGGGATCCTTACCCGTCTACAGGCGGCTCTGCCGGGGTGTAAGGAAAAGGGGAGGGGGATGGGGCAGATTTCTCTTTGGGGAAACAGGGGTCTGTGATATTAGAAGTGGCGTGGCTGGGAAGATTAAACTGACTGCTGACCACGCCGTATGTTGAATGTCAGTAGTAGCGCGGGAGCTCGTTTCAAGCCACCCTTACGCCAATTTACGGGCGCACAGGTTAGAGCCTGACCCACATCGAGCCGTCCCGACTGCACGGCTCCGCTGCCTCGCCAGCGTCCAGCGAGGACGAAACCTTGGCTCCTCTGCGCCCGGCGGCGGGCAGCCCCGCTCCCATGGTTTGCACGGGGAAAAGCCCCCGGGCGGGGGCCTTGCCCTCGCCCTCCCCGGGCTCCGTGCGCTGGAAGCCGTGGTGTACGCCCGGGGTTTTGCCCCACCGTGCCGCGCCCGCTGTCGCAGGGGAGGTGAGGGCCAGGAAGTGTCCCCTCTGCCCGCCACCTTCATCTTGGAAGTTGTCACCTGGAAGATTTACCGAGGGGTCACAACCATCTCTCCAGGCGCAGGAGCTCGGCTTGGACTGGGAGAAGCAAAGGGGAACAGAACGTAAAAGAAACAAAACAGCCACCAGCCAGAAAAGACCGTGCTGTGCCTGGAGGTCACTGAGAAAGGGGGAAGATTAATGTTCCTTAAACTCCATTCGCACCTCTGCGTTGCTGTGCTTTACCTGGGACGTTTCTGTCACTGGGCAGTTCCGTTGACCCGGGCTCCCGGTCGGGCACCCGGTGCAGCCCAGCGGGAGCAGACAGCGCGTGTGCACGGGTGCCTACATCTATTGCTACGTCGGTTACCGACGTTACTTCTTCCGTCAGTGCAAACGTGTCTGTCCCAGGTACCTGCAAACCCCGCCGGGCTGCCTGCCCCGTGTTTCCCAGTCCAGCCGCGGAGCAGCGCGCAGCGTTGCGCGGCCTGGCTGCTCTCCCGCGCAAGCACCCCGGGCTCCACACTGAGCCACTTTGGCCAGGACGCACTCCGATCTGCCTGCTCGCAGCTGGCAGAGGGGATTCACACCGATGTCTTTCAGCATCTATTTATTTATTTTTGTCTGGGCCTATGTTAAAAAAAAAAGAAAACAAAAAAAAAAAGGCAAGCTGGCTGAGCCTCTGAAAGGTCCCTGTAATTAGATTAGTCCGGGAAGACGCCGGGCACATGCTGGTGCCTGGGGAGGGGGAAGAGGAAGAGGCACCTTCACACCCACCCTGTTTACAGTGCCGGTGTGCGCCCAGATCCCATCTGCACCTCCTCCTTCTTCTCCCCTTTCTTACCCTGCGCCCCCACCCTCCCTCCCTCCCTCCCTCCCTTCCTCCCTCCCTCCCGCCCCGCCGATATGTATGGCTGTGCACGCACCGGCGCTTCCTAAGGCGTTCATGTAAGTACCAGGAGGCGCCGGAGGGGAGAGCGAGCTCCCGGGCTGGGCGCGCTGGCAGCCGGGCGGGGCAGAGCGCGGAGCCCCGGCTGCAGAGCTGGTCGCTTCGGTCCTTCCTAGAATAGATTTGTTTAAGCTGCTTTCTGCTTTTTCCTATTATATATCACTTTCTCCCAGGCACCACTTACAGTTAAAAACTACTAAATTCTTCTCCTCAGCGGTATTGATTTCTTTTCATTCTGCTCCGTTAGGAGAGGAGGTAATGCTTCCAGATTACCCCGCGTCTCCTCCAGACGGTTGACAATTGCAATCGCAGTTTCGGGAAGATAAATGTTACTTTGGGAATTGTGTTTAATTACAAATAATCTAGGAGCTGCTCTGGGTCCGGTGGTTTAACCACACATGTGTTCAAGTCATTGTACAAGCTTTACAAACGGGTGACAAGATACCGTAAACGCTTGAAAAATCGGTGTGCAAGATAGGACATTCCCATTAGATAGGCTGCCTGAAGCCGGGTCATGCCCCGAAATACATGTTATTTATATATAAACACACACACGTATACACACACACATACACATGTTCGCGCTCGTGTACATGTGCGCTTATATAAATTTGTGGGTGTGATAGACTCTTGCATATTCAAATCCTACAGCACCCAAATTTATAGCCTGCAGAGAACATAGAGGAAAATAAAAGCTTTCCACCCATGTATGTATATATGTATTTATATGTTCTGTCATCTGCACAAAAGTATCATTCTGAAAAAAAAAAAATTAAAAAATCTATTTCCTTGCTGGCGTTTCACGAAGTGGAAGAACCAACCCCTGGACCTCCGGGAAAGACGTACCTTCGGAGCACTAAGCCAGGAAGGTTTTGTCTAGGTCGCTTCGCGCACTCCAGCGTGCACCGCAGCAGAACTCCTGCGATCTGACTTGAGAGACCCTAATATTGATATATTTACCGTTCCTCTTACAATGTAGCTGCCACCTTTCCCTGTCGTTATTTGCCTATATGGCAGAGCAATTAGGTCACCCCCCTTCCGCCCCCCCCCCCCCCTTTACCCCCAGCAGCCTTATTAACTTGATGGGAGAGGGAGGGGAGTCAGGCGAGCAGCGGGAAGGAGGCGAGGTGGCGAACAGGTTATTCTCTTAACCCGACCTGGCCGCAGGAGCGAGATGAGCAACACTGAACAGATGTCCCCATTTAAGCCATTCTTTTCCCACATGCCTGCTGGATGCTGCCAGGGCGCAGGAAGCTTGCTGCAGACCTGGCCCATTCCCGGCCATTATGGCCAAGTTATTCTGGACCACTGAGCACGAACAAAATGGGCTTCAGATCGCGTGCTTGAGAATAATTCGACTCTGAGCCCTGGAAGAGCCCCCTCCCCCCATTTTTTTAAGTGTTGGGAGGGTGTGTGTAACGGGGACGGGGACGTGTTTCAGCTCTGATCGCAGAACTTCTCAAAAGATCGTCAGCCCCTTCCCCTCCCCCCCCCCCCTTCGCAAATATGGTATAATTTACAGAGCAACTTAATAATCCGAGGGGCACCGCAAAAGCCCTTTGCGTTGTAAACCGCTTCTAATTACCTGCCAGAGCAATTAGCTGACTATCACGAAGAAATTAGATCGCTCAATGTAGCATAAATAATGCGAATAATTTTGTAAGGAGAATGGAAAGCGAGACCTGGTGTTTCTTTATAAGGAAATAACACCTCGTACTGTACGAACCCTACATGAACACATATTAATGTCTAGGCATGCACGGAAATGAATCCGAACATGAACCCCCTGGCTTAGATTCAGCACTTTCTTCATTTACATATGCGGGGTGAAAGTCGGCTTCCAGGCGTTTAGATACAGAGCTCTTCCAGATCACAGTAATTAACACATAGCGACTTCAATAGGAAAACCTGTTTTCCAGATGATTTTTACAATGCAGCTTTATGTCTCATTTGGCAGTTTAAATAGCTGGAGTTGTTTTCTGGCTGCATCTCCACTATCATCTGTTGAGCATATTTTGCCTAGAATACTGACCGAAACTTCCGAGTCCATTTCTTTAAAAATAGATGACTGATACACCGGGTGTACCTAGAGGTTTCGGGCGGCTTTTCTTCTCATATGGGCTTGTCCTTCGGGAAGATTTTACGGAATCACCTTAGAAACATACACTATTCAACAATTGTATTTGTTGGTGGTTTTTTTCTTGCTGCATTTCACCTTGAAGGATCGAAAGCCTTTTCATCATTCTCGCTGGACGAATATTCTATCCCAAGAGGAAAATGTGGGTTTCCTAATTAAAATGTACAGTCTGCAGGGATTTAAATGTACGTGTATAAGCCCCTAAGAATGAGGCTACCCAGTAACAGTATTTGCGAGGTATTTCTTCACGCTGCTGCATCTACTGCTGCGGAATTGCCGAAGGAGATTGTGGCCACAAACGGTGGGACGGTCGTGTAATCAAAACGCCCTTAAGGCTGAATTCAGCTCAAGCGGATCGAGTTTGTTTCTGTGGCGTTTGCCCCTCCGCCCCACAGCCCCCCGTGCTGAGAAAACTGCTTGTCAGAAAGCAGGCGTGAAGGTGTCAGATCGTAGTGAAACTCATCCCAGCCCGAAGTACAGCTACTCACTGCTCGGAGGCACCCTGGGATTTAGGATAACTCGTTAGGAGTGTTCCGAGTTATGGATAAACACAACTAATTAGGTTTGTCTTTGATAAATAGAAGCAGCAGCATATAGTGTGATTCTTTTTAATGCATCTTTGAAGGGGTGTGTGTTTGTGTGTGTGGGGGTGAAGGAAGCTGAGGGCATGATCAAATCTTCCATAACTTTTCAGAGCTTCCTTTTCTCCTCCTTCCACGCTAACGCAGCAGCTATGAAGTGGCTCGTCAGACACCCTTGTCCCCAAGCTGTCTCCGCGGAAGCTGCAATTATATCCGAACACGGTTCCTAAGCTTCACCAGGTCTGAACGGGGCTGCTCAGCTGTTCCGCAGCCGCCACGTAGCACACGCTGAATTGTACAGCATGTTTAACGATTCTTGCTCGTCGGCTAATTAGAGACGGCTTTGAAGCTCCATTACCAGCAGCAAAATTATTGCGGTCAGTTTAGGCCAAATTCTGCAGTCCTTAATGGAGCGAAACTCCCATTGAAGTCAATGGGATAGAAGTCAATGGGCGTTGTGCTCTATTAAGGAGCACAGAATGTTCCCCTTTGTGATTTAGAGATTAAAAATCGCTATCGGTAAGATGTGCGTTTAAAGACGGTCACACTCTCGGGGCGGGATCTCACCCGCGACACGGGAAGGGCCCGATCCCTCTCCCTCCAGCTCCGCGGGCTGAGCCCCGCGGCTCCCCGGAGGCGACGCCGAGAGCAGGATGGGTGCCGAGGGGTTATTAATCACCAACCGGGGCCAGACAAAAGGACTTTTCCGGCGGTTTTGAAAAAAAAAGAAAAACTTCAGTCTCCCGCAGGCTTCACCCCCCCGGGGCCGGCGGGGCTGTCAGTACTGCGAGAGGAATTTGGTTCTTCCAGCGGCCCCGAGCCCATCCCCAACCTCCCGGCGCGGCGGGGGCGTCCCGGGCAGGGAGGGAGTGGGGCACCCCCTCTTCGGCGCCTCTTCCCACCGCTCCCCGTGGGTGATGCTCCCAGTCACTGACCAAATGGACTCGTTTCCCGAGCACGGGGATTTGGATGCCGAGATTCCTGTGTGGGGACACAGTAACTAACCCCTTCGGACCCCACGGAGAGGGCAGCTTTCGGGTACCAGAGCAGGGCTTGAGAAGTCCCGCTCCTCACCACGGCCACCCACTGTTATCAACGTGATTTGACAGCCAAATTCAGAGCGCGGGTTTAAGGTGCTGATCTGGGCTAACCCCTGATCTCTGCAGTGGGGTTTGACCGCGCGTTATGAAATACTTCAGCGCTAATCTGGGCTGAAAATGCATGAGGAAAAGTCCTTTTTACAAAACTGAAGGAAATGCCGTCCGGTGCTTAAATAGGATTATAATCCAGTGGTCTTTCTCTCTGGGGGGAGAATTGGTGGGGGTAGGGAGGGGAAAAGAATGAGGGTGTGAGCATAGCGATCTCTTTCTCTTCTTCTTCCTGCCCTAGTGAAAAGTAAAAGCCTTCGGAAAAACTTCGCAGCGTTTTTCCCTGAGCACGGAGGGGCACGCACAGCTGATCTTCTAGGAAGCTGTGCACAATTAAGACTCATTTTCTTTCTGCTGGAACAATTAATTGTACAAATGAAAGGTCAGGCATGTGCTTTTCCTATGTTTATCAACCACAATAATGAGCCCCTTCTATTTTTTTTCTCCCAGTGCATTGTACTGCAATAAAGTGCTGCCGCAGCGCCGTCTCTCTGGGTAAACATCTTCAGAAGCGACTGGTTCAGCGGAGCCGAAAGGTACATATATATATTTAAGGACTCAATGGTCGAGGCAAGCACAGAAGCGAGGTGTGAGAAGTGAGGGCATCCCCAGTCCCCCCGTTCCCGTGGACCGGCAAAAGAAGAGCACCTTTTCCCCGGGTCCCGCCGGTCGGGGCTGGCTGAGCCCGGGGGTGGCCGATACTGTCACCTGACGTTTCTTTGTCCCTCGTGGTCTGTGTTACTTTTGTACAGGCGGGACGGGTCCTGCCCCCTTCTTTAGGGATCCAGAACCACATTGGCAGTTTCTCCCCGCTTGCCTCCTCATGATAAATCCAGTTATTCTCGGGGAGATAGGCTGGCGACACCTCCTTATCTGTGACAGGTTTTTCTTTCCATCGTAGGATGCTTCTACTCACATCTTGAAGAATAAAACATGTGTTTGCCAGCTGCTAAAAACCCAAGAACCCACAATCACACCAGATTGATATGCTGTGGGTTCACTGGGTTAGTACCTGTGGGATAAAAGTATGATATCCAATATTTTCTTCAACAGGTTCACTGTTTTTTTCCCCCATTACTTGTGGGACAGGCAAGCCACCACTGGGACTGTACTCAGGGGAAGCACAGCTAGTGTTGACAAAGTGTTTTTCTCCTGGTGGTACGTAACCCTGCACACAACTGTCCGGGACATTTACCTTGTGTGATGTTTTCCTGAACCTCGCTCTGCTTACACTCACGGTGGATGTATTTTTCACTGATTTTACCCTTGTGGGAAGCAGACATGCGTGAACTGATGGAGGACAACAACCTCACTGGGAACTAGAAAGACTTTTCAGAAGCCATGCAAGGAGCAGAAGATCCCGAGTTTTTACATTGAAGCATCTAACACATTGTGCCTGTCCAGGTGACTGGGTACGTTCTAATTTCTTTAAAGTCATGTTTGCCTCAGATGCCCAAAAAATTTCTCTGAAGGGTCAGTCTCCACCAGGACACAAAACATGGGTCTGTTTCTCTTTGGCTAGGAATCATTGCCTGATCTCTTGCAACATCCATCAAGGGAGGACCCTTCATATGAGGCAACTGTGGACAGGCCAGTTTGGTTTAGATCAGCAGGAAGCTCTGAAAGACTTCATCTGGCCTTTGGATCCAGCCTTTCTGCCATGACTAACAAACATCGGTCTGCAAGGATAGGCGAAGAGCTCCGCTGGATGAGGGGTGCAGTGTAGCCTCTCGAGATGGCAGGAGTGGCATTGCAGAGTCCCGGAGCCCAGCTCCTAATTGAGCACACAGGCTGACATTTTAGATCGAGCAGATGCAGGGCACCGAGGCCCGCACAAGGAGAAGCTGATGCCGTTGCTCCTGGTGTGTTTAGGTAATTGTCTGACAACTGGTCTGCACAAGAAATGCAGGATAAAAGGCCAGAGTGACCCTTGTTGATGCAGATGAGGCTGGCAGTAAAACTGGTCACTCCTCTGAAAGGCTGCTCACTGCTGTGTGGGTGGAAAATTGTTCGCCAAACACAGAGCAAAGGCTCGGCTGAAGTTTACTGCAGTTGCTTGTTTCACGGAGGGGGTAAAAATTACAATGAAATACATACAGACTTTTGTTACAGTGTGAGAGAGGGCTGTCCCTGGGCTGGAAACAACACTGAGATAAACACTTGGGCCAAACTGAAGCTGGCTGGGCTTAAACATGTGAGGAAGAAACAAGCCTACACCTGCCAGAGGGACTCCAGAGTTCAGGTGGAGAGCCTGGGTTTGCCTGGCAAGATGTAGTCATAAGCGTCCATGTCATGCACCCCTGTCACCCTGCTCCAGAGTCCCATCAGCCGACGCACAGGCTGAAAGGCACTGTATGTAAAGATCTCAGACATCTGTATGTACAGCCCAAACAGACATCCAGCCCTGCCGCAACCACCTGATGCCTCAGCCCCTCACACCTTCAGTCCGTGGGAGGGACATGAGGACACCGCCGAGGCGTCAGGCGCCGAGACCCCAGCGCACTGCTCCGCGCGCACACGTACACGCACACGTACGCGCGCACACACACACACACACACACACACACACACACACGTACACATGTACACACCCCCCGCCGCAGCCCTCCCCCGCAATCACCCTCGCCCTCCACGCTGACAGGCTGGGAGGGCGCAGCACAAAAGGCGCGGGCGGGCGGGCGCGGCGCGGCCCACCCTGCCCAGCCCCCCTCCGCCCCCTGGTCCCACCCCTCCGCCCGCTCCCGCCCCGCTCCGCCCTCTCGGCGGGAGCGGCGCCCTCACAGGCGGTCGCGCAAGGGGGGCCGGGGTCGGCTCTGCCGCCGCCAGCCCGAGCGGAGCGGAGGGGAGAGCTGCGCCTTCCCGCCGCGCTCCGAGTGCCGCCACTTGTCTGGCGGCAGGTGGGGGCGGTTGTAACGGCCGTCGGGGCGGTAGGGCGGGCGGGGTGAGGGCCCCGCTCCGCCCCGCGCACACGCGGCCCTGCCCGGGCGGGACTGCGGCTCCCGGGGGCGGGAAGGGAGGGGTCGGTTTGCCGCCGAGGGTCGGGGGCAGCGGCGGTGCCATTTGTCTCTGAGGGCAGGTGTGTGTGTGGCTCCGTCGTCCGTCTTCCCCGCCGCTGCCTGGCCGTCCCGGCGGCAGCGGGGACTCCGCCCCGGTATTCCAGCCGGCCTCGGCTGCCGCGGCTTGTCCGGGAGTGGGCCCGGGCGGCGGAAAGGCGACGCCGTGACCAGGAATGGCGCGGGCCTCCTGGCCCGGGTGTCCTTACCGGGAGGGTTTCTAGCATCTCCATTGCCGACAAGCACAGTTCTTAGTTTCTCCAAACAACACCAGCAAAGCTTGTACAGGCAGACAGGTAACAACAGCACGTTGCATCCTTCCCTGCGCTCAGGTGCGAATGCTCAAGGCTGTTGATAGCTGATTTGAAGGAATTTCCAGTTTTAGTGATTAGCAAATGTTTGCAACTGGACCATAGGTAGTCTGTATGCTGGCGTTCTCAGATTCTGCCATTCAAAACTGACTTCTGTGTTTTATGGGATAAACTATTTTTTTTCCTTCGGTGTTCTTGGCTAATGAGAAATTGAATGGTACTGTCAAGAACTACCTGTTAAACATCAGCTTGTGTCATGTTATAGTAAAAGTAGGTAAAAGAAAAATAGAATAGCTACATGGATTTTCTGAAATGGCTAAAGCCCATTTGTTGGTAAACTAGAAATCTGCTAACATTGGAAAACAAAAACCTGCCCGTGAGGCAGAGAGCTTAAAATTATTTTTACATTGGATGCAGTCAGTGTTTCATATATGATAGTGATAAGTATTAGGTCTTGCACAGAATTTGGGGACAGCCTCAAGTACGAATTTAGGAACTGTTACATTCCAAAGTAAAGGCATCTCATTCCGTGGGGAAAAACTGACATTAAGTCTATGCTACTTTTTTGTGGAATTACTGTTTCCACAGAATCATTCAACAGATAACATGTTAGTACTTATTAATTTATTCATCTACTTTCTGCCATGCTAGGAATACTGCCTTCAACTGTTAAAGAAGCAGCTGGCTTCTTTATACAAATAAACTGGGCTCTGAGACTGTCAATCTTCTTTGTTTGACAGAGAGGAGTTCCCGCCTGCACTGAAAGAATAGCTCAACATCTGTCATCCCATTCTCTGCAATGGCCCAAAATCGGGAAGACTACAGCTGTCCTGTTCCTTTCAGATACTTCTGGGATAGAGAGGTAGGAGGACTGAGTATTTGGTCAGTGTGTTCATCATGCATTAAGCAAGCCTCTACAAGCCCTTGCTTGTAATTGTATTGTTTTCCCACTGCTTGAATAGTAGGATTTGCAGTTTAAAAGGTCTTTGAAGTTTTGATTGTACTACATTGGGGTTTTTTTGATGTTGATTTAGTGTAGTCTGAACCTGCATTTATTGATAAAACACACTTTAATTGAAAATAAAATGGTTAGCAATAATTTCTACTTAGGGAAGTGGCACATGGCCATGTAAACTGTGAATGTATACATGAGCATAAAACAGAGAATATTTATTCTTACAGGTTGGGAGTTATACAACAACTGCTGAGTGCTGTATGAAGATGGAAACAAGGGAAGCAAATTAGCTTGTTCCTAGCAAGCTCAAAAGTGGCATTTTTTGGAAATATATTTGTTTGGAGTGGAGGAGAGAGGAAAGGGGAGGGGGAGAAGGGGATGGAAGAGATAAAAGAAATGTTTAACCACATAACCTCATCTGTTCTTTGGTTCAATATCCAGAAAATCAGTCAAAATAAAAAAACCAAAACTATACTATCATCTTCCAATAGTAGACAAACTAGTAGTCAGTAGTAGAGTGTGTGTTGCTTTTGTTATTACCACAGTTAAGAGCTACTGTAATAAACCTCAGAGTCCCAGACAACGGCAGTCGCTTTCTTTAGGCGTGCACTTCTGTAACCTGCGATTTCAGCTTCACAGTCCTGAGACTGGCAGGAAGCCTCGTGAGGCACAAAATGCTCAGAGAGATGTAGGCATTGTGAAACTCAGCTCTGCTGTCCAGGGGAGTCCACAAAGTTAGGCCATCAGGCTGCCTGTCACATGCATGGTGACAGTTAGGCTGTGGTTACACAGTGATTTTGATTTGGCTTACATCCATGCTGTGGCTGAAAGAACAGCTCAGCAGCTCAGTCACACTGTTACCTCCTACTTAAGTTCAAGAGCTCTATGTGCTGTTTATCTGCTGATCGTAGAAGAATGGCAGCAGAAAGGAGTCAGTTTTTCAGCAGGGCTGGTCTTGATCCGTTAGAGATTTTTCTAAATAAAAATAAATATTTTTTTCCCCCACAGAAATGCCAGTCTAATCTCAAGGAATTTACTGTTAGTAAGTGTGAGAACAATGAGACCTTGCTAAACTGTATCAGCTCATACTTAGGGGAGACTTTGAATGCGTCACCACCAGTTGCAAAAAATGGTATCCAAGCTTGCATAAAAAGACAAAAAATTGTTGTTGGTGCTTGGTATTTACAGAGAGAACAACCATCTTGGGTCCTTAGCCTCTATTGCAGAATGCAAGGAAAATAAAAACAAAAAAACCCAAATCTAGGAAAATCTCCTGTACTGAAGAAGAGAATCATGAATGATGAGCTCCTCTTTTCTTTCCAATCTCTGTGTGCCAGGAACTGAAACATGCCTTCCATTTCCTCTGTTTCTTTCCATGTACTTGTCTTCATTGAGGCCCCCAGGTTTTTTGAGACAGAAATTAATTTGGCACCTCCTCAGGTATATAGGTCTCTGCTCCTCTGTCTCTATAGTGTTGGAAGCTGATACTCAGAGCAGGAGGGAAGATTTTAGTCTAAAGGATGGTAGCTTAACAAAAGGAAAGGGGATCTCCAGGCTTTCCAAGGGTGAGTATCTTCCTGTGTGTGTCTACTGGTGAAAGCAACACATAACTGAATTAGTTGTTAACCTTCTCTTACTCCCCAGAAAAGATGGTCCTGATAGCAGTCTTATTTATAAAGTAAACCCTGGCCTGTAAATTTCATTTTCCACTAGAAATATCCCAGTAAATTTTCTTCAGACCACCGCGTATAGGAATTTTCTCTGGGCTTTGTAACAGAAGGCAAACAAACCATTGCAGGGCCTTCTCATGAGATGATACAAATTAAGCATTTCGACTTTTCCTTCTGGGTTTTGAGTTTGGGGGTTACACTCATTTTAAGCTTTTTTTTTTTTTCTTTTGTGAAATGGTGCAGAACAGAATTTGTTTTTGTTGTGTGCCTGTTTAATGAGAGCTGAGAATGTTGCATTTTGTTCTGGGATCTAAAGCTTGGGAAAATCACAAAATATTGTGACCCAGTAAAACTGTGAGAGTTATCAATATTGTAACTAGCTTTGGGGATATATTGACCCCAAGTCTTTTTGGGGGAGGCAGATTCTGAAGTTAATAAGCTTAGGAAGTGTTTAATGGGTATGTAGTCACTGAAGCAACTCAGAGCATTTGTCTTTGTCTTATGAAAAGGAATCTCACATAAACTCCTTATTCCTTGTGACATGTAGTTAGTGCTCTGATTTGGCACCATTCAAAGGTATGTTTTCAGATTTGTTCAATTACATTAAACAAGTAGAGAGAGATTTGCAGCCTTTAATGACCTGATCACGACCACCGTTTTGTCAGCTTCCAGGAAAACTGCTCTTACTCTCGAAGTAAGGAGCAACACTGCTATTGATTACATTAGGATCTGTTAAAGTTATGTTCACATTTGCATCATGACAGTATAAAAATTGTAAAATTAACATAACAAAGAAAAGAGCTGTTTACCCCGATCTACATACAAAATTTGGGTGGCTGTCCTGCATCAATTCCTGGCTTGGATCACAGAGGACTTGCTCTGGTTTTTCAGACTCTGTAGCATCCATACCCTCCCACAGCTGGACAACTAGCCTGCGTGGGCTATTGCAGTAGGTGTCCTCTTGCTGTCTCTGTGATCCCACTGAGAATCTAATGTACTGAAGACTGTAAAACTCACCCACTGGATTGCTCCAACCCTATTCCAGCCCATTTTTCAATCTGTGCTGAAACACAGAGGTGAGTAGATCTTAGGCAGTGAGCCTCCCTCTCCAGCCAGGTCTTTGCTCCCCCAAGCAATTTTGCTGCTTGGAGGAGCTCCCTCTGTTTCAGGTGAGGGAGTTGCGATTGCCTCTGAGTTCTTGACTGTTTGGATTTTTTCGTACCACATAATTTAGCTAATGGTTAAATTGTGGTCTGAACAGTGTGAAAATAGATCTGTTATGAAAAGAGGAACCTTTGAATCAAAAGGGTATTTGGAGATCTAGACCTTTTAAGGAAAAAAGGAAAAAAAGTTGAGTGCCAACTGTATTGTTAATCCCAAACTTTACAAAAAGAGTTTCTACACGAAATAGTGAACAGGCAGGGACCACCTTTAGGGACGTGTCATGGGTGGTTGCACAGGTCACCACAACTCAGGGTCTCTATTCACACAAAGCGAGAACGTTGCAGTGTCATGCCTGTGTTGCTGATTCAGCTCCTTATCAGCCCCTGGCTTGGAGCTTTGATAGCTGATGTGACAAACCATAAATAATGGAAGGTCAAACTGAGCAATGTTGTTCACTCTGACCTTCTAATACTTCTGGCTTATTAGATCAGTCATTAGAGTTTCAACAGGCTGCTAAGAAGCAGAGTACAGTGGCTATAGCTGCCAAATCCTTGCCTATTCACTGGCTTCCTCTCTGTGCAGGCATTAAATGCGTCCCACTGCAAAAGTCGTTTCCTTAAAAGGAAACCTGGTTATAAATGGGTGAAAATCACCAAGTAGCCAAATGTGGCTACACGGCCAGGTATAAAGACAGTCTGTCACAAAACAAATCCCAGCCACCACCCCCAAAAAAGCCACAAACAAATTGCTATCAGGAGAAGCAGTTTTGTCTTTTTTTTTTTTAATCAAAGGATTATGAGTAATAATATAGGAAAAGAAGGCAATGAGAACAGTTAGAATTTGACCAGGAATAACTATACTGTCATCATCCATCCCCTCCCTCCTCCAAAATTTGGAAGTTAAGGTCAACAGTTTCCATTCTAAGCCTCTGTTTTTATGCTTCTTCTAACGTTGTCAAATTTTCCATCTAAAATGGGAAAGTTGCCATATCAGCAATATGCCAAATCTCAAAACTTTCAAAAGGTTTAAAGAAAAAAATCAACTCAAAATTTAAAATCCTATAAATTCCAAAATTAATTTTAGGAACAAGTATAATTTTAGGAATGATTTTAGAGTGATTTTGCAATTCTTCTGTTGAAGATGTCTAGATGGACTTAAAAGAAAGGGAGAGGTAGGAACGCAAGGAATATACTAGAAGGAGAAAGACATTCCTAGTAAAAGCTTCCATTAAGATTTTCCCTAGGATTTTACAGCTGCAAAACAGCTGTACAATGTGTGGGCAGGATGGTCAAGTGCACTGTTGTGGTGGGTTCATATGGAGCTCAGTAACTACCATTACTATTGCCCCTTGTGTTATCTTGAGTTGTGGAAGGTGATGTTGTGAATCACAAGATGCCAGTAGTGCCAAAGAGCCACCTTGGATAACAGTATTGTTCAACAGAGCAGAAATCCTGTTTAGTTGGGATGTTAAAATAGAAAAAACCCCAAACAACCAAGATTAAAAAATCAGTACACAAATACTTTTAAGGTTGTGCATTCTAATTGAGAGATTAGAAAAGGACAGAAACTTTCCTTGCTAGCCTCAAGTATCCTTTTTGTTACAAATCAATCTTAAAATAGAGAATCACTACCTTTTTCTCTTTCCCCTACATTATTCTCTCTTTGTTCAGGGCATGGGGGGAGGTTCTTGGGGAACAAGCCAGGGTGCTTTAGCATAAGAGGCTATCATCTGATGGAGTATCTTGAAAAGGTGAGAAGTTGCCATAAATGAAACCAGAATAGGGAGAAAGCAAGCTCTCCCCATGAAAACAGCTGAATGTTACGGTCAATAAAAGAATCCTCCTGAAACAGTACTGCTAGAAGTGACCTCTCCTCTATCCTGATTTTGTCCCTGTTGTAGACTCAGATTCCTCACGTGATTCAAGTGAATGTTGCGTAGGTGCACAGCACTTGCTCTGTATTCCTGATTTGCTGATTGCACAACCTCTGACCAATTCACTCACAGATGCCACTGAAATCGGCAGGACTTGTGCTTTAAATGTATGCAATACCATAAAAACGCCAAGTGTCTTGGCAAACCAAGCTCCAAGCAGATCGTATTGAGGACCCCAAATTAGTGGACATTTTCATCAATCTTGGCCGTAACGGCTCAGCACTTCAGTTCCCCATCTGTAAAGTGGGTCTAATAGTACAGTCTCACTTCACAGGTTTAAAGATAAATTAATTAGTGTTTGGGAAGCACTCAGAAACCCTAGCAGGGAATGCTATCGAAACACCCATAAAGATATTAATAATTCAGTATTCTGCGCAGGGTTTGAATGATGTGCAGTAAGGAAGGCATGGAGCCACATATTGAGTGATAAGAATAAAAAGAATATTGAACAGCTGCTCACTCAGGGAGCATCGTCCATCCTATGCGCTGAATGATGTATGTGGCTGTGCAGTTAAAGACTTATTATTATGCATATGTGCAATGAGCTCAAATTAAAGTTGCAAAGGCAGGCTTAATTCTGGTTATTCTGAAGTTGAGAGGGCTTACATTTGCAACATGGACAAGCTTTCAACATAAACACTTTGCGTGATCGTCTCTGTATGTTCCCATTTTCCTCTCAAACACGCGAAGTGCTTTCTGTGTCAGTGAACCCAGTGACCACTTACACAGAGCAGCCACGTGGCCCAGTTCACTCAAGGAACAAATGTATTGATTTCCAGGGGACCTACACCAGGAGCAAATTTGGCTCAAATCATCTTTGTCTCATTGCTTAGTTTCGTAGTGGCTGCTGGGTAGAAGCGAGGCATTAAACGTGCTCAGCGACAGAGTAACAGGCTTGTCTTTTGGCTTTACTTCGTGTCAGGGTTTTTTGGTGGTTAATGTAGCGTTTTGAGAATCACATAAACTTCCATCCCAGGAATGAAGTTATTGCCAACGCAAAAATTCCTATATTTACATATAAATATCCCCATTCAGCATGACTGAATACCTTTCTCATTTGTGATGAAATGGCAACATCCACAACAATCAAATTCTAAGACACAGATGTTAGATTAAACTGACTGTACATACCTTTGGATGCAAACCCAATCTTGCAGGAATTCTACCTGATCCAAACGAATAATCCTTACTAAACCTATTCAGAATTATGACCAGATTCCTCAATTAGATTGCTTGATGCCAGATGAAGAATTTCTAAGACCTTTACAGTAAAAATAAAAGAAAAGGTCTTCTGGCTCCTTCTGTCTCACTCAAGGATATTAGGTCTATTTTTAATATGTCATTTATCTTCAGATCACAGACCAAAGGTTTGTATTTTCATAGTGACCTAGAGCAGTCAATGAACATTGTGGTGTTCCATTATTTGTGACTAAGCCACAGTCTGGTCATTTCAAACCTGCCACCTACTTAACACTTCAAGTGCTGGAAAGAAGAATGAGAATGATATTTTAAAAATTTCTTTGGTGATGTAAATGCAATTAAAAAACCCCCTGTTTCTCCTCTCTTTTTATTCTCACTTTATAGCAGATGTGATGGATTCCAAACTAGATGTATCCCCTGTTTCAGGTTAGATTTTCTTATTGCATTATTTTAAAGCTCATTTCAGAGAAAACTGTATCATCCCTTGTCAGGAGAGAGTTTTAAATATTAAATTGTATTGTCTTAAGCAAAGCCTTAATTTTGAGTTTTTGGATGCATTTCTCAACACAGATACTTTTCTGAGGAGAAAGCCTTATTGTTTATTTACATAACTCTCCTTTCCCTCTTTTTATTTTTTTTCAGAAACATAACTTATTATCTTCTCCAAGATTAAAAGCATTCTAAACCATATAAACTGTGAGAAATAACTATCTTGTTGATTTTCAGAAAGTCTACAATACTCCATCTAATGTATTCAATGAATTATTTATTTCTTAAAGAGATACAATAAATCTTTACCTACTGTATTTGATGATTTTCATAGTAGGAATAATAAGTAACATGATTTGAGTGTGATTGGAACCAGGTACCAGGAGGGGGAAGGGAGGTCAATTTAGACTATTTATCAAGCACGTTGGAAGAGAGTTGCATCTGTAAAAGGACTGGACATTGCTACTTGCCAAAAATTTCCAGGTGAAGAAAAAGCAGATATATTTTCATTGAAATTAGAGAGCAGGAATGACTCAAATACTTACATTTTGAAGGAGCAGCTTAGGTGCAAAAGCACAATAGTGATGTTCAGTGCCATTGTTCTCTGTTACATTGGAGTGAATCCAAAGTAATTCCATTGATTTCAGTGGACTTTCATTGGGCTAACTGAGAATAGAATCTGACTCTATGTTAGCTGGGGGTGGGGGGAGTGACAAGAATATAAATAACCCCAGATAAGTATTTGAAATACAAATACTCTGCAAGATGGTTTCTGTCTTCTAAGACCAATCATATACCATATCAGAAAAGTTCTGAATATATCTTCTCTTACAGTTTAAAAAATTAATTAAACCAATGCTGGCTGGGGGGTTATTTGTGGTGCTGTTACATATTGTTAATGTCATGTCTTGAAGCATCCATCAGAGGGTCTCAAGACTACGCTGTGCCACAGCAGACCTTGAATCAGCCAAAAGTTTTAGGATAGTTTAATGTTTCTTGACAGTTAGTAAGGGGAGTTGGTGAGTCCTCTGTCACACTGCTGTGTGTCTGCGCAGTGGCTAACACGGCTGAATGAACAGTTGGGCGCATGAACACCAAGCCTCTTTATACTAGTGCTTTCCAAGATACTGAAAGGAATCTTGCAGAACATTTATGTGCAATATAGGCATTCAGAGATTATAATCCCTTCCCTTCCCTTCCCTTCCCTTCCCTTCCCTTCCCTTCCCTTCCCTTCCCTTCCCTTCCCTTCCCTTCTGCGTATTAATATTTATTGATGGGACAGAGATTCTAGTTCAAGCAGGGCTTTAGTTTTTAATATAACACCCTCCTCCTCTTGCCCGCTTCTGCATAAAGGTGTATTTTACAAGGATCACCTGTAGTGGGATTTTGCTTATCTAGAATCAGCAGCGAAGCACAAACTGGTACTGTCTATATTTATCTGTATGCATCATGCATTTGCCTCTGAGGCTTCGAGGATATGCTCAGACCTACAGTCTTTTGTGAGGTCTGGTTCTTCCAGATCACTGGTATGGTATAAATGTATATTATCAATATTTAGTCATCAAAATGCCTGATCTTTCGAATATGCAGTTAAATAGCAAACAGGCTGACTTAAGGATTTTCAGCTTATACACTTTTCTACCTAAATATGTCCTCTGTAAAGAGCAATTCCAAACATCTGTTTGCAAAAATGGTTTAGTAATTTGCATCTGTCGACTGGATTGCAGATTCTGTTTTCATTTTCAGAAATACTTGCCTTAATATTCCTGTTCATCAATGACTTTTGACTGGTAATAAGACACAGTACTGGCATGCCTAAATAGATGAATTCTTGTTTCACTTTTTTTCCTTAAAACATTCTGATCTTTCTCTTCTCTTCCACGTTAGAATTTCGTGTAATTACCTAGTTAATACTGGTACTGCCGCTACTCTGGAAAGCTTATCCATAGCAGCATGGATGAACTCTCCATAGATGTAATTCTAAACTTTGGCTGACATATCTCAATAAATTGAAACCTTTATCTACCAGCCATACATTTTGGTTCATTATGTACATGACAGTAAAGCTAACAATAACACTAACATGGCAAGACAAATAGCATGCTGGCCTATTGGAAGTTCCTGCTAAACAGATACTGATGCCATGAAATGAGCTTATTTCAGGATCAATGTGACCTCCCCAGATGCAGGTATGCACATTTGGGTGCACCAGCCATGGCAGGGAGGGGGATGTTCCCTGTTATTGAGATCTCTGGCAAATCATCGCTTGCTTCTCTGGGTTAGGAGTAGACAGGACAATTCTGGATGCAAATGTTCCTCACTGGTTCCCTCAGTTTGGTGTAAAGAATCGGTGGTGATAGAGACCCCATAGGAAGGGCAAATGGCTCAATGTGTGGTGCCACGTACCTGCCTGTGACCAGTAGGCAGACTCAGAAAGCATTCGGAAAAAGATGGGGCAAAATTAAATGGGGATTTTGAGTCTGTAATCTCAGCCAAATCAATTGGAAGACCTGGACAAAGCCAAAGATGGCAAAATCTGTCCCAAAAGAACCCTGTGACAAGAAAGCTGTTCCTATAGCCTCACAGCTATCACATCCAGCATTTATTGAAGATCCTTAAATTTGTCATGGGATATGGAATGTATCCAGGGTTTGAAAAGAAAGTGAAAAAGCTCCCCCTTATTTAAAGGTGGCTTGTACTGTACAGCTTAGCTGCATTTCTTGCCTTTATTAAACTGGAATTTACAGGGAATCGTGCTGAAATAAACCTTCCAAGTTTCCTTTCTCCTTGCTTGCTCTTTTGGCTTAATTCTCCATCTTCATTTGTCAAATATAGTACAGGTGAAGTAACAGGAGTCTTACTTTGCTCAACATATAGAAAATCTAACAGCATTAGTTCCGCCCTAGTTTTGTGGCCAACAGTGTTTTCTCATGGCAGCAAGGAAATGTTGTCCAACTTAACATCAGGTGGTTGAACTTGGCAGTATCTGTTAAATCACCCTTCAAGCTTCATGCTGTTCTTTTTAAATTAAAACTTTTACATATTTATTCCTGGCTTTAGTGTACTGTGACGGGCTGCTAAATTACCAGTAAAAGATTTCTTTAGTAATAATTAAAAGAAACTCTAAGTCCATTTCACATGAATTTTTCTCTTAGATTGAATTAGGTTCTTTGATATCAAAGAGGTACCTGAGATTTGGCTGTCACAAATAAATAGCATCTGCACATCAGCATGGCTATAGGAATGTTTTGTCCCATTAAGATATTAACTTTTAAAAAGGGTGATGGAAAATTGGAGCAGGTTCAGAAGAAAGCTGCAGGAATGATGGGAGGCTTGGAAAGCACTCCTTACAGTGACAGCCCAAAGGAACTTAATCTTCTCAGTGTATTTAAAAAGGTAAAGAAGCAACTTGACTGTGGTCTGTAACTCCTCTGCATAGCAAGGTATTAACTGAGGTGATTCTTTAAAAAAAAAAAAAAAAAAGATAAAGCCAGATATAATCCAATTCGATGTCAGAAATCAAAGTCAGCAATTTTCAGATTGGAAACTTTTGAGGAGGGAGAGCAATTAACCAGTGGAAAAGACTGCCAAAGGATGCAATCAATTTCATATACGTTAAATCAAACCTGCATGTTTTTCTGAAGGTACACTGCAGTACTACCACAAGCTGTGGCTTGAGGCAGAAATTGTTGGGAGCAGTCCTGTAGCGTGTGCTATGCAGGAAGGCAGAGTACACAATCATAACTGTCTTGGCTGAGAATCTGTGATTCATGTTCAAGTGCAAGCACGAGGCATTCTTTCAGCAGTGTCTCTAGATTTATATTAAGTGCTGTCCAGGTCATTACACTCCTTTAAAAAAGAATAACAGGCCTCTGGTTATTTGCAGGTTGCCCTTTTTCAGCTTATAGAACGCAGAATCAAATTACCACTACTTTTTCTTGGTGAGAGGGGTAAAATTTAAACATAACTCATGGAGAAACTGTGAGGAAAAAAAAAAAGCCAACATGCTATCAGTTCCCTCAGTGCCTTCCAGCAACTACAGGAACATCTTCTTCTTGGTGCATTTAGGGCAACTTCAGTAGCGAAAAGGCAACTGAGTATGGAAGTTTGCAGTGATAGAGCATTGTTCTTTTCCCCAGACCTGGCTTCCTTAACCTGACATGCAGTTTAAGCTCTTAGTCACGATTTACTCCAAAGTGTGTAACTTAGCTACATGTGGGATTGCCAGAACTTCAGATTTTCATCTTGTGTGAAGGACCTGTGCCAGCCCCAAACCAATACGCCACAAATAAGCTTTTGATTTCCTAGAGGTACAGTGAATTCTGGAAGCAGAAATCTGAGACACTGCCAGACCAAGCAAAGCAGTTAACTAAGCAAACAGTGCTTAGATCTATGCTTGGATGGTATGACTCTACTGAAGACTGCTTTTTGGAGGTGTGGTTGGATTGCCAGCAGTACCCAAGCCATCTCTGTTAACCCTGTCCCACGTTTCAGTCTTCTTTGTAGACATACCTTGAGAAATGTGTGGTGGAAATGATAAAGCAACTTTTGTGCAGACTATTTGATCCTTTGCAATAGATGTCAATGTTTGTAGACAAATTATATACTGATTTTTTTAATCATGGATGTACTACATGAGGTCAGGCTCAAGCTGGGAGAACAAAAATACTTTGTTCACTTTTACACCACCAACTACCTTTCTTAAGAATGGATTTCTCTGCTACTACCTCCTTACATTCCTTTGGTGCGTTAACTTCACCTACTTGCTAATGGGTAGCTCAGAGCACTTCCTGAGCACCTAATGGGCTTGCATCAGACCTGTTGTGACTGCCTAGGGCTTTCCAGGCCCTGCTGAGTAGTAATAGTTTGTGGTAAAGATCTGTTGAGATATCCTTCTTAGTGATACCAAAATATTTGATCTGTTGGCATCAATCACCAGTAGCAACTGTCACCTCATAGGTGTATCACTAGTTCAATTACAACAAATTACTCTTTGGTATTCTGGGCTGCGAGTTAGCACCAGTATGGCTGGTGATTTAATATGGTTTGAGGAGTCTGAGCTGGAATTCAGTCTGTGTATGTTGCTCTTGAATCAAGACAAATCTTTAAAAACCTGTACTCATTCCAGACATCAATCCTGTCAATGTGTTTCCAGCGCCATCTTACTCTGTAGGTTTGATCTTTGATTGGAAGCAGGATTGTTTCATTTTTCCTTCTCACCAAGGGATTTTTGCCTCCCCTCTGCAAATGAACCAGTTTGTAGAAATATGAATCCTCCAGGACAGCATTTTAGCCCAACAATTATGATCCTCTTCGAAGGTTTTGAAACCCTTCCCTTCCCCAACCTTCAGATATGCAGTTTTGGAACAGCTGTTCCAAAATGATGTGCTTGTGTCGACACTGTTCAGCCCATTCCTGTCTTCTCTTTTCACCTCTGCTCTTAGTCTGTGATCTTTATAGATTTATTCATTGTCTCTGGTTCGCTTCTTGACCATTTCCTATCTTGTTTGTACATTTGTACAGCACCTGGCACAATCAGATTCAAACACAAATAATAATGTGCTCTTAGGGAGAGAATAAGACACACCATAAGTCTCTTGGATCTCAGAGGGATTAGAACAGTTAGTTTTCATTGTTTCATCTGTTACCAGAATCCTGTAACCTGTCTATCAATCATAAAGAGGACTTAATGAAATCATATCTATATTTTACCTTCTGTAAGGAGTTTTTCCTTAATGGTGAAATTTATGAGGAGTTTCTGGAAGTCCCAGGCCATGCTGATCCTGTTGGGGAGATAAGATTCATACTTGGACAAGAGACCTATGGAGACTGTGGGATATCCTGGCTGGTACTGCTCTGCCAAGTAATTTTGTTGAGGGCAATTGCTCCCAAATCTCCAACAATGTCCTACACCACTTCAGTTTAGCTAGTGCTGTTACAGATAGGTTGCTACCAATACTGTCAACAGTGCTTTTCACTGCTATTATTGTAGTCTCAGGAAGGTGTAGAATGTAGTTTTTCTTCTTAAGATTAGTTAGGTTTTGTAGAAAACATAGATCCTAATGGGTCTCTTCCAACCCAAGATATTCTATGATTCCATGATGCCAAAAGAGAAGGGAGCTGCAGTTTATTTATTCCTGTAGTTGTGGCCCATACCTGTAACCAAGATTTTTGTTAATGAATAACAACAAACGTCATTGTCATTAGTGGCAACAAGTGAAACTACCTTTTAAATTAAGGCAGTGGAAAGAAATAGTTTGTAGAGCTCTATTAGAACAGATTGCCTGGCAAAGGCATTGAATCCCCTTAGACATTCACCTGGACTAGTAACCTCCAGGTATGAAGACTGAGTGGATCTACTAACTTTTTCTTCCATGTTGCCTTTGAGGCAGACAGACTCACCCTAAGAAGTCAACCTCTATTTTTAGAGAAGAAAAGCACCCCAAGGCATCTATAGAAACCACTTAAGTTGAGGAATAAAGCATTTCTGCAGCTTTGCCAATCCTTTGGCCTCTGAGTATGCAGGAAGGCTAAAGCAGCATGTAATCTTGTCAAATATCTGATGCATAATGAGCTAACTTAAAGACATATTGTCATGCCTTTCCTTGAATTCTTGTCTTTTGTTGTCTTGTTTCCCAACCAGAAGGTTACTTGAAGCTCTCAATATGTTAATTACTGTGTTGTTAATTATTTTATTTTAAAAAACACCTTTGTCTTGGTGTATTTCTATCTAAGAATCACAGAAACCTTTACATATTTCCGTATTTCCAGAATATTTTATGCAAATAGTTGTTAAAAATGAAAATTCTAATTTCAAACGAAGAAAATTCATGACATGCATCTTGTGTTGCAGTTTAATCACTGTATACCCAGGAAAGTATTGACAGTTGTCCCGTGGAAGCTATTAAAGTTCCTGTCCAAGGTTAAATGAAATTGCAGTTTATCAGAGCAGCATTGAGAAAATAAGGGAATCTGTTCATGGCCCTTGATTAATGCCAAGCATGATCAACACAAGGGGGTTCATTAAGCTATACATCATGTGGGTAATTTAACATGTCATTGTGCCTGCTGTCTGCTTTAACTCTCTGCATAATCCAGTGTTCTGAACTTGTATGAGCCCTGCACCTGAAGTGTTGTCTCCCAGACTTTGTCATGCTTGGGTTGGCTCAGCATTTGCATTTACACCAGTCTCCTCTTTATGATCATCCTGCTTTTTTAAAGAACAATTAAAATTTCTAAATATACTTTTAATCTGATAATGTTTGTATGAGAGATGCAAGGAACATGTCCTCCATTGTCCAGATTTTCCCTGATTTTTTAAAGTGTTTCCCCCTTTTAGGGAGTTAAAATGAAAGGTCCTGATCTTGAGAGAGAACAGCCGCCTCAATTCACAGTGAAGGACTGCATCTCTGTATAAGACCAAGCCTGGCAGCTTCCCTTGTTAACTCTGAATGACGGAGTAGATGAGGCTTTCTACAAACCACTAGCAGAAATCTCCAGATTAGAAGTCCTCAACCTCCTGGGACATGACAGACACCAGACAACTGCTGGGAAGGCAGCATAGCACTGGGCAAACAATGGAGGAAACTTCTTGAGGAGAATTTCCTAGCACAAACGCCAGCCAAATCATGCTTGCTTGATCAGCCTGATTACTTTCTATGATGGAATGACTGCCTGTTGGAATGGGAGAAGAGAGGTTGTTGTGATGTTTGACTTCAGTAAGATTCTTATGCCATCTCCCACATCCTTCTCATGTAAGGGACTGCTAAATGCACTGAAACTTCTCTGAACTGTTGGACCCAAAGATATTTCTCTATAGCTTCATGTTGAGTTAGCAGCTGACAAGAAACCACGAGGTTGATACCGGGGCTGACAGAGTTCAGCGTGTTCAACACCAACAAAGGTGATAAAACAGAACATGCTTCTAGAAATCTAGAAGTTAACATAAACAGTAGAGACTCAGTCCAAAGGGGCCTTAAGGAACATCTACAAATTCAGGTTATATAATGTTTTAGGAGAGCAATTGGAATGATTTTCCATTCTTCTCATATTCACTTGTTTTCACACAGTTCTTCTGGAATTAGCTGAGATGGTGCTTGCATCTAGGATGGACTGACTCTGCCAAAACTTTCACAGCATTCTCATTTAACAAGAATTTTATCTTGGTTACGTATTTTTTTTTTGCAGAAACTTGACTTGTTGCTTACACCTGACAAAATTAACTAATTTCTTTTAGTGTAAGGAGTGAAAATTAAATAAGCAAGATAGATGTTACAGTCTAAAGCCAGCGTGTAAAGGTGTAAATTGGTTATAGTAAATAGCACAGAACAATTGTTTAGTGCAATGGTAGTTTCTGTAGCACTGCTTCTAACAAGTTGGCCTTTAGCTACAACTATCTTGTCTCCTGCTGCAGTGTGAATACCTTTTACCTTGAAATCTAAAATAGTTTTCAAATACTCTTAGTTCCACACTGGAATACTTTTTAAAAGACACTGTATTGTCTTCTGCTACCATTAATTACCAAAGGTTTATTTACAAGACAATAATTAATTATACTTCTGGGATGCTCAAGAGTGTAACATAAATCAAAGCAGACTTGATAAGAAGCGATGGAAGTCTCACATAATTAAGCAGGGCACTAGAGACCAATTGTTTATAGAATGATTTTGCTGGGGCTAATTGACACTAATTATTTAATCTGATTTTCTTCTTCCTACTAATGTTTCTACCAATTCTCTGTTCTCGGCTGATGGCACAAGCATATTTGACTTTATCAAGGTGTTCTCACAGTATCAGTACAAACGATTTTCAGTTCACTAGACTTTTTTTTTCATACCAGTGCAAGAGAGAAGGATAGAAAATAAGGATCATCAAGTTTTGGTGATAATTTCCTAACAGCATAGAGTATTGAAACGTTGTAAAAGCTAAGCAAGGTAATAAATTAGTTAATGATAAAAAATAATTCTACAGTAGAAGCAGCCTTAGGAAAACAAAGTTAAGACATTGTCCTAGTTCTGGCCAGGACAGAGTCAACCTCCCCAAGCAGCCAACCCAGGTGAGCTTAGTCAGCCTGGGCTGTTTTCCACACTACCTGACACCACCCCCCATAACAGGGGCTGGTTGGGGAAGGGCAGGGTCTTGGTGCCTCTAGGACAGACTGAGTGTGGCTGGGGCATCTGGATGGTTGGTTGGTCCATCAGTCTGTCCTTGCTGTCAAGCAGCACTCATGGAGTCAATAAGGTACTCTTTGTTAGCACTGGGTGTGAGTGTAATTGGCCATTATTGTTCTATGTTCACGGTGATTTTTGTCAGTAAACTGTCCTTATCCCAACCCATGGAGGCTCTGGCTCTTTCTCCTCTGGGAGTGAGTGAACGGCTTTGGTGGTCTTTTGGCATCCACCCAGGGCCAAACCACCACAGACATATTTGTAGGCCAGCTGATAGTTTAGCTCATTACCGAAATTTGAATAACAAATTTATTTTTAGGTAAGATCAGTAACATTTCCCTGATGCTTAACTATCTCATGTATCAACATGTGGAACAAGAAACTGTTAGTGGAATTCTTAAATTCTGTGCTATTTTACTGGATCACCACTTACAGGCTAGAGCAGAGCATTGTCATGTCGTACAGTTCTGCCATGTCCCATACCTATATAAAAATATCAGCAAAGCACATATATTACCAAGTTAAATTGGCTAATCTTAACATGCTATTACATTATTTCCAGACATTTTACACACATAGTGCCACTTGGTCAGTAACATACTTGGAAAGAGGTTTATGTGTATTTTTAGCCTACTTTCTTAAGGCTATCAGGCTAATGTCATACACCTATGAGGATTCCCAGGGACGTTCTTCACCTAGGTTTTAACTCACTGACCAAATTGAAATAGGCATAACAAAAGAAGAGATGGCTCAATTACATGAATTTTCAGTGAAATTTGTGAAAATAGGTGTTTGTGTAGTGGAAAAAAAGACATATATTAGAATTCCCACAGAGAAAATGGCTTCAATATAAGTTCATATTATTAAACAACAGGGAATCCATGTGGGATACAGCCTAAGACTAGTTACACAACTAATGCTCTTTATGCAGTATTGAAGTAATTATCATAGCAGCAAAGATTTTGGTCTACAGATTTCAAGCGTTTGATTTCAAGCAGATGTGTTCCTTCTCTTTGGTGATTTAAGTCAAACACTGGTGAGAATTTTCAGCATGCAACTGTGTAATGCTCTCAGCCAGAGGGCTGCCGTGGTACGTACCTAGCCCTCTCAACTGCAGTGCATCCAATTCACATGTATATTTAAAGGTGCTTCTGCCTCTGGAGCTCTACATTCACCTTTTTTTTTTTTTTCTTTTTTTAAAAAATAAAAATATTTAAAAATGTCTTTTTAAAATAATTGAATCATTTTCCAAATTCCAAGTATGATCCTGTCCTCAAGACCCTGTATCCTGCTCTGTTCCTACCTGTCTTCTTAGATCAGGAATTAGCATTGCATTCTGTCACCAGCAGTTCAGATATCCTGATTATGATTGCTACAATTATTATTTTGACAGCACAGAGACTATCCTCCCTCAGCTGCCTCTGCTTCTTGTTTCTTCAAATTATTCTTCAAGCTCTACTTCTGACTGCAGGAAGCGTTTCAACAAGTGATACCAGGGCAAGGTTTGCAAAATAACCCACTCAATACTTCCCAGAATGAATACAGCTTGAGTAGGGGTATTTGAACACTGGTGACCTCTGGTATTAACCGCAGAAATTGTGGCTTATCCAGGGCATTGATTCTAGAACCAGCGTATCACCTATGTCCTGACTAGGTCATTACAAATAGCTACCGCTAATTATTTTTTTACTAAAGTACTTTCTAACCAAAATCTTTATTTATCATCAGGGCTTTCTTGTCTTGAGATCTGCACATAAGAATTCATATCCCACAAAAACTCTGCTCAATTTTACTACTGTGATTTTACATGAAAATTTGTAGATGATCTAAGATGCTTGAATAAAAACTGCTCTGGTGTACAAAGCTGTGTACATGCAAATATGGGTAATAGCAGTAAGTTGTTACCTGTGGTTATTAATAGTAAATTATACTTTAATAAGGAAGTTAAGACATCCGGATATTTTCTTACATCTGACAAGAAGAAATCTGTTAAAGTGCTTGTTAACAGAGGTCTCCTGTGAATGATGTACTACATGAGTCACAAATGCTGGTAAGTGATCAAAATACAAAAAGACCCTTCACTTCTCTCAGGTGAAGTCTAGATATCTCTGTGTGTCTGTATATCTATACATATACATGCACATCTTTGGCAAATTCTTTTCTTACATATAGTAAGCTACAAGAACGCAACAGAAATAATAATTTTCTACCATCTACTTTTTTTAATCTTGATGCTGGTTTTAAACTAACTTAAATCAATTTCAATTGAGTTTGCCTGTATGCACCTTGTAGGGGAGATTTAATCAGTCTGTTATAAATTTACTTTTAACAGGCAAGGTAAAAGATGGTTTAGTGTTGGAATCTAATTATCTGTATATTAATGGATCTTGTATAGAGAGGCAATAGAACAGTATGGTTTTGAAGATATCTCAGAGCTGTGCTTCAAAATTGAGAGAAGGATATTGCATTTTAAATAATTACTTTCTAAATGGAGAAACTGAAGCTGTGAGGAAAAAATATATGAAGATGTAAACTATAATATGAAAATATGAGCAAGTAAGCATTTTAAGCTGAAAGTGAAGGAAGAATTTAGGGCTAAAATGTAAGGGGAAAAGTGAGTACTTAAATCTGTAATTTGTTATTTCAGCTATGAATATGATACAGGCTAAGGATTTTTGTAGATGATATTTCCAAAATAACCAGGCAAGCTGATGTTGAGGCATTTTAAATAAATGTTCTGGCTTCAAAAGCACTGTTCTGTCATCTCCAGTAATACAAAGAGGGGCTGTTTACAAGAGCATATAGCGATAGGGTGAGAGGTAATGAGCTTAAAGTAAAAGAGGGTAGATTTAGATTAGGTATTAGGAAGAAATTCTTCCCTGTGAGGGTGGTGAGGCCCTGGCACAGGTTGCCCAGAGAAGCTGTGGCTGCCCCCTCCCTGGCAGTGTTCAAGGCCAGGTTGGATGGGGCTTTGGGCAACCTGGGCTAGTGGAGCGTGTCCCTGCCCATGGCAGGAGGGTTGGAACTAGATGGTCTTTAAGGTCCCTTCCAGCCCAAACCAGTCTGTGATTCTAAGACTGTAAGACAAGGTGTTCTATGTTTGCTCAGCTTTGCAATGTACTCCCAGATAGGAGTCCAGGCATTTGCTTTCACCTCTGAACCCTTAACTCTCTGGGGTGCCATGGTGGCGGTGGTGGATCTCTCCTTCCCTGGGACATGTTGCTGCAGCAGAAGACAAGGAGTGCAGCTTTCCAGGGACTACAGCGTTGGGGAGGCACAGTCTGGCCGCAGCTTGCTTCATGTCTCAGCATGGGTGCAAATACACTTCTCACCTCCTCGTTAAGGCTGCTCTGGAAGGTGTCTTTATGGACAGACATCATTTTACCTCAGATGTTTTATGGGACAGGTCTCACAAGAACTGAAACTCAGAGGGAAGATGTAGAATATTTGGTGTGAACAATACATAAATATTTGTAATTATACTGTCAATGTTTGGCACCTAGAATGTGGGGAGTTAATTTTGTTTCAAACCACTGGAATTGAATAACTAAGCCTTGCACAGCCTAGGTGTTTCATAGGTTTAAAATCCAGTATGAACCAGTAGCAGAGTTCTATGCGTCTTCAAGCAGGGTAAACAATGTGATTTAGTGTTTGTATAAAGCTGCTGTGGCAGGCACAACCAGCAGAGCTGTAATCTGATCAACCTCCGAAGTTTCTCCTAGGAGTAACACAGCAAATTAGATACCCCACAGGCCAAGAACACAGGGATAGAATGCTTCAGTGGCTGTGGTGTCTTTAGCAGCACAGTGGAACTACTAGTCTCCGAGCCTTTGTTGGGATGTTCCTGTATCTGCAAGATCAAGTTCAGAGGCTTTGAACTTAGATAAGAAGTTTCCCTGCTCTTATTACCTTTAAACAAAATGGTAGGTACTTTTCATTGATTATAATAGGCCTCACAGCATTATTTTGGATAAATAACTATGGGTTTTGTGAACTTTTTTGGTCTCTTGTCCTCTCATCTTCTTGAGAATTACACCTCACTATGTTAACCCGCTTTTTTTCTCTTTAAAACAATGGTTTTGTCACAAGAATGTACAGCAGCACAGACATCTGCTGCTTAAAGGAGATGGGAAGCTTGCTGAATTTATTGCCACCTGAAAAAAATGTGCACCATTCTTATCTTCACAAGTAAGCTAAATTTATCCACCAAATAAAAATCATATCCCCACAAATACCAGCCTCAGGTATAAGTGACTCACTGACTCCGGTATCTGAACCGATTGAGAACTTTTTTCTCAGCAGTTTTATACTTCCTATAGCCATAGAGTTTGTTCTGCTCAAATATACTATCTCTGCTACATATATAATGAACTACACATTCAAGGTTTTTTTCAGTACAATCAAATTTGGGATGAAGGAGTTGTCAGATCTTTGCCCATGCTAATGTCAAGAGGAATTTGTATCCTGTGTAGATTTTATAAAGAACAGCCTACTGCTGTATGCTACAGTGCCACAACTCCACCTCAGAATCAAGGACATAAGAGAATAATTTCTTTTTTCCTCTCTTACATTGAGCCTGGTAATCAATGGGAAGCAAAGCAGAATCAATTTTAATTGATCAGTTAGGTTTTTAAATAATTGGTGTTCACTCCAGCCTCTTGACAAAATAACAACTGGTGTTTGGGATTTGGCATTTTCCAGCTCTGTTTTCCAAGTGCCTGTCTCAGTGGCTGGGATGCAGGAGATGTCCCCAGGGTACGAGGCACAGCTCCCTACACGCATCCTGCTCCTACGAATGAAACTCAAGACAGGTAGGAACGGTGCGATGCAGCACCAGGGTGTGTTTTTGTGGTGCTCTGCTCAGTGCAGGGTGATGGTCATGCTCATGTTCAGATGCTGCAGGTTTTGTTCCTTGGACTTGCTCCTGCCAATTCTAGCACTGTAATGAAGGCAGCCTAGCTGCAGCACCAGGCCTCGTATTAGCGCCGGAGTCTAAAATACTGACAATAGCACCATAGCTTATCTCACATGATTCACATTTAGTAGAATCCTTCAGAGATATTAAGGAGCTAACAGCACCAGCAAGAACAAGAAGATTATAACTGTGGAATATACCATATTGGTGTAAAAATGTGGACTAAGTAATGGTGGATATGGCCACAGATATTCTGCAGGGAGAAGTGGAAGTATTGATAGCCTCCAGAAACCTCTCCTCAGGCTTTGTGGGGTGAATTGAATACAGATGCAGCTGCCCCATTCCCTGCTTCTCCATGGCTATAGTCACTATTGAGATGTTCATTCAGCATTGAATGAGGTAGAATTGCTGGTACTTTTAAAAAAATAACATCTCATGTTAGGTGTGAGGAACTAGAAGAATACCCACTTAAGCCTACCACTGCTCGCAGCGCTGTTGTAAAGCTCAAATGCTGACTGGCTGCTGCTTTACCTAGGACTATGGGAAAACATACCTGGAATGTGTAATATTGGCAAGAAACCATTCCAAATCCTGTGCTGTGGAAAGTGGTTCTTAACTGACTTTCTGATATCGTGCCTGAAATTTATGTTGTTTGGCACTTGGTGTACATGCCAATTTTTTATTGTGTAAATATGACAGAAGCATATTGATCACCTGTCCTAAGTGCTTAATCAAACTCTATTATCCTGCTAACCATAAACTACCTAAGAGAAAGTTACTGCCTCGAAATGTTACTACCTGTGGATCGGACTTGAATAAAGAAAGTAATTATTCATGCATTATTTTCCTTGGGTACAATAGAAACCTCCACTTCCTGAACCCAAATGTTTTCATACTCCGCTATTACATTTCATTGTAGTTTTGTCTACTTTTATGTAAAGTATACTGATTTATTAGAAAGCTCACTCCACAGTAAACTGATAATTGGATGCTGTTGAAAGAATGAGTTTCATTGATCCAGTCAATGACCACAGACATTACTGAAGTAAACCTCTTAACAGTGCTGGGGCGTATTTTGGCCGCAATCAATTTTTGTGAATCTTCCCTTGTAGTTTTTTGTTTTATTTGGCACTATCTGCATTGATCTAAACCTGGAGCAGATTTAATGTGTAAAATTTATCTTGACAGAAAGTTTCATTACTTTTCAATTGATGCAAACTTCTTTTTCTTTATTATAGATTAAAAATCTGCTGTGACAATCTGTGCAAGTAACGTGTGGGTACTTGTTGCATCAGTATGCGTGTGCATAGACAGAAAAAGGATTGTACTCAGAAAGCTGGGCTTCATCTAAATGAGACTTTGCACTTGCTGATGTTGAATAGAATGGTTTTGTACTATCTGGTGTGAGGAAGATACCAAATATGAAGTCTCACTTCTCACAACTGCTGTTGTTTTATAGGGTAAATAAAACAGCATGGGAAATTTAAAGTGAATTAATTATGTACAAATTAGTAAAACTAGTTAAGGCCACAACTTCACTGAATAATTTAACTTCGTACCTGTGACTAACCTTACCACAGTTAAAAGCCAGAGTCCTACGACTTGGCTTGTTTTAAACCACACAAGTTTCAAGCCAAGTACATTCTTTAGGTGATTCCAGGAACAGAGCCTTGTTCCCTCCCCTGACAGCCCATAGGTAGCTCAACAACACAAACATAGCCATTTTAGCATTAAACTCCATTGACTCACTGACAGGGTGAACCTAAAGAGGAGAGGTGACCCATAGGAAGACAGGAACACCAGAAAGGCCTTCCTTATGTTATCAAAGACTTTAGAGTACTAGTGTTTTAAGATGGATCATCAGAGTGTTTAAACTGTTGTTAGTGCTTAGAAATCCGAGCAGAGAATTTTCAGTTTAATTTTAATCTAAAGGACTAGTAATACTAATGTTGTTTTAGAAAGAAGACAGATTTGTGTGATGCAGATGAGATACTTAAGTTAAAAACACCTCCAGTGAGGTTTTCCTTCAGTGTTTGATTTACAGGTGAGCTCTGTGGATTTTATATACACATAATACTAGAAATATTGTTGCCGATGAACTAGATCTACTTCCTGAGTTCCACAATTTTATTTATGCATTATGGACTAAGTGAATTATTAAGAATTACTAAGTGGCGAATAAGCATTAGTCATATTCTAATAGAGGTCAGGTTCCAATGTTTTAATCAAACTCACACTATCTAATTTGTGGCAGTTTCACCTCTGGTGATAGCTGCTCCTCATCACCTGCTCCTTGGCTGTTGTAAAAACATGTTTTTTTACAAATAGTTGCATTTGCATGAAATTTATTCCTGTGGAAAAACCAAAACAACAAAATCAAACAATTGTCTTTAGGTATTATAAAAATTTCATTTTTTATGAAATGGAAATTCAGAAATATCTTTGATTAGGTAGTCAGTGTGGGGTCTTTCTGCTTTAAATATACCAGAAAAGGAAATATTTGCAGAGTACAAGTTGCAAGCCTTAGTTAAGTGCACTAATACCTAAAGACAGTTACTCAGCAACATGAAAAGTTTTAATTGCTGATGTCTGATTTGTGGACTGGCTATGAAGGTGAACATCAGGCTGGTGGGGTTGTTTGTTTTCAAAAGCAAAACAATTTGTTTAAAGAGCCTACAGCCCTTTAAACAGAGACACGAACTTTGCAAAGCAAGCAGGAATGACTTTGCTTAATGCTGAAAAATCTTTATGAGAAGAATTATATGGCTGGGAGGTTTGGGAAAGGGCATTTGAACCACCTTACCCTGCGGAACAACAGCGCTTTGCATCACCAGCATCCCTCTGAACTTCTCTGGGCCCTTTATGTGCCTCTTCTGTCTGAGATGGAGCAGTTAGGTCTGCTGAGCCGCTGACTCTGAATCTCTAACCCTATTTGCCTCTCTGTGCTTGACGGTGGCGAAAGTGACGTTTTGAGAAAACCTAACACATTTATATGGTCTTAAGTTCTTTCTCTGTGTAAAGGACAACTGAAAGTAAGCAGATGAAAACAGTTCTCTAACTTCCTCTTATTCCAAAATTAGAATAGAAAGGTCATTGCGTGGTTGCTCTAGGTATCTATAGGAAGGAGATAATTGAAGAAGGTACAAGTACCCATTCCGTGGGGGTGGACTTTGCAAGAGATTCGATAGCAAAGGAATTAATTTCCCTGGTGACCTAAGTGAGATTGTATAGTTCTCTCTTTTTCAGAAAATTAAGGGTAAATTATCTGCTTCAATAACTCTCACTAACTACATTTAGATAAGCATTTTGTGTGTTTATTAAGTTGTTTATTTGTTATAATAATACTAGCGATCTAATAAAGATAAGAATTTAGATGGAAGTCAACAAACTTCCCATTATGCAGCTGGCTCATTTCAAGCAGTGAGAATAAATTAAATGATAAAATGCACTCTCTTGTTGGATTAAGAGACCAAAATTAGTCATTGTGGAAGAGAAATGTTTCAAATTGTAAGACGCAGCTTTCATTCTCTGAGCAAAGAGATAGACATACATGTGCAGTGAATGGTCAACATCTCGTTGGATTATTGTGTTATTTTTTAAAGAAAGAGAGGACTGGAAAGGGCACACATTTCATAAGTAAGACCATAAGTGGTATGTAGTGAAAGCACAATCCACTTTCAGGAAAGAATATTAATTAGAATAGCTGCTGTATTATACAGGGTAACGATTTATCTTCCTTGAGCAAGATCTCAGGAATTTCACACAGCAGAAATGGGAGCATTTTCCACTCTGCTTTTGAATTCTGTATAGAATAAATATCTGCTCATTACCTTGTATCTGTATGCACACACAGTGAACTCTGAAGCCTTACTGTCAGAGAGGAAGAGATTAGTCTGTGTCTGTTAAACAACGAAGTCTTCTAAGTGCTTTTATGTTCTTGTATCTTAAAAGCTCAATCTGCCCTTGTATATGCAATCTGCAGTGTGGTGTATCATCAAAAGAAAAGCTACTGAGTTTGTGCATGCATGTGTAGTAATTGATTTTTTCCGAGGTACTTGCCTGGGTGCAGTATTGCATATTTGAGGAATAAGCCACCGGAAATATGGTGGTGATAACAGGATCACAAGTGACAAACAGATTTTGAATGCAGACATTTTAAATCAGTGGCCTTTCTGGGAAATCAAGGTAAACTTCAGTGTTAGAAAGGTCTGGGAGAAAAACTGTGCCAGAAAATGCAAAGGCCTAAGTACTGGTCTTCCTCTTCAAACAGTGAGATAGCTGTCCAAGAGTGAAACCCTAGCCTCACCAGAGAGTGGGCTTCTTAGGGTTTTGCCAAAGCTCAATTGCCTATCGCCTTTCTGGTAGGATTACTTGCTGTGAGCCATCCACGGGGACCCATGCTTGTAAACAGTGAAAACACTCCATAAAGGTTTGACAGTGTAGGAAAATGCAAACGTTTGGACTGAGCAGGATGACACATGAGAAGAAGCTGAGAGAGCTGGATTTCTTCAGCCTGGAGAAGAGATAGCTAAAGAGAGGTCCATTATCTGTCTTCACTTCATAGAGAAGATGAAACCATACTCTTCTTGGAGGTGTAATGCAGAAGAACAAGGGGTGTACTGCAGAACAAGAGGCAGTGGATCCAAGTTGAAACAAGGGAAATTCCACTGAAGAACAGGGATTCTTCATAAGGAGATTGAGTTGATTTAGCACTGGAAGAGGTTGCCCAGAAAGGCTGTGCAATCTCCATCCTTGGATGTATTAAATACTGGATAAGACCCTAGAAAACTCAGTCTAACTTGCAAGTTAGCCTTGCTTTGAGCCGTAATTGGATCTGATGGTCTCCTGAGGCCCCCTCTGGCATAAATCACTCTGTCATTTTACTTAAAGAAAAAAAAAAGTGAAAACCAGGCTTAAAGCTCTTTGAATGTTTAGTCAAATACTTCCAAAAAAAGGAATACATTCATACCTCCGCTGTATGCTGTTTGGGGCAGGAATTCACTTTCTAATTGGGTTTGGAGAGCACCAGTAGCAGTGGGATTCCTGTCCTTGCCTAGGGCTCTCTAAGCTATAGCAATGTAGCAACCAGAAAAGAAAGATAGCTAGCTCTGTCAGATGAAAAATAAAGGAATGTAAAGTTTAGGAAATATCAAAACCATAGGATATCTGATAGTAAGAACAGAGATTTTACCAAAGTTTTGGCCTTAGATGGAGAAGGAGGTAGACTAACAAATCAAAACACATTGCTTTTTCAGAGACTTGGCCAGTTGTGGAACAGAGAATAAATGTGCTGACTGGACTGTGACAGGCAGTTTGGATGTCTTGTGATGTGATTTGACATCTTCTTTGTGATTTGGTAGTGAAGATGACTTTGATCAAAGCGTATGGCCCTCCCATGCATCTTTAAAGGCAGCGTGGCTTGTCCCAGCTGAAGTTTGGTCAGTCTTGGGGTACGGGAGAGCTTACTATGGGAACAAAAGTACAGCTAAGTATTATCTATCTCACTAACCAAACAGTATCCTTGCCTGAGGAAAAGTGACAGATGGCTTACCATGCATAGCTCTGTAATTCACAACCTGCTTTATGTGGACCTCCTGGCTATTGCTTTCTTGTCTCACTCATTTCCATTTCCATTCCCACTCCCACCGTTCCTTGGGCCTTTGCCATCACCCTCCCACTCTCTCCCCATTCCTATATTGTTGCCCCTCTCCCACGGCAGTGCCGCTGCTCCCTTCCTGTGCTTTTCTTGTAGGCACAAGCTGAACCACAGCTCTGGGGGAATGTCTGCAGCACGAGGTGGTGTGGAAAACTGCTGCAGTCCTGCTCCTGTTTATCCACATTCTCAGCTGCTGGGAAGTGCTCTTACAGCCTGCTATGGTTTGATGTGTGGATGTTTTTCACCCCAGAACTTTAATTTGTTTAAATGATGAGGGAGAGAGAATGTGCAAAACGTTTACTTCATTTACATAGGACACTCCAGGGCAAGTTTCACTCAGCTCCTTAGCTGTGATTTATTTTGATTGTTGCAATGCTGAGCTTAACTGATTGTATGTGTGTTATCAGAGGGTTTCTATACATTCCAGAGGAGGGAATCGGCTTTGGATAAACACAGAATCCTCCTAAGACTATAGCCAAATATTATTTTTTTTAAGTTCATCAAAACTTCCTGATTTCTTCCGGCATTTAGATGCAGCGGAGGTCAGAAGTAATGAAGATGAATCATGCATCGCTCCTGAAGTGACAGGAAGAAGGAAGTACGATCCCTTCATCTTTTCCTGAACCTAAGGGATACAGACCAGAGAGGTCACTTAAAGTTCAAACGCAGATGTGTCCAAACTGGATTTCTTGAGATCCAATCACATTCAAATGTATGCAATTCCCCTGCTGAGTGCTTTTCACCTGCTTTCCTTAATTACTTCAGTGACTGTTGCTCACTGTGATTGTTGCCTGTGGTTGCTTATGACTGGGCTGGGTAGGTTGACGTGTGTGTGTGTGTTTCTGGGCAGGGGTGTCAGTGCAGTTGAATAGGTGCTGGTACCAGCTCGGAAATTTTACCCCCGAGTTCAGTGGAAGATGTGAAATTCAGAGGGAGCTGTGGCCCGCTGCCATTTGCAGGCTGTAACGACAAGGGGTGCTGCAAAACGACACGTGTCCAGCGCAGAGGTTCAGACTGAAAAATAGGTTTGGGAGAAAGTGGAGCTCCACTTTTACTTTCTGCTCCCGTTGTGGCTCACACTGGGCAGAAACCTTTGGTCTTTTGAAAAACTCCCCAGTGCTTTCCTCCTTAAACAGCCCTGTGTGGCAATAGAAACTGAGCGGCTCTATTACACTGGCTGGGTGATTGGGGCAAGTTTCCCCTAAGCTGTAAAAGGTTTTAACTTTATGAACTTAAGGAATGCTGTAGTTGAATGCTTTAACGTTTCAGGTAACTCTTAAAAGTATGTATTGAGAATTAAAATTAAAAGTAAGCTTTGAACCAAACCTCTGCACTGATTGCTTTATTTTGAATAAAAGCAGATGTTGCCCAAAGCTTACCCGACATGTAGCAGGCTTTATAAATACCTTCCAGTCGAGTATTTTACCACTAGTAACCTAGAAAGACAAACAGATAAGCAAATGGAAAATGTTGGTAATGATTTAAAGGCAAATGCAGTTACAGTACAAGTGTGGAGGGTGAGGAGTAAAAATCTGTCATGGTTTATATTGCTCTAGTTGCCAGATTGTTATATACTTTTGATATTTAGATGGGGCCTGCATATCAGCAGAAATTGTGCTAAATGGGCAAAACTTCCTAAAGATTAAAATTAGGGTATAACCCAATCTTAATAAAATGAATTCAACCTTAAAAAAAACCCCAAACCAACCTAAATAACAAACCAAACAACCCTGGTATAAGTAGCTAGTGTTAATTTCAGCTATTTTAAACTTTTCTTCTCCAGGAAGAACTTGATTTTAGTTAATGATTAAGTGTAAACCTGTTGCTATATAGAGAAGTGTAAACCTGTTGCTATATAGATAGCTTTTATAGTATTTGTGGGTTTTTTGAGGGTGGGGTGGTTTCCTTGCAGATGGATTACTAACAGATTTGGAGAATCATCCCTGGGGGATAGTCTAGTAACTTTGCAGAGGAGATATACCTGTGCAAAAAAGTTTCAGCTTTACCATGTGAGATGGTCTACTGATTCGGCTGGACTATTCAAAAGAGGAAGATGCATGTACTGAGTAGTAAGACTTGCTAAATTATCTGAAATTACTTCTTTAAAATGTATTATGTAAAGGGAGGGGGAGAAGAAGGCAGTAACAGAGTATAGTCTGGCTTGTAGAAAAGAAAACATGTTATGGACGTGTTGAATGAGATTAAGCAGAATGGGGAAGGACAGTCTGTGGCTTAGAGAAAAGGGCAAGCATTAAAAAGAAATACTAGTGAAAAGTAAGATGAGATGGAGTTTTTGAAGCAAAGATTTAAAGAACACGGAGTGCTGAGGCAGTAGAAGGCATCAGTTTCTGATTACTTTTTAGCAGAAAAAGCATATCTTTGCTTTTAAGAAGATCATGGTTTATGTGATTAGTCAGTGGCAAGGTAAGACATGGTAATGCAGAAAGCAGTGAAACAAAAAACCTATATTGTATCCAGCTTGTATAATTTCTTCCTGTTGAAATTTGATTAAAGGGATACTTCTCATTCTGCCATCTCAGTGCCTTCATGAAGTAGGGTCTGTCTATCAAGGGTCCAGGATTTCCAGGGAGAAGCAGGAGCTAATACCATCAGTAAAATTCCAGGAACAATTTGTGGAATATTTCTTCTTTATTAAAAAAAAAAAAAACAAAACCCAAACAACCTAAAGCTGTATATCAGCTGTTTTGGAGAAACCTGTGTTTCAGGTGACGTAGTTGCAGCAGAAACTGGTGATTAGCAGCGTTCAGCGCCACATTGGAGACAAAGGTCTGTACCAGGGCCTGTGGTGTCTGACAGAGTAAAATCTCTAGCCACTGTTTGATAGAGAAAAAAGATAAAATGTGACTGGTGGCATTTTTTTGTGGCTAAGCAACGTTTTATGTTCAACTGTATGTTCAGGATGCAGCCCTGATACCGTATCTAGCACGGCTGTAATGATGTGCTTCGTGGGGCATTCTGTTCTGCAACTCGATCAGAGTGAATGGGCAAGACCTTTTCCTGTAATGTAACTGAATGGACAGAATGTGCCTGTTTTGGTAGATGTTTCATCACAGGTGGCTTCCTTTTAAAGCAATTTTTGTCTGCCATTTAGTTGTGAACTACAAAACACCTTCATATTTGCTGTCAGTTTTTGAGCTGAAATGAGTATCTAAGACATTTTATATTCTATCAGGTAACAATAAATTTTATTTTATTTTATAAGAACAAAAAAATCTCTCCAGAGCCAAATTATGGAAGAGTATCAACACAAATTATACTCTGTAAATATGTTTAAGTGATAGTAAAGATAAGAATTTCAGCTGTATTTCTTAATAACTCTTTAGTAGCTGAATTCTTGCAGTTTATTGAAAGTGATGCTATACCAGGAACTGTTTTATTGAAATATATGACATAAAAATAATCCTCCTCTTCGAACAGTGGGAAGGATTCATCTCCAGTAGTGTTTGCCAGGGACGTGCGTGTGTTGAAATTTGTCACAGAAAAGATCAATAAGTGGGCACTACTTGAAAAGTAAATCACCTGGGGAGAGCCAGCGAATTGTCATTGTAGTGGAAGTATCTCAGTAGAAAGAGGTATCTGTCCCTGTTCATTAGAAAGGAAAATGAAGAGGGACGGAGGGAATGAGGAGGGTGGATTGACTAATATAAAGAATAACTGTGGGGGGTTAACTCTTCCTGTTTGTGCTGTCAGAACTCGTGCTTTGAGTTAATTGATGTCTTTGGGGACCCCAGAAGGAGGTAACAAATTGTCTCCTCGTTGTACCAAATTCACTGACTCGACAAAGTGGTTGTTCAAATGCAGAGGGGAAAACATTGAATGGAGCTAAATATATATATACACATATATATATCTGCATTTGTATCAAATGTTAGAGTTTGAGGACGTGTTCAGAGCAGTGAAATGGTAAAAACTGCTGAGATTATTTGAGGGATTTATGTAGGAATACAGCAAAGAAAACCAGAATAAACTCAGCCAATAAACAAACAGTGAGACACCCTGCCCAAAGCCTTTTTAAAGACAATGGGGCTTGTTCCATTAATTTCAGTGGGCTCGGGATGGGGAATCTAGATTAGCGGGAGGGGGAAGATCTCTTAGATCTTATGAAGATCTTCCATTCTGGGCAGTAAACCTGTAGCAAATACATATAACAAGTCTTCTGAAAATACAGTAGATCTGAGAAAATCCCCAAGTTTTCTCTTTTTTTGTCATTGTTATATTTTGTTGAATCTAGGGGAAAGCAGATCAGAAACAAGACAGAGCAATGTGTCCAGATGGAAAGGAATGGAAATCATGTTTGTGAAATCTAATGAAATGTGACTTATTTGAAGTAGCATTAATTTTATCTGGATTTTCAAATAATTTGATTTTTAAAATGGTAGTAGTCATTACTTCTCTGGAGTTTGTGTGTGTGAAATTGCATGTGCAACAAAGCACTTTATGGCTGCTGGGCAGTAAAATTCTACCAGTCCTACACGAATTTAGAGTTTGGAGAAATGCCGCCTGTGGAGAGCAGGAAATCCCAAAGACATGTGCAAATTTACAGCCATAGAACTGTGCTTTGTAGCTGGTGTAACAAAAGCTAATAAATGGAACTAATGCTCAGGTTCTCCAGGCATTGTCCAAACAGTGATGTTGATTTCTGAAACCCGGACAACATCACAGGAAAAAATACTGTTCTTCAGCAGGAACTTTCTTAACCACGACTCTGCCCTTATTCTTCCTGTATTCTTTTGGCAGTCCAGTGTGCTTTTCCAGCTTCTTCAACAAGTGATTGACAACAACTTCATTCACTAGACAGCCCCTCGAGAAGGTTCACCCTGGGAGTTTCACTCACAGTCTGCATGATGGGAAAAGTGTACTGCGACATAATTATACTTGAATGCCTCCAAGATGCTTATGGAGCATAATGCCTTATGGTGTGATTTACTGTGGCGGAAGCCAGTGGTCCAGCAGGTCTTTCCTGGTACCTGCACCCTGTGCTGTCTGTTCTACCTGCTAAGTTCCAAGTGTTTGTTTTTTTTACAGTCTTGTTATGGGAAACATACCAATAGCAAACAATGCTTCTCTTTTCATCTGTAAGAGGAGTTCCACATGGAAATTCATGTTTGAATACCATTTTGTGGAGCACTTGATGAACAGCTCTGCCTTGATGCTTTTGTCTTCAGATAAGGGTTTCTAATGGAAGTAGAAGGAGTACTTCTTTCATTGTGCTTTTGACAACCTGAAGCCTTTCAGCAAATCAGACACAAAAGTGTTGTCTGGAAAAAGGAGAGCAGATTTGGCAATTTCATTTTTTTTCCTTCTCATGCATATCTAAAGCAAAAGAAGCAGTGATACTGTGTGGTTAATGTGTTACTGACTCAGCCTGCAAATAAAGCTTTTGCGTGGATTCACCTTGCAAAAGTCATTACAAGAGAGTGTATGTGTGCGTATAGACTATTGGACACAGGGAGTTTATCTGAGCACTGCTGATATCTCCACTGATAAAGTGATATTGCATTTCTTGCTCCTGGTTTCTCTGAAGAGCCATAATAGATCTGTACAATCACTAGGGCATAAAAGCATCAGATAAACAGTTCTTAGTATCCATCCTAAATCTCTTCCTAATTGACCAAATGCATTTCAGTACTAGTTTAATTAGCTGTCTGTCCAAAAAAAGGAATTAAATATCCACTCAAATCCTCAAGTGGTTAAAATAAATCAGATTGGCAATATGCAAACATTCCCATTCTCAGGAGGTGATGTGAGATACTGTCTGGTTTACTTTTGCCTTTTCCAGAAATTCCCTCTGGTTCCCTCTGGCAAGTGGCTGCTATGATTTCTCCTTCTCTATTGTCACCAGTGCCATACTATCTGTAAAGACAAGTGTTTTTACCACTGTGTTCTTTCCTCTACCAGCTCAGAAAGAACTCTACCATTTTCTTCACTCTTCAATATTTGGTGTGCTGTGGGATTCTGACAAAGGCAGAGGAAGTGAGACAGGAATGGCTTCTTGAGTGAAGCAAGACTGATTGAGCAAAAGATGGTTTTGGTGAAAAAATGAGTAAGGCACGAGACTGAGAACATGGTAAAGTACAAAGGAAGTAAGTCTAGGTCTTGTCTTATGTTTGCTGTCTACCCCTCTGCACAGCTCAGAGGATGCCTGACCGTAAGGTCTGTTAAGTTGTCCTTGGTTTGTCCTCATTCTCACAAGCTTTCCTCCAAAATGAACTGCTTGACAATCAAGCGGGACATAAAGAAAGTAACTAGAAGATGCATGTCCTTAACCTCCAGACGATAAACTATGTTGTCCTGAAGGCTCACTTTACAACCCTGATTACTAATTGCATCTATTTGAGTGGTTGCCTGTGAGTCCATTACACATACTCCGCTTAGTATTCTTCTAGATGTCTTTATAAAACTATTATCCTGTAGCATTCAAGTGTCTTTCCAGTAGTGCATTAAATAACATGACTGACGTCTGTCACATATGATTTGTTCTCTTCTCTTTGAAAACATACCTATGTCTTGCTCTATAAACTCCCTTCAATCAAACAACTCATATCAAAGTTATTCTAAAAGGGAATTCATCTCTCCTACACAAGGATAGAGCGATTATTAATGCAACCACCAACGATATTTTTATTGATACCTGCAGGCTGTTTGACCTGTGAGAAATCATTGGCCTTGCTGAAGCTGATGGGTGGGCTAGCTTTTGAAATGAGGAGAAATGCCAAACTGCTTTATGAAATTAACTGGTTTAAACAGGAGAAGCTGATGCACAAGGTTCGCACCAGCCATGGAAATGCACAAGCTGCAATAGCGAGATAGTGTCTTGGGTGAGTTTACTGTTGCTCCTTTCACTTAACAAGGAATGTGCACAATACAAAATTGTGTTTTATAGGACAAAGCCAATCTGCATTTTACTTTCTTTTCTGTATCAGTGAGAAGATTTTTGATGGCACCAAGTGTACATGCAGGGGCTATGAATTTTATTGATGGAGCTTTATATAGAATTGAAATAGAAAGCCAAGGGAAGGTCAGAGAATGGGAATGGTACTACTGTGTGTGGGAACACAGACCTCTGAAAAGGGAAACAGATGCAGGAAATGAAGTTGCAGGAGTGGTGGGGAAGAATTTAGCTATTAGTCAACAAAGAGTTTGTGCTCCAGCACCTGAGTGTACCTGGGCTTAAGTTGACCAGCATTGATGTTAAATGGCAACAGATGCCAACAACCAGTTCTATCTGTCCAGCAACCAGCTATCTCCTCCTCTGGGCTACAAAAATTATAGATGTTTATAGCTTTTTTTTATGCCTTTCTGGCACCCCTATCTTTCTGTCCAAATCTTAGTAGACATATATACCTTGCACAATGTTGTGTCATGTCCAGTTTGGTAACCTTGCTGCTCTCCAGTCTGCTGAGCTCCTCATTTTGCCCTTACTTTCACAGAAATGTATTGAAGAATTAAGACATGCACCCAGCTGAAAAAGGTCTTATTGAATTTTTTCTTCAGATTGGTTCTAACCCTTTGTTTCTGATCCAACCCTTGACAACTGATATATACCATGATAGCAATGAAGATGAGTGAGCTATAAAGACGTGCTGTGAACTTGAAGACTCCAATTATACAAATTCAGCGGGTAAGAGGAATCGGCCAAGCATCCGTTGTGTGAACTTCCAGACTTTAATTCTATGTGACTTCTTGAGATACCAGTGATGAGCCTGAATTCTCATCTTGGGTGGGCTATCTAGGAGACCGGATAACATTTATGAGCCTACCAGCCAATAAGGGAGAGTTCAGTCTGGAAATGATATGTGTGAGCACATGGAATAACAAGAACTGCCTCTCAGACAAAAATATTGTTTGGTGACTCTGTCTCTGATGATTATCCTTTGTTAGCAAGCTTGCTTGCTGTAAATTTTTAATTTAAGTATTAGAGTAATATTAGATTATGAAAGGCATTCTCTCTGGATCTGGTGACAAGCACTAAAGATGATTTAAAGGACAGTGCTTTAATATAATTACTGTAATTCTTAAAAAATATGGAGGGGAAATTTGTCCAGGAATAATTTTCTGTACATGGACCAGTTGCATAACTGTGGCATGGCTTTAACAGGTGCTTGTCAGTGATGGCATCTAACTGGCAAACCAACAATAGTAAGATGCCAGTCTTCAGGGTGCAACACTCACTCTTAATATCTCTGCTTGCTCCCGCCATGAGGACAGAGAGCTTATTTTTTCCTTCACTGCCTTAGGACTATTGCAGCTTCATGGAAGGAAAGCATGGGTTTTCCAGGAAGAGTGCAGCTATGTGTGCAGAATGGGGAGACATAGAGTCTATTAACTGTCCCTAATTCAAATTTTGTATATAAAACCCCACTGGGACACCTCCTCTGTGCAGAGGCACGCTACAGCTCAACTCTGGGGGACTTTCAGTAAGTATGACTTTGAGCTCAACCTATTGCAAAAAGGGTAAGAACATCAGCATTTGCAAGAGTTATGGAAAGTGTGCCCTGCACATTCCCATGAGACACAAAGGATGAATGAAATGTTCTGCTTCTCTGAAACAAAATTATTCTTGGAGCTGCCTCCATAACATGGCACTACTTAAAGGCTGCCTGGTGGGTCACAGATTTTATTGACAGTACCCCTAGTAAGCAGATTGCAGCTAAGACGTGTATCCCTTTGAGGCACAGAACATGTCTCATCTGGTAAGTATGACACTGTGGTCCTGTGACCTACAACCAATCATCCATTAAATTCAATTTCTACTAGATTACCCTGCAGTCTACCTGAGAATCAACTCAGTGCCAAAATTTCTTAAATATTCTTATTCCTCAGTAATAGTCTGGCTGTTGTAAAATGTGATTGAACATGACATAGATATCTTGAAGGATCAGCCCATGGGAGTTTGATTAAATTGAGCATAATTGGATACTTATTCCTTCTTGTAAGTCCTAGAAGGGTTCACAGCAAGCTTAACTTTCTGCAAAAATGAATCCTTGCCCAAAAGGGGCAAATTCTAAGTGATATTCCTACTGATTCACCAAGAAAGCAGAAATGAAACATATAGATGTACATAGGTAGAGAAATAAAATGGACATCTGTAAAGACAGGCTGTTTACATGATAAATAATTGAATGTATTTTACAAGTTAGCCATAATTGTGGACAAATAAGGCTATGATAAGACTTTCACTATGAAGGAGATATTCTAACAACTAGCTCTAAAATATAAAATAAATCCTCTTAAGAATTCTCATCTTGAAAAGAGATTTAAACCAAAGAAAAAAAGCAAGAAATCAAGTTACTTTTGAGTGAATATTGACTTCTATGAAACTAAAAACTGATGCTGTCCAAGCAAAAGATAACAGGGGTATTTAGGAAGTTGCTAAGAGCATCATCCTTGGAACTGCTAACTGCTTTCAGCTGTCATTCATTTCAGTGGGAGTGCAGAATGTTCAGAGGAAACAATTGACTTAATAACTCTTAAAACCAAAATACGTCCTGGGGAGACTTTTACACTGTGCTCAGCCCAGTGGCAGAGGATCACACCCAAGGCCTGTCGAAGTCATGTGAGGAGAATCCAGTTGTGTGGCTGGTAGGCAGAACCTGTAGGGACTGGCTTGCCAACTTGTACAAAGAATTCTTGTGCTAGTTATGAGAATGGGAAGATAAATGACCTCTAAAACACTATTTGTCTTTTAAAGTGACTCAGAGACCGCAAATATTGTATATGTTCTACTTCCAGTGTATGCCTCTTAACAGCTACAATAACTTTTTATAACAACAACCAAAATATATTAGTTGCTGTTAAAACTAGTACTCCAACAGTATTAATACCTGTTTAAAAGTCCCATAAATAGTAAATATTAAAGTTTTTATAGAACTTCATGTGAAAACAGGCCTGCGGTTCTTAATATGCATTTAAATGAACCCCTAATGCTACATCAAGGTTTGGTTTGGTGAAGGGTGGGAATACCAAGGGAACAATGGCAAAACCTCCAAAGCCAAGGGAATAGAGAAGATGCCATGACAAGGCTATCCTATTTGTTCAACCAACCATCAAAAAAAATCAGAGTAGCAGTCCCACTCCTAACTTCCTAGAGAACTCCAGAGGAAATTCACACCTGGTTTTGGATGAAGAGAGGAACACATCACTTCCATTGTAGACCAACACAAGCACACCTTAGACCATCATGATTACATAACAAAGCCAAACAAAACCCCAAAAAAACCCATAAGATGACTTGCACAAATAGAGAAAACTAAGCTGGTGATATCAACTCTTGCTTAATTGTTGGCCGTTTTGGTCAAGAGCATGAAGATCTCCTGCTGAAGTGTTCACCAGTCTTGTGTCAGAAAATAAGGTTCTAATTGTTTTCTAAATGTAGTTATAGTGAGAAGGTAAACTGAGATTTCCAAAACTGATTGGTGATCTTAAGTTCCCTCCTTCCTAAATACCAAAATTAAGATTCCTTAAAATGTCTTGATGCCAGCAGAATATGGAACATAGTAAAACAAATCAATATTTATGTCTATTATCTTTTTTATTAATTATTCAAATGTATTTAAGAAATAATAAGTTGAAAATTTTGTATACATGTGGAATTAGATGATTTTTGAGGGATCTGCAAACTGAGGGAATGTTGCCCATCTTACAGTTTAGAAGCTATGGTTCTCTCTCCGTTTTCTGGATTGATCAAAACCATGAGCTGCAGAGGCAGGTGGGATCCTAAGGTGGTTGTGACTGCCAAGGATGGTCCCCAGTACAGGAAAATATGCATCAAAGCATGGATATTTTCCACCCTTACTGCTTGGCATAATAGTAGAGTATGTACTTGAGTGTGAGTGACATGAGTAGTCAAAAACATTTCTTAAAGGACAGTCCGATGACATAATGCACAGGAAAGATTTACCCATCACACTGCCTGCCCTTTTCTTTGTTAGATGATCTTCTTGCATAAATCTTGCTTGCAGGACTGGGGCCTTTAAAGATCTGTTGACTCCTTTCAAAGTTTTTTGAAAAAAGACATCCATCAGTGTTGATTAATGGTTAATTACCTTCTGCAGTTGAACTGTCATTTTTATTTGTTCTGTGTGTGTATGGCTGGAAGTGTTCTGCCTCTGCTTCCCAGTGTTTATCCATTATTCTCATTAGATAAAGTGTTATGTAAGAAAATCATCAAGCCCTTTTTAATTCATTTTCCTTACCTGATTTGTGCTTGGGCTATGAATGCTCATTCTCTGGTGATCAGCCTACTTCAGATGTACCAGATAATTTCTTCCTAATTTACTGACATGGTAGTTGCTTTATTCTTTGAATTTCTTGTTTGTGTCTATAATTTCTTTCATAGAATTTATGTGCCGAAGTTTGCTCCCTTTCATTAGAGTCACTTAGGCTGCTAAAGGGACACAAATTAAAGTAAAAATGTGAAGCTGATGAATATGTGAATATTGTTGCTAGGCATCACCCTACTGTAATATTACTGTATCTGAAAGGGGGAGACAAGGTGACTAGAATGCAGAGGTACTTTGAACTCATTAAACTACTGTGCAAGACTTCAAGGGTCAAATAGTTGTAGCTTGCAGCTGTTAATTTTTGTTCCTTGAGGGAAGCTTTATGCACAAGCACAAAGACACTGTGGTCTTGGAGTACTGTAATTGCAGATCTGTTGACAGTATTTTAAAACCTCGAAGGTTATTCATGCTGGCTTGCTCACCTGCTGTAAGTTCTGAAGTCCTAGAGCGAGGGGAGCTGAAGTAGTAATCAAGGCAGCATTTTGTAGACATGAAGCATTTTAATTCACTGGAACAGTTCATTCAATAAGCCTTACTTGCCAGAGATTTTATTTACTGTGTGACTGGGATCTAAGCACCAAGGACTGGAAGAGTGGCTTTGTGAGCAATGTGATTTTCCTTCGGTCTACAGCTTTCCGCAGTGCTGGTGAGGGGTTGCAGTGATTCTGCAGTGTGAAAGTAGGAGTAACCTTAGCCTCAATATCACACTGGTTTTACACACATTTAAGTGCTTTTGTTAGTTCATCTGTTGTGTGTTTCATGGTGGTGTTGTCACTGTGTTCCTACACCATAATTTGCTTGAGCACTGCTACTTTATCATAGAAGAAACTGTAAGGTTCAGTGATCCACTGCACCACCACTTCCATTTCCTCATTACAAAAATTGACCTTCTTGCTGTTGTTTGAAAGGGCTCAGACCACTGTCATTCAGCCTTCAAGACCGGTGAGCAGTAATAATAGTATAGGAAGTAGGAGCAATAGTTAAAGCAGCCTGGCATTGTGCTCCCTTCCTGGAATCCATTTTGAATTTCACAGTACAGGCAGCGGGTGTTCTTTGCTACCTCCAGCGTGCATTGTGTTTTCCTGTAATCCCCTACTTGTCATTAAATCATTTAAATGTATTAAGGCAACACACTGCAGGAACATTTTGCCCTGTTTCTTTTGCTTTGTGGGTGATTTTCCTCAACCTGTTTCAACAACACAAAAATAGCACAGCACTATTTAAAAAAAAAAGATTAAAAAATGTTGATACCTGTTTAATACAAGCAGAGAAGATTGTAAAGTGTCCTGTAAAACCTGTTCCCCCCACGTGTTAAACACCACAGTGCAAGACAGTCCTGTACCTGGGTACCTAAGTCTACAGCTGTTGGCGATGTGAACGTCAACTCGGATGCAAACTCCCCAACACCTCAAAGAGCCTGGCTGTGTTTGTGGGGAGTACCTTTGCATTCCCCAGTCTGGAAATTCTGGCTTCTGCCCTTTGCAAATGTACTCAGGAGGCCTCAGATATGATTGCAGGGTTCTTACTGCATATATGGCACAGAGACCTGAATGAAACCGCTCCCTGATAGAGCACGTTTTCCACTTCTATGGGATTCAGGCAACACGTACTCCGTCTGCTGAAGGATGGCAATGTCAGATATGGATTGTACAGAACTGCAGGTACAGAGGCTAACCACATCTTGTGAAAGTAGGAGTTTTGTCAGAGTTTGGGGAGCAAAAATCCAAGGTCTTCCACAGAATAATTTTCAAAATTTTGAAACTAATAGCATAATTTTAGTGGCAGCAGCCAATCCATATGATTCAGTTGAATCATCAAAGAATGGGAATTCTTGAGGACCACATTTTTCCCCTTTTTTCTTTTTTTGCTTTGACATCTCTACTCTTCTTCCACCTGTGTCTAGGAAAGGAGTCCTGGGTCAGGGAAATATGGGGTAGTCATAACCTCTATAGCCAGAGGGAAATATACCAGATATTTCTTTGGACACACTAATTGTATGCCTCTTTGTAGGTGACAAATAGGAAAACAGAAGTTTGGCTGTTGTCACATGTGGTAATCTATTGGGGTTTCTTTAGAACCTCATTTTTCTCACCTAAAAATTACTTAGCAGTGCACAGTGGTTCATAATAAGCCAGTTTAACCAACAGTATTCGCTTTGGCAAGCTTCTGACTGAAACCTCTGATTAAATACTGTAAAATACTGTTCTGTAAATACTCGATAATTTGTACAATAAATTCAAGAGTTATTACTTGTTCATTTGTGCTGTATTTGGTTTTTGCTGTGTTACATTATTACTGAGAGATCATGTCCTCCAATGTGTTTCTCAAAATACTGTTTTGATAGTTTAGATCCTTTCTGCACATTCTTAAATTTCTGGAGGGACAAACGCCATGCTGATGCAGATAGATTCAAAACAAGGCTCAGATCTATAAACTTTGCAATTTATATGAATTTAGGATCCAAATCTAGTTCAAGTTTCATTAAATGGTTGCCGTCACAATTGGTTAAAATAAAAATCCCAAAATTCAAAGTATTCATTAACTTTGTATTGGAATGTCTCAGGCTCTGTCTGTAGTCCAGGGTTGTGCTTGGTCACCAAAGTCTTAAGTCTCCATTTTCTCAGCAGGATAGTAGCACTGTTTAGACATAGGAACTATAAATTGGACTTTGGATGGCATGAGTTCTCAGAGAATCACTTATGTTAAGCAAATATTTACAAGGAATTTTGTATTTGTGTTGAATTCAAACATGTGCTCTCATGCTTCTCCAAGTGTGGACCCATACTGTACTGCTGGGCAAATATGAATTCTTCTGTTCATTTCAGTAAATGCCCAGACATCTAAAAATAGCCCTAAAACTCTAACATGGTCCATCCTAGCATACTAGAAAGGTTCTTTTAGTCAGAAAAATTTGAGGAATTACTTTTTGCCTATTTATTTGAACTGTCATGTGGCTGCAGTATGACTATAATCTAGCAGAGGTTAGCATACACACGTATTTTATCCCCTCTTTTCCCATCCCTTCCACATCCACAGTTTTGGACATTGTCTCAGTCTACTCCTACCTCTTATCCTGTCTGTCTCTCTACCAAGAGAGAGGCAATCTTACCTTCAACCATGAGGATGAAAATTCAGTTTTGCTATTCTTTTAAAGAAGATTTGAGATAACTCTTTATAGAGCAGGCTTATGGAGCAACCTGAACTAGCTGGATGCTCTTAAAGCTGAAATGGAATCTATCATTTCAATTACTCAGAATAAAAATGGAAACTTATTTTCATTCCCCAGATAGGATTTGGTAAATATATCATGTGAGTGGTGCAAGAAGAAAACCTCTCAAAACAACTGATTTATTTTAAAGCAAATAATGCAGGTTTAGTATAATTTAAGATGAACTATCAAAATCATTGTCCTGTGTCTTTAAAAAAGTAAAATAGACAATACTTGCTAAATTAAGCTTGCTGATGAACCAGATGCCATAATTCTCTTCCTCCCTCTGGGATTATTAAAATAATCTCCAGAGTTTAGAGAAAAGACTGATGTATCCAGGTGTTGTCATACATTTCAGCTTTATTAAGCCGGGAACTTGTACCAGCTACTAATGTTACTTGTTTATAGTGTTGCTGATTGCCAGCTTTAGACATCCAAATTCCTAAGTCAATTCTCCAAATCAATCAGGAGTCAATCCTCCAAAATACTTAGAGAGTTAAAAAATTGTAAAAGGCTTGGGTACTTTCACCTTACCTGCTGGTTTAGAAGCTCACAGTTTATAGTTCAATCATGTTTTGAAATTTCCTCCACAAATGTGAGAAGTAAAAATTGTTTTCTGAATCTGAAAGCTAGTTTTCTTGAGAAACTGTTTAACTTTGAGAGCTGAAGTTCAAAGAATTACTGGAGAAATCTGAGAGAGAAATCTTTTTGGCAGAATTACTTTTATTCTGTTTTGAAATGTTGTCATCCAGTCAAGGAGCGAACCTAATTCTTTGTCATTATTTTACTGAGTTGTCATCTAAAACAGTCTGCAGGTGATGCAGCGGTTGAAAATGATTTGTGCAAATTACTTGATGAATTCAGACTAATAACGAACAGGGTTTTGCTAATGTGTTTCTCTGTTGTTAGTGGTGGCTTGTGGATGACAGTCACTTTTTCCATTGAAGGTTGCCCTGTTTAAAATACTCCTGACAGGAGCAACACTGGAGGAATTTACAATTTGTCACCTGACAAGGTTGTCAGCATCAAGGGCCTTGTCTATGAGGCCTGACATGAATGCAAGAATATTATCCAGTGAGGACTGTGAACTTTGTTGAACTGATCTATCTCTATTATCTCTTGTTGAATCTGAAACTCGTCACATCACCTACAGAGAAGGCAGATAGCCTTTGCAGGTTGCTGAGTACACGTCTCGTTTATCCAGCTTTGTTGTCTTCACTGTGGGCTGGAATACCAAGAAAAGAATGAGGAAGAAGTAACAAAATTTGGGAAAGAAAGGAAAGAAAAAAGGTCACTCTGAATTAATCAGTCCTGCATGAACTTCATATGCCTTATGCTTTTAATGCACCCACTGTATTCTACTATGGCTAGTGACTGGCTAGAATGGACATTGCACATTTCTTAATACTTCATGTTCAGTTAAAAGCCTGGGGAAGTCATCAGGAAGGCACCAGGGGCTTTATGGGAGGTATCGTTCCTCTTCTGTTTGTTGGGAAGAAATCAGGAAGAACTGGTGCAAAATTAGGGACTTGAGCTATTCACTGCCAGGCATAAATTTATATGAAGGGTTTCTTTTTCTTGCTAATACTTCTCTTTCCATTGTTTGTTTCATCTTCTCTCCTGCAGCATAGCAATCAAACAGGCACATTTTAGTGAGGTGATAGTCTCCCGCTCCACTGATTTTACAAAGAAAAGGAATCGTTTGAAAAGCCCAACACAACTTATACCTATGAATCAGGCCAACGTCTGACCTAATGTTAGAAAATATCATTCCCCTAAAATAAGTGATGCTGAATACACTGGCTCTCAAGCTGAATTTGGCTCATTGTGATATTGAGGCATCTTTTCCTCTTCTTGGAGAAATTAATAATTTTTTCCCCACTTGTAAGAAGGTCCCCTTGTACGGTTTACTTTGGAGAGCTGGGTGAGTACACGGCAAATGCAGTCAGCAGCAAATGTGTTCACATTTCACTACAAAGAACATATGAACTCTTTGTACCTGACACTTTACACAATATGCTCTCTGGCTTTAAGAAAACATTATTTCATGTTCTTACTCTAATCAGCCTTGTCTGCCAGCTAAGAGAACAGAGAGGTTCATTGTTATATGCAGCTGTCATTTGTTCCATCTCCTTGCTCTTTCTGACTTCAATATCTTTGTGGTATTTAGTGAAAGTAATTTTCAGTTAGAAATCTTCTGCCCTTTCAGTAAGTGCAAGTATAGCACTTCATCAATGGCCAAAGAATTCCAAGCTATCTGGGATGTATCAGGACAGTTGATAAAACCTCACAGAGCAACCTATGATAGTACATCCCATCATAAATAAAAAAAGCAGAAAGGGCCTTTGTCAGTGTTTATCTGTAGCGCTTTTATTCTTTGCCCTTGATTTCCTCTTCAGAAAATTGATGCACCCTTAAATTGAAGCAGGAGGCTTGACAGGTGATGGTTAGTGTGATAACTGCTCAGATTTCATCAGCCAGTGTTTTTCTGGTGGTGCAATTGTAGGAACTTTCAGCTAGATTACCTGTCATCCACTACATCAGATAAAAGAGGGAGAGTTGAAAGATGCAGTTTTGCCACTGTACCTTATAGGAAATGAAAAGTGTAGGTGAGGTAACAGTAGCTGAAAAGAAGTACAATTATTTTCTAATCAGGCTATTCCGTCAAGAATGTCACCGCTGAAATTGGCAATCATTGGGCAGAATCCATTGTTAAATTTGCATTGTTAAACTCATAGGGGGAAATTCCTAAAAGAAATAGTCAGTCTCATTGTAGGTAGTAGCTCAAGCACTACTTTTGACTATCCATTTAATTCCTCTGTGTATTGAAAGCAAGGTACAATCTATAGTTAGACATAGAAAAATGTTCCTATTTTTAGTATATTTCAATATTCTGATTTCATTCTGCTTATTCTGATGTTAGGGTTCTTTTCTGAACTTCTGATAGCTCAATTACTTTGTAAAAAGTTTTACTTATTTTTTGTTCACCCAGAAAACTTTATTTAAAAACCAGTGCATTCTACCAGTACACAATATGAAATGTATATACTTTTGCTCACACTTCTGTACAGTGCACAAAAGTGGAATGTTTTTTTAACACATTAAATTGTTATATGCACAGAGATGCTGTGAGTTGAGTTAAATTTAACTTCAGTGTGCTTTATAAATTTAATGGTTTCAAGTTTCTATACTGACTTTATTCTGTGTTTTAGCAATTACTTTCCAGTGCTGAATTTCCTAAATATAGAATGACTTAAACATGTTCTGTGTTATCTATGCTTTGATTTATCTCGATTATCCTCCCATGGCTATTATTCTAGATAGTTGAGTTCTATTATGACTTTTCTTGAAAATGGTGATATGAGCAAACTCTAAAAAAGAATAAAATAAAACTATAACCACCAGTTTGCAAATAGGACCATTCCCTCTACTGTAGTTGAAAGTCTGTCTGTAGTTCTATTATAAATGCTTATTTTTCTAAGGCTTATGTAGTTTAGCTATGAAAATTCTCTCTGAGGTGAGACTTGGCAGCTGAAGATTCAGCATGTGACTGCAGCTATTTGTTGCTATTGTTTCACCAAATATTCTCAATTTGTTAGAAGATTTGTTGTCAAAGTTATAAGTAGAAAGCAATTTTGGAAAGCACAGAAGATTAAACCTACAGTCTCATTTTGTTTGTGTCTTGTTAGAAATTCCATGCCCTACAACGATTCTGAGAAAGTTGTATTTTAATTTCTTTTCTATAGATGGGTAACCGAGGACACTGAGAGATCAAATGGATTGGCAAGAAGCATCCGTGGGAAGAAGTGATGTTTTCCCCCAGGCTTTTGCCTTTGTCACTGTTTTGTGGTGTGACCTGGCAGGCAGCTAAAACAACCGCACAGCCGTTCGTTCTCTTCCCCCCATCCGCCTCTCAGTGGGATGGGGGAGAGAATCAAAAAAATGGGTTGAGATAAAAACAGTTTAATGGGCCAGAACATGAAGAGAATAATATTAATAATACTAAAATAATATACAAAAACCAGTGATGTAGAGCACAATTGCTCACCATCCATTGACTGATGCTCAGATGAGTCATGGTCCTCCTTGACCAACTTCCCCGTTTATACACTGAACATGACTTCATATGGTATGGAATATCCCTTTGACCATTTTCAGTCATCTGTCCTGGCTGTGCCCCCTGACAGCTTCTTGGATACCTACTGTGGAAGACTCACTCATGTGTCCTTGCTGGCAGGGCCTGGCAAGATGAAAAGTCCTTAATTGTAAACACTGCTTAGCAACAACTAGAACTTCAGTGTGTTACCAACATTATTTTCATCCTAAATGCTACACCAGCTGCTAGGAAGGAAATGAACTCTATCCCAGCTGAAACCTGGTCACACTATTTTAATATCCAAATGGTTTCTGTAGAGGAATGTAGATGTAGCATGCAATGCTGTTCATTCTGCAAATGATGAAAAGGTCATTCATAATAGAAGAGAAAGTATTTCTTGCATATCCAGACCTGTAATCTACACATTTGTATTTTCAGTGTAATGAATGAAATGCCAGAGCTTCTTTTTATGTAGCGATAAAAGAACTTTCTGAAAATTGTGGTCATCTCTGGCCATTACAGACATCTTCTCATACAGCTCCTTTCCAAGCATAGCCAGTCTGAAGATGTGGTCCATATACAAAATGAGAATTCTTGAGAAGCAATGACAGTAACCTGCATCCCAGGTTAGACAGTCGACTGAACATAACTCTGTACTGTAAAATAGTGATGATGAAAATTAGTTGAGGACTCGGAGAACAGGCAAGAAAGTTGTAGAAAGTTTCCTTGAAAGAGACATAGGAGATTCATAGAGTCTAGTCTGTCACAGAAGAAAAAGCTAAGAGGTCACAGCCTTAAGTTTCTATATGAACAAAAGAATTTTAATAACAGGATGTTATAAACAATTTATAACACCTTGCTATAAAGAGATTTCATGATATCTGTCATTCAGCTGTGGTAGCTGGCAGTCCACTGTCCTTCACTGTCCTTGCCCCTTGAATAGAAGGTGCCTATCCTCCAGCAGAAGCAAGGGACCAGAGACTGTACCTGCTCCTTACAGCCTGCAGTGCTACAATATACGGATGTAACAGCAGTTCACACCAATAGATTCTGGTTTCTGAGGAGCAAACATGTGGCTTCTCTGTCCACCTGGGCTCTCAAGGCACTGGCTCCTACCAGAGGTGTGGGAGAGCCAACCAGGGTTGGTGACCTCCAGCAGTGGGGAGGGAGGGATTGCTGCAGGCACCTACCTCTGGCACAAACAATGCTGGAGGTGGTAGGTAACATACTCAGCCACCATGCAATATCTGACAGGAACCATAAATGAAAGCCCATCAAAAAATTTTGGATTCTATGAAAGGAACCTGTTTTTAATGGAGGTAATTAGGTGGCCATTTTTTCTATAAGGTCTTGTGGCAAGTTCTCTGATGCTAGAAGATCAAAAATTGATTTATCTTTTTAATAAAAAAACCCAGCAAACCATAGCTAAAACCAGGGGAGGTGTAGACTACAAATTTATTCAGTGTGCAGAGTGTAGGAAAGCAAAGAAGGTGTTCTTAGGAATTTCTGCTGGTTTTTACTCCACGAGACAATGGAGGTGGCAGTTGGGTTCCTGTTACCTTTCCCTGTATATAAGGGAGGAGGTATCTTTTTTTTTTTTTTCACACACCCTCAATATTTTTTAGACCAGATGAAGCCATGATCCAGAACCTCAGATGTAACAGTCATCAGATCAGACAGGGAACAATATTTTTCCTGTGCTTCTAAGGTTGACATTAATTTTGTCGTTATCGGGGAAAATAATATAATCTGGGAAAACAATAAGCTCTTGGTGGTTATCTTTGCTCATCACCTGTGTGCCAGATTAACATGTACTGATGTTTGGTTTTGGCTCTGTAGGTAAATGGCATCAAAATAAGAATTGTTGCTTAATTTTTGATTTCACTGAAATCTCTTTTCAGCTTCCTAGAAATGTAAGGAGACAATAAAAAGTGGGTGTAAATCATGCAGAGGGATAAGGTACATGTACATGAAATTGCACAAATAATTATTAATAATAATTACACTTGTAGGACTATAAAGTGATCTAGAAGCTGGTCAAACCAGGTTCTAGGTGCTAACTTTTCTACCAGAAAATTGAGGAAATTAACTGTAAATCTTGTGCCACCTCCAGCACCAACTGAGCATCTTGATACTCTGCAATATGCTCAGCTATCCAGAGGAGTTTATGTGCTAGAGTTGAGAGTAATGTCATCTAGGAGAAGGCTATTTAGCTGACACAGAAACTAAGCAGTTTCTGAAGAGGCTTGCAGTCTTTTTAAGAGAGGTCAAAATACCAAAACAGAGTCGAAAAACCCACCTAAGAGAAGAGTAGTGATCCATGAATTACTCTATCCATGCTCACTCCATCTACTTCTAGGTAGATTGAGTGAAATCATCCAAATATACTCCAGCTTCCAGTTTTTAGTGATCTGGACAATTCATTTTGCCTTTTCACACCTCCTCCTCCCCCTAAATTTAGCCATTGGAAAGGACTGCTCATTTACTCCATGTGCATCATTATTATTATTATTATTATTATTATTATTATTATTATTATTATTATTAATGATTAGTGTTAGAGAAGCACCACAAAGACACAGTACAGCTGTAGTAACACATCCCAGTTTTGGCAAGCTGCTTATTCAGATGCCTAACTCTGAGTGCAGCAGGAGATGGAAGAGATAAATAGATGGCAGGGAGAGAAGAGCAGCGAGAGGTGAAGGTGTTTGTCTAAGTTCATGGAGCAGGACACGGACTGACCTAAGTGTTTGACTCACAGTCTATTACCCTGATCACATCCAGGCATTGTACCTTTCTGTTGATAAAGTCCCTGCTGAGTAAACAACATATAATAAATAGTTGGTTGAAATTACTTCATTCAATCTTTTTCTTTCCTTGAGACAGCTTTTTAAATGAGATACATGGTATAAAGAGAGAGAATTACTAATACTGGCAGTAGGTCTTACAAGATAGAAAAAAAAATTGCATGAACTGGAGTAACTAGGAAAAGGATAAAACAGCAGCAGTAAGATGAGTCGCTTGCAAGGATGCAAATAAAGCACTACAGTGTTGAATAGTGGCACAGCAGTGTTTTCGCTGAAAGAACAGACCTGAATGCCTCCTGTTTTGCATTGCTACAGTGCAGCAGTATGTACTTATACATGCCATTAATTTATACAAGCTTTTTGGCCCCCCAAAAGCCAAATGTTAGAATAAGCCATCTACTCACCCTGTCCGTAAATTGAAAAGTGGCTGAAATGATTATGCTTGATCTGCAGCCATATTCCACTGGAAGGTCTATTGGCTTGCAAAGGCTCTCAGAGCACATTACACAGAATTCTCTCCCAAGCCAGATATTCTTAGCTGCCATTTCTGCGCCTCATATTTTTACCAGTTTGGTCTTAAAATGAGGTGTCATTAGGCAGAGACTTGAGTAGCTGTATATTTTAACGGTAATGCACAGGAAAAAAATAAATCAAACTGTTGCAAACTCATTGCCCACTATACTGGGGGCAGCGCAGGGGGAGTGGGGGAATAGCACAGCACTTGCCCCTTTGTTTTAAGCATTAATATATTAAAAAGTACAGTCTATTAGTATGTTTTCTATTCTGAAAATATTTCTATCTAATGGCTTGAACAATTTTTCTCAATCAGAGTATTCACTAGACAGTGTTTTTCTGTACTTGGCTAAGCTGTGGGGTTTGCATGCCCAGTAGGAAGAAAAACAAACACACTCAGTGTTTGAAGCGAGAGTGTCACTTCAGGGATTCAGTAACAAAGAAATTGTCAAAGGAAAATATGGGGCATACCATAAAGTTTTGGGTTTGAAAACTGATTGTTGGTTAACTCCTTCACCTCATCTTACCCAAACTTTTCATTCACTGGTAATACTAACATGATGTTGTCAGTCATATATTGACCCCTCTAGACATCGGTGTATATAACTTAGTTATATCAAGTTCCACAGATAGCTTGTGAGATCAGAACTAAAGACTGAGACACCTGAAGCAGACTGTTACAATCCAAAATTGTTATTTGGTTAAATGCTGATGAATTTCAAGAACTTGACATCATTTATTTTCAAAGCAGTAGACTGCATTCCCCAAACTGAGTTCAAATCTGTTGGCTGATGTCAGGTTACAGTATAAGACCATTCAAGAATTGTCAAAAAAAAAAAAAAAAGTGCCTTTTCTTAATTTAAGTTGCCATGAAAAAAGTTTTTGCTGACCATTAGAAATCTCTGCCACTAGTCTGTGGTTGGTGAAACTGAGACTATTGTCTGAATTGTTATAGCCAAGTCTCCATTAGTTATTTACAAATGATTGTGCATATGTGTATTTCCTATACAAAAATCTATCTTTTACATGTGGATGGTTATAAAGCTTTATGGATCTGCCTTTGGTACCTGTATTTGTGGCTTAATGAGAGTTTTGTTCCTGTAAAGCTGATGTCTAATTTGGAGGCTTGTTTAAAAATAGGTGAAAATGGGTCCTTAAGCTGCCTCTATTGCTCTCTAAGTGAGGCTGATTCCTTTCATGGAAGGAAAACGTTCCCCTGTAGTTCCCTGTAGGAGAATCCCATCTCTGGGAACAATTGCCATGAAGCTCAGAAACCTCTTTTACAAAATATAGGTAATATATATAAAACTTTGCATAAAAGGAAGATGCAGACACACTCTTTCATAAATTCTAGGTCAGAATTGTTTAAAGCTGGCTTGATAAAGGTTGAGGGCTTGACTGGTTACATTTTTGTTATTTTCAGCAGGGTTATGTTTGACTTAGAAGTGAGAGGACTTTGCTGGATAGTCCTATTAAGTCTTTTATTATTTGTTAAAAAAATTACTTTATTGATATTTTATTGAGAAATTCGTAGTTTAGAGCCCAAACGGCTTTAGTTTGGCATTCTGAATCTGTACGGATTCTGTGGCAAAGTGTAGACCCCCTACCATAGCTTATGGTAACCGCATGCATACATTTGTGTCCACAGTGATAATTTCAGCTAAAGAGCCTGTGCAGTCATTGAGCAGGTTCTGCACATGAGTTTGCCCTCATGTGAGGCCATTGCAGTAATAAAGTCTTAGACATCCTTTGTCAAAAAGTCTTATACAATTCCTTCGACAAGATAGGTTGTAACCAGCTTGAGTATTTGGCAAAACTGGATATAAAGAAAGTCCTATAAGCAGCACCTATCCCATATGGCCCATTTATACTGATAATCTTTGAGGTTGGTAGTGGAAAAATTGCTGCTCGCCCAATGCAGGCACATCAGTGGGGTTAGGAAAGCAGTTTCTACTGAGAGGAGCAAACAGCTTTCCCTTTTCCAGACCTCAGCTGCCTCACAGGGAGTCCCTGTCCCCAAATACTCCTCAGCGCTTCTTGGTAGAGCGTGTGGGGCCAGCTTGGGCGTCTCTGTACCCGGGCGATAGACACCCTAAATATAAGATGAGAAACAACAGATGGCTACAAACAGATGGGGGAATCTAAGTAACAATTAGATGCTATTGATCAGTATGACGACAGTTCTCACAACACAGCGACATTTTGTAGGGTTTTATCTGATCTGCTTTACACGTGGTTCAAACTTTCACTGCTTCTTCTAGGCTGCTATTCCAGGGGTGAATTTGATGGGGTAAAGGTTAAAAGAAGAGTTAAGTCTTTTGGCCTTATCCTGAGCAGTGTATATTTTTACATCATGAGATGGAAACACACAGGGTACGCAGCCACTCATAGCTCCCATTAAAGTATGTGAGGCTGGCAAAATCCAGGGGCAAAATAGGTTGCTGCTCAGGGGTGAATCAGATGATAATCACCACAAAATCATTATCTTCACCACCTCCCATCTTCTGAAAAGCAGTAGGAGAAATAAGCCAAATTTCTGGTTTTCTGGTGACAAAGTTGAATTAGACCCAGGCTGCTGACAATGTTGAGAAGAGCTCTGAGATGGAGCCACAGGCACAGATAAGTGGGTCTTCTTGCTATTCAGTGACAATTTTCTTTTCTCTGTTTGTTTCATTCATCATAGCTACATTCTTGATAGCACCAGTTTTATTCTTCTGTCTTTGGTGTTCATAAACTTCAGATATTTGTAGATTGCTACCTTAGGGTACATACACATAGATTTTCCTTGCAAACCAGTCTTCTCAGAATTCAGATAGTTTTGTCACCCTTCTGAAGTTCAGACCTCACCATCTCGTTTTTTCTGCTAACATAATGCCCATAACAGTATGGGACCCTGACTCGTTCTCAACTTCTAATTCTTGAGGGTTTGGGGTTTTTTTAAAAAAAGCCATAATAGCTTCTAATGAATAAAAGGAAGAATAAGAGCCCTCTCCCTCTCCCACCAGCAGTTAGAAAACAGAGAATACTTTCTGTTCCTATTATCATTGTCAAAAGGCTAAACCTTTCTTGAAATGGATGTTACTGTTCGCAGTCAGATGCAGGATAATGCAATAGATGGATGGCAGGCCTGGGCCAGCACAGTAATTCTTCTCTTGCACTCTTCAGCACTGTAGAAAAGGCTGACTCCCTGTTCTGTAAGGCTGATACATGGGCAGCACAAAATAGGCTTGTGGTTTTGTGGTGGGTTGTTTTTTTTGTTTTCTGCCATTTTGCATTGCCAATTAATGTCTGACTCTGTCATTGAATATTCATGCTTTGGATTGTTTTTCAACAAATGTGTTGGGAATTGTGTCTTTCCAGTCCAAACCTCATTTTGTTACAGTATTTTCGCCTATGCTTTTAATCTCTCAGGGTGCCTTTGTATTATTTGTCTTTGTTCTTACTGGTACTTTCAGCTCCTCCTAAATTACTATTGTTAGCTCATTATGATAGTGAATTCATTAAGATCATTACTTCTTTCAGATTATTACTGAAGATGTTAAGCAAGACAAAACTATTCTCTTTCCGTGCGCAAGCCTCCTGGAACACCTCTCACCAGTGCAGCACACGGCCTTTTCCTTGTTGTCACGTTCCAACCCACCATATCCTCTTCTTCTCCAAGATTATATGAATCCACTTTTAAACTCAGATGTTGCAAGAGGCAGCTTCAAGGCTCTAATGAAATCCATGTAGGCTGGATGCATTCTTTATATCCCACTGCCAGCAGCTCCATCCAACAAACATGTATGTGTTAGCTCGAAGTTGAACAGATTCCTCAAGTGAACCAAGTTAAAGATGTACTTGCAGGATAAAAACCTCTTTTAATTTTAATTTTTCTTTAAAGGAGATCCAGTTAGTCCAGAAAAAGTAATAGTGAGAAAACAAAGTCAAAGGCTTCACATCCTCTAGATAGCTAGGGATTTAACTAAAATTTCTTGCTGTAGGCCGTGATTTTATTTAGGTTAGGTTTTTATTGTTCAGATCATTCTTCTACTGTACAACATTCCTGTAATTTTAGTTTCTTACTATTTAGGTATCATTAAAAACAAAATCAGCAGGACTGTATTGAGTAGTAAATTCTCATAATAAGCAAGTATAGGTAGTTTCTCCTAGCTGGTTTTAAAATGTCAGAATTTCCAAAATATATAAAGCTCTTTATTATTATCTGGATAAGGGTTTCCTTTATTCTAAAAAAGTAACTGCTTTTAAAAAACTTTCTTAACAATTTTCTTACTGAATTGTTCATTTTGAATCACTAATTTTGTATCCTTCCTAATTTCTGTTTCCATTGAATACTTGCAAATGTTCTTAATATTGTGCTTGACTCTTTGTCCAGTCTCTCCTTGCGGAAGGTCCTGATCAATCCCAGTATAAGGACAGAGCTCTTAGCTGCTATTTTATTTAAGGTTGCTTTTGTCTTAGACTCAGTTTTTTTAGCAACTTTCCTTATAAAAGTCACCATAGTTATTCCCCCCTTCTTTTAACCGAGAACTTGATTTTTTTTTCTTTGCCAAATTCCTTAATCTAATTTCTGATTCCCTAAAATACTGTCATCTTTCCCAGATCAGTGATAACAAGAATGAGTTTATTCAAATTGAGGACTCAGGGATCCAGGAAAGGATGGTCCGTTACCTCAGCCTTCTCTTAAAAGGACCAGACCCTCCCTGTTGTCTGTTGCTCCCTTGTACTCTCTCCCTATTCTGCATTGCTTATTAAAGGTTAGATTGCAAACGCAGCATGTGTTCATGAGAACAGGACTGAGATTTTGGCCCTTACAAGATGTTAAATGGGAACAGTGCTGGGTTTTACAGATACAAGTCCACGGGCATCTTTCCCAGGTTTGATAGCTTTAGCACCTTGTGATCTTCAAATCCAACAGACCTCTCTGAAAATGTGTTACTGCAGTGTTTAGGTATCATTGTCACAAGAACAGCATATTCTTTCCAGTCTTATACTCTGTCCCACACCACTACGATTTACAGGTTGTGCAATGCTTGCTCAAACTTTTCTAGCAGTCTAAAAAATCTTTTTTCTTGTGGTTAAAATATTAACAAAAAACCTGGAAAGACCACGATGAGAGGAAAAAGAAATTGTATTAGCCAGATGAAGGTATTGTATCTTAATTCCAGACTCAAAATACAAGACCCATAGCTTTCTGTAAATTGACAGATCCAGGCATTTACCTCTGTATCTGGTATATCAAATTCACGTGCAGGAATAAAAATCTCACATCTCTTTCCTTGGTCTCCTAAGTAATGGTCTGTATGAGTCTACATAACCTGTGGATACATTTTATCTGAATTTTCTGTCAAGTGACCTATCTTTTATGAAGAGAAGGGAGATGATTCACATCACTTTAGCATAGTATATTGTATGTTCTCACTTTTCTTTCAAATAAAATCGGATTCCGCTGTAACTGAAAGCTGAGATATTTCAGCTTCACTCCATAGTCAGAAGGTAAATCTGTATATTTTATTATTGATGTAACTTGAGAGATACATGTTAAGCCTTTTGTTTAAAGTACATTTAGAATTAAACAGGCCATATTCAAAGTAAATTCTCTAAATAGATTTTGGAAAGAGAAAGGAGTCTGTTCATTTTAATATACCTTCAGAAATATTTTACTTCTTGATGATGACAGCAGCTCTTACTGACAACTATTAATACATTATAAACACCCCATCAGAGTTATATAAAAACATGTCAGTTTTAAAGCGAACATCTTTGACAGCAAATTTTCTGATTGTGAAACAGCTGTGCCTCCAGTACAATGCATTAAGTAGTTTATTCCTTTTAGATAGTTAAATTGTGCATGAAATGTTGCTGGCGCAAGGGCTCCAAATCTGGCCTGATTAGCGAACATCTGTTACATTGGAAAAATTCATGTCTACCCTAATTAGCTGTCAGGCTGATGTACATCAGCCCTGATGGTGAGGGATCCTGTGCTGTTTAAGTCAAACAGGTTTCTCTCCTATCCCATCACCTGCCCTTTCAAATCTCTTCCTCTGGTGTGTTGCTGTAATTAGAGATTGTTGGAAATACAATAGAGCAGGTTATGGTCAGTTATAGTCCCATCTGTGCTATTTTTTTATTCCCACAAAATTTAGGAACTGACATAAAGCAGTTCTAGCAGTCAGGCTAAGAGGTCTATATATTTTTCTAATCCTAATCCACTCACTAAGTCTGAAGACTTTTCATTCTCCCAAAGCCAACATTTTGTGGTGATTGAAAGAAAATCGATAACAGGCTGACCAATTTGTCTTTGTTTTTGTTTTGTATTTCATTTTTTATTTTAAATAAGGACATTTCTGGCATAAGTATGAAATATAGCAAGGAACTGAAGAAATCTCATATAACCGAGTTCCGTGCTATTGACAACAGTCTTTTTTCACAGTCTAGACAAACAGTTTGTCATCTGTTTACTGGAACAAGTATGGACACATACCCCTCATATAGTGTATGTGCATAAATATATGCAAAAAAAATATAAATATATGCATATATATATATTTCAATTCCCATGCTAGGTGGATATCCTTTAGCTAGGTGTTCCAACAATTTTGAATATATTTAGAGCAGTTTGTTAATTTGTTTTTAATGATATGCTATTTTATTTTGTATAGTTAGGGATTATTTCATTACTATTAATGGTAGAAATATTATTCATTAAGGGTGTACAAACTTCCTTTATTTTATACTGCAATATTATAATAGGAGCATCAGATAAATACAAAAAACCCAGTTCTTCAGATGAAGTAAATTCTTGTGACTCTGTTAGAGAAAGTACACAGGCTTAACATTAACTAAGAATCTAGTTCTATTCAATGAAAATAAATTGGTTTTTGATTACTGGGTTTTCCCTATTTCCCAACAGAAAGGACTAAAGCCAAACTGAGAAACTCATGTTTGTTAAATCAAATTCTTTTACTTCCTCAGATCACACTTGCCAAAATATAGTTCTGTCTTCAAAGGTGATGGTTTTCTTGATCCTGAAATGGTTTTAGTCAAAGTATTAAAATGTGTAATAGATTAATTAGTGACACAGTAATTTGTCCTCATTCGTATAATTTCAGATTAGTCCTTTAATTTCAATTGTAAGAGTTTGTGGACTCTTAGCAGAGTTACAACTGGTACCATGGGATTCTTTTAAAATACTGTAAAAAGAACTATTTTCCAAGTTAAAGCATCTTTATAATGTACCACTCTACGGGCAGCTGAAAGGTGAGAATTTATAATGGCATCATTTCTGACCAGCCATTCCTTACGGACAGAGTTGTGTCATTTCCTCTCCATCCTGTATCCTCTGGAGAGGAGATGCTCTATCTCTGCTGCTTTCCAGCAAAAGAATTCATGTGGAGACCTCGAATGTGATTCCCAAGTTTATTGGTAGTACAACCCCAGCTGAAGAACTGCAAAGTTCTGTTTCTCTCTTCCTCCTTGGCTTGTTGGAGGGCTGGAAGACAAACTGTGATGTGAGAATAGACTTCCCTCTTGATACCAGTCAGCTCCATCTTATTCTGGTCTGTGACTATTGAGCATAAAGTAGGGGAGGAGTCCTGGAGCATTTTTATTATCAAGATGCTCACTGTTTATTTCTCAAAACTATCTTTGCCCATTTTCAAACTTCTGTTCCTAGCTCCCTTCTTCTCTGCTTTTCTCAGTTTACACAAAAAACAACCACATTTACACACCCTCTGAGAAAATTGTTTCTCCCACAAAGTATTGGCCAGTCTGATTTTGAAAAACTGCTATGAGTAAATTAAAGGCATAAACTCAATCTTCTTTAATTCTTCATTCAGCTTGCACTAACTATCAGGGTGACTAGTGTGAACTCTGTACTCACTTTTCAGCTAGTGTCAGTTTAAAATGGGCTCCAGGTGTTTGCTTCAAGTGTTGTTTCAAATGTTGCTGCAGTGGCATCTCACTGAACTTTAAATGATTACTGAATATCGACCTTCACATTGAACAGTGTCTATAACAACGATTATGATAGGAAGCTTGGAAGCATAACTGAGATGCAGTAAAAGTTGGTTGTAAGTGTTTCAACTTTTGAATTTATAGCCAGAGAAAGAGTGATTTCTTTGCAAAAGTTGCAGTGAAAAATGGTTCTGGATGTTATGTATTATGTATACATGTTTGTGATGGTCAGTATTGCTGTCCCATTGAAGTACTAGAACAGAAAACATGGTAATTGAAAAGGAACAATCCAACTGATAAGTGTAATGTTCATTATGAATGCAGTCAAATAAGTAAACACGGGCATGTTTGTGTGCACAGGTACTGATCAGCCAGGGATGGTGTAGTAGCAGGTGAAAGAATAATCAAGGTGCAATTTATGTTCAGATATTAACCACAGTTAGGGATTACCAGTTATGTTCCCTTAACTGAAAGAGTCACTTTATTGTCCTTAATATTGCAGATATGACAATGTTGTGGTTTTGCCCCAGCTGAGAGCCAAGCACCATGCAGCTGCTCACTCTCTAAGAGGGTGTGTGGGGAAAATTGGGGGTGGGGTGGGGCAGGCAAAAGAAACTAAAAAAAAAACAAACCCAAACTTCGCAGGCTGGGATATGGATAGTTTACTGGGACAGCAGAGAAAGAGAGTTATAACAGTAATAGGACTTTATAGCAAAATATACAGAACTGGTGATACACAAACGCAGTTTCTCACTGAACTGCACAACTCAGACTGCACAGCTCAGAGCTGTCCTGAAAACTGGACCCTCCCTCAAAACTACGTGTCCTGGAGCTATACTGTCCTCCCCTCACCAGCCCCCCTTTTATGCTGAGCATGATAAAACTGGCATGGAATACCCTCTTTGGCCAGTTTGAGTCACCTGTCCTGGCTGTGTCCCCTTCCAGCTTCCTGGGCATCCCCCACCTTCTCATTAACAGGGCAGCATGAACAACTCAAAGGTCCCTGACTGCTTGACAATGACTAAAACATCAGAGTGTTATCAGCCCTGCTCTCAACCCAACTCCCAAACAAGATGGGAGAAAGACAGGTAGTGAGAATATTGTAAAAGATGAACAAATGGGAAAGGAAAAGATTGGAAACAAAAATGAATGGAGATGAGCCTTGCTTCAGAATAGTAGTAGATTAGAATTAAACTACTTCAGAACTGCAATTGTATATGTAACACTGGTGAGGGATGGGCACAGAGGGAAGCCTGTAAAAGGAGGGTTTTTTAAATATGTGTTTCCTCTGTTGTCCTTATTCAAAACTTATTGTTTTATGGATTTCATGCAATATTAACTGCAATACTTAATTTACTTTATTTTCATCAAAACATTAGTCAAATTGTAGAAAAATCTAGGAAATGTCTGGTGGGACATTTCAAACACATCAAAGGAAAATTCACAGTGCCTATCTAAAGCCTGCACTTGTGTCACATTTAACCAAGCAGCTAATGACATTTGGAACAGCATAGAAGAGTCTTCTTTCTTTTGATAGAGACAACAAAAGATTGTTAAGCATTTTTCACTGGAGGTGTTACACCACTGAAGATTTGATGGAAAGTTTTCTTTCTTATCAATTCCCTAGTGCTACCAATCCCTAACAACTGACTAATGGCCAGCCGTTTAAATGGTTAGAAACTGTGTAGTAGTTATGGGTCTACTGCAGCTCAGTATGTAGCATGGTCCTGTCAACTGAATAACAATGCCCAGAGAAGTTCTCTGGATCAGCCATTTCTGACTACATGTATTATGTAAAAAAATCACTAAAGGAGCTAGCATTTGTCTTCTGGAGCCATCAGAGTACAGCTATTGAGCTGTGAATGAAAAAAAATGTGCAAGTAGTCTGACTCTCTGAATCTAGCTAATTTTCAGAGTGACAATAACTTACTTGCCCAAACTTCCACTGACCTGAATAATTTTGAATCAGACCATAAATGGTGACACTTTTTCTCTTAATAAAGTTTTGGGATCAGACATCTGACAAAGGAGCTGCGTTAATTTTGAGGTGTGATGTCAGAGAAAAAGCTGTTGTTCTACTGTGTGATGTCAGAGAAGGGCAACGCTGCTTCGTTTGGTACTGCAGTTCACTAAAAAATAGCACATCGTTAAATACACACTACAAATCAATTCCCTCTCACAATCTGACAATTTTATATCTGTCTTTAACATGGGAGACATTACATGGGGTATCAACTGCTTCAGAAGTAATCTTTCATATTTGCTGGCTTATGCTTATAGAGATGCATAAAGACATCCTGCGTTCCGACCGGTACCTGAGGGAGCACCTACACTCACCTTTTGAGGCCCCCTTCCTGAGACTGTAAACCAAGCCCCAGTCACAAGTACATTGTCATGCAGCTAACACATTTCGATATAAATCTTGGGTGTAATTTACATTGGAGCTGAACAGATCAATATTTGAGTTTTATCAGTTCAGCTCCAATTCCCCGGAACACGAAGTTTTTTAGAACATCAAAACAAGGAGAGAACATAGTCAAGTGTGAAACAGATTTGTTGGAAGAAGAGTTGAAAACATTAAATATAAGTTTTGGGTTGACATAATCCAGGTTAAATCTAAAAAAGAAAAATACTTACTTTTGTAAAATGAGAGGCTATTTTATCACTCAGAGAATGTCACATCAATTGTAAAGCCATCAGCCTCAAGGCTTGTTGGTGATTGCTTCATATTTACTGTTAGTCCAGCAATGGAGATGGTACTTTTACAGTCTTTGGACAGACTAGTGAGTGTGACATTTAAAGTGTTGATTTTTGCAGCACTTATGTTAATTGTTGTAATTTTCCTGATGAACCACCATTCTGGTTCCCTGATGCAGCCAAGATAGTTTTACATTTTCTATGCAGGCCTCTTTGCCATTTGGTCTGTGTAGTGTCAGCTTCGAGTGCTACTGAAAGCAGACAAAATTGCAAGCAAATTGCATCAGATTGCCAACATTGTGAAAAGGTAAATTGCTTGCAAATCTATTTAAACCACTGCCCTATTTTCATCAGCTTCAGTACTTGGTATTCATGATTGCTTAATTGGCGACCTTTCCTATTGTGTAGTGCTTTATGGTGTAATGGAAAGCGATCTTTACCAAACCAATTACCCTTTTTTCTCAGCACTACATTATTGCTGTGATTGCAACTGCCAGTCCTTTGTAAATGAACTTTCTGATTTCAATGATGTTTTTAAAATGTAAGATAGAAAAAAGTGGCATTCATATTGTGTGATGTTCTATTTTGAAGCCTCTTTGTAGTCACCATTGTCTGGGAAAATGGACTGAAGGGTTACACAGTACCTACAAATATCCATGTAACTATTATTAATATTATCATAATGTCTCCCTTTGTACAGCAGCTCAATTAGGAAAGGATAGGAGAAATATTTTGTCACCCTGTCAAGTGCACAGGAAGTGCTTTTGATGCCTCTTTTTTGACACATACATTATCTTCACTAATAATACGAGACTCCTTTTTAAGATATGGAAATAAATATACAAAATCTTTGTTGCTATGATAATTCAAATCACTATACATTTACAAAATGTATTTTTAGACACTCTTAGCTTTTCCAGACATTTAGGCATAAAATATTTTGAAATACCGTGGGCAGTATAAATAAAGGTAAATGTAAATGTTTCCTTGCACAAGAACAGGGATGCCAGCTACTTGTCTTGTAAATACAGACACAGTGAAAGAAAAATATAATTCACGAGCTACCTAGTTTGGTTCCAGCAATAATAGGATGCAAATGTTTGAACTTATTGCTGAGCAAAAAAATAAAATAGAATTCTATAAAAATGTCCATTCTCATTTATTTTTATAATGCGGGATACAAAAAAATTCAGGATTCCAAGACTTTAGTTTGTGTATTTATTTATGTGATTTAGGAAATTATATCGTTACTCATAAGTGGCGACACGGAAAGGGCTCTACAAGTAATTTAGTCATTCCCTAATATGGTACTGTAAGTGCAAATGGATGCATCATTCTACCCCCTACAGTTAAGAATTCTGTTGTAACGACAAAAAATTGAAAGGATTTATTTTACTCTTTGTCCTCTCTTTTCTTTTACCAATTAAAAAAAAAAAAGATCTTCTGACCAAGCTTTCTGATGATTTTAGTGCTTTTGATGCAATGTAATGATTTATTTACAGCTGTACTCTTAAGTAAAGCGAAGTGCCTCCCCAATTGTATTTTTATGGGCTTTTTATTTGTGTAAGACAACTGTCACTGAAATCTACTACATGGCAGTGTGAAATCCTTACTTTCTCTATTTTAGAAAATGGCAGAAGTCTTCAAATCTATCTTTCCTTTATAAATTTGCATACTGAGTCACCCGTTTGAGTTCCTGTTCTATATCTATAGCATGGAAGGCTGCATAGAGTACTAGTGATCTCCATGTCTAAGTCACTGTATGTACACACATACACATACACAGTGTTTCCCAGCTCTAAGTAAATTACAGCTTTTAGGGGCAGGGGAGAGAAAGCTGTCTGTATCTCAGCCTTTGTAGAGGGAAAGAATATAGTGATAAAAAATTGCCCCAGTATAAAATTTATTTAATCAGAAAAATTTAGGTGAGGAAATGACTGAGAAAGAAGAATTGAAGAAGAAGGATTTGGAACTCCTTTTCTTCTCATATTTGTGTATGTAGTACATTCATGTCGTCAAGTATAGCCTATTGCTCCAGAACTTACTCTGAGAGCATTGTAGAGACACCCCTCAGTGCTGATGTGAAGGATGGTGGCAACACCTCACAACGGGGTTCTGTTCTTCAAAAAGCAGCAGGATGATGTGGCAGCAGGGAGTGAGTGGTTGATTAACCCTGGTATTACTGGTGTGCAGGAGTCAATTCCTAGCTGAAGAAAGTTGGACCCAAAAGGTGAGGAGTGTTTTAACTTGGTACAGTGAGAACTGTGATAGGTCAAGAAGAAATGATGTCAAGTTACGCCAGGAGAGGTTTAGATTGGATATTAGGAAAACCTTCATCACAGAGAAGGTTGTTAGGCATTGGGAAGGGCTGCTCAGGGAAGTGGTAGAGTCTCCAGTGGAGGTATTTAAAAGATGGTTAGATGTGGTGCTGAGGGACATGATGTAATGGTGGTTGGCAGGTTAGGATGATGGTTGGACTTGATGATCTAAAGTATTCCTTTCCAACCAAGACAATTCTATGATTCTTTGATTCTATGAATAGTGTACCTGTAAAGAGAAGCTGTGGATTTGGGATAGGTTCAGCAAAGCATCGAAATAATGGAAGTGGTCACAAGATTTTGCCAGGCTGATTCAGTGGGATGAAGGACACAGAGGAATCCAAGGTAAGTCTTGATTTATCAGAGTGAGCTAGAGGATTTAGTTACAAAGGATATGTATGGAATGACATATAATTCAAGGAGTTTACTACCGAAACTTCACACTGATGGTAAGTTTCATGGCACAAAATGGGCTTTGTGTCCATATTGTAAAGTACAGTATTGTAAAATTCCAGACATTGTAAAGTAGATGAACGGTAACATGAAGGTACCGTGTAAATCATGTCTACAGTTCCCTCTTAGAAATTAGTTCTTTGTTGTTTAATACTCTTTAAGACTTAGTTGTTGTTGCATTGATTTCAGTATTGAGTCTTTGTCTTCAGTGCTATAAAGGGGGTGTTAACACAGTCACTACAAGTAAATAGTGATCCACGACCACACTGTTGTCCTGAATGCGCCTTGAACTGAATACGTTCATTGATCAATTACCAGAGACTTCTGCACTGATGTGTTTGTGTATGTTGTTGATAGGATTAAAAATCCTATCAATAAATAATTCTGGTTACTTAGTCTCATTTATTACACATGAATATAATAAAATAATTGTAAAATTAGGTGATGGATTTCTGCCACTGGTTTGGGAGCTACAAGGATTCACGAGGCTTGCAAAGTAAGAGCAAATAAACACATTCAGAGAGGAATGCATGCTGCCATCATTTTAGCTGTCTTATGCCAGAATATCATGAGGCAGTGCTGAGTTTAGAAATGAAGGCCTAATACCATCCACCCATTTTTAAAGTAACTGAGTGTGTGTGTGTGTGTGTGTGTTGGTGTGTGTACACAATGTGCATATTCTGATTTTCAGGATGCCTGACAATGAACAGAAATTTGGCAGCACTAGCTCTGTGATGAATCTTAGCTTAGGAGAAACTGTTTTGGAAGTGTTCTTGTCCTTGCTTGTTTACTACTCAAAAAGGTAAGCATGCACATCACTGAACTTTGAACAGGGTGTGGATGACAGGAATCAAACAACAGTTGGTCTTGAGAATTATTCTTGTGTCTAAATAAGGTTATTTTATTCAGAGTAAGTATCCCATGATTAATCCTACAGAGAGCATCTATATGGTATTATTTATAAGCTAATGATATTTTTTATATGAATATATAGTTTTTACCAGTTATTTCATGCAAACAGAAGCTTCCACAGATCTGGGTTTGTATGGAGACTGGAGGGACTTTATTTTCTTGAGTAAAATGTAAAGTTTAAAAGCGCAACCCTTTTATAAAGTCATGCCATCAGCAGCCAGGTAAAACTTGGGTTAATTAAAAAATTGGTGACTGTTGGGAAGTCTACTGAGCTGTCCATTAGATACTGATGATGAGCATTGAGGCATTGCTTTGTGCGTCTCTAAGTTTGAAAATCTCTTTGAAGTCCCTTGGAGAAAAAATGATACATAGATATATCGTTTGTACTAACTTACAATTCACATAGCAATATGTAATCTCTCATGAACTTTATCAGTATGACATGACTGCAAATTCTATCACAAAATTTCCACATGTTCCTCTAAATGAAAAGAGGGTGTTCCTCGGTGACAATATTTGGTTTTATTCCCTCACATTCATGCCCTAGACTAAATTATAGTATTTTGTTTGCAATTTTTTTGTCATATCATGTTAGCCTAATATACCACTAATACCATTTTAATACAGAAATGTTAGTACTCCTACTCATCGGATGATATAGTACCTTATCACATTAGCCTGCTATGACTTTTTCTTGTGGTATCAGTCACTACTCTATAATTACATTCCTACCTTATTTTCAGTCTGCTAGGCACCACAATTGTCCACACTTCTGCCTTTGAGACCCTACATAAACTCCATGTTACAAAGTTCTACAGCTGAAGAGGTAATGTTGATTCAGTTAGCAAACTTTAGCAGCACTATTTTCAGGTGACTGTGAGTCCAGTCTGCTGCAGTGCAATAGCTATCCCTGAAAAGTGAACTTTTTTGTGTCTAACTTAGAAAAAAGTAGAATGGAAAAATACACAGTGTAAACCAAAGCAAACCAAAACAAAACTGTGTTACCACCAGCAATATTGGGGCAACTGGAGTTTCTGTAGTAAATGAAAGAGTTGTCATAGAATCACAGAAATATTTGGATTGGAAGGGTCCTCAAAGACCATCTAGTTCCAACCACCCTGCCATGGAAAAGGACATCCTCCATCAGACCAAGCTGCCCAAAGCCCTTTCCAACCTGGGCTTGAACACTGCCATGGATAGACAATCTACAACTCCTCTAGGTAACCTGTTCCAGTTCCTCACTACCCTCACAGCAAAGTATTTTTTCCTAATATCTAATCTAAATCTACATACTTTTATGTTAAACCCATTATCCCTTGTCTTATCACTCCATGCCCTTGTAACCTGTTCCTCTCCTGACCTCCTTCAGGTACAGAAAGGCTTCTGTAAGGTCTCCCCAGAGCCTTCTCCAGGGTGAACAAGCCCAACTCTCTCAGGCAGTCTTCACAAGAGAGTTATTCCAGCCCTCTGATCATCTTTGTGGCTCTCCTCTGGACTCACTCCAACAGCTCCATGTTCTTCTTAAAGTGTGGGCCCTAGAGCTGGACACAGTACTCCAGGTGTGGTTTCATGAGAGTGGATAGAACTGTCTCCCTTGACCTGCAAGTCATGCTGCTTTAGACGCAGGTCAGGATACTGACAGGTCATATTGAATTTCTTGTCTGCCAACACCCCCAAGTCCTTCTCATCAGGGCTGCTCTCAATTCATTCTCTGCCCAGCCTGCTCTTGTGATTGGGATTGACTCAACCCATGTGCAGGACCTTGCACTTATTGAACTTGCACAGACTCAACTTTCAAGCCTGTCAAGGCCTCTCTGGGTGGCATCCCTTCTCTCCAGTGTGCTGACTACACCACAAAATGGGCAAAGTTGCTGAGTTTTGGGCCATCTAGGAATACTTAATCAAATATTTTAGTTCTGCAGTTATAGCAGTGAAAGTCAAGGAAATAAATGAAATCATAGAATCGTAGGGGTTGGAAGGGACCTCAAGAGATCATCAGGTCCAACCCCCTGCCAAAGCAGGTTCCCTAGCTCATATTGCACAGATAGGCATCCAGACAGGTCTTGAATATCTCCAGAGAAGGAGACTCCACAACCTTCTTAGGCATCCTACTCCAGTGCTCTGTCACTCTCACTGTGTAAAAGTTCTTCTGCATGTTGGTGCGGAACTTCCTATGCTCTAACTTGCAGCCATTGCCCCTTGTCCTGTCTCCACAGACCATTGAAAAGGGGCTGGTCATTTCCCCCTCCATCCCATACTTAAGATGTTTATAAACATTAATAAGCTCCCCCCTTAGTCTTCTTTTCTCCAGGCTGAACAGTCCCAGCTCACTCAGCCTTTCCTCATAGGGGAGACGTTCCAGGTCCTTAATCATCTTCATAGCCCTCCTCTGGACTCTCTCAAGGAGATCCCTGTCTTTTTTATACTAGGGAGCCCAGAACTGGACACAATACTCCAGGTGGGGCCTGACCAGGGCAGAGTAGAGGAGGAGGATCACCTCCTTTGACCTGCTGGACACACTCCCCCCGATGTACCCCAGGATCCCATTGGCTCTCTTAGCCACCAGGGCACACTGCTGGCTCATGGCCAACCTGTCATCTACCAGGACCCCAGGGCCCTGCTCCGCAGAGCTCCTCTCCAGCAGGTCATCCCCCAGCCAGTACTGATTCAAGCGGTTATTTCTTCCCAGGTGCAAGACTCTACACTTGCTTTTATTGAACCTCATTCAGTTTCTTACTGCCCAGGTCTCCAGCCTGTCGAGGTCTCTATTGTGTTTTGCTTAGAAATAGAATCAGGTACATTTTAGTAATGCTTTAACAGCACAATGTTATTACCAGGCCATCTTGAAGCTAATTCTTAGTCCAGTTAGCCTATCTGTATCATTAGTTGACATGGTGGGATTGGACAGATGGTTGGAGTAGATGATCTTAATGGTCTTTTCCACGCTTAAAGATTCTATGGTACTATGATTCTGTGATTATTGTTTTCTCATCCACCTGTTTATGGAGCATTCTGAATTTGCTAGACTCACGCTGAATAAAAGAACAGTGTTTGAGAGGTGAAAGGGGAATGTGGTGTGAGAGACCCTGCAGAACGCAGTAGGAGCCCTTTGTACATGGACTTTTGCAGTTGCCTTTCTGGGGTCTGGATGGAAGAATTCTGTCACCTGAGTAAGATGGGAAGTGCATTTTGGTCCTTGGTGACATTTTTTGAGAGGTGCTTTCTGTGCTTCGATTTCTGGTGCTACTAGTGGTTCTTTAGATTCTGTGGATAAGCGATGAATGTAATATGGCTGTTAGGAAAAAAGATTTACAAAGCACTGGGAAACCAAGCAATTCTTTTTTGATTTTCTGCCTTTCTACTTATTGGCAAAGTGCCTTCCCACTTGCTGCAGTCTGGGTCTGCAGTAACAAAGGTAGAAATTTCTGTTTGATTATGCAAACTACTGCAATTGCTCATTGGTGTGCCCAGTTGCTCTGTTCTTTTGAGTGATGTTCTGCAATGTTGTGTATATTTATGAAGTAAAGTCTCTGGCCTTATAACGCTTTTTGGGGAGTCATCACAAGTCCTGTCAATTCACATACTCATCCTTGTAAAGAGAAAGTGTCATATGAGCTGGACCAGCCATGCTGGATAAAGTCTTCTCAGCCTTTTCAGTGCATAAGTTGGACACAGTGATGAAGAAATCTGTCTACAGTTGCATGAAAGATTTCTGTTTTAAAATCAGACTGTTCTGTGATTAACATGCTAACCATTGATCCTTGAAATTCCTGGAAATTTGCTATTATTTTTCTCTATATAAATTTTTGTAGCATTAAAGTCATCACCCAGATTCAGGCTGTAAGTATTTTGCACAGATTTGTAAACCAAATACTCACTCTGCTAAATAGCCTGTTTGTAGCCCACGAAAGATAACCAGGCAACTTTGTGGTTGCTCATGATTTCAGAGGAGCAGGTATACCTCAAAACAGAGCAGCCTGATGGGACACATTCTCCTCCAAAAGTCATCAGGAATTCAGTCTATTCCTGCCATTAACAAGTATTGACATTGATATTAATAAGTGTTTATGCGTAATGATTTTAGTTTCCTAACCCACCGTCAGTATCCTTTTTTGTAAGGGAAAGCTAAGGGCTGGTGGGATATTCAATATCTTTACTCAGAGCTCTCTAATTACTGGTGAATCCAGGAATACACTTTTTAATTTCTTTGTGTAGCTGTATTGTGGGTTTATAGATTGATTGTAGCCTTGCCTACATGTGCCCTCAGGCTCTCAGAAAATGAGATTCATCATTTCAATGAATTTACACTAAATATAGCTTGATCAATTATACTACATGTCAGCAAAGAGATTATAGGAGGTCAACAGACTAAAGTATAAAGCGATTTTTTAAACACAGTGTAATTTCCTTTGGATAATTGTCCTGCCTTTTGAATTGCTAAGGAAGTGTACATGTTCCTTTACTCCTGAAAAAACCACTGGTTAAGCAACAAGAATTCCTAGAAATTAATGAGAATTCTAGTGCAAATTAATTAGTAAATGATATAAGCAACATTGGTGATTAACATCCTGGACTGGAAGGCTGGTGATTCGCAGCCTCTCCTCCCATGTTGAGTAGTTGCTCTAGGGCACAATGAGCTTCTGGTGAGCTGTGACCTTCTTTGAAAGACTTCAGGGCACCATAATCTAGTGCATCTGCCTCTGCCCTTGTGCCTGGGATGCTTAGGTTTCTCCAGGATGAGCAAGGAACAGGATACCTTTCAGAACTGTGATACCTTTCTGGACTGTCCATATTTTTGCTCTGATTGATGTGGTGTATCTTGCACAGTATGTTCTGCAGTTAGTTCAGGTATATGGAGATACTGAAGGAAATACAACGTGTGTGATGTTGTGTGTTGCAACTCAGCCAGAAATATTCATTTTATGCAGGTGGCAGGTGAAATTCACTGGGGTATTAAAGAAAAGTTTTGATGAGTAGTTGCACATTCTCTCTGTCTAAGGTCTGTTGTAGCATTTGAACTGTAAACTGAAATGACAGTTGCTTGCATGGCAGAACACCCACGAGAGCATCGCAGCAGCAATGCCACCTGTTACTCCTTGCATGACTTGTGAAAAGCTGTAGGGTTCTACCTGTGTATGAGGAGATCTAATCTCTTTCTTCTTTTACTAGTGCAAGAGATGCTGGCACAGATATTATGCGTACAATGAAAGGTAAATATTTCAATTGTGTGTTTTACATGCTGCTGCATTAACTATTATTTCCTTCAGGATCTTTTTATATTTAGCAGAAGTAACCTTTTTATGAAATATTAAAACCAATATGGATAATTTATTTGCATCTCTGTTATTCTGAGGGCACCACCAGTTTAAAAAAAAGGTATAGATGTATTATTGATGGACAGGTTTTAGAAAATACATGGAATCCTCTAGTTTATTCTTGACCGAGTTGCGTAGCATATACGATGCTTTTCCAGTAACACATTTCTTTATATATGACAATAGAAAGGTTTTACTTCAGGAAAAACATATCAGCATGATAAATATTAAGAAAGACAGATATTAAAGGAAATAGGATCAAGTACTGAATATTATATCTTTAAAGGAAGAAGAACACAGTAAGTGTTCTGGCTTACTTGAGAGTATAACTTTAAACCTTCATGATGAATGTTGTCTGTTGTGTAGAAGACTGTCAGTATAAATGTAAATGATTATAAATTGTCTAACTATCTTTGGAAAAAAACCTTTCCTTTTTAGAAGTGGATTAATCTTTTCTGGTTTCTTTTGCTATTGTATGGAGTACTTACAGATCTCAGATATGTGGATTTAGAAGATCGTGTGGAACTGAGATCCAGCCAACACATTTTGTGCAGCTCTTTCCTCCACCTGACTCATGCTGTGGTACCACAATGTCACTGCATCTTACTGGTGTGGTTGCCAGGACAGACCTCTTGCTCCTGTAGCACAGGCAGCAAACGGAATAACCCTGCCTGGCTTTAGCAAGGCATGAACTGGTCTCGGAGTCTAAAAATAAGACTGCCTTCCGAGGTCCAGTGTTTATCTCCAAGAATTGCTGAAGTAGGTTAGATGGGCAGCTGAGGTAATTTTTAGAATTCAAAAGTCAAGCAATGACTTGTCTGTTGTCACACCAAGAAGTCTGCAGTAGAGCCAGGGGCAAGAACTGAGCCCTGAGACCCAGTGAGAGACCTGTGCTCCTGATAATTTACAATGTCTTTAAACAGTGCACATTTTACGTGTGTAAGTACCCAACATTGTCTGAAATTGCATTCCTTGAAGAGGCTTCAGATTAAGCTGACAGAAATAGATGTAGACTAAACCCAGACTTAATGGGCTGAGTTATTAATTAATAATTTTCAATGTTAAAAAACTGGGCACTTGCCTTTAGTCAGAGCTCGTGGTCTCTTGGAAGACCAAGCCAGTTCAGCATCCTTTTGCATAAGGTAATCTGCTGATCACAGCGAAGTCCATGATAGCATCTGCAAACGCAAAAGTGAATTAAAATGGATTGAATGTAGAACTTGTGTCTACCCTCATCCTGGTAATAGCACCGAGTTCTTCTCATGCTTAAGCTGTGAGTGGTAGTGTGCTCAGATAGCATAAGACTATCCCATAAGAGAGGTTAAAAAAGGCAGAGACAGTATCAGGGGGAAAGACACCTGCAGGGAAAATAAGTGCAATATCCCTCACAGAAGATGATATCTTTCTAATTTCTTGAGGGTTGGTCCCACTGTGTCAGACAATCACAAATGAAGGGAAAGCAGAAAAAAATAAAATAAATCAGTGCTCGTCATACTGGTTTTTGAAACCATAGTAATTTACTGTCGTAGTACTCAAGGGCAAATCATACTGAGGTGTCATAAATAAACCATGTAGTGTTTGTTTTTCTGCATGTTGTCTTATTTCTGTGTTTCAGAGTTCGGACTGCAAGTCAGCTATCATTTTATCATTCTACTTGTTTGGTATTGGTTTTGTTTCTTCATCTTTGATTCCAGATGAGTCCAAAAATTACATGTTTTTACTTCCACTAGCATGGAGAATTAGGACATGGGAAAACAGCTGAATCTTCTGCTACAGTGTGTATTTGCAAACCTTTAGCAACAGCTTCTGTTCTGTTGGCGCAAATAAGAAGAGTTTATATTTTTACTTATTAGTTTTTAACCCAGTGAAATGTGTGCAGGACCCTCAATGAACTAGAAATGTAGTAAGAGCAGTTTAAAGTCTTGAAAGTGGTGGCTGCGGCTTTGTGGTTGTCACAGAGGCAGGTTCAATCAGGTTCATTTTAACCTATCTAAAACCCACTTTTTTCCCCCACAGACAAAAAATGGTCTCAGGTGACATATCCAGTGTAAGTAAAATCCCATCCAAGTAAGCAAACAGTACAGTCTGTAAGGCAGATACAGCTGTTTTACTGAGTGATGTTAAAATCGATGTCTGTGTATGAGGATGGATATCTACAGATTCTTATCTCTTAGCAGTGAACAAGGCATTTGGGCTTGTTCTGAGGAAATGTTTTATGCTGTACTGCCAAACACACCAGTTATACTAAATAGATTTTTAAGTCCCTTAATACTAAGTGTATGTGGTTGGACTTTGTGATACATCAAACTTCCCAGTCCTCCTAATGAAGGCAAAATGAACAGAGGATTCTGACTTACGTAGAACATGTGTGATGTCTAAAAGGATTGTCCTCCACCCCCAGTATTTTACCATATTATCAAAAATGAAAAAAAAGCCAGCCACCTCACAAAAGTATGGTGGGTTTGGGGGCTTTATTATAGATTTTAGTTCTTGGTCCCAAGATGCGTCTTTTATTTGCTCAAGTGACCCACAAAGCACTGTCTGAAGGAGATGACAGACCTGAATTTACAAAACCGTGCTGATCCTCAATGCTTCTCATGTACATTCTATCTGGTCTTAATTTTTTCCTTGAAGCGAAACACAGCAAATATTTTGTAAAGCAGGACCTTCCTTTGAGCCCACAGGGAACTAGCTGGTCTTGAGGTCCTTAGCACAGACAAGATCTGTCTTCCTCCTTTAGTGGAAAAAGTCACTTGGGAGGCAATCCCCACGTACAAGCTAAACTGTAGTGTGAAAACAAGTTAGCTTAGCCAACAACTGCCTAAGCATCGTGGCTCGTGTCTTTTCTGTAATTATTGCATTTAGTACAGCTAGTTACTTGCACAAAAGATCTTCCGGATACAGCAATTTCCACGACGGGCTGTTTGGGAATGTAGAGGCCCATCATTTAGCTCTGATATTGTTGGGTTGTCAGAATTGATCATAGCTTCTGACGGAACACCTCTAGCTTTTTTTTTATGGAGTGCATCAGAGTGACATTTCACATTGTTTAAGTAGGAGTGATCTGTTAGTTTATATTTTATCTAAAACTGCAGAGCAGATGACCTCCCTCAGGGTCTAAATACATGAATCCTATGTGCATGTTATAATTAATAGTAGAGCTGGGAAAGAAATTCATAACAAGGGGCCGAAGAGCTGGGCAGAGCAACTTGTCAAAAAGAAGGAAATTCCACTACAGATTAGCTTATTTTTAAGCATGTCAAGCTCTACATACAAACATGATATATTGCTTCCTTGTAATGTCTGTTTAGGCCCAGATGCTCGAGGCACTGTCAGGGAGTGCTGTAAATTTTGTCTGAGTCAGGGCAATTCTGATTGATCTCTGAGTGTAAAATCGATAAGAAGACACTGTCATTTTCTTAAAGGATGAGCTAGAAAAGGAAAATAAATTAAGACTCCACTGAATGTCTATCTCCAGTACTCATTAATTCAGTGTGGTCTGTACTTTGTTAATGTTATGTCCACAGCTTTAATCTTCCAGGTGCTCTTCCTGCAGATAGTCGACAGCAGCCCTTTATTATGTTATGTATATTTCATCCACACGTGGTGGAAATAAAATGTCTGCCCTCTTCTTTCCCTTAGCTCCTGATTAATCCATTTTATTATTTTTCAGAAATACATCACTTGGGTGCTGATTAACTTAAAAATGGAAAGCCATTGTCTTTCTTGCATGTCCTTCATCAGAACTCACACGCCAGCTGCTCATTTGTCTTGAGTTGTTACAGCAAATAACGACTAGCAAGCATTTCCCTTTATGTAATATACTGCAGGAAGATTAATTTACTTCTGCTCTTTTTCTCCATTTCTTTTTTGTCTACTAAGACTTTTTTGACATGTTTTTAACTCCCTCCCAGCTCCCACTCTCCTGCTTCCTTTTAAACACTTTTACAGCATGCACTGGCGCTGTGGTGCTAAAATTGACCATTGTAACCTGCAGACGAAGTCACCCAGTGCTGCAGCAGGCATGACTTCATTCTGGGCTGACTTTCCTCTATCTGTGCTTGTGAGTGTGAGCCTCAGGTGTTTGAGGTGTCTATCCTTTAAAAATATCAAGAGACTGTGGCTTTAGTTGCACAACCTTCTCATGCACATGTAGGTGCACTGAAGTAAATAGGTCTGCTACGGTGGATATAGGCTACTCACAAGAGTAAATATTATAGGATCAGATGCTGTTACACTCAAATATAAGATCACTTTTATCACTTAGCAGTCTTTTTCCCATCTGTGTGTGTATTCTCAGTATACAAATAACTTCTAAGCCTAAGTAGGAGTTCATTTTATGCTTCAGTTTATGCTTTAAAATGTTGACATCGGAACCCAAATGACCTTACTCTCTCTGCATATTCAAGTGCAGTGGCTATTAATGATGAAGTGTAACACGGAAATACATTTTGGCAGAAAAAAGAAATATTTTCTATCTTTTTCTTCTCCCCCCAACTATTCCTAATAACTAAAAATACTATTTACTTACAACTTCATTATGTACCTCTAGGGTGCCTTGTTTGGGAAAACAGACAGAGGTAGTTAAAAAAGAAGACCTCTTGGCTTCAATAAGCATTTAATTCATATTCATGAAGTATCTTATTCCCGTTCCTTAACAAAGCACAACACATGCCAATTAATTAATTTTCATGGAGAGGTCATTGGTGAGACAAGATCTCGGCCCGTCTGTTTCCTAGTTGAGCAGGCTCCACCTAAGCTAAAGGAGTGGATTTGATGATCTCGTCAAACAGTCTGTTACATTTTATCTGAAAATTATCCATCAGGACCTTTGCATGTATTCACTGAATTTTGAATTTTTAGAGAAGCTCATAAAAGCTTTAAGCAGTTGCAGTAAATATATCTAGAACCGAGTATGTTCAGCTAAAATCTAAAACTTCATCTGTGCTTCATCTGTGTTTATCTTTGAAAAGGGCTGTAAGTCAACCGATAGGTCTTTTCCTGGCTATATGTCAAAAATTTATGCTTTGAAAATGGCTCGCTACAGACGGTAGTGCTTCAGAAGAGGTTGAGCTTTGATCCACATCTACTGTTCTTACCACAAGGCTACCTTCCAGTAACATCTAAAGTATGAAAATTGCTTCCTCGGCATCCACTGTCAAGAGGTTTTTTACAGTATTTTGGTTAAATTGAGAATTGTGTCACTCTTGCATATAAGGAGGGAGAACCAACTGCCTGACTTGCACTTGTCTCTCATGGCTTGATCCCTAAGTTCCTGGAAAGTCTTGGTTCTGAGGGGCTGGCACTGACCCTGGCATTGATATCCCTGAGGTAAGCAGGCAAAGGTGAGGTCATGGCCAAAAAAACTTTCAGGGCAAAGATGGGATATATGGCCTCCTGTAGTATCACCCAAGCCACCCATCGAGATAATCTGGGGTTTTAAACAGAAAAAGCTGTAAACTTCCTTCAGACAATAACATTCCACATTAGGAGCAAAATTATGACAAAGTAAATGCAAAGGGTAGCCCCAGATACAGAATCGCCTCTGGGTTAGATAAACACTGATCTGATTGTTGTCTGAATTACAAATCTGTAAACTCCTCTGACAGCCAGCTATTTGCAAAGGCAATAAGCATTTGTGATAGGAAAGGATTTCACCGTGGTTATGCTGCCTAGACTCATATCTAGATCAGCTGAATTTGGGAGTCAAGTCAGAAAATCTCCATCAAAATAGAATTGCTCCAACTGAGTGTTATTGAACAAGTGTATTTTTCAAACACATTTTGAATGTGACTGAAATACAGCAATAAGTTTAAAAACTGTATCATAGTAGACATTTTTATACTGTCCTTGAAAAATGCACCTATAGTGGAGTGGATGGAATGGATTTAGTAGTAATATATAATACAAATACACATAGTAAATATATAAAGCTATGTATATAATGCACATATCAAATGACAGTACATGTATATCCCAGATTACATTATATTTATACCGGGCCCTCTGCCTGCTCTCCAGAGTTTCTGCTATGTGTGTGTACTTGAAACCGTCAGACACTCAAAACCTGTGCAAGCTCATTTACCCTCAACAGATTCAGAGGATAACATCTGACATCTTTTTCAAGTGTCAAAGTTTTAAAAACTGTGCCTGTCTTAACTGAAGGATTTAGCATGCTTTTTCTGTTACCTTATTTTAGTAAAGAAGAAGAGTTCTAACTTTAGATCTATGAAAGTTTCATGCATACACAGAAGAAATATCTGGGGATGTTTACGCAGGAAAAAAATAATACAAATAAGTGCATTTCTATTGCAAGAAGAAACAAAATTCACCTTATCTAAATTAAACTAGTGCTACAGTGGTAATTCTGCTGGCTTTATTGTTCATGTTAGTATTCTCACTGTTTTAAGTAAATGAATTTAACATTTCCCGTCCTGTTTTTCCATCATGTGATTAGGCTAAACAAACAGCAACCAGTCCAAATTAATACCGAAATTCTTCATGTAGCAAGTAGGAATGTAGGAGTGGGCCAAGAGACTTAAACAGTCTAGAATGCTCCTGGGAATAGTAAGGGGTTTACGAAAAAAGGGATGACTACCTGCTTCTCAACCACAATTCTTGACAGGGTTAACCACTTCCTTAAACACAGAAGAGATGCTTTCACAGCTATACCAAGGATTTGTTTATGAGTCCCTTAAAGTTTTGTTCAGTCAGACTCCCATGGACTCCATGGAAACAGCAAAATCCAAATCAAGTTGAATCACGCTAATTTAAACATTACAAAATTAAGTTCCATGCAGCATATTGATGTGGCTCTGTTAATAAAGGGATAACCATTTAAAGTGCTCTAGTATCTATTGTTACTTCAAGGTTTAGGATTTTTATGAGTGCAACCATGTCCTGATGTTCTAAGCGAAATAATTCAGAAGGGAATCACTACTGGTTTTGAAAACAGAATATTAGTGTGCAACTTTACAACGAGGTGCTAGTTATAGGCAATGAAGAAATAAATACTTACTGATAGAATGTCGCACATTTCTTCATGAGATTTTTTTTTTTTAGGCATGTCAGACAGGTTGGGGATACATAGCTGAAAATGATGTGCAAGTTGCTCTGGGATGAGGGAATAGAGAGTCAAGAAAGAGCTACAAGAAATGGATATCTAAGCAATTTTAAACTGGTGTATTAGCCCCAGTGGCAAAAGCTAAATGTGAAATAGGAATATCAGGGATTTGCATATAAATAATAAAATGACTTTAGGAGAATTTGAACTTTGACATAGTTAATTCAGATGATTCCATCATACTGATCTGTGAGGGGTACCAATACAGCAAGACATCTGCATAGGAAGTGTATGTACAGTTTGTGACAGTATTCATTACCAGTTTTTTTACTGTCTTGGACAACCTAACCTTTCTCTAATAACTTTGGTTATTAGACATCTGGAAAGAAATTTTCAAACCTGTGAAATGTATCCATGGCTTTTCTATGAACCCCAGTGGAAATAGGTAGCCAGTATACTAATCACAACAATTGATAGTGCTCAGCAGATAGCTGTGAGAACTCACTCCTTTTTTGCAGTGGTAGTTCAGTGCTTCTTATTGTGAATTCCTGCTTCTTACATATGAATGCCTGCAACTATATAAAAGGCTGGGTGCTATTGAAACCAACAGGTTAGTTTCCTTTGACTTCAGTGGGGGGCAGGATTGATCTGAGAATGTAACCAGATTGATGTTCTTTATGATTGTGCATACTGAGAGGTATTAATGAGAACATGTTTTACAGTATGTGTACTGCATGTGCTTCCCTTCTCAAGAAACCTCAGAACTGCTGTGCAGTTATATAGCTGTGGTATGGCTGGAATCCATATCTTTTTGGATATGAATAGCAGCAATAAATCAACATACAGCAATAGACACTTTTTTACTGTATCATGAATCTCCTTTTCTACTAGAATATTTGAAACAGCAGCAGATGATTTGATTTTGTGAATTCTAGAGCAATGCTTGTTACGAGGTAGGATGTCTTCAGTAGTGACTGCTACTGTGAAGATCTTGACTTAGTGACTTTAGGAAATCATCATAACATCCTTTCCCCCTTCACAGTTTTATTCTTAAACAATTCACCTTAGTTTGAGACGCTCATTGGGGAGCAGTTGGGTTCTTGTGCTGAAGCAGATTCCATCTGCCATTTATCATCAAATCAAGGTACTAAAAGAGAAAAAATGCTTTTCTGTAAATCAGTGGTATTAATAATCTTATATATTTTAATCAATTGCCTCTTTATAAGGTACCCTTTTAAGATACACATTTGATATAGCATTGTTAAAATGAATTGTAACCATGCTTAGGTGCTGAACATTTACCTCACTTATGCTGAAATAGCAACCACGGGTATTTTTCCATCTCTTCTGGGAATCACCAACATTTGAAAGCACACCTGTTGCTTCAGGTTGTTTTGCTGTGGTCCTTAATAAAAATGGAAAGTTGCTAAAGAAAAACTAGCAATGAAAGAAAAATGAAGCAACTTGGTAGAGGGAATAAACTCTGTCAAACATGCTAGTTAGTGGGAATATTGGAGGAAAGGGATGGGAGAGATTATTTTTACTCGTTCTTTCTCCTTGCTGCCTGGCCCCATGCATTACTACTTGCTATCAGAATGGTTGGCTGCAATGTGGTTTCCATGATTGGGAAGACAAGTGTCTGATTCTCTTTTCTATGAAAAATATGACAAAGTGATGGCAGCTGCACTGCTCTCCTTCAAACACATCTTCGCAATCACTTTTTCTGCCACTCATCTGCTCTCTTGCCTTCACTTAGGCACCCAACATTACTTCCTCTACAACTCATCAAGAGATGCTTATTACCCAAACTGAGCCCAGAGATGATAATGACATTACTGGATAATTCAAATGACTGCAAGCACAAATCCACATTTATGACACATCAAAACAGAAATAAAATGTATTATCAACAGATTTTCTTGCTCTGATGTCATTCTGTGAACTTTTTAATTTCACTCCTGTTGTCTTTACTCATTCTATTACCTATTTATATTAGAGTGCCTATCTTATCTGTAAAACCTCACTCATTTCCATTGTACAGCCCTGTAAGAGTCACAGCTTCCAAACCATGGTGTTCACCTTTCTGGAACTAGTAGTTCAAAACACATCTCCCTCCTATGAAAGTGTATAATTCTTTGAGTAGGTACTTTCTTTGAGAAAATAGAAGCAGGGGAAGAGGACTTGCGGGAAGTGCAGGAAGAGTTTTGCTTTCCCATCCAATGGGTTGTTCCGACTCTTGGGATTGAGGTCTATTTTCACAGCATCTGAGTATGTCTGTCTGGGCTTCTTGTCTCCTTGGGCCTGATGGAGCTCCTGCTTCCACATACCCCTATTTGCAGTGTAGGGTACATACTACTTCTCTTTCTGAAGCTTATTTGTTGGATCACTGCAGGACTTGTCTGGAAAACTTAGGCAGGATAAAAACATACCCAAGCCCTGTCCCTGTCTTCTCTGGTGCATAATAGAGTGCTGTGAAGAAGTCTGGTAATGGTGGCTGTTAGGTTCACCCTACTGCTTTTTATTTAAGAGGTTTCCTAATAGGAAAGAAAAGCCCAGAACTCAACTAATTTGTACATTATGATGGATTTTATCATTAGGAATAAGGGGAGTCTAAGCAGAATCACACTTTTCTTTATCATGCCACAGCCTTGTCCTGTGGACCATTTGCAGACTTTTAAGCTGGTGTTCCAGGTTTGTATCTCCAACTTTGAAAGATGCTGGATGTCACCTCAGGCCCCTTATACTATACCCAAGTGACCACCAGAAATCCTGGCTGGACATGCACAGAATTCTGTAGAAGCAGATCCACGTGTCCTTGATTATCTTGGTGCCTCTCTCTTCTGTATCCTGTCTGTAATCCAATTTTTGTGGTTCCTTTCCTAGCCCAAGCAGGGCTGATTGTTCCCTCTCATTTTGCCCTTCCCCTTTCCTTTTTATTTTTTCCCCTCACCATTAACTTTTGCACTCTTGTCTCCACACAGAGCACAGAAAGTAGTTCTGACTATAAACCAGCTGCTTGGGCCAATTTCTTGCTGTAGGAAATGATTATGAGCTGTTTGGGATCTAGGGCTTGCTTCCTATGAGAGCTCCCCAGCCACTAGAAAGTATTGCCTTTCCCTGCATCAACCAAGTCCTCTTTTTCCACAGAGATAACCTGGGTGTCAAGAGAGCAGGAGACTTTCTGGGCGCTTGCAACACAGTGATGTCTGGCCACCAGGTCTGTAGGAAAAGTAGAATTTTTTATTAGTTGCCTGAGCCTGTGGCCTGTGCAGAGCTGTGGCATCTCCTAGGTGCCCAGCCTAAGAAATCAAGCCTCTGAGGTTTGGCTTCTCTTTTCTACTTCTGGCACAGGGCATTTTGAAGTGACAAATAGTTGAGAGTCACCACATGCAAGTCCATATGTGAACCTGACTCCACGAAATGTCCAAACACATTATCTTTCTAACAGCTGAATGTTTCCTTTGCCATTTGAATGTAAGGAATGGTAATAGCAATGCAGCCCTTAACGAGGTTTGATATTTCCAAATGTCATCTCTCCTGGTTTCATGCACGCTTGTTGATTGTTCTAACATCTTAATTAAAAGTGTAACTCTAATAATGAACTTATTTTTAGACTGTTTCTCTGAGCGGTGCATTGTATCAAAGGACAGGCAATTCAGAAAACAGTTAGCTGTGGATCAACAGTGACACAGAGCACTTGTGTAGTCGCTGGGGGTCAGTCAGTACATTTCTTTCACACTGGTGCTAGTCAATCACTTTTGTTTTCCAGATTAATTATGTGGCCTTTCATTAAAACACAGGCACTCTGGTTTCTTGCCATTTCCATTTCACTTTGCTTGGGTGAATTTCACATCCAGGCCTTGTGTATCTTGGTTTGGGGTGTTTTTATGTAAGGAAAAGGAAAGAGCTAGAGTAATCTAACACCCTAAGGGTTTTTGGGGGGAGTGGTCTGTAATTTCTGTATATCTACAAAGAAAGTTGGATAATATAAACTCCTGTTGCAGAGGTGAATATTTCACACTAGGAACCACGCTAATGTCATTGTCTCCTTTCTCTTCATGTTCTATAGTTTTCTGTAAAAGCTGAAGCAGTGACTTTATTCAACACCTGCGTCTTTAACAGCCAGCGCAGTATAATTACCTTTCTTGAATATTCTATAGAATTGTCAAACAGCAATTTTCTTTTACAAGACAAGCTTTTGAATAATGCCGTTTACATACAGAGCTTAACATCTCTTACGTTGAAAAATCTAATTACAAGTATCCAAAATTTCCTGAATGTTTGCTGTTTTATAATTCAGTCTACATAAAATTGCTAAAACACAGCACCTTTAATATTTATTCTGGCACTGAATTAGCGCACTCTTTATTGGACACTGTTTCGGTGTTAAATATAATTTCTTCTGCAACAACATTTTTTATTTATTTTTTTTTATTCTGTTTATCTTAAATTTCCGTACATAAGTATGGAGCAGTTTTAGTCCAAGAAGAGAGGCTATTGATAGAGATGTCTAATGCTCTTATACTGCTTTTTACATTCACTGAAAATGTATTTTATGTTGGAAGAGGAATATATCAGCATTTCAGCGAAAGACTCTAGGAAAAACACTCCGGTGCATATTATTTTCTTTTGTGTATTTTTCATCAGATATTTAATGATGATGCTGATTGATTAGATCAGACTGCAGATAATTAGCCAGGAAGACTTAGAACAAATCGTGGCTTGAATTGTGTGATGTACCGTGATCCTAGTCAGGGTACTTTTGCAGTCTTTGCAGTGCAAATGAGATAGACAACTATCTCTACTGTCTCAAGCAGCACAACTTCAGCATGCTGTTAGGAAGGTGACATTAGAATAGAAAATTAACATACCATTGTATTATTTCTTACTGGTGCAAGCTATAAATTAATGTTATGAAATGTTATGAGCATATCTACAAAACTACCTCTTAAAAATTAAAGACTATCGTTATAATCTTCCAATTGTCACTCTGGGAATTCCTGTGTTGCCACACAGTATTTTCAGCGTACGGTAAGCTACATTTTCCTCCTCAGCCACTCTTCAGGATTTCAGTTCTTGTTGCCAATTTCTGTCCAAGGTTTCTGTAAATCTTTTGTGTCCTTTTTTTCTAAACACATTATATTCTTAAAAAGAAAAAAAAGGAAACCCTCAGCTACTCACTTTGCAGCTTGCATTGAAACCCTCTTCAGTTTGTGCTTTCAAATACCATATTCTCCAAATGCATATAATACGCAACATGAAAAATATTTTTAAAGACTATTCCACACCTCTCTGATATCAATCATAACATGAGACAAATGCTCCATTTATGATTCTCTTTCATTTTCTGCAGTTAAGTGTAAAAATAGATCTTTCCTATTTTAGTCCCATTGCTAACTTTGGTGCCTTTCTTTTGTTTTGGTCAAAGATCTTAAATATGCCAACGTCATCACAAATTCTTAAGGCGTTTGAACACATCCCCTTCGTGTTGCATGGTATCACGTCTGGTTTAACTCTTTGCTGCCTCTTCCAGGAGTGAAAAAATTCTCTGTGGGGAAGAACACAAATGCATATAAAATGTCACGCTTTTAAACTGTGTATTTCGGGTTCACTACTGGGAATAAGTGACATCATATAGCTGCACTTCTTATGACAACTTTCTATAACAGTTTCTCTGAAATGGTCCTTTTTGAGTAAAATGCAAATATGTGCAGGCAGTAAAAACTGCATAGAGGTATTTGTGCTCTACCTCTAAGAGAACACCAGATTTTAAAACAAATACGGAACAAAGAAGCGACACTGTTTTCCACAGCAACAGCTTTAATTTTTATGTGGGTTAGCTCATAAGATCTTTCATGGATTAAAGAGTAAGAACAAGTTTTCTCCATTACAAAATTCTCATTTAATCCTTATCCACACTTAGTTTATCAAATTAAATTGGGCAAGATTGATGCAGGGGCTTTTTAAGCCGGACATCATGTGTAAAATCGCTAGACAACAGATTTTAAAGGGTGCCCACCATGACTTGTCACATCATCTTTCCTCAGCCTCAGCTGCCCTTGCATAGTCTTATGCAGGGTCAGGATTCTTCTTGGTGTTACACTATGGACCACTGCAGAGAAACAGAGCTGCGACACAGTCTCCAGCAGAGTTACTTATTACATCCTCAGCCCCCTTCACCTGCCCCAGCCATTCAAAATAACATCACACCATAAAATATTCATGAACAGCCCAGTGCTCCAGCGAGGGCCTCGCTTCTGCAGGTGGCTGTTACATCAGTAATTGCCCGATACTTCCCTCCACAGCGTAAAATTGTTTTCATTATGTGTCATGCACACAGAGCCAAGCAAATCCCTCTTGAGTGGTTTCCCAAGGGCTAGAGGGAGGTGGTACTTAACTTAAACAGGCGCTTTTGGCTTAGATTAAAAAAAAAAAAAAAAAGAAAAAAAAAGAGAGAGAAAGAAAAAGCCAGTGAAAGCTCATCATTAACTCTACTTCTAACTGCAACAAAAAGCAGAAGCTCATGCAAAACTCTCATAAAGATTATCCTAAATGTCTCAGTTACTAGGAAGAGCTTTAGTGGCTTTAGCTGTTCTTACGATACTTAAAGCTGCTTCAGCCAGAGAAGAGAATAACTTTCCACCTGACTGAAGTTCCCATGGTTTGCAGTGCAAGGCGATAAGCAGGTTTCAGCAATAAACTCCTGCATTGTGAGACAATAATGCACAGTCAGGTCCCCCCATTTTGATTCAAGGGTGTCTTTTTCTTTCCCCCCTGTGGTGGACTAATCACAGCTCCACTTTGTTTAATTGCAGCAAAGAGAGAAATGTGTTTAAGAAGTCATTCTGGCCCTCTTTAAATGAATGCTCAAGTTCTTCAAAGACAACAAACAGGATGCATAATAAATAAGATTTAATTTTCAGATCAAAATAGGCAGAGTTAAAGATTTTATTGACTGATGTGGGAGAGAGAGATGCTTCTGAAAAGGGGGAGGAAAAAAGGAAGCAACAAGTGGGATTAAAGTCCTGGGTTTTATGCAGCACAAGCTGGTTTTGCATGGTGGGAGGATCAGTACAGGAATAAAATCTTTCCAGAATTAGTGGTCGGTAGCCTGCCGGGCACTTTGCTTCTGATAAAAATGCCTGTAAAACTATGTCAACCCCTTGATAATTGACACAGATGCACCCACTATAGTTTTCAAACTAAGACCTAGAAAACCTTGGGCACGATGTATTGTAAATTATGACTCGGGGTCATGAACTCTGGAGTAGTTGTGGGGGGGAGAGGGCTGGACAGAAAAGCATTTATCAATCAAAAGTTTTCTTTCTGAGTTTGACATGACTAAGCTACAGCCCAAGTGATTGGGAGAAAAAAACCTTTTAATTCATTATTTTTAAAGCTATGTTGTACTTTTTATGTTGCCATTGGTCCTCTTGAAGTTTGATATTATGATCCCTCCTTGAAGTCAGACATGCTTATACCAGCAGAAGTTAAGCAAACACATGAAAATTTACTCAGTCCTTTTTGAAGAAAAAAAACCAACACCACAATTTGTTGAGTATGTCTGTGCAACATATATGGTGAAGCCATTTTTAATTCTCTCCAAATTGCTTACTATGGTCTCAATATAGGGAAGAACAGAGACTACATAATGTGTTGTACTCCAATTAATAGTTACCATCTCTACCTTTCCTGGTGCAAGTTTTCTGGGCTGATTTTGAATTCTGTCAGTAGAGAAACAGACCTGCTTTTCCTTAACATCTTATGGCTAAACTGCTGTCGACATGGTTTGGTGCCCTTTCATTGCTAATACTCACAATTGCTGGTGACTGTGAGCTGTGAGGTCTCATAATTTTGAGTAGGAACTTGGTGTGCATAGAATGACCTTCAGAAGCATCTGCTGTGGGCTTTTCTCCCCCTGTGTTAAATCGGATATGTGAGGTTATCTGGGATAGTGAAAAGCTATACTCGGATAGTATTTATTTTTTTTATAATGAATGATGGAGTTCTTTTTGCTTCTGGCAACTATAGGCCTTTTCTAAATACTGCAAATGACTGTTTCAAAATGAAAACCACTATGTGTTTGAATGTAGTATTATGCCTAGTTGCTTTTTGAGTGAAAGGCGGCTTTAAAAAGTTAGGTATATCATTGCCAAAAAGGGCTAAATAGTATTGTCAGCATTTTGAGAAGGAATAGGTCCTTTTTTTCCTGAAACTCCATTCTGGACAGCTGTTAGTGACTTACCAAACTTTTCATATGGATATGTATGTTAATGACAGGCAATGAACTGGAGATGAAGAGACCCAAACACAGACCGATCTCTTCAGTGCACATCAAAAGCCTTTACAAAAGGAGCAGTAAAAGAGGCAGTGATGGTGGAGCCTTCACTTTTGTACACTGAATTAGTTCTGCAAGCAATGAAACTGATCTTTTCTCCTTGCCAGAAAAGTCTGGTGATTTTTGTGAGTGCTCATTAGCACAAGAGGCATTTGTGAAGATAATTGACTGACGCCGATACTGCTGGCTGTCACAACAGTGCCAGCAGTGTATGTGCATTTTAATAGTTGTATTTTTTTCCCCTTTCTTAGATATAAAGCATTTCTGAAAGATACTGGCTCTCTAAAGATCTACAAGCCTATGTGAAGCAGGGAGTTTAAAGAACCTCTGCTCATAGAATCTCTCTGTCCATCTGCCCCACTATCTCTGTGTTTGCAGGGTATGTGTCCCCATGTTTGCCCGTGGGCTGATAGGTAAAGGGGCTACAGGGGCAGAGATGATGAAAATATAGACAGAGAAGGGTCCCATAGCCTTGTGTTGGGTAAATATTTGAGCCTCACCTTGTAGGAAAGTGTAACTGACACAGAAATGGCAGCAAAACGGAACAGCAAGACGCAGACCTGATCAGAGGGGGAAAAAACCAAAAACCACTTAATGCTGGACTTTAACAAGACAAAGAGATGAGTGGGGGGAAAGCAGGTTGCTGGTTATCATGCACACTCAGAAGGGAGCACTATGCTTCAAAATGCACATCCTGTGTGTCATCAGATGGATTCCAGACATCTCCAGTCGCAGAACTGCTCAGAGCCTGAGATGCTCTTTTTAGCGGAGTGATGCCAGCAAGTGGATATGGCTGGGATCTGTAGTGTCACTGCTATATTGCACAAGGTTGACATCTCTCAGCTTCACCAGCACAGCTCCGTGGTATTAAGACATTTTTCTCCACTGGAAATGGAAACTGAATTTGGCCTGTAACCTCTAGTGTGCTAGGGAATGAATTATGATCAGCAGTGCCAAACTATATTTTTATTTGGTGTTTCTGATGACAATAAAAACAGAGGGAAAAATAAAGCAAATTAATAATTTTCTAACCTGGTATTTCAGCTATTGAAAAAATTTGAACTAGTGAAATTATCCCAGGGAAATGTTGCTTTCAGTATGTCTCCAGACTCTAAAATATTTTGAGTTTGTCAAAACAGACTTGTTAAACATTTGAAAAATATAAACTTGATGGGCTTTGGTTTGAAATATTAGATACTTTGATACTTTAAATCCCACTGTGCGAAAATGAAAAGGTCAAAATAAAAGTAGAATGTTTTGGATTTCTAACGTTGTATCCCAATGCACTTCATTTCTTTACAATATTTTTGAATGTTTGACATCTCAGAGTATTTTAAATTTCAGTTCACTATGGGAAACCAGTTTGAAATCCCAAATTCTCACAGGGCAGGAAAGTCCTTTTCTTGGCCACCACTAGAAATAAATACTGAGCATTTATTGATGCCAGGAGATATTGAAAATAAAAACAGTAATTTGAAGTGGGTCACTTTCAGAATGTGGCTCTATGTTAATTCTTAGCAAAAGACAGAATATCAAAGATCTAATTTCTCAGAAAATTAAGTACCTTCCTTGTCACCTTGAATTTCTATTTAATTTGCTTTTCTAAATATATTTCATTTTATTCTTCTACTAGAATACAAAATCTGAGTATTTTGGAATACAGAACTGAAGAGTGAAGTAGTTGACCCAGAAGTTTTTTAAAAGGAATTTCAATACTGCTTTCATGACCTAAAACTTGAGCAAGTAAGATTGTGCTACAAGAGACTGTAATCTATATGTTCGTTAAAGTCTATCAAGAACCCAGTTCTGTGTGTGTTTGTGTGTGTATGCTAGCGTGTGTGTGTGTGTGTGGAGTACCTACTGTGGTTTATCACTTGGTTTTATTGACATGTTAGGGAATACTGAATTACCTACAAGTAGCAAAAACTGTGTAGGTCGTTTTTAGGTAGCAGCTAATGCAATTGTATCTCTTGATTTTCTCATGATTCCTTGTGCAAAGCAGATTTGTTTATTTGACATTAACAATATGAAAGATACTAGGCATCTCTGAAGGCATCTCTGAAGCCACTCACTCTCTAGTTATGACTGCGGCTCTAACAAATGGTGAACAAAGGAACTTAAAACTCATTTTAAGCTCCTCCTGGGGGACCTGGGCTACTTACTTCATAGTCACTAATAGTAAAAAATAGTGTTATCTCTAGACCTTCTGCAAGTAGAAACTGTCTATTGCCTGGGGAGATTCCTTATTCTGCGGTTTAAAAGCACCCAATTTTAAACCTGTGTTAGTACAAACTACTGATTCAGTAATATCCAGGACCTTATTATTAGTCTCCTGAGGATGTCAGTTTGTGAAAAGAACTGCATGCATGGATTTGAAAGATGGGTCTCTAAAAGTGACAAACAGTGCAAAGTATGCAGAGATTTTAGGTGATTTTTAGGTTAATGACCAGGGTGTCAGTACAGTGGTTTGAAATCTGTAGTACGTTCAAATGATGCCTCTGTAGACGACATGTCGGTATTCTCTTTTAATAAGAGATTTAAACATGATTTTTTTTTTTTGTTATACTTTAGAATCATATAAGAAGAAACAACAGTTGCATCAAGTTAAGACATAGGATGTACCTTTGCACTCATAGGCACACTCAGAGTAGAATGGAATAGATATAAGTTGATTTCCTGCTCACCATTTGAGGTTAATAAGGTATATCACAGCTGGAATTTTTTTCTATGATGTAATTCTAGTGCTTGTAAAATATTTTATAGTACATTTCGATGTTATTTTATATCAACAGGTGATAGTCTGGGGGCAAAAGTTCCAGGGCTGGACACTGCTCAAATGATACTTTACTATAAGTTGTGTCTTGCTAGAATCACTTAGTAAAGCCACAGATACCAGGCCAGTAGTCTCTGCGAAACAGGATTTTGTACTTTCTGTGTTTAAATATGCAAAAGACAAAGGAAGTAACAGACTTCCCAGTAGAAAGAAGCATGAGGGAGTATTTTGGTTTAAGTGCAATTTTTTTAAACTGTCCCTGTATTTTCTTCAGTGTCAGGTGACTTTTAATGTCATCTTTTTGTGCCTTACAACTGAAAATCCATTAACATCCTCTGTTTAAAAAAAAAAAAAAGGCAGAGAAGCACCATTTCAGTTCTGATTACCCCTGAAAAGCAGAAAATTTGACATGTCAGCATTTCCTGAAACATTATTTTCTTAAATTGTTGTATTTCAGAAAATACTACACTCCAAATTGCAGTCAGTAAGGGAAACAGAGCCAGGGAAGGGAAAACAGGATGTAAGAAGCCAGCCAGCCAGCTCTATAATGAACTGAGTACTTCTGTTCAAAAAGTAGCAGCGGCTTTCCTCATTTTTCTGTCTGTATCTGGCTAACCACAGGCAGGCGGTTTATTAACACTCTAATGACAACTTCCACAAGTGGCCAAACCTTCCACACCTCCCCCTAACACTCATGCACTGCCACCTCAACAACCCAGCCAGAAGTTAGGCAGACTTTAATTTTGACGGCTCCTCCCTCACTTCTAGTGCATGTATCAATCATCCTGTGGTGTCATCGATCTAGTGGCAGCACACACCACTCTAATTCATACTGTACAATCGCATGGATTGTGAAAATCTAGTGCTTTCTTTAATATGTCAGCTTTTAATACCCACTGATGGTCTTTGCACAGTTTCTAAGGAGTCAGCTCACCCATCCCATAACCAAACTCTCATACAGTGCTGCAGCACAGTTGGGAAAAAACCCCATCACTGACAAACAGGTTATTTGAGGCATGTCCAAGTGAGCGTTTTACTTCTGGCAGTGAGGTGGACAGTCACCCTTCTCCCTTCCCACTCTTGTGGCAGAAGAGTAACAGTAACCTGTGATGCAATCCAAAGACTTCACAGGCATGAGGTGAAATATGGGTGATGGGGGGATGCAGCTGCAGGCAGATCTCAGAAGGGTGAGAAGACAGGTCATAAAGACCTGGGTACCCACCCACTGCAAAATAACAACTTCTGGTACAAAGAGCTGAGTTTGGGAACTCAGGAGGAAATAAAAATCAAATTCAGAGCCATGGAGAATGCAGATGCTTGGACCTGGAATAATGTGGTTGGGGAATTTTATGCTTTGAGAGCTGGTAGACCAAGTTCACCACAGACTAGGACACAATGTCCCGACAAAGTAAGAACATGCAAAAAATAAGTCTGATTCCAGTACAGTGATTTTCCCTGGGTTTTTCCATATTTGAATTACAGATTATATAATTTCATGAAATAACATAAAATACTGGGTAACCCATTTCAAAGGGATGTCTGTTTACATTATTATACCAAAGCCATATTCTGTGCTGTTAAGGAACTGCAAGTGAAATGAAGGTGAAGATAACATGTGGCACTATTAGGTACTATTATTACCTTACCAGATATTTCTACAGTAGACTTCCTTCCTTTTAGGGATGTGACAAGCCGGTATTGAGGACCTGGAAGCTGGAGACTTGGTCTGCAAGTGGAGCCTTCTGTGACACTTTCCCTGCGTGAGAAGCTACAGACCTGAGTGAAACAAAAGGTCCAACACCATTTTTTGAAATGTTGACCAAAAAAAGTCCATCTTTTTTAGACAGGAAGCTAATATGGTGATAAAATGTTTACTAGGAGGCTGAAGAAATATTTTGTATCTTTGCTAATACTGTGTATCGGTTGTATTTCAGATTAACTGTTAATGGGTCAACTCCAGACATTGTCTTGTCAGTCTGTTGAGCCAGCAATACTAAAAAGCACAGACTATGCTTTTCTTTCTAACAAGGTTACAGGATCTTTTGTTCATGTTTTTTTACTCTGCATGGGGACTCCTCTGGCCCATCTGAAAAATGATCTTTGTTACAAATGACATTTACCCTTAAAGAGAAATCTCAGGGCTTAACTAAGCAGCCTTATTTAACAAAGATGAGATATTGTAGACACATTAGACATCTAAAGGTGCTGGGAGAAGTTGATACAGGAAGGTTATAGGCACATAGCTGTCATGTGACTGTGGCCTCATCAATGAACTTAGTTTATTCTGAGCAGCATCAAAAATTTCTTCTCTGCCACTCAAGCATCCCTTGAAGGTGTCTTGTGTAGACACTGCCTCAGCTGTCTTCACCTACGAATATAAGAACTCCTTGCAGCGTCCATTTTCTGTTTATAGCAGTGTGCTTTGGTTATGGTTGTGTCCAGGTTCCTGTAGCTACCATCAGATCCCTTTAATGCGCAACACACTCTGCATTTTGCTGTTTCCAAATTTAGCCAAGAGGCCTGTGTTTGTTTCAATGAATGTCTTTCTTTGCATGAAATGTTTCTCTAATGCCATTTATTGCTATGTGCTTGATTCTTTGCAGGGTTTCAAAACTATGATTTAATATCTTAGATTGTCTAAACAAAACCCTACTTAAAATTTGCTCAGGTTTGCATAGAAACCCAGAAACCCTGTAATTATAGGGAGAACTTGAAGGAGAAAGCAGTTTCATTAACACCAGAAACTACTGTTTATGTCCATGAACTGTGTAAAACTGCAGTTTCAGAAATCCTGCTGAAATAATCCTTCCGTGTACTCAGTAAGCCAAAATTGTAAAGAAGTGGCACTTCCATGTGACCTCAAGGATTGGACCCATTATTTTCACATGTGATTTCTTCCAACCCTATATTACTTAATTTACAGCGCCTGAAGTCAAACTGACGCAGCGCACCCGAGTCATTGCTGATGTCCCTCTCTAACCAGGGAGCAGAGGTGGCAACACAGACGCCGAGCTCCTGCTGCGGTGTTGCAAGGGGGTTCAACCTGTAGATGCAGGGTTGTCCATTGCCTTAAGTTTGCCTTCGGCTAACTGATGGTTTTCTTTTTATTAGGGATATAAACCTACTCATCTATCTATAAATGTACCCTCCTTGGCATGGGCCTTTCCTCTGCCCAAATACAGTAATTAGGGATACGCATTTTCTAGTATGCTGTGTGGTTTGTTTTCTTTTTTCATAGCGCCTTCGAAGGATGCCAGATTGACAGTCACGAGGCTTCAGGTCCTCTCTTTATCCACAGAGTCATTTCTGCCATTTGGGTTCTGAGCAAGCATTATTTGCACATATTTAACTTCAATGAAACCAGTATCCGTGCACAGCAGCTAATGTTGGGGAGAAACAATGAGCTGGATCCTGTACTGTTTGTTTGTTTGTGTTCATATTGAAGATGAGGAAAGTGCAACTTCATTAAATTAAATTAAATTTTGTAACAATCAAATGATTTAGGTAATAAAGGGGGGCAAAGAAAGAAAATGTTGAATTTTAATAGCTATAACCTGTAAGCAGTGCTTTATCTTGCCGCTGCTGTTGTAAGGACTAGTAATTGCAGCCGTCTAGACACAGGAACAGATGCAAAGTAGAGCTTTATTATATCAGACATTTGCCCTACTACGATACAGTCTAATTGCCCAGAAAATATATTTCTACATGAATTATTTCTAATTTGATTTGAACTAGACCAACTGTTGTATTTTGCTGAACTTTATCAAGTGATAAAATGAAGCACTAAATTTCAAAACAGTTTCTGGTTTCGATCTTTTTAGAGAAAAGGATGAATTAATTGAAACTTAAAACGGCATGCAGTTTTCTAGCAAATAAAACCGTTTTCTTTCTTGCTAATTAAATTTTTGTTATTTCTTTCACCTGTGTGGCTTGAAGAGGAAAAGGAATGCAAATGCTAATTTGTGATTTAGCATGTTATGTCTACTAGTGTTGCATGAAAATATTTTAAATTGCGAGTTTAAACGCGATTAGAAATGATGCTGTTGTGAGAGACACGCAAGGCGTTGAGTTTGCCTATCTGAAAATGTCGATCATTTAAATCAAATGGGTTTTTTTCCTCCCAATTGATTTTGTTTTCTTTCGAGAGTATTAGCACAAAATCCTGAATTTGTTAATAAAACTTGACGAACATTTTGTGTATTTCAAGAGAGCCTGAATCATTGGTCTACTGAAAATGGATAATCAATGTGAAATATAGGTATCTCCCTGGATGCCCAGTTCCGTTGCTTTAAAAAGATGAGATTTTTTTGTTGCAATGTGTTCCTGTTCGTTCCGCAGCTTCTATTTGCACATTTGTCCTATTTTCTCATTTTAAGAAGGGTTTAGGAAATGCAGGGGAATCTCTCAGCAGCTTTCACATAAAATGATAATAGTAACTTGCTTCTTCCTCCTTCCCATCCCCCCACAAAATAGAGCATACTACTGAAATTATTTAAATTGACTGAGCCTTTTAAGCAAGTAAACACATTTTAACTAGTTTTTTTTCCCAATCCTTCCATTCATGCCCACTATAGAAATTAGCCTTCACTCTTCCTTCACTTACACATGGATACACACACTTGCATGGACACAAGAAAAATTTCTTTTCTCCTGTCAGCATTCCTACCCAACAATAGTTAGATTAGTGGAAATGAGGGCCTCCGCAGAGAAAGGACATTCAGCCACAGAAGGCTCCCTGCAGGAACAGCTGGTAGGGGTTAATGGCTGCTGAACCTCACAGCCAGGGCCTATTCTCTATTGTGTGTTCAACTCCTGGGAAGGAGGGAGACTTGTGACAGCTTCTGGGGTGCATGGGATCAGAGGTATAGCGGTTAGGTCAGAGAGGTAGTGTTCGGGGGGAAAAGGCTAGCCGGGAATTGCAATAAAAATGAACTCTGCGGCGGGGACGGCCAAGGCTTGAAATCTGCAAAAATTGGGCGCAAATTGCCACGGGGAAACAGTAAAGGATTATTCAGTAACGTGGCTTCTAACCTTTTAACAACTGCGATATGAATTAAAAGAACAATTGGAGGGAGATGGGGGATGAATAATTCATATCCGAAAGTGGATGAAATCCAAGTCGGAGCTAAACATGCGCCCCTAATATATGTTATTTACTTTTGTACGCTAACCCCTTAGAGTTCAGCTCTCCAGATTATGGTGTGAGCGCCGTGGCTGCCGTACCAAACATACCAGTCAGGAGGCACGAGTGATCGTTTGGTGCTCAGCACGCTTAAGCTTTAAATAGAGAGTGATTAATAAGTATACGTTTCCCCCCAAAGTAGGTGTGTTAGTCGCACCATCGCCTTGTGTGGAAGGAACCCTCCTTGGAGGACTGGCAGGTGGCGTGCTGGAAGGTCAGGTTGCTTTTTGGACAGGGGGGTGGTTCTCAAATCTGTCCTCCACTGCCTGCTTGTGCCTGGCACACACCAGGAAAGGACCTCTGAAGTTGGGAAGCAATGATTTGATGGCTTGAAAAGATCACTTCTGGGAAAACATTGGGATGTTCATGGCCTCCTCCCTCCCTTGTCACCTCTCCCCACCCCTCTTCATTTTTTGTATGGTTTGGCAGGATGCTGTGGTTTTAAAGGGACCTTAGGGGAGTTGTATTTCCCCTCCGGCAGCTGGTTCCTCTCCATACTGTATCTAAAAACCTTCTAAATTAAAAGAAGTAACGTAGTATAGCTAAAAAAATATTCTGTCAACCAATTCTATGTGGAAACCACTCCATCCACCTACCATAGCAGTAACTTTTGTATCTGTTCTGCTGCTCTTCCAGTACGGGAACGTCTGACATTAGTTAACATTAAATATTAAGGGTTGTTGGGCATTTTATCCTTTAAATTACATCTTAAGGAAAAGAATAGCAAGTTAGCTGGTAATGCAGCCCTTTTGCCCTAAATCTGCTGATTCCCTACCCATATTATGCTTCTAGATAAGATCTGTAGGTGTTGGGAAACATCAGCATAAATTTCACCCAATGCAGCTTGGGTGAAAAAGTTCAGCTGTAATTATCATTCCTTGTTTTTGTTTGTTTAATTTCAGATTTTAAAGCCACTTAAATAATTTTGCCTTATGTTTTCCTTCTCTGTGTGAGTTTGCTTAAAGAGAAAAAAAAAAAGAAGAGAGAGAATGAGGGGAAAAAATGTTCCACTGAGGTCCTCACCTGCAGCAGAAGGATGAAAGATTCTGTCAGTGAGCTCCCAGTGAGTCCTCTGAAACCAATACAGATGCAATACACTCATTAAGGTTCTTCTATTTGGCTTGTAATGGCTCAATGAAAACGTATGAGCCAGTGCCTGAGGTCTTTTAAGAATATTTAAGATGCACTGAAGTGTGTCATGCCTTAGTACACCTTGACACAGTATTGCAGCCTCCAGAATGAGGATTGACAAGTACAGGTAAAAACAACAACAGAGACATAACAGAACAATAACAAAAATGCCTCCCTGAAGTACCGACACTGACAGCTTGATAGAATAAGCAAAAATATCACCAAAGTGACTCTCAGGCAGGAATAAATGAGGCTTCCAAGCAGTCGTGAGAGAGCGCTGCGAATATTTATACTGCTTCACGTTGTGGATACTGAAACACAAGAGTGTGAGTGACTTACCCAGAGACATGCAGCAAGGCAGTAGCACCTGCCACTGCAACCCTTAGTCCTGCTTTCTGGTGGTCTCAGCAGGCACGCCTCTGAAAAAATACCCTTTTCCACATATGCTAGTGTGTCCTCAGCATAAATGAAGGCCCCAGCTCTACAAACAGCCTTGTGCACAAACAGATTTTAGCATGTACCTATGTGCAACTTTGATCTGGACTCCCAAAGCTGTATGCCAATTTGTGGAGCAAGCAGATCCTCAAACTGGAGGCTGATACTTGGGCTGGGGAAAACATGGGTCTGCACTGAAATTTCCATACTTTGGATGCCTGAATTGTTTCAAAAACTGAGGATGTGCCACTAATCTGGAAAAAGAAACAAGAGAATCAGCACACCTGGGCTAAGAGTTCTGCATGCATGGTTTCAGTTCATAGAAACATTTTTTTACAGTCATTCTTAAATATCTGAAAACAAAGCTCAACTTAACTATAACTTACAAGAAGAGTTAGCAGATGTGCTTGTAATAAGATGCATTCACATTCCTGTGTCTTTTAATAAAAGACAAAGTAAGAATAGGGGACAGTGTTGACCTCTGCATTGTTGTTTGTATTGCCAGCATAAATACAATAGGGGGTATGAAATTAAGAACTTGGAAGGGAATTATTTTGATGACACTCTCATACTGAGGGTTTGCTACATTTAGTAAACTCCTGGTCTCCCTAAGGTGTGGCAATTGATTCCAATAATTTGTTGTCACATTTAAAAAAAAAATATAAAATTCGTTTTTATGAAACAAATTTAACAGATGTTTAAAAAACCATAATGCTATTTTTAAAGCTGCCAGTTCAAACATTATGTGTGATATTCTGTACAGGATGTGCTGTTGAAAGGGTTAAGCTTTTCTGACTTTCAGATACAATGAAATTATGACAGGAATAAAATTGTGCCATTTTAGCATGAAAATGCTTGTACAAATACTGTCGTTCCTTCCTTCTTACTTTCTTTATAATGCCTCAACGATAGCTAAGATGACAGACGTTTGACAGGTATCTGTAAGCATACAACCCAGGCAGCTCATTAAAGTTTTTCTTTCTATGCATCAGCTTTCACAAAGGCAAAAACCCATTAGCATTGACTATTTTGCAGATTAGAAGAATTAAGGGCTTCAAACGTTGGCTTATACCAAGCAATGTCATTTGTGAAGTGATGTTTGCTTTATTATTTCCCTTTCTCTCCCTCTGAAACCAGACTGACATGACTTTAGCTCAACGTAGGGCGTAATGTGCAAACCAAAGGACTGGCTCACCGATGAAAAGAAACACATTCCCTTTTATACATGACTGGAATGGCAAAAAGGGGAGACTTTACATGTACTATTTAGGCTCATTAGAGTACTGATTATGATAGTTCTCCGGTGTAATCTTTAATCGACTTTGACACTAGATTTGCCCCGTTACAAATCCTGTCATGCAAATTAAGTCATTTGTGTTGTTTGATATGGAAAGATCTGCTATGAAATGAAAGATTAGTTCACAGATGAGGCACCAGAGACTGCTGCCCTTGTGCACCGTGCAACTGATTACAAGGATGAGAGCATCCATTTTTACACTGCTGTTAACATTTAGGAAAGAAGATTAAATTAACGTAGTTTATTTCCTTCTTCCTGTGTGTGGGTATTTGAAATAACACTTATTTTTATGGTATACAAAATATGCAAAGACTGCTAAATGCAATACCACCATTTAAAATAGGGAAACATATATTTTGGAGGCAATGTGGATGGTGGGTTGGGGTATTTTTTTGTATGCCCTTGAATGAGATGCAGGATTTTTTTTTATTAGTAATCAGATGGCAGAGATCTTGTCACCATATAGGAAAAACCCAACAATGAAAAACTACTGTAAATTTTCATGCACTAAAACGCTACACTTTTGATTCACAATGCATAAAATGCCTTGTTTTAAGATTTTAAGACCTCTCTTGTGCCCAGATCACAGTGTTTGGTTGGCACAGTACAGTTCATATACCTGGCTGTGATTTACATATGTAACTCCTTCCTGGTGACAAAGAATGTCAAAGTCTTTACAAGGATCATTTGTCCTGTACTCTTGGAGCAGAGTGTTTAATCTGTTTGAGGTATTTCAGATGATTATCTACTATTAGACCTTCCCTCTTTAAAAAAATAAAATCATGTTTATATTTTCAGCACCCAATTTTTCTCAGAGGGTGGGAACCATGGGTATCTCCTAATTTCAGACTGATATAGCCAGAATCAAACAAACCAAATTAAGCAACATCATATTTACATTTTTCTGTTTTTCATTAAATGTTCACAGCAAAGCAAGAGCTGCACAATATTTTTGTATGCTGCTATAGCTCTATGGGATGGACATATAGAATATGGCTAGTGCCATGGTTGGGGACTATGGAACTCAAACAATTAGGAAGTACCACTGCTGCGTATTCTGTAAGGCAATGGATTACTAAGAATCTCTACTCAAATGGCCTCTCATCTTGTCCTGACCAGTTTCTCTACCTCTCATTTATATTTACTTTGTCTTTTTTAATAACTACTATATGTTAAAATAAAGGACCACTACATTTTGTCATTGTACTTTGGCATAGCATGAATATTTCATATAATCAGAGTGTTCTCCTATTGTTTGTATAAATATGAATGCTGCATTTACGTAAGATCCCCTCAAATGACCATGACACAGGCTGAATGATCCTTGGAAAGATTATGCCACTTTTGGATAATTTTAAAGTGATTTCAGCCTGTAGATTCAACACATCTATTTTCATGCTTTATTGCTCCAAGATTTAGTGTGATCATTTATTTACAGATCAATAGTGCTAGATATTTCTGTTACTGAAAAAAGCTTTAAGGATTAAACAATGTTTAGTCAATAGGATGCTGAGTTGCATCAAGAAGGGAATCACTGGCAGAGATAAAGAAGTCATCATCCAACTCAGCGTTTGTCAGGCCACACCTGGAATACTGTGTTCCATTTTGGTCTACACTGTACAAAAAAGACATTGTCAGGTTGGAGAGAGTCCAGAAAAGGGCCACTGGGATGACCAAAGGACTTTGAAGGCTACCAAATGAGGAAAGGCTGATAGAATTGAGTATGTTCAGCCTTCAGAAAAGAAAGCATAGGGGACATCACATTGCCATGTTCCAGTACTTAAAGGGTGGCTACAAAGAAGATGGCAACTCCCTTTTTACAAGGAGTCACATGGAAAAGACGAGGGGTAATGAGTACATATTACTTCTGAGGAAATTCCAATTGGGCTCTAGAGGAAAGGTTTTCACAATGAGAACAATCTACCACTGCAATAATCTTCACAGGGAAGTGATGGATTGCCCAACATTGGACACTTTTAACATTTGGCCGGATGGGGTGCTCGACCACCTTGTCTAGACAGTGCTTTTGTCTAGATGGAGGTTTTGCAAAGAAAGGTTGGACAGGATTATCCTTCAAGACCCTTCCAGCCTGGTATTCTATGATAAAGTTTCTTGGGAACCTTGGAGAAGAACCTGCATAATACATAGTTGCAAAAAGTTGACAGGTGTTAACTGTTAATTAGTTTGACTGATGTCAAATTTTGGACCATTGATGACTTGAATAAGCAACTGAATATTTTACTTCATCATGAATGAAATGGTTGAAACATATCATAGATCTATTTATTTAAATACAGTATGTCAAAATTTACAAGGGTGTCTTTGTCCCCTTGGTGTCAGTGATGGTCTTGATGTGTGTAAAAAATGCATCACAAGGATTCACACAAAAATCCTATTCTTTGTATAAATTTTTTCCCTTTTCTGTCAACAAAACAGTGAAATCCATACTTCTTTGCTTTTAAAAGTCAGGGGTTTAAAGTATTGCATTTTAAACAAATATCTATATGTTTTAACACATAAACTGTGATGGTAGATCTTACAAAAAAAAGGATTACCAACATTGCATAATTTAGTCAACATTTGAAAAGTGCAAACATTGGCTACATGTGCTATATTAATGCTGCACCTTTCTTGTATTAGCATAAAACATGTTGGGAAATGGTTTTACAGAGATTCATAAGATAACTAAATGTACATGCATATTACATACATAAATGCACACATGTTCACAAAGCAATCTTTACAATTCAAAGGCATTAGATATCTATCAACATTTTATGTATTGGACCACTTTCTTAGTGCTGTTTGAGAGCAAAGTGTGGTCTTCTATTAGCCAAAACATCACAAGACTTATTCAAAGGATGCAAATGTGTCATATTTTTCCTGCCAGGCTCATTTGCCTTCGCTCCTCTATACTCCCTGCATTACAGTAATGGAGTCCATAAAATGTAATAAGAAAAGGTGTACTTTAATTAGTCAAATCATGTTATGAATAAACTCTGCTATAAATCACTCCTCTTTATTTGCATGTACGAGTTGTGTATATTAACAATTTATATTACGTTTATTGAAGTGTCTGAAGGTGGGTTTATTTTAGAAAGTGTGAAGCCAGGCCAGGTCAGAAGAAGCCCTGAGACATTAAAATATTCAGCTATTGCAGTGGCTGATCAGCTATAAAAATTAATGAGAAGACTGCTAGCATGCAAGGGTTTTTTAAAACCTGAATAGAGAAATCAGAACACGTTAGTTAGACCTATTAAACTGTGTAGTAGTTCTCCAAGAAAAAATGCTGGAAGGTCTATCACTTAAGTCTATTAAAAAGGCTTAATTTAAATGGATTTTTCTGTTAGTAGAGAAGGTTAGGTCACGTAGTAGGTTTTTTTTCCTTCTGTGAGTGTTACAAGTCTATTAAGAGCATTCTAGACATTACCATCTATTTTTTTCTCAAATGTGTTCTGCCCCTAAATGGCACAGAGGTTTTCAAAGGCATCAAAACTTTTTAGATGTTTAATTCCATAATTTTTGAGGTAAGCATATATGGCCCTAAAGCATATTTTGCTTGCATATGTGCTTTTGGGTGTGTGGGTATACATGTCCAGGATACCACTAAATGTGTGGGCAGTTAGGCCAAAGTCTGTATAATTCTCAAAAGACATGTAGCTCTGTTGGTATAAGTGAAAGCTCAGCTGCAAGTCCTTGGTTTGCTCCATTCAGCAGAAGCTGGCCACCATACCCAGAACTCTGAATGAGATCTCAATAGTAGGTTGTTTAATGGCAGCGGTATTAGTCTGCTTCCGTGAATGTATTTTGCTTGATGCATCCTATGATTGTATCTGCATCACGCTTGGAGACCTTCCTAAAAATGTCATCCATGTTGTCATCTTAAACAGTCATTGCCACCTGAATGTCAACACCTCTTGTTAAAAGACAAGAAGTGGATGTTCCTGCATAGTGTACCATTGAATTTAGCCCATTTGTTCAGTCCAGCTTTCTGCGTGGTTTCATTATCCACATTTGTATCCTAATATGAGTCCTAAAAAATTCCATCAGCATATTTTGTTTTGTGCCTGAGTTTCAAAGGACAACATAAAAAAAAATAATTCTGTTCTATGATCCCCATCCTAAAGGTATGAACTGACTTCAAGGAACCCACTGTTAATACCATCCAGACATGTGCCTTCTCTTCTAGCACTACTCCCTTCCATTTTCGTGATAACCAGATTCATATGGACTTTACAGTTTTTCTGTAATGCTTTTTATCTTTTCCATCATAACAAGTCTGTCATTTTTGGCACCATATCATGTTTTATCAAAACTCGAGTAAAATAGTAGGACCTTCCACTTTATAAGAAAGGTGGTATCTTATAATGTCAAGTTGGCAGGTCATTCTGTTACAATTTGGATTTAATAAACCTGTGCTGTAATGTACACAGTGTCCCTTCACCATAACATTTTAATTAAATTTCCTACAGATCACCTTCTATAATAAAATAGTTGGATTTGTGGATGGGATGTGGATGGATTTGTGGATGGCAGAGGATGTAATATACCACAACTTTAGCAAGGCTTTCAGCAGTGTCTCCCTCCAATGTTCTTGAACCTGAGTTGGGATGTTACCTTCTAGATAGGTAGGCAACTAGATGGATGAAAAACTGGTTGGCTCATTGGGCTCAGAGGGTGTTGATTAGCAGGCTGTACTCCACTTGGCTGCTGCTTACAATTGGAATACCACAGGTACCTGTGCTAAGACCTGTAACATTTCATGTCTTTACCAATGACCTTGAGGTGAAATTTGACAGGGACAAATGTGAAGTCCTCCACCAGAAGGAAGTAGCCTCTTGAAATCATATGGCTGGGCACTGGTGGACAGTGAGCTGGACATGAGCCAGGAATGCCTCCTGGAAGGAAAGATGACTAACAGCATCCTGAGCTGTAAAACAGAGCAGATCCAGTAGATCAAGAGAAGTGACTATTTTCCTCTGTTTGATGTTAGACTGCATCTAGATACTGCATCGAGTTTTGTGTCCCCAGTACAAGAAAAACATTGATAAACTGGAGTAAATTCAGTGGAGGACAACTAAGATCATCATTTGCCCAGTGACAAGAGACTGAAGGAACTAGGCTTTTTATCCTAGAGAGGAGAAAATTTCAGGGACTTAGAAGCAACCTGGCAGGATCTGCAGGACAAGAAAGACCTGGGCTCTTCACAGTGATGCATAGTGGGAGACAATGGACATAAATTTAAATATAGAGATGACAGTTGAATATAAGGAGACACTTATTTACCAGGAGAACAGCTGAGCAGTGAAACAGTTGCCCAGAGAGCTTGTAACTTCTATTCTTTCCTGGAGATTTTTCAAGACCAGTCTGGATAAGGCCTTTGAGCAGCTTCATTTGATCTCATAGATGACGCTGCTTTGAGCATGAGTTTGAACTGGAGAACTCCTGAGTTCTGAAATATGCTGAGATTTTGCAGCTTCATAAATGCAGGATGGACAGATGGTTGCCTGCATTTGGTTCCATCTGCTTAGATGACATAGTTTGTACTGATAAGTTAGACTGCCTGCTTCAGTATGACATAGTGGACAAATGACAATAGTTTTGGATGAGCAGATCTCTATTGGCAACTTCTTTCAGGGAAGTGGTACTTCTTTCAAGGGTCTGACGCATTCATGTGGCAATGATGCTTGATTCACATTTTATTGCTGTTATTTAACAGAGATTAACTTTTTACTTGGTGATTTACCCACAAATAAAGGATATACATTTGGAATCAGATAAAAATGATGCCTCTTATAATAATGGAAAAATTTAGGTTGGAAAGGACCCTTGGAGATGACCTAGTCCAATCCCCTGCTTAAAGCCAGGCTAACTTAAAAGTTATATCAAATTACTATGGGACTTCATAGAATCATAGAATGGTTTGGGTTTGAAGGAACCTTAAAGATCATCAAGTTCCAACCCCCTGCCATGGGCAGGGAAACCTCTCACTAGACCAGGTTGCTCAAGGCCTCATCCAACCTGGCCTCAAACACTGACAGGGAGTGGGGAGCCACCACCTCCTTGGGCAGCCTGTGCCAGGGCCTCACCACCCTCACAGGGAAGAATTTCTTCCTAATATCCAATCTAAATCTACCCCCTTACAATTTAAAACCATCCCCGCCTTGTTCTACCACTCTGTCCTTCAAAAAGTCTTTCAGCTTTCTTGTAGGCCTCTTCAGGTACTGGAAGGCCTCTATAAAATCTCCCCGCAGCCTTCTCTTCTCTAGGCTGAACAACCCCAACTCTCTCAGCCTGTCTTCATAGGAGAGGTGTTTCAGACCTCTAAAGATCTTTTTGGCCCTAGTCTGGACTCATTCCAACAGCTCCATGTCTTTCTTATGTTTGGACACTAGAACTGGACAGACTACTTCAGGTAGGATCTCACGAGAGTGGAGCAGAGGGGCAGAATCACGTCCCTTGACCTGCTGAACATGGTCCTTTTGATGCAGCTCAGGATACAGTTGGCCTTCTGGGCTGAGAGCACCTGTTGTCAGCTCATGTCAAGCTTCTCATCCACCAACACCCCTATGTCCTCTGCAGGTCTGTTCTCTATTGCATAATCTCCCAGCCTGTGTTGATGACAAAGATTGCCCTGACCCAGGTGCAGGACCTTGCACTTGACCTTGTTGAACCTCATGAGGTTCATATGGGCCCACTTCTCCAGGTTCTCCAGGTGTCTCTGGACTTTCACAGTTCATCTTTTAAATATCTCTAAGGATGGAGATTTCACCGACATGGGCAACATTTTCCAGTCCTTATCTGCTCTCATGGCAAACTATGTTTTCCTATTATAGCCATCTGGAATTTTCCTTTCTGCAACCTGTGTCAGGGACCTTCTACCTTCTTCTGTGTATCTTTGAGAAGAGTCCAGCTCAACCTTCTCTAACCTTCCTATATACAATGGAAGACACCAGTTAGGCTTCTCCTCAGCTTCTATGGAAGCACAACAAAACAATCCTCCTTACCATTCAGTGATCCCTTTCTGCACTCCAGTTTGTTCTGGGGAGGCCAAAACTGGACAAAATACTCCAGACACAACTTCATTAATTAATTCCCTGAGTAGAGGGAAAAACATCCCACTTCCTTTGGCCTGGTGGTTGAGCTTTTAAGTTCTTCAGATTTATTTCTGAAGAGCTGCTGCTGCTGCTGCATAACTAGGCACTCCCCAGCCTGTAACAATGAAAGGGGTAATTCTGCCCCATCTGCAGAACTGTGCATTTATCTGTTGAATCCCATAGAGTTCCTGTCAGTTGAGTGTGGCAGCCCTGCCTACCAGTGTATCCAACCTTCACCCAAAGTTTGGTATGATCTGTGACCCTGCAGAAGGGTGCATAGCATCCCATTGATTGTTCAATGACAGATATTAGGTGGTGCTAACCTCACATTGACCTTTGAGAAGTGTCACCTGTAACTGGCCACCAATTAGGTTTCTAACAGCTAACCCAAAAAAATTTAAACCTATGATCAAACCATTTGCATTCATATCTTGGCCAGTCAAAATCCCAGTTTTGTTTCAGGGAAATTATGGAAAATGATGTTGAAAGCCTTGTTAAATTCAAGGTAAATTACAGCCACTGTTCTCTCCTTAGCCACAAAGCCACTTCATGTCATCACAGAAAGCAGTTAGGTCAGGTCAAATTTGCCAGTTATAAATCTTTGCTGGCTGTTCCTATTAATTTTCCTGTCCTTAAAGTTCCTGGAAACAACTTCCATGAAGACTTATTCTTCATTTTCTCAGGAAATAAGTGAGGCTAACCAGCCTGGAGTTCCCTAAATTTTCCTTCTTATCTATTGTGAGGCTGGGCATAAGATTTAACTTTTCTTGATCAACATAGACCTCCACTTTTCAAAGACGATAGCAAGTGGCCTTCCAATGACATTGCTTCATTCAGATTCATCTTGTTGGCCCCATGGACTTGTATATGTCCAGGTTATTTAAGTTGTTCTAAACAGAATACCTATCTATCATGGGTACTACTGTTCTTCCCCAAAATGATGCTACTCGGCAGAGGGATCAGTGACATCTCAAAGCAGATCTTGTCAGTAAAGTCAGAGGCAAAGAAAGATTTAAGTAGTCCTTTTCTGTGGCCTATGTTACAAGATCACCTGTTCTGGTCATTATCAGGCTCATATGTTCCTCAGTCTTCCCTTTGTTGTGAATGCATGTACCAAGCCTTAAAATAGGCTTTATCAGCTTGATTTTACTAGGCAGTCTGCAGCAGACAACAATCAGTTCATCCCACTTTATTGGCTTCCCTTCTAATCTTAAGCTATAAGCTTTCAACAGGTCTGCCACCAAATTCATAGCAGAAATCTGGGCAGTCATGATGTGCTTTCATGTAGAATGCAATTTCCCCACACCTTTCTTCTCTGCCAGTCTTTCCTAAAGACCCTTCATCCATATGCCCATCATAGTACTCCCATTGTACAAGTTATTCCACCACTTTGCTGTGTGACCAGTGATGTCCATGCACTGCATCCATGTATGGGACTCCAGTTTCTGCTGTTAGCTTTTCAAGATGCATATGTTTGTGTAGAAACACTTGAGATGTGAACAGGGATGCCTTGTTTTCTCAGAGGAAGTGAGAGACCATCCCTTGTCACTGTGTCCTACATACTGTCTTCCCCCACTTATCCAGCTCTTGTGTCAGAATGAATTTGGATGGGATAGGAACCATATGAGAGGTATTATCTCTGTCAGCATAAAGACATTTCCCCTCATAACAATGAACTTATTGAATAGACATAAAGAAGAACAATGAAACTAAAAGCTAAGCTGTAGTTTGATTGAAGTAGATGTAGTAGTTCATCAGCAGTCCTGATGCTGTATATCTGTATTTTTCTCAGAACAAGGAGGCAAAAAGATGAAGGGTCATATTTCTGTCCTCTTATTCTTTATTTTTATTAATATTAGTGTTTAATATTTTCAAGCAAGCTTCAGATGCTGAACACAATATATAGCTAAGAGTTCTGAAGAGATTTTTAATGTGCTTGTGTAGCTTGGGAAACAGGAATGTATCAGATAACAGAATAAATAGCCATGAGGGTCATGCTCATTCTGTCACTGGTCTCAAAATTGTAGTATGAAGAACAGAACAAGGGGAACATATCTTCTTTGCCTAGTTGCCTTCTAACATTTTTGCCTTCTGTCCCTGTAATGCAATTAGGGATCTATGTTTTTAAGGTGCTGTGAGTATTACTGATAGTTTACTCTTGGTCTTGAAGGATTGTTACAGTGACAAAATTTTCAGGAATATATGACTCTTTTTTCCCCTCACATAACTTTATGAAAGTACCACAGGAGTACTTAGTAAAGGTTTGGCAATTTAAAACTCAGTAATTAATGGCAGTGATTTATCTGTTGCAGATCATAGCCACTGTTTGTGATGGATTAGTAGACAATAGGTCAGCTCCCAGAAGAAGAGGAAACCTGTGATTTTGCCTTTCAACTGGTTTCTCTTTACAGCCTTAAATCTTGCCTTATGGGGTCCTCCATCCACTTCCCTTTTCCCTTTCTTCTCCAGATTCCCATAAACAGGGCTTTTTTTCACATAGGCCCTATAACATTTGCATTGAGACCACTTCAAAAATGGTCAGTATATTAACCAGTGAAATTGCAATGTTCTGCCTAAAACCCAGAAACTGATGCTTCTCAATTAACCATAGTAAGGCTTTAGCAGAAGTTTGTAGTAAAGGTTCATATGAAATACTCAGGAGTAAGATACCAGCTCTATAAATATTGAAATCAGTAGGAATTTAAAACCCAAAAGGGCAGAATTGCCTGTTCATTGACTTGGCCCAAACATGCATCACATTAATAGGAACAGATAGGAAACACAAAATATTCTGTATCAGTTTGATCACGTTTTCTATAACTAAAGGACCTTCATTCCCTTATGATGCAAACGATGTATAGTACAAAAATTAAGAACTCTAGCTTTGTGTATGCAGATATAATTATAGTCTAAACCGCATGTAGAATTTGATTCTAAAGTTCACAAAATTAAGTCCCACCCCAAAGAGGGTCCTTATAAGCAGCAGGTCTAAACTTAAAACAAAATCCTAAAACATTAGATTGCCAAATATGAAGTATTTTAAAACATCTAATTTATTTTTGCTAAAGATTATTATAATTACAGGCTATCAAGGTGGAAGGGTGCCACTGATTTGAGAATGCCTACTTGAATTAATAAAACAAGAATCTATTCAGCTATTGAAATGTCTGTGTTATTGCCATTACCAGAGCTACATGCACAAAGTACAGTGAAGTAAACTCTGTTGTATTTATACGAACCCTGTTGTATTTATATGTAAAACATAAACAGCAGAAATGAAGTCAAAACATAGTAAGAAACCCAAAAAAGCCCTAAACCAAGGTATGCTGAAATGCCATGGAAAATTCTGGCCCATGAGGGCTTTAGAAGTTAAAGGTACACTGACATTTCAGTGCCTCTTTGGCCAACATGAGACATTTTCCTGCTGTGGAAGAAGCCAGGCTGATTCCCAGCTTGAGCCACATTCTTCCACCTCTTCATACATATCACTGTATGGTTTCATGCCTCCATATACGTCATTCACTTCAAAAGGCACTTAGGTGGCTTCTATGGGAGGCATTCAAGAGGTGGCTGCTCTATGAGTTCTGATTTAAGACAAGGATTTTTATATCCTCAAGTCCAGGGCATTGCTGATTTTAGATTCTGATACATGTGTGTAGCAGTAAAAATTTAATGTGCATTGGGGTAGCAGAAGAGTTGGTAGAATCTGACCTAAGTGTAATAGATAAGGTCACATTGCTGTGTAAGTGAAAAAAATAAGCATAGAGGAAAGAGTTTTACCCCTGGAAAATCAGCAAACAGAATCCAAATAGATCAAGTATAATAAAACATGAACCCACTATGGTACTATAGCAGCAACTTATGTGTAAAAAGTTACATGAAGGGACTGATTATTATTTATAGACAAACTCATCTGCACAATTGTAGAATGAAGAGGCAACTTCAGAGAGTGTAGATGTTTCCAGACATTACTGAAAGATGGCCAAAGACTAGAAAGTATTATAAGACTCATGGGAGTCAAAGTTGTAGTTCATAATAGAGATTGGATCTCAGGCTAAGTTTTGGTCTTGTTTGAAAACCAAGTATGTTCTGGCTAGCTACTGTCAAAGACCATTGCTTTGTCTTAAATAAGTGATTAGGTTACCACCTAAAAATGTGAACTTTTTGCAATGTCACAGCAATATAGATTGGATATTTCAGTTTGGGTCTGCCACTGAGTAAACTGAGACTGCAAGTCTGTATTCTGCTGGTTTAGATATAGGTTTGGTTACAAATGGCACCGCAGGATTAGATAGGATTCCAACTAATAAGCAAGTGCTGTACTTAGAATCTCTCACACTCTGTTCAGGAACAGGAAAGGCATTAGAAGAAGCTGGAGATTATGATGATGAACCAGAGAAATATACATGCACACATGAACATGTCAGTACATGTGCTTGCTATTTGAACAGAAATGTGTCTAAAAAGGTGAGAGAGAATATAGGAGAAATCTTCATGAAGTAATGAAATGGATGAGATATCTGCTAATGACTCAAGATTTCCAATGGGAAACATACGCTCTTGCATACTGTTAAAAGGCTAATCCTGAAATGATTCATACACATGTTAAGAATGTCAAATGAGTCCATGGACTATGAGTTCCACAGCAGACCAAATTAAGGGTATTATGTTGTATGTTACCTAATTGTTACATGACAAAGAGCCAAATTCCCACTAATAACAAGTACTGTTTTCTCCTTTCTAGAAGATGGTTTGTGGGATGATCTAGATTTCCTTGATTATATTGTGACTTATAAATGTGTCATTCTAGCTCTGAAATGTCAGAACTGTTGAATGATTAGCGGTGTGCCCTTAGAACTTTAATCAGCACTCCATTTAAGAAATGTTAAGAAATGCCTTTTACCATCCTCAAGAATTTCTCATGCTCTGCATATGAAAGCTGAATTATTTCAGTTGCAATATCAAGAAAACAGTTTCTTATGAAGCTGGAATTTCTTACTTGCATTCTACTTAAGTTGTTGAAGATGTTTGGCAATGCTTAAGTTTTCAGGTGTAATTAGACAAACTAATTGGAATATTTGTAGTATTGTGTCAATTTCTCCTTAATTCTGAATATGTTTATCTATAGATAATGTGTTATGCTTTTCTCATAGATAATTATCTGATAGGTCTTGGTAGGTATACACAAACACTTTGAAACAAATACAAGCATTCATTTTAGAAACTGAGAAAACAGTTGTGATGTGGCTTTCTACTATGTTGTTGGCACTGAAGCCAGGTAGAGGAAATGTGAAAGGGTGGTAGATGATAAAACCAAACTCCACCATATGTAGCAGGAGACAGGAAGTCAGGACAGAATGTACTCACTGACAGACGTGACAAAAACTTAGCAGCCTGCTGCCAGCTCACTTTGAGGAGTGACGAGATGCAACTTTCCTCCTGTCAGTTTGTGTTGCCTTTTTGTCATCTGTGTCCTCAATGGAGAATTTCAGGTTTTATTTTCACAGTGTTTGCTTAGGAAACAATAATGCTTGCTTCAGGTGCAATGCATCTTTTAGGTCAGGAACCTTAGAACCCCATAACTCATAAGTTACTTTTTTCATTGTAGGCAATTAAGTAAATAAACATATACATGCACACTTTTCCATGGAACTATGATTTTTGCACATTATAATCAATACAGAAATAAATCATTGCAAGTTACACATTTGCAATACATATAATGTGTGCACCAGGAAAGAGGACTTGGGAAGAGGATGTATTGAGATAAACACCAAAAACACATAGTTGATGTAAGTGTATGCTATTAAGAGAGGAGATTAATTAAAGTTTGGACAGGGAATATATCCTTATAAGTTACTCTTTTCCTGCAAGTGCTGTGTTTTGAGAGCTGCTGCTAAGTCTCCAAGGAAACCACTGCTATTTGTGACTCTGTTTAGTGGTAGAAAACTAATTTTTACCTGCTTTTCTAAGACTGACAAGTCACGACAGCTCTTAGAAGTCTGAAAATCGGTTATTAGTCAAGCCTTGCTATATTTTTAGTTACCTTTTTTGTGTATTTAGACTGAATCACTGAACTAAACTACAGATCAGAGGTGGAAAAGTCAGTTGTGATTTGGAAATATGGTACAAATCCTAATTTTCACAACAAAGTTTGTAGCATAGTGGCATTACATTGAAAAATTAAACTTCTTGTTTAAGTCAATTATTAATCTCTCATAAACATTGATTTGCTTACATGGATTTGCTTTCCAAGCTGCTTACGTATTTGTATATACACCAGGAGGATGGACTGAGCACCTTCCAGTCTGTTGCTATGGTGTACAATCTTACCCCCAATGACAACCTTGAGTAAAAAAAAAAACCTTGAGTAAAAAAAAATCTTTCTTTATTCTTAAATTGGAGGCTGACAGTGACAGCCAGATCTTTAAAAAGATGTTTTTCTCATGCCTCATAGGGGATTACTATGTGTTCATCCTTTTTCCATGTTTGTCTGCTAGCAAAGTGAAACAGTTGACACCCCTGAGTTGTCAAAGAGAGTTTGCTGTTTTCCCACATGACAGCAGAGGTAAGATTGGAGCACAAAATGTGTGTACCAGATTACACCAAAGTCATCCACTCAGCCTCACATCTCGTCTACAACATCAGCTGAGGGACGCTGTCTACGTTGTTGTGTAAGTACAAGGCAATTGCAAGGTAAGATGTGTAAGTACAAGGCAGTCAGGTCTTGGCAAAGGAACCATCTGCCACAAACAGTGTCCTTGTGTTTCACAGCTCAGAATGATCTTTTCCATCATCATTTTGACTGGTCTCTATTTTAAAACCATGAAAACCTTTTACATTTCAAGATACAATTCAGAGTTTGAAAAGAAGACTTGCCATGTAGTTCAGGAGAGGCAGGGATGTGTAAGAGCAGCAAATTTGGAATTCACCTCTGGGCTAAACAGGAAACGATGCTGTGGTGGTTACAGAGCATGATAGTAGAGGTCATCTCTGCCCTTCTGACAAGTAGGAAAACACATGTAACTTCGCACTCGAGTTGCCATATTATGTGCATGTTACCTTTCAGCTCCTCTGTTGGACTTCATCCAGAGTTGCCTGGTAAGTGATGTTATTGCTCCATTCAAAGAGGTCTTTGAAACAGCAAACCAGCTCCAACTTTTTTTGGTGTCATCTCAAAAGAAGGTTATTTATTTTAATGTTTTTTTCCATATTTTATTTGCAGGTATAACAGGATACACCAGGATTCAAATTTCCTATTTTCCCATGTCTGATTTTCCTCTTAGATAATCCCTATGTATGCAAAAAGAGAGTAATAAACTGCATAAAACAGAACTGGAAGACATATGTGGGGAAGAAAGAATTGATAACAGCTACAGGGCTGTTGAGAAGTGATGGTACAGATGACTCAGAGGTACGCTCCTTCACACATAACCTGAGCATGCAAAACAGATTTATTTTTTTTTAATGACAACCTGTGGGTTATATACCTGAAGCTGTGGTAATTTAATGTTTCTCAATCCTGGCAAGTGTGTAAGTGATATTCTTTGTGACTCGTTTTGTATTTTTGTTAATTAAGTGGGAAATTTGAAGTGTATATTGTCAAGCCTGGTCAGATATACATAATTATACCCAACTAAAAACTTTCAAATATAACAGTTAAAGCTTTGCTTTTATTTCTCCAGTTTACTGGTTTTATGAATGACAAATACTTTAAACTGTGTTCTCAAATGTGCTCACGCTGAACTCAAAAATCTTTAAAATCCAAATAAATTTCAGTATACATATGAGTTTGTGAGACTTGCATGTATGTGAAATCTATGTACATTAACAGTGACTCAGTGAAGACAGTGGACTTCTAGATATTAAATACTGGAAAAGAACAGGATGAGGTTTACTAAAATCTCCAGGGCATTCAAGAGGAATCAGAAAGCCTCTGTCCACTCAGCACATGGCTCACTGTTTCTCTTCTGGATTGCTCTCCCTCATTGTGCACAGCACTCCCCTGGGGAGACAAATGTGCACATTTTTCCACAGATTTTCAGTCAATGGGTTCAGAAGAGAAAACTTGTTGATGGATAGGAAGGCTGATGATAGAAAGCTGGTGGTATTGTGACCTCGCTCACTAGGTTTAGACATAATCAAATCTCAGTGAGTTTGAGTCAGATGTTGTGAAAGGGTCTGTGCTAGAGGCAAGTCACTCCCTTAGACTGTTTGAAGGCTCAGGCTCAGAACACAGTCTTTGCAGTCTCCTGAGAACAGACATTTTTTTCTGCTGTTGTCTTATTTGGCACCGAGTGTCTCACCTGGTTGAGCTGTTGGACCTGAGGGTGAGCTCCCAGGAACTGGTGGGGAGTCCTGTGTCCACTAATACCATCATGTTTCAGGTGGGCTAGGATACCCTGGCTTTGCAGTGTATGGGATACACATGATGTTCCTCAAAGGCTGTATTGAATAATATTTATGGCACATTTATATACACATCTACATAAACAGATGAAAGCAATTACATTCAAAGCCTCAATAAAACCAGTGCCAAATACTAGACATTTTTCCCCATGCCTTACCTATATGTTTAGAAATATGGGTCTTGACTCTGTGTTGTTTATTCAATCAGATTAATTCCTGGGTTTGTTGATTACCATGAAGTTACCCCAGCCATAAATTCAGCCTGTTAACGTTAGTGTAAATGCTTTTGTGAAGATGACCGGTAGCACTAGATGTTAACAATAACACCACTATCCACAGAGCTATTTCCACCACAAAAGATGTCAGAAAGCCTTATTAAGCCATCTAATTCTGCCTCTTTATTTTTCCTCTCTGTCTTAATGTGTCCATCAATGTTGATGCAATGCAGTATAGGCTGCAATGTCAGAAGCAATGCAGCCATTCAAGTATTAGGTTCTTCTGTGGATGTTGATGAAAAATGAAAGGCACTTGTGCCTCACTATTGTGACAGTGAAGGAATAACAAAGTAGCAGCTTTTCTGTCCTGTTTTTTTATTATTATTTATTGTTATTAAAAAAATTTTTTTTGGTATTTGCTTCTAAAATATATTCTGGTCACTTGAAAATGTAACAAGGCACAGGATAAATGGGGAAGGCAGCCTTTTTAATCATTCTGGGAAGAACAAAGCCTTGCTTCTTGTTAGCTACTACTGACCTTGAATCCGATGCAGCTTTCTTGGACTTGTTATTAGATGGGGACTCTCCCAGTTTGCAAGTTATTGGGAGGCCCTTTCTGGGCCCTGAAGTCCTTAGTGTGAATTAACACCTGATAGCACATATTTGTGCTAAGGGGCCAAAGACTGCACTGTCAAGAAGTTGAAATAAAATCTTGTGGAGGTAATGTCTCCACTCATTAAACTACAGACACATCAGTTACTGTTAAAGTTTTGTTCCCTAAGAGTTCCCAAAGTGCCTAGCTAGTTTCTTTGCTTATGTTTACTTCAAAAACCTTTCTGAAGTTATGGCCTCTTTCAAAACCGTGTCACAAAGCAATTCCAAATTAATATCCTGTGTTCCTTTTCAGAATCATATTCCTTCTCTTTATAACTACCTTCCAACCCTAAGATTTCTCACTGTTCTGATTCACCCTGACACGATCTGAATCATCGCATGGCAAAGTTGTTTCAGAGCACAGACTTGCAGTTCTGCTATGTAACATTAAACCAGATCTTTCTGGATGTGTTTTTAATCATTGTTGTTTTTCAGATCAATGGCTACAGTTCCGGTGGGGTCAGGGAAGAATATTATTTACACATACTGCATGTGCAGTCAGATAGACCTTTTGTGATCATGTGAATATCTTGCTTTGGAAGCTGCCCTTGCTACCAGCTCCACTACTTACCCACTTATCATGCTCTTGTCCCCAGAGCTGCCTGGCTCCCTTCTAGGGGACAGACGTTTAACTGCTTTCACATCCTTCTCATTGTGATCCCCAGGCTTCCAGTACATTGCTTGTAAAACACCCTTGTTTTCACTTGCCTGACATCCCCTTAGGTACACTAATTCCCCTCCTTCCCCTCATATCCCAACAATCATCAACTACAGAGGCATCCAACATACCTTTTTGTGACTATCTTTTCCCCCTATGTTTCATTCAGATACAGCCAGAAAGACCATGAGCAGAAAGCTTGTAAAGTGATTAAACTAATTTTCTTCATTTGCCGTGGCGCCAGCTTGCTAGGGCCTTTATAGAAACTAGCTCAGTCATGCGGCAGGTTGAGCTTGAGATTCCTGATGCAGATCATTATGCTCCCATAAATTATCTCAGATGTACCTGAGCCAGGGTTTGAACCAGACATTGACTGGAGAGGTTTCTTCCTTTTGCTTTTTCTTTACTATCCTGCACCACATCACTCTTGCTTGCAGAATGGAGGGGAAAAAAACAACTTTTTTTTTTAAAATCAGTTTATTGTGTTCAGTACCACTGTATTTGAAAAGTACTCTCTCCTTTTAAGTCAAAAATATTTTAAATTAAATTCCTATAGTACCCTGGTCTGGGGAAGAGTAGGAAACAGATGTTTTCCATTTTTAATTATTAATTCAATGAATCATAATCTATTAAAAAAAATTACAGTGGTCATACATGGTAGTATTTACTTCTGATGAGCTTATGCCTGCGTGGGTGTACAATTTATTAGTAACCTTCAATAGAACTGATCATTGAAATAGAAAAAATTCTTTGAATAAACTTTCCATTGATATATATTTAGTACTCAAATTTTAAACTGCATTCTTTTATCAATTTTTCATGTTATCCAACTGCAAATTTTAATGAAATTTCTGCTATAAGAATTAATGTAGTTATGGCTACATAACACAATGTGCTAAAAGCTTACATGGTAGTAAATATTCATTAAATTATTTCTTAATTTCCAAAAAAAAAGCGCTTTATTTTTTCCTGACACCCCCTCCACCAACACCCCCCAGATCTAAATGCTAAAACCAAAATGCAAGTTTTAACACTAATCTTTGAAAACTAGGCCAAACAGTTTCATATGTTCCAGTTTTCAGTCTTACAAAAACAACTTGCTCAGCTTTCAGGGAAAACAGAATCTTTGAGATCAGCTCACAGATTTGTTTCACAAAACTTGTGGGATATTTTGGTTTATGTTTTTTTGCAATCCATAGTTTTTGCAAAAAACCTTGAGAAAAGTTTTATTCATAAATAAGACAAATGAAGCTAAGGAGAGCAAAGCAACTCTAGTAATTGTGCTGCTCTTGCAAGGCACCAGCATCATTATGAGCAGGCTCAAGAGTATTTGTACCATCCACGTACAAAAATATGTTAATGAGATAGCAACATCTTTGGATTTAAAAATGAACCATAGACAGACCCAGGATGAGTAAACATCTCCCTATCATCAATGCTGATGAAAAATACAGCAAGGTTGGCTCTGCTCCCTGGGGTGGGTAAAGCTTTACATCTTCCCCATAGAAATGTGTTAGGTACCAGCTGACAGTTGTCTTTGGAGCACACCTACAGATATTTCAGGCCAGAGCTGCTGAAGAGAAAGGAACTGGGAAGGCTCGGTTATGCTGGTGAAGGATGTGGTGTTACAGCAGCTGTACTCACCTCTGTGCTGCTTTTCTGGCACTTTCAGCTCAGAATGTTGAGTGCCTTCGTGAAGGAACTCCCAAGGCAGGGAGGAGTGGGAGGGTTTTCTTTGCTTCTATATGACCTGATTTCTAGTAATATAATGAGATTGATCACTTCCCACATATATGGATTTGAGCAAGCTTTTGAAAATTTTCAGCTTGGACCTATCCTTTTTTAACTCACGGTTCTTATGTCTTATAGTTCTTATGTTCTTATAGTAAGATTTCTGAGTGTTTCTTTGGAGACTCTGCAAAACGTTATAAAAATATATGCTCTGAATTTTTCCTCAGACATTTATAGCTGTTTATTTTTGCTTTTGGTTTTATTTCTTTTTCCCAATGCACACGTAATTACTCAAACGACATTAGAAAAAAATAATGGTAAGGAAACTCTTTATGGAGAGGTTAAAAAAAATCAGATTAATGATTTTGTTCTAAATTCAGAAAGCAACTGCCAAAAAAAGAGAAGAATTTTAACAATTCTGGTAGGGGGTGGGTAGATTATCTGATGTAAGAAAACAGATTTGAACCCAGACTGAATCTGGGGTCCATTTGTAAAAACAAGAAATTGAGCCCAATAGTTCCATAAACTGCAAGTGCAGTAGCATGACAGCAGAGGGTTGATGGCCTATAATGCTTTGTCAGAAGCTTTTCCTCTCAGAATTGTTAGAGTTGTTGCCCATGGAGAAATAAGTGCCCTTTAGGACATGGTTCAAGTATAGGAGTAGTTTAGTCTGTCTTGTGTCTGAGAGAACAGAGGAATTTATCAAGAAAATTGTATAGGTTTTTACGGTTGACTGAAATTCAAATCCAGGAATTGAAGGTGGAAAGTTGATGTTTTGACTTAGGCAAACCAGAAAGGAGAGGTTTCTGCTGTATTTGAGAGGGACGAGGTGAGTTTCCTTTCATGTAAACCAGTGTTAGTCATGTATTTCTAAAAATAACATGCCTTGCTGTCATTTCAGCCTGGGATTATCCATGTGTCCTGGAGACAGGCAGACACCTGGGAGACAATTTCAGTGAGCAGAACATTCTGTAGTTGCGGGAGGTGTTTATTACGCCAAATCATTGTTTCTCACTTCATTTCACATAATCATAACTTCTGTGGCATTTCCTTCTTTGACCTTCAGTATAGATCAGAGGACACAGCTGAAAGCAAACACACTGTTTATGTGGGCTTGGTCCCTTCCAATTAAAGGATTTTTTTCCCTCGCACTTTTCCCTACTCTGTTTTCCCTTCAGTATTTAATATCATTGCCTCTTAAGTTTCAGTGGCCACACTGAGCATTCTCAGTTTTCCTGGGTAGAATGCATTCCTCTTTCACAGATGTTATCGGAAAATCCTCTACAAGTCATTATCTATGGAAAATACTGTTGTAACAGTCCCTCTTTTGCACAGGTGCATGGCAGATACTTTATTAGATTTCTTTTTACATAGGAAATAAAAAGAAAAGGAGCCAAGTATTGAAATGCTCTAATTTTAAAAGAATAACCCAGACAATCAGCCAAAACTGATCACATCAGACTCTAAAAAAGGTTTTGTCTCCACAGAAGCAATAATTAAGAGCAGTATATTTCATGAAGTTATTTCGTCTTCTCTGTCATTCCCTCTTCTCATATCGCCTTTTGCCTATGTCCCTTAAAATAATTTTTGTTCTTATTCTTTCTGATGTAGTTACTCTTTCTCCGAATCACAAATGGTTACCTCTGACTATTAATGGTTGATTTCCCTGTTTTCATATTCTAGTTAAAGGCTTGCTTTAATTTTCTGGATGCATAAAGGGAAAGATGCTTGCTGTGTTTTACAGCCTGTACAGTACTACAGCCCGTCTTTGGGCTTAGACCCTTTACCACAGCACATATGCTGTAGACAAAAGTTATACTTCATTCCTACTCTCAAGTAAAATTAAGCCAGATCCTGACCTTGAGCCTACAGTTTGTAGAGAGCTTTAAATGCTGGGCTTGTGCGCATTTAACCCCACATCTAACAGTTGTAGGGTCATAGTGAGGTGACAGATGCTCTCTCACACCTCCTACTGTAGATGATTAATTATGAAGAGAGGTCTTTGCATTGACTAGACCTGAAAATTTCAGCTGATTTCCTCAGCAAGGTTCTTGGCAGACCTGCAGGAGCATCTTTGTTGATTCAAGCCAGCTAGTGTCTGTTGTGTTTATCACAGATTTCCTTACACAACATAACCGTCCAGGCTGATAAAAGCAATGAAATTTCAGTACAACACAGAGCTGGAAATTTGGATCTCAAACAAACAAATACTGCCATCAATATTCCCGGCATTATATAGCTGCTATTAACATCAGGCTTACATATTGTAATTTTATTTCTTAAACTACACAGATAGTGCTTAGATGTATGGATTTATTATCACATTTGGCATATATTATTTATAGCATAAGAAAGGTGAAACATCTTGCAGCATGCGTGTAAAGATTAGGATTTATTGTCCAGGAATCCTTGAACAATTTTATCAAAAGCCCATTTCTAGGTGGTGTTTTTCTGCAATAAATCATACAGCAGAAATCTATCAGTGGACACCAGTAGGAGATAAATGAGAGCAGAGGAAAGAGGGTCATCACAGATTTTTTTTTCTGTATCATGACCTGTCATTGGCAGAAATCCATTTATTATGGTACACGAATGATTTTTTCCCCTTACTCACTGGGTTTGCCGTTCTGGACTGTTATCTAAAATAAAATGAAAACTTCACAAAATGTAAGCTTTTGGGAATCATGAAAACAGAGATTACTCAAAGACCACAGGTGTAGAGACTAACACTACTTCTCTTTTTCCTCTCTCTCTCTCCCTCTTTCTTTCTTTTCTCTTTCTTCTGTTGTACATAACAACAATTTGTTTTGAAGTTTTCATTATGGAAATAGAGAAGGAGGAGGGACAGGACCATAAACCTGATCCTGTGATTGTATATACAAGAATAACTCAACTCAACTAGTTGGTATATGCATGAAGAAGGGAAACTGTATAGCCCAATAGAAATGGGCAAGCTCTTCTTGAGCTGCATTTACACTAATTGAAGTTCTTCAGGAACGTTTCTACCTTTTTAAATTAAATAAATTTACATTTGTTTTTAAGTAAAGAGTGGGGATGGGGAGGGGATAAGGATGAGGCTGAAGTGTAGGGTTTTTTGCTAAGTTGAGATGAATCAAGGCAGGAAAGAGCAATGTAACCTCACACATCTCAATGAATATTACCACCTAATTTTTGACAGCATCTTTGAGAATGATCCTCTGCTATTCCAGGCAGCTGGTGTGGGATTTGGTATCAGGGTATCAGGGCTGACCTCCTTGGCCAGAATGTTGCTCATAGCAGTCAGGCTTGGGGGAATTGAGAGGAGAAGCAAGAGAAATTGGTGAAATTTTTGTAATACAACAGCGAAAGCTTTAACCAGGAGCGATTTGTACTTTTGAATCTTTCCTTTGTACAAGTAATGCACCACTGGAGCACATGATAGTTAAGAGACCCAGTTTGTGCTCCTTTTGGAAAGCCTTGATTATTTCTGCTTGATTAATTCAGGATTTTATCACAGTGCAGAAGTTTTATATGATTCCTCATCTCTCTGATTTCTTTACCTTTTGGACATGTGCCACAAGCACTTTTCTTTCCCAAGCACAGGGGGTCTAAATCCTCCTTTCAACATAGATGCAGTTGTGGATTAATGGTAATTCATTTGTGCAGGCTAATGGTTTCATCAACAGAGACAAGAGTGACACCTCATAAGCCCAATCAGACAAGCCATGTAAGTTTATGTCACTGTTGGGAAGTTGACCTAGCTGCAAATGAATCACCAAAACAGAAACTTTCCTTCCCAACACTGGACCGTCAGCTCTACACTACAGAGAATGAGATACTATCCTTGCGGAAGAGAGGTCTCACTGCCAGATGCATCCCCGTGTTGTCAGAAAACACGTCTCCTTCTAGTACTTGAGTATGTAAAATGCAACTAAATAATCCAGATATTAATTTTTCAATGTTTATATCTTTCTTATCACTAAGGTTTGAGATACTGAAGCAATTTGCCAAATTGCTAGGAAGAGTCACAATCATTCTTCAGTAATCCTATCACAAGAAAATACAAGATGTTATTGTAATGTATAGTTTACTGGGTTAATGCCGAGTATTTACTTAATTTACAGGGGAGGGGGAGGAAAGAGAAAGGCTTGAAGTGAGCAATTCAAATTGATGACAGAAACAAAAATTTAAAAGCCAGTCAGGAGAAATCTTTCTTTCTGTTGTAGCTAGTGGAAATTTATTGTTGACTTCATTTGAGGCAGGGTTTAATCCCACATTTCTATTTGAAAAGTTTCTGATTTTTATTGCTACAGTAGAAAAAGGTTGCTACTACAGAGAAACCATGTAGTTCAAATAAGCTTTAGCTGTAACTGTATTTTATGTTGGTTACATGCAAACCTTGCTTGTATGAAAATTACAGTTTCTTGTTTCCTCTGTGTGATCAGTTGCATTCTGACATGCAGGCTTGATTTTAATGGGTTCCAACACGTGCAGATTTTTAATCTTTATGGATTAAACTTTAATCATTTTTTAATCTTTCAAACTCTCCTTGAAATATTGTAGTTTTAGATCATTTTCCTTGTTGCTTGTGTAAATCTTTTACGACAAAGAAATTCATTCATTCAAAATAGGAAAAGAACTGATGCAGTAAAAGAAGGAAAAGTTGCCTGAAATGTTAAGATACTACAGGAATCTATTATTTTTTATTTCATCTTGACTTCACTGTTTGCCTTCAACATGCAAACTCTCTTCAGAGTTACATGAAAAACTGAGCTGAACTTTGGAAAACTCCAAAGTCCCACTTTTTTCAGATCTAAGACCATGACTACTCTTTATTTGGCTGACTTAATTTTCAACTAACTGGAAGATTTTATTCCTTGGAATCATAACAGCTACAGACATGAACAATAATTTATGGCTACCACATCAAACGAATAGCTCAACATATTAACCCACATTTCAACTTTACAGTAAACTCAACTAAATATCTTAACCTGTCCAGAAAGAGGACTCTTCTAAACATCCAGGACTGCTATTTGAATAATGAAATGGTAATATTGAACATATTACATTAGAATATAATCTTAGGCCTGCAAACTGGGAAAAAAAGACAGGCTACAGGGCAAACTACATTTTTTAATGTTGTTAGGACCTGAACTAATCTTAAATCTATTTATTTCTTCTTCACTACCAAATGAAAATAAGCAGCAATATAAGCTGTAGTTTACAGTGCTGCAGTCTAGTTTCTTTTGGGGAAAGACAGTTTGTATCTTTCTTTTTAGTTTTTTGGTTGAAACCTTTAATTATAACCAATTGAATCTCCTTAAAGAATGTGGGGTGAATTTTCTACAATATCATGCACTTTTACCTATTATGAAAATTTAACATATATGCCAACTAACCTTTCATTTTAATATTCATGCTCGTGTTAACTATCTTTTTCTTATAAATGCTACAATCAAATCTTTCCTTGAGGCAAATCCTGTTCCACTTGCTGCAAGTCAGATGGGATTATTTTGAATGAGGAGGAGGAAGTGTCTGCAAGGAGATTATGGGACTTGCAGAGTTACAGAAATTATGGGAATTGGAAAGCAATTGCAGGAAACCGATGTAGAATGTTCTTGTAGAAACCACAGTGTGGGTTGCAGTGGGGCAGAGTTACCCTGGGTGGATAAAAGTCTCACATGTATCATAGAAAATGCAGTTTACCCCTTGACATCAAACTGAATAGCACTCTAGGTGTTGCACAGAAATGGTGAGATCTTTTTCCTTGTTCTGTGTTGGACATGGCCAGGCAGGACACAGGGTGGAAAGGAACAGAGAAGATAAATAAGATGTAGCAACTCTTCATGCTGTCAGAGTGAGTGGGCTCAGCTGCTCCACTGTTTTCTGTCTTGAGCTCATGCAAGGGTTTTGAGGGTAACAGATACTTCATGCTCGGCAAACACTCCATGCTTGTGTAGTATGGAAGAGGGCAGAAAGGCTGGAGGGCTTCCTTCCTCCCTCCATCTCTGTTGGCAGCCTCCATGGCAAAGTCAGCTTCCTGGCTTTAGTCTAGGGTAACATTTTTGGCTTCCATGTCCCCATTGATTCTTTAAGCCTATGTGCATTCAGTTTGTAAGTGACTTTAAGAGACAGGAAAGTACAGAAATAAGTACACTTCTGTTTTCAAGTTTAATACTATCAGGTTCATAAGTCACCCATGGCAAAGAAATCCCTTGGCCCCTTTTGTTTCACAGCCAAAGAAATTTGTCCAAGGTACAGGTGTCTTGTGTGTCCTCTCCCTGAGACTATGTTGTGTCTTTTTTGCTCACCCTGCTTCGTAAAATGGTTTTGTGGTCCACATCCCCCTTATGATGTTAGTACTTGCAGTATCTGTAAGATTTCCACATGTAAAACAAGGTATAAATATAGCCCAGGAGTTTTAGGGCTCATGTGAGAGATATAAAAATTAGTTGGTACCTAGAAAACTGTTCGTGCTTCAGGTGTCTGGCACTTTTAGAGACATGAATCCTCTCCAGTGAATTACCTTGATGTACATGAGAACTGGAACACTGAATAGGAAGTGTGAGGAAGCCTGTGGGGCTCAGGTCCCTTTGTGTATTCATAGGATCCCACATTAGAGAATGATTTTGTCTTTAGTCATTTGCAAGTACCAAATTCTCTGAGAAAATGTAGGTCCCAGCAGTTAAATTACCATTGTCCTGTCAGTGTCTATTGCAGAGACACCATGAGTAAGTTGGAAAGAATGCAGGATATGTAATTCATGCTATTTTTTTACATAGACTTACAAAAGTATATATATCAGTGCATCTTTAAAGATAGGAGTAAATTGGAAATGTAAGCTTTAGCAAGGAAAATGTGAGGAACCTGAAAGTTTTTACACTTTCAAGATTTCCTTCTTACCCTTAAAAATGAAGGAAGGCTTAGTGTAACTGTTTAGTCATCATAGCAGCATTTAAAAAAAACCCCAAAACCCAACCAAGTCAAGTTCCTCACGGTATTCCTGGTTCTCTGTTCCTTGTGTTTTACTGAAATGGTTCCCTGGTTCTCATGGTGCTTTGGAGAATGCACTTCTACAAGAATTCAATGGAGCAAATATTTAAACATTTCTCCCTTGAGATAGCTAGAAGGCCTGTAGGTGGGATTTGCATAGCGAAGGGTAAAACAGATCACTGTGATAAAAAATGTAACACAGAATCTTCTGGAAAAATGCTGATGGGATCAGTTTTAACCCACATTCTTTTGAAAGATAAAATTATACCAATGGCAGTGATGTAGGTCTACATAGGGGGTACTAAACTCAGTCTCTTCTAAGCCACACTAGAAGCACTAATGAGGGATCATTGCCATGACTTTTAATATTTATAAAATAGTTTTTTTCAAGACTTTTACTGTTGCTGTGCAAGGGATCAGAATGAATATTCCCCGTTAATCTATTTTTCAAAACTTCCTACCTCTTCGGTCCCAGAGAAAGATAATGGCGGTGTATCATGTTTCCAGCACTTAGAGATCTAATTGGGATATTGTTCTGTACACGCTGTTAGACACTGTAGTGACAAGATGAGTCTTAGCCAACACTGGCGGCCAGCCAACACATACCTTCCACGAACAAAGTGCAGGGCAATTAAAGTGTAAGCGCCGAAGGAGCACTGCTGAGAGAGAGCTCAAAAATAGCCATCAAGTAAAGCACTTGGAAAATATATTTCTTTGGCATATTGGAGGAATATGGTTCCATCCATTTCTTTCTTTCCCTTGATGTCTTCCCCTGAAAGGAGATCTTTTTTTCCCCCTCTTAAATGTCTTATAGAAGTTTGGGGATTCCTTGGGGAGTGGGAGGTTTTTTTGCAGGGGGACAGGGAAGACTGGTCTAGGACGAGAATCGAACGTTAACGAGCTTTGGGAAGTGTGTTATGAAATGGAGCTTTTCACAAAAGATGTGGATTGGGTGCACTATGTGCATATCATGTGCTGCAGAATGCCATATAGAGCAATCATTCTGCACACAGAGACATATTAATACTGAAACAAGGCCTGTAATTCTGACTATCACAGCAAAAGCCCTTAAGAAGTCAGATATATCCCCCCCATCTTCCAAACCGGTCTGCATTATTAAACTGAAATCACAACCACCTTATTAGTAACATCTACGTTGAATATCTAATATCCTAAATGCTCCACAAATAACCCTGACACTCTGTTTTGTGTCAGTAACAAAGGCTAACGGAGATGAAACATCTATTACTTTGAAATGTGTTTGTGAATAGATGGGTAAAAGACTGTTGGAGAAGGAAGGGGAGAGCGAGCTGGGAAATTAACTGCTGGAGTGAAAGGACACACGAATGTGCAAACATTATTTTCATTCTCATTCCTACTCCAAGCAGCTGATCACAATGTGCATTTTCCTTTCCTGCAGATCTGCTCAAATGTTCTTGTGTGGCAGGTGTGTGTGTTTGCAAAGATGAAAAAAATGGCCTTTTTTGAATCTCTGTCTACTCTAGATGGTCTTGTTTGTGGCAGTGTCCTGTCTGTCCCATTCCCACCTGCCCGCCCCTCCAAATATATTTCTCTAATGAAGATTTGGTCAGCTATTTTATGTCTGCCAGGTATTTTTCTCCCCATGTAGTTATACTGGGAATGTTTTTTTAATCATTTTGCTGTTTGTGGGCAGATTTACATATCATTTCTCTAATAGCCATGGCAGAGTTACAGAAATAAGCTCATAGGCTTATAGTCAACTTCGGATGCGTTTATTAATCTGAACCTTTCTAAAGGTAACGTCCAAATTCTTTCCTAAAATCTGTTTTTTGCATCATGTTTATGTAAGGTCAGCAGCAGAAGATGCAGCCTTTTTAACTTACACTTGTTTTGAAAAACAATTATTTATTGTGCAGGAAGAAATGGTTACATTGCAGAGGTCAGACTTTTTATTTTTATGGAGCAAGCCATTGGGATATTATAATGGCATGTCAGCTAAGCACCCACATAGCTCTACAAGGTCAAACAGAGAGTTACAACGGACACATTTTATGTATGTATCTTGCAAGTGTTGTCCCAGTACTTTCCGATCCCCCCAATAAACCATTTTACTGCTGCACAATAATGCAGCTTTGTGTTTCATAGGATTTTTCCCCCCTTTGAATGAATGCTAAATTCATATGAATGTCAATAATAAAAATTTACCAAGTTCTTCCTGGGGTCACTTAATGACATTGTTAGGATTCTTAATGTAGCTACTAGGTGAAAGAGCTGCCAGTACCGCATAAAGAATGAGTTGTTCTCCTCCTGCCACAGCTTCAGCTGATTTACAACCACTTTGTGTTTGATGTTGGACAGGATAATTTCATCAGTCTCCAGCCCTTGTGATCATGTCCCAAAATGACTAGTCAGGTGAAGCCCTAGCCGAAGATTGCTTGTCACCTGTAGGAAGTAGCTGTCTGCTATGAGTAGTCTTTACTCATAAATGTAATCATCTGTTAGTTATTCATTGAGCTATACTTCATGGTCTGGATGTAGTAGCAAGGATAATATACAAACACCTCACAGGGAAAATGCTTTGAAACAACAGATGTGTCCGTTAAAAAACTCGTGTTTTTTACAACGGGACAGCATCTTAAATGGAAGTAACTTGCTTCCAAGTTCACCTCTGAAGGTTACTTCAGAACACCTGTCAAAACCTCTCCCCCTCACGGAGTGATTCACTGCAGCAAATGGCCTGTAGTTAAAAACAATGATTTCTTAAAAGTCCGACACCAGCATTGTTGCAGTGATTTAAGGCAGTCAGAGCAAGACAGGGAATAAACCTTTGGTGCGCTATTGTTTTGAAAGAATGTGCGATGTTGTGATAGAGCTATCAGAGGGAAGAGTGTGATAATACAGCCACATCTCAAGGAGGCAAATTATTATTTATTTTGGTTGAATTTTTTGAAATCATGAAGGATGTGTCTATTTATAGCACAAGTGATGCATTTTCATCACATCCAGACACAGAATTTGGCATGAAATAGCTAACAGGCTTCCATTTTTTGATATTCAGCTTGGGCTTAACCTGACATTTGTTCTCTTATTTTGCAATAAATAAAAGTCTTGTTTCAGAAGAAGAGCAGCTAGTAAGAATTCTATAAAAGCATTATAAAATTGCCAAAAGAAGTGGTGTTATTAGGCCAATACTGCTGTAAATGATAAATTAAAAAGGCAACATGAAGAGGCTGAAAAGTAGTGACAGCTACAATGAGTACATTTTCTCTTTACTCAGTGTGATATCACAGTGCAGGAATATATGAACTTCAAATCCCTTTGTGAAATTTGTGCTCATTTTAGCTGTCACTGCTGCAGGTGATGAGCACTCCCAACCTGTTGTTTCTGCTTTGTGCTTATAAAACCGCAAGGGATAAGTTCTAGTAACAAAGGAGTAAATATTCTGATAAATATGAAAATGTAGCTAATGGGGAATTCTTGATAGAATTTGCAATACATATTGGAATTTATCCAAGGCTTGTGAGATAAAAGACAGACAGATATTTAATTTCTTAAATTGCAGTTGGAAAAACAAGTATGTGATTTTATATGTTTTAGTGACATTTATTTTGTCAGGATACTTCCAAGGTTTGAATACATACTATTTTCCCTCCTCAGGTTTATTTCTCAAGGTCTGCTTTCACTAGTCCTTTCATTAAAAATGATAGATCTAGCTCCTGGAAAAAAAAATAATCTAAATTTACAGTACAGTTTCTAACAACTCAAAATGCAGAAGGAAATGGATTGACACTTCTAGTTTGTTTTGCCAGGAATAAAGAAGTCATTTGCAAACTTTGGATCTACAACGGATGTGAAACTCTGAATTTTGAAGTCAGAGGATGTATAGGCTTGATATCTGGCGTGAGATAAGTTTCTGATTTACTACTTTTTTGTTTGAATAAGAAAGCATATATAACTCAATAGACCCAGGCAAGAACAATTCAGCTTTTCTTCCACAGACCCAATTTTCAAACCATGGTATGTTAGTATATCTCTTTATGTCGATCATTTCAAAATCCCTTTAAAAAGACCTATATTTTAGAAACATATATATAGAAAATTTATCTGGTTTGTTTCTAAAGCTTTATTTTGCTTCCCTGTCTCAACATGGCCATCTTCTCTCTTTATGTGTAGAAGTTCCTGGGGCTTATATCAACTTTTAATATGATATAGAACTTCTTAGGGAAAAGATCTGTCCTACTGTGGCTGCCTCTTAGTGCCCATCCATGCTGCTGAGCACACAACAGAGTCAAAGTACAGGTATAAACTTTTTTTTTTCATTCATTTGACTTAAAAATGATAATAAGATGTTACATGTGTTTTAGTTACTAATGGAACATTACCTGCCTGGTGGGTTTGTTTTGCTCTGGTCAGCCCAGGGACACATTTTCATTATCCAAATGGGCAAAATCCTTCTCAGAAAGGTACCCAATGACTTATTCCTCCCTGAATGCTATAGCACTACCAGGCACCATGGTAATAAACTTGCTACATTTAATAAGGTTTCTCCATGTATAATAAATGAAGAAAGGGCCTTTGGCAACTGATCAGATCTTTATAGAACCCAATGTGATTTGTCTCCTATAACTGGTATGCACAAACCTGCAACACAGATATTCCGTGCTTGCCTTTGCAAAGCATTACTTGGTAGAAACCATACCTTGTAGTTCATTCAAGAGTCTTCCATGGAGGTGTTTGCTGTTGTCCTGGTTTCAGCCAGAAGAGGGTTAATTTTTAATTTTCTTCCTAGCAGCTGGTGTAGTGCTGTGTTTTGAATTTAGGATGAAAATAATGTTGATAACACACTGATGTTTTAGTTGTTGCTAAGCAGTGTTTACAATGAAGGACTTCTCCACTTGCGAGGCCCTGCCAGTGAGGACGCATGACCCTGCCGCAGGAGGTACAGAAGAAACAGGCAGGGGGCACAGCCAGGAATATTCCATACAAAATGATGTCCTGCTCAGTATAGAAGCTGGAGGGATGTCACAGTTTTGCCCCAGCCAGCAGCTAAGAACCTCACAGCTGCTCATTCATTCTCTACCCAGATGGAGGGGGGAATCAGAAGAGTGAATCTGGGAGAACTTGTGGGTTGAGGTAAAGACAGTTTAACAGGTAAAGCAAAAAACACATGCAAGCAAAGCAAAACAAGGGATTCAATTCACCTTTTCCCATGGGCAGGCAGGTGTCCAGCCATCTCCAGGAAAGCAGGGTTCCATCATGCATAATGGTGACTTGGGAAGACCAATGCCTACACTCCAAACGTGTGTGTGTGTGTATCTCTGTGTCTCTGTGTTCTGTGTTTCCCCTCCAAACTCATCATGCATCCTCAGCCCACTTGCAGGTGGGGTGGTGTAAGAAGCAGAAAAGGCCTTGGCTCTGTAAGCGCTGCTCAGAAATAATAAAAACCTTTCTATATTATTGACACTGTTTTCATCATAAATCCAAAACACAGTCTCATACCAGCTACTATGAAGAGAATTAACTCTGTCGCAGCCAAAACCATCACAAAACCCAGCTTGGTAACTAGCTGGGCATCAGCCAGCTGGTGATGAGCAATTGTGCTGTGCATCTCTTGTTTTGTATATTCTAGTAGTAGTAGTAGTAGTAGTAGTAGTAGTAGTAGTAGTAGTGTTTCCTTTTCTGTCCTATTAAATTGGTTTTATCTCAACCTATGATCCTAACTCTTTTTCAGTTCTCTTCCCCATCCTACTAGAGGGGGTAGGAGAGCAAATGGCTGTGTGGTTATTTTAGCTACCTGCCGGGTTAAACCATGATAGTTGTAAATCTACAAAAAATGGTAAAGTTTCAATACTCATGTATCCCTTTACAGAAGGGCAAAGGAGCTTATGTACTAAATGAGAGAACTGATGCTCCCAGCAATGTGGTATCATTACATCTCTAAAGTAGGTAAAATATGCCATAAGTTAAAAAAAAAAAAAAAAGGAAAAGAAAAAGAAGAAAAAGTAGGGATTCTGTAGCTTTTTTCTACTATGTGTTGAAATATCATAACTATTATTGTATTGTCTGTGATGCCTGTCACTGGCTTGGCAAACACCAAGAGGCCATCGGTGCTGTTGTGGCTATGTGTTTGTGGAAGGTGACTGCATGCCCTGGGTGCAATGGTGATTCTCCAGCAAGGTGCTGTCATGCTGCAGCTACCACTGCTGAGACAGATTGGCTTTCCAGGAGGAACTGTAGCATCCAGTATTGGGATGGGGAGTAGCACCAGAGCCTGTTCAATAGCCTCTGCAAATCACAGGACTGAATCCTTTCCAGCAGCAGCATTGCAGAATTAGGGCTACTCATTGCTAGTCAACTGAAAAGCCTCCTTCCCTTCCATAGATTTTTATTTCCATTTAAAACAATGTATAGTTACAGCTGCAATTTTCTAATCAGAACTCCTTTTCCACAAACATGTGTTTTCTGTGGCTTTTCCTTTGAAGATATTTTTCTTTTTTACCTCTGATATATGCCATTCTACCTGCACTATTTTGTCCCCCCTCTTTTTTTAATTGTCTTCCCCATTCTCAATGAAAAGATATGACCACATAGGGAGAAATGTCAATTTTTCCAGGCTGATTTCATGTGTGGTATCAACTGACTTTCCTTGCTGTTTTGGCTTCTCAGCATCACTGTATGAAGAAAAGCTAATTCTATCCTAGATCTGGAACTGGCAATTTGGCAATACTGATTTCCTGAGTCTTGTGATTTTGTTCCAGATCTGGGATAAAGTTTTTGGGTTGTTTATCCTAAATATTGATTTAGATAATCTCAGGTGAAAGACTGATCTTCTGTAAATAATAAGGATTATTGCTTTGACTGTTCCTGATATCTGGAACACAAATCATCGGAAAAATTACAAAATATAAAGAAAGTGAGATGAGTGGCCTTAATGAACTAAGCTAAACCACTCTTTGTATGTGTTAATGATAAGCACTAAGTTATTTTGTGAAATTCATGCTAAGGTAAAGGTTGTGTAATATATACAGTACACAGGACATTTTCATGATTAAATGAAAGGAAAATTTTCCTTTTCCCTACTTTGAATTGCAATGTGATTACCTCTGCAGAAAAACTCTGTAAAATAGCATCAGCAGACTAAGGATATCACTTTTGTTAGAAAAGATTTTCTTACCTGAGTTTTAAACATTTAAAAGATAGTTATATTAGTCTAAATTACTCATCCTGGCCTTGTTTGATAGGAATCTATGAAGAGGCACTACATATCAATACATGGTGATTCACCACATCCTAAGATAGGGCAGATGAATCATCTTTTGGAGGTGTGAGTTGCTCTTGATGACTATAGATGTAATTTGGCATATTTAGCTCAGTCACAGGCGCCTGCCTTTGAGATGGTCAGGTCAGGGTAGCTGAATTACCCCTTTTTGTGCTTTCTGCCTCTTCCACATTTGCCGATTGGACAGAGAGACCAGTGGATATACACATCATAGGGCTGCACACCCAAGATCTCCCTTTTCCTGGGCTGTAAAATACTCATGGGGTGCTGGTGAGGGTGTTTCACAGGACTGAGCTCTACCACTTGAGCCCATGCGCCACATTTACAAGTCCCAGGAGCTGCTGTAACTCTTCAAGCAGAGGAGTGAAATGCAATGCCTTGCTTTAGTAAATTAAAAAAAGGAGATTTGCTTAGTTATTATCCCTGAGGTACAGTTCATAACTACCCATTCAGTGGGTTTTAAAACCACATTTTAGCACTGAGATTTAGAGAAGAGATGGCTTGAGTTATTTCAACTGCTGTCAGCATGCACAGAAATCAACTTGTTTTGAATGTTTGCTGTGATATTTAAACTGGGGGGAAAAAAAAAAAAAAAGAAAAAAACCTGAAATTAAAAACGAGTCCCTTCATTTGTGTGATGATATGTAGCTGATGGAGACATACGGAAAAGTGTTGAAACAGTAATGGCATTAGTTTCTGCAGTGGGAATGTGTCGCTTTTGCAGTAACAACTTCTAGTGAATTTTTACTATTCCTTGCAAAGATTTAATAAGAAAGATTTTAAAATGAGTTTACTATATATTTGCCTGAGCCTGTTCAGTGGCAGTGTAATCAAGTAATTCTGATGCTCTGCATAATAATTGCTTTTAATTCCCATTCTACATGCAATGCCTACCTTTTCCAATTTGCTTTGAGCCGTACATGGTGTTCTATATAATAAAAAGTTAAGAATGCAAAAAAAGTTTTAAAACTTTCAACTGACCATGTGAAAACCTAGTTTTATGAATGAGGGAAATATCGTATTTTTGCCTCAGTAGGACAACATTTTGCTTCCTCATGACTCCACTGGGATGTTATCACTTCAGCATTCACTAACAAGCTCTGATTTGAACCTGTACAAATGTCAGCCTTGAATGTCAGCTAATATTGCTGAGATTGTTAAGATTTTTTTTCAAGTGCTGTGAAGGAGATAAAAATGCTGGACATAATGTACTTTCTTCTCTAGGGGAGGCGAAACCTCTTAGTTGGGAAGAGGCAAGGAGTCAGTCAGTTGCAGTGGCAAACTGTTGCATGCATTAAACAGAGAGTATTACAACTACACAGCTTTGAAGCCCAAATTTTACATTGGCATATGAATGGATTTTCCAGAAAAATTGTCTCTGAGGACAAAGATTGAATGATTTTTTTTTTCCCAACAAGCACAACACTGTTACTGTTGATACTGCTCTTCAGCTCTCATCACATTATGGTTAAAAGCAATACTCATAGTCATGACACTTCTACCATGTTTGAGTGTGGAAAGACAGTAACGCTAAGGTATTATCTCTGTGGCAATGTCATTTGGCCTGTTACTTTCCTGATTCTGCTTTGCCACCTCCATCACCTCAAACTCTCATCACATCAGTACGAACAGCTCTTGCTATCCACTGTTTCATGCCTAGAGGAGAAACAGATAGGGTCAGTAGCAGGTTCTCCTCTGGACACCTTCCTCCATCCAAGCAGGACAGAGCAGCAGTAGTTGTGCTGCTTGGTGCTTCTGTGGGAAGCAAGCAAGGACACTGAGATGGCAGCCAGCAGGCACCTCTAGTTCCTTCAGAAAAACCCTTAAGGAGCCCTAGGTGGTGACTTCAAAGACCTTTTCTTCACTGCCCAAAGGAATGGATATTTGGTAATACAAAATGAATCAAATTTCAAAGCCAGTAAAGGTCAAAAGCGGCCTCTGGCCAAACAAGAGGAAGAAGCTGATAGGAATTACACCTCTCTACAAGAGGCCACTTTAACACAAACAGCCCTTGTGAAGTCCCACCTGCGAAGAGTTAACCACAAACTCCATGGAATCTGATGGATGAGCTGTGATCACTCACTCCTCAGACAGGTAGGGACCAGAAAGGCTGGGTTGCTGCAGTTTCACTTTGCCTGTCTTTATTCTTTAATCATTTGTTAATGCTTCTTTAGGCTGCTTTGGTACTAGCATCACTTGAGACAGGAATGTGAGCAGCCATTTTCATGGCTGCTTCAGCCAGGTCACACACTGCAGGTATAAAATGCCCTGCGTGGTGATAGAACTCCTTCTCCTTAAGTAAGTGCAGGAGATGGCAAGTCTGAGAGAACTAACATGAGGACTTGTCACAGTTCAGCAGCTTTCTTACCTCCCCAAATTAGTCTTCTTTGAATTATAACCAAGGATATTTCTATTTTCTGCATGGAACTGGATAGATCTATGTGATTTTCCAAAAGAATTGATTAAAAAGTACCCCATCACTAGTTGAAAATCCTGCCACCCAGGGTGGAATACAATGGCTAAGAATAAGCACAATCAACCAAATATTTAGAAAAAGGGTTAAAGCAAAACTTTGGTTTGGCTGCCTTTTTCAAGACCAATATGGCCCTGATGTCTATCCTATTAAACTCTTTACCTTATCATCAGATATACTAGCCATTTCACACATTCCAGGGAAAAAAATACTATTTGATATCTTTTTTATTTCTCTGTTTTATGAGGGGTTTTTGCTATCTTGCTAGCAGAACAAAAAAGTACTATTAAAGCATTGATAGACTGTAGCAAGTTCCAAAGCTAGGGAGCTGCTTTGGCAGGGGGGTTGGACCCGATGATCTCTCGAGGTCCCTTCCAACCCCTACAATTCTATGATTCTATGATTTCAGTGGAGGGCCACCAAGGTAATCAGGGTTGGAACACTTGCCTAATGAGAAGGGGGAGATCAGCTTGTTCAGCCCAGAGATGAACTGATGGCTTCAGGGGCCTGAAAACAATCTGCCAGGGCCTGTGGGGATGTTACTAAAAACAGGTACATGCCTCTCAAAATCATGTGTACTGAGAGGAAGAGTAACAGTAAATTGAGTAAGAGTCATTCATACTTCACGTAAAGAACATTTTCACCATAAGGACACTCCAGCAATGGTAGGAGAGAGGGTTTGTAGTCTGTATCCATAGAGATTTTCAAGACCAGATTGGATAGAGCCCTGAAGCAACATGATCTGACATTCAAGCTGGTCCTCCTTTGAGCAGTAGGTTGTACAAGGTATCTCCTGACCTCTCTGTCACTCTTGATTATTCCATGAGCAAGTGATTACCACCCAGTAGTGGAGTACTAGACGCTGCAGTCATTTCAGTGGTCAGTAAAAGTCGCATATTTACTTCCCAGTATATTACTTCCCATAATCTAAAAACTGCTACACCCAACCCCCTTACATTTAAATGGCATTTTAAAATCAGAAAAATTCCAAACCCTGACTTAATCAGCATGTAGCTTCAAATTAGTTTCTTGAAGAAAACACCCACCTTCACTTGAAAATAATGGGCTGTGGTGGTTTAGCACTGGCTGGAGGCCAGATGCCCACCAAAGCCACTCTATCACTCCCCTTTTCATCTGAACAGGGGAGAAAATATATATTGAGAGTCTTAGGAGTCGAGATAAGGACAGGGAGAGATCATTCTGCAATTACATCATGGGCAAAACAGGCTCAACACAGAATAAAGGAAAGAAAACTCTCTAATTTATTACACTGCACTGCACACACAGTGGCACCAGAGTTGGATAATGAGAAATACAATCAGAAATAAAACCAAATCTTAAAACACCTCCACCCACCCCTCCCTTCTTAGCAGACTTCACTTTAGTCATGAGTTCCCTCCCTTCTTCCTGCCTCCATTGTGGCATGGGGTGGGGCGGGGAATGGGGAAATGGGGGTTTCAGTCAGTTCCTCATGAGTTGTTTTCCTTCTTAGCAGTGGGGACAGGGGGGTGGTACATTCCTCATACCCTTCCCCTGCTCCAGCATGGGATCCCACCCACAGGAGACAGACCTACACAAACTTCTCCAATGTGAGTCCTTTCCTACAGGGCTTCAGCTCTTCACCAGATGCCCCACAGCATGGGTCACTTCTATGGGGTGCAGTCATAAATCACAGAATGTCTCTCAGTCTCTCAGGCCCAGACTGCTCCAGCCTGGTCCTCCATAGAGTCACAAAGCCCCATCTCAGCAAACCTGCTCCTGCATGGATCTCTCTCTTGCTTATCTCTGTGTCTCTGTCTCTTTCCAGCGTCTTCTGTATGTATCCACCTGCTCCAGCGTGGGGTATTCTTAATCTCAGGCACCTGGGGTGCCTCCTCCCCTCCTTCACTGGCCTTGGTGCCTGCACAGTTTCTTACATCTCACTCCCTCCTCTGGTGGCAAAATGCAGCTGCTTGCATTATTTTTCCTCCTAAATGTGATTCCCAGAGGCACTATGACCATCACTGATGGGCTTGACCTTGGTCAACAATGACTCCGCTCTTGAGCTGGCTGGTGTTTGCTCTCTCAGGCCTGCAGAGAGCTTCTGGCTGCTTCTTGCAGAAGCCGCCCCTGCAGCCACTCTCCGCCACCAGAACCCACCCACACAAAACTACCACATGGGTGAAAGAGAGCACACACCAGTCATCAGGATCAAGTTAAACAGAGGCAGTATTTTTGTTGCCCTGGCCTGTCTCATGACCTCCATGTGAGCAGCATCAGCACCATCACATTTCAGCTGCCACCGCAGGGTGCCTGCAAAGAGAAGAGGGAGAAGCAATGCTTTGTAGCTACCACCTGCAAATCTCTCATTATTGGCAGGTACTTTGCAACGGAGTGCTAGAACAGGATAATTGATGGAGATAGAATTGGCAAGAACAGTATATGGGAGACACATTCAATTGCACATGAGTATGGTAGGTGAACTATAAAAAAACCAACCCTGCCATTATATGTTGAACAGCCGGCAACTCTGGATCTTCCATTTTGTTTATGGCAGAATGGACAAAAGGCTTGTAATGTCAGCAGTAAATAGCCTGGGGACTGTATGCCTTGTAAAGGTATTCTGGATGCATTTATGAGCCATAGCTCAAACTTTGGTGACAATAACAGTGAGGCATTGCAAGTTTATTTGCAAGATTAAGTCTAAATGTCATCCCCAGAGTGCAGTATAAAAACTAATTAATTCTTTTATTTTTTATCATTCTCCATAGGAATTTGCAATTTGTGTAAGCCAGCTTGCATGGGAGGGGGACCAATTTTGGTTTTCAGATTCATTGGTAGTGTTGTCCATCCTACTCAAATATTCCATTTATGCTGAATATTCCACTGGCAAGGATAATCCTGCAGCCAGCCTAAAAAGGAAAACAAGTACTTCCATGACAATCAACTACTACTTTTCATTACTCAACATTTTCTTATGAATTTGTGTTTTAGAGTTGCTCTGCTCCTCAATATCTAGTTTGAGAAGTGAGTTTACACTGCAGTCTTCCTCTCATTGAGAGCACTGGCTGTGTTTTCAAAACAAATATTTTAACAAAACATGGCTTCAAATTATCAACAACTTTGTACTTATTTGGGTTGCAGTAGGTCTGTTCATCAATTTGAACATTTGAAATTGTTATTTGATAGTGATATTAAGCAGGCACAGGTGCAAACACCTACAGAGCGAGGACATAAGCCACAGGGACAGGGAAGTAAGAGAGGGGTTGAAAAAAATACTTTAAATGGTGAAAAATTACATAAAATCTGAGATTTAGAGCCTTCTCCATGCAAAATTTTTGACAGACATTCAAGATTCAAATCTCACTCGTAGACCTTTTCCCTGCTATTGTCTTACTGATGAGGAATGTTGTCTATAGCAGGATTTTATAAAGGGGAAGGGTTTTATCCTCTGACTTGCTTTCTTACATCAGAAATCCCTGCTATGGAGCTGGGAGAAGACAGGCCATAGACACACAAAATAGGGGAGCACACCAGATCCATGCTGGATGCAGAAGGAGATAGGATGTAAGAGGAGGTATGCTGTGGGCCCTCTGAACACCAGGCTGTAGTCACACAGGAATGTTTTCTTCATTCTAGACTCTTCCAGCATTTCTTTCTAAACGATTCAGCCCTACATGAAAAGTCCACTTTTAATACTAATCGTATAGTTTAAGCACTGATTTCCTCAGACACTCTTTCTGTACATTTATGCTTTTTAAATGCATAAGAAGATTTGGCAAAAATGCAACTGTTTGCCCCCATGGTAGCAAATTTTCCACATGACGTGCATGTGTTCTATGGAACAGCCTGCCCCTTTTCAGCTTGTTTTCCCCTTTACCTAGCATGAAAGTCACTTATTCAGATTGATATGCAGGTCAAATCTCTCTGTATGAGTAGCGTGATCTCAGACAGCTGGCTTACACTTGCACTGTTCCAGGGCTGCATCTCATGTGTTTCTGGTGGGCTAAAATACTCTACCCCGATATTGAATCTGTGAATCTGGTCACTGTTGGCTCAGGAGGTCACATTAACTACAAAATCAGCAAGTTTCTCCTGGGCTACTGGGAAGAGAAAACTTTTCCTTATCCCTTCAACACAGCACATTGAAGGAAAGAATTGTTTTTAACTTGCTGGTGGAGTCTTATTCTAGCCAAATTTGCAGATGCTGTGCAAAGGTATGCACAGAGCCAGCACTCCTCACCTGCCACTTTTTGACCATGTAGTCCTTAAAGACTTTGGCAGAGGAAGACTTGCACGCGTTTTCTATCAAGCTTTATTTTCTGGCTTGAGTTTGCTTTGGGTACAGAGAAAGCCAATGATATCTGTAGGTCTTCCATCTATTTCTGTGTAAAGACTCAGAGAAAAATCAGACTAAACAGAGCTTTCAAAGCTAAGAGCTTCCCTGATTAACTCATCTTATTATCCAACATGCTGCGTATTCGGGGGGGTGGTGGTGGTGGTTGGAAATCTCAAAGATGGGAGAGAGTAAGATTGAAACAAACAAACAAAAAAAAAATCACACTTTGAAATCCATCCCTTTGGCAGCTGTCCCTTTTTCAGTTTTGGCAGACGGAGAGTTGCTGGCAGGACTAGTGAGGTAAGGGTAAAAGACAAATGGTTCATCATGAATCCTTTAACTAAGCTGATATTTCAACACAGTGCGTGCCAGCATTCTTCTTTGGCATACGCTTTATAGAACGTACATGACAACCACATCAGCATTGTTAATATATTGGCATTACCTGGCTTATTATTCATCTCCCTCTGAATCAGACCCCAGATTTTCAGGAAAATATCACACAGCAGAAGTCTATTTTTTTCTTTTTCTAGCATTTATTTCCCTGGGTACAAAAATGAAAATAAACCTATGCCATCCTGATCTAAAAAAGAAAAAAAAAGTGTTTTAAAAGTACTGTATTTATCAGGATATTATCTTTGGAAATAATGATTTTAGGAGCAAAATTGGATAGGTAAGATATATGGATGAAAAAAAATCAAAAATTCCATAAGAAAAAAAAACAACCCTGCAATCTGCATTTAGTTTTCATTACAGTTAATGGCAAAATTCACATTGATTTGAACAGCACACACTACACACATGGCAATTTTTTAAGCTAGAAAATCTAAATTTAAAAAATGGATAGAGTTCCACACTGAAGAAGAGATTAGGTTAATTCATTTGTTCATTCATCCATTTCTTTCTATTTTTTCCTTTTTTTCTATCTTTTTCTTTCTTTTTTGGGGAACTACCTAACTAATTATCTCTTAACAAATCCCATTTTGTGCTTCTAAAGGTCCCACAGGTGTCATTCCACCACAGGCACCTCTTCTGCACAAGAGACTGCAGTTTCAAGGAGCCAGCCCAGGAGGACTTATCAATCATTACATACTGTGTCTGCATCCAAAACGATGAAGAACATATTACAGCAGCTGATTGTCAAGAAGACCTCGCCTCACATTTCTGAATTAAAATTACTAATGTTTAGTTCTAGAAATTCCTTAGAAATGTGCCTTGCTCCAATACAGCAAAGGACTGTAAAAATCACTGGAGAGGTAGTAACTGAGGGAAATGCAGTAAGATCCGTGCAATGCAGCGTGTTGTGTTCTAGGCAGAGAGCTTAATTGCTTCACCTCCTTTCTAATAGTCTACTTTCATTTCTCACCTCTGCTAACAGAAGATTAAAACTGTAAAAGAAATATTACAAACTTTACCTTCTCAAATGATGATTGTGACTTTAGGCTTTATTGTAGGAACATTTGTTTGTTTGCAAGAAGAGACAAAAAAATGATAGGTTTTGATTTTTTTCTCCCCCTCTTTGAATTGATTCTAATGTTAGGATTTATTAATAGAAGGAGATTGAAATGTGAGAGTCTAAAAAGGCAATATGGAAGAGCTCAACAAGCTATAGAAAGAATGAATAACAAACCGTATATTTTTCATGCCGTGACAGGGCACTGCATAAAAACACCAGGGGATGGATGCAAACAATGTGCTGGTGAGAGTGACAATAAAACAGGGATGACAGCATAAAGAGAGAATGATGAATGTATTAATGCAGGTAATAGAGTTAGATAAAAGATCACAGGGAATAGTAGGAAATTCACTCTAAGCAGATCTTGAATAGTCTAACAGGAAAGTGCTATTGTTAGATGTGGATTTGAGAGGGAATGTGGTGACAACAGAGTGAGAGAATCTTTGAGTTTATATGGAGAGATTTATATTTATGCCTCTGGATATACATTTATAGATATTTATACTAAATATGTATTTTGATATCCCTGTAATAAATTTCTATAACCATATGATAAACTGTATTTACTGTAGTTAACACCCTTTGCCTGCCTTACCCGTGCTGCATTTTCCTTTTCTTTTCAGCTGGTGATTTCTCTAAGCAGCTCAGAAATGCTGTCAGAATTGTTGAAACCTGATGGAATTTTTTTGCCTTTCTTCAAAAACACCTTCAGAGATGGGGAATTCTCCTCCTCTGATGGATTCTGCTTTAAAGTACCTGTGTTGAATTACCTCGTTTTGTATAAGTTTATGTTTAAAGGTCCTGTTTCCCTTATCTCTCAAGGACAGGAGTCAAACAGGGGAACTGAGGCTCTTATTTGGCATTATGATAATAGGCTGATTTGATAAATACAGTGTTTCTTAAAAGTTGAAAGACAGACATTAGTCTACAAAAGAACGTTACAAAACCAACTTATTGTTGTTTACATCTTGATTTTAATTTCAAAAGATTTGCAACACTAAATCTACTGAAATGATGTATTTTTTGACTAATAGCTACTTGCCCAGAATTAGTCTCTAAAACTGTTGGTTTTCAATCGTTAAAACAACAACAAAGAAGATGAAAAACCAATCGACTTCAGTAGGCTTTATATTGGGCCCTTAGATGCAAATAGTTCTACATAATTTTATTTTATTGCTTGTTAGCACTCTCATGTTTCACCTCTTATGGTTGCTCAATGAGTGGCTCTTTTTAAAACCTTTCTCTTTATGTCATTATTTTTTGCAGAGCAATATTAGCCATGTAGAGCTCTCAGATTGCCTTTTTCAAAATGCTTGTCATATATTTGGGGTATTTGTTTGGTGCTGAAAGGAACACAGTGGCACTACCTAGAAATCTAGAAGAACTGAGGAACACAAATTTCTTCTGATGCTACAAGTAGCTTTTAGAGAGGTTACTCAAACAGGAAGAAAAAAAAATTACCAAACTGAACCCCACCACACATACCAACCTACAAATTGGACAAAATTTGCAGTGACAGTTTCAGGATTGACAAACGTTTTTCAGGGTTGCAGATTTTTCTTTTGTATTTTCCCTCCCAGGCAACATTTTCAATATTATAGGTCAAAATGTCACCATTCAATGGCATTAATTTCTTAGCAGTGATTCAGTAGACAAACCCTGTTTGATGAGTCATATCATCATGAGGGCTATTGTATTTACACAGAATTACTTGGCTGAAACGAGCAGTAGACAGATTAACACGAGGCATTACTCACCTGTAAGTTTAAGCATGAGACAAGGGACCCTAAGAAATATCAGAATTTGCGTATTATGTTATGAATATAAGTTTCAGAAGACTAGACTAGAAAGGATTACTCTACACAAGAAAATGTTTGTCTTGGAGACCTTTTTATTGACCTATGATATGCTTTTGGTTTGAAAGACATGTTAAACAAAGAGAGCTCCAGTCTTTCAAAACTCTCACAGCTCTATAAATAACTCCACATAAAATGTACAGTATGTATAAACAGCATGACAAAGATTTTCTGAAAGGATTTTCTCTGCAGTAAAGTGAAAGTCAAAACATCCCATTGATGGCAGCTATTTTGAAGAATTCCTAAGAGTATGAGTGTTTGTGAGCTGGCAAACTCTCCATGAGTGAGAGTGAGTATAAACAATGAACTTTTATGAGCTTGTAGCCATCCCAGCAAGATCCAAATGCAGCTTGAATGGATCTTAGCCAAGAAGTGACTGCTCAGCATTTAGTAAAGCTTTAGCTAAGGGAACTGCAGAAAAACCAAAACTGTTCCAGCAGTAAAAGTATCTGCCAACAGTGTTTTTGAGAGTTCACCATCTGGGTGTGCAGCCATCAATCAGACTGAATGTGTCATTCCAGCTGTTCTTCAAGGCTCCTCCTGGTCAAGGTAGAGCAGTTGTGAGAAAATAAAACAGAAAAAATGGGAGAGCACAAACAGCTGTTGAGAGCTTGAGTAAGTGAGCAGGCAAATAACTCCCAAGTATTAAATGGCACACAATTGCTTCACTCTTCTGCAGAATTCAGATTGTCCACTTGCACATCTGAAAATATCAGTTTTCCATACTAAGTGTTGTTATTTTATCTGCCTGTGCGGGTTTTAGTGGATGTGGGGTTGTTTTGTGGATGCATGTGTAAGACCCCTTAACTTCTGAGGGAAATTAATCCATGAAAACAAGGCCTGGAAGTTTATTTTCTATAGTTTAATGTGCGTTGGCTCTAGTCAAAATTCAGTCACTGGTAGTGGAGATTTCAATTGGAGCTGCACTCTGAGAAAGTCTGCTTTGATGAGTCTCCCAACTGAGAGAAGATTAGTGTCATTCAAATGTGTGTGTGTTCATGGTTGGAAATATCTCTGTGGAAATGGCAAGGATCTAAGAATGGAAACTGAGACTGGAAAGTAGAGGTGTGGAGGGAATTTCGGAAGAAACATTAGAAGAGGCAGAAGCAGTTATTAACAATTGAATCTCTATGAGCAACACAAAACTGAGGGAAGGAAGAAGTAGGGAATGGACGAGTTGGTGGATGAAATAGAAAATCTGACATCCTGAATGGATTCAAGTGTAGACAGTCAGAAATAAAAGGCAGAGCCACTAGTAGGGCTGTGAAATCTTTTTTTGGGGGTAGGAAAGTGACTGGGTTTAGTAAACCTGAGAAACCAGAGAAAAGTCAGTCAGAGACTTTAAAAAGTTGATCAGGCAAGGAAATTAATGTATTTCTGCTGCAGTTTTTAAATGGAATTACAGGGGAATAAAGTGGTATTTCTGGCAAAATATGGTTGATTTATTTTCTGCTTCATTGCAAAATGCCACTGGTATTTCTTGCATAGTTTTAGGAGGTTAAATGCCTGTGTGGTGGAGACACGTTTTTTTGGTTTTTTTGTTTTTCAAATAGCTGACCTTGCTTTATCAATGGTTTTAATAAAAAGGATGTACTGGCATCCAAGGTTTGTTCTACTGTGCAATTTAGATGTGGGCATCTCCACATGATGGCTTTACTTAATGTCCAACTATAAATAGCCTGGCCCTGGAGGAGGAATAGAGTGTTCTGTAAAATTAAAAATATAATTTTGATTAATATTTTTATTAGCATGATAGGGTCTTTTTATTTTCCCATTTAGCATTTACAATTGTATTGTATTATAATTATTCAGTACTCAATTTCTACAAAACTGAGTTGCAGATGGTATAAACTGCGTTTTATATTCTTTATTTCAAGTGCTTTACAACAAATATTTCTGTTTCAGGGTTTTCAGTAAAGGAAAAATTCACTGAATTTTAGGGGTTGGAAGGGACCTCTGGATATCATCTAGTCTAACTCTGATACACAGGAGTGTACCATTTTTTGTGCTGTTATTTTACATAAGCCAAAAGAAACTCAGAGCTTTTAGACGAGAATGAGAAAGACATAAATTTTGGAGGGGCGTGTGTGTGGGCATGTCATTAGAAATTCAGTAATCCCATAGTAAAGACATGATTTGATTTTCAGAAGTTAATCTAAGCTTCACAAAAGTCTGTAGCTGCATTTCTCTTGATGCAATTTAACAAGCAAGAAGCCTGGAAGTGCTGTATAATAGCATGCATTTTAAAAGAAAGGTCATAAATGTTCTAATAACTATCATACAGAATATAATTCTGAAACCTGGGGCATTCAACCCAAAAAATACTGAAACATGGAGTAGGCAACTGGAAGCCAAACAGAGGCAATGAAATCAGGATCTATGACTTCAGTGAGGCCAAAATTTGAACCTAAACTGCCTCGAGAACTTCTCTGGAAAAAAACCCACAACTCAAACCCAAGAAAAATCCAAACCCAAAAACATAGAAGTTATCAAAAGCCTTCAAGTGAGAGATCCAGATCTCAGCCCTGAATGCCTCACTCCATCCAGCAGTGAGTAGGATGCTCAGATACATTCAGAAGATCTAGACTGAGAAGTACAATGAGAAATGATGAAAGAGAAATGCAGGAAAGGAGGATGGGCAAAGCTCCAGTGGTCTGTTGCTGCCAGCAGCCACGTGATAGCATGTCATACCATTTATTTTGTAAACTTTTGAAAAATCCCTTTGGAAGTCTGGACACGCAGAGGAGATCAGCCTGTATCTAATACCAAACAAGATTTTAAAGGTAAGATTAGCAGGTATTCACAGAATCACAGAATTACAGAATTACAAGGTTGGAAAAGACCTTTAAGATCATTGAGTGCAACCGTTCCCATCCTATGCTAAACCATATCCCTAAATACCTCATCTACCCTTTTTTTAAACACATCCAGGGATAGTGACTCAACCACCTCCCTGGGCAGCCTGTTCCAGGTCCCGACAACTTTTTCAGTGAAGAATTTTTTCCTAACATCTAACATTCACCAGAGTTCTCAAGGGGAAGCTAAAGAATTGGATCTTATGACTTCAAATACTTCTTGGTGAAATCTGATAAACAAACAGAAATGCATATGGCACTTAAAAACAGTGATAGACCTTTGTTTTAAATACACTTCCAAAAGCATTATCATCACTCAAGCTTGTCAGAAAAAGAATATACTGCAAAAACTCACATGACATCTCAAACGGATCAGCTACTTTCATGAGGCTGTGATTTAGTCTATCATCACTGTTAACTGGTGTCTCACCTAGGTACTTATTGGGAGAGCAGAGGGATTCAATATCATTTAAAAGACAGTTTGGAACAGCAATAACTTTTGCACACAAGTCATTTAGCATTGGCCAAGAGACTTTGTAATGTCTTTCCTACATCTGTGTAGTCTTTAGAATAAAAGTGGAAAATGCTTTTGGCAAAAACAAGCAATAAAAATCCTCCCTCACTATATAGCATATAAACAGAAAAGGCTCTTTGAGTAAGAGCTGTACAAGCACTTTGCACAAGGAGACATATGTACTACTGCATTTCAGCTGAGTGCCAGAGCTTTTGCCCACTACAAAGCTTGTATGCCTTGTGCTCCAATATCACAAATATTGACATCCTGATCAAAGTAATTGGACTATATTCTGCCCAGATGTGGCTGTTACCAGAGAGTAAAGCATACTTTTCATTGATTCCTGTTGATTTTGTGCCAATGTGAAAGCATGACATAGAAATAATGACAATGCAGTGTATTTTTATTTTGAAAAGAGCAATCTGTCCACTCTTCTTCCCTCTGGGGTAACCAGTGCATCCACAGCTAGAGGAGAAGATGGCACTGAATGAGTTTACATGTTAAATGGCATTTTACTTTGTCAGATTCCTCGATAAGTCATTAACTATTTTGCTCTCCCTCATAGATATTAACCCAGTCCCTTCAAAGAAAAACCATGCCTCTTCAGGGAAGGAAAACAAAAGCTAACAAATATACTCAAAAAGCCTGAAATATTTATTTTCCATGCTACATATAAACCATGCACCACATTGTGGGCATTTGTCTTTCACATGGACACAGGTTGCAACAATTACTCTAGCTAAATCCCAAATCAAATCTATTTATTTAAAATACTACTCTTTCCTTTTAATTTAATTAAATACAAGCTCCTATGAGACAGGGTAATTAAAGAAAGACCGGTATTTGTTGGTGAATCTCAGAAATGTTCTAATGAGTGGATAAGAACCATTTGCAATTAACGTGCTAATTGCTTGTATGCAAACGGCCTGTTGTTCGAGTGCTTTAAAAAGTGCTTGAAAACAGTTTGTTTGCCTTCCCTCTTAAACAGACTGAACATTCCCATTTGCAGTCTTATTTACATTATTAATTTGCTTAGCAAATATTTTTTTTTAATAGCTTGTGCAAATAGAAGGAGTGAAAGCCTTGTTTGGAGAGCTCTTGTGAGGAGTGCTATTTGCTTCAGTTCAAGCAGATGAGCAGACAATCAGGCTGAAATGTGAGTTTTTCAGGCACATAATAGACCCTTGGCTTATCAAAACCTCTTATCTGATTGGAAAAAAATCAAAGGTAAACTTCACAGCTCGTGGAATTAAAAGACAAATGAGATGTCATAATTATCAAAGTGGCTAATTTAGAAAATTAAGCCGTTCACATAGGTGACATAATTGCTTGTCACAATCACTCTTTTTCTCATTAGCCCTCTCCTCAGCACCTACCATACAGTGGAACATTCTTTAGTCTTGGAAAATATTGCCTACACTGTAATCCTTTAATAGCATAGCCCCTGAAATTCGTGCAAAATATACTTAACAGCTTCATTGATGTCATGTATTTGTGTGATTCTCTGTTTGATCATGTCCTATACTGTAAAATTTGGTATTTGCAATTCTGAGTATTTTATTGGGTCTTTTTCTTAGTTCTTTTAAAATGACACAATTTAAAATTAATCAGTTAATTATGAGGGAGGACTTAAAAAGCCAGCATGCCATATGCAAATTCTTTTGACAGGCTTATGCTTTCCATCACATATGGTGGATTTAACATATAAGGGTTTGGAAGTGTATCATGTATAATTATTGTGGCTAGAAGATTAAATTGTCCTAAATTGTGAATGTACAGGAAACATATTTTTATCCTCTATAGAATAATACATCTTTCTAATATTTAACGTTTCGGTTTATGTTTGCTTTCAGTCAATTTAAAATAACACCCCGAATAACATTCCAGGTAAGAAAGTAATTTTCAGGAAGTAGTTACACTTCCCTGACAATCATATTGTTTATGAGTCAGCAAGTACAGAAATTATTAAAGACAATTTCTAAGAAAGGAAATGAGTCTGGTTTGCTATGCGAGTTTCAAGGCATGACATTGTAAATGGGCAAGGTTAAACATTTTGGATTAAAAACATGACTGTGAGATTGATTAGGGTCCTACAGTCTTGTAAAGTTGGTAGAACATAGCTGACATGACTTATAGGTTGCTGAATTCAGAGAGATTACATTGATGTCATTCATTGGAAGAGATAGTTCATCCTGGATGCATATAGTGAAGCTGTCATCTGTGCGTTTCACAAATATTCATGTGACTAACATGTTTTGATTAGACTAACACTGAACCACAGCATTGAATGGGTCATGTGTCTGAAGCGCTGTGACATGCTAAAGTCAAAGTGCGTGTTTAAAATCAAAGGAACAAAACCTGGAATATAAAACAAAGCTCAACACCCGGACTGATCTTGGAAAGCTTTCCATGTGCCACTCCTCTGAATATTTGACACATGTAACATATGCATTACTGAAACTCGTATCTTATAGCAAGCAATTAGGCTTCCGACTGCAATAAAAGATGTTAATATATTATTAGCTTAATAACAATATAGGGTTTGCCATATATGAACAAACTACTGTACAGTTCTGCATGAATGTGCTTATTGAAAAATAGGGTCCATCCTGCCCTTTCTTTTCAACCCATAGTTGGGCATGATTTCAACCCAGCACTCCCAGAATGGAATTGGTTTCAGCCAACAGTTCCTCAAAAATGAATGAAAAACTAGAGGCCCCACTTCCAAGAAAAGGACCATCTTAAATAGACCACAGCTGGCTTCAGAACACTTTCTTGTTTTGATGTTAGCACTGGTGCTTCTGGGTTTATTGAGCCTGAGAGCATGCCCCTGGCTATCAATCCACTTCAAATCCACTTCAGCCTTCCTGCCTAGAAGGGGTAGGAGCTGCTGCAGTGCTGTTGATTCCCCCCAAAACAAGTGTTGGCACCATCCCTTCCCCCAGTCTGCTCTGTAGTTTGCTACCTTCTCACTAGGATTGGGTTTTTTTTCTGTCTTTCAGTTCATTCACAACAAAGGCAAGCTTTGTAAACTAACTTTTTTTAACTCATTCCCACTGTTCATATGCAAAAAGAGCTATTTACAGTTCCACACAAAGGTAGCAAAATCTGCACATAAAACATTTGGTTTAATTTCCTCTCCACTATGTAAGTCCTCTGACTTTCCCACACTTTTTTAATCCCTGCATCCTTTTGATCCCCACAGCCTCATCTTCTCCTCAACTTTAGGTTCTCTCTCTTTGCCCAGAGCCCTCCTCCTTTAGTTTAGATCCCCTGACCTGGAGAGCCAAGACACCACTCTCATGTTGAACAGCTCTGTTTAAAACAACCCTTTTCTTCTTTCCTGCTTTGAGTTGTTTGTTGTATCCACCTGACTGACCAGCTATGCTGTCTATCCCAAGGGCAGTCATGACATGTTAACTCCCATGCCACTTAATATCCACAGCTATCTCTGCAGGCTCCGTGACTTGCTCAGTATCCCAATACTGTTTTCTCAGGGCACTTATCCCATGCTAACAACTTTTTGAGTTGTCCTGTAGCTGTCTCTGGATAAAGTATGTGATACATGACATAGAACCTGCCAGAAAAACCTTAACATTGATGGTTATAGTTACATGAGGGTTTCATAAAGTCAGAATTTGTAAGTTATGCATAAATTTTCAGACTGTAACAGGGAATAAATATTAAGGATCTGCTATTTTTCTAGAAGGTATTTTCTAACAATAAATATTTCCCATAGATATCTGTCTGATTTGAGGGAGAAGGAAAGGATGTTGAAGATTCAAGGCGGTTCTGTTATCTTATCCTTCCATCACCTGCCATGAGGAGGGATAAGTTCTGATCTCATTTATTACCTTGTGAATTTCTGGTGGTGTTTCATTGAAGCAGCTCAGATGTTACTGGTTTAACGGATTGTGGACACTGGTCAGCAGTGTTAGATGTGAAAATATCAACAGTGACCCTCAGAAGCCACACTTTATTCAGCAGCAGGCACAAAACATTTATGTGACAGCTACAAGTGACATTCAGCCACCACAGGAAGTGGAAAACATCTGATTTTTTGCTTTGACACAGCATTCAGTATTGGGATTAAGCTTTTGTCTTCTCCTTAAAAAAACCAGCTCACCTGAACATCTACAAATGCTTTACAAAACAAACAGTCCTAAATAATCAATAAGGACACACATCGTGATTTTGTGACTTATTTTGGCCCCATTCCCATAATAATTTTTGCATCAAAAAGATGCATTTAGATGGCAATGGGCTTGTGATTTTCATAGAAGATGTATATTACCATCATGAGAATGCACGTAAACTGAAGATTAAATAAGTAATTTGTTTTATCTGTTCTTTTAGTGTAACAAATAACATATTTTATAGGGATCACAGAACTATCACCTAAGAAAATGAAGACTGAAATCCCCACTGAAAATGGTGACTGATTGCCACTCTGCTATCAACATTGTTTCCAAATATGCAGTGCTGTCCTCTAGAGGCTGTACTTAATGCTAAATAGCCCACAGCTCATTAACTATTAGGTTAATTCAGTAATTCATCTTGTGCAAGAGGTGATTCCAAGAACAAGAATACCTCCACTTGTACCTATAAGGTAATCCATACGGAGTGTTTTGTCCCTTCTTACCAGTTAAGATTCCTTTACATAAATTTTTTTATAACCCGTTTGTTTGTTATGGGTCAAGTAGAGCACTTGTCCTAACAGGGCTCAGACTGTCAACAATCAAACTTCTCATTGGCTGCTAATTTAGACCCACAGTCTTTTGGCATTTTCTTGTCAGAAAACAGCCTCAAGAATCTTAGCAGTCAGAAAGAATTTGGAAGCAGGTGTCGATCTCCTCCTCTTCCAATGCCAGAAATCACCATCTAGATGGCATCTTGTCTATAGAGCTCAAGTTAAATTGAACTGAGAGCTGGCATTTTTCTCTTCCACTAGACCTGCAGCAAGACAAGGTCACTTGGAGAAGTATGTACACCACAGACACAGATCCTAGGTGAGGACGCTTAGCTTCACAGGCAGGACTGTTGAAAAAGCTGGACCCAAAAAGTTATAAACAGCTGTAGTTCATAGTTCTGGGGTTAAGTGAGGGAGACTCTTTGAATGCTGAATGAGAAAGACATGAGAAGTATCTATGGAGACACTGAGGCTGCTGAAAAGATAACTGAAAGTACCATGCCTTCTGTTTTCCAAATCCCAGAAGAGGGTACTTTGGACAAATTTCCTGATTAATAGGTTTCGGAACAGTGAAGAAACTTCTCCTTGGCACTGCACAAATGAGAGGGAGATGTCTTCTGTGTAAATAGTGTTCTCCTGTCTTTGTTTTGACATTTACTCCAGTTTAATCAACTCGGTTTTAAAGCACATTTGCTTTGATTAAATCTGGGATTGGCCTTGCAATAAAGATAGTCTCTCCAGTGGCTCATTTTGGAAAACCCCTGAACAGTGATCAGATATATTTATGATGCCCTTTAGCTGTGTGTTTGATTTCCTTGACATAAAAAGGGGGATGGGAGGGAAAAAAACCCGAAAAGCTCCTGACTCTTTAAAGGCTTCTGGGGCTGTTATTGCTGGCCTGCAGCCACGCATTCTCTTACATGGTGGATCAAAGGCACCAACATTGTGAGAGCTACTCAATACAATATACACACTACTTAAACATATTGCTTAAAACATCCCCCCCTTTTTTTTAAGGGTCACATTCTGGAGACAGTTTATCTTATTACTTCAATGAAACACAGTAATTTTATGTACTCTGAAATGTCCTTGCATTTTTTTCCTGAGGAAAAAAAAAGGAGGCTTTGATAGCATCCTAAATACAAGTTAATAAAATAGTTAAGTACATTACAGTACTATCTTTGTTGTACTTACATGACTCTGGGTTTTTTCCCCCCACTTGCTTGCTTTCAACATTATGATGTAGAAAACTGGAGACCACAAAGAGTTAAATAGTAGCCTATGCTGGTCCTTATTTAGAAGGAAAAGGTAGTTGTTTTGACGTAGGTCTCTTAGCAACTAGAAATTTAGCTCTTTGTTTATTATAAAACACTTCAATTTTGAAGGAAAGAATTTACATTTCTCGTTTTAGTTGCTCCTCTTGTCTTCCTCTCCATCTGCCTTGATGGAGCCTAAAACAAACAAAAAAAAAGTTGCTTCCAAATATGAGTTACAATATTTTTGAGTGGCAAGAAAATCTTAATACTTAAGAGATTTTTTTTTTGTTAATGGTAGTTAAAGGATCAAAGCACCTTCAAAAAAGAAAAAACTTTTTTTTGTTACTAAATAAATTTTACCATTTATATTTTGTAGTGATTTACATTTAGTATAAGCTACTATTTGAAGGTATGATTGATAAAATTAACAAAGGAAAAGTATCTTAGTGCACAGGATTATGAAGTTAAAACAATAAACTATGTTATTTCCTATTGAGCCTTCAAACAGGTTAGACTCCTGGCATGTTTAAACACTCGATGAAATTTTGTCCTAAATACAAGCTAGTGGATCTCCCTGATGCAGTAAAGATTGTCTCTGTGTTTGAAACTAGCATTTTGGTTGAAAATCACAATTTCAGCTTGCAGAAAAAAACCCTACTTATGCCTATTGACCAATAAAACCAAGAATTTAAGTTATACTTTCATCCATTGAGATGAGATGACTTGGTCATTGTTTCAGCAGAAGGAAGCAAAGAATAATTTTGTGTGAAAGAGGGTAACTTAAGAAAAAGAGCACAAAATGTAAGAGGCCAAAATTGCACAGTCTTCATTAGTGCTTCTCTTAGGACCCAAATAAAAGCAGAGAGTTTTAACTGAAGGTAGGGACAGTGGAAATGCTGTGCCGAGGGAAAAAACAGTCCCAAGTATACTCAAATGGTGGGAAAACTGAGGAAAGGAAGAGCATGTATAAGTGTGCATTGTTCTGCTTATGACACAGTTATCAATTGCACAGAGAAGGGCGTCTAGGTACCTGCTTTTTGGGTTTTAAGCAATAGACTGTATGTCTGTATTTCAGTAAAGGAGTTAGATCTATCCAGTTCGTGTCTGGACATACCTAACTAGAAAGAGGGTAATTCAGTCAGAAGTGGAGGTGGCAAGCTCCATCACTTGATTTCATATTCTTTTTCTTTTCCTAAGATGATGGTTCAGAATGAAGGATCCACGTAACTATAAAGAATTTTTTGAATTGAAGTCACACATTTGCATCTGTCATGGTTTAACCTGGGATGCAGCTAAAACAACCACACAGCCATTTGCTCACTCCCCTATTCCCAGTGGGTTGGGAAGAGAATAAAAAATGAAAAAAAATAAACTCATGGGCTGAGATAAAGGGAGCTTAATAGGACAGAAAGGGAAGAAGATGATGACAGTAATAATAAAAGAGTATACAAAACGGGTGATGGACAGAACAATTGCTTACCACCCAAAGTTGATGCTCATCTAGTTCCTGAGCTGCCCTGCCTTCCAGCCAACCCTCCCAGTTATATACTGATCGTGATGCCAGATAGTATGGGATATTCCTTTGTCCAGTTTGGGTCAGTTGTCCTGGCCACTTCCTCTCCCAGCCTTTTGGGCAACACCTGTATTCTCATTGGCAGGGGGTATGAGAAGCTGAAAGTTCCTATCCTGCTTGGCAACCACTAATACATCAGTGTGGTATCAACATTGTTCTCATCCTAAAGCCAAACCACAGCACTGTAACAGCTGCTAGGAGGAAAATGAACTCTGCCCTTGCTGAAACCAGGACAGCATACAACAAAACTTGTATTTTCCTATTGTAACACTGTAAAATATTACATTCCAAGGATTAATAAACTTTGGATAAAATTTTTAAACAAGTATGTCGTTGCCATAGATAACTACTGCAAAGTTGTAGCATGTGTGTGTCTGATCAAGAACACAGTGACCCGAGTAACCATAATTAGTCCCATTAGTCCATTAATTTCATGCTCTTGCAGACGGAAAATGGACATAAATAGAATTTTGGGGACTGGGTCCAGTGTTGCTGTTCATACTGGTTTGTTGTTCAGAAATAAGCAATTAAGAATAATGATATGTGGATATATTACTAGAGTTTGCATTATTTAATTATTTGGTTTTTTATTAGACAATATTATGATCATATTATTAAAACAAGGTCTATCAACAAGCAATTTAAATTGTTTCATCATTTTTTAGATCAAAAAAGTAATATTTCCTAGTAATAAGATTTCTGAAATTTTCACATAATCATTCCAGAAAATTTGTATTTCCTAAGACTAAAGTAAAATTGGTTGAAATATTTGAATAGATTATATGGCATTGCAGAAATCAATAGAAACCATAATGAGAGTTGCACTCTCAATACACAATTTCAGAGCTAGCTTGTGGGGATTAATCTCTTTTATTTTGCCATTTATTTTCTTGTTTGCATCACAAATCAAAGGCTTCCAGAGTTTTCATCTTCCCTATGAAGATGATTTTTTTTTTTTTGTAATTTAGAGAGATTGGGTATGGGTCATGTTCCTGGAAGCAGAAACATCTGCTGGTAGCTGATTTTCCTAATGGCATGCCTGAATGAGGTCAGGGATATGTGAGTTGGGCTTGAAAGATGCAGGAAAGGCTGAAATTCCTAATAAAAAGGGAAAATAGCAACAGGATTTCTCTTGTGTCCCACTATCTTCTACAGCTGAGAGATTTCTTCAGATTTCTTGTGGGATACTGCAATAGTTGAGTGATGTCTCCAGTTTTGAAAAGTCAGCTTGAGGCTGTCAACACACAAATATAGTTGCGTGCACAGCCATTGATTTCCTTTGCCAGTGAACCCTGACACTTTTTGTATCATAAGGATTAGGCTATCCCAGGGGAGAAAAACCCCAACAAAATCTTGCTTTCCCATTGAATACCTGATTAGGTGTTACACTCCCCGTTTCAAAATAATTAACCCAATCAAGAACTCTGTTTGGCACATTCTCTATGTGGCAAGACTGGGTGCTCTAGAAAATTCTGTTACTTTGAGAGACCGTGTAATACAAGAGGGATTAAAAATTACCCAGTGAACATAGACATAGCAAAGAGTGAAATCCACTGCTACAAAAATGCCAGAGGGATGTGACAAATGCCTCCTGCCATCTGTTCCCCATGACCAGATTTAAAACTCTTTTGGCCAACAATGTGGCCAGTTAACCTTCTGGCCAGGGTATTTTCAGCCAATGGCAAGTTGCTTCAGTGGGACTGGAAGGTGCCACAGGCCAGCCAAGGTGGTGTGAGTCTGTCCTGAACCATAGGGGAGGGCATTCCAGTTTTGAGTCCTAAACAGGCTTCCAAAAATCGAGTTCTAATATTCGCATGGTAGCAGCCAAGTGTTGTTTCACAGAGCATAGCACAGAGTAGCTTTTGCTTGTTGATATTAAATAAAACCTACTCCATCTGTATTTCTCATTCAGTGAAAAGGAAGAAAAATCGTGTTACATGTTTACAGTTGCTGAAAGATCTTGGTTAATTATATTCCTCAAAAATGAAAATTAAATATGCAATAATGACTCTGACAAATGAAAGTAAAGAATCCTATCTTTTCACTAATTACATCATCAGGTATGTCCACATCAGTTTAATCTAATATGCAATTAATTCATTCATATATCTATGCAGTTAATTAATTAGTATATGCAGTTATGGGACTCTTCATCAATAACCCTAGGAAGTCTGCGTCTAGTTTTCTGTAATTGAAATGTGAGCAAAATGAAACCTGTGATGCTTACCAAAGTCTTCATGACAATGACTGATAACCCACCAGACTGATAGATACAGCAGTGAAAATGGAGACATGCAGCCTTCACAGAGGGACTTTCGTCTCCCAGCCGTGCTGGGGATTCAATGCAAGTGTGCAGATTTTGTAGGCAGTGCTCATTTAGAAAGGCAAGGTACATTATTCATGGTTAAATCAAACCCAGCTCTAATGGCTCGTCATCGCCTGTTGAAAGATGTAGAATTTGATTCTACCCTGGAAGTTGGTTTTCTGCTACTTCTTGTAAAACGGAATGCCTGACACATTGAAGTTCCTTGGACACCTTCTTTGCCTTTATCAGCTTCAGTTGGTAGAAGTGGTTGAAATGCACAGTTAAAAAGGAAGTTGAACATGTTCTTTTAAGTACTTACGTACAACCTTCAGGCTTTACATTTCTCATTGTAAACAGGTTATGTTCACAATTAGGCCTCATCTTACCATTTTTTACAATAGAATTTATTTGTGCAAATGATATTACTAGCTTTTGGATCTGCTGGACACTTGTACTTACTTGAAGTTAGTTGTCAGTCTTCCAGTGAATCAAGGAGTCAATAAATATGGTAAAATACTGTTTAAAGGGATAGCATGTATATTTGCATGTATATTTCTTCTATGGATATTTTATTTCATCCACACTACATGTACATCTGAACCGTTAGAGATCAACCGGAGGCCCCATCCTTGGAGACATTCAAGGTCAGGGTTGAGGAAACTCTGAGCAATCTGATCTAGTTAAAGGTGTCCCTGCTTATTGCAGAGGAATTGGATTAGATGGCCTTTAAAGGAGGCTGCCAATCTAAGTCATTCTACGATTCTATGAACTGGTCCCCTTTTACATTAGGTCATAGATGGTGCAAGATGCGCTCTCATACAAATAAAACAATGATGTCAGACAAATGGGAGAAATCACAGCCCTTGCAATCCTTCTGATGTAAACAGGCCACATTTCACCCTTAATGACCTGCAGATTTCACTCCAAAACTGCTTATCTTTGCAGGAATATGAATGGTTTATGTAGTACAGATGACTGAACTGGTCCAAAAGCACTGTGATTGGTACTCATGTTGCTGAAATTTTTGATGACTCGTGTGACTATTTTCTAACATAATGAAGTTGGTTCTCTCACACTTTTCAGACTAGTGGTAGGTAAATCAAAGGCAGACCTTAAAATACAGTGAACCTTATAGAATAGCCAGCTGTTGTTCAGGATTATTTACTCAATTAAAATGTTGAATGCACAGTCATGTCACTTTTGTGCAAAGAGTCATTCTCCTGAAAGTCTCTTATCATTTACTACTTGTTAGTTCCTATCTGTTTGAAAGAGCTTTGGAAAAAGAAATATATTATGTGGCAAATGAATCACACACGTCCATTAGAATAATAGACAAGATTAGTGAATAATTCACCCAAAGGACTGAAGTGTATTACCATAAACTCTCTGGCACATACTGAAAAAGATTACAAATAAATAAAAGAAGCAGAAAAAATATCTGAACAATTTTATCGTTTTAGGTAGGAATTGAAATTCTGTGGACTCTGAAGTATCTTTATTTTATTATTCCTCCATAAGGAGTGAGGAATATCTCTGACATGATACAATCATAATACCAGCCTGAAATGCTTTTAAAATGACAATCCGTTTTTAAACCAAGCTGTGAGATAAGCAATTATCTTCCTTTACAGATGGGTAAACTAAGGCACAGAGGAATTAAATAAAGGATCAGTTTTATCCAGAATCACTCCAGTTCTCTTTCCTACAAAAAACACAAAGGAAGCACTTTTGTTCCATATTGGTACGTATTATACACAATAGACAACCAAAACTGCATGCTTGATACAGGTGTAATTTTAAAAATGTTCACAAAATCTATGAAAGGACATGATGTAATACATAAACATTTCTGTATTTCATGTGAACCCTCATTCTTATACTTCAAAATACCCTCAGAGAAAAAGCCACTCAGAAAATCTATATGGCTTCACAACCTACAACCTTCACAACCAGCCACACATTAATATGGGGGAGTTCCTAGGACAAAGTGGGTTCTCAGAGTTCTAATCCTTTTTCTAAACCATGAAAAATCAGCTAATACTGATAAAGTAGGAGCTTCAGATCAGTCTTGGTGCCAGCACCAGTAGGTTCTGTCTTCTCAGGAGAAAAACTGTAAAATATGACTGTCTTATATTTGCAAAGCTCCTTTCTTCTTGTTAATATACTAAATTACTAGGCCTACAGAGTTGAAATGTGGGAGATCTCTGCACTTTCTTATGTCTTTGTTGGTTAATTTTATGAGGAAGCACATTCAGTATCTGATTAACTGATCATTAATCATTGATGAGTGTGAAACTCATTCTTCCAGCCATGCATCGTCTCCTCTATTTCATGTTTGATAGTACTATTCTAAATCCCAACACAGTTGAAGTATAGACAATTTGTATACATCCATAAAAGTAGAGATATGCCTGCTACAGACGAGCCTGTTGTTTATGTAGTAGAACTAGCAATGAGTTATGGCTCCTAAGAAGCAGAATGTCATGTTTCTTTTTCCAAAGAGTAGGACTGGCACAGACCTTTGTAATTCAGGAACCTATTTCTCATTAAATGAAAATGGATAATTTACAGCATTCCTACTCACATAGAAAATGCCTTGCATGAAATGTTCCATATGTGTTAAGAGATTATGGATTTGATAGTGTCAATCTATGAACAGGCACAAAAAATATTGTGATTTGATTCAAGGACTTAGGAGGAGAGAGAGAGAGAAAATCACAAACCAAGCACAGTAAGATAAAACCTTGCTATCTTCCCAATTTGAAGCAAATAGTTCTTTACACGACAGAAGCTTGAAAGGGCTTGCATTGAGAAATTCAAGAGAGGTTTCAAGAAAAGACTAAAACATTTTAGCACTAATGTACTGAATTGCAGTTGAGATGTAAGTGAAATTATGGAATTACACTATTTGGTTTGCCTTACCAAATGACAGACTTCACCCCACTTGCTGAAAGACTTCCCAGCATTTAATTCTTTTGTGTGAACCAGAATTAGATTCACAACTCAGCACAAAGACCATGAAAATCGCTGGCAATTTCTAGTTTAACAGACACATTTCACTCATTTCAACAGAGATTTTTATTTTTTTTCCACCTGATTTGGGGTTCACTCAGAGTGTAAACTCAGTGAAAACAGGAATGGGAAATGCTTCATTCAGACCAAAATAAATGTGGACACAAACCCACACAAGAGCCAAGAGCTCTGGAAGAAACCACGACACTTCTAAGCCTGATGTTGTTTTGACATTATGATAAACTCTGAATTTATTTAGGCATTCCCAGTATGTCTTTACTAGTTAGTATGAAATATTTACTTCAATAGTAAGAAATATTCCCTTCAAACCACCCACAACAGCTTTATGCACGGTCCTACTCTCTGTGGGTATCTTTCATAGCAAAATCTAGAATGTGTAGATGAGAAGACTTCTTACCCTTTAAAACTGTCTCTCGGTCAGTGCATTTCATTTATTTCATGAAGCCTTTGTTTCACTGCCCTCCACCTCACAAGATGGGTGTGAAACCAGTCTGTGGCGAATGAGTTAGTTGTTAGCAAAAGTGCTCTGAAAGTGGTAAGCATTAATGGTGCACATGTTAATATTCGTACAAACACAGAGTAGAAAAGGAAGAAGAGGGGAAATAAATTAACTGACATCCAGATCAACTGGGTTTTGATCTTGATGAGTTTATGAAATGAATTACAATTCTTCATTTGCAAGATTATTTAAGATCAATCTTTCTGGACATAATTACCATGTGATTAATATGAATAAACTAAGCAGAAGAACAGACATGATAATTTCCTTTCATTCTGTTACATGGATGATCATTGTTTCAGTGTCAAACAAAATTAAGCTTTGGCCTTAAAAATCTACATAGCAATCTTAGGATGCGTTTAGGATGATAATTTTATGGGGTTTGTTTGGCTGATGGTTCATTTTTAAATAATTTCATGTGCATCTTTAATATCTTGTGAAAAACCTTGATGACAAATATCGACACTAGGCTGTGCTTTAATACTGTCAGATTTTTAATTTCAGAAAGTGTAAACATTGCCAAGTTTTGAAGGTCTGAACCAAGGATACTGACATAATTTTCAAAGGCACGGGTAATACCTCAGCACCTCCCTTCAACATAAAACCCAGAGGTCTGACACAACCAAACCGCTCTATAATCCACTTCATGCATAACAATTCTGTCACACATCCTTCCTGATTATTTGTGAATCCACACATTGAATTGTGTTTTGCATATGAGGTTCGGGTGATGTATTTTATTGCTGATACTGTTTCACCTGTATTTAGTTCCAGTGACATGGAAAACACTGCAGCCAATTGTCCTTATTACAGTCCCTGTGTATTTCTCCCCAGTGCACTTGCACAGGGGGAAGATGCGAGCATGGAGTGTACTTAACTGCCAGGCTGAATGGCTCTGTAATGTAGCTTCAGCATGGCATAAATTAAGCTGTCATTTTTTTGGCAGCAAGTGCAGAGAGGCGATTTTCCTGTACTGTAACATTTGAAACAACAATTTTCTGGCTCCAGTAGTAACTGACAGTTCTGCGTGATACATGCTCAACGTTTGTGCTTCAGGGGCTGCAGCTGGAAAAAACCTTTGGGGTAAGGTATTGTCTTTATTAGCAAACAGAGCTTGCAGTTGCAGAACGCTAACATTTCCTAACTCTTTTCAAAGAGCCTGTCACTCATACCCTAAAAAATTGTCCTCAAAATTTACTAGGTTCCATCAAGGTATTTAACTGTGCTGCTTATATGTAAAGTGCTATTTTTGGTAATAACTTCAGACCTAGTTTCATTAGGAAGATTGCTTACCCAGAGCAATCTCTGGCGGCCAGCGTTTTGTTGGTGACACATACCAAGATGATGGCTTGAAAGACAGCCAGGTTTGGTCTTGGAATGCTTGGCCACATTCAGGCTGCTGAAGAAGGAGGTTGCTGATCAGGTGTTGACGGTACTGGGGGAGGAGGGAAGCAGCCCTTTTCCAGCACACCACTAACATGGGATTGCCACAAGCCATGAGGCAAGCCTCCTTTCACTGTCAGGCAAGATATAATGGTATGCAAGGTCATTTCGCAGAAGAGAGGGAGAGAAGGAAATTGAGGAGTCACCTGTGCAAGTGAGAAGTCATTTTATTAAATGTATGAATTTTGCAGCGCTCTCTTTCAGAAGTGCGGTCGATTTTGACATCGCTTTCTTAAGGATCCAGACACACATTCCGCTTTTCTGGTGCAACGGTGAAATCAGGGGAATTACACTAGATTTGCGGTTGTACAAGTCAAGGTAGGAATCAGTTCAGTATATTACACAGTCACTTTTCTACCATTGCTAAAAAATACTTGCAGAGTTCCTTAAGCAGTCGGTTGTTTTGGCACCTGTATGTACCTTTGTTACTTCCACTCTGAATTCTCACTGTCCCTGCTTGTAGGGGCCCTGGCAGACCCTGTGAGCAGACTTTACTGCAAGCTACCAGACCCACTTTGTTGTCCGTTTCAAATATTTTGGCTATAGCACTCACATTTTAAAGTCATTCCTTCAGTGTCTAAATTCATGCTGTTGTTGATTTTGAGATCTGACTCATACCTTTAAAGTGCTATTGAATCCTGAGCTATAAACTGTATAAAAACACACATGCTTTTGTTGTCCCTCCTAGTATTGGCTTTCTTTGGGTCTTCACTGAGGTTCTCAAAACTGTTTAAGAGACTTGGACGGTCAGTTTCCACTTAAACAAAAGCTTTCCAATGGTGGTGTGGGAAGGCTCAGCTTCAGTAGCTGTGTGCATGAGAGATTGCAATCTTTACCTGTTCTAGTGAAAAGAGGGGGAAGAAAGAGAAAATATGTTTTAAAGCGTTTACCAATGACCTCCATTTCTGGGATCACTGCGGCCAAGGAAGTGAAACCACCTCCTCTGATTTTTCAGTGAGACCTAAATACACTGTTGCCTTATCAAGTTTGCCATTTTTCATGTTCATGTTTGGCTGGGTGTTAAGATGTAGTAGAAGGAATTGGCACCTGACTTTTATTGTAGAGATACTCAGGCATATTGATATAATTAAGGGCCTTCAAGTGCTTTCATTACAGACTAAGATTTAAGAAGTTTAAAACTCAGCCATAAAAATCACTGTTGATTAAGCTTTGGCAGACACAATATTTTTTTTCCAGGATTTCACCTCTAACATCTTACTTTTCCAAGGGATTTGCTGAGGGAAAGTGAGGAACCTCCATTCAACTTCCTCCTAATGATAGTTATCCAGAAGATTTTCTGAGCATTCATAGTAATGACTGTTATGAGAAGAACTATATGCTCATCAGGGTGTCAACAGAAATTGTCTTCCTTCATGCCTTTCCCCAAAACAAGACTGTGCTTTAGTGTTAAAGCCTTTATGCTTTCCTTGGTTTCCCATTACCCAGATTTTGCTTTTTGGAATGTCTTCCATATCCAATAAAAGTCACCTGAGTCAATACAAAACTAAATAGGGACCACCTACATCTGGTGAAGCCTGGAGAAGACTTGTGCTGCTCAAGCTGAAAAAGGTTTTGTTGCAGTTGTGCATAGTTGGGTGCTGAGAGAGAGAGGGACCAGTGGCTGCAGAAAATGGCTGCTGGAATCTTCTGCCAGCCTGCTGATAGCACCTCTGAGAATCACATATAGGAGAGAAAAAGACTCAGAAGTAGCTGCATTTTGCCACCAGAGAACACAGAGTGCCAACAAGACCGCAGTGTTGGCAGTTAAGGGCATTGGGATGTCTATTTGCATATAAATGTAAGCAGTTGGCAGACGCAAAAGGCCGGGAAGGCTGGGGGAGGAGGCTCCCAGGTGCCGGAGATAGAGATGCCCCTGCAGCTGGTGCAGAAGCACATGGAGTAGCTGGTGGAGAGGACCCATGGAAGAGGCAGAGACCCGACCTGCCCAGTGGAGAGGCTCCACGCTGGACGGAGCTGGTGGAGACATAGAGAAGATGCCGTGACTTACGTTGGGATGAGCCCCTGCCAGCACAAGCGACCTACAGAGATGAGCCAAACAGGTTTGCTGGGGGAGGCCTATAGCCCTGTGGAGGACTGGGATTGAGAGACACTGTGATTTGTTGCTGCCTGCCATAGCAGAGATGAAGCCTGGTGGGAAGAGATTTGCATTGGAGAAAGCCCATGGAGGACTGTCTCTCATGGGTGAGATCCTACGGTGCAGCAGGGGGAGGTTGTGTGGAAAGAATGCCCCCATCCCAGCCAAGAAGGAAACCATCTTGCAAGGGACTGACCGAAGCCCCCATCTCCTAGTCCCTGCCCCCCCACCTTGTACTGCAAGCAGAGGGGGGAAGAAAGGAGCAAAATCATGGCTGAAAGGGAAGTCTGTTTTAGAATGGAGGGGTGGGGGGAAGGTGTTACCGAGACCCCCACTTTCCCCAGTCCCTGCCCCTCCTGGGCTGTGACTGGGAGGGAAGAAGGGAGCAAATTTCTGACTAAAGTCTGCTAAGGTGGGAGTGGTGGGGGGAAAAGTGTTTGCCTGGTTGCATTTGTTTTAAGATTGTTGGTTGCACTCCTGACTCTGATTTTTCACTGTTTTCTCTAAAGCGTAGTGTAATATATATGGTAACTTTTCTCTTCAGCACTCTGTGTTGAGTCTGTTTTGCCTGCATCATTAACGAGTTTGCCTCTTGAGCCGCTTAATATATATTTCTCCCCTGTCCAACTAAGAAGGGGAGTAATAGACTGATTTTGGTGTGTGTCTGGCTTTTAGCCAGGGCTCAACCACCACATGTTTAGTGAATCAAGGTACTATGATGCACCTGGTTGTACTCCTCTGTTTTTCACTTGAGGAAAATATTTTGTTTCTGGAGACGATCTGGTTTGGAAGCTTTCGGCTCTTAAACTGTGAAAACTGTCTGTGAATTTGTATATATACTGTGGCTTAAGTGCTGAAAAACCTATTTTTTCATCAGGTCTAAGACTTGCTATTCCCTCTCCCATAATAAATTAAAATTCTTATGTTGCTATAATCATCACCTCTGCACAGGAAAAAAAAAAGGCTGAAACTTTTTGTTCTCTTTAGGATAGTAGGGCTGTTACAGTCAGCCCAGAGGTGTACAGAGCAAGGCCACAGCTCTGCATGTCTGTTGCGGAGGAGAAGTGAGCAATTGAATGCAAGGCGAGTAGCTATCTCCATGGTGTTAGCAGCATGGTAGTCTCCCTACCTCAGAGTTATTTATCCCTAAGTACTGCTGAATTTAGTGAGATGGAAATGTATAGATTGCAGGCACCTATATGTTTTTGAGATTTTTTTTTTTAACAAGAACCTAAACTGATTTCCTCAATGATGCATGATCCTCTTATGTACTCACATGTGTAAAAGTAATGGTACCTATGACACAGGAGTGCACATCATGATGACTTTTAAAAAGGCATTTTGCTTAAGGCTTGGGAAGCACACCGCCTCAATCATCGTTGTCATTTCCTTTGATTTAATTCAAGCACAGGGCACCGTAGCAAATAAGACGACTTTCTAGGAGTCTTCTTTTTCCTTAGCAGTTGGTGTTAGATCATAGAATAGTGGGATTTCATGCTTAACCAGGTTTTCAGTTAATGAAATATGTGGGAACTCACATAATTTTAATGAATGAGAGGTGCTTTTCTCTTAATGTACCAAGGGGACTGTCAATTACATACATACACACTCCTATCCCTCCTGAAGAAACGTATGGATGGTGCACACAGAAATAAAATTAATATGGAAACTTAGACCCCAGCAATATAAGCTTTGTGTTCCGACACATTAACCGTAGCTTTACTTAAAGCTACTGTGCAAACTAGTATTTATTCTTGCCCCTGAAAGATAAGCAAAATCTGTTTGCCAGATGTAGAATATCAGATGATGTTGCTACAGCTTTATGTGAAGTTTTAATGCAAATCTGTTTAATGCACAGTGTTCTACCTTTTATAGCTCCACATCTCAGGAACAGTATTTTCCAAAGTCCTACTAAGCATCTATCTGATTATCCTATTGTCTTTTAACTGGTCTCTCTACCCCAGGAGTATGAAGAACGCTGGTTTAAAGTGAATTGCCAAGTATTTGTTATTTTCCTCCATATGATCAGCACTGCTGGGCTTTAGTATTACCATGCTTTGTCAATGTTAATGTAATGGCAAATGATGAAGATGCCCTTTGGCAGGAAACATTGCTAGCCCTTAATAATAAACAATTTCTGCACCTCAAATTGCTGCTATACATGAGCAAGTTTAGTCAACCCCTGAAGAGAACCTGTACCTTCTCATTACAGGGCAGCAGTAGTGAAAAAGCAATTCACCAAGCCGTAGGGTTGGCAATCACCCATATTTTCTGCTATGAGTAAATAACTCCAATTGATTTAATCATAAAAGAATAACAGGAAAACTACATTGATTTCCAAATCCTTAATGTGAACATCAGAATATATTGACTAAGTTGCATGTAAAAATGTTGTATCCATTTGTATGAACTGAAGAAATATCAATATTTGATCATTACTCTAACAAAAAAATATGACAATTTGCAGCCATCTCAAAATGGACTGAAGTAGCATTATGCAGTGCTACCATTCTGTTTACAGGGGTGAAGGTGATAATACTCCATAGTATTCATAGGCCAAGAAGGAAAAATCCCTATTTTCAGGCAAATGTGCCTCCTGTTAAATGTAATCGGCTACTTACATAATCCTATAGCACTGATAAATAATGCAGCATTGGTTTTATTAACAAAATTAACTAGCAATAAAAGAATTATTGTTTGGTCTGCAACTGTGCTCACTGCAGCAAGTGATCAGTGCTAGCGTAACCAAACTGCCTCAAAAGAGTAAAATAAGAATATTACTTTTAAAACAAAATCTAAAATTTTCCCTGTGGAGATGCTGAAACAATGGTTTTTCAGCTCATGGAGTACCCTAAATTGATCTTAATTTGAAAGACTCAAGATGAAAATCTGCTTAAAAGTGCTAAGACAAAAGTGCTTGACAAGACTAACCAGTCTGATTTGTTCTGAAGTTATTCTTCTTTTTATTTTTTTTTCTTTTTAAAATTTAGAGTGGGTGTCAGGACTGTGGTGCTCTTTAGTGCCACTTATCAACCAGACTGAGATCAGCAAGGTCTTTGTGGCCAGCCAGCTCTTTGCAAGCAGCTGTTGGAGAAGGAATGCTAAGCTGGACAGCAGGTGACATCTTCATAGAATCACAGGATCTTCTCAGTTGAAAGGGACCCATAAGGATCATCAAGTCCATCTCCTGGCTCCACACAGGGACAGACAAGTCAGAGCATGGGACTGAGTGTATTGTCCAGATGATTCCTGAAATCAGTCAAGCTTGGTGATGTGACCCCTTCCCTGGGGAGCCTGTTCCAGTGCTCGACCACCCTCTCAGTAAAGAACTTCTTCCTAACATCCAAATGAAACCTTCCCTGTCGCAGCTTCATACCGTTCCCCCGTGTTCTACCATTGGTTGTCAAAGAGAGGAGATGGGTGCCTGCTCCTTTGCACCCCCTTGCCATAGACTTTTCCAATTTAAGCCAACAGAAGTTTTGCTCTTGCCTTCAAAACAAAGTTTCACCTGGAAACACATCTGAAGATCCTACAAAATGTAGTGAGCTGGTGCAGGTTACTTTTGGTAGAAATTTGCCTTATATCTATAGGAGCAGGTGACGTGCTTAAATGTGCAGCTAATGCAACCCAAACAATCTCTACGTTGATGGAACAAGGTTGAAGTCACACAGAGGGTCACCATGCAGAGCACCTGGTATGTGAAGTAGAGCAAATGTCTTCCAGCAGCTAACACTGTACCCACAGACAGTGCATGCCTGGGACCAGTGTTCAAAATGAACTTCATTGCTAGTAAAGCTGAGGCAGACATGAGGTTATAGATTCAGGGGCTTGTATCAAATCCAACCCTACTCTTATGCATTTCATCAGTTAGTGGCATAGACATTCCCACATAACTTCTTTATCATCTCTTGCAGCTTTGCCAGGAGATTTTGAACAGCACACAAGAGCATGGGAACAGTTGCGTGCAGCTAGAGCAAATAACAAGATGCAACTGGCTCAAAATATCCAGTAGAGGTTGTTCCAAAATCCAAAATTTCTGTGCCATAGGAATCATCAGAGAAAATTTTCGTGCTCTGCAAGACAAAATTTGTTGAAATGAGACAAACAAATTTCAGGAGTGTGTTGACACTGTGGCTAATCTAACACAAAAGCCCCTTGGAGGTGTGGAATAGAAAATAGGAAAAAAACCCCAACAAAACCAATGGGGAAAATATTTATCTGTACTATTTGGCACACAAACCCAAACACAGGACAGGTAAGAGTTTTGAGGAATTAAGACAGCAAAGTTATGTTGTCTGAGCACACATCTAGAAAATGCCAAGTTCAGTTAAACTCAGACTTGAAGCCCTTGAAGTCACTGGAAAGATTCTCATTGATTTAACTGACTTTGAATTACTTTGAAAAAACTTTGCTCAATGGAAAACTGTTCCAACATTAAATTGGAACTGTAGGATCCAGCATGCTTAGTATCTTTCAGCTGAAGCATTGCAAGTGCATGTCATACACTGTGTCATTCTTAAAACTGTTGAGATGCATCGATATTTCATAGAGTTGTGCAAAACATCTGAGCTTAATAAACTTTTTAAAGTGTAATTGATGGCTATTGGTCTATTGGTCTGTTCATGAATAAGGGAAGATTTTGCATCATAACTCTGTAAGAAAACAAAATGAACATCGCATCAGTCAGCTGTATTCAAACTGCAATTGGGTTTGTGATGGTGGTGTAGCAGCACCCCTCCAATTCTGTGCGCTTGGGATGGGCTGTAGGGTGGTCAACAGATTATACCTTAATTGTGAGCAACCTATTCACTTTTTTCCCATTTATTAGTAGAAAAAGTTTGTGGTTGTGATTTTGAATATTATAAAGGTTGTGGCCTACAGACACATTTTCCTTAATGCAGTAAATAGACCCTTGAAGATCTGTAATACCAAGTAATCTCAGTTATTCTCTATTGGTGACTGAAAATTTCTTGTTTCTGTGCTGCTTAATATTTTATATGTGTATAGTCTAGAGCAATACATCATTATATTAATTTTGATGACAAAATAATAACATAAAAGACACAGTAGATAGGCTAACCTGTCACCTTTAGGTGTAGGAACTAGAATATGTGTGAATATGTGTGAATAGAGTATATAATTGATAGGAGCTATGTATTGAGAATTAATTAATAGTAACCCTAACAATTCTTTTCACTATGGCTGCACTGATCTTAACAAACCCAAGTCTTTGCCTTTTTAGCTGATTGCTTCAGGGGAACCATTCATGTGAGATACAGTTTTGGGCCTTCATTCCTGAAATCCAGCTGAGTTCGAGGCAGAGTCTTATGACAGGTAAGTCATGACAGTTCTCCAAGGGTCACTTGAGAGGTAATTGCTTTCTCCCTCTTTTGCTTTCTCTCTAATACCAAACCTAGCTATTTTTTTGTTATGCGCTAAGATGGTTATAACCTTAATTGGGTATAGAAAGCAAAGATCACAGAATCATAGAATCATAGAATCATAGAATTGTAGGGGTTGGAAGGGACCTCGAGAGATCATCGGGTCCAACCCCCTGCCGAAGCAGGCTCCCTAGGACATTTCACTGAGATAGGCATCCAGACGGGTCTTGAATATCTCCAGAGAAGGAGACTCCACCACCTCCCTGGGCAGCCTGTCCCAGGGCTCTGTCACCCTCACTGTGAAAAAGTTTCTCCGCATGTTGGTGCGGAACTTCCTATGCTCCAACTTGCAGCCATTGCCCCTTGTCCTGTCTCCACAGACCACTGAAAAGGGGCTGGCTGATTCCCCCTGCATCCCTTGCTTAAGATAATTGTAAACATTAATTAGGTCCCCCCTTAGTCTTCTCTTCTCAAGGCTGAACAGTCCCAATCTTCTCAGCCTTTCCTCATAGGGGAGATGCTCCAGGCCCTTTATCATCTTCGTAGCCCTTCTCTGGACTCTCTCCAGGAGATCCCTGTCCTTTTTATACCAGGGAGCCCAGAACTGGACACAATACTCCAGGTGGGGCCTGACCAGGGCAGAGTAGAGCGGGAGGATCACCTCCCTTGACCTGCTGGCTACACTCCTCCGGATGCACCCCAGGATCCCATTGGCTCTCTTAGCCACCGAGGCACACTGCTGGCTCATGGCCAACCTGTCATCCACCAGGACCCCCAGGTCCTTCTCCACTGAGCTCTTCTCCAGCAGGTCATCCCCCAGCCTGTACTGATAGAAACGGTTGTTCCTTCCCAGGTGCAAGACTTTACACTTGCTTTTGTTAAACCTCATCTGGTTTCTTACTGCCCAGCTCTCCAGCCTGTCCAGGTCTCGCTGGATGGCAGCGCAGTGTTCCTGCGTGTCAGCCACTCCTCCCAGCTTTGTGTCATTGGCGTACTTGCTGAGGGTCGAGGCTATTCCCTCATCAAGGTCGTCAATGAAGATGTTAAACAGGACTGGACCCAACACCGAGCCCTGGGGAACACCGCTAGTCACAGGCCTCCAGTCAGATTCCACTCCACGAATCACGACCCTCTGGGCTCGGTCCGACAGCCAATTCTCAACCCACCTCACTGTCCACTCATCAATCCCATGCTTTCTCAGCTTTGCTATCAGGATGTCATGGGAGACAGTATCAAAAGCCTTGCTGAAGTCAAGGTAGATGACATCTACTGTTCTCCCTCCATCTACCCAGCCGGTGATGAGATCGTAGAAGGCTATGAGATTGGTCGAGCACGATTTCCCCTTGGTGAATCCATGCTGACTACTCCTCATGACCTTCTTCTCTTCCAATTGCTTGGAGATGGCATCCAGAGCAAGCTGTTCCATTACCTTTCCGGGGACAGAGGTGAGGCTGACTGGCCTATAGTTGCTGGGATCCTCCTTCTTGCCCTTTTTAAAGACTGGAGTGACATTGGCTATCCTCCAGTCCTCAGGCACTTCTCCTGTTCTCCAGGACCTGTTGAAGATGATATGCAATTGATCAGGACAGTGTAAATTTCAGTTCTCATTTAAATCTCTAATTTAAATAGCAAAGTAATCCTCCAGACTTTGGTAAACCTAGAAGGGATATAACTTTTACACCTTCCATAGTGAAACTGAAAAATGGATCATCGGACTATTTCCTGAGATGTCTATAGGGAATCATCTGGCAGAGTTGGAGAATTTAGAATGAAAAAGACCTGCTGAACCACTCACTTCTTGTCCTGAAGGAGAGCTCTCCAGAATTGCACCAAAGTGCTTTGCCCAGCTAGGATCCACTGAAATGAAGTGCAAAAATTACAGAGAAAATTGGTACAGTCAGCAGTGCTGTGAACTGTCACATTTCTGGGAACCACAGGTAGTTTCAGCAAGATGCTTAGCAAGAGTGTGCAACTGAACTGTGTGGAAATGGCTGTGAAAGGCATCTATATGCTCTGTGATACCAACATACCTCTGCAAGAAAAAATTATTAGAATTATTTGCTCCCCTTTCTTAATAGATTTCTGCCTGGAAATACAGTCATTTCAACACAGGCATAGAAAGCACTGCAGAAGAATCTATCATTCCAGCTGATATCGCTCAGTCAGGGTGACTCCAGAGAAAGCCACTGCAGATGTTCGCTACAGTCAATGTTTGGACAGAACATTAGGACCATGAGAACAATTCATGGGTGTTTCCATGGTCAGTGCCATGGCATGAAAGAGAGTGCCTTTTCAGCTGGCCATTGATATAAAACATGAAGCGATGCTATTGATTAATTATCCACAGAAGGGGCAAATGCTGTCCACTGATGCTCCAATATATTATTATTATTGTTAATAATAATAATTTTAAATCCATTGCAAAGAAACTCGGAATAATTAAAAAATTAACTGATGTCATCTCTGACTGCCATACTGCACAGGCACTGATTTGAAATGACAAGATTCCTCAGAAAAAAAGAAGCATTGAGAAAGTATTTATCACAGATCCCTGTTGTAACTGATGCTGTTTATCAGCACATACCAAATTCTTTTGGAAGTTGTGCTTTTAGTAGCCCAGATTCTAATTCATTGGATATTAGGAAACAGGTGCTCTAGAGTCCTTTAAGATTTATATATGAAAAATATTTGGAAATGAAGTTTGATTGATCAGCTACCAGACACAAATCTAAAATTTTGAAAAATAAACCTACTTACTTACACATAAGTGCCCCAAAGGTATTATATATTTGGTTACATAAGAGCAATAAAGAACCCTAAAGGGCTGTAACGCTAATTTCCATGTTTGTTGCACAGTTTTAGCACTGTCATAAACCTGTAATAGCTTTAACAGAAATACAGTCTGCTGCAGCATATTATATTTCTGACGTTAAAACAGAAAAGGCAAAGCAGGCAGAGCAGTGTAAGTCTTTAAATGTTTTTTTTTCCCACTCAATATTCTGAAATATCTGATTATTAATGCCTTTCACATCCCCTTTTTTACTGGAACTATTTTGGCAGCTGGAACACCTCACATTATTTCTTGGACTACGGCTGTGGGAGCTAGAGGCACAGGCTGCTTACAGGGCTCACTGCTGTGTCTCTGAGCCAGTCTTTTCCACATCCTGATGTTTGCCTTTTTCCAAATGAGAATTCGCGTTTTAATTAACAGGCAAACAAACAAAGGAGGAGGCTGTTTGTTCTAGGACAAGGAGTGCCTGTTGGTAGCATCCTAGGACAACTGGTGCAGGGTGGAGGAGAAAGAATTTAATACCGAATTGAGTTTGCTTTCAGATATTGATCTATTGTTGAGTCCCTCCACTGGACAGCTGGCCACAGCAGAGCTTACGTGCTGGCCCAGGGGAGCCACGTGACTTTGCTTTTGTCAGTATTTCCCACAGCAACATGAAAACTGTGAGCTCTCCAATGATCTGCTGCTCTCCACGGTATGTAACAAGTCACTTACTGGGTGATATCTTCCCACAGTGAAGTGGCCACAGCAGGACCCGTGTTAACGTGCTCCACAGCAACCATTTCCAATCCAGCTTGTGAGCAGCAGAACATCTCTAGAAAACTGCCAGGAAACATAACTCTATGGCCAGTCTCATTGATCTACACAAGACTTTTGCCTACCCCACAGCATTGCAGCAATGTGAAGCCTGCAGAGGAGCTGCTATAGCTAGAAGGAGCATGAAAGAACGTAATGTAATTATCTCTTACATCAGCTCACCCCAAAAATCCCATGTGCGGGACCTTGTTGAACCTCAGGAAGTTTGCGCGGGCTCACCTTTCAAGCCTGCCAAGGCCCCTCCTCATGGCAGCCCTTCCCTCCAGCAGGATGACAGTTTGGTGCCACTGGCAAACTTGCTGAATGTGCGCCTGACTCCACTGTCTGTGTCACTGACAAAGATAACGTTGAAATGTGGCTCAAGCTGTCTTCTGGAATGGGTTGTGTGGAGCAAAACACCAGCTTACCTGAAAATGCACCCCTCGTTTAAATTACGTTGGAAGGTGACTCACTACACAGAAATTTGATACAGTTAAACTGACTAATAATTATCCCTGGTATTTATTCCTTGATGCAGTCTTATGCTCCTGTTACCTCTCCAAGAACACTATATTGCCTGGAGAACTGGGGTGTCGTGCTCACCAGATTTGTTTGATAGCTTACTGGAGTTACCGCACGGGTGACAGACAGGCCGCGGTGTTGCCTAGGAGGGCGTTAGTCGCACAGCAGTTCAGTATCAGCGATAAAGTGAAGTTTGCAGCAGTCCGGGAAAGGGCTACACTGGGTTTTTCTCAGTGCTGCCCACCTGTCTTACCTCCTCACTTCCCACTCTGTCACAGACATGTCAGCAGTAGGAGAGCGATGTAAATGTGACCTCGAGGTTTACCTCTTTAAATACAGTGGCACGCTTACAGTTATGCAGTCCCGCAGTGCCATAGCACTTACATTGCCATAAAGATGGTTAGGCTAGAATAAATATTCACCCAAGACAAATAAGCTAAACCAGGATAAAATATCCTGACACTATCATAACTGCATCTATACCTCCTAGTCTTCATATAACACTTCCAAACAAGTTATTTATGTTGGCACAAGACTTGTGCATTCCCATACTTTGTTTTTTTCTTGAATACAGGACTTTGAGAGCAGGTTATTCTTTGAATAGCTGCAACACACTGAAAAACCAACGTCAAGCTCAATACAGGGGAGGCAAGTAAACACAAAATGCATGTGTGGCTTCCATAAGTGGTAACAGTCTGAAGAAGCAATCTTTAGCAGACTTACTATTAGCTGGTAGGCTGTTGAATAGAATCTCCTTATACAAGCCATTTCAACGACACTTAAACTAAGTGAAAAACCAAGAATAAAAAAAAAGAAGAGTGAAAGCCTCCTCAGTTTACAAAGCATCTAAGGGCAGATTTTCACTGCACTAGTCATAATCATGAGTAACTGCAAATGTAAAATAATTCATACAGATAATCTTCCTTGGGGAAAAAAGTGCCAGTCTGAGTAAATGTGATTTGAAAATGTTTTCCTTCACTTTGCTTCTACCCTACATTCAATTTTCTGCTACAACCAATGCAATATAAGGGCTCGTCTAGCAGAGTTATTCATTTTAAAATAACTCAGATCAACCAGACCCTCTGTGCTTTAAGAGGCAAGTGACTGGACCCCTTTTTTGTTTACTTGTTTGCTCCTACATGTTGTGTTCCCAAGTCATAAAAATTCATTCGCAGCAGGGAACACACAAGCCTTACCTGTCTTTAATATATGCAGCATTTTAAATCGTACCATCATCGCAGGTGTGGCCAGGCTTTTGTTGAGGCTTCTTAAAAAAAAAAATAAAAAATTCTGATCTACCTGCTTGAATCTGTCAAGAGCCCATTTGTATGCATGCAGCTAATGTGCTAGAAATAAAAGCCGCAACCTGTCAAATAAACTCCTGCACCTGTATGAAGCAGTTAAATTGTTCCATCTACCATTATTCTCCGAGATCAAAGGGCCCTCACTGTGAGGGGCTCTGAAGAAATAAAGAAAATGATAGACCTACTTGTCCTTGAGCTAAAAAAGAAGGGGTGGGGGAAAGAAAGAAAAGTGGACTAGTTCAACTACCTGAAGGAGCTTTTGTTTGGCATGGGCACAACAGGAACGCATTCTTTCACATTAAGACCCAAGAGGAAGAAATTCATTCACCCTTATTATAGTGATGTAGCTGTGGCATTGATGTGTTTTTAACCTTGAATAATTGTTGTCTCTAAAGCTCCAAACAAGTTTTATCCTGTCCACAGGTCAGTTTTGTTACAAAGGCCAATTAGTGGTGCTACCTTAGCCTGCAGCAAAAAGCCAAGTAATGGTGGGGCATGCCCCATCCAGAGGTGATGAATAGCCTGTAGAGCTATAATTTGAGAAGGGGGAGGGGGCTTTGAAGCATTTACCTTACATGGAACTCCATTGTCACTGCAGGCTGTTTGATCTTTAAATAATTTACTTAATGATCTCACCATGGGAGCAATTGGCAGAGCAAGATTAGGTTGTAAGGGCCTAATGGACATGGGAAAACTTAAAATTACTAGAGGAGAGGTATGTACAGAACTGAATTTTCTTCTGTGTAGATTCATTATTTATATGGGGGGAAAGCTAGAAATTATAGTATTTGCTTGATGCGTTCTGGCAGAGGAAACAAGAAGAAATTCTGTGTTTGGTGAATGTTTCAGGGAATTTTAATCCTTGCTCTTTTAATCTTTGTGGTTTTGTTTTGCTTCTTAAAAAAAAAGAGACCCACGGAAATTATTGTTTTATAATAGATTAATAGGTCAGCAATAAAAACCTTTGGCCACTGCGAATAGGCTGTTGTTAAAAGGTCATGGTTAGCATAATTTTTCATAAATAAAGGGTTGGAAAGTCTAAGGCTGAAGCTTGTGAATGGAAAAAGTGTAGCATGACCCCTTTTACTCAGTAAATACTGTAAAATATGAATTATTAGCTCACTTTGTAATCGCATGTGAAAACTATGCACCATTTTGTGGATACAGAATTTGGGATAGTCTATCATATCCTGAAGATATAACATTAGTTACTGAGGGACCCTTTAATTACTTGCAGATAACATTTGTTGCATTCCTGTGGTATTAAACTAATTTTCATGGGAAATACTAAATATATAAAAGTTAATTTGACCTATGGAAAAACTGTAGACATTTTAATATAGACGACCATATAATTATTCAGTATCTGCCCTTGCAGATGGATAACCTACCTAGCGCATGTGGTTTCTAAACCTCTCTATTCTAGGTAATTAAGGGTAAGCATTTAAAATATCTACACAAATAGGAGTAAAATGCCTTTATAAATGCAAATAGAAAGGACAACAGTCTTATCTGCTTTGTACATATCAATAGCTTTTAAAAACGTCCTTACAAGATGAGAGGTTTCTGGCCCTCAATCAGAAAACAATTGACATGTATCTCTTACTGGTTTGGATTCACATGTGAATTTAGAACACTACCTTTGTTTCTAAATCCGATCCAACCTATTTTGAGAAATTCTCAAACCTCATTTCTTCAAGGTTCTTGGACTTTCAAGCAGTTCTATCCCTTTTTTCACTCCTCTCTTTCCTCCTCCAGAAATGACACTGGAAAGAGAAAAGGGGTAAGGGATAAGGCTCAATAAAACACAGCGAACTACAATGAAAAAAGGTAACTTGTCAAGAGGGCTGAAAACAGAAAACAAAAAACCCAAACCCACCCTTGCAGTTTTAAAAAAATATTTCAAAGAAAGCACATTTACTGCAATAAAAGGGTTATATTGGGTGAGAGTGGGAGTGGTTCTAACAGATAAAAAGCTGTTCCCTGATGCAACTCATTGGCATGTGCCTTCACTGCAGATGTAAAATGTGTCCTTGACAGTTTTTAATTAATATTGGTGTCGTCATGGCAGTAACTCTAGAAGCTTGTTATTGAAAGAAAGTTAAAAATCTCAAGGTGTACAATGCCAAGGACAAGTCTGATAGTCCCTGTCTGTCTGCTTCTGCCATGAGAGCTATGGACTTCTCGGATGACTTGTTCGTTTGTCTTCCATTTTTGTTGAATTATGAATGAAGAACAGTCTGACAAAGAGGTTGGGAGAGTTGAGGAGATCTCAACAACAGTGAAAGCATGGGAGCTGGAAGAGGTCCTGGAATGAGTCTGTCAGCACAGCCCTGCACCAAAACTATACACATTTCAAGCGCATTTGGAAGAAAAAACACCCACCCAATAGTCTACAAACATGTCAATTTTATGGTCCCCTCTTCTATTGCATTCATTACCTATTTGATCTAAGATACCGTCCAAGCTAGAGGTAAAGAGTATAGCTAGAATTAGCAATTAATTCAAAGTAATATTTGATGGATACATGACTGATTTCTGGTGGTGAGGGTCTCCTTGAAATCCTTCCACTCCCCAGCAAATGCAGAAAAAGCTGGAAGGCATAGCTTAAAGAGGGGCTCAGATATTCCTCTTCCTTGTTTGTCTGGCACTTTTCTGTATGATCACCTGCAGCCAGTGTAAATGAGAAGATTTAGAGAACTGTCCTGTTCCAGTGCAGGAGCTGGTGGCCAGAAGAGCAGAAGTCCTGCTGTGGTAGCAGGTTTTGAGCAGGAAAATACAAGGCAAGCTTACATCCTTCAATTCCTCTTTCTTTCCGTCTCCATTTTGTGACAGCTTATCTAGGCACAGTGGAAGGCATGACTCTATATCCATCTTGAACGTAATTTCAGGATACAAATCTGTGAAAGTTAGGTAGAGAAAAGTTTCAGTTACTTTATGTCATTAACAGGGGGAAAAAAAGACAAAAGTGTCCAAATTAAAGCCATGCTTTTGGAGAATCTGTTGGAGAATAGTTTTGGAGAATATGTTTCTTAACGTGTTCATTCACTGACATTCTAACAAATATGGATAATCAGGAAGAGAACCTTGTTTCTCTCTTCCAAGGAAAAATATTGTATGTTGGTACATCGGCTATATATATATATGTATATATGTGTGTGCATATATATATGTATATATCTATATACACGGACACATACAAAAAACCTGTAATGTTCAAATAAAAGGCTGAAGGATTACAGTTTAAGGGAATTCTGGGTAAACACAAACATTTGTTGATACAAGACTGGGATAAAAACTCTCATGTGCATCAACTGGTAAACTATCCTTGAATCAAGTAGGAGTTTTGCAAACTCATATGTAGCTGCCAAGCTTTGCATGGAGCTGGGTCACACTTTATTTGGTTTAGCTAATGAGATGTTTGCCTATGTGCAAAAAATTGTATTCATTGTAAACCACCTCTTTAAATAGTTGTGTGGTTTTAGTAATAATGAGAGGCATCACCAGACAGCCTTCATAACTGATATCCCCTGGATTTTGAAAGAAGGCAGTCTGGTAAGCTTAACAAACACTAACAAACCCCAACAGCATACTTGGGGTGGAAGATTTCCTCCAGGGGCAAAAAGGGTAGATCAGACTCAATAGATCAGCCACCATTTGGCCTCTGTGCTGAATCTGCCAATTAGTGGAGAGTATTATGGCATGTTTGTGTTGTGGCAGCTAGAGAAAGAGACCTGCCAAACTCATTCTATACAGAACCCCAAACATCCATTAGATGCAAGATGCTTTTCATCCTGATGAGTTGGCTTCAGTTCAAACTAATGGCCAACTGATGAGAAAGTTCATTAACTCTGAAACATTCAGTCCCTCAGGAGGTGTAAACTAAAAAGTGGGGTCCTACAGATATATACAACATAACAGAAATGATGTTAAAATATTGAAATTACAAAGCCAAACACTTTAATGATAGGGAATGGGAGAATTAAATTTACTCCTCATATTTTCATGTGGTCTCCTTTTACACATGCCCTGTAGTGCAGTCTTTAATTACGGTTTGTCATTTCTGGTTTTCTCTCGCGTGTATTGGGAGGCTACAAACCCTCAGAATCAGCCTCTTCCACTGAAAGGGAAAAGTGAGCAAGACATAGCTCTGTCTTATTAAAAATTCACATTCTTCTGTTGCTGGATGTCTGGCTTACAATGTTGGTGAAAAAGACACTGTATGAAAGCTGAGAATATGCAAGTATAGAGGTAGTAATGTGCCTTCCATGAAAACAAAAGCCATTTGCGCAAACCAAACAAGAAAGCCCATGAATGTATGGGGGGCAGGGAGGTTCTTCTTTCCTTCACCTCTTCTGTTTATTAACAGGTACTGAAGAACACTTGCTTAGGTCCTCCTGCTTTTCAGTTGTGTTTGTCCACTGCTGTATACCCATTGATATTGGAGTGTAACTGTTTGATGGGTCTAAGAGAATAGAGATAAACCAGAATCATAAAACAATCATTCCTTTTGGAAACCTTTGTAAATAAAGGTTGTAAATAAAACAATCTTTACAGACAGCAGACTCCAATGTCTCTGCTATGTCTGTTTGCTTTATCAGGGGGTTCAAGGGCTTAAACAAAATGTTACAGGGTTAGGGAACTTTCTCTGGTCTACAAATGCTCCCTGGCCTTAATGAGACGGTCCTTTAGTACTAGGTTCAAGATGAAATAAATCCTTTCTACTCTGATACAGAGGTAGGTGTCAAGTGCTACTTATTCAAAACACAAAGAGGTTGTGCACGCTCTTGTGGCACAGGCAACACAGCAGACAGCATCCATACATTCAAGCCACAGGAAAGGGCAGAAGAAAAGAAGAATGGAATGAATAAGGAGGAGCAGGTCATCAAAGTATTTGGCCAGACCAGGCCACCCTGTGGTGGCCTCCCAAGTACCTCTGGGACTGCCTGTCCTAAGTCAGGCTCATCCCATCGGGTCTTTCCTCTGCCCCAGAAGATGAAAACTCTACCTGTGTATTTCTAAATTCCAAAACTTAACTGAAATACAGATTTGACTGCTCACTTCATAGACATTCTCTGCCATGCAAACATGCCATTCTTTGACCTTTCATATGTCTCCATCTCTATTTTCATATTTATACTTTTTTTTCTATATCTGTGAGCCATATTTTCATGTTACTTGACCAAACACAAGGTTCTGAAGGTCACCAGACATGTGAAAGCTTTGTCCTTAAGCTTTAAGGGATGTTTGCTTGTCAATGAATCTTGAAGATTATTAGAAATCAAAGATCAGTCTCCCTTTCTGTTGAAGTCTTTCAAACCATAATAAGGATTTCTTCAAGTGTGGCATACTGGATGTTTTTAAATTCAGATTTACTGATATTCGCCAATTGTCTACCATGAAGTAGGCAAGTTTTTTGTTTGATTTCCCAGAAATTAATTTTTACATTAAAAAATATTTCTGAAGATATTTTTGTGAGGTGAAATAAATATTTGACCGATTAATAAGGCAAGCATTCTCTGATTTGTAGTTGCTGATGGACATAATGGGATCCTGACCTGCAGAAAATATGATGATGCTGTTCTGTATTCTTTCCATCCTGATTTGATTCAAGCCCATGTGAGGCTGATTTTGTACAGCCCAGCATTTTTACATCTTCCTGTCTTTTGCTTCTCACTAGATCTCCACACAGTGAATTTTATTGGCAGTTTTGCATCGCATTCATTACGGTTGTTTAAACTGAACATTTATACTGATGTAAGAAGTGGCAATCCGTGGGACATACCCTTTTATGGGCAAAGAAAATTTTATAACCTTCCCTGGCATGTGCAGATTCCAGCTTGATTTCATTTAAATTATCCTTGTGATGAAAAAATCACACCCATATTCAGGGCTTAGGACAGGATGTTTGAACTTTGGTGTCTAAACCCAGTTTCTCGTTGAGCACTGATGAAGAAATCCATACAAAGTCCTAAGACCTGTGATGCTCAGCACTGCAAGAGCTAAGAATTGGGGGCATACCAGGCTACTGGCCAAACACTTTTAGAAAGCCATTTTATGAGAAGACACATGTACAGCAAGGGATGTTTGGTTGGTATTAGCCAGAAGGACAAAGCTGCTAACAGGGGCTTCAGCTCCTCTGTTATTCCTGTCTCCTGACTGTCTCCTGTACTTTTTAGCTCCACAGCCCTGTAGGGACCTAATCAGCCCCCCAGCCAGCTTTGTGCATTGTGCCAGATCTGCAGGTGTGAGGGGGACTGCTGCAGTTGGGTCTGTGGCACACTGAACACATTGCACAGCACCCCCAGCCTTGTCATGTAGTGTCCAACCCCATCATGTTGAGTTCAAATCCCATTGACTACAACATTAAATCTAAGAGAAATACATAGGGAATATTAAACATGTTTGATAAATCAGAGCTATACATTTTTTAATTAATTTAAATTTATACTGACATTATCTTGATTGAAGTGAGGTATCACTCTACTTACAAACAACTCCAGTAAAGTATTTGTAGTTTAACAAATTTTGAACCAAGCATAAATAATTTTAGATTTGTACATTTGAGTTCCTTTTCTTTTATAATTCCTTGCTGCTAACATAGCTAAAATCTCAGAATCACAAAGTGGATGAGGCTGGAAGGGATCTCTGGAGATCATCTAGTCCAACCCACTGCTCAGAGCGGGGTCAGCTGAAGTGAGTTGCCAAGGACCATGCAGAGTTGGGTTTTAAATATAATTTCTGAAGGACTGTGACTCTGCAACCTCCCTGGGTAAAATGTTCTGGTGTTCAGTCACCATCACAGTAAAAAAAATAAATCAATTATGTTGTGTTTAAATGTAATTTATTTCAGTTTGTGCCCACTGATACCTGCTCTGTCACTGAGCACCACAGAGATCCTGGTTTCTTCTAGTCAGTACTTGGGTTGGAGCAAGAATTAGATGGAGGAGGTTCACTTTGAAGGGATTAGCGATAAGGACCTGGCAGGTGGGTAAGCAGTGATGGGACCTCTCTTCCAGAGACCAGAGGGGAATCTGGGATTTCAAAGTCTGCTACCAATAAACCTCAAAATATTTCTTTTTTGTCTTATTGTCTCTGTTCTGCATACAAAATCAGGACTGCTTCTTGCATTGATTTCTTTTTTAGCCTGACATAAAGTATATCTGCACCATACTACCTGTCCTAGAGAGGCAGTCATGATATGATGCCATATAATGGAGTATCTGTTGTCTTCTAATTCGTTTTTCTTTTAAACAATGGAAATAGCACATAATATAAATTATATACAATGAATATATAATATAATATATATAAAATACTCAAACATTAACATGTTAGGAAATAACAGGGATCTCAGTTTGGACACTTAAAATCAGACTTTATCCTGCATGAATATGTTTGTAGCTCAATTCCTCTCTTGTAAAACAGAAAAAAAAATCAACCTGCCACAGAGTAGCACATTGAGATAAATAAATTCATTGTCATTTATGAAGCACTCAAATATCACAGTGATGAGTACAATAGAAAAGGAAAACAGGAGAATATTAACAATTTGGTATTCAGAGCGAGGAGTGCAATAAACATGTCATAAGGCCACGTGCTGAATAGAGGCGAAATGTGATGTTGAATCGTGGCTTGTTAAGTGAGCATTGTCCATCCTGCATTCTGAAAGAGGCAGAAGGCCGATGGCAAATACAGTCTATGATCATACCATTAATGATTGTGTTTTAGTGTAGAAATTAAAGTGGCCCAAGGAAGGATTACACAGGAATCACACGCCTTTGAACGTTTAAGTTGGTAACCTTGACATACACAGTTACATTTACTCTGTGTACGTTAGCCCATATAAATGCAACATCATTCTTAAAAAGACTGTCATTAATAAAAAAACCACCAAACCCAAACAGGATCATGTTAATAAACTCCAATCTTTCCATGTTTCTGTGATTTTTTAGGAAATGTTACGTTTAGAGGCGTTTTATTTTCTGCTCTGCATTGTGAATCTGATGTCATTTAAATACATAAGAGCCCTATTGTTCTGTCATTTACGCCCTGTGCACTTCTGCTTTTAGCATGATTAAACAAAAGAGACACATACCAAAGCTTTCTCGTTTGAATAATGCAACATCAATATTTTACATCTTGGGCTGCATTTCAATTTTTCCCCAGCGAGGTGAATGCTTGAAAAGGAAGCAACCATTGCTTGCAAAAGTGTCAATTAAGTTACATTCTCCTCTTTTCCAAAAGAGATACGTGTCTCAAAAAATACACGTTATTGAGTAGTTGTCATTCTGCTGTAAACCAGTTCTCCAACTCATGTTCTTATTCCCCAGTAGCACAAAGCAAGCAATAATATATTTACATAGCAATTCCATTCTTAACACTTTCAGTATGTTTTTTCAATGGACGGACTGTGCTTTTACCTCCAGGAGGGAGAACCGGCGCTGTGGATGGATGCACCCGAGTGGACCAAGACCATAACACGTCATGGAGAGTGGAGGGCTTAGCTGCATCTTATGGAAAGCGCAGCTGCTCATGTTAGGGTTGGATTCAGACAGGGAGCTGAGAGTCTCAAGGAGTTACTACACTTTGAATCTTCAGTAGCAGCAGCATTTGGATACCTTCTCCCTTCCTTAATTGGGACTGGCTCTGCTGTATGTAGGAGGATTGCTAGTGTAAAGATACTTCTGACACCCATTTCATTAAGACCTCTGCTTCAGCAAGAGCTATCTTCTGAGCAGCACACGGCTACCTTGTGCTCTGCTGCTTCCATGAGTCTGTCCAGCTCCCCAAAATAAGTATCTGCAGCCGGTTCCTCAACTGCAGCTCCATCAGTTCTACCAGATGCACCATTCTGTGATGTCTTCCATGACATAAAACACTGACAGATTCACACTGGTCTCTTGCATTGCAGTTAATGCATCCTTATATCAGACTTACGAGCTGGTAGCTATTTTCCAGACAAAGGCGAGTTTCAGGAACATCAAGCATGATGAGAATAGAGATAATCTTCCTAAATACTGAGCAAATCTCAAACATACAAATCAGAGACAGTCTGGTTTCCCTTGGAGAAATACCATTAAATCCCATCAGACACATACTTTTATGTATGCATAACAGTACCTGACAGGATGTGCCCTATAATACAGCAACATGCTGGAGTGAGTCCAGAGGAGACCATGAGGATGATCAGAGGGATGGAACGCCTCTCCTGTGAAGACAAAGCTGAGTTGGGCTGGTTCAGCCTAGAGAACAGAAGGTTCAGGAGAGACCTTATAGCAGCATTCCAGGGCTTGAAAGGGGTCTCCAGAAAATCAGTAGAGGGGCTGTTTACAAGGGCATGGAGTGATAGCACAAGGGGTAATGCCTGTAAACAAAAAGAGCATAGATTTAGATTAGATATTAGGAAAAAATTCTTCCCTGTGAGGGTGATGAGGCCCTGGCACAGGCTGCCCAGAGAAGCTGTGACTGCCCCCTCCCTGGCAGTGTTCAAGGCCAGGTTGGGTAGGGTTTTGGGCAACCTGGTCTAGTGGAGGGTGTCTCTGCCCATGGCAGGGGTTTGGAACTAGATAATCTTTGAGGTCCTTTCCAACCCAAACATTTCTGTGGTTCTATGATTCTGACATTGTTTTGCCTCAAAAGCCTGCAACACTTCAGCCAGCATTCAGCAGATTAGGTGCCTAATGCCACTGCAATTAAGTGACACTTCTCATATTTTCACAACCTGACTTGAAAATAAAAATATTAAATTTTTCTTCACTCAGCATTAAAATTTTAAACATCTACCTTGCAGTCCTTTTCCAGGAAAATATAATAATGCAATTACTGTAATGTAATAATGTTATTTCTGTATGTTGGATCATATCTCCATTTTGCTCCAGTACTTTATGTAGAAAGTTCATTGTGATTTCTAACACTCTTTTGAAAGTAAAGACTATGACAAGTCACCTAAATGATAAATTCGTGCTTGTTTGTCAAAGCTTAAAAATATGAAAGCAAAACTCACGAAATGCCAATATAGTTTCTAGGAACAAAGTATAGATAAGATCAAACTTTATAATAAGCAATTAAGTCCATTTGGTTAATAACACAGTATTTGCAATGATTCATTCTTACCTCTGTCATAAAGCACCTACAATTTTGGAACTGAACCAGCTCATTATTAGTATTTACTGTTTAACATTTCATATATACCATTTAGTGTTTAATATTTAGGTTTTGTTATTCAGACACATTTATTCTTTATGCCAGAGAGGATACGGCTGTTTTCTGGCATATACATAAACAAATTCCCATTGACTTTTTAGAAAGGTTCACAGAATGCCATATGGACCCATAAAATTCCCTCTTATTGTCCAGATTCAAAGTCTTTCTTCCCCCCTCTCCCCTTTTTCTTACTGTGTGCAGTTAACAGTAATATAGAGACAAATACACAAATAAAAAATATATGTTACTATAACTTGTCAAATATGTCTGTCTCTTACTACCTACCTGTCATGACAGTTATAGTTGATAAATATGTATATATACCAGAGACTGTATTTTATTACAGTTTGTTCTATTGTCAAAGTCTTTTGCATTACACAGTCAGAAATCCTTGAAGTTAAATGTCCAGTCTTTTGAAACTTAGAATAAAAGATGTTTAAATACTTTTCCATTTATTGAAGTGTTTTAACACCTCTCATATTACTCAGAGAAATGAATTGCTTGAGAATGAGGTTAATGCTCTACAAAAAACCTGCTTTTAAAAACCCTATAAGAGGGGTCAAAGACCAGGAAATGTTCTCACTATAATTCTCATTTTCAGCTGAATTGGCCATGGCAACTGCACTAAGAATGCAAGTTTGAATTTCATTATGTTCCAGAAACCTGTAACTTTGCATTATAATGACTCATGCAATAACAGAAGGAAATTGGAAGCATTTTTGATGTAGCATACTTTAATTTATAATTTAATAAAGTAGTATTTTAAGTTAAGTAGTTACTTTCAAATACAACAAAAAATGTTCATTTGATAGCTACTAAATGCATCCCTTTACATTTTACCTGTAAAATGCTCTGTGTTTGGTGACAGGCTAAATGTATACTATACACAGGGAGCCAACATTTGTCTTTGTAGTACCGCAGCAGCCATAGCAATTTTAGCAGCATTCTTATTATTTTAAGCCGTCTCCATTGTCTTTTAAAGACCATAATTAGAAGCTGAAAACTTAAGGCAACCAAGCTCAATAAGCTCTCATTATGAACAAAATATTCTACTGTTGCTCAACAAGTGACCGTATGTAGCCCAACATGATAATGCATTTTTCCTCAATTATGTCTCTATAGATCCAATATGAAGTCATTTCTCCAAGAAAACTTTAATTGCAGTGAAAATTTTGCCCAAGTGATGCTGCAGCCCTGGCCTTTTAGGTAATTCCTTTTGTTTAGCCATAACTATTCCCTAAATGCTTCTTATACAAGTTTTTGTTTGTTTGTTATGATGGCTTCCAAGAATATCCTTTTTTCCTGGGGAAATGACAAAGGACCACTTAATTAGTTAAGGCTGTTGCCTTACAAAGAACCTAAGCAACTCTCTGAAAAGCAACAAGTCAATGCTCAGGAGTGGGAGGATGAGGATAAGGTGATACCTTACAATTGTGTGGAGCAAAATTAAGTAGTTCTGGCATGTTGGGAGCTGCTATGACTTCCCAAGCACGCGTGTAGTACTGTAGTTCTGTAGGTGGACCCCTTTACACAACTTCTTTTAGCAGAATAGGGATTCAACACACCTTTTAATTTTCAAAGTACACTGTGGGGAAGTTTCAAAGGCCGAGTTCCCCCTTCCCGTACCTCCCTCCCCCCCCAAAAAAAAAGCTATGTAACTGCTGCTATAAAGCTGCTCCTCTGACTGCAAAGAATAACCTTCTACTATTTCCAGCTCCCCAAGATGCTCAGACATTTTCCTCCAGCTGGAGCATTCCCAGGTTTTTGCAGCTGGTCTGCAGCAACGTATTATCTCAGCCAGAGAAATGACAGTGAGAAAAAAAGAATTTAATTTCATCTGGAAGTGCTGCAAACAAGTTGTATGTTTACTAAGGTTAGCTGGGCTTTGTAGCAGGTGTATTGTGCAAGCAATCGAAAGCAGCTCGGGTCAGATCTAAGAGGTCAGATGGGAGGAAGTGCCAGGTCAAACCAGGCCCTATGTGCCACTTGCCCAGGAATGATTTAGCCTACAGCCACATCACCACCTGCCATGTTTTTTGCCGAGAACACAGATCCTATCAACACACACTCCCCCCACCATTAGTTCCCAACCTAATGGTTATACCATTGGTTTTGTTTTGCATGCCCAGAGCTGAAAGAGGCACATGGGATTGACTTCTCTGCCAAATGTGGCCTCCATCGGGGACACAGCACATCAAAGTAGCAAGTTTGTGTGGGTTTAACACACCCCACCAGGAGCTCTCTCTTAGGCATCCACTGTCCTCTCCTGAACACGTGGGCTCAGACAACTTCCTGATGCTAAAAAGCAAAAAGGGCACATTTCAACCTGACAGGTGCAGCCTATTTTCCCAATCCAGTGAGATTTATAGGAAAAAAGCAGAGCAAACAGTACCCTTAATCTCTCAGGTACAAATCACACATGCAACCTGAAAATAATGAAGGGCTAGTCCTGCTGCTCTTATTTGAAGGTGTTAAAATGGCCTGGGGTATGTGATTACGGCCACTGAACATCCTCCAAAAAGCAGCTACAAGTAAAGAGAACTATGTGTTGTGCGGGAATTTATTTTTTCTTTTCAGGAGATTGAGGTTTATACAATTTATGGCTGCTTAGCAGAAACTATATCTAGGGAATCAAGTGGTCTGAAACCAGCCTTCTCTCTCCCCAAGGGGCATTTATGCAGTCCAAATGATGCTTCGTTCCTTGGGGAGAGATGATTTCTGGCTAGATGCTCTTCAGAAGAGCCTCACATCACTGAAATAGGCTCCTGCTGTGGCACAGCACTTCCTCTCTTGTGTTCAGGGTACGCTGGCGGCAGCATTGATTTGTTAACCTTTGAGGAGATTAGCCTAATGGCCAATGCATTGCAAAACTTATTTGTATTAAGAATAGTGTCTGGTATGGAGAATTAGCTGAAATTTGTATGTGGTCTGGTAATGTTGAAAATGAGTTAGTGTTTCAGAGCATCGGAATGGTGGTTTTATTAGGACAAATTAAAGTTATAAATATCAATATTACTTAAAATTATATTAACACAGTGCACTGATTCCTAGCGGTTTGTAGGAATAAAAGAGGAAATTTCAGGAACTCCAGAACAATCTGTTTTTCATTTATGACAGCACGTTCAGCTCCTGTGATTTCAATTTTCATCATGACGATTTTGCACAAGATCAAACAATTCCTTTCAATTTTTCTTTTAAAATACCTTTATCCCTTAGAAACAGAACAGAAAGAGAAGTAGTAAAGCAGGTCTAAGTGCTTTTCTCTTTTTGACTTGATCTCTGGGAATGTCAGTGAGAATGCTAAAGAATTGTGAGTGTACCTGGGAGTGTGAAAGGGTGGTACCAAACACCATACCTTAGCATTTTCTGTGGGAAACTCTGAGCAGATCTATGTACCTGGTTTCTGATTTGCAGCCATCCTCTGGCCTTGTTGTGTTTGTTAAGTGCTGGAAAGAAAAAAAACCCAAACAACCCACAAACCCCACAAAAAACCCTAGCCGGAGAATCAAAGGCAGAAAGGATATTCTGTAAAGTGGCAATATCTAAAAGCCTGATGTTGTAAATGTTCAGAGTTTGGAGCTGCCTTTGAAGTGACATGGAATGCATATGATACCTGCCTATTCATTTAGCCACTGATAAGGTCCTAATTAGCACAGCACTCTGAGCACCTCCCATATAGTGAAGCATAGAAATAACCACGTCTTTTACTTCCTTCCTTCGCAGCTGTAAGAGAAACAGCTTTCAGGGTGGGTTTTTTTTTGCCAATGTGTGAGTTTGGTGCACGTGCAAAAACCTTGCTAAGCAAAAAACAAAAAAAAAAAAAAAACCCCAAACCAACCCCACAAAACAGTCTTACAAAGAAAATCTGCTTTTATTCCTGGAAACTGGCGGATTCAGCAGTCACAAGCCACATGAGGGAATGAGTTCTCTGTTTTTAGGTCAAGCTCTGCTTACAAACTCTGGCCTGTAGGCCAACGCTCTCCTCTGCTCAGCACAACTTAGCTGTCACAGCAAGTCACGATTGCTTCTCCTTCCAGGATCAGGCCATCAGACCCTTAAATCCTAAAAATTACTTCAATGGAAATGTTCCAGCGCACGGCAGAAGTGCCTCCTGAAAGCAAAACTGCAGGATCAGGCCCTTCAATTTTAAAAAATGACATTTAATATGGACAGACAAAAGCACCAGAGAAGAACACACTGACTCTCTGTACACCTGGAGGAGGGATAGTAGTACAAAACAAGCTTTTCTTTAACCACAACGGCAATCTTCTAACAGCAGCACCCACTAAAAAGCATAGAACTCAGAGGTTGATAATCATCTTTCAGTTCAGGTTATTGCATGCAATTTTTCACATTCATTCACTTTTCTTCATACAGCTCTTAGTAAAGTAACTCCCTTAACAATAAAAGCTTTTATGGCAGCCCATTACACAGGAGAACTAACCACTCCTAGTTTTTTTATTGGCTTCTTGGAATATTTATAGCAGTCTTTGTTCTCTTTGCAAGCTTATGCATCTGGGTGTGTATGGATATTTTTCCTTTTTTTATTTTTCTTTTTTTTGGCAATTTGGTATGACGACAAAGTACATATATTTTTACATTCGTGAGGTTTTGAAGTTTTATATTTATTTCCCTCTATACATTATCATTGGCACCAAAGCCAACATGCAGCCTGCTCCTTGTTGTTTAGCACTTGAATACTCACTGCTGGAGAATTTTTATTCCAAGTTGCCTGATATAAAACTTAATTTGCCACCATGCTACCTCATCCTGATAAACTGGTTACTTTGTGCACACAGAGCTGTCTTGATATTTGCCTCCATGCTAACAAAGCAAAGAATTTGCTTGTTTTCTAGAAGAACAGATTAAACTTCTACTTGAAGGAGTTGATAGAACAATCTCACATTGACACAGTAGATTCTCATTCTCGTAGGAATCATCCCAGCAGTGACTGAAGCTATTGTGACAACTTATATTTGCCTAGCATTTTGGACCCAAAATGATCCTAAAACTTTTGCTGCAACTTGGAAGAAATAATGGTCCCAAAATGTCTTTGAATTCCTCTATCTTGGTTTTCAAATTGATTCATTTAATTTCATATTCTGTCCTACATAAAGACCAACCTGTTGTTTATACATCTTTGCAGAACTCACACTGAATGTTTGAATAGATGGAGGAATTTAAGATATGGATATGGGTCTTCTTTGTATTCCAGTGTAATGAAAGAAAATTGTAAAACTGGAGTGATGGGACTATTAAAATTACAAGGAGAATTAATTTCTCATTTTTCATTTGCAGCTCTGAAAATAATCTTTGTAATAGGAGTAAGGCAGTGCAAATAATAAATAACAACTGTAATCATCTAGTAAATACCTTCCTGAATTTATTAGACACAGTTACTGAAAAAATAATAAATAATTTAAATTATCTTTTCCTTTTGATCATAAAGATTAGAAAGCTATGTATTATTAAAGCAAAATAGAGACACAAATTATTGACATGAAGTTACATTTTTGTAGTGTTTTAAATAAAGAGTGTAGTAATAAAAGCATTTTCCATTATGTCTTTTACAGAGACATATTTCCCTGGAGGTTTGCTGCCACTGGGACACCATGAGGTAATTGGAATCATAATTTTCACTAGTAATACCAAGAAAGCTATCTGGACTTGATAATATATAATCTATGATTTACCCTGCTGACCTGGGGTAACTTTCAGCAACGGCTTTTAAAGTAGGTATATCCTTCCTACTGAGGGGCTACAAAATGCCTCACCCCACTGTAAACACTGGTGGTTTTAAATAGGGTTATAATAGGGTTTTAATAGGGAATAATGGTTGAGTTACTATGACTAGATTTGGATTTGGGAAGGTCCCACTCACAGAGTCAGGGCAAGTCCTAGGCCCTCCTAGCCACGCTCCTCTCCTTCACATCCTTTATAACCTGTGAAGGGACATCAGCCTTTATGTGACATTCTTCATCCCCTACAAGCTGGGGGAGAACCCTACTCTGCGCTGGTCCTGTGAGCTCGTGGGTCAGGTCTTAGGACTGCTTCCTCACATGGAGAAAAGATCTTCCTTGGGGAAAGATCTTCTGTGACTTCCTGAGTGAGTCCCCGCACATGCAAAGAGACAAAGTCCAATGGAAATGGAGTCATGAAGAACCAAAACCCTTCACTGGCCTACTCCACCCACCAGAAGTTCAGGTGTCCTGTGGAAAGCTTCTTGTTCCTGTTTCAAGACACAAATCACTTGCATAGGGTTCAATCAAACTTCCTATCAGAAGACAGCAGATGCCGCTCAGCTGTCAGAAAGAGCGTAGAGTGGAAGTAGCTTTGATGATTTAAGTCACCTCTTTGTGGCAAGGAACAGAAGCCACAGGCTATTGCTTGCAAACTACTAGTGGCTTTTGTCCTCAAGGCCATTAGGGTAGCTGACAACCATATCTGTTTCACCATATCTAACTGGAGAGAAAAGGTGTGGTGTGTGAAAAAAGCCCTGAAAAATCCAGCCGGACCCTCTTCTGTAGGAGCAAATCTTGTCCCTGATCTGCTCCAGTAAACACAGGAAAACTCACACCACTTGTAGAGACATCAGACCTCCTCAAAAGCTGTCTGCCAGTTACGTCTGGTAGTGTGACACATTGTATACTAAGAGTCAGCACATGTGTGAAGAAGGAGGAAAGATGTTAGCAAGATGAAGCTAATAGTAGGAATACAAAAAGGAGAAAATACAGAAAGCTGTTTCTTCTCTGGACAAATTACCAGGTTATATCAGGTCCTAGGCCTTACAGTTTAAGATCTTTAACAGATCTGTCTCCAGCTTATCCAGGAGATGCAGCTCAAAGCATAACAGATGGACCGCTTTTGCAACACTAACTGTTGACAAATTGATGTTATGGTACGACTTTTGGGGAAGATTAGAGTGTGAGAACTTGTGACCACAAACAAAATGGGGAGTGATGGTGAGAATTAAAACCAAAAAAGGGAATTGTATTAATCAGGCTCTCCCATTAGTGGGACTGGGTGACAATGACCTTTCTGAAAGACTCACAGGGACTCCATGAAGTTCCTCCGTGTCACTTATTAGATGATGCAGTTTATGCAGAAAGCATCTGGATCCTGTGCTGACAGTAGTTGTAAAGAATAGCTGTGAAACCCAAACCAGACAGAGGATCAGACTAAGCTGCGTTGGGAGTAACAAGCAAACCCACCTAAACGTAATGTAACCTTTTCTGCAGCCTGAAAGAACCCTATAAACAAAACCATAGTTTGGATATCAGTATACGGATTAGCTACAGGCATTTCCATGCTGCCATTGCACCATTCTTTATGTATTCAGCCAAACATTTCTAAATGGGTTGTGACTCCTCCTTGTTTGAATTAAAATTCCTAGAAATTCAGAATGCTAATACAGAGTAAGCTTTAAATTCAGTAAGCTTTGCAAACTGCTTAACATTATACTATAAATATTATTTAGATGTATTTGTAGGCTTATGCATAGTAAGTCAATGAAAACAATAGCAAAATACTGTTTTGTTCCTTCAAATATTTTTTATTTTCATAGTGCCATTGCATTTTTTTGGACTGAAGTGAAACGCAGAGACATATTTAAAGGAAGCATAATTGGGCTTGTTTGAAATTATTCCTCTGAGAGTCTAAAGAAAGAAAAGTCAAAGAATGCATTTAGAAGTCAGAGCTAGAAGGAAGTCAGGGAACACATAACCTTTCAAGATTTTAAAACGTGAGGTATAAATAATGTTTGTTTCCTGGTAAATAGCAATCATATGCATAAAACGAGAAGGAGCTGTAGAAATAAATAAAGAAAGAGAAAGTCTATTCAACTGAAATCCTAGTAACTTTAATGTTGCGGAACACTGTTGGACTGCTTCAGTTTTGCAAGCTCTTTATCTCGGCTGAAAGGTGAAATTAGCAGCTTTCTCAAAACCCTGGGAAGCTATTGTGTCAATGCTACACGCTGGAGACCATTGTTTGATGCCAGTGCCACTGGTTTAGATGAGCACTGCAATCAGGAGTATTAAAAGTGAGTTGGTGAATTGTGTTGCATGAAGCAATGGAGCTGCTTACAGACAAAAGAGCTGAATGGGGTTTTATAGAGGTCTATAGGAATATAACAATGTCAAATATACTGAACGATGCAGCTGAATTCAGAAAAATTAAAGTAACTGAGCTGGGAAAGAAGCTGGGGAGAGGGGAGGGGAGGATATCTGAGTAAAAGAATTAATTAATAAAATTAGTTGTCAAATTCAGACACAGATGTACAACTCCCTGAAATATTCACACTCCAGGGAGTAACATATAAAATGCATCTCTCAGAGGCTACTACTCATTGTTTTCTACACTTTAACATGACACTGTTTGGTTTTTAATCTGTCAGGGTATTGCTTTAATTTGGGGAGGAGACTACCTCACCGCTCATTTTACCAGCAAGAAGACAGACGGCAATTTACTCAGTGTGGTCACTTTGCTTTCGTCTTTTTTCTTTTCTCTTTTCTTTTCTTTTCTTTTCTTTTCTCTTCTTTTCTTTTCTTTTCTTTTCTTTTCTTTTCTTTTCTTTTCTTTTCTTTTCTTTTCTTTTCTTTTCTTTTCTTTTCTTTTCTTTTTTTTCTTTTCTCTTCTTTTCTTTTCTTTTCTTTTCTTTTCTTTTCTTTTCTTTTCTTTTCTTTTCTTTTCTTTTCCTTTCCTTTCCTTTCCTTTCCTTTCCTTTCCTTTCCTTTCCTTTCCTTTCCTTTCCTTTCCTTTCCTTTCCCTTTCCTCTTCCCTTCCCTCTTCCTTTCCTTTCATTTCCTTTCCTTTCCTTTCCTTTCCTTTCCTTTCCTTTCCTTTCCTTTCCTTTCCTTTCCTTTCCTTTCCTCTTCCTTTCCTTTCCTTTCCTCTTCCTTTCCTCTTCCTTTCCTCTTCCTTTCCTCTTCCTTTCCTCTTCCTCTTCCTTTCCTTTCCTTTCCTTTCCTTTCCTTTCCTTTCCTTTCCTTTCCTTTCCTTTCCTTTCCTTTCCTTTCCTTTCCTTTCCTCTTCTTTCCTCTTCTTTCCTCTTCCTTTCCTTTCCTTTCCTTTCCTTTCCTTTCCTTTCCTTTCCTTTCCTTTCCTTTCCTCTTCCTTTCCTCTTCCTTTCCTCTTCCTTTCCTTTCCTCTTCCTTTCCTTTCCTTTCCTTTCCTTTCCTTTCCTTTCCTTTCCTTTCCTTTCCTTTCCTTTCCTTTCCTTTCCTTTCCTCTTCTTTCCTTTTCCTTTCCTTTCCTTTCCTTTCCTTTCCTTTCCTTTCCTTTCCTTTCCTTTCCTTTCCTTTCCTTTCCTTTCCTTTCCTTTCCTTTCCTTTCCTTTCCTTTCCTTTCCTTTCCTTTCCTTTCCTTTCCTTTCCTTTCCTTTCCTCTTCTTTCCTCTTCTTTTCCTTTCCTTCCTTTCCTTTCCTTCCTTTCCTTTCCTTTCCTTTCCTTTCCTTTCCTTTCCTTTCCTTTCCTTTCCTTTCCTTTCCTTTCCTTTCCTTTCCTTTCCTTTCCTTTCCTTTCCTTTCCTTTCCTTTCCTTTCCTTTCCTTTCCTTTCCTTTCCTTTTCTTTTCTCTTCTTTTCTCTTCTTTTCTCTTCTTTTTCTCTCTTCTCTTCTTTTTCTCTCTTTCTCTCTCTCTCTCTCTCTCTTCCTCTCTTCCTCTCTTCCTCTCTTCCTCTCTTCCTCCGTCCCTTCCTCTCTTTCTCTCTTTCCTCTTCCTCTTTTCCTCCCTCCCTTCCTCTCTCTCTCTTTCTCTCTCTCTTTCTCTCTCTCTTTCTCTCTTTCTTTCTATCTTTCTCTCTCATTTCTTTCTCCCCTCTTTCTCTCTCCTTCTCCATTTCTCTCTTTCTCCCTCTCTTTCTCTCTATCTTTCTCTCTCATTTCTTTCTCCCTCTCTTTCTCTCTCCTTCTCCCTTTCTCTCTTTCTCCCTATCTTTCTCATCTTTGTCATCAGAGTGTCTCCAGAAAATTTATAATCCTGGACTAGCCTGTGGTCTTTGTTGCATTCATGCCAGTCTAAAGTAACTTTGCTTACAGAGAGTTGTTATGTTTTCCAGGTCATTTATAACTTTTGCATATTTTTTTTCTGATACAGAACAGGTGAAAGTAGTCTGGGTAATCCAGTTGAAAAGCCTGTGTTCACATAATTATATATTTGCTACTGTTTGAAGGCATAGAGGTATCATATTCTAAAGATCATTATCAGAAGTGATGAGAAATAAAATAATCTTTCTGCCATGTGATGAGGTTTATAAGAATATCTCTAGACAATTCATTAGTTTTAAACTGACATGAAAATCAATTAATTTTAATAGGGAATAACAGATTATGTGTTTAATAATTCATCTAATTTCATGAGGCAAAGTGAATTAGACAATGCAATGTAAATCTAATAGCAGTTGTAACCACATAATGTGACTGTTTGTCAAGAGCAAAGCGTAGTGAAATGATCAAGAATTACACAGAGAGAAAAACATTAATTGTGTGTAAACTGAGTGACAGTTTCTTGTAACCCTAAAAGCCTGTGAGTTCAGTGTAATTATTTCTATTAGATCTTTCCCTAAAATTGTCCTGTATCACTAATTACGTATTCATACAAAGCGGGCAAATTAATAAATAATACAAAATAACTTTCCTGTGCTTTCAATTTAGAGATACTATTCAATTGCTAGGGATTTTATAGGATGGAACTATGCGAAAATTGTTTTATACTCTGCATTAATTAAACAATAATGACCCCAAGAGCAGGCATTTCTGCCTGTTAATGACCAGCTGGAAGAGTTGAGGACCTGACATCGAGCAGGGGGCCCTTAACCTGGGCGGTCATTAACGTTGGGGAAATGCCCGACCCCCAGGTCACTGTTGCTGTTAATCGAAGCCATGATAATTATTATGGGTTGGTTTGGGGTTTTTTTTTCCTTCGTGTACAGAGAGCTGGCATGTGCTTTCCATCTGAGTGGCATTTGTTTCAGATTAGGGAAAGCAACGGAAAAGGGAAGAACAAAAGTGAAGTTTCCCCGCGCTGCACGGCGTCCGCCTTGCTGACCAAAATGGCAGCTGCGGCCTGCCGCCCGCTAGCGATGCTGTGTGGAGGTTGTGAGATCATGGCAATCACAGCTTACATGTCACAGGAGGCCGCTGATCACGTTAAAGCACAAACACCGTATAAAGGGATTGCCCTTGTGTACATGTTGAAAATATACATGTTGAAATACATGTTGCCATGGATACAGGTCTGTCTTTAGAGTAATGGTCTCTGCCTACTGGGTAATGACACTATAGTAAACTATGGAATCTGGGAGCATCACACTTCTGTGTGTTGATATAGAAAAAATGAAAGAAAAAAAAGTTAGAAAGACTCAAAGTACTTTTTTGGGTTTTTTACAAGATACAGAAGAACCATAACTTTTCTAGTGCCTTTTCTTCATATTCTGAAGAAGAAGTCTTTTTAGGGTAGTTACAGCCCGAAAATGAGGTCTGACCTATAGCATGCGGGCTGCCATCCCCCATACCTTTAGCAGCAGTTAGATTTGAGGCACACAGGAAGACAGGAGATGAAGCAGCTGCCAGGGCAGGGTGTGAAGAACCAGCAGACACCTATGTCGAAGGAATGGAAGATGCCTCACCTCACCTTTGACAGGCAGTTCAGACAGTAGTTTTGGTAAACTGAACAGAAAGATGGAAGCAGCAGGATCTGGACATCATTCTAGAGTTGCAGATCCAGACGGGTGAGAACAATATTCACATCCAGGACTTAAACGGCTTCCTAGCATTTCCCTAGCAAGGTGAGATAACATCTCTTGTGAGTCCTCTCTATTCACTTCTCTCATCCCAGAAGCACTGCCTACTGCCCGTGTAGGAAAGAGAAAGAGAACTATTTACACAGTAGTTGCCTCTTGGGAGACTGGCAGTGCTATAAAACCTTGTGCTTCTATATTCACTTAAAGGGAGAAAGAAAACCTTAAGTTTTCTGCTCTTTCCCTCGGTTTTGGAGACACCAGAAGAGAAGGAACATAACAGGAGCCTTCTTGCCTGCGCGTGGCCCACAATATGCTCTTCTGGGTATCAATCCTATTAAGCACAGCATAAAGTTGAAATAGAAGAGATACACGCAGAGGCTGAACAAAGTGGTACATGGATGTCATGAAAGGAAAGCATGTCTTCATCAGAATGGAGAGTGTATTGGTCTACTCTAGCAAAGCTGCCTGCTTTCCAGTCATCTGCCAAAGAGCATAAGAGAAATGAGTACTTCTGAACTACAAAAGTCATCGGTGTGTGTGCAGAGTCAGTGCAGTTTCTCACATGTCGCTGTTTTAAGCAGTGCACCTATGTGCAGTGACTCAAAGCTGGTCTGAGAATTTCCTTGGTAGTTGCCTGTGAAATACCAGCTACACCAAAACTTTCAGAACTGGCTTTTTAAAATTAGCCTGACGTTTCTGGAACACCCATCACCCAAAATAAGCTTATCATCCAACTGATGCTTTTGGCTCGGGAAAGCCCCTTCACTATATGAGGATGGCTGGGAGGGCTTTCAGATTATGTAGGACCCCTCTGACACCAAGATCATGTTTTGGCTGATCACCTTTCAGTCAGCTTCTAGTATTTGTCTGCTGCACTCCAAGAGCATAGAAGTCTGCCTGATACAAAGAACTAATTTTCTGTTTCCATACATAGGAATTCCAGGAGTCTTCAATAAACCCTACTGTTAGGAAAAAATTTATATATTTTAAAAAATTTAGTAATATAAATGTGTTTTTTAAATTAGTAATATGAATGGGGTTTTTATTTTAAAAGTTTCTGTCTAACAGCCTTTGCTGTTTTTGAAACCAAATGCTGTTTACTGACCTGTCATGTAATGTGGCAAGCTAACTAAAAACACCCGTGTTCAAACTATGCCTGGCACTGTCTCAGAAACAATTTGTCTTAGCTAACTGAACACACCTAAGCAACTTCATTATTCAGCTGGCATTTGTATGCCTAAGATATTCTTTCCCGAATCTGTTAGTAAAGCAATTTGCTGAAGAGAAAATTGTTAATATTTAGGCTGAAAGTGCCAGAAACAGACATAGGAAATTTGTAAAATAGAAATACTTTACATTACAATAAACCATGAATTTAAGCCAAAGATTTTCATTAGAAAGGCAAAAAAAATTAAATTGATGATTAGTGTTTTGGTTTGGTCCTTACAACCTTTATGCCTTTAATCATGCTGCAACCTAGCGCAAGGGTACATACAGAAAATCTGAGTAAATTGTCTGAAAGTCCTTAAGGAATTTAAAATAAATGCTTAAATGAATCTCTCATTACTGGCACGCAAGAAATGCCAAGATGTATTCATAGCAATGTGCCCAATTAAGTTTAGAAGAATTGCATGAGGTCAGTTTCAGCAGATTCCTATTGATTCTCCTAGTTAATAAAGAGTTAAAGGATGAAGTGAGTTTTTAAAAAATATAAGTGCTTTAAAGGTGCTAGAAAGGAAAAGCATAGTACTAAGTGGTCATGTGGCTAGTGCCATTCATCTTGGTAGTGACTATCTGTCAAAAGTGGCAAGAGCCCCTGTTAACAGCCCTGACCTGTGCTGTAATGAAGGGAGAGTGCACAGCAAAGTGTCCATTATCAGGCAGTTGGGAGCAGTAAATTGGTGCAGTTTGCCTCAATCTTGCAGCAAGTTGAGATGTAAGATAGGTGGGGATCAGCAAGCAGCAATTTTATCCTATGATCATTTTTGTCAGATCACATCAGAGTAGGAACTTAGTCAGATTCATGATTTCAATTAAATAAGTCCCCTCATAAAGTGACCGCTGCCATGAATGTTTTCTCTGGTCCTTTATTTATAATCATGTAAACACACCTGTTAATATTTGGACAGGGAGCAGCAATGGAGAAGCAGTGAGGTAAATGACACATTAAGATGATAGTCAGGTACAGTCAAATGAATCTTGCACTCTCTCAACAGGTCTAACAGCTTGCAATAAAGTAGGCCACCTATGTTACCCATACACTAACCTATGGTGCTTACATACAGTCCTAACTAGGAACACCCATTTCAGACCGTTTGCTTAAAAGACCGAAATGCAGGAGTAAGTTCCACCCACCTTTGTTCCAATGCAAATGAATTGATGCTGGTGCCATCATCCTGGGGAATAACCACAAAAATCCAGGTGATGCCCAACGCCTGCTCTCAGGCACACCAAGAGGAAAATGTGCTGGATAAACTCTGAAACCATCAGGCAGGCTTAACCCTTAGGGACCTTCCAGTAAATTAGACAAGCAAACTCAAGACAAATGTACTTGTCATTGCCACTCAATTCCTCTTTCTCAGCAGCAAAAACCTTTTAGGACAACCCATCGCTTTTCTAGACATTGGATCACATGTCATCTCTATTCCTCCTCCATAATTTAAAGTAGGAATAATAAAACCTCTGGAATTCTCTAAGTCATCTAATTCTAATTCATTACTTATCACACACCTCTGCCAAATCCTGCCCCTCTTTTCAAAACATACCTGCCTTCTCTGCCAGCTTCCAGCCACAAAAGTAGTTTGGGTGATGGGTAGAGGGGCACAGCTCACGTCCAAGTAGCATTATATCACAAATGGACACAGCTTTCTCCTGAGTAGTACCATTCCCCAAAGACCCACCTCATCAGCCCTATAGAACTGAATAGAAAATGCCTTTTTTTTTCTTTTTTAATATGTGCATTAAATCAATGGTTGGGTGCCTTTTACTCTCTCTCAGTCTATGTCAGCAGTGCAATATCCAGATCTAAAGGAGGGACACAGCTTCTGCAGTTTGTTGTTAAGAGACCAACTGGAAATGCAACCTGTTGTAGTAGAAAAAGGGTTTTATCAAACTTTAAGATGTTGCACTTGTGTGTGTCTTACCTCAGCAGGTTTTTGAAATTTGATAAGAGACCAAGGAAATGTGCCTTGACTCTCCTTTTGTTCTTGTTTTTATATTTTCCATTTCATGAAATTTAACTAAGCATTTGCTAAGACAAAGCGCTGAAAATGATGGCTTCCCTCCCAACAGTTGTGTTCCTCTGAAGAGCTTTGGCGGCACACCAAAAATATTTATTTTAAAAAAAAAAAAAAAACCCAACCCAACAACCCACCCTTGAATACAAACTTCTAAAGACTGAGTCCATTCAACTAACAAAGTCATTATTACTAGCAACTACTTCAGCAGGAGCACATAAGGCCTGAGAGCTATCAAGATAAGCAGGGCTGAGAATGTCATTTTGGGACACTGCACCTAGCAAACATTAGCTCTCTTGCCTGGGGTCCAGGACACACATGACTGAGCTTTTCCTTAGCATGCACAGGCGTTTCTTGCCTCCTCTGATCTCCTACTTAGGCAATTACCTTCTTATCAGAGGGAGCAGCAGCATCCTGCAGTGCTGCAGGGTGCATGCCTTGCTGAGTCACCTGGTGCAGAATGTGCACATCTCTGTGCACAGGTAAAGCAAAAAAGACCTCCTGAAACATCAGCTTTACACACAGATCTGAATGTGATCTTCTATCTATTACACCCTCCATGATTAAATGGCTGGATAAAGACATGTAACTTTCAGGTGCCACTTTTGCACAGGATGGACAAAGAAGAGCACAGGGTTATGTAAAATTTTGTAAAATCTTGGCATTTCCAGCTTGAGAAAGCTTGGTCTCAGCAGCCCAAATAATGTTCTACTGTGATTGGCAAGGAACTGTGCTGTATGTCTACACTAGGGTGCTTACTTCCTACAAAATAAAGATTCCCATGTAAGCAGAGACAAAGCTATCTCTCCTTCTGCTTGTGACCAGACACAGATAGCAGAATGGAATCAGGACAGCACCTAACTTGATAGCTTTTCATCACCTTGCACATGTCTCAGAAAGAAAATCATCAGAGGAAAATTTCAGAGCTGGAGGGAAGGGGATTATTTTGGCCCTTTGGGGCAAAAGTGAGCAAGTGAGCTGTGAGGAGCAGCTGTGAGGAGCAGCTGTGAGGATCTGCAAGCACAGGAAATGCAGGCACAGGAGTTCAGGAGGTGTTAATAAATAGAGATGACAGAAACAGGTAAAAGATGCATTGCTGAAATAAAGTAGAGTTGGAGGATATTGTGAAATGTGGATGTCTTCTGTAGCCCTGAAGTGTCCCTCCTGGGCCAGTGCTCCCCTGAGCTCCCTAGAGTGCTGGCACAAGTCAAGAAAACTGCTAATATCCCTAACAGTAAGTGGTGACTGGGGCATCTCTCGTATGAGGAAAGGCTGAGAGAACTGGGTCTGTTTAGTCTGGAGAAGACTGAGAGGGGCTCTCATCAGCATTTATAAATATCTAAAGAGTGGATATAAAAAGGTTGGGATCAGCCTCTTCTCAGTGGTGCCCAGGGACAGGACAAGGTACTATTTTCACAAACTGGAACACAGAATCACAGAATGTTAGGAGTTGGAAAGGACCTCGAAAGATCATCTAGTCCACTCCCCCTGACAGAGTAGGATCACCTAGACTAAATCACACAGGAATGCATCCAGGTGGGTTTTGAATGTCTCCAGAGAAGGAGACTCCACAGCCTCTCTGGGCAGCCTGTTCCAGTGCTCCATCACCCTCACAATGAAAAAGTTTCTCCTTATATTCATATGGAACTTCCTATGCTCCTGCTTGTACCCAGGGAATTCCATCTCAGTATGAGAAAAAAATTCTTTACTCTGGGAGTGGCAGAGCACTGCCACAGGCTGCCCAGAGAGGCTGTGGAATCTCCTTCTCTGGAGATATTCAAAACCCTCCTGTATGCTGTCCTGTGCAGCCTGCAATAGGTGATCCTGCTTCAGCAGGGGGTTGGACTAGATGATCTCCAGAGGTCCCTTCCACCAACAACCTTCTGTGATTCTGTGATATGTAGTAATGAAGTCAGAAGAGAATGTAAACATTTTACTAGATAATTTGATAGTTTTAGAGTAATTGATAGGAACAGGGTCTGTTTATCAATTTTAGAACTTTAACCCAAATTAATGGAAGAGAATAATACAATTTAAAAAGTTCAGGGACAGCTGTAACCTACCCCAGGGTACAGTCCCAGGCTGAAGCAGGTAAATGCAGGATGAGAAGTCTAGACTGAAATTTAGATCTAAACTGTCTCAAAGCAGGGTGAGAATTAATTTCCGTTGTGGTAGCATAAAGGTAGCTATGGGCACTGAACTCAGGTTGATGTTGGGATGCCCACCCACAGGTGCAATTAGACCCTTGCTTCATTTTTATTTTACTGTATAGGGTCTAACATTTCTCAACATCTTACAACTTACGTGTGCAAAGTATCAGGACTACTCAAGCGATAACTGGGATTTATATGTCATAACTAAGTAATCCATGTAATACCTGCAGAAAAGGAGGCTTAGCTTGTAAAAGGGGGCTGGCCTTTCACATGGGCTATAGTGTAAAACCAGAAATACAAAGTTAAGAGACACAGTAGAGAAACACAAGTGATGAAATCATCACTGTCCCTATAGCAGGTAAAAATTCGTGTTGGAGGGGCTGGCACCATTTGTTAGCACCAGTGTAATGGTACTTCTTACAATTTATTGGCTAAAACAGAGGATGTAAGGGGGGACAGGGGCTGCCTCTTGCACTGTGTGTCTTTGGGGGAGCAGCAGGAAGTGAAGGGAAATATAATTGTCCATATTAGTGGATACACAAGCAAAACTGTAATTTTGGAGGGGGGTGGTGTTTGCTTTAAAAGCTGTGTAAATCAGCTTGAAGCTGAATTGAACAGGTGGCAAACCACCTGTACATAATGATTAACTGTGCTTACACAATAATTTATGTGAAAATGCTGTCAAACCCTGATAACATCACATCTGCTACTACTGTAGTATTGTGCAGTACATTTATATGTATTATTTCTTTGAAAATATAGCTATGTCTTATTGACCACTTTTCACTGTTTACTGTGTTAAGGTGTTTGCACTGGAAAGCTTAGTATTCTGTCTACTGCTGTCAGTTTTCAAGTATCTTTTTTGTCCAAAATTGGTCTTTTGAGTAAAAAATTCAAGTATATATACTGTGAAGTACCTTAATTACTGTGATAGTTATATTTTAAACATTAAAACATTATCGAAGCACAGAATCACAGAATGGTTTGGGTTGAAAGGGACCTTAAAGACCATCTAGTTCCAATCCCCTGCCATGGGCAAGGACAACCTCCACTAGCCCAGGTTGCTCAAAGCCCCATCCAACCTGGCCTTGAACACTGCCAGGGAGGGGGCAGCCACAGCTTCTCTGGGCAACTTATGCCAGGGTGTCACCTCCCTCACAGGGAAGAAATTCTTCCTAATATCTAATCTAAATCTACCCTCTTTTAGTTTAAACTCATTATCCCTTGTCATGTCACTCCATGCCTGCCGCAACTTTCCCCACACATGCCTTTGTAAACAGCCCCTCTCCAGCTTTTCTGTAGGCCCTCTTACAGTACTGGAAGGCAGCTCTAAGGTCTCCCCGGCACCTTCTCTTCTCCAGGCTGAACACGACCAACTCTCTCAGGCTGACTCAGGAAGTCATACTGGAATTATCTTAACCTTTGAGAATATTTTTTTTTTAATTTGGGGCTTTATTTAACTCTTTTTTGTGTATGTGGAATCAAAATCAGATTCTTGCCAGACACTTTTACACAAGGAGTACCTCTGAATCTCTGAATTTACACTGTTAGAAGCAAAACCAGGATTAGACTTCATGGCATGTCTTCCCATCCTGTGAAGATATTTAAATCTGCACATGAAAATACAATGTTAACACAACATTCATGAATTTTGGCTGATGTGACCATCATGCCACTCATCTATCCGACTTCTCGAATGGCTATCAAAGAGCTTCAGTGTTCTTACAGGTTTACAAAGGGGACTCTGAAATTCATGTCAGTTTATTTTCATGCACAGGGCTGAAAATAGCAATGATTTAGGACCTGTTTCATGAGCTTTTCAGCCAGCCCTCTTGTTGGATGTGGCAGTCACGATCCCATTGTCAATTCAGCCCCTCACTGGCAGTGCCCAACCTCCATCCCAGCAGGAGAATTCAAGTCTGGTGGCACTCTTACACAGCTTGCATAGTTAGGAGGTACTACAGGATGCTTGGAAGTAGCAAATCAGATTCACTGCATTAGAAAAAATAATAATTCTACATTTTAATGAAGTGCAACTAACAGTCAATATTATTCAATTTACATCATAGCAGCATATTCAATTCATTCTACATTTACATAGGTGTAAACAACGAGGCAAGAAGTAGAGAACAAATAAGAGTAAAATATTCTTAATATTTGAAGTAACTAACTTGAAGGCTTTCAGGTGACTGTCTCCTTAATGAGTTTTTGAAAGGCATCACATCTCAATATATGTTTTCTTATTCAATAAATTTTAATCACTGTGATGTTATTTAAAGGCCATCAGAAAAATGTATTTCCCCTGCAAACTGGCAGCTAAACATGCCAGTCTCTAACTAGGGAAACCAAAACAGAGAAATTTGTATAACAAGGGAAATAACATTATAAGCCAATGTGCTATTAGGCTTTTAAAAATATGTCATTATAAGCCTAAAATTACCTTTTGCATGTATTTGCATATTCTCAATCATCTTAAAGGGAAACTGTTGGAGAATGAAGGCCAAACTAAGAAATACCATAGGAATCCCTTTCATACAACACAAAGAACTATTTTTAAATTCCAATCTGCAGGCAGTCTTAATAGGGAACACTGGAACTGAATATGGATATTTATATTTTTTTAATTTATGTATCATGCAGTTGTGAATGCTTGGCTAATAGCATGCCTTTACATATGTTTGGTTTAATATGTGTAAATAGCATGTCTATAGCGAGGAACAGTACAGTTGCACTATGTACTAGGTTGGTTTTGTGCTGATTGCATTTTCCTACAGCTAGTCTCCATGGGCAACATAAATCCTAGCCAGGATTATCCCGACTGCATGCCATGACAGTCGGGCTGAAATAATAGCCCTGGTGCCTGATGTCCATGTAGCTGCCTGACCCAAGAGAGGTGGGCTCACTGATCCATGGGGCTGCTCCCGGTCCCCTGCTCTTGTTTTTCTTCAACAGTACTTTAGGCAGGATTCACCTCTTCTCTTACAGATCAAAACCACTCCGATTGCTTAATTGTAATATAGGGAATGGTTTTAAAAATCCTTACAATCAGCATCTTTATGGTTTTTACAGTTACAACAGTACTAATGATTTGGGGAAGGTGCAAAAGTAGAAGATGCTGTAACTTATTCAAAGTTTTATTTAGGGGTTGATCTTTCAGTGCACAAAAGGGAAGGTTTGGCAACAAGTGAGAATCAGGAGCAAACTTCAAGCCTTTAAGAATCATCATCACAGTTTAAGTCATGCTTTGGGCAGAAGTGGCAGCATCTATTGCAAATGTAGCCGCAGCAGTTCAGGATATTATCAGTGTTGGCTGCCCCCTGCCCCACACTTCTGCCAGAGGTTACCCTCAGGAAGCAGGAACAGCAAACGGACTGCCTGACCCTCACTATAGGAGTTCACAGCCTCACCAGGTAACACAACCTCACTTGAATTATGGGTTTAAGCTGTTGTATCATACCAAAATGGGGTAACTGTGAGGTGCATGTTACTTGCTGACATCCCTGCTATGGGAGCATCAACCTCTAGCTTGTAGGCTGGCTAGAGAGCTGACAAGTAGCACTTCCAAGTGCTGTCAAAATGTTTGGCAGCTTGTCTAACAGAGACATCACATGGAAGTAATTTAATGTATTTGGGATATTTAGCCAGCCTAAAGTTAAGTGTCTGGTTTGCTAGTCTTCTTAGGCACTTTCCAAAGAGAAAGACAGGCACTTAGAGAAAAGATTTATCCTATGCTGTAGCATATATTTAAGACTATGTAAGATAAAGTGCCCTCTGGAGGTGCTTCCATCTCTCCATGTCTGGTAGAAAGAGCCTACATAAAAAGATTGGAGTAGTAACACAATTTTTTGACAATGAAAATTAGTTGAGATTAATACCACTGACAGTGGGTGAGTATCTGTGGGATGAGAAGCCCTCTAGCAGTGTGCCAACTTAAATCAAGACAAGCTCCACCAAAGCCAATAGATGGTCACAATTGTGACCTATACACAAATCCACCTTACAGTTTTTAGAGTGCATTCAGGTTGCTGAGGGATCATTTCAAACCATTCCTGTGATGGTTTAGCTCTGAGAAACAGAACAATTATATCGCCAAGATAGCTTATGGAGATAAAAATTATCTTCAGTTGAACTGAAAAGAATTCTTTTGGGGAACATTACAAAAGACTTTCGTAGACATGTGTCTTCATTTATACATTACTTTCATGCATGTCAAATAAGCATTACAACGTTGAGAACAGCACCATAATGAGTTCATAACATGATGGAGTTTAACTAAGCCCTTCACATGTTTTCTCTGCTGGTCCTACTTCTTCATGCAAAAAACAGATAAGGAGGAAAGCACCCATTACAATAAACCTATCCTACTATGATAATGAAATAATGTTATTGCAAAGAAAGAAACCAGTGCATGAAACCCTCTGAAAATTAAAATTCTACTTGGAATTCCCACAAGATGTCACAGAGCCTCACAGAGGAGTTTTAATAGTCTCTTATGGAGCAAAAACATGCTTAAAATAAGAAATTCTATTGCAAGGAGCTTTTGGATAGCTTGGAGAGTGTATGAACAATATCCCAGTTTTACAGCTGCCCCAACTGAGGGCAGACAGCTGCAGGGACAGAAGTATCTGGAATTACCATAATTCTTCCCACTTTGATTTTTCTTCCTTGATTTGTAGGCACAAGGAACTCCAGTGCACATAAAATTCCAGTGCTCAGTTTTGATACAAAACAAAGCTCAATTCACGCAATTATTTGACCTTCCTTTACTTTGATTAAAAAACCAAAAAAGTTCTGCAAAATACTACAAGAAGAAAATAAAGAAAATATTCCTGTATCTAACAGGATGGTTTATACATTTTCTTGAAATTGTGTTTCACTGCAGAAAGCCTACCAAAGCTTTATGTCAAGGACTCACTCACAGGACTTTCTTGCAAGTATTTGCAAGGAAGATGAATCTCAGCCTTCATAAGTGTGCAATCAGTAGCTTCTCACTTTTTTCTTGAGGTTATTTCTTTTAATCTTACAATGGATCTATAAAAAATTGTTCTTGTGAGGTCAGAGCTGCTTTATTACAAAAATGTGACAGAACATAAACATGTGCCCACTGAAACTTCCAGTACAACATCAGTTAAAGCCTCCTGATATTCTGCAAGCCTACAAATGGAGTTATAAATGATAAGAATATCAATTCCTTTCTATCTGAAGTTCAACCTCAAGCCAGCAGTTTTTAAAATTTTCATTATCTTAAAACCACACTCTAAAGGTGAATATAAAATTATGCTGTTTGCCCATCTCTTCTTGTCTTTGTAAAAGAAAAATGAAACTTTCCAATAGCAACCACATTTCTTTTCCTCTGAAATTTGCAGAGCAATTAAAACTCTTCTGCTATAGGGCACAAAAATTGTTATGTCATTTTTTCTAAATTAGACAGATCCTTATCTGCATGTACCCCTGGAGGCACCTCTCAGAGCCCTCTATGAGCAATGGCAATAGTCCAAAAGAGATTTAATGTTTATGAGGAGGCTGCTGCAAACTCTCTGGGTTATCAGAACAGGGCCAGGAGTCCCCTTGATACCAGCATCCAGTGAAGGAAGGATGCACATGTGCCACTGCAACAGGAGCAATGCACTTTGCATGTAGTTGCATGCGTGTCACTGTGCCTGTCCTGTTGTTCACAGCTCCTGTTTCTCTGTTGCTGGTTCTCTGCATTCACAGTAGAACAAATAGCATAACAATCAGTTAGGAGAACTTCAAATACCAATTGCAGTGGCAACGTTTCCAGTGCGATTAAAATTCTAGCCTAACTCACATTTGATTTGGGGAGTCACTACTTCTTAACAGGATAAATGGAAGAATCCATTGAAAAAACACATAACATGTATTTTCTGTCTCCAGCTGAGCCTATATAGTCAGTTGGCCTCTGGACCCTTGGATTTTATATCTATCCCATCACTTTCCAAGCTATAATTCACTCCTTGTCTTTCAGCACTATGCTAACATGAACAGGCTTTTTTTTACAATACAAAATCCTCTGACAAATACATTTGATGACTCATAATTGTTCTGCTTTGTTTCTTGCAGGGATGCCAAGAGCATTATGTCCGTTGTACAGGAGTTGTCTGAATTTATTAACGCTTATCATTAATATTAAGCATGCCATTTCTTTTTCTTTTTTTTTTTTTTTTTTTTAAATCACCACCTCCATTATGAAGTTTTTGGGGGTTTGGGCTTTTTTTCTTTCATAAAAATGTAGAACAGATGTAAATCTAAAATAATGCATTTAGTCAAGTGCTCAGAAAAAGACTAGAGGGAGAGGCTGCCATCCCCAATGAAACACTGATTTGGAAGCTGTGGTTGACCCAGAATGATGGCTCTGTTGGTCCTCTCTGTGGATGCCTCCACCTGTTCAGATTTTGAGTTGGAGGTTCTATGGGACATGGATTGTACGTTGGGTCTCCTCTGTGGTGATTTTTTTTCTGTTAGAGGGTAGAAGAGATCCTGCTATCTTGGCAATCCATGGCAATCTCTTCTCCACTTTAATAAAAGAGGCTGATGGCTTGATGAATGCCTCTAACACCGTAACATGCATTCATACTCATGCCATGTTGGACCCCTTTTCTCTTGACACTGGCATGGAAAAACATTAATGGGCTGCATTTTAAAAATCCCAGCAAAACACTGTGCTGATAGTGTTGTAAGTCTTCTTGGTTAGAAAATTGTCCTGTTCATTTAAATCTCCCCCTCCCTAGTACACCGTATTAAGAAAAAGTTCTTTTTACTTCCTCTCTTTTCTGTGTTATTATTGCCTTGTTGATATCAAAAGTTGTACAAATGAGGAATATTGGCAATTCTGCTTTCTGATAACATAGAGGTGTAGTCTTTTTTTTTTTTTTAAAACACAGATAGAATTACATCACTTGTTTTCATAGTGTCACAGACCATGAACACCTTTAGGCTACAGGATTTTGAAGCAGGACAGGACCAAGAAGGCAGATATAAGCATCAAGTTACTGAAGTCCAGCCTCCTATTTTGAAAAGATGTCTTTAAGAACAACTGTGTGGGGCATTTATCCCACCGTCTCTGTCCTGGACATAAGTGGACTTCCCAAATCTGCAGCATCACACAGACAATTACAGTTTAGTTCCGACATTGGCCAAGGTCCCATTTTTTAACAGATTTTTTTCCTTCTGTTTGGGATTTTATTGTTTTAAATGGTATCTGGGCTCATCTACCTCCTCTTCTGGTGGCCATAAAAACTGACAGAGAGAAAACAAACACAGGCTGGTGTGGCTGTTCTCCTCTTGAAACCTTTCCTGACCATCTCTGGGAGGCAGTAGTACCCACTGATTCCTGAAAATCAGAACAAAACCAGTACAAATGTTTAAAGCTGGTTTTGTGTATGCATTTGCTTCTTGGCTTTTACTGCTCTGCAATGGTAATAACTGCGAACAGCAAAGTATTACATGTTGGCTAAAGATCATGTTAACATCTTGGTGCTTGTGATATCAAGGTTAAAACAAAATAGCAGCTACTAATTGTACTGAACCTCTTAAAATCAGGAAATGATGGAATTAACAATGGAAATAGTAGCAGCAAGCTTTTGTGATCTGGTTTCTAATTATTTTTTCCAGACACTACCAGCTCCTCAAAGCAGGATGTTGTGTGTGTAATAACTTCTGCTGGCCCCGAAACAAATATCTCTTCTGTGAGATGAGATTCATCTCATCTGACTGCAGATGTCCCAGAGGTAGATGTTCAAGTCTCCACCAGTTATTCCTGGCTTCATCTAAAGCTAGAGAAGATAAAGGGGAGCAGTGGCCACAGAAAGATATTATTTTGCACAACTTTGCCATTTTTCTTGGGCTGGAGTAAATCCCCACTGGTAGTGCCTTTTACTCCTCTTTGGCTATAAAGAGAGCTAAGGATGACAAGGGCACACTTAGATTCCCAGCTTTAGAGTTGCCAAAGAGAGGAAGATAAATCCCCAAGCTAAGCTCCTAGTCCTAAAGGTTGCAGAGTAATTCTGAGAAATATGAACCAAGTATCCCCTGAAGGATGAAAAGCTGGAGGCAAACCGCAAATCACTCTATTATACTTAAAGACATCTTCATCATTCTTGGAGGTCTTATGAAGATTTTTTTAAAAAATGTATTAAAATGGAGATCTAGACTGAGAGCTGGTGTGAACAGCCAGAAGACCCTGACCACTCGGAGAATTACTCTGCCTTTCACTGGACGTTTAGCAAAAATTGCTTATTGTACTCGATAACACATTTTAACATCTTTTCTACAATGACCTCTTTAGCTAATGATTTATATCAGACATTTGCTTGCATTCGCTGCACTCCTTGTTTTTCATTCTTGGTGACTAAGTTCCTGCTGTCAGCAGATGAGTTCCCTATCTACACATCCTTAAGAAAGAGACATCTAATGACAGATGTAGTTTTGTTCAGATGGTTTCAATTCCGCCTTTAGCATGCATTCACTCAATATTTAAAGTCAGAAATTGAATGAGGCTAGGATATAGCAGCACTTCTTTTCTGGTTCTTAATATATATATATATATATAAAAAATTTCAGGCTCCACTGCATCACAAGCCTTGTAACCAAAGACATCAGTCCTTAAGTTTCTGTTATTGAGCCTGCCTGTGAGCACTGGATTTATGAAGTCAGTAAGGAACTGTGAAAAGCATTGCAATACACTGGTTAGGACAGGCATAGAGTCCTTGAATCTGTCTCGTTTGTATTTTATACATGTAGTTTTAAAAAAAAGTATTTTTCCGTTAGTTTTTCTGCATGGAGTGGGTCTTGGTGTTGCATGGTCAAGCTGACAGACTGGAGATCAGCACTGCCACAACACAGGGTTTGTCTGAGAGTTTTACCAGAGCCACAGTTACTCAACATGTCATGTTTATTATTTCTCTCCCACTGCCCAAAACTACACTGCCCAAGGATCATTTCCAATATATGTCTACGTGCATACTGAATACCTCACCTTCAGGCTACTAAGGTATTCAGTATGCTCTTAGTTACTCAAAAAAGCAGTGTAGTGCCCCACACTCCTTCATCATCAATACTAGACTTCAACTAATGCCACTTGAACCTTGCAGTATTGCTCCAAAGATATACCTAAAAGGAAAATGCTTGATGCACACAGCACAACTTGCTTCTTTCGCATCCTCAAACCAACTCTGTGTTATGCAGTCTTTTAAGCAGAGTTAAGCAGAAGTTCACTCCTTTGTGTGCAAACAGGGACTGATATTTGCAAGCACATTTCTCCCTCTAAATAGGAACACCTCAGTTGTTCTCTCACCCTTCTTTTGTCACTGGTATGAGACTAAATTATCACTATGTTTTTCTCACTTGTACTTTTTGAAAGGAAGTTTCAACACGGGAATTCAAACAGGCAGCAGTCACCCATGCCTTTTATATGGGATGAAGTATTTATCCAGGTAAATCCTGGCTATGGGAGGATTGTCCTGAAAGGGCTAAAGAAACTGGGTTTTAAAAAAGATTGGAAATTGTTGCTTTGTGATAGTGCAGCTAGAAAACATAGATATTGGAAAGACCAGAAAATATCTACAGAGGTTGCTCTCTAATGCAATAAAATCTCTAAGAGTTAGAGACATAGTTGATGCAGAGTCCATGTGTTTTTTCTTTGCTGTCTCATACAACTTTGCTTTATGAGAGGTGTACTAGTGTTAAGGTTATTGAGGTAGCATGCTTTCAGAAAATTGATTTTTTCAAACGCCTCTCAGGAGCTCAGCTTTAGGCTCCCCATTTTGAACACCAAGCTCACAAAGTGGTCTCCTTTTTGCTTGTGAAAACACATTGCTCTGGAGTGTCAGGGAAGGTCTGCCTTACACAGACATGTCATGCAAGCACTGGCCAGGCTACCCTGACACTAGGAGCAGGCCTGCCTGTTGGTGGAGGCCTGTGGTTGGACTTGGTGGGTCCTGCTGCAGGATGGGTCTTAGTAAATCAGGTGATTAAACACAGACAACTCTCACAGTTTCTTGTGGCTTTGAGAGTTACTCTGTCACCTACTTTGCTTATGACAGTGACAACCCCCAACCCCCACCCGAAGTTAGTTGATAGTACTGAGGAAGGCATGAAGGACATGCTTCCCCCATTGCAGCCTCCCTAAGTGCTGCCATGCCTCTACCTCTCCAGCAGCAACAGTGTACTGATCCCCCCGTTATTCAGAGGTCTCCCCTCCCAGGTCAGGAGCTGTCTGGCTTCCAGCCCCCAGGCCACAGGCTTGGCTGGGCTGATGAAATGCTCTGAGCCAGTCTTTCCAGAGCAAGTATCTTCATACAGTATTACCCTGTGCCACGTACATGGCACAGATCTGCTGGAATAAGCTTTACTTTGCAATGCAGAGATGTGCCCTCAAAGACACAAAGAGTTAACACAGTGTAATTTTCCTAATAAAACTAAAGGCAGTGCATCATTTTTTTATAAGCTATGGCAGGCTGTGTGACACCATGTAATTTTTGAGGAATTTTATACTTTGCAAGGAAAACAACAATACCCTGTGTCTTTTTAAGACTGTTTTTTTGCTGCCAAAAACATCCATTTGTTTTGTCCTGATTGCAGTAGTAAATATTGCAGTGAAGACATTTAATGATGGCTACAATGATTCTTTTCTTTTACCTTGTGAAGGGACATACCAGAAGTTTACTGAGCATATTCATCCACATCTCAAGTAAATGAGAAAATACTACAGGCTGTGTATTTGCTGAAGTAGACTTTACTGGAATAAATGCAACACAAAAGCAGTGGGAAAAAAACAAACAAACAACAGATGCAAAGTATCCCAATGCCTACTACAGCCTATTTGGTAAATAAGAATCTCTGTGTGGCACAGATAGGCAAGCTAGCATCATTTATTTTAGCGCCACTGTTCTATGACAGACAGCATAAGCATCTCAAGGCCCCAGAACCACAAGTAGCATCCCAGAGGCTGATGCAGGAGAGACACCCACTTTGCAGTCACTCAGGAAGGGATCCCAAAGAAAATCTTACCTCTTCTTGGAAGTATGATTCCCCTGCTTTGGCACCGTAGCTGGGACAATGTGCCTGTGCATCAATCCTTGCACACTCACATGTAAAATTAGGCTCAGTGTGATCAAAAGACAAAGTGAGGACTAAAATGCCCAGTGATCATCAAAATCCAACTTCCTTCAGGATCACCTCTTACAAATGTAACATAACTCAGCCCCTGCTGTGTAGGTCAGGAAAGTTGAAAGGAATGACCTTTTTAGTAAGTCAGTTTTCCTCATTTGGTTTAAATAAGAAAACTCTGGTCCCAGCTGGAGGGTCCCCTTCAGCAGTGAGAGGACTGGGAATAATATAAGATATTGATTTATGTGGGGGGAGGAGCTGACCCTTAGTCTGAGCTCAGAATAGGTTGGAGGGCCATTGCCCTGTGCTCTGCTCTGCCAAGTTTGGAGGCAGAAGTTTGTTGCAGTTGTGCTGCTCTGGGGTATTTCTGACTGCTCTTACCAGGCATGGGGAAACATAGATGCCCATTGGCACCTTGAGCTCCCCATCTAACCCAGGACATCAAGAACTTTGCTAGAGGCCATCATCCAGGGCCCTGGAGATTAACATTCACCACCTGCAGAGTTCAGGCAGGGTGTGAAACAACCTGCAGCTGGCCATCAGTCCCTACAGCTGGCGCAGACCCTGACCCCAAGGGCTACAGCCTGATAATTAGTTAGACCAAATGCTACAGCCTATTCTCCAGCCGCATCTCTGCCACACCCTAGGAATGACTTCCTTACAGGTTTGCTCCATGGTCACCTCCCTTTTGAAAGACCATCACAGCCTTGCTGCACTGTAGACCTCATATAACCTCCCTGTGAGGGGAGAACATTTTTTAATTATTTTCTCTCCAGCCTACCATCTCAGAATAGTTTTTCTATCAAAATTACTTATTTTTTTCCCCTACCCTCTCAGAAGCATAAACCTATTTTCTGGGTCCCTGTAACTGATGTAAATGCTTGATTTTCTGAAGCACCATACAATTTAATGGAATCCTTGACTACTACATATGCTAGTTATTGTTATTGCTACAGTGTACTTAACTACATTTTTTTAAAAACTATTTTCTTATTGATGAGTGTTTCAAGCCATTCTTTCATAGCTATAAAGGATGTAGTCAATTTTAATAGAAGTAATGTAAGATGTATTTCATCTTTTTTAAAAACAAGATAAGAAAGCACATTGCAATATATACAGATTTTGAAATTATGAAATGTAAGAATTGGAGCCTCATGAACCTAACAATTACTAATGGAAAGGCTATTTAGCTTTTAATGCCATGTTTTTCAAGAGGATGTTGAAGGGGCAATGTGGAGCAGGTTCCAGTGATAGACACTTGGGAACAATATATAAGCATATACAAAGCTGTTTTGACAGTTAAACAAACACACATGTTGCACATGAGAAAAAAAATCCAAAATAGATTAAGCATGTCATTCCCATATATTCTGGTGGCACTGAGGCATGTCTGTAAATCCCAGTGGATTTCTAATAGCATCTTTACACATCTAAAGACCTTGCTTACTGTGTTAACCCTGAAGAGCAAGTTACAATGGAGGAGTCCTGCTAAATAGCAATGAGGAACTTTCCAGCCCCTGCTCACCCTTTGCTGGGAGATGCTGAAGGACTGAACTGATAAAAGTGTTGGAGATGGTATAGGAGAAGTGAGGAATACATTATAAAGTGGGAATTCAAGCTTGTATGGGACAGACTTTAAGTTCATATGAAAACCAGAATAGGATGTGTTTCACTTGACTGCATGCTTGATTGCAGGAGTTTTTATAAATGAACTCTCAGGAGCTCAAAGCTGAAATGATGATGATCCATTTGCTACTTGCCGTGTTATCTCTGCTAAGCAATGCAAATTAATATGAAATTCACTTCTGCATGGTTCCTAAAAATGACAAAACATTTCTTATCTATTCATAGAGTAAGAAAGACGATCCATAGTTATTAATGGTACTGACATGTAATCTTGTCTGATGTTCTTCTACAAGCATTTATTAGTAATTTGCTAAAGAGAGGATATATGACTAACTGGGGGTCAGTCAGTCATCGTGTTTGGCTGAATTTCCTGTTTGGGTGCTGTGAAAGGCTAATCTCTAACTATATTTGAAAGTTTTTAATGTAAAGTCATGCTATGATCACCAATAGCACCATATAAAAATGAACAGGTTATTCTGTGTACTTCCAAGTGTTCATAAGCACTGCCTGACCCCAAGCTCAAGACTTCTGATCCATTTTCAAAGTTTCAGGTCAAAAATGCCATATCGTCCTGGGTTTTTGTTTCATTGTTTGTTTGCATTTTTGGTTTGGTGGTTTTTGTTTGTGTGTTTTGGGGGTTTCATTGTTGCTGCTGTTTTGGTTTGGGTTTTTTTTTTCCCTTTTCTCTTTGCATTAATTTGCAGGAAAATCACACATTTATTTCTTGGTCTTTTAAAAACATAAGGATTTAAGATACAAAGTATTTTCCAATAACAGGTCTCAAAAAAATAAAGGGGGAGGCATCTAGAACACTGAGCTAACTATAATCTTTTTCACCAACTCATATCACAGTTGATGTGGTAAGAAGAGTAGAAGGACTTCCAACAAGTATTTTAATCCAATTCCTGTTCTGATCCTCTGCAGCTGCCAGAGGACGAGATGGAAGAAATTATCGCAACTGAAAGAAATGTAATTAATTCCTTCTTGGAAAGAGCATTAACATAGATAGTCCCTGGAGGCCATACCCACAAAAAGGAGTGTGGGACCAAGATGAGTGGCTACATGGAGTGGAACAGTTGGTACAGAGGACCTAAAGATCTCATACACATTTCAGGGCTTTTGACATGCTCTAATCTGGTCCTGTGGTCCACTGCAAAAGGAATTTGCTATGGAGGGATTGCATCCTAAGATAAGCAAAATCTCACTGAGAGCAGTGAGGATATCTGCTATACAAGCACGCTCCAAAGCCCTGATAAAATGCCGATGTAACCCACCCTGATCGGCTGCATAACCAGGAAAATCCTTCTCCTCATGACTCCAACTCTGAGGACTTCTATCATAGGTAGTATTTGAAATACTAGGATTTCATCTGAGTGTTGGCTTCGCATTCCTGAGGAACTGAAGCTTAAACACTGGCTTTACATGCAAGAGGCCTTTTCTCAAGGGAATATATGGTACTTCCATGGGTAATTGCTGTGGGCTCAAAATTAATATTGACTGAGAGCGCTGCTGTGAAGTGTCATGCACAACATCCGTGCCAGAAGTCTAATGCTCAGTACTACAACCAGTTGCAGAGGGTCAGTAGGACTCACTCAAGCCTTCTCCGATGGAGGTGGATGGTTGAGTTTATATTGATGGGCCCTGTAAAGATGAGAGTTACAAGAGCATTGAAGTATAGCCTGCAAGTGCTTTAGGCAGTTGTACATAAGCTTTTTTAATAATCTTAGGAGAATCTCCCAATGACTTGTGAAAGGAGTTTTTCTAGAAATTATGAGAAGGGTTAGGAATTGTACTACAATATAACATCTTTCTGTCACAGATTGAGTGTCTGAGGTAGAAAGTAGTTAATGAGTAGCCTGATGCCATACAGCAGCTGAGGGGACCTGGTCACGAAAACCTGCTATCCTTGTGCCCAGAGCTGCTATTTTGTCTTCCTGAGCAGCGTGCTGGAGCTGACTGACCCTGCTCTGAGGAGGCTGGACTAGATTACCTCCAGAGACCCCTTCCAACCTCAACTACTTGGTGGTTTGATCACAGTTCCACTATTTTTCTGTGTGTTACCCATGGGCTTTATAAGCCTAGAATAAAATGTTTTAAAGATCTAGCCATTCTTTAGCACAGGTTTTTAAAAGCTAAAAATACCAAGCATCGCTCCACAGAGGTGTGCAAAGGCTACAGCTTTAGGCTCTTGAAAGTCACACATTGAGAAATATGAAAGAATCCATCTTCATGTGGGTTCTTAAATTCATTGCCTAAAGGGAAATACGTCTGCGTATGCATGCAAAGTGGCACCCTTTAGCGCTGTAAAGTCAAGAAAACTTGTCAAGAAAATCCTTCTGATCTCTCAAGATCTGAGCTCTGAGACCTGCTTCACCTATCATGGATGTGGAGATCAGATGCTAAGTCAAGCAGGAGCAATAGAAATGTTACTGATATATGTCACTATCAGGAAGTCAGGTGTCATGTGGTTAAGCCAAGAACGGAGAAAGCCTTATGACTGCTAAAGGATATCTATGAAATCTTTAGTGTACATTCATTTACTAACTTGGTTTTTTCAAAGATTGTACTTATTTTAAATAGTATTTTCCTTTTGATTTAGAGAGCAAACTATTCAGGTTGTGTATAGGAGTCAAGGTATGCAAAAGCAATTTCTTAGGTCTACGTTTTACTATTTCGTGATCTGATTTAAATCTATATGTTAGTAGTATCTGGTTACATCCTGTACATTACTGGCAATTCGTACAATCTGATTGAGAGAACTTCCATGTGATTTTAAATACTAATTAGATATTATTTACATGACATGGTAGTTCATGAATTCTAGTCTGCATTCTGGTATCATGATTTTTTTATTGTAAATATGTTGTTATTATTATTATTGCCCTAATATACAACTATACCTATTTGCAATTAAAAATCAGTTCTTTCCTCTAGTGTAGAGAAACTAAACAAATCAGAATGCATATGACAATGTTGTTTTCATGTTCCTTCTGTTCAATTTGAAAGCAAGCCTCTTTTGTGCTGACCCTGAGGTCTTGAGTATCATAATTAAATGTTGTATTAACGTGGGACTATCCCACTACAGTAAAGACTACATTAGTAGGAGATTTTTGCAGGGTTAATCAGTTCTGTGGTATTCCCACTAACTCTATTTGCTCTTTTCATACCAACCCTACCTGCTTAACATTCCTTCCACTATTTCTGTTCTTACAACTTTACAGTTATTGTATGGTTTCACTTATTAATCTATTGTAGAGTATTTAGAGAAAGTATAATTTTCTGATTTCAGTATCTAAGTCTGTCTCAATTACAGGTCTCTTTTGTTGGCACCAGGACTCTGCCATGTTTTCCAAAATACATAGCCTAAGTTATTCTTGTTGCAGCAGAAGGAGCGATACCTAATGCCCCTCAGCTCCTTTTTGCTGTACCATTGCAAAGCAGGAAACACCTGGAGAAGGAGCACCTGGATCTCTCTCATGTATTTCAAGGGTTTCTTTGAATCTTTTTGGGATAGACAAAATACTTGACATTTCTTCTGGTTAGAGAACTTTGAGAGAAAGGAAATTAATTTGCTCACCTTAATAACAAGAAAAAAACAAATACACCAATATAGAAATTTAACCTGGAGTCACCTTCCAAGGAGGTGACTAGATCCAGCTCCCTATGATGAAGATCCAAATGACCCTTGGGAAGGTCAAACTGAGAACTGAGCTATATGATTCAGAATCCACTTTTTACACACAATAACTGGTACAGAAATACAAGACTGAGTTAAATATGCTGTCCTAGTGATGCAATCAAATAGATCTTGAAAGTTCTTGCTCGGGAGTTATCAGGAGGTGACGATCATTAGCAAGCTAAAAACCCAGCGGAGCTCTCAAAGTGAATTTCCTTTTAGGAGGTGGTTGCCTAAATAAATTCAGCAAGATTGTGAGGAATGAATTTTGAAACCCTGGAAATAGAAAGCACAGAGTGAAAGGCATAACTGTTCAGATTAGGGAGCTGAATTTGGGGCTTGACTTGAAGAATTCTGAAAAACTCACTGGTGGCTATGATAGGCACCAAAACACATGCACCTGTGCTCTCTGAAGCAGGACATCACCCCACAAAGTAACCAAGGTGACAGATTTTCTATCTAAGAAGATATAAATCGAATATTGTGGGATTATCTCATAAAGTAAGATCATATTTCCTCCACATTCAAAAATAAACTCTTTCCCTTTCATACAGAATTAAAAAAAAATTTGTTAGGTTCTAAGAAATACAGTATTGACCCCATCATGCTATGTCTAAATATCTCATATCTTCTGTCTTACAAATTAATACTGTACACAATATTGGGATTCCTCTTCCACTTAGTACATAACACCTGTTATTGCTAATGGGAGTCATAGTTATTTATCAAAGAAGAGTAGATCTCTATCCAAACTGTGGTTTGCAGTGCAGCAGGTTAAAAAATACAGCAGTCTCCACCTTAAATTTCATAGATGTTATGCTGGCCTTGTTGAAGTCGATTAAAATTTTGTCATTGATTTCCAATGGTTAGAGTGTTCCACAATACAAGTTTGTACTGTAAAAGTAATCAATATTTTTTTAAGACATTTACTGGCTGAATTCTGGGTTTTTTTAATTCCCTTGGTTCCTTCATGTAGACCAAAAGAAACTCATTCAGAGGACTTTGTGGACTGATAGTTTAATGAATATGATTTAGACATGAGGCAACAGCCTAAATCATATGGCATTTCTTTCAGTTTTCAAACTTCCCTTTTATAACTGAAGTGTTTTTTAGCATAGAAAAATGAAAAATTCACATACACTCCCACACAAACCCAAGACTATCAAACAAGCTAAATCAGGCATCCCACATATTCCATTGATATAGTCTGGTTTTTGTGTGTACACACAATATAAAGGTGTATTTTACATACATCTGTACTCTCCATCATTAGAAAATGGGCAAAAGTGAGTCATTTCACAAGAATGTTCAATAAACTGTAGCACAGAAAATCAGTTTCAGGCTGAAACCCTGCCTGCCCAGTTTTTGCCTAGAATCGCTTTCCTCGGTAAAGTTTATAATCCCTGATAAAACTTGTTTAAGGGACACACTGACATCACATAGCTGCATATACAGTGTATATACGTATATTAAGTTGCTATGAAACTAAACATGTACTTTTATTTTACATTACACTAATTTTGAGATTTGCAACATGTTTTTAAAGAAGTGCAACAAGTTTGTGCCTATTTTCAATTAAAGAAGATAATTCTGTTCACAGCGTCATCACAGCAGGCAGGTAGGTTAAGCTACTACATGGCGCTTGATATGACAAGATCACTTCAGCTGCTCTGTATTATTACTTTTATGTGGGGTACAGTTTTAGAAAATTAAAAAGGGAGCTAAGGAAATAGAAATTCAACATATTTCTTGTATAGCTTTGCTTTTAACTCCAGAGAGGCAGACTGGCTATAAGCATGTTTTTCAAAGTAGAAATAAATTAATCTATTAGTATTAAATGCAGTGCAATATACTTTACATAATGACATACAGAGTAGGCACTTGTGTATTATATCTTAAACAACACTGTTCTTCTACGATTTATCCACGCAGTATACGGCCATTTTCCTCAGAGAAGGAACATATTCACAACACCTGTACGCTCCAAATATTTGGACCACTCGGAGACATTAAAGGGAGTCACTTCATGAGACAGATCACATGCTCTTGTTTCTCTGCGAAAATTAGGTGGTACCTTAATTAATGCTGAATCGCAGTGGAATTCCATGTGAGTACTTACAACATTCACAAGGCAACAGAATGAGTTAATTATGATCAGTGTTATTACACTGAATACCAAATGAATTAATAATGCTGGCACACTTAAAATGAAGTGTTACCCAGGACTGTGGCAGAACACGTAAGGTTAAATATTATGTGATGAAAAGCATTATGTGCTCAGCGGGAAGAAGCAAAACCAAGTCTCTGTAGCTCCACACTCGCAAGCACAGTGTCTGCTAGCATCACATATGCTTCATATTTGAACAGGTCGAATACACATTTTCCTGCAGGAGCAAGAGTTCAGCAACACCAGTCACAGTTTAACTTTCCAGGGGGAGAAAACATACCCTGTAGAGAAGCGGTATTTTGTAGCGGCACTCTGGAGGTCTCCTTCTCCTACAAACAGAATTTTTCTGGGTGTCTGTAACATTAAACCAGTTCCACTGGCAGGAAGCTGGAGACAGAACGAACACCTGCATCTCCTGCAGCAAGCTGCCCCACGTCATGCTGTCGCTTACCAGACACTGCGGGCTCTAGCCGGAATGAAACTGTGAAACACAACAACGTGACTGTACCTGATAAATTATTGCTTCGTAACCTTCTGAGGATAACCTGCCACGAACTCATCGAGAAATTATTGTTTAGATGCAATGTATTGCAACAAATCAACGACTCATATATGTTGTCAATTTATAAGAGGCAAAATCACAAATGGATTTAATCAGACATAATTATTTTTCTGCCGACAACTCAAAAATATGCAGAAATGAATTTATGGTTATTTGTCAGCCAGTGGGAATTGTGTTTATAAGTGTTGAAACAGCTGTTGACAAATGTAAGTGCTAAACCAAGGAAAACAGCTTTTAACTTCTACTCATCAGGTTTGCAATAAAGGCATCCTCGCTCCTCACCAGGGCTAGGCTGTGCTCCACACACACTTCCAGCAGCTTCCCTGAAATCCCTCAGTTCATTCCATACTCAACTCATTGCACACTCATGGGCACTGCAAAGAGATAAGAATTTGCCCTCTAAACTTCGACTGCCTCTTTGCGGGCTCTCCTGCTGTCTGTAACTACAAGCACATCACGTATTATTAATTCTCCAGGGGATTACTATAAACAAATGGGTAAAACTAGGAATTAAGACAGTTTTCTCTGCCTTAACCCTTAGCATCTTCTCTCTAGCCAGAGGTGTCCACCCTGCCTAACGCATGTGCACATACCTTTACGTGTGGATCTCACGCTTACGGGTTTTGTTGGGGAGAATCAAGCACATACTCAAAACGCTGCCGGTGTTTGACTCCTGTGTTCTGCAGGGCAAGCACAAGGCATCACTTCTCCACTTTCAGTGTTTTGGGGTTTTAGCAGGATTGTCTTATTTTTCACAAATATATGCAGGCTGCCTTAATGTGCGATGGCTCCATATGCAGTACTCCTGCCAGGCTCTCACAGTCCGGCTTCTACTTGAAAATCTCAGTTTACCTTTAAGTAAGTTGTGAAGTTTTACAGTGTATCAATTAATCATTTTTATGGTACATCTTTATTAGATTACCCTGCCTAACTTCAACGCAGTCTGGACAGACAGGTGAAAAATATTTGGTTTTCCCTATAGAAATTCCCCTTCAAGTTCTACATATAAATGCAGCGATTTTAATTTGAAAACAAGCAAACAACAGAAATCAATAGCACAGGCTAGACTGGTGCCAGGAAACTAACCTATTTATGAACTGGAAGAAATATCCTGTATGGAACAGCAGCCTACACTGACCTGCCCACGCTTATAATATTCAAAGTGATCATTTTTAAACAACCAGCAAGGGTAAGACTCACCATTACTGAGCAAGTATATTTTTAACTCAGAGCATGTTACGAATTTTGCACATAATTTACAATTTTGAAGACATAACTAAGAGCTGACTGTGTACATCACAGTCTTAATCCTAGTATCTGACTTTATCAAATGATGGGGTTCTCTTTCATTCCTGTACTGTATGTTATTGTGGAAATCAGTAGCATTTCCAATAAATTATAGATTGACCAGTACTAAAGACTCTTCAAAAACCATACTCGGTGATCTCCTGCTCAACCCTTTAAGCTTCTATTAGGCTCCTTTGAAAACCAGAGAGTGCCCTCTGTTGATCAAAACATATTCCTTTAACACGTTAAAGCTCTCATAGCAAATGTTAAGAGTTTCACCTTTTCCAATCCTTCAGTTAAAAAAAAAAACAAAAAAACCCAACCCAAACAAAAAAAGAAGCTAATTTTGCTCACACCTAATTTTGCAAAAGTGAAGGTTTCACTTAAGGGCTGGTATCAGAGTACAGAAGGATAAAAAAACCCCAATAAGCCACAACCTACCACGTTACAAAATATTTACGCACAACACTGATGGTTAGAAAGATACCTACCTGGCAATGCCAGCTGAAAGCAATCTCTGTCCCTGCATGTGCGTGAGTATGCACACGCTTGTTCGTTTGTGCCTGCCATCCCAGACATGGCTATGCACCTTTCTGTTAATGTAATGAAAAACAGTGTTTTCAAAAACTTGAAGCAAGCAGGGGTGCCAAATGCCACAGAATACAGCAAGCAACAACAAATATGTAGTAAACAGTGATTACTTAATCCTACCATGTTCTCCCAAAAAGCAAAACAGCTGAGGGCAGCTTTTAGCTCCCATGTTGTCTGTATGACACAGGACAATTGATGGCCTGGCTTGATGGTGACTCCTTGAAACTAAGTTCCAGCAAGCCTTGATAAAACAGTAAATTTTATTGCAATTTCTGAGCAGGAATTCGTAGGAGGATGAGAATAATTCCTGGGTCATTTTTTTTTTTCCCCTTTCATCTTTCCTCCTTTCTTATCTGATGCTGGCTGAGTGAAAGCATTGTTATACTTAGGACTGTTTCATATGTTAATTGATTGAGGATGTCAACACTAAAAGTGATTGATTTACATTGAAAATCTTATAAAAATGAATCCTCTTGAATATTTTATTGAAATGCTGAGGACTCGCACTTCATGGTCAATGTTGAGATAAATAATAGTGTATACTTAATATGTTAGTTAATTAAATAGTTCCATTTATCTTCTGTCTGTATCATTGTACAGATAATGATTCATTTGTAGAAGTAATTGTTCTGAGCTATTGTGTAATAAAGGAAGACTAATTTACATTATTCTGCAGCTATTTGAAGATGTATTATAAAGAAAAGTTGTGTAGCTTAATTTCTTTTCCTGTATTAGGACTTCAGTACAAAGTGTTGAAGAAACAGGTTCTAATGCTGAATGCATATTCAGAAATGTGGTGGTAACTGTAAAAGCATGCAGACAATTCACCTTCTGGAATAGGATAAATCACTGGCAAATACAATAAATAAGCATTAATTTCCAAATATAAAACATGTAACCTTAACATAGAGGTCTGGAAATTAAAGAGTAAAAGCACAGAAACTCTGTTCTTCAACGATCTGGCCTCTTGCTTGCATTGTATTTAGTTTCCAAATGCAATTTTTTTTTTTTCTGATGCTATAATTAAAACATATATTCATGAAACTGAGGTTTTATTAAATTGAGAATATGGTAATACATTTTTTTAAAGTACATTCATCAATACTATTTTTGCATATAATCTTCTTTTTGTCAGGTCCACAGATTAAACCCGTTTCAGCTGTGAAATGAAATATCTCAAATATATTTTGTGGAGAAGAAAAAAAAGACAGAATAAAAGTAAAAAGAAAAACACAAGACTTTTTTTTTTTAATAATAATATTGGTTAGCTTTCTTACTGATTACCATTTATTGTCTTTGAAATCTTAATGATTCTATACTTTTGTGCACAATTTTTGTAACTGCCGCTGAAAAGTAAATAAAATTTTTAAAATAATATTTAATAGCATGCAGACAAGAAAAAGAATTGCCAGATGAATACTTCTTGCATATATATATATATTTTTTTTTTTAAAGGACAATCTCACATTCATGAAAAGTAACACAGTATTGTATTGCCAAACTGAAAAGAAAAAATGCTTTGGTGTGTGTACATTTAAAATAAGTTTCCTTTGCCGTACCAGAATAGTTTCTACAAATTCCCTCAGAAATAAAGGAATTAATACACAGAAATCAGTTCCAGAATAGAAGACTCTAATTGCCCGATATTTCCATGACAACACAAAAATTTAGTTATATTCCGGGTTTTTCTGCCTGCAGTAGCAGCCACAAGAGGGCAATCTGCTGTTGTTTGTAACGGGGTTGCACTGCTATCTGCAGGTCCTGGCTATGTTCTTTTACAAGTAATATTCCCTTTTCCTTCCCGTTTCCAAGACAGTATATTTTACCGCTGTATGTTGCGGGCTGATGACATGGTAGGATCAAAATTCCCTAGTGACTCTCTCTACTCCTACAACTTGACCCACCGTATTGATGTATCCCTATTGCTGCTGCGCTCCTGGAGCTCTCACACATTTTCCTGTGTGTGATACCCCCGAAAACACCGCTGATGAGATTTGGTTTATGAAGACATCGAACTCTGGGGCAGCATTAAACAGAAGCGAGACTCTCTCCTCCAAGTCTCACACAGGCAGCAGGTGCAGACTTCCTGTAGTACCCGAGGAGAGGGACTACATCAAAGGAAGATGGTGTGGGTGTAATCACACCTCTGTAAAATCTCAGTTTTGCTGTCAGGCTATGCCTTGACTGCAAAGTATTATACAGCCAACAGATAATTGTAGGTTGCATTCCTTGTATCTGCCCCTACAATATCTATACTATTTGTCAATTTCAATCTGATATGTAGTGGTTCAAACATAGCATTTTTTTTTCCAATTCAGATTTTCTACTGTAATATGTAATATTTCCTGATGTACATAATAAATAAGGAACATTAACAAAAGTTAATAGGTGTGACACAAAAGGCTGCCTTGTTTTTTCAGTATCCTAGACTGCATATAGCTTTAGACCATGCATGACAAATCTTCCCACTAGATTTCCAAGTAAACTTTCCAAGAAAGCTGTCTAGGAAATACACAGAGCAGACCTTTTTGCACCTACGCATCACTGCTGTTCAGAAGCACAGGGTGCTTTTCCCTGAGAGCTGTATCACAGCTAGGAGACGGATGCCACCTTTTCAGCCTTTTCGTGGTCTGTTTCTGTCTGGAAGGCCTTTCTCCACATTTCATCATTAACAAAATGATGTCCCTTTACCTGAGCCTTGGTCAGACTGTTGTGGTTTAACCTCAGCTGGTAACTAAGCCCCACAGGCCCACCTGCTCACTCCCCACAGCAGGGTGGGAGAGAGACTCAGAAGGGTCAAAGTGAGAAAACTCATGGGTTGAGATAGGTAAAGCAAAAGCCACACATGCAAGCACAGCAAAACAAGGCATTCATTCCGCACTTTCCCAGGGCAGGCAGGTGTTCAGCCATCCCCAGGAAAGCAGGGCTCCATCACACATAATGGTGACTTGGGAAGACAACTGCCATCGCTCCAAATATTCTCCCCTTCCTCTGCCTTCCCCAGCTCTAGATGCTGAGCATGACATCATACGTTGTGGGATATCCCTTTGGTCAGATGGGGTCAGCTGTCCTGGCTGTGTCCAACACCTTGTGCACCCCCAGCCCACTCGCTGGTGGGGTGGTGTGAGAAGCAGAAAAGTCCTTGGCTCTGTGCAGCACTGCTCAGCCATGGCTGAAACACCCCTGTGCTATTGACACTGTTTTCAGCACAGATCCAAAACACAGCCCCACACCAGCTACTGTGGAGTAAATTAACTCTGTCCCAGCTAAAACCAACTGACCCATACTGAATCCTGCTTTATGGTGCCACACAGGAAGATTGATAACATTCACTCTATAGTTGTGGTTTATCTATGGCATATTTTAGATGCTAAGCATCTTTCTGCCAAACTTCAGTTCAGATGTTCAAGAAAGTGGATAGGATTTCCCCCATGGAAGCCTTCCCTCTGGAAATCTTCAAAGACGTTTCTCTCTCCATCATGATTAAAAAGCTCATGCACTGTTTTTTTTAACCTCAAATTGCTTAAATTTCAGTCTCTCTTGAAGTGCCTGAACTAAGTAGATTCTACATGCAAGAGTTTATAGCACATACTGCTAGAATAACACCCTATGGAGATCTGGAGGCGTAGGAAAGCGCTTTGTAAAACAAAGACAAGAAACCAAGAAACATGAATTTTATAACATAACTGGTGTTTTCTGCTTGACAACATCCCTGGTGCACTGCTAGAATGGTATCAGAGACCTCAAGTGTTCATAGACTATTAAAATGTAAGTATGACACTTCTACAGCTCCCACAAAGGTTGTACTGTTCATTGCGTGAACGGAGTAAAAAGGACTAAGTAGTTGGGAATGTTATAGTAACATCATAGTATGATACCTGTGATCAAACCAGTCATAGGAGATAGAGAATTAAAAGCATATACACTCAAACTGCAATGTAAGAGGTAGACTGCATAGAACTGATTTTTCTTTTTCCTGTCTTAATAACTACAGTTTCCTGAAGAAAGTAAGATACAACCAAAGCAACAAGGTATACTTAGCGTAGCTGAGTGTAGATACAGGTACATTCTTCATATGGCCTGGACTGGTATTGGTTGACTGTCTCCATCCCTTGACCCTACTGCCAGTCTTTGCAGGTGTGTATCAGGCCACTAGTTTTGTAAAGCATTTCACAGTTAGATGTTGATCACACAACTGGCAAAACAAACTACAGCGTTGTCTTCCCTCTGGAGTTGGGGGAGAAAATTAATTATGGGTTTGATTTTGTTTGAGGGAGATTTAGAGGGGTGAGCCTATTAACAACGTCACAGCTGTTAGAAAGTCAAATCATGTCAGCAGTTGCTGGATGAGACTAGATTCATCCAGATGTTCCCCTCTATTTTTCTGTAATTACTTGTGGTCACTCTCCACCCAGTGAGTCAGCCATGTCAGGAGATGACATGAGTCCAACACCTCCACTGGCAGTAGCTGCAAAGATGGAGACCCTCCACCCATTCCACAAGTCAGCAGCTGTGTGTTGGGTCATATTTCATGTTGGCAGCGTTTCTTCAACCAGCTGCTGTCCCAGTCTGGTATCTGTGTTCCTTTTGTTTCAAAACTGACCTTTCTCTGTGCTACAGACAAAAAAGTATGAGCAACCTGCTTATGTGCATTTAAATATGAGCAGCTCTGGAAGGAAAAGCAACCACTGCTTGGAGAGGGAACAAGGGACAATTTGATCTGTCAAAAGGCCACATTCAAGCTTGAGTCCCCCTCCCTTCACCCCAATCGTAGAAGACACAACAACTGGAGGCTTGATTTCATTCATTACAATGTTCATCTGCTGCACTGAATAGAGAGGAATTTCCCCTGCCCCATTACTGCTGCATGCTTTTGTACAATTTTGTATGCTTTAATAGCAAAATTATCGGGAAAGGGCAGGCTCTCAGCAACAGCCACAGCATTGGTAGCAACTGTTGGAAGCACACTGAATTGGATGGACCAATCCGTTACTCTGGCAGATAAATCTTTTCTCTTGTTTCAAACTAGAAAACACAAAATTGAAAATTGCTCATGGCTCTAAGTAATGAAAACACAATATATTGTCTTCTTGCTGAATTCATCAAAAGGCAAAAGTATATTAAGCCTCAAGTCAAATGACTTCCCAATTAGCCAGCCAGGTTTGTATCCATGAAAAATGCAAATTACAAATGAGTGATGAGATCTTGTATGTGTTACTGTTTTGCAGTCTCAGACCTTTTAGCTAGAACGGTAGTAATAAATAATGCTTCTGAGTGCTCATGCTGTGAAATTGCTTGCTGTTGTGAATACATCTCTTCTCTACCTGCAGGTGCAGCCGTGAAAGTACAAGCACTGTTAATCACCCCTAAAGTGCTGAAAGAGGAAAGAAAGGAAGATCCTTCCTGGCAATGTCTTTCTGAAAACCCAGTGAACCTAGACATGTGATGTTCAGGAACTCAGCATTGCACCTGGTGAGAGACTGGATGCGTCAGATGCTCTTCCCTCTGCTCTAATCTTCTCAGTCCCCTCCTGCCTCTTAGAAAAGTGCATAATTATTACAGGAAAGAGTTCTGACCGTTTTTAGAGTGAGCAGGCAAAGACATTATCATGTAGCTACCTGTGAGGAGACCAGCCTTGCAAGACCTAGGACTTCAGCAGCAGGCAGAAGATGGTGGTGGCTGCTACACAGCTCAGAAGGAATGCTCCTCAATACCATCCTCAATAGTACTGAAACAGCAGCCTTGAAATGTAGGTCTGCCTCTGGTCTACACACATCACTTCTCAGGAACAGACACTTCAGTCCCACCACAACATTTGTCCAGAGGTCCAGCTAATGCCATCAGTTTAAACTCAGTAGAAGATATTTGTGATCTCTCAAATTCCAGACACTTCAAGGATGGTCAGTGCCCCTACTGGGACATGCCAGACTGGGAGCCACTGGCTGTATAATTGCATTCTAACACTATTTCTAGTAGATCTCATAGAAGTAATCCACTGAGTCCCTGGGGAGCTGCAGGCCCTCCCAGATGATGTCTACATCTACTGCTGTTCTGTCTACTCTCCCCTTCAGAGAGAGGTTATCATGCAGAAGTTACAGTCAATTGAAGTTACAATTCAGGTTTTTCCTATGTTACACCAATTACTACAAAGATATCTAATGCGTTATGGAAAAGAGTTTTATATAAATAATTTTTGTCTTTAATCCCTTCAGCTGATGATCTCTGTCTGATTCTCCAGCTAATTTCACACCATTGCCTAACTTAAACTCTCTTATCTTGTGACTGCTCTTAATATTGTCTAAAGTGAATGTTGTATTACGTCAGAATAACGCATGCAAAATGTTTCCCGCAAGTCTGACAGTTCTGTGAAGTGCAATACAGCTTAGAAAAACATCTACCAGTGGGGAACTGAATATTTCCACCTGTATTTTCCAGTTCTGCAAGGAAAAGTTGCGTATCCTTCACACAACTCAACAGGCTACCATCTTTCTTTTTACATGTCACCAATCTTCATATAGATTGCTGCTACCAACCTTATATGGAACATGCCAGGTTTCTTCAATCCAGATTTTGTGGAAGAGTAGATAATATTTATGCAACAATGCTTTGTTGCTTTGCTTCTTAAAGGGAGTGAGACCTACTTGAAAAACATAGGAGAGTTGGTAAAACGCACACGGAAGTTGAAACGGATGTTGGCTCTTTTGACTCTCACACATTCCACTTGGTAGCTCTGCTCTATAGTTTCCCGTTCTGTAACACAGGAGTGATAATATTATGAGAATAACACATTGGTCTCATGAGTTTTACTTCACCCAGCCTTGCGAAGTGCTTTGAGAACTTTGTTGATGTCAGTGAAATACAAAAGAGGTTTTTTTCCCTCCCTTTTTTGTTAGTGTGCCTGGGTATCATGTTTAAATAAAAATAATTTATATTCATGTTTCCTTTTAAAATAAAGGAGTAGAATATTTTGCAATTAAGATCGCTTCCAATTTGCAAAATTTGCCGGCAATCAATCCTCACACATAGAAAAAAATCATGTGACAGATCTATGACAGTTACACAATGAAAAATCATTTAATTTATAATGCACACAGTTATTGTTTTTCATTTAAAACACTTCTGTCAGCTGTACGCGATAACGTCTCACGTCTATGTATACTGTGACAAAAGAAAAACCAAACTGGAGTGTCTACAAATCTATTACCTCAGGATCTGATTCTTTTTTTCCCAGCTCCTCTGTTAAATGGAATAGGTCTGGCTTAGCTGCAGGATTAGGTAGCTCCCTCAAAATACTTGTTAACACAGTAGACGATATTCTGTCATGCACAGAAGCCTGCTCTTTTCTATCTCAGTCAATGTTATTTTATTTTTCAAGGCATGCAAATATAGTGCTTCCCAGATCGACCTGTACTTGAGATGCATTGCTTTGGCAAAGCTGCAGAACTGAAATACTGACATGATTTTTGGACATCCACAAAAGTCTAGAGATGGTTTTAGGTCTGATAATACGGGTATAACTTTACTGTGCTGGCGTCATCTCCAGCTCAAGAATTCCGTTCTGCGTACCTTCATTCCTTACTGGTTTCAAGCATCTTTAGCTGCCGTTTTCAACAAGGTGATCTGAGGAAATCAAAGCATGGACGGATTTTCTACAAGCTTCCAGAAAAGCTAAATAACGAAAGCAAAGCACCTGCCATTAAATTGTAATTAATTAATTTTGCAGACATCTACCTCTTCAGAGGAAGACACAGGGGTTATTTTTACTACTTCCAGAGGTAACAAAAGGAATGTGAGAATATCTCAGAAGAAAGTCCTGTAGGTCCACCTGATTAAACAATCTCCATAATCAACCCACTGCAATTACATTTCAATAATGTACACATGTATTTAAGTGGGGATCATGGAAGTCTAGATCAAAGCTTCAAGATTAAAGTAGCATTTACAACTACAGCATAATCTTACCATATAACAATATTAAAATGGGGTTTGGCCTTAATCTTTACATGTTAATCCTACTTATGAAAACTATTTTCTATGCTGTTTGCAATGAAACTTGGTCATATCCCTTGAGAAAAAAGAGCGAATATTTACATATTTTATTTCAAGTGGATTACTTCACTATTTTCCATTCTCTATAAAATTAGGAAATTTGCCATTAAAAGCGTGAACTCCTAAAATTTAAAAAATACACTGAACACCAGAAGCACATTAAAATAGAAACAGGATTGATGAGAAATGTTTGAAAGGTAGTGTGGAGCTGCTAAGAGAGGTTGCTGTTATGCCCCAAACCAGAAATTATATAACTTTCAAAACTTCCTGAGATTCAGTTAGTGAAAGTTTAGTTTAAAGGAACTCCAAACTTGATGAATTAGGAATGAGACTGAAGCACCTAAACGGTTTGGGCTCTGCTCTACCTTAGTTTTTGGGAAGGGTTTCTGTAACCTGGAGAATGTCATCTTGCTGTTTCTACCAGATCAAATCTGTTTTGATATCTTGAAGCTATGCTTCATGAAAGACACTTTTTCTTCACAACATCCAATATGTTTACTTCCAGAAGTGTCTTTTCAGAAGAACTGGAGGCATGTGGTCAGTATTAAAACACCAAGTTCCTGAGGGAAGAAAAACTGTAAAGATGTTAAAAAAACTATTTTCTTTTGAAGGCATTGCTTTGGCTACTTTTCAAAACATCTGAGAAAAGTAACAAATTTTAGTGATGTCTTCAAAAATTGGTTCCATACTTACAATTTTTTTTTCTGGAGTGAGAGGCATAGAACAGGGAACCTGCAGATACTGTCAAAATTCTGTTTTAAAGGCATGAAGAAAATAAAAGAGTGCTGTTTCCTATCAAACAGGACAGAATTTTATCTTAAAAATATTAATTACAGGCATCACCACCATGAAGAACTTCATGAGGAATGGCTGATCACCTACATGTCACCAGCAGCAGATGTCCTAAGGGGGCACACTGAAGACAGAGTTTTGCCAGTCGTGTAAGGCAATGAGGAGGTCTGAAGAGATGTGTCTGGCAGATGCAACTGCTCCCTTTGATACATGAATCAGATAAGGACTTGTCTTTTACTCAGATCTTTCCTTTGCCTAGGGGGTAGGAGAGAGCAGGGGAAAGAAGAATACTAGTAGAGGGGGGTAATGATCTCCCAAATTCAGTATTTTCTCATAGGCTGTATATAGGACACCTGGGTGTATCACTAGAGGAAAAGCTAAGCCCTACAAAGGGTTGTCCACAGTGCAAGAGGAAGGAGAGCTTTGTTTACATTGCCATTACCATGTATGCAGATGTACACAGAGGCAGATGGTGGGAAACAGCTGAAAGGTCAATTTATACTTGTTTGGATGGCTGGCTCCCGAGTCTTGCCTCAGGCCCCACTTTTGCTGCTGAGAACACAAGAGTCTCGTTCCCCATTTGAATCAATTTTCTTTAAAAAAATATTTTAATTGGTCTTGCTTAAGACCTGTCTGCATGGCAAAGTTAATATGAGACACGCAGGGCTGTGTTTTTCAACTGGAAATATAATCTGCTTATAGAAACTCTCATTTGACTTTGATATTATCTTTTTTTGCAGCATTAAAAGTATATTTCTTGGAATTAGATCATACTTTAAAAAAAATCAGTGAAGCTGTATCTAAATTTTATCCAATGCAAGACACAACCCCTCACTGTTCACGCTTAACTGACCAAAAATCAGATGACTGGAACAAAATAACACCAACTCAAAACAAATCTACCCTGTTGCTCAGCTCCAAGCAGCAGGATTTTACATTTAGACTCTGCATGCTGTGAATGAAGTCACATAGCTTTTGGTTGTCTCAGTAGAGTGCCCACAATGTACACCACATAACAGATTCCTTGCTATCTTTAGATCACTCATTTCTAAGATAACAAGCTGCTCCAGAATCTCTGTTAACTCTTTAAATATACAAAACTATGAAAAAGCACTTGATTTTCAGGAACTGATGATACAAACACAGGTGTACTGTGGGATCAATGGTGCATTTTCAGGGTTTTGCATTTTAGTATTTTAGTCAGGCTGCCAAATAACCAAATGATTTGCAGCTCTTAATAGGGAAATTTCATTTCACTGAAATACCTGTCAACCTTTTACTGTGTGATTTATACAAGATGTTTGGTAACTTTCACGAAAAGTTAAGTATTATGGATTATAATGTCCCCTAAGATCTTGCTTTCTGGAGGGAAATAGATTTAAAAAATCCACAGGTTAGTAACACACAGGAAGTAAAACATGCAGATCAATCCTGAGTACTCTTACTACTGAGTAAAGTTTGCCAACCAGATGCTGAAAAAAATCACGTCCTGAAAATGGAAATATTAACCTATTAATCACTCCTTGGAAGTACAAATAATGGGGTTTGAGACTTTAACTGCCTTGCATGCAAGAGTTCAGTTTATACCTTCCCCCCTTAGGTCTATCACAAATATGTCAGCCTGATTAAACTGATTCATATGAAAATCATTCACACTACCAGTATTGCTCATGATGTCAAGAGCTCCAGAAGTCAACAAAGTTCAAATTTGTTTCCCTTACAGAATGATTCTTCGGTATACACTAATATCAGGTACTGTGTGTACATGAATATTTGAATTATTATATATTTAACTTGGTAATTCATATTAATAATTTCCGTATTTTTATGTTTTAAACTCTTTACAGAATAAGGAACGGCAATTGTTTTGACTATGGTTTGGACCAACTATACTCAAATGAAAATCAGTTTACATTTAAAAATTACCCCAACCAGAACTTGAGATAGTTAACTCAAGGCCTGCATATATAAGAGGAGGTAAGGAAAAGTTCAGTACAACACCGCATATTGTTCTCTGATTCATCAAATCGATTTTCATGTAATTGAGAAGTCCCTTTTTCAGCATGTCCGCTGGGATTTTAGAATTAGTAAATACCATCTTTTTTTTTTTTTTTTTTACTTTCTGTAGGTAGAAAGAGGATAGTGGCACCATTGCTGCTTGCTCTGTCAGATTTTCAGCTTTGCATGAACTTGTTATTAAATCAACCCAGTATAATATTCCTTCTGTTTCCATGGGAGAGGCTGCAGCTGTCCAAAGCCAGCTTGGTGTCTCAGCAAAGATGTGTCTCCATGTGCTCACCCAGGGCCGATACCAGTTCTGCGCTTCGGACAATTTAGAAACTTTGGCACCGAACGCACGCTGCTGTCAGCTACTCAATGGCAAGCTACCTCCCTTCTGGCTAAGTTGTTCCATGAACAGACAATAGAGAAGGACTCCAGCCAGGCTTCAGACATGAAGTTTCCTAGCTTGGCCATGCCGTGGGCAGTGTACAGGTCCCCTGCACAGCTCCAGCGGGACATGCTGGGGGCTGGCTGAGCACCCCCACACCTGCACCCTCTGGCCAGCCAGCAACAGAGCCAGCCCAAATGCATCAGCACAGGAGCCTGGCTTGAAGCATATCCATTCAAGGCAACATCACCAGCACACACGTGGAGCCACTGCTAACCCTCCAGAGTGCAGGGGCATCGAGCAGCAGTTGTGCTAGGTCTGGGCAAGCTGATGAGTTTCAGTTCTACATTGGTCCTGCTGGATATGAGCTGCCATCAGCCGTCTCATCACTGCTACCTGGAATATCACAACCTCCATGTATCTCTTAATGATTGTAAATCTTTGAAGTTTAACCTAGAGTATGTTTACAGGCAGTACTAAAAAGTCATTGTCATTTTAAATTTAAGTAAATGCTTAAGTAATTATTTTCTATATTTTTACATCATTGCTTGGTATAATCACTAGCTAAAGGTTACTCCACCTGCTTAGGCTTCTACACCGTTCACATCATTCTGACTACTGTGAACATCACATATTAATCAGTGAGTCACAGATGAAAAAGCCTCTCTGAGGGACTGGTGTCACATAGTTCTGGGACCCTACTGTCAGCCATGAAATGATTGACCTATAGAGGTAAACATAGTTATCACATACACATACACACTTTCCCATTAATAAAGATCTTCCAGTAGCACGAATGTACATTATTTTTGAGGCACTTCAGCAAGGCTCCCTGGAAGTGACTTGCAGTCAGATCTTCCAATAAATCTGAAAGGGATCCCAGAGATCTAGTTCAGGCTGGGGATACACTAAACACAATGGATTCCAGGAGACTCAAATGAGATTTTACCATTTTAAAACTTCACATAGTTGTACTTCTAGAGTCAAATATTTGACCTGTGATCTGTACAACACAAAAGTACTTAATACATTCTCTGGTTTTGTGTGGGTTGTTTTTTTTAAAGGCAGCTCATAAATTTATTGCGGTCTTATGGCATACCATTCAGATTGATTTATGGGGCACAGCTCAGATTTCTTATAGCTGAATTACCAAGCACAAACCAGGTACACCATCCTATTAAATATGAATTTACTATGGGAACTGCACATTGAAAGTTAAATAATGGCTTGATTTTCAAGCTGAAACTGAAATATTTGCTTTTCTGCCAACTAATCCAAAACAGTCTATGAATAATTGCATTACCTTTGCTTTCAAAATGTTATTTATTTTCACTGAAGGTCATAGCCTTTGAGGAAACATTACAGAATAATGAGCATTGCTTTACATACTCTGACCTGTAATGTCACCACTGTCACACCTTTGCACTGAAGGGTATGCTTATCTTGGCAGAAGAGCTCAGTTAGACTGCTGGTTTTTTAAAAAAGATATGTGTGCTTTATTTTAAAGGAAATTTTACACACAAAAAACTGCCATTCATATGAAATGCAAAGTCATGAATCAGTACCAGAGCAACAACATCTAGAACAAAAAAGTTCTTAATCCCAGAGCACCTTATCACAAGTTATGTTTAGCTCATAGGAAGTAATATTTTAGTAAATGTCTTCAAGAATAAGGATTAAAAAACATGTGAGATTCTCTTTTTCATTTTTGTTCCTCCACCAGTCTGACTTACTATCATAAATTTAACTGTACAGACCTTTAAGGGAGAGAGAACTGATCATAACAGAATGTAAAACGATAAAAGAATGACCCAGTGTAGGTATTTCTTAATGTTTCTATTCTGCAGTCTACAAGGGCAAAAGCAAACTCCCTAGGACATTGAAAATACAGGTTCCCAGACTGACCAGCAGATATAGTCCTCATTTTTATTTCTAAAATATTCTGAATATTAATTTTATGATGTGCTTAGGATTGAAGAGAACAGTCTTTTCTTTGAAAAGAAGTCCTATACAGAATTTTTCATCAAATGGTATGGAACCTTGCCTAACATAACAAACCTTGTAACATAAGAAAACAAAACCATAAAAATATAATATAAAAACCTTATATATAACTTATAAAAAAATTGGATGTATAGTGGCTCCTAAAAAAAATAGTAAAGATAAATAATTTTTTCTCCTTGCCATTTTCATTATTAGCAATTATTTATTTTGGGAATCATTTGAACATGTAAACAAGTTATGGCAATAACTGAACATTTGAACTGCTCTCCATGCTGCTAGGTGAGGTGACTGGTTGACCCAGGTTAACTGGGTTGAACCTTACCCAACATACTTATTTGTCAGAGAATCTCTTATGAATAGAAAGGAGTCCCTGGCCTTCATCTAGAACCTCATTTTTTTCATGTTCATGAAGCCTTGGAAGACCAGAGGAACTCATTACATGGCTATAATTTCTTTAATATACAGTAGTATGTACTTCGATTTGTTTTTATGCTGTAGACTTCCTCCTCTACTCTGTTTCTTAAGCACAGGGGTTCATTTATCCACATGCTTAAGCCTGCTGTCATAAACTCCTCCTACATCATTTTCAAACACGAGGTGCCCACTGACAGTTTACAAAGTGGAGAAGTTGCTGACTGGATGCAAAAGAATAAGAGACCTTCCCAGACTGAATTATACTAAAATTGCACAGTTTCCATGACCAGGTGAGTGACATCCTTACATACTGTCACTATGCACTGCTGGCCTTTGAAGTAAGTGTCTGCATGCCACAGAAGTACTTGTTTGATTCCACTTTTTCCCTATCTGGCATCCATCCACACAAGACCCGTGGCAGCTATCTGGTGTAAGGGTATGCTTCGTGTGTACTCAGCATGTTGTACACAGGAACAACAATTAGTTTCTGTGGGGTTTTTTTTTCTCATTTGAATGAATCATACTAAAAATATGCAGAATCAGCATCGCCTGATCAAAGCATGACTCTCCTTCATCCAGGTTTTCACTTTTGGTCTGGAGTGGTCCCATTCAGCTGGGCATTTGGAAAGCATTCTGGATTACCCCGTGTCTATGGCAAATGCTCTGCAATCCTACTGCCAGGTACTGCATTGCCAGAAGGGAATTTGGTCCGATCTTCCTAATTCAGGGCATGGAATATAATTTGTGCTGGGTGACCTGCACATTGTGTTGAAAGCAGACCATGAAAACAAGGGCCAAAAGCGGAAAGATTTCTGTGATAAAAGACTACGACAGAGGGAGCTGCTAGACAATGAACTCCATAAAGAGGCACATCTGTATTTATCTCCAAGTGATACAGTGTACAAAAGGACATTTATAAAAAGTGTAAGTGTGATGTGCATGCAGAGTACTGAGTGCTTCCAACCCATTGATTTATTATACCAGTTGACAGTAGTTTCCTAGTAATAGATCATAGCTGCTAATGATGATTTTAAAGCACATTTGGAATGAAAATGGGACTTCTCTTTAATCAGTTACGTGTGGCACACTACAGTAGATGTGATATACTATTTGTGTTCAGAAATACCTTGACTGGCCAGTGGTACTGAATGTGCTATAAAAAGATGGTATGTCTCTAAATTATTTCATACCTTCCTTTCTAGCTTTCCAGCTGTGTTGGCAAGTCTTGCTTTTATATGTACATGTTCTTTTTAGAGATACTAATTACTTGATTTTTATTTCCTGAGCAATTAATGACATTAAATAAATGTAAAAAAACCCACTTTATACAACACAGGGTATGTCAGCATTTATAATTTATGACAACTTAGGCTTTAAAAATGTTGCCTCACATTCTCCTCTAGTTATAAAACACCTCACATGGACAGGAATTATAAATGACTCTTTCATGATGCTTAACAATAGGCATGTGAGTCATCTACTTAGTGAACCTGATGCAGCTCTTGGAGAACTTGGGGCCCTCAGAATCAAGTGTACTGAAGAGACTGTCAGTGGATAATGTAAAGTAACATCAGATAATCAGTGACAGAGGTCAGGGACCAGACCAACTGCCATGCAAACAAAGAGTTAATTCATGCTCTGTTTTCACAACCTCTCTCCAAGTCTTGTACAAATACTGAGGAGGAAATCTCAAAGAACAGCTGATGGGAGAAGAGAGAGGAGAATGCCTTTGGAAAAACTGGATTCCAAGTTTAAATTTCCTTGGAATAGCATGGTTTTGTATGCCCGAAGCCAGAAAGGGCTTTCATGTATTGTATTTTGTCTTTCTACCATTGTTCTCACAAACACTAACCTGAAAGAAGCTGGAGAACTCACCTTGCATACTCAAAAAAAGTTAGTAGGCTCATTTTAGAATTTTTAGATAAATATTCATCACAAATCTTTGTCTCACCTTGCACCTTCCATCATGAACATATAACATTCTTACTCATAACTTTTTCCTTACCATGAGAACAAAGGTCACCTTAAGCAAAGTTGGTGGCAGTAGCAAAAGAGGAAGCTGGACACAGTATTCTGGACACAGAATTTATATTCAGAAAATGAAAAAAAAAAGTCTGCGTTTTGAAAGCTAACATGACATGACCAAGTTGCATAGGAGAGTATTTCATCCATTTACTTTCTTTCCTGGTATTGATTGAATGATGCATAATAATACTGGATAGATTAATATAGATATAGCTTAAGAAATAATCAATTAACATAGTTTTACTATAAGGAGAATATAAAGTATTTATGTATTTTAGATTGTAGTAGAATATAGCCATAGCCATTTGAGCTGTTTTGCTAGAGAAGCTAAAAAGTTTAACAGTAACAGTGAAGGAGACTTGAAAACAAAGAAAGTGAAGATAGAGAAGTAATAAATAATGAGACCAACAACCAGTTAGGAGAAACATATATTGTTTTCAGCTAACAGGGGTTCCTAACTAGTTTGTGTGGGAATATGTTTTTGAGACTCTGGAGAAAACCATAAAGAGCATGCGCTGAAGGAATAGGTGAAAAGTTCACTGAGAGGAAGATGTTCAGCCTTCATCCCTGAAGACCACCAGAAGATCCCCCGCAGAGTGTCACTGAGCATGCTCTATCTGGGAGGAGTTAATGTAAATGACTTGCTGTAAATAATTTGCATCACCCTACCTTTTCTTAGAAATCTAATAAGTATGTATAAAAAATTTTGCTTTAAAAGGCACACACAACAGGAGGAGCGATCCCTGTGTGCCCAGCACTGCAATAAAGAACATCTGCTTAATAACCAGTCTGGTTATTGAGTCTTGATTTCTACTTTTCAAGGCTTTGGTTTGGCACCCCAGATGGGACCCTCTCTGCTCATCTGCAGGATCCAGGAAGGAACAGAACTCCCTAGGCATGCCCCAGGATTCCCCAGAGGGACTCATCGCCCTGCTTGGCTCGCTGCAAGAGCAGAAAAGGACCAGCCTCCAATTACTAAGGTATTCTTTTAAACTTATTTGAGCTCTTGGTTCTGGTATATACTTAGTTGTATTTGGTATACTTGGGTTTTTGGAGACCAGTCATTTGGTTTCTATAGGTCATAGGGAGATGTCCTACACGAGCGTCGTATACCAGGTTAATAGTTCCTCATTGCATACACTTGGTTAGTAACATCTATATTATTGGTTGGGAATTTCGATAATTACATCAAGTATTGTTCTGGTTTAGATTTGTCTTACAAAGAACTTGTGAGGACGTGTGTGATTGAGACATGGAAGTAATCATGAAGCAAGTGTGGAGTCCTGCCATGCACTTCTCCAATAGTGTACTCCTCTTGTGGTGCAGTGGTAGAACTCCTGGGTTCAATTCCCCGGTAAGGAGTCACTACTTTGGGGGCATTGATTTATTGGATATTGTTACAAGGAGACTTTAGCTTGTCCATTGGCTTTGGATATTGTGATAAGGAACTGAGTAGTGAAAATTTATTTAGATTTGACAAGCTGTTTGTGTGAGTGAATGGAGTTAACTCTGGTAGCTATTTTTCTAAATGGGTCCATCTTTTTTTCAGGTTTCATCTCCTTTTCTGAGTAGCAATGATTTCACAGCAACTCCATTTGTCATTCACAGCCTCCAGTCATATAAGAAACAGCTCACCTACCTTGGGATATGCCAAGTATCAGTTCTTCTAGGTATCTCATTTTGTTGGATAAAAAAGAAGTACAGTGACAGTCTCCAATATGGGCTCTGGGGGTGAAAATTAGTACATTACTACCCAAATTTCTGCTCACTTCTTCAGTCAGGGGGAGAGGGTGACATTGTTTTCTCTGCTAAATCATCCGACTGTAGTTTGAACTCCCACTTCACACACTCACAGAGCAGATCCACTGCTTTGTTGTCATTTGTTACAGGTTCTTTATCTAGTTTTCCTTATGCACAATTCACATCTCGTGAAGCATATTTTTGCGGGTAGAGAACCTGCCTACAACAGAGGCAATGTGCAACTAATAAGAAATGAGCCATATGCTCCCTTAAATTACTAATCCTGCTTACTAACTAGAAAAGCAAAAACGGTGTTAAAAAATCTTTCCATGAAAGCCTCTTACCTTCTCCTACCATTTATTTAAGAGTCGGAGCAAGGGTCTTTTCCTGTAATCATAACCCCATCACGAGCGTCATTTCTCTGCAGGACCATGGAGAGTGCCTTCAACCGCCCCAGGGGCCGCCCTCTGCTCCCACTACTTATTGGAATGTTAGTTCAAGTATTTTCAGAGTGGGAGGGTGAAAAAAGAAAGGGATATGGGTATGGGTATCCACCCTGTTAAGCTGGAGACAAGATGTATGTGATGGTGTGCTCGTGATTTCTGGGTGAAATTCCCCTCAGGTAATGTTTTCCTCTTCTCAGCTCACTATACACTTCACACTTCATGGCTGGTATTCTTTGCCTGCAATGGGGAAATAGGTTGCTTAAGGAGATATTGAAAGGCTTTTATGGAGTTTTGAAGTCATATGCTGAAGTAGGAGTTTTAAATCTTTTCGTAGTAGAGAAAGGTCTTTGAGTCTTCCTTTCCTTCCACCGAGAACTGTATAGAAACACTTTATCTGCTATTAACCTTCACTTGTATTTTTTACATCCTTCACTCGAGGTCACACAACTTTCTTGTGGCAACAACAGCAACTGCACACACAGGCAGAACTTTGCAGAAAGGATAATGTGTTTTTACCTGGCAGCTACAGCAATCCTCAGTAGATCCCAGTGTGATGCCTTTTGTTTTAAATATTAATGAATATAAATATCTCTGAAGTTGGATTCTGCAACCTATTTCATTTTCAGGGTTCTTACCCCAAACAGTTTTCCTGTCAGTGGTTTTCTAAGTACTTGCAAAGATCTCAATACTGAATAACTCAATAGAGTCCCAAATACAGGACAGTCAGTATGTGTTAACTTACATGTTCTACAATCTACAATCCATTTTAAATTGAAAAGTATGATTCAGATCACTTTGCATCTCACAGCTTCATTGTGATGTTCAACTGGGAGAGCTGAAGTGTCTCCTGCTTTTCAATGACTTACAAGAATAAACTATGCAGAGTTGAGAATGCACAATGGGATTCCTTTCAGTACTTAATCAGAAAACAAACCCACACTATGCCTTATCAGAGGTGTTATTCTTCACCAACACATAGCACTGGAATTGCTTTAAGCATTCCTATGAAAGCAGCTGTAGTTATAAAGAGAAACACAAGGTAAGGGGGAAATGTTCGAGAACTGATGTTTCCTCTTTAATTGACAGGTTTCATGAATACTTAGTCGGCTTTTTATCTCATACCTGCCAGACAGTTTATATTCCAGCAGATAAGATTCCTGAAAAAAAAACCTCTCTGAGTAGAATATAACTGGTTTACTAATTAGGTGTCAAATGGCTAATTGTTTACATACAAGGAAAATACTAAATCTGAAAAAAATGCTGCTACAAAAAAGTGAGGAGAAAAATGGCAAATCTGAATAAAACACCCCAGCATCTTGTATGTGGGTAACATAGAGCAATGCAGCGTGCTTGGAAACACATATATTACATATATCCATCAGCATGTGGATGGAGGATGGACCGGACGATCACTTTACATCTATTGCAGCATTGCTCCTCTGTGACTCTCTGTGTGAAAGAGCGCACACAACCATGCATAAAACATTCTTGTCAACTAAGGCCAGGGCATGACAGGCATTTAGTTACAGGTTATTAGTGATTTTAAAGGGAAGGTGTAAAACTGGACTGTGGAAAAAGTGGGGTTTTACTTTTGTAGAGAAAAAAGAGAACACTTCATAGGACCAGAAAACAGTGGATTTGAAAAAGTTCCAAAAGAATACCTGAAATTCCAGATCCTTTTCTAAGGTCCTGAGCAAAAACCTCTTTGTAGCTGCTGGCATTAAAGAAATGCTATACAGCTTGAACAAATCTAATGCTTCTATTCAAGACTGTCTCAAAGGATTGAAACCAACTAAAAGATTAGATGGAATCTGAGTTTTAGATCAGAAATTCATTTGTAACAGGATTCCCTTTAATAGCAAATGCTATTTAATATTATTGATGTGGGCGTTACAGTACCCAAAAGCATGTCACCTCCTCGAAGAGCTCTATAATTCCTTTAGTAGGACGACTGTAAAGAAGTCCCCTTCCTCTTTGATAACTGACCCAGAGGGCATTTGCTGAGTTCAAAGAGAAGGTGCAGATGTAATTTTTTTTCCCTTGTAAAGGCAATCTACATAGAAGAGAGAGCACAAATAATCTCACTTTATTCCTTCATATAGAAAATTGGTTTAATATGTATATTCATGAATGTTTCCTTTTCCTAGCTGTTGACTCAGCTTTACTTAGGCGCATGTTATCATATATAATTCTGAGTGATGGCATAACCTTGTATGTTATATTGGCTTATCTCAAAACACATTCTTTTTGTGTCAGCTGCCCCAGAAAACAAAGATAATTGTGTATTAAAAGCTGCAGATGTTGGTGCTGACTTGAAGGGGTGAACTTAACTGTAGACATCAATATGACAATGCATTAAACTCAGTGTAGGTATTCAGCTTACAGAAAAATATAGGACCAAGACATTCAAAATGGACCTGCAAATCTATTTTTTTTTAATTTGAATATCAATTACATCTGGGACATGTTCAGATTACCAGAAAAATACCTGTTCTGGAATTGGTGGAACATGACAGGAAAACATGCACCTCGTTTGCTTAGTGGTATTGCAATATTTTGTATGTGGTGAACAGGTGTATAATTCTGTTCATCTTTGTAGTTATACTGCTCTCATGACACCTTCACTGTTCCTGGAACCAGTGGCTTCCTAATAAGTAACATATTTCATTTAATTTCTTTTTTTTAAATATAAATTCTCCTGTTAATTCCTTTTGTTATTTACTCCAAAATATCTACAAAATCAATCTGACTCATCTTTGACATACTAAGACCTATGTTTAGAATATAATCATTCTTCTTAACACCTGTAAGTTTTCTCTCTAGGTACTTCTTTGTACTTCCATTTTTTTCTGAAGAAACAGTATTTACAAGTTGCCTGTGCTGTCTATAGTACCTCCACTATTTTTATTTTTAATATTCTAGTATCACAGTTATATGCCTTAGAAAAACAGCACCTGTTGCCAAGGTACCGCATAGGCCAGGTTTACAGTTTTCAGCACACACATGTGTACAGATACACTTGGGCAGGTACAGTTTATACCTGTAAGCCGCAGGAAGGACTTCCTGTTCTGAGCATCTGGTTATGCACAAATACTGTCTCTCCTGCCTGTGAAATGCAGACAGAGCAACAGATTTTGGAGAATCCTCTTAATTGCTTCAAAAGGCCCCTTTCTCCTGGGACTGTAAGATGTGAAAAGTTTCATAGAAAAAAAAAATAAATCTTTACCTTTCAACAAGGTATGGCACAAATATCAAGACAAGTATTTTCTAGAAAACTTCTAAAATTGTTTTGCTTTTCTTCAGCATTTTACTGTCATTCTTCTCCAGCACTCTCCCTGTAAATATTTTTTGCTCTGAAATTATGCAGTACAGTAATTTCTTCCTGCACGTTCTCTTACAGCAGGGTGCAATCGCAATAATCCTCTTGCCACCGATTAAAAGTTCCTCAGTGGGGAACCTTGCTGGGAACTAAACCAGAAGAAGACATTTTGTCAACAGCCCATTAAATTTCCACATAGAGACCAGCTTGTTGACATGGCAACTTGAACTTAGTCTTTCTGCTCTATGTACAGTTATTTGCCATCTTCTAGGCCAACACTGGAGTTTCACCCTCTTATGGGAATAAAATATAAACCACTGCCTCTGGTGGAACTAGTTTTGTTTTACCAAATGTCATAACAGTCTCTACTAACATCTTTACAGGCTACCAAAGACAATTGAAACATCATTTCTCCTCTTTATTCCCTCCATATATACAGAGTCCAGTTGTCTCACACAATGATTTATGGCACTTTCACCCCAAGTTTTGAATCTTATTCAAAAGAATTCCTAAGGTAGATCAGAGAACAAGAACTACCTTTATCGATGTCTAAAGTTCTAAACTTTTGATGAAGCTCTTTCACCCTGAATAGTGTGGAGATTATGTCAGTTTGAAAATGTAGCCTAAAAGAAGGCCATGTTTGACCCTCTCTTGATTCCTGGTATGTGCTAATTCACCATTCTAATGCATTCCCATCCTCCTCACTTCTACTGTCGTGATGCCATGCCCGGAGTCCTGTCTCATGATCCTGCTCCCAAGTGATATTCCCAAACCGACCACAGGCTACCAATGTCCTTGTCCTCCTTCTACCTTCAGATCCACTTGCTCAATTTCCTTCCTGCGTAGTCATTTACTTCCCAGCTGTCCTTTGAGAAGGTCCTCCTCCCAAAGCAGCAACAAAAAACACCCCAGTTATTTATGGATAAAATCTTCTCTGGTCAAGTCTCTCTGACCAGCCAGTGGCCCAGTTGCATGCAAAAAGCCATGACAGTTTGGCTCCTCTGGCATTAAGACAACTCAGATGATCCTGGAACTCCCTTCTAGCCCTATTTTATTATGTTTCTATATTTAATAATTATCAGATACTGATGAAAAATATTTATTAGGTAACAGTTCTTTGTGATTACCATATGCTAACAGTTGCATGTATTCTTCTCCATCGCAGGACAATACTTGCCAGGAAGACGCAGATACAGATCAGGAAAGTGAGATTACTGGTACCTCCCTCTAATTAATCAGGCAACTTGTGGTTTTCATTTGTCAGCTTGCCAGGCATGAAACTTGAATTATATGAAGCAGCAATCAGAACTGACGTCTTTATTAAACTTCAGAAAACAAAACATCAGAAGACTTTCTCAGTACGGACCTATCTGCAGTACAACCCATTTATTGTAAAATGACATTATCTATCTCAGTATCTAACTCAGTACAACCTACCTATTGTAACATAACTTTTTGTCTCAGAAAAAGAAAAATGAAGCCAGACAACATGTTTTCAGCCAGCTCGCCCAGTTTCAGTGTTTAAAATAGCAGATATAAACCAAATAGAAAAAAAAAGCAGGGCTTATAAAAATGCATCCAGAGGAAATTCAAATTAAGTTGATATGAGATAAAAAGAGATAAAAAGTAATTTATGTCCAATTCTGAGCCAATTTTTTAAGAGAGCCATTTATAAAAAGTTTAATTAGGTTTTGGGATCTCAGTGAAGGCTGATTTCGGTTTTGCAAGGTGAATTTCTTTGCTAGTAAGGGCAGCCCAAAGGCTACAGGCTGCATACAGCCCAAATTCATTTTCTCTCTAGGATTTAACTTCATGAGGTTGTAAATTAGCAAAGGTGCAGAATCCACTCTTTTCCCATGCGTGGTTTTTTCCTAAAAAATGTTTTCTTGGGCCTCTTGTACCTACCATTTCGTTCTCATTTCATTCCTTGACCCTTCCATTTCAGTGAAGTTACGAACAACCTGCCAAAGGCAGCCTGAAGAGTTCACTTAACTCCTCCCAATCAGTATCAATACCTGCAAAGAAAGTAAGTCTCAGAGAAATATTGAAAGTCTAAGGGAGCCATTTGAGGAAACCCGAGGACTGTGCTATCTAGGATTATCACAGTGGTCACTTCCATCAAAGACAATAAGTGAGACTGTAGAAGAAGAGTCCTCCTTCACCCTTCCCTCTTTTCAAACAGCACCAAACTGGAACAAATATATTGAAACCCAAGTGCTTCTAAATAGCCATTTATCACAGCAATATTGCTACAAAAGAGAGAAGCATCTTCTCTCTTTATGCTGTGAAGAAAGGCTGGGTGTGGCAAACTGACATCTTGCCTTGGATGCCAAAATACCACTCTATAGCACTGCCCCTAGCCCCATATCTACTAATCGGTTGGTTGAGTCTGTTTCTGAAGGTTTGTTTTAGTGGAAAAAGCAGCATATAGAACAAAAATCATCTGTTGTTCCAGCACTGAAAAAATGCACACAATAACATTTTTAAGTACCAATATAGGCTGTAATGTGGTTCCTAGTCTCTTAGGGAGGTTTAGGTGACAGAAATACAGACAACTGGTGTGAGACACACTTCCTCTTCTTGTTTCACACAAGGGCTTTTGCTAGCCACTGTTTTCATGGTTCAGAAAAAAAGGTAATAAACAATAGCTAAGGATGGAAATTAATTAGATATGCTTTAAAGTAAGGATTTCATTTTCTGCAAGTAGTTTAAAAAAAGTCAAAAGTTAGAGTGTGTGATTTCTTTTTAAAGGAAAATCCAAATTTGATCCTTGACTTAGGATTCCTCTATAACTAGGGCCTTAAAGCAAGACTGACGACGTTTGCCAAGATCTGCAGTACCTGTTAATCCATTTATTTTTTCTTAATACTATTCCACATTCATCATTTATGTATGCAGAATCTGAATGAAATTAATTATATTTAAAGATACAATATTTATACCTACAACTCAATAGCAGTACACAATTTCAGGTTATCAATCTTGTATTTCAAGTTTCCGTGCTGAAATTTCTATGGGTCTCATTCCAGATTTATGCCAGAGATTAATTGCAAAAAGACTGCATAAGTAATTTTCATTTAGGTATTAATATATCTTGGTTCTTAACCTCATCGTAAATACTATATTCAACATATGTGACTCATGAAAGTACACAGCTAGTAAATTTCCCTGTGGCAAAGTTCATTAAAAATCTTACTGTATGCCTTTCATTTATAGGCATATTAATAAGACTTAGACTGTCAAATAATGCCTCTAGGACTACAGCCACTTTAGGAACTAAGTCAATATTATTTCAGAAGACCGTATTTTTGGTTTTACTAAGTACTGAAGCTTATATGAATATTATGTTACAGCTCACCTTACATCTACTTAAAGGGGGACAATTCTCAACTGCTATTGTGGTTGTGCTGGATTTGATGAGAACCAGTGGTGCTGGGATGACACCGAAGGAAACAAAACACCTCAATCCACTACAAGCTCAGTAACCTGGCTGGGGTTTGGATCAGATCCCCAGTACTGAAAGGCAGAAAATATCCATTACCTTTAGAAAAGTAGTTTCTAAAGAAACAAGCAAGGAAAAAGCCCTGTTTCACAGTAGCCTAGGTTGCTAAAAGGAGTCTGGTGTCCAGTTCCTGCTCTCTGCCCAAACACCTCCTGAAATGGATCAGGATGCAACCAGTTCTGCAGCGTTTCCTGGGGTACAGTAACCACCCTCTAGAGCTGTCAAATTAGTCCATACAAGTCTATAGGTGCATTTTGCCTAGTGCATGCAGAGATACCAAGTAAGAGTGCTGGAGACCAGACAACTACATGGTTAATGTAACTATATATCACCTGTCTATCCATAGGTGGAGACATAGATCTTCCAGGGACTTATATGATTTTCATGCTGCAACTTGATTTTTGAAAAGCAGAGGTGAACACATGCTTTCAGTAAACCTCATCTTCTCCCCTGCTGCTTTGAATGACAGACCAGGTAAAACAGGCAGCATGGACCAACTCCCTGCTTCTTCAGGAAATTCACTCCACAGGCTGCTAAGGAGAGTGCCAGTACTCAGACCTATCTACCACTGTCCTGTCCACCTTGTGAATTTTCTGGCAAAAATGAAGTGAAGGATTTTTATCATATGCACTTATTATCTTCTTCATTGTCTTTGCAAGGCGGTGTCACTTTTTTATGGCTTTCCCAGACTTAATTCATTCTCCTACCCATTTTCTGATGCCCTGCACAGTCAGGGGTTCACAGATCACCTTGACATCAGCAGACTATTTTTCAGCAAGATGGTATTTACAATGATATGGGGAAAATACTTTAATAGCATTAAATTAGACAATTATAGTAAAGTTAAAGATGCACGCTAAAGAGCCAGAATAATTCAGATGACTCAACTGAAGCAAATACATATGGACTGTTAATCAGCAACATGACCTCTAAGACTGTGAGGGACAGTTGTTGGAATGAGCTGTCATTATCTTCTCCTAGAACATAAAGAAAGCCCATTCCTTTATTTGCCTTCAGAGCTTGATAATGACTGGTAGGTTGCAGAAAAAGGAAAGTGTTGTGAGATTCAACAAAGAAATCAATGATTTTTATTTGCTTCTGTGGTGGTTGAGCCCTGGCCAAAGGCCAGACGCCCACCAAAATCAGTCTGTTACTCCCCTTCTTAGCTGGACAGGGGAGAAATAACATAATTGGGCGGCTCAAGAGACAAACTCGTTAATGACGCGGGCAAAACAGACTCAACACACAGACCTGAAGAGAAAGTTATCTAATTTATTACACTAAAGAGAAAAAAAACAGTGAAAAAGAACCAGTCAGGAGTGCAACCAACAATCTTGAAACAAATGCAAACCAGGCACTTTTCCCCCACCACTCCCTCCTTAGCAGGCTTTTGGTTAGAAGTTTGCTCCCTTCTTCCCTCCCGGTCGCAGCCCAGGAGGGGCAGGGACTGGGGAAAGTGGGGGTCTCAGTAACACCTTCCCCCCACCCCTCCATTCTAAAGCAGACTTCCCTTTCAGCCATGATTTTGCTCCCTCCTTCCCCTCTCCTGCTCACAGCACAGGACGGGGGGCAGGGACTAGAGGATGGGGGCTTTAGTCAGTCCCTTGCAAGATGGTTTCCTTCACAGCCGGGATGGGGTCATCCATCCCACACACCCTCCCCCTGCTGCACCGTAGGATCTCACCCATAAGAGCCAGTCCTCTACGAACTTTCTCCAAGGCAAATCTCTTCCCACCGGGCTTCATCTCTGCTATGACAGGCAGCAACAAATCACAGTGTCTCTCAGTCCCAGTCCTCCACGGGGCTATAGGCCTCCTCCAGCAAATCTGTTTGGCTCATCTCTGTAGGTCGCTTGTGCTGGCTGGGGCTCATCCCAACGTAAGTCACGGCATCTTCTCTATGTCTCCACTGGCTCCATCCAGCGTGGAGCCTCTCCACTGGGCAGGTCGGGTCTCTGCCTCTTCCATGGCTCCTTTCCTCCAGCTACTCCATGTGCTTCAGCTTGGGCTGCAGGGGCAAAATTCCTGCGCCTGGGTACCTGGGAGCCTACTCCTCCCCCAGCCTTCCTGGCCTTTTGTGTCTGTCAACTGCTTACATTTATATGCAAATAGACATCCCAATGCCCTTCACGGGCCAAACTTTGCAGCCTTCCTGGCACTCTGTGTTCTGGTGGAGTCTTTGTCTCCTGTATGTGATTCTCAGAGGCGCTATAAGCAGGCCTGCAGAGGATTCCAGCAGCCATTTTCTGCCAGACCTGGCCCTCTCTCAGTAGCCAACTATGCAAAACTGCAACAGCTTCCTACAACCTGGAGAGCTGAATTAAATATCTGTCTACTAACATCCCGGTATTACCAGTCCTTTTGAATGCACAGTTGAGCTGCTTCATCATCTCACCATGATAATTCTGACCCAGAACTTGTTAGTTTGCTTAATGCAGCTTCTGAAAAGGCCAGTCACCAAAGTTTGAGAAAATGAATGGTTAAAAAGTGTTCACGTCCTCACCACAGATGTAGTATTTCAATCATAAAGAACCATAGATAATATAAACTTGTTTAATAGACAATTGGGGCTGTTTGCCCAAGATAGGCATGGCGTATCCTTCTTGGTATTTGTGATGGAATGGTGATCTGCTGTGCCTGCCTTCAGTAGGTGGAATAGCTGTTGGTAGGTATGTGTTAGAGCAAGTACAGCCTATTTCCAGAGCCAAGGGGAGTCCAGAAGCCCTAAGAGATGGTTATTGCTCATTCTCTTCTACTGAGTCACTGCTGCAGATGTGCTAGAAAATGATTTCTGGAGACTAAAATGTCATCTTTTTGCAGATCTGCCTTCCTTTCTCCCTAAATGTCCCTCTCTAGACTGACTCATTCTCCATAGTTAGTGTCTGTACACTGAAGATATTTTCACTCTAGCTCTAGGCTGGTCTCCATTTTTACAGATTTTTGCCAAGAACTATCTTTGCCAGAAGACACATGTATGTGGGATTCTGCCACAGAACCAACCTATTTAAAACCACTAGTACCAATAATAAACTCTAAAATTAAAATGGGGAGGAGGACTGAATCTAAAAATGTGGCCTATTTTAGGTAAATGATCAATGTTTCTATTTTGAAGTAAATTATCTTCCAAATGTGATTCTGCTTGTCAGCAAAAGAGCATAATGAGTAGATTAGTTTTCAGCAAAGAAAAGGATAAGGATATGCATGAGTTTTGGTGACTGCCTGTCCCAAATTTACAGTCAGATGTAGAAATCTTGATCCAGGCTACTAGAAGATTGTAACTCTTTGAAAAGGACATTAGACATGTATAAAGTATCTCACAGAGTTGATCTCAAACAACAAATAACGTTTATGCAGCAACTTTAAGACAAAAAAATAATTATTTTTCTTATGGAATTCCTATAGAGATTAATCCAATTGCTACTAATTTTTTTAAGTCTGTTTGAATAGCTTTTGGAAGTTCAATCAATCAGTCAATCACAGCTATGCCGCCAACCTCTTTGTGTATCAATCTTTTCACTTGCTAGTCAGGATCCTATCCCAAATATCTATCACATAGTAAATACTAGCAGTAAAAGGCCCAAGTATCTAAATCTATTTGCTTTATCCACAATTGTGCTGTGTAAATATAGATACAGATCTGAGACTGATAGAAAACAGTATCTTTATATTTTTATTATCCAAATTTCCTGTCCTTGGATGAAAACATGATGACAATTGTTCTACCCTTCAAAAGAAAAAAAATCTTTTTCTTAGCTGAAAAGAACAATAGATATATTTTGCATAGAGGAGTAAAAATAGCAAGAATTGAGATAAAACCTAATGGAGTCCATGCAGAGGTAGCTGTGGTGTATTGTGCAAACTGAGTTGCTTAAAAAAATAATTATAATAATTTTAGAACAAAAGTCTTGCAATGTTTATGCTGTTAACACACGATAACTATGACAAAATGGCTTCTGCAGAGGTAACAAATATTTGCAGTAGTATTACCCAGAATCTAATTTGGCTGGTCCTCTGTGGAGCCAGGAGTTGGACACTATGATCCTTATGGGTGCCTTCCAACTCAGTCTATTGTATGATTCTACCATCTTTGATACGTGCATCATCTGTTTGTGACATACAGTTTTTCACAGAATCATCAAGGTTGGAAAAGAACTTAAAGATCATCAAGTCCAACCATTCCCATCCTATGCTAAACCATATCCCCAAGTACCTGATCTACCCTTTTTTTAAACACATCCAGGGATGGTGACTCAATCCCCTCCCTGGGCAGCCTGTTCCAGGCCCTGACAACTCTTTCAGTAAAAAAATTTTTTCTAATATCTAACCTGAACCTGCCCTGGTGCAGCTTTGTGCCATTTCCCCTTGTCCTATCACCTGTCACCTGGCTGAAGACCATCGCCCACCTCTCTACAACTTCCCTTCAGGTAGTTGTAGGTGGTGATCACAACACATCCATGATAAAATTAAATATTTAGGTGGACCAAATGATTCCTGTTTTGCCATCAGCTTATTAGCTCCTTTTTCAGCTGAGACAACATTGTTGCAAAATTTGGTTGGAAAGAAATTATTTTCATCTGTGGTCAGATACTCTCTGTGACCATGGAAATTCCAAATAGTTTCTGATATTTCTATGCTACCACGTAGTTAAAGAATAACCCATTGTTTACCTGTCTTCAATCTTTTGCCTCATCTGCCTGGACGTTCCTCCAGGAAATACCTGGGTTCACCCTGGAATAAATGGAAATGTTATAGAACATCCTCCCAGGGCAGTGTCTGTCCTGGTTCAGGGTACTTCAAGTGGCAGATTTAGGTTTCCTATCCTTACAGCACTAACAAATACTGAGCTGTGGCTACGGAAAGGCTGGATAGACCATCTTGCTGAAGGTAAGCTGAAGAGCCCAAGGGCAGAATGTGGCTAGATAGAGTCCTCTGGAGAGTTTGCATCAGTGGGAGTTTCCCAGGGTCATGTCACCACAGCCCTTCTGTGCCTTGTTCTTTCCTGATCTCTTCCTCATTCTTCAGCTTCTGCCACCCCCACGTCTCCACTCATTACTCCAAATGACGATGACTTCTGCTGCTGCTTTGCATTTGGCCTGACTGGTACTGGTAGGTTACAAGAGAAAGCCACAAGAAAAGTGTACACTCCTAAGGACTCTGAACAGATTTTTACTTATGTGACAAACCAGAGCCCGTCACAATTTCTGGGCTGTGATCAGAATTTGGGACTAGTCTAAGCCTAGTCTAGAGCCTTAGTCTTTTCTTTGGAGAGTATGTAGTAGTCTGTACTGTACGTACTGGTCTGAGTAAAGCAGAGAAGCACTAACAAAATTACAACAGTAAGAATGACTATAAATTAAGTAAAAAGTCTTCATATTTGCATGATGTAAATAGTGTAATCTGAATGCAGCACAAGGAATTGGGGTTTGTGTTTTTTTTAACGTGGCTAGGTCAATCTGTCCATGAAAAGCTGCTGGTATTACAGCCACTGAAGAAATAACCAGAAGTGTTTATGATATTTGCTGGAAGCATCTGCATCACAAAATGAAAATATAATGTTTCCAGAAAACACTGGTAAGTTGGCTTTGCTATCTGCCATTAGAAAAATCATCTTTTGTGGTGTTTGCAATCTGATACACTTGCAACTTATCTCTGCTTCATAATAATTGTTGTTCTTTCTTCCAACTCAGTAAGGTAACAAAAGAATCTGGGTTCTGAGCTCATCATTTCCTTTTCGTTCACTCTTCCTATCAACCTGGTAAACAGAAAAATAACTCTCGTTAAATGCCAAGGTACTGGATCCTATCTTTTCAGTGCTGAAAAGAAAAGCCATTGGCTTTTTTAATTTAAAAAGTCATGCTTGCTACTCTTCCACTTCAAGCCTAATCACATATATTTAAGGTGTCTGACAGCCACAAGTGACATTGCTTACAGTTTCTTGAAACTTGCACTTCTCAACAGCTTTAATATCCTTTTAAATAACTGTTACTTGTTACTTTCCTTTTAAAAGCTGCCCATTTTTTTAACATAATTTCATTGGTGTAAATTTTTTAAATTATTTTAATAGTTGTTAATCTACAAACCCAGACCTTTCTTGAACCTTCTCTGAAAGTGCAGAAGAGCTACCCAGAAGGTGCCAGCTCGCTGACCTGAGCAGATCCCTGTTACACAGCCTATTGTGCAAGAGTCCCCCAGCAGGCCCAAAGGCCTTGGATGATCAGCCACTCTAAACTAGCACTTTGTTTTATTTATTTTCTATTTCATTTTTCACTTGAAAGGGACTTAATATCCTCTAGTCCAACTGCCTGGTCACTTCAGGGCTGACCGAAAATTAAAGCATGTTATTAAGGGCATTGTCCAAACATCTCTTAAATCGCAACAGGCTTGGGGCATCTGCCACTGCTCTAGGAAGTGTTTGGCTCTGCTTTAACTTGTTTTCATGCCCTCACTACCATATGCATGACCTTTATCACTGCCTGCAGTTACACAGGCCTTCATCCTGAGCAGCCATGAGAGGCTAGTTTGGGAGAAGATGTAGGAGCTGCAGTTTCTAGCAGTCTTGGTCGAAGGAAAAAGCCACATCAGTCTACGTAGAATAGAAGCTAGAGAAACTGAAAAATAGCTCTTCTTTGTTTTAACTTCATTTTACCAGCTGTGTAATTAAGTCAGTGTGGTGGTTGAGCCCTGGCCAAAGGCCAGACGCCCACCAAAATCAGTCTGTTACTCCCCTTCTTAGCTGGACAGGGGAGAAATAACATAATTGGGTGGCTCAAGAGGCAAACTCATTAATGACGCGGGCAAAACAGACTCAACACACAGACCTGAAGAGAAAGTTATCTAATTTATTACACTAAAGAGAAAAAAAACAGTGAAAAAGAACCAGTCAGGAGTGCAACCAACAATCTTGAAACAAATGCAAACCAGGCAAAAACTTTTCCCCCACCACTCCCTCCTTAGCAGGCTTTTGGTTAGAAGTTTGCTCCCTTCTTCCCTCCCGGTCGCAGCCCAGGAGGGGCAGGGACTGGGGAAAGTGGGGGTCTCAGTAACACCTTCCCCCCACCACTCCATTCTAAAGCAGACTTCCCTTTCAGCCATGATTTTGCTCCCTCCTTCCCCTCTCCTGCTCACAGCACAGGACGGGGGGCAGGGACTAGAGGATGGGGGCTTTAGTCAGTCCCTTGCAAGATGGTTTCCTTCACAGCCGGGATGGGGGCATCCATTCCACACACCCTCCCCCTGCTGCACCGTAGGATCTCACCCATTAAGAGCCAGTCCTCCACGAACTTTCTCCAAGGCAAATCTCTTCCCACCGGGCTTCATCTCTGCTATGGCAGGCAGCAACAAATCACAGTGTCTCTCAATACCAATTCTCCACGGGGCTATGATGCCTCCTCCAGCAAACCTGTTTGGCTCATCTCTGTAGGTCGCTTGTGCTGGCAGGGGCTCATCCCAACATAAGTCACGGCGTCTTCTCTATGTCTGCACCGGCTCCATCCAGCGTGGAGCGTCTCCACCGGACAGGTCGGGTCTCTGTCTCCTCCATGGCTCCTTTCCTCTGGCTACTCCATGTGCTTCAGCTCGGGCTGCAGGGGCAAAACTCCCGCGCCTGGGTACCTGGGCGCGTCTACTCCTCCCCCAGCCTTCCCGGCCTTTTGTGTCTGTCAACTGCTTACATTTATATGCAAATAGGCATCCCAATGCCCTTAATGGGCCAAACTTTGCAGCCTTCCTGGCACTCTGTGTTCTGGTGGAGTCTTTGTCTCCTGTATGTGATTCTCAGAGGTGCTATAAGCAGGCCTGCAGAGGATTCCAGCAGCCATTTTCTGCCAGACCTGGCCCTCTCTCAGTAGCCAACTATGCAAAACTGCGACAGTCAGTAAAGCCCAGAGAGTAGACACATCCTGGAGGGTGCTCACTGTGCCTTCTACTGTACTCTCAGTATGTAGTGAGACTGCTGGGAGATGACTTGCTTAGTTCTCAAAACCTTTAGGCTTCTGTGAAGAGCTGATGCTGCTAGTGTTCACATTGACAGAACCTCAGAGAACTAAAATCACCCATTTTTGGAAATACATGAAAACTTCATTAAAGATAGGTAGGTAGGTAGGTATGTATGTAGATAGATAGATACATACATACATAGAAAGTAAATTTAAGAAAGAACACACTGCTTGTTGTAAAAAAACTTCTTCACAGTATCTCCAGCTAAATCATTTCAGGACAAAGCTTCCTGACCAACAAACAACTTCTGTAACTTCTTATTGGTTAGTTCTGTACTATATTAAATGTCATATCAACACAATACATGCATCATCTAACGATGGTCAGCATTACACTGGGAGTTACCCAGAGTACAATCCCACCAGCAGCTCCCCTACCTGTGTGTCTTCACCCTGACAAAGGGCAAAAAGAGCCCTTTGTTTTTTCACTGGAGCTATTCAGCGGGTGAAGTTACGTTAACCAGGGTGAGCTGATGAAATCATTCCTTACCAATGATAAGGAAAACTACTTCTTGTCTTTCCCCTCCTCTTTGCTCCCCATCATCTACTTGCTCCCACCACGTAGGTAGCACCAGGGGTCCTCTCTGTGGCCTGTTCTGCTCAGTAACCCAGCACAATCAGCACAGAAAAAAAAAAAAAAAAGAAGGAAAAAAAAAGAGAAAAAGGCACATCCTGGGGGAATAGTGAGTTCATCTGGCTCAGGGAGGGGACTGGCAAGTATTAGAGCAAGGAGAGAAGGAGAAAGGACCATGTGGTCGACAGCCGTACTTACAGAAGGGAGACTTGCAAGGAGGCCCTCTGAGCACAGGAGGAGCAAGACCTCCCCTCCTCAGAGGTCAGTGAGATGTCAGAAAAGCCTAGAGGCTTATGGAAACACATCCTGGAAAAATTCATCCTCTGTTTTTTCCAAATGTGTCGGTGTTTACTTGCATGGGTATTGCCAGGAATAATACTGATGAGAAGGAAGAAAGACAAAATACAGTGAAAACAGATTGTCTCTGTAAAGTCACTGGAATGGTATTAACCTGGACAAGGATAAGAACAGAAAAACCCCACTGCATATGTTCAGCACATGCCTTTTTTCTTTTTTTTTTTTTTAATATATTGCTGCTTTCTGACAACTTTCATGTTTTGTTGTTTCAAAGCTACCTCTCTGTCTTAAATTCTGGTATTTAAAGCTAGTTTTCACTTATTAAATCAAATACTCTGAACATCCTGAAATGTGTAATTTAAAAATAAGCAGATTTATTGAGCAAAACTATATTCTGTATAGTAAGACTTGTGTATGTTGTCTAGTCTGTCCAACTTCAATAACCTTGATCCTTAGACAAAAGTAGTAACAAATAATTACATCGTTTTGAAGATCCACAGGGCAACCCTCTATGTACCAGTCTGAAAGTGGCTTATAACAGGCCATAATCAGGACATTCTTCATCTCCTTCTACTTTGCTCTGCATGAAGCTGGATCATGCAAAGCCTGATGACTTTTGAGGGCCACCAATGGACAGCACTTCCAAGTATCCCAAGAGAGGACCCTGAGGTTAAACTTAGGACCATTCTCAAGAGGCAATGTGGATGCATCCATGCATGTATCTGCACACCACATGCAGGCCTGGGGACAATCATGCACAGCTCCAAAGTCCTATTTTGTTATCAGTGAAACTTAAAACTTCCAGAAGGCATGTAAAGAAAAAGCATATTCTATCTACTATGGGGTTTGTATGTCACCTGTTAGAAATTCAAAGTTTTTGTTCCTTTAGGCTGCTCTCCTACAGCCAGCATAGGAAATTAGAATTCCCATCAAGAATTCCTTTCGTGCCAAGGAAAATTCCTTTGGAAAATATTTGTTTCACACTTTATGCACTTGCATTTTAAATTTGCTTTCTTAGCCATGAAAAATGCACACAACCCAGCTTTGAATTAATTCTTTGTTGCAATCTTAATGAGACAACAAAGTCCAGTAATAAGGAAGATCCTCTTAGATTTAGCAGGTTTAAGTTCAGCATCTGTTCCGCAAAGGCTTTTCTTACCACCTTAGGTAAGTGAGATAGTAGGATCCACACACTTAACTATCTCTTGCAGAATACAAACTTTAACATCTTTGTGGTTGGACATCCCAGCTGTACTGGAGGTACTAAAACTCTCTGGTTTTACCAGAGTGTTGTGAGCATCAAAATGTCAAAAATTATAGGTGTCACAAACATCCTGGAATAAGCATTTAGGGATACAATCCCTGTTATGAGTCTTGTGGGATTCTGAGAGATTACAATGTGTAGAGTCTGAAGCAGTTGTTCAAAATGTATGTATGTATGTCAGTGTGTATGTATTTTTATGAACAACATGAAGATCTTGATTAAATTCTGATGAAAAATGGTAATTATGAAAAAAAAATCTGTTATACAGAAATAAGCTATTGTATTCTTAATTAAGAAATACAAGTAATAATTAAATTAAATATGAAAATTAATACTAGTCAGTGCACTTTTTGGTATTAAATTAATTATTAAATACTATAATTAGCTTAAGATTTCCTCAGTGTTCCAATTAGTTTTTAACTGTGCATTACTCCATTATCAGTGGTGTATCTGCAGTGAATGAAGATGTGAATAATTACCTTCCCTTCTTTTGCCTACATTAGCACTTGTAGCAAGACTGTTAACCACAGTTTACAGAACCTTACTGATAGGTGTTTCCACTGCCTTTGCTTGCAAGGCAGACTGTGCAGCTTCAAGGGATGGTTTCACAAGTGTCGTAATCCGAATTAACACCCCATCATCCCAATGCACGCACTGCTCCCTGCCCATCCTTTCTGCGTCAGCTCTAACCGCTCACTCCTACTGTTTATGGCATGGCAGCTCCAGAGCTAAGGTGGTACTTCTGGGACCCAGCTTCAGTCACTAAAATAGTGGAAATCAAACTCACAAGTGAGTTTGATCAACTTCCAGCAAAGCCTGTCTACTGTCAGAGCCGGAACAAGGAAGGAAGGGGGATTGAGGGCACAGGAACACATGGATGAGGAAGAATGGGAGAAAGGGGCTGGGGAGTAAGACTTTATTGGCCACTTCACTCATTGCTGACTCTTGTTTCTAGTGTATTCCTTCACTAATTGAAAATACAGATGAAAAATATCAGAAGACAGGGCAGGTTTGTTCATGTAAAGTGATATTTTCAGTGGCTCTTTTCTGGAGTGTGTTCAGTATCTGCTGATTAGTCACATCCCAGATACACTGGGGTCTTCTGATCAACAAGAGGATCAGACACTTGGCTAACAGCAACTTCCACAGATTCTCCTAAAACTGCAGGCACAACTAATGGCACAAATATTTTCTCCCTAGAAGCCAAATACCAGGATGTAGCAATGATGGTCCTTAACTTGTGTGTATGGCTGGGAGGTACTGGACTGATCACAAGAACTGTTTTTTTCTTGATAACATATAATCAAGTGTCTGTAGCAATAATAATTTAAATAATAATAATAAAACCCCAAACCTGACACACTTTAGAACTATGGCTCTTACACAATATGAAATGTCCAGCCAAGGACCTTCTCCAAATTACAGAAGACCCTGAGATTTTTAAAATCAGTGGAATATCAGTGCAAATATCACTCCGTTCAGCTTCTGGCACAAAAGCAGTGACTGGGAGCAAGGCCAAAGAGTGTACTGGGCCAGATATTCTCACACACCATAGCAGCTCTCCAGGGAACATTACTGTGTTGTGTTGGTTAAAGCAGCATTATATTCTCCTTGTATATATCTGTGTCAGCAGCATCATAGACAGAGGATCAACTTTCAGAAATGTTTTGAGAAGTAATGGTAATTGCTTCATCCCTATTACTTATTTGTTGGTCCACCTATTTTGTGAGATCCAAATCACATCCTTTAAAATCCCTATGAGCCCATCATGTGTCCTGATGCTGCTGGTATACCACACCTTATGCAGAGTAGATGTGAGGCATCCCTCATTCTGGGCTTAATCCTTTATTATGTATAATTTAAGCTGACTCTGACCTACGTGGCCGGTAAAGGCGAGACTTGTTTCTCCAGTCTGTATTTCCTACATGAGTTTCTCCTCCTAGCACATCAGCCAACTTGTCTTTGTATACAAGTTGAAGTGAAAAGCAGAGTGGATAAATGTGAACCTTAGTATTCTGCTAAGTGCACAGGGAAGGAGGGGTTTCACTTCCCTTGTAGCTGATCTCTGCTACAGCTGAAAGGTGCAATTCCAGCCTCTGCCTGGCCACATCTTCACACCTTCCTTTTGTGTTGAGGCACTGCTGCATCAATAGCACAGGCAGCTGAAACAGCTTGCTGAACTAGATGAAAAATACATTTTTTGTGATTTTTTTTTCTTCCCCCAGCTGGGTTAAGTGAGCTTCCTTGAGTCACTGCCTGGCCATGCAAGTGCAGGCACTTCCACATGGGAGTCAGTGGTGATACACACTGAGGTGAGCAGCAGAATCACTCTTTTTGGAAGAGCACCTTCTTAAATGGCCTAAAGATGTCTGTGAAACCGCACAGCTGAATACCAATCTGGCACAGGTAAGTCTGTGGATGTGAATCAACTGATACAACTAACAGATGACTTTAATTAAACTATATTTAATGTAGCACTACAGTTGTTAATGACTAGTGCTGCAATGACCAGTGAGGTTGGTATAGATGGTTACAATTTGCTTTTCTGACTATGAGAAGAGTAATGTCAAGAACAAGCAAACTGACAGAAAGCATAAATCTTTGAATTGTTTAGATCATAGCAGGATGAAAAGTTTGGGTTGGAACAGCCATCAAAGAACACCTAGTTCCACCCCCTGCCATGGGCAGGGACACTGTCCACTAGACCAGGTTTCCCAAAGCCCCATTCAACCTGGGGCTTCAACACTTCTAGAGAGGGGGGTAGGGCTTCCACAGCTTCTCTGGGCAACCTGTGGCAGGGCCTCACCACCCTTACAATAAAGAATTTCTTCCTATTATCTAATCTAAATCTACCCTCTTTGAGTTTAAATCCATTCCCTCTTGCCCTGTCACTTCACTCCCTGATCAACAGCCCCTCTCCAGCTTTCCTGTAGACCTCCTTGGGTACTGGAAGGCTGCTATAAGGTCTCCCTGAAGCCTTCTCTTTTCTGGGCTGTCCTCACTCTCTCAGACTATCTTCGCAGGAGAGGTGCTGGCGCCCCCTGATCAACTTTGTGACCTTCCCCGGACTGTTACATGTTTCTAAAATGTTACATGAATGTTACATACATGTTTCTGAAGTCTTTCTGTTACTAACTATGGGAGATGATAAACTCTGGCTAAACAAGAACAGGTTTTTAAATAAGAGTGTAAGCTAAGGAATTCCAAATATGTCCTCTGATACAGGATCAAACTGGCATAAGCTCCCCTGTGCTGGTTTTCTGCTTCTAGAGATGCTTCCTGCATTGTGTTTGAGGCCTGCCACCTCAGCTCCACAGAAAGACTCAGCAGGAACTTAGCACAAAGCATGTGCTGGTCACATGACACAGAAGGGGTCAGGTTTGACTTTGGTTATCCCCGTTATTCCCCTTCTCACTCTCTGTTTGAAGCAGGAAAAATAGGTAGTTTCAGCATAGGCACAGGGGCCAGGGAATTCTACCTGTGGTAAAATTTGTTGTCAAACTGAAACAACAGTTTATCCGCTCAGAGCCAGATCTTCCATCTGCACAACAATGCGATTAGAGCTCATTTGTTTTCTGCCCTTACCTCTTCCTGGTGCTTGAACACATGCATTCCCACAGAGGGAGGTTTACTGGCACCCAAAGAGCTTGGCTCTCCATGCATGCTCCTTTAGTCACTTCAGCTAGGCACCAGAGCCATGACCTGCCCTTGTGAAGTTTGGGGGCATGCTTTACTCCAGTGAGAACATCTTCCATTTTTTCATATGTTAAATATACACAGTAAATCAGAGAGTTTATCTCTCTTTCATTTAATAATTTTTTAATTATTATTTTTCAAGTAGGTAGAGAAATTCTTTCCATATTATCTTTTACTTTGAGGTTGGTCACCTGTTTGGCAAGTTAAACGTTTCATTGCAGAAAAAAAAATAGCAAAGTATGAAAGATATCTTTCACTATCTAGTAACTGAATTTTGCAGTGCTCATATATTTGTCATTGCAAATATGTATTTCAGCAGGAAACCACATGAGATGAATTGGATTTCCTGTTCAGCTTAGCAAGCGGCAGCAGGCTATTGAAGCATCCAGCTAGTTCAGAGCTGTTATCTACCGTTACAGGAGAGAGAACTCTGACATTAAACCTCTCTAGTTCTTCATCTGAGGACTAAGGTGACCAGGCTACATGGTTCTGTCCACTGCTGTGAGCTGCCACTTGCAACTTGCAGCTACTGAGGCAGGAAAGTACAATAAATCCACAGCCTGGGAAAGCTGTCTTTGATGTCAGGCAACTGTGCCTGTTCTCTAAAATAAAAATTTAAACATATAGCAATAAATTAAGGAGCTCTTCTAAGTCAGATGGAAAGCTGTTCATGGCCACATTCTTTTGCTGAGAAGAAAAGGTTGAAGTCTCCTATTTCTTAGCAACAGCATCTTATAGCATCACATAATTCTAAGGAGTATCCAAAAGCATTTTCCTTTTTTTCTTTTGCATAATAACTAATAACTAAAACTTGATGAAAAGAGAATACTTTTGTTGTGGTTTAGAATGCTTATGTGCCAACAATAAATGGGTGCTTTCCAGAGAGGTCTAAATTTCACTAAGAAAAATCAGCTACATTTGAAAGGCTCCAAGTGGTGGTATTTTATTTTTTTTTAGTATCTGGAGTTGCATTTGTGGCAGAAGAGCTATTCTGTGCTTGGCTGTGTGATAAAGCTCACTTCTGTAAGATACAACTGACCTGCACACATATAATGATGGTGAGAGAGACAGTGGCAATAATACCCTGCCAGGCTACCCTCAGGCCCATCATAGGGACCATCAGCCCACTGAAGGCCCACCTCCACCAGCCCAGAGGAGCCCAGGGACACAGGGTGACAGGCAGGAACCTGAACCAAGGACCACTGAGGTGCAAACACCTTGTTCAGCCCTCCCACCCCCAAGGCTGTCCCAGCAGAGCCTCAGCCCCAGCATCCTGGTGAAAAACCGATCACAATGGGGCACTGTGAGTGAGCAGCTCTCTCTTGATCACCTTGTGGACCAAAGTGGGTTTACTGCCCAAGGATCCAGGAGAAAAGCAGTTTGGGATCATGCAGGACTTACTGAAGTATGTTTAGGGGAATAACCAAAGGTGGGGAAAGGGAGAGGCTTTGGTGGTTTGGAAAGGAACAAAAGTGGGAAAATAAAGGAGTAAGGGAATAAAAAGGGCAAGATGTGTGTAAAAGGTATGTATTTCAATATTTCTCTATCTCACTCACTACTTGTATCCTAACACTCACCCATTGACCTGTTGCCAGTCAACTTTCAAGTAAGCAATTTGGCAACCAGCACTTAATGATAATGTAGTTTTGGTAAAGAAAATAAGTACTTAAATAGCTTTTATAATAACCTTTGGCAATATTTAGAAGTCTGTTAAAAAGAATAATAATAATAATAAATTGGTCATACAATTTTCTTTCTGATAAGTTATTCTACTTTATTCTTTTCTGTCTTGTAAATTTTGTCTTTTACAGTGTTTACCTAATTTACATCTTCTTCCACCAAGAGTCAAATATTCATTTTAAGCACATAGTAGTCATTTCTATGTTCACTTGTTATCTAAATATTTACCTCAGCAATTTTCTGCGGGGTGGTTCTAGAATTAAAACATTCACAACACCTCATTGCCATTGCTGTCCAAGAAATCAAGGAAGATGGGTAAGTCTGAGTACAGGAGAATAAAATATTCTCTTCAGGAAGAAAGGAGGAATCAGCAGTCAAAATAATTTCAATATCAAGAAAAATAACAAAGAATTAAACAGCCAAATTAAAAGCATCAGGAGGGTCAGTGAAAAAGAAGCAGCCAGTGCAGACTAAGGTTCTTAAACTGCTGTATTGTCCCTCTTTAACAGAATATCTAGTCCACAGTGAAAGAGGCAGTAGAAGTGATGCGTATCGACTTTAGGGAGTCTTTGGGCACTGTTTAACATGACATTCTCACAGGCAGAGTACAGAAGTATTTTGTTCTGGGCTAAATTGCTACACAGCAGGTGCAAAACTGCTTGCAGAAAATACTCCAAGTATCGATATTGTGTTTTCAAAGAAAAAGGATATATAATATAGAATTCTGCTGGGGACTAGCCAAGATCTGATGCAATGCAGCATTTTCATGCATGACTGGGACGATGGAACAGAGAGCACACTTACAGAATTCGCACATGATACCAAAGCAGAAGGGTCTTCAAGGAAGCTGAAGGATTAGAATTGAAAATGACTTTGATAAATGGGAGAAGTGGCCTGTAATCAATAAGATGAAACTCAATAAACACAAGTAGCAAGTACTATATTGAGGCAAGAAAAAAACAGATGCATAAATGCAAAACGGACAATAGTGACAGCGCTGTAGAGAGAGACCTGGGTGTTACAGTAAACCACATATTGAGTATGAGTCAACAATATGACGTGGATACAAAAATAGAAAAAACTCATCCTGGGACACCTTAATAGATGTGTCATATGCAAGACAGGGTTAGTAATAGATTTTCTTAACACACCTCTCAGAAGTCTTAGTTTGGGTAGTTTAACAGGATAGTATAAAAAGATGTTGAAAAGAAGGAGATTTACAAGATGGAGAATAATTGACAAAGGGAAAGGATATTTTTAGTCTAAAAAGTAAGGTTGATGGCAGGTGTGGGGGATGATGTGATAACAGCCTTCCAATATGCTGAATCAGGGATCCCATTGATCTTCATGACACCAAGGACAGAAAAAAACCTGAGTGATTTCAGTTGCAGCAGGAAAGGTTTAGGCTAAGATAGGAAAAATCTTCTAACTCTAAGGATAGCTATGGACAGAAATAGGTCACCTAAAGATGTAGTATAATCTCCACCGTTCAGGTTGCTCAGAGCAGGTTAGAAAAATACTCACCTGAGATCCTCTGTCCCTTGGAGCAAGCAGCAAACAGTATGAGCTCCTGCAGGTTTGGTTGGGTTCTTTTGGTTGCTGGTTTGTTTGGGTTTTTTTCATTCTAGCTACTGTTGCTATAGTATCAAAGAAACAGAAGTTTTTATCTTAAATTAGCTTTTTTGTTGTTGTTTTAATACTGAATATTTTTATGCCAGTTTCTGGCAGTGAACTGCCTTTCTCATCTCCAAAAAGAAATTCATGCCCTGGTGGCCTGCTCCCTGTAAGTAGTAACATCTGAAGAGAGGTTAGACCTGCTGCTGACTTTGATCCATTCTCTCAAGACAGCTTAATGTGCCTCTTGATACCTGTGGGTCTTTGATTCCAAATATTTATCTTCTTTCAGATTTATTTCTGGCCATTTGAATTTTGCATTTCTGCACAGGGCCCCTCTGATACACACATTGAATTCAGCTGCCCGTGTTCATGATGCTTCCCCCTGGCATCACTGGGACTGCTAATTCTTGGCAAACTTATTTATTGCCAGAATAAATTATCTGATGCAACATGTTTGTTCTTTTTACCATTCTACTGTGGTGTATTTAAACAGCTGCCAAGTTCATTTTAAGGATTTTATTTTCTTAAATATTTTGCCTTTGGTTTCATCGTTTTATGCCTTCAGACACTCTTGCTGCAGTTAAGATCACTACACTAATCTTCACTATCTTGCAGCTACTGTGACTGAGGGAGACATCTGTAATTACTTCTTAAATCAGATCTCGTTTGTAACTTACCACTAAATCTCTTGTGCACCAGCAAAGCTACCTACTGCTTAAAGCAGTCATTTGTGGTAACAAGAATTTGCTACCCTTAGCTATATCCTTCAGTGACATTTGTGCCACTAATCCCAAGGGCTCAAAATGATCTATTACTACTATTTTACTTCCATTTTTACCCTTCTTTGTGCAATTCTTTTACATGGGTCATTTTACAATAAAATGCACTGGGACTTGGATCTAGATAAAAATAGAGTTTATGGCTCATGTTCTCAGTTCACTCACCTCAGAAACTTCATTAAGTTAAAACTGTACCATATTGAAGAGTCAAGATTAGAAAATACATTTGAGACTTTGGAGTGTCCTTCTTTCACCAGGGTTTTTTTCTGTTAGATTTCAGAGGTAAAAATTCTACCTCACATTCTTCCATACACCGGCTGTACTTGTAGACTTGAATTTCCAGGTATATTAATTGATCTCAAACATGAACGACCTGGACACAGGACTAGAGGGTGTCTTTAGTAAATCTGTAGATGATATCAAATTGGGAGGAGCTGTTGACTCCACTGAGGGTGGAGAGGCCTTACAGAGAGACCTGGACAGATTGGAGAGCTGGGCAATCACCAACCTCATGAAATTTAACAAAGGCAAGTGCCAGACTCTGCACCTGAGAAGGGGCACCCCTGGCTGCACATACAGACTGGGGGATCAGGTGCTGGAGGCCAGCCATGCTGAGAGGGATTTGGGGGTCTTGGTCAAGAGCAAGTTAAACATGAGCCAGCAGTGTGCCCAGGCAGCCAGGAGAGCCAACTGTGTGCTGGGGTGCATCAAGCATGACATTGCCAGCCAGTCCAGGAAGGGGATTGTCCTGCTCTACACTGCAGCAGGTGCAGCCTCACCTCCAGTACTGTGTGCAGTTTTGGGCACCACAGTACAAGAGGGACATGAAAATATTGGAGAGTGTCCAGAGAAGGGCAAAGAGGATGGTGAAGGGTCTGGAGGGGAAGTCTTACAAGGAGAGGCTGAAGTCCCTTGGTTTGTTCAGCCTGGAGAAAAGGAGACCTCATCATGGTCTATGGCTTCCTGATGAGGAAGGGTCAGGCACAGACCTCCTCTCTTTGGCAATCAGTGATAGAACCTGAGGGAATGGTATGAAGCTGTGACAGGGGAGCTTTAGGTTGGATATTAGGAAGAGGTTCTTTACTGAGAGAGTGGTCAGGCACTGTAACAGGCTCCCCAGGGAAGGGGTCACAGCACTGAGCTTGACTGAGTTCAAGAAGCCTCTGGACAATGCACTCAGTCCCATGCTCTGACTTGGCTGGCCCTGCGTGGAGCCAGGAATTGGACTTGATGATCCTTACAGGTCCCTTCCAACTCAAGAGATTCTGTGATTATATGATTGCTATTGACAGGTCTCTCATGCAGCTTTTATTGTTTTTACATTTATTAATACAAGATTTGTGCAGAAATGTGTCACTGGTAGCATGTACAAAATCTGGCTCATGAATTCATGCTTATGTCTATTATAGGCATGTTAACTAGTATCCTTGACTGTACTGCATCTTACTTTCCCATCCTCTTGTAATTTGTAAGCTGCCAGCCCAGTTTCACTGCAGGGAATAGGGGAGGGGGAAGTATGCAATGGCTTAAAAACCCCCACCTCATATAAAATACCCCAGACCTGTCACCACACCCACCATCACAGCCTCTCATTTCTGCAAGACGAACTGAGCAAGCAGCACGTATCTGGGCACAGCAGCAGTGCTTTCAGCGGCAGCACAGATACTTGCAGACTTCCTGAGCCAGAAGCGTTGTTTCCTGCACATAATGGGCCACATAAAAGGAGACTGCAAAGTTGGAGTTACATCAGGCATGACTTTCTGTGGAGTCAGATACTGTCACTGATGACAAAGACACAATCCCTTTGAGCTCTGTGAGCAGAGTTCTGCAAACGCAGGCGGGGTGGCTCAGCAGTGAAATGAGATTTCTAGAATGAGGAGTACAATATTAATGGTAGATTTGTGATAAGTTCAGCCCTTATTTGGTGAGGTAATGACTAGTGTAAGCGTGTTGTTGAACAAGCAGAGGAGGATAAGTAGTCATGCACAGACCCAAAGCATACTTCCACTCTATCAGTGTTCTGGCAGCATTTTGAGACTGGTAAATCAATAGCAAGCAAGGTTATTTAGGAAATTAAAACAACCATTTTGGTAAGAAGTGGTAGCAAACTTTTCTTGGATACTTCCTCTGCTACATCAGGGTCACTCAAGAGGAAAAAGTACTCTCCACATATTCAGGTCTCCATGCTCTAGATCAAAAGGAAGGAGTAATTGAAGGAGTAAGGTAACCATGGAAGACAAAGCCAGTGTTGGGCGATTTAGCAAAGTGCATGATGTCTGGGTGTCAACATGGCTCTCTCCTGGCTTTGCTGGCAGGAACAGGCTATGATTCCCCAAGTTCCCAGCATACTGAGATCAACAGACTGACCCATCAAGACCTAGAAGTAACTGTGCCTGCGCAACATACAAGCTCATTAGCTCATCCATCAGCAATCTCTGCTGAGACCTTTTAAATTACTGCTTAAGTTGCTGTCAAATGGTATCTGGATGTGTGCTTGTCCACCTCAAAGAAAAAATAATCATCTTCTGTTAAACCTGATTCTAACCACCGCCTTCCCACATTTTTTATTTTTTTTTTACATTTAACAGTATCTATCTCCTAATTATGACAACATGCATCCTAAGGTTTTTTCTTCCCTACTTAATTTAGCACTGATGATGGTAGGTTATGTTACATACTTGGCAACGGAGACTCTGGCTTGGGAGAAAGGAAACGGCAAGATGTCTGCAGAGACTTATATCTGTTAGAAGTCAGAGACAGGAGAAGAGAAGCCAAAGACAATAATGACAAGTAGAGTCAAGTAGATCCTTGAGTTCAAATAGACTTTGGGAAAGACATTTAGTTTTCCAACTCACAATAGGTCAGGCATAGAAAAGTGTACAGAAGACAATAATCACTCCCTTAAGATACGCACATCATTTTCATGCCGGATGATATGATTTTGGGTGATGAAAACAGACACTTTTGACTAAGCCAGGGGAAGCCCATCAGTAAATGTCCTGAAACTGATGTGCATATTGTGTCCTTGGACATGCTGAAGTCCTGGATCAGAGCTGTGACAAGAAGACTCTGATGTCTTGAGTAATGTCAGGTGGATTTCATTTTTCCATCCTAGGCTGAAAACCTCACATTTACAATGTCTGACGCAATGTCATGAGTGGCTAGGGCTGGTACAGTAAAGGGGTGGGGAGCACATGGACCCTGTCTTGACTCACCTTACTGCATAAATTCTGTTTGGAATAAACAAAAGCTTGATTCAGTGTCTGAGACATACCTGTTTTCTCATAATTAGGACCACATAGTTATGATATGAGAAAATCCTAGGAGAACATCAGGTGAGTGAGAAGAAGCTGCAATGGGCATAGATGCAGTAGAAGGGAGGTGAGGCTTTGTGTTTCAGACTTGGACAAGTTAGGATCATGGTAGGCAGAACCAGGTGGTCATTTTACCATTGGGTCTTCCTGAAGGCAGAATTCCTAACCCATTCCTATGCTGTTTGAGGCCTCTCAGGCTGATGTATTTGCAAAGAAATGACATTACAGAACTCATTCCTTAAGTTCCTATGGCGTTTTTGATAGATGTTTTCCACAGAATCCAAGCAGGTCAAATACCTCTGACTTGGTCCACTGTCCATGTGGGATCATGTGGAACAATGCCTAGGGAGCGTGCTTGCCAAGTACATGATTCCCAGTGTGGCTCTGGTCCAGGTGCTGTCTGATCAGTAACGCTATGTCGTCACCAAATTCTTCGAAGCTGCTGTTGTTGGAGCCGAGACAGTTTACAACAAAACACGAGATTCCAGCAAGGACCCAAATAAAAGGAAGTAAAATACGCACCCAAATCTCCACATACACAAGGAAAGTGATTCCTTGGAAACATTTGGGTACCATGGCAAAGCAGCACCAAGAGCAGAAGGGGAGCATGAAAGCATTGGCAACAGAGCCTTTGGGCTGGCAAAGAAGGTCCGTTCAGAAATCTGGGTATCTGATACCTGATCTTGCACAATCCTGCTGGACAAAAATTTCTTCCTTCACTTACTGATTTATGTATATATTCCCACCCCCACCTCCAGTCAAACAGAGCAGTCTCATACTAGTTCAGCCCCTTGTTTCTAAGGGCCGCAGCATTTTTAACCTAACACCACCGACCCTACAACCGGAGTGAGAGTTTTGTGAGTTCACCGTCTCATTTCTCTCTCTGCTGTTTACAGCTGCTGGCCTCTCCCTGTCCAAACGCAACCTGGGTAAGTGCTGGCAGATAGTAGAGAGGGTAACCAATGAAACTGGAGCACGCAGCCAGCTGTCTCTCCCTCCCCCTTCACGCCCCCCCCCTTTTTTTTTTTCTTTGTAAAGATACTTAGGTGTTGCTCTGTTCAGCAGAGCAACACAGTTACCAGCCTCACTGTGCTCTGTAGAGCAATGCCTAAATACGTTCAAAAACCTCAGTCAGTGCATTAGGTTTAAAATCAGTGAGCACTAAGGATAGCTTAGAGAGCAACCCAGAAGTGACACAACAGAAGATACAGTTTGGGAGTTAAAAAAAAAAAGCAAAACACATGTGGAGAATTTGAGTGAAAAAGTAATTTTGAGGTGTAAAAAAGGATGGGTATTAGAACCAGGATAAAAAGTAGCCAAAAATAACAGGAAAAGCCAGATCCAGGGACGTAATTTCACAGGGGAAAAAGTTGGAGAAAATAGAGAAAAGTATAGCACTAAGGAATATAACCAAAAATTTAGAAGGCTAGAAACAAAATTTAGAAGACTGAAAACCAAGAGATGTAAAACTGCACATATGGATACGGAGAAAGGATAAACAAAATACTAAAAACAAGGAGCTAAACTATTAATAAACAAAATATATATATGGTATGAGAGATGTGAAGCAGTGAAGTCTCAGCACTGAGCAGATTTTCTTAGTTTGGGCTGCTGTGCAAACCAGCCACCCTCATGTGATACTATGGCTGAGCTGCGTCTTGCCAGGAACCTTGCATTTCAGTGGGCCCCAGTTCACCCACACACTCCCATGCTGTGTTCTCTTTCTGGGTGTCAGTTTTGAAGTTCCGAGCCTGAAAGAAAGCGATGATGAAAACTTCTTGCATTATTTTTCCCTATTTTTGACATTTTTCTTTCATTCATTCCAATAGCTGCTGGGAATCCTGTGACAACAAATACACATCCTCAGACTTAATCCTACTTCTGTGCAACTCAACAGGTGACCACAGAATCATAGAATCACAGAATACTTTGGGTTGCAAGGGACCTCAAAGATCATCTAGTTCCAAACCCCTGCCATAGGCAGGGACACCCTCCACTAGACCAGGTTGCCCAAAGTCTCATCCAATCTGGCCACTTCTGCTTACCTCTGTGAGAGCAACCAGTCACAGTGTGCAGAGGGTAGGTACCTCTCCATGTGGGAACAATGCTGAAAGAGGCAGGCTTAAAAAGCTGGCAGAAAGAATTTGAACAAGAATGACATTTGGAATTTGGGAAAGAGTAGGTGGTATACGAGTAACTGTGGATGGTAAAAATACATAAAAATCATGATGCCCCTACTGAAACCACCTACATCACCACCATCTTTTATCTGTCACTTCAGTCATCCCTGGGTTGAGACAGAGCTTTTACTCTTTGCACCTTAGAGATAAATTTTCAAAAGCACTATACCTACAGATGCAGATGGGAATCCAGGGGAAGGTTAAAAGCATTCATAGGACTTAAAACACCAGTGTCTTCGAATGAAAGGTGTCCCCTTGCTGATAAATTTGCCCAATAGTCACACAACATCTCACTCAGGAGGTATTTTGTGCCCTGAGTGCACAGGCCCCCACCAGCTGCCACAGGGCTGCAGCTCCATAGGACCATCAGCAGGTCCAATCCCCACCCCGGCCCTGCTGTGATGTGGGAGATGTGTCCCTGACCATGAAGGCACTGCCACGTTGGGCTGGGGTCTCCTCAGCCACTAGCTTCCCCCAGACAGCCCCACCCTTCCCACTGTCCAGCACTGCCTAGAAGAAAGCACTGAGATTGGGCCAAGCTGGTAACAGTGATCTTTCAGCAGTTCCTTATCCAATTGCAATTTATTCACCATTTGTAAGGTCATTTTCTGATGTATCTACCTGTGTCCTGTGCGTTCTGTGTAGAGTGCCTGCACCATGTTTATATCTGATTATTGCCTACAATGGACAAGCCTAGTATTTCTACATTTCATTGATTCCAGAGGGTGTGCTGGAGGCCCAGAATGGAGGTTGAGGGTCATCATTCCTTTGAAGGATGACTCACAGATTCACAGAGTTGTAGGGGTTGGAAGGGACCTCCAGAGATCATCAGGTCTAATCCTCCCCTGCCAAAGCAGGTTCCCTAGGACAGGCTGCACAGGTAGGCATCCAGACAGGTGTTGAATATCTCCAGAGAAGGAGACTACACAAACCCACTGGGGAGCCTGTTCCAGTCCTCTGTCACCCCAACTGTGAAGTTCTGCATATCGATGTGGAACCTCCTATACTCTGAAGCTATTGCCCCTTGTCCTGTCTCCACAGACCCCTAAACAATGAAACAACTGAACAGCAGGTAAAGAAATTTTTTGGCACTTCCATCACTGATATGCAGTTAGCAGATGCTCTGTGAGACTTTACAAACAGTCTGGGCCTGTAGTATATAAAATTTGACCTGACAGATCAGCACATGTGTACCACTACCATCAAATGAATTCCAAATTTAAATAGGAGTAGCAGGCTTTGCCCTGCTGCCAGTTTTTGCACATCCACCATCTCTCACAGCAGAGAGTCACTACATAACCAGGGACAGCCGTCAACACCACCTTCCCCACTCACACACACGCCGGGGCCTGCTCCCACGGGGAGCGAACCGGAGGAAATCAACAGCACAACCATAATGGATCTGTTTGTAATGCAATGACCGCCAGCCTGGCCCACCCCAGGCTGCTGGGGGCTCTGTGGATCTCCATCGAGGCTACGCACAGCGCTGAGCTGACACGACCCGACCTGACTCCCCGGCCCACCCCCCGCCAGGCCTACACAGCCGCAACAGCCGGCGCCCGCAGCTGACGGCGACAAGCGGCACCTGCCCGGCAAAAAAATCCCCCCACACTTCCCGCCACCCCCATCAACGCCCAGCACTCTCTCTGCGCATGCGCCAACCCAAGCCCGCGCAGCTGCTCCCGCCTAGAACTACATATCCCGACGTGCCGCACGCGCTTGCCGCTGCGACGGAGCCAATGGGGAAGGCGGAGGTCAGTTCCGGCCCCCTCGACCCCGGCTGCGAGAAATGTCCGCAGCAGGTGTGGAAGGAGCCGCTACGCCGCCCTTCCCCAGCATCCATCTGAGCTGGGCGCGCAGGCGGAGCGCCGGCTCGGAAGGCGATTACAATTGAGTAACGGAGCGAGGCGGAAGGGAACAGGCCCCGGCTTCAATATGAAAACCATAGGCGGTCTCTCCTCTTCCTCCTTCCCTACCCGAGAGGGCCGGGGAAAAAGCGGGAGAGGCGGGGGACCGCCAGCTGGGTACGGCGCTGAGGGAGGAGGCCGCGCCTCAGGGGAAGCCGCGGCTCAGCTTCCCGCGCGCTGTCAGTTACGAGCGCGCAAGGCGAGCAAGTGCCACCGGGTTGGCCAGCACCTCGCGCGGCCCCGCCCGCCCCTCGTCGGATTCGCTGGCGACCAGCCCGCGCGCTGTCAGTCAGCGTCAGAGCCGCGGCGGGCCGCCCAAGGGCCACTGCTGGATCAGGCCCCGCCCCCGCGGCCGGCCCCGCCTTTCGGCTGTCAAGAGCGGCACGAGCGCGGGAGTCGGAGCCGTCCGCCCGCGCCGAGGGCGGCCGCCGCCTCCGCCCCGAAGAGCGCGCGCTCCGGCAGCCACGCCCCCTCTCGCCCGGCGCGCGCGGCCAGAAGACGAGGAGGAGGAGGAAGACGAGGGCCCTTCGCCTGCCCCGCTGCCTGCCGGGGCCGGGCTCACGGGGCGCCGCGTCCCGCCCCCGACCCGCCTCCTCTGCCTCCGGCGTGGGGAGCCGAACTGGGGCGGAGAGGGGCGGCCGAGAGGCTGGCGGCTGGGCTCGGTTTCCTGCTCAGTGGGCGTCAGTTGGGCCCCGGCGGGCCCCGCCCCCGCTCGCCCGCCCTCTTTCTCGCCGCCCGGCCGGCCCGCAGCTGTCACTCAAGGCGGAGGGCTGAGGCTGGCGGCGGCGGCGGGCGGAGAGAGAGGCAGCTACGCCACAGCCCAGCGGCGGCCATTCGTGGAAAAATAGGCCGTCCCGCTCCTCCCAGCTCCGGCTGCGACCGGCCTTCTCCCCGCTACCCCCACCCCACCCTCCTCCTCCTCCTCCTCCTTCTCCTCCCCCCTAGAGCGGCGCCTCAGCGGGGCATTAATGCGGGATGAGCGGTATGTAACCCCCTCCCTCTCTCCCTCCTGTGCACACCCCTCCCTCCCTCCGCTCCTCCCTCCACCCTTCATCCCCCCTCTATCCCGCCCTCCCGGGTTCCCCCTTTTCTTTCCCTGCTGCTCCCCCTTCTTACCCCGCTCCTCTTGCTGCCTATCCACCCATCCGTGCTGCTTCCTCTTATGCCCCCTTTCTTCTCTTCCTCCCCTGTCTGCCCCTCCGACTTGCCTCCTCCGTACCTCCCTCCTCCATTCCCCCTTTCTTCGCTAACCCTCCCTCCTGTGCACATCCCTCCCTCCTTCATTCCTCTTTTCCTCCCTCTTTCCCTCCCATGCACAACCCTCCTCCTGCCCCCTAAAGCATCGACGGCCACTCAGTGGCCGTCGATGCTTTAGGGGGCAGGAGGAGGAGGAGGGCTGTGGGTGGTTTTTTCCTGCTGTCTCTGGGAGAGGAAACCAAACCTCCCCTTTCTGGGTGTTAACTCTCCAGCCCCCATGGGTTGGGTTTCAAACCACGTTTCTTAGGACTCGTTCTTTTGTAATAATGATTTGCACTGTTGTTTTTATGAAGAGGTAAAGGCGACAAGCTGGGAACCAAAAAGGATATGCTCGTAGGTTTTGTTATTGTATAAATGAAGGTGAATAATTAACCTGTTACACTTGATATTTTTTGCAGATCAAAAGAAGGAAGAAACTATGCCCACAGAGGCAGAGAAATCTCCCGAGGCAGAGAATAACAACAATAATAATAAAAAAGGGAAAACTGGAGGCTCACAGGTAAAGAACACACAGATGAATAGGGAAGTACCCAAACTATTAGCATTTAAAATGAAATGTTAAGCTAACAGCATATCCTGCTCAGGGCATCTTTCTTTGGATTGGGTGAAATGTAGTTGGTTGGGTGCAGTATTTTACTGCCTGGACATGCTTTTGGTTTGTTTGGGTTTTTTTCATTGCATTTTGCAGTGATTGGTGGCTTTCTGTGTAGCAGTAGTAGTACTCTCTAAATTTTTCTTCAGTTTGGGGGGGGGGAGATTGAGGATGCAATTGAGGTCCTGTCTCACGTACTTATTGATAATTTGGGATTTTATGTTTAAAGATTATTTACAGAAATACATACTTCCTTATTCAGAGCTGTATCACTGGTCTCTATGCAGAAGCACTGTATTTTTTTTTCTGCTTCCTGTGTAAACCTTAATGCTTACTTCTGATGGTTCGTACTTGTGCTCTTCTCCTGAATCTGTTCTCTTTTCTCTCTTTATGGATAGGATTCTCAGCCTTCACCTCTCGCTTTGCTAGCAGCCACTTGCAGCAAAATAGGAACTCCTGGTGAGAATCAAGGAACTGGACAGCAGCAGATTATTATAGATCCAAATCAAGGTTTGGTGCAGCTTCAGAATCAGCCACAGCAGTTGGAATTGGTAACAACTCAGCTTGCTGGAAATGCTTGGCAGCTTGTTGCTGCTGCTCCTTCTGCTTCAAAGGAAAACAATGTTGCTCAACAAGGATCTTCTGTTGCCTCGAGTGCAGCAAGTCCCTCCAGCAGTAACAATGGGAGCACATCTCCTTCAAAAACCAAATCTGGCAATTCTTCGGCAACAACCCCTGGACAATTCCAAGTCATTCAAGTACAGAATCCAAGTGGTAGTGTCCAATACCAAGTGATTCCACAGGTTCAGACAACAGAAGGTCAACAACTTCAAATCAATCCATCTAATACTACTGGTCTACAAGACATACAGGGTCAAATTCAGCTTATTCCTGCAGGGAATAATCAAGCTATCCTCACAACTGCAAACAGGACAGCTTCGGGGAATGTTATTGCTCAAAACCTAGCAAATCAGACAGTTCCGGTCCAAATCAGGCCTGGTGTTTCCATACCACTGCAGCTGCAAACTATTCCTGGTACTCAGGCGCAAGTTGTAACAACGTTACCTATAAACATTGGTGGGGTAACCCTAGCATTACCAGTGATAAACAATGTGGCAGCTGGAGGAGCCTCTGGTCAAGTTGGCCAGTCTACTGAGAGTGGAGTTTCCAACGGAAATCAGCTAGCATCTACACCTGTCACTTCTGCCTCTGTTAGTACTATGCCAGAGTCTCCTTCCTCATCTTCCACCTCCACAACCACTGCCTCAACATCTCTAACTAGCAGTGAAACGCTAGTAAGCTCTGCAGAAACAGGCCAGTATGCAAGCACGGCAGCCAGTGGTTCAGAGCAGGCGACTGAAGAACCTCAGACGACTGCTACAGACTCTGAAGCCCAGAGCTCCAGTCAGCTTCAGTCCAATGGACTACAGAACGTCCAGGATCAGTCAGGTTCCCTTCAGCAGGTCCAAATCGTAGGTCAGCCTATTTTGCAGCAGATACAGATCCAGCAGCCTCAGCAGCAAATTATTCAGGCCATTCCTCCTCAGTCCTTTCAGCTCCAGTCAGGGCAGACTATACAGACCATCCAGCAGCAGCCTTTGCAGAATGTCCAGCTGCAAGCAGTGAGTCCAACTCAGGTGCTCATCAGGGCTCCAACTTTAACGCCGTCAGGGCAGATCAGCTGGCAAACTGTACAGGTCCAGAATCTGCAAAGCCTTTCAAACCTTCAAGTTCAAAACGCTGGGTTACCCCAACAACTAACCATTACCCCTGTGTCTTCAAGCGGTGGCACAACCATTGCCCAGATTGCACCAGTGGCTGTTGCTGGGACCCCCATCACTCTGAATGCTGCCCAACTTGCTTCAGTACCTAATCTTCAAACAGTAAGTGTTGCCAACCTGGGTGCTGCAGGTGTTCAAGTTCAAGGAGTTCCTGTTACCATTACCAGTGTTGCGGGTGAGTAGTCTGACAAAGTTTCCAGTTTCTTTTGTTTTGGTGGGGTTTGGGGGATTTTTGATGTTTTTCTTTTCACCCACTATTACCAGAATATCAGACAGTTTTAATACTTCCCCCCCCCCCCCCCCCCCCCAGGATTTTCTGTAATAAATGTTAAAGCCTTAGCTGTGAAGAGATAACTTATACTTACTAATAAAATTCAGATTTTGAAGTGGTTGACTCCTCACTTAAACACTGAGCTAATACTATCAGTTGCATCAATTGAAACAGAACTGTTTGTATATGATCTTGTTCTCCATCTTATTAAAGACCTGTAGGTTTCAGGAGGAACACGACACTTTATTATTGTTGGGGCTTTGGTATATTTTTTTAAAAAACCCAAAAACCAGTAACTACAAAAAGCTTTTTCCAAACCAGGCAGTATTCCTAATCTTTGCATGGGGAATGTACTGTGAGAAAAGTGATGGTATGTGAACTGGAGTATCTTGTGTCATGGCATGCATTTGTATAGAACTATTTGTTGTAGCCTACACTACTAGCTCCTGAAGTTGTTCCCTTAAAACTTTGAGTTCTACAAAGAGTTGGAGTGGCACAAAGTATGCTTGCACACAGGATAGCTCTTGTTACTTGTATTTTTGAAAGAATAAAAACAACTGGTAACTGTACCTCAGTATGTGCCGATGAACTTTTGATATGTTTTATGAAATGCCTGTTTGGTTATGCTAGTCTCATAGTTGGGAAGGGAACTATTAAAAGGCTTTAGGCTGGATAGTAGGGCTCAGTTCTACAGTAGATTCTGTGCAAGGTCTGTGGTGTCCCACAAGGGCAACTCTACATGTAAAATTTGCAATCTTTTATCAAGTTGCCAATAAAACATCATCTAGGGGTTCTCTTTGCCAGTTTGATAACCGCTTACATGAACTTGGTTTTATTTCATACAATAGAATACTTTTACTTGTAGTAGTTAAAATAAACTATTTTCTTAACAGGGACCTGGCTATACACTTTAATGAAACTGTAAGAAAACCCCCTGACCTTTTAGTATGTCCAATTTTCATAAACAAATGTTGGTGTCATACTGATTCTTGATTGAGTTGACTATTTTTAATTTCTTTTAATAATCATATGGTAACATGAGAAATATTTAACTGAACAAAGGATTGTTCCTTTTTAATTGAAACATTTCTGACAAAGACTTAACATAGATTGATAGTAAGAAATTTGCCACTGGGAGAATTTCATCCGCTATGGTACCATTTGGCACAGGGTGGCATGTTGAAATACTGTGAGCTGGGCTGGATGCACTGAACCTGCCTTACTGAAGGAGTGTTACAGAAATGTTAGTCTGGGTAATAAGAATTAAAATCTTGACCTTGTATTTAGCTGCAGTGGTTCAAAAAGAACCATTTTAGCTGGAGCTGACCAGCTGCTACAGTATCTTGCAGTATGGTTTGCCTTGGAAAAATTTTTCCTTCATGGGAAGGTGCTGCTTGATTGCTGTTGTGAGACAGAAGCTCCTACTTTGGGAGGGGACACTTTATATGAAGCTTGCTTTGGGGACAACCTAGATTTGAGGGCACAAGAAGAACCTTTCTGCGTGCAGTTTTTTCATGCTTATAGCACACACTAATAGGTATTAGAATAGGAGATCCTGAATGTCATCTTGCTCATTTATCTTGACTGTACCTCTGCTGGCATGTGATGCCCTTTGGAAAATAAAGTGATTGAGATTTGGAACTGAGGGTGAAAGAAGGGGGATGGGTCACAAATATGGACCTGGAGAAGTCAAGCCTTAGTCATACAGGGTTTGTATGTTAACTAAATGTAAGCTTGGTGACCATTGAATTCCCCTTCACTGTATTGCCTACTGGTTTATGGTTTTGTGGGGGTGTTTTTCCCAAGGTAGGCCTTATGGCCACTTCTGTAGTGCTTGTAATTTTATGCTAGCAGAATGAGTCCTCTGACCTTCTCTCCGTTCCTTTGTATATAAGGTACTAGTTCTTTTTCCCAAGGCTTGAGGTTATGGAGAAAGAATAAAATTTGAGAATGTGAAAGATTACTTATAATTTCTTCCTCTTATGTATTTCTGCTTCTCTCCTGTGAAACCTGATTTTGCAGTCTGGGAATGGGAGACGTTGAAGCATGGGAAGGGAAGTGAAAAGCGTTATGTACAGTCCTTAATGCTATATTAAAACTATGTTAAAGGAAAGAATGGATATGAAATATAACATTACAAATATGCTAAAATCTAAACTTTGTTTACCTCTTACAAGAAATAAGTAATCTTGATCAGGGCTATCAACTTCCTCAGATTTGCTGGCTTTTTTTAAATGTTTTTTGCTATTGTTGTTACAGGAAACCTTTAAAAAAATAAACAAAGGGCTCATTTACCTCAACATCTGCAGACTGGTATTTCCATTCTTTTTCTGCAGTACCTGAGCTTGTTGGCATGAATTCTTTTGTACAGTAATTGAACTCTCCAGAACAGGATCGTTTGCCACAAATGAGTAGTGGAAGGAGGTGTTAGAAATGAGCTGTATGGAGGATGTCCAGAATGTGCCAGGGAAAAGACTGACTGAAGGATTCATCCCATGCATTGTTTCACGTGCTCTTACTTTAAGAGAAGTTACTCTGTACTTCAGGCAAACCCAACTGATTAAGGCAGCTGAGATTCTGAGAATAAAAAAAATCACAATAAGAATTTTTCTGATGTAACTGCTCTTTATTTGTGTTGTATTTATTTCATGAATATTTTTTTTCTAGTTATTTCTACGGTAGGGTAATGTAGGTACCTTTTTCTTTGTTGCATTGGGTTTTTAGTAGTAAATAGAATAATAAAGCAATAGAGCTCTAAATTAAATGCAAGCATTAAAAATTTAAAGCTTAAAATTATGATGGAAATATCAAGCTATAGGGTTTTGGTGTTTTTTGTCAAACGGTTTTTATGTTGAAGAGACAGATTTTACCCTGAGAAGAAAAATGTTAACCTTTTCAATTAAATATTTTATTTTGGTCTGCTTTTTATAACCTTTGTTACTTAAAGTCTCTGGTCTCCAGGTGTACAGGCTCTACTGTAAACCAGGCAAGCTAAATAAGTGTTTGGGGTTTTTTCAGCTAAAAATTTCAGCATTGCTCTTGGTAAGAATCCTATTTTGTATGTTCTGTGTGGTCAAAAAGCAGGGCAAAGCAGAGAAGTTCTCACATCTTTTTACTTTCTGGCCTTAGGTAAAAGTCACTCAGATATCAATGATATAGAGGAAAACTACTTTCTTTTCTGTGGGAATGACCAAGCATTGACACAGGCTGCCCAGGGAGGTTATGTCTCCATCTTTGGAGACAGTAAAAAGCTATTTGGATGTGGCCCTGGTTGAACAGGGATTTGGACTAGATGACCTCAAGAAGTATCTTCCAATCTACACCACTGTGTGATTGTGTTAAAAATTTTACTGAGATAATGTACAAATTGTCAGTCAAAGGACTAACTAAACATACAGAAGAAAGTGGGATGAGGAGATAGGAACCAAGCACCTGAGCCTTAAAAACAGATTTTAAACAATTACTTAAGAACTAATCAAACAACAGACTACATAAAAGCAACCATGTTTACTTGAACATGCAGGGATCTACAAATACCTGCCTTGCTATAAGTTCACTACCTTTCATGGTTTTTAAGCAAGCTAGTTCTGTACAAAGTAAACTGCCTTTCTTCACTGCTGCGTGAATCGCTGTATGCAGGAGTCCCTGTGGAACGGGATAGCCATTAATGTTAATAGGCAGTGACTTCCTGAATTTAGCCCCTGTGAGCTTGAGGACCAGCAGGTACTGCATAGTTCCCATGCCTTTTTCCAAGGCTTCTGCTGTGATAGCTGTAGATGCAAGTTCAGAGAATTTCTCTCCCCCTTCTTAAAATAAGGTATCCTTTACCTTTTTAAAAGCTTGTTTTCAGGCCTTATTTCTTTGATGTGTCAATTGACAGCATAAGTGACTGTGGAAGGAATTTGTTGCAGTACTAGATGGCTCTAAGAAAAATATATAGCTCATAAACCCATTTCCTTTTGATGGGCTGTTTCTTTGTCCCTCAACACATTGGGCTTGGAGGCATATTTGTTTTAGGAATAACATTAAATGTGAGCATTTGTGGACGCTAAAAAATACAGGGTGGGATAGAACAAACCATTTAAACTGTAATGAAATGCTGAGTATTAATGGCTTTTCTATCAAAATTTTGTGTTCTGCCTGTAAGATTTCTTTCATTGGACCCTTCAAAAGAGGTCACAGGCTTTTTCTGAACTTGTACAGTGTTTTTGCTGACAACAGGGAGTCTAGCGGTGAAAGTGGAGGTGATGTCTTTTCAGAATAATTCCCTGGTTTGTATGCAAAAAAACCAACAAAACCTCACCAAAAACACAAACAAAAAATACCAAAACAAAACTCCAAAAGTAATAGATCAGATTTGTATCTAACTTAATTGTAGATCTTAGAATAATTTTGTTACATGAAGATGGTGTTTGTCCCATACAAAAGTGTAGAAGACACTTTGGTTTAAAATTGTGGAAAATACTCCTTTTCATGTATACTCAGTCTAAGCTTTGTTAGTTGCTTTAGGTAAAAATCACCAGATTCCATCACCTTGCAACTCAAGTTCAAGCTGTTTTGTGTAAGTTGAGTGGTGACATGGCCTGAATTATGGGGAATTTGGAGTTCATCCACCAAAATAACCTGGAGGGATGACTTTTGTTCAGTGGACCAGTCTGTTGCCTGGCAATACTGGAAATTGAGAACTCTATTTTGCAGGGACGTGCAGTGGACTTTTGACACTTAGTATTGGATGTAATTCTCATTAATAACTGTATTTTTATTTGGCCACTTGCAAAACTTGCCCTTCTGTTTCATACTCAGTAGTAATATGAGTTACTAGGGCATTTTTGTCTCTGACCAGCTACTTCCATTACACTACTATTCATAATAATGAGGTTTGTCAGTACCCCTAGGTTTGCTCCTGCTTACTTGTGTCCTTTCTCATTTGTCTTCATCCATCTTCATTCTGTCTTCAAGGTTTTCACAGAATCGTAGAATGTATCTCTTTATTAACTCTTCTTGTGTGACAGTCACACAAGACTTGCTGTTTTAAGACTGAAGACATTGCTTGGATGTTGTTATCACAGTTGCTTGAACTTTGCAGAGGAGTTTGAAACATTCTACCAAATACCTAAACAGGAATAAAATGATACATAAGATTAAATGCATCTAATTTAGGAGTAGTGCCTGGAAAAAGGGAAACATTACACCCATTTTTAAAAAGGGTTAAAATGAGGCCCCTGGGAAGTACCAACAAGTCAGCCTCATCTTTGCCTGGTTAAGATCATTGAACGGGTCTTCCTGGAAGCTGTGTCAAGGCATATGGGGACAGAGAAATAGTTAGATACAGCTAATGTTGCTTCACAATGAGCAAACCATGCCTGACTAGTCTGTTGGCCTTCTGCCATAGTGTGACTGGTGTAGGTAAGGGAAGAGCAGCTGATATAATCTGCCATGATTTACGTGAGGTCTTTGACACAGTCCTGTGCAGTAGCCTTGGAGAGATACAGGTTTTATGGCTGAGTTACTTCATGGTTAAGGAGTTGACTGGATGGGTGCATTCAAACATTTGCTGTCAGCGGCTCAGTCTCCAAATGGACAGTGGAGATTGAGACCGCTCAGGGGTCTGGGTTGGAACTAGTACTGGTCACTATTTTTATTAATGACATGGTGGATTGAGCACACCTTCAGCAGGTTTACAGATGGCACCAATCTGAGTGGTGCAGCTGGTAGGCTTAAAGGAAGGGATGCCATCCATTGGACCTTGACAAGCTTGGGAGCTGGGCCAGTGTGAGCCTCATGAAGTTCAACAAGGCCAAATGCAAGGTCCTGCACCTGTGTCAGAACAATTCCTGGTGGCAACACAGACTGGGTGATGACTTAATTGAGAGTAGCCCTCAGTAGAAAAACTTGGTGATATTGGTAGATGGAAAATTGGATGTGAGCTGACAGTGTGTGCTTGCAGCCCAGAAAGCCAATTGTATCCTAGGCTGCATAAAAAGAAGCAAGGCCAGCAGATTGAGGGATGTGATCCTGCTTCGCTGCTCTTGAGACCCCATCTGTAGTAGTACTGTGTTTAGTTCTGGGGTAGAAGACAGGCACGGACCTGTAGGTGTTAAAAAAAAAACCCATATAGGTGTGGCAATTCAGGACATGGTTTAGTTGATGTGGTGGTATTGGACAGATGGTTGGGCTTGATGATCTTAGTGATCTTTTCCAACCTCAAAAATTCTATGATTCTGTGACTTGTTAGAGTGAGTCCAGAGTAAGGCCATGAAAATCATCAGAGGGGTGAACGTGTGCCCTGTGAAGACAGGCTGAAAGAGTTGGGCTTCTTCAGACTGGTGAAGAGAAGTCTCTGGGTAGACCTTATTGCAACCTTTCAATACACAAAAGGAGGTTACAAGAAAGACAGAGACTTTTTACCAAGGTGTGCCTGTAGTCACGACACAAGGGGCAGTGGTTTTTAATCTAAACCTACACCTTTTCAGTTTAACACAAGGAAGGAGTTCTTTACTGCGGGGGTGGTGAGATGTTAAAACAGGTTGCCCAGAGAAGCTGTGGCTGCCCCCTCACTGTTAGTGTTCAAGGCCAGTTTGGATGGGGCTTTGGGTAACCTGGGCTAGTGGAGGATGTCCCTGCCCATGGGGTTGGGACAGGTCCCTTCTGACCCAACCATTCTACAAACACAAAGGTGTTTCTGATCTTCTCTGCTGACTTGCAGGCGGTGCAGACAGGATAATCTGCTTAGATACTCTTCCCACCATTCAGTGATCTGTAGCTCAGGTCTTCCTGACTCCGAAGTGGGATTATTATTACTTTTTTTTAAATTTAATACTCCTTGATAGATTTATTTTCTTCTGTGAATTTGTCTTTGTTGAGTCTGTATAATTATTGCAGGTGTGTATCAAACAGACACAATTTTTTCTTAATTGTTGTGTAAGACACTTTTCATAATACAGGACTTTGAGAACATTAAATAAAAACTGAATGATCTGATTCACCTTTGTAGTACTTAGGGTCTTCTGTTAACTTTATCACATAGGCTAGTTATTGAGGGATGGGAAGGTGCATAGTTGGAAGTCCTAGATTACACTTAGGTTGAGTGAAAGAAAATGCATTTTCATGACAGGCAACCTGTGGGTCTGCTTGTTTGTGTTAATTTAATAGTGAGTTTGTGTAGAAGCAGAGGTTGGTGAGTTGCATAGCTAAGCAAGGAGGGATGCCTGTAGGTGGTAAAAAGGTGAAAAGGGTTTTTAAAAGCCATGGTATATATGAGAAAACTGGTAAATAGAAATACTGAGGGTGGAAGTTAAAGGAGCCAAAGGATGGTGGGATACATAGGATGGTTTTTTTCCTGATAACATCCAGGGAAACACTGGATGCTCATTGGCAAGCAAGCTGCAGCAAACACCTTGAAAGAAACAAGCTGTAAGCTACGGAATCTGCAGTAAAAAGATAAGTACAAATAACTGAGCTATTTTCCATAAAACCAGGAAAAAATGCAGGAGTTTTTCTTAGATATATTTTTTTTTCTTCATAGTCTGTTACTTGGCATTCTGAGGGTGTAGTTGGAAGGAGTATAGAAATTTTTCCAGAGTCATGGAAGGTCACTTAGGACTGTTCTCAGGTTGCCTTGAACTGAGAATTGTTGCAGAACCACAATGTTCTAAATATTGTGGCACTGGCATTCTTTTCAAATGCTTCAGAGTAATTATAGGAGAAGCATTTAGTCTTCTAATGACAATATCAGTTTGGTCGTGGGGCTTTCCTAAACTGAAATTCAAAATAGTGGCAGAAGCCATTTAACAACAAACAGTGCTGGTGGGGGGAAAAAATGTGTGTCTCTGTGGTAGCAGCTTAAAAATAAAATACACTCTTCCTGAGCATAATGCACGACCTACCTGTTCAGCTAAAATGGCTGTGGAGAACAACCTGGTAAAAAAACGTCCTGGTAAAACAAGCCGTTTCTCCCTGACCTATGAGTAACAAGCCATGACTTCATTGCTTCTAGGTGAAGTGGGAAAGGGAAGCATTTTGAGTATTGGCTTTGCTGATAATTGAGGTGAAACAGGTTTCTCATGAACTGTTTCTATGGTACTAACTTCAATAATTAAATGTAAGTTTTTAAATCTTCAAAGAAGAATGTTAGCAAAACTGTATTTCTCTGTTAGAAATACTTATAAAATTGGTCTTATAAAATTGTTTAAATACAGGTGTACTTTCTGACAGTATCCAGCTTTGCCATCCCCTCTCTCATTCATGGCTGTCAGAAATCAGAGCACATAAAGCAGGAAATTAATTGGCTGAACAGTCTTGTTCAGAAAATGTCAAGCAAGCAAACTGAGTGATACTGCACATCTTCATCAGATTGTTAGTATTTATTTATTTAAGGATGTTTCAATCTGCAGTAAGCCACCTTGTTCTTTTATTGCCACCTGGGGCTCAGGGGAGCAGAGAGAGGCATATTCAAAATCTGATTTCAGTAGCTTCTTTAGTGCAACTTTAAAACTATGGTGTACTTAGCTTTGTGGGATTTTGGCACTGGCAGATAAGATTAATCAATTATTGCTGTTTTAATATATTAAAAATGTTTAATGGTAATTAAACAGCTCTAGTGTCTTGAAATATGTAATGTTTTAGCACGTGCTTAGGTAAGTTTGGGGTATAAATATACAGTTATATGGATTTCTGTATGCATCCATTCTTAAGAATGAAGTTTCCAGTGATGTTTAAAAGGACTGATAGTGAATAGCAGTCATACACCTTGATCAGCTGGTCATTGGTAAGTTGTATTATACTGACATGCATACTTAATAGATGGTCACACTTGGTATAATTTTTTCTTGTAAAGAGAAAATTATCAGTTACTATCCTCCTACCAAAGAACACTTGGGATACATGTTAGATACAAGTCTGACTGTCCTTAATTACAGAGTGGTTTCAAGTGATGAGGTGAACAGTTTTCCCTTGCACAAAATACTGACATTTAAGAAATAAGGTCTTTGGTTGTCTTGTTGTCAGTTACTTCCTGATGACCAAAGAAACATCAAGCTCTTAAATTTATTCTGAACCCAAAAGGAAGATTAAGCTTATGGTTTTATAGGGGTAACAATGTTACAGAAGATGGCAGAATTTCTAAGGGTTTGGATCTTAGAGATTCACATCGGCCTTCTTTTGTGATTCTGTAATACAATATGTAGCTTTGTTGGTCCTTGCCTTGTGAATGATGTAACAAAGCTACATTTTTAATAAGTAAATTATCCTCTGTATTAGTTTATCTACACATAGGCTGTTATAAAACTAAGGCTTGTGTCTTGTTTAGTCTTACTATAAAGGGTCTTTTAAAATGTTTTATGAACATTGTATTTCCTGATAACTTGTAATCATCTTGCCAGTGTTTGTGAGTAAATTATAACTGCTATACAGTTAACCTAGTTTTAAAGTCAGCTATCTTCTTTACCGTGGAAAGGATTTTCTATATATGTACCTGCTAACTAATCCCTCCTGTGCACAGAGGTATATTTATTTTTATCTTGATCAATATAAAGATAACATTTCATATGGCCAAAACTTTTATTTCAAGGACACTTGTGAACCTTCTAGTAAAGGGTGAAATATGTAAGCTAGATAAACTGTAGTCAAAATCCCCACAAAATCCAACCAAAAAAATCCAAAGAAAGTACTGGAAACTTAGCTTGCTGCTTTTCTTGACAGAGTCCTTCTGTTCTTTCAAGATTAGGCTATTACTATTTGCTTGTTAATATACAGAAATTGAACAGAGGTGGTAAAAAAACACACTTCCTGATACCAGTATTTTAGTTTCCACATGGCAAAAGAGGGGCTTTTTCATGTGTGTTAGTTTGTCAGGTATTGACCTCCTGCAGTCAGACTGTAGAGACCAACAGTCAACAAGCTTCTTTATAGTCCTGTCCTTATTTCAGAGTTAAGGGGAAGAGGTGGAAAAAACAACGCCAAACCAGCAAAGCAGGGCTATGTTCTGTTGTGGCTATAAGCTGTAGAATAACCTGAGAGTTGGGCCAGAGTGGTGGGATAGAGGGAGATGTTCCATAAAAGTAAACTTTAAAACCTTAGATCTTCTACTTATTTCCATGCAGAGCACCTGACATTCTGTGGAACTTGGGTTTTCAGTTATATGTTTGCTCAGTATTCAGGGAACTACTTGTGTTCATCTGCAAAAAAGTGTTCTTGACCACTTATCCTAAATACACTCTTATTTTTACCTGGTTTTCCAACAGTGATGAAAATCAGGGTGGTGAGGTTTTTGGGTTTGTTTTTTTAAGGGTGTCTTAACTTGCTATACTAATGCTAAGCCATTTTTCTGATTCCAAATCCTTCTTTAGAATGCATTATAAATTGACAGTATCTTATTCCATTTGAAGCCACAGCATCTACAAGAATCAGAAGCGTTGCCTTCCTTTGACTTGAAACCTCTGCTTGGTTGCCCAGGACTAAATCTTGTGGAACTGTTGCTCTGTAGTTGATTTTTATGTTATTTCTATATAGGTCTTTCTGTGTCGTGTTTGTGGTAGCTCTTTCCTGTTCTTAATAAAATAATGAAAACTGGCTTTCAGTTTAATGAAAGATAGCACTATCTGGGAAAACAGCTTTTTTTGTCTCAAAGTGACTTAAGGTTGTCCTAAAGCACTTAGGTAAAGAAAGCCTTATGATTTTGAAGTCTTTAAAGTATCTTCATGAAACTTACTGTGTATTTGTCCTTATGTTGCCAATAAGATTCTTGCATAAAAGGCAAAATACTTCAGATTTTTTTAAGGTGTTTTTAGCCTTCAAACTTACTTTTTACTGCCTTAAATCTTATGGTTTTAAGTGTTACTTAAAAAAACTTCAAACTTACTTTTTACTGCCTTAAATCTTATGGTTTTAAGTGTTACTTTTCACAGAAGTTAAGCTTAATTACGTTGCTATTTACTAAGTTTTGAAAATTGATAAGATTTGTAAGAACTTTTTATCCTCTCCTCCAAAAACTTACTCTATCAAAGTCAGCAACAGGGAAAAGATGGAAAGGTAGAAATTTGCTGGAATGCCTGCCCTGTTTGTTGTCTGGTCCCCGTCCACCCCCTCAGCCCAACCCAAGGGAAAGAGAGGTATCTGGTTGATGTGGCAGTTTGCACTGGAAACCTTCTGCTTGCAGTGGTATCTGGACACAGTCCTGTGACAACCCAAATTTCTTGCAGTTGGGTGGATCCAGTTCCTGTATGTCCTCGTAGAAAAAGAATGTTTAGATATGTTTGCAAGCTGACTGTACTTGGTGTATGCAGGGAAAGGGGAGATGAGAAACCTCTTTTCCCCAGTTGCTTTGCATCAGTAACTTGTTGAATGGGTGAGTTGCTGCATCAGCTCTGATGTGTGTTGAGCTTTGGAACTCTGCAGGCTCTTGTTAACTTTACTTGGCTGTCCTGCAGTTATGTACATTGAATTATGAAAGCCAATTGCAATTCTCTTTCATTTTTAGAACATGCACTTAAACAATATTTTTTTTTTCAACATTAGCCTCTCTAGGTACATTGTGCAAAGCATTCTTCAGATTTTGCAGCAAGGTGCATGCTATGGAGGTAACTCTCACTGATGGTGTCATCTTTTTGACTGCTGAATGCTGGTTGCGCAAGTGTAACAGGAAATCTATACACATTGTTCTGGGGAACTAAGTACTAGAAACTGGAAGTGTCCTTTTCTTAGTCTAAATTTCTTTTCCTTCCAAGATTCATTTTCGTGAAGTTTGACTCCCATGGTTTCTGTGGACCATTAGTTAAGTCGTTCCCTTTCTTCTCTGTCTGTCCTGGTTTTTGATTAGGATAGTTAATTTTCCCAAGAAGTTGGGGGAGGACACAGCCAGGGCATCTGACTGAATTAGCCAAAGAGATATTCCATACTGTATGTTACCATCCTCAGTATAGATGGTGGCTGGCCAGGGAGGAGGAGTTGTTGCTCAAGGACTGGCTGGGCATCAGGTCAGCAGTGAGTAAATTGCATTGTGTATCATCCTCTTTGTATATTCTTTGGCTAGCATTATTGTTGTTGTTTTCACCTCCCTTTGCTGTCCCAGTAAATTGTCCCTATTCTAATCCATGAGTCTCATCTTTTTCTTCTGGTTCTCCTCCCCATCCCACTGAAGGGGAGAAGGGGGAGTGAGCAGTCTATGTGGTGCTGAGCTGCCACCTGGGACTAAACTACAACAGTCTTTTGTTGGTGCCCAATGTGGGACCCAAAGGATTGAGGTAATGACAGATCAAACCAGAGCATGCTAAACCCAATTTGTGGCAAGCATATATTATATTAAACAGTCACTGATCACAATGATGTGTTGCTTGTTCACGTGGCTGTGTCATGTAAACCCTTCCTTGCTGTGTGTATTCCCTGTGGCACTGTTTATCACTTCTGGGAGAGGGGTCTGGATTCTCATTGCTGTACTCTGTAATATCAACTTACAATAACATCAATGATCATGAGGTTAAGCTGGTATTTGTATGTGGCCTTGCCTATACCTTGGATGATATCTCTTGGAATTGATTAATAATTGTACCCAGTCTATGGGGAAGACAGGGGAGATACTTCCTCACTCTTTTCACCTCCCATTTTTCCTCAGAAGCTGTTGTTACAAGCCTGAGGAATTTTGAATTCCCTTGGAATGTTCAAAGCAGCATGTACTTTTTGCTGTGTCTCCTGAAGGTGTTTCAGGTCTTAGGGTTAGAAAAGAATTGTTTTAAGAATAGCACCCAGAGGTCTGTCCTGAGGCTGGCTAGTCATAGGTGGGAGAATACGGACAGGTATTTAGAGAACTTCTCACCTCCAGTAATCTGGAACTTCACCCCTGAAGAACTACAGGATTGATGGAATATTTGAAAGGAATATCGTGTGGCTATTCCAAAGCCAGTATCCGCCAAACACTGCTTGATAATATGCAGCATCCTCAGGTGAAAGAGTGGGGGAAAAAGCCAACAGGCCCTGTGGCTACTCAAGCCCTGGCACAGGCACTATGGGTGCTCCAACCCTGGTGACAGGCATTGTGCCTATTGAAACCCTGGTGACAGACAGTGCTGCTGAACCAAAAAACCAAGATGATGGTATCAGTCACTCCCATAAGAAGAAATACACAGAAAAATCAGTTTGCTTAGTAATGGATGATGGTAAGCCAGGACCAGCACAGGAGGAAGAGGCAGAACCAGAGGCAATCACTGAATCCCTGTCCCTGAGTGAGTTCTAAGATACACTAAAGGATTTCATCTGCCACCCAGCCTCTAGAGGTGACCTCTGTCAGGTGTGAGGGAAGGGTATCCTTTCAGTAAAGAGGTGGTATACCATCTAGGCAAGTGGACCACCATGGAGAGAATATGTCCTATTCCCCACGTGTATGGAGCAGTGCATCAGTGAGCATTTTTCTGCTCAAGAAAGAGGATGTAGAGGGTAGATGCCATGAGGCACCCTGTAGTTCTACCTGTCATCACAGAGAAGACATGAGGAGGTGGGATGGAAGACCTACCTCAACCCTAGAGGCATGAGTGCTTTCTTAGGCATTGTGGCTTTTTTGGAGAATGCATATTCCAAATTACAGTATGATTGTAAGCCCTCTGTATCTGGTGACCTGGAAGAAGAACAATTTCAAATGGGGCCCTGAGCAACAACAAGCCTTTGAACAAATTGAACAGGCAATAGTTCATGCAGTAGCCCTTGGGCCAGTGTGGGCAGGGCCAGATGTAAAAATGTTCTGTGCACCACAGCTGGGGAGAATGGTTCTACCCAGAGTCTCTAGCAGAAGGTGTGAGGGGAGACTCTGGGTTTTGGATCTAAGGCCTGCTCTACTCCAATGAAAAAGAGATATTGGCAGCATGTGAAGGGCCTCTAGTTGCTTTGGAGGTGTTTGGTGCTGAAAGCACAGCTCCTCTTGGTACCCTGAGTGCTGGTGCTGGGCTGGACGCTCAACGGGAGGGTCCCATCTACACATCATGCACCTGATGCTACAAGGAGTAAATGAGTCACAGTGATCACACAGGTGGCTTGAATAGGAAACCCCAGTCTCCCAGGAATTCTAAAAGCAACCATGGCCTGGCCAGAAGGCAAAGACTTTGGAATATCACTGAGAAGGAGTGACACGTGCTGAAGAGGCCTCACCATGTAATGAACTGCCAGAAAAAGAGAAACAATATGTACTGTTCACTGATTGGTCCTGTCACATTGGGGGAAAGCATCAGAGATGGAAGACTGCTGTATGGAGTCCTATAGGAGTTGCAGAAGCTGGTGAAGATGAGTTGAGCCAGTTTGCCAAGCTGAAAGATATCCAGCTGGCTTTAGACATTGCTGAAAGGGGAACATGGCGAGCTCTCTGCCTCTACACTGACTCATGGATGGTGGCAAATGCCCTGTGGGAGTGCTTACAGCAGTGGAAGCAGAGAAGTTTGCAGCACAGAGGCATCTGGGCTACGTCACTGGGGCAAGATACTGCTACCCAGCTAGAGAAGCCGGTTGTAAAAGAATATCATGTAGATGCCCATGTACCCAAAAGTGAGGGCACTGAGGAACATCAAAACAAACGGTGGTTGGATCAGGCTAAGATTGAAGTGGCTTAGGTGTATCTTGACTGGCAACATAAAGGTGAAGTATTTGTAGCTCAGTGGGCCCTTCACACCTCAGACCATCAAGGAAGAGGTGCAACATTTATATGGGCTTGTGATTGAGGGGTGGACTTGACCATGGATGCTATCTCACATGTCATCCATGAATGTGAAATGTTGCAATCGAGCAAGCCAAGTAGTTTAAACCTCTTTAGTATTGAGGACAATGGCTGAAATACAAATATGGGGAGGCCTGGCAGATTGATTACGTCACGCTCCCACAAACCTGCCAAGGCAAGCACCATGTGCTTACAGTGGTGGAAGCAACCCCTGGGTGGCTGGAAACATATCCTGTGTTCCATGCTATTGCCCAGAATGTGATCCTGGGCCTTGAAAAGCAAGTCCTATGGCAACATGGCACCCCAGAAAAAATCGAGTCAGAAGGTGGGACTTGCTTCCAGAACACTTCCATAGACACCAGGGCCAAAGAGCACGACATTGAGTGGGTGTATCACATCCACTGGCATGCACCAGCCTCCGGGAAAATAGTCTTTAGCAGCCACCTGTAACATTCTACATTGAGAGCAATGGGTTAGGACCCTCAAACATCAGCAAAGGCCATGTGGTTAGTCAACACTAGGGCCCCTCCTAATCAAGCTGGCCCTGCCCAGTCAAAACTTCCACATGCTGTAGAAAGGGATAAAGTCACTGGAGTGCACATGAAGAATATGCTAGAGATGACAGTCTGGGTTACTCCTGCTTCATGCAGAGGCAAACCCATCCATTGGATTTCTTTTGCTCAGGAACCTAGGGGCACTTAGTGGATGATGCAGAAGGATGGGGAAGTCCAATGTTCACCTCAAGGGAGTTACATTTTGGGTGTGAATAGCCAATAAATTTAATTGTAAAGGACTGTCTTGGCTTATCCCCAGCTGGCAGCTATGCACCATATGGCCACTTTGCACCCTCTTTCCCCACGTGCAATGGAATTGGGGCAAAAAAGAGGGTTGGGATAAGGAACATAAAGGAAAATAACACTAACAAAAGGATATACAAAGTGGGGGATACACCATGCAGTTTGCTTACTGCCAACCTGATGCCCACCCCATCCATATGCAGCAACCCTTCTATACTGACCATGATGTCATATGGTATGGAATACCCCTTTGGCTAGTTTCGGTCAGGTATCCTACCTGTGTCCCCTCACAGCTTCTTACAAAAATTAAATTTATCCTAGACAAAAACAAGGACTTTGCCTCAAAGAGTAGTTTTTCATACTTGCTACTTAAGGTGAACAAGAATAGGGATGCAAGTACAAGATGTAGTAAAAGGAAACTTGTTTTGACCTAATGATGGATGGCCAAGCCTAATCATGATCTTCAGTGGTCAATCACTGTGTTAGCTCTCTTTAATGATCCAGGTGGTATTATGGAAGTTGCTATTTTGCAAACTAACTTTGAAGCTTAAAATTGATTGAGATACATATGTGTATATATATTATCTGGCTTCATAGTAATTACTTAATACTGTTGAGTTTTCTTGCATGAATGTGTTACAGACTTGTGTATGGGAAAGGATATGTGAGTTTTAAGTGCTAAGATGCAGTTTTACAGCAAAATTGGAAAGCTGTGTGAGGCTGAAGGAAAAAGGATGTGCAATCTTTTATCTTAATAATCCCATATCCTGTGACAATAAGTAATGCATTTAATTAACCCCTTAAATGGGAACGATTAGTGACTAAATTCATACAGGTTTTTCTATTTGAGAAGCATTAAAAAATCTGTAATATTCTTAATTACATTCAGTCATAACTATGTATGCATTGCAATGAGTGAGAATCTCATTCCACTTGATTTGCAAAATAAATATTGTATCAGGTTGCCTTGTTGTTTGTATATTGTCCTGTGCTCAGTTAACTGGTTACTATCCAAAAAAAAACCCAGAGGACTTAGAGAAAATTAAATGTAATTAAGTAGTTGGTATCAGTGTTATTTTGTGCACTAGCACTTTATTGTAACTTACCATTGTAACCTGACAGTGTATACAATAAAGTTCAGTCACATGCAGGATTAGTGATGATTTTGTTAATTTTGAATATTTCCCTATTTCAGGAAATTACTATTAAAGAAATCATGGGGACCTGAGAAAAACTTTTAATCTTCTAGAAGTAGGTATAAATGTGCAGTGACTGCTTTGACAACTCATACAAAGTAACAGATGAAGTGTGACTTTGTTCTCACATGTAATGATTTGTTTAGACCTTTTTCTGAAATTTGTGTTGAAACATGAGAGCCCTTGTTACTGGAAGGTTTGATTATGAATGCTGAAGTATAGTAATATCAGGTTTTGTGGTTTGGAGTACATCAGGAAGAAGAAATGTCAAGTGGTCTCACGGTTGTAGCAGAATTTTTGGAAGGCTTTGAATGGTATTTTAATGCTCCAAGGAAAAAGTCATACAGCTTATTTTTAATAGGTCTTTTTTTCAATCTAGAGTGTGTCAGGACATCATTCTGTTCCTGTATGGAAAAGATTCTCAGCCACCTGCTTTTAGAGTAAAATAATGGGAAATAATGAAATTCCTTTATCTTCCCTTAATAAGTATAAATGTTATAGCCCTTAGTGATCCATAGCAGATTCTAGTATATTGTTTTTAAAAAGTCAAAATCCCATACAACTCAAGACTGTAGCAGGCTCACTTCAGATTCAGACCAAATTTTTTGTCAGTTGTTTTGTGAAAATCATCTGATTTATCTTAAAGAGAAAAGATTTGTCAACTGGTCTAAAATATATACATTTTACTCTCAAAGGATAAGAATAAAAAAAATTACATTTAACAACTTTAAAATGAGAACAGATGCATTGCTTTCTATCCTGTGTGCTGTTAGTGTGCTAGCTTGTTGGGATGCTCTTTCTGAAATTCAAAACAAAAATTAAGTCTGGGAACTATGTTACTTAACTTCCCAGTGTTTTCTGATAACTTTGTAAATCTCTGGCAAAGAACATTTATCAGATACCTGTACTTTCTTCAGTTACTTTTTGCCTTAAAGAGGAGAGGTTTTCTTATTGAATGTTGTGGCCGGGACTTTTAATTAATGCTATTTCTATGATATTTTGAAGGTTTCAAAACTTTTTGTTCTGAATTTAGTAATTGGAATCGAAGGGAAGGGAGTATAAAATAACTGAGTCATTAATTTAAAAAAGAAAATCAGCATTCACATTAGGAAACATAGTAACTTTGTTAATGACATCTAAAGAGCATTCATTTAATTACTGTTTAACTGAAACCATATGGATAATGTGATTGTCTGCCTGAGTAACCTTCCTTTTGGCCTTTTTACTTTTGTACTTTTGCCACCTTTACTGTTCTTGTGAAAAAATTATACTCAGATGTATCATCATATTATGTTTCATAAATACATTCAGGTTGTAGCTCTGTAGTACTGAAGTATGTGTGGTCCTCCTATGGAGGAGGGAAAGTTTGGAGCAGATAAAGTATGTGTCTGCAATGGTACTTGATATTCTGAAGAAGTATCAGAAGACTCTTGTGGAGTTGATTGTCTTATGACTTAGAGACAGAAAGCTGGTTTGTATAGAACCAGCACAATAATTAGATTTTTGGAAGTGCTAGACAGTCTTCCCCATAAATGTGGATTGGTCAGATTCAGCAAGAGTTATGTGCTGGATGTAGTCACTGTAGTCATGGAGTGAAAAAGGAGTCATCCTTATCAGGATTCTTACCAATTCACATCTTACTTGGAAAGCCTTAGTCTGGCAGCCTGACCAGACTAAGGTTGGATCAAAGCTTTTAATATCAGTTCAGGAAATTAAGAGAAAGGGAAAACTAAGCTAAAATTATGCTCTTCAATTGTGTTCTGACCATGGACTGGTTAGGTCCCAGGACCTTTTTTTCTCAAGTAGGACTTTGGGACATGGATGTAGTCATCCCTCTGGCAGACTGCAATAACAGAAGATAATTGTTGCCAGTGTTCTTGAAAATAAGACTAATAGTGAAAAAGGCATAAAAAGCTACACTAGGTGTGGCTATAATATGTTACAACTTTAACTTTTGCAGTGACTGTTTGTAGACTCATCATTTATAGTGCTGCTTTCTGAATTAAAGGAGTTTGCATCTTGGATATGCTTAACAGAGTGGTTTGTGCTCTGCAAAAGACTACAAGCTGAGCAAGTTCTTCCTGCTAATTTATTTACCTTTGGCTACCCAAAAGCTGCAGCTGGTTTTCAACACAAGCAATCACATGATCGTGTTAAAATGAGCATTAAATATAAGGAAAATTATTAGCCTTTTTTTGACTCTGTTTTTTCATAGCACTCAGTCAACATTTCAGCAGCTTTACAGCCTGATGAGGAATTGCCCCTGGACCAGCACTTTCTTTGGAAGCTCTTGTGTCCTTTTCTGCCACTGTTATGCTCTAGTACTAGACATTACTATTCACATTTATATCCCAATGTTTTCTTTACCTTATCATATTCTCCCTCAAGGATTCTCATGAGTGCTTTTCTTTCCCATTAGAATATGTGAAATAGATTTATTTCTAGTATGTTGCAATTCTACTGTTCTATCCTAGACATATGGAGACTCAGCATTCAAGATGAAGCCTGTAATTCTTTTTCTGTGGTTCATACCTGCTGCAAATACCAGACTTTGTTTAGGGGTTGTTTTGGTTTACTATCTATCTGTCCGTCAGCAAGCGGGATTCAAATATTATCTCCTCTGGGTTTGTCCTTGTTCTTTTCAGAGAACCAAAAGCACTCAGCATCCGTCAATATTTGTGACCTGCTTAAGAAAAAAAGGAATTCAAGTTTATTCATATCTAGGCAGACCAGGTATGCGTTTTGGACACAAACCGAGAGAGAACTCGGGGAAAATTTAGTTAGTGCCTCCGGTGGAAATAACTTGGTACAGATCTAGGCACAAGATGGTTTTATTCTATTTCCTTTAGCCAACAGTGGTATGTTAGAGGACAGTCAGGTCACTCTGGGAAGTTCGCTGTATATCATATTCTTCAGACCTAACCTATCTGCCTGTATGTGGTGGAATTAGATGGTGTGGCTAGGTTTCATCTGTGGCTGTTATCATGATGTTAACACAAGATAGTCTGTCCAAGCATGTGTTGCTCCTCAGCAGTCATGTGAATGAAGTAGTCGTTATCCTATGCTGCATTGCATATGAACTCACTCAATAGCTAGGTTGTTTAGACTTCAGAGAGAGCAGTGGTTTCAATCTTATCTCCATTGTTGGTGTCTACCGTGAATGCTTGAGAAGTTAAGTTGGAGTACTCATTTGAACATCTCATGTTACCTCTAAGGGATTTGTAAGCTTTGTAAATTAATGCTTCGACACTGAGGACTTAGTCTATACTAAGAAATTTTGGTTGGTCATTACACTCTCTCAATAAGTAGGTAGTATTTCCTTTTATTTCCCATTTGTACAAAGGCTCTGATTTATTTTTTTTTTTAAATGGCAGCATCTGATGATATTTTTTCCCATTCCTGCTGCTGTCAGGCCTGGCATTCAGTGTTGTCAGATTGTGACTGGAAGTCATATCCCTGTGTCAGATTTAGTTAGTCACATTACTTTCTTAGACTGTATAGTCCTTTTTTTTTTTTTTTTTTTTTTTTAAACAAGGATAATACTACCCTCCTGCTCAAGAAACTCTGCTTCTTACCTGTATTGGAATAGGCTTTATTTTGCTTTAATATACAGACAGTAATCCTGATTTATTTTCATCAGGAAAGCCAATGAGATCAATAAGTTTATGCAAATTAACTCAATCTTTTTAATTCAAGTCAATCTTAGAATTCTGTTTGATTTAGTCAAGCTGCTTTTCCAGTTGTCTGAAACATACTGAAATAATAAATAAATAAATAACTCCACAGTATCTCTTGAGTTGGAAAGGACCCATAGGGATCACTGAGTCCAACTCAAGACTACCTAAATCTGAACCATATGACTGAGTGTTGCCCAGACACTCCTTGAACTCTGACAGGCTTGGTGCTGTGAGCACTCCTCTGGGAGACCTGTTCCAGTGACCAAATGCCTTCTCAGTAACAAACTTTTTTACCTAATGTCCACCTTGAACTTCCCTTGATGGAGCTTCATGCTGTTTCCTTGTGTCCTGTCACCGGTCACCAAAAGAGGTCAGCACTGCTGCCCCCCTTGGCAAAGTTGTAGACTGTGATGAGGTCACCCCTCAGCCTTCTCTTCTCCAAGCTGAACAAACCAAGTGACCTCAGTTGCTTACCACATCTCTGGCCCTCGAGGCCCTTCACCATCTTGATCATTCTCCTCTGGACACACTTTCAAAGTCTGATGTCCATCTTACAGTGAGGCACCCAACACTGCCTGTAGTACAGGAGGTGGGGCTGTAGCAGTGCAGGGTGGGACAATCAACTCCCTCAGCCGGCTACACTGTGCTGGATGCACTCTAGGGCATGGGCAGCCCTTTTGGTGCCAGGTCACTCTGCTGACTCATATTCAACCTGCCACCAACCCAAACCCGCAGATCTCTTTCTTCAGCACTAGTCCCCAGCCTCTTGTCCCCCAGTTTGTACGTATATGCAGGACTACCCCATCCCAGGTGGAGAATCCTGAAAAAAAAAAAAGTCCCAACCAAACTAACAAAGCTATGGTATGCTAGCTTGTTCAAGTCTAGTCCTACAACATTTCTGTTTCTTTGTGAAAGTTCTTTTGTTGGCTCCATGTTCATTCAGAACAGCTTGTAAGAGAGGTGACAACTGGTATGTGCCATAAAGTAACTTTTAATATTAGTTAATTCTAGTTTTTTTGACTGTACATATATTTTCAAAGGTTGTGAGACATTAATTGGCAATAGATGTAACTATTTCTGTGTGAGATTGTTTAATGTTTTCTCATCTCAACTTTTGAGAAAAAGAAAACACTTGTTAAACTAGTTCACCTTTCTTAGTATCAGTCAGTAATTTGCAGTCTTGTATTTTTCTAATAATAAATTACATTAAACAGGACTATCTAAGCTCACAGGTAAGTACTTTAGTAGTGATGGGTTGGTGCTGACTAGATGTCAGGTGCCCACCAAAGCCACTATTACTCCTCATCTAGACAAGGGAGAAAAAATGCAACAAACATCTCATGGGTCAGAGAGAGATCGTTCACCAATTACTGTCACAGGCAAAACAGATGATTTGGGGAAAATTAATTTGTTACCAATCTAATCAGAGTAGGATCATGAGAAATAAAACCAATTCTTAAAATTACCTTCCCTCCCATCCCTCCCTTCTTCTCGGGCTTAACTTCACTTCTGACTCCTGCCTTCTTCCACCGAGAGGTGCAGGATGATGGGGAACTGAGGATGTAATCAGTTGGTAACATTTTGTTTCAGCCGCTCCTTCTTCCTCACATGCTTTCCCTGCTTTAGCATGGGGTCCCTCCCATTGGAGACAGTTGTCTTCAAAAGCTGTTCCAGTGTGGGTCCCACATGGGGTCACAAGTCCTGCCAGCAAACCTGTTCTGGTGTGGGCTCCTCTCTCCATGGGACCACAGGTCCTGCCAGGAGCTTGCTCCAGTGTGGGCTTCCCATGGGGTCACAGCCTCCTTCCAGTGCATCCATCTGCTCCAGCGTGGGGCCTTCCACAGGCTGCAGGTGAATATCTGCTCCACCATAATCCTCCATGGGTTGGAGGGGCACAACCTGCCTTACCATGGTCTTCACCGTGGGCTGCAGGGGAATCTCTGCTCCAGTGCTACCACCATCATCAATGGACTTGGCCTTGGCCACCAGCAATGTGTCTGTCTTGGAACATTCTGGCATTGGCTCTGTCGGACGTGGAAGAAACTTGTAGCAGCTTCTCTTAGAAACTATCCCTGCAGCGCACCCACTACCAAAACCTTGCCGCGCAAACCCAATGCGTAGTGCTTCAGGAAAATGACTGGTTTGAATACTTGCTTTGTGGGTTCCCTTAAACTTAGTTGGATTTTTTTTTTCTTCATAAAATGTATAGAGTTTATTCATTCGTTGAAATGACTGAGAAAAGGTACAAACACTTTCTTATTTTGCAGGTCAACAGCAAGGACAGGATGGAGTTAAAGTACAGCAAGCCACAATAGCTCCTGTTACTGTAGCAGTGGGTGGCATTGCTAATGCAGCAATTGGTGCTGTTAGTCCTGATCAGATAACACAAGTGCAGCTTCAACAAGCTCAACAAGCTTCTGACCAGGAGGTGCAACCTGGCAAGAGATTGAGAAGAGTTGCCTGTTCCTGTCCTAACTGCAGAGAGGGAGAAGGAAGGTAAATGTCATTTTTGTCCTTACTTGGGCATCTTATCACAGCTTGCCTCATTCGGGCATGAGATTTTCTTATATAGATTGCCTACATTTTTAATGTTTTGTATTAGAAGGTGTGTGTGTGTAGATAGTTCTTTTTAGACAGGGGATTATAATTGTCTCTAACATGAAATATTTTTCCTAACAGCTAACAATATTTTATAATGTAATTACTTAGCTGTTTAAATTTTATCTGTTTAGAGGCAGCAATGAGCCAGGAAAAAAGAAACAACATATCTGCCATATTGAGGGATGTGGAAAAGTTTATGGCAAAACATCTCATCTCCGAGCACATCTGCGCTGGCATACCGGTGAAAGACCATTTATATGCAACTGGATTTTTTGTGGCAAGCGATTTACAAGGAGTGATGAGTTACAAAGACATAGAAGAACCCACACAGGTTGGTCAGCACTCTCTGCATGTGTAGTATGGCAAGTATAAATCATAGTGGCCATGGCTTAGCAGTGGTATCAAAGTTCTCGCTTGTTAGGGGGTCTGAAAACTACTTTGAAATGTAAATAAAGTAACTTTATAAAAGAGGAAGTGGTAGACTTCAGTTTTCATCAATTCAAGCTAACAACAAAATCAAATAAATAAAATGAGAAATCTGTTCAAATTATTCTTCTCTACCTATGCTAGAAAAAGGTGACCATACATAGCTGATGGACATTAGGATTGTCTGTGTACCAGGGTCATCGTTTCCTCACTTGGACTAGCTTAATCCTTAAGAAATCTATTAACCTAGTCCTTACATCAGATTTGGTCATCTTGGGAATTGTCTAGAAGTTACAGGTGAGAACAGATGAGACAAATTAATGGTTCAGACTGGAAAGGTGGACCTTTTAGAAACTGAAAATGTTATCAGCCATCACATTTCTGGTCTCAAGAACACGTGTTCCCCCATCCTCAACCCCTTGCCAATAGCATCAGAAGACAGCACTTGAAGTCTAAGTGCTAGTTACACTTGAACTGTGAAAGGACTTTTTAGTATGTTGAATTTATCTCTCTTGATGTAGATTTCATACATACCCATGGAGCTCTGGGATTCATATTTCCAATTTCCCTTCTCATCACTGTAATTTAAATAACAAAAGTATTCTTTAAAAAATTGCTATTAAGTCATTCTTTCAGGGCTTTTACCTCTCCTAATTTTTCTGCTTTATGGAAATTTATGGAAACTCTGGTGACCTGCAATTCAAACTTCTCACCAGATAATCACAGCATAGCAAACATTTGTTGTGAACAGTTTAGTAGTGAGGAGTAGTAGATTCCCAGAAGCTGACCAGAACACACCTGGAAATCAGACATGGAGAAGAAAACATTGTATCCTTTTAAAGACACTGCCAATGTTGAATAGAAAAGGGTTGGATTCCAATGATCAGTCAGTGTTCAATGCTCCCTTTCAGTAACATTTTGGTTTTGTTCTTCTTTTTAAAAGGTGAAAAGAGATTTGAGTGCCCAGAGTGCTCTAAAAGGTTTATGAGAAGTGACCATCTCTCGAAACATGTCAAAACTCATCAGAACAAGAAAGGTGGTGGAACAGCCCTTGCTATCGTTACCTCAGGAGAACTGGACTCTTCAGTTACTGAGGTTCTTGGTTCTCCAAGAATTGTCACTGTTGCTGCCATTTCTCAAGATTCAAACCCAGCAACCCCTAACGTTTCAACAAACATGGAAGAATTCTGAAAGGATCATTTACATGGACGCCTAGTGCTGCACCTGTCCTTTCAGGATGTGGAAGTGGGCTGGTAAAGTGGATTACAGAGCAGGAAACCATGTTTTTGGTCATGACTTGTGTAAGTGTTCCAGGTTGGAGGGTCAGCATGGGAAGTGTACACCGGTGCAACAAGACAAAAATTTCAAAAATACAAACAGCGCAAATTGATGTACTGGATAAACAGATGGGGGAATATTATTTCCATACTGTACTTTTTTAGTTATATGTCTGTATATCATGTAAGGATTTTAAATGAACTCCCTCCCCCTCCCCCCCCCCCCCATTTTAGCATTGTATATTAATGTGTTTATAAAAATCAGATAATATCAATGTCAAACAGGGTGGACCTTGACTAGGATTACTATAATTTGATGAAGGTACTTTTGTTTTTAAAATAAATTTGTAATATTTTCATGAGAACATCCTTTTCCCATAAGACACAGCAAAACCAAAAACAGATTGAACGATCCTGGAAATATTTTAGGTTTTTGCTCAGTCCATAGAACACATCAGTTGATTTTGGCCGTCTTTTCTCAAGTTTTGGAACTGTTCTAGTAGCAGCTGGATGAGCATGCTGCAAAGTGGTTCTGAGGAGGACCTCAGATTAATTTTGACCACTACATTGTAGTAGTGTGTATAAATGACAATCAGTGAGCTCTAATTCCTCTCTTTGTTTGGAGAGCTAAGGTTATGTAGAATTAGTGTATACGGTAGGAAAGATAAAACCATAGAGAGATATTAATGTAAGATTTTACAAAAGTAATGGTATCATTATGTAGGATGAAACATGAATATGGCAACTTTTGTGTCAATTTTTGGTATTTTGTTTCATTATATTTTAGAACATCTATGGTCCACTTCTAACTTGTAGGTAACATGAATCATCAAATCTCATTCTTAAGTATATACATGTTTTAATTTTTGTTAGAATTCATGGAAATTAATCAAACAGTGAGTGTTGTAGCTCATTCTCCGGTATCTTCTCTCTGTAAATACTAGTTATATTGTGGTTAATGTGCTGAGTTCTTTATGCTTTGACTTAATAGCCAAAGAAAAGAATTAATTATCACATTTTAACCAAAAAAGAAAAAAAAAGGATTGAAAGTAAACATTTTTCTCTCTTTTCCCCTAAATATTACTGTCTTTATTTTCTCTTCAAGGATAATCTGTGGGCTGGTAATAAATACCTGTTACCTATCAAGTCTTACATTGAGCCTCCAACAAGAAAAACTGGGGAAAGAAGAATATAGTTATCTTTTTACTATATGACTTCTGATTTCAAAGGTTTAGCTACATTTTCACATAGTTTAATAGGAATATAGAGGAAAGGGAAAACAGAAGCAACGGCAAAAAAAACCTGCATCTTGTGCGTGAGAACTCCAGTATGTACAAGGAGGAAAGATGGCCAAATATTTCATACTCAGGACTTTTAATTACTTCCCATAGGCATAAATGTAACCTTTTAGACATACAGTCATTTGGTAGTAACTGTCATGACCAGTTTTTAAAAAAATTTATACACCAAAATATTTGTGATGTAACTAGAGGAGGTGCAGTGCAAGAAGGATAAACTGGGGGTTTTTGGGTTTTTTTCCCTGCAAATTACAAAAGGAAGACCATGTTTAATAGCTGTTGGTTTGAGAGGCATGATAGATATCTTGTGCATTCCCTCACAAAACATATACTTCTCATCTGAATACTTTATCAATCTTGTGGTGTTTTCTGTATTTTTGAAGCAAGAGAAACACCAATCATTGTTTACACTGTGTACACTTTAGGCCAGCCCTTTGTAGCAAAATACTAAGCTGAAGGTATTTTATGCTTTCAGTTTACATAAAAAGCTTTGAGATTAAGGAAAAACAATTTTACACTGTGGTTATAAATTTCAAGTTTCTTAAAGCTTTTGTAGACTTGTAAGAGAGTCTTTAAATTTTAGTTGGGTTTTGTACATTGTTTTGTATATTTTATTTAAAGTACTCTGATGTATCTGGATTTAAAACATCAGAATCAATTAGATGCGACATTTAATACAGATGAACATTAGGTAGTATTAACTGTTAATTTTATTATATAGGAAATGAAATGTCAAATATATATTTTATCATTAAGCTTCACAATCAGTGCTATAAATTTCTTTATGCAAAGAAGAACTTTCCTAACGTTAATACCATGTTTCCTAGAAGTTAACAGTTTTTGTAAATTGAAGTTATGAGCATTCTGCACAACCATTTCATACATAATTTTTTCATGCATACTTAGGTATGCAGATAGGAAAGCGAAGTCATTTTTAATCTGCAATGAATCCCTATTATAGATGTATCAAAATCTAAATCTGGTTGGCTTCATAGCATCTCAAGTACATTAAACTTGTGTTAGCAGGTGCACATTTTACCACTGGAATTAGAAACATTTTGACAGTCTGTTCTGCATACCATTCTGAATCCACTTTTCTGTCTTAAAAGGATCGTAAATTTCAATGTCCTTTATTTGACTCAGTGGGATATAGCTGTTGTAAGTAATAGGGCACAGATGTGCAGTAGTATCTTGTTTAATGGCATTTCACTGTTCATTCCCTTTGCCACCATTAAAAATTTTGCTTTATTGTAATTATCAGTGCAAAGTGTATTTACCATGGTAGAACTCCAGTGTTAGAATAGTTTTTTTCTTACAATATACTTTCTTTGGTTAGGTTCGTGTATGTGTTGCCGATTACATTAGAAATTGGTGTAAAGTCATTATTTATCACATTCTTTCACGAGAGCAGTAATAAAAGTGTGTAATCTAGGAGAAAAAGTTAATTTGTCAAAGTTAGGTAAGCATGATGTTTAGGTCCTATTTTTCAATTTTATAACTGTTTTATTGCAACAATATTTGTATTTAAGTCTTCATTTTAATGCCTTGTGGTGTTTTTTTATGCATGTCACTGAATTGTCATCCCGCAAGAATTGATGTGCAGCATAGGGTATTAAATCTACATAATGATTTTGAAACAGAAAAATAGTTGATGGTAAAAATGTAAATGTTTTGCAAAAAATTCCTTATAAAAAAAAGTTTTGTAGTAATATTTCACTTGTAAATTTTTCTAAAAAAAAAATGGAAAAGGAAAAAAATGAGAGAGTAACATTTCCCCACATCTAGAATTTACAAATTAATTCTGCCAGCAACGCCTGTTAGGCATTAATTTGACACTTTTACAATGCTGATTTGTATAATTTTTTGGTGGGTTTGGAACTAAAATCATGTACAAGTTGTTGCCTGCAATAACATTTTGCAAGTAACCTATTAAAATTCCCTTGAGTTTAAAAGGTTTCTTCATTTAATTACTTACAATATAAAGCAGCAATAAATTATGTTGGAGCGATAATCTGTTCATCAAGAAGAACACTAGAAAGCAAATGCTTCTCAATGGGGAAAGGTTGGCAGCAGTTTCTGGATTTGTGTAATTAAGACCTGTACTTGCTGGTCAGCGTTTCCCAACTGGCAGACTCCCAGCAGGGAATTAAACCAGCAGATTCTAGCTCAGTGTGAATTCCGTGGGGTTTGTGCAGCTATTGGGAGTGGAAGTTAATGGTTATTCCTGAACATACCAAAGGAAAAGAAAAATAAACCTTTTCTAAGGTAAGGAGAATGAACACACACACACAAATAAATATTTTAAAAAAAATCCATTTGAAAGATAAATATTAGAAGTGTCATGATTGTACTGCAGATGGGGAATAAATAGAACAAATAAATGGAAACCCAAAAGCACTCACTTCAACTCATAGAAAATACACCAAAGTTTTTCTGAGTGAAAAGTGAATGGACCCCTCCTGCATTTGTGTTATGCTAAAATAACTTTTTGAGTATACCAATTATAATGGTATACTAGTGTTTTGTAATACTAAAAGAATTTATTTGGAAAGCCCTTGCAGTACTTATGCAGTGAACAAGTAGTAGTATATCACAAAGGAAGAAATAAATGTCAAGAAGATCACTTGCTTGTTCCATCTTCCAAAAGAATGGGGAAAAAAAAAAAGTGGCTAAAAACCTGACCTAATATCAATTACCTTTATTTTATGTTTCATCAAATACCTGTTTAAGTCTTATTAACCTCTATTGGAGGGCAATGATTCTAGTTTCAGACAAACTTATTAACTGAAGTCAAACTAAGTCATAATTCAGAGTAACTGCATCTGATCAACTAACACATCTCTACTGCCTAACTCTTCAGTATTGTGGCACTGGCATTTCTTTTGGGAGTGGCAGGATACGTGGAGTTTTGAAAGTTTCTAGATTTTCCACTTAGCTAACACTGTGGTACTGTATCAGAAAACATAACAGAATTTAACATAAAAGACATGAAGGATGAACACACATGTTCCATTTTATCTTTTTGGCCCTTGAAACTGGCTCGTTTTACTGTGCAAGACAGTTTAATAAAATATAGTGTCATTTCTTCTACAACTTCAGTACCATTAGCTATTTGATTACCTTCTATGTTTATTCTGTTAGCTTGATGTCATGCCCAGCTAGGTAGCAGATACTAGGGTGGTGTCTTCTATATGTAAAAATTCATATTTTAGTCCTATCGACATTTCTGCTGTCAGCTCCACTTCTTTCTGCTTTCCATATCCCTTCTCCCTAAAGCTACTTGCATCATTTCCTGATACCCTGAGACCTGGAAATCCTGCAGAGACCAATACCACTATCCTTTCGTAGGGAGAGGACAGCAAGAGACCTTTTCTAGCAGAAACACTTCACTCTGTAAAAGTCTAGCGGCGACTGGCAGCAGGTTGATAGGTGATGTGAATGTGGCTAAAGGTGCTTTCTTCACCTCAGCTAGACGTTAAACCACCCTGAGTGTGGGACTTGGCTCAGTGTGCTTAACACAAGTGATGCAGTGTTTGCAGAAACACTGAAACTTCCCTCATTTTGCCATGGAATCACTTGGGATAAAAGATTCACAGCTTGCAAAGGACTTTTTTTAACAAGCTCTGAAATGTGGGAATTGTTGTCTTCAAATTATTCCTCTAGCATCACTGAGGTATTTGTCTGGTTTTATTTTAATTTGTTGGGTGGTTTGGGGTTTTTTTAGCAAGGATCAAAAATTTCCTACCTTCCAAATTGACAGATCAAGGAACATTGGCATTTCTGTGGCTTACATGAGGAGCAGCACGCAATGTACGATTCAGAATATGTAGATTCCAAGATTTGCCTATCATTTTTATGTACAGAAAATGCCAAGCCTTGAACCATCTAATAATTTCTCATAATGATGTTTTTTAGAACAGCTTTAAAAGAATAAACCCAGAAAAATTTTGTCAGCCTTTAGAGTTTCCCCTAGGAAATAACCCTTTCTGTTATAGAATGAGGTGTGTTGGAAACCACAAATACTCAGAGGTTTCTTTACCAGCAATAATTTTTACAGCATTTCTAGAATTTTTCCCTTTCTCCCTTGCGTCTGTCCCCTGCATTGTATCCCTGCCTAGGTTTCTATTAAGATCTCTCTTACTGCATCCTCAGACGCTGTAGCTTTTTATTTTAATGATCTCTTGCTTCTTGCTAAAACTACTACAGAAACACATATACTGGACAAAAGAAGTACTCTGTCTCAAATATTTGTATTGGAAAACACTTTTGGAAAGTATTTGAGTTGAATGAGGTCTCTGTTCCATCCCCACATATTATGGAAGCATAGTCCAGAGTAGAGTTTAAATTGGAGTATAAATTTGCAGGGCAAGGGTTTGGGTGTTTTTTAAATAAAAATTGTTTATGCTGCAGGTCTGAAATTCTGTTAAGTGTTACTTTTTAATCTGTTTTAAGTTCAATGCATAGCTTTGTGTCACTTGTATACATTTTAAAGGGAAGTCTTGGGACAAATTCCAGGAAGAACCCACTCTCAACGTTGGCTGACCTTTCAGTGTCGACACATTTATCAAAGATTTTTCTAACAACTGAAAACAAGCATTAAGAAAAGCATCCTCTCTGTAGACCTACATATGTTCAGACTTTTAAAAAATAAATAAATAAATAGAATTTATGAAGTTTTGATTTATTTTCATAGCTCGATTTACTAACTGGAACTATTGCTGATAGGTAAGGCGTGTGAGTGATAAGTGAGGCACTCACATCATCTCTCGGGAGCTACTTCAGAGATCTTTCAGCCTATAGAAGTATATAGTTTAGAAGCAATGTATGGAAGTGTTTATTTAAAAGAAAAATAAAAGGTAGCTGGTAACAGGACTTTTTTTTCCCCTGAAGTCTATTTTTTTTTATTGACAGCTTGTCATTAAAGCTTACTGCTGCTTTCAGTTATTTCTAAGTGGTGTTTAATATAAGCTGGCAAAGTGAAAAGAAGTCAAAATAATGGAAGGAGGCAAGAATTACTTGAGAGCGGGATGAGAGGGATGATAAAGTATTTAATTAGCAGGAAATGGGTGATGTAAGAGAGTACCTTACATAACAGGAGACTCGAAAGCAGACACAAACCTGAATGAGATCTAAAGTGGTAACAGAGGAGTAGGAAAAGTAGTTGTTCCCATTTTGAGCTAGAAAGAGATAGAGAATAGGTTTGTCCCTCTGCAAACACACCATTTTTTGTGCTTTTGTCTTTTGAAAGAACACTGGTACTGCCCACAGTGTGGGCAGCTTCGTTCTACCTTGATGAGGGGCAGAAGCCACTTGGTAGACTCAGTGCTAAAACGTGTTTAATAGTGGAAATCCTTGTTAGTATTTATTTCTCTGAACTGCTGGATTTACAGGCACAGAGGAAGATGTTAAAAGTAGAGTCCCCTGGGAGCTGTGCATGGACACAGTAAATGTCAGTAATCCCGGATCTGCTGCCATCTGTTTACGTTAAGACAGGCAATCAATTTTTACACACTGTCATAAAACAGAGAGATTTTTCTACTTACGTAGGAAAAAAAATCAATTTCCCTCAGGGTTTCTCCCCGCCCCTGTTTTATAGCAGCACGATACAATGTAGGAATCAAGCCGGTAACCTTGATGGAATAAAAATACTTTGGTTTAAACAGTACGAGCTCAAACCATGAAACAGCAAAACACTGAAATTCCTGCCCTTAAAAATGGGTAGAACTGATTTCACTGTCCTCCAACCCCAGCTTACTGACAAAGTTCAAATGACGTAATTCAGAAGTGATGCGGTCAATATGGCTTTGATGTTAAACACAATCCACACTTCTACATAAACATGTACAGATCTCAGTTGTGTGGAACCAAGTTTTTGAAACCTCTCCTGAAACTAATATTGAAACCTCTGGGTAGCCTGCTTTGTGCACTTTATGCTTTCAAAACTAGTTTGCCATTGTGGATCACCTAGAAACGGGTCCGATAGGCATTAATTACTGCTATTCAGCCAGTAATAATGAGTGACAACACCTTTGCTCTTCCTTTAGTTGTGACTGTTCAACAGCCTCTATCTTCTGTTTGGTTTAGCAGCGTGGCCTGTGACCACAGCGTTACACTGAAGTTCCTCAGTCTTTTAGGAAGGCTGGTCTGCATTATGATCGTTACCTAACTAATTTGCAGTAGCTGACAGATCACCCAGTAGCAAGATGTGAAGAACAGAGCTGGAGAGCAACGGAGTGTGTGAAGAGCCAATATCTAGAGAGGTATTACCCACAAAAATGCCTAATTTAATCGTGTCTCTCTGATCCCTTCCATGCTTCCCAGTTCTGCATGTGGCCTGCAGGAAAAGAAAATAAAAATAATCATTATCCTTGATCTTGAGGAGATGTCAAGCACATGCACAGGAACATGTGCTTAAGCAAAAAAAAGCATGCTGAGACAAGTATTTATTGCCACCAGGCCCTGCCAGATGAACAGCAATGACGTACTGAGGAAAGTCCAAAGTGAAATTTACTGGGGAAGGCGATAACAGATTTCAAAGGGGTCACAGGAGCAGAGAAGGGGTTTGAGGCAATATTCTTTTTGTCAAACTGAAGAAATGAAAATCCATGCATCACAATAATTTGTATGAATTGCTTTGTTTAAATGACTTCACTGAATGTCCGATGTGATCTCTCAGCTGAACTAGCTAGCCAAACTTTTCCACAAAGATCCTAGGAACATGAGTGTATAGAAAGGGTCAGAAAATGACTTTTTGAAGCTGTCAACCCTTTTTATTTCAGAGAACAAAAAGCTTTTGTTCAACTGCTTCACTGAGATCTTAGGGATTGGTGTCTATTTCATGTACATCTAGTCAACTCTCACCTAATGTCCCTCAAGATTTAAGAGTATGATTTCAAATTACTGTGGAATTTGTCTGTTAATTATCTGTTAATTGTCCTTTTGACTGGCCAACTGAGAGAATCAAATATCCACCCCACATGCCTCCTTGAATGTGTCTATTCATTGCACTACAGCTGCAACAGCTAACCACACAATTTCTGTTGAAGGTTTCAAGAAAACTCTTGCTGAATTGCACTGCTATAAGACCTTCTGGTTTTATGAATATATGAGATGAGATTTAAAGAAACAAAAGTATTATCAGCAAAGAAAAAGCCAAATAAAACCTGAGGACAATTTCTGCCAGTCACCAAGGTTACAGAAGGATTCGGTAAGATACTTAAGGTTCAATCTTTAGGATTGTTGTCCCTCACTGCTAGTATTATTTTATTTTCCTTCAAGAATCTTGCACTTGGTCCTCCCCCAAGGACATGGGGAAATTACTTGCCTTTGGTAGATAGATAAATAGATAGATAGACAGACAGATAAAAGTTCTTCACTGATGCCCATTTATGTTTGTAGAATGTTCTTGGATGTGACCTAAGAGGCAGGTTTGTTTGTCTGCAGGGAGAACCTTCAAAAGTCCCTGCACTTATTTCAGGACAGCTATTTTCACTCTGTGATCCCAGAAAAGAGAAGCAGATCAAGACAGAGTGAGGACCTATATTGCGCAGATTGATGGCTCCAATGAGCAAGAGGAGGTGAAAGAAAAGAGTTCTCTCGCTGTTTTGCTGAGAGAGGTAGAAAGTGATCTAGAAGTTCATTATGGGCTAAATATTGACCAAATAAAGCAAAGGAATGGCACTGGTGAGAGCGCCAGACTCCAAGGCCTTGCAACTGTGCTGAACTCCAGCTGGCCCCCACAGAGGGGGAAGTAATTCCCTTTTCTAAGAATGAGAGGAGAAAGGTGCTCACATAAAAAGAAATCAGGAGAAGAAATGTAATGTCCCTCTTGCTGCAGAAGAATGAGAGAAAAAATTGTCATGGTAGGAGCACTATGTTTCTTGCACAAAGTGAGAAGTCAAGCCAGCTCCAAAGGTCTGGCATGCAATGGACTGCTGTTACTAGGCATTACCTCAATCATAGAATCATAAAATCATAGAATGGCCTGGGTTGGAAGGGACCCCCAGGATCATAGAGCTCCAACCCCCCGCCACAGGCAGGGCCACCAACCTCCAGGCCTGGAGCTACACAAGGTTGCCCAGGGCCCCATCCAGCCTGACCTTGAACACCTCAAGGGATGAGGCATCCACCACCTCTCTGGGCAGTCTGTTCCAGCACCTTACTACTCTCTCTGTAAAAATCTTCCCCCTAATATCTAATCTAAACCTTCCTTCCTTTAATCCATTCCCCCTTGTCCTGCCATTGGCTACCCTTTTAAAAAGTTGATTCCCCTCCTGTTTGTATGCTCCCTTCAGGTACTGGAAGGCTGCAATGAGGTACCCCCGCAGCCTTCTCTTCTCTAGGCTGAACAAGCCCAGCTCCCTCAGCCTCTCAATATTTGGGCTCAACTTTCCAGAAGGTTTTCCATGCGGCAGAGCAAGGCTCTGCTCAGCCAGAGCTTTTCCTACAAACAGGTACTGCTTTCTGGGGTGTGTTGGTAGTAGAGCTCAGCTCATTGTCAACATTTCAGTTTTCCTAGATGCAATCTGTTGGGTTTTTGGCTTTTTTTCTTTCCAAAAACCTCTATGACCACAGAGGTCTTCTGGATGCCCGTGGTGGGAGCATACGTGTGTTTTATAAGGGTGTTGTTGCATTAGTCATGTGAGGGAAACCACCTTTTTCTCCAATGAGCAGCCACCTAAAGAGATGCTCTATGGCTGACCAGCAAGTTACCCAGCCACTGTTAAGGGACAAACGAATGAGCAGCCTGTAAATGCCAAACCAACGAAATCTCAGAGAAAAGTCTGTCATGCACCAAATAAAATGTCCTTGCAGCTGACATGATGGATGTTCCTCTCAGATATCTTCAGATGTTTTTGCCATTCTCTGGGTTGGAAACATACATCCTGCAAATGTCTATTTTGTTTGTGCTTAATCAGGCACAAGTAGTCTGCTCTAGCAGCAGCTGCAAAGTTGGGAAGGCAAACACTGGCGACCTGCTGCTTCTTCCTCCCGCAAAGGGCAAACCAAGGAGCAGTTTTAAATCGCAATAGGAAATACTTACCAGGCAGCGAGTGTAACTTCAGAGAGCAGCTGTCCTCACACAGCTGCGCAAGAGGAGGCAGTTACTCTTCGCACGACCTGAAGTTTAACCAAGACCTGCCCACATAAAGTCCCAACAGTTCCGACGCTTCCAGCCGAGCCCCCGTCCCGGCACCAGCGGGAGCGGGGCCGGTAGGACCCGTCCCCGGTGGCGCTGGGCCCCCTGTGGAAGCCGGGTATTTATGGGCTGTTTTATTAACGGCATCCATCTGACGGACTATCCTGGCATCCCCGGGGCATGCCGGGGAGCGGGCGGGGGCAGACAGCAAGCGGTTAATTTACGGCAGCCTTTGAGACGGGGGATGCTGAGATGGGGATCCGCGCTTCACACATTCTCGGAGGCAGCGGGCGGCGATGATGATGATGTAGTAGAAGAGATGTTGCTCCGTAAGGACCCGATGCGGTAAGCCATGACGAATTCCTTCAAATCCGGCCGCGCCGACTGTGCCTGCCTTCCGCCCCCGCCGCCGGGGCTCCCCTGCCCGTCCCCACGGCTGCCGCAGGCGGCGGGCGGGCCGGGCCGCCCCCGCTCAGCTGCCGGAGGCAACAGCGCGGCCCCCCGAGCTCCGCGCCCGCCCTCGGCGGCGCAGGTGGAAGCAGTTGGGGGGCCGGGGGCGGCCATCCCCGGGGGGCCGGGCCGCGGTGAGCGGTAAGTGGGGGTGTGCGCCGGGTGAGGGAATAAATCGCCGCGGCGGAGGAAGCGGAGCAGCGGCTGGTGCTCTCACCGCAGCTCAGCGAGGAGGTGCCGGGCACGGCAGGTGAGCGGGGCCTTGGCGGGCCTCCTCCCCCCGGTCTCGGCGCACCTCCCGTCCCATCCCGAGGGGCAGAGCGCTGGCAGCCGCCGCCGCGGGTGCCTGTTCCCGGCCCAAGGGGCATCGCGGTGGGCTTGTCCCGAGGATTTTAGAAGGTTTCGGTGTAGATCTCCATACCCCCCTCGGTGTAAATATCGGGAGAAGGCAGCGGGTTTGGGTTTCCTTCTTTCGGTCCCGAGGGTTGCGTTACCTTTAAAGCCCGAGGGGTGCGGGGCCCAGCAGCGGGGCCGTGAGAACGGCGGCTCTCGGTGAGGCTTCGCGTCAGACCGAAACAGCAAAAAGTTGTTGTTCTCTCTTTTTGGGGTTTTTTCTTTTTGGGGGGGTTGGGTGGGTGAGTTTGGGGATGGACAAAACCTCTGGCTGATTCCAAATTCTTGTATTGGCCACCAGGCTCAAAAATAAACTGTGCGTGTACCTCCGCAGCGCTGCGCGGCTGGGCGCCGGGCTCCTCTCAGGGAAGCGGAAGAACCGCTTAACTCTGTCATACAAGCCCAGGGGTAGAACTGCTGATGCTTCACCGTGGCAATCTTCCTCCCATCCTCTCCTGCCACCTTCTCCTACGAATGTGTGTGGCTTGGAAAATCATCTGTGCCGTTTGCAGAGAGGTCTCTGACTCTCCTCCGCTGTACTGCATCTGTGATGAGAACTAGAAACCTGAGAACTCTGTAAGGCTTGGTCCGGGTTAAAAAGTTTTGTGGCAAATGAGATGTTTTCATGAGTGTAGTGACTGACTGGAAAATCTGTGAAAACTTCACCTGTGCATAGCATAGCTCCCCTTCTCCCCTCTCCTTCTACCTATGAAGTTATGCTTGTGCTGTGGTCAGGACGCTGGCAGTTTCTTGCCCCTAGCTGCTGATCCATGCCAAGAGCATGCTGACCTTCTCTGGGGAGACTGTTCCTCTGCAGAGGGGCTGCCTCAGTCCCTCTTAGCCCTCTGATGGCATTCAGTGGGCTACAACCTCACCATAAGTGTCACTTACTGCTCTGTGTGAACCGGTCCCTTCTTAACGTGGTCCTGGGCTGCACCCAGTTCAGCTTGTACTCAGTTATGCCTCTTTAATTTTTTCAGGTAGGTTAAAAGTATCTACTTCAATGAAAACTTAGATTCTGCGTTTCTGAGCAAGCAGTGAAATTCTCAGTAGCTTGCACAGCTGCCAAGTCACAAAATACAGAGCCCGGGCAAATAATATTTTGAAGCTAGTTTATTTTTGGACATGAGCACATAATTTATGGTGAGATTATACTGTCAGAAATACTGTTTTTGTTCCCACTAACTTAAGGAGGAGTTGTGTGTACAGAGTTGAACAGATTTAGATCTCTGTCATTCTCATCTTGCGTCCTGCAGTGCAGCCTCACTGGTGTCGGGAAGCATGACCCTAATTCTGTATCTGTTAGCTGCAGAGCAGGCTTTGCTTGCTTGCTTACAGGGGGTAAGATAAGAGTATAGGGCTTTTTGACAGAGCAGAGGGAATACATGTGTCTAAATTCAATTAAGTATATTGAAGTGTGGCACTGATGAAAGGTGGTGTGGAGTATCCAGGGATTATTTTCAAAAGATGATTTGCATGGTCATATTTCCAAGCCCAGAGACTTGGAAAAAGTCAATGCACATCCATACTAAACCTGGAAAAGCAGGTTTACAAGAAAGCCTGAGGCATCTATGTATGTTCAAGTAGTATAAATGGTTTGGAAAATATTCTTTGGATTTTTAGCTCACCACTTTACATGCATTCTCCAGTCAGTCCCAACAAAACATACTGAGATTTTTACTTTTATAATGCATCACTTGTTGGAGAGTTCTGAGGGAGTGGGGGCTCTCACCTTCATCATTCTGTCTAAACAGTAGTGTGACGATAACATCATCAAACTGGTAACCCACATAGTACTTGCTTTAGGTGCCACGTGAGGTGATGCAGAAAGCTGTCAGTGCTATGAGGAAGACCACAAAATGCCTTGGAATAGAGACAAACAGGAAGGACCTCCAGTTTGGGGAGCTGTCTCAAGCATACAGTAACTTTCATAAGAAGTATTTATAGCCAAATATTTGTAATAAGGCAGCAAAACCAAGGCTGAGAGTCTAACTGGCACCAGAGAAAATTTATGCCAAATAACTCTGATGAAAGAAAAAAGTGATTCTTTTAAAAAGCAGCTACTCTGCTCTCTATGGACTCAGAGAAGGCTTGTTGCTGGAGGCATAGCATGTTGCTTTTATTTTCTGGTTGTATAATGGATGTGACTGCTGTCATCTGAATTGTTTACATCATGAAACATATGTTCCTCCCTGTGCTCAGGTCTCTAGAGCCATCCTCCATGGGTGATGTACTTCTTGTCCAGTATATGTCATTGTGAAAGATGAGGGATGAGTCACTTCCCTTGTGGGCTGCTGACTAACCGCCCCTCCCTCCTTCTGGAGCCCTGAGGTGGTGAAGCTACCCCACCTACCCCACCGCCAGTTGGGCACATGTGGAATCATCACCTCAGATTGGCTCTCTGCTGACTATGTGATGTAAAAATGGTTTATTAAGTCATGTGATTAAAGGCTTTTACAGCTTATAAAGAAGGAAGGCTGTGGGAGTATTTAGTTTTCTACTGGTTTTCCCAAAATAGTGTAGCTTCTGAAATGTAAAGCAGAGGAGATTTATAAGCCAAATTTTGAAACCCTGTGTATCAGAGTTATTAGGATTAAACTATAAAAGCTAGTACTTAACATGAGACATTTTTAAAAGGCAGAAATAATTAAATTACTGTATTTACAATTTCTTTCTGTGTACATGTCTTAAAGCAAGAGGCTTCTATGTAACTTTATTAACAGCACTGTGTAGTAGACAGAATTAGGGCTGGATTTTTTTTGTGTCTTGTAAAAGTTCTGGGAATAACATGAAATGTTTCATTCTGAAGTGTAGCTGAATCTAATCTATGTGACTGCCGCAAAGAAAAAGTGCAGAGAGACTGTAATCCAGATCAGACTCCTACCTTTGCAATAAAAATTCCCTTAAAACCGCATTTGAAACTCTGCAGTGGACCTACAATTGGTACAAAAAGCCAATGTCATGGATATAAAAGTGTTGTACTGTTGTTTTCAGTTCGTGAGTCAGTCATGGTCTGGACCACAGGTAAATCTGGGACCCCTTCCCAAAATTCTGAGATGTGCTAGCTATCAAAGTAACATGTTTTAAAATGGAGATACTCTAGTTCTGAGTAGTAGGGGTTTTTTTTTGTAATTATGGATCCAGAATCAAATTTTGGATTGAGGAAGAAACCAATATAGTGGCTTGTGTCTGTAGCTGGGATACAGGAAACCCAAATTTAAGGCCAGGACAGCCAAACAGGTTCCACAGCACAGTTTTAGTTGGTACTCCTGCATTTCTGCAAAGAATTGATGCTTCAAGAAGGGAATAACTGCCATTTGTGTGACAATATCAGGGATACTGGATATAAATACTGAGGACAATGGCAAAAGTAATAGTTCTCATCTTCCTGTCTCTTAGTACTTTGTAAGCAGCACTTGGATTTCAGGCTGGTCACTATCTTCAGGTTTTGATCTTGAGAGACAGTGGTTATGAATAGAGGCAGGGATAGAAGCACAACTCTCCTGCTGAGAAAGAAAACTCTTCCTGCTCAAAACCCATGACAAAACTCCCATCATCTTCAAAGGAGAAGGATTTCAAGCGCAGCAACCTGAATGGGTCTGAAATCCACTACTGGGCAGTTTGGGAAGGTCGAGATTTCTTTTAAAGACTAGTAAGAGGGGGTTGGGGAGTGGAGATCAATTCACGACTAGCATGAAGAAAAGAGAAGAGGAAGTTGACAACTAAGTTCACAGTTGGTTGCTAAATCTGTGTTTATTAAGGAAGCTGATTTTTGTGAAAGCGAACGCAGGCACTCTGCTGGCTTAGGTAGCTCTGATTAAAATGCAAGTGGAATTGTTTCTCCTTTGGTTTGACGTTACAGAAACAAATATCTTAAGATTTGGTTGTCACAAACAGTATCTTTAAAGCTATTGTGACCATTTGCTTAACTAGCGTATTCTGCAGGGAGAAGGCAAAACTTCCCAGCAGTAGCACCTCACAAATTTTTTAACTTAAAATGTCTCATAACTTCCCATCTTTATGTGTTTAAAAAAAAAAAGAAAAGCTTTCAGCAAGAAGTGCTTAAAAATTTATTTTTAAATTAAGAGCCTTTCCTTTATGAAAGGTTTTTAAATAAATGAGAAGTGAAAGCGTAGAGATTTTGGCATTAATTTAGTGCTTGCTCAGTATGTGCATAAGGAGTTTCATTTATAGCCTTGATATTTAAATCTAGTCTCTAAACTCCACTGACATTTCATCCCTGACTTCAGTGTTAAACAACAGAAAAATAACCCCCCAAAATAGCAGTTTTACTCCTTTCTTCCGTACTGGAGCAAACCCAAACCCTATCAGGTTTATCAAGTGCAGGATGTTTAAGGGGCTTATGATTTAAGGGAGCATAACTTCCTTCATAAAGCCACAAATGAGCTCATTAAATTAGTCTGCCTCACGAGGCTCTAGGGAGCATGTAAGCGGCGTAAAGCATGATGCCCTCTTCATGGACGGTAAGGGAACTGATCTGAACGAGACCTCTTGGGAAGGGTTTTGCAGGGGGTGGGGAGGTGCAGGGGAGGAGAAAGGCTGCCATGGGAGTAGGGCTCTGTGGCCCTGAAGCAGCTGGTGGTGCTCAGGTGGCAAGCTTGGATGGAGTGTGAGCTTCAAAGTGCTGGAGAAACTGTTTGTTACTCTATCAAGTGTCTAATAAATTAGATCTCTGGAGAGAGAGGTGGTGGTTTGAACAGATAAACAGCAGCCCTGTGATGCTCCTCCTAGTTTGTTTTTCCTGTTAAGAGAATACTGGGTATAGGGAATATAGAAATATGCCCAGGCTCTCTCCCCTTGCTCACAATCTGTTTCTATTTTCTGAGGGAGGGAAGAGAGATAGTTAGTGGTGTAAACTTGTGAGTTTCTTGAAGCTGCTCAGTGTTCATTTTCATCTGATCAAGAAGTAATACCACCCTGAAACATAATTTCTGTCTCTGGTACTATTTGACTGGGACTCAAGCACAAATTTATGTTGATAGAAAAAGAACATATAAAGCTGATTTTGATTCAGATAGTCATGAGTTTGAGAAGCATGGCTTGGGTTAGCTTGGTGGTCTTGGATTTAAAGCAGCGGTTTGCAGTATGTGAGTAATAGCCAAGTTACTGCCATTACTGATTTCTCCTATTACTTCTCTCACTTCACCTCGAGGTGTTAGCACCTGTTCTACATGATAAGGAAAACACCCATCCCACCCAGGTTGTGTTTCCCAAGATGTGGAGCATCCTGTGGAAACCCTAAAACACAAATTCTGAAAGGACTGGTGTCAAGAGGAATTCAGCTTCCCATCCCCACAGTTGCAGCGAAGACTGACTTGCATCAAATGTATGCTGAAAATAAGTAAGGAAGGACTGTTGTGTGACCTGTGCACCACAGGAGAAAAATAATAAAAGCAGAAACATAAAAGTTCCTTTAGGTGACTAAATCAGATGTTAACTGGTAATAAATTGCATTAATGAGAAAGCAATTAAGTACTTAGTGTTCTAAATATTATATTTTTATTACTCCATTTTCCTCAGCAGTACAGTGCATGTTGAAGTATTTTCTGTGCAATAAATCTATATTAAACACTAATTGCTCTGTCATGTGAAACCATGGATTTCCAGGAATTTATATTTTGGAGTTATTAATTTCAAAGGCAAGACTTAAACTACCTGTAGAGTTACCAGAATCTTGAATCTCATGAAGCTGTGCCTCCAGCGCACAAAATAGGGTTATTCTGTTGTGTTACCTTTCCAGTGTGTTTCACATGGATTGCACCTCCATGTTGCCTTGAGTGCTTAATGCAAACTGAAATCTTCCCATAAAAGGCATCTCGTTGTTTTCAATTAGATCAGTACTAATCTCAAAGGATGGCAACAAAAAGGAGAGTGGCATCAATTATTGGGATGTGCATCTATTGCCCGTAGAAACTGCAATAATATGGGCTATGTTCCACAGAACTCACAGCTTAAGTAAACCAAGGCTTGATTTCAGCTTAGGACTATGTACAGAAGAGATTGATAATTGGTTTTTGTATAAGCAAAGATTTGTAAGCTGGTCAATAATGTGGGAATTTGCCCCACAATAATAAATCACTCTGGAGGCCGTGGTCAGGGTCAGCTCCTTGCTGTACATCATGTCAGTGATGAACCAGGGGGATAGTGCAAGTAAGCATGGAGCTAAAACAGGGACAGGACAGATGAAGTTTAAAGGAAATGACTGAAGGGGGAAAAATAGAGGGTGAAAGGGAGAATGTAAACTTTAATGTTCTTTTAATATTTTATTAAAATGCTTTATTGTGTATTGTTAGATCCACTTTTTGTAAATGCTGGCAAAGTGTAAGAAAAATATTAAATAAAATATACTTAATATTTATGTTAACTAACAGCATTCAAATACCAAACTACCATGTAACTTGCTTATTAGAAAATTACACAGTAAAATGCAGACTTTTCACATCTGGAATAATTGTAAGGAACATTCAAAGGATCTGCTGCCAATAATTTGAGAGGGTGTTTGGCCATGGTTTTGATTAGCAAATACATCTGGGGGTGTGATCTGTGTCTTCAGAAATGACCTTTTTATCTCTCTTTTCAGGGTTTTTTTCTTATTGGTTTTCCTTTGATCAGAGAGAAATTCTGAATTTCGGTGGTGTTCATCCTTAAAAGTAAAGGGGAGTGAAAAGCTCTCTACTGTCGTGGTACAGTTCTTGCTTTCAGATTCAGGGGCTTTCTTTTGTATTTTGCAGACAAGATCCTAATTCCAGCAGAGTGCTACATGCCACCGAATTAGGTCGTCACATCTGGCTCATGACCTTGAATAGGGATTCTGCTGAACCTCTTCTGCATGGCCTTCATCCAGACCCCCAAACTGAGCTGAACATCTGGAAAGCAAGAAAATACAGTATTTTATACATAAATAGGCAAGTAAGTGATTTCCAATGTTATTCTAAATATCAAGGAGAACTTTCTTTTGGTTTGCCTTTCCCACATCTTACACCAAAGAGATGTTTTGTTGTCGTAATTGTTGCTGTCTTAGTGTTGTGAATAGCTTGGAATGGTTTCCTAAATAACCAGGCAATGCATAAGTTGCCAAAGAGAAAGAGTTAGAGTAGAGGATGGTGACCATTGCTGGTGAAGGGCGAAGTAGCAGTCAGGAATTCAGTTGGGTTTTTTTCTAGATTTCTTCTCATGGTATTTCTCAAACTCTGGAGAACATGAACTTGAGAACAAAGGTTGTATTAGTGAAATTTGAAACTGCTACTGTTTTTTCATGGTAATAATCACAGCTTGTTACAAGTGAAACGGCTCTTTTGAGTTCAAGAAAGATGTGCAAGGTTATTTTCTTTCCAGATATGAAACATTATTGGGAGCTGTTTAATCCTCTGCTTCTTCCACACTTGTTAGCGGTGTTACGATGTCAGGTAAGTGGACATTATGAAGTTCATTCCCTGCTGACAGCTTTTGGAGCCTTCCCATGGGTTTCAGCTGGCATGGATCAACCTTTATCTGCTAGTACACTTGAGGCCTATTAATTCTCTGAGTGCAGTTGTATGTTGCCTGAGTTCTCCTTTCTAGTCTTTTGACAGGTGACTGTGATCTTTAATTGCTTGCTTTCCCCTTTGGTAAATTCTAGCTTCAGAGTCCTGTTCAAAAAATAATTAAGATCACAAAAGCCTAATAAAGTGGCTGTTACCCTGCTTCTCGGGACATTTTCAGGGAAGTAGAAGGTGGTACAGGTAGAGTGAATGGGATGTGTGGGTTTTTTCTGTGTTTATATGTGTGTATGTTACAGAATAATCTATAATTTGTTTTGATACAACAATCTAAGTCATGATGGTGAGATATACCAGGTCTGCAGGAGCGTGCACATGTTAAATCAAGCACCCTTGTGTGCTGAGCTGGCTCATTATTTGTGGGACTTTTCAAACCTTTTGTGGATACTTTTCCTGTTGTAAAAATAGGCAAGAGAAACAACAGTAGCAAAATCAATTAGTATGTGCAGGGGTTTTAGCTTTGTTTTGATTCTTTAGCAGCAGCAAATCTGCAGATAGATAAATTCTACCCCTGAAAGAAATTAAATAAGGCATTTAGCAATAAAGACATATTTTGTTAATACGTTACTTTGTATATAAAATTAAACTTTAATGGAATAGAATAAAATCCCAGTTTCTGCTATGATGTTAGTCAATTTAGGAGACACCAGCTCTGCAAACAGCTTACACTCATAAGTGTTGCCTTCCCTATTTTACTCATGGTTAAATATCACTGTTAAAACTTTGAAATAAAACCTTAAAGTATTAGTACATTTACTTTTTATTTATTTATTACCCTAGCAGTAAAATTCTTATTTCTTGATGGGGGAACAATAGTTTTGTATTATTGAATTGAAATATGTTGAAGCAGTTTTTCCTGTTTATGTGTGACTAGAGGAAAGGATTGAAAATACAATAGTTCACCCTGTGCCTTTCCTTAGCGAGTGGTCTACAGTGACAGAGGGCAAAAATTTTCAGGTCTCTTAGGAACTTTTAAGGTCAGCAATGTGTTTAGTACCTACTAGGCAAAGGAAAGACAATATTCACTAGGACCCTGCTAGCTGCAGAGGCAGGCACTGTACTACAACTTTCACTGTAATGCAAGGTTTAAGCAGTAAAAGAGTAGACTTTATCTATGTCAAAGAAAGACCAAAGCTAACTGCTGGCATAAATCCTTCCTGTCATCCCAGCCCAGAGCATGCCTGTTGTGCCTTCTGCTGTGAAGGGCAAAATAGCACAAGCTTCTGCGGCCTGTGAAAAGAAGTAGTTCATCAGTGTTTGCAGAACAGCCAGCTTGAAGCAAATGTGGAGTCCTCCTTCCCTTTAACAGAAAGCAACAAGTCATTGAACATAATGCTGGAAGGTGCAGAGGAGCCCACGGCCCTTTCCAGAATGTCAAGATGCAGTTGCTTTTTGGTTCACTGATTATTGTTTGGCCTCTTGTGATCAGATCTCACCTATCCAACATAGTCTCCAACATCCTCCCTCTTTAAAATGACTTCTGACTATTTTTCTTCCCTTCCAAGGTAGAATTTCACATTTCCATCATATGGGCAACTACAGTGATTCCTGCTTCACTTCTCTCTGTTTGGCAGCAGTGAGAGAAGCATCAGGCTGATTATAGAGAGTTGGTAAGCATCCTTAACTACCAGAAGTGGAATGGGAAACATCCTAGCCACTTGTAGAACCTCTGTGCAGTTTCATAGGCAATCTTTGGCTGTAACATGCCACTAAAGCCTATATATCTATCTCTTTTTAAAAAGTACAAGATAACTTTGCATTTCTAAATGAGACCAGGTTAATTTGGAAATCTATCCTGTCTTATACTGTAGCATTGTTCCCTTTTATGTTTTTACAGCACTTGTAGAAGCCCAAGATACTGATCTTTCTGAGACCCCTGGAAAAATACGTTCAGGGTTTTTTTTGGAGATGGCATTCCCAAAGATCTGTAATCTAATCCCAACTTTCTCACATCATCTGCCTATACGGAGCTACTCTGGATTCTTCAGCATGCCTGCACGAACAGTAGTTCTGCTGCAGGAATTCTTCAATCCATTTGTTGATCAGGGAGTTTCAGGTAAGGATACTAAACCACACAAGTACCTAATAAATAAGCATTAGTTGATACACAGTAAATCAATAAAAAAGATATGGATTTAATCTTCTACCTAATAAACACCATAATTACATTATGGATATATTCAACCAATACTAGATTCTTAAATTTGAAGTTGAACTGAATAATTAATCAGCTGTACCACACACCTAGTGTGTATTTAAGAATTAAATATGTTTCTTGTCTTGTAAGAAAAACTATTCCTCAGGAGCCATATAACCTTTTCAGGTTGAGTTTTTTGTCATTGCTCACTCCTTTTGGAATAAGTTTGCTGCCTCTTTTCTTATTGTGTTTCTTGGTAGCTATTTCCTTTCATGGATTGCAAAATGCCTTTCAGAGCTATGCATATCAAGAAAACAAGGGGTTTGCAAACAAGCTGTGAATGAGTTGTCTTGATGCATGTTCTGTCCTCATGTCATCAAACAGCTTTCTCCATGCTTCCACTGAAACCTGCTGTTTTGGTAGGAGTATGAGAACCTCTGCATGTTGTTAAGTAAACTCATTCTGTAGGGTTCGCTCTTCTGGAGGCAGCTCTGTGATCAAGAAGAAGGAGAACTCCCTTCAAAGCCAATCTCTTGTACCTTCTAAATGGCGACCACAATCCTCCCTTAGGAACAGTGGGTAGCCAGCCTGCCTGATGGGGACAAATGTGCAGCTTCCAAGGTGTCCTGTGACCAGGGAGTGAGAGAAGAGACCAGAGTGTTGTCTTAAGCAAGAAAACTCCTAGGTTATGCTTATAGAAGTAGGAGGAGGCTTTGGAAAGGCTGCCACTGAGCAGGAGATCCTGAGAACACCTGGAAGAGTAAATCTGCTTTAACAGGCTTAAGACAGTTTTGAAATGATGAGTGAGTGCAGAGTACTTAGTTTTTTTTCCAGGGGAAAAAACTGTGGTGTGAACATCTGGGCACTGGAGGAATGCTCCCTGGCAGGATGAGAACTGGATGCTCAGATTTATGCTTAGACTTGCTTGCACAGGGAACATTATTTGAAGAAGTGAGTGCTTCCCGTGTCACACAGCACTATGCTGTCAGATCTCCCATTGATTTTTATTTGGTTGTATATCTGTTATACATCACAAGGCCCCATTTGTCACTTTGACTTTGTACCATCTCCTTCCTCACATGTTTAATCTGGTCATTAGCACACTAATTTGCAAAGTTTTTACTGAAACCAATCTGAATGCCTGCAAATTGTTACTCTCTCTTAGAGGGCAAGTGCTGGTGAAGGACAGAGCCTGTGCATTCTGACCTCAGCCCAAAACAGTGGGTTTTAAAGTGGTGCCAAAAGGTTTGGATGGTGCTGTATGTAGTTCTTAGTTTGCAAGCCTGGGAGAAAGAGAGGGCAAGAAATACCTTAGAGGGGTACAAATGTGAACTAGAAGAACACAGTGGAGGGCAGAGAAGTATGACCAGGAAAAGGTTTTTATTTCCCCCACCACTCCCCTGCCAACCCTACTTGCAAGTTATACCAGTTTGAGATAAACAGATGAGGTAAGAACAGCAAAAACCAATCTACAGTCCCATCCTCATTCCTTTTACCTCTCCAAAATCTTATTACATGCAGAAAGGGTTATCTATGGATCCTGGATCTCTTTCAGGTTATTCATGAGACTGTCCAGAATTGTGTTTAGGCATTTCTGTGTCCTAAGCTTGATTTTTGGTTCTGAGTGAAGCATCCTTTTCTAATTTACAGAATGAAAAAGGCTAGCAGGGCTTGTGCTGGCACTTCTGTATGTACTGGCACAACTGTGCTACACAAGGATTAGTATCCGAAGACTATGGAGTTCTTAGGGCAAACAGGTGAATATGCTTCAAATGCCATTTTTACTGTAGGGAAAAAACTCCTTCTGCCCTGTTATTTCCTGAGTGTTTGCTGTGCAGAAGATGATATGCAAGGGTCAGTCTAACTGGTGGGATTTGTAACAGGTTTAACATACTTTGGGAGCACCTCAAAAGCGAGAGCTGTATTGTGAGATTACTGAAAAAATAGAATCGTTAGAAATAACAATTAGAAAAGATAATACATATATTTTTTTGTGTTTATATGTAAAGCAGAAACTAACTTTATGACTGATGTAGTGACTGCATTTTAAAAAGTTACTTTAAAATTTCTTTTTATTTATTTAGTCCAGGTTTTATCTTTCACCAGATGCTTCTTTCCAAAGCAGCGTTGGACCATGTGAAAATAGCTACACTTACCTTAAAAAGCTTTAAGTCACAGAAACAGATTGTAGACTTACTTTGCTTGGGGCAAAGAATTTAAATCATAGGATTTCAGGTCTGAAATACTGTTTTCCAGATTTGATGCGTTCCTCAACTGCTTACTGAAGGTTGAGGTATTAATTATCATCCATGTTGCTGAATAAATACAGTATCTGAGAAATACGGAGTATTCTCAGTCATACAGACAGTAGGATATGGGTTTCTGATAGCCAGAATGTGAAATTTCAGTGCATAGGAAGAGTTAGGATTGTTGAGTGTGTTGTAAGCATTGCATGCTGTGCGAGGAGCACAGACTAGTAGTAGCAGTAAGAAAAATGACAAATGTGTTTCCTGAATTCAGCCCTTCCCTGGGTTTTGAAAGTTGCTTGAATAAAGGGCTACTCTTCATCTGTGGCCCCTGGCTGGGATTTCCTCCTGAGCAGGGCACCTGCATCAAGGTTTTTTTCAAAAGAAAAAATGTTATAGATAGAAAAAAATGTGGTGCTTTAGGCTAGTCCTTGGATGAGACAGAATACTCTCCTTTTAAATCTGTGCCAACAAGCAAGAATCTGAGGTCAGGAAAGGAGTGTAGAATATTTTTTATAATATTGTGGCTAGGGTAGCTGTGTAGGGTAGAAGCAGTTATAGCTTCTGGTTCCTGCTCTGGGGCCTTTTTCTTAGGCTTTTGTGAGCCTGGAAGCAGTTGCGGTAGGAGGCTTGGCTGGCTGTTGATTAGGGTTCCTTACTGGGAAGTGGGACATTCCATTTTGGGATCTGAACTGGAAAATGATGGACTTTGGCTCTGCAATTATTTACCTAGTGTGCCTCTCCATCCCACCCCTTTAAAATACTATGAGAGAGTAAGAGATCCGGTGTTACAGTGCCTGCCAAAGAACTTTCTGATAGGGGTTTGGAGTGAATGCGTTGGCTCTTGGCTGCCCGTTGACAGACAGACAGGTCAAGGTGCTCTGGCTGAGGAACAGTATCCTGTGCCAGCAGCTTTGCAAGCGTGGCTGCTTGCCCCTGTCAGGAGCATCATGTACAGCCACAGCGTGTGAACTGACTCTTGCTGACAGCCTTGGTTCTCGACAACTAGATGGTCCTACAGAGACCACAGCCCTGTGCAAGCAGGTCCCTTCAGGGTGAGGTGGCAGCTAAGCCTTTGTAGGTCATGTCAGGGGGCCTAGAGGTCTGCAGTCCACCAAGAGTCTGCTTGGGGAACCCATGATTGGCTTCCTCCTGAAGAGAAGAGGTGTCACACGTTTCTAAGCACGCAAGGAACCAGTTGCTTTCATCCCTCTGGGGCATAAAACAATTACTTCGTTTGAGTGAAATCAAAGACCGTAGAAATTAATTTGGCACATGTTACAAAGGAGGTTAAAGTGGGTTCAATTTTACTCCTCTGAGAAAGATTTATGTTTAATATTCATAGCAACATGTTGTGTTAGGATAATAAATCACGTTTTTCTACATGAAAATGTGTTTAGTAGTGCTTGCTCTTTTTTTATCTAGGCCCTTTTTTTTAACTTAATCAAAATTAAAATGGAATTAAATTTGTAGAGTTGGTAGGACAATTCCTTTCCACTTGTGTTTTAATCCCAGAAGTGATTTAACCAGGATAAAACCTTGCTGGAATTACCTGTTACTCCTCCACGTTATTTCATATCAATTATTAAAGTTGCCACAGCTTTTAGCTTCTCATTCTAGCAGAAGGTGAAATGAGGCAAAGAACCATCTTAAACATCAGGTTTGCTACTTATTTTTGCAGATGCATAGCTTTAATTAATTTTTATTAATTTTTATTCACCTGATCTAGGAAATTTTTGCTGACATGTCAGAATTTCAAAATCTTTTCTAAAGAAAAGATTTCTGTATGCTTTCTCCCGATTAGATGCCTGAATCATTTAAAGTGCCACATGTGGAAAAGTATTCACATAGCTCTCACTAAAGTATTGGCGTGAATAATTTTACATGAATAAAATAAATTTGGATAAAGTGAAACAAAATCCCCCACCAACATTGCCTAAAACTTAAAAAATAATAATAAATTGAAGTTAATTACTGATGTACAGTATACAGAACTGGCAGTCCTGTAAGCTTTGTTCCTGAGCATTAGGATGTAATTGATACATAGTTCTGCTGTAAATAATAAATCAGTTGATTCTACGTGAAAAATAGAGAGGGATTTTAAAATAGTGGTATATAGCAATGTGTTGCAATAATAGAGAAAATAATTCCTAACAACTATGTTCACTAACATACCTGTTACTGTGTGTGAGGTATATCTAATAAACTAGAAAGTTTTCTATTACAGAAAGAAGTCTATTACTGTTCTTTTCATAGATGCTATTTTTTCTTTTTGGTTTGTTGTAATTTTCATGATTTTGGCATTAATTTATAGGTGTAAGTACCTGTAAACTTGGAAATCCTGAAGGATTTGATCCACTTTTAGGATAAATTCAAATGAAGGAGTACCCTATCATGTTATGTAGTTGGCTTTGCTGCCTGCTGGGCTGCTCCCTCTGGTAGATGGGCATCCAGATCTGCTCTCTTCTTCTTTTTTACCCTGCAGCTTTGTGGAGCTGGGCACCGTCCTTGAGAACAGGGAGATATGGATTAAATCCCTTGTGAAGCGAGGAGGCTGGTGAAGGCAGGTCTGTGCCCTGGCCAGGGGAGCTGGGGCAGCCCCAGCACCAGCTTCAGATTTAGTGGGTGGCCTGGGATGACTCTCATCTTTGCCAACCTCATCCAAAAGCGGGATTCAGTCACCCCAAAAAATCTATATGAAAACAATACTTTTTCTAATTTGTTTGCTGACTGAGTTTAATTTAAATAAAATTCTGATTTTATTTTCTTCATTACACATATATAAATATTTTTTTTTTGCATTTACATCCATCCATTCCTCCCCCACAAATCCTCATGCCAGCTGATTCTCCTGGCTGTGCCCCTGACACCTCTGTACCGTACCCACAAGCCACACTGAGTTTGCAAGTGATGCTGAGGTGGGCTCAGTGTCCCAGTGGGTGGAAGCTTTGATGGCCTTTGGGTGCTCAGACCTGTGGTGTGGTATTTCTGGGAGCACAGCAAGAGGAAAGAGAGAGCAGTGCATGTGCAAAGAATGTGTATTTTGGGCATGGTGTTATTTTAACAGGCAAATTTTCTGAAAGAGATCCAAATCTTGAAGTTGTTATTATTAAAATAATATGTATTAATAGTAATTTTTATATTCTGCTAACAATTACATTTACTGTTCTGTTAGATGTGGTAGGAAATATCCTCTATGTTTATACATTTTTGTTGCAAATATGTGGCTTAATCTAGGTAATTAAAAACCCATAAGAACGATTGTAAACAAAATTTGAACTGAATGAGTGCCACAAGTTTAATTCATGCAGAAGCCTTGCAAAGTTGTTAACATCTTTGGGCTAAAATCCTGTCACTACTTTAAAATCCACAGCAAAGCTTCCCGTGTCTTAAGGTCAGGACTTGCTATACTGTACTTCTGCATTTCATCACTCCTGATAAAATCCATTGTAGTTCCACTATATTCCTGCTAATCCATGTACAAAGCTACAAAGCAACCTCAGAAATGTGAAGTGAGTGGCAGTAGAGACCTACTGCTGATTTGGGTTTTTTCTTTTTCCTTCTGAGGCAGCAGGATGCTCTGAAGCATCCTTGTCTGTGAGAGACATGGTTTCAAGATACCCTTTGGCAGGCTTTTATGTAACTTGTCTGATTTTGCCTTTACCTCAATGAAGGATTCCCTGAATACTCAATATATGAATGTAAATGATGGTGAGACACCTGAAGACAGTTTTAAGCTGCTAGGCGAAGTACAGCGATTATACATTTGGCCAGACATAGGTTGTGAGATGGTTTAAGCTGATCCATTTTTGAGGCAGTGAGTGTTTCTTAGTGAGCTGATTGACGCAGGGCAAAGGCAGCCTTTGTATCACGCTTCTGAACGATCATTCTGCATTGTAAGTTTGACTTTCCAGCTTATTTCAAGCAAGGCATAGTCAATGAGTATTGGTTTTCAAGCCTGAGCCATTCTTACTCATGTGTGTGTTCTTAGTGTTGACAGAAGTGCAAGTGGAATACAAAACACTAATTACTTTGCTGGTTTTACTGTCATTGCTAAATTATTTTTTCCCCAGGTTCTTCAGAAATTATTTGACTTTGGGTTTTAGAATACTAATCAGGATCTTTATCAAACAATAGCTGTCATCCTAAAGCTAACTTGTTTGTCAGAAGCTTCAAGGTTTGTGCTACGCTGTGTATGATGTATGAACAGCGTCCAGATATTTCCATGAACAAGTTTTCATGCTTCTGAGTAGGCAGCATGCGGTCTGTGTGTGGTTACTACATGGATGTGATTGCCCCAAGTCCAGAACAAAGCAATGCTCTGGTTTGTGGTGTGACAGCAGGGTCTGACCCTGAAGAACATCAAAGGATGCTTAGCTTTCAGGGCAGAGATATGGGCTTCTCAGACTGATTGTCTTAAGCAGATTGTTTTTTGTGTTACATGTAGACATTTTAATTGCGAATCACACCCAGTCACAGAACCAAATACGAATTTATGTATTGGCTATGAAGAAGTGCATGTAGTTTGCCATGTTTGGGGCATATATGTGTGGTTTTCTACAATGTCATTCCCGTTTGGTTGGCTTTTAAACACATTAGTTGGGTGAAGGATGTTAGAAAGGAAGAGTCTTAAGCAAGTTAATTTTATATGCCTTTCCAAAGAACCTGGATTTTATTTATATGTCCAGCTTGGCTACTGGTACTTTTATTTTATTTTTGCCAAGTGGCAAAAGTTGCAGCAGAGAAAAAGTTTTGTCCAAGTTGTAAAGAATATTTTCTCAGAGATAATCAATGTTTAATGTATTTAATGAAGGAGTGAGCATAGTTTTACTTGTACATGCTACTATTTGTGTTGTTTCCAGGTCAGAGCAGAAGATCCTGGAGCTCCCTTTAGAAACAGTGTGAACTTGTGGTAATGTGCACCTGTATTTTCTGTACTGCTGTCTTTTTTTTTCCAAAAGTCCTCATTGGTGAGTGTGTTTAACTACCTTGAATATTAGGAAAATACAGCCATGCTATAGAAAATAACTGTTATTCTGTTGCCTAATAAATGTGGGATCTTAAGACAATCTAATTAAATGTAACGACGAGTCAGAGTTGAAAGATGCTGTTTTCAGTCAACTTGAAGTTGATTTCAAGTGTTTGAGTAGCTCAAGTTTGATGCTCACAGTATCCTAATTAATGATTTTATGCAGAGGTAATTTGAGCTTGCAAAAACTTGTCAAGAAATTTTTTGTTTAGTGGGAAGGTTAACAAGATGAAATAGCATAAATGTAAGGAGTAATATTGCTTGGAGTAGATAAGAGGCTATCTCTCCTATCAAACTTCCTAGACAAAGGTGTCACTGCTACACATACGTATTGATCTTGCCCTGTTACACGTGCATATAGATCTTACACTGCTGTAATGCCAAGCAAATGCTTCACTTGATCGCTCAGTTTCTGTAAAAAAAAAAAACCAAACCCAAACCAAAACCCCGAAAGCATTACTGTTAGACAGCATTGAACATTGCTTACAAGTTAAAATCATAGAATCATTAAGGTTGGAAAAGACCTCCAAGATCTAGTCCAACTGTCCTCTTATCACCTCTATTACTAACTAAACCATGTCCCTAAGTACCTCATCCAACCTTTCCTTAAACACCCCGAGGGACAGTGACTCCATCACCTCCCTGGGCAACCCGTTCCAATGCCCAACCACTCTTTCTGAGAAATTTCTCCTAATTTCTAACCTGAACCTCCCTGGTGCAACTCGCAGCCATTCCCGCTCATCCTAGCACTACTTATCTGCAGGAAGAGGCTGACCCCCAGCTCACCACAGCTTCCTCTCAGGCAGTTGTAAAGATTGATAAGGTCTCCCCTGAGCCTCCTCTTCTCCAGGTTAAACAGTCCCAGTTCCCTCAGCTGCTCCTCATAAGACCTGTGCTCCTGACCCTTCACCAGGTTTGTTGCCCTTCTCTGGACATGCTCCAGGGCCTCAATGTCTTTCTTGCAGTGAGGAGCCCAAAACTGAACACAGTATTTGAGGTGCGGCCTCACCAGAGCTGAGCACTGGGGGATGATCACCTCCCTGGTCCTGCTGGCCACGCTATTCCTGATACAAGCCAGGGTGCCATTGGCCTTGGCCACCTGGGCATACTGCTGGCTCATGTTCAGGGGAGTGTCAACCAACACCCCCAGATCCTTTTCCTCTGTGCAGCTTTGCAGTCACCCTGCCCCAAGCCAGTAGCGTTGTCCAGGATTGCAAAACCTGAACCTGAAATGCAAAAATCTTGCAAGTTTGTGCAGTGACAGAAGCAAGCTATGAGTTTAGCACAGCCAGCTGCTGCACATTAGCTTTTCTTCCATTGGAAAGATGTGCATTTGATACTTTTTTTCCTTTTTACTTTTTTCTTTTCATATTAGCAGAGTCTGAAGATGATTGTACTAAATTTAAAGGCAAAACCCCAGATCTTGCCTGACATCTTACCTTAGTTCCTTGTGTAGGATTTCATGACTGCTCAGATTTAGAATAGGTGTTCAAGGTCAGTATCCGTACATGTGAAACTGTTATTAATTTAGTACTAGAAAAACAGTTTTGTGCCCTCCACCTTCTTGTTAGCAGGGAAATATGAACAACTGGAAAGTCCTTGACTGTTTGGCAATAGCTAAAAACATCAGTGTGCTATCAGCACTGCTCTCATCCCAACTCCTAAACATCATTAAACCAGCTGCTAGAAAGAAAATTAACTCTATCCTGGCTGAAACCAGGGCACTAAGTGATGTCATGATATTAAAAATGAGGTAAGTATATAAGATGTTCAAATGGGCGATTGTCCTGAACAGCACAAGGAGAAATCTCACATTTTAATCACCTTCCAATGGAGTATTGTGGGCAGATATAAGCATTACACTTCAGGAAAGATGATTTATTGATGATTATTGAAGCTAAAGAAAAGGACAAAGAACAGACATAAATCTTCAAATACATCAAAGACTTTTGCACACAAGAAGGAAATTCTCTCTTCTCTACATCCAGAACATAATGAACCTAATTTTATGCGTAGAAGGTTCAAATTTGATGACCAGGAAAACCACTTTATACCAAGCGTTATGAATTGCTAGAATAGATTGCCAGAGGAGGCAACAAGTTCTTTATTGAAAAGTCTTTCAGGGAGGGCTTAGAAAAACATCTCTGGGAAATAGTATAGCAGACCTCATCCTGGGGCAGGAACACAAGCTAATTGTTTTGCAGTCTTTTAGACATACTTTTATTTTATGTCGTTGTATGTATCACATTCAAACTGTGTTGAAGTATTGCCAATTAGTTGTGGTAAGGCAGCAATAATTAATACTTAACTACAAAATTTGAATATGTTTTTTCCTTAGGTTGTCACTTTTTGCATTCTTAGCAGTTCAATGAGCATCTTCCATTTAATGGTGGAGTTTATCTTGTTTTTCTCCAAACTTACTTTCTCTCTTAATTCAGATAATACATACAGTATTACATCTACTAATTCAAAAGGCAGGAAGCTTAAATCATAGCAAGGAGAATGGAAAATGTCATCAAAGTCATTTCTGCTATCTTCTTTGTTTTCTTTTTTTACAGCAGAAGGCTTCCACCCCCCAAAAAAAAAAGAAGTGCGATTAAGACTTTCAATTTGTGTGAGACACTGGAGAAAGAGGCTAGGGACTTGTGTGAGATAATATATCTGGAAAAAGGGGAGAAACCGTACGGGTTAGAAAAGTGCAGGGTAAGATTTAGAAAGTATCTAGAGTCTGGTGTGTGTGCCTGGATCTCAAAATCCTAGTTCCATACTTTTGAGGATCTAAGCTGACCTGTCATTCTTTAGTATTCTAAAATTCATCTGTTTAGCACAATTTAAGAGCATATTTGGAAATATGTGGTTTGCTTATCAGCACATGGTACGTACCAACAGTACAGCTTGGTATAGTTCTAACACCTGTACTTCAGAAGCATTATGGATGAGATTTCCAGAACAGAGAAGAGTATTAGAGATCAAGAACTCTAATGCTTACTTTGCTGTTTGGTTTTGGGTTTCTTGATTTTCTTATTTCTCCTTATTTTCATTTTAAGTTTTTAACTATCTTCTGAAGCTTTCTGAAATAAACCCAAACAACCTGTCGTCATGGAGATATTTAACCCAAATGACAATATTTTATTGGAAATGTTTTATGAAGAAGTGGATAACTGCAGGCGTATCCACGATAAACACATTAAAAAGGTATGCTGCAATGCAAAAATAGAAGATTATGTGCTTGTTGGTGCATAATGGCTTAATGTCTTTTATAATGAGCAGAAAAAAGGGAATGAAATAATTAAGAAAAATATGCCAGTTACTTCAGGAAACCGTAAATGGTCTAGAGAACTGAAGGAACACATACAGGCATTTCGGTCCTACTTCTCATCTCTGCCTCACTTGTGAGTGTTCATAGTCACTGCTCCAGTGTAAAGGCTGTTAACTTTGCATAAGGCATTGCTAATCACTGAACAAGTGTGATCTCCATAAGATGGTCTCTTCCTCAAGTAATAATGACAGCCATGTTGTGCATGCGTGCAATTCAAATTTTCTGGTATCCTCTAGAAACTTCCTGTTTCTGCATTGAAATGCCATTGGTAGTATGCTCAGAGTAAATTTTTAATGACTATAAGAGATTTTCTTTGATGATTGTTTGGAGGAGTCAGTAAATAGCAAACCCAGGCATTTCTCTGCTTCAGGACAGCACTGACATATCTCACTTAAACAGTATTATTGTTCTGTGGTGACAAGACTTGCAAAGATACTTATGTGGGACCTAGACATCCAGGTTTTTTGAAAATCACACCCCATCTCTCCCTCCTTTCCTGATCCTTCAGCAAACATGTTTTTAGGTGGCAGCACAAATGATGTAAAACTCCCGTAAGAGCATTAGAAACACCTGAATTAAATTGAGTAATAATTCCTACTGTTCATCACTTGACACATCTAGTAGATTGCCAGGAGGACATATTCTCCTCTTTTTTTCTGGGGTTTTAATCGTTCCCAGTATTCTCGCTTCTTGCTTTATGCATTTTTTCTTCTCCCAGTCAATTTAGTAAAGCTATGGATAGCTTAAAAATGGCCAGCATCCACAGAACCTCATCTAAAAATGAATAATGAGGGAAAGTAAAACTTTTCACCAGAATTTGTGAATTGCTATCATTAAAAGAAAAAAACTGATTAGAGGTGTGGGTTTTTTTGTTTGTTTGTTTTTTCTTGCAGAGTCTCTAGAAAATCCAGAGGATGCTTTCATTTCTCAGAAATATGTGGAGATGTTGAAATTCCTTCACCTGTGTGAAGATCAAACCTACTGTGAATAGAAAGTTCAGGTGGGTGACATTTGTCGGTTTAATTCAGACCAACCTCCAGTTAAGCACAGTCAGGAAAATAGGCTTCTGAGTGGGAATCTTTATCCTAAGGTATGTATGTGTAATTGTAATTAAATCTGTATCTGATGTTTCTCTTTCATGTTCATAAAATGTCAGTGATATTGATCACTGGGTATGGATAAATATTAAAATCTTAATTATTTTATCATCTCTGTTTTCCAGTTGGGAAATTTAGTTGTCCTATACCTGCCCAGGGGAGAGTTCCTATTTTAAACTGTAAAGTTATTACAGTAGTAAATAGTGTCCCCAGAGAGACATGAAGGAATATAATAATGGCAGTTGGCTCTTCCCTGTAAAATGCAGTGGTTCTTTAAGTTATCAAACTTTAAAAGCCCTTAAACCCCTACCCTTGAATTGCTGAATACTAATTAGAAGATCATCTGTATACTTTTGTGCACTCTAGTCAGCAAAAAGGTGTTCTAGTGCTTTCATGTCTGAGATAAAGGACAAAGTAAAAATCATTGTGTTAAGGCCTCTGAAAGGATAAATAGATGATAAACTGTTTCTTTCCTTCTTCTGGCTGGTGCCTTTATTGAGAGATTCTGCTTTAGCTATATATGAAAAAAAGGAACAATTTTTCAAAAGCTCATGATAGTGGGGTGTGTTAGCAAAATGTGTTCTCTTTTTCTTCCCATCCCTTGCAACTTGTATGTGTGTATGAGCACGTGTGCGTGGCTCTAGCTATCCTGCCATGGAAGGGAAATACCACATCTTTGTCTAACAGAATCCCACCCTCAGCTGACGCCTCAGGTGGCAATGCTGGCTGTGGCTGAGCAATAGATACCTTCGGGCATTGCCAGTCTGGATCTTCCAGGCTGTGGATCTAGTCGCCTTCCTGTAGCTTACCTTCTGCCCAGCAGCCTCTTCTGTTTAGAGACACTCAAAATCTGTATGGTTTCCCTTTTGAAGCCTATAGATCACCTCCAAACACCTCTTCCACCCAACAAAGTGTGTGATCTTACTGGCATCACAGAGACTTGGTGGGATGGTTCCTATGACTGGAGTGTTGGAAAGAAGGACACAGGCTTTTTAGGAAGGACAGGCAGGGGATATGAGGAGGGGCCCTCTGTGTCAATAACAAGCTGGAGTGCATGGAGCTCTGCCTGGGGATGGATGATGAGCCAGCTGAGAACTTAGGGGTCAGGTTTAAAGGGAGTGCAGGGACAGGAGACGTTTTAGTGGAGGTCTGCTACAGACCACCTGACTAGGAAGACTGAACAGATGAGGCCTTCTAGATAGAGCAGCCTCATATTCACAAGCCCTGGTCCTCATGGAGGACTTCAACCACTCTGATACCTGTTGGAAGTACAATACAGCATGGCATAAACAATCCAGGAGGTTCCTGCAATGTGTTGATAACTTCCTTGTCACAACAAGGAGAGACAACAAAGAGAGGTGCCATGCTGAAGTATGTGAAGCTTAAGGGCAGCCTTGGCTGCAGTGGGACATGTGGGACATTGGAGTGATTTCATCACGTGTGTCTTCCCTGCGAACAGGTATCAGAAACGGAACTTGTGGCTCACTTGTACAACAGACTAATGCAGCAGACTCCTCTGGAGGCAGAATATTCTTGGATTGAAAGAGAGCTGAGAACTATCCCTGACCAGCTAAAAGCAGCAGAGGAAATACACATGTGGCAGGTGACCACCCCTGGGACTGCATCAAATAACTGAAAACATCAGTGTATGAGGTTTGGAGCAGAGAGCTCAGCAATCAAAGGACAATGCTAGATCAATCCTGGGAATTATGGGTGCTTGGATGGAACGTGCCCTCTTTTTCGGGGAAGGTCAAAAAGAAGCTCTGTTATACCTGTGTGACAAAGGAGAAAGACTTGGCTAAAATATATACAAAATGCTGCAAGAAGATAGCTCCCAGATCCATCACCTTGGTAATGTAATGGCCAAGAGAGCTGTGTTTTGATGTCATGATATGAGTGTTAAATATTTGGCTATTAGTACTTGTTCACTTGTATGTCTTTCTTCAATTATTTCTGTAATTGCACAAACCACATAAAAGCTTTTTAAGGCTGATGTTTGAAGACAAATAGGGAGAAGAGAATATTTTGGGCAACATTTGAAAAGAACATGAGTGCTTTTAAAAGTTGGTAGATTGGGAGTGACTGGCAAGCTGCAGCCATGATAGTGCTGCTGTCCCGTGACTCTGACCGATGTTGTTCCTGTGGTTCCCCATGGGTAATTTCTGCAGCTGGATAAATTGTCCAGAAACACTTTCACGGACTAGATACATCATGAAAGAGTTTTGATTTGAAAGGTAAATATTTCTTCTTTATATGTGTAATTGAAAATATACATCAGGTAATTTAATTCACCAGTTTTCTTATAAAGGCTAAATCAATTTGTAATCTCCTTACATTTGAACTGCTGCATTACTTAACTAGAAGTGATGTGGCGCACAGTGACTGTGTGAAAGAACGTTACTGGAATAAGACATGAATGGAGAACTAGGGTGGCTTACTGTGGGGCTCTTTTTTTTTGGTCTTTGCCCCATTTTTGCTAACTTTTTAAGGGTCTGCTCCTGCGTTTACTGCAACAAATACTTGTGCCTGTTATCAACATTAATCTTAGTGTTACTATCGTACAGTTCAGTTCAGTTTCAGACCTACATTTATTTTTATTATTGCCTTTATTTACATGATTGATGTTTATCTAAAAAGATCAAAATAAAGATCCCTTTTTAACATTTAGGTAACTGTGACAAGGATTGATACTGCAATGCAGAACAAATGTGAGGAATTATTATACAAATGTGGATATTCCATCAAAGTTGCTGTATTGTAAGATAGTTATCTGTAGTCTTTTCAGTTCAGGGATACATTTACCCTTGCACTAGTTTAGCTAGTGTAAATGTAATTCCAAGGAGGTTGAGGAGTCTTACACATCAACTAAAGAATGGTCAAGGAGGGATGTGATGCAAGAAATATGGCAGAATGTGGTTTTGCTGAATACATCAATTATACAAAATAATACTGGAACAAGAAGGTGTGTTGAATGAAGATACACATTCATACAGCCATACATTAAAGTACTTTTCAATTGTTGTTTCTTTGTTTTTACTTAGGGAACTTCAAAGGTCTTCAAAGCAGAATCCTCCTCTGCCTCTTGGAAGATTTATACAGAGTATACGGATGACATCATAGTTGATGTTTTCGAAGAACACAGAAGAAAGTTTGAATCCAGCTCCACTTACTCAAGCACTTAATGGCACAGAGGTTCAATTTAAACCTTATATAGATAAAAAGGCCAGTGATGGTTTTTATGGCCTAGTAGATGAACTCATATTTTCTGAATGAGTGCCCAGGTGAAAAGGGTAGCAGCACCCCTGGGATCACAACATTACCAGGTACAGCCTCTCCTCCTGTGTTTGGAACTAATGAATCCAATTAATTGTAAGCTGCCAGAAGTTTATTTTTAGTTGCAAACTCATTTACTGGCATCAGTCTTCAAATCCTGAGCCTCATCTGTTCCCTCAGTTATGCTGTTTGTAGAGACGTAGTCCCATCTATTTCCAAAGGCTTAACTCCTGCTTTCACCCACTTTTGCATCTATGAGCAGCAGAATGAAGCTGTCCATTTAACACAAAGCTAATTGAGATTAGCTGAGTGTTTATCTCTTGGTTCTTCTGATGGGAGCTTCCACCTTGGGTGCCATGTTGAAGCCTGTAAATCTGCACATAGTGGAAGCTTAATCTCTTAGACAAGTAAGGGATCATCCACTAAAATGGTGGTCAGAATTATGTATTGACCATGAAAAGTCCAGCTTTGAATAACTCACAAAGGGCATGTATTCAGTTTGGGTTTTTTATGTTCGTTTAAGGAAATACAAACCCTAAGTAGGGACAGCTGAATGAATTGGTTTTTTGGTTTGGGTTTTTTTTTTTGTTACTAGATCTCTAGGGAAAAGGGGTAATTCCCATCTTTCATCTCCATGTAAATTTAACCAATTGGTATTACTGTCTCACGTGATGAAATAATTAAACATTTGTTTTGATGCCTAGAATGATATGGACAACATGGTAGGTCTGTCTGAAATCAGGCAGGAGGTAATGGAGAGAGTGGCAAATGCCAGCGCAGCCCTGGAGTACAGAAGTTCTGCTAGTTTATGTAACTCTCTGGCTGAAGGAGTGGTCTGAGTTTATGAAGCAATTCCTTCTAGGTGTTTATGTTTTAGCATCCACAAAGATGCCTCTTTCTGAAGTCACTCAACAGCCTCCCACAATTAAATTGTTCAAAGATCAGGCAAGAAGGCAACTAGTCCAAGCAATTGGCTTTGTAGTTTGGCGGGGGGAGGAATACCGGAGGAGTATGTGCCTGTACTTCCATCTCTTCTGCTCTAGATTGGCATCTATGAAAATCTTTATGTTCAGATAAGTACTCTGAAGAGTCAAAAATCTTGGAAGGTTGGCTTAAAGTGGATATAAATCCTTTCAAAATGATCTTGCTAAACATTATTAAGAAATGGAGCTGGATGTTTAAGAAGTATCTCCTGAGGTTTATCCTTGTTAGGTGAAACAGATTGCATGCATGCTTAATGCACTACAGAGGTATTAATATAATGTAGTAAAACAATACTTGGTTTGTTTTATCATTGACTATATTTTTTGTAAAACAGTAAGTTGTATCAGTAGGCCTTACTACATGTTTATTCACTTGTAGTAAGGATTTTTTGCTCTGTCAATCAGACCTGCCTCTCTTTGGTAATCTAGCTGACTTGGCAGAATTTCTGAAGTGATGGATGCTGGACTCCAAAAAAAAATGACTGAGAGAGATTATTGTCTACTGGTAGAAATCATGGGCCACCTCTTGGCTGTTAAGGAGAGCCAGACAACTGCTGGTGAACTCTTTGAACCTTTGGTTGCACTGTTAGGAAGCTATGGACAGAATATGCCAGGCAAAGTTTATGCCCAGCTAGGGATACTGTAACAAAAGTAGTGTTTCATGTTTATACATGTGTATATGGTCCTAAAAAAGCAGTATTTTATATCAGTGACATAAAATGATTCCATTCCCCTTGTACCTCTCACCTGTCAGCAACAAAACCAGGTAGCTTTTCTTATGTTCTTTAAAAGATTTTTTTTTCCTAATAATGGGAAATAAGTTCAATAAGACATCTTTTACATTTTATTCTGATAGGGTGGGTTTTTTCTTTTTTGGGGGGTTGCCTTTTTTCCCCTAAATACTAATCAAATCATGTCCACATTCATAAGCCCCATCCCAGAAGCTGAGCCATTCAGAAACTCAGGGCATGTATTTCCTAAATCACTTTGCCTTCCTTAACAGTTGCCAGTAGGCTTGGGACTCTCTTCAAATATGGGTACAAAACCTGGGATTTGATGCCTGGCAGATGCCTTTCAGGCATCCTCAGCCACTTGGGTCTGTATATATTCTGCCCTGGTTATAATTATTTTGGGTGGCAAGTGCAGTTTGGTGGAATGATGTGAGTTAACAGAAACTTGGTGATGGTGGTAGGTGGGAAGGCACTACAGCTGCAGTGGTTCCTACTGACACTAAAAGAAGCATTTATTAAGCTATGGCTTTAAGATCAGCATCTGACTACGAGACACCTTTATTTGGTCTGTTTTGGGAGATGTGCTGTAAATAGTGTTAAATAGAATTGGGTAGAAGTTGTGATGGAAAGGCACTCAACTGCTGGGTTTTTAAAGTTTAAAAAAAAATAATTATTTTAAACCCATGTGCATTGAATATGTCACTACTGCAGTTTTCATGGATACAATGGAGGAAAGCACTCTTGCTGTTTAGAAGTGAGACTACACTTACCACAACCACAAGAGGTTCACAGCATGCACTACTGCCAACACAACAGGCACGGAATGCCATATTACCGCCCGCAGTGGAGTCACCTCACTCCCTGTTAACACCTGTGGGCCACGCACCAGATGCGGTATCACAACCACAGCTGATCCATGGAACACACTGTCACAAGCATACTGAATACTACACGTATGTTAGTCAATCACCCGGCTACAAACAGCTTAAAGCATACCAAATATTCACTTATCCGTCTATCCAGGTGAGGGTTCTCAGTACATTTCCTTAGCCAGCATCCTGGCCAAAGGGGAAGAGTCTTCTCCCAAAGCTGGAGAAGCGGCTCCTCCATCTCAGACCAAATCCAAGGATTTTTATTTGATTTTAAACCTGATGAATGTGACAGTGAGCAGCACTGTGCCCTGGTAGGCAATGCCACCTTCCATGTTTGTCATTAGCAGTGATCCCCCTTATCTTATGCCCTATCTGTTGCATATCTTTGCATTGTCTAGATCCATTAAAGCCAGATGATCCTTACAAAGTTCAGCTGATGTTTTGAATCAGGTAAGAAGTCATAATGAAAACTTCTCACCAGCTGCAGTGAGTTTTCCAGTCCATAGAGGAATTTCTGTGTCTGTCTGGTTTGGGCCAGACAAGGGGATGACAAGGAAAATAAATGTATGATTTTTTTATGTATACCTTAAACCAGCCTTCTAGTCACCTTAAAGTGACTTGGATTCAGCACTCTTTCTTGTACTGTCTTGTGACACAGGTGAAAAAAACCTCTCCAAGTTGTTCGGGGCTTTTTTTCATCCTGATGGAATGTTTTTGGTGTTTTGGGTTTTTTTTCTGCATGATTTGCTATATGTTTTTTTCTAGAGACCTCAGAGAAATTTGTAGAACAAGAATGCTATTCCAGGTCAGCTTTACATATTTGAAAATTTGTTAAAGCAGCAGGAGTGGAGCTCCCTATTTTACTCTGTGGAAGATTCACAGCAATTTTTTGAATGAAATTGTATATGATTATACATAAAATAACTGAGTTTGTTAACTTCAAGTAGTTTATGGTTACCAATGATCCATAAAATAGATTGCTTCGCACTTGACAAAAAGTTCTAGTAAAAGTTGCAACATAGAGTATAGTTTGTGGTTAAATACATTCTCCACTATAATTTCTTATTCATAGGCAGGTGTTGGAGCATCATCACTGTTAATATACAATTTTACTGATGATATTCTTCTATGTATGATATTTTTCTTCCAACATAATTTTAGTCTGCTTAAATAATAATTGCCTGAAAAATGGAATGCTGTTAAAAAGAGCTGTGTTGGTAAAGGACAAAGTGACTCCTCTTCAGGCCCCTGAGGTTGCAGCTATTGGAAGAAAATGCACTTTACTTAATGTACATTGAATTCTGCGATCACTCTTTTTTATCTCTGGGGTTTTTTTTCCAATGAGAACATGATCAGTAACAGGCATCGTTACCTGTGTTTCATCAAGGGAAGCAAGTGGAATTCAGTGAAAGATTCAAAATGAAATCTCCCTTTCAGTTGAGTGCAGAAAACGCATATGCTCATCTCAATAAGGTAACTGGGAATCTCAGAACAAACATGCCTGCTTGCAATATTTCAGTACTAAATCCAGTGGTACTTCAATGGACATATTAAAATATTTGTGGATTGGGATTTTTTAGCTTTGGGTTGGGTTTTTTTTTTTGGGGGGGGGTGGCGGGGGTTGAGTGGGTTATGTATTGGTTTGGTTTTCAAGACACTGATATAACTGTAGCACCATCAAATTTAGGTTTCCTCTTGGGTCTTTTTCAACCATGCATATGTCACTGATAAAGTAAAAAATTCCAGAAACTTGCTCATACTCTTTATTCATGTTCTTTAAAAGTCAGCATAATGTACTCTTGAATACAGTAGTCTAAAGTGGAAGATTCAGAGATCTTTTTAAAACATCATGGAGAGACTTTACTAACATTTATACGGTTCTAACATAAGGAGAGGTGGTTTAATGCATTGAGAGTTTAATTACATTAGTATAAATTAACTGGGTTTTATGCAGCTTTTCTTTTTATGGTTCCAATATAGAGCCCTTTGTATGTCTTCTGGGTGCTTTCAGAGGCGATGTAAACACACCTTTTAGACCTGTTTACAATAATTGCTGTCAGGTTTTCATATATTGAATCTTACATATAGATTTCACTGCCAGGTTTAGGTAAGCTCAGCATACCCTGTGGCTGTACTTTATTGAATGTTCTTGTCATCTTTAGGGTGAATCAAGAATTTGAGATACTGGAAAAAGAAATGTTACTAATGCAGAAATCTGCAGAACTGTTTCAGGCAGCTATTCCAGACAAGAATAATGTGAAACATTGTCAAAAAGAAGCGTGGTTACTCAAGACAGTTTGGGATATTAATGTTTATACCAATGTAAATTTTAAAAAAAAAAGTTTATAAACATTGATATCCCAAATATGTTATTAATTCTGAATGCTGTACTTTTAATTTGATCCTAGAATTTTTCATAATTTCTATTTCAAAAAAGGTTTAAAATAACTAATATTTTAATCTTCCTTTAGTTTTTTAAATTATAGTTGCTATGTTTTAGGATACTCAGAGATAAAATACCTGTGTTCTCAAGTTAACCAATTTCAAGATAATCCCAAAGCTAAACAGACATTGTAGATTTGGTTTGAGCTTTCTTAATACCAAGAACTTTATTAATTAAATTAATTGAGTAAAAATTCATAAAGCCAGAAAATCCCACTCCAGAACCAAGGTTTATAACTTAGAAAGCATGGAGCAAGACTCCAGAACAGTCAGTACTCAGACCTGTGTGGGAAATCATCTGTGTACGGTTCTGTGCACAGCAAGTTGTTTTTCACAAAGTAATTGTTTGCCTTGCATTTGTGTTGCCAGGAGGGGGTGCAGGGCACCTTCTGCCACAGCTCCCAGGTGCATCTCAATATTGTCAGTCTGGGTGGGGGCGTGTTTAACAGCTCAAGAAGAGTATGTACGTATACCTATCAGGTACTGAAGTATTGAAACTCCTTAAATGCTTGGCTTTTGGGCTGAATTCTGAAATGGCAGATTATGTTGTGTGCTTTCTAGGTGGTGGTGTAGGGCTGGAAAAAATTAGGTCTGGGAGCTATTGCCATGTCCTACATCCATTTATCTATGATGTAGTGGAAGCCTGTCTTTCCCAAATGTTGTTGACACTTTTATCTGTACTTTCTGTTTCAGAGAAGCATTGATGATGGGGCTAAAACCCATTGGAGACAGTTTAATGTAGAACAGATGGATATGGAGCTTAGAAGTTGTGCCAAGGCAGGTTCCATAGCTGTCTCTTTCTGTAATTTATCTATCTCAGAGGCACCCTTTTCTCAATCTTCCCACCACCCACTTTGATGTTTCAGTGGAGGTGTTGCCCACATCCAAACTGAATGATCTGGAACATGTTTAGTCTGGGGGGAGGGCCTTTCCTTTAAAACTTTATTCTTCTGGATGAGGTTCCAGTCCCTGTGAAGTTACATGGTCCAACCATGCTGTCATTTCTCTAAATTGAGGCAGAATATGAAAGAATAAAGAAGGTGGGGTTTTATGACAGGTTATTTTTAGAGGCAGGTGGAATTGGCAGAGGTTCATCTGCTCTGCTTTTACAGAGTCCCGGAGCACTGCAGCAAAGATACTCATTTTTAAAGGGAGGATGCTTTCTTTGCTTGAAGTATTTGCAATGTTTTCTTGATAATAGCCTTGCAGGACACAGTTCCAATGGGACAAGGAAAGTATGAAGCAAAACATAGCAACAAAGGCCTCAGACTATTTGCAGGACACTAAAGGAACAGCTGAGATTTATATACCGAATAGTAGTTGAGTATGAAAGGAAGAAAGCCTTGAACCTGATGGGTATAAAGTTTCTACTTTACATGTTTATTTCATTCCTGAATACATAGATTTTATTGTATGCCCAACTAGTATTGCTTTAAGAGAAGAACAAGACTTACAGCAGATGGTACTACCTTGTCAGACCTCCTGGGACTTCATCTTCATAAAGTAGAAGATGAAGTCCAAAGTGCAGTTGACAACATTGTGAAAAATTTGGGTACTGAAAAGGTGAGAAGTGCCTGGGTTTTTTTCTTTCTGCCTTTGTAGAACAGCATGTAACAAGCTACTTGTTTAAGTTTTGTTCCAAGAAATTGATAGAAATTAATATTTGCATATGACTTACCTAGGGAGCAAAATTCACAGCCTTGTGAAACTAACTTCTTGTCTGTGGTGTAGTTTACCATCACTGTGAATTAAATATAATCTAAGTTCTCAACTCAAAATATGAAATGTGATGTGCACAGACAGATGTAATTACTACTCTTCATCCCAGATTTTGGCAAAAATCAACCGAAAAATGGGCTGCCATGGAATTTTCTTATGAAGGTGATCACAGAAACAAAGAACAGCTGCTTGAAACTTTAGGTAACAATGAAGCAAGGATTTAATTAGTAGAAATACTATTAGTGTATCAATGCTATTCACTCTCTTGATGCACTTTGTTAGTTAAAACTTTTTTCCTGAATCTTTATTACAGTTAAGTTTTCTCTGGACGTTGTTCCTGCAAAATTATATGCATGCAATGCAACTGTATGCCTGTAACTATATCTATCTATCTGTTTTTAAAAATCCTGTATTCATGTGGGAGTTAACAAAATCACAGCTTTCTAAGGTTAGGTTTTCTTCATTTTTAAAAACTATATTTACTATCATGCTGTCTGTTACAGTGTTTAAATATGTTGCCTGTTGTGATAACAACAAGTTACAGGAGAATTTTTTAAACTTTTATTAGCCCCGTTTATCTATTTGATAAATTATTTTTAGTGCAGTTTTTCAATTTTTTTGTTTTTCTAGGTTCAGCTGCAAATGATTCTGAAAAGTAAATATGTGGCATATGTCTCTGAACAAGTGAAAGGTTGGCCAAATGAATTATACGTGACAGATTTTGTCATTTCCATTTGGATGGAAGTTCAGTGCATGTGGCCTCCTCTAGAAAATATTTTCACTGGTTCTGGAGGTATCAGAAGCTAGCTGTCTGAAGATGCATACAGATTCAATGAAATCAACAGAGACTTCAAACTTAGTAGAGTTAGTGTTTTATGTCCATTTATAGCTATACTTGAATTATTTAGAGTGGGTAATTAAATATGTATTTTAAAAATATTACCATATTGACAATTTAGTTTGAGCATTTCTTTGACAGGCTTATTTCTAACCCACTGAATTGACATTATTACGAGAGTCTTAGGCTTACTTGGGAGAATATCAGAAGTGGATTTTAAGAAAATCAAAGTAATTATTTGCTTTGTTTTCTTAGTGCATGGATTGGCAGCTGTTGGTTCCCACAGGTCATTCCTTCATGTGACTTTAATATCTTCTTTTATTTGCACTTTGTTAACTTTTTAACCTCCTGGAGTCACACAGAGCTACAAAACTTCCAGATATTCATTCTGCCAAGATTGTCTTATTTGGGACAGTAATAACTCAAATATGAGTTTATGGCCTGCTATTCATTAATAGCTAAATGTAGTTACCTAAATATTTGAATGTACCCAAAATATTGTTTTAATTGTTCCTTCTGATGAAAAAAGGTCACTGAACTCTTGCTTAGTAAAGAGAATAACTTGCATGTTATCAATATATCAGTATCAATATAACTCAATCCACATGTCCTGGTTTCGGATAGGATGGAGTTAATTTTTTTTCTAGTAGCAGATGAAATGCAGTGTTTGGGAGTTAGGATGAGAGCAGTGCTGATAGCACCCTGATGTTTCTAGTTGTTGCCAAGCGATCAAGGACTTTTTCAGTTCTTCATATTTCCCTACTAACGAGAAAGGAGGGGACGCAGCCAGGACAGGTGACCCGAACTGGCCAAAGGGGGTATTCCATGCCAATTGTGTCATGCTCAGCATAAAAGGGGGGCTGGGGGAGGAGGAGCAGGCAGCTCCAGGACACATGGTTTTTGGGGACGGTCCTGTTTTTCGGGACGGCTCTGGGCTGCACGGCCTGAGTTGTGTGGTTCGGTGAGAAACTGTATTGTGTATCACCAGTTTCATATATTTTTTGCTGTAAAGCCCTGTTATCCTTGTTATATCTATTTTTTTCTGCTATTCTAGTAAACTATCCTTATCCCAACCCGCAGGGTTTTGGTTTCTTGGTTTTGGTTTTTGGGTTTTTTTCCCTTTCCCTTCCCTTCCACCCGCCCCCAACTTCTCCCCCCTCTCGCCCCCCTCTTTCCTTTTAAAGAGCAAGGTGGTGGTGCTCTTTTAAAGACTGCGTGGTGCTCAGCTCTCAGCTGGGGCAAAACGACGACACCACATATGACAGGGAAAGCTTTCATTATGTGCAGTTTGGAAAAGCGAAGAAGTGATAAAGTTCTATAGGGAGGTTCTGTGTTTGAAATTTCAAATAAATTTCTAATTGTTTAAATCTGCAGTTTAAACACTGTGGGCAGCAGAATGTCTAACTATGCAAAAAAAAAAAATCTGTATTCACACCTTCTTACAAGTTGACAACCTGGTTTAGAAAGATGAAATTATTCATGGCATTTAACATGCGTGAGTTTCTTCACAGTGCCTGTTGAAAAAGGCATTGGGCTTGCACACATAAGCAGAATTATTGTACAAGCTAATGCTTCTGTTATGATCTGTCATTTTTATTTTGTTAGAAGAGATCTAACAGTATTTGCTTTCCTCCAGTGCAGTTCTCTCTGTTCATTTTACATTTCCTTCACGTTCAGCCTAAACACTGTCAAAATAGGGGGTTGTGGATTTCTTTTTTTCTTTTGACGTTCAAGAAACAGAATCTAAACCAAGCTGATGAGGTGCCTCCTTCCAGCTGTTTTCCCCCAGTACTTTCCTTGTCCCAGTATAGTAAACACTATTGCAGTAACTTTCTTGTACTTCTGTACAGGACCTGCTGACTGACATGGCAAATACAAAGAATGTGATGGAAGCTACAACCAAACCAAAGGCGTATGAAAAGTTGGAGGCTTTGCAGCACAGGTGAAATGTCCAGTATCGTTATGAATTGTGGAACAGTCAGGAAATGAGAGCTGCTGAGTTATGTTTACTTTGTGTACAGGTGTGAGATGATCTGATGGCAATTTTTTTTCTATTTGGCATACTGCATTTTTTTGGCTTTTTATATGATCATTTACATTTGAAGCATTGGTACGTTTTTTTTTATGGATTGCATGATGTAAAATTTTGCCAAAGGTCTTAAAAATATGTTCAGCTTGGATCAAATTAATTTTCTCCCCATCCACAAACTGGGAGCTGGGAGTTTTTCTTTTGCGCTTACGGCAGGAGATAACAGGCCGTGGAGGTCGTCCTTCAACACACTTGGAGGTACATGTTGCACTTCCCACTGACATTCACTCTATTTTTCTTTTTTTTTTTAAACCTTATCTGCAATTAACTGCTCTATTAAGTAAGACATTTTGTTCTTGCCCCTCACTTTTTAAAGCTGGACTCTAAAAGCTCAAAGAAGAGATTCTGCTCAGCCAAACTTACCTTTTCACGGACTTTTCTGGCACCATTCCTCTCTCTTGGGTTCCTTGGTCTGAACAAATAAAAAGCACAATCTGTTTCAAATGTTGTAATTTCTGGAAAGGAAACCTGTAAGGTTTGCCATTTTGTCTGATCCTTACAGTTGTATTGATCATTGTTGTTTCTTTAGATCAGAAGTGAATTATGGTGTTCTGATTTACTCTTTGGTTTGACTTCTCCCTCTAAGGGGAGGGGATTCTTGGGTTTAGGTTGATTAAAGACATGTAATGGTAAAATCTCTGTTCTTTTCAGACTTTCTCTTTGTGAAAAAACAACGGCTGGATATTTAGAAACCAAGTGTGTATCTTTTTCCTCACTTCTGTCTTGGTTCTTTAGTAGACTCCCTAGATGTCCTTACAAAAGGAACACAGCTAAAACAGGTGAACCTCCTTACATACTATTCTATTTTTTATCTACTATTTTTTCTATAGAAAAGAAAGTTTTCCAGCTAACTATGTGAGGACATAGTATTGTAGAACTGCACTTTTTTTCCTGAGTGTTACTTCACCCATAGGAGTACTTTTTGTAAAGAAAGCAGTAAACATTTTCCCTCCAGCTAGGACAAGTACTAGGTGTTCAGCAAGGAGAAATTAAACTATGGTGCTGAGAAGAGTTACAAATCCTGTGCTTTCTCTTGCTGGAAATCTAGCTATGTGCAATCTCCATTGATTTGGATGTTTGGATTGTAGGTTTGCAGAAATTAGAGATGGAAAAGGTCAATGAGATTACCAAATCTATTCCACTTCTGGAGCTGATTGATCAAATTTCAGGCATGCTATGCAGAGTGATGATAAGTAAGACTGAAAGATCTATGGTCTCTGTTAGGCTGTTTCTGACTGAGCCACTGACCGTTGAACGAGGGGTGTTTTTGTAACTATCCTTCTGTTTTCCTCCCTTGAACAATAATCTGCTATCTTTTGTGACACTTTGAGACCAATTTCTATAAAAGCACAGGCACTTTGATGTATTTCAGAAGCTTTACAATATGTTATCTACATGCCAGATGATACTCCTGGCCTCAGTGACTAACAAGTGAAGGTCATTAATTCTCTGAGAGCTAGAGTTATTGGTGTGTCTTCAGCAAAGCTTTTTTAGATACGATGTGACATGTAACAGAAAAACTTATACTTACCAAGAGGATGAAGAGCTTGTGAGACTTGAACACTGAGTCTTTTCAAGAACAATGACCTGTGCCAGGGCCTCACCACCCTCACAGGGAAGAATTTATTCCTAATACCTAATCTAAATTTACCTACCTTCAGCATAAACCCATTATCCTTTTTGCTATCATTCCATGCCCTTGTAAACAGTCCCTCTCCAGCTCTCCTGTAGCCTCTTAAAGTACTTGAAGGCTGCTATAAGGTCTCCCTGGAACCTTTGCTTCTCCAGGTAAAACGAGCCCAACTCTCTCAGCCTGTCCTTGTAGGGGAGGTGCTCCAGCACGATGATCATATTCATGGCCTTCTCTGGATTTGCACCAGTAGCTCAATATGTGAAAATTCCTGTCTGGATTTTGCCCTCTTTGGGATGTAGATTAAATAGACACTTCCAAATCCATGAAATTCTACTTTTAAAAATGTAAATTTAGTGGGGAAAAAAACAACAAAACCAAACCAAAATTTAAAAAAAAACAAAACCCAACAAAACCCTTACAAGAGTTTTTCCAACTTTCAAAACATTTTTTTCACCACAAAGTAAATTTAAATTAATTGTCAAGCTGCCCCTTGTATCTGAGTCTTTTGATGTTTTGGTTTGGGATTGTTTTATTGGTGGTGGTTTGGGGTTTTTTTGGTCATTTTATTATTTTTTTTAAAGACTTGTAGAACATTAAGTATTCAGGAGCACTGAAAAAGAAAAAAAAATGTACTAAATGCCATGGAACTGATGAAGCCTATGGTTGAATGTTGCAGTTCTCATACTTCTTTTCTTCTGCCCTTTTATTTCATCTTGCATTGTACTTTCAGGTTTCCTCCTCTCTTATCCTTTAGCACGCACCTCTCCTGACCTCCAGCTATCTCCCATGTCCCACATCAGACCAACAAGGTTTTTTAACTGGTTTTGAGCCTCATATTTGCTAATTGGCCAGCCAGTATGTGTTCTAACAGGGTAGTGTTAGGTCAGAAAGAGCAGATCAGCAGCTTCTGAGACAATAACTTATTGTTCTCAGAACAGTGCTGAATGGATAAGCATTCACATTGCATAAAATCAATGTCGCATGTGGTTCTAATGATTGATTGTCTCAGTAGGGAGGCCCCAGACTGAATGGGCAAATATATGCAGCTTGCCTCTCAGCGCTAGTTTCTCCAAGATACTGCTACATTTGAGTGAGTAGAGACATAGGAATGACTGTGTTGTCTGTTCTGTGGACACAAATCTTTAGACTTTCATATCTGGAGCTCTAAGACAGTATATCTGTGTAAAACAAAATGATGTCTGGTATCTCAGTAATTGGGAAGGGCTCCTCTGAACAAATTCCTACTGAAGAGGCTGTAGGAGAGAGAAAATGGAAGGAAAAAAACCAGCTCTCAGTTCAGGTTTATGAAGAATTTTGATGTAAAGCAAATCCTTCATAAAAAGTAATGAGAGGAGCTTCCTATATTATTAGCATAAAATGTACTATTTATGTAAAATAACATAAATAAAACGCTATTGATGGGAGGGGGAGGGGATGTCCTTCAAAAGGTAGTGTCTTGATTGCAGTACTTTGAGTAAGCTATACAGAAACCAGCATGCCCCTGCATCACGGAGGTGATACCAGCCAATGAAGAGAAGGGAAGCAGAGAGGATGGTGGGTTTTTGACTACCTAGTCCAGGTTGCATTTACTGGTTCACAAATCTGGTGGGTTTGACATGTAGAAATGACATTTGGTAGGCTGGGAAAGGGCTTGGTGTCAGGCCTGGAGGGCTGCCACCAGAAGGAGGTATGGACATCTTTTTGTTTAATTCAGTGAAAAGATGTTCAATGTGGAAATGATCTCATAAAGAAATGAGTAGCATATTTAATAATTTCGGTCGTGTAGTAAATAAGCTGTTATTAGCATCTACCAAAAAAAGAAAAACACCTTTTTCTTCCATTTTGGTTTTCTCAGAGACATCCTTATTGCATCCTAATTACTGGGTTTTCCACTCAATTATTCTAGGATGCGATGAAAGATAAAGGAAAGATACTGACAAATGTCAACTACAACAGTGTTGCAAGAATCATAAATAGTCTGGGTTGGAAGGGACCCCCAGGATCATAGAGCTCCAACCCTCCTGCCACAGGCAGGGCCACCAACCTGAGGCCTGGATCTACACAAGGTTGCCCAGGGCTCCATTCAACCTGGCCTTGAAGACCTCCAGGGATGGGGCATCCACCACCTCTCTAGGCAGCCTGTTCCAGCACCTCACTATTCTCTCTGTAAAAAACTTCCTCCTAATATCTAATCTAAACCTTCCCTCCTTTAGCTTTAGTCCATTCCCCCTTGTCCTGCCATTATCTACCCTTTTTAAAAGTGGATTCCCCTACAGAGTATGCAACCAATATATATACAAATATTCAACCCAAATATTTTGTGTGGAAGCCAAAACTGTCAGTTTCAGTTTTGTCAAACCAAGCAGTTTACTACTAATACTGTTAGCTGTAGTCTGTAGACAGATCACCCTTGCTTACCTCCAGCTTCTGTTGAATGTTTTTGTCCTGGTGTAAGTATTCTTTCTCATTGTGAAAACTTCAAGTAGTTTTGGTTTTCTTTTCCAACCTAGAAAACTTGCTGAAGGGAAATAGGAAAGAGACTTTAAAGGGGGATGGTGATCTGATAAATATGTCTGAAAATATCCTTGTAATACAGAAGATGGATTAAGTTTAATCTTTGATCACTGTTTCTCATAATACAAGAGCTAATAGCCACTACCTGAAGCTATTATGTAGCAGACTTTAAAAATGAAAACAAAATACTTTCACACAGTTTAAAATACAGAGCAAAATTATAAGCATATAAAAAAGGACAAATAAAGAGTTAGCCAAACTTCATGGTTATTAAATGTGATAAGTAGTGTGATTTAGTTTTGGTGGGTTAGTTGGGTTTTTGGGAGGAGGGCTGTCGATTTATTAAATTAAATTTATTACATTCTGTCTGTGGCATATTCTCATGATGTCCAATTCCTGAGACAATTTTTTTACTGTCTCACACACCAATTCTTGTAAACAAGAAGTTGTACTGTCTTAATACATAATAATGATTTTTTAATTACCCTATCATGATAGAAGGACTGTTTCACAACATAATAATTTTGGGGTTTTTTTAACTGAAAAACTGTATTCTGACATGTTCTTTCCCTTCCTTGAATCATTATTCATTCTTTTCCGAGAGAGTGGTCGGGCACTGTAACAGGCTCCCTAGGGAAGCGGTCACAGCACTGAACTTGACTGAGTTCAAGAAGTGTCTGGACAATGCACTCAGTCCCATGCTCTGACTTGTCTGGTCCTGTGTGGAGCCAGGAGTTGGATTTGATGATCCTAATGAGTTCCTTCCAACTCAGGAGATTCTATGATTCTATGAATTTAAGTGTTACCTGAAAAAAGAAAAGTCAAGTGTCAACTTTTACCCTACTTCTGGGAACCCTTCAAACTTCTAGTAGGTTTTCTGTGAGTAGCAAGATATTTCCTTAAATTTCAGATCACAGAACTGAGTGCAGAAAACCCATGGGCATTGTGAGGATTTTTCTCTAATGTCTTTACTCATTCTGCCTTCAGTTGTTCACAGTGTCTTCTGCTCTCCTTTTAGAGCCATGCGTGTGCATCTCTAGAGCAAGGCACACCTCTCCTACGGTGACTCTTCAGAAGTGCAAGCGATTAGTTTTGAATGTTTATTTAAATTAAAGTGCTTGCTCTCTATATAACTTTGTTCAGGTAAAACTAAGGTGGCTGGCACATGTTGCTGGTTTAAATGTACAAAATGTTTCACTAGGTGGGGATTGAAATGGGAAAAACCTCTTATTTTCCTCCTGATGTCCCAAACCTCAGAAATAAAATGGGTTTCTAGAATGGCTTTAAGGCAAAAAGAAACAAGGCTCGAATGAAACTCATTCTGGTCAAAGTAGTGTCTGCTTCTGGGCAAAGTCCGCGTTGTTTGTAAGGAGAGGTAGTGGCTTAATAAGTAGCAATGCGTTCTGCTGTAATAGCTGTATTAAAAGATCTTATAGTACACTTGCATCTGTACAAAAGCACAAATGCCTCGAGGTGTGTCTAATCCTTTATATTTGGTTGTAGTAGTTATTACTCATATGTGGCAAGGAATGAGGTGTGAGACCTACTGATGACAGCTGTAGCTTTGTGATGGGTCTCATTCCTTTCATCTGAATCTCCCTACCTGGCATAGCATCTCTGCAATGGCTTTTTAGGTCACCAGTATCCAAGCTTTTGCTTGGGTGTCACAGCTAGGCTATAGATGGGATGATGCCCAGGAACACTCTTTTGGCAACATTTGTGAAGCTCAGTTTCAGTGCTTTTATGAGTACTTGGGAAATACCCCTCGGCTAGTTATTACACCTTTGGCTGGCAGGTAATGGCTGTTACTAATAACAGCTTTATCTGTTTCAGTGACTAAAAAGTTAAATGTTTCTTAGAAGTTCTGTGTTCTTTCATACCTCATATGTCTTTTATAAGGTTATTCAGACACCATTTTTTCGAGCATGTGTGTGCATGTGGGTATGCATACTTAAGTAATGGTATGATTTTAATGACCATTACTTTTAAAATAGCTGAAATATTTCTTGCATATCTTAATGTATATATTCAATATCTAATCTGAAAAAGACTATGCCTCTATACCAAGCTTAATGAGGAGTGTTCAGCAAAAGTATTATTTTTTTTAATGTGTTAAGGTCCAAACTAGTACTTTTTTTCACACTGTTTACAACAAACCTTTTTTTCTGGAAATGATTTGGCTTCAAAATGGAAAAATGTAAAAATGGGTGATGCAGAAAGATGCACCCAGCAATCCTGGCTGGCTTAGTGCTTATGACCTTCAGTTGAGTTGATGAATTCGGGGGCTCAAGTCTTTAAAATTGCAGCCTCCTGTTTCCCATCCTGTGTGACCACTGATAGAATATTCCTTCTTGTTAATAAATGTTGAAGTCATCGGTTTTCATATCTACAACAAGCGTTTTCAAAGCAGTGCCACACCATGACTTCACATGGACAAGAGGTACGATTGTGGTTTAGTGCATTAAATTATAATGAGAAAGTGGACTCAGATTAAATCACCCATGCAACATAATATTTGAGGAGGGGGAAAAATATCCCCCAAACCCCCCACCAAATCTCCTGACATTGTAGATGTTCCTCACAATGCTAACAATTGCTCTCCTTATGTTCAGGTGTTACGTTACTCTAATCCAGTCTCTCCACCTAACAATGAGAGGTGCTCCTGCCAGGACCAGGTAAAACAGAGGCTAACAAAGATCTGGTCTGTGCCTTTGGCACGATGGTATATGTCTTCAACTTTTCTGAGCAGAGGTGAGATATTCTGTTAAGTGGTACAGAAACTGTTTAGTTTCTTTCTCTCATGAAGTACATTGGAAATCGTTGCTTTCAAGAAAAAGATCTTAAATCTTTTTCTTTTAATTTTCATCTATAGAGTTTGTCTATGAACTGTCCAGATGGGAGCTTAGGGGTGCTTCAATAAATTAAATTGCATCTTGGTAGAAGTTCTGTCAGTGGTGGCAGTACAAGTAAAGGCTATCCATGATGTCATTAAGAACAAGAAAAAGAAGTGACTGTTTTAGCAGTGCTTCTTTACTGTTGTTTCTAATCGAGAAATACTGTAAATTCTTCTCCCAGAGTTTCTCTGAAATGCGTTTTTTTTGCAAATGCAGCGAGGAGTAAATGTGACTGAACTTCTGGCCCTATAGGAATCCAATTGAGGCTTTGCTGTTGAAACTCTGGTCTTGTTCAAGTTCAGCCATGTTAAATTGTTGCATCATATGGGTGAGAAGTTTGGTGGAATTACACCTTGCAAGCAATCTCAGGGGTTCCAGGATTTCTTAGTGGGTTTGAGACATGCCACATTCTCCTTCCTCTCCTGCCTTTTTACTCAGTGCTGCCTCCTGGCCTTTTCAAACCCATCGCATCCCTATTGGTCTCATTATTCTGCATGTTTTAAAAGATAATTCTGCCTGTAGACGTACTTCAGAGATACGCACTCTTTATTGGTCCATATTTCTCCTCCATATTGAGTGGCAGCCAGAGGAGCTACAGATTACTACAAGCTGATGACTACCAGGGAGATGTCTCTGTTTGCTCAGCTCTAGTAAACTATCCTATTGTGGTGGTTTAGCCCTGACTGAAAAGGCCAGACGCCCACCAAAATCAGACTATTACTCCCCTTCTTAGTTGGACAGGGGAGAAAATATATATTAAGAGGCTCAAGAGTCAAAATAAGGACAGAGAAATCATCCAGTCATTAATGATGTGGGCAAAACAGACTCAACACAGAGTGAAGGAGAGAAAGCTATCTAATTTATTATACTACGCTAAAGAGAAACAGTGAAAAGCCAGTCAGGAGTGCAACCAACTCTTAAAACAAACGCAACCAGATCTTAAAACACTTTTCCCACCACCACTCCCTCCTTAGCAGGCTTTAGTCAGAAAATTTGCTCCCTTCTTCCCTCCTGGTTGCAGCCCAGGAGGGGCAGGGACTGGGGAAAATGGGGGTCTCGGAAACACCTTCCCCCCACCCCTCCATTCTAAAGCAGACTTCCCTTTAGCCATGATTTTGCTTCCTTCTTCCCTCCCCACTCACAGCACAGGGGGGGCAGGGACTGGGAAAAAATGGGGTTCTTGGTTACTTCTTCATGAGCTGTTTTCCTTTTCCAGATCTTAAAACACCTCTACCTCCTCCCCTCACTCCCTTCTTAGCAGACTTCACTCTAGTCATGATTTCACTCCTTTCTTCCCACCCCACTCCCCCCAACCCTGATTGCAGCACAGGGTGGGGGCAGGGACTAGGAGATGGGGGCTTCGATCAGTCCCTTGCAAGTTGGTTTCCTTCTTGGCCAGGGGAGGGGGCATTCATTCCTCACACCCTCCCCCTGCTGCACCGTAGGATCTCACCCATGAGAGACAGTCCTCCACGAACTTTCTCCAACGTAAATCTTTTCCCACTGGGCTTCATCTCTTCTATGGCAGGCAGCAATAAATCACAATGTCTCTCAGTCCCAGTCCTCCACAGGGCTATAGGCCTCCCCCAGCAAACCTGTTCTGACACAAAACTCTCTCGCACTCATCTCTGTAGGTTGCAAGTGCTGGCAGGGCTCATCCCAACGTAGGTCATGGCGTCTTCTCTATGTCTCCACCTGCTCCATCCAGCGTGGAGCCTCTTCACGGGCTGCAGGTGGGGTCTCGGCCTTTTCCATGGGTTTGTCCATGGGCTGCAGATGCATCTTTCTGCCAGGCACCTGGGGTGCCTTGTCTCCCACCCTTCCCAGCCTTTGGTGTCTGCAGCTGCTTACATGTTGGCATTCCGTTCTCTGGTGGCAAAATGCAGCTACTTCTGGGTTCTTTTCTCCTATATGTGATTCTCAGAGGCACTATAAATCCATCTCCAGTTGGTTCAGCCCTAATCAAAACAACTCTGGCCTTGAATTGCCCGATGTTTATAATTTTTCAGGCTGGCAAAGCATTCCAGCAGCCATTTTCTGCAGCCCCTGGTGTCTCTCTCAGCGCCCAACTACGCAAAACTGTGACACCTATACATTTGCTTTTGGCCATTATGCCAGATCAGATCTGGACCCAGAAAAACCTTTGTCACCTGCCCCTTGATGGATGGCTTTGTGTATTGCAGTTGTTTATCTAATCCAGCTGTGAAACTTCTGTAAGATTATCTTTGCTATAACAGATTTTTATTCCTTGATGAAAACCTTACATTGAAGTCATCAGTTGGGATATTTAGTATCGTGAAGCCAGGATATGCAGATCAAACTGAACTACCTGAAAGTCTCAACACTTCATTCAGGCAAGTATGCTATAGTGTACTTTGATGTTATACAGGTATATCAAGTCTATGGAATGCATATCTCCCCCAGCCTTGGTTTGCAAGGAAGTGCAATTTGTGTTTGATTCAGAATTTCTGTTAAGAAGGAAATAAAAAAAAAATCAGTGTTCATGTTGTGCCTGCCTGTAGAGCATAATGATGAGGGAAATGAAATGTCTACCTTGCCTTTTTTTTTTTTAATCTACTTAAAATGTTAACCTGTGAACATGTGGGATCCACTTAACTATGCACAAGGATGCTTGATGTTTTGTGGTAAATAAGAATCCTCCCTGCTGGCTTAACCTAGTCAAATGGCCATTTGAGTGTCTCGCTATTGCATTCTTCCATGGGTGTAAGCGTGTATGCCTTCATCGATGTTTCACAGCTATCAGGTGGAAATGAAGTACCGTACTCTTACCTAGAAAGATATTGCATATGTGATTGTTGAGAAGCTGTGAAAAGTGTAGGGCACAGCAAAAAAAAAAAGTATGCTTTTGGACACTGTAAGAAGCCCATTATCTTTTTCTTTGAGTACAAATTTATGCTTTACATATTAACAATAATGTTTCAAGGAAGAAAGTTTTGAATTTAAAAGATATGACTGCATTTTGTGTGTTGTGCTCGGTGAATTCATATCGAAATGGTGTTTCTGAGAGTGCATTAATTCCACAAGTGGTTGCTCTGGCATAATGGGTAGGAAAATGATGCCAATTTATTCTGACAAAGTGTTGGATCTGCACTTTGAACTGCGTGGTAATGGTCTTTGACTTCAAAAAAGAATTGTCATTTGAAATCCTTGCTCTTGCATTAACGGTTTTCACTGATTTAATCAAGACTTGAGAAAAAAAGAAATAAATTCTGTGATTTCATACCTCAACTTATTGAAGTTCAGTGGGGCAAGCTGCAAGGCAATGCCAGGCTGTCTGGGGAGGCACAAGTATAGACTTGCTATCTGAGATCTGCTTCTCTGAGCAGTAAATCCCTTTTGATTTTTAAAAGACAGAAACTTAGGGCAGAACTGGGCATCGCTGTTGCTTCTGTGAGCAAGTTGAAACACAGGTACTACCTTCTTGATGTACTTTTAATACAGAAGATTTCGCTGTGTTTTATTATTCCTGCTTTAGCCGTGGAGATCCCCACACCATACTCCTCCATGCTGTCACTGCAGAAAGACACAAAGTCTGCTCTGGTTAGAAAGCTGTTTGCTCAGGCACATCTCATCATCTTGCCAACCAAACTTCCTGCTTCAGATGCAAGACTGGGTGGCATCAGCAATTAGCTTTCTTGTTCTTCAAGCCTAAATTACAATCATTTGTAAGAAGCAGTTAGTAACATCTGTTTACAGGGAGCACGTTAGGATTTGAATTCACTTGCCTCTGCAATGGCTGTGCGGAGCAAGACCCTGTAGCTGGGTCTTAGCAAAGCTTGGAGGGAGACCCCAAAAGATGCATCCCCCTTCCCCACAAGTGTTTTTTGTTTTAGTGTTTCACAACTTAGCTGTTGCTTTACCAAGTCCTCTCAGTGATTGTCACCTAAGATTCCTTCAAGGCGAAGCAGGAATGGTACGCACTGAAGCAACAGTGTAGGGCAGCCCCTCGATTCATAAGGGAGGACATAGTGATGGGGACCCCATCTGCCCTTCCTGCATACAGTCAGCTGCCTTGGCAGCCATGTTTTCCACAGTCAGCTAGATGTGCAGTTTGACAAGAGAGTAGGAGGGATCACTCCCTGCTGCTACCGGATGTTTCGTCTCTCAGTGACCAACCAGAGGGTGGAAAACATATGGGATTAATTTTATTGTTTGTTACATTTTTTGTGTCTCTCCATTTTGGTAGAAAAGAGTAAAGGCTATGAAATTACTATTAATTAGCAGTATCTCTACTACGATACAAATTACTACTTTATCTGATGTGCTTTCTATTACAGTTTTCTTTGGTTTTGTTATCTTAAATAATTCAAAGTGTACTTGCTGAATAGAGCTAAAGTGTTTTGTTTTCTTGGTTGTCACATAAAATAAAAAGCCCTGGGAATTGAAGTATGGATTGTTGCATTAGGGACCCAGGAATTCAGAGCTGTAGCTAATGCCTGCAATAGCTCTTATCCATTGTACGAGGTGCAGGAAAGTCGGGCAGTATCTAGTAAAGCACTAACTCCTCATAATTGCCACCTAATAAAATCTGGCAAGGGAGAGAAGATGTATTAAACACTACTAGCCTGATATTTCCTGTGCAAGCTATTCTTCTGTTTGCAAGAAGGGTTTTGATTATAGTAGGTGTAGAAGAGCATATAAATTTTTATAATTGACCGCGATGCATATAGCAGCCTTTGTTTGGGCTTATGAAGAAATTCTTAGGGAATAGTGGGTTTTTTGGAGGGTTGGGGTTTTTTTTTGGTTGTTTTTTTTTAAAACAGAAGGGTGCTTACTCTTTTTCTAGAGTACATATTATTGATTTTGGTCAGAAATTTACTGCCAGAATAAACTACTGGTCTTAATTTTGTCATATTTAAATATGAGTGGGGAACAAAAGAAATCTTTGTAAAAGAGCTTGGAAGGACAAATTTGCTGGTTTGTAGCTGGCCTGAACAAAAAATTCAAGATCTGTTCTCTACTGCTATGTAACTTGAGTAGTGATTTGTAATGAGGAAATTGTTTAGCCTTTGCATTATTGCTTTGTGTTACTTCTATAATTGGACATATTCTTTTTATTTATATATATATCTCATTAAAATGGCTGTGTTAGTATTTTTTAAAGTTTGAACTAAAGTTTATATTTTAAAAAAGAAGCAAATGGTGACACTTCCAAAGGCAACCATAGCTTTGTATAAAAACATTTAAAGACCTCAAAAAAATCAAAGTCCTTTAAAAAACCAACGGCATTTTAGCGATGGCACAGTGTTGCACTTGACTTCCAGAGTCTGTATATCTGCTGGTGATGTCCTCCAGTTGTTGGTGGCAAGTGACACCACTGCACATTCTGCCTGCTCTGAGTTTCGGTAGTACCTGTCTCACAAGGCCTGCGTTTCTCAGCTGCCTCCTTTGTGTACAGCAGCATTACTGAACACTAACAATCAACAGTGCCTAATTAGCTCTTTTTACTTTGAAGTAAGGTCCTTGTTAGCTTTGACTGACACTCTTAATTGTGACTCTCTGGAGCTCTGTTTTTAAAAATGTTTGTACACATCACGCATTTGATTTAAGTGACTTATTCTTACCACGTTTAAATAACTAATCTGTGTATTTGGATTATGGGGTTTGTTTTCTTCCTTAGACCCTGGGCCGTGGTTGTCTCTGATATTGAACTGATCTGTGGAATTACATTGGTTGCTAAAGGGTTTGTTGATGCATGCCTGGTAGCCAGGAAGCAGACTATCTTGTATATTCTCTGCTTTCTAAACTGAGGGTCTCTTTGGGCTTCTGGGTTTGGTACATGTTAATTAATGCATACTGACTTGGGAACTGTGGCTGGCCATTGTATCATAATAGGTATTTTTTTACTTGTACAGTCTAATCTTTTATTTTGATGACCATTTAAATCACCTGTCCATCCTTATTAAATTGTCAGGTCTGGATTTAGAAGAAGGTGCTTTTCCCTCTGATCTTGGGACATCTGTCATGTGTTAGTTTTGCATTAAATAACTGTATATCGCTGTTTCATGCCTCAGATGGATAAACTACATTGTGTTCTATCTGTTAGAAATAGAACTATCAGCTGGAGAAAAGAAAAACCTTCAAGAAGAGTAGGAATTATTATGAATAACAAATAATGTATTCTATCTGGATGGCTGTTAAAGCTTTCTCCAGTGAATACTGTGGAGGGTTGTTTGAAAAATGGAAATAAAACATTGCTAAAAAATGCAATTATTAGTCTAAAAAGAATTCATATTAAGACTAGTTATCATAAAAATCTACAACTTATGAGACTTGGAAGGTTTATAATTTCTTCCCTGTATGCATGCTGTTTACTCTCTTCCAACTGCATAATTTTTCACAAGACAGTCGTAATATTCCATTTTATTAGTGGAAAAAGAACTGGAAGATCTCTTCAACCTTAAGCCATAAACTTTAGCAAGCAGGGCTATTATGAAAGCAAAAGCAGCTTTATTTTCATGCCTGCATAATTTTGAAATTATCTCCAAACATCCTGAAGTTTTCCTGACACATTCTTGCAATGTTTCTAGAGATGATTAATTAGAACATTGTGTTAAAGTCTTTCTACACTGGACAATCCACGCAGCAGGCTGCTGTAAAGATGCATAGTGTCCTCTTTAACAGCCCATCAGACAACAAACCAATAAAAACTTCTTTGGGGAAGAAAAAAATCTTACCTAAATCTAAGCAAAAGCTTATTAAGCCCAGTATGTCCCTAATTATTTCTGTTTTCATAACCATGTCCATGTTTAACTTCTTTGCCTAAATGTAACACTTCTGAAATGTAGAGATTCATTTTCCTTGCAGATGCTCAACATCCTTAGTACCTCAGGAAATTTTTTTTTCCTGATGATGAACTGTCCTGAAGTTGAAAATTGCTGCTTATTCTTTCTTCATTGAGATATATTTTGTGCATTTGATTCACAATTATTATGGAGTGCCACTATCATGGAAGGTGATAGTGATATCTCTTAAAAATTGTATATTGTTAACTTGTGGGTTTGCTACTGGTTTTGTTCCCTGTCCCCTATTTTGTTTTGCTTTTGGGGTTTTCTTCTGTGTTCTTTTTTTTTCTTTTTGTGTTTTTTCTTTTGCTTTAGGTAGTGATGCCAACTAGCTAGGCTGTATTCTGCCATCCCATTGGCAGGGCGTAGGAGAAGATACAGGCTTTTCCTTTACCCTTCACTTACCAAATGTTTCTAGGCTTTTTCTCTGGGCTGGGTAGCTATCTGTTTCTCTTCTCTTTAATTTTTGCGTTGGAGCTGGTTGCAAAACATGTTGATAGTCTGTTCCATCTTTTTTTTTGGAAACACAAAAGTATGGCTAGCATCAGGCAAAATTAGTAGAAGTTTGGCAGCAACTTTATGCTTGCCTTGTTTCATTATGGAGACACAGTTGCAATGAATACAGTAATACTCGATGGTGCAAATTTTGCCTTTTAAAAGTGGGGAGCAATGCGTTGGAATAATAAGAGTTGGTTATACACCTTTGGTTTTTCTTCACCACTAGATTTCCAACACTGTCCTCAAACCACTGCAAGACTATAAGGGAGTGAAAAGGTGTCGTTTTACTCTGTGTGTCAACTGATGGTTTTCTTCTTAAACGCTCTCACTTAGTTTGATTTCCTGTGCTAACATGACTAGTTAGAATGTTTTCACAGAACCATTATGACTGGAGACTTAATGCTCTCAAGTCAGTTGTGTTAGTTGCAGGCTCACTGAAACCAGGAGACAAGAACAGACCTGAGGATCAGGTAAAATCTTCACCTAAAAGCCTCAAAGAGTGTTTTGGTGTTGGATAAAAGCAGAATGCTAACAAGAGAAGGATTTCATGCTCTCACAGTATGTGGTTTACCATGCTTTTCCAGGTGCTCATGCATACCTTAAGAGATTTCAATTTGCCTAAAATAGTGACAGATGATATCCCAATTTTCATGGGCCTGATCAGTGACCTGTTTCCAGCTCTGGATGTTCTGAGGTAGAGGAACCTGCAATTTGAACAGATGGTTAAACAATCTACCCTGAAGCTTCTCTTGCAGCCTGAAGAGAGCTTTATTCTCAGAGTGAAAGAATTCATTGCTTTTAATTACTCCCCTTAAGAGTTTCAATCAAAATAATTGCAAACATGTTGTACTAGACTAGAAGGTTATTTCTGAGTATTGATAAGGTATCCTCAGTGTCTCAGTATTTCAAAGGCATTTTGTTGTGGCAGTAGCATACTTCAGTGTGATAAATATGTCCACAAGGAAACATGTGTCCTGTTCAAAAAACCTGTCTACACTGACAAACATGTTTGTGTACAGTGCCCAGAATTTGTACTTGGTAGCATATTAATTGTTGCTGATTATTTATAGAGAGGAAAGATGAGTAAGGGAGCAAAGTCATAAAAATAAGAAGGTGTGGGATGTGCATGGCTACACGTGACTTTTCTGTGTTCTGGTATTTCTCTATGATATAAATGCATGTAGTGCTGTAAACATTAATATATACGTACCTATGTACGCATACTCATCAGAATTAGTGGTCTATAATCATAGAATCATAGAATCACAGAATTGTAGGGGTTGGAAGGGACCTCGAGAGATCATCGGGTCCAACCCCCTGCCGAAGCAGGCTCCCTAGGACATTTCACTGAGATAGGCATCCAGACGGGTCTTGAGTATCTCCAGAGAAGGAGACTCCACCACCTCCCTGGGCAGCCTGTCCCAGGGCTCTGTCACCCTCACTGTGAAAAAGTTTCTCCGCATGTTGGTGCGGAACTTCCTATGCTCCAACTTGCAGCCATTGCCCCTTGTCCTGTCTCCACAGACCACTGAAAAGGGGCTGGCTGATTCCCCCTGCATCCCCTGCTTAAGATAATTGTAAACATTAATTAGGTCCCCCCTTAGTCTTCTCTTCTCAAGGCTGAACAGTCCCAATCTTCTCAGCCTTTCCTCATAGGGGAGATGCTCCAGGCCCTTTATCATCTTCGTAGCCCTTCTTTGGACTCTCTCCAGGAGATCCCTGTCCTTTTTATACCAGGGAGCCCAGAACTGGACACAATACTCCAGGTGGGGCCTGACCAGGGCAGAGTAGAGGGGGAGGATCACCTCCTTTGACCTGCTGGCCACACTCCTCCGGATGAACCCCAGGATCCCATTGGCTCTCTTAGCCACCGAAGCACACTGCTGGCTCATGGCCAACCTGTCATCCACCAGGACCCCCAGGTCCTTCTCCACAGAGCTCTTCTCCAGCAGGTCATCCCCCAGCCTGTACTGATAGAAACGGTTGTTCCTTCCCAGGTGCAAGACTTTACACTTGCTTTTGTTGAACCTCATCTGGTTTCTCCCTGCCCAGCTCTCCAGCCTGTCCAGGTCTCGCTGGATGGCAGCGCAGTGTTCCTGCGTGTCAGCCACTCCTCCCAGCTTTGTATCATCGGCGTACTTGCTGAGGGTCGATGCTATTCCCTCATCAAGGTCGTCAATGAAGATGTTAAACAGGACTGGACCCAACACCGAGCCCTGGGGAACACCGCTAGTCACAGGCCTCCAGTCAGATTCCACTCCACGAATCACGACCCTCTGGGCTCGGTCCGACAGCCAGTTCTCAACCCACCTCACTGTCCACTCATCAATCCCATGCTTTCTCAGCTTTGCTATCAGGATGTCATGGGAGACAGTATCAAAAGCCTTGCTGAAGTCAAGGTAGATGACATCCACTGTTCTCCCTCCATCTACCCAGCCGGTGATGAGATCGTAGAAGGCTATGAGATTGGTCGAGCACGATTTCCCCTTGGTGAATCCATGCTGACTACTCCTCATGACCTTCTTCTCTTCCAATTGCTTGGAGATGGCATCCAGAACAAGCTGTTCCATTACCTTTCCAGGGACAGAGGTGAGGCTGACTGGCCTATAGTTGCTGGGATCCTCCTTCTTGCCCTTTTTAAAGACTGGAGTGACATCTAAATGTAAACGTTATTTTTAGTTTGAATTACAGGTAGGGTGAAAAGGTGAAACTTGGAAACACTGGGTATTACACAGACCAACTAAAAATGTGTGCTTCTTTGGACTGCTAAGAAAGTATAGTTCCAACTTCCTTCAAGGAACACCCACATCCACCGTATGCAATAGCACACTCCTTTCCTGTATTAGGCTTTATTGGAAACTGAAATAACCAAGCTGGTAAAATGTGACTGATCTCAGGATTTGTGATGGATTTTTCTGCTGTAGTCTATCTTGTTCCATTATCCAGCTAGAAGAGTGAAAGACAATAGGGTATATCTTAGGGTATTACGAACTTTGCAATCAGCTTAGAAAGTGTTCTGTACAGTATTTTGATTCCTGGTAGCTGAGGGAATCAGGAGACAAGCACTGAGGAACATGGACTTGTTCCTATTGGACTTTAGAAAATCAATGTGGGTGCGTCTTACTAAGACAGAAATCCATAAACAGCCAAGCTGTTTCCATTCTGCAGCTTACAGAAGTATTTCTTCGGAAGAAATGTGTTACTTCAGTGGACTGATTTTGTATTTTACCAAGTTATAGCTGCACAACTGTTCAAAGTGTGGAATCCACTCTGCTAAATTGATGTCAAAATTCTGGTAACTGTTCTGTATCCCTAGATCGGCACAGTCCTACTGGACTGTGTGGCTGTAGAGCAGAATAAGTTGTTTTCACTTGTTGAGCTAACCATATTCATTAATTTTAGCCAATTCTCTTCCTGTTTTCTGGGAAATAAATGATGTTGCTCAATGGAACAACAGCTCAGCTGGGGCAAGTCTGCTGAGAAGGTTTAAGTCCATTTATCCTTTTACAGAGAACATGAAGGGGGAGATAATTTTTGTGTCTGTCTGTTTAGAAGACCAGAGGAGAGGGAAGGTGTTGACCACGTATCCCTTCTGTGTGGTGTGGTGTTTAGCTAGTGGAGCTACTAGTGACACATCACTCTGTATTTGACACCAGACATGTGGGGACTGGAAAGACTACAGCACGTTTTCTATATTACATTGTAAAGAGATGTCCGTGGCTCTTGCAGAAAACATTCAGCTTGTTGTCTCTGCCTTAGGCTGCAGTGTAATAACACATGGTTCAGGCCAGCCAGCCAGCCACAGGATGTGCAATGGCAAAGCTTAAATGTTACAAGCTAATTCTACGTTTTGTGTGTTGTTCGCATGTCCCAAAGGAAAATTAATCGTGACACCATGTAATGAGCATTCAATTTGACAGATAGACTAAGCAATACTTTATTCTGGAAGAAGCAGGGTGGTTTAATTAGGCTTCTAGACAGAAATAGTGGAATATATTGCCAAAACATTAGACAAATACTTGTAATAGATAATGCTTGCCCATTTCTGCTACTAAATGTTGGCAGCTGTGTGGATTTTTTTCCCCATCAACTGCCATTTCAGAATGGGATTCTCCTTTCCTATCCTTAGGTTTAATGGAAGTTTGAGGCTAAACTAGCCCAGAGGCCATGATTAAATCAAGGAGAACCGTTCACTGAGCGCAGAGATTTGCAGTCAGTGCCACAGTTCAAGAATCATGGAATGGTTTGGGTTGGAAGGGACATCAAAGACCATCTAATTCCAAATCCTAGGCCATGGGCAGGGACACCCTCCACTAGCCCAGGTGGCTCAAAGCCCCATCCAACCTGGCCTTCAACACTGCCAGGTTGGGGGCAGCCACAGCTTCTCTGGGCAACCTGTGCCAGGGCCTCACCCCTCTCACAGGGAAAAATTTCTTCCTAATATCCAATCTAAATCTATCCTCTTTCAGTTTAAACCCATTACCGTTTGTTCTGTCACTCCATGCCCTTGTAAACAGTCCCTCTCCAGCTTTCCTGTAGGCCCCCTTTAAGTACTGGAAGGCTGCTATAAGGTCTCCCTGGAACCTTTGCTTCTCCAGGTAAAACAAGCCCAAGTCTGTCTTCATAGGGGAGGTGCTCCAGCCCTCTGATTACCTTTGTGGCCCTCCTCTGGACTTGCTCCAACAGCTCCATGGCCACCTTATAGTGGGGACCCCAGAGCTGGATGCAGTACTTGATGTGAGGTCTCAGCAGAGTAGAGGGGGAGAATCACCTCCCTCAACTTGCCTCTTCTAATGCAGCTCAGCATGTAGTTGGCTTTCTGGGCTGCAAGCACACATTGCGAGGTCATGTTGAGCTTATTGTCCACCAGCACCCTAAAGTCTTTCTTCTCAGAGCTGCTCTGAATCCATTCTCAGCCCAGCTCATAGTTGAGCTTGAGATTGCCCTGACTGATGTGCAGGATCTTGCATTTGGCCTTGTTGAACTTCATGATGGTTGCAGAAGGAAGAAATCAAAGGTTCCTCCTGTATCAAAATTGTCACTAATATGCAGACTGTGCCTTCTCTTTAGGTGCTGAAAATTCTTCGTCACACGTACATGAATGTGAAATAACAGCTTGTTTGGAATGACCTTAACACAAAAGCTTTGACAGTTAATGAACTGTTCAGCTTTATACAGAATGCAGCCCAAGAATGGAAAAATGGCAAGCAGCACATATGTTGTTTTTACTAGGATCAGTTCCTGGTGGCATCATCCCCCATCAGAAATGGTCAGTGCTTGAATTTGGAGAAGGTGTTAGAAACCAAATTCTTGTGGTTTTCTTTGTTTTGATGCAATAAGGTGTGGGCACATAACTGGTGGTTATGGGAAGAATGGAGGAAGGGCAGGATGCTAGTAGACAGAAGAGTACTAGCCTGAATGATACTGATTCAGCTGCTTTAAAGGGAGAGTTATTTTCTCCCCAGACTCACGAAACCTCCCATATCATTAAGACTAACAACACAGTGTCCTGTAATGAAAACAGAATTAGGTCATTATTACATAAAATGAAGTAATTTTGCTGTGTCAAGTGTTTGCTGAAAATATTTTTTGATTTTCACTTTGACTAACCATCTAATAAGCAACTAAAGGAAGAAAGCATGGCTGTGATCCTACAATAGCTTCTTGTTTCAGTGACGCATTAAATCCTCTGAAGTTTTAATTGCTGTGCAATGTTGTTATTTTAGCACTGAAGTGATGGGATTCTATTGAAACATAATTTGCAGGTCTCCTGTCACATTTTCTGAGCAAACAAGCTAAAGTTACCTATGAGGGGCCAAAATTGTTAGTTTTAGATGGAGATATAGATCCTATCTGGATTGAGTTGCTCAACGCTGTTATGGATGATAAACAAGGTAAGCAACTGAGAAGTGAATACAGTGGCTTCTACTTTTTTCACATTTTCTTTTATTTTTCTAGAGTTCTGGAGATCGTATTTCAGCACATGTTCCTTTTTTCTTCCATTCTTATAATTTCTTTGGCTTTCACTATCACTGATTAGCATTTTAGCATCTGAGTAACACATTGTGTCTTTCCTGTTTTGTACAACAAAAAGGCTTTAAGTAGCCTACATGTACTGTAAGGGTGATTGTGCCTCCTAGTGTATGAATCGATGTAATTCAAGATGTCAATCATAAGATTATTGAAACTGGTATTTGGAAAGCCTCTCAGCAAAATATATTTAAGATTCCACGAGCAAAGTCTTTGCATCACTGTAGTAAGGAAGGCTGGTGTTAGGAAACAATTCAGTTTAAGAACTAGCAGTAATACCCAGACTTCTTATTCCCTTCTTATTAATTATACAGCTAAACCAATTATGTTGGCTGTCCAAAATGCTGTATGTAATGAAATCTAAATCTAAAATCTGAATGTAACCTTAGGAAGGTGATTATAAATCAGCGCATTCTCTTAATCTTGCCAGTCTGAAGAGCTTTAATGGTCTCCATTCACTCGGCAAGGTGTCTGTTTGGAGCTAGCCACACAGCCTACCTTTAGCCAATGAACAGAAAGTGGATATTGCAAGAGACACTTCAGAGCTCCTAAATTTAGGCTCCTGCTCTGAACAATTTTCTGTTTATTTCTATTGGCACTGAGAGACACGTTGCTTCCCCCTGCTTTTAGCAGCTTTCAGGAGAACACACATTTGTGAAGCAGGCTAGTAATCTCTTGAATGAATTAAATCATGGAAAACTCATGCAAGATCAAGTAAAACCTTTTTAATCTGTCCTCTTCTGTTTCTGAAGTAAAAAGCTATAGCCATGTTGAAATAGACTTTGGCTATATTCAAGAAACAGTGTGTGTGCTTGGTGTTGCAGATAATTCTTGTTCCTTAGAGGGGCTATAATCACAGAATCACTAGGTTGGAAAAGACCTTTAAGATCATCGAATCCAACCATACCTCTACTCTACTAAACCATATCCCTTAGCACCTCATCTACCCATCTTAAATTCATCCAGGGTCAGTGACTTGACCTCCTCCCTGAGCAGCCTGTTCCAATGCCCAATAACTCTTTCAGTGAAGAATTTTTTTCTAACATCTAATCTAAACCTGCCCTGGCACAGCTTGAATCCATTCCCCCTCATCCTATCACCTTTTGCTTGGGTGAAGAGACCAACACCCATCTCTCTACAACTTCCTTTCAGGTAATTGTAGGCAGTGATAAGGTCTCCCATCAGCCTCCTCTTCTCCAGGCTAAACAAGCCCAGTTCCCTCAGCCTCTCCTCATAATGTTTGCTCTGCAGTCCCCTCAGCAGCCTGGTTGCCCTTCTCTGGACAGAGTCCAGGACCTCAATGTCGTTCTTATAGTGAGGAGCCCAAAACTGAACACAGTACTCGAGGTGCGGCCTCACCAATGCCGAGTACAGGAGCACAATCACTTCCACAAATATATGCTTTCCCTATATATATGTGTCTTACCTTGATTTTGCTGAAAAAATTACTGGTTATTTCTAGGTTCTGACCCTTACAAGCAAAGAACATGTGCCTGTGACTCCATCAGAGCAGCTGCTGTTTGAGGTACACTATTTCAGAGCTGCTACCCCAGTGATGCTATCCAGAGCTGGTGTTCTCTGTCTGAACACCCAGCACCTGAGATGGAATCCATTAGTCTCTGGTGAGATTACTTAGCATGTTTAAGATAGATCTTGAAGATTAATGGGAATAGACTCCACTTTTTATATTAATTCTTCTTTCTAGCTTTTATTCTGATAATGGTGGGCTGCTTTAGTTGATAGCCACGTTCATAAATATGCTATTTGGAAACTTTTTTTATCAGTTAAGTATTTCATTTTCTCCTCTTATATGTACTGCAGTATTGTGGTGGGTTGACCCTGACTGGACACCAGGTGCCCACCAACAGTGCTCTACCACTCCACTTCCTCAAATGAACTGGGGAAGATAAAATATAACTTAAGGCTCATGAGACAAGATAAGGACAAGGACATCATTCAGCAACTGCTATCACTGACAAAACAGACTCAACTTGTGGGGTCCCAACCATGGGAGACAGTCCTCCACAAACATCTCCAACATGAGTCTTTCCCACAGGTTACAGTTCTTCACTAATTGCTCCAATGTGGAGCAGGGTGTGGTCCACCGTTCCAGTCCTTCAGGTTCAGACTTCTCCAGTGTGGGTCTGGCACAGGGTCACAAGTCCTGCAAGCAAATCCTCCAGTATGGGCTCCCCATGGGGTCATGGCCTCCTTCAGGTATCCACCTGCTCCATCATGGGGTCCCCCGCAGGCTGTAGGTGGATGTCTACTCCACCATTAACCTTCATGAGCCGGAGAGTCACAGCCTGCCTTACCATGGCCTCTTCCATGGGCTCCAGGGGAATCTCTGCTGCGGCACCCAAAGCATATTCTCCCCCTCCTTTTTCTCACTGATTTTGGTGTCTGCAGAATTGTTTCTCTCTCATATTCTCACTCCTCTAACTGGCTGCAGCTGCTGTTGTGCAGCAGTTTTTCCACTTTCTTAAATGTGTTATCCCAGAGGGTGCTGCCACTGTGGTTGATGGGCTCAGCCTTGACCAGCAATAAGTCCTTCTTGGAGCCAGATGGTATTGGCTCCATCAGACATGGAGAAGGATTTGGGAATGTTGGTTGATGAAAAGCTCAACATGACCCAGCAATGCACACTTGCAGCCCAGAAAGACAACCATGTCCTGGGCTGCATCAAAAGCAGCATGACCAGCAGGTCAAGAAAAGTGGTTCTGCCCCTCTACTCTGCGCTCATGAGACTGCATATGGAGTACTGCATCCAGCTCTGGGGTCCCCACTATAAGGTGGCCATGGAGCTGTTGGAGCAAGTCCAAAGGAGGGCCACAAAGGTAATAAGAGAGCTGGAGCACCTCTCCTGTGAAGACAGACTGAGAGACTTGGGCTTGTTTTACCTGGAGAAGCAAAGGTTCCAGGGAGACCTTATAGCAGCCTTCCAGTACTTTAAGAGGCTACAGAAAAGCTGGAGAGGGACTGTTTGCAAGGGTTGATAGCACAAGGGGTAATGGGTTTAAACCGAAACAGGGTAGATAGGTTAGATATTAGGAAGAAATTTTTCCCTGTGAGAGGGGTGAGGCCCTGGCACAGGTTGCCCAGAGAAGCTGTGGCTGCCCCCAACCTGGCAGTGTTGAAGGCCAGGTTGGATGGGGCTTTGAGCCACCTGGGCTAGTGGAGGGTGTCCCTGCCCATGGCCTGGGATTTGGAATTAGATGGTCTTTGATGTCCCTTCCAACCCAAACCATTCAGTGATTCCATGACATAGAGGAAGCTTCTAGCAGCTTCGCACGAAAAGACCCCCTGTAGAACCTCTTCTACCAAAACATGTCCACACAAACCCAGTACAAATAATGAACTAACTAACTGCTTTTTATAATGCAAATTTGGCAGTAGTAAGAAGTGAATAACTTGTTTACTGTTTGCTGACAGGTTTTTAATAGCTGTTACCATCTTTGATACTGTTAAGAACATTGGTTAACATCAGCTTGTGTTTTTGTTTCTTTTACTCCTTTGGATCACAGTAACGCTCTTTTAACTTGTTTTATAGCTGTGCTTCATGCAAACTAACTGTGAGAACAATGTTTTCTAAAGAATGTGGGGTTCCATGTATAAAAGGGAATTCAGTTGCCCAAGACACAGTGCATTAACTTGAAGCAGTCCAATGTGATCATCTTCTTTTGGATCATCTTCCCCTTTTGCAGTTGTTGAGCTGGTCCAAAACAACTTACAAATTTAAGGAAGTGAATCTTTTTTTCAGATGGTGGTTTTATTTTCAAGCAGCATTACTGCTGTTTCATGTGAAAATTCAGTTTTGCATAGTTCCAATATGTCATCAACGTTTCAGTCAGTTCTGTCTGTGCTCAGGTTGTATGCCATCCAGACAAGAAGCCTTCAGTGCGTGTATTTCTCAGAGAAATGTTGTCAGTATGAGTATTAAACAGCATGAGTCTGTACAGGTTGCCACCTAGGGGGATGAGGATCAGAGGACTGGTGAGGATGTGGAGAGGCAACACGATCTCTCACTGCAAACAGACGCATGTAGAGATAAAAACAGTAGGCAACAAACTGTCCAAACAGAACAGCTGTGAGTGAGTAAATAATCACTTTAGACTGTGTTTGACTAATACTGTGTGAACATAAGCAGGGGATAAAGTTGCCTAATCCTTCAGAATATGAACAGTTAAGTGTGTTGTTGCTAACCTGAAGCATGTGCTACAGTTAGCATCATGATAAGGAATTTTAGGCTTGGTTGTGATAGGAGCTGCAAATGAGAAGAGTTACTTTTTTGTCTTTGATTACACATATCCAGACTTTTCAGACAGACTGGGTTATATGTACTACTGTAGATATCTGCAATGAAAGTTATGTTGAACTTGTGTTGCATAATTCTTGGCCTGGTGTACAACTTGCACACTGTTATTCTAGGTAGTCTGTTCTCAAGGAACGTTAAACAAATACAGAATCCTTTCTCTCCCACCTCCTTTTAGGTGATCCTTCCCTCTGAAAGCAGGAGCAAAGTATCACCCAGAACCTTTCTTTCTGCCCTACCTGGAATAAAAAAATGTAGTCAAGGAAAAGGAGTCTAGCTATATGCCAGTGTACTCAGCTGTTATAATAGCTCTTAGAAATGAAGCTCCATGATGACCTTTCCATGAATAAATAAAAATGTTGTAAGGCTGGTGACACTTTAGTCTTACAGCCAGTTCAATAGTATTTGTGTTGCACTAAAGGCAGTCACAAACAGTTCTCCAAAGTCAAAACTTTTTATTTCAAAACTAGAGGGAAAAAATACGGCTTTTTTTCCCAACCTCTTACTGATAAAAAAAGATTGTTTTCCAACTTGTTCTTCAAGTATGTTGCCAGCTGGATAGAAGCAAGGAGATACCAATCCAAAAAGGCTAACTCAACTGTTCTCTTTGATAAATACATGCCTGCCTCTCTACTTAAAAGAACTCAGAAAAAAATTTAAAACCGGTACTCACATTCCTGAAAACAGTATGGTTTGTGTATGCATTGGGATTAAAACTACTTATATTTTAAGAAAGAGTATTTCTGAAATATCCACTGAGCACGTGGTCCTATGCTGAAGTGAAAACGCTTAAAATTCCTGTATATCTGAAAGGTATATGCAGTGAAAATGTGACAGTCTTGTATATCAGATCTGAACCCTTATTTTGGACACCTACAGGGATTCAGTAGTGTCATATTGCAGTGGCACACTGTAACAAGAACAACTGTAGTATGTTCATGGCACTGCGTGCAACAACCTGAATTCTCAGTTCTTGTCTTGCTTCTGTTAGTAATGTCTTGGGTAGCTTAGGGCTAGCCTTTTCATCTCTCTGTACAAGAATTCTGCCTCTCTCTAATTAAATGCTCTCTAATTTCATTAGCATTAGTTACTCCCATGGTCCGATAATGAGGCCCTACATTGTTAAATGTTATTAAAGAACAGAGCTGAACCATTTAGTATATAAACTATCTGATACTACAAAATCCTTATGTTGGTATTTTAAACTTACTTAATATGCCTTGTCATTCTAAACTCTTCAAAGTGTCTACCTGCTTCTAACAAAGTTATTGTAAGAGAAGAAAACTAATTAAGTATAAGTGTTAAGAATCTACTGTAATGTTCATGCTCAAACTCTGTCATCTGCTCCATATACCTTGCTTTAAGTAGAGTAGAATGAAGGTATTTTGGTACATTTTATCAGAAGACCTCTTCATGCCTTTGACCTCTGAAAGGAGCTCTTAGACAATAAGGAAGCATAGCAAGCAGTTGTAGTCTCACTGCTTAAATACCTTCTTGAGGTCACTGTCACCTCTGAATGGAATAAGACTTTCAGGTCACTCTGTTCACATTTCTTTATTGCAGACACTCTGCTGGATTGTTTGCTGACCCCTGAAAATATGCCAATGGATTTCTCTGGAGAGGTCTATGAGATGTCTTTTGTCTGTGCTTGTATTTGGGTGTGTGGTGGGGTGCACTCTCTAGAAGTTAAGGAAAATAATCAAAGTAGCTCCCCATGTTTGAAAAATACACATCATACACACCTACCTACACACTTAACAGATATAAATAATGTGTGCATATATATATGCAGGATTCAACCTATTAATACTGATGGGGATGCATCAGATTTGCTGGCCTGCAGTACTGTGTACTTTAGCTATCAGAGCTCATCTGTAACTGAGCTAACTTCGCCAGAGGATGTTGACTTCCTTCAGTGCAAGGCTATGTCCAGAGTCATTTACCCAGGGTAGAGGAGCTGTGTTTGCTTAGGGAAGTGTTACCAGTTGTACTTTATCTATGCTAAAGTCCCTGGCTAAGTAACAAAAAGGTAACATGATGGTCATGCCTACCAGAATTAAAGTATCTAGTGAAGAACTGGGCAGATGTATGTTTAATCTCACCTGTTTGATTTATACTGGGAAACGTAGATGTTAAGCAAGCATTGAAACACATTCCCCTTTGTGAGATGTTGTTGTTGTGATGCTACAAAAGGATTGAAGAAAGTTCTAAAACTCTTTTTAGTGTTTTTCTTAGGCAGATCTTAATTTCTTGAAAAATATTTAGTCATACTTGCCTGCTAAAGAGTAAAAAAAAAAAAAAACTTGTTGTCTTTACTGATGCTTAAATTAGATTAACCCCTCTTGAAATAACAAATTTATATGTGCTCTATAGTTAAAGGAGCACCTTGCATAAGTTGAAGAGTCAGGAGCAACACATTATTGCATCAAGGGAGTGGAACGATCTTTTTGGTCACAGTAACATTTTCCTCTCCTTTAAAAAGACTTGCTTTTCTGTGGACACGCTCAAGAAGATCTTGTCTGAAGCAAGGCATCTCTGCGAGCTCACAGCTATATAAATCTAAACTGAATTTAGAAGTTTTAGGAAATAGAATATTTGGGCTGGATGGGTGGTTAGCCTTGGCAAACAGCCAAACACCAATCCAGCTGCTCACTCCCTCAGCAGGGTAGGAGGAAAAAATAGATTGAAAAAGCTAGTGGGTTGGGATGAAGACAGGGAGATCGGTAAAACAGAATTGATTTGGGGGGAAAATCTTTTTTTTTCCCCCCAATGAAAATGGGGATGGAAGAAACCATGGGAAATGCTAAAACAAAACATTTCTTCCTTTCTTCCTCCTTTTCCCCAAGCTCAGCCTCACTCCTTCACTCCTGTCTCTTCTACCCCCACACTACAAGATGCATAGGTGGATGGGTGGGATATGGTCAGCACATAGTTGTTCGTTTCTGCCCATTCCTTCTCTCTCATACTTTACCCCTGCACCAGCATGGGTTCTTCATGGCCTCAGTCCTTCAGGGCATACTAACCAGCTCCATTTTATACCTTTTTACCACAGTAGGAGAAATTCAGGCTCCAAGTCCATTTAATCACTGAAAATAATGCCTGCAGCAACCATATGCCAAAAATTGAAGCCTTGACACCTTCCTGTTGCCAGCTTTATGCACAGGTATCCTATTGCCAGCGGAATTCCCTCCATACGAACAGAAGTGTATGGATGTCTAGGGGAAGCAAAGCCTTTCCACTCTGTTCTTGATCAACTTACAAGCAGTTACATTTGTGGAATACAAATCGTAGAAATTATGATAACATGATATATACCTGTCAGTGGAGAAATAGCCAGCATAAGCTATTAATTATAGTTGCCTCAGTTTGGGGGTTTGGTTTGGTTTTGTTCTTTTTCCAGTGTGATTTGCACAGAATAGTCTCAAATGCTTCAGGGTGTTTTGATTGCATTAATCTTAGATCTTTTTTCTTTTTAAACGCTTAGATGATTGGGAATTTTCCTGTGGAGTTCAGAAGTTTGTGGGCATAGAAACAGGGACCCGATGATCAAAAGAGATTATCCATTATGAGCTATCCTGTAACAAGTTCTCTTTAAGAGTTAATACTTGATAGGAAAATATAGAGCTTGGAAAAGAACACATTATCAGGCAATGAAGGTTTCAGGTACTTGCAGCAAGTCAAGCTAATCTATTGCCAACTATTTGCCTAAACAGTTTTAAGTATGCTGAAAGCCAGGCCAAAAAAGTAAATGGAAATGCTAAATGAAAAATCAAACCAACTCCCTGTTGCACCAGCCTTTTGTTCCTCTACTTTTTTTGGGAGACTGGCATTCTGCACTGGTTGAGGTGGAACCGATAGATTTCAGCTAGAAATTGAATTAAAAATTTTCCCACTAGAATAAATTTATTTTTAAAATCCAAGTAGGAATGCCATGTAAAAACTAATCCCATGGAACATTTTGTTCTAATAATTATATTTGAGAACACAAGAACAGTGTATCCTGTTTTGTTGCTTGTTAGAATTCAGTCCTCACCAGAGAGGGAGGCAGAAATTACTGTTTGCTTTTAAAACTAAACTGTGTTGTCTAAGTGTGTGATTTTTTTTTCCTTTTCAGTTTCAGGCAATCTTTGTTCACACGTCTGGGGCCGCACGTCTCAAACATTTTATTGATTTACTCTTAACAAAAGGCTTGTTGGTAAGGCCGGAGTAGGGAAAGCAGTGTTTGTAGATGACAGACTCTGAAGACTCCTGGTTAACATCTTGTTCACAACTAGTGCAAGAACATCAGCAGCATTTCAGAGTAAGTTCCATACACATGTAAGAAACTTCCCTCAACAACAAAGGTGAAAAATACTGCATGGTTATTGTGATCTCATAGAGCTGTTGGCTACTGTCACTGCCCATGGCAGGGGGGTTGGAACTTGATGATTTTTAAGGTCCCTTCCAACCCTAACCACTCTATGATTCTACTGCTATTACCTGAGTCTTGGCAAGTTCGTCGTTTCGCCAAGTGGCAAAGTTAGTGAAGTTGGGGCAGGCAAGAGGAAGGGAAGGGTGAATTGGCAACCACACTGTGCTCCCAGAAGTTTCCCTGTGTGATAGACAAGAGAAAATTTGGCTTTATAAGTGTTAAAAAGAAGCTTTGAGCTGGCTTTGGCTAGCCTGGGTGTCTGCATTGTAGCTGCATACGTACCAAAAAGGACAGTCAGGAGCTGGCTTGTTTTGCTACATACCACACAGTCACTGCAGAGGAGCAATCCCTGTCTGGAGAAGTTTGGAGTCTCCATAGGCAGGATGGATGCAGAGCAAAGGAATTGTTAATATAACACACAAGCAGAGGGGGCTGTGTGTTGGCCAAAACCTTTATGCTGGTGGTAGGTCTTAGAACAAGAGGAGTCATACAGTCAAAGTAAAATAGGTTCTTAAAAGCTTTGTGTCTCTTCTGCTTTTCATGAACAACACAACCAAGGAGCCCAGCTGTCAGTGGATATGCCCTCTTTGCCTTCTTTTTTCATCTTTAAAGTAATCTGAAGTGATACAACTATACAGAAAAAACTGACATGCCCTATTCACTGTACAGCTCTTTGCAGCTTTAAAAAGCACTAGAGAAAGAAGTTAATACAACATATCCTCTCATATGTCTGGGAGAAGATAGAGAAAAAATTTTTCACTTCTAAAAACTTTCCAAAATGTAAAGAAGTCTTTAGATAAAATCTTTAGAAATATTTCTGTTTTCTTGATGCTTAATTTAACAGCCTCTGCAATAATTTGTTTTTCATTTTTAGCTAGTCTGCATTGCTGCTAATGGATCAGATTGTCACCAGGCTTAAAAGCAAGTGTAAAGCCACAAATCTCTCTTAAATAACGTTCACTCTGCTTTTTCTTTCCCGTCTCCTGTTCTTTTCTTCTGTATATTCAGGTCAGATAAGCAAATACTGCTTTCAGTTTACTTTGTACCTTGGTTTATTCTTTGAAGCGTTTCCAAATTCACGTTAACTTGGAATCCTGCATTAACAGAATTTAATCGCCTTTTTGCCCCTTGAAATGAATGTGGAGATTTCAGGAAAGGAAGTCTGCTGCATGTCAGAGCAAGATCATGAGCTGATGTAAACTCTTACAGCTCCTTTAATGGGAAACCAGCCTGAGAAAGTTTTTGGATATTCCTCTGTTCCAGGAGGGATTATTTTTTAGCTAATGATTACCATTCCGGCAGCAACCATGACCAAGGCACTAGAGCACAAAGGCATAATGTTTTCCACTGCAAACAAGCTGATTAAAGGAGTTCTTAGGCAGCAAAGGTGGTGCATTCTTCTTACAGGAAACTTCTTAAATAAACCAAAAGATTCAGCATCACAGGGGCTGTGTCTCAGAGCGTATCACACTCACCAACTACGTCATAAGATTGAGGCGTTTATGAACCTTTAGGGATTTACTATGAAATGTTAGTAGTATTCCTTCAGTCTTTAAGTCAAGTCAATATTGTAAAATATCCATCACTACTCATAAGAAATATGAAGAGATGGACGAAGAATTGGATTCCTCTGGTTGTCTGTAGCTTTCTTTGTCTGCTGCTTTTCACAAAGTCCTTCTTGTTAAATGCTTTGCTAGCATGTCACTGAGCTAATCACAGGAAGTGAAGAACCATGTGACAATTCAGAAGCAGATTTAGTGTACTGGCTTTCCATTGTATTTGCAACATTTTTCAGTGGGCTGTGATGGAATGATTTTGTTCTTCACACATAACAAAATGACTGCCTCTTACCTTAGTTTTGTGTTTGTGTGTACCGATTCTTCTTCCTATAAGATGCATTCAAGTGATACAGTGAAATGCATGCCTTACGTGCTTTAGGCTACCACTCCAAGCAATTGTTTGGAACAGCCAAATTGTTGGATTTTTTTTTTTTAATGGAAAGAGGTATCCCATCCAATTGCATAAATGAGCAATTTGAATGAAGTCTCAGAAGACATTAAGAGCTGAACTTGAAGTACAATTATTCCCTACATTGCCACATTCTTTCCATAGTTTAGAGGTTGAAAGGTTCTTCTTAAAGATCATATCACTTTTAATCTGCAGTATTTTCTGCCAGCTCCCATCTTATCTGTACCCATGTAACTTTTTTTGAGGTATCTGTTAGAGTGGGTGAGATTAGCATGTAGTGTTGGGTTTTATTTAGCATTCCCCCAAGGCATATGACTCACCCGCTCTGCCTCTAGAACAGCAGAACATTTCAAAACGTTGCTTGATGGAGGCAGGTTCTGATGCAAGCTAACAGTGGTACATTAACTTTGGGGTCTTCAGTACTACTGGAGTCTGGATCAGTGCCACAGAAGAAATTTGCATAAACATTTATGTAGAATGGAATTTTATACAATGTATTTCCTTATGGTGCTGCAACAACATAGTATTTTTAGAAATACAATAGGAGTGGTAGGTTATTATTGTGGGCACTGTTTAAAATTTAGATGAGGTTAAGGATCAAGAAGGAGTATTCCTAATTCTTAGTTTAAAAGTACAATTATATATGTACCTGGGCTAAAAGATGATAAACTATCTTTTATATAAGATTTTTAAGGTAATTAAGATACTTGAAACCTTTCATATGCGCACAGTTTCTGCAAAACGTTTTTTCCTCCTTTATAGTAGAAAATATGGGTAAATGTAGCTACAGCTTTTCTTCCCCCCAAATTTATGATCAAACAGTTGCAATCATATTGATGTTCTACATTTCTATCTTGTCCTCCAGAACACCTTCACTTTTCATCTGCTTGCTCATCTGCAGTCAGTAACTATCCTTATAGGTGACTGTGACCAGGTGGAAAGGTCCTTGGAATCATTTGAGACCTTTCTTCAATTGGCCAGACAAAATTCACTGTTGAGGTTTGCAGATAATTTATTTCACTGTTTCAAGAATCTCAGATTATTCCTCCTTCTGTCCTAATGGAAACTCTTTGCAGTGATGTATTCATACTGCTTTGCCTAAGAAACCAAGAACTCTGCTGTCAGTCAGAACTGCAGGGCCATGACATGCAGCATTCAGCCATCACTATGCAAGCACAGTTTCCATTTCCTACAAGCTCTCATGAACATACCCAGTTTTTTAAAAAATCAGGACAAGTTCAAAACCATATACATACATTTTACTTTTTTTAAAAAAATTCTAATGCAGAGGTTTTTAACATACAGCCTAGTCCAATGGAACAAAAGAAAGAAGTCTTAGTCTGCAATTTTTCCTATTCTACATACCATAGGCGGAACTGATAATTTTGTAATTTTTTTTCCTTCCTCACTCTCTTTTCTTTTTGAAAAATATTCAAGTGAAAAATACAGGCCAGGTTGTCTCAAAACCAATAGCAGAGCAGCCCAAATTCATGACACCATTGACTAGACCAAAAAAATCTGGACTTAGTTGCACCAAATTTTTCAAAATTCTTTTTCCTCTTGTCCAGCGGTATTGAGTGAGAAATCTCACACCTACATAACCTGAAATATATTCTTTCCCATGCTGCAAGGGTTGTAACCATCGTCTTCCCTAAATGTTTCGTTAACCACCTTTGCTTCAAGTCTCTGCTCTGAATGAAATTGTTAGTTTCCAGTCATGCTTTAATAATGATTTTTGATGGTTCTTGTTTTTTATAGTTATTTCTGGGAAATAAATATCTGTGAAATTTCTGATAGTTCTTGTTTCCCTGTGCAAAATAAAAACTGTGCAATTAGAAACCAAGCTTCCTTAGGTGATGATACTTAACCAAGTGGGATAAGTTGAGGGTCACATCATACAAAAATTCAGTATTTTATTAATGCTTTATACAAGTGGTTTTCTTTTGCATTTTCAAGATGACTTTGTTATTCTTTCTCTTACACCTCTAAGGGAAGCAGTGCTGTTGGATAAAAATTGTATAAGCTCAATGCATATCTCAAGATTTTACAGTTCTGATGAATACGTAAGTGTATTTGAATTAATTTTTTCACTGTTGTAGTAATTTTGTTATTTAATGGTCTGCATACAGCCTCATGTAAGCATGTCACTTTGGGGAACAGACTGAAATTTAATACAATCAGCTTAATAGTCCTTAGTATGGGGGATGCCACACTAGTTACCTGATAAAATGGTACTTTTCCTTCATATTTTTACACCTTACATATGGTAAAGTCTTTGTTTAATCCTTTCCAAGAGAAGGAGAAAATAATCTACTTCAATACATTGCTGAGTGTCAGGATACCCAGGGATTTCACATTCAAAGCATTTCAGTTCCAGAGGATGTAGATGGATATACAGTGAGATATTTCAAAAGCTGTGAAGTAGTCAACTGACTAAATCAACAAGTCTCTTCTGGAATTCAGAGTCCTAGTGGGATTTGGTTTTTTTTCAAAGGCACGCTGAGTTTCACTGATTACCAAGGACTTCAGTAGCTTAAAAACGCCTTGTAGGTGGTGAAATGTTTCATAAAATTTGGGCAGCATGATTTTGAATTCTTGATTTGTTTAGCTTCAGCATTGCTTAGCATGGTAATCCTTCTTATGTTGCATTACACTTCAGAAATGCTTGGAAAAAGCTGGTCATAACTGTGGTCCAGAAGGAAATAAAAAACTTTCCTATTTTATTGATGATTTGAATATGCCTGAAGTGGATGAATATGGAACAGTTCAACCTCATGCACTGATTTGGTAGCACATAGGTTGTGGACACCGGTGAGTGGTTACTTCTTTCTTGACATTACACTATAACTTTTAGGTTGTGATTTGTGATAGGATCTCTGAAACACATAGAAACAGAAAGCTTCGATTGCTTAAACAGAAAAGCACACTGTCCCTGGAGGTGATAAACTGTTTTAAATAAGAGAAGCATAAAGTGAAGGGACTACAGAGAGTCTCAGAAGGATAGAATCCTTCAGCTGCTCCTGATGGAGCTGCTGGGTATTGACCCCATCAATTGACCTGCTGAGGACAGAGATGTATGAGAAACAGAAAATTATTCCCGAAATTGTTCAGCTTATACTACCACCTCTGTTTTAATCGCCCCCTAAAGACAGCAGGCAAAATCCACAGAAACTTTATGGTACAGGTTCAAATGAATGATCTTCCTGTGCTGTGAGAAGAATAACACAAAAGATGACCACTGAAGGATAATTTAGTTGATTTGGGGCAATTAAGGTAATTGTCATCTTAATTTCTAAAGGACAGTTTAATTTTTGGCAGTTAAAATACATTAATATATCTGTTATCATAGTCTGTGGAAGTAGAAAGTCTTCAGTTTAAAATCAACTGATTAGTGTTTGATTTTTTGTTCTGTCGCAGGAGGATCTACATTTTCTGTAATATTTAGTTATTTATGCATGTTAGATTCTTGTTTATATGCAAGCATGTCACTTTATATAGCAGGAAGAAAACATGACAGACAAAAAAAACATTGTGAATGATATGGTGGTTAAGCAAGAAAAGTAATCAAACATTTAAAAAAAATTAAAATTAAACATCTGTCTGTATGCAACGCTTTTTCAAGGATTTTTCTTCCCACTGGTGTGTATGCTGTGGTTGGACTATAATTGTGACCAAGATGAGGCGATAGCACCTGTGCTGTCCTTACATTACACCTTTTAATGCAGATTCAGTTGAATTGTGTAAGCTTTTCAGTAGGTCATATTTCATCTCGGGCGTCAGCAGATTATCTTGTTAAGGGATGAGATGTAAAGAGAAAAAAGGAAGTGACTGTCCGAATCTGAAGCATCTCTAGCTCAGAGAAATCAATCTGGTCTAATTCGGTGACATGCAAAGCTAACGTCTCAATGCCCTTCTGTTTTCTTCCCAAAGCTATAAGCTATTTTAGCCTGGAATCTCTCTGTTTTCTCACATAAAATATCAAACTTAAAAGTTCATACTGCTCTAAAACTTGATGATTCTTTCTCTTAAATTGTTTCTTTTGAAACAAAGCAAAACCTCTATTTCACAAAATAAATCAAATTAGGGAAAAAGTTGACAGTGCCATTCAAGAATTTGATCATAACTATTTGAGAATTCTAAAATAGAGTAAAATTTGTTGTGAAAACATGGGGGAAAAAGCACATCCATTTTACTATGAAGTTCTGGGGAGTGTTTTGTGACAGAGAGGGAATGCCTGCTTCATTATTTATTAATTTTTCTTTTTCTGTGCTTTTTTAAAGATGGTAGCTGCTTAGTCTAGATCAGTTTATACACTCACTTCTGAAGAAACTAGACTCTCTCTCTTCAGATTTGGGCAATCAGAACTTGAATTGCCAGCTACTGAATGCCTCTATCTTGTCTGTTTGCTTCAAATAGCCTCTTTTTAATTCACATGGAGGTATATAGTCTAGAGAGGCAGGAACAGTATCTACTGGATGGCTCTGCAGAAAAAGGACCGATCTTTCTTTAAGCCTGCCACCTCCTACTCTGTGATGTTTTCTCTCAGGTGTGCTTGATGACAGTTGTTTTACATAGCTCTCAAAGCCAATACTTCAGACACACCAAGATGATCTTTGCTGGTTTTTTCTTATTTCTGTCTGCTCTCATCTATCATGGTGGTATGCATTCTCAAACTGTTTTGAACTTCCTTTGACCAGGTTGTACTCATCCAAGGAGGTCTGGAGCCAATTTAATTAAAAAATATTTTCTTATCATCAGAATGTTTTGTGATAATATTGAACAAAGTATTGTGTGATAGAAATTGTGGGACTTTTCTTAATTTTAAAATATCCATCCTTATTTGCTATTTCCACGGCCATTTGTATTCCACATTTCCCATAGGGAAGAAACGTTGATTCTTCCACTAAGGTTAAGCTTGGAAAAAATGTACAGTATTTTGTCACTGCTGTTAATCAAGCTATGTTTTCTTTGTCAGGTGTAATATGCAGAAACTATGAAAGAAATTAATAATTGTCAGTATATTGCCTGTATGAATCCAGCTGCTGGCAGCTTCACTATCAACCCTAGGCTCCAGGTATAGTTTAAAGTGTTACAGCAAGCCTGTGTTTAATACATGAAGTAATTACTATATACTTTTCACTGCAATAGGTGCGAGACAAAAAGGGGATAGAAGAAAACAGTGTCTGAAACTTAGTACAGATTCAAAGTCTGGCTGTTCCTACAGCTGAACAGAAAGACAAAACACATATTTTTTATTATACTGAGATTCCCCTGAATTTCATAGCAGTTACAGTCTCATGGAGTCCTTCACCTGGCAGATGTGGCATAAGGCAGATATAGTTTCTTCTGGACTTGGTTTGTGTTGATGCCAATACTAAGGATGAATTAACTAGTGAGGACCACAATACTGTTACTACTTCCCCTTCAAAATCTCTTCACTTGAAAACATACTAATTTTACAGCAGGGCAACAGAAACATGGATTAACATGAACATATTACAAGCATGTATATTTTATTTTTATTCAGTAATAATAAAAATAAGTAGTTTCCTTAACAGCTGGGGAGTAGGGGAAAGAAAAAGGGAATGTTTGGATTTCCTTGGCAAAAAAATGTTATTTGGAAACAACAGCTTTTTTTCCACTAGTCCTTTTTCTCCCCTTCTTTTCTAATTTCTATTTCCAGTAAAAGCAAATAGTGAAAAGAAGTAGCATAAGGATATGAATGAAGACACCCACATGGAAAATTTAAAATATTTGAGTGTTTGAATCTAGATTGAACAGTGGCTTCCTGTTCCTTATTTGTAAATGGTTTAGACATGAACAATTAAAGATGCACAGCTTTTCTGGTGGTTGGTTGGAGCCTGGCTTTTTGGAGGTACCATGCAAACGCTTTGAGACCAGACTTACACAGGTGGGAACCGCTAGAGAAATATACCTAGATACCTAGAATGAAATGTGCGCTTCTACAAACCAAGCCTTATTTGAGGGTACCATGCAGCACTTGTAAGTGGAATATTTATAGAGGAAGATAGTAATGTGTAATGATTTGAGAGAAACTTCTACTTCAGTGTTTGCATGAAGCTGTTGCTTTTTCCTGTGCAGAGGTGGTTGCAGTGCAGATTCATCATGCTTTTAGTGGAAGGCTTATGCAAGGACACCATGCAGCAATCGACCTGTACTTTATTGGTGCCACTATGGAAGAGTAGGTTGTGGCTCAGTGTTAAAACCAATCTCCTTTTTGTTTAAACAGAGATTAATCCCTTTTTTGCGCTGCACAGAAATTAACACCGCTTATTTGCCAAGGTTGGAAAAATAATCTATAATGCTGTAGATAGTGTGCCTTATCTTTTAATTAGCTAATGATGTAACAGGCCTGTATAAGAAAAGTAATATTTATCTTTTGTTTCCAAGAAAGGGAAAACACTTTTAAAATTAGATTGATTCAAAATAAGAACAAGTAATGCCCTAAGCATATGCTAAATGATTCCACTGCATGGCAGACATAAAGCTGCCTCACCTTGTACATTTTTAAAACAAGGCCAACCCAGACTTCTAATTGTCATCATTAATTATTTTTTTAAAATTTTATTTATCCATAGATTTTTTTCCCTATATATTATTGTCTTATCTCAGTTTAATGTAATTTGGTTTTCTCATGCCAGACAGTATCTTAGTATCCATCATGGCCCAAAATCTCTTTGAGCTTCTGAAATCTGATTAACAATATTTGCTTTGTTTTCCTGTGTGGAAGAAAACCAGTCGGTTTTCAGAAGGTGAAGTAAAGATTTTGCTAAATAAGTGAGATGCAGACTTCATTGTTGTTCCTTGTCATTACTGATAATCTTTCTTTAACACATATAGTTGTTCTGGTCATGTATAATACCAGTGATTTCCAGAAAGAGACAGAGGCCCATGCTGGCAAAGCTTCATTTTGTTGAAGCATTTTCTATTATTTGCAGTGTCAAATCATTTAACATGGAACCTTTTCTTCTCATTGAGTTGGACTAGGATTTCAGTGTCATCGTTTTTTTCATTCTGCACATACTCATGTGGGAGCTATATAAGAGAAGGCACTCTTGACAAAGCAGTCTATTGTAGAAGTTTCTCTCCAAGAGGATTATAAAAGAGCTTGAATTACTAAGATAATCATACGGATCTTTCATAGGGACTGTAGATTTTGTTCTGCTGATTTAGAGGTTGATGTGATAATCATCAGAACTGCAGACAGAAGCCTTCTCATGTATCACTAGTTCTGCTTGAAAATCTTGGTAAGCCATTATCTTCTCTCTGAAGTCTAGTGACCGAGAGTAGTATCCCAGTTTGGCAAACAAAGTGGCAGGGTATCTCAGCCTTACAATTTGTCAGTCCCAGAAAACTATGTGTGAAATTAAATCCTGTACATTTTTTCCACACCTTTTATGGGTGTTTTTTATGGGCCAATTGTAAAAACATGAATAAGGCTGACAAAGCTTTACAGTGAGGTCAAAGAGAATTGGCTTCCAGCAATATTTTGGTTGAATCAGTTTCTACCTTTTTATTAGATGCAACTAGATTGGACACATTATCCCTTTACTTAAGAAGATTCTCATCAATGTTTTTTCAGTGGTGATTTTTTCAGTAGCATAAGATGTAAAGAGAATGAAGGGGTTGCTTTTCAGTTTTTGTAATTTTTTTAATTGATACATGTAAGAAAAATGAAACAAAAACTCCAACGTGCTGTCTCTGACCTCCAGTCTGCTGTTACTGAGTTGTAATCACTCAGCATCTGCATCAGATTTTTAAAAAAGAAATTTTGAATATATTTTTAGATGCTTAAATAAATTAGTAAAAGATCAGTTTCAGGATATTTCATTTAATATCTCAAACGTTTTTTGAGAATTACCTTAGTATTTACATTTGAAAATTCTGCCAACTAAATCTTGTGTAATTTTGAGCCAGATTCACATCTGACTCATTTATCCTATAAGATTCCATGATCAGCAAATAAAAACATGCCTTAAGTAGTCTAGGTTAGGTATTCTAAGAGCAAATTAAAATTTGATGCATATTTATCATGAAGCCATACATCACCCTGCAGCCTTTGAGGTATAGACTGCCAGACATTAAATTCTCACGTTCTACTAAGGCCCAGTCAACCTCCCTTCAAGTTAACTAGGTCTTTATTCTGAGTCTAGTCAGAGTCCATCACAGTCTTGGAATGATGCTTTAGAGCATCTCAGTGTAAAGAATGAGCAACCAAACAGCTCTGGTCATTGTAGAGGTGAGTGCAGACCTTCAATATTTGACAAAGGGGAAACAGCTTTTATTTCCACTTGCTCAAATATTGGAAAGAAACAAAATGTTGGCGTGAGGATAATCTGTCTTTAAGTGTCAGGCTCAAATTACCACCAAAATAGACCAAAAAACATAGAAAGGTGGGGTTGAGAGAAAGCTCGGGGCAATAAAAATATATTGAGAAACTTGGCTAATGAAGTTGTTGAAGTCTATGTTAGTCTGTGTTATGTTATTGTTTTTTGGTCATCAGGTGCCAAATCAGTCATGTCTAGAAACCCCCAGGGGTTATGCACTTCTGATTGGGGTAGGTGGTAGTGGTAAAAAAGCTTGTTGAGGCTGGCAGCATACATCTGTTCCCTGGAGGTTTTCCAAGTCACACTATAGAAAGACTAGATCCAGGACCTGAGGGTAAATTAGTAGATATTATTTGAGTCTATTGAGTTCACTACTTCAAGTATGCCTTGTTTTGTTGTTACATGGGCTTGATAACATCGCAGGCAAAGCAGTGTGATTTACAGTAACAACCCCATGGTTCTTGTGGTTTCCAGGTGTACCTCTTGTTTTCTTCTTCTCTGAAAAGCGGGTGGCAAAAAGTCATTTAGGTGTCTTTATACGCTTCACAGAACTTTGTGGTACTTTCTCCAGTTTTTCCAAGGCAGTTACCTGACACACTGCAAAGATGTGGTTGGAATTCTGATATTAAAAGTTAGATGTTTGTTACAAATTTCTGCATGTTGTTGCTAGTATTTAGGGGAATAAAATTAATGTAGTTGAACACCACGCAAAATTTTGTCCACGTTGCATGTGAAACATTTAATCACTTAAAGTGGTTGTATGCAAAGATAAGGAATATAGTTGAGTGAGATGATCCATCAGGCTTACAGACTTCAGGACCTTGCAAGGCTGAGCCCTATTTACATGAGCAAACCAAGAAGGGAACATTTCCTTCCTCTTCACTCCATACAGACAACAAGCAACGCTTCTGAATCTCAGACAAGGCTGATCGAGAATCTGATTATGGCCAGATTTGGCTTCTGTTACCCTTGGCCCATGGCCAAACCAGCAGTGTGTGCAGCCCAGAGCATCACTTTTCAGAGGAAGGTACGTTGTTTTTCTGGTTTAGTGAAGTGCTGCATGTTCTTGAATGTCTTACATGGTATCTAACTTCTTGTGCCCTCCTTCCCTGGGCAAATGAGGTGTAGTGTAAAATGTTGGTTCAAGTGGTCTTTTCCCCCATGCTATTTCCCAGGAGGGAACCCATGTGTGACACCAAAAGTAACAGTGCACTATGCATTTTATTTTTCTTTAAGATGAGAAAGCTCTCATAAATAAATACATTTAAAAAAAAAAAAGTCTGCAGAAAAATCAGTTTAAAATAGATTTAACTCTTTGGAGCATTTCCCAGATGTTATTGGTATGGCTATGGCTGTTCCTGATGCAGATTTTCATGGCTGCAATAGCCCTTCTTTAAGTACATTAATGCTGGGATTTCCTTGATTAGTAGTCTGTTTTGATCTTCACCAGTAGGTCGTGTCAAAACCTCAGAGTTTGATATGAAAAGCAGAGGCTTTTCCCTTTGGATGTTATGCAGCAAATTAGCCATATGTAAATAAACTGAAAAAGTAGGAAGTCAGCAATGTGCTGCCATCCACTAATATGCATTTCACACTTTTTCTGTATCAACATTTTAACAGAATATGAGTGATTGCCTCCTCTCCTTGCAGGTAGGTCTCGCCAGTTTGTACATCAAGACTGGTGCCAAGAACACACGCACGGTGTTTTTGCTGACAGATGCACAGGTTCCAGATGAACGCTTTTGTGTGCTGATTAATGACTTGTTGGCATCAGGTGATTAGACCAACACATTTCTTGAAAGATCTTTTCCAATGACAAATGATCTGTGGATTCATTGAACTTTACAGAGATTATTTCTCTTTCAGATATTTGTAGGGGAAGCTAGGAAAACCAGGTCAAAACATCTAACTTGAGCTATGAGTCTAACTTGCTTAAGAGAGCATTGTCCTCTCAGGAGATGAATTACTAAGGCTTATTGTGCATAAATACATTGATTTGGGGCAGATAGGAATCTCTCTTTGACTTAATGCCATGTTTGCTTTAATATGATTTCATGACTTCAAGCAATGCCTTCATGACTGCACAAGTGTAATGGACAGCAATGCGGTTTAATCCATGTTTTGAAAATAAGTGAATCTGGATTCTGTATGTGGAGATCTGGAGGTAGGGTGGAAGAAAAATATAGTAAGGTGCTGTAGACCATCTTGAAATTTTTTTATTATTATTGCAGCCAGACTGAAACACAGTTTTCTAATAGCCTGTGAAAAAAAGAACCACTATTCTGAGGGCCTGACTAATTTGTGAGTGAACTTCCTATCAGGGCAAATACTTTTGCCTTTTTCAAACAATGTTGTTTCCTTCCCTTCTAACAGTAATTGTTCTTTTTAGATGAAAAGGTGTGGGGATCAAAAGGAAACTGTTTTGTTACTTGATTTATCTATTACTATAGTAGTTATGCACCTAAACCCCATTGTGCTAAATGCCACGTAGAAGATTATTTCTCAGGTTGTGTTGTGTAAGGCATCTCCTAACTACCCCCTTGTCTTATCACAGAAGAGGTACCAGATCTGTTCAGCGATGAAGATGTGGAAGACATAGTTACAGGAGTTAGAAAAGAAATCCAAGCCCGGGGTCTGATGGACACTAGAGAAATCCAGTGGAGATTTTTCTTGAAGGTGGCCTATCTCAGAGGAGAGAGGTAGTGCCAAGCTGGTTAAAGTTACAGCAAATTTAAGTTGTCTTATAAACCACAGGTGTTGGCCTACTTCTCTTGAAAGATGTACTCTCTGACATATGACGTGGAATTTGCCTCTCTCGCATTACCCATGTAATAGTCTTCTCTTTGTGGATGCTTGGTGTGTAAAGTTTTACTCATAGGCCTGGCTACTGACTTCCTGCCTGTTCATGGGGAAGTCATATAGCTGCTCTGTATCTTAGTTTCATGGTCATATGTGTTGAATATAATGATGCATTTTGGAGAGAAGCAAGGTGCTGATAAGTTTGTGGTGCAGTTAGTGCAATTGTAAATAAGTTCCCAAATTACACATTTCAGTAATTCTGTATGTGTATTCAACTCTTAAACATTTGTACCAATGACTAAAATTTCACAGTAAATATTAATTCCTTCTACTTTACCTATGCTATTTAAAAATGGGAAAATAAAAATATGCATGTACCTGTTTTCAGGTCAAAAGCTCTTTAACAATACACATTAATCTGATACCACAATGGGAACAAGTATGCCTCTTAGAACTTCACTTTCCATGTTGCTGAGGTAGAATGTAGTTCACTCCTGAAAGCTGTAAACCAGAAGCTGGGAACACTGGGTTTGGAGTGGAATCTTTAGGAATCTTTGGTTTATGCAGGCTGCAATTTTATATGTAATCTAAAACATGTATGTAGCTACTAAGGTAATTAGAAGTCTGAAAACCATTTACCCTTTAGAAAGAGAATGTTTAAAAAGGAATATATGCCCCATAATTCATGTATTAGACTGATCTGTTTGGGGATGAGAAGAGCTTTTTCATAGCAGATTATTCTACTTTTGTAGAAAGTAGTCTTTTGTGCAGGTTTTTCTACTGCTTCTGAAGTATTTAACCATTACTGATCTAAAGACCAATCCTATTTGGTTATGAGATTTTTTTGAAGTTCCTATACTTTATACATACCACTTTGTCATTTTTTTCCCTCATATTCTCTTTTTCATACTCCACATTAGTTTTGTTGATACTCCCTCCTATCTTTAATTTTGTTGCCACCCTTCTGTCCCTCCACAGATTTCTCCTGTAACTCAAAGGACAGTGGAGACACATTCTGTATTTTTTTTTTCACTTTTCCAGACTGCAGTGACATGGTCAGTAGTGGTGCTTATATATATATATATATATATATATATATATATATATATATATATATATATATGTCAGTGCTATTTGTCTCTGTTTCATGACTATTGCATTTGTGTACATGTTTTAAGAAAGGACAGGGGGAAAAACATGACTTCTAATGTCTCTCTTCATTTTCTTCATACCCATTTCTTTCCCTTTGTGTTTTCCATGTTCCCCCCAACAATTTCTTCTTTTTATTTTCTTTTTTTTTTCATTTTACAGGGCATTTTGAAAGCCAGCTTTCAAATGCTTTTTACCTTGCAACTATTTCACCAGTCCCCTACTGTGCAAATTAGCACTTCTGGAGGCAAAACCAGGAAATATCTATTCATGTTGCAGGGAAGCAAAGTACAGGCATTGTAGTACTGAAGGAGACATAAATTTCATGAGTTAACACACTGGCAGATATCTGTATGGACTTCTAGTTAGTGTTGGGTGACCTGTCACCTCTTCCTCTCCATAGATTTGAAGAGTAAAGACTAATAAAATGTGAAAGAGAACAAAAAGGAAAATTTAGACAGTCAGAATGTTAAAGCTTAGTCTCTTTTCAATTCCATTTAAAAAACCCAAAACCCTGCTATGTTAAGCCACATTTTCCTTATGCTCACCAATCTTACACCCTACAGTTCTGTTTATGATGAGGAATCTGTAGCTCAGGAACCCAAACTACACAGTGCAATTCTTTGATCCACTATAGCTCTTTGATGCGACGTTTGTTTTGCTTTGGTTTTAGTCTGGAACTTGCAATCAATTCTGCTGTTAACATACTGAGAACATGGCTTGTACGCAGGGGCAAATTTATGTCAGTGTGAATTCGAAGGACATCAGTTAAAGACAGTGGATTGTACCATTGTAAAATGATGGGCCCACAACTGCAGTGTGTGTGTGAGGACATATATGCACCCAAGGATTTCAAAAGCTTTTGAAAGCCCTGCTGTCTCAGGAGTTCCATCTAATTTTATTTCATTCTTTGGGTTGTGGCAACATTTCAACATTTTCCCAAAAAAGGGAACACTGTGCCTAAAGGGCTGCAAAGGTAATGAGGGGACTTGACCATCTTTCATATAAGGAAAGGCTGAGATAGCTGTCTTTATTTAGTCTGGAGAAAAAAAAGACTGAGAGGGCAATCTAATCAATATTTATAAATATCTTTATCTAGAAAGATGAATGTCTAGAGGATGGGGGCAGGCTCTTCTCCTGGTACCCACTGACAGGACAAGTAGCAATGGACACAAACTGGAACACGGGAAGTTCCACCTCAAGATAAGGAAAAACTTCTTAACTCTGAGGGTGACTGAGCACAGGGACAGGCTGCCCAGAGAGGTTGTGGAGTCTCTTCCTGTGGAGATACTCAAAACCTGCCCGAACACAATCCTGTGCAACCTGCTCTAGGTGGTCCTGCTTTAGCAGGGGTATTGGACTGGGTGATCTCCGGGGTCCCTTCCAACCCATACCGATCTGTGACTCTGTAAATGCTTTGCCACGCATATCCTACGCACACTCTTAAATGTACTCTTTGTAGTAAACATACTCTTGACAGCATTTCATCTTTGCATGTTTTCAGCATTCCACATTTCCTACTAGCTCATCTCAGTTTCCCCAGTGCTCTTAAGCTTTGCTATGTATTCTAAAGCCATATAGCATATACAGCTTTCAAAACAAATCCCTGTTACTTAGTCCTTATGCAACCAGTTCTCTTCATGATCTGTGGATCTCTACTACAAATATTTTCTCCCATTACTTGCACAAGTTTTCTCATTGTATATTTCCTTATGTTTCAATTACAATCCTGCAGTGGGCATTGTGAAGTCCCAGTGTTAAGAACTAAGTCTGCCAATTTTAGGGGAACATTAGGGTTTCCTTCAGTTTGGCAGACTTGACTGGACTACTTTAGTCATCACATCCTGATAATGGTCTCCTCCTTGGATAGTCCAGTCAGTATTTAGTTGGCTACCCATTTTCTAAGGAATTCAGCACTAAAGCAGTTCCATGCTTCAGCCAGAATTAATGTCAAACACAGGCAGGGCAGGTGCTCAGCAGTGCCGCAGGCAATCTTGTCCATATTATTACCATTACTTTGCTTTTAAATAATGTCCAAGTCCTCTTCCATCAGCACATGTTAGCATTTTCCTTGTGGTCTGTTTCACCACTGACAGAGAGTCTCTTTTATCTGTGAATCCAAAAAGAACTTGGGCAGTCCATCACAGCTCAGCTTTTGCCCAGCTCTATTGGTTTTTCCTTTAAGAGCGTGAATGCCCATGCCTATCAGCCTGACTGCTTTAATCTCAGCCAGATAGCCATGTTTTTAGGGTTTCTAGTTCTATGTTAAATTAATACTAACCCCAGATGTGATTATATTTATCTGATTCAATCGGAAATAAGGGTTGAGTTGATCATACTGCCTATCACTTGATCAATCTCATTCCAGCTGATTTCTGAACTCACCCACCAAGTACCACCAAGGAGGCAGGTGAATCAGGGACAGACACAGTTACTTCCCTCCCACTGAATGAAGGCTCAGTTATGTTATTAGACAGCCAAGAAGCTATCAAGGATTTCTAAATTCTGTAGCACTGCAGTTGGCAGGCTTTTAGAGAGTTCCTGTTTCTCTCTGAAAAGCTCTGGGCTTTTCTCCTTTGGATGCCAGCCATCTCTTCTCGAGTACTTAACTGATTTTTTAAGGATACATCTATATTAGTAAATTTTTGAGTTGTATTTTGTCATCCTGAGGACAAATGGCATGGCATGGCTGGCATCCATGCACCACAGCTTTTCCCTTGCTCTGCCAAAATAATGATGGCAATGTAGAGCTGGTTAGGAATGATTACTGCTCTGTGCACCTCCTTACTCCTGTCAAAGCAGTGCTTAATTTCACATGGGAAAGCCATGCAAGTGAGTGTGCTAACACTTAAGTAGGATGGGCCTTGTCAGACCGGTGATCAAGCATGCACCAAGGTGCTCTTTAGTTAAGCAGTATTAAAGTACACTGTTGCCTGTCCTGCTCTATTCGAAGCACTCTGTCAATCTCGACAGCTTGCCTATCTCAGATAAGCAGGAGGAGGTTGAACCAACAAACAACCCACCTCTGTAGTGAGTGTAACCTCAGAGCGTGAGGCTCAAGTGGGACATTAGAGAAAAGAGGGGTTTTGTGTTCTTAGGAGTGGGGAATGCTACATGGAGGTTGGTACTAAATTCACATGATACCAGTTCTCTTGTCCATACTGATTGTCAGTTGTGCAAATTTAAATCTTAAAAATTTCAGGTGAAAGACTTTCACATAGTCTCTCTCAATCTGCATTTCTTTTAAAGAAAAGGACGGGTCTAACTTTGAGAATGTCCTAATTTTTTCTATCACAATATGAAATATCCTCACTGTAATCTTTGTATCCTGGTTGCCTTGCAAGAAATTAAGAATTTCTTACATGGAGCAGTTCCTATTACTCCGTTTTTCACCGTTTATCAAACTAGACTGTAATTTGTGGCCTGGGCAGAAGAGAAATGTTTTCAAAATTTGACCTCCTTGCTTAAGCAAAGATTGGTTAAAATGTAGTCTAGTCAGTAATAATCACTCATTTTTCCTCGTGGCTCTCTTGTTACCAGATCACATGGCATCTTCATTAATCTGTGCATAAAGCAAGCAGTACACAAGTTCCTTTATAATATTGAGAATTAGCTGTCAGGAATGCAAATGAACCCTGAAAACAAGCTGCATCAAATCTTTGTCTCATGTGATTTTGCACAACTTCACTAAAGCTAAAGGAGATAGAACACCTAGAGGATTTGGTTACCTTCTTTTATGATTACTTTTTCAAGTATATGACGTATCCTATTTTTATCGCTCACAAAGAAATAATTAAAAAATATATAGTTATCAAATTAGAGCATTACATTAAGCTAGGGCTGTTCTGGCATTTCCTACCTTACAATACAACATAATAAAAATTACTTGGTTGTACTCAGTGTTTTAAAATAAAAGTAATGGTAATTTTAAGTAGTGTGTTCTAGAATTAACTATTCTAAGAAGTAGTTTGTTAAAGAATTGAGACATTGTGCTTCTAAACTTTATCCTGATATGTTACTTTATGATGCTCATGTGTAGATAACTGATTTTACCTATTGCTACCTTTAAATTGGATTGAATTGTTTCACTTCGTTTTCCACAAGGGTTTCTAGAACTCAGATCTGCTGTTTTCTTTATTAGCTTTTGCAGAACCTCTCTAATCTCTCTTCTTAGTCTTCATAGGCTGTTGTTTTCAAGTGTTATGTTTTGCTTTGTAGTCTGCACTTGTGAAATACAGGTGGGTATTTGAATATGTCTGCATTGCAAGCAACAGATTGGTGTATCTGTACTTCATGTATACCAAGTTCCCTTGCCTTTAAACTAGCTGTTTTCAGGGATGTTATGACAGTTCAGTCCAGGATGCTTACCTGTATTTCCTTTTCTCAGTCGGGCTTTCCAGCTGAACAGTCCTGGTAGGACTAGTCTGTGCCTGGTACTTCTTGCAAAGGCTTTCACTAGGAATCACTTACCATGTTTAGCAACTTTGGGCTTGATGCACTGTTGCTTTGACCATTTCTCTCCTGATTGTCTTCACCTCCTGTTCTGTACGTATTTGTTATGGAAGCTAACAGTTGTGATGCTTTTGTGTCCTGTGGTTACCCACATGAGCTCCAATAGTATTGTGCTAGATAAATGTGAGATTAAAATAAAGATCAGCACATTCTACTTTAATTTAGTCTTTAAAACTTCTGGATTTTTTTTCAGAAAGGTGGCCAAGAACAAGGGGAGAACAGATGAGTTATGGGTAGGACTTAGAAAATCCAGAACTTAAATGCCAGGATAAAGTTAAAAGTAAATACTGAAAGGTCAGTATTATCTTCTCAGGGATCTGCAGTTCCTATAAACTAATGCAACTCCTCCTAGGTAGCAGCTAGTTTAAATCTCTCCTAATTACGTTGGATAGAGAAAGCATCTTCTCCCCCAAAGTTCAATATAAGATTGATATAAATAGGGCATAAATAGTAATCACTCCATACAAACAATTATTTGATACTTAGGGAGGATAAAAAATTATGTACAAGACTAAGGAAAACACTGAACCTGATTTGTGTTTGGTAAAGGGTCCAAGACTGAGATTTGTACTCTTCTTGCAGTTCAATACAGAGTTAAGCCAAATATGAGCAATGTTAGCAGTGTAGGAAGGTGTAGATGATGTAACTCCTGGCACGACTGTGTACGGTTTGCAGCTTTGGAGGTGTGATAGACTCAATTTGGCACCACTGCTGTAACAAGGACACATCAAAGTGGAGAGAGATATCTCTGGGCTTGCTGTTATTGCTGCTACCATAGTACGGATTGTAGGTGACTGTTAGAGGAGTGAGAGAAGATCATGAGGTGCCTCAAGCATCAACATTCCATGACTCTGATATTATAACCAAATACAGAATTTTATCAGAAAATGAGGTGCCATGGATGAGAGGGAGAAAGAATACCTAATTGAAAGATGCGTGGAATAACAAAGACGACGTTTCAGAAAACTCACAAGTGTTCAAGTCTTTTGAGAACTGCAAAACAAACCTAGCAGATTCTTCATTTACATTTCTTATCTGATTCAGAGTTTTGGAGTATAGACCATTTATTCTTGTATCATTTTGATAGTTTCTTCAGTGTTTTCCCTTCTTTCTCATCAGCCTGACAAAGTTTTGCCAATAAAATTCTTAGACTTTTCTGTGGTCTTTTTACAGTTTTAGTGTACTTCTCATCACTTGGCTAGAATCCATTTCTACATGGACATTTCTGAACACAGTCAAAGTAGATGACGTTTTCTTCTGTACCTTAAACCAATTTACCAATTATGCTGTCTTCATAGCATCCCTAGACAACCTGGACTGCATTGTTTTTGCATGAGTGTCTACATTTCTGCCTGAATTCTTGAAGACAGGGGAGAACCTTACACTCCTGCAAATATGAGAAATTGCACTGCTGTCTGTAATTCTTTCAGGAGTCAAAAGTCACAAGTGATCCAAACCCAGTGGTTTCTTTTGATGGAACATTCTCAAGTACTTCCTAGACAAAAGTGCAAATCACCTTGGTTAGAAGAATTGTAAGTATTTTCCTCTGTTTCACAATAAACTAAATCAGCAGGGAGACCAGAATAACTACAACAATACAAAACTTGATTTGAATGTGAAATAGTCCTCTATATTCCATTCCATGAGACAGAGGGAAAAAACAAAGTACTATGAGACCTGGGAAACTGGAAAACATACTGGAAATGGAATAGGTTCTAGTGAAAAACCTCCAGTTAGAAATATAAATAAGTAAATTGATTAAAAAATGGTGGAACATGCAGTTAATTCACAGTGCAGTCTAAAGCACAAGCTTGAAGCCTCTAATGTATTAAATATTTATGATTCACTCACCAGTAAAGATTTCAGTGAATTCTTCTCTGTTTTATGCCCCGTTTAGTATTTTAGTCTGTGTCATTTCTCTTTCTGTCTCTCACAACATGGGGGACTATTACTGCTTCTGCTTGCCTGCCTGCCTTATTCTTATTACCCTTTTTTAAGGCCTTTTATTATTTCTTATAAGATTGTTTCACACATCTTCTGTCTTTCCACCATGGCTCCCAACAGAAGGGACCACATGTGCTTTTCTTACCGTTACACTCTGCCCTGTCACACCCTTCTGAAAATGGTGTCATTGATCTGAAGCCTTCCATAATCTCAAAATCCAACTCAGTTTGTGGAGCCATGTGAAAGAAGTGGCTTTTTGAGGTATAGACTGATCAGTGCTTGTGACTAGAGCCCATTTCTTAATTGGTTTTGCTAAAAAGGGTGGAAATGACAAAAAGAGGTACCCTATGGTTCAGCATAAAATCCAAGTTTTACAAAGTTTATAAAGTCCTAGGAAACAGTTTCTCTTTGAGAGGGTTTTCTGAATGATGGGGAAAGATTTTCTTGTTCTGACTTAGTTCTACTGAAACATAATAACTAAAGGTTAATTGCAGAAATTGTTGTCTTACGTTTTCCAGTCCAGAGGTGTATTTTCAAAAACAATAATATACTGGCAAGTCTTTGCCATTTTCTGTGTAATCTTCTTTCCAGATACCGTAGAAGTTTTCTCCACTGTACTATCTACTCATCAGTGAAGTATTGTCCCAAGTCAACCCCCTCCTTTGTTTATTCCTTTTTTTTTTTCTTTCAGCTTTTTGTTTTTCTTGTTTTTTCATCCAGTTTTCTTTTAATAGGTAATGTCAATTCTCAGTAAGTCCAGAGGCAGAATAAACCTGTCACTTCCCTATCATGCTGAGCTCTGGCCTGGCTCTTATGGCTGTTGGGGAAGTGATAACCTGTTCTGATATGAATTAGGTATTCTCTATTGGAATCAACAATGTCGACACCATATGTTTTAAGAAGCTCTGTAGAGTAGAAATAGCTTATTTCATAAGAGGCCTATAAGAGAGACTCCAGTCCTGATTGAACAGCTTGATGTCTGTCATTTTGCTAATCAACTAAAAAACAAATACAATGGCCAGTACACATGCTAACGGTTGTAAATAGGTCCACATATACAGCCAAGAGACTAGAATAACCCTACCTTCCCAAATGTGAGTTGCTTTGGGTAGACGTGGTGATATCCCTGGAGGCATTTAAAAGAAGAGTAGATGTTGTACTTGGTGACATGGTCCAGTGTTGGACCTAGTAGGGCTGGACAGATGGACTCAATGATCTTGAAGGTCTTTTCCAATTGAATACATTCTATGATTCTATTCTATATTAACAGCCAATCACAGTCTTATTTATTTTTCTTTAACTATTTTAGCCTACCCTGGTTTGGACATCCCTTTCCACTTTTGTAAATAGTCTCTAAAAATTCACATACAGACCAAGACCCTGATCTCCTTTTCTTCCTGTTCTTTTCATGCAGATGCAACGCATATTGAAATGGCAGGAAGCAGCTTGAATAGACTTAGCAACTCAGAGAACTGGGTCTGTGTCACCGTCAACGTGTGCCTTCTGGCTGTCTGCGTGCCAGACAGTCCTCGTGGCTGCACTATTATTTATAGCTATCAAACCAAGTAACTGATACCACCATGGAGGCAGAACAAGGAAGCTGCAAATACACCATGTTTGTGCAGGGGAAAGGGAGTAAAACCTGTTTGCCCAAGGTAGCATCCTAGCTGGAGAAGTTTATTAGCTGCCAAATCGATTTTGAAACCTCAGCTCTGCACTGGCTGGTGCTGGGCCATGGTTCATTGCATGCCTTTCTTTGGTCGCCTCGATTTGCCGTGTGATTCTTTTCTTTCCCTTTGCCCTCCCTCCTCTCTGCAGAACGCTCTGTGTTTCCATCCCGCCGGTGCCACGCTGAGAGTGTGAGCTTGGAAGTTCCCAGCCGTAGTTAACTGCTCCTCTATTGACTGGTTTCATGAGTGGCCACAGGAGGCCCGGTGCTTGGTCAGCAGGAGGCTCATTCAGGAAGCCGAGGGGGTCGAGGTACAGAGTTTGAAGCTCCTCAACCTTCTAAGGAAGCAAGGGAGATCACTGAAAGATTAATAACAGAATAAGCTGGGGGGAAAACCCACCACAATGCTCTTTTTACTCCTTCTTGCATACTTTTTGCCTTTGGTGCTGTTCAAGCTCAACCCTGCTAAAAGCTGAATTTTTATTGGTGTCAGTGCCCAGCTCCTTCAGCACTGACAGAGAAGTGAGGGGGAAAGGAGAGAGGCATGTAATTCATAGGCACAGTCTTTGCAGAGTCATTCAACTCTAGGCTTTTTAGGATCTCATAGGTAGAGAATTTATTTAACCCTTTTCAATATAGTTAAATGCATTCACGAGTGAATTGCACTGCACAGTCTGGGCTAACTAAAGAAGAATTTTGCCTCTGCTCATCATGTAAGTAGGTAAAAATGCCCCTTGTATTACTGCCTGGCAAATGCATTTAGAGTTTTAATACCTGGGCAGTTATTCTCCTTTTGTTCCTGTTTCATCTGGACTGTGACTTGTTTGTTTTCAGAAAAAGAGCCATGCATCACTGTTTCCTTTCAGGGAAAAGGAATATTCTCATATTCTTCCAGGAGTTTTAACAAGCTCTCTCTGTGGTCCTTCCTCGGGTGGGACAATACTGTCACGGTGGCATTGAAACTGCTCAGGTATTTGCTGGTGGGTTAATCCACATAGATCTAGAAAAGATCTGCTTTACTTCAGAGATTTCAGTTGAAATGGTTTCATTCAGGGATATTTGGGACCATTTATTTGTGTAAGGGATTTGTAACCGTGAGAGACTGGGGATTTCATGAATGCCCCGGGAAGAACTGTCAGGCTTCAGTCAACGGTAGCGCCGGTCCTGGGGCAAATCTCCCGTCATGAGAGACCGATGCACTTACAGTGCTTCCCTCCCCCCATTCAAACCCATACAAAATACACGGAGCCGTCAGAAAATTAACCCCAGGGAACTGGGCAAGTCAGCAGGGATGCCTGGTGCTGCTTCCAGGATTACCCCGTGGTCCCTTCCCCTCCCCGAGGCTTGTGCGGGAAGAGGGGCCGCCGATGTGCTGACTGCCGGCGGCCGGGGCTCCCTCCTGCCGTCTCTTCCCGCTCCAGCGGCATGCGGATGCCTCCTATAGGGCTGCGAGGGAAAGGGAGGCGTTTGCCATTCCTTGTCCCTTCTCCATCACCGACTTCTGCTTTATTTCAACAGCTCGTGAGAGGTTTGCTGTCAGGATGCTGGTCTGTGGTCTGCTGGGCTCCGTGTCTGTTTTACCATTTTTTTTCTTTTCTTTTTTTTTCTTTTTTTTCTTTTTTTTAATGTGCCACCAGCTCACGTATTCTCGTGAATTATTTTAAAGAAACTACTGGAATTACATGGAGAAAACACAACAGGATTTGTTCTGTGTTTGATGCCACCTTTCCACCACCACCCCTCAAATCCTTAATTATATTTTCCTGCTTTGGAAAGACACCCGGTCACCAGAATTTAGGCTTCTAGTACTGAAACTGTTTGGAGGAGTAAATTTATTTTTTTTTTAAACTTAAGCATTACGTTCCTATATGGCTGCTTTTGTAGATATTTAGGAAAGAATTCACTGATCTAAACAACTGTTTATGAGTCTTTTTGCGCATTGTTGTTAACTGCTCCCAGTAAATATCTATCCTGTTCAGCCCCCAGCAAGTGAAATAAGTGGCAACTAACAAAATAGCATGACACTTTATTGACAGTGAGTTAAGGTGTCTCTGTCACCAACATACATAAAGCAGAACTGGGTGTCTGAGTCATGTTGGTGTGTGCAACTAGATGATCAGCCCAACAGACAAGACATCAGAACACAAAAGGTGTTAGGAGGAGACAGGGGAAAGCTTTGAAAGTCACAGAACGTAGAACAGAGGCACTGAAATAACAGAGAAACTATTGACAGTGTTATGGGGGTGGAGTCGGGATGCTCAGGCAAGACAGAAGGAAAAAGGGAGGAGAGGTGTACAGCAAGGAGTCTGAGGAGGAGTAAAAGGAAAGTGGAGGGAGAATGACCACAGAAAAATAGTCAGTAAAGGGAGGGAGGAGAGGAGGTGTTTTTGGATCACGAAAGAATGAGAGGGGTGGGGTGGAAAAGGACCACCCGGAAGAACGGAGTGAATCTTAGCTGCAGTCTGCCATCCCTCCTCTGTCAAAGATTTATAGGTGGTCTTGTCTCTAGTGCTGTCAGGGTGACAGGTTCTTTCACTTGCTCCATTTTACATATTTCAGGAAAGCCTTTTGTTTGTTCTTAGTAGAGAAATCTTGTTAGCCAGGGCTCATGTATGCCTGGACTTTTCAAACATACCATAATTGTGCTGTCCCTTATGATAAGCGATTATCATGTGACTATCTTGGCATAATTAACACATATCTCCTAATTGTTCTGTTTCAGTGTCTCAAAAAAAGAACCCAAACACTAGTAATTGCTGTATCACTGTATAACAATATCACAGAATGGTTTTAGTTAAGGTCGCTTGAAGTTAATATTTTTTTCTCCTCCTTAAAAGTTCAATAGAAGTATGACATCATATCGAGATGACCTTAACAAAACCTGGAAAAAATCTGGGTTTATATGGTAAGAGAAAACCACATAAAATTTGCACTGTTTGTGGGACTTGTGAAGTAAGTCTTGGATTCTCCATCTCTTTACCTTGAAATCAAGTCTAGGTGCTTTTCTGGAAGGTACAGTTTAACTAGGGAAGGAGGGGGTAGACAGGGAGATGGTGAGCTGCAGCGTCCATGTGCACTACGATGGATGGTGTAAACATCCCTTCTGTCCTGCATGAAAGTATCCCAACAGAAAGAGCAAGCAACCCTCCCTAACTGTGGGGCCAGTTGAAAACAGGTCCCACGCACCCCTTCTCACTTAGAAAGACATTGGCCAGTGCATGGGTTAAGGACAAGAGTCAGTTCAGGGGTGTTTGGAGGGAAATGGAGAGTATCAGAAATTCGGTCAGTCTACATATCTTTGATTTCTTGGGAGAGAAGAAAGGAAGAGAGCCCTCTTCTGTTTAGTACTCAAATTGTAAACTTACATTTTAGAAAAGCACAAGAACACTGTTCAGCAAATCGGAGATCCATACACTGAGCCTAACGATCTTACAAAAATGCCTTTGTACCTCATTTGATATATGTTCTTACAGTATTTTGCAGTGTGCCTGTCTCCAAGCTCAATATGATGCACAACCTCCCTTCCTTTCAGCTGGTTTCATGTATTAGCACTGAGTACAGAATAAAAAGATCAGGACTCTTTAATACCCATCCTTTTGAAAACAACAGCACTGTACATCTCTGCCATCCTCTTTGAATAGTTTGCTATTGCTGTCCTGTATGCTGCTTCTCCAGTGTTTATCACCAAACAGCATGCAGTCTTAAGCATACCAAGGATAAATTTGTGATACTCTTAGCTTATCGTGCTCTGTAGTATTTTACAATATATTGTATGGGAAAGAAGATGCCTGAAGTAATTTTTTGCCTTCTCCTCTTGCCTCTTACACTCCCCACTCCCTCCGCTCTTCCTTCAGAAAAATGCTAGCTGGGTTTTGTTCTCAGTTTTGATAACTTCCTGCAGCATAGATTCAAGTTGAGTGCCATCATCCTTTTTGGCTCTTTGCTTGGCATGTTTCAGCCAGCGCAACTTAACTGCGAGGAGTTAAGATTTATCGGTTTAGTAATGACTAATTCTCATCCTGAGGAAAGATGATATAGGCAAAAGTCCTGTATAAACTCTGCTCAGAACTTGCACTGGGGTTATTCTGCAGGCTTGAAAGTCAGGCAGCCTAGGCCTTGCCTAGAGAGACTGCATAAGAACAAACAGGTTTTTTGCCCTTGTATTTTCTTTCAGACTATATATAGGCTTATTGCTCAGTTGTCTTTAGGACTCTTGAATGGGTTTGATTTGTACCAGCTTAATCTTCATTATTGGCTTCGAGCTACTTCATGCTTTCTAGTAAACTGCAGTTAAATCAGATTTTGTTACTGTATCAACTCTTTTTTGTTTCCCCCCCCTTTTTTTTAATAAAGAAGGCTAAATTAGCAATAATAATTTCCTTTGCTTACAGCCCTGAATGGGCATATATTGAGAAGTACAATGTAGTATTAAAAAAACCCAACCTGGAGATAAATGAATGGCAGAATAAATAATTTATGCTAATGAAATTACTGCAATTAGTAGTTCCACAATGACCCTTTTAAAAGCCACAGCTGTTAATGTCAGGAAGTGCTGTCACCGCTGACCTTATCATAAGAGAAAGTGACAAATTGAAAATGCAGGGAAGACCAATCCTCAAAGAGGTCTGTTCGGGAACGATTAGTGTTTTCTGAAAACCAGTGTGAATTACAACCAGCTGCTCTCTGGCTCAGCGTGCCTCCCATGCTGTGCCATTTTGTTAAGCTTGATAACAATAGTTATTTTGCCCCATTGAGACAAGTTGTCTCGGGCCACTTCCAGCTCTACCGGAACCCACTTCTTCCCTCACTGATTTACAAATGAAACTGTTGTTAGGGGGCTTTTGAGGGCTGCTGAGTAGAGACCTCTTATACGGATCATGTATGTGTAAGGACGTCATCTTTCGTGAGGAAGAGCTGTACTGCGGGGTGCGTGTGTGCCACAAACAATGGGGAAAGGGGAACAAGGCTGTAACACGTTTCAGTTGGAAGCCAAGCACTGCTCAAATCTGCATAAAATGTCCATTCCTGCTGACTCGCCTTGCTTTTACAAACAATTTTTTTTTTAAGATTAAATTATGCTAGCATTGCCTCTACTTAATGAGGTTCTAATTTTTTTATTTGTAAAGCAATTCTTTTCTGCTTTTCCTAAATGCAAATTGTTCTTTATTTAGTCCTTGTTTTAATTTCTGTTTTTGTAATCATAGGTGAAATAAGTATTCCTCTAAACTAGCTTTTAAAAGTCACAAGAAAATAATGAGGTTTCTTACTGAGAAAAATGGTGAGTCTTTCTGCACCAACCTGATTGTAATATTAATGATGTAGGCTTAAAACGTTTAACTGCATCAACAGCCACTCGTGAGCAATTTTCCCAAAGTTCCCTAAGCATTATTGACAATGCTTTGGTAAATTATGTGTGACTTTCCTAAGAGTTGGTGTAGCTCATTTAATTCATATTAATTGATTTTTAGGCTTCCCTTGATTAATTGAACTGGGTTCATCTTGTACAGAATGCAATAAATAATCATTAAAATGAGGGAGATGTGACTCCACAAATTATAAAGTTAAGTATGCTAGAAGTCATAGAGGACAAAATGGAAGTTAGTTACAGTGGTGGAGTTAAATAGATTTTCTTAGTGTTTCCCTGCTAATTTTGCATACAGTACTGTTGATGAGGTATGTATATGGATATATTCTAGTAATACAGGTATACAGAGTCCTTTAAAACAAACAACAATTAATTCTGGATGTTGCTTATTTCACCTTTATCCCAGGGAAGTGTCCTCTAATTCACAGTAGGGTGGCAGTGTATTGTATTTGCTGGTTTGGTTTTCCAAAAAAATTTAGAAAAGGGACCTCTGAGCTTCACTCCCACATCTGCCTGTCAGCTTGCTGTGAGAGGGCAATAAAGACAAGCATTTCACCTCTGCATTTTGCTCAGAAATACGTGACTAAATGACCATCTGGAGCTGTTACAAATACACCTAGCCTGTTTGGGTTATCATATAGTATATGAAAAGAGTTTTCCAGGTTCGTGGCTCTATTTTCCTCCCTGTGATGAGAGGGAAAGCCCATACAGTGCTGCATGGTGCTCATCGCAGCCCCCTGAGGCTGCCCTGACGCCCCTCTGGCATCCTTTCTGCAGCATGCTGAGATTTGCTCAGTGCTGCAGGTGCACTTGGTGGTTTGATGCCTGGGTGGTACATAGGGAAGGGAATAGCATCAACTCTTGTGGGTCAGGGTGACTCTGAACTCCACGAAGTCGAACTAATTTTCTGGTCAACTTACCCCATCAAACTGGTAGAAGGTCTCTTCACCACGGGAGTGTTGGTGATCTTCTGACGTTTCATGGCATGCAGAGACTCAGCTTTCAGAAGCACTCCACAGTGGTCCAATCCTGTCCTTTTACCAGTTTGTGTTATTTTACCACTGGGTTTGACAAGCAACAGTAAGCAGGGACTTGTACAACCTCAGAAATATGAATCATGGAGTCCAGTTCGGCTCTGTCTGAAGTTATGGCATAAATGTGCTTCGCTTTGAACAGGAATGTGATGATATATGGGGTACGTGGGGATCAACCATTCTGTTGTATTTCTTTCTCCTATCCAGGATTTTTCTTAAGCAAGATTTCCACAGGTGAAATAGAAAATCTGCATAGTATTATTCTGCAGAAATAAACCAGTATGGTGACTGTTTTAATCTCTGTTTTTAGCTGTAACAAGCATGTGAAGGGGGGAAGAAAAGAAGGAAAAAATGTCTGTTGAAGCATCAAGCTACTGTGTTGATGAAGACTTAATGAATGCTAGCACAGAATTAATTAATTTATATGCAAAAAAATTGGGGGAGGCTCATTTTGGTTTGATATGTTTTACATGCTGACAAAATTATGTTTGGAGTAGACTGAAAAATAGTTTTGGGCACAAGCCATCCTTAGAAACATAGTCTTTTCTTACATAGATATACTTAATTTTTTGAAACATTTATTTGTTCCTGTGTTTACTTTTGTTCTTCTGATGTTCCTTGGGTATGTTCAGCTTCTTATCCAGGACTCCATTTGTGATTTCATGGCTTATGCCTACACCAGTGTGAATATACTCAGTGCCAAATGCAATCATACTGAGAGGCAATACAGTTACACCACTCCAAAGAGTCTTCTGGAGCAGATTATCCTTTGTGAGATCCTCCTAGTGAGAAAAAGAAAGGCCATGTCAAGGACATATAAGGCACTTGGAAAATGGCATGCAGAGGCTGAAGGCAGCAACTTTCCAGGTAAACTGTGAAAGTCACAACCTTTTCTTCCATGTTTTGTAAATAATCTTTATATTTATATAGAGGTATAAAGTACAAAAATATTTCTATTTTATATAAATTTTATATATTTATAATTAGCAATAATTTTGTTAATATAATGAAGTTTTTGCAGCACTTTTTCATTAAACTGACTAGTTGTGGGGATGGCATTTTTACTTCTTTGAAATGACATGATTTTGGAGATCGGATTTTGTTCTGCATATAGAAGCTCTTTGAGTTCTTTAGCTGTCTTTGGAAAGACGTGTCCATCCATTTGGGCACGAACACAGTCTGAAAGGATAGGGAGTGTAGTGAGGCCACAGAAAAAGGGTTGGAGAGGAAGGAAATGACACGGTAAAAGCCAAACCATGGAGAGAGAAGATATATTTTGTGCATGGCCAGAGATCAGCAAAGGAGTAACGAAGGCAGGAGAAACAAGCACGAAGCCTTTGCTTTGTGGCTGGTCAGTCTATTATGGAAGAAGGGAGGAGAAACTGCTTTGAAACCTTTCCCTCTGTCCTCTGCCACATGTTCCATAATCCCTCTTACAGGGAAGCTGTAATCCAGCAATATCTTTATCAGTTTTTTTAAAAAACATTTTTTATATTTAAAAACCCTGTAAATGACATAGTTACAGTCTTTGGGTGATGCTGCATCTTTGTGCTACTGCATGAGATTAGTAATGGGAGCTGTTCGGTTTACTCTCACTTTGCAAGCTGAATACCTTCAAAAATAAATGGTCAGCAGGAAAAGATGGCTGGTTTTTAAACTCTGTTTTTAATAAGATATTCTATGCTACTAAAAGACTAAAACGTTTTTTTTCTCTGAAATGTAATTTGATGATAATCACACTGTGATTTGATGTTTTCAAGTGCCGTGTGCTGTGCTAGCAGGCAGAGCCACAGCTCCGATCTAGCCAGGTACTTTAACATTCAAACATTTTTATCCTGAACTCTGGAGCTCTGTGCAAGAATACCAAATGCAGCACCCTTTAGTTTTTCAGGAAAAAAAAAAAAAGTATATATACATATATAAAGCCAGCTCAAATAAATACAAAATAAATTGAGTGGAGAGATTTGGGATCTCAATAGTTTCCTGTTCCAACTATTATTACAGTTTTCCCTTTTTCTTGCAAAATGGACAAATTTTGAAAAGGTAAATTTTGTAGGTTTTGCAACAGATTTCACAAGCCCACCAAAGAAGAGCTCTCAAGACCTTTCATGTGATAAAATTTTAAGCCCTCAAATATTTGTCTTCCTCTGTCTTATCACCCCTATCCAGATCAGGTTAACAAGAGTCCCTTCTGGTTCAATATATAGCCTTTCATCACAAATAGCTGTCAGATAAAACGCTTGGAGGGACAGGGGGAAAAATAACAACCAGATATTTGAAGCATTTCCTTTCCATGTGGAAAGATACCGTCGCTGGGTATTTTGATACGGGTTCTTGCCTGGCAGGCAATAAATTGCTCTTTCAGCAAACTAACAGGTAGTAGTTTGTTCGTCAGTCTCTGGCTCTGTCTTAACCTCTTGGCAAACATCTGCTGGAATTATCTGCTCAGGGTGATTACTAAGCATTTTCCAGAATGTCCCTTTGCCTTTACATCGGTGTCTTTGCTAGCTGCTGCAACAGGGCCTTGTTGCACCGCGGAGACACCTGCTGACAAACACAACCTCAGCAGCTGGACAGACAACTGAGCGTTGCAGGGGAGCTCTGGGGTGCCAGTGGGAGCAGTTAAACTGTTCTTATTCATTTATTATGTTTTTTATGTCAGCAAACTTCTGTGAGTTACAGACATGGGACTGTGAAGAGGAAACAAGATAACACTTTCATACTGAAACCCACAAAACATGAATTTTGGTTTTAACATCAGCTTTTTGGGGCACATGTGGTATAATCGCTCCATAGCTGTACCTCACGATCCTAGCTCCTTAAATAACAGATTACCTTTTGCCCTGTAGGTAGATCTAAAATCTGAGCTGGCTTCTCCAGGGGCAGAACTGCAACTGAGAAATCAAGATGTTGAAGCTCTAATTGTTAAGATAGGGTTTCAGACTGAGAAAGTAAACCAAGAAAAGGCCATTGCAGATGCAGAGGAGCAAAAGGTCAGTGTAATTCCCCCATTTAGTGCTGTTGAACTATATTTAGCACAAAATAAACCTTTTTAGGTGAACAGTTTTGAACAACTTCCTCTCCAGGGAGCACACAGTCTAAAGAATTATTATACTTACACATGTAACAGCATTTCACACCGTGATTACCACTTGACCTTTCTTTACATTATGCCTTTTCCCAACCTTTTAGCTGTTTTAATGTGATGAAAGAACAATAAATACTGAGCTCATTCAAGCATTTAATGGATGTGGATCTTGAGAATCAGACCTATTTGTAATACAGTAAAGGTCAGAGAGTCATCTCTGAGCACTTCAGATTTCTAAAGGCTTTGAGACTCTAGGTAAATTGAACAACTCAATTGATACAGAAGTTCATTCCGGTATCTTGCAATATTGCAAGGTGCAAACCTTGAATTTTAAGATTATAATAGCGTTCCTAATAACACGTGTCATCAATATTGAATCCTCTTTTTGCTCTCAGCTCAACATATTAACATCAGTTATCAACATTGCTGCTGGAAACATAGAAGTTTACATGCAGTAGAACTCCCTCAGAATGAACAGAAATGCATCATTTCATCTAGACTAAAATTTCCATATACTGTTACAAGCAGGGTTTTCTAAATAAAGCACAAGCACTGTGGGATGCTGTGAAATGAAGTTCCTCTGTCCTCTGGATCCAGTAGCTCAAGATCCTACCAACTACTTTTCAGTGGTGCTTTTTGTGTACTGGTTCCATATGCTTCTGGTGGATTTGGATGATCAAAACGCACCCTTAACACAATTCTACTTACTTCATTAAGCAAGTAGTTGAAATGGACAGAGTGATTATTGTAGGATAATCACATCTCTGGGCCATTTCGTTTCAGGGATGAAGTTCAGCACATGACACTGGTGATTACCATACTCCCCTGTTCATTGCACTTCTGAAATGTTTTCATTGGAAATGAAAGTGTCATTTTGTGCTACATTAATCTATAAGTATTCCATAAGGATGATGATGGTTTCTAAACATTAATCATCTCTAATTTTGGTGGGTCTTTAAAAAAAATTAGCAAATGAGGATACTTCTTCCAGCAAAATAATTTTTAAATGCTCTCAAAAATGGATTAAAATTTTTCACCCTTAAAAATTATTTTTGCTTTCCTGTTCTATAAATTTTAAACTGGAGTTTATAAGGGGGTTGAGTTTTATCACACTAAGTCATTAAATACCTTGGAGGTATTGTCTTAGAGTGAAGCATTACCTAAGAAAAGGTGAAAAGTAGAAATCACATCACACTCATCAGGAAAAGTGGGGTCAGTCTGGATGCCCCATAAATGTGGCAGAGCTACAGATCTGTAGAGTAATCAACAAGGGGCTGACTCTGAACACGACACTGCTGAGAATTTAAAACTGTGTGCAGTAACACTGCTGCCGTTTTTCTGGCTGTTTGTGTGCTCTGGATGATGCCAGGCAGGGTGGTTTACAAATGAAGATGTATATACCATTGCCATTTAAAATGGGACCCACCCCTACAAAAGGAGAAAAGATGCAGGTGTAGGTGTATGGGTGATAGCGACACTATCTGAGGATTAGGGGCAAAGATGGATCCAGACTGACAGGCTTTTTTGATTTACCTCCCTCAGTTGAAGTGCACTCTTTATTTACATGATATATTTGAGCCACTCTACTTGTGGTCTGATTGCTAAGGGCACACTACTTTCAGCTTTTCTAACAATTTAGCCATCATTGAAGAGCTCTATAGCATAGAAGTTATTGATGTGAAGGGGACTAAAGTTCTGGAGACAGGGGTTGAAAGCTCCTTCATTCTCTGATTTGAGAATCACTGTCCTAAGGCATATCTGCAACTTGCTGTGTTGAATTTCTCCTGTCCCATATTTTCTTTGGACATCAACAAAGAATAACTAAGTATAAGAAATAGGAAAGACCTGTGACTTAAATTAGCAGTCCCTATTAATGAAGAATACAGTAGCATAGTAGAAGCACTGTGAATGTAGTATTTGTTCACCTCATTGCATCCTTAAATGTTAGCATAACAAGCATCTTGGCTGTTCTAAACTTTTTCCTTCAAGTTAATTTCAGTATCATGGTTCTCAAATCCATGAAAACCAATAAACATGAGGAATTTCGTCCTAAATGCTACACCAGTTCTGCTCTGCACTTTTCTTTCACAAGAGACAGGGGAAGGATTTAACTTTATTAGTAACTTGTCACTTGTAATGTAATGCATATTGATTTTTAATCTTTGTTATTTCCACAGACAGTGTCTATGTGCATCTCATGAAATAAATGCAGACATGGAAAGTGCCCCTGACCAGTTGTAGAAACACGTTTTGCAAGGATATTAAATTCTTACAGATGCTTGTTACTGCCAATGCACAGTGCTTGATACAAGTATTAACATCTAGATCACCCTAATATCCTTTTTCTCTGTAATTAGACTTTGTCTAAGCAAGACCTAACAGGAAATGAGCTTGTGAGATGAGCACAAGGTACCAAGGATAAAGATGATCCAAATCTAACTAACTTCAGCCCCAGGCAATGTATCCTTAAAAATGTGTAGGATAATCTTCCAAATGTGTAATTGCAGAGGATACAGAACACCCTCCAGGGTTACTCTACCAGAGAAATTTGCTCTGATGAAATCATAATCAGCTTTTAAACAGATAATTAAATCATTGCAGAAAGCTGTGGAGGTGCTCTGATTACATCAGCTAGCATGAGTTTTAAGTGAAAAGTCACTGATCTAAGCCTCTGTTAAGCCAAAATAATTGTTTTGACAAATCTGCTTAGATTGGTATCTGTTTAATTTCCAAACTTGAAATTAAGTAAGTACACTGTTTTCATATAGGATATTTCCTTTTCTCATCTTCTCTCCCTTGCTGAAGCCTAAGGTTTCAGGCTTGAGACTGAGGAAAAAAAAAAAAAAAAAAAAGAGAAAGTCACCTTTACAATAAGGTAGAGGCTGTTTTGAAAAATCTGATATGTTTATATTTACCTGTATGCCAAAAATGCAACGAATGTGGTACTGAATAGGGAACCCCCAAGTGCATCACTAGAAAAGAGCTTTAGCTCCCTGGTATTTTCTCCAATCTACTAAAGGGAGTGCTTTAAAGGGGAAAAATGGAAGTGTGAGGGGAAAAAGGTGGTGGCTCTCAACATTTTAGTGAGGATCCATCTCAATTTGCCTCCTTGAACATCTCTTGCTTAGGTCTAGCTTCTGCATTTGAAGATAGATCATTAAATGTTTGCAGCTTACATACTGAAATTGTATAGGGTTCTCCTGTGTTTGATAACTCCTGAAAAGTATCTGACTGCCATAATATTCCCCAGCTTTTTCTTTCTGATATGTTACCCACTCTCCTTCATTACTAAAACTCTATTACATCCTGCAATATTATATAGTCCTAAACAGGCATCCTTCCAAATTTTTGTGTCTTACATAGTGATCTTCAGGCTTTTGCTAGCAACCAGAAGCATCCACTATCTGATGTGTCCTCAGAAGCTTACAGGCTCCTTTTTCCGAAAGCATCCATACACTCAGGAGGTATTTCGCATTTTTATAGACATGCTTGATCACTCTCTGGCAGAAAAGTACATCAACTAATCTTCATACAGTCTTCATATCAGGAATTTTTCAGCAGGATGTTAATATTAAATATATTAAAAGTTTATATAGGAGACAAAATATATATGCAGATAAATATATATTACACTTCTTACAACTGTACGTCTCTTTTATGTCATTATATATCAAGATGGTAAGAAGGCATTACTTGCAGTATTTTGTGTTATAGTGTCCTACACAAGAAAGAAATTGGGTGTCACACAGTCCTCTCGTGTGGTAGTGTGTTGTCCTTCATTGCCCTCTAGGAGAGGAGGCTGCACTAAGCAATCCTTAGCTAGTTAACCTCAGAGGTTTAGTCTTACAAACACTGAACTGTTCTTTGAGAGACCCATATTCCTTTCACTGTCAACCTGGTCAGTGCTACTGAAATTATGTAGAAGTGCCATATTTTTTTAAGAAGCTGAATGTAAAGTTGTTTGGGGTTTTTTTTAATCAGATTAACTACAAGTACATGTAAGATGGCAATAACAATAAGACAAAGTTGTTGAGGGCAGCATCAGAGCAGCATCTTCTCTGTTAAGAAGAGAACTTGAAATGTGAATGTTTCAAGTATAAACCATTTTTAGCAGGTAAAGCATCAGTTCCTGATTCTTACTTTTCAGTTTGCAAATCAGTTTGTTATCTGGTTTTTATAATAACCCAGATAAAGTTTCTTTGTGATGATATAGACATTTGTACATAAATATCACCAAACATGCCCTCTGGTACACCAAACCAAAGCTATTCTGCTTTCTATTAATCTCTTTTAGTCTCAGTATATTTTCTGCACAAAGGAGATAGTCAGGGGGCTACCTATCTCATGCTATCGTCCTTAAAAGGGCAGAGCGACATGCAGGGAAGCCTCATGATTCAGAGCAGCAGGGAAGAAAGGAACTTTGTATACAAAATTTACTCTCTGGAGCAATGGGAATAAATGTGATCTAGCTCCCCAGGGGTTAAACTACTGCTTTAATAGAAATAGCAGATACAATATGAGGCCGTAAGTCACGGAGGTCATGAGAACTGTTAACTTCTAATGATTGCAGACAGCTGATTTGCCAGCACATCTCTCTGGCTTCAGCTCTTTATCACATTGTCCTCACTATGTACAAGTCTTCATGCCTGGGCAGCTGCATTGCTAATATAGAGCATATAGACACTTTACTGAAGTGAGCGGTGGCTGCACTATGGGGTCCTGGCACTACAAAACTCAGCTATCACTGAGGCTCCAACCCACCAGCTCTTAGAATCACATGATGGTTTTGGTTGGAAAGAACCTTCAAAGTCATCTAGTCCAACCCCCTGAAATAAGCAGTGACATCTTCAACTGATCAGGTTGCTGAGATCCCTCTTCGACCTGACCTTGAATGTTTCCAGGGCCACAGTATTTATTAATTGCAAAAATAAAAGTCAAAGGCAGAGCATTTCATTATATTTCTCTCATCTCTTCCAAAGTCCTCAAGTGAATCATAAGATCATAAAAAGTGCTTGTGAGGGTGTATACTTCAGTCTTTTGGGGGAAATACTACTTTTGCTTTGTACTGCATTATGTTGCCAAAACAATAAGCTAGTGTGGGATTCCAGCTTTGCATTTGTGATGAAAGTAAAAGTTAGCTTCTGATTCTCTGCAAAGGAAAAGGATGTGTGCAATGGAGCTTTTTGCAAGTTGATGACTTCTTCAAGATTTAATCAACTATGATAAGGAGCATATTCAACAGAATTGTCTGAAAGTCATCAAGGAACACTACTTAAAGGATCCAGATCATCTTGGTACAAAATTCTTTGCAGCAGCTGGTCTCTGTGCCTGGGCCATCAATGTGGTAAAATTCAAGGAGGTATATATCCTCTCTTGACTAGCCTTGATGAGGGGTACTTCTGTTATTTAAGTTACTACTTTTGTAAACTCAGCTTAGTGTTCTGGAGAGAATGTAACAGCAGCCACAGGTACAGTGGGAAGTATTCAGTGCTTAACAGTAAGTACACATACATTTATTTTTAGTAGAAAGAGGTAGGAAAGACATGGCTATCCAGGACTTTCCACTTGTTGTTATGATGCAACAGTTGGGAAATATTTTTCCTCCAGATGTACATATTTCACTTTGAATGTCCATCTGAGTCTGGCTGTCTGGAGTGTAAGACAGTGTTTATAATTTGTGATTCCCTTGAGCCCCTGGCAGCAGGATTTCCTCCGTGCATCCTAGTATGATAGCAGGTCGCAATTATATTACAAAATAGTAAAAAACCTAATCAAATTTACTTGCAGTATACTCAAGCTGAATGTATTTCTGATTTCCACCTGTATTCTAAAACTGTGAAAGTGATATATAAAAAAATATTTTAGTTGAAGAGTAGACCCACTCTCCAACTAAGGATGCATTCAGTTCTGCTTCAGGTATCCTTACATAAGCTATAATCAAGTCTCCTGTAGTTCTTAGGTCAATATTGAAAGAAATCTCTGTAAGCCTCTCTGCTGGGTGAAAACATGCAATGAGGAACTACTAACCAGGGTCATCTGAAAGTCTTTTATCAGGAGTCATTTCCAACTTCTTGTCTGATATACCTGTGTTGTATGCCTTTTTTAATGTGTTTATATAGGTAGAGCCAGAACATTCTGTGTCAGTCCAAGGAAAAGCTGAATTACCAGCAGCTACAGAAAAAGCAGAAGACAACAGGAAAAATATTGTTGTAAGTACTGTTTGATTAATAAGCATTCTTCTTTGTTCACAAGTGTATGTAGCAATAGAATGAGGGGTAATGGTTTTAAACTAGAAAGGGGGAGATTTAGGTTGGATATTAGGAAAAAAATTCTTCAATTTGAGGGTGGTGGATCACTGGAACAAGTTGCCCAGAGAGGTAGTAGAGGCCCCATCCCTGGAGATATTCAAGGTCAGGCTTGATGGGGCTCTGAACAACCTGATCTAGTGAAGATGTCCATACTTACTGGGGGTGGGAAGGCTGGACTAGATGGCCTTTAAATGTCCCTTCCAACATAACACATTCTATGACTCTATGATTCTATGATTATCTTGAGCGCACTTAATTTTATTAGGGTATTGGGTTAGGGGTTTTTTTATTCCTACAAACCTACTAAAGAATATTCCATAGTTTATGTAGTAGCACATGAAGCTGTTTATCAGAAATGACTGAATTTCCTCAAAGCCATTTAGGCACATTATAACCAACAGATTAGTAAACTGAAATAACAGTTGATGTAAATAAATGGCTGTGATTTTTACAAGGAATATATGCAAAGTGTTCATATAGGTAATGACCTATTGAAATAGAAGAATAACTTCCAGAAAGAGTTTCAGAAGCTAATATTCATCTGTGCTTATGTTTTTCTTTAAGCATATTATAAAAATGGCATCAAATCTCTTTTGATTTTTTTGAAAGATCTCCAATCACATATATACATGCATGCTCTATGCACATAGAAGTGAAAACTTTGATTGCAGTCTTTTACTGACAAATGTCTGTTGAGTTGATGCTTGAATCGAAGACCATGTTTACCACCAAGTATCTATTGAACTTTTGAGAGGGATTATTTGTTGTTTATTAAGTATTCATTTAGTGGAGTAACTGCAATGCAAAGCACTCTTGAAACAGACAGAGAGTGGTGTTTTAGAAGATGGTAAGGTGAAGGAGTTTCTCTACTGCAAGCTAATTACCCTGCCTTAGCAAAGAAGTCTTTAAAGATTTCAAAAGACGTGAGTTTAATTTGGTTTAGAAGGCTTTGGCTTGGCTTGAGACTTTTTTTGTTGATAATATTTAGATGTGAAATCTCACAACTTAAGGTATCAAGCAATATATGAACACTGAAAAAGTGTGTAATGTGTAGAATTATTCTCACTGTTTTTTCTCTTAAGGTAGCAATTTAAGAGTAAGGGCAAGATTCACTTGTAACAAAGCTCAAAAATTTCTGAGTTATGGTATCTCAGAATTTCATTCTTTATTTCAGGAATTTCCCAATGTACCTCCTGCTATTGGAGTACCAGCTTTTTTCGCTCTGAAAGAAATGGAGATTTAATGGGTAAACAGATATCTTACTATCTTCCCCTTCTGGTTCCCTCTCCCAATCTCCCACAAATCCCACCAGCTAATACAGCAAGTATTTTGACTCCATATGATACAATGTTGACCTTGTTTCCTTGGAAATGCCGATTCAGATCAAAGTGCATCCGCCCTAGTGAAGTTTGAATCTGCACTAAAAGATAGCTCTACTGAATTTATATATATAAATATATTTTTAATTTCACACATCTATACTGATGTACATTTATTAAGTGTAAATTCTTACTTTTTGGGACAAAAATAGCTTTTTAATTATTTTCTTAATTATTTTTAATACACAGCAGTCACACCTGAAACTCATGGAATCCTTCATTCTTTTAATGTGTCCTCAGAGAAGAGCACTAGTGCATCTCTGTCCCTTGCCTGACCATATCTCAAAGAACCTTCTGTTTTAGGTGATCTTGCAGTTCAGTAGGCCTCCAAATTTGAATCTAGTTCAATCTTTCTATATTTATGTACTTCCCCTTTCATTTCTTCGTGACTTTTTCTTGAGCAGTTTTTCTCTCAGCTATGATCAATTGCTAGTAGGAAGAATTCTGCAGCACAGAGGAAGCTGCAGTTCCCTCTGGAGTTCTCTCTTTCCTGTGTGAGGCCAACAGTTGTTACACTGTCACTAAGTATGAATATTTTTCCTAATCACTTCATAAAATCCGTACTGCATGCTCAATCAGGCTTCCTCTTACAAGGTGGGAGGATCCAGTTAAAACCATTCTTTTTGTAATTTATTCATACCAGAGCTGATCAACCTGATAAATGTTTTAAGGAGCTGTAGTTATAATTTTTGATTCTCCAGTGGGTATTACAGCAATAATAAGCTCCAGAGCTCATGAGGTTGTTGAATGGAGAACACTATAGCTGGTGAAATTCACTGTTGATAAATGCAAAATAAGGCATATCAGAATGAAAAATTTTGACTTTTTATGAATACTTCTTGATTGCTGTTTATTTATTAGTATCTTAGGGAAGACTTGTGGCTGATTGTGGCTAGTTCAAAGAAAACTTTGCAGTTAGCCTTGTCTTGAGCTGCGAGTTAGGCTGATGACCACCAAAGGTCCATCTAGCCTATAGCATCTCATGATTCCAAAAATAGAAGAAAGAAATTTGGTTCATTGAGTAACATTTTGGAAGATGATAAACTTCAGTTGAAGAATAAAAAGAGGAAATACTTGTCTTTGCAGTGTGTATATTATGTATGCTAAAGTGTATTTGTAACAGTGAAGAGAGTGAGTGGTGAGTATATAATGATATAGTAAAAACTGCTCCAGTTTTAATTGTATGTTTAGCGTACGTCTTATTAAATAACAGTGTGGCAGATGAAATGGACAAAGTGTCTGTAAAATTATAGTGCACAACATCAATACACGTGTGTATAAAAGCCATTGACAGTTTCCCCAGGACTGGTAAGCAGAAGGAAAAAAATACATATATAGTTATTCATTCCCATTCAATGATTCTGAGCTGCACTGTTGAATCTCACTTTTAAAACCAGTTTGAGTTCCTCAGATGGAAATTTGTATCAATCCACATGTTAAAGGACATGATATTCAATGTGATGTGCCACAGGGAAGACTGATATGTACAACAGGAGCATTAACCAGGATTAGCTGATGAAAAGATGCAAATTCAGAGTGAAACACTGGCTTTTTGACAGCATCCATTTTTAGACTTAGAATGAAGTGCTGTACAAATATTCACCAGTTGTTTTCTGCTTTTCCAGAGAAGTTTAGAGCTAGCAAACTTTCATCAGTTCCATTTTTCCAAACATGGTTGGAAACTTCTCAAAGTACTTTATGTCATGTTTGCAGTCAGTATTTTGTAACGTGCACCCCTGCTCTATGTAGCCTGTTCCAGATGGCTTATGTCATGCTTTTTAGAAGTACAATTCACTGTGTAAAGCAGTCTGTGAAATGGGTATAAAAAGAAGGCAAATTTGTATTTCTTCTGGAAAGTATTAACAGTACAGGCACTTCTCAGTGACCAGCACCTTCACTGCTGATAACCCTATATCCCACCAGCCTGTAGAAAGCTCTTATTCCTTACCTGAGTTGTATGCTTCCATGATCCATAAAAACAAAAAGTCCTCCAATGTTGAAGGAAGGTCAATGCTCTGCACCCTAATGATCATCCTCTGAGCACCCAAATTTCTGTTAAACTTGCACAAGGCTAGTAGATAGAGCTGACAAGGAGAAGGTACTCCACCAGCGCAAAATGAGAGAGAAATTTTATATGTCACTTAAGAAGGCTAGCCTTTAGTAGATCTCTCCATTCTGAAGCTGAACAAAGCAACAGTGATGAAGCAGTTCTTCTTCCACTTAATCTCTTTTAAATACCTTTAAAGTAGCATTTGGGTTTTTCTTGTAATTATCTGATCTTTAATCCACAGGCTGAGTTACCTGCTATCTATCAATTAATTTTTTGCCCTTTTCCCTCCTGGTCATATATTTGTCTGTCTCTTTCCCATCTTCCTTCATCCCATTTTCTAACTCATAGAGAGGAAGGCAGAATGTCAGCTGTTAGCAAACTCATAGAGAGGAAGGCAGAATGTCAGCTGTTAGCAATCTCTGCTCCTGTATCCATGGATGTTTGGTGCTCCCCAACTCATCACCCAGCATCTTTCTGTTGGCAAAGAAAGAGAGAAGGACAGTGTATATATTTTTCAGATGGAAGTTATTGTGGCCAGCCATTTTCAGTGATGATACTTGGTGCAACTGTTAATAACCAATAACACATTTTCAGCATAAGCAGCACAGCGAAGCTAACCTCCTTTCATTTTTCATGGCTTCCAGAACATACTTTTAAATGAGGAATTAAATTCTTATCAAACATGGCCAATATTATAGGGAATATTGTCAAAACAGGTTTTTTTTAAATATCAGCTGTATACAAACTGGCCCTAATAGAGCATGTAATTTTAAACATTTACAGGGTTTTAAAGATGATTTTAAAATACTCTGTGAATGGTGATGCCTCCTGATTCTTTCTTGTGTGATAAAGTTTTAATATATAAGCACGTATGTCTGTCCATCCAGGCAGAGAAATGCTATGTATTTACAGTAAATGGAAAGAACAACAGGTCTGGAAATAAGAAAAAGAAAGATTTATTTCTTCACCAGCAAAATTATTTTAAGTATTTTCAGTGAATTTAAGTCAGAATTCCACACTTAAAGAAACTACAGTTATCTGCTAAAGATACTTGTGAAAATTGTTTACATTCACAGATATATATTACAATCAATGTGCCCGTTATACACAACAACAAAGAAAGAGAGAAGGAAAGGTGTTATGTTTATTAGTGCTGCAGCTAAAAGTTGGGCTACGTTCATCCTTTCAGTGGATATTTGGCAGTGCAATTTTTATTAGCTATGATTACAGTCATTAGACCGTTTAAATACTCCGTACCTGAAAAAGATTATACAGGGGTGCTGTCCAGGAGGCTTGCTATGGAGAGTAATGCACTCTGCTGTGATTTGTGGAGCATAGTTCTCTGGCATTAACTTTCTCAGCAATAAAATGTGGGAATTACCCCATAGAATTTAGAGTACTGGGATATGAAATGCAATATGCAACCCTGCTGTTGCTCAGGACAAAAGGGTTTCGTGTTTCGTTGTAACACTTTTCCTATTCAAAAGTCATGAGGTAGGAAGTGGTCTGATAAAGGAGACTATTATGTATCTAAAAAAAAAAAAACCCAAGCCAAAGAGGTGGTTGGGCATTCCTTACTGTTCGTCTCACTGCAGAAGAATGTTCTTGCCATCTTTACCACCACAGCCTTTGATGGATGAATGTACCTGAACTGTGGTCAGATCTATGTTATCATGCAGACAAACTTCAGATGCCTAGAAATAAGTCTCTAAAAAAAGACAGAGAATGGTTTCTGTGTTCGTTCTCCTTATACCTTGAAATTTTACTTATAGCCCATCTCTGTGCGATGCCTTATGAGCTGAAGTTCTCATTAGGCTCTCAATTTAAAGATCCACCGCCATTAAAAAGTGGATCATCTGCCTCATTATCCTTGAGAAACCAAGACAACCTTCTTTATTAAGCTCTAACTTGTAATTTCATATTTCCCCCTTCACCAATTCATTTTTTATGTTTAATTTATATATTATTTTTTAATTTTCTGATTGCACACCACCAGTTCAAGCACTAAAATTTGGCAGATGAGTTCTGACTCTTTGATCCTGTAAAACCACTGAGCTTTTTGTGGAAGTGTGCACTCCTTGCTTCTATTGCATTTTTTCCATTAAACCTGAAATAGGAAATTTTTTTTCTGAAGTGGGACTTACTGTTGTTAGTTCTATAGTTACTCTAGAGAAAAAACCCCAACAGTTTCAGGCAACTTGCCTTTATTGTCTTGTCTTCTGTTTTCTTTTTTCAAAATAATCTTTCAAGCTGGGTTCCTGTATTCAGTTCTTGCCTCACCTGATTATTTGTAAAAATAGTACCTCTCGAGGTGATAACCTCTGAGCTTTTATCACTCCACTAATCTGACTTTTTTTAACACCTTTCTTTTTGTTAGGTCGTCTTTGTGGAGCTGGAAAGGATTCTCATTTTTTTTCCTGTTGCTTAGGAAAGGCTGTAAGTGTTTGTCTTTCTGATGAAAGGAAAAACTGAGATTAATATATTGTGGGTGGTTTTCCTCCTTTTGGTTCTATTTGGTGAAAAAATGGAGTAGTTTGGAGGTTTTATTTTTACAAACAAGAAACTTGTAGTTTTTTCCTCTCCTGTTTTTATTACTATTATTGAACTGATTATTACCATATTTCTTAGACTTTTTTCAGAAAGACAGGACGTTGTATCTTCAACAACGATTACAAGATAGCTCCTCATCCTGTCTTTCAACTGTTTTAGTTAAGTAGGCATTACCAGAAAAAATTTTGCATTATTTTATCTAAAAACCCCATGTCATCCTAGGTGCTCAGTTAAGAGAGGCTGGAGAAGACTCTGGCAGCTCTGTGAATTGCAAGTTGTATGGCAGAAGTGACAAAGACTGAAGAAAATATGGGGTTTGGGCAGTCTGAGGGGAAATTTGATGGGTGTTCGCTGGGGAGGTGGGGGGTGGCTGCTACTGAGTTGAGCTGCATTCAGTATGAAATATCTGAAAGCAGAGGGAGGGCACGTTGCACAAGCAGAGTGTATATAAGTGTGGTTAAACATCTCTGGTGAAGGTATGGAATGATATAAAGAAACTTGCTTGTTTTCCGCCACTACTGACACCACCCTGTATGCCTAAAAGGAAACTGCAGGATCTTTTTATGCCTCTAGGCATAAAAAGGCATTAATTTTATTTATGAAATAAAAATAATAATTTTGTTCTGGCATTTTTTTTTTCCTCTGGCACAATTTTAAATGCTATAGAATGTGTAGGGGACAGTTAGAGTGGCGTAGGATGTTTGTTTCTGAATCTAGAGTAATAAAATTGCGGTTTTGTCTGGGATGTCTGGATCCTACTGCAATACAGGCCACTGTCACCAAACAAAAACATCTCTTCTATTACTGTCTCCAAGCACCTGATTTCTGCAGGTAAGGGTGGGGTTTTTTTGGGTGATGGATTTGTTATAAATTGCTGTTAGTGTATTTACACTGTGCCAGAAGCTGTACAAAGAGCATTTCCTCATGGACCACTTCCTCTAAAATTTGCTTCTTTCAGGCTTAAATGTACAATTATTGTTATTAAAATACCTTTTTTAAACAAAAATAAAACCAAAACAACAACAACAAAAACCCCAAACCAACAAAACTTAAACTATAGTATTTACCCACCACTTTTCTGAATAAGTTCTGGGCAGCAATCTGAGTAAGCTCACAGCTTCCCTTGAGAAAGCAGTTGCAGAGAAATTCCAGTGCCAAGATGGTGTAAACTGAACAAATAAAATGACTGAGCAGGCCAAGAGGCTGTTCAAGGGACTTGAGGTAAGAAGATTTTTTCTGAATGTTTGTGCCAGTGTGAGTTTTGAAATACTTCAAATGTTTTGTTGAGCATGAGGCTAATGTTAAATTTTTGAGTTTAGTGTGGGGCGGAGAAAAGGCTGAGGGGTTGGACATGGGTGAGAGGTGATCCTTATTAGAAATCCTTTCAAAAAATCTTTAAAAAACTCAACCCACAAACCCAAACAATCAACAAAACACCAAAGCACAAACAAACCCATAATCAAATCCTGAGAAGTACAATGTGCTGCACCCCGGCTGCATTTCCTATAAACCCGGTGTTGTTGAGCGCCTGGTTGCACCATGATTGCTGGAGAGGAGTCTCGATAACTAAGTCACCACATCTATACACAACTGTGAACACATTGTGACAGGCTGGGCAGCCTCTAGTTAATGAGCAGAAAGACTGAATAATCCTCTAGGTCAGGATGGAGTCGCCCCGCATCTGCCCCCGTTGCACTTCAGATTATAAATAAGTGGAAAGCACCAATCAGATATTTGTTGTTTGCTTTGGGGTGTGTTTTTTTCTTTTGCAGGAACTATTAATTTGTGAATAAGAATGAAATGTGTTTATGTTAAAATTATATATATTTCAGGGTGGTTATTAACTTTATTTGCAGGCAAACATCTTTAAAGCTACACGTGCCTATTTAACGGTCAGTAACCATTCAAGTCAGCCACAGCTTTGCTGTGCAGCATCTTCTAAGACTTTACAGAAATTGTAAATTCAATTCATCATCTAGAATTTTAACCATTCCTTTTTGACAAAGAAGTGTAAATAACAGGAAATAAAAAGTACACAAAATATTTACACTACTATGTGAGTTCCCAAAGCAATTTAGATAAGTATTTCAGGTTGGATTTCATAAAATCCCCGTGACCTTGCTTTCTAAGATCACAGAGTTGATACTTTTGTTTCTGCAAATCTCTCAGCAGAGACTGGCAGTCAAGAAGATTAAACCAATCCACAACATTGTGAGAGATCAGAACTAAAAAAAAAACGCAGTGCAATTAAAAGAGGCCCAGTTTTGATACCTGATTCTTAAATTAATATGCCTAGGAATATAAAATATGTAAATATTCTTTGCTTTGGTAGAAAAGCAACAACACTGATGTTACTATCTGCATATGCAAACTATTCTTTGGCGCATAACACCTGTGACCGTTACTGTTGGTCTGACCCCACAGACCTCCAAAGCCTTTGGTGGCTCTGTGGAAACCAATGGCCTTTGCCCATAGGTAGTCAAGTCTTGGATATGAAGGTTTGTACATAGTTAAAAGTAGTTTTTCTCCAAGATTTGAGTTTTTCTTAGTGATCTTATTGTGTAAGCTAAGGGGGGAAATATTTAAAAGGATTAATTGAGAACGTCAAGTCTTCTCCTCTGAGAATAAATTCTTTTTGACTAGAACAGGAGACAGTTAACTTCTGAAAAGCATCAAGACTGATGATTTTGTCTATATAGCATTGACCTGGAAGCTCAACCATTCAGACTAATAAATCAGGCAATTTATATTTAATCATTAACTAACTCCCGAGCTGAACAGCTGTTCAAAATTAGAAATGGGTCACCCTGGCCAGGATGACATTACAGGCAATCTATAATGCATTAGAATAAAATTATAGTGATTTTTAACTGTCTGGAAATTTATTACACTGCATGTTCCAACTCTTAAACCCTTGTTAGCCAATGTCACTAGTGATTTATGGTGCTTGGGTGGTATGGTAAAATTACTGAAGATTTAAATAGACAATCATTCTATGTTTAGTAAATCTTCAAATTTCACAGCTATTTTGGAGAATGAGGTGGGTGCTTTTTATTGTTTATGACTTACCAGTCAGTGACAACAAGAAGAGAGAATGGATAAATCAAAAAGCACTCTTGTAGATTAATGGATTTATTGTCTTCTTGCCTTCAGTTAATGGTTTAAGAAGAATCCAATGAGTTCTGTAGGCAAAAATGGATGTCTAAAATACTTCAAAACAAAACTGCTGTATTACAGAGATCACTGTTAGAGCTTTCAGTGGGAAAAGTCCTTTACTTGTCATTTGTGGAGCATCTCATATGAATGCAACTGGAGTTTAGGAGACCTTCAGACACTTAAGTTCCTGCTTTTACACTGTGAAAAATGTAAATGCTAACTCTTTCAACCACAGTACAGTACTTTGATTAAAGGTGTTTCCATTTTCTCATGGAATATTTTATATTCCTATTTTATAACAAAAGGGATTTGGTCGTCTATTATCATCAAATTCTGTGTCTGTCTTAGGATGTTTAACCATTTCAGTAAATATTTATGATTTTTTTCTGAAAAATATAGATGGAAAATACTTAATGAATATAAAATTTAACCATTATTTTGTTAGTTTGGTTTTGTACACATAGAAATTTATTATTAAAATCAGATTTGTTTTTTGAGGCTTTTGAGAATGAGCACATCCAAGAGTATTCTTTTAAGCTTCAAGCAGCTAAAGCGAGCATTTTACATGAAATTATTTGAAGTTTGGAGGATATTTTCTATTCAGTGATTTTCAGCGATTTTTGATTACATCATATAATGGACTGGGAAAACATGTTTTAGTTACTCTCATTATTCTGAAAAATAAATGTCTGTGTGGACAATAGGTAAAGGAAAGTTCTTCTAAGTTGTTCAGCAGTGTGCTTTCCTTCTTTCACACTGGCCCTTCCTTTGCTTCAGTCCCTCTGCTCACTGGAGAATGATTTCCTGTGGTTTCCCTGATGCAAGTGAACAAACTGTGAATCCGCTTTTATTTTATCCTGAGTATTCCAAACACTGCAAACAAGGAAGAAAGGTTATGGCAGTCTACTCCAATTTTACATCTCAAATCTCATCAGTTTGAAGATGACTTTCTATGCTGAAAATATTTGAGCATACATTCATGCATACATTTATTCCCTTGCTGAGAATTGTATACACAGAACGATCAAAGTATAATGTGCCAAATACAGCTAGTTTGGCTTTTAGACCATGTCATAGAGTCCAGTTGAAAAGGAGATGGTGATTTGATCCATATCTTAAACAATAACTTTCTTCAAAGAAGATACTTTAACTTCTCTAAAAATTTTTAGGCACCATTTCAACAATTTTAATAGATGGACAGTCTTTACAAGGTAACTGGAATAAATTAACCACTTTCCATATAGCTACTGATGATAAAGCGTTATTATCTGAGATTGTTCCTGACTATTCATCCAAAATATCCCAGGGTAAGCATGGTTAAGATGAACTCTGCAAAGTGTATGAGGGATTCCAGAAATCCAGGCTCTCTTCAGGGGTGAAGGTGAAAAAAAGAATTTCTAGAGTTAAACTTTGACAGAATCATCAAAGCTGGAACAAACCTTCTGAGACCATGTAGTCCTACTCTCCTGCTCAAAGTGGATTAGTTAGACCAGATTGCCCAGGACCATGTCCAGTCAGGTTTTTGGTATCTCTCAGGATGGAACCTCCACAAACTCTCTGGGCAACCTATGATTTTGACCATCCCTCGTCTTTCCTCTATCAAAATTCAAAATCATTGCAGCTCTTAACTCAGTAAAACCTGTGTAACTAGTTGGTATAGCAAGCCAGACAAATAAAAACAAAAAAAAAAACCAACCAAAAAAAAACCCCTGTGACTCTTCTGCCTAGTTCCTTCCCTTGGAAAAAAGCATGAGAGAAAACATAGAAGTCACAAGGCACATCTTGCTGGAATTGAAACTGCTTTTTCTCCTTTCTTTACTACTGTATCTGGCATTAGTAAAGGCAGATCTTGCCAGTATTACTACAGAAAAAAATCAGACAAGGTAAGAACATAAAAAGGTTGATGGAGAGCTCCATTGTATTTTTTTCAGCTTCAAAGGCTTCAAATCACCACCAAAAAGTGTGGTTTGCTTCTAGCCTTGCAGTCTTAGGAAGTGTCTCTCTTGCTGACAGAGTTGTATTTTTGTGTGCTTCGGGTTTTTTTAATGTGGAGATTAAACATTCTGTCATTTCCACATTGTTCAGGAGATAACATTTCCTAATTCTGCTTTGCAATTTGAAAACATGCATTGGAGCCAGTCTGTTGAAAACCTCAAAGCACAAAAGAAAATTTCCTGCGGTGACATCTTATTAACAGCAGTATTTGTGTCTTCATATCCTTCACAAAATGGTATTGCCAGAAACTGATGGGGTATTTCTGTATTTATTTCCTAATGTCACAAAAGGTAAAATCTACTGTACAAAATGGTAGTGTCCAGTGAAGGACTCTGGTTTGTTAAAGCTGTTGCCCTTCAAAAAATTTGAAGCACAGATCTGTACTTAAAAGTGGGTCTTTGTGGGTGTCAGTTTTCCAGTAGATACATATCTATATCTAGATTCACACACAGGCATATATACTTGCCTCAGATTACAAGTACATTTGGAGTGGAATGGGAGAGGTCAAGTTCTCTTTGGCAAGAGATATCCCTTCCCTTTCTATTCTCAGTGCCCAATTCTCTTTTATGACATCTCTGTAATGGCAAATGCTATAAACAGTGATAGGGCTGGGTAGAGACACCTATTCTGCTTAGCTTTCCAGCTCTAGGTAGAGTGTGTAGCTATGATAATCCAAATTTACACAGAGGAAACCCTAATAGTACTCAGCAAATGCATACAGGCTCTGACCCTGAGAGCTGACCCTGTAAAGCTTTCTCCATCATTCTTTGTGAAGCTTTGAGCAGTTCCTTCCTTCCTTACTGCTGCAAATGCTCCTCACCTCTTTCTACTTGTATCCTCTTTCTCACATGCCACAAATCACAACATAATATCACAATTGATGTTGTTTATTCTTGGAAATATGTGATGTATTTAAATTTTTACTCCATTTTGAATGACAAAGCTAAGGCACAGTAAGGGAGCTGAGTTGTTTGAGGATACTCTGGAAATATTGTTAAAGCCAAATCCGAGCTTCCCAAGGTCAGCACACTGAACTGCCAGTGCATCTTTTTTGTAGACATTTGCTTTGGGCAAGTGTTTAACAGTCACTAATTTGTGCAGAGCTTTGTTTTGCCTGGGGCATCTCCCTGTCCTTTTCCACCAGAAATCTGTCTGCAGATAAAGGTCTTTCTCAAAAACCTCCTTCTACCTTGCAGCCTAATGCTGATAGGTATAAAAATATATCCCTGTATGTTTGGTTTTGATAGTGTCACCCTGGAAATAAATGTCATTCTTAACTCGTTTAAGAATTCTCTGAAATGGAGTGAACATTTTTATAAACTAAGGTAATCTATACTGCAGCTTTTTACTTTTTAATAGGTTTTTGCTGAACAGTAGTGAGATAAAATACTTTGTTTCTGTTTTGTTTGATTCCCTGCAAGTGGGGAAGACTGGAAAAGAGGAGGGAAATTCATTTGGGAAGAGATATTAAAAATACATGTGTGTTAATAGTCCTCTTTAGGAGGAACAACAAGTAGTTATGTGCCACAAAGCATCAGTTTTGTGCAGATATAGGGACAATAGATATATCTACATATTAAAATATTCAGTGAAAATTTGCATTACCCTGGTAATACCCCAATGGTAGTGTTTTCTACAAGGAAGTATTTCAGTTCATGGAAATTATTATATTGCTTGCCTTACAGTCGAGAGAGAGAAAACAATTCATGTTTTCAGTCTTCTGATGTATTCAGGTAAATGCGTTTGTTATACAAGGGAGATAGATAAGCTGCAACCTTGTAGGTGGGAGTGTACGTCTGTTGATCCTTTTGTGCTTGTGTTTCCAGAAAGTTTGTCAAAAGTTAGGTTTATTTTGGGCTCTGTGATTACTCAGACAGTATTAAGGTGACATCTATTTTGTAGCATTATGGTAACTATGACATTGTGCCACAGAAATTGCGCTAGAGACACGGTGCTATTCTTACTGATACTAATAACTCTGCAAATTTGGCTCAGCTTAACTATACGTAATGATTTTCTTTATAAATAAAAAGGATTAAACCAGATTGATATGAGGATTTTTTTATTTCACTGTGCACTTTTAAAAGAATCTCCAGACTGCAAGCAAGCACTAAGTTCTATGTGTGTCTAGAAAGCAGGGAAGTTTTGATGGGAAAGTTGTTAAAACACTTCTGAATGTGTAGTTCAGGTTGAACACTGGTGATGCTGTGCTTTCCTTTATGGGTTTAGGATTCAATCCAGAAATCACAAGTAAGGAAGCTTGGAATAACATCATGAAAGAATTGGTGGGGGAATTGTCCTTTGCTTCAGCAAGGAAAAATTTAATTATAGGCATCTGCTATAGATCTTCTTTTATGCTTCCACTAGCCACTTTTTTGTTCCAAATAACTTAGTTATTCACTCTCTCTTATTGTTGTGTTGTGTTAAGTATTTTCCCTTCTTGTTTGGTGGTTTCAGATGTTCCATTTCATTTCTACTTCATCTCCTTGTCAATGCCTGCGACAAGATGGTATCCAGCAAGCGTGGCTGCCTGCTGTCTGCTCTTGTGTACGTGGAGGTCACAGCTTCCTTCTCTTCAGAGAGCTCCATGGATGCTTCTGCCCCTGGAGATGGTCCCATCTGGCTTTTGACCTTGTTAACATATAGCTGAACTATATTAATAAGATACCACGGGAATCCTGGTTTTATCATTTTTCGTGTAGATAGATAGTGATTTATGTTCCAGAAATGCCTGCTCAAGAAGCGTACACAAGCATTGAATTTCCAATATCAGAATCCATACATGCTGAAATTTATAATATATGGTGGGGTTTTAACTATCGAACTATAAATATTTTTATGACGTAAATTACTTAAATGAAAATACATGGGGTTTAAGTCTGTTATAAATATTAAAACCTGCTTCTCCTCACATTTCCTAGCATATTCTTTTGCATCTGAAAGTCCACAGGGATCCTCCTTACTTTTCTGCCTAGCAAGCCTTAATTTATATCAGCCCAGTTATCTTGTGCGTTGCACTGAGTCATGTCCTGCCCGCTGCTTGGTAACCTTGCTGGATGATTATATTCCACTCTGATTCAAAGGTTCCTATCCCTGTGACGGAGGGCTCGGACTCGATTGCCACATTGACGGATGATGCTACAACTGCAGCGTGGAGTAACAAGGGACTGCCCGGTGATAGGATGTCAACAGGAAATGTCACTATTCTCACAAACTGCGTGAGCTGGCCTCTGATGATAGATTCCCAGCAAGAGGGAATTAAATGGATAAAGAATAAATATGGAGCTGACCTTAAAGTCCTATGTCTAGGACAGAAAGGGTATGTGCGTGCTGAAGGATTGGCTTTCATATGTTTACTGCCCTGAAGTTGCCCTAATTTTTGCAAGGGATTGGTGGTTCTTGGAATGCACTTGCTTAAAGATTTGAAATATTACATCACTGCCACTTATTTTATCCTTAGCATTGTTTTCCATTTACAATGGTGCCTTGAAAACAGGACCTTGTTTATGCTGTTTTCAAGTGTTGAGGATGAAATGAAGTGGTGCGCTTCTTGTGAGGAGCAAATCACTTTTTCAATAGGTAAGGTACAAATTCTGATGATAGGATGTTGCTTACACTGTACAGTTTAGTCAGCAGAACACAGCACGGGCTCCTTACAGAGGGGAAGATTCGATCCAGTGTGCTGCATTCACAGCCTTGTCAAAGTCTTCTGCTGATAAACATGTTTTTCATTCTCATTATTACAGACTTATATGTAAGTTGATGGCACTTGCATGTAATTGATCTGTTCACATCTTTTCTCATGTTTACTTTGATTTAAGGAGACAGCTAGGTAAGATTTAACTGCTCCATTTCAAAGGGCTATCTGAGTTTATTTTACTGTATTTCAGATACAGCACACAACTACACAGCACAGTAAATAGTCACAGTAATTCCTTGTTCTTAAATAAGTGTTCATCATTTATCTGGTCTTCTCAGAACAAACTCTTTTCCCTCACCTGCCCTGATTTATTTTTTTATTTTTAAATTCTGCTTAATCACAAATAATTGTGATTTTCATTTGTACCCTTCCATACCCTTCTGCATGAAGCTATATTGTCTTTTTACTTACCCTTCCATGATTATCTACTCTCTTCTCAGTGTCTGTTTAAACAGAGTTCTTCCAATTCATTCAGATTCAGTGCCTTTAAGAAAGCATTTGTAGTGTAGATGAGCATATTCCCAAAGCTGTAACACCAAAATATATAATTTTATAAATAACAAATGCTAAAAGATATACGTGTGTGTACCCTGACTTCTCTATGTCAATTCTAATGTATTTGGGAGGGGACGGATGGACGGACTATATCCTCTTATTTGCCCATAAGAAAAGCTCCCAGCTTTATTTTCTTTAGTAGGAGGACTGGCAAAACCATAGGTGTAAAGATGCTGAACTCAAAACCATCAACCTCTTAATCACTGGGAAATGCTTTGTGAACAGTTTTGCATGGGTTAACCCTGCTGCCTTAGAAAAAATTCTTTAATTCTGTTATATGAAAGAAATCTTTCTCCAACCAGCATTTATGTAATATTTGAGGGTTAGGGGTTTTTTTATTTTACATGTTAAGTCTTCTGAAGATCATTGCAAGAGCTTTGGCTTGTAGAGGGACTGTACAAATTGAAAACATCCCATACTTGATCCCTGCTTGCAAGACTGACGGTTGGAAAAGTAAGTATACTTGATTAGTCAGAATTTTTCTGTTACAAATAATACTTTGAATGCCACAGTATGCTCACTATTTCATAACCCTTCATTAATTTATTTATTTCTTTTTAAAATGCAATAGCTGAAACTGGTGATGAATGCATATTAAAATGTGAGTATCTGCATCTGATTAGATAGCAAAATTCTCTTCTCCATTCACAAATTAGACTCAAAATACAACACAGACAGGAGTTGTGTGACGCGTGGTGGAAATCTTTACCTTTTTTAATTTCATACAAAGAACAAAGGAAGGTGGGACATAAATTAATTTGCCTCAAAAGAAATGAAATGTTTAATTTCCATGTTAGGCATCTATAGCAAAAGGGAAAGCATTAAAAATGCCAAATTTGGATTTAACAGTGTAGGGATTTCCAGCTGCAGCATAAGAAAAGCCATGCCTCCACATCACAGTGTGTTGCCATAGCTGTTTGTTGGGCCACCCCATGAAATGAATCCATTAATTGCCTTAGGAAGGTGTTGCAGGGGGAAAAACTGGTATGCAACACTGCAAGGCAGGGGTGGCAGTGAAGGTACTGCTGCCAAGGTCACATGGGTCAAACCAATCCGGTCAATAGTGTTCACAGGCCCATTGAGGCAGATGTAGCGGTGGTGCTGCTCTCTCTCCAGCGATACCCGTAAATCTAGGCCGCTAGCACAGAAACTCACATGCCTCATTTCTCAGGAAGTGAAAACTCACGTGCCCCATTTGATTCAGGAAACGCAAGTCTGTGTCAATGTGTCCTCCATGTTCTGATGCTGCTGTGGCAGGAGTGGTGGGTAGTACAAGGCAGGGGAACCTCATGTTCCGACCCTTCTGTGAGTAATGTCTGTGAATCTCATCTTTCCTAAATGTGGTCCCTTCCCTCCCTCCCCACCCCCAGTTTTTGAAAAATTGTTGTCAAATTTAGTAAATAGAATCAAAATTATTTCCTAAGATGTAATTAAGTGGCCCTTAGATGTACATTTTCAAGATAATAATAAGAAAAGGAGCTTGTACTTGAGTCCTTGGTGCAAGAGAATTTCAGTCTGTCGTGTATTCCATCACTTTTCATGAAAACTGTTGACTTTTCAAGGCAGCTAATTTTGATTTGTAGTTGCACGAGAGTGAACTTGGTAAACCTCATTAAATGTTTCATCTGATAAACTGAAATGCTGTGTTACAGTCTCTGCTCAAATGTGAATTTATTTTTAAGCCTGAAATTGTTTCTCTCTTATTCCTATTATCAAACAACGCATCAACAAGCTAGATTATTAATGTTGGAGGATATGATGTTTACTCTGATAAAAAGCCAAAAATACCCCTAAAACATTTCTGGATAGGTCTCAAATGTTACGCAGCATATTTAGATTACATGCACAGATTCAGATTGTTAGAAAATATGCAAGATAGGTTAAATTTAAATGGTGGGGGGTTTTTTTACCCCCTCTTCCCACCCCTATATTTAAGGCACTGATACCTGCACAATAAATCTAAGCACCTCAAAACAGATCCAATTTCCTTGCATACATGAAGCTCCCAGAAGATGTATCCTTGCCCTCCACTGAAAGATCTTGAAATTATTCCTCTTTGTTGCATTTTTCTGTAACAGTATTTTCATTACTTCAAAGTAACATCATAGTGCTTGCTTTTTAAACTCCATAGTGGAGAAACTCTACTGAAAATTAGAATTACGCTGATCTGAAAGACAGATCAGAAATTGCACAGTCTAATGAGGCCTAAGGCATGAGACAGAAGGATGTAAAACACTAGAAAGAAGTTGGATTGAAGAAAAGGGTCACAACAATATTGGTTTTCATTTACTTAGCAAAGACTTCCATGCAGCACAACAGAGATCTACACATGTATGGAGGCACAAACACAAATATATGAAGCTATTCAAATATAGGATCTTCCAGGGAATATTTTAGCAGCATTACATGACCTAACGTTCCGTGTCTCATGGAAAATGCAGCAGGCCTCCTTTGTGGGGCACTGGTAATATATATATTCCCCTTTATTACCAAATAAGCAGAGTTTTCCTCATTCTGAATTCATTTCCATTATTTGTTTATTTTAGTAGTTGTGTCAGGCGCTTTGATTTTTTTTTTCCTAATAAAGAAAGACTCGAAAGGTATTTGTGATAGATATGGTGTAGTCCAGCAGTTGAAGTTCATTAATAATTGGAATGTTGCAGAGTATGAAGTAATGAATACTAATTACTCCTTTCATGTCTGACAGCACCCTGTGGACCAATACATCAGTCCAGACTTTAATTTGGTTCTAGTAATGGTTTCGTCAATAGTACATTAATTCTGTGTTTGAAAAGATATACAGTTGAACCTGACCCACACAGTAGATACCACTGTCATAAAATGGCCACATACTGACAACAACTGGATAATTGCAAATAATTAAATCCACCAAGCTTCAGACAATCCTAATTTTAAGTAAAATATATCTTATCATATCAATCGACAGAAAGCATAGCAAGGGAGATTTATCAACTTGTACTCCTTCCAAAGCAAATTTACTGGCCTGCATATTAGAGAACTTGCTGATCTGTGAAGCAGCTTCATAAAAGTGTATCTCCCCTTCCTTATTTGCTGAGATTGTTCTTGTGTTGGACTCTTGGGTATAACACCAGCTTCTGGTGGTGTTTCTGAATGAAGCCTGCAAAAGAAATTCTCAGCTTCAGAGAACTTCAAATATACGTATAAATGTCTATTTGCCTCAAAATGTGGGTGCTTTCAGGGTGAACTACAGATACCTGTTATCTCTGAAAATCAGACTTCTTGCTCAAGTGCCTTGGAATATATTTAGAAGCCTAACAAGTTTTAGATGTTCATTTTTGGATATTTTTTTTCATTTTAATTTATTCTAACTTGGGAGCTGCAAAGCTGCACAGTGGGTCTGAGCACATTAGACTGTAACCTTATGTTGGATATGGCTTTAAAATGCTATGATCTTTATTAAAATATTTTAGGATATTTGCTTTAAGAAAAACAGAGAAAATTAGTGGTGGTACGTGGCTTTGTGTAAGCATGAAAGGCACAAGAAAGAAAAATAGAGTTGAGGTATGTACAGAAAAATGATTCAAAAATGCATGTACTTATGTTTACATCGAGGCAGAGTAGCCGCCAATTCTATACAGTGTTGCGTTTTTTCATCCTGGCCTGCTACAAGAGAAGTGATGCCATTGAATAGGCTTGGTCTGGATATGCTTTAAGGTTTGAGTTTTATCTCTGTGTTTCCTGTCCCGTCTCCCCAGCACTGCTGTTTTGGAGATCTCTGGATATGAGCATTAGCTATAATAGATCAATGTCATTTCGACTCATAGGAGAGAAGATAGAGGAATACATTTATCGTTTATAAGGCCTCTATTTGGATTCACATGGGCTGTTACACCTGCTCAAATCCTTTGCACATTCACGTAGTGGTAGTCGTGTCTCTTCAGTTGCAAGATTAGGTTATTACAAGATTCTTTAAGATGTCTTGAAATTTGATTTATGTGCAAATGTAGCTTGTATGAACAAGTTTCCATTCTTATGAGGCATGGCTATTATTCATGAAACAGCAAGACAATTCGCTTGGTTTCTCCACAGGGAGAAGGTTTCCTTGCCTTGAACGTCTCACCAGCTGTGTAACTTTAAGGCAGCACTTTTCCCACTGAACTAGTTTGACCAACTTGCACAGTTTGCCTACTGAGATTGCCTAGTAACAGCTCCATTCTGCACTTGTTTTCACCTGATTTATTCAACTTCATTCTCTGCATTACTTGTTGGAGTTTGCAAGTTGGTTCCAGAAGCTTTTAATTTTAAGCAGCAGGAATTGAAAAAAAAAGGCTCCTTTGGGAAAATGTGTTTATCCCCCTGCTTCATACTGAAAAATATTGTTTCCCTTTACTTTCATGTCCAAAAATTTATCACATCTTTTCATTCTTGCTGAGCTGGTCTAAAACATTTAGCTATAGGAAACTATCCTACTTCCTGCCATTTGAAGTCATTACATGTTTTGGAGAACATCTGCTGGGAAAGGTACTCTTTTTAATTTTGAATTGCATGAATGTATCTGCTAAGAATCTGCTTTTGAATCCTTAATCTACTTTATTTTAAGATCTGTAAGATATTCAATGGGAAAAAATAGCTGGAAAACAATGTCTTTATTTACTTTGTATGTTCTTTAATAACAGGGAGCTGGAATTCACATGACAGATGCTCTGTCTATTCGTGGGTAGAATGCTGCATTAATTCACTCCATTCTGTCAGCATTTGCTGGTAGAGCAAGAGATTATGAAGACAAACATTAAGAAAAGTAGAACTTTTCTGTAGTAATTTCTTTGGAGATCTTTTATTTTTGCTACATCTTCTATCATGGACATTCATAAATAGCACCTGTATCTACTGCATTTCTTCAGAATGCCACATTAACCTCCAAACAGATACATTTCGGGGGGGGGTGGTGGTGAAGGGGGAAAGAAGGAATTCTACTGGCTTTCCCCACCTCTGTGTTTATCGTTTTTGCTTAAACTCCTTGAATCATGTGAGAGCAATAATAAAAACATTTATTTTTCCCAGATGTGTAATTAACAGAAAATCTAGAATAGCTGTGGTAATAAAACTCACTGAGTCATTATGTAGTTTTTTGCCTTTCATAGATGATAATCACAGAAATTGGTAATTTATTGCTTCTGTGAATTGAGAACCTGTGAAGTAAGTGCTTGAATCCAGAACTCCAAAACTTATTGTATGGCCACACAGACCTCCTGAAATTATAGTGTGACTCCCTTAGAAAAGGTTTTTCCACTGATAAAGCAAACTGAAGAAATTTGTCTTGTCAGATCTCTGCTTCTGTCTTTTGTCTCTGTGGTGTCTGTATCGAACACAGAACAAAATTAGTCCCTCTGTGTCAAGCACTGGCGTTTTTGTTCTCTCCAGCCAGTTTCAGAGGTTGTAGAGAGACCACAGTGACAGAATTGAAACCCACATTGCAGAACTGAAAAGTGAATTCGGGTCCGTCTGAGGAAGGTTATCTGAAGAACATGACTGTATGGCTCAATTACTTCACTATTAAAAAAACATATGCCAAGAAAGCTCGTCTCCAGTAGTTTGTATGGCAGTAGAATACAACATAGACATCTGATGCTGAGCTTTGTAGAGTCACGGGTTACCTTGCATCAGACACTTTATGTTATTTTTAGGAATTCACCTGCTGTATATCATTAGTGGCTGGCTGTTCTTCCTGATCCTCGGTGAAATACAGAAGTGTCTTCTAGCCCACCAGTTCATTTAGCATATGCGTTCTGGCTAAGGGGATGTCAGAGGCAGGGAAAGATGTTGAGAGCTGAAATATCCCTGGTTCTGGCAATGCCCTGTGGTACCCTAGAAAGAATCCAATGTTAAAGTTTTACAGAAAAGACTTGTTTTATTCATGTTCTGATGTGACTTTCACTGTGGTTCAGTGTTTAGTATCTACACTACTGCAATCACTTTGGAGATTGACTTTACTTAACAATTGTCAATTTGAATTTTGTGAAAAGGGTTTATGTCTACCTAGGTTCTATTGTATAAATGTTCTGCAGACTTTTTTAACAGACTTCTGATACCAGTGATCAGATTCATTTCTTGGCAGAGAAGATTCAAAGGCATTGCTGTATGGAAAATATTGTATATGTGCTAGCCTGTGATGGCTGAAGATCAGCATAGTGCTCACCATACAAGTAGGTGACACCAAGTTGTCTCACACCTGGACAGATGTGCAGCACACACTGTCATCTATAAGCAATCTTTCCATTTTCTTTTGGTGCTGTGCCATAGAAATAGGAAGGTGAACTTTATGTTGCCTCACTGCTGGGCTCCAAAATGTTACTTCAGCAGTAGTAGTGTTGCTGAATGGGACAAGCTGGCACCTCCTGTTGAAGACAAGGGATCAGGAAATGACACTTCTTTCAGTAAGGGTTCTTATTCAGTGAATAAAAAGTGAACCTAGTATAACTCATTCTTTCAGCCAGCACAAAATTCATTTGGAACACAACATTTACCTTGAAAAAATTAGTTTTGTCGTTTCAGTCATCAGCCCTTCCCTCTCCTCTGGTGACTCTCAGTTTGCTATGAACATACCCATCTGCATAGCTTTTTAGGATTTACTGCTATTTCAAAAGATGGACAACTGTAAACTATTTAAGGAAAAACTAACAACTATCTCATTACAAGTTTTTTTAAAAACTTCACGAGTTTGTGGTAAGTCATCAAGTTAGAATTTTACCCCTAAGCCACAGATTCTTCAGTGCAACAGTGAGCAATACTGTTGTCTGCTGCACATGCAAATGAAACTATGCCAATTAAAATTCTTCATATAATTTTGGTGTGTTCAATCATCCTCATTCTGTTTCTTAAGCTGTGGACACCTGAAGTTTGGGTTGCACCTGTTTCCTGTGCTGCCAAGATCATGTAGTACACATCTTTTGCAATCTGGTATTGGTTTGTTTTTTTTTTAAACTCAGTTCAGGTCCCCATTTTTATGCATTTTATTCCTTCCCAGATGTATCAAGACCGAAGAGAAGGAATGTGAATTGAAGAAGAATCTCATGTCATCCTTGACACTGAAGTGGCTAGCCCTCACTACAAGCCAGAACCGCAGGCTCAGACCACCCTCGTTAATTTCAGTGTCACCAGGGATGGGCTGGAAGACCAGCTGTTGGCTGAGTTTGTTAGTGCTGAAAGGCCAGGCTTAGAAAAATGTCAGGTAAAGACTATCTTTTGATCTCTCCCTTGCCCCTTCTGAGGTTTTTGAGGCTTCATTAATATGTCTGTCTGAATGTTCTGTAGAGTAATTGTTAGTAACCCATGTATTAGAAAGATTTTAAGGGTCAGATTCAGCAAAATGTAGAAAATGCTTCTACTGATTTGCTCAAATCCACGCTCCCAGTGGGCTGGGATTGACCTAAAGCCCCGATAGAAATTAAATTAATTGTGATCATGTTCCCACACTTCTTTCTGCCACTTGGTTTGCTCTTTACATTGCATTTATTTTACAGTGCAGGGCTAAAGCCCTCTGCAATGCTTTGTGCTGCAATGATCCTGAGCCAAGGAGTGTAAATAAAACTTCATGCCAGTCCATAAGAGCATACAATGGCACTGTTAGGACTTGGGGCGTTTGGGTAATAAACTGTAATTTATTCCTGCAAAAGTGCAGTTCTGTGGCCCCTGTAGTCATACCAATGTATAGTAACCTATGAAGAAACCCCTTTTTATAACTGACTGCAGAAAGGACTCTGAGCAGGCTGTGATCTATGAGCTAACGAATAAAAAAATACTTAGGGATGGGAAATAAATAATCATATTTCCTGTTTCCCTAGTGTGTCTTTCTAGTTTTCCCAGGTCATTTACTAACCACAAAGATTTGCTACACCTCTTTGAGGTACTGCTGCTTCGTGCAAGGGCAAACTGGGTCAGAGAGTTTAATTACCCCTTGAAGAATGAAAGCAATATACTTTGAAGGCGATCTGAAAACAGCTGGCCATTTTCCTCTGCATCTGCACATTGCTCCACGTGGGGCTGTATGCTTGCAACACCTGTATCTTCTAGGGTTTTTTGGCCTGAGGGTCAGATTCTGATAGAGAGGTTCCTGCAGGATTAGTCAAGCGCTTTCACTGTCAGAAGGTCAAACCAGCAAAGCAGACTACAACCATGCTTTCCCACACTGCTTGCTGCTGAAGTGGGGGTGGGGGGTGTGTGTGTGTGTGTGTGTGTGTCTCCAGCCTTGTACTACTCTTGGTGTTCTAAGCTGCCACATAGATTACCACTTGCCATCTCCAGCGAGATCACAATCCTTTTGCGTAGTGTGAGGAGGAAGGAGGCTGAGAGAAAGTTCTGGTCCATGGTGACCTTGACCTTCCTGCTTTGGATGTCCCAGAACCTTAGTACTAGTGTACAGGGGCAGAAGATAACCTGTCTTTTCAAAAATTTAAATTAAATCAAATCAAACAATGTAATTACATAGAAACATAGCTCACAAATGAAATCTGTATTTCTTGTTGCAGTCAGCCCGTATTTCTTTTGGCTAGTCAACCCTGGCCAAGCAGCAGAACTGCATCAAGATTCAGCTCACGCAGCCAGAGGGTGACATGCTGCTCAGTCTGGCAAATGCTCAGGGCAGTTTCTTGGATGACAGAGGAATTGCAGAGAAACTTCAATCAAGAAAGTCAACTGCAGCAGAACTACAGCACAAGGTAAAATAGACCTTAAAGTCACCTGTAAAACATATTATTAATTAGTGAAATATTTCTAAGCGTTAGGAATAATCCAATTCCTGTCAGTCTAGCAAGTGCTGTCCACCCACATATTCAAGGTGTGTAGTTGCCAGTAAATTTTTTCCTTTTGATTTAGGTGCTTGAGTTAGTACCGATAAAAGAGGTATCAGCATGAAACATGTGCAGATGTGTTCACACACAACTGCCATGTTTTCACAAGTGAACAAGTGTCTTGCTGCAGAGAACAGTCATTCCACAATGTTTGTCTAAGACAGGAAGCTTGCTTACTTTAAATATTGCTACTGTCTGAAACAGTCGGTTTTCTAGAGTGTATCAATATTCTTTTTGTGTATGGATAGGAATGTTTTGGTAATTGTCTGGGGTAATCATGACACATTAAAAAAATAAAGGAGACAGTTGTCATCCCACAGATAGATGAAGTCAAAGAAAATGAGGCTCAGACTAGCATTACAGACTAACAGCCATAAGAACTCTCTATTTCGTTTGCCATAGTATGGGCAACATCATCCCCATCTACTGGTTTTCACTGAAGCTGTAAATTTATCTTGCTGAGTTGGTTACAAAGTGCAAGAAACAGAATTCTGCCTCCAGCAGCAATGTCAGATATATTAGTTATTACTTATACCAGATGTTTACTTCTGCAGGGCTGTTGTCTGAGGAAGGAGAACATAGTGTGATCTGCTGGTCTGGAACACAGTGCATACCCACAGGTCTCTGTCAGCTGTCTCCATTGTGATGGTGTTTTCTGACTGTGCTCATACAGTTTACCTTCTTTTTGTTAAGCCGTCCCATGAGGTCAGGTAGGAAGAGTTTTGAGGGATTCACTGTAACAAATAATCCAATACTATGAGGAAGGGAGGCCTCCCACTGCAAAATTACCAGCTTGCTCAAGTGAGCAGTTCTGCCTACTGAGTTAAATAAGAAAGCAGTAGAGTATTGCCATTCACAGCCCTGACCTCTGGCTTCCTCAAAGTTTCCTCAGAAGACGCTTGGCAAAAGTGTTTTGCATTTTAGACTGCACTGTAGCTGCTCTTAGAAGCCTACAGTCAGAAATTTATTAATTTATGAGTAGAACAGCAAGGGAGCAGAATTTTCAAGAAGCCAAGGATTTTTTTGAAAAGGGTAAATTAACTTTCTTGGCCCAAATTTTTTTTCAGGTGAGGAAAAATTTTCAGATCAGCAATGCTGATATTTCTTGGGTTTGCCAATTCTTCACTAGAAAGCGTGATGCCTCTGCCCAAACGTGTTGTCCTGTTACCTTGTGGCTGTGCAATTTCTCACACAGTGTGACTGCTGCTTCATTATTAGCAATACTTGTAGAAATTCCAAAGATGCTTTTATGTAATTCTTTTCATTTAAAATGTTGCAGTGATGCTATGCAACTACACTGAGCATAATTAGCTTGACTTAACTGCTTGTAGTTGGGTAATTAGGGCTGAAATCGATGTGAAATACAAAGTTAGAATTAGATATATCTGAATCACATTCAGGCTGTTATTTTTCCTTTTAACTTTAGTATGTGTGCGCCCTGGAAAAAATTTGGGCTCAGTTGTACTGGGTGGCAGGTTGTTCCCTGAAGAGCTTGTTCCAGGTTGTATCACAGAGCTGATCTGTAACAGGGGTGGGAATTAAACTAGAAACCAGCAATTCAGTAAGAAGGTAAAAATTTATGAATTGAGAAATCTGATTTGGGGAAGGGTAGGAAAAAAAGGAATCGTGCCATGCAGTGTATAAATAGGAGTTAAAAGCAGACAGGAATACCTGGAAGAAAAAGGAAAGAAAATGGCAGAAGGAAAGCTGATGGTGATTTCTCTGCATCATGGTGCATATGAGTTTATTCATATAGTCACAGAATTGTCTTGGTTGGAAGGGACCCTTTAGATCATCAAGTCCAACCATCACCCTAACCTGCCATGTACTTCGGCACCACATCTAACCATCTTCTAAATACCTTCAGGAATAGAGACTCCACCACTTCCCTGGGCAGCCCTTTCCAATGCCTAACAAACCTCTCTGGGAAGTTTTTCCTAGCATCCAGTATAAACTTCCCCTGGCATAACTTGACATCATTTCCTCTTGTCCCGTCAGTAGTCACTAGGGAGAAAAGGTCAGGCCTCCACAACCTCCTTTCAGGTAGTTGTAAGAGATCTTGCTTCAACCTCCTCTTCTCCAGACTAAACAATCCCAGTTCCCTCAGACATTCCTTAACTTTTGTCTTTTCTGTAGCAGTGGTACTGGGATGGATCATGAAGAATGGAAATTGGTATGGCAACAAAAAAATAACCTCTGTGACAATCACAGAGTAGACAGGAGCCAGAGTAAAGGGGACAACATCTTTCTGACTTAAGTATGCATTTAGATGGAAAGAGAGGGAGCTTTTCATAGAGGAAGAAAGGTGCATTTGTATCAGAAAGAAGAGAGATTCTATGGCATCATGGAAAACCACTATATATGGTTAAAGTGATGAAAGAACTAGAAAAGCTCCCTGTACGACCTGGGGAGGTTTCTTCTGTATACATTCAGCTTGTGTGACAGAACTGATTCAGTATAAAACAACCCCCAAAAAAAACACCAAACAAAACCCAACAACAAAACCCACTCAAGGTTCTCAAATTTCCCAAAGCTTTGTGCTAGCTTGCAGTCTGAAGAGGAATTAGAAAGGTGATAGAAATACCTAGGCACTATTTCTTCTCTCTGTCTTCCAAGAGGTGAAAAAGTTACATCAGAGGTAATTAGATGGGAATCAGAAATACGTACTTTTTCAGTAGTATTGCTATAAAATATTTTGTGTCCATCTTTATTTCATGTTGTGCAAGACATACATTTTTATGTTCATTTATATTCCCACAAGCTAAGGAAAAGAACTTTGCTGTTGGTTACCTCATCTTAAGATTTGAGCGAGTTTGTCCTTCAATACATAACTGCATTGTGTAAATATATATATATATATATAAATGGAGTTTTATTTTTCTGCAAAACTTTTTGACTGACAGATTGTGTTTGGGTTTCATGGGGTTTTTTTTAACAGGTAAAGGAAAGTTTAGCTCTCTCTTTGTGTAGGAATTGTTTTAGTGGCTGATATTTAAGAACATAATTCCAATCACAATAGATTTCTAATAAATACTTTCTGATTTTAAAAAAACATGTAAACTCTTACATCAGAGTTTCAAAAAATGCAGCTGTAGCAATTTTTGTTGCTTTGAGCTCCCAACTCAGTAATACTTTGAGCAATGGATGCTTTAAGGCAGAAGTGGCTCTGAATGAAGCACGTCTGATGGCCTTTTCCAGCTCTGTATGCTGTTAAGATTATTCTATGAAGTAAAGAGATAGAATTCCTTGAATTGGATTTCCTTCTTTGCTTCAGAGTTGAACACACTTACAAGAGTGCTGTTGACTTCTTAACTACTCAGTCATGGAGTGCCATTAGAGTAGGTTGGGAAAATTGCTTTTCAGTTCTAAATCTTTTTTTGATGTTATTTCTGGAGGCATGCTACAACTAGACAATTTCAGATAAAGTCTTAAATTCCACTGTAATTTTTAGTAGAGTAGTGATGCTTTCAAATGGGAGTTGTCTTCACTTTTTGTGTGTATTTTTCTGTAGACATCATGTGTTGTACTTTGTGAGGAAATTTTGTGTTACTGTAATTTGTCCAGTCCCTTAAAAATACAATGTGTCCAGTCCCTTAAAAATACAATTTTAATCTTCACACCACTCCTTGCTATAGTAAATGTCCCATACAGGGTTTCCAGTTTGTCATATCTTGGTGCTTAACAGTAGGCAGACAGTATGGCAATACTTAGTAATAATATTATTTTCATGTGTGTGTATATATGCCTGTGATTTAGTATTTTAAGATAAGTCCTGAGTCCCTTGCTGCTAGTTAAACTATGGGTTTTTTTAAATACTCCCAAAAGTATCAGCATTTGTCTTCCTGTTTCAGTCTTCACACAGAAGGTACATCATCAGTATGTATGTCTTGGGCATGCTTCCAGGCTATGGCAGCGATGGATGGGTTCAGGGGGTTAGATAACAATCTTGAAAGATCCACAGGAGGTAGAAGAAATGAGTGGACCCAGAACATCCAGAAAAATAACAGCTCCCCCAGGCAAAAGCTCTCTTTAGAAACTAATTGTACTGAGGGTGCTCCATCCAGACAGAATGACACATGCTTTTAGGTATGAAATCTTTTAGGTATGTCTTTTGGGGCGAGTATGTGTCAGCACAAAGAAAACTCAAGATCTTAAGAGGCAAGCAAGTAACTTATAAAACTGGGTGATCAACCAGAATTTAAAATCAATGTCTGTGGTTCTTCCCAGCCTGTTCCACTGGTGAAGAGTTTATGAGGAGGTAGTGTGGTGAGACAAGACTCACAGCATAGAGAGCTATGGTTGTGGTTTCTTTTAGACTGCGTACAGGTATCCTGAGAGGAATGGTCATTAATAAATGGAAATACAGTAAGTTGTGATGTTAATAGCTAGAAGTGGATTTCTCAGTGATAGTTCTAGTCCAGCTATCCTGGCTTTACATGACAGTAGAGCCTGCATATAATGGCTTCTTGGACTCAGTCATTGAAGAGGTCCTTTTCATTCAGGAGTTTCTGCTTTCTGTCATGTGGTGGCTATGCCACAGAGAAATGAGAATGATCATCTTCTGTCTTGCTTCACCACCTGCCTTCCCTTCTTGCCTTCAGTTCACTTCCTAGACACTTACTTTAATGAAATCACTACTAAGACCATCATTGTCAGCCACTCAAGTCTGAGAATGGTGCAGGTTTGAAGCCCGTATCAGAGAACATTTTTTGTTCAGTGCATGTTTTCTGCATGTACAGGAACTTTGGGAAGGAAAACCTTGGTTCAATATATATGAAAAGGACAAAGATGAACTTAGCAGAATCATATGAAGAGAGCAGTCCAGACACTCCTGTGGTTTTAATCTGTCTCTGGGAGTAGATCCACTTGAAGATACTGAGACAGGTAAGCTTCTTATTTACTTCTGGTGGAAGGATCACTCAACTGTCTTCCCATTAGGAAAGAAAAATGGAGCTCAAAAGTGAAATGGCACAGGCAAGGCTAGAAAGGTAGATAAATCAATATATGATACATGTATGGGTGTATTTTTATTGCACGGAACAAAGCCTTCTGGAATCATCTGTCACTACAATGGAGCACACATTATTATGGGGAAGTTGGGCATGGTTTATTTTCAGCAAAAGATTCAAGTTTTAAAGTTTCTTCCACCCCCACCATATTCATGGTAAATGGGGTGGATGAAAAGTGTAAGGACATAAGCACTACAGTATGAAGAAATTTTTAGACCAAGCATTCCTCTGCTTGGCATAATGCAGGTTTCCTTTGTACTGTTTTCTACCTTTTGACTAGATGAGGGCCAGAGGGCAATTTTCTCCATGCTCATGTAATCTTGTGCCCCCTGTGACTAAATAATGGTCATTATACAAACTATATTCAATTGTATAGGGTTCTGTGGCTTTATACTTAGGATTACTATTCCCCACAGACAATAGTGAGAATACCAGGTTAATACAGCTGTGACCTCACTGTGCTCAATTTAAACTCGGGCCTCACAAGGTGAGAGGCTTGTGCATTTACCCACTGAACCAATCAGTTAAAAAACTGATGTGATATCTACCACATGTTGCTCACTTTTTCATAAGGGAATTGCTCTGTACCCCCTGTAAGAGTTTCTAAAGCTCAGTAACAATGCCGAGCATCTATCAAAATGTCAAAAGGTTCATTATCTTAAAACCAAGGGAACAGATTTCTGCAGGCTTTTTCTAATACCAGCAATAAGGCCACTGTTGAGAGCTCGCAATTTTGCTTGTTGAAATTGTAAGGGTTTAGTGAAGTGCTTCAGAAGAAGTAATATGCATTGCACAAGTGATAGTGAAATTAATGGGGGCATTATCATTCTTTCTCCTTTCTGCTCTGCTAATTTTCCTATCTCCTCCCACTCTGTCACTCACCCTTCCCCAATTATTTCTTTTACAGCAAAAAGCTTGGGTTCACTATGGACTCTGGAAGATTTCGTAATATCTCTTCAGGACAAAGGCAGGAGATGTTTGCAGAGGAGGCACTCGAGAAGACTGCCAGACATGGCCATGGCATTCTTCTCCAAGTGAGTGTCAAGCAGCCTCTCTGGTGGGGACTGACACCTCGTTTGGAGGGGTATTCCCAGAATACAAACAACATGTGTGGTAGATTACAGCAAAATTTTTTAAAAAGCTAATAATCTCATTCCTTTTTGCTTTTGCATTTGATTGTAACAGGATAAACATCATATTAATAGAGTGTATGTCGTGATTTTCTCAACGCTGTCCTCACCCTCACATAAGAAACAGGAGAGATAAAATATAAAGTCTCTGGTGGGTAGATAGGACAGCCCACAGGCATACACTTCCCCTGCATAATTAAGAGCTCCTTTTCCCTTCAGTGAGCCTTAATGGAGACTTTAATAAAACGGGTCTGACTCCCCTTGGGAAGCTATACAATTAGCTCTGGAGGGCTGCTCTTCAGAGATAGCAGCCACTGCTTTGGCCAGCATTGTATAGACCAAGAACCCACTCTACAGCAGACAAAAAGATGTGTACAATACCCCAGGGAGGTCTGGTTCCCAACGTCATGACGGAGCTGACAGGAGCACCACAATTGTTAATGCTGCTGAAAGAAGGTTCTGCCCTCACATTGTTTTACGCTAAATAGCCGATGGACATTTGTAACAATCTCTTTGCCCTGAAGCCAAACAAGAAATGCATGTTCCAGGCCTTGATATTAAGGAGGTCGTGGGGATAAGATAATTCCCTCCTCTTCTGGTTTTAACCTCAGCGACATGCACATTTGGCTCTCAACCAGATTGCCTGCAACAAATGAAGACATGGGCTAGACCTGGTGCCATCTGCCGGCTGAAAGAAAATCAAGGCAGGATTTGTCAAGGGCCTTGGCGTGCTAGGCACTGTGCAAGCACAAACCGACCCCTTCACCAACACTAAAACCAAAAGAATTCTTTAACCAGGTTTCACACAAGTAAGCCAGTTGCACTTATCTGAAATAATCCTGCTTTTCTGCTCATGAGCGGAGAAATGTTGTGAAGGAAAGAGCAGAGTTGACTTTCAGGGAGATATTGGTGTTCTGACTTGCTCTGAGGACACAGTGAGGAAATGAGAGATGGCAGTGGCCCTAAAGCAGCACCACTGTGTATCTGAAATTGCAGGGATAAATGGGGAACATCTGAGAGGCTTCTGGTCTTACAGACTTGCTGTTTTCCAGCCCATTACACCTGGCTTCTGAGGGAGGTAACAATTTTGCTGTGAAGATTTTTGATACTGAAGTACTGGGGAAAGTCCAAAGGGAGACTATATAGAGAATTTGAACAAAATCTGCAATGATGCTAAGTTAGCTAGAGCTTAGCAGCTAAGTGAGATTTGGATGTACTCAGTCCTTTGCAAGGTTCAGCCCTCTGGGGTTTGGCCCAATTTCCCGTAGGTTTATGTTTTTAAAAACATAAAAAACTATGCCCTTGAAGCAGGGAGGAAGATTTTACTGACATCAGCAAGAGGTAGGTCAAGTTCTGAGTGCAAAACTCCTGCTGGAGGTGAAGCTGAGTGAAATCCAGAAGGTGACAGAGCAAGAGGTAGGACAAGTATATTGTGGAGGAAACAATGCAAGGTCTGAAAAGTGGTAGTGAAAAAATTCAGCTTACAGGTTACAAGACTGATGAGAAATCTTTTGGTAACATGATTAAGGCCTGTGTCACTCTTTTACATTTGTTTCTGAGATATCTGATATATCAAACAGTTATTTTGTTATTATATTAAAGCTTGAAACACTTTCATATTGCAGTGGATGGATGTAGCCTATACGAAAATGCAGACACTGTCAGGCTGCTATCATGTAACATGATATGAGAATCTCCCTCTCTTTCTGTTCTCCTATTTCTTTTTCCACATGTTGAGGGACAATTTGGGAATGAGACCTTCAACAGGTCTCATCATAAAAGTGATGCAATAGCCAGAGCATGACTGATGTGTCATATTCTTTAGCACAATAGTTAAGAATCTTCGAGTTTATCCTTTGTATTATAACTTTATTTAATAATAAATGCTTTCAATTAAGCAACTTAGCTATTTTTTGCAATGTCTTAAGAATAACAAATTTATTAACATATTTGCTGGTTTTCAACAGAGTATTCATCTAGTAATGAAGAAAGTCATCCTGATTTCTGTGTCTTTATTATTGCTGAACCACCTCCAACCCTAGAAGAGTACATAATTCCTCAAGGAATACTAGAAAACTCGATTAAAATTACCAGTGAGCCTCCTACAGGGGTGTTGGGTAATTTACACACTGCACTCTTCAGTTCTGACCAGGTAATCACCAGATGTTGGGGTTTTTTTTCAATTAATTTCTTTTCATTACTCCTTCCCCCACAGGGAGAAGTAATAACATTGATGACCACTCTGTAGGAGAACAGAACTTTGGGATCTTCGTGCTTTCAAACTAACCTCACATCTGCAGGGTGCCAGCCCTCTGTGCCCCATGCTGCCTCCATGTTTCCCATTACTGTCAAACAGGAAGAAACATGTGGCAGTAATGTTTACACTTGTATTATTAAATATGTAGATATAGACATGCACAGGTATGGTTACAAATATAGAAATAAGTGCATTTATCACAACAGCTTTGCCCATCTTACGAAAAAACCTGTCCGTGCTCAAAAGTCAGAGCTCTTTCATTCAATGCTACTGTCTAACTTTGCTCAGCTCTAAATTTGGTTTGGCCATGTCCATTCTCCTACAGAGTGGCTTTATGTACCCAGATGTGCAGGCAATGCTTCAGTATTCCTGCAGCTAGCACAAAGAAAGGAATTTGTGAGCAAGATATATACGCTGATTGTTGTTTTGTCTTCAGCACTTTCCCTGCCTGAGGTTTGGTGGAGCTGCTTGGTGTGTGTGTGAAGAAACAGGAGAAAGATGATGTGAGAATCTGGAGGACAGGGTGTCACCAGATGTGTGTAGCCTCCTTCCCTCGGGATCCCAGGTTATCTTGGTCTGTTACCCTGAGGAACTTGTAGACAGAAATTCAAGCTCGGTGTAAATCGGCTTTCCTGCAGCTGTGAAAGTGCTGGAGCAGCAAGCTTATTTGTGTCAGCAAGGCAGACGACCATAAAGGCAGCCATAACTGTACACTTCAGCCTTCCAGCAATGTGTTAGCAAGAATTCATTTGATCACAGGACACAGGAAGGCAGAGCTTGGATGTGAAAAGGGTAAGAGTTCCTTTTAAAGGACTCCATTAACCAGTGCTCAGAAAAAGAACTGCACACTAAAAGAGCAGTATCAAAACTACCTTGGCTTTGATGGATCAGATTTGAGAGTATAAGGTGATTCTGAAAGATTCTTGTGAGAAAGGCAGAACAGCCCTGGGTTTGTGGCTAAACAGACAACTATTAAGCTGGGTGGTTTTCTTCCTTTTTTTATAACTTTATTATAATAATATTTTTTATGGAAAACTGAAAAAAGCTAGGAAAAGTTTTTAAGAAAGGCAATTCATAAGCATTGTTGTCTTATTTCAGACCATGTCCTGTTCAAAAAAATAGATATATTGTATGTATTTAATTAGCTATTTTCTAAGCTTGGTACTTTAGAAACTTTCTCTCCCAACACCACCCCATTATTCTGAGACTTGGGTGTTTGAGGCTTACTGCAAATTCCTGAGCAGGTATTATCTTTACGAAATTCCTGGTTAAGATTTTTTTTTTAATTAAAAAAAAAATAAAATCCCAAAACTATATGCCTATTCCAGCTAGAGTAAGCTTTTTGTGTTGTCTTTTTCTTCAGGATAGAAGCTTGTGCTGTATTTTTCATGGTTAAACACAGGATTCTGATTTTAAGGGCAGGAGTTTTGGTCAGACATAAAATCCTTCCCCTTTGCTCAGACTTTGCCACCTGTCATTCAGATCAGGAATACCTATTCCCTTTTGACAGCCAAGAGTTTATCCCTCCGAAGCTCCTTTGACACATCCATGTTTTCATAGGTAACAGGAGTCATTTTGTTATGGCAATTACTTCTTAAACTGAAAGACAGAATATAGAAAACTATCAGAGAACCAAGAATTACTTTCTTCAGGTTTTATAGGAAAATGGCAAATAGTTTGTCTCAGTAACTTAAAACCCATATAAAGCCCTGCAGAGTCTCATTTTGCTGAGGCTCTTTACAAACGCTATAAAGAACTGAGGGGGAAAAATTATTAAACTTCACTTTGAAACATGACTCTTTGGGAAACAGTTTAAAACTTGAAGGAATAGTATGCTTTTTAATAAACATTAAACTGGCAAATTTTCTACTTGGGATAAAGTCTATGGGCTATTTGTGCTGAGAAACTGCAGCGGTGATTTGAGTGACATTTAGAGGGTTCAAGTTAAAGTCTCCATTTTTATCGGTTTCAGTAGCACAACAGTTCTCTTTCCTAAGAGCTATTTGGAAATAAAGAGGTAACAATCCACGCTTTTTCTTCTGGGAATCGCTGCCCAAACTAGTGCCTGACAGTCACTGAGAAACCCGTTTCTCACTCTCCATCAAACTCCGGGCTTGCGAGCGCGCTCTGCCGGCAGCTGAGGCGGGCACAGCTACCCATAGCGCGGCCGGCTGCTGCCTGGAGGAACGTGTTCCCTTCTCCTTCGGCAGGATGGATAACCTTTGAACTGTGTAGGGGAGAAGGGGGATTTCGAAGCATCCTTATTTTTATTCTCTCTGTCCTGTCTTCACACTTGAGTTTCTGGGAGAGGGAAGGTGCCCCTTCTGTGCTGAAGGGGTCACAGTCCGCGGCCGTGTGCTCTGTGGTTATATAGAGACGGGTACGAAGGTAAGGCATAGCAGGCAGGTAATGACACACCAAGGTCATTCTGACTCAGTTGTCTGTTTCTGCTGCATAAGGGGGACACGGGAATCTGCCTCTCTGAAGCAGTTACTGAAGTAGCTGGTATTCTAGGCTGCTACTGCTGAGTATGAAAAGAAACCAGATCAAAGGTGTAGGATTTTTTCTTTTTCTCCTGGCAGTGGATGCTTGAACTTTCTAATATAGGTCAGACCAGTTCCACATCAGTAGCTAACGGGGAAAAAAATGCCCTTCATTATGTTAACAAAAACAGTGGTTTACATGTGCATATATGCCAAATTCATTAGGCAGGTAATGAAGCATTTGCACAAATGTAATTACATACAGCAATTCTGACAGTTCATAACACTGCATTAATAATCACTACAATTAGTTCTGATGATGGAAGCAATTTACAGCACGTCACATGTATAAATAATGGTGCATTTCCTGCATGTGTCATTATTATGTATTAAGGATGCCACCTTGTTGTGACTTTCTCAGTGATGTTCCCCTTGAGTCAAAGTTAAGAGTAGATGAGTGATTTTATTTCTGAGCTACAGCGAATTTCACACTTGTACAGTTTAAATACTTGGTTGAGGTCATTTGTGTAAATTCTGTATATGCAATGCCAAAATAATGGCAATAATTATTTATTACCTAATGGTATAGGAAAGTACTAAATAGTTCCTCTCATTACAATAATTTAAAGAAATTTAAGAGATACTTGCAAACTAAAAAAGAGAAGGGAAATATCGTCCCTTGAAGGTACAGTTGTCTCCATATTTCCCAACTTGTATTTACTCTTAGAAATTAATTTTCATTTTTCGTTTTACCCCTACTGACCTTTATTTAGCTAATAGGACATGAAACTGGTTTTCCTTTCTGTGGTACTTGGTGTCATATTGAAATAATTGCTTAATTTTATAGTGATGATTTAATAATGCTTCCCATTTAGAAAACAAGTCTATAAAATCAGCTTATTCCAACCCTTAGTTTTCCTTGCTAATAAATCTTGCTGCTTTAGGCTCTGTTCTTTTCAAACCACAACTCATAAGCTTGATGATTAATTTTGCTAATTAATGAGAGGGAGGGTTCTGATGGCAGGGAGGTCTGGAAGGGTCTGTAGGAGCAAGAATTATTTCCTCTCTCCTCTTGCTAATATTGCTTTCTGGCCCTTTTCGTTGTATTGGCTAATGATAAATTACCCTGTGACCTTATAGGCACTCTTTAACACAGGTATTGTAGAGAGAAAACAGAGACTACATTTTTTAAAATGTGACTTTGCATATATATATACACATATGCAATATATGAAAGTAATACCCAAGTGCGTAGCCTTTAGGGACAACCTAGTTTACGACAATAAGAGATTGACCAGAAAGCATAAACAGGAAAACTTGAGCCAGTGGAAACAGCCCAAACTCCATCCTCACCTGTACCAGTTTGTGGTGCTTCCCTGTGAATAGTCTTCTTGCAACTCAGTTTGACTTAACACATTTTCCTAAGATGAAACTAAGATGAACTCCACCACAGTAACCTCTGCTAGTAAAACCTCATTGTCCCACTCTTCCCCTCTGCCTTCTGATTCCCATATGCATGTTCCTGGAGCTGTCATCCAATATTGTGAGGGGGACGTGGACTCCAGCCTCACCATATCTATCCACTGAGCCAGTGGGGTTTTGAGCATAACAGACGAGTTTTCTATAAAGTACGATGGCAACTAGGCAAACCTGACAGCCCAAAATATTTACAAGGCAAAGTCCTCAGTTTTCTTACACTAGCAATGTGTCCCTTTAATACCACAAGCTTTGATTTTAATTGGTGTCCCCAGAAGTGCGCAGCTGAATGAGCTTGAGTAGAATTAGAATCTCAGTGGGCTCTTCTAAAAGACAAAGGGAAAATCCATTTCTTGACATAAATATATATGAAATTAGAAAAACATTGAATGTGCTTCTTTTACCAACAAAGAGAAAAGCAGGTTTATTCTAACTGCAAGACTGTTTCATTCTAAATCCAAGTTGCTGGCATTTTTTGCAGGGATTCTCTGTTCAGGCTTCTCATCACCAGCAGGCAGCATTGCTTATTATATTCCAGTGGCTTTTTTGTTTGGTTGGTTTTTTAGTTCTTTTTTCATTCTCTTCAAACCAGTTTAAAAGAGTGATAAATTAGAATTTCATATACTTAAAATGAAATAAACTTGCAGCAAGCAGGCTGGAATGGCTGCAGCTATTTTACTTGTTGTGTTCTGTCACATCATGCAGCATTTAAAGCCTATAATTAAGTTTTTACTTGAACCGTTGGGAGGCAAATACTGCCCCCAAGGGCGTAAAAGTTCCTGTCTAGAAAGGCTTCATCACAAACTGGCATATTTTGCAAACCAAAGGGTAGCAAAAAGAAGCTTCAAACTCTGTGAAGCCAAATAAAGCAGAAAGACAGTAGTTTCTTGAATAAAATGTGTTACCACTGTTAATCACACGCTGTAGTGGTGGCATTATGACCAGAGTTCTACAATAAACATAATGCTTATGTGATGTGGTAGTAATGGGATTAATATTAATTCAATTTTTACCGAAGTTCTTGAATACATCCCAAATTCAAATAACGTAGGATTTCAGTTACTGAGTGTTTCCTAGTGAGGAGATATAAAAGACTGCAATCAGATACAAGTTTTTTATTTCTCCTCCAAGAAAGGCACAGTGGGTTACCTTCCTGTCACTCATGAGGATTATGTTTTTAAAGGTCTGTATGTGAAAATGCATGCATTTGTTAATGAGTTATGTTCTCTTACATCATGTGGTGTTTTGAAAATGTACTTTTCTCTTAAAAGCTTTTATGAGGGATAAGGTAGAACACATGACATAAGGCTCAGATGATACGCTTTAGACCATTACTGAATTTTAGTCACAAACTTCATATTTTTACTCAGGTATTTATATATACTTCTATCTGGATTGACATAAAATAAATCTGTGTTTCCATGTGGTGGTTTTTTAAACAAACAAACCCCAGCAATGCAAATACATAACCATTGAAGCTTTCTGAAAGGAAGTGTTTGAATTTCTTTTGTTTCTCTTAGCAGTGTTTATTGTGAGCATCTTTGGCTTGTCCTTTAGAAAGCTGACTTGCTTTATTCAGTGATGCTTTCTGTTCCCAGAGATGCATCCTGTTCCCCTGGGCAGGTTCCATGGGAAGACCTGTCTTATCTCTTCAATGAGATCATGTCCGGTGGACTCATCATCGATGCCTGGGACCGCAGGCTTTACTTTGTATGTCTGCAAGAATTCCTCCCACCTGTACGTGCCTAAAGTTCTTGAACACGGATATGGTAAGTTGAACCTGAGAGAAAGACACCTTTCAGATCTGGAGCTTTGTGAGGAAGACCACAAGCTTTCTCATCTATGTGGCCTCAAGACCTGTAGCAAGGTCTTGTGGAGGAATAAATTATCCAACTTTTAAGGAGTACGATGATTTGCCACAAGAAGATCTTTTCTGCAAAAGTTTGTGACTTGGCATGTTGTTTGTTTAAATACTTTTGTAAGTCCCCTTACCTGAGAACTTGAACTCCATGTTGTGTAACACTGCTTGTATAGCCAGCTTACAGACATTAGGGGACAGCTCATTTAGGTTTCCATTTTCCTAACAAACCCATTCACTTTCAAAGTGCTGCCATTTAGAAAGGTCTGGGTGGGCACAGGAAAAGATGCTTTATGAAACTGCACTTTAACAAGTCTAAATGACAGGCTCAGTTAGAGCAGTTCAGAGCAGCAAAATCCCTGAAACTTGCATTTACTGTTTGTATGTTTTCTTCTCCAGATTAATAGTAGAGTGGAAATGTTATACATTTCCTTGGATTTTCTTGTTTCCAAAACAGGAAAAACAGTTTTCAAGACTGGCTCTCATTTTCCACTACCCTCTCATGCATCTGTTTCTGTAGCTTTTGTCAGATTATCACATATATATACTGAATTATTCCAATTTTGGTATTGAGTTTTGGTCCTTGACAGCAGCATATGTGGAGCATCCATGAGTTCAAGGGCCAAGATTGCCAAAGGTGTATCTAATCAGCAACAAATGTCAGAACTTTTATGGATGCAAAAAGTAAATGTTGTTATAACATTTGTTCTAAATCCTCACATGGAAGCAAATCTGTTTTCATATACATACATTTATATAAAATATGTGTGTGTATATTTGTGTGTGTAGACACATATATAAAAAAATAAAACCAGCCAACTGTCTGCCTCTCCTAAGCTGCTGAAGGAGTCACTTTAGAGAATTCACTGCACACAAGTTGCTAAAAACAGCCAGGAGATTTTTCAAGTGCCCTTTCCAGACTTGTTATTTTTCATTGTCCAAAGGTAAAAAGCTAATTTGGGAGAAAAAGAAATAAAAATTAGCATGTCCTGTGTGAGCAGGCCATTTGTAGAGCCTGGCTAACTTGGGGAAAATGCACTTTTCACCCTTGGCGATGCAGCTGAAGCCTGCATTTTGGCTGCAAGATGATCTTGCTGGTGTCTCCTCGGTCCCTAACAAGTGGGTTTTCATATGTCAAAGAGCCACACTCAGATGAAGGCAATTGGAAGTAACTGCTCAGAAGAAGATGCCCAAGAGTAAGTTACCATGGAGATGGAAAGGCTAAACACCACTGTACTCCTGACCTCAGCGGAGGCTGATTTCTCCAAATGACAGCTGAGGTCATGGGGGCATGGTGGGAAGCTCATCCTGCAGGCTCTGGCTCTGCCTCTAGCCTATGGATAAGTAAAGAATTACTGCTTCCAGTTTAGGCAGTCCATTAACCTTCACAAGCCTGAACTTTCATTCAAATAATTGTAAAATAAGTATAGGTGGTGAAACCTGAGGAGAATCACTGCTATTTGTATGGCCTTTGGAAAGTTTAGGGACCCAACCCCGAGTGCGGATCTCCTGGTATTTTAAACAGTGAGATATCTTTCTGAGATTTCTGCTGTAATTGTAAAATGTCAGCGCCCCAAATTACCAATGAAAACAGAAAATCATTCATTGACTGGCAGCCAAATGAATGCAAACAGGATGGCAACGTGTTTCATCAGGGCTGGTGCCTTGTGTTCCCTGGAGACATTAACTTCTCGTTTACCCATTCACATCACTGATGAGTTCCGTTAGTTACAAATTCATTCCACGAGGCACGCTCGAATAAACCTCTCTACATCAGCTTTGCTACACCTTGCCTGGGACCTGTCGTAAGGACAGAAGGGCGCCGCGTGCCTGCTATGAACCCCTATAACCTGCAGCCTCCCTCTGTGCACGCGGCTCACAAGAATAGAGTAAAACCCGTTTTAAGTGCCAGCAGAGAGACTGGTAAGTACAGATTGTCTGACAGAATTGATCTTCCCCTCGAGGTGAATAACAGGGCTTTTTCTCCAAAGCCGCAGCACTACTTCAAAATGGCGCCTTAAGACGTAGTTTATTGTGGGTGAGGTTAGTGGTGCAGGTTCAGGTGCAGGTAAATGGCTGGTTGCAGAACCAAAATTACTTCAGAAATAAGTGCTTACTGGTGTTATTGTGAGCAGCAGCTTGCTGTTGACTGTTCTAAATGCCAAAAGCTGTTAAATTTTATTGTGGTTTTGTGGAGTGGACCTTGCATTACAAAGAAATAGCTCCTGTGAAAAGTACCACTTAGAGCCAGAAATATTTTTCAGCAAAAAAAAACTTCCAAGTCTGGTCTAAGACAGTTCTGTGACAGTAAGTTCAACAAAACTCTTTGAATCCAGTGAAGTCCGTACAGTGCAGGAGCTGGGGGAGCCTGGAAAACTAATGTAATTGCTACAGCTTTCATCCTGTTCTGCCATCAGTTGGAGGGCAGCCCACGGAGAGTGCGTCTCACCAAAGCCTTCTATCTACCTACTTAATTCTTGACCACTCCAAAGTCCAGAGTCTTATTCTTTACATGCCGGTGCAGGTTGACCCTGGCTGGAGGCCAGGTGCCCACCAAAGCTGCCCTGTCCCTCCCCTCCTCAGCTGGACAGGGGAGAGGAAATATAATGAAAAGCTCATGGGTCAAGATAAGGACAGGGAGAGACCACTCACCAATTACTGTCATGGGCGAAACAGACTTGACCTAAAAAAAAATTAATCTAATTTATTACCCAATCAAAACAGAGTAAAGTAATGAGAAATAAAACCACATCTTAAAAACACATCCACCACCCCTCCCTTCTTTCTGGGCTCAGCTTCACTCCCAGTTATCTCTCCTTCCTGTTCCCCTGTGCCACTGAGGGAGAGAGAATGGAGATTGTGGTCAGGTCACCACATATCCCTGTTACTCATTCCTCTTCAGGGGGAGGACTCCTCATGCTCTTCCCCTGCTCCAGCATAGGGTCCCTCCCACAGGAGACAGTCCTCCATGAACTTCTCCAATGTGAGTCCTTCCCATGGGCTCCAGTTCTTCATGAACTGCTGCAGCATGGATCCCTTCCATGGGTGTAGACCTTCAGGACCAGACTGCTCCCGTGTGGGTCACCCATGGGGCCACAAATTCTGCTAGGAGCCTGCTCCAGTGCAGGCTTCCCACAGCGTCACAGCCTTTGGGCATCCACCTACTCCAGCGTGGGGTCCTCCACCATTAACCTCCATGGGCTGTGGGGGGACAGTCTGGCTCACCAGAGTCTTCTTGGTTTGCAGGGGAATCTCAGCTCTGGCGCCTGGACAACCTCCTGTCCCTCCTTCTTTGCTGGCCATGGTGTCTGCAAAGTCCTGCCTCTCCCACAAGTGTCCTGTGTGTCTCAGACTGTCACCTGTAAAATGGAGTATAATCCTCGCTTGTCTACAAATTATTGTGGCAGAAATTCAATACTTAAAATACACTCACCTCAGCAGTGGCCTTAAAATAAACTCAGAGCATCCTCCTGAAGGAAAAGGAAGTAGCAACAGTATTTCAGTACCGCAAAATGGGAACATCAGAAAAGTGTGCAGATAGCAACTGTGCCAAAAATAGCTTGGCAACCCTATTCTGCTACATCAGAACATACAAGATTCCTTTTCATAGATTCCCAACAATTCTCTGAAACTTAGTAGATGCAGAAGAACGTCTCAAGAACTGATTCACAGCACTATCAATATTATTGATTCTTTTACTGAGGCTTGAAGGGGAACTGACTCTGCCTCCAGGTTTCTTGGCCACATCAAATCTGGATTATTCTGGATACCATGAATACATAATTCAATGCTTCCATCTGAAAGACCTGTACTATACGGACTGCACACCAATGCTGAAATGGGATACTCAACAGCAACATCAGATAATGTCTTCAGAACTGTTTTGAAAATGCAACCTGTGAATTCATTTGCAGAAGGATCAAGCCAGTTTGCAGAGGCAAAGGTAAAATTCTTCATCTGGTGCATTTCAGGGCTGTTAATGACATGTGGAGCACACGTCTTTACTGTGCTATTTCAGCAAGAGATTTTGTTTCTAGGGGAAAAAAGGTTCAGCAAGGTAGCAAAGATCAGCTGAGTGTTAATAATAGTGCTGAGCCTGTGATAACTAGGGAGGAATTTGGAGCAGAGGAACATATTACCTGTTGCGCAGACTTTCTTTTTCACTTCAAATTTAATATGGGGTGAGAAACAGGGGGTTAATTGATCTAGCTTGTCTGTGAGTTTTTTCTTCACCTCTGTGCTTTGTTCCCATCTGCTGTGTGTAGCCTGTGGTCCTGGCTCCATTCTGCCACATTCACAGTGAAGCCTGGCAGTGATGTGTAGGGTTCCCATGCCAAGCAGAGCAGCCCAAGCACAGCACTGTCCCACCGTTTCCCTTCCCAGGCTCTTGATCTGAGCAGGAGCCATGCAGCTGCTCCTTGAGATTTCTCCTTGCAAACAGCAGCTGAGCAAGAGGTTTTCAGAAATTATTTGTTTTTTGACAGTCTAAAGAGATGAAATCTGGGTAAGGAGTGTGTCTGACCATCTCTTAGCCTCGGCACCTCTCTGGTACCAAACCTGGAGTTGAGCAGGAGAGTAACATTAATACTTCTAAGCTGTCAGATGCTGTGTTGAAGGGACTAATACAAAGATAAGCTTTGTCACTAAATATGGGGTTAACTGGAGCACTCTAGTTCTGGTCACAAAGGTATCTCGGATACCTAGATATCTTACTGCGGTTAAACTGATTCTAGAAAACTGTATTTAAGCATGCAACAGCACTGGTGCTGCCCTTAATAGATTAAATTAATAAAGGACGAGCAGGAAAGGAAAATGCAATTTCAGCTAGTTCTGTTATGAGGCCCTGATGTCTTCTACACCTTCCTTTCTGAGTGTAGACCTGAGAAACTATGTCCAGATGCCCCAAAAACTGGCATATCATGAGAATGAGCCTTCAGCTCCCCATCCTTACCTGAGTCAATTAAATTCCCCCACGACTGCCACTCTTGTTCTGTCACTCTGATTCTTTTCTTTCCTCTTTCCTTTTCCCCTGGGCTCTGCTGTGTTTGGGTTTTTTTCCTCTCTTATCAGCTACTAGGTCATGGGGGTTTTGCAGAAGGAGGTATGCCAGCTGTGCATGCAAGTATCCAAACAATGCTTCATTTCCTGGGGGGAGCTTGTGCTCTTCACGTTTGGTTCCCATCCACTGTAGTGAGTGTGAACACACAGCACTCAGCATTTGTTCTGCCAAAGCTAGGGCTGAAATGGGGGCTGAGCTGCCTTAACGGGGTGGTTTCGGATCCTGCTCATTAGTACTGTTATCAGTGGTTTTCCCTTTGTGTTCTGTTTCAGTTCCAGAGCAGGCCTGCAGGATGGGAGAGAGGCTCTTCTTGGGGGTGAGGTGTGTGTGCATGTGTGCCTGCACTGTATTTTGCCTAATGCCTGGGGGAGTAAGGCCTGTGGGAGGTAGAGGGAGAGATGGAAGCTGTAAGGGACTACTAATCAAGCTTGACTAAAACCCAAAACAATCTCAAGGTGCATCCTTGTAACAGCAGGGAGCCCAAGCCCAGGGACAATGTCTTGGTGGGCTGTGGAGGTCAATGTTACTTGAAAATGTAATTTTCAATGCTAAATGTAATTTAGCAGCTAAATAGAAGCTGCTGTTAACTGGTTTGCATCCCTTCCTCTCTACCGCTGCCAAACAGATAGCAAAGGGGGGTGGAGGGCATCTCTGCTTTTCTTCTGCCTATGAAAATGGGATGTTTGTGCTCTCCTGAAGAAGACATTAGACTTGAAAGAAGAAGAGGCAAAAAGAGTTAGTTGTAGTGATTTCTAATGGCTCTGTTTGTATTGACCTGGACAGGTTAAGAACATCCCGATGATTTTCTGGAGATGCTTCCCAATGAGTTAATGTGGCAGAAATACCACAGGTGATTATTGCCTCAAGTCCCTACGCCCTTGTTTGCCTTCCAGCGTGAGAGGATGAACCTCCTTCTTTCAGAGATCTGTAAATCTCAAACAGCTGTACATCAGTCTGAAGGCAAGTGACATTTTTATTAACTACCATTGCTCCTGTGCATATTTTGGGGCTTTTTCTGTTGCTTTTTTGGAAATGAAGGAGTAGCCATTCTTTATGATGCCAGTATGCTTTTTATTGTTCTCCAAACAAACGAGGAGTTGATGTTTTCTCCTCACATGGAAGCGCTGCAGTCCTCACTCTTCTCTGATGCTGTGCCAGACACACAGACTCAACTAGCACACCCACCCACATACAGCCTTTCCCAGGCTGTAACAGTAACAGGGTTCAGCTACTATGCACAGAGCTGTTCCAATGATATACAACCAGCAACTTTGTTCCATTTATATTTTTCTTTGTCCAAAATTTGCCTTAATGGAAGTCAGTTTTACTCTAAAGTAAGTTTTTCTGTAATGTTAAGTGCTCTGCTAAAGCAAGGGCTCCATCGCCTCCCTGGTCAATTAGTAATGGAGGTGTTCAGCATCCTGCAGGATTCTTTTGCCTCTGCCCTGGCCCTGGCAATACCCACTTGCAGGATATGAAAGAAATAGGCGGTGCTTTCAGGTTTGGTTTTGGAAATCCCGCTGATAACTCACAGCGATGTGTGCTGCAGTTACTCAGAGTCTCTGTCAGGCTCTTGTGGTCCTGATTTGCACTTTGCCCTGGCCTACTGAGAGTTTGAATGCATCACTGAAGATGGCATTGGGCAATTTGCATTTAAACAGCTATTAACGGTTGTTACCAATTTTTAGTGGTTTCTGAAGGTGTGTTAACATGACTTACAGTGATGTTCAGGTTTCTCCCCGAGACAAACATTACATGACTGAGCATAACCACAATCTCTGTTGCCAGCATCTGTCTCATGCTGATCACCTTCTGCAATTCATTTTGGACATACAAACATCAATGAAAGAACCATTTCTACTAAAGCTATGATCTTATGCTTACATAAGCATATACTTTCTGTCCACTTCACCCATGTACCTTCTCTGTCTGCAAAGGCACTCTTTTGCTCCAAGTCTGTGTCCTGGGCTTGACAAGCAGTGATAGAGTTAATTTTCTTCCTAGCAGCTGGTGCAGTGCTGCATTTGGGATTGAGGATGAGAGCAATGTTGATAGCACACTGATGTTTAGTTGCTGCCAAGCAGTCAGGGACTTTTCAGCTTCTCATGCTGCCCTTCTAATGGGAAGGTGGGGGTGCCCAAGAAACTGGGAGGGGACATAGCCAGGTGACCCAAACTGACCAAAGGGATATTCCACACCATACATCATGTTCCGTTTATTACTGGGGGTGGGCCGAGGGGCTGGTGCAGCAGCTGGGGGCCTAGCGCAGCATTGCCTTCAGGATGATGGCTGAATGCAGATGGGAAGTGGTGAATTAATTCCTTGTTCTGCTTTGCTTCTGTGTGGGGCTGAGAGGCTGGGCAGTTTGGGGTCTTGCCCAGCAGCTGGCAGGCTTGTGCAGCACTGACTTAGGGTGGAGAGAAATTGCACTGTTCAGCTCTTCTTTTGTGTACATACTATCATCTTTTTTTGTGTTTGTGTCCTACATAGCTGTTTTTATCTCAATCTACTTTCACACTTCCCATTCTCTCCCCCTTCTTGCTAGGGGGCTGGGAGGGCAGGGGGAAAGGAGTGAGTGAGCAGCTGCATGGTGCTTAATTGTTAAACCAGGACTAAACCCCAAACAGTCTGTAATTTATTTTGTTTAAAGATGTAATGCAGTTTAAGGCAGAAGCTATTGCTTCTTCTCTTTTAGGATTATACATCTTCTCATGCGATATGGAGAACCTGAGATCCGGCCACAGGACCTTGTGCCACCAGCAGCGGTGTGGCTTTCTGGCTTGTTCAATCCTTAGTCCCTTCTGACAGGGAAGCAGTGATGGCAGTAAGCAACCAGGCACATTGTCTCATTGTCAGACATTTACTTTTTAGAGTTGGTGTTATTTATATTTGTGCTGCTCTGTGGAGAGTTACGGAGTTTAAATAAAAAGATAAAAATCAGCCAAATTATCAGAACAGCCACCCCTTGGAAGCAGTCTCCTCAAAAGTGTGAAGATAAAACAGCTAAGCACATAAATGCTGAATTCCATAGTTTATAAAAAGGTTGAGCACAAATTTTCCTGCTATTATTTATTTCCTGTTATTATTTAACCAATTCATTGCATACATCATGATACTGTTCTGGTTTATTTCTTATTATTATCATAATTACCAGGCTAGCTAGTAAAAATAATCCAGTCTTCCTGTCTCTTTGTGTAGTTCTTGCCACACTAGGGGATGAAAAAATCTTCAGCAGCATGTTGATGTCTCAATTCTTGCCATGACCACAACACACTGAAGCCATGTGACAACCCAGTAATATGGTACCTTAAATTCTGCCACCAAAGGCACTTCAGTAGCCTAACAGAAAAATCACCAGGAACTCTGCACAGGACACTTTGGCTGGGCTGCCACTGTTCCCTGGAGAAGACGGGCAGCAGGAGCCCAGGAAGCATTTGCAGCCCAGACACTGAAGTCCCTCTCCCTGTACTCAGAAGCAGGAGATCGCAGCATGAAAGCTGACAGGCAGCTCCTCCTCTCTCTGCGGCTCATGTCAAGGTCCCCAAAAGATGCTCATTTTGTGCCACAGGCGAAGAGAAACTCCACTGTATTTTTTTCACTCCTTTCACTTGCCTCTTTCCAAGATTGCTCTTCTAGGTGCTTGTTCCTGTCAAGGGCTGGGAGATGTAAGGACCATGCAGGCTAGACTAGATGTTTACATGGACTTGTTCTGAACAGGGACTGGGTTGGGGAGAAGGGATGTTTGAGTGCAGACAGCAAGTCTTGCTGCCCTGCTAGGGAGGGAGCTGGTTTGTTCTTACTGAATGTTGGGGCTTTTTTCCAAGCAATTGCTTTCATGCAGCTTTTTTGGCCTTAGTTCAACTATTGGCCAAAGGAAGAAAGAAAAATAAAACCAAAACAAATCCCAGTCAGTCTCAGGATTGTGCACAGGCTCAAGAGGGGCATGATAACAGTTCTGACATTAAAATTACTCTAGATACTGAATTATTGAAAATCTTTTTAAAGCTGTTCTTGTGCAACATGCACTGTATTACTAATGTCCTTTACATAAGGTCTGCTTGACTCTAGATGTTACCAGAAAGACCAAAGATGATTAAGGTCATCCACAAAGAAAAGGATCCTCCATCTGTGGGCTTTTCATCAAAGGTATGAAACTCAACTTAAACTGCTTGGTTTCAATAACCTAGTTCAGGGACTCTTATCTTGCTTCATTAGGTAGCTAAGTTCCAGCAGGAGTTGGAGTAAAGTGTTATTGTCCTATGAACAGCACCGAGAAGTTTAGGAATGGTGGTGGATTGTTGGTGTTGTGACTTTCAGTTTCATACCAACTTGGCATCCTAACCACTGACTAGATACTTCATGCATTTAAGTAACTGTTCACTGAGTGTGAACAGGTCTGTGTTGTAGTGAAGCAGCAGCTCTAATCTAGCTAAGGTTCAGAAGCTTAAAACTATTACGGACACTTTAAATTTCACCCCAGCATTGATCACCTAGACATTTTCTGCAGCTCTTAGAGGTAGAGAATAGGGGTAGTAGTCAGGCTTAGTAGTTACCAGGTGTTGGTAATCTGGATCAAGCCATCTATACAGTTGCAGTTAAAAAAACACCTAACACCCCCAGCCCCCCCCCCAAAAAAAACCACAAAAAAAAGTAATTTCAAAATCATATTTATCTTTTTTTTTTCCTCTGCCTTGGCAGAAAGTTGTCAGTTTTAAATAAACAGATCTAAAGAACCCTGAATTTTTCATTCCTTCAGAACACCACGTAAACCATGTGCCTACATTTACTGCAGTGCGACATCCAGCAAGGGATATTCTAGTAGATTAATGGGAAAAATCACAATGTTTATGAAGGTCCAGTTTATAAAAGCAAAAGCAGAAGGCTGACTTACATTTGGACTTTCAATCTGAAAAGCCAGGGGAAACCAGCTAAACTGATGCTGCTGGAAGCTTTAGTCCTGGCAGCTTAGTACTAAGCTTCCACTAGTATGTGCTGCTTTCTGAGTCTGCTTTGGAGGTAAGGCAAAAGGAGGTTAATTTCTCTGTCAGCTGGAGCAAAGCTGCCTCACAGAAACACAGTCCTCAGCCTAAGACTTAATGTGCTCTATGTTGTTATTACCTCATCCCTCAACTGTTGCTTTCATGTGTTTCTCCACGTAGCATGTACCAAACAGCAAGTATCCTTCCACTTCACCAACTCTCGCAAAGTAAATGGGAAACATCAGCCTCTGGGTGTAGTTTGGCTCAACTCACAAAAAATATTCCTCTTAATTATTCTTTATTCTCTCAACATAAAATGGAATGTGTATTTTACAAGAATTTTAACACAATCACACTGCAATATGAACGTTGCATTTAAACAGAGTTGTTTGAAAACTTGGTTGTACCTACAAAAAACATCTAAGTATGAACTGGATTTTAAAAAAAAAATAATCCCAAACTTTGTCTTTCTAACCAGTTAACCAGTTACGATTGCTGTTGGTTCAGGCAGCAGGTACGTCACACAAAAACTTGTCTGATCAGGATGATGGTTTTTTGGCTTTTTTATTTTTTTATTTTTTAGAAAATTTTTACAAAATACTTTTCCACTTACATGTTTTAGTGATTAATTGCACTTTGGAATATAGGAGAATAATCATCCTCCCACAGGCAGGTTGCATCAGCTTTGGCTGGAATACAATGGCATGAAGATTAAAGTACCCCTCCCTTCTTAGCAGGGACAAGTTCCACAAGCTAAAGGTAGAGGGATAGGTTCAAAAAGCAAGGGATGGAAAACTGGATCTTTCTGGTCAAGTTGGAACACGAGGGCTTTTTTTAGGCTTTGGGTTTGTTTTATTTAAAGATGGGTTTTGCTTGACAGGTAGTTGTTAAACACCCTTTCTACAAACTTGCACTCTGATATAAATAAACATCTTGCTCAAATTGACCAAATTCTTCACCGTGTGGTTGTGTAGCTCTATTAAAAAACAATTAACCACTCAAGGCCCCAGAGTGCCATTTCACTTAACTTCTAGGTCTGTGCATGTAGATTTCTCTACTAAAACATTTTCCAAGCGAGATCTTTTGCTAAGACCACATCAATCAAGAAGTTCCCAACAGAGAAATGCATATACTATACTCTACAATTCTATCTTATATAAAACGCAGTAGTAACCTTTTGAAGTCAAAACTTGTCAACATATCAACCAGTTGCAGGCACAGCTTGAGTTCAGCGTTTTCAATTGTCATCCACCAGTTGTTTTTGTAAACTAGAAGACATGTGAGAAAACAGTGTTAAGACATGTGAGAAAACAGTGTTAGTGGGGTTTTTTTAGGAAACTCCAATTCCCCATCAATGGCCAGTTTCCATTTCTGAAGATGACAACTTCCAAAGCAGCACCTGTACATGCTTGAAGCAATCAGTGCCCATTTAAAAACACAGAAAAGCATTTCAATTTCTTAAGCAAATGTGTTGTTTACACAGACAACGTGACTCGCTTTAATGAAGTTGATTTCAGCCTAGGGAGAAATCCCAAGTCCAGGAGACTTCTTTTGCATAGGTGCAGGATCTGCCCCAGGCCACAAAAGTCAACTTATTATTTAAAGGGCTACAACAGTTTGAGAAGGAATGACTGCAGGGTACAGCCCTCACCTTTCCAGGTACTCCTTGACGTTGTTATAACCGTAGAACTTGGCCAGGTGGATGAGCACGCCCGTGGCACAGCGCCCGTCCTGCCGGCGGCAGTAGCTGCAGTTGCACACCCCGCGACAGGGAGGACAGATCCAGGCCTGCGAGGGAGGGAAGGGGGGTGGGCAGTGGTTGAAGGTAAGCCAGGAGTAAGACTATATTCGCCTTCCCGTTGCTCAGACAAAAGCATGGCTTGCTTACGGCGTGATTGGTCAGAGCAAGGTTTCAAAAGCCTGAATCAGGCCACCAACCAGCCTTGCTAACGCTCTCCCAATTCTGCCAGACTGCAGGAATTATTAACTGTTACCCTGTGTGCTTGAATACTTCCCACTCCAAAGACTCAGGCGCTCTGATTTGTTCAGTATTAATTTGAAATAGACTAAAGGCATCTGTAATGCCCAATGACAACTCATCCTACGTTAGGCTGACCGTAATGGACTCCCCAGAAAAAAAGGAGTACCCACTGTGACAAGTCTCTTTGGCTCTGCCCGCTGGCACAGCCTGATTCCCCAGACTGAGTGACCCCAGCACATACACCAAGTGAAACATCTCCCAGCTGCTCTGCAACTGAATGCAGCAGCGCAGGTGCTAACAACCAGCACTGCAGTATAGCAGCTATGCCACACTGACCCAGCACGCTGGTGTCATCAGTTCCTCACTGTCCTTCAGAAGAGCCCAGAAGCCCATCTCTAAAGCAGAGGTGGGGGACAGGAGGTCCCAAAGCAAGCTAAGCACAGAGCAAGCCAAGAGGTCTGCATGGCCACATGCCTCGTTCTCTGGCAGCAGGTTGTGCTCTCTCCTTGCTCAGTGCCTCAGGGGACAACAGAGAAAAGGGAACCAACCACAAGACTTTCAGGCATCCTTCTCCTTTTTTCCTCATATTTGAACCTGCTTTGCATGCTTACATTGCTGTAAGCATTAAAAAAAAAAGGTACATGTTGACATTTTTCTGAAAGGGGACAGATTGCTTTGCTTATAAACTCTTGCACTTTCCCTACACTATCTAGTAAGCAACTGGAACTTCAAAGCATGAACCTGGATGAATTGTAACCCTGGCTCAGCACCTTCCAACTTGAGTTCCAACAAGATGAATGTCAGTTCTAACAGTACTATGTATCTTCTCGTGGCAGAAAGCTTTAAACACCACTTTAGCATGAGCACCACCACATTCACTACACTTCCTTTACAAGCCCACGAAATGATACTTACTGGATTAAGCAGCGCTGATTTCACATCTTCCCCATAGCGATTTCGAAGACAGGGTCCACAAAACTGCCCCCTTACTCCTACACAGCCCTGTCTGTGACAGATTGTCTTTGTATCAATTGTCTTTTGTCGGCACTGGTGGCAACTACTACCCTAAAGGTGGAAAGGAGAAGAGAGATGTATGTATGAAGGTCATCTTCAACACTTGTTGCTGAACAAGTATGTATTTGCTGATAACAAAGAATAAACTTGAAACCTTTGAAAGAGCTGTAAGTTCTGTTATTGTGATGCATTGTGGTAAAAGTTAACTGGAGAGATGATAGGGATTTTAGAGACAGTGTCCAGCCTCAGTTGAACTGTGAGTCTCAAACTGCATGAACATCATGTTGCAGTTCTGATCCTTTCCCCTATCTAGGACTGAGTTAAAACTAGTCAGAAAATGACCTTCTGACTTATCTGTGCAAATACAATGAAGCATGACATACGTAGGAAGCTGAGCCTCTAGATCTTTATGACAATAGCTAAATCCGGTGAAGGAAAGAAGAGTTCCATTAAGATTTCTGGAAACTACCCAACCCATATAGGGATGTTGTATCCAGGGGGTACAAAGAGCAGCAGGGATCACTATTATTTAATGGTACAACCACAACCACCACAACATTTGTATTAGGTGAGAATGAGAGCTAAAAGGGATGTCAACTCTTACCAGCGGTGACTCATAGCTACAGCAAATTCCACTTAGTAGCTCTGTGGTAAGAAAGCACCACTTTGCAGAAGCAAAAAGTTGGTGGGGTGTATCAACCAGTATGGGCAAGCCCACAAAAGTCTGGCAAAGCTTCCCAACTTACTACATAAATAATGTAACAAAACAAATTCTGCACTCTCCAGAACCTTAGAACAGCATAGCTTTTAGCAAACACCAGCCGAACTGTTAGGAGACTTTCAACCTCAAGCAAATGGACACACTAAACAAAACACAGCCACTTACTAGAACTTTGTCATAGATTTTGTCTTTAACAGTGATTGCAATGTTGTCCAAGTCCTCCTCAGTAATATCTTCTACTCGACGGTAAGGTGAACCCTTCAACGATCTCCTCCTCCTGCGCACTCCACGATTCTCCTGCTGAATAAACTCATCTCAACACCTTTTGTTTGGTGTCATGAAGACTCTGTCACCACACTCGGTGACAAATTCTTTCATGTATAATTCAGTCTAGAGGGGGCAGGCTACAGGCCCAAGGACCACTTGAAGAACAGAGAATATCTTCCAAATCATCACCGCCTCTTTCTCTCCTTCTCCTCCCTAATCTTTTCTCTGCTCCATTAATTATTTATTCTGTTTATGTAGCCTTCCTTCCTATCACTGCTACTTCTATTACCACAAATTCCTAACATGTTTTTCTACTACCTCCTTTACACTACAACCTCTGCAGACCTTCACTGCAACTCTTGATACTCCATTTCTCTCTTATCAAAATCAGTAACTATAACCATCTGCCTTCCTGCGCTTTGCTGCTTCAGTCTCCTAGAATGCTAATTGCTTTCTCCAATGTCAATCTCTGATATCCTGCAAAAAACCCCAAACCTTTACTGAAGTTTAAGTGCAGTCCTGCCATACCCAGCCCTTTGTTATTACCCCCTTTGTTATTTGGAAGAGAGCCCTGTACTATTAAGTGCTCTCTTCTTCCCTTCCAAACACCAACCTCTTTGACCCCAATCCATGGATTGCCACTATGCCCTCAGCGGACTTCAAATTTCATACACAAAGTCTCAAGTCACCTACCCCGCTCTTAACACCTAACTCGTCCTTCAGCCTAGATCAGCTCCAATCACCCCTCTCTATCTTCCCTTAGTTATTTCCACTAAGTTTTGCTAATTTTTCCTGAGTCTGAAGATAGAGAAGATCTGCTTTATCACCTGCACTATCCCAAGAACCTTGACACTCAAAAGCCTCCTACATTTTGGGCTCTAGTAATTTTCAAGTAATTAACAATTTATAGATCATAAGTAAATTGCCTTGATATGTGTGGACAATGCAGGCCACAAATAGAGCCCAGTTAATGGACGAAAGATGAGGCAGGAAGGCCTGAACACAACTTCTTCTGTAGTTAAGCCCCAAACCAAAGGTTCTCATTAACTTTCTGTAGGATGTGATGTCTGCTTTCAGTGCCCGGCAACAATTTACATGCTTCCTAATCCTTGCCTACTAGAGATATCAAAGTCTGGCAAATACCACACTGAGTCTCTTCTTCAAGAGGTTCTGCTGTCTGTAACTATGGAATTGTTCTGCAAATCTCAGAGCCGACACAGTAAATTTTTCCAAGGCAAAATTCTCTGGTGGACGAGCATTTCTGGTTGGGTTCATGCGACGTGTTATCTGGCCTTCAGTAAATGTCCTCCTTGGGATTTTCTTCTGTTTCTAGAAAGAGAAGATTCCAGTTAAATGTTTGTAGCGTTAAGCACCAGAAATAATCCCAAAATGTTTGTTCCACACCTGTACTCTCAGGGCTTAAAACTGTTCTTCTCCTACTCCTTATTTGTCAAACCAAACACCAATTCTTATCATATCTTAAAGTGTTCTGTTCTCTCTACATGCTATATCTGTAAAACACCACACTTTCACGGTCAAATTCTACGCCAGTTAGCATCACAGAACTATATCAAAATTTTATGTATGGCATATCATGGTAGAAGGTAATTCTCACTGTTCTTCAGTAGCTAAATGTGTAGCTTTTCCCACTATCTGAATATACCTTCAAAGAATAATCCAAATTCTAGGGTTTTTTTCTTTTACATTTTTCAAATTGAAAGGGCATTAGTAAGTTCTTTCTCCTACTTTCAGATCCCTAAGACCTGGAAATTACTAAGAAGCACAAGATATTGTCACACCCAGGAATCACTGCATGATTCGATTCATGCAACAGAAGTCCTGCACAGACAATTACTGTAAAGGGAGTTATTAAATCTGACCATATAAACACGATGTAGGACAGAAACAAGTCTGCTTTCTACCATACTCTGCTTATTTCCTTCAAAAGAAGTGAACAGCACATTACAAGGAGCAAAGGTTACAAGTCAAAAACCAGGCAGAAGAGTTAAGTAGAATATGCCTGATGTCCTCCCCCTTCCTCAGGTAAAGATACTGAATAAAAGTAGCAGGCTCATGCATGCATGCAAAGGGTGTTAAATTTATATAGCATTTAACTAGAGCTAGTAAGGTTCCAGCCTTTCAAAGACTGTATAATTTGGCATCACCTTTTCACCAGGCAACCACCACACCGACTTTCCTACATGGGCTTCCCAAAGACATGGCCCATCATTTTTTCCTTCTATTGAGAACCTAGAGGGGTTGACAGTTCTCTTTCACAGTTCTTTTCACCAAGAAAAGTTAGTTGAAATAATTACAGTATCATTCCAGGTTCATGTTGAAGTGGTTGAAATTGATCAGCACATCTCTACTGGGAAATATGGATTTAAAAAGAAAAGCCTGCAAGACAGGTTTAAACTGAAAGAGGGTAGATTTAGATTAGGTATTAGGAAGAAATTCTTCCCTGTGAGGTTGGTGAGGCCCTGGCACAGGCTGCCCAGAGAAGCTGTGGCTGCCCCCTCCCTGGCAGTGTTCAAGGCCAGGCTGGATGGGGCTTTGGGCAACCTGGGCTAGTGAAGGGTGGTCCCTGCCCATGGCAGGGGGTTGGGACTAGATGGTCTTTGAGATCCCTTTCCAACCTAAACCATCCACTGAAGAGAGAAATTAACAGGGGTATTACAGGACCTAAACCAAAAGGAAAGAAACTACTCTTCCTTATTCCCACCATTTGTCCAGCGTCTCAGTAGTATTTCTGGAAAAAAAAAATTATAAAGCATCATCTCATCTCTGTCTCCATAGTGCTTCATAAATTATCTTATAAAATTCCATTTTGTCACTTAACCTCCAGTACTTCAAACACCAACCAATAGCAAGTAACAAATGAAGTGACCAAAACCAATGAGAACCTGAGCAAACTTGGTGAGTGCATTCCATAGGGTAACACATTAACCCCAAGTCCATCAAAAGCAACTGCCACCTCTAGTCAGTACCAGAGACTTACCGAAGGAGTCGAGCTGGGCGTTTTCACTGGGAACAGCTCAGGTATGGAATTCAGTTCTGCCAGCAACTGGGCAAGCTGAAAAGAACAGTGAGGAAGCATTGAAAACTCACTGCAAACCACTAAATAAGCAACACCTATCATCCACTCTTCACACCCACTCTGAATTATATCTAAACATATGAAGTTTCAGCACATGAAACTTTTCTGGAGGCACTTTAAGTGGGGCTCATAAAAGGGGGTCATTTACCCCTGAGTGAGCAAAACTCTGCAGGCAGCTGTACCTTCACAGGTCCCATTAATTCTTACTGGGAATGAGGATTAGCTACAACTAATTCCAATATTGGGAAACCACCACTGAAGAATAGCATTTACACCATGGTTACAATATCTCTGACCAATAACATGAAACTGACAGTTCACACAACAGGAGGAGAGAGAAAAGGAAGACAGGGTGCCCTTGGCCAGAAGGCTGTAAGATGTTCCCTGTGGACTATTTTACTGAATGACTGCTGATACACCTATGCTTTTTGCCAGGGAACTCCGTGTTCCTGAGAACAGAACCCTGTTTTGTCAGGGAACTGCAGCAGGGAAACTGCCTCTCATTTTCCAGTGATCCTTAGCAGCAGTGACTCGAAGATTCCCTTTTTCAATCATGACAGCCACTGCTGCTTTCACAAACGCTGCAGAGCACAGCCAGGAACGCTGCATAGCCATCGCTCTGTGCGGGCACGCACAGCGACACGGGTACACGCTCACCTCCAAAGACATGAAACCACTAAGCCTCACTGGTGGTTCCCCTAACCATGGCGTATGCAGCATGAGCAGCACATCGGCAGGACAATCTGTTTCACCACGTAGGTGTCCTGGAGGTACATTTTAACAGCAGCAGGCATTTCAACAGGTCAAGAAAAAAACCCAACCAAAAATAGTGACCTGTTCTGTTCTGGAAGGCCAGGATGTGGCTATCTTCTGAAATGCCAGCAGTAGCAGGCTTCCAGCTGTCTGTGAGACAGCCGTACCAATCATGAGGTTAAAAGCTGGATACAGCATTTCTCAGTAAATACTTCAGGGTGGCACTTATTAAGAGATATTTAATGTCATTACAGTACTGCAACTAGGATGCCAATGCATTTCACAATGGTTGAGCTAGAAGGAAGTGGAAGGTGAGAAGGATGGAAGAGCAGCAAGACCAACACGACAGCAGTGGGGATACAAGAGATTAGGAACACAGGTAAAATTTTAAACTAAGTTTCTTCATGCGACCTGCAGCTGCAATGCACATATTGAAGAGGTGCACTTGTGCCCCAAGACTGCTTGGAAGCTGTCATTTCCCCTGGAATACAGTAAAACTGAAGGACCTGCTATGGACTCAACATCAACTCCGATTTGAGAGCCAGTGGCATTCTGGCTAATAAGAGGAAATAGAGCTAGGGAATGATCAGCGTCTCTTCACCTACACACACACAAATACGCTCACCAAAAACATAACTGTAAACATCACATCCCACGCAACTGAAAAATTACATCTATCATCCTTAGAGGTTTTAATTCTGTGGTTTAGCTGGTCTTCCAATCAGTAACCGCAGCAGACCAGTCACAACACAAATGACAAGCAGAAACTCAATTGTGCAAATGACACCATGAAAGATCTGAAGGGGCCAGCCAGCTTTCTGACAAATCCTGAAAATAAGACTGTAACTTGGGCAGCTCTACCCGTGTTCACACGCACATAAAAAACCCTCTTGGTTCAACTCGGGTTTTGAACTTGAGCAGGCCAGCCCTACGTGTGGCTAGCTTAGGGCCTGAGTGCTAATGGTCCTGTAGAGTTTTTCTAGGTAGAAAACTCAAACAGAAACCACCATGAGATCTTCCCAAAGTCCCAGCATAGCACCAGCAGGGACCCCAAATTTGAGTGTTCTTAAGGTAAGTACTCAGATGTGAACAACAGAGAAATAAAACACTGCTCCTTGCTCTTACCATGGCTTTGTTTTCTTTAATATTCATGGCTCTCTTAAGCAGAGCACTGGAACTTTCCTCCTGTGTTTCTTTAATGTCTTCTTCAGACTGCGAAGCAGAGCTCTCTAGTTTGTCCCATCGCTTGCAGTTGACTTCTTTTGAAAGAGGTGTGAGGGATTCACTGTCCTTTAGAGGTTCGTTAGAAACCTGTTCAGGCGCTTTCTTCTCAGACAACCTTCTGGGGGGAACTGCAAGGCAACACGGAGGCCAAAGCTTCTTCTCTTGGGGGAAACTTTCTTCTTCCTCTTCCTCTTCCTCTTCTTCCTCGCTACCCAGTAACTTATCACATTCTTCATCACTCAAGTCCAACTCCATTGCCTAGAGGCAGGAAGAATCCCATTACATTATTGGCTGTGACATGAGAAAGGTCATTTTTAAATTGCTCGCTTTAGGCAGCAGCCTCACCACCCAAAGGCACGGTCATAAATTCATCTAGTTCAAATCATCCTTTTAAAAGTTCACAGTGTTCAACTTCTCCCTGTGCAGAGACCAACACAAAAGCTACAGCATTATCTGGGACACAGACACAGCATGTTCATGTAGACGCCTAGCAGCCAGTCTACAAGCAGGGGAAGTTATTCTCATTTCTGATATATGATGCTACACTAAAGAAAACTTTTTTTTTTTTTTCTATTTTTAGGTAACACCTATTGTACTTCAGCATGAAGAAACAACATCATGGTCAATCAGAAACACTCCTAACAGGAACATGAATTTTACACAAAAGAGACAGGGGGAAAAAAAAAAGAAGTCAACATAGACATTAGCACACAGGTGACAGTCTTCACCAGAAGCCCTTTCTTGCTCGCACTCACCTCGCTTGAAGCAAAGCCTTCAAACACTTCTGTTTCAGAGTCCGTGTCTTCAGTGAAAATCTTCTGCAGTTCTTCAGTGAGGCACCTGGACTGCAGTGGGATGTCCTGTAAAAACACCAGCCAGTAGATGTGAGAGACAGTCAGACTTGGAGTAGTCACATACTCAAAACAAACAGGTTCTGAGGTATATAGCAGGTACCAACCAGATGGCATGCAATGGCAAAGCACTTTGCAGGCAGAGCCTGGCAAAAGAGAATAGCAGGCAACATTCACAGTTTCAGCATCAAATTATTCTAACTTAGCAGGTTGTTTTGGGGTATTTTTTTTCCTCATTTTGAGCACAGGACTTTAACTAAGCTCTTCCTTGTGGGGGAAACTTTCTTCTTCACCCCTTCCTCCTCCTCTCTTTCACTGCTACCCAATAAAAATAAACTATGTTTCCTTGTTTGTAAATTATCAACTTGTTGTGTATGTTTCTTCTGGGTGCAAAAAACCAAGCCTTAAATGGCTTTGTATTGAAGATCAAAACCAAACCACAACCCCATCAAGAAAGAGCCCTTCTTTTTTTCAGGTAGCAGTGGAAACAACACTGCTCTGAGCTTGCTGCAGCAGTACTCACAGCTCCCAGAGATGAAGTCTGCTCCTCCTCATGCTGTTGCTGCATCACTGAAGTGACAGATACCAACACAAACCCAGAGAGCTTTGAACAGCCTGATCAACACCCCTCCAACCCCGCAGACTGCTCAGCACTCTCTGCTTCAGTGGTACAGTTTATCATTCAAACGTATTGCATGCTAGGATACACAGATCCCAAATTTCTGTCTGCAGGCTAGGAAGCAAAAAGCCTGCAAAAAATAAACTAAGATCTCATTAAAATACACATTGTGATATGCATATAACATACAAATTAAGCACAACACATTTACTAAATCAGAAATATATTTCCATACTTCTGATTGGAATTAGTAGAATTGACCATCTGCCCCTTTGTCCATTTTAGTCTTCTGAAAGACTTGCTCGTGGTGGGAACATAACCCATGGTCACACCACACCTGCCTCCTGAAAGTCAGCAACAATCCAGTTTGCCTCCCCAATTTTCCTCCATTTCTCCCTCCCACATGAGTTACAAAAATGACCTTTCCTACGATGCACTTGCTATATGTCTTTATTCTTCCTTTCAGTTCCCTCCCTCCCCTGGTTAATTGCACACTTCTTTGCATTAAGATAGTATCTAGTGAAAAACAGATACAATAGATGAGTGGAAGAACTTTAAAAGGGAATAGGAGGGGGAGCTACTGCATATGCTGTTTCTTTACACTTAAAACATCTCTTACAAATTATTATGGGTAATTGGAATGAGTTTTCTCTGAGCAAAATTACTTTATTCTTTTGTTGATAGCTGCAGTGCAGCTGCTTGAGGAAGGAACAAACACAATAGGGAAGTCACTTAAAAGTTAAATTGCATTTCTTGGAGGGCAACAGAAGGTTTTTTTATGCATTCTGTGTTTTCACTGAATTCCATAATGATGGTTTGGGCGGGGAATAAGCTGTTAGCAAATGTGACTAAAAACAACACACCTCGAGCTACACTGTTACACCTATGGAAAATGGTCTACACAAGATAAAATGCCTGTCAGGGATACTTATAGGAGAAACAGCTGAAACTCAGCAGAAGCACAGAGGTAATGGAAGCAGGACTGCAGAAAGCCGTGAGGAAAAGCAGACAAGCAGAGGTCACTGCATCAGCATCCAAGGGAACGCCTGATGCACTAACATCCCATTCAGCACTCTGGCAGGGCAGCTGCCTTGACTCCTCTCCCAACAATTTCCCATCATTTCGCTCTTCTCCAAAACCTCCTCAGTTTCCTGCACGAGTGCCTGAGGGCCTTCTCAGCAACGGTTGTGCTTGGCATCATAAATGGGTGGAACTCAGGGTAAAAGAAATCATTGATATATCATACCATTTAGTGGTAAAGGAGTTAAACTCAACACTGATGGAGATTGAAAATCATTTTCCGCCCAAGGGACACACAAGAATAGTGAAGAAGGCTGTAGCACCAGCTGTAAATTTGGAACAAGTCTCGCTGGGATTCCTAGTTAATGCATGTTGAATTAACAGTACCTAGCTTTGCCACGGTGTTTTTCATCAGAGGACTTTAAAATGCTTTGCAGCAAAGATCATTATCATAATCTCTATCTCACAATTTGGGAAATCAAGGCAGAGAGAAGGAAAGGAAGGTGCCTGCAGGCCCTCAGGCTCCCTCCACCACCTCTCCTCACTGATTATTCTTCACGTTCCACAGGAAGCCACAGTTACAAGAGCAAAATACCTCCTGGTTTTCTCAAGCTGCCAGATGACAAAACCAACTCAGAGCCAAGTGTATTTCATGACTTTTAAGCTGTTGTCTGTCCCCACAGCACAGGCTTGCAGCTCTATTCCCAAAGACATGGCTCCTGCACTTTGCACAGGCCTCTCTGAGGCCATTCACCTATGAAGGCTCAGAAACAGCACACTGTCATACAAGCCTTGTTCTGTCTGTTCCCCTTGCTATGACTAGTCATAGTCCTTGTCTTCAGCAGCTCTTAACCCAGTACTCACCTGATGGAAAAGGAGGAAAGAGAAAGAAAAAGAGAGGGACAGGAGAGGGATGAAAAAAATTGTTAGTGTAACAGAAGGACTCCTTTGAGAGCACAGCTGATAAGGGTATCTTTTATCACATCAGCCCATATCTTTCAAGTATATAATTACTAGCTTTCAAAAGACTAAAGTTTAAATTTTCTGGCATCCAAGACAACACACCAGTTCTCTTCCTTTGCTGCTAATTCAGCTGGAACCTCCAGCTACCAAGTTAGAGAATGAAAAACATCAAATCACTGCAGTGACCTAAGCTGCCTCACTGTTAAGAGATCAGAGTGCAAGCAAACCTCACGAACAAAGCAAGAGCTGATGTTTCCCATGGGTCACCACTACTAAAACAGCAATTTTAGTGTAAAAAAGCACCAACATAAATTAGTTCAGGAAAAGCACTGATAAATATTTCTGGAAGAAATGCTCCATAGTGTGTACAGTCACGAAGCCCATCTATTACTACACATTTCCAATGCTTTATGTGTCCAGAGCACACCAGCTCAGGACGGTAATTCTCTCTCCCGTTTCCTTCAGGTACCTACTTCACATAGAACTCACCTTCTAATGAAACCCATTTCCCTTAGACTACAGAAGAGTTTTTAAAAGCAATCAGAATCTAAAAGGGACAGCAAGTTTATTAGGATTTATTTTTAATGTGAGGACCTTGGGTTATGGGGTTTGCTGCGAGTTACAGCTCATGCAGTACTGACACAAGCTCAGAGTGCCACCGCACTGAAAGACCAAAACCAGGTCACTGCAACCTGTTCCTACCTTTTTTCCTGATTTTGAGGAATCCAAACTGCTGTTGCTGCCCTCTGACAATAACCTCGGTCTGGAAGCATCATCTTGGAACCCCAGAAAATCTTCAGTGTCACTGGGGGCATTAAAAATGTCAGTCACTTCCTTGGGTATCTGTTTCTGGTGCAAAATGAGACAGAAGGTCAGAGTCAGACAAACCAGCTTACAAGGAAAATTAAAACTGGCAGCAGTACAACTTATTTTTATACTATGCAAGTACAAAAATCATTATCACATTATGGGTAAACTGTACCTCATTTAGCTAAATTCCAGGAAATTCTGTACAGACGGTTGCAATCCCTGCACAGACTCCAGATTTGGGGCTAGGGAGGGGATGTGATGTGCAGGGTGTTCTGCTCCGCACATCAGTACTTCTCAGGCACAAAAACAGGTACACGCCTCACCTTTGCAAGCACGTGTTCAGGGCACCTTTTAGCCGTGGTGAAAGCCACCACCGCTCCTCTTTCTTGCAGACATCGATGGCTCAGGAAGGATGGTGAGGAACACGCCTTCAAATGTCACACAATGCTATGCAAGTACAAAGAACCCTTACCACAAGATCCTGTAGCAGCACCGTTACACAGAAGCTTCACTAGCTCCAAAAATGCAACCAATGCAATGCATTCTCCTTCATCAGTACAGCTGCAGAGCTTTTTCCACAACACTTGGTAAGAAAGTGAAAACCTGTTTTTACCAAGAACATCTCTCACTTGCTAGCAGCCACCAAGTAGCCCACCAGTCGGGTAGCAGCACTTTCTGAGGTGACCAAGGTAACAACTTCAAGAAGCCCAGTCACAGAAACACAGGATAACAGGGGGTGGAAAGGGCCTCTGGAGATCATCTGGTCCATGATCCATCCCTTGCCAGAGCAGAATTACCTACAGCATGCGCAGGGAGGCATGCAGGTCAGTTTTGAATCTCTCCAGAGAAAGAGACTCCACCACCTCTCTGGGCAGCCTGTCTCAGTGCTCTGCCACCCTCACAGTGAAGAAGTTCCTCCTCACATTTAGGAGGAACTTCCTATATTCCAATTTGTGACCGCTGCCTCTTATCCTGTCACTGGGCACCACTGAAAAAAGACTGATCCCATCGTTCTGACAGCCAACCCTTAAGTATTTATAAGCATTGATAAGATAGCCCCTCAGTCTTCTCCAGGCTAAAAAGTCCCAAGTCCCTCAGTCTTTCTTTGTGAGAGATGTTCTAGTCCCCTGATCATCTTCACAGACCTCTTTTGTACCTCTCCAGTCCCAGCATAGGAGACTCATACCCCAGAAGTACCAAATCCCCCTGGCCATGTACTTCACCGAGCACTTGGGATAAGTCTTTCCATGAAGCAGACCAGTAAGGAAGCCTTCAGACAGCTCCCACCTAGGATGCTCCAAATCCTAAAGCTGGATCCAAATCCAGGATGAACAGATCCAGCATTAAAAACCAAGGTGGAGGCATTTTGGCAAGTTTCACCGCTGCAGAAGTCACGCTGGCCGCATTTTAACCCCTTTGCATATTCCCTAACCCCCACCCCTCACAGCCAACAGCCAGGATCCAGCTGCGTTGCTGCGAGGGGATTCACTGAGTACAGAGCAGCGTTATGCATTTTAATGGCAAAACATAGCAGGAGCCATGAGCCTCGTTGGTACAAATAAACCGCTTCCAGGAGCTGCTGCATTAGTTCTTGTGCTACTGTACAGCTGAGTTTGCCACTGCTGCGATTACTGTATGCCTAACTAATTTCTTCCTCTTTGTCTATTACTTCTGCATCTGCACCAGAGGAGCGGTTACGGGGGTGTAATTGCTGATTTTTAAACAAGGCGGGCAGGGGGAGGGGAGTACTTTCTCAGTAGAAGACCTTTTTCTAATCTTTATGCATTCCCAAATACTAAGATACTGATTTAAGTAACTTACTGCACAATTTCCAAGTTTTTTACCTTGTGACTTGTTCCCCACAGCCTGATTACGAAGGATCCCATTCAGTCATCAATGAGCCCCCATCTCATCAGAAAGGCTCTGGTTAGTAACAGAGAACGCCAAACAAATATAAGGTGGACATGCTCCAGGGGTTCAAAAAGAGCACCCTCATGGCCAAGCCTGCTCACTGCTGGTTCTTCTACACCTCAAATCCCATATTTCCACACCTGGTATCACAAGTCAAGCTCATTCTCAGCCTAAGTCCATTGCCATCAGGCGAGCTTGCACCAAACAACTCTGACAGGATGGGTTGGTTCTCTATTAACCATTGTGTAGCCCTCAAAGATACAGGCATTCTCGTTTTTAACCTGCAATTAAAATACCTTCAGAAACTGCTTTATAATCATTATCAAAGCCTAGCATTTTAACTCGGCCAACAAAGTTAAAGACCAAGAAAGAAAGTATTTACTGACACCAAGAAAGAAAATATTTACCTAAACACATGTAGAAATACTCATCTTTTCCAAGCACTTGAAATATACAGGCACCTCATTTTGCTACCAAATCCCTAAAAGAGGTTGGAAGGCAGAGAGGTGATGAACATTTCATGCTTGCTCCAGGGAAACACTTCAACATGAACAGCCCACAGGTTCAGACACAATGTTCTACGGAAATGCTGCAGAGATGGGAGAAATACTGTCTTTTAAAGGTATCAGTTACAAAAGTTTAGCACTGAAAATCTAATAAAAGCTGGAAATAGTTCAGAGCTGCTGAAAAAGTCAAGTTTCTAGTAGGAGATTTTAACTGAGCTCAGTTAAAACACCTGCAAGGTGCTTTTCAGAAGCAGCAGAAAACATTCCCTGCTAAAACCAGCATACAAACCAACCATTGCCAGAATAACCAAATCTAACTATGCTTTTTTCAACAAAAGATCAAAGTTCAGGACATCCCCATCTCTCGAGTTTCCCCTTCCGCAAATCTGACAAAATACCCTCAGTACTCCCAGGAGCACACACAGATTTGTCAGGCTGTGTGGAGTAGAGGCACCACTCCTGCAGAAGCGGGAGCAGGCAGCTCCTTCATGCCTGTGGAGGCTGGCAGATGCCATCGCCAAGGGTGATGGAGGCAGAAAACAAGGTGGGGAGGGATGTCATACCTGTTTTGGTGACAGGGTGAGGTAACATATCCAATAGCCTCATCGGTCAAAATAATGTTTTTCCAAGTGCCACCCCCACAAACTCCACCTGCCATGTTAGGTGAGGAGAAAAACCAAAGCCTGGGGTGAGATGTTTTACTTTCTAGAATTCTTACGTCTCAAGTGAAAAAAAAAAGCAGGTTTCCCAATACCAAGGCCAAAAGGCAGTGCCATGGCAGGCTGCAAGGAGAGAACGCCTGTGTGCACACACCCCCACAGCTTTGGAGGGAAGCATCAGGGTTACTTCCATGCCAGTGTTAACTGTATTTAATTTTGTAAGAGGTATTTGTACGTATCGCTTCCACTGCCAATTGTCACACTAGAGCATTCCTCTCTGACGATGTAGCAGGAGAACATAATGTGTGAGAAAGCAGGGATAGGTGTAATTCTCTATTTTTCCTCTTACCATGAAATAAAAAGTTTAAAAAAAAAAATCAGTCTTACATAAAACTCACACAGTGTATGGACATTCCTGTATGAAGCAGAGGACAGGTAATTTCAGCAATGTTCCAACTTGCCGCTTATGCATTTCAAACAGAAATAATCCCAGCTTAACCTCAAACACAAACCAATGTAAAAATCACACCTTTAACTTACACTGGAAAACTTCTTGACTTCTCCCGGGCTTAGAAGGGCGGCAAGTCCACGGCACGTCACCTGAGGCTTACAGGCACTGCGTTTGGCTCCCAGCCCCGAAATAACAACCAAACAGGGAAACACTCCAAGGCTGACAATTACGGGCAACGCTACCAGAATCAAGGGCCTCAGAATGCTGATAGGTGCCAAACCAAAAACCCAAAATTATTTAGAAGTCAAGATCCTGGTCTTTCCACTGGAATCACAACAGTGAATAGCACTGTATGAAAACTTTAAACATCATTAAAAAAGTGAGCGAAAGACATGGAAGGCAGAGAGGGGCAAAGTCACATGTTACAGTGCGGAAGACTGACACAACTAGACACACAGTCAACAACACGGACTCAAGGGCAGCAACCCTCCCACTAATATAAAAAAATCTAGGAAGACACAGAAGATCCCAGATGATCTCGGTAATTTCTCAACAGCATCAGAGCACAAAAACCTGAAACCTTCTGGGCAGTGAAGTACATTTCTGGCACAAGTGGCCACAGGGTGAAAGACAATTGGAACAGAAGGAACAAATGATGGAACAAGCAGTCACCACACAGCTTTACAATCGTCACCCTAATACTTTGATTCCCCCAAAGGTGAAGATAGATTATGCCTGAGACTGCAAATCTGTCACACTAACAGCTCCTGAGACTTTCAGGGTGGTTCCCCTTGGCCCCATGAAAAGTTATGGCAATTTTCACCCCAAACAACCTACTGCTAAGCGCAGGCAGTGAATTCAGCTGTTTTCAGAACAGCAGAGCACAGCTTCTAAATCGCTCATTTAAACTGGTAATGCAGGAAGCTAAAACCCATCCCGGCACTTTACGTTCAAATAAAGAACGCCCCACAACCACAACGACATGGCGAGTCATTTAAAACATTACATTCCACAAGCAATGTCTACCTGGAAACTATCCCCTTCTTTTCAAAAACGCTGATGGTAACGCGCATACCAGCATATAAAGGCAGCCCAAATGCCCTGTCAACTGCTACTAGCTCCTTCTGTATAATATCTAATCTCTCACTAACCCACACAGTAGCAAGAGCTATTTCTTAATTAGTTCTGTATAACTCAAGATCACCCTTTTCACCTGTGGTAGTGTCTCACTGCTCTTCTGAGCCCCAGCATTGCAAGCACAACACTTTTGTACACCACCAGAGACAGGGACGCCACATGCCCACTCTTCATGCCTGGACTGACAGCACCCAGGCTTTTGGGGTGCATCAGCCATTACTCCTTCAACAAGCTCCGTGTCCTGAAACTGTTGTCCAAAGACCTTTAAAGTCACACCCTGGCACAGGCAGTGGAACTGCAGGTCTCGTGATTCAAACCACTTTTGTACTGCTGACTTCCTTGGCAACTGCCTTCAACAGGGGCACACACTTAGAAGCTAATTCACCAGTCAGCAGATGACCCATGACTTCAGAGACAGGGAAACCTCCACCACTGTGTCGTTCTGGCTAAGCCACGACCGAACTCAATGCTTGCCGGTATGCCACAAGGAGCAAGAGCCAGCAGAAAGCCTTGCATGGCCAAAAAACATGGTCCCAAGAGAAACAGGAAAGCTCTGAGAACAGATTAGGTCCCTCTTCCCTTTGCTGGGCCTTAAAAGAAACACAGTGTACACTCTTAGCTGCGTGGTAGGGAGGTGACTAGCAGAGAGCATGAGTGTCCTAACCAGACACTCAGAGGTGAGAGCTAAGTGTCATTCACTTCTGTTTGTAGCCTGTCAAATCGGGTTTCTCCTAAAGTGTTTTATGGTGCCCTCATCACCACTCTGGTGACTGAGAGCCTGAAGACGTCGAGGCAGAAGGTTTACAAAGTCCCTTAGAGGACAGAGGTCCTAGCAAATGTTTTGGTGTTTCTGCAGCCCTGTTCCACAGAAACCTGTGCAAAGCCCTAAACTTCTACCAGCCAAAAGCTGAGAGAGATGTTTACTTTCTTCTCCCTCCCTCTCTCCCACCACCTTGGAGACTCACCATACCACCTCTCAAGACCTAAAACCTGATGGAGATGTTTACTTGCTCCTCCCTCCCTCCCTCTCACACACCACCTCTTAGGCTTACCATACCACCTCTCACAGAAGCAGCCTGATATATCATCTAAGCAAGTGCCGGGCTTGGACCAGACCCCAGTTGGGTGCTCGGATCCAAGCAGGCTGTCTCCTTCTCCCCAGCCTCAGCAATACTTACATGTACCTGGGCGACCCAAAACACGCGTTTGCGGCATCGTGGCGTTTGAATGAAAGGGAACGTAACGAAAAGGAAAATACAAAACCAAAACAAAAGCCCAAACCGGTAAATAATTATCTATTTCAGAACCGGCATCCTCGGGCTTGGCAGAGGCTGATCAATTAACAAGGCTCCTCCCCTCAAAGAGGCTACGCGAGGCCCACCGGCCTTTATTAGGGACGCTGCAGGACCTGACGCCGTTGGTTGAGCGCTTGGGGCCGCCCCGAAGGCTGCTGCCACCTTTCACCCGGCCGCTGTGCGAGCCCGGAGCCGCCGCGCCACGTGGAGGGGGGAGGGAAACGGGACGGTGGATACCGGGCCGGGACCGCGGCGGCGGCGAGGGGTCGGAAGAGCAGCCCGGCGCTCCAGCGCCGGGCTGCTCTTCCGACCCCTCTGCCGCCGCTTCGGTCCCGGCGGGGGAGCGGACAAAGGCCGCCGAGAAAGCGGAAAACAACCGTTCCGGCGCTTTCCCCTGTGGCTCGGTTTAACTCGGCCGCTCCACGCAGCCTGTGGGTCGTCTCACTTGCCGGGGCTCGGCTCCGCTGCTGCTGCTGCCGCCGCTGCCGCCGCCGCCGCCGCCACCACCACCGTTTGCTGCTGCCGCCGCCGCCGCCTCCGCCGCCGCCAGCCGCGCCGCACCATGGCGCAAGGAGCAGCCCGCGCTGCCGCGGGAGGAGGAGCAGGAAGGAGGAGCGGGGGCGGTGGCGGGGTGGAGCCGCGCGGCGACGGCGGGAACGGCAGGATGGGGACGGGGGCACCCCGTGTGGCCTGGCCGGGGATTGGTAAACTCAGGCCGGGTACATCTGCCGAGCTCCAGGTCCTCCGGGGCGGGTGGGTGAAACGAGTGAGGGTGTTCCCCCTTTTCCCCTGTCCCCCTTTTCCCTTGTCACCCCCAGTTGGCAGCAGCTCTGCAAGGAGCCGTCTTGCACGGGGGGAGGTGGGGGGAACGCTTGGAAGGTGAGAGACCTTCCAAATAAATTGAAATGTTTACTTCTGCTGTGCAGGTATGAAGTGTAAGACTTTTGGGGAGACCCTCAAATAAAAAAAAAAAAGGGGGTGGGGCTGGGAGAATGGGGCTGATGTAGCCTTTAACGCTTCGTGCAGTGTTACCCAGCTGCCCCAGTAGAGCACCCTTAACTTAATAGGAAACACCACGGGGAGTGGGGCTGGGGGCTGTTTTCTTTCTACTGCCAGTCAAGAAGAGTTCAGATTTCAAAATACTGCGAATGGGAGAGAGCCAATCAAATTACAGAAGGCAAATTGGGGAAAAAAATAAATGGGAATATATGATTTTTAAAGCACTTTCTCTCCCAAGGAATGTATGAGGAGTTGTTATGCTCTTCCACACTTCAGCTAGCAGGAAGAAAAATGAACACAAAGACATGGAAGCTGTTTCTCTGCTTTCCTCTGGATGACCAGCATGCCTCAACTAAGATGATCCATTTTTATTAAAACCTTACAACTTTACATGTGTCCCTTTATTTAAGTGGGGGTGGTACTAGATCAGACAGCTGTATCTTGTAATCCCTCAGTAACTCAGTGAGAAAAGCACCCCTCTGAGCAGGGACACGCTCCCACAGAGGGGTGATCGGGTGGGGTGAAGGTCCATGCACAGCTTCCCCCGTCCCACCAACACTGAATCTTTGTTTGCCCAATGCAACATGAAGCAGGTCTGTCAGAAGCCTGTTGAGACGGTATTTTCCCACTGCAGCTTTCGTAACGGGAAGGTGCATTTTCTAATACAGTAGTAATTAACTCTTATGATCAGGGCACGCTTTATACAGTTCCCCTCCCTTTTTTCTCCCCTGGTGAGCCTGAGGAGCATCCTGTCTTGGCAGTATTGAAGGCTCACCCCTCCTCTGATGGGGCTGGTGAGTGCCTACAACTCATCATCCGTCTCAATGGGATGGCCCACGGGTAAAGAGCCCTCCTGGGATCAGTGCTGACATACTATCAGTGTCTGCAGTGCTATGAAATAGATGTGCATCTTACCATCTCTCTCTCTGGGACTTGAGAAAATAGGAGAACGCTTAATGGCTATGACTGAATCTGTGGATGCTGGGATAAGGCCTGAGGGGCGTGTTCCACACCAAGGTTTCTGTTTATTGGCTTCCACAAACTCATCTGGAGAGCTGGACCAGGACAGCAAGAAGTTCACTTGCCCATGTAAATTGGCTGAAATAAGCCCATTTATATAATAACTGTATTTATAGTTCTTGCACTGCTAAAAGGAAATCAGACAAACCATGTTCTTCCTCCATAGCTTGCCTTCAAACCCAATTGTGAATTGCCATGCAAAGAATTCAGATTTTTTTTTTTACTATTTTAATACTTTCCCTATGCCGTTGAATTAAATGTCATCTTTATGTTTTAATTTAAAGGAGAGCTCCCAAATGCTTTGTGCAGTCTGCCTGCTATGATGAGTTCCCAAGCCTGACTGGGTATTTTAAATACTGTACTGTAAATCCTAACTTAAAATAAAAGTCAGAGGAAAATAACATTCGTGTAGGAGAGTAAAGGAGAGTTGAGAAATGGTCTTTTACCCCTCTCTGAACAGCCATCCCTGGAAGAAGAGCCTCTCCGAGTGCCATGGTATCTGATGCGCAGCGTAACACAGGGTGGACTTCCTGTCTGAGTACTTCCAAGCCTTTATATTCCTGCCATATGGAGAGTATTTGTTAGAAGGGAATGTGAGGAAAGTAGTTACACGCAAACAAAGAACGGTTTAGCCAATGCAAGTAATTTAAATACTGGTTTGCATTGCAATATCTGCTATAGAGGCACCTGCGGCTGTCACTTCAGGCTGCAGGAATAAGCAGCTCTGGGGGTGAGGCGGGGAGGGCAGAACTGAGTGGAAGACAAAATGCAGGAATTATGAATAACATCCACAAAATTGAAACATGGACTTTTTAAATAGGAATGAAGAAAAATCTCTGGTGCGACAACATTCCTGAAGGACATGTGTTTTATGTATTCCACCGCTGACCCTGGGTTTGGTTCTTTCACTTGTCCCAAACAGCCTACATTATGAAGCACTTTGTTAAGAGCTGTCAAGATGCTATCTTGGATTGTGAACAACAGATCTGAAATGATTACGTTGACTGTCCTGCACTAAATGAGAGTGAATAAAATTGCATTCTGCTACAATAGAGATGTGCAGCTATTATGCTGTTAAAAATACATTATGAACCGCCTGGTAATATCTTGTGCTATTTTATGCAATTTGTTGCTTTGTTTATCTTTTTTTTCTCTTAACTTCCCACTACATTTTGTACTTTCACAATCCTTCTTCTTCCCAGCATTTTCTAGCCCTTCATGTCAGCTATTGCTCTTTGTTACTCTATTAGAAGCAAGGTTCTTTTAATTTCCTTCATTTAATTTGTCTGCAGCTATACATCAAATACTTCTCAGTGTGGATTTTCCACTGCTGAATTCCTGCCCCTTTGCTTTACCTCTTTTCATATTACTACAAGGTCTGTTTTTCTAATCCCCAATAGTTTTTTTTTATTCCCTTATCAGTAGGATCTTGTTGCGGAATGGTTAACTAACAAAGGCCACACAGACATGAAACAGCTGTCTGAGCTGGAATTTGGGAGGCATCGTACACAGCTAACCTAGCTGCTGATATGGCCAGGATGTTCTATTCCTGGATACCTAAGTTGCAAACAGCAAGATGCCTTTCTGTCCAGGCGTGAGAACAGGAGGATTTGGTTGATCACACATAAAGAATTAAGGGCTGGACTAACCTTAAAAATAATACCCAATAATAAGCTTGGCTTTTGCAATATGTAATGAGCTAATTAGAGTTATTATAAAAGACTGCTGTACTATTCAATAAACGGAGCTTGCTGATCACTTGCATCAAGTGCCCAAGTCTTCCCTCCGTCGCGACAGGATCTCATCAGCTGCTCAGGTGAGGTTCGTCTGGATTCCGGGTGCTCTTCAACTTCACACTTATATATTTAGCCTGAATTATTTTGCAATTGCTATGTCCAGAATAGCTTTTGACCTTGCTGATCATCCTGTGAGAGTGTTGCTGATAACGTCTCAGTCTGGGTATTTGGACTCCAAAACTATATAATGAAACTCATAGCAATAAGTTCTGTCTTGGACTCAATGTGACCATTCCCGTCAGACTATAACTTTCTGAACAGAACAAAGGTGTACTGAAGGAATTATGAGGTGCTCAGAATGTGTATCAGGTTTAGCAGATTCACCCGTTTATGTGGACCACCTCCCTAACATGCTGATGAGCAGTACAATTACAGGATGGGACCACCATCTCCCTCAAGTGCCCTTGTATCCATTTGCCATTAGTTTCCAATAAACAAACACCACCTGAAGTTATCATTCTGGACTTCAATGCCGTGAATTTACCAAGCTGGATAAACATTAAAATCAGTCCTTGTTCCTGAGCTCCGTTTTCACTGCTTCCTCCAACAGTCTCCAATTTGGGGGCCATTGTAATCATGACTGGGGGCTTTGCTTGCATCTTCCTGCCACCACATTTCTCTGAGACCTGTCAGGCATTTTAAGTAGCACGCATTTTCCCACACTTCTCAATGAATGCTGACATAGCTAACTTAAAAGGATTACTTTCTGCTGAGAGGAATTGTAATCCTCTTTTCTTGCTCTGCAAATCCTCTAGTAAGTGAAAAAGAAAGGCCAAGATCTGTTCTGCTGTGCAGGGCAAATCACCATCTCAGAAGGTATAGAAGAAAACAACAAGTCTAAGATTTACTTGTGGTCACGCTTGTCCAGGAGCTGTGTCCCCAACTATTAACTCATTGGCATCTTCCATCACTATTTTTGGTGCTTTGATATTTTGCATTTCAGTTTCTAATGGCTGTATGAATACGGGCACAATTGTTACATGAATGGTGCCCGGGACAAAGCACGTCTCTCAAAGGTGTCTCCAAAACGATATCTATGGATACTGAATATCCGTATCTTGAACCCAGGTTTTAATAGTACATGTGCTGTTAACACCAGAAATGTACTTTTAACTTACATACAAAAACTAGTGGCTTTCAAAACTGCCTGAGATGGATTTGGAGTGTATTTTCAAAAGCCGTTGCCAAAGATGCCGTGGTGGTGCAGGTTTGTGCTCCGAGGGAGGGGTGTCGATAGTACCTGGCACAAAAAGAACACAAATGCTCCTACTACCTTGATTTTTGACCCAGCTCAAAACCTTTCCTCACACCCCCTGGTTGTTGCAACAAATTGGCTTATGGATGAGGCTGAGGGCAAAGTTTGGGTGATCTTACCCTACATCCGAAACCGAGGTGTCAGGTTATTCTCTTGCTGTCACGGCCTGAATGCTGCTTAAGGGAGCCTTCCCCCTGCTCTGTCATAGCTCCCTTAAAAGAGCAGCAAAGCTTGGGGCTGGGGGGCTGGGGGAGTGTTTACCAATAAAGATTGCACCGCTGCAAGTTCAATTTTCTTGTTTCATAGGGCAAAACAGTCTTTTGATTCCAGGCTTTCATCAAGTGGGTGAAGCAGGATTACTGTCCCTCATGTGTCCCCCCTCCCTCCCTGCCTTTCCACTACACACCACTAGACAGCAAGCTGTACTTACCAGGTGGATGAACACCAGCTTTCAGCTTCCACGTTTATTTTCCTTTCCACCACACTACTGCTGCTGTGAAAAATCCATGCTCCAAATTTATGAGAGGATCCTTGGCATTCTTTTCTTGATCTAATTCTGCAAGTCTTAGGACAAGGCAAGCAGCCATGCCCTTTAGTAATTCATCCTTAAATTCCCTGTTGATATTTGGAAGTGTTCCGTGGTTTTATTAATTCTTTGTTATTCTCAGCTTTACTTTAGCCCACTGTGATAGATGGCTGCACCCAACTGCCTGTGAGGGGACTGTGTTAGTTTCAGCTAATTTCTCTTTGGGTAAATTCTACAGCATCGGCAGAGCTGGACCATTCCATGTGGGTATGGGAAATGCTCTTCTCTCCCCTACCTTCCCAGTCACTCATCTGGGACAGATAAGTCTTACTGTTTCAGAGAAACGAGCTTTGGATTTCTGAGGAAATGTTGGTTTGTATCCCACGAGTTAGGATCATCTGACCTTTCTCCTCCTGCTTTCCATGGATTAAAAAAAAGGCTAGGAACAGATGACAATGCCCTATGTCACCCACTTTATCTAGATGGTTCACCTCGGGATTCTCTCCCCTATGTCATCTTAATTTCTTTCTGAGGCTGATTTGTCAGTTCTGTAAGACCTGCAGAAGATCATCCTCAGTAAGAAATTTCAGAGTCACCAAAGTTTGCCTGGCATAAATTTCCTCAAAAAATCAGCCACGTCCCTACCAATTGCCAGTCCACTTCTGCATCTGGAGCTGGGAAAGCAATGTGCTCTGACTTATACCCAACAAAGTCTTTGCATCAGAGCTCTTCTCTTGCATGAAAAGTCATCCTTTGTGAGTTCTTGGGTGCTTCAGGCTGCTATTTTCATTGCTTTTGGCAAGTCCAGTTTCAATTTTAAATATATTAATCAATATCTGAGTTTTGCAAGCAAAATGAGAGCACTGATATGAGAGTTTTTTCAAGTCAATTACATCTTGACTGTTTTTTTTCTTCTGGCCTTCTGTGTTTCTGCCTTAGAAATCACCTGCATGATTTTAGCAATGAGTTGAAAACACAGACAGTCACAGCTTGTTTCCTTTAGAAAATAAAGATATATGCTAGGTATTTCTTCATTGCATTACAGTTTAATTACTGTGCACTTCATGCTGGTTTTGACTAGGACAGAGTTAATTTACTCCACAGTAGCTGGTGTGGGGCTGTGCTTTGGATCTGTGCTGAAAACAGTGTTGATAGCACAGGGGTGTTTCAGCCATGGCTGAGCAGTGCTGCACAGAGCCAAGGCCTTTTCTGCTCCTCACACCACCCCACCAGCGAGTGGGCTGAGGGTGCACAAGGAGTTGGGAGGGGACACGGCCAGGACAGCTGACCCCAACTGACCAAAGGGATATCCCACACCATATGATATCATGCTCAGCATATAAAGCTGGGGGAAGGAGGAGGAAAGGGGAGACTGTCGGAATGATGGCGTTTGTCTTCCAGAGTCACTGTTACACATGACAGAGCCCTGCTTCCCTGGAGATGGCTGAACACCTGCCTGCCCATGGGGAGTGGGGAATGAATTCCTTATTTTGCTTTGCTTCTGCACACAGCTTTTGCCTTACCTATTAAAGAGTTTTACCATTCTGATTCTCCTCTCTGCCATCCCACCACAGGAAGGGAGGGATGGAAGCAATCAGGCAGCTGTGTGGTGCTTAGCTGCCAGCTGGGGTTAAATCATGACACACTTAAAGACCCTTTTCTGCAATAAAACAGGAAAAAGAAAAACACAGACTATTTTGTTCTGCAGTTTAACCCCATTCAGTTGTCTACCCAGAACTAGAGTTCAGTTTTTATCTTTTAGCTTCCATTCAGGCCATATGTCCTCACTGCTTTCTACGTCTGAAACCGCTCAACATCTCAGTCCTGTGTTAGCATTCAAATTCCTGGGAAAGCCTCCCTTCTTTACGACAATTTTTGCACTGGCATTTCATATGGCCAGCGCTTTGGCAGGTGGCCTCCATTGTGTTAGCTTGTTTAACCCATAAAAGGCTCAATCACTTCTTTTACACAGCATGCCTAGAATCCGGCTAGAGGAGCCATCCGCCTCAACCCGTATTAGACACACTTATTAGCAGCTCACACTATGTTTCGGCATCACATGCTGCGGCACTTGCTATGTGGGTTTGCCTGTGAATGCCCCATCTTTGGGCTAGCGCTGGGAATACAGCGGAAGGCGAAAGGAAGAATCTGTTTGCTGTTCAGGTAGTTTAAGTTTCAGGTGAAAGAGGCAGTGCCTCCATTCTGAAATCTGCCCCTTTTCCTTCTCCTGACCCCCCTGGGGAGCTCACACAGGAAAAATACCTGAAGTACACGAGCTGCAATGTAGTGTTTTGAATGGCACTGCAGATTAAATCATGTATAATAAGCAGGTATGGAGCCACAGGGGTAGAGGAGGCAAAGACCAAGTGTAGTAACACACAACGAGGTAGAAGAGCTGGGGTTTGCCTTCCTGTGACACAGAGCATTGTGCCACCTGGATTCTCCCCAAAATCTGAATTACATAGTGTCTTACTGCTTTCCACAGCCACGAAACTGAAAGCGGAATTAACTTATTACTGTGAGTTGCTAACAGCCTGCCATTTACTAAATCTTTACAGCAGGAGGAAAAGGAGCCAAGAAAACATGCCAGCGCGGATTGGACACGGTGCAAACTGAAGCTGGAAAATTGGGCCAGAGTAGCACAGGTCTGGAGGTGAGAAGAACTGGGAGATGGAAGCACAGAAACAAAGAGTAGACTTTGCATCTCCTCTCTGGCAGCCAAAGCGACACATCCCTTGGGACACCTAAAGAGGATTCAAGCCTAGCACTGCCCATGCCACCACCTTACTGGAAGATCACACTAGAGGCTGCACTGCCCTGTCTCACAGGGGACAGCATGAGGCGAGAGGTTCCCAGGATGCCCCAGCCTCCCCAGTGGAAGAGAAAGGTGATCAGCACACTGACAGTTTGTGATACTACCTCATGGACAGCAGCACTCTACTGTCCCTGGTCTCAAATGGCGTAGGTAATATATTGCTTTTGCCTGTTTCCTGTGGTTTATTTTCTAGGAGCTGCATTATGCCTTGATAAATTCCTTGGTGTGAGAGAGAGAGTCTCTTAGAGAAATCATGTTATTACTGGCTCACATTTAATTCTAGCAACTGGAACTAAGGTGGCTGTACTCAGCATTAAGAAACCCTGACCCTCCCTCAAGTTTTCATATATGTCCTAGATTAATTTACACAAAGCACAGGAGTGGTACTTATGTTAAGGCACCTTCTCATGGCCCAGTCTTGTGGAAACAGCCTCGTTTCTCCTGTTCTTCTGCAGGTAGCCTAAATTTTTGAGGTGCATTCACAGCCTGCTTGCACCAGTCTAGAGAAGCAGCATCACTAACAGTTTCCCCTTTTCCTCCTGTATGCCGGACAGGACCGTGAAGTGACATTCTGCCAACACCACACACCTGCTTGGGACATCATCAAACCTTCAGCCAGATGTCTGCAATTCAAATTGATCATCTGCCCCAAAGAATTAGATGGCAGAAGACTACTAGCATGCAAAGAAGCTGTGTCTCAGGTATTATTTCGTGGCACTTGGAAGCTGCCAATGGGTAAGTGTCCATAGACTTCTCTTGACCCTCTGCCAACACCTGTACAGCACCTGAGCGAGGTCCTTTCCTGCTGGTACCCTCCAGCGGGATGCAGATAACAGGCTCCCCTGTGCCCTCTGTGGCCCTACTGCAGCTCACTGAAAGCCTGAAATTATTTTGGGAACACTGCCCTTCTTCTGCCACCTGCAAATGAACCAAAGCAATAACTCCCCCGGCAAGCATCCATAACTATGGGTTTAGCGGGTGACTCACCACTTCCAAAGTGATTAGCCAGGGACCTGTAACAATCTGGCCAGGCATCTTCTACTTCTGGCTCTTTCCATCCAAGTCTGTTAGAAGTGTGTGAGCCAAAACAAGCTCCTCACAGAGCTCCAGAAGTACCATCTACTCATGCAGAATGTCTGGACTCATTGCTGGGCATCCCGTGTCTTGCTGAGGGCACAGTCTGGGACTGCAGTGTGATGGGTGAGGAGCATTGCCTACATCTCCAGCTCAGCAGAGAACCAAAAGCTCTCCCTCAGGAAGAGTCAGTTGGAGTTGGAGCACTGAAAAAGTGTTTGCCATCATTTCTTGTGACTTAGCACTAAAGAATAAGACTGGTGTCAGTGCTCAGCATCAGCTAGACACAATTGCCTGCATTGGATCTGTCTGTCCAGCTTTGTCACTGTCTGGAGCACAGGCTGCTAGCACAGGGCTGGAGAGTGCCCCACTGGCTTTGCCTTACCTGAAGTTTTTTTTTTTTTTTCCCTGGGCTTTATCTGCCTTTCAGCTTCTAAAAGAGCAGGTAAGTCTCACAACACACAGAAAAAAAGTATAAAGCAGCCATGTATTTCACTAGAGACACAGGGTTTGGGAGGTAGATGTCCAGACACTTTTATAGTTAACCATGTCACGCTCCCCATTCTATCATGCTGAATGAACCCCACCATACAAGCATTTTCAACATCATCTTCTCAGAATAGTTTCAAAATCCCATACCTTTCATGGGAAGGAGTACCTCCCTCCCAAGAACATGTTGGAGAATTTTTTCTTTTGCATTTAAAAGTTATGCAGGTCAAGAGACACTATCTTCTTCTACAGAGACCTGGAAAATGTCTACTAAACAAATTTATTTAAATGCAGCTTAAATCCAGCCCATGGAGCTGCAAGTGGCCCAAGACATCACTTCAAATTAACTTTGAAGCTAAATCAAAAAGCTCACCACAAAACCACAGCAAATTTCTTTGCTGTTCTAACAAAGTTTTAGGAGTAACTAAACAGCACTGAATGCAAGAAGCCCAAACCCCTGAAGGAGCCCACGGAACCTAATCAGTCTCTTGTGCTGGATGCTAGGGGGTAATTCTGTTCCTCACAGAGCCAGAAATTCAAGAGATGTCCTGACTGTATTTGTGCTCCCAAACCACCATGATTTCCTTTCTGAGGCAAGGGGAGGGTGCATGGCTTAAAGGGATATGTCTATCATATTGCATCTGACTTTCTTTTGATCATGAGCACTAGGTACCTAACCTGGGGCACTGACTTCATGCTGCTGACTTTACTGGTGGGCAGAATCCTCCGGAAACACTTGCAGATGCAGTGTGAGCGCAGTGGGACTCTCTACCTTGTCTTATAATGCACAAAACCAAACTCCTCACGATTTGTTTTGGTTTTAAAATCCTGCCCAATCAGTATAGCACTGTGTCTCAAGGGAGTCAAGAAGTAAAAATGGAGTGCAGTGTAAGAATAAGTCCTCTCCTTTCTTTTTATTCCTATGTATTGATAACTAGAATTGTCCTCTCCATTCTATCAGCACAACGATGCTCTGGATCAAACCCTCTCAGTAGTAAATGTACACTTCATTCATTAGTCTGAAGACTTATGAGTGTGTCTATTAGAGAGAGATAAGTGTACACTACATTAGGAGAGTACTGTATATTTAAGAGTCTTTCTGCCATTTGTTAATCTCTCTTTTTTTGTTGTTGTTACAAATGAAGCTTGCTCCCCAATTCAGAGGAGGGTAAGGTAGTAATTGAATTGTACACACCTCTCACCTGCCTTCACCAAAAGTATATTTCAAAAGATTGGTGAGGGAAAGCCAAAACCCCCACAAACAGACAGAAGCTCCTTTACACTGCTGGGGGACAAAAGCTCGGCTCCAGGACTCCTTGTGCTGTTGTAACATCCCCTCTTCCTTGTGTTTTGTCGAGCAGTTGTCGCCCACAGTTTGAAAAAGAATACATCCCCTTCTCCAGAGATGCAGTAAGGGATGCAATAAGAACAAAGATTTGCAGATTCAGGAGGTGTCGTGACCTCACTTACGCCCTCAAACCACAGTTTTCTCCCACTGGAGTGAGGGATGGAAGGGCAGGGCAGGAGAGGCCTTTGGATACTGCCAATTTTTTTTCCAACATTAAAAAATTGTCCCCAGTGCCCCTTTCCCATATGCACACACCTCACACTGAATGCAGCTTTGAGCAACTCCTAAGGCAGCAGGTACTGGCTGAGTCTAGTACAGAGAGGAACAGACTGGAAGGACAACAGTTTGAGAGAAAGTAAAACAAAAGCAGGAATCCAAAGAGAATGATTATGTATTCCTGTGGTTGGCTCGTGCTTTGCCTGTGTGTTGTAGCATTACATAGGTCAGGTTAGAGAGCTCCTCCTGACGGGGACAATACCCTCGACATGTTCCAACAGAGCCTAACAAGATAAGGCCTCAAGGCAACTGGCAACACAGCTAAAAACCATATATCCAGGTTGATTGACAGAGCGTGGAGAGAGAGATCACTATGCTTAGGTTTCTTTTGGGAGGCTCCTGTTACAAGAGTGGCAAATCAGTCACCGAATCCACTAAATCCCTCGGGACTGAAGACAAGTCCTTTGCTAACATGCCACAGCGAACAGCAACCAGACCCTGAAATTTTTCCATGGGGAAGCATGCCATGAAAAGAGTGGTAATGCCCAGCTTGGCTGATCTCCAGGACAGCCCCTGCACCTACTCTGCTCAAAGAAAGCAAGGACCCAGTTGACAGCCGAGGAACAAACGCTTTTACCATCTTTGTGGAACCCAAACACTTGGCTGACATCAAATATTTATTCTCAAATATTACCTGCCTTGGAAACTGACAGAAACACAAAGAAAATAAGGACTATTTTGCTGTAGTAGCGTAGAGAATGCAAGAATGGGGGCAGGTTTACATGACCTCTCTGCCTTTCCCTCCTTTCATTACGCGGCTTTGGTCTGATTCCAGCTTGGCTTGCCCTCCTGTGTGGCTGGCTCTCTCCTTTGGTAGGATTTGAAGAACGTGGGCCTGGCCTAGCCTAGCTGATCACCCCCCATCCCACAGAAAGTCATCAGCCCAGTGCCCCTTCCCTTTCTTCTCTCATGGGTTCTTGATGGCAATTTTGTTGTCAGGAGGGTAACCAATACAGATGGACAGGAAAAGTGGGACTTTGGCAGACTGAGAAGTTGAGTTCTCACATTCCAGCAAAGAGGAGGTGGTGACAGCCACAGCAGAAGCAACGTATCTCCTCAAAATGGCTTGGCACCAGCAAAACAGTGATGAATTTGTCAAACTTGTCTACTGGAGTTGTCCTCACCAACAGGAGAGCCCATCAGGAGGGAAGATTCCGTCAAGATAACCTGGAGATGAGGCAACCATCACTAGTGCATACATTTTCCCTCTGTCCATTGCAGTCCTAAGGTGCATTTACCACAAAGCTGGTTGAGCAGCGAGGGCACAAGGTGGTCCCCCATGGCAAAGCTGCGTCATAGCTGCCCTAAGACATTCAGTACAGTCCAAAGAAACACAAATTCCAGCCCTGTTTGAGCAGATGAACCTGGTGCATGTGTGCAACTTGCTGAACATACAGAAGCAAAAGGTACGTTTAGCAGTATAACAGGTTAGGAAGCATGAATTTGTACTAGCCTAAACATGTGTTGCTAAAATTAAAGTTTCGCTAGTATTTTGATAGAGATCCTTCAAGAGTCTATCTGGTCATCTCTTGGACTCATGCATTCTAGCCACCTGCTCATTTCTGGGTGAGTTTCACTCCTGTGTTAGAAAGGTACTGCTTCTTTTCAGGAAGCATCATGTCTTACGTGCTTTTGATAACCCAGAAGAAGGGATGGCACATTGCAGTCACCACCACCCCCCAGTGTTGCATCACCCAGAAGATGACCATTTTGTCAACTTCTCCCCTGGTAGGAAGATGGGTTTGAGGAAGACCCTCAAGACTCTTTCTAGCTTGCAGTACCTCCAGCATTATTGCCACATAAATCTTTTCCTATTAAAACACCAGACCAGTCACCCTGAAACCAGTTCCGTACCAGTACTTTAATGCCTGTACTTTGCACTGGAACATGGGTTATAGAGAAATGCGAGCAAAATGTGTTTGCTTTTCGGTCTAACAGGCAACTACCTTGAGCCAAACAAATAAAACACGTTTTATAAAAAGCCTTTCTCTTCCTGTACAACACTGCTTTGTTTGCCACCATTGTTTGGAAAAT